>OZ007562.1:146774981-156774981 GCA_963931875.1 Pollenia griseotomentosa
CAGCATTTAAAGTTTTTCATATAAAATCCATGAAAAAATCAATTTTTAGTAGTGATAACAGATTTTCGTTATTTTGGCTCTAGCTCTTCTAGTTATCGAGAAAAACGCATTTAAAGTTTTTCATATAAAATCCATGAAAAAATCAATTTTTAGTAGTGATAACAGATTTTCGTTATTTTGGCTCTAGCTCTTCTAGTTATCGAGAAAATCGCATTTAAAGTTTTTCATATAAAATCCATGAAAAAATCAATTTTTAGTAGTGATAACAGATTTTCGTTATTTTGGCTCTAGCTCTTCTAGTTATCGAGAAAAACGCATTTAAAGTTTTTCATATAAAATCCATGAAAAAATCAATTTTTAGTAGTGATAACAGATTTTCGTTATTTTGGCTCTAGCTCTTCTAGTTATCGAGAAAAACGCATTTAAAGTTTTTCATATAAAATCCATGAAAAATCAATTTTTAGTAGTGATAACAGATTTTCGTTGTTTTGGCTCTAGCTCTTCTAGTTATCGAGAAAAACGCATTTAAAGTTTTTCATATAAAATCCATGAAAAAATCAATTTTTAGTAGTGATAACAGATTTTCGCTATTTTGGCTCTAGCTCTTCTAGTTATCGAGAAAAACGCATTTAAAGTTTTTCATATAAAATCCATGAAAAAATCAATTTTTAGTAGTGATAACAGATTTTCGTTGTTTTGGCTCTAGCTTCTTCTAGTTATCGAGAAAAACGCATTTAAAGTTTTTCATATAAAATCCATGAAAAAATCAATTTTTAGTAGTGATAACAGATTTTCGCTATTTTGGCTCTAGCTCTTCTAGTTATCGAGAAAAACGCATTTAAAGTTTTTCATATAAAATCCATGAAAAAATCAATTTTTAGTAGTGATAACAGATTTTCGTTGTTTTGGCTCTAGCTCTTCTAGTTATCGAGAAAAACGCATTTAAAGTTTTTCATATAAAATCCATGAAAAAATCAATTTTTAGTAGTGATAACAGATTTTCGCTATTTTGGCTCTAGCTCTTCTAGTTATCGAGAAAAACGCATTTAAAGTTTTTCATATAAAATCCATGAAAAAATCAATTTTTAGTAGTGATAACAGATTTTCGTTATTTTGGCTCTAGCTCTTCTAGTTATCGAGAAAAACGCATTTAAAGTTTTTCATATAAAATCCATGAAAAATCAATTTTTAGTAGTGATAACAGATTTTCGCTATTTTGGCTCTAGCTCTTCTAGTTATCGAGAAAAACGCATTTAAAGTTTTTCATATAAAATCCATGAAAAAATCAATTTTTAGTAGTGATAACAGATTTTCGTTGTTTTGGCTCTAGCTCTTCTAGTTATCGAGAAAAACGCATTTAAAGTTTTTCATATAAAATCCATGAAAAATCAATTTTTAGTAGTGATAACAGATTTTCGTTATTTTGGCTCTAGCTCTTCTAGTTATCGAGAAAATCGCATTTAAAGTTTTTCATATAAAATCCATGAAAAAATCAATTTTTAGTAGTAATAACAGATTTTCGTTATTTTGGCTCTAGCTCTTCTAGTTATCGAGAAAATCGCATTTAAAGTTTTTCATATAAAATCCATGAAAAAATCAATTTTTAGTAGTGATAACAGATTTTCGTTATTTTGGCTCTAGCTCTTCTAGTTATCGAGAAAAACGCATTTAAAGTTTTTCATATAAAATCCATGAAAAATCAATTTTTAGTAGTGATAACAGATTTTCGTTGTTTTGGCTCTAGCTCTTCTAGTTATCGAGAAAAACGCATTTAAAGTTTTTCATATAAAATCCATGAAAAAATCAATTTTTAGTAGTGATAACAGATTTTCGTTATTTTGGCTCTAGCTCTTCTAGTTATCGAGAAAAACGCATTTAAAGTTTTTCATATAAAATCCATGAAAAAATCATTTTTTAGTAGTGATAACAGATTTTCGTTATTTTGGCTCTAGCTCTTCTAGTTATCGAGAAAAACGCATTTAAAGTTTTTCATATAAAATCCATGAAAAAATCAATTTTTAGTAGTGATAACAGATTTTCGTTATTTTGGCTCTAGCTCTTCTAGTTATCGAGAAAATCGCATTTAAAGTTTTTATATAAAATCCATGAAAAAATTAATTTTTAGTGGTAAACAGATTTCGTTATTTTGGCTCTAGCTCTTCTAGTTATCGAGAAAATCGCATTTAAAGATTTTCATATAAAATCCATGAAAAAATCAATTTTTAGTAGTGATAACAGATTTTCGTTATTTTGGCTCTAGCTCTTCTAGTTATCGAGAAAAACGCATTAAAGTTTTTCATATAAAATCCATGAAAAAATCAATTTTTAGTAGTGATAACAGATTTTCGTTGTTTTGGCTCTAGCTCTTCTAGTTATCGAGAAAAACGCATTTAAAGTTTTTCATATAAAATCCATGAAAAAATCAATTTTTAGTAGTGATAACAGATTTTCGTTATTTTGGCTCTAGCTCTTCTAGTTATCGAGAAAAACGCATTTAAAGTTTTTCATATAAAATCCATGAAAAAATCAATTTTTAGTAGTGATAACAGATTTTCGTTATTTTGGCTCTAGCTCTTCTAGTTATCGAGAAAAACGCATTTAAAGTTTTTCATATAAAATCCATGAAAAAATCATTTTTTAGTAGTGATAACAGATTTTCGTTATTTTGGCTCTAGCTCTTCTAGTTATCGAGAAAAACGCATTTAAAGTTTTCATATAAAATCCATGAAAAAATCAATTTTTAGTAGTGATAACAGATTTTCGTTATTTTGGCTCTAGCTCTTCTAGTTATCGAGAAAAACGCATTTAAAGTTTTTCATATAAAATCCATGAAAAAATCATTTTTAGTAGTGATAACAGATTTTCGTTATTTTGGCTCTAGCTCTTCTAGTTATCGAGAAAAACGCATTTAAAGTTTTTCATATAAAATCCATGAAAAAATCATTTTTTAGTAGTGATAACAGATTTTCGTTATTTTGGCTCTAGCTCTTCTAGTTATCGAGAAAAACGCATTTAAAGTTTTTCATATAAAATCCATGAAAAAATCAATTTTTAGTAGTGATAACAGATTTTCGTTATTTTGGCTCTAGCTCTTCTAGTTATCGAGAAAAACGCATTTAAAGTTTTTCATATAAAATCCATGAAAAAATCAATTTTTAGTAGTGATAACAGATTTTCGTTATTTTGGCTCTAGCTCTTCTAGTTATCGAGAAAAACGCATTTAAAGTTTTTCATATAAAATCCATGAAAAAATCAATTTTTAGTAGTGATAACAGATTTTCGTTATTTTGGCTCTAGCTCTTCTAGTTATCGAGAAAAACGCATTTAAAGTTTTTCATATAAAATCCATGAAAAAATCATTTTTTAGTAGTGATAACAGATTTTCGTTATTTTGGCTCTAGCTCTTCTAGTTATCGAGAAAAACGCATTTAAAGTTTTTCATATAAAATCCATGAAAAAATCAATTTTTAGTAGTGATAACAGATTTTCGTTATTTTGGCTCTAGCTCTTCTAGTTATCGAGAAAAACGCATTTAAAGTTTTTCATATAAAATCCATGAAAAAATCAATTTTTAGTAGTGATAACAGATTTTCGTTATTTTGGCTCTAGCTCTTCTAGTTATCGAGAAAAACGCATTTAAAGTTTTTCATATAAAATCCATGAAAAAATCAATTTTTAGTAGTGATAACAGATTTTCGTTATTTTGGCTCTAGCTCTTCTAGTTATCGAGAAAAACGCATTTAAAGTTTTTCATATAAAATCCATGAAAAAATCATTTTTTAGTAGTGATAACAGATTTTCGTTATTTTGGCTCTAGCTCTTCTAGTTATCGAGAAAAACGCATTTAAAGTTTTTCATATAAAATCCATGAAAAAATCATTTTTTAGTAGTGATAACAGATTTTCGTTATTTTGGCTCTAGCTCTTCTAGTTATCGAGAAAAACGCATTTAAAGTTTTTCATATAAAATCCATGAAAAAATCAATTTTTAGTAGTGATAACAGATTTTCGTTATTTTGGCTCTAGCTCTTCTAGTTATCGAGAAAAACGCATTTAAAGTTTTTCATATAAAATCCATGAAAAAATCATTTTTAGTAGTGATAACAGATTTTCGTTATTTTGGCTCTAGCTCTTCTAGTTATCGAGAAAAACGCATTTAAAGTTTTTCATATAAAATCCATGAAAAAATCATTTTTTAGTAGTGATAACAGATTTTCGTTATTTTGGCTCTAGCTCTTCTAGTTATCGAGAAAAACGCATTTAAAGCTTTTCATATAAAATCCATGAAAAAATCAATTTTTAGTAGTGATAACAGATTTTCGTTATTTTGGCTCTAGCTCTTCTAGTTATCGAGAAAAACGCATTTAAAGTTTTTCATATAAAATCCATGAAAAAATCAATTTTTAGTAGTGATAACAGATTTTCGTTATTTTGGCTCTAGCTCTTCTAGTTATCGAGAAAAACGCATTTAAAGTTTTTCATATAAAATCCATGAAAAAATCATTTTTTAGTAGTGATAACAGATTTTCGTTATTTTGGCTCTAGCTCTTCTAGTTATCGAGAAAAACGCATTTAAAGTTTTTCATATAAAATCCATGAAAAAATCAATTTTTAGTAGTGATAACAGATTTTCGTTATTTTGGCTCTAGCTCTTCTAGTTATCGAGAAAAACGCATTTAAAGTTTTTCATATAAAATCCATGAAAAAATCAATTTTTAGTAGTGATAACAGATTTTCGTTATTTTGGCTCTAGCTCTTCTAGTTATCGAGAAAAACGCATTTAAAGTTTTTCATATAAAATCCATGAAAAAATCAATTTTAAGTAGTGATAACAGATTTTCGTTATTTTGGCTCTAGCTCTTCTAGTTATCGAGAAAAACGCATTTAAAGTTTTTCATATAAAATCCATGAAAAAATCATTTTTTAGTAGTGATAACAGATTTTCGTTATTTTGGCTCTAGCTCTTCTAGTTATCGAGAAAAACGCATTTAAAGTTTTTCATATAAAATCCATGAAAAAATCATTTTTTAGTAGTGATAACAGATTTTCGTTATTTTGGCTCTAGCTCTTCTAGTTATCGAGAAAAACGCATTTAAAGTTTTTCATATAAAATCCATGAAAAAATCAATTTTAGTAGTGATAACAGATTTTCGTTTTTTTGGCTCTAGCTCTTCTAGTTATCGAGAAAAACGCATTTAAAGTTTTTCATATAAAATCCATGAAAAAATCAATTTTTAGTAGTGATAACAGATTTTCGTTATTTTGGCTCTAGCTCTTCTAGTTATCGAGAAAAACGCATTTAAAGTTTTTCATATAAAATCCATGAAAAAATCAATTTTTAGTAGTGATAACAGATTTTCGTTATTTTGGCTCTAGCTCTTCTAGTTATCGAGAAAAACGCATTTAAAGTTTTTCATATAAAATCCATGAAAAAATCAATTTTTAGTAGTGATAACAGATTTTCGTTATTTTGGCTCTAGCTCTTCTAGTTATCGAGAAAAACGCATTTAAAGTTTTTCATATAAAATCCATGAAAAAATCAATTTTTAGTAGTGATAACAGATTTTCGTTATTTTGGCTCTAGCTCTTCTAGTTATCGAGAAAAACGCATTTAAAGTTTTTCATATAAAATCCATGAAAAAATCATTTTTTAGTAGTGATAACAGATTTTCGTTATTTTGGCTCTAGCTCTTCTAGTTATCGAGAAAAACGCATTTAAAGTTTTTCATATAAAATCCATGAAAAAATCATTTTTTAGTAGTGATAACAGATTTTCGTTATTTTGGCTCTAGCTCTTCTAGTTATCGAGAAAAACGCATTTAAAGTTTTTCATATAAAATCCATGAAAAAATCAATTTTTAGTAGTGATAACAGATTTTCGTTATTTTGGCTCTAGCTCTTCTAGTTATCGAGAAAAACGCATTTAAAGTTTTTCATATAAAATCCATGAAAAAATCATTTTTAGTAGTGATAACAGATTTTCGTTATTTTGGCTCTAGCTCTTCTAGTTATCGAGAAAAACGCATTTAAAGTTTTTCATATAAAATCCATGAAAAAATCAATTTTTAGTAGTGATAACAGATTTTCGTTATTTTGGCTCTAGCTCTTCTAGTTATCGAGAAAAACGCATTTAAAGTTTTTCATATAAAATCCATGAAAAAATCATTTTTAGTAGTGATAACAGATTTTCGTTATTTTGGCTCTAGCTCTTCTAGTTATCGAGAAAAACGCATTTAAAGTTTTTCATATAAAATCCATGAAAAAATCAATTTTTAGTAGTGATAACAGATTTTCGTTATTTTGGCTCTAGCTCTTCTAGTTATCGAGAAAAACGCATTTAAAGTTTTTCATATAAAATCCATGAAAAAATCAATTTTTAGTAGTGATAACAGATTTTCGTTATTTTGGCTCTAGCTCTTCTAGTTATCGAGAAAACGCATTTAAAGTTTTTCATATAAAATCCATGAAAAAATCAATTTTTAGTAGTGATAACAGATTTTCGTTATTTTGGCTCTAGCTCTTCTAGTTATAAAATCCATGAAAAAATCAATTTTTAGTAGTGATAACAGATTTTCGATATTTTGGCTCTAGCTCTTCTAGTTATCGAGAAAAACGCATTTAAAGTTTTTCATATAAAATCCATGAAAAAATCAATTTTTAGTAGTGATAACAGATTTTCGTTATTTTGGCTCTAGCTCTTCTAGTTATCGAGAAAAACGCATTTAAAGTTTTTCATATAAAATCCATGAAAAAATCAATTTTTAGTAGTGATAACAGATTTTCGTTATTTTGGCTCTAGCTCTTCTAGTTATCGAGAAAAACGCATTTAAAGTTTTTCATATAAAATCCATGAAAAAATCAATTTTTAGTAGTGATAACAGATTTTCGTTATTTTGGCTCTAGCTCTTCTAGTTATCGAGAAAAACGCATTTAAAGTTTTTCATATAAAATCCATGAAAAAATCAATTTTTAGTAGTGATAACAGATTTTCGTTATTTTGGCTCTAGCTCTTCTAGTTATCGAGAAAAACGCATTTAAAGTTTTTCATATAAAATCCATGAAAAAATCAATTTTTAGTAGTGATAACAGATTTTCGTTATTTCGGCTCTAGCTCTTCTAGTTATCGAGAAAATCGCATTTAAAGTTTTTCATATAAAATCCATGAAAAAATCAATTTTTAGTAGTAAAAACAGATTTTCGTTATTTTGGCTCTAGCTCTTCTAGTTATCGAGAAAAACGCATTTAAAGTTTTTCATATAAAATCCATGAAAAAATCAATTTTTAGTAGTGATAACAGATTTTCGTTATTTTGGCTCTAGCTCTTCTAGTTATCGAGAAAAACGCATTTAAAGTTTTTCATATAAAATCCATGAAAAAATCAATTTTTAGTAGTGATAACAGATTTTCGTTGTTTTGGCTCTAGCTCTTCTAGTTATCGAGAAAAACGCATTTAAAGTTTTTCATATAAAATCCATGAAAAAATCAATTTTTAGTAGTGATAACAGATTTTCGTTATTTTGGCTCTAGCTCTTCTAGTTATCGAGAAAAACGCATTTAAAGTTTTTCATATAAAATCCATGAAAAAATCAATTTTTAGTAGTGATAACAGATTTTCGTTATTTTGGCTCTAGCTCTTCTAGTTATCGAGAAAAACGCATTTAAAGTTTTTCATATAAAATCCATGAAAAAATCAATTTTTAGTAGTGATAACAGATTTTCGCTATTTTGGCTCTAGCTCTTCTAGTTATCGAGAAAAACGCATTTAAAGTTTTTCATATAAAATCCATGAAAAAATCAATTTTTAGTAGTGATAACAGATTTTCGTTGTTTTGGCTCTAGCTCTTCTAGTTATCGAGAAAAACGCATTTAAAGTTTTTCATATAAAATCCATGAAAAAATCAATTTTTAGTAGTGATAACAGATTTTCGTTATTTTGGCTCTAGCTCTTCTAGTTATCGAGAAAATCGCATTTAAAGTTTTTATATAAAATCCATGAAAAAATCAATTTTTAGTAGTAAAAACAGATTTTCGTTATTTTGGCTCTAGCTCTTCTAGTTATCGAGAAAATCGCATTTAAAGTTTTTCATATAAAATCCATGAAAAAATCAATTTTTAGTAGTGATAACAGATTTTCGTTATTTTGGCTCTAGCTCTTCTAGTTATCGAGAAAAACGCATTTAAAGTTTTTCATATAAAATCCATGAAAAAATCAATTTTTAGTAGTGATAACAGATTTTCGTTGTTTTGGCTCTAGCTCTTCTAGTTATCGAGAAAAACGCATTTAAAGTTTTTCATATAAAATCCATGAAAAAATCAATTTTTAGTAGTGATAACAGATTTTCGTTATTTTGGCTCTAGCTCTTCTAGTTATCGAGAAAAACGCATTTAAAGTTTTTCATATAAAATCCATGAAAAAATCAATTTTTAGTAGTGATAACAGATTTTCGTTATTTTGGCTCTAGCTCTTCTAGTTATCGAGAAAAACGCATTTAAAGTTTTTCATATAAAATCCATGAAAAAATCAATTTTTAGTAGTGATAACAGATTTTCGTTATTTTGGCTCTAGCTCTTCTAGTTATCGAGAAAATCGCATTTAAAGTTTTTATATAAAATCCATGAAAAAATTAATTTTTAGTAGTAAAAACAGATTTTCGTTATTTTGGCTCTAGCTCTTCTAGTTATCGAGAAAATCGCATTTAAAGTTTTTCATATAAAATCCATGAAAAAATCAATTTTTAGTAGTGATAACAGATTTTCGTTATTTTGGCTCTAGCTCTTCTAGTTATCGAGAAAAACGCATTTAAAGTTTTTCATATAAAATCCATGAAAAAATCAATTTTTAGTAGTGATAACAGATTTTCGTTGTTTTGGCTCTAGCTCTTCTAGTTATCGAGAAAAACGCATTTAAAGTTTTTCATATAAAATCCATGAAAAAATCAATTTTTAGTAGTGATAACAGATTTTCGTTATTTTGGCTCTAGCTCTTCTAGTTATCGAGAAAAACGCATTTAAAGTTTTTCATATAAAATCCATGAAAAAATCAATTTTTAGTAGTGATAACAGATTTTCGTTATTTTGGCTCTAGCTCTTCTAGTTATCGAGAAAAACGCATTTAAAGTTTTTCATATAAAATCCATGAAAAAATCAATTTTTAGTAGTGATAACAGATTTTCGTTATTTTGGCTCTAGCTCTTCTAGTTATCGAGAAAAACGCATTTAAAGTTTTTCATATAAAATCCATGAAAAAATCAATTTTTAGTAGTGATAACAGATTTTCGTTATTTTGGCTCTAGCTCTTCTAGTTATCGAGAAAATCGCATTTAAAGTTTTTATATAAAATCCATGAAAAAATCAATTTTTAGTAGTAAAAACAGATTTTCGTTATTTTGGCTCTAGCTCTTCTAGTTATCGAGAAAATCGCATTTAAAGTTTTTCATATAAAATCCATGAAAAAATCAATTTTTAGTAGTGATAACAGATTTTCGTTATTTTGGCTCTAGCTCTTCTAGTTATCGAGAAAAACGCATTTAAAGTTTTTCATATAAAATCCATGAAAAAATCAATTTTTAGTAGTGATAACAGATTTTCGTTGTTTTGGCTCTAGCTCTTCTAGTTATCGAGAAAAACGCATTTAAAGTTTTTCATATAAAATCCATGAAAAAATCAATTTTTAGTAGTGATAACAGATTTTCGTTATTTTGGCTCTAGCTCTTCTAGTTATCGAGAAAAACGCATTTAAAGTTTTTCATATAAAATCCATGAAAAAATCAATTTTTAGTAGTGATAACAGATTTTCGTTATTTTGGCTCTAGCTCTTCTAGTTATCGAGAAAAACGCATTTAAAGTTTTTCATATAAAATCCATGAAAAAATAAATTTTTAGTAGTGATAACAGATTTTCGTTATTTTGGCTCTAGCTCTTCTAGTTATCGAGAAAAACGCATTTAAAGTTTTTCATATAAAATCCATGAAAAAATCAATTTTTAGTAGTGATAACAGATTTTCGTTATTTTGGCTCTAGCTCTTCTAGTTATCGAGAAAATCGCATTTAAAGTTTTTATATAAAATCCATGAAAAAATCAATTTTTAGTAGTAAAAACAGATTTTCGTTATTTTGGCTCTAGCTCTTCTAGTTATCGAGAAAATCGCATTTAAAGTTTTTATATAAAATCCATGAAAAAATCAATTTTTAGTAGTAAAAACAGATTTTCGTTATTTTGGCTCTAGCTCTTCTAGTTATCGAGAAAATCGCATTTAAAGTTTTTATATAAAATCCATGAAAAAATCAATTTTTAGTAGTAAAAACAGATTTTCGTTATTTTGGCTCTAGCTCTTCTAGTTATCGAGAAAAACGCATTTAAAGTTTTTCATATAAAATCCATGAAAAAATCAATTTTTAGTAGTGATAACAGATTTTCGTTGTTTTGGCTCTAGCTCTTCTAGTTATCGAGAAAAACGCATTTAAAGTTTTTCATATAAAATCCATGAAAAAATCAATTTTTAGTAGTGATAACAGATTTTCGTTATTTTGGCTCTAGCTCTTCTAGTTATCGAGAAAAACGCATTTAAAGTTTTTCATATAAAATCCATGAAAAAATCAATTTTTAGTAGTGATAACAGATTTTCGTTATTTTGGCTCTAGCTCTTCTAGTTATCGAGAAAAACGCATTTAAAGTTTTTCATATAAAATCCATGAAAAAATCAATTTTTAGTAGTGATAACAGATTTTCGTTATTTTGGCTCTAGCTCTTCTAGTTATCGAGAAAAACGCATTTATAAAATCCATGAAAAAATCAATTTTTAGTAGTGATAACAGATTTTCGTTATTTTGGCTCTAGCTCTTCTAGTTATCGAGAAAATCGCATTTAAAGTTTTTATATATAATCCATGAAAAAATCAATTTTTAGTAGTAAAAACAGATTTTCGTTATTTTGGCTCTAGCTCTTCTAGTTATCGAGAAAATCGCATTTAAAGTTTTTCATATAAAATCCATGAAAAAATCAATTTTTAGTAGTGATAACAGATTTTCGTTATTTTGGCTCTAGCTCTTCTAGTTATCGAGAAAACCGCATTTAAAGTTTTTCATATAAAATCCATGAAAAAATCAATTTTTAGTAGTGATAACAGATTTTCGTTATTTTGGCTCTAGCTCTTCTAGTTATCGAGAAAAACGCATTTAAAGTTTTTCATATAAAATCCATGAAAAAATCAATTTTTAGTAGTGATAACAGATTTTCGTTATTTTGGCTCTAGCTCTTCTAGTTATCGAGAAAAACGCATTTAAAGTTTTTCATATAAAATCCATGAAAAAATCAATTTTTCGTAGTGATAACAGATTTTCGTTATTTTGGCTCTAGCTCTTCTAGTTATCGAGAAAAACGCATTTAAAGTTTTTATATAAAATCCATGAAAAAATCAATTTTTAGTAGTAAAAACAGATTTTCGTTATTTTGGCTTCTAGCTCTCCTAGTTATCGAGAAAATCGCATTTAAAGTTTTTCATATAAAATCCATGAAAAAATCAATTTTTAGTAGTGATAACAGATTTTCGTTATTTTGGCTCTAGCTCTTCTAGTTATCGAGAAAAACGCATTTAAAGTTTTTCATATAAAATCCATGAAAAAATCAATTTTTAGTAGTGATAACAGATTTTCGTTGTTTTGGCTCTAGCTCTTCTAGTTATCGAGAAAAACGCATTTAAAGTTTTTCATATAAAATCCATGAAAAAATCAATTTTTAGTAGTAAAAACAGATTTTCGTTATTTTGGCTTCTAGCTCTCCTAGTTATCGAGAAAATCGCATTTAAAGTTTTTCATATAAAATCCATGAAAAAATCAATTTTTAGTAGTGATAACAGATTTTCGTTATTTTGGCTCTAGCTCTTCTAGTTATCGAGAAAAACGCATTTAAAGTTTTTCATATAAAATCCATGAAAAAATCAATTTTTAGTAGTGATAACAGATTTTCGTTGTTTTGGCTCTAGCTCTTCTAGTTATCGAGAAAAACGCATTTAAAGTTTTTCATATAAAATCCATGAAAAAATCAATTTTTCGTAGTGATAACAGATTTTCGTTATTTTGGCTCTAGCTCTTCTAGTTATCGAGAAAAACGCATTTAAAGTTTTTATATAAAATCCATGAAAAAATCAATTTTTAGTAGTAAAAACAGATTTTCGTTATTTTTGCTCTAGCTCTTCTAGTTATCGAGAAAAACGCATTTAAAGTTTTTCATATAAAATCCATGAAAAAATCAATTTTTCGTAGTGATAACAGATTTTCGTTATTTTGGCTCTAGCTCTTCTAGTTATCGAGAAAAACGCATTTAAAGTTTTTATATAAAATCCATGAAAAAATCAATTTTTAGTAGTAAAAACAGATTTTCGTTATTTTTGCTCTAGCTCTTCTAGTTATCGAGAAAAACGCATTTAAAGTTTTTCATATAAAATCCATGAAAAAATCAATTTTTCGTAGTGATAACAGATTTTCGTTATTTTGGCTCTAGCTCTTCTAGTTATCGAGAAAAACGCATTTAAAGTTTTTATATAAAATCCATGAAAAAATCAATTTTTAGTAGTAAAAACAGATTTTCGTTGTTTTGGCTCTAGCTCTTCTAGTTATCGAGAAAAACGCATTTAAAGTTTTTCATATAAAATCCATGAAAAAATCAATTTTTAGTAGTGATAACAGATTTTCGTTGTTTTGGCTCTAGCTCTTCTAGTTATCGAGAAAAACGCATTTAAGGTTTTTCATATAAAATCCATGAAAAAATCAATTTTTAGTAGTGATAACAGATTTTCGTTATTTTGGCTCTAGCTCTTTTAGTTATCGAGAAAATCACATTTAAAGTTTTTCATATAAAATCCATGAAAAAATCAATTTTTAGTAGTGATAACAGATTTTCGTTATTTTGGCTCTAGCTCTTCTAGTTATCGAGAAAATCACATTTAAAGTTTTTCATATAAAATCCATGAAAAAATCAATTTTTCGTAGTGATAACAGATTTTCGTTATTTGGCTCTAGCTCTTCTAGTTATCGAGAAAATCGCATTTAAGTTTTTCATATAAAATCCATGAAAAAATCAATTTTTAGTAGTGATAACAGATTTTCGTTATTTTGGCTCTAGCTCTTCTAGTTATCGAGAAAAACGCATTTAAGTTTTTCATATAAAATCCATGAAAAAATCAATTTTTCGTAGTGATAACAGATTTTCGTTATTTGGCTCTAGCTCTTCTAGTTATCGAGAAAATCACATTTAAAGTTTTTCATATAAAATCCATGAAAAAATCAATTTTTCGTAGTGATAACAGATTTTCGTTATTTGGCTCTAGCTCTTCTAGTTATCGAGAAAATCGCATTTAAGTTTTTCATATAAAATCCATGAAAAAATCAATTTTTAGTAGTGATAGCAGATTTTCGTTATTTTGGCTCTAGCTCTTCTAGTTATCAAGAAAAACGTATTTAAAGTTTTTCATATAAAATCCATGAAAAAATCAATTTTTAGTAGTGATAACAGATTTTCGTTATTTTGGCTCTAGCTCTTCTAGTTATCGAGAAAAACGCATTTAAAGTTTTTCATATAAAATCCATGAAAAAATCAATTTTTAGTAGTGATAACAGATTTTCGTTATTTTGGCTCTAGCTCTTCTAGTTATCGAGAAAAACGCATTTAAAGTTTGTCATATAAAATCCATGAAAAAATCAATTTTTAGTAGTGATAACAGATGTTCGTTATTTTGGCTCTAGCTCTTCTAGTTATCGAGAAAATCACATTTAAAGTTTTTCATATAAAATCCATGAAAAAATCAATTTTTAGTAGTGATAACAGATTTTCGTTATTTTGGCTCTAGCTCTTCTAGTTATCGAGAAAAACGCATTTAAAGTTTGTCATATAAAATCCATGAAAAAATCAATTTTTAGTAGTGATAACAGATTTTCGTTATTTTGGCTCTAGCTCTTCTAGTTATCGAGAAAATCACATTTAACGTTTTTCATATAAAATCCATGAAAAAATCAATTTTTAGTAGTGATAACAGATTTTCGTTATTTTGGCTCTAGCTCTTCTAGTTATCGAGAAAAACGCATTTAAAGTTTTTCATATAAAATCCATGAAAAAATCAATTTTTAGTAGTGATAACAGATTTTCGTTATTTTGGCTCTAGCTCTTCTAGTTATCGAGAAAATCACATTTAAAGTTTTTCATATAAAATCCATGAAAAAATCAATTTTTAGTAGTGATAACAGATTTTCGTTATTTTGGCTCTAGCTCTTCTAGTTATCGAGAAAATCACATTTAAAGTTTTTCATATAAAATCCATGAAAAAATCAATTTTTAGTAGTGATAACAGATTTTCGTTATTTTGGCTCTAGCTCTTCTAGTTATCGAGAAAATCACATTTAAAGTTTTTCATATAAAATCCATGAAAAAATCAATTTTTAGTAGTGATAACAGATTTTCGTTATTTTGGCTCTAGCTCTTCTAGTTATCGAGAAAATCACATTTAAAGTTTTTCATATAAAATCCATGAAAAAATCAATTTTAAGTAGTGATAACAGATTTTCGTTATTTTGGCTCTAGCTCTTCTAGTTATCGAGAAAAACGCATTTAAAGTTTGTCATATAAAATCCATGAAAAAATCAATTTTTAGTAGTGATAACAGATTTTCGTTATTTTGGCTCTAGCTCTTCTAGTTATCGAGAAAATCACATTTAAAGTTTTTCATATAAAATCCATGAAAAAATCAATTTTTAGTAGTGATAACAGATTTTCGTTATTTTGGCTCTAGCTCTTCTAGTTATCGAGAAAATCACATTTAAAGTTTTTCATATAAAATCCATGAAAAAATCAATTTTTAGTAGTGATAACAGATTTTCGTTATTTTGGCTCTAGCTCTTCTAGTTATCGAGAAAATCACATTTAAAGTTTTTCATATAAAATCCATGAAAAAATCAATTTTTAGTAGTGATAACAGATTTTCGTTATTTTGGCTCTAGCTCTTCTAGTTATCGAGAAAAACGCATTTAAAGTTTTTCATATAAAATCCATGAAAAAATCAATTTTTAGTAGTGATAACAGATTTTCGTTATTTTGGCTCTAGCTCTTCTAGTTATCGAGAAAAACGCATTTAAAGTTTTTCATATAAAATCCATGAAAAAATAAATTTTTAGTAGTGATAACAGATTTTCGTTATTTTGGCTCTAGCTCTTCTAGTTATCGAGAAAAACGCATTTAAAGTTTTTCATATAAAATCCATGAAAAAATCAATTTTTAGTAGTGATAACAGATTTTCGTTATTTTGGCTCTAGCTCTTCTAGTTATCGAGAAAAACGCATTTAAAGTTTTTCATATAAAATCCATGAAAAAATCAATTTTTAGTAGTGATAACAGATTTTCGTTATTTTGGCTCTAGCTCTTCTAGTTATCGAGAAAAACGCATTTAAAGTTTTTCATATAAAATCCATGAAAAAATCAATTTTTAGTAGTGATAACAGATTTTCGTTATTTTGGCTCTAGCTCTTCTAGTTATCGAGAAAAACGCATTTAAAGTTTTTCATATAAAATCCATGAAAAAATCAATTTTTAGTAGTGATAACAGATTTTCGTTATTTTGGCTCTAGCTCTTCTAGTTATCGAGAAAAACGCATTTAAAGTTTTTCATATAAAATCCATGAAAAAATCAATTTTTAGTAGTGATAACAGATTTTCGTTATTTTGGCTCTAGCTCTTCTAGTTATCGAGAAAAACGCATTTATAAAATCCATGAAAAAATCAATTTTTAGTAGTGATAACAGATTTTCGTTATTTTGGCTCTAGCTCTTCTAGTTATCGAGAAAATCGCATTTAAAGTTTTTATATATAATCCATGAAAAAATCAATTTTTAGTAGTAAAAACAGATTTTCGTTATTTTGGCTCTAGCTCTTCTAGTTATCGAGAAAATCGCATTTAAAGTTTTTCATATAAAATCCATGAAAAAATCAATTTTTAGTAGTGATAACAGATTTTCGTTATTTTGGCTCTAGCTCTTCTAGTTATCGAGAAAATCGCATTTAAAGTTTTTCATATAAAATCCATGAAAAAATCAATTTTTAGTAGTGATAACAGATTTTCGTTATTTTGGCTCTAGCTCTTCTAGTTATCGAGAAAAACGCATTTAAAGTTTTTCATATAAAATCCATGAAAAAATCAATTTTTAGTAGTGATAACAGATTTTCGTTATTTTGGCTCTAGCTCTTCTAGTTATCGAGAAAAACGCATTTAAAGTTTTTCATATAAAATCCATGAAAAAATCAATTTTTCGTAGTGATAACAGATTTTCGTTATTTTGGCTCTAGCTCTTCTAGTTATCGAGAAAAACGCATTTAAAGTTTTTATATAAAATCCATGAAAAAATCAATTTTTAGTAGTAAAAACAGATTTTCGTTATTTTGGCTTCTAGCTCTCCTAGTTATCGAGAAAATCGCATTTAAAGTTTTTCATATAAAATCCATGAAAAAATCAATTTTTAGTAGTGATAACAGATTTTCGTTATTTTGGCTCTAGCTCTTCTAGTTATCGAGAAAAACGCATTTAAAGTTTTTCATATAAAATCCATGAAAAAATCAATTTTTAGTAGTGATAACAGATTTTCGTTGTTTTGGCTCTAGCTCTTCTAGTTATCGAGAAAAACGCATTTAAAGTTTTTCATATAAAATCCATGAAAAAATCAATTTTTCGTAGTGATAACAGATTTTCGTTATTTTGGCTCTAGCTCTTCTAGTTATCGAGAAAAACGCATTTAAAGTTTTTCATATAAAATCCATGAAAAAATCAATTTTTAGTAGTGATAACAGATTTTCGTTATTTTGGCTCTAGCTCTTCTAGTTATCGAGAAAAACGCATTTAAAGTTTTTATATAAAATCCATGAAAAAATCAATTTTTAGTAGTAAAAACAGATTTTCGTTATTTTGGCTTCTAGCTCTCCTAGTTATCGAGAAAATCGCATTTAAAGTTTTTCATATAAAATCCATGAAAAAATCAATTTTTAGTAGTGATAACAGATTTTCGTTATTTTGGCTCTAGCTCTTCTAGTTATCGAGAAAAACGCATTTAAAGTTTTTCATATAAAATCCATGAAAAAATCAATTTTTAGTAGTGATAACAGATTTTCGTTGTTTTGGCTCTAGCTCTTCTAGTTATCGAGAAAAACGCATTTAAAGTTTTTCATATAAAATCCATGAAAAAATCAATTTTTCGTAGTGATAACAGATTTTCGTTATTTTGGCTCTAGCTCTTCTAGTTATCGAGAAAAACGCATTTAAAGTTTTTATATAAAATCCATGAAAAAATCAATTTTTAGTAGTAAAAACAGATTTTCGTTATTTTTGCTCTAACTCTTCTAGTTATCGAGAAAAACGCATTTAAAGTTTTTCATATAAAATCCATGAAAAAATCAATTTTTCGTAGTGATAACAGATTTTCGTTATTTTGGCTCTAGCTCTTCTAGTTATCGAGAAAAACGCATTTAAAGTTTTTATATAAAATCCATGAAAAAATCAATTTTTAGTAGTAAAAACAGATTTTCGTTATTTTTGCTCTAGCTCTTCTAGTTATCGAGAAAAACGCATTTAAAGTTTTTCATATAAAATCCATGAAAAAATCAATTTTTCGTAGTGATAACAGATTTTCGTTATTTTGGCTCTAGCTCTTCTAGTTATCGAGAAAAACGCATTTAAAGTTTTTATATAAAATCCATGAAAAAATCAATTTTTAGTAGTAAAAACAGATTTTCGTTGTTTTGGCTCTAGCTCTTCTAGTTATCGAGAAAAACGCATTTAAAGTTTTTCATATAAAATCCATGAAAAAATCAATTTTTAGTAGTGATAACAGATTTTCGTTGTTTTGGCTCTAGCTCTTCTAGTTATCGAGAAAAACGCATTTAAGGTTTTTCATATAAAATCCATGAAAAAATCAATTTTTAGTAGTGATAACAGATTTTCGTTATTTTGGCTCTAGCTCTTCTAGTTATCGAGAAAATCACATTTAAAGTTTTTCATATAAAATCCATGAAAAAATCAATTTTTAGTAGTGATAACAGATTTTCGTTATTTTGGCTCTAGCTCTTCTAGTTATCGAGAAAATCACATTTAAAGTTTTTCATATAAAATCCATGAAAAAATCAATTTTTCGTAGTGATAACAGATTTTCGTTATTTGGCTCTAGCTCTTCTAGTTATCGAGAAAATCGCATTTAAGTTTTTCATATAAAATCCATGAAAAAATCAATTTTTAGTAGTGATAACAGATTTTCGTTATTTTGGCTCTAGCTCTTCTAGTTATCGAGAAAAACGCATTTAAGTTTTTCATATAAAATCCATGAAAAAATCAATTTTTCGTAGTGATAACAGATTTTCGTTATTTGGCTCTAGCTCTTCTAGTTATCGAGAAAATCACATTTAAAGTTTTTCATATAAAATCCATGAAAAAATCAATTTTTCGTAGTGATAACAGATTTTCGTTATTTGGCTCTAGCTCTTCTAGTTATCGAGAAAATCGCATTTAAGTTTTTCATATAAAATCCATGAAAAAATCAATTTTTAGTAGTGATAGCAGATTTTCGTTATTTTGGCTCTAGCTCTTCTAGTTATCAAGAAAAACGTATTTAAAGTTTTTCATATAAAATCCATGAAAAAATCAATTTTTAGTAGTGATAACAGATTTTCGTTATTTTGGCTCTAGCTCTTCTAGTTATCGAGAAAAACGCATTTAAAGTTTTTCATATAAAATCCATGAAAAAATCAATTTTTAGTAGTGATAACAGATTTTCGTTATTTTGGCTCTAGCTCTTCTAGTTATCGAGAAAAACGCATTTAAAGTTTGTCATATAAAATCCATGAAAAAATCAATTTTTAGTAGTGATAACAGATGTTCGTTATTTTGGCTCTAGCTCTTCTAGTTATCGAGAAAATCACATTTAAAGTTTTTCATATAAAATCCATGAAAAAATCAATTTTTAGTAGTGATAACAGATTTTCGTTATTTTGGCTCTAGCTCTTCTAGTTATCGAGAAAAACGCATTTAAAGTTTGTCATATAAAATCCATGAAAAAATCAATTTTTAGTAGTGATAACAGATTTTCGTTATTTTGGCTCTAGCTCTTCTAGTTATCGAGAAAATCACATTTAACGTTTTTCATATAAAATCCATGAAAAAATCAATTTTTAGTAGTGATAACAGATTTTCGTTATTTTGGCTCTAGCTCTTCTAGTTATCGAGAAAAACGCATTTAAAGTTTTTCATATAAAATCCATGAAAAAATCAATTTTTAGTAGTGATAACAGATTTTCGTTATTTTGGCTCTAGCTCTTCTAGTTATCGAGAAAATCACATTTAAAGTTTTTCATATAAAATCCATGAAAAAATCAATTTTTAGTAGTGATAACAGATTTTCGTTATTTTGGCTCTAGCTCTTCTAGTTATCGAGAAAATCACATTTAAAGTTTTTCATATAAAATCCATGAAAAAATCAATTTTTAGTAGTGATAACAGATTTTCGTTATTTTGGCTCTAGCTCTTCTAGTTATCGAGAAAATCACATTTAAAGTTTTTCATATAAAATCCATGAAAAAATCAATTTTTAGTAGTGATAACAGATTTTCGTTATTTTGGCTCTAGCTCTTCTAGTTATCGAGAAAATCACATTTAAAGTTTTTCATATAAAATCCATGAAAAAATCAATTTTAAGTAGTGATAACAGATTTTCGTTATTTTGGCTCTAGCTCTTCTAGTTATCGAGAAAAACGCATTTAAAGTTTGTCATATAAAATCCATGAAAAAATCAATTTTTAGTAGTGATAACAGATTTTCGTTATTTTGGCTCTAGATCTTCTAGTTATCGAGAAAATCACATTTAAAGTTTTTCATATAAAATCCATGAAAAAATCAATTTTTAGTAGTGATAACAGATTTTCGTTATTTTGGCTCTAGCTCTTCTAGTTATCGAGAAAAACGCATTTAAAGTTTTTCATATAAAATCCATGAAAAAATCAATTTTTAGTAGTGATAACAGATTTTCGTTGTTTTGGCTCTAGCTCTTCTAGTTATCGAGAAAAACGCATTTAAAGTTTTTCATATAAAATCCATGAAAAAATCAATTTTTCGTAGTGATAACAGATTTTCGTTATTTTGGCTCTAGCTCTTCTAGTTATCGAGAAAAACGCACTTAAAGTTTTTATATAAAATCCATGAAAAAATCCATTTTTAGTAGTAAAAACAGATTTTCGTTATTTTGGCTCTAGCTCTCCTAGTTATCGAGAAAAAATCAATTTTTAGTAGTGATAACAGATTTTCGTTGTTTTGGCTCTAGCTCTTCTAGTTATCGAGAAAAACGCATTTAAAGTTTTTCATATAAAATCCATGAAAAAATCAATTTTTAGTAGTGATAACAGATTTTCGTTATTTTGGCTCTAGCTCTTCTAGTTATCGAGAAAAACGCATTTAAAGTTTGTCATATAAAATCCATGAAAAAATCAATTTTTAGTAGTGATAACAGATTTTCGTTATTTTGGCTCTAGCTCTTCTAGTTATCGAGAAAATCACATTTAAAGTTTTTCATATAAAATCCATGAAAAAATCAATTTTTCGTAGTGATAACAGATTTTCGTTATTTGGCTCTAGCTCTTCTAGTTATCGAGAAAATCGCATTTAAGTTTTTCATATAAAATCCATGAAAAAATCAATTTTTAGTAGTGATAACAGATTTTCGTTATTTTGGCTCTAGCTCGTCTAGTTATCGAGAAAAACGCATTTAAGTTTTTCATATAAAATCCATGAAAAAATCAATTTTTCGTAGTGATAACAGATTTTCGTTATTTGGCTCTAGCTCTTCTAGTTATCGAGAAAATCACATTTAAAGTTTTTCATATAAAATCCATGAAAAAATCAATTTTTCGTAGTGATAACAGATTTTCGTTATTTGGCTCTAGCTCTTCTAGTTATCGAGAAAATCGCATTTAAGTTTTTCATATAAAATCCATGAAAAATTCAATTTTTAGTAGTGATAGCAGATTTTCGTTATTTTGGCTCTAGCTCTTCTAGTTATCAAGAAAAACGTATTTAAAGTTTTTCATATAAAATCCATGAAAAAATCAATTTTTAGTAGTGATAACAGATTTTCGTTATTTTGGCTCTAGCTCTTCTAGTTATCGAGAAAAACGCATTTAAAGTTTTTCATATAAAATCCATGAAAAAATCAATTTTTAGTAGTGATAACAGATTTTCGTTATTTTGGCTCTAGCTCTTCTAGTTATCGAGAAAATCGCATTTAAAGTTTTTCATATAAAATCCATGAAAAAATCAATTTTTAGTAGTGATAACAGATTTTCGTTATTTTGGCTCTAGCTCTTCTAGTTATCGAGAAAAACGCATTTAAAGTTTTTCATATAAAATCCATGAAAAAATCAATTTTTAGTAGTGATAACAGATTTTCGTTATTTTGGCTCTAGCTCTTCTAGTTATCGAGAAAAACGCATTTAAAGTTTTTCATATAAAATCCATGAAAAAATCAATTTTTAGTAGTGATAACAGATTTTCGTTATTTTGGCTCTAGCTCTTCTAGTTATCGAGAAAAACGCATTTAAAGTTTTTCATATAAAATCCATGAAAAAATCAATTTTTAGTAGTGATAACAGATTTTCGTTATTTTGGCTCTAGCTCTTCTAGTTATCGAGAAAAACGCATTTAAAGTTTTCATATAAAATCCATGAAAAAATCAATTTTTAGTAGTGATAACAGATTTTCGTTATTTTGGCTCTAGCTCTTCTAGTTATCGAGAAAAACGCATTTAAAGTTTTTCATATAAAATCCATAAAAAAACCAATTTTTAGTAGTGATAACAAATTTTCGTTATTTTGGCTCTAGCTCTTCTAGTTATCGAGAAAAACGCATTTAAAGTTTTTCATATAAAATCCATGAAAAAATCAATTTTTAGTAGTGATAACAGATTTTCGTTATTTTGGCTCTAGCTCTTCTAGTTATCGAGAAAAACGCATTTTAAGTTTTTCATATAAAATCCATGAAAAAATCAATTTTTAGCAGATTTTCGTTGTTTTGGCTCTAGCTCTTCTAGTTATCGAGAAAAACGCATTTAAAGTTTTTCATATAAAATCCATGAAAAAATCAATTTTTCGTAGTGATAACAGATTTTCGTTATTTTGGCTCTAGCTCTTCTAGTTATCGAGAAAAACGCATTTAAAGTTTTTATATAAAATCCATGAAAAAATCAATTTTTAGTAGTAAAAACAGATTTTCGTTATTTTGGCTCTAGCTCTTCTAGTTATCGAGAAAATCGCATTTAAAGTTTTTCATATAAAATCCATGAAAAAATCTATTTTTAGTAGTGATAAAAGATTTTCGTTATTTTGGCTCTAGCTCTTCTAGTTATCGAGAAAAACGCATTTAAAGTTTTTCATATAAAATCCATGAAAAAATCAATTTTTAGTAGTGATAACAGATTTTCGTTGTTTTGGCTCTAGCTCTTCTAGTTATCGAGAAAAACGCATTTAAAGTTTTTCATATAAAGTCCATGAAAAAATCAATTTTTCGTAGTGATAACAGATTTTCGTTATTTTGGCTCTAGCTCTTCTAGTTATCGAGAAAAACGCATTTAAAGTTTTTATATAAAATCCATGAAAAAATCAATTTTTAGTAGTAAAAACAGATTTTCGTTATTTTGGCTCTAGCTCTTCTAGTTATCGAGAAAATCGCATTTAAAGTTTTTCATATAAAATCCATGAAAAAATCAATATTTAGTAGTGATAACAGATTTTCGTTATTTTGGCTCTAGCTCTTCTAGTTATCGAGAAAAACGCATTTAAAGTTTTTCATATAAAATCCATGAAAAAATCAATTTTTAGTAGTGATAACAGATTTTCGTTGTTTTGGCTCTAGCTCTTCTAGTTATCGAGAAAAACGCATTTAAAGTTTTTCATATAAAATCCATGAAAAAATTAATTTTTCGTAGTGATAACAGATTTTCGTTATTTTGGCTCTAGCTCTTCTAGTTATCGAGAAAAACGCATTTAAAGTTTTTATATAAAATCCATGAAAAAATCAATTTTTATTGGTAAAAACAGATTTTCGTTATTTTAGCTCTAGCTCTTCTAGTTATCGAGAAAATCGCATTTAAAGTTTTTCATATAAAATCCATGAAAAAATCAATTTTTAGTAGTGATAACAGATTTTCGTTATTTTGGATCTAGCTCTTCTAGTTATCGAGAAAAACGCATTTAAAGTTTTTCATATAAAATCCATGAAAAAATCAATTTTTAGTAGTGATAACAGATTTTCGTTATTTTGGCTCTAGCTCTTCTAGTTATCGAGAAAATCGCATTTAAAGTTTTTCATATAAAATCCATGAAAAAATCAATTTTTAGTAGTGATAACAGATTTTCGTTATTTTGGCTCTAGCTCTTCTAGTTATCGAGAAAAACGCATATAAAGTTTTTCATATAAAATCCATGAAAAAATCAATTTTTAGTAGTGATAACAGATTTTCGTTGTTTTGGCTCTAGCTCTTCTAGTTATCGAGAAAAACGCATTTAAAGTTTTTCATATAAAGTCCATGAAAAAATCAATTTTTCGTAGTGATAACAGATGTTCGTTATTTTGGCTCTAGCTCTTCTAGTTATCGAGAAAAACGCATTTAAAGTTTTTATATAAAATCCATGAAAAAATCAATTTTTAGAAGTAAAAACAGATTTTCGTTATTTTGGCTCTAGCTCTTCTAGTTATCGAGAAAAACGCATATAAAGTTTTTCATATAAAATCCATGAAAAAATCAATTTTTAGTAGTGATAACAGATTTTCGTTGTTTTGGCTCTAGCTCTTCTAGTTATCGAGAAAAACGCATTTAAAGTTTTTCATATAAAATCCATGAAAAAATCAATTTTTCGTAGTGATAACAGATTTTCGTTATTTTGGCTCTAGCTCTTCTAGTTATCGAGAAAAACGCATTTAAAGTTTTTATATAAAATAAATGAAAAAATCAATTTTTAGTAGTAAAAACAGATTTTCGTTATTTTAGCTCTAGCTCTTCTAGTTATCGAGAAAATCGCATTTAAAGTTTTTCATATAAAATCCATGAAAAAATCAATTTTTAGTAGTGATGACAGATTTTCGTTATTTTGGCTCTAGCTCTTCTAGTTATCGAGAAAAACGCATTTAAAGTTTTTCATATAAAATCCATGAAAAAATCAATTTTTAGTAGTGATAACAGATTTTCGTTATTTTGGCTCTAGCTCTTCTAGTTATCGAGAAAATCGCATTTAAAGTTTTTCATATAAAATCCATGAAAAAATCAATTTTAGGTAGTGATAACAGATTTTCGTTATTTTGGCTCTAGCTCTTCTAGTTATCGAGAAAAACGCATTTAAAGTTTTTCATATAAAATCCATGAAAAAATCAATTTTTAGTAGTGATAACAGATTTTCGTTGTTTTGGCTCTAGCTCTTCTAGTTATCGAGAAAAACGCATTTAAAGTTTTTCATATAAAATCCATGAAAAAATCAATTTTTAGTAGTGATAACAGATTTTCGTTATTTTGGCTCTAGCTCTTCTAGTTATCGAGAAAAACGCATTTTAAGTTTTTCATATAAAATCCATGAAAAAATCAATTTTTAGTAGTGATAACAGATTTTCGTTATTTTGGCTCTAGCTCTTCTAGTTATATAGAAAAACGCATTTAAAGTTTCATATAAAATCCATGAAAAAATCAATTTTTAGTAGTGATAACAGATTTTCGTTATTTTGGCTCTAGCTCTTCTAGTTATCGAGAAAAACGCATTTAAAGTTTTTCATATAAAATCCATGAAAAAATCAATTTTTAGTAGTGATAACAGATTTTCGTTATTTTAGCTCTAGCTCTTCTAGTTATCGAGAAAAACGCATTTAAAGTTTTTCATATAAAATCCATGAAAAAATCAATTTTTAGTAGTGATAACAGATTTTCGTTATTTTGGCTCTAGCTCTTCTAGTTATCGAGAAAAACGCATTTAAAGTTTTTCATATAAAATCCATGAAAAAATCAATTTTTAGTAGTGATAACAGATTTTCGTTATTTTGGCTCTAGCTCTTCTAGTTATCGAGAAAAACGCATTTAAAGTTTTTCATATAAAATCCATAAAAAAATCAATTTTTAGTAGTGATAACAGATTTTTGTTATTTTGGCTCTAGCTCTTCTAGTTATCGAGAAAAACGCATTTAAAGTTTTTCATATAAAATCCATGAAAAAATCAATTTTTAGTAGTGATAACAGATTTTCGTTATTTTGGCTCTAGCTCTTCTAGTTATCGAGAAAAACGCATTTAAAGTTTTTCATATAAAATCCATGAAAAAATCAATTTTTAGTAGTGATAACAGATTTTCGTTATTTTGGCTCTAGCTCTTCTAGTTATCGAGAAAAACGCATTTAAAGTTTTTCATGTAAAATCCATGAAAAAATAAATTTTTAGTAGTGATAACAGATTTTCGTTATTTTGGCTCTAGCTCTTCTAGTTATCGAGAAAAACGCATTTAAAGTTTTTCATATAAAATCCATGAAAAAATCATTTTTTAGTAGTGACAACAGATTTTCGTTATTTTGGCTCTAGCTCTTCTAGTTATCGAGAAAAACGCATTTAAAGTTTTTCATATAAAATCCATGAAAAAATCAATTTTTAGTAGTGATAACAGATTTTCGTTATTTTGTCTAGCTCTAGCTCTTCTAGTTATCGAGAAAAACGCATTTAAAGTTTTTCATATAAAATCCATGAAAAAATCAATTTTTAGTAGTTATAACAGATTTTCGTTATTTTGGCTCTAGCTCTTCTAGTTATCGAGAAAAACGCATTTAAAGTTTTTCATATAAAATCCATGAAAAAATCAATTTTTAGTAGTGATAACAGATTTTCGTTATTTTGGCTCTAGCTCTTCTAGTTATCGAGAAAAACGCATATAAAGTTTTTCATATAAAATCCATGAAAAAATCAATTTTTAGTAGTGATAACAGATTTTCGTTATTTTGGCTCTAGCTCTTCTAGTTATCGAGAAAATCGCATTTAAAGTTTTTCATATAAAATCCATGAAAAAATCAATTTTTAGTAGTGATAACAGATTTTCGTTATTTTGGCTCTAGCTCTTCTAGTTATCGAGAAAAACGCATTTAAAGTTTTTCATATAAAATCCATGAAAAAATCAATTTTTAGTAGTGATAACAGATTTTCGTTGTTTTGGCTCTAGCTCTTCTAGTTATCGAGAAAAACGCATTTAAAGTTTTTCATATAAAATCCATGAAAAAATCAATTTTTAGTAGTGATAACAGATTTTCGTTATTTTGGCTCTAGCTCTTCTAGTTATCGAGAAAAACGCATTTAAAGTTTTTCATATAAAATCCACGAAAAAATCAATTTTTAGTAGTGATAACAGATTTTCGTTATTTGGGCTCTAGCTCTTCTAGTTATCGAGAAAAACGCATTTAAAGTTTTTCATATAAAATCCATGAAAAAATCAATTTTTAGTAGTGATAACAGATTTTCGTTATTTTGGCTCTAGCTCTTCTAGTTATCGAGAAAAACGCATTTAAAGTTTTTCATATAAAATCCATGAAAAAATCAATTTTTAGTAGTGATAACAGATTTTCGTTATTTTGGCTCTAGCTCTTCTAGTTATCGAGAAAAACGCATTTAAAGTTTTTCATATAAAATCCATGAAAAAATCAATTTTTAGTAGTGATAACAGATTTTCGTTATTTTGGCTCTAGCTCTTCTAGTTATCGAGAAAAACGCATTTAAAGTTTTTCATATAAAATCCATGAAAAAATCAATTTTTAGTAGTGATAACAGATTTTCGTTATTTTGGCTCTAGCTCTTCTAGTTATCGAGAAAAACGCATTTAAAGTTTTTCATATAAAATCCATGAAAAAATCAATTTTTAGTAGTGATAACAGATTTTTGTTATTTTGGCTCTAGCTCTTCTAGTTATCGAGAAAAACGCATTTAAAGTTTTTCATATAAAATCCATGAAAAAATCAATTTTTAGTAGTGATAACAGATTTTCGTTATTTTGGCTCTAGCTCTTCTAGTTATCGAGAAAAACGCATTTAAAGTTTTTCATATAAAATCCATGAAAAAATCAATTTTTAGTAGTGATAACAGATTTTCGTTATTTTGGCTCTAGCTCTTCTAGTTATCGAGAAAAACGCATTTAAAGTTTTTCATGTAAAATCCATGAAAAAATCAATTTTTAGTAGTGATAACAGATTTTCGTTATTTTGGCTCTAGCTCTTCTAGTTATCGAGAAAAACGCATTTAAAGTTTTTCATATAAAATCCATGAAAAAATCACTTTTTAGTAGTGATAACAGATTTTCGTTATTTTGTCTAGCTCTAGCGCTTCTAGTTATCGAGAAAAACGCATTTAAAGTTTTTCATATAAAATCCATGAAAAAATCAATTTTTAGTAGTGATAACAGATTTTCGTTATTTTGGCTCTAGCTCTTCTAGTTATCGAGAAAAACGCATTTAAAGTTTTTCATATAAAATCCATGAAAAAATCAATTTTTAGTAGTGATAACAGATTTTCGTTATTTTGGCTCTAGCTCTTCTAGTTATCGAGAAAAACGCATTTAAAGTTTTTCATATAAAATCCATGAAAAAATCAATTTTTAGTAGTGATAACAGATTTTCGTTATTTTGGCTCTAGCTCTTCTAGTTATCGAGAAAAACGCATTTAAAGTTTTTCATATAAAATCCATGAAAAAATCAATTTTTAGTAGTGATAACAGATTTTCGTTATTTTAGCTCTAGCTCTTCTAGTTATCGAGAAAAACGCATTTAAAGTTTTTCATATAAAATCCATGAAAAAATCAATTTTTAGTAGTGATAACAGATTTTCGTTATTTTGGCTCTAGCTCTTCTAGTTATCGAGAAAATCGCATTTAAAGTTTTTCATATAAAATCCATGAAAAAATCAATTTTTAGTAGTGATAACAGATTTTCGTTATTTTGGCTCTAGCTCTTCTAGTTATCGAGAAAAACGCATTTAAAGTTTTTCATATAAAATCCATGAAAAAATCAATTATTAGTAGTGATAACAGATTTTCGTTATTTTGGCTCTAGCTCTTCTAGTTATCGAGAAAAACGCATTTAAAGTTTTTCATATAAAATCCAGTGAAAAAATCAATTTTTAGTAGTGATAACAGATTTTCGTTATTTTGGCTCTAGCTCTTCTAGTTATCGAGAAAATCGCATTTAAAGTTTTTCATATAAAATCCATGAAAAAATCAATTTTTAGTAGTGATAACAGATTTTCGTTATTTTGGCTCTAGCTCTTCTAGTTATCGAGAAAAACGCATTTAAAGTTTTTCATATAAAATCCATGAAAAAATCAATTTTTAGTAGTGATAACAGATTTTCGTTATTTTGGCTCTAGCTCTTCTAGTTATCGAGAAAAACGCATTTAAAGTTTTTCATATAAAATCCATGAAAAAATCAATTTTTAGTAGTGATAACAGATTTTCGTTATTTTGGCTCTAGCTCTTCTAGTTATCGAGAAAAACGAATTTAAAGCTTTTCATATAAAATCCATGAAAAAATCAATTTTTAGTAGTGATAACAGATTTTCGTTATTTTGGCTCTAGCTCTTCTAGTTATTGAGAAAAACGCATTTAAAGTTTTTCATATAAAATCCATGAAAAAATCAATTTTTAGTAGTGATAACAGATTTTCGTTATTTTGGCTCTAGCTCTTCTAGTTATCGAGAAAAACGCATTTAAAGTTTTTCATATAAAATCCATGAAAAAATCAATTTTTAGTAGTGATAACAGATTTTCGTTATTTTGGCTCTAGCTCTTCTAGTTATCGAGAAAAACGCATTTAAAGTTTTTCATATAAAATCCATGAAAAAATCAATTTTTAGTAGTGATAACAGATTTTCGTTATTTTGGCTCTAGCTCTTCTAGTTATCGAGAAAAACGCATTTAAAGTTTTTCATATAAAATCCATGAAAAAATCAATTTTTAGTAGTGATAACAGATTTTCGTTATTTTGGCTCTAGCTCTTCTAGTTATCGAGAAAAACGCATTTAAAGTTTTTCATATAAAATCCATGAAAAAATCAATTTTTAGTAGTGATAACAGATTTTCGTTATTTTGGCTCTAGCTCTTCTAGTTATCGAGAAAAACGCATTTAAAGTTTTTCATATAAAATCCATGAAAAAATCAATTTTTAGTAGTGATAACAGATTTTCGTTATTTTGGCTCTAGCTCTTCTAGTTATCGAGAAAAACGCATTTAAAGTTTTTCATATAAAATCCATGAAAAAATCAATTTTTAGTAGTGATAACAGATTTTCGTTATTTTGGCTCTAGCTCTTCTAGTTATCGAGAAAAACGCATTTAAAGTTTTTCATATAAAATCCATGAAAAAATCAATTTTTAGTAGTGATAACAGATTTTCGTTATTTTGGCTCTAGCTCTTCTAGTTATCGAGAAAAACGCATTTAAAGTTTTTCATATAAAATCCATGAAAAAATCAATTTTTAGTAGTGATAACAGATTTTCGTTATTTTGGCTCTAGCTCTTCTAGTTATCGAGAAAAACGCATTTAAAGTTTTTCATATAAAATCCATGAAAAAATCAATTTTTAGTAGTGATAACAGATTTTCGTTATTTTGGCTCTAGCTCTTCTAGTTATCGAGAAAAACGCATTTAAAGTTTTTCATATAAAATCCATGAAAAAATCAATTTTTAGTAGTGATAACAGATTTTCGTTATTTTGGCTCTAGCTCTTCTAGTTATCGAGAAAAACGCATTTAAAGTTTTTCATATAAAATCCATGAAAAAATCAATTTTTAGTAGTGATAACAGATTTTCGTTATTTTGGCTCTAGCTCTTCTAGTTATCGAGAAAAACGCATTTAAAGTTTTTCATATAAAATCCATGAAAAAATCAATTTTTAGTAGTGATAACAGATTTTCGTTATTTTGGCTCTAGCTCTTCTAGTTATCGAGAAAAACGCATTTAAAGTTTTTCATATAAAATCCATGAAAAAATCAATTTTTAGTAGTGATAACAGATTTTCGTTATTTTGGCTCTAGCTCTTCTAGTTATCGAGAAAAACGCATTTAAAGTTTTTCATATAAAATCCATGAAAAAATCAATTTTTAGTAGTGATAACAGATTTTCGTTATTTTGGCTCTAGCTCTTCTAGTTATCGAGAAAAACGCATTTAAAGTTTTTCATATAAAATCCATGAAAAAATCAATTTTTAGTAGTGATAACAGATTTTCGTTATTTTGGCTCTAGCTCTTCTAGTTATCGAGAAAAACGCATTTAAAGTTTTTCATATAAAATCCATGAAAAAATCAATTTTTAGTAGTGATAACAGATTTTCGTTATTTTGGCTCTAGCTCTTCTAGTTATCGAGAAAAACGCATTTAAAGTTTTTCATATAAAATCCATGAAAAAATCAATTTTTAGTAGTGATAACAGATTTTCGTTATTTTGGCTCTAGCTCTTCTAGTTATCGAGAAAAACGCATTTAAAGTTTTTCATATAAAATCCATGAAAAAATCAATTTTTAGTAGTGATAACAGATTTTCGTTATTTTGGCTCTAGCTCTTCTAGTTATCGAGAAAAACGCATTTAAAGTTTTTCATATAAAATCCATGAAAAAATCAATTTTTAGTAGTGATAACAGATTTTCGTTATTTTGGCTCTAGCTCTTCTAGTTATCGAGAAAAACGCATTTAAAGTTTTTCATATAAAATCCATGAAAAAATCAATTTTTAGTAGTGATAACAGATTTTCGTTATTTTGGCTCTAGCTCTTCTAGTTATCGAGAAAAACGCATTTAAAGTTTTTCATATAAAATCCATGAAAAAATCAATTTTTAGTAGTGATAACAGATTTTCGTTATTTTGGCTCTAGCTCTTCTAGTTATCGAGAAAAACGCATTTAAAGTTTTTCATATAAAATCCATGAAAAAATCAATTTTTAGTAGTGATAACAGATTTTCGTTATTTTGGCTCTAGCTCTTCTAGTTATCGAGAAAAACGCATTTAAAGTTTTTCATATAAAATCCATGAAAAAATCAATTTTTAGTAGTGATAACAGATTTTCGTTATTTTGGCTCTAGCTCTTCTAGTTATCGAGAAAAACGCATTTAAAGTTTTTCATATAAAATCCATGAAAAAATCAATTTTTAGTAGTGATAACAGATTTTCGTTATTTTGGCTCTAGCTCTTCTAGTTATCGAGAAAAACGCATTTAAAGTTTTTCATATAAAATCCATGAAAAAATCAATTTTTAGTAGTGATAACAGATTTTCGTTATTTTGGCTCTAGCTCTTCTAGTTATCGAGAAAAAACGCATTTAAAGTTTTTCATATAAAATCCATGAAAAAATCAATTTTTAGTAGTGATAACAGATTTTCGTTATTTTGGCTCTAGCTCTTCTAGTTATCGAGAAAAACGCATTTAAAGTTTTTCATATAAAATCCATGAAAAAATCAATTTTTAGTAGTGATAACAGATTTTCGTTATTTTGGCTCTAGCTCTTCTAGTTATCGAGAAAAACGCATTTAAAGTTTTTCATATAAAATCCATGAAAAAATCAATTTTTAGTAGTGATAACAGATTTTCGTTATTTTGGCTCTAGCTCTTCTAGTTATCGAGAAAAACGCATTTAAAGTTTTTCATATAAAATCCATGAAAAAATCAATTTTTAGTAGTGATAACAGATTTTCGTTATTTTGGCTCTAGCTCTTCTAGTTATCGAGAAAAACGCATTTAAAGTTTTTCATATAAAATCCATGAAAAAATCAATTTTTAGTAGTGATAACAGATTTTCGTTATTTTGGCTCTAGCTCTTCTAGTTATCGAGAAAAACGCATTTAAAGTTTTTCATATAAAATCCATGAAAAAATCAATTTTTAGTAGTGATAACAGATTTTCGTTATTTTGGCTCTAGCTCTTCTAGTTATCGAGAAAAACGCATTTAAAGTTTTTCATATAAAATCCATGAAAAAATCAATTTTTAGGTGATAACAGATTTTCGTTATTTTGGCTCTAGCTCTTCTAGTTATCGAGAAAAACGCATTTAAAGTTTTTCATATAAAATCCATGAAAAAATCAATTTTTAGTAGTGATAACAGATTTTCGTTATTTTGGCTCTAGCTCTTCTAGTTATCGAGAAAAACGCATTTAAAGTTTTTCATATAAAATCCATGAAAAAATCAATTTTTAGTAGTGATAACAGATTTTCGTTATTTTGGCTCTAGCTCTTCTAGTTATCGAGAAAAACGCATTTAAAGTTTTTCATATAAAATCCATGAAAAAATCAATTTTTAGTAGTGATAACAGATTTTCGTTATTTTGGCTCTAGCTCTTCTAGTTATCGAGAAAAACGCATTTAAAGTTTTTCATATAAAATCCATGAAAAAATCAATTTTTAGTAGTGATAACAGATTTTCGTTATTTTGGCTCTAGCTCTTCTAGTTATCGAGAAAAACGCATTTAAAGTTTTTCATATAAAATCCATGAAAAAATCAATTTTTAGTAGTGATAACAGATTTTCGTTATTTTGGCTCTAGCTCTTCTAGTTATCGAGAAAAACGCATTTAAAGTTTTTCATATAAAATCCATGAAAAAATCAATTTTTAGTAGTGATAACAGATTTTCGTTATTTTGGCTCTAGCTCTTCTAGTTATCGAGAAAAACGCATTTAAAGTTTTTCATATAAAATCCATGAAAAAATCAATTTTTAGTAGTGATAACAGATTTTCGTTATTTTGGCTCTAGCTCTTCTAGTTATCGAGAAAAACGCATTTAAAGTTTTTCATATAAAATCCATGAAAAAATCAATTTTTAGTAGTGATAACAGATTTTCGTTATTTTGGCTCTAGCTCTTCTAGTTATCGAGAAAAACGCATTTAAAGTTTTTCATATAAAATCCATGAAAAAATCAATTTTTAGTAGTGATAACAGATTTTCGTTATTTTGGCTCTAGCTCTTCTAGTTATCGAGAAAAACGCATTTAAAGTTTTTCATATAAAATCCATGAAAAAATCAATTTTTAGTAGTGATAACAGATTTTCGTTATTTTGGCTCTAGCTCTTCTAGTTATCGAGAAAAACGCATTTAAAGTTTTTCATATAAAATCCATGAAAAAATCAATTTTTAGTAGTGATAACAGATTTTCGTTATTTTGGCTCTAGCTCTTCTAGTTATCGAGAAAAACGCATTTAAAGTTTTTCATATAAAATCCATGAAAAAATCAATTTTTAGTAGTGATAACAGATTTTCGTTATTTTGGCTCTAGCTCTTCTAGTTATCGAGAAAAACGCATTTAAAGTTTTTCATATAAAATCCATGAAAAAATCAATTTTTAGTAGTGATAACAGATTTTCGTTATTTTGGCTCTAGCTCTTCTAGTTATCGAGAAAAACGCATTTAAAGTTTTTCATATAAAATCCATGAAAAAATCAATTTTTAGTAGTGATAACAGATTTTCGTTATTTTGGCTCTAGCTCTTCTAGTTATCGAGAAAAACGCATTTAAAGTTTTTCATATAAAATCCATGAAAAAATCAATTTTTAGTAGTGATAACAGATTTTCGTTATTTTGGCTCTAGCTCTTCTAGTTATCGAGAAAAACGCATTTAAAGTTTTTCATATAAAATCCATGAAAAAATCAATTTTTAGTAGTGATAACAGATTTTCGTTATTTTGGCTCTAGCTCTTCTAGTTATCGAGAAAAACGCATTTAAAGTTTTTCATATAAAATCCATGAAAAAATCAATTTTTAGTAGTGATAACAGATTTTCGTTATTTTGGCTCTAGCTCTTCTAGTTATCGAGAAAAACGCATTTAAAGTTTTTCATATAAAATCCATGAAAAAATCAATTTTTAGTAGTGATAACAGATTTTCGTTATTTTGGCTCTAGCTCTTCTAGTTATCGAGAAAAACGCATTTAAAGTTTTTCATATAAAATCCATGAAAAAATCAATTTTTAGTAGTGATAACAGATTTTCGTTATTTTGGCTCTAGCTCTTCTAGTTATCGAGAAAAACGCATTTAAAGTTTTTCATATAAAATCCATGAAAAAATCAATTTTTAGTAGTGATAACAGATTTTCGTTATTTTGGCTCTAGCTCTTCTAGTTATCGAGAAAAACGCATTTAAAGTTTTTCATATAAAATCCATGAAAAAATCAATTTTTAGTAGTGATAACAGATTTTCGTTATTTTGGCTCTAGCTCTTCTAGTTATCGAGAAAAACGCATTTAAAGTTTTTCATATAAAATCCATGAAAAAATCAATTTTTAGTAGTGATAACAGATTTTCGTTATTTTGGCTCTAGCTCTTCTAGTTATCGAGAAAAACGCATTTAAAGTTTTTCATATAAAATCCATGAAAAAATCAATTTTTAGTAGTGATAACAGATTTTCGTTATTTTGGCTCTAGCTCTTCTAGTTATCGAGAAAAACGCATTTAAAGTTTTTCATATAAAATCCATGAAAAAATCAATTTTTAGTAGTGATAACAGATTTTCGTTATTTTGGCTCTAGCTCTTCTAGTTATCGAGAAAAACGCATTTAAAGTTTTTCATATAAAATCCATGAAAAAATCAATTTTTAGTAGTGATAACAGATTTTCGTTATTTTGGCTCTAGCTCTTCTAGTTATCGAGAAAAACGCATTTAAAGTTTTTCATATAAAATCCATGAAAAAATCAATTTTTAGTAGTGATAACAGATTTTCGTTATTTTGGCTCTAGCTCTTCTAGTTATCGAGAAAAACGCATTTAAAGTTTTTCATATAAAATCCATGAAAAAATCAATTTTTAGTAGTGATAACAGATTTTCGTTATTTTGGCTCTAGCTCTTCTAGTTATCGAGAAAAACGCATTTAAAGTTTTTCATATAAAATCCATGAAAAAATCAATTTTTAGTAGTGATAACAGATTTTCGTTATTTTGGCTCTAGCTCTTCTAGTTATCGAGAAAAACGCATTTAAAGTTTTTCATATAAAATCCATGAAAAAATCAATTTTTAGTAGTGATAACAGATTTTCGTTATTTTGGCTCTAGCTCTTCTAGTTATCGAGAAAAACGCATTTAAAGTTTTTCATATAAAATCCATGAAAAAATCAATTTTTAGTAATTAACCCTGTGTTTTCGTTATTTTGGCTCTAGCTCTTCTAGTTATCGAGAAAAACGCATTTAAAGTTTTTCATATAAAATCCATGAAAAAATCAATTTTTAGTAGTGATAACAGATTTTCGTTATTTTGGCTCTAGCTCTTCTAGTTATCGAGAAAAACGCATTTAAAGTTTTTCATATAAAATCCATGAAAAAATCAATTTTTAGTAGTGATAACAGATTTTCGTTATTTTGGCTCTAGCTCTTCTAGTTATCGAGAAAAACGCATTTAAAGTTTTTCATATAAAATCCATGAAAAAATCAATTTTTAGTAGTGATAACAGATTTTCGTTATTTTGGCTCTAGCTCTTCTAGTTATCGAGAAAAACGCATTTAAAGTTTTTCATATAAAATCCATGAAAAAATCAATTTTTAGTAGTGATAACAGATTTTCGTTATTTTGGCTCTAGCTCTTCTAGTTATCGAGAAAAACGCATTTAAAGTTTTTCATATAAAATCCATGAAAAAATCAATTTTTAGTAGTGATAACAGATTTTCGTTATTTTGGCTCTAGCTCTTCTAGTTATCGAGAAAAACGCATTTAAAGTTTTTCATATAAAATCCATGAAAAAATCAATTTTTAGTAGTGATAACAGATTTTCGTTATTTTGGCTCTAGCTCTTCTAGTTATCGAGAAAAACGCATTTAAAGTTTTTCATATAAAATCCATGAAAAAATCAATTTTTAGTAGTGATAACAGATTTTCGTTATTTTGGCTCTAGCTCTTCTAGTTATCGAGAAAAACGCATTTAAAGTTTTTCATATAAAATCCATGAAAAAATCAATTTTTAGTAGTGATAACAGATTTTCGTTATTTTGGCTCTAGCTCTTCTAGTTATCGAGAAAAACGCATTTAAAGTTTTTCATATAAAATCCATGAAAAAATCAATTTTTAGTAGTGATAACAGATTTTCGTTATTTTGGCTCTAGCTCTTCTAGTTATCGAGAAAAACGCATTTAAAGTTTTTCATATAAAATCCATGAAAAAATCAATTTTTAGTAGTGATAACAGATTTTCGTTATTTTGGCTCTAGCTCTTCTAGTTATCGAGAAAAACGCATTTAAAGTTTTTCATATAAAATCCATGAAAAAATCAATTTTTAGTAGTGATAACAGATTTTCGTTATTTTGGCTCTAGCTCTTCTAGTTATCGAGAAAAACGCATTTAAAGTTTTTCATATAAAATCCATGAAAAAATCAATTTTTAGTAGTGATAACAGATTTTCGTTATTTTGGCTCTAGCTCTTCTAGTTATCGAGAAAAACGCATTTAAAGTTTTTCATATAAAATCCATGAAAAAATCAATTTTTAGTAGTGATAACAGATTTTCGTTATTTTGGCTCTAGCTCTTCTAGTTATCGAGAAAAACGCATTTAAAGTTTTTCATATAAAATCCATGAAAAAATCAATTTTTAGTAGTGATAACAGATTTTCGTTATTTTGGCTCTAGCTCTTCTAGTTATCGAGAAAAACGCATTTAAAGTTTTTCATATAAAATCCATGAAAAAATCAATTTTTAGTAGTGATAACAGATTTTCGTTATTTTGGCTCTAGCTCTTCTAGTTATCGAGAAAAACGCATTTAAAGTTTTTCATATAAAATCCATGAAAAAATCAATTTTTAGTAGTGATAACAGATTTTCGTTATTTTGGCTCTAGCTCTTCTAGTTATCGAGAAAAACGCATTTAAAGTTTTTCATATAAAATCCATGAAAAAATCAATTTTTAGTAGTGATAACAGATTTTCGTTATTTTGGCTCTAGCTCTTCTAGTTATCGAGAAAAACGCATTTAAAGTTTTTCATATAAAATCCATGAAAAAATCAATTTTTAGTAGTGATAACAGATTTTCGTTATTTTGGCTCTAGCTCTTCTAGTTATCGAGAAAAACGCATTTAAAGTTTTTCATATAAAATCCATGAAAAAATCAATTTTTAGTAGTGATAACAGATTTTCGTTATTTTGGCTCTAGCTCTTCTAGTTATCGAGAAAAACGCATTTAAAGTTTTTCATATAAAATCCATGAAAAAATCAATTTTTAGTAGTGATAACAGATTTTCGTTATTTTGGCTCTAGCTCTTCTAGTTATCGAGAAAAACGCATTTAAAGTTTTTCATATAAAATCCATGAAAAAATCAATTTTTAGTAGTGATAACAGATTTTCGTTATTTTGGCTCTAGCTCTTCTAGTTATCGAGAAAAACGCATTTAAAGTTTTTCATATAAAATCCATGAAAAAATCAATTTTTAGTAGTGATAACAGATTTTCGTTATTTTGGCTCTAGCTCTTCTAGTTATCGAGAAAAACGCATTTAAAGTTTTTCATATAAAATCCATGAAAAAATCAATTTTTAGTAGTGATAACAGATTTTCGTTATTTTGGCTCTAGCTCTTCTAGTTATCGAGAAAAACGCATTTAAAGTTTTTCATATAAAATCCATGAAAAAATCAATTTTTAGTAGTGATAACAGATTTTCGTTATTTTGGCTCTAGCTCTTCTAGTTATCGAGAAAAACGCATTTAAAGTTTTTCATATAAAATCCATGAAAAAATCAATTTTTAGTAGTGATAACAGATTTTCGTTATTTTGGCTCTAGCTCTTCTAGTTATCGAGAAAAACGCATTTAAAGTTTTTCATATAAAATCCATGAAAAAATCAATTTTTAGTAGTGATAACAGATTTTCGTTATTTTGGCTCTAGCTCTTCTAGTTATCGAGAAAAACGCATTTAAAGTTTTTCATATAAAATCCATGAAAAAATCAATTTTTAGTAGTGATAACAGATTTTCGTTATTTTGGCTCTAGCTCTTCTAGTTATCGAGAAAAACGCATTTAAAGTTTTTCATATAAAATCCATGAAAAAATCAATTTTTAGTAGTGATAACAGATTTTCGTTATTTTGGCTCTAGCTCTTCTAGTTATCGAGAAAAACGCATTTAAAGTTTTTCATATAAAATCCATGAAAAAATCAATTTTTAGTAGTGATAACAGATTTTCGTTATTTTGGCTCTAGCTCTTCTAGTTATCGAGAAAAACGCATTTAAAGTTTTTCATATAAAATCCATGAAAAAATCAATTTTTAGTAGTGATAACAGATTTTCGTTATTTTGGCTCTAGCTCTTCTAGTTATCGAGAAAAACGCATTTAAAGTTTTTCATATAAAATCCATGAAAAAATCAATTTTTAGTAGTGATAACAGATTTTCGTTATTTTGGCTCTAGCTCTTCTAGTTATCGAGAAAAACGCATTTAAAGTTTTTCATATAAAATCCATGAAAAAATCAATTTTTAGTAGTGATAACAGATTTTCGTTATTTTGGCTCTAGCTCTTCTAGTTATCGAGAAAAACGCATTTAAAGTTTTTCATATAAAATCCATGAAAAAATCAATTTTTAGTAGTGATAACAGATTTTCGTTATTTTGGCTCTAGCTCTTCTAGTTATCGAGAAAAACGCATTTAAAGTTTTTCATATAAAATCCATGAAAAAATCAATTTTTAGTAGTGATAACAGATTTTCGTTATTTTGGCTCTAGCTCTTCTAGTTATCGAGAAAAACGCATTTAAAGTTTTTCATATAAAATCCATGAAAAAATCAATTTTTAGTAGTGATAACAGATTTTCGTTATTTTGGCTCTAGCTCTTCTAGTTATCGAGAAAAACGCATTTAAAGTTTTTCATATAAAATCCATGAAAAAATCAATTTTTAGTAGTGATAACAGATTTTCGTTATTTTGGCTCTAGCTCTTCTAGTTATCGAGAAAAACGCATTTAAAGTTTTTCATATAAAATCCATGAAAAAATCAATTTTTAGTAGTGATAACAGATTTTCGTTATTTTGGCTCTAGCTCTTCTAGTTATCGAGAAAAACGCATTTAAAGTTTTTCATATAAAATCCATGAAAAAATCAATTTTTAGTAGTGATAACAGATTTTCGTTATTTTGGCTCTAGCTCTTCTAGTTATCGAGAAAAACGCATTTAAAGTTTTTCATATAAAATCCATGAAAAAATCAATTTTTAGTAGTGATAACAGATTTTCGTTATTTTGGCTCTAGCTCTTCTAGTTATCGAGAAAAACGCATTTAAAGTTTTTCATATAAAATCCATGAAAAAATCAATTTTTAGTAGTGATAACAGATTTTCGTTATTTTGGCTCTAGCTCTTCTAGTTATCGAGAAAAACGCATTTAAAGTTTTTCATATAAAATCCATGAAAAAATCAATTTTTAGTAGTGATAACAGATTTTCGTTATTTTGGCTCTAGCTCTTCTAGTTATCGAGAAAAACGCATTTAAAGTTTTTCATATAAAATCCATGAAAAAATCAATTTTTAGTAGTGATAACAGATTTTCGTTATTTTGGCTCTAGCTCTTCTAGTTATCGAGAAAAACGCATTTAAAGTTTTTCATATAAAATCCATGAAAAAATCAATTTTTAGTAGTGATAACAGATTTTCGTTATTTTGGCTCTAGCTCTTCTAGTTATCGAGAAAAACGCATTTAAAGTTTTTCATATAAAATCCATGAAAAAATCAATTTTTAGTAGTGATAACAGATTTTCGTTATTTTGGCTCTAGCTCTTCTAGTTATCGAGAAAAACGCATTTAAAGTTTTTCATATAAAATCCATGAAAAAATCAATTTTTAGTAGTGATAACAGATTTTCGTTATTTTGGCTCTAGCTCTTCTAGTTATCGAGAAAAACGCATTTAAAGTTTTTCATATAAAATCCATGAAAAAATCAATTTTTAGTAGTGATAACAGATTTTCGTTATTTTGGCTCTAGCTCTTCTAGTTATCGAGAAAAACGCATTTAAAGTTTTTCATATAAAATCCATGAAAAAATCAATTTTTAGTAGTGATAACAGATTTTCGTTATTTTGGCTCTAGCTCTTCTAGTTATCGAGAAAAACGCATTTAAAGTTTTTCATATAAAATCCATGAAAAAATCAATTTTTAGTAGTGATAACAGATTTTCGTTATTTTGGCTCTAGCTCTTCTAGTTATCGAGAAAAACGCATTTAAAGTTTTTCATATAAAATCCATGAAAAAATCAATTTTAGTAGTGATAACAGATTTTCGTTATTTTGGCTCTAGCTCTTCTAGTTATCGAGAAAAACGCATTTAAAGTTTTTCATATAAAATCCATGAAAAAATCAATTTTTAGTAGTGATAACAGATTTTCGTTATTTTGGCTCTAGCTCTTCTAGTTATCGAGAAAAACGCATTTAAAGTTTTTCATATAAAATCCATGAAAAAATCAATTTTTAGTAGTGATAACAGATTTTCGTTATTTTGGCTCTAGCTCTTCTAGTTATCGAGAAAAACGCATTTAAAGTTTTTCATATAAAATCCATGAAAAAATCAATTTTTAGTAGTGATAACAGATTTTCGTTATTTTGGCTCTAGCTCTTCTAGTTATCGAGAAAAACGCATTTAAAGTTTTTCATATAAAATCCATGAAAAAATCAATTTTTAGTAGTGATAACAGATTTTCGTTATTTTGGCTCTAGCTTTCATATAAAATCCATGAAAAAATCAATTTTTAGTAGTGATAACAGATTTTCGTTATTTTGGCTCTAGCTCTTCTAGTTATCGAGAAAAACGCATTTAAAGTTTTTCATATAAAATCCATGAAAAAATCAATTTTTAGTAGTGATAACAGATTTTCGTTATTTTGGCTCTAGCTCTTCTAGTTATCGAGAAAAACGCATTTAAAGTTTTTAATTAGATTAATCTAGTAGTGATAACAGATTTTCGTTATTTTGGCTCTAGCTCTTCTAGTTATCGAGAAAAACGCATTTAAAGTTTTTCATATAAAATCCATGAAAAAATCAATTTTTAGTAGTGATAACAGATTTTCGTTATTTTGGCTCTAGCTCTTCTAGTTATCGAGAAAAACTTTCATATAAAATCCATGAAAAAATCAATTTTTAGTAGTGATAACAGATTTTCGTTATTTTGGCTCTAGCTCTTCTAGTTATCGAGAAAAACGCATTTAAAGTTTTTCATATAAAATCCATGAAAAAATCAATTTTTAGTAGTGATAACAGATTTTCGTTATTTTGGCTCTAGCTCTTCTAGTTATCGAGAAAAACGCATTTAAAGTTTTTCATATAAAATCCATGAAAAAATCAATTTTTAGTAGTGATAACAGATTTTCGTTATTTTGGCTCTAGCTCTTCTAGTTATCGAGAAAAACGCATTTAAAGTTTTTCATATAAAATCCATGAAAAAATCAATTTTTAGTAGTGATAACAGATTTTCGTTATTTTGGCTCTAGCTCTTCTAGTTATCGAGAAAAACGCATTTAAAGTTTTTCATATAAAATCCATGAAAAAATCAATTTTTAGTAGTGATAACAGATTTTCGTTATTTTGGCTCTAGCTCTTCTAGTTATCGAGAAAAACGCATTTAAAGTTTTTTTAGTAGTGATAACAGATTTTCGTTATTTTGGCTCTAGCTCTTCTAGTTATCGAGAAAAACGCATTTAAAGTTTTTCATATAAAATCCATGAAAAAATCAATTTTTAGTAGTGATAACAGATTTTCGTTATTTTGGCTCTAGCTCTTCTAGTTATCGAGAAAAACGCATTTAAAGTTTTTCATATAAAATCCATGAAAAAATCAATTTTTAGTAGTGATAACAGATTTTCGTTATTTTGGCTCTAGCTCTTCTAGTTATCGAGAAAAACGCATTTAAAGTTTTTCATATAAAATCCATGAAAAAATCAATTTTTAGTAGTGATAACAGATTTTCGTTATTTTGGCTCTAGCTCTTCTAGTTATCGAGAAAAACGCATTTAAAGTTTTTCATATAAAATCCATGAAAAAATCAATTTTTAGTAGTGATAACAGATTTTCGTTATTTTGGCTCTAGCTCTTCTAGTTATCGAGAAAAACGCATTTAAAGTTTTTCATATAAAATCCATGAAAAAATCAATTTTTAGTAGTGATAACAGATTTTCGTTATTTTGGCTCTAGCTCTTCTAGTTATCGAGAAAAACGCATTTAAAGTTTTTCATATAAAATCCATGAAAAAATCAATTTTTAGTAGTGATAACAGATTTTCGTTATTTTGGCTCTAGCTCTTCTAGTTATCGAGAAAAACGCATTTAAAGTTTTTCATATAAAATCCATGAAAAAATCAATTTTTAGTAGTGATAACAGATTTTCGTTATTTTGGCTGTAGCTCTTCTATTTATCGAGAAAAACGCATTTAAAGTTTTTCATATAAAATCCATGAAAAAATCAATTTTTAGTAGTGATAACAGATTTTCGTTATTTTGGCTCTAGCTCTTCTAGTTATCGAGAAAAACGCATTTAAAGTTTTTCATATAAAATCCATGAAAAAATCAATTTTTAGTAGTGATAACAGATTTTCGTTATTTTGGCTCTAGCTCTTCTAGTTATCGAGAAAAACGCATTTAAAGTTTTTCATATAAAATCCATGAAAAAATCAATTTTTAGTAGTGATAACAGATTTTCGTTATTTTGGCTCTAGCTCTTCTAGTTATCGAGAAAAACGCATTTAAAGTTTTTCATATAAAATCCATGAAAAAATCAATTTTTAGTAGTGATAACAGATTTTCGTTATTTTGGCTCTAGCTCTTCTAGTTATCGAGAAAAACGCATTTAAAGTTTTTCATATAAAATCCATGAAAAAATCAATTTTCAGTAGTGATAACAGATTTTCGTTATTTTGGCTCTAGCTCTTCTAGTTATCGAGAAAATCGCATTTAAAGTTTTTCATATAAAATCCATGAAAAAATCAATTTTTAGTAGTGATAACAGATTTTCGTTATTTTGGCTCTAGCTCTTCTAGTTATCGAGAAAAACGCATTTAAAGTTTTTCATATAAAATCCATGAAAAAATCAATTTTTAGTAGTGATAACAGATTTTCGTTATTTTGGCTCTAGCTCTTCTAGTTATCGAGAAAAACGCATTTAAAGTTTTTCATATAAAATCCATGAAAAAATCAATTTTTAGTAGTGATAACAGATTTTCGTTATTTTGGCTCTAGCTCTTCTAGTTATCGAGAAAAACGCATATAAAGTTTTTCATATAAAATCCATGAAAAAATCAATTTTTAGTAGTGATAACAGATTTTCGTTATTTTGGATCTAGCTCTTCTAGTTATCGAGAAAAACGCATTTAAAGTTTTTCATATAAAATCCATGAAAAAATCAATTTTTAGTAGTGATAACAGATTTTCGTTATTTTGGCTCTAGCTCTTCTAGTTATCGAGAAAAACGAATTTAAAGTTTTTCATATAAAATCCATGAAAAAATCAATTTTTAGTAGTGATAACAGATTTTCGTTATTTTGGCTCTAGCTCTTCTAGTTATCGAGAAAAACGCATTTAAAGTTTTTCATATAAAATCCATGAAAAAATCAATTTTTAGTAGTGATAACAGATTTTCGTTATTTTGGCTCTAGCTCTTCTAGTTATCGAGAAAAACGCATTTAAAGTTTTTCATATAAAATCCATGAAAAAATCAATTTTTAGTAGTGATAACAGATTTTCGTTATTTTGGCTCTAGCTCTTCTAGTTATCGAGAAAAACGCATTTAAAGTTTTTCATATAAAATCCATGAAAAAATCAATTTTTAGTAGTGATAACAGATTTTCGTTATTTTGGCTCTAGCTCTTCTAGTTATCGAGAAAAACGCATTTAAAGTTTTTCATATAAAATCCATGAAAAAATCAATTTTTAGTAGTGATAACAGATTTTCGTTATTTTGGCTCTAGCTCTTCTAGTTATCGAGAAAAACGCATTTAAAGTTTTTCATATAAAATCCATGAAAAAATCAATTTTTAGTAGTGATAACAGATTTTCGTTATTTTCAGCCATGTCACAGAGTACAATTCCGTTCGGAAACGGAATTCATTCCGTATTTTGGTGCTTCAGAAAATGACGAAAAAATGTTTCGGAATGAAACCATTTTTGTTTTCATGAACGGTATAGGAGTTGTCTGTATCTGAAAGGCGATAAAACTATCAAAATACACTTTCCACCAACAAACAAATATGTTTTCTTCAATTCCGAACGGAATCATTCCGAACGGAATTGTACTCTGTGACATGGCCCTTTGGCTCTAGCTCTTCTAGTTATCGAGAAAAACGCATTTAAAGTTTTTCATATAAAATCCATGAAAAAATCAATTTTTAGTAGTGATAACAGATTTTCGTTATTTTGGCTCTAGGTCTTCTAGTTATCGAGAAAAACGCATTTAAAGTTTTTCATATAAAATCCATGAAAAAATCAATTTTTAGTAGTGATAACAGATTTTCGTTATTTTGGCTCTAGCTCTTCTAGTTATCGAGAAAAACGCATTTAAAGTTTTTCATATAAAATCCATGAAAAAATCAATTTTTAGTAGTGATAACAGATTTTCGTTATTTTGGCTCTAGCTCTTCTAGTTATCGAGAAAAACGCATTTAAAGTTTTTCATATAAAATCCATGAAAAAATCAATTTTTAGTAGTGATAACAGATTTTCGTTATTTTGGCTCTAGCTCTTCTAGTTATCGAGAAAAACGCATTTAAAGTTTTTCATATAAAATCCATGAAAAAATCAATTTTTAGTAGTGATAACAGATTTTCGTTATTTTAGCTCTAGCTCTTCTAGTTATCGAGAAAAACGCATTTAAAGTTTTTCATATAAAATCCATGAAAAAATCAATTTTTAGTAGTGATAACAGATTTTCGTTATTTTGGCTCTAGCTCTTCTAGTTATCGAGAAAAACGCATTTAAAGTTTTTCATATAAAATCCATGAAAAAATCAATTTTTAGTAGTGATAACAGATTTTCGTTATTTTAGCTCTAGCTCTTCTAGTTATCGAGAAAAACGCATTTAAAGTTTTTTATATAAAATCCATGAAAAAATCAATTTTTAGTAGTGATAACAGATTTTCGTTATTTTGGCTCTAGCTCTTCTAGTTATCGAGAAAAACGCATTTAAAGTTTTTCATATAAAATCCATGAAAAAATCAATTTTTAGTAGTGATAACAGATTTTCGTTATTTTGGCTCTAGCTCTTCTAGTTATCGAGAAAAACGCATTTAAAGTTTTTACTTTTTTTACTTTTTAAACAATCAATTTGTGAAAAATAATATTACAGTGTAACCCGGTTAATTACCCCATGCTTAAATGCCTATAACGCTTATTTACCTTGACTTTTAAATCCCCGTTATATTTCTCCCTTTTTTTAAACAAAAATACACGCTTTATTGCCTACGCTTAATTACCCAATTCGTTTAATTGCCTAAACAATTAAACTCCCAAAACAAAATTACAGCAAAATTTCTGGGCTGACCAGAATAAAGTCATGCTACGAGGTTAAAATTAATATAGAGTTATTTGTGCTCAATAAATTAAATTAAAGTAAAGGTCGCTAAATTTTAAATTATTTTAACATTTAAGGGATAAAATAGCTTGTATATTCTAGGGATTGTTATTTGAATGCTGTATGTTTAAACCTAAGCCCAAATCGTGGCACACGTGATCGAATGAACTTTCGTATCGAATAAAATTTCGTGACGTATCAAAAACGGGATTGCGGCCTTTGAAAGCTTTCGTATCGAAATTTGTTTAAAGAATGTAAAATTTGCAAAAAAAGCGTAAATTCGCGAAAGTTTTTAACATATCAAACAAGCCATTAAATTGATTAAAAGTCCTTAAATTACAAGGAATGGCAAAAATTCGATTAAAAATTTTAAATTAGCGGAAATTTGCAAACAGCGGCATGAAAGCAAAGTCTAGTATTTATTAAAAATTGTTAAAGCTGTACAGAATCAGAAAACTTACAGAAAAAATCGCTGCTATAGCGAACATGGCTAAAATTCGCAAATAATCGCAAACTTGGAAACAAATTTTATTTGAAATCGGTAAAAAAAATCAAAATGTCAACAATTAACAAAAATTTTTTTTTGCAAAAATAGCGAAAATTCGCGAAAATTTTTAATAATTCGAACAAGCCATAAAATTGATTAAAAGTCCATAAAAGTATAAGGAATGGAAAAAATTCTGTTTTATTAGAAATTCGCAAAAAATTGCTAACAGCGGCATAATAGCAAAGTCTACTATTTATTAAAAATCGTCAAAGCTGTAAAGAATTAAAAAACTTTCAATACAAACATCGCTTCTATCTATGACTATAATTTGCGAAAAATTGCAAAACTGAATGTTATTATTTTATTTCTTATTGCTAAAAAAATTTTAATACTTAAATTTTTAGCTATTTGTTAAAGAAATCTAAGTGTGTAAATTGTTTGTAAAAAAACAATTAAATGTTTTTACGAAAGCTCTTAACCTATCGAATGACATTTCGAGTAAAGTCATTCGATCGACTACTCGTTATCGAATGGCATAATCTCAAAAGGTAAAATTTCGATTAAAGTCACTCGATCACGACTGCGACGATTTGGGCCCTGAACCGATTCAACCATATTTACTTTGCAGTTAGATATTTTGGGCCAAATTTAATCTTAATACCAACATGCTTAAGTGGTTTATGAACATAAGAAAGAAGTTTGCATGGGGACTATGTGAAATTTTAGACCGATTCTCACAATTTACATAGGTTTCGTTCTTATAACAATTAAAACGTATTTAAAAATTTTTTATCAAATTATCTTAAAATTGCAACTTGTACTTGCGCACAAGCTTAAGGTATGTTCAAAATATGTGTATTTGTCATGTGAATGGTCACTTTTCTACACACATGTGTATGTCACAATTTGAGTTTTACATAAGGTTTATAATTTTTATTTTCACATGTTGGTATGTAACGTACATCTGACATAACCTATCAACAATAAAATAAAATTCTTCTCTTCTTATTTCCTTCAGCTCCCTGTGGAGCATAGGGCCTTGCGGAGTTTTGCTATTTCTCTCCCATAGGGCGCCTCCCCAGGTGGTGGATAGGGGCACGTTCGACATTTAATGTCGGATTCCGCAAAAATAAAATATGCGGGGCGAACTTAGAAAATATGCAAACGTAGCGTCTGGACCCGCAGCGGGCGGCTACAAAAGGCGTCTGATTCCAGAGGAGCGACCTATTTATGGTGTGTCTAACCACGTGTTGGCTGAATGCGTTAGACCCAGCTTTATGCTTGTAACATATCGCCGGAACACAGTCTTAACGAATACTACTTTCTAAAATATCATGAGTTCAAACCAGCAAAATATTGAGTCTCCAAGTGGTCGCCGCATCCCAGCGGTTAATCCACCTACCTCTAATTTATCACAGGTAGCATGCACATCTGATTTAGAGGTGCAGAACCCATGCTTAGAAATTAATATACCTGCAACTGAAACCTCAATAAAATACATACTTATAATAAATTTGTGTATTTTTTTTTATTTTTTGCATTATTTATTTACTATTATACGGGCCTGTTCTGAAAATCACGTGATTTCAAATCAGGTGCTTTTAAAATCACAAGTTTGATTTTGCCAATTGAAAATCGCACCGAAACACACAAAAACCGAACAACAAAATATCACACGTGTGATTTTAAAAGGCACATGTGATTTGAAATCACGTAATTTGAGTTAAAGTGATTTTTAGAACAGGCCTGATAACAATACGTCACAAATTTTCAACAAAGTCGTGAATCTGACAGCTAATCTTTATGTAAAATTTCGGCTGAATCCGAATATAAACTCAGAATTGTCAACAGTAGAACAGTTTTTGAGATATTCAAAAATAACCGTTATTTGTGTTTTTAAAAAAGATGATGGGACTGAAATGCAAATATCTTCAAAAATTTTAACGGATCATGTATTTCTTTCTTTTAAGTGAAAGGTAATACAATTTCTAAGATAACCATTGGTCGTTTGTGAAGTTGAGTCAATAAATGGCAGAGTTATAGTGGACAAAATTGTTAAATTTATGAAAAATTTTATAATTTTTTGCAATTTTGTTCTTTTTAAGTTATTTTTTTTAAACCAAAAAATAAAATATATTGTTTCTGCCTCATTGGTCGCACAAAAAAAAAACATGCGGTTGCATATTGACGGTTTCCTGATCATAGGTTTGTATTTATGAGTACGCTTTTGTTAGTAGGATATGACAGGATATCTCAAAAATTATTACAGAAAAAAATTAAGACAGCAAATCCCATTGTTATGTATTGCTATCTTTTTTTTTCATACATTAAAGTTAAGGTATCTTGTAAATAAATACGTTTAATTACCTCACTGAGGTATTTAAACGTATTCGCTTAATTACCTCAATCGCTTTATTACCTCGTTTAAATGCTTTCCCCGCATAATTACCCAAAAATACTGGCATTTTTAGCGAGGTAATTATCCGTGGAATACTGTAATTAAAAAAATCTCTTTCTTTATTTTTTAGTTAATTTATTAGTTTTATTTAAAATGATTCAAATTTAATATAAATTTTTGTTGCCAGGAAATTTATTGAAATAATTAAATACTTTTTTATAGCTTTGATTTTTCGAATTCATGTTCGTTAACAAATACATAATTAAAACAAACAAACAAACAAACAAAAAATAATAATAAAAATTAAAACATATTTCTAAAAAAAGAAAATTAAAACAACAAAATTTAGTTTATAAAAATTATTAAAATAAAAAAAAAACAAATGTCATTTACACTATTGATAACAATGCCACATGGCAACTCGTTCATTTAAAGCTGTCTCTCTTAAAGTGGCCATGTGCTCAGCACCACTTTCACTTATAGCCTTTCCCGCACTTGGTCCACCTATTACCACAGTGCCTAATACTAATTTCTTAGCCATTTTTGTCTTAGTGGCCAGTGTAGTTTTTATCAAAATGTTGTCTAAATTATCTAAGCTTTGCAGGGGTATTGTAATGGTCGGCTCAACATTGCCCACCTCCCATTTGGTCGAGAGAGAGGGATAAAAGTTAGCCGATTTCCAAGAGTCTATATAAATGCCATGTTCAAAGACTGTTGTCTTAACATAAACACTGCCGGCTGTAGCCTCTAACTCATCTTTGACCTTATTCGTACATCTCATTCTTGAGGTGGTGATGTTAAGGGCCAGCCCGTGCGGGGTCTTAGTGTTGACATTTCTCATACCCATTTTACGTTTCATTTCGGAAGTAACCCGATTCCAAGATTGAGCTGATTTGCCTTCTTTACCAATCGAAAGACTTAGACTGGATGAGTCGATATTTATTGTGCTGCCATTTTCATTATTGGTGGGATCGATGGGTTCACTGCAATCTTTTATTTCCAAGATTAGTTCTACCACACCTTTAGTGGAGTTGGCCAACTGTTTAAAAAAGAAAAGGTTTATTATAATTTAATTATACTCAGTAATTACAATTTCAACAGTTAAAGAAACCATGATTATGACCACTTGCAAAGGCCTGACCTTTCGTAATTGAAATCTTTAGTTTTTATTTTATTTTTTATATTTTAATTATAATTTACGTAATAAGTTAAAAAAAAGACTTTCACTTAGTAATGTTTTAGTTGTTGCTTTAATAATTTTTAAGGTGACTGACTGACTGACTGACACTCTGTTTTCTTCTTTAAAGTGAATACTTTTCTGTTTTGGTTTCTCATACTTGTTAATGGAATAATTTGTAGCTACTAATATTATTATTTTAATTTTGAGTCTTTGTAAAGTCATTTAAAAATATAGCCATCATTATAAATCAACATTTTGTCATATTGATTCAATATGAAATTTATGTTGGTTTTACGTTTTCACAAAATAAAAAATAGATTAATTTGGAATAATTTTCCTGTTGAATCAACATAAATGTGTGTTTTTAGAACGCGAGGGCAAAAGTGATTCGTTTAAAAAGCATTTAAAACAAAAACAAATTTTAAAATTTAATATGTTGGTTAAACGACTCACTTTTGTGCTCGAGTTTTAAAAACAGGCAGTAAATCTTATCGATTCATGTTGTTTTAGCTAGAAATAATTTTGATTCCGCAAAAAGAATCTATCTGAAAGACAGAAAGCATTTTCCGCAAGAAGCATACTTACGAAGGCCTCAACTAATAGTCAGTCCGATGCCGTGCCACTGGAGCAAGGAACCATGAAAATCTCTTATTTCGATTAAAGCCGAATCCCGGGAATTTACTGCACCTGATTTCCCCGGAGGATGTAACACCAACATGTGAAATATCTTTAAGATGGTCCATAAAAACCCCCGGGGGATCTTTCGGCGCTCATGTCATGTGAGCTAGATGAACCAAATTTGAAGCAGATATTTCTATTCTCTTCAAATGAGTTTTGTTTGGTTTTAAAAATCAGCAAAACCAGTTACTGTAAAATCCTGTTAATTCAACATGATCTTGCTACTTTAACTTGATTTTACAGAAAATTGAAACCGAAATTATTTCATATAAAATTATCTATAAATCGTGTTGAATTAATATGCTATTCTGATTACCGAAGGTAAAAGCGAATCTGAACACCGCAGGTAAAGGCGTATATATAAGTTTGTCATTACGTTTGTAATTTCAACAATATTGATCTTAGACCCTATTAAATACATATATTCTGGGTCTTAATGAGCAGCGAAGTTGATTAAACGATGTCCGTGTGTCAGTGAAATCGGGTTTTCCGAAGAACACACATGATTGCATTTCAAAGTTTGTGTTTTGAAATACAACCATATCGGTCAAAGAATGACTAAGATATGAGCAAAAAACCACGACTGACTCTAATTTTACACATTTGTCCCTTGTTGTTGTTTTTTCCATTTCATTTTTTCCGGTAAAAGAACGGCAGGAACCACAGCTTCGAAATTAGGTACAAGCCTCTTGGTTATCAATACACAACCTCTCTAAGAAATGGGCGCGATTGCAGAAGTAGGTGTGGAACTCGGTATATCTGGGGAACGAAAAGAGCTAAAGCTTCAAAATTAAGCTTATGCATCTTATTAATTAAGTGGAAGTGGGCGTGGCACTAAATAGTTTTTTTCCTATATCTCAAGAATGGTAGGAGAAAAATAGTCTAAATTTGGTACACTAGCTGGGTTACTAATACACATCTCTAAAAATATGCGTGGTATTGAAGAAGTGAGCGTGGCAGCTCCCATACAAAAACATTACAGAATTCTGTATATTTAGAGAACGGCAGGAGCCAACGTTTCCAAATTAGGTAGAAGCATCTTGGTTAGCAATACACTGCATGTGGACGGGATTTGAGAAGTGGGCGTGGCATAAAATAGATTTATCTATATCTAAAGAATGGTATTTTTATAACTTTCTGTTCTTATCGCATAGCACTCGTATTTGTTTAAGACTTATTTCTGCCTTAGTAAAGCTCTTAATATAGTCATAATTTTACTTCAAGCACGTCAAGCACAATAATAATAATAATAATAATAATAATGGGCAACATAACCCACCAAACCAAAACGATTTAGAAAGAACTTGTACCAAGCTTATCAACATATGCCATAAGCTTAGAAAAGTGTTTTGATTACTATTATAAAAGGCTTATTAAAAAATGTTTAATAATGAAAACAGATCCCTTACGATAATATTACTTGTCTGTAATATAGTGTAAACGTAGAAGTCTAATAATAGAATAAGCTTACGGAAAAATACTTTTTTAATCTATAATATGATCACTTCTTTGCGAGCCCTCTGTTTAAATTTATATGACATATTTACAAAATAATATTTAATTACTTTTTTTAAATTGTGCGCTGTTTAAAACACTTTACTCTTCAAACAAAACACAAAGACTGATTACTTTAACTTTTTATACAAAATTTAGTCACGCGTCAAATAAAGCGACATCAGTCTCAAAAACATGAATAAGTAATTTTCAATCATATTTGTTGTCATGTAGGAAATCTCTTATGATAAGCTTATTCTACAACTCATTTACATTTTGCTCTGTTTTGGTCCGCTGAGAACACACCCCCGTTTAACTCACACATTTACACTGAACTATCTGCCCAATGTCTTTTTGGGTCAAGTCAAGTATTTGCTGTTATGTATCTTAAATCTTGCAGTACTTATATTTGATTCTTATACTACATTTACATTAGGCCGAAATCTTGTAGATTTGATTTAAAATCTTCTTCGAAATCTAGTGCGTTTACATTGTACTTTTTTGACATTAGCGAGATTTTGTTTTTATAACACAACAGCTGACTTAAAGTTTTTTCGTTACACACACAAACACAAAAAGAAATATACATTAAAAAATTTGCATTACCTTTTTTTTAATAATCAACGATATTTGAGCCGCTCAGTGCACACATCGATTAACTCCATAAAACGAAAAGTTGAGAAACGCAATGATGTAATGTATATTGTTTTTAAAAATTCCTCTGATAATATGTATTCAAATATATAATGTAGAATGCATAATAGCAGATATAGCTTTCATCTAACGGTATATAAAATTAATAAGAAAGAATAGCCAACCAACAATCGTCAGTAATGTAACAGTTTTTATGTTACTGGTGGAGTTAATCGATTTGGCAACTGAAAAAAGTAATAAAGTTTAATTTAGTCTTTACATTTTTAAGTTTTTTATTACAGAAAAAGTTAGTTATTATACATTTTTATCATAGCTTTTCCATAAAAATTAATGTTGGCAGTTCGGTTAAAATATAATTTTTGTAATTAATTCATAGCAGCTTTATGTTAGCGGCATTATTCTTTAGGATGACTCAGCAATATTATAAATAATGTCTTCTTCATCAGCTGTATGCGAGGATTCTTTATTGTGATTTGTTGACAAGTTCTTATAGTAATCGTGTTTAACAGGAGGAATGAATTTTAGCAAGTCCATCATGTCTCTCCATTTTTCCTTTGTCACAGTTCTACCTTTAGGATATAATAAAGGCTGATCTATATTTTTCAAACTTTGCGGTCTACCCACTAAAGATTTTCTTATATTAATGGCTTGAAATTCTGTATCTTCATTATAGTCACATTTGAATTGTATGAGATAGGGTTTGGACCTTTCTAACTTTATCCAGCGTATTTTAAGCCAATTTACTGGAAGCCCTGTGACAGTTACTTTTCTGTTAATGATAGACTGTTCTAAAGGTTTTGTTGATAAAAAATCTTGGTGAGTCATTTGGATTAGATGAAATGGCGCTTTCTTTTTACATGTTTTGATTATATGGTACCAATCATCTGGTGAAAAATGTTTTGATTTTTTTTCGCACATGACTCAATAATGCCAAAATCTGAGTCATTGGGCAAATAGCTGTGTCCACTTACCAAAAATTTCATGTCAATTGATTCACCTTTGATTTCAGTGCTTTGAACAAGTTTCAATAAACTTAAGACGGTTTTAATATTTCTATTTTGCCCGGTACACGAATCCGAATATGTTATTATTTTTTCGAAGTTTGCAGCGTAAGTCTTTATGTACTTTATTAGACAGGATGAAATTTCTTGAGACCCACGAGATCCTTCAGTTTCTGGCCAAACAAACATGTGGCTTATATTTTTATTGAATTCATGACATCCAAAATTATAAACATATAAATTTCGCTTATAATAGGCTACGGATGTGGTCAACTTGTTTACCGATGCGAATTTGTTACGAATATTATTGAGAGGGAGAGAGCATCTTCGGCTATTTAAAAACAAATAAGCCTCGATGCACGGCCAGAACAGATACACCGTTATTTAAACGATTTACATAAGAGTATGGAGTTAATCGCAATGACTTCTGAAATAAATTACTTATTATTCAATGGCCAAAAAAATTTGCCATTTAACGGGGCTAATCTTTATTACTCAGGAAAGTGATTATATATATAAAAAGTTATGACTATACCAAGGGCTTTGACACTTAAATTTAAGATTTTTAAAAAAGTGGAGTTAATCGATGTGTGCACTGAGCGGCTCATTTATTTTATCAATATTATTCGTGTTTTTAATTTTTTTACAATTTTTATAAAAATTTTTAATATTTTATTTAACAATTTTTGTTTTGTTTTTTTTTAAATGTCATTTTTTCTTGTGCAGGGAAATATTTTTTAGTGCTATATTGTAAAAACCATAGTTGCATCATTAAGTACTACTAGATTTTGAGTAGATTTCGTCGAAATCTTGTCACGAAGTAGATTTTGTTTTGTATGGGAAATCTAGTCAAAAACAACTAGATTTGGCTCGAAATCTCGTAAGTACTAGATTTTGCGTAGGTGTAAATGTAGTATTATAGTAATAATAAAAATTTTAGCCCATGTTCTGTAAAGCGAAATCGAGTGAAATTGAAATCAAAGAAGATTTTCAGTTAATTTTTTTAACGATCGTTACTTGCGATCAAATACTTTTTCGATTCAAAAGCAATTTTGTTTCTAACTCTTTCCGTCGATGCTAAACGAATCGAAATTATTTTTCAGAGTTGTAAAGCATTTATTTGAGTTTTCAAAACACTGAAAAAATAATTTGGATCGACTGAAAGAATGAGAAATACAATTGCTTTCGAACCGAAAAAGTATTAGATCCCCAGGTCTGGTGTAACGTGACGTTACAAACTTACCCTACATTTACATTTAGTATAAGTAACCCAACACCATGAATACCCTTACTATTTTACTTAACACTATGAATACCCTTACTATTTACTTAAATAACCTTTTTCATTCTATAATTCTCATTTAGTTTATTTTATTTTTGAATAAATAGACCAAAGTTTGCTCGAAACAGACAGAGTAGATATTGATACTAACCCCAGTATTTACTCTTCGTAGTTAGCACTTATCGTAGTTTAACCAGTATTTAGTCGTTTTACCCGAACACCACGCTCTCGCATTCCGTTGGTGCCCGAGTAAACCGAGCCAGTATTTAGTCATATTTTGCCCGAACACCACGCTCTCGAATTCCGTTGGTGTCCGAATAGTTTAACCAGTAGTTAGTCGTTTTACCCGAACACCTCGCCCTCGCATTCCGTTGGTGCCCGAGTAAACCGAACCAGTATTTAGTCGTATTTTGCCCGAACACCTCGCTCTCGAATTCCGTTGGTGTCCGAATAGTTTAACCAGTAATTAGTCGTTTTACCCGAACACCTCGCCCTCGCATTCCGTTGGTGCCCGAGTAAACCGAACCAGTATTTAGTCGTATTTTGCCCGAACACCTCGCTCTCGAATTCCGTTGGTGTCCGAATAGTTTAACCAGTAATTAGTCGTTTTACCCGAACACCTCGCCCTCGCATTCCGTTGGTGCCCGAGTAAACCGAGCCAGTATTTAGTCGTATTTTGCCCGAACACCACGCTCTCGAATTCCGTTGGTGTCCGAATAGTTTAACCAGTAGTTAGTCGTTTTACCCGAACACCTCGCCCTCGCATTCCGTTGGTGCCCGAGTAAACCGAACCAGTATTTAGTCGTATTTTGCCCGAACACCTCGCTCTCGAATTCCGTTGGTGTCCGAATAGTTTAACCAGTAATTAGTCGTTTTACCCGAACACCTCGCCCTCGCATTCCGTTGGTGCCCGAGTAAACCGAACCAGTATTTAGTCGTATTTTGCCCGAACACCTCGCTCTCGAATTCCGTTGGTGTCCGAATAGTTTAACCAGTAATTAGTCGTTTTACCCGAACACCTCGCCCTCGCATTCCGTTGGTGCCCGAGTAAACCGAACCAGTAGTTAGTCGTATTTTGCCCGAACACCTCGCCCTCGAATTCCGTTGGTGTCCGAATAGTTAACCAGTAGTTAGTCGTTTTACCCGAACACCTCGCTCTCGCATTCCGTTGGTGCCCGAGTAAACCGAACCAGTATTTAGTCGTATTTTGCCCGAACACCTCGCTCTCGAATTCCGTTGGTGTCCGAATAGTTTAACCAGTAGTTAGTCGCTTTACCCGAACACCTCGCTCTCGCATTCCGTTGGTGCCCGAGTAAACCGAACCAGTAGTTAGTCGTATTTACCCGAACACCTCGCTCTCGAATTCCGTAGGTGTCCGAGTAAATCAAACCACCGTGTTCATAACCTATAATAACCGAAGCCGTTACCAGTCTCTTTACCAGCTCGCCCTTCAGCCCGACTCCCGCGCACCCCCGAACGCCGCCTCTCAGCACCATAGCCCTCCCCGTCAGCAGCTGCACCGACTCATCGAGGATCGTCGATAGTTTTAAGTATTTAGCGTAGATTAAGATTTCGTAAATAAAGCTTTGTTGAAATTATTGTAAGCGAACATACACGAAAACATCCTGTGTTTCATTTCAAAGGAAGCAGACCTTCGAACTGACCCTGGACAGACTGAGTCATACCTCAGCTGGAAAAATAAACTGCGTTACAATGGCGCCCGAGCAGGGACCCGATTCCAAAACCGCAACCTGTGGTAAAACTCCAACCCAAACCACCAACGGCACTGGATCGGGCCGAGAACAAGAACAAAGCACAGAAATCATGTCTACGCCGAACACCTTACAAACGGATTCCCTGGGTTGGATCTATCTACTCAGAAAAGACAAACTTCTAGAAATTTGTCGGCAGCACGGCATCGCTATCACCGACAGAGTTACGGTGGACCAGCTTCGTCGTCAGCTAAGCGAACTGGTGAAATTAAAACGGCAGCGGACTTCGTCGGAAAATCTGCTGCGTGCGCTAGAAGAGGAAGTTCTGGAGGAAGAGAGAAGACCACTATACGTTCCAGTTAGCATGGAGATACCTCGTGCCGAAGACCGGAAATGCCCCCCGAACGTCCCCAGCGATTCAGAAGTCATGGCCACCATCCGGCGGTGGGATCTAACATACGACGGGGGCGAACAGCTGATGGAGTTCATCGAGCGTCTGGAGGAATTAGCCGAATGCTACGGCTTCGAGCGTCGTCGGTTGCTATTCTCGCTACTGGAAATACTAAAGGGGAAGGCGTTACAGTGGTATCGGGTCAAAAGAGAACAAATCCGCAGTTGGGACGACTTCAAGGAGGAAGCCAGTCGGTTCTTTTTGCCGAGACGACACCTCGCCCACCTGGAAGAAACCATCTACCATCGTAAGCAAGGCAATCGGGAGAGGGCAAAGGACTATGTCATGAGCCTCCAAGCCCTCGTACGGCAGCATCCAGACCTACGGAAAGTTGACCACACTGACCGCATCTATGACGGCCTACGCTGTGAATATAAACTGTACGTTCGCCGCACTGATTTCCGCTCGCTGGATGAGCTCATGGCGCTAACCGACGAATACGAGTGGCTCCGAAAAGAAGAGGCCAAACAGGGAAGACCGCAGCCCACCCACTACATCGACACCTCTGCTTACCAGCGTAACACCCACTGCTGGCGTTGCGGGCAACCAGGCCATATCCGAGGAAATTGTTCGAACCCTCGAGTGCGGTTCTGCTCATGGTGCGGTCAGAGGGGCAGGCTCACTCGAGAATGCTCCTGCAGGAGCGAACCCCTCTCCGATGGACGGTACTACCTCAACGTCACCGTTTGTGGCACCCCCATTAGAGCTTTGGTCGACACTGGGTCAACCCTGACATATCTGGGAAAGAGGGTGCGCCAATTTCTGGAGTCCCATAATATCCGACCCCGCGGTAACCAACGCAGCATCCAGTTGGCCGATGGCTCCTGTCGATCCAGTTTAAACGTGTACCCTCTCATCTTAGAAACCAGCGGGGGTACCACACGGCTTTTGGCATCTGCCCTTGATAGCCTGGCTGAGCCCCTCATCCTCGGCATGGATTTCCTTCGCCGCCGGCAGACCTATTTCGTGATTGATGGGGTGGAGCTGCAAACTGCCAAGGCACCAGGGGCCGACCAACCGCATGCGCTGCATTCGATCACCATTCGCGAGGAGCTGCCCCCGCAACAAGAAACCAAACTGCAAAAGGTATTAACCGACGCTCGAGCTGCGTTCGCAGCCATCAAAGGACCCTGTAATATGGGGGAGCACGTTATTAATATGAAGCACGATCGTCCGATTAAGCAGCGATATTTCCCACGCAACCCGGCTATGCAGGGGGTCATCAACAGCGAGGTAGATGAGTTATTGGCGGCTGACCGTATAGAGCCATCACACAGCCCCTACAGCTCGCCTGTTGTCCTCGTTCGGAAGAAACAAGGAACATGGCGAATGTGCATCGACTTCAGACAGATTAACGCCGCCGCCGAGCCCGACGCCTATCCCCTACCCCAAATCAATGCAATTCTGGACCAATTACGAGAAGCCGCCTACATCTCCACCATCGACTTAAAAAAACGGATACTGGCAGATACCGGTCGCCGCGGGCTCCCGCCAGTACACTGCCTTCACGGTGCCCGGCCGAGGTCTATTTCAATGGAAAGTGATGCCCTTCGGTCTGCACTCGGCCCCAGCCACCTTTCAGCGGATCTTGGACCACATCATCGGGCCCGAACTCCACCCACGGGCATTCGCTTATCTAGATGATATAATCATACTAGGTCGCACGTTTGACGAACATTTGCACATGTTACAAACAGTTTTTGGGCGTTTGCTGGCCGCTAATCTACAGATCAACTTTGAAAAATGCGAATTTGTTCGGACAAGTTTGAGGTACTTGGGACATATCGTTTGCACGAAGGGGATACATACCGACCCCGCGAAAATTGAGGCGATCCAGAAGCTGGGGGCACCTAAAACCATCCGTGACCTACGACGCGTCCTGGGGATAGCCTCCTGGTATAGGCGGTTCATACCGAATTTTGCCGAACTAGCGGAGCCCATGACCCGCCTCCTGAAGAAAAACACCCCGTGGAGTTGGGGAGCCGAACAGGAAGATGCCTTCGGTACCTTAAAAACAAAATTAACCAACGCCCCGATCTTAAGCTGTCCCGACTTTGAGCGACCATTCTTCCTGCAAACCGACGCCAGTAAGGAGGGCTTAGGAGCAGTATTGTTCCAACGCCATAACGACCAAGAGACGGTGATCGCCTACGCGAGCCGAACCCTAACGGACTTGGAACGCAAATATTCGGCAACCGAGCAAGAGTGTTTGGCGGTTCTATGGGGCATTCGGAAGATGCGGACATATTTGGAGGGATACCGGTTCACCGTCATCACGGACCACCAGTCACTGAAATGGCTACACACAATCCAGAACCCGTCTGGTCGGCTAGCGCGGTGGGCCCTGGAACTCCAGCAGTACGACTTTAGCATAGAATACAGACGTGGTAAGCTCAACATCGTGGCCGACGCCTTATCCCGGAGCCCCTTACCAGTCACAGAAGCTGATCCCATAGCAACCATAACCACCACCAGGCCCGATTGGTGTAGCAAGATCACCGCCAGGTTGGAAAGCGGCAGCGCGATACTTCCCGATTACCAGCTTGTGGACGGCCGATTATTCCGCCACATCGCCAAACGATCTACCCTTTCCAGCCTACCCGAATGGAAGTTGTGCGTACCGCCGAACGACGTCAATCGGGTACTACTTGAAGTTCACGACGCAAAAACCGCTGGGCATTTGGGGATGTTCAAGACGTTACGCCGGGCGCAAGAAAAGTACTATTGGCCGGGCATGGCACGAGATGTGCAGCGGCATGTGCGGTCGTGCCCCACGTGCGGTCGATTCAAGGTCGAACAGCGACGTAAAGCGGGTCTTATGTATACTATGCCTTCTAGCCGCCCATGGGAAGTCGTCTGCACGGACTTTATCGGGCCTCTCCCACGATCCTCTTCCGGAAATTGTTATCTGTTAGTTTTTGTGGATAAATTCAGCAAATGGGTAGAACTGGTACCACTACGTACTGCCACCAGTCCCGCCGTAATAAAAGCCTTAAAGGAGCGGATCATCTATCGTTTCGGTTGTCCCTCGACCCTCATCTCAGACAATGGGCCGCAGTTCGTCAGTCGAGCCGTAACAACGTTCCTACAAGAATGCGGTATTCAACATCGCCTAACCGCCCCCTATACCCCCCAAGAAAACCCAACCGAAAGAGTGAACCGAGTAATAAAGACTCTGATAGCCGAAAATACTGAGGGAAATCATCGGCACTGGGACAGATCCTTGACCGAAATCGCCTTTGCCCTCAACTCCGCCGTCCACGAAGGCACGAACGCCAGTCCAGCTGAAATATTATTCGGACGAAATCTCTGCCCGCCCAATACGGTCTTCAAAGAAGGTGAAACTCCCGGTGATGGGGGACGCGAGCGTACGATCCCAGGACCAGCCGAATGGCAGGGGATTGCGAAAATAATGGCAAAAGCCTCCGAAAGACAGCAGAGGTACTACAACCTCCGGAGGCGCGAGTGGCAACCCAAAATCGGTGACCAAGTGTTAAAGAGAGAACACCGATTATCTTCCGGCGTTGATCATTTCGCTAGTAAACTCGCCCCAAAGTACTCCGGGCCCTACGAGGTCGCGAAGATCACCTCTCCGAACATTTACCTCGTTCGAGCCTCCTCGGGGAAAACTCACCAGGTTCACCTGCAGGACCTTAAAATCTATCACAAGCGGGCGACCCAATAGAAACAACAACAAAAAAAAAAAAAAAAAAAAAAAAAAAGGCGCCTCCACCGCCACCGCCAGGCACACCCCCGCAGTTAAAAACAAACCACCTCCGTTCGAGCCACAATCGCACCAGATTGAACATAAAAATATTTGTAATAGGTATTTCAAAGAAAACAATTAATATAAAAGGCAGACAACTGAAGATAAACCACACAGTTGCACCATGGACAGGAAGCCAACCAGACCAGTAGCACCGGGAAAAATTAAGCAGTACCTTCGGCGTACGGCCATGCCCCGCCATGTACCACCATTTGTACCACCTTTCGAGGCCCGACCCCGAATCCAGACGGTGGAGAGATGTCCAGTTGCTCAGTCAGGAAACCGAGAGCTGGACAAGCTGGCTCAAACGTTATGGGAGCAAAGGACCCTGCAACCACTACACGCGACTCTACAGGGACCCCCACCGCTCGCACCATTGTCCTGGAACGGGGTGGAAAAAAACCACAGGGAAGAAACTAGCCCCACTAATACTCGGGAGGAACCGCACCACCTAGAAAACGACCTGGCAAACGACATCCTCAATTTAACACCCGTCGACCTCGAGGAGTTGGAAGATGCCGATGACCCCTTTAGGGGAATAGTCATACCGAAGGACCCCCAACGCAAGGTGAAGCGATGGATAATATATCCAAGGGGCAGACCCAAGGTCGAGGTAACGATAATCGGGGACCGAGCCCGACTGCGCGCCTTGGGCAAGGAAAAGATGATTCCCCTAGGGGACAGGTAACGCAACAATCATCTCTCCCACGATGTACATCCGAGGCCGGTATTTCTCTTGAATTATTACCATTTTTGTATTGAATTATTATTATTTAATTGAGTGTGAATATGATTAGATTGGTATTATTATTTTTTTTTTGATTGAATTGTATTTATTAGTATTATTTCTCTTGAATTATTACCATTTTGTATTGAATTATTATTATTTAATTGAGTGTGAATATGATTAGATTGGTATTATTATTATTTTTTTTATTGAATTGTATATATATAGAAAAAAAAAAAAAAAAAAAAAAAAAAAAAAAAAAAAGTTTTTGGTATTTTACCCACCAAGGCCGAGCCAGAGTGTATACCACTCTGGTAAATGTTACCTTCGGGTAGTGCAGACCTCCGGTCGAAACTCGCCTAGTGCACAAATTTGTTTTTATTTTTTTTATTTAAAGTAGGGGGGGACTGTAACGTGACGTTACAAACTTACCCTACATTTACATTTAGTATAAGTAACCCAACACCATGAATACCCTTACTATTTTACTTAACACTATGAATACCCTTACTATTTACTTAAATAACCTTTTTCATTCTATAATTCTCATTTAGTTTATTTTATTTTTGAATAAATAGACCAAAGTTTGCTCGAAACAGACAGAGTAGATATTGATACTAACCCCAGTATTTACTCTTCGTAGTTAGCACTTATCGTAGTTTAACCAGTATTTAGTCGTTTTACCCGAACACCACGCTCTCGCATTCCGTTGGTGCCCGAGTAAACCGAGCCAGTATTTAGTCATATTTTGCCCGAACACCACGCTCTCGAATTCCGTTGGTGTCCGAATAGTTTAACCAGTAGTTAGTCGTTTTACCCGAACACCTCGCCCTCGCATTCCGTTGGTGCCCGAGTAAACCGAACCAGTATTTAGTCGTATTTTGCCCGAACACCTCGCTCTCGAATTCCGTTGGTGTCCGAATAGTTTAACCAGTAATTAGTCGTTTTACCCGAACACCTCGCCCTCGCATTCCGTTGGTGCCCGAGTAAACCGAACCAGTATTTAGTCGTATTTTGCCCGAACACCTCGCTCTCGAATTCCGTTGGTGTCCGAATAGTTTAACCAGTAATTAGTCGTTTTACCCGAACACCTCGCCCTCGCATTCCGTTGGTGCCCGAGTAAACCGAGCCAGTATTTAGTCGTATTTTGCCCGAACACCACGCTCTCGAATTCCGTTGGTGTCCGAATAGTTTAACCAGTAGTTAGTCGTTTTACCCGAACACCTCGCCCTCGCATTCCGTTGGTGCCCGAGTAAACCGAACCAGTATTTAGTCGTATTTTGCCCGAACACCTCGCTCTCGAATTCCGTTGGTGTCCGAATAGTTTAACCAGTAATTAGTCGTTTTACCCGAACACCTCGCCCTCGCATTCCGTTGGTGCCCGAGTAAACCGAACCAGTATTTAGTCGTATTTTGCCCGAACACCTCGCTCTCGAATTCCGTTGGTGTCCGAATAGTTTAACCAGTAATTAGTCGTTTTACCCGAACACCTCGCCCTCGCATTCCGTTGGTGCCCGAGTAAACCGAACCAGTAGTTAGTCGTATTTTGCCCGAACACCTCGCCCTCGAATTCCGTTGGTGTCCGAATAGTTAACCAGTAGTTAGTCGTTTTACCCGAACACCTCGCTCTCGCATTCCGTTGGTGCCCGAGTAAACCGAACCAGTATTTAGTCGTATTTTGCCCGAACACCTCGCTCTCGAATTCCGTTGGTGTCCGAATAGTTTAACCAGTAGTTAGTCGCTTTACCCGAACACCTCGCTCTCGCATTCCGTTGGTGCCCGAGTAAACCGAACCAGTAGTTAGTCGTATTTACCCGAACACCTCGCTCTCGAATTCCGTAGGTGTCCGAGTAAATCAAACCACCGTGTTCATAACCTATAATAACCGAAGCCGTTACCAGTCTCTTTACCAGCTCGCCCTTCAGCCCGACTCCCGCGCACCCCCGAACGCCGCCTCTCAGCACCATAGCCCTCCCCGTCAGCAGCTGCACCGACTCATCGAGGATCGTCGATAGTTTTAAGTATTTAGCGTAGATTAAGATTTCGTAAATAAAGCTTTGTTGAAATTATTGTAAGCGAACATACACGAAAACATCCTGTGTTTCATTTCAAAGGAAGCAGACCTTCGAACTGACCCTGGACAGACTGAGTCATACCTCAGCTGGAAAAATAAACTGCGTTACACTGGTAATGATAAGTGGCGCTCAAAGTATGATGTATATAAAAGGGAATTATTTTATGAAGTTTCGAAACAGAATAGTTTTGAAATATTGTTCGGTTTCATTTTCAATCGAATTCGATTAAGTCAAAAGCTTCAAAGGAATTTTTTTTATATTATTTTACTTACATTATTATTGCTGTCATTACTTGGTTTTTTCACCGTAGTGGTAATATCCTTAATCGGCATCCATAATTCGTCTGTGGTAAACATGCCTCTAGAATTGCGTTTAAAAAGTTTAGGTTGCAAATAACAGGTAACCGAACCTTTAATTTATTAAAAAAAATATATAAAATTACAGGCATAAGATTCCATGAAAAAAAATAATAATTCTCATTGTAAGTGAGAAATCCCAAATATTCGACCTACCTAAATTCCTTCTCGATTCACTTATTGTTAAAGTAGGTATCGCATCTCTTGGATTAACGTCCTGTGATGATTTACGTTTACTTTTCTTCTCTTGCTCTTTGGTTTTATTCTCCTTGTCATCGGACGATGACTTTTCTGGACTAGTTTCGAAAATATTTTGCATTAAATTTGAACTTTTGTCTTTTAAGGAACGATACGTTTTGCTAAAACGATTAAATGACTGAAATTGAAAGTGATTGTTTTAGAGAGCAAAAAATTTATAGTTTGCAACTGAATTAAAACAAATATGTAGCATGTACTTATTGTTTTATTGTATTTTATTTTTTTGTTGTATTATACGAATATTTGTTGTTCAACTTACCGTTGGCGGTAATTCCAATAATGCATAAACTGTAAAAACCACAAATTGTCCAGCAAAGAGTTCTTCAGGCGTAAATTCAGTAACTGCTGATTTGCTGCTACGACGCGATGTATGTTTCAATGAGGGTCTAGATGAAAAATAAGTAAGAGTGCCGTATTAAGTTTTGCCGAATATTATATACCCTTCTCAACCCAGTAAAAACTTCGCTTAAAAAATAATGTGTTGAGTAAATAGAAAAACATAAAAGCACAACTTACAACTCTACTGAAAGAACAAGGGATGTCCCAAATTTAACGCATTCAAAAGTAAGTCATTATTTTTTTACCTTAATACATCCAGAAAAAAGTAGTTATAGAAGTTGTTATAGAAGAAGTTATAGAAGAAAGCTACGATATAATGAGTGAAAGAAGCTGGGAATTGATATTGTGTTTTTTTTCTACAAAAAATGTGACATTTTATTTAAAAGAATGCAATTTGGTGTTCGGATTATAAAAATGTTTTGCCCTCTACACAGAAAAAAATAAAAATTGATTTCAATTAAAAAATTTGTGATATTAATTAAAAAATTAATTTAATTTGCACCAGTAAACAAATTAATAGAATCAATTAAACCAGTTAATAGTATTAATTAAACGTTTAATTCACTTTTTTTTGATTAATGCTTTAATTGGTGAAAAATATTGGAGAATTTTTTCTGTGTAAAAGAGTGGCATGTTTTATTCTAAAAAATTCCCTTTTACACCCCTTAAAAATCGACAGTTTTGATATTGTCCTGTAAAACAGGTGTACTTTTAATACACTTAATGAAAATAGACTTTGGTTTATATATAGAGCTATTTTTATAACGGCGACGATTGCCTCAAAGAGCGACAAAGCTACGCAAAAATTGACAAAATTCGGAAAAGTTTGCTAAAATAGCAAAAATTCCCGAGAAGTTTTAATATTTTAAACAAGCCATAAAATTAATTTAGAGTCTCTAAAACTATAAGGAATGGCGAAAATTTGGGGGAAAAATTGCTAACAAAGCCTAATATTCAGTCCAATTATAAATACAAATTCCCCGGGAGTTTTTTTCCCTTTTACCATTTTTACAATCGAATTTACATAGGAAAAATGGGAGAAGGGAGAAAACTCCCGGGGAGTTTTTATTAATAATTGGGCTGATTTATAAAAAAACGCTTTCTCGCGGGGGCGAGATGGAATAAGAAAACTGTTAGGCCCATTGTAATTAACAAACATGCTGTATATGGAAATAATATATAACTTTAAAATCAACCCTTATTCCGGGAGCATGTTTGTGCGGGGACTAGATGAAATGATGGACCTCCCACCTAAGCTTATTTTTAATACTAAAGTAAACTTTGTATATGGAAAATATTTAAGTGTTATCTAAACGACCCTTTGTGATCGCAACCGTGTCAAGTTTCTTATTCCGAGATCGGTAGGTGAAATAATTTGGTTTATTTGCCTCACTTTTAAAACCAAGTACATCTCATAAAGAGAAAACATTTGAATTTTGTTAACGTAGCTTTTGTTGCAAGGCCCCTTTCGTATCATAACCATTAATTCGGGAGGGCACTTGCATGGGGGTTCATGTAAAATAATGAACCGATGGGACTTACGAGTAAAAAATAATTTTTAATCAAATATTGGCCATTTGTGGACTAATCTGACTGAATAAATAGCTAGCTTTTTGGAATATATATGATGTAATACATAAAACACTTTGGCCCCATCATAGAGCGGCCCGGTAGGCAGCTAATAGTGAGCTAGGCTATCAGCGCCGTGTTGCGGGTTCGATTCCCGCCAGAGATTCTGGTTTGTTTCCTGGCGACAAGCGTAGAGCTTCGCGAGATAAGTTTAGGGAATTAAAAAAAATATTTTGGGTAGACGGACACCCCATTTCAATCAACACACGGACAAACAGACATCTTTAAATAAACTTCTCTTCTCACATACATCCAAAACATATAAACATTATAGGGCTTAACATCAATATTGAAGAAAAAATCACAAACGGAAAATTAAACTTAAATTTACCTTTTCCACTTATGGTAAAGAGCATAACAATTGCGTTGCAAATTTATTGTTTGTTAGGTAAATGAAACTTTTTGACTGATTTGATAATTTAATAACAATTTTTTTTTATTTTGCATCACAAAGCTGTAGTTAAATTTTGTTATTAATTTTAATGGTTCATTTAATTTGTTTTGTCTTCAATATTGCATTTCTTAGTAAAGTCATATTTTATAGTCAAATTTAGTTTTCAAGCTTCCTTAACCTTTTTAAAGTTAAAGTTTTTACTTAAATGTAGTTTTCCGTGCAGCCGTGTTTTGAATTTCGTTGTTTTAATTTATATAGAAACATTTTAAATTTATAAATTTTGACTTTTATCAGAGGGATTTATAAAGTCTTATTTTGCCCCTGATTGTTGATCTTTTTAAAGTCATAGTTCAATTCAATCGTAGATATTCGTATAGTTATAATTTGGATATCATCTTGAAATAATATCAATTTGACTTTAATCCTTATTCTTTAAAATGTTATATTTTGACTTAAGTAGTCGATCAGCTTGCCAGAAATTCTTTAAAAAGCAGGATATTTACCAAATATACCTTTCAATATTCAGATTATAGGCAATACATTGGAAAATACATTTTTGACACCTGGAATGATCTATGGAAGGATAATAACGAAACTAAACTATTTAAAATTCAAAGAAACATATCGCACAAATTAATAGTACCCAATATATCCAAATCAGACTTTATTAAGTTAAATAGACTCAAAATAGGTCATTGTTTTTTCTCACATAAACATATTATTGAAAAGACACAGCCCCCAGTTTGTGAATGCGGGCAAACACTAACCATCTCTCACATATTTAATGAATGCAGTCTTCTGTATAACAAACGTTTAAAATATAAAATAAATAACATTAATATCCTTCAAAAAGAAAATGAATTTAAAAACATAAAAAATTTTTTGACTGAAATAAATATTTATAAGTCGATTTAAATCTAAAATAATGTAAATATGTATGTATATTAGAATATAATGTCTTATGTGAAATTAATTGGCCTATATAACCTAACTGTGTTGGGGCCTTTATAATACCAAATAAATAAATTATCTTATTTTAAGTTAGTTAGTTGGTCTTATATATCCATATTTATACCTACGCCACAATAGCGAAGAGGGTCCCAGTTGGCCACGTTATTAACACATCTTTAAAGACGGATGTACGATAATGTTCATTCCTTTACGACATATGAGGGACAGTCAAAACAAATCGTCAACGTCATTTTCGAACAAGTGTCGCGAAAATCGTGAACGACACAAAGCAAGACAATGTCGGTTTTTTTATCGTTTATCCGATTAAAAGATTACATAAATTACATTGTCGCCTATTTTGTCGTCAACGAGTCCATTCATGACAAAATCGTCTATTTTGCTGCCCACGACAATAAATGTTGTATGGATATTTATTTCAGATAATTTTTCATGTGCTTTTTTACTACAGTTACAATTTTATTTCGGCTTTTTTCTATTTCCCTTACATGCTATATATTCGACTTTTGAACGCCATCCCTAAATGGGCAGTTAAGTACAAACTGCATGTAATTCATTTCCTGCCCGCGACTACATTCATCTGTTTTATTTTTCGGTTTTATTGGTTTGTGCAAATGCGTAAATTTTATGTAGGTATTTAAATCAAAAATTAAAAAAAAAAGAATGTGAGAATTTTTAGCAAACCCAACAAGTGATTGATAAGTATTCAAGTGCGGCAGAAAAATACTTTGACTTTCTAATTGAAGTCAATAGCTTTTTATACAAGACAATGTCGCTTATACTGCCCCACATTGAGTTTGATAGAAGACAACTCTTAGGACAATTCGTGTCGATGTCGCGTACGACAACCTGGTCAACTGTGCTGATGTGTAAATCACATAAAAATATTTGATTTAGTTTTAGAACTTTAGTATGCCGATCGACTTAGAAGAACTTTATTAATCGATCTAACAGCGTCCGTCCGGTTAGTTGTCCATTTGGCTACCCATGTTAACCGTGTGCGCAATATGCAGGTCGCAATTTTGGAGTTATTTTAATAAAATTTGGTAAAAATGTTTTAAATGTCATTAGTACCAAGCCTATTGCACATGGTCTTATACAAACTTCTTTCCGGAATAGAGTTTCTGTGCCCATAAACCGTCTAATTATGTTGGTATTAAGATTTAATTCGCCCCAAAAATATTTTGTTGCCATCTTAATCTTACCAAAACTTCTTAAAAACAAACTATATTTGACCATACCTCCCATACTTCTCGAAAAATCATCTGTAAACACTGTGGAGTAGGGTATAATATTAACTTAATGGTGTTTTCTTTTCTGACAATAATGTTCCATGTATGCTACCATTTGCGCGGGTTTTTGTTGTATTCTAAAAAAATATGCAAACATGTGAAAAGTTGTTGAGTGTGATATAATACCATTTTTTTGCATCTGCGTTAAGTACTTTTTTATGCAAGCAAGTATTTTTTTTATTAACTTTTTTCTTGCGCTTGCGTACAATTTGTGTTGTTTTGTAATTTTTGGTTATATTGTGATGGATATAAAAACTTTTTGTTCTTCGTTAGTTTTCTTTTATTTAATAATTATTTTTTTTTTGGCGCAAAAGGGGGTCGATTCTGGTTCTGTGAAACTGTGAAATGAAAACTTTTTTCACATTTTCATTGAGTTTCTGATTCTCGTTTAGTGAAAAAATTATAAATAAATTCGAATGTTTTCATATGAGAAGAACAAATGGAATGAAACAAATTGTTTTCACATTTTCACAGTAATGTAATTCTTGTTCTGTGTAACAGTGCAAAGAAGTGTCACAAACTTTTCATTTATGTCATATTTTTACACTTTCATTTTAACGGTGAAAAATAATTTTAAATAAATTATTTAGAGGAAAATATGGACATTGCGAACGATAAATAATTATTTAAACAAATAAAAATAATAATCTTCTAAAAAGATACATATTTACAGATTTTTAACTTAATATATTCACATAAAATGCCAATTTTTGATAAAATACAGAACATTACTGACGAAAAACGTTCATAAAGTTTTCTTACCTTGGCTCATTCCGATTTTCTTGCGATTATTAAATTAAAATCTATAATCGTAACATTATTTGAATTAATTATATTTTTTGTGTATTTGTATAATTTTACACTTGATTAAATGACAAAGTAGATATGTAATTATCATCGGCGGTGAAGAATTTAGGATTAGCGACGGCTTAAAGTAAATTTAGAGCCGCTTATTATATTTTTATGTTTTATAATAACATATTAATAAATTAATCTTTATTTGTCCTTTTATTTGTTAATGATTTAACTATTTTTGGGCTTATGGTCGTATTTTAAAGCTTTTATTTAACTTGCAATGTATGTATGTTTGGGTGAAACCTTGAAACTCAATTTGAAGCAGATATCTTCAATTGATTGAGCTGAAATTTTGTACACACGTTCAGTTTTGATGACAATGCATTGTTAACTATGTGACATTATACTATATCCAACATAGCGGCACAGCCAAGATGGCGGTCTAGCTATTTTTAATGCACTCCTATAATATGGATATCAAATGAAAAGTCTTGCTAAGAATAACTCGAAAAATGAAATTCCGTCACACCAAATCCAATATGGTGGACTTCTGAAGCTGGAAACTAATTGTTTTTAATGCATTCCAACAATATGGGTATCAAATGAAAAGACTTACTGGAAATACAAATGCGAGTTTGAAATCAATTTGAAGAAAAAAGGTTTTATTTTAATGCGCTAAAAAGTAAAATAGGGGGGGTGTGCTGGAAATCGCAAACGCAAAACGCAAGAATTTGGAGGCAGTATTTAATACACTTTTAATCAAATTTTTATAATTTTGATTATAAAATTCTGTTTAATAGAGAAATGTTTGTATAATATTTGTCATAAAATTCTTTTTTTTCAGAAATCTTCCTAAAAAACGACTTTTAAAATTCTTGCGTTTTGCGTTTGCGATTTCCAGCACACCCCTGATAAAATAAGAGTAAAAAATCTTTTTACAACACAAGTTTTTATTTAAATGCGCTAAAACAAAAGAAATTTACTTTTACGTTAAATTTTTACTAACAACTAATAGAGTCACAGATTTGCAATTTGTGTTGCAGAAATTCTTGATTTTATTGTTGAGATGAGTACCCCTCCAAAATTTTCTCACCCCTCTCACCAATTAACTCAAGAATTGCTGCAACAAAAATTGCAAGTCTGGACCGGCACTATAATATAAAAGCTTATCAATTGTCATTACACAATTTACACGATATAAAAACTTGTCTCGAAATTTACTAGTGTAGAAAAACAAGTAAATTAAATAATATGATGTGATTGATTTTAACTATCAAAAAATAAATTAAAAATAAAAAACGTTTTTAAAAAGCAAGCTTTTATTTAAATATTTACTCTTAAAGGAAACTTTTAGTCAATAACAACATTATTTTCGTTAATGTCATTTTTATGCCAAAATTATTATGTTACTCAAGGTTTACTGCAATAAATATTTTGTGGAAATCGCGCGGGCAAGATGTTTGCCCATAAAACACATTTGTCAACTCATTGATTGATCGATTTTACTTTTTTATGACCGCTCTAGTTTTTAGAATTAAAATTTGTTTCAGTTAAAGAATTGCATTTTATGTAAAATTTTTTCCTTTACTATTTTTTGTGCGCACTTGGACAGGGCATTGGCGCCAACCTCTTTCAGATGCAATATCGTTCATGAAAAAAATGCAACAAATTCGCAGAAAATTAAGGAATTTTCGGTTCACTCATTATTTATTTTAAGTTAAAAATATTAACCATGCATGTATGAATATAAAAAAACAATAACAATTCTTTTACAGAAAAAATTTATATTGTATAAAACAAGAGGAGTCATAAAAATTTGTTTTTTTCTTACTTCAAATAAACTCGAAGAACACAGCGCACAATATCAATTTTAATTTACCACCTACAAATGTGAACAAACAATTATACATACATATGTACATATAAAGTTAAAAATCTTTTAGCAAAAATAAATGCATGCGGCGCAAGTAGTTAAAAACTCGTTTGCGGCTTAGCGCCGGCTCAAAAATGCTAAGCTTAGATATCTGCATTTGACTTTTACATTTTATTAATATAGTTACAAAAGTTTCACGGCTACAACGGAATGGAACACTTTTTCATTAAAAGAACGGGAATCGCAATTTGTGTAAATGTGAAGTGATAATGTGAAAAGTGCGTATGAAAACGAAAATGCAAATTTTTTTTTCATTTCACAGTTTCACAGAACCAGAATCGACCCCCAGCTGACTTTAATTATTGAAAATCAGTGTTGTTAACGGTTATTGGAATTCAAAGAAAATTTAATGTTGAAAATTGCTACAACAGCGGTGAATATCGCTTATTAGTACAAACTTTGCATTCAATATTTAATACGCTAAATACACATTAGTGTTGAGTGTAAAACGTATTTAGAAAAATTTAGAAAAATGTATCACTTTATAAGGGTGTATGTAACCTGATAAATATATTACACAATTATAATGCATTATTATTTTTTAGAAAAGAAAACACCATAAATTACTTAATATATGAGATGATACTTTGTCTTTAATAATAGGTCTAATTATATTCATATTTTGTATTTAGTCGTAGATTTTAAAATCATAATTAATTTTAATTTTAGTTAATTATACACTAACATTTTGCGCTTAATATTAGATCTTGAATGTTAGATCTTCAAATAGTCCAAGGCGAATTCAGTACAAGGTGGTAGCAGACTTTGACAATTCGAACCAGAAAATAGTGCTAGGAATGGTTGACATTTCGAGCACTAGCACTTATAATGCGAGGCAAAAACTTGATGTTTTCTCTTTTGTTTTTGGATTGTTGTAGTTCTTATTGCACCCACCTGTAATAAATTCGTCTTAGCTTAGTCGTTCTTTGATTCAAATCATAAGTTTTTCTAAAGTCATATTTTATGTTCAGTGGATACACGGAAAGAATTATTTACTAATGGCTTGAACTTAGAAAATTTAACCTGATTCTCGTCCAAGCCAAAAATTACTTATTCTAAACATTTGTATGTGCGGGTTGGTTTATTTAAAATGTTTCTTTATTTAAGAAAATTTTACTTAATAAGAACAAAATAAGTTAAAATCAAGAAAGTATAAGTACTATGGCTATTTTCTTAATGTACCGACAAACTGTCTGTTACTTAAGGCCGTTACACAATATCCCACAAAGTCTTACGTATTTTTCAAAAATGCTTCCCTGATCTCATTATTCTTTGAACATTTTTAAAAAACAATAACAACATATCATGATAGGGTTGCATTTTCGTAAATTACTAAAGACTTTGTGGGATAGTGTATAAAGGCCCTTAATGTCAACATAAATTTATTAGACCGATAAACTGCCTGTTAACAATATACCGACAAAAAACATTGTTTTCAGTTGGCAACACCTCTCAAAATACATGTAAAAGTTGGGAGTCAGCTGATTGAATATATATGTACGGCAAATAAAAGGAAAATAAATAATTGGCAGCTGAGTGCTGGTTAGTTTTGCGACAGAATAGAAGCAAATGAGACATTGAAATAACCAAATTTCTTTAATGTGCTGTGAGAAAACGGCCATTCGATTTAGGATTTTGTTTTTTTAGGAAACGAAATTGATTGCTTTAGAAAATAAATTATTTCCGTGTAGATTCAAACTTCCCCCTTTTATATGTATATGTAGTTGGTAATGTACAGTATAGAGCTTGAACAATTTTCAATGATTTTAATGTGCGTTCAAATGGAATTGTAGCACTTTTTTAGTCATGTTTTGACTTTGATCAACGTTCTTAATCTTAAGTCTTTTTGTAGTCATATTTCAGTTTCTAATTTTAATTCTAATAAATTTTTTTTTATTCTTTTTTCAGCTTCCACTTACTTGATATCTGGTGCCAAGGGAAATTTAAAATTTTCATTAAATTTTGGCCATGAATTTGTTTGTATGCTGCTGTCCAAACGTTTGTGGCCAGGAAAAAGCTTCACCTAGAAAAAACAATTCAATTAATCTCAAAAGGTAAGTGTCTTTGCTAAAAGCTTTTTATTTTTAAGTTTTGCCACTTACCTTGATCAAATAACCCTGTACTATTTTAAAACCGAATAAAGTCGGCAGGTGGCGCGCAGCTAATAAATTTACATTCAGTTCAGGTATAACGGTTTTGGCACCATTCTGTTCACTAGCATTGGCCTCAATCGATATTTGAAAACCAATTTCGGGTTCAAAACTTTCTGTGTGATGTTTGGAGCCGGACGTTGTACCGTTTTGAGATCGAGGTAAAATCGATTTTAGTTTATTCATGGAAAATGACATGGTTCCATAGAAAATCGGTGTAAAAATGATTTGTTTTGATTAAAAAAAAGAGAAATCTCTCATTGAACGACATTAATGGTTCCTGAAAAGGCAGAAATAAAAGTATTCTTTTTAGCATTAATTAACAAATTAACACTTGCTATTTGGTTTCTATTGTAGAATTTAATGAATATTATGATTTTTTTGTTTTCCAATGTCAATTTAATTAAAATTTTTTTATTATTAAATTAGCATTTTTAAGTAAAAAGCGTAAAATATGTATAATTATTTAAATGCATGTGAAGATTTTTGTTCTATTTAAGTTGAAAGTGGATTTGTTTTTTGCTTTAAGTGTTTTTTTTTTATTTTGTTTGATTTTCAAGTATAAAAAGTTTGTTTGAAGAGTTGAAATTTGTGTTTGTGTATTTAATAAGTCTATACCTATGTATGTATGTACATATGAATTTATGAATACATTTTTAAATATACAAATATTAACGATCACTTGCAGTTGTTATCAGTGTTGCCAGAACTTTTAGCGAAAAAATCAGAAAAACACATTTATTACATTTTTTATGTAGTTTATTTAGAAAAAGAATTCATTTCAAAATATACGGCCAATGTTCTGGAGTTCAAAATCGATGGTCGTTTTTAAAGTAGTTCTGGTAAATATAGGAAAGGAAATATTTTTTTGAACTTTCAACACAGAAAAGTTTAAAAAATTTGTTCGATTTTAATTTCACTCAAATGCGATTTTGATATCTATCCACTCAGGCTGAGTAAGGATTAATCACATCTTTGTTGTTTCAAACAATAAATTAAAAGTTAATTGCTTGACATATTATTTGAATTATCAAGGATCTTATTGAAAATTTACAAGATATCAAATATTGGAACTACTAAAGATATTTATACATAAGTGCATATGAATATATACGTACATATGTTAAATCAGATGATATAAGTCCGGCGATATTAATGTGTCAAGACAATGAGAGTTTTTAAGTAATCTTTTGTGAATAAAATTCTTACTAATGAATCTATTTCCATACGGTTCTTCCATGAGTGGTTGATATATTATATTTATTTATCAATGCAAGAAGTGGAAAAAGTTGCATACATGACAATGTAAAGCAGTTTCCACCGAGCTAAAAATCTGCAATGTTAAACCAAAAATCTTCAAATCTGCATTTTGACAATTTCGGTAATATAATCTGCAAAATGCAGATAAATCTGCACTTCTGGCATCGCTGGTTGTTATATGTATAACAGTGCAGCCACACGATCAAGATTTTCTTGATAGTCTTTTACATATACTATTTGTCAAAATTAACAAAAATTGAAAGTTGTGACGTATGCTGCATTCAATTTTTGAGCAATTTACATTCAAGATGTCATCAAGAAAACAATTTATAAAGGCAAACGAAAAATTTGCTTACTAACCTTGAAATCAGCTGTTTTCTTGAACGTAAATTGAAGCACTCTCTGGAAAGAGAATTTTAAAGGCAAGTTCGTTTCAATTTTTAAAAGTATGAGTGTATTGGTAGAAAAGTGTGAGAGTATTAAAACTATATAGGCAAAACTTGATCGTGTAACCCTCAAGTAAAGAAAGTAAGCTGAAAAGCAATTAATATTAAGGAGATGCTAGATTTTTTGCCCGTATGTTTTCCGATAACATAATAATTTATTTTACTCTTGGCTTTTTCTGATTATTTCCTGAAACGGATTTTAAAGTATATAGGTATATCAATGTTTTTGTCTCTAGAAGAATAGTGTTTTTCTCTAAGGTCCATTACCCCAAGTATCCCGTTCTTTTAGTTATGCACAGATCTCTGTTCCCACCATCCTAATGTCAGATAATTAAGGCTCGCAAGAAATCATTAAAGTTTGTAAAGGAAACAGTTCGGTAACTCCAGCAAAAACTTTTTAAAATTGAATTATACAAAAAAAAAAGGAATTGAAAAAGTTAAGGTAAAATAAAATGTTGGAAATTTTAATCAATCATATATCTGTGGTCACAATTCATAACAGCCTAAGTCCGTTTTTCAATATTTTCAGTATTAAAGCATTTTAAAGTTTGGAATCGTCACTGAAAATCATGAAAACTTTGCTACAGATTCCAAAGAAACGAATTGTTGATTCTCGTAGTCAAAAGATATTACCGAAAAAGACACTAACTCCCAGTTCAACGATTTCGAACGTTATCGTTCGCATAGAAAATTTATATGAAAAACACTCAGTTTTAAAAATATTTTCCATTTAAAATTTAATGCGAACGTCTACGTTCGAAATCGTTGAACAGGCAGTTAGGCTCTTATGAACTGTTGAACGGAAGAAAGTCAAAAAGTTATTATTCCAGATAAAATAAAAAACTTTCAGTGCGCCTAAATTGACATAAATTATTATTCTATGTCGAAATGTTTAGATTCGATCTCTCATGTTGAGTTAGGTTCTTATAACTATATAATAATTCATAAAGTTTAAAGAATAACGACTTAGGTTGATTTACTCAATAATGAATAATGTTTATATATGTTGTAATCCTGAATTGAATTGAGGTGGTTATGCCAAATAGTCATTTAGAAAAATAACTTAAGCTTTTAGGGTTTTTAGGGTTAATTGCCTTCCTATAACAGACACAAAAATGAAAAATGTATAGCAAATAGATTCAGACACGCTGAATACGAGATGGTACTAATAGCTTAATTGTGCCCTAACACGAGTTAGGCTGTTATGGGTTGTGACCTGTATTTTTGGCAGCCATGGTCCATGCGTTGCACATTTTTGACACAAAAAGCGCTTTATTCAACACATATAAATACGGTTAATGAAAACTTGATGAATTATATAATAGTAATATTTTTTACTTAACTCCTTTTTTTGTTGCATATTTTCATACACTTTTTTAAAAACATTCCAAAAATTTCTCTAAGTGTAAATCAACTAATTTACTCTCTTTTATTCAATGTTCTTTGTCTGCCCTTCGCTGATCTAGTTAAGCATTTTTTGTTTTCGATGATTGGTATATGATTTTTCATTAAAATCCCGCATACGATAATACCGAACCGCTAACTTATGCTTCTCGGCATAGCCAGCCTTCGGATTTAAAATTCGTAATTTTAATTTTCGGGCATATGACCCCAAACTAGGGTGTCCAGACGGCCTGGAATGGCCTGGATTGTCCAGTTTTTTTCGGTCTTGACCAGTTTCCAGCTCAAATAAAATTTGTCCAGTAAAAATAGAATTAATTTTAAAAAAAATTAATTTTTTATTAATTACAGATTTAATATAAAGAATCAATTTATATCTTGCCCAAGGATATTGCAATTTATATCAAAAAATGCGATAAAAGTAATGTTCAAAATCTGTATATAAAGGGTGGTTAAATTGTAAGGGACGATGTTGAATGTGAACCACACCTAAACGCCAAGTTTTTTTCCGAATTTTATTCGACATTTTTCAATTTCAGACTAACTCAATTTGAATCATGGAAAGATACACAATCGAGCTACGCGTTAAAGTTATTCAGGCTTATTATGAAAATAGGAAATCAAATCAAAATGCATATCGTGCAATTTTCGAAGAAAATCATCTTCAGTGGATTCGTCAATAAGCAGAATTGCCGCATATGGGCGAATGATAATCCAAGAGTGATTGTCGAAAAACCAATGCACCCACAAAAAGTGACCGTTTTGTGCGGTTTATTGGCTGGCGGCATCATCGGGCCGAATTTTTTCCCAAATGAGGCCGGTCATGCAGTTACTGTGAATGGTGTTCGCTATCGTGAGATGATAACGAACTTTTTATGGCCCGAATTGGAAGATATGGATGTGGACGATATGTGGTTTCAACAGGACGTTGCCACACAGCTAACGAAACAATGGCTCTTTTGCGCAACAAATTCAATGGCCGTGTTATCTTACGTAATGGCGATGTCAATTGGCCGCCAAGATCATGTGATTTGACACCGTTGGACTTTTTTCTTTGGGGTTATTTGAAAGAAAAGGTGTACGTCGATAAGCCAGCAACAATTCAAGAGCTAAAGGATGAGATAATTCGGCACATTAACGGCATAGAACCTCCATTATGCCTCAGGGTCATCGAAAATTTGGACCATCGGATGAAGGTGTGCCGCCGTGGTCGCGGCGCCCATTTGGCCGATATTTTGTTCCATACATAATTGAGTAGTATCAATATATCATAATAAAATAAAATTACAATAATTTCCTAAATAGTTTGTGTTTTATTCAAAATCAACATCGTGCCTTGAAATTTTAACCACCCTTTATAAACGGATCTTGTTTGTATTTTCCATACACATTTGCAAGGCTTTTTCGAAAGTACTTTAAGTATTTGCTATTATCTATACTCTCAAGAAGAGAAAAGGATGTCCTTTGTAAATTTCAATAAGATTAAATTTTGACGAAAGTTGAAAAAATGTTCAATTATATTTTTTTTCAACTAAAGCAAGAGTTAAGCCTACAGTACACAGAAAAAAATATCTCAAGAAAATTTTTAACAACACAGTTAAAAATAAAATTTTAGGTCAACAAACTTTTTGTTTGATTCAAAGAAAAAATTTATCAAATTTACACTTTGCAAAATAGCACTCAATAAAACATATTTAATAATGAATTTTAATATTTAATTTTCAACAATTTATTTTAACAAATCAAGTAAACATTTTGTTGAAAAAAAATTATTTTGGGCAACAACTTTTGTTATTGACTCAATAAACTTGGTTGTTGACTAAAAATTCAACAATTATACATACAAACTTTTTTATCAATACCGCAAAAATCGTCATCGCAGAAAATTCAAGAATTTTTGTAATCAAATGTGCGATTTTTGTATTCAAATATGAAAATTATTTTTTTCTGTGTACACGGAATGTAAAAAGCCTCATGCGCATGTGGTTCTGACGTAATTTTGACGTCACTACAAAGCCACAATAGCAAGTTCGTGATGTGTGTTGACGACAAAATTACGTCAGAACCACATGCGCATGTGGCTTTTTACATTCCGTGTACTATAGGCTTTAGTAAATTCTGTAAATCGTGAGCGACACACAGTAAGAGATTTAAGAACCAAAAAGGGCATTTTTCTTGACATATCACGAGGGCCACCAAAGGTTCCCCAATTAGGGCACCTTAAGTATTACAAAAATAAAAAACAATCCAGAATTTTTAATTTAAGCCCGACTTTAGAAATCTTATCAGTGGAATGCTCTGGTCCATTTATACACGTATTGTACAAAAATTTAAAATCGTGCACAAATTATTTGGTTTTTCGGATAGATATTAAGATAATTAGAAAAAATTTTCTCCAGTAAAATTCGTGTTTTTGCACTTACGATTATTTCGCAAAAAAAGTAGAGTTTGAACTTTTTTTGTTACTTACGCCCTTTTAGATTTAAGGTGACGATATGTAATTTGACGTTAAACTGAATTTTTATTGTTACGTTTCCTAGTTTTTTTAATGTTATGGTAAAAAAAAAGTTATATCAAATTTAATTTTTTTGACTTTTTAGATTGTCCAGTTATTTTTACAAGATCAACGTGAATTTTATACATTGTCCAGTTATTATCAAAGTAATTTTTGGGAAAACAAAATTTTAATTTAAAAGATTTTGTTATTCGTGCTTAACTCCCAATTTATATTCTTGATAAAAACACTGAAATTTATTGTTGAAGGGATAAGCTATTCCTATGCGCATTTCACTGGTTGCTTAGGCTAGATCGTCAGGAAACTTCATCCAAAGATTTTAGAAAAACTAACCCATCTTTGCATGGTGAGGGAAATTTCCATCATAACATTTGTTGAAGAGGAAAACGCACACAAACTAGTGTACAGTAAATTGGTTGCTGTTGACATCATTCCTTATGACCATTCTATACATTGGATCATAGCGGTAAAAAAAAGAAGAAGCATAACATTGAAATTTATTGGTTATGTCTCGTAACTCCGCTGTTTGTTAATTAACTTAAGTTAGAGGAAACTTGCATAATTCGTGGTATTTTTTTAAAAGCTGATTTAAAACTTTATTCTTAAATAAAAGGGGGTATGAGTGGAAAAATGGATTGTTTTTAGTGTCTTAGTAATAATCTGCGCATTTATTTTGATTTTTATTTATTTAGTACTGAGCTTGACAGGCGAATTTGAAATTTCCATTTCTTTCTTTTTACCATTTTTATACTATTTATTTATAATAAAATTTTTTTTTATATTTTTCCTTAATCTAGAGCTTGAATTACATCTCTGTGATTAATTTTACAAAAAAAAGAAAAAATCATGCAAAGAAGGGCTAAAGATCTTTAAACAAGTAAAAACTAATAATAATTTAATATTGGATTCTGGCAACCCTACCCCAAACCAAATAAGTATGTATTTAAAAACTACTTTATAAGAATCCTCAAATAAAAACTGGGTAATTTTCATTATTTTTTGGGCCATTTTTCACCATTTTTGGATATATTTTCAATTTTTATTTTTTTAGTCGCTTTGTTTACGTCAGGCGACTTTTCACACATTGCTTTGGGGGATTTTGCTTTGGATCACTTTACCTGCAACCGTTGATTCACATTTCTTAAGGTAATCTTCTGCAATTCTAGTACATTAATTTATTTAAATCATTTATTTGCATTAAAATCTGGCAACTTTATCTACATTCTTAGTCTCTTTAATTATTGCTACTAGTTAAGGTATGCCTCGTAATTAAACAATGTTCTCATTCTCTATTATCAATTTATTTACACAACTCGATAATTTGTTGATTAAAGTTCAAGAACATAAAAAAACACATAATTGCATATTAATGATTCCCCTTTCTATTCTTAATTTAGACAAACTCATGATTAAAGTTCAAATTTTAAATGTCTCGAGATCTTTAAAAAAAAAAATTAACTAGAAAACACTCAAAATAAATTTTATTTATAAAGTTTCTTTTTTTTTTTTAATTTACACCTTTTTCGCCTAACTTAATAAATAACTTAATAAATTTTCTCAAATATTACTCTTCTAGCGAAAACTCTAATTAGAACTAATTGAAACTTCCTTTAAGCTCATCATAAATTTGTTCTAAAATTTGTAATACTTTAATATTTGACCTTAATACTTGTTGAACAAAGAAATCAACTCAATAGATTTTAGTTGTTTTAAAAATTCTGCTGTGTTTTTCGTACGTTTTAAGTGCATATTGCATTTTTGTGGCATTACTTGTCGATGTTTTGCACTTTTTTTCGTCTGTCGCATCGCACGATTTGTTGGGGCTCTTGTTTTAAGGTGTGCACTGTATGGGATGACGACAAGAATGGTGATGAGACTGTTTGTGTTGCAGCTGATTTGTTATGATCATTTGTTACGTCTTCTCAGGTTTTTCTTTATATATATATTTTTTTTTTTTTAAATTTTATTTTTGTTATTTCTTATTGAGGTTCATTGCACGTGTCACGAGAGAACAATTACATATATTATGGGCTAGAGAAAACCAGAATTAAAGCGTCAAGCGATGTGTGAAAAAGTACTAAAAAGTTGTATTGAACTATATTAAATTGTGTCTTAAATTAGTTAATAACTAATATACAAAAACTTCTAACATGAATTTATTAAAATAAAAACTGTTTTACAGATAGTTTTTTTGATTAACCCTCATTCTTTTTTTAAATTTAACAGCTTATTCTTTAAAGACTGAAGAAATCCTGCTTCTGTGAAATCGTAGACTAATCTTACAAAAGCTTTAAACATTTTGTTCTCTAGATTTTACAATTTTTTTTAAGTTTGATTTACCAATTCATTAATTTTTAGTTTTCTAAAGGCGGATTCATTATTTTGTTTTAAAGTTCTTGTCAATGTTAGTGCTGGTTCACATTCTTCCAGTGTTAGTCGTCAAGTCTAATATTTATAGGAGAGAGAGGAAAAGAAATGGCGTTCTCTTTTTCCTTCTCTCATACAAGTTCAAGACTTGACGGCTAAAACTTGAAGAGTATGAACCAGCACTTACGAAACATTTTTGTCAATTCTCTTTTGAAACTGCATTAGTGTTCATATAACAAAACATTTGTTTTGCAGCATTTAGGTTTTAATGACTTCAATCATTTTTCTACTTTCTTTCAGTAACAAACTCACAAAATTTGCTTGTACACGAAACAAAGGTTTGTAATTCTTATTGGCTTAACAGTTTTATTTGTATAATATCTTTAGTTTTACTAAAATATTTTGATGAAAAAACAAAGTACAATTTTACATACGTCATTTTCTTTTTACTATCAAACTCAAATGTTTCGCAAGAAATGTTTCATAATATGGACGGGGACAAAGTGCGCACAAATATATATTATATGTTTATATAATGCTTAACATAGACGTTACTAAATTTCGTACCATAGCCATAGAGAAGCCATCAATAACGATCTTACGATCGGACTACAAATAGCGACGCAGTGTACAAAAAACTAAAAGGGCGGTATCCAGAGGAGTGATAAAAAATTAAAAAAAAATATTTTTGGAATTGTCTTTAACTAATTATCACTTTTAGGAGGTGAGTGACTAATCCTTTTTTCGAGCCACCCTTATAGACAGCCAGCTGGACGGATGGACATCTTAAAATGTATATTTAAAAAGTTTTTCTAAGTCAATCGGTATACCAAAAGGTGTTTCTACGACAAATGTTTTAAGGTGTAACAATCTTCAGCACAAACACATAATACCCTCTCCACTATTGTGCTGTGGGTATAAAAATAGAGAAAAAGAACTATTAAAGAGCATTTTAAGATGTTCGTCATGGATGTAGCGCAATCACGGCTATATTAAAGCCTAAGATTTTTAATCTCGTAAATTTCAATTGTTTGGAAATTTTGTATTATTTTCTTTCCGATTACAAATTAACTATTGTTGACTTAGATGATAACATTGTATTATTTATTTAATTTCAGTTGCCTTGCCGCCCAACGCTACAATTCTATTCTCCTACCCACTCTTAATATTTGTTGTAGCATATTTTTATTTTATGATTTAACTGCTGTTTTAAGCATCATACATAAATTATTTCAATAAGTTTTGCTTTTTTTTTTTTTTTTTTTTTGTAGTCAATTATTTATTAAACAAAGATTATTTTATTTTTCCACAAACAAACTACTGTCGTGGGTATTTGAAAATATTTTTTTCATTTTTTTTGGATTTATGACGGTTTCAAGCGGATTTTGTGTTTGAAAGAAACTAATTTGCGATGACACACATACGAGAACAAAGTTTTATTTACATCAATAAAAACTATAATTTTTCAGTGGTTTAACTTTGCCAGATAGATAACTTCTGGTGTATTGTTTAATTTTTTTTCATGTGGAAATTCAAATTTCCTTTAAATACTATCACAATTTGTATATGACTTTTGGTGTAACAAAAAGTGTGCCATGTTATTTATGGTGCAATCTTGTATATTGAAATATAATATAAGTAAGTGATTTTTTAAGTAAAATTCCTAACTTTTTTTGCTTTGTTTTGGAAATAGTGATAAATTTATGCTAAATTTTTTAAAATTACTATAAACTTATTTACATCGGCATGCAGGTTAAATAGGCTTCTTTGCATTCTTTGCAATAAGCTAGTTATGAAAATCTACTCTAAAACTTAATCAATATATGCAAAAGAGTATACCTTAGGGTGCGGCGAAAGTTTGTTAAACAAAGCCAAGAATGAAATTGAAATTTTAGCGAATGCGAATACTTGCAATAGTTCAAAATTCATATGCAAATAAATTTTTATTTTTGCTTAATTATAACTCAAATACATACCAGCACTTGATCAACAAGAGGGTATTAACTCGAAATTTAAAAATTTTCAGTAGAAGCAAAGTACTTTTAATATTTAATATTAAAGACATGTTAAAAATGATTTTTAAGCCAATAATTTCATTCCCCAAAATGAAGATAAAATAACACGGTATTTTTACAGCGGATAGATAAGAATAATACGTTTCGATTTTTCGAAAAAATGAAAAAATAAACAAATTCGGGTTAATACCCCCTTGTTGATCAAGTGCGATTTGTACTGTATAGAACATATATATCTATATATATAAAAATAAGTGTACACTTTGATGTCACCACTAACTGCGAAAACGGGTCAACCGATTTAAACAAAAACTAACACGGTACTTTGGGGATAGTCTGTAGATGGTTTATGTGAAGTTTGGACGAAATCGGCCCAGTGGTTCCGGAGATTTTCCTATATATTATTCCCATATAAATATGAAGAAAATGGGTTTCATTATCCATATTATGATTTTTTATTGTTACTTGAAAAGTTACCAAACCATGCCTAATGTGTACAATGACATTCAGAATAGATCTTCATGTATATTTCATATCGCTAGAAGGCGTATCATAGGGCAAAACGGGTAAAAGCTCCCCCTTCCAATAGTCTCTTAACTAATCAACCAATTTTCTTGACATTTTGCAGGCAAATAGTATAACATCTGGAAGGAACTATAGCCTATAATTTTTATTATAAGAGGGGCAAACTCTCCCCCTCCCTAAATCTTATTAACCGATCAACCGGTATTCTTTAAATTTGGCATGCAGATACTGTAGTATCTAAAGGAACTTTAAGATATACATGTTTTTGAAATTCCAACAATTAGGGCGTAAAATAGGGCAAAAGGGGTGAAAGCTTCATCTCCCCATGTCTTTTTAATTAATTATTCGATGAAAGTTTCAAGTCTTGAAGGAACTAAGGGCTATAAATTTTAACATTTACGGCGTAAAATAAAGGTAAACGGGTAAAAGCACCCACATCCAATACCTTCATAATTAATTTGAAAAGTTTATGTATTTTTTTTTTAACATTTTTTTCTCCGGTTATTCTACTTCGGCTTTGCAATGGTACACGATTGGTCGTTAAAAAATTGATAAAAACGTTATAGGAGCTACCATTTTCAATGGTAAATTCCGAGACAAAAATGTTTTGCTGCCACGAACTCCGATGATTGCCACAGACGTCCCAATTGAATTCAAACGCGTTTAATTTCCAATTAGATTAAAATTTGCAATAACAATCCATTTGTCGCAAGGCCAAACGATGTATGTTTGCGGCTTAGATTTGAGCACACCATGTTTTTCACACAGACATTTATACGTGGCATGTTCTCGCGTCGGCAAGCCATCGAGCTTATTTGTGTTGGATAAAGACGGAATGACAAAAAATATCGTACACGCAATTGCTCTTCGTAATACAAATTGACTATATCTGTTTGATTTTTATACTTCAGGATAACAAATACATTACTTTTTTATGTTTAACTTTTGAATATGTAACGAAAAGAAATAAATAACTATTGTTTTTTTTTTATCGCCGATCATGGTATAAGGTGCTTTATTCCTCTTTCTTTCACTAGAAATATGTTATATGGCAAAACGACGTTTGCCGGGACAGCTAGTGTAAGTATATTTTTTAAAAAGGACAGAAATAGCTTATTCTGTAAAAAATTAAAATTTGTGAGATAAAAGTAATAAGCGAACAATTCGCAAATGCGAAGCTGAACATTCGCCGCCAAAATATATAAAAGTGCTTACATTATTCATTCCAAGTAATCAAATGTATATTTACTTCAAAAGTGGCTTGGCGTCAGTCCGTCAGCTTTCATTTGGCGCATATGCCAAAAAGTCGTAATGGAGAAAAACGACACTGAAGGTTTATATGAAGTTTTCGTTTTTTAACCGCTGCTTCTGGCATATGTTTTGAAGCAAAATGTAAATTTTTGTGATTGTTCGTGTACGAACTTAGAAGTTAATAGTATTTTTAAAAGATTTTTGTATGGCGTGCTAAATTTCCAATTTTCTATATTTGATAAATACACTGAAATTTATTGTTAAGCGAAAGTTAGCTTCTATGCGCATTTCACTGGTTGCTTAAACCTTTTCCAAAGATTTTAGAAAAGCCGAAAATAGGGTACAAATAAAACCGAAAAGCGAATAAGAATTATAAACACTCAAAGTGTTACTTGTAACAATATCAAAGCTTTAACAAAACACCAACAATAAATAGTGAGGTTATCTTTTCTTACATTTTATATTGAAAGTAAAAATTATTAATACGATTTCTGTACGACGTGCTAAACTCCCAATTTTTCATATATGATAAATACACTCAAATTTATTGTTTAGGGAAAGAACCCAACCAATTGTAGGGGGATGTAAGAAAAGATAAACTCACTGTTTTCTGTTGGTGTTTTGTTTAAGCTTTGATATTGTTACTTACAAGTAAGACTTTGAGTGTTTAAAATTCTTATTCGCTTTAGGGTTTTATTCGTATAATGTTTTTAGCTTTTCTTAAATCAGTGAAATGCGCATAGAAGCTAGCTTTCCCTCAACAATAAATTTCAGTGTATTTATCAAATATGAAAAATTGGGAATTTAGCACGTCATACAGAAATCGTATTAATGATAAATTTTGTATTCCCGTAAATAACTTTGGTAAAAATTATTGTTTTGTGACGCAGACGCCACATTTTTCACTGCTGTGTATTGAGATGTTGACATTTTATTTTAATTTTGCTTTAACTACTTTTTTGCTTGTTGTCATCTTATTTTGATTTCGCTTTAACTACTTTTTTTCTTGCGGCAATGAAGCAAAGCTAGAGTGAAATTAATTTTGTGCGTTTTTGTATGAGGAATTTGCAAAATTTTTCAAAACAGTCTTTAATTCTCTTTTGCAACAGCATTCGTGTCCAAACAATAAAACTTTTGTTTTGCAGCATTTAAGCAATTTGTATGCTTTCTCTCTTTCCTTCAATAGCAAACTTACAAAAACTGCTTGTACCAAAACAAAGTACATACACTTTTTCATTCGTCTTTCCACTTTCATCATCAAACTCAAATGTTTCGCAGCAAATGTTTCATTATAAAGACGAGGACTTTAAGACAAATCTGGATGAATTTCAATAGTAAACTTTAATCGAGTATATGTGACATTACTGTATATCTAACCACTCCCAATCATTTCTTCGGTGAAGGGTATAAAAACAGCATGGGATTTAATGAAATTTGAGGCAGCCGTGGTTTTTCGCTCATATAAAATCCATATATGGATCAATCTGGCTGATTTTCCAAAGCAAACTGTAAAAGAGTATATTTGACATTTATGTATAGCAACTTATGCCCGTAATTTCTACAAAAAAAAATCTAGCTGTGTATAGAAATCTATGGTGTAAGTCATATTTAAAAAAAAAAACTGAAGCTAAAAACTACGTATGCAAAATAAACGTTGAAATAGGTAAAGAAAACTGTTAGGTACAAAAACGGCCATCTTTTTTTTGTAGAAATTACGGACATTAGTCCCCATCATTTCTGGGGTCTTTGGAAAGCCCATTGCAACATACACATGGACAGACAGAAACAGTGAAATTAACTTAGCTACTGATAAGTACCCAGAATATTTATACTTTATAGGGTCTAAAAATATTGTAGAAATTACAAACGGAATGACAAATTTATATCTGTTGTGAAGGGTATACAAAAATGTTTAAGTTAGTATTTTATTTAATTAACACTTGACTGATTTATTCTAATTTATTTCAGTGAATACAAAACTACTTAAGAATTTTGTAATCGCAATTAAACAACAATACTATACTTACTGAACTGTGTAAGTAAATATTGAAAGTAATAAATTACCACAAATTTAAGCAGGCGGGTAAGTGAGAGAGAGAGAGAGAGAGAGGTCAGTGAAATGAAGCTTAATATTTTCTTTATGTTAATGTATGCAATACACTTAAAAAGGTATTGACAAATTAGCTGTTTTAGGGAGAAGTTTGACAGTTAGTCGGCTTTTTTCTATATAAGTATATATAATATGTAAAATATAAAAAATTGCAATGATTCACTGTGGTATTAATATTTATGGATTAAATTTATTATTTAACAAATACATTTAGTTACATTTTTTTTTTGTTGTACTGAACAAAAAAATATTCAGAATCTAAAACAAGTTTATTATTCATTGTCATATGACAAATTTTTCTTAATACACCCTTGAATTTTAATAAATAATTTTTGAACTGGGGTTCTTACGAATTAGAGCGTAGTTCTTAAAAACGGCTGGCTTGGAGGTCAAATTTTTATGAATTTGGAACCGTTTCTCTGTAATGGTTGATACAATATTAGTTTTCAAGTCTTATAATTTGTTGGTATTAACCAATGAAATTACCTTAAGTCCCACTATATTTATGACAAATTACTCAGATCATTACCAATACGCAAGATTGGCAATAGGTGGATGGGATTGTAGAAGTGGGCGTGTCACAACATGGATTTATTTATATGTAAAGAACAGTATTTATATAACTTTTCATTCTTATCGCACCATAATGAAGGATATAAAAGATTCGGCATAGCCGAATATAGCCCTCTTATATGTTAGTTCTTCTATCAGTTTGGGATTAAAAGCTAAAAAAATCTGTCGACGGACAGTGGGGTGAAACATATGCAAATCGAGGATTAATTCTGGGAACCCTTTAATTTATGACACAATATTTTTTTTTGGATTCTGTGTACATTGATTACTAAAAAAAAAACTTTTGTTGTAAATTTGTAATGGAATTTGAATTTTGTTTTATTTAATAAACTAATAAAAAACTATTTATTTTTTTCGAAACAAAGCACATTCATTTCTAAACTATGAAATTAAAAATCATCTTCATAATTATCTTCACCTTCATCAAAATCATCATCTTCATGTTACCATTATCAACATCGGAAATATTTAGCAGAATAATCAAATCTAGTGCTGTTTGTGGTAAATTTTAATTATGTAGTTTTTTATCATAATGTCTGTCTTTGCTTGAAATTAAAGGATCTGAAGTTATAAGAAACCCATTAAAAATGTCTTCATTATATTTCATGCGACTGCATTTACGAGCATATTGTTCTCTTAAATTTTTATAACGAGCTTCTTGTGCATCCTCAGAAAGTTGGCCTATCGGCAATAGAGCATAAGATACTATTTCGGGTACATGAAAAAAAAATTTGTGTAAAGTGGGAGGCACATAAAACCATGGGTAAAAATTTACGAAAAAATTTGCGGTTTTATGGGTAAAGTCGCGAAATTTTTGAAGTGAATCTCGTGACCACAGGAAACAACAATAATTAAAGGGTGGTTAAATTTTAAGGGCCGATGTTGAATGTCTCTCTCTTCTGCATTTTATTTCAATTCATCTCAATTTCAGACTAACTCAATTTGAACCATGGAAAGTTACACAATCGGGCAACGCGTTAAAGTTATTCAGGCTTATTATGAAAAAAGGCGTTCAAATCAAAATGCATTTCGTGCACTTCGTGATTTTTTCGGTAAATTTAATCGTCGAAATGTGCGTACAATCGGAAAAATCGTGCAAAAATTTGAGCAAATCGGGACTGTAGGAGATTTGAAAACACCAGTGCATGTTCGTACAGCTCGTACAGCACAAAATATTGCTGCTGTTCGCGATAGTGTGGCTGAAGAGTCATCCACCTCAACTCGTCGTCGGGCTCAACAATTGCACCTCTCACGCTCATCGTTGATGAACATTATCCACAAAAACTTGCATTTACACGATTACAAGGTGCAATTGACTCAAGAACTAAAGCCTCTTGACCATTCCAAACGTCGGCAATGGTCAGAATGGTGGCAAGAAATGGCAACAGTGGATGATCAGTGATGAGCCACATTTTCACCTCAGTGGATTCGTCAATAAGCAGAATTGCCGCATTTAGGCGAATGATAATCCAAGAGTGATTGTCAAAAAACCAATGCACCCACAAAGAGTGACTGTTTGGTACGGTTTATGGGCTGTCGGCATCATCGGGCCATATTTTTTTCCAAAATGTGGTCGGTCAGGCAGTTACTGTGAATGGTGTTCGCTATCGTAAGAAGATAACGAACTTTTTATGGCCCGAATTGGAAGATATGGATGCGGACGATATGTGGTTTCAACAGGACCACAGGACCACTTGCCACACAGCTAACGAAACAATGGCTTTTTTGCGCGACAAATTCAATGGCCGTCTTATCTCACGTGGTGGCGATGTCAATTGGCCGCCAAGATAATGTGATTTGACACCATTGGACTTCTTTCTTTGGGGTTATTGGAAAGAAAAGGTGTACGTCGATAAGCCAGCAACAATTCAAGAGCTAAAGGATGAGATAATTCGTCACCTTAACGGCATAGAACCTCCATTATCCCTCAGCGTCATCGAAAATTTGGACCATCGGATGGAGGTGTGCTGCCGAGGTTGCGGCGGCCATTTGGCCGATATTTTGTTTCATACATAATTGAACCATACCATTATTAACATAATAAAAAGAAATGACAGTGATTTCCTAAATAATTTCCCCCCTATTCATAAACGATTATTAAATTTAACAATTTTCAAAGGGAATTTGTTCTTTAAACCTTTATAAAATTTAAAAATTTTTTGTGAATACAGGCATTTGTGTTTTATTTAAAAGCAATATCGGCCCTTAAAATTTAACCACCTTTTATTAGTATATGCAATGCTTCTATCAATTCTACATCAATTTTTTGTAATTTTAGCAGAAACTTTTGCATTTCGGAAAAATAACAAAAACTAAAATAATCATTTAAACGAAACAAAACAGAAAAAACAAGTTAATGTGTTTCACAAAATCTCAAATATTTGCAAAGGGGGCAAAACATTTCCTTAAAAAAAACTCATTTTTTTGCCAATTAAAAAAAAAAAAATTTAATATATCCGCAATATTTTTCTTTACAAAAATTTATTAATAAATTAGCGTAATACTTAAAGTTGATGGATCCATTTTAAAAAACAGTGTTTTCTAAGAAACAATTCTCACAAATCGCAGTAAATATATCTTGATTAACAAGTATTTCCAAATTATAAAATATTATTCAACTTTGACAGCGTATGACAAAAAAAGTAAACAACAAAGGTCAATAATTTTTACATTTATTCGTGTTGAATTTTATCTTCTTTTATATGGTATCAAATACTTATACGAAAAACTAACTTCATATTTTAATAAATCCTCGTTTTTGTGTACTGTTCAGCCCTCTGTGCGACGTCCAACAATAAATAGTGTTTGTGAGGCTATATAAAACAGTAGTTCTACCTGTACATAAATTTTTTTGTTTTGATCACGCAATTTGTGTTGATAGTAGCGACTTGTTTTTACACATTGCCACTTCACTACCAAAAAAGTTTTCTTTCTCTTTCTTCGAAAGCTGCCCTCGCAAATGATTTCGGCATTTTTCATATGTCACTTTTTTCATCGCTGTTGTAAAAAGGTAGTCTTGTTTATCAAGATACAAAGACTAAGCTGGGTGGGCTGGTCATATGGCAAGAATGACAGAACATACAGTCCAAGAAAAGAATTTTAGACATTACCCCATACAAGACTAAACGCCAAAGTAAATTCAGAACTTGATGGGTTAATACACTGAAAGAATTTTCTTCAGAATACCAATGAATTTTGACATTAATCCCATCAAAAATTTCATGTAAAAGGAACCTATGCAGCGCTTCGTTGGATCAATGAAACCTGTTTCATTAAAATGTATTTAATGAAACATTACATTAGATCTATGAATGTTATTCATTGGATGAATACTTTCAAAAAATTAAAAAAAAATTTTTTTTTATTATTTTTTTAATTTTTTTGAATTTCTTTTTTTTTTTTTAATTAAAGTTGTTCTTATTTAACTTTGTTTTAACCAGAGTCGCTGGCGGGAATCGATCCCGCAACCTCGGTGCTGAAAGACTTTTTATTATTTTATTTTTTGTAATTTTTTGATTTTTTTTTTTATAATCAAAGTTGTTCTTATTCAACTTTTTTTTTTAACCAGAGTCGCTGGCGGGAATCGACCATGCAACCTCGGCGCTGATAGACTAGCTCACTACCAGCTAGCCTACTGAGGCAGTGTAGTTTTCGAATAAAAAACTATGTTTTTTGCCATTACTCAATTAAGAGTGTAAATATGAGATTAAATTGTCATAACATAACAACCAAGGCGAATTCAACATTAGGTGGTGTCGGAACTACAACAATCCAAAAAACAACAGAAACAACATAGGGTTTTTTGCATTGCATTGTTAGTGCCATTAGCTCGAAATGTCAACCATTATAAGCAAAACACTAACAAATCAAAACAAATAAGCCCGAACTGTCAAAATCAGATGCCGTTTCGACACCACCTGTAGTTAATTCGCCTTGATAACAACCATGACAACGTTGATTTTTTTTGCTAACGCATAATAAAAAGAACACATAAAGAGAGAATAAGCTTTTTCGTATACGTCATTTGGTTGACATCAGTTTAAAATAAGGGTATGTTTTTTTTAAAGGAGAACATTTATTTGTTCATTACTTAGTATATACTATATGTATTTAGGTATGTACATATTAAAGAAAACTAAAAACATACGTATTTATGGATTGAAAGTTTTTGTTTCACTACCATAATGGCATTTTTCATTGTCATAATGAAAATATAAATTTTTGAAGGCATGCTCTTTCGAAATATTTTTATACTTTTAATTATTGAGACTATAGAGTTATTTGAATGTTAAAAATATTTTTTTTTTCAATTATTGAAATATGTTGCTTTTATAAAAAAATTTTTGATTTTATAAATTTAATGGCATATTACATTAGATGTATGAAATAATTAATCTTACATTTTTTAATTAACAATTAAACATATTTTTAAGGAAACTATAATTTTGTATTAATTTATGAATATAGTTATGTTTGTATATTGTTTTTTAAAATTTTTTGTTTAACTTGGACATATATCCAATGAAAATTTTGAACGCAATTACGAAATCCAATGAATCGATTTTAACGAAAATACTTCACTATAACTACGAAATTCCATTTGGACACTGAACATTTTCATTTAACCAGTGAAATTTTTTTATGAAAACGATTCATTAAATATATGAAGCATTTTTCTTTCAGTGTAGAAAAGAAGATGACTGCAGAAAAGAGTGAACAATTATTGTTCGAGATAGGTAGCTCAAAACAGATGCGATTGGAAGCAGAAAGTGCACGAGGTTAAGGCCGACAACGGGCTGTAACAGCAAAATATGATGATACAAAAAAATTGGCATCACTTCTTTCCAATATCCCATTTTCTTTTCCATTTCAAACCGTAATAAAAAAAAGTTTCACACTATTATACAAGACCTTAGTATTTTAAAAAATATAAAACCCTAAAATAAAAATTGTTGTTATTTTTTGAAAATTTTCACACAATAATTTCTTCAAAATGCTTAAGACTTGTATTACAGTGTGAAACGGCCTTAAATAAATATTTTGTATCTATCTTATGCATTTGTTAAACAATCTATAAAATAGTAATGAAGATGTGTATGTAGGTTGCTGCATTAATAAAAATATTATTATTGTTCTCATAAATTAAAAAAAAAATTATTATTGTAAAGAATATAAACAAACAAAAAAAGGGAAAATCTGATTCTGGTTTTTAAAAACCTACATAAATATTTCAAAATAATTACTTTACAAAAAGTACAAATAAACGAATAAAAAAAAATTCTTTCTGAACTATTTGTAATTTATGTAGCCGTCATAAAGTTTCTACAACTTCAAAATAAACTGAACCAAAACACAGAAAAAGCCTGCAACTAAAAACTAAAATTAAGTATATGGTACAACTAGTAGCAGTAATTAGTAGAAAATAAGCACAGTGGGTTAGCTACAGTAGTTGCATTAAACATTAAAATTAGAAATTAAAGTTCCCAAACACAGAAACCAGTTTCATTTTTAAGAAACATTTTTAATTCAAAATGTTCAACTGTGAAAGAAGATTTTTTCCAGTTCAGCTTTTTAATAAAAAAGAAAATGAATCATTATTGTTGTTGTATACGGTAATGATTTTTTTACAACTCTAGAAATTCTTATTTTTTTTAGTGTCGGTAAATGACAAATTTATTTCGTAAAAACACTTGGGGAAATGTTGACCTTAATTTGAGGTATTAAGTTGTAAATTTGTATTTAAATAAAAGAAAACAGTGAAAATAATAAGAAGATGGTGTGTGACTAGCAATTAATATATGTTCTTTAAAAAATTTTAATTTATGCAAAAAATTCTATAAAACAAGTTTCCTTTTGCTGCCAGCGTTCCCGATTTCTGTACATATATCTAAAAATTGGACAAAGAATTTTTTTCTTGGACTGTTTTTGGATCATAAAACTTTTGTGTACCTTGTGTGTTAATTTGCCTCAACATAATTTCATATACAGGTAAATTCTTCAATCCATTTTATTTAATGGAAAAAGTATTTGACTCCGTAGATGTTGACAATTTGAACGTTGCAAGTTTTTGGGATTAAAAATAGTCTTACCACCCAGTTCATATGAGGGCTTTTACAACGTTGTTTTTTTAATCATTCCCATTTGAAGCAACTGCCAAATATTTTTTGCCTCATACAATGATTTTTGGTTACATGTCTTCTTTATTAACAGTAGGGCATTGATTATCCGTAATTCGATTTACCGGCAGCATCAGTTAACCGTCAAATACTTTTATGCATTCATTTACATTTTATTATCCGGCATTACCTCTGTTATCCGAAATTATAGACAAATTATCGTTTTTTCGTTTACTTTTAAACAATCAAAAAAATGTAGTTAAGCGATGAAAGGAAATTCCCCAACGTACTGGAAGCATGTTCTGCCAAAATTACTTTTTTCCTCATATTATTTAAGGATTTGCATAATTATACATTAAAGGTTTTCATGATATCGGATAAAAGTCTCGCAATCTGTGCAAACTGTGCATTTTTACGCCCTCGCAAATGAACTGTCAAAAATTGTATGAGAATTCGTTTACACAAACTTCGTAAATTTGCCCATAAATTTTTACTCTTGCGCTGTTCAATTGTGCATTTATGCAAACAGGTCTTTTAGTGATTCAACGTTGTTTTCAATAAAAAATCCAAGTGTTTATAAATCACAAACAATATTTTGAGCAAATTAGTCTTTTGGCTTTCTTTGTGCATTTAAAAAAAAAAAAATTTCACATATTAATCACAAATTTCAACTTTTATTTTTATATTTTTAAATTTTCTTTTTTAATTTATTTTTATATGACGTTTCTTACAAACCGACATTAATTGTTTAAAACTACACAAAATTTAAAAAGGTTCTTCATGAAATGAGTCTCGCAAGTTTTCCCATTTGCACAAATGGCAATTTTAAGCGATATGTATCATGAAAACCCTTATTATATATTTACATGAAATAAGAAAAACACAAAATAAAATTGATAATCCAGAATGCTGCCGCTACCGTCTGTTGTGGATAATGGAGGTCTCACTGTATTTTCAAGGTAAGAAAAATAATACGTAACAAGAAGAAATTTAAAGCGATATATAAGAAAACGACATGAAAAACACAAACCAAGTCTTTTTGTTTACCCCTTTTTCTTGTCTACACCGTTCGCCGCAAAACTAATGTATAGTTTATAGAACACGGGCGCCTTACTCGTCCGTTCAACTTACATTTAAAACAAAAACAAATATCGAAATTTTGTTTTTGTTTTCAATGTAAGTTGAACGGACGAGTAAGGCGCTCGTGTTCTATAAACCACACATAAAAGAGACGTCGAAGAAGCGACATCGTAAAATCCCCCCTGTGAATTGGCTGTTAGTGAATCTGTGTTGTATAATTTTAAAAATGTAACAACCAGGGCAAGTTTTGCATGCTATTTGCATGAATAATATGCTTAACAAAAGAATTATTTTTGAATCAATCTGTTGCAATTACAAAATAAAACAAGTAAGAAATTATAGTCGGTCAAGCCCGATCATTTCAGACCGTTTTCAATAAAATTTGTTAAGATGATTACGATTGCCATAAAAAAAGTTTGGACCAAATTTAATCTACATACCAACATAATAAGATGGTTAATGGGCGCAAAGACTCTATTCCGGAAGATTGTATGGGGGCTTGTGTAATTATACCATCGACCGATTTTCACCAGTAGGCTTGGTCCTATTGACATTTAATACCTATGTACGTAATTTCAAAAAATTATCTCAGAAATACGACCTGTACTTTGCGGTCAAGGTTTGCATGGACAGCCAGCCGGACGGACATCGTTAGATCGATTCAAAAAGTTATTTTAAGTCAACCGTTGTACTTAAAGGTGCGTCTAACCCCAATATTTTAAGGTGTTGCAAACATCCCAGCAGGAAAATGTAATCAGTAGGAATCGAGAGGGTAATACTTATCTTGTTTAATATTTGATTCCAGAACTTATTTCTTTTAACACAGAACATGTGTAGGATTGCAATAAATTATTTAAATGTATACTGCGAATGAATTAAATAATTCATAACGGATTTTTATTAAGAAAATATGTAAAGCAAAAAATACGAATAATTGTCACGAAAAGAAGAAAAACCCGAATAATTGTTACGAACAGAAACAATACATTCCTTGTTCTTCAAATGTGGAAACATACGTGGAAATCAATGCATAATTAAAATGTGTCAATAAAACTACCTTCTCGATTCCAATGAATGCATTATTATTCTTTCGAAAATAACACATTATTTTATTTAGGTATGTATGTAATCAATTCCTTATTTTTTCGCTGGGGTCAGCACAAACGCATCTTCACTATTGTGTTGTGGGTATATAAAAAATTGTTTTTATTAAATTAAATGTACCTTTTTGAGTGCAAAAAGTGTGTTGTATAAAAAATGGCTCTTAAATAAAAATTACTTTCTTTTGGAATTAAAAGCAATCTCATAAGTACAATGTGCCTTTTGTAATATAAAGTTATTGTTTTAAAAGCAGGGACCGTAACGGTTATAAGTGATATCAAAAAAGTTATTTTTTAACTGTTATTTTAAGAATTAAAAAAAAACTCAATCTTTAACAGTTATTTTTCAACGTAAAAATAAAAGGTCGAATAAACTCTTAAAAATGGAGTTTTATTTTGCCATCAAAAAATAAAACTCATTTAGGAGTTTTATTTTTTCCGTCTAAAATAAAACTCATTTTAGGAGTTTTATTTTTTCCGTCTGAAGTAAAACTCATTTTAGGAGTTTTATTTTTTCCGTCTAAAATAAAAATCATTTTAGGAGTTTTATTTTTTCCGTCAAAAAATAAAACTCATTTCAGGAGTTTTATTTTTTCCGTCTCGTTTGAGTTTTATTTTTTCCGTCAGAAGCAATTTTGCATATTAATACAATTTATTTTGGACTAAGTTCATTGCAAAAATCTGATTTTTTTCAATTAATTAATTTGTTTTTGACATTTAAAAATATTTTCAAGCAAATAAATTTTCAATTATCAAACACCAGCAGATTGGTCCGCTATATTTTCTTTAATTTGGCAACTTTTGTTTCTTTTTTGAATTTAGTTATGTTTTACTCATAGCGAAATAAGTACAAGGTATGTTAACTGCGGAGAGTTGTCATATACGCTTGTTGTAATATTATGGGTTTTAAAATTGAGAACAAATTTTATAATGACTATTCCTTGTATTTATTCTGCCATGGTTTTAATTATGATGCAGTAAGGGGGTGGGCTCACAAGGCCAGCTGTATGCAGTGTTTTTCTTCGTGGTGTGTCGTTTGGTTTATGAAGGCGAAATCAGTTTTATTTAAGACGAAAAAATACTCGTAAAATGAGTTTTACTTTATACGGAAAAAATAAAAGTCCTCAAATGAGTTTTATTTTAGACGGATAAAATAAAACTCCACAGATAAATTTTATTTTAGACGGAAAAAATAAAACTCCTGAAATGAGTTTTATTTTAGACGGATAAAATAAAACTCCACAGATAAGTTTTATTTTAGACGGAAAAAATAAAACTCCTGAAATGAGTTTTATTTTAGACGGAAAAAATAAAACTCCTCAGATAAGTTTTATTTTAGACGAAAAAATAAAACTCCTAAAATGAGTTTTATTGTTGATGGAAAAAATAAAACTCCTAAAATGAGTTTTTTTTTTGACGGAAAACATAAAACTCTTTTTTTTTAAGATCACTACAGATTCTGAAAGAGCTCGTCAGTTCGAATCTATTGGTATATGACACTATAAGTCTCCGTTGGCGCTAACATGAAGAGTTTTTATGTTAAAATTTTCTGGATAACTGTTATTTACGGTCCCTGTTTAAAAGTTTAAAAAAAAACTTTTTTTTGCATAAGACAAGAAAGGCATGTTTTTAATAAAAAGTACTTTTTTGCAAAATTGGAACTATTTTTAATAAAAAAGTAATTATTTAATAAAATGTGCATGTAAAAATAAAAAGTGAATTTAGTAAAAAATAAAAAACTTTTACATAAAAAGTTTCTATTAGAATCTGAAATACATTTAAAAAAAGGGAAATTTTTTGTATTAACACATTGAGTGCCACGTCGAACGTTTCCGCACGACACCTAAGTCGTCGTGGGGTGCCACGTCGTACGTTTTCGTACGACAGTGATTTTTTTTCTTAGTTTATTTAGAGCCTGTCGTTCATTTATAGACGACACTGAGTGAAATTTGTTGTGATTTTTAAATAAAGAACTCTTTACTGAAAATTTTTGCAAAAGCATTCATGGGTCTAGGATGATTTTTTGAGGTTTTATAAAGTGAAAAATGTATAACATGTAAATAACACAAAAAACTGCTTGGCCTCCTGGGAAGGTTTTCGTCAAAACCGCTTGGCACTCAATGTGTTAAAAATTTTTTTTAATTATCTTTCAGAACCTTTGTTGTGCTGCAAAAATAGAGAAGACATCGCATATAAAGTTTTAAACTTAAGCTTTAAGTTCGTTTTTGCAGAATATTTTTGCATAAAATTGCATATTTTTGCATAAAAATACATATTTATTTCAATTATACCCAAAAGTCGTTATTGGTTCGCTAATTAATTGTTTATCTTACAATTTGCTTTGAAAAAAACGTGACTTAATTCAATTGAAAATTTTTTACTTAATTTTTGCAAATTAGAAATTATTAAAATGCTGCATTCATTTAATCTTTTTATTCACTTGGTTGTTATTCATTTCAATTTAAAACAATTAAATATGAATATAAATAAAAATGTATTTGTATTTTTAATTTATTTCAATATTATTCGCATTGAAAATAATCATCTACAAAGTACAGTGGTAAAGAGAACAAAAAAAATCTTTTATAAATCTAAATGAAATGTGAAATTTAAAGATAAAAGTGATAAAGATATCGCAGCTATCCCAACTGAGGTAAGAAATTTTAGCGCAGAAGGAGGGTGGATCTGTGTATATGGGCATTTCCATCATGTCGAACGTGACCATCGTACACATTTAAAGTTAAAAAAAAGTCAAAATAAATCGTGTTTTTATTTTGGCAATAGATTTAAGTTATAGCTCTTAATAAGCCGTATAATTGCTGCTATTGTTCATTTTTAAAAATTGTTTCGTTTTCAAGAAAATTGCAAAAAAACAAGGCATTTGCTCGTGACGAAAACAGAAGTGGTTTTTGCGGCCAACAATTCGAACGCCGATTTCAGCGGAACCTGAGGCAATATTTGAATGCGAAAAATTTTAGAATGTTATACACTCATGTCTCTTAAATATGGCTGTGATTTTACTTAAAAATAATGTATACTTTTTTTATTAAGCTTTAAACACTGTCGCACGTGATCTGTCGCATATGACATTTTTTTCCATCATGATATATATGTTGATTAGACCGGGTCGACCTCCATACAAAAAAAAAGTTGTGCCAGTCACCCCCTAGAATGAAAAATATGTCAATGAAGTTTCTAAAATATGAAACATTTTTTTTGCCAAGCCCCAAAATACAGCTCTTTTGGTTTTTTATATATAGCCCTGCCATTTTAAGTCCGATCCCATCATATCGCATATCGTTGTTCATATCTTGATAGTGGCTTCATTTTTGTCTTTGGTGACTTTTTAATCCGACCTCAAATTCTGGGCTCCACTTGTGCCATCTCGGATCCTTCCCCCAAATGTCCAATTTTTTTTACGTGCCAAGAAAGTCCTAAAACTACGTATGTATAGATTTTAATATGCTCACTTTTATGACACGCCTACAAATTAAGCCCCTTTTTTCTTTTTCACACACATACTACGTTAAATCAGGTAGAAGCCAATACAAACAAAAAAATTTTCATCAGTCACGCCCTAGAATAAAAAGTATATTTATTAAGTTTGAAAAACTTAAAAAAAATTGTTTTTGCTGTAATTTAGGGCGTAAATTACAGCCCTTTTTGTTTTATATACATATAGGTATATAGCATCGTCATTTAAAGTCTAATCTCATCGTATCGTATATCAAATTTTCGTTAAAAGTGTCAGAAACTCAATTGAATATTGAGACAGACAGACAAAAAAAATTGACATTTAAAAAAAAATAATAATATGAACATTTGAGTAACAAGATCAATGATGATAAATTGAGGTGCTAATGTAAATTATTAAAACAATTGTTTTTTTTTTTTAATTTAAATATTTAATAAATTGCATTTTAAAATGATATCTAAAAAGTGTACAGTGGTGAACAACGAAGAAATTAAGGAAAGAAGCTTGAAAAATTGGGAACGGTTAAAAAATTGATGTCTCATTTTAAAAAAGAAGTTATATTTTTCCCAGAAGTGACTTTCAGCAAGAAAACCTTTCGAAAGAAATATCTTTTGTTTTTAACAAAAAGTACCTTTTTAAAGAAATTTAACAAGAAGTAAAAAAAAATATAATTATTTTAAACTTTTAAAAAAACATTTTTTGAACAAATTTATTTCTCAAACACAAAAAGTTTTTATACAAAAAGTAATTTTTTTTTCTCTGGCTCTTTTGAAATAATGTGCATTTGAACAAATATTTATTTGCAAAGAAAAAGTGCATTTTTTAAATGTTTTTTGGAATAAAAATAAATTTTGGCATAAAAATTTTTTTATTAAAGTATATTTTAATAAATAGTACAATAGTACACTTATTAATAAAAAAAATTTTTTTTATATAAAATAAGTTTCGAATAAGAGGTACATTTTGTAAATATTGTAAATGTAAAGAGAGATTTTTGCATATATGGTACCTTTTCAAATTAAAAGTAACTTAGGTTATAAAGTTTTCTTTTTGAATAGAATGTAATTATTAAAATTTACTTTTTTAAATAACAAAAACATTTTTAAAGTGTCTTAGAACTCTTATTCTAAAAGATGCTTTTATGAATAAAAAGTGCTTTTTTGAATAAAAACTGTCTGTCTGAATAAAAAGTAATTTAAAATATAAAAATATTATTTTTAAAACTTCTTTTTTCAATTATTTTGTACACTTGAATTGAAATAAAAATTTGAATTGCAATAATTATTTTAAAAGCGAATTAAGAAAAAAAAAATTTGTGATTTAAAAAGTGGTTTATCCGGTCATCAAATAAGTAAATAACAGTCATTTAATAAACGTTTTGTATCGCTTTATTTCACCAAATAATCGGAAGACCCGGATGGAGTTAGCACAACCATGCCTTAATTGCACTGTTCAAAAATGGAAAACAGTATTTTTTTTGATGAATCACAATATAATTTCAAGGACTCTGATGAAACCAGACGTGTAAGAAGGCATAACGGCCAGAGATTCAATCCAAAGAATTGTATAGCAACTACACAGAAAAAAACTTTGCACCTGTAAAAGCATTAATCAAAAAAACAATCAGTTCTAATTAAAAATTTAATCAAGTGAATTAAACGTTTAATCAAGTGAATTAAACCTTTAATTGACATTATTAATTTGTTGATTGGTGCAAATTAATATAGTCAATTAGTCTTGGGTTGTTTTTCTAACCAAGAAATCATTCTAATTCATCATTTAGAAGATATTTTGGATCGCTTTAACTATGTGCACAGACAATCTAAAAAACGAGGGAGATGCCATTGGTATGGAGCTTTCCGCAGCATGACGATCCTAAACATACCTCAAAACACTGTAAATCGTAGAGCCAGACAAATAACATGAAAGTTTTTGCTTTGTCTGCCTAATCACCAGATCTTAACTCTATCGAGAATTTATATGAGATTGTTAATATGAAAATCATTTGGGAAAACTGTAATACAAAGGCTGATTTATTCGAGGTAGTTAAAATTGCTTTAAATAGAATACATGTAGATTCTACACGGTAGAAACAATCGAAAACATTATTCCTTTACACAGGAAAAAAAATTAAAATTGATTTCAATTAAAAAATTTGTGATATTAATTAAATTTGCACCAGTAAACAAATTAATAGTATCAATTCAAAATTTTCTGATTTTAAAGACATTCTCGGCAGTAATGTTGTTAGTTTAAGTTAACGTTTAATTTACTTGATTACATTTTTAATTAAAACGGATTTTATTTTTGATTAATGGTTTGGATTAGGTTAGGTTAAGAAGGGTTATATGCCCAGGGGCATACCTCTACTCGGAGATCAATGCGGTCTGTTGTGAATCCCTTCAATATGGAGGAAGAAGAAAGAGAGAAGTAAAGAAAAAAAGAATTGACAGATAGATTTACGATAGTTAGTAGATATTACACAGGATAAAACTTCCCCTATAGTCCCCTCATCAGAAACAACCGTCCTATTTCTCTGACAAATCCCGTAGATCGACTGGATTACATTCAGCGAACCAGCCTAGTTCGTGAAAGCTAACTCCAAGCCATTTCTGCCTAAAACCCTGCATCCTAGGACAATAGCACAGTACATGCTCAATCGTCTCTAGAACCTCAGCATCCTCGCATAATCTGCATTAGTCTGGTATTGTCCCATTTGCTCGTAAAGGCCCTAACAGAACAATGACCCGTCAAGAACCTTAAAACGGTGATTTCTTTTAATTGAAAAAAAAGGCGAGAATTTTTTTGTCTATGACAAAGAAATGCGCAGCAGCAGTAAAAAAACAGTGGATTTTCTACAAAATACTGAATATTTTTAAAGTTTTTGCTTAATACATAAGTTAGTTTTGTTCGTTAAGTTTTCGTCAAGTCTGAAATTTTTTTTTTCGAAAGCTGTAAAATTTCGTTTTATTTTTTAAATATTTAAATGTTCTTTTTTCTTATTTGACCTTTATTTATAATTACTTTCAATTATTTAAGCTTGAGGTCTTTTTTTTATAAAATATTTTATTTATTTCTATTTTCAATATTTCGCTAACCTTTGGTTCCTGACGATGCTAACCAAAGGTTAGCGAAATATTGAAAATAAAAATAAATAAAATATTATATAAAAAAAAGACCTCAAGCTTAAATAATTGAAAGTAATTTTAAATATTTACTTAATAAAATTAAGTCGGCTTAAAAACTTAACTTTTTTTATTTACAAACTCTATATGAAATTGAAAATTACTAAAAGTGTGCTTTAGTTTTGACCGGTACTGTATCTTTTTAAATTTTAAGTTCTTTTTAATTGCAAAGTCTGCTTTATCTTTAAAATTTTCCTTTTAAAATTAATGTAAGAAAATGCTAATAATTTAGAATTAAAGAAAAAAATTAATAATTCCATTAAAAAATTTTTTTTTAATTTTTACGCATTCTTATTGTTCATTGAAAATAAATAATTTTTTTTTTTTCAACAATAAATTACTTTTTACTTCATGGTTGTAGATAAATTGTACTTTGAAATCTATAAACAATTTCTATAACATATTATATATTATTTATTAATCACTTTTGAATTGTTTATAAGATTTATTTAATCATTGCTTTTATTTGTTAATTAATATATTTTTTTTAATAATTTTTTGTTGTCATTTGATTTTTTTCGTTTTTGTTGTCGTTGTTGTAATTTTGTTTTAATTTATTCAATATTAAGATTTTTTGTATATTCGATTAATCACACTCGATGATGATTCAAATAAAATTTAAATGAAATCATTAAGTATTTTATTTTTGAAAAATAAAGTTATAATTGAAAAAAAAAACTTTTGTTTGTCTTTAAAAACTAAAATACCAGAATAAAAATCCATTAAAATTCTACCACATCTGTTAAATGTCAAGGGTGCAACATAAGATAGGATAAGAAAAAAAAAATAACTTTCGTTCTAGACAGAAGTAAAGGTAACTGTAATTGTGATTAAATTTAGAATCTGTTATCCCAGCGTTAACAAGGATGTATTCTGTCATCATTTCTTTTCAACTTTATTGTTAATCTAGTAATGGAAAAAGCTACTTGACAGAGATGGGGCATCACGTGGGGTCTAAAGGGAAAATTAGAACATATCGACTATGCAGACGATATCTGCCTTCTTACCAATGCATTTGCGGACTTGCAATCAAAGCTGCACTAAGTTCTACAAGAGGCGGCGAGAACTGCGGGCCTGAAGGTAAACATCAAAAGACTAAGTCAATGCACCTGTGAATAAGTCAAATTTGAAATTTCAGTATTGGAATATTTAATAGTCATTGGGCAATTTTAAAGGACTTTTCAAATGTTTTCTAATAAAGCAATAACTCCATTTTTATACCCTGTATTGACAGCCGTTACATCACTTTCAAATGCCATCAAAGGCGAATTACATTCACTCTTTCCGGTCATAAAATCAACAATATTCATCACAATATTAGCTGCTGTTCCTCAATCTACCTAAAAATGTCCAATTTATTCAGAATATGACTTAGATATCATTGAGATATGTTCTTCGGTAAAAGACTTTCGTTTTCTCTTTAAGACCGTGAAAGGATTTCCATTGCTAGTAAGGTTCAACTTCAAGGTTTAACTTCAATTTATTACGTTTGATGAGTTTGCGACACCTATAACGTTTAAATCAAGTCTTACTGCATGAACAATAAATAGAATGCGGCAGGCACATACTTTAGCAAGGCTTTGCAACTTTTGCCTTATCTTCTTATTTCCCTCCTGTTTTTTCCATATGACTTCTCTTGTTGCTTTATTTAGGCTCAAATCATTTCGCTCCGATTGTGATGTCTCACTTAAACAACTGCTGTATAATTAAAGTGATTCCGACATAGACGAAGAAGCTCTTGTAGTTATGTGTTTAGCCACATAACTACAACTTCTTTACGTCGAATGGACTTTGTTTTCAACTTATCCACACAACCAATATACATACTCTTATCTCGTTGGTTCTTTAAAAAATTTCCTCCGCAGTATGTTCTTTAGTAATTAACTTACATATGTTTCTGTAAGCACACTTGCATGTTGCAATGTCAAATAACTTTTTTTGAGACTCCTTAAAAAATTTTTGCTTTTTGTCTTCATTGCGCAATTTCTTCATCAAATCAATCGTGCTATATTTTGATAACTAATTATTGGAATCGATGCCTTATTTTGATATCAGTGAACAATTTTTTTACCCCAGGTTTACACCAAAGATAATTATCTCAGCAATTTGGCAATAACGTCGGCAGAATAACAAAGCAATATTTCTTATTGCTCAGCTTATGTTTAAGGCATGGAAAAACACATTTGTGTTACCTCATAATTTGGAAGAAATCAAGGAAGAAGGTGCAGTGTAACTGTTTCGTGCGGATTTTATGCTGGAGACATCATTTTGAAACAAGGCTGGTCAAGCAGTGGCTGTGACTGTAACTCGATATTACGACATGATAACACAGTTCTTTCTTCCGCAGCTAGATGACATTGACGTGGTTTCAATAACCCTGCGGCCACACGATCAAGTTTTTCTTGATAGTCTTTTACAAATGTATAGTGTTTGTCAAAATTTCCAAAAATTGAAATTTTTGAGCAATTTACTTTCAAGATGTCATTAAGAAAACAATGTATAAAGACAAACAAAAAATTTGCTCACTAACCTTGAATCAGCTGTTTTCTAGAACATAAATTGAAACACTTACTGGAAAGAGTTGGTAAAAAAGTGTGATTGTATTAAAACTTGATAGGCAAAACTTGATCGTGTAACCCTCAAGCACTGTTGCCAACTTTTTTTCAACATTTCCCGCTAAATCTGACTTCAAAACCGCTAGAAACCGCTAAATATTTAATTTTGCGGGATTTTTTTTAAATACCGATTAAACCTAAACATTTTTAAAAGTTTTATGTAAATCTAGATATAAGCTGCATTTTCAAAGGCATATGACTCTCAAATACGTTACATACTAAGGCTTTATTCCCAAAAAAAAAAAAAAGATAGAGTAATGAATTGGGTGGCCTGTGCCGAATCTTTGATACCATCCACCTATGGTGAGAATATTTCCGGAGTGGTCTTGAAATGGGTCCTATGGTAAATTATAGGCCGATATTCACAAAATTTTAACCAGTAATTTATAGACTACGGTTTTAGGCTTACTTAAGGTTTATAAGTATGATTTTTAGTCATATAGAACTTATTTGTAGAAAATATATGTTTTTTGTGGTCTTAGATGAATATTAAAACAGCTTCACACGGAATGACAAACTTAGTATACCATCATCATAACTAGTAAGTGAATTATATTGCTTGGGATCTATTGATACAATTTCGATTTTGTTTAAAATTTTTTTTGGCAAGCTTAAAGTTGTGAATTGTCACATACAGCCCTAACAAAATAAAAACTGAAAATCGAAAAAAAATGTCACAAACAATCCTTAATTAACTTAAACTACAAAAGTAAGTAAAATCGTGGACATAAGCAAGTAATTTTTAACCTAAAAAACAAAAAATCTTAATTAGAAAAAGTATAAAATCCGTTAATTTCAATATTGAGATATTTTTTTGCAGCGGAATTTGGCCGCTGAGTGCTGTTTGAAAATCGCTAGATTTTCCGCTTACCGCTAAAACGTATTTTTTCCCGCGATTGACACTTCAAAAACGCAAGATTTAGCGGGAAAATCTCTAAATTGGCAACAGTGCCCTCAAGTAAAACGGTGCCACATGTCATACAGCTAGTGGAAAAAAATTAAGTTATTGCACGTGTACTCGGTCTTTTTCTCACGTTTCGATGATCACAATTTGCTCTCTTTATCGTGTGGGTCAAAGGTTTGCGTCAAGAAACCCACAACTTTTATATATTACAGGAGAGAAATAAGCGCTTTATCTACGTATGTTTCAACAAAAGAGTACGCATATGTCAGTATAGCCGTAGAGGTCATCTGCCCGATGCTTTATTCTTTAAGTAACGATTCTCTATGTTCTTCCTTATTAAAAAGGCTTAACAATCTGAAGGCTTAAAACTATGTTTTCTATTTTATTTAAATCTTGTGGTACATACATTTGGGACACTATTTACAGAAACTGAAATTAAGTATGGACCGATCCTTAATTAAAAACTTTGTTTTATGTAATTTCTCTTTCCATAAAACTTAGTGCCATTCCGAGAAGACGTTTGGACCGATTCTCAGTATTGTGACACACTTCTTCCTATGTTCAAATTATCTACAAAATTGCAGCTTGTACTCTGCGCACAAGGTTTACATGGTGAAATAACTAACCAGCCAGCCGACAATGCGAAGGGACGGATATTTATAAGTCTATGAAAAATGATTTTTCAATGTCTAACAAACATAAGCACAAACACAAAATATACTCCCCTCCCTTTAAATAATATTCAGTTACGGAACTTGTAACGTGTCACCTGCATTTAATTGATGCTGCTTGAAGATATTTTCAGGCTCAAGATTTATATGACACGCATTTTGTCGACGCCACAATAAGATGAACAATATTTACGACAACGTTAAGCGTGTTACTCGCGACAAGTAGAACAATCTGCTGTGGAAAAAAGTAACAACAAAAACACTTGTATCGTTATCTCTTTAGGCTTTTAAAAATGATGGCAGTTGGTTTTTATTATTATTATTTTTCTTTAGACTTTATTTATTATGTATAAATAAGATTATCAAACATTTTGCGAGTGATCACTTGTGGGATATTTGCTTATAAATGAACACAACCGAGTTTTTGTTTTCTATGAACTCAGAATTAGAATGATTACGAGTATAAAACCGCCGCAACAGTATTTACTTTCATTTTATTGCAAAAAAAAAAAAAAACTAAAGAAATTTACAAAATATTAACATATTTATAACTAAAAACATTTTACTTTGCTAAAAAAATATTTTTAAACGGAAGTTTCCTCTTTTTAATTAACAATAATTTTTTTTATCGATTTTTTTTATTTACATACGTTGTTTTTCCGCAATGTTAATATTTCGTGTACACACCGTTATACACTGTTTGCATATTAAATTCAATTTCGGCTCTGTTCTTTTACTTTAAGAATGGCACGCGCTTCTTGTCAGTTTTACGTATTTCACTACTACGAGTCCACAATGGGCAGTTTATTTAGCTTTTCTTGAAAAGCCTTGCGTAACGTTTTTCGGTGTGGTGATCAGTAAAGCGTCAAACAGTAACTAAGAATCTTAAGTAACAACCGCAGAAACTTAAGTAAAATATAATTAAAAGCTCTTCAAGTGTTTGTGCGCGAGAGAATAAAACATTTATGGGTGCAGTGGGACTAGAAAAATAAAATGTAAGCAAAATAAAAAGAAATACAATTTTTAGGTAGCACCGTACTCTTAACGTTTTACTTTACCAAAATTGCAGTTGGTAGATCTTTCAAGGTTTTGGCTGGATTTTTATCCTAGTCAAATAAGAGATTATTATATTAAACATAATTTTCTACAATTTTGTACATAGGTTTCTCTTGGCACAAGGGCGAAGTTCCTTTATAACGGTTCACATATCTAACACACAAATGCCACCACGAAGTTAAGATCTGACGCCCATAAACGAACTAGCTATACTGGTAATCATCATAAATTCAGCTTTCAATTGTTTTATTACAACTCGAATCATGTTAACAAATTTTGTTAGAATTGGTTCATATCGACTAAAATTCTGTTCGGAAATTAGTTTATCGCTATAAAACTCCTACAAATGTTGATTTCAAGATAGTCTTAATGATAATTCCACATTATTCTTAATAGTTCAAATATCACTCATATCACTCAAACAACTTTCACTTGAACAAATTTCGTTTCAATACTTATATTGTCACAAATAAATCTGACTACAATTTACCCATAATTAAAAATTATAGTATCGGTCTACAGATCCCCAACAGGGCCTACTTTTGAAAATCATTTCGATTATACTTGATAATAGGCAATCATACCGTCGTGTTGGCTTGACTGTAGTTTCTTATGGCCCAACCATAATATGCATGAGCTGGCTTAAGCTGCTGTCAAAAATTAATGAAAAGCCTGTCTGTCAAATGTATTAAAAAAAAACAAACTGAAAAAACATCTGATTCCGTTTGCAATGTGCGATCAATTTCGAACTTTGCTTAAGCAAATGACAGTTTGGTAAAACTTAACTTTTCGAAAAGTTCAAAAAAGTTTGGCACATAAGATTAACATGTATTCGGACAGTTGCTAAAGTCAGCTCATGAATGGGCCTTTACTAATTTTCTTGTAAAAATATTTAGTAAGCCCACAGTGGCGATCATTAAAATTAGTTTTTTTGCACTCACACTCTCTTTATATTCTATACAAAATATTTTCAATATAAGTATTTATGTACATATGTATGAAGTACGTATGTGGACTGGAAATGTACATATCGAAAAATAACAACAAAATATAAAAAAAAAAATACAAAAACAACAAGAATACAACAGAAATACGATGAAGAAGACATGCACATTTATTATTTTAATCGACCAGATAATTAACTAACTCACTCTACTTGTGTTTGTTGATAGTGGTCCCAGATGTGGGGATTTACCTCTCTCCCCAAGTTAGGAATTTAAACATTTTATTGGGATTGGGTTTCTTGCCAAATTGTGGGGAAGTTACATTTAAACAGCAAAGTATTATGGTAAAAAATATTTCCCTGTGGGGAAAACTTTCATGTTTCTGCTGTGTGAAATGATATTTATTTTTGATGTTTGCGAAAAATATTAAACACAAATTAAAAATTTAGGAAAGTATATACCAAAACATAATTTTTCTGCTGGTGGCTCTATTTGTATTTGATTTATTCAAAAAATTCTATTGTTAAAAACAACTGTTTTTTGTTGTCATTTGTGTCGAATCAAGTAGCAAAGAGCTGTATTTAAATGGGTTAATTAAATCTAGATGAAAAATTACAAACTCTATTTACTTAATGGCTAAAGTCGCCCGTACACGACATGTTTTTGTCATCTGACATGTCAAATTTCCCACTGCAAAATGCATACATGTCGTGTGTTACCTTTTTAACTTTGCTTCTGTAAAAGTCAGACGCGAAGTCATCTAACAAAAATTCAATTAGAGCGTGCTCTATTTTCTTCTGACAAACCATCTGACATCAGAAGGCTATGCCGGGAAGAAACCGGCAGCGGCGTCCACTATTGACGGAATCATTAGCCGGCTGAAGTTAATTTTTTACAATACCGAGATATGTTTTAACATCTTACCATTGAATAGAATTTATGTGAATATATATATAAAAACGTTTTATTATAAAATCCTAAATTGGTATCTTTGAATTAAAAGAAAAAAATGTTAAGATGGCTGAACTATTTTACGGCGCAAATAAAACTTTTCATGGCGGCAGCAAGCTATTTTGAAACCGAGCACTACTTTGGTTTCTGTAATAACAATGCGAAAAAAACAGAGACAATGTCAGAAGCAAATTACATGTACGTTTGTGACCGAATATTATAAAGCTTATGTAAAACAGCGATTTTGACAGACATGCACAATTACATGTGACTTGAAAATTTGACATGTCAGATGACAAAAACATGTCGTCTATATGCTCCTTAAATTGGCAACCAGTGTGCAGGTCAATTTCGGCCAAAAATAATTTTTTTTTAAATTTCAATAAAATTTTGATGACAGATTATAGCTAACACTTCAAAACACACAATTTATGTCTTAATTTAGCTCTTGAATAGCTATTTTACTGTTAATATTGGAGTAAAGTGGATGCTTTTTTTTCTTGTAATTTTAAAGTTGATTTTTGTATTTCGAAATAAAAGTAAGCTACGATTTTTCCTTAAAGTTTTCTTTTTAAATTAGCACGTTATTTTTAAACCGTGTTAGTAGAAATTCATTCCATGTGATAATTGGGATTTCGTGCGCGTTATTTTTTTATAAGTGAAGTGATTTTGGTTTCTTTAAAAAAAAAATAAAAGCTAAACAAACCTAAATTTAAAAAGGCCATTTCAAAAAATTTGGGGCTAGGGGAGGTTAAGTGCTAATTACATCTACTAATGCTAAGTATCAAAAGTAAGTATTATAAATTCCAGCTGCCACCGCGTGTCATCCTAGTGACTAGAGCATATTTAGTGACTTCGTCCATTTATATAAGATTAGCAAAAATATAATTTTGGTACTTTTTTGTTAACCCATTTATCTTCCAAAGTAACTAAGATAGAAATAAACTTTTAATTGTGTTCTCCTGTCCTTAGGAAGCTCTTAAACAGATTTTGGTACTTTTCGCATATTCAAAAATATACTGCTGTATATATGTATTGCATAAATATAGTAATGCACTTGTGGATATAGAACAAGGAAAATTGGATATTCATTTTCCCAAACCAAAACAAATTGACCCATTTCTATGGAGTTTTTTAAATAAATTTTGCATAATAGGATGTTTCAGTTAATTGTTTCATAGTTAAGATACCAAAGTTTAGCTATTTACCTAAAGAAATTAAGAAGTTATGGGTTTTTGGCCGAAATTGACCATCGTGCACTGGTAAAACAGGGAAAACCTGTTGGAAAACCCGATTTTCTTTAAGAAAACAAGATTTTATGAAACAGACAACGGGACAACAATCTGCGATCACAAAATGATAAAATTTTATTTACATAAATTTAAAAAAATAAATTGTCTTCATAATTGGTTTAGTAGTTTTTGCAATAATTCAAATTTGGGAAGATGTGATTTTTGGGTATTTTAAACTTCAAATAAAGAACATAAGCGAAAACTTATCTGGCAACACTGTTTGTTGTAACAATTCAATATTGCATATACATATTGAGTCGAATCGACGAAAACTAAAGATTCAGAAAAACAACAACATCAAAAGAAGAAGTTTTAGTTGATTTTATACTCGAACTAACTCTCCCAAAAAAAAAAAACAAAAAACAAATGCACTGCAATTACACACAACAACACCTAACATGCACGTATACTCGACTCTGTGTTGTGTTGATTGCAACAACACTTCAAAAAACAACAACCACAAAAAATCATTCTTAATACATAATAATGTAATACAAATTTCTATTGTTGCTGTAGTTATGCTTGTGTTATTGTTGTAACAATTATCATTATTACACCATATTCCGTTAATGGCTGATGCCGAAACATTAATGATTTTTTTGTGTGATACTTGGGTAGAAGCCGACACACTGTGCTGAAAAGTGAGGTTGTTATTAATTTTTTGGAAATTTTTTTTTTTATTGTAAGTATTTTTATTATTAAAATGATTGAATTGATTAAGAAAAATTTTTTTAAAGAATTTTTGTTGCCTCACAACAAGTTTCATTATTACTTAAGGTATGTTCACCCCTAACAAATATTTGACGAAATAATCCAAAAAACAACGTGACCAGTAAGTTGATCAAAGTTAAGCTTTATTTTTAACAATTTCTAAGCATTTATTGTAAGAAAATATTTGTGTAATTTAATTTAGAAGCTGTTAAATGATGTTTGTGGCTTTAAAGCAGGCTTGCCAGTTTAGCACTTTTAGTGCTAGATTTAGCACATTTTTTCCGATTTAGCACTAAGAATTTCGAAAAAAGTGCTAAGTGCTAGTTTAGCATATTTTTATAATTATTTGGCATTTTCAGCACTTTTTTAGATCCCAAAACTACTTAAAAACTCACATAATCCATTCAAGTAAAGTATCAATTCTTTAATGGTGTTTTCTGTTCTACAAAAAAATGTGACATTTTACTTTAAAAAAATGCAATTTGGTGTCTGTTTCTTTAAAATTTTGCTCCCGAAAAGGGTGGCTTGTTTTATTCTAAAAAACTCATCCTTATCGGGGGCAAAATTTTTAAGAAACAGACACCTAATTGCATTTTTTTTAATAAAATGTCACATTTTTTTGTAGAAAAGAAAACGCCATAAGTGTGTCAAGAAAAATACATACGTATTGGGCATATAACTTATTACAATTTTTGCAAATAGGGAAAATGGCATAGAATAGTCGTATAGAGCAAAAACAAGTATTAAGACCAATTATATTTTTTGTTTTCGAAATCGCATAAAAGTTTTCGCACTAAGCGCAATTACTTTTTTTATATGATCATATAGCCATTTGCTTTATATTTTAATTTGAATAAATGTAATTTGTGTAAAAATGTTTAAGAAAGTGATATAAGTGTTACATGCCATACTTGGTCCAAGCTTTTAAATATGTACTTAAAAAAATATTTTCGCTATAAAAAATTAAGAGCAGTGGCCGCACTCAGTAATGCTTGTTAAAATTCTAGAGCTATGCTGGCACTTTTGTCTTTTATACTTAAGGCTCAGTTAGCCGGGAGTAACAGTAACGTTGCAAATCAGTTGATTCATTTTGTTGTATGTAAAGCAATTAGAACGATTATAGTTAGCAGTAAGATGTTACGTCTCAATCTGTAAGAAATAGATTGGTCTTACTTTTTTAAGGTAAGGTTACTGTTACTCCCGACTAACTGAGCCTTAAGGAAAAATAAGTTGGTATATGAGAAAGATGAAAATGACATAATTGAAATTTTAAATAGTTGTAACAACTTTATTTTAAATATTTTATATTGTAACATTAAAATGAGTGTTTTTGTTAAGCAAAATGAATATGTAAAAACATTTTAAATGTAATTTTTTTTTTTATTATATTCATAAAAGTCAATCTTACAAAACTAGCACTTATGTTTTTTACTGTAGAACAATTTAGCAGTTTTTTTTGTCGATTTAGCACTTTTAATTTGAATTCTTCTGGCAAGCCTGCTTTGAAGTGCTGTGAAAATTTCGCCAGAACTACATGCGCATGTGGCTTTTCACATTCCTTGTACTATTGGCTTTAAAGTGTTAACATGTCTCACAAAAATATTTGCCGTAACATTTACCACTTGCTTTAGACACTGTGGTCCAGATATATAAAAATTGTAGGGAAAATCTTTCTTGGCGTGTAGGAAAAGCAGATTTTTTTTATAAACTGCGTATTAGGATTTATCAAAGTAATATTTTATTTTACAGCAAAAAGACTTCACTTTAAATCTTTTTGACCCTACTTCTGTGCTAAATTTCTTCACTTTAGTGTAAAAATTCGCCTTTTTTACAATTTTAATGAAAGGTATTTTTCTGTCGGTCTTAATAGATCGGAATTGTTTTATACTTTTTTAATGAAAATACACAAAACAGCAAATAAAAAAATAAATTGTCTGACAAGTGAAAAAAAAAGAATTTATTAAATTAAAAAAAAAAACAAAACAACAAAAAAATTACCAAATTAATGATTGCGTTGTCTAAAGCCACAAATCACTTCAATTATTGCTTGTATTAAATTAATTTTTTAAGCACGATAAGAAAAAAATCTTGCGAAATATTTGCAATATTATGAGTATAAAAAATAACTATTTACACGATATTTAATTGTAAGCAATATTAAAAAAAAAAATAATTATTCAAATTTAAACACGTTTTTTTTCTTACAAATTTTGATCTGATTTCCCCAGTTTTGCTACTCACTTCTAAACGTTTCACTTTAAAACTAATTGAAAAAAGTATATAAATAACTGTTTAACTTAAAATTATTATTTATTTTTAAATTTACCATGGAAAACATTCTCGAGTTGTGTGTGAATATGGGGTTTTGTTTATTTTACCTCGCCAACCCATTTTACGTGTGATTTTTTTTTTACTTTTTTAATTTCAATTAATTTTAGTTTCTTATCTAGAGAATATTTTTTTTTAATGAATTTATTTTGTTTTCAAATTTGATAAGATAATAAAGTTTGAAATTGTGTTAAAGTTCTTGTCTGTATTACAGAATGTATAAATTGTATACAATAGTGCATTCAAATTTAGTCATAATTTTGGAATTTTTTAGGGTGAACTGTGGCGTAGATTTATTTGCTTACGAAATTTTTTTGTTATCCACCATGATTGATGACGGTAGACTGGCAATGGTCATATTATTTGTAACATTTTTAGCTGATATTAAAACAAGTTAGAATGGACATACTATGATATTAAAGTTAATGCTAATTATGGTCGAATATTAAAAAATTTCGTCAGAAATGAAAGTTAATTTTGGGGACAAATGATAAATTTTTCACAAAATTTGGTGTTAGATTTCAAGTCACAAAAAACCAATTTTGACTTAATCACAATATCATATTCCCTTCGGTAAATTAGGAGTTGATGACCACGAAATTTTGCAATGTAATTTATAATCCCAAACCATAGTTGGGGGTAGTGCACTAAATATTGATTTAAATCAGCAGTGCACTATTACTATATAAAACTGCAAAAAAATTAGTGTGAACTCGTTTTTACCAGCTTTAGTGATGATTGTAATTTTTTTAACTACCACTAAAAAAATTTTGTGATATTGCAAATTTTTTCACTATCACTAAACGGAGATTGAGTGCAAAAAATCTGCACTCAATTCAAATAGTGCAAAATTTGGGCTTGCAATCAAAAAAGCTGCATACAAATATTGTATCACTAAAATTTAAAAAGTAAAACTTTGTATGTGCATGGTTTTTTTTTTTTCGAGGATATCCATAAGGAAAGAACATTAAACAAAATGAAATTTTGTCAATAACGATATAATTATTAACTTTAATCATGAAAAAACAAGTTTTTGATTTTAAATTTAGTGCAACAATTTTAGTTGCATTCATATGAGTGAAGAAAAAAAAGTTGTAATAAGCTGATGATTGCTTTTTTTTTAAATCAAACTATTTTCTTTTGAGTGCAAAATTTTTTAACATCACTATCACTCATGTTTAGTGAGGCTGCAAATTTTCAATTCATCACTCAACATCAACAAAATGATTGCAATATTTTTGCACTATCACTAAGTGTGCACTACCCCCATCTATAGTATCTAATTTAGCTTTTGCAACTACACCCAGAGAAAAAGCATTTTTAAATATGGTCGCTTTGAACAAAACTATTTTTAACGAAAATTTTTAAACATTTTTAAGGTTAATTTCAGCGTTTAAAAAGCTGCAGTTGAGATAGTAAAAGTCATAAGATTATGCTGTAACTTTGACATCTTCATTTTTCATTGGACAAAAATAAACTGTTGGCTTTACTTCTGATTCATTAAATGAACACAGTCGCAGTGAAGGCAAAAGCAAAACACGAAATGTTGTACACGACAAAGAACATCGGCAGTCGACATGTTCGGAAGTGTTTGGTTTGACAGACCAAAACTTTTAAAAAATCCCGTAGTTATCGAAGATGGGACGTTGTGTTTGTGTTTTTATTTTCCATATTTTTTTTAATAATACATGCGTTCATAAAAACATAAATATGTACATAAGTACATATTTATTATTTTTAAGCTTAACAAATCTTTTTAATTTTTTGAAATTAAATAAAACTGTAAATAACATCATCGCTATCATATATATATAATGAACACAACGTCCCATCTTTGTTAACTTCGGGATTTATTAAAAGTTTCAATCTGTCAAACCAAACACTTTCTAACATGACGACTGCCAATGTTCTTTGTTGTGTACAACATTTCGTTTTTTGCTTTTGCCTTCACTGCGACTGTTTTCATTTAATGAATCAGAAGTAAAAGCAACGGTTTATTTTTGTTCAATGAAAAATCAAAAAGTGGAAGAAAAAGCAATTTTTCATTTTGACTGTAGTTTTTTAAACCCTGGTTAATTTAACCCTTTCGATACTGCCATATATAGACGCCAAAACCAAGTTTTCTCGAGGTATACGTAAAATGTTAAGCTCTTAGAAATTTTACGAGTTGAAATTTCCACTAATAACCTGGTTTATATCATGTGTAAATCTATTGTACCATATTATGGTTGCCTCCGAACCTATTATGATTAATAATAATAATGATATGTTTAACACTTAAAATAAAATGGTTTTTTTAGTGCTAAACCAATTATTGTCATATATAAAAATAACATGTTTAGAGGCAATCATATTATGGATGTGGCTTCATAATTGTTTAACAATAATATGGTAGCGGGTGACAAAAATATCGTTAAATTAACTATAATAGGTTTGAAAATGTTCGTTGAAAATAGTTTTGTTGGAGGTGGCCATATTTAAAAATGTTTTTTCTCTGCCAAAAGTTTAACTCGAAAACGAATCTTACTCAACCGAAAAACTGGCTGAGTAACAAGGCTCTGCAGAATCTAAAACTTTGGAGAGACATTTTTCGCAGACCACTGTCAATACCATAATGGACCGTTCTATCTAATGACATTAAATTATCTTTAAAATTGCGGCCTTTGCGAACATGTTTAGGTCGACTCGAAAAGTTATTCTAAGTCGATCCGTGGATCAATATTTTTAAGCACATGCCCTCAAACTCTCGCTAGCTGTAATATACTAGTTCTTAGATTAAACCGTATCATGGTTCTCAGATTAACTGTGTATTTTAGAAATTTTATTAGACAAGCAAGCAGATGTATTTTTCCTAAACTTGAGATTTATGGATATTTCCAAAATCTAAAGTTTACAATATTTATTTAGCAGGATTCTTCGATTCGCTTTCATATTACCAATTATTTGCTGAAATCGAAGGATTTCGGAAGCTATTTTTTTGAACTTAAGCCAAGTTTAATATTGTCCTTGACTTTTCAATCAATTTAGACAGACTGTATTATTTGCAATCTTATTTTAAAAAAATTGCAGGACTCATAGTTTCATTTTGCCTAAAAGCGATGAGAAAATCTGGTCCAAATTAGTTTTATATGACTAGATCAATTCATAATTTACAATACGTTTTAGATAAAGTGCACTCCAGACTTTTTGCCCATAATTTCCTATAGTTCCCACAAACATTTCTTATTTAAGACATACACTTATTATTCGCCGTCGTTTAACAAATTGTAACGATTAACGGTAGAGTTACGAAATTTAGTAATAACAAATAATAGTAGTTTGTATTTATAAAGTCATTTCGCATTCTTTGTAACAAACATAACAAGATTAATAATTAGTATTGTGGTTATTTTGTTGAACGGTTGTATTTCAAAAATGTAAGGGTAACCTGTCCGTAAAACCTGCAGTCAAAAATGAAAAATTATCAATAAATTTGGATTAAAAACCATAACAAGAATCGGCATTTATTAGCCATTACTCCAAAAAAGAGCCAAGTTTATACATTATTCATATATTATTTTTAAATATTATTTTATTACTAAAATTCTTAGTGAAGGGTTTTTAATATTCGGCTGTGACATGCCAACTTGTTTTCAATTTAATTGTACTAAAGTAACCAACTACTCACCTGTGGTCTGCGGTCTTTTTATGTACATTTAACTTTAAATAATATATTGTATTGCAAGTAAATAAACTAAAAATGTAACGTCATTAACCCATATTTAATATATTTTTTGTTTTTTTCTTTTTCACACTTATTAACAAATTAGAACCGATAACTTTTGTTGGATTATTTCAGTTTCTGTTTAAAAGCTAAAACTAAAATAAATTTTACTTCAAATTCAAGTAAACAAAAAATTATACAATCTATTTGAAAGCAATTTACTAAAAAAGTATACTTTTATTCATAACTTAATTAGGGCCGTTCAAAATTAAATTAAAAAATCGCAAATATATGTTTAACAAAAAAATAACAATTAACATAAAAATTGATACACAATTTTTTTAAATAAAAATTTTATTAATTTTAAAGCGTTAAATTGCGATAACCTAATTTATTTTGTTCACAAAATTAATAGATATACAGGGGTGTGCTGGAAATCGCAAACGCAAAACGCAAGAATTTTAAAATCGTTTTTTAGTAAGATTTCTGTAATAAAAGAATTTTATGACAAATATTATACAAACATTTCTCTATTAAACAGAATTTTATAACAAAAATTATAAAAATTAAATTAAAAGTGTATTAAAAACAGCCTCCAAATTCTTGCGTTTTGCGTTTGCGATTTCCAGCACACCCCCCATAGATCTAAAGTTTGATTTACTATGGATCTCTCTTGCACCGCATTTACTCTCAATCAGTAATAGATAACACAGATACTAAGATATTTACGCTTGTACGTGAAAGCAGCCAAAAATCATCGCCATCATCATCAGAAAGGTCGATAATTTCGTCCAACAGATATTCTGGAATTTCATCTTTGTCTTCCTCTTCTTCAAAGGTGTTTTTATACCACCGACAAATTTCAGCGAGTATTGCATGTGGAGATTTCTTTCCTCTGTACCTGAAACGAAATTAGTTTTTAATCGTTAGGAAAATCTGGGAATTCAAAATAGTTACCTTATTTCATCAGATCAGTTGGCAACTGTTGAGCGAGTTGATCAAGATGCTGATGCAAGAGATGAATTTTGTACGACATATTAACCGCAATTTCATCAAAAGCTGCCAACATGTTTACATGTCTTTGCGTTCTTTACCCAAAAGTCCTTTAATGACTGCTTTCAATGCGAGCCATGCATTTAATTCTCGGTCGACTCATTAGTTTCCGTATGTTGGGACCATTAACAACCCCTTCCTGAATTTTGGCGTTACTTAGTCTTGGGAAAATGTCTTTTAAGCGGTTGAATACTGCCGGTCTTTTTGCGATATATTTCAAAAATTTTTTAGCAATGCCAAGTATAATGTGGAGCAACGGCAACAAAATTTTCATTTCAGGAACCAGACTTTCGTATATCCTATTGTCTTTAGGCCATTTCCGTATAATGCGACTATTCCAGTTGTGCTGTTTGTACTGGTTTCTTCCTTTAATACCTTCTCCGTATCGTGAATCCAAATCGCACAAAAAACACGGATATTTTGGACGCCCACATGCTGTTAAGCCTGTAGTCAATGAAACTATTTTGAGGTCGCAGCAAATGCGCCATTGGTGTTCGTTATATTTGACTACTTCCAGAATGTGTTTCAAATTATCGAAATTTTCAGTGTCAGTGATATACGATATACGATATTGGAACAGAAGGCATTCTATTTGCCTTGTGCAAAAGCACAAATTTTTAGCTGATTAGTGAACTATCGATGAATAAACGCCAATCATCTTTTTTATAGGTTAACCCTTTCGTCTCCATTAACTTTTCAATATCGTTGCAATAAGAGAAATTTTTTCCATCATTCACAATGAAGAACTTTTTTAACTCTTTTTGGCGTTTTCGATATGCTTAAAATGAACACATATTTGCAACAATTCCATCCAATTGGTTTTGTGTCACTAGGATTGGGTCCTTTGATGTTTCATAGGATGTACCTTCACCAGGGTCGTATTCTGAGAAGAAATCCATGAATGTTGCAGCGGCGGTTGTAGTACTGATATCTGTTTGAAGATCAATACTTCGGTATGTTGGTACTGGAACGAATTCTGAGTGCGGTAATGGTAAATGGACACTTGGCACTGCTATATAAGTTTTTTTCTTTGCTTTCCTTCTCTTCAAAGTTTTATGGTAGTTGATACATCCATAGCAATTTTCTTCTTGATGCGGGCTGTTGTCTAACCACATCATTAGCTTACCAAAAGGCATAGCCTTCTTATTTCCACTTTTCCATTGCATAAGAGTTGAATAGCAATCAAAGCAAACTTTTTTAGGGGCATAGTTTACGTCAGTGATAAACTCTTGCAAGAAATATTGTTTATAGGCTTCCAAAAAAAAAAATCACTCGCATTGCCACAATTTTCATCGCTTGCTATGAAACGTCTACAAACATTACAAAAATGGTCCATTTTATATTTTGGTTCCGACATTTTTAATAAAAATTTAATTTAAAGACATCAGCTTCGGTTGAGTTCCTAGTCTTAACTGAATCTTTGTTTTTTAAATTAGTTCGCTTGTACCATATAAACAATATGCTGAAAATTTGACTGCAAAGGTTGAAGGTCGATTAAAAAAATTCTAACTAACATAAACAAACGCCGCGATACGGGTCTTCTAATTAAGCCTCTCTTTTCACCCCTCACTTTCAGAATCGCACAAACTTCTGCTAACCTGAATTTGTTTCACAGTGTTATTTATTTAAATACGAACCAGTCAAATAGAAAGAATGCTGCTGAAGGAAGGTCTTTACGGTCAGAAAAAATAATTAAAGTATAGCTGATAAAAGTTGAACATAATATGTGACAGGAATAAAAAACGAAATAAAATAATCGTACAAATCAAGTTATTCTTGGCTATTCTAAAATACGCGTCGAAGGACTGAACATTTACATGAAAACAAAAACAAAACAAAATTTACGAAAATTGTTTTTGTTATCTATCACTTCTAAAATCAAATTAACGCGAGAGATATAACGCGTTTCTTTCTCTTTTTAAAACTGTAAATTTTGTATGATAAACAAAAACAATTTTTGTCACTTTGGTTTTGTTTTGTTTTTGTTTTCATGTAAATGTTCACTTATTCGACGCGTATTTCAGAATAGCCACGAATAACTTGATTTGTAGCTGAATTAAAAAAAAAATACGAAATAAAATTACAACTTAACTTAATAAGCAAATTGAAAAATGACTAAAATAAATTACCATAATATGGTTTAACATTGATAATATTATTGCTAGTTTTGAGCATAATATAATTACCTTTGACTAAATACTTAATATTCTGAAAACTTTATTGTAATTTTTGATCATAATAAGGCGAATTTTGACCGAGATATGGTAAATTTTGACTCAATTATGGTTAATCTTAACCAAATTATGGTGAATTTCGAACAAAATATAATGAATTTTAACCATACTGTCGTCATGTTTATCCATAATATGGTTACCTACAAGCATTAACATTGTTAGAATTCAACCATAGTATGCTGCTGTTAGAATATGGTTACCTCCAACTGCGTGTATAGGATAAAACATGTTGGTAATTTTTTGTTAAAACCTAGAAACATAAACTATGGCATATAAATATTTCCATGAAAGAACAGGAGACGCTTACGAAGTAGTGGGTTAAATGCTAGTTTATTTATAACAACTCTTCAAAATTCATCAACAACAAACAAAATCTTGTTAATTGAAAATTTTGTATTCCCGAATATTACTTACTTATTACTGGCCGGTGCACGACCTTAAAACCCCCGATCTGGCAATTTACTTTATTTTTCGATTTTTATTGCGAGAACAATAAAGCAAGTTGTTTTTATTTTCTGTTTTCTTAACCTACTGTAGTTGTAGAATTAATGTTGGGGGAATTCAAACCAATTGTCGTGGGCAATGTAAGAAGATAAAGGTTGCGTTCGTAAATGCATCACTGTGCTGCATCAGTTATTTCAAATGGTTAAAAAATTTATCAGTGAAGTAAATGTGGACCAAAAAATTGTGAAATATGTACTCCAAAAATAGAAGTCACACAAAAAAAAATTATAATTATATTTTTATTGGCTTTAAAAAAGTTTGCTTTTCAGATGTAGCGCAGTGATGCATTTACGAACGCACCCAAACTCACTGTTTATTGTTGTTGTTTTTCGTTTAAGCTTTGATATTGTTGCAAGTACTGGTGCTTATAATTCTTATTCGCTTAACAGTTTTATTTGCATAATATCTTTAGTTTTTCTAAAATCTTTGGACGAAGTTTCCTGATGATCTGGACTAAGCAACCAGTGATAGGAATAACTTATCCCCTCAACAATAAATTTCAGTGTTTTTATAAATTTAAAAATTGGGAATTAATCACGACAAACAAAATCTTGTTAACTTCTATTAACTTTAATTAAAATAGAAAACTTTTAAATATATTCACAGTTCTTTTTTATCTAATCTTCCTTATACAAATTTATTCAGCAGAATTTTTGATGTTTATTATAATTTTTTTTTAATTTTCTATTGAAACACTTAAGATGTATTTAATTGTCATTTTGATTTAAATTCCTCAACAATGACATTTTCAACAAGATCACTGAACTTGACATGATTGTTGTCATGGCTGTTACACTCAATACAATCTCTGGCATTATCAGAACCATGAGAACATTCTGCACAGATTTCTTGATGACCATTTCCATTATGTGTAGCAGCCAGAGAAGATGTCTTTGTGTTACATTTAGTATTTAAAGTGGGTTTGTAACAAAAGCGCCAGATAATAAAAACTAAAAATAAATTAACACTCTTAATAAAAAAATATAAAAATTATATAAATATTAACATTCTTACTTAAGAAAAAACTACTGATAAGTGTCAATATAATAGTGGCAATTAAATAACCAAGATGAGAGTTTTCGTTAGGGGACGAGCGAAAGGCGGCCTCTTCATAAGATTGTAGGTTGATAATATTCGCCTCGGGATTTTTAACAAGGATTTGTCTGAAATATATTTGAGATGTCAATAAAGGGATAATTTTGTATGTAAAATAGTTCAATTACTCTTGTATTTCCTTATAAGACACTAGCTGATGTTTGTGATAGGCGTATATCCATGCTTTACAGCTTATACTTCGATTTTCCCCCGATCTCTGCTGCTGCAATTGAGGAACATATGACATTTTCAAAACATTTATATGAAAACCTGTTTCTTTACATAACTGCCCTTCTACTTCATGTTTACTTTTAACGGAATTCTCTTTTATGGTTATCAAACTATAATAATCCGAACTCAAACCTTTTACAACTAAAACAGTTCCAGATATTAAACCTTCACCATATTGATCTATGGCCAATATTATCAATTCCGTTTGTTCGTTAGGGCTCAAAACTTTACCCTTCGGATATATTTTTCCTGTTTCAGCTTCGATATCAAAATAAGGATTATCTCTCATGGTGTATTTAATTTTTGCATTGAAACCTAAATCTCTGTCAAAGGCCTCTATTTGGGTTAAATATTCCGGGTACATGTCCAAGACAGCGTTATCCGAAGGATAACCTAAATAAAGAGGACCGTCGGATATTTCAAACTCTGGTGGATTATCGTTTATATCATCGATTTTAAGATAAAGCCACATAACATCGGGGGCGTAGGGTATGTCTTCGTTAAATATTATTTGTGAGGCCCGATTTTCTATGGGCTCGGACATACCTATGGTGAGATTTCTGTGGTTGTCTTCGTTATTACATTTAAGTCTTAGTTTAACCATAACTTGGGGTTCGGACATATTTTGAAAGATTTCATCTTCTCGATCTATGGCTATTGCATCCAGCATATTGAAAATAAAGTTTACGTGGACATATTCTGTAAAAATAAAACTTTATTTTAAAAGCAATTAAGATAGTAGAGTCCAACCATGTGATGCCTCACACTCAAGTGTTTAAAAACAAATTTTCGAGAGTGTACCCTTTTTGGGACCCATGGGCTTGCCAGAACAAAATTAAGTTATGAGGTTAAAATTAATATAAAAGTTCTTTGTGCCGAAAATTATTTAGATATCTTCATCTAGATCTGTTTTAATTTAACTGATTTAATATGAGGGATTATATGGGACCTATAGTTAGTTTTAGACCTACCAGTAGTGCGATTCACTATGCTTTTTAAGCCACAATTGTTTCGTTTAAAAATGTTAACCACAAAATTAACCATTTTGTTATTCACTAACACTTTTAACGACATCTGCTGTTGTTTAAAGCCAGCTGTTTCAGTCAGCTGTTATTTTTAACAAAACAAATTGTGGTTTATTAACACCAACATTTTTGGTGTGGTTAAATCCGCTAAGAAAAAAGTTTATTTTTCGTTGTACCTATAAAGTCGATGAATGTTATGGCTTTGGGGACTTAGCCTAAAATTTATCCACTTCTTGTCACACACCAATTTTCCGTGGAGCCTCTTATTTATTTATCCTAAAACCAACAATTTAACTCAAATAAAACTAAAAATTTAATTTAATTAAAATTAAAATACTAAAATAAAATAATTAATAAAATAATAAAAATTAGTAATGTTTTACGCACTTTGCACAATATCATTTAAAATCTATAAATTAAAAGGTTTTTGTTTTGTTTTTTTTTTATTTTCTCTTTGTTATTTTATCCTATTTTGATGTTTCTCTTGGCAGAGTTGCCACGATATATCAATTTGCATAGAGAGAAAAATAAAACTGTTTACCATTGTTATAAATAAGTTAGTGAATCACATAGTGGTTAGTGCAAACATCAAAATGTGTGGTTTAAGTTAACACTTTTTAAAGTGTTAAAAGTTAGTGAATCGCACTACAGCACAAGATTTTGTCATGACATAGAAGCTATCGTAAAAGTAATCGTTGCCAATTTGTATATTAACATTAACGTTAATAAGGAAGTTAAGGCATTAAAAGTTTTTTTCGGGAGTAATATTTGTATGGAAGCTATGGTCGAATATGGATCGATTCCAATAAAATGAAGTAAGATAATTTAGATTGCAATCAAATAAGTCTCGACCAAATTTAATCCAAATACCAGCATCATAAGATGGTTTATGGACACAAAGACTCTATTCTGTAAAGAAGCTTCCCAATAAAAAATGGAGCTTCCAACGAAGCAGGTTTGTAAGGAAGAAACATAAAAGATTCGCCTACCATTGCGCTCACGGAAGACATGAATTTTATATAGCGAGTTCCCACTTTGAAGCAATAAATTTTTGCAACATAAAGCGCATTATTCAGCGCATATAAAAATTGTTGAATGTAACGATCTTTACACACTGAATATTTTGATACAGTTATTTTTTATTATTCTCCCTTACAAACCTGCTTCGTAGTAAGGGAATGTCGTGGCATTTGAAATGTTATTATACCCTGCACCACAGGTGGTTAATAGGGTATATATAAGTTTGTCATTCCGTTTGTAATTTCTATAATATTGATGTTAGACCGTATAAAGTATATATATTCTGGGTCCTTCTGAGGAGCGAAGTTGATTTAACGATGTCCGTCTGTCCGTTGAAATGGATTTTCCGAAGATCCCATATATGATGGGGGCCAGGTTATTATATATTTATGTCACATATTGTCCGAAATTTTTTGCTATTGAAATTCAGCAAGATCGGTCCACAAATGACTGAGATATGATTACAAAACCACGACTGCATCAAATTTTTTCCTTTAAAGGTCCAATGAGACGTGACATTACCATACCAACACTGTATTACCAAAACGAAATAAACATACCATACAAACTAATTCAATTTTGGTTTCTACGGTCATACAGGGCTATGGTAATACAGTGTTGGTAGTGTTGTTTTTTTATACCCTTCACTACAAGTAGTGGATTTTATTTGTAATGTGTTTAATTTTACACATACACATGCACATTAATGCATGTACATGATATTCCGCTCAAATAAAGAAACAAACTCATAGACTCAATATTTTTTAATTTAACGCTTCTTCAGTAAAAGCATTCGTAGCCGAGTTGTTAAGTTCTCTCCTGACACTGACGATAATGCCAGTTCGAATCCCAAAAATAATTTTTTTTCATTTATTTTATTTAATTTTTGTATGTTCTAAAAAACGATCTGAAGATTATAAAACGAATTTCAAACATCAACTTTGGCAAAAGAGGAAACGGGCTTATTTACATATATACATTTTTTGTTTTTTTATATTCTTCGGCATGGCAATATTTATTTATACCTATCTAAAGAACGTTATTTATGTATATAACTTTTTGTTCTTATCTCATCATGGTGAAGGGTATATCAGATTCGGCATAGCCGAATATAGCACTCTTACTTGTTTTTTATAAAAGTTGTTGAGAGTTCTTTCACTTACTTTACTGCATTTCTGTTTGTATTATTGCGTAGCGCATAATTGTGCGCTTATTTTTTTTAAAGGACCATTAGTGCTTCGCAAAATGATGAAATTTTTTTTTGGGTTGTATGGGTGCTATGTAAAAATATGGACCGGTTCCTACCTTTTTTAATTGGGTTGGTCCTTGTGACAGTTGAAACCTATGTACCAAATTACATCAAACTATTTCGAAAAATGTGACCTGTACTTTGTGCGAAATGTTTACATGGACAGCCAGCCAGCAGATCGAACATCGTTCGACTCAGAATTACATTACTTTACTAAAAGATGTTACAACCCACTCCACTATTGTGGTGTGGGTAAAAATACTTTTTTTAAATGTTTATTTAATCACGAAACATATCCAATCCCTGATCGGTCATAGATCTATGAAATTCAATTTATTATATAAAAGTCCAAAGACACGTAAATCATCAGTATGAAGGGTGTTATTTTAAAAAGTCTTAAACCTAGAATTCAAAAAATATACTGAGATCACATAATTGCAAACAAAAAAAATTGTTTTATTTGATCTATTAGATGTTAAATACAACATCCTTCACGTAGCTGTCGCTTTTGGCTCGAATTCAGCATTTTTGCTGCTATGCTAAAGTCAATCTCTCGGTAGAAGGGCAAACAGTGCTATTTACTAAATCGTCTATAGTTGCTAAACCCATTTGTTAAATAAACTAAGTGCACGGAATCTTTTCCAAGCTAAGCCACGATTTTCGAAACTAATTTGCACAAATAACAAGCGCAGTTCTGGCGTTAGTCTATTTATAGTCTATATTCAAAACAAAAATAATAAATTTGACCACTTCACTCTATCTTCCCCAACTCACCTTTATCATTTGGCCACATATCCACTATATAGAATGTACAGTTCTCATTAAATTTTAAATTCAAAAGGCCATGATTGGGTTTCTCCTCATCCACATGGCGTATAATTAAAGTATTCTCCACTGCAACTCCTTCGTATACTCTACACTCTTCTTTTTGCTGGACCTTTAAAAGAGCTTTTACCACAGCACGCTCACGAGTTTCAATATTTTCAGCCGTTATATTAAAGAGATAATTACCCTCTTCAATGATGCCATACAAAGTTAATTCTCCCGTAAAGGGATTTATAGAAAGTCTTTGGGCTAAAAGGTCTAGAATAATCTTGGAGCTCTAATTTGCTTGAAATTAAACTTATTTTATGTTCGACTTACCATTTTGTACACCTAAAATATAGTGTAAAGTAGCTTTACTGCCTTTACTGAAGGCATTTACTACACCCAAAATACCGGTTTGATTAGTGTAGACTGTAAATACGTAATTACTGCTAGAGAATTGTGGTGGATCGGGTAAAGGTGCAATAGGCTTGGGGCATTCTGAAATTAATGGGGAAATAACATGTTTTTTTTTAAATACTTAGAGGAAAACAACTGCTTGAATAATTTTAAATAATGCCACAGTTAATACTTCATCGCTATACATTTTAGCTTAAGAAGATTATAAAGGGTGGTCAAACCATAATGCATGATGTTAATTGTGTCACACCTTGACGTCAAGTTTTTTCCCCAAGTTAATTTGACATTTCTTTGTTTTAGTGTTTGACAAATTATACCATGGAGAGGTACACAATTGAAATCAAAATGCATTTCGTGCACTTCGTTATTTTTTTGGTCATCTTAATCGACCGAATGTGTCTACAATCGAGAGAATTGGGCGCACATTTCAGCAAATCGAGTCTGAAGGAATTGTGAAAACAACTGTGCATGCTCGCCCGTTCGTAGGCTGGCAACGTCATCGGGCCTTACTTCGAAAATGAATGGTGTTCGCTATCGCGAGATCATAACGGACTTCTTGTGTCCAGAAACTGAAGATATGACCCTGGACGAAATGTGCTTCTAACAGGATGGTGACACTTGCCACACAGCCAACGAAACAATGTCCCTTTTGCGTGGAAATTCAATGGCCGTGTTATCTAACGTCTTGATGATGCTTATTAGCTGCCACGATCATGTGATTTAACACTGCTGGACTTCTTACTTTGGGGATATTTAAAGGAAAAAGTGTAAAGGATGAGATAATTCTGCACATTAACGACATTGAACCTCAGTGATGTCTTAGAGTCGTTGATACCATGAACCATCGGATAGAGGCATGCCACCTAAGACGTGGCAAGCATTTTATATTTTGTTTCACGTATAATTGTCTTAGATCCTTCTATCATAATAAAAAATATTAAGATATTCTCTGAAACCCTTTTTTTTTATTTACAATTAACATCGTGCGTTATGGTTGGACCACCCATGATGAGTCGTTTTTCCCCAAAACTTGACTATTCCACCTTCGACGGAATTGATTTTATGTTGGCAAAAGGTGTTAGGACGCAGATCCACCCAACAAAGTCATGCCTGTTCCGCAAGAAATATAGTCATGGTGAATATCCAGCCTAAGTCAAATATCGCTGGTTTTTTATTGTAGCACTTTAATGTTATCAATAAATTTTCTGGAAACTACTTCCCAAATTTTTGGTAAAATCCTCCTTGACCTTTTCTTACCTTTAATGGGTAGTTCAATAAAAATCGTTAAAGTTTCATTAAAACCATTCGATCCTGATAAAATCGCTTGCAAAGACATATTTAAAAGATTTTTAGTATCTAAAGTATTAGATGATAAAGGAGTTTTTAAAACAACATCGATTTTATAATTCGCCAAATCTTCTTTAACATCAAAATGGAGAGAATAATCTTAAAAGAAAATAAAATAAAATTACTTAATTTGACTTTATTGACATTAACTTAGATATACCTCCTTTAAGACGAAATTTTAAGCTGTGAATTTTTTCTCTCAAGTCCTTCGAAAGCAAAATGGAATCTATAAAGAGATTCTGAGTACCGTTAACAATCGTTATTGCACCTTTCACCAGGGGCGTTATAAAAATATTTTTTGTATGCTCTTTATATGTTAGAGGCACATCAATCACCACACTGGCAAAAGCTTTAAGATCATCATATCGCGCTTCCAAAATCAGCAAATATGATCGATCTAATTTTACCTCATCTTCTGTTAAAAGATTAAAAATCGATTTTATTTCTACATGACTTCCATTTCGCATCATATAGAAATGTTGACTGCCATTGCCACTTAAATTATACAGAATTTGTTGACTATCAGCCACATTTGATTGCAGAATAATGTGTTCCAATATCAAGTCATATGTTTCATTTATTTGACCTATATATAAAGGCTTTTCAAATTGAAACATCTGCGATGACGTTTCATTTTTTATTTGCGGCAATTTTATGACGACATGCGTCATGGACGATAAATTTTCCCATGAAGCGTGTAAAGTCAGCTTGAGATATCCGATATCGTCAATTGCTTGCCAAGTAAAGTTGTTATTTAATTGCAGTTGTATGGTGAAGTTTTTTGTAGATAAATAGAAAAAATCTTGTAAATTTTGTAGCGAAAATTCCATATCTGGTTGATATGTATAGGGATTGAATAAAATGGGTGTCATATGCAATTCACCCATTTCATCTATGTCGCCTTCGTAAAAGGAGCTCATGAAACGAAAGTAATCTTAAGGGCAAAATGAAGGGATTAATAATCATTGCTAACAATATTTCGAGATATTAAAACAACTTGTAACTTAATATAATTGCGACTCATGGACTTGATTTATAATATAAATTACTTACTCTCTATATCCGCCATTTCTACTAACACATTTGCTGTTCCAACTTCTGTCAAACTTTTGTGTTCTGCTTTCACTTCCAATTCCCAGGTTTTTTGCCTAATTATTTTGCTTTTATTTAGATTTTGGGTATTCCATGTGATTTCTACTGCACCATTTTTATTATCTTGCATATGAAGTCCTTCTATTCCAATATCAGTTAGAGAAAATTCTACATCCGGTGTGTAGGTGCCATCGGCTAATTGCAGTTTAATGGGAACCATGGTAAAGTCCAGATTTACTAAACCCTTATAAAGCGTTTGAGCAAATGTAGGCTTTGGTGGTAAGCTACGTTTGGGATCAGAAAGTATTCTGACTGTAGCTTTGGAACTTTTAGGTGGATCGCCATTATCCTGAAAATTAAAAAGAAAATACGTGTTCAACCTTATTGTAAAATGGACATTTTGGGCTGCAAAGGTATGAGAAATTTTGCCAAAAAAACAAAAGCTATACAGTTCAAATTTTTATTCCGTTCTAGTTTAGTTCTATGCTACCAAGTTAGGTTCTAGTTCAGTTTTAGTTAAGCTCATTTCATTTTTAATCGAAAAAGGTTTCGTATCGAAAAAAATTTCGTAACGTATCAAAAAATGGATTGCGGCATTCAATAGCGTTCGAATCAAAAATTTTTTAAAAATTTAATAGATGTTTTGGCTTTTTAGTGGAATAAAAGCATATTATTCTTTTAAAATATAAACTAAGAAATAAAAGAAATTATTAAATAAAGGCGTATTGAGTAAATAAATTACTTATAAACGAGTAAGAAAGTATAGTCGGTCAAGCCCGAACACATGATACCCTACACCACAGTATATAAGAAGAAATTTTTGCAAGTGTACCGTTTGAGTGCTTAATTCTAGTTAAGTATTAGTTATTCTCTAGATCTGTTTTAGTGTTTTTCTTGTTTAGTCCAGCTCTAGATAGTTCTCAGTTCTAGTTTCGTTCTAGCTTAGTTGAGATTAAATTTGGGTTTATTTCTATTTCAGTTCTAGTCTAATTCTAGAAATCAGTTTTAATTAAGGAATTAAAATTGCTTAAAAATTAAAGTTTAGGTCTAGTTCAGCTTAGCCATGTGTTTCTGATTTCAAAAGCAAATGTCTAGAGACAGGTTTAGAGAGAGACAGGGTTTTTACATATCTATGGCAATCGGTTTGCTTCCTGTTCCCTCAATCAGATGTTTAAATTTCAATCTCTTACTGATTTGCTAATGGGTGTTTCCAAAGTAACGGTCGTTACCGATTTTCGGCAATTTTTTAAATAAAATTCCAATCTACCCAAATATGCCACGAGGATTGCTCCATTTTGGACTTACGAAAGTTCAAGCAATGCAAATGTAATTTCAATACTTTTTTTGACCATTAAAAAGTAACGATCGTTACATTTCAAATGTTGGAAACAAACATCATCTATTGTAAAATTTTGCACAAGATATGTCAAGTAAAGTATCTGATTAAATTCTTTGATATATTTTGTTTAAGGAATGGATTTACATATTTTCAAACCAAAGAAACTATCTACCAAAAAAAAATTTTGTTTTTTAAAGTAACGGTCGTTACATTATAAAAAGTTATAAGTTTTTTCTGTTCGAATTCATTTATTATGGGAAACAAAAAAGTAGCATATTTTTGTTAGTATAAAGAAAATTAAAGTTAATCTTTTTTATAATAATTTCATTTTTGAGAGTGGAAACATTCTTATCAAGAAGTCCTACCAGTGGAGCTCATTTCACAAAGATCTTTCAATAGAAAAATCAACTATAAAATATTAAGGACGTCATCCAGCCAAGCAATGACTGCAAGTGCCGATGGTTATTGTTATGCTTTCGACGTATACTAAGGAAAATCGGCTGGAGAATCGAAAATTGAGAAATTAGGATCGAAAGTGGTCAAGAAATTGTTGAATGTAGCAAATGTTGGACCACATGAGCCAACTTTTTTAGCTAGTCAAGCATTGCTACCAGTACCGTTAGGAAAAATAGAACAAAGAACTGCCCACTGGATTATATAAAGAATATGAAAAAAGACCGTGCTGAATTTGACTACTGACTATTGACTTGACAATAGTGAATCTGAATTCTTCAGCATTTAGATCAGCTGTGCAATGCAAAAAATGATGTTGGGTTATATTTACTTATACGCTGGATTCATGTGGCTAAAGGCCTCTTCGGAAGTGCATGCATAAGTTATTTAAGATATTCAAACATGAACACTATGATGAAAGGCGGTGCTAGCCTTCATCAGGGGTATCAGGTATAACTTAGATAATATTGGCCACAACCCCCAAAAACGTGCGAGCCAACTACAATGTGCCGTTTGCTACAGTAAAGAAATGTATCAAATCAATCTGAATCGAAAAAAGATGTGAACAAAAATTTCACGTATGTGCCCATTGGCCCTATATGTGGACAGCCATTTTTCCGAACTGAAGAATTTTGTTTTAATATTTTTTAAAATATGTGTATTAAGCTTTTAATAGTTACAGGAACAAACCTATTTTAATTAATATCCTTCTAGTTTATATTTAGGTCCAAATCGGTTAAGTTTAGTTCTAGTTTTAGTTTAAGTGTTTGGTTTTAGTTCAGTTTAGCTCAGTTTTTTATTAAGGAATTGAAATTGTTTTTAACCTAAATTTTTACACTCTGCTAAAAATTCTATTAATTTTCTTTAATCATTAAAGTTTACTTACTGTTGCAATAATTTCAAACTCAATCGGTCGCGGCAATTCCAATAAAATTCTCTCTAGAGTTAAATTAGCGAAATAGGTCTTCTTATCAGCACTTGTTACATTTTTAGTGCCAACACTAATGTAATGTTGTGCTGAGTCATTCGATGTGAAAGCAATTTGATTGTGCGTTAAATCATCATCTTTGGCTGTTATCTCTAGAAATGCGGTCAAATCGAAACCAGCAAAAATTGGTGTGGGTATAATCAATTCATAATGCGTTTCTGAAAATATTGGACTAAAATAGTTGCCCTCTTTTAGGGGTTGAAAGAAAATCTAATTTAAAAGATTAATAAAGTTAATATTATTTAAAAATTGTTCATGATGATGTCATTTTATTATTTATTCTACTAACCACAACTCTTTCTTTGCCCATGCCACAGCCTAAATTGATTTTTAACGAAATCCTTGCCGCAGTTTGCTCTTTGGCATAATTCTCAAAATGTTCAGTGGTGAAAAGTATTAAATTTCTAGTTTCATTTGAGCTGGAAGTTTCCAAACGGGCATCAATATAATTCAGCTCAAACTCATTGTTGGTAGCGGATAGAATTTCATTTATGGTGACATTTTCATAAGTTTTTATAATGCCACGCAAAGTTAAGTCAATGGGTTCATTAAATATTGAGGTGACTAATTCTTCGTTGGTGCAATCTGAAGAGATTTAAGATTTTTATTTAATTTCAAGTTTTTACATATTTTACCAGTTTACCTATTATTTCAGTTTTTTGTCCCAAACTCCCTGAAACAAATATCGTCCAACACGTAATCCAGTAGGTAATTTTACTGAATTTGTGTTTCATTTTAAGAAAAAAAAAACTTCTATTTTGTGTTAACTTTTGTTAAGTAACTTCTTTTTCAATCAACATGCGAACTTAAAATGAGTTCTTGCTCTCGAAAGGAACATATTATTACAATTTGTTTCTTAATTGAGATAAAATTTCAAATAATTTATAATTTTATCTTAAAATAAAAATAACATTATCGATAACGTAATGATTTTGGCACATTTATCAAGTTTTTGTATATTTATATAAATAAGTTCTTAGTAAAAACATGTGTATCTAAAATGTTTTTTACAAGTTTATACATAAATAGTTAAAATATATGTCATCGTTAAAAAAATTATTATTTATCGTATCTGAAATTAAATAAAACACATATGTATATTTCTTAAATCGGTTCGTAATGACTTAAATTTGGTCATCTCGTTGAGAATTCAATAAGATGCTGATTACATTAAGGGTGACATCGCTTAAATATGTCCCCTGCGACTCATGTTTTGTGGCGCCTAGTGTAGAAAAGCTTGCGGGGTAGTAAAAGTCGCACGTAGTGAGAATCGAAGCGAGCTCTTTGCCGAACTACATCAATGCAACAATAGAAAAAATAACACGCATTTTATTTGTGTAAAACATGATAAAGATGTCTAAAACTATTTATTTGTTTATAAAATAATAAATATATCAAAAACAATTTCACGAAACAATACAACTCTGCTAGAGAAAAACAGCAAGCGTTTTTCATAGGCCTATTGATTGGATTGATGCACTCAATGATGCCATTAGGATACGAAAGATACATTTTTCGTATATTTTGATGACTTCAGGTTTCATGTATAATTCTGACATTTTTCGTATCTTTTGAATCTGTACGCAAAATGTACAGAAATAAAATATTGAACTTTCTCTCTGACAAAGTTTTTTTAAGTTATCGTTTCGTTATGAATACTAAACAAAACAGTGACAACTAAATACAAAAGTGAATGCATGTGTGGAGAGAATTTTTAGCCAACTAAAACTTATTAAAGGCCCAACTAGAATGTGCATAAACAAACTTAAGCTACTGTCAAAAAGAAAACAAAAAGCCTCTCAAATGCATTAAAAATAACAAAAAGAAATTAAAAAAACATTGATTCCGTACGGAATGAGCGATTAGTTTCGCACCTTGCTTAAGCAAATGACAGTTTTATAAAACATATTTACTACATATTTACTCAGTTGCTTAAGTCAAGTTATTCACATTTTGGTTTGGTCTTAAGACTGATCATCGTAACCGAATCAATACTAAAACAATAGCAGCTTTAATAATGGTGAAAGAAAACATTACGGAAGTTTTAACATACGAGCCACCTAAATCGACGATAAGTAGTAGTGCGAAGTTGTTCTGAGGAAATATGAACATATGTTTTATTTTCAGGAAATCTATATGAACTTTTTGATATAGTCGCCTTAGTATAAACGCCTTAACTCGTATGTTAATTTTTACAAAAATGAATTTGTTTTGATAACATCCAAAGATAGTTACATATAACTAATTTTAAAGTTTGCTTACTGTTTTTTTTTTTTTTTTTTTTTTAATTACATACCTAATATTTATGACTTAAATAAATATAAAAATTAATTTATATGATACCATTTTCTTTACCATATTCATTTACTATGCAATAATAATTTTATATTAATAAATGTTAAACGGTAAAAATGAATTTTAAAATTTTTTTCAAAATGTATCTTTTTGGAAACTAAAATTTATCTTTCTCGAAATTTCACTGGCAACACTGGATGCACTTCTCTTTTGCATATTTCTTTCTCTCTTTTGTTTGTTTTGTTACGTATGAGCAATGTTTCCACTTAGAATATTTTTAGCAACATCTCAATCTTCAGTTTGAACAGCAGGATCAGTTAGGCCCACAATTTCTTCCTTGGTTAAATTTTTAAAATTTTTCTCAGTATTGCCTATTTGGCATATTAATTTCTATATTTCCCAAACTAAAATTTTATTACTCTATGTCAACACTGCTATGAATGAAATCAACGAGTAAGAAGCATTGATCAATTTAATGTCAAAAGGTTCACCGCGTGTTGCGACAAAAGAGTCTTCTTTATGTAAATGCCAGCGGATTTAAGTAGGGACTTCAAAGGAAAACGTAAGCATTATCGCAGCGACATCACCCTCAAGCTGCAGGTCCGCATCATGCATTCAACGCTTTATCGCTGCATACGCCGTTGTAAAAAAAATAGAATCTGTGTTGTTTTACGTATCAAGTTACATGCATAAAACCGTTGGATGCGAAAAGTATTCGTTCAAAGCGTTGCATGTTACATCCCAACAAAAAATGTTATCATTTTGCGAAACACTAATGGTACATTTAAAAATATATGCGCACAATTATGCGCTACGCAATAAGACATACAGAGATGTAGTAAAGTAAGTGAAGAATTTCTTAACAAGTTTTTTAAAAGAAAAAAGAACCTTTCAAGTGTCACGGCATTCCCTTACTACGAAGCAGGTTTGTAAGGAAAAATACTAAAAAATAACTGTAAACAAGTATGAGTGCTATATTCGGCTATGCCTTATCTTATATACCCTTCACCATGGTGAGAAAGGAACAAAAAGTTTTATATGTTGGTATCAAAGAACTGCAAAAATCACAATTTTTCTTGATTTACTCATACGCATAAATTTACATAAACTCTATGCCTGCAAAAAAAAGTTCAACGTTGGTAATTTTACCATCGTTTTGTAAACATTTGGTTTGTGCATGTGTGAGTTTTTTATTGAAACCTAGCGGGAAAGAGAAGGAGTACGGAGGCCTTATAGAAGGCCTCTGTAGCCCTTATTTTGGATGTACAAGGCCTGCTCGCTCTATTCCATACTCATATCTTTTTTACACACGTTGTCATTGCGGAGTAGGCCTTCCGCTCTCGCTTCTTTAGCAGGTACATAAGAATGTTAACGGGATCAAAAAAAAAATTATTTTGCTTTTGCTTGTGCAAAAAAACAATAAAAAAAATGTTGCTCCTTCTCCACTCCCTTCTCACAGAAGCGAGTGTGGAAGGTGTATCTTATCTTTTATACCAAAGAGCCGAGCCCTTCTATGAGGCCTTCTTTAACAGTTAGACAAGAACAGCAATTGAATTAAAAAATATTTTAAGCAGGCCTTTAAAAAGGCCTGAAGTAAGAAGATCTTCTGAATTTTCCCGCTGGGAAGTGCTTTGTTTGCATTTATTGTTACGCACGCAATAACACGAATGCTCAAAATCAAAAGGCAGACATTCATATGCTCTTGCATTCCAGTAGTCATTGTCAACTCGATGAGACAACGACGAACTTAATTGGTATGAGTACGAGTACGAGTCGCTTTGTTACATCAACATTAACAACAATAACAACAATTCATTGTACATAAAGAACTACTGTACTTTTTAAGAAATGATAAAAAATAAGAACAGTTTTCTATTTCTATGGAAATTGTTTGTACCTATGTGCGTTTGCGTTTCATTTCAATTTTTTTTCTTGTACTACATAGTAACTGCTGAATGCCTACATGATGATTGCTTGATTTCTGGCATTTTTGTTTGTATTTTCGCCAAACAAAAAACAACAACCACAAGGGATTTAAGGGGAACAATTTGAGGCAGTTGTGGTTTTTTACTCATATCTCAGCCATTTGTGGACCAATCTTGCTGAATTTCAATAGCAAACAATTCCGGGCCATATGTGACATAATGTATAATAACCTGGCCCCCATCATATATGGGGTCTTCGGAAACCCCATTTCAACGGTCAGACGGACAGATGGACATCGTTAAATCAACTTCGCTCCTCATAAGGACCCAGAATATATATACTTTAAAGGGTCTAACATCAATATTTTAGAAATTACAAACTGAATGACAAACTGATATGCATATACCCTTTTCACCACCTGTGGTGAAGGGTATAAAAAACATTCAGTGTGTAAAGCTGATAGCTACACTCACAAGTTTTTATGTACGTTGAATAAAGCACTATTTGTGTCAAAAATGTATTGCTTCAAAGTGGGAATTTTACATATAAAATGAATGCCTTCCGTAAGCGAACCTCTTACATTTCTCCTTTAAAAACCTGATTCGTTTGAAGCTCAATTTTTTACTTGGATGCAACGCTTTTTATGCGTCGTCACCACAAGTAAAAATACTATTTTGTTTGTCAAAATCTACAAATTTGTTAGAACGCTGCCTTTGACGCTTAAACCTACTTTTTACATTCAACGCCTCAAGACTTCCAACGCTTTAGTGCATGTAACTTATTACGTAAAGCAACACAGATTCTACTTCTTTGACAGCTGCATATGCAGCGAAAAGGCGTAGAATGCATGCTTTGGACCTCCAATTTTAATGTTAATCGCCTCTAAGGAATATAATATATGTATATGACTTCAGTTCAGTTCTACACAAGTTCTAGTTTTGTTATAGTTCTCTTAAATTTTTTTTTCGTGATAGCTTAGTTTAGCTCAATTTTTTTAGTCTAGTTCAGTTTTATGTAATTTCTAGTTCAGTTCAAGTTTAGTTCTAGTTCTGTTCTAGTAAAATTTTATTTCAGTTCTAGTTCAGTTTTAGTTCTAGTTCAAAACTAGTTCAGTTTAAGTTTTGTTTTAGCTCATTTCAAGTTTAGTTATTATAGTTCAGTTTTGACGCAGATCTAGTTCAGTTTTAGTTCACTTACAGTTCAAAGCTAGTTAAGTTCTAGGTTAGTTTAATTTCAGTATTAGTTCAGTTCTTGTTCATTTCTAGCTCAGTTATGATTCAGACATAGTTGAGTTAATTTAAAGTTCGGTTCAAATTCTATATCAATTTAGTTCTAGTTTGTTTTTCCTTCTACTTTTGACTGGTTTGATACGATGAAAACAATCTTTTGACTTCAACTGCTTTTCATGTTGTTTTTTAATTGAAACAATTAACATTTTTAAATTATTTATGTTGTTCAAAGTTAAAATGCGTTATTGACATTCAAAATAATAATTTTCAAATAAATATACCTCAATTGTCTGACATGTTTGAGTTTAAAACGGTCATTAACCCTAATTATGTTGTATAAGAAAAATTGTAGAAAAACTTGTTACAAAATAAATTTTCTAAAAATGTTCAAAATTTACAGCAATCTTGAACTACATATGCAAATAATAAACTAAATGCACTTAATTTAAAAAATTGTTCTTAAAATTAACATAATAAATCATTAAAAAAATCTTCTGCGAAATGACAGTATAAATACAAGATTCGAAGCAACAAATTAAATTAGTAGATTTTCTAAAATTCACTAGTTAAGCGCTTAATTTAAACGGTTTAAAATTATCAGTACAAACAACAAATAGAGAAAATGTATCTTTTAAATTTGTGTGTAGTAATTTTTACATTGATTTTAATTGTGATTTATCCTTGCAAAGGACTACAAAATCTACTCAATCAAAACTTGGATACATTGGAGAAATTTCGCCAACAGGTAGTATTACCCGTGGCTGTAGCACCCAATTGCACTTTAAACGCTTGTGAAGCCTCGAAACTGGTCTCTCAGTTATTGGTGTTACTGCAAACCTCCATTGTGATACCGGTACACAAGGCACCACAAAATAGTCGCTCCTTAGCGGATAAAGATGATCGAGATCATCATTTGCAAAAAATGGTCCGTCAAATAGAAAGTCGTTTGCGCTCGGTGGAACAGCCGGTTTGGCGCTTAGCCTTAGGCAGTCGTTTAGAATGGAATCATTGTACCTCGAGTGTTTGTCGCTGTAATCCCGATACGAAAAGTTTTAATTGTTGGAATGCAAATCTCAAGTCGGTTCCAGTTACACAAATTATACCTATGAATATGGTGTCGATGTAGGTAGTTGGATGTGTGTAATTTCTTTGGATAAATGTTAATAGAAAATTGCTTTCCTTAAAGAGATCTTTCGCGCAATGCCTTGTCTACTTTGCACAAAGATACATTTAGCGGTCTAACGTTGCTAAAGGAGTTGGATTTATCAAGTAATCAATTGGATTTTTTACCATTCGATCTGTTCCAAGATCTAGACAGTTTAATACAGCTGTAAGTGAAACACTTCAAAATCCAAATAACGAGTATATTATTTACATATATACTCTTTATAATTAAAGATACAGGGTGGGAAAACTTCGACTCACTGATTGGGATATTGTACCCGTTGTAGTCCATCTTTGGCCAATAATTCTTAAGCCAATTGATATTTATATGGAAACATTCCTTGATCATTTTTTTAAATGCGCCGCAGCGATGCTCTGAATATTTCCACAAGTAAACTTCCGTAGCATTCACAGCTTCCCTAGTGCGAACAGGTCGAGCTAGAGTTCTTCGTAGTTTATTACCTACTGAACCCGGATTCTCAAAACGGGTAAATATCTTTTTGCCCTGTTCACACTGGGAGCGTTGCACTATTAAAATGTTGACGGTATTTTTTGAGTTGTAAGAATTGATCGTCTGCAATTATAATATTTTTACCCGTTCTTTTGCATTATTAAAAAAAAGAAATTTAAAACCGTTAAAATAAAAAAAATTATGATTATTTCAAATCAATCAGTCGAAGTTTTATTAAATTTTAATATCGTTATGAACTTCTGTTTTTCGTGTTAAAATGCGAACATTCTCATTCTCGAAAATCATTCTCTCTTAACCTCAACCTTTTTTAAATAAAAAAAATTCCAACTTTTTTTATATTTTACAGCCGTATTCAATATAATTTAATTGAAGAACTGGATTATCGCATCTTTTGGAAATTACGACACTTAAGTCTATTGGATTTAAGTAAAAATCGCTTAACCACTGTCGATGAGCAGCTTTTCAATCATTGTCAACGTTTAAATGTTATAAATTTGGCGGATAATAAAATTAAAACTTTTCCCTCAAATCTCTTAAGGGATCAATTGAATTTAGAGGAGCTCGATATGTCACGAAATGAGATACAAATTTTGAAATCGAGCAGTGTTTTGAATTTGAATAAATTAAATGTGCTGGATTTTTCGACAAATGAAATTTGTGAGTTGTAGTTATAGATTTTACAGCTTTATCACATATACATATTTTCCTTTTCTATATTTCAGCATCGATATCAGAGGATTTCTTTTCAGGTCTAATCAGCTTGCGAACTTTAGTATTGCATAATAATCAAATAACCACTATATCTGGTACGATATTCAAAAGTTTGGTAAAACTAATAACCCTGGATTTGACCATGAATCGTATAGTCAAAGTAAGTTTTAAGTATCGTTGAATTATTTTTCAGGATGTATAAAAATATCGCCATCATATAAAAATTTGTTAAATGAAGCAAAATTTAAATCATTATTTTGGAATGCTGATTTTAAGCGAGTACTTATCTAACAGACTAAAAAGTAAAAGGCCTGCATAAGTGTATTTAAAAGTCAAACACACAAAAAAAAAACAAATGTTTGTACAAAACGTTTGTATACAACCACAAAGACAAATGCTTTGTGTTACTGTTGTTCGCACAATTTAAATTGTGCTGTGTGCAGGCGCAGATCCAGCTCGAGCCTTAGGGGGGGGGGGGGGGGGGGGAATTTTTTGTGATACAAAAAAGTAAAAAATCGGTTTTTAAAAGTTTATTAAAAACAATATGTCGCACTTGTTCAACAATACTGTATTAACTAAAAATCTTAAAATTTTCAGTAGAAGCAAAACAATTTTTAATTTAATATGAAAGGCAAATGAAAAAGTATTTTTAAACCAACCGTTTCCTTACCAAAAGGAAGACAAAATAGCTCGATATTTTTACAGCGGATAGATATGAATAATATCTGTCGACTTTTTTCAAAAAGTTAAAAACTAAAAATTTTAAGTTAATACAGTATTGTTGAATAGGTGCGATGTGTATATTATATTAAAAACAAACTCAACAATAAGGTTAAATAAAACATAAGATCAGTTCAATATAAATTAAAATAAATTAATCTTTTAAAACAAGCAATTTATGATTTCCTTGTGAGCCAATTTAGATAGTACAGTCTATCTTCTGTCATTGTTGATCTGAGCCATGTTTTATTCGACGAAGGGTAGGAAATGACCTCCCGCTCGTAGCATTACTAACGCGCATTGAAACAAAAATTTTAAATATTTTTCTTAGATATGGGTAGATATCTTCATCACAGTTTATTAAAGCATCTACAACGTTATCTGATAGATTTTCAGATATTTTCCATGTTTGTTGCCAATGCAACAGTTCAGGCTCAAGTTTAGATGTTAGTAGGTGTTTTTCTCTTTTATCAAACATAATCAGCTCATCAGCTAGTTGTCGCTTTAAAAGTTTTGTATCTTCATATGACTTGATTACACTTTGAGGTAGAAGTTTAGGTATGCTCTATACATTTAGGATATCTATTGGGAAAGGTGTTTTGAGATCTTCTAAAATAAATTCAATAAGAGGAATGTAACCTACAACTCGGTAGTAATCTTCAACATTTTGGATGGGATCTTGTCTTTTCGATTGAAACCTTGATTTGAACGCAAATAACTTTAACTTTTTCAAAAGTCTCTTTTAATTGTTCTCCGGTTTTATTTATTTTCTCTTCAAGGCACATGATTAATGTTTTGATAAGGCTTGATCCTTTTTGGAGATCTATATCGTGCTTTTGTAAAATGTTACTAAACGGCTGTGTTACAATAAGTAACACACTTAATATGTATATTCCGCAAAGAAATTCAAAAGTACTAAGTGAGTTATTTAATATAAGGCTTTTGATGAAGTATCTCTACCTTTCCACTCAGATATTTTTTCCAAAGCTATATGATGTACACTTGTTGCAAAGTGTAAAATTGAGTCGTGACGGTCCACCCATCTGGTCTCGCATAATGTAGAGAACTTGGCTCCCAAACACTTTGCTAAAACTGCGATTCGCTTGGGATGATTATATATAAAAAATTTTGTCGTTTCTTTAACAAATTATACAACTTTTTGTATTAATGGCACTTTATTGCTTTTAGAAATTTAGTTGTTTGATTTATGGGAATAGCAAGGCGTTTGTTTCGCATTTGTCGCGGTCTCCAGGGGCCAAATTCTGGGAGTCGTGATCGAGTACTTTCTCGATTCGAAAGCAATTTAATATTTAATTATTTCAGTCAATACTGAACGAATTGGAATTATTTTTTCGTTATTGTAAAGCATTCATTTGAGTTTCACAATACTGAAAAAATAATTTCGATTCGCTTAGTATTGACTGAAATAAAATTGCTTTCGAATCGAGAAAGTACTCGATCACGAATTCCAGAATTAGGCCCCAGAATTTTTTAATAGGTCCATTTTCTGCTGACATCAGAGGACACATCTGTTCCAACTCCTACACAATTTTTTAGGTCAAGACCAAAATTTGTCAAAGCTTTTAATTAACACATAAGCGTCATTATCAATATCCTTTGAAGCCTCTTCAAATGCGTTTACAACAAAGCCAATAAATTCTTCCCTAACAACTTTTTGTTGTACAACTACAAATTCGAGTCGGAAAAAAGCCAATCAATTGTAAGGGAATGTAAGAAAAGATAAACTCACTGTTTGTTGTTGATGTTTTGTTTAAGCTTTGATATAGTTATAAGTAGGGCAACCAAAAATAAGCAATTGCTTTTTTTTTTGTTTACAAGATAGAAAGATTTTGATTGAACAGAAATTCCGATCATAAAAAAACAAAGAAAATGAGCTATATTTGTTAGGGCTTTTTTTTGCTTATTTTGGCAATATCGGCTTTTTTTTAGTTATTTTTGCGATATCGGCTTTTTTTTACTTATTTTGTCATTTTAAGATAATTTTTCATTTTTTTCATACGAAAAAAAAATTATTTAATAAATTTTTGCAAAAATCGTTGTTTTTTTTTTTTTTTTGATGTGGCAACTTTTTTTATTTGTACTAACAAATTCACCTTTTTGTCAAGGCGAATTCATGAAATCGCCTTACTTTTTGTGCTGCTACAACTCTGGTTGAAAAAAAAAACGTTTAAATCAAAGTAGCCAAGTTTTTACTGTCAACAAATTTACATTTTAAAAATTTCATTGAATTGTTGAAAGCATAACATTTTTAAAACTTTTTAAAGTTGTCTTAGTTTAAAAACAGATAAAATTACCTTCATAGCCTCTGCGTTTTGGATGTAAGTATAAATTTTTTTTAATTTATTAAAACCTTTGTTAAAATTGGTTTATTGTTTTATTATTTAGAAAATGCCTAAAGTCAAGGAAAGCAAATCGGTTTACTTGAGCAAGCTAGTCAAACAGTATCCAGATTTAAAAACTGATGGATCAGCTTTAGTGTGTAACGTGTGCTCAAAACCTTTATCTGTTGATAAAAATTACAACATAAAACAACACCTGGATTCAAAAAAGCACAAAGATCTAAAAGAAAGAGAATCAAAAAAAAATTTACAACAAACTTTTCTACAAAGTTCTACAAGTTCATCGGCCGCCGATAAATTTTGCATTGATCTCTGTGAAGCCTTTATATCAGCAGATATACCATTATACAAAATTCGACATTTAAAAGTACAACATTATCTTCAAAACTATACATCATTCCATATTCCATCTGAATCGTCTCTTCGAAACAAATATACAAAAATAGTTTATGAATCTACAGTTAACAAAATAAAGGAAGAAATACAAAAACATTTAGTTGGGTCTCTATAGACGAGACCACCGATGCGTCGAACAGATTTGTGGCAAACGTTGTTGTGGGTATACTGCATGTGGATGAAAATATTTCAGAAAAAAGATTTTTAATAAAAACAGCTGTATTAGAAAAAGTCAATCATTCCACTATTGCACGTTTGTTTGATGATTCAATGAAAGAATTTGACCTAGATAAACAGAAAATTTTTCTTTTTGTAAGTGATGCCGCACCATATATGGTGAAAGCTGCAAAGGCCATTGCTGTATTTTACCCACATATAACTCACGTAACCTGTCTTGCACATGGAGTTCACAGAGTTTGTGAACATATAAGAGAATACTACTCAAATGTAGACAAATTTATTTCAAATGCTAAAAAAACGTTCCTTAAATCTCCTGCAAGGGTTCAAATCTTACGAGAAACAGCACCAGATATACCACTACCTCCACAACCAGTGATAACTCGATGGGGGACGTGGATAATGGCTGTAAATTATTATGCCAAATATTTTGATAATTTCGTAGAAATTTTTTCAAATTTAAACTCTACAGATTCTTCAGCAGTGCGTATATGCCAGGCTTTAATGAATGAAAATAATTTGCGCAACCAAATATTGTTCATTTCTGTAAATTTTGGGTTTTTACACGAAGTAGTAACCAAATTGGAAACAAAAAATCTTTCATTGGTTTCCCAAGTGAATATAGTTATGGACACCGTAAGAAAAATTTCCGGTGTTCCAGGGGATATAGGCGACAAAGTGAATAAAAAATTTGAATCTGTTTTATTAAAAAATGAAGGATTTTCGGTACTAAAAGATATTGTGGATATACTGGGAGGCAAGCGGCATTGCGAGTTCAATCGTAAAAAATATACCTCAGAGCAAATACTCAATTTTAAATATGCTCCCTTAACATCTGTAGACGTAGAAAGAACTTTTTCTATGTACAAAAGCGTGCTGACTTCAAATAGACAGGGGTTTCTTTTCGAAAATTTATCGCATCAATTTATAATTTACTGTAACAACGCATTCAACGAATAAAGTGGAAAATAAACCATAAATTTTAATTGCTTTTTTTTTTTTTTTTATTTTAACAGCTTATTTTCATGTTTTTAAACGCTTTTTTTAAGAGCTTAAAACTGTTTTTTAGTGCTTATTTTTGGTTGCCCTAGTTATAAGTAATACTTTGAGTGTTTTTAATTCTTATTCGCTTTAAGGTTTTATTTGTATAATATTTTTAGCTTTTCTAAAAAGCTAAAAATTAGTGTTTCTAAAATCTTTGAAAAAAGTTTACGGACGATCTGGCCTAAGCAACCAGTGAAATGCGCATAGAAGCTAGCTTTCCATCAACAATAAATTTCAGTGTATTTATCATATATGAAAAATTGGGAATTTAGCACGTCACACAGAAATCTTATTAATAATAATTTGTATTCCCAAAAAAATAACTTTGAAAAAAATATTATTATTGGGAATTCTTGTATTATCGAAATAAACAAAACATATTTTTATAATTTAGGCGGGGGAGGGGGAATTTCCTTACTTCCCCCCCCCCTGAATCCGCGCCTGGTTGTGTGGGTACAATAATTCAAAAAAAAACCCTCCAGACAGTACTTTTTTCTTTAAAAACCTTTTAATACTGTACAAAATTTTTGCCTTTACTTCCAGTATTTGAAAATTACCTCGTGCAGTCTGCAATAATTGCCGTATTCATGAAAAATAATTTAAATTTCAAACTTACATACCCAGTAAAAACTTCGCCTACTTTTTCAAAATAAATAGCTTCTTTCACTTTTTATTTAGTAGCTTTCTTCTATAGCCACTTCTATAACAACTTCTATAATTACTTTTTTCTGGATATATGTAGGTAAAAAAAATAATGACCTGACTTTGAATGCGTTAATTTTGGGACAGAATCAGAAAAACATTAAATACATACATCCAGAAAAAAGTAGTTATAGAAGTTATTGTAGTAGTAGTTAAAGAAGAAAGCTACCTAATAATGAGTGAAAGAAGCCATTAATTTTAAAAAAGTAATCGGAGTTTTAACTGGGTATATCCTAAAACTAAATTTTTTTAACAAATTTTTTCTAAAATATTTAGATTTCATATGGGCATTTCCTGGGGTCATTAACGTACGTTCGTACGCTTTTGATCTACAAATAATATAGAAAACAAAACTTTTCGTAGAATTTTTTTTGCTATTCGATAGCATTTGGGTAGCTCTATGTTTTCTGCAAAAGATGGATTTCATCGAGTTTAAGTTTTCATAGTGATAGTTATAAACATGTGGTCACGAACGCACGCAAAATAGAAGTCAACTTTGGCTGGCAGTAGTGAAATGTAAAACTATGCGTAATGGAACGGAATATTCAAAAGAGATTAATTTATTTTGAAAGTGTATTAATGTAGGTATCCATCCAGTATTTACAAAATAAAATATCTCTCTTGGTTTTTATAAATTGGCTCTTTTACCGGTCGCGAACGTACGGGTCGCATGTAAAATCTATATATATAAAAATGAAAAATGTTTGTATGTTTGTTTGTTTGTTTGTTTGTTTGTTTGTTTGTTTGTTTGTTTGTTTGTTTGTTTGTTGGCTTATAGACTCCTAAACTACTGAACCGATTTTCCTGAAATTTTTACAGATACATCACGTGAGCCCTAAAAATAAAATAGGCTACTTATTTTTTCGATAGGGGCAGGGGAATTGGTATCCCCCATAGGATGCCAATATTATTTATCGTATATATTAAGATCCGCTGCACGCATTATGTAGAACTTTTGGTAGTAAGATCTTCTGAGCCCCAAAATTAAAATAAAATAGCAGCGGGGGAAGTGGAATCCCCCATAGGACGCCAATGTTTAACATCGCATATCTAAAGAACTGTAATAGTGAGAATGTTCAAACTTTCTAGAAGTCACTCTTATGGTATACAACACTTTTGAAAATAACAATAAGGCGGGTAGGCGCAGGGGGGGAAATACCTCCCATAGGATGCATATATTAAATATCGCTCAACTGAAGAATTATTAAAGGGAGAGTCTTCAAAAGTGGTTAAAGCTATTATTATAGTAAACTATAAATTTCAATATACAAATGGGCGGGGTAGACGGGGGAGGAGAAGTACCCCTCATATATAGAAATATTAATAAGAGCCACTGCACGCATTTTGTTGAACTTTTGGTAGTAGGATCTTCTGAGCCCCAAAATTAAAACAAAATAGCGGCGGGGGTAGTGGTACCCACCATAGGACGCCAATGTTTAATATCGCATATCTTAAGAACTGTTATAGTGAGAATGTTCAAACTTTGTGGAAGTCACTCTTATGGTATACTTCAGTTTTGAAAATAAAAATAAAGCGGGAAGGCGCAGGGGGGAAATACCTTCCATAGGATGCATAAATTAAATATCGCTCAACAGAAGAACTATTAAAGGGAGAGTCTTCAAACATGGTTACAGCTACTACTATGGTAAACTATAAATTTCAATATAAAAATGGGCGGGGTAGACAGAGGAGGAGCAGTACCCCTCATAGATAGCAATATTAATAAGAGCCGCTGCAAGCAATTTGTTGAACTTTTGGTAGTAGGATGTTCTGAGCCCCAAAATTTAAACACAATAGCAGCGGGGGAAGTGTTACCCCCCATATGACGCCAATGTTTAATATCAGATATCTTAAAAACTATTAAAGTTAGAATGTTCAAACTTTGTAGAAGTCACACTTATGGTATACTACACTTTTGAAAATAAAAATAAAGCGGGAAGGCGCAGGGGGGAAATACCTTCCATAGGATGCATATATTAAATATCTCTCAACTCAAGAACTATTAAAGGGAGAGTCTTCAAACGTGGTTAAAGCTACTATTATGGCAAACTTTAAATTTCGAAATAGAAATGGACAGAGGAGGAGCAGTACCCCTCATAGATAGAAATATAATTTAGAGCCGCTGCACTCTTTTTATTAAACTTTTTGTAGTATGATCTTCTGAACCCCAAAATTGCAACAAAATAGCAGCGGGGAAATGTTACCCCCCATAGGACGCCAATGTTTAATATCACATATCTTAAGAACTGTTATAGTAAGAATGTTCAAACTTAGTAGAAGTCACTCCTATTGTATACTACACTTTTGAAAATAAAAATAAAGCGGGAAGGCGCAGGGGGGAAAACCTTCCATAGGATGCATATATTAAATATCTCTCAACTGAAGAAGTGGTTTAAGCAGTGTAGCGAAGCGCACCGGGTTAAGCTAGTAAGTATATAAAAATGTCGTTAGAAGTAGCTTAAAAAGAAAAAAATTTTATTTTCCAGTTTCCAGCGCAGTTTCCTCAAGTAAAACAGCTGAGATATGCTATGAAACCATTCTTTTATAAAAACATAGATATAACAATAAACAATAAAAGACGACGATCATCAACATTTTATTTTTTCATCCTGGTAGACCATTCTGGGAAAATATATCCAATTTAGTTGTTATTTGTAATTATTCGACTTTTGGTTTTGATCGATTTTTGAATTTTAAAATTGCTCGATTAATCGAATGAAGGCTTTAAATTGTTTGAACAATTTAGAACACTTTTCTCCTCTGTTTTCGACTGGAATAAAAAATAAACCATTTACATTGTGCAGAAGTGCACAATACATATTTTATTAAAATCTGTTCAATATTTTCAGAGTTATAACCATTTAAATTTGAAACTAACACATATGCAAAACACATAAATAAATATTTTGTTTTTTTTTTTAATTATCAACTAATAAAAAAATAGGGTTGTCGATTATCCAACACTTTCAAGAAACCGGTTTTCGAATATTTCGACTATATAAATCTTATATATAAATCGGCACAGGCAAACCAGTTAAGAACGATATCTTTCTTTGTTTGCCAAGCAATCACGTGAAACATAACATATGAACCTGATCGTTAGTCCGTCGCCAAATCGATCCACTTAGACGGAAAAAATTAATGTTCAAAACCTGTAAATTCATATATACTTAGATAAAAAGAGGGAGAAAAAGATTATTTTTATAAACTTTTAAAACAGGATCTTTTTTTAAGTTCGTTTGATTCCAATTACACTCGTATGTATTCGGTTTCCAGAACATGGCTGATTACTTATTTATATTTTTTTGTAATCCCTCTCAATTTCCTTTATTTCTAAAATTATTCTCTATAGGTTTGGTTAATTTATTTTTTAACGTATTACAATTTCACGACAAAAATCAGACACTTCGTTTCCAAACAAGGACACTTAGGATCTAATCTAATGATAACTTGAATGTCGACTTCCAGCCGATTAGAAGATACGAGGTAAAAGAAAATGGACAGTCGGGTTTACTCATTTATAACTGCTGATGAATTTTTTTTTGACGAATTTGACGTTTATAGTCAGCGTTTTAAAAACTGCAGTCAAAGTAAAAAAATTGCCATTTCTTCCACTTCTTCATTTGTCATTGGCCAAAAAAAAAACTTTTGCTTTTACTTCTGATTCACTAAATGTAAACAGTCGCTGTCAAAACAACTCAAAAGCGAAAAGTAATACACAAATTTTCGTTGTTTGTTCCACGGTTTTTGGATTCGACTGCAGTTTTTAAAACCATGTTAATAGTGATTTACTATTTTGCCAATCATGCTCAAATCTAAAAATGAAATACATATGTTTAAAAGTATGAGTTATGAAAATAAATGCAAAAGGTAACAAATTGTAACTTAGTTTTAAGGTTAAAAATGTAAACAAAATATTTTTACATTAAAAAAGTAGACATTTCTAAGAAATTAATATTAATCGATTAATTGACATAATTTGTTCGAGTTATTCGGTTTTTGAAATTGGCTATTTTAATTATTCGATCTAATAATAGTGGAAAAGTTCTTCGATTAATCGAACAACGATTAATCGAGTAAATACTCTAGTTGTTATGATTTTTATTTTAAATTCAATTAAAAATAAAAAATATGTAATTTGGGACACAGTCAAGTCACAAAAGGAATGACAAACTTTTAGACACCCCTTCCACCTGTGGCGAAGGGTATGCAAATGTGTTTATTTTTTTGTTCTTTCTCTTATTGCTGCATGTTTTTTTTTCATTCCCTTGTTAATTTTTGAGAGTAGTTTCTATACGCGCTATTCATTTAACTTCCAATAGCGACATACAGTATAGAGTTTGAAACATTTAAATGACTTGGATGTGTGCCGACCTTTACAATAATGTTTATTTATAATTCTTACCCTTAAGCTTGTTTTATCTTACCGAAAGCCTATTTTCGAAATGTCATTTAATGCGAGTTAAATTAAATAAAAGTATTTAGCTGAATTTTTTTTTTTATAGAACCTTCTATAACAAATAGAATAGGTCTCATGAGAAATGGACTAAAATAAAGATATCGACATGCTTATAGCTCATTACTCATGGGCCTTATACCGGGAGCATACTTTTTTCGAGGGTTTTGTAAAAAATATAAATGTAAATATTTCTTGTAAGTGTGTTATTGGTGCCAGATCTTCGGCATAACACTATTACTTACATTTGCGAAAATAATAGTATCTTGCGATATGGTGATGACTTTTGCGCCATCTTGTATAAAGAGAATATTTAAGAGTAATTACATTTCTGTACTACTTCCCGCATAAATGATGAAACAGAACTGGGGCTGAACGATGTTTTTCATACAGTTTGACATAAAATTATGCCCGAGAATGCGGTCGAGAAATAAAATCAATTTTATTTTGAGGACGTTTTTTCTAATGCTCTCACATAAAGACGCTTATTCTCTTAACAATGCTACCATACTTTCATTCAATTTCATACAATTTGTAAACAAAGAAAAATAAGAACAAAAGAAAAAGCAAGAAATGAGAGAGAATTTGAAGTTGCTGCCGACGTTTTAATTATGGGCTTTAGAATTTTTGCTTGAAGTTGAAGACTCAAATCTGTTTCATCATTAATTTTAATGTTCCAAAAATAAAAAGATATCCAACTACTTTTTAAAGTGCTACATCTGAATTTAAAATCCTAAAACTCTATACTTAAGAGTAGTATTTATTTATGTGTAAAAATATAAGTTTATTTAACTTTCTCTTCAGATCCACAGTCGAGCCTTCTATGAGTTGGTAAATTTAAAAGAACTTTTTCTGGCACAAAATTCATTATCCAGCATTCCGGATGGCATGTTTCTTAACTCAAAATCTCTTATGCGCATAACCTTCTTTTCCAACAATCTTACCACTTTGGAATCAGCAGACTTTGAGGGTCTGACAAATTTAAGAAATTTAATGCTGAACAATAATAATTTAAAGTATTTAAATTCGAAAGTCTTTTCACCATTCACAAATTTAGAAAAGTTGTAAGTAAAAGCGACATTTTTACAACTTCCATTACAAATTCTAAATAAATTTGTTTCATATTTCGATAGACGCATCGACTCCAATAAATTGCAATACTTACCACATGGCTCCTTTGCCGATCTACACAAACTGATTTCGGTTAAATTGGATAAGAATCCGTGGCATTGTGATTGTCGTGCCCTGTATTTGGCCCGTTGGATACGTGAACATAGTTCTAAGCTATGGGATGGTGCTCCCATGTGTCGTGGACCTGGTGATTTAGGCGGCCGTGAGGTGGGTTTATTACGTTACGATGATCTCTGTGATGGCCAGTGGGCCAGTATGTTGTCTTTATCACCACGTTTACCCGTACGCAAAAATCGCATTTCAACGCCCATGAATTATACTGATTATTTTAATTTATACTTAAAACATATTTACACATCCTCACCCGATCTACAGGAAAAACTGGATTCATTTCTAACAACCGAGCGCACTGTTGGACGGAGGGGCTAATAAAATTATTTGCAGTAAAAAAGCGCATTAAGAACAATTTGGAATTGGTAAGAGGAATTTAGAAAGAGAAATGTAAGTATTTTTGAAATGGATTTATTTATTTTCTTTTAGAATTTTCGTATTGTAGGTGGTGATGGGATTTAACTTTTAAATGCTAATAAATAATATATATTAAGTAATTTTAACGATTATTTAGTTAAAAAAAAAGCTCAAATGTTTATGTATGAAAATTACAAAAAATAAATGAAGTATTTTTATTTATTTAAAATTAAAAGAATATTAACAAAATGTATTAACTTACACAAAAAAAATGTTAAGCAGTATCTGAATTCAAAGCTAGATTCACAATGTAAGCACATTTTGTTTTTTTTTCTTATTTTTTTTAAAGTATTTCACATATTTTTGTTTCATTTTTCGAACAAAAATTTAACAAAATTTTTTTTATACTTCAGCAATGCTTTAAATGAAATTTAAAATGTTGTGCAAGAAATTTACACTTTTTTTGAGCTAAGCTGGGGGCACCTGACGCTTTAACCTAATTCGGCTACGCTGAATCCAGTAATGCTCGCCGTTTTTTTCAGATTGGCTCTGGTTTTCGAGATATACCGTTATTTCGAAACCAACAACATTTTAGATTTTAGTTTTTTGATAAAAAACGATAATTTTTGATCATTTGCATCATCTCTAAAAATCTCATATCTCTGGGAAGTACCGTTACGAAATAAGAGCAAAGCAATTTTGAGTTAAATGCACTTGGTAGTTTGTTTCCATTTTTTTTTTTTGATAGCGAATTGTTATTTACATCAAAATTCTCTTTGAGAAATTAATCAAAATAAGTCACAAAAACATATTTTGAGTGAGATTAACGTTAGTGCAAAATGTCGATATTTAATTCAGAGGTAAGTGTCTTTAATTTTAATATGTATCTATAAACTATAAATTTATAAGTTGTAAGACAAATATTCGTTCACATTGTGACAAACACAAAATAACTTACATTTTGCGTCGAAACTTTTTTTTTAAAAAAATTCCGCAAACAACACGCACCAAAACAAAAATTTAGTGCTGAAAAAAATCACGATACTTTAGTTTGTTAGCTGACCACGTCAGGGCTACCACAGCATAAAAATTATTACAACTGCATTTACACAAAAAAATATATGAATACAGGGTGTCTGGTGGCAAATTTGTATTTTTAAATACGATTATTTAAAAAAGTAAAAAACGGTGCGGAGGGATGGTGGCGCCGCACAGTGGGAAATTTTACGAGACTTTTGACTGGATCGGTATTTTTTTTTCTCGATTGGTGCAAATTAGGCTTTAATTTGAGCTATAAAACGTAAAATTCGACTGATAGGAGCAAAAGTTATGGGGAGTTCAAAATGCATTTTCATTTTTTTGTTGAGTTTCGGTGTAAAAGTTGAATATTTCAAATATGATTTTTTTATAATTTATCATTATTTCTCTTGTATTTTACAACTGATACTTATTTTTTATTGTCGAACTTAGATCCTGTCAGAAAATGCCAATATTTGGCCCCTGTACATTTTTTAGTCCCAATATTCACAGGGGCCAAAGGTTGGCTTTTTTGGGACGAGACGAGTTGTTTGAAAAATGCCCAAATAGCATTCTTGGCTATCGATAACATTTTAGGTAATTCAACTTTTATTTTTGGTTTGAGATGTATGTGTATTTTATTTTTATATATTAATACAAATATATACTTAAATCAAAAAAAATTATAATCTACCCTGCAGGAAATGTCACTAGTGAATCTGTACTGATTCACTATTGACACAGTCACCAGTACTAGGGACTTATTATACCCCAGACAATGTTATTTACTATAGACATTTAACATGTGCGTGTCATTAGAAATCTACTACTGACGTTGGTACTAATGACTAGGTAGTTCCTTTGGGAACATATGTAGACATTGGAACCAGAGAATCACTTGTACATTTTAGTAAATGTAGTCTACACTTTCGGTACGAATACGAAATCATTACAATCTTTTTTTAATATTTCTTTAACTTTATAGGAATTGTACTTCTCAGTTGTTATTAATAAAAAATTTTTCGTACTTAAGCCAAATATACGCCCATGTTCTGAAAAGCGCAAAACGCTTAAAATTTGCGTTTTCAATTTGAAAACGCCAAACAGGTGTTCTGAAAAACGAAAACGCTAGAAATTTGGCGTTTTCAAACCGCTAGTGTATACCTAAGCGATCTGGTCTATTTTATTAAAACTGCACTTTAAAGAGAAAAGGAAATGGCCCACAATTTCAATTTAATATGTTTTCTTTTTATTTAAGGAAAAACTTGTAACATTTTTTCACGATTTTAATTAAAAAAATGCAATTTAAAAATTTGCTTTGAGTTTGTCAATTGTTTGTCGCAGTAGTTTACTTATGAACATGTAAGAACGCATAATTTTAAATTTATTTCACATAACTAATTTGTAAACTATTTGTTTGTTTACTTTTTTTTTGATAAAACACATGTTTTCTTTGCTCAAACACAACTTCGAAAAAAGCAAAACGCTAGCAAATCGCCTGGTTTTCAGAACATGCTGAAATATGTTTTGCGTTTTTGAAATCGTAAGCGATTTGAAAACGCTGCGTTTTCCAGAACATGGACGATAAGTGGCAAATGTAGTGTAGTGTAGACATTTCGTTGACAATGTCACCAAAATAGTCGTCAAAACTGGTGACTGGAGACACTTGCACCCAGGTTTCCTTCAGGGTATAAACAATATTAGTAAAAATTTCTTCTAAATAGCTTTGGGTTTCATTTTCCAGAAGTTGTTTAGCTTCTTCCTCTAATTCGATTGAGGTTGATTTCCATTTTTGTCGAATACTGGGCATATATGGATCTGATGTGCACAACAAAATAGTAATAAGATCTTCATTAGTACAACATCTGGACATTTTTCTTGTATTATGCTCGCGGAAGAATATGTAGTCTTTGTTCCTTTTTTCTTGCGCTTCTTCAGATAGATCTCCAATTGGTAGGATATTGTGTTGAACTATTTGTTCCCCATGGTATAAAATTTTATGAACTGTGGTTGGCATATGTCTCCAAGATTATTTTTTGTTATAAAGAATTGCTGTTTTATTTGCATACTGGCCAAATTTTTTTGCATTTATCTTTCTGCTACATGATATAACTTGTAAAATGATCTGGAATCGTCTTATTAATTCAAAATATACTCCTGTGATAGATGCTGCAGTTTCTGGATCGGAAAAGAATCTCCCTGCAGTGGTTCCATCATTTGAATTTCCTTCTCCTTGTTTTGGCTGATCAATTATAAGGCCTAGGTGAAGGTATTTTTCTTGAATTTGTTTTTTTGTTTGCTTCCTTTTTTCGACATTTTCTTTGTTTTTTCTCACTGTTTCGCCTAACGGGCCAAATTCCAAATGACGAAGACTTTGTTTCGGTTAATGCTTGTGCAACTTTTCCATCGATCATTGCAAGGAACATTTGAAAATTAATTTCAATGCATTGGTCATCAAATTTAAATATTGCCGGTTGAAGTTCTTTAATTTGATCTTTTATTTTTCGAACTTCTTCAGTTATGACATCTTTAGTTTCCTTTTTGTAAACAAACTTTATTGGTCTGCAGTACTTTGTTGAAGAGGGAATTTCATTTTTCCATACATCCATTTCTGTAACTCTACTGGTTGACGGCTCTAAGCCAATATAAATTTTTCTTAAACGTAATGGAACTAAAGATACCATGAATAAGTTAGCATCAGATGAGTTTTCTGAATTACATTGCTTGTATTGTTTCTGACCAGAGCTTCCATCACATCCCCATTTAGAGAATAAAGTGATGCTGCAGTTTTTAAGTTTTTTTAAACAGTCAGCATCAAGTGTATTTAATAATCGTTCTGCAGTATGTTCGAGAAGAGCCTGCAATTTTACTTCTGCTGAACTTGAAGTTACACTAATAGCCGTTTGTGAAGGTAAGCACTCTTTTTTGACAGAAACTAAATCTCGATATGCTGGAAAGATTCCACAATTTTTTTTCATTGGTTCGCTTTCGCAGTTCTGTATACTGATTTTTTGTCAGTTTTAAATCCAAAAATAGTGCAAATGCTTCTTCTGGAGTAAATTTCATTTCTTCAGTTGGTGTAGGCATACTTTTTAAAATCCTCTTTGTGCGTTTAGGGCTCGCTTCCACTCTTTTTTCAATTATTGCAATTTTTGTTTTCTTATTTTGCGTTGGTTGAATTTGATGCAGAAATGAATCCTTTATCATACTATGAGAAATTTCTTCATTAATATTTGCAATCTTGCGTCTTCTGGATCTTTCACTGCAATTGTCAATTTGTTTTGCGGGCCGACCCACTTTTCCAGTTTCCTTAGCGGTTATTGACAGCTTCTTAAAAATCAGATCATTTGTTAGCCATTTTTCGTTGCGTAAGTAAAACGTTTTCTTGTTTCTAGAACATTTAAGGTACCGTTTTCTTAATGTAAATGAAAAATTTTTATCTTATGAATTTTGATTTCTTGTTCGTTGTATAATTTAAAGAATGGATTATTCATTATGTGTAACACAAAATCTTTTTCATCTTTCTGTTGAAAATATATATCTGCGAGAACTTTATAACTGAACTTATCCATTGTTTAAACAATAATGAAGGTAAAATTTTGAATCCATGCATTTATATACTCTTGATAGAAGTTTTTTTAAATGATCTTTTGTTACCACTTCTTTGAAACATAAAAACCCTTTTTTAAATATAAATTTAATCTTTAATTAGCATTTCTTTGAAACATAAAAAAACCCCTGTTTTCACACTTTTTAAAAGGATAACATACCGGCAATAAATTAACAGGTAACATGTAGGTAATTTTCACGTAAAATATAACTGCGTGCTAGTTTTTTACCATTTACCTGCTCTTCCATTTTTTTAAATTAAGTTGCAAATTTCAACAATTTGCACGCGTTCCTATGGTGAAGTCAAAGCAAACTAGACAAAAAGCAACTATCAGCTGCAAAATGTGTCCTCAAATAAAGAAGTGATGCCTTCCCAAAGTTGTGACACTTTAAAAAAACACACTTTATAATTTATTTTAATATAAATATGATATAAATATGAGTGCCCCTGTACGCAAGCTGGTAGTGAGCTAGTCTATCAGCGCCGGGGTTGCGGGCTCGATTCCTGCAGACAAGCGTAGAACTTCGCGGAATTAGCTTAGGAAATTTAAAAAAAAAAAAAATCGATAAATAGAAAAAAAGCAAAATTTTTAATTAACTGAAATACAATTTCAAGTCAATATAAATATAAATCAGTAAATAAAAATACACAAATTTCGTGAAGATCAGTCCATAATTTACAATCGGCCTCATATAAAGCTTAATTTCGGAAAACGCTTTATTAGTACGCCTAAGAATAACGCTTAACGGTATTATAATAATATTGTTCTTTAACATTTGCCTTCTCTAGACAAAAACTTTACAGGATACTTAAAGATCCTACTATAAATGCCAAAGATATGTATGTATAACGAAAAATTCAATCTCGAGACCGCCTTGCAAAAATACATTATATCAGGGGATGTACGGCGCACGGGTACACATATATAACTTTGTCATTCCGTTTGTAATTTATACAATATTGATCTTAGATCCTATTAAGTATATTGTCAACACAGAATTGGCGCATATGCCAAAAAGTCGGAGTGGAGAAAAACGACAAAGAAGATTTACACGAAGATTTCTCAAAATGTACCCGACAGAATTTTTTTATATTTTTACCACTGCTTCCGGCATATGTTTTGAAGAAAAATTAAAATTTTGCTAACTTTCATGAATAAATTTAGAATTTAATAGTATTTTTTTGAAAATGAAAAATATTGTTTTGTGCCGCATACGCCACTTTTCTAAAAAAAAATAAAAAATTGACTTTTTATGCTGCATACGTATACTTATTGCTATGTATTGAGATGAATGTTTCTATATTTGAGGAGCCGCAGAACAAAACGCATTTTTTGACAAATTGGTTTTTTGATATTTTTATAATATTTGGGTTGAAATCTTTAAGAAAAAATCTAGTTAGCATATTTTTTTTTTTTACCAAGAAAATGGGTTCTAAAAAATTGGTGCATAACAAAACGTACTTTTTTAATTTTTTTTTCTTTCAAAACGTGCTTTTTTCATTGTTTTTGCCATTTCTTCTTGTAGTTGTTTTAATAACATAACATTTCTTAATACATATTCTTAATTTGTTTGACGTTTATTTATGTCATTTCATTTTCGTTAAAATTAACTTTTTAATAATGGTGGCTATTCTTGAAAACGCGTCGAAAAAGTGAAACTTTTTATTAAAACCAAAACAAAGTTTAAGAAATCGTTTTTGTGTTTATTATACAATTTACCGTTCTTTAATGATAGAGGAAACGCGTCAAAATCCTCCCTTTTATTTAATTTTAGAAATGTATGATAAACAAAAACTAGTTTTTTAACTTTGCTTTTGTTTTAATGTAAATTTGTATTTCTTCGACGAGTTTTCAAGAATAGCCACCAAGAATTGCAATAACTTATCTATTGTTTGGTGAATGAGTGTTATGAAAAAAAAATAATTAACGCAATAGTACAATTAAAACATGGAAGAATTACAAGAATCTGTAGAAAATTTAAATATTTTAATTAAATATTTTTTTAAACAAAACGTACTTTTTTAATTTTTTTTTTTAACAAAACGTACTTTTTACGATATTAAATTGGTTTGATATTAAACATCCTTGACAGTTAATGTGTTGACTTACGGCAGTTTGATTCATCTTTTGGTAAGCAAAAAACTGGTTTTCATTTCCAGGTTCATGCAGTTTTTTAAGGGGTCGAAATAAATAAACCTCAATTTCCCAAAAATTTTAAATGTGTAAAAAAGTACGTTTTGTTCAGCGGTTCCTCATTTACAATCTAATAAAAAGTGAACATTAATGAAATTTTTTTTTTTTTTTTGTTTTATTTTCCAAAACAGAAAAAAACAGTTCTACTGTTATGAAAAGGTACATAAAAAGCCACAAAGTAAACAACTTAAATAATGCAAAAGTAAAATAGAATCAAGAAAAAACACTTATAATTTAAAACTAAATATTGAGTAAATTTTTATAATAAGTTTTATCAACGTGTGGAAGAAATATAAGCAAGTCTTTTATGTCTCTATTTTTATCGCTGGAAATAAATGATGGTTTCGACATTTTCAAAACATTCGTCAACAAATTCTCAGGAGTTTTCAAACAATTTTTATATGCAGACTTAACCAAAATTGCATTTTTATATTTTTCCTCTCTCGTAGAAGTTTTATAATCTATACATAAATCTTTATTTTAACTGTATAGAAGTACTTTAGTTTTAGCAAAGGGCACTTTTCGAATGTCCATTTTATTTATTTCCAACGAGTATGTGCGAAAATTTTCCGGAAGAATTTCCATAACTTTTAAATTTGTTTTATTATTTGGCATTGTTTTAAGCAAATTTAGTAAATAAAGAGGACTATGAATTTCAATATTCTTTAAGTACCTGTCAATAACACCATGGACACAGTCCACTTCTTGAATTAAAGAATGTCCTGGTTCTGAAGACTTTTGTATAACGGCATCAATTATTTTGTTTAATGAACATTTTGATTGCGGTTGAGTTAATTCGATTTTTATTTTGAGGTACGCAAGAATCGCACCATAATGTCAAAGTTTTAATTAGTGGATAATCTTTTATTAATTCATTTAAAATTTTAATTAAATCACTAGCAATATTGTTACCACTCTGACCACTGTGAGCTTCCCTCCACAAGGCACAATAAGTAAAAGTTGATATATTTGGCGTAGTAATGGTTGCTGTAAGATTATATAATTATGTATAAAACTATTTTTCACAAATTTATTTTCTTGTTGTCATTTTATTTTGCTTAAAGTACTTTTTTCTTACGGCAATAAAGCAAAGCAACAGAAAAATTTATTTTGAACGTTTTTGTATGAAGAATTTGCTGCAATCGCCAAATAGTGGCTTGTAGAGCAAAACAAAACTTAAAAAATTTGGAAACAGTTTATATGCAGCAAAATGAATGCTTTATATCTCAGAAACCACAAAAAATTTCGCGAAAAAGATTTTGGATTCAAAAAGGGGGTATTCAAAATATATATGCTCCATACCTAACTCAATTTTTTTAAAAATGGTCGGTAGGTCAAACCAATTCTGAGCTGACGATATATGTATAATCTGGATCCTTGTAAGAAGGGAAGTTTAAATCCAGTTGCCCGTCTTTTCGTTCGTCTGTGTAAAATGGGGTTTTCGAAGCCCCTAGATATGATGGGGGCTTGGTTGGTATATACTTATGTCAAGTATGCTCACTGGATTTTAGCTATTGAAATTTAGCCAGGTCAATCCAAAAATGGCTAAGATATGAGCAAAAAACCACGACTACCTCTAATTTTTATAAAAATCGCTTGTTGTTGTTGTTTTTTATTTTTTTTTTTCTGTATTTTTGGAGAACGGCAACAGCCAAAGGTTCCAAATTAGATACAAACATTAACATATTTTATGAAAAACTCGAAAAATCGGTTCAGATACAAAAAAGTTATGACTAGTTATAAATACCGATTATCGGAAACCATAGATCTTCCCGAGTACAAGTCTCATATCCCAAGTAAATGGAAATTTAGTTCTTAAACACGTCGATATATAAATCTGTCAAATCGGCTAAAAAATGGCTGAGTTATGAGCGAAATAATCCAAAAAATGGGCTAAAAACTTCAACATTTTTATAAAAACTTAAATTTTAGGGATGTAGTGTGACCTATGAATACAGCTTGTGTGTCATACCATAGATCTATCCGAGTCCCCAAAGTAATGGTAAAAAAAAAGTTATAACTAAAATACATAAGAACGTTATAATATGTAATTAATCGCTCATTTGCTGCAAGACCGGCATAACTCAAGAAATGAAATTTTGGAGTTAGAGATGCAGAATTGTTCGCTTTGTTTTTCTTTATATTGTGTATTAAATTCATCTTTGTATCTTTTATACTTTCCCAGTTTGAAGAGAATGTGTTTTCTTTTTTTCTAAGTAGTTAGAGCAAATCAAAAACTTTAAATGCGTTTATCTCGAAATGGATTTTTTTGAGTTATGCCGGTCTTGCAGCAAATGAGCGTCATGTACATTAGGGTCTGCCGGTATTTTTTAAGTTTTCTTCATAACATTGTCAAAACCCACGATTTTCTTAACTTATAAGGAAATAATTCAAAAGAAAAATGCTAAGCTTTATTTTGGTGTACAAAGACTATAAGTTTTTGCAATGCATTTGCTTATTTATGCGCATAACTTACCTATTCATAACTTACATATTTTATAAGAAAAAAAGGTCAACAAGAAAAAGAAAGACAAAAACATGAAAAACGCAAAAATGTACTTTTGACTTCAAGAAGAATTCTTGACAAAAAGTACGAAAAAAAGAAGTAAGATAGAACATGTAAATCAATTAAAATAGATAGATAATCTTTAAAAAAAAATAATTTCGATCCACTAAAGTAAAAACACCATTTGGTTTAAAGATTGATGTTTGACTATTGACTGCCAGCCGTCGCACAGTGGGAAATTTTACGAGAAGGCGGCCAAAATTCCATAACTTTTGACTGGATCGGTATTTTTTTATGCGATTTTTTTTGCTCGATAGGTGCGATGTTAGGCTTTAATTTGCGCTATAAAACGTAAAATTCGACTGATAGAAGCAAAAGTTATGGGGAGTTCAAAATGCATTTTCATTTTTATGTTGAGTTTCGGTGTAAAAGTTGAATATTTCATATATGATTTTTTTATAATTTATCATTATTTCTCTTGTATTTTACAACTGATACTTATTTTTTATTGTCGAACTTAGATCCTGTCAGAAAATGCCAATATTTGGCCCCTGGACTCCTATTGGAGTTCAAAATGCATTTTCATTTTTTTGTTGAGTTTCGGTGTAAAAGTTGAATATTTCATATATGATTTTTTTATAATTTATCATTATTTCTCTTGTATTTTACAACTGATACTTATTTTTTATTGTCGAACTTAGATCCTGTCAGAAAATGCCAATATTTGGCCCCTGTAAATTTTTTAGTCCCAATATTCACAGGGGCCAAAGGTTGGCTTTTTTTTGGAAAGACGAGTTGTTATAAGGATAAAACTGAAAAGGAATATTTTGAAAAATGCCCAAATAGCATTCTTGGCTATCGATAACATTTTAGGTAATTCAACTTTTACTTTTGGTTTGAGATGTATGTATGTGTATTTTATTTTATTTTATTGGTTCGCTTTCGCTGTTCTGTATACTGATTTTTTGTCCGTTTTAAATCCAAAAATAGTGCAAATGCTTCTTCTGGAGTAAATTTCATTTCTTCAGTTGGTGTAGGCATACTTTTTAAAATCCTCTTTGTGCGTTTAGGGCTCGCTTCCACTCTTTTTTCAATTATTGCAATTTTTGTTTTCTTATTTTGCGTTGGTTGAATTTGATGCAGAAATGAATCCTTTATCATACTATGAGAAATTTCTTTATTGATATTTGCTAGCTTGCGTCTTCGTGATCTTTCACTGCAATTGTCAATTTGTTTTGCGGGCCGACCCACTTTTCCAGTTTCCTTAGCAGTTATTGACAGCTTCTTAAAAATCAGATCATTTGTTAGCCATTTTTCGTTGCGTAAGTAAAACGTTTTCTTGTTTCTAGAACATTTAAGGTACCGTTTTCTTAATGTTAATAAAAAATTTTTAATTTTTATCTTATGAATCTTATGAAAGAATGGATTATTCATTATGTGTAACACAAAATCTTTTTCATCTTTCTGTTGAAAATATATATCTGCGAGAACTTTATAACTGAACTTAGCCATTGTTTAAACAATAATGAAGGTAAAATTATGAATGCATGCACTTTTATACTCTTGATAGAAGTTTTTTTAAATGATCTTTTGTTACTGCTTCTTTAAAACATAAAAACCCTTTTTTAAATACAAATTTAATCTTTTATTAGCATTTCTTTGAAACATAAAAAACCCCTGTTTTCACAATTTTTAAAAGGATACCATACCGGCAATAAATTAACAGGTAACATATAGGTAATTTTCACGTAAAATATAACTGCGTGCTAGTTTTTTTACCATTTACCTGTTCTTCCATTTTTTTAAATTAATTTGCAATTTTCAGGTAATTAAACTATGTAGTTTATGTTGCGGCTATTTACTTATGTTTAACCTTTTAACTTACTCAGAAATCTAACGTGTTAGTCTATTTATGTCGCCTATTCGTTTTGCAGCATCCGTTCACCCACAATAAGTTCATAACAATGGCAATACCTTTACCATCTCCAAATTAATTGATAACCTGACGTGCTAGATAATTTATGTGGCCTGAACTGCTTTATTTGTCGAAAATTCTTTAAGATTCACCTTCTTTAATTTCAGTAATGTTTCCTTGCAGGACTTATTTTTTGAACCGAATATCTTACCTTGGGTCACAGAAATTGCTGTAGTTCGCAAGGTCGTATCCAGACGTGCGTACAATGGGGTATAGAAATGTAGGTTAGATTCTGGACTACAAGAGAGTATAGGTTTTTTTTTGACGCATTTTGACGCTCAGGACTTATGCTCTATAAAGTAGGAAATTTCCGGGAAATTTTGACATAAAAAAAAAAAAAAAAATTAAAAAGTTCTAGAGGTCGCAGAGTTTAATGCTTTAAACCACGTATAGCTAATAAAATAAACTAATACACAAAACTTATTCTGTCAAAAAATCTTAAAAAACAAAAAAGTTATGAGCATTTCAACTTCAAAAATTGACTCAGAAATTCAAAACTATAACCAAATATTGAGAAAGTCCATTTCGGACCACCCTGTTCTCAATGAAATAGTTGAAATAGGGTTTTAATTTTTTGGCTCCCGAGGTTCACTAGTATTTACTTTCACATGAATAAAAAAATTTTAAAATCGGAGAACAAAAAAAAAAATAATTTTGGCCGCCTTCTCAAAATATGAACCAGTGTGCGTCGTCAAAGGCGGTGAGTGTTAAACGGCAAACCCCTCTGATTGTGTGGTAACAATCGAAACATCAGGGCAACCTGTCCATTAAAACCTGTGTTCGATTCCCAGTTCGTCAAGAATGAAAAATTATCAATAATTTTTATTCATTTCATGTTGTGAAATTAATTTCTTCATAGAAATAATTTAATGAACTTTAGCCTGATTAAAATATCAAAATTTGGATTAAAAACCATAAACAGTTCAATAAATTAAACACAATACATACTAATTAAAAAATAAAACAACTTTATTAAGTATGCATTACTTACAGAAGCATTTTAACTTACTCAACAAATATTCCCTGCAAGATGAGTTTAATATAGAAAGTCTATTTATTACTTAAAAATTTATATTTATAAATTTACTCGGATATTTGGAAAGCAGAAAAAAGTCCTATAAAAAACCATAATGGCAACGCTGGTTTGTATTTTTATAAAATTTTTTATTACGCCCCAAAGTATGTTTTAAAATTTTCGATTTGTTATTTTACCAAACAACCGGGTGAGCAGTACTTCAATATATATACTATTTTAAGTTAAGCCTTAAAGTATGCTTTACTTTTCCAAAAGAAAAAAAATTAAAATTATGGAAAAAATCCTGCCTGCTAATTCTGGGCTCCTGGTATTTTTGTGAAATTTGATGTGCAACAAAAATTTTAGTGGTTAGTTAGGGTGACCAGGTTAAAAAATAAAATAAATGAGAAAAATTTGGATTTTTATAGAATTTTAAAATAAAATTAAATAATTAAGTGAATCTTTTAAGATTTTTGTCGGGATCAATATGTTTGAATAAAACAAAAATTGGGTTTTTTGTGTTTTATATTTTTATACATTTTTATTTTTAGATTTTTATAAATCAAATTTAAAACTTATTAATGTTTTACAAGTAGACAAAAAATTACAATAAAAGATAACCAAACACTTATAGTTTTTTTTTTTTATAAAAAATAATAATATTGATAATATAATAAATACAACAGCGAATAAAGTTTGAATTTCTTTGCCTGCTTAAGATGTTATTGGAAAACGGTGTAGCGCATAATATACACCAAAGCCCAGATTTGCATAGCTTTTTTAAATGTTGTGCAATACGCTTTGCATCGTTTTGACTCCGATCTACGTTGTTTTTAAAAAGGGTTTTCAATCGGTAATTGTTGTTCAGACGTAGCAGCATGAAATGCTACAAGCAAATCTGTGCTCAATAGAAATTTTGAACAATTCATCAAACCTTAGAAAATTTTCTTAACAAATCGGTAACATCAATTAACCAAATGGATACAATTATGGTTGATTTAGATTCATCAGATGAAGATATCTCAACTTAATTTTAAATAAGAATTTCTAAATTAATTAACTTTTGTTAAGTTTTTATGTAAATTTATTATTTTTTTTTTTTTTATTTCTATGTAATAATTAAAAACAGTTTTTTAAATAAATATGAAATAACGTATCCACTTGAGTTTTTTTTTTTAACAAAAACGTTATTTCTTTTACTAAATATTTTAATTTTGGATCCAAATCTTAAGAAATCAGTGCTTAAAAGTACATCGAAAAGTGATTCGATTTGCGTCGCATTTTCCCGGTACCTATTAACGACGCAAATCGGGGCTTTGGTGTAATTTTAAAAACATATTTTTTGTATCATTAACTGCCAATTTCGGCAAGTTCAGTTATAATTAACTATTATAATTAGTTTTAACTGAACTTAGTGAAATTCGCTGCAAATGTATTGTTTTTTATAATAAATAGTAAGTAATTCCGTGGGGCTCTTAACCTACCTAGTTTTGTTTTTTTACAAAATACATTATAATTACAATAACCTACGGCTATAACAACGATACTTTAGCCATTTAAAAAATTCTTAATACCAAAAAAATTAAAAAAAAAAAAAATAATAATAAACGTTAAACTAAATACTAGACATTAAAAATAGTAAAATAACATGAGAAGTATTGTTTTTTTAGAATTAAAGATTTCGTATGTAAAACGATGCTGAGAGTCATAAGTTTAATCTACTTCTAGCTTTCTAAAACTACCCACAACACCAGCATCAATATCGCCAATATCATTGCCAGCAAAGTTTGCGACATCTTTTGTCACATCAATTTGCATGTCGTCCAAGGCTAAAATGGCAGCACGTCTTTGTTGCAACTTCAACTTGAATTCGTTAATCATATCGGCCAAAGGAACAGTACCCCCATATTCTTTAGGTAAAATGGCAGGATTGATTTTGGTTTTTAAGGCTTCAACGCTTTTGTGGACCTGAAATAAAAATAAAGAAATTGGGTTTAAAATTTGCGTCCTAAGAAAATTTTTTAAAAGAATGTTGAATAAGTGAGTTTAGGGAGTAAACAGTTTTTTGCAAAAACATTTTCCGTAGATATAAGTTTTCTATTTAAACTTTTTTGGAAGAATCAGTTTTCCTAAGAAAACCCTCCGTTGAGATAAGGTTAGGTTCAATGGTCATTCGACACGAGGGCGGCTCACTTGGGTCCTTATCCGCTTTGTGATACCCCTAGCCAGTGACCAGAGCCAGCCTGTATCCACCAGATTATTCCCCAGGCATCACTGCAGACGCGAACCACCCCGATTACCTACAAAACAGAGAGATCTATTTCAGTCCTAGAAATAGCGTCCAAACATGGCAATTCTGGTCTCCCATAATGCCTAATCCTAATAGCTCTGGGACTGGGGCATTGGAAGAAAAAGTGAAACACCGTTTTCTCCTCCTCCTCATCATGACAACTTCTACAGTAGTCATTATACTCCAGACCTATTCTCCCTCCATGAGTCCCTATCACCCAGTGACCCGTCATGACCGATTTCTCTGTCCTAATCTGGACCTTACCGAAACCTAGTACCACACGCGTTCTTGCTGAGTCGTAGCCAGGCCATAGAGTCCTGGCCATCAAGCAGGTATTCTCACTAGCGTTTAAAAAACTGCCGTCAATGTAGAAAAACTGCCATTTCTTTATTTGTCATTGGCAAAAAAAAAAAAAAAACTGTTGCTTTTACTTCTGATTCATTAAATGCAAACAGTCGCTGCCAAACCAACTCAAAAAGCTAACACTTGTACACAAATTTTCTTTTTTTGTTCGACAGATTTTGGTTTCGATTGCAGTTTTTTAAACCCTGATTGTCACCCTGCCATCTCTTCTTAGCCCATCAGTACGACTTAAGCTTAATGAGTTTTACAGCGGGCCATTGAAATCCCGAACAGGCCGCCGAAGAAAATGTCGTACAAGAGACAGCACAAGGCTAGGCCGCCTGCACTTTGGTTCCCTGGGAACTCACCGTGCCCTCGTACCCAACCCAGCGTTACCCTGGAATGTTTCGCAATCTAATTTTGAGACATACGGAATTCTACAGTTAACCTAGATGTTGTGAAGACTGAGATTAGTTTCCTGAAAAAATTGTTTGAATGTTTGATCAGTTCTTTACAGAAAACTTTCCGGAAACATTTTCAATTCAAAACAGTATGCGTGTAAAAGTCTTTTAAGAGAAAACTTTTCGCGAATAAAAGTTTTCTATAGAAAGTGTTCCGCGATTAACACTTTTTACAGCTAATTTTTTTTTGCATGTAAAAGTTTTCTATAGAAAATTTTTCTCGAGCAATAGTTTTCTTTAAAACAACTTTTCGCGAGTAATCCTTTTCTTTAGTTTTCATAGAATTTAAGTAATTTGAAGTTTCAAAAGCTAAACTCACTCAATTTTTGAACATTTTTTTTTTACTTACAATAATACGCTTTTTCAATTTATCGCTCAACATCGAAACGGCCAATTCGATAACTCTGTTGGCGTAGTGAGGTATATTAATGATATGTGTTTCCTTATGTCTCATAGGAGTCGAATTCTGTATACATTTAATAATACTTCTCAAATCTGTCAGCGACCACAAGCTAACAAATCCCATATTCATGCCGCTCTCATCATTCACATACACATAACCGGCCACCTGAGATTCTTCGTCATCCAACAAAGCTTCACAGATCAACGAATGTATGCGAGCCATTTGTACCGAGGTGAACTTGTACGGATCAAATTTAGCTGCTACCGAGAATATAACCTGACGACCATGTTCATCGCGTTGTGGCAACGGTACTAAGTAGCCATTTTCGAAAATTTCTTTTAAAGCAGGATCTTCAATGTCAAGTTTGCTAAACCAATGTGGAAACAAATGTCTGATAGTCAGATAACGCTCCAACATTTCGCAAGCAGCTGGTACCGAGAATTTCTTTGTACGCAAAAATCTTAAAAGAAATATGGTGTCGGTACGGCATTTCTTTATGTTTGGATGTTTGGCAATCCACTCACGGAATTGTGCCAAAGCTTGCTTGCGAATATTCTCATCTTCGTGTAATTCTTCTTTGGCGATTTTCTTAAAGTCAGCTGAAAGGGAACAGACATAGGGATCAAAATCTTCACTATTGCTGGGGCCATTCAAATTAGGACGTTGCATAACTTCAGTTTCCAACACTGGAAAGATAAAAAAAATAAGAAAAAGTTTAATTTTTACAGAGATATTCATAAAAGAAAATTCGAAATAACAATTTTTAAGATATTCGAAAAAAAGTTTTTGTTTTTTTTTCAATTTATAGATATTTGTTTTGATTTTATAATTAAGTGCATTTCGAAATTTTCATTTACATTTTTTTTTTTTAACATTTTTAAATTTGGAATTTTAAATATGTAACACTGCATATTTGTAAATGTATTTCTAATAATTTAAATAAAATAGATCAAGGAACAAAATAAAATGAAATAAAAATTGTTTATGCTAATTAAGCTTAAAACCTTTTAAATCAACATTCGTTTGACGAAATATGTCGACTTTTGGCTGATACTAAATGGGTCAAATTGTTATTTGTTGTATTCATAAAAAATATTTCAGGTTAATAACAGGTTTATTAAACGAATTTCCTATGGAGTTTAACTCATGGGAAGAAATTAAAAAGTGTTTCTCTGAAAATAATCTGATTGGATCAGAAAAAGAGCAAGTTTATTTTTCGAAAATATTTTTTTGATAATATTGACTGGCACATTCAATAACATCAACTTAAGAGTTGCCAATGTTATTTAAATACCCTCCACCACTTGTAGTGAATATGGGTATACTTAGTTTGTCATTTTGTGTGAAACTTTTTTATTATTCATCTCAGACCCCATAAAGTATATATCTGTGGCTTGGTGCTAAAAATGCCAATGTCAATATTTTGTTGTTTTGAGTTAATCGTTGCATAAGGTGTCTTTTATTACATAGGAAAAAATAATTTTCATATTTGAATACGAAAATCGCATATTTGATTACGAAAATTTTTGAATTTTCTGCGATGACGATTTTTGCGGTATTAAAAAAAAAGTTAGTATGTATAGTTGTTAAATTTTTAGTCAACAACCAAGCTTATTGAGTCAATAAAAATAGTTGTTGCCCAAAATAATTTTTTTCAACAAAATGTTTACTTGATTTGTTAAAATAAATTGTTGAAAATGTTGGATAAATCAAACAAAATGTTAATCGAATCTTTATTTTTTTATTTATTAATGATGATGTCATTAATTTTCAATTTTTATATTTTTATAAAAACACTAAAATTTATTATGCGGGGATAAGTAAGTTCCTATGCGCATTTCACTGGATGCTTAGGCCAGATTATCAAAAAACCTTTTCCAAAGACTTTGGCAAAACTAAATATATTATTCAAATAAAACTGTAAAACAAATGAGAATTATGAGCTATTTAAAAATGGACAAGAGTAGTGAAAATACTGTCTTTACTTTGATTCAAATATTTTTTTTATTGAATATGAAGAAATATTTAATTATTTCATTATTAAATATGTTTTATTGAGTGCTATTTTGCAAAGTGTAAATTTGATAAATTTTTTCTTTGAATCAAACAAAAAGTTTGTTGACCTAAAATTTTATTTTTAACAAACTGTGTTGTTAAAAATTTTCTTGAGATATTTTTTTCTGTGTACTCGCTTTTATTTTACTTAAACAGTCAAGCTCTAATTTAACCCAGAACAGCTTCATAAAAGCTTTGCTATCCAATTTCACTAAGAACTCTTCTACAAAAAAAGACTTTAATTTCAATTTTCTCAAAAGTTAATATTTTGACATTGGCCCTTTTAGCACCAAGCCACAGATATAATCTGGGTTTTTAAGATATTTTAGGTCCTTGAGTTATTTTAAGTCAAATTAGCAATTTCCGTCTGTCTGATTTCAAATTACATCTAGTTAAACTTTGGGATTGAACTCCAGCAATATCGGTTCAGTAGAATAAGAGTTTAGAATCCAAATGTGGAACCACCACCTTAAAAATGGTGGCTTAACGCATGGATAGATATAAAATTTTTTTTAAAAATGCGTACAAGGAAAGAAGTTTATTTTCTCAAGTAATCATTTCCGTTTCTTAAAACAAGATGACTAAGAGTATATGGGATATATGTAGATGTGTTGATGAGTGATGCAATGTAGGTGGATATGAAAGGGAATGTGGTTATGAGTAGTATGATAAATATTAAGAGGTTAGCTTAAGAGACTGGTTAGGTGACCAGGAATAAATAAGTGGACTGTATGTTTATGTATATACTTGCGTGTATATGAGCAAAATGAGGACGACGAGACACAAACTAGGTAGCAATTCCAAGATGGACCACTGAGTGGAAAGCCAGATAAGGCAGGTTTCCAATTATTCCTATAGGCTACGCTGAGAAAACATCCTGCTAGATATTAACCCTTTAAAGATCCGGAAATAACAAGACAATCAAAAAAGCTTCCAGTAAAATATATGTATAAACTTTATTTAAAAACTGATTGTTTTAAATACAATGATTACCAACCACGAAAGTTGGGTAGAGAAAAAAAGATGGCTATCTTACCTAGCATTTACACATGAAAGTAAATTTCTTGTAAGTCGCAATACACTCACACTTTTTCACTAACACACACATAATTTTTGCACTTTCAGCCAATCGGCTGTTTCTTCAATTTTTCGTTGATAATACGTATAGTCTATTGCAAGAAAGTACTTTCACGTGTAAACCCCAGGTTACGGTAAAAATTACAATTCCAGATGTTATTTTTGTCCGCGTTATAACATTAGTCTAAAGTTTGTTAATGTTGCACTTCAGTGGCTTTTAAACTATTTTATTAATAATTAAGAAATTCATTTGCCGACGGTTATAATTCAAATTTAAGAGCAATGCAATTTAAGAATTAATATAAAATAATAAAATTGATAAAAATACAATTAGCAAGGATACAATTTAGCGACACTTTCTGCTAGTTTAAACACAAGAAAATCCAAAATCTAAAAATAATTTTTTTCGTATTTAGTAAAATGTTCTTAAATAAAGAAACATTTTCTCATGATGAAAAAAATTCAGGTTTCTGGTATATGATCAAAAATTTCTTAAAACAAAATATACAAAAGTAGCTTGTTTTTATTAAAATTAAGAAATATATTTCTGAGTTTAAGCTGGAATTATTTAATATTAGTCTGGTTTTCTGGACTTTTAAATAGAATCGAATTTCTTGCATCAGGAAACAAATGCTAGGGATTTCTTTAAAACTTTCAGAAAATCTCAAGAAAACTTAGTTTGATTCAACTAATTTTTATTTGAATCGACATGTAAAGCAAATCAATAAAAAGTTTCTTATTTTTAGAATTAAATAGTTAAACTAACTAATGCTTCACGTTTCCTATAAAAAAATCAGTATTTTAAATTTATTTAAATATCAATTTATGTTAAAAATTCGTTTTTTAATGTAAAATTAAAATAAAATTATATGAAAAAATATATTTAATTATGAATTGATATTTAAATAGAATTGTTGGAATTGGCCATAAGCAACGAAAACTTGATTAAAGTAACTTTAGAATTCAAATAAATTTTTTTTTGCAGTATTTAAGTAAATTTTAGTTCACTTTGAGTCATAACTTTTTGCTTAAACCAAGTCACAGATATGTTTACAATAAGAAATTTTTGGCTTGGACGAGAATGGTGCAAAATTTTCTCGGTTCTAGCCATATTTTCTGGTGATTTAGTAAATAAATCTTTCCGTGTTTTATATGACTAGAAATAGCATTATCAATGATCGGGAAGATCGGTCTATAATTGCCCATAGGCACCACATAAAGCCTACCTTCGGAAAACAGCTGCGTTCGCCTTAAACCGTAACAAATAATTCTACTGTAATAAAATTTGGTACGTCACAGTGTTATGGGACTAGAACACACACTTTTAAATTTCGTGGAGATCGATCAATAGTTTATCCTTATCCTAGACCCCATATAAAGTCTTCTCCGTAACGAATAATTTGGCATGTCACAGTTTTATAGGAATTTAAATCACACTGCCAAATTTCGTCAAGATCTTTGCATAATTGAGTGTAGGCCCCATACAAAGCCTACTCTCGGGAAACAGCTTAGCACGCCTTAAGCCACCGTTTCTTAGGACTAGAACTCACACTGTCAAATTTCGTAATGATCGGTCCTTAATTTACAATTGATCCTATATAAATCCCGCTTTGTGAAATATAGGTATTATGGTAAAACCCATAGTCTATAATTTACCATAAGTTCTGAAAAGCACTCTACAGAATTTTTAACGATTGGTCTATAATTTACCATGAGTCAAATACAAATTACCCTCCTGAAAATCATTTTTGGTCGGCAAAAATTATTACGAATCATGATATTGTCGGCAAAAACTATTACGAATCATGATATTTAACTTAAATAAGTTCCAATCAAGTTTTTTGTTAATAGAAATAAAAGCATAAAGCTTCGTTCACAAAAGGCAGCAACATTTTCACTGGTGTTCCATATACAGCAATAATTTTTTTCACAAACTCACAGTTTGCGTTAAGAAACCGTTTGCAAATTTTACCCACAACAATATAATTTATTTTTTATTATTTATTACGACAATTTGTTAAAATTTTCATTCAAAACTAAATAAAATTAATATAAACCTAATTTTAAATTTCATACAAATTGTTGCTGAAGTTTTTAACTTTGTTCACAATATGAGCAACATTTTTTCCCATAATATGTCATATATTTTTCGAACAAAAATGTAACTAAAGGTTTTTTTTTTAAAGTTGAGTCTACTTCTACTTCAGCAACAATTTGTATGAAATTGAAAATGACGTCTATAATAATTTTATTTAGTCAATGTGAATTTCTATAGAAAGCAATAAAAAATTACAAAATATTTTATGACTTGGTTTTTGGTTTCAATGTAATTCTTTGGCGTTGCGTTGCGTTTTACATAATTAGGGCCTAAGTCTTGAATAAAAATGTTTTTTTTTTGTGGGCAAAATTAGCAAACGGTTTCTTAATGCAAAATGTGTGAGTTTGTGAAAAAAAAAAATTGTTGGGTAAGTGCACCTAATGTCGGCATGTACCAGTAGTCGGCATCTTTTGCATTTAAACGTTAATAAATAAGAAATGCGGGTTTTAGATTGATAAATAGCATCAAGTTTGTCAAGAAAATTTACTCATCTTTCTATTAGTAATAATTTAATTGGAGTAAGATGAGTATTTTCGCCAAATTTTGAAGTCTTGAGTGACAAGTTATTGGACTTGTGCGGTAAGCCTTGTTTTTCAAAAAAAAAAATTAGTGTTAGAGCTAACTTAAAAAGGCAAATAGTTATATTATTTATTAAAATTATGTTACCAATAAAGTTTGAAAAGGTAAAAAGTCTATTAAATTTTATCGTAAAAGTAAAAAAATGTACAAAAAGTTAATATTTTATTAATTTTGTTGGGTGCCGTCATTAGGAACAAAAATTTACAAAATTTCCTTTGGTCGGCATTGGGTGCCGACCACTGACAAATCAGTATTTTTCTCTGATTACACTCAAATTTTAGTAAATTGTTCATCAATCGTGCCTCTTGCCTCTGAGATAACAGAAAATGAGTTTAAAACGAGTTTACCCAGTAGTCGGCATGATTTCTTTTGAGTATCTCATGACCTGCCGACTTTAGGATAAGTGTTGTCCTAAAGTCGGCAGCAATTTTATTTCTAGTTTAACGGTATATGGGGTCCTTAAACAGGATAATTTTTAAAATTTGTAAGGACTATTAATTATTTACATTACCTATACATAAAAATTTCAGTAAAGTTAAATATGAAAAGCAGGAAAACAATGCAATTGTTTAAGTTTACTGAAGTGATCCTACAAATAAAAAGTTTTAATATCTATACTAGGTGCCAGCCAGAAATGTTGCGTTCCACCCTCCATTTTACAGGACAGAATACAAGTTTCGTCAAATGCTAAAGAGGAAAAGTTAGTAAAATGGTGGCACTTGCTAAATGTAAACTTCCGGTAAAAATTGATTACATTATGAATACAGTGTATGCGATTATAAAGGAAGATGGACGCACCACAACATTTAAAAATGATCGTCCTGGAATCAGCATTTAAGCTTAGCTGTTAAGAAAGCAGAGGCAATTAGTAAAGGACGAGCTATAGTCCCTGAATAAGGCATCAGCAAATGTTTCACTCATTTAAAAACCATCTCATTGAACAAAATGCTGTTGATATTTTAGATGATCCGTCCAGAATATTTAATGGCAAAAAGACAAGTCCCAATGGTTGAATTTCAATATGTAAGATTTTAATTTGAAATCCAACAATCAATTTTCCGATGTTGAATGCAATAAATTGTTTTTATTCAATTTATTGATAGATTTCAATTAAAATATTGCATTCAAATTCAGTAATTACAATTTTTATGTATTTTAAACACCAATGAAAATGTTGCCGGCTATTGTGAATGAAGCTCAAATCTTTCTGATTGTCAGTCAATAACATAACATAGATCTAAGCCGCTATCAATTTTAATACTGACGTCCGTTTTTATAGAGATTAATTTATAATTTATAGATCCCATATAGAGTCACCTTCTGAATAATTCTAACTGTTGGTGGAGGGTATCAAAGATTCGACACAGCCGCATATTGCACTCTAACTTGTGTTTTTTTTACCATATGCTCACATACCCAAACTACATTCAACATTCGTTAGCAGACATTCAAACTGGAATTTTTTTTTTAACTTGAAGTTTCTATTTTGATTTTTTTTTTTAGATTAAAGCTGATAACAATCAACCCATCATCATCATAAAGCATAAAATCTGCTTTCAAATGTAAATCTAATGGTCAATAAACTTTAGTTTAATGCTTCGCTAGTGGGATTTTCATTAATACACTTAATTATAATTAATATTCATTAATTTAAATAAAATTATTACAAGTTCAATGTCAGAGAGAAAAAAGAAGATGTTTGACACGATTTAAATGTTTGAACATAAAAGTTTGGTTTAAAAAGTTAATATAAAATAAAAGTTTTTAATAAAAAAATTTTTTGAAAAAAATCAATACATAAGCGGAGTTCAATATTAGTCTTGCAGAAGTGCAAATGCAAAATATCGTAGCTCGTTTGTTAAATCCAACAAGAAAATACACAGAGTTTCCGTTTGATTTCATTATATTGCAACGATATTTTGCACTTGCTGTTTTGCAAGCTTAATATTGAACTCCTATTTTAAATTAATTTTTTCAATCTGAAAAAATCGATTTCATTAAGAAACCTGAGTTGAGTTTTTTTGCTGCACGTGCACTTCTTTCGATCTGGCCAGTTTTCTACAGAAAAGTTATCGATAGATATTTATAAAAAAAAGCATCACCAATAGAAATAATGGACTAATTTCGCAACCGTTGTGCAGTAAATACGGTAACAATGGGCACGTTCATAAGACGTAACTGTTGCGTAATCGTTGAGTGTTTGTCTTAGAAATGCATAGTTGAACAATTCCGCTCAACTCAACAGTATCTATTTTGTCCGTCATAAAATTTTTCAGCTACCTAAAGTCAACATGCTGTTCCAGTTTAGCTAAACTAATTAATTTTAATCATTTCTTTTGTCACGCTTTTATTTATTTTCAATTGCTTACAGTTATTAGCTGTTAATTTTGCATTATATTCATCATGCCGATTCTAAGACGTAAATGTTGGGTTCAACAACTACAGCTACGTCTTATGAACGTGTCCAGGAAATAATGCACTCAAGGCATTGTCTACAGAGACGAAGTGAAGGTTTTGAAGCTATTCCATTCTGGGCTGCACTGCAACATTATGTTTAGGAAATCAGCCAAACTTTTCGCGAAAATAAAATAATTTTTTCGCAAGACCAATTGTTTCATTGAAAGTAATTTTGTTGAATTTGCAATAGAAAACCTTTCATAAGACTAAGTTGTTTAATCGAAAACTTTTGAAGAGATTAACTTCCTGTTTTTGAAAGTAAAATGAAAATTTTTCGTTTGGGAATTTATATTGAAAACAAAAACAAATTAGAGTTTTTTTAATGTTGTTTCAAAGTTAATTTTAGAACGAACATTTTTGTTTTTATTTCAAAAACAGCTTGTAAATTTAAGTTTTAAATAGACTGTTTTTTTGGAAAAATTACACGGGCCAAATTTTTAACACTTGGACCAGAGTACTATTTTCTAAAGGTTTGAGTTGCGCTGAACCCGAATCTGTTTCTCCATCACATCAGGTTCTTGCGATATCTTTTTTAAGTTTAAAAAATCCTGTTTTTCGCTTTATTTGACGCGCTTAACTGCGCAAATTAATCTTGATTTATAAAATGTCGTCTAAAAACACTATTAATAAGATTTTAGATATCTCGTTCCTTCTTTGAGATATATAAACCTAAAGCTTGAAATATTCGATTTTTATCTATGTATATTCATAATATTTTCGCTTTTTCTTAAGTTTTTAAGATTTCTTTTTTTAATTTTGACTTAATTTTCTGTAAATATAGCGAAAAATTGTATATTTCAAACTTTAGATTAATATATCTCAAAGAGGGAACGAGATATCAGAAAGGTGATTTATAGTGTTTTAAGACGACATTTTACAAATAAAGATTAATAAAATAACGTCTCGAATATGGCGAAAAACATGGCTTTTCAAACTTTAAACGAAGAAATTCTGAGTACAGATTCGAATTCAGAGCAACTTAAGCCTTTATAAAGTATACGGGGACAAGGTCTTCGACTTTTTCCAAATTTTTCTGGCTTTTATTATTAAAAGTAAAAACCAAAGAACCAAATTTTTTTAATTTTCATGTTTAAACCAACAAAATATGATGGTAATCATAATTTAATTTCAAGTTCAATGTAAAAGAAAAAATTAACAGGTCTGAAATAACCTCAAATGAACTGAAATAAACAAAAGCGAAAAATCTTGAAAATCTGTTTGTAATCAATATCTCTACAGAATTTTAATTTAAAGTTTGTCTTTGTAAATCAAACAACAAACTGTTTTACAGAAAGACAAAAATCAAGGTTAATCAATAAAAAAAAAAGAAAAAAACAAGTTAAACCCAACCAAATTAAGCATTTAGTATGGAATAAATTTATTTAAAACTACCAATTATAATAAAAAAAATAAGCCAAAAAAGAAAATAAAAAAACGAAATCGATCGTGATAAGTAACTGAATGACTGACTGTTGGATACCCCAAATAAAGCCTTAAGGCGAAATACATTCGTATGTTTTAAAATGCACGTAAAGAAGACGAGACGACAAAAGTAAATGTGTAAACATTTAATATTCTGTAATTTCCTGACCTTCACACAATTTTATTTTTTTTCCAATTTTAGATTTTGATTGGTTAATTTTTTTTTTTTTTTTTTCGTTATTAAATTTGGTATTTCGGCTTATTGGGTTAAAACGAAAACAGCCGGTAAATTTTTGCTGTTACTTTTAAAAATTTCTTGCGTTAAAAAAAAAACTGAAATAATAGATACAATAACCAATGTCAGGGCAAGTTTTATGCTTTTTGCTGAAAAATTAGGTTTTAAAAATATTTTGCAAGGATTCTTTGTTACATATTTTATTCCCTTTTAAAGTTGCTGACTTGGTCACACGCAGCAATTTCTTTCAACTTTTAAATTAAAAAGGGTGTTTTTTAGACGACATATTAATAAAAAACGTTTCATTAATATATCCAAATTTAAAGAAAAACTTTTAAAGACGGCTGAAGTCTTTTCAGCGCAAATAAAAATTTCTGTAGCGGCAACACGCTATATTGAAACCGAGAACTACTTTGGTTTCTGCAATAACTATACAGAAACAATGTCAGAAGCAAATTGCATACGTTTGTGACCTTATACAGGGTGGCTCAGAAAGACCGAAGTGGTGTGAATTCCCTATAACGTTTTTATTATAATTTTTTTTTTCTTTTCTTTTCAGTATTTTGTAAAGAAGACTTGGACAATTTATAATGGAGCAATACACAACTGAACAACGTGCCCAAACCGTTGAAATTTACTTTTCAAATCAACGGTCCATTGTGTTGACTCAGCGTGCATACCGTCGTCAATTTAATGTGCGGGTTGCATCCTCTCAGTCAACAATAAACCATCTGGTTGCAAATTTTCGACAACAAGGAGCAGTAAGCAACCTTCCTGGTCTCGGCAGACTACGAACTGTCCACACGTTTGACAATATTCAAGAGGTACAGGAGAGTATTCGGGAGGATCCAGAAACATCAACCAGGATACGTTCGACACAACTTGGCCTCTCAAGAGGGTCGCTGCAGCGAATTTTGCATACCATAAGAATGTTTCCATACAAAATTCAACTTGTCCAAGAATTGAAACCGACAGATTACCAGCAACGACTTGACTATGCAATTTATTTCCAGCAAATAGCACAAGAGAATCCTAATTTTATTCATAACTTAGTTATGAGTGACGAAGCCCATTTCCAATTAAATGGGTTCGTTAACAAGCAAAACTGTAGGATATGGGCTACGGAAAACCCGAGAGTACTTCATCACCGACAATTACACCCAGTTAAGTGTACTGTTTGGTGCGGTGTTTCTTCAGAAAGGATCATTGGCCCATATTTTTTTGAAAATGAACGAGGTGTCGCCATTTCCATCAATGGTGATCGATATCGGGCCATGTTGGAAAATTTTGGAAGGCCAGCCGTGGAAAACCATCCGCAAATATGGTTCCACGATTACCTGTGGATTTGTGAAGCTTTCGAAGGCAGAATGTTGGAAAATATTTTACTACATAAAATTTAAAAAGTTCAAAAAACTAACGTTGTAATCACACTATCCCTCCAATACTAAATAGTTTGCTTAATTATTTTAAATTTTTTTTTAAATATATATTGTCGTGTATATTTGAACAAAAATTTTATTGATTTTTAATTTTTTAAAATTTTTCTTCTTTTTTACATTCACTGGAACTGATAGCGTGAAAAATTTTTCACATGAGATTCACGATTGCTTTTTCCCCTTCGAGGGGAATGAAAATTTCATGGGAACAAAAATTCCACATGTTATTCACGATAGGGGTGACTATTTTTTTCCAAACGAATCCAATGTTTGAATTTTTCACCACTTTCAAAACCTTACTTAATTAAATATCTTTAACAAACCATTTTTTTTTAATAACTCAATTTAACTCTACCACTTATCGATTTTGTTTTCGAATAATTATTAGAATTGATATTCTATAAGAAACCGAGATGTAAGAAGCGCCAGGATTTTCAAAATCGAGAATGTTAGTATTTTATATGAAAATGTGATATCAAAAAATGTAATAAACAGTTGATGCAAGGCGAATTCATGTAAACGGTGGTGTCGATACTACAACAAGTAACAACACCAAAAACACAACAATGTATTTTTTTGTTGCTTTCGTTGATCCATATGTCAAAATCACAAGGAACTTTTGACATTTCTCTCTCTAATTAAGAAAAAAAAGTAGCACAGCTGTGTTTTCAACGCCACCTGAAAAATGAATTCGCCTTGAGTTGATGTGTTAATTTATAAATTTTGAAATGGGAATTTTTATGGGTTTTCAAACTGTAAATTGGGGACATACATAAGTCAAAAGCTTTCTGGCAACACTAATTGTGAGCATTTATAATGATGTAACAAAACTAATAATTCATGTTTAAAGATTTTTGCTGACATATTTTAAATTCTTCATGCATATAAAAACTTGCCCTTGTTTTTATTTTTTTTTTTTTTTATTAAAGCCAATTTAACTTTAACAATAAAAGAAATAACATGTTACATAATTTTTTTTTAAGATTTAATGCTGATTCAACCATTTGTAGCGAAAAGATTTTCTTCACAAAAAAATTTGTTTATGTGTTGTTTGGTCTCTCTCTCTCGCAGAAAAAGACGTCATATAAAAAAGTTTTGTGCGTACTTTGGAACAAATTGGTGAATCCGCCAAAGAAATCGTTTAAGATCTTAAAAAAATTCACTCAGTATTTCAAGTAAGTAGTAGTTTGAGAAGTATTTGAGTGTTTATTGTTGGAGATAAAAAAAAAAACTATATGCAGGGAAAAAACTCCATTAAACTTAAACGCAATGCATATTGTGTGGAGTATTTGCTTTTATAGTGTTTTAAATCTTCGGTAAATGATGTAAACGAAATTAAAAACAAAACAAAATTTGTATTACAAAATTTTGCTATAACCATTACTTAATTTAATGAACAGTTGCTAAAGTTACGAGGAAATAAAAAAAAAGATGTTTTGTAAAAAAAATACTACAGGTAGGTAATTAATTCAGACTTAAAAAAATTTCCTTAAAATTTAAACACTCACAGAAGATTCATTAATTATACTAATCGTAACATTAAGAATAAATTATATTTTAATTAAAAATATTATCTTAAACAAAAATTGTAAGAAAAATTTCAAAATTAAATACCTTAATAAAAAAAGAAATATTGCAAGCATAATTGCAGGTAAAAAAATGATAGTAATGGAATTATGAACACACTTAAGGGTACTTTAGTGTCATGATAAGTTGTTATTGTATTTTGAAAAATTTTAAACAAATATTAGATCAGGGAACCATTTGATATCCTACACCTTAGTACATTTATACAGACAATTTTTCGAGAGTGTACCATATCTGGGACCCATAGACAATCATGGAACCGGCAAAACAAAATTATATGTAAAAATAGTTTTGTTGGAGGTGACCATATTCAAACATGTTTTGCTCTGCGTGTACATTTAATTTTTACTCTAAAATTGTAAAGCAGCCCATACACGATTCAATTCAATTGTCAACTGAGTCGGTTATTGTCCAAATCAAAGCGTGTATGGCTTTGTCAATTGATTAGTGTGACGGTTGTCGAGTTGGTTGAAGAAAAAACAAAAGATTTTCATTTTATCAAGTTGACCACTAATTTGATGTTTATAGAACACGAGCGCCTTACTTGTCCGTTCAACTTACATTTAAACCAAAAAAAATTTCGAAATTTTGTTGTTGTTTTAAATGTAAGTTGAACGGACGAGTAAGGCGCTCGTGTTCTATAAACTACACATAAGTCTTTCAATTCGATTGTACTGTATGTGCTCGAGTCTCCTGATCAGCTGTCGAAAATAATCTTTGTAGTTTTATTTTGCAAAAAAAAAGTTAAGTATTTTAAAAATTTTTTTTTTATTTCATTAAATTTTAAAATTAATTTAAAATCTTTCAATTCAGTTGATGAAGTGTGTGGCCAAGCATCAGTTCAGTTGAAAGACTCAGACAGGACAATTGAACTGAAACGTGTATGGGGCGTATAAGGCCGGCCACTCACGTACAGTTTTAACTTAACTTTGACTTAAGGCTCAGTTAGCCGGGAGTAACAGTAACCTTAACGTAAAAAAGTAAGACCAATCTATTTCTTATAGATTAAGACGTAACATCTTACTGCTAACTATAATCGATCTAATTGCTTAACATACAACAAAATGAATCAACTGATTTGCAACGTTACTGTTACTCCCGGCTAAGTGAGCCTTAAAGTTTGACTTAACTGTTAACTGAGAAGTACACACACGTGCAGTTCAATACTTCAGTTTTTAACATGGATTCGAACGAGCAGGACGGTTTGGCCATATACCCACTCTCGCTCGACACAAATTGAACTGAGAACGGTACAGTTGAATCCCCACATACGTTCACTTCAGTTGAAACTGTCGGTTAAAAATATAAAACTCACGCACAGTTTTAACTGAACAGTTGAAACTGACAGTTTAAACTGTACGTGAATGGCTGGCCTAAGACAAAGCAGGTTGTCATTAAAGACAAATTTTATGCGCTGTGCTTAATACATACATACATAGAAATCTAGAACAATCTTTTAGTATAACGATCGACTCAGAATCAGAATTTTAAAGTGATCTAAAGATGTCCATCCGTCCGTCAGGCTGGTTGTCTGTCCATATTTACCTTGTGCGCAAATCACAAGTTGCAATTTTGTGGATAGTTTGATTAAATAAGGATGCAGTCTATGTAAATGGTGAGAATCGGTCTATAATTTTACATAACTATTCACCATAAAAACATCTTTCCAAATTAGACTTTTTGTGTCCGTAACCCATCTAATTATGTTGGTATTTAAATAAAGTTCGCCCCAAAAATATTTTACTGCAAATTAAATTATTTTCGAATCAGTTCACATTTGCCCAGAGCTCCCATCCTTAAATAGCTTTAACTTTCTTTTAAATGTAAACATTAATTAACAATTTAGCGACCGTACCTAAAATCCCTTAAAGACAAAAACCCATATGGATGTTAACTGCCCGTCTATACCAGAGATAATTATTGCGACATATATTGCAGTAAATGTCAAAATAATGTTATCTTTAATGTAGACAACACTTTTATTTGCATATTTATTGCCGGCAATTTATGTTGCAATGATTCAAGGTATATTTACACAAGGTAAACTCGTTGGCTCATATGTTTGTCAGCTGTTTACCCCTAGTTGGAGCCAAAACGTCAAATTGCGTCTACACTCCCAAATGAGTCTACCTTGTGTAAATATACCTTGCAATGATTGTTAATCAATTTTCGTTGACAATTATTGCTATCATAAAACGTCAAATTTGTTTGTCAATTGAAAAAAAGAAAAAAATAGAAGCTAATTTGGTGAGAAAAAAAATTAAATTTGTGAAACGGTAGCAAATTATAATTGTAGTAAAAGAATTAAATTAAAGAATTTAATTAACACTAAAATAAATAAATTAATTTGTTTATATAAAAATATAAATTTTATCTCAATAAAAAAAAATTTAATAAAAATTAATATTTTTATATAAAAAAAGATCTCAAGCTTAAACAAATTAATATACATTTAAAAAATAATTCTAAAAGAATAGAATTTATATTAATAAATATAATTTTTGCAAGATGGCATCATTTTTACACTGCACCTTCTTCCTTGATTTCTTTAAAATTATGAGTTAACATAAATACGTTTTCCCATACCTTTAACATAAGCTGAGCAATAAGAAATACTGCTATGTTATTCTGCCGACGTTATTGCCAACTTTCTGAGATATTTATCTTTAGTGTAGATCTAGGGTAATGTCTAGATAATATTCGACGCAAACATCTCTTATATGAATTTTAGCCTAATATGCCCTTAAGCGATAATATTTTTAGTTTTTTTTTTTAATTTTGTTATTAAATTGTTGAATATTTTGTCTTCACATTAGCAATTTTTGATTTTTTAGGGCATATTCCTAATAATTTTCAGGGCATATTTTCCAGTTCTTACTGCATATTTAATACGCATGAAACGCGTTTTTTAGAGCATATTTCTGGTTTCCCTGGTGATGAATAATATCTAATTATCAACATCTCCACGAGATTTTTTTGTCTTAAGGCGATTTTAGTACGGGGTTCTATATGGGAACTAAGGTAAATTCTGGACCTATTAGTAAATTTTTGCAATGACATAGAAGCTATTACAAAAGTTATCGTCGCTAAATTTTATATTAATACCAAGCTATTTTCGGGAGTGGTATTTGAGTGGAGCTATAGTCAAATATAGACGGATGTAAAAAATTTAGGAAGATTTATGTCGGCATTTGATATTATTTGAACAAATTTTATTTAAATACATACCAACATAATAAAATTTGTAATTGAAAAATCTTAATTGCCAAATCTACCAACCGTAATTGTGACGTAGAGTAAAAAAATTTTGTTTTTGGCTTGATATTGAGACTTTATTCGTCATTATTAAAAAAAAAAAACTCAAGTCCGTTACGATTAAGTAATTAAAAGTCAACATCACCCGCATTTTAATGAAAATTATTCAAATCAATCTGACTTCGAAAATAGTAAATCAACGGTTAATTCTCGCAGATGTAATTGAATAAGTATTTCTGTAAATTTTTTTTTTTTTTTTTTTTTTGCAAAAATTACGCACACGCTAAAAATGAATTGCTGTTACACGTTTTGTAGCACAAACTAATTTTCAAAACTAGTTTTAAATATTTATTTATTTTTTATTATTTGTTTGCACATATTATGAGAATTTTGCTGCTATGAGAGACTTAGTCAAACAATAAACTTAAATATTTTTCTAATGGTATTTTAACATTTTAGATTTATTATAATATTTCTAACTATTAATAAGAAAATGTGGTTACAAGTTGATTAGTGGCTAAGGCAATAATTAAGAATGTAGTCATAAAGTAAAGAAACATTTAGATAACCCTATAAATAATAAAACTTAAATATTAAAAAGAAAAAACATTTAAATTGGTTTCACAACATTAACGTCAGTAGCTCTCTCAAAACGGTGATTTCATTAAAACATATCAAAAAAAAAAAAAAAGCCAAAATGCCCAACAATAATATGCATTGCCTTGCTTAACCTACTGTGAAAAATTAACAAAAAGTCTCTTAAAGGAAATGACAGTTTCATAAAACTTAAGAAAAAGCATCCTAAAGTTAAATATTTTTTGCCTCATATGATTTACGTATTCGCATATTTGATTAAGCTTACTAACCCACATTATGATGGGGACTTAAAATAGTAGCTATCTTTTAATATACTATACATTTGGGAGATTCGCAAGGTGTACTAAATATCAAGTAATATCGTCATTATGTACTAAATAATATTTGACAATATTAAATTATAAGCTGTTGTCACAGCAGTCTATATATTTTTTGACATTACTTTCAGACATATGACTTTACAACTTTATGATTTCCTTGTGAATCCCCCAATTATTTATTTACATACATACAAAGATCTTGCTATATCTACCATTTGGACAATTCGATTTAAAATTTGATATCTTTAATTTGTTTGTTTAGTCATTTCTGTTCAATTGCTAATAGATAAAAAATTAAATGGATTTTTAATTTATTTATAACTTTGTATAATCAAAACCATTTGTAACGCATCAGGTATTTTATGAAAAAAAAAAATAATAAAAAGTAATTATTACATTTATATTTTGCATTAGCATTAAATGGAACTTTATATAGAAATCATAATGGAATTTAAATTAAAAAAAAAAGCATTTCAAAATAAAAGTAAGCAATCGATATAAAAAAACAAAAATCAAATAAAACAAGTTAGTGTGTTATATCCGGCTGTGCCGAATCTTTGATACCCTCCACCGACAATTTGAATATTTCAGGAGTGATATCTATATGATGTCTATTTATTATTAATTTATCTTTATAAAAACAGACATCAGCATTAAAATTGGTTGAGGCTTAGACCTATATTAAATAATTGACCGACAATCTTGAGTAAAATATCTTGATTCGTAACAGTTTAAACCGAACTAAAATGATTTTCAGGAGGGGGATTTTTATGGGAGCCATGGTAAGTTATGAACCAATCATCCCAAAATTCCGCAGAGGTATTTCTGGTAATAAAAAACATAAATTTCAATACAGTGGTGAAATAAGTTTTAGCTTTTACAGTGAATTTCAGAAGGCTGAAAATATGGGATCTAAGGTAAATTACGGACCGTATATCACAAAATTGAATGACTTTTTCTGGCTATATGAAACTAATTTGGAAGAAATTTTACCACAATAGTATCTGCTACGATTTTATATGGTTTATATGGGCCTGGGGTAAATTATGGACCGATCTTCATGAAATTTCACGGTGTCATTTCTTGTTCTATAAAACTGTGACGTGCCAAAGTTTGTTCTGATTGCATTAATAATTACGGTTTTAGGCGTACTACACTGTTTTCCGGTAGTAGGGTTTATATGGGACCTAGGGTAAATTATGGACCGATCTTCATAAAATTTCACGGTGTCATTTCTTGTTCTATAAAACTGTGTCGGGCCAAAGTTTTTTCTGATAGCATTAATAATTAAGGTTTTAGGCGTACTAAACTGTTTTCAGGGAGTAGGGCTAATATGGGGCCTAGGGTAACTTATGGACCGATCTTCATGAAATTTCACAGTGTGATTTGCAGTCGAATAAATCGAACATTTATATTTCATATCATTTCGTGCATTGTTCAATCATTAATGTTAGTTTTTTTTAACAAAATTATTAATTTTTTTAAGTGGTGGACCCACATTTTGATTTATAGCTCTGATCCTACTGAACCGATTTTTCTTGATTTCAATCCCAAACTGCTTAGGATAACTACAAGCAATTTGACACCCATTTTTTATTTCTTTTGAGTTTTTCGAAAGTGAGCGTGCTTTCAACAGACGGACAGACAGACGGATAGGCTAAATTAATTAAAGAATATATCTGTGGCTTGGAGCTTAAAGGGCCAATGTCACTTTTTTGCTCTTTTGAGTTAATCATTGCATTATATTTGTTTTCTTGCTCTCTTTCATTATGGTAAAACAGCTAAAGTCATACTTAACCCAGAACAGCTTAATAAATAAAATGCTGGCCAATGTCACTATGAAAGCATCTATAAAAGCATCTATAATAGCCTTCAATTCCAATTTTCTCAAAAGTGAATATTTAGACATTGGCCCTTTTAGCTCCAAGCCACAGATATATACTTTATGGGGTCTGAGGTGAATAATCAAAAGGTTTCACACGGAATGACAAACTTAGTATACCCTCTTCACAACTTATTGTGGTGGAGGGTTTAAAAATAGTTTATTTGAATTTATTGACGAAATTTGCATTTTCATATTTAAAAAATATTTTAATGGTTTCAATTTTAAATAAGTTAGAGACTTTTTTATATTTTCATAAAATTCTCAAGATCCGTTTATAACAATAATATGACTTTTGAGAAAGGTGGCGAATACTTTTTTAAATGAATAATTTATATTTAAAGTGGTAAACTCAACTTTTATTATTATTAAATATTTAAATGAGAGCTCTATTTTTTAGGTAAAATGCTTGAAATATAACACAAAAAATTAATTATGATTAAAACAAATGTTAACCCCTCCTAGTAATAATTCGGGATTGCAATTGATAAGCACAAAGTAAGACGGGGGAATCAGTGGTGGGGAAAGCTTTCGATGAAAGTGACAGAAAGCATTTTTTGGTAGTCAAGAGACAACGAGTAAAAACAGGCCTTTACAATTAACACAAATTTCGTGATCAAAACATTACAACAAAATAAAAACCACGTTCAAAAAAAGCATTAGGTCAACAAACGTTTTGTTTTGTGCAATACTGTTTTGTTATGTAATTGTTTTTACTTACTTAAATAATATTTACTTGTGTTGTGGTAAACTTAAAAGTTAATGCTTACAGCAGTTTTGCAAATTAATTCAAATTAAATAAATTTGTGTGCATTTTATGTATTGCGGCATAGCATATAGTCTGGACTATCCATTGTTAGGTTTGCTCAAGAACAAAACGTTGGCATAATTATCGACGTTCCATTGCTTATGTTCTTTGATGTGGGGAAAACCTATGGCATGACAACCCATATAAATATCAACAATAACAATCAAGATGGCGTTTATTTATATGGCAATGCTGCAGTGATGTTAGACATCGTTGTGCAAACAATTGTTACGGGGTTACAACTAAGATAAACAGCCATGTCACAGAGTACAATTCCGTTCGGAATGAAAACATTTTTGTTAATTGATTTATTGTTATTTATTTAGAGTTACAAATACAATTACAAATTATATTCTAACTTAATTAAGCGAGCAATAGTAACGTGGACCTTCAGCCCGTTGCAGTGAAACAGACCAGAGTATGGCGGGAATCGAACCCGCAGCCATCGGACTGATAAACTAGCTCACTACCAACTAGTCTACCGGGGCACCCGTTGTTTATTGATAGAAAACGTATTTTTATAGTTTTTGGCCTTTCAGATACAGAAAACTCCCATTCTGTTCATGAAAACAAAAATGGATTCATTCTGAAAAAATTTTTCGTCATTTTCTGAAGCACCAAAATACGGAATGAATTCCGTTTCCGAACGGAATTGTACTCTGTGACATGGCTGAATATCTACTATAATATCTGAGAGAACGTCGACAGAATAAGAGAACACATTTCTTGTTAATCTTAAACAAGGGGAACATGTATTTAGTTAATCTTTTCACAATATTTGCATTATTTGCATTAATAAATAAAACATTTTAATGATGGTTTCTTATTATTTTTTTATATGTATGTGTATTTTTGACAGCTCATCTTATAAGATAATACCCTCTGCGATTGAATTTGACGTTTGGTGATTTAAAAATCGGATATCTTATCTATCACATAATCACATTTAAAATACATATGTATGTATATAAATTAATATCACAATATGCATTTGCTAGACCCCAAACAACGAATTGACATTGCCCAAAAATTCAATGATAGATAAAATTTTCCCAATTGTATAGGTGCAGTTGATGGAAAACATATTGTGATGAAGGCTCCACCGCGTTCTGGAAGTACCTGTTATAATTACAAAGGTACTCACAGCATAGTACTCATGGCCATTGCTGACGCGGAGTACAAATCCCTTTACATTGACGTCGGCTGCAATGGAAGGGTTTCGGACGGTGGAGTTTTTGGAAAGTCTACATTCCAGAATGCTTTAGACAATAATACTCTTGGACTTCCACCACCGCAATCTTAGAAAGGCCGTGAAATTAGTGCTGCCATATTTCAAAATTATAACAATATACACTTTGCGAAAAAGAGCAACGTGTATAATTATTAACTAATTATTAAAAATCATAATTTTAGACAACCCCAATAAATTTTATTTAAATATCGGTTGATTGGCCACTATGATCGGGCAGTAAGTGGCAGAACAAATTATCGGTACGTTTAAGAATTTTTTTCTGTCTATGAAGCGTTCACACGATCGGTACAACAGAGTTGTTTTTTATCTGTCTATCGGCCAAAAAAATTGTCCTATCTGCCTTTTGCCAAATATTTTCTGTCATTCACACGATCTGTACATACAAATTTACAAAAATCTGTACATTTGACCAATCGTGTGATCTCAGCTTTAGAGTGTTTGTAGTATACACGTAGAGAAAAAACATGTTTAAATATGGTCACCTCCAAAAAAATATTTATAAAGAAAATTTTAAAGGTTTAACCATATTATTGTCACCGACAACCATATTATGGTTATATTAGTCATCCATCAAGAAACCACAACCATATTATGGTTGCCTCTAAAAATGTTATGGCTAAATATGCTATTGTCGGTATATTGAGAAACCCAAAATTGTTAACAGACGGTTTATCGGTCTAATAAATTTATGTTGATATTAAGTAACAGACACTTTGTCGGTACATTGAGAAAATGGCAATAACGAATTATTTCTGTTTGTTGTTGAATTTTGATGCGTTTTTATTTCAAACGCTTTTAGCCATTTTTTTTAGCAATTTTTTCCCGTAAATTTAGCCATTTTGGTCACCAAGTTTTGGCAACACTGCTGACAAATAATGGGTGATTTTTTAAGCGAATTTGCATCATATATTCACAATTTTTATTGGAATCGATAAATTGGTCTTTGCCATTTACTTTTTAAAAATAGCTTCATCTAAAGATTGCCCGCGGCTCCGGTTCAAATGGTCCATTCATAAGGTCCAATTTTGCACCACTTTTTCGAGCATTTCGGCCTGTATTCCATGATTGTCCAGCAAAGTAAATTTGGTGCTTAATTTGGTGATAATAGCACGAATTGTTGATTCACAAGGTCGATTATGACGACCATAAAAAGTTCGTAACAAACGATGGACATTTCTCACAGAGCACGAATTTTGATAATTTATTTCAACGATTTGCAGTCGTTGCTCGTTTGTGAGTTTCTCCATCCAAGTTTCCAAAGAGTTTTCAACCAGTGCTGCCAGCCCGAAAAACTTAATTCATAAAAAATCACCCTTTATATAAATTTACAGGAGAAGCTAAAAACTTTGTAAAATTAACACTATAAACATGTCAGAAAAACATGCATTGATAAGTCGCCCATTAAAAACAATGTTCAAAAAAAGTCATTTGATTACATTTAGTAAGAAAAAATGTGTAATAACGTCGTTTTCCGTATATCAAATATAAACACTTGTAATTACGTCCCTTTGTTTTTTGTTAATAAAAGCGTTATTTTTGATAGCAAAAGTGTAAAATTTTGTCAAGACATGAAGTTTATTTTCATTCATAATAATTAATCAAAAAGTCAATTTTTTGTTAGTTACGCCTTTTTGCATTTTAGCTAACGATTTATTGCTTGTAAGCATTTCATAATTTGCTAGTTTTTTTTTGGTGCTTTTAAACGAGAAATGCATTTATAAAAACTCGCTTATATGCATATAGTATATATTAATTCGTGTTGATTCTATAGGGAGCATAGGGCCGTAATTTTAATTCAGTACGGTTTCATTAATCATTTAAGCTTCGGATGATTAGCGGATTGACCTAAAGCATCCTAGTCTGGTGCTAGGGCTACTAGCTAAGCCTACCAGACTGACACAAAATGCATATATATAAAACTCGCTTAGTGTTATTCAGTAAAAACTATTTTACTTGCATCGAAAGTTCATAGGTAATATTAAAGTTTGATTATAATTTAACAAATTTAGTCTCAACAAAAATTTTGGGTTTGTTTTTTATTGTACATATTTGTCTTAAGTTTGAAACAATGCTTATATATAAAATTTTTTAATGCTATATATTATAATTGTATTATATTGTGATACATAACAGCGGGATATGCATATAAGCAAAAGCTTACAAACGAACAATATCGGCTATTTTAAATGGCAAACTGTAATTGCAAAATTTTGGATGCATTAAATGCTTATAACCGGTGTGCAAATAAGCGATAAATAGTGTAGTTTTTTATTTGTAAGTGGAAGATTTAACTTACTGGCGGGCCTACATACCCCTTACTCGATAGAAGGAAAATTGGCAGGTATTTCTTTTATCTGGTACCACGAGAACCAGGAGCCTCTGGGACTTCGGTCTTGGACTGGTTATTGGTGAGGCTTCTTTGAGAAACACGTAGTGGCTGCGACTGCGACCAAAATTGCAGAAATTTAGATCTTAAAAAATCAGCTTTAAGGTCTGTTTTCCACCCAGCATGCTGCGGGATCTCGCTAGGTGCTGTTGCTAATTAACAAAAGCTGCTATATTTTGGAGGTTTGGTGGAAGGCAAGTGTATTGTTCTTCCGGATGATAAACTTAAAATTGGCACCTATGTGTCATGTGGGCAGTGTTGGGCAAAATACATGGTTTGCGGTATTTAAAATACAAAATACAAAATACTTGCTGGTCATGTATTTAAAATACAAAATACAAAATACTTTCAGGTTATGTATTTAAAATACAAAATACTTACACATCCTGTATGTATTTAAAATACAAAATACAAAATACTTCCACGTCATGTACATTAAGTTTATAACTTTTTTTTGAGTGCAAAATACCACTCCAGCGCCATGTGGGGAATTTTGTTCTGATAATAAAAAACTGTTTTTTAAGCTGATTCGGTGAAAAAAGTTTCCGCACCGTAAGCGATTCCTAAAACTCCATATTATGTGTAAATTTTATTTTTGGAAATTGAAACCCTTTTGATTTTGCATTAGACTTATGAAAAATGGTTTAATGTTGAAGATTATATATAATTTTAAACAAGAACGAACTTATTTAAGACAAGAGCCACTGATTTAATGATGAAAATAAAAAATAAAAACAAAACTTCAACGCTTTCGGTGCGGAAACTTTTTTCACGAAAGATGAAAAGTGACACCATATTTTTTTTATATTTTGGTAGATTAAAATGCAATCAACCATCAATAAACTGACAGAATATATTTTGTAAACTATGTTTTTAAATACAAAATACTCCCATTTTTTTATGTATTTAAAATACAAAATACAAACTACTTATATTTATTGTATGTATTTAAAATACAAAATACAAAATACTTGCTGGAAATGTATTTAAAATACAAAATACTTGCACGTCATGTATTTAAAATACAAATACAAAATACGTATTTGTATTTTAAATACGTATTTCAAATACATGTATTTCAAATACTGCCCAGCCCTGCATGTGGGTGATAACGCACGCAAAGGGTAGTTGGTAGCCCATTTTGTTTACTCTAATTAAGGGCACTCACTGATGGGTTAAGAAGATTCGGCAGGTACACACCTGCCAGTGCCACAATCGGCATATTCGGTAAATATGTAAATATAAGTATATCTGTGGCTTGGTGCTAAAAGGGCCAATGTTAATATTTTGCTGTTTTGAGTCATTGCATTGGGTGTCTTTTTTCCTCTCTTTTATTTTGCTGAAACAGCCAATATCTAATTTAACACAGAACAGTTTCAAAAGGATTTGGCTAGACAACGTCACTACGAACGCTTCTATAAAAAAAAACTTAACATTTTTTCAAAAGTAAAATATTTTGACTTTGGTCGATTCAGCACAGGCATGCATGTAAATACACGTGAAAAATAATAATTTACAAATTAATAAAAATGACAACAAGATTTTTGTAGTAAGTTCTAATAAAATTATATACCAAAATATAGTACGTTTTTGTTAGTTTTTATTTAAGTTTCTTTGCCATAAAAACGTTTTTACCCTGAACGTGACGAGGTTTAATATTTGTATGCGTTAGTATTTGTGTAGCATTTCAATATTTTATCTGGCACACTACAAATAATATTAAAAGAAAAAAATTAATTGTAATTTTCATTTAGATAAATCTCCTCTTAACTGACAGAATACGTTCATCATCGGGAGACTTAGTGACGTCCATAAATTTTATTAAATTTTGAAAACAGTTTTACAAGCAAATATATTTCTGTTTGTTTTAATTTAACTTAAATATTGATGCACAAAATGCAGTTGAAATATGATGACAAATAATAGATTAACATTAATATTTAAATGTTTTTGAGCTGTTTTTTAAGTTAAGCGTCTGTTATACAAATTTGTTAAAAGAAAACGTGCTTACGTTTCGAATACATTCGAAATAAATAAATTTTGTACTTGAACCATTTTGAATTCGAAAAACGTTTTTTCCGTGTAATACGGAAGATGTTAAGAAATATTTAATATGGAATTTTTTGACATAAATATATGTTTGTTAAAGGTCAAACAATATAAAAGGGTGGTTCAACCATAATGCACGATGTTAATTGGGAGTCACACCTTAACGTCAAGTTTTTTGCCCAACTTATTTTGACTTTTCTCTGTTTCAGTGTTTGACAATTTCAACTATTTTAAGGTACACAATGAAGCCTTTTTGTGATTTTTTTGTCAGTATAATCCACCAAATGTGTCCATGCATTACATTACAATGGCAGTATAGCCGTCAACCTCGACTAGTGAATGGTGTTCGCTATCTCACTTCTTGTGGCCAGAAATTAACTAAATATATGGACCTGGACAAAATGGTGTTCCAACAGGATGGTGCCACTTTCACACAGCCAACAAAACAATGGCTCTTTTGGGCGAAAAATTCAATGGCCGTGTTATCTCACGTCTCACAGCGTTGGACTTCCTTCTTTCGGGATATTTAAAAGAAAAAGTGTACGTCAATAAGCCAAGAACAGTTTAAAAGCTAAAGAATGAGATAATTCTACAAATTAACGACATTGAACCTCCATTATGTCTCAGAGTCATTGAAAATATAGACCATCGGATAGAGGTATGCCATCGAAGGCGTGGCGACCATTTGGCCAATATTTTGTTTCACACACAATTGTCAAAGATCCTTTTATCATAATAAAAAATATTAAGATAATTATCTTATCACTTTTTGTTTTATTTCTTTTATTAAACATCGTTTGTTTTGATTGGACCACCTTTTATTAAAATAAATAAAATAAAATTCCACCACTCCCAAAAAAAAAAGAAAAATCCCCTAATGCCATCAGAAAGTCTTCCATAATAAATTCTTAGATTTTGATAATTTTGTATGCTCATGTCTCCCAATATAAATTTGACAGGAATGCCAATATTTTTTGAACAATAGCAAAAGAAGTCCATTACTCTATTGGACTAAAATGTCTGGAACCAGAGACTCGTAGACTATTAGAAAATTATAAATTGATGACCATTTAATTTGATAGTATGATTCCTACTCACATAAAACTCAATTTTACTTAAGTTTATTGTTGTACGTTATTATATTAGGCTTCTTAAATTATTTAGGGAGTAACCCTTACTTGGGATTTATGGTAAATTATAGAATCATAATTTTCAATCATATAAAGCTACATCATTAAGTTTTTTTTAATTGTAGTGCGGAATGTAAGAAAATATAAACTCACTGTTTATTGTTGTTGTTTTTGTTAAAGCTTTGATATTGTTAAAAAAAAAACTATTGCTTATAATTCTTATACGCTTAACAGTTTTACTTGTTTAATATCTTTAGTTTTCTAAAATCATTGGCTGAAGTTTCCTGATGATCTGGACTAATCAACCAGTAAAATGCGCATAGGAATAGCATATCCCATCAACAATAAATTTCAGTGTTTTTATCAAGAATAAAAACGGGAATTAAGCACGACAAGCAAAATGTTGTTAATTAAAAATTTTGTATTCCCAAAAATTACTTTGATTTTTTAATATTATTAAAATAAAAAATATTATTGGTATCAAAATTGATATGTAGTTTCGTTAGTTTTGCAATTAAATGTATAAAAAATTAATTTCATTTTTTTTATTATTTTTTTTTTTATCTGGTGAATAAAATAAACATATTATTCACCCCTATCGTGAATAACAAGTGGAATTTTTGTTCCCATGGAATTTTCATTCCCCTCGAAGGGAAAAAAGCAATCGTGAATCTCATGTGAAAAATTTTTCATGCTATCAGTTCCAGTGAATGTAAAAAAGAAGAAAATTAGAAAAAATTAAAAATCATTTTAATTTTTGAATTACATTTTTTTCATGGGAGCTGTTCATGATCGCAAATATGTGAAAAGGGGAAAAATTACGAGGGAAAAATTATTCACGATCACGGGCATTTAAGGGTTACACTTAATTGACTTAAGCCGCTTCAAAGTCAGTTTGTAAAAACAATTTGACACAAAAATGGTGACCGAGATGCGGGAATTTTGTCATAGGTGAATATTATGTAATAAAAACCTTATTAATAACGACTTTTCCTTTGATAACTTCTGTATATCTATCAGAGAACTGCAAAAATCACTATTTTTCTTGATTTATTCATACGCCTTAATTTACATTAACTCTATGCCTGCAAAACAAAGTTCAACGTTAGTAATTTTGACATCGTTTCGTACACATTTGATTTGTGCATGTGGGAGTTTTTTTATTGTTTGCATTCATTTTGATGAAATTTGAATATATAGCTCAGCGTAATTAAAACACACACCCAGAGAAAAAACATGTTTAAATATGGTCAATAGTATGTTTATAGAAAATTTTAACCATATTATGTTTAATTCAACCATATTATTGTCAACGACAACAATATTATGGTAAAAATAGTCCTCGATCAAGAAGCCACAACCATATTATGGTTGCCTCCGAACATATTATGGTAAATAATAACTAAAATATGTTTAACACTTAAAATAGCATGGTTGGTGGGTGTTCAACCATAGAATTTTGCTCTTGAAAAAGAGGAAAATACTATTGTTAATTTAAAAACAAATTATTGTCATATTTAACCATAAAATGTTAAGCGGCAACCATAACATGGTTGTGGCTTCTTAACGGATGACTAATTTAACCATAATATGGTTGTCGGTGACAAGAATATGGTTAAATTAAACATATTATGGTTAAAATCTTCTTTAACATAGTATTGTTGGAGGTGACCATATTTAAACATGTTTTATCTCTGCGTGCAGGGTTTATATGTTATTCGGAGCTAGAAATATGAAGGGGCAGATGGGCAATTTCGATATTGATGAAATTGAAAACTTATGGAGATGCACACAATAAAACAGACAGGCTTTACATTTCTTTATAGTAAATCAAAAATGTATTCTGGGCGGGTAATGCCGCGGGAACGGCTAGTGTTTGTATAAAAATAAGTTGTGTATGGGTAAATATTTGGAATAGCACACCGAAGCGGCTAAACCGAGTTAACGAAAATTTCTATCAAGATAAAAATTATGTGTGTATGATATATCCCGACGAATATATTATTTATTTATATTTCAAAAAAACTTTCTCTAGACAAAAGAAAAAGACTGCAAGATTTGTGGCAAGTCTTTCAATGAGCAATTTTATTTCTGGATAAGGCATTTTACTATTTTTGTAGAATAAAATCTGTTAAAAAATTAATTTATTAAGAACACGTTTTCTCTCATTTATCATTCTATTAGAACAAAGAAAGGCAAACCGAAATAGAAAAAATCTAAAATGAATTGTAATTTTTTTTACTAAGACACTTTAAAAGACATTCGCCTAAAGACATCGAACTCATATAATCATCTGTCGTCTATTAATTTGCAAGTTAAAAAACCAGGGCCCAAATCGTCGCAGTCGTGATCGAGTGACTTTGATCGAAATTTTACTTTTTGAGATTATGTCATTCGATAACGAGTTAGTCGATCGAATGACTTTACTCGAAATGTCATTCGATAGGTTAAGGGCTTTCGTAAAAACATTTAATTGTTTTTTTACAAACAATTAACACACTTTTTGGGAATAAATATTAGATTTCATTAACAAATAGCTAAAAATTTAAGTATTTAACTTTTTTCAGCAATAAGAAATAAAATAATAACATTCAGTTTTACAATTTTTCGCAAATTATAGTCATAGATAGAAGCGATTTTTTTATTGAAAGTTTTTTGATTCTTTACAGCTTTAACGATTTTTAATAAATAGTGGACTTTGCTATTATGCCGCTGTTAGCAATTTTTTGCGAATTTCCCCTAATTTAGCAATTTTTACAGAATTTTTTCCATTCCTTATACTTTTATCGACTTTTAATCAATTTTATGGCTTGTTCGAATTATTAAAAATTTTCGCGAATTTTCGCTATTTTTGCAAAAACAAATTTTTTGTTAATTGTTGACATTTTGTTTCCCCTAATTTAAAATTTTTAATCGAATTTTTGCTATTCCTTGTAATTTTAGGGACTTTTAATCAATTTAATGGCTTGTTTGATATGTTAAAAACTTTAGCGAATTTTCGCTATTTTTGCAAATTTTCTGAATTTGTAAAATGTTTTCCGAATTTTTGCGTTGCTTTGTTGCTCTTTTTGGCAAGCGCCGCCGTTATAAAAAAAAGCCACATAAATAAACCGAAGTAACCTATTTTATAGGGCACTATCAACATTGTTGATTTATATGCGGCGAAAAGTGTAATGCCTTATGCCATTAGTTATACAAGCATAAAAATCTATTACATTTTTTTAACAAATTTCGATACGAAAGCTTTCGAATGCCGCAATCCCGTTTTTGATACGTCACGAAGTTTTAATCGATACGAAAGCTCATTCGATCACGTGTGCGACGATTTGGGCCCAGTATTGGTAAATAAATAAACTATCAAAACATGGCAAAAATTATTGTTAAAATCATTTTTTTTTTTTTTTTTTTTTTTTTTTAATTTTGTATTTTTATATTTCAACAAATTAACCTTGATTATGGTTTTTATTGGTTTTGTCGAGTATTTTATTTTTATTTTGGTTATACCTATTTACATACCAAAATATTAACGAAATAAAAAATAAAAGAAGTCAATATTGAATTAAAAAAAACAATACTTATATTGCATCATTTTACTTAACTTGGCATATTAATGAAGTCTTGTTTAAAACTAAAAAGGTCTTTATATAAAATTGTACAAACATTTATTTGACTTCAGGTATTTAATATTCAATGTAAAACTTAAGTGTCATACTCGTTGTTGTTGTTGCCGTTTATTTTTATTCAAAAACAAAATGGGCTCAAAATATATTTTATTAAAATTTGATTTGTAATTTGTAAAGAACTGTTATCTGTTGTTCATGATTTCTTTTTTTGTTAAAGAATTTTAAATATTATTTGACAGGTTTTCGGGGTCTTGATCGCATATCAAAAAATGTCCTCCAAAACAAATTTTGATTGAAGGCGATTGTTTTTGGTTTAACAAAATAATAAAAACAATTAGCAAATATGTTGAATATTTTGCAAAAGTTTCAAAGTTCAAATTCATTATTAAAAGTTTAAGTTTTTATTTACGCTACCATCAAAGGCGGGTAGAGTATGGCAATCTTTCTAGACGCATGTTACACAGAAAAAATTATTGCCGAATTATTTTCAAACAACCGCTTGTTTGAAAATTTTTTTAATTTCTATAAATATTTTTACTGATTCAATCAATATTTTTGTTTGATTTTTATTTAACCAACAAAAATGTGGACAACTCTTCAAAAATAAAATAAACGCGTTATTGGTGTCAAGTTTTCATAATTTTGTATGAAATATTTAACGCTCTTTAATGTTGTCGTCTTTTTGCATTTTTTTATTTGATCGTAAGCAACACTTCTTTATGTGAAATATAAGAACAACAACAAAAAACACACACAGTCTATTTTTGGACGCTTTAAAAAAGTGCAACTATAAGAAAAACAATAGCAGACACGACATTATAAGAAACAAAATCCCGTATTCAATTTTTTAAAACTGTTTGGTTAAATACATCAAATACAAAAATAGAATGATGACGAAAAACATATCGAGTCGGTCTGCTGCCGTTTTTGGTTACATTTCTTCTTTAGCAAAGGAAAGGATACAGCAACAGAGAGTGATAAAGAAAAACATTGTGTTGTGTGTATAAATAAGACTTCGTTCAAAAATTATTCCAACAAAAAAATGTGTTTCAAAGCCAGTCGGCGGCTCTGCTTTGCCGTCACCTTCTCATACAGTGCTTACTTGTGTGCGCGTCATTGCTTGTGCAAAAACTTTTTTTTTTTTTTTATTTTGAATTTCAGTAAACTTTTTGTTTGATTCAGTTAAATTATTTGTTTGAAAAAATTAGTGTTTTTTTTTCAGTAAACAAAATGCAAATAAATTGTTTGAATATGCAAATTTGTTTGTAGGACCGATTTCAGACAAAAAATTGTTTGATTCTACAAATTTTTTGTTTGAATTGGAAAAATAATTTTTTCTGTGTTACCTTGCAGTGCAACAATGTCACGTATTCTTAAATGCAAGTGTGCACACTTTGACAAAGTATGGCATTCCTAAAGTCATCTGCTTCGCAGCTAATATACAAACATACGCAACTAGCGTTTTATTTAAATTGGCAATGCTTCTGCAAAGTTTAAAAGTTTGCAGAAGTTTGCACCAAATGAATGTTTGGTGCAAATGGTCTTGCGAAAGAGCAAATGCCAAATATTGTAGGTCTTTGGTTAAATCGAACGACGAAATATACAGAGTTTCCGTTATATGTTATAACCATTTGCATCATACACTGAACTTCGATAATGCATTCGATTTGCAGTGTTGTAAGGTAAAATTGTTTTATTAAAACACTGATTTAGCGTTGCAGGCAGACGTTTAGGAAGGCAGCCTATTTTGCTTATGTGCTTTAGTTTATAACTCATAAAAATACTGTTGCTCGGCCCATTTTAATATCACTTTGTAAGTCAATATAAGCAAGTCCATCTAGTCTAGTTGGCCGGATGTCTGATTTTGTTTTAAAGTTTTCTGTTTTAACAAACTTCAAAATTTTGTATGTTTTTTTTATACTATTAGTTAATTGGTATGTTTATTTACATTTCTGGTAAAATTAGAATTAAATAAAATTTTCCTTACTGAGAGGTGAAAAAGTAGGGGATCGGCAAAAACCAAATTTTTTTATCACACCAGGAAACGTCAGATTTTATTTAATACTTTTGTAAAGAATAAAATAAATATAATTAGACACCTGATTGTTTAACTATTAGCCAATCTACCAAAGAAAAAGTTTGGGCTAAGGCGAATTCACTTTATAGGTAGCATTGAAAACACAGCTGAGCTTCTTTTTTTCTTTCTTAGAGAGAGAAATGTCAAAAGTTGCGTATGTTTTAAACATATCGACCAGCGAAAGCAACAAATAAAATACAATTGGGGTATTCACAAGGTGTGCTATCATGTTATTTTGTCATAATGTTCTAGCATTTGTGCTGTCGTAAATAATCAGAAGAGACCTGCGCTGAGCGGTTGAGCTGATCCGCATTAGTTTTTGTAGCCTTCGCCTTTGATGGTATAGTTTTATCCGGTTAATATCCGAATTTAACCTTCGGATAGCAATTTTTGCAACAAAACACTTGCGGTCAGGTAAGATCTAATTTAATTTATTAATTAAAAAATATTTTGATGTTAGGTAAAGATTTAAGGCCTTATTCATAAACATTATTCCATGCTTATAACAGGTTTATAAGACAAATTTTATATGAAAATTTGTTTAGTTAACCTTTAAAAAACTGAAATACCTTTTATGAATAAGGGGGTTATTTTTTATATATGTTTTTAACCAGCTGATTTAAATTCAAAATAGCACACTAAATTATGAGGGGTTGTTCACAACAGTCGTATTTTTTCATGTTATTATTTTAAGACTTATGACACCTTGTAAAGCCCCCAAATGTTGTGCTTTTGGTGTTGTACTTGTTCTAGTACTGCCACCACCGTTTATATGAATTCGCCTTGGTTTTGGGCTATTTTGTACAAGAAGAATAAAATAGTTCTTTCCAACTCGCTCTCATTTCCATAATTTTCGAATACGAAAACGCTTTTTGATAATATTGAAATCCCAGAGGATCCCATTTTGAGTAGGGAAACAAACCCATTATTAGATTCTACTACAATTTTTTATTAAATTTAAGATACATATTTTAAAAGTTAAATTTTCTTGTACCGTCGCACAGTGGCGCCCGTAGAGCAAACGAGGTTGCAAAAATCAAAATTTTCATGAGCGCCGACGAAGTTTTGAATAAACCCATGTTATAGGAAACTTTTCAACGATTTCAAATATGCCATTCTTAATAATATCACATTTTTAGTTTAGAAGATATAACTGTTCAAAGTTGACCGACTTTCGGTTTTCAAAAAAACACACAATTTTTAGTCAATTTGTTGCGATTTCAGGTGTAATATTACGAAAAATAGGTAACGAATCGCCTTATTTTTTGTTGGTATTGATTGATGTATTTATTAAATGTATAATGATAAAAAAAAATTAACTGTTTGCTTTGTGTTTCTCCTGGTAAATCACTATTTAAAAACTATCCGTTTTTCCACTATTTTTCAACTTTGACGGAAAATAAAAAAAATCTATATTTTTCTATATTTGCCATATTTGCAAAACCTGTTCATTGATTATTTCTTTACATAATTCAAAAATTTTATCTGCCCGTACGTGCCCGTTTGGCTTCTAGAGGTAAAAAAGGTTAAAAAGACATGGTTGCAGAAATTGTATGGCGTCCATCCCTTATATGTTTTGACTGACAGTAGTTTGATCTAATAGTTTGAAAAAAACTACTCATTGAAATTAGCAGGTACGTACCTCACTTAAACAATACTTTGGCGTACAAATGGTCAAGAACAATATTGACTTATTGTCCCTACAGGTAGGCGCAAATCTTATTTGGACACGTGCATAATATCAAAATTGCATTATTCAGCCTAAATCCATATGTATGCAGGGAACAGGTAAATTTTTAGGCATGGTAGCATAAGCCTATATATTGCAAAATAAGCATAATGCCTGGATTAGTCTACGACTGAAAGTTGGCGCAACAATTACTGAAACCATTAAACAATTTAAGTACTGAAAACATGGCGTTGAACAATTTAAAATTATTTGAACTGTTTGGAAATCAACCACACCAAAGTTTTTCACGGAAGCTGCTTTAGAAGAACTTGATAGCTTATACGGAAATATTGAGAGAATCGATATTATAAAAAATAATTTTTATCTGATATATGCAAATATTAAGGCAAAATGGGTAAAATCTAATCGAACCATTCAGAACTTCAACCCCAAATACGAGTACTGGCTTAATGAAGACACCATCCTGGATATATTGGCAGTAGATAAACCCACCACATCAACCAGAGGAGCAAAAGAAAGGCCAAAAAAAGTATTGAGGAGTGTTCAATTTTCACAAGAAAGAGGAAACTTGCCGATGCCACCAATGACTTGCCCACGAAGCAATTATCGGACGCGCTGTCTTTTAAATATACAAAGGATAGTGAAAGAGTTAGGTCGCAGATAACCAAAAAACAAGCACACACATTTTCAGTAAACAAAAACATTTGTAAAGTTTCTTCCGAGCAACTTTAGGTATTAATTAGTATTTTAAAAACATAAAATCATTAAAATAATTTAAAACTCATTTACAAGACTAAATTTTTTTTAAAAACTTAAGTTAAATATTTGGTTGTTCCAAAAATTAAAGGAAAATATATGAAATACTTTTGGAAAAAAATAAGACAGAAGAAAAACAAATTGTTGCTATCATTGTGAATGAAGCCGTCAAATTTATTTTCTATGTCATTTTAAAGTTTAGAAATTTTTAAGAAATAAAATTTTTACATTTAGAGTTGACAAAAATCAACCAATTGTAACCGGGATTGTAAGAAAAGATAAACTCACTGTTAATTGTTGTTGTTTTTGTTTAAGCTTTGCTATTGTTAAAAGTAAAACTGTGGCTTATAATTCTTATTCGCTTAACAGTTTTATTTGTGTAATATACTTAGTTTTTCTAAAATCTTTGGATGAAGTTTCCTGACGATCTGTCCTAAGCAACCAATGAAATGCGCATAGGAATAGCTTATCCCATCAACAATAAATTTTAGTTTATCAATAGTATGAAATGGGAATGAAGCACATTTAAACGAAAGCTTGTTAATTAATTTTTGAATCCCAAGAAAAACTTTGATAAATTTTTTTTTATTTAAAATTTTCGAAAAATTTAAATATCGACCGAATTCAAATTTGGATTTTTCTTTAAAAAGTTTTCGAAAATTCATTTTTAAATTACATATTGCAAATTGTTTTCGAAGGAAAGTTATTTTCAAAATATATCAATTATTCTTAATAATAAATTAAAACTTAAAAAAGTTTAACAATTTTAAATATAATCTGGGAATTTATTTCTCATGGTGAGTAACATTTATTATATAAATTTTAAAATTATTCGATGGTGTATTCTAAGTCAAATTACAATCCTCAAAAGCTTTTATACTTAAATAGGCTTATTCCTTCAATATTTTCCAGGAAAATTCTGAAAGTGCATAGAAAATATTCCTGGAAAATATTGAAGGAATAAGCCTATTAAAGTATAAAAGCTTTTGAGAATTATAATTTGACTTAGAATACACATTCGAATAATATGACAATTTATAATTTTAAATATATGTAAACAATTTAATTTTGACATTAAAGCCTCGTTTACAATTGCAGACAAATTGTAACTTTGTGGTCACAATAAATAAACAATTTTTTCGCAACCACACACATTTTCAATTAAGAAAAGGTTTGCAAATGTTGCCCACAACAATATTACGTATTTATTATTATTTTTTAAAACATTTTGTTAACATTTTCATTCAAAACTATAAAAAATATAATAAAAGTAATTTATAATTTCATACAAATTGTTTCTGAAGTATAAGTAGACGCAACTTTTAAAAAACTTTAGTGGCATTTTTGTTTGAAAAATGAAAGGAAAATATATGAAATACTTTGAAAAGAAATAAGATAAAAAAACGATATTGTTGATACCATTGTGAACGACGCTTAAAGAACAAAAAAATTTACTTTATTAGAAAATATTTAGATTTTAATACAAAAAATATTTTAAATTTTATATAATAAAAATATAATAAAAATATTAAACGCGTTTTAATACAAAAAAAAAAAAAAACAAAAATTGCAATGACCGCTTTTGTTGCTTCAAGTCCTTGAGAATCGATTGCATTGAATGATTCTACAAGTAACTGCAGTAAATTGTCTTTAAAAAAACTATTTTTTAACATAAAAGGTTCAAAGCATAATTAACGATAACAGATCGGCTATTGAGATAATTTAAATACAATTTATGTTTTTTAAGGTTCTTTTGTGTGTCTTTCGAATTCTTAAGGTTTTAAGCTGATTCATATTTGTTATATAATTATTAAAAAGAGCTATTGAAAAAGTCAAACTAATATAAAATACGGAAATAAATTTAAAATTATTAATGATTTTGATAGAAGTAAGTATTTAAGTATTTCAAGGACTCTTTACATGGCATTTTATATTGAAAACAATAAAGCCCTTGTGTAGATGTGACGTAGTAATGTATTTTTGTGTTTGTACAGAGAAGAGATAAAATAAAATTTCGAACATGAAAAATTACTCGAATTGAACTGTTGGTAATTTTTTTCTGTTAAAAATACTACTTAGTTATATAGCATTTTCAGTTTAAATTAAACCTTTTTCAAAATAAACGAAACCTTTTTCATAATAAACGAAACCTTTTTCAAAATAAATTAAGCTTTATTCAAATTGAATTAAACATTTTTCAAATTAAATTAAACCAGTTTTTAAATTTGTAGGTTTGGAAGGAACGTTACTTTAATTGCTGCGATAAATAATGCTGGTGTTGTTTACCATAAAGTTTTTTCCCTTTCCACTGTAAATTCAGCCCGTTTCCAAATATTTCTTAGGGAGCTCCTGGATAAAATTGAAAGCAGCCCAGAGTTACAAAATTCATTTTTAATTATGGATAATGCCAGAATCCATAAAACCCAGGAAATTCGAAATATGGTGGATAAAAGTGACTGTACACTTAAATTTTTACCACCTTATTCTCCTATGCTGAACCCGATAGAGAAAGCATTTTCTAAGATGAAATCCCACGCCCGATCATTATTAAGTGACATTACCACAGAGCATAACATAGTAAGTGTAATTGAGGAAAGTGTCGCACAAATTAATCAAAATGATTGTGCGAACTATGTTATGGATATGATCATGATAATTCCTAAAGCGGTCAGTGGAAAAATTCTTCATTAATTTTAACAAATATTAATTAAAAATGAATATGTTTAATATTATTTTTTTTTTCTATTGTTTTCTATTAAATTTTAAAACTGGTTTAATTTAATTTGAAAAATGTTTAATTCAATTTGAATAAAGTTTAATTTATTTTGAAAAAGGTTTCGTTTATTTTGAAAAAGGTTTCGTTCATTTTGAAAAAGGTTTCGTTAATTTTGAAAAAGGTTTCGTTCATTTTGAAAAAGGTTTCGTTCATTTTGAAAAAGGTTTCATTTATTTTGAAAAAGGTTTCGTTCATTTTGAAAAAGGTTTCATTCATTTTAAAAAAGGTTTAATTTAAACTGAAAATGCTATAATTACTTGTTGTTTTGTATTTAAAACCTCATCTTAGTAGGCTTTGAATTTGTATAATTATTTTTAATCGTAGGAACCTTTGCTTTATACATAAAAATACATTTGTATATTCTTTCCAAGGCGAATTCAGTTTTCAGGTGGCGTTGAAAGCACAGCTGTGCTACTTTCTTTTCTTAATTAGAGAGAGAAATGTCAAAAGTTCCTTGTGATTTTGACATATGGATCAACGAAAGCAACAAAAAAATACATTGTTGTGTTTTTGGTGTTGTTCCTTGTTGTAGTATCGACACCACCGTTTACATGAATTCGCCTTGATTCTTTCTTTATCAACCCCAAAGTATATTTATAACAAGTACATGCAAGTGATCAGCTGTTCAGTTGTTTATACTCTCGATCGTGTCAAAATTTGCTTACATTTTTAGAATTTTTATTCATTATTTGGTTGATCAAGTTTGTTATAGCTGGAAAATTTTAGATCCTCTCTCTGCTTTTGAGTACAGGAAAATTCTAAATCTAGAATCAAAAGTTTTAGGAATTCTCTACAAGAAAAAAAGTAAGAACCTTAATAGGCATAGAAAATGACTAGAATAAAAATATAGAAAAAACCTAACTCAGCTGTCAAAAAAAAACTTGCTGCCCGTCCCCGATTTCGATCGAAAATCGAAGACTTCGTTCACGTAACTTACACCTAAAACAAATTTAAAAATATTGTTTTAGTTTTTAATGTAAGTTACACTGCAGTTACACTTTTAAGTTTTTCCTTGATAGTTTTTTTACATTTGCTGCTTGCCAAAATTTACAAAAATTCAAAGCTGTGACGCAGGCTGCACGCAATTTTTAAACATTTTACTTACAAGATGTCATCAAGAAAATAATTAATAAAGACAAAAGAAAAATGTTCTCACAATCAGCTATTTTCTTCACTGTTAATTGAAACACACAATTGGAAAGAGATTTTGAAAGCAAATTCGCATCAAATCGGTTGCTTTAAAAATGTATGGAGACACTGTTCAGTTTTTTATTTACGATGGGCGTGACAATTTCCTTTCCAACGATATAAAATATTAATAAAATATATATGCGTCGATAGGATCTTTTTTTGATGTTACACCCTCGGAATATATATATTATAAGGCCAACACTCTAAATCCCAATCTCGTCTACGGCGAAAAACTGGCAAATCTTTAATAGATCGTCGCTGCAAAGAACCTAGTCCATTTAAGGTTCCAGTATCCCCAAAAGAAATAAATTATTTTGTAGGCTCCTTTGGAGATCACGTTAAGCTAGGATTTTTATCCAAATCTAAGATGGTTTCTTTACAATACCGTAATAGAAGCTGATTTTGTGATGTGACCACAGTGGAATTAACCATTAAGGCAGGTCCACACGTTAATTTTGTGCATTTTTTAAACTTTTCCTTTTATCAAATAAAGGAAGGCAAATTGAAGCTTTCATTTCGTATATAATATTTTTAAGCAAATAGAAAAACAAAAAAAATGTAGGTAGTTTGATTTCTAGTGTCATAAAACGAATTGGTAAAAAATCCTATGTCAACGCGTGCATTCTGCCACCTTTTTTGTAGCAAAATAATCAATTTTTTAAGGAGGTTGGTCCACATTTAGATTTCAATCCTAAACCGCTTAGTAGAACTTTTCGTTTATGTCGTTCGAAAGTGAGCGTGATTTCAATAGACGGAAAGACAGTTTGACAAGGCTAAATCGACTAAGAATAACTCAAAGAGCCAGAATAAATTAAGTATACATATTTATGGGTCTGAGATGAATACTAAAAGTTTCACACGAAATGTCAAACTTATATAGCCCTTCACGCTAGTTGTTTAAAAAAACAAATGCCAGTTTTACAGAATTAAGTAGCTCCATACCAAAACGGAACAATTCCACTTTTACAATTTTTGGATATATGTACAAAAAAAAAAATGAATTTAAGCCAGTACAATGTATGTATGTATGTGAAATTGTTGCTTTTTTATCTGATTCAAAGTAAATAAATTCTTTAAAACAATGACTATAAGGATTTTAGTCAGCGTTTAAAAAACTGCATTCAAAGTAGAAAAACTGCCATTTCTTGCACTACTTAATTTGTCGTTGGCCAAAAAAAAAAACTGTTGCTTTTACTTCTGATTCATTAAATGTAAGCAGTTGCTGTCAACCCAATTCAAAAAGAGAAAAGTTGTTCACAAATTTTCGTTTTTGGTTTCGACTGCAGTTTTTTTTAACCCTGATCTTCGTATGATATTTAAAAAGTGGAATTGTTGTGTCTGAGTTCCAAAACATCTTAATATTTTTCAGTCAAAGTTAAAAAATATGTATATCATGAAGTAAAATTATGCACAGTCTGCTTATTTTGTACGCATCGATTAATGTTTTGGTGCACTATAAGATTTCATTCTAATTTTTAAAACGAACAGAACTCTAACAGTTTTACAGCATTTTGTTTACAAATAAATCATTTCGTAATCATGGTTGAGTTCAGAATTAAAATAACGAATAAAAAAACTGAAAAATTTCCCAAAACGTTGTTTTCAAATTATTTGTTAACAAAGTCATTACCGAATATTTGGGTCTAGTGCTTTCATTTTATGGTATTGAAAAACTATGGTGAATTGGAAAATCCATGATTAATGAAATGGAGCAGAAAATGAGTGGGAGGTTTTTTTCCGGCTGAAACGAGTTTAAAACAGACCAAAACAAAAAAAAAAAAAAAAATTGTATTTAAGTTTTGCAATTCAGTTACTCAAGGCAAGAAGAAAAGTGGTAGAGTTTCAGATTTCCTGTTTATTTGCAAAAGAAAACAAAATCACGAAAAAAGTCTCAGCTTAACAAACAGAAGAAAATATAAAGAAAAAAGTGAAAGTAAACTTTAAGATGAAAAGCACCAACTTAAAAAATTTTTTTATTTCTAAAACACTCAGTTATTCTTTTTTTTTTAATTACAATAAACCTTAAATGATTTTATTTAAACATAATTTTTTAATATATACAATTTTTTTAACACAAAAACTCACTTTTTTTAATTTTATTTTATGTAACTTTTAAATTTTTTTATTTGCTTTTATTACCACAACACTGAATGTGTTAATTGTATTACGTTTGTTTCTTTTTTTTAAGTTATTATTTTGCTAAGTAACTCTTATTTAAAACTTGAGTTACTTTTTTTATTTAATTTTTTTTTTTTAATCTTTTTATAAATTTTGTTTTTACTTTTATACTAAAGTTGTTAATATGTTGAGGTTTCTAGCCAAACTAAATGTTTTTGGGTAAATGAATAAATATTTAAAAAATCTGCTTCAACTCAAACCTCATCATCGTTAAACTCTTTAACAGCAGCGCCACAATAAAATACAGGCTTAAATGCAAAAGAGTCATGTTAACAACACTCATGTGTTTTAACAGCGTACGAAAAATACAAATAACAGATAGCACTCAGCTTGCATTGTGTATGTGTGTGTTTATTTAAAAAGTTGTGTCTATCGGGGATGGCATTTAAATTTTAAAATTGTACCAGCAACCTTAGAAAATTTTACCTTTTTGACCTTAAAGATAGAAGTACATAACACGCGTTAGTGCGCGCGCGCTCTGTAGATTTCTGTCGTAAAAAGTTGAACTAGTGTATTTTCATTGAACAAGCTACATGAAAAATATTTTGACGCGTTTGCGCCAGAAAGTTGGTTAACTTTGAACTTTTTAACGCGTTGTGTATTTTTGACAAGTAATCAGCTGACAATAAAAAAAATTTTTTAACAAATTTGTGAATCATGAATGAAAAACTTATTGAAGGGCTTAAAAAACATACAATATTTATATAGAAAGAATAAATTCAATAAAATAATAAAATCTTGATATACTTTCAAATCCGTTTTCAATGCACAAATAAGTAAACAAATAAAAAACAGCTGACAGGAATGGCTTTTGTGACGCGCGTTGTGTAACTTGAAATTTTTCATGCGTTAAAGTTTTTAAACGCACGACAAACGTCGACGAATTAACGCGTGTTATATACTTCTACCTTAACCCTTCGGCTTACGCATGTTTTGATTTTCTATACAAAACACATTAAAAAAGATCTGGCCAGACTCATGTGCACAACGAAGGGTTAATTGAACTAAAAAAAATTTTTGCATTTCTTGGTTTAATTTATGTTCATCTGTCTAACAATTAGGTAAAAATTGAAATTTTTCCTTTATAAACTCCAAATATTTTTATCAAAATTTTACCTTTGACCTTCATGATTTTAGGTTTATGTTTTCCGAATTTAGTAAACCCTTTGGAGTATATTAAGAATTATCTGGACTTTAATATTCTAAATAATTTTTACTTAAAATTAATAACGGTAAGAAAAATTATCTTTTTCCAAAAATCGCAAAATTGAAATCAGTGGTACGGAAAGACTATGGGAGGTGTTGACATAATTTTTTCATATATTTATTCCCTCTTATATCCTAAGTAGATCCAAATGTGATGATAAAAAAAATTTTAAAATTGGTTAACAAAGTTTTTAAAATTTTAAAATAGAGTTTTGAAGAAACTATTTGGGATCTAGCGATTATCTCCCGTGAGCCAAACCGCGTCGAAAATGGTCTAAAATGGTATTTTTCATGAATAAAATGTTCGGTAAATTTTCGTTTGTCCAATGAGTGGCCAATTATAGTAGATATTTAGAAATTCTTTGATTCTGCATTAAAACATTTTAAAAATCTAACCACAGACTCGAGATAGCGAGATGTTTATGTCAGGTTTTTAAAAATTTTTTTAGATTTTATTGAAAATTTAAATTATTTAACCATTTTTGTCCGATTTTCATTTCCAATACGTCGTTAGAAAGATGTTGACCAGCACTTGAGATTTTGGTGCAAAATTAACCCTTAACTGCACTGCCTTACTTTTTATAACATTCACTTAGATATCATTAAAAACCCATTTTATGACCACAAAAAAACATATCTTTGTGTAGGAAACACGTTAAATTTTAATTAAAATCGAATTGAAAAGCATCAAAAAAATTACATAAGCATCTCGCTATCTCGCGTGTGGGGTTAGATTTTTAAAATGTTTTTATGCAGAATCGAAGAATACTTAAATATCTACTATATTTGGCCACTCATTGGACAAAAGAAAATTTACCAAACTTTTTATTCATAAAAAATACAATTTTTGGACCCTTCTTTGATGCGGTTTACCTCACGGGAGATTATCGCTAGAGCCAAAATATTTTGGGAGGGTACATAAACAATTTTTTATTATTTTTTTTTTTTTTTTTGAGACGGTCTAATGTACTATCTTCTGTATTCATAAACACTAAATCGGATTTGAAATCATTTAAAAATAAAATTTGTAGTGTAGAAATAAGTTTTAAAATAGGTTTGAAATCTAAAATTTTGTTTATGAATACGTAAGTATGTATACATTTTTGTTAAAAAAAGGACAATTTTACCTTTACCATCTCTGGTGTTAATAGAAACATTAAACAAAAAGAGTAATTTTGTGTTAACAGCGAGTGCTTTTGAAAATTTGAATGCAAATGAGTGTTTACTTAAAAAACAAAACATAAATACTTTTAAATTATCATAAAAAATACATGTAAGAACTATGTATTTTTATTTCGAATTAAAAATTCATTAAGGAATATTTAATTAAACAGAACGTATTTTTTGAAAATGTTCTCTAATATAAATTAATTTGTTCAATGGTGCACCTATTTATGCCAATAGGTACATAGTTCCTGTAAAAGATTAATAAAAATAATTAGTATTGTGGTTATTTTGTCGAACTATTTATGGTTGCAATCCAAATTTTAATATTTATAATCAGGCTTAAGTTCATCAAATTTAATTGTTCATTAAATTATTTTTTATGAAGAAAGGATTTTTTACAACATGAAAATTAATTAAAATTGTTATTGATAATTTTTCTTTCTTGACTGACCTGAGATTCGAACCCAGGCGGCTGGTTACCCTGAATAATAATAAAAATAATTTAATGAAAAATTAAATTTGATGAACTTAAGCCTGATTATAAATATTAAAAATTTGGATTGGATTAATAAAAACTTAAAAAAAAACGTTAACGAAATAATAATTTATAAATGATTTCTAGGGGTTTCTGCTAAACGGGACTTGGTAAAAAATTGAGCTATTTCAACAGAATAAGCCCTTGAATTCATAAGATATAGAAAAGCATTGTAAGACGTACAGTTTAATATATCATGGGAACTCTAATCATATACTGGGCATAAAGTAGGGATATCAAAAACAAAAAAAACTTTTTACATTTGTTAAAAAGTAGGATAGTATAAACTAAAAGTTCCCAAATAGGAGTCGGAAGACGGTTTCTAGGTGGTCCGAGATAGAAAGCGCAAAAAGTATGTTCTTTTAACATTTGTTAAAATTTTTGAATATGATATACACATTGACAGCTCAATTCCAAAACATGCTAAGGGCTAATAAATCAGTGCAAGTTATACTCTCTTTTTGGGTTAAAATTTGTTTAAACCAGAAAATCTATAAATCAGTATAACCCTTCTTCCAACCAAATGAATTTGACAACATTTATCGTAGTGTTGCCACAATATATTTTTAAGCTAATATTATATATGGGTACGGTGACCATATTTTCCAAACAAAAAAAGGACATTTCGAAATGAAGTAAAAATGATAAATAGTATCAAGGTTATTGGAAAGGTAATAAGATAATTCAAAGAATATGATATTAGCAAGTAGAACTACAATTGATACATATATTTATTTTATTGTCTATGAAAAACTCATTTTATTGATACCTAGAAATTCATAAAAAAAAAATTATATAAAAGTCTTGAAAACAAAAAAAATTTAATAATTAGTTTTCAGTTTATTTTTCTTTATAAGCTAATAAGACCTAATGATGTTGATGTAAATAAAACAAATTTATTACATTTTACCCGACATTTCGTCACTTTTTTGGTGACATTTTCAAGTCAAAAATAATTGATATATTTCTGTAGAAGGCATTTTTTTTAAATATGACAAAAAACTAATTAAAACTCTGCACAGTCCATTTGAAATTTGCACTTTGTTATTAAAAGTGATTCTTAAATAACCTTTTTAAATTGGGACTTTTAAACAATCCAAAAATTATTAGCAATTGAAAGTACTCTTTTTGTTGGCGCAATATTTTTATCATTAAAATACCCAAAATGTTCCATCTATATCTGATCCACTGATGTATCATCTTTTCTTTACTTCTCAACTAATCAAAATGTTAAGTTTTTGTAAACACTGTGGCGCATTGATTTTAATCGTCAATACAGAATACTGCCTGCCAACTTTGTATGCAAAAATAGTTTCAATAACCAACGGTAAAAACACATTTTTTTGGTTGCAATTCATTTTAATTTAAAGTCCTTTAAAGTAAGAGCAGCCTCAGGGATTGAAATATGTTGTGACTCTAGCCGACAAATATATTTATGGAATATAAATGCTTGGCTATGTACCGAAATTAACCACAATCCAGCACAGGGATTATCAAAATAATTCTTGCAATGTCATTGGGCTCCTTTGTTGATAGAAAAAAAATTCTTTCAATGGAACAAACAATTTTAGAATTCGATCTTACGCTGGCTTTAATGTTAACCAGCGTGTTTTGCTGTATTAATGTTAAAATTTTGGTGTTTTGGGAAAATGAAACTTATGGGGCACTGATTTACAGTTGTTGAGTTTAAACTGCATTCATATAGATTTAAGTTAACTTCAACTAAACCAGCGTTTAAACATTCACTATTTTATTAGTCATAAGTCGACTTAGCATGTTTTTAATTTTTTACACACTCGTAAAACTGCTCTGAGTGGAGAAGCAGCTCGCGCTTTTTGTCATTATTTCTTAAGGACAAACAGGCCGTTCTTGTTTGTCTGCTTGTCGTTCGTTTTGCGTTGTCACCCCGCATTGGTTAGTGGTTCGGCGTCGTATAACTGACCGAGGTACAGTTTTTGCGGTTTCTATATTAACTATATGCAATCGTTTTTAACCTCAATGTTTTAATGTGTTGTCTGGTGGAGAACCAAAATTAACTCAACGTGACTGGTGGAGAACCATACATAACTCAGACGTTTTACTGGTGGAGTACCAAGGAAATAACTCAGACGTTTACTGGTGGAGACCAAAATACTCTGGAGCGGATTCTGGAAGCTCTCGCCTTCCTATACGAAGGTTTATGTCGAACGAGGTTTTGTGGTTAAAGCTCCGAAAATTGTGTGATACCCTGGCATAATAACTTAAACAGTTCGCCAAAAACTTTTATTTTTAACCAAAATCAAAAAAAAAATAATTTTTTACATTTTTAAATTCTGTAACTTTGATGTTGATCGGCTAGTCCAATCCAAAGTTATGCACAAAAAAGTGCTTAGCATACCGTAATTTTTAAGATTTTCTTCTGCCAAACTCACTTTTTCGACTAGCATATTTTGTAATTGAGTTGTCGATATGTATGTAATAGATATCATTTTGCTTTTTAGTATTGCTGAGGCAATAATCGAACCAGTTTTTGATACCTCCGACAGAACTGAAGAAATCTGCAAGTGCCGAATCAGCTCTTCAGGAATTTGATGCCTTTCTGCTTTTGTTAGAACTTTGCAATTAAATATTTGTTAAGAGAAGAGATTGCATTTCATTCAACAAAAGGGGTTCCGCAAGAAATGTAACATTCCTTAAGGAGTCCATTTAGCGATAATTTTAAAACAATATATGAGTTCTATTTTAAATGGTCGTTTGTACCTCAATTTTATTATATAGCAAAAGTATTTATAGTAATAGATTTTTAGTACTTTACCAAGAAGAATATAGGCTGATTTCATTAACGCAGTGTTATAAAGCATCACTAAAAACAATTGTATTGACAAAGCATCACAAATTAAGCAAGTACGAAAGTAAAGTCTGTCAAGCCCGACCATATGATACGCAAAACCACAGTATATAAAAATAATTTTTGCGAGTGTACCCTATTTGGAACCCATTGGCAATCATGGACACTGCTGAACCAAATTATGTTACGAGGTTAAGATTCATGAAAAGTTCTTTGTGCCGAATATTATTTAGATATCTTCATCTATATTAGATTTTAAGATGCGGGTTAATATGGTCCCTAAGGTTAGTTTTGGGCCTACCAAGGCAACATTTCGAGCCCTAACCGCGAAAATAACGTAAGCGAGATCATTTTGAATTAACGTTTTTTTAATAAATGACTTTATTGGCAACACTTGCATCATGTCCTAAAATGTCATAGTCACATAAGGTACCGTTACGGTTTTATAGCAAGAACGATTTTATCGTAAGCGACAAATTTTATGCAAGATTTATATGAAATAAAATAAAAAGAAACTATCTCCTGTAAAATTTGATTTTTGGCGCTTACGTTACTTTCGGGGTTAGGGCTCGAATTTGTCATTAAATAGTGCCTATCGTTAAAGTTATTATCGCCAATTTTCTTTTTAATACCAAGATTTATAAGGAAGTCCTGACATTAAAAGCTATTTTCGGGAGTAGTATTTGTATGGGACCTATGGTCAAATAAAATAAGTTTGAACCAAATTGAATCTAAATACCACCATAAAAAGATGGTTTATAACCTCAAAGACCCTATTCCGGAACCAAAGTTGCATGGGAGCTATGTAAAATTGTGGACCAAGTTGCCACATTTTCAATAGGCTTGTACCAATTAGAATCTATGTAATAAATTTTATCAAATTATTTCCAAAATTGCTACCTGTAATTTACGCACAAGATTTACATGGACAGGTAATCAGCCTGCCAGCCAGCCGGACGGACATCGTTAGATCGACTCAGAAAGTGATTCTGAGTTGATTGGTATACTTAATGGTTTGTCTAGGACCACTTCCACTTTTGTGGTGTGGGTATAACAATGCGTAAATTTCGCTACCGTTGTGCAGTAATTACGGTTGCAGTACAATAATGAGTTCACTGGCACTGTCTACAGAAAACTTGTAAAGTATGTGAATGCCTTTGAGTGTTACACTGCAACACTGCGTTTGTGAAGTCAGCCATTATGTTGTTTTTACGATTAATACACTTTTATGTAGAAATGTAGAACATTTTTTCTTAAATCTTTCAAAAGTTTCAATTAAGAAAAAAGTTCCGGTATTATCGAATTTTGCAATATCAAAAAGTTAAATTTCATTGCACTGTTCAACTTTTACAACTTATTTAAATGGTTAAAGTTTTTAATGTGTTTAGTAAATGTATTATTGTGTATGAGTATAATTACAAGTCCATGATTTTCAGGCCAACAACTGGAGTTTGTCTTAAACATAACTTGTGGAAGTTTAATTCTTAGTCATTAAGGGCAAATTTTTAATAAAAATGTTTATTGACATACATTATTATTGGCCTTTGGGACAACATTTGTTTGGTTAAGTTGACTTAGTTTGTTTTCTTGTTAAAGTATTGTTTTCATTAAATTTTTAAATGTAAACGAATATATTTCTATACACATGTTTTAGCTTTTCTGTCCGGTCAAACTATCGTGAAGTTCAGTTAATAATCACAAAATAAATTCCCTGTTTTTAATACTTTAATTTATTTTAGCAAGAAAACCTTAATATTTAATAATTCAAAAATTTTGGCTATGCCGAATCTTATTTACCGTTCACCATGGTGCGTTAAGAACAAAAGGTTATACAAATACCGTTCCTTAAATAAAAATAAATCTATTTTCTTACAATGCAATCCCGCCTACATTTTGTCGTAAGTTGTGTATCAATAACCAAGATATTTGGACCTAATTTGGAAACTTTGGCTCTTGGCGTTTTCCAGATATACAAAAAATAAAGAAGAAAAAAACAACAAGAAATTTGTGGGTAAAAGTAGACGCAGTCGTAATTTTTTGCTCATATCTAAGCCATCTATGGACCGATCTGGCTGAATTTCAATAGCAAACTTTAACGGAGTATATGTGACATAAATGTATAACAACCAAGTCCCCATCATTTCTAGGGTCTTTGAAAAACTAATTTCAACGGACAGGCGGACATCATTAAATCTACTTCGCTCATTATAAGCACTCAGAATTTATGTACTTTAAAGGGCCTACTATCAATAATGTAGAAATTACAAACGGAATGACAAACTTTAATATACCCTTTCCATCTGTGGTGAAGAGTATAAAAAAGACATTACAATGTAATTAATTGATGCTGTTAATGTGTTGATTCTCTTTAATGACTTTTTGTATTCCAAATAGGGGTTTTTCCCGGGAATTCCCGGGAATTTCAATTATTTTATTTCCCGTTTTCCCGGGATGGATTTTTCTTGCGGGATCCCGGGAAATAAAAAATTCCTCATAATTTCAGAAAATAGCTATTTATACTTTGAAATTTAGTTTTCTATTCTTTAAAAATTAGCATCTGTGGATGGGTTGTGGATTAGATCAATTACAAGAAGTGAGTACATGTATTTAAATCAATATCTCCTGATGCAATAAATCTACTAAAAGCAGAATGGGCAGTGCAACAGTTGATAATTATTACATTTAGTGAAGTGAAGAGTTAATAAAGTACAATAATTCAAAAAAAGATGCAGGCAGTAAAGTTTCATTTACCATGAACAAGTCTTAAAAATAGGATATACCTAAACATATCGCTCCTTTATAGCAACATAGTCATATCTACAAAAACAAACGATCTTGGCAAAATGCGATTAAAGTTTTCAAAATGTACCGATTTAAAGATATATTTTGCTATAAATTCGTTTCAGTTTGAGATATAATACGAGAAGGTTTGAAGGAAAACTTTGCTAAAGTTACTTCAAATTTTGAGATATGACTATGATGCAATGAAGGAGCGATATGTTTATTAGGTGATAAACACAAATTTTCAATTTCAATTTGTGTTGGTTTATATACCCGTGAAGTGCGGGAAAACCGAAATAAAATAACATTTTGGAAACACGTGTAAGATACTACAACATACAACTTGAAAAACACATTGTCCTAAAGATTACAAATGGACCTATTGAAATGAAAAGGTTTGCAAGAAGCAGTCCGGTTGATGCTATTTTTTGCATCAACCGGAAGATAAAAGAAAAAATTGCTTCTGATTGTGAGTCCGAAGCATGCTACAACGGTGCACTTTTAACTATTCGTCCAACCTCGGTCAAAAATGAACGAAATTTTTCAGAAACATGATAATTAGTAAATAAAATCAGGAATATACTTTTTGACGACTTACAAAGCGCTTTGAGTGTGTCAGAAAGTTATTTCCTAAGCCATTAAAAAATGTTATATATTTCTTTAAAGTATTTTATCTATTTTATTAATTAACTTTTTGATCTCATATCTTGAGTACCTCAATTTTTATTTTGTTTTTATTATTGTTTTATGAATTAAATTGGTATGTTTATGTTATCTTTTTATCTTGTATCCAGAGCATAATAATACTGAATAAAAGCATAATAATAGGGAATAAAGGTGTGAGGTGATAATAATTCAAGTTCCTATTTCAATCTTCAATTTATTTTTTAGTATTGAACCATTTCATTTACTTTCTTTGTAAACAAGTTCCCTTACGTTTTTTTATAAAAGTTTTTTTCATTAATTAATAACAAAATTTACTTTGTATTATTTATATGGAGCGGGATCCCGGGATCCCGGGAAATTTTAAAAAATTTCCCGCTTTCCCGGGAACCGAAAAAGTCCGGGAAAAAACTCTATTTCCAAAGTATTAAGGTCGACTTATATGTTTTTAAACTTAAATTTTAATTTTGTAATAAGTCTTTGCAAAAAGGTACTGATAGTGAAATGTATTCATAACCATCTTAATAGTAGTATTTGGATTAAATTCAGCTTTAAACGTTTTCATTGTTATCTAAATAATGCTACCAAATTTTGCCAAAATCGGTCTATATTTCACCCTACAATGCCACTCGTATAAAATACCACTCCCGAAAGCAGTTTATCAAGCCATTAATTTGGAGGAAAAAATCTTTTGTAATAGCTACTATGTCGTATCAAAATTTTGTGATTCAAGAACCAGAATTGACCATAACTCTCATCAGTACGCCGTCCATAAAATCCCTTTTAAACGAAAATATTTTATATAGACGTCAAACCTAGAACATTTTCTTTGTATTAATATATATTTTTATTATATATATTTAGCTGGTGAGGCCTAACTCCATTGTGAAAATAAAATTTTCGGCATTTACTTTTTATATAAAACTGAAAACTTTACAAAGTTCGTTTTGGTGGGTCAATGATTGCCCATGGGTCACAAAAAGGGTACCCTCTAGTTAATTTGTTTATAGATATTGTGGTGTAGCAAATTATATAATCGGTCTTTACCAACTATTCCTTATACTTGTAAACTAATATAAAAGTATTTAGAATACATAAAGGGTGTTTTTTATAGAGTGACACAAGTTTAAATCTATATATAAATCGACAAAGGCAAAAGAGTTAAGAACACTTTCCTCCTCTTCTTGTCAACCGATACACCATTACACAGAAGTGCACAATTTATATTTTATTAAAATCTGTTTAAAAATTTTAGAGTTATAAGAGTTCAAATTTGCTACTAACACATATGTCGAACACGTAAATAAAAACTTTGTTTTTTTCAATTATCAAATAATAAAAAATAGGGTGGTCGATTATTCGACATTTTTCAAAAAGGGGAAATACGGAAAATTAAATTTCTTTCTTTTACTTTTCCGTGCTTCATGTGATAATTTTTAAATTTTCTATAATATTAAACTTAAGCCTATAGAACACGGAATGTAAAAAGCAACATTCGTATGTGGTTCTGACGCAATTTTGTCGTCATCACACATCACGAACTTGCTATTGTTACTTTGTAGTGACGTCAAAATTACGTCAGAACCACATGCGCATGTGGCTTTCTACATTCCGTCTACTGTAGGCTTTAAAAACATAATATTATAGGTGCAGGTTACTGAGTGAATAAAAACCTAAAATATTAAAAATGTTGGTACTTTTTGTTTTTCATTTGGTACTTTTTTTAATATTTGTTAATTAATATTCGACCTACAAAGATAAAAATAAACATGCATGGTCCTGAGTGAATAAGAATGTATAAGAGGGCGCTTTTGGTACTTTTTCCTTCTACATCTGGTACTTTCTAAAAATGACCCCAATGTAAAAAAATGTAGCAACTGTGGCGGAAATCACACTGCCAATTATAGAGGATGCCCTGTATATACTATCGTCAAGCAGTCGGCTGGACCGAAAACTAATCCCCCACAAATGCAGGTACCAAATCAAGTAAACACTAATGGCATTCAGGCTCCGCAGCCTAGTAATAACAGAACCTCGTATGCTAACGTCCTTAAATCAAACCATGTGCCAATGCAAGGCGCTTCGCCAAGTAATGATGAAACTCCAGTTTCTAATTTAAGTCGTCTTGAAAAAACCATGGAAACATTAGTGCAAACAGTTAATAATTTTACGAACACAATGGGTAGATGCAGGAAATTCTAAGAATGCAATCGATGTTATTGCAAGCTGTACTTAACAAGCCATGAACTGTTTAAAAATCTGTTTTTGGAACGCAAACGGCATCCGCCAACATAAAAATGAATTAGAATACTTTCTAAAAAATAAACAAATTGATGTCATGATGGTTTCTGAAACTCATTTGACCTCAAGAAATACGTTTAAAATCAATGGTTATACACTATATGATACCAAGGACCCTCGAGATAGAGCTTGTGGAGGTTCAGCCATTTTAATTAAAACCCGAGTCAAACACTACCTAATGTTTGATCACCGCGAAGATTATCTCCAAGCAACGAACATTTGCGTTGAGGAATTAAATAGAAACCTAGTAATTTCATCGTTATACTCACCGCCTAGATTTTCAATATCAGAAAGCCAATACTGTAAATATTTTAAATCATTAGGACCCTGTTTCCTAGCTGCTGGCGATTATAACGCTAAACATACCTTCTGGGGGTCACGACTTATAACACCAAAGGGTCGTGTCTTATTTAACACAATTTCTAAAATGGATTTAAATGTGGTAGCGAGCGGACAACCAACATATTGGCCTACTGATCATCAAAAAATTCCAGATGTTATCGATTTCGGCGTGGTTAAAAACATCCCCATAGAAACGATTCATGTTGAAGCTTCCTTAGAATTATCTTCTGACCATACACCTACAATTGTTACTATAATGAACCCCAATAGAATTGTATCTCCGACTGGTCACTTAGCGACGACAGCTACGAAAATTAACTGGTTAAAATATAGAAAATACCTTAGCACCCATTGCACAGAAAATATTCCGCTTAGTACACCGGAGTATGTAGATCGCTCTATTGCCAATTTTGACAGTTTTCTGAAACTAGCTGTTCAACATTCCAGTATTGCCCCCAAAAAAACAAAAAATATTAAAATATATTCCACAGCTCGAAGAGAGTGGCAATTGCACAGATCCCCGTTACTTAAGAACTTACTAAAAGAGTGTACAAAAAAGCTTAGAAAGTTACTGCAGACTCAGAAAACGGCTTCTCTGGAAAAATATCTTAAGGAACTTGATGCAACCCCACAATCAGACTACTCATTATGGCGTGCAGCTAGTAATCTCAAAAGGCCAGTTGTCTCTAAACCACCATTAAGAGACTTGAATGGTAGTTGGGCAAGAAATGATGTTGAAAAAGGAAATCTGTTTGTTAATCATTTAAAAAACGTATTTACCCCAAACATATCTCACGATATTGCGGCCGAGTTACCACCTGTTGTTGCTAGAGCAGCTGTTCCCCTAAGATTTGAGATAAGAGAAATCGAAAAAGCTATTTGTGATTTAAGCCCCAAGAAGGCTCCTGGTTTTGATAAGATCAGCAACAAAATGCTTCTGGAGCTACCCAGCATAGCAAAGAAAATTATTCTTTTAATTTTTAATGCTATTTTACGACTTGAATACTACCCTCAAGAATGGAAGGTCTCCTTAGTTACGATGATACCAAAGCCAGGAAAAGATCACACCAAAGTTGAGTCATATAGGCCTATCAGCTTATTATCTAATATATCAAAGCTGTTTGAGAAGCTCTTAGCGTCCAAATTAACCCCAATTTTAAATGACAATGGGTGTATACCTAACCATCAATTCGGTTTCAGACGAGAACATAGCACAATTGAACAAACCCATCGGATAGTAAACGCCATAAGAAAAGCCTTTGAAGAAAGAAAATATTGCTCCGCTCTCTTCATCGATGTCTCTCAAGCTTTTGATAAAGTCTGGCATGTAGGTTTGTTACATAAATTAAAGCTGAACCTACCGGTTAACACACACAAGCTGTTAGAAAGCTACTTGGTCGGTCGAAAATTTATTATTAAAGAAGGTGATTTTTTAAGTTCTCCTCAGACAATTGAAGCTGGAGTCCATCAGGGAAGTATCCTGGGCCCACTTTTTTATCTTATATATACCTCGGACATGCCGACAAGCAATTACACCCTAACCTCAACTTTTGCTGATGATACAGCTTTCCTAAGCGTACACGAGAACAGTCGTGAAGCATCTCGATACCTGCAGGATCATATATTTCAACTAGAACTGTGGTTAAAACAATGGAGAATAAAGGTCAATGAGCAAAAATGCGTACATATTACATTTACCTTGCGTCGGGAAACATGCCCCCCTATTAAAATCAATAATCAACTAGTGCCTCAACAATCGCATGTCAAATATCTCGGTATTCATCTAGATCGGCGTTTAACATGGAAATACCATATAGAAGCAAAATTAACCCAAATGAAACTAAAAGCAATTCAAATTAACTGGCTTATTGGAAGAAATTCTGTTCTTAGTCTCGATTGCAAACTATTACTTTATAACTCTATTTTAAAGCCAATCTGGTGCTACGGTATTCAACTATGGGGCACTGCCTCGGCCTCAAATATCGAAAAAATTCAAAGGCGCCAAAATAAACTTCTTCGAATAATCACAGCTGCCCCTTGGTATGTTAAAAACTCAAATATCCACAAGGATCTCAATGTGCCACTGGTAAGGACTATTATTACGAAGTATGCGGTAAAATATTTAAAAAGGCTAGAGTTGCACCCAAATCCACTAGCTCGAAATATTTTAAATGACAGCGGCCACACTCGCTTAAGGAGAAGAGACACTGCAGCACTTACCCATTAAGATGAGCGATAAACACATATGTAAATGTGACACAGAACCCGTGATGAAGAAAATTTTTGTCTTGCACTGGCAGGACATAAAATAAAGAATTAGGATAAGATTTGATTAATTATTGTTAGTTCATATTTAATATATGAAGATTCAATAAATAAATAATGAGGAAAAATAAAAAAAAATCTGGTACTTTGATTAATTTTCGATAATATTAGACATAGAAACATAAAATTAAACAAGCAATGTCCTGAGTGGATGATGTTTTTCAATTGATATTTTCTCATATTTTTTATTAGAACTTACAAAATTAAATTAACTCACGTAGAAATTAAAATATGACCCAGAGGATGGTCCCTCGCCAAATCGATCAACTAATACTATGTTCACACTTGGGTTCTTAAACGCGTTTAAGCAACTAGAACATGATTAGGCTCTAACACATCAAAATCGAGATGACTACCCATACATTGAAGTGATTTGTTAATCACTTCAAATTGACATGATTACAACTAAATCACTGCATAGAATCCATTGAACATACCTCAAACTGAGTATAATGTAGAATCGGCCAACATGAAAGTGTACTACCGGCCACGATTTGTGCTTAATGTTTTTATTTTTTTCCTTAAATAGTTCATAAATTTTCACAATTTCATCATTAAAATGATTAAAATAATCTTCTGATAACTTTTTAAAAGTATTTTTATTCATTTTGAATACTTAAAATAAATTTAAATTTGTTTGTTGTGTCTTTTTCTTAATCATCTGCCATCTTAATCATCTCAAATGTTATGTGAACGGCTTTGTTTAACTTAATCAACATTTTGCATAAACGCGTTTAAAAACCCAAGTGTGAACATAGCATAAGACGGAAAAAATAAATGCTCGAAACATGTCAATTCATATATAAGTATACAAACTTAGATGAACTATGTTTTCTTCATATTGACAATATTGATGTAAGACCCTATAAAGTAAATACAAGTTTAAATCATAATAAAACAAGGAAATATATTTTTAACATCAATGAAACGAACTTTATTGGAAAGAAAATTTTATGAAATTATTGTTAAAATATGATTCCTGCCATGTGGCCGGCACGGCTGCCCGTAGAAATCGCAATCTGAACACCAAATTTCAACAACTTTTTGCATTCTGACTATATGGGACATATGACTCCGCCAGCCCATAAAGCGCACAAAACAGTAATTTTCTGTGAATGTAATGGTGTTTCGACAAAAGCTTGTGGATTCTCCTCACTCCAAATGTGACAATTCTCTTTATTAACGTATCCATTCAACCAGAAATGGGCTTCATATCAGAAAATAAAATTTTTAATGGATATTCAAAATCATAATTAATTTGTGCTTCAGCCCATTTGCCGAATTATTTTGATTAAAAATTTCAACAATTTGCACGCGTTGCTGTGGTGTAAGTCGATTTATAATGAAATTTTACAGCAAACTTAACAAAAATTAATTAACTATCAGCTATTAAATGAGTGATCAAATAAAACAGTCTGTCGCAACTGCAATTACTTTTTGAATATATTTTTGATTAATACATACTGTTTACAACAGGGAATTAATTTTTGTTTTTATTTATTTTTTTTTTTTAAATAGTAGATAAGCGAATTGAAACACTTTTCTAAAGGGCAAAATATATAAATTTAAATAATAATTGCCTAAATATAGAAAATCAAAAAGCCATTATAAACATGGTAGCTTCAAGCTTATTTAACAAATGAAAGATCAAAAAAATACTACTAATCAATATTTAAATAGTTATATTTTTTATTTATTTAAAAAATAAGTATACATATGTATGTAGGTATGAACAATGTATATTGTACATAATTATTATTATACAGTTCAGTGATTAGTGTCTGGCTCTTGTCATTAAATTGATTTTACACATAAAAAGGTGGGTTGTTTTTTTTTAAATTTTGACATAAAACCAAAACGCAAGAGTCATTTATGAGGTAGTATTACAAGAACAGCCGAGTTATGTTTGTTATGAAAATACTCGTACATAACAACTTTCAAATTTTGTATTTCAACATTATATTTAAAACTGGTCAATTGTCGATTTTTATACGGACTTTATAATTTGCACCAAAGTTTAGAAAAACTTATACGCATAGGAATAGCTTATCGCATCAACAATAAATTTCAGTTTATCAATTGTAAGAATTGGGAATTTAGCACATTAAAAACAGGGCTGTGGAGTCGGAGTCGGAATTGAAGAGTCGGAGTTGAGGTTTTTGTACCGGAGTCGAAGTGCCCACAAAAACTAGCGACTCCGACTCCGACTTTTGCATTAAAATTTTTCCAATATTTTTCAAAATAAAAAAATTTTAATGACCAATTTTCCAATTCTTTTTAAATATCAATTCATATTTAAATATAATTTTTCTTATAATTTTATTTTAATTTGACATAAAAAAAACAAATTTAAAACATAAATTGATATTTAAATAAATTAGTGGAATTGGCCATAAGAGGGTCTGCTTTTTGAAATTGTGAAGTCAGAAAATAAGGACCAGTATACTTTTCATATCAAAAATTAAAAAATTGAGATAACATCTTATTTTGACAATTTATAAGAATAGTTATATAGATTGTATCGAAGCATGTCCTTTTCTATGTTTTAATGTGACTTCAAATTTCTGTAACAAGAAATTAATGAAATAGAGCCGAATTAAGGAATTTAAAAATTAAATTTGTAAAGATGTTGTTTTTTATTTATCGTATATTAACAAATATTTTTGTAGCCATGTTCATGAATATGACTTGAAATCAGCTGTAGCTCCTGTGGTGAAAGCATTAAGTGAACTACATTTTAAGTTCCAACCTTCAAGGTGAATTATAATAGAATAAAAGGAAAAGGAATTCGGAAAAATACATGACATTGTTCCAGATATAATTCCCATCAATGTGGGGGTTAACCCGAAAAATGATTTGAGAATATTTTTATCTACTCACTTTAGGGAAAATTGGAGAGATAATAAAGACTTGCAATTTCAAATTTCGGTCTTGGACAATAATAATATTGAATTAGGAACGGAAAAATGCAATGGCGAGTTCTTGATGCCTTTAACGTCTAAGCCAATTGGACTTGGTGTTGTTTTCAACTTTTGTATCTCGAAAGCTACATTAGATAGGACTTATGGAAATTCACACATCTATAAATTCCAACAGTATAAAAAACGTTTTTTTTTAAAAAGATGTGAAGTGGTGTAGTTTTATCACTGTTTGCATAATTTTAATAAATTAATATAACCTTTAAAATATACTAAAGTTCAATGATCCCATACGGATTGAAGCAAAACTCGTTTCTTTCAAAAATTCGTAACAAAACTCGTTCGATCCAAAATTAAATCCATTATTTTTCTATATTTCAGTTGGTTTAAATTTCTAAACTGTTGAGTTATAAGTCAAGAATGTCATAACACTTAAGAATTAAAAAAGTTCAACTCATTTGGTCTATTGAATCGGGCGGTATATGTTTTTTAAATTTTTTCCAAAATCCAAATAAAATATTTTCAGCTTTCCTACTCATATGTTAGTAACTAGAAGCTTAAAGCTCAATGCGCGGAACGTTAGAATTAAAATATCGATTTGAAATTTTTACAGAATCATATTCTTGCTATATTTAACCATTTAACAGGCACTAAATTAAAGAAGAGTTTAAAGTCAAATAAAAACTAGTCTCTTAAATAATGCTAGGTTAGAGTAGGAGTCGGAGTCGGAGTTGGAGTCGGAGTCGTACTTAAAAAATTTCAGCAAAAGAAGTCGGAGTCGGAGTTATAACTATTTCTTAACGACTCCACAGCCCTGATTAAAACTAAATCATATTAATGAAATTTTTTGACTCCCAAGAAAACCTTTGATAACAAATATGCAAGAGGCAGTGCAAAAAATTGAGCTGGCAACAATGAAATAAAGTAATTTGTTTTTATTTTTGTTTTTTCTTTTTGTTTTCCCCTTAAAGCCACGGCAGCCAGATTTGACGATTTATTGTCATTTTGACTATTTTGGGGTCCAAAAATTGATCATTGACGAATTATAGCCTAATTTTGACGATTTTTCAAAAGACAAATTTTGTTCTAGTTTACAATAGTTTTAAATATTCTTTCGTATTTTTGAAAACCTTCTTGGATACTTTCGTTTATTTGATTGGCAATAATTGTCCCGTGCAAACAGTAGAAAAAAATATGAAACAGAATTTTTGATGAGTAAAACGCTGTTCGGCATCTCTTAGTTGATGTACGTCTCTAATTTTAGTTTCTTAACCTTTGTAGCATATGACATCCTGAACAATACCAGACATGCAAAGTCAACTGTTGACAAGCTTTAAGAATTTACTTATTATAAAAAACCCTTGCCGCTCTTTTTTAGTTGGTCGGTAAAAAACTTGCATTTATAGTCAATAGTAGTAAGAACAGCAGGTTTATTTTTAGAGATCCTTCGAGATAATGAATACATATGTATGATTTTTTTTTTAATTAAAACAAAAGAAAAATAGTTAAAAATTATGAAAATTCTCGTAACAGTTTTATTTGAATAATATCTTTAGCTTTTCTAAAATCTTTGTATGAAATTTCCTGATGATCTGGCCTAAGCAATCAATGAAATGCGCAAAGGAATAGCTTATCCCACCAACAATAAATTTCAGTTTATCAATAGTAAGAATTGGGAATTTAGCACATTAAAACTAAACCTGTATAACGGATTATTAAAGAAGATAATGTAAAAATATTTGACAATCTAAATAGTTGCTAATTTAATCGAACATGCTTTATTTTACATGACTTCTGGCTATACTTTTATTAATACTGGTAAATGAAATACATAAGTATTTGTTAAGACAAAAATTTATTGTTCTTTTTTAGCAATTAATTAGTACACTAATGGCCAATTTCACCAAGTTTAGTTAAAAAAAACTATTACTTTAACTTCCAGTTAACAATATGCTTTTGACAGTTATAAAGTTAATCATAACTAAACTTAGTGAAATTGGCCGTCAATGTTTTAGAGAGTACTGGTTAAATATGGATTTAGTTTAACCGCATAACGCAGTTGATACTATATTGAATCTATTTCGGGCCTCTTTTCCTGGGGCCAGCTTTACTAATGCCATTAAAAAATATTACGAATAAAATAATTTAAAACGAGATAATTTTAAAATAATAATATATATCAATCTTTAATAGACATTCCTGAATTTTGAATTGTTACCGTTGTAATTTCTAAAATTTTGGAACTTTTTTGGCACCCCATCTATCTTTTAAACTAATAAACATAAAAATTATCTCACATTTATAATTTATCTAAAAAATTCAAATATTAATTTGGTAATGGGTGAACATCTTACCGATTTTTGGCACTTTTTTTACAAAACATTTTATTGTAACGTTACTGACTGAATGATTCATCGTAGCACAGCCTAAACTCAAGAAAAAGTTGAAGTTTGGACCATTTTAATATGAATATAAACCTCATAACTTAATTTTGTTTGTCGGACCCATGAATGTACATGGGTCTCAAAAAGACACGCTCTCGAAAATTTGTCTGCAAATACTGTACAAATGGGTCTGCTTGATTGACTTTATTTTCTTACTTGTCTTGTAATAACAAATTTCTGAATATCGAGCAAAATACTAAATAAAGGCATTTTCAAAACATATACTCCAGTACCCATGTTCTATAACTATAGTGAGAACTTCTCTCATCGAAAAGATGTGAAACAAAATATTCCATCGTTTCTCGAAAAGTGAGAAAAAAGTGTGTCTGTAACTCATGTCGAAAACTATCAAAAGAGATTACGTCGTTACGTTTTAAATGTCATAGCTAGGGCAACCAAAAAAAAAGCACTAAGCTCTTAAAAAAGCGTTCAAAAACATGAAAATAAGCTGTTAAAATTAAAAAAAAGCAATTTAAACTTCTTTATTTTCCACTTAATTCGTTGTTATAGTAAATTATAAGTTGATGCAATAAATTTTCGAAAAGAAAACTGTCTGTTTGGAGTCAGCAAGTTCTTGTACATAGAAAAAGTTCTTCCTACGTCTACAGATGTTAAGGGAGCATATTTAAAATTGAGCATTTGCTCTGAAGTATATTGGACTCATAATTCCGCTTGCCTCCCAAAATATCCCCAATATTTTTTAATACCGAAAATCCTTCATTTTTGAATAAAACTGATTTAAATTTTTATTAACTTTGTCTCATATATCCCTTGGAACACGGTCCATAACTATGTTCACTTAGAAAACCAATGAAAGATGTTTTGTTTCCAATTTTGTTACAACTTCGTATAAAACCCCAAAATTTTCAGAAATAACCAATATTTGATATACAGAGAAATTCTTAATAGCTAAAACTATATTAAAAAAGCAAAAAATAAGACGTTACTATACCAAAAACAGAGAGAAGGGGAACTAACAGACGTTACTTTATACAAAAACTATATTTAAAAAGAAATAAGACGTTACAAAGTATGATGGTAAAAGACGTTACAGACTGAGGCATTTTATCGTAAGAATACAGCTATGGAATTTTCGAGAGAAAAGAACTTAAACAAGCAAATAATATAATAAGTTGAAAAAAAGTACGTTACAGTACCGCTAAGACAGAGTAACATAAAAATCAAGTAAGAAAGTATAGTCGGTCAAGCCCAACCGTATGATACCGACCACTACAGTATTAAAAAACAATTTTCGAGAGTGTACGGCTACATGAATATGGATCTATCTATGTTTTAAATTTCACTAAAATCGGTTAAATAGTTACTGATGGTCAGAAATTGACCCTATCTCCCCTCGTGGTCCTATTTTTAAAAAATTCATATCTTACGTGTCCATATAAATATGGATCTATTTACATATGTCTTAAATTGCATTAAAATTGGTTTGATAGTGGGCACAAAGACACTCATCCGGAAAGCAGCTTGTATTGGGGCTATATTAAATTATGGACCGATTCGCCCTTGTGCCAATTAGAACCCACGTACCAAATTTCATTAAATTATCTTTAAAATTTCGACCTGTTCTTTGCGCACGAGGTTACATGGACAGCCAGCCAGCCGGACGGACATCGTTAGATCGACTCAGAAAGACATTCTGAGTTGATCGGTATACTTTAGGATCAATATTTTAAGGTGTTTCACACATCAGCACAAATGCATAATACCCTCTCCACTATTTAGTGTAGGTATAATAACATACAGAGATAAGATAGGTTTTTGGGATGATATTGTTCAGGGGAAGCACAAAATATTACCACAACGTTGAACGATTTTTTTTAATCAGAGTTGTTACAGCACAGAAATGGTTGATTTTTTAGTATTTATAAAAAAAGTTGCACATAAAAATAAATAATAATCACGATTTTTGCAAAATATTATTAAATAAGTTTTTTTCGTATGAAAAAAATTAAAAATTAGCTTAAAATGGAAAAATAAGTAAAATAAAGCCGATATCGCAAAAATAACTAAAAAAAAGCCCTAACAAATATAGCTAATATAATATGTATTATTTTCTTTGTTTTTTTTATGATCGGAATTTGTGTTCAATCAAAATCTTTCTATCTTGTAAACCAAAAAATAAGCATTTGCTTTTTTTTGGTTGCCCTAGTCATAACATTGCACTCGAAGCCGATGTGACGTTGAGAACGCCACTAACACATATCCTTGACGGCGACCAAAAAAAACGAGCTTTGAAAATACTCGTAAAGGGTGTTTTTTTAAGCTAGATAGAACTTTAAATTGTAAAAAGTAACACAAAAAATTAAATTTTGATGAAATATTTTTTTTTATCGTTTCAGTATACTCTGACAAATCATCATGAATAGACTCACGCTTGAACAACGCTACGAAATTATCCAAATTTACTTTGAAAATCAGTCGTCGATTCGCGCAACTTATAGACGACTTCGTCATTTTTATGGCGTACATAATCGTCCATCTGAACAAGCCATTCGTCGAACTGTGGATAGATTTCGTACCACATACTCTCTAGAGGACGCAATAACACCAACACGTCCAAATTTATCGATTCGTCGTCGGTCGCAGGAATTGGGGCTCTGTCCGTCCACTACGTGGAAAATTTTGCGCAAAGATCTCGGCCTACACCCGTATAAGATCCAGCTGGTGCAGGAATTGTAGCCACGAGACCATTATATGCGTCGTTCTTTCGCCGATTGGGCTCTAGAGCAGTTGGCAACTGACCCGTTGTTTTATTGCAAAATTGTGTTCAGCGATGAGGCGCATTTTTGGCTTAACGGGTTTGTTAATAAGCAAAATTGCCGCATATGGAGCGAGACCAATCCACAAGAGACCCTACAGACTCCATTACATCTAGAAAAATGCACCGTTTGGTGCGGTTTTCACGCTGGTGGCATCATCGGACCTTATTTCTTTAAAAATGAGGCCGGAGCTCGCGTTACGGTCAATGGAGATCGTTACCGCACCATGATCAATGATTTTTTGTTTGAAAATATGGATGACATTGATCCGGAGGAGATGTGGTTTCAACAGGATGGCGCTACGTGCCATACGGCGAACGCAACCATCGACTTATTGAAATCAAAATTTGGCGATAAGTTGATTTCGAGAAATGGACCAGTCAATTGGCCTCCAAGGTCGTGCGATTTGACACCTCTCGATTATTTCCTGTGGGGCTACGTGAAGTCACTGGTTTATGCTGATAAACCAGCAACAATTGACGCCTTGGAGGCCAGCATTGTTCGTGTTATTCGTGACATACGGCCAGCAGTGCTCGAAAAAGTGGCCCGAAATTGGACGTCCAGAATTCGCTTCGTCAAGTACAGCCGCGGTGCCCATATGCCCGAAATCATTTTCAAATGTTAATGTCACGTATTGATCTTTCGAATAAAAAAAAAATTTTGATTACAATTTAATTTTTTATGTTATTTTTACAATTTCAAGTTCTATCGGGCTTAAAAAAACACCCTTTATATTTTATTGAAATGTTAAATGTAAAAGAATTTAACAATCAAAAATGTGCCAAGAACAAAAAATTATTATTATTATTCTTTGTATTTTGTATTTTGCATTTTTAATTGTTTTTTAGTGTTGAAATTTTTTCTCGCCCCATTTTTATTCGTGAGTTTATTTGACAGTTTAAAGCGGGAACTTTTCTCACAAAAATGTTACAGACACCCTTTTTTCTGTAAATTGGCGAGTAATTTCCTTACGTGACAGCTAGCTAGTACTCGCCAAAAAAAGTTACAGACACAGTTTAGTGAGAAAAACAGCTGTTGGTTTCTATATATGGCATTTTTGTTTCATTTCACACATTTCAATCGAAAAGTTTCTCGACGCGAGAGTTACAGAACATGGGCACAGGTTACAGAACTTAGGGCCTACAGAGTTTAAAAAATTAAAATAAAAATGCAAATGCATACACTTTATATACATATACACAAACAAATGTATATAAAGTGCCTTATTTTAATACATACATACATGTTTTCTTGACAACTAGTTCATACCGTAAACATACTTTTAAATAAATGTTTTAAGGTAAAGCTAATTAAAGTGGTTATCTTATTGACCTTACAACAACCCAATTAATATGCAGAAAATAAAAAAAATATGTAAATATGTAAAAAAAATATAATACAAATTTTAAAACTATTAATCATAAAACTCAAAATTCTTTGGACCGATCAAGTTACAACTCATAAAATCCAAAATTTTAATATTTAAACCACCAACTCCATTTTTTTTTTAATAAATGCAGATTAAGAAAAAACAAATTAGCATAAAATAAACTCAATTTAAGTTAGTTAATTTTACATCAAATTAAAAAAAAAATGTAAGCTTCTTTTTACTTCCAAAAAGACTCAAAGACAAAAAGTTGAAAAAAAAACCAACGGCCTTCAAAAGAGGAAACACTAAAAACTTTGAGAGTTTTTAGAGGTTCCCCTAAGAAACCAAAAATATAATAAAACAAGTAAGAAAGTATAGTTGGGCACGACGACACGCTACACAACTTGAGAGCATTGCAAAATTTTTTGTGAGAGGAGCAAATATTGGCCAAATAACAACACAAAATGTCGTCAAAAGGTTAAGAATTAAACAAGAGGTTTTTGTGCCGAATGTAATCTTAATATCGACATCTTTATAAAAATTACTCGTTTTAATGTGATTTTAAGGGGAAGGTTTACAAAGAACATATAATTAATTATGGACCCAACTTCATAAAATTTTGCTTGCCGAATATTATCACAATACGAACATCTATATTTGTTTTTCGCAGTAAAGGCGATTTTCGGGTGCATTACTTGTATCGGCGGCCACTTGGCCGATATCTTTTTGTACCATTCACCAGAGGTGGAAAACGGTTTATATAATTTTGTCATTCCGCTTGCAACTTACACAATATTGATCATACACCCCGCAAAGTATATATATTCTGGATCCTTATGAGAAGAGAAGTACAAATACGGTGGAACGTCTGTTGAAATGGCTTTTACATAGACCCCAGATATTATGGGGACATGGTTAATATATATTTATGTCAGATATGCTCATTTAAATTTTGCTTTTGAAATGCAGCCTGATTGGTCCATAAATGGCTGAGAAATAAGCATCTGTACATCTGGAGAACGGCAAGAACCAAAGTTTTCAATACACAACATCTTTAACAAAATGGGCGGGATTAGAGAAGTGAGCGTGGCACTAACCATACTAACACAATATAAATTTTTTTATATCTGGTGAACGGAAAGAGCCGAAGTTTCCAAATAAGCTACAAGCATCTCGGTTATCAATACACAACATCCGACAAAATATGGGTGGGATTGGAGAAACAGACGTGGCACTTCTCTTACAAAGAGATTATGGATTTTTGTATATCTGGAAAATCGACAAAGTTTACAAATTAGGTACAAGCATAATAGCCGAATATAGCACTCTTACTTGTTTTTTTTTTAATTGAGGCAAACTAAAGTTTTTTTTTATTAAAAATAATTACGGTCAAGGAATATAGGGTGACAACTTTTGCGCCTCGCAAAAAAATTGGTAACTTGATTAAGGTTGCAATATGCTTTGTGGACACTAACTGACATGATCCGCAAATCAAATAGAATGAAATTGAAATCAATGGAGATCTTCTGTTCAATTTTTTTGCCTTTTCTGCTTTCAAAAGTATTTCTACCAAAGATAAGTGGGATTCAAAGTATAAAGTATATAAAAGGGGAAATGTTTATGCACTTGAATTTGATTTCCAGCAAATATGGTGAGAATTAAGTTTAAATACTAGAGTTGTCAATTTTTCGCCTTTCAACTTTGTACGAAAATTTCGAATAATTGTTTGTGTTTGTTCGATCAAACGATTAAGCCCAAAAAATCATTCGATTAATCGATGAGAATAACGAATAAAAAAAAATAATTTTTACAAAATAATTTCGTATTTTAAATAGATGCATCCATCCATATACATATCTACAACTATGGAAAATCTTCAATTTTCTTCTTAATTTTTTCTTAAATCCGCTTTGACTTCTTCTTTTATTGACGCGTAAAACACTTCATCTTATCTCCATATCGTTGTACTTAAACACATCGTAAAACCCTTAACTCTTAAACAATCCGATATTACTTTGGATTTTGGAAAAACGTTTGAAGACCTACCATCTTCAGCCGAACTTCTGCATACAATTTCTTTTATAAATAGAACAACCGCTGTTTCTCTTTATGTATTTTTCCATTGAACCAAGTTCGGCATTTTTTTGATATCGTTGGATTATTTTTCACTGCATCGTTTTCAATGGTAATATTGTGACAGTTACGCAAATGGCAAACATACATACATATATGTATATAATTTAAAAAAATATAATAAAATAATAACATTTTCTTCTTTCGTTATTTAGTTTTACTTGACCTTTCTTTTTATAATTATTTTAAATTGCTTAAACTTGAGGTATTTTTTTATAAAAAATTTATATTTATTTATTTAAATATTTCACTAACCTTTAGCATTGTCAGGAAATTAACAAAATTTTATATATAAATAATATATACTATATAAATAAAATAATATACATATAAATAAAATTTTGTTAATTTCCTGACGATGCTAAAGGTTAGCGTAATATTGAAATACCTAAATAAATATAAAATTTTTATAAAAAAAAAAGACCTCAAGCTTAAGCAATTCAAATCAATTATTTTCTTCTTTCATGATATGATTTATATACATAAGTCAATTCTTTATTTTTTACCTTTTTATTTATTTCTAAGTTTTACACCCGAGAGTGAAAAATCCCCTGTCTTGAAAATTTGTTAACGTTTGATTTAAAAAGAAAACAGCTGATACAATAACTTAACAAATATTTATTTAATAAGAATATTAAATACTTTTTTGAAATACTATGAGTACTTAATAGAGTATCCACTCGGAATTTGTCAGCCATTGTTTGATCGAATAATCAAAATAGCCAATTTCGAATAACGAATAACTCGAACAATTTATGTCAATTAATCGATTAAAATTAATTTCTTAGAAAATTCTACTTTTTTAATGTAAAATATTTTGTTTAGATTTCTAACATTAAAACTAAATTACATGTTGTTACCTTTTGCAATTGCAGTAATGAAAATATACTCATAATTTTAAACATATTTTAGTCCATTTTAAGATTTGAGCGTGTGTGACAAATAATGTAAATCACAATTAACAGGGTTTAAAAAACTGCAGTTGAAACACAAAAAATGTCGAAAAAAATCGAAAATTTGTATACAACTTTTCCTTTTTTGAGTTGGTTTGATAGCGACTGTTTACATTTAATGAATCAGAAGTTAAAGCAAAAGTTTTTTTGCCAATGACAAATGAAGAAGTGGTAGAAATGGCAGTTTTACTACTTTGACAGCAGTTTTTAAACGCTGACTATAAATGTAAAATTCAAAAAAACATGCATCAGCAGTTATAAATTTGTAAACCATGTACTGTCATAATGGGTTATCTGTTTGTAGATTTTTTTTATATCTTTGTATCTTCTAATCGGCTGGATGTGACATTTGAGATGTAATTACTTCCGTCTTAAAACTTTAAGTGTCCTTGTTTGAAAACGAAGTTTCTGGTTTTTGTCGTGAAATAGTGATACGTTAAAAAAAAATTAACCAAACTTAAAGAGTAGAGTTTCAAAATAAAGAAAATTAAAAGGGGATTTAAAAACAAAGATCCTGTTTTAAAAGATTTAAAAAAAAAAATCCTTTTATATATTAAACAGTGATTTCTTATCTTTATTAGAATTTCTCTTAATCAGGAAAAACTGCGGTGATTTAAAAAAAATTTAACGGAGAATCTCCATCGAATTCAATTGATTTTAAGAAATATTTAATTGGTTTAAAATGTTTTTCATAACTGGCTGGCGCCTCTCACCTCTCTTTTTCTGTTTATTAATAAAATAAAAATATGCGTTTAAATAGAGATGTTTTTTTTTTCCCCATTGGACAAAATTATTTGAATTCTTTGAGTTATTGGAGTAATTCGAACAATTTAAATCCTTTATTCGATTAATCGAGCAATTTGAAAATTCAAACATCAATTAATTCCTTTCTCGAACAAAACCAAGAGTCGAATAATTGGATACTCTAGTAAAGGGTGGTTAAATTTCAAGGGCCGATGTTGATTTTGAATAAAACACAAACTATTTAGGAAATTATTGTAATTTTATTTTATTATGATATATTGGTATTACTCAATTATGTATGGAACAAAATATCGGCCAAATGGGCGCCGCGACCACGGCGGCACACCTCCATCCGATGGTCCAAATTTTCGATGACCCTGAGGCATAATGGAGGTTCTATGCCGTTAATGTGCCGAATTATCTCATCCTTTAGCTCTTGAATTGTTGCTGGCTTATCGACGTACACCTTTTCTTTCAAATAACCCCAAAGAAAAAAGTCCAACGGTGTCAAATCACATGATCTTGGCGGCCAATTGACATCGCCATTACGTGAGATAACACGGCCATTGAATTTGTTGCGCAAAAGAGCCATTGTTTCGTTAGCTGTGTGGCAAGTGGCACCGTCCTGCTGAAACCACATATCGTACACATTCATATCTTCCAATTCGGGCCATAAAAAGTTCGTTATCATCTCACGATAGCGAACACCATTCACAGTAACTGCCTGACCGGCCTCATTTTGGAAAAAATATGGCCCGATGATGCCGCCAGCCCATAAACCACACCAAACAGTCACTTTTTGTGGGTGCATTAGTTTTTCGACAATCACTCTTGGATTATCATTCGCCCAAATGCGACAATGCTGCTTATTAAGGAATCCACTGAGGTGAAAATGTGCCTAACGAAAGATCACGAAGTGCACGATATGCATTTTGATTTGAACGCCCATTTTCATAATAAGTCTGGATAACTTTAACACGTTGTTGGATTGTGTATCTCTCCATGGTTCAAATTGAGTAAGTCTGAAATAGAGAAATGTCAAATAAAATTCGGAAAAAAACTTGGCGTTTAGGTGTGGTTCACATTCAACATCGGCTCTTACAATTTAACCACCCTTTACTTAACACGGTCTTTCTTACTAAACACTGAGATTAATTACAATCAGGGCTGCAATATTTTTTAACTTTCCTACATTTTGTAGAGGGTGGTCCAACCATAATGCACAATGTTAATTGTGAGTCGCACCAAGTTTTTGGACCAACTTAATTTGACATTTCTTTGTTTTAGCATTTGACAAATTAAACCATGAGGTGGTACACAATTGAGCGCGTTAAGATTGTTGAAGCCTTTTACGAAAATGGGCCTTCAACTCAAAATGCATTTCGTTCACTTCTTCATTTTTTAGTTTGCATAATCGACCAAATGTGTCCACAATCGGGAGAATTATGCGCAAATTTCAGCAAACCGCCCAATTCGTACATGGCAAGCAGTTTCCGTGAAGGGTGTTCGCTATCGCGAGATGATAATGGAATTCTTGTAGCCTGAAATTGAGAATATGGACATGGAAGATATGTGGTTCCAACAGAATTGTGCAATACATAATTGGACCATACCAATATTATTAAATAAATAGAAATGACAATAACTTCCTAAATAATTTGTGTTTATTCAAAATCAACATCGGCCCTTAAAATTTTACCACCCTTTATAACGGTAAACTACATCCTAAGCCTTCTACTTTTCTCACTTATGAGTGGTTTTTTTCCGTGGAACCCTACTGTTATATCCATTTTCCCATAATGACCTTTGAACTGTGAAAGTACAACTGGTTTGGGGCTACGTAAAAATTGCAATATGCCTTATTTCAATGTTAACGTATGTACTAAATTTCAATTAATTACCTTCCATGCGCACAAAGTTTGAATGGACAGACAACCAGTCAGCCAACCGGACGGACATTATAAGATCCATTATGAAAGTGATTCTGAGTCGTTCGTTATACAAAAATACAAGTGCCGGTTCTCACACGTCAAGTTTGACTCGTCAACTGGACGGAATGACGAGTCAAACTTGACGTGTGTAAACGGACACTAAGCATAGAACCACTATTTATAAAATTGCGCGCATTAAAACCAAAGCCTAATACTCTCTCCACTATTGTGGTGTAGGGTATAACGAAAAAGTCAAAAAGAAAAAAAAATTGTGCAAGTGGACATGAGCATGCGTACAAATACGCCACTGTTTTGAGTCATAATATTCATACACTCAAACAAAGTCTGCAAACTAAACATTACAAGCTTGGCTTTTTTTATAACTAGAGATTTCATGATGTTTGCTAGAATAACTGGACGGACTGACGAACGAACGGTCAACGAGATCTTATTTAGCGACGGAATACTTTTTTCAATTTGTTTACAACTTCCATAAAAGCAAAAAAAAAAAAAAGACAGCAGCAAGCAGAAACTTTTTAATGGCCTTCTCAGCGGTCACTAGTCTTTTTTACTCAAACTATAAAAATATGATGCAAACTACAAAACAAACTATAAAAATATGATGCAATACGTGGCGGTCGGGCGGGATTTCTAGTACAGTACAAAAAACATTTAGTAACGATAACTAAAAAAAGTTTTTTTGGTTTTATTAATTTTTAAACTGTTGTATTATTACGTTGTTATTGTTTTTTTATTTCCAAAGTTTCTTTTTGTTAATTGTACATAGCTTTACAAAAACATGTATAATAATTACTTGTTCAAAATTAGCTTGTAAAGAATTTAAGAAAAAAAAAATACATTTATTACTTTTCGGGTTAGAACGAGAAGTTTCTTTCAAAAACTTGTTAACAAAAATTTATGGTGTAATATTCTAAAACACTTCATATCACTTGAAAAAAATATTCATACAAATTTTTGAAAATTCAAAAAATTGGATAAGAAAAATTTGTCAACGCAAGGTGAAGGGATTTACAAAATAACCTCCTTACCCAGGAAAAACATTTTGATTTTTAGTAATAGGTGGTAGTTATTTCATACTTTACATGGTAAGTAGTTGTCTTGACAATTGTCATTATTCTAAAAACTTAAATAAGTACTTACTAGTAATGACCTCAGAAACGACTTATTAATTTTATTATTTTCACTACTGAATATTTGCTTAATAATAATCAGCTCCATAACTACTTATTCGTTGTGTTGTTTTCAGTACTGAATATTTACTTACTGGTAACGTACTCAATAACTACTTATTAGGTATATTAACTAGTGATAGTTTGGCTTCTGGTAAGTAAATTGTAAGTACTTACAATTCAACTTACTAGTAGTTAAATAATAACTACACTCACAATATTATTACAGTAACGGACTGTAGTTTATTTAAGAAATATTCCGTTCAGTCATTTTTAAATAAATAAACATTTAAAATTCCAAGCAAATTTATTTTTAACTGATTCTAACAGTTATTCAAAAAACTAAGTGCATATTAATATGGATTTTCAGTAGCAGTTAATATTGTCCGTTGATTGAGTTAAATTCTTCTTTATGTTAAAGTAAATAAAAATGTAATTTAAAGCAACGAAAAGTTCATTTAATTTTTACTGTCAAAAATTCAACCGCGAATTCCGTAAAAAACAAATCAATATTCAGTTATCTTATATAAATTAATTGTCAAAAAATTAACTACATATTCCGCAAAAACAATTAAATAATCAGTTATTTTATAAAATTTTATTGTCAAAAATTCAACACCATATTCAGTAAAAACAATTAAATATTCAGTTATTTTATATAATTTTACTACCAAAAATTAATTTTTACTTATCTATAAAAAATGAATTGCTTGTTTTGTGTAAGCAATTCCCATTTTCTATTTGTTAAAATAATTTAGTTAAATACATCAAATTTTAAAAGTAAAACAATTGCGAAGCCATATCGGTAATGCTGCTGGTGTCTTATAATTGAGAGTTCTTCTGTAAACAACGTGGTCAGTACAACAAAAGTAAAACAAACGTGTGTAACTGGGTAAATAAATAAAAAATATTTTGTCGGGTATTTTTTAGAAATTCGGCTCTTTTGTGGAGTAAACGAAAATTTAACAAAATAACTGAATATTTAATTGTTTTTACTGAATATGGGGTCAATTTTTTGACAGTAAAATTTTAATAAATAACTGAATATTTATTTGATTTTACGGAATATGGTGTTGAATTTTTGACAGTAAAAATTAAATGAACTTTTTGTTAAAAATAAATGAAAAATAGGTAGACCGGTTTTTAATTGAACTTTCATTTATTTTATATTACAATTTCAGTTAATTTTACGTACAGAATATTGTGAGTGTAGATATTTTTTTGACTTCGAGTAAGTGTATTGTAAGTACTGAATTTTGTGGACACCTCGAACAAAAATAATTAGTTATTCAGCAGAAAAATAAGTAGTGTTTACTTTTCTCCAACATTACTTGCTAACTTACCAGGTAAGTAAAGTTTTTGCTGGGTAGTTTCTTAAATTTAAGGAATGGTAAATTGATTCCAAAATCGATTTTCGATTTTTCGATCGACTTTTTTTATTTTGGTTTTTAAAAACAATTAATCGAACCTTAAAATCGATTTTAAACTCGTTTAAGATTGATTTGCAAACTTATACCTGATATAACAAAAGGGGATACACCATAATTTTGTTTTGGCAAACTACTAGAGAAATTGAACTGAGATTTTTACAGTGGGTAGATATGACTACTTTTTATAATTTTCCTGTAAAAAGTGAAAGTGTGTAAATTTTGAGATGTTCTTTAGAGGAACAAGTGCATTTACATTTTACATATTAAATTTGTATTCTTGTGTAGTCAATCAGGCCTGTCACATAAATTAATTTCGATCGAAGGTGGAAGTGATTTCTTATCTTGCTTCACATAAAACGAAATCACTTTTTATCGGAATTGATTGCTGTGACAAGCCTGAATGTATGGATAGTATTTCAAAGGATTATGACAATAGTTCTTGATCGGTGGCGACTATTTCTTTGCTAAGTTACTATTAAGTTAGTTTGAGAAAACAAACGCTTGCATGTCATTGATGTCGGAAAGATTCAGAGATATTTCCTTGTAATTTCGTATTTAATAGGATAAATTACATACTTTTTGTTTTTTCAATCTGCTCATAACTAGATTTAGTTAGTAGATAGAACATAGGACAAAACTTCCCCTACAGTCCCCTTATCAGAAACAACCATCCTATTCGACTGGATTTCATCCAGCGATACACCACAGTTCGTCGTGAAAACTTACTTCTAGCGATTTTGGCCTGAGACTCTGCATCCCAGGACAATGGCACAGTACATGCTCAATCCTCTCTAGCTCCTCAACATCCCCGCATAATCTGCAGAAGTACGGTATGGTATTGTCCCATTTACTCGTAAAAGCCCTAAAAGAATAATAACTCGTCAAGAACCCTATAAAGGTCCTAAGACCACTCCTATCCAATCTTAATAGAACCCTGGTTGCCCCTGCGACCAATCCGGGCCATAATGCCCTAGACGCCCTGCAGTCCGGTCAATCGCTCCAGGTCCGGTTACAGTATCGTGGAATCTATTCCGTATTACCTAATAAGAGTAACATAAGGGGGTCTAACTGTGAATACCTTAATGAGCTCTCTCAGAGCATTCCTACACCGTGCGGCCTGGCACGACCGCACCGTATAATTTGTGAATGCTCTGAGCGCAGCCTGTCTATCGAAGTAAATTGCCACCACAGACCCCCTACGATGTGACCCTGTATCACCTCTGTCGCCATCCAGATCGCTAGAATCTCAGCCTGGAGGACACTGCACTCATTCGGGAGTCTGATTGACCTTTTCAGGTCAGTGTCAGCAATATAAACACTGGCACCAGTGCCAGCATCCATCTTAGACCCGTCCGTAAATACTGCCCACCTCTCAAACAGACTATTGGATGTATGCCAAACTTCCCTATTCGGAAACTCCACTGGTGGTATAAATCCAGTTTACCATATCCGGTTATAGTCCCCAATTCTTACCGATGGAGTTCCTGCATGTGAAGTAGGCATTGAGTCCCCTTTTCATCCTCTCCTTAGTATTTCTCTTCCAAGACAGTTCCCAATAAAAAATTTCATAATTTTGCGAAGCACTAATGGTACATTTACAAAAAAAAAAATACGCACAATTATGCGCTACGCAATAAGACTTATAAAGATGCATAAAGTAAGTGAAGGAACTCCTAACAAGTTTTATAAAAGAAAAATAACATTACATGTACTACGGCATTCCCTTACTACGAAGCCGGTTTGTAAGGGAGAATACTAAAATATATCTCCAAAAAATATTCAGTGTGTAAAGCTGAACGCTACGTTCACCAGTTTTTATATGCGTTAAATAAAGCGTTTTTGTGTCAAAAATGTAATGCTTCAAAGTGGGAAATCACCATATATAATTCATGCTTTCCGTAAGCGAGATGGTAAGCGAAACTCGTACGTTTCTACCTTACAAACCTGATTCGTTGGAAGCTCCATTTTTTATTGAGTTAACAGTCACGGAAGTTACCCAATAGAGATAGATAGAGTTAACTCGAAGCAATCCAACACTAGGCGCTTAAAATTCTCTATGTTATACCTTCTGGTAAAAGGCACCAGTTCAGTCTTCGCAGGGTTTACATGCCGAGAGTTCGGGCAACAAAACCTGCATAATTTCACCGATCGTTGATAGAGCTTTTCTCCTGACCAGCAGAACTATGTCATCCGCAGAGGCAAAGACTTTCCTACCCTTGAAATCAAATCACCCAAGAATCCCTTCTATATCCTGAAACGCGGCGAGAGTATATTTCTTATGCCTTAGGCCGTGCTCAATACATCCCACAAAAATAAATAACGCTACTGTAATGAAATTTTGTACGTCACGGTCTTATAGAACAAGAAATCACACTGTCAGTTTAGTATGACTAAAACCATAAGAAATGAAGCTATATTAATACATCACAGTTTTAAAGGACAAAAAATGACTCTGTATAATTTACCATAGGGCCAATATAAGGCCGATTCCTGAATTATTCTAACTGTCAGTAAAGGGTATGAAAGATTCAGCACAGTCGAATAAAGCACTCATACTTATTTTAAATTATTAAAAGTTAATCAGGCCTGTTCTGCAAATCACTTTTACTTAATTCACGTGATTTCAAACACATGTGCCTACTGATATCACACGTGTGATATTTTAGTGTGCTTTGGTGTGATCTTCAATTACCAAAAGCACACCGAGAAAACCAAAAACGGTATTACTTTGAAATCACGTGATTTTTAGAACCGAATATTTTTTGTCTTATTTTATGTATTTTTTTTTTTTTTTTTTTTTTTTTTGAACTTATTCGTGAAATATTTGCTTGAATTTAGCGAATCAAATACAAATGTGTTTACTTTCTCTTGTTTTAGTTATAAGCACAAATGTATAATTTTGAAACTTTCATTAAATTCAGTCTTATTAAAATTTTCGAAGGACATACTTAGAGTCCTTTCACAGAAAAATATTAGTATGGAAAAGTAATGTAAATAGATTTTGTACGTTATTTTTATCGCATTTTATTATTTTATTGAACTGTTTATGGTTTTAAATCCAAATTTTTAATATTTTAATCAGGCTAAATTTAATTTTCATTAAATTACTTTATGAAGAAAGGAATTTTTACAACATGAAATCAATTAAAAAAAACGGTATGCTCACGATTAATCATAGTATGCACTGCAAATTTGCACAATGATCATCGTGCATTGGGCATTTATTTTTTTTTGCTTCTTTGTTAACATTATTTATAAAATTAATACAAATTACGTGAAAAATTTTAAAGTTGACAAATGTATGGCAGACAGTATATAGTATATGGCCTTTGTCCCAGCCTGGAACCATAGGAATTAATATGTGTTGTTAGTCTTTGAAACCATTTATAAAAAAAGTTCAATAATCCGATTAAAAGGGTATAAACAGGAGAGTTACTCATGCAAATAAAGTGTTAATATTGAGTTTTATTTAAGATGGGTAACATATTAGGAGTCAAGGGTATTCATGGTTTAATCCCAAGAAACGTTATAATATAAAAAATATGTTTTAAATTAAAAAAAATCAAGACTGGTTTTAAAAAATGTTCTTAATTTGTAAATACACCCACCCTTCACCGAGGATAAAATATATATAAATATATATATATATATAAGTTTGTCATTCGGTTTGTATTTTCTACAATATTGATGTTAAAACCTGTCACGTATAGTCCGGTATTGTTTGCTATTGAAATTTATCCTGATCGGTCCACAAATGGTTGATATATGAGCAAAAAACAACGACTGCCTCTTATTTTATTCAAAAATTCCTTGTTGTTGTTTTCTTTTATTTTATTTTTATGTATATCTGGAGAACGGCAGGAGTCAAAGTTAAGGTACAAGCATCTTGGTTATCAATTTAAAACATCCGAAAAAATGTGGCCGGGATTAAGCAAGTGAGCGTGGCACAAAATTGAATTATTTAAGTTATTTTTTGGGAATACAAAATTTATTATTAATAAGATTTCCGATTGACGTGCTAAATTCCCAATTTTTCATATTTGATAAAAACACTGAAATTTATTGTTGAGGAAAAGCTAGCTTCTATGCACATTTCACTGGTTTTGTTGTTTTCTTACAAAAACAATAGAATGAAGCAATTTGTTTTTTAATTTTGTTTTTTCTTGTTACCCACTTTCAACTATAATTCGAGTCGAAAAAAAGCCAACCAATTGTAGGGGAATGTAAGAAAAGATAAACTCACTGTTTATTGTTGGTGTTTTGTTAAAGCTTTGATATAGTTACAAGTGAGACTTTGAGTGTTTATAATTCTTATTTGCTTTAAGGTTTTATTTGTATAATATTTTTAGGTTTTTTAAAATCTTTGGAAAATGTTTCCTGATGATCTGGCCTAAGCAACCAGTGAAATGCGCATAGAAGATAGCTTTCACTCAACAATAAATTTCAGTGTATTTATCAAATATGAAAAATTGGGAATTTAGCACGTCATACGGAAATCTTATTAATAATTGAATATAAATGCATTTAAGAATTTGAATTAATCATTTAAAACTCTGGCTTTATTAACATTAATTTTCATATATGGCAAAATTTTAACATTATCCAAATTTCACAGTATAACAAAAATTCAGCAAAAAAATTCAATTATTAAGACAATTTGTGTGTGCAGTAAGATAATGTGGAATTAAATCGTTTTTATTTACTTTACTAAAAACGCGCAAATTAAGCACATTTTTTATTTTTTAAAAATTTTCCTGTGTTTAAAGTTCGTAAAAAATATTCCCTTTCATATAGCTCAAAGTTGGAAGACCACTTATCTTTACCAGAACTTGGAAATCAGGAAAAGACATCGATTTCAATTTCCAGAACATTGCAGTTAATAAAGGTTTACAGAACAAATTTTTTATGAAAATTTTACTTAATAAACGTTTGTTAAATTTAATAATTGTTTAATTTTTAACAGCTTTAAAGGCAGCATTTAAATATATTTTGTCCGGCCTAAAGAATGCAAGTTCTGGAAGCAATCGACAAGGAGCTCTTCCTCCCAAAGAAAAACTTTCTGCTTGTTTGAGGTTTTTTGCAGATAGGAGCTACCAAAGTACAATTCAAAATAAAATGCATGCTCGCATTAGCAAAATTTAACTAAAAACAGCGTAACCCTACTTAAGTAATGGACATATTCTAGGGGTGGCCCGAAACCATTAAGAGTCAATGCCAAACAAATTTTCCCAAAAATTGACTAAAACCAAAGCATTGCTTCTTATTGCAATTTGCTTATATTTTATTCCAATAATTTTTTTTTTAACAACTTTTTTTTCAAATTTATATTTCTTACATTTTTATTCCTTCTGTTAGCTTTTTGTTGTAAAATTTTAACGCAAACAAATATCTATATTGCGGTATCAATAATATGGAAATGCCGCAATAGCAGAGATTAATTATACTGCCACCACGGAAGGATGCCGCAACAAGCGAAATGAACAATTGCAACTTTTGCTTCCGCACAAACATACCACCCCGTATGTCGTCACGAAAGAAAATGGGAAGAATTAAATTAATAAAAACAATTTTCTTTTTTTACTGGACTTTGAATATTTTCTTCATGTACTTAAACGTTGAAGATAAAGACAATGTTTAATTGTTCTATATATGAAGTTTCTAGCTCATGTAATGTAAAGAGTGGTCCAATCAAAACAATCGATGGTAATTGTAAAAAAGACAACAAGCTTTTAGAGAATTATCGTAATATTTTTTATTATAATAGAAGGATCTATGACAATTATGTGTGAAAAAAATATTGGCCAAATGCTCGCCACGGCTTCGGTGGCATACCTCTATCCGATAATTCATATTTTCAGTGAGTCTGAGACATAATTGAGGTTCAATGTCGTTAATGTGCAGAATTATCTTCAATTGTTCTTGGCTTATTGACGTACACTTTTAATTTTAAATATCCCCAAAGAAGAAGTCCAACGGTGTCAAATCACATGATCGTAACATCGCCACGACGTAAGATAACATGGCCATTGAATTTCTCGCCCAAAAGAGCCATTGTTTCGTTGGCTGTGTGGCGGGTGGCACCATCCTATTGGAATCACCTATCGTCCAGAACCATATCCTCAATTAATTGCCATTAATTTACCATTTTAGGTTACTGCTTGGCCGGCATAATTTTCAAAGTACGGCCTGATGACGCTGCCAGCATATAAACAGCACCAAACAGGTGTTTTCACAGACCCGGTTTGCTGAAATTTGCATACAATTCTTCGGATTATGGACACATTTGATCGATTATATTGACCAAAACAATCGCGAAGAGCACGAAATGAATTTTGATTTAAACGCCAATTTTTGTAAAGGCTTTAACAATCTTAACGCGCTTCTCAATTCTGTACCTCTCCATGGTTGAATTTGTAAAACAATTAAACAAAGAAATGTCAAATCCAGTTGGGTAAAAATCTTGACGTTAAGGTGTGACTCACAATTAACATCGTGCATAATGGTTGAACCACCCCTTACTTAAGAAGAAAGCGATCGAATACCTAAATACGACACGCATTCGTGAATTGGAATTGGGCATATAAACGATCGTTGGCAGTACATAAAAAAGATAAAGATCTATAAACTGCATTAAGAAGAGGAATAACAGAACTAGATTTATTCGGCAAATTTGTTGTTCTCAAAAATTTGTTTTGTTCGTTGTTTTGTTACTTCGAGTAGGTGTTCATGCTTTGCCACTACACGTGTACTTCTCGAATACAAATATTTTTGTGCACAAATCTAATTCTTAACCTCAGAAAAATGTATTTAAAACAATTTACAAAAAATTTCAACAATCCTACCAAAAAGGGAGTTTTACTCATGCAGGTTGCGTGTAAATATTGGGTTTAATTTCTGTGGCTTTGAGCTAAAAGGGCCAATGTCACTTTTTTGCTCTTTTGAGTTAATCATTGCATTAGATTTGTTTTCTTGCTCTCTTTCATTATGGTAAAACAGCTAAAGTCATACTTAACCCAGAACAGATTCATAAATAAAATGCTGGCCAACGTCACCATGAAAGCATCTATAATAGCCTTCAATTCCAATTTTCTCAAAAGTGAATATTTTGACATTGGCCCTTTTAGCTCCAAGCCACAGATTTAAGATGGGTCAACAAATTAGGAGTGAAAAGTATTTATGTTTTAATCCAAAGATTCGTTAAAAATAAAAAGTATGTTTTAAATTAAAAAAGACTAATGTTAGTAAATGTTGAAAACCTTAAAATGATTTTGCACTTTTGCATTTTTGCAAGACTGCAACTTGTGACGTAAACAGCCTTATTAATTTTGAAGTTATGTAAGGCATTTAAAATAAAAAAAAACTTTTTACAGAAGCTTAAACGTATTTCAAATACGATTTTTATGCTTTTTTAATGCAAATTTTATTATTAAACCCAAAAAATCTCAAACGTTTTTTTTAATTTTAAAGAAACCACAAACTTTTTAAATTAAAATTCAATACTAAAGGGAAAATATTTATGATTTTGTCCTTTAATTAAATTAAAAGGCACCAAACGTTCTCCAGTGTGGAAGGTATCCATTATGGCAATGTCCTCGGGTGTCAATTTAAAATCGAAAATATTGAAATTCTCTTCAATACGCTGAGGGTTCGAAGACTTAGGAATCGGTATTACACCAATGTCAACCTATTAACCAAAATTTTTTATTTAAAAATTTTTAGTTAAATTCTTTATAAAATACCAACCAAATAACGCAAAACAATTTGTGCTGGGGTCTTTTTGTACTTTTCAGCTATAGCCTGAGTTTTTTCTGAATAATAGAATTCGGGTTTCTTTTCGGAAGGTTTAGGACGTCCCAAAGGCGAATAGGCAGTCAAAGTAATGCCACGTTCTTTACAGAATTGGGTAAGTTTACGTTGATTTAAAGCAGGCGAACATTCAACTTGATTAGTGACTGGTTTTATTTCACAGTTATCCAACACACGTTGTAGTTGTTCACTATTGAAATTGGAAACACCAATACTACGCACTAAACCAAGTTTTATCAATTTTTCCATGGCTTTATAGGTATCCAAATAGTCAACATCGCTGCAATTTGAGCAAGGGGATTTTTTAAAGTTTTTTAAAGTAAGTTTGTTAAAACAGCGCTTCCTACCTCAGTTGTAAAGTACCAGCATCATCTTTAGGCAATAAATCTGCTTCGCTGACATATTTGTAACCTACTGGTAAATGCATTAAGTATAAATCAATATAATCCAAACCCAATAATTCCAGTTGTTTACGACAGGCCCCCTCTACACGTTCTGGTTCATGGTGTATATTCCATAACTTAAGATTTATGATATATTTATAGCGTTTGGCTAATTTTTACAGAATATTTAAATTCTCACTTACCTTGGTAACTAAAAAGATGTCATCTCTCTTTACAACACCCTCAGCTATTTTATCTTTTATAGCTTTACCAATTTCACCTTCATTTTGATAGAAATACGCAGTATCGATATGACGATAACCGACATCAATGGCATGTTTAACAGCAATTTCACCTTCATTGTTTTTAGACTGAAAATAAAAAAACATATTGATATACTTAGTAAACATGTGTATATATTAACAAAGATATATCATTTATTTCTAGTTGAGTTCTATTTGTTTCACAACCAATTTCACCAAACTCTGTTAAAACTAAATATTACTTTAACTTTCAGTTAACAATATATTTTGGCAGTTATAACTAGGGATGAGATTTTCATGCACTTAAAAATCGAAAATATGCACTAAAAAACCTAAAATATGCACTAAAAAAAAAATAAAAAATATGCACTAAAAACGTAAAAAATCGTTTTTTAATTTTACCGAAAACAAAAATATGCAAAATTCAGTCTATTGTTATTCAAATATCTTTAAAAAATGAATAGACCAGAGTCTCTGGAGGGAATTGAACCCGAAACCCCAGCACTGATTAAAATTAAATATAACTAATTAAAATTTTTGATTCTTAAAGCTTCGTTTACAATCAAAAAAACATTTTCACTTGGTGTTCATAATAGAGCAACAATTTCTTTTGCAACCACACACATTTTGCATTAAGAAACAGTTTGCAAATTTTAGCCACAACAATTATATGCATTTATTATTATTTTTTACAACATTTTGTTGAAATTTTGATTCAAAACTAAATAAAATTATTTTAAACGTCAGAAACAATTTCATACAAATTGTTGCTGAAGTTCCAGTTGACTCAACTTTAGTTACATTTTTAAAAAAATTATAGTTACATAAAAAAAAGGCTTAAGTTCATCAAATTTAATTTTCATTTAATTATTTTTATGAAGAAAGGAATTTACAACATGAAAATTAATTAAAATTGTTATTGATAATCTTTAATTAAAAATATTAAAAATTTGGATTAAAAACCATAAATAGTTCAACAAAATAACCACAATACTAATTATTGTTAAAGCTAAGGCATGAGCTCTATGTGTTCATTTGTCCTTCAAGTTGTGCTGAAAAAGGCCAACAAGAAAAAGAAAGACAAAAATTAAAAAACAAAAAAATGTACTTTGGACTTCAAGAAGAATTCTTGACAAAAGTATGAAAAAACGGAACTAAAGAAAAACATGTTGAATCAATTAAAACGGATAATCATTCGAAAAGGCAAATTTCGATCTACCAAAGGTTAAAATACAATTTGGTTTAAGGATTGATGTTTGACTATTGACGTCAGCAGTCGTCGATGGCTGCGGGTGTAAAACGGCAAATCCATCTGAGGAGATCGAGTGGTTGCGATCGAAACATGTCATGGTAAACTGCCGGCCGCGGTTCGAGCCCCGGCCACGGTCAAGAATGAAAGATTATCAATAACAATTTTAATTAATTTTTATGTTGTAAAATTCCTTTCTTCATAAAAATAATTTAATGAAAATTAAATTTGATGAAAATTAAGCCTAATTAAAAATATTAAAAATTTGGATTAAAAACCATAAATAGTAGTCTTGGGCTTAATCGTTCGTTTAGGTGACCGGTCATTAACGTTCAATTCGAAACAGTGAACGAGTTCGTTCATTTCGTTCAGTCGGTCATTTCAGGTCACTTGTCTTTTGGGTCGGTTGATCGTTTGGATCAGTCGGTCTTTTGTATCAGTTGCTCTTTTGTGGTTTTCGTTCAGTCATTCACAATTGATTGAATACGGCAATGTGTTAAAAGAGTATAGCAATATTCATATAAGAAATATGTATACAATAATAGAAAATAATAAACACAAAGCAAATTCGAAGAAACATTTTGCTTTGTGTTTTGCATTGTTTTTTGTGAATGACTGATTCAAACTGATTCAAAAGACCCAAGTGAACCATATTGAACGATGTATGTATTATGAAAATGTGTAAAGCAATGTGACAATGAGTAAAAGAAACAAGTATATTATTCTGGCATAACAAACATATACACAAGAATAGTACTGTTGTTTCTTTTCAATCAGTTGTTCGGTAAGCAAGTGAATGACTGATTCAAAAGACCTGAAAAGACCCAAGTGAACCATATTGAACGATGAGACTGAACGGCCGTTCAACGTTCATTTGACTGATTCGTTCAATTGAACCGGGTCGTTCATGACCGACACAACTCTAATAAATAGTTTAACAAAATAACCACAATACTAATTATTGTTTAATTCTAACTTAAGTTCCGTATTATTTAGGTTATCGGCCATGTTCTGACAATCTCACGATTTGAAATCGCAAAACGCCGAATTTATTTTATGATGCTCCTTAACTCGTGCGTTTAGCTTGCGATCTGCCATAGTTTCTTAAAAATATTCTAGTTCCCTTTTGTAATTTTAAGTCGCCAAACTTCTTGCTATTGCGATTTACAGAACACCTAATTTGCGATTTTAAGTCAGAATCGCCAATGTTAAGCGTTTTGCGATAGTTAACACATGCCCGTATAGTTCAGTTCTAACTTAGTTTTGGTTTAGTTCAAATCACATTTAATCTAAGTTTAGTTCTATTTGAATTTTAATTTAGTTTCAGTATAATTTGAGTTCAGTTCTACTTCGGTATTAGTTCAGTTCTATTTAGTTTAGTCCTAATTCATTATTAGTTTAAGTTAAGATCTACTTTAGAATTGGTTTTTGTTAACTCATTAAGACTATTCTTATCTTTGCTGATATATTTAAGTAACATGGATTATAAAATTTACAAAACAAAAAAAAAAAAAATAAAACCTGCTAGCGACCTAGCTGGGCTAAGAATTTTTAGTCTTACTTTTTTCTAATAATTGACAATAAATTTTTTCCTAGAGAATTTAAAACATTATTAAATATTTAGTTTTACAATAACACTTTTTTATATTTAAAGACAGAAGAGACTTCATGACCAAAATAACAATAAATATTATTTATAAAAAACAAAGTTCAAGATGAAAATAATATTTTTGTTTAAACTAGAAATCAGTTAATAAATTGCCTTAGTCTTCATTAAACGGCCAATATTGATGAAATTTTGTTATTTCATGACACCATAAACGCAGTCCCGTATTAAAAGTATCTATGACGACAATCTCCTCAGGCAACAGATGAAAATCAAAAATATTTATATTTTCTAAAAGTCTTTGTGGTTGTGATGATTTGGGTATGGGAACAGTGTCAATATCAATCTAAAAAATACAAAAGTAAAAATTAAAAAGTTTTCAATTTTATTTATAAACAAAAAATATGTACTTACCAAATATCTTAAAACAATTTGAGCTTTAGTTTTCTGATACTTTTCAGCAATAGCATTGAGCCCTTGCGATTCATAAAATTCTGGTAAAGGTCTACAAATCTTTGGTCTAGCGAGGGGAGAGTAGGCGGTAACCAAAATATTGTGTTGTTTACAAAATTTTCTCATATTTAGTTGGTTTAAAGCAGGATGACATTCCACTTGATTTGTAACAGGCTTTATATGACAATTATCGAAAATTCTTTGCATTTGATGGGTATTAAAATTAGATAAGCCCAAACTGCGGACCCATCCTAAAGAAACTAATTCTTCCATGGCTTTATAGGTAGCCACATAGTCAATGTCACTAAGAATAAATTTGAATATATAAAACTTGCTTTAAAATAATTTTTTTTTTTACACGTACTTGGTTTGTAATTTGCCTTCCACATGAGGCACAAGGTTCTCATCATCTTCATATTTATAGCCAATGGTTGAATGCATTAAGTACAAATCTATATAGTTCACTTGCAAAGCTTCCATTTGTTTTTTACAGGCATACTTAACCATTTCCGGTTCATGAAAAATATTCCATAATTTTGTTACCAAAAATATTTCTTCACGTTTTATTGTTTTTTCTTCAATTTTCTCTTTAAGTATTTTACCAATTAATGCTTCATTAAGATATAAATAGGCTGTATCGATATGACGATAGCCGATATTAAGAGCTTCACGCAGGGCATTTTCACATTTTTGTTTTTTAAGCTTAAATATAGGTTTAAGTTAAATTTTAATGATGTAAAGTATTATTCGGTACAAGTTTTGAAAATGTAAATAATTTTATGGACAATATCCTTTTAATTTATATTATTTTTATACAGAACAGTAGAAAAAACCTAAAATCGTTCTGTACTTTTTTTATTTAGGAATGTGATGAAATACAAAACGATTCGACTTTTCAGTATCTTTAAAATTGATTTTAACACATTTTTCTCTTTTTCCTGTCTATATTTTTGTAAATCTTATATTATATACATATGGGCATTTCCCAGGAATGGTCTACCAGGATGAAAAAATAAAATGTTGATAATCATTGTTTTTTACTGTTTATTATTATAAAAAAGCCTATGTTGTTATAAAAGAATGGTTTCATACCATATCTCAGATGTTTTACTTGAGGCAATTGCACTGGAAACTGGAAAAATTTATATTTTCTACTTCTAAAGACATTTGTATATACTTATTCTACATGCAAAAAATATGTTATGTTTTCACTTTTTCTTCATAATCTCTCCATTACAATCAATTGTAAAAGGAGTATTAAGTTTTTTTGTTAAGGAAATTAAAGGATATTAATGGGAAAATGCATGGTGATAATAATAAAAAAACATATGGAAAAATCGTACGTTCGCGACCCGTACGTTCGCGACTGGTACATAAGCCAATTAAACAAAAACCAAGAGAGATATTTTATTTAGTTAGTGCTGGATGGAGACCTACATTAATACACTTTCAAAATAAATTAACAACTTTTAAATATTCCGTTCCATTACGCAGATTTTTACATTTCACTACTGTCATCCAAAGTTGACTTCTATTTTGCGTAATTTCGTGACCACATGTTTATAACTATCATTATGAAAACTTAAACTCGAGGAGGGATGTAAGAAAAGATAAACTCACTGTTTATTGTTGGTGTTTTGTTTAAGCTTTGATATTGTTACTTACGAGTAAAACTTTGAGTGTTTAAAATTCTTATTCGCTTTAGGGTTTTATTCGTATAATATTTCTAGCTTTTCTAAAATCTTAGGAAAAGGTTTCCTGATGAGCTGGCCTAAGCAACCAGTGAAATGCGCATAGAAGCTAGCTTTCCCTCAACAATAAATTTCAGTGTATTTATCAAATATGGAAAATTGGGAATTTGGCACGTCATACAGAAATCGTATTAACGATGAAATCCAACTTTTGCACTAAACATACAGCTACCCAAATGCTATCGGATCGCAAAAAAAAAATTCTAGGAAAAGTTTTGTTTTCTATATTATTTGTACATCAAAAGCGTACGAACGTACGTTCGTGACCCCAGGAAATGCCCATATGTTAATTCAACTGTATTTTGAAAAAAAAAAAAAAAAATTAAGACTTTGATTCAGAAATTGATTATAAAATTAATTGAAATTCTTCAAACCTGCTAGAAACGATCGTATTGAAATTGATCGATTTTCATGAAATACCTGGCTGGGGGTTAATTCTGCCGGTAGTGATCGAATACTTTTTCGATTCGAAAGCCATTTTTTTTTTAGTTCTTTTAGTCGATACTGAACGAATTAAATTTATTTTTTCAGTGTTGTGAAAACTTAAATAACTGCTTTACAACACTGAAAAAATAATTTTGATTCGCTCATTTATTACATGCTATACCTACATTTGTTTGAATATTTGTTTACAAAATGCGAATTTTTTTTGTACTGACACTAAGAAAAAGCTTTGTAATTAAATTCTTTCGGTCTTATTCATAAAATAAAAAAATAAAAGGTTTATGAAACGAATTTTTCTGGGGCCTCAAAAAATTCATATAAATTACACTGACATCAGGCTTATTGTTTTGCAACAGAGTTGCATACTGTATAAAAAATAGTTAAAACAATAACAAGATATTTTATAACAGATACCAAAGGCAGAAACTAATTTTTTACGAGTAGAGAGTTGATGACCAAAATCAAATAATTTAATTCTTTCTATCTTTGGATGGATTGTGGTTTCGAAGAATAATAAAAATTGCCATTAATTTGCTTTACTTTTCCCTTTCATGACTGTTGATAGATGGCATATATGACAAATGTGCTTATATCGCTAAATGGACTATAACGTTAATACATACTTTATATAAAAATAACTTAAAGCGGCAAAAAATCATATAAAATGGAATATATCGCTAATGTAGCGGTAGTGACTAGAGTTGTCAAAACCGATTTCCGAAGTATTCGAAAAATCGAGTTATTGCTATTTTTCCGGTTTTTTAAAAAGGCCGGTTTTCGAAGTATTCGAGAAATCGGGTTTTTGGTCTCGAATAATCGACTTTTTCTTATATTTAATTTTTTAATTATTTTGCATTCGAAGACAGTTTTAGTAACCACTTTCGTTATTTACAACAGTATTTTATTTGTTGTCACCATACATAACATTTTCATTACAGTACCAAGCTATTGAACTTGCAGAATTCTACAACACTGACTTTTTTATAATTGCCAGCAGTATGATTTAAGCGAAAGTTTTGATGTAAACCATATTACAAAAACTGCAACATTTCAACTGAACCAGAGGAGTTTAGTTGTAAAACGTAATAGAAGAACCGCTTAATGCTACCTTAAAATTTTCAAACCCCAGATGAAAGGTCAAAAGCAGTTAATAACAGTGACTTAAAAAATGATTTTGACTACAGAGATAAATTTTCTAAAAGATCTTCCAAATTAGAGATGCTTTACATGGCATTACTGACAATTAACACAATCTTAACGATTAGTGAACGTGTTTTTCAGTATTGTCCTCTATTAAAACTTAGTTTAGAAATCGAATGCCCCCAACTCATTTGAGACGATTTATGTTGCAATAAAATATTTTTGAGTCAACTTTGATCTAATTACCAACATATTAAGATAGTTTATGGGCACAAAGACTATTCCGGAAAGAAGTCACCATTTTCAATAGGATTCGTTCTTGTGACAATTGAAATGCATAAACAAAAACAATTACGCTCAAAAATAAAAAACCAAGAGAAACAAGAAATTTGAATGTATGTGTTTGGGAGACTCTGGTCTAGGACCAATATTTTTTAGTGTTACACACATAAGAACAAACGCACAATGCCCTCTCCACTACTGTGGTGTAGAGGCTTAAGTTAGCAAAGATAATGTCGATGGACCACTTTTTTTGAACCAGGGGGCCCCAGAAGTCCCGACCGCCCTAAAATTTATTATTTTCGTTTTTTTTTACAATTACCTTTAATTTGAGTACCCACACATTCCACTTAGTGGGCGGGCCTCAGCCCCTTTAAATTATAATTTTGGTTTTTTTTGTTTTTAATTCCAGAGGGGGTTAACTTTTTTTTTTTTTATACTAAACTGCACTTTTGCCTTATTTTTTTTGGCTGAAGCGCCACCCGGTTCAGAATAAAAAAAGAAAAAAACCAAAATTAAAATTTAAGGGGGCTGAGGCCCGTAGAGCCCCCTGGAACCAAAAAACTGCCCCGCCCACTTAGTGATATGTGTGGGTACTCAAATTAAAGGTAATTTGCTCACGATTGCAAATATATGTATATGCATGTTTGTTTTTGTATTCATATATTATTTTCTGCTCTACGTTAATTAAAGTATCTTTTTAGTGCAGAAAAGCTTTAGTTAGCGAAGCCGGTGGTTGTTATAACATAGAGGAGAAAATCCTTGCGCCCGTCCGAAGGCCGGCTATTCAGAGATACTTTAGTTAGCGAAGCCGGTATTTGTTATATCATAGAGGAGAAAATCTTTGCGTCAGGCCGAAAACCGGCTATGCAGAGAAGCTTTAGTTAGCGAAGCCGGTCTTTGTTATACCATAGAGTAGAAAATCCATGTGCCCGGCCGAAGGCCGTCTATGCAGAGAAGCTTAAGTTAGCGAAGCCGGTTGTTGTTTTATTATAGAGGAGAAAATCCTTGCGCGCGGCCGAAGGCCGGCAACGCAGAAAAGAGTTCTAGCACATCGGAAATTGGCTATTAGTTACAAAAAAAATTAAAAAAAAAATCGAGCATAAAACATTAAAAAATACAAAATAAAACAAAATATTTACAATCGTGAGCAAATTATCTTTAAATTGACTACCTAAACATAGATATGAGTGGGTGGGGGCACTTTTTTGACCCAGAGGGCCCCAAAAGTCTCGCCCGCCCTAAATTTTATTATTTTCGTTTTTCTTGTATAATTACCTTTAATTTGAGTACCCACACATTCCACTAAGTGGGCGGGGCGGTTTTTTGGATCCTCTGGGGGCCCACGGGCCTCAGCCCCCTTAAATTTTAATTTTTTTTTTGTTTTTTTATTTTTTTTTTTCGTACGGCCCCGTAAACTGCACTTTTGCTTTTTCTTTCGTGCCACACTATTTTTTTATTTTTAGTTAGTTTATTTATTTATTTATTTATTTATTTTTACATTACCAATAACCTAGCCTTAAAGGCCATAATCGGTTACAAATTTCTACTAATAATTGTAAACAAAAATTAATATATAAATGTTTGTATGTATATAAAAATTAAAATATATTAAAGTTAAAATATAATAACAATAGGGTTAGATAGCTTAATTAAAATGTAAGAATTTAAGCTATGAAAAATCCCAAAACAAACGATTCAGAAAAATTATATGAAAATTTTATATGTAAATTCATGTACATGCACACACATACATATATATACACATATATACATATATATATATATATATATATATATATACATATATACATACACATATGCATACACACGCATATATGACTAAGTAACAAAATAATGAAAATTTAATAATGAAGAAAAATATTAAGTGGATACCTATTTGTTAACTCTCAGAGTATAGATAATGATTTATTTTGTGTTCATAAAGAAAATACTACACAACAAACTTCACAGAAATAAATTTCCAAATATCATGAATTTAATCCTTTAATGAATATTCAACACATAAATAGAATCACTTATATAGAAGATTGATTTCCTGAAAGTTCCTGAAAAAGTCTTTTTTTATATGTGTTAGCAGAAACACCAAAAGTTTTCAAAAAGTTAGGCAACTTATTATAAGATCGTGCAACTCTAACATAAAAAGAACGCTCCAATACGGCAGATAATTTTGGTATCTTTAACTGTCTATTCCTCGTTGATCTACAAAATTTAAATAACTGAATTAAATATCCAGGAGTTTGCAACCTATAAGACTTGTAAAAGTGAACAAGATTTCTAAAATTAATGAACTCTACAAAAGAAAAACCTAAAAATTTTAAAACAAATGGTGAGACATGCTGTCTTATTCTCAACGAGTAAAGATATCGCATAACTCGATTAAAAACCAATTTTACTTTTTTTAGAATATAGCCAACTGTTCCAGAGTACACCTCCAAACCATATAAAAAAACTGGCATTATAAGACCATGAACAATTTGTTTCTTAACATACGTTGGCAACATTAAATCTGTATTGTACAATTTACGTAAAGTAAAATTCACCTTGGATATTATGAAATTAACATGACCTTCAAATGATAATTTAGTGTCAAGTATTACACCTAGGCAGTTAAGACGATCAACAAACTCAATTACACCACCACTAAGAGTAATAGTAAACTCAGAACTACTACATTTGCCAAACAACATAGCCTTAGTTTTACCAGTATTAACTACAAACGCATTATCCAGAACCCAACTATCCAACAATTGAACTGTATAATTGATCACATTTTGCAATACATCAGAAAATTCAGGTGTGCCCTTAAACAAAAGTTGCACATCATCAGCAAATGAAAATGGAAGACACGAATTACTAGAAATTTGATCAAAAAGATCATTAATAAACATTATAAAAAGTAAAGGTCCAAGGACCGATCCTTGAGGCACACCACTGTGAACTGGAAGCAAGCTAGAAGCCCGATTACCACTAACAACATATTATTATTTTCAAAATTCAAAACATAAAAATTCCATTTTATTTTCTTTTTGTTTTTTAAAAAAAGTTCCAAAATATTTTTCCACACATATACATATGTACATATGTATATGTTTCTGTTCAAATAACCCATCCAGCAAAATACTCAGACTTTGTCTGAAACAGACATTTCTTGCAAATGTCTGACTTCATTCTTAGAGACTTCGTTCAGATTTCTATCAGACATTGAATATACGTACTGTCTGGCCGCTTTCTGATCGATTTCGCATGGATATATCAGGGGGAATTTATGTACCGATATGTCTAATAGATTTCTGACGGAATTCATAAAGATGTGTCTAATGGTAGGTACTTTTTTATAAATAACAATTGACATTAAGTTGAAAATAATTAAATTTTATTTTATTGTTCAAAAAAATTTTTGAAAATGGTACGCCATTTTAAATTTTTAATTAAACACTTTTATTTTGCAATAGAATTATAGCCTTCGAAATGTTTTTAATATACATAGGAAGAGATGTATCGGATTGTCTAAGACAAAAAAAAAAACACAAATTTTTCAACATTTTACTATGTATGAAAGTATAACGTCTGTACTTTTAAAGAAAAAACTTAATAAAAAAAAATATATATATAAAAGTCTCGTTTAACTTTCGATCAGCTATCTGTCAGAAAACATTAAGAATGTCGTCTAATATATCCGAATTTCCCATGCCTTTTTTATTCGATTTCTGTCAGATATCTATCAGAAATGCCGGTAAAAAACCCAGAATTTCCCACGACATGTCTGACAGAATTCGTGTCAACAACTTCATACATTTTTGGGTCAGAAATCTGACAGAATTCGTATACGATTCCGACTTTTTTGCCGACGTTTCTGTTAGATATCTGGAAGACGTCGGACTATTTTAGAGTTGTGTCGGTCATGAACGACCCGGTTCAATTGAACGAATCAGTCAAATGAACGTTGAACGGCCGTTCAGTCTCATCGTTCAATATGGTTCACTTGGGTCTTTTCAGGTCTTTTGAATCAGTTTGAATCAGTCATTCACTTGCTTACCGAACAACTGATTGAAAAGAAACAACAGTACTATTCTTGTGTATATGTTTGTTATGCCAGAATAATATACTTGTTTCTTTTACTCATTGTCACATTGCTTTACACATTTTCATAATACGTCGTTCAATATGGTTCACTTGGGTCTTTTGAATCAGTTTGAATCAGTCATTCACAAAAAACAATGCAAAACACAAAGCAAAATGTTTCTTCGAATTTGCTTTGTGTTTATTGTTTTCTATTATTGAATACATATTTCTTATATGAATATTGCTATACTCTTTTAACACATTGCCGTATTCAATCAATTGTGAATGACTGAACGAAAACCACAAAAGAGCAACTGATACAAAAGACCGACTGATCCAAACGATCAACCGACCCAAAAGACAAGTGACCTGAAATGACCGACTGAACGAAATGAACGAACTCGTTCACTGTTTCGAATTGAACGTTAATGACCGGTCACCTAAACGAACGATTAAGCCCAAGACTAGACTATTTTGCTTGCTGGGTAAGAACTCTTAACATCAGTGCTTTTCAAACTATGTAAGAATATAATAAAAGCTTTATGTTATGTTTACAGAACACTATCAGAGTAAGTTTAACAGCCCTGTAAAATAACATTACAAACGCCGGCACTTCATTACACACATTTTGTTTCATCCCATATTCTTTGCATGTTTTATAATTTCTTTTAACAAAACTTTTTTAAAGCACGATTGGCGTCTTTATTTTAATTGCTTACCGAATTATTTAATTACAATCCCTTTTGAAAATATTCTTAAACTATAGAACATGTAAAAGAAAAATAAACTTACCTCATAAGTACCCAACCCCAAAACGGGCATTTCGTAGCCATTGTTTAATTTCACAGTAGGTGCCAAAATTGGTGCCATTTTCTTGCTATATTTACGATGATACTTCTGAATTAAACCGTGGAAAAATCTTTTATCAACAACGAAATCGCACTCAATTGACTTCTTCGATTTTAAAGAATATTCCCGAAACTGAGCACAACCACTATCGAGTGAACAAACCTCTGCAACAGAAGACAATTAATAGAAGACTAAAAAAGCTCATAAAAAATGCAACAACAAAAATACGGAAACTTACCAAAAGGGCAATTTGTTTGTGTTGTTTGTTTTTTCAGCGACGACAGTGGGATTAAATTAGTTGTACAATTTTTTGATGATTTTAATAAACAGCACAAATGTTTAATATTCTGTTGAAAATCAACAATTTGTTGCGATTTGTGTGGCAGAGATAATCGAGGGCTGCAGTTTCTTAAGATGGAGTGCATTCCGTAATCATTGACAACTAATTGCAATTTGATTGAAAAATAGCAGCTGCTTGAATGCAGTTTTTTGTTTTGCTTTGATCAATGAAAGCTTTTTCTTTTTAGACAGTTCCCTACAGTGGGTATTTCAAGTTGACAGTTATGTTTTAAAATATGTTGGTACATACATATTTTTTAAATAAATTAAGTATTTCTTAATGCCTTTAATATTTTAATATCGCTACCAATTCCCAAAAATCGTTAAATGGTAGATTGTATGAAGTCGTTAAGTGCAGGTATTAATTAGGGGAACTCATAATGTCTGTTAAGCGAATTTTAATAAACAAATAACATGTTTGCGAATGCAAATACTTCAAAATTTAAATGGAAAAAATGTTTTAATGTTTAATTTAATACATTTTCTCTTATAATGGGTGTTTTTTTTACAGGTTTGTTTTTCGAATAGAGATAAAACTGGCATTTTGTGGTCAAATCTGGCAACTCTAATGTCATTTATGTTCAGTTTGGTTTGCCATTTCATCATGAACTAGTCTTGGGCTTAATCGTTCGTTTAGGTGACCGGTCATTAACGTTCAATTCGAAACAGTGAACGAGTTCGTTCATTTCGTTCAGTCGGTCATTTCAGGTCACTTGTCTTTTGGGTCGGTTGATCGTTTGGATCAGTCGGTCTTTTGTATCAGTTGCTCTTTTGTGGTTTTCGTTCAGTCATTCACAATTGATTGAATACGGCAATGTGTTAAAAGAGTATAGCAATATTCATATAAGAAATATGTATACAATAATAGAAAATAATAAACACAAAGCAAATTCGAAGAAACATTTTGCTTTGTGTTTTGCATTGTTTTTTGTGAATGACTGATTCAAACTGATTCAAAAGACCCAAGTGAACCATATTGAACGATGTATGTATTATGAAAATGTGTAAAGCAATGTGACAATGAGTAAAAGAAACAAGTATATTATTCTGGCATAACAAACATATACACAAGAATAGTACTGTTGTTTCTTTTCAATCAGTTGTTCGGTAAGCAAGTGAATGACTGATTCAAAAGACCTGAAAAGACCCAAGTGAACCATATTGAACGATGAGACTGAACGGCCGTTCAACGTTCATTTGACTGATTCGTTCAATTGAACCGGGTCGTTCATGACCGACACAACTCTATCATGAACAGGTTGACAAAAGAACAACGCTTGGTGTATGGGCCGAAAATGAGATTGATCTCGATGCTGATTTTCATCGCAAAATTTTGTTCAGTGATGAGGCTCATTTTTGGTTGAATGGCTACGTCAACAAGCAAAATTGCCGCATTTGGAGTGAAGAGAATCCACATGAGACCCTTGAGACGCCATTACATCCACAAAAACTGACTGTTTGGTGTGCTCCATGGGCTGGTGGAGTCATTGGGCCATACTTCTTCCGAAATAATGCTGGAGAGGCAGTTACCGTTAATGGAGACCGGTATAGAGCCATGATAACCGACTATTTTGTTCCCGAATTGGATGGCATGAATGTGGATGAGTTGTGGTTCCAACAAGACGGCGCTACATGCCACACAGCGCACGCCACAATCGATTTATTGAAGGAAACATTCGATGAGCGCATAATTTCGCGGAATGGACCTGTCAATTGGCCACCAAGATCGTGTGATTTGACACCATTGGATTATTTTCTTTGGGGATATGTGAAGTCGCTCGTCTACGCCAACAAACCAGAAACGTTAGGGGAATTGGAAGCCAACATTCGTGGCGTTATTGCCGACATACGGCCCCATATGCTCGAAAAAGTGGTTGAAAATTGGACCTGTAGAATTGGCCAGTCGCGGCGGCCACATGCCTGAAATCATATTTAAACATTAATGGCATAAAATTATCCTTCCAATAAAGCCAAATTGATGGTCATTAAAACGATTTTCTTGTGTTTTATTTCAATTCGAAGTTCTATACCACTGAAAAAAACACCCTATATCACAAAGGATACTTCTTTTTTATATTTATAGGTACATTTTAGCAAACCGAACATTTGCCGCTTTCCTAGCAATAATCGAGAATGATTTCATTCTAGGGTATTAATTTCTTTCTACAAAAAAACGTATCAAGGTATCTAGGTATGTGATAGAAATAAATTTTGAAAACGAGACGATTTAAACCCAAAAATGTCGTTTTCAGCACCTTCAAAAATTGATTTCTAATACATACCTATGGGATGTTCACGGAAGGCGGATTATTGTGCTGTTTTCACAACAGAAGTGATTAAACGTATAGTAAAACTTATATAAAAAACACAGTGCTTTTCATATAATTTTTTTTTTAAACGTTCAATCAATATGTATGTACAATGTACATATATTAAAAAAATATTGACAATATTTTGGCGTATCTTTTATGCTTCAAATATGTTCCAACTTCACAAATAGTTTTTTTCCTATAAAAAACTTGAAATTTTTTTTTTTATTGCAAACTTTTCGAAGTTTTTTTTATAGAAACCCATTTAAAGAGTTTGTATTCTCTTTAAACCTCTTTTTTCAACTCTAAAAAGCTTTTCTATAGAAAGGGCTTCAAATGTTTTTTTTATAGAACTGTTAAATAGGGACTAATACTTATAAAGATCTATCAAAACAACAAGTTTAAAAATGAAGGGACTTCAGCTTGTGGTTATGCCAATTGAAAATATTTAGGAATCAGCTGGAAATCGAAGACGTAAAACGCAGGAGATTTAAAAGTCGTTTTTAATAAGATTTCTGTAACAAAAGAATTTTATGACAAATATCCTACAAATATTTCTCTATTAAACAGAATTTTATAATAAAAATTAAAAGTGTAGGTATTAAAAACAACTTCCAAATGCTTGCTTTTACAAAATAAAATTTGCGCAACCATATACATTTTTTTTTCAAAAAGAGTGCATAGGTACATTAGATAAGTACACACTTTTTTCTCCAAAAAAAGTACATTTTACAGGGAATTCGTAGCATAAACTTAATAAAACTTTTCGAAAAATTCTCTTTCTAAACAAAGTTTTGAAAAAGCTTCCTTTCTATTGAAAATGTTTTAACAAACTTCTGACGAAAGTACGAAAAAACAGAAGTAAGGAAGAACATGCAAAATCAATTAAAATGGATAATCATTCAAAAAAGCGAACTTCGATCTACCAAAGGTTAAAATACAATTTGGTTTAAGGATTGATGTTTGACTATTGACGTCAGCAGTCGTCGATGGCTGCGGGTGTAAAACGGCAAATTCATTTGAGAAGATCGAGTGGTTGCGATCGATACATGTCATGGTAACCTGCCGGCCGCGGTTCGAATCCCGGCCATGGTCAAGAATGAAAGATTATCAATAACAATTTTAAGTAATTTTCATGTTGTAAAATTCCTTTCTTCATAAAAATAATTTAATCAAAATTAAATTTAATGAACTTAAGCCTAATTAAAAAATATTAAAAATTTAGATTGAAAACCATAAATAGTTCAACAAAACAACCACAATACTAATCAATTTCTTTATTTTATATAATTTGGATATTTTTGTGTAAATAATTTTTGTTTTTAAATAAAACTTTTAAGAAAACTTAAATAGCAAAGATGAAAATAGGTACTTTTTTTATTTTAATTCAAAGCACATTTAAAGCTTTATAACGAATGTTGATGTCAAAATATTTAATTAAAATAAGTATGTTTAGGTACAAGGTATATTTATAGCAGGTAGTCTCGGAAAGCCAGCTGTTTATTTTGTATTTGCGATACGAACTGTCAAATGTTGTATAGTAAACAAGTAAACAAGTTTTTTGTCCTTATCTTGTCTTTTTGTCTCTTATCAACCCCTTTGCTGTTTGACAGTTCGTATCGCATAACAGCATTAAAAAGCACCGTTGTTTGTTTTATTGTACAATTGTTGTAATCTCGCGGCTACCTGTTATAAATATACCTTGTTTAGGTACATATGAATGTACGTATAAATGTGAATTATATTCCGTCACTTAATATTTAATATTAAAAGGATAGTGAGCGCTCTTTTTAGCATGATCCATGGGTATCAAGCGATCACCGGTGTTAAATGTTTCCAATATTTTATGGTCCTCGGGAGAAAGTTTAAAATCAAAAACTGTAAAATTTTCAATCAGACGAGTTTTATTAACAGATTTAGGAATGGGAACAGCTCCGTTTTCAATCTAGTATTAAGAAATATTCATATAAAAAAATCAATTTTCAAAATATCTATAAAAACCAAACTTACCAAATATCTTAATACAACTTGTGCGGGTGTCTTTTTATATTTATTGCCAATTGCTTTAACTTTACCATCAAACAGATAAGCAGGAGTTTTCTTAGCTGGTTCCGGTCTACCCAAAGGACAATATGCAGTCACTACAATGCCTTGCTTTTTGCACAAGGCAATCAAGGGTTTTTGATTCAAGCCTGGATGGCATTCAATTTGATTGTGTATGGGCTTAATCTTACAATTGGCCAACAAACGAGTTAATTGTTCGGAATTAAAATTAGAAACACCAATACTTTTAACCAAACCCTTCTCCACCAAAGCTTCCATGGCTTTCCAAGTGTCCAAATAATCAACATCACTGATTATATTAAAACATTTAAAACTTTTATTGAGTTGAAATAAACAAAGTTTAAATACCTTAATTCAACTTCTCCTTTGGCATTGGTCGGCATCATAACATCATCGCCTCTGTGGACATACGAGTAGGGCCAGTGCATTAAATAGCAGTCAACAAAGTCGAGGCCAAAGTTGGCTAAACTTTTGCGACAGGCGTATTCAACACGTTCGGGTTCATGAAAGTGACACCACAACTAAAAAATTAATTACAAAAAAATATTTTAACTTTTATAATTTTTATTCTGCAGTCACAAAAAAAAAAAATATACATATGTATGTGCATAGTTATTTGTTCAACTACAGTTTAAAGTCAAAATAAAAAGTTTCCTTTTCCTTGATTATTACCTTAGTAACGATAAAAATATCCTGTCGTTTGATAACACCCTCAGCTATTTTGTCTCTTATTGCCTTGCCCACCTCATGCTCATTTTCATAGAAATAAGCTGTATCTATGTGACGATATCCTGCATCAATGGCATCGCCCACAGCACGTTCACAGTCACCACCCAGTGACTTCATTGTTAAAAAAGGATGCAGGAACCCGCACGCACATTTATTTAACACACAGTAATTGTTAGCAAAATTATTTAGAAATTTAGTTTGAAAACAAAACGAAAAAACAAAAAATATACATAGGTATAAAAAATTAATAGAAATAGAAAATAAAGAACAAAAAAGTTTAAGTGAAATAAATGTTTAAATAAACTTTTCTAATAGAAAATGATAAATTGCAAATGTAACTAGCAGTTGTTGTAATTTGTAGTTTTAAGGGAATTTTAACTTAAAAATTTAAAGCCAAAATAAATCGTTGTTAAATAAAAAAAAAAAAAAATTTGAGTTCATAATTTCCACAGAATTTTTTTTTTTATAAAAAACTTTTCGCTTTTCCAAGATTTTTTTATAGAATACTTTTTGAAAAGTTTTATTTTAATAAAAAACTTTTCAGAGTTTTCTTTTTCTAAAAACCATTCAGAGTTTTTTCTTAAGAAAAATTCTTTTGATAAAATGTTGTAAAACCTACCAGTTGTTTTGATAATTAAAAATTTTTCATATTAGACAGACTGTAAATTAGGTCTTTCAGCGTTTATCATATAATCTTTTGTAGATAGGGCCCTTTTTTTGTCAATAAAATCGCTACCGTTTTTCGAAAGATTCCACAAATTTTTGTGGGCATTTGTGTTGATGTACATAATTCATCTTATTTAATTTTTTGTAAGTTAGGGCCTTTTGCGTTTTAAGTAACGATATGTGTATCGCACTTGGTCGTAAAGAGGGTACTACCTCAAAATTTTAGTTTTTTTCAATTTTTGGAAAAATGCAACACGTAATACAATTTAATTAAAAATTGTTTTGCTTTTTATGAAATACCCTGGTATGATCAAGTGTCATGTACGTTTAATGAGAATAATATTATAAGTCCTTAAAAAAAGTTCACTTTGATCGTGAATAAAAAAGTGAAAAGTTTTTTCCATCGAAATTTAGCTTTTTAAGCTTTCCTCCATACATTTTTTTGGGAAAAGGGAACATATTTCAAGAAAATTTTATTCACGAAATGGGTGAATGAATGCCTACTTTTTAGAATGGATTTAAAACGCCATTTGGTAAGAAATAAAAGGCACTCAAGATTTTAATTATGTATGTACATATTTGTTTTTTATTTTCGAAATAAATCTAATTCTAAAAAGAACATTTTAGGAAAATATAGGAACAAAATAAGTTTTTAAGATTTTATTAACTTTTCATATAATTTTTCTTAAGAACTTATTGCAAGATTTCATTCTATTTGCTCTTGGGAACTCCAGATACCCAAACAAATAATTTTACAAAAAAGTCGTGTTAGAGAAAAATTTTTTAAAACTTTTGACAAAAAAATCGTTAATTTTTTCTATAACTGTTACCCGAATGAGCACAATCTTAAATAAAAGACAAAAAGATTTTTGGAATATTTTTGAATGAAGAAATTGAAACGGCTGTAACGTGTAATCCGTAATTTTTCACTATTTTTTCGTATTTCAAAAACGGGTTTCTTAAGGGCATAATAAACCACACCAAATGCTTGGCAAACACACATATTGTTTCCGTTTGGTGTTTGCCAATAAACAACACAAATATACTCCGTACAAACATTAATTTTTTTATTTTTGTTTTGTTTTCAATGAATACAGACGCCGATAGTGCTGCGGCAATTGTGTTGCTTTTTGCTTTAAAAGGAGAAAAAATATAAAATAAAGGTATAGATTTAAAAGTAAAAAGTAATTTAAACAACGAGCTGTTTTGTTGCAAGCAATACTGCTCAAAAAATTGAGTTTACTATTTAAAATTATTTAATGCTTCTTTTTTAACGTCTTCACTCTGCAAAGTTTTCGATGAAATGAATACATTTAACATTAGACGCCACAAAAAGTTTGACAAATATCCAACATGTCTGCCAAATATTAAAAAGCTTTAATATTTCTACAAACATTGCTTCAAATGTTTGTACAAACAGACAAACACTCCAATTAACAACACAAAATATTTGTACAAACGTAAAATTTTTACATGTTTGCCAAGTAATTTGTGTGGTTTATTATGCCCTTTAGTTAGTATTAAGAAAATCGAGAAAATAACGATAATATTAAAAAAAAAATTAATCTGGATTAAAGCCGATATTCAAATTTAAAAAAGTCGGCAATAAATGCTTGTTTTTTTCTATTTTTGATCACCCAAACAAGAAAATAATCACACTGTGCACCGCACGATCTTAACGAATGGCTACAAGTCGGTCTTTTTTTGTGATATTCTCAGGCTGATAAGAGTAGGAAGAGGGGGCGGGAGCGGTTCGAAATATGCAATCACATCAGCGTTGCCATTTGAAAAGTTTTCTATTTTTGCAAGTTTTTTTTTTAAATGCAATAAGGTTTTCCATTTGTATAAAGCGATTTCAAGTTTTTTAAAAATATAGGTAAATTTTAAAATTTGCAATATATTAAATGAAAATATTAAGTGATGTTTTTGTGCGATTAAGCGATCTTATATTTTCTCTGTGCTTTATTATTGCAACAGTGTCTAAAGGCTCAAACAGAATGTGCACAAACAAACTTAAGCTACTGTCAAAAATAAACGAAAAGCTTCCCAAATGTATTTAAAAAAACAAAAACAAAATGAAAAATTATTTGATTCCGTATCATTGCCTGTTAAATTAAATGTTCATCTTCGTCAGCAGCGAAAGAAAACGAAGTCAGAAAACGAATACTTTCTGTCTGTCTATTAATTTCGCGATTGTGAAGTTCAAAAGGGAATAAGGAAAATGTCTGCCTTTCAATTTCAACATTGTAAATTGGGACGTACGGAATGTGCGATCAGTTTCGCACTTTGCTTAAGCAAATGACAGTTTCAAAAAAACTCAACAAGTTTTCTTAAGTTCAATATGGTTTGACACATATAATTTACATGTATTTGCTCAGTTGCTTAAGCCACGTTATTCACATTCTGGTTGGGCCTTAATTGTGTTTAGTCCTTCGTACCTTTAAAATCCCAAATATATTTTTGTAGATACTGAAATAATTTTAGCACTAGATTCATATAAGTTATCTGTATACGATGACTTACGGTAGAACTTTGTAATGGCCTGCTTAAAAAGTTCAATTTTAATAACGCCATTTTTGTGTAATAAAAGGTAACCAGTTGAGTTATTCTCAATTATCTGCCATTTTCCCAACAAATTTAGTGTATTCAAGAAGCTTGAAACATAATTTATGGAAGCAGCAAAATATTGAAATTTTTTGGGAGTATGTACCTAGTTTTTATGAATCCGAATTTTTTTATATTTAAAAAAAAAAGATTAATTAAATTTTGCCGTTACGTAATCTACAACAAATGTAGAACGTATTTTTTCAAAAATTAATTTTAACAAAAATAATGTAAGAAACAAAAAAAAAAAGACTTTATAGGTATAGTATTTTAAGAACAACAGACTTTTTGAAAAAAACCTCGATTTTACAAACTTTAAGCAATCAAAAGAAATGGCTTTAAATTTAATGATTTTTATTTTGCTTCCTAATAAATACCTTTTTACCTGTTATCTAATTTTTTGGTTAAAAAAAAAGTTTATTATATAATTTTTTCTATATCCTAAAATATAAAATACTTTTTTATGTTTTTTTTTTTTATTAAATTTTGCACTTTTGTAGAAAAAAAGATTTTTTTGAAAAAATGTTTTTTTTCAGAAATAAGAAGTTTAAAAAAATATATGGCAACGCTGAATTACATCGACAATAACAATTATAAATGAGATATTGATATCAACATCTACAAACTATTAAATTACAAATGAACTTCATGTTCGAATAGGTATGAATTAAATAACAAAAAAGATAAAGATTAGAAATACTTATAATCTAAAACAAATTTGCAATAATTATGTACATTTTTCAACTTACCGTGTAGGTGCCCAACCCTATTGATTGCATTTTTGTGCCATTATTATGGGTCACGTAGGGAACTTTAACTGCTGAGGAAGAGGAGGAGCTCATGTTGCACAAAATTAACTGTCAAAATAAATTGTAAAGTTTTAGTTTTTTTATTAGACGACTGTTATTAGTTGTTTGTATTTTATATTATTTCTAAGCGCTCCGCCGGCTATAGTTTCAAATCAATTTTACAATTGTTTCTATTTTTCTTTCTATTGCCACAATAATCGAAGTTAAAACTGTTTTCTATTTATTTACCTGTTTTCAACAAAACAAAAAAAAACAACGTCACTTTTCCAAAACTTGCACCTGGAGCGATGATGCAATTCCAAAAAACTGTTGGTTACTGGCAGCCAATTCCTGAAGGTACTTTTCATTTTTGCTCTGCTTTATTTACTTGTTTTCTTAATTTTCTGTTTTGTTTTTGTTATTTAATCGCATAAAAGCTTTATTTTATTTTTAACTGAAGCTTTTATTTTCATGGAATATGTTAAAAAGATAATTAAAAAGCCGATTATAGTGATCCATTTAGCACACTACATTAAGATATGATAAAATAAAGGATGGCCCAAAATTAACGAAGGGTTAATTAAAAAATAAAATTTCTTTTTCTCTCTAAAATTCGATACGAATTCGAACTCATTTTTTTTTTGTTTTTCAAAGTAATTAACTTAATAAAACCACAAAAACTAAAAAGGTAAAAAATAAATTACTTTTTTCTTTTTCAGCCTTTAAACATAATCAGTAAAATAATACAAAAGAAAAAATATTTAATTATTAGCCATATTTAACGCATGAGACACAAAGTTCAGTTTTATGTTCACAACAAATGCTTTTCGGGCATATATAACATGCACATACTTATCGGCATTCTGAGTTTGCTATAGGGACAGAGATGACAAATTCTACGCTCTTTTGGTCCTTTGACAACATTTTCGACGGATTCTTTTCGATTAGGTATTTTATTTTGAATTTTGTCCTTAATTAAGGCCTGCAAGGGAGGTGTCTCGAATGTGCCTCTAAATTAGGGATCAATGAGAGATTAATAAAGATTTTGCAGGTACTGCCGTCGGCTTTTGGGTTTTCGATTTTTATGTAACATATTGTGAGTATATATGACGTAGTTGTTGAAAAAGGCAATATTTTAAGGGCCAAATACACTTGTAAAATGCTTGTCCAACCAGCAAATTCAACGTGTACGTGTGCTGGACGTAATATTCGCCGTCATAACTAAATTTCTTGATTTTTCATGGGCCTTTAAAGGCCCAAATACATTGATCAAAATACTCATCAAGCATTGTGGTAGTATTAGTGAAAATGTGTTTGTATGTGTGACACCGACAACGCTTGATGAAAGATCAAAAAATTTTGATATGACGACGAATATTAAGTCCAGCACACGTACACGTTGAATTCACCGGCTGGACAAGCATTTGACAAGTGTATTTGGCCCTTAAAGTCCAAAAAATAGACACAAAAACTTACACTTAAGTTACTTTTCGTCGTTGTGACGAGTACACACCTCTGAATTTCAACTTTTAAAATAATGAGGATCCAGCGTACGTCTACTGAATACAAGCTTTTGGCATTAGCTAACGTTGTTGACAAAAAGGGCGTTATTTGAACACTCATAAAAAAGTTATATGATAAAAAGAAATGGAGGTTTAAGCAGTCTTGTAATTATTTTATCAAAACAGTTCATTTTATGTCCAAAACACCCAAATGTGAGACCCAAGTGGATTTGGATTTTTTTGTACACAAATCTTTTTTCTTTATTTTCTATATTTTTGCGGCAAAAATCTCAAGTCCTCAAATTTAAAGCAAATACACTTAGCCGAATCAAAAACTATTTCTTAGCTACTTAAAAATTTGTTATAAGAGGATTTCCCAATACTTTTGCTATAATACGCTTTGAATTTACATTTAGTGAAATGATCATTATTGGTCTTCTTTAACTTCCATTAAAAAAGTTAAAATTTAGGACATTCTAATAAAAACTATGATATAAGTTTGTACAATCACAGAATCAATAACACTACGCCACAAAAATAAAACTTATAAATTAGGTATTTTTTAAGCTCAATTGAAGCAGGCGGCCGAACACGAATATGGCACTCATTTATTCGCGAAAATCGTGTTTTTCAAAAATTTCGAAAACTGTTCATCTGAATTGTACAAAATTAAAACTGTTGAATGAATATGTTCTTCCTCTTTCAGACAGTATTTATAGTGTGTTGATCGAATAAAAATTCACTGAGTTACAGGTCTTTCGATTGGAAAAAATTTCTTTAATGGATAGACTGAAAATGTTCAATATTGAAAAAACGTAAAAAAGTTTTTTTCAAATCGAAAGGACTGTAACTCAGTGAATTCTTATCTGATCAACACAGTATAAATACGTGCGGAAAGAGAAAAAACACATTTATTCAAAAGTTTAAACTTTGTACAAGTTAGATGAACAATTCTTGAGATTTTTCGAAATAACTAAGCCAACTGCAGAAAAACAATATTTTCGCGAATTGTATCTCGAAAACTCTTTTTAAGCCTGGTGGATAGAATCTACCCATTTCCGGCGAGCTAAAGTCGTGTCCCGCCCAGCGTGCCAGTACCACCAAGAAGGTTTGCCACGAATTTTTAATGAATTACAATTCTTTATGATTTCATACCTAAATAACGAATAACAGCCCTACAAGAAGAGAATGAGCGAGTTGTCACTTTTTTCACGTTGGTGTTAAGAAAATGATAGAATGAAATGACCGAAATCAAGTTTTCTGTAATTTCTTTCTATCATTTTCTTAACACCAACGTGAAAAAAGTGACTACTCGCTCATTCACTTCTTGCAGGGAGGATATGTAGATTAGGGTCGCTCAAATTGTATGGATAATAAAAACCGAAAAGTCGTATACACACATAAGCTGTTCGTGCTGCGGTTGCTGCTAAAGATTTTTGTTTGTTCATCAATGTAAAAAAGAAACATTATAGAACATTTAAATATAATGTTCATCTACAGTATCACTTCCATTGTTCTGTTTTTTAACAACGAACAGAACATTATATTATGTTCGGCTCTTTCTTGAAAATAGCTAAGAACGGTATTAAGGGTTGTGTTCGTCTACACAAACACTACAAATAGATATCGTTCCTGGGTGTGTGAGCCGAACACTTAATAATGTTCTGTTTATTTTCGAACACTGCTTCAAAAGCATATGAAATCTGCAAGCAACTGGCTTAGTCAGGCGTTAAGATTTCAAAGCCATCGCAAACAGGGGCCTAATTCTGGCAGTCGTGATCGAGTACTTTCTCGATTCGAAAGCAATTTTATTTCTAGTTCTTTCAGTCGATACTGAACGAATCGAAATTATTTTTTCAGTATAGTGAAACTCAAATAAATGCTTTACAACACTGAAAAAATAATTCAGTATTGACTGAAATAATTAGATATTAAATTGCTTTCGAATCGAGAAAGTACTCGATCACTACTGCCAGAATCAGGCCTCAGGTATTTACAGAGCGGTAAAAAATATATTTTTTTTTGTTTTAAATGTAAGATAAGCAAAAGAAATTTTCATTCGATGTCGAGAGATAGGCAGAAAAAAATTAAAAAACCCGGCACAAGGTTAAGGAAACAAAATAAAAAATAAACTATACACAAAGTTAGCACTACTTCCGTTTAACAAACTAGAAAAGGATTTGAAAGGCAAAGTTTTATACATGTATTAGGTTAAGAAGCAGGCAAAATCCATTAATTTTATTTCGGTATATAATTTGCAATTGTGTTCCGCCTGCTTAACTAAATGTGGGTATTTTACTTTCAGGCTTACAGCTCATATTTTAAAGTTATTTTTTCATTATTTATATTATTTAAAACTATTTTTCCCGGCATTCTTTATGAGAGGTGCCAGCAAGTTATGAAAAAATATTTAAACCAATTTATTATTCCTAAAAATCGAATAAAATTCAAATCAAAGTTTTTCTTGGGATTCAAAAAATTAGTTAACAAGGTTTCGTTTAAATGTGCTAAATTCTCATTTCATACTATTGATACACTGAAATTTATTGTTGATGGGATAAGCTATTCCTATGCGCACTCACGGTTTATTGTTAATGTTTTTGTTTAAGCTTTGATATTGTTACAAGTAAAACTGGGGCTTATAATTCTTATACGCTCAACAGTTTTATTTGGTTTAATATCTTTAGTTTTTCTAAAATCTACGGATGAAGTTTCCTGAGGAATAGCTTATCCCATCAACAATAAATTTCAGTTTATCAATAGTATGAAATGGGAATTTAGCACATTTAAACGAAAAATTGAAATCGATTGAGACACTCAGTTGATTTTTTTTTTCAACCACCGTAGTTTTTCCTGATTTTAAGAAAGGCTCTGGTAAAGATAAGAACTCAAAGTAAGAAGTATATAAAAGGGACTTTTTGTTAAACTTTTAAGACAGGATTGTTTTCAATATTTGTTGGATTTAAATTTCATTCGTGTGTATTCTATTTACAGAACATGTCGATAGCTTATACATAAATCTATATCTATAACTTCCTTATTTTTGTGTTCCTCTTTTTTGTCTATTAAGAGCTTTTTGCTCACTGATGAGATAGAAAGCTGAAAATTGGCCTGCATTAAGTAAAACACCTAGACCAAATCCTAACGTAGCCGGATTTTTAATTTTTGGCCTGTGGACAGAGAACTAGGAGGAAAAATGGGCGTGGCAAAATTAAATTTTTTAACATTTTAGCTTATTTTTAAGCGCTCTAATGACAAAGGAATGAAATTTGCCTAGCATATAGCTCTAACGTTGGAGCATAGCCTGGGGGCTAATTCTGGCAGTCGTGATCGAATTCATTCTCGATTCGAAAGCAATTTTATTACTAATTCCTTTAGTCCATAACGAACGAATCGAAATTATTTTTTCAGTGTTGTAAAGCATTTATTTGAGTTTTTACTACGCTGAAAAAATAATTTAGATTCTTTCAGTATCAAATGAAAGAATTAAAAATAATCGAGAAAGTGTTCGATGACGACTGCCAGAACTAGACCCCTGAAGTAGTCGCATCTAAGATTTTTGTATTACGGGCAGAGAATTTAAAGAAAAAGGGGTGTGACAAAATTGTGTTATTTTACATTTCAGCTTATTTGAAGCGCCTTAAAGACCAAAGGAAGCTTAGAATTGCCAAGCATCAGTTCCATGACGTTAGGACTTATCTTAAAGTATTGCTGCATGGCAGAGAAAGGCTTAACAGCTAGTACATTCTTATATATTTTTGTTAATCCCCTTTTATTTTTCTCTATTTAAAAGCCCTTCTCTATAGGTTTGGTTAATTTGTTTGGTTTTAACATATTACACTTTCGCGCCAAAAAGCCGTGATTTTTTTTTCAAATACCTTTCATGCATGGCTTATATAAACAATAAACCATGATAGGATTTAACAATAAATTTCAGTGTTTTTATCAGGAATAAAAATTGGGAATGAAGCACGACAAACAAAATCTTATTTATTTAAAATTTTGTACATATTCCCAAAAATGACTGATAATAAACTATGAACTGTATAAAATTGATCAAATCGAATGCAATCAATTTATATACATATATACTATATTTAATATACAAATTGAATAAAAAAAATTTATTGCATTCAAAATCGGAAAATTTATTATATGATGTCAATTTAATATCATACAATACATTTTCTGATTTTGAATGCAATCAAAAAATTAGCAATTGTAAACGAGAAATCATGTAATTCAATTAAATAGCGTGCAATCTTTTACAGCTCTGATCCTTGTTAAGGTCACTTAAAAAAATTTTTTTTTTTTTCATAAAAGTCCGGTATTTTGGCAAGAAAATCGAGAAAATTATCATAATTCGTTATCACTTAAATTTCCCATCAAAATTGATTTTCTAATTGCAATTTTCTTTATTAATTCAAAGCTTATAATTTTCTTAAATAAATTTCTTCACTCTAAATTGTAAATAAGGAAAAATCTACTCAATTTAATAAATCGGAAATCTGTGCTTAAATTAATATGCACGCGTCTTTAAATACATACAAACAAAACTATAAAGCTGTCAAAGGGTTAAAAAGGCAACAAAATGCTTTAGATCATGTCGGCTGTCTATAATTTGTTTGTTGTACATGTTTATTATAATCAGCGTTGCCACGACCAAAAAAAATTTGTAACCAAAATGTAAAAATAAAGTAACCAAAAGGGAAAAAAATTTAACCAAAATTATTAGGTATCAAAAGTGCTATTTTGTTTGCGCTTCAGTTTAAAAATTGTTTGTATAAAGAAGAAATAGTGTTTGTTTGTATCTTGTAGGCTTATAAACCGCTGGACCGATTTTTTTTAAGTTTTGACAGGTGTGGAAAGAACAATAGACTATCCTACACAAAGTTAAAACTTATTTTTGTTAATTTTAAAAACTTTTTGAGCTAGAGCTTTCAAACTTTTTTAAAAAGAGCTCTTACAAGTAAAACGTTCAAAGTCTTGCTGTAAAATTGAGCTTTTATATATAAATGCTTTTTGCCCGGTGGAAAATATAATCCTTTCATAGTTAGACCTATGAAACATTAAGAGTAGCAGATAAGGGCCATCTACACTTCAAAGTATATATATTATATATGTTTAAAGTTGATAGTCTTTTGAAAGTTCAAGCTTCTAAAAGAATAATTTTTAAGTAGATAAAAAAAGTATTGGTTTTAGATGCACAAATACCAGTTCTTGTTCCAAAACAAAAAATTGGTTATTTTTGTGTTGTAAAAAGTTAACCAAAATGGAAAAAAAGTACACAAGTACAAGTACACACATTGGAAAAAAAAGTAACCAATTTTGGTTAAAAGTAACCAAAACGGCAACGCTGATTATAATTGCATTTTCTTTTCAATTTCTGTTCCAAGAACAACCAACTCCCGCCTGAAAGTATGCAACGCTTTTTACTTGTGCTACCAGTGTGACCATATTAGCTTTTTTCGAGCTAAACTTTGCTTTATTTGTTCGCATTTAGCTTGATATATTTCATTTAGCTTTTAGTTATTTTTCCAGTTTTTTTTAAAAATGCATTTAGCTTTTTCTTCAATTTGAATGTTGTGTAATAAATTTATATTTCAAAATAAATAAAACAGTTTATCAGAATAAATTTATGTATAAAGTAGTTAAAAAATAATAGACTGTCAGCGCATAATATCAACATCTTAAAACTTTTTAAGAACAACAAAAAAAACAAAACAAAAAAAATATGAAAATACATACATGTATTTAAGCTCATTTTATTCTCTATTCTTCACGCACTACTTTAAAAACTGATAAAGCATCAAAACGTATGTTTAAAAAATATAGCTTGGCTTATTAATTACACTTTAAGTATAAGAGGCCTTATGCACCGAATTTCTATGGCAATTTTTTCTATAAAAACTTTGAATTGAATTATTATAAATGCAATTTTTTATACTTTTTCCTTATATCCATTAAATTTCATTTTATTTACGGGATTAAGTTTAATTTTCAAGATGTTTCTGTTTTACTTTTAAACAAACTTATGTATTTTAAAAATATGTATGTTTGAATATATCGCTTATTTGCAGCAACGTCGTCATAATTAAAAAAAATTAAATTTTAGAGTTAGTGATGCAGAATTGTCCACTATGTTTTTTTTATATTGTGTATAATATTCGTTATCTTTATTTTGTTGTTATTTTTTCTAAATGGTGCGATGAAAACAAAAACTTGAAACACGTTAATTTGGAGTATTTTTTTGAGTTATGACGATGTTTCAGCAAATGAGCGATATGTACAAAAGTAAGTAAAATATGTCCATATTAATTATATACTTTGTACATACATATATATATACAGTACATATCGCTCGTTTATTGCAACATAGTCATATCTCAAAAAATTAAAAATTTAAAGTAACTTAAGCAAAAGTGCTCCTTATTTATATGTAGAATAATAATCAGTATTATATCTGAAACTTCTCAAACTGAAGTTATAGCAAAATACATTTCATTAAATCTGTATATGAAGGTACATTTTGAAAACTTTAATCGCATTTTTCCAAGTTCGATTTTTTTTTTTTTTTTTGAGATAAGACTATGTTGCAATAAAGGAGCGATATGTATTTGTGTTATAAATAAACATAAATAACAAATTTATTTGCATATGACTTTTGAGCATATTGTAAGTATTCGCATTTGCCAAAAGTGAATTTAATTATTCGTACTCGTATTCGAAAACTTATATTCGCCGTACCGCTACCAAAAATATATTTTTATATAATTAAACTATTAATTCTATGAAATATATCGAAAAATTAAAAGCTACTAATAGAAAACTATAAAACAATTTAGCTTCATTTTTTGGCTCCAAATTTTCTTCTCTAGCTTTCTCTAGCTCTATTTTAAACATGATTTAGCTTTATATTTTTTTTAAAATCTGGTCACACTGTACGCTACACAGATGTATGTATGCATATGTACACATTTCTGCTTTTTGATTAACACAAACGTGTTATTACAAAGGTTTTCTTTTTTTTTCAACAACAACAACAACAACTAAAACATTAATTTCCGTTATGTTTACGCTATAAATCATGCCAACAACTTCTTTATGTCTGCGAGCATACCAACGTGTGTATGTGAGTATGAGTGTTGCATTTTTTTCCCAACACAACAATTGATTTCCGCTATAGAGTCAGTAAGTACACTTACATATTGAAAAATCTTTCAACACAAACACTTATTTTAACACGCAAGCACAAACACACAAACATACGCATATGCTTTTTTAAAATATTCATACGCAAACAACACACTGCAAAAGTGTTTATGTGTTTGCAAATTTTTTTTTATACCAACAGTAATTTCAATTCGAAAAAGGATATAAAAAAGCTTTTGTGCGGAATAATATAAATATGTATGTAGAATATTTTTATGGGCATCATCAAATGGACTTTATTTAAATCCTAAAAAATCAAAATGTTTAGTTATAACTCAAAGAAATCAAACCATCCCTATAGATATTCCAGTTTCATTAGGTAACCAAAATATTGCATTTGTAGAATCAGCTAGGAATCTTGGAATCATTTTTAATAAATCGCTCACTTGGAACAATCAGATTAATTCTGTATCTGGAAAAATATTTGTTATGCTTAGAACACTATACCCTACACAACATCTTACACCTCTATACATTCGTGTGCTTCTCGCAAAAACTTTTATTATGCCGCAGTTACTATACGGTTGTGAAATTTTTGCTAATTGTGATTCTGAAAGTAAGAGGAGGTTATTAGTAGCGTATAATGCGATCCTTCGCTATGTATACCGTATAAAGAGATATGATGGAACTTCTGAGTACTCTAGGTCTTTGTATGGAGTTAACCTCTTGGACCTATTTAGGATAAGATCATTAATTCTACTCCACAAGGTAATATATACCAAAGAGCCAACTTACCTATTCGAACGCCTTCAATTTGCACGATCCAGCAGAGGAAATAAGCTTATACAATTCCGATATCGAACCTTAATCTCTACTTGGCAATTTTTTATTAATACCATAAGTCTGTGGAACTCATTACCCAACCACTTACAAATAACAGACAACGCTTTACTATTTAAAAATGAATTGTTTAATAATTTGGTCTCGAATTTTCAACAACCTTAATCATTGATTCTTTTTGATTTCATGTATTGGGTACACTTATTATGGATTCATTTTTAATTATATTCTTATACCTGAATAATTAAAACTATTTTTCTTTGTTTTTATATGTTTAATGTATATGTATATTATTTGTTTCTTGAAAATATTGTAACTACCATCACGAATTGATTATATCGCTATAAGATCACATACTGTAATTTAAAAGATTTATATCTTGTTGTATGTGATATCCGCATTAAATAAATAAATAAATAAAAATAAATAAAAAAGGGAGGGAGAAAAAATAGACCAACTCGTATGCGTCCATTACAACAAAAGCTCAAAGTAATAGCTGTGCGAATAGCAACTGAAAACGATCACAAAAAGGACGCAAATGAAAAAACATCGTTTTTAAAATAGAATGTTAGAATTTGAATATTTGTTTGTTAGTTTGTTGCAATATAACAAAGTGTTGATACTCAAACACACATACGTACATCTATGAAAATGTATTTCAATGTTCGCATATGTAAATGTGTTTGCATTAAGGAATACGTGTTAGAATTTGTTAGAATATATAAAAATGTACATATGTATGTAAATAAGTGCTACGTGTTGGTATCTTCCTAAAATATTCCTTTTAACAGACTTTAAAAGTAAAAGCAAAAAAGTATTAACGTCTTATTGTTTGTTTCAACTTAAAAAGCAAAATAAGCGTTAAATCGTAAAAATAAACATAATCTACGATTACATTGAATTATGTTAAAAAATACGACTTTTCCATAGAAAAAATTATGGAAAACCGATTTTAATAAAACTGCATCACATGTACGTTTTTCGTACAATACAAAAGTGTCAAAAATAATCATCATTATTTTCTTGATTTTTTTGCAAAACTACCAATTTTTTGATGAAAAATATGTGAAAGTAATATACACACATATGTACATATGTGAGTATATACGATACTTACATATGTATGCTTATAAAGTTAAGAGATTCGTTATCAAAATCAAGTAAAATTCAAAATCGATGGAAATTTTCAATTACATTTTTTAAAAATGATCCTAGGCCAAAAATATTTTATATGTGTATGTATACAGACAGGTATATCCAATAAACCCCCTCCACTTAAATACGCAAAAATCTCTTACAGATGTTAATATGTATATAGATACCACATAAAGAATTCTTATAAAGGGTGTTTTTTTAAGCCCGATAGAAATTGAAATTGTAAAAAATAACACAAAAAATTAAATTGTAATCAAAATTTTTTTTTTATTCGAAAGATCAATACGTGACATTAACATTTGAAAATGATTTCGGGCATATGGGCACCGCGGCTGTTCTTGACGAAGCGCATTCTGGACGTCCAATTTTGGGCCACTTTTTCGAGGACTGCTGGCCGTATGTCACGAATAACACGAACAATGCTGGCCTCCAAGGCGTCAATTGTTGCTGGTTTATCAGCATAAACCAGTGACTTCACGTAGCCCCACAGGAAATAATCGAGAGGTGTCAAATCGCACGACCTTGGAGGCCAATTGACAGGTCCATTTCTCGAAATCAACTTATCGCCAAATTTTGATTTCAATAAGTCGATGGTTGCGTTCGCCGTATGGCACGTAGCGCCATCCTGTTGAAACCACATCTCCTCCGGATCAATGTCATCCATATTTTCAAACAAAAAATCATTGATCATGGTGCGGTAACGATCTCCATTGACCGTAACGCGAGCTCCGGCCTCATTTTTGAAGAAATAGGGTCCGATGATGCCACCAGCGTGAAAACCGCACCAAACGGTGCATTTTTCTGGATGTAATGGAGTCTGTAGGGTCTCTTGTGGATTGGTCTCGCTCCATACCCGTTAAGCCAAAAATGAGCCTCATCGCTGAACACAATTTTGCGATAAAACAACGGGTCAGTTGCCAACTGCTCTAGAGCCCAATCGGCGAAAGAACGACGCATATGATGGTCTCGTGGCTTCAATTCCTGCACCAGCTGGATCTTATACGGGTGTAGGCCGAGATCTTTGCGCAAAATTTTCCACGTAGTGGACGGACAGAGCCCCAATTCCTGCGACCGACGACGAATCGATAAATTTGGATCTTCTTCCACACTTTCGTTTACAGCGGCGATATTCTCTTCAGTACGCACATTCCTTCGACGTGTTGGTGTTATTGCATCCTCTAGAGAGTATGTGGTACGAAATCTATCCACAGTTCGACGAATGGCTTGTTCAGATGGACGATTATGTACGCCATAAAAATGACGAAGTCGTCTATAAGTTGCGCGAATCAACGACTGATTTTCAAAGTAAATTTGGATAATTTCGTAGCGTTGTTCAAGCGTGAGTCTATTCATGATGATTTGTCAGAGTATACTGAAACGATAAAAAAAAACATTTCATCAAAATTTAATTTTTTGTGTTACTTTTTAAAATTTAAAGTTCTATCTAGCTTAAAAAAACACCCTTTAGAAATCTTATCTTTATAACATAATTTTGTTTTGGCGCGTTCATGATTGGCCATCTGCCGCAAATAGGGTACACTCTCGAAATCTTTTCTATAAATACAGTGATTTAGGGTATCACAAAGCCCGGCTTGACCGAACATACTTTCTCACTTGTTTTTATTATCAGATGAATATCACTAGAGTGGTGAACTGTTCCCAGCAAACAATCAAGTTTAATGTGAAGTTAATAATGATATTAAATTAAAACCATTCTCAAATATCTTGTGCTAAAAAAGAGTATACTATTATTTTGAAATAATAGTATTCTCAAAAAATAAAAAAAAACTTTTTCGGAATTGCATAAAACAGTTTAAATAAAATCGGATATTATTTATTAGACGTTTAATTTGTGTTTTTTTTTTTTGGGAATATAGGAGGGATATTTCCCTGCAGAAAATGTCAATAGTGAAACTGAACTGCTTCACAATTGACTTTTTTTTTTGTTTTTATATAAGAATGATAAAAATAAAGATAACGCCTTGCGCATGTTTTACCGTTTGATGACCTAGTAGTTCCCTTGTACAGATTACCAAGTCTCTTTTATGTGTGAAAATCATAATTTCTTTCAAAAAATTTATATATTACGTGATTGTTGGCAGCCCTGCAATTAATTTACTCAGAGAGTTCAAAAAAAAAAAAAAAAAAAAAAATATTAGGTATATCAATTGTCAAAAAACTAAAGGCCCAACTAGGTATAATATGCTTAAGTTGGCTCAAGCAGTTGTGCGAATACATAAGATTAATATTTGTAGAACCTAAGAAAACTTTTTGTTAAATTTTATGAAACTGTCATTTGCTTAAGCAAAGTACGAAACAGGTCGCACTTTCCGTACGGAATCAAATATTTTTTTATTTTATTTTTGTTTCTTTAAATGCTTTTGAGAGACTTTTTGTTAATTTTTGACAGTAGCTTAAGGAAGCTAATGCATATTATAGTTGGGTCTTAAGAATTTTGCTTAATATTTTATATTAAAAATATTATTACAATAAATAAAATTTTTAAAAGTGTTAAAACGTGTGTTAAAAGTAGCGTTATAAAGAAAAATAAAATATAAATAAAAACAGAATAGAGCAAAAAAGAGTACAAACATAAAGTGTGCAGTGGGCAAATGCGAACAAATTAGCCGCAAAAAACAAAGGCGGAAATTGTGCGAAAAACTAACGTGTTGCGTGCTTTTAATTAAATGTCTATATTTTGAACTACAGCTAATGTAGAGGTAATATATATTTATGTAAGTTAAAAATAAAATTATTGAAGAAAAAAGTAACTTCTAATAAAAAATTTTCAGTTTTCAAACAATTTAAATAGAAAAATAATAAATTGTCCCACTGCCATGTTTACACATAAACAAAATAGTCTGAAAGCTAAAAATTATTAGCCAATGAGAACGAAGGTTGTGTGACGTCACAGTTCCTACATGCGCAGCTGAAAATTTTTATATCTGCCTGATGCGTAATCTTTATTTCTATCATTCTTGGTTTTTATTTAACTATTAAACATTAAAAAATTTTAAAAAATGTATAGTTTTAAAAGCTTGAGGTATTACTTAAAGTATTGCAGCAAATATTGAATTATTCTATGATATTAAGAAATACACTTAAAAAATAGAATGTCAATGGAAACATTTTAAATTTTGTGGAGTTCCATATACGAAATGCCCAACATTTGCATTTAAAAAACTACCAGTATGATCTTTACAAAAACAATGACAACGCTGTTCCTGAAATTGAAACAGAGAGAAAACCCTTACTCAGCTTAAAAAAATTAACTCAGTGATTAGTTTAGTAGGATTTTCGTTAAGCTTTCCATTTTGCAAAACTAAATATTACAAAAAAAGGATTACATAAATAAAAAAAGAGCTTGAAGTTCTTTAAGCAAAGTGTTAATCAAATAAATAATACAGTTGACATTTTTCATGCGCTTAAGTTTTAAACGCACGCTACTCGTCAACAAATTAACGCGTGCTATGTAAAGGGTAGTTAAATTTTAAGGGCCGATGTTGATTTTGAATAAAACACAAATTATTGTCATTTCTTTTTATTTAATAATATTGGTATGGTTCAATTATGTATGGAACAAAATATCGGCCAAATGGCCGACGCGACCTCGGCGGCACACCTCCATCCGATGGTCCAAATTTTCGATGACGCTGAGGCATAATTGAGGTTCTATGCCGTTAAGGTGACGAATAATCTCATCCTTTAGCTCTAGAATTGCTGCTGGCTTATCGACGTACACTTTTTCTTTCAAATTACCGCAAAGAAAGAAGTCCAACGGTGTCAAATCACATGATCATGGCGGCCAAAAGTAGTTTTTGAGATATTGAAGAAATAAGCTCAACACATTCGGCTAATTCGGCGAAATTATGACATTTTGAATATAACATAACTTTCGAAAAAAATATATTAAAATTTTTTTTTTCGTTCATATATGTTCCTTATAAGATAAAAGGAACCTTCTCAGCAAATTTCATTAAAATCGGAAGGGGTCGTGTCCCACTCTTGGTCGTTTTGACATGGAATTACCCATATATAATTCTGGCTAAAAAATTTTGTTTGTAACTTTTTGAAAATATGGTTGAAGTTCAACAAATTACAACTCATTTAAATAAATTTGGGAGAATACAAATTTATTAAATTCCTATAATTTTTTAAAACCAAGGTTTTTCAAAAATTCTAAAGCTATGTTCACACCTATTAAATATTTGCCGTCCTACACGTAACCACTAGTTTTCTTAAAGAACTGTTTGTTTTTGCAAAACGTTAAGGTAGATCAAACATTGTTTAACAGTTTCTAAATTACATTATCCAATTATCATCTTAAAAATAAATTTTAGTAAATACTTCGCTTACTTTTTCAAAATGAATAGCTTCTATCACTCATTATTTAGTAGCTTTGTTCTATAACTACATCTATAACAACTTCTTTAACTTCTTTTTTCTGGATGTATGTAAGTAAAAAAATAATAACTAACTTTTGAATGCATTTATTTTGGGACATCCCTTGTTAAATTCATTGGTTCTTTCAGGAGAATTGTAAGTAGTGCTCTAATGTTTTTTCCGGCTAACCGGGTATTCTTAAAATGCTTAACCGAAAACCGATTTTTTCGGAATATTCGAAAACCGGTTTTTGAAAAAGTCGAATAATCGATCGCCTAGAATAAGCTGTAAAACGAACTGTCATAGTGGGCTCATTTTTGAACATTTATGAATAGTTTATTCTGGAAATCCCCATTAATAGATTAACGCTTAAACAACGGAACCAAATTATAAAAATTTACGTCATCGATGTTTTATCGCAAAATTTTGTTCAGTTTGTTTTGGAATCAGGCGGATGTACTACTAAAATAGTGCAAGGGATATGGGCAGGATGTGAATCCTATTAAAACGAAACTGGTACTTTTCACAAGAATGGCAAAAACCTCGGACTTATATTGCACTGGAAAATTAACACTGACGGGTCTAAAACACAGTATGGTGTCGGTTCTGTAATTAACTACTATTAGTTGAAATGCAAAAATTCCTCCAAGGCTGCCGAGTATTGCAATGTCATTCAGGCTAAGATAATGTCCATCTACACAGCCGCGCGGCATATTCGGTGTGGTAAGATATCTAGCAGGGATATTCTTATTATTACCGATAGTACAACCGCCATAAGATTCCTGGAGAATGTGTTTATCACATTGGGAATTGTTCAAAAATGCTGGATGCCTCTGGAGGATATAGCGGAATGGTAACCTTTAAATGGGCAACGAGGCTGAATCGTTGCCGCATGGAGTCGCCAGATTGTATCGTAAAAAAATTTCATCTTATTGCTAGTGACGGGATGGTTCGATGGTTGTGGGAAAAAAATAAGAATCTGGCCAGCGGGCTTTAAAGCTGCCCAGACTTCTCCTCAGGAACCTAATTGCGGTTAAAACAGGCGCTTGCAATAACCTGTGTATATGTTGGGATGACGAGGAAAAAGAGGAGTGAGTGGAACACCTTCTCTGTCATTGTACGGCATTCGAAGACCTAAGACACAGACTCTTTGGTACAAGAGCCCTTAGGGACAAAGCTTGTTTCTTTGACATTTTTTAATAGGATTCACTCCTCCAATGAATGAGCCGGGCTGCTGAATGAAAATATCGGCAGCCAGGTGAATAGGACCCCTTGGACACATTGAAACATGCTTACACAACGGGAAATAGTTGCCGGACCCACGTGAGCTGTGCTTGATTATGGCCGCCAATGGAACATAACCTAACTTTGTTTTAAAATATGAATAAAATTGAACCGGACGAGATGTGGTTTCAAGAGGGTGGCGCTACGTGTCATTCGGTAACCACAACCATCGAATTATTCAAATCAAAGCTTGGCGATAAGTTGATTCCTAGAAATGGACTTGTCAATTGGCTTCCAAGATCGTGTGAATTGACACCTCTCGACTATTTCCTGTGGAACTACGTGAAGTTACTGATGTATAAAAATAAACTAGCAACAATTGACGACTTGGAGGCCAACACTGCTTGTATTATTCGTGAAATATGGCCAGAAATGGCCAAAATTGGACGTCTATATGCCCGTTATCATTAAATTTTAATGCCATGTATTAGTCCTTCAAAAAATTTTTTAAATTTATTTATTTTTTACAATTTCAAGTTCTAGCGGGCCATAAAACACCCTTTATTAGGTTACAGACGATTACAGTGTTCGGATGAGTTCCAAAACGCCGTAAACTTTTGCAGTCCATGTCAGATATGTATCATCAAGTTGAGGGATGCACAGTTTGCTTATTGTGTATGCATCGATAACTTTTTTGGTGCACTTTGAGACAGATAACATTAGCAGGGTTCAGTGTTTGGTGCAAATGGTCTGCGAATGAGCAAATGCAAAATATCGCAGCTATTCTGTTAAATTTAACAAAAACATAGAGAGAATTTCCGTTCGATTTTATAAAAGACCTGCGATATTTGGCATTTACTCTTTCTCACGACAATTTGCACCAAAAACTGAACTCCGCTATTATAAAATTATGCACGGTTTTATTTTAGAATTGCGAAACTTGTATATGTAGTTACTGTGCAACTGACGTTTTGGAACTCACTCTTCATTATAAAAGTATCGAAACAAACGAATTCAGAAAGCTTATATATGTAAGTGAATAAAATTATTGTTATTTTCTCAATCTTTGATGTACAAAATTTTTTTCCTATTGTCTCCTTAGTTTCAATCCTGACGAGCACATTATTTATATATACACATACATACATATAATTCTTTTATATTCCCTTTTATATGTAATAAATTTTGGTAAAAGAAAACTATCCATAAAGTAACAGTAATTTTTCATTGCACTTGTTTTATTTCGTAAGTTTTTTTTTTTTTTGTTCTTTCTACTTTTAATATCATATTGATAGTTTTTAAATTTGATTCCGTTTTTCCTATCATCATGTAGCAATTTACAAACATTTTTCATAAGTCGATAATACACATACAAACATAGATGTACATAAATTCATACATATGTATGTGCTCATACATGGTCACAATCACTTTCACACACTGACACTAACAGTGTCTTTCTGGCGAAGCGAAGACCAATTTTATGAACCATATATTTTTTCCTTATTTTTTTAGTTTTTTTTTCCGAAAAACACATCATCACACCACAAAGTTATTTGTAAAATAGAAAAGAGAATTTTTTTTACTAGAAAATATATTTTTAGTGTTACAACTGTTGGTGTTCCTTGTTGACTCAATGAAATTCACATGTATGCAGGATTGCAAGTGCTTTTGGATGTGTGAAAGAATTTAAGCCCTGAAAATTTGTTGTTGTAAGTTCGGAAAAATGTTTTAGATTCTATTTAGTTAGTGTGGTTTAATTTCGTTTAGCATCTATTTATTCATTTTGGACAAATCCTTAATGTAAAAAAACAAACTCCTATGTGATTACTTTATTAACTCCAAGTAATCTGTCATGGAGACAATTGTTATTTTATTGGCCCCAAAGTATTTTTGAGTTAAGATCATTTATAATTTTCTCTTAATTGCTTTATCGGTAACTTTATAAATATATGTATATGTATGTATATGTTACTGTGTTTCCTTCAAGGAGTATAGGGCCTTAGCAAATTTTTGCCATTCTAATTTATCTGGGGCCAGGTTTCTTATGTTACCCCAACTTTTCTTGGCATCGTTATATCCTTCTTCCTTGTGATAAGACCAGTAACAAAATGCTTTTGGAGCTACCACGAATATAATTACATTATTCTTTTATTTTTTAATGCTATTTTATACCTTGAATATTACCCTAGATAATGGAAGTTTTTCCTTACACCCTTTGTACAGTTGCATGGAAGATGTTGAAACATCTAGCATCTTCAATCAATCAAAAATGTCACAATTTCTGAAAAAAAATTTTTATACCCTCCACCACAATTAGTTGTGAAGAGGGTATACTAAGTTTGTCATTCCGTGTGAAACTTTTTTATTATTCATCTCAGACCCCATAAAGTATATATATTCTGGCTGCTTGAGTAATTCTAAGTCGATTTAGCCATGTCCGTCTGTCTGTCCGTCTGTCCGTCTGTTGAAAACACGCTCACTTTCGAAAAACTCAAAAGAAATAAAAAAACTCAAAAGAAATAAATTGAATTTCAGCAAAATCGGTTCGGTAGGACCAGAGCTATGAATCAAAATGTGGAACCACCACCTTCAAAAACTTGATAATTTTGTTACAAAAACTAACATAAATGATGCAAAAATGCACGGAATGACATAAGATTTTGCACAAGTCCGTTTTATTCGACTAGAAATTACACTGTAAAATTTCGCGAAGGTCGGTCCATAATTTACCCTAAGCCCCATATAAACACTACTCCCGGAAAACAGTTTAGTACGCCTAAAACCGTAAAAAATAATGCAATCATAACAAATTTTGGCTCGTCACAATTTTATAGGACTATAAATGATACTGTGAAATTTCGTGAAGATCGGTACATAATTTACCCTAGGCCCCATATATGCCCTACTCCCGGAAAACAGTTTAGTCTCCTAAAACCATAATTAATAACAAATCGTCACAGTTTAAGATAATAATAATAAAAAGACATCATACAGATATTACTCCTTACACATTCGAACTGTCGGTGGAGGGTATCAAAGATTCGGCACAGCCGAATATAGCACTCTAACTTGTTTTTTAATACTTTTTCCAACAAAAGTGCCCCAAAACTTTAAAGGAAACGCCAAAATGCATTTGAATTCATTTTGTTTAATAGTATAAAAAAAATTAAGCAAAAAATAACTTGCAAAAAAGGAAAAACGTGACAAATGGTAATGCTTTACACGGACAGCAATATTCGTGTTTCGCTCTCCCATTCCTGTTTCGCGTCCTAAACATGATTGAAACAACAATAAAAAATTTTGAGAGCGAAACTGGGCGTTTCTTTTTGAAAAATGCTGCGAAACTGGGAAAATGTACTATCATTTCCAATTTTGATAACAATTATCGTTAGTTTGTCTGAACTAGCTCTCAAAAAATCAAAACAAAGAAAAAAACCAAAATAAAAATTCATGTTAAATAAAATAAAGTGATTATTATAAAATCATTATATTAATAAAAGTATTAAATAAAATATTTTCATCAAAGTATTTTTGTGAATATAAAATTTTCAATTAACAACATTTGGTTTGTCGTGCTTAATTCCCAGTTTTTATGCTTGATAAAAACACTGAAATTTATTGTTGATGGGATAAGCTATTCCTATGCGCATTTCACTGGTTGCTTAGGCCAGATTATCAGGAATCTTCATCCAATGATTTTTGAAAACTAAAGATATTAAACAAGTAAAACTGTTAAGCGAATAAGAATTATAAGCAACCATTTTACTTGTCACAATATCAAAGCTTTAACAAAAACAACAACAATAAACAGTGAGTTTAACTTTTCTTACATTCCCCACTTTAATTTTCAAATTTTACTTACTTCTTCATCTATTTAAAAAAAATCTCACTAACAACTAAAAAAAAAATGTCATATTGAAACAAGAATGAACCGCATGAACAGCATGTTTTTCAATCTAGTTTCAGAGAGCGATACAAGTGGTTTATATCGTCGTATGAACAAATGCAAATGCGATTTTGTTGGTGATGCCACAATTATAATAGAATTAATTGCCACTTTTCTAGTGATGACACTAAAATAATCAGAAGATGTAAAATGGAATACCATAAGATAGAAACATCTTGTAAAGACGTTGTTAATTTGCTCTATGTGTTTCTGACGGAAAATTTTTAACATCTTCGGTAATTGATGGTAGATATTAGATGTTGACAAGTGTGAAAAGGCTTTTAGCTTATTCAACTATTAGCTTATTATCTTATATATGAAAGCTATTTGAAAAACTGTTAATGTCAAATTAACTCCGATTTTAAATGAAAACAGATGTATGTATTTCAAACCATCAATTCGGTTTTAGAAGACAGCACAATTGAACAAATCTATCCGATAGTAAACGCCATAAGAAGAAAGAAAATATTGCTCTGTACTCTTCATCGATGTTTGGCAAGCTTTTGATAAAGTCTGCCAGCAAACACACACAAGCTGTACGGAAGCTACTTAAGGCTAGTTTACACGGTAATACAATGTATTACGACTTTGTAGAATCAAAATAATATGAAATTCTCTCCGTGCTTAAAAGAAAAAAAATAAAAATCTGTTGTAAGTATAGTTCATGTTTACACGGATGGTAAAAGTAAAATCAAAAATAATATCAAAAAAGCAGATGGTTGCAATTTTAAGTTTTTACAAAAACAACATGAAAATTTCCTGGGTTGATTAAAGTTGTTTTTTAATTGTGTAAAAATGCTACAACCTTCAATACACTCTGTAAAAATACACCTCTGGTATGATGAGAATACATAAGTTTCTAAAATGGTTTAGAAAAACCCCATTTACCGACCGCTTGTCAGATTTTGTATTCGTATTCTCTCTTACTCAATACATTTTGCTTTTACATTATATGACTTTTCTCATTATACATCATGTCGTAAATTACTTATAAAAGAAGGCGATTTTTCAAGTTATCCTTAGCCAATTAACGATCGAGTCCCACAAGGCAGCATCTTGGGCCCTCTATTATATCTAATATAAAGAGTATTGGGCCTCAACGAATGCATTCCATTCTGATTTATTTGATGCCAGGTCCTATAGTTGGATCCAAGTTTCATTCACTGCTTCGAGTTCAGTGTCAAGTTGACGTCGCCAAGTATGGGAGAGACGACCTCGTCTTCGGATACCTTGAGGGTTCCAGTCAAGAGATAGTCTTGTTACACCATCTTGTGGTCTGCGTTAAGCATGACTAATTCATCCTCATTTACGCCTTTTCATTTCGATAGCGATTGGCGTTTGTTTGGTTATATCCCAGAGCCTTAAGTTGCTTATAGTTGCTGTCCAAAATACACGCATAATTTTTCGTAAACAGCGGTTGGTGAATACTTCAGTATTTGCTGATCATATAGCTTTTCTACGCGTACACGAAAACCGTCATGAAGCATCTGGTTACTTAGAGTATCATATATTTTAAAGAGAAACTACCTATACAAAAACAATGGAGAATAAAGGTCAATGAGTAAAAATGCGTACATAACACATTCACTTTGAAACGGGAATCATGCCCCCTATTAAAGTAAATAATCAAGTGTCGACTAAAAACTTCTACTACTACTCTATCTTAACCCTTTCGTTATATTGTATCCATATCTTTAAATCTTTGGGTCAAAGAATTGGCTTAGATAACGGCATGTTATTGTTTTTTAAGATCTTATGAATCATTTTAAATGAAAACTCTTTGATTTTTACAAAATTGAGAAAAATATAGCATTTTTAAAAAAACGTCTTTTTATATATAATATTTTTTGAAAAAAAGGTTTTTTTTATCTTTCAAATAATATACAGTGAAATCTTCTGTAGGCGGACACCGACCGTCACAGCAAATTTGTCCGTCTTCGGGATAGTTAGTTCATTTAAAAAGGTTAGGATTCATATGCTAAAAATTATTTAACGCAAAAGCGTTCAAACGTGCAATCTGTGTAAGGGCTTCTTTGATCGATTTAATTTGATAAATTTCTTTCTCTACAACATCCTCTACTGAATTACTTGATATTATTTCTGAAGGCAAACTCTTGCTTTTCGCAATTGCAAACCAATCAAAACACAACTTCCGAATCTTTTGTCGATAGACAATTCTTTTCATAATTAATGTTATATTCATGTCATCTGGCTCTAAGATGTTCTTTATCTTTTAGAATTCTCTCAGACTGTGTTTCCCCAAAACTCAATCTTAAAAAATAAATGTGTATGTAATTAAGCACGCATTTTTTAAATGTTTTGTTTTGTTACAATACCTTTTTGCAATTTTACGTACTGGAAGTTTTTCTTGTTCTTGAACATTTATAATTTTAATTTTTTCATTTGATGTAAGAGAATTTCGCCCAGCTATTTGACAATAAAAATTCTTTGATAAATTGTTATTAACATCTTACTCAATCAACTCCTAATCTTAAATGAACTCGCCTAAATAACATCATAGAAAACCACACAACAAACTGCCAATGATAGCAAAAAAGGGGAATCACACAACTTAAAATGTATGGCTTAAGTGCAAAGAGTTTGGTAATTTTTTCGTCTAACAGAGAGTAATTTGTTCTAACAACACTTTGAAAACAAAGGGACTTGGAAAGTTGTCCGTTTTATAGAGGTGATCGCTTAAGGGAGGCGTCCGTTAGTAGAGTTTTCACTGTATATATATATATATAAAGGGTCCGCCAAATAACTTTTTTTTTTTAAAAATGCTTTAAAAAAAAAACTACTAAATATTTTCTCAAATTTCTTTTTTTATTTGAAAGTACAATCCTTCCGGGTAATAATGGAAAATAATTTCATTCAAAATGCTGCCTCGGCTAGCCATGCAGTAGCCTACACGATCGGTTCAATTTTTAAGCACTAATTTCTTCACGAATATTGACCTTTAAAGTGTCAATTGTCTCTAGCTTGTCTGCGTAACACTTATCTTTGACGGCACCCCAAAAAAAATAGTCCAACGGTGTCAAATCGCAGCTCCGAGGTGGCCAAACGACATCAGCTCTGCAGCTGATAATGCGATCTTCAAAAACAGGGTGCAAAACATCGAGTGTAGCTTCGGCATTGTGGCACGTGGCGCCGTCCTGTTGAAACCAAATGTTGCCAATATCCTCCTCTTCAATTTTTGTGAACAAAAATTCGTTCAACATGGCCCGATAGCGATCGACTGGAACGGTCACTCCTTGCTCATTTTCGAAGAAAAATGGCCCAATTATGCCTCTGGACCAAAATCGGCACCAAACAGTGACTCGTTTTGGGTGCATCGGCTTTTCAATGTATGCGTGCGGGTTTTCTGTGCCCCAAATGCGACAATTTTGCTTGTTTACATACCCGTCAAGATTAAAATGAGCTTCATCTGAAAAGATGATTTTTTTGCATTCTGCATTCTGCAACATTACCATGATTTTCAAAGTAATGTCGCAGTATTTCCCAGCGTTGTTCAAGAGTGTGCACAACCATATTCGTTCAGTGGAAGGATAAAACTAATTATCTGTCAAATCAGACATGAGCTAAGTGTTACCATTCACGAAATAAGCACTAGTTGAAAAAAAAACGTGAGATGGCGGACCCGTTATATATATATAACCATGTTAAAAAAAAAACACATCCAACATAAAGAAAAAGGTTTATTTTAACTTTTTGCATCAATAGTTTTTTGTGTTAATCCGAAAAAAGCTATGCAGATTTTTTTAACATTGTGTGTATCCACATGGATACAATCGCAAGTTATGGTGTTGAATAATATATACACAATACATATAAAATAATTTTACGTTTGATGCTGCTGAGTGGTTTTTATATGGGGCCTATTGCAAATTATGGACCGATCATCACGAAATTTATTAGTGTTATTTCTTGTCTTATAAAACTGTGATGTAAATATTAAATTAGTATTGTGGTTATTTTGTTGAACTATTTATGGTTTTTAATCCAAATTTTTAATATTTTTAATTAGGCTTAAGTTCATTAAATTTAATTTTCATTAAATTATTTTTATGAAGAAAGGAATTTTACAACATGAAAATCAATTAAAATTGTTCCTGATAATCTTTCATTCTTGACCGTGGCCGGGGCTCGAGCCTGAAAATTAAATTTAATGAACTTAAGCCTAATTAAAAATATTAAAAATTTGGATTAAATATTAAATTTTATTCTGATAGCATTATTTATAACGGTTTTAGGCGTAATAAACTGTTTTCCGGGAGTATGGCTCATATGGGTCTAAAAGTAAATTATGGTCCGATCTTTACGAAATTTGACAGTGTGATTTCCGCTCGAATAGAACGAATTTTTGCAAAATCTTATAGCATTCCGTGCATTATTCCATTATTTATGTTAGTTTTTTTAAAAAAATTTCTTTACCATAACCGAAATATGTATCCATATGGATACAGTCTAAAAAACACATTTAGGATTCCTTTTTTTCAAAAGTGAGTATTGATTGTTGTTGTTAGGGCCAATTAAAACAAAAATCCAAAAAATTGGATTTTTTTAGTAAGCCAGTAAAAACTTGTAGCGAAAGGGTTAAATCCAATCTGGTGCTGCGGTATCCAGTTATGGGGCACTGCCTCGGCCTCTAATATCGAAAAAATTCGAAGGCTCCAAAATAAACTTCTGCGTATAATCACAGCTGCTCCCTGCTATGTTAAAAACTCAAATATTCACAAATTTCAATGTGCCATCAGTTAAAAATATGGTTGCGAAATATGCAGTAAAATATTATAAAAGGCTCGAATTTAACCCGAATCCACTAGCTCGGAATATTTTAAATGATGGCGGTATATATCCTTAAGCGAGTGTTTAAGGAGAAGAGATACGCGAAACACCTTTTTCTGTGAACAGAAATTGTAATGGGGAAAAGTTCGTCCGGCAATGGCAGGATATAAAATAACGAATTAGAATAAGATTTGATTAATAACACTATGCCACAAAAAAAATGAACCTCGAAAATTAAATATTTTCCAAGCTAAATTGAGACTGCTGAACACGAATTTATTTTTTTCAAGAAATAAATAAATAATGAGAATAAAGTCTCCTTCTTGACTCTTTCACTCGATTTAAGTTCGAGCAATGACCTCCGGGCCTTTTCTTAAAGTGTGACCAATCCGATCCCATTTTTGCCTTCGAAATTGAGTGTTTAATTTAAGTTAATACAAATGATTTAATATCTTTCATTAGGTTTGCATGCAGGTTGTAGGTGGTTAATTAAAATCATTATTTTAAAGAAAAAATTCAAGAACAAAGTTCTTAGTGCTTCTGTTAATCCCTTACATGGAAGCAGGTTGCTTTGCTTTGATTTTGAAATGTATTTACGATTATTCCCGAAATAAACCCGAACACAGAAACTACATTTTTTTATTACGCATTCAGTCATCAAATTGTTTTTTTTTAGCAGAGAGGAAAAAAAGTAGTACGAATTAGTAGTGGAAATTCGCCATTTAAAAATTATGACTCTTGTAAGCAGGTGTGTTAGGAGGTATTGTGCTCTCCCTTACAAAACTGCTTACCCTTAGAAAATTCATATTTTTGCTAAATTTTGTAATATACATAAGTTTAATACATAGTTAACTAATTATTCACCTTTGACAACTTGACTCATTCCAGGTCAATTGTCAGTTTCCCGTTCGTAAGCAATTTAAAGTTTAGGCCAGTTATAGGCATCAAACATATCGCACTGGTTCCTCTAAAGGGCGTTAACTCAAAATTTATAAATTTTCGGTAGACACAAAAACTGTTTTCTTTCTACATGTACTCTTATACTACAAAGGGGGATACAGTTGTATTTTTTTTTTGGCAAAATACAAGAGAAATTGATCTAAGATTTTTACAGTGCGTACATATGACCACTGTACATAGATTTCTTGCAAAATGTGAAAATTTAAAACTTTTGAGTTGAATCTCTTTTGTATATGTAGCAAGTAAAAGTGCTATATTCGGCTGTGCCGAATCTTATTGGTTTTTTTTTTTACATTATATATCCATAGTATTGAAAAGTTCAGTGTTTCCTAGCTTAAATGATATAGGCGCAATTTTGTCAAAATCCTTTTTCCGTTGATTTTTAAAACCAAACAAATGTCGTATTTAGAATAAACTTAAGCCGAATTTTATAAACCTTGCTTATTTTGTTCAGGTCATAAGTCACGGTTTATTGAATTTTTAATATAGTTATTTTTTTTACAGAATCTTAAGCGGACTGCATAGTATGGTAGCAAAATTTCGTAACCCATTTGTATCTTATACGGAAACAACAATAATTTTTTCATTATTCTCTGCAGTGAAGTTGTGGATCAGCTGAGTGGCCCGTTAACGAGTCGGTGTTTCAGGGTTCTCATTATCGCTCCCCCGAACTCGTTCGACATTATCTTGACTTCGTGCTTCAAGCGGTCTTTCACATCGAGATAAGTCACTAAAAGATCCCGACGACTAAAAACGAGCGATTAGATTGCGTACTTAATTTCGAATTCGGGTGTGAAGAAAATTTCAGAATTTTCTCTGGGTTTGCATTGTTGAATTTTGACTAGCAAAATATATAAAAATAAGCACACACGTAGAGAAAAAATATGGTTGGGCATTGTTACGGCAACTACACTATGTTTATTGTAACAATATATTGTTGCCGTACACAAATAAATGTTATTTTTATTTAATATCAGCAATATTATAGTTACTGTAAACATATCAATGTTTATCGCAATTATAAATTTATGTATTGTTGACTGAAAAATAATTATTTTTCTAACAACTAAATAATGATAACTTTCAAAACATATTATATTACTCACAACGATATCATGATATTTAAAAGCCATAACATGATAACTTTCTATACATTTATCATAATATGTTTAAGATGCACTCAAAAAATTATTTGTAAAAAAAATCTTGAATCAGTTGTGTCGTTTGTTTTACATATGCCTATAAAGTTATTTGTTAGTGAGTGGTTCAACAATTTAAAAAAAATGCAAATTAAAAAAACAATTTTAAAAAAATTTTAAAAAAATAAAGCAAATGTATTAATATTAAAAAAAAAATTGTAAAGTAAAAAAAATCTCCCAAACAAAAAATATAAAAAGAAAAAATACGTAATAAAAATATATGTATATGTTTATGTACATAGGTATATAAAAAAATAGCGATTTATGGCCCACACTGTATGCACCCTATCGTACAAAAACCCTTAGTTCGGGAGGACTTTTGTATGAGAGCCAGGTATAATAATTGACCGATTTGACTCATTTTCAATATTTTTTACTCTGTTTTTATTTGAGAAGTATCTGAGCCAAATTTTGTCCTCCTAGCTCAAATAGTATGGGCGCTATATAAGAAGACTTCAAAAAGTAAAAGTTTATGGATAAAAATTAAAGATTTATGGGTAAAAATTAGAGGTAGTGGTGGTTTTTGGCTCACATCTCAGCCATTTGCAGACCGATTTGGCTGAATTTCAACAACAATCTATTCCGGAATATATGTCATATAAATATATAACAACCTAGTTCTAATAATACCTGCACAAAAAAAATGAAAGACCAACTTCAATTAACGTATTTGTTAGAAATTTGTAATATTAATTAAATTCTTTACTGATTTTCCGCCTGCAAACAAATTGATCATATCAATTAACGCATTTGTAAGTTTAAGCTTTTCTTGCTGTTCAGTTTCAATCAATAGGTTTAATTGAAATTTGATCACCAGTAAAAGAGGCAATATAAAATGTAAACACAAATCAAAATATTTTTTTTCAATCAACACAGTTAATTGAAACAATTAAAAAATTGTTTGAGAATTTTAAATATTTTGAACTTTGTGTGTATGTTTTCATATTTGCAAATAAACACACAAACATTATAATTTTTGTTTTCAATCAAGGCAAATTAATTGGAACAATTAAAAAAATTGTTTAAAACAGCATTATAGAATTAATTGAAAAAATTTTGGTGAAAATTTTTTCTGTGTGGGATCTTTGGATGATCTATTTTAACATACAAACGGACAGACGGATGAAGTTTGGAATGAAATTAAAAACTTAAGTATACCATTTCCACCTGTGGTGAAGGGTAAAAAAAGAAAAAGATTTGCGCTAAAGAAATTACAACAGCAAAGCCAAAACGTGTTGATGGTTTTGTTATTTAAGTTAGAAGCAGGGAGCACAGGAAGCGAATTTCTATGTTGACATGAGAGCAAATAAAATATTTTACTATCACTTTATAATACTGAGGCCAAATTACGGCATTCAAAATCGATCGCAATTCCCATTTAAATCGTTTTGTAATTTCGATCGATATCGAATGCGGTAATTTGGCCCTTGTATCATACAGCTTATTTGGGTAACATTTACCAGAACTGCAGGGTTCGAGAAGTATGTGGGTATGTGTGTATACTATGGAATTCAAGTTCGATAAATGTAAGTATGTGAGTGCCTGTATTTGTCTAAAGAATAAGCAATTTTTTAGAATCATGCATAAAAAATGAATTGTAGTACAAGCATTGGATGGTGGTAAAAGACTTTTCTCCAACATAATTTTGTTAAATGTTAAAAAGCATTATAAAACTAGCCAGCAGTACAAAAATTAGTAAAGAGGCCTTACAGAAGGTCTTATTTATTTTTTACACAGGTTGTCAAGCCATTCAACATTCCCTTCTTTTAAAGGCTTTCCGATGAAAAAAGGAAATATAAAGAATGTTGCGCTCGACTTCAATGGTGCGTATTTTCTTAAATTAGGTAAACGTTTTCAAATTCGTTCAAAGGAAAACAGAAAATTTGTCTAAATTCACGGTCATCGCAAAAAAACAATCGCAAAAGGCTTAACAATGGTGATTCTGACTTGAAATCGCATAAAAGGTCTTATGTAAATCGCAATAGAAAGAAGTTTGACGACTTCAAATTGCAAAAGTATGCTCAAGGGAACTCGAATATTTATAAGGAACTTTGGCAGATCGAAAGCTTAAAGCACGAGTTTCAAACACCATAAAATAAATCTGGCGTTTTGCGATTTAAAATCGTGCGATTGTCAGAACATGGCCGATAACTAATAAATTTTAGCTTTTGTTATTTGTGCGTTTTGTATTAAAATATAAAAAAAACGTCATGTACGCCGCGGCGATGGAATGTTCGCTTTATCAATTAACATAATTAAACATAAAGTTCTTTCACAGCTGATACGTAAAAACAGAGAATATTTCCAATATAATCAGGTTCATCCGCAACGCAACGTCACGTTTACGCAAGCTTGCTAAGGAAAACAGAACAGCTGATCCGCAATGTATTTTATTACGTAAGAGTAACTAGACAAAAAAATAATTATAAAAATTTAATATCTTCTTTCTCTTTCCAAAGAAGGGAGTAAAGGACCACTTCGTTGCTCCCTTCTTAGGGAACGGAGTAGCGAATGTGCACAGAAAAAATTCTCGCCAATTTTTTTTTTTTTTTCAAATAAAACAATAAATAAAAATAAAATCAAATAAAATAAATAAAATCAGTTTAAATTAAAAATTAAATCAAGTGTATTACATACACGTTTACTTATATCAGTAACACTTCTGCAAAAAATGTAAATATCAACAAATATTTTGTTGAAAGTATTAGTTTGTTTACTGGTGCAAATTATATTTATATCACAAGTTTTTTAATTGAAATTAATTTTTATTTTTTTCTGTGTGTAAGGAAAATTTTGAAAGGTGTTTTTAAATGAAATTTAGTCCTTCTAGAAACGAATCTATAACCTGGGACTATAGAGGCCTTTAACAAACCTTTCAAGATTAAGCTAGAAGTCAGTAAGTATTTGTTCCCTGATTTACCAAGCAGAAACAGGCTCTGCAAAATAGAGCCTACTACCTATAGTCCTAGAAAGCTTTCGCCTGTCATAAAATAAACTGGTTGTTTGAAACATCTAAAGAACATTTAAGTTTCATTACCACAAACCATGTTATTCCCTGTTGCTTCAAACATTTAATAAAAAATAGGAATGTGATTTCTTTTACCATCTAATATTTTTTATATATAAATTTATCTTTTATTTCCTCAATGTGAAAGCAATGAAAATTCTTGTGTTTTCCTGCATCCCAAACATGTTTTACGACTCTAGATGCTGGCTCACGATGAACTTTATACAAACACATATTTTCGAATTTCATTTCGGTTTTTTTATTTTTTATTATTTTTTTAAATGTTGTTGAAGTTTTTCTATTACAATATTTCGTACATCAGTAGTAATATTTTACAATTCGATTTTTAAGTGAAGTTCTATAATTTTTTTCTATAACTTTCCAACATATATTTAATTTAACCATTAGGGACTGGAATTTCGATTTTAAAAAATAAAAAATGTTTAAACTGGTATAATCATTATTGCAACTATTTAAAAATACTTAAAAACAAGTTAGAGTGCTATATTCGGCTGTGCCGAATCTTTGATACCCTCCACCGACAGTTCGAATGTTTAAGGAGTAATATCTGTATGATGTCTTTTTATTATTATTATCTTAAACTGTGACGATTTGTTATTAATTATGGTTTTAGGAGACTAAACTGTTTTCCGGGAGTAGGGCATATATGGGGCCTAGGGTAAATTATGTACCGATCTTCACGAAATTTTACAGTGTCATTTCTAGTCGAATAAAACGGACTTGTGCAAAATCGTATGTCATTCCGTGCATTTTTGCATCATTTATGTTAGTTTTTGTAACAAAATTATCAAGTTTTTGAAGGTGCTGGTTCCACATTTTGATTCATAGCTCTGGTCCTACTGAACCGATTTTGCTGAAATTCAATCCCAAACTGCTTAGGATAACTACAAGCAATTTGACACCTAGTTTGTTTATTTCTTTTGAGTTTTTCGAAAGTGAGCGTGTTTTCAACAGACGGACAGACGGACAGACAGACGGACATGGCTAAATCGACTTAGAATTACTCAAGCAGCCAGAATATATATACTTTATGGGGTCTGAGATGAATAATAAAAAAGTTTCACACGGAATGACAAACTTAGTATACCCTCTTCACAACTAATTGTGGTGGAGGGTATAAAAACTGTATTTCTAACATGAAGTATGAAACAAGTAGTGGGAGTCCATAATTCTTTTGTAGCTGCATGAGAACTATCGATATCAATAACTATGGTTTCACAGCTGAGAAGGTCAATCTCTGTTGACATTTCTGTTCAGTAAGTTCAAATTATCAAGTTTTACCTCTGTATTCATAGAAAATTAAAATAGATTTGTAATTAGGGATGCAAACGATACATCGATGTTTAGAAAACATCGATGTATCGTTCATAAACATCGATATTAACATCGATGTTTTGATGGACGATATATCGGCGATACATCGGCATCAAAACTTAAAAACATCGACATCGTCCATTTAATATTTTCATTTATTTAAATTTTTTTAATAATATTTTAACCATTTTTAATTTAAATTTTTTTAATTTTTCAACTAAGCCCTTATTTAAAAAATATAAAAAGTGTATTTCAAAGCATAGCAGTACAAAGTAGGCACGGCACGTAAATATGTAGATACAGTTATTTCCGCTTAATAGAGTTCCTAAAAATGAACGATTTTTGACGCAATTAAACGGGAACTCAATTAAAAAGTACTCGCTTAATTGAATCACCGACGCAATTAAGACGAAAATCGCCTAATTGTGCAATATGTGCAATAAAGCGAAACACCCATGTGTATATAGAAAATAAGACTCATTTCTTAATTTATTTTATATAACATTTATTTATATAACAAGAACATGACTTTCTTGCCGCAAAATAATTTGTTTTAACGTTTGTGGAGCAAAAACACATTAAGTAGAGGGAAGCAATTAACCGAAACATTTGCTCTTGATTTTCGCAATGCGGTCTTATTTTGCGAAATAATTAAGCGGGTGACGCAATTAAACGGAACTCAACTAAACGGGTATTTTTATATAGACAATTATACTGAATGATTTCGTTTTTTAGTGCAATAAACCGGGAAACTCAATTAAGCGGGGCTCAATTAACCGAAAACAACTGTACACACTGTACTAGGGGTAGCACCTTTTATAAGTTGAAGAAATGTTAAAACAATTTTGGAGACTGCAAGTGTGAAGGCCCAACTATAATATGCGTCAAATCATATTGTACTGAAGAAAACTTTCTGTTAAGTTTTATAAATCTGTAATTTGCTTAAGCAAGGTGTGAAACTGATTGCACTTTCTGTACGGAGTCAAATGTTTTTTAATTTGTTTTTGTGTTTTTAAATGCATTTGCCAGGGTTTTTTGTTAATTTTTAACGGAAGCTTAAGCAAGCTTATGCATATTACAGTTGGGCCTTAAGATTTTCAGTACCAAAGACGAATTTGAGCAGCCCGTAAGTATAGCTGCAAAGTAGCTTATAACATCGATGTATCGTATTTTTTACCGATGTTTTTTAGTATCGATGCTTATCGTGGAAACATCGACGTTTTTAAACATCGATGTTTTTTAGAACGATGTTGCATCCCTATTTGTAATGCATTTTAAGAAAAATTTGTATGAAAATTTTGCCTTAAAACGCATTTCAAACTTGTTTTATTTTTTATGAATACGGCAGTTAGACTTCAAGTCCAGCGTTACCGTTGTGCGACTTTGGTTGCAACTTGCAACCTTTTTGAAGCTCTGCCACTTTTTCTGCGACTTTTTTAAACTCGTCTAATTTTGCAACTTTTTCCAAATTTTTACGACTTTTTGCTCCTTTTCATAGAAATACACTGCATAATTTCACATATTTCCCCTTAAAAATATCAATTTTGTTTTAAATAACCTCATTCGATTGGTCAGGTGTTTTGTTGACACAGGGTTTTATTAGCGAATTAAAGTTGTTAGAAAGTAAATCCAATGATAAATCATACAATTACATTTTTGAAATTACAAATGCTTAGCATCTTTGGCATACAGTAGGAAGCTTAAAAATTGCTTTTAATTAACCATTGTACCGTAATTTAGAGAAATAAGCAGCGCATGTATTAACTCTACATCACAACAGTGCGAGTGCTGACAGTTTTTTTTTTTTCAAAATTAGAATTAAAAAAATTAACTTAACCAACAGGTTAAAAGTTGAAACTTGTGAGTCCATGCTATCAACTCTAAATTTTCTAGATACTGAAAAAAAGGTTTAATGCCAAGCAATGAGCCTGTGAGAAAATACAAAGAAAGTTAGAAAAACATAAAACGTAAAGTTTATACATATATTAAAGTATCTACAAACACTTTAATAAAATTCAATCAAATGTAAAATTAATACACAAAAGTGTATTTATTTGTTTTTATCGTTTACCAATACCCTCCCGGGTGTTACTGCATGTCTATAAGCGATGAGAACAAGTTATCGTCATACAACTTTTTTAAAGAAGTTTTCGTCATACAAATTTGTTTCAGTTTTTTTTTTAAGAAAACAATTTGTTCAGTAAGTAAAAATTTCCTTTAAACTGCAGCAAATTTAAGAGAGTTATTAAAGAAATAAAACCGAAATTGTCACCAGGGCGGGTATTGGTAAGGCTTAAATAATTAAAATTTTAAAAAAAAGTGTGAGACTTAAATTTGAAAAAACGACTTTTTTGTGCAACTTTTTGTTTTAAAACAACTTTTTGTGCGACGGGTTTTTTTTGTGCAACGGTAACCCTGTTCAAGTCTTGAGTTTTTATGGGAGAAGGGAAAAGAAAATGCCATTTCATTTCCTCTTTCTTCTAAAAACTAAAGACTTGGCGACTAAAACTTGAAGAGTGTGAACCAGTACTAAAGTTTGGCAAGCACATGTCTGGTGGCTACGTGGAAAAATCGCCGTATTTTCAGCGAAAAAATCCTCAAGCCGTAATCAAATTACCATTACATCAATTAAAATTTACTGTTTGGAGCGGTGTACACGCTCTTTTAAAATTACCAAGGAAAAAAACTAAATCAGCTTTTAACATCAGCGACATTTGATTCCAAAAGACGGCGCAACTTGCGATACAGCGCGCTTAACAATTGATTTATTGCAAAATAGGGCTATGTTAAGTCATTGGTATATGCCGGCAAACCAGCAACTCTTGAATAATTGGAAGCCAATATTCAAGCCACTCCTTTTTATAGACTAAGAATCTGGAAAAAGTATTAAAAAAATTAGGAGGCAATTGTATTAGAACAATCAAAAAACTTTTATTTAAAGAATATTTCTAAGAATGAAAAAATAGTTGAATTGCTCATAAATATTTTGTAATTTTTAGAGTTTTTCCCTAAAAACCCAATGGGTTAATGATTTGAGTGCAAAAGAATAGTATTTTTCATGGGAGTACATTTTTGTGTACACAATTACATTTGCGGCAAGCAGAGAAGTAAAATGTAATAATTTTAAGGTAAAAATGCAACTACGGGCATACAAATTTCCTACGTAAAATAAAGAAGAAAGAAAAACAAACCAAAAAAATCCGTTTAAAGTTATTTTAAACTTATGCAGGTTCTTCTTTTTTTCTGTTTTTCTAAAATACTTACGAATATTATAACATACATTCCTAAGTGGAAAAGTCCTTTCATATGTAATGATATGTAGTCTGATGTACTATAATATACAGGGCAAGTTTTTAAAGCTTTTTTCTTGCAAAAAAATCGTTTTTGCATATTTAGCAAGATTTTTTTAATTAAAGACTTATTTGCATATAAATGCATATCTTGCAATTAAGCAATTACAATTTCCCAACAAAAATGTGATTGGCGGAAATCTTTAAAAACTAAAATACTATTTCCGAATTTTGCTCATATTTTCGATATATTCTTTTGAACTGAGCAATAATTGACTATCAGTCCAATTATGACTAAAAACTCCCGGTGAATTTGTATTCTTAATTGGGCTGTATATTAATTTAAAAACTTTGAAAAATCTCATTTTATAGTTTTGTAAGGCATATTTATGCTGTTTTTTTTACATATTTTTGAGAATATTTCTTTGTTTTTTAAGCTTTTGTGCTGTGCATCATCTTAATTATTTTTGCATTTTAAAAACTTGCCCTGATAAAATACATTTAGATGCATTTAGATTTATTTTGGTGCAGGTGCCTGTGTGTTGTTAACAAGATAGGAAACTCAATGTTCTTATATGAGAACAAATTTCTACTTATATTTGTGCACCTGTATGAATGTGTGCTGAAGTTTTGAAAGATGATTATGATGATTCTTTAACATGATTCTTTAAGATGATTCTTTAACAAAGATGTCCATTAAATTAACAACATGAAGTCGGAGAAGTTAAAAGTTAAGTAACAAATATGTTAAAGGAAATCAAAGGGAATGAAAAGACTTCTTTAAAAATGTGGTTAATTTCGAAGACCATTTAAGGATTTAGAAAAAATGTTTTTTTGAGAAAATTTTTTTAGAAATTCCAAGCAAAAACGTTTTCCAATTTTTCAAGTGTTTTAAACGGGCGAATCTAATGTTTTCTTGAGATTTGTGAAGACTGTCATATCCTGTTAGGAGAGACAAACATACGCATGTCAGAATTTTTTTATACTGCTCTTCACAGCAGCATAAGCCCCAACGTCTTTGCTAATAATGCTACCTGGGTTGCAGAATTCGTCGACATCTTGTACACTTATATAATTTTCTTCACAGATCCAATAGATTTTTGAAATAGATTTTGACAGAAGTCCAATAAAAAATATGACATTAAAATTCAACCTACGTAGCGTTTTATTGGATTAATGAAGAATGTTTCCTTAGACCTCAGATAATGAAATGAAACATTTCATAAAATCGATGAAAATTTAGCATTAACTTAATGCAAAAAAAAATTTATTAAGCCTGTGTGACTGCTTGTCATAAACATTTCATTAACATAATAATGAGTCAAATGTTTAAAGAAATTTTTTCATACTTTAATAAACAGGTTTTTGTATTTCAATCAAATTTTTTATTTCAGACATTTTTTCAATGTTTTTCTTCTTTCTGTTATTCATCAATTTATATTTATTTTATTTCGTTTTTATATTCCTGGTACATCATGATATTTTCTACTTTCCTAAGCTAACCTTTAACTAAATTGCATCTAATTTATTTTATCTGAGAATTCATGAAATTGCAAAATTTCATTCCCGTAAAGAAATTTTTCATTGGATTAAAGAAAAAAATTAATATTATTTATTCATTACATTTACGAAGCATAAATGTTCGGTTTGCCCTAAAACCTGCTTGCTCTCGACATAAGATTGACTCCACCCTACAAAATATTGTAAAAGCCACCACTTCCCAGATGGTGTTTAGTAGCGTTTCAAATTGGACAATTTTTGGTATAGCTCCTGGCCAATTTTTGGTATAGCTCCTGATGCGTTATCATTTGCTTTGGTTAAACATTTTCTTTTTTATTTCATTGGAACTTAAAAGACTGGCAGTCATAAAAACTTATATATAAAATTGTCGGGAATTAGTCGAAAATAAAATCTGAAAGTGTTTTCATAGAAATTATGTTCATAGAACGGGGTATAAAAATGGCCGTCGATCCGTGTGCAGCTAAAAGAAAATTAAGCTGAATCAAAGGGCCGGTTTTCGTAAAAATCTCGCTAACGGGAGATTTTTGAAAAATTGGAAATAATTTTGGATTTTCTAAGCATTTATTCCGATTGAAATCAAATTTCAATTCCTATGCGCATTTCACTGGTTGCTTAGGCCAGATCGTCAGGAAACTTCATCCAAAGATTTTAGAACAACTAAAGATATTATGCAAATAAAACGGTTAAGCGAATAAGAATTATAAACCCCAGTTTTACTTTAAAGAATATTAAAGCTTAAACAAAAACAACAATAATAAGCAGTGAGTTTAGCTTTTCTTACAGTCCCGACTACAATTGTTAACGTTACATTTGCAAAATTTACTAAGTTCTTTTTAGTTTTCGAAACCACAATCCATCTTAAGAACTTTACATTTAAATTTTTTGTCTTCAACTCTCTACTCGTAAAAATATATAATCACATAATTTGATTATATTCGAATTCGGTTATATATATATATATAGTGGCATATATGTGAATAAGACCTATAGTCACATTAGCGATCTAACCCAGTAAAAAATGTGCTCGGAAAGGAGCAGGTTTTATGTATGAATTCATACCTTAAATCGCTTCAAACCTGCTGATAGGATTGCTGATTTTTGTATGGGGTGTTCCCGGTTTGGAGGACTTTTTTCTGCTGGCAATAAGTGCTTCTTTTAACATGCAAACAAAGCACTCCTAAAGAGCTTTTTTAATAGCTAACATATTCATTAATTTTTCGCTTTTACTTGATTAAATGCCGTTTTCAATCATTTTCGTAAACAATAATACATTTTCATATTTTTCGTTTTAAAACCTTCTTCGTTGTCAGCACTAAAATAGCAGCTTTTTTGTATATTTTATTCATTATCATTTACTGCTGTTTTAAAGCTCTCTTATTGAAGCGCTCGATTATGTGCTTTTTCTCTGCTTTAAAAAACTTCAAATTTTTTTACTGGGAACACACGTTTTGTCTGCAAATAAAGAATGTGACTATAAGCGAAAAGTACTGTAAATTATTTCAAATATTATCAAAATCACGCAAAACTTTTAAATACGGCTGATTTAAATTACACTTATAAAGCCATTCACAGCACATTTAGTTTCAAACATACAAATTGGTAAAAATTACTTGTGGTTATTATTTATAAAGCGATTTAGTTTTTTCTTAAAATACTTTTTTAAGGTTGTCAGCAGTTATATGGACTTAAAATAACACTAAAGCTCAATCTTGATATCAGAAACACTTATCAACAAATGGACATACATAACACAATTATTTTGCACATAATATGTACTTCCATATTAATATTAAAGAATGTAAAAAAATATATCCAATAAAAATGTTTCTTAAAATGTATATGACATAATACTGTGCACAAGAACGAATATAAATACAACATACCAGATGTGAGCCATTTGGTGCCAACATCTTTTAACATCATGAAAATAAAGAACCACAATTATCTCAACCCAATTGTTTTATTAAAACAAAAAATATTTAATAAGTATGTGTTTCTAAAAAATAAAAAATCAAAGACTGTTTATTTATTTTACAAATTTTACAGTGTAACGACTTTATTTCTAAAACAGTCATATGATGATGATGATAATCCGCTATACTTCATCTTTAGGTAAACGGCCTTAATTTTTACCTGGTTCTGTCTTGTGCTGTCCTCACTGCTGTGTCCCACGTACATGTCCAATACAAAATGAAGTTTCCAAAGAAGCAGGTTTGTAAGGGAGGAACATAAAAGTTTCGCTTTCCATTGCGCTAACGGAAGACATGAATTTTATATGGCGAGTTCCTACTTTGAAGCAATACATTTTGGGCATATAAAGCGCATTTTTGATAGATGTAACGACCTACACACTGAATGTTTTGATACAGTTATTGTTTAGTATTCTCCCTTACAAGCCGGCTTCGTAGTAAGGGAATGCCGAGGCACTTGAAATGTTATTTTTTTTTATAAAAGTTGTTAAGAGTTCTTTCACTTACTTTACTGCATTTCTGTATGTCTTATTGCGTAGCGCATAATTGTCCGCTTATTCTTTTAAATGTGCCATTAGTGCTTCGCAATATAATAAAAAATTTTATTGCGTGGTTACCTAGTTAGCTGGTATATTATTGATGTCCGCCAAGTGTGGGTTGTATTTTAGTGCAGTTTTAAGCTGGAGGTCCACACCACGACTTTCGCCTCCATGCATTGCATGTTTTTCATACCTTACTTGCGTCCCACGTTTCAACTTACATGCAACGCTTTTTATGCGGCATTACCACAAGTTAAAATAAAATTGAATGCGTCAAAATCATCTGATTTGTTACAACGCTGCTTAAGTGTCTTACAAAAGTAGAAAGTTAACCTACTTGTCGCATTCAATAGCTGCGGTCGATAACACAAAAGTTTTTACTATTTTTTACTGAACTTTACTGCATTTTACGAAATTGCGTTCGAGTACACAAAATGCAGTAAATGAGAACACAAATTGAGAGCGAAAAGTGACAGTTCTCGTCTGAGTATTTACAAATTTTTACTGCAGAAATTTTTGCAGTAAAATTTAGTAAAACAAAAAAACATATGTTTCAAAAGGTAAACAAACAAAAGTAACAAACAAAATGCTTACAAATTGTGAAAAAATTGTTTAATAAACGAAAAGTTGAAATAAAAATTAAACAAAAACAAAATGTGAATAAATAATAACAGCCTTATTTATAAAAAATAAAACATGTTAATAAAGGGTTTATTAAACGGATTTTGTATGAAAATCCATTTTATTAACCCTTAATTAACCGGTTTTATTTTTTATAAATAAGGCCGTAATTAATTAAACTTGTTTGTGAATCATTTACTGGGCTAAATGCCAACATTTGAAACTTTTTTTGTTATGTTAATTTTTTAGAGTTGTAAAGTGCTAAGTACTTGGGTACTTAAGTAATCAATAGCAAAAAACAATTCATGTTCTTTTGAATAAATTAACCCGCCACAAATTAGTAACATCAAATAAAATAAAAAACAAACAAATATGAAAGATTGCATAAAATAATTTGTTTGTATTTTCCAAAAATGTTTGTGTTATAAAAAGTATTTAATCGAGTACCGATAAGAATACGAGTTAAGTAGTCAAAAGTGTTAACATTTTTCAACACTTCAACTATTTTTCATCAGCTGTTCCCTTTATTTTACGAATTTTTACAAAATTTGCGTTCGCGTACTTTTTTGGACAACAGCTTTTTGTGAGAGCAAATTTTACAATTTTCTTATTTACTGCATTTTACTGTAGAAGTACTCAAACGCACCTAATGCTTCAAGGTATCTTATGCTTTTGTGCATGTAACTTGCAACGTAAAACAACACAGATTCTACTTTTTTGACAGCTGCGAACTTCTAACAAATCAAAACCAGGTGACAATGTTTGGTTTTAGTTTTCTAGTGTTTTGGTAAGAAACTTAATTTGTAACTTTAATAAAAGTTTTATTTTATTGAATAGAACACGTAAAGTAAAGTTGTAAAGTTTGGCCTAAATTCTGTAATTTTACCACGCCCATAGACTTTAAAATAACATTATTGACTTGAAAAAAAAAAAAATTAAACTCACACGTATTATAAAAAATTCTAATGATTATTTAATTCTCTTCCGAAATCCTAATTCTTTTCGATGTCTAACCATTTAAGAAAGACTTTGGTTTTTTATAGCATTTTTTAGAATCACCTTTTAATCTAAATAACTTGCAACAAGCCACAAAACTACAGATTAAGCTAATTTTACTGGAGTGGTTTTAATAAATTCATTGAAATAAATACAGTAGGACTGGCTTAACTTCATGGTTATCTTAACACAAAATCAACACAATGCATCTAATATTTTTAAGATTTTAAACCAAATCCAAGAAGGAGTCTTATCAATAAGCAGTCCAGAAATTATAAGGCTGTCAGGGTCCGATGTTCAATATTTTACTTAAGTCAGCCGCAATTTTAGAATATCCGGCAAGTTAAAGTTATTGGTAACTACTCCCAAAGATAAGATGCTTACGCTAACTGGTCAGCGAGAGTACCTGCAATGAAGGCATTGCCTCAAGGTTGTCTTTGCGCTGGCTGAAAACAATGCGACTTTTAGCACTTACAAGAAAGGAGAACCAGAGCACTGGTGGGAATTTTAGTGCATACCTGTCTCGAACATGTAGATGCTCTTTAATAGCAACAATCTGCGGAAGGTTCCGCCAGCAGGCCAAACTTCACCTTAGGTTACAGACAATAATCACTCACAAACCGATTTGAGTTTAAGTTTAAACTCCAGCCAACACCTGATCTCCTCACCATCAACCATTTCAGGACCTATAAAGTCGTAGGTGTTATTGGCTCCCGTGGCTAGCCAAGCTTCAAGTATTGCTTGTGCTGACAACACGTAGTAAATAATCTTCAAGACGCATACGCTGGCGGTGGTTATCATGATTATTCTATACCTGCGATAGGAAAATCAGGGCGCCGCGTTTTCTATTCTATTTTCTAGAATTTAAGAGCATTAACAACAAAATGTGTAAAATTCATATAACGCATAGAATCGCAAAATGTAATAGCAAGGGTTGCCTATCGCAGCTCTATACGGAAACTGCGTATAAATACTCGTAGACAACGACAAGGCATTTGTAAGACCAGTAGCCAATAAGCCTGTTGCTCCTTTTCAGCATTAGTTGTGTTAAAACTTTTGGTTTCCGCGGTTGGGTTTTTTTATGTGCCTGCAACAGGTGTTGGGCAACCTCCAACTATGAAATTAATTGCGTTTCTATGAAACTGACATGATTCAATGAATTCTAAATATATACCTCTGTTAGCACTCTATGATTTTCGTAGCTCCTTCTTGACAAGTATCGGGGATTACTTAAACAGTGTTATGATGAAGTTAAGATTAATCTTTAGGTGACATGTCAGAAATAATTGTTTTGCTAACATGAAAAAATATTCGATAGCTAAACAGATCTTCGTGTCCTCTACGGAGATTTGCATGCAGCTCGTTACACCGCGTCCACAACATACATGTTATCTTTTTAATATCTTAATAGTAGAGTACTGTACTCATGTTAATGTTAACTTTGCCGAATAAAAATCGTGTTGTCAAAGAAAAAAAAAAACAACATAATCAGCCTTATTACGGTAACTTGTCGGTAACACAGTAAGTCGAATTTTGTAGTAGATTAAAGAACTTTAATTTAATTTACTTTAATCTACTACTGAGTCGTTTTCGACATCGAGAACCGAAATAAGGCTGAATGATTGCTGTCAAGCTTAAACGTCATTTCCTGTTATAAAATCATTGCTTAAATTACATGTTTTAAAAACCATGTAAAAATATAAGAAAAACTTCAACATCATATTAACACCGAAAAACTCTCCATAATTGTTCACCAATTAAAGCATTAATCAAAAATAAAATCAGTTTTTATTAAAAATTTAATCAAGTTAATTAAACGTTTAATCAATTTATAAATTTTTTTAATTAATCATGGGTGTTCTGAAAATCGAAAACGCAAAACGTTGTTTAATACACTTTTAATCTAATTTTTATAATTTTTGTTATAAAAATCTGTTTGATAGAGAAGTATTTGCCATAAAATTCTTTTATTACAGAAATCAATTAAAAACCACGTTTAAAATGCTTGCGTTTTTGCGTTTTAGATTTCCAGAACGCCCCTGAATATAACAAATTTTTTAATTGAAATTTTTTTTTTTTTTGTGTAATGTTAATGTTAAGCATTTCATGTCTGTTGTGGACGGGGTGTTATGTTTTGCAGTATTTTGACAGCTTTGATTACTTCTCCAATGGATATTATCATTTTTTTTTATTTATTTAATAATCTTGAAGCCACCAACTTAACAAAGGTCACCATACTGAAACAGCATGATAATTATTGGCCGAACCGTTGCCTTAAAGGTAGCCTACATGAATTCTATATTCATGCGCCAAGTGCTGCCAGCTTGATCGGCACGATGCCAAAATTGTCTGGGTGGTAAATAGTGTTACGTATTTAAATGCTGCCATTCAATTTTCTTTAGCGAATTTTTAATTAGAATTGCAGATCCACATCCTTTTAGTAGGTGTTGAAGATAAAATAATGGTCCTCCAGAGTGTGCCACAACTGATTGTACAACATGTTCACTAAATTAAGCTGTAACTCATGTTTTGTGCTGGTGTTACCTTTAGAGAAGTTTGCTCTTCACAACTGTAAAGATTAATTTGTTGCAATCAAAGATTTGGTTTCAAATGGCCAGAATTTCGGTCGAATTTTAGGTGACTAGTTTATTATTATTACTTTTCCTAAAAAAATAAATTTTCGACTTACTGTGCCCTACAAAAAGATATTCACAACAGCGGCAAAGCTATTTATTTTTTGTTCTTTTTATCACTGTTACTGTTTTTATTTGTACTTTTATATCAGGAAAATAAAACTAAAAAAACTGTTGCTGATTTAAAAAAAAAATTATATACTGACATTCACAGAACTTGAATCAAAAAGGAAGAAATAAAATTATATTTCTAGTCGCACTTTTTAGTGCAGACGGATTTGTTGGGCATATTTTAAAATGAAAACTAAAATACATGTGTTGCTGTTATCAAACATTTGCATCCGGTTGTTCGATAGCAAGCATGTTGCATGCAACACTACACCAAACGACCAAACAACAAAATAAACATTATCATTATGACGTTTACCACTTATTTGTGTATGAAAGGGATGATGGCGTCTATGATAATGACCATTATGTTCATGAGGATGACAATGATGATGATGATAAAGATGTTGATGCTTACGATTACAAACAAAACGACAGCAGACGAAGATGCAATCTGAAAAACCCCCTTCATATGTATATTTGTATGTATGTTTATGCATGTATCATACATGCAAACATCTATGCAACGAGTTGCACGAACAGAACAGAAATATCAACAAACAAAAAAAGTCGAATTTTTATGGAAATTCGCCTGCATGTCAGATTTATATTGTTGGTCGTCGAGAACGGTTTAAAATAACGGGTGTGTGTTAAAAGACAATTTTAACAAAATAATATTATTTTGAAATTTTTTAAAAAAAAATATTAAAAATTCTCGATTTGAAGAAAAAAAAATTAGTTAATTTTTTATGTTTCATAAAGTTTTAAGATAAATTCTTCTTAAAGAATTTTTTATATACTTGTTTAAAAATTCGAAAAAAACGCCAAAAAAATTTGTGGTTGTGTTTTTTTTTTATTTTTGGAGAAATAAATGATAATGTGCATTTTGATATCCTCCCTAGTAACATAAATCGCTTTTATTATAGTTGAAGTCTAAAACTTTATTATCGTGGTATAAGAAAACAATAATAAAAACAAAAAAAAGCAACAAAAAAAAAATTATAAGAATATAAAAATAGAACCTTAAAGGAGTAAATTCTTCAGTTGAAAAAAAAAAATCCAAAATTTATTTTTCAAAAATCAAACACTTCATTTGGATAACCATTCTGATTTTTGGCAGAATACAGAGAACAAATTTTTATTCAAAAGAAATTTGTTCAGATAATCGCACTGAAAAAAAAAATATTATTTTAATTAACAAATTTGTGATACTAATAAAAAATTAATTAAATTTGCACCAGTAAACAAATTATTAGTATCAATTAAACTTTAAATTCGCTTGATTAAACGTTTGATTCAGTTGATTAAATTTTTAATTAAAACTGATATCATTTTTAATTAATACTTTAATTGGTGAAACATTTTGGAAAATTTTTTCTGTTCTGGAAATCGAAATTGAGTGAAATTCAAATCGAAGGAAATTTTCGGTACAATTTTTTTTAAAAGTGACTGAAGCTATTCATGATTTTTAGAGTAATTCTTATCAATATTAATGCTACTTAAAGTATCTCTTATATAAAACGGAATGTTTTTATGAACCCTTAAAACAGGATCGTTTTTAAAATTTGTTCAAATTCAATTTTTCACGAATTCGATTTCCAGAACATGGCTGAATAATAAATTTCATACTGGGAAATTGCTATTGAAACAGACTAGTACCGATCATTTGACATTCCAGATCATTAGAAAATATAACAGCGATTATGGTAGGATTTACAGTCGTAGATTTAAGCGATCAAGATAATTGTTGAGATTTTGGATCGCTTGCACAAACGTAATTAAAGCCACAAAACATTATTAACAGAGTTTTTTTTTTGTACAATTTAGCTCAAAAAGTACAATTTTAGAGACAACTTTGTACAATTTAAGAAATTTTTTGGACAACCCTACATTAGACTCGTCATGGGAGTAACGATCTATAACGGTAAAGCCGATATAAAATTTAATTATGATTTTCGACAACTGGAATTTTCCATATTTGGTCAAATCTTTTAAAATTAAAATTTTGTTTTATGCAGTATATTTAACTTCGAAGATTTCCTTAAAAATTTTGCCAAGCTTTTTAATGTAAAATTTTGTTTTGATACACTAAAAAAAAAATTAAAATTGATTTCAATTGAACAATTTGTGATATAAATCAAAAGTATCAATTAAATATTTTTGATATTAACAACATTTGAGCAGTAATGTATGTTGTTGTTAAAGTAAATGTTGAATTAATTCACTTGATAAAATTTTTTATTAAAACTGATTTTATTTTTTTTAAAGGTTTTAATAAAAAGAATTTGCGAGAATTTTTCTGTGTACTGATATTTTTAAGAGATTAATAAGGGCTAAAAAGAAGGAAAACGGAAATTCGGGTATATGGGGGCGGCCACGAATAACTATAGGTTAATACCTGTAACTTTGGTGAGAACTTCTCGCATCAAAAAGATGTGAAACTAAATATTCCATGGTTTCTCGAAAAGTGAGAAAAAGTTGTGTCGGTAACTCATGTCGAAAACAATCAAAAGAGATTACGTCGTTACGTTATTAATGTCATAACATTGCACTCGAAGCCGATGTGACATTGCAGACGTTGAGCACGCCAGTCACACATATCGCTGACGGCGACCAAAATTTACTAAAATTGAAAAATTTTTAACGACGGCGGCGAAACCAAATAATGAAAAGGGCGATTTTAATATTTGTTATTTGCAAACGAGCTTTGAAAACATTCGTATATTTTATAAAAATGTTAAAAGCAAAATATTTAAACAATGAAAAAATCTGCCAAGAACAAAATATTTACCTCTTTCGAGTTATTATTCTTTGCATTTTGCATTTTTAATATATTTTTTTGTGTCAATATTTTTTCTCACTACATTTTTATTCGTGAGTTAATTTGACAGTTCAAAGCGGGAACTTTCTATCAAAAATTTTACAGACACACTTTTTCTGTAAATTGGCGAGTAATTTCCTTTATCCTTTGTACACTTGCATACATTTCGGAGGAACGCATGGAATATGTTGGAAATGTGAAATACCCGTTTACACTTAAAACATCTAACATCTAGTTACTATTAATAAAAAATGTCACCATTTCTGAAAAACAACTTTGTTTAAATACTTTTTTTTACAAAAGTGATAAAATTTCAAAAGATAACACCAAAATGTATTTAGAATTCATTTTTGTTTAAAAATATATAAAAAAATAAAGCATAATAAGGCTTGTAAAAAAGGAAAAACTTGAGAAATGGCAACGCAGCTTTTAAAGCAAATGCCATTTTGTCAGTGATGCCACAATAATAATAGAATTTATTGCCAGAAGATGGAGAATTGAATACAGTGATGTTCCTATTACCCTTTGTACACTTGCATACATTTCGGAGGAACGCATGGAAGATGTTGAAAATGCGAAATACGCGTTCACACTTGAAACATCTAACATCTACTATTAATAAAAAATGTCACCATTTCTGAAAAAAAAACTTTTATATTTTTTTAAATACCTTTTTTCTACAAAAGTTCTAATATATTAAGAGATAACACCAAAATGTATTTCTAATTATTTTGTTTAATAATTTTAGCAAAATTAAGCACAATAAAGCTTGCAAAAAAGGAAAGACTTAAAACATGGTAGCGCTGCTTTCAAAGCAACTTCCATTTTGTCAGTGATGCCACAATAATTACAGAATTTATTGCCACTCTTCTAGTGATGACACTAAAGAATCGAAAAATGTAAAAGGGAACAAAATGAGATAGTAACATTTTGTAAAGATGTTAAAAAAATTTTGATTTTTTTGCCCTATGTATTTTTTATGGGAAAATTCCAACATCTTTGCAAATTGATGTTAAATGTTAAATGTTGACAAGTGTGAAAAGGCTATGACGTCCAAGCTATTACTCGCCAAAAATGTTAGAGACGCAGATAAGTGAGAAAAACAGCTTTTTGTTTAATTTATGGAATTTTTGTTTCATTTCTCACATTTCAATCGAAAAGTTTCTCGAAGCGAGAATTACAGAACATGGGCAGGTACTAAAAATGCCAAGTGTAGTTTAAAGAGAACTCCTTTCATTCGGGGAGATGAATCCTTTATTTAATTTATCCACGTTAATCTAAAGACATATTTTCCTGCGACTGGCAGAGTTAATTCCTTTACAGTTCTTTTTTCATTATGTTAATATCAAAATATTTTACAAAAAAGTGTGATTTGTGTGTTCATTGTTTGGTGTTAGGTTTTAGTTTATTTTATTTTTGTTACATACATACATTTCTGTTTTCATAAAAGTATTCCAATTTCAAAAAACTTTAATGGTTTTTAGTTAAAAAACTTAAATTAAGTAGCAGTGCGTAAGTCAAACTAAACAGCTGCGGGTCGCGAATTTTATTTTTATTAAAAGTTTGATAAAAATTTAAACAAGTAAATAGACATTTGCTGACAAAAAAAAATTCTGAAAAGACCAAATAAACTAACAAACAGATATGATGATGCATTCATGCAAGTGGCGACATTAATTAGAGTGATTTCATTTAAAACACAGATCAAAAGAGATAAAAAGTGAGAGAAAATAAAAAAAGAGTTTTGTTCAAATAATATAAAAAAAAATTAAATAAAATACTACTTATATGAAGGTCTGACTGAATATTTGTTTCAATTAAGGAAAAAGTGCATGGAAAGTGCATAAAGTTTATAAAAAACACAAAACAAAAAAAAAAAAAACAAAAACAGGAAAGTTTTCCCTTAATTTTTTTTTTTTTTGCCAAAAACAACAACAACTTCGTTAACGTGTCCGTAAGTGTTCCTGCCGGGAGTGCTATTAAAAAAAAGAGTTACTTGTAGTTTTGCCAATGGCCCCAGTATAGTATGTGCTAAAAGTTATTTAACACCTTGCTGTGGGGAGACATTAAAAAAACTTAACAACCAACATTTTCAACAAAAACTAAACGAGAAAAAAATGTCTCGCAATATTATCGCGCAATTGTTTGCCAGCTTCTGGTTGCTGTCAGTGTTGACAGCTCCCTCGTTGGCTGTTCATTGCCCCACAGGTTGCAACTGTTTTCAGCGTACTGTTCGCTGTTTGCGTATACGTGCAACTACGATACCAAAAGTACCACAAGACACCACAGTTCTGTAAGTATTTCTTTACTTTTATTTTTTTTAGCATTCATTCTGGTGCCTTTTTATTTTTGTTTTTCGTATATTTTTTTTTTCATTCACATTATTTTATATACTTCATCTATATAGAAATTTTGTTTGAAAACTTTTTTGTTTTTATCTATTACTTTGAAGTTTTTTTCCTGGTTTTTCCGTTAAGGTTCATCTCATGTTCATGTTTTTAAAGTTTTTTCCAGAATTTTTTGTTTTGAAATGTGGTTTTAACTTGTTTTTGGAAGAAAACTAAAAAAAAAAATTTCTTAGTTTCAAGAAAATCTTTCATTTAAATTTTATTGCCAGGACAAGTTTTTGCATATTTTAAAATATTTTTGTAAAAATACTTTATTTGCATATAAAGGCAATCGATTTTTTAGAAAAAATATGGTTTTTTGCTAATAACGAAAAAAAAAAAATTAAATAGTTCTTACAGGTCGCAGAGTTTAATGCTTTAAACCACTAATAACACTGTGCTAGTTACAAAATTAGACAAGCCGGACAGGGCACATGGCGTTTTAGCATAATTCGGGAACGCTGAATCCAATGGTGTCCACATTTTTTTAGGTTAGCTCTTGTTTTCGAGATATGTGGAGGTTGCACAACATATTCGCGTAACTCAAAAACTGTTGAGTTTATTGAAATTACTAAAAAAAACCGAAATTCCGCAATAAAGTTTCTATAAAAAAAATTTAATTTTTAATATTTTTAATATGAGCAGTCGTTTTAGAAACATAATAGTTTTTTTTTTTATGAAAATTTCGAAATTTTTGTTTTTTAAAAATTCATAAAAAAAAATGCAGCTAGGCTTCTAATTTCTTGCAGACATACATATAAAACAAAACAATCCATAAATGATTAAAATCTGTTGCCAATTTTTGGTTTTATTCACAAAAGTCGAAAATTATTTAATAATTTAAGAATTTCATAAAACGCAATATTTGTATTGTATATTTTAAAAAACAAAAATTTCGAAATAAAAAAATTATTTTTTTTCCAAAAAAAAAAAAAATTATGTTTCTAAAACGACTGCTCATATTAAAAAAAATTATACTTTCTTAGAGGAAATTTTATTGCGGAATTTCAATAAACTCAACCGTTTTCGAGTTACGCGAGTATATGTTGTGCAACCTCCTCCATTTTCGAAATAACGGTATATCTCGAAAACAAGAGCTAACCTGAAAAAAACGGTGGGCACCATTGGATTCAGCGTACCCGAATTATGCTAAAACGCCATGTGCCGGCTTGTCTAAAAAAAAGTGTCAATTTCGAGCACAGTGCAATTAATACTAATACACAAAACTTATTCTGACAAAAAAAAAACTTGAAAAACAAAAAAGTTATGAGCTTAAAAATTGACTAAGAAATTTACAAGGTACATTAACACAGGGTAGACTCATTTGGGAGTGTAGACATGCTGCTCTATAAAAAGAACCGAGTTTTAAAAATTGTCTTCATATAAAACAAAAACAATTTTACGCACACATGTACAAATTTTGGCTCATATACACGTAATTTGACGTTTGGGTTCCAACTGGGGTCAACAGCTGACATATGGGCCAACGAGTCTACCTTGTGTAAATATACCATGGAAATTCATAACTGAAGCCAAATACTGAGAAAGTCCATTTTGGACCACCCTGTTCTCAATGAAATAGTTGAAATAGGGTTGAAATTTTTGGCACCCGAGGTTTACTAGTATTTACTTTCATATGAATAAAATAATATTATAATAATATAATAATAAACCAGTGTGCGCAGGTTTTAATGCATCTGGTTTTCAATTCGTTTCAAACCGGTTTCAAAATCGTCGTGTCATGTCCATCAAAGAAGTCAATGGCATAAACTGAAACTCAAAAATATGTTACTAGAAGTTGCAGATTCGTTGCTGTACGGTTTACCGTCAGTTCCGGACTTAAGTGATTTATTCCGTTGATATGCCTAATATAATACTTTCTAACGACGTGGGAAGTTCCTTGCAAATACAAATAACAAAAAAAATCATGTTTAAAGTTTTTTGTATGCATATTTAAGCATTTTTTGCATATTTTTCAACATATTTTTGAGGAATTTTTTTTTTTATATTTTTAAATTATTTTGTGCACAGAAAAACTTCTCCTATTTGTTTCTTATTTAAAAATTGTTGGTGTTAAAAAGTGTCATTTAAACATCTGTTGTTAATAGTTCCAAGTTTTTTTTCTGAACAACTTATAAAAATAATAAGAGAAGAAAAATAAGTGTAAAATTAACTTTTAAAATTTTAAAAAAAGTTTTGAAAATCTAAAGTTATCAAGGAAAATTTTCAAATACAGTGCGACCTCGTTTACTGAAACCCTTGATGAGTGCAGCAACTTTAATATTAACATTATAGACTCAGTGTATCCAACTTTGCAGAAATTTGTGACTCTTTGAACGCAACTTTTTGATTTTGTTGTCAGGTTTTATGTTTTCTTTGTCTTTGCGAACTATTTGTTACCGATATTTATCAGAATAAACAAATATGTATGTATGTACATTTATATATATGTTGTTTGTTAATACAATGTTCATACTTAATACCAGAAAGCAACAACAAAATTACAATATTTTTATGACTTTGTTTTTGCTTTCAATGTAATTCTTTGGCTTTGCGTTGCGTTTAATATAAATAGGGCCTATATATCGGTCCTTAGTGTTCGGTTCGGCAGATTTGTGGAAAACACAAACGCTAATAGTATATAACTTTTCCCTGCTTGTCATCTTTCGAACACAAAAATAATACTGGTCTTATCCAACCCAAGAAAAAGATGAGGACATTTAATTCAGTTCGAGTTTTTTAAACTACAAACTTCGTTGTGTTCGGTTCAGCTCATTAACTTTCGTTCGTTTCTGTTGTGCTTAGCGCCTTTTTGGCTGTTAAAAAACATCAAAATTTTTTTACAAAAACCTAATGCACATACGAAAAAAAAACAAAAAGCCAGCAAAATAATTTTACACAAACACAACATATACACAATACACACACAGGCTGTTCGTGCTGCGGTCGTTGCTAAAATTTCTTGTTTGTTCATTTTTTTTATCAATTTAATAAAAGTAACATTATAGAGCATTAGAATATCATGTTTGTCTACAGTATAACTACAATTGTTCTGTTTTTAACGAAGAACAGAACAGCTCATCCGCAAACAAGGAACAAAAAGTTGCATTTAGAAGTGCTTTGAAAATATAAATGATTGCCGACGAACTTTGTTTTAGAGTTATGGACCATAAAAGTTGATAAATTCTTAACCAATATCTCTTGAAGTATAAATTTGGCCTCAACAATATGGGTATCGCTGAAGGGTGTTCCAAATACCTCTGACATGGTATATAAATCATGCCGCATTATTAACCCATTAAGAACCAATTTCAGAAAATATTTTTTACTAACGTATTTATTAAAATCTAAAATTTTTGTCGATAGCTTATAGACTCCTAAACTACTGAACTACTGTAACATCACGTAACATCACAGTAACATCACGTGAGCCCTAAAAATAAAATAGGCTACTTATTTTTTCGATATGGGCAGGGGAATCGGTACCCCCCATAGGATGGCAATATTAAATATCGCATATTTTAAGAGCCGCTGCACGCATTTCGTTTAACTTTTGGTAGCTGGATCTTCTGAGCCCCAAAATTGAAATAAAATAGCATGGGGGAAGTGGTACCTCCCATAGGACGCCAATGTTTAATATCGCATATCCTACGAACTGTTATAGTGAGAATGTTCAAACTTTGTAGAAGTCACTCTTATAATATACTACACTTTTGAAAATAAATATAGAGCGGGTAGGCGCAGTGTTGCGAAGCGCACCGGGCTAAGCTAGTATAATATAAAGCATGGTACGGTAGCGTATAAAATACTGAAGTTATTAAAGTTACAAATTTATATTCTTATAAATCTGTTTTTTTATATATAGGTTTTATATAATTGCTTCAATATGGGTATTATTTAACTCTATGGTATGACAAACATCAGCTTCGCTTAATAAAATTTTTCTTTATTGCCGGACTTTGACTGGACATAAGGGTTCTTAATTTGATGATATGTCAAGCGCCGACTTGGCTCAGCTGAGTTAATTTTCTTTATTTAAACTAACCGCAACACCTTTAAAAATTAATAATTCTATTCTTATTTATTGCTATTGTTATTTAATTTTGCAAGAACTCGTTTTCCATGACTAGATATTACACTAGGATGATCGCTTCATAATTTACCATAGGCCCCATTTAAAAATCATTCTCTGAAATAGTTTAATATGCCGAACAACGCTATAACAGTAAAGTTTTTCCTGTAACATTTTCATAAAACTAGAAATCACACAACTTTATTTGGAGAAGATCGGCTCACTATTTACCATAGGCTCCATATAAAGCCCACTCTGGGAAATCATTTAAATACGCCTATAACCGTAAAAATATAAATGTTGTGGTAAAATATTGTCCAACTTAGCTTTAAATGGCTAGAAATAACACGATGCTATTTTTTGATAGTCGGCATACAGCTTACTTTAGGTCCCGTATAAAGCGGGACTTTAAAACGTATAATTGTATTGAAATTCGATCCAATTTATGTTTTTTATTACTAAAAATTACTCAACCGTATTTTGTGATGATCGACCCAAAAGTCCCTTTAATACGGCTAAACTGATACAAACAATTTTAGTTTGCCAGTTTATCATTGTGTAATCTTAAAAATAAAAATAAAATATTATGTTCCACTTAAAATGTTATGCTTTGCGAATGCTGTTTTGCCGTCGAATAAATCTGGCGATTTTCACACTTATTTTCGCATTACAAAATACCAACTTGCCACTTTTTCGCATTTTAAATGCGAATAAAAACGTACGTGCAGACATCGTAACACAGGATAGCAATTGTTCGCATTAATATATTTTCGAGTCGAATTGATTTTCGCCTCGCAATACAGAATAATCCCCTCATTCCAAAGTCATTCAAAAGGCCTTTCTTTTGAAGACCTTTTCATTTGCAATAATAGGTTTCTATTCACATTAATCTATATTTGAATACAGGCATAAATAATTAATAAATTTATAGTACAAGTTAATTGTAGGTTTAATAGAAACATAATTAACACATTGTTTAAACTTGTTTAAGAAACAATAGAACAAAAATAGTTTAGACATAATCATAAAAGGCAAATTAATTTTCTCATGTAAAGTATACAAAAGTCATAAAGTGATAACATTGTCATTTACAGCTTATGGCAATAAATTATTTAAGGAATAAGTTCTTGCTTAAGGCTAGTTTACACTTTTATACTTTGTATTAACTTATTTTTCACCGCACCAAGTAAACTGACAATATAATAACGCAATAAAATGCTAAGTAACTGACAGAAAAAAAAACATTGCAACAAAAAAAAAAAAAAAAAATAAAAGTGCTGATGATTATAATCACCAGTCAGCGAAAAATGGGTTAATACATGTCAAAAACTCAAGTAATATCGTCAGCTCATTATTGGTTTGGCACGTATGCCAAAAAGTCGTAGTGGAAAAAAAGACAAAGTTTTCTGAACATAAAGTTTTCTGAAAATATTTCTGATAGAATTTTTTTGTATTTTCACAACTGCTTCTGGCATAAGAGCTTAAAGAAAAATGGTGTATGTGGCACAAAACAATAATTTTCACTTTCAATAAAAAACTGTTAACTTCTAAGATCGTTCATAAACGGTGCCTAATTTCACTGGCCCCCATACAAGCTTAATTCCGGAATAGGAGACTTTGTGCCCATAAACCACTTTATTGCGTTGGTATCAAGCATAGATGGGGGGGAGTGCACTAGATATTGATTTAAATCAGCAGTGCACTATCACTAAATAAGACTGCAAAAAAACTAGTTTGCACTCTTTTTTACCAGCTTAGTGATGATTGTTATTTTTTTAACTACCATTAAAAGAATTTAGTGATATTGCAAATTTTTTCACTATCACTAAACGCAGATTGAATGCGAAAATCTGCACTTAATTCAAATAGTGCAAAATTTTAACTTGCACTCAAAAAAGCTGCATACAAATATTGTCTCACTAAAACTTAAAAAATTTTATTTTTTTGTGCATGGTTTTTGATTTTTTTTGAGGATATGCATAAGTTAAGAACCTTAAATAAAATGAAATTTTGTCAATAGCGGTATAATTATTGGCTGTAATCATGAAAAAACAAGTCTTTGATTTTAAATTTAGTGCAACATTTTTAGTTGCACTCTAATGAGTAAAGAAAAAAAGTTGCGATAATTTGAAGATTTCTTTTTTTTAAGTCAAACAATTTTTTTTGAGTGCAAAATTTTTTAACATGTGCAAAATTTTCAATTTACCACTCAACATCAATAAAATGATTGCAATATTTTTGCACCATCACTAAATGTGAGTTGAAACAGCAAAATGAGTGCACGACCCCCATCTATGGTATTAAGCTTAAACTTATTTTATTGCAATCAAAATCATCTAACCAAATTTTATTGGGATCGGTCCAAATGTGACCATAGCTTCCATACAAATACTACTCCCTAAAATAGCTTTTAATGCCATAACTTTCTTATAAATGTTGGTATTAACATATAAGTTGGCGACAATAACTTTTACTTTAGCTTCAATGTCATGACAAAATGTTGTGCTGGTGGGCCAAAATTTACCTTAGATCCCATATAAACCCCCATCCTGAAATCACTTTGAGACAAAAAATTTCACATAGATGAAAATATCTAAATTATTTTCTACACAAAGAACTTTTACATGAATCTTTAGCTTAATTTTGTTCTGGTGGGTCCATGATTGCCCATGGTTCAATAAGGGTAAAGTCTCGAAAGTTTGTTTTTAAATACTGTGGTGTTGGGTACCATATGACTGGGCTTGACCGACTATACTTTCTTACTTGTTGAAAATTCTAATACATATGAATCTAAAGTTGTTTTTAAAACAACAACAATCTGTCCATCTTGTTCTAAAAAAATTGAGACTAATGTAAACACTGTTTAAAAGAATAAAATTTGTCATTATTAACTCAAAAATAACACTAATTGACATACGTTGTTATTCAAAAAAGTAACATTCATACACAATTTTTAGGATTAAATTCCAAAAAGATTTTGTATATTCTACGAGTATTAACAAAAAAACACACACACACAAAATGATAAAGACACTAAAAGTGTATGCCGATAAAATAGCTTATGTCAACATGTGGTTTTTGTTGAACCAAAAATTTTTGTTAAAATACCTTTGCAAATTAAAAAAAGAAGAAATGAAAAACTCACATTCAAGTTCGGTTGACCCATGCAAAAAATTATAACCCATGTAAAACGTGTTTAAAATATTGCAATATGGCATTATTGCCTCAAACTTAACAAAAGTTGTCAAACGTTATTATTCAAGCAAATTACAGCTTTATCGATATTTAATTAAAAATATCTAGTTTCAGTAAAAAATTTAATAGGCCCAACTTCTATAAAACCTATTTTGTTGTAATTTACTGCTTTTAAATTTTATCATTATTTATGTACAATTATTCTGCAACAGATTTCCTGAAATAAACTTATTTTAATATTTAACTTTTAATCGCTATTTTACGATAGTTAATTTTATTCATTGTCGTGTATTTAAAAGTGTATGTACAGTAACTTTAGCGCAAGTAATTGGGTCAATAAACAATAAAAGTTTTTAAATGTTCACATACACAACACTAACAAAAGGAATAAAAAAGCACTAAAGTGCATATGCATGTATGGACATGCAGAAATGCACTCATTATTTAATCGTTAAATTATGTTTATATTGACATATTCTATAAAATAACGTAGGAGATATTTTTAATCAGGCTTTAATTAACTGCAGTCGAAACCAAAAATTGTCGAACAAAAAACGACATTTTTAATCAGGGTTTAAAAAACTGCAGTCGAAACCAAAAACTGTCGAACATAAAACGAAAATTTTTCTAACATTTTTCGCTTTTCGATTTGGTCTGACAGCGACTGTTTACATTTAAGGAATTAGAAGTTAAAGCAAAAGTTTTTCCTTTAAGCCAATGACAAATGAAGAAGTGGAAGAAATGGCATTTTTTCAACTTTGACTGCAGTTTTTTAAACGCTGCTTTTAATAAATTGTTTTACAACTAAGTATATATAGAAAATTTTGAATAAAAATCAACAATCGCATTGCGATACACAGTCCTGCAGCCGTATTCTGTAATTTGCTAAGCTAAAGCTAAATCTCGATCGCTAAAATGCCTTACTGCCCGTCTATACTAGAGATAAATATTGCGACGTATATTGCAGTAAATGTCAAAATTATGTCATTTTAATGTAGACAACACTTTTATGTACATATTTATTGCCGGCAATTTATGTTGCAATGATTGTTAATCAATTTTCGTTGACAATTATTGCCAACAAAAAACTTCAAATTTGATTGCCAATTGAAAAAAGAAGCAAAAAGTAAAAAAAATAGAAGAAAATTGCGAGGGTTAGAAATTAAGTTTGTGAATTGGTAGCAAATTATAATTAAATAATTAAAAATAAATATTAAAATAATTTTTTTAAAAATAACACTAAAATAAATTTTATTTTATTTAACCTTTATTTATTATTTATTTATTTCCCTGACGATGATACACATTGCTGTATCGAAATATTGGAACTAATAAATAAATGTTATTTAATTTTTTATATAAAACAAAAAAAACCTCAAGCTTAATAAACTATATTGCAATTTAATAGCACTAAAAAATTATATTTATTAATATAATTTTTTCCTTATTCGATTTTTATTATTTAAATTTATATTAATTGGTTTAAGCTTGAGTTTTTGTTTTATATAAAAATACTCATTTTAATTTGTCAAAAAAAAAAAATGAATTTTATAAAATTAATATTTTTTTTATAAAAAAAGACCTCAAGCTTAAACAAATTGATATACATACATAAAAATAATAAAGTCGAATAAGAAAGAATTTATAATAAAAAAAAAAATAATCAAAATAATTTCTGGGAATACAAAATTTTAATTTAAAAGATTTTGTTATTCGTGCTTAATTCCCCATTTTTATTCTTGATAAAAACACTGAAATTTATTGTTGAAGGGATAAGCTATTCCTATGCGCATTTCACTAGTTGCTTAGGCCAGATCGTCAGGAAACTTCATCCAAAGATGTAAGAAGTGATAAACTCACTGTTTATTGTTGATGTTTTTGTTTAAATTGTAGGGGGATGTAAGAAAAGATGAATTCACTGTTAATTGTTTGTGTTTTGTTTAAGCTTTGATATAGTTACAAGTAAGCAACCAGTGAAATGCGCAAAGAAGCTTGTTTTCCCTCAACAATAAATTTCAGTGTTCTTATTATATATGAAAAATTGGGAATTTAGCACGTCATACAGAAATCTTAATAATATTAAAAAAAAAATAATTTTTGCAAGATGGCTTTAACATAAGCTGAGCAATAAGAAATATTGCTCTGTTATTCTGCCGACGTTATTGCCAACTTGCTGAGATATTTATCTTTAGTGTAGACCTGGGGTTAGAAAATATAAAATTCAAAAATTTTAGCGATGACATTAGGTGCGTTTGAGTACTTTTACAGTAAAATGCAGTAAATGAGAAAATTGTAAAATTTGCTTTCACAAAAAGCTGTGGTCCAAAAAAGTACGCGAACGCAAATTTTGTAAAAATTCGTTAAATAAAGGCAACAGCTGATGACAAATAATTGAAGTGTTGAAAAATGTTTACACTTTTGACTACTTAACTCGTTTTCTTATCGGTACTCGATTAAAAACTTTGTATAACACGAACATTTTTGGAAAATACAAACAAATTATTTTATATAATCTTTCATAATTGCTTGTTTTTTATTTTATTTGATTTTATAAAATTTGTGGCGGGTTAATTTATTCAAAGAACATGAATAATATTTTTGCTATTGATTACTTAAGTATCCAAGTACTTAACACTTTTACAACTCTAACAAATTAACATAACAAAAAAAGTTTCAAATGTTGTTATTTATCCAAATAAATGCTTCACAAACAAGTTTAATTAATTAATATTTATTCACATTTTGTTTATGTTTAATTTTTATTTCAACTTTTCTTTTATTTAACAATTTTTTTCACAATTTGTAAGCATTTTGTTTGTTGCTTTTGTTTGTTTACCTTTTGAAACATATGTTTTTTTGTTTTACTAAATTTTACTGCAAAAATTTCTGCAGTAAAAATTTGTAAATACTCAGACAAGAACTGTCACTTTTCGCTCTCAATTTGTGTTCTCATTTACTGCATTTTGTGTACTCGAACGCAATTTCGTAAAATGCAGTAAAGTTCAGTAAAAAATTGTAAAAACTTTTTCTCGAACCCAGCTATTAAAAGCTAAAATTGCGGCGAATTATATTTCTATGGCATTCCGAAATTTAGAAATGCACGTTACAGAATTGCATTCGTAGCTAAAAATCGCTAAATACACTTTATAGATTTTTAGCGATAGAGATTTAGCTTTAGCGAATTATAAAATACGGCTGCTGATGTTTTTTTTCTTATTATTTACTAGCTTAACCCAGTGCACTTTGCTACCACAATTGAAATCAAATTACTAAATCTCGCGTACGGAAACTTTTGCAATATCCGTTCTGCCATCTACAACATACATGCTGGTATTGAAGTTGCTATGTCAACGTCCAGACTTGCAATTTTTACTGCAGCAATTCTTGGGTAAGGAAGGTAAAAATATTAGGGAGTGGTAGTTAGTTTCATGTTCTTTGCAATTCTGTTTTGTTTTGTGAATCTCACACCTTTCAACCCTTTCAACTTGAAGTTAGCTGTAGGTGAATTTTTATTTTTATATAAACACAGAAAAAATTTTTTAGGCCAGTAAAAGAATTAATCAAAAATAAAACCAGTTTTTATAAAATATTTAATCAGGTGAATTAAACTTTTAATCAAGTGAATTAAACTTTTAATTGAAATATTGTCAATTTAACATTTTATACACTTGATTAAAAAGTTTAATTCACCTTATTAAATATTTAACTAAAACTGATTTTATTTTTGATTAGTTCTTTTACTGGCCTAAAAAATTTTTTCTGTGAAACCAGCTGTTTGATCCCGGCGCTGTTCGGGATTTTCTAAAGGAAAATAAAAAATTAAATACTGGAGAATTTTGTTAATTACTTGACCCCTGCGCTATCTACCAGGACCAAATTGTATCAGGAAGCTTATTTTTTTTTATAAATATAGTTTGGGAATTTCAGACAAATTGTACCATAAATAAAAGAAACTCAAATATCACGACAACAGCGCCACCTATCGGGATTAAACTTAAGAAAAACCTGGCTCCCGACTAAAATAAGCACAAGTTTGGTGTCAATCGTTACAGCGGCTCTTGAGTTTTGGAAGTACACCTTGAATTTCAAAATCTGACACAATTTCAAAGCAGAATTTGAAAAAGCTGCAGCAACAAAAATTGCAAGTCTGAACGAAGACTATATTGGGGAATTGATTTTTGTCTGTGGTTTGTGGAGCTGCATTTACACAGAAAAAAAATTGATTTCAATTAAAAAATTTGTGATATTAATTAAAAAATTTGCACAAGTAAACAAATTGATAGTATCAATTAAACCAGTTAATAGTATTAATTAAACGTTTAATTCGCTTGATTAAAAGTTCACTTGACTAAATTTTTAATTAAAACTGATTATATATTTGATTAATGCTCTAATTGGTGAAACATTTTGGAGAATTTTTCTGTGTAAGAATAAGAATTGGAGTCCGGGCTCCCAGATAAATTTGTGAAAAAATCGTCAATTTCCTCAGAAAAAAATCGTCGGACAACTTTAAATTTAGTTTTATTTTAACAAATTTTTGTCCGATTTTTACAAAAACAAAACATTAAAACAAAAACATATGTAATTACTTCATACTCAGCTAGCATTTTCAATCGTGTAGGATATACAGGGAGTCTCATGAAGAGCGTCTTTAATCGTCGATGAACGTAATCGTAGAAGATTCCTCACACGGAAAAAACTGTAACACGAGTGAGATTCTTCCATAGCACGTAGATTATCTAACGAGTCTTTTATGCCATAAATCGTATGAGACTCATGTATATATTATTGTACAACTCGTAAAATGCTCGCCATATAATTGTTAAAAATATGATTTATGTCGTAAAAGGTTCATTCGATGATGGTTTGACGAAAGATGAACAAATTGTAATATTGTTGATTTTGTACTCTGAAAATAATCATTTAAAGATTTTCTTAAGACATGCATATTATGGCCGTACCTAAACAAAAGCGGTACGCGTTTTCTAGTTATTGAATAGAGCGGTCTCATCGCTTTGCAATTGGAAAAACCGATTTTTCCAGCTCGTTTAATAGTGAAGTTTGCTGCTATTATTAATTAATAATGGCAATATAGCTATTTTTTGGACAATCTAGCGTTTTTATCTCTATTTTTAATTAAAATTTGTGGGTTTCGTAAAACAATAAAGCTATCACTACTGTTCGTCACACAATGTTGACGCTCTTGCTTAGGTATGGCATATCAGCGTAAAAGCTAAGCGAAAGAAAACGTTCCGCCTTCCGCTCGTGTTGAGGTACGGCTTATAAACATTTCAAGATTCAAAAACGAACTTGTTAGAAAATTTAAAGTTTTATTCAGACTTTTTAGATTGAAAAAAATTGTCAGTTTTTAGAAAAAAAAAAACAGCAAATCGGCACTATGGTAATTTCGAAACAAAAAATAGTCAAAATTACGATAAATCGTCGAATCTGGCAGCCCTGAGTGGAGTGTTGTATTTTGCAGGCTGTTTTTAGTCTACTAATAAGAATTGGCGTGTTGTATTTTTCACGTGTTGATGTGATTTTTATATGCTGTATATGTATGAGAGGTGCCACGCCCACTTGAAAATTTACAAATATTTATAGCCTATGCTAAGCGCCGCGTGAACAGGTAATTACTGTGGTTTCAGGAAAATCGGTTCAGTAGCTTAGAAGTCCATAGGGAACAAACAAAAAACGCTTCTTCATAATTTTGTACATATATATGTGCAGTAAAACATTTTGTTTAACTGTGGTAACACTGACTTTATTTAAATAAATTATTGTTTACTGAGCTACCTAAATAAGAGCGGCAAGCGTCAGTTTTATGTCAAAACTTTTCATTTTCACACAGTTTATACGAAACCAACCTTTAGAACGCGAATTTAACACCGCCCGGCTGGAAAATCTTATTTGATAGATCGCTTGGTCGTTTTATTTTATTGAAAATGTATTGGCAACAGAATTTGCATGTCTAAAAAAACGCTTGCCGCTCTTGTTTAGGTAGCTCAGTTAGTGTTTGAAAAGGTATTTTTTTTTTGTATAATACAAAAGTATAAAAGAAATTTTACCAATTCGGTTATAACCCCAATATGAACGAACTGCATCTCTTAGTCCTTTACAGAGCATTTATTTTAGTAACTTAACAAACCAACCTCGTTTATTTGAAATTTAGCTTCTTGATATTAATTAAAACAATGGTATTTTGCATTTCCTTTTACTGTTTAAATAATTCATATGACAAGGCATTTATTTGTTGGTATGTATTGCAATTGTATAAATTTATTACAAAATTTTCAAAGTTAATATTGAATTGTTTTTAAATAAACACAGGGGAAATAATACGACTAAATGAAGTGCATTCATTTAAATCAAATTATGTCAGGTATCTACTGAAATTTAATAAGGAAAAACTATTTAAATTTTAGATTTATGTAAAAAAAAAATAGGAAAGAAACCTTTAACTTTAACAAAATGAAAAATTTAGAAACCTTCAACTTAAACATACCAAAATTTCTTTTGGAAAGACCATAGAAATGTTATATATATTTTTCCGTTTAAGGTGGTGGGGGTTGGGATGAGTACCAATTCATTTTTCTTCCCCAGTACTCGCGACTACATAACTATATATAACAAATATCTGTTCTTGCAGTAAAAAGCTGAAATTTGGCATTCAAATATTGGGCATATATTCAGTATAAAAATTAAAATAGCTTAATAGAAAAAAGAACCAACGATGTTTATATATTCGAATTTCCAAAAGGTACCAATATTTGTATGAGAGCTTTTAAAGAGAAGAGAACACAATTTAAATTTTATTTAATAACTGTTTTAGTTTTATTTAAGCTCAAGGTCAAATAAAAACTATATATAAATTTAAATTTTATTTTTATCTTTATTACTTAAGAAGATACATTAGTGGTATTCACACCGAACTTGTTAATTTGTTACTCGGTAGATTGTTAATTTGTTAAACTTACCAACTGTGAACGACCCCCTTTTTTAAACTTTGTTAGTCTGGTAACCTTCGTAGTAAAACAGCATATAATTAACATACTTACTCTCAATGCCAAAAATTGCCAAAACACAAATATTTTTTTAGAAATTATATTTATTTAGAAACTGCAACAGCTGATTGTGAGTTACCAACTAACAACTATTTTATCAGGGGTGCCGTGTCGTTAATTTGTTAAATGTTAATCCGGTAGAGCGTTAAATATACAAAAACAAAATGCGTGTAAAAAAGTAACGATTAACGACTAACAAACTAACAAGCTCGGTGTGAATCCCACTATTGTTTAACAAAACAGTACCAAAATAGTATTTTTGCCCTTTTTTGTACCCAAAATATGCAAATTTCAAAAAAGTACCAAAAAAGTACAATTTAATTTTCGATTCAATAATGATATTTTTTGAATTTTAAGTCTACCTCTGTTAGATCACGAGATATAATGTTACTGATTTTACCCTTTTAAACCCATTTCTAACCCCTTATGAATTGAATTTTCAAAAATCTCCAATTTTTTTATTAACACATTTGGGAGGGGAGTCTACATATAAAATTTCAAGTGTCTGGCTTAAGTTGTTTGGGTTGGGCGATGATCACCCAGTCAGTCACGCTAATCTTATAAAAATATATGAAGTCACTAAAAATGATCTGATTACTGGGGTGGCTGGCAGGTGGTGGCAGCTGAAATGTATAGTATTTACTTTTAATACTTAACAGTACTAGATATAATTATCACTTAACCTCCCCTAGCCCCACCTTTTTTGTTATGGTCTCTTTAAATTTTGCTTACTTTAGGTTTTATTTATGTTTAAAGTAACTCACAATCACTTCACTTATCCCTAAAAATAACGCGCATAAAATCACAATAATCATATAGAATGATTAATTACTAATATGGTTTAAACATAACGTGCTTATTTACAAAGAAAACTTTAAAGGAAAAATCATAGCTTACTTTTATTTCAAAGTACAAAAATCAACTCTGAAAACCTTAAATTTGTTAGAAAAAAATTATCTACTTTGCTTAGGTAAAATAGTTATGCAAGAGCCAAATTATGAAATGAGTTGTATGTTTTGAATTGTTTGCTATAATCTGTCCTCAAAATTTTATTAAAATTAAAAAAAAAAAAAAAAATAATTTTTGTCCGGAATTGAACACTGTGCACAGGTGGAAAACAGGTTTAATTCTTAAATCAAGCGCATTTTGATTCCATCTTAGGTTTACTTAAATCAATCTAATTTTCGAATAATTTCAAGTACGAATTCAGGATTAAATATGGATAAGTTAAGTATTTCGCTATTGAAAATCCGTACTTGAATCAATCTTTCATTACTTGATTCAAGAAAATCCGTACGCACCGTACTGTTAATACCGCTTCGAATTGATTTGAGTACGGATTAGGGATGCCAAACGGGAAATCCCGAATCCTGAAATCCCGGGATTTTTCGGGACTGACAAATCCCGAATCCCGGGATTTATTTTTATGAATCCCGGGATTTCTCAATTTAACAACTTTTGTGTATCAAAAATTTGTACATGTATAAAAATGTTCGTTTAATTGAATTTTTATACTTTCTAATTATTCATTATTTTATGGCCGTTTTCTCATTACGCGATTATCCTTTTCCCAACGAAAAACTGCACATTAAAGAAATTTGCTTTTCTCAATGTCTCATTTGTTTTCTTTTCTGTTGCAAAGCTAACCAGCACTCATCTGCCAATTACACTATACCACAAAAAAATGAACCTCAGAAATGAGATAGTTTCTAAGCAAAATTGGTGCTGCTGAACACAAATATGCCATTTATTTATTTTTCCCAAGCACCGTTTTCGAGATATACGCGAAAATCGTGTTTTTCTGCAGTTGTTTAAGGTATTTCGAAAAATCTCGAGAACTGTTTAACTGAATTGTACAAGATTTAACATTTTGCATAGATATCTCGTTCAGCACATATCTATACCGTGTGGGTCGGATAAAGATTTACTGAGCTACAGGACTTTAAACTTGAAAAAAATGTGATTTTTTTAATTTTTTCCAAATTCACATTTTTAATTCGCTCCAGTAATGCAATAAAAAAATTAAAAATTTTTTTTTTTTATCATGTATCTTAAATAATATTTTGTTTTAAACGTAGTAAGCGTAAAATTTTTATCGTCGAAAAAAAATTAAGAAATAACGAATAATTAAAATTTGTATATAAAATTAATTTTTTTTTTTAAGTTTTCTTTTTTAAAAATAAAAAAATATATATATTTTAACTTTTGTTTATAAGAAAAAGTTGTAAAAGAATTGTTTTGTTAATTTTTCTTTTTTAAAAATTCAAAAATAAATAAAATTTAGTTAATTTAAAAAAAGTTGCTTTTAATTGTTTTGTTAAGTTTTCATTTTTAAAAATTCAGACATAAATAAATAAAGTGTTGTTGTTTTAAAAAAAAAAAAGTTGTATATTAAAGAAACAAATTAATCCCGAAAAATCCCGAAATCCCGGAAAATCCCGGGATCCCGAAAATCCCGAAATCCCGAATCCCGGGATTTGTTAAAATCGATCCCGTTTGGCATCCCTAGTACGGATGGATTGGTTTTTCTTTTGAGTGTGGTCTTCAGGTATTACGTGTCAGCTGTTATTCATACCTTAACTGCGTATATGAGGGAGAACTTAAAGATATCGGGTAAGGGGCTGACTTTTGCCCATAGTCCGGGGTAAAGTTCATCCTGCCACGGATCGCGAAAGCTGCTTTTGCAGTAATGTTAGTTAATGTAGATAAAATAACCTATCGGTCATGTTCTGACAATCGCACGATTTGAAATCGCAAAACGCCAGATTTATTATATGGTGTTCTTTAACTCGTGCGTTTAGCTTGCGATCTACCATAGTTTTTTACAAATATTCTAGTTCTCTTTTGCAATTTGAACTTTTTTTTTTTTAGGAAATTAAAAAAAAAAAAAAAAAAAAGTAAGGGAGAAACGTAAAAGTTTCGCTTACCATACCGCTTACGGAAGACATGAGTTTTATATGGCGAGTTCCCACTTTGAAGCAATACATTTTTGACACAGAAAGTGTTTTATTCAGCGCTTTTAAAAATTGATGAATGTTATAATCAGCTTTACACACTGAATTTTTTGTTGTTACCGTTATTCTTTAATATGCTCCCTTACAAACCTGCTTCGTAGTAAGGGAATGTCTAGGATATGCAAATGTTACATTTGTTCACCTTTCACTTACCTTATTGCGTAGCGCATAAGTGTGCGCTTAATTTATAAAATAAAAATTGGATAGTTTGTTAAAATTAGGGAATTTTGTTTTAAACTATTAAACTATTATTTTGGAAAATCGCTATTGGTTTTTTATTGTCGAATTCACTTCCTCCCCCACCCAATAAAAACACATATGATACCACTTATTTAAATATGTATGCAATGTCTACATGAATTCATCATGTTTAATTATGATTTAAATGCAAATAAAAGATAAATTATCATCATCACCATCATTAAATGCTAAAAAAAAGAAAAGTTCATAAACAAATAGTTAAAATATATTTAATATATAATGTTTGTAATTCTGTTTGCAATTAAAATTGCTACACTTAAAAAAAATCTGTTTAAAATTTAAAAATATATTAAAAATTTCATTTAAAAATTTAATGTTTGAGTAATAAATTAAAATATTAATTAAATGAATATGTGAGGCCATTGTTCTGCCAATTATAATTATGATTATTACTTTAAATTTGCATTATTAATAAATAAAATATGTTAAACAAGTCATAAAAAAGCATAAAATGCAGGAAAATAAATAAAAATGGAAAAAAACAATTAGGAATTACTAGGATGACCCTTAACTTGGGTAAAAATCATAAGAATCTCTTAAAAAAAACTAAACCTTCAGTGCTACTAGAAGAGATGTGGATTATGTCCCCAATTTAAAGTTTGATGTCCCCAGAAATCCCCATCTCAAAATTGAAATCCTAAATTTTAAGTTAAGTTATTTAACAATACTGTCGTTTTAAAATTTAAAGCTAGTTTGAATTAAAATAAAACGGCAAAAAGAAAATACCTAAATTAAAAACAATAAAGCCCAGTGATGGAAAATTGAAAAATTGAGGTGGTACTGACCAGCAAGCAAAATAGTACTTTATTCAACATTTTGGTACTTTTTATAAAAACTGTTTTTTTTGAAAAATATACGGGAAAACCCAAAATATAAAATATGATTAATTTTTTTTCCCATCAAAAACTGTTTCGCAAAAAATCAAGCTAATCGCATATCGGGAAGGCGTGGCTCATCCGCGTCCTTAAGTTTAAAGGTGCATTTACAAGGGAAAAATTAAGTTTTTTCTGTTTTTGTAAAAATTTTGCCATTAAGTAATTAAGTGTGTACTAAACTATCATTCTAATGATATATAAACGACAAAATTTGGTTTAAATATTTTAAAGTTACTAAAATTTCCCCAGGCCATTAACGTGTCTCAGGCCACTTGAACAAGAAATCTAGAAATAAAATTAACATATTTTGAGAATTATTTGAAAAAGAGCTAATTTTTACTTAAATTATACCAGCATTTTCTTTTATATGAGTTTTTGTCTTCGTAGGATATCACTAAACTATTAGCAGGTATGACAAAAAAAATTTTTTTAACGGCAGTTTTAAAATTCCATTTTCCAATTTTTAAAAATTTTGTTAAAAAAATTTCCGAATTTTTGATCATCTCATTGGTATTTATTGAGAATATAATATGGAATAAAAATGTGAAAAAATTATGTCGATACCTCCTGTAGTTTTTCCGTACTTACCTGTGATTTAAGTTTTGCGATTTTCGGGAAAACCCATTTTTTTGGCCATATATTGGCGAGTGAGCCCAATTTTCTTACTGTTATGAATTTTAAGCAAACCCTATTCAGAATATTCTGGTCCAGATCATTTTAAATATATACGCTGAAGGTTTTACTAAAATCGGAATACTTTAACCCTAAAATCATGAAGGTCAAATGTCAAATTTTGACATATTTGGAGTTTGAAAAGGAAAGATAGCGAAGTATTGTATATTTTTATGCCGTTGTCAATGTTTAAAAACAATTACAACGCTGGATTTGTTAACAAGGAAGCATAACAATAAAAAGAGTACTAAAATTGACGACGGGTGTACTGTGGTATTTATGAATTAAAAAAGTACTAAAAAAAGTACCATAGTACTAAATTTTCCATCACTGAAAAAAACCTATTCTTATTAAAAAAAAAAATAACAATTCAGCATTTATTAAAGTTTATCTATTTTTAAAAAAATGGTGTAAAAAATGTACAGTAATTCATAAAATGAGAACGGCAGAGCCGATTTCTGTAAAATTTTTTGTCAGTTGTTCGTATTTTCGAGCAGAAGGTTATTACGGAAGAAAATTCGAAAATCGAGTTTTTGTATGAAATTTTGTGTGAAATTATTCCTTTATGGCTTTCCAAATCAAACAATAGAAAGTTCTTAGTGTAAATCATGGAAAATTGCGGAAAATACGAAATGCAGAAAATTGGAAAATCTCTCCGCAAAAGTCGGAAAATTGGAAAAATCGAAAATTAATTTTTTTTTGTACGAAATTTTGTGTGAAATTATTCCTTAATGGCTTTCAAATGAAAAAAAATAGAAAGTTCTCAGCCAAAATCCGATAGATGACCTTGCGCAATCTGACAGGTGTCACATTGAAAATTTAAATATTTATGTTGTATTAATCTTAAGTTTGTCTGAAGGCTTAAAATTGGGACGAGGCGAAGTTCGCCGGGTCCGCTAGTAATATATAAAAAAACATAAAAATCAATCAAAATAAACGATTCAGAAATAAAAAAAATTCCGCATTTGCGGAAGAATGTGGAAGGACCAAAATTTCTAGGAAATGCAGCCGTAGAATCCCTTTTTTACATTTTAAATCAACAATTTTTTTGCCAAAAAGTCTGTAAATTTACTTAACTTTCTTGTATTATATTTGCTATCTGTTTTACTTGCATCGCCCGCACTTGCGATATTATCTTACAACAATACTTTTTTTTATTTAAATTATGCTTAAATTTAGCTTATATTTATATTTTCTTTAAAAAAATAAACTTTAATTTAATTGTTAAAATTTTAAAAATGATTTCTTTTTTTGGGTTTCAAATAAAAATGTATGTATTAACCAAACACACACGTTACACACATTGCATATAATACTGAGCAAACTTAATGCTTTTTTCTTTAGTAAAAGCGCTGACTTAATAACAGTTTTTTCTTTTCGATGTAATAAGCATATTCGTCAAAAATTAATAAATTATACTTAAACAAACAAGAAGTAATTATATTTTAAGAGTTTTAAAATCGGCATTTTTGGAGCAAAAATCAGCGAATCAGCATTTTTATAATTTAGATTTAAATCGGCAATTATGGCAGACCTGATACTAATACATTAGGAGTTTTTGGCCCCTCTCTTATGGAGCAGCCTTGTTTTGGAGGTGAACCCTTAAAAAACTATCAAAAAAATTAGTAATTTATTAAAGTATTCGCAAAATTTTATTGCAAAAAAACTTAACATAAAAACAAATTTATAGGTGCATATGTATGAAAAAAGTGTTTTTGTTACCCCTCTGAAAATAAAGCTTAATATGTTTTTCGAATTTTTTTGTACTTTGCTTTAAGACGACATAAATAAAATTTGGTATCATCGAAAAGAGTTTTTGAAGCAGCATCCAATGGTATATAAAACTTGACCCCTTGCGAACTACTAATTGAGATATTTGACTAAATACATATTTTAGTTTCGGGTTTTCATACAAATTCTACGTAGGTGGAAATAATGTTCTGCTTTTCAAATTGAATCTGTTTTAAGATTATGTTAATTCATTTTTTAAATTTAAAAATTAAAAAATGTTATACCCATATTGCCCATATATGAAAAAAGATAAAATATATCGCGTTTTTCGCGTTTTATGTGAGTAATTACAAAAATAAAATAAATTAATTAACATTATTTTAAAACAGATTCAATTTGAAAAGCAGAACATTATTTCCACATATGTACGTAGAATTTGTATGAAAACCCGAAACAGAAATATGTATTTAGTTAAATATATCAATTAGTAGGTCGCAAGGTTTATATACCATTGGATGCTGCTTCAAAAACTCTTTTCGATGATACCAAATTTTTGTTATGTCGTCTTGGAGTAAAGTACAAAAAAATTGGAAAAACTAAAAAAAGACCTTTTTTAAAAATGGTCCAGCTCACGGATGGTCAACGCTAGAACCAAAATATTTTGGGAATCATCATAAAACATATCATGCTTCATTTTCAGAGGGGTAACAAAATCCTTTTTTTTTTTTTTTTTTTTGAGTCCCTCTAATGTATGTATATGTATGCATTTATAACACTTTATTTAAAAATAAAAATTTTTAAAACTATTTAAATACGAAATTAAAATTTGTGAAAAAAATTAGTAATTACATGCGTTGAAAATCAAATAAAATAAAAGAGGATTTGCGGAGTATTAAAAATAAATACATTTTTGTATATTTGCATAAATTAAAATGGAAAAGTCAATACATACAGGTATAATTAAGAGAAAAAAAGCTTAAATATGTTGCAAACTTCACAAATTTGAATTTAAAATTTTAAATTTATATATAAAAAGAATTTAAATGATAAAGTTAATAAATATGTTAAGGGTTTTTAAGGCCGATAGAACTCGAAGTTGAAATAAAAAAAAAATTTTAATAAAATTTTATATAAAAAAAATGATTTTTTTCAAAAGATCAATGATTTCGCCCATAAGAGCATCAAGGCTCCTCTTGACAGAGCGCATTTTGGACATCCGATTTTTGGGGCTATTTTTTCGAGCATTGCTGGCCGTAGTTTAATTTCAGTCTTCAATTGACATAAATTTACTAACTTAAATACTACAATCGTGCAAGTGTTAGTTGTAGATTGCTGATGTTAGTGTTTTTACCAGTGTTCGAAAAAACAGAACATTATTTAGCGTTCGGCTCACACAGCCAGAAACAATATCTACTTTTTTTGTGTTTGTGTAGACGAACACAACCCTTAATACTGTACGTAACTACTTTCAAGAAAAAGCCAAACATTATATAGTGTTCTGTTCTTCGTTAAAAAACAGAACAATTGTTATAATACTGAAGACAAACATTATATTTTAATGTTCTATGTTTCTTTTGTTACATTGACAAAGAAATAAACAAGCAAAAAATTTTAGCAACGACCGCAGCACGAACAGCCCTTGTGTGTATTGTGCATATGTTTTGTTTGTGTAAAATTATTTTGCTGGCCTTTTGTTTTTGTAAAAAATTTTTTGTTTTTTTTACCAGCCAAAAGATGGCTACGCACAACAGAAACGGACGAACATTAAGGAGCCGAACCGAACACAATGAAGTTTGTGGTTTTTTGAAAAAAAACCGAATGGAATGAAATGTTCTTATCATTTTGTTGAGTTGGATAAGAACAGTATTATTTTTGTGTTCGAAGGATGAAAAACAGGGAAATGCTATTTTTTTTTTAATGAATTACTACACAAACAACATGAGCGTTTTTGTGTTTTCCACAAATCTGCCGTACCGAACACTAACGAGCGATGCTTAGTGTTTATTTTTTCGAACACTAGTTTTGACACCACATATAAGCAATATGTCTTGAAAGCTGTTTAATAACATCATTTGATGGATAGTGAGGACTAAAGGCTTCGTTACTAAAACGTAAATGTTGCGGACCCGTAAACGTTGCAGTCGACAGCTATTTGTAACATATTTGGAAACTTTAACTATTGCCATTCTCTAGATATACCGAATTATATTTTATGCCAATGCCCACCTCTCAAATCCTGTGCATTTTTTGCAGAGATTTTGCATTGATAACTCAGCGGGGTGCCTTAAATTTGGACTATTGTTTTCCTACCGTTCTCCGGATGTAAAGAAATATTTTTTGTGTTTCGCCCACTTCTACAACCCCGTTCGTCGGATGTTTTGTATAGATAACGAAGATGCTTGCCGTTTTCTAGATATACAAAAATACATATATTGTCTTTATATGTGAGGTACCCCGCTCACTCAAAATTTCTAAAAATTTATATAGCCGATAGCACCTCCCATTTCAAAAGTAATATACTTTAAAATTTTCATAAATATCTGCTCAGCGGTTTCGGAGATTACCTCCTACAAACAAGCATATATGCAATACCTCTTAATTATAAAATAGTAAAGATAAAAAGAAAACGTTGGGTGCGTCGCGGCGTGTTGATGGAATGTTTGGTCTGTCAATAAACATAAACAAACAGAAACTTTTTTAACATCTGATATCAAATTCATCTTCGATGCAACATCTCTTTTATGTAAAGTATCTAGTTATCGACCTTTGTAAGGAAAAGGGAACAGCTGATCCGCAACGTATACGTTTACGTTAGAGTAGTTGTCGTCCAAGACTTTAATTCATCGCGTGTCTTCTAAAACCACGTTAGCGCCAACAACTCATTTTTTAAAAAGCAAAAAAAAAACTTATCGTTTTAAATACATAATTACTTTTGTTTCCTAAATAGTTAAGCAAAAATGCGACAAAATTATTGTAGATTTGTAAAAGCTATAAGCTTTTAACACAATAATACGCGTGGTTAATCTAACAAGTGTGAAGAAAATTTGTATGTACTTGAACCCACTAGTTTTAGAATCATCCCATCCCAATGTGCAACAACTACCACTTGACTGAACCCATACCAATTTTAAAAAATGGCTGTTAATAAAAAACATTTCGTGAACTTATTTCCGTTCCTTTTTTACATAACCTATGTATTTTTAACCAAAAAAAATTAATACTGAAGCAAAAACGATTCCCTCCGTTTACTTAGCACTCACATCTTAGTAGGTGAAATGACCTTGACTCCTTTACTCACTTTACGCTTTTCACATTTAAAATGTAGTGCTGAACTTTTTGTAGAAAGATGTTAACTTTAGCGCTCACATGTTCATATTTATTTACTTTTAATTAGTAATTTGTGTTATTTAACTTTTAATTAACAAATTGGTAAAATTTCAGTTTGTTTGTCGTTCTTTTGGCAAATGAGAATTCCAAATGAAAGTTGGTGAAGGTTGGTGGGTCTGTATTGTTGGTTTAAGTGAAAAGTTCAACTAATGGGAAAAACACACACGCAACTAATTATCAGAAAATATTATTTAATATAAACAAAACTTCTTTCGTTAAATAGAATTTATTTCTATATGAAATTTTAATTATTAAAAGCTAAAAGCTTTTTGTGTTAAACAGGAAAAAACAGGAAAGGAAAAAAGTTTGTAGAAATTATTTCCCTGTTTCAAAATTTGATTTAGTTATAAGCTCGGAGCATCGAAATATTTTATTCGTTTGAAAGACCTATAGATGTCTACTGTGACATGACTTGTATGGCACTTACATAGCGCCGACCTATTGAAACTTTCAGCCCAATTATGAATAAAAATTCCCCGGGAGTTTTTTCCCTTTCCCCATTGTATAATCGTCTAATTATACAACATTGTATAGTTGTTGGTAATTTTCATACAAAAGTAATGTCTCAATATACGATTGATTTTAATGTGCTTTGAAAAATTTTGTATTTATGTCAGGCCTGAAATTGTTCGATTTGTTTGGTGAATTTGTAAAAATTTTTTTTTGAATGAGATAGCTACCATCACAAATTTAATTCTTCTGAATGATTAATATATGTTTGATAGATTTCAATTTATTTTTTAAACTATTTTAATTAAAATTGTTTATCGATAAATATATATTACCATTTTATCTCGAATTAAGACTCCCATACCTAATTTATTTTCAACAAATTTGTCTATTCACAAGTGCATTAACAAAAATCGTATTTTTCAAACGATAAGCCATACGACAGAGCTTATGAAATGGACAATTGTTATATAGGCCACAAGTAAAGAAAAAGCTGTTTTGTTCGGGATTCTGGGTGTGTGGGATATTTACTTATAAGTAGGGCAACCAAAAAAAGCACTTGTACATAGAAAAAGTTCTTCCTACGTCTACAGATGTTAAGGGAGCATATTTAAAATTGAGTATTTGCTCTGAAGTATATTTTATACGATTGGACTCATAATTCCTCTTGCCTCCCAAAATATTCCCAATATCTTTTAATACCGAAAATCCTTCCTTTTTTAATAAAACTGATTTTTATTTTGTATTAAATTTGTCTCCTATATCCCCTGGAATACGGGATATTTTTCTTACGGTCCTTAACTATGTTCACTTAGAAAACCAATGAAAGATTTTTTGTTTCCAATTTTGTTACAACATCGTGTAAAACCCCAAAATTTCCAGAAATTAACAATATTTGATACACAGAGAAATTCTTAATAGCTAAAACTATATTAAAAAAGCAAAAATAAGACGTTACTATACCAAAAACAGAAAGAAGGGGAACTAACAGACGTTATTTTATACAAAAACTCTATTTAAAAAGAAATAAGACGTTACAAAGTATGATGGTAAAAGACGTTACAGACTGAGGCATTTTATCGTAAGAATACAGCTATGGAATTTTCGAGAGAAAAGAACTAAAACAAGCAAATAATAAAATAAGTTGATAAAAAGGCTTAATACTAAAAACAAAAACACATAAAAATTATACACAACACTATAAAAAGTACGTTACAGTACCGCTTAGACAGAGTTGCATAAAAATCAAATAAGAAAGTATAGTCGGTCAAGCCCGACCGTATGATACCCAACACAACAGTATTTAAAAACAAGTTTCGAGAGTGTTTGGCCAAATGAATAGTGATCTATGTTTTAAATTTCATAAAAATCGGTTAAATAGTTACTGATGGGCAGAAATTGACCCTATCTCCCCTCGTGGTCCTATTGTTTAAAAAATGCATACCTTACGTGCCCATATAAACATGAATCTATCTACATAGTCTTAAATTGCATTAAAATTGGTTTGATAGTGGGCACAAAGACCCTCTTCCGGATAGCAGCTTGTATGGGGGCTATATTAAATTATGGACCGATTCGCCCTTGTGCCAATTAGAGCCCACGTACCAAATTTCATTAAATCATCTTTAAAATTGCGACCTGTACTTTGCGCACGGAGTTACATGGACAGCGGACATCATTAGATCGACTCAGAAAGTGATTTGATTTGAGTTGATCGGTATACTTTAGGACCAATATTTTAAGGTGTTTCTCACATCAGCACAAATGCATAATACCCTCTCCACTATTTAGTGTAGGTATAATAACATACAGAGGTAATATAGGTTTTTGGGATGATATTGTTCAAGGGAAGCACAAAATATTACCATAACGTTGAACGATTTTTTTAACCAGAGTTGTTACAGCACAGAAATGGTTGATTTTTTAGTATTTATAAAAAAAGTTGCACATTAAAATAAATAATAATCACGATTTTTGCAAAATATTATTAAATAAGTTTTTTTCGTATGAAAAAAAATAAAAATTATCTTAAAATGGAAAAATTAGTAAAAAAAAAGCCGATATCGCAAAAATAACTAAAAAAGCCGATATTGCCAAAATAAGCAAAAAAAAAAGCTCTAACAAATGACGCTCATTTTCTTTGTTTTTTTATGATCGGAATTTGTGTTCAATCAAAATCTTTCTATCTTGTAAACCAAAAAATAAGCATTTGCTTTTTTTTTTGGTTGCCCTACTTATAAATTATAACTAAGAGCGTCTTTTATAGGCAGGTTATCACATTGCGAAGTGTTAAAGGTGATGGGAATAACATTTTGAGTCAATTATTTTTAATACACGAAAATGTATGACGACAAAGAAGTTTAAAAAAAAGTGCCTGAAGAACAACAATAGAAAGGTGAAATTTTTAAAAAATAACTCATAAAAATTTCTGCCATTATTTTTGATCATTTTGTTTTGTCCAATTATAATTAGATATTTTAGATATTATTCAAATACTATTTTTTGTCTGAACAATACACAAAAAAATATAATTGTTCCTTATTTCATAATTCACTTTCGATACGGGACAAAAAATAAATGTTATTTTAAAATTTTCAAACAAAAAAAGGAAATATGTAGAAGAAAAAGTAAAAAAATGATTCAAAGATTAATATTGATCCTTATGAACTTGTTTATTAAAAAATACGTTTAAGAATTTTAATTTTTTGAGCAAAAATTAATGTTATTATTTGCTTTTTATTTTTTCGAGCAAAAATAAAAGTTATTATCAAAAGAAATGTACGTGTTATAATAAGTTAATTAACTTTAAATATTTATTTTAATAACAATTGTGATTTTAGTTTTTTTTATTTATTTTAAAGGCTCAGTTAGTCTTTACTTTCTGTTTCTGTTCTGTTTCGTGCCGTTCTGTTACGAAATTGTAATAGTTACTATTTCTGTAGCAACTTATCAGCCATTTATGACAAATTTATTAGTTTTGCACCGTCCATTGTTTTATTTCAATAACTTAAATGCACATATATTTGAAGAAATTAAATTTTATGAATTCTTAAAATCAAAAAACTGTTTATTTCAATATAAATATGTATATTTTATTATTTATTTTGCTGTCACTTACAACTACTTAACAAGTTTTTGATTTTAACAAACTGAACCGCAACAGAACAGAACAACTGATCAATTTCACAGGTTTTTTAATAACAAAAACAAATCAGCTGATTCGTAAAAGAACAGAAAGTAAAGACTAACTGAGCCTTAATAATAAGTATTGTGGTTAATTTATTGAACTGTTTATAATTTTTAATCCAAATTTTGATCTGGGAATCAGCTGTCGTCAATGGCAGTGAGTGTTAAACGGCAAACCCCTCTGGAGAGTATGTGCGGTTACATTAGAAACGTCAGGGCAACCTGTCCGTGAAAACCTGGGTTACATTCCCAGTTCAGTCAAGAATGATCAATAAATTCTAATTCATTTTATGTTGTGAAATTCCTTTCTTCATAAAAACAATTTAATGAAAATTAAATTCAATGATTTTTAGCCTGATCAAAACAGCGCTTAAAAACTGCAGCCATAGTAGAAAAATTGCCGTTTTGCATTGTCAGTAGCAAAAAAAAACTGTTGATTTTTCAAAAAGCGAAAAGTTGTACACAAATTTTCGTTTTTTGTTCAACAGTTTTTGGTTTCGACTGCAGTTTTTTAAGCCCTGGATTAAAATATCAATATTTATTTTAATATTCATAAGAAATCCCCATCATGATCATATATTAAAATAAATATTTAAAGCCAATTTACTTATTATAACACGAACATTTCTTTAGAGAATAACTTTTATTTTTGCTCAAAAAAAAAACTTTTTTTTATTTATTTTTTTTTAAATTTCTTAAACGCAACGAATAAATTAAATACATTGTAAATAATCAATATGTTATTTAATTAAAAAAGTAAATGCTCATATTACCGTTATTAAACAAAAAATAATAATTATTATAAATCAATTAGAGTAGTTTATGTAAAATTATAAATAAATTAAATACGTTATTTAATTAAAAGCAGAGATTGAATAATACAACTATTGTTAAGGTTGAAAAAACGTGCTCGTTTTTTTATTAGGTCTAATATTTAAATGTCAGTTAAATTAATTAATATTAATGAATAAAAAAGACAACTAAAGGGTACTTTACACTACCACACAAGTCTTACGTATTTTGTGGAAAATACAACGCTGTCACGATAAGTTGTTATTGTTCTTTGAAAATTTTCAAACGTCAAAATACGTAAGACTTGTGTGATAGTGAAGTAGCCTTAAATAGTTAATCCAATTAGCACTGCACATTGGGGAATTTTAGAAATGAAGCGCAAAACTGTTGGACTTTTTTAAGGAAATTTCCTATCTTGTTTTCTTTTTTTTTTTTGATTAAATGTGCTTTTAGAAAAAAAGTACTTTTTGAATAAAAAAAAAAACACATAAAAAAAATCTTTTAAATAATGACCCAATTCGTAAGTTCGTAGTGAGCTTATCTATCACTGTGAAGTGTGTGGTTCAACTCCTGCTAAGAACTTTGATCTTTTTACTACAACAGGCTCAAAACCTATTGCTATTAACTAGTCGAATTCAAGTTTTTATTTAAAATGATTTGGGCCTTATTTGTTTATAGGGAATAAACTGTTCAAACAGTGTTGCCAGATTAAGAAAAATCTCTTCATTAAGATTTTTGTTTTCTAAAATAGTAGAGGAAAGCGGCATGAGCTCATCAAACTCACATTTTGTGATTGTGTTAGTAAAAAAATCACACGTATGATTTGATGTCAGTTTGACGAAAATCAAAATATTTTTGATTTTTACACAAATTTGAAGCTAGTTTAATGTGTGTGCACGAAATTTCTTTAAATTTTATTTGAGCGAAAACTAACTTTCAACAAAAAAAAAAAAATAATATAATTTGACAAATAATAAAACATTTTGCTTAAAGTTTGATGATACAAATTTGATGTGTGGCTGTGCTAAGAAAATCAAAATACGTAAATTTGATAAGGCAGTTTGATATGTATGTGGCCACGGCGCTTAAGAAAATAGGAAAGAGTTCTACAATTTTTTAAACTGTAGAAAATGCTTTAAAAAACATTTTTTTCACAAGTAAATGCAAAAAAAATAAATCAACAAGGATTAATTTTTATAAAAACGGCTTAAAAACTGAACTGTCAACTTGCTTTATTTTTAATTTTTTCCGAAAACAATAAAGCAATTTGTTTTATGGTACCTACTAACAACTACAATTAATCTTGGGGGAATTCCAACCAATTGTAGTGGGGAATGTAAAAAAATAAACACACTTTTTATTGTTGGTTTTTTGTTTAAGCTTGATATCGTTGCAACTAAGATTTTTCGAGTGTTTGCAATTCTCATTCACTCTGCAGTTTTGTTTGCTAATATAAAATTTTTTGGGAGAATGTTCCCTGATGATCTGGCCTAAGCAACCAGTGAAATGCGCATGCAAATTAAATTTCAGGGTTTTTATCAAGAATAAAAAAATTACTTTGATAATTTTAATAAAAACTTTGAAATAAACTTAAAGTTTTATTTAAACAATTTTTTTTTAAAGTCCAAGTTTTATAAATTTTAATAGTCAGTATTTTAAAACTTCACAATTAAGTTACTTACCTACCAAAATTGCCTCTACAAACTGTTGTTGGTTCTGGGGCCTAATTCTGGCAGTCGTGATCGGGAACTTTCTCGATTCGAAAGCAATTATATTTCTAATTTTTTCAGTCGATACTGAACAAATTGAAATTATTTTTTCAGTATTGTGAAATCGAAATTAAATTTACAACACTGAAAAAATAATTCCGATTCGTTCAGTATTGACTGAAATAATTAGATATAAAATTACTTCGAATCGAGAAAGTACTCCATCACGACTGCCAGAAACAGGCCCCTGGTCTGTCTTAAAAAAAATAATTTCCAAGCATTTCGATTTTGTGCATGCTCTCTCCAGTTTGTGGTACCAGACCCTTAGTATTCTTCCACTTGGTTCTTAAAGTGGTCCCGAAGCGCTTGGATTCATTCGACTCATAGGCCCGGCAACGAGACCCAAAGAGTCTTTTGTTTAACCCGTGTTCCATACCATGTCAGGTTCAGGATACGTATGAAGCCAATTACCCTGCCTGGAGAAAAAATTTTAAATTTCAGTTGGGCTCATCAGTTGACCACCGAAAAATATACGCCTCGTAGTCCCCAAGACGGAACAGCAGCAGAGCAAATCAAAACAAATTCAAATCATTTCCCAAGATTGTTCAGAGATGTTTTAAAAAAGTCCATGACTAATCTGGACTTTACCTTTACCCTCTTCCTCAGAAATTTCTTAACTACTACACTTTACTACGTTCACGACGTGATCTAGCGCATACAGTTTACGGTTATTCCGATAGTGATATCATTCACTCTATTTATGTCATCGCGACGTTTGCCTAAGAGTAATGAGCATACATTTTGTCTTGTCCCCGTTTTCCATTAGACCCATCATTTCGATTTTGGAAAAAATACCAGTTACGTCTTGCTCTATCTTTCCGACAATATCAGTGTGCAAGAATGATGTGGCCTTTTATGTTTACTATGCCAGTTTATAATCTTCTGCGTTTTTCATTATTTTCTATTGAACATTAGAAAAGACTACACAAATATGGCATGATAGAACCAGTGTCGACTCTTTTCGAATTCAAATTCTTACACGATAGGAAAGGATAAGAAGTCAAAAGTATCCCGAAATATTTTCCATATAGCAAGTGAGGGTAGATTGGGTTAGGTAGAAATGACAGTCAGTACTCATCTGACCCAATGATTCATTTGAGAATCCCAACTATGTTAAAAATGCACTCCAATTCAACGCCAGAGATGTTTCCTAACCAATTAAAGGTAGTGATTCCGATTTCGGCTAGTCGCCTTCTCGCCAGTGCAGGACAGTGACAGAGGAGGAGTTCTGAGTTCTCCCCCTTCTTTTTCTACATCGAAGCTGAAGCATAATAATGGTGTCTGCCTACCAGACGCTGTGCATGCCTGACTTAAAGCGACATCCCGTGATAACGGAAACCAAAAAATATGCTTCCCTTTAAGTTATCGATAGTTGAGGCAGGGTACGCCCGTTATCCGTGGCTTGGCAATCCTATTTCAGTGTTCCTGGACTGTGTGTTGTTAGCAGGGCTGCCAGGTACTTTTTTCCTTGTCCCCAAAAAATTAAAAAAAATTTCCAAAAATCCACAAATTACAAAAAATAACCTTAAAAAGTTTATATTTTTTTTTTGTTTTTTTACGACAAAATTCTAAGAAATCCCCAAATAAAAATTTTTAGTAAAAAAAAAATTATTTTATTTTGTTTGCAGCGACTGGTTTCGGCATGTTTTTATACCCACACCACAATAGTGGAGAGGGTATTATGCATTTGTGCTGATGTGTGTAACGCCTTAAAATAGTGATCCTAGACCCACCTTAAAGTATACCGATCTACTCAGAATTACTTTCTGAGTCGAACTTACGATGTCCGTCCGGCTGGCTGGCTGGCTGTCCATGTAACCTTGTGCGCAAAGTACAGGTCGCAACTTTGGAGATACCTTGATAAAATATGGGTCATAGGTTTTTATTGGCACAAGGACCAAGCCTATTGAAAATGGGCCAAATCGTAGGACCACGAGGAAAGATAGGGGGAAATTTCTTCCTCTCAAAAACTATCAAACCGATTTTAATGAAATTTAAAACATAGGTAGATCCATATCTATATGGACACATAAGCTATACAGTTTTTCAAAAATAGGACCACAAGGGGATGTAGGGGGCAATTTCTGCCTCTCACAAACTTTCAAACCGATTTTAATGAAGTTTTTAAACATAGAGAAATCCATATTTATATGATGTGTTTTTAAGTACTGTGGTGCTGGGTATCATATGGTCGGGCTTGACCGACCTTTCTTGCTTGTTTTAAATCCTTTTGATGTGATTCCAGTGAGGAATTACAAGCAGAACAATTATGCTGTTTTTGAATACGAATGAGTCAATTTATAAGAATTTGGAGGTTGCTCAATCCGTTTTAGTCATCCTGTAAATCAACAATAAAAATACATATTTACGAAACAAAGTGAGTGCCCCGGTAGGCTAGCTAGTAGTGAGCTAGTCTATCAGCCCCGGGGTTGCGGGTTCGATTCCCGCCAGAGACTCTGGTTTCTTTCCTGCAGACAAGCGTAAAGCTTCGCGGGGATTAGCTTAGGGAATAAATAAAATAATAAAAGAAGCGAAAAGATATTAAAAATGTGTAAAATCCCCGATTATTTTTATTAAATCCCCAACCCCAAATGACTTTCTTTGTCCTTTTTGCTTGCATGAAATCCCCAACTTTGGGATAAAACCCCAAGTCTGGCAGCCCTGGTCGTTTACAATATCTATAGCAAATTGCCAATTTTCGAGTTTGCCGGAGAGCCAAGGAATTCCAACGCCTTACAATACCAGTAAAAGCCGTAAGATAGCGCTCTAGCAAGCTCATCGGCCCTGATGTACCCCAGTATATTCCAAGTTTGTTTTATATTAAAAGTAAATCCAGTCGGTCTATTATTTCACCCAGCAATCCTAGAATTTAATTCCCATTCAGTACTTTTTAAATTTGCCATTATAATTACACATGAATTTTAATTACCAGTATTTGTAATTAATATTAAAATTTTTTTCTAAATTCCTATACTATTTATTGCAATAAATATCTATCTTTAAATTGGGAATTTTATGGTAAAATTTTTTAAACATTTATTGCATTTATTCTATAAACATGCTCGTATTTTCTGCAAATACATAAATATGCTTTTAAATAATCTGTGATTGTTTGGGGAATAAATAGTTCGTTCAGTTTAACAAAAAAAAAACTAAAGTTGAAAAAAAAAAATTACGAATTTATTGTAGTTCAACTTTATTTGAAATAAATTCTCGTACACTTTTTTAATCTAAAAACTAGAAATAAAAAAAAAAACAAATATTTATTTTTCTGACATCAGTTTATGCTGCACCATAAATAACTTTATTATCTAGTTCTCTTTTTCAGTTTTGCTGTTTTTCGATTTATTTGCATTTAAATTTTTGGTTTAATATTCTTTTTTTTTTTTTTTTGTTTAAAACTTTACAAAACATTTTTCAAATACACATTAAATATTAATATCATTTCAAGTTTATTTAAACGATGAATTTATTAAAAAAAAACTTTTAATAATACAAAGCAGTTAAGGAAATATTACATGAGATCTAAATTATTTAACATTTCCATTTTAAAATAAAGAAAAACAAATGTTAAATGTCCAAAAACCATTTTATTTAACTATCAATAAACATACAGTGGTGGCCATATAATTAGAAACGATGGGCCACTTAATTAGAAACGTGCAGTTTATGTTTTAATTCTCTAACTTATCCTTTAATAAATGACAAAGTAAGTGCTAGTTAAAATACAATAGAGCAACTTGCAATAAGTTTAAAACGGTTTAGTTTCTAAAATAGACAAAAAAAAATCGTGTACTCTACAACTGAGAGAGTTAGTTGTGCTATGTTATCAGATTGAAAAACTGTCAATGTCGGCTATAGTAAAAAAGTTTGCTTGCTAAAAAAAATATAGTATTTGGTGCAATTCACTTGTATAAGAAGACAAAGGAGTTTGAACCCCCAGCCAGAAAGACCACTTCCCCGGTAGATAGAGTTATTTGCACACTTAAAAGAAAAATCAATTCAATCCTATTGAACTCAAGCCGTAGCGGTGTCAATAGTACGGTAAGCTCGGATTTCCTCAAATCAAGCACAGATGGCTTGATTCAAATACTAGATGTTAAGGTGCCCCGTACTTAAAAAAATCCAAAACGGGATTGAGATAAAATTAATCTGAAACTGTGCTTGATTCAAGAAGCTCTAAGATGTTTTAATCCCAAAATCGTATCTGAAAAAATCCGAAAGTGAGATTTTAATTCTAAACTTAACTCTTAACCCTAGATAACCATTGAGAGAGAGATTTATATTATTGTACTTACCCGTTTACACATACACAGAAATAAAAACAATCGGAATAAATTAAGTTTTTTTTACTCACTTTAAATACTAGGGTATTCATTCGGTTAACCGTTAACCGGTTAACCGATTAATTACTACCCGATTAACTGATCGGTTAATTTAAAATTGTCTATTTTCGATTAACGATTAAACCGGTTAATTTCAGTCGATTAACCGATTAACCGATGTTACATAATTTTAAATTTTTTGTAATATTATAAAATTTTTTTTTGTGTTTTAATTAATTGCTTCGTCTCATAAACATGTTGAGAAAACATTTTTTTATACAATATATTTCCTTCTAGCAATATATTTTTAAAATACAGTACAAAAACAGAATAAACTCTCGATAGTAACACATACATTCTTTAAACAGAATTTACCGAAACAACTAGAAGTGTTAAAAATTTTTCAAAATTAAATGAGGACTCTAATGGCATAATGGAAAATTCTATGTGTTTAGAGAAATCCAGGAAAAGGATTGAGAGATAAGATATTCTGTATTATGAGCTGTTTCTGATTCCTCCAACACCCACGATAAGTGAACAAAAATTTTCCAAGTCAATTGTTGTCAAAACTAAAGAAAACTATTGCTTTAATCCTAAACCAAAATTGTTTTCCAAAAAAGTATTTTATCGGATCTCCTAAAACTATTGAAATAACTAATAAAATTATCCACAGTCTATTTTTAAATAAATACATATTCAGGGGTGTTCTGGAAAACGAAAACGCAAGACGCAAGAATTTGAAGGTTGTTTCTATTACACTTTTAATCTAATTTTTATAGTTTTTGTTATAAAATATTGAATTATTTGTATATTTATCAATAAAATTCTTTTACTACAGAAATCTTATTAAAAAACGACGTTCAAAAAGTTCTTGCGTTTTGCGTTTTCGATTTCCAGAACACCTCTGATTATGTATTAATTTAAAAATACATGTCACATATATATGAATAATTTTTTTTGTTTGCTCGTTTTAGAAAAAGAATTGTTATTCTTGTTTTTTTTTACTAATAAACTCCAAATAATAAATAATTTATGCATTTTTAATTATTGGAATTACCTTTTTTATAAAAAAGACTTTATTAATCGGTTAACCGATCAAAAGCCAAATTAACCGATTACTAACCGATTAAACCAAAACCTCGGTTAATTAATCGAGCGATTAACCGATTAAAGTAAAAGCCCGATTAAATGAATACCCTATTAAATACTCAAAAATTCAAGTACGAAGACCACTAAAACATACTGAAAACAATCCTGATTGGGATTGCTTTCGAAAATCAATCCCGGAATTTCTTTAAATAAGTATAAAATTCTTAAGCCAAGTAAAAAAGATTGAACTTTTCGTTGGTAGTGCTACTCTGAGAGTACAATTACAAAATTAGCGTTTAAATCTCATTTTACTTATCAAAGTTTGTTGCAGACACTAGTAGTTAAAAATTGATTTGCTTGTTGTGTGAAGAAACAACAAAAACAACAGAACAAGACGAAAACACTTTTTTTCCATGTTTAAAAAGTAAAATTCAGAACTCTTGCTTCTCATTTAATTTATATTTTCAGTAATATATGCACATTAAGTTTTTAAAGTAAAATCAGAAATGGTGCTGGAGTTTTATAATTGAAATTCTGTAAGGAATAAAACGGGAAAGTAAATCAATCTCATTACCGGATTTTTTCAAGTACGAATTCGGGATTAATTATGGATAACTTAAGTATTTCGCGATTAAAAAGCCGTACTTGAATCAATCTATCTATACTTGATTCAAAAAAATCCGTACTCACCGTGCTATTAATAACGCTTCGGATTGATTTCAATTTTTTGTATTTCCACTTTATTTACAGAAGAACGTACAATTATAAGCCACCAGCAGTATGCCCGATATTGTTTTCGTAATCATTCTACTTTGAAATTTTTATGTTCGTAATCGCTTGTAAGATTTTCATAATTTGCACTTTTTTTATGCTTTTAAACGAGAAATTAATTTATAAAAACTTGCTTATAAGCATTAACTGTGAATATAAAAAAAACTCGCTTGTTTTAACCAGCATCTTAAAAAAAGCCATTTTGCTTGCATTGAAAGTGCATGAATACATTTAAAGTATGATTAAAATTTGGTAAATTCAGTTTTGATAAAATAATTTTCGCGCGTTTTTTTTATTGTGGTTTGAATGAGTGCAATTTATTAAAATTGTTTTATATTGTGATAAAAAATAAGGAATGTGCATTTAAGCAAATTCTTATACTCGAAACAAATTTGGCTTTTTTAATAAGCAAACTGTATTTGCACAAAAGCGTGAAACGCTTTTAACCGGTGTGCAAATAAGCGATAAGTACTGTGCTTAGTTAAATAATTTTAACAAGTAGGATTTAAGAATTTTTGCTTCTTATTTTACTTTTTAAACATTAAAATATTGTGTTTTTCTTCTTGTAGTGTTGTTGTTGTTTCTACACAAAACAGGAAAATCGTTGTTTAGTAGTGTTGTTGTTGTTACTACAACAACGGATGGATCCAAGATGGAAACCGGCACTGGTTCCGGTGTATTTTTCATGGACACCGACGTGAAAAGTGCCTTCCAGGCTGAGATCCTAGCGATCTGGAGGGCGACGGAAGTGGTACTGGATTACATCGTGGGTGGATCTATGGTGACAATTTTGTCGATAGTTGGGACCTGAACACTGCATGGTTGATGGAAATGAGGTGGCGGATGAACTCGCGAGAGAGGGTTCGAATCTGGACTAAGTGGTAAGGGACAGGGAGGTGAAGCCCCCCCCCCCCCTATGTTACTACCATGGGGTGATACGGGAAAGATTCCGTCCTGGAGGGATGGAACGAATTGATCGCAGGGGCAACCAGGGTTCTACTGGGATTATATAGGGGTAGTCTTAGGACACTTATAGGGTTATGGACGAGTCATTGTCCTGTTAGGGCTTTTACAGGCAAATGGGACAGTACCGTACCGGACTTCTGCAGATTGTGCGATAATTCTGAGGAGCTAGAGACTATTGAGCATGTACTGTACCACTGTCCTAGGGTACAGGGTCTCAGACAGAAATGGCTGCAAGATAGATTTCACGACGAACTGGGGTGTATCGCTAGATGTAACCCAGTTGATCTTCTGGGTTTATCAAGGAAATAGTGCGTTTGTTTCTGTTGAGGGGACTGAAGAGTGGGTAATAGTTCTACATGATACCTACTAACTTTCTTAATTCTATCTATCTCTTATTTCTTTTCTTCACTTTTCTCTTTCACTACCTTGTGATTGAAGGGATTCACAATGGACCGCATTGGTCTCCGAGTGGAAATGTGCCATTGGGCACATAACCATTATTACCTAACCTAACCTACTAGAACAAGCTTATAAAAATATTGTATTAATTATTTCTTAGTGTTATTCGTACTTAAATTTTAACTTTAATTTATTACGAGTTTTTTATTTCTGTGAATGTTTACACAATGTTTTGGAAAAGTTCTTAGAAATAATAAGAAAGGCTTAAGTAGATTATAAAACATGTTGTAAAAAATTTGCTTATTGAAGTTTAAAGCTGGCAAAATTTATTGTATAATACATATGTGCTATAAAAATGTGGCCAACTATTCACAGCTTAACTGATAGCATAAAATGGCTAATCAACGTTTTAAAAACAAAATTTTGATCTGAAAAGTATTTCAATTTTTAAATATTTTAAACAAATTTGCAAAAAAAAACCCCGCTAAAACACTAAATTGGAAACACTAAATTTCAGTTTATCTTATAACTAAATTTTATTTTTATAACATTTTTCTTTGTTAAAACTATCTTTTTCTTAAAATCATTTTTAAAACATTTAATATAAACATTTTTATTATTCGCACATTATTTTCGCATTTGCATTTAAAATTATTATAAACATTTATTTTAATTTTGAAATTCATACAAACTATTCACTAACAACACGCCTTCTCATGAGTTTTTTTTTCTTTTTAAATAAAAATCTTTATTTCAGTTGTTTGTTTGTTTTGTAGTCTTTAAATATTTTTCAAGCTAAATTGAATTTCTACATGTCTTTAATGTAATAATTCTGTAGAAATTAAAATGTGTCTGCATATGCATTTGTAAATAAATTCACAAGTGGCATGTGCTAAGAAAATAATTTTATTTTAGCATATAAATAATATTAGCAGTTTATTTGAAATGTGGGCTAATAAATAAATTTTTTGATTTGATATTATTATTGAGTTAAAAAAATATGTTTTTATTAAAATTCAGAGAAAAACAGATGAGAAATATGTGCAAATATTTTTTAAAAACTAAATAAACATATTGATTGCCTAAATGATGTCAATGAAAACAACAAACAATTAAATTTTTTATATACATATTTTGATATTTAAGTCAGGCTAAAATTCATTGAATTTAAAAATATCATAAACAGTTCAATAAAATAATAACCACAATACTAATTATTTGTTTTATATTATTTGCTTCTTATTTTAAATAGCAAAAAAAGTAAAAGGCACTTTTTATTCAGAAAGATATTTTTTTAATCAAAAAGTTACTCTTTATTCAAGAAGTTACTTTTTATTCAAAAAGGTGATTTTTATTTAAAATAGGTAAATTTTATTTAAAAAGGTACTTTTATTAAAAAGGTACTTTTTATTCAAAAAGGTACTTTTTATTTAAAAAGGTACTTTTTATTCAAAAAGGTACTTTTTATTCAAAAAGGTACTTTTTATTCAAAAAGGTACTTTTTATTCAAAAAGGTACTTTTTATTCAAAAAGGTACTTTTTATTCAAAAAGGTACTTTTTAATCAAAAAGGTACTTTTTAATCAAAAAGGTACTTTTTAATCAAAAAGGTACTTTTTATTCATTTTATTATTTCTTTTAAACTCACCTTAATGAGACTTTTCAGATCTTAAAAACGGATTAATCACTAGAACGATTGAAAAAGGAATAACACACAATTCATTCATTTGCTCAAAAAATTGTATCAGAAACAATTCTTGGAGGTGATTTTACGATAAGTTACAATTTTCTCCCAACGAGAGTATAATTTATGATCCAAAAATGTGCTCATATGCGGTTATTTTGCTCTTGAAGCTGATTCCTAAAAGACTCGATTATGATAGAAAATGCTAGCTGGGGTTCTTTACATACACCAAATTCACATGAGGGCTTTTACAACGTTGTTTTTTCTTCATTCCCTTTTGAAGCACCTTCAAAAAATCCTTTGCGTTCATATCATGATTTTTGGTAGATGTCTTTTTATTTACAGTAGAGCCTTGATCTATTAACTAGCATCAATTTACCGGGAAATACAAAAGAAAAAAAAATTGATAATCCAGGATGCTGCCGGTCCCTTCTGTTATGGATAATCGAGGTCTTACAGTATTTTCAACCTGACACTTCAAAGTAAGAAAAGAATAAAACGTGACAAGAAGAAGTTTAAAGAGAAATAAAAACGACATGAAATGTCTTACCCATCTTTCTTATCTACGCCGTTCGCCACCAACAAAAAGAAAAGTCGTAAAAGCCCCCGTGTGAATTAGCTGATACAAGGAACTACATACTTAAGGCTAGATTACACTTTTATACTTTGTATTAATACATGTCAAAAGCTCAAGTATTATGTAAAAGTGTGATAGTGTGAAAGCAATGTGTCATATAAATGAGAAGTATTACGACAAACAATTTGACATCCCATAAGACTTCACCATTTTTTGAAATTTTTCAAAACAATAATACTTTTCATTTGATCCGGGTTGCATTTTAGCAAGAGCATGTTAATGCCTGATAGTGTGAACAGAAACTGTTATGTTGAATTAGATTTTTTGACAATCGCAATAAAACTCATTAGATTTCTATCTCACAGAGTAGTATGGAATACGTAAGACTTGTGTGACAGTGTAAACTAGCCTTTAGAGAAAAGTTTTTCAAGAATAATTTTATTCAAAAAATAATTTTATTTAAAAAGTACTTTTTCCTCGAAAGAATTTTTAATATAAAAAAAATATTTTTCAAGCCCATTTAATTCTTTTTATTATTAAAATGTCATTTTTTTTAAAAAAGAGCTGTTATATGTTTTTGCTTTTCTATACATAATTTATTTTAAAAGATGTTTGATATTGTTACAAGTAGAACTGATGCTTATAGTTCTTATACGCTTTCATTTTGTATTTTTGTTTTTTCTTGACCTACTTACAACTACAATTAATGTTGAAAGAATTCCAATCAATTGTAGTGAAGAATGTAAGAAGAGATAAACTCACTGTTTATGGTTGATGTTTTTGTTTAAACTTTGATATTGTTTCAAGTAGAACTATTGCTTATAATTCTTATACGCTTTATAGTTTTGTTTGGTTTAAAATCTTAAGTTTTTCTAAAATCTTTTTGGATAAAGTTTCCGGGCGATCTGGCCTAAGCAACCAGTGAAATGCGCATAGGAACAGCGTATCCCATCAACAATAAATTGCAGTGTTTTTATCAAGAATAAAAATTGGGAATTAAGCACGAATAACAAAATCTTTTAAATTAAAATTTTGTATTCCCAAAAATTGCACAAAAAGTGCACGGCCTAAAAAAACTTAACTGGCTACATGCTTTTGCAAGTTGTTTTTGTTTTTATTTTGTTTTTTCTTAACCTACTTACAACCACAATTAATGTTGGAAGAATTCCAATCAATTGTAGTGGGGAATGTAAGAAGAGATAATCTCACTGTCTATTGTTGATGTTTTTGTTTAAACTTTGATATTGTTTCAAGTAGAACTATTGCTTTTAATTCTTATACGCTTAATAGTTTTGTTTGGTTTAATATCTTTAGTTTTTCTTAAATCTTTTTGGATGAAGTTTCCTGACGATCTGGCCGAAGCAACTGGTGAAACGCGCATAGGAACAGCGTATCCCATCAACAATAAATTGCAGTGTTTTTATCAAGAATAAAAATTGGGAATTAAGCACGAATAACAAAATCTTTTAAATTAAAATTTTGTTTTCCCATAAATTATTTTGATAATACATAATTTATATTAAAAACTCTGCTTCAAAGCGCTTTTTAGACAAATTTTCGCTTTATACCGCATCTTTTTGCAAAAAGGAAATTTTTTTACTCTTGTTCAAGAACTCGTATTTCAAAGAAATTGCTGATAAAATTTAATATAAATTTCGTTTACATACTTTATTTTCTTACTATCTTAATCTCAATTTTAATTTCATGTCTGTTTTTAAATCTTTCCTTAACGTCAATTAGGTTTTCTTTTTTTAATCTGGCGAACTTGAAAATAAACAAGAGTAATGAAAATATTTCACTACAATTTTTTTAGTTTTCTTTGAAACCACTTTAACAAGATTTATCTCTCATTTATCAAACAGAAACTGAGAAAAAGCCACTAGACCCCAGTGTATGCGTGACGAGTACTGAAAAGGGGTCAGTGCAAAAATATTTTTCTTCATTAAGTTGTTACACCAGCATTTTTATACACAAATAAAAGCATCATTATCTAAAAATGTGGGTTTGTTCAGCTTAATTATGATCATAATTTTCTTAACCCTCCCCTGACTTCCAGCCCTTTAATCACCACTATTCCCAATAATCATTTTTACTCGTTGTCCAGATTCAGTTACTTTGCGATTCAGTTAATTTAGTCTTGATACGTATCACACTTTCATGTGTTAGTTACGTTTTGGAACACATTTACACGCCATCTTTCTGGTAATGGGGCAGAAAAAAAAATGTAAAAGTTTTATTTCATTTAATTAAAATGAAATATTTTGTATTCAGAAAAAACAATTTTTGGAATGCTTTTATTTATATTTTACTTTAAATACTACTAGTATTTGAGCCAGCAATATTTAATACACACTTGCTAATGGATCAGGAGGGGATTTCATATTGTGAGTGCGTTTTTAACTTTATTTAACTTATTAAATCACTTTGACGGAAAAATAAACTTTTTGGCTAAGAAGTACTTTTTTGAATAAAAAGTGCTTTTTTTTATATAAAAATTACCTTTTTAAATAAAAATTATCTTTTTGATTAAAAAGTACTATTTGCATAAAAATTACCTTTTTGAATAAAACGCATATTTTTGAATTAAAAGTACCTTTCTGAATAAAAAGTACCCTTCAAATAAAAATAAATTTTTTGAATAAAACGTATCTTTTTGAATTAAAAGTACCTTTCTAAAAAAGTACCCTTCAAATAAAAATAAATTATTTGAATAAAAAAAAAACACATACAAAACAAAAGGTAAGAGTGCTATGTTCGGCTATGCTGAATCTTATGGTGCGATAGGAACAGAAAGTTATATAAACAACATAAAACATCCATGGTCCTGATTGATTGAATGATAACCTGTAAGAGGGAGGTTTTTGGTACATTTTTGCTATACAACTGGTACTTTTTTTAAAGTTTTTTAAATTAAACATGCATGGTCCTGAAGGAATAAAAATCTGTAAGTGGGAGCTGTTTAAAACTTTTCCGTTCTACAGCTGGTACTTTTTTTAGTTTTCGTTAATATTGGACCTAGAAACATAAAATTAAACATTCAATGCCTCGTGTGGCTGAAAATATAAAAAAGAGGGAACTTTTTGGTACTTTTTTGTTTTTTGGCTGGTACTTTTTGAATTTTCCTTAATATTGGACCTAGAAACATAAAATTTCACATGCAATGTGTTGAGGATGAGAATCTATAACAGGAAACTTGTTGGTACCTACTTTTTTCTTCTCAACTGGTGCTTCCTGAATTTCCGTTAGTATTGGACCTTGAAACATAAAATTCCACATGCAAGGTCCTGAGTGAATGAGAATCTGTAAGAAGGATCTTTTTGGTAATTTTTCGTTCCTTAACTGTTACTTTTTAAATTTTTATTAATACTGAAGCATGTGGAATATTATGTTTCTAAAATTCAAAATGCAGAGTCCATAGTGATCGGGAAACCATAAGAGGACACTTTTTAGTACTTTTTTGATTTTCAATTGGTACTTTCTGATATTTTTTATATTATTAAACTTACCAAATCAAAATAAACATTCACGGAATTGAGTGGAAGATAACATATGAACCCTGAGGCTGGTCACCCGCTTAATCGAACCGCTAAGAAAAAAACCTCGAAACATGTAAATTCATTAAGGTGGGTCGAAAAAAAGGTTGTGCCAGTCACTCGCTAGAATGAAAGATATATCAGTGAAGTTTCTAGCACAGGAAAAAACCTTTTTTGAAACGCCCCCAAATAAAGCCCATTTAGTTTTTTTTTATATTGCGCTGCCATTTTAAATGCATAACTTATGTTATGTTATCTTCATATTTGCATAAATAATTATGGTCAAATTTCGACCACAGGGCAAACACAAGTACACAGAAATCTATAAAGTATTTGCATGGGAAGTGGCAAGCCCACTTCTCCAATCCCACCCAGTTTGTTAGAGAGTTTCTGTATTGATAATCTTGTTATTCGTACCTAATTTGAAAACTTTGGCTCTTGCCGTTCTCCATATATACAGTAAAAGTAGTGGGTAAAATTAAAGGTGCTCGTGATTTTTTGTTCATATCTCAACTATTTGTTGAATGAACTGGCTGAATTTCAATAGCAAACTTTTCAGGGTGCGTGTTTAACAACCACACGGACATCATTAACAAACTTTGCAACTCATAAGGACCCAGAATAAATATATATAAAGTAGTTTTTTTTTGGAGTGATACAACTTTGAGTTGGCATCACTGCTTTATTTGACCACCCATTTAACAGCTGATAGTTGCTTTTTGTTTAGTTTGCTTTCAAATTTTACTATAAATCGACTTACACCAGAGCAACGTGTACAAATTGAAGCCCATTTCTGGTTAAATGGGTACGTAAATAAGCAGAATTGTCGCATTTGGAGTGAAAAGAATTCACAAGCTTTTGTCGAAACACCATTACATCCACAGAAAATAACTGTTTGGTGCGCTTTATGGACTGGCGTAGTCATTGGCCCATATGTCTTCAAAAACGATGATGGTCAGAATGCGAAAAGTTCTTGAAATTAGTGTTCCAGATTGCGCTTTCTACGCGCCAGCCATGGCGGCCACTTGGCCGAAATCATATTTAAACATTAATGTCGTAAAATTTTCTATCCAATAAAGATTGTTGTATTGATATCAAAAATAAATTACTATATTTTATTATGATTTAAACTTGTATCACTCTATAAAAAACACCCTTTATTTACTTTATAGGGTCTTACATCAATATTGTAGAAATAACAAACGGAATGACAAACTTATATAAATCCTTTCCATCTCTGGTGAAGGTTATAAAAAAACACTAACCAACGATTAAAAAAAATTGTTCCTTAAAAAGCATTATTTCGTAATTACATTGAATTAAAATTTTAAACTTAATAAAACAGTTCCGTTTTGTTTTAGAGAAAAAAGAATATTCCATCTAATCTCCACAAAATTTCATTAACAAATACAATTTATAATTAGTGTTGATGCTAAAACTCTGACTTTAATTATCTCTCACTGACTCTTTTAAACAGTTGTAAAAAATACTATTTCAACGTTTTTATCTGGGGTCTTTTAAAATATTCACAAACCATGAAATGTGTTCCAAATTGCAAATGTGTTCAAGTAAAAAAGCTGTATCTCTGGTATCTATGGATGGATTGAATGTTCTACTCTTACATTGTAATGTACCATAATGAAATGTTTCTTTTATGGCATTTTTTAAATTGGAATTTGTTTTTTTTTATTTTATTTTTTAATTTTGCATAATGTATTGCTGCAACTTTCCTGCAAAACGTGTATACATATGGGGGATTTCATGTCAAGTGACCCAATTTTGAAATCGATGTCTTCCGATGTGGATGAAATTTGCACCAAGGTTAGTCCTAATGGATAGTAGTTTAATAATTAGTATTGTGGTTTAGACACAAATTTTCAACAAGATCGGTCTAAAAGTTTCTGAGTTAGTGGGGGTCAAAATTTGACATTTTGGCCATACAGGTGTTCTTTCTTATCCATGTAACTTATTACCTATTGGTGTTAGCAAAATTTGTCCCAAGTAGCTTCGATAGCTATTTGATCAATATTTTGAAAAAAAATTTTTTGTTTTTTTAAAAATTTTTTAAAACTTTTTTTTTAAATTTTTTTTTTTTTTTTTTTTTTTTTTTTTTTTGATATTCTTTAATTAGGCGCGAGTTCATCAAATTTAATTTTCATAAAATTATTTTCACTGAGGGAAGGAATTTTACAACTTGGAATTTTTATTAAAATTTATTGATAATTTTTCTTGGCTGAGCTGGGATTTTAACCCGGGTTGATCTTTACATGTTTCAAGAAACACCACTTTCTATCGTCAGAAGATCTTTGTGTTCTACCCACTGCACCACTGCGGTGCCCGTTAGCCAACAGTCAAACATCAATCTTTAACTAGTAGTACTGGTGGTTCGAAATTTGCTGTTATTATCACTTTAATTTCAAATTACATGTTGCCTCCTTTTTCCTCTGTTTTTTCGTATTCTTTCTGTCAAGACTTTGTCTTGAAAACCTGAATACATTTGTTTATTATGTTTTTTTTTGTCCACTTTCGTCGACATTTTTATTTGTACAAATTAACGTGCAAATGTAAACATTAGAGCTTGTGCCATAGCTATTTCTAAGAACAATTTTGATTTTTTGTTGAACTGTTAATTTTTAATTTTTGATATTCTTTAATTAGGCTCGAGTTCATCAAATTTAATTTTGATTAAATTATTTTCACTGAGGATGTAAAGATCAACCCGGGTTCAAATCCCAGCTCAGCCAAGAAAAATTATCAATAAATTTTAATAAAAATTCCAAGTTGTTAAATTTCTTCCCTCAGTGAAAATTATTTAATGAAAATTAAATTTGATGAACTCGAGCCTAATTAGAGAATATAAAAAAAAAAAAAAATAAATTTAAAAAAAAAAGTTTTAAAAAATTTTTAAAAAAACAAAAAAATTTTTTTCAAAATATTGATCAAATAGCTATCGAAGCTACTTGGGACAAATTTTGCTAACACCAATAGGTAATAAGTTACATGGATGAGAAAGAACACTGCATATGCTAAAAATTGAAAAACCCTTGTCTAGAGTTAGAAATTATTTTTTTTTATACATAAGCCGCTCGCATCCCAAAAAGGGACCAAAACTACCTTAAAGGAAAAGACATAAGCTTTCTTTTGAACAAAAAAAAAAAAAAAAAAACATTCCCGCTAAAAAAAATTAAAAAAAGTTTTAAATTTAAAAAAAAAATAAAAAAATTTTTTAAAAAAACAAATAAAATTTTTTTCAAAAGATGGATCAAATAGCTATCGAAGCTACTTGGGACAAATTTTGCTAACACCAATAGGTAATAAGTTACATGGATAAGAAAGAACACCTGTATGGCCAAAATGTCAAATTTTGACCCCCACTAACTCAGAAACTTTTAGACCGAGCTTGTTGAAAATTTGTGTCTAAACTACTATCCAATAGGACTAGAGTTTTTTTTCCCCGGACTTTTTCGATTCCCGGGAAAGCGGGAAATTTTTTTAAATTTCCCGGGATTCCGGGATCCCGCTCCATATAAATAATACAAAGTAAATTTTGTTATTAATTAATGAAAATATCTTATAAAAAAACGTAAGGGAACTTGTTTACAAAAAAAGTAAAAGAAATGGTTCAATACTAAAAAATTAATTGAAGATTGAAAAAGGAACTTGAATTATTATCACCCACGCCTTTATTCCCTATTATTATGCTTTTATTCAGTATTATTATGCTCTGGATACAAGATAAAAAGAAAACATAAACATAAAAATTTAATTCATAAGACAATAATAAAAACAAAATAAAAATTAAGGTACTCAAGATATGAGATCAAAAAGTTAATTAATAAAATAGATAAAATATGTTAAAGAAATTAAATTAAATTTTCATTAAATTATTTTTATGAAGAAAGGAATTTTAAAATTTAATGAACTTAAGCCTAATTAAAAATATTAAAAATTTGGATTAAAAACCACAAATAGATTAACAAAATAACCACAATACTAATTATTTTAAAGAAATATATAACATTTTTTAACGGTTTAGGAAATAACTTTCTGACACAATCAAAGCGCTTAGTAAGTCGTCAAAAAGTATATTCCTGATTTAACTTACTAATTATCATGTTTCCAAAAAATTTCGTTAATTTTTTACCGAGGTTGGACAAATAGTTAAAAGTGAACCGTTGTAGCATGCTTCGGATTCACAATCAGAAGCAATTTTTTCTTTTTTATAAACAACGTCTATGTCAGTCAAATGTACGTCAAGGTTGATGCAAAAATAGCATCAACCGGACTGCGTCTTACAAACCTTTTCATTTCAATAGGTCCATCTGTAATCTTTAGAACAATGTGTTTTTCAAGTTGTATGTTGTAGTATCTTACACTAGTTTCCAAAATGTTATTTTATTTCGGTTTTCCCGCACTTCACGGGTATATAAACCAACACAAATTGAAATTGAAAATTTGTGTTTATCACCTAATAAACATATCGCTCCTTCATTGCATCATAGTCATATCTCAAAATTTTAAGTAACTTTAGCAAAGTTTTCCTTCATACCTTCTCATTATATCTCAAACTGAACCGAAGTTATAGCAAAATATATCTTAAAATCGGTACATTTTGAAAACTTTAATCGCATTTTGCCAAGATCGTTTGTTTTTGTAGATATGACTATGTTGCAATAAAGGAGCGATATGTTTAGGTATCTCCTATTTTTAAGACTTGTTCATGGACAATGAAACTTTACTGCCTGCATCTTATTTTGAATTAATGTACTTTATTAACTCTTCACTTCACGAAATGTAATAATTATCAACTGTTGCACTGCCCATTCTGCTTTTAGTAGATTTATTGCATCAGGAGACATTGATTTAAATACATGTACATACTCACTTCTTGTAATTGATCTAATCCACAACCCATCCACAGATGCTAATTTTTAGAGAATAGAAAACTAAATTTCAAAGTATAAATAGCTATTTTCTGAAATTATGAGGAATTTTTTATTTCCCGGGATCCCGCAAGAAAAATCCCGGGAAAACGGGAAATAAAATAATTGAAATTCCCGGGAATTCCCGGGACGGAAAAAACCCTAAATAGGACTAACCTTGGTGCAAATTTCATCCAAATCGGAAGACATCGATTTCAAAATTGGGTCACTTGACATGAAATCCCCCATATACATAATTATTTTCTTTCTGTTGTTTAATATTCAAATTTCATTTAATTACAGCTGCAATATACGTAAAATAAAGAAGTAACTTTTTTTTTTTAATTTTTTGTTACATGGTATTATATTAAGTATACTTATGTATATAAAAAACTCGAATATTTATTTCTAAAAAATATTAAAATGGTCATATATAAGTAGTATACTTGAGAGCCCGATTATGGGACTATGTATAATAATATTTTATAATTACTATTTGTTTATTTATATTTTTAAGAATAAAAAGTAATAAAAAAAAGTTCATATAGAGAAAAATATTTTTGTTAAAAGTAGTTTGTTAATATTCATATAAAAAGAAATACTTTTTTAGATGGTACCTTAATAAATTTAAAATAATTAAGTAGTTTATGGCAATTTTGGAAAGAAAGAGGTAACTTTTCAGTTTTAGACTAACAGGAACTGTTTAAATTTTAAGAAATTTTGAAATATTTGTTCGTTTAAATAAATTTTTAATCTGCTTTTATTTTAGGATTTTATTGTATCCTTAAAAATGGTTTACCAAACGAACCACATTATGGTACTAAATAATCGTGTTTCACCCACTCACTCACTTTACAGTTTCCTAACTTGTCAATTTTATTGTCATGATGATGGTGCGCATTTTGCGAATATTTAGCACGGCACGTGTTTAATAACTTTTCAATTAAAACAATGAAATTTTAAACACATCGTTTGGATATTTTAAATGTCAATATCATGAACATATAAGCGACATACAAATATCCATTTCCTTTCCATTGTATGCGTTTGTTTCTATATAAAATAACCAATTAAGGGATTACTTTGCACACAACCACATGCAAGCAGAAATCAATTTATGTTTTGCATGTTAAGGCATTTGTGTATGTGTTTCAGTTGAAATCTTTAGGGAGAAATTGAGAGAATAGTTAAATGTCAATATAAAACATGGTATTTTCCAAGAATTTTAATGGACTTTTGACACAACTGTTACTCTTAGTGACAATGACAATTTGAAACAAAAACAATGGCCAATCACTGTCAAAAATCATTACATTATATTATGATATTCATAAAGAAATATTGTTATATATGTATGTAGAATATGTTTTTATGATAAAGGAATGAGATGATAACACTCTAAACAAGTTAACATTAAGAGACACAAGGATGCAATATTAATGAAATTTTCAGGAATAAAAAAATTAACTATCCAATTTAAAACGTTTTTTAAAGAGATACTTTTTTAATTTTAAACGATCTTTGAAAATGTTTTTTTAAAACAAGGTACTTTTAATTAAAAAAGGTCTTTTTTAACTTAACCCTCTAATGCCATATTTTTTCTTTGGTTTCAAAAATGTATATCAAATACGAGTCTGAAGTTTCTGTCCGTCTATATCAGAGATAAATATTGCGACATAATTTTGACATTAATTATGTTATCTTTAATGTAGACAGCACTTGTTTATACAAATTTATTGCCAGCAATTTATGTCGCAATAATTTTTAGTGAGTTTTCATTTCATTATTGCTAACATAAAACGTCAAATTTGGTTGTTAATTGGAAAAAAGAAGAAAAAAGAGAAAAAATAAAAGCAAATTGTGTGGAAAATAAATTAAGTTTGTGAAATAGTAGCAAATTTTAATTGAAGTAAAGGAGTAAAATTTTCAAAAATAAACACTAAAATAATTTTTTTAAAAATTAAAACTGAAATAAAATAGCAAAAATTATTTTTTTTTTCTTATTCGATCTTTATTATTTAAATTTATATTAATTTGTTTAAGCTTGAATTTTTTTTTTGTATAAATATATTAATTTATTTTAACAAAAAAAATGAATTTAATAAAATTAATAATTTTTTATAAAAAAGACCTCAAGCTTTAACAAATTAAAATACATTTAAATAATAAGGATTGAATAAGAAAAAAATTATACTTATAAAAATAATTTTTGCAAAATTGCGTCAGCTTTTACACTGCACCTTCTTTCTTGATTATCGAATTATGAGTTAACATCAATACGTTGAATTATGCCTTGAACATAAGCTGAGCCATAAGAAATATTGCTCTGTTATTGTTTATTACTGAGATATTTATCTTTAGTGTAGACCTGGGGTTAAATTTTTTTTTATTGGAGTTCTTAGGAATGGGCAAAAAATATCGATATATCAAAATATCGATATTTAAAAAAAACATAATCGATATATATCGCCGATATTTAAAATACCGATACATCAATATATCGATATTGAAATACGACTATCGAATTCGATATTTTTTAAAGTCAGTCTTCATTAAAAACTAAAAATTTAAGTCGTTTTTCAAACAGTATATTTTTAAGAGTTGACATCACTGCATCATATCATATTTTTTTAAACAAATATGAAGATCTTAAATGATTGGCATTTATAAGAAGCAGTGCCGGATACAAGAAGCAGATTGACAGGAGAGCACATAAAACAGAGAGTGCTCCTGATGTCCATATCTCATGATTACTGGTTTGACTAAAACAATCAAAAACATTTTTAGTTAAAGTTGGTACTTTTGGGGTGCAATTCAAATTTAAAGGTAATTTGGTACTTCCATGTTAACTTCGTAATTTACTTTTTTTTAGATTTCATATGGTTTTTTTGTATTCTTCCCTTTTGGTTTTTGTTATAAATGAATTTTTTGTTTTTATTGAATTTTTTGTTTTGATTGAATTTTGTGTTCTTATTAATTTTTTTAAATAAAATGAACCAATAAAAAGTAACAATGTCATTACATATAATATATTTGTACAAAGGTATATTAAATTTTTTAATTTGGTAATAGTTTCAGCAAAATACGTTCGATATATCGATTAATCGATATTTTTGAAATAATAAATATCGATACTCTTAAAAAATATCGATTCGATATATATCGATATATTTTTTCAATTTGCCCATCCCTAGGAGTTCTCGTTTAAAGCCTAGTACTCTGTTCAAATTTGTGAAAAATGTTGAGCAACATTGATTATTCCACACGAAAATTTTGGCATTTATCAATGTTACCAATCTTGCGAGTTTGTACAATTTGACGTTTTTATTCCTTCAAAGTATGCTACATTGTTTCGTGTATGTAAACAAACGCCACATGTATTTTACTAAAATTATTTTTTTTTAATAAAAAATTTAATAAAAAAAAGTAAATATGGATAAAAAACTGTTACCGATTGTGTTATTTCAATTTTTTATTTCTATTTTAATATTAAGTTCATATTTTTTGCTTTTGCTTAAAATTCCACGTGAAATAAAGGCAGCTTACATTATTTCACAGTTGTAAAAAAAATGTTGCCAGAAACATTTCGGAACTTTTTCACAAAATAAACAGAGTACAACTCCATCAACATTATTTCGTAGATATTCCGCACAAGTTTTTTTCATATGCATTTTGACAGCATTTCACGTGAAATGTTGAACAGAGTACCAGGCTTAACTGTTAAAGGTAAAAGTTTATATACCACCTTAAGGCAGTGTTGGGCATTTTCGTGGTACTTTAAAGAACTTGGCTGAGCATCATAATAACTACTTTGTTGTCAAAGTCAAAAATGTATCATAACTCCTTTAAGTTTTTTTTTGGCATTAGTGTTTTTAGCTGAAGGCAATAACGTCACAGATTCAGCATAAGAAAAATTTTCTACTAGACATATTTATAATGACATTTAGGGCACTTTAGAAAAGCTTAGGAGAATTTATCAAGCGATCTTACTTTTTTTCATCAGTAGGGCGAAAATAAATACGGATGGTCCATGGCATCTCCTTCGAAATTAACTTCACTTTTTTCGCCACTAGTTGGAAATGTTCAAGTCTCTTAATTGTTCATATTTAAGAGGTTTTTTTAATGTTTTCTTTAAATTTTCACTGAATTATATGCACATAATAATATATAAAAATATTTGTGTAAATGCCCCAGTCCGCAGACGGGTGAAGTAAAAGCGTCATAACCAAGTAACAAAGTGTTTGTTTAAAAAAGAAAATATATATTTTACGTGAGAGGTTATGTTACTCACTACACTCAAAACAAAAATCAATCCATCCGTACTCAACTCAATCCGAAGCGGTATTAATAGTACGGTGAGTACGGATTTTCTTGAATCAAGTACAGAAAGATTGATTCAAGTTCGGATTTTCAATCGCAAAATACTTAAATTTTCCATATTCAATCACGAATTCGTACGTGAAATAATCCAAAAATGAGATTGATTTAAGTAAAACTAAGATTGAATCAATCTCAAAATGTGCTTGATTAAGAATTATAGAATTGTTTTAATCCGAATTCATACTTAAAATAATCCGAAAATGAGATTGATTTAAGTAAAACTAAAATTGAATCAATCTCAAAATGCGCTTGATTCAAGTATTACAAAGTTGATTTAATCCTGAATTCGTGCTTGAAAAAAACCAAAAAGAAATTAGAAAGAAAAAGTTATTATGATTGATTTACTTACCTGTATTACACCTTACAAGTGATAAAACACCAACATCATGCCCGATATTGTTTTTACTTTAGAAATCTTATGTAGGTACATATTAACTAAATGAGAATCAAGAGTTCAAATTTACTTTTTAACCCTTCGTGGTACACATGAGTCTGGCCAGACATTTTTTCAATGTTTATAGAAAATCAAAACATGCGTAAGCCGGAGGAGGGTTAAACACAACGAAAAGTTTAATCTTTTTTTTTACTTGATTTAAGAATTTTATACTTATTTAAAGATATGCCAGGATTGATATTTGAAAGTAATCCCATTTAGGATTATTTTGAGTACGTGTTAATGTTATTCGTAGTTGAATTTTTGAGTACGACTCGTACTTAAATTAAGAATAAAAAACTTAATTAATCCAGAGTGTTTCTGTGTAAATATTTTTTTATCTCAGTAAATCACTTCCAAATATCTTTTCTCCGATGCATAAATTTCACTTTTTTTTACTAACTGATAAAAATGGACAATTGCGCGTAAATTTAAGTTTTTATTAAAATCTAAGCAATTGATCACAAAGTTTTGCACAAACTAAAGTTTGAGTAAGACTAATAGTTATTTAATCAAATATTGAAAAAATAAAAAATTTTATATTATTTTATATTTTATATGAACTTCGTTAAAGGCGGTCATGTACATTAGAGATTTGAAAACGAACCTTTAATTTAAAAAGTTACCATCAATTATAAAATGTACTTTTAATTCAAAAAAGTACTTTTAATTAAAAAAAAGTTCTTTTCAAAAAGGTCATTTTAATTCAAAAAGGTATTACTTACTTTTTATTTCAAAAAGTAAATTTTTATTTAAACAAGGTTCTTTTTATTTAAAAAGGTACTTTCTATTAAAAAAGGTAGTTTTTATTAAAAAAAGGTAATTTTTATTAAAAGGTACTTTTTATAAAAAGGTACTTTTAACTAAAAAAGGAACTTTTTATTAAAAAAGGAACTTTTTACTAAAAAGGAACTTTTTACTTAAAAGTAACTTTTTACTAAAAAGGTACTTTTTACTAAAAAAACGTACTTTTTATTTAACAAAATACTTTTAATTTGAAAATGTAATTTTAATTCAAACAGGTATTTTTATTTTAAAAAGCTACTTTTAATTCAAAAACGTACTTTTAATTCAAAAAGTTACTTTTAATTCAAAATGCTACTTTTAATCCAAAAAGCTACTTTTAATTCCAAAAAGTACATTTAATTCAAAAAGGTACTTTTTACCTTACAATAAACGGTTTAATTAAAAAGTTACTTTTTATTAAAAAACGGTGCTTTTTATTAAAAACGGTACTTTATATTCAAAAGGATACTTTTTATTAAAAAAATGTACTTCTTATTAAAAAGTTACTTTGTATTAAAAGTAGGTACTTTTTATTAAAAAAGGTACTTTTTATTAAAAAAAGGTACTTTTCATTAAAAAAGGTACTTTTTATTAAAAAAGGTACTTTTTATTGAAAATAAGACTTCTTATTAAAAAATGTACTTTTTATTAAAAATAATACTTTTTATTAAAAAAGGTCCTTTTTATTAAAAAAAAGTTACTTTTTATTTAACACGATTCTTTATTTTTAAATGTATTCAAAAAACAAATTATCTTAAAAACTGTACCGAAAGGTTCGTTTTTAATAATTTAAGCCTGTTTTCGGTGGGGGTCTTTAAGATATTTTTCTAATTAAAGCGCTCCTTGTAAAACTTAATTTTTATTTTCAAAGTTTTTCTTGGGAGTCGAAAAATTAACTAACAAGGTTTCGTTTAAATCTGCTAAATTTTTTTTTGGTTGGGTTATAAATTTTATCGATTAGACCTATTTTTGCTTCATTCGCGTTTTTTTATTTTGTCTTTTCTTTTCTTTAGAGCTTTTGAATTTAAATTTTTAACATTTTCTTCTAATTTATCGTTTACTGAATATTTTTATTTTTCTGCTTAGATTTGAGCAATTTTAGTTTTTATATTGTTTTCTATTTCAGATTTTTTTCCAATCAACCATTTCCTTTATGCAATTAGTCGTTCTACTCTTAAAAAAAAACCAAACGAAATAATTGGGTTGTGAAGTTCCAATTTCGTTACGCACTATTATAATACTCTCGTTATTATTATCGAGTTATTGTCAATAAATCTATACTCCCTCCATGCCATCAACGAATGAATTCCATTATTATTGTAAATATTATCAGAACACATTGAAATCCCTGTAAGTAAAAAACCTCAAATAACAAAATCTCATTATGACTACAAAAAAAAAAAATCACAAAAAAAAAGTTTTTCTTGCTACTTTTCATAAACTCTTATGCAAACATAAAATTCTATTGTTAAGTAAAAAACAATTTGTATCTTCTACTTCTACTTATTTCGAGTTAAAAAGTAATAATAAGAACGTATGTATAACGAAACAATAGAATTAAAAAAAACTGAAGAATATGATTGAAATAAAATTTATTTTGTGCATATCATCAACATGAGAACTACTTTTCATGCACTCGAAATAAGAATTGAAAGAGGGAAAAATTTCAGAAAATAATTATAATTGCAGGAGTTATAGGAAGAGCAAAGAATATTTAATCAAATTGTTGGGTTAGGGAGACGGGCCTAATGGACAAATCTTTATGGCGAACAAGTTTTTGATGGTACAGTTATAAAGTTTCGAATAAACCACAATAAGTTCTTTGAGATTTTGCAAAATGCCTAATCGCACACATTAGGTTTCAGACGTCAAGTATTGCGTGCTTAAAAGATAGAGACACAGAGACGTCAATTATCTTGTTTCCGTTTCTTATCGCATTCGTAATACACTAGAAAGCTTTGGTTTGAGGAACGAAAGTTAATGGACTTAAGTTGTGGCTATAGAAGAGAAATTCGTTAAGTCAAACAAAAAAACTTACATATAAATTTAACTTTTGTAAATTTGTAACCGTTTATCGGGAGTTCTGGGATTTAAGAAAACATTTAAAGGAGAAAAGATGGGTTAAATTATAAAAATGTTTCTTTAAGCATAAAAAGGATAAAATGGATTTCTTATTTCTTACCATTTAATATAAATAAAAATATAACTTTAGAAATTTTGAAAATAAGGGAACATTTTTTTCTCAGACAATTTGCGCTGGTAATTTTTTGGAATTCTTTAACGTTTTTTAGGACAAATTTTAAGATTTTTTGACAACTGTTAAAACTAGTTAGTGAAATAGCCTTGCGCACAACCAATAATTCCAAAAAAACCCTATTGAAAATTTTAAGGATTTCTATAAAATTTTTCCATTATTCCTTTAAACAAGAGAAGCTCAAGTGTAAAACAAAAGCAAAAAAGATTATAAATACACAATAAAAAGAGGTAACGACAAAAAAATTTTTGTTAAAAGGAAATTATTACGAGTGTTAAGGCAACATGTGTGTTGAATCTGTCGAAGCTCAAATACTAACAAATAGTCAAACATGAAAAGGTGCATACGTATGATTGTGTTTATGTTGCAAACATGCATACACACACACACACACACTCTTGTATAAAGATACTATTGCTACAATCCTGACTCCTTTTCAACATAATTGCATACACATGTAAGCAGATACTAACATACATATGTCAGTGCATGTGTGTTTAGTGAAAAATTTTATACAAAAAGAAAAAATTCTCTTTCTTTTATAGACTTTACATTGACAAAGACTTTTAGAAATAAATAAATACAATATGATTATGCCTTTATATTCCGATACGATGCGTTTGGGCAACATTTGCATAAAGTATTTTGTAAAAAAAAGATATTAACCCTTAAAAAACAATTTTGGTCGAAGAAGTAAATTTTGTAAAAATAAGAGTACTTTTTAAGTTTCATTGATTCAAGTAGATATTCTTCATTTGACTAAATTAAGATGTCGTAGAAAATTTCAAAACAAACTTTTTAACTTCAAATATATAAATTTAGTGATGATGCCCATTTTCACATCAATGGACACGTGAATAAATAAAAATTACAGAATATGGGGCACCTAGAATCTAAGAATATTTGTTGAACATCAAATGCACAAACTTAAATATATCATTAGCTAAAATGCAAAAAGGAGTAACTGACAAAAATATAATTTTACAGGAGAAGCAAAAAACCGTGTAAAATGAAAACTATTAGCATGTCAGAAAAACATGCATTGGTAAGTCTTCCGTGGAATGCTTCAAACAATTTTCAAAGAAAACCATTTCATTGTATTTTGTTAGAAAAAAAATGTAGTTACGTCGTTTGTGAACAATTTTGCTAAGGCATGTAGTTTGATGGCATTCATAATCAAAAATAATCAAATACTCGATTTTGAATTTTTTGTCAGTTACGCATTTTTGCATTTTAGCTAACGATTTGAAATTTTTTTTTTTGGCTTATACTACGAACAATGACTTAAAATTTTTAAAGGCCCGAGTTAGAAAACAATCTAGAATTGTGGTTCCAACAAGATGGAGCCACAGTTCACACAACTATGTTCAACTACGGCTAGGGTTGCCAGAAACCAAATTTCAAATAACTCGACAATGTTAAAAATTATCCTGGATTTTGAAAAAATAACTGGACAAATTAAAAATACATATGAATTTGATTTTTTACACGTAATAACGTAATAATTAAAATTCAGTCTTAATCCAAAGGGCCATTAATGACAAAAAGATTCAACATCTACTTTTTTATTGGTTATGATGTATTTTGGTCTATAACATCATTAGGGAAGCCGTAAATATGCAATTGCCTTGTGCAGCCAAAGAAAGCAGACACAGCCAGGTGTGTACTAGAAATCAACACGTAAAACGCAAGAATTTTAAAAGTGGTTTTTTAATTAGATTTCTGTTAAAAAATTTCATTTCCATATTAAACAGAATTTCATAACAAAAATTATAAAAAGAAAAGGTGTTTTAAAAACAATTTCATTTCCAGCCCACCCCTGAATATATTTCTCCGTTTAAGAGCTGTTTATGAACATTAGCATCGATTTGTTAGAGCATGTTTTTGCATTTTGCATAATGCATATTTTCCTATTGGATAGTAGTTTAGACACAAATTATTACCAATTGGTGTTAGCAAAATTTGTCCCAAGTAGCTTCGATAGCTAAAAAACAAAAATTTTTTTTTAAATTTAAAACTTTTTTTTATTTTTTTTTATCCGGAATGTTTTTTTGTTCCAGAGAAAGCATATGTCTTTTCGTTTAAGGTAGTTTTGGTGGTTTTTAGGGATGCGAGTGGCTTATGCATAAAAAAAAAAATTAATTTCTAACTCAAGACGAGGGTTTTAAATTTTTTTTTTAAATTTAAAACTTTTTTTTTATTTTTTTTATCCGGAATGTTTTTTTTTTTTTTTTTTTGTTCAAAAGAAGTCTTTTCGTTTAAGGTAGTTTTGGTCGCTTTTTGGGATGCGAGTGGCTTATGTATAATAAAAAAATTTATTTCTAACTCAAGACGAGGGTTTTTAAATTTTTAGCATATGCAGCACTATTTTGAATATTTTCCTAGAAGACCAGAACTACCTTAAAGGCAAAGACATAAACTTTATTTTCAGCAAAAAAAAAAAAAAAAAAAAAAAACATTCCGGATATAAAAAAAAGTTTTAAATATAAAAAAAAAAATGCAACATTTCTTATTTTTCGAATTTATTCTATGAGTAACATTTCAGTTATGTATTTTATAAAGCTTTTTAGTAATAGTTCTATTCCTTAAATTTTTAGGAATGACTTTTATACACCACCAGACTATTATATTGTATTTTCTTGTTACATTTTACCTTAGCTATCCTTTGGATAGCAATTAGAGTTTTTTTTCCCGGACTTTTTCGATTCCCGGGAAAGCGGGAAATTTTTTTAAATTTCCCGGGATCCCGGGATCCCGCTCCATATAAATAATACAAAGTAAATTTTGGTATTAATTAATAAAAAAAAAAAACTTTAATAAAATAACGTAAGGGAACTTGTTTACAAAGAAAGTAAAAGAAATGGTTCAATACTAAAAAATTAATTGAAGATTGAAATAGGAACTTGAATTATTATCACCTCACGCCTTTATTCCCTATTATTATGCTTTTATTCAGTATTATTATGCTCTGGCTACAAGATAAAAAGACAACATAAACATAACAATTTAATTCATAAAACAATAATAAAAACAAAATAAAATTAAGGTACTCAAGATATGGGATCAAAAAGTTAATTAATAAAATAGATAAAATATTTTAAAGAAATATATAACATTTTTTAATGGCTTAGGAAATAGCTTTCTGATACACTCCAAGTGCTTTATAAGTCGTCAAAAAGTATATTCCTGATTTTATTTACTAATTATCATGTTTCCGAAAAATTTCGTTCATTTTTTACCGAGGTTCGACAAATAGTTAAAAGTGCACCGTTGTAGCATGCTTCGGATTCACAATCAGAAGCAATTTTTTCTTTTTTATAAACAACGTCTATGTCAGTCAAATGTACGTCAAGTTTGATGCAAAAATAGCATCAACCGGACTGCTTCTTCCAAACCTTTTCATTTTAATAGGTCCATTTGTAATCTTTAGGACAATGTGTTTTTCAAGTTGTATGTTGTAGTATCTTACACGAGTTTCCAAAATGTTATTTTATTTCGGTTTCCCCGCACTTCACGGGTATATAAACCAACACAAATTGAAATTGGGAATTGTGTTTATCACCTAATAAACATATCGCTCCTTCATTGCATCATAGTCATATCTCAAAATTTTAAGTAACTTTAGCAAAGTTTTCCTTCATACCTTTTCGAATTATATCTCAAACTGAACCGAAGTTATAAGATATATTTTCTTTAAATCGGTACATTTTGAAAACTTTAATCGCATTTTGCCAAGATCGTTTGTTTTTGTAGATATGACTATGTTGCAATAAAGGAGCGATATGTTTAGGTATCTCCTATTTTTAAGACTTGTTCATGGACAATGAAACTTTACTGCCTGCATCTTATTTTGAATTAATGTACTTTATTAACTCTTCACTTCACGAAATGTAATAATTATCAACTGTTGCACTGCCCATTCTGCTTTTAGTAGATTTATTGCATCAGGAGACATTGATTTAAATACATGTACATACTCACTTCTTGTAATTGATCTAATCCACAACCCATCCACAGATGCTAATTTTTAGAGAATAGAAAACTAAATTTCAAAGTATAAATAGCTATTTTCTAAATTATGAGGAATTTTTTATTTCCCGGGATCCCGCAAGAAAAATCCCGGGAAAACGGGAAATAAAATAATTAAAATTCCCGGAAATTCCCGGGACGGGAAATCCCGGGAAAAAACCCTACTTTAAACCCATATTCGTATGTAAAGTAGTTTTCGAGATATTGAAGAATTAACTCAATACATTCGGCTAATTCGGCGAAATAATGAAATTTTGAATATAACTTTCGAAAAAAAAAAAATTTAATTTCTTTTCGTTCATATAAGTTCCTTATAGGATAAAAGCAACCTTCTCACCAAATTTGATTCAAATCGAAAGGGGTCGGGTCCCACTCTTGGTCGACTCAACATGGATTTACCCATTTATCAAAAATTTAATTTTGAATTATGAACTTTTATTTCAAACAGTTGAAAATTATTTACAAAAAATACAAAAGAAAAATTTTTTTAAGATATGTAAAATATTTATCATACGCATCAATGATTTAATTCGATTTTATTTGAATTTATGATGATTTTTTTTCTACCAGCAACTTGTTTCTTTCTCTTTTACTTGTTATAATTTTGTGAACTGAAGTTTTCTGTTTTTTATTGTTTAAACAAAATTTATACCACAGCTGTATTTTATTTATGTCTTTCTGACATTTGTACTTTAACAAATATTTATCTATGAAATGTTTTGCAATAGAGAAAAAATACGAAAACCAATGAAAATTTTTAATGAAATGAAATTTTGCACATTTTAGTCTGTAATTTTATACAGATCATTGAAAAGCAAATTAATTGGTACAGAATATTCTAAAAGTTTTTTGAATAGTTTTACTTGAATAGAAATTATTGCATGTGATATTTTTTAAATAGAAATTTTAAATATGATTTTTACTGTAGTTTTTTCGTCATTTATAATTAATATATCACTGCCAGGTCCACGATGTCGACAAGAACATTTCTTTCGTATATTTATATAGAACAATAATAAAAAATGTAAATTTGTTTTTATTTTCAATGTAAATATACGAAAGAAATGTTCCAGTCGACATTGTGGGCCATTAAACAACTGGTTTTTAGCTCATCTTTTTAAATTTTTTTTTTTTCAAATATTCTTCGCTTTTACTTAAAGTTTTTCCTATTTTTCAATATACATACATACATTGCATGTATGTATGCACCTACAAAAATCATATTTAGAAATTCCTTTTTAATCTTTTTTCTGTTTTCATAAGCTTTTAAATCTATTTTCCGTTTGTTCGTGCATTTGGGTCATCATTGTTTGATTGTTAAAAACGTTTTAACCTCTTTTTTTTAAACCGGCAACTCACACAAAAACTATTCATTTTTATTTGGTAGTGCTTAGTTATTGGCATATGTGCAAAATTAGAAGTGTTCTTGAAAGTTAAGAAACATTTTTAATTAAATGAACAAAGCCAAGATGTCCCACTTTAGAGACATAAAGCTTTATTTCCAACGCTTAACACGATTCATCTCTGCTATGGAAAAGCAAAGGCTTAAATTTTTAAGGGCCGATGTTGATTTTGAAGAAAACACAAATTATTTAGGAAATTATTGTCATTTATTTTTATTATGATAATATTGGTATGGTTCAATTATGCATGGAACAAATATCGGGCAAATGGCCGCCGCGATGGTCCAAATTTTCGATGACGCTGAGGCATAACTGGGGTTCTATGCCGTTAATGTGCCGAGTTATCTCATTATTTAGCTCTTGAATTGTTGCTGGCTTATCGACGTACACCTTTTCTTTCAAATAACCCCTAAGAAAGAAATCGAACGGTGTCAAATCACATGATATTGGCGGCCAATTGACATCGCCACCACGTGAGATAGCACGTCCATTGAATTTGTTGCGCATTTGTTTCGTTAGCTGTGTGGCAAGTGTGACCGTCCTGTTGAAACCACATATCGACCACATCCATATCTTCCAATTCGGGCCATAAAAAGTTCGTTATCATCTCGCGATAGCGAACACCATTCACAGTAACTGCCTGAAAAACTACGGCCCGTTGATGCCGCCAGCCCATAAACCGCACCAAACATTCACTCTTTGTGGGTGCATTGGTTTTTCGACAATTACTCTTGGATTATCATTCGCCCACTGAGGTGAAAATGTACTGAAGATGATTTTCTTCGAAAATTGATCATTGACGAAGTTTGGAATGGTCAAGAGGCTTTAGTTCTTGAGTCAATTGCACCTTGTGAGCGTTGTAAATGCAAGTCTTTATGCATAATGTTCATCAACGACGAGCGTGAGAGGTGCAATTGTTGGGCACGACGACGAGTTGAGGTGGATGGCTCTTCAGCCACACTATCGCGAACAGCAGATATATTTTTGCAGTACGAGCTGTAAGAGCATGCACTGAAGTTTTCACATCTCCTACAGACCCGGTTTGCTCAAGTTTTTGCAGGATTTTTCCGATTGTACGCACATTTGGACGATTAAATTGACCGAAAAAATCACGAAGTGCACGAAGTGCATTTTGATTTGAACGCCCATTTTCATAAAAAGCCTTAATAACTTAAACGTGTTGCTCGTTTGTGTATATTTCCATGGTTCAAATTGAGTTAGTCTGAAAATGAGAAACATCAAATGAAATGCAGAAAAAAACTTGACGCTAAGGTGTGGTTCACATTCAACATCGGCCCTTAAAATCCTAAGCCACCCGTTATTTGATTGCAAATTATAATATTTTGAAATATTTATTTTTTTTTTTTTTTGAAAATAATTTTCTTTAAGAGTAGATAACACACAAAATGAAAATGTATTAGTTTGTATGCACTGCCATCATACACATTGCGTGTTTAATGCAACGCTGTGTTTCTCTCTTTACTAAGTGGTACTTCCAAAAAACAAACAAGCAATATCGTCCTTCTCTCTTGAAAGTTAACTAGTTATTGATTAGAGCTTTTTCGCTCACATTCATGTTTTAATATAGTTTGGTTGACATTCGCGTTTGGCTTGGTAAAAAAAAGCCGATCAACTTTGCAGCCTCACAAAATGAATGAAGAGATATGGTTTATAACTTTCTATAAAAACACGGGACTTAAACGTCTTAGCTTTAAGCAAAGCTTTCATGAAATTAAAACAATCGTTATTTTACCATGAAATATCGTCTGTTTAGCGTCGTGATAGGGTTTATATTCCAACATGTCGACAATGTTTAGTTTATTGTGAAACACTATCACTTAAAAAATTATTTTATCGATACGAGTTTGAATAATGTTAAAATCATGGCCCAACAAGTAGGTCTGTGCGCAACTACAACAATCCTACAATGGAAAAAGACAACACGCATTTTGTTTGTGTAAGAAATGATAAAGATGTCAAGAAGAAAAGCATTGGTAGAAATGTCAAAAACAGTTGCTACAAAAACAATTGCGCGTAAAAAACACAACTTTGCGTTTCGGGCAGACCTACTAATTGGACCATGGTTGATATTAAGTGCTCTTTTTTATGTAAATAAATCAAATGTTATCAAATTTTCAACTCGTTTTTATTATTATCGAATTATATTGAAATATTTGACAAAAACTATACAAAATAAGTTGCCCCGGGTAGATTGCGGCTTTGATTTTCGCCGGTTACTCTATTTCTATTTTATTGATTTTATATCATAGGTAAGCAATACACATACTATAACGTGAACGCTTGTGTGTGTAAGCCTCCAACAGATTTCTTAATTAACAAAAATAACAACTCAGCAGAGAGAAACTTAATAATCCCAGCGGGAAAACCCTGAAGACCTTCTTACTTTTAAAAGGCATGTTTAAAAGATTTTTTGATTCAATTACTATTCTTATCTAACTGCTAAAGAAGGCCTCCTAGAAGGCCTCGGCTTTTTCGTATAAAAGATAAGATACACCTTCCACATTCGCTTCTTTGAGAAGGGAGTAACATTTTTTGTATTGCTTCCACATTCGCTTCTATGAGAAGGGAGTAACATTTTTTGTATTGTTTTTTTTGCACAAGCAAAAGCAAAATCAATTTTTTTTGGTCCCGTTACCCTTCTTATGTACCTGCTGAAGAAGAGAGAGCGGAAAAGATATGAGTATGGGATGGAGCAAGAAGGCCTTGTACATCCAAAAGAAGGGGTACAGAGGCCTTCTAGAAGGCCTTCCCACTCCTTCTTTTTCCCGCTGGGATGTTTTTGTAATTTTAGTGAGAAACTATGGTAAAGCTTCGTACAGACGATGGTCAGATCTTACAATATTTTAAGCAGGCGTTGCCAACAGCAATATTTTTCTGACAATGGTGCGATTGTCAGATGCATTAATTTTGCACACAGAAAAAATTATTGCCGAATTATTTTCAAACAACCGCTTGTTTGAAAATTTTTTTAATTTCTATAAATATTTTTACTGATTCAATCAATATTTTTGTTTGATTTTTATTTAACCAACAAAAATGTGGACAACTCTTCAAAAATAAAATAAACGCGTTATTGGTGTCAAGTTTTCATAATTTTGTATGAAATATTTAACGCTCTTTAATGTTGTCGTCTTTTTGCATTTTTTTATTTGATCGTAAGCAACACTTCTTTATGTGAAATATAAGAGCAACAACAAAAAACACACACAGTCTATTTTTGGACGCTTTAAAAAAGTGCAACTATAAGAAAAACAATAGCAGACACGACATTATAAGAAACAAAATCCCGTATTCAATTTTTTAAAACTGTTTGGTTAAATACATCAAATACAAAAATAGAATGATGACGAAAAACATATCGAGTCGGTCTGCTGCCGTTTTTGGTTACATTTCTTCTTTAGCAAAGGAAAGGATACAGCAACAGAGAGTGATAAAGAAAAACATTGTGTTGTGTGTATAAATAAGACTTCGTTCAAAAATTATTCCAACAAAAAAATGTGTTTCAAAGCCAGTCGGCGGCTCTGCTTTGCCGTCACCTTCTCATACAGTGCTTACTTGTGTGCGCGTCATTGCTTGTGCAAAAACTTTTTTTTTTTTTTGATTTTGAATTTCAGTAAACTTTTTGTTTGATTCAGTTAAATTATTTGTTTGAAAAAATTAGTGTTTTTTTTCAGTAAACAAAATGCAAATAAATTGTTTGAATATGCAAATTTGTTTGTAGGACCGATTTCAGACAAAAAATTGTTTGATTCTACAAATTTTTTGTTTGAATTGGAAAAATAATTTTTTCTGTGCACTTCTGCAAATACAAATGAGCTTACGATGTTCACACAGTTGTAAGACATTTTAGCCAATTTTAATGCAATTTAAGCAATTGGTAAACATATTGTAAGATCTGTCCATCGTCTGTACGAAGCTTAAGTAAAAGATTTCAAAAGAATGCGTGTGCCAACCTTGTAAAAGCCTATTCTTGTTGCTAAAAAAACGTTTGCCAAGAAACTAGAATGTGCCCATCACTGTCTTATATCAAGCAATTTTTACAGTTTTTTTCCTTAAAATATGAGCATGTTTATTATGCATGCATATTTGTGTTCATGCATGTAAATATTAACATGGGCATGCATGTAAGCGTAAAACAATATTTTTGCAGAGCCCAATCAAAAACCACTTTAAAAATTGAAACATTTTCACTTACATTCATAGCAGCTTAGCGGGAACAAGTCCCACGAGAATTGAAGGTCAAAATGCTGGTTATCACTTAAAAAATGCATACAAATATTTTATTGGCAGTTGAAATAAGTCTATACTGTTTGACAAAGAAGAGTGTTGCTTGCACAATTTGATAACATTGGCAAAAAGTTATTTTTTGTGTTCAAAAGTTTTTAAAACTGTCAACCCTGCCAATTGTTTTTATTTTACAACAAACTAGTTTGTTATGGGACAGAAAATGAAAAGTTTTTATTAAAAAAAAAATAAATTTAAGGGGAATTTCGCTTCATTGAGAAAAATTCTATAGAAACTAACACTCGTAGAAGCATAAGGCGAACACGTTCTCTTTTTTCTTTCTTAAGATTTCTGTGGAGATAAGATTCTTTAAAAAATTTTCCAATCAGTGCTAATGCCTCTAAGATTCTTTCTGCTAGATAGGAGATCTTGTGTTTATTACAGAGTTGGAAAATAAACCTAATATACTGTACTTTAGTGTTCTGTATGGTGGAAAAATGGAAAACACAAACGCTAATAGTGTTTTGTATAGTAAAAACTTTAAAAAACGTTTCTCTGTTTGTGTACGAAAACAATAAGAATATTGTACTAAACCAACTCAACATAAAGATGAGAACATTTCATTGCGTTCTGTTTTTCGTAAAAACACGCAAACTTCATTGTGTTCGGTTTAGCATAATAATGTTCGTTCGTCTCAGTTGTACTCAGCGCACTTTTGGCTTTGCATGTGTCCCTATCAACGAGTGACACGATACTTCCCTAGCGAAACCAAGTAGCACGCGGATTTTCCCCGTGTCCTAGCCATCCCACAGAGTCCTGGCCATCAAGTATTCTTACCCTGCTATCTCTTCTGAGCTATCTTATATGGATGGCTTACGTTTGATATTTTTTGAATCGGATTTAGAACAAGGAGGTAACATCGTTTTAATTTCTGGCTATACCCCAGCTAGCCCATCTTGGTACCTTAAAGTAACTCCCTAGTTATTTATTTACACCCGTATTCAAAACAAAAATTTAGCTGCTGCATATCCCCTGGTTTAGGATTTCTTATTCAAAACACTATTTAGTTAACTATGATTATCGAATGATCAAAGACTTTTTAACTCCTGATTAACTGCTGTTAATTTGAATTTTACTAAAACAGAGATGTACAAATTTTTCTTAATCGGGCGATTTAAAAGTGTTTTGAATAACCTCATGACTAAATGGTGATTAAGCTTAATTAACATTTTAGTTGCTCACTCGATGAGCAACTGTTCGTTTTGAATACGGTTGCTAGTTGATATCAAAAATGCACTTCTTTGGTGCCTCGAAGGGCCTCCCCAATTAAACATACTAGTCCAAAATTCTTCCGCTTTCTTTTAGCTTCTCTGCGACTCGTCAACCCCTCTTCGGCTAAAAACTACAAATTGATTTCGTGTTTTTAACTCTGTGTACACAGTTGCTTATCATTAATAATAGTTTTTCTCGAAGTGTTTCTTGAAGTGCTTCCTACTTAAATTTAATTCCTAAAATAACATTAACATTAGTTAAGCTTGTATTATTAGCAGATCTTAACACCTGTTTTTAACAAAATTTCTTCGAATTCATTAAAAGGCGTTTTAATGCTGCTGCATGTTTATTTAAATGCTTTCGCCTGCATGAAAATGTAAAAAATCGAAAACTGGTTTGATGTTGTTGTAGCTTTTCTTTCTGCTTAAACTAACTAACCTCCTCTGGCTTGCCACCGTCGTTGCCCCAGACTCGTTTCGTGTCTTGTACTCCTGATTAATAAATGTTTCTTTGTTAAAACATGTTGGAGCGCTTAAGGATTTTATGCATCAATGGAATGGTGAGTGAGTTGCATGGATGTATATGTTTAAATGCTTGTGTTAGTACGTAAGAATGCATGTTTTAGTTTGTATGCACTTAGGAAATTGTATGCATTCAGTGCCTTTAAAACAGTATAAACTTGTATGTAGGAAAAAAGTTTTTATATATTGATGTAAAGCCCAGTAAGCAAAAAGGGTTTCAGATGTTGATTAATAGATGAAGGGAGTTTTTAAGGAATTCTTAAACAATATTCAAATCTTTTTTACAAATATTTCATTTGAATTAAGAATACTATCCACATTATTTCTGCTTTAACGAGGAAGGTATAAATGTAAAAGATTAATGGTCATTTTCTCAATGTAACGTCCAACTCTCTGTTACTTAATGTCAACAAAAATTTATTAGACCGAAAAACTGTCCGTTAACGATTTTGGGTTTCTCAATATACCGTCAAAAAACAGTGTTTTCAGTTGGCAACACCTCTCATAATACATGTAAAAGTTGGGAGTCAGCTGATTTAATTTATCTGTACGGCAAATAAAAGGAAAATAAATAATTGGCAGATGAGTGTTGGTTAGCTTTGCGACAGAAAAGAAGCAAATGAGACATTGAGAAAACCAAATTTCTTTAATGTGCAGTTTTTCGTTGCGAAAAAAGATAATCGCGTAATGAGAAAACGGCGATAAGAAAATTCAGAAAAATATAACAAAATTTTTAAGTTATAGAATTAAACATCAGATTGGAAATAAAAAAAAGATTTATTACGAAAACTTAAGTTTAAACTAATAAAACTAATAAAATAAGTTAAACAAGCAAAATCAAGCCAAAGTAACGGGTTATCTATTTTTCGGTTTCGAAGTAGAGTTAAATAAAATACACATTAAGCCATGATTTCGATGAAACTTTTTTTTTATTATAATATTGGACCTTGTCATTACGTACAAAACACAATGTTAAACGGCCGTCTCTGGATGGGTTGCCGCAGTCGATTTTTTTGGGTTCGTTTCATACATTTCTTGGCGACAACTTGTCGAATGTTGGTTTCCAAAGGCTCCAACGATAGCGGATTATGAGCGTATACACGGACTTTGAAGTAGCGAAAACTTCCCATGCAATAAAGCTAAAATAAAGTCTTGTTGAAACTACATACCGTTAATAATCTTGAATTGCAGATTATCAAATGGCCATAGCGCTCTAAGCCTTGAAATCGACAAACAACCTTTGCTATACGTATTCATTGCGCTATCAGGCAAAACATGAATGCTAGCTTGGTCATGCGAATAGGGTCGATTTGCATGTTCGAAAGTCCCAATATTGCATGCTGATGAATCAACGCGCGACGGTTTAAGGTGCCAATTCTGTATAAATGTATGCACAGAAAGAAAAACACTTGGGATAAATAAAGTTTTTTATACTTACTTTAAGTACGAGTCGTACTCAAAAATTCAAGTACGAATAACACTAAAACATACTTGAAACCATATTAAGTGGGATTGCTTTCGAAAATCAACCACGGAATTTCTTTAAATAAGTGTAAAAAAAAAGATTGAACTTTTCGTTGGTAGTGCTACTCTGAGAGAAAAATTACAAAAAGAGCGTTTCAATCTAATTTAACTTATCAAAAGTTTGTTGCACCACACAAATAATTAAAAAACGATTTGCTTGTTGTTTGTAGAAAAAACAAAACAACAGAACAAGACGAAAACACATTATTTTCATGTTTAAAAAGTGAAATTGAGAACTCTTGCTTCTCATTTAGTTTAAATTTTCAGTTATTTATGTACATTAAATTATTAAAGTAAAAATCATGTCGAAAGAAGCATTTAAGTGTCTCGGTTTTTTAAAACGGTATAAGATATAATTCACTTCATCTGATCTATTTACTATTTATACCACCTTTACCCGACCGCGATTGAAATACAAGTCTTAAGTGCGGTCCACTGCTTTAAGGTCTGTTTTAGAGCTTCTCGACCGCGTGCAGTAGGGCATCCAGTTCTATTGACTTCCTTGAGCACTGTCGCAACATGGGTTGTATTTGTCTGTTTTACCGTTACAACAATAGGATGTGTTCTGATGAAATTAAGAATCTGGTTCCCGAAACTCGAACGTTTGTTTGTAATTAACGTTTTTCCTCAATGGCCTATCCTTTTGTGGTCGATTGGCCGGTGCATCGAACAACGCATTACAGTGAAAATTCGCTCTTTTGCCGCACTGTTCGTATGTGGAATAATATTCCTGCTGAGGTCTTCCTTTTCACTTTCAACATGAATTAATTCAAGTCGAATGCATACAAACTCCAACCCTCCAACCTCCTTCCTTAACCTATTTTCCTAGTCCCAACACAATGCAATAAATTGGTAGGGATCATTCCCTGAGTGCTGGTCCTAACAAAAACAAAATTTGGATTATCTGCAACACTTTCACAAACAGATTTGGCCACATTTGTTGCTCTTTCAGTCTTTTCAAAAATTCCTTGCACAGTAGGTCGATTATGAGACCATAATCACCCCGTGCTGCTCGAAAAGTGACCACGTTTGAACCACCACTTGTTTGTAGTAAGTTTTAAGTATTTTTACTCGCTCTTCGGTTGTAAAACACTCCATATTCGTAAATGGCAAACTTTTTACGGAAAAATTTTACTTCTAATGACAGAGATTTAACAGCTGACAGCCTTGCCAGACAGAGGGTTTTGAAACGACTAAATGTATAAGCCTGTATAATATTTATTGCTTTAAGATAATGTTTTGTATTTATTGAGATTAGAAAAGGTGTTTTGTATTATCTGATTCTGCAACCTGGACGGACTATGACGGGTATTGTACCGACAACAACTTATCCATTAAGAAACCACGGTCAATGAGAATACAAAAAATATTTTGTAAAACAAAAAGCTTCTGTAAAAAAGAAGCTCAATTGAAAACAATTCCGCTTTATAAACCAGTAGTTTCTTTCCTCTGACTTATATTTGTTTTAATCGAACTAAAAACATTTCAGGGGTTGTGCGTAAACGTCTTAAGGAGTACTTTGGTTTTACCATTGAACCAAAATCAAGAATTAATATGTCTAGAATTTAATGTTGTCAGATCGCAGCTACATCAAAGTCCAAGTTAGTTCCACAGGAACCTGTAGTACTTTTCCCTTTCCCCTAATGAATCACGTCTTTCGTAAATAAATCGTACACAGTTGCTTTTCTTCAAAAAAAATTAGGTTAAAAAGGAACAAATTTTGAGGGAAATTTTATTTACGAGAGGACTGAAAATGTATGTCCTAGAATTGTTAGTAGTAACGGTCCCCCATGGATCACGTGGGGACAGTGGTTTAAAAACCACATCTCAGAGAACTGATTTAACCCCCACCCCCCGTATTATAAGGAAGAACACCCCTTAGCGTTTTTCTCACTGCGTTTTAGGGCTTTAGCAGCTAAGCACCTGGTGCATTTCTTATACGAAAACGATATCACCGTGGAATGAGACTGCAGTTCCAGGTATCGTCTTTAATTCATTTTTATTTCGGTCAGAAATGTCCAAAATTGAGTTGACACCTTCCTATACTAAAAAGATGAGAAGTTCTTTTAGGGCGAAATTGAATTGCTGCTTGAAAAAAGGGATATGGAGAGTGGATTTAAAAAAACAAAAGGGTTTTAAATAGTCCATATTTTTTTTTTGTATTTTAAAGTCAGTTCGATTTCTTTTTCTATATATTTTATCAATGAGTTATGAAATTTACATTATTTACGTTTAAAGTAACGCCGTGTAAGTCCCATCAATTCTTATTTTCGCGTAGTCGCTTTTTATGACCTTTTTCCAGATGGGTGGAGCTTTAGCTCGAATTCCGTCTCAAATTTATTGTTTTAGTAAGGATATGCTCTACACACGTTATTTAAATACCCCTAAAATAAAAATATATTGAGAGCCTTGCTGTAGGCTTGGTGTCTCTATACAAACCTATTTCTATACGCCAGCGTTGCCGTTTTGGTTACTTTTAACCAAAATTGGTTACTTTTTTCCAATGTTTACTTGTGTACTTTTTTTCTATTTTGGTTACTTTTTTTCAACACAAAAATAACAAAACAAAAACTACCCGCTCCGCTTTTTTTACACTAAAATTATAATATTTCCACAAAAGCATCTTTATATAAAAGACCAACCGCATAATTTAGCTCAATTTTGCACATTGATACCATAACGCATAGCAAGACAAGTTTTACTTGCAAGAGGTTTCAAGCTCTAGCTTAAAAAAGTTTTTAAAATTGACTTATTACAAGCAATAAATAAATAAATAAATAAAATTAAAATAAAAAAGTGTTAAATTTGTATAGGAGGTGCCACTTCCACTAAAAGTTTCGAAAAATTATATAGCCCATTCTTCTTTCCAGACCATGGGTAAAATTCTGTCAAAACTTTAAAAAAAATGGGTCCAGCAGTTTATGAGCCTACATGTTATAAACACACACCATTTCTTCTTTAGACGTACAATTTTTAAACTGAAGTGCGAATAAAACAACGGGTGGTTTTAAGGGCAGATGTTGAATGTTAACCACACCTAAATGTCAAGGTTTTCTCTTTATTTCATTTAACATTTCTCAATTTCAGACTAACTCAATTTGAATCATGGAAAGATACACAATAGAGCAACGCGTTAAAGTTATTCAACAGTGGATGATCAATTTACGAAGACAATCTTCTTCAGTGAAGAGGCACATTTTAATTGGAAGATATGGATGTGGACGATATGTGGTTTCAACAGGACGATCACACTTGAAACACAGCTAACGAAACAATGGCTCTTTTGCGCGACAAATTCAATGGCCGTGCTATCTCACGTGGTGGCGACGTCAATTGGCCGCCAATATCATGTAATTTGACACCGTTCGATTTCTTTCTTAGGGGTTATTTGAAAAAAAAGGTGTACGTCGATAAGTCAGCAACAATTTAAGAGCTAAAGGATGAGATAATTCGGCACATTAACGGCATAGAACCTCAATTATGCCACAGCGTCATCAAAAATTTGGACCATAGGATGGATATTTTGTTCCATACATAATTGAACCATACCAATATTATCATAATAAAAATAAATGACAATAATTTCCTAAAACATACATACATAATTTGTGTTTTATTCAAAATCAACTTCGGCCCTTAAAATTTTACCACCCTTTAGTACTTTTGATACAAAATAATTTTGGTTACTTTTGTTCGCTTTAAAGTAACCATTATTTTTACATTTTGATTAAAAATTGTTTTTTGGTCGTGGCAACGTTGCTTGCTATACGCCCATATTCTGTAAATTTGTTTAATGACAGATTGTGAAAACGGCATGATTTTCTTTAGGTAATTTTTTGTTGTTCAATAGTGTAGTTTTTTTATTTGTGATTTCCCAAGTATTCTTCATAACTAATAGCCCCTTTCATTTCATTTGGGCATCCTGTGTATTTTGATTACAAATTTTATATTAAAAAAACGACGAAAGTTATTTATATCATTCCTCAAAGAATGTATACATTCTCTTTTATAGGAAACCTTAAATCAAAATGTTTGCTGGTAAACGTATATTCGTCCAGTGCGTGAGGAAAGTGTATTTGTATGTCTTTACTCGCCATTTCCTATTACGGCTTATGCATACATAAAATAGGATTTGCAATAGCTGCATATCCCAGCGGGAAAACTCAGAAGACCTTCTTACTTCAGGCCTTTTTAAAGGCCTCTTTAAAAGATTTTTTGATTCAATTACTATTCTTATCTAATTGCTAAAGAAGGCCTCATAGAAGGCCTCGGCTCTTTCGTAAAAAAGATAAGATACACCTTCCACACTCGCTTCTATGAGAAGGGAGTAACATTTTTTGTATTGTTTTTTTGCACAAGCAAAAGCAAAATCAATTTTTTTTGGTCCCGTTACCCTTCTTATGTACCTGCTGAAGAAGCGAGAGCGGAAGGCCTTCTCCGCAATGACAACGTGTGTAAAAAAGATATGAGTATGGAATGGAGCAAGAAGGCCTTGTACATCCAAAAGAAGGGGTACAGAGGCCTTCTAGAAGGCCTTCCTACTCCTTCCTTTTCCCGCTGGGATGTTTAGTGAGTCAAAGTATGTGTGTTTCTATAAATGTGTATTGTTTAGTTGTTTTTGTTGCCATGGTTGATTGTAACTGTAGAATTTGAAAGAAAAGAAAAAAAGAAAAATTATACACTCTCATGAAATTGTTCTTCTATAAAATTTATTTACATATGAACCTTGTAAAATTCATACTCTTGTATTTGTTATTCATAGTATTGTTGTTGTTGTTGTTGTTGTTATACGTTATATTCCCAGCGGGAAAAAGAAGGAGTAGGATGGCCTTCTAGAAGGCCTCTGTACCCCTTCTTTTGGATGTACAAGGCCTTCTTGCTCCATCCCATACTCATATCTTTTTTACACACGTTGTCATTGCGGAGAAGGCCTTCCGCTCTCGCTTCTTCAGCAGGTACATAAGAAGGGTAGCGGGACCAAAAAAAATTGATTTTGCTTTTGCTTGTGCAAAAAAATAATACAAAAAATGTTACTCCTTTCTCATAGAAGCGAGTGTGGAAGGTGTATCTTATCTTTTATACGAAAGAGCCGAGGCCTTCTATGAGGCCTTCTTTAGCAGTTAGATAAGAATAGTAATTGAATCAAAAAATCTTTTAAGGAGGCCTTTAAAAAGGCCTGAAGTAAGAAGGTCTTCTGAGTTTTCCCGCTGGGTTACTTCATGCATGCATTTCTCCATACATACATGCATATTCAAACTTATGTGTGTATATGCCTGCATATGTACACTCAAAATAAAAATCAATCCATCCGTACTTAAATCGATCTGAAGCGGTATTAATAGTACGGTGAGTACGGATTTTCTTGAATCAAGTACAGAAAATTTGATTCAAGTACGGATTTTTAATCCGTTATCCATATGCAATCCTGATTTCGTACTTGAAATAATCCGAAAATGAGATTGATTTAAGTATTATAAACAGTGCTGCCACAAAGAATACAATTTTTACAACCAAAATTTTTGAAAAAGTTACCAAATGTAAAAAATTATAACCAAATTTAAAATGCTTTTTATTAATTGAGAAAATCATTAAAATCATTGTAATACATTGTAACACAAAGGTTATTTGCACTTTATAGTAAAACAATAATTATAAATCAAGAAAACAAAACAAGAAATGTAATTCTTTTACATATTAAAATAATAACGTGAAACTTAATTAAAAGTTTTTATTCATTTGAGACTTTTTTCGTAAAAAATTTTTTTTTATTTATTGGCGCCCTATGCTCCAGTGGGAGTTGGAGAATATATAAAAAAATAAATTGAATATTTTTTAATATGCCAGTTATAAATAACAAAAATGGATAATAGTTTTCCGATTTTTAGCTGTTATTGGCAGGACTGTCAAATGTGGCGATTTCTTAATCCTTTTGTCGATGGAAATTTACGTTTGGCGATATGGCGATTATTTTGGCGAAATTTAAAACGATTGGCGATATGCGAAATGCATTTTATGTAAATATTTTCTAATTAACATATATCTAAAATATTATAAAAACTTTTTCTGCTTTGTGTAAATTTTATTTCAAATTTATAATTCTTATTATAAAGAAATGTTTCAAAATTGTTCTAATATATCAAATATTTTGTAAATCATTGTAAAATATTACTGCCTTTCGCCTTTCGTAACGTACATTCAATGGGGTAAAAGTATATGACTGACAGTTAAAAGTTTTTTTTTACCAAAAAATTATCTTAAAAAACATTAAATAAATGTACATACCGACAAGTTATAAACAGTAAATTTCAAAATTCCTTTAAACATTTTAAAGAAAATTCTATATATTTTAAAATTATATTGATAAATCAATGTAATCTTAAAAAATCTTTAAAATTCCTACGTGAATTTTTAAATATGTATATAAATATACTTCCGGAAAAACCCAAATTCAGAACCTTAAACTCATTTTCAAGTTTTTAAAAACACTGAAACGACTTTTGTGTAATTTTTCAGTAATTTTCTAAAATCGATTCCGGATGATTTTATGCACTTCCTACTTTAAGTACTAATTATCTTTACTTCTCTTAAAATCAAGAAAAACTACGCTCATTTAAAAAAAATAATTGAAAATCTCCATTGATTAAAACTTCATTTGTTAACGATTTCAGATCATGGCGTATTTAATAATAAATGGCAATATTTTCTAAGCAAAAATCTTAAAAAAATTATTTGGTTGCTGTTTTGAAAGGGATTATAAAAAACTTCCGTTCATTGGTAACAAATAATGAAAAAATCGTAGTACACAGTATAAATTATTCGAGCTCGTAAATAATTGTACCAAGAAAAACATATTCGTACGTAATTATTGTTTTAGAAAAAAGTAACCAAAATGAAAAAAATATTCACATCTCCACATTGAAAAAAAATATAACCAATTTTGGTTAGAAATAACCAAAAACGGCAGCTCTGATTATAAAGTTTATTTTATTATGAATTCGTGCTTGAAAAAACCCACTAAAGAAACTAGAAAGAAAAAAATATTATTATTGATTAACTTACCCGTCTTACACCTTACAGAATGATTAAACACCAACATCATGACCAATATGGTTTTTACTTTAGAAATCTTCTATACATATTTAACCAAAAATATAAACTAAATGAGAATCAAGAGTTCAAATTTACTTTTTAACCCTTTGTGGTACACATGAGTCTGGCCAGACCTTTTTCAATGTGTATAGAAAATTAAAACATGAGTAAGCCGGAGGGAAAAGTTTAATCTTTTTTACTTGATTTAAGAATTTTATACTTATTTCAAGAAATTCCGGGATTGAATTTCGAAAGTAGTCCCATTTAAGATTGTTTTGAGTACGTTTTAGTGTTATTCGTACTTAAATTTTTGAGTACGACTCGTACTTAAAGTAATCATAAAAAACTTGATTTATCCCGAGTGTTTTTCTTTCTGTGTATGGATACGTTATAACAAGAGTTTTTACTCGTGCCAGCCAATTCAACTCTTTGTAAATTACCTGGATTTTTACTACCAAAATACCTCCATCCAATTAGAGTTTTACTTTTATGTTGATGTTGTTATTCATATTGTTTTTTGTTGTTTTTGTTATTGTTGTTATTTTTTCTTGTCCTGTTTTGTTTTTATTGTTTATGGCTTTGTTTACACTTAGTTAACTGAAACACAAATGAAATATGAGTTTTTTTTTTTAAACAGTGTAAACATTATGACTGACTTCCTGGCTTAAAGTAATATAGAAGTGCATTTTAAATATTTAAGAGGTCCTGGTCACAATTTAAAACTAATTTAGAAAAATATATTTAACTTTAGTTAGATTTTCTTTACTTTCATTTTCATTAAGTTAAGTTAGAATAAATGAAATTTTATGAGGAATTGTTTTTAAATTAACAAATTTAATTAAATTGCAATAAAATTTGGAGTATGTACTTAAGACAACTAAAGGTACCGATCGAATACGCAATATTATTGAGTATAGTATTGCTCTTTTTGTCATTTTGTTCCACACTATTTAATAAGTTGCGCAATAAAAAAGAAATATGTATATGTATGCCACAATTTTTTATTCAAAATACCTACACAGAAAAAATTTTGCACCAGTAAACGCATTAATCAAAAATAAAATCAGTCTTAATTAAACATATAATCAAGTGAATTAAACGTTTAATCAAATGAATCAAACGTTTAATCAAGTGTATTTAACGTTTAATTGACAATATTAATTTGCACCAGTAAAAAAATTAATAATATCAATTAAACGTTTAATTCACATAACTAAACGTTTAATGCACTTGATTAATCGTTTAATTCACTTGATTAAATTTTTAATTAAAATTAATTTTATTTTTGATTAATGCGTTGACTGGTGAAAATTTTTTTCTGTGTATATAAATACCCTGCAGACAAAGTAGCTAGTTTTTAGCTAAAATATACTAGTAAGTATTTACTTTTAATTAGTTGCACTTTTGATTTACTTTCATACATCAAACTATCGTATTTAAAGTTGGGTTGTCAAAGGATGCAAACTAGTTCAAGTTTAGGCGTTTTTATAATAGTGTAAAACTAGTTGCTTATTTTTTTATTTTATAAGGACTTATAAAAGCAAAATTAATTCGACAATCCCCCTCAATATTTTTTTCATACTTAATTATTGTTTTATAGTGTATGTATTTATTTTATAACAATTCTAAGCACTTACCCCTGGAACTAGAGATAGAGAGAAAGAGAGAATATTGTATTATTTATTTTCCTGTTACATTTTGTTTTAATCTTGTTGAATTCCCCTTTGCTTACAGAGTTATAAGAAACTAGCAGATATGGATTTCGTCATCATTCTACATTGAACAATTTGATGTATTTAACTAAACAATTTTTACAAAAAGAATACGGGAATTTTGCTTCTCTATAATTCTTTTTTAAACATGAAAATAGTTTGTTAAGTCTAAAACCCACCAAATATTTACATTTTTCTTCTTGTAGTGTTTTTGTTGTTTCTACACCAGACAAGTAAATTGTTTTTTTTTATATACATACTTTTGTATTGAAGTATTGAATTCTTTTTTGTTTCAATAGCAAACGGCATCAAGTATAAAGCAGCGCAGCCGAAATTTCAAAATTGTTCTTATTTTTCGATGGCTTACAACTAGTAAAAAACTAGTCAAAAACCTTACTAGTAACGCTGCAGGTATATACAGAAGTTGAACTTATCATATCTTTCATATATCAAACTGTCGTATTTAACGTTGGGTTGTCATAACGGGCCAACTAGTTCATTTTTAATGAGTTTTATAATAGTACTAGTTGCTTTATTAACAGTATAAGGATTTTAGCTGCAGGGAAACTAAGCCCACACACATGTTCGTGTTCTACAATACTGTCAAAACATTATAGAATATTTATTTTTGCGTTGATGAATATTTATTTAAATAAGTTTTACATGGAATGACTAACTTTGTATATCCTCATTCACCACTAGTGATGTATAAAAAGAAGTTATAAAACTCGCAAGACGAAAAGTTTTAAAAACGTAAATAAATAAAACAAAATTTTACACAAAGTGCGAAAATAAAAAGCTCTCAAATGTATAACCATTTTCTAACTGTGTTTGATTGAAAATATTTTTAAATATTTTTATATTAATAATTTTTCTTTATATTTTTTTCTCGGCCAACTGGGTCATTTCAGTATCAATCATATTAATAATTATTCTGACTTGCGATTTTTTTTTCCTAGAAATATCAGTTGTCGAAATTCCCAGCTGTCTTGTCATTCAATCTTGTGATTGACAGCCGCCTTAAAACGTGAACTATTTTTTCAGATTTAAATACCAATATGTATTTTTATTTTTATAAGAACAAAATAAACTTTTGTTTCAGATTTTAAACATTCAAATAATATATGAAATAAAAGCTGTTCAGTATAATTATGAATAGGATGTTTTTTTAGCTGCATGAGAACTTAAAGTGATAATTCAGCTGCTAAGAGTTACTTTGTCCTTTTGATCTGTACAATTTGTGTCTACTGTTTCCAATAAATGTGGGCGTACAGCGTTAATTGTGGCTTGGATATTGGCTTACAATGATTTAAAAGTTGCTGGTTTGCCGGCATTGACCAAGTAATTATAAAGTAATACAGGTGCTTTATATTGCAAGAATGAGGGGGGCCAGTGAGCAGGACTTCTTCTGTGAATAAAGTTGCCACCAAATTGATTTTGCAATAACTCGATTGTTAGGCGCGTTGTATGACAAGTTGCGCCCGCCTTGTTGGAACCAAATTTCGTTGATGTTTAGCTGATTAATTTTTGGAAACAAAAATTTAGTCAGCATGGCTCGATAGCGCTTGCCATTCACCGTAGCGGCAGCTACTTGCGCCTTTCGAAAGTGCAGCAAGCAATATTCTCTTCGGTACTCACATTTCTTTGTTTTGTTGATGGTTTTGTCTCGAGAAGAGCAAAATTGGTGCGGAAACGATCAATAACTGCACGAATTACTTGCTCACTAGGCCGATCATGTTTACTGTAAAATGGACAAAGTGCTTAAGTAAAGTGCAAAATTGCTATTTACTTAAGTAAATGAATCCAAATATCTTTGATTTGTAAAATAATTTTAAAAGTTTTCAAATAATTTACAAGATTTTGTTAGTCATGCTTAATTCCCCAGTTTTATTCTTGATAAAAACACTGAAATTAATTGTTGAAGGTACATACTATAAGCTATTCCTATGCGCATTTCACTGGTTGTTAAGGCCAGATAAAAGTTTTCAAATTTATAAAATATAGGTAATGTGACCTTTGACCTATAATACCAAAACACCTTGTAATTGAATTTGAAACAATTATGATATTTACTTAAGTTAAAAAATAGTCAGTCTGTAGGTTTTAAAAATGCTAATATCTAACCTTTGACCTTTAACATTCATAAATAACTTTAGAAACGTTACAGAAAATATTATAAGGGAATTAATAAACTGGTAAAAAATTCTATGCAAAACACCATAAAAAAATAAGAAGATATGAAAAGCATGTTTAGAGTTAATGGCAAACAAGCCACATCACAATTGTACGTTTGAAAAAATATTTGGGTTGTTAATAAGGGCGTTTGCTGTTTGAAAAAACATTTCAAGCATGTTTGTAGAAATATAAAAAAATTGTTACCTTTGACCTTTATTACGGCTATTTTCAAAATATTCATATTTTAATCAGGCTAAAGTTCATTTAATTTAATTTTCATTAAATTATTTTTATGAAGAAAGAAATTTTGCAACACAAAATGAATTAAACTCTATTGATAATTTTTCATTCCTGACTGTCAATGACGGTGAGGGTTAAACGGCAAAGATTTCTGAGGAGATAGTGTGGATACTATCGCAACATGTCAAATCAACCTGTCCGTGAACATGGGTTCGATCCCCCGGTCAGTCAAGAATGAAAAATTACACAGCCCGACAAAATTAAAAAATTCTTTGAATTTATCAACTGATTCTAGTTAATTTGGGTGCGCTGAATTCAAATCTGTAATCAGTTTGTCTCTATCAGCTCTAGTTTTCATGATATAGCTTTTTTATACCCTCCACTTATGACCTCCATTTATGACCGTCTGTTAGTTTTTTCAAAAAATTTTTTCATCAAAATTTCTTATTTACAGTTATGGTAGTTGCCAAAAAAAACATTTTTTCCGTTAAAAAAATTTTTTAAATCGGAAAAAAAATATTTGAATTAAAAGAATTTTGGGTAAAAAATTTTGCTACGGAAAAAATGTTTTTTTTGGCAACTACCATAACTGTAAATAAGAAATTTTGATGAAAAAATTTTTTGAAAAAACTAACAGAGGTCATAAGAGGAGGGTATAAAAAAGCTATATCATGAAAACTAGAGCTGATAGAGACAAACTGATTACAGATTTGAATTCAGCGCACCAAAATTAACTAGAATCAGTTGATAAATTCAAAGAATCAAATTGAGTGTTGGCCTGTGTTATCAATCAATTTTAATTCATTCTATTATGTAAAATTCCCTTCTTCATAAAAAAAATTTTATGAAAATTAAATTTAACACACTTTAGCCTGATTAAAACAGTTCAATAAAATAACCACAATACTAATTACATATTATTTTCAAAATATTGAATTTAAACATCTTTTACAATCAGTTTTATCTTGAAACGTAGCTTTTTTTAAATGTAAAAATCAGATCTAGAATTAAATAAAATTTGTATGACCTTTGACCTTTCGTACAGTTATACCAAAATTAGTATACCGTAGCTTTTTTTTTTAATATAAAAATCAGATTTATAATTATTAAAATTTGCATGACCTTTGACCTTTCGTACAGTTAGACCAAAATTAGTAAATTTAAATGAATTTTGCTATAACTAAAATTTACTTTAACAGACAGACTGTTTACCTTAATTTATTTATGCTCAATTTTTTAAGTCCTTTTTATATTCGAATTTCCCTAATATTTTTCTTTTATGCATAACTATGATTTTACTGTTGTAAAAAAAATATGTAAATATTTTTTACGTTATAAACATGAATTGTTTTAAATACCATGAATAAGTAATTAAAAACTTATTTGCATGTATATCGTTTATATGTTTTTATGAATAATTAATTTTTTTTTTACATTTTTAAAGCTATAAAGAATTTTAAAAATTTATACTGCAAATCACCCTGGATCACATGAAATTTATGTCTGAATATAGTAGACTTATCAGATTGAATTCATTTCGTTGATTTTTTTTTTTTAAATTTTAATAACCATTTACATAAGTGCTTAATTATTATGAAAAAAAAATACAATTGTTGGAAAAAAAAAAAATTAGAAAGGTTTTGAAATAAATTAATATGCTATAATATAAACATATTATAGCATAATATTCTATATGTTCCGCATCTTTCATATCCTTCGCCGAGAATTAAAATAATATATATTAGGAATATTGACACTTGGCTTGATATTGAAACGATAACAATTATTGACGAACTTATTAACCCATTAGCGCCCAATTTTTATTTTAAATATTGTTGGCTATTTTCGAAAAATATAATTTTATTTATTTATTTATTAAACATTTGTTTAATACATTAATGTATGTACTAAATATGTATAAGCAACTAGACCTTAAGCTAATTTATTCAATTTTTATTTATTTATCTATTTGTGCTTGTTCCTAATGAGTTAAATTTGACGGCATATATTTTTACCATGTGAAACATATTTAGAAGGATTTTACGCAATTTGACTTTCGAATTTTCAACAAATGTACCGTTATTCCTTACGATTAAATAAACGTAGTCATTTCATTCTCCTGAATTTTTGATCCAGATTTGTTTCAAATTTTGTTTAAAGTTTCAAAATACACAGATTTTTCGCAATTACATTCATACTTTTAAAAGTTGCTGCGAATTTTCTTTCAAATTCTTTTTCCAATTGTGTGTTTCAATTTAAAGTCAAGAAGACAGCTGATTGTAAATTTAATGAGCAAATTTTTCGTTCGTCTTTATAAGTTGTTTTCTTGATAACATCTTGAAAATAAATTGCTTTCAAATACCGCTCAGTCTACGTGACAGCTTTAAAGTTTTGTTAATTTCGGCAAGCAGTATGTGCAAAAAACTTGAAGGCAAAACTTGAACGTGTGACTGCAGCCTAATGGTTTTAACACAACTGGGACGAATGACGAACTTCGCATAGCACATAGCGCATAGCGTCGGCAAGAATTCGTTATGGAAATTCTTCAAATACGAAACATAAAGTACGTAAAGAATAGGAGCTACCAATTTTTTCCTAAATCTCTGCCTTTCTCTGGACATATTTTAGTCCTTGACGACAGATTATTTATGTAAGAATTCGTTTTTCTTCATCTTCAAATATCAACAATTTTTATTAAATGTTCTTTATAAATTAATTTTTACAATTTGTTTGATTTACATTTATCAAATCATAGTTTGACCATATTTCATAAAAAAAAACTACTAATACAACAAGTAAGAGTGATATATTCGTTTATGGCGAATCTGATATACCCTTTACCATTATTCGATAAGAACAGAAAATAATACAAATATCATTCCATAGATATAAATAAATTCCCGCCCACTTCTCCAATCCCACCCACATTTTGTCGGATATTGTGTATTGATAACCAAGAGGCTTGTACCTAGGGTTTTTTCCCGGGATTTCCCGTCCCGGGAATTTCAATTATTTTATTTCCCGTTTTCCCGGGATTTTTCTTGCGGGATCCCGGGAAATAAAAAATTCCTCATAATTTCAGAAAATAGCTATTTATACTTTGAAATTTAGTTTTCTACTCTCTAAAAATTAGCATGGGTAGTGGATAAGATCAATTACAAGAAGTGAGTACATGTATTTAAATCAATATCTCCTGATGCAATAAATCTACTAAAAGCAGAATAGGCAGTGCAACAGTTGATAATTATTACATTTAGTGAAGTGAAGAGTTAATAAAGTACATTAATTCAAAATAAGATAGAGGCAGTAAAGTTTCATTGTCCATGAACAAGTCTTAAAAATAGGAGATACCTAAACATATCCCTCCTTTATTGCAACAAAGTCATATCTACAAAAACAAACGATCTTGGCAAAAAGCGAGTAAAGTTTACCAAATGTAACGATTTAAAGATATATTTTGCTATAACTTCGGTTCAGTTTGAGATATAAAACGAGAAGGTATGAAGGAAAACTTTGCTAAAGTTACTTAAAATTTTGAGATATGACTATGATGCAATGAAGGAGCGATATGTTTATTAGGTGATAAACACAAATTTTCAATTTCAATTTGTGTTGGTTTATATACCCGGGAAGTGCGGGGAAATCGAAATAAAATAACATTTTAGCAACTCGTGTAAGATGCTACAACATACAACTTGAAAACACATTGTCCTAAAGATTACAAATGGACCTATTGAAATGAAAAGGCTTGGAAGAAGCAGTCCGGTTGATGATATTTTTGCATCAACCTTGACATACATTTGACTGATATAAACGTTGTTTATAAAAAAGAAAAAATTGCTTCTGATTGTGAATCCGAAGCATGCTACTACTATTTAACTATTTGTCCAACCTCGGTAAAAAATGAACAAAATTTTTGGGAAACATGGTATTAGTTAATAAAATCAAGAATATACTTTTTGACGACTTGCAAAGCGCTTTGAGTGTGTCAGAAAGTTATTTCCTAAGCCATTAAAAAATTTTATATATTTCTTTAAATTATTTTATTAATTAACTTTTTGATCTTATATCTTGAGTACCTCAATTTTTATTTTGCTTTTATAATTGTTTTATGAATTAAATTGCTATGTTTATGTAATATTTTTATCTTGTATCGAGAGCATAATAATACTGAATAAAAGCATAATAATAGGGAATAAAGGCGTGAGTTCCCTTACGTTTTTTTATAAAAGTTTTTTTCATTAATTAATAACAAAATTTACTTTGTATTATTTATATGGAGCGGGATCCCGGGATCCCGGGAAATTTGAAAAAATTTCCCGCTTTCCCGGGAATCGAAAAAGTCCGGGAAAAAAAAAACTCTACTTGTACCTAATTTAGAAACTTTAGCTCTTGATGTTCTCCAGATATACATAATCTGAATGTTCGACGCCCACTTGTCCAATCCCACCCACATTTTGTCAGATCTTGTGTTTTCGTAACAAAGATGCTTTTACTTAATTTGGAAACTTTGGCTGCGGTAGTTCTACAGATACACATAAAAATAAAATAAAAAACCGCAGCAACAAGGGATTTTGGGTAAAATTAGGTAATCGTGGTTTTTTGCTCATATCTCAGCCATTTGGGAAGCGATCAGGCTGAAATTCAATAGCAAAAAATTCCAGACTATAGGAGACATAAATTTATAACTTCCAAGTCCACATCATATCTGTGGTCTTCGGAAACCCCATTTCAACGGACACACAGACTGACGGACATCGTTAAATAAACTCCACTCTACATAAGGACCCAGAATATTTATGCTTTATAGGGTCTAAGATCAATATTGTAGAAAATACAAACGGAATGGAAAACTTATATATACCCTTTTACCTTCGGTAAAGGGTATGAAAAGAAATATTAACCAAAAATTGTTAAGAACAATAAGAGAAGAGTGCATTACAGTGGGTCAAAGTTGACCATCTCCGAAAATCGAAAATTTAAAAATAATTTCTGACTGTTGTAAATAAATAAGTACAAAAATAGAAATATAATGACAATTTCCAGTCGCACACATTTTTTATATTTCTCTTTTTTCCCCCACCATCTTTCTTTAGAATTTCCTACAAACTTTTGTTATACACCCAATTCTCTTTTTACACGATAGATACGTTCCCAATAAATTCGTGTAAAAAAATTCGTGTAAAAAAAGATACTAGCCAAAGGTGAAAATAGTAGATTGGTTCCAGACCTAAAAAATAACGTAAAAGTACAATAAACAACAATAAAAAATTTTTGTTAAAGTTTACTTGAGAATTTATTTAACGTGCTTACACATTTTAATATCTTAAATACATATAAATACATACATATATTATAAAAAAAAAATAATGATTTGGAAAAAAGAAAATAATATCAGAAATTCATTAATATAAAAAAGGAAAACTAATATTTAATTTATAAAAAGAATTTGTAGAATATTTAAAATCGTGTTAAAACAAAACAATTCGTGTAAAAAGAGAAAAATGTTAACTTTTTAACTCGTGTTAAATGAAAATTCGTGTAAAAATAATTCGTGTAAAAAGAGAATTAGGTGTATTTAACTTTATATTTTTTCTTACCACTTTTCTTTCTCATAAATTGTTTCATCAGAGTTTTTCAAATATTTCCTGTTTATTTTTTTTTTATTAAGTTTATAAAAATAAAAAAAATTCCCCTTTATTTAAATGAACTACATGCAAAAAAAGTGGCTTTCTCGAGGCACAAAAATGCTTAAATCAAGAGAAATATGTATGAACTTTTTTGTTTTGGAAAAATGTTCGTCCTTACTTACAAATAAAGCAACAACAACAAAAAAAAAAACCCTAAATGAAGTGCACATTTTTCATAATAAGAACTAAAATTCCTGCTTTTTTCTACTGCATACTTTGCGGCTGAGAGAAGCTGACATTATTGTTGCAGCAAAAAATTGGTGAAACAGAAATGAAGAATCCAAAAAAAGAAAAATGCATTCACAAAACTTTACATGTCTTTAATATTTGTTGTTCTTTCTCTCGTTATGGTCATAATGGTCTTAAAGGAATTAAAATAATTGTTAAGAGTTTCAAACAAAGAACAATTTACTTAATCTGAAAAATAAGAAAATTAAATGACCGAAAAAAAATAAATATGCTTCGAAAAATGTTGAGTGGAAAACATAAGGAAAACTTAAGAGTTGGTAAAAAGAATTTGTAATTTCTTTAATGAAAAGTATGTAATTACATAAAATTTGTGTTAGGATAATAAAATTTACTTAAAAAATTTAAAAAAAAAGAAATACATATAAAGGAAAATCAGAAAGAATTTGTTATTCGCGAACAGTCATTGAATACTTTTTAGTAAAACGAATTTTTTTTTTTTATTGTTTTTTTAATTCTTAGTTCAATATGGATAAATATTCTGTTGCTAAAATAATCAATCATAATTTAACATTTTATTATTATATTTTATCAAGATTTTATTTTACCTTAACTGACATAAAAATGCAATACTTTATTTAGTTGACAAAAATTTCAATTTTCTTGTGCTGTCTGTTTGAATTTATGTAGTTTTCCGGTTAAGCAAATATGTTTCTACAAATGTACAAAAATATTCACTTTATACTGATTTGTACAAAAAATATTAAAAAAAAAACAAATCTCGATTCAAAGGTGCTACAGACAACAATCGGCCTACTAAAACGCTAAACGTTGACATTTGTTGTCTGTGTTAGTAAATAGTAAAATATATCACAGTGGAACTGTGCTTTGAAATAGGAAAAAATGTCAAGCGAAATTTTTCAACCGAATTATTTAAGACCCTTTTTTATTACTCAATAAGAGGTTTTTCCGGGAATTAATTGCGGAATTCTCGGGAAATTTTGAACAAAAACTTTTTGTAACTAAAGTAAATCTAAGTATTTAGTTGTTTTATCCAACCAAATTTCACCACAATATCAATATTTATTGCGGTTTTAAACTATGTTCACACGATCGGCACATGTACCCATTTCCGTTGCATTTCATGCGCCGCTAATGTGACGGCACGTAATTTTTTAATGTACGACAATCTTCGCCGAAATCGTGCTAGCTTTAGATAATTAAAAGCAACTCTGATGTACCGATAATGTAAACACTGTTTAGCACAATGTTAAGCAATCGAAATATTACAAATGCACCGATTTTGAGCAGCCATCTAAGTGGACAATCAGTGCCGATATAATCGATCATCTGTTTGCTAAATAAAACATCGACGTGAAAACTGTTTATAGGAAATTTTGACAACATTTTTTATTAGATTTGTTTAAATTTACTTTTTATAAGAAATTTTGCTAAAATTTACTTTTTATAAAAAATTTTATTCAAGTTTGCTTTTCATAGATAAATTTATTCAAATTAACTTTTTATAAGAAATTTTGCTAAAACTTTCTTTTTATAGGAAATTTTGCTAAAATTTGTTTTTAATAGGAAATTTTGCTAAAATTTTCTAAATTTTACTAAAATTAACTTGTTATAGGAAATTTTGAGGAAATTCACTTTTTATAGGAAATTTTGATTAAATTTACTTTTTATAGGAAATTAATTTTTTTTTATAGAAATTTTTGCTAAAATTTACTTTTTATAGGAAATTTTGCAAGAATTAAATTATTATAGGATATACATATTGTTAAAATTTACTATTTACACGAAATTTTGCTAAAATTTACTTTTTATAGGAAATTTTGCTTAGATTTACTTTTATAAGAAATTTTGCTAAAATTTACTTTTTATAAAAAATTTTATTCAAGTTTACTTTTCATAGATAAATTTATTCAAATTAACTTTTTATAAGAAATTTTGCTAAAACTTTCTTTTTATAGGAAATTTTGCTAAAATTTTCTTCCTATAGGAAATTTTGCTAAGATTTACTTTTTACAAAAATTTTGCTAAAATTTACTTTTTATAAGAAATTTTGCTGAGACTTTCTTTTTATAGAAAATTTTGTTAAAATTTGTTTTTAATAGGAAATTTTGCTAAAATTTTCTAAATTTTACTAAAATTAACTTGTTATAGGAAATTTTGAGGAAATTTACTTTTTATAGGAAATTTTGATTAAATTTACTTTTTATAGGAAATTTTGTAAAAATTTACTTTTTATAGGAAATTTTGCAAGAATTAACTAATTATAGGATATACATATTGTTGAAATTTACTATTTACACGAAATTTTGTTAAACTTTACTTTTTACAGGAAATTTTGTTAAAATTTACTTTTTATAGGAAATTTTGCTTAGATTTACTTTTTTTAGGAAATTCTGCTTTGATTTACTTTTTATAGGAAATTTTGCTTAAATTTACTTTTTATAGGAAATTTTGTTTAAATTTATTTTTTATAGGAAATTTTGGTAAAAATTTTTTTATAGGAAATTTTGCTAAAAATTTTCTTTTATGTTGGGAGAATTCCAACCAATTGTAGTGGGGAATGTAAGAAAAAATAAACTTAAGCTTTAATATTGTTACAAGTAAAACTGTGGCTTATAATTCTTATTCGCTTAACAGTTTTATTTGTATAATGTCTTTAGTTTTTCTAAAAACTTTGGATTAAGTTTCCTGATGATCTGGACTAAGCAACTACTGAAATGCGCATAGGAATAGCTTATCCCATCAACAATTTATTTCAAGTGTTTTTATCAAGAATAAAAACTGGGAATTAAGCACGACAAACAAAATCTTCTTAATTAAAATGTTTCTAACTTCGACCTATTTTTTATTATTTTTAAACCAAATTTTGTCTAGGGTGTTGTCCTTATCAAACTTTATTATCATACTAGATTAGGAATGGGATCTCTATAAGCTTAAAAGTTATGCAAATTTCTTTACTCTTCAAAGCCGGAAGTGATCATTTTGAATTTCAATTTTTCGAGAGAAAGGGGACGCTACCCGAACACAAAGTAGGGGCACAAAAGAAAAAATTGATAAAAAAAAAAACTCCATAACTTCCACAGAGTCACTCGTAGAAATGTTAAATGTAGGACCGACACTGCTTGATTTTTCCTTCCCGACTTTTTTCTGAACATACTTACTCCTTCACTCTTCATTCCATGCAATATTTGGTATTTTAACTTTTTTTCAAGTGCCCGCTTATAAAATTTTCTTGTGAAAAATAAGTGATTTTCTGATGGTGCGACCGGCCATGGGAGTGTCCATTTCAAGGAATAAATTTTCTTTAGGTTATGAAAACGGTTATAGAGATTTAAGCATTGTCGGTGCAAAAGAGCTGTCTGTACTATGTTCAACTTATCCGTTTCCGTTAAATAAAAAAAAGAACAAAGAAAAAGTTCATACTTAGTGTTGGCCAACTAAATTTATATGACTTAAATTTAATAGTTCAGCAGAAAAGTTTAAAATCCGTAAGTGAAAAATAAAATTCAGTAAATGACAATTATGATAAACAACTAACAGTTATTTTTAATAAAAATTTTTTTTACTAAAAAGTTTTACAACCTTAAATTAATTGGTTACACTGTCTTCACAATAAATTCCAATTTTTTTAAACAACAACATCAAAGTATTAAAAAAAAGAGAAAACACCCCAAACCTGGTACTTTTGTTTATTTATTGTCATGACACAGTGAACAAATATCATGCAATTTAAGCTTTTTATGCCAACAACAAATCATGTACCCAGCCCGCCACCCACTACTACGACAGGCATTTTCTCACACATATACACACCTACAACTACAGTTATCCCAAAAAAATATTCTAGTTAATATTTTGTTCTTCCTTTTTTTTATTTTCTCGCACCATCCATATTTCTCATCGGTTTTTTTTAATATCCTTTGGATTCGAATCAATGTAGACTCCAACTGTTTTCAACGAATTGTTTTCTTTGTAAAATGCAGATTTAAATTAAAAAATAAAAGTAAAGAATTTGTTGCTTTAAATTTTATAAAATGTTGGAATCGTAAGCAAAACAACAAAAAAAAAGAGGAAAATTCAACTGTGAAATAAAAACCAATATGCTGAACAAGAATAAAAGTCCGGTACATATTCGTTTTATTATCGAGCACTAAAACTTTATTTTTGTTCAAGTACGTTCAAAGTGCATTTAATAGTTGGAAGGGAACAGAAAGGAAACTTGAATTACTGAAAAATTCCAAATTTTTAGGAATGGAAATTTTTTTGGTAACGCAACTATTTGAAATAACGCAATTTTTCCAACAATTTTAGATTTATAATCCAAATAGTTGATATATTTCTTTGCATTATCAAAGACTTTAAAGACAATTTATAATTGTCAAATTATGTTCTTAAAATAGCCATGTTGTCATGTTCTAGAACTTTTGGTTTCAAATCGACAAAGTATGTAAAAAAGACTATACGTTGTCATATCGTAAAAAAAATGTTTTCGAATCGACAACGAAAAAATAAAAATTTGCATACGTTGTCAAATGAAAGACGAAATGTTGTTAAATCGACATCGAAGGTATAACAAGTATTTAACGTTGTTATATATCGCAGGAAGTGTAGGCAAATTGACAGCGAAAAATTATAAAAAAAGAACATCCTTTCGTCAAACATCCCATAACTAATGAAGAACTTATGTTCGCTTTTGGTGACAAATTGAAGATAGATAGTTTTTTACCGGTATTATCCTCCTGTGTACATGTGTGTACCTGCCATTACTGCCTTTCCATCGAGTAGACACAATGGATCTAATACAGTCTAACACAAAGCTGTGGAAAAGATTTAAAAAGATACCTGCCCTAGGGCCTTCTCCATGGTAGATCTCAATCACTAGGTGACAAACACAATTCGAATTTTCACAAGCTTCCATGTAGTTCAGGAACTACTTTCTCGCGTTTTTTGGATTAAACATCAGCCACCATGTTATACCAAAAAAATCCTTCCGTGAAGACAGCACTCTCTGTGAAAAAGCATCGGAACACATCTTGATGATCCGTCCCCACAATTCGAATTTTAACAAGCTTCCATGTAGTTCAGGAACTCCATTCCCGCGTTTTTGGATTAAACCTCAGCCCCCATCTTAAGCCTAGTACTCTGTTCAAATTTGTGAAAAATGTTGAGCAACATTGATTATTCCACACGAAAATTTTGGCATTTATCAATGTTACCAATCTTGCGAGTTTGTACAAGTTTGTTTCGTGTATGTAAACAAACGCCACATGTATTTTACTAAAATTATTTTTTTTTAATAAAAAATTTAATAAAAAAAAGTAAATATGGATAAAAAACTGTTACCGATTGTGTTATTTCAATTCTTTATTTCTTTTTTAATATTAAGTTCATATTTTTTGCTTTTGCTTAAAATTCCACGTGAAATAAAGGCAGCTTTAATTATTTCGCAGTTGTAAAAAAAATGTTGCCAGAAACATTTCGGAACTTTTTCACAAAATAAACAGAGTACAACTCCATCAACATTAGTTCGTAGATATTCCGCACAAGTTTTTTTCATATGCATTTTGACAGCATTTCACGTGAAATGTTGAACAGAGTACCAGGCTTTATCCCCAAAAAATCCTTCCGTGAAAACAGCACTCTCTGTGAAAAAGCATCAGAACACATATTTGATGAGACAATCAACTTCATCTACAACATCGGCTGTTGACTTTTCATCCACTCCCATCCCAAGTCTCACCATACGCATTTCACTCCACTTCACCACCGGTACCTCAACTTTTCGCAACTTCATCTGATCCGCAACTGCTATAACTTCATAACACAACTACACTCTTCCCCACTTACTGCCACTCCACTAAAACCGCAACTTTAGCGATCATTTTCAAACGGTCCATCATCACTTAATTTGATCCACAACTACTACAGATTCACCCCATAAATTGCCGCTCTCCATCCAGGAGCCCCTAACTTCACAACTTGATCTCCCATCCAAGCAGGATTTTCACCAAAAAGATTCGCCCATAAGTTACAACCATTTCCCCATTTCCCTTGACTGTCACATAAAATGTATATCTCCCAAAATTTATCTCAAGCAGAAAAAACTTCCTCTTAAAAAAGCAAAGGCGCCTCAACTAATACTGAAGTACCAGGGGCTACAGACACCTGGGGTACCAGAAAGGATCTCTAGTCAGCCACGATCTCGAGAAATTATAGTAGGAAATTATTGGAAATTATAGTAGATGATTGTCCGGACTATGTGATTATCCCTAACCTAAATGCCAGAGCTTAGGACACATTAGCCAGAACTTGTTCCCAACGAGCTATGGCAAATATATGATCCTGTATGGATCCTCAGTATTAATAAGTCCAGGATCTATCTTACGCTCTGGAAGGTACTTGTCCCCGTGGTACCAAATATCTAATATTTTTATCTAACGTTTTTTTAGCTCTGCCCTTTTTAAGTTTAACAGATGTTGTGTCTTGCACGAGGTTAAGCACAAAAAAAAGTGAGGTTTATTTCATTCTTCTTTTTACAAGCTATTCTTAAAATCTATTCAATTATTGTAATTTATGTGATGCCAGATTGCTAAGGTTCAAAGCTGACATTTAAACTTAACTATGTATATGATAATGATATAACAATATAACACGCTCCCTCTTGAGCTGAACTTTATTTGATGTTAAAATTACATTTACTTTAAAACCTTCCCGTCTCTACGTGGTCTTAAAGTTCTTTTAGGTGTTATTACAACTGTTTCTTCTCGGGATGAAGCTTCCACCCTACTCTCAGTGCTGGTTTTCTGTAGAGGATCATGTGTTGTGTGCGCAATGTTTTCATTTTCAGTCGATGTTTCATCAGTTTTTATGACAGTGGTGGCTCTTATTTGATCAGTATGTCGCTTTATTATACGATCATTTTTTGTAATGCTACATAAATACGTTTTCGTTCCAAGTTTTTCTGTTATTGTTGCAGGTGACCAACTAGATTTATTCGGATTTGTGTAATCCCTTATATAAACCCTCTGACCACAATTGAACTCCACTGTACGTTTACCCTTGTAGTTAGCTATATCTTTCCTTTGTTTTTGCAAAATTATTTCCCTGGTAGTTGGTGGTCTAAGAGAATCTAACCTGGTTTTGAGACTACGACCAAAAAATAATTTGCAAGGAGTTTCATTTGTTGTACAGTGCCTTGTGCTCCTGTAATCAGCCAAAAATCGATTTGTGATTGTCTCCAAATCTTCACTGGGATATTCCCTTAACGCTGCATAGACAGATTTTTTTAATATTTTCACAAATATCTCTGCCTGTCCATTCGTTGATGGATGCCCTGGAGCCGTAAGCACATGCCCTACAAGATTTTCCTTCAAAAAATTTTTAAATTCAAGCGACGTAAATTGACGTCCGTTATTACTGACCAACGTATCAACCAGTCCGTATCTACAAAATAGTTCCCTAAGCTTTACATTTACAAATTGCGAAGTTATTTGTTTTGTTATGAACGCCTCCGGCCATTTTGAATAAGAGTCAACTATAATAAATATATATTGGTTTTTAATTGGTCCTGCAAAATCTACGTGGATACGCTTCCAAACTGAAGTTTCCGGTTCCCATGGTGTAAGAACACCTTTACTAGGGCTCTCTTGTAGCTCTTGACATGGAGAACAATCGCTAATAAGTTTTTCAATTTCTTTGTCTAAGCCTGGCCACCATACATATGACCTTGCCAAGGCCTTAGTTTTAACTACCCCTAAATGGGATGAATGAAGACATATTAGAACTTCATTCCGTAATTTACTTGGTACTAGAGTACGATATCCCCACATGATACATCCTTGTTCAACTGACAATTCATTTTCCTTGACCTTATAAAGGCTGTATTCTTCCCCCTTTAACTGAGAAACTGATCCGTTTTCTATTGCAACAAGTAATTTTGAAAGTATGGGGTCACGTCTAGTTTGAATTGAAATGTCTTTAAAACTTAAGTTCAAGCGATTTTGATCCTTAATAAAATTTATATAATTATGTTCAACTTTTTCTCCCTCAGGTGACTCAAGCTGAGGAATTCTCGATAAATTATCTGCCTCGTTTGATGTGCCCTTCACATATTCTATAGAATAATTAAAACCAGACAATAGCAAGACCCATCTTTGCATTCTTGCCGATGCCATCAATGGCAACCCCTTACTCTCACCAAACAGTGCTAGCAAAGGTTTGTGATCTGTTCGCAACGTAAACTTTCGGCCAAGCAAATACTGTCTTAACTTTGAAACTGAAAATATAATGGCCAATGCCTCCTTTTCTATAGTACTGTATCGTTTTTCACTTTTCTGTAAAGCTTTTGAAACGAAAGCAATAGGCTTCAGAATGTCATTATCATATCTATGAGTAAGAATACCTGCGACTGCTGTATTACACGCGTCTGTAGTCAAAACAATTTCCCTATCAGGATTAAAATGTACTAATACATTGTCAGATGCTATATCAGATTTGATTGTATTGTATGCAATGTCACATTTCCTAGACCATTGAAATTTGGAATTCTTTCTTAAAAGCTCATAAAGAGGGTCCATTTTCTCAGCAAACCTATCAATAAACTTCGAGTAATAATTCACCATACCTATGAAAGCTCTTAATTCAGAAATATTGCCCGGAATAGGTGCATTACTCACACATGCTGTTCTTTCGTCACTTTTTCTTAGCCCTTCCTTATCTATTGTAAAACCTAGATATGAAATTTTGTTCTGAAAGAATTTGCATTTTTGTTTGTTCAACTTTAAACCAGCTGATTGCAGCTTTTTAAGAACAGTCTTTAAAGTATTTATGTGCGATTGTATATTTGGGCCAGTAACCGTGATGTCGTCCTGATACACAACAACGAACTGAATGCCCCGCAATAAATTTTCAATGGTTTTTTGAAAAATTGCCGCTGCCGTCTTTATGCCAAAAGGTAAACGTTTAACCTTTAAAACTCCTATGTGTGTACTCCAAGTACAAAAAAGTTGGGACTCATCATCCAATATTAATTGATTATAGGCTTGAGATAGATCAAGCTTAGTAAATAGTTCTCCTCCTTCAAGAGTCGAAAAGATTTCATCGATCCTTGGTAAGGGATACTTAAAATCTACAAGATACTTATTGATTGTAACCTTATAGTCAGCGCAAACACGTATGTCGCCATCTGGCTTAAGAATAGGAACTAACGGTGTGCCCCATTCGGAATTGTCCACAAACTCCAACATTCCCTGATTAACTAAATCTCTTAACTTCTGCTCTACTTTGCCCTTATAGGCCAATGGTAATGGTCTTGGCTTATGAAATATAGGCCTAGCATTGTCACATAGTTTCAATGACACTTTGTCACCAACAAAAGCACCTAATTCATCAGTAAATACAGATGAAAACTCATTCCTAATTTCGTTTGCTAAAATAGCATAGCTGTCAACAGCCTTAACATTGTTAATTTGACAAAGATCAAAATTAAAAGCTCGTAAAAACGATCTACCTAATAAGGGTGGGTTTTCGGTTTTGGTCACTACAACAACAACCTTTTTAGACATTTCACGAAACGTAATTAGTGCATCAAACTCACCTAATATTTTTATGCGATCACCACTGAAGTCGACATAAGGTACCCTACACGGTCTTAATTTAGATATATGCATTTGTTTGAAAAATTTTACCGGTATTAGATTACATGGCGCACCCGTGTCACATGCTGCTTCTAATTGTAAACCTTCAATTGCAACTGGTAGTGTGTAAACTCCATCACGACTGTTATCATCAATGCTAAAAATACTATTGTTAAAGAAATCATTAACATTTTCATTATAGTCAAAATTTGATACATAATTAACATTTCGGTTTTTCTCATGTTTGTATTTACAAACTGATGCCAAGTGGCCTATTTTGCTGCAACTATGGCATTTACTGTTTTTATATCTGCATGCTGCTGATTCGTGATTACGCCACCCACAATGTGAACAAGGTTGTTTCTTTCTAACCGCTTCATTCTCTGTGCCAACGTTTCCCATTTTTGTTGATTTGTCCTTCTTGCGGCCACGTTTAACAAAATTAACAGCACCATTTGGGGACTCATTGTTGTCTTTCAGAGAAGATTTTGCGCTTATTTTGGTTTCTACAATTAACGCCTTCCTCAACGCTTGATCTATAGTTATAGACTCGTCCTCTTCACATAGTCTCTCAAAAATGTCATTTGACATACCAACAATAAATTTGTCCAACACAAACGCATCCAGATGACCGCCAAATTTGCAACTAAATGCCAATTGTTTGACCCGTGCGTACCATGCGGCTACAGTTTCGTCAATACGCTTGTGTGCCATGTGGAATTGTTTCCTTTCGTGAAAAATTATTGTTGGTGGAGTATAATGCATATTTAACATTTGGCATAGCTCCTTGTAGGTTTTAGACGATGGCAAGTTCGGACTGCAGAGATTATGTATTACATTATATGCTTCTGCACCCATTGACTTAAGTAATATTGCCTTTTTCTGGTTATCATCCATGCAACCAATTTCGCAAAAGTGAATTTCCAGCCTTTCATTCCATATGTGCCATGCTGTGTTATGTGGCGAAAATTCTGGAACATTATTAGCTTGCATCAATGTAAATTGTGCACTTGACCTGGACATCGCACCATTTCCTTCATTTGCCATTATAATTATTTTTCGTGACTTTTTAGTTTGCTTATATTGAATGCACAAGTTATTATTTAATAACTTAAAACAAAAGAAAAAAAAATTTTCTACTCGTCGCCAATATGTTGTGTCTTGCACGAGGTTAAGCACAAAAAAAAGTGAGGTTTATTTCATTCTTCTTTTTACAAGCTATTCTTAAAATCTATTCAATTATTGTAATTTATGTGATGCCAGATTGCTAAGGTTCAAAGCTGACATTTAAACTTAACTATGTATATGATAATGATATAACAATATAACAGTAAGATTTGACAACTTTTGATTTTTCGAGTGGGCGACTAAAAGACGTAGGTGCTTCTCAAGACGCTTACGTACCACCCTCCGGCAGACCTTCAGTGTACTGTGGATGCCATAGTCGTTAAAAACCTTCTTAACGAATCAAAAATATTAAAGTGGCATTTTTTACATTAAAATGTAATTGTGATTGACATCAGTGTATCCGTTTTTCAACAGTCAATTGATGTCGACAATTTTCCGAAAATCGTTGCATGTTGAACACTGAATGTCAGGATTTCTACATCCATAAATTCGTTCTTCAATTCCTGGAAATCAAGTCATTCGACTCATCCCCTCCTTGTTTGTATGTGACTTTTTGTATGGCTGAGCAAATATGTTTGTGAATAAATGGAAATAAGTCTACATTACAAATGGCTGGATTTTTTATGAGCTTAATTCATTGTATGCCATTTGACCATATGATTCTTTTTTTTTCATTTACTCCAACTCGCTCTGTTCATTCTCGCACTACTCAACAATGTATTCTGTTGTTATTTGTAATGGGAAATAAAAACAAAAAGTTTCAAGGGTAAAATACATACAAAACACTCGGAACACTCGGATAAAGTACTTCAATAAGAGTGATTCCAGAGGAGGTGGTTAAAGAAAACAAAAACTTTTGTAATCCTCTTTGCTTATATAAACAAAATAATTATATAAAAGTTATATGTATTTATATTAACCTGAAAGGTAATTTTATACTGATTTACATTAAGATTAATAACTTCAAAGCTTTTGTGACAGTGGGACCACAACCTTCCGAAATACATTTTTTTTTTATTTTAAAATATAATTATACATTTTTTTTATACCCACACCATTATTATATATTGGTCCTATACCCCCTTTTTAATATACCGATCGACTCAGAATCGCATTTTGAATCGATCTAACGATGTCCGCCCGTAAGGCTTGCCGGCGGTCAACCTGTCCGGAAAGTATAGGTACCAATTTAAGAGATAATTTGATGAAATTTAGTAAAAAGGTTCATAAATTTGGCGGCAGTAACTTTGACGATAGCTAATAGTCATGTACAGTTTGTGTTTGTAGGTTCAGAGCTGAACATATATCATATATAAGTCCCTCCCTTAAATTCTCAAATAGTAAAACATATCTAATAAGTATTCCTCACGAAGAACTTTTACGTAAATCATAAGCTCATAACATAATTTCGTTCTGGCGGCTCTACAATTGCCCATGGATCGCAAATAGGGCACACTTCCAAAATTTATCAAATGGTCGGGAATGGCCGACTTTCCCTTCTTAATTGTTTTAAAATATTTTGGATATAATAATAAAATCACTTCCTTACTTTAAACTCCTTGTACTTTAGTTGTTTGTTTGTTTGTTTTGGAAGAAACTTGTTTAAAAAACGTACCAAAAGTACGAATTTTTACCCTGGTTTGCCCTCAAATTTACATTATTTGCTTGTCACCTTTATGTTCAAAAACATAGGTTTTAAGTTTTCGCCAAATTATATTGAAAAAAAACTTGTTTGAAAAAAGTACCAATTGTTTCCCTATTTTGTCCCTTCAATTAATTATTTTGTATACCTATGTATGACCCTAGTGAAAGTTTTAAAATAATAATGCATAAAATACTTAAACTTTTCAAACTTTGCAGTCTAAATGAGCTTAATTTAAAAAATTCCAAAAATTCCCTATTTTACCCGCGAAAGGCCGACTTTTAAAATGTACTTTTATTGCGACATGGCAGCGTAGCTTTAGAAATTTGTACAAACAAGCAGTTTTTAATTTAGGATCGCAAAATATTTGAAAAAACGTGTTTATAAAAAGGACCAAAAGTACGAATTTTTACCCTGTTTTACCCCATTAAGTTAACATTTTTCAAACCTGTATCGCTGGTGGAAGTTTAAGCCAAAAAATAAATAAACTTTTAAAGTTTTGCAGTTTAAATGGAGTTGATCAGAATGTAGTTAAAATTCCCCTTTTTACCCACTAAAAACCCGATTTTCGAAATGTATTTTTTTGTGACAGGCCGATGTAGCTATAGAAACTCGTACGAAAAAATTTTGGGATTTTAGATGAATGGTGACTTCATAAAAATCGGAACGAGTTTTACCCATTTTTGAGCATTTTATGCGGACATGCGATTTCTGATTTCAACCAAACCTAATATATATCATTTATGAGGTCCCAAGGTAGGTAACATTGTGCATAAGTTTTGTTGAAATCGGTCAACGCGTTTGATCGTGATACGGCGACATAAAAATCGCCTCCTTTTTTATATATGTGACAGCGCATAGAGAAAGGGACCTAAGGGTAAAAAAAAAAATCAATTTTCACTTTTTTTTTTTGTTGTGGACAACATCTGAGCATCGAATGAGACCAATCCCATGCCCCAAAAGTTTTCCCTCCCAGAGATATGCGCGTTTTATGATGTGATGGTACACCCAAGATACACGTATTTAAATCTTTAATATGGCTCTCCTGAACAAAACCGGGTTTACCCTTAGGTCCCTTTCTATTTTGCGCGTCACATATAGAGATTCCATCTAAAACTATTTTTGCTTCCTTAAAAAAAAACGATTCTACTTTTCGAATAAATTGAATTCCTTTTTCACACACGCACGTTTAAAAAAAAAGTACCTTCTAATGCATAACCTCTCACTTTTGTTTGTTTATACTCTATAAAACATGTACTTGTAAGTTGCCGTAGTAGTTGTCGTAGATGAGTTAATTTTTTTGTTGGTCCTTTTTTGTGTTGACATTCATGTTACAGTAGTTTGATTTTCCTTTTCCATATTGGTTGGTGTAAATAGTAATGGAGCCAATTGATAAGTGAAACAAATTACAATTTTGAATATAATTAAATGAAATTTGGTAAATTAAATTTTTTTTTCTTTTTTGGTACAAGCTTGAGACGCATTCGAAATTATAGGAATCAGTCATTAATTTCATAGATGGGGGTAGTGCATTCATTTTGCAGTTTCAACTCACACTTAGTGATAGTGCAAAAATATTGCAATCATTTTGTTGATGTTGAGTGATGAATTGAAAATTTGCAGCCTCACTAAACATGAGTGATAGTGATGTTAAAAAATTTTGCACTCAAAAAAAAGTAGTTTGATTTAAAATAAAGCAATCATCAGCTTATTGCAACTTTTTTTTTCTTCACTCATTTGAGTGCAACTTAAATTGGTGCACTAATTTTTAAATTTAAAACTTGTTTTTTCATGACTAAAGCCAATAATTATACCGTTATTGACAAAATATCATTTTGTTAATTGTTTTTACTTTTGTATATCCTCAAAAGAAATCAAAAAAACATGCACATACAAAGTTACATTTTTTAAATTTTAGTGAGACAATATTTGTATGCAGCTTTTTTGATTGCATGTCCGAATTTTGCACTATTTGATTTGAGTGCAGATTTTTGCATTCAAATCTGCGTTTAGTGATAGTGAAAAAATTTGCAATATCACTCAAAATTTTTTAGTGTAGTTAAAAAATAACAATCATCACTAAAGCTGGTAAAAAAGAGTGCAAACTACAATACTTTCTTTGCAGTTTTATTTAGTGATAGTTCAATGCTGATTTAAATCAATATTTAGTGCACTACCCCCAACTATGATTAATTTCATCTAGCTCACCTACAAATTATGTAAATCACCCCTATCGTCAACAACAAGTGGAATTTTCGTTCCCATCAAATTTCCATTCCCCTCGAAGGGAAAAAAGCAATCATGAATCTCATGTGAAAATTTTTCACGCTATCAGTTCCAGTTAATTAAAATTGAATGAAATTTTGGTTCAAAAATATACACGTATATACGTGTAGTTAAAATAATAAATCAAAATATTAAATATTGGAGGGATAGTTTGATAACAACGTTAGTTTTTTGCACTTTTTAAATATTTTCCAAAATTCTGCCACCACGCCTTTCGAAATCTTCACAAATTCGCAGGCAATCGACCTGTTGTTTTGCATTTTCTTGAGCGATATATCTGTTTGTGCCTTATTAACGAAAATTGCCTTAATATTCGAATATATTTGTAAGTACTTACAAATATATTCTGTTCAACAGCAAAAAAAAAAGTGAGAAAATCAAAGGGAAATGTAAACAAATTACGATGGAAAAAGCTATTTACGATAAGGGGAATTTTTTCCGTATACATTTTTTCACGTTATTATTCTCCTTTCAATTACCTCAAAAAAGTTGTTCATGATCGCAAATATGTGAAAAGGGAAAACATTAAGACAAAAAAAGTTATTAACGATAGGGGTGAATATTAAAATCAACTTCAGTCCAAAAATATTTTATTGCAACCTAAATCATTTAAACTAATGGCGTTTTCTTTTCTAAAAAAAGTGTTGCATAAGTGTTACATGTGACTTGGCAACATATTTAAATGCACCCCTAATTTTTAAGAAGTGTTTCATATTTTACGTTTACAAAAGAATAAAATTTCGACATTAAACAATAAAGTACAATTAGCGCAAGGTGAATTCAATTACAGCTGGTGGCGAGACTAAAACAATCCAAAGCCAACAGAAACAACAGATGTTTTTTGTATTGCATTGTTAGTGTTTCCTGCTCAAAACTTGCCACCACCTTGTACTGAATTCGCCTTGATCTAGTGCTGCACTCATGCCCCTTTAACCCTTTCGGTACGGGAGACGATTAGTTAGTTTCAAGCTTTTATAATGAGCAATTTTTACACAGATATGCATATTAAACTAATATTTATCTTTTTTTTGTGTGCCCCGTCCCAGGGAAGGGACTTGGGGTGAGACAAATATGTCCCATCAAGAGATTGGCATGGGACATATAAGTCCCATTAGTCGTAAACATATAAAAAAAAGGGTATACAAAATCAAGAAAGTGGTTTTTTTTACGATGTGAATTCGCATAAATGATCCACGAATTTACAGCTGACATCACCAATCTATAAAAACTTTATTCCACCATTTCTGTGATTTACGGTCTAGTTCATACATTTTGGATAACTGATCAAAAAGCTCCTCCAAACTACACGTGTTATGATAAAAAGCAAGACTTGTTTTAATATTTGTAGTTAAACGTCTAAATAACTAAATGGGACAGTTTTGAAGCATTTAAAGTGAAAAACTTTAATACTAGGACTCTGGGAACATTCAGTGGGATACATATGTCCCAATAGGTGCGAAAGGGTTAATTAAAATGAGTGTTGAACATGTAGCATTTTTTTTTTTTTAATTTTAAAGGGAACATCATCAGAAAAGAACGCTTTACACTTTTAAAATAGCACATGTTTTTCAGAAAAGAACGTAAAAAAATTTAAGAGGCAGAATAAATGCAGAATTTTACTCAGAAAAGAAAACGCCATAAATTTCATGGGAATCGGTTCATATAAGAGCTTTTTTAAATCATTCGCTTGTTAATGTTTGGTATTCAATTTTATGTGTCAAAAAAAAAATTAAATAATGGATTTAGTTTAGGTGAAATGTTGAATTTACCATTAATCCAATATATAACCCTTCCAGAAATCTTCACGGCATAGAATTCTGACAACATAATTTTTCATAATAAAAACAGCTGATGGTTTGTCAAAAAAAAAAAAATAGTGCTCGCTGTTTGGCTCGCATCCGAAATGTAAAATTTTCCATGACCTTGGGGAGTAAATCTGGCTTAATTTGACCGATGACGTGGGCTATGTGCGGCCTAACCGCATAAACCTGTGACTTAAAGAAAGCCCACAAGAAACAAATAAACGGAGTCAAGTCGTACTATCTCAGTGGCCAGTTTACATCATATTCCAGTGAGAGCACCGATTTGAGGGCATAAATCTGTTGTGCAGAATGTTCAATGTGGCATAAGCAGTCTGGCACGTGGTTTGTAGCTTATTTGCATAGACTGCGACTTAAAAATAGCCCACAATAAAAAGTCAAACGGGCGGTCAGTTCGCATCACCTTCAAGTAAGAAGACCGATTTGAGGGCATAAATCGGTCACGCAGAATGTTCAGTGTGGCAATGTATGAAACACCTTATCCAGGCCAAAAGAAGTTGGTTAAGATCCACCCATAGCGCTGGTCCAGCCATCGCCCTTTTAAAAAAATATAGATCGCCCAAAATCCACAACAAACAGAGACTTTTTACGGATGTTTCTGACCCTTGCAGATTTCATGGGGAAAGGTATCATCCCAAATTCCAGAATTTTGTTTGTTGAGGTGCCCAGACATACAGAAATTAGGATAAGTTTCTAACTGTTGCAGTTTTTATAACTTGCACGTGTTGCTGGACGACATGTCCGTGCATGGTCATCTAAAAAAAAGATGGAATTTTTAATGCTTTAAATTCAAGTAAAATAAAATGGCCTTTATTGTGGCTAATAAAAACTCATTAAAGTTTTAGAGGATTTCAAAATGATCTCTTTGTAAAATTTTATTTGTATTTTCCTGAAATAAAGCCCAGCAAACAAAAAAAAAGCAAACAAATTTAGTTTATTATGTGTGCGGTCTGTGTCGGCATTGTCGCATGTCATTTAAAGTGTGTGTGTCTGTCTGTCTCTATGTGCTGTTTTATTTGTTGGCTTTCTTTTATTTTTTAAATTTAAACAACAAAGTTTTTGTTTTTTGAACAACATTGTATGCATCATGCTGTTAATATTGTTGCCACCAGCGTTGCCACAACCAAAAAAAAATTGTAACCAAAATGTTAAAATAATGTAACCAAAAGCAAAAACAAGTAACCAAAATTTTTATTATCAAATGTACATACTATTTTATCCGCACTTCTGTTGAAAAATATGTCTAAAGAAGGAATTGTGTTTGTTTGTATCTAGTAGGCTCAAAAACCGCTGGACTAATTTTTATAAATTTTAATGTTGTATTACCGATGGTCTGGAAAGAATAAAAGGCTATATAATTTTTCGAAATTTTTAGTTGACGTGCACTTCCTTTACAAAGTTAACACTTCAACCTTTTTATATAAACAGCTCTTGCAAGTAAAATTTTTTAGGTCTTGCTGTGTTATTAAGGTATCAAAGTTCAAAATTTAACTAAATTATGCGATAAATCTTTTATATATATCTGTTGCATTTTGACAAAACATCTTCAGTCAAATTTTAAAAGTTGAAAAAAGGTCGCTAATCATACGAATTTTCATTCAAAAAACATTTTTGTTTACGTTTTTAAAATTTTGTATTATAAGCGAAATTTTTCTTTAATTTTGGTTTATTTTAATATTTAACAAAAATTATGTCTTCGCAGAGTTTTTTTTAAAAAACTTTTTTGCTATCTTATCTCGACTTAAGATGTTTTGTCAAAATGCCACATATATGTAGATGCTTTTTGCCCGGTGGAAATAGAATCCTATTTAAAGTTCCGTTCACTTTGACCTTATCGTTTGTCTAGAAAAGTGTTTCAGTTAGACCTATGAAGAATTAAAAGTAGCAGATAATGGCCATCTATACTTCAAAGTATATATGTACATATGGTTAAGTTGACAGTTTTTTAAAGTTTAAGCTTTTTTAAGTAGATGAAAAAAGTATTGGTATTGGTTGCACAAATACAACACACAGTTTTTAAGAGTCAAAAAAGCGGAGCGGAGTAACCAAAATGGAAAAAAAGTACACAAGTACACATTGGAAAAAAAAGTAACCAATTTTGGTTAAAAGTAACCAAAACGGCAACGCTGGTTGCCACCGTTACTGGCAAATAATAATGCCATTGTTGGTGTTTTGTCTTCATATACTTAAAAATTAATTTTTTTTCGCTTTTTATATAACAAATACTTCGGCATCAGAAACACATACAACAACTGCAGCAGAGACACAGTCTAGTGATGGCGAGGATAATGATAATGTTTTTGTTGCAACTACAAGTAGCACTCTGGCACAATATAGATGGTAGTCTTCTTCTTCTTATTCCCTTACAAAAGTGCCACAAAAATAGCACACTCTAAAAAATAATAAAACTCTGGGAAAAAAATAAAACTGAACCAGCTCGCATATATTTTAATAGTTCAGTTGCAAACAGCTATTAATGCAACAGAGACACACATGTTGGCAATGTACGTATTTATGGTGGTCATTATAGATGTATGTGTTCGTGTGTGTTTGTGCATGTTATATAAGACCCTAGCCCACAACAGAATCGTGTGATTGTGTGGTTTTCTTTCTCTATATCAGACGAAGTCTACTATTGTTGATGGTGTTACTTATTTTGATGTTAATGTTGACTATTCTTGTTGTGGCATGCAACATAAATAAAATGAATGTCATCATTTGGGGAATTTAAGTTTGTGTTTTTGGAAAATTTCATTTCTTTAAAAATTCTAACAAAATAGAGTTTATTTAAAAACATGACCACTTCTTTTGTAGGCGAAGAATGTAAAAAGACTTTATCTACAAAACTTTTCAATGTCATGCCTGTTCTCTTAGGCAAAGAGGTTATAATAATGATCCAGCCTTAATAGTTTCATGTTTAAATATCCTTGAGCCACTATTTATAAAATAGGGAAACTTCTTTGAAAAACAAGATTCTGCATACTTCCCCAATTTAGCGATTTTTCCAACTTGTTTTAGGAATTTTAATATTTCCAAAGAAACTTTAAATTTATTTATTAACGAACAATTTCCCCAAGTTTAGTTAAAACTAATTATTAGTTTAAATTTCGGTTATCATAATTATTTGACAGCTATAACTGAAAGTTAATTATAACTGAACTTGGTGAAATTGGCCATAATAGTTATAAGCCCCATTAAAAATTATATTATAACTTAAATAACCGAGCAATAGTAACTTAGACCTTTAGCCCATTGTAGTGAAACACTGATAGATAAGCTCACTACCCACTAGCCTACTGGGGCACCCAAAACAAACAGTTGTTAATTAATTTTATTTCAGGACCAAAAGTTTTTGCAATTTTCTCATTTTCTTTTATATAGAACACAATCCTAAAGGGGGTTTTTATAAAAATGTTTGGGAATTTAGTTTTTCCTTCAAATTTAAACTTTTAAACATATTAAAAAAGTGGCATTAAACCTATTCGTTTTACTTTTACTTCACCCTGCACTTTATGACCGTTTTGATAAAATTGTAAATTTTAATAAAAACAAAAGGATATTTTACTTTTATATTTAAAATGTTCAGATTTCAAAATTTTACTAAATTATTTGGGAATTTTTGTATTATTAAGACAATTGTTGAAATAAGTGCATTTCTTTTAAAAAATATTATATTTTATTAACTTCCCCAGATGGGCGAATTTGAAACTCTTTTTAGGAATTTAGAATTTTTCTTAAGTATTTAAAATTTGATTTTTCTAGGAATTTTAATTTAACTTTAAAATTTATAATTTATAATTTATGCTTATTAAACATTTTTGTAAATATACTACAATCCGGCAGGGGATTTTTAAAAAATCTTTGTCAATTTAGTTTTTCTTGGAAATTGCAGTTCTTAAACATATTAAGAAAGTAATAGTAAAACAATTTGTTTATTATTGCTTTCCCCTTCACTTTGTGACCTTTTCGATAAATTTTGGAACTTGAAAATAAAAAAGAAATTTCTTTTTCAGTCCCAATTATGGATGCGAATTCCCCGGGAATTTTTATTCATAAATAGGCTGTTTTTTTTTTTTTGTTCAAATATTCAGATTTAAAAATTTTACTAAGTTATTTAGAAATTTATGTTTTATTAAGTCAGTTTCTTTTTAAAATATTTCCATTTAAAACACTATCAGGGGTATGCTAGAAATCGAAAACGTAACACGCAAGAATTTTAAAAGTCGGTTTTTTAAAGATAAATGTCATAAAAAAAAATTTTGTGGCAAATATTGTACAAGTATTAATCTATTCCACAGAATTGTATAACAAGAATTATCAAAATTAGTTAAAAAATGTATTGAAAACAACTTCCAAATTCTTGCGTTTTCGATTTCCAGCACACCCCTATATATTTTATGGTTATTAAACATTATTTTTTCTTTAATATGCTACAGGGGATTTCAAAAAATCATTGGGAATTTAGGTTTTCTGGAAATTTCAATTTTTAAACATATAAACTGCCAATTTTACCAATTATAGTTAAACCTAACTCTTACTTTAACTTCTAGTTAGTTAAAATATGTTTTTGACAGTTTTAACTGAAAATTAATTATAACTGAACTTGAAAAAATTTTATTTTTATATGTATTTGGAATCTTTAGAATTAAAAATTTGACTAACTTATATGAGAACTTGTGTTTTACCAAGTAAATTAATAAAATATGGTCATTTTCATGTCATCGTATGTGACATTTCAGAGAGGCAGAGATTTAGCAGAAAAAGTATAACTGGAAACAATTGTTATCATTATGTTTTTATTTAAAGAGTACTACTTATATATGAAAACCCAAATTATCACGTGCGGAACCTTGTTGTCCAAACTATCGAGCCAAATAGGTGCATATCGTGCGTAACATAAAGCGGAAGTGATTTTGGGGTGAATGTAAAAACATTCGAAAATTTGGGTTTTATAATGAACAAAATGCTATATCGCTCGTGACATTCCATACGTGACAGATTTTTCTCTTATACTACATATTTACAGGGTACAAAATATATTTTTTGTAAATATATGTATACAAAAACTAAAAACAAATAAGTAAAAAAGTATAGTGCAAATTTTTGAGAGTGTCCCTTATTTGGGACCCATGGCCAATCAAGGTCGCCAGAACAGAATTATGAGGTTAAGAATTATCAAAAAGTTATTTGTGCCGAATTTTATTTAGATATTTTCTTTTATATGAGATTTGTTTGCCTCTAACCGATTTAAGCAAGGGGGTTTATATTTGACCTATGGCTAATTTTGGACCTACCAACACAAAATTGACATAGTAGCTATAACATTATTAACGAAGTCATGGCATTAAAAGCTATCTTTGGTAGTAGTTTTTGTATGGGAGCTATAGTTAAATATGGACCGATTAAAATAATTTTTGGTTAGATGATTTAGATTTCATTTAAATAAGTTTGGACCACATTTTATCTAAACACCCATATAATAAGATAATACATTAAGTTTCATTTGTAGTACTTACAATATCGTACGTGCCGAACTTTAAAGGCTTATAAAAATTTTATAATACCAATTTAAAAAAAAAAATCCAATCAATATTTTTTGGAACGAATATCTTGCTTTGAACTTTTATTTTGAAACACCTGCGACTTATCAAATACAAATGATGCTTTTGCACCACGTACGTGACATTAGAATAGCATCCAAAACAAACCAAAAAATAAAACGCTAAACGAACTGCGGAATTGGTCTCTTCTCATGGATCTTGTTTATTGTTGTTGTAACATTAATTTTAAAGTATGATTCCAATATTATCAATATTAAAATTTAATTGGCAGAAAAGTGAAAATTGTTGATTGCAGTTACTAAAAATGAATAAAAAGGACAGTCAGTTGAAAAATTAATAATTATAAATAAAGGGTGTCTTTTATAGAGTGACGCAAGTTTAAATCATAATAAAACAAGGAAATATACCCTGCAGATAACGAGACTAGTCCATACATGTATGTAAAGAGTAGTCCATAAAGGAGTACTCCAAAACTACTCCAAATATATGGTAAAAAGGTGGTCGATTTAACATTACGATGTCCTAGGAGTGGACCATATAACCCAGTTTTGCATTACAACGGAGTAGTCTTAAAACTACTCCATGTTCATACATACTCTAGTGGAATAGTTTTGAAACTACTCCATGGTATACTCCAGAGGATTAGTTTTAACTTCGTTTAAAAACGAAAACATTTCGTTTAAAACGGAAGACGTGTCGTTTCACTACAAACTCTTTTTAACAATGACATGGTCCAAGCGTGCATAACATTGGACCAGTCTAGTGAGTAGTACATTTCATCAAAATGGAACACGTAGTCCAATATTATCTGCCGGGTATTTTTAAGACCAATAAAACAGTCTTTGTTGGAAAGAAAATTTTATGAAATGAATGTTTAAATTTAATCTCTGACATGTGGCCGCCACGACTGGCGCGTAGAAGGCGCAATCTGGAACACCAATTTTCAACAACTTTTCGCAGCATTTGCGGCCGTATTTCGCCGATAACTCTTCGAGTGTTGATTTCCAGATTTTCAATTGTTTGTGGCTTATCAACGTAGACAAATGACTTAACATAACCCCAAAGAAAATAATTCAATGGGGTTAAGTCACACGATCACGTAATTTAGGTACGAAAAAATTTCGAATCATGTTCCTGTACCGTTCAGCATTGACAATAACATTCTGACCATTATCGTTTTTGAAGACATATGGGCCAATGACCCCGCCAGCCAATAAAGCGCAACAAACAGTAATTTTCTGTGGATGTAATGGTGTTTCGACAAAAGCTTGTGGATTCTCCTCACTCCAAATGCGACAATTCTACTTATTTACGTACCCATGCAACCAGAAATGGGCTTCATCGGAAAATAAAATTTTGAATAGAAATTCAAAATCAATATCAATTTTACGATACGATGGTAACTTGGCTGTAATTCTTGCACAAGCGAAATCTTGAAAGCTTTTAAGCCAAGATCATTTCGTAAAATCTTCCATAAAGTGGAAGGACACAACCCCAGTTGCTGAGAACGGCGACCAATTAATTGCTTAGGATCATCTTCAATGCTTCCCTGTACAGCGGCTACAGCATCTTCAGTGCGCACTGATCGGCGTTTCACAGGATGCACATTATAAGTAGCAGTAAATGTGGTCCGAAAATTATCTATTTTTCTTCGAATTAGCCGCTCTGAAGGACGATTATGTACGCCATAAAATGGAAGAAGTGCACGAAGAGTTAAACGAATAGAACAATTATTTTGATTAAAAATTTCAACGCGTGAAGTTTCAAAGCAATTATGGGTGCTTAAATAAAGAAGTGATGCCAACTCAAAGTTGCGGCACTCTAAAAAAAAACACGCTTTACCTCTGCATAGAAAAGTTTGAGTGTTTTTACCTTTTTACTATATTTGAAAAAAAGTTTCAAGGGTTTTTATTTTTTAAGTCGTGGTTGACATTCTAATAGAAACGCCCATTTGTTCATACATATGTATATGGGCATTTCCGTCAAAAGGTCCACCGTGACCGAAAATTTAAATGTTATTAAAAGCTAATTATTTTACGATATTGTTATAGAGAAATATTTAGATTTTACTAATTTTATAAATTTACCCATAAATTTTTTAACATACATAGATAAACAATTAGACTGCAAAGTTGTGCAAACGTCATTTCTTATTTGTAAGAATGTTTTATTGTATGTTTTCTTTAATATTATCTTCCTTAAAAGAGGTGATATTTGATGAAAATTATTCCAAAAAAAATTTTTTACATGGTCTGTAATCTAAGGAAGAGTTCGAAGAGAAATATGTTATTCGGATTAACGGTAAATTTTTATTTTTTTAATCATGATTCAGTTAAATTATTATGGAATAATTTCACGTTTGAAACAAAACAAAAAATACAAAAGATTTTGGAATCAAACCAAAGACATTTTAATGTTACATTAAATTCTGAAAGTAGTTTGACTAAAAAATCGTGCCAGGTTTCGCTGAATTACGCCTTTTTATACATGGCCACAAAAACTACTTCTATTTTTGTCACGTTCGAACCGCTACTATTAACTTGAGCATAGATAATAGTGCTTTCTTAGTGCTTAATTTAAGGGTTAAAAGAACGTAAAAATATTTGTTGTTTAAAATGTTATTGCATTTTTGATGCATACGACTGTCACGTTCAACACTTGGGAATTACCTATTTTTCTTTTAAAAATACTATTATTAAGGCACTTCAAAGATAGGCGATTTTTATTAAGTTTTTTAGGAATTGGAATTTTTCTAAGGAAATTTGAAATTTGAATAAAGGTTTTACTGATCAATTCATAATTTATACATAAACTATCTTTTTAAATATTTAATGCGGCTGGGGATTTTTATAAAATTGTTTGGGAATTTAGTTTTATTCTAACTTTAGTTATAAAAATTTTTTGTTAAAATTCTCAAATTCTTTTTATTTAATTGTTGATTTTAATATATGAAATTTACAAAGTAGTACAAAGCAGTCAAACCGACTGGACTGAAAATGGCTTACATTTACTTCACTCTGATTTTGAGGATAGCATGATAAAATTACAACTTGACTCAAAAAGCACATTAAAAATAAAGCTGATTTCGACCAAATTATGGTTAGTTTTGATGTAATTTTGTTTAAACCATATTACGGATAATTTAAGACATATTTTGGTCGTACTTAACCATAATATGGTTGTTCACATTTCTTTTTTTACGTGTGATATTTAAAGGAGTTTGAATAAATTACTGTGGCTTTTTGACAAATCATCTTAAGTCGAGATAAGATAGCAAAAAAGCTTTAAAAAACTCGGTGAAAAAATTATTTCTATCAAATAATAAAATAAACCAAAATCAAAGAAAAAATTCGTTTATATTACAAAATTTTAAACACGTAAACAAAACGGTTTTTTGAATAAAAAATTTGTATGATTAACAACATTTTTTTTAACGTTTTTAATTTGACTTAAGATGTTTTGTCAAACTGCCACAGAGATAATGTTTAGTGAATTTGGCGAATATTCGGGTGTTTTACTGGATTTAAAAAATCTCATAATTTTGTCAAATTTATGTATGTATGTACTTGATTTTCACTGTGATTTCTTTTTTCTCTTAAAGAAACCGGCATGGCTTTGAATTTTTTAAGAGAAGGGTGGTTTAGCTAATCTCTGTATGCCTTTCTACACACTTTATCAACAACAACTCAGAGTAATGCCTGTTTCCTCCAGCAAAAAAGTCTTAATGAAAATTCAGCCCTTGAAAGTTGATAACTTGCTACAGTTTTTAATAACGTAATAAGGTTTAACTTTTCATTCCACCCTTTGAGACCCTGGTTCTATGGCACTTGTCTATCTGATGTTTGCTGCCTGTTAAATTAAGCTCGGGATAAAGTTTTAAATACTTTAGAGCTAATTTCAATCCTCTTAAGGAATTCTCTCTTTCAAACTTCTTTTCTACCAAGATTTTATATTTGAATGTGTTTGTGTAAGTCTCTGTGTATGCATGAATGTGTTCATTCTCTTTTTATGTGTGCCTTGTGGATAAAATGATGTACAACCGAATAATTTTGTGTGGCATAAATCACAAGTTACTGACTGACTTGCTGTTGTTTTTAGTGGTTTACATTCTAGTTGTTGTTGTTATTATTGCTATTGCAATTATTTTTGTTGTTATCTTTATTTTTGTTGTTGTTGTTCATATTCTCAACTTTTTCTCTATATATTTTCACTTTTCTTCTTAAGTTGCAAGTTCTAACGTTGATGTTGAAATTGTGGCTTATGTTGCATGTTGCCTTTTTGTACGATGATTTCTTTTGCTTTGTAGATTTTTCTTTTTTTTTTTTTCTTTTGTAAATTTTCTTGTTTTAGCTGTTTGTATTGCAAAGTTTTTCAATTTATTCTCTTTTTAACTTCTCATGACCTGTTCATCCATTTGTACATTCAACCACTTGACTTAAAGCTTATAAGATGCATAAAAGATGCTACAGCTTTCATTCGCTCATTCATTTATTCATTCAATCTATGACTGTTGTGTATGTAGAGGGAAAATAAAAGAAGATTAAGAAGCTTGAAAGAGCCAACAACAGCAACAACAATATTAATGAAAGCTTATTAATATGTATAAACAGACATAAGTGCATGAAGAACTGTGCGCAAAAGAGTTGCGTGAGTGACTGGCTGACTAACTCATTCATCATCGCCCAGCCCAAACTGCTGACCCTAGAAACTTGAAATTTGGACTAGCGATTGGTCACTCCCCAAATCGATGCACTAAGACGGGATTTTTCGAAATTCGAATATGTAGGGGGTAAAAACGGAAAAATTCGGTAACCTTATATCTCCAAAACTTAAAGAGATGCAAAATAAATGTAATACTTATCGTTGTTCTTTAGAAAAATAAGCGGACAGGTGTCTGGTACATTTTTGAAATTCGGCCCTATTAGGGAGTAAACGGATAAAATCTGAATTTTAGTACCTTTTTGCCACCCCATCTATCTTTTGAACTAATAAACATGAAACAAAGTTAATACCACATTCGAAACCTATCAAAAAAAAATACGTATACGAATTTGGTACGTTTTCAAAATTCGAAAATTTAAGTGGTGAAAATCGTAACTATTTTTGGTACTTTTTTTACAAAACATTTTCCTCCATTCATTGACATATTCGTACTAAATTATGGGCTGCCATTACAAAACTGAAATGTTTGATACTTTAATGGGGGAAATTTTATATTTTGCTTTAGCTTAGAAAAATAAACTTTGGCATAAAAATATGTCCACGAAGAAAAAGGAGACGCGAACGATGCAGACCATCAATAATATACAGTAAGTAAAAGTTTCATAAAGATCGGTACAGCGGTTACGAAGATTACCTGTTGCTAACAAACAAACATTAGTAATTTAGTATAAACGAAAAGAAAAGTTTCTATTTAAAAACGGGCAGCTCGATTTTGATTTTAGACCGTAAACCTTCTTACGGTTTTGACAACCGCTTGGTGAATGTTTTTTAATGCATAAAAATTTACCCACTCTAATGTACAAAATTTATGTATTTATGTACGCATGTATTATTTAAAAAAAAATATGGAAAACAAACACAACGTCCTATGTTCGTTAACTACGGGATTTTTTAAAAGTTTCAGTCTGTCAAACCAAACACTTTCGAACATGTCGACTGCCGATGTTGTGTATAACATTTCGTTTTTTGCTTTTGCCTTCATTGCGACTGTTTTCATTTAATGAATCAGAAGTAAAGGCAACAGTTTATTTTTGTCCAATGACAAATGAAGATGTCGAAATAACAGCACAATCTTATGACTTTTACTATCTCAACTGCAGCTTTTCAAACACTGGATTTATTAATACTTAAAAAACGGTTTTTATATGACTTTTTGGTCTTGTCTTCACCATGGTGAAGGGTATATAAGATTCTGCATTGCCAAATATTTTATTTTTTTATTAATTTTTTTTTAACAGAAATTTATGTTATTTTTTGTAAGAGTTTTTTTAAAATAAAACGTTAATTTAACTGCTTGTGTGAATTTATTTAAATTGGGCAATTCTGCTTCATCTCAAGTGTAGTTTTAAATTTTGCTGATGGTAACACTTCTTAAAAAAAAAAATTGTTAAATTATTTTTAAACATATTCATAAACAATGTTTTTTTTTCAAAGAAAAAAAAAATTAATTGCATAAAATTACAGGTGAAGGTTTATGAATATTTTTAGTAATTTTATAATTTTAAACATCTAATGGACATTTTCTCATTAGGCGATTATCTTTTTTCCCAACGAAAAACTGCACATTAAAGAAATTTGGTTTTCTCAATGTCTCATTTGCTTCTTTTCTGTCGCAATGCTAACCGGCACTCATCTGCCAATTACTTATTTTCCTTTTATTTGACGTACAGATAAATTCAATCAGCTGACTCCCAACTTTTACATGTATTTTGAGTGGTGTTGCCAACTCAAACCAATGTTTTTTGTCGGTATATTGAGAAACCCAAAATCGTAAACGGACAGTTTATCGGTATAATAAATTTATGTTGACATTAAGTAACAGACAGTTTGTCGATACATTGAGAAAATGGCCATAAGACTTTTGTTCCACTTAACACAACTTTTTATACAATCATGTAAAATTCATTAAAATTTCTTACACTTTCGTAAAAGAATAAAGCTCAATATGTTTTATGTTTTTCGCGAAAAGCACATTCATCTTTGCTACACCCTGTATATTCGAGGCTACAACCCAATGTGCTTCTTAAACAAAAATGATTTTGAAAGCCAATTTAATTTACTTAATAAAAATAAAGAAAAAATATTAAATCATCTTCCCTAAATTTTTGAAATTTATAAATTTGAAAAAAAAAACAACTTAAAAATATTTTCTTTTTAATTTTTCCATTTCCCAAACTTTTTTGTTTGCTTTTAAGAAGAAATGAAATGTTTTTCACCCCTCGCCAATTTAATTCTTCCTCCAAGTAGCCAGTTTACTCTGTTTTAGTTTTTTGTAAATAAATGTCCTCTTTTGCATGTGTAGTGCTTGTTTTTTTCCTGTTTGCTTTAAGTTTTTCCTTTGCGTTTTTTACACTTGAAATTGTAGTACTTCTTGTTTTTTTTTTTTTTTGTTGTAAATATTTTACTTTTGTTAGTTTTTTTATTTAAGTTTTCTCGTTGGGCGTTAAAGGAAAATGAAAATGCTGTTGTTGTTGTTGTTTGTCTAAAATTAAAGGATTATAAAATATTCTGTCTTAAAAAGAAACAAAATGTAGGAATAATTTTCTTGTTAGAAAATTAAAAAAAAAGTTATGAAAATAAAGAAAAAAAAGTCATGTAAAACAAAGTATTTGCATAATGTAGGGATTTAGTTTTAATAGGATCCGTTTTTATTGTTCAAAAAGGCATGTTGTTGCTGTTGTAGAACTTTAATTAAAATATCAAATAGAAAGAAAATGAAGAAACTAAATTAAATACATATTAATTTTAAAGGATTTTTGCTGCAATTTTGCCCAACAAACATTAGAGAATTTTGTAACGAATGTCTACATTTAGTAACTAAAATTAAGAAAATATAATTTTCCTTTTAGATGTAACGGAAAATCAGAAAAAGGTTGTCGGATACTATATAAGACTAAATTTTTAATACAGGGTAGCTGATGAAAGCCGCTACCAAAAGAAAACTTGATCTGAACGCAAAGTAAAAAACGGGGAATGTAAGAAAAGATAAACTCACTCTTTATTGTTGCTGTTTTGTTGAAGCATTGATATTGTTTCAAGTAGAATTTTGAGTGTTTATAATTCTTATTCGCTTTTCAGTTTTATCTGTATAATATTTTTAGTTTTTCTTAAATCTTTGGAAAAAGGTTTCCTGATGATCTGTCCTAAGCAACCAGTGAAATGGGCATATAAACTAGCTTTCCCTCAACAATAAATTTCAGTGTATTTATCAAAAATAAAAATTGGGAATCAAGCACGTCATAGAGAAATCTTATTAATTATAAATTTTAAATTCCCAGAAATAACGTTGATAGTAAACCAACAAAATTGTCGCAGTGGTTCCACAAATACTGCATTAGAGGGAATTGCATCCAGTTCGTGACACAGTGTGGTGTGCAGTTTCTTCACGTTGTTTTTTCGGGCCATATTTCTCTGAACAAACCGGACTCAGCGCTACGGTTAGTGGAGACCGTTACTTAAGAATATTTCTATACGGAACTACGTCACATAAAAATTCCTTTTCACACATAGCTCAGCCGATTATGGTTGAATTACTCAGAAAAATTCCTAATAGGCTCTATTCAAGAAACTCAACCTTCAGTTTGCCCGTTGGGCGGATAATTAAATTCAATTATCTTTATGACTAATTAAACTAATTTTAATACAAATATAGTTTAAGTAAAAAGGTTATAGGATAGCTCTTGGACAAATAATGTACTGATTCTCACCATTTTCATTAGCTTTCTTATAAAAACGGAAACGTGAAATTTAATCGAATTGTCTTCCAATTTGCGACTTGTACTTTGCTCACAATGGACAGCCAACTAGATAGATGGACGGGCGGACGGACGTCATTAGATCAAATCCTAAAGTGATTATGAGTCGATCGGTATACTTAAATGTCTAGAACCAATATTTTTATTAAACACTCTCACTATGAAGATGGGGCTTAAAAATTAAAATTTGAATGTTTGCTGGGTTTACGTTACGTATGAGTGTTATTTGGTATAAAATATTAATCATACGTATAGTATAGCTTTTACTAAAAATAAATTTGCCAGTTTCGTTGTTGCAACTTTTCGCACTTTCAGAAATAGAACAAAAAAGCTAAAAAAAAAATAACCGTCCCATAAAAGAAGTGCTGCTGATCTGGGTTGCCGTTGAAAATTTCGAAAAAAGGGTATTTAAGAAAAAAAGGTCAAAAAAGGGTATTTAAAAGAAAAGGATCAAAAAAGAGTTATTTTAAAGTAAAATAGGGTCAAGTTTATTAGTATGTATTAATTAATAACATTATACTAAAATAACAGTGACACTGGGCATAATGATATGCTAGCAATTTTTATATGTATGTTCACAAAACTCATGAGAACTTTCGTAAGGAATATGGAAACTTGTAGTTATTTTCAAAAAGTGTCATAAGTTTTGTTAAAATGACACAAAGGGATGAAAATAAAAAAAAGGGTCACAAAAAGTGTCATTAGCATGAAAAAGGGTCAAAAGTAGTACTTTAGTTTCACAACGGCAACGCTGCTGGGGATTAATCGGGTTAATCAGGAAGAATAATGCTTGCAAGAAAACCCTTTAAGATTATAATAAAATTTATAACAAAAATCTATTTTTGACCGAATAAATTAAATGAAATCTGAAAAATTTACAAAAACTTATTCAAAGAGTGCCCCCGGTAGGCTAGCTGGTAGTGGGCTAGTCTAACAGTGCGGGGGTTGCGGGTTCGATGCCTGTCAGAGACTCTGGTCTTCTTCAGACAAGCGTAGAGCTTCGCGGGATTAGCTTAGGGAATAAAAAAAAAGTAATTAAAAAAAAAATAACTTAAACGAAAAAAAGGAAAACATCTGATAAATATATATAATAAAGAAAACCAAAAACAAAAAGTTAAAATCGTTGAATAAAATAAAATTGATTAGAAAACACTCGTTTAAAATATATACTGAAAAAAAATCGTTAAAAAATATTTAAAAAAAAGAAAATAAATCGCATAATATAAAAAATAAAAAATGGTCGAAATCACTAAAACTAAATAAAAAAATCACTTAATCCTGAAAACAATTACAAAACTAACAAAATATCGCTTAACCCTTTCAGCCCCAACGTTGCTTGTGGGCAACTTCATATGTTTGACGACTAACGGTCAGGGTTTTTTTTGTTTTTGTTCGTGTAACCGTATCGATATCGAAAGCAACAAGTGTTCTCTTTAAGTTGAATAAAACAACAGCTAATTTGATTGTCAATTAGCAAAGTTATTTTCATTAGTACGCGCGTGTGTCAAGGCAAATATATTTGCGAATTTGGAAAGAGGTTTTTATACATGTGACTTTTTTTCAAAATTATAACAAAAATTTAAAATATGTTTATTGAATCTTTTTTAGTAAATATCAAGTAAAATATTTGTAGTAGTTAAATCTTAGAATTGTAAACAAACAACAGGTGAGTAATTTTCAAAGTTTTCAAGTTGCTTGTGAGCAACTTTGGGCAATTATGGTAATAAATTTACATACTTTTAGACATGAGACCCCAAGAGAAAGGCTTGACAAACAAAGATATTGAAACTATTTTGAACTTCTATTGGGATGTTTCCAGCGACGAGGAAAGCGGCGATGAGGTGGAAGACATATCTGCAGTGCTGGAGAGGAATTTGGAAGGGATCGTGGAAAGAGGAGAAAGCATAGAGATCGGCCTTCTTGACAACATACTGGCAGAAGAGTTTGAGCAAGATACTTCCGGTGGTGTTAATATGTGCTTTGAAAAAATTGATCCGAAATCACTCAAATGGAGATCAAGGCCATATGAAGCCCCAGAGACTATTTTGAAGGACGATAATATCCTGGAAGTTCATGAAGTTTTGACACCAGTTGAATATTTCGAAAAAATGTTTGATACTCGTTGTATTGATTTGATCACACAGCAAACTAATTTATATGGACTACAGGAACTCGGCATTGAGCTTAATTGCACTAAGGAGGAAATAAAACGGTATATTGGTGCTTTGTTATACTTTGTTTTGCTAGCATCTTCGTGTATAGACCACCAACCTGTTGATGTTTGTAAGCGTTGGAGCCCGAAGGAAAAAGCTTACATTGATGTTCCAAGACCTGCTATTGTTGCTTCCTATAATAAAGGCATGGGAGGGGTTGACCTGGCTGATATGCTCATGGAGCTGTACAAGGTTAACCACCGCTCAAGAAAATGGTACATAAGAATCTTCTATTGGTGCCTAGGAACATCCGTTACAAATGCCTGGTTGCTTTATAGAAAACATCTTCGTCTACTTCAACCAAACCAGAAACATATTCCATTAATACAATTTCAACTGGAAATTGCTAATGCACTTTTGCAATATAGTTCTGTTTGTGAAGATTCCATTCAAAGAAAAAGAGGTCGACCATCGAATTTGGAAAAAAATAATCCAACATCTTCCGATTGTATCTCTCCCTCGAGCAGTGTGTCTTCGCAAAGCACCAAAAAGTATAGGTTCCAACCGAACCCTCCAGATGCAAAGCGGTATGATAATGTTGATCATTGGGTAGTATTTGGCGAAAAAGGTCGCTGCAGATTGTGCAAAACAGGAACTCCAATGTCCAAATGCCTTAAATGTAAAGTTCATCTTTGCTGCAATAATAGCAAAAATTGTTTTTTGTCCTATCATACTTAAATTTTAAAATAATTCAATAAAACTTAATACTGCTATAATTACAAAACAAAATTTTTTTATATACCACAATTGCCCAACGTTGCTCACAAGCAACTTTCTCTACCGCCCAAACGAATGGGCGTGGTGACTTGAAATTTTGGTCAGACACTCCTTAAATGACTACAAAATGATTAAAAGTAAAAAAAAAAATTTTAGGGATACAGATAAAAAGTTGGGGTCGAAAGGGTTAAAAAATGTGAGTCAATAAAAATTTTTTTTATTTTAAAGAACTGAAAACTATCCAATATCGCTAACAAAAAATCGCAATAAATAAGCTAAAATATTCAAAAATTAAAAAAGTATATGTGTAGAAAAAAATAAAAAGCAAACATTGTTAGAATTTGCCAAATTAATCAAAGTAATTAAAAATTTTCGAAATTCTAAAATACATGTAATAAAGCTTTGTTCACAATGGGAGAAACAATTTTTTCTACTATCTTCTTCCTTCCCAAAGTATTTCATATATTTTCCTTTTATTTTTCGCAAACAAATGTAACCAAAGTTTATTTAAAAAAGGTCAGTCTACTTCAGCAACAATTTGTATGAAATGGAAAATTACGTTTTTAATCATTTAATTTAGTTTTGAATGAAAATTTTAACAAAATGTTTTGAAAATAATAACAAATGCTATCGGAAAAATTTGCAAACAGTTTCTAAATGCAAAATGTGTGAGTTTGTTTTGAACACCTGTGAAAATGTTTCTGCCTATTGTGAACGAAGCTTTAGAGTTTGGCGAAAAGTATTTTTAAAAAAAAATCGCCAAACTTACTTTTCTTTTATGATTAAAACTGTTTTTAGAAAAATCCGCAATTTTACAAGACAGCGCCTTCAAAATTGAAAATTAAATTAAAAATAGAGTAAAAAAAAATCGTCAAATTATTTAAAAACGACAAATTTTCCATCAAGAAAAAAGTTTTTTAAAAAAAATTTCAACAAAACTATTATGTATTTGTTTACCGTAAAAACTGTAAACAAATACATAAAAATTCGAAATTAAAACAGCAAAAATTATGCACACAGTCATCTTAGCGTAAAAAGTCTTTTAAAAAAATCGCTTAAATTAAGTAAACTAGAAAAAGTCACTTAAAACTAAAAAAAAAAATAACAAAAACTAATAAAAAGTAGCTGAAAACAAAAATAAATAAAAATCTCTTTAAACTAGAAAACCAAAACTACTACAAAAGTTTTAAAAAGTAGAAAATGATGGAAACCGTTAAAATTTTCAAAATTAGAAAAAAACCGGCGAAATAAACCGAACATGTCGCCAAATCCATAAACGTTTTCCAAACTAAGAAAGCATTGCTTAAATCACACCAAATGCATGAAAATCTTTTATAACTTAATTGTCATGTCTAAGCACAAAAACAATCACAGAAACCTAAAATGTACTTTAAATTACATACACTAAATCGTCAAATCATAATACAAAAAATTTTTATTTAAAAAAAAAATAATTCTACAAGAATTTTTAAAATCACAAATATCGAGCTTTTAATGCAAAAAATGCTTAACCGACAAAGCACAATTTTACAAGAGAAGTTTTTTTTTTATAATTTCATACAAATTTTGTATGAATGTTGGCGCTTAAGCTAAAATTGTTTTGGCTATAAAATCGTAACGGTATTTTATGTGACCATGACATTTTAGGAGGTGATGCAAGTGTTGCCAATAAATCCATTAATAAAAAAAACGAAAATTTTAAATGATGTCGCTTAAGCTATTCTTGCGGTAAGGGCACGATATTATAAAACAAGAAAAATTTATAAGAAAAAAAAACAAAATTCTAAAAAATAGGCACTTGAACAGAAAAGTCTATTTTTTCTCACGTTACGCCATAAAGCATTTAAGATTGTTACACAAATAACAATTTATTTAATAATTTTGTGAAAGAGAAATAAAATGTAAACAACATGGGTTTAAAATAACAAGCAGGAAAGAGGTTTTCTGTGTAAATGCCAAAATTCGTCATGATCACAAAAAATCGCCGAAATGTTAAAAATTTACAGAAAAAAGATTTGAAATGCAAATCATCTTTAAAATATTAAAAAATAAAAAAAATAGATTAACAAAACTAAAAAGGTAAACAGTATGGGAAAAAATCGCTTGAACACAAAAAAAAAACGTAAAAAGTTTGATTAATAAAATCGAAAAAATTACTAAAGAAAAAAAATCGGTAAAAAAAAAAAGAAACCTAATTTAAATACATATAAATCAAGGCGAATTCATTTTTCAGGTGGCGTTAAAAGCACAGCTGTACTACTTTTTGTCTTACTTAGAGAGAGGAATGTCAAAATTTGTTTATTTTTGACATAGCGACCAGTTTTTGGTGTTGTACTTGTTGTAGTATTGCCACCACCATTTAAATGATATAAATTTTTAAATAAAAAATAAATTTAAAAAATTCTAAAATCGCCAAAAAATTATTTAAAAATTGATTAAAAAAAATAAATATAGAAACTTTTAAATTGGAAAAATTAAAGGAATCTCTATTTGATTTATTTCAAACTCTTTTTGCCTATAAAACGTCACCTCGTTTTTAGAAATTTACCACAAAAACAATCGTTTGAATTCCATTTAAATTCATTATCTGCCTCGTACCAAAATGTCTATCTTCTTTTAGTTTAAACAATAGATTGTTGCAGATTTTTTTTTTTTTTTTTTTTTTTGTTGCATCAAAACAAATGATTTGCGGTTTTTCGAACAAACATTTGTACTAATTAGATCCACAGCAACACCAATGAAATAGTATTTTAAATGGTATTTTGTTTTAAATTCTTCTCTGTTTTTTTGTTGTGCTCCAACCACACATGAGTAAACAAACCCACATGCAACCTTTAGTTGCACACACTATAAAACCCATAGATCAATTAAATGATACATGTATGAGTTGCAAATAGAAATGCAATAGGGAAGAAGTGAAAAAATAATAATTTAAATACAAACAAAAAAAAATAACCAGTAAATGGAAAATTAAATTGCAATAAAATGATCTGTGCCAGGAACGAACGGAGAGAGGCTTTTTTGAAGTTTTAAATTTGGGAGTGTTTCAAAAAAAATAAATACATTTCGTAAGCTTTAGTTTATATATATATATTTTTAAAAAAAAACAAGTAGCTAAAGTCAAATCAAGAAAAAAATGACAACAAGAAAATGAATTTTACTCTTGCTTCGCTTTATTGCCGTAAGAACAAAAAGTAGTTACAAAAAAAGCAAAATAAAATGTCAGCAACTCAATACACAGCAGTAAGTATACGTACGTAGCACAAAAAGCTATTTTTTTTAGAAAACAATTTAGAAAAGTGGCCTATGCGGCACAAAACAATGAATTTCACTTTTAATAAAATACTATTCACTTCTAAGTTAGTTTATTAACGTTCACAAAAATTTTTCTTCCGAACATATGCCAGAAGCAGTGGTGAAAATACAAAAAAATTCTATCGGGTATATTTTCTGAAAATTTCATGTAAACCTTCACTGTCGTTTTTCTCCACTAAAACTTTTTGGCATAAACGCCAAACCAATTAAAAGCTGACGATTTTTTAAAACCTTTTTGGTTAACGATTTTATCTTTATTACGATTTTGGTGAGTTTTTCTCGCATTAGAAACAATTAATTTAAAATGACTTTAACGTTTTCTGTTTTTAACGATAATAATGATTTAGTGCCTTTCCTTTAAGGGCTTTTTAAATTTTTTTTTTTTTTTGTCGATTTCTGTATATATTTTAAACGGTTTTTATTGTATTTTTAGCCGTATTTTTAATCGTTGCAATGACTTTACTTTTTCTAATATTTGGCAATAATTTAATTTTCGCTTTTTTTTATTTTATCGATTCCTATATTTTAGGCGTTTTTTTTTTTTTTTTTTGTTATTATAAATTTTTTAGTCTAATTTTTATTAATTTCGTTCACTTTTAATTTACAATAGTCTACAAATTTCCTAGTAAAGTGACTTTTACTGATAAAATTATGGATGTTAAAAGTTTTAGAGTTTTACAACTCCTTTTGACTCAAGCTCATCATATTACCTTTTTTAAATTTTGACGATAATTTGATTTTTGCGATTTTTAAATTTGAAATTTTTTAGTAAAATTTAGAATTTTGGCGATTTTAAGAGTTTTCCAATTGTGTTTTGTGACAACAGAAAACGGAACAAGTTAGCTCATGGCTTAACCTTTTCCAATATTTGGCCATAATAAAATTTTTGCGTTTTTTTTTTTTTTTTTTTTTTGTTTAATAATTTTTGAATTTAAAATTTCGTTTTTTTTGATTTATCGATTTCTTTATTTTGGGGCGTTTTTATTTTATTCTTAAGCCTTGTTTTTAAAACTTTTTTATTTTTTTTTTATATATGCAATAATCACTTATTTTATAACACTGTGTGTAATTTTTAAGTCATGCAAAAATAACAATATACGAACAACTCCCAGTTTTGCTCAAAGTCATGCACTTTTTTATGGGCCCCCAAATATTTGGGGCCTCATTTTTGCAAAAAAGTGATCGTTTTCTCAGACTCATATCTTGCAAACAGTTCGGAATTTTGATTAACCCTCTGAGACAAAGTTGTAGCTCTTGCCATAAAGAATTGTGAACATATAAATCAAAAAACTTCATCTTCAAGGTAAAAATCGCAAAAAACTTTTAAAATTCGATTTTTTCCATCTTTTTTCCCCTGTTCAGGTCCATAGGTAGCACACCGTGAAAAATTCAAGGAAACAATCCACTGCAAAAATGTACCTAAGATCTCAGTAAACAACTTTTTAGAACATATAAACTTCCGTTTAGACCGACTTAAGTCGCCAGACACGGTATTTTTTAGTTTATGATTTTATCTTTTCTATTTAAATATTTCGCGTTTTTTTAGCGATTTGAAATTAAAATTTTTTTTTTATTATATCTTCCATGTTATTCAAGCTTTATTTGTATTATTTTTTTAATTTACAATAGTCTTGAAATTTACGATTTTTGAGATTTTTTTAATTTTCGCGTTTTTTTTTAGCGGTTTTTTCAATTTCAATTTTTTTTTTTTTTTTTTGTTATTTCTTTATTTTGGGCGTTTTTTATTATTTTCAGCCTAATTTTTATATTTTTTTAATTGAAACTAGTCATGAAATTTTCTAGTTCAGCGATTTGTGACTCCGACACTGTTATTTTTTAGTTCATCGTTTTACTTTTTTCTAATATTTCGCAATAATTGAATTTTCGCGATTTTTGTTTAGAGATTTTTTTTATTGTTATTTTCAAATTTCGCCGACTTTTATGATTAAAATTTTTTTGTAATCGTAATTTTTTTAAAAATTTTTAAAAACACCTAAATCTAAAAATTTTGCGATTTTCGTAAATGAAAAATTTATAATTTCTTCATCTTGTGGGTTTTTCATGAAAAAACAATTTTAAATTTAGTGATTTTGGCCATATTTGTGTATTCAAATGTTTTAGATTTTCCTGAATTTTTCTATTACATATTTGCATAGGAAGGATAAAAAGATTTTAAACAAAGAAGTTTCATTTCTTTTTATTTGCAGAAAACTTCAGTGATATTTTAAAAGCTTTAAGTGAAATTCAATCATATTTTCGATTTAAAGAAATTTTTCCTAAAATCTTTCGTGTGCCAATAAATAATTTACTGAAAAAACTTCTACATAAAAAAAAATTTTTTTTTATTTAAAGCAATTACTTTTCCTTTTTTTTAACTGATTCCGTTAACTTTAGCAATCAATAGTAAAATATAATAAAGAGCCGTTTAAAAAAGCATTTATGATTGAAAAGCACTTGAACGGAAGCTAAAACAGCATATAACCTACTTTTTGCTAATAAATTTAAAATAAATAAAATTATAAATGAAAAAAACCGTGCAGGAAAATACTTCCGTGTTATGTGGGTCCTTTTTATGGCTTAAAATGTTCTTTCAATGGATGTTGTATAAAGAAAGAAAAGCGCCAAAGAAAAACCTCCAACCGCCAGAGAGGCAGGCAGTCAGCCAAGCCACTAACATCAATTACTCGTAAAAGGTACTGAAAAACACCAGTGGCAAAACAACACATATTAATAAACTAAATGTGTGTAATTTACACACAATAACACACACAGCCACATATGAAAATACGCAAACTGAAAAACCAGGATCCTAAAGTGCACATGCACAAAAATATAAACACCACATACAGAATGAGAGTGAGAGGAGAATAAAATAGTAAAACATTTAAGCAAAGAAAACCCGTCTTTGCCACAGGTTATTATTTCTGCATTGTGGTATTAGTAGTGGTAATGCCGTTGTTGTTCTTGTTCGTTGTTATTGGTTGTGGTGTGGGTAATGCATACACATAAAGAAGAAGAAAAATATTTCTTTTAGCCTGGCTTTAAGCTTATAGGCAAATTTGCCTTTGAAAACAAACCATCACACGCACACATTTATTTAAGTACTTCCCAACAAACACGGAGATTTGATTTCAAATTGAAAATGATTTGTAATTGAACCTTTTCTCAAACGAGTGATTCGAAAAGTTTTGAAAATCATAGTATTCTCAACGAAAAAAGTTTTTCAAATGTGGATTTTAATACAATTGGGGTTTTCACAAGGTGTGCTATCATGTTGTATTGCCATAATGTTCTAACATTTTACAATGGTTTCAAAATATTGTTGTTGCTTTGTAAACAAAAAGTGTCTTAAATTAATAAAACTTTGCTTGCTATGTTTATTGTGCTGTCGTAATTAATCAGAAGAGACATGCGCCGAGGAACTGAGCCGAGCGGCTATGATTTTGTAGCCGTCGCCGTTGATGGTCTAGTTTTATCCGGCTAATATCCGAATTGTACCTGCGGCTAGCAATTTTGGCAACAAAACACCTGCGGCGTCAAATTATATTGGCTTAGGACTCTGATGTTTGGTAAACAAACAAAATAAAATATTTCTGGTTTGCGTCTGAAAAATGGAAAATAGTCAGTAAAGATCTAATTTAATTTATTAATACATGGATTAGAATTAAAAAACATTTTGATTTTAGGTAAATATTTATTTTTTTTATATTTGTTTTTAGTCAGCTGACTTAAATTCAAAATAGCACACTAAATTATGAGGGGTTGTTCACAACAGTCGTATTTTTTCATGTTATTATTTTAAGACATATGATTTTATGATACCTTGTGAATCCCCCAAATGTGTAGCATAAATGAAAAATATACTATTTAAGTTTAATTCATTATTCATTAAAATTAACTGTCTGCTTCACATTCGGTTCCATTGCTTAAACATGAAATAGCGTTCTTTCCATCCAAAAATTCTTGAAAAGACGAAATATTTGGCTACTTATTATTTTGAGGACTGTCATAGCGCCTTCTTGCAACAAACTTATATTTTCTTTAAATTCTCTTCTGAAATTTTTCTTTAAATGTGAAACACTTTTAACTTTAATCGCCATTTTTAAATGCTTTAGTGTTGCCAAGTTTATTTTTAATTTGAGAACAACATTTGATGACAATTTGATAAAACATTGTACATCAAATGTTTATTTTAAAATCATTATCAACTTTAATTCAAATGATTGAATCAAACAATTGAAAAAGGTTTGAGAATTGTGCTTGACATCATATGATAAAATGGCATTTCATATAAAAGGTTTGACTTTGTGTTTGTTGGGTTACTACTCCCACCGTCTTCTAAACTAGAAGTACTCGTGTACCACTGATTACATCCACATATTTTTGCCACTTTCTCATGCCACATTTCAAGCAGCAAACATTATTCAAGTTGTCAACATTTCCAACACGTTTTATGTGACGCAAGTTTTAATTTACCTTATTTTTGCTATTTTGGTTTGCGCCATTGACACAGTAGAGCGAAATGGAAATATTAGATCTCAAAGTGGAAAAAATCGGTTTATGTTTAGATCTTGTTCAGATCGTAGGCTATAATTAAGTTATGATGAAAGTTTGAATTTAAGTAAAGAATTACACGTTTAAATTTTAGGTCCGATTTCAATTCAGATTCTAATTAAGATTCTGCTTTCGGTTGTGGGTTTAATTTCGATTCAGATTGAAATTACAATTAAGTGAATTTTAAAGAGCAAAATCTTGTTCAGATTCAAGTTCTGTACTAGTTAAATTCTAGTTAACTTCTAGTTGAGTTCTAGTTCAGTTCTTTTTCAGTTCTAGTTCAGTTATAGTTAGTTATAGCTCAGTTTTAGGTCAGTACTACTTCAGTTCTAGTTAACATCTAGTTAAATTCTAGTTAAGTTTGAGTTCAGTTTTGGTTCATTTCTATTTCAGTTCTAGCTCAGTTCAAGTTCAGTTCAGTTCAGTTCTAGTTCAGTTCTAGTTCAGTTCTATTTCAGTTCTAGTTCAGTTCTAGTTCAGTTCTAGTTCAGTTCTAGTTCAGTTCTAGTACAGTTCTAGTTCAGTTTCAGCTCTAGTTCAGTTTCAGTTCTAGTTCAGTTTCAGTTCTAGTTCAGTTTCAGTTCTAGTTCAGTTCTAGTTTAGTTCTAGTTCAGTTCTAGTTCAGTTCTAGTTCAGTTCTAGTTCAGTTCTAGTTCAGTTCTAGTTCAGTTCTAGTTCAGTTCTAGTTCAGTTCTAGTTCAGTTCTAGTTCAGTTCTAGTTCAGTTCTAGTTCAGTTCTAGTTCAGTTCTAGTTCAGTTCTAGTTCAGTTCTAGTTCAGTTCTAGTTCAGTTCTAGTTCAGTTCTAGTTCAGTTCTAGTTCAGTTCTAGTTCAGTTCTAGTTCAGTTCTAGTTCAGTTCTAGTTCAGTTCTAGTTCAGTTCTAGTTCAGTTCTAGTTCAGTTCTAGTTCAGTTCTAGTTCAGTTCTAGTTCAGTTCTAGTTCAGTTCTAGTTCAGTTCTAGTTCAGTTCTAGTTCAGTTCTAGTTCAGTTCTAGTTCAGTTCTAGTTCAGTTCTAGTTCAGTTCTAGTTTAGTTCTAGTTCAGTTCTAGTTCAGTTCTAGTTCAGTTCTAGTTCAGTTCTAGTTCAGTTCTAGTTCAGTTCTAGTTCAGTTCTAGTTCAGTTCTAGTACAGTTCTAGTACAGTTCTAGTACAGTTCTAGTTCAGTTTCTATTTGAGTGTATAAATAGAGTTCAATTCAAATTCCATTTAAACTGTCTGTAAAGTCTAACGACTAAAAAATTTGGAATTGATTTACCAAACAACTTAATTTTGCCGCACAGTGCATCAGTATACGTATATTTTGGTTGCACGTTTAATAGATAAACTCTTACCACATTCTAAATCAGGATGTACTAGTCCATGCATGTTTTTGTGTATGTGTGTGCTTGTCTACGGAATAGTGTATTACACTTGCAATATAGATCGAAACGAGTGTGAGAAATTTTTTTTAAGTGTTTTATAGCAGCAGAAAAGTGCTCTTAGTGGTTGCAACAACGACTAAGTGCATGCTTTCGTATTTATTTCACAAAATGTGTATTTAAAACTGTAAAATGAAAATGAAACTCTTAAGATGAGAATCATGTTAAAGACTAGGATTGAAATGGAGCAGAATTTTGTGCAAATGTAGTTTTTGTGGAAACTATTTTAACACAATTTCAAAAAACTAAATGCCGGAAATAGCTAGCTTTGCTAAGAACGCAACGAACTTAAAAAAAGTTCTCAGAGAATTAAAAATTTTTTTAAAAAAAGGAAGAATTTTTAAAATAAAAAAAACGCTTAAATAACAACATTAAAATTTTGTATCAGGAATCAACGAAAATTTTCAGTTAAGATAATTTGAATTGACCAACATATCTTGGAGAAATTAAAAAGTGATATCAATTTGAATTTGAAACTGAACTAACAATCCTTTATTTATATTATTATGTATTACATTTTGCAATAACGCACTCCTTAATGCAAAGGATCCATTAGATTCATCTAAACTACTTTTATTTTCTTATAACCACATTAAGTTTCAAGCTTTTTCTCTAGCAACCAGGTATTATAGTTTGAACTTAAAAGTATCTTTATTAAATTCGTCCTTCCTCCGCCAACCTGCCTTTCATCAGCATCCCAGGACACGAGATTATATCTTAAAAGTGTCTGTTATGTTTTTGATTTTATCGTTAGTAACTCAGCAGTTACTTATTTGCATTAAACATTTTTTTTCTTTATCATTATGCCATTAACTTAAATGTTTTTTCGATTTTGTTTTTTCTTTCAGTGATTTTCGTTTTAATAGTTTTGATGAAATACCCGCAAATGCATTCGAAGGATTAACACAGGTAACAACGTTGTTTCTGAATGAAAACGAGATTTCGTATATACAGGAAGGAGCTTTTGATGATTTAGTCTCACTGCGGTTTTTGTATTTGAACTATAATCGCATTAGTAAGTTACCCAAGAATATCTTTAAAAAGTTGCAGCACTTGGAGGGAATGTAAGTAAATAATAATATTTTAAAAGGAAATCATTCATATTACACCAATTCCTTTAATTACAATCTGAAAAAAAAAACTTTAATTTCCCTTTTCAAAAGAAATCAAATATTATTGGAATTAATGTTTTTTTTTTTTTAAGTTTCTATGGTCTTGTCTAATTGCTTGACCAACGTTTCAAAAGTGAAATGCAAATACAGTTGTGATTGGAAATTTCACAAACTTCTAATAGAAGCACGTTTTCATTTGAATGATTTTTCATTATTATTGTTGAATAGTATGTCTGCTATTTTAAACATTTTTTCATTTCATTTCTTACTTTTTCTTTGTTATCTTTCTCTAACCCCCTCCCTTCACAGTTACCTGGAAAACAATGATATTTGGCAAATTGATGCAGATACATTCGCCAATCTACCACGTCTAAGTCGCATGTAAGTATCGTATTACAAACATGGTTAAATTACAATCAGGTGTATAGACAGACATATTGTAATGGAATATCCTTTTCCTAGCTATTGGATTGGATATCGTAGTCAAACATCACAAAAATATTGTTGTTTAAGTGCTTGAAATTTAACTCAAGTTTATTTAAGGATTTCAACGACTTTTTCATTTGGCTTTAGGAATTGATTTTAATTTGTTAAAAATTATTGAATTGAAACAATCAAATCATTTAGATATTTTTTTTTTTAATAAATTAAATAGAAACAAATAAAAACTTTTTTCCCTGCTTCTAGTAATAACGTCAAAAAAGCTCTTACAAAAAAATAAAAATAATAATAAATGTATTTTAAAGCTTTTCATACAAAGTTAATCCCTTAATTTAAAATGTCTTTAATAACTTTAAAATAAAACAAATCAATTAAAAAGATAAGCTTTTTTCCATATTATTTATTAAAAATAAGAACTGATAAGTCAACATTCATATTTTGTTATGTCTTTGGAATAATTACACTGTGCTCATCGCAAATTTAAACAAGCTGGGCAACCCACTGGTAAAGCTAATTCGAGTACTCTGAATTCAATGGTGATAGACGTTTTTTAAAGTAAGCGCTCGCATTCGCGATTAAAAATTTCAATACTTATGCACCTTAAGACGATATTTTTTTCTTTTGGAACCATTGTTTTATTTTAATCAATTCAACTCTATTAAATACAGTTTTTAGCTTGTTTTTTTTTTTCGCGATTATTGAAAAATATTTTTCGAAACCCTATTGAATATGTTAACAGTGTGCCCAGCTTGTTTGAACAAACAGTATCAAAGTCGTACAAAGTATTGTTTTTTCTGATTTTTTTTTTCTAAAAATAACATCAAAATCGGTTTCCTAATAATAACAAGTAAGAAAGTAAAGTCGGTCAAGCCCGACCATATGATACCCAGCACCACAGTACTTAAAAACACATCATGCTTATGTGTCCATATAAATATGGATTTCTCTATGTTTAAAAACTTCATTAAAATCGGTTGTGGTCCTATTTTTGAAAAACTGTATAGCTTATGTGTCCATATAGATATGGATCTACCTATGTTTTAAATTTCATTAAAATCGGTTTGAGAGGCAAAAATTGCCCCTTTCTCCCCTTGTGGTCCTATATTTTTTAAAACTGTATAGCTTATGTGTCCATATAGATATGGATCTATCTATGTTTAAAATTTCATTAAAATCAGTTTGAGAGGCAAAAATTGCCCCTTTCTCCCCTTGTGGTCCTATATTTTTTAAAACTGTATAGCTTATGTGTCCATATAGATATGGACCTATCTATGTTTTAAATTTCATTAAAATCAGTTTGAGAGGCAAAAATTGCCCCATTCTCCCCTTGTGGTCCTATATTTTTTAAAACTGTATAGCTTATGTGTCCATATAGATATGGATCTACCTATGTTTTAAATTTCATTAAAATCGGTTTGAGAGGCAAAAATTGCCCTTATCACCCCTTGTGGTCCTATTTTTTTAAAACTGTATAGCGTATGTGCCCATATAGATATGGATCTATCCATGTTTTAAATTTCATTAAAATCGGTTTGATAGTTTCTGAGAGGAAGAAATTTCCCCCTATCTTCCCTAGTGGTCCTTGGTGGCTTGGTCCTTGTGACCCAAATTTTATCAAGTTATCTCCAAAGTTGCGACCTGTACTTTGCGCACAAGGTTACATGGACAGCCAGCCCGACGGACATCGTTAGTTCGACTCAGAAAGTGATTCTAAGTCGATCGGTATACTTTAAGGTGGGTCTAGGACCACTATTTTAAGGCGTTACACACATCAGCACAAATGCATAATACCCTCTCCACTATTGTGGTGTGGGTATAAAAACAGAAGTTTTAAAAGCTTTTAATATTTTTGTATTTAAATACAAATAGTTAGGCATCAGAAAAAGCATATCTTCAACTATTTAAAAAGATTTCATGAATTTTTCCCAAATCTTTCTGCAAAATTATAAGTTAGAGGTTTTTTTAAGCCTTGAAGGCTTTCTATTTCCATGTAAAAAAAAAATATTCTTAAAGTAGTAAATTTTCTCAAAGTTAATGTAAAAAATATATACCGTAAAGGCTTTCTTTCAGCAATCGTTTAAAGCTTTTGTTTAAAAGCTTGCTAAGAATCATTACCTTAAAGCTTTTTCGTGCCTTTTTCAAAATAAACATACATTGATAACACAGCCCGACAAAATTAAAAACACTCAATTTGCTTCTTTAAATTTATCAACTGATTCTAGTTAATTTGGGTGCGCTGAATTCAAATCTGTAATCAGTTTGTCTCTATCAGCTCTAGTTTTCATGATATAGCTTTTTTATACCCTCCACTTATGACCTCTATTTATAACCTTCTGTTAGTTTTTCAAAAAATTTTTTCATCAAAATTTCTTATTTATAGTTATGGTAGTTGTCAAAAAAAACATTTTTTCCGTAAAAAAATTTTTTGTGTAATTGCTAGCTGATTAACGGGAATTTTATATGTACAATATTATTGAGAACGTTATTTTTTCTTGTTGCACTCCAATTGAATATCGGAAGTTAGTTGCTTGTAAGAAGTGGTTTATTGCAGTTGGCAAAGTTTATTAAAAAAGGGTTGATCTATGGCAACTACCATAACTGTAAAAAAATTTTTTGAAAAAACTAACAGACGGTCATAAATGGAGGTCATAAGTGGAGGGTATGAAAAAGCTATATCATGAAAACTAGAGCTGATAGAGAAAAACTGATTACAGATTTGAATTCAGCGCACCAAAATTAACTAGAATCAGTTGATAAATTCAAAGAAGCAAATTGAGTGTTGGCCTGTGTAATTTATAAATAATATATTCTAAAAGAAGTCTTTAAATAAATATTTTTATAAGTTAATAAAAAATAAAGCATGGTAAAGCTCTTACAAAAAGGTTTCTTCTAAGCTTAGTAGAGTTTCCAAACACATTTTTTTAACTTTTTTTAAAAATCATTTTGTTAAAATCAGTAAACAAGTTTTTACCCAACATTAATTTATTTCCAAAAAATCTTCCCTAAAGCAACATTTTTTAACTTTTAATGGTTCTCTAAAAATATGTCTTCTACAACTTCTATTAGAATTTTTAATGAAGAAGTTTTTAAACTAATACCAAAAAGCTTTTTTCTCTAAACCTAATTTAAATTAAAATTTAAAAAAAAAATAATCCTAAAGCTTTATATACAATTCCTTTTTTGTCATCGTGCAGACTTGCAATAATTGTTGCTGTAATTTTTTCGAAATTCTGCTTTCTTATCAACTCTCTCACCAATAAACTCAACAATTGCTGAAAAGTTGGCGTAGATGACTTACTTGAGCTCTTATTTTGTTTTTAATTTCGCAATACTTTTAAATGTTATTATGTTACAAAAGCTTTGCAAAGCTGGTTTTAAATACGATTTTTATGTTTTGTATTGTTTTCAAACTTTTTCCAAATAATTCTCTAAAATAAGATTAATAAAGCTTTTTTAATAAAACATAAAACTTTGATAAAAATAATTAATTAGTTTTGTAAAGCTTTTTTTAATATGATTTTTTTTGTTTTTAATACTTAAAAGCTTTTTCTTAATAATCTTTTCGCTAAAATAAGCTACATAAAGCTCTTTTAAAAAACATTTTTCTAAAAATAAAAAAAAATATTAACCGCCTTATTTATTCAAAGTAAAACTTCTAAAGTGTTTATTAAACAAATTTTCATAGTAAATCCGTTTCATAAAACTTTTATAAACCTATTTTATTTGTTATAAAAAAGGCCGTAAGAAAATTAAGAGTTGTTCTCTTCAAAATCACAAATAGCTTTTAAAGAAACAAAGTTGACAATTGTCACTTAAAACTTTAAAAGTACTACAGATTTAATTAAATAAAAGCTTTATTTATAAAAACTGTTTACGAGTATATTAGCAGAGATTAAACCTCTTTAAAAAAATAATATTTTCTTATTGGTATTTTTTTTCTAATATCCTTCAGTAATTTCATTTTCTAATCCATTTTTTTGTCTTTTCTCCTCCAAAATATTTGTTCTTCGTTCTTGTGCACCATTTAGTTTTCTTGCCAATAATAAACTGACTAATCTGCCACAAGATGCATTTACACGATTGCCAAGCCTGAAACGCCTCCGACTTGATGGCAATCCCATCGATTGTAATTGTGGTGTTTACTCATTGTGGAGCCACTTTCAACAGCTTCCCCAACGACAACTCATCACCATTCTCTTGACTTGTCAAACGCCAACAACATTGTATCGCACAGTATTCGCAAGTCTACAGGAATACCATTTTCATTGCAGTAAGTGGTATAAACTCTTAGTATATAGTAGTAATATAACAACTATGATACAGTTTGTCAAATAATTCTTTTCAATGCTAGAAAAAATCATGCAAAAAAATTTCAGTTCGAAATACGACTGGCTAATTTATTTTAAACTTTTTTTATTTTTTGGACATTCTGTTTTCTTGGTTATGTGAGATATGATGATGCCAAAATATAACATAAAAGAGTGCATAGTACAAAAACAAAAAGAAAAATGTAAGAGAACATTTTATTTATGGTGTCAAATAAATGTTTTCAAAAACAAAAAAAAAAAGAGATTAACCGTTATTTTTTTGTGTAATTAATAAACATTAGTGAAATTAATGCATGTTACTATGCTAACATATTAGTGGACTATATTTATTCTTCAAAAAGTTGTCGTTCCTGTAACAAGTGACTATAAAATAAAGTTTTACAAATGCCCGGAAAACGTGTTAGCAAAGATATTGTTCAGTTAGTGTATTTTAATCATTATAAAGGCAAATCGCACAAAGCAATCGCGGAAATGTTTTCCCTCAATCTTAGGACAGTCTACAACATTATTAACCGCGCCGAAAAAGAAAAAAGGCTTGAAGCAAAACATTCCCCTGGCAGACCAAAAAAGGTGACCAAGCGCATTGAAAGAAAAATAATAAAAATGGTTGAGGAAAAACCACATTCCAGCACCAGAGGAATATCATCCGAAATATATAATGATTTTGGAGTTATTATTTCACATGAGACTGTTCGGAACGTGCTTCAAAAACAGCAATACTTCTCTAGAACAGCTAGAAAAAAACCGTTACTTTCGGCGAACAACATAGAGAAAAGATACACATTTGCTATTGAGCACGTTCGTTTTGGAGCAGAGTACTGGGATGACGTAATTTTTTGTGATGAAGCCAAGCTCATGCTTTACTATCACTTTGGATCACAAAAAGTTTGGCGCAAGCCATTGACGGCCCTTGACAAAAAAAATATTATACCAACAGTAAAATTCGGAAAGTTGTCTGTTATGGCATGGGCTTGTATATCTTGTAGAGGAGTTGGCGAGATAAAAATTTTGTATGAAATTATGACCAAAGAAGTGTATCTTGATATATTAAAGAATGATTTATGCAGCAGCGCCCGTAAATTTGGGTTTTTTGACCCAGAAAATCCGCAAAAACTTAACTTTAAATTTTATCTAGATAATGACCCAAAACACAAATCGTATATTTGTAAATCCTGGCTATTTTATAACTGCAAAAAAGTGATTGATACTCCAGCTTAAAGTCCAGACCTTAACCCTATAGAAAATTTATGGGTCCTCTTGAAGAAAAAGTTGGGAAAAGATCTCCAAAAAATAAAACACAATTGATACAATATATTAAAGAGGAATGGGAAAAAATACCTGAGGAATACGACTTACAAAAGCTTATTCATTCAATGGGCCGGCGATTGCAGTCAGTAATTGATTCTCACGGGGGACACAAAATACTAAGGGCAAAAAATATTTATGTATTAACATATTTTTTTAATAATTTCATTGATTTTTTTAATTTTGAAAACATTTTTTTGACACTTTGAAATTTTAATAATTTTTTTTTATCTCGATTATAATTATCTTATGAAAGACTTATAATTTTTTACAATGCAGTATGTTTACAAACATATTTAAAAAAATAAATATACAAAAAAAAAATAATTTTGCAAAAATTAAAACAAGCTATTAGTGTTTCATTTAATAATATTTTGTTTTCTTATACTTTTGAAAAGAATTATTTGACAAACTGTATATACATATAAGTCTATCTATTTCTAGAAACATTGTATTGTGTGTGTGTTATTTGTATATTGTGTGTGTATGTGGATGTGTGTCTATACCTGTTCCTGTGCATGTTTATGTTTTGTATTTAGAGTGTAAACAGTTGAAAATCCAATTTAAACTGTGGGAAATTACTGAGCAATAACTGACTGAATGAATCTAGATAGTTTCAATGGGATATGGTTATTGTTTCCTTTTTTTTAGTTTATTTGTTACATATTTTTTTTTTTTTTTCATTTCTCTTTCAATATTAACAAAAAACTTTTTAGAAGAAAAATCAGATGCTGAGGGAGAAATGAGTTGTATAAAGAGGGAGAATATTTAAACTAGCTTTTAAGAAAGAATTCAAATTGTGGAAATTATTGTGTTGGATTAAGCAAACAGCCAATTTATACGGGGAATTTTACGACGTCGTTTTTTGTTTGAGGCGAACGGTGTAGAAAAGAACGATGGGTAAACAAATAGACTCAGTTTGTGTTTTTTATGTCTTTTTCTCATATTTCTCTTCAAAGTTTGAACTAATTTCTTGTTGTTACCTTTTAATCTCTTTCTTACTTTGAAATGTCAGGTTAAAAAACAGGGAGGACGGTTAGGACCATGAGCTGGATAACAATTTTTTCCAGATAATTGAGTAAATATTTTGAGTAGTTAAAAACAAATTATGTTGTAAATTATTGAAGTATTTTATGAACTTTTTTTTTTTTTTTTTTTTTATTATTTATTTAAAATATTTGGATTACAAAAAAAAAATATTCATGATAGTCCCGCGAAGCTATGCGCTTGTCTGCAGGAGATAATGTATAATAATTCTTATAATCTATGTATATTTAACATAAACAATTGACATTTTTTTTAAAAATAAACATTTTACATTATTTTATGGTTTAACTAATTATTTGATATATTAATAACTTCATTGCAAATTTATTAAATGGTTTTTAATGAGTTTATTTCTTTTAAATTCATTTTTTATATTAACTATATTAATTGGTATTTTATTGAATACTGTTGGCAAAATCACTGGGAGGGTACTTCTTCTGACCTACATATGTATGTGTATTAGTGTATTAGTCCAGGTTAAGTATTTTTTAGATTTTTCAAATTTTTCGGAAGAGGTTTAGAGGCCGCTCAAGTCGAAGTTTGGCCAAAAATCTGGCTTTCCGTCCTTTTTTTGAATTTTGTGCATAACTTTGTCGAAAACAACGATTTTCTTTACTTCTGAGAAAACCATTTAAAAGAAAAATGTGCAAGCTTTATTTTTGTGTGCAAAAACTATAAGCAAAGAATTCTGCAATAAACTCTGATAGTGAGTTTCAGAAATTGTGACATTTAACTAAATGTTATCCTTTACCAATACGTCAAGATCTGAGCAATTTTATTAAAAGCCAGCTTTAAGACATGCAACCAAGAGAAGACTATAAAGAAATGCTTCAAGAAAGAGCAAGTTCCAATTAGTTGTTCCTAAATTATTTAGAATTAATTGGTCTTTCAAACTGCTGTGTTAGTTTTTTCATTTTCATACAAGTTTTAAAAGTTATAAAGCGTTATTTACAATATGTATGAAAAAATTACAAAAATTTGTTATGTCGGGTACCTAAATGAACAAATTCATTGCAAGGACTTTTATATAAAGCTTGAATATTTTTCTTTTAATTTATTTCCTTCAAGTGAAGAAAATCTTCGTTTTTGACAAAGTCATGAAGAAAACGCAAAAAAAAGACCGGCCAACACGATTTTTCGCAAAAATTGAGCGAACTTTAAGCCTCTTCCGAAAAATTTGAAAAAAGATCTTCAAAATAAATTATGCGCACCAAATTTTCTTTTTTTTTTTTGACACACTTATTTGCATGTTCAAATAAATCGATACAAAAAAATTATTTTTATTTCCCGGATAGTTGATGCTACCGGTTAATCAAATAACAGATAATCGAGGCCCCACTGTTATTAAAAAAAGACATACAACTAAAAATCATCTTATAAACACAAATTATTTTTGGAAGTGGCTTCAAAAAGGAAATTAGAAAAAAACGACGTCGTAAAAAACCTCGTATGAATTGGGTGAGACTGTAACAGATTTTGTTTAATTAATTTTGAAGTGATTGTAGTTTAATTTTGCTATGAAACGTAAGAATCATTTAAGAAATAACAGGTAAGAGTGATATATTCGGTTATGTAGAATATTATATACCCTTCTCCATGGTGTGATAATAAGAGAGAGAATTACATATATAAATACCGTTCTTTAGATATAAATAAATCTGTTTTGTGCAACGCCCATTTTCCAAGTCCACTCATATTTTGTTGGATATTGTGTTTTCATAACCAAGATGCTTGTACTTAATTTGAAAACTTTGGCCCTTGCCGTTTTCTAGATATAGAAATCGATAATGTCTTGTATTCCTTCCATGTTTTTAGAGAGGTTTTGAATTTATAACCCAGCTATGTGCATCGAACTCGGACAATTTGCCTCTTACCGTTCTTTTTATATATATAAATCTATTTTGTGCCACGCCTACTTCACCAATCCCGCCCACATTTTTCGAATGTTGTGTATTGATAACCAAGATGCTTTTGCCTAATTTGGAAACATTTGCTCTTTCCGTTCTTCAAATATACAAAAAAAGAGGCGGACAGACGCACATCGTTAAATCAATTTCGCTGAACATGTATGTATATATTTGTTATGTGTAAAAAACGCAAAAAGTCAATAAAAACAAAAAAAAAAAAAAATAAATAAAGAAAACCAACTTATGCCAGGTATATGCAGGGTGATCAAAATTTACCGAAGAGGTTTGAATTCATTATAACTTTTTATTTAAAATTTTTTATTTTATAAATTTTTATATTTATTCGAATGTGCATTCTAAGTCAACTGACTTAGAAAATTAAATTACAATTACAATTTTAAAAGCTTTTATAGTTTAATAGTCTTTTTTCTTCAATATTTTCCCAGATTCTATTTTTTATTTAATTTTTTTTTTTTTTTTTTTTTGAGAATTAGTTTGGAAGATTTATATCCTGCAAGTGATGTCCATTTTCTGCTTCGCACATACATACGTCCACTTTTTAACATAATTTCAAAAACTTTTCACAAAATTTCGAGCGTAATTGTTTTTGTTCGATTGTAAGTTTTTTCATCCACAAGTATTCTTCACAAAATGCTTAACAAAACTAAGAAAAAATTATAATTAAAAAAGTCATTAGGAATTTTAATTCCTTTGGTAATTTACGGTAATAATTCTACTTTTTGTAAAAATCTCCTAAATGAGCCTTCTCAGATCACTTTTGATCATTAAAAACTGATTTAACAGATGCTCAAACAGGAATCAGAAAATTGTATTACAATTGATTATTTGAGGTGATTCATCGGTAGGCTACCATTTTCTCACAACGAGTGCATATTTATGATCGAAAAGCTTTACTGCGGTTATTTTGCTCGTTAAGCTGATTCCTAAAGATTCCATTATAATACAAAATGCAAGCTGGGCAAGAATAATTAAAAAGAAATTTCAACGAGTGTTCGAAAATAAACAGAACATTATTTAGCGTTCGGCTCACACACCCAGGAACGATATCTATTTTTTAGTGTTTGTGTAGACGAACACAACACTTAATACAGTTCGTAACTATTTTCAAGAAAGAGCCGAACATTTTATAGTGTTCTGTTCTTCGTTAAAAAACAGAACAATTGTAGTGGCTCTGTAGACATTCATTATATTTTAATGTTCTATAGTGTTTTTTTTTAATTTTCTACACAAACACTATTTGCGTTTGCGTTTTCAAGAAATCTACCGAGCCGACCACGAACGATATTTAATGTTTATTTTCGAACACTGATTTTTTTTAACTACAGTTGAGCACCCAATAGTAACGAAACAAATGAGTGAATAAGCAAAGAAAAAGAAAACACAAACACATTCAATTCAGTCAGCACAAGTAAAATGAGTTGAATATTCAAATATGCATATTTGGAATGTAAAATTATTTGAAGTCTTTCTTCTTATTTTAATTTTTTTTGTATATACATATTATGTATGTGTGTGTAAGTTAAAATCTTATAAATAAAAGAATCTAAAAGCTTACACAACTATTATGTAAATGTATACATGTATCATAAATGTCTATACATGAGTGTACTCAAATATATATAAACACATTCCATAATTCAAAAATTTTCTGTAAACTTGCTCTCTATAACGGGTCATTGTAATATTTTGTTATTTTTGAATAAATTTCAAATTCATTTACAGTAAACAAGTTTTAAATTTAATTCATTGTCCGAAGGTAAAAGGGTATATATAAATTGTTATTCCGTTGATCTGAGACCGTAAAAATGTATATATTCTGGGTCCTTATAAGTAGCGAAGTTGATTTTACGATCTCCGCCTATCTGTTGTTATAGGTTTTCCGAAGAACCCAGATATGATGGGGACTTGGTTTTTATCTATTTCTGTAACATCTGCTCCGTTAAATTTTGCTATTGAAATATAGCCATATCGGTCCATAAATGTCTGAGATATGACCAAAAAACCAAGACTACCTCTAATTTTTTTTTTCATAAAATCCCATCTTGTTGTTGTTGGCTTTGGTGCTGTGCCTCCATCTTTTTGAAATCACACTTGAAAGTGGTTCTCAACACCTGACACCAAGACATTTGCTAAAGGCTTTAAACAGCAACGATAGTAACAGCATTACCGGCTTCATTTTCAAATGAAATTTACCAATAATCCCTTAGAATCAGTGTTCGAAAATAAACACCAAATATCGCTCTTACTGTTCGGTAGATTTGTGGAAAACACAAACGCTAATAGTGTTTGTGTAGAAAATCATAAAAAAATAACGTTTACCTGTTTGTCATATTCCGAACACAAAAATATTACTGTTCTTATCCAACTCAACAAAAAGATGAGAACATTTAATTCCCATGGGTTTTTTCTAAGCCACAAGCTTCACTGTGTATGGTTCAGCTCATTAATGTTCGTTAGTTTCTGTTGTGCGAAGCGCCCTTTTGGCTGGTAAAAAAAACAAACAGTTTTTACAAAAACAAAATACACTTACAAAAAAAAAACAAAAAGGCAGCAAAAAAATTGTACACAAACAAAACTTATACACAATACACACACAAACTGTTCGTGCTGCGGTCGTTGCTAAAATTTTATGTTTGTTCATTTCTTCATCAATGTAAAAAAGAAACACTACAGAACATTTAAATATAATATATGTCTACAGAACCACTACAATTTTTCTGTTTTTTAACAAAGAACAGAACACTATAAAATGTTTGGCTCTTTCTTCAAAATAGTTACGAACGGTATTAAGGCTTGTGTTCGTCTACACAAACACCTAAAATATAGATATCGTTCCTGGGTGTGTGAGCCGAACGCTAAATAATGTTCTTTTTATTTTCAAACACTGCTTAAAATGATATTTCACATGAAAATCTACACTTGAGTGGGTGTTATTGCAGCTGATAAATTTCTTAACAATTGTCCTTTACCCACATTCTGCGATTTCACAAATTTTCACTAATCAAATCGCTTACAGCTCCAGCCTTTTTAACACCTCACATTAAAATATAAGAAATACTTTTAATATTTTTTCAACATATTTTAAAAAATCCTTTACACCTTTTATGAAGTTGATGTCAACCATAAAATAATATTGTTATCTTTTAATAACTCAAAGATTTAATTTAGAACAAAAATATTTTTTCACAAACTTTTTTTTATCAAAAACAGGATTTAATCCAAAACAAACCAAATTTATGTTATAAAAATTTCGCTGATAAAAAAAGTTTTTAATAAATATTTTAGTTCCAGACAATCGCATAAACAAATCAAAAAACGTTCAAGCAAAATACAAACAAAATCGTTTCACGTTACACTAAATAAAACATGAGTTTTCTATGAATTTACAAGAGAGTTGGAAAAAAGAAGTTTTATTTTATGTACCCTATCAAATGATACGATTTATTGATTTTTTTTTTCTAAAGTTTATAAAATAACCCAGCAAATAATTTGGTGACTATAAATTTCAAATTTAACGATTTTAAGCCTATTTGTTATCGCTTCAACTAAAAGAGTTGGTAAATACTAAAAGAATGAATTAATTAGTAGTTAGAACCAAAATATTTTACGCTACATGAGAAGTTTTTGTAACAACAACTTATGAATTTTAAGCACAACTAAAGTTTTTAATTGTGTTAATCAAATAATTGTTAAATCAAGCAAATACTCTAATAAGGTTTTTAAATTCATGTTTATAAACCTAATATGGTCATGACAACTAAAACGTTTAACTAACAAAACTAATTAGTTTAAATGATTAAGTTGGCACAGTCAAAAGTTTAAGTTTGTTTATAATATATTTGTACCTGCAGCCGTATGTTGTAACTCGCTTTTCTAAAGCTTAACCTCGATCGGTAAAATGCCTTGGAGTATGCAAAATTTAAAAATTTTAAGGGATGACATTAAGAGCTAAAATTTAGGCGAAGTAAATTTGTATGAAGTTGCCACATTTAGCAATGCATGTTACAAAATTGCATTCGTAGCCAAAAATCGCTAAATTAACTTTACAGGCTTTTAGCTATAGAGATTTAGCTTTAGCGAATCACAGAATACGGCTACTGACCACAACAAAAACTTTTAATTGTAGTAATTAAATATGTTTTAAAGTAATGAACATTTTCTAAGCGTTGCCTTTTGTTTGAGGTAATTAACCAAAATTTGGTCTCTATAACAAAATCTTTTGGCTTATATAATATGTTTAATTCTTGCAATAAAAATTTCAATTGTGTTTATGAAATATCTGTTAAGGCTAGCTACTAAGCCTCGTTTATGAGAAATATATTTTATAATTTTGAACCCAAATATTTCGCTCTACTTATTAAATTTTTGATTTCTTTAACAAATGTTTAATTTCCAGTAGTCGCAACTACTAAAATCATTAGTTATCACAACTAAGACTTTTAAAATGATTTTGTACAAAAACAAAAAAAAAATGTTTTAATCAAGTTTGTAAAATACTTTTTGGTGCAACCAAACTTAAAAATCAAATAACAAATTTTGTTTATTTCAACGGAAATACTTGATTGTTATAACTAAAATGATTATTGTTATAATTAAATTTGTACGTTTTTAAAAACTTTTTTTGTGTTCCAGAAATTTTGTGATATTTTAACAAAATTTTTGGCGTTACAACTAAAATATTTATTTATAATAACTCAAAGAAATATTAAAAATTTATTTATAACAACTCAAAATTGATTTACTTATTTGTGACAACTAAAATTATTTATTGTAATTTAAGATTTTGTTGTACTCTCATCAGTTCAAATTCCTAAAAAATAGGGATATTTTGAGAAATTTATGCTTTTATACATAACTAATCATTTGATTGCCACAACTAAAAATTATGGTTTAACAATTAAAATTAATTTTTTTTTTGTAGGACATAGTAAACTTTTAAACACTTATAATACCCCTGACAGACATATAGTTTCAATACCATGGTATGAATACTACAGTAGTATATAAACCATCAATATACCACTTTGTTTCATGATTTAATTGTAGTTTAGGTTGACACCATGTATAGTATACAAATCCTATGTCTGTCAGGGGTATAACGATATTTTACAATATCCCATTAAATGTCAATTGCTTCAACTAAGGTATTTTATTTAAAGAATAACTAAAATGTAACTAAAATTGTTATTTGTTAAAACTAAAACTATGAAGAAAAAAGTTCTGTCCATTCAATGACATTTGATCATTCGGTCACAGCTAAAAATTATGTTATTAAAATTGTATTTTCTAAAAGATAAAAACTAATAAATAAATATTTCATGACACAAATTGTTTCCTACCACAATTTTCAAAATAATAAAAGGTTTGGTCGATTTCTTCAACTAAAAACTTTGACTACATAGTTTTGACTTAACTGCCTTTTGTTTAAGTGCACTTTTGACTTAACTGCTCTAAATTAAACATTTTTGTCATTATTGTTTAAAATCCCATAAAAATTTCTTTTTTAAGTGCACTTTCTATACCTGCACATTTAAGATAAATGCATAAAATTTATGGCATTTTAAAATTATTTTCTTACGAAAAGTTAAAGTTAGCTTCACTTTGACTTAACTGCCCAAAATACATTTTTTTTTACATATTTTCTGTAATTATTCTTCAAAATAATTGCTTACGTGCATTTTGTATACTTGCATATTTAACAAATTTTTGGGCAGCTTTAAAATATTTTCATATAAAACATTAAAGTTAGCTGCACACATAACAAAATATGATGGCCACCTTTTTTATATAAATATAAAATTTTAATAAAGTATCAATTTATTAATAAAAACTATTTTTATTCTTCTTTTAAACAATTAACTTTAGCTGCACTTTTATGCAGGTAACCACAATTATGAACCTGCACATTAAGGCAGCTAAATGCAAGAGCACTTTTGATTTATCTGTCCAAAAAATCGTGCAAAGGAGATTGTGCGGCTAAGTCAAAATTACTGTATTACAATTTAATTTTTAAGCGAGTTGCATTAACAACTTTTTTTTATATTATATACACAGAAAAAAAATAATTTTCATATTTGAATACGAAAATCGCATATTTGATTACAAAAATTTTTGAATTTTCTGCGATGACGATTTTTGCGGTATTGATAAAAAAGTTTGTATGTATAATTGTTAAATTTTAAGTCAACAACCAAGTTTATTGAGTCAATAAAAAAAGTTGTTGCCCAAAATAATTTTTTTCAACAAAATGTTTACTTGATTTGTTAAAATAAATTGTTGAAAATGTTGAGTAAATCAAACAAAATGTTAATCCAATCTTTATTTTTTTATTTATTAATGATGATGTCATAAATTTTCAATTTTATATTTTTATAAAAACACTAAAATTTATTATGCGGGGATAAGTAAGTTCCTATGCGCATTTCACTGGTTGATTAGGCCAGATCATCAGTAAACCTTTTCCAAAGACTTTGGCAAAACTAAATATATTATTCTAATAAAACTGTAAAACAAATGAGAATTATGAGCTATTTAAAAATGGACAAGAGTTGTTAAAATACTGTCTTTACTTTGTTTCAAATATTTTTTTTATTGAATATGAAGAAATATTTAATTATTTCATTATAAAATATGTTTTATTGAGTGCTATTTTGCAAAGTGTAAATTAGATAAATTCTTTCTTTGAATCAAACAAAAAGTTTGTTGACCTAAAATTTTATTTTTAACAAACTGTGTTGTTAAAAATTTTCTTGAGATATTTTTTTCTGTGTATGTGTTTTGTGGGAAATATAAAAGACAATTAAAATATTTGGTTGACGCAACTTAATATTTTTTTATTACAATAAAACATTTTACTTAAGTCAAGAAAATCGTCAGTTATTTTTATTACAATTCTTTTTCAATCACGCTTAAAATTGAAGCAATTATGGAAACTTAAACTCTAAAAATACGCTTTCTCTGCAAAAATATTCTCCATTTCTTATAAAAAAAAAACTACTAAAATAAATCCTTTACACAATTTTTGCCTCTTTGCTTCTAAAATCCTTTTTCCTATTTGAAACTTTCTTCCTTGATTTCACAACGAAATTCTTTCGTTCTCTTTTTCTTTTTTATTTCTTACAGAAAAACCAGAAATTATGAATGCACCACATGACATGCATTTAACAACAGGTGAAACAGTTGAATTGCCCTGTCGTATGGTGGGTGATCCAGAGCCTGAAATAATTTGGATGCAAAACACAAATGAAGTTTCAGCAGACTATTCACCTAAAATGCAAATATTGCCCTCAGGCACGCTCAAAATAAATGCGGTAGACTCAAATGATATTGGTATTTATGAGTGCATCGGACGGAATGAAGCTGGAGAGACACGTACACAGCCCATACGAATGATGGTCGAACAAAGCACAAACCCCAATGCAAACAATAATAACAATCCCTATACTTCACATGGGGAATATAATGGCAACAATGATAATAATCAACTGTGGGCTGTTCATCTAAACCAAAATAACAGACAGAATACCGAATTAAATCGTAACATTGACAACAGAAATCTTCTACACAGTAACAGACCACAGCCGTATACAGCATCACCATTGAGTCGTGGCAACAACGTTGGGTTGCAACAACAGCCACCCACTTTTGTTTATACACCCTCGGATCGTATTGTTGCTTTAAACGGTGATGCTGTACGTCTGGATTGTATGGCAACGGGCAATCCAACACCTGAGATTCAATGGTATTTCAACGGTCGCTTGGTTGCACAATCAACTGATGTCCTACGCATTCAAGCAAATGGTAGTTTAGTTATTGTCCAGCCTACATTATTGCTGGCTGGCGTATATCGTTGTGAGGCCACAAATCATTTAGGTACCATACAGTCTACTGCCAATATAGAAGTTAAGGGTAAGTAGAATGAAGGTTTAATGAATAATCGATGTCTACGGTATGATGCCAGTATTACGAAAGAGTGATGTGTAAGGGAGATTACTTTTTCTTAAAAATATTTTTGGAATATTTGCTTGGATTGGAATATGATTAAAAGCGTATGAAGCTTTGAGTTGTAGCTCATATAGAAGTTGAAAACCTAATCTTTACAGCGCTTTTTCAGCAGGGTAAAATTGAAAAAAACTATTTCGGAGATTTTTATGAAACTTGCTGTAGTTTTTATCTAATGCTATGTTCATACGACGATATAAACCACTCGTTTCGCTCTCTGAAACTAGTTTGCCAAACATGCTGTTCATACGATTCATTCTTGTTTCATTTTGACATTTTTTTGTGATTTTTTTTTTAAATAGATAAAAAAGTAAATAAAACTTAAAAATATATTATTTAATACTTTTATTAATATTATTATATTATATCACTTTATTTTATTAAACATCAATTTTTACTTTGTTTTTTTCTTTGTTTTGATTTTTTTTGAGAGCTAGTTCAGATAAACTAACGATAAATGTTATCAAAATTGGAGATGATAGTACATTTTTCCTGTTTCGCAGCCTGTTTCAAAATGAAACGACCCGTTTCGCTCACAAAATTTTGTATGGGGAAACAAGTCGTTTTAATCATGTTTGGTGCGCGAAACCGGAATAAGAGAGCGAAACTCGAATATTGCTGTCCGTGTGAACATGGTATAAGAAGTCAGAATTTTCTATTAATTACTTTAAGACACCCTGTTATAGCCCAGGTTATTTTTACGGGTGACAAATTTAGTAAACATTTTTTGGGAATTAAAACATAATCAAAATAAAGCTCGATCACACATGCGTTCCATACAATATTTATGTCCGGACAAACTTTTATTTTATATTGAGTTTGACTTCTTACTTCTGAGAGAGAGAGAGAGAAATTATTGTGTTCGGCAAGTTTTTTCTTGAATTGAACTGAGTTGCCACTTTTTTCAATTTGTACATAAAAGTTGAAATGATTGTTTTTTTGCTAAAAAAAAACTATATAAAAAATATAATAGCGGAACTCAGTGTCTGGTGCAAATGCTCTTGGAAAAGAGCAAACAAACAAACAAACAAACACAACAAAATACACAGGATTTCCGTTAAATTTCATAAAAAAGCTACGAAATGTATCATTTTCTATTTGGCAAGACCATTTGCAGCAGCACTGAATTCCATTAATATAATTAAAAATAATAAAATAAGTGGTTTGCTAGTTGTGCAGCCATTTTGTATAATTGTTTACATTTGTAAACCTTATGGTAGCTTTGTTCTTCCGGAGTAATTTTCCGAAATTGGTGAATCGATCTGCAGAACACTTTTAGTAAAAAACTTATTCTCCGGACAAAAATTCTGTTCGGAACACATGGATGAATCCACCTTAAGAACAGTTTAATTATTTTCATTTGAAACGTCACTTAAAGGTTTTATTAGGTTTCTTGGGCAGCCATCATACAGTGCTCCCTTTCTAATACCCAGCACCAGTGCATATTTTGAAGAGCAACTGCTTTATAGGTGTCGCTGCAGATTTAAACCAATTTGTTTTTCTAATTAAAAGAAGAAGCAACCTTAGTTCGATTCCAGAGAGATCACCCAAGCAGATAAACACTGGGGTCTAATCACCGCATACGATATTGAGGAAAATTTATCGAAATTGTTTATTTTAGTATCATGACACTCGATATTGAATGCATCGTAATCGTATTTTGAGATGACAGATGACAGAAATCGAGTTACCAAAGACATTACATCTCCCGAGTCATCATTCGATACGACAGTGTCTATCGTATGCAGAAAAATACGATAGTTTACTCGATACGATCGAGTAAACGATATTGAATGCGGTGATTAGACGCCTGTGCTCATGTTCTATAACTCCCGCGTTGAGAAACTTTTCGACTGAAATGTGAGAAATGAAACATAAGTGCCATAAACTGAAACAAACAACTGTTTTCTTACTTAACTGCATCTGAAACATTTTTGGCGAGTAATAGTTGTCACGTAAAGAAATTACTCGGCATTTAACACAAAATTGGGTCTTTAAAATCTTAGCGAGAAAGTTCCTGCTTTGTCAAATAAACTCACTATTAAAAACGGGGTGAGAAAAAACTTAAACCACTAAAAATAAATTTAAAATGATAAATGCAATAAATAATAACACGAAGAGGCAAGTTCTTGGCAGATTTTTCATGGTTTAAATATTTTGCTTTTAACATTTTTGAAAAATAAACGAATGTTTTCAAAGCCATTTTGTTAACAACAAACATTAAAGATGCACTCAACCATTTTTTATATAGACGACGGTTATATTGGGTGATTTTTTATTTTTTTTAAAAAAACACATAAAATTCAGAAAAATGCATGAAATCTTTATTTGAATCGATAGTACGGTCCATATAATTTAATGTTTGAAGATCATTTCACGCAAATGTTGACCGTGACTGCGCCTCAAATGGTCCATCCGCTTAGTCCAATTTTGGCATACTCTTTTCAAGATTTCGGCCGGTATCTCATGAATAAATGCTTCAATGTTGTCTTCCAATGCGTCAATTAAAGCGGGCATGTGTGTATAGACATGAGCTTTTACATAGCCCCCCAAAAAATAGTCTAAAGGCGTTAAATCGCACGATCAAGGCGGCCAATTGACCGGTCCCGAACGTGAAATAAAATGTTCACCGAACTCGCCTCTCAATAAGTCCATTGCTAAGCGTGCTGTGTGGCATGTGGCACCGTCTTGTTGAAACCACATGTCATGCAAGTCAAGCTCTTGCATTTTGGGCAAAAAAAAGTTGGATTTCATCTCACGGTAGCGCTCACCTATCACAGTTACGTTACGATTCGCATCATCTTTGAAGAAGTACGGTCCAATGATGCCACCATCCCATAAACCGGACCAAACTGTGACTTTTTCTGGATGCATTGGTAGCTCTTGCAATGCTTCTGGCTGATCTTCACTCCAAAATCGACAATTCTGCTTATTAACGTACCCATTGAGCCAAAAATGAGCTTCGTCGCTGAACACAATTTTTCGATAAAAAAGTGGATCGCATTTTGATAATAAAATTTAATAATTTGCAAGCGTTGTTCGTTTGTAAGACGATTCATGGTTAAATTATAGACCAAACTGAAGGTGTCTGACAGTGAAACAAAACACGAAACGTGCGTCAGCTGTTTAAACCAGTGTTGGCAAAAAGATAATAGCTTAAAAATCAACCGATAGTTTCGCCGCCGTCGCAAAAAATGTTTCAAATTTAGTAAATTTTGGTCGCCGTCAACGATATGTGTGATTGGCTTCGCAACGTCTGCAATTTCACATTGGCTCCCCGAGTAATATTATGTCATTTATTATGCCCTTTTGATAGTTTTTGACATGAGTTACAGACACACTTTCTCTCACTTTTCGAGAAACAATGGAATATTTTGGTTCACATCTTCTCGACGCGAAAAGTTCTCATCCTTTGGTGAACAGAACATGGGCACTGGTTTCCCTTGAACCCGTCATTTTCGATCAAAGAGTTTGAAAAGACCCTGTTACAGCTAAAGGTTATTCTAGAGCCTGTTACGGTGGTAACCTTTTTCCGGAATCAATTTGAACCGATTAATCTCGGGCAATAAAGAAAAAGTTCTTTATTCTTCTTTATAAATTTTGTAGGAGAGTAATTTTTAACTTAAAAGATTATTTTTGAAAATTCAATCCTATTCTAATATAATTATCACTTCCCTTCGGTTATAGTTATTTTAAGTTTTAATTCCTAAATTCTCCTAACGTCACAGATCGGAAGTTAAATTAAGTTTTTAATTTAAATCTTGTTTCGTATTGAAAAAACAATACGCAAAAATTAGATTTGCTATAACATCCTAAAAATTAGTACAAAATAATTGAAACATGGTCCAAAAACATGTAAGAGTGCTATAGTCGGTTATATAGAATCTTATATACCCTTCACCATGGTGCGATAAAAAGAGAAAGTTATATAAATACCGTTCTTAAGATATAAATAAACTAACTTTGTGCCTCGCTCACCTGTCCAATCCCACATTTTGTGTGATGTTGTGTATTGATAATCAAGATGCTTGTCAGGGTTGTTAGATGTGACGAATGTTCGTCATTTTGACGATTTTTTTGAGAAAATACAGTAAAATGACGATTGACGATTTGTCAACTAATACCCCTGACAGACATATAGTTTCAATACCATGGTATGCATACTACAGTAGTATATAAACCATCAATATACCACTTTGTTTCATGATTTAATTGTAGTTTAGGTTGACACACATGTAGTATACCATGATAGTATAGTATACAAATCCTATGACGATTTTCTGGCATCAATAAAACACTTACAATTATATTTGGAACAGTCCAAAACGTAAAAATCAATTTTTCGAAATACAAAAACTATTGGAAATTAAACAAAAAAAATTCTTCCCCGATCACAAACCAGGTGGCTTTCTTTAGAAGCATCAGTAATTCAAATTCTACAATTATATGAATGCCATCGATACTGCAAAAAATATACAATAGAGCCCCGATTTGCGTCGGTCTTATTTGGTCCGCTTTTTAAATATTGGTCAAATTCGCTTTGCGTTTCTATGATTTCGATTTGCGTCGCTACATACGATTGCATTTTTTTGCTGAAGTCATAATCACATGTGAAGAATTTTTCTATTTGCATGTAAAAACGAGAATTCCCATTTAATTCTGTTAGGTTAGTTATTCTAAGTATAATTGCGTGTTAGGAAGTAAGAAGTTGTGTAGAAAAATGAGTGAAAAGAGATGAAAATGTATTACCAAAACGTTTCAAGTCGGTTAAAAATACTGTTGATATAGACAGAATCCTTGGCTTAGCACCTTCAACATTAATCATTTAAAGATAGCTCGTGCTAATAGCAAATGAGGTTTTATTTTTTATATCATGTTTTTGTGAATATGGATAAATGAAATAAATAAAAAAACAAAACAATGTACTTTGGACTTCAAGAAGAATTCTTGACAAAAGAACGAAAAACAGAAGTAAGGAAGAACATGTAAAATAATTTAAATAGATAATCATTCAAAGCAAATTTCGATCTACCAAGGCTTAAATACAATTTGATTTAAAGATTGATGTTTAAATATTGGCTGCCAGCAGTCGTCGATGGCTGTGAGTGTTAAACGGCAAACCCCTCTGAAGAGATCGAGTGGTTGCGATTGAAACATGTAAGGCTAAACTGTCCGTAAAAGCCTGGGTTCGAGCCCAGCAGCAGTTAAGAATGAAAAATTATCAATAAATTTTAATTAATTTTCATGATGTAAAATTCCTTTCTTCATAAAAATAATTTAATGAAAATTAAATTTGATGAACTTTAGCCTAATTAAAATATCAAAATTTGCATTGAAAACCATAATAGTTCAACAAAATAACCACAATACAATTCAATTTTTGTTAGGTTTTTATGAAAAAAAAAAAATTTTTTTGTGTATTTCTTTTAAAATAATAAATACATTTCAGCCCACTTGCTGAAATAAATAGAATAAAACTAACACATATCACTTTCTTCATCATAAATAGAATTTCTTGCTAAAAATTTATATTTTAGTCTCATATTTGCAAAATTTAAATATATGACGATTTGTTGACGTTTTTGTTAAATGTTCGTGACAATTTTGACGAATTTTGTTAAAAATTTTGACGATTTTTGAAGAAAAAAGCCTAACAACACTGATGCTTGTACCTAATTTATAAAATGCCGTTATCCAGGTATACAAAAATCTATAATGCATTTATGTCGGAAGTGCTTCTCCCACTTGTCCAACGCCGCACACATTTTGTAAGATGTTGTGTTTTAATAACCAAGATACTTGTAACTAATTTGGAAACTTTGGCTCCTGCCGTTCTCCAGACTTTTGGATAAAATTAGAGGCAGTCGTGGTTTTACTCATATCTCAGCCATTTGTGAACCAATCACCCCATCATATCTGGGGTCTTCGAAAAACCCATTTCATAGGACACATGGACAGACGGAGATCACTAAATCAACCTCGCTCCTCATAAGGACTCAGAATATACATACTAATATACTTTATAGGGTCAATGATCCATATTGTAGAAATTACAAACGGAATGACAAACTTATATATACCATTTTACCTTCGGTGAAGGGTATAAAAACGATTGCTTTTAAAGTTCTGCCGTAGGCATAACCATAAATAAAAAATTTAATTCACACACATTTGGAAAAAAAGACACCTAAAGTGTAGAAAATTGAAAGCATTGAAAAATATATTTCCTACCAGTGCATGTGCTGTGCAGTTTATGCTTGACATACTGTCAAAAACACAAACACAATAAATAAATGATAAATGTGTATGGGAGTACAATAAGGTGGTAACTATTAAATGAGTGTCTGGAAAAGATAATTCACACAAAATTCTAGCTTCGTATAGTTTTATCCGTTCTTTGACCAATCGATTTATAGCAATGCCATAGAACTCAGTATGTGCAAAGTTCAAACATAAGAAGCAACTCGAACTTCTGACGAAGCTTAAAATACATCAGACAAATAATTAATTATGTTTCGTAATGTATGGCAGATTAAAGGTCCAATTAGACGTGACATAACCAAAACAAAACTGTATTACAATCACCACTGTTTTACCAAAACGACATAAACATATCATACAAACCAATTCAATTTTGGGTTCTAAATTCGCCCTTACGGCTGTGGCAATATGGTTATGTCACGTCTAATTGGACCTTTATTCGTGTGTCTTGGGTAGCTGCCATAACGGCCTCTCGTAAGGTCAGGTCACCAGCGCACAAGTGACAATTTTAGCTCATGCATTTAACTAGGGCTGTTCAGTCGTTAAAAAATAGTTCTAGCTCCGACTCCATCCGCTTTTTTTTTAATTCCGACTCCAACTCCGACTCCTACTCTTATCTTAATGCTAAATGTATATGAGACTGGTCCTTATTTCACTTTAAACTCTTTTTTTATGCAGTACCTTTTATATGGTTAAATAAAGCAAGAAAAAGATTCTGAAAATTCTGAAATCGATATTTTAATTCTAAAACGTGCCGCATTGAGCTTTAATATAGTTATTTACATATCGTCGTTCGTAAATTAATGTGTTCAATACTACACAGAAAAAATTCACCAAAATTTTTCACCAATTAAAGCATTAATCAAAAATATAATCAGTTTTAATTAAAAATTTAATTAAGTAAATTAAACGTTTAATCAAGTGAATTAAACGTTTAATTAATACTATTAACTGGTTTAATTGATACTATTAATTTGTTTACTGGTGCAAATTTAATTAATTTTTTAAATAATATCACAAATTTTTTAATTGAAATCAATTTTTATTTTTTTCTGTTTATATGTAAAATATAACCATATAGAACACAATAATTTACGAACGAAGATATGTTAAGTGGACTTGATCACAGATTCCTTGTTCTAGCCGTACAAGTTTTATTAATAACCAGTCCAAATTCAATCACTCGAAAACTCAATGTCATTGTAATACCAAATTGGACTCTTGGATATAAATATAAATTATATTTACCTGTGCTCTGTAATTTAAATATGCTTGATATTTAAATATTGTAGAAAGTTATCTCGTTAGAAGATAAACAATAGCCAAAACTTGTGTCTGCTTTCGGCAAAGAGCACTTAGAAAAAATAAATTACGATGGAACTGCAACTACTTTGAATAACGTCTACTTGGAATAACGGATTCCGTTTTGTCAGTGTGAACCCCTTTCAATTGTCTCAGATATTGTTAATTGACTGTAGAGCACGCATGCTTCCTCTAGCTAAGCGCTCTTCTCCACAACTGGTCACTAGTTCTTGGCCCACAGAGCGCAACTTACACAGCCAGCTAGCAGTTTAAGTGCATAACCCTGCAATATTATACACTCGTCCCTTGTTTGGCAGCGGGCGCAATCTAGCTATTTCCGCTGCTATTAAAAAAAATGCTAGCAGCATCTGTTGCGTAGCAACAGCAACTAGGTATAATCCTCAGGACGGACTCTCCCAAAAGTGGTGAAAAATCTCGCGACTTTAGGTAGTAAACCGCAACTACCACGTGATCCCCCCCTAAAATTATCTTTTCAACGGAAAATAGTCACTACCGCAAAGCCAATCATCCTGAAAGACAGCAAGCGTTTCCCGCAAGAAGCATACTAATGCACGACTCAACAAATAGTTCCAAAACAATTGGTTCTATGCACTGGAATGACTTGTACTTTAGGTCTCGCTTCTACAACAGCTTAAGCAACAACAGCCTGGTGCCGTGCCACCGGGGGCTACAGTCTCTCTCTTGTGATATCAAATAGGATTTTTTGTGAACCGCGATCGCAAGAGATCGGCAAGATCTCCTGAGATATGCCAATTTAGGATTTTTCACGAATCCCAGTTACTGACTACACCTGATTTCCCCTGAGGATGTTACACCAAAAGCCAAAATATTCTTTAGATGATCCCTAAAAACCCACGGGGGTCCTGTTAATAGATACACTCAAAAGAAAAATCAATACATACGTGCTCAAAACAATTGATTCAAGTACAGATTTTCCATCGCGAAATACTTAACTTATCCATATTTTTTTTATTAATTTATTTATTATTATTACTTACAAAATATAATTATTGTAACTAACATAAAATAGACAGGAGTACTAGCTGCTGTGGCTTTCAACTCCGAAATTGTATTAAAGTTATATCAGGTGTTGTAAATTGTTTTCTAAAATAAATTCCCAAATTAATTTTATATTTTTATCACAGGTTTTTTTTAAGAAATCAGTAGGCCGATTTAGTCCAAATATGAGCTGTACTTTGGACACTCATCTAGTTCATGTAAAACGTTTAGTTGTGTGCTGCAGATTGTACACATTAGGGTTTATAATTTTTCCAGTAGATGTTTGTGGGATAAATTGCAGTGGCCAATTCTGAGCCGGACGATGGTTGACGTTATATTTCTGGGGCAGGTTTTTGGGTAGTTAGGTTTTTTGCCTTCTGGATTAAAAATTTTGTAGTTATGGTTGTAGTCTGACCATTTTTTATGATGTAAGGAGTTACAATGGGATATAATAGCGTTGGATATGTCACGACTTTCCCATGTTTGAAATTCAAGTAGTGGTCTTATTTTGGCTATAGAAGCCGTAGTATCTGCATACTCGTTTCCGGCAATGCCAACATGCGAAGGAACCCACATAAGTTTTGTTCTATTTGAGGATTTACCAAGAATATGTCGGATGTGGTTTGTTATTTGGGAATCGTATTTCGAGCTTTGTATGGCGTTTATGGATGATAGACTATCTGCTTAGATAAAATACTTTTCCAGGCTAAGAGCAGCGAACTCCACCGCAAGTAATATGGCAAATGCCTCATCAGTAAAATTGGAACTGTGGTTAGAAATAGATCCAGTTTTTATAAGTTGATTATCAGCTTGCACTATAGCCATCGTGAGACTTGGAGCCATCAGTGAATAACAAATTCCAGTTGTCGTTGACATATGGTTATATAAATGTTTGCTTATACACTTAAGGTGGAGTAGTTTATTTAGGAAGTTGGATCATAGATAGGATGAATGAAGATTCTTTAACTGACCAGGGTGGATCCAGTATTGGTTTAACAAATATAGGGTTTGTCATAATATTTAGGTCACGAGAGAAGTTTACACACCTGTCGATAACAGACTCAAGTCTGTAAAATCTTTTTTATTGGATGGATTTTTTTACTTCTTGGAACAGAATTTTATTGCGGCAGATAAAGAGTTTGGGTATTAGTTTGTGTGTCAAAAATGAGACTCTGTCTGCAACTGATGGAAATACAGATTCGGCTAAGATGCTACGTCGTATTGCCGCATGGTACGGCCCTTGAATTAATTTGATATGGGAAGGAGCGCACCAGCCATAGATGGGAAGAGCATAGTCAATTTTAGAGAGTACTAGTGATCGAGTTATTCTCAGCTTTGTGTAAACATGTATTCTGGCATTCTTTGACGTAAGGTATTTTATAATATTTAATCGTGAGATTAAGTTCTTTCGTAGTTCTGAGCAATTTTTCTGGAATGTAAGACGTTTGTCGAAAATTACACCTAACATACGGAGGATATCCACTTGCTTTATGCTAACATTGTTGAATTCTATAGCCAAAGCGTTACAGTTTTGTTTGTTACAAATGTGTAATGGATACACCCAAAAGAAAAATCAATACATACGTGCTCAAATCAATTGATTCAAGAACAGATTTTCCATCGCGAAATACTTAACTTATCCATATTCAATCCCGAGTTCGTACTTGAAATAATCCGGTCATAAGATTGATTTAAGTAAAACTAAGATTGCATTAATCTCAAAGTTTGCTTGACTCATGTATTATAAAGTCCATTCAATTCGGAATCCGTTCTTGAAATAAGCCAAAATTGAAATTAGAAGGAGAATTTTATTATGATTGATTTACTTATCCGTTGTACTCCTTACAGAATTATAAAACACCAGCATCATTCCCGATATGGTTTTTACTTTAAAAACTTAATGTACATTTATAACTAAAAATATAAACCAAATGAGTAGCAAAAGTTCTCAATTTTACTTTGTAAGCTTAAAATTATGTGTTTTCGTCGTGTTCTGTTATTTCTACACACAGCAAGCCAATCGTTTTTAACTACTTGTGTGGTATTGTTGTAGTGTCTGCAACAAACTTTGATGAGTTAAATGAGATTAAAGCGCTGACTTTGTAATTTTACTCTCAGAGTGGAAGTACCAACGAAAACTTTAAACTTTTTTTTACTTGGTTTAAAAATTGTTTACTTATTTTAAGAAAATCCGGGATTGATTTTTGAAATGTATCCCATTTAGGATTGTTGCAAGTACGTATTAGTGTTATTCGTGCTTGAATTTTTGAGTACGACTTGTACTTAAAGTAAGTATAAAAAACTTAATTTATCCCGAGTGTTTTTCTTTCTGTGTAGAAAATGCCTAAAATTTGTTGAAGACATATGATATGCCATCTGTTGTATATCTCGCATTTTTATAACTTATATATAAAAGCAATTTCAGCAAAAAATAATTGTATTGACGATTTGCATCAATCTCTTCTATTTAATATTTTTTATTTTGTATATTTCCCCTAAAAAACTTATAGTTTTTCTAACCAATTTTTTTTAAATCTATTCAAAGTTTATACCCTTTAGGCCTTTATTCAAACAGTTAATTGAAAAATAGTTGCCATCCTATTGAGTAGACATAGATTTTTTTGTCAACAAATACAGATATAGAAGTATTTTTTTTTTTTTTTTTTGTGCAATCAATGTGATGGATGGATATGTTATGAATATAAATTTCATTATGAATTAAAAACATATGGTTTATACTACGATGCCATTTACAATTTTATTTAAATCCCTTCAATTATAATCCACAAGGAAACGAGCAACTGCAATAACAAATCCTCCGGAGGGAGATCAATAGACGGACAAATGTCATTTACATAAATTTGTTTTAATAAAACCCAGCATGTACACAACAGTGACAGTATATTCGATTGAAAATTTTAAAAGAAGATTAGAAATTTATTTTGAAAATTTAACAAACCAAATAAAGTTACTAAAATTACATTATTTTAAACAAAATAAAGTTTAACCATTTTGGTTAATAATATTGCAATAAAAGAAACCTTTATTAGAAAATTTATAATAAACAAATAGTTATTTTCATCATTAAAATACTTCATTGATAGGGATTAAAACAAAATGGTTGAAAGGGATTTTCTACTACTCTTATACGCCTCTGATGTAGATTTAAAAAAAAAAACTAAAAATAATGCGTAAATTATGCAGCATTTAATTGACTTGTAACAATGTTGCGGTTTTGTTGGTTTTATTGAATTTTCGAAAATTCAATTTGCAATTTATATAAAGTTTTTTTTTTTTTGTTTTCATTTGACCAGAAAATAAATTAAAGTACTCACTCACGTTTAGATATATTTTTTTTCATTTAAAATTATCATGATTTGCACTTAATTACAACACTATTTTGACAGAATGTGCGAAATGTATAATCAACATCCACTCACACCTTTTACACAGTTTGAGGTAAAAATTAGTTTCAAACAAAATTTACATTATTGAAGTTAAAGGATGTTTTTAAACATACATAGATATAAAAGAGCGTTTAGAAAATTTGGCTAATGAAATTGTTGAATTTTAAAAAAAATAACAAAAGTTACAGGGCTTTGTATTTCATAAAGTTAATTGTTTGAAAATAACATTTCGGATTATAGTTTAGTTCTAGTTTAATTATAGTTCAGTACCAGCTTAGTTCTAGTTCAATTCTGGTTCAGCTCTAGTTCAGTTCTTATTTCGTTCTGGTTCGATTTGAGTTTAGTTCTGGTTTAGTTTTATGTATTTCATTTTGAGTTTAGTTCAACATTATTTTCTTTAATACTAGTTTAACTACACTGTACATCACAGGAAATAATAACGAAGTTCGGACAATGGATACAGGCAGAGGAGACCAAAAATATATACGTGTGTCTAGGTTTTAAAAGATCCAACAGAAAATTATTTAAGACAGGGGGGTACAAGTTTCATCCTTTTGGCCTGTTCGTGTAGCATATCGGTATATAAAACTATGTGTTCTTTACATCTGAGGTAAAAGGTATGTTCAGCAACTTTGTAAAAAATGTTACGGCAAATATTTTTAAGGAACTCATTAACCCACTTATTCCATTTAAGAACGGTAGTTTTTGGTTCTTTTCTAACAAATCGTAAGAAACACCCTTATCAAGGGTGAGGGCGGGGATGAAATGTTCTACAAAAATGTTGGCCATGAAGTTTCTCTATATATCGAGTCATTACCGCAAAAAAAGGCTCAAGCGACAAAAACAAAGTTTTACAGGAAGAGGTTTTTTTGTATTTTATTTCATAAAAATTTTGTATGAAAGTTGTCGCTTAAGATAAAATTGTTTTTGCTATAAAATCGTAACGGTACCTTATGTGACCATGATATTTTGGGAGATGATGCAAGTGTTGCCAATAAGTCATTTATTGAAAATAACGAAAAATGAAAATGATGTCGTTTAAGGGCGATAAAGGCTCGATATGCCAGAACAAAACTTAACACAAACGGAAAAAAAACTCAAGAGTCCATAAAAATACGCCATTCGGTTGGGTTTTACTGTACGCTCATTTGATTCATTAAGCCTACAGTGCACAGTGGGGAAGCAGACATATTATACATAAATCAAATTATAGGAAAATGTGTATTTATTTCAATAAATAATATAATTTATTATAAATCTTATAATGTGTTTAATTCGACCTTTAAACTGTATAAACAAAAGAAAAGTTCTTTTATTTATTTATTAATAATTCTTAAATTCATTAAAAAAATATTGCAAAAAAAAAAGTGGAAACAATTTATGACTGCAAAATCATTATTCGTTACAGTTTTAGGCGTACTAAAGTGTTTCCGAAAGTTTTTATATTTTAGTAAATTCCGTAACTTTTGCTACACAGAAAAAAATAATTTTCATATTTGAATACGAAAATCGCATATTTGATTACAAAAATTTTTTAATTTTCTGCGATGACGGTTTTTGCGGTATTGATAAAAAAGTTTGTATGTATAATTGTTAAATTTTTGGTCAACAACCAAGTTTATTGATTCAATAAAAAATTCAATTGTTGCCCAAAATAATTTTTTTTCAACAAAATGTTTACCTGATTTGTTAAAATAAATTGTTAAAAATGTTGAATAAATCAAACAAAATGTTAATCGAATCTTTATTTTTTTATTTATTAATGATGACGTCATAAATTTAAAGTTTTTATATTTTTATAAAAACACTTAAATTTATTATGCGGGGATACGTAAGTTCCTATGCGCATTTCACTGGTTGCTTAGGCCAGATCATCAGGAAACCTTTTCCAAAGACTTTGGCAAAACTAAATATATTATTCTAATAAAACTGTAAAACAAATGAGAATTATGAGCTATTTAAAAATGGACAACAGTTATTAAAATACTGTCTTTACTTTGATTCAAATATTTTTTTAATTGAATATGAAGAAATATTTAATTAATTCATACATGTTAAGTAATGATTAGCTAATGCTAATGATTGCTAATTAACATTGTTTTGTGAAATTCTCTAATTGATCAAACAATTAGAATTAGTTCAACTAATTCCCATTAGCTAATTAAAATTTTTATTCTAATGGAAAACTAATTGCAATTAGTTGCCATTAGCAAAAAAAATTGGTTAACCTTTACAATTAGAAATCTAATTGACTTCTGATAATGCAATTAGATATTCAATTATTAAATTCAATTGATTCTAATTCGAGCTAATTGAATATCTAATTGCATTATCAGAAGTCAATTAGATTTCTAATTGTAAAGGTTAACCAATTTTTTTTTGCTAATGGCAACTAATTGCAATTAGTTTTCCATTAGAATAAAAATTTCAATTAGCTAATGGGAATTAGTTGAACTTATTCTAATTGTTTAATCAATTAGAAAATATAAACTAATTGCATCAATTACTAATTCTAATTGGAATTTAACATGTATGAATTAATTTGATTGCTATTTTGCAAAGTGTAAATTTGATAAATTTTTTCTTTGAATCAAACAAAAAATTTGTTGACCGAAAATTTTATTTTTAACAAACTGTGTTGTTAAAAATTTTCTTGAGATATTTTTTTCTGTGTATATAGGGTAGGCAGTGTTTAAATTTGTACTGACGGTTATACCAGTTTTTTCTTAATCCAAGATTTATAATACCAAATTTTGCCTTAAATTTGAAATGCACAAAATTTTGTAAAATGTATTAAAGCCGTCTTCGGACTTACGACTTTACAAAACTTTGCTTATTCCCTAACTAATTGAATAAATAAATAATTATAGAAAAATTAAAATTTAAAATTATAAACAAACCAAGCTGAAAAATAAAAAATTTTAATACGAAAAATACCAATTAAAATTTTATGACAGTCATGAAATTATATCTAATTCAGCCGAATAGAACACTTTGCGAATTGTATGTGTGTAAAAATAGGTTTCTTATAAAACACATGTTTCGCTTAATAACGAGAGACAGGACATGACCAAGTTCAGTTTTGTTGTTTTTTATTTGGCAAATTTTTATTTATCTGTTTATAATTCCTTGTTAAGCTAATACGGCCTATAATCTTTTATGTAATTAAAAACACAATTTTAATACATTTTTTCCCGACGTTTCGTCGATTTTTTGTCGACTTCTTCTGGGGATTGTATTTTTTTTAATATATTATTACATTAAAAAACAAACTTTAAAACCAAAAATTTTTACATTTAACATATATAATACAAAAAACATAAAACATGGAATTATTTTTAAAACACATAATATTTAAAAATTGTATCAAAGTTTATTTGATGGCTACTCTATAACTTGCCTTTTTTTTATTTAATATTTTGATCACATTAATGGGCGCTGTTCTATATTCTACTATTATATTATTAATTTTATCAAGCACAATTAAAAAATTCCCATCACATCTTCACATAGGTATACGTTTTACCCATTGACATTATTATGACTATCCAGTTGTTATATGGATCTTTCAATACTCAGTGATTTCAGTTCTTGTTATATGAATCATGAATAATTATGTATGTTTATAAATAATTATTCACAAAGTACTTACACTTCTTTTAATATGAGTTTGACTATTGTTTATTAATTACATCTGAAATAAGAAACAATTTCATAATCGTTTAGATGCTATTTGTATTTTAAAAATATTACTGAATTATTTGTTTATATTCAATATGAGCCACAAGCCTATCTGAAAATTTAATATGTATAAACAAATGAAATAATGGTGTTTTCTTTTCAACAAAAAAATGTGACATTTTATTTAAAAAAATGCAATTTGGTGTCTGTTTCTTAAAAATTTTGCTCCCGAAAAAGATGAGTTTTTTAGAATAAAACATGCCACCCTTTTCGCGAGCAAAATTTTTAAGCAACAGACACCAAATTGCATTTTTTTAAAATAAAATGTCACATTTTTTTGTAGAAAAGAAAACACCATAAGTCTTCAAGAGCAGTCTTTTGAAAGTAGTCTTAAAATAGTAATCTTTTAAAACTTAAAACTCAAAACAAATGAGAAATAAAGTTAATATTGGCTATATATTGGTTTATTAAAAGAGCTAAAATCAAATAACTCTGTTTAAATTTATGCATACATTCGCGCATCACTTGCCTCGAATGTTGCCTCGAATGTGTACAATTCTTTAACTGCGTAAATATTGGCGTCATAATTATTGCTGGTTTTTCGTATTCTTTCTGTCAAGACTTTGTCTTGAAAACCTGAATACATTTGTATATTATGTTTTCTTTTGTCCACTTTCGTCGACATTTTATTTGTATAAATTAAAGTACAAATGTAAACATTAGAGCTTGTGCCATAGCTATTTTGGCAACATGTAATTTGAAATTTAAGAATGATAATAACAGCAAATTTCGAACCACCAGTACTACTGGTTAAATGATTGATGTTTGACTGTTGGCTGGCGGGCACCGCAGTGGTGCAGTGGGTAGAACTCAAAGATTTTCTCAAGATAGAATGTGGGAATTCTTGAAACATGTAAAAATCAACCCGGGTTCACATCACAGCTCAGCCAAGAAAAATTATCAATAAATCTTAATAAAAATTCCAAGTTGTTAAATTCCTTCCTCAGTGCAAATAATTTAATGAAAATTAAATTTGATGAACTCGAGCGTAATTAAAGAATATAAAAAGAAAAAATTAATAATTAAAAGTTCAACTAGAAATCAAAATTGTTCTTTGTATAAAATGTTTAAAAGTTTATTTTCATGAAAAGTTAAATAACTCAGTCAATTACTTATCTATTTTTAAACCCAAATATGCGTTGTAATCATTTATATATCATTCGAAAGATCTCAGTTTCTTCTTTCCAAATCTAGTAATAAATTGAAAATAGGATCATTATCAACAAAATTACAGGCTTATAAGTGCGCAAAGGTATAAAAACCGGTTTTTTTTTACCGTAAATCCGGATTTTGGAGGTGTCCGGCATATTTCACTATTGGAATCTTGTTTTACTCGGCAAGCCCTACAAGAAAAATAATATCCGGTCGCAGGTTTTTCTATTTCATTCAATTTTGTAACACTGTGTAATGTGTTTACTATTCACACTGAAATATTTAAATATTTCGTGTGTAATAGTCGCATATTTTGGCAGTCGACGATCAACAAGACGGCATATTTTGCTTTGTTATGTTATTCATATTCGTACATTTCGCATATACTTTGGCAGTTTGTAGTATGTGGCAGATATATATTGATATTGAAGAAAAACAATATTAAATATTTATGGTGACTAAAAATATTTGAATATTTCCATTTAAAATATATTTATACGGCGAAATATTTATAAATATTTGTGCATTGTAATATTAAAAAGTTACCACTGGTTAAATATTTTTGAGTATAACTAGAAATTATATTAATACAGCGATGAATTTAAATATATAACGTTGGTTGATTTTTTAATATTTTTAGATTTTTTGGTAGCTTGTGTTTAAAATTATGCATATTTATGACTCATATATTAGTATTTTTAAACCCTGAATTTATTTAGAAATTTATTTTTTTTTCCCTGAGTAAATTTTTGTTCAAAACTTTTCTTTTTTGTTTTAGAAGTACTGCCTGGCTCAAAATGTCGACAACAACATTTCTTTCAAATTTTTAAATTGAAAACAATAATAAAAAACTGAAATTTGTTTTTGTTTACAGTCTAAATGTTTGAAAGAAATTTTTTTGTCGACATTTTGGGCCAGGCAAGTAATTTTTTGTTCACAAACAGGGCTGCCAGAAATTTTCAGCAAAAACTCTTAATTTCACTAAAAAAAATCTTATTTTGGAAAAAAATCTTATTTTTGGAAAAAGTAGTTTTTTTATTAAAATGAACTTTAAAACATATCAATATGTATTTCCACTGTTGACAACTTTTTTTTGAAGATTTCCCGCGGACTTCAAAACCGCTAAATATTCAATTTAGTGGGATTTTTCTTAAAATATATTATATAACCACAATACTAATTATATTATATATATATATAAATATATAAATCTAGATATAAGCTGCTTTTTCAAAGGTATATCGATGTACTTTAAATTACCTTTTCGGATTAAACATTTTTCCATTAAATGTTCTTGCTATTATATAATTTTGGCGAACCTTAGTCTGACTTGCAATATTTTCTGTTTCAAAATAAAAAGCGGGCAAAACTTACACCTGATTAATCACCCTTGAACGCCAAACAGAGGTTGCTTTTAAAAGGCCCAACCATAATATGCATAGCGTTGCTTACCCTACTGTCAAAAATTAACAAAAAGTCTCTCAAATGTAATAAAAAAAAAACAAAAATAAAATCAACAAACATTTGATTCCGTAAGGAATGTGCGATCAGTTTCGCACTTTGCTTAAGCAAATGACAGTTTCATAAAATTTAACAAAAAGTTTCCCTAAGTTCAATATGGCTAGCCTCTTATGATTAACATGTATTCGTATATTTGCTTAAGCAAACTTAAGCACATTATGGTTGGGCCTAAAGTATTTTTTTTTTGTCCAGTAAACCGCAAAGTTGCATTATAAAGTTTAAAAATGTTTAAATGGGAGCAAAGAAGGTTTTTTTTAATTGAACCTATAGGTTCAATAACCTTCGTCTAGACAAAACAAAAAATCTTGTTTTTGGGGAAAAAATCTTAAAATCTTTTTTCGGTTAAAAAATCTTAAAAAATAAGGTAAAATCTTACTTCTGGCAGCGCTGTTCACAAAGGTACTTTATTTTTGTCAATGTTGTGTTTGCTTAACAAGGAAGTTTTTGTTTAAAATTTACTTATTCTTTAAAAAAAACTTTGGCATAAAACTTTCTCTCTTTAATAGATTACTTTTTAAACAAAATGGAATCTTTCATGTTTAAATTTTATTTAGAATATTTCAATAAAATTAATTAATTCCCATTTAACATAAAATAAACAGTCCATTTAACGAAAGGTCTGCTTAAATGTCACCTAAAAATTAGAAGTTAAAAGAAATAATTTTATTCTGTTGGCTGCTCATTTTCATTTAAATTAATGTGGATTGTAGGGCGTGTTTGTCTGTTTAGACCGTGAAAAATCTAACAGAGATTGTGAAAATGGATGATGTTTATCTTTAACAAACAGATTATTTCACACAGACACTCACTTGTTTAATTATACCACTAAATTCACTTAAATGCAAACATTACTTTCATTAAAATTTACTACGCGTATGCGAACGTGTCTTTAATTGTGGGTATTAAAAGAATCAATTCTATAAAAATGTTAATAATCTTTTTTAGACATCAACATTCGAAATGCTGCCAGAAAAATAATGAATGTGTGGTCATGACTTTTTGCATTACTTAGTAAAAAAAACTTATATATGCGTCGTCTGCTTCTGGTTATATCAGTGCTTTTAATAACTTTTAAATAGGAATGATTTCTTTTAATGTCTGTTTTTTAACTCATTTAAACTGACAATTGCTTGCAAACTGTCACACAAACTCAGCCAGTTGCAACATGTACGCAGTAAAACAAACGTGCTCGTCATTTTCATTTGTTAATTTAACACCATTAAGTACTTAACCTTACACTGCATATACATAAAAAATAGGTGGGCAATCGAAAATTTATTTAAAAATGTTTATACAAATTTGTGTTCCCTTTTAAGGAATTTTGATGAAAAACAAATAGAAAGAAAGTTTTGCTGCCTAGGCCATTTTTCCCCCAACTTTTTTTTTTTAAACAAGTTTTAGGGATGTATTATTTTTAATTCTAATTAGGCTTGTCTGCTCTGTTCTTGTTTCGTTTCATTTATTTTGCTCTGAGGGTATAAGAGTTTTGGATATTTTTTTGAATCTAATATTCTAAAGCAAATATGGGTACACTCGTAAATGCAGTTGTTGCGCATCAGTTGCGCATTAGTAAAGCTGAATGTTTCGAAATACATCACTTGTAAGAAACTTGGCATTACTTTCATATGACAAAAGTTTTTTTATGCAGTGTTGCCGCAGCTCTGCAACAAATATTGGCAGTTATTGCATCAGTTAATTTTCTGATGCAATTACTTTAAACATAAAAGAAATCGTTTTATTTTTCTTTTTTTATGCTTTTCTTGTAATTTATACGAAACTATTACTTTTGGTTAAATATTTTAAATAAAATTTGCCATCGCTATTGTTGATAATTTAGCTCGTGTTCAAAAATTCAAACTATTCACAGCTGTTGTGCAGTAAAAAGCACCAGCATCACAAGTGCAACTGGTAATCACGCATCAGCAACAAAATTTTGCATCACTGCAGCAGTGATGCTTCAAAAAATCCTGAAATAATAATTTATCACGAATTTTTAAAACCTGCTCTCTGAATAATTGTTACAAATAACCAATATTTTTTTGGTCTTTGATAACCGTTATAGTTTGTTTTTGTTTTTTTGGGCTTCCATAACCATTACAAAAGATTTTTATTTTTTTTTTTGGTCTTCCGTAACCATTACAAAAGACTTTTATTTTTTTCGGTCTTCTATAACCATTATAAAAGATTTTATTTTTTTATTTTAACTTTTTATTTTAAGATTTTATTTTTTTTTTTTTTGGTCTTCCGTAACCATTACAAAAGATTTTTATTTTTTTCGGTCATCCATATCGAATTTCACACAAGTTTTATGAAAATATTCGTTGGAGTTCAGCCAATGACACTCCTAATAAAATCTATGAAATAGGTTTCGTTACAGTCAATGTTTATGAAAAGCTTCATAGAATTAATGAAACTCTTTACAGAAACAATAAATCGTCAGGTAATGAAGCATTTTATAGAATCTATGAAACAGTTTCATAAAAGTCATTCCTAAAAAAAGCTTCATTAAATTATCATTTTTATTATCATTTGTATTACTAGCAATATTTGCATTTGTTGCGGTTTTTGTTTAAGATTTCTTCACCCTCACTTTATAATCGATGAGATTTTCATCAATTTTAAGCGCTTGTTTACACTCATAAAAAAATGTCAGTAGAAATAGCGAAAACCTCTGCAGAAATAACTGATAACAGTACCAGTATTTTCGGCTGTAGAAAAATCAATGTAGGTAAGAATCATTGTCTGCTATATTTAGATGAGCTAAATTTTAGAAACAAATAAGCTAATATTTAAAAATTAATTAAGCTAAAACCGGTCGAACAAGCCTACTCAATAGTATTTTCGGTTAGGTAGAGGTGGCAGCCGACTTTATTCGCCAGCTCACATAGACACTGAATGTCCGTTGCGATACCACTGCGCTTCCACTCATGCGTAATTAGGTGTGTTGCATATTCTTAGAATACATGACGAGACCTACAGTTCAATGCTGAATCCAAACGGCAAGATTTGAAGTGCTTTAGAACAAAAATTACTTTCATTAGTTCGCTCAAGCCAACCGATAGTTGAGGATGTTAAGAAATAATTATTTCTTTTTGAAAAATGTTTTTTTTTGGTCGCTCGAGCCAGGAATCGAATCCGGGTCCTATCGGTTTCAAAGTCCACATCTTAGCTACTACACCAACAGCACTGACTACTCAATGGTATATAAATACAATTTTAGTGCGAAATTCCTTGTATTTAAAAAAAAATCGGGAAATATGCCTAAAACTGGAGCGATTTTATTTAAACTCAGCACCATGATTGCGTGGCATAATTGGTTTCTATTTACCAAATATGAGAAAGATATCAAAAAATTTGCGGGTCCTTACCAAAATCATTAAAAAAAAGTTCGTCCTTGTGCAAATATAAGTCGGTGTGCGAAATTTTATAAAAATATCTTAAGATTTGCGAACTGTAGCGTGGTTATAGGAGACAGAAAAATAAAAATCTTTTATAATGGTTATAGAAGACCAATAAGAATAAAAATCTTTCATAATGGTTACCAAAGACCAAAAAAATTAATAATCTTTCATAACGGTTATCAAAGACCAAAAAAATAATAATCTTTCATAATGTTTATGGCAGAACTATAAGTTTCTGGGTAATTTATAATTATTACTAGCTGTCTCGGCAAACGTCGTTTTGCCATATAACATATTTCTAGTGAAAGAAAGAGGAATAAAGCACCTTATACCATGATCGGCGATGAAAAAAACAATAGTTATTTATTTCTTTTCGTTACATATTCAAAAGTTAAACATAAAAAAGTAATGTATTTGTTATCCTGAAGTATAAAAATCAAACTTATATAGTCAATTTGTATTACGAAGAGCAATTGCGTGTACGGTATTTTCTGTCAGTCCGTCTTTAGCCAACACAAATAAGCTCGATGGCTTGCAGACGCGAGAACATGCCACGTATAATTGTCCGTGTGAAAAACATGGTGTGCCCAAATCTAAGCCGCAAACATACATCGTTTGGCCTTGCGACATATGGATTGTTATTGCAAATTCCAATCTAATAGGAAATTAAACGCGTTTGAATTCAATTGGGACATCTGTGGCAATCATCGGAGTTCGTGGCAGCAAAACCATTCAAAATGGTAGCTCCTATAACGTTTTTCATCAATTTTTTAACGACCAATCGTGTACCATTGCAAAGCCGAAGTAGAATAACCGGAGAAAAAAATGTTAAAAAAAATTCATAAACTTTTCAAATTAATTATGAAGGTATTGAGTGTGGGTGCTTTTACCCGTTTACCTTTATTTAACGCCGTAAATGTTAAAATTTATAGCCTTTAGTTCCTTCAAGACTTGAAACTTTCATCGGATAATTAATTACGAAGACATGGGGAGATGGAGCTTTTACCCCTTTTGCCCTATTTTACGCCCTAATTGTTGGAATTTCAAAAACATGTATATCTTAAAGTTCCTTTAGATACTACAGTATCTGCATGCCAAATTTAAAGAATACAGGTTGATCAGTTAAGAAGATATAGGGAGGGGGAGTGTTTGCCCCTCTTAACCAATTTCATGCCCTGAATAATAAAAATTATAGGCTATAGTTCCTTCCAGATGTTATACTGTTTGCCTGCAAAATTTCAAGAAAATTGGTTGATTAGTTAAGAAAATACTGGAAGGGGGAGCTTTTACCCGTTTTGCCCTATGATACGCCTTCTAGCGATATGAAATATACATTAAGATCTATTCTGAATGTCATTGTACACATTAGGCATGGTTTGGTAACTTTTCAAGTAACAATAAAAAATCATAATATGGATAATGAAACCCATTTTCTTCATATTTATATGGGAATAATATATAGGAAAATCTAAATGCAATATCTCCGGAACCACTGGGCCGATTTCGTCCAAACTTCACACAAACCATCTACAGACTATCCCCAAAGTACCGTGTTAGTTTTCGTTTAAATCGGTTGACCCGTTTTCGCAGTTAGTGGTGACATCAAAGTGTACACTTCTTTTTATATATATAGATTACAGGACCAATTATTTTCAGTTATTTTTTCCATAGCCAATTGGATATTTAAAAAATAATAACAGTTATTTCGGGTCCCTGGTTTTGATGCATTTACGATCGTACCCTTTATTTTATTGAACATTTATTTTAACAAAAAATTTAAAACAAAACCCGTTAGTTAGACAGCCGTTCCGTCTTCGATTTGTCAAAAAAAATCGTGTGTGCTCATAAAGTATAGTAGTGTGACTTAAACATGACATTGAGTGACAGATTTTTTTGCCAAGTCTGTCCGAACTGCAGTTTTCATAAAATGGTAGATTCTTTATAATCACCAGAAATATGCTCTAAAAACGCTCTATACGCATTTAATATGCAGTGAAACTTGAAAATATGCCCTAATATTTTTTTTTTTAAATATGTCGCGGAAAATAGTCAGGAAATATCTAATTTAATTTATTTATTCATGGATAAGTATTGAAAAACATTTTGATTTTAGATAAATATTTATTTTTTATATTTATTTTAAATCAGCTGATTTAAATTCCAAATAGCACACTTAATTATGAGGGGTTGTTCACAATAGTCGTATTTTTTCATGTTATTATTTTAAGACATGTGACTTTATGACACCTTATGAATCCCCCAAATATTTAAAAATTTAAAAGCATTTATATATAATAAAAACAATCCTAAAATTTTAAAAACACCATAGTATTTACAGACAATTTTCGATATTTTACCCTATTTGGAAACGATGGGCAGTCATGGGCTCACAAAAACAAAGTTATGTTTAGAGGTTAATATTCATATAAGAGTTATTTGTGACGAATATTATCTAGAATTTTATATTAATGTTAACATTTAAAAGGAAGTTAAAGCTTTTTTTAGATGGGAGTTTTGGGCAAATTTGAAAATAATTTAATTTGCAGTAAAATATTTTTGGGGCGAATTTAATCTAAATACCAACTTAATTAGATGGTTTACGGACACAAAGAGTCTAATTTGGAAATAAGTTTTTATGGGGATTATGTGAAATATTAGACCGATTCTCACCATTCACATAGACTTCATCCCTAAAATGGATTTACCAAATATGATTAAATTATCTACTATATTGCAACTTGTACTTTGCGGACAAGGTAAACATGGACAGGCAACCATCCAGACGGACGGATGGACATCGGTAGATCACTTTAAAAAGTGATTCTATGTCGATGGGTATACTAAATGTTTGGTCCAGATTTCTATGTATTACACACATCGCCAAAAACGTATATAATTGATTTTTCCTTAATTTTTGTTTATAAATAAAACTTTAAAGTTTAAAATAACGTTTTTCTTTAAGGACAACCTGCATTGTCTTACAATTTTCGAGGAAAAGTTAAAGGTAGATGGCGAAATTTAAGCAACACGTTGGGTATACAGATAGATATTTAAAACAGAAAAGCCAGAATTTTGCAAAAAAAAAAAGAATTTTTATTTGGTTCGAAGGCTTTTGTAGGCATCTACAGAAAAATTGAACGTGTATAAAAATATGCCTAAAAAAGGCAAAATATGCGCTATAAACTTAAAAAATGCTACAAAAAGGCGATTTATCTAAATTATGCAAGAAAATTCTACAAACGGTAAAATATGCCGAAATATGCACTAACAAATCGATGCCAAAATTCATAAAAAGCTCTAAAACGGACAATTATATTGTTTGTGCCTTCATTGGTCGCACAAGGGAAAACATGCAATTGCATATTTATGGTTTCCCTGATAATCATCATATGATTTCGAATCGATAATGATAATGTGGTATTGACAAACAGATTTTGCAGACATTCTTTTTTATGTCGGAAAGATTGTGTAGGCAAGTGAATCTCGCCCCTTAAAAAACTTTTCAGTTTGACCTCATACTTTGCCAATTGGTTTAATGCATATTCATGTTGAATGATTTTCAACGACGTACGCTGCTGCAAAAGAAGGATTTAACAACGCATCTATAAATGTTTACAGTCGCAATTACGTTGTTTTAATGATTCTAAGAGGCTTTTTTTTACTTTCGATTTATTCTGCCATTGTTTATGTTACTAACGCCCCCACTTACTCACCCGCACTCTTAAATAATATTTAAAAAAAATTATATTATCATTTTACAGAATTACCTGAAATATTGATGGCGCCACAAAATCAAACAATTAAAGTTGGCAAAAGTTTTGTATTGGAATGTGATGCGGACGGTAATCCGATACCGACCATAACGTGGCAATTTAATGGTGAAGCAATTGCGGCCAGCGAGCATCTGGTGTTGGAAAATGAAAACACGGAGTTTATAGTAAACAAAGCTCGGGAAACTGATACAGGTAAAAATAAATAAATCAATAAATAAAAAGAAAAGAAACACAGTTTGGCCAGCAACCAACCAACCGACTAACTAGCCAAACATACGCCCCATGGCATTCAGAATATGAAATAAGCAAACCGAACCAACCAACAGGCAACGAAAATAAAATCGAAATTGAATGAGAATATTTAATGAATAAATATTGTCAGTGAAGAATGAAAAAAAGCTTTAGCACCAAACAGCGAAAAAATAAAATAAAAATGTTCAAAACTAAAATTTCTTTTCATTAAAAATTTTCAAGCCACCTTCTTTTTTCACTCAAGTCTTTTTGTTTGCTTGCTTTTTTCTGATTTCATTTCGTAGGCATCTACACCTGCATTGCAGAAAATGGAAATGGTCATGCCACAGCCTCGGCTACAATCACAGTGGAAAGAACACGTAGTGCACCACATTTGATAATTGAGCCCTATGATCTGGAGGCTTTTACAGGCACATCCATTGAGTTGCCCTGCAAGGCAGACGAAACCGAAGGCATACAGGTGAGTCAGTGTGTGTCGGAGTGAGTGATTGACATTTATTAAATAAGTTAAAAAAAAGAGCAGAAAATAATCATGATTTAATTCATTTTGGCTTTTGTTTAACGCTATAATAACTTATTCATTTATATAAAATCTTCTTTTATATTTTCTGAATTCAAGATAACTTGGCGCAAAGATGGTCGCATTATTGATCCAAATGTTGTGCTCACAGACAAGTACGAAATCATTGGAACTGGCAGTTTGTTTATTAAGAATGTCACAATCCTGGACAATGGACGATATGAATGTTCGATTAAAAATGAATTTGGCCGTGCTACATCATCAGCTTTTATCACAATAAGGTAAGAAAAGTTAGAGATTATTTAAATACTAGTAAACGATTAGATTATGAGAAGATAAGCAAACAAAAACAATTATTTAAGATTTTGCAATTTAGATAACTTTGAAAACCTAAAACTTGAAAGACAAGCAGATAGAAAACTGTGGGCAAATATTTCAGCTTCAGTTACCGGTTAGTTACGAACCAGACAGAAAACTTTTATTTTTGGTGCAGTTTTTAAATACTTTTGGAAATTTTTCGTACAATAGCTTAAGCTTGATTTAGTTAATAAAATATTAGAAGCGATGCCAAAAATTAAAATCAACAACAACATCCCGTTTAGGGATAATTTTAGTAATAATTTCAAAGAAAAAGTCAATACATATTTATCTTGGTACTTTTTTAAGCAATATTTTGAGAATGTTAAAATCGGCCGTAATTTTAAAAGACTGTCTTGGATACAAGTTATTCTGCTTTATTACAAGAGTCGTTGTGTTTGAAAATTTTGTCGATATAAATTAAAATTAACGACACAATAACAATGTAAAACACATATGGGCTATTCACAAGGTAGTCATAAAGTTGTAAAGTCATATGTCTTAAAATAATTACAAGAAATATATATGACTGCTGTGGGCAAGCGCTTATAATTTAGATTTCAAATGTACAGTTGCGACGAAACAATGAACACAGCATTAAAATTTTTATTTTGTTTCAAACACAACAATATTTTTTTAAACAATTGTAAAACATTATTTAGGACATTATGACGATATGACATGATAGCACACCTTGTGAATAGCCCAATAGAAAATTTGTCGTTTAGGACAATCATAATAGTAAGTTTTAAAAATGACTGGATTTCGATTACGGCAACGACACTAATACTAATGCCGAATATTTTAATGTCCCACAAGATAAAACTCTCTTTTTTATAGTTCTATTCTCGATACTTTTAACTTGGAATATTTAAATCATATTAGAATTGAAACCAATTGCTTCATCTTTAGATCACATTCATAGCAACAACCAGAGATGCAGTCAAAAAGCGCTAAAAAGCGCTATATTTAAAAATCAAAGATTGTTCTGTTTTAAATCTATTTATTATTTATATATATGTACTTTAAACTGTTTTATATTAAAACAAGTTAGAGTGTTATATTCGGCTGTGCCGAATCTTTGATACCCTCCAGCGACAATTTGAATATTTCAGGCGTGAAATTTATATGATGTCTATTTATTATTAATTTATCTTCATAAAAACAGAAATCAGCACAAAATTGGTTGCGGTTTAGACCTATATTAAATTATTGACCGACAAATGCTATTATGATATCATTATTTATTACGGTTTTAAGCGTACTAAACTGTTTCCGGGAGTAGGGTTTATATGGGGCCTAGGGTAAATTATAAACCGATCTTCACGAAATTTTACAGTGTCATTTCTAGTCCTAAAAAACTGTAAAGTGCCAAATTTTATTACGATAGCATTAATAATTACGGTTTTAGGCATACTAAACTGTTTACCGGGAGTATGGGGCCTAGGGTAAATTGTGGATTGATCTTCATCAAATTTCACAGTTTTTTCAGTCGAATAAAACGAATATTTGCAAAATTTCATGTCATTTCGTGCATTTTTCAATCATTTATGTTAATTTTTGTAACAAAATTATCAATTTTTTAAAGCGGTGGTTCCACATTTTGATTCATAGCTCTGATCCTACTGAACCGATTTGGCTGGATTTCAATCCACAAACTTCATTGTTGGTGGTTCAACTCATTAATGCTCGTTTGTTTCTGTTGTGCGTAGTAGCGCTTTTTTGGCTGGTAAAAAAACGAAAAATTTTTTACAAAAACAAAATACACATACGAAAAAAAAACAAAAAGCCAGCAAAATAATTTTACACAAACACAACATATACACAATACACGCACAAGCTGTTCGTGCTGCGGTCGTTGACAAAATTTGTTTTTTGTTCATTTCTTTATCAATGTAAAAAAAGAAACATTACAGAACATTTAAATATAATTTTTGTCTACAGTATCACTACAGTCGTTCTGTTTTTAACGAAGAACAGACAGAACACTATATAATGTTCGGCTCTTTCCTAAAAATAGTTCCGAACGGTATCGTCTACACAAACACTAAAAAAATAGATATCGTTCCGTGTGCGAGCCGAACGCTAAATAATGTTCTGTTTATTTTCAAACACTGTTGTAAATATTAAAAAAAGTTTTTTTCTTAAGATCAATATTGTAGAAATTACATACGGAATGACAAACTCAAAAATACCATTTTACCTTCGGTTAAGGGTATAAACACTCACGTTGAGACATGTGTGATTAACTAGTAAAACTACAAATACTGTTATATTTCTTACACAACTCAGCTACGTAACATTTCCAATTTTTTTTTTCCTTTCATTTTAACCTCCAACCATTATTTCTCATTAATCTACGTTGATAGCGATATTTTCTTACTTTGGTTTTTCATTGAATACAAATATAAAAAAAATGTGAAGAGGATCCAATTAAAAATAAAAAAGAACATCTTTAAAAGTACGTACCTGAAAAGAGAGCAAAAAAAAAAATTTTACTTAATAAAAAAATATGAAGTTCAACATGAAATATGCAAAAAAAAAAAACTAAACTGACAGCAGTTTATTTTTTGCACATAAACAAAAAAGAAATACTAATCTTAATATCCTTTAAGGATTTGTTAGAGAAAAAAATGTTAGGGGAAACGAGAGAAAACATAATTCTTGCACTGGTTGTACACAAAACTTTCTTAATTAATTGTGTAAATAGTTTTGTATAAAACTATAACAGTTTTGCATATTAAATGTAATTTAAATACTTTTCACTGGCGCGCACACAAGCACACAGCTCTAGACCAAAGAAATAACACCCCAAGATAACTAATATTTTCTTGCCTTCATCTAGACTTTTTTCTTTCTCGCTTTTTTGGGTAATTGCTTAAAGGCAACAACCATTAGCCACATCCAAGTTAACAAAATACAAAAAGTGATAACTTTTGCACAGCTCACAAGGATGACATTTGAATAAAACAAGTGCAAAAAAAGCCCGAACACAAAACTAAAAAAACAACCACTAAACTAAGGAAAACTGCAGATTTTCCCAGTTGTAGAAAATTGCAAACTAAAGGGGTTTTTTGTTTGTTGTACCATCTTCCTTTCCTCCTCCTCCTCCTCCTCCTCTTCCTCCTCTTTTTTAGCCTTCACTCCATTAACAAAAGAAACATGAACACAGTTGTGTAGAACAAAAACCGAATAAAATAAAAGAAATTTTAAAAATTTCCGTTTGAACAACAACAGAGAAATTATAAAAAGCATGATTATGCGGTAGAAGCCCGTATAAAAAATGCAAGTGGCGGTTTCGCGTACACAAGATTTAACTTAGACTGGTGTGTAAAATATGAAATACGAAAAGAGATTTCCTTTTTTTTTTGTTTAATGAAAACAGAAAGTCTTCAAGTGCTAATTTCAGTCAATTCAAAGAGAATTTGTTGCTTAAGCAAATAAAATAAATATGTTATTAAAAATTTAATTTTTCTTCAAAATGGTGTTTTTTATTTAGAAAATAAAATTTTTCTGTTAAAAAAAAGTTAACTTTTCTTCATATGCGGGTGCGCCTTAACTTTTCTTCATATGCGGGTGCGCCTTTTTTTCATATTTGCGAAATTGTACCTGAACTCTCCCTAAGAATTTTCTTCCTATCAAAAAACTAAGTTTCGGAAAAAATTAGGCTAATCACGTATCGGGAAGACGTGGCGCATCGCCTCTCAAGCTTAAAGCTACATTTACAAGAGGAAAAATACATTTTTTTCAGGGTTTGTAAAAATGTTGCCTTTAAATAATAACATTTGCAATTAAATGTAAAATAATCGAAATGTGTACAAAATTATCGTTCAAACGATATATAAAAGACAAAATTTGGTTAAAAAGTTTCTTAAAAAAAAAAATAAAATAGATTCTTTTCATTTAAATAAGTATTTATTATTTAAAAAAAGTAAGAACCTGTATTCGGTCAAGCCGGACCATTTGATTCCCTACACCATAGAATATAAGGACATATTTCCGATATTGTACTGTGCTTGGGACCCAAGGCCAATGATGGACCCGTTAAAAGAAAATTATGTAATGAGGTCGAGATTCATAAAAGAGTTCTTAGTGCCGAAAATGTTTATATATGTATTAACATCAATGAAGTTTTTCTTCAAAATTTCCCCGGGAAGCGGGAATTGAAAACAATTAAAAATCCCGAGAAAAAAGTCTAGTATTAACTCAAATTTATTATTTGTTCACGGTTTGGAAGAAATCGACTACGTTAAATTGATATCTACCCACTCGGAAAATATCATGCTATTTTGTCTATTTTTTGATAATGAAATGGTTGGAACCATTTCTCCTTCTGTGGGTTGGCTTAAAAATGCTTTTTTATATGCCTTTAATGTAGAATAAAATTGTTTTGCCTTGACTGAAAATGTTTAAATTTTGAGTTAATACCCTCTTGTTGATTAAGTGCGATTTGTTTTTTTTTTTTCTTTGTATGGAAAATATGTATATACTTTTTTTAAACATTTATTTATTTTGGAAATAAATAGTTTTTTTGTTTAGAAAGTACTTTTAAAAAAATAGTTCTTGTAAAAAAATTAATGTACTTTAGTCGCATAAGCATTTTATTTCAATAAAAATACATCATACGTACTGTGGGTTCAATATTATATAAAAATTAAGTATACGCACTGTAGGCTTGCTTGTATAATCGAATCAGTGTTGCCTTTTTAGCCGTTTAGTGTCAAAATTAGCAATTTTAATGATGTTTTTTTAAGAAATTTCATTTAAGTAATAATTTAATAAATACTGCTCAGATTATCTTTTTTTTTTTTAATTTATATACCCAAACCGCTTGTACGACAAAAAAAAAAATAAAATTTTTCCATGATTTCGGTATTTGACTTTGGTATTTTATATAATGTTACAAAAAAAAGTTTGAGCAAGAAGAAAAGCATTCCCTATTTCCAAATTATTAAAATTGATGAGTTTTTATAAAGGGTGTTTTTTATAGAGTGATACAAGTTTAAGTCATAATAAAACATAGTAATAGTAACATAGTCTTTATTGGATAGAAAATTTTAAGACATTAATGATTAAATATGATTTCGGTCATGTGGCCGCCACGGCTGGAGCGTAGAAAGCGCAATCTGGAACACCAATTTCAACAACTTTTCGCATTCTGACCATCATCGTTTTTGAAGACATATGGGCCAATGACTACGCCAGCCCATAAAACGCACCGTCCAGTTATTTTCTGTGGATGTAATGGTGTTTCGACAAAAGCTTGTGGATTCTCCTCACTCCAAATGCGACAATTCTTCTTATTTACGTACTTATTCTACCAGAAAAAGGCTTCAGCGGAAAATAAAAATTTGAATGGAAATTCCAAATCAATATCAATTTGTGCTTCAGCCCATTTGTCGAATTATTTTGATAAAAAATTTCAACAATTTGCACTCGTTGCTCTAGTGTAAGTCAATTTATAATAAAATGTCAAAGCAAACTAAACAAAAAGCAACTATCAGCTGTTAAATGGGTGGTCAAATAAAGCATTGATGCCAACTCAAAGTTGTATCACTCCAAAAAAAAAAAAAAACACCCTTTATGAGTACCGAAACGTTCACTCATTATTCAGTCATGAGCGAGCGTGAACGTTTAACTCATTATGGACTGTTGGGTATTTAAATACCGGTTTTCACAGTACAACGTGTGGCGGCCAGTTGTGCTAAAAAATCGCTTTTAATTTCTTTTCATTGCTAAGGGGACGCCTAAAACTGTTTAATTGTGCTTTATTTGATACAAAACCAAACAATTTTACTGTTCAAAAAATTGTATGTTGCAGGATTTATCTCTTATCTGGCCTTCTCTAGAATTTTTTAGCTGTCTTAATTTTGGGTATTTGGCATTAGGCATTTGATTTATTTATATTTAAATTCTTTATAAGAAATAAACGCGATTTAAAAGACCATTCGCAGTGGGAAGATGAAGTAGTTAAGAGGCCTAATAAACGGCATTCCAACTTAATTTCTAATTTACACGGTGTGTCATTGGAGGCCAACACCTTGCCTTCTCGCATCTACCTTAAAAGCTTTAAGAAGGCCTTCTAAAAATAATTAAAAGTCTGTAAATTAAGTACTGTAATTCCTACAAATTCTCAGGTAACTTCTAATACAACGATTTTTATCGACAGGCCTTATCTTAGATTGGAAATTTTAATTTACAAAAAATATTTTATAAAAGACGTTTAAAAAGACCTTTTCAAAGATGGCGGATTGGAATGAGTAAAAGTTTACTAAGTTAATTGTAGTCCTTCTTTAAGACCTGAAAAGTATAAAAATCAAAAGGTTTTAGAATCACTAATCTGAGAAATAAAGCGGCCTTAGGAAGATTTGCAATGATATATCTATCTTTAATATTGGACAACAAATGGCGGCGTAATGGGCACTACATTATAAGGGGTGTTATATATGGACGTGGCAAAAATTTTGAAGCGTCAGTACAACGGTCATTATCTACGTACTAAGTTTTATTGCTTTACGAAAAGAAATAACAAAGTTATATACATATAGGCTTTTGGCCGAAATCTCCCACTGTGCACTTTTGTTGTTTTTTGTTCAGCGATTAAAATTATGTATGTTGTTTTTCTATTCTGCTCTAAAAAAGCAAATTATTTAACTGCTATTTAAACTACCACTGTAAAACCAAGATCTTTTAATAGCAATAAACCACATAATCATGCCACTAAAGACAAAATTATAATATTAAAAAAGCATTTAAAACAATTTTTTCTATTATAATTTGCAGCAAAATTTTCTAGCAGAAAGAAAATGAGAAATTAATTTTAAAAAAATTAAAATTAAAAAAGAAAAAACATTGTTTTTAAAAGTTGTTAAAAACAAAAGCTGAAAATTTAATTAACCGCACACGGGAAAAAAGTGTTAAAATCTAGTATTTGTTCGTTCGCTTGCTCGTGTTCGTTGTGCTGCCAGTTTTATGGCGGTAATTCACAACCACAAATACGAGTAAAAGTAACTGAACAATGACAGTCAAGGATTTTAAGAAAATCACAAGCACACACATATAATAACAGTTGATATCCTTGTAATACATTTCATAGACTCCTGGTCTTACAACTCAACTAAAAGCGTACATTAAGCACTATCAAAAAAAAGGACGCAAATGCGGTAAAAATCTCATTTAATGCAGAGCAACGTATTACATTCATGTTTTGTAATACCCCACATGCATTAAAGTTATTTTTTCTCCATTTTTGCCGTATTCTAAAAATACTTTATGGATTGTATTTTGTTTTTTTTTTTTTTTTTGCCTTTTTGTTCTAAAAATGTGAACTTTTCTCATTACGAGCGTATGCAATGCGTTGCATGGATATTGAGTGTACCTTTAGGTTACTGCATAATGCATAATAATTGTATGTATGTTGCACTGATATAAACATTTGCATATGTATGTATGTGTGAATGGGTGTGTATAAAAAGAGTAACTTTTGCGGTGGCTTCCTCTTCCACCACAACCACCATTATGATCATTAAGTATCATCATTTGTGTGTTTATGTAGATGCTCAAGAAACATATTGTTTTGGGATTTAAGTGTATTGTATATTTTTGTTTTTATTTTCAACCTTTTTTTTCGTTTCTACTGTTGCAACTGTTATTATTATGCTAAAATTATATGTATCCTTTTTAACACAAGTTGGCAACAAAAAGTCAACGACAATGATTTATAATTTATATTGAAAGTTTTTCATCAGCAGAGGTGCAGTTAAATTTAATGAGAAGGGGTTTTGTAATGAAAGAAAGATAGAGGACTGAATAACTTTCACTCATTATGATAACTTCGTAGGGTGCCTTAGAGTGCCCTATCTAAGTTTTCCAACATATATGCCTTTAAGTCCTAAGAATTATCACTTACTGCCTTAATTTCTTATTAATTGTTTTTGTAATGGGTACTAGAATAAAAGCACATGATTTTTTGAATGAATGGCTTAAAGTGAAAAATGAGGACTCTTCACCTGTGTTTAAAACTTTGAAATATGTTGCGGAAAATATTTTTCGAAAACAGGTTTCGAGCATAGATGCTAAAATAATTCGCAATCTAAAGAGTTTTTAATGTGTTAATGCTATTATTGGTTTTTTTTTTATAAAGGACAAGATGCAAAAAATTGAGATAAATTTTTTTCATTTAGTACATTATCAATGTTACCTGTTCATAAATTCAGTAAGCTAATCGCTCTTTGAGCATATATAATATAAGCATATATGAGAAGGACACTAATCCTTGTACAGGTTTAAAGCAAATTTACTAACTTTAAATCTATTATCGATTTTCAGTGGTGCATGTTAAAAAATTCAGTAAGCTAAGCTCTCGTTCAGCCTTTTTTTAAGGATATATGGGAAGGACTCGAATCCTTGTGCGGTTATATACAAAATTTACAACCTTTTTTATCTATCGGGTGATTTTTTATCTATTATCTTTTTGGCAACCCTGTTTTAAACTGTTTCGTGTTTTGTTTCACTGTCAAACATCTTCAGTTTGGTCTTTTATTTAACCATGAATCGTCTTACAAACGAACAACGCTTGCAAATTATTGAATTTTATTATCAAAATGCGATCACTTTTTTTGTCGAAAAATTGTGTTCAGCGACGAAGCTCATTTTTGGCTCAATGGGTACGTTAATAAGCAGAATGGTCGATTTTGGAGTGAAGATCAGCCAGAAGCATTGCAAGAGCTACCAATGCATCCAGAAAAAGTCACAGTTTGGTGCGGTTTATGGGCTGGTAGCATCATTGGACTGTACTTCTTCAAAGATGATGCGAATCGTAACGTAACTGTGATAGGTGAGCGCTACCGTGAGATGAAATCCAACTTTTTTTTGCCCAAAATGCAAGAGATTGACTTGCATGACATGTGGTTTCAACAAGACGGTGCCACATGCCACACTGCACGCTTAACAATGGACTTATTGAGAGGCGAGTTCGGTGAACATTTTATTTCACATTCGGGACCGGTCAATTGGCCGCCTTGGTCGTGCGATTTAACGCCTTTAGACTATTTTTTGTGGGGCTATGTAAAAGCTCATGTCTTTACGCACATGCCCGCTTCAATTGACGCATTGGAAGACAACATTGAAGCATTTATTCATGAGATACCGGCCGAAATCTTGGAAAGAGTATGCCAAAATTGGACTAAGCGGATGGACCATTTGAGGCGCAGTCACGGTCAACATTTGCGTGAAATGATCTTCAAACATTAAATTATATGGACCGTACTATCGATTCAAGTAAAGATTTTATGCATTTTTCTGAATTTTATGTGTTTTTTTTTAACTTTCCTATGGCTCTTAAAAAATCACCCAATATTATTGATTAAAACACATGCACCAAATTTCATCGATCTGCAATAACTTTTTCTATTTTTACCACTCGTTATACAAAGACGCAACACAGTGCGTCACAGTGGCATATACAACAGTATTAAATATCAAAGGGCCAAGTTCCAAGATCCAATGTAAGCTTATGATGCTTAATGGCGTGTTCTTTTCTGGCATAAAGTTTGCTTTTATTCTTTCCTTTTGCCCTTCTTTGTGCTCTTTTCTAAAAAAAATGTAGGCGCATTACGTGATCTTTTCCAATAATTTTGCTCGACAAAAACAAAAAAATGTAACGTGTTTAACACGCAAAGAAAAAACATGGTTGTGGTAAACATATTCTAAGAGCAACATATTATGATAAGATTCATGATAGTAGTCACCATATTACGATTATTTTTGAATCATATTATGACCAAATATATTCGTTATATTACATCATAATATTTTTCCCTTTATCACATTATTATCATGTTGATCATAATAAGTTAAAAAGCTATCATATTATTAAAAAAAAATAACAGTTTTTTATTGTTGATGTTTTTGTTTAAACTTTGATATTGTGACAAGTAGAACTGTTGCTTATGATTCTTATACGCTTAACAGTTTTATTTGGTTTAATATGTTTAGTTTTTCTAAAATCTTTGTGGATGAAGTTTCCTCATGATCTGGCCTAAGCAACCAGTGAAATGCGCATAGGAATAGCTTATCCCAACAATAAATCAAGTATGTTTATCAAGAATAAAAACTGGGAATTAAGCACGAATAACAAAATCTTTTAAGTTTTTTTTATTTTTATTTTTTCGAGCAAAAATAAAAGTTATTCTTTAAAGAAATGTACGTGTAATAATAATTTAGTTGACTTTTAATATTTATTTTTAAGTGCATAAGAAATCCCAGTGATGCTTACACATTAAAATAAACATTTAAAGTCAACTAAATTATTATTACACGAACATTTCTTTAAAGAATAACTTTTATTTTTGAACGAAAATATAAAAATCATAAAATAACTGTTATTTTTGTTAAAAAAAAATAAAAATAAAAAATAACTGTTAATTTTGATCGAAACAATAAAAATTAAAATTTTAAAAATCAATATATTTTATAATAGACAAGTTCATAAGGATCAATATGGTATACTTGAATCAGTTTTTCGACATTTACTTCTTTTTGGTTTTTTTTGTTTTAAAACTCCGAAATAACCGTTATTTTCAGTCCCTGGTTTTTTTTTAACAAGTACTTATTTTTAATTGTTTAACCACTCACTCAAAATAACTCAAATGATTCGATAGGCATATTTAAAACAAACGCCACAACTGATTCAAAATTATTTTACAAATGACGCTAACATAATATAATTAGAGTAAACATATTTTGTTTGCTTCTTAAGCATACTATGACTACGCGTATAGAAAGTTATCATGTTATAACTTTTAAATAACATGAAATGGTTGTGAGTAATAGAATATGTTTTCAAAGTTATCATTATTTAGTTGTTAGAAAAATAAATATTTTTTAGTCAACAATACTCAAATATATAATTGCGATAAACATTGAAACGTTAACAGTTACTATAATATTGCTTTTTTAAAATTAAAAATAACAATTATCTGTGTACGACAACAATATTTTGTTACTATTAACATAGTGTTGTTGCCGTAACCATTCCCAACCATATTTTTTCTCTGCGTGTGAGAGTGTGAGTAACCTTTAATAAAAGGTACAAAATATGTTGGCAACACTTTAAGAATAAGAAAATTATACACCCTTCTTAAATGATGGCATTGTCCTTCATTATACATATTTATGTATGTCGGCAAAGATCACTAAAGCATATATTCTACACTAACCATATTTAACACGTATATCAGAAGTAGGGATGCGATTTCCATGCAAATGCATGTTTTTTGTCGATAGTCTAAGAACGATTTCGACCATTTATCTTAAATTTGCGTTAAAATGGCATCGATTTCTTTTGCATATTATTGCATATTTTGGTGAAAACGCATATTTTTGCATATTTAGGTTTTAAATGCATATATTGACATTTTTGAGTGATTTTTCTTAAATTTTTTTTACCCTAAACGAACCCGCAACCACAGTACTAAAAGACTAGCTTATTACCGGCTACCCTAGCGGTTCACCCCAAATTTCTATATTAAAAAAAGTTCTTAAAAAAAATTGTAAATAGACAAAAAAATCTTACAAAAAAAAAAAAAAAATTTTTAAATCAATAAATAAATTCTTTTGAAGCTTTGCTTTAAATACAAGATTTTCAACAAAAGATCCTTCTATTTCAAACCGATCCAGCACCTTACATGGTTAAGGCTTCCAATGGGTTTAAAATATATTATCCAAAATTATTACAAGTTACTTGCTTGGAACATGGGTTATACCGCGTTGCAGAGGAAATAAGAAGCCAATTCGATTATATAGCAATTTTTAATGAACAGTCCAATTATAAATAAAAATGCCCCGGGCGTTTTTTTTACAATTGAATTTACATAAGAAAAATGGGAGAAGGGAGAAAACTCCCAAAGATTTTTGATTCATAATAATTGGGCTGGAAATGTATCCCTTGATTCCCCTTCCACCGCAGTCATTAATAACATAATGTGGCCTGTCAGAAGAGCTGGTTGATACCGTAAAAAAGTAAAAAAATATTAAATTTCAATAACATCAGGAGTCACTTAGCATTTGTATTTTCCAATAACGGATATAATGGTGAAACAATAACTAATTAGGAGGGATTTAGTTCACTTAATACTCAAGTCAAATTAATTGAATTGAAAAAAGTAAAATTAACAATGTGGAAGGAAGAATACTTAGCCCGACAAATTAAAAAAGGAAAAATTAAGGATTTCAAAAAATAAAATCAATTTCAAATATTTTTGGTTCTGATCTGGCATCAAAGTGGGATCTTAAAATAATTTTTTGAAAATACATTGGCATTTTTTAAGAACAAGACAAAGTTGTACTTTTAATGAAACAGTACTTATTTATTTAAACAAACAGAAATTTTAATTAGTAATTTAAGTTTTTTAAAGATAATTGAATAAGAATAGAGTAAATTTTCTTTATTTTTGTTTTTAGTTAAATTAAAAAACTATTTTTTATGGAATTCTTTCAGTTTTTAGTGCATATTTTTTATTTTTTTAGTGCATATTTTGGATTTTTTTAGTGCATATTTCAAGCGCATGAAAATCTCATCCCTTATCATAAGTAATTGTCAAACTGTGTCAACCTGCAATTTAAGATACATTATTTAAGTTGCAAAGAAAAGACTCAAAATCGATTTTTTATTTTAGTAAGTCTTTCTGTTTTTCGTAAATCTCTCTGAATCATCAGCCTACAATAAATGTTCTTTTTTTTTAGTTTAAATCTCTTATGCCTTTAAGTAGTAAATTGTTTTAATGTAAAGAAGAAACTAATCGCCAAGACACATAATACACGGTACTAGTGATATATTTTGTTTTTTAAATATTTCCCAAAATACGTTGATGTTTTCTTTACATCGATTGTTCTATGTAACATAATAGATATGAAGATGATTTATAAAAAACAGGGATTTAATAACAAAAAGCTTTATTACTTTTACAATTAAAAAAAATAATTGACTTTGTTGATCTTTTCCTAGTTTAATATACATATATTATTATAATCTGGCTTGCACAGAAAAAAATAAAAATTGATTTCAAATAAAAAATTTGTGATATTAATTAAAATATTAATTAAATGTTCAATATTTATTGTTGACCTGTGTCGATTATCTATGTTGTTGGTTTTTTTGTTTGGCTTAAGGTTATATAAAAATTATAAATAAAAATCCACAAATTTTTGTATTTTTAATTTAGTTTTTTATTTTTCATCCGATATTTCGACCATACATCGATGGTCATCTTCAGGGGATTTAAAACAATGTCAAATTAAAAACTACAAAAAAGTTGTTTACATTACATTAGTTTATCTATGTATTTGACTGAATACTTTTTAATTTCTTCCTGGATGGTAGGGATGTGGATAATGTCATTACGTAAAACCGTGGGGCGCAGATGATTTCTCGTAATATCCTAGACTGTCTTCTTTGTAGTTTCAGGATGTTTCATGTGCATGCAGTGCCACATAATTAGATAACATATGTCCATATTGGTTTTATGATAGACTTGTATAAGAGAACTTTGTTGTCTAAAGCTACGGTCACACTTTTTAAATATTTGATCAAATAAGCGTAACTCCTTCTTTTGTTAATAGTTAGTGAGATTTAAAATGGTCTTAATATTACAAAATAAACTAATTATACTACTAGACATAGCAAAAAACCGTTTTTTGTAAGATGTGGTATTTTAATCAAAATAAATATTGATATTAAGCGAAATGATTTTTTAGTTTGGTTGTTGGTCTCGTTTTTTTCGTCAAATATTTGATAAGTCTGACCCTAGCTTAAGGACAAGTTTGAGTTTCAACTTAGGAACCAATGTAGTTGAGCTGCTGAGCGTCAAAGTTAGTGAGCACATTTAGCCGGGTTAACCTTTATTTTCCATTTTTCTAGCCAGGCCTCTAGTTCATTGATGTGGGACTGTAGACGCTGCGATGCAACTTTTGGGTCCTGATTAACACTAACAAATGCTGTGTCATCTGCAAACGTAGAAGTATGTGTGCTCGGGCTTGTTGGCATATCGGCTGCATATATTATACAGTAACGGCCCTAATATAATGCCTTGAGGGACACCAGCAGATATTTTCTTGGGGGGGGGAGTATTTATTTTTTGAAGAAGAAGTTTGTGAGTGTTTTGAGGAAGCATTCATGTTATTTTAATGAGTAACCCATCATGCCAAACTTTGTCGAATGCTTGGGAAATGTCTACACACAAAAAAAAAGACTGTAGTGCCAAAAGAAATTGATTTTGATTCAAATAGAATTTACATTCGGATTGTGCCCAACAAGATTTTGCATTTGTGGCAACAAGTCTGTTTCTTTTGTCCCAAAGTGTAAATTCATTGTTCAAATACAATTTTTTTTGCGACAACAGTAATACTATTTGATTTAAAAAATAAATATTTTATGGCAACAAAAATTGTTATTTCCTGCAAATGCAAATAAATCATTTACGTCAACAGCAATTTTCAATGTGCTTTTATTTCAGAGGAAAACCTTTAACGACAAAAGATATTTCATTTGCAACAAATAATTTTGCTGTTGAAAAACTTCAAATACTTTCATGTTGTTGCGGTAAAAAAAATTTTGTTGAAAATTTTCTTGCGACAAAAGGTTTTCATTTACGACAACAAGTTTTTGTTTACCCCAACAGCATAATCGTCAAATGCTCAAATTATTTGGCATCACAATATTTTTTTTTTGTGTGTATAAACAGTGCTGAGCAATATTCCTTTCTCTCAAACGCTTATCTAATTTGGGTAACAATTCGATTTTACCATGCCTTGCTCGGAATCCGAACTGGTGATCCGGAATGATTGTGTGTTCATTTAGATAGGGAGTTATACTTAAAAGGAATATTTTTCGAATAGCTTTCATTGATAGAAGGCTGATTGGTCTGTACGAGGTAATTTGACTAGCGTCTTTTCCTGACTTAGGAATCATAACAATTGTAGAGATTTTCCAAGAGGATGGGAAGTAGCCAACTCGTAATTTCGCATTAAAGATGAGCAGCAAGATTCTTGAAGCAGACGTAGGTAAATTTCTTAACATTGAACCTGTGATGTGGTCAGGTCCGGGCGATTTTCTAATGTTGACATTTTCTATCGCTGATTTTACTTCAGTTAGTTAAAATTTTATTGGATCGTTAACTGTAAGAGGAATAATTGGACGACAGGAACAAGTATGAGCATCATGTGGCGTGAACACTTTCTCCAAGTGGCTTGCAAAGGCGTTTATTTTTTCATTTGTGTTTTTGGCCCAGGTACGGTTTTTCAGTCTTAGTGGAGATTCGTGGGTTATAGAGCATTGCATATGTCTTACAGCATTCCATAAGCTGTTATGTAGAGATTTTTTTCTACTTCTGGCAGCACTGGTTTGATTGTCTTTTAAATCCCCCTAAAGAGGCCTTTTTATGAGAGATTGCTCAGCTTTTTAAGAGAACGGACGTAGATATCTTCCAGAAATTAGACAGGCTTTATGATGTACCCCAAACTGTTTAATCGAAACATGGCTGGTTTTCAGAAGCATAGGCCTATAAGACTCTGAGATTAGGCTCCTTAAATGTTAGCTTCCTACTTAGCTAGATTATTTAAAATCATAATCGGATTCGTGTTATACCATTTAATGCATAATTCCTTTAAAAATTAGTTGCAACGACCCTGTTTCTAAGTTAAATTTGTAGTTTATCCTCTTAAAAGGATGTTAGTTTATTACACAATACTCTTTCCACATAAATTATTTTTTGCTGAGTACAAGTTTAAGTTATGATAATATTTGTGTGTGGGTGCGTGTGCAAGTATTAAATTTTTTGCGGTGTCTGTTAATATTGTCATAATCATAAAATACTTGTAGAAGAAGCAGAAGAGCAGCAATATTTACCACAACAATATCTGTTCATATGCTCGTTTATTATAATGCAGGGCGTCTTTTGTCTCTGAAATCTTACATCCGTTTCCTTTTTTATAATTTTTTTTTTTCAGTTAGTTTTTTGTACAATTTCTCTGATTTCTTTTGCCGCACTTTTTTACAACAAAGAAAAGTCGGAAGAAGAGGGGTTATTCTTCTTATTGTGGAAATAGAAGATTGTGGCTTGTATAAACACAGTTGGGATTTTCCGTAACCAGTAGTGTTATGTACTGTGAACAACATTAGAACACTTAAATGGGGACATTAATTATAAAAGGGTATTTATTTATAATCATAAATTATGACACTGAAGTAAAAATTTAAAATAAAAATGGAAGAAATAAAGTTTAAAAATTAGAATCATACTTTTGTCTTAAATTAAACCTTTTAATTAAATATTAGTTGCACAGAAAAAAAATAAAAATGAAAATAATTAAAAAATTTATTAAATTTGCACCAGCTTGCAAATGAATTATATCAATTAAACGTTTAATTCAGTTAATGTAACGCTTAATTTATTTGATTAAACGTTTAATTCACTTGATTAAATTTTTAATTAAAACTGAATTTATTTTTACTTTTTGCTTTCATTCGTAAAACATTTTGGAGAATTTTTTCCCTGTGTCTTCATTAAAATGGCCACCATCTGTGTTTTGTTGCTGGATAATTTTGTTTCGTTCAATTACAGCAGACAAATATACTCGTTTATCCGCAGACACACTCACATATTTTTTTTTTTTTTTTTTTTTTTTTGCATTATACAGACATTTATATTTATTTTAGTTTATTCTTCAGAGATTTCAAACATACACATTGTTGTAAATGTCAAACTCTGATTTATAGTGATAATGACAGGATAAAGTATTGCACAAGAAAAACTTAAAATTGTAAAATAAATAAAAAAAAAATTATATACATATTTATTTTTAAACATGCATCTTAAACCAATATCAGATTGCATGCAACTGTAATCTTTTATGACAGACTTCATTTCTTATAAACTTTGGTTGGTGCGTTTCCTGATTACAGCCTGTAAGATAAAAATTTTTAAACATATGTTTGTACATATAGACGGAAATAATGTCTCGTCTTCGTATGTAGGTATGTATGTTCATAAGTATGTATGAATTTGCTTACGAGACAATTAAGCCAAGGGTCACAATGAATAGCCTTAAAGGAAATAATGTTACGGGTTACATTGTGTTCAAGTATTTTTCACAAAATAATCCTTTTACTGACATTAGCAAATGAAGGTGAAAAAATAACTTAAGCTAGGAGTAAAATGTTTGTTGTGGGTTAAATAAGAAATACTATAAGTCAGAAGAGCCAATATAGGAATATTAGATTGTTATAAAATTTAATAGACCTATAAAGGTAAATAAAAAAGAAATAGAAGGAAAAGTAAAAAATTGAATTGGAATCGCAAATTTTATAATACACTGATAGAAGAGGCGTCATAACGCTGATGTATTTTGACATCAGTACTATGACAAGTGCCTTCGTTTTTGACGCTATCATTTTAAGGCTATCATTGTGATGATGGCCTTAACATCACTGGGCCAAGCTGTCATCAGGTAAAATTACGTCATCACATCGGCATCACAGAAATGACAAATCGGAGTCAGTTTAATAAAGGCTAGATTACACTATCTCACAAGTCTTACGTATTCCATAATACTTTGTGAGATAGAAATCTAATAAGTTTTGTTGCGACTGTCAAAAAATCTAATTTAACATGGCAGTTTGTGTTCGCACCATCACACAAAGTATAAACACTCACACATGAAATAAAATGCAACCCTGATCCTATGAAGTCATATGGGATGTCAAACTTTTTTCATAATACTTGTCATTTTCGTGACACATTGCATTCACACTATCACACTTTGTCATATTACTTGAGTTTTTGACATGTATTAATACAAAGTATAATAGTGGAATCTAGCCTTAAGAAATATCACCAGTGCGATGGCTAAGGGCTAGATTACACTATCACACAAGTCTGCCGTATTCCATAATACTTTGTGAGATAGAAATCTAATGAGTTTTGTTGCGAGTGTCAAAAAACCGAATGTAACATTCAGCGTTACCGTTATGCGACTAAAGTCGCATTTTGCCCTTTTTTTGACTGCCTTGCCACTTTTTATGCCCCTTTATTTTAAATCCCGTTTTGTATAATTCTGTATACTTTTGTGCCCCTTTTTGAACATCCAGCTTTTATATGTTCGTATGTTTTTACTTCACCACATGGTAGTGCATCCGCTGAACGGATTTTTTCTAAATTAGCATTATGAAACAATTAATTGTCCAATAGACTGACAGAAAGTAGATACCTGGCAGTCCATGTTGAGCTTATGAACTTATTAATAAATATAGACGTATATTTTCAAAAAAAAAAAAAAAATTAATTTATAACAACTTAAGAAACAACATAACACTGCAATGCATAAACAATTTGATCTGTTCCTAATAATTTCCTCCTTAGAATTAAACATTCTGTTCAATCAAAACTTTTATATCGAGGGCCTATATTCAAAACCCTCTATCTTTGATTTTCACGAAAATGACTTTTTAATGGGAAAATGTTCAGATTTTAAAAACAAACATATATTTTTTTGCTGTTTTATTTGCATTTTTGTATTTTCTCTATGTTGCACAATTAATTTTTCTGAATGCAAAACCCCTCTATCTTTTCTAATAATTAATTTTCTAATATTTTTTTAAATAACTTGTTCTTGCTATACATGTTTTTTTTTTGTTGCAATTTTTGCAAGCTGAACATGAATTTGAAATCAATGGTGATTTGTCCGCGTCGGTATTTGTTTCCTGTATTATTCATCATTTAAAAACGTATTTCTTATCAGATTCATTGCCAATTACAATTTTCTCGGATGGTTGTGGCTACCAAAACCGTAACCATTATTTATCTAATGCTCTATCCAATTTTTAGGAACCTTCAACTGAAACATTCCATTTTGCAAAATTTCTTTTGGAAGGACCAAAGAAATGGTATATATTTTTCCGTTTAAGTTGGTGGGGGTTGAGGTGGGTTGGGTTGAGTACCAATTCATTTTTCTTCCCCTGTACTCGCGACTGCATAACTATATATAACAAATATCTGTTATTTCAGTAAACAGCTGAAATTTGGCATTCAAATTTGGGCCATATATTCAGTATGAAAATAAAAAAAGCTTAATAGAAAAAAGTACCAACGATGTTTATATATTCGAATTTCCAAAAGGTACCAAAATTTCTATGAGAGCTTTTAAAGAGAAGAGAGCACAATTTAAATTATATTTTTATCTGTATTACTTAAGAAGATAAATACCAAAATAATATTTTTGCTTTTTTTATACCCTTCACCTCAGGTGGAAAAGGGTATATATGTATAAGTTTGTCATTCCGTTTGTAATTTCTACAATATTGATCTAAGACCCTATAAAGTATATATATTCTGGGTCCTTATGAAGACAGAACTTGATTTAACCATGTCCGTCCGTCCGTCTGTCCGTCTTACGTTTGATGTGTGTTTTCCGGAGACTCCAGACATGATAGCGGCTAGGTTGTTTTACATTTATGTCACATATAGTCCACCATTTCTTGCTATTGAAATTCAGCCAGATCGGTCCAAAAATGGCTGAGATATGAGCAAAAAACCACGACTACCTCTAATTTGTTCCAAAAATTCCTTGTTAATGTTGTATTTTTATTACTTTTTTCTGTATATCTTGAGAACGGCAAGAGCCAAAATTTCAACTTAGGTACACACATTTAGGTTATCAATACACAGCATCCCACAAAATGTAGGCGGGATCGGAGAAGTGGGCGTGTTACCTCCGTTTTTAACATCACCTAAGGACAGGTTAACGCCATCCAATAAAACCTATTTTCCATATCTCGCAATTTTGACTCTTTTGAGATTAAGTGATTTTTTCGCCTTGTATTTACTATTCAGGATTTTAGTTGCTTTTAAACATCTCGAAATATTTCTTTATTCGCCCAAAAATTTTGTGTTTCTTAGTTTGTATCTGTTATATTTTTTTAAAACTATTTTCTTAATTTTTTTGAATTTTTTTTTCAATCTCTTTAGTACTAGATTTCATTATAGTGTAAACGGGCTAAAAAATGTCCATATTCGTATTCTATGAGAAATAGAACAATGGAAATTTATGGGAGCAAATATCTAGTGCATAGGAGCAGCAAATACCTCACGCTTGCTTTAGGCTTAAAACTGATATCACGAGAATCATTAGTCCAGCATCTAAAGCATCTTATCTAGTTTTTATAACATTTCGCTGACTTAGAACGGAACGGACAATAGACTTTTATTGGAGATAGTACAATTAAATTGTTTTTAAAAACAAATACTTTATTTCATGCTGTTTCTTGAAAATATTTCCTAGGAAATATACGAAGCACACAGATCTTGAAGTAACACTTTCCTTTTAACGTTATACGGTCAGGGTATGCTGAAACAAATTTTTGTTTAAAATCGTCTGGATTTTAAAAGGTCAAATAGCTAAAAGATCCAAGATCCAGAACCAGTATTTCCTAAACCTTAGCATATTGGTCGAGCTAATAGTAATGGGGATCTCCCAAATCGGGATGAGATAAGTTTTCAAGAGTAACAAAGTCAGTTGTGCATATGCGTTAACCTATTTTTAGAATTCAATCAAAGTTGTTTAATGGGGAAATTCTGACTTTTTCCCCTTCATTAATAACCAATTCAATATCACCTCTGGGAAGAAAAGTGCTCGCTAGTACCGCTTGCTTAGTACAGGCAAACTTGGCTGATCTCTTATAGATTACAGCAGACTAGACTTCATATATGATACCACAAGAACCAGTTTCTCCAGGGATTTCGGTCCTGGTTATTATAAGCGCTGCTTTTCCACTGATTCCGGGGAAATTCGGCCTGCTGGCGGACCTTTTTAGGTTCTGTTGCTAATCAACAGAAACTGCAGTAATTCCGCGTTGAAGGTTATACAGTTCCAGCTCCTAAGCAGAGGTCGATTGAACTAATGGTGCCGGAAGATACACATAACTTGCCATCTATGAGTAGAATGACACTCACACATGGGGCGCCGATGTATGTATTGTGTCCTTCCAGTGTTTTTGAATACCAGGCGGTTAGGCCAACGCGACCAGGTACTCATGTTAATACTAAACATTGTAATACTTAAGGAAACTTTTCGTTCATGCGAAAGTAATTGTTTGAAATGAAAGTTAGATTTGTTTTTTTAGAATAAGCCTTCTTATTTAGTCTGTAAAACGTTAGAAGAAAGTGATTTGATACGACATTTGAGAACTAGTTTTGGAATTGGAATATCAATATTTCGTGATTTGAGTTAAAGACATAATTTAGTTGCAAGGTTAAGTTTATAATAATATTTTCGCTTGCAGAAAACGAGATGTATTCTAAGCTGAAGTAAGCACTAATTTCAAAATAAAATTTGTAGTATTTACTAACTTTTTTAAAATATTACTCTAAAACAGATTAATCCAATACGGATTGACCGAAATTCTATAGATTTTTTACACTCAACATCTCAAAAATTCAATATATTTAAAATAATCATAACTCATAGCATTAAAAAACTCAACTCAAGTTTTTGGAAGAAGTTTGGTGGGAAGTTTATGTTGGAGGATAAGCTTTTGATAATAAATTTGCAAGTGCAAGGCATAAAAAAAACTGAACTAGCAACATGTTTTATTTTGATTTTCTTGCGAAAACAATAATGCAATTTTTTTTGTTTTTATTTTGTTTTTGCTTAACCCACTTATAACTACAATTTATATTGGGAGAATTCCAACCAATTGTAGGGGGAATGTAAGAAAAGATAAACTCATTGTTTATTGTTGGTTTTTCGTTTAAGCTTTGAAATCGTTGCAAATAAGACTTTTTGTGTGTTTGCAATTCTCATTCACTCTAAATTACCAACTTTTTGGGAGAATGTTTACTGATGATCTGGCCTAGGCAATCAGTGAAATGCGCATAGAAACTAGCTTATCCTCCAACAATAAATTTCACTGTTTTTATCAAGAATAATAATAATAATAATATAAGAAATTGGGAATTAAGCACGACAAACAAAATCTTATTAATTGATAATCCACATAAAAAACTAATAAAAACTACATTAAAGAAAGAACTTCTAAGAGCTGACAATCTACAAAAATAAAATAAAAAACCATGTTCATCTAAAAACCCTTTAATTAAACTTTTTAAATCAATGCCAATTACAAATTTAGCCATTTTAAAGACAACTTTAATTATTTCTAAAAATCCCACCGTAAGTTGTGGCATTTGCAACAGATGTTTTGTGTGTAAAGTATTTAAATAACATAGACATAGACATTGTTATTGTTTAATTAAGTTTAAATTAAAGTGTGGGTAGAAAACTCTATCTAAAATCTAAACGAACAATAACGAAATTGCATTGTAAAAACAATCCTGTTAGCTTAAGTCCTTTTCGTTTAAAACCAACACAATAGCTTTTGGTAAGAATATTGTTTAGATTGTGGATACAAAACAATTGGACATTATGAGTTTATTTAAATATTTATATAGACCTTTTATATGATAATTCTATTATTAAAGTTTCTATTGTTTTCATTAACTTTGTATGGTTTAATAAATAAATATCTTAAATTTTTAACTTTATTTGCAGAAATAATGAGAATCTAGCTCCTGGTGACCGTTATGTACGTATTGCTTTTGAGGAAGCTGCTAGGGAAATTGATTTGGCCATAAACAACACCATAGACATGCTATTTACCAATAAAAATCGTACTAAACCTAATGGCGAAAGAGCACCTCCAAATTATGGAGATTTGTTGAGAGTATTCCGTTTCCCTACAGGAGAAGCTAGACAACTGGCTCGAGCAGCAGAAATTTATGAAAGAACTTTGGTTAATATAAGGAAACACGTATTGAAGGGGGATAATTTGACTATAAAAAGTGATCAATATCAATTTAAAGATCTTTTATCCAGAGAACATTTGCATTTGGTAGCTGAGCTTTCGGGTTGTATGGAACATCGTGAAATGCCCAATTGTACCGACATGTGTTTCCATTCGAAATACCGCTCTCTAGATGGTACATGCAATAATTTGTTACATCCCACCTGGGGTGCCTCGTTGACCTCATTTAGACGTATAGAGAAACCTATTTACGAAAATGGCTTCAGCATGCCTGTAGGATGGACCAAGAATATGTTATATGCTGGTTTTCCTAAGCCCAGCTCAAGATTGGTTTCTACCTCTCTTATATCCACTAAGGATATAACTCCTGATGATACTATTACCCACATGGTTATGCAATGGGGTCAGTTTTTGGATCATGATCTTGATCATGCTATACCCTCTGTGAGTTCTGAAAGTTGGGATGGTGTTGATTGCAAGAAAACTTGTGAATTTGCACCTCCCTGTTATCCCATCGAAGTGCCACCAAATGATCCTCGTGTCAAGAATAGACGTTGTATTGATTTAGTGCGTTCGAGTTCGATTTGCGGTTCAGGCATGACTTCAGTGTTTTTCGATAGTGTGCAGCATAGAGAACAAATCAACCAATTGACTTCGTATATTGATGCGTCTCAAGTTTATGGATTTAGCGAACAATTTGCCAACGAATTGAGAAACCTCACTACCGATGATGGTCTTTTAAGGGTTGGTGTGCATTTTCCCAATCAACGTGAAATGTTGCCCTTTGCCGCTCCCCAAGATGGCATGGACTGCCGCCGTAATTTGGATGAAAATCAAATGAGCTGCTTTGTTGCTGGCGATATTAGAGTTAATGAACAAGTCGGTTTGTTGGCCATGCATACCATTTGGATGCGTGAACATAATCGCATTGCTGCTGAATTCAGACATGTCAATCCTCATTGGGATGGTGATACCATTTACTATGAGGCCAGGAAAATTGTAGGAGCCGAAATGCAACACATTACCTATAAACACTGGTTGCCCTTAATTGTTGGAGAAAGTGGCATGGCTAAACTGGGTCAATACAAGGGATACGATACCTCCATAAACCCTAGTATTGCTAATGAATTTGCCACTGCCGCATTAAGATTTGGTCATACTATTATTAACCCTATATTGCAAAGATTAAATTCATCATTTGATCCGATACCCCAAGGTCATTTACCTTTGCACAAGGCCTTCTTTGCTCCCTGGAGATTGGCTTATGAAGGTGGTGTAGATGCCTTGATGAGAGGTATGTTTGCTGTACCGGCCAAATTAAAGACACCCGAACAGAATCTAAACACTGAACTCACGGAAAAACTTTTCCAGACAGCTCATGCTGTGGCCCTGGATTTGGCCGCAATAAATATTCAAAGAGGTCGTGATCATGGTATTCCCGGCTATAATGTCTATCGTAAATTCTGCAACCTGACTGAGGCTAAAACTTTTGATGATTTGTCTTCGGAAATTGTCAGCAAAGATGTGAGAGATAAATTAAAGGAATTGTATGGCCACCCTGATAACATTGATGTTTGGGTAGGAGGTATTTTGGAAGAACAAGTAGAAGGAGGTAAAGTGGGTTCTCTATTCCAGTGTTTGCTAATAGAACAGTTCAGACGCTTAAGAGATGGTGATAGATTCTATTATGAAAACGCTGGAGTGTTCCTGCCTCAACAGCTAGAACAAATTAAACAGTCTAACTTAGGACGTGTCTTGTGTGATAATGGCGACAAGCTGCAGGAAGTTACGGACAATGTATTCATTTTACCCAATCGCCAGGGTGGTTATAAGAAATGTGAAGATATACCCGGAATAAATCTTTACTTTTGGCAAGATTGTGGAGCTTGTAGTAGTTTGCCTCCTCTTTTCGATACTTACGTACCACAAACTTACAAACACAGTAGAACTAAGAGATCAGTAAGTAATGAGGAACCTGAACAAGAACCCTTGCAGGAATCCAACAATCATTTAGAAGAATTATTGGATATTAATGAAGAACGAGTTGGTGGCCTTGAGGAAGTTGTTAATAGCTTCCAAAAAGAATTAAAAAAGCTACACAAGAAAATCCATAAGCTAGAAGAATCTTGTGACGGTTCTGGCTCCAATATAAAACCAGCCAAACGAAATCATTGTGTCGATGACAACGGCACTACACGCTTAAACAACGAAGTATGGTCACCTGACTACTGTACCAAATGCGAGTGTCGTCGTGCTCAGGTTACCTGTACAAAGGAAAAATGTGGTGAAGTCCATTGTCTGCCCGATGTCGATCCAATTACACCACCTATGGCGTGTTGTCCCCATTGCCCACCAACTTTTAATAAAAACTAATCAGCAATTTTCATGGTTTTATTGACAACAAAAAGAGATTGAATTGAAACTTTTTAAAATATGATGTATAACATTTTTTAAGCTCTGCCACATAAAATAATTTCTGAGATTTAATAAATTTATGCACAATAATTTAGTTCAAAACCAATTAAAACAAAAACTAACACTAACTTTAAGATTCTTTAAAAACACAACTTTAATTAAAAAACACAAAACACTCACACACAATGAATGGCCAAACTTAAACAACCAAAAAACCAAAAATATCGTATTTATAAAACTATAGGCAACCTAATAAAAATGATTTAAAACAATAAAAATAAAATAAAGAAAAATATACATATAATTGAAAAAAAACGTGTTTTTAAAAGGAGCTTTATTATTCAATTTTGACTTTTTACCAATTTTCATATTACTTTCATATTAATTAAACTACAAACATACTTATTGAAAATCGACATATTTTGTGTGACTACCTTTGGCAATTATAGAATTGTCCTTCTTATGTTTCAAAATACATTCAAGAAAAGCGAGTTTTTTACCCGCCTTAAGCAGATTTGCATCAATTAATACGTCATCACCTTCCTTGGCTGCCTTTAGATAATCCACACTTATACTAACGGACACCCCCGGGTGACAGGGTTTCGACATAAGAGCATACGTGGTAACCATGTCAACTAGTGTTGCGGTGAAACCACCATGTAAACCACCCAGACGATTGAGATGTTCACTACTAACTGTGAATTCAGCCGTGCATTTACCCTCCCCACCACTGGTAATTTTCACCTGTGCATAAAGAGAACGAAAGTTTATGTTTGTCTTATTGAGAAAGTTAGTAGTTGAGGGTTATGACAGTTGTGAAACAATAATGCAATTGAATTTAATTACTTAATGGAATATGAACGAATGTTTTACTTTTAAATGTTGGATTTTTTTAAATTTTTTATAACTAAAAAAGAATATGTCATTTCAAAAGCTCTTGAAAATAATGAAAACCCACTATGATCTAAAAACAAAATTGAGGAAAGAAACAAAAAAGCTGGCAAGTCAACTTTTTTTACGTTTAAGTGTAAATCTGATTCAGGACCAAAAACATCCATGAAGTAAATAAGACTACCTGATACAATACGGAATCCACTTAAGATTTAGAAATCAAAAACTGTACATTGAATTGGACACAAATTTTTTATAAAATAAAATTTACATGAGGCTCCACGCCAAACTTTTTGATTTGTCCAATTTTGTGATATTTTTTAATACACTTCAAAAGGGCCTTTCTAATTAATTTTTAAATTTTTTGATTACTCCCATGGTGGAATAAGCAGGTGGCATCGTTACGGCAACAAATACAACATTACAACAAAAATGGAAATTACATCACCGTTTACGTCAAAAAATACTTTAAACAAAAATCAAAGCGTGCCGCTGAACGTGATGAAATAAATAAATTTTTAGGCAATTTTTATTTAATTATGGTCAATATCTTATTTATTTTAATTTAATATTATCAAAAACTTTAGTAAAACACAATAATCACAGCACAAAACGTGAACTTTTTGTAAACATAAACAAAACTTTGACATAAACCTAGACAAACAATGCAAGAGCAAAAAATCGTCATCTGGCGTAGTGCTGCCACCTGTTTATTCCACCATGATTACTCCTTCAAAGAACTTTTTTTAGTTTCTGGTTTATAACTTTCTTAATTCAGCTATTCGGGGTAGAGACGAATCCAACAAACCAGAGGTCATTCAGATTGGTACAGCCGTTCTCGAGTTATAAGTGGTGTATTTAACACGACATTCTTTTGCTGTTTATACCCTTCACCGAAGGTAAAAGGGTATAAAAAAGTTTGACATTCTGTTTGTAATTTCTTCAATATTAATCTTAGACCCTATAAAGTATATATATATTCTGGGTCCTTATGAGGAACGAAGTTGATTTAACGGTAATCGCCTGTCTGTGTGTATGTTGAAATGGATTTGCGAAGATCCCAGAAATGATGGGGACTAGGTTTTTATATATTTATGTCACACATACTCTGTTAAAGTTTTCTGTTGAAATTCAGCCAGATCGGTACACAGATGGCACATTATTTAGCTACTCGTACCGGGTAGAAATTTTTCCTTCTTGCTGGAAGTTGGCCAACGTCCAGCGAATTCCAAAAAGGGGTGAGGCTACAAACCCTCAAAACTACCGACCAGTAGCAATTTGCTCAACGCTCTCGAAGTTCATGGAGAGCATAATCAATCACCACTTGGTAAATTATCTGGAGTCTAATTCTCTTTTGCGTAATATAATTTCGTAGAAGTCGTTCTACGAGAGTCGTTCTATTCACCAATTTGGAGAAAGCAAAGTGGTTGCTCTAGATATTTCCAAAGCATTTGATCGTGTTTGGCACGGTATGCGTGTTGTTATAGATGGGTTCTCATCGGAGGAGTTTCATTTAAATTCACAGGTACCGCAGGGCTCTGTTCTTTCTCCTACACTTTTTTTTATTTTTCTTAACGACCTCCTGTTTCTGACTTCCAATCCTATCTATTCTTTCGCAGATGACAGCAGCATTCGTCATTCATTTTACTTTAATCATAGACCAAGCCATACTGAGGTTGAAGCTATGAGACAGAATATGAATGACACACTCGATCGTGACCTTACGACAATCTCCGAGTGGGGTCTTGCGAATAGGGTCGATTTTAATGCTCATAAGACCCAATGTTGTATGTTGACCCACTGACGTCTTGTGGAGTCAGCTTCATTTGTATCTATGGGATATATAGCCATTGAGGTATCAGACATTCTTCATGTTCTGGGCATGAAAATTCAATGTGATGTTCGTTTGAACCAACATGTTTTTCATTCAAGCATTCAAGTGTCTTGGTTTCTTAAAACGGTGCAAGAACAACTTCACTCCGTCTGATCTGCTCACTATTTATACCGCCTATATCCGACCGAAATTGTAATACAACTCCCATATCTGGGCAGGGTCTTCAAGGTCTATTTTGAGGCTTCTGGATCGGGTGCAAAGGAGTGTGCTGAAGCTTATCAATGACAGTAGGGTATCCAGCTCTATTGACTCATTAGAGCATCGTCGAAATGTAAGTTGTGCGTCATTGTTCTATCCCTGAGAGGCGGATGCATGCCTTACATCCGTTCGTTGTCGACTGTCCAATGTATCGCACAACGCATTACAGAGAAAATTCGTTTCTTGGTCAAACTAACCGAATGTTTAATAGAATCCCAGTCGGCTACAATTTGGAAAAATTCTTCTTCTTTCCTTCGTCTTTCGTAACCTAACCATCTGTAAGATTTTTATTTAGCATTTTATTTATCGTTTTTAAAAAATGTTTATTTCAAAATTTTAGAGGAAAAGTTATATCGAATTTGCATAGTTCTAGAATAACCACATTCCTATCATCAGAATTCTTTGCCGTTCTAACGTGCGGTGCCTGCCAGTCTATAGTCAAACATCTTGATTGCAAATTTTTAGTGAGTTGAGGTCGCTGATTTCAAATCTAGTCTTTTTTTTCTCTATCAGCTCTACTTTTCGAGATATACCGTTATGTCCAGCACTAAGGCACTTATATTGGAATAACTTGAAAACGGTTGCTCATATTCAGTTAAAAAAATCCGAAACTCGGCAGCAATATTATCTTTAAGACGTGCTTACATTGTTTTTAAGTTTGTCAATTTTCAATTTATTAAAATAAAAAATATATAATTTTCTTTTTTTTTTTTGAAAATATCTTGTTTCACTAAAAACAAGTAAGAAAGTATAGTTGGTCAAGCCCGACCATATGATATGGATCTATTTATGTTTTAAATTTCATTAAAATCGGTTTGATAATTTCTGAGAGGAAGAAATTTCCCCCTATCTTCTATTGTGGTCCTACGATTAGGCCCATTTTCATTAGGCTTGGTCCTTGTGCCAATAAGAACCTATGTCCTAAATTTTATCAAATTATCTCCAAAATTGCGACCTGTACTTTGCGCACAAAGTTACATGGACAGCCAGCCAGCCGGACGGACATCGTTAGTTCGACTCAGAAAGTGGTTCTGAGTCGATCGGTATACTTTAAGGTGGGTCTAGGATCAATATTTTAAGGCGTTACACACATCAGCACAAATGCATATTACCCTCTCCACTATTGTGGTGTGGGTATAAAAATTTAATTTGATGAACCTAAGCCTAATTTAAATATCAAAAACTTTAATTTAAAACCAACAGTTCATAAAAAAATCAAAATTGTTTATAACACAAGGGAACAAAATTGAACTTTTTTTGTGCGGCCTGGAACTGCAAATTTTTACTAATTTGAAAAATCTCTGTTTTTCCCTATCAGTTCGCATTTTTAAGTTACAGGAACTAATCGTATTTTTCACTTTTTTTACAAAAATTAAACGTTTTCAAAATTGTAACTTAACTCTTCATTAAGCGATATTCCAAATGTTTTTTTTTAAGAAGTAATTGCAAGCTTTGAAAAACAATTTATGCTAGAAACTCAACTGGGACGAACGACGAATTATTCGCAACGAATATTCGTCTTCAGAAATAAAACATATTGGTATATATTAAAATACACCCAATCATTGCGTAGACCGAAATTCGTCCTACGTAACGAACACTGCGATAGGTTTATTTCTATTTCTTACGCAGACGAACGACGAATAAATTGGGACAGGGACAGCTTACCGCAGCTAAATAGTGAAAGCTGCAAAGAATCACAGGGAAAAATCGCTTATATTGCGAACTTGGCTAAAATTTGCAAAAATGGCGAAAATTCGCAAAAAATTTTATTATTTCAAACAAGCCATAAAATTGATTAAAAGTCTCTTAAACTATAAGAAATGGCAAAAATTCGGTACAAATTGCTAAATTAGCGGAAATTCGCAAAAATTTGCTTACAACGGCATAATAGCAATGTTTAATATTTTTAAAATATCGTTAAAGCTGTAAAGAATCACAACCCTTACAGATAAAAATCGCTTATATCGCGAACATGGCTAAAATTCGCAAAAATTGCAAAATTGAAACAAACGCAAAAATGTGTATTTGAAATCGCTAAATAAGTTAAAAAAAAAATCAACATATCCGATAATAACATAAAAAAGTTTGCAAAAATAGCGAAAATTCGCGAAAAATTTTACATTTTGCAAAGAACCCATAAAATTGAATTAAAGTCTATTATACTATTAGGAATGGCAAAAATTCGTTAAAAATTGCTAAATTAGTGAAAATTCGCTAACAGCGGCATGATAGCGAAGTATACTACTTATTATAATTCGTTAAAGTTGTTAAGGATCAGACAACTTACAGGAACAAATCGGGAACATGGCTGAAATTCGCGAAACATTGCAAAATTTGAAACAAACCCAAAAACTAATTTGAGTTTGCTTAATCGAAATTTAGAACACCAAAAATGCTAAAGTAATCAACTTTCGAGTGGATTCGGATTCTATAACACACCCAATTATCAACATAGTATGATTTGATAAATGTTAACAAACAAATAAATTACAAAGAAATTGTAATAAAATTTTTTGCAAGTTAAAAAAGACGAAAATGGAAAAAATGTTTATATAATCTAGCGTTCAAGGTATTTATTTTTATAAATTAAAAAAATTCAAGTCACATTAATACCTGGAATTCCCGCACTTATTGTGTCTCGTTTGACGAATTTACGCAACGAATTCTTGCCGACGAATTCGTCGAATTAAATTTTGAAAATCACCAAAAAAAAAAATTGGTTGCGTAATAGTTGTTTACGTAAAATAAAAAAAAATACAAATTTTGTATTTTAAAAAATCATGAAAAATCCAAAACAGGAAAAAGTTAAAGTCTTATTACTTTCACGTAAAGTCACATTCGATGAACGCGTTTTGCTTTTGTTCACAATTAAGTAACGGTAAAGAATTTTTAAAAAGAACAGCAGCAAACACACACACATTCAAAAGTTGTATTTTTGTATGGAAATCGCGATTTTTATCAATTCAGTGTTCTTAGTAAATTGTGAATAAAAAAAAAATTGTGAAATAAAAAGCTCATTTGATTCGAAACGTGTTTAACTAAATGTTTTTTAACTAAAACTGTGGTTTATGTCGAATTTTTATTTTTTTATGAGTTTTTTAAGAACAAAAATTTTATTTTTTTAAATTGTTTTTTTTTCAAAACTTCAACGATATCTCTGAAACTACTGGGCAAGCTAAAAACCAATGTAAGCACGGCTTAAAGATAATACTGTTGTCAAATTTTGAATTTTTTTAACTGAATATGGTGAACCGTTTTCAAGTTGTTCCAATATATATGTATTTAAAGTACCTTAATTTTGGATATAACGATATATCTCGAAAAGTAGAGCTGATAGAAAAAATGGAGATTCGATTTGAAATCAGCGACCTCATATTAGTAAAAATTTGCAATAAAATTCCAGACCGCACAAAAAAGTTCAAATTTTGAAATCGTAAAACGCCAGATTTATTTTATTGTGTTTTGAAGCTCGTGCGCTTTGCTTGCGATATGCCATAGTTTCTTCAAGTTACCTTGACCATACTGTTGCGGTTTTAAATTGTCGAAATCGTCCTTGTCCTTAACGCAAAAAAATAATCTTCTTATTTGTCTTATTTATTCATATTATGTTAAAATAATAACATAAGGGAACAAGGTTTTTGTTGATAAGAACTGAATCCTTATGTGGTCGATTGGCAGGTGAATCCTACAACGCATTACAGGAGGAATTCGTTTTTTTCCCGGACTGTTCGCATGTGGAATAACCTTCCTGCAGAAGTCTTCCCTCTCACTTACTACATGATTAAGTTCAAATCGAATGTTCACAAACACTACTCCCTCTATCCTCCTTCCCACAACATATTTTCCTAGTTCCAACACAATGCAATGCATTAGTAGATGTCATCCCCTGAGTGCTGGTCCTAACAGAAAAAAAAGTTGTTTTTAAGGTAATTTAGGAATTACCTTAAAAACCAAATGAATCCGAATCTGCACTTAGAGATTTCCTATCAGCTCAACTTTTTGATATATCGTCGCCCCGCAATTATACTGTCGTATATCACAAAACCAAAAAAAAAAGTTAAAAACGCAATATTGAAAAAATTTTTCAGCTCTATCGATCTGTGCTCTCGTAATGTTCCTACCCTCTATGTAAAGCGAGATATTCTCTGTTGGCTTTGACGTACGCACCACAAAAAACAATAGAATTATTCTTATTGTGCCGTATTCACCATTTTTTGGATATACGGCAAAAACTAAAGCAAAAATACGGAATTTATAAGCCCGACATTATTGTGACGTATGTGCTCTACATTTAATACGTGCAACAGAATAATTATAATTTAAATAACATATTATTTTGCCGTACGTGTACGAAATTTGTTGTTGTTTCGCAATACTGTTATACAAAATTTTCCATTTGCCGCAGTTGTGTTTTGATTGCGGTGGTAAGAACATGTAAATATGGAATCGCAGGCACCCGAAATTGAATCAGTTTTACTCGAGTGAGTTTTTATGAACTATTTTGATATTGATATTATACAATATATAATATTCATATAATTTTATTGCTATTTTATTTTTGGGCAAAATTTCAACGATATATTCTTTTTTTAGTATGGCCGATGAAATATTAGGCGAAGATAAAATATCAGAGGATTGTTCCAGCATTGGTAACTGAAATATTTTTAAATTAAATAATTAAATTTAAATAAGTTATTTTATATAGAAGACTTTGATTCAGATGATTCGGCACGTGATCCTGATTTTAATATTATAAAGGAAAGAACGCAACTCAAGCGCTTTTACGAGATGGTAAAAATTCACAATTACTTCCTATGTAATTTTATTAATCTTTTTAATCTAGAATCGACTGATGAATATAGTCCGGATATTCGAACCAACACTAACGATAAAAATAAATCACCAAATAATAAAAATTAGAATGAAAATGATAACTTACTTAGTGTACCATCAAGTTGTATATCATCAACTTCGGAACTCACACCTAAAATAACTCGGAAAAGACAAACTAATAAAGAAAATTGGAAACAAAATTTTCGTAAAAAACGTCGTCAACAAGGATTGTCTTATATTTCATCTAAAGGAGTTGCAACTCAAGAAAAAAAACTGAAACCTCCATGTGCACCATCTTGCTTTTATTTGTGTACCAAAAATTTTGGTGAGGATATTAGACAATCCATTTTTAAAAGCTTTTGGTAGTATTATGACTGTTTGTTAAAATAATTAATAAGACAGTTAAATAAAGTCAGTACAAATATTTTTAATATACCTACTATATTTTTATAAATTGTTATTTTTTTTATACATTTTTTTAAGAAAAATGAATTTTTTTATTTCATTTTTATTATTGTAATAAAAAAATGAATTGAAATTATTGTTTTTTTATGTTTTATTATTTACATTTTGTTTATAAATTATAAACCTCGGTACGTATAAATGTTTTCTTATGTACATTGTTATTTCTATTATTTTGCCGTATGTAAACATTATTTTGCCTTACGTAATACAACTGCAAATAATTTCGGCATAAATGGCGTGTACGGCAGCATGGTTTTGTGCAAAAGTCCTTTAAAATAAGGATTCTGGTTCTAAACTAGTTTTTTTTTATGTCAAAATGAACTCAATAAATGACACTATGAGTGTGTAAAATATCGATAAAAGTTTTTCGAACCAATTTTTATTTATCTCGCTTCAAACTGAAAAGTTAATTTGCCAAAACTCGATTTTCGGGATGTACGTCAAAATAATTGCGGGGCGACGATATACCGTTATGTCTAAAATTAAGGCACTTCCAAATTCAAAATTCGTTAATTATATTATCTTTAACCCGTGCTTACATTAGTTTTTAATTTGCCCAGTTATTTTCGAGATATCGTTGAAGTTTGGAAAAAAGAACAAGTTAAGAAAAAAATTTTTTGTTCTTTAAAAATTCATAAAAAATAAAAATGCAAGAAAAATCACAGTTCTGGTTTAATAACGGCAGTAGGAAATAGCCCCCCAAAATATAACCCCACAAAATAAAAATGAAATCACCCCCCAAAAAGTTAGTACAGAGAACAACAACAACGATTTTTGGGGAGTTATTTCATTTCGTTTTGGTTGTTATTCCATTTTTTTAATTGGGGGTTTATTTCATATGAAATAATGCCCCAAAAAAATCATTGTAAAATAAAGACCAAAAATATTTTTTGGGGGTTTACTTTACTTAAAAATTTATAACGAAAGGGTTTTGGGACGCAAGGATTTTCTCCTCTGTGGTATAACAAGCACCGGTTTCGCTAACTAAAGCTTCTCTGAGTAGCCAGCCTTCGGCCGGGCACAAGGCCGATTTTAGGAGCTTTAGTTAGCGAGTCGGTATTTGTTATACCGACCGAAGGCCGGCTACTCAAAGAAGCTTTAGCTAGCGAAGCCGGTGTTTGGTGTATCATAAAGGAGGAAATCCTTGCGCCCGGCTGAGGTTTCAACCCTGCTATATATTACGCTATTCTATAAACCAAAACTGTATAATTAATTGTATCATACATAGACTGACTTCCAAAACGTACTAATACAAAGTTCGTACACAATTTTACTACTGTATTTTAACCATGTACATGTACAAAGTACCGAAACAATGCAACTATGTGTTTTGTTTGTTAAAACGTTTTGAAATGTAAGTGATGCAACGCATAATACTTTTAAAATAAATCTATGTTGCTTGCAAATAAAATCTTAAATGTCACAAGGCATCAACTTTAAAACCGATGCTCTGATTGCTTTTTTGATTCGTTACTAATACTTAGCAGTGACGTTTTGGAAGGGTTTGCATTGTATATATATTGTACTGCGGCGTTATGGAAGTCAGCCATATTTAATTTCAGAAATTGGGGTCTCATTTCAAATGAAATAAGCACCCAAAAATTAGGGGATTACTTAACTTCTGTTTGGGGCGTTATTTCATTTCGTTGGGGGCTAATTTCATTATCAAAATTGGGTTTTTTGTATATGAAATAACCCTCACACTTTGGGAGGTTATTTCATTATTTGTTTGTGGGGTTATTTCATGCTGCCTTTAAAAACATTTACAGCCGTATTTATAACAAAAAGTTAGCCACAGTTTGTACACTACGTACAACGAGCTGCTAACTAGAATGCCGATTCAGCCTAGCAGCTTGTAAGCACAGAGTTTATTTATAACAAACTTTTGTCCATCTGCTAACTAAAAAAATCAACTCTGAATTTTAATGATGCCACATTATATTACTGAAAAATGCAACATGTTTGTATTAATCATCGCTGGTTTGGAATTTTTTTGTAAATTGTTTTTGTTTTTTCCTCCACATATAACAAATTTAAAAAGTTTTTAAAATTAATATAAAATAAAAAAAAAAAAGAAACATAAAATAAAACAGTAATTAAAATAAAACCAACCAAATTGTTTAACATTTAACAGCTGTTTCTTACAAGTTGGCAAACGTTTGGCAGCTGGTTAAAAAGGGTTTAGCAAATCGTTAACCAGAGTTTGGTAAGTGTATAATAAATAAACTTTGTGCTAACTTCAGCCAAATTTCCATTATAAATACGGCTGTTAGTTTTCAAATCAAATGAGCTTTATTTCATTGTAAACGATGCACATTTTATTCACAATTTATTAAGAAAACTGAATTGATAAAAATCGCGATATATCTCATTTTGTGCATAGGTTTTTTGGTGATTTCCAAAAATTTTATTGTTTTTCAAAGCTAACAATTTTATCTTATAGAAAAAAGAAAATTTTTGAAAATCGCTTAATGAACTTTTATATTTTGGAAAAAACTCAAAAATACGATTAGTACCTGTAACTTTAAAATGCGAGCTGATGGAGAAAAACGGAGATTAATGTCCTGTTCGTCGAGAACGATTTATAATTTGTTAAATTAAATTTTTTTCCTTCGACCTTTTTTTAATAAAAAAAAATAGTTTTTTCGAGCTCGCGGCCAATTATTTGTATAAAATATATATATTATTTATTAAATTATTTTTTCCAATCCACATTCAATATTGAATGTTACAAATATACTTGTATCTCATTCCTTGATAATGATATCCGATGGATTTTGAAATATTGAAAAAAAAATAGTTTTATAAATAATATATATATTTTTTACAAATAATTGGACTCGAGCTCGAAAAAACTATTTTTTTTTTATTTATAATTTGTTTTTGTTTTAAATGTAATTTAAGCGCACGAAGTCTTTGTTCGTTATCGACGAACAAGCCCCTAGATTTAAAATAAGCGACCTTAAATTAGTAAAAAAAAATGCATCAAACTTGCAATCAAGAAAGAAAAAGTTAAATTTTGTTTCCTTGTGTTTTTAAATCTCAGTAGAGCAATATTGAAAAATATTAAAAAAAAAAAAATTGTAAAGCCTTTTCTCTTTCAAGTCTATTACGATGCGGTGTGTAAATACTAGGGTATTCATTCAATTAACAGTTAATCGGTTAACCGACTAATTACAACCCGATTAACTGATCGGTTAATTTAAAATTGGCTTTTTTCGATTAACGATTAAACCGGTTAATTTCAGTCGATTAACCGATTAACCGATGTAACAAAATTTTTAATTTTTTGTAGTATTAAACCATATTTTCCTGTGTTTTTAATTATGGGTGAGTCCCAAAAAGTCAGTAGCAAAGCATCTCGCATTTTTAAATGTACACTCACAATATTATTACAGTAACGGACTGTAGTTTATTTAAGAAATATTCCGTTCAGTCATTTTTAAATAAATAAACATTTAAAATTCCAAGCAAATTTATTTTCAACTGATTCTAACAGTTATTCAAAAAACTAAGTGCATATTAATACGGATTTTCAGTTGCAGTTAATATTGTCCGTTGATTGAGTTAAATTCTTCTTTATGTTCAAGTAAATAAAAATGTAATTTAAAGCAACGAAAAGTTCATTTAATTTTTACTGTCAAAAATTCAACCGCGAATTCCGTAAAAACAAATCAATATTCAGTTATCTTATATAAATTAATTGTCAAAAAATTAACTACATATTCCGTAAAAACAAATAAATATGCAGTTATTTTATAAAATTTTACTACCAAAAATTTATTTTTACTTATCTATAAAAAATGAATTGCTTGTTTTGTGTAAGCAATTCCCATTTTCTATTTGTTAAAATAATTTAGTTAAATACATCAAATTTTAAAAGTAAAATAATTGCGAAGCCATATCGGTCATGCTGCTGGTGTCTTATAATTGAGAGTTCTTCTGTAAACAACGTGGTCAGTACAACAAAAGTAAAACAAACGTGTGTAAAAGGGTAAGTAAATAAAAATATTCTCCCTCTCTCGCTTATAAGAAAAACAAGCGGACAGGTGTCTGTCTGGTATTTTTTAGAAATTCGGCTCTTTTGTGGAGTAAATGAAAATTTAATAAAATAACTGAATATTTAATTGTTTTTACTGAATATGGTGTTGAATTTTTGACATTAAAATTTTACAAAATAACTGAATATTTATTTGATTTTACGGAATATGGTGTTGAATTTTTGACAGTAAAAATTAAAGTAACTTTTTGTTAAAAATAAATGAAAAATAGGTAGACCGGTTTTTAATTGAACTTTCATTTATTTTATATTACAATTTCAGTTAATTTTACGTACAGAATATTGTGAGTGTATTTTACAACAACCATGTAGAATTTTACAATGTTATCTGTATCAAAAAAAATTTACCAAAGTGCACCAAAAAAGTTGTGTTTAGAAATATTTTTTCATACAATATATTTCCTTCTAGAAATACATTCTTAGAATACAGTACAAAAACAGAAATTAAGAAATTCGAAAATTAACTTTTTTGCATAATGTTTAGTGCCGAGCTTTGCTAGGATGAGTTAAATGATGACCTGACAACAGAAGGAACTCTCGATAGACACACAACAACAGAATTGTCCGAAACAAGTAGAAATGTTAAAAATTTAAAAAAAAAATTAAAACAGGACTCTAATGGCATAATGGAAGATTTGATATCTTTAGAGAAATCCAGGAGAAGGTCTGTGAAATTAGATATTCTTATTATGGGTTGCTTTCGATTTCTCTATCATATACGATGAGTGATAGAATATTTTCCAAATCAAGTTTTATCGAAACTTAAGAAAAGAGTCGCTAAAATCCTAAACATTTTAACCAAATTATTTTTCTAAAAGATTATTTTATAAGATCTGCTTAAACTATTGTAATTACTAATAAAATGATCTCACAGTTTATTTTTTAATCCAAACATAATATGTAATTATTCAAAAATATGAATTATATTGTTATGAATTATTTTTTGGTTTGCTCGTTTGAGTTCAAGAATTTTTATGTTATTGTTTTTTTTTACTAATAAACTTCAATTTATAAAAAAAATTTAAATTTTTATTTATTGGAATTACTAAATTTATTAAAAAAAAATAATTAATCGGTTAACCGATCAATAACAAAATTAAACGATTATTAACCGATAAAACCAAAACCTCGATTAATTAATCGAGCGATTAACCGATTAAAGCAAAAACCCGATTAAATGAATACCCTAGTAAATACATATCGACGGCCTTAATTCATCACCTGCTATGAACGAATTTCTTGAAAATCACTTTTTTAAAGAAAACTGTTAGCAGCTTCATCGCTGACAAAAATTTCAGAGAGAAATAATTGGTTTTGGTACCTTTGTTTAAATCTTTATTATTTGTCTATCAACTATTTTAATTTTTTCTGTTTTAAGGCCCAACCAGAATGTGCGTAACGTGACTTAAGCAACTGAGCAAATACATGTAAATCATATCTGCAAAACCATATTGAACTTAAGGAAACTTTATGTTAAGTTTTATTAAACTGTCATTTGCTTAAGCAAGGTGCGAAAATAATCGCTGATTCCGTACGGAATCAATGTTTTTTATTTTCTTTTTGTTATTTTTAATGCATTTGAGAGGCTTTTTGTTTTCTTTTTGACAGTAGCTTAATTATGTTTATGCACATTCTGGTTGGGCCTTTAATGTAAAACCTGCTTTTAATCACATTAATTTAAAAAACTTATTAGAATGCAAATTAAACGAAAATTTCCTACTATTCTTTATATACTTGTTTAGATACTGTGAAAAAAATTACAAAATAATTTCAGAAATTCAGAGAAGTTTGCTAAAATTTGATATATTGCATCAATTGATTAAAAGGACCAGAAAAAATCGCGAAAAATTACAAATTTTAAACAACTCCTAAAACTTTAAAGAATTGCAAAAAATTCAGTAGAGATTGCTAAATTAGTGAAAATTCGCTTGCTAACAGCGGCATGATAGCAAAGTCTAATATTAATCACAAATCGCTAAAGCTGTAAAGGATCAGAAAGCTTCTTTGCGAACATTGCAAAATTGTAAACACACCCTAAAATTTATTAGAAATCGCTAAATCAGCGAAAAAAGAAATAATGTTGGAAAATCATATAAATCACGTTCAAATATGAGCTGAGAAAAAAAATTAAGCTGTAGCCATGCCGGTGGGATGCCATAACGTCCAGTGATACAGTGTCCATGACCACTGTGTCATAGTGTCATAGAGTCCATGGATACATGACACATTTGAATATGTCATAATGTCCGTGGGCATTAAGACACTTTGCAAATGGTCATTATGTCATTTTTAAAGGTGTCATAAGATCCATAATTACTAAAGAAGTTAAACACAAAAAAAGATCTACATACACGCAGAGAAAAAACATGTTTTATTACGGTCACAACTAACAAAACAATTTTTAAAGAAACTAAATTTAACCATAATATGGTTGTCGGTGACAATAATTTGGTTAAATTAAACATGACATGGTTAAAATTTTCTTAAAAAATTGTTTAGTTGTTTTTTCTCTCCCGGCAGAAGGCCGTCTATGCCTTTGAAATTGTAAACATGTAGAGTAGAGTGTAATAATGTCCGCGGACATTACGACACTGCTCTGATGGACATTATGACACTTTTAAAAGCGTCATATTGTCCATGGACACTGTGACACTATTTTGAGCATCATAATGTTCATGGACACTGTGTCACTTGAGTTTATGACATGCCACCGTCATGCCTTTAAGGACAGGGCTGCCAGACTTGGGGATTTATCCCAAAAGTTGGGGATTTCATGCGAGCAAAAAGGACAAAGAAAGTCATTTGGGGATTTAAAAAAAAAATAGGGGAATTTTTTGGGGATTTTCCACATTTTAAATAGATTTCCCTTTTTTATTACTTACGCTTATTTGTCTTTGTTTCAAAAAAAAGTACCAAACTTTTATCTTACTCTTATCAACAACTAATACGTGTTAAGGGTCTTGAATAAGATTACCATTTTTGTTGAGTATGTTAAAGGTATCTTTTAAAAAGGAAGAATTTAAGAAAAGAATCTAAAACCGTTGACAACTCATACAATATTTGATTTTTTAAAGACAATTTTCAAGCAAATATGTCTTCCCAAAAAATAAGTATATATGAAAGACAGTACAGTAATGTTTAAGAAAAAAAGAATACTTGGCTAATGGTAAGTACTATAATGCATCGAAGTTTTAAATAAATTTTAAGGATGGCTAAGACCGATTGACCAAGCTCCAAATTCGTAAAAATTGGCTCATTCGTCTTCAAAACCAACATATTGTTTTGCCTGTAGTACCTAGCGTGGCCGTTAGTTGTATGGAGAACTTTTTTTTTTGATTTCTTATACTCTCCCCCTCCAAATCGGTTCAGTTTTATGTAAAAAAAAATACAAAAAATTTCGTAGCGATAAGTTGTGTTTTAGGGAGGGCGTCCGCTACTCAAAGTTTGCCATCAAGCCATTTATTCAAATGTAATTTGTTTGCGTATGACTATCTTCTAAAAACAACATTTTACAAGAATATGATATATGGCAATATTTTAGCTCTTCTAGTCAAAAACATAAGCCTCCAAGAAAGTTTTTTGCTAAGACTAATATCTTAGAAAATAATTAAGAAAATAACAACAAAATACCAAACATTTTATATACGTTTTATATATATAAAAAGGCGATTTAATGTCAAGTGACACAATTTTGAAATCGATGTCTTCCGATTTGGATGAAATTTATACCAATTTTAGTCCTATTAGATAGTAGTTTACACACAAATTTTCAACAAGATCGGTCAAAATGTTTCAGAGGTAGAGGGGGTCAAAGTTTGCCATACAGGTGTTCTTTCTCATCCATGTAATTTATTACCTATTGGTGTTAGCAAAATTTGTCCCAAGTAGCTTAGATAGCTATTTAATCAATCTTTTTTAAAAATATTTTTTTGTTTCTTTTAAAAAATTTTTTAATTTTTTTTTTTTAAATTTAAAACTTTTTTTTTTATTTTTTTTAGCCAAGTGTTAAATTTAAAAAAAAAAAATTTTAAAAATTTTTTAAAAAAACAAAAACAATTTTTTTAAAAAGTTTGATCAAAAAGCTATCCAAGCTACTTGGGACAAATTTTGCTTTCACCAATAGGTAATAAGTTACATGGATGAGAAAGAACACCTGTATGGCCAAAATGTCAAACTTTGACCCCCTCTAACTCAGAAACTTTTTGACCGATCTTGTTGAAAATTTGTGTCTAAGCAACTATCTAACAGTACTAAAATTGGTGTAAATTTCATTTAAATCGAAAGACATCTATTTCAAAATTGGGTCACTTGACATTAAATCCCCCTTTTATATATATAAAACGTATATAAAATGTTTGGTATTTTGTTTTTATTTTCTTAATTATTTTCTAAAATTTTGATTTTAGCAAAAAACTTTCTTAGAGGCTTATGTTGTTGACTAGAAGAGCTAAAATATTGCCATATATCATATTCTTGTAAAATGTTGTTTTTAGAAGATAGTCATATGCAAACAAATTACATTTGAATAAATGGCTTGAAGGCAAACTTTGAGGGACGGACGCCCCCCCTAAAACACAACTTATCGCTACGAAATTGTTTTGTATTTTTTTTTACATAAAACTGAACCGATTTAGGGGGGGAGAACCCACCCTAGTAATACCTTACTGAAATCGCTTAAAAAGAGTTTAAAAAACATGCCGAAAGCAGTCGCTACAAACAAAATAAAATATTTTTTTTACTAAGACCCCTATTACGGTTTACAACTCAATTCAGTTGAGTTGTAATTAAGACAACTGGTTGTGATCAGTTGTAATTTTTGTTATGTTTTTGTTCACCGCAATATAGCAAAGTTGTAAACCATAATACAAAAATTAAAAAATTACAACCCAACTGAGTTGAGTTGTAAACCGTAATAAGAGTCTTAACATTTTTATTTGGGGATTTCTTATTATTTTTAAAGAAAAATTTTAATTTGGTCAGAAAAAACCAAAAAAAAATTTAACTTTTTCAAGTTTTGTTTTTTAACTTGGGGATTTTTGGTGATTTATTTTTTATTTTTTGGGGACAAGGAAAAAAGTACCTGGCAGCCTTGATTAAGGACGACATCAAATATATTAGGTGCGATCGCGTACTTTTTGGATAAAGTTCGGTTAAATGAGAGCAAACTAAAATTTCTCTCACTGATAGACAAAAATTTACAAAAGTTCGGGAACAATAAAAACCAAATTTCAACCCCAAAAGAAAACGTTACTATGAAAACGTTCAAATAAATACATAAATGAAACATTAGCATGTATAAAAGTAAAATGTTAACATTTTCTATTATTTATTTTAATAATACATATTTCTTATTTTTATTATTTTGGTAATATGTACTTGTTTGTAGTTTTATTATTTTTTGACACATCTGATTGTTGAACAATTTTCCAATTAGCCCAAAGAAAAAGTATGGGCTACTTCGTGCAAGAAGAAGAACTTTGAGTACGAAAACAGTTTTCAGTAACATGGGTCTTCCGCGGGCTCCCAACGTTGTGTACGGGATCACACCTATTGCAGTCAGCTTTAATATGGCGACACAAAGTACAAATACCTGAATAGGCTGTATTTTGGAATCTCTTAAAGAAAACCTGAGATAAAAATCTGTCGTTTGAATTTTAGCATCAAATATGTCGTTGAACATCTTTTATAAAAAAAGTTTATTTATATTAGTTCGTACCCAGTTGGCCAGATTGTATGCACGACTTGTCCCCGGTCGTTTAAGTTTTCTAGAAGACAATTTACAGGAGTTCGTCGTGCACTACAGTTTCAGCAACGTTGTCTTACAAGTTGTCTTCTATTTAGCTCTATGTGGGACAGTATAAGCGACACAGTCTTATAAGTTGTCTTGTATAAATGCTAATGACGACAAAGTTTTCTTGGATGCTATTTAATCACTTGCTTGGTTTTCATAAAATTCTCATATTCTTTTTTTTTAATTGTTGACTAAATACGTACAAAAAATTTAAATATTGGCTCTAACTAGTAAAACCGAAAAATGCTGATGAAGTTATTCGCGGGCTGGAAAATGGATGCAGTTAGTACATCACTTTCAACCTTAGAATTTTTTATAAGAGTCGAATATAAAACATATAACAGAAATTAAAATTCCAACTGTACTAAAAACTGTCTGAAATAGAAAACCATATAATAATTTTTGTCGTGGACGTCAAAATAGACGACATTGTCATGCATGTAGTCGTTGACGACAAAGTAGGCGACATTGTCTTTCTTTGTGTCGTGTCGTGATTTTCGCGACACTTGTTCGAAAGTGTCGTTGACGATTTGTTCCCGCTGTCCCTCACATGTCGTGCAGGAATTAACATTGTCGTGGATCCGTCTTCAAGGATGTCTTAAAGATGTGCCCAACTGGGTAGCCTCTTTTTGTTCTTAAATATAATTAACTTATCTACAATAAGAATATTAATATTTTCCAATTCAGATTAGTAAGTGAAAAATCTACAAGATTGAATCCTATTCTGCCCTCCTAAGAACGCCAGTCACATTTCCATTTTAATAGTTTAGAGACATTTAGCCAGGTTTTAAAAAACTGCATTCGAAACCAAAAACTTTCGAACAAAATTTGTGTACACCTTTTCGCTTTTTGAGTTGTTTTGACTGCGACTGTTTACATTTAATGAATCAGAAGTAAAAGCAACATTTTTTTGGCCAATGACAAATGAAAAAGTATAAGAAATGACAGTTTTTCTACTTTGACTGCAGTTTTTTAAACGCAGTATTTAGGTTTTACGTTCTTTATCTTTCGCGCCTGTTGACAGTCTGTTTATCGATTTCGAACGTTAACGTTCGCATAGAAAATTATACTTAAATCAAAAACAAAATTCTAAAATTTGTTTTCGGTAAATTCATACATAAATTTTATTTTATTTTATTATCGTAACAAACGGGAAATTTTGATGATAAAGTAAAGAAACTGGATTTATGACTTTTTTTGCCCACCAAACCCTTAATAAATTGGTAAATTTTAGTAAAAAATTCCAGGTGAATAGGTTGGCGTTAAGACATGCCTCAAGCCCGCTCAAATTTGGGAAACCCATAATTTCACAAAAGAGCTGATTTTGATGTACTCTAACTTAAAGGCTATTAATTTTACAACAAAATTTTGTAAAAAAAAACTGTTTGCCATGAGGTTTCCAACATATGTTACCTATGTAAACAAGTTTTTTCCTAGTCTCATATTTTAAAACTTAATTAAAAAGAAGAATTGAATAAAACCAACAACTAAGAAAATTTAAAATTAATTTGTTTTTTTCAGTTTTTGTACAAATTTTGCCATTAAACAATTACTTTTGCTATTAGATGTAATAGAATCGAAATGTGTACGAAATTATCGTTCTAAAGAGATATAAAAGACAAAATTTGGTTAAAAAATGTCGAAGTTAATAAAATATCCCCAGGCCATTATCGTGTCTCAGGCCAATCGAACAAGAAATGTAGAATTAAAATGAACACATTTTCAGGAATATTTGAAAAAGAGTTAATTTTTACTTAAACTATACCTGTATTTACTTGTATATGAGTTTTTGTCTTCGTACGACAGCGTTCACCTATTCGCAGGTATGACCAAAAAGAAATTTTTTTTAACGGCAGTTTCAAAACTCCATTTTCAAATTTTTAAAAATTTGGTTTAGCAAATTTCCGAATTTTTTAATTATCACATTGCGTTTTAGTTAGGATATGTGAGGGAATAAAAATATGAAAAAATTAAGCCAATACCTCTCATAGGTTTTCCGTACCTGCGATTTAAGTTTTGCGATTTTCTTTACTGTAATTAATTTTAAGTAAAACTTATTCAGCCCACATAATTTAAAAAATACACTGAAGGTTTTACTAAAATAAAACCCAAAAAATCTTACGAAAACAAAGTTGTTCAAATAACTTCAAAATTTCTTTGCGTTTGTTCACAATAAAAATTTATTTCATATCGTTTAAAAATATTAAAATAAAAAAACTAAAGCAAAACAAAATAAAATAAAACAAACATAATTCCAACAGTAAACGTTATAAAAACAAGTTAGAGTGCTATATTCGGCTGTGCCGAATCTTTGATACCCTCCACCGGCAGTTCGAATGTTTAAGGAGTAATATCTGTATGATGTCTTTTTATTATTATTATTATCTTAAACTGTGACGATTTGTTATTAATTATGGTTTTAGGAGACTAAACTGTTTTCCGGGATTAGGGCATATATGGGGCCTAGGGTAAATTATGTACTGATCTTCACGAAATTTCACACTATCATTTATAGTCCTATAAAATTGTGACGAGCCAAAATTTGTTATGATTGCATTAGTTTTTACGGTTTTAGGCGTACTAAACTGTTTTCCGGGAGTAGTGTTTATATGGGGCTTAGGGTAAATTATGGACCGACCTTCGCGAAATTCTACAGTGTCATTTCTAGTCGAATAAAACGGACTTGTGCAAAATCTTATGTCATTCCGTGCATTTTTGCATCATTTATGTTAGTTTTTGTAACAAAATTATCAAGTTTTTGAAGGTGGTGGTTCCACATTTTGATTCATAGCTCTGGTCCTACTGAACCGATTTTGCTGAAATTCAATCCCAAACTGCTTAGGATAACTACAAGCAATTTGACACCTAGTTTGTTTATTTCTTTTGAGTTTTTCGAAAGTAAGCGTGTTTTCAACTGACAGACGGACAGACAGACGGACATGGCTAAATCGACTTAGAATTACTCAAGCAGCCAGAATATATATACTTTATGGGGTCTGAGATGAATAATAAAAAAGTTTCACACGGAATGACAAACTTAGTATACCCTCTTCACAACTAATTGTGGTGGAGGGTATAAAAAGTATTGAATTGGTCACTTAAACTCAAATAAAAATTAAACGGTCAATCGCTGTCTAGGTCGGTTCACTTGCAGTTTCTGGAAGAGATTTTCAAAATGCTATTTTGATTTTGGCCAAAATATCTTTTAGCTTTTGTATAAGGTCTTGTTTTCTGATGTTGCGAAAATTATTTGTTTAAATATCAGTAATTTGAAAAGATTAAACATTTCCATTAAGTGCAGAAGGGTAATATTTTTAGCAGTAGGTCTACCTTTCTGCACTTAATCGAATATTTTTTAAATTTCATTTATGTACTTTTCAGTTTCGTTTTATCGTCAAACGAATTTTATCATACTTCCTTATTTTATTCTTTTAAGTAATATGCATAAGCAGTTATGTCAATAACCGGATTATACACCTTCTACTCGACAACAATCATACCCGGTTATTCACACAGTTTTCGTTATTATTAAAAAATTTGAATTGCATGGCTATTTATACAGAAAAAAACTCTCAACCAAAAAAACATCAAAGATGTGAGCACGATTACTTTTATAAGGAACTGCTTGGATGGCCTATGACAGAAGAAGTAGGGGATGATTCTTATGAATAGTTAAATATTTAAGCCAATTCTTATCAATAATGCAATATTTAATGATTGTTATAATTATTAAAACTAGTGTTCGCCTAGTGGTCAAAAATCGACCATAAATTGTTATGTACATATGAAGAAACAATATTACATCTAAGTATATATAAATTTACATGTTTCGAGCATTTATTTTTTCCATCTTAGTGAATCGATTTGGCGAGGGAGCAGCCTCCGGTTCATATTATATCATCCACGTAAGTTAATTTAATTTTGTATGTTCAATTTAAAAAATATCAATTGAAAAACAAAAAATATCAACAAATATCCTTTATAGATTGTCATCAACTCAGGACATTGCATATGGACATTTCCATGTTATCGTACGTGACATTTGTACAGCTTCAGAGAGATAGATATTTTGCAAAAATAGTAGTAACTAAAAAATTTTGTTATCATTTAGATGGTTCTATATAAAAAAAAAAATTATCAAATTCGGAGCCTTGTTGTCCAAAATATCGAGCAAAATAAGTGCATATCGTACGTGACATAAAACGGAAGTGATTTTGGGGTTAATGTAAAAAAATACGAAAATCTGCGAATTGTGGGAGGTATTTTTTTTTTTTTTTTTTTAATTTTTTACAATTAACCACATATTTTTTCTGTATAATCCGTAATTGGAAGAGAAAAAAATTTTTTTAATGGTTTTATAATGAACAAAATGTAGTATCGTTCGTGACATACCGTACGTGACAGATTTTTCTCTTATAGTATTTACAAGGCATAAAATATATTTTTTGTAAATATATGTATATAAGAACTTAAAACAAACAAGTAAGAAAGTATAGTCGGTCAAGCCCGACCATATTATAACCTACACCATAATATATAAAAAAAAATTTTGAGAGTGTACCCCATTAAGTGCCCATTGCCAATCAAGGTCGCCAGAACAGGGGGATTCCCGCGTATTTCGATTCGAAAGAAATAATTTACGAAGTCGAACAATTTGTACTGTGTATTACGATTTGCGTACTATTTGTTTCGAATGGACGGAAGTTGTTAATACCTTTTCGAAAAAAAGAAGTTCCTTTCGTAACGGCAACTCTCTATTATGAACAAAAAAATCGCGTTCGAAACTCCAACTCCGTATTAAGAAAACCAGAGTCAGTTATGTAAAAAGCGTTACGAAATAGTTCGAAAGCTATTTTGTTAGTGACAAAGTGAAAATGACAAAGTGAAAATGACAAAGTTCTAGATAAATAATAGTGTAAAACAAACAAATTAAACCTTATAATATTATAATTGATATAAAATAAATGTTTACTAACGTTATTATTGAAAATGTTTAAATATTTGTGGTCTTGAAATTTAAAAAAATTTAAAAAAAAAAAATTACATTAACAAACAAAAAGCCGTATAAAGTAATAAAGTAATTTTTCCAGTAAACTCTTCAAACCACAAGGAAATACATTAAATTTGTATTAAAAAGCACAATTATAATATTTTTCACACATTGAATAGTAATTAATATTTGTTTTGTTGTGGAATATTTTCGTCCATTTTGGTATTTTAATAGTAGTGCTACCAACTTTTAATCAAATTTCCCATTTGTTTATAAATACAACTTTGTCATCGTTTCGAACGAGTTACGCAGTACGGTTTAACTTTCGAATTGGAAATTGCTTTCGAAACATTTTGCTTTTTGAATCAAAATACGCGGTTGCCCCCAAGAAGTAATTTGTGCCGAATATTATTTAGTTGTTTGCCCCGTACCGATTTAAGGAAGGGGGTTTATATGGGACCAATGGTTAAATTTTGAACCCACCAGCAAAACATTTTGTCATGACATAGTACCTATCGTAAAAGTCATTGGCGCCAATTTTTATGTAAACACCAACATTTATAAGGAAGTTATGGTATTGAGTTATTTTCGGGAGAAGTACTTGTATGGGAGCTATGGACCGATACCAATAAAATTTTGTAAGATGATTTTGATTGTCATAAAATAAGGTTTGACCAAATTTAAGCCAAATACCAACATAATAAGACGATGCATTTAGTTGCATTTTTTTACTTACAATATCATACGTGACGAACTTTAAAAGCTTATAAAATTTTTATTATACCAATTTAAAAAAAAAAATCCGACCAATATTTTTTTTGCAACAAATATCTTACTTTGAACTTTTATTTTGAAACACCTAAGACTGATCAATTTCAAATTACAAAGATAAATGATGTTTTTGCACCACGTACGTGACATTAGAATAGCATCCAAAACAAACACAAAAATATGCCGCTAATCGAACTATATATTTGGTATTTCCTCATGGATCTTGTTCATTGTTGTTGTAACAATTATTTTAAAGCATAATTCCAGGGAAAATTGAAAATTGTTAATTGCAGTTACCAAAAATTAATCAATGAGAAAGTGAGTTTAAACTTTTATTTTTTGCTTTTTAAAAATTGTATTAAGAGCTATAAGTACCTCGGCAAAGTAAAGTTTGGGTGTTTTTTCCTTTCTACTATATTTGAAAAAAAGTTTCAAACATTTTAATTTTTTGAGTCGTGGTTGACATTCTCATGGCAATGCCCATATTTAATTTTATTTTTCTATGTCTAAAATTAACGAAAATTAATTAAAATACCAGATGTAAAACGAAAAAGTACCAAAAACCTTCCTTCCTTTACATTCTTATTCACTCAGGACCATGCATGTTTATTTTTGACTTTGTAGGTCGAATATTAACAAAAATTCAAAGAGTACCAGATGAAAAACAAAGAGTACAAACATTTTTCATCTTATAGGTTCCTATTTACTCAGAAACCTGCACCTATAATATTATGCTTTTAAGTTCAATATTATAGAAAATTTTAAAATTATCACATGAAGCACGGAAAAGTAAAAGAAATTTAATATCCCGTATTTCCCCTTTTTGATATTTTTTTCTCCCCATTGAGGTTCGGTTGACAAACAAAAGAAGAAGGCGTTCTTAACTGTTTTGCCTGTGCCGATTTATACAAAAGATTTATATAGTCGAAATATTCGAAAACCGGTTTCTGAAAAATGTCGAATAATCGACCACCCTATTTTTTTTATTATTTTATATTTATATATTATTATACTCTACAATTATTAAGCAGATTTCAATAATATATATATACATATATACACTTCTGTAAATACCTTTCAAATGGTGTATATTTTGTTCAAATCGGTTGACATACACAAGAGAAAAGTGTTCTTAACTGTATTGCCTTTGCCGATTTATATATACAGATGTAAATAGATGTTTCTGAATAACAAAAATACCATTTCGTGTATGTTTAAAACTAATCTTGTATTTACATAACGTGTTCATGTATCTTATTTGAGTATCATCTTAGACAATTTAAAATTAATGTCTACTGACCCTCTATGAGATCAGAACATAAAGATTGCATTTGTTAAAATCTATAATTAACTAAACTGTTTTGATTGATTATCTCAAAATTAATGTTTTGCAGTAGTTCCCTTTCTGCACTTAGCTTTTCCTATGTGTCCCACTTAAAGTGTGAGAAGCCGTATGTATAAAGTTTGAATTGAACAAATCTATTTATTTCAAATGGTAACAGCTTTTATTTCAAAATACTCGAACAAAATAATACACCAGAGCCACCCTGTTCACAATTGATAACACAAAAACAAAACAAAAAACAGCTGTGGATGTTTGCCAGCTGAAAACTTTTTTCTTCCCAATTGTTTTGATGGATAAAATGATTATGTACATGTTCATGCAATTTAACTTACCTTTTCTAAATGTTTTTCAAATCCGGTTGAATTCTTTATGATGTCGGTTATATATTTAATAAATTCTGCACCTTTTTTGCGAGTACCCATCACTATATTTATTAATTCTATCAAATATTTAACTAATTAAAATAATTGTTAACCACTAATATGAAAGATACCACACTGATTGAAAATGAACAGAAAAGTGACAAACCATGGCGTAATTTCTGCATAAGGTGGCCTCGATATTACAACAAATACAAAAATAACAGAGCAAAATATATTAATAAAATGACCTCAGTTCTACAATAATGCAACAATAGCAAAAACAACTCGCATTTTGTTGCTAGAATTGTTACGGTAAATGTCAAAAGAAGCTTATTCGCATTTATAAATAATAGGTGTGATCCCGTACTCAACGTTGGGAGCGCGCGGGATTCCAATCTTACCGAAAACTGTTCACGTACTCAAAGTTTAGTAAAGTGAGAGAGCTTTTAAGAGAAAAATATTCTTCTTCTTCTTGCACGAAGTACTTTTTGGTAAGGCGGCGACGCTGTATGCGTGACAGACTTTACTTCTTTCCCTCTCTCGCCTACTAACTTCGTCTGTCTGACAAAAATGTCCACATTGTAAATTGGGCCTAAGAACCCCTCCCCAATCTTCTCATCCCTCTCACAAATAAACTCAAGAATTGCTACAACAAAAATTACAAGTCTGGACGATTTCATACATAAACAGGGACCTACTTCTGGTAGTCGTGATCGAGTACTTGCTCGATTCGAAAGCAATTTTATTTCTTATTCTTTCAGTCGATACTGACCGAACCGAAAATATTTTTTCAGTATTGTAAACTTAAAAGAATGCTTTACAACACTGAAAAAATAATGCCGATTCGTTCAATATTGACTGAAATAATAAGATTTCAAATTGCTTTCGAATCGAGAAAGTACTCGATCACGACTGCCAGAATCAGGCCCCAGATTAAAGCAATAAAAAATCAGCTGTCTCTTTGAGGTCGCCTTATAAATATTAACAGCAGTGATAAACAATATGAGTTTGTCAATTAAAAACAGCTGATAACAGTATTGCCAGAACAAAAGATTTTAATTACCGTAATTTTTATTTAAAATTTCAAAAATTATGCCATTGATTTAAGAAGTTTTTATTTTATTCATAATTCATTAAAACAATGCCTCTATACTTTATCCATATTTATAGGTCCTGGTAAGTTTAACAATATATTTCTGATAGAAGGTAGAGATTAGTATTAATAAAGCTCATACATATAAAAAAGTTTTTAATTCGAGGAAAAAGCTATGAATAATCTTTAAAATTGTTTCATATAAATACAAAATGTGTAACACTCGTTTACATTGTTCATATCTAACACCTGCCTACCACTAATCAAAATGTATATGGCACATACAAACTAATTCATTAATCACTATAATATACTATGATATAAAATTTTTTAGATTAAATTGTATAGGTTTTTATATATACAATATATCATTATATTTATGTACAAACATACACACATATTTCTTCCAAAAAAAAAAAACAAAGAGATAATTTGAAGGGAATCACTATGAATATAAAAATTAATTTACTTTTTTAAAATGTTGTCTTTACACAAAAAAAATACATTTATTTAGAATTTTCTTATCAAGTATGTGTTTTATGTATTTACTTTTCTTTAAATTATGAACATGAACGCATAAATATTCAAACTTATAAAGAAGTTGTCGGTACTGCAGTGCTTCGTTCTTAAGCCTGGTACTCTGTTCAAAACTTCACGTGAAATGCTGTCAAAACGCATATGAAAAAAACTTGTGCGGAATATCTATGAAATAATGTTGATGGAGTTGTACTCTGTTCATTTAGTGAAAAAGTTCCGAAATGTTTCTGGCAACATTTTTTTACAAACCATAACACTCATACTTTTAAAAATCGAAACGAACTTGCCTTTAAAATTCTCTTTCCAGAGAGTGCTTCAATTTACGTTCAAGAAAACAGCTGATTTCAAGGTTAGTGAGCAAACTTTTCGTTTGCCTTTATAAATTGTTTTCTTGATGAGTTCTTGAATGTAAATTGCTCAAAAATTGAATGCAGCCTACGTCACAACTTTCAATTTTTGTTAATTTTGACAAATAGTATATGTAAAAGACTATCAAGAAAATCTTGAGCGTGTGGCTGCACTGTCATCATTTTTCACAAACTTGAACAGAGTACAAAAACTCCCGGCTATGAATTCTGTTGTAGATTCAACCCTGTTAACGCCGACGTATACTATAGCTGCGTAGTATGAATTATTATTCGAACGCCATTTTACCGCGTCTCTTATTTGTCAAACATGGTTGTTCAAAATTAACTGAAGAGAAATACAAGAAATTTTTGGAATAAAACCAATATAATCAAGAAGTTTTAAACATTTTGTGGAAATAAATAACGTAAAGTGTTAAAGAAAATATAAAACTCCACAAATACAATGAAGGCCACGTAAGTACTTAGAAAATTTTAAAATATGGCGAGTCTTTTTCTAAAGTGTCATTTACAGAGCCAGGACTCCCATGAGAACACCACACCAACAAAAAGACACACGCTTACGTACACAACTATCACAAGAAAACGTTCGCAATGAAAATTGCTTGCCGAAACAAAAAGATCCAGTTAATGTATTTTGTCGTGTACGACCATTACCTTCCGATGGTGATTTATCCTGTGTTAAAGTAAAAAATTCCAACACCATTGTCCTGACCTCACCTGAGCAGACTTTAGGCAGTAAACAAGGTTGTTCAAAAGAAACTCAGTATATTTTTAAGCATGTATTTGAGTATGCTGCTTCCCAGCATGATGTTTTTGCTGGAGTAGCTCAGCCCTTAGTGGAGAATTTAATACGAGGACGTAATAGTCTTTTATTTACTTATGGTGTCACTGGCAGTGGAAAAACCTATACAATGACGGGTGATATAAGGCATCGCGGCATAATGCCCAGATGTTTGGATGTTTTGTTTCGGACCATATCGGATTATCAAACCAAAAAGTATATTTTTAAACCAGATCGCTTAAATGGGTTTGAAATTTTATCAGAAACTGATGCTTTATTGGAGAGACAACAAGAAATGAATCAAAGATTTGCTGGTAGAGGAGCTTTGAGGCGAAAAGATTCCGATCCAGAAATAGCATCACAGGCTTCATGTGATATGGCTCCTCTACAGGGTATTGAGGAAGATAATATGTATGCGGTGTTTATAACTTATGTGGAAGTATACAATAATAGTGTATATGATTTACTAGAAGAAGGAGGCATTCAGAAGTAAGTTTTTTTTTTATATTAATAAAAATCGTATATATTAGATATCTTTTTAATTATTTTAGAACTTTGCAAAGCAAAATTATTCGAGAAGATGCCAATCATAACATGTTTGTACATGGTGTTACAGAAATCGAAATAAAATCAGTGGAAGAAGCCATCGAAGCATTTCAAACTGGCCAAAAACGTAAACGTATGGGTCATACGGTTTTAAATGCCGAATCTAGCCGTAGTCATTCTGTTTTCAATATACGTTTAGTACAAGCACCCACCGATTGTAAAGGTGAAAATGTTGTACAGGATAAACGTACCATTACCGTGAGTCAATTGTCTCTGGTAGATTTGGCTGGCAGTGAGCGGTCATCGCGCACCAAAAATACAGGCATGCGTTTAAGGGAAGCGGGTAATATAAATAACTCACTAATGACATTGCGTACTTGTTTGGAATATTTAAGAGAAAATCAACAGGCATCAAATGCTGTCACGAAAAAGGTGCCCTATCGTGATTCAAAAATTACACATTTATTTAAGAATTATTTCGATGGTGAAGGCCAGGTATCGATGATAGTGTGTATAAACCCGCGGGCGGAAGACTATGATGAGAATACGGTAAGTCAATCAAAAAAGAACTTTTTTTATTTAAGTAAATTGTCTTTATTAGCAAGTTATGAAATTTGCCGAAATGACGCAAGAAGTACAAATTGCCCGGGCTGCCCCTATGAAAGCAGATTTAGGATTAACACCTGGTCGTCGTAAGGCAAACAAAATATTCAAAATGGCTGTAAATAATCTCAATGAATTGGGCTATAGTGAAGCCAAAAAATTAGATGTTGATGTGGGTTTGGTTTATACTTTAGGCCCAAACTTTCCTGACTATAAAATTGATGGTCCTGAAGCTGAATCCACCATCAAGGATTTGATGCAATATTTATTGCAACGTATAGAAAAAAGAAAATTACTAAGTACTGATTTAGAAACAAGATGTAAGTTTAAATATCTTTTATTTTCTAATATTTTTATTTTAATATAAATTGGTATATTTCTTAGTCGATAACTTCCGCTTACATTTAATGCAAATGGAAAAAGAAAATCTTTCCTTACGCACTGAATTAGCTTCTCTTAAAGTTGTCTATAAACAAGAACGTGATCGTTCTTATGCCTTGGAAAATAAAATACGTGTTCATGAAAGTTCCATTGATGTTTTAAACAATAAACTTGGTAATCGTGAAAGACAAATTGATGAACTAACACGTAAATTAAGAGATCATCAAAATATGCTTACCCGAAAAGAGCAGGAAAAGGAAAATCAAAAGAAGAAGTTTAATTCCAAACTTGCGGTGGAAGTAGAAAAACGTGATCGTTTACATGACTTAAAACATGCCCATTTGCAACACAAAATACGTAGCAAAGATGAAAAATTAAAACTATTATCAAATATTATACAATCAGATGAATTGGCTATTAGAATACCAAGATCAAGAAGCTCTGAAGATTTGCCAGAGGAAAAGGAAGTAGCACAACAAGCAGAATCAGTAAGAACTGCTCCAATGGCAACCGCAACACCAAGAACAGATTTGTACAGCACACCAAGAGTACCAAGGGTAAGTTTTATTATTATTTATTAATATGTTGAAAATCGGTGGAAAAAAATCTAAATTTTGAATGCTTTATTTGAATTTTTAATGAGAGTGTGGCAGAAAGTTTGCAAAACATACATACACACAAGATCATAATAATAGGTACACAACATTTATTTATTTTCAAATGTCAATTACTGTCAAATTCCAATTTTTTTATATGTTAATTTTTAAAAATATTGTGATGGAACGAAAATAAATAAGGTAATGACTACTAAAGACACGTTCGTCGCTCTAAAGTTAAAGAATTTCACGTTAGATTTACAAAAAAAAGACGGTCGAACATGGCGGGGAAACGGTGTGGTATGGGATGATTCTCTTGAAACGGAGTAGGTCCAATATTTCGTATAAAAAGAACGATGAATCCCATAAGGAACCGATATTTTTTGCAAAATGCTATTCTTCCAAATACTGATGAAAATATGCCGTTGCTTTGGGTTCAGCGGGAGGAACAATGTTAATTTTTTAAGCTGGCGTAGTCAATAACTAGATTTTAAACGCAAAAATAAGCAACGAAACTTAGAAAAAATGACGATTTGTGGAAAAACCTAAGAAGTCATAGTACGAAATAACACCAGAAGCTTCCCAAAAATTAATATCTAGTATGCCAGAGAGAATGCAGATACATACTGGTTAAAAATAAAGGCGGGTATACTGGATACTAATTCTTATTTTACATTTAAAATTATTTCAGAAAACTAAATGAAGGTGTGTTATGAATTTTTAATCATCATTGAAATGTACCTATCATTATGATTATCAAATTAAATGTTTAAAGTATCTGAATTTTATCAGTTTTTTTTTTACTACATATTTATGCTAAAAGTATATCTTCTGTAAATCGAAATGAACGAGCTTTGTCTGAAAATCACGTGATTTCAAATCACGTGCTTTTGAAATAACATGTGTGATTTTGAGTTCTGAAATTCATACTGTTTTTGTGTTTCTCGGTGTGCTTTCGGCAGTTGAGGATCACACAAAAACGGGACACTAAAATATCACACGTGCAATTTTAGTAGGCACATGTGAATTGAAATCACGTGATTTGAGTTAAAGTGATTTTCAGAACAGGCCTGGAAGTGGATTTAAAAACGAGCCTGTAACGAAAGTTCATAAAAATATTCCTTTTTATATTCTTCATACTTTGAGTATCCATTATATTTACAAGAACAGTTCATGAAAACAAGAAAAACTACAGTAATTTTGTTAATAATTGAAATCAAAATCTCGTTCGATTTCAATTCCACTTCATTTCGATTTGTAGATCATGCCCGATAGTTTTTGTAAACGTAGGCTATTTTTTGTTTTTCAATTTCATAAAAATTGTTTTGTTTTAAGAAGGGAATATTAAAGTTTAACTATTATTATAATCATGAGTGTATAAACTTTTTTCTTAATATTTATGGTGTTTTCTTTTCTACAAAAAATGTGACATTTTATTTAAAAAAATGTAATTTGGTGTCTGTTTCTTAAAAATTTTGTTTTATTCTAAAAAACATCCTTTTCGGGAGCAAAATTTTAAGGAAACAGGAATTGCACTTTTTTAAAAATAAGATGTCACATTTTTTTGTAGAAAAGAAAAAACCGTTAAGTTAACCCATTTTTCGCCGCACCAAGTTCCAAGTTGCAGTAACTCGGTACCCAGAACAGCCTCAACACTTACTCCCCTAAGATTTATTTGTCAGTTGTAAACAGTGAGTGTTGATAATTATAATCACCTGTCGGCGAAAAATGGGTTAAACTGCCCCTAATATGTAGATCGTAGAAAAGTAATGAAGGATATTATTTTTTTTCTGTTTCGGATAAATATTTAAAAACCTATTAAAAACTTGGCTTCAAAAAAAAAAAAAAAAAAAAACTTTTAGTCATAAAATTGAGAGCACCATTTCATTAATTTATTTTAACTAATTTTTTCTATCCAGGGCATGGCTGCTGCCAACAAGCGTCATCGTCGATCCCGATCAGTTGGTGAGAAATGGATTGAACATCGTTCACCCAATCCAGTTCCACTCGGTACCATTTTACAGCCCTACTTTAAAAATCGTAAATCAGTCACCAAACTTCAGGATATGAAAGATTTAACTGGTCACAAAGCCAGCAAATACATACTAGTCTCACAAGACGCCGATACAGATGGTGATGTAGAAACTAAACTATTTAAAGGCAATATTGTGCCAACTTGTGGTGGGGGTGCACAAGTTATATTTGATGATGTCGAGTGTTTAAAACAAAAATCTCCCGTACCTTCACCCAACCGAAAGAGGCCCAGTAATGGTGTACTAAGCAATATTGGCACTACCATGTCAGCACTCTCCGCTATAACTAGTATAAATTCAGCACAAGAAATTGCCTCAAGATGTAATATGGGCATAGAGGGCCACTCTGTTAAACGTACCAAAGTGTAAAATTTTGTTAATTCTTTTTTACAAAAGCAACACAATAGATACCGTCTGTTTATTTGACTTAAAACTATCACATAAACTTTAATATTAATTCGTAATTTCAAACAACGCGTATGTATTTTTAATAGTATTTTTGTTTTACTTTATTGTTATTGAATTATTATTCACATTTATACAAATATATATTTTTTTTTGTATTATTTTTATAATTTTTTTTTTACTTTCCAGTATTTTAAAACTGGTTTCGTACTTACTTAATTTTGAATTTAAAACTATATTTTAAATAATGAAGTATTTTTTTTTTTCCTTTTATTTTAAACGATGCCATTTACTTTTAATTAATTCGTTCTCTTTAAATATTGTAATTATAAAGATGTGAAGAATCGCTTTATATTTTTTAAAAGGTATCGTTAGATCTATTCGCGTTTTATATTAGTTAAGGTATGTTCACATTGAACAAATACATGACCAAAAAAGTTTAAAAAAAATGTGACCACTAAATTGATCGACTTGTAACTTTTAATAATTGATCTACTAAACTTTATTACTAAAAAAATTAAAGAATAATGTCATGCAATGTCAAACAAATGTTTAATTAAAATAGTGGTTAGGCCACACACCTAAAAGTTTGTTAAATGTGACCATAGCTTTACAAATAAATTAATTTGACTAAAATTATTGACTACGTATTTTTTAGTTTATTCATAATTTGTTCTTAGTTCGGGATCAGGTTAAAAACAATTTAGCAAATAGTCCAAGAAACAAATAAAAATATATTTTAGACAAAACTTTAAAATAAAAATATTCTATAGTTATTTTTGGCAAAAGAAATTTAAAAGGTAAGTAAGTCGGTGGAACCAAATCAGACGCAGGTGAGATTGGGATGCGGCAACAGGTTTAATACCTTCTTTTTTCGCATAGACTGTGCTATTCTAGACTTATGCGCAGCATGTATGTGGAAAGGGTCGTCACAATACCCACTACATCTCAAAAAGCGAGTTGCATTACAACTAACGTTTTGGAATTCACTGTCAGCTATGTGTTAGGGGATTTAGGGACAAAACAAATACTAGTTTTGAAAAATACATTTGCATATATTTAGACTGACTAGTTTTACGTATCCAATATCCAGAGGACTTAGGCCCCTATTACTCAACTGAGTTGAGTTGTAATTAAGACAACTGGTTGTGATCAGTTGTAATTTTTGTTATGTTTTCTTCACCGCGATATACGATATAAGAAAACCATAATACAAAAATTAAGAAATTACAACTCAACTGAGTTGAGTTGGAAACCCGTAATAGGGTTCTGTATTATGATGCGGAAATCAATGCGACTTGAAAATATATAAATGCGAACATAAATGTCACAGCATTCGCAAAGCACAAAAATGTAAGTGAAAATAATATTTTATTTATCTATTTATTCTTAAAATTACAGAAAAAATTATTTAATATGAGAGGAGGCAATAGCTTCTAGGCTATCTGCTCACAAAATACTACTAAATAATAATTATAGATGGGATTCTACCGGGTATTTACCTGATGTCAGGGTAAATACCCGTCATATTCCTTTTTTGGGATCTTATTTGGGTATTATAAAACACAAATGAATGTGGCAATCATTAACTGTCAATAAACTTAATTTTATTTTAATTACTTTTTGCTTTTTTAAAAACGTCATTATATACTTAAAAGCTGGTTAAATTGCACTAAAACTACAATAAATCGGAGTATACTGATTTAAAATTGTGAATAAGGTATGTGTTTATTAGTAAAGCCTAGCATTGATTAAATTAAATTGAACAATACATTTTTATCAAATTTTGTACAACACGTTTATACCCACACTTTGGGTAAATGCAAGGGTATTTACCAATTTTTACCCAATTTTCCCCATTTACCGGGTATATCCCAATTGGATATTTATCCTTTTCCCATCTATAATAATAATGAAATTTTATTCAGGGAAACAAACAATAGAACCTTTTAAGACAATCGGGTGTCTTCTTGAATCCGAATCCAATCGGAAAGTGGATTACTTCAGCATTTTTGGTGTTCTGCATTTCACATCCACATGCTTTTTATTCGTTTTCATTTAGAGTAGTAAGGGGGTTAGTTTAAAATGTTCTTAATCCAATTTAATCAAAAATATATCGTTATCTAAAACGCAAAAGGCTCTAACTAACCTAAAATTTATAATTGACTGTCATTGATTTTGATGTAGTTATAGCAAAATTTTGTAATACTTTTTTTTGTTATTTTCCAACATTTTTCCGACATTGTTTAAAATTTTGTTCCTGTAAGTTTTTTGATTCTTTACAGCTTTAACAATTTGCTATGCTGTTAGCACATTATTGCTAATTTATAAGTTTTCACCGAATGTTTGTCATTCCTTTTAGTTTTAACCAATTTTATGGCTTGTTTGAATTATTAAAAATTTTCGCTATTTTTGCAAATTTTTTTTTTTTTGTTATTATCCGACATTTTGTTTCTTTGCCAATTTAGCGATTTCAAATAAATTTTAGTGTTTGATTAAAAGTTTGCAATTGTAAGCCATGTTCGCGATAGAAGCGATTTTTTTCTGTGATTCTTTACAGCTTTCACGATTTTTAATAAATATTAGACTTAGCTATCCTGCTGCGGTTAGCAAATTAGCGATCTTTAGTTCAACTAAAGTTTTTTTCGAACAAAATTAGGGATATAATTTTTTGCAATTTTTGCATTAGTGCGACATGAAAAATTATAGTGTCACTTTTTCTCTATCGTGAAAAAAGTTTTCGCCTCGAAAGAATTGAAGTTTTGTTTATATATCGCCATCAAAAACGAAAAAGGCCCTAACTAACAAAAAATTAAAAATTGACTTTTTCATTAAATCGGATTTTTTGCATCAATACAAATGTCCAAAATTTGGAATCTTTCAACCAAAATAAGCGATTTTATTGACAAAAAACAAACGGCCCTATCTACAAAAGATTATCAGGGGTGTTCCGACAATCGGAAAGGCAATAATTTGGAAGTGGTTTTTAATACACTTTCTAATTTTTATAATTTTCATTATAAAATTCTGTTCAATAGAGAAATATTTGTATAATATTTTTCATAAAATTCTCTTATTACAGAAATCTTATCAAAAAACGACGTCTAAAATTCTTGAGTTTTCGATTTCCAGAACACACCTGTATATTATAAACGCTAAAAGACCTAACAAACAGTTTGTAAAATATGCAACAGTAGCTGCGTTCGTTTACCCCAAAATTTGTACAAATTTACTGAAATGCGCTCGCGTACACATAAATTTGTAAAATTTTCATATAACTCACCTACTGGATTTTACTGGAAAAGTAAACGAACGCACATATTGTTAATTTTCCAAACAACTGTTAGGTTTAACAAAAAAAAAAAAAAAAAATAGAAGAAAAATTAATTATAAACAATTAAATGCAATTTATCAATTTATTTTATTAAATTGTTTTTTTTCTCCTGTAAAATATCAAAATGTTAGATAGGCCCTGTTGCGTTTTAGGTGACGATATACATATTTTTTTTTACTAAAACAGTTTCTCTTGTCTTAAAAAAGTTATTTTTTGTTTAAACGCCTATATAATCTTCAATAGCAAAACATTTTTCATATGTAAGTCTAATTCAAAAGTACGATTAAATAACGATAATTTCAGCAGAAAAAGTACCTTTCTTAAACTTGTTTAAATTTTTTTTCTTATATGACTTTTAAAACAAAATCATCTCCAACTATTTTGATAAGATAGTTAAATAAAAATTAAGTTAATCATTAAAAAACTTCACGAAAGCTTATAAATGTTCCTTAAGGCACTGTGTTAGAGAACCGTCAAAAATTAAAGATCATAAGCGCAGCAATATATTCGCCGAACGTGCGATTAACGCGCACCGTTGAATTCAGCGTACTCAAATTAGCTTTACTAGTAGGCTGTCCATATTGTTAAAAAAAGCGTCAGTTTCGTGCATAGTTTTATTACCGTCAAAAAGATAAGCCAGTATGACAGTTCGTTTAACAGTTCACCCATTCATAAGTTCTATCATTCAAAATTGCAATTCCACTTTGAAAATTTGAAGTGGTTTCACTCTTAAGAAAATTCTCATTTTCTTAAGATTCGATTCTCGAACTCGAAACCACTTTCGATCGGAATTGCATTTATTATGTGCCATCTAGGGTTTTAGGGAAGGGAAATCCCAGGAATTTCAATTATTTTATTTTCCGTTTTACCGGGATTTTTCTTGCGGGATCCCGGGAAATAAAAAATTCCTCATAATTTCAGAAATTTCTATTTTCTAAAAATTAGCTAAGTGGATGGGTTGTGGATTAGATCAATTACAAGAAGTGAGTACATACGTAAATCAATGTCTCCTGATGCAATAAATCTACTAAAAGCAGAATGGGCAGTGCAACAGTTGATAATTATTACATTTAGTGAAGTGAAGAGTTAATAAAGAACATTAATTCAAAATAAGATGCAGACAGTAAAGTTTCATTGTCCATGAACAAGTCTTAAAAATAAGAGATGCCTAAACATATCGCTCCTTTATTGCAACATAGTCATATCTACAAAAACAAACGATCTTGGCAAAATGCGATTAAAGTTTTCAAAATGTACCGATTTAAAGAAAATATATCTTATAATTTCGGTTCAGTTTGAGATATAATACGAGAAGGTATGAAGGAAAACTTTGCTAAAGTAACTTAAAAATTTGGGATATGACTATGATGCAATGAAGGAGCGATATGTTTATTAGGTGATAAACACAAATTTTCAATTTCAATTTGTGTTGGTTTATATACCCGTGAAGTGCGGGGAAACCGAAATAAAATAACATTTTGGAAACTCGTGTAAGATACTACAACATACAACTTGAAAAACACATTGTCCTAAAGATTACAAATGGACCTATTGAAATGAAAAGGTTTGTAAGAAGCAGTCCGGTTGATGCTATTTTTGCATCAATCTTGACATACATTTGACTGATATAGACGCTGTTTATAAAAAAGAAAAAATTGCTTCTGATTGTGAATCCGAAGCATGCTACAACGGTGCACTCTTAACTATTTGTCCAACCTCGGTAAAAAATGAACGAAATTTTTCGGAAACATGATCGTTAGTAAATAAAATCAGGAATATACTTTTTGACGACTTACAAAGCGCTTTGAGTGTATCAGAAAGTTATTTCCTAAGCCATTAAAAAATGTTATATATTTCTTTAAAATATTTTATTTCAGAATGTGAAATAGAAAATATGTTAAACATATTTAACTCCTTTCACCAGAATATTAAATTTACAATTGAAAGGGAATGTAATCATAAACTTCCATATTTAGACGCATTAGTTATAAGGAAGGAGAATAACTTATTAGTAGATTGGTACCAAAAGCCAATTTCTTCAGAAAGAATTATTAATTATTATTCGAAACATCCGAGAAGGGTTATTATAAATACTGCCAAAAATTTTATAGATAAGGTTTTAAATATTAGTGATATAGTTTTTCATAGGAATAATAAGATGAGAATCAAAAATATTTTAGGGGATAATAATTTCCCAAGAGAATTGATTTGTAAATTGATTGGACAGTACAAAGGACATAGGGAAGGTAGTGTAAATACGGTAACTGAACCTAAAATTTATAAGTCTTTAACTTATGTACCAATGTTTTCAGAACGATTGCAAAATTCTAATATTTATGATATGAATAATTATAGGATGGCTCATAAAACTTATAATACATTGGATAGATTATTCAGTAAAATGAAAGATAAGACAGAAAAATTAGATAAATCTAATATTATTTACAAGATACCTTGTAAGGGTAAGGATAATGAAGTATGTAGTTAAGTATATATAGGTACCACAAAAAACAAATTAAAAACTAGATTAGCAGGACATAGATCTGATCAAAAATACAAAAATACATCTTCTCAAAAAACTGCATTGTCATTGCATTGTGCCAATTTCAATCATACACCAGATTTTGAAAATACAACAGTTTTAAATACAGAAACAAACTACAAACGACGCTTCATGTTAGAAATGTTGCAAATTATAAACATACCAATGGAACAAAGAATTAATTTTAAGACAGATACGGACAATGTAGTTCAAAATTACAGACATTTAATTTATAAGAATAAGATAGGAAATTAAATAAGTTTACAAAAAGTAATAGAATAATTTTTGTTTCCTGTGTATTATTTTTATTAATTTTCATAATTGACAATTTTGTTTTTTCATTAAATTTTGTTTATAAAATTGTTTGAAATATAAAAAAACCAAAAAAATCCCTGAAGAAGCTATCCATTGAGATAGCGAAATATTGGATAATATTTAAATAAATATTCTTTATATAAAACGGACCTTGAGCTTGAGAAATTATTGGAAGGAAATAATATTCAGAAGGTCGAAGAAATTAAGCTAAATATTTTACCTATTTTATTAATTAACTTTTTGATCTCATATCTTGAGTACCTCAATTTTTATTTTGCTTTTATTATTGTTTTATGAATTAAATCTTTTAAATTATAATTTTGTATTCTAGTGCCATCTAAATGAAAGGAAACACTTTGAATAAATCATTTTTTACAATTCCTGCAATTTTTATTTTATTTATTATTTTTGTATCTTAATATGTTGCCGTTGTTGTTTATTAATAACTATAATTGTTGTTATGTATAATTAATGTTTTTTTTTTTTTTTGTAAAGAACATAAAAAATTTTATAAGATTTAAAGGGGGAAAGTGTTTAAATGGTGGTAATTCCATTGGAAATTTTCTTTTAAGCTAAGATTGTTTTTTTTTTATATATGTATTATTTTATTTACTAACCCCCAGTAATGACAAATATTATAAAAATTATTGAAAAAAATAAATATTTAATATTCTTCAAAGAAATAAATTTGGAATTAAAAAAAAAAATGTAATAAAAAATAAAAATTATAGTTAAAAATAGTTAAATTTCTTTTTAGTTTTTTTATGAATGTTTATTAATTATGTTTTTTTTTATAATTATATTTTGTATTATTAAAATATATATAGATTAGTTACTAATAAATCAGTCTATAATTAAAAATGTGTTTGTTATATATAATATATATTATTTTATAGTAATGGTTGGTTTTTCTTTTTTTTTTCTTGTATTATTAAACTTAATTTATAATTAAATGTATTTTAGTGATTTTTTTATTACTGAGCTGCTTTATTTTGTTGTTGTTTGTGGGGGGTTTGGGGTAGAATGTGTTGAGTTAGGAGGGAGTTTTGGAGCATTTTTTGTTCGCTTGTTTCAGCTTTTCTTTATGTCTATTTTAGTTTAAAGTTGCAGATTAAGGAGAAATTTTAACTTGTTTGCATTTATTTAGTACATTTTTTTCATATTTTGTACGCTTGTACTTTATTCTTTATTTAAATATTAATATGTATTATTTTTTGTTAAAATGAAAGCTATATTTATAAATGATTTGTGGTTAAACTTGTTAAATTGTTTCTCCTCTAAAACAAACCAACGAAAATTAACAATTTTAGAATTTAAGGTCCGTTTTGTGGTAAAATTGTAGATAGTATTATACTTGAAAATTTGAAAACGACAGCTTTAGCAAAGTTTCAAGAAATGTTTTTTTTTTTTTTTTTTGTTTACGTTATCAAACTAAAAAAATTAGTTTAAATTGAAATTAATAGACTTCAATTTATAAGTGAGGTTATGTGTGTGTTTGACAGAAATTTTATTTCAAAACTCGAATTCAAACGCAAACTTTTTTGAATTAAAATATTTCTTAATCCAGAATAAGACATTTTGAAAAAAAAAAAAAAAAAAAAAACAAAATTATTTGAAATGAAATCACTTTTTTAATTTCTTTTTCGAATCCAAATACAATCAGCCTTATTACGAGAGTCGACGACGGGGTCGATGTCGTTTAAGCTGTTTGTCGATATCATTTAAATTTTACGACAACTCATTTGCGACAGCTATCGGGCCTGTTCTGAAAATCATGTGATTTCAAATCACGTGTTTTTGAAATCAAGAGCGTGATTTTGTGGTGTTCTGAAAGTCATACCGTTTTTGTATTTATCAGTGTGCTTTCGGCAATTGAAGATCACATCAAACACACGCAAAAACGGGACACTAAAATATCACACGTGTGATTTGAAATCACGTGATTTGAGTAAAGATGATTTGCAGAACAGGCCTGTATAATAGCAATTTTAACAAATACTGGTTTTCTACAACCACATTCATAATAAGGCCGAAAACTTGCAAAAGAATTAAAAATTCCGAAAGTGATTTTGTTTTCTGCTTGTTTAAGAAAACGGAAAAAAAAACATACGAAATGAAATATGTTCTTTCCAATTCATTTTTGAATCTTAGTTTGTTAGAGTCAAAGTACAACATAACTACCAACCCTGTCATAGGATTTTAAGACTCGAAAATAGTTTTACTCCTAACCCTACGTTTCCACATGCAAGTAATTACTTGCAAGTAGTGTATACGTATTATCAACGAAAAATCGAGGAAACAGGCCATTGGGTGAAAGTACAAAAATTGTGTGAATGTTAGTGAAAAAGTGTGAGTGTATTGAGTTTTTCGAACTTGCACTTGCGTGTGAAAACGGGGGGTAAATGTAGTAAGAACCAAAAAAAAAAAATTATTTAACTTAATAAATTGGAAGCAGTTCCTTTAGTCGCAAAAAATCTGTCCTGTAGACATTTTAAATTTTCTCACACACCTGATTATTTTAAAACATTCCTAGTTCTGTTTTACACGACTTTCTTCACAAGATTTTGAATTTACAACTTTAGTCTTTTGTTGAATGCCCCAGACTGTTTTATTTCAAATTTCTTGCATATAAAATTACAAAGTTTTTATCTAATTTTTCGAAAAGGTCCTTAACATTTTTGTAGAAAATTAATCATCGTGACAGTTTAAAATCGTTTTTTCTTGACCCACTAACGGCTCTTTAATGTGGTTTACTTTGTAAAAATTACTTTTACTTTCTTTTACTTTCTACATTTTCGTTAATTATTTTTGTGACTTAAAAAGTTTTGCAAGTCGAATCGTTGTAGTGTTTTTATATTCTTCAACACAGGTGGCAAGTTTGTCATTCCGTTTGTAATTTCTACAATATTGATCTTCGACCCTATAAAGTATATATCGCTCATTTGCTGCAAGACCGGCATAACTAAAAAAAATTCATTTCGAGATAAACGCATTTAAAGTTTTTGATTTGCTCTAACTACTTAGAAAAAAAGAAAACACATTCTCTTCAAACTAGGAAAGTAAAAGAGATATAAAGAAAAACAAAGCGAAGAATTCTGCATCTCTAACTCGAAAATTGCATTTTTTGAGTAATGCCGGTCTTGCAGCAAATAAGCGATATATTCTGGACTTTTATGAGAAGTGTTGAAATGGGTTTACTGCACACTCCAGATATGTCACATATACTCCGGACTTGTTTGCTATTGAAATTCAGTCAGATCTCGGCCCACTAATGCCTGAAATATGAGCACAACAACTCAACTGCCTCTAATTTTTTTCATAAAATCCCATGTTGTTGTTGTTTTTACATACACATCACCGAAAGTAACGAGGTATATTATATACCTTGATAAGTTAGTTTTTATTATTTATTTTTTAGACTTGTTTGCGTCTATATGGCGGGATAGAGCGGGATTGTTGGAGTGCGTGGCGCTTCTGATTTCTGTACAAGTATCTTGGTAATCCATAGACATCAGAAAAAATGTAGGCGTGATTTAAAAAGTGGGCGTAGCACAAAATAGATTTATTTATATCTTAAGAACGGTATTTATATAACTTACTATTCTTATCGCATCATGGTGAAGCGCATATAAGATTTGGCATAGCCGAGTATAGCACTCTTACTTGTTCTAACTTGAATTTAAATTGTTTTTAAAGTTTAAATTTTGATATTGAACAATAATTTTTGATATTAATAAATACAAAGTATTTTATAACGTTTAAACATTTTCCAGGGAAGTGTTATTTTGTGAAAGTGCTTGTTTTTTTTTAATTCTAGTGCATTTTTTTTTTATATATTTCTTCGGAAATATGCGTCACTAAGTTGATTGTTTATTTGACGGATATTGTGGCACTAAGTACTACAACCTCATATAGTACTTTAATGCAAATTTTTGTGGTAAATTGTTACTTCAGCGAAAAATTTCGCTTATGGGTTTTATTCGTATAATATTTTTAGCTTTTCTAAAATCTTAGGAAAAGGTTTCCTGATGAGCTGGCCTAAGCAACCAGTGAAATGCGCATAGAAGCTAGCTTTCCCTCAACAATAAATTTCAGTGTATTTATCAAATATGGAAAATTGGGAATTTAGCACGTCATACAGAAATCGTATTAATGATAAATTTTGTATTCCCGTAAATAACTTTGACAATTTTTGTTTGCAAAACAATTCTGAAGAAATTTTTAATTTTTGTTAACATTTTCTAAAGAAATTTATTACCTTAATGCCCAATTTTTTAGGATTGATATCAAAACACATTTATGTTTAAAGTCGTTTTAAATCCAAAATTATTTTCTTTTCTAAACACTTAAATGGAACTTAATTCACCGATGTGGAACATTTAAATTCATTTTAAGTTTCCATCGGAAAAACTTAGCAAGGTGGTCTCAATATTAAACCAGTACAACAACAACGGGCAAAGCAACAGCAGACAACTGTCTTTTGAGGCCACCCTGTAAATAAATACAACTTTTTATGATTTTTTTTGTATTTAGTAGTGCTGCCATACTTTTATCTTAATTAAATAAGATTTTTAAAAAAAAAACTCAAAAAATCAATCTGTATTTAAATACGATTTAAGTTTATATGAAAATTAACAATAGGCAGCAACATTTTCACTGCTGTTCACAATATAGAGAAACCATTTTTTTTTTCGCAACAACACACATTTGCAATTAAGAAACCGTTTGCAAGTCTTTCCCACAACAAAAGGATGTATTTATTATTATTTTTAAGACATTTTGTTGAAATTTTCATTCAAAACTAAATGAAATGACTATTAACGTCAGTTTCAATTTCATACAAATTGTTGCTGAAGTTAAAGAAGACTCGACTTTACTTACATTTTTAACAAAATTTTAGTTACATTTTTGTTCTAAAAATGAAAGGAAAATATATGAAATACTTTGGGAAGAAAAAAGATGGAAGAAAAAAGGAAATTGTTTCTCTTATTGTGAACAATACTGAAAATACTGAAAATTTTAAATAAAACTTTAACTTTAGTTCGTTCGGTAACATTATTTATTTAACGAAAATTTTCGTTAAATTTTTTACTTTTCAAAATAATATTGGAGATTATTCCTTTCACCGAAAAATTTGGTGGACTCATTATTTTGCTATCACTTTTTATTATATGAATAATTGATCTCTTATATTGTTTTTTAATTCAAATTAAAAATCTAAATTCTGGTTAATGAAATTGTAATAAAAAAATATAAATATATATTTTTTGCAAAATTTTCCAATAAAAGCGACACAAGGCTGACTTCATAAACGCAGTGTTGCAACGCAACACTAAAAGAAATAGTTTTTTAAACTCCACAACTTTTCTGTTGACACTTTCTTGAGTTCATTGTTGTATGGTAATCGTATTCACTGTACAACGGTTGCGAACTTTGTGCATTGCTTTTCTTTGTGATGGTTTTTCAACGCATTTGTTTTTAGTGATGCTTTGGAATACTGCATTTATGAAGTCAGCCATAGAGGTCTTAAATAGAAATTGGTTTTTATCTACAATTTACAACACGGACAGAAAGAAACAAAGTTGTGTTCTTTTTCGGTGGCTCTTGATTTTTTTACACATTCTTTTTTGCTTTGTGGATTTTTCTGGGTAATTATTTTAAAATAATTGTTTTTATGTGTAATAACATGTTTAATGTTTGCTTTTTTGTTTGTTAAGAATGGAATTATTTGTTTAATATAACTTAAATTTAAAAAATATGTTTTTTGTAATTTAATTCTTTGTTTTAACTTCTATATATATATTTATGTATATGTGTACAATATTGTCTACTGGCAATATTTGGGGCAGATTATTATTTTTTAATTCTTCTTTTTATGTTTTTCTAAATATACTTTATAAATTGAGGAGGAGGACGCCTTCTTGAGAGGTGTGTGTATGTATACAATTGTGAATATCTGATAAACTGTTTAGAGTGTGTTAGGGGGTAGATGTTATTTTTTTTTCTTTCGTTTAAAAAAATTTAAAGGAAGATCTTAAAGTACTTATACATAGTAGAATTGTTTTGGGGGAGCATAATAATTTTAACTAATAGAGATTTTTAAACAAAATTATGATTTAAAATAACAAAAAACAAATTCTTCTATATTAAAAAAAACGTTAACTGTGTTTGTTTTGGACATTTGGAAGCGTTAATTGATTTAATTGATTAAACAAAACATTTAGAGAAAAAACAAACAAAATTTCGTTGATGTTTTGAAACAAACGACAATAAAAAATATGTGTAAGTAAAATATTTTTTAGGTAACAGAAAAAAGATGATTGCAAAGGGGCGTCTAAAAAACGAAGTATTTGTTTTTTTTTTTATTTTCTTAGCAAATATTTATTTTAATAAAATTTTTTTTTAATAAAGAATAAAAATTAAATTAATTATAATAATAACATAAACATAAAGCTTAAATTTGCCAGGGCTTGTTTTTTTCATTTTAATTAATATAAACAAACAAAAATTTAATAAATTTCGTTTCTTCTATGAACAAAATTATCAATATCAGTTCTTTTTTTTTAATCATCCAATCAAAAGCAATGGCGTTTTAAAACGAAAAACCAAACTGATTAAAGAACAAGGGATAGTTTAGAAAATTAAACTAAAAGGGAGAAAATTAGAAAGTAATACAAATTCTTATTATTTCTCTAAGTGTTGGAGGAGGGGTTTGTTGCAAAAGTGGGGGCACGGATTTTTGTTTTCGTTTTCGTTTCTTTGAAGTTGGTTGGAAAAACACAATAATGCGCATTTATTTTAATTTTAAGCCTTTGAATTATGATTTTAAGCTTATAAAGCTTTTTGTTTCCTTTGCATTCATTTAGTCCTACAACTTTTTCACAATAAAATAAGTTTTATATGTTATAATTACTTTTTGTGTTTTGTTTTGCTTTTAGGCGTAGATTACAACTTGGCGTCTTTTGAAGAAATGTTTATAAACTAAAACCGTTATGGAGATATTATTTTCCTTGATTATTATTACTAAATAATTTATTTCTATTTCCTATGAACATTTAACACAAGCGCCTTCAACATCAAAATCAAGTACCATTAGTTTTGTTTCTTCGGTACCATTGCGTGATCCAACTGCGCATATTAATTTTGTATCGTTAGCTCTGTAAGGTAGAGAAGTTTAAGAATTTAATCAAAAAAAATTGCAAAAACTTTCATTTTTATTTTAATTTTTGCTAAAATATTTCATTTTTTTTTTTATAATTAAAATCTTCCGCTAATCGTTTTCAAGAGCAAACAACTTATGAAAAATTTTGGATTTTTTAGTTAAAGTTTTCGGTTTAATTTTTACAAGTGAAAAAAATTTTCAATAAAAGTTTTAACATGCAATGAAAATTTTTTATAAGTGAAATTTTTTACGAGTGAAAATTTAGTAAAATATTCTGTGAAAGTTTTCTTAAGTAAAATTCGGTACAATTTTAGTGTAATAAAAATTTTATTTAAAACTTCGGCAAAAATTTTCTTTAGTTAAAACTTTTGTTTTAAAATGTAACTTTGTAAAAGTTTTTATAGTTAAATTTTTACTTAAATAAAAATTTTGGGTGACATCTTTAAAATTTTCGCTAAAATTTTTAGGTTATTAAAAGTATTTCGTAAAATAATTACTTTAGTGCAACTTTTGCGAAAACTTCTAATAAACTTTTTACTTAAGTAAAAATTAAAGAGGAAACTTTTACTTTAGTTAAAATTTTTGGTAAATATTTTAATTCTAAAGTGAAAATATTTCTATTCTCCGGATATATAATATTTTTATTCTTTTTTGTCTTACCTTATACGCCAAACAACACCACCGGAACCGCCCGAGTCCAATGAAACTAAATTGCGTATAAATTCACCAGTCTTAACATCCCATAATTTCACAGTGCCATCATCCGAACTGGTGACAACAAAGCGGGAATTAAATTGCAAACATGTTACAGCCGATTGATGCTTATTGGAGCCTTAATATTAAAAACAAATCGATAAGTAATTTCTCAAAACAAAAAAATAAAAAATAAAAAAAAGTTTATAACATAAAAAAATGTTACTTACCGGACAAGGTTTGTAAACATTGGCCAGTAGTAATATCCCAAACTTTAACCGTTGAATCGGCATTACCCGAAACTAAAATATTTTCACGTAATTCCATACCAGAAGTTAAACTCTGATGGCCCATTAAAGTATGTTTACAATTGCCTGTTTCAACATCCCACACACGTATCGAGGTGTCCAAAGAACCGCTAACAACATGTACGCCATCAAACTAGGAGAATTTTAGAGGAAAAAGGTTAACAATCCAATTTAAAAAAAAAAAATTAAATCCAAAAACAACTGACTTGTAATGAATACACTCTATTAGTGTGGCCTTGAAGGGTGTGCAAACATTCGGGTCTTTCTGGATGCCAAATTTTCACCATATAATCATAAGCTCCTGATACAATTAATTTGCCATCGTATTGCACACAACGTACGGCCGCTAAATGACCAACTAAAACCCGCAAACAAGTACCCTGCTCAATGTCCCAAACACGCAATGTGGCATCTCGAGAACCACTAACAACTCTGCGAAATTAAGAAGCAAATTAATAAATCTCTGACATTCTTATGTAGACAAAATAGTAAAAACAACTTACTTGTTGCCGTGAAGATGCATACAACGCACAGTTGAGGTGTGACCCAAAAGTGTGTGTACACATTGGCCAGTTTCCATGTCCCATACTTTTAGAGTACGATCCGTACTACCTGAGATTATGATATTGCCCGACATTTGAGAAGACCAAACACCACCAGTATGACCCACCAATGTGCGTAAACACTAGATTAAAAAAGCGCAAACATTTCTGTTGGTGAATCAAATCAACAATAAACAAAAAACTTACTCTTCCTGTTACAGCTGACCAAACTTTTAATGTATTATCATCTGATCCAGACACAATGCGATTACCCGAAAATTGCAAGCAAGTTATGACATGTTCATCATGGCCTTTCAGCACTTTCGGTTGGCGTATGGGCCGTGAACGCCAATTCATTTCGATTATATGCTGACGCATATAGGCTGCCTTCCAAGGCGAGGCAATGGGTGGCATGTTACCAGCTCTACCACGTTTTGGGCGATCGGTGCGCGGTTCAGTCAATATTTGAGCCTGGCGACATTTCTCCTTCCACAACAGGTTGTCATCGCATAAGAAACGCCAACTGCGACATGTTTGGGCAGCTCGCAGAAGATCCTTAGGATCCAAATAGGAAAGTACTTGCAATGCCAACTCTCGAGGTAGTAAAGAAATAAAGTCCCGCTGAAACTGTGGTTCAATCACTTTCATCATATGGCGCACTTGTGTTGGCTCACAATATTCGATCAAACGATCGACGGCCAAGAGTCGCTCAGCATGTGACCAACGCTGAAATTGTGAAAGCCATTGTTGTAATTCTGGTGGCGGATTATCTCGTGTAGGTATAAGAGAACGTGGTGTGCGTCTTCCTAAGGGTGAACCGGTAGAGGAGGTGGCCAACAGTTGTGATGGTGTGGAAACATGTACCAAACCGCCGACATTAACTTGTGAAGAACGCGGGGTTAAGGTAAAATCATAAGCAACACGCTTACGACTATTGCTTTCCAAGCTTGCTCCTGTTCCTCCACTACCTGTTATTGTTGCAGAATTATAGTCATGTTCCATCAGTCGTGTGTCGGTGTATTTGCGTTTTCGTGTTCCCACGCATTCAGGCGAGGCTGCTGCATCTTCTGATATAGAAAGATTGTGCATTATGTTGTATGAAAGATCTGCGCCACCATCTTTACCATACACATGTGCACTGTCCAATTCGTCCACATCATTTAGATCACTAATGCTTCCGCCATGACTGCTTCCATCGCTAATCGAACTCTGATGACACGTACAAATCTCTTCAATATCTGAATTATTTTCCTCACAATCTATCCACGAAGTATTTTGGTGGTTGAATGTGAAATTGTTTTCCAATTCGTTGAAATTGTTTTCCAAATCGTTGAGCATTCGAAAGCCATCCATTAAGTTTTGAGAGATCTCAGCACGACGGATATTAGCACTGCCACTACGACTGGGCAAAGCGGCTGCTGATAAGCACACATCGTTGCCACTATTGCTGGAAGCGGCTGTCCCATTTACGGCATTAGAACGAGACAAATATCGTTCACTAGTTTGAGCACTTGCGTTCACTTGTCTTTGAGTCCGGGGTGGTGGAGCATATTGACACCTAGCGGAAGATGTAGAGGGTTGAATATCATCGTCGTGGGCATCATTGGAAGAAGATGAATTACTGTTATGATTAGAATTGTTGACAATTGGTTGTATAGCACTGGTGCGGCTACAGCCATTTTCAAGTACACAAACTGCTACAGACGAAGATGCAGATATTGACGATGATGAAGTGGAGGAGGAGGATAATGATGATGATGATGTAGTTGCTGCTGCGGCTAATGAAGTTGATGTGCCGACAGGACGTTTATTTAACGTCGAACTAGTTGAAGATGGTCTTGATGTTAGACTGTCGTTTGAATTGGAATTTGAAAATATTTCGGAATTTTGTGTTGCAGCTGCTTCCACAATAACGGATGCAGAATTCGTTGTTGTTGCTGGTGTAAGTGATGAGGTGGTGGGTGAAGACGACGACAACGATGAGGTGGCGGAGTGGTTTATAGATTTTGGTATTTGTTCAGTACTGCGTTGTGATGTTTTTGTAGTTAGTTCCTGCGGTTGTAGTTGTTGTGTTTGATTATGACTTAGAGTGTTGCACAAATTCATTTTGGCAGTTGATTTGGTTAGACGACCAATTAGTTTACGACTACTTGTGGGAGTTGCTGATAAATCTTTATAGGTACACTTGCTATCAGAAGAAAATCCTCTGGAATGGCTACTAGACGGCTGCTCCTCTCCGCTATTCGAATTTTTCACATTCTGCTGTTGCTGAGATTTAACCAAACCCAAGTCAAGCACATTATTTTTTATTAACGAACTTGATTTCAAAATTATACCACCCGTTAAACGCTGCTCGTGTTCAAAATCTCGACGTTCAATTAAATCCATAGATTCTATATCCGATAGAGTGGGCATTAAGAGAGATGAAGAGGATGATTTCGAACCATTTAAAGAGGAGGAAGTAGGTAAATCCTGAGAGTTAATATTGTTATTAATGTTGTTATGATTCAAGTTCATCTTTTTTAAACGTGAGGACATGCGTTCGTGGGCCTGTGTCTCGGGACATGGTTCAGATTCGGTTAAATCGTAAATCATGTCGTTGGATTCTTGAAGTAGTTTACTACTTCCCGCCGTAGACGAAGTGGGAGTTTCTGTTGCATTTGCTGAATTTTTCGAAAATTCGTCACTTAAACGTTTTGGCTTCATATTGTTGTCGTTAACGTAATCATTGTGCGATGTGCCCTTCAAAGAGTTGGCAATTTGTGAATGATGAAGATGATGGTGATGATGTTGTTGTTCTTCCACAACTGGGGTTTCTAAGAAGATCACGGTACCATTTGTACTCATGATAACACCATTATTTTGCGATTGTGTACTAGAAGAGTCCTGTGTTGTGGTGGCGTTTTGTGTTATACGTTTGGAAGATTGATTTGTAATGTTCATAACACATTCTTCCTCTTCTTCTTCCTCATCAACATCATCTTCCACATCGTCTTCCTCAATGTGAAGATTGTCATCGATATTTGTCAAATTATCCTCAACTACCTCTTCAATATCGTCATCGTCTTCTGCATCATTTACAACATCTCCCACAACATCTTCTTCATCAACATCGTCATCATCATCATCGTTGATGACATAAATCTCGGACGAATTAAAAAATCCATTATTACTAGTTGCCGATTCTGTTGAAGTATCAGAAACTTTTATTATTTGTATGGCATCTGTAGACGAACTATCATCCACCACAGCCACGGGTTCTAAAGTGACATCATCATTTGTGGTGGGCAATAGATTTGAAGAACTTATGTCATATGCTTCCAAAACTCCCGATGTTGTCGTCTCATCATCTTCGTCCAGCACTTCGGCAAAATCATGTTGTGAATTTGTTTCAAATTCTTCTTGTAGTAGCGACATGGAACTACGACTTGTTGTCGGCTTATCAAAATCTTCTTTATCTTCTACCAAAGAGTTTAAAGAGATTTGATCTGCACTCGAATTACTCGACGTTGATAATAATGATGAGGTGGTTGAAGACGACGATGATGATGACGACGATGAAGATGACGTCAAAAAAAATGGAACTTTTTTTGTACACGTCTTACTTGATGTTATAGTTGTTGTTATTGTTGAAGATTTTGTTAGATTTAATGCAACTGTTTCAAATTGATCGAAACATTTTTCTTCCATAATACACCTTAAGGAATTAAGGTTGTGGGCTGCTTCTGTCGGTTGCTGAATAAACCGTGGAATTTCAATTGTTTTTTTAGATTACGATTTTTGTAAGTTGCATTAATTGTGAAGTTGGGTAAATTGAAGTTCTAAAAATAGAGAAATTAAAAAAAAATATATATGTATATTATCTTTTATTGGAAATACTATGACTTAAACTTAGGGTTTGCACAATTATTATAACCGTAATCGGGTTAAATCGCACCGTTTAATCGTAATCGCATAATACTTCACGCATTTACGACTAATAAAATTTTACATTTAAAATAATTTCTTTTTAAATTTAAGTTAAGGATATTTAAATACACGAGTTATTTCTTAAAATGTTCGGTAATAAATTAAGCAATTGCCAGTTGAACTCACTTAAAATTCTTTGTAGATCAGATGCAAATACAAGCCAAACGTGCGCTTTCATTTTTACATAAAAACTTGAAACAATGAAATACAGATATAGCAAATAAGATGTTATTCACCCTCAATAACAAAGGCAAAATAAAAATCTTATAAATGTGGCCACATACATATGGGCATTTCCGTGAGTATATTAGCCACGACTCACAAAATAAAAAACCCTAGAAACTTTTTTTTAAATATGGTAGAAAGGAAAAAAAAAACTCAAACTTAAAGTTTAATCTAACTTTCGGGCATGTTCTAGAAATCGAAATGAAGTGAAATCAGAAGAGATTGTAATTCAATTATTTACAAAATAACCGTAGATTCTGGTTTTAAGAGTTGTTATTTGAAAAATAATTGGTACTCAAAGAATGAAGTAGATAAGAAGTAATATTTTTATGAACTTTCATTACAGGGTTCTTTTAAAAATTTGCTCGATTTTTAATCCACTTCATTTTGATTTCTAGAACATGCCCGTTTATCTTTAATAATAAAAGTTCCGAGCAAGATATTTGATCGCAATTTTTTTAATTGGTATAATAAAAATTTTAAGGGTGTCTGCCGGGAAGGTATACTACTTTGCTTTGCCGCAAATTGGGAAACATTAGTCTTGATAGTTTATATTTTTGCAGTCGTGAAGTAGACACGTGGCAAATTTATTATGGAAAATATTCGATAAACCAACGTGTTTTAATCGCTCGTTAAAACATTTTATCAAAATCAATTATCGATTACTGTGACGATTAAAAAGTTACGTGAAATTGTTGGGAGAAACAACGTGCCACTAAAACGCACTATTTATCGTGTAGTTAATGATTTGAAGAGGGTGTGTAGGTTATAGGCCCAAGTATGGGCCACAATGTACTGCAAGATGGGCTGAAAACATTATTTCTGCTCAAGAAAGTGTTCAAAACAATCCATCAACCTCGATTTGACGCCGTGCTCAGGAGTTGGTCTTTAAAGAACAACTTTGGTCACAATTTTGCACAAGGATTTGCATTTGTTTTAATTTAAGATTCAGTTGACACAAGAGCTTCTTCCATAAGACCATTTACGCCGCTTACAAACAATGTAGTATACCTGCCCGGCGGACACCCTGTATAAGCTTTTATAGGTCGTTCGTCACGTACGATATTGTAAGTATGTACTACAAATGCAACTAAATGAATAATCTTGTAATGTCGGCCTTTAGATTCAAATTAGTCCAAACTAATTTTATTGCAATCTTGATTATCTAACCAAATTTTATTGGAATCGGTCGGTCCATATTTGACTATAGCTCCCATACAAATACTACTTCCGAAAATAGCTTTTCCTTATAAATTTGGCGGCAATAACTTTTACGATAGGTATTGTCACGACAAAATGTTGCGGTGGTAGGTTCAAAATTAACCGTAGCTCCCATAAAAACCCCCATCTTAAAATCACTTAAAGGCAAACAAACCTCATATAGATGAAGATATCTAAATAATATTCGACACAAAGAACTTTAACATGATTTTAACCTCATAACAAAGTTTATCTTGGGAGTCAAAAATTCATTATCAAGGTTTCGTTTAAATATGCTAAATTCCCAATTCATACTATAACATTCACCCCTATTCTGCATTTCGATTACGTCTCCGCATTCAGTTCCGTTGCGATCGAAAATTGGTATTCTGCAGAAAAACGGAATCGAAAGAATAAGAAGAAGATAACAATGTTTACAAAATCAATTGTATCAATATGGAATGTGGAAATGAAACAGCAGAATAAGCAAGTCTGTTATCATTTTCATAAACAAATGTCAAATTTAATAAAACAAGTTCTGTGTTTAATAAAGTAAATTGTTTATAAATTTAATAAAAGAAAAATATTGAAATAAAATAAAAAAAGAAAAAGGTAAAAATAAGTTTTGCATAAATATATAAGTGTGTATAATCTAGTGAAGCTGAAATTAACTAAAAAAAGTAGAAAATAAAAGTGTTGTGGTTAAATATGTAAAGACAAAATGTTAATAAAAACTGTTTGTAAAAAAATAATATAGTGAGTTGCATTTTTATTTAAAATTTAAGGACAAATGGAGTCTATTACAGCTGCATTATTGTTTCGTATTGCTCCGGTGTTGTTGTTTTTGACCTGCATACATACATTACAAAACACTCATATTCCAGTACAAAAATAATAAGGGTCCTCATGATATCGTTTATAAGCCTCGTAATCTGTGCAAACTGTGCATTTTTACGCCCTCGTAAATGAACTGTCAAAAATTGTATGAGAATTCATTTACACAAACTTGGTAAATTTGCCCAACAATTTTGACTCGTAAACTTGCGCTGTTCAATTGTGCATTTATACTTACAGATTTTTTAATGCTTTTAACGTCGTTTTCACTGAAAAATCCAAGTGTTTATACATCACAAACAATAAATTCTAGCAATAATTTGAGCAAATAAGTCTTTTTTTGCTTTCTTTATGCGTTTTTAAAAACAAATTTCACATATTAATCACAAATTTCAACTTTTGATTTGATATTTTTAAATTTTCTTTTTTAGTTTATTTTTTTATAGACATTTCTTACAAACTGACATTAATTGTTTAAAATTACACAAAAATTAAAAAGGTTCTTCATGAAACGAGTCTCGAAAGTTTACCCATTTGCACAAATGGCAATTTTAAGCGATATCATGAGGACCCTTAATAATTTAAAACAAAAAAATTATAATTATAATTTGTATTTAAATCGTTTTTGAATTTTTGAATTTTTTACTTCCATTTTTTCACTTTTTTACTTAAAAAACAAAAATAGAAAAAACCTCCGTTAACAAAAAAACAACTGAGAGAAACGGAGCTCCGATCGTAATGCAGAATACATACAATCGAAAGAAACTGAGCGGAATCGAAACGCAGAATACCAAAATTGCCAGACGGAGAAAATTTCGATTCAAATCGAAACGCAGAATAGGGGTGATTATGTTGTTCTGGCGAGTCCATTATTAGCAATGGGTCCTAACTAGGGTACATTGTCAAAAATTTGTTTTAAATACTTTCTTACTTGATTGTTTTAGGTTTTTGTATACATACATCTAAATGTATATTTTGTAAATATGTATATCGTTATTTATAAAATTAATTTAAATGCCATTAAACTACATGTCTTGACAACATTGTACACTTCTGCGACCAAAAATTACGCTTTAATTAACAAAAACCAAAGGGATTTAACTACAAGCGTGTTTATTTTGTAAATGCAAAACGACGTAATGACACATTTTTTCAAAAAAAAAAAAATAATGAAAAAGTTTTTTTGAATGTTTTTCTGACATGTTTATAGTTTTCATTTTATAAAGTTTTTTGTTTCCTCTGTAAAATTATATTTTTGTTAGTTACGCCTTTTTGCATTTTAGCTGACGATATATTTACAAAATATACTTTTTAAATAAATAAATGAAATTCTTATACATACTTAATATGCGATTAATCGATAATCGCGATTAAAACCTTTATTTATCGCAATCGCGATTACGAAAATTTTTGATTATGTACATGCAAACCCTACTTAAACTGTCTCAAGCCCTATTTTTATACCTGATATAAGGTGTAAATTTAAAAGTAAATTTAAACTTTTAAAAAATTGTTCTCCCAATTACTCCAAAAAAAATTAAAAAGTTAATGAACGATTTACCAGCAAGTTAGGCACCTTGACAGTATCCAGCTGTATAATATAATATTCTGTCTCTATTTGCACATGGTTATTGTTCCTAAGTTTAAGAAAAATATATGTATGTATGTATGTATGTATATTTTATGTTATTGAAAAATTTTAATTAAAAAATTACTAAAATTATTTTTTTAACATTTTCAAAAGTTTGTTTTATAAACAAAAACATGAAACATGTGTTCAAGGCAAATTTATTACAGGTGGTCTTAAAAGCCCTGCTGATAACTTTTTTTTAGCTTTTATCATTGTTGGATGTCAAAATGCTGTTTATTATCTTTGTTTCTCTTTTGTTTCATTTCTGTTTTTGACATTGTACAATGATTTTACAAAAACAAATTGCTTGTGGTTTTTTTACGAGTTGTACTTGTTGTAGCACCGAGATTACCTGGAGTGAATTCGCCTTGCAGGTGTTTGAATAATTCTTGCTAGTAAAATTTTACCAGCAGAAATTTTCAAAAATTATTTTATCTCAAAAATTTTAATGATCTTTTTTCATTCTTTCATTGTAAGTTTTTCGAGTACCCGAACAGTTCCTAGCAAAGGCCCAAGTATAATATGCTTAAGTTGGCTTAAGCAAATGTGCGAATACATGCAAATCATATGTGTCAAAGCATATTGTACTTAAGGAAACTTTGTTCAGTTTTATGAATCTGTTTTTTGCTTTTTCAAAAAAAAAAAAAATAAAATAAATTTATTTCTGAGGAATAAATAAAACTCGATAATTTTACTGCATATGCTATAAAAAATCTAGAACAACTGAATTATAAACAAAGAAAACGGTAGTGATCATACTATCATTGACCAACAGCATAACATATGACAAAGTTTTTTCTCAACTGAATCTATCACCACTTAAATATCTCCAGATCCCCCAATAAAATTTCAGCACCACCGGCTAAGAGAACGATAACAACACGATACCCAAGTAGGGTTTCTAATTTCCCGGACTTTTTCTATTCCCGGGAAACGAAACAAAAAAATCTTATTCCCGGGAACCCCAGGATTCTTTGAATAAAACAATGATTTCATTAAATGAGTTCAAGACAAAAGTTTTTACTTTTTTTAAAGAATATACACATATCGTCATCTTAAAGACCTAATAACCTATCTGCCTAAATTTCAAAATTGAGTTTTTTATGGACTTTTATTCCCTATATCATAACGCATAAGTTTGCAAAATTTTGAACATGTAATATTACAAAAGACAAATGAGGACCGTTACGCACTAAAAAAATAGTTCGATTTGTAGGTAGTTTTTAGTAAAGAATATATATTTATTGCTCGTTTTTGATTTTAACGATGCTTATAAATAAAGATTTCAAGAAATTAAATTTGAAATTCCGGGATTCCCGGGATTCCCGGCAATTCTTTCCCGCGTAGAAACTTTGTACCCAAGTCTTGGAAAGAACGAGTTGTTGTAACATAGACCAAAAAAGGTGACCTAACCCAAGTAGAAATTGGAGGGGTATAAATAACACTGTTAAACGTCACATGCAAGTTTGTCATTATTAATATTGGAAATGATTAGCCTAGTTATTGAACCAATGCTACGAAAGAAGCAGATCGGCTTTAGACCAAACCGTTTATGCGCAGATGACATAAATACACAACGCATAAAAAATGGCAATCTATTGAATTTAGCTCTCCAGCTATATCTTATTTTTGTAGATTTCGAACGAGCTCTCGATACAGTTTCTCCAGAAAAAATCAGCTAGAAACTATATACTGATTCTGTTACTGTCATTCGTTTTAATGCTCAGGAGCGTAAACCATTCCAAACTTCCTGTGGTGTAAAACAAGACTGTGTTTTGTCGCCTACACCCTTCTTGATTTAACTTTACTCGGTCGTGCAACAAACTAATATCGACACCCCCTTAGTATCCACTGGAATTAAAACGAATAACGATATTGACTATGCGGATGTTTATGCCTAATGGCTCCCCTTCGAATGGAATCCCTAAGGCCATCGTAGACAAGGCTGCCCACATAACACCTGGCAACATACAATCTGAAAAGAATGCCAAAAAACAAACAGATCTTGGAATAAATTAGATGTTCAACCACATGAACGTCAAACTAATTATAAAAAATGCATTGTAAATAATTTTTATGAATAAAGGCCTTAAAAAAAAACTGCCACTGAGAAAGAGACAGCTGTGGATGTAAACGAAACCGACGAGCACGATGATGAGCTTGGTGGTGCGCCAGCTGTTTATGTACATATATAAACCTGATGTTCTTGTTGGAAATACGTTAGTTTTAATTCAACTTTATTTGTCAATTCCAAAATCGGTATAACTTAACATTTGTTTCACTATATTCCCAAATATGTATAGCATATGAATATAGTGATTTGGCAACTCTTTTTTATTTAATTGACACTACATTTTTATTTAATTTTTTTTTTATATACGTTTAATACATTCTTGTGAACAGTCGAGAACTTTCTGTAAAAAGGATTCTTAAAATAAAACTTTGATTAATTCTTAATATTTAAATAAAAGAAATTTGTCTTTAATTTCAAGAGGTTATGGGCCTCCTTTAATTACTTCTGCTGTGTGCATTTTCTTTTTTTTTTCGTTTTGCTGTTGTGGATTAATTGATTGCTTTATTAAAAATGGCTGACGCAAGACTTTTGATGACGAAATTAAATCGTGACAACTATGAGTTGTGGAAGTACCGGATGCAGTTGCTATTGAAAAAAGAAAAAGTTTGGGACGTCATTGAGGGTGCGATTCCCGAGGCACCTGATGCAAAGTGGAAGGAACGTGATACAGAAGCTTCTATCTTAATTGGCTTGGCTGTGGAGGAGTCTGAGATTTTCCGTATTGCGAATAGTGCGAGTGCTAAAGATGCTTGGAGCATTTTAAAATCATACCACGAAAAATCAACTTTAAGCAATAAGGTAAAATTGATGAGAAGCATTTGTGAGTTGAAACTTCAGCCGGAAGGTGATATGGACAAACATATTAATCAAATGAAGCTTCTATTTACGAGATTGCAATCGCTTGGCGAGAAAATGTCTGAATCGTGGATAATTTCAATGCTATTGAGTAGTCTGCCTGATACTTATGACACATTAATTACGGCTCTCGCGGTAAGAGACGAAAAAGATCTAACTATGACCCTGGTTGAAAATAAATTGCTCGACGAAAATGAAAAACAGAAAAAGCGACAATCTGGTGAAGATACCGTGTTGAAAGCCACCAATAAATTTAGATCTAAAGCAAATAATAAATCTAAAAAGATCGTATGCCATTACTGCCATGGCGTTGGCCACATCCGTAAGGACTGTTGGAAATTCAAGAATAGCAAATCAGACAATGGTCAGAATGCCAAGGTTGCTGAAAATGATGAGGCTAATTCTTGTTTTGTTTTGAACGTTAAATCAGGAGTCTGGGTAGTTGACTCGGGCGCTACTTGCCATATTTGTAGTGTTAAGGAAGAATTTATAAGTCTTGACTTATCTTGGCGTGAAAAGGTGACTGTTGCTGATGGCGGTGTTGCATTTTCTACTGGTAAAGGTTCTTGTAAGATAAAGCTGGTGAATCGAAAGGGTGGTGAAGTGATCGTTACCGTCGATAATGTTTTGTATATTCCGTCGTTTAAAGGAAGTTTGCTGTCGGTAAAGAAAATGTCTGCTGTTGGTTTTAAAGTTTTGTTTTCTGGCTCAAGTTGCAGAATTCTTGACATGAATAATGTTGAAGTTGGTGTGGCAGATTGCGTTAACAATTTATATCAACTAAAAACTGGAAATCGTGAAGCAGCGTTAACTGCTGTTTGTAATCTTGATCGGTGCCAACATTACTACCACAAGCTTTTTGGCCACAGAGATTTTAATGCAGTAAGGGCTATGCAAACTGGTAAGCTTGAAAATAACTTTGATATAGTTGATTGTAAAATTCGGAAGACATGTGATATATGTGTTAAATGTAAGCTTTCTCGAAAACCATTTCCTAAAAAATCGGAGTCTAAAACTGGGGAAGTCCTTGAGTTGATACATTCTGACATTTGCGGTCCAATGCAAACTGTAACCCCTGGTGGGCGAAAATATTTTTTAACACTAATCGATGATTACAGTCATTATACAGTCGTATACTTACTTAATGAGAAGTCGGAAGTTTTTGAAAAAATTAAAACATATGTTGAAATGGTTAGGACCAAGTTTGGAAGGGTCCCTAAGTGCTTTAGATCGGATAATGGAGCCGAATATAAATCTAAAAGAATGTTGGACTTTCTTCAAAGCTGTGGTATAAGATCCCAATTTACAGTCCCATATTGCCCACAACAAAATGGTGTGGCCGAGAGGAAAAATAGATATCTGGTGGAAATGTCTCGTTGTCTTCTTGAAGAGGCTGGTTTGTCAAAAACTTATTGGGGCGAAGCCATTATGTGTTCAAATTATCTACAAAACAGACTTGTTACCAGTTCGTTACGTGTACTCCGTATGAGAGATGGGAAGGTCGTAAACCCAACATTGCTAATTTCGGAATATTTGGTGCTAAAGCATATGTATTAACTCCTAAGGTGAATAGGAAAAAATTCGACAATAAGTCGGTATTGCTAACGTTCATGGGTTACGACGAGCAGTCGAAGGGATTACGTTTCGTTGATACAAGTACAAATAAGGTCACTATAAGTAGAGATTATAAATTCGTGTCTCTGAACGTCGTAGTGAGGTCGAAAGACAATCGTAATTCAACTACGAACAATGAAAACTTAGCGATCAAAATTTTTCCAACTCGTACTGACGATGTTCCTGATAATTTTGATCAGGGTTCGTACTGCAGTGATCTTGAATATGTTGAGGCCATGGTAGATCCAAAAGTGAACAATCCAGTTGAAGGACCACATGTTATTGAACCGGTTTTAAGATGTTCAACTAGATCAAACAAGGGTATACCTCCTTGTAAATATTCTGTAAGTTTGGTTAAATCTGATGATATCGTCGAACCTAGAACATACAAACAGGCCGTAGTATCAGAATGCAAACTTGAATGGGAGTCTGCAATGAAGGAGGAGATGAATTCGCTTAAAAGTAATCAAACGTGGGATTTAGTCCGTGCTCCACCTGATGCGAATATTGTCGGTTCTAAATGGACGTACAAAGTTAAACGAGGAGTCGATGGTAAGATTCAACGCTTCAAGGCTCGTTTGGTCGCACAAGGGTTTAATCAAAAGTATGGCTGCGATTATGATGAGGTGTTCGCGCCTGTTGTGCGTCAACCAACTTTTCGCATTTTGTTGTCGGTTGCTGCTGAAAGAAAGATGTATGTTGAACATATGGACATAAAGTGTGCTTTCTTAAATGGCTGTTTGAAGGAGACAATCTACATGAAACAACCGCCTGGTTTTATTGAAGGCGATGACAATTTGGTGTGCAAACTCAAACGCAGTATATATGGCCTTAAGCAAGCTGCAAACGTATGGAATAAGGCTCTGAACGACGTACTATATAATAGTGGTTTTATTCAGAGTAAAGCTGATCCGTGTTTATACAACAAAGTCATCAATGGGGAAGGTGTTTATGTGCTCGTTTATGTTGATGATTTGGTGGTTGCTGCTACAGATAAACGTGAAATACGAAATGTCTACGACATGCTAAGTGATAAATTTGAAGTCAGCAATCTTGGTGCCATATCACAATACCTTGGTATGGAAATCGTGAAAACTAGTGAATTTCACTATAAGATACGACAGAAACAGTATATTGAAGAAATGATAGCTAAATTTGGTCTACAGGATGCAAAATGCTCAAAATATCCACTTGACCCGTCCTATGGGAAAAATAGTTCTGAACCATTACTGCGAAATGATGAGTACCAAAGTTTAATGGGTTCATTGTTATATTTATCTGTAAATACACGCCCTGATATTTCTGCAAGCGTAGCAATACTGGCTAGGAAAACGAGTAATCCAACCCATGAGGATTGGAATGAATTGAAGCGTGTGGCAAAATATCTTAAGGGAACATCCGATATGTACTTAAATTTGAACGTTAGTTCTAATAATCGAAACGAACTTATCGGTTATGCTGATGCCAACTGGGCAGAGTGCAGAATTGATAGAAAATCAAACTCTGGTTACATCTTTATGCTGAATGGGGGTGCTGTTAGCTGGGCTTGTAAAAAGCAAACTAGTGTCTCACTGTCAACAACAGAAGCAGAATTTATTGCGTTATCTGAAGCTGCAAAAGAAGCCGTCTGGATCAGAAATGTGCTTTTCGATTTGGGATGTCGGCAAGAATGTCCAACAGTTATGTTTGAGGATAACAGAAGCTGCTTAAATCTAATAAAAGACGAGAAACTAAGCAACCGGTCCAAGCATATTGACACAAAAGTTCATTTTGTGAAAGATTACATCGACAAGAAGATAATCAAATGTGAGTACGGCCCTTCAGAGGAAATGATTGCCGACATGTTAACCAAACCTTTACCAACAACAAAGCTGGAAACCTTCAGGTTGAAATCAAACGTTTACTAATTTGTAATTGAGGAGGAGTGTTGGAAATACGTTAATTTTAATTCAACTTTATTTGTCAATTCCAAAATCGGTATAACTTAACATTTGTTTCACTATTTAATTGACACTACATTTTTATTTAATTTTTTTTATATACGTTTAATACCAAGGCAAATTCATACAAGGTGGTCTTATTTTGAAAACGTTTTACAACACTGTAAAATATTTTAACGTTGTGTCAAAAATTCAAGCAAATATTTCATTTTGTTTTCAATTTTAAATTGTGTGTTTTGAAATTTAATAACTTAAAAATGTTTTAAATTTCATAATTTTAAGCGAAAATTATAGAATTTAGTAAAGATTCCCCAGAACCACTAGAAGGGTATACCATTTTGACACAAGGTTAGTTATCAGCTGTTGTTTACGTAGCAAGATAAGTTCACCTGGTGTAAATTCGCCTTGTTTAATACATTCTTGTGAACAGTCGAGAACTTTCTGTAAAAAGGATTCTTAAAATAAAACTTTGATTAATTCTTAATATTTACATAAAAGAAATTTGTCTTTAATTTCAAGAGTTCTTGCGTTAAAACTTTATTTTTTTTCAATTTTCAAATTGTTGAGAATAGTTGCTTCCTTATAAGTGGAGTTTTTTGAATAGAAGTAAAGTTTTTACATTAAAACTCTTGCAGTGGTTATACAAGTTTTTCTGCCGGTGGCTAATAATCTGTTTTTAATTACAACTGCAAGCTGGCGTATTAGGCCTTTCGCTGGCCCGTTTTTTGTATAAGAAGTTAAACTAGCAGTTTTTAATATTCATACGAAAATACAATTTATAAAACAGCCCTACTTAATGATAAACAGTAACCAGCTGTAAGACACGAGATTCTATCTTCTTTACCTCAATTGTTTTGAACTATTTGCACATGGCTATTGTTCCTTAATTAAGAAATATATATGTATGTATATACATATATGGGGGATTTCATGTCAAGTGACCCAATTTTTAAATCGATGTCTTCCGATTTGGATGAAAATACCAAGGTTAGTCCTATTGGATAGTAGTTTAGACACAAAGTTTCTGAGTTAGAGGGGGTCAAAGTTTGACATTTTGGCCATACAGGTGTTCTTTCTCATCCATGTAACTTATTACCTATTGGTGTTAGCAAAATTTGTCCCAAGTAGCTTAGATAGCTTACTGATGAATCTTTTGAAAAATTTTTTTTTTGGTTTTTTTAATTTTTTTTTATTTTTTTTTTTTTTTAATTTAAAATTTTTTTTACTTTTTTTTATCCTGAATGATTTTTTTTTGCTCAAAAGAAAGCTTATGTATTTTCCTTTAAGGTAGTTTTGGTCGCTTTTTGGGATGCGAGTGGCTTATGTATAAAAAAAAAAACAGTTTCTAACTCAAGACGAGGGTTTGAAATTGGGTCACTTGACATGAAATCCCCCATATATGGGCATTTCCGTCAAAAGGTCCACCGCGACCGAAAATTTAAAAGTTATTAAAAGCTGATTATTTTACGATATTTTTATAGAGAAATATTTAGATTTTACTAATTTTGTAAATTTACCCATAAATTTGTTCACTTAGATGAACAATCAGACTGCAAAGTTGTGCAAACGTAATTTCTTATTTGTGAGTATGTTTTATTGTATGTTTTTTTTAATATTATCTTCCTTAAAAAAGGTGATATTTGATAAAAAATATTCCAAAAAAAATTTCTTACATGGTCTATAGCCTAAGGAAGAGTTCGAAGAGAAATATGTTATTCGGATTAGCGGTAAATTTTATTTTGTTTAAATCATTATTCAGTTAAATTATTATGGAAAAAATGTCACGTTCGAAATGTCACGTATCGACCCAGATTTTGGCTTAAAAAACAAAAAATACAGATGATTTTGGAATCAAACCAAAGACATTTTAATGTTGCATTGCTACGTAAAATTCTGAAAGTAGTTTGACTAAAAAATTCTGCCAGGTTTTGCTGAATTACGCCTTTTTAAACATGGCCATAAAAACTACTTCTATATTTTTCACGTTCGAACCGCTACTTATTTTGCCATTATCTTTGACCTAGAATCGCGCCCTCCATAAACTTTAGCATAGATAACAGTGCTTTCTTAGTGCTATAATTTAAGGGTTAAGAGAACGTAAAAATATTTATTGTTTAAAAAGTTATTGCATTTTTGATGCGTACGACTGTCACGTTCAACACTTTGGAATTACCCATATGTATGTATCAAGGCGAATTCGTAAATGTGACATTTTCGAGTCATCTGTTTATTGTTTATTATTTGTGTATACTGAATGTCAAGCTTTTTTTACATTTTGTGAAAAAATTAGTTAAAATTTAAAATTCAATAAAAATCTAAATAAGTATTTGAAAAAAAAAACTTATTTCAATTTTATAAAACAAAAAAGGTGAACATAAAATATAAACACAAGAATTTAAAAAGGCGTAAGGAATAAGTTTGCAAAGATTTACCTTCTAAAGCAATTGTGTATATGTATTTTATAAACAAAAAAATTCCCTTTTCTATATTTTCAACAAATAATTTTGACATCCATTCTAACTTTTTACTCTGTCACCTGTATGAATTCGCCTTGGTATGTATACATATATATTTTATGTCATTGAAAAACTTTTAATTTTAAAATTATGAAAATAAGTTTTTTTAAAGAATTTCAAATGTTTGTTTTGTAAACATGAAACAGGTGTTTGAACTTTAAACGTAGTTTTTTAATAAGATTTCTGTAATAAAAGAATTTTATGACAAATAATATACAAATATTTCCTTATTAAACAAAAATTTATAACAAAAATTAAAAAAAATAGTGTATTAAAAACAACTTTCAAACTCTTTCATTTTACGTTTTCGATTTCCAGAGCACCCCTGATTATCAACACATTTTTTGTCTTGAAAATAAGCAATAATTTTCTGTTATTGAATAGACCTATTATGACAGAATTCTCGATTTATTATATCGTCAGGAAATTGAGATAGTTCTCGATTTTGTTTAGCAAATTTTAAATTTAACCAGAAGTTGAATGATGAATTTAAGTTTACACCTTCTAAGCTATATTGTTATTGACAAGCTGCACTGTGTTTTTTTTTAAATTCATAAGAAATTTAACAAATATAGAAAAACTCACAATTGCAGAAAATAAATCGTTGTTCGTCTTAAAAGTAATTTAAAATTAAATTGACACACTAATTTCCTTTTAAAACTTCTCACGTTACATGTGCGATTTTTTTAATATTATCATTTGTTTAGCACAAGTAAAAAAATTATTAAATTTCACATATTTTTTGTTCAAAGTTTAATGAATTCTACTTTTAAAAAACTCACTTATCCCGTAAAACGGTATTGATCGTAAAATAAAATAAAGATCAAACACTCAAATATTTAAACACTGCGAATTATTTCACAAGAAAATATTTAAAAAATTCCAATACTTTTTTTTACAATTAACTTGCAACTTTTTTTTATTATTACATTTTAGCAATGCATCACGGTAGTAGACGTCATAATGCAACAGCAACTAAAGGTTAAATGCCTAATTCACCAAATGAAAATCGAAGAAAATATAAAAACACCTGTTTCTTTAACTTTGTTTGATACACTTCTTTTTTGTCCAATTTTTTTTTTGCTTCACACATGTATTAAAACTTTATTGTTCTACTTAATTACACTTCTTGTGAATTCAAAATCAATGATTAAAGAACAAAATATGTAGTAAATGAATAATTCGTAATTACCGCAAATTAATCAACATTCAATTAAAGTAAATATTCATTTATCATAATTACAAATTTAAACTAGCAAAAAAAGTAACTAAAAATACTAAAATCCTTCTGTTCGTTATTATAGAGAACGCAACTTAACACGGCTACACTCATCATCAATCCACAACCCAACAACATTAAACTCAAATCAGCTTAACTCCTCTACCTACTCATAGCAGTGCAAATCCACAACACAAACTGCCAACATTCCGCAATGAATTAATACTGTGAGGAGAGAGAACACAAAAAAAGTGTAGAAAATAAACGGACAAAAAATGACAAAATTCCCATAGTGGTGGAGTGTTTGTATAGAAACAAAAAAAAAATAGAATTGAAAAAATAATGAAACAGCAACTACAAAAATAAAATGGAAACAAATGGAAGATATTGATAATAATGATGATGCTATTACAGCAACAACAACTAAAATATTTAACTAATACAACAACAAATGACAGAATTGACTAAAGAGGAGACGGATGCATATTTTAGTACGAATTTTTAGTACTTTGTTTGCTTGCAATTAAAGTACATAACTAAATAAACTGCTTTACATATTTAAAAAAAATGTATTTCAATAGTTTTAAGAAGTTATTTTATCTTTGTTTATCTAAAATTATTTAATTCAAAGCAAATATTTATAAATGTGGTCTTAAAAAATAACCTTAAGAAATGTATAAAAAAATATGCTAGAGCTACTGTACTCTAGTCGCTGAAATATACATACAAAACGATATTTTTAAGAATTATATATGCATACATTCTATATTAAGATACTTTAAAAAAAAAACTTAGCAAACGAAATATGCTCTATTTGGTATAGCAAATAAAACTGAAGCTCGGAGACAAAAATGGGCAAACATTGCAGTTGAAATATAACCTTAGTTTATTCTAGATAACAGAAGTATGTATTTATTGTGTTTAACTAAGCCAATAACAAACCCCTTTAATGAAGTACAAGCACAGCAAAACTCAACATCTAAAAGGCCTAAGTAAAGCAATGATTTAACGCGGGCCCAGTGTAAAATGCTTGCCCGTTCTGGAGTGGGTAAAGCACCCTTTAACTGAAAACACTACTTCGAGAAAACAGAACATACAAAATGAAGCCATTGTGAAGTCATACTTAATATGCCTCATATGCTTTTGGATTGATTACCCCAATTCTGAAAAGGACAAAGAGAAAATCAAATATACATGTAAAAGATTTACATAGAAATTTTGTTTGTCGAAAGTTAGTGCTGGTTCACACACATCAAGTTTGACTCCTCAAGTCATCAGTTTTCAGCAGAAAGGGGAAAAGAGAATAAACAGGGTTACAGACTTGACCATACTCGTCAATTTTTTTTCAAAACATATGCTTTTTAAGAGTAAAATCAAAGAAATGTGGTTAAGGTTAAAATTCTGTGAAATTAATGGAAATCGTTATAGTTTGTTATATGTACATCTGGCAACAACTTCAATTCTTTAACATTAAAATATCAGTAAATTTGTTTCAATAACACATAATTTTTTTATGAACCCAAATTTTTAAAAATGAACGTCCTTTTTATCAAAGTTTTGCTTGGGATTTTGATTTTTGGTTTTGTTTGATTTTTTTCAACCTTTTCTTGAATAATTAAACCAAAAACGTAACTAGTTTTTGTTGCTACTGTTCTAAAATTATACTCAGACTGGTTTTTGTTTTAAGTTTGAGTTTAGTTTGTATTCGGTGGAAAAATATCGAGATTTAAGGCAAAGCTATTGGTTTCATTCGTTTAATCTCAAAAAAAAAAAAAAGAAAAACGGAAAACGCGTCAGTCTGAAACTGTACAACTGTCTTAGAGAATTTTTTGCGTTTGACAGGTGTAACATAACAAGCAATTTTACGATATTTCATCAATATAACAAAAAGCAGCAGAGTTTGTTATCTTTAAGTTTATTAAGATGGTGCTGAAAATGTTTTTTGAACTTTATAAAGTAACCGAAAAATAAGTCCTTCGTACATATGTATATAAATATCTGTTAAAATTCTTAAAGGTTTCCTTTACTGATTCAAAGAAAAATCATAATTAGCAAAAAATACCATTGACATTAAAGAAAAAAAGTACCATGTCCAGCAAATTCGCATCCCTGCAATAATGAATGAAGAAATATACAGAGTTTCATTTCGACTCTTCCACGATGCTCTACAACAAAGTATTCAACTAAGATCACAGTCACAAGGCGGCAGTTGTTATTCTCACGTAGAAGTGGCAGTAAAACATTAAAGCAGAAATAAAAACAACAAAATGAAACAAGCAAATAAAACGATGGGAAAATACACACACATCAAAAAAAATTAAACAATCTGAACACAATGTTCAGAAAAAAGAGAAGAAAAAGATGGTGAAAGAAACAGCAGCTCTGCAACAAAAACAAGAGAAGACAGTGTGTAACAACAACAAATAATATTTTGTAGGTCCTAGTTGCTGAGTTATAAAGAAAACAACCCGCTAGGCCGGCTGAGAAGAAACCAAACAAACGACCAGCAAACCAGCGATTTGACGACCAACCCAACCAGCCATCAATGAAGGTAAAATTTTTTTTAAATGCAAAAACAACAATCCAGGGAGCAAACAAAATCACAAGTGAAGCAACAGCAGCTAAAGTAAAGAAGATTTCAGTTTAAAAGCAGATTTGAAAATAAACAATTTTTCGTATCATCAAAAGATGTATTAGAGGTCAATGAAAGAGGAGAAGGTAGAGATATTTTTCCTTTTATATAAAAATTTTTTTTTCTACTTAAATTACCTTGCAAAATATTTGAAGTCAGATACATATGTACATACATATGTATGTTGTTTCAAAATCTTTTAGCCTTTTATTTTTGCAGGGGAGTAAGATTATATAAAATACACACTCTAGACAGGTAGGCTAAAATAGAGGAGATTAGAAAATATTTATTAGGGTCTTATTTTTATTTTTTTTTTTATTTTTAGAGAACCAAGGAAAAGAAAATAAAATAGTAAATAAAATCGTGTTTTGATTTAGATTGGATTTATTAGTTAAGTGGTTGTTAAATATTTTGATTAAAAATGATAATAAAAGTTTTTAAAAATGTTGAATGTTTTCTGAACTTTTAGGTCTTGAATACAAAATAGAATTGAGGTTTAAGATTCTAGAAAAGTTTAGGATACATTTCCAAAATCTATGTCAGGTATGATTTTTCCATACAAATATTTTTATTTCTCGTATTATTTATATCTAGTCAGAGCGCGTCGCACTGATAATGTAAGCTTTATGCTTAAGGTAGAAGTAATAATTGTGAGACAGACTCAGTTTTTCTTTGATAATAGCAACTCCAGTTTTAAAATTTCTAAATACATTATTGGTCCATTATGCTCTCGATGAAATGAAGAGAACCTGCACAGCTGCCGAGAAAGACCCCCAAACCAACACCGATCCAGCACCATGCTTTACAGTGGATTTGGATTCCAGATGGTTTGGGGGCAGGCTTTCTTTCGCATTGGACGTATGTTTGGAACAGCATTCAAAGGGATTCTTAATACACGCTCTTACAATATTTCTTTCTTTAACTTCATTGAATATTTTGTGTTTTAAACGTTCGAAGAAAGAAAAAGAAAAAAGAAAATGTTATGCTAGTTTGTTCTCTGATCTAGATGGATCTGTAGTATGGAAGGTGTTGAAAGGATCTGGTTGTATTGGGACTAGTGAATGGTCATGTAATTTGAATGTAAATGATATTAACCAGTCTTTTGTTAATAGCTCGTATATAGTAGATAATAATTTATTTGATTTTGGGTTTTTTGACGCTGTGGATGGATCCTTTTCCTTTAATCGTTTAAATGAGAATGATGTATATGAAGCCATATGTAAAGTTAAATCAAAGTCTAAGTGTCAATAAGATTCCTATTAATTTTACTATTTAAACTATTAATCCTTATATTCCACTTATTTCAACCCATCATGTCAACACCATTTTCCTTTCGTCAGCGTTTCCGTCTTCGTGGAAGACGTCTCGTGTGGTGCCTATCACTAAGTCAAGAAATATTCTTAATTTTTAGGATTTGAGGCCAATTTCAATTCTTCCTGCTCTGGCAAAAGCGGTTGAACATAATATGAAGGATCAGATATTGTCATTTGTTCTCAATAGTATTGTTTCTTCGCAATATGATCTTTGCCGTGGTCATAGTACTACATCTCTTTTACTTAGCCTAACTGATGACATCAGATGTCATTTGAATGATAATAAGGTAGCATCCTTATGCCTAATAAATCACAGATGGTTTAAACGCTGGTTTAGTTGAACTAAACTTGAATTTATATGTAGTTTAAACTCATCAACCATAAATCAGTGTCCCATGTATTACATGTTGTTAAAAAAATAACATGTGGCAGCACTACGACAAATGTTGGCAAATCCATATGATTTGTACTGGTAGTTTAAACGCCCAATATCATGCGTTTAAAGATGGTTTATATGTTTAATGATTTATAGATTTGTTGGTTTAAACACATTTTAAACCAAAAAGAGAGTTTAACTTGCTCTGATTTTTTAGCCCTTAGTATCACCTGACTTGACTAAAGCATTAAGTTCTGTTAACTTTCGAATTTTGATAAGAAAATGGAGAGAAATATTAAATTTTTCTGCGACAGCTTATAAGTTGATTTACTCGTACGTACTTGACATATCGCGTTCAGTATGTAGATGTTAACAATATGCATATATTCTAATATACTCCATCTTACATCTGGTGTTCCCCAAGGCTCAGTTTTGGACCCAATCTCTTCGTGTTATATGTTAATGACTTATCAAGTTATATTGATAACCATATATGTAAGTCATTTTTATTCGCTGATGACGTATTAATTTTGTTTAATGGCAGAAAAGCGGAAATTAATAATTTGTGTTTGAATATCAATGATATTCTCCAACGTTTTCTATATTGGTCTAATGATAATTGCCTTTCCATAAATTCTTCAAAGACTAAAGCTCTTACTTTTGGTATCAATGAACAGCAATTACTAGATTTAAACATCCATGTTGGTGAACCATGCGTGAGCTTCGTTGAAATGTCTAGGCATTTATTTAGATAAATGTTCTAACTTTGAGACTCATATTGATCACATTAGCTGGAAAGTTTAAGGTTTGTTGCACCAACTTTACTCTACGAATATATATTTGCTACAACGCATTAAATTGCGTTTGGATCGTTTCGTATCGTCCTCTAAGTTAGGTCGTATCGCAAACACGATTGTACGGTACGTTTATGGTTTTTGGCGGATTTCCCACGCAACTTTATTCCAAATTTCTTTGTTCCCATTCCCTAGAATTAGCAATGCTTTATTTGAAACATTTTTTATTGTATGAATTGCACGTCGTTGGTACACATTACCAATTGAACTTCGCGTGTTTCACACTAGAATAACGCCTTTCGTGTGAAAGTGTTGGCTGTTCTTCTGAACTTGTAGTGAACAATTCTTTATATTTATTTTGGTTTGGGACCTAAAAATTTAAGTTAAATTCTAAATTTAGATATTTTTAGTATTAATTCAGGTATATTTCTTTGTTGGTGTTTTGTTTAAGTTTTGATATCGTTGCAAATGAGACTTTTTGAGTGTTTGCAATTTTCATTCACTCTGCAATTTTATTTGCTAAAATCTTTGGCTTTTCTAAAATTTTTTTTGGAGAATGTTTCCTGATGATCTGGCTTAAGCAACTAGTCAAATGCGCATAGAAACTAGCTTATCCTCCAACAAAAAATGTCAGTGTTTTTTCAAGAATAAAAATTGGGAATTAAGCATGAAAAACAAAATCTTATTAATTAAAAATTTTTTATGTATTCCCAAAAATTACTTTGATAATTCAAAGAATTTTTAATGATTCTATATTTCTTTTAAGCCTGGAACAGAATAAAGTAGTTGTAACAGTAGCTGAAGCTGACGATGTTATAAGTAGTGTAGAAAGAAAAAAATGCGAACAGAATATTGAAGCTTTCTATATGGCTGCAAATAACCTCTTCAAAAACTTAGAGAATTATGAAAGAATAATAAGTGAATTTTCAACTAAATACGAATCAAATTGTAAATTTATATTAGACAATCGGCTTACAATGCACTGTCGCGCAACAAAGTTCACGACTTCAAATTTTGCGCCTCAATTTCTACTGCAGCGACTTCTACAACTACGTATCTGTCGACACTACTTTGAAACTGCCATTTTTAACTTTTGATAGATGTTTCCCCTCTTTAAACAATCCTTCTTAAAAAAAATTCTACAAAGAACATATAAAATAAAAATTATGAAATTTTATCTTGAGAATTTGATTCTTTTTTTTAATTGCAATAAACCATTTAAAAACCATTACAAATTTTCAAAAATTTCATCAACTAAAATCTATAGGCAGTATTTTATTCTATTTTATTTGAAATTACCTTTTTTCTGCAAGTAAAATTATTTCCTCACTAAATAATACAAAACAATAGACAACCACGAAGGAAGACACCATGAAAATACAAAAACAAAATTTCTAAAGAAATTCTAAAGCATAACAAATTGGCAATCAATGAATAAAAATCTTTAATTCAAAACTTTACCTTTATATAAATTTTAAATGAAAAGATTTTTATGTTTGAAAACAGTATAGAGGAGATTCCTGTTTAGTGGAGTAAAATAACACAACAAATTCCCATAGTACAATTTCTATAACTGCATGATGCACAACTTAACAATCAACGTCACACACTCTCACGAAGTATCTTTTGAAGAATAGAGGTAAAACGCATCGCATCTTGTGTGTTGTATCTTCTTCACTTTCATTTATTATCACTCATTTATATTTTTCACGTTGTTACTGCTGTTGTTGCTGGATAAATTCTCAGCAGCTCATTCAGCTTTGATTGAAAAATATAGAAAAAAAAACAACAAAAAAAAAAAAAAATAAATAAAATAAGAAGAAGATGTAAAAATATCGTGATGATGTGAATTGTACATGAATCGTAAAACAGAATTTATAAAGAATTGTTTGTTTATGTGTTGCAAATATGAAAAAAAAATCTGTGGAACTGATGATATTTTGAGATATTTTTTTATTGTTTTATTATGAAAATCAACAGCTGTTAAAGCAAGCAACCCTTTGTTTTATATAGTGGTCAGTGACTATTTGTCAAATATATGTAGTATGTATGTATAACTTTGTAATAAGGGAAGATCCTGTCTATTTTATATATATTATAAAAGGTATTCACGTAAATTGTTTACCCTTGCAAATGTGCAAAATTGCATAGTTGCACCTTTTTGACCTGAGCAACCCGTTTTGTTTGCACCTCCAATTTTTAGCTTTTACGAGACTATTTTTTTTTTAACAATTTGACAATATCCCAAGACGCATGCACTTCCGATTATTTAAGGAAAATTTTTTAATAATTTTGAACCGTATTTAAAAAAAAATACACAAAATGATTAATTTTATCAATTTACAAGTCGAATTTATAACTTATCTACCTCAAAATATTTTTAAATGAATATTCCTGTATTTCTATTATTTCTACTTCTTCCGGTTTTTGGCGCGTTTTCTTTTTTAAATTGTGTTATTACACTGTGTGTAATTTTTTAAGTCAAGGAAAAATAACCATATACGGACAACTCTACGTGATAAAATACCAAAAAAAAGTTTTGACCAAAGACATGCACGGGAAATTTTTGCGGCTACCTAAACGGTGTTAAGCATCATTCCTAGAAAGTTCACATGCTCTAGAAAATTGTTTATTGAGATCTTAGGTACATTTTTGTAGTTGATTGTTGCCTTGAATTTTGAACGGTTTGCAAACTATGCCCCTGAACAGGGAAAAAAGGTAAAAAAAAAATCGAATTTTTTAAAGGGTTTTTGCGAGTTTGATCTTGAAGATGAAGTTTTTTTGATTTTATATGTTCACATGTTCTTTATGGCAAGAGCTACAACTTTGTATCAGAGGGTAAATCAAAATTCCGAACGGTTTGCAAGATATGAGCCTGAGAAAATGATCACTTTTTTGCAAAAATGACACCGAGGCCCCAAATCTTTGGGGGCCCATAAAAAAAGTGCATGACTTTGGGCAAAACTGGGAGACACGGGACCGAATATTTCGTGTTGCACTGTGTTATTTACAAAGATCATATTTAAACACTTCAATTTATAATATTTTCAATTCAAAGAAAAAAATGTACCTTCAAATGGTATTTCTGCGTTGTTGTTTAGTGTAGAGTTGATGTAATGAGTACTTTTTAAGAATTTTTATCATTATCGCAATGCCATAAAAAGTTGCAAAATATTTATGCTTTTGCTCTGATAATCTTGCACTTACTTAGCCCCTGACAATTTTGCATCGTTTGTGCGAAATAATTGTTCATTTGGTTGTTGTTATGCTCTTGCACTTTTGCTCTTTAGCTACTTTTGATGTGAATACCTTTATTATTTAAATTATTTAAAAAAGACCTCGTCAATATTATGTCATCGTCCAGACTTGCAATTTTTGTTGCAGCAATTCTTGAGTTTAATGGTAAGAGGCGTGAGCAGATTAGGGAGGAGAACTCAGTTTCATGTACTCTGCAATTCTGTTTTGTTTTGTTATTCTCACACTTTTTAATTTGAAGTTAGCTGTAGGTGTATTGGTATTAATATATAAAATATTAAAAGGAGAAGAGGAATGACAAGATGAAAATACAAAACCATGATTTCACAATCTGGACACTAATGCAATTTCAGCAGAATTTTTAAAATTGCAACAACAAAATTTGCATGTCTGGACGATGACAACATTTGCTGCAAAAACTTTCTTCAATTCTCTTTTGAAACTGCATTCGTGTCCAAACAATTAAACTTTTGTTTTGTAGCATTTATGTATACATATTGTATGCTTGAATCCTGCAAAATTATATTTTAATTATATTCTTTACCACAGGTTAAAAGTTTACATACAAATTAGGCATTCCGTTTGTTATTTCTCCAATATTGTTCAAAAGCCCTAAGAAGTTATATACTCTAGACTCTTAACTCTAGGATAACTGTCTTGATCTGGCCAGACCAAATTTGTGTTTTGCTTGCAATATTTTTCGAATTGTGACGTGAATTTTATAAATGATGTGCTGAATCAAATAAAACAAATTTGGATTCGATTAGAGCACATTAGTGGGGTGAAATTCCATTTTTTATTATAAAAGTTTACGAAATTACCCTCTTGGTCTGGAGACATTTTTTTTTTCTTTCAAATAGGACAAAATATCAATAATACAGAAACGTGAATTCTATAAATGATATGTTCTGAACCGAATGAATCAAGTTTGAATCAAATCAGAAAACTACGGCTCATTATGCACTTAGTTTAATTTAACTAACAAAACCAAAGGCAAAACTCGTTTCGTTTCAGCTGTGGTAGATGAAAAAAAGCAATACGCGAAATTAAAACTAAAGATTAAATACATGTGGAATAAAACAATGAAATAAAAAAATTATATAGTAAATTCGTATAATCTAAAGTAATAAGCATACGTTCATTAAAAAATAATATATTAAATTGGTTTTTTAGCTGTTGTGGTCTGGTTAGACCAAGAGGAGAACTTAGTGGTAAAAAGTTACCAAGAATCCTAGGGTTAAGACTTTATTTTTGTAGCAAACATGAATCTTGCTTTTTCTCTCAAAATTATTAGTGCTGGCACAATAGCGTCACAACATTTGGCTCAGATTTTTCAGTATTTAATTTTGAAAATCTGCCAACTCGGTTAATTATTTTGCCTGGACACCATACAAATGTTCTCCCAAGCTAGGCAGATTATATTTAGCATCTTATATTAGATAAACAATGCCTAAACAATTGTGCTCCGAGTTAAAAATTAGAACAAAATGTTTCCAGACAACCTTGTTGGTATTTTAATGGCTCGCTGCAGGACTCTTATTTAAAGTGAGTTTTAGAGGAAGGCTTAATGGAAATAGCTAGGTGAAAGCACCAGAACTTTTTGGCTTAGATATACGTGATATTTAGGTCACTGCCCGGCATTCGTTGACATAAGACTCAAGCTGTTTGGTCAAAGAATCATCAGGGACAAAATCTGTCTCTCGACATTGATTTGAACGGAATTCATTCCTTCATTGAATCAACCGGATGGCTGGGTAAGAATGTCAACAGCCAGGTAACGTAGAAACATTGGGAGACGGTGTAACATTAGACCAACGTGAGCTGTGCTTAAAAGCGGCTGCCAGTGGAACCTAACCCAACCTAGGTGCGAAAATAACCAATTTAGAACAGGGATATCGGTCATTATGGCTAACTGGTTAAGAGGTTATAATGATTACTGAAGAAGCTGTCAGAATGTAGAGGAGGAAGAGACGATGCTTCGATTTCTCTGGCAATGCCCTGGTCTAAGGGATATTAAGAAAAGGCGATTCGGGAGACCAGAATTGCCTTATCTGAAGGTTCTGTCTGCAGAAGGAATTAGGTCTAAATTTCTTTCCAGCTTCAAAATAGTTGGAGGCTTTTGGCATGCCTATAAAGTATACTAGCTCAATTACTGATTTTTAGCTCAGGGACCGCTGATTGAACCTATTTAATTTAATTCAAATAAAGGCGGTCTTATATATTTTTATGTATTGGCATTTTTCTTTAAGTTATTTAAGCCAATTATGATTGGGTGTTTATAATTAAACAAGTTTATTAAATTATAACTTTTCAAATAAATTTTGTTTAACTTATTCCGTTTCAGATTTTAAGATCGAATGTTGTTGAGATTAAAATCGTATATATTCTATAAACGTTATTTTTTTAGAATTTCTCATCTTTTTAAAAAAAAACCAAACTTTTTTTAAAAATTAACGTTGCTTTTCCTGATTTTAAAAGTAGTTCTGATGAAGGTATGTGGTCCTCAAATTATTAGGTATGTAAAAAAAATATTTTTTTGAACTTTAAGCACAAAATAGTTTTCAAAATTTGTTCGATTTTAATTTCACTAGAATTCGATTTTTAAAACATGGCTGTATGTTCGAATTTTTAAAACTTTCGATCAAAGGCTCAATTTTTGAAAACTCGATCAAAGGCTAAATTTTTGTATGCTTTTATCATAAAGTTGCAATTATTATGATACTTTTAAATATCCTTTTCAAACATTGAAAAATGTCTTATAGCCCACAAGAAAAAAATTTAGTTTTGATAAAAAAACAAAACGATAATGGCGGCTTGTTAAAATTGTAAAACAATATCAAAAATTTTGAGAAAATATCAAATAATGGAAGACAAATAAATAAATAAATGAAGTTGATTGATTGTAAATAAAAGATAATGCAAATTTTTAAATGCCTATTTCTTTATATCGTTAATCTCATGTTGAAAGGCCCTAACTCACATAATTGCAACTTTACAGGCAAAAAATAATAGAAACTGTATGTATCATAATGTAAAATGGATTCTTCAATTGCTTGTAAAACTGATGTTTTTAATGCGATTGCATTAAATTCTTGTGACTAGGTGAATTTGTGGGAAATGTATTGGAATCACTAAAAAACTCAATTTCGAAAAAAATCGAGTTAGGGCCTTTCTACATGAGACCGACGATATGTAAGTATGTGTTATACAAAACACTTTCAGTCAGCTGTTTTTATTATGCAAACAAAATCTCGCTAATGTCAAAAAAGTACATTGTAAAATTAATCAATAACTCTATTTCGAATTTTTGTGTAGTAACTGCCGTTTGCATTTATGTGACGATATGTTTGTATGTGCATAATTTTTAAAAGTCAAAACTGTATTTAAACTATAAATAAGATTTTCAAAATCTTCGAGGAATCTTCTACGATTAGAAATACGCTCGTCGCAGTTTGTTTGACGATTATGTTTAATATTCTGATGATTAGCGGACGAGTAACAATAACAAAAACATCTACATTTTTTAATTACTTTTTTTAATAAATTTTCTGACACGCTCGACTTTTAATATTGGAATGAACCTTTTGCGACTCTCTGTATGAGTCACATAACAATTACTGAGCTACCTAAATAGGAGCGTTTTGATACATGAAAATAATATTGCCAATATAATTTTAATAAAACAAAATGACCTAGCGATCTGTCGAATAAGATTTTCCAAACGGGTTGTATTGAATTCGCGTTCTAAAGGTTGGTTTCGTATAAATTGTATGAAAACAAGAATATTTGGCATGAAAATTAAAACGATTGACGGTATTATTTTGGAAGCTCAGTTATACGGCTAAGAACTTCACGATTTGTTAGGATAATCGCTACATGACTATCATACGATTCTTTAAATGTTTTTTGAATGACTCGATAGATAATATTTACACACATCTTAACCCATTCATTATACAATTAGAAAATATAACCGTCTTTCGCTGTGTTGTGGAAGTATCTTAAAGAGGAGTCAGCTTTTGTAACGGTTTCTACAGTGCGAGGAATCTTCTACGATTAATAAATGAGCTCGTCGACGATCAAAAATTTTATTCAATTGAAAATCTAGCTGGATATAATATCTTCGCATACATACATATCGTTACCTAAAATGGAAAAGGGTCTATCTAGCATTTTGAAAATTTTACAGGAGAAGCAAAAACTATTTACAATGTTGAATTGATCAATTGCCTTAAACTGTTTATAATTTATTTTTTTCTTTCTTTTTTTTTTTTGTAAAACCTACAAGTTGTTTTGACAATTGACAATATTGCATATTATGGAAAATGTTAGTTATGCCTTATAGCGTTTATCATATAAACTTTTATAGATAGGGCCGTTTGATTTTTTTTTAATTAAAGCGCTAATTTGGTCGTAAGGTTCCCAAATTTTTGGAGGACACTTGTGTTAATACAATACATCAGAATTAATGAAAAAATCGATTTTTAAGTTTTGGTTAGTAAGAGCCTTTTCCATTTTACGTAACGTTATGTACATATGTATGTACTTTTAAAACACTAAATTATTTTGAAAAAAGAAAAGATTACACCACATCAAACTTTATTTCAATAAAATTAAAATACAATACACTCTTTTGTAATCTGCATGCAATGAAAAAAATGTTTGTATTATTTCTCAATGCCATTACTCAGCCAATTCACAGTAAACGAGCAGTGTCGTAAAATTAAATTCTATAGCTCCTCTCTTATACGAGTACGTAGTAATTTCAGTACTTACATATTTTATTTTTTATTTTTTCTTCTTATTATCTCATTCGTTTCATTGCAATTTTGTTTTGTTTTTGTCTTGTACATTTTTGCAATATAGAGTAGGATATTTATATTTCTTTCCTGCCATTTACTTTTTGTTTTTTTAGATACATTGCAATCGTTTGTACTTGATTGTATATAGAATATATATAAAAAAACTTAATGTATAAGTAAGAAGAAAACAAAACACGAGGTAATACCCTGCTGTTTCTCTTGTTTCCTGTGAGGTTTTAGATGCACAAGATCAGTCAGTGAACTAAGCAGGGGCTGTAGTACGACAAAAAAAAAAAAAACATTTAAACAAGAGAAAAATCAGAGCTAGCAGAAGCAAGCTCATCTTTAAGTCATCATCATAATGAACCTAAGTATCTACATCATCGTCATGATCATTTGTATCATCAATATAAGAAGCTCTTGATACACCTTTAAATCTTTTTTAATATAGAATTTTTCCCAGACAAATCTTAAAGCTTTATGTTAGTATCTGCTCTTCTTTTCTGCATCTATATATTTCACATTTTATATTAAATTTTATTATTATTTTCTTTGTCTCTAAAGGATGTGTGTGCGAGTTGCAGAAGAAGCCCTTTAAAAGTAGAGTATTGTCGTTTAATACTGGTGACACAAAAATATCCACAACTAAAGTGGTTGGGAAATGCTTTTATGCAACAGCAGCAACATGCACACAAAATTTCTAAATGTTATTTACAAAAGATATTGGCGGTAAAAGTAAATTGTTCATATGTACAAATACAAACAATCATGTCCATATAGTGTGGATAATAAAGGGTCTGTTACACATGCGTGGGAAATTGGATAAAATGAAAAAATTGTGTTAAATTTCATGCTTGATTTTAAATTATGTATTTGTAATGGGTGGTCTGGTATGTGTTGTTAATAAAAGGTCAACAATTTTTTTTTTTTTTTTTGTTTTAGCAAATTAAGTTTAATTTTATTTTTTATAAAATTATTGACATGTAGAACAATGGTTTAAACTTTAGAAACTTTTTAAAATAATTAAGATAAAATCCAAAAACAAAAACTTATATTGAACCACAAAAATGAAAATAAATTGAAAAAAATCGAAAAACCATAGTACTTAAAAAACAAATTTTCGAGAGTGTATGACTATATGTATCAGGAGTGTGCTGGAAAATGAAAACGTAAAACGCAATTTTAACGTAAAAATAATTTTCATAATTTTTGTTTTAAAATTCTGTTTAATAAAGAAATATTTGTATAATATTTTTCATAAAATTCTTTTATAACAGAAAACTTTTCAAAACACGACTTTTAAAATTCTTGCGTTTTACGGTTTTGATTTCCAGCACACCCCTGTATGTTTTAACAATGTTTCGTTAAAATCTATAAGATAGTTTCGGAGAGGCAGGAACTCCCCCTATCACCCTCGTGGTCATATTTTTTTAAAAATGCATAGCTTATGGGTTTATATAAATATGGATCTATCTATGTTTTAAGTTTCTTTAAAATTCGTTTGATAGTGAGCACAAAGACCCTATTCCGGAAAGCAGCTTGTATGGGAGCTATATAACATGATGGATTCTGATTCGATCGATATAACTTAAGGTGGGTCTAGGACCAATATTTTAAGGTGTTACACATATCAAAACAATTGCATAATACCCTCTCTACTTTTGTGGTGTGGGTGTAAAAATTAAAATGGAAAATTTATTTTTTTAAAACTATTAACTTAAACTATGCTCACACCTATTAAATATTTGGCGCCCTACACGTAACCACTAGTTTTATTAAAAATACCTTAAGTTTTTTTAATATAAGCCGATTGTCGCAGTTTAAATTAAAGATACAAATGAATTAAAAAAAAACAGAATTTTTTTCAAATCCATGATGAGAAAACAGCAAATGCTTTACTTTGAATTCTGCTCAATTCGAAAATAATATCGCTGCTTTTAAAATATTTCCGAACAATTCTGATGATTTTGAATCTAGACTCAATTTTAGCACAAAGTAATATGATACATATTCGAAATGCTTTATTTTTGCTACTTTGGTTTTTCATACTTAGAAAAAAACCTTTTTAACTTTTAATTTTCAATGTTATATCGTTACCTAAAACGCAAACAGCCCTATCTAACATTTTTAAAATTTTACAGCAGAAGAAAATATTATTTAAAATGATAAATTGCCTTAAATTCTTTTTAATTTATTTTTCTTCAATAAATATTTCCCCAAAATTTTACACGACACGTTTTTTTGGGCTTTTTTTCATATATTTTTTGTGGTGTTATTGCATTTTAACTGGAATGACCCCAATATCAGGTAATGAAAAATGGCCGCAAATAAAATCACAATTTTTATTTTGGGCTATTTTTCATTTGCAAATTTTAAGAAATGAAATATGACCCCAAAAACTTTTATACAAACTTTATTAAATTTTATATAAAAACTAGCATTTAGCCCGCTACTTCGTTAGCGTCTCCTTTTTCTTTGTGGACATATTTTTATGACACAGTTTATTTTTCTAGGCTTAAGCTTGTTTAAATTCTATCATTTAACCCGCTACTTTGTAATCGAGCCTTTTCTTTCATGAACATATTTATATGCCAAAGTATATGTATCTAGGTTTTAGCAAAAAAGTTCCAAAATTTTTTATCTCATAGGTTGATATTCACACAGGACTTTGCACCTATAATTTTGTGTTTCTAAGTTCAATATTATAGAAAATTCAAAAAGTACCACTCGTAGAATACAAAAACAAATGAAAGAAAGTTAATTTCCCGTATTATCCTTTTGAATACTTTTTTCACCCCATTTATGTATCACAGTAACTTTACAATTTTATATTATATAGATAGATGAAGAAAAATGTTGTGAAAAAAGTAACAAAATTAGGAACGATTTTCACACCATAAACGTTTGAATTTCAAAAAATGTCCAAATCAGTTTTGTATTTTTTTAGAAAAGCTACGAATGTCATATAATTTTCATTTACCCTTTTTAAACCCCAAAAAGGCCGTACCTCAAAAAGTACTAGTCCGTTTATTTTTTTAAGGAACAATAATATGTATTCAATTGTTTTTATCTTTTAGTTTAGGAGATATGACGTTAGCGATTTTTTCTAATGAACAACAATAAGTGTTAATGTTTTGTATCTCTTTTAGCTTAGGAGGTATGAGGTTAGCAGGATCGATATAGGTACAATTTTCACCCCTTAAACGTTCGAATTTCAAAAAAGTACCAAATATGCATTTGTATTTTTTATATAAGTTACAAATGTCTTATAATTTTTTTTCTATGCGTATTGGTTTAAAAGCTAGATGGTAGAAAAAAAAGTTCCAAAATACAGGTTTTATCCGTTTACTACCTAACATGACCGAATTTCGTAAAAGTACCAGACACCAATGTGCTTTTTTTTATTTAATGCACAAAAATAAATATTAAATTAAAAAAAGTACCAGTTTATTTAAAAAAAGTACCAGTTAGAGAACGAAAAACTCCCAAAAAATGCCATTTACAGATTCTCATTCACTCAGGAACTTGCATGTTTAATTTTATGTTTCTAGATCCAATAAATACGGAAATTAAAAAGGTACCAGTTAAAGAACAAAAAAGTACCAAATAGACCTCTTACAGATTCTCATTCACTCAAGACCTTCCATGTTTAATTTTATGTTTCTAGGTCCAATACTAAAGAAAATTCAAAAAGTGCCAGTTAATAAACAAAAAAGTACCAAAAAGACCTCTTACAGATTCTCATTCACTCAAGACCTTCCATGTTTAATTTTATGTTTCTAGGTCCAATACTAACGAAAATTCAAAAAGTGCCAGTTAGTTAACAAAAAAGTACCAAAAATACCTCTTACAGATTCTCATTCACTCTGGACTTTGCATGTTTAATTTTATATTTCTAGGTCCAATACTAACGGAAATTACAAAGTACCAGTTAAAGAACAAAACAGTACCAAAAAGTTCCCCCATATATTCTTATCAACTCAGGACATAACATGTTGAATTTTATGTTCTAGGTGCAATAATAACGGAAATTCAAAAAGTACCAGTTAAAAAACAAAAAAGTTCCGCCATAGATTCTTATCCACTTAGGACATTGCATGTTGCATCTTATGTTTTAAGGTCCAACATTAATGATAATTAAAAAAATACCAGTTGTAGAACCAAAAAGCTAAAGTAAAATATCAAATTTCTCATATTTCCCATTTTTATTACTATTTTTTCCCCATTAAAGTATCCAAAATTTCAGTGTTGTAGTTGGAGCTCATAATTTAGTATGAATATGGCAATGAATGAAGAAAAATATTTTGTAAAAAAAGTACCAAAAATAGTTACGATTTTCACCCCTTAAATGTTCGAATTTCGAAAAAGTACCAAATTCGTATTCGTATTTTTTTGAAAAGCTTCGGATTTGGGACAAACTTTGTTTCTATGTTTATTGGTTCCCTAAAAGGGCCGAATTTCAAAAAAGTACCAGACACCTGTCCGCTTATTTTTCCAAAGAACAATGATAAGTATTAAATTTTTTTTGTATCTCTTTTAGTTTTGGAGATATAAGGTTACCGAATTTTCCCGTTTTACCCCCTAAACATTCGAATTTCCAAAAATCCCGTCTTAGTTGACCGATTTGGAGATTGAGTCAGTCAGTAACGTTACAATTTTATATATGAGACAGCGCATAGAGAAAGGGACCTAAGGGTAAAAAAATCAATTTTCACTTTTTTTTTTTGATGTGGACATCATCTGAGCATCGAATGAGACCGATCCCATGCACCAAAAGTGTTCCCTCCCAGAGATATGCGCGTTTTATGATGTGATGTTACACCAAAGATACACGTAGTTAAATCTTTAAAATGGCTCTTCTGAACAAACCGGTTTTTACCCTTAAGTCCCTTTCTATTTTGCGCGTCACATATATAGATAGATTTCTAGGGATAGTATTAAAACCCCGAAATTCTTATACCAAAGTGGAGAAAATACTTGCCGGCTATGCAGAGATGCTTTAGCTAGCGAGAGCAGTGTCCGTTATACCATAGAGGAAAAAATTCTTGCGCCCGGCCTAACCCAACTATGTTATCTATAGTGCAATTTTTAAACCCAAAACTGTATGTATTTTCGGATTTTGCAATCTGGATTTTAAATTTGGTATTTTAAGTTTCGGTCATATGAACCCAAACCAAATTTTTAATATTTTTTGGGGGTAAAAATTCATTAAAAATTTTAAAGTGATTTTTCATAATGAAGAATCACCACAAATTTATGATCATACATATTTCATTTTATTTTTAGGGCTATTTTTATTTTTTTTTTTTTTTTGGGTAATTTATCATTAAAAAAATTGGGTAATTTTTGGTAAATTTTTTAATTCATTTTTTGGGGCCATTTATCGCAGCGCAGTGTGGAACATTGTCAATTTTCAAAACCACTGGAAGGTTTAACTGTCAAAAAATTGACTTTTATTTAATCGATTTAAAAATCCTAATTCAAGCTTTTAGACAAAAAAAAAAAACACATACATATACCAACTTAGGTCTTAAAAAATAATATTGCGTTTTTTAATGGTAATTCGTATAAAAATACGTGACTTTTTTAATTCCTTGCTTGATGTGAAAAAATGTTCTAAGAAAGTTATAACACAAAAATTAAAAAGTTATAGAAATTAGAATGAAAATACATAAGGAGAAAAAGATGTACCAAAAGATAGGCAGTTAAATTAGCATTAAATAATAGGTCAATACAAAAATTTTAGTATAATGAGCCTTATTTGCGATTATATCGGAAGCGACAATTTATCGAAATTTAGTTATTTTCTTGCAAATAGGTTAAAAGTACCCGTTACAATTTAAAATTTATAGACTTTGAATTTGTACCGTTTCGTAGAAAACACACATCTAAATCCAAATTAAGCATTGCAGTGCTTAAAAAAAATAATAAAAACCCTTCTGCTGTGAAATTTAATTTTTGTCGCTTACGATATAATCGATATGCACAGTGGCTCTCATTAATATTCGGTTTTTTATTCCGTTTTTTAAATAAAAAGAAATAAACTCATATCTGGTTGGATAACCATTATTTTTTATAACCTCAGAGAGACGATTTAGCTTTTTAAAAATAATTTTTTGCAAGTAATCAACACTGATTTTATCCCATTCTTTCTGCAGCCTTTTTTTTATTTCGTTTTTCGAATATACCATACATTTTCTATGGAATTCATGCCTGGGGATTGAGCAGGCGTATTATTTATTTATTTATTTCATTCACAGTAATATATAAAAGCCTCCCAGGCGAATTAACATATATTACAAAGATATATTCCTGAATAAAAATACAATTCAATTTTAATACATAGTTATAAATAGGGCAACCAAAAAAAAAGCAAATGCTTATTTTTACAAGATAGAAAGATTTTGATTGAACACAAACTCCGATCATAAGAAAACAAAGAAAATGAGCTATATTTGTTAGGGCTTTTTTTGCTTATTTTAAAATCAATTCGATCCTCGTTTTTATATATTCGGATGTCACCGACAGTTTTTGGCTTCATATTCAATATTTCAGCAATATTTTTATATATATATTTTTTTTCCTTTTTAGTAATGAAAAATCTCTACTTTAACGAAGTAACGAAGGGAAACCCCTTACGACCAATCGCGCATTTTATAAAAAAAAACTTGAGAATACATAGTACGTTTATTCAGCTAACTTTATTTGTTTGATGTTAATTAATGTGTGTTTCCCCATTTTACAAATAATTTATGTAAACATGCAGATTATAAATCTGGTAAAACTGGTAAAACTAAATACCAAATATTAATGAAGTGTCAATTATTTACTTTATTTTTTTTTTGTTTTGTTTTTATTGTTATTAATATTATAATTCTGAAATATGTTTTTTATGATCTCTTAATATATCTTCTGAATAAAAAAAAAAATATACCTATCCCCGTTTTCTTATTATTATTTACTATTAATTGTATAGTTGAGCTTTTGACAAATTGTTGTCAAATTTAAAATAAAATATATTGCTTCATAGTATATGACAGGCAGTAGTAGCCTGCTCCGATTTTGACAAAAAAAAAAAAAAAACAAAATTAAGAAACATAAGAAAATGTACCAAATTTCATTAACGTACCACAATCCTTCATTTTCTGAGCGCTAATTATATGAATTGACGACACTGTGCAACGTACGAATCACTTGTATGCCAAGCGTTTAACAATTTTTTTTAATTAAAAATATGGTTTTTTTTATTGAAAGATTAATTAATTTACAAATGATTTAAGGTATATGTTTATATTTGAAACAGGAAGTTTTTAATTAACACAGGAATAACGGTTCAATTATTTAATAAACAAATAGGTATTTTTTTAACTAAAAATATTTAAGAATCACTAAACCCATTTGAAAATTATATTTAAAATAAAACAACAATTTCTATTGCAATAAACAAAAATAACATAATTAAAAAAAATTACCAAAATTGTTTATAAATCGATAAAACAGTTTTGAATCAAGGCTAATGAAAACAAAAAACACAATTTTAATATTCATAGGTATTTATCAGAACATTTAACTACGCAATTGCTATAAATTAACGTTTGAATATCGCAAACCATATAGATTTTAATTATATTTCACACTTTTTTAATTATTTTTTGCATTCATTATTTAAAACTATATTGTGATGACAGTCCATAACCTTATATTTTTTAACATCACACTACTACGACGGCACCTGCAATGCAACACTGCGCCTAAATAAACATGGACACTACGCAACGCGACAAATTAACAAGCAGCGCGGTAACTGCCAAAACCGATGCTGCAGCATGTTGGCATAACACACAACGACACATCTGGCAAACGTCACGACACCCAGAAAATTTTTTTATTATAAGAATTTTATTTTCTATTCAGCAATTTTTTCTGTCTAATTTTCTTTTTTAGCAATATGCAATTTAAATAAAATATATTTTTCTTTGTAGGTATTTAAAAAGTTTTTTCCTCAGTTTGAATAGCAGAAACTTTATGCAAAACCTTTTTCTTTACAAAAAGAAAAGCCAACCACTTCTTTTCTTACCTCGACCAATTAAGTATTTTTGCTGCTGCCTTTTTTCTTTGTAAACTTCTTACGTTTAACTTTTTTCTTCAAGAAAACCACGTTTTACAAGTATATTTTAAAGTTTTCTGTTAATTATTATATTTTATACAGTTTATTGTTTATAATATTTTTCTGTTTAAATAAACGATTCCAGCTGAAAATTTTGTCAGCTTATTTTAATTAAAAAAATATTTGCTACTTCTTCGACAGATTTCGTTTCTTTAATGAAGTGCTGCCAAATATCAGAAATGAATAATCGCTTAATTGCAAGTGATATACGAAAACCTTGTAAAGTGCTGCCAAGTTAATTGAAAAAGGTAATATAAAACGAAAAGGATTACTTTAACCCTACAGACACACATTTAATTCATCATTTTTAAGTTGCTTATAGTGTTTTCACACCTAAAGTTAAAACCTGGTTTTAGCATTAAAACTATTAACAGCTGATTTTGCGTTCACATTACAAGTTTTATAAAATCAGGTTTTAACTCACAGTTTGTCCAATAATTTTATGCAAAAAAAAATCATTTCTCATAGAAATAAGAACATTTTTATAAGAAATTAATGAAGTGAATGCTTGAAAATCAAACAATTTTACATGAAAAAATTAATTTTAGAATATTTTATCGGTTTGACGTTTTTTTATTTATTTTAATTAATTTATTTTTATTGTGCGCCATCCCAGCAAGCATTTCTGAGATAATTTTTTGTAAATATTACTTAAATGAGTTTTCTTAGATCCCATTTGATGATTAAAAAAAATTATGTATCACTTTAGCGATTGAAAGAGTTCATATATTGTAACCAAAAACGCATAAGGCCCTTACTAACCAAAAATTAAAAATCGTGTTTTTCATTGATTCTGATACATTGCATCAACACAAATGTATGCAAAATTTGGAAATTTTGGAATCAACCGACAAAGATTTGCGATTTCATAAACAAAAAACAAACGACACAATCTACAAAAGATTAAATGATTAACGCTAAAAGGCCAAACTAACCGTGTGCATAATATGCAACATTGTCAATTGTTCTAACAACGGTAGGTTTTACAGGAAAAATAGAAGAAAACTTAATTATAAACAGTTTGAGCCAACTTATAAATTTATAATTTTAAATTGTTTTTTGCTTCTCCTGTAAAATTTTCAAGATGTTAGATAGGGCCTTTTGCGTTTTAGATAGCGATAAATAAGATCGTCATCATGTTAAAATAATGATTTCTTAATATTTTGTATTTTTGTTCATTAGTCTTGTCAAATTAAAAGAGTAAAATAGAAATGTTCTTGTAAGCCAAACAAATTAAAAGATTGGCTAATAAAGAAGCCCAAACGTTACTGTCAATAAATGACAGTATGTAAATGTAATTGCGAATAGTTTATTATATCCTTTACGAGAACCCGATTACTTGCGTTTGGTTCAAAATAAAATTTGTCCAAATAATCAAGGGGCACTTTTACCAGAGAAAAAAATTCAAAATATGACAATTAAAAAATTATTTTAAATATAATTAAAAGTCATATAATTTACAATTAATAACTGAGACGAAAAATATAAATTTATGATTATAAAAACTAACATTAATTCGAATAATTCTTTGATTCATCGGTAGTGTGCATTTTCTCATAACAAGAGTTTGGATCCTAAAAGATTCGATTGTGATATAAAATGCTTGCTGGGATTAAACATTATCAGCTGTTTGCAATTTTTTAACTTGGTAGCATTGAATTTAGTACAACTAAAACATGGTTGTATTTCATTAAATCTACTTAAAACCAAATCAAAAAAGGTTTTAAGATGGTTTTAACAAAATTATTTTGTATGGTAAAACCAGGTTTTAATGATTGGTTTTATCGTTAAAACCAAAATTTGTGTTAAAACCTTAAGTGTGAAAACACTATTACATAAATTGATGTACAATTTTATTTTATAAATGCCCCCGGCGAAGAACCATCTCATTTTTTCTAATAAAGCAAATTTGTTTTTTAAGAAATAAATTTTTGAAAGGAAGCACAAAAATTAATTCGTGATCAGCTGTTGAAATTGAAAGGAATTAAAGGGTCAAACTTGATGGTGTGGCTCCCAGCTATAAAAGAAACAAAAATATATTAAACTTTAATAATATTTATCAATATGATGACTTGTTAATAAATTGTGATAGATATCAAAACATCCGTTGAGGCTTAAGAAAAACCAAATATTGGTTTAATCATATTTTTTGATTTCGTCTCTTTATTTAGAAGAAGTATTTATTAGCAAAAAAAAATACATGACAAAAAACGATAAAAAAAATAAAGTTTGTAAAAGGATAATAATAAAGAGAAATTGTTTACATATTCTAATAATAGGAATAACAAATAAAAAATATTTTTATACTCACACCACAATAGTTAAAGTTTGGTTCGCCATTTTTTTATTGCAGTCAAAATCATCTTACCGAATTTTATTGAAATCGGTCCATATTTGATTATAGCTACCATACAAATTCTTCTCCCGAAAAAAGCTTTTATACATAACTTTCTTATAAATCGTCGGGTGATTTCTGGTATGCCGCATGGCACATTTTTACAAAAATTTAGCTATAAATCAATTCTATATAATAAATGTGACTTTTTTACAAATTTTTAATACATTTTTAATATCTCGAATATATTAAGATATGCCGAACCCTAACATTGCCTCATATCCTCAATTTTATAGTTCTCTAAACATTGTTTTGCTTTAGTCATCAGTTTTTGTGTTTTGAAGCAAAATTGCAATGTAAAAGTAAAAATGTTATTGTTTGAAATGGTATGCTGCATGTTATATTCAAAGAAAGTAGACCAAAACATTTTTGTTCTGTGCGGCAAACCAGTAACCATCCGACGATAGACTATGTGGTTTTTATTTTGTGTTTAATTTAATAATAAATACTTAGACCTACTCAAGGCGAATTCATAAAGGTGACCGCATCATGATAAAGAGTTATGCTATTATTATTTTGTTTTTGTTAAAAGTTAGAATGAATGTCAAAAATTTTTGTTGAAAATATAAAAAAGGAAATTTTTTGTTTATAAAATATACACAATTGCTTTAAAAATTAAATCTTGTTCTTCTATTGCAAATTAATTGTGGCTCCACTTATTCCTTACGCATTTTTAATTTCTTTCTAATTTCTATTTTATATTCACTTTTTTATTTTATAAATTTTAAATAAGTTTTTTTTACAATTTTTATTGAATTTTAAATTTTAATTAATTTTTTCACAAAATGTAAACAAAGCTTGACATTCAGTACACACACAAAAAAATAAACAATAAACAGATGACTCGAAAATGTCACCTTAATGAATTCGCCTTGGACCTACTTGAAAGACATTTTAAAATAGAGGTGTAATAAATGTATAAATGGGGAACAAAACGGCTTAGCATTATATTAAGCTATGTTCACATTATGTGTATTTGTCATGTGGAATGTCACTTCTCTACACACATGTGATTTCATGTGTATGTCAAAATTTGAATTTCACTTAAGGGTTATAATTTACATGTTCACATGTTGGTGTGTAACGTAACTTGTAACTGGAAAATAGAACTCGTTCTTAAACACAAATGTCATATGTACTGTACACAGAGAAATAACACATGATATTGTTTGGAGCGTTCAGACGATATGTACAAATTTAACATGTGAAAAAGTGACAATCCACATGGCAAATACACATAATTTGAACTTAGCTTTAGTTAAATCTTTATAACTTTTTTTATATTGTGCAAAAAGTTATATCGACTTTAAGATTCATTAGAAAACATATGGGCATTTCCGTCAAAAGGTCCACCGTGACCGAAAATTTAAAAGTTATTAAAAGCTGATTATTTTACGATATTGTTATAGAGAAATATTTAGATTTAACTAATTTTATAAATTTACCCATAAATGTGTTCTCTTAGATAAACAATCAGACTGCAAAGTTGTGCAAACGTAATTTCTTATTTGTGAGAATGTTTTATTGTATGTTTTCTTTAATATTACCTTTCTTAAAAGAGGTGATATTTGATGAAAATTATTCCAAAAAAATTTTCTTACATGGCCTGTAATCGAAGGAAGTGTTCGGAGAGAAATATGTTATTCGGATTAACGGTAAATTTGTATTTTGTATCAATCATTATTCAGTTAAATTATTATGGAAAAAATTTCACGTTCGAAATGTCACGTATCGAACCGGATTTTGGCTTAAACAAAAAAAAAAAAATACAGAAGATTTTGGAACCAAACCAAAAAAATTTTAATGTTACATTGCTACGTAAAATTCTGAAAGTAGTTTGACTAAAAAATTGTGCCAGGTATCGCTGGATTACTCCTTTTTATACATGGCCACAAAAACTACTTCTATTTTTTTCACGTTCGAACCGCTACTTCTTTTGCCATTATCTTTGACCTAGAATCGCGCCCCCCATAAACTTTAGCATAGATAATAGTGCTTTCTTAGTGCTTAAATTTAAGGGTTAAAAGAACGTAAAAATATTTGTTGCTTAAAATGTTATTGCATTTTTGATGCGTACGACTGTCCCGTTCAACACTTTGGAATTGCCCATATCTTGTGGCCCACGTTATTTTTGTCACAAAAATCTATCGTGCAGTGTATATTGAAAATTAATCCAAACATTATTTATCGTTTTTTTAGAAAAAGCATTTTTATTCCGTGCGGCAAACCAGTAACAACCCGATGACATATCGGTGTTATTAAAAAAGTTGGCGATAATAAATATGTCATGACAAAACGTTGTCCAGTTAGGTCAATAGGTCCCATATTAATCTCAAACCTAAAATCACTTTAAGGCAAACAAATCTTAAATAGATGACGATATCTTAATAATATTCGGCACAAAGATCTTTTGCATGAATCATTAATCATAACATATCCATCACTGCCCATGTGTCCCAAATGGGATACACTCGCAAAAATTGTTTCTATGTACTGTGGTGCAGGGTTTCATATAGCCGGACTTGACCAACTATACCTTCTAACTTGTAACACCATATTTTCACGGTAATTGAAAATACATTTTTTTGTATTTCTTTTTTAAAAAAACTTCCAAAAATTTGTTCAATTTCACCATGTTTTTTGCAGTCAGAGTTGATTTTTTGTGATTTCATTAGTTCCTTATTCGTATAAAAATATTTAAATTTTCGTTATTCCACATAATTTTTATATGTATTGCATTAAAAAAAAATTCTTTTACTTTTCTAATTAATTAAAAACACAAACAAGTGCAAAGAGGAATGTCAAAATAGAAACACAAAAAATACGATTCATATCTTTTTTTTTCTTCCCTGCATACTTCTCTACGCTTTCAACAAAAAAAAAAAGACATGATTTAAAAATTGAAGAAACAATCATCGTGAAAATTGGGTTTTATTAATACATATTAACAAGCAATAAATTAAAATCTGGTAGCCTTGTGTTCCTGTTTGTACTCAAAAGCACAACCCTGCTTGGAATCAGGGCTCTCAGACTTGGGGATTTATCCCCAAAGTTGGGGATTTCATGTTAGCAAAAAGGACAAAGAAAGTCATTTGGGGATTTGTGATTTTTTTGGGGATTTAAAAAAAAATTCGGGGATTTTTTTACTTTTTTAATATATTTTCCCTTTTATTATTTACGCTTATTTTTCGTATATAAAATATGAAAAAAGTAGCAAAACTTTTATTTACCATTTTTGTTAAGTAATTTTAAAAACTTATGTTATTTTTCTTGAGCGAATGTTTAAATAAAATATTCGATGTTAGGTAAATATTTATTTTTTATATTTGTTCTAAGTCAGCTGATTTAAATTCAAAATATCACACTAATTTATGATGGGTTGTTCACAACAGTCGTATTTTTCATGTTATTATTTTAAGACTTATGACTTTATGACACCTTGTGAATCCCCCAACAGTATATTAATGGGGAATTTTTCCAACAAATTTTGAAATATGATATTCTGTAAGCTGTATTGCTAGAATTTTTTAGTCAAAACAAGCACCTTTTATTGTCATATTCATTTTATAAATTTTTTAAATGTAGTTATTTACCTATGTCAGCTTAATGTTAGCTCAATAAAAAATAACGTATTGTAGAGAATTGCCATTTGCTAATATATAAAGCTTACATAATAATACAACATAACATTTTGTAGTACAAAAAACATATATCTAAAAAACAATGAGAAGCATACATATGGACATATTTTATCTTATACCTAAATGTACTATGTATGTATATTATTTTTTTATCATAAGAACCTTGTAATTTGTATGTTCTTAGGTATATAGATAAATGTAAGTAAAGTAGCTTACCCTACACCCAACTTGAAGTTGAAAATTTTAGTTATTTTATTAAAACATTGAACTTGAATATTAAATATTATATTAAGTATTATAATTTATCATAATGTGAATTTGAATTGTTGAATTTCTTAGTTTGTATCTTAACCTAAATTTCTGCAAGTGTGTTCGAAAATAAACACTAAATATCTTCGGTTCGGTAGATTTGCGGAAAACACAACCGCTAATAGTGTTTGTGTAGAAAATCATTAAGAAAAATAACATTTCCCTATTAGTCATTTTTCGAACACAAAAATAATACCGTTGAGGTATAGCGCTCCCCACAACCATTTTCACCATTATTTTTGTTTTTTTTTGTTTTTTGGAAACCATCTCTCCCCCAAAGGTAAGCCGTAACCCACTTAATCCCAACCAAAAAAAGTAACCCTTATCTTTTTATCTTAATTTCTGTGATTCTTATAGTCCTTTCTTGTCCCGTAGAGAAGAGAGCTCAACGTATTAAAATAATTTCCTAGCCTCACTTGGAAATTATTTATGCAGAGTACATGAAAATTAGTACCCCTCCCAATCTTCGCGCCAAACTCACCGATAAACTCAAGAATTGCTGCAACAAAAATTGCAAGTCTGGACGATGACATTCATATATAATACCCTGCAAATGATATTGGACTACTTGATTCATTTTGATCAAATAGACTACTTCCTGGACTGGTTCAATGTAATGCAAGCATGGACCATGTCATTGTTAAAAATGATTTTGTAGTGAAACGACATGTCTTCGTTTTTTAACGATATGTTTTCGTTTTTAAACGATTTAAAAACTAATCCTCTGGAGTATACCATGGAGTAGTTTAAAGACTACTCCTTTGTAATGCAAAGCTGGGTTATATGGTCCTGCCTTAGGACATCGTAATGTTAAAAAGACCATGTTTGGGGTTATATTTGGACCAGTCCTAGTCCCTTATGGGCTAAATTTTACATGCGTGTATGGACTAGTCGTATTATTAGCAGGGTAGTTATACCATATACATATAAAGGAATTTCGGTAAAATATTTTTTTGGGGGAACGAATAATGAATGCTTCATATCGTTAGCTAAAATACAAAAAGGCGTAACTAAATAAAAATGCAAAATCGAGTTTTTGATTGATTATTATGAATGCCATTAAACTACATATGTATCTTGATGACGCTCTTATTGACAAAAAACAAAAGGACGTAACTTCAAGTGTCTTTATTTAATAAATGCAAAACAACGTAATTACACATTTTTTTCTAACAAAATATGATGAAATGCTTTTCTTTGAAAATTGTTTGAAGAATTTCATAGCTGACTTATCAATGCATGTTTTTCTGACATCTTTATAGTTTTAATTTTACAAAGTTTTTTGCTTCTCCTGTAAAATTATATTTTTTATTAGTTACTCCTTTTTGCATTTAAATTTTTTGCACTTTTGCTGTTAAAAAAAGTGTACTCTTTTTTTTAACTATCAAGTTGTAACATTCGGCAGTAAAAAATCGCTAATACGCCAACACTGCTCTCTCGGTTGTCTTCTTCTTTTTCATGCCAATTTTTAGTGATTAGGTAAATATTGTAGTCAGCGTTGCCACGACCAAAAAAAAATTTGTTACCAAAATGTAAAAATAAAGTAACCAAAAGCGTAAAAAAGTAACCAAAATATGCCTAAAGAAGAAATTGTGTATGTTTGTATCCACTGGACCAATTTTTAAAAAGTTTTGACAGTATTTTTTTATTAATTTATTTAATAAGAGTTACAAGTACAATTACAAATTATATTCTAACTTGATTAACCGAGCAGTACTAACGTAGACCTTCAGCCCGTTGTAGTGAAACAAACCAGTCTCTGGCGGGAATCGAACCTGCAACCCACGGACTGATAGACTACCTCACTACCATTTTGACAGTATATTACCGATGGTCTAGAAAGAACAATAGGCTATATAATTTTGTTGAAGTTTTTAGTGGAAGTGGCACATACTATACCAAGTTAACACTTATTTTCGTCCATTTGAAAAACTTAAGAGCTAGAGCTTTCAACCTTTTTGTATGAAGAGCTGTTAAAATTAAAACTTTTAAGTATTGCTATGGTGTCAAAGTGCAAACTTGAGCTAAATTATGCGGTAGATCTTTCATACATAGATCATATGAAACGGGATGGGATCGGAAGGGCCTTTGACTTTATCGTTTATCTAGAAGTGTTTCAGTTAAACCTATGAAGCACTAAGAGAAGCAGATAATGGTCATCTACACTTGAATATACATATATACCTAATATACTTAGTTAACTTGATATGTAATCTGTTAAAGTTTATCTGCTGTTTTCACAACACAAGCAGGTTTACGGCTAGGAATATTTTCGCACAGTTTTTTTGAGTGTTTTTCATATAAATTTTACTGGAAGGGCAATCACTTGTGTTGTGAAAACAGCACATAAAGCTTCAAAAACATAATTTTTATTTAGATGAAAAAAAGTATTGGTTTTAGATGCACAAATACCACACACAATTTTTAAGGTTAAAAAAAAAACGGAGTGGGTAGTTCTTGTTCCAAAACAAAAAATTGGTTATTTTTGTGTTAAAATAAAGTAACCAAAATGGAAAAAAGTACACGAGTACACATCGAGAAAAAAAGTAAACAAAACGGCAACGCTGATTGTAGTTAAGTAAACGGTATGTGTTTAAATTGTTGCTAATATTATTTAAGCTATATTTTGATACTGTATATAATATATTCTCATTAAAAAATCTTGGACCTGGTCATTTACATTTATTAAAACTAATATGTTCTTAAATTTGTTTAAAAGACAAAGCATCTGTTTGTTACCTAAACACTGCTGCTTCTTTCTGCTGCTGCTGTTGACAGAGAATTGAGAGACTGTTGATTTGTTGTAATTTTCGCAGAGGTTTTAGCAAAAATATAAAGGTAATGTTGAACTTATTTCCGTTTGAATTAATAACGCCTGTTTTAAACTATTTTTTTTATTTAACTTTAGTAAAAATGGACACTTTTGATGATTTGGAGGATGCCGTGACCGATTATTTGGATCGTGGTTTAGTTTTAATAATTGCCGATATTTTAAGTTTAATCACTGTATCCTCATGTTTATTTATAAAAATACCCCAAATTAATACGATAAGACAAAATAAGTCATCGCAAGGTAAGATATGCACATATATATGTGGACTGTGAATGTTAATTTAGAAATTCATAAAAGAAATTAGATATATGGGGGATTTCATGTCAAGTGTACCAATTTTTACATCGATGTCTTCCAATTTGTATGAAATTTGAAAAAAAAAAAAATAATTTATTTATTTATTCATCAGTTAGGTAATACAAAGCCCATGTAGGCCATTAAAAATATATTACACAGTCTTAAAACAAAACAAAAAAAGAAAGATTGTTCAAATAGCTATCGAAACTACTTGGGACAAATTTTGCTAACACCAAAAGGTAATAAGTTACAAGGATGAAAAAGAACACCTGCATGGCCAAAATGTCAAATTTTGACCCCCTCTAACTCCAAAACTTTTTCACTGATTTGTCTTTAAACTACTATCCAGTAGGACTAACCTTGGTGCAAATTTCATCCAAATCGGAAGACATCGATGTAAAAATTGGGTCACTTGACATGAAATCTCCCATAGGTATTGTACATATATACTACATAGGACATTAAATCAAGCATAGTGAGACATTTCCGAAATCTTAGAATGGAATATTATGCTAACAACAATTTTACTGGATTTTAAATTCAAATCAAAAATAATAAAGTAATAGATTTTTACACCTATCTGCAGTCCTTTAAGACCGTGTGGTGTCGAGGCCCTAACTCTTTTAATTAGAAATTAAAAATTGTAAATTTATTACGCCTTATTAAGAACATACATACATTTTTATTTGAATCTAACTATGTTTACGCTTAGAATTGTTTTTAAGTTGTTTTTTTTTAATCTATCCACCACGTATAGCCGTTGGTACTTAAATGGTTTATTTTGAATTGATTTTTTTAATCTTATCTTTTTTTTCTCTATTCGTATCTAAAAAATATTTGCGGGCGTTTAATTTTATCAAAAAATAAAAACAGAAATTTCTGTGGTTTTCATGGGCAACCGCTTCTGCCTTAAAATCAAATTTTTATGAAGAGCCGACAACACATTCTAGATTAAACTATGGGCTAGGTATTGAACTTTGTTATTAAGTTAAAAAATCGAAATTTATCTAACTTTTTTTCAGAATTTTTTAGAACAATGTAAACCTCTCAAAATTGAAAAAAATGGACTTACATGACTGCCCAGGAAAAACACAGAATTCATATTGCATTTTCAATAAGAAAAATATTTTATGTAGTGCATATTCATTAAATTACAATCAATCCTTTGTTTCCTCATTTTTCATTTCGAGAAAGATGCCACAACCAATTACAATACTTATATATCTCTCCCCTTGTTTCTCTTGTAGGTATTAGTGTTTTTGGTCTATGTTTGGAACTATTCAGTTACACTGTTATGATGTCTTACAACTATACAAATGGTTATGAATTTTTGTCATATATGGAATATCCAATTTTACTTCTGCAGGAGTATGTTTTGGTGTATTTCGTTTTTAAATATCAAAACTTATTGGGTCTTAAGACTCAAGTCGTTTCTGTTTTGTACGTTATTATTGCCACCATGATCTATGTGAAATCATTTCCTTTCACAATTTTACAATTTTTAGTGGTAAGTTCGTTTTTTTATTCATTTTATAATTACAGAGTTTTTGCTATAACAATATTTTTATTTTAACCATCGCTTTTGAAACTCATTAATCATTTTGATTATATCATATTGTTTTTGTCTATTTGCATTTACTTTCATATTCTAACTGATAACAGTACTCTTTTTTATATTTCGCTTTTTAAAAAGTTACATAGGTTTTTGTTTAAAATTAAGGCAGGTTTCAGGAAAAATTAAAGAAGATCATTAAATTTTAATATACAAATCGCACTTGGTCAGTAAGAGGGTATTAACTCCAAAATTTTTATTTTTCACTTGTTTGGAAATATTGACACGTAATATTCATATCTACTCGCTGTAAAAATATCTTGTTATGTTGTCTACTTTTCGGTTATGAAACGGTTGGTTAAAATTAAAACTTGTTTTTGTTTTCAATGTTAATATGCGAAAGAAATTTTCGTTTCGATATTCTGGGCCAGGCTGTAAATATTAATGTTAAATAACAAATAATCTGATTAATATCAGAAAAGAGTTACTGAGATACCTAAATAAGTGCGGTAAGAATTTTTATATCAGTCCTGTCACAGAAATCAATTTCGATCGAAAGTGGAAGTGATTTCGTATCTTGCTTCACATAAAACGATCGGAATTGATTTCTGCGACAGGTCTTAAGAACGAGAATTCAATACTACCCGGCTGGAAAAAATTATTGGACATATTACTAAAGGCCGTTTTACACTGTCACACAAGTCTTAAGTATTTTGACGAAAATACTTCCCTCAATTAATTATTGTTTGAAAACAATAACAACTTATCATGACAGGGTTGTATTTTCCTCAAAATACTTAAGAGTTGGGTGATAGTGTAAAGTACCCTTAAGTCGGCTTATTTTATTGAAAATGTATTGGAAATAGAACTTTCATGTTTAAAAACTGCTTGTCACTCCTTTTTAGAAAGGTCCGTTATGTACATATGTAAATACATATTAAGTCATTACCGCTAAAAAAACTTAAGCGACAAAAACAAAATTTTACAGGAGAAGGTTTTTTACAAGGCGAATTGACTAGAAGGTGAGGTCAACTCTTCAACACTGCTTCTGTGGTTGGATTGTCAAAAAAATTTCTAGTAAATAAAGTTTTATTTACATAAAAAACTAGTTTGCAAACAAACTTTGACAAGTCGGCCACAGAAAAAAAAACACCATATGTTGACTTGACCCCACCTTCTAGTGAATTCGCCTTGGTTCTTAATTTTATTTCTTAAACATTTTGTATTGAGGTTGCCGCTTAATATAAAATTCGTTTTGCTATAAAATCGTAACGGTACCTTATGCGACCATGACATTTTAGGAGATGATACAAGAGTTGTCAATAAAGTCAATTATTAAAAAAAAACGAAAATTGAAAATGATGTCGCTTAAGCTTTTTTTGCTGTAATAACTCCATATGTATGCAAAGACTTTGCGTTTTTTTATTTCAATGCTATTTTTGCCTTTGTGTGTGTGTTTATTTAACCAAATTTATCCGTGTAAATAATTAAATAATTTATTTTCTTAAGTAATGCATGTTTTTTTTTCATTTAAATTAAAAAAAATTAATCCTTAAATTTTTCATTCTCATGTAAGTACTTCACAAAAACATAAAATAATAATCAAATAACTTATTTAAGCAATCCCAATAAAAAAATATAAATTCTTTAATTTTAGCCCTTTTGCACGCCTATCGGGGCAACCAGTAAAGTTTTACAATTAATTGCTATTTTAAGAAGTAAAGATGCTAGTTCGGTTAGTCGCACCACCTGGGCTTTATCAGCGTTTACTAATTTTAGTGAGTAGTTTAAGAAATATTCCCTTTTAATAATTTATTTTTTCTTTTTACATATATTTTTTTCAAAGCTCGCATCTATACTGTTTATGTACAATCCCATGATTGGATGTTATTGTCAAACTTCCTCATTTCGACTTTCTTGAGTTCATCTGTGTTTGTGGCGGCTTGTGTTTATAAAAAGAAAACGAAGAAGGAATAGAATTAAAAAAATTTTAAATTATTGTCACAAAGTCTTATACAATTTTTTTAAATTTTTTTATTTAAATACTTTTAACACCCAATTTCACCAAGTTCAGTTAAAACTAACTATTACTTTAACTTTCAGTTAACAGTACGTTTTGACAGTTATAACTGGCAGTTTATTATAACTGAACTTGATGAAATGTTATACATATGTAAATGTTTTAATATTTTTATTTTTTTATAAACAAAAGAAGACTCAATAAATCACTAACATAACAAAGTTATTAAGCGAACGAAAACACTAGCAGTAAAGGTACGTTCAGACTAATGAAATATTTGTCGAAAATATTTGTTCTAATATTTGCTTCAAACTATGTGAAACAAAAAAATATTTTGTTTAATGTTCAAACTAAGCTCAAATATTTGAAAATTTTTGTTTGTTTAATCAGTTGGCAAATAGTGTCAAATAAAATAAATTAATTCATGTTTGCCATGCGTTCAGACCAAAAGAAATATTTGCATCAAATAATTATTTAATGAAAGTGTCTAAAAATAAAAAATATTTCCCAAATAGTAAAAATGAGCGCAGAAGCTATTTTATTTGTTTTATTCTGTAGAGCAGCATCTTAGAACAGGAGAATGTGAAAGGAAAAAAACTGGAAGACAATGGGTAACGGGAACATGGCTAAAATTTGCGAAAAATTGCAAACTTGGAAACAAAGCCTAAAATATATTTGAAATCGCTAAATCGGTTAAAAAACAAAATGTCGGAAAAAAGAAAAAAAATTTTGAAAAAATAGCGAAAATTTGCGAAAAATTTAGATATTTCAAACAAGCCATAAAATTTATTGAAAGCGCCTAAAACTGTAAGGAATGGCAAAAATTCGATAAAAATTGCTAAATTAGCGGAAATTCGCAAAAATTTGCTAATAGCGGTATGATAGCAAATCCTAATAAAATTGTTAAAGCTGTGTTCACAGGGAAAATCACTTTTTTGCGAGCATGGCTAAAATTCGCGAAAAATTGCAAACATGGAAACAAACCCTAAAACTGATTTGAAATCTGTTAAAAACAAATTGTCGGAAAATAACAAAAAAAATTCTTTTCCAAAAATAGCGAAAATTTTTAATATTTCAAACAAACTATTAAATTGACTAAAAGTATAAGGAATGGCAAAAATTCGGTAAAATTGCTAAATTAGCGGAAATTCGCAAAAATTTGCTAATTGCGGCATGATAGCAAAGTTTAATAATTATTAAAAATCGTTAAAGCTGCAAAGAATCACAGGAAGAAATCGCTTATATCGCGAACATGGCTAAAATTCTCTAAAAATTGCAAACTTGGAAACAAACCCTAAAATTTTTTTTAAATCGCTAAATCGATTAAAAAACAAAATGTCGGGTAAAAACAAAAACAAAAAAAAAAAAATTTTCAAAAAATATCAAACAAGCCATAAAATTGATTAAAAGTCCCTAAAACTAACGTTAATTCGCAAAAAATTTGCTAATAGCGGCATGATAGCAAAGTCTAATAATTATTAAAAGTCTTTAAAACTGTAAAGAATTCGAAAACTTAGAGGAAAAATTGCTTCTATCGGGAACATGGCTAAAATTATTTGTCGTTGTTTGCTCTTACAATTTTTTTTGTAATATCAAATAAATGTTTGCTCAAAAATAACTAAAATATTTGATATTTTGTGTTCACATTGGACAAATATTTGTTTGCCGGCAAATACTTTTATTTGCTCAAAATCAGCTTTTATTTTATTTGACACTCAAAAATATTTTGTGTTCAGACTACGTTAATGAAATATTTGATGGTTGCTTTCAAATATTTCATCAGTCTGAACGTACCTTTAAGGTTTCCTTACGTTAAAATGAAAACCTGTCGGTTAATAATGAAACATTCGCTTGAAAGAGTTTTAATTTTTTTATTTAATTGCTAGGTTAACAGAGTTAAGCGAACGAAAACTTCGTTCGAAATCGAGGAGTAGGCAGTAAATTTCCACCTTTTTAATTTGAGGTTATGCCTATTCGCTCAAATCTTAAAAATAGTTGGGAACAAGATCGGAAACTAACAGTTAAATCTTAAATTCAACAGATTTGTTGTATTGAAAACAGACAAAGAATTTGATGTCTATTTTAACTTATTAATTTTTATATTTAAACATGACATTTTTTATTTAGAAGTGACAAAGCATCTGACATCAGCTGTTTTCTGTTAACAAAATTGTTTGTGGCGGCAAAAATTAATTGAAATTTTAATACATATATGTATATTATAATAGTAAATAAATAATAAAACAGATAAACAATTTACAAATTAATTATTAAAAATGTTTATTTTTTTGTTTTTGATAGGTTATGCCCAATGTGCGTTACATACCAACAACTGAACATGTAAATTATAAACCTTATGTGAAACTCAAATTTTGACATACACATGAAATCACATTTGGGTAGAAAAGTGACATTCCACATGACAAATACACATAATGTGAACATAGCTTTAGTGTTGTAAAATATGTGTTATTTAGACTATCCAGCATATATTGTTTTTGGTACTTGATGCATTGCATTTTAATAATTATAAATTCGTAGCAAATGTATTTATTAAATTAACTTCTGTGGAAGCTTTTAGACTTGTTTAGCTTGTACATTACTTTTAAATTTGTTTTTTTGTTATATAACATACGAAAATACATGAATACTTGATTTTTGACATTCGGTACCCTGAATAATATGCAGTAACTTTGGGCTCACACTATGAAAGTTTTCTTTCAGAAAGTCTTAGTTTATTGGTGAGAGAGGAAGAGAACCTGCTGTTATTTTCTCCCCTCTCACCAATAAACTCACACTTTCTGAAAGAAAAATTTCATAGTGAAAACCCAGACTAAGAAGTATTCATATATTTATCAGGTTTACATCTCTAAAATATTAATGCAATGTTATTTATATTAAATTTAATTTACTTTTCAAAAATATCTATTAGAAAACTAGTTTTTAGTTTACTAGTGTTCGCCTAATGGTCAAAATTCGACCATAAATTTTTATCTACATACATATGAAGGAAACATAGCACATCTTAGTATTTATGAATTAACATGTTTTGAGCATTTATATTTTCCGTCTTAGTGGATCGATTTGGCGAGGGTTAATTTAATTTTGTAAGTTCTATATAATAAATATCAATTGAAAAACCAAAAAGTATCAAAAAGTCTCCTTTATGGATTGTCATCCACTCAGGATATTGCATCTTTAATTTTATGTTTTTATGTCTAATATTAACGAAAATTAATCAAAGTACCAGATGTTGAACGAAAAAGTACCAAAAAGCTTCCCTTACATGTTCTTATTCACCCAGTTTAATGTTTAATTTTATCTTTATAGGCTGAATATTAACGAAAATTTAAAAAGTTCCAGATTAAAAACAAAAAGTACCAACATTTTTTATCTTATAGGTTTTCATTCACTCAGGACCCTGAACCTAATTTCAACATTATAGAAAATTTAAAAATTATCACATGCAGCACGGAAAAGTAAAAGAAAAGAAATTTTATTTCCCCTATTTCCCCTTTTTGATACTTTTTTCTACCCATATAGGTTCGGTTGACAAACAAAGGAAGAAAGCGTTCTTAATTGTTTTGCTTCTGCCGATTTATACATAAGACTTATATAGTCGAAATATTTGAAAACCGGTTTCTGAAAAATGACGAATAATCGACCACCCTATTTTTCATTATTTCATAATTAAAAAAAAAACAAATTTTTGTGTGTGTTCTGTATATGTGTTAGTAGCAAATTTAAACACTTATAACTCTGAAATTATTGAACAGATTTGAATAAAAGATATATTGTGCACTTTTGTGAGTAAATACCTTTCAAATGGTGTATATTTTGTTCAAATCTGTTGACATACAGAGGAGGAAAGTGTTCATATCTGTTTTGCCTTAGCCGATTTATATATAGATGCTGCACTTTAAGTTCAGCTTTTTTTATTTTAAATGTTTTTTTTTAGAAATTGTATGCTTTTTGTTTGCAAATTGTATGCTTTTTGCTTGTTTACTATATTGAATCAGATGTTTTTGTTTTCTACTGGATTTTACAGGCAAAAATTTGTTCAGTTAAAATTTGCAGGCTCTTTGCTGACAACTGTCACTTTACTCTCTCAGTAGATGCGCTGTTTTGCAAATTTATGTGTACGCGAACGCATTTCAGTAAAATCAAGTACAAATTTTTCAAATTTTGGGGGAAACGAACGCAGCTATTATAAGTTCTTTTTGTTTTTTGAACCGTATAAGAATTAAGTTATAGTGGGAAAACAAATGTCTAATAAATTTTAGGTACAGGTGGGTTTCAAAACGTAAAGTTACAAAGCAACTATACAAAAGGCTCGTTATTAATAAGTAAATGTTGCGGATACGTAAACGCTGTGGTAGACCACTAATGGTTGGTAGTTACTTAAAATACATAAACGTATTACAGTTTCTTAAAAAGAAAACAGACAATTTTTCAAAATTTATAAATTTTAGCTTTTGTTACATAGCGTTTACATTTGACAGTACTGGCAAGACAGTAAGAAAATACATATTAGTTGCCAAAACCACTGCTAACTGTCTTCGTGACGTAGGCGTCCAGACAGTAGTAAAGACAGTTCACTTTGAAATATATATCAAACGTGAATGTTGCAAGTGAAAGTTCAGCTAAACGTGTTTTATATGAACTAAACAAACTTAAAAACAGCCTAAAATAACTATATTTTGTAAAAAAACATAACACTTAACTAAAACATAAAAAATCAAAGCAAAATATATTTATTTTTTTACGTTTTTTTCCCTTTTGCTAATAAAACTTCAGATTACTGTTAGAAAATGTAAAACCACTGTCCAATTTTACTGTCTGCAAAATTTGCTAGACAGTAGACAAGACAGTTGGAAAAGTTTGCATAAATTGCTACTGTCATGCCAGTACTGGCAAATGTAAACGCCAGGTTAAGCTTTGTTCACAATCAGAGCAACAATTTCGTTTTTTCTTCTATCTTATTTCTTCCCAAAGTATTTCATATATTTTCCTTTCATTCTATAAACAAAAATGTAACTGAAGTTTTTTTTAAAAAGTTGAGTCAACTAGAACTTGAGCAACAATTTGTATGAAATTGTTTCTGACGTTTAAAATAATTTTATTAAGTTTTGAATGAAAATTTTAACATAATATTGTAAAAATAATAATATGTAAATGCATAATATTAAGGGTATTAATTTCAGTTTTTTTAAGTGGAAAAATGTAATTTTTGTTACAACAAACACAAGGAAAAACTTTTCCACCGAAAGCCTGGGAGGCTTTTATATATTACTGTAAATGAAATAAATAAATAAATAAATAAATAAATAAATAAATAAATAAATAAATAAATAAATAATCAAGTGTAAAAAAATCAGATTGGAAAATTACAACTTTACAATTTTTAAAGAGTTGGCAATTCATAAACGTCAAATTGGTTGGCACTCTATTAAAAATGTTGTTTTTTTTTTCGCAAAAAGTACTAAAGTTTACATCTCTTTTTAAGATAATCAACTATAATTCTTAAAAACTCTGTCTTAATTAAATCAAATTTGAATTTTTTTAAAACGTCGTTTTTCAAACAAAATTGAAAATGAATTCTACACAAAAAAATATTAAAAAAGAACGTAAAAATTATGTGACAATTAAATAATCAATTAATTCACTTTTAACAGCGTTTATTTGGCATCTTAAAAAAAAATACCAATTACTTCCAAGAATTATATTAGATTTTGTACGTTTTACTTTTAACTAAAAAATAATACCGTTCACGTCAATAAGAGTGTAATTTTCCTTTTTTCCATTTTTCCAACCAAAAAAATTTGAAATGAATACCCTTATTGTTGTGGCCAAAATTTGCAAACGTCACGTTTACGTAAGAGTACCTATTTATAAATAAGCTTGGAAAGGAAAACGGAACAGCTGATCTGCACCGTATAAACAAGAGTAACGAGGTCATTAATATAATTTTAATCAATTTTAGTTTTTTGGGCTGCCGGTGATTTAAAAACAAAATTCTCGCACCTCCTAAAATCTTTTTAGTTTATTTCCATGGTAGAATAAGTACAAGGTAAACCAATATAACTAACGTCAAACAAAAGAAAATAAGGAAAAAAAATTAAAACAAATCAAATAAATTAATTTGACATTACAGGGGTAAATAATGACAACTCTACCTAATGAACATAACTGGTACTTATTATAGTATGGTTTCTTTCTCAGAAAATAAAAAATTTAAATTCTTTAATTTGACCAGAGTGGGCACCCTTTAAATGTTAAAATTCTATATATAAAAAAAAATCTGTCTGAATAACTTTATCGGGTGCATATACCATATAAATTTTTTTCTGTAGTTCGGACCATTTAGTTAGGAAAAATATCAAAAACTGAACTCCAAATCATATGATTTTTTCTACTTAATGAAAACAGACGTAACGCAATTCAAGTCCAATTTACGCTTTGTGCCTTTTGCGATTAAAACTCGGATTGGGTATCGTTTAATAATTATATTCGATTTCCGAGAAAATCTTAAGTTTTAAATTATGACGATCTGAGAGTAAAACCTGCAAGTCATAATACAATTATGTATTGAAACTATACATAAAGAAATTTAGGTTTTTATTAGTTGTTTTTTTTTTCTTACTTCTGAGAAAAATTACAATTTGTCTGATCAACAGCAACAATATACGAAACTGAGAATAATATTGAAGTCGAACACAAAACAAATTCTAGTTGATTTTGTCACTTTGGTCTTTTAGAGATTAAAATTAAGAATAGAAACTTGTCACAGAAATCAATTCCGATCGAAAGTGTGATTTCGTTTTATGTGAAACAAGATATGAAATCACTTACACTTTCGATCGGAATTTATTTCTGTGACAGGCCTGATAGTTAAAAAAAACCATTATAGGCATTCTATTTTCAAAAAATATATAAACATATATAGCAAGCACGTACACTCAAAAGAAAAATCAATCCATCCGTACTAAAATCAATCCGAATCGGTATTAATACTGCGGTCAGTACGGATTTTCTTGAATCAACTACAGAAAGATTGATTAAAGTACGAATTTTCAATCAAATCCAAATTCGTACTTGAAATAATCCGAAAATGAGATTGATTCAAGTAAAACTAAGACTGAACCAATCTCAAAATGCGCTTGATTCAAGTATTATAAAGTTGATTGATTCAATACCGAATTCGTACTTAAAATAAACCAAAAGTGAAATTTAAAGGAGAATTTTATTATGATTGATTTACTTACGCGTTTTACACCTTACATAATTAAAAAACACCAGCATCATTCCCGATATGATTTTTACTTTAAAAACTTAATGTACATATTCATGTTACTGAAAATATAAACTAAATGAGAAGCAAGAGTTTTCAATTTTACTTTTTAAACATGAAAATAATGTGTTTTCGTCTTGTTCTGTAGTTTTTTTTGGTCATTTCTACACACAACAAGTAAATCGATTTTTAACTACTTGTGTGGTGTTGCTGTAGTGGCTGGAACAAACTTTTATAAGTTTAATGAAACAAAACGCTCACTTTGTAATTTTACTCTCAGAGTCGCACTACCAAAGAAAAGTTTAATCTTTTTTACTTGATTTAAGAATTTTCGAAAGAATTCTCATTTAGGATTGTTCTAGGTACGTTTAAGTGTTATTCGTACTTGAATTTTTAAGTTCGATTCGTACTTGAATTTTTAAGTACGATTCGTACTTAAAGTAAGTTTAAAAAACTTTATTTATCCCGAATGTTTTTCTTTCTGTGTATTCAAGCGGGGGAGGAGGTATAAATGGAGCCATGAGTATGTGACCCCCCTGAATGTAAAGAGAAAACTTTAAATGAAAACTTATACTAACAAGATGTTTTAGTGTAGCTGTTAGTTTTGCTTTATTGTAAAGTCTAAATATAAAAACTTTTACAAGTTCCTTTTATTTCTTAAATTTTAATCATGTTTAGACTTTATTTTTACTTATTTAATAGTATAAAATCTTAACAAAATATTTTTTTAATTTAATAAACTAAATTGGTTTTAATTACACAACCTTCTCCAAAACTTATTGCACGCACGTCTATACACTTTAAAACTTTTACGAAATTTTGACATTATTGTACATAATGTCTGGGTTAAAGTCTATCTAATTTTTTCCAAATTTAAATACAGACATGACATTACGCATTAAAGCAGGACCATTCCAATAGCCCTTTAACATCATGTGCCAATACAAGACGGGCATTAAATCTTTCTTCATAATGAACATGGAGTAACGTTCCTTATTCTGGGCAACAGGGAAAGTTTCCAAGGGCTGTAAATTGTAATCGAATTCAGCTAAAATGCAGGTGTGGTAACCAGTAACCAAAGGACATGAGGCATAACCATCATAAGAATCTTTTAAGGATTTGCCATTCATGACAGCCAACATATTGCGATAGACTACAGGGGATTGGGCGGCTGAAATAAAATAAAAAAAATTAAGAAAATTAGTTTACCTAAATTTCATTATCAAACTTTTGAGTAAGAATACCAGCAGCAGCGGCTGTTTTGGAATTCGGAGAATCTGAACAATCACCAATGGCGAATACATTGTTATATTTAATGTGTTTCATGGTTGATTTGTCTACTTTCACAAATCCGGTTTCATTTACCAAATCACTGCATTTGGCCAGTTCTACTGGAGTACCCATGGGTGGCACCACATGCAAAAGGGAATACTGTTCCTCAAATTTCTCTTCGGGCTTATCGAGATTCTCAAACACAGCTATATCCTTATCAGCTTTAACTTCGATCAGATTACGTCGGGTATTTACTTGGATATTACGTTTCTTGCAAATGGGCCACAAAGCATCGGCGTAATGCTTAACGCCAAATATAACGGGCAAAGAGGTATTGTAGATGACATTAACGTCCCTGCGTTTGTTTGTCTAAAAGAGAGGCACACATTTTATCACATTTCCTGCTTTTTTTTTATAAAGAAACAAATACTTTTCTCAAATAATGTTCAGCAATATAGACAATCTTTTGAGGAGCTCCTGGACATTTGACTGGTGAATTGGGGAAAGTAAAAATGGCATTTCCTTTTTCGATACTACGCAAAGCATCATACGTGCGGTCGACATATTTAGGAGAGTAGATCGAGCAAACTTTGCCGTTCGGAATGGCAAGACCCTCTTCTAAGCCGGGAATCTAGAAATAAAAGTTCAAATTTTTTCATGAATCTTACCGTTCTTTTTTTAAACAATTGACCTTTGAAATGTTGGAATTTATGTGTATATGGGTGTGTTAAACTTTAACTGAGTTATTGTCCTGATTATATTAAAAATTCCAATATTTTTATACCCACCTTGTGATAATTTAATTCCAAACCAGTAGCAATCAAAAGCATATCGTATTTAATATCATTTCCACCCGAGGTCGAAACCGTATTATTGTTCGGGTCAAAGTGTACAGCTTTTTCTTTTAACCATTTAGTTTTTTTGGGTAAAACATCGGCCATCATTCTGTAGGATTGTTCCAAACGTTTCATGCCACCGCCAATTAATGTGAACATGGGCTGGTAGTAGTGTTTCTTAAATTATCAATATATATTTTTTTAATTTTAACCTCTTAGATATTATTAAAATCCTTACATCAGCAGGATCTACAACCATGACTTTGCCCTTGCCCAACTTTGAGGAAAATTTGGCAGCCAAGGCACAACCTCCGGAACCACCGCCGACAATAAGAACTTTACACCTGAAAGGATAAAAAAAATATTTGTGTTGGAAATTTTCTAAATAAGGGAAATAGTACATTAAAAGAGAGTTAACCCTCTAATACCTAAGAGTGCCTCAAGGCATGCATTACAAATTATGTGCTGACGTCCAATATATAATTAATTTCCCTTTTTGAAAATTGCTTAAAGATCCTGAAAAATATTTTTTAGAAGCTTCGAAAGCTCTAAAAGCATTCTAAACAATCTCGAACACAATGCTTTTGTTAAAAATGTAAAATTTATATGCTGCTCAAATAATAAAAATTGTTTTTTTTTTGATTATTTAATCTGTTTCATATTTTTTATATATTTTATATTTTTTTAAAAACAGAATTCTCCAAAAATTGAATGTGTTTTTATTACTAGATGTCCAAGGGTGCCTCTAGGTATTCCTTGATGTTTTCTCACCTGGAACGTAAACGACTAATTTTACGGACTTAAAAATATTTTTTTTTTTAATTAAGAGGCCCAAAAATACCCTAAAATTTGATTATAAAATTTTCCCATTTATTCTGAAAGTTGGCATTAGAGGGTTAAGAAAAGATCGCTCATTTGCTGCAACAACCTCAAAAGTCAAAAATCTAATATTTTGACCTAAATATCACTTAGGAACTCTGGGGAAAATATGAGTCAATTGTTCTTAAAGCGCTTATTCTGTGACCAGTGAATACAAAATTATATAAAAAGGTTAAGACAAGACACACCACTTTTTTTTCTGTTAGGACCAGCACTCTGGGGATAACCCCTACTAATGCATTACATTGTGTTGGAAATAGGAAAATAGGTTGTGGAAAGGAGGATAGAGGGAGTAGTGTTTGTGAACATTCGATTTGAACTAAATCATGTTGTAAGTGAGAGGGAAGACTTCTGCAGGAAGGTTGGGATGGGCTCTTGAGGAAAAACGTGTATTACGAGCAAACGTACGGGTTTCGGGAACCAGATCCTTAATTTCGTCAGAACACATCCCATTGTAGTAACGATAAAACAACAACATACAACCCACATTGCGACGGTGCTCCAGGGAGTCAATAGAATTGGATACCCTACTGCCACCAATGAGAACCTTCGCCCTCTCCTGCACGAGGTCGAGAAGCTCCAAAATAGACTTTGAAGCACCGGCCCATACATGAGAGTTGTATTCCATACACTTAACTGGTGATATCGTGTTTAAAGTGTATTTAATCCAGAGGAAAGGTAATTGACACAAAACTAGTCATGTGACTGGATTTTGTGCGGGTAGTGGCTGATTCTATCTGTTTTATTACTTTATATGAAAGGAATCTATCATATCAACATGGTTCAGTCGGGACAATGACTGTGACAGGCATTATAGTAACCGAACATTGCCATGTTAAAGTGACAAGTTCTCTTCATATGTGTTAGAACTGGAACCGGTCCTTAGAACTGTCATGTGACAATTTTGGTGTTACATAGTTAGAAATCATTTCTATGAAGATATTGTAAATATTATGAAGATATTGTAAACTCAACTCTTGAGAACTCTTGTTTAAAACTTTAATGTCGTTTTATGTAAAACTTATATTTTTAAGTTATGGCGATGTTGGAGCAAATGAGCTATATGTACTTATATACTTGTTTAAAATTATACTTTTTTAAAGAGTTTCTTAATCAATTTTCGTTTTTTTTAAAGATTTATTTGAAAATGAACTTTTTTGAAACAAATTGTTTTTTTCTTGAAATGGCCTTTTTTTGTTAAGGAAAATTCACTTTTTGTAAAGACATTTTTAAGTATAACTTGTTGAAAAAGTTTCTTTCCTAAACAACTGACTTTTTAATATTATTTTTAAAAAATAATTTTTTCAAAAAAGTAGTTTTTGAATCAGGCCAAAACACTGCAAATCATAATCAAACAATCCGTCAAAAGGAGCACAATTTGGAGATAGCGGAATTGTCTGAAATTTCCACCGACATCTTGAATATCTCGATTTCGCGGATCATGTTTGCTCTCTATCCCACAGACACAGAGTAAGGCAAGTGATTTGATCATCAATTGCAAAGATATTGGCTCAGAAATAAGCATTCAAAAGACATAGGCGATGCGTATTAATAACTCCGTACATGACAAACTATGGCTGATTTCACAAACAGAGTATTGCAAAGCATCCCTAAAAACACATACGTTGACAAGGCATCGCAATTAAAAACAACCCAACAAACACGAACTCAAACCTTTGATATGAAATGAATTTATCATTTGACATCAAACACAATTCTCAAACGTTTTTCAAATGTTCGATTTAAACATTTAAATTCAAATTGATAATGATTTGAAAAATAAACATTTCACATCCATCAAATCATTTTGATGTCAAATTGGTATCTAATGTTAAATTCAAATCAAAACTAAACTTGGCAATACTAAATAAAAGTAAACATTAAAAATGGCGATTCAAGTTTAATTTTTACTTCGTGGTTAAATGTGTTTTACAAGTGAACGATTTATTTCTTGTGAAAAAAAAATATTCGTGAGTAATTAAAATAATTAAGAATACGAATTAAAAAAATAAAACGTAAAAGTTCTGAAGTTTTTCGAATGATCGCGGTGCTACAATCCTCAAAATAAAAGGGAGCCAATTTCGTCTTTACTAGTATTAGAGGACGGAAAGAACATTATTTCATCTTTTAGTAATGGTGCCGAATGTTTATCTCACAGTTTATTTAAATAAATAATGAATTTAAATTAAAAAATAAAATATTTTTTTTTATGTTCCACATTTTATTAAAATCCACATTTGAAAAACATTTGAGAATTACGTTTGAAAGTAAGTTGAAAATAAAGGCATTTTTCAATTGAAAATAGTTTCCCCGTTTTGTTGAGAATGCTATGATTTCCAAATCATTATCAAACGTTTGTCGTTTGATAAAACGTTTGATTTCAAATCATTATGTTGGGAATGCAAAAATTTGGCAAACGTTGTGCAGTGAATACGGTTACCATGCAATAATGAACTCAAGGCATTGTCTACAGAAAAGTTGCGGAGCTTATGTAGCTATTCCTATTAGTGTTGCATTGCAATACTGCGCTTGTAACTTTTGCTATTTGGGATGCATTACGGCACCACAAGGCAGCATGGAGAAATTCGTATGCCATTAATTTGGCAAAGCTAGATCAGCTTTTGATCGTTTGAACAAGATATGGAGAACACCATAGATATCAATGCGAATTTTGCGAATTATTTGACGTTTTTTCGAGCCAGACACAATTAGCAATACCGATTTATTGAGAAGGCCAAACTAAATAACCATTTAAACGCAAATTGTGAAAAGGAAGTGGAAATAGGTAGGCCATACTCTTCTCAAAGCCCCAGAAAGCATCACAAGATATGCCTTAGAATGAAACCCTCATGACAGTAGAGGAAGAGGACGACCGAACATGAACACATGACGCCGAAGAATGATGTTGGGAATTTCCAAAATTAACATGTCATTTAACAAAATCAAAATTTTAAGTCAAGATAAAATAAGATGATATAATCGTGTAGCTACACTATATTCCCAAGAAGAATAAAATAAAGGGGAAAAAACTTTTTTGAATAGGCAAGTACAAGTACTTAAAGTACTTTTTTATGAAAAGACATTCGTTTTCAAAACACTTTTAAAAAATTACTTATTAAATTTTTTAACTAGAACAACTTTCGTTAAGATACCTTAACTTAAAATCTCTTACCCAGCGCTTTAAGCAATTACTTATCAATAAACACGTTCTTGCAAATTTTGCATCCACAAAGTTCTATAAACCCACCTAATTACTTCATTATCAATTCGTTTTATATTTACATTTCGAGAAAAAGCGTACTTATCACTTTGCAACATTTTGTTTACAATGACATTGTTTAATGAAACACTACCAGACATTTACAATAAGTTTTTTTTGTTTAATTAAGAGTTTGAAATTTAAGTGTGTAGACATTTAAATAGCATGACGAATTCTAATAAACGCAATTATTTACACTAGGGAACAACCCTCCACTTTTTACAACTGACTAAAAGTTTTTGTTGTTCTAACATAACATAATATACAAAATTTGATCGGGTGGTTCTGCCAGATCAAGTCCAAGGAATTGAGCTATGTTATAAGAACCCTGACCACATCCTGGGCATAAGATAGGGACGGCACGGCCTATACGGGACAAAAAGGCATTAAGCCTGTAACTCCATTATGATCTTAGTTGCACCAGCTCAACTCTTGGTTTACGCGGCAGAATCATTTAAGTGTCTGCTATAGGCGGTGGGCGACCTCCATGTACCACATTCATGCGTTATCCTGCTACCGCGGAATTGCTGACGTCTTTGACTGTCATTCCAAGCTGAACTGCGATCAAATGGGTGCTGCACATACTTCTCTATGCACTTCTTGTATATACGTAGGTCCTGTCTGACATGCTCGGGGTAGCATAAAACTTCTCCGATGACATCCCAGAAGGAACGGTTTCGGCATGTCCGAATGTTGACTTATTGGATTAAATTTACGTTATTGAAATAACAACAAATATTCTTTCAGCAAGAAGAGGATTAAAATAAATTACATTGAAAACTTTACCTGTAATTATTAAAGTTTTCATTAAAGGTATTTAAACTCTAGCAATCCTTCCTTCATCTTTAAATAATTTTTCTATTGCCAGAATGTTCTTATTTAATTTAACAATTGACATACGCCAATCAATAACTTTTTGGTTAAGTCAATTAGGTTGTCATTTATTCAATAAGTATTGAATTGTTATTATAATCATAAACTGTGAATAATTACTTTTGTAAATTTATTAATTGTGGTTTTACATTTACTTTATATGTGAGCAAATATTTTTGTAATCAATTAATCAGTTTTGTAATTGAACAACTACTTTTGTAATGATACAATTGCTTTTATAATTATGCAATTATTTTTGCACTTATACCCAAGGGCACACTTCCACTCGGAGACCAATGCAGTCCATTGTGAATCCCTTCAATGAAAAAGGTAGAGAAAGAGAAAAGTGAAGTAATGAAACAAGAAAATAGAATTAAGAAAGTTAGTAGGTGCCACGTTGAACTATTATCCTCTCTACAATCCCCTCAACAAATACAACCGCACTATTTCCCTGACAACCCCAGTAGATCAGCTGGATTACATCCAATGATGCACCCCAGTTCGTCGTGAAATCTATCTCCTAGCAATTTCTGTCAGAATCATCGCACAACCTGTAGAAGTCCGGTATGGTATTGTCCCATTTGCCCGTAAAAGCCCTAACAGGACAATGCAATCCGTTCTATCCCTCCAGGACCGGTTAACGTCATCACGGCATATTTCCCGTATCAGGGGAGCTTTACCCCCTGTCCCTTACCACTTAGTCCAGATTCGAACCCCCTCTCGCGAGTTCGTCCGCCACCTCATTTCCACCAACCATGCAGTGTCCAGGTACCCAACACAGCTTTACATTGAATGCCTCCTTGAGTTCCCTAAGAGCATTCCCATACCGAGCGACCAGGCACGATCGCACCGTATAGTTCGTCAATGCCCTAAGCGTCGCCTGACTATCGACGTAAATTGTCACGACAAATCCACCCACGATGTGATCCAGTATCACTTCCGTCGCCCTCCAGATCGCTAGGATGTCATCCTGGAAGACACTGCACTCATCAGGGAGTCTGAATGACCTATTCACATCGGTGTCCGCGATATATACACCGGCACCAGTGCCGGTTTCCATCTTGGATCCGTCCGTAAATACTGCCCACCCCTCAAACAGTCCATTGGATCCACACCAAGCTTCCCTATCCGAGAACTCCACTGGTGGTCCTACACCAAAGTCCATTGTCATAGTCCTATGATCCGAAATTCCCTTGAGAATAATACCCCGATCGAGCAGACCCATCTCGTACAAAATTCCCGTGCGATCATCCCGCCTAGGTCTAACCAAGGAAGACTCGTAAAGTCTAAGCAAGTTTCTGGCAGCCACACTCCTCACATAATGCTCAATAGGGGACAGATATAGTGGGATGTCCAACGCTGCCCGTGGAGTGCTTCTCCTTGCACCTGTGATGCCAAGAGATGCAATCTTTGAACCTTGCTGAGCATCTTTCTATAGCTATCCACTCTCAACGCATCCCACCAAACAGTGCATCCATAGGTAAGTATAGGCCTAACCACCGATGTGTAAATCCAGTTTACCATATCCGGCCTCAGACCCCAGTTCTTACCCTTCTCATCCTCTCCTGAGTATTTCTCTTTAGTAATTATACAATAATTTTTTTATTTTATCAATAACTTTTGTAAGTAAGCCAAAAATTTCGAAATTGCATCAAATACTCAATAAATTTATAAAGAGCTGGCATTTTGTAATGTAGTCTACATACTCACAAAATTCCACGTAATTGAAATTTAAAAATATGTACTATTAAATGTTGCAAAAAAGCAAAGTAAAAAACAGATATTTTTACCAATATTATTTTAATTACATTACTTGCAGTCTTACTGGGTAACGTCCCAGTTAAACTTTATATTAATTGCAACTTTACAGCTTTATTTACTATTTGAAATCCAGTATTTAAATTATAATTTTAATACCCTTCACCACAGGTGAAAATGTATATACATATAAGTTTGTAATTCCTTTTGTAATTTCTACAATCTTCCAGATATGATGGGGACTCGGTAGTTGCATATGAACATCACATATAGTCCTGAAAAGTTTTCTATTAAAATTCAGCCAGATCGGTCCACAAACGGTTGAGATATGAAAAAAAACCACGACTGCCTCTAATTTGACCCACAAAACCCATGTTGTTGTTTAAGAGCTAAAGTTTCCAAATTAGGTACAATCATCTCATTTAACAATCTCATTTAACAATATTGGGATTGAAAAAGTGGGCGTGTCAAAAAAAGATTATTTTATTTATATCAAAAGATCGGTATATATACATAACTTTCTATTCTTATCGCACCAGGGTGAAGGGTAAACAATATTCGGCATAGCGGAATGTGGCAATCTTGTTTGTTTTATTTTAAAAACATATTTCGAAATTAATTTTTATTAAAACATTTTAGAAATAATTGTTTTTGACTGTCTTTGTTATTTAAAAATTTTGAACTTTCTGCAGTTTGTTTATGGCCAAGGTCAAAATCTTTGTAAATATTGAAAAATAATATTGACAGATGAATACAACTTTGTTGAAACAATTTTTTTTCTGTATTGGCGAAAAAAATATAATGCAAAATTTAAATGCCGCATATTTTTTTAGAATGTACGGAATAAATTTTGTTTTAATTTCTTAAAACCGATTATAAAGAATTAAATAACTTTTAAATTTTGAATTAAATAATTAAATATAAAATTTTTGAAGATCAGAGTAAAAAAGAATGTACCTCTTTAGAGATGATACATAACAGCTATTAAGGACATCTTAACGATCAATGACTCAAGGCAGGCGGTATATCTGATGTAATTCCAAATTCCAAAAAGTTATCACGATTAGATAACCTATTTTTAATTGCGAACATAAATGGGCTAGTTCTTGCAAAGCCTTTAGTCTTCTTGTTCTCATGAATGTCTCAATACTTCCGAATCCAAACAATCCTTAATTAATGTCTCTTTAGCAGGTTTAGAGTGAGACCGACATTAAGTTTTAAGCGCTATCGCATTGAAGATCTTAATAGTGTCACATCAATCGAGATAAATATTTACAAATTTAAATTCTATCCGTAGTTTCTTTTAAATTTTTAAAAATTCTAGGCATCAAGAAGACCGAGTGCAATCTAAAGTTCAAGATTTTCAGACAATAACACCGATTTTTAAACACTTCTTGTGCCAACCATAAAGCTAGAATAAGCGCTGCTGCAAATAATTCTATCGTTTTTCCAATCCTATCGTTCATCTAAATAGCGCCATAACTATTGACTTAAATATCTAGATTTAAATCGCAATGTCCTAAATTCATGACAGCAATAAATCTTTAATCAATAGCTGCGTTCGTTTACACCAAAATTTGTACTGGATTTTACTGAAATGCGTTCGCGTTCACATAAATTTGTAAAATTTTCATGTAACTCACCTACTGGATTTTACTGGAAAAGTAAACGAACGCACATATTGTGAAATTAAAAACTAGTGAAAAAACCAACATTTGTCTTTATGCCAGGGCTGTAAAGTCGGCAAAAAATAATTCGAGGTCCGTCTCCAACTGCTGAAATTTTTTAAGTCCGACTCCAACTCCAGTTTTTACTCTTACATTGATGCTAAATGTATATGATACTGGTCCTTATTTGACTTTAAACTCTTTTTCTAATGCAGTATCTTTTTAATGGTTAAATATAGCAAGAAAATTATTCTGTAAAAATTTCAAATCGAAATTTTAAATATTGCATCGCCAATATCGAAGAATTTTTATTTTGGAAAATATTAGAAAAATTTTTAAATTTTGGAGTCGCGATTTTTGTGGGTACGTCGATTCCGACTCCGGTACAAAAACCTCAACTCTGACTCCACAGCCCTGCTTTATACCTCCCACAAATGGCCGAGCAATAGTAACTTAGACCTTCAGCCCGTTCTAGTGAAATAGACCAGAGTCTCTAGCGGGAACCGAACCAGCAACGCTCCACTGATAAAATTGCTCACTACCAATTAGCCTAGCGGTGCACCCGAAGTATATAAATTCTGGGTCCTTGATCAATTCTAAGACTATTTAGCCATGTCCGTCTGTTTGTTTTTTGGTATTAAATTGTTTCTGGTTCTTCTAAGCAGTTTAATACTGAAATCCAGAACAATCGGTTCAGTAGGGAAAGAGTTATGAACCCAGATGTGGTAGAACCCCCATAAAAATTTATATTTTTGTTACAAAAACTAATATAAATTAATAACAGAACCACCGATTGCCATTAAATTTTGCACAAATTCGTTTCAGATGACCGGAACTCAGAAATAAACTAGAAGCATAGCTGAATTTTAATTTTTTTTTATGAATTTTTAAAAAATAAAAATTTTAAATTTTACTAAAAAATTATTTGGTTTTTGCCAAAAAACAAAATTATGTTTCTAAAAAAAAAGTTAAACATTACTTAAAAGGTCCATCATTTTATTGCGAAGTTTCGGTTTTTTTAGTTTATCAATAAAGTAAACCGTTTTTGAGTTACGCGAATATATGTTGTGCAACCTCCTCCATTTTCGAAATAACGAAAACAATAACCTAAAAACACCACTGGATTTAGCGTACCCGAATAGGTTAAAACGCTAGTGCCCCGCTTGTCGCAAAAAACTGTCGAATTCTAGCACAGTCTTATTTATAGACCCCATATAGCCAACTCCTCAAATATTCGAATTCTCGGTGAAGGTATCAAATATTCGGCACTGCCGAATATAGCACTCTTACTTGGTAAATTTCATTTTTATAAATATTACTTAAACCTGTTACTTTTCTTTTTTTAATCTTTTTTTGATTTGTTTAATTTTACAATAAAAAGAAAAATTTGTAATCATCAACTCGTCATAATTTTTTTAAATAATATCTAAATATGAATATATTAAATGTAGTCAAACAGAGATGCAGCTGAATACAAATTGTTTAAATTGTTGCTACGATATGCAAAAAGTTTATTTTCATCAATTTTGTGCTGATAAACTTGTGTGCAGAGCTGAAAGTGTTTAACAAGTCCACGCACAAAATTATTTACTGACAACAAAAATAATAGCATGGATAGATTAGTACAGAGTCTATATACAATTGGGGTATTCACAAGGTGTGCTATCATGTTATATTGTCATAATGTTCTAACAATTTACAATGGTTTAAAAAAATTGTTGTTGATTTGTTAACAAAAAGTATCTTAAATTAATAGAACTTTGCTTGCTATGTTTATTATGCTGTCGTAATTAATCAGAAGAGACCTGCGCTGAGCGGCTGAGCCGAGCCGCATTAGTTTTTGTAGCCGTCGCCGTTGATGGTATAGTTTTATCCGGCTAATATCCGAATTTAACCTTCGGCTAGCAATTTTTGCAACAAAACACTTGCGGCGTCAAATTATATCGGCTTAGGACTATGATGTTTGGTAAACAAACAAAATAAAATTTATTTATGATTTGCGTCTAAAAAATGGAAAATAGTCAGATAAGATCTAATTTAATTTATTAACTCATGGATTAGAATTAAAAAATATTTTGATGTAAGGTAAATATTTATTTTTTATATTTGTTTTAAATCAGCTGATTTAAATTCAAAATAGCACACTGAATTATGAGGGGCTGTTCACAACAGTCGTATTTTTCATGTTATTATTTTAAGACATATGACACCTTGTGAATCCCCCAAATATGTAAAGGTGCTATACATATAAAAATTAATGTTGTCCGGAAGTAACAATAGGCGCTATAAATTTTTGGAAATTTTAAGTGGCTTCTATCACACAAAGTTAACATTTATTATCGTATATTTAAAAGACTCAATAAGTTAGAGCTTTCAAACTTTCTGAGAACCCATATACACTTGGTCTCGTTTTATGCGAATTTTTTTTATACGGATTCAAATTTATGCAATTTTTAAATTAACGATTTGTTTTTAGAATTTTAACAAATAATTAGTATTGTGGTTATTTTGTTGAACTATTTATGGTTTTTAATTTTTATTAATTATTATCAAAAGTAATTTTTGGGAATACAAAATTTTAATTTAAAAGATTTCGTTATTTGTGCTTAATTCCCAGTTTTTATTCTTGATAAAAACACATGAAATTTATTGTTGATGGGATAAGCTATTCCTATGCGCATTTCACTGGTTGCTTAGGCCAGATCATCAGGAAACTTCATCGGTAAAGATTTTAGAAAAACTTAAGATATTAAACCAAATAAAACTGTTAAGCGTATAAGACTTATAGCAACAGTTCTACTTGTAACAATATCAAAGTTTAAACAAAGTTTAATTAGGCTTAAGTTCATCAAATTTAATTTTCATTAAATTATTTTTTTGAAGAAAGGAATTTTACAACTTGAAAATTAATTAAAATTGTTGTTGATAATTTTTCATTCTTGACTGTAGCTGGGCTCGAACCCAGGCCGGCAGGTTACCCTAACATGTTTCGATCGCAACCACTCGATCTCCTCAGAGGGATTTGCCGTAGTCAAACATCAATCCTTAAACCAAATTGTATTTTAAACTTTGGTAGATCAAAATTTGCTTTTTTGAATGATTATCCATTTTAATTCATTTTACATGTTTTTCCTTACTTCTGTTTTTTCGTACTTTTGTCAAGAATTCTTCTTAAAGTCTAAAGTACATTTTTTGTTTTTTCATTTTTGTCTTACTTTTTCTTTTTTGTTGTTGACCTTTTGCAGAACAACTTGAAGAACCACCAATTTGCATAACTTTTTAACTATACATAGTTATATTATAATAGAGGTCCTATAATAAAACTTTTACAATATAATAGGGACACTATAGGCTTATTAGGTTAAAAAAAAAAAAAATTAGGACTAAGTTAGAAAAATTTTGATTTAAATTGGTAATTTTCGGTTTTGCAAATGAAATTTTTTTCTTCAACTTAATTTTTTTTTAAAGATCAATCTATTTTCTATAAGAATCACTTAAAATTTTTTTGTTTGATTAGTTTTTAGTTCGTAAAAATAATGTAAAAAAGCATTTTTTTTAAAACGGCAACACTTTACCCCGTAAACTCGACAAATAACCATCATAGAAAAAAAAAAAATATTTCGCACCCTTATTATTATTATTGGGTTCTCCGCTTCACAAATAATGCCCAAAATATATTTTTATTGATTTTTTTATGCGATTTGTTTTAATTTTTTAATTAAAATTTTAATTCATGCGGTTTTTCAGAATTTTGGAACGTATAATTAGTTTTTATAGCTAGAGTATCGTTCTATGCGAATTCAATTTATGCGACCTGAGTGTTATGAATATTTTCCTCATTAAGAAATGAAAAATTACTTCGACAGAAACAGGGAAACAGTTACCCCCCATGGAAACTGTAACAGCTAAAGCTTTCTGATGTATTACTGGGTTTAAAATTGTCTCGTAAGGAGCCGGGGATAAGTTTTCCCCAAATACAAAGTAAAGACATACATTTTTTTTTATACCAACAAAGCTGGAGCTTTCAAACCTCCTGATGATGATTCTGTTCGTTAATAACCATTAACCATTATGGAATTCCTTTTCTTCCATACAAAGTGTGCACTTTATTCAGAAAACTATAAAAGCTGAAGATTCAAACTTCCGGGTTTAAAACTAGGTAGGAATATGGGAGTAAGTAATAAGGGATACGAAGTAAATATCTAATATTATTTATTTAGAAAACTATATAAGGCAACATTTTCAAACTTTTTGAGTATCAAGAATGTTAATATTGATTATCAGATGTTAAATTACTTTGGTAGGAATAGAAGGAAAGTTACCACCATACAAAGCTAATACTTAATATGGTTTAATTAAAAAAAAGCTTGTATGTACCTTTTAACTTTCTGAAGGTCATCAGTTTTAAATTGCCTCGGTATTTCATGATCATGCTTGGAACTTGCCATGACCTACGAATATAATGTCTAGATTGGTTGCAGCAGTCGATCCTTTTAAGGTAGCTTACGACCACTTTCGCTCAATTCGGGCGGTATTTCGGCAATTATTTGACTAATGTTGGTTTTCAAATGCTCCAACGGTAGGGGATTACCCGCGTAGGCACGGTTTTTGTCGTAAATATATTATATATAAGTTCCCGCAGTTCCGTTATATGTCTTTGGCGTAGGCCCACAAAAAAATATCTAATGGCGTCCAATCGCATGATCTTCTGGAAACTTTCCAATAATGCCAAAATCGGTCGTGTTGTAAAGCTCGTGGCACCGTCTTGTTGAAACCACATATCGTTCAGATAATAATCTTTAATTGCAGGCAAAAAAAAAGTCTGTTATCATACGTCCATAGCGCTCTGAGTCATGGTATCGACAAATTCGAATTTTTCGCAACACGTTCACTAACAAAAGCGATATTTTCGGCAGTGCGCAAATTGCGAGGATGCACAGACCTGACCACATCTGTAACACTTCTCTTCAAATTTCCTTATACTTTTGCCAATTCCTTGCACAGTAGGACGCTTTCTTCGGTTCTTAAACAATCCATATTCGTAAACAGCCAAACATTTCGCTAAATAAATTACACTTCCGCTAACAAAAATTTAACTGCTGACAGCCTTGTCAGACCGACGCTTTTAAAATCACTTAATGGATAACCTTGAACTTATTGATTATTTAGAAAACTGTAAAAGCTGTAGTTTCCGACCGCTCTGAACACCAATGAAGTATCAAACTGTATTGCTAGGTTTTAAATTGTCCCTCTCCTATTTTAAAAAGAACAGATATATACATACATACATACATACATACATATTATCATTAATTTAAAGAATTGCTTAAGCTAATTTTTAATATAAAGCTTCGTTCACAATCAAAAAAACATTTTCACTTGGTGTTCATAATAGAGCAACAATTTTTTTGCAACCACACACATATTGCGTTAAGAAACCGTTTGCAAATTTAAGCCACAACAATATTATGCATTTATTATTATTTTTTACAACATTTTGTTAAAATTTTCATTCAAAACTAAACAAAATTATATTAAACGTCAGAAACAATTTTATACAAATTGTTGCTGAAGTTCTAGTTGACTCAAATTTAAAAAAAACTGTAGTTACATTTTTGTTTATATGTAACATGAAAGGAAAATATATGAAATACTGTGAGAAGAAACATATTGTAATAAGTACCAGGTATGTTCATTATGCATACATTTCGGAGGAACGCATGGAAAATGTTGAAAATGTGAAATTCGCGTTCACACTTGAAACATCTAACATCTACTATCAATTAAAAATGTCACCATTTCTGAAAAAAAAACTTTTATTTTTTTTAAATACTTTTTTTCCACAAAAAGGCTAATATTTTAAAAGATAACACCAAAATGTATTTCTGATTCATTTTGTTTAACAATTTTAGCAAAATTAAGCAAAATAAGGCTTGCAAAAAAGGAAAAACTTAAAAAAATGGTAATGCTGCTTTCAAAGCAACTTCCATTTTGTCAGTGATGCCACAATAATTACAGAATTTATTGCCACTTTTCTAGTGATGACACTAGAAGAATTGAAAAATGTAAAAGGGAACAAAATGAGATAGTAACATTCTGTAAAGATGTTAAAAAATTTTGATTTTTAGCCCTATGTATTTCTTATGGGAAAATTCCAACATCTTCGCTAATTAATGTTAAATGTTAAATGTTGACAAGTGTGAAAAGGCTATTAGGGAGAGTTTTCATTATTTTCCCATGTAATGTCAAATTAATTTATTTGATTTTTGACGCTTGTTTTAAATGTTTCCATATATTCTTTTGTTTGACGTTATATGGGTTTTGAAATTGAGAACAAAATTTCTAATGACTATACCTTGCACTTAGTTATTCTACCATGGGCAGAAATAAGATAGAAGAAAAAACGAAATTGTTGCTCTGATTGTGAACAAAGCTTAAGGGTTTCTAATTCAACCAACTATGAGGGGAATAGAGCAGGTGGAAAGTGCTTTTCATTTTTAAACTTCCTAAATATTATTTTGCATTAAAAGCTTTTAAACGGCTGCAATATATGTAAGGGAAAAGGGTTTGCCCTGTAAAAACTAATAAGTGATTTTTTTTTAAGAACTATTAAAGCTAGATTCAGCAAATTTATTGGGTATTATAAAAGTAAAAAGGTAAACGATTAATTTTAAGAATGAGTGTGATAGGAGCAAAATTACGTATAAACGTAGTAGTTTATATATATATATATATCCCGTCGATCCTACAAGGAGTATAGGGCCTCTGTCATACGTGAATTAAATTGGAATTTTTTAACATTATTTTCTTAAAAAAATAACACAAATTACGTCTACAAAGGAATTGCAGATAAATGGGACGTGTTTTTAGAAATTTACGACTTTACGTCCTACGTTCTCACGAGGTACGACTTAATTGCGTTCCCAGCATTAAATTGTTAAAAATTTAATTAAATTTTTTGTAAGATTTTTTACTAAAAACCAGTGAGATACCCACCACCATTAGCCGAAATAAAACGACGGGTTATGTTTAAGGCGCCCGTACACGACATGTTTTTGTCATCAGACATGTCAAATTTTCCACTGCAAAATACATACATGTCGTGTGTTACCTTTTTAACTTTGCTTCTGTAAAAGTCAGACGCAAAGTCATCTACTTTGGTTTCTGCAATACCAATGCGAAAAAAAACAGAGACAATGTCAGAAGCAAATTACATGTACGTTTGTGACCGAATATTATAAAGCTTATGTAAAACAGCGATTTTGACAGACATGCACAATTACATGTGACTTGAAAATTTGACATGTCAGATAACAAAAACATGTCGTCTATATGCTCCTTTAACAAGCACAAAATTAAATTGTCAATTCATTTTTTTACGGAGCATATAGACGACATGTTTTTGTCATCTGACATGTCAAATTTTCAAGTCACATGTAATTGTGCATGTCTGTCAAAATCGCTGTTTTACATAAGCTTTATAATATTCGGTCACAAACGTACATGTAATTTGCTTCTGACATTGTCTCTGTTTTTTTCGCATTGTTATTGCAGAAACCAAAGTAGTGCTCGGTTTCAAAATAGCTTGCTGCCGCCATGAAAAGTTTTATTTGCGCCGTAAAATAGTTCAGCCATCTTAACATTTTTTTCTTTTAATTCAAACATACCAATTTAGGATTTTATAATAAAACGGTTTTTATATATATATTCACATAAATTCTATTTAATGGTAAGATGATCAAACATATCTCGGTATTGTAAAAAATTAATTTCAGCCGGCTAATGATTCCGTCAATAGTGTCAGAAGAAAATAGAGCACGCTCTAATTGAAATTTTGTCAGATGACTTTGCGTCTGACTTTTACAGAAGCAAAGTTAAAAAGGTAACACACGACATGTATGTATTTTGCAGTGGGAAATTTGACATGTCAGATGACAAAAACATGTCGTGTACGGGCGCCTTTAGAAAACAATTAATAATAAACGGCCACGTTTTGGAAAATTAAATCTATGGAGATTTTCAAATAAAATTTTTAAAAAATCGAACTTACCTTTTTTTTTGATTTCAACGAAGTCCTGGTAAAAATAACTGGTTCACAAAGTATGAGGTATATAAAAGCAAGTATTTTTATGAACTTTAAACACATGATGGTTTTGAAAATTTTTTTTGATTTTAATTTCACTCGAATTCGATTTTCAGAACATGGCTATATCGCTAATTTACTTCAACTACGTCATAACTCCAAAAAATCCAGTTTGAGAAAATCGCATTTAAAGTTTTAAGTTTGCTTTTTTTTTGAAAATCATGTCGCTTACGTTATTTTCGCGGTAAGGGCTCGATATAAAAATGAATTGTATACACAATACAAAGAAAGACATAGCGAACAATTCTGCATCACTAACTCCAAAATTTCATTCTTTGAGATATGATGTTTTTGAAGTAAATGGGCGTTAAAAATATACAGTGCCAGTAAAAAAAATAGCACCAATAACCTATTATATGTTCACTCTAGTGAAAACAAATATCTTGTGCTAATTATTTTTAATTAAGTATGCAGTACTGTTATAATACTGTTATAACGGTTCTTTTCCAGTGGTCGAAGTTATAAAAAAAACTCTGCATCAGCGCAGTCATTAAAATAGCACCGAATAACAAAAATTCTTTAAAAAATATTCATAGTGATGTAATAGTTGAAATAAAATTATCAAATACTAAAGGTAAGATATTTTTTTATTAAATAAAATAATTCATTGCATATTACATTATTGATTTTCATAGAAATGGGACGTGGAAAGCGTTGTACACCTGAAAAACGTGCTTTTATAAAAAAAATGGTTTCTGAGCATAAATCATTTTCTTAAAAAAGAAACTTGATTGGGTGCTCCAATAAAATGATTTTAAATGCAATAAAATTTATTCAAAAGTCGGATGTGGTCGCAAGAAAATGTTGTCACCATTAATGGTTAAGTGTTTGGTCAGACAATGGCAGGAAGACCCCGTTTATGCCAGCTACAGAGCTAAAAAAGAGCTAAGTGTGACCGCAAGTGTTGAAACTATTCGTCGGAGATTGCGAGACAGCAACTTGAATGCCTGTAGTCCCTGAAAAGTGCCCCTGCTCTCACGTAAGAATGTTGTAAAACTTTTAGAGTTTGCTAGAACTCATTTGGAATGGCCAACTGAAAAGTGGAGCAATGTTCTTTGGACAGATGAATCCAAGGTTATTTTTTTTGGAGGCAAAGGATCGCGTTCTTACATCAGAAGGCCTCCTAACGCTGAATTCAATCCAAAATTTACAAGGAAAACCGTTAAACATGGTGGTTCAAGCATTATGGTATGGGGGTGCTTTTCCTACTATGGAGTAGGACCCATATATTGGATCAGAACACTTATGGATAAGACACTATACGTTAATATCCTCCAGGAAGTAATGCTACCATATGTTTCTAAGAAAATGCCGCTTGGTTGTGTGTTTCAGCAAGACAATGACTAGCTAATTTGCCAAAAAGTGGTTTCAGGACAATTAAATAAACTTTGTGGAATGGGCAGCTCAATCCCCAGATCTAAATCCAATCAAGAACTTATGAGTAGGGAGTATCCCAAATACAACCAACAAGTAACGAAGCCCTTTGGGTGGCAGTTCAGCAAATTTGGAATAGAATTTCGAAGGAGAGTTGCCAAAATCTGGTGAAATCGATGCAAAAATGTTGTGCAGAGGTTATCGCCAATAATGGGCACGTAACAAAATATTAATTTCAATATGAGAAAACATCATAAAAAACAGAATGCAAAATCTTTAATTTATTTTTAGTTTTAGTATTTATTTTTAATAGAATAAGAGCTGTAGTGATATTTTTTGACTGAGTGTTTTTGAGTTGTTTTAAAAAAGCTAAAAATTGTATATCAAATAAAAAACCAAATCAATTGATTTTTATTAAATATTGTTTGACAGTCCTGAAGTATCCTATGACAAGTATTCAATGAAATCTGTTTGACCTATAATATTTAACGAAGAACTTTTTTATATATCCTGGTGCTATTTTTTTGACCGCAGCTGTAAGTATGTATAGGAAATTTACAATTTTTTTAATTATTTTATCGATTTCGCCCATTCTAAATTATCGAACCTTTTTTGTATATGTATGAAAAAGAAGAATTTATTCTAAATTTTGCTGTTCCAGAAGTAAAGCCGCTATCGCGCCGATTTAATCCGGGAGGACATTTGTATCGGAGCTAGTTGAAATAATGAAAAATTTGATGCAATTTCGGGGGGACATTTGTTTTTTTTAGCGGTAAGGTAAATTAAAATAGTGTGCTAGCCCATTCTCAATACCAAATATTTAAGGTATATGATTGTGTTGCTTTAGGTAATTTCGTATGGCCGCAATTTTCCAAATGTCGTACGGGGGGTGATATGTATAAGGGCTAGATGAAATAGTGGACCTAAATGACTCATTGCACTCTTTGTAAAAAATAAGTGTATGTGCTAAATTTTGGTATTTTAGGTCATCCCGTATAGCTGGTAAAATGCTGAGACTTGTCATATGGGGAAATTTGTATGGGCGCTAAAGATAATTTGACCCTTTTCTGAATTTATCATCTAAAATTATTTTTAACAATTGTATCTTTTAAAGGCTTCTATTACGAGCTCTTTCGTACTTTTGAAAAGCGGACAGACATGATTTTTCAAGAATCCAGATTTTATATAGGGTCTTCGATGTTTATTTCGATGTGTTACAAACGAAATGACAATGCTAATACACTCCATCTTGTTGGGTGGTGGCTAAACATAATTAATAAACTCGTGCATAAATTATGTTCGAATCGAATAAAATCTATTTTAAAAATGTTAATAATAAAAATTTAATAAAGTGGCACAGAAAAAACTATACGTGCCCACCAAAAAATGTGTTTTATGTAAAATTTTTATTTTTTTAAAAAAAAACTCATTACAAAATATTTATTAACTGCCGTATTCATAACAAGTAAGAAAATATAGTCGGTCAAGTCCGAACTTTTGAGAGCCTACACCACAGTATATTAAAACAAATTTTTCCCCATTTGGGCCCATGGCTTATCATGAACCCGGCGAACCGAAATTGTGTTATGCAGTATGGATTCATATAACGGTTCTTTGTGCCGAATATTATCCAAATATTAACACCTATATAAGATTTCTTTGTCTTAAAGCGATTTTGGAAAAGGGGTTTATGTGGAACCTGTGGTCACTTTTTGACCTACCAGTATAACATTTTTTCATTACACAGTTGGTATCGTTAAAGTTATTGTCGCCAGTTCTTATGCCAATTTATAAGAAAGTTATGACATTTAAAGCCATACACAGAAAAAAATAAAAATTGATTTTAATTAAAAAATATTAAAAAAATTTTAGTTAAAAAATTAATTCAATTTGCACCAGTAAACAAATTAATAGTGTCAATTAAACGTTTAATTCACTAGATTAAACCTTTAATTCCCTTGATTAAATGTTTAATTAAACCAGATTTTATTTTTGATTAATGCTTTAATAAGTGAAAAATTTTGGAGTATTTTTACTTTATAATGAAAGTGTTTTTAAGCGGATCGCTATACTTAAAGGTGGGTCTATGAGTAATTTTTTTATGTGCTACACACATCAACACAAATTTATTATACATAAATATTCTTTCGGTATGGTACCGTATCCATCCGTCTGGTTGGCTGGTTCTCTCTCTATGTAACCTGATGCGCAAAGTATAGGTCGCGATTATGAAGATAATTTGATGAATTTTGGTACACGGGTTCTAATAGTCACAAAAACAAAGTCTATTAAAGGTGAGAATAGGTCCGAATTTACACATAGCCCCCATACAAGTTTCTTTCCGGAATATAGTCTTTGTGCCCATAAACCAGAATACCGAAAACTTCACTTATTATTCAGTCATACGCATGCGTGACCATTTAACACTTTTTCTGCTTATTCAGCCTCATGAGGGTGAAGAATAAAAAAAATTTGAATTTTCTCCCTCATGAAAAGTGAGCAAACAAACAAATTCATATGTGGATTTTTCAGATATAAAAAATTTGATTGTTTCATATTAAAATTCTTTAGAAGAAAACAAACAAAACATGTTTACAATACAGACACAGGCTATTCGTGCTGTGGTCGTGCGACAACAACAATACTAGTGAGGAGCGTTGAGAAAATGTTTTTGTGTCCTCATGCCTCATGAGTGAGGAAATGCAAACTTTTTTTAATTCCTCACGTTCATGAGTGAATTTGTGAAAAATTACCAATTCATTCATGACTGAGAAAAAAGTAAAAAATTGTTAATTTCATACTAATGAGGAAATTCATGAATGCGTCAATATGATCGAACATATATGCATTTTTCTGAACTCTGCCATAAAGCATCTTAATATGTTGGTATTTAGATTGAATTTGGTCAAAACTTATTTTTTTGCAATATAAATCATCTCACAAAATCTTATTGGAATCGGTTCATTTTTGGCCAATGCTCGCTCGCATACAAATACTTCTCCCGAAAATAGTGTTTAATGCCACAATTTCCATATACATGTTGGTGTTAGCATAAAAATTAGCGACGAAATGTCAGGACAAAATGTTGTTTTGCCAGGTCCAAAATAAACCATAGTTCCCATTTCTAAAATCATTTAAAGGCAAAAAAAATCGTATATCTAAATAATTATCGGCACAAAGAACTTTAACATTAATATTTACCTTATATATAAGATAATTCTGTTTTACAGGGGCATGATTGCCATTCGGTCCCAAATAGGATACAATTGCAAAATTTTGTTCTTATCTACTGTGTCGTAGGGTATCATATGGTTGGGCTTGACCGACTACACTTTCATTCATGTTTTTATTATGATAAAATCTCTTTTAATACTATAAAAAGTATTTATGATACATTTTTTTAAATTTCTATTTCATTTTGAAGATTTATGTAAAAAAAAAATATTTTTTTTTATAAATAAATAGATTTCAACTTTCTGCTTTATCAGTTTCTTGAATTCCTCATAACAGATGGTTTTTGCCATTGAATAATACATATCGATTTGATATTAGTTTCTATTATTTTCTTATCATGTTGAAACTTGACAGAAACTTTATTTAATTCGTTTTTATTTATATTTTTTCAGCAGCTTTGTATTTTAGATATTAACTGCCAGGCCCACGATGTCGACAAGAACATTTCTTTCGCATATTTATATTGAAAACAACAATTAAAAACTAAAATTTGTTTTTGTTTTCAATACAAATATACGAAAGAAATGTTCTTGTCGACATCGTGGGCCTGGGCCTAAACTTTTTTTAAACTCATTATGAAATAAAAAATTGAGAAAAAACATTATGAAAGCAATATGAATTGATATTTTAATAGAATTGGTGAAATAGGCCCTTAATGTTTTTTTTATAAAAGACGAACTTTCTATTTTTCCCCAGTTTCAAAAACCGTGTTCATATTTTGAATGGGAATTTAAAAAAATAAAGGCTGTATATTTAGAAAAACTAAATAGGGTTTAGAATTTCCCGGACCTTTTCTATTCCTCGGCGTGAGTACAATTTTTGTAAAGAAATTAGCAGAAGTTAAAACTAATTAATGACATAGGAGTCCAAACTAGAGTTTTTACCTTCAAAGACTTTTTTTATTCCCGGGAGCGCGTCTTTCATACCAGAGTAAATAATAATAAAAAAAGTATATAAAATGTATTAATTATAGACAGTTTTAGTCATTAAATGCAATAAAAAATTGTTTGTATTGATAAGAAAACGTTTTAGATAAAAAAGTTTAACAGAAGTCGTTCAGCTTGCCTTTTGTTCCAAAAATTTTTTTTAATCAACCAAGGCGAATTCAACTACAGGTGGTGTCGGAACTACAACAATCCAAAAACAACAGAAACAACATAGGTTTTTTTTCATTGCATTGTTAGTGCCATTAGCTCGAAATGTCAACCATTATTAGCAAAACACTAACAAATCAAAACAAATAAGCCCGAACTGTCAAAATCAGATGCCGTTTCGACACCACCTGTAGTTAATTCGCCTTGTAATCAACAAATTTTAATAAAAACAAGTAAAAGTGATGTATCCGGATATGCCGAAACTTATGTACCCTTCACCATGGTGCGAAAATAACAGAAAGTTATGTAAATACCGTTCTTTAAATATAAATAACTCAACTTTGTGCCACGCCTTTTTGTCCAATACCGCCCACATTTCGTCAGATGTTGTGAATTGTTAACCAAGATGCTTGTACCTAATTTGGAAACTTTGGCTCTTGTCGTTCTCCAGATATACTAAAATTTATAATGACTTTCTATGGGAAGTGCCACACCCACTTGGCGAATCCCGCCCACATTTTGTCGGACCTTGTGTATTGATAACCAAGATGCTTGTACCTAATTTGAAAACTTTGGCTCTTGTCGTTCTCCATATGTACAGGAAAAAAAAAACAACAAGGGATTTATAGCAAAAAATTAGAGTCAGTCGCAGTTTTGTTAATATCTCAGCCATTTGAGGACCGATCTGGCTGAAACAACTCCAAACTATGTGTGATATAAATATATAACAACATAGTCCCCTTCATAGCTGGCGTCTTTGAAAACCCCATTTCAACGGACTACAACTTCACCACTCATAAGGACGCAGAAAATATATAATTTATAGGGTGTAAGGGTGAAGGGTATAATAAAATAATTTATTTGGTATAATAAAATATGTAAAATAATACCTTTCAGCAATTGCAAGAAATTCAAAGATGTGACTATCTTGTTGTTTCGTTAAAGTTTCTGGCGGAAACTAAGTCGAAAACCAGATTTTTCTAAAACTTTAACGTTTTACTTTCTTTACCCTTATATTGCTGATAAATTGATGAGACTTTTCAACACGCTAAGATGAGTTATCATTTGTTTCATTTAAAAACTTTCATTTTTATATTTCATTTAACTTTGAATTTAAAAAAAGATAAAAAAAATTCACATCTTAAAATTTTAGGAAATTTAAAAAATGTTTTTTCGCTCAATTTTTTTTTTCGCTATCGCTTACCATGTGTTGGAGACTTGAAATAATGTTGAATATAAGGTCCAACAGTAGTCGATAACTGTGCCTCCGCCCCATAAATGTTATTTAAATATATCTCAAATGCGAAAAGTGAAATGCTATCACAAAATAACGAAAAAAATGTAATTACTCACACTCACTAACAAGATTGTTGTTATCACGGACAATCTGTCACAATCATACTCACGAAATATTTTTTATTAAAATAAGTAAGTTTTTAATGAAACAGGGCGCGCAAATTCAATTATAATTTTTAGGAAAGTCTCTATGAGGAAGGAAGATTTAATGATGCGGCATTAAATCAGGTACACAAATTTTATATTGCAATCACGCTAACTCTTACCATCGCGTGATTAATATTTAAAGGAACCACAATTACGCGTAATTTACGAGTTTCCAAAAAAATTTATGTCACGTGCGTACCTTAACCAGAGTTTAAAAAACACTGTACGCTAACGCAGTGTATTTTATTGAAAACACAAAATCTTAAACTTCTCTTAGTGTTCGTGAATTTGTACACCAACAAAATACTGTACACAACGTTTATGAGTTGATGAGCACAAATACTAAGACAACGTACTGATCTTGTTTTAGCGTACGTGTAGTTTTCTTAAAGCGTACGGGTTGTCCTTTTTTGTGTTCGCGAAGCGAACTCTTAGCGTATGCGCTCTGCATTTTTAGTGTACGCGCAGTGAACTTTTAATGTACGTGGTTTTTTAATGTATTAGAACCTAGTTAAGTTTTCATTAAAGATCAGATTTATGATCCTTATTATTTTTTTTTACATTTCAAGCTTTCTGATATCAATGGGAAGACTACAATTAACAGCGTTGCCCATGGTTAGGTTTTACGTTTCTAACGTAATATATTTTTTCATTGTCAAATAACTATATTGCCACAAAAACTATGCCAAAAACAAGCGTTTTAAAAATAAAAATCGGAGAGAATGTAAATCAAGCCATAAAAATACAGCTCTGTTATTCTTGATTTGCTACAAAAGACAACAAAGCAGTAAACAAAAAACACTGTTTTCAACAATAGAATTTTGTGAAAAATATTTTATAAAATAATAAATTTTTATTCAGCCTTATTACGGCTGTCGTTGTCGTAAATGACTGTGTTGTTTTTTTGCAATAGATTAAAGTAAAATACAACCTGTGTTTTAATCTACTACAAAAACGACTTAGTCGTTTACGACAACGACAACCGTAATAAGGCTGATTTAATATTTCAAAGTGGGTGGGAAATTTGTATGAAAACTATTATGTACGATATCGCTCGCTTGCTTTGTCGACCGAATCGTACTGAAAATTTCAAGTGGGGCGCAAATCAGCTGTTTGTTGTTAAAAAGGAAGCGATATCGTGGGCCAGTCTGTGAATATTTTTTAGTGTCCTAACACTTGTTTTTCAGATAAAAATTTATTATTTTATGATTACCCAGAGCCCTCCCTTAAAAATTACAAGATTACATTATAATAATCGTGCAAAAAGTCATTTTTAGAGGACTTGCTTTTTAATCAAATTTAAAATGATCACCAAAAAATGTATAATGTATAAAAGATTTGGTCTTTTTCATGAGTTATATTGTATGTGAAAAAGGTAGCATGAAAATACACAGCCTGTACGTAAACGAATACTACACGCAAGCTAAAACAAGATCGGTACGTTATATTAGTATTTGTGTTCGTCAGATTACAAACGTTGTTTTGTATCGTATTTTTTTTTTTTTTCTGTAAAATTCACAAATACAAATTTTTTCGTTTTTTATTTTCAAACAAATGTGTATGTGTACTGATAATGGTTAATACGGTACGTACACTAACGTTTTGTAATTAAGTGTTTTGTCGAACTCTGGTAAAAACTAATTTCTATATATGTATGATTTTAAGTCTAAAAGCCGAACTATAATATGCAGAAAGAAGCTGGCTAAGCAACTGTGCGAATACATGGTAATCATATGTGTCAAACTATATTGAACTTAAGGAAAATTTTTGTTAAGTTTTATGAACACCTTATTTGCTTAAGCAAAGTGTGAAACTAATCGCACATTCCGTACAAAATCAAATGTTTTTTGATTTAGTTTTTTTAGGGCATTTGACAGGCTTTATGTAAAGTTTTGACCGTTGCTTAAGCAAGCTCATGCTTATTCTAGTTGAGGGTTTATGTTTGCTTAAATTGAGAACTTGAGGTTTAATAATTTAATGAATTAATTCTTTTAGAGTTTTTTGATATTTTTTTAATATTATTTCTATTGCTTAAAATTTACGGCTTTAAAATTGCGTTACGCACACAAAAATTAGAAAAATTTGCACCCGAAATTTTTAAAACCATCTTCAATTTAATTAAAAACCAACAAAAATTTCATTAATTAATTTTAATATGATAATATTATACACTTTTTTCTTTTATCTATTTTGTTTTTAATTCGTTTTTGTAAATGTTGACATGGGAACTATTAAAAACTATGTAAAAATAAACAGAGAATTTACAAAAAAATATATTAAAAAAAAAAAAACCTGAAAAAATCTACTTACTCATGTTTTTCGGATAGAAATGAAGTAGAAGAGAAACTTCTTAAGGCCGTCACTAAACCGAAATTTGTATTAAATGCGGAACAACTTTTTGTTAAAGTTAAGACTTTATTTGAGAAACCGCACAAAACACTCATGTTTGCTTTAAGACTTCGAAAAAATATAATTAAATTTTAATTTGTTTGTATTAATTGTTTTATATTGTATTTGTTTCTTAATATTTTTGTTGGTGATTTGGCTTAATTATTAGATAATTGGACGAAACTTTTTATTTGTGCTGCACTGATGTTGCTTGTCAGCTGGTTGCCTACGTTATACCCTCCCTACGGTCACTACTTTACTGAAATCCTACTATGTACTGAAAAAAGACTAGCAGTCGACAAGTCTGAGTATTATTTTTTTTTGGGGGGGGGGGAGGTTCAAAGAGGCCTTAAATTATGCCGGCTATTTTCTGCTTGTTTATTGCACACTCGTTTTGTATTCTCTCGCCGTAGTTGGGGACAAAGAAGAATAGAAACGTCAGAAAAATAAACATTTAACATGTTGCTCCCCATTTAATAACAAAGCGTTGTCAAATGTTTTTTTTTGTATTTCCCCATCTGGGAATTATTAAGAGCAGGCATATTTTAGATTGAAATCAGTGGCTGATTTAAGCTTTTTTTTTATGACCGAGGTAAAAATTTGTGATTGTTATGACTAGGGCGTGAACTCTATGTATTTATAATTTTATTTTAGTGTTGGGGACTTATTTCATTTGAAATAACTCAAAAAAAGTTGTTATGAAACAAATTAAAAAAAAAAAAAAATTTGCGACCATTTTTAAATCTATGTCCCAATTTCCACAATGCAAGTCTTATTGATCAGCTTGCTACTTTGTAGGCGAGAGTGACGAGGGGAAAAGAAACGAGTACTCAGCTTGCTGTACTCGTCATATGCGCTTTGTTTTCTCATTCGTAATTTTCAGCAGGTCTATTTTGACAATTATCTTTCATATTTAATTTCGTTGTACAAAGTTAATTTCGTAGTGTGTGATTTTTTGTGTGTAAAATTTTTTGAATATTTTTTATTTTAACAAAACAAAAGAAATATATGTACATACATATTTAATAAATATTAAAAATTAACACGAATTTGAATTTAAATATATTTTAATAAGAAATATGTTTTAAGCGAAATGTCAAAACGCTCATATACATTCATACAAATGGAATAACAGATAAATAATAAGACTTGTCTCGTGGGACTATACAGTAATTTTAAACAATGCAAATTATATCCTATTATATTTACTTAATACGTTAACCTTACATCAAAAAAGGGAATAGTATAAAAATATCTAATTTTTGAATCCTGAAATGTCAAAATCAGGATTATTTCAAAATCCCGAATTTAAAAATCGGAATCTTTAAATCCCGAACTTGATAATCCTAAATTTTAGAATCATGAAGGTAAAAATTCCGAATTGCTACCTAAAGCTTATCTTATTATTTCATTTTTAAAATTGGGGATTTATTTTATATAAAATATGACCCCAAAAATTGGGGACTTTTTTCGTGGGGACTCATTTCATGGCGCCGTGAATTTATATGCATTCTTGAATATTATATGACAAAAAATGCATTAAAGATAAAATATGCAAAAATATGCACTAACAAATCGACGCCGTTTTTCAGCAAAAATTGTGATTCGGCTAAATTACTTATTCACGTAATAGTTAAACCTTCGAAAAAAACATACATTTACAAGAAATTCAACGCCCTAGTTATGACTTTCCGATAAAAAAATTTGTTTTACGTGTTTGCGAAATATCCATTTTTTATTTCAATAAAATCGCATTATTTGTAAACCAAAATTCCTCAAACGTAGAAAAAGTAAATCTGTGTTCATTTTGAATACAAACACACAAAAAATCCATAGCTTAAATTGCCTAAAAATATGGTATACAATTTTCTAAGAGCAAGGATAGAATGTTACTAAATTTTTAGGTAATAAAACTATTAACTTAGGTAATTTTCATGTTTGTTTTCTAAAAATTTGGTTAAAATTCCTTAAAAACTTTGAAAAACTATCAATGATAACAAAGTTAATTTATATTTTTATGCTTGGTTATATATCCATAAGGAAAAGTAATTTACTATTTTTATTTATGGATAATTATCTTACTCAAGGGAACTTTACACTATCACACAAGTCTTACGAATTTGCGAAAAATACAACCCTGTCATTATAAGTTGACTTTGTTTTTTGAAAATTTTCATTTTATAAACATGCAATAGACAAACACAAACCAAAGAAAGCTTTATTAGTGAAGTGTTAAATTTGTCCGAGTTTTTTAAAACTTTTATTATTGTTTATTTATTTAAATATCCCCCTAATGATGGTCAAAGATTTTGACCGAAATATTGGAAAAATATAAAAATAAATAAATAAAAATAAAATCAAATCAAAAGTTTTTGAATTTTATTTATTATTTATATAAGACCTCAAGCCAAAATAATAAAACAACATTTTCAAACATTATTTAGATCAAAGATGAATTTTGGTCAAAATACGTAAGAATTGTGTGATAGTGTAACACAGCCTTTAAATGTTGTACAAGAATTTAGATTCTAGATAAGTTGACTACTTTTGTAGTTACTATTATTATTATAATTTTCCTTCTATGTTTCTTGCTTAAAATTTCTGCAGATAAATTGTTGAGTCTTAAAAATACACATATTTTTTTACCTAATTTAAGTTTAAATTATTTTAATAATTCTTTTTGTATTCCCCAAAATAACTTTGATAATAAATTTGCAGGTGCCCGTGCAAAAAAAAAAAACTGAACTGGCAAATTTTCTTTGTTTTGATTTTCTTGCGAAAACAATTAAATGAAGCAATTTGTATATAATATGTATTTTGTTCGACCTTTAATATTTCATGAGTGCCCCGGTAGGCTAGCTGGTAGTGAGCTAGTCTATCAGCGCCGGGGTTGCGGGTTCGATTCCCGGAAGAGACTCTGGTTTCTTTCCTGCAGACAAGCGCAGAGCTTCACGGCGTTTAGCTTAGGGAATTAAAAAAAAAAAAAATATTACTAATAGATCAAGTTTGATTTGAAAAATATTTTTTTTTTGTTTTTGAATTAAAAATTTTTTAATTTGTCAGTTATTGTTATATTTGTTATAATTTGTTAAAAATTTATAAATTAAGAAAAAAACCCTGAAGAAGGCACTCAAGGAAGTGCCGAAATATTGGTTTTTAAATAAACGTTAAAAGTTTTTTATAACAAAAAGACCTTAAGCTCGAAAATTTAGTAATATTTGAAGCAATTTGTTTTTAATTTTGATTTTGTTTATTTTTAAAACACTTACAACTACATTTCGAGTTGGAAAAAAGCCAACCAATTGTAGGGGAAGAAAAGATAATCTCACTGTTTATTGTTGGTGTTTTGTTTAAGCTTTGATATTGTTACAAATAAAAGTTTGAGTGCTTGTAATTCTCATTCGATTTACAGTTTTGCTTGTATAATATCTAAGCTTTTCAAAAGTCTTTGGAAAAAGAGTTCCTAATGATCTGGCTTTTGGTCAGTAATGAGCATAGGAACTAGCTTATCCCCACACAATAATTTCACTGTATTTATCAAAAACAAAAACTGGAAATTAAGCACATTATAATTAATGAATAAATAAGACTAATTATAAGAATAAGACTGATATTGATTTCAGGAATCGTGCTTGAATGTACCAAAGAAGAGGGTGGGAAGATTGCCACTATTATTTTTTTTTATTATTATTATATAATAATATAAATGACACTATATAATATAAGTTAGGAGTGCTAGCAACTTTGGCTTTCGACTCCAATAGTTAAAGTTTTGATTTATTCTAGATACTTACTTACATTTATAAAGATGTAAATATTGAAAGAATATAAGAAGTTTAGTTAACATTTTACATGTTGCACAATAAATTACATTGTTTAATAAAGGAAAAGATTTTAAAGATGTTATTTTGACTTGGATTTTTTAGACATGGGCTGGGAGTCGTCGTGTAAAAAACGTGTACTCTTTACTCTATGGTATATTCTCGACATTGATCAAGTACGTCGTTTACATATGGGATAATCTTAATTTTTCAGCAGGTGCTGATGAGAAATTTTTGATATGACCCAACCTCAATCTCGTAAAAACTCTGGAGTTCGATTTTGGGTAGATAGGAGAAACTCCATTTGGGTTGGTTAGTTTGTAACGATGGTTGTAGTTTTCCCATAGATTTAATTTGTTGTTCTTAGATATGTTTTTATGTTAAGATTTTTTACAACAGGTGCAATAATGGAACACATTTTATACGGCCGATAAAATCCTACCTTAAGCTTTCGGTAAATTGTGTAAACGGTACTTAATGATGTTTTGTTATCGAAACGGTTCTTTATCCATTAATGTCTCTAATTCTTGTTCTTCTTATTGCTTGCCTTCAGCATAAAGATCACCTATATTTGAAAAAATAAAGTAAGTAGTTTCAAAGGAGAGCATGTTCGCCGATTTATTTTACAAGAATAAGTCGCAATTTATCTTTACCCTTTGGACATTTCTTGCCAGACAGACGAAGCTTGTAGGCGTGAGACACAAAAAGTAGAGTGTGTCACGCATACAGCGTCGTGCAAATTGGGATTATGAGAATTTTTTGTTGAATGTAAATATTTTTATTTTTAAAAGTCTGGTAGCATTGTTATACTTTAATGTTTGTATATCTTAGAGCTTTTAAAAAAAGCTTATTAAACTTTTCCCTTTTATATGATGATGTGGTAAAATTTTAATATAAACTTTGCTCTTAGTAAACAATAGAGGGCGCTTCATTATAATTATTTCATAAATAATCAAACTTTAATAATTTTTGTTTTAAATATCGATTTTAGTTACAGTTTTCATTTAATAATTTTTTATTATTAGCCCAAATGTAAATCAATTTTTTTTAACCCATTATAAAATTTTGTATTAGCTGATTATAAAAATAATCACAGATACTAATTGACCCCTATCGTCAATAGAAATTGAACAGGTTTTCCCCTCGAAATTTTGCTTTTCCACTTAAATTTTTTAAGGGAAAAGGGAAAAACTTTCGATGGAAATTTTATGCCCGAAAAGCTTTTCCCAAATTTCGAACAATTTAGGTGTTCACGCCAAAACGGTTTAAAAAAAATACCCAAAATAATATTGCATGATCATCGGCTAAAGTGGCGTGAGCTAGTTGAAATAATATGCATTTCAAAAAGTTCTATATATCGCACGTTGACCAAAAATTTAAAGATAAAAAGATGTGCGTTTGAATGTAACAAAAAGGGCTTCGTAAAGAAAGAAGTTTAGGCCCCTATTACGGTTTCTTAATTTTTGTATTATGGTTTACAACTTTTCTATATTGCAGCGAACAAAAGCATAGCAAAAATAACAACTGATCACAACCAGTTGTCTTAATTACAACTCAACTCAGTTGAGTTGTAAACCGTAATAGAGGCCTTAAATAGCGCGTTTGGCGTTGTTGTCTCGCGATGTTAATTTGCAATCATTGATGAGACATGAATTCAACACTTCACACCAGAGTTACTGTATTTATAAATACTGAAAACATTTTTTTGAGTGTAATATTTTTTTTATTGTATTTTCAATCTTTTTATTAAATTATGAAAGAAAATGTTTTTATCTATGTTCCTTATAAAAATATTAAATACAAAATTATACACAAACTTTTTTGCTTGGGTGAATATTTTTTAATGGAAAAAAATTTTGAGTGTAGAAAAATATTAAGTGCAAAAGAACTACCTTACTAAACAATTTTATCCAGAAAATTCAATTTCTTTTTTGAAAAAAGCAATTTTTTCAAAAAATTTTTTTTTTTACCCAAGGCGGGCATTTAAATTTTCAAGTCGAGAGGCGCGGATTAGGATTTTATTTTAGACCCATGGGGTCTTCGGAGAATTTTCTTAGAATTTTATGTTGCTATACGATTTAAAAAATAAAAAAAAAATCGACCCGTCCTAATGTATATGCTCATAATACTACGGGTACCGGTTACATGTGCTCATAATACTACGGGTACCGGTTACCTGTGGGGTTTTATATGGAGGGCTCACAGCTGAAGAGAACCAAGTCAGAAAACGACAATTAAAAGATAGGCTGTTTTTCTAAACACCTGTTGCATTGTAGTAAAACATGGCAACATGTTCTTTAATGCAACCATAAAAATTTTGACAGTGCATTTAGTTCCGAAATGCAACTTTGTAGTTGTTACTGCGCAGAGAAAAGCAAATAAAGCAGTTAAAATAATCTAGATGCAAGCCATATTCAGACGTTAAAGACGTCGGGTCGGAAATTAAGTTTGACTCTTAGTGCCGGCTTACACATGTCAAGTTTGTCTCGAAAAGCTTGAAGGGAAAAGAGAATGCCATTTATTTTACCCTCTCTCCTAAAAACTCAAGACTTGACGCGTCAAACTTGACGGGTGTGAACCGGCAGTTTTTTGTGTAGAAGTTGGACCTTCTTACTGTCTGCTTTTGCTCTAAGGTGGAATAGATTCAGATTCTTAGCAGACTTGTGTGTGGTGTGTGTGACTTGTGTGTTGGTAACCGAAAATAAAAGCGTTAGTAGACATATTGCTTTCATCTGGCTTTAAAAGTGCAAATTTGATAGCCTCAATAATGTTGAATTCATCTGAATTCCAATAGCCGACTTAGACAAATTTTTAATAAATTTAAAAAGTCGGCTTATCTATACTATAGTAAATTAAAAATGTTGACTGGTAGGGACTAAAAAAACCATCTTTTTAAAAGTAATTTTACGAAGATCGGCTTTGCAGAGAAGCTTTAGTTAGCAAAGCTGATGTTTGTTCTACCATAGAAAGTCCTTGCGCCCATTTCAAACATAGAAATAAGGTTTGGTTAATTAAATATTTTAAATTTACATGTGTAAAAATATACTTTTTTTTATAGAATGAGCGTAGTAAAATAAGTGGATTGGAATTAATATTTCATACAGTTTTTAGTTTTAGTTCCAAACAATAATACCTGTACGAACAATTTTTTCCTGAACTTTTTGAAAACTGTAAATAATTTTTACTAAAAAATAGTTAAAAAAATAACAAAAACTTATATAAGCCAGTATTTTATTTTCCGAACCCCAGACAGCACCTGGGCATAACAGATAGCTTTTAATTTATTTCAAAAACTTTGGGGCTGGTTTTTTAAATAAATGAATAATTATAATATTTGTAAATTAAATATGTTAAATTACAATAAGTAATTTTTTTAATATATTTTTAAATAATCGTATTTACAATAATTTGAAATTGTAGCCAATTAGTAATCGGGAAAAACTAAAAATTTCAATAATATCTGTGGCATTTTGACAAAACATCTTAAGTCAAATTAAAAAAGTTGAAAAAATGTTGTTAATCATACGAATTTTCAATCAAAAATCATTTTTGTATTAACGTTTTTAAAATTTTGTATTATAAACGAATTTTTTCTTTAATTTTGGCTTATTTTTTTATTTGATAAAAATGATTTTTTCACCAAGTTTTGTTTTTTAACTTCTTTGCTATCTTATCTCGATTTAAGATGTTATGTCAAAATGCCGTAAATATTTTTTTAATTAATTCTATTAATTAATTTTTTTTCCAACTAACTAAGAATAAAAAATTATCAAAAAATTTTAAAAAAATTATCAATAAATTTTAATTAATTCCATGTTTTAAAATTCCTTTCTTCATAAAAATAATTTAATGAAAATTAAATTTAATGAACTTTAGCCTAATTAAAATATCAAAATTTGGATTAAAACCCATGAACATCTCAACAAAATAACCACAATACTAATAATAACTTTTTTTATTTTAATTTTAGTTTTCAACTTCTTTAAAATCTTTAAGATATCTACTAAAAACTAAGGGGTAAGTAACATCTTCTTTTATTATTATTTATTTTTTAACAAATAAAGAAATCAATTAAATCAGTTTCTACCATAAATTGAATTCTTGTATTGTAAAGAATGTATGTAAAAAAAGGCACGTCCATTTCAAGACAATATAGACCTCGCGACGTCAACTTAATTAAAAAGTGAAATAAATCTACATACAAAACTTTTTAATGGGAACAAGAATGGGTAATGGGGCGTTGGCAGGCAGAGGCAAAACTCAAAGTACGACATTTTTATATGTCGGTAAATCTGTATAAGAACTTTTTTTAAGTCTGATATGCTTTAGATCTTTATATATTTTGAGTTGATCGTGTTCATTGAAGAGATACTCTAAATTTTTTTTTTTATTAAAATTATATTCTTTTTGTTTAGAGAAAGGAATGAACATGTTTTTGCAAGATTTGATTTTCTGTATTAATTGTAAAATTAAATCGGAACTTTGAAAATCGTTTATTTTGGGATGTTATTAACACGGGAAAAAGGTGTTTTTTCGCCGCCATATACTGTAATAAAGCTGATCGTATACCAGACCATGAATTAGGCAAGAGTTATGGAAGATTTGAAGAGAGAAAGTTCAATTCTCCTAATTTTAACCTTCATTTTTTCTACAAGTTTCATATACAAGCCCTCAATAATAATGCCCAATAGCAAAGCGATACAGTACTGCATCATAGAACACAATATTAAAAAAATCGTTCATAAAAAAATTGCCAGAAGAAAAAGTTTATATTAAGAAATTGCAATAGGATGACATTTTTATCAATTTTATTTGTACAGGGTAGCCCAAAAGAAACAAAGAAGAGTAAAGGTACTTTATTCAACAGCGGCGTAAGTTTTTTTAACCTCTTAAGGCAAATAGCCGAATAAAATCATAAATTTATACAGAATCTTATAATTAGTAAATTGCACCCGATCTTTTTTTCTTCGTCTATATATGAAAGAAAGTGTGAGCACAGAGCATAGTGAAACTAAACAAATCAATACAAAAGCAAATTTGAGCGATAGCTCCGGACATATTAAACGCGACTAAGCGAAACTAAGAATGAGCGGCACTTACGCTACTTACAGTGGCGGATTCTAATTTTTTGTTATCACGGATTTCAAAAATTTCAACGCCATTCAATAGTAAACATATTGCTACGTTTTTACTTTATAAAATGCGTTTCGGTTATTCCCTTTATAATAAACCTTTGAGTTCTTTTAATTGCAAATCAAAATTAATAAACATGCGTATTCAACTAAACAAACGTTATTGAAATTAATTATAATGTTCACAAAAATTTATCATCTATAGGTAATAACGAACTGAACCGTTTAATGTCTCAAATTAAATTAAGCTTAACATTTACCCCCACATTCATAAAAAACAAATTTGAAATTTGAAAATTTGTTCAATAAACCTTTTTTATAAGTCAAAAATATTTTTTTGGAATATGCAGATTACAAGATTACCTGTATTTATAGTTTACAACACCTCTAGTAGATTCAACAACCTTTCTAGTCGATTCCAGAACATTCTGTCTCCGCAGTGTGGCCATATCCAAAAATATTTTACAGCTAAATCGACTTTAAAATAATGCTAAAAAAAATCCTAAACTGCCAAAAAATAATGCTAAAATTTTAATTGTATTATTTTTTTGTTATTTAAGTTAATATACCTTAATAATATATGATTTATTTTACATAATTCTTTCCTATAAACTCACATCATATCAATAGAACAAGCTGATTAAAAAAATAACAATAAAATATTTAGTAAACATAAAAAGTCTTAAAACTATAAAATAAATATATTTCAGTCTTTATATGTACATAAAAAGTTTTTAAACAAAAGGTACCATACCATAACAAAAAATCAAAGGAACTTGACCTATAAATGACTATTTTTTAGTATTTCAATAAAATTTATAACATGTTTTATAAAAAATTTCATTTTATAAATTAAATACGTCATCAAATTAATATTCTTCTTCAACTTCTGAAGAATCGATCGAGATATCATTATAATATACATATGTTCTTATCGCATTTTTAAATGAGATCTTACATTTTTTAAAACTATCCCAACATTTTAAACCACACCTAATAGGTATAAAATAGCGAATTCATAGTTTTTAACGTCATTCTATTTCGAGTTTTCGATTTTAAGAGATTTATACCACTTAAAACCTATTTTAACTTCCGCGTTGCTAAATGGCAAAACCAAGAACTTCATTGCAAAAGAATCTAATTTACTGAAATATCGAAAATAAAAATATTTTAAACAATTTTATTAAAAAATTAATTTAAGCTTGGATAATTTATTAAAGTATAATATTTATATAAATAGGATTATAATTTACTAAAATTTATAAAAGTAAAATAAACATTTTTAACAATTAAAGCGCCTTTAATTTAAATCACAACTTTTACAAATGTTGAAAATCAGTAAAATGGATCAACACAAACATCGGTGTTTCTTTCTAGTTGCGAGTATTTCATTAAAGAGATGCAGGCGGCAACAACACTTTTTTTGAAATTTCAAAATTGCCTATAAAGTTTCTCTCATTTCCATTGGTCTAATGCTGAAGTAGAGAGGGTATTTAGCCAAGTAAATATCGTTTGAAGTAATTTAAGAAATAGGTTACATTAAGCAACCGTTAATTCGATTTTATCAATTGGGCAAATATTTTTACCATAACAATAAAATATTTATACCACCAATACAACAGTAGTGCTGATGTTTGTAACACCTTAAAATATTGCTTCTTAGCCCACCTTTACGTATACCGATTGAATCAGAATCACTTTCTAACGATGTTTGTCCGGCTGGCTGTCCATGTTAACCTTGTGCGCAAAGTACAGGTCGAAATTTTGGAGAGTAATTGATAAAATTTGGTACATAGGTTCTAATGTGGTGTAGGGTATCATAAAGTCGGGGTTGACCGACTATACTTCCTTACTTGTTTTAAATTGTAGATCTGGACTCAAAAGGTTGGGTAAATGTTGTCGTGATTATGATTTCCCTTCAAATTATTTAAAACTAATAGGCACGAGTGATTCCTATGATATAAACAATAACGACATTTGTTGATGATTTAATTTTTTAAATATCTATCAAAATATTAATATACGTTTATTCTTATTTAACAAATTGATCTAAACTAACAATTTCATCGAAACAACTTTAAATGAATTATTTCTGTTTTGTTATTGAATTTTAATGTGTTTTTATTTAAAAAAGCTTTAAGTAATTTTTTAGCCCATTTTTAGCCATTTTATTTCTGTAAATTTTGCCATTTTTGGTCACCAAGTTATGGCAACACTGTTTCAATAAGTTATGAAATTAAAAAAATCTTTAATTGCTTTTACGAAACTGTCATAAAAGTATAAATGAAGAACATTTTATTGAAGTTTTCTTAGATATAAATCTTACTTTTAATTTTCAAACATGCTCGCAGTTCACACTGAATTTTCTTTTTTGCTACTTGTTAAAATTGCAAAATTTTCAATACATATTGTTTTTTAAAAACTGAAAAAGTCAATTTTAAAATGGAAAGTTTAGCTTGGACTGTGTTTTTATAAATCTTTTACAACCAAAACAATTTTTTGATATTAAATTTTAATGAAAATCTATGCGCTTAATTTTGCGTGTCACGGTACTTTTAAATTCTCTCACAATATTTGTGCGAAACTTCTTTGGACATCAATGGTCTAGAACCAATATTTTTAGGTTTTACAAACATAAGCACTATAGTGGTGTGGGTATAAAATTAAAAAATGCCGCATCTTCTTTTTGCTAAATGCTCAAAAAAGCATAAGTTTAATTTGGACCTTAAATTTCTCAACAACTGCTAAGGCGATTTGAATGAATTTAAAACTGGTAAAAAATTCAAGAAAACATCCCTCCAATTAAAAAAAACTTTAACATCTCTCTATCGGTTCAGAAGTTACAGACTTTTGGCGGTCGAAAAAAGATGTGGAGCCACTGTGCGACGTTATTTTTATGTCCAATTTAACTTTATTCTACATTCTACGTTAATGAATTGTAATGAAAAAGTATTGAAATGACTTGAAAAAAATAAAGACAAATAAAATCGTTTCGTATGATTTGGGACACCCTGTATAAAGCAATTGCAATAAGATGACATCTTCAATAGTTTTATTTGTAGTTGTCGTATTGCATTGATTTTGCATTAATTTTAATGAAAAAATGTACAAGATGTGATGATTGTCTGTTTGTTTATACTGATAAATATGTAAAGTTGATTACGTGATATAAGAATTTGTGGGGCCTTACAAAGGGCCTCAATATAAAAAAGCTTCTTTTTAAATATGCACTTATTTCAATAACTTTTGGAATTACTATATTAATTAAAATATTTATTAGCCATCGTAATCTGTTTACTTCTACGCCATTGTAATTTTACTTCCTTTGACTCCAATAAAGCTCATGTTTGCCATTTGTTTCTGAATTGATAAAAAAATGTAAATTAGAATATGCAATGTCTGTGCTATAAGGCGGAAAACATAAACAACCCTTCAGCTATTTTCCCAGTACTTTTAACAGAAGAAAACAACTCAAAATCACTAACTTTACAGTGTGAAAACGAATCTCTACTATTGATTTTAGGGAGACAGAAAACATGCTTCCACAATAAAGTTGTTTGCCTTCTTCTGTATAATTTGCTTATAAAGAATTTTTAGCTTTAAAGAAGGCCATTGCAAGAGATTAAATTCTCAAAAATAGTGTTTGAACAGTGTATAGGTTAATCAAAAGAAACTGAGAAAATGTCCTTGTCTGTCTAAAAGTCAAAATGTGCAGACATTCGACAAAAGGCCACAAAATCAGGTCTCGCTCACAATTTGTTTGGTTAGGTATCGCCAATACACATAGACACATACCCCATCAATATTTTAATTAAACAAAAGAAGCCGATAAAATGCTCAGATATTTTTTTTCGTGACGCAAAATGTAACAACTATACGACTTAAAACGCTATATGGACCAGCGAAGAGCCACCTAAGAATCTCTTTACTCTTTTGTATTTGTATTATATTTTGTTATTTTTTCTCATTTAAATTTTGCATTTTTATTATTTTTAGTACATATGTTTCTTTTTTTTAAAGGTGAAAGAAATGTATGTCTAAAGTCTTTAGTTTTGAAAGAGGAGTTTAATTTTTACAGTGAAGTTAGTTATAAATATAAAAATTTTAGAAAAGAGTTTGTTTTTTATACCCCTCACTATAGTTGGAAGGTGGTGTGTACATACAATTTGCCATTCGACTTGAGATAATTAAAAAAAAAATATAAATATTTTGAACTTAGAAGACTTGATAAGGAATATATTTTTGAATGAATCATTATGAATCGCTTTAAGTAGAAAGGTTGATTTTAAAAGTCCTTATGTCTTTGTGTAGGTTGAAATTAGTTTTCTAAAGATTCTAGATAAGATGGCAGTTTTATTGCTTTATACACGCAGAGACAAAATAAATATGGTCAACTCCAACAAAACTATTTTTAAAACCAAATTTTTAACATATTATGGCTAATATAACCATATTTTTGTCAGCTACAACTATGTTATGGTTGAATTAGTCCTCCATCAAGAAGCCACAACCATATTATGGTTGTCTCTAAACATGTTATGGTTAAATACAATAACAATAATTTGTTTTAAAATTAACATTAACATGTTCTGGAAACGCAGCGTTTTCAAATCGCTTACGATTTGAAAAACGCAAAACGCATTTCAGCATGTTCTGAAAACCAGGCGATTTGCATTTTTTCGAAGTTGTGTTTGAGCAAAGAAAACATATGTTTTATCATAACAAAACGTAAACAAACAAATAATATACAAATTAGCTCTGTGAAATAAATTTAAAATTAAAGTACCTACAGCGTTCTTAGATGTTCATAAGTAAACTACTGCGACAAACAATTGACAAACTCAAAGCAAATTTTTGAATTGCATTTTTTTAATTAAAATCGTGAAAAAATGTTACAAGTTTTTCCTTAAATAAAAAGAAAACATATTAAATTGAAATTGTGGGCCATTTCCTTTTCTCTTTAAAGTGCAGTTTTAATAAAATAGACCAGATCGCTTAGGTATACACTAGCGGTTTGAAAACGCCAAATTTCTAGCGTTTTCGTTTTTCAGAACACCTGTTTGGCGTTTTCAAATTGAAAACGCAAATTTTAATCATCAACAATAACCTGTGATATTAAATTACTTTTTTATTTTTTTATTAATTTTAAACAACTTCGTGTTTTATGTTGTAAAACTTGTGTGTTTTTATTATAAAATGTAAATTTAACTAAGATTAAATGTAAGTTTGGTTGTTGTAATGTGGAACTTTATTATAGTTGTTTCTAAATATTATTTTATTTTTGTTTTGTGTCGTTGCCAGATTTAATAAACTGAAAATCCCTGATGAAGTTGGAAAATACCAACGAAACGTAGGATGAAAATATAAATAAATAATCTTTTATTTAAATACAAATGACCTTGAAAGCCCATTTAGATTAAATCTAAGAAAATAATAATAAAGCAAATTTTAAGCGTTTTGCGCTTTTCAGAACATGGGCGATAGTGTTTTCCTCTTTTCCAAGAGCAACATGCTATGGTTGAAAACCAACCATGCTATTATAAGTGTTTAATATGTTTTAGTTATTTTTGACCATAACATGTTCGGAGGCAACCATAATATGGTTGTGGCTTCTTGATGGAGGACTAATTCAACCATAATATTGTTGTCGGTGACAATAATATTGTTAAATGAATCATTTGTTTAAAATTTTCTTTAAAAATAGTTTTGTTGGAGGTGACCATATTTAAAAATTTTTTTCTGTGGGTGTTTTTGTGGCACTTTTAGTCTGGAAACATTTTCTATTGATATACAGCCAGATCGGTTCAAAAGGGAGAAATAAGCAAAAACAAGTCATTTCTAGTATGAAACAAGTAAAAAAGTATAGTCGGTCAAGATTGACCATATGATACTCTACAATACAGTATTTAAAAACAAATTTTCGAGAATGTATGGCTATATAAAATTTATCTATGTTTAAAATTTCAATTAAAATCTGTTAGATAGTTTCGGAGATACAGAAATCGCGCCCTATCTTCCCTCGTGGTCCAATTTTTTTAATGAATAGCTTATGTGTACATATATATATGGATTTATCTATATTTTAAATTGTATTTAATCAGTTTGATAGTGGGCACAAAGACCGTATTCCGGAAAGCAGGTTGTATGGGGGCTATATGAAATTATGAACCGATTCGCCCAATTTTCAATAGGTGGCAATTAGGACCCATGTGCCAAATTTCATCAAATTATCTTAAAAATTGCGACCTGTACTTTGCGGATAAGGTTACATGGACAGCCAACCGAACGGACATCCTTCATAAGAAAGTGATTCTGAGTCGATCGGTATGAGACCAATATTTTAAGATGGTAACACATCAGCACAAATGCGTAATACCCTCCCCACTATTATGGTGTGGGTATAAAAAACATGCGTACTAATGTGTTTCCGATATGGGGCCTGTGGTAAATTATTGAACGATATTTACAAATTTTGTGGAAGGATTTCCAGTCATATAGAAGGAAGTCGTACAAAATTAAATGAGAATCGGTCCATTCTGTCACCAATTTATGTTAGTTTTTGTAAAAAAAATATACATTTTTTAGGGAGGTTGTCCCACATTTCTACTAAATCAATAGAAAATATTTCCAGGCTAAAAGTGCCATAAATATAAAGCAATCAAACTGCAATCTTTCCTACTAATCGATTGTGCAGGATTTCAATGTCAAACTGGTTGAGAGAACTAAAAAGAAATTGACACCAACGTTGTTCTTTTCTGTTGCATCAAGAATCTACAATTATATTATGGTTGTCTCCCTCCGAAGATGAAATAGGTATTAATAACATTAATATGTTTTCCAGTTCCTATGCGCATTTCACTGGTTGCTAAGGCCAGATCATCAGGAAACCTTTTCTTAAAAAATTTAGAAAAGCTAAAGATATAACCAAATAAAGCTGCAGTGTGATTGAGAATTGCAAGCACTCAAAAAGTTTTATTTGCAACGATATCAAAGCTAAAACCAAGTATCAAACAATAAACAGTGATCGATGTTTTTAAATTCACTTACACTGTGCAAAAAAAAAAAATCAGCCTTAATATTTGCAACGCGAAATGAAACTAGACTACTGGTAGAGAAAGTCTGCCAAAGGGTTTTGAAAAGTTAGCTCGGGTTTTCGAAGTTTCGGCCCTTGAAGTTTTTGGAATAAGTCAAAAAAATATACTAAATGTACTTCTCAGCTAAAAAATTATTTCAGATGTGTTTAGTAAAATTGTATGGAGATTCTTTTCTTAGAATATTTTAACCCTCCAACTTTCATTTTAAGGGGTCATTTTTGTCTTCTTTTCCTTCACAAAAAAGTATACTAAACGGCATTTTAGAGGGTTTAAATCTTCCACGAATATTTTCTGCATCTAATTTCACTAGGGGTCTTCGAAGATCAAAAGCTCGTGCATTATATGTAAAATGCTTAATAAAGGAAAATTTAAAAGTAGCATATACTTTTACAAAAATAGTGCTATGGAATTTTTTTAGAAAAATTAACCCTATATTTTTATTTTATGGGGACTAATTTGTCCCTTTTAAAAAAATATGTACTTAAAAATATTACAATAAGTATGCTAAACCAATTTTTTCCGCAAAAATTTATAAAGACTATGTGGTTCGAGTCACCTGATGCCGTTTTAGCGGACATTTGCTAGTGGAGTACGGAATACATGAATTTTATATGGCGAGTTCCCACTTTAAAGCAACAAATTTTTGACAGAACGCTTTAATCAGCGCTTATAAAAATTGTGGAATATAACGATCAGCTTTAAACACTGAATTTTTTGATGTTACCGTTATTCTTTAATATTCTCCCTTTTATACCGTGTTCAGATATACCTTTTTTATTGAGTCAATATTCGGTTTGTTGACATAATTATCTTTCAGTTCACATATACACAATTTAGCTAACCCAATTTATATAACTACTACATACAACATGCAACGTAAACAAAAATGTACATGTACATAGAAGCAAAATGTAAACAACTTTTGACGTCTTTAAGGAATAAACATCTGGCTTTTGCGCAGACCTAATGAATGGGCCCTTGTTTTGTTGTAATTTCAGTTGCCAAATGTCAAAACACTTTTTTTAGTAAGTTGTGTTTTGCTCACTAAACACACTTGTGACAGGGTCGCCTTTTAATTTTACTCAATATTTATAACAATTTTTTATTAATTGAGCAATAACTAAATTGCAATTTTATATGGATAATTGAGCTCAATAATGGCATTTACTGCGTAAAACTCAATTAAGGTGCATATCTGAAAACGGTATTAGAAACCTCCCTCTTAGTAAGGGAATGTCGTGACTATTCAAATGTTATTGCGTAGCGCATAAACGTGCGCTAACTTCTTAAAATTTACTATAAGTGCTTCGCAAAACAGGAAAATTTTTTATTATTTGTATTGTAATGCCATATTAAGAATCACACAAATTTTTACAATAAACTCAATTTTTTAGTCTCGCGATCTTTCATTTAAAAAACTAATTACCCCTATTATGAAAGTCGACATCGACACAAGTCGACGACAACGGAACAAGAGTTGTTCTTAGTCGTTATTGAAAACAACCGGTTACTATTGCCAGTCAGTTTGAATTTTCTACGGCGCTTTTATGTCGACGTCGAGTGCAATTGATTCCGTTTTTGTCGACAGAAAATTTGGCGCAGACTTAAATAAAATAATGCAAATTTAAAAGAACTGTAGACCACAAATTTTATTAATAATTGTAAAAAGTTAATGTTTAAAATAGTCCAAGAAAAATTAATTAAACACCTGTGCCTTAATGCATTAAGTACATGCCCATTTTAGAGTTCCTTTTTTTTATTATTTTTTTTTTAATTTCCTTATCTAATCCCGCGAAGCTATATGCTTGTCTGCAGAAAAGAAACCAGAGTCTCAGGCGGGAATCGAACCCGTAACCCCGGTGCTGATAGACTAGCACGCTACCAGCTAGCCTACCGGGGCACTCATTTGAATGCTTAACTAAATCTTTCAGGATGAATACTGCACTTTAAGTGTTTTACTTTAAGTTTTCCAAAAATAAACTTTCCGGTTTAATTTATTTTTATTTAATTAGTTTTAATATATAAAACAACACTAAACTTCTGAAGAAAAAAATAATAAGAAATTAGGTTTTTTTGTCTAACGTCCGATAAATAGTCGACATTGATAACGACTTACATAATAGTCACAAGAATTAGTAAATTTTGGGTTTAACTCAGTTATTATATTTATATACAGGGGTGTTCTGGAAATCGAAAACGCAAAACGCAAGAATTTTAAACGTCGCTTTTGAATAAGAATTCTTTAATAAAAGAATTTTATGACAAATATTATACAAATATTTCTGTCTTAAACAGAATTTTATAAAAAAATGATAAAAGTTAGATTAAAAGTGTATTAAAAGCAACTTCCAAATTCTTGCGTTTTCGATTTCCCGAACACCCCTGATACTTTACTAGCTGTTTGGTCCAGGCGCTGCTCGGGATTTTCTAAATAAAAATGAAAAATGAAATACTGGAGAATTTTGTTAATAACTTGACCCCAGCGCTATCTACCATCAGTAAAAATAAATTTAAATATCATGACAATAGCGCCACCTATCGAGAGTTTCTTTTTATAAATCATCAGTGAAAGTAGACCTTTCCAACGCATGTACTCGTTTGAAAATCGGTTGAGAATTTCTCGAGTTGTAAAAGGACAACTTATTTTTATATATGTGACGCGCAAAATAGAAAGGGACTTAAAGGTTTTGTTCAGGAGAGCCATTTTAAAGATTTAAATACGTGTATCTTTGGTGTACCATCACTAAGCTTGTTGGTATTGGTCTCATTTGAAAGCGAAACATCTCATGACGCCAGGAACGTGTTGGTCAACCTTGAAAACGCGGGTATGTCGTCCCTACCTCTTGTTTTGTGTAGTTGGTTTTTACTGTTCCCTTTACCTTACTGGTCCCTTTCTCTATGCGCTGTCACATATACTCTCACAATATTCTGTACGTAAAATTAACTGAAATTGTAATATAAAATAAATGAAAGTTCAATTAAAAACCGGTCTACCTATTTTTCATTTATTTTTAACAAAAAGTTCATTTAATTTTTACTGTCAAAAATTCAACACCATATTCCGTAAAATCAAATAAATATTCAGTTATTTTGTAAAATTTTACTGTCAAAGATTCAACACCATATTCAGTAAAAACGATTAAATATTCAGTTATTTATTAAAATTTTACTGTCAAAAAATTGACCCCATATTCAGTAAAAACAATTAAATATTCAGTTATTTTATTAAATTTTCGTTTACTCCACAAAAGAGCCGAATTTCTAAAAAATACCAGGCAGACACCTGTCCGCTTGTTTTTCTTATAAGCGAGAGAGGGAGAATATTTTTATTTACTTACCCAGTTACACACGTTTGTTTTACTTTTGTTGTACTGACCACGTTGTTTACAGAAGACCTCTCAATTATAAGACAACAGCAGCATGACCGATATGGCTTCGCAATTATTTTACTTTTAAAATTTGATGTATTTAACTAAATTATTTTAACAAATAGAAAATGGGAATTGCTTACACAAAACAAGCAATTCATTTTATATAGATAAGTAAAAATTAATTTTTGGTAGTAAAATTATATAAAATAACTGAATATTTAATTGTTTTTACTGAATATGGTGTTGAATTTTTGACAGTAAAATTTTATAAAATAACTGCATATTTATTTGTTTTTACGGAATATGTAGTTAATTTTTTGACAATTAATTTATATAAGATAACTGAATATTGATTTGTTTTTACGGAATTCGCTGTTGAATTTTTGACAGTAAAAATTAAATGAACTTTTCGTTGCTTTAAATTACATTTTTATTTACTTTAACATAAAGAAGAATTTAACTCAATCAACGGACAATATTAACTGCAACTGAAAATCCGTATTTATATGCACTTAGTTTTTTGAATAACTGTTAGAATCAGTTAAAAATAAATTTGCTTGGAATTTTAAATGTTTATTTATTTAAAAATGACTGAACGGAATATTTCTTAAATAAACTACAGTCCGTTACTGTAATAATATTGTGAGTGTATAGATACTGTTGAATGTTTTAAATAAATTCAATGTAACCTTAAGCGTAAAAAAAATTTATTTGATTTTCTTGTGAATTATATTTCATTGCTTAATTCACAATTTTAATATTTCTTATTTAATATGACATAACTTTTATACCCATTAATAAATTAAGTAAAAAGTCCCACTGTTTTTTAATTGAAAAACGAATAAATTCAACTACCAATTAGCATTTTCTTATCACATAAATTAACGATCAATCAGTCGATTTTGAATTTTATTCAATAGCTACTTGCTCTTCATTTAATACTCGTGAATGTTTTAAATATAAATGATATGCCAGGTCCATTCCTGTCATCCATAATTGAGTGTTAAATTCACAACTTGTGCAAGTGCTTCAAAATGTCACAAAAAAAAAACAAAAAAATAATTGCATTTGCCTCCAAATTTAGGATCCTTTCTTATTTCTACTGTTGTCAATTGATAAGATTTGTTTTTTTTTTATTTTAGTTTAATAAGTAAAATAAAGTTAAATACTTTTACTTACAAACATGTGTTTAAATATATTTGTAAAAAACTTAATAAGGATTCATATATTTGACAACATGACATTAATTGAAGCAATTGTTATGACAATCGCAAGCACACACACAGAGTTAAAGAAATGAAACACACGTACATACATACAAATGTATCGGAGTTTTCAAGGGAATTTATTTGTTTGTTCTATAGCTGGTGACAAAAAAGCGGTCATATGAAATTGTATTTTTGCGTTATTTTTTTAATTTAAAGTTTTATTGGGCTTAAAAAACATTCTCTATCTAGATTTTACTAAACGAAAGCAAACTGGTATTATAGTTTGCTTTCGTTTCTGAAGCTATTTTTTGGCGTCCGCTGTATACTCACTGTAAGTACAAGTATATTAAGCCGCTGGATATATTCCTAGTGTACTGGTATTTGTATGTCATTGATGATTTAACGAAATAAAATTGAAATATAATTGACATCACTTCTCATTTCCCATTCATAATATTCATTCATTTTAACTCATCGCAATAGCAATTTTTGCTCAATTTTCTAGTTAAATTGTTACTAGGGTTTTTTCTCATGAAATTCACTTGTTTTGGAGTTTAGGATACCTAGATTTTTTTCTTTAAATGTAACTTTATACTAAAATTTGTAATTAATTATGAACTGGGAAACCGTAAATATGCAATTGCATGTTTTTCCTTGCGTGGCCAATGAAGGAACAATGGTGTTCACATGCATTTAAAGCCGGTATAAGTTTAAAGTATACTTTATTTTGACTATGAGTATGGGCCAATATATCTATCGGTTTAATAGCTTTTGATGAACTTTGGCATCGATTTGTTAGTGCATATTTTTGCATATATTACACTTTGCAGCATTTATTTGCATATTTTAGTTAGTAGAGTATTTTTGCAGCATCTTTTTTTTGTTTTATAGCATATTTCCCCTTTTTGAAGCATATTTTGATACATGTTAAATGCCCTCAAATGCTTCCGCAGCAAATCAATCTAAGAAAACAATAATAAAGTAAAGAAAAAGGTCGATTAATAAGTAATATTGACAAATAAATTTTTTTTTTAAAATCCTGGTTAAATGATGTAGTTTTTTTTTGTTTTAGATGTCTATTTGTATATCCAACTTGTTGCATCATTTTCGCCATCTACATTTTATTTTCACTCTAGAATTGTAAGGCAAATAAAGTTATCTATAAAAATAAACGCTGTTTTAAACTGTCAATATTTATTCATAAGCAACAATTGGGGAAAAACCAATTATATATGTTTGAACGTGTGTGCCAATGTTTGTAACAAGTTCATAGAAATCTAACCCAACTTTTAGTATACCGATCGACTAAGAACCACTTTTTGAAGTGATCTACGATGTCCATCCGTCCATCTGGCTGCTTGTTTATCCATGTTAACCTTGTGCACAAAGTCTTTTGTAGATAATTTGCTAAAAATGTACAAACTTCTTTCTGCAATAACCCTTTTTATGTTCGTATATAGATTAAATTCGCCCGAAAAATATTTTACTGCAATTAACATTTTTTTTGGAATCGCCTCACACTTGACCATAGTTCTCATCCGTTAATAGCTTTAACTTCCTTTTAAATGTTAATATTAATAAAAAATTTATTGACCGTCCCTAAAGTACCTTTAAAACAATAAATCGCATATACATAGACGGTGTATCTAGATAATATTTGGCACAAACAACACTCTCAGAAAACACAGGGCATTGATTTTAAATCGAAAGTGATTTGAAATTCAACCTTTTCTCAAACGATAAACGTTTGGTAATAATTCAAAGATCATTTGAAAATCATATTATTCTCAGCAAAAAGTGGAAATTATTTACAAATTTCTCAAATGTTTTTCAAATGTGGATTTTAATATAATGTGGAACATAAATAAAAATATTTTTTTTTAATTTAAATTCATTGTTAATTTTAATAAACTGTGAGATAAACATTCGGTACCATAGCTTAAAGATGAAATAGTGTTCTTTCTGTCCCATAATTCTTGGAAACACAAAAATTGGCTCCTTTTTGTCCTTTTGTTTGTCATGACGTAGCACCGCGATCGTACAACAAATTTATATTTTCTTTACTTTCCCGTTTTATTTTTATTCACATTTTTTCACTATGTAATTAATTTTTTACTCACAAATAATTTATAATTTTTAACAAAAACTCAAGGTTTTTAAAGGCGAATTCAAGGCCCATTGAACAGGTCTGCGCAAGAAGCCTGATGGTCATTGTTTTGTTTCTTTTTAGATGTCAAAAGTTGTTAACATTTTGCTTACATGTGCATGTATATGTTTGTTTACGTTTATTGTTTTTTCCCACACAAATTTATGGTATGCCACACATACACGATTTTTTCCTTTTGCTTTGTATATGTGGTAGTAAGTTTTTGACAGCTAAAAAGAAATTTTACACAAACAAAATACATGCCGTTTTTTGTTTTTGTGCAAGTAAGCAGACCTGATAGATGGGCCTTGGGCGAATTGACTTCACGTAATATGAAACTTTTCTTTAATTGTGTAATACATTTCACTTTAATCGCCATTTTTTAATGCATACATTAATTTTCGCTTCAGTGCTGCTAAGATATTTTTTGATTTGAGAATATCATTTGACATAAAGTTGAAATTTATTTAAATCATTATCAATTTGAATTCAAATGTTAAAATTAAACAATTGAAAAAGGTTTAAAAATTGTGTTTGATGTCAAATGATAAATTCATTTCCTATCAAAGGTTTGACTTCGTGTTTGTTGGGCTTATATGATTTTTAACCAACACAGCATAACTTTGTTTTGGAGAGCCCATGACATCCCATCCAAATAGGGCACAATCACAAAAATTCGTCTGTAAATACTATGGTGTATGGGTTTTACTGATTTAAATTTTTGACTTTTTTTTTTTTTGTGCAAATGTTGTTAAATTGTTGAATATTTGATTTTCAAATAAGCCATTTTGTTTTTTTTTTGGGCATATTGTTCACTATTTTAAAGGCATATTTTAAAGTTTTTACTGCATATTTAATGCGCATAAAATTCTTTTTTAGAGCATATTTCTGATTTCCCTGATTTTACCCGGCGGCACACCTCCATCCGATGGTCCAAATTTTCGATGTCGCTGAGGCATAATTAAGGTTCTATGCCGTTAATGTGCTGAATTATCTCATCCTTTAGCTCTTGAATTGTTGCTGGCTTATCGACATACACCTTTTCTTTCAAATAACCTCAAAGAAAGAAGTCCAACGGTGTCAAATTGTCAGCTCAGAATTGGTTTGGCGAATATCATGGTTAAATTACCATAATATGCGCCAAACCAATTCCGAGCTGACGAAATCACATGATCTTGGCGGCCAATTGACATCGCCACCACGTGAGATAACACGGCCATTGAATTTTTCGCCATTGAGAGCCATTGTTTCCTTAGCTGTGTGGCAAGTGGCACCGTCCTGTTGAAACCACATATCGTCCAAATCCATATCTTCCAATTCGGGCCATACAAAATTCGTTATCATCTCACGATAGCGAACACCCTTCACAGTAACTGCCTGACCGGCCTCATTTTGTGGGTGCATTGGTTTTTCGACAATCCACTCTTGGATTATCATTCGCCCAAATGCGGCAATTCTGCTTATTGACGAATCCACTGAGGTGAAAATGTGCCTCATCACTGAAGATGATTTTCTTCCACTGTTGCCAGTTCTTGCCACCATTGACGACGTTTGGAATGGTCAAGAGGCTTTAGTTCTTGAGTCAATTTCACCTTGTAAGCGTGTAAATTCAAGTCTCTGCATAATGTTAATCAATGACGAGCATATGAGGTGCAATTGCTGGGCACGACGACGAGTTGAGGTGGACGGCTCTTTAGCCATACTATCGCAAACAGCAGCAATCGAGCACATCTCCCACAGACCCGGTTGGCTTAAATTTTTGCACGATTTTTCCGATTGTACGCACATTTGGACGATTAAATTGACCAAAAAAATCACGAAGTGCACGATATGCATTTTGGTTTGATCGCCCATTTTCAAAATAAGCCTGAATAACTTTAACGCGTTGCTCGATTGTGTAACTTTCCATGGTTAAAATTGAGTTAGTCTGAAATTGAGAAATGTCAAATGAAATGCAGAAAAAAACTTGACGTTAAGGTGTGGTTCACATTCAACATCGGGCATTTAAATTTAACCACCCGCTACTTGGTTTTGTTATTTAATCGTGCCCGCTTCATCCATATTGAAAATGGCAAAAATCCCACCTGAAATAAAGATAACTGATTTTGAGAGATGCTTGCAACCTTCAAGTAAAAGATGTCCAAAAATTGGGATTTAATTTAAATTAAAAAGAAGTGTTTTTGAGATATTTATTTCAGCTTATTTCAAATAGGTTCCGGTTAAAAATTATGTCTGAAATCTACTGGCTCGGCAGGCTCCTAGTCTTTTACCACAATTTTTAATCACGTTTTTTCAATAAACTGTTGTCAATGGTTGATATCTGCTCTTGAACTGTTATGGGTTTATTGATGTACACTTGCGATTTCAAAAAACCTCACAAAAATAGTCTAAAGGTGTCAAATTACACGATCTTTGTGGCTCCTTCTCTTTGGGAAATAATGCGATTTTCAAACTTTTCTTTCAAAAGATCCATTGTTTCTCTTGTTGTGTGGCAAGTGGCACCATCCTGTTCCGGGGATTTCAGGTTCCCTTATTTTGTTTAAGCTACATTTGATTTTACAGTAAAACACATTAAATATGCACTCAAATCAATCCCAAGCGGTATTATTGAGTACGGATTTTCTTACATCAAGTACAGACAGATTGATTCAAGTACGAATTTTCAATCGCGAAATACTTAACTTATCTATATTCAATCCCGAATTCATACTTGAAATAATCCTTGAAGATTGAACCAATCTCAAAATGGGCTCGATTTAAGTATGTATTATAAAGTTGATTCAATACCGAATTCGTACTTGAAATAAGCCAAAAGTGAAATTAGAACGAGAATTTTATTATGATTGATATACTTACCCGTTTTTTTACACTTAAAATTATAAACTGCATATAAATAATATGTTTTTATTACTTATAATTAGGGCAACCAAAAAAAAAAAGCACTAAAAACAGTTTTAAACTTTTTAAAAAATATTTTAAAAACATGAAAATAAGCTGTTAAAATTAAAAAGAAAACAATTTAAACTTGTTTATTTTCCACTTAATTCGTTTATTACGTTATTATAGTAAATTATAAGTTGATGCAATAAATTTTCCAACAGAAAACTATGTCTGTTTGGAGTCAGCAAGTTTTTGTACATAGAAAAAGTTCTTTCTACGTCTACAGATGTTAAGGGCGCATATTTAAAATTGAGCATTTGCTCTGAAGTATATTTTATACGATTAGACTCATAATTCCGCTTGCCTCCCAAAATATCCCCAATATCTTTTAATACCGAAAATCCTTCATTTTTTATTGAAACTGATTTAAATTTTGTATTAAATTTGTCTCCTATATCCCCTGGAACACGGGATATTTTTCTTACGGCCCACAACTATGTTCACTTAGAAAACCAATGAAAGATTTTTTGTTTCCAATTTTGTTACAGAGAAATTCTTAATAGCTAAAACTATATTAAAAAAGCAAAAAATAAGTCGTTACTATACCAAAAACAGAGAGAAGGGGAGCTAGCAGACGTTACTTTATACAAAAACTATATTTAAAAAGAAATAAGACGTTACAAAGTATGATGGTAAAAGACGTTAGAGACTGAGGAATTTGATCGTAAGAATACAGCTATGGAATTTTCGAGAGAAAAGAACTTAAACAAGCAAATAATATGGGTAATTTCAAAGAGTTGAACGTGACAGTCGTACGCATCAAAAATGCAATAACATTTTAAACAACAAATATTTCTACGTTCTTTTAACCATTCAATTATAGCACTTAGAAAGCACTTTGCTAAAGTTTATGGGGGGCGCGATTCTAGGTCAAAGATAATGGCAAAAGAAGTAGCGGTTCGAACGTGAAAAAATAGAAGTAGTTTTTGTGGCCATGTAAAAAAAGGCGTAATTCAACGAAACATGTCGCAATTTTTTAGTCAAACTACTTTTAGAATTTTACGTAGCAATGTAACATTTTGATTCCAAAATCTTCTGTATTTTTCTTTGTTTAAGCCAAAATCTGGTTCGATACGTGACATTTCGAACGTGACATTTTTTCCATAATAACTTTACTAAATAATGGTTAAAAAAAAATAAAAATTTACCGTTAATCCGAATAACATATTACTCTTCGAACTCTTCCTTAGATTACAGACCATGTAAGAAAATTTTTTTGGAATAATTTTAATCAAATATCACCTCTTTTAAGGAAGATTATATTAAAGAAAATATACAATAAAACATACTCACAAATAAGAAATTACGTTTGCACAACTTTGCAGTCTGATTGTTCATCTAAGTAAACAAATTTATGGGTAAACTTATAAAATTAGTAAAATCTAAATATTTCTCCATAACAATATCGTAAAATAATCAGATTTTAATAACTTTTAAATTTTCGGTCACGATGGACCTTTTGACGGAAATGCCCATATAATAAATTGAAAAAAAGGCTTTATACTAAAAACATAAAAATTATACACAACACTATAAAAAGTACGTTACAGTACCGCTAAGACAAAGTAACATAAAAATCAAGTAAGAAAGTATAGTCGGTCAAGCCCGACCGTATGATACCCAACACCACAGTATTTAAAAACAAGTTTCGAGAGTGTATGTATGGCTATATGAATAGGGATCTATCTATGTTTTAAATTTCATTAAAATCGGTTAAATAGATACTGATGGGCAGAAATTGACCCTATCTCCCCTCGTGGTCCTATTTTTTAAAAATATGCATACCTTACGTGTCCATATAAATATGGATCTATCTACATATGTCTTAAATTACATTAAAACTGGTTTGATAGTGGGCACAAAGACCCTCTTCCGGATAGCAGCTTGTATGGGGGCTATATGAATTTATGGACCGATTCGTCCTTGTGCCAATTAGAACCCACGTAACAAATTTCGTTAAATTATCTTTAAAATTGCGACCTGTACTTTGCGCACGAGGTTACATGGACAGCCAGCCAGCCGGACGGACATCGTTAGATCGCACAAAATATGACCATAACGTTGAACGATTTTTTAACCAGAGTTGTTACAGCACAGAAATGGTTGATTTTTTAGTATTTATCAAAAAAAAATTGCACATAAAAAAAATAATAATAACGATTTTTGCAAAATTTTATTAAATTAGTTGTTTTTCGTATGAAACAAATGAAAAATTATCTTAAAATGGAAAAATAAGTAAAAAAAGCCGATATTGCCAAAATAAGCAAAAAAAAGCCCTAACAAATAAAGCTCATTTTCTTTGCTTTTTTATGATCGGAACTTGTGTTCAATCAAAATCTTTCTATCTTGTAAGAAGCATTTGCTTTTTTTTGGTTGTTTTAAAATCTAAAAAATTTTAATTGTAATTACCATTTATATAATTACAATTACATTTATATCAATTACTTGTAATTGCTAATAGACATTAACCAATTACTAATTACAATTATTAGTGAATGGCAGGTACTTGTAGTTGGTGATTCCGATTACTAATTACATTTCTGTAATTGGTAATTAAAAAGTAACTAGCAACGATAAATTACCGAACAGGTTAAATTAAAAAAACTCGAAAACTGGTTAAATTACCAGAAATATTTCAAACTAACTTACTTGCGTTTATCAATTACATTTTATATAATTGATAACAAAATATTAATTAGCAATGTTTAATTAACAAACAATTAAAAATTATTCTTAATAAATTACTCAAGCTTAAGGTCACTTTTTAAAAAATTAATTAAAATATTTTAATTTTTATTTTCAATATTTCGATTTCCGTTGGACTTCTTCTTTAGGAAATTTTTATAATAAAATTAAATTTGACAATAAATGGAAAAATAAAACATGGAAAAATAAATTTTAAAATTTCAATTAACAAAATAATCTTAAGAAATTTAAAATTCCATTCTACAAACTTAAAACAGAAAAACAAACAAACAAATAAAAAGGAAAAACAAAAATTTTAAATATATTCAAAGCCTTAAACCTATTTTAATGTCCCTTTCCGTCATATGAAACGTAGATATATGTTAGAAATGTTGCAGATAAATAATGTTCCATTTGAGAAAAGAATTAATTTTAAAAAAGATACTGAGGGATTAGCTCAGATTTATAGACATTTATTGAATAAAAATAAATAGGTTAATGGAAGGGATAATTATAAATAGGTATTTGTCTTTGATTGTTTGTTAAATAAATTTCAGATGGCATAGCTCAGTTGGTGAACTTTTATTAAATGAAAATAACTTTTGACGGAAAGGGACATTAATATACTTAGGTTTAAGGCTTTGAATATTTAAATTTCTTGTTTTTCCTTTTTATTTGTTTGTTTGTTTGTTTTTCTGTTTTAAGTTTGTAGAATGGAATTTTAAATTTCTTAAGATTATTTTGTTAATTGAAATTTTAAAATTTGTTTTTCCATGTTTTATTTTTCCATTTATTGTCAAATTTAATTTTATTATAAAAATTTCCTGAAGAAGATTTCCAACGGAAATCGAAATATTGAAAATAAAAATTAAAATATTTTAATTAATTTTTTAAAAAGTGCCCTTAAGCTTGAGTAATTTATTAAGAATAATATTTAATAAAAAAGGTCGAAGAAATAGAATTATAATTTATCAAACAATTAAAACAAAAAAAAAATCGAAAACTGTTTTAAATGCGAAAAACCGTTAAAACTTACAACATTTTTAAAAAATTTTAAAATTATCTTTCTGTTTTTCTTGAGAGCGCGTAGTGTTCAGGAGATTTCGGGATCCCGAAAAATTAAATATGTGTCCCCGTTTTCCGGGGAAGTAAAAACTGTGCGATTAAAAAACCTTTATTGTTAATAAACATGTTACATCATGCTGTGATAATTAAACCAGAAATAGCATCATTTGTTTGACAACTCAATAGTACTTTTCTTTAGAATGATGAAAAATTTGTGTTTGCACAACAAAGTTCATTTGACCCTTAACTGGTTTGTTCTTGGTATGTATGTATTTATATCAATAGGACTTCCGTCGCCTGTCAATTTTGTTTTGTAATAATAATTATAATTATCAAATCTAGTGGCATTTTATTGTGTTGTTACGACAACTCACTCAATTGAAAATTGTCTAATTATATCAATTAAATTATCTATTTATAAGGGTTTAATTAGTTCAATTTATTAACTTTATTAATCCTTTGCTAATAATAAGCAAACAAAAAAAAAAAACAACAAATATTGTTAAACTGTGGGTTTGCTCATCTGGCTTATACATGTGTACATTGGCTGACTTCCAAAACATACTAATACAAAGTTCGTACACAATTTTACTACTGTATTTCAACCATGTACATGTACAAAGTACCGAAACAATGCAACTATGTGTTTTGTTTATTAAAACGTTTTGAAATATAAGTGATGCAATGCATAATACTTTTAAAATAAATCTGTATTGCTTGCAAATAAAATGTTAAATGTCACAAAGCATCAACTTTAAAACCGATGCTCTGATTGCTTTTTTGATGCGTTACTAATACTTGGCAGTGACGTTTTGAAAGGGTTTGCATTGTATATATATTGTACTGCGGCGTTATGAAACATTATACTTTGTTCTAATACAAAGCAATTGACGTTTTGAAAGTCAGCCATTATTTTGTCCAAATTTGATCAAATAAAATAGTTATCATTAATATATATCGCCCTCTTTAACCCTCTCTCTCTCTCTGTTTGTCTATTAAAGACGATGAATGATTTTAGCAAAATCGCCGTGAATTCTTTAAAGAAAAAACAACGGTGATATTGTTTCAATCGATTTGATTACTCTTTGACATATAAATATTAACTGAACCTGTTATAGATTGGCCGAAAATGAGACATGCAGCCAGGACTGCCAGATTTTTTGCTTCGAAATTAGTAAAGTACCGATTTGCTGTTTTTTTCTAAAAAGTGACGATTTTATTCAGTCACCAAAAAAGAAAAAACTTTAAATGTTTTTATATATTTACATAGGTTTTTTTCCCTTAAAATTTTATGGGGAAACGCAAAATTTCAGATGAATATTTTGTATGTTTTTCATAAAAATTTTACTACACGTTCATTAACTTGTGTTGTGAAAACAGCATTATTAATCTTGGAATGTATAACAGCCGTAAGTTAACAAGAGCGGAAGATTAAACGTTTTCTTCCGCTTAGTTTTTACGATAATCTGCCATATCTAAACAAGAGCGTCAACGTTGTGTCACGGACAGTAGTGATAACTTTCTTGTTTAATAAAACCTACAAAATAATAAATAAAAATAGAGATAAAAAAGGTAAATTGACCAAAAAAATAGCTAAATTGCCACTTTTGTTTAGGTACGACCAAGGTATATTTACACTCATTTGGGAGTGTAGACATGCTGCTCTATAAAAGGAACCGAGTTGTCAAAATTGTCTTCATATAAAACAAAAACAATTTTACGCACACATGTACAAATTTTGGCTCATATAGACGAAATTTGACGTTTAGGTTCCAACTATGGGTAAACAGCTGACAAACATATGGGCCAACGAGTTTACCTTGTGTAAATATACCTTGGGTACGACTGTGGCATGTAACTCTTAAAAAATCTCTAAATGATTATTTCCACAGAACAAAAACACAATGTTACTCTCTGTTTATCTTTCTTTAAACCATTTTTGAATATAAATCATATTTTTAACAATAATGCGGCGAACATTTTGCGAGTTATAAGATAATATCTATATGAGGCTCATACGATATATGCTTTTTTTAAGGCTCGTCGGATAATCTTGACCCGCATCTCAAACGATTCACACAACCATTAAAGTAAGCTGGAAGAATCTCACTTGTGTTACAGTTTCTTCTGTATGAAGAATCTTCTACGATCAAAAAATGCGCTAATCGAAAAACGCTCTTCATGAGACTCCCAGTAGCTCTTACACGATTGAAAATGCTACCTGCGTATGAAGTTATTATATTATTGTTTGAATGTTTTTTGTTTTCTAAAAATCGACAAATTAAAAAAAAACTAAATTTTAAGTTGTCAGATTTTTCAAGACGAAAAAGACGATTTTTTTAATTTTTCTCAGGAAATAGACGATTTCTTCACAAATTTATCTGGCAGCCCTGCATGCAACTTAATTATATACATAACGCACTTGTTCAACAACAGTGAATTAACTCAAAATTTTTATTTTTTCACTTTTTGGAAAAAATTGACACGTAACATTCATATCTAACCACTGTAAAAATATCGTGCTATTTTGTCTATTTTTTGGTTATAAAACGGTTGGTTGAAAAATTATTTTTCATATCCCTTTAGTGTAAAGTTAAAAACTGTCTTGATTCTATTGAAATTTTTTAAATTTTGACTTAACACAGTTTTGTTGTACAAACGCGATATGTAAATAATAGTGGATTTAATATTATGAGTAGATTTAGATTTAAAATTTATAATTGAGAGCAGCCATCGCACCCAGGCATCAATTTGAGTGCATGATTCGGCAAGATTATACACTGACGTTATAGATGCCAGCCAAGGTGAATTAACTAGAGGTGGTGTCGAAACGGCATCTGATTTTGACAGTTCGAGCTTATTTTATTTTTTTTTGATTTGTTAGTGTTTTGCTAAGAATAGCTGACATTTCGAGCTATAAGCACTAACAATGCAATGCAAAAACCCTATGTTGTTTCTGTTGTTTTTGGATTGTTGTAGTTCCGATATTACCTGTAGTTGAATTCGCCTTAAATGCCAGCCAATGTGCCAAATGTAGCTTTAACAGTATGGCTGCCATGAACTGTCAAAGTTCGATAGTTCCTTTTTGAAGTAACATATACTTTCAAAAATCATATTAAATTTTCTTTATAACTACTTTGGGCTCATTTAAATGCTTTCAGAACAGGACGTCAGCTTAAACTCAGTTCTTGATTAATATCGCAATAACGCTTGTGATGAAAAGTTTTCATTATTAATTAAAAAAAAATAATTTTTACTTGAAATTATATTTTTTTTTTTATTTAAACATTTTAATTTTTTTTTTACTCAAAGAAGTACATTTGAAAATGTTGAAAAAAACTTTTCTTATTTCCAATAATACACAACATTTAAATTCAAAGAACAAGTTCTAAAAGCACGTGGCTTTTTTTTTTCAATATATAAAAGGATATAATAGAAATTTCTGCAGATCTAGTTACAAACAAAGTACAAATTTACATCATTTTATGTTTTACAAATGGGTTTGACTAACTCTGTATTCTACATACAATAAAGACATTTGAAATTCAACTGTCGATCTCTTAACTTAAAATTCAACTTATTTATTTGAATATTTTCAAATGTGTGGGAATACATGGAGAAAAACAAATTTGTTTGGAAATAATTTTTTAAATTAATTTTGGATTAAGAAATTGGTTTAAGAACCTATCTCCTATACTTTTTCTTATTTTTCTTAACGACCTTTTGGGTGCAACTTCCAATCCTATTTATTCTTTCGCAGATGACAACAGCATTTGTAATTTACTTTCCTTTAATCATAGACCAGGCCTTACTGAGGTTGAAGCTATAAGACAGAATATGAACGACACACTCAACCTGACCTTACGACAATCTCCGAGTTGGATCTTGCAAATAGGGTCGATTTTAATGCTCGTAACACCCAATAATGTATGTAGACCCACAGACTTCTTGTGGAGTCAGCGTCATCTGTATCCATGGGAGGTATAGCTATTGAGGAATCAGTCACTCTTGATAATCTGGGCATGAAAGTTCAATGTGATGTTCGTTGGAACCAACATGTTTTTCAAGTGTCGAAACAAGCATTCAAGTGCCTTGACTTCTTAAAACGGTGCAAGAACTCCTTCACTCCGTCTGATCTCCACACTATTTTTACCGCCTATATCCGACCGAAAATGGAATACAACTCCTATGTCTGGGCAGGGGCTTCAAGGTCTATCTTGAGGATTCTGGATTGGGTGCAAAGGAGTGCGTTGAAGCTCATCAATGGCAGTAGGGTATCCACCTCTATTGACTCATTAAAGCATCATAGGAATGTGGATTGTGCGTCATTGTTCAAAGTTAAAAAAAAAACGATGGAATATTTTGTTTCACATATTTTCAATGCGAGAAGTTCTCACCAAAGTTACAGAACATGGGTACAGCTTTAGAATAAGTATGCAAAATCTAACGGAGTACATTTTTATGAAACATTTAAACCCTTCAACTCTACACCGTATTTATGTTATGGTTTCTTTAAATAGGGATGACATGGTTTTAAATGTTTTAGAAAAGTCTCGAATGCACTTAGTCTGAATTTTCATGTTTCATCTTTTGACGCCAAACTTCTTTTCAATTCCCTTATAAAGAATTGTTTTCAACTCTTTTCGGTTCAAAACAACAATTTTATTCAAAGCGAATCAAAGAGAAAAAAAAAATTACATGCAGCCATCGTTGTACATATACCCAGCCAGTGCTGCCGCTCTTACTTTAATCGAAGTATTTTGCTTCATTTTCACAAAATTTACTTCGTCACTCCTTCTTCCAAAAATCTGCTTCACTTTTTGTTCTGCTTCAAATTTTAAAATTTTTTCCCTATATTACCTAATTGTTTTTCCTATTCCCTTAATTACGATGAAAATAGTGGTTTTAATCACTGAACATATGCAAACGTTTTTTTTCATCGCTGGAATGGCAACCCTTTAATTTGAAGACTGGGTTCCACCCAAAGAAATCATAAATAAATACCAAAAAAATTAAGACCAATTAAAATTTAAAATTATTTTAACATATTTGTATACATATATGTACTTATCATAGTAACCAAGGCGAATTCATACAAGGTGGTCTTATTTTGAAAACGGATACAACACTGTAAACTACTTTAACGTTGTGTCAAAATAATACAACACTGAAGTAAACAAATTAGCTTTGCACTTACATACAAACATGTAAATATAAATGCCAACAAAAGTAACAGCATATCATTTTGACACAAGGTTAGTTTTCAGCTGTTGCTTTCGTAGCAAGCCAAGACCACCTTGTATGAATTCGCCTTGATAGTAACGAAATGTGATTTATATTATTATTTGTATGTTTATTTTATTATATGTATCTATATTTAAAATGAAATGTCATTTTTTTGTTTTTCTTATTAAATAAAATGAATTATATTGTTTTGTTTTCAAAAATGTATTCTACTTCAATTTTATTCAATCTACTCCACTTTTTTCCAAAATCTACTTCACTCAATTTTTCTCTAGCGGCAGCACTGCATATACCTACGAATACAAACACAAAGCGTACTGACCGAGTACAAGCATTTCAGTACCAATCCCCTTTCATCTTTCTTCTCTCTCCTAAAAACACAAGAGTTGAGCATCAAAAGATAAAACGTGCGAAAGCAGACTTAAGCACAAAATTTTTAATTGAAAGCCAGAAATAAACAAAATATTAATTATGTTTAGGGTTTAATTTCATACTTCTTCACAACTGGTGTTAAAATTTCCCAAACACCAAATTTTTTAGCCATGTCACAGAGTACAATTCCGTTCGGAAACGAAAAAATTTTTCGGAATGAAACCATTTTTGTTTTTATGAACGCAATGGGAGTTTTTTGTATCTGAAAGGCCAAAAATCTATCAAAATACACTTTTTTTCTATAAACAAATACAGTATAACCCGGTTAACTACCCCAAGCTTAAATGCCTTTCACGCTTATTTACCTTGAGTTTTAAATCCCCAATTCGGGTAATTGCCTTAAAAATTTAACTCCCAAAACAAAATTACACCCACATTTCATTCGTTTAATTACCTCAGTACTATTTGACAACAACACAGCAAGGAATGCAACCAAGTTTACATGTTAATAATTTGAAAATATGCACTAAAATTAAAAAAAAAAAATTTGCCCAAAAAAAACATGGCTTATCTGAAAGCAAAATATTCCACAATATAATATTTGCATTAAAATATACATACTTTATTTTGGGCTCACCAGAATTCATATAAGAGTTATTTGTGCCAAATATATAACCACCAAATATATGAGATATTTTGTCTTAAAGGGATTAAAGGAAACGTCGCTAAATTTTAAATTATATTAACATTTAAAAGGATAAAATAGCTTGACTATTTTTGGGATTGATATTTGAATGGAAGCTGTATGTTTAAATGTTAACCGATTCAACCATATTTAATTTGAGGTTAGATATCTTGGGCCAAATTTATTCTTAATACGAACATGATTAAATGGCTTATGGACATAAAGAAAGAAGTTTGCATGGGCACTATGTGATATAGACCGATTCTCACAATTTATATAGGTTTCGTTCTTATGACAATTAAAACGTATTTACTAAACTTGATCAAATTATCTAAAAACTGCTAACTTTACGCACAAAAACAGACGATCAGATGGACGGACGGACACGAAAATATCACTTAAAAAAGTGTTTCTGATTCGATCGTTTACTAAACGATGCGTCTAGATTTCTATGTATCAGTACAAATTTATATAATTGGTGTTTTCTTTGAGTTTTAAGCATTTTTTTATTTGCTTAATATGTGAATTATATGTGCAATAAAAATGCAGCAGTAGCTAAAATAAAAAATATATTGTTTTTGCCTTCATTGGCCACACAAGAAAAACCATGCAATTGCGTATTTACGGTTTCCCTGTACACAGAAAAAATTATTTTTCCAATTCAAACAAAAAATTTGTAGAATCAAACAATTTTTGATTAGATAAATAATTTAACTGAATCAAACAAAAAGTTTACTGAAATTCAAAATCAAAAAAAAAAAAAAAGTTTTTGCACAAGCAATGACGCGCACACAAGTAAGCACTGTATGAGAAGGTGACGGCAAAGCAGAGCCGCCGACTGGCTTTGAAACACATTTTTTTGTTGGAATAATTTTTGAACGAAGTCTTATTTATACACACAACACAATGTTTTTCTTTATCACTCTCTGTTGCTGTATCCTTTCCTTTGCTAAAGAAGAAATGTAACCAAAAACGGCAGCAGACCGACTCGATATGTTTTTCGTCATCATTCTATTTTTGTATTTGATGTATTTAACCAAACAGTTTTAAAAAATTGAATACGGGATTTTGTTTCTTATAATGTCGTGTCTGCTATTGTTTTTCTTATAGTTGCACTTTTTTAAAGCGTCCAAAAATAGACTGTGTGTGTTTTTTGTTGTTGTTCTTATATTTCACATAAAGAAGTGTTGCTTACGATCAAATAAAAAAATGCAAAAAGACGACAACATTAAAGAGCGTTAAATATTTCATACAAAATTATGAAAACTTGACACCAATAACGCGTTTATTTTATTTTTGAAGAGTTGTCCACATTTTTGTTGGTTAAATAAAAATCAAACAAAAATATTGATTGAATCAGTAAAAATATTTATAGAAATTAAAAAAATTTTCAAACAAGCGGTTGTTTAAAAATAATTCGGCAATATTTTTTTCTGTGTAGAGCTGCAAAACAATCGATAGTACTATCGATAGTTTTATTTTTGGCGGACTATCGATAGTTTTTATCACTATCAATACTATCGGAAAATTTCAAAAGTAAAGCTTCGTACAGACGATGGTCAGATCATACAATGTTTACATTTTTCTGACAATAGTGCCATTGTCAGATGCATTAATTTAACACATCTGCCAAATGAAAATAGCGTACAATGTTCACACAGTTGCAAGAAATTTTTAGTCAATTTTAATGACAACATTGCAAGATCTGACCATGGTCTCTACGAAGCTTAACTGCAAAGTTGATTAGATATAGTCAACAAAACATTTTTAACAACTCATTCGATCCAAGTTTTTAGCAGTGCATAAACTTTTTTAGTTCTTTGGGAAAAAGGAAAAAGTACTTAATTTGACTTAACCTTAATTTGATTTTTTTAAATCTTCATATTCAAAAGTACACATGCAACAAAAACTAGAAGCAATTATTTTGTAAGACTTTTCAGGAAGTTATAGCAAAGTTACTCTTTGCGTATCTTTTTTCAATTTGCTATAATATTTGGAATAAAAACTCAAGTTAACTTCCGATCTGTGACATTAGGACTGTTTAGAAACAAAAACTTAGAAAAGTATTTCGCAGATAAGGGATAATTATATTAGAATAGGAGTAAATATTAAAAAATCACCGTTAAAACTTAAAAAATAGACTTATGGCGATTTCTATTCTGAGAAAAAAATGCTACAGTATATGCATGTAACACTTTTTCATGTTACCTATAATCACTCGAAGTGTTACATGTTGTACAACTTCAATCGAACAGAATTAGCTGCCTTTATTTACAACTATTACACTTTTATTATTAATGTAGTTCATTAGCGATTTTTAAAACTATTCGACTATTTGCTGCACACTTATTTTAAGGTTTGGAAACAGACATTGACATCACTTATTGCTTGAACAAATTTAAAACGATAATAAATACATAGAATTTTCCACCAAAATAAAAAAAACGATTTAATTCAAAATGGAGTATGCCGTCGAATAATATTTAGATGTAGAATTCTTTTGACAAAACTTTTAAAATATTATTACAAACAAAATAAAATATTGGTTGTACAAACAAAGTAGTAAGTACCAAAGTTGTAAAACAGGGCAGTATGAACCCTTAAGTAAAAGTAAGGGTAAAACATGTAACATGTTTTGCATGTTTTTCATCAACATTTTCACAAAAGAACTTGAAAATTTTTCCCACAGTTGTATTTTTTGTACAAACGAACGCAAAATGTAGAACATGTAACATTAATGCAACATTTTTCTCAGAAAAGAAATCGCCATTAAGTACTTTTTCCTTATTGACACAGAATTGTGTTCTAATTTACATATTAGCATAATGTTAATCATATAAAAACAAATTAATTCAAAGAGTGTTTCCTTGTTTATACAGCTAAAATAATTTTAAGTCAGGGTTCTTAGAAGTGGTGTTTTCTCGCTAAATGTAGCTATTTTTACCTGTTTGTCATTTTTTCTTAACGAAAAATCTTAAAAAAATTAATGGGGTTGTTTTGGAAAAGACTTTATTCTACTTCCTTGAAAAATTATTATAAAAATTTCAACGCAAGGGTTATGAAATAACCGTTTAAATTTCTAAACATAAGTTGAATATTTTGACGTCGATGGTAAAAAAATCTGACAACCCTGATGACACATTACCGTCTCTATATCTATATAAACATTATATTAATTTTAAACTATAGATGACACTGAAATTTAAAGTTAATATGCTGGTCTTTGTTTCTGAAAAACGTTTTCTGTAAATAAAGTTTTAAAACTTTCATCTTTTTACCACCTTCATTGACTACCGTGTCCACAGAAGTGGCACATAGAAACTTTTCGATACTATCGATAGTTTTTAAGCTAACTATCGAAACTATCGATTGGGCCGACTATCGATAGTTTTGCAGCTCTATTTCCCTGATCATAAGTTTGTATGCATGAGTACGCTTTTGTTAGTAGGATATGACAGGACGTCTCAAAAAGCATTACAGATAAAATTAAAGACAGCAAATCCCATTGTTTTTGTTGCCACCTCTTTAGATTTAGCTGATAAATGTTAAACTTCCTATGTCTTAACTTTTTTTCATACATCAAAGTTAAGGTATCTTGTAAATAAATACGTTTTCGCTTAATTACCTCAATGATGTAGTTAAGCGTATTCGTTTATATGCTTACCCTGCATATTTACCCAAAAATATTGGCATTTTTGGCAAGGTAATTATCCGTGGAATACTGATGTTTTTTTTCGATGATGAGAACATGTTTTCGTCATACAAATTTCCTTTTCAGTTGTTTTTAAAGAACTTTTCGTCATACAAATTTTTTTCAGTTTTTTTTTTTTTTATGAAAACAATTTGTTCAGTGAGTAAAAATTTCCTTTCAACTGAAGCAAATTTAAGAAATAAAACCGAAATAGTCACCTGGGTGGGTATAGGTAAGGCGAAGTTGAAGGAGAAGAGATACTGCAGGATTCATCCAATTAAGCCCTTATGACACTACATTTTTTATTCATTAATTGATATAGAATTGATAGAAAGAAACAGTAAATGTTAGAAAGAGCAAACTATAATAAATGTAAACAAAGTTATTTTTCTCTTGTTATGGTTTTGTTTCCGGGATGGCGATGAGAATTTTTATAATTGTACCAACAACCTTTAAAAATTGTACTTTTTTACCCAAATTGTACTAAAAGATTTTTTTAGTTGAAATTAATTTTTTTTATGTTCATAAAAAACACCACAAAAAGGCATTATAAATCTTAGTTTAAAAAGTATCAACAAAAAAAAAAAAAAAAAAACAATTCAAACAACTTAGCCATCCCTGTTTTGTTTATTTTATTAAATGTTGCCAACTTTTTGTTTATGAGAAACCTAAAAACAAAAAGCGGTAAATCGCTGAATTTGCCCATAAACCGCTGATTCAGCAACACTTTTAATATTTTTTTATTTTTATTTTATTTATTTATTTATTTATTTACAAGTTGGTAGCTTCTATAACAAAACAAAAGTTTTTTATACTACACAGAAAAAATTATTTTTCCAATTCAAACAAAAAATTTGTAGAATGAAACAATTTTTTGTCTGAAATCGGTCCTACAAACAAATTTGCATATTCAAACAATTTATTTGCATTTTGTTTACTGAAAAAAAACACTAATTTTTTCAAACAAATAATTTAACTGAATCAAACAAAAAGTTTACTGAAATTCAAAATCAAAAAAAAAAAAAAAAGTTTTTGCACAAGCAATGACGCGCACACAAGTAAGCACTGTATGAGAAGGTGACGGCAAAGCAGAGCCGCCGACTGGCTTTGAAACACATTTTTTTGTTGGAATAATTTTTGAACGAAGTCTTATTTATACACACAACACAATGTTTTTCTTTATCACTCTCTGTTGCTGTATCCTTTCCTTTGCTAAAGAAGAAATGTAACCAAAAACGGCAGCAGACCGACTCGATATGTTTTTCGTCATCATTCTATTTTTGTATTTGATGTATTTAACCAAACAGTTTTAAAAAATTGAATACGGGATTTTGTTTCTTATAATGTCGTGTCTGCTATTGTTTTTCTTATAGTTGCACTTTTTTAAAGCGTCCAAAAATAGACTGTGTGTGTTTTTTGTTGTTGTTCTTATATTTCACATAAAGAAGTGTTGCTTACGATCAAATAAAAAAATGCAAAAAGACGACAACATTAAAGAGCGTTAAATATTTCATACAAAATTATGAAAACTTGACACCAATAACGCGTTTATTTTATTTTTGAAGAGTTGTCCACATTTTTGTTGGTTAAATAAAAATCAAACAAAAATATTGATTGAATCAGTAAAAATATTTATAGAAATTGAAAAAATTTTCAAACAAGCGGTTGTTTGAAAATAATTCGGCAATAATTTTTTCTGTGTAATAGAAGAGCGGACATAGTTATTTGTTAAACAGTTAAGCATAATTAAAAAATATAAAAAATATTTTAAGATTTAACAAAAATTATTTTAATTAAGTTATAACTATTGAGCAGGTAAAAGGAGGAGATTAATTAATGACATACAGAGTAAGTTATAAAAAGTTTTTAAGGATCAGTAAGTAAATATGTATGTATATAAAAGGTGCATAGAGTTTTAGTTACAATAAAAATTGATAATTCTTTTTTTAAAAAGTTGTGCGTTGCTGGTTTCCCTAATGATTGGAGGAATAGTATTCCAAAGACGTATTGCATTTACGAAGAACTGCCAATTTGATATAAGCGTATGGTGTCTCAGTTGTATTAAAGTTCTGTTTCTGCCAAATCGACTAAAACTAAGCCGGCTATAAAGGTAATCAGGTTCATGAGTTGATATGATTTTATGCAAGAATACCAATGTTCGTATTTTCATATGATCATGGAACTGTACGCCGAGAATCTTCGCTGCGTAGAAGGTGATATGTTCATTATTTCCGTAAAGCTTAAGTCCATATACGTATCTAGTTATGTTGTTGAACGTTACATTAAGTCTCGCTTTACTTGTTGCATGACAACTTGAAAAAACTTCACAAGCATAAGTTAAGGTGGGTATTAAGTAAGTTTTTGCAAGCAACAGCCTAATTTTGAGTGGTGTACAGTATTGTGTGGGCCATAGAGTGCGTAGCATAGAGAATGTTTTTCCACAGGCATTTGTGACATGAACTGCCCAGGTTAACGTGCTATTGAAGATAACTCCTAAGTTCTTAGCTCTATTCACTGCTTCTATTCGGTGGTTATTAACGTAGACTTGGGGTATTTCAATGGCGCGCTGTGTTCTTTTATATAATAGGATGCACTTTGATTTGTTTGGGTTAAGGCTTAAGCCATTGGTAGAAGCCCACAGTGAAATACTTTGTAAGTCCTCGTGTAGCTTATCCACAAAGTTTCTTTTTTTACTACTAATGTACAGTTGAACATCATCCGCATACATTCTGATATTGCAGTGTTGCAACTGATCTGGCAAGTCGTTAGCATAAATTGAAAAAAGTAAAGGTCCAAGAATTGAGCCCTGCGGTACTCCTCTAGTGACTGGGAGAAAGGAGGATGTTAACGACGGATTGGTTTCTACACACTGTTGTCGCCCAGTAAGGTATGATCGCATTAGTTTCGAAGACGTAGGAGAAAAATGTATCATTTTTTCAAGTTTTTGTATTAAAACAACATGGTCAACATTATCAAAGGCCTTTGAGTGGTCTAGTAACACCAACAATGCTCTATGACCACCATCTAGCTCTTTTCTGAGATTTTCAGCTACGTCAATGAGAGCAGTGGTACAACTGTGCTTGGCACGAAATCCAGATTGTTTTGATGTAAGTAGGTTGAAATCATTGAGATATTTAGTTATTTGTGTATGGAGTAATTTACGGTAGTATAGCAATAGGACGGTATTAGGAAGATGATTTTGGAATGGGAAGGACTTTGGCCCGTTTCCAACTTGTGGGATAGTTACTAGTGGTGATGATGTGATTAAAAATGTGGGTTAAATATATGGAAGAACCATTTTTAAAAATATCGGATGGATATCATCAGCTCCCGTGGCTTTTGATGTGATAGATAAACAGCTTTTTAAGACATCGAACTGACTGACACATTCAAAACTAAAAAGTTTTTCGGGTGTAAAGTTGCTTTGATAGTTGCTGTAGTACGAGTGGTTTGCAAGTGGCATTGGTATGTTAAGAAAGCTTTCATTAATGGAGTTTGGATCTGTAGTCAGGTTTCCGTAATTTGATTTTTGACGAACAATTCCAATTTCCCTTATGGTTTTCCAAGTATTACGTGAATTAACTGAGTTCGCATATTTGTGAGCATAGTACAACGTCTTGGGTTATGGCTGCTTCCCATTCTCTTTGTTTGTATTGGTACAATAATATTGTACATTATTTATAGGTGGTACTCCAAGTATGCGATCTTTTCATCTACATTTGGCAGGTAATATATATAATTACAATCTATTTTGTTGATTTCTGACTCTAAGGCTTGTAGATTAACACGTTTGAAGTTACGAAAGCTTACTGAATTGCTAGCAGGATGCAGTACGAAATTGTAGGTTAAAAAAATAAGATCATGTCTGAAGAAACAAGATGCGGACAGCTGTTCATACATTAAAATATTTGATTTGTTGGAAACGAAGAACAAGTCAATTAAAGTACAGTTAGTCAAGGAAAAATGTGTCGGCATACTTATGTTTGCTGGATTAAGACCAAATGATTTCATATTTTCCATAAGATTTGAGCTGGCTAACAGATTAGAATTGAAATCACCTGCTATAACAACATCATTGTAAAGTGGCGTTAACGCTTGAAATGTCAATTTTAAGTAAAATAAGACCCCTTTCAGACTCGGCAAGTTAGCTGCGCAAGTTACTTGCCGACAACAACAAAGTCTGTACCAATTTTTTTTTTTCTTTACCCCGACCTTACCACTGACGTCTTCAAACAAAGAGTTGCTCAAGAGACTTGCGCAAGTAACTTGCCGAGTGTGAAAGGGGTCTAATTTTACATTTTTTTTGCCATAACTTCATTTTCTATCGATAACTTTAGTAAAATTTTTGACATTTTGCCATTTATCTTAATACAGGTTAACTCTTTGCACTTGGTAAATTTTTGTATAATATTATATTTGTACTATTCACCAAAACTTGAACAATGCATTAAGAATGTAGTGTCATAATGGCTTTAGAACAGAACTAAACATCTACATATGTGAACAGAAACCGTGATAGGGGAAATTTGTGCCGGCACAAAAGTATTAGAATACGATTTTATTAATTATTGTTAAATATTAAATTTAAAATATGTATGAGGATTCAATAAATATTTATTTATTTATTTATTTAATCATTTCATAGTAATACAATAAGCCTAAACAGGTCAAAAAAAAAAATATCATATTACAAGATACATACATCCTGAATAAACTACTATATAATATCTTAAATATTATCTTACATCTATAAGTGTATAATACATACAATATTTCAACAATTGGCTGCCCAGCCTAAGAAATACAAACATAAACAAAACAATAATAATTATTGTCCCAATGTTGTGAATACACATGGATTTATTGAGAAAAAAAAAAATAAGTAAAAATCCAAAATTTTTCCCAAGTTGCTGCAAGGAATCGCTTCCTTCAAAATACAAAATAAAACACATACAATTTTTCTTAAATATTTTAAATGTAGAAAATGAAGCATATCTTCAGCCGTAAAGGAGCCAAGTCCAATTTAATAAATTTTTCAGGAGAGGGAAAAACTTGCTAAAATCTTTTGTTCTCAATATTTTCTGCAAATGCAGTTTGTTGTTGACAATGAAAATTTTTTTTACTGTTTATTACAAAGGTTTTTGTGACTTAGCACTTTTTCTGTTAAATATTTTGTACTTTTAATGTGGATTTAGCACTCAGATATTCGGGGATTTTACACATTTTTAATATATTTTCTCTTCCTTTATTATTTACGGTTATTTTTCTTTGTTTCTTATATAAAATATGAAAAAGTAGCAAAATTTTCATCTTACGCTTATCAGCAATTTATACGGAGCAAAGGGTCTTAATTAAGATTACCATTTTTGTTAAGTGTGTAGAAGGTACTTAATAAACTTATGTATGTTGATTTTCCTAATAGAGTGTTTTAAAAAGAATAACTTAAAAAAAAAGACTCTAAAACCGTTGACAACCCATACTATTTTTGATTTTTAAAGACAATTTTGAAGCAAATATGTCTTCCCCAAAATAAGTAAATTTGATAGACAATATAATAAAGTTTGAGAAAAAGAATGCTGGGCTCTTGTTTAGTACTTATGATGCATCGAAGTAATAATTAAATTACGGATATATGTATTTTTATTGTTCATTTTAAAGATGGCTAAAACCGATTGAACAAGCTCCAAATTCTTATAAATTGGCTCATTCGTCTTCAAAAACAGCATATTGTTCTGCTTGTAATTTCTCACTGATATAGCATAAAAATGATTTAAAAAACATGACGAAACCAGTCGTTACAAACAAAATAAAATAATTTTTTTACTAAAAAATTTTATTTGGGGATTTCCTTTTAAAACTTTTCTTACTATTTAAAAAAAAAAAAGATTAAAATGTGGTCAGAAAAAAAAACAAAAAAAATATTATTTGTTTAAGGTTTTGTTTTTTAATTTGGGGATTTTTTGGCACTTTTTTTTAATATTTTTGGGACAAGAAAAAAGTACCTGACAGCCCTGGACAGCACTGTATTTTTAAAGAAGATTCTAGGGATTTTGAAGTACGTAGAATTGCCAAGGGCTCGAATGTCTAGATATCGCTCATTTGCTACAACAACGTCATAAGTAAAAAATCGCAAATTTTGTCTTAAAATCACTAATGCGTATTAAAACAATTTTATGAAGATATTTTCAACTCAACTCTTGAGAGAAGAGTAACATTTTCTTTTTCCATTAATTTGTGTGTAGATTTTAAACTTTGAAGCAGTGTTCGAAAATAAACACTAAATATCGCTCCTTAGTGTTCGGTTCGGTAGATTTGTGGAAAACACAAACGATAATAGTGTTTGTGTACGAAATCATTAAAAAAATAACGTTTCCCTGTTTGTCATCTTTCGAACACAAAAATAATACTGAACATTTAATTCCGTTTGGTTTTTTTTTATAAAACCACAAACTTTATTGTGTTCGGTTCGGCTCATTAATGTTCGACTCTTTTGGCTGGTAAAAAAACCAAATATTTTTTACAAAATAATTTTCCACATACAAAACATATACACAATACACACACAAACTGTTCGTGCTGCGGTCGTTGCTAAAAATGTTTGTTTGTTTATTTTTTATCAATGTAAAAAGAGAAACATTATAGAACATTAAAATATAATGTTTGTCTACAGTATCACTACAATTGTTCTGTTTTTTAATGTAGAACAGAACACTATATAATGTTCTGCTCTTTCTTCAAAATGGCTACAAACGGTATTAAGTGTTGTGTTCGTCTACAAAAACACTAAAAAAATATATATTGTTTCTGGGTGTGTGAGCCGAACGCTGAATTATGTTTTGTTTATTTTCGAACACTTCTTTAACGTCCTTTTATGAAAAACCAATATTTTTGAGGTATGATGATGTTGCAGCAAATGAGCGATATCTGGATAGCCAGGTGACTTTAAGGGCTGTTAAGTGAATTCCAACATAACGGATGGTTGTAGAAGAGATGTAAGGGAAATCTTAGGGAAGAATGAAGTGAGGCCATGATGGGTACCTAGTCACTGCAGCATCACTGGTAATAAAATGGCCGTTAAGCTGGCGAGATTGGGCTCGCAATTGGGGGATACTGACTGTGTGGCGGCAGTAGGCTTTTATTTGAGGAATAAAAGGGAATGGGCGCTAAACTTCACATATAGCAACTGTAAATTGAAGGACTACACAATTTACAGTTGCAGTGCTTTTCTTAAAAGATCCGAGCTAAAATAGCAAAAGTTAAAGTTAGTGCTAATATTTTGTTAAAAAATTTCATATTAAAAGGGGACTTGGTACTTTTTCCCTAACATTATTCGACTTGGCACTATTACGTACCATTGCAAAACAACAATTAAAACCTTTCAAATAGTATTTGTTTGTTGCAAACCACGAATTTTTGATTACTCTATTGCACTACACCAAAAACTGAATTTTCAAAAAAAGTGGACTTAGCTCCTTTGCGACTTAACGTAACGATATATCAAAAGAATGTATTTGAAGGTGTGTTTTTGTAAAATTGTGCTAATTTCTTATAAAGGATACACCTAGTCTCTAAATGTCTTTGATTAAATTTTCACATCAAAGCCAAACACATATCAAAAAAATGATTTAAAAAGATGAGAAAGTATTTCTTAAGAAACAAGGACTCCCAATTCAAACTCCAAAACTTTATATTCACAACAAAAAGCCACAAAAGGCACGTGCTGATGATGACCCATTGTACCTAGTATTAATTTTGTTTACACACAGAGGCGCTAATGCACTTATTACGTCCACTATATAATAACCCTGCGAATAATATTGGACTACTTGATCCATTTTGATCAAATGGACTACTTGCTGGACTGGTTCAATGTAATGCAAGCATGGACCATGTCATTGTTAAAAATGATTTTGTAGTGAAACGACATGTCTTCGTTTTTTAACGACATGTTTTCGTTTTTAAACGATTTCAAAACAAATCCTCTGGAGTATGCCATGGAGTAGTTTTAAGACTACTCCTTTGTAATGCAAAGCTGGGTTATATGGTCCTGACCATGTTTTTTCTACACATAGGGATTAACTTTGGGCTAGTCCTAGTCCCTTATGGGCTACATTTTATATTGTGTGTATGGACTAGTCGCATTAATTGCAGGTAAGATCACCGTAAGGTTAATCAGAAAGTTAGATTAAAGCTCAAATTAGACGTGACATAACCATAATGCCACAGCCGTTATGGCGAATTTAGAAACCAAAATTGAATTGGTTTTTATGGAATGTTTATGTCGTTTTAGTAATACAGTGGCGATGGTAATACAGTTTTGCTATGGTTATGTCACGTCTAATTTGAGCGTAACTTACGTTAATCTAGATAACTTCCAGATCTTGCGTGCCATTTACTTTGTTTCGTAAATTTTTATCATTTGTGAAATTTTTTGTCAGCTAAACTATTTCTACTATTATTTCTTTGAGTATATTTTTCTCACCTATTGACGAATGTGAGCATTTTTACTGGTAGTTGTGAAGTGTTTCTACGTCAATCGTTCAACGATTTTTAATGCATTTGGGTCAATCTGAGTATTAAAGTTATTTTGCTATGCACACAATTGTAATGCAATTTGTACGGTTATAAAAAAGACGATAATGATAATGATACATGTATGAAGGGTACAAGACTTGTCACTATAAATAGTTCTTTTAAATTATGCAAAACCGTTTAACACGATTTCAGAAAACTAAAAATAATTTAATTGAGAGCTACAAGTGTTGGGAAAAGTCTTTGGTCTTGAATAGTTATAAAGAAACAATTATAGCTGATTGCTTACGTTTCCAATGTTATAACTCGGCTTAAATGATATCTGTTAGATATCTGTATGACAATAAATTAGAGCTGCCACCATCACTTGAAATTTTTCGAGCTAGAGGATTTGGGTGGAATTCAAGGCTTTTTAAATATTTGATCAAATATTTCGTGATCATAGTTTTTACATATGTATATATAATTTAAAGGAGCACCTGCCATATGGACTCATCTATGGTGGATCTTTACCACTAGGTGATTCATTTATGCATTTACCAAGTGCTACTGCGTATGCACGATTACCTAACATACACGTGGCAATTTTGAGTGCATAATATGACAATAATTATACATTTGCCCCTTATAAGGAGCTATCTTACCTCCACTCAGGGTTGCCATTTCAAAATTTTTTGTCCGATCAAAACCGTCTGCAAAACCTTATAATCCTTTGAAACCGACCAAATTTTTAAATGTTTTAAAACAAATATATCGTCATATAAAATGCAAAAGGGCCTTTTATAATTTTTAAAAAATTTTTAGGAGGGATAGGTTAGGTTAGGTTCAATGGGCAGCCGTCACGACGACGGCTCACTTGGGTCCTTATAGCGGTCCCTTTGTGATACCCTTAGCCAGGGACAAGAGTCAGCCAGTATTCACCAGACTATTCTTCAGAGGTCACTGCATCCTCGAACCACCCCGACTCCCTGCAGAACAGAGAGATCGATTTTAATCCCACATTAGACATATCTTCCAGACATGGTAATTCCGGTCTCCTAATGCCTAAGCCTAATGCCCCCAGACCGGAGCATTGGGAGAAAAAGTGAAACACCGTCTCTCCTCCTCTTCATCATCATGACAACTCCTACAGTAGTCATTATAATCAAGACCCATTATCCTTACATGAGTCCCTATCACCCAGTGACTCGTAATGACCGATATTACCTTCCTTATCCGGTCCCTGCCGAGACCAAGTAGCACGCGCGTTCTCGCCGCGTCATAGCCATCAGACAGATATACTCTCCCTGCCATCTCCCCTGAGGCCTTTTGTATGACTCTCGTCTGATAAGAGTCTTGCAGCGGGCCATAGAAATCCCGATCAGGCCGTCGACGAACATGTCGTCCAAGAGACGGCCTTGTTTGGCCAGACTGTCCGCAGTGGTTACCCAGGCATCCACTGTGCCCTGGTACCCATGTCAGCGTTACCCCTGGAATGTTCTGCGATCTCATTTAGAGACATCCGGCATTCGACTGTAAACATAGATGTCATGAAGACACCATCTAGAGCTGCAATGGCAGCCTTACATTATCTCTCGATATACGATAGTACCTCAGCCAGTTTGCCGCCCGCCTTATGACAGAGATTTCCGCCTGCAGCACACTACTGCCACTTCAGGAGCGAGAAGAAACTTAATTAAAAGCAAACTATTGTGATAGTCGCCTTTTTATTAAGTTTTTTTCTAGCTCTCCTAATTTTTTTTTAAATGATGATTTTTAATTTCTGAAATTTGCGCACAATTTTCCCGTAAAAGGCTCTCCATGGTTAAATTTGTCAAACACTGAAACAAAGAAATGTCAAATTAAGTTGGGGAAAAAACTTGACGTTAAGATGTGACTCACAATTAACATCGTGCATTATGGTTGGGATGGTCCAGAGAAATTTTTTTTTTTTAATTAAAGTTAAACGAACGATAAATAAATTTACGAATTGCCTATTTAATTTGAGAATAAAAATAAAAAAATAAAAAAAAAAATTTTTTGTACAAAAAGTTAAGTTTTTGATTTGAATTGTTTTTTTATGTACAAAATTGTATTATACTTTCAAAATAAATATCTTTTTTTATTTTCTTTTTATATCCACACCACAATAGTGGAGAGGGTATTATGCATTTGTGCTGATGTGTGTAACACCTTAAAATATTGGTCCTAGACCCACCTTAAAGTATACCGATCGACTCAGAATCACTTTCTGAATTGATCTAACGATGTGCGCAAAGTACAGGTCGCAATTTTGGAGATAATTTAATAAAATTTGGCACATAAGTTCTCATTGGCACAAGGACCAAGCCTATTGAATCGTAGAAACACGAGGGGAGATGGGGGCAAATTATACCTTGCAGAAACTATCAAACCGATTTTAATGAAATTTGAAACATAGATAGATCTATATTTATATGGACACAAAAGCTATGCATTTTTATAAAAATAGGACCACGAGTGGAGATTGGTGGCAATATTTTCCTCTAAGAAACTTTCAAACCGCTTGTAATGAAATTTAAAACATAGATAGATCCCTATTCATATAGCCATACACTTTAGAAAATTTGCTTTAAATACTATGGTGTAGGGTATCATATGGTCGGGCTTGACCGACTATACTTTCTTACTTGTTTATTTTTCTTTTCTGGTGGAAAAAAAAAATTTTTTGGATGTAAAAGCTTTTTATTTTTTCAATGAAAACTTTTTATTTTAAGTTTTCGGTTCTTAATTTCTGATTCCTGGTTAAAAATCAGCATTTAATATGAAAGGCTGAATTTTCCCTCGATTTTGGGCATAAACATCAGTCACCACGTTTATATTTCTTCGTCAAAAAAGTCGGTTTTCGTTGAACCCTTTGGCGAACAACTTACTAAAAAGCAAGCTTTTATCAGAAATTCAAGGCTATCGCATAGATAATTATCCTGAAAGACGGGAGGCATTTCTCGCAAGAAGCATACTAATGAAGGCTTTAGCCAACAGTCAGTCCGGTGGCAGTTCACCGGGGGCTACTTACTCCCGTAGCACCAGAACACCTGGAATTCAAGAAATCCGAAAATTTTCTCAGCTCCGTCATTTGGTTATTTGTCGCATCCTATTTTGCATGCACCTGTAATTTTGCCTAGTGCATATAACATCAAGTTCCTTAAGATGGTTTACTACGCACCCTGAGAGGTGCAGCACATCCCCCGGAGGGCGGGGGCAAATTTATGGCAAATGTAGATCCTTGTGAATATACTAGTTTTTTTTATACCAGAGGGCGGCTGTGATTATTCGAAAAAGTTTATTTTGGCGTCCCTGGTTTTTTTCCATATTGGAGGACGTGACAGTGCCCCACAACTGAATACCGTAGCATCAGATTGACTTAAATATGGAGTTGTAAAGTAGAAGTTTGCAATCGAGACTAAGGACAGAATTCCTTCCAATAAGCCAATTGATTTGAAATGCTTTGAGTTCGATTAAAGTTAATTTTGGCTCTATGTGGCATTTCCGCCTTAAACACCGCGGCGCGCCAATCGTAGTGTATACCTACATGAAAATATTTTAATGAAAATTAAATTCAATGAAATTTAGCCTGATTAAAATATCAAAATTTGGATTAAAAAGTAAACCGAGATATTTTACTTGCGAATGTTGAGGTATTATCTTTTTATTGATTTCAATAGAGGGGCATGATTCCCGATGCAAAGTGAATGTTATATACATGAAAACTCTCTATAGTGGACAGCTACGGTCGCCTGAAATTTGTCCATTATTGAGAGGTGTCCACCTAAGGGGAGGTCTAATAAAAAGTGCATAATATTTTTTTATTTTATTTAATAACAAAAACAAAAAGAGATCATTCCAATTTCATTAATACATACATGTTCACTAGTTTATAATGATTTGTAATTTACAATTTTAAGTCGCTTTAAAAAAATTGTTTATATGAAAGCCGATGTGAAAGCTAAAAGAAGATCAATATTAATTTGATCTACACCTAAATAGCACATACAATTTTATAATAACAAACCTTTCTGCTAATTTCCGAAACGAAAATGTATCTTTTTTTGAGGATTCAATAATTTCCACTTTTTCTTTTAATGTTAAACTCTTTCGCTGTGAAGCCATTTTTGACACAAAACCAATAAGTTAATTAAACAACAAAAACTAAATTTCGTGAATTCCCCATACACAGCAGAAAAACATACATACATATTTAGTTGCTTCAGAGTTACCAAATGAATAATATTTAAAAACAAAACGAAAATATGCAAAAGCGAGGCCAGATAAAAAAAATTATACAAAAATGTTTAAAAAATTTTCAGTGATTTTATGAAGATGTCCACATAATGGAGGGTTTTCAACCAAAATATATACAAAATGCTTGTCCATGTCCATATAAGGGAGTGTCCACCTATCGGAGGTTCATTTACATGAAAATTATTTTTTGGTGCTACGTTGCAGAGTTTTTGTCCATTAAAAGGGGGTGTCCGCTAAAGAGAGTGTCCACTATACGGAGTTTTCACTGTATTCATATTTTTGATCATTTATGACCTTTATTTTCCGTTTTTTTCACCATCTTTCCAATTGAAAGCTCCTTTAAGCTGGTTGTATAACAACAGTTTGGGCCAGTCTTACAAATTAACCCCCTATGTGCACGCGTTAACCCCTTAGGGTCCTAAAACGAATCTCGGCCAAGAACAGTTTTTTGTACGGGAGACATGTTTCGATGTTGAGATACAGCTTTGGCATATTATTTAAATAATAAGGGCCTAATATTTGTACAGTTTTTTTAGTTACTCGACGACAAGTGTCGTTTTTACCGAAGTTACTGCCTTTGAGGGCCTGGCCCCGCATTAAAAATACTTCGATTGGCCTTAAACAGTTCACATTATTTTTGATCTCAAAAACAAAAAAAGGTGGGTGAGACTTTAACATTGGGAACATAAGAATATAAAAACCATTCTTTTTTCCATGCAAATGTCATTTTGTAGGTATTCAAAATGTTTTCGAAATGGGTATAATTTTAGAAGTAGTATAAAAATGAGGTCGGCCAAGCAATAACCGTGAATGGTGTTCGCTATCGCGAAATGATAACGGACTTCTTGTGGCCACGATCACGATCATGTGATTTGACACCGTTGGACTTTTTCTTTGGGGATATTTAAAAGAAAAATAGGCCAGGAATAAATCAAGAGCTAAAAGATAAGATAATTCGGCACATTAACGACATTCAAAGTCATCAAAAATATGGACCATTCGATAGAGGTTATGCCACCGAAGCCGTGGCGAGCATTTGGCCGATATTTTGTTTCACACATAATTCTCATAGATCCTTCTATAATAATAAATATACTAAGATAATTCTCTGAAAACTTTTGGACCACCCTTTATAAAGAACGTCATCTTTATTTAATTAAAAAAAATTGAATTTTTTGGTTCTCAGATTATATTTTTAAATAAAATTTTAAAATTTGCTACCAAATCAAAAGAGTTAATTTTATGTCATAAATATTTTGATATCCATTTTTCTTTTCTTTTTTGCACTTAAATATTTTAACAATTCAGTTATTTCTTCGAAATAATTAAATTAATTCTAAACAATATCTCTTTACACCCTATCAATCCAAAGTGGTGCAAGTTTCCTTCAAATAACGTACAAAAAAAAAAAAAAAAAAAAAAAAAAAACGAAAGCTGTAACAACAAAATCAACCAAAAAAAAAATTCATTGATGATTTGTCATAAAAAAACTTTTGCGCATGTTTAACAGTGTACTTGAGAAAAATGTTGCCTCTTCTCAATATCTACCACTCAACAACAGTAATAAAAATTTGTAATTGTTGCTTTTTTTGTTACTTTTGTATTGACTTTTATTCTCTTTTCCTTTTATCATTTAACATTTGATACAATTGACAGCATGCTGTTCACTGTTTCCAATGTATTAACTAACTGAATGACTGGCGGACAAAATGCCGAATAGCAACAAGTACGACAACCGATTGAATGATGATATATAAATGAGTGAATGAACTGTTATTTGAACATTCCATACAATTCCTTCAAAGAAGTATCAATACAAATTAAATTTCTTCTTAAAAACTCAAAACTTTGTGAATATTTTGCTGTATTTGGTTATACAATTAAAAACTTATTGAAAAAAAATACTACCGAAAAAACAGAACAAATCCAAAAAATAATCAGCAAAAAAATATATATATATAAATAAATAAATAAATATTCTTATAATTTAAAAAAATAGTATCAACAAATTTAAATAAAACAAACAAAAGTAAATTTTACGCTGCAATTTGAAAATAAGAAAAAAAGTGTTTGCAAATTTGTTTGCTTTTTCACAAAAAAAACTTAAATATCTATTGTACAAAAATAGTTTATAACTTTAATTAAAATGGCCCAGGTATGAATAAATTATGTTTGAATTAGTTCATAACTTTTTATAAGTTACACACAAATGGATGCCTTTGCATTTCCGCTTCGTTAGAAACGGTTTAATTTCAAACTCCCCAAAGTATGCAACAGGTTATTGTAATGAAAGCAAAACTTTGTTTTAGTACAGTGGTATATGAAATAACAATATTGTGTAAACCAGTGAGTGAGTGATCTATTAGGAGTTTATTTTTGTTTTAAACTAAATTGGCGTTTTAAAAAGGCCAAATTGACTATTTAAAAACTTTAAAAACGCCAAAATACCTTTAATAGGACCATAATTTTTTTTTGGAATATATTTTATTAATGGATTTGTATATAAATAAAACCAATTGTAATACATAGTAATAAAGTACATGTGTTCATACGTTTTTCATATCTTTGATTGAACCGCTGGTGTGGTTCATTTGGCGCTTAACAAGAAAAACAATGCTGTTAATAAAAATAGTTTTCGGAGCAGTGAAAAAATTACATTGAAAAATGTACTAGACGGTATAATTAGATAACTAGATAAGAAAGTACACCAAAGCTATTTAACATTTCAAACACCCACAAACAGCCACATTTTACATCATTGGTGTAAATTGTTTTTATTTCGCAAGTTTGTACAAAGATAATTAAAATTTAATATATTATGGCTGCTTTTTGAAGATTTTTAAATTCAAAATTACGAAGTTTTCGGGAAATCAAATTAGAAAACCAGTTTTAAGCTCTTAAATTTGTTTCAAAAAATATAAACGTATTTTTTTAAGTTAAACAAACGAAATTTTTTTTTCAAAATCAATAAACAGGCAGTTAGTTTTTCTGAATTCTTTTTTATGAAATTAAAAATTGTTTTTGTTTTCTCGCAAGTCTTATATAAAAACCAGGCTCTGAAAATAATGATAATTATTCAAATTTAAACTAAAACAAGTTAGAGTGCTATATTCGGCTGTGCCGAATCTTTGATACCCTCCACCGACAGTTCGAATGTTTAAGGAGTAATATCTGTATGATGTCTTTTTATTATTATTATCTTAAACTGTGACGATTTGTTATTAATTATGGTTTTAGGAGACTAAACTGTTTTCCGGGAGTAGGGCATATATGGTGCCTAGGGTAAATTATGTACCGATCTTCACGAAATTTTACAGTGTCATTTATAGTCGAATAAAACGGACTTGTGCAAAATCTTATGTCATTCCGTGCATTTTTGCATCATTTATGTTAGTTTTTTTAACAAAATTATCAAGTTTTTGAAGGTGGTGGTTCCACATTTTGATTCATAGCTCTGGTCCTACTGAACCGATTTTGCTGAAATTCAATCCCAAACTGCTTAGGATAACTACAAGCAATTTGACACCTAGTTTGTTTATTTCTTTTGAGTTTTTCGAAAGTGAGCGTGTTTTCAACAGACGGACAGACGGACAGACAGACGGACATGGCTAAATCGACTTAGAATTACTCAAGCAGCCAGAATATATATACTTTATGGGGTCTGAGATGAATAATAAAAAAGTTTCACACGGAATGACAAACTTAGTATACCCTCTTCACAACTAATTGTGGTGGAGGGTATAAAAAGAAGCAAACTAAAAGAGAATGCTACGAGGAATACACCAAGATAATCCTTGTAACATGGACTCTCTTTAGATGCATTAATTTTTATTCAACTTCACCGATTATTTTCTGGGTTTTATTAATTCCTAACGAAATACAAATTATTGTTGAGTTTTATAATTTACTTAGAAAATAAATATTCGGTTAAGTTCTAATAATCGCAAAACGATTAACATTTGTGATTTTGACTTGAAAGTGCATAAAAGGTGTTCTGTTAAGATTGCAAGCAAAGCGCACGAGTTTCAGAACACCATAAAATAAATCTGGCGTTTTGCGGTTTTACATCCTGCGATTGTCAGAAAATGGCTGATTATTTTTTAGTTTTATTTATTTCTCAGAAAACTAGTTTAATTTAACAAATAAGGGTTTTTTACACGAAATCGGTTAATATTAATTTTAGGACAGAAAACTACTTGTTTTTTGTAAGCAAAAAATTAAAATTAAGCAATTTAATTAATTTATTCTGAGAAATAAATAAAACTAGGAATATAACTTTTATTTTCTAAGCGAAAAATTAAAGACAAGAAATTGTGATTAAACAGCAACTTTTAAAATAAAGCTTATAAACGTTACGGTCCCTGAGTAAAACTTAAATTTTGGTTATTATTAAATTTTTAAGAATTTTTAACTCGAATTTTCAATAATACATACCAGCTTTGCTATCTATTCTATATTTTGTTTTTTTTTAACGGCTTCAAAGTTTTTCTTGGGATTCAAAAAATTAGTTAACAAGGTTTCGTTTAAATGTGCTTAATTCCCATTTCATACTATTGATAAACTGAAATTTATTGTTGATGGGTTAAGCTATTCCTATGCGCATTTCGCTGCTTGCTTAGGCCAGATCGTCAGGAAACTTCTTCCAAAGATTTAAGAAAAACTAAAGATATTATACAAATAAAACGGTTAAGCGAATAAGAATTATAAGCCCCAGTTTTACTTGTAACAATATCAAAGCTTAAACAAAAACAACAACAATAAACAGCGTGTTTATCTTTTCTTACAGTACCGACTACAATTGGTTGATTTTTTTCAACTCTAAATGTAGTTGTAAGTGGTTAAAGAAAAAACAAAAATAAAAACAAATTACTTTATTTTATTTTACCAGTTCAGTTTTATTTACACTGCCACATGCATATTAGTTATCAAAGCTTCGCTTGCTAAAGCTTCTCTGCGTAGCCGGCCTTCGGTCGGACACAAGGCCCATTTAAGGAGCTATAGTAAGGGATTCGGTATTTGTTATACCATAGAGAAGCAGATCCTTGCGCCGTGATATATATCGCGCGATTCTTTTAACCAAAACTGTACAATTAATTGTATTATACATATTGGGGTCTAATTTCAGAAATTGGGGTTCTATTTTATATAAAATAAGCCCCCCCAAATTAGGGTATTATTTAATTTCTGTTTGGGACTTTGTTTAATTTCGTTTGGGATTTATTTCATTTTCAAAATCTTTTGGCATTTCTTTAGTTTCTTTAGGCAAATAAAGCACTATCAAAAACAAATCATCCAAAATTGTTCAGTAACCGTTTATTTTAGAAAAACTTAACCCGATGTAATTTCTTTAAGGTCTCGTTAAAAATTTCGATATAAGAAAATGTATATGAAAGAAAAGGACCAATATATTTTTATTTTGTTATAGCAACAGTTCAGGGAGCATAAAGTTACTACAATTGTACTTTTTTCGGTACTATTTGCATTGCAAAAGTACTGAAATACTCCAATGCCATGTTTAGTATAATTTAAAAATTTCCAAATATCAGAAAAATTGCCAAAGGCTTATTTTCATATTGATTTTTTCATAGATAAATATGATACAAAGAAATCGAAGAAACCGCCTTTTTGTGAATATTGCATTTAATCTAATTCTGACAAAAGATTTACTACAGTCTAATGAATCTTGTTGCTATAAATAAACAAAAAGTTTTAAACTTGGTTTCTTAAAGTATGGTGAAAGGTGGTATTTTTTGCTACGTTAGAGGTGTAGTTTAGCAACGGTTGGTCATCGGTTGATTTGAGATTTTTGATTTGAGTTATCAAATTGGTACGTGTGATGGCGATTTTTTTTCTTCGTTTTCATTTTCATTCTGACGTTTTGAAAGCAACAGCGTGCGAAGTAAACAATATGTTAGAAAGCGTATAAGAAATTCCAATCCGCAGTTCTAGTAAAGAATATGAAAACCACCAGAACCATTATTTATTTTTCTTTTCTTTCTCTTCTTCTTACTCCACCGCAACTTCATTTATATCATAGTTGGGAGTAGTGCACTAAATATTGATTTAAATCAGCGTTGCACTATCACTAAATAAAACTGCAAAGAAATTAAAAATTGCACTCTTTTTACCAGCTTTAGTGATGATTGTTATTTTTTAACTACCACTAAAAAACTTTGAGTGATATTGCAAATTTTTTCACTATCACTAAACGTAGATTTGAATGCAAAAATCTGCACTCAAATCAAATTGTGCAAAATTTGGACATGCAATCAAAAAAGCTGCATACAAATATTGTCTCACTAAAATTTAAAAAATGACACTTTGTTGTGCATGGTTTTTGATTTCTTTTAAGGATATGCATAAGCAAAGAACATTAAACAAAATGAAATTTTGTCAATAACGGTATAATTATTGGCTTTAATCATGAAAATACAAGTTTTTAATTTTAAATTTAGTGCAACAATTTAAGTTGCACTCAAATGACTGAAGAAGAAAAAAGTTGCAATAAGCTGATGATTGCTTTTTTTAAATTAAACTATTTTTTTTTGAGTGCAAAATTTTTTAACATCACTATCACTCATGCTTAGTGAGGCTGCAAATTTTCAATTCATCACTCAACATCAACAAAATGATTGCAATATTTTTGCACTATCACTAAGTGTGAGTTGAAACTGCAAAATGAATGCACTACCCCCATCTATGATTTATCACTAGAGCTTAAAAATCGGTACTAATTTTGACTCTATAAAAATGATTTCTTAATAAAGTTAAATAAATAATTTAAGCCTGTGTTGCAAACTATCAACAGGTCTATTCAACTTACTTGTACCAGTTATAACGTGTAGGGGCCGCATAAGGGCGTTTAGGGGAATACCAAATTCAAAAGAAATTTACTTTTTAAGAAAATGTCTTTTGGGCTTATTACTGGGTTTAACGGTTTTAACCCTGTTCCAATATTAACTCTAAAAAAGCAAGATAAAAAAGCATCGTACATATGTTCGTACATTTTCTATTATTTTAATAATATAAACTTTTAAAAAATATTTTTTTGGGTTTTAGTACAATTAGGGTCAAAAAAGTAAAATTTTTCACTTTATTAAGTACAATTTGGAAAATGTCATTTATCATCCCTGCAACAGATTGACTTAAAAGCAGTGTTGCCACCAACGAAATGGTAAACTACACATGGATCATGCCAAAATTACACATGCAAATACAATTATCACATGCTAACTTTTATTTGCAAGCTCACGAGTTTTGTTTTGAATTTTATAATACATACCCTGCAGATAACGAGACTAGTCCATACATGCATGTAAAGAGTAGTCCATACAAGAGTAGGAGTACTCCAAAACTACTCCAAATATATGTCCTAGGAGTGGACCATATAACCCAGTTTTGCATTACAATGGAGTAGTCGTACTTCATACATACTCTAGTGGACTTGTTTTAAAACTACTCCATGGTATACTCAAGAGGATGAGTTTTAACTTCGTTTAAAAACGAAAACATTTCGTTTAAAAACGAAGACGTGTCGTTTCACTACAAACTCTTTTTAACAATGACATGGTCCATGCTTGCATAACATTGGACCAGTCCAGGGAGTAGTACATTTCATCAAAATGGATCACGTAGCCCAATATTATCGGCAGGGTATTTATAAACACATACCATTTTTTATAGTAATTTATAACTAAAAAACAAACAAAGTAAACTACATCACATTTACATTTAGATAATTTTTTTTTTTTTTTGATTTTTCCAGATATTTAAAGGTTCCACTTTTTGTTTAAAATGATTGGAATAGAATAAAGTTTGGTCCACCATTTCTATGTATTCCTTGCTTAATATGTCGTACAATTGTTTAAATTGCTCAGCATTTGAAAAGAATAAAACACAAATAACTATTTTAAATAATCTGTCTCCCAAGGAATTTTTTCCAATAATATTCTGGCTCCAAATTACTATAAAGCTAAATTTGTTCAAAATGTAAGAGTGCATGTTGTTGCGAAAATATTCTTGGAACTCCTTCTAATAAAACAAGATCTAATATTACGAAGTAATTTTTAAAAATATGTTGGAAGCTTCAGACAGGCCATCGACGCTACCAAATGTATTAGGTGGCACGAGCATTTTTTCAAAGCAATATCTGGCTTTTCATCTTTTAACAACTTAACATCTGAATTATACTGTCCAAACATAACATTAGGTGTATCTGGTGCAAATCCAACTAGATTCTCAAAAGAAATCCCTTTTTTTATAATTGTGCATTTGAAAAGATCAAGCATTTCTTTTGCAGTCAATGATCCAAATGTATCTTTTTAAAAAAAAGAATAATGTACCCGGGATGTTTCGTCGTTATAGGAAATAAATTGTGACAAAAGCTATTTAAATGCCAAATGGTTAGTAGTTAATGATCCAACCATTTTTAGGTCAGCTCTCTTAACGCTTCCATTCTTTTAGTTAAATTTTTAAGTTATGCCTAGAATATTAAACCGTTTTACATCTTGTGACAAAATAATAACAAAAATCAGTGCTACAAAACGTTAAAATTTAAATTTACACATAAATTACACATGGAGTCAATTACACATTGGCTACACATGAATTGGCAACACTGCTTAAAAGCAATTCTCTTGACCCTAGGTCTACACTAAAGATAAATATCTCAGCCAGTTGGCAATGACGTCGGCAGAATAACAGAGCAATATTTCTTGTTGCTCAGCTTATGTTAAAGGCATGGGAAAACGTATATATGTTAACTCATAATTTGAAAAAAATCAAGGAAGAAGGTGCAGTGTAAAAACTGGCGCTAATTGTCAACGAAAATGAACTAACAATTATTGCAACATGAATTGCCGGCAATAAGTATGTACAAAAAATTGCTGCCTACAATAAAGATAACATGATTTTGACATTTACTGCAATATATGTCGCAATAATTATCTCTGGTATAGACGGGCAGTGCAAAATTTATAAAAAAAAATTCCTTTTTTTCGGAAAAAAAACTTAAGAAATAAGCAAAAGCAAATTTTTTTATGCAAAAAGCATAAAAAACTTGCCCTGATTATAATGCACTTTTGTTTTTGCTTTTTCGAAATTTTGATTTTTTTACGGTCGATTTCACTAAGTTCAGCTATAATTAACTCCTTGAAGTTAGGCAAAAGGTCTTAAATCAGTAGCTGTAGTTTTTGGTGAAATTATTTTTTTGCCTGGCTTAATTGACTTATTGCTTGAAGAGCTAATAATAACGATTGGAAGCAGTTGTACTATACTTAAGTTATTGATATCAAACGAAAGAGAAAAAAATGAGTTAAACCAAATAAAAACCTCAATATGCATATTCTTGACTTATTACCGTTTTGCCTAACGTCAAAGAAATATCCCTATAACTACAAAAAAAAAAAATATTGTTTACCGAAAGTAATAGTACAAAATTAATTATAACTGATCTTGGTTAAAATGACCGTTAATATATTTATCAATGTATTAATACTTAAGTATTTTTAAACATGAACTAAAAATATCACTGTGCAACAAATTATAACTTAAGCCATGACCTTTGATGATCACTATATTTTTTTGATTTGTTATGGTCCCCATACTTTAAAAACAGTAGAAATTCGACTGGAAACCGGCGGAACAGCCTCTTCAAAAACCCCAAATTTTAGAAAAAATTAAAAAAAAAAAATGTATCCATAGAATTTAAAATTTTGACTGTTTTTGTATCAAAACACATAAAAAAAATCAAATTTTAATTCTTTTCATTTTTCTTGTTGCATAGTGTAAATAATTAAATCTTTTTTTTAGTTGTTTAATTTGCGTCCTGCCAATCGAAGAGCAGATTGAATACATTGACTTTTGTTGTGTTTTCATAAATTCATTGCTTTTGCATTGTCTTTAACCGACAACAATAAAAATATATGTAAGCTAATTTTTTTACTGCCCTCTTTACAATCTCTTTTTGTGACGCCGTTGTACATCAAGTATTTAAATAGCATCATGCTCCATGAAAACACAAGAAAACATTCAGAGTATTCGTTCAGTATTCGTTGCTATATAAGTGTGTAGCCTGCAAACAAATAGTTTTGCTTAGAAATTTAGGAGAAATAAATAGTTTTGTAAATGCCGAAAGAAAATTAACCATTTTCGTAATTTTATTCCAAACAAACACTAACAGCCAGTCCCACGATGTCACACGTTTACGTTCGCATAGAAAATTTGATTTAAAACAAAAACAATTTCAAAAATTTGTTTTTGTTTTAAATGCTATTTTCTATGCGAACGTTAACGTGTGACATCGTGGGATTGGCTGTAAAACTTTGTCGTTTAATAGTGTCATGTGTCGCTATCAAGGCGAATTAATATAGGTTGGCATTAGTAAGAAAATAAGCGAATTAAATTGGCCCGGCACTGTCAAAAACAAGTACAATATGTAAATAAATAAACATCACTTGACAGAAAGAAAACGTAAACTCAATATAATGTAACTTTAGTGAGAACTTCTCACATCGAAAATATGTAAAAGAAAATATTCCTTCGATTCTCGAAAAGTGAGAAAAAAGTGTGCCTGTAACTCATGTCGAAAACTATCAAAAGAGATTACGTCGTTACGTTATAAAAGTCATAATATTGCACTCGAGGCCGGTGTGACATTGCAGACGTTGAAAACGCCATTAACACATATCGTTGGCGGTGACCAAAATTTACTAAAATTGAAAATTTCTCAACGACGTTGGCGAAAATACAACTGTCGGCTATATTAAATAATGTTAAGTGTGACTTTAATGTTTGTTGTTTGCAAACGGGCTTTGAAAACTTAAAAGTAAAAGAATTAAACAAAAAAAAAAAAAAAAAAAAAAAAAATGTGACAGGAACAAAATATTATTATGTTGTATTTTTATTTTATGCATTTTGCATGTTTAATAGTTTTTTAGTGTTAAAATTTTTTCTCGCCCTATTTTTATTCGTGAATTTATTTGACAGTTCAAAGCGGGAACTTTTCTTACAAAACTGGTACAGACATACTTTTTCTGTAAATTGGCGAGTAATTTCCTTACGTGACAACTATTACTCGCCAAAAAAGTTACAGACACAGTTTAGTGAGAAAAACAGATGTTTGTTTTAATATATGGCATTTTTGTTTCATATCACACATTTCAATCGAAAAATTTCTCACCGCAAGAGTTACAGAACATGGGTTACAGTGAATTGATTTTTGGGTCGATTACGGATTAAGGCTAGTAGAAAATCAGGCAACGCCGCTAATGTTACACTAGAAAAAAAAATTTTTTTTCTTAATTTTAACAACAGATGTGTTGCCTGATTTCGCTGCTGGCAACACAACTTCCGTTCAGTTGCCATCCGTAATCGACCCATTATTTTGTCAACATTAGGCGCTATTTTTGAGATTGAATTTCAAAACATAAAAAGAACAATCAAACCATTCTCTGCTGCCAATGCCGGACGAAAATTCTTCTACTCACTATTCCCATTCACAAAGGTGTACTCTATTATTTACGAATTTATTCTTTTAGTTAAATGTGTTTAAATAATTATAACAGTAAAATACACAAATAAAACAAAACTACTGCATACGTGCTAATAATATCAAGTGAATAATTAAAGCATACTTTAAGGATGATATTTAATGTGGACAATTATTTTGTTTATATCCTCTTAAGAATGTTTAAAGCCTAAAGAACTAAAAATATCTACATACATACTTACTTTAACGCAATGGCTCCTCGCGGCAAATATTGTGGAAATATTATTATTTCATTAACTTTCAAACGTTTTTATTAATCAAGGATATATTTTGCTTTTTTAACTAGAATTTTTTCTTAAAATAATATTAGAAATTCTTTAGAATTTTAAACCAAACACATTTGTTTTGATTTCTTTATTTGACGTATGCACGAACATGTAAAGCAGTTTGTTTTGCTAAAAAGCTGATTACAAATTCAATACGCAGTAAATTAAATTGAAAAAAGGGGGCTCGTTATCACATGCCCACAAAAAATTTTTTTTTTATTAAAAAACATAATAAATATATGTACGTTTGCATAAATATACGGTTCACATAGATACTTTTGTTATACATTAGGACCAAGTACAGTTTGAGACAAAATTTATTGAAAAAAAACTTAAATATTGAAAAAAATTCTTGCAACGACCTCCAGTTCAAGGTCGTTTATTGTATTTTATAAAGATTTCTATATTATTTCTTTGTCAGTCTGTTTTTTTACTATAATAAGTTAACTTTAATCAATTAAAATTTTAATTTATTTACAAAGACTCTACTTGAGATAGTTATAAGCAGATTGTACACTTTGTAGTTTTTTTTTGTTGTTGGTTATCTTCTTATTCAAGAAATTTTGAAATGTATTGAATATGTGTTACATACATACGTCAGCAAAACATTTTTTTTTAGTATTTGCTTTTTAATTGGATTGTTTTCTTTTATTTATATTTTTCGTTCGCTGATCGCTGCATTGTCAAGCAGTACCATTGAGCAACAATCATCAATGAAATAAAGGCTTTAATTTATGATGTTTTATTTAATTTTTTTTTTTATACTATGCGAAATGATCAAATCAAACAAAAAAAAAAAAAAAAAAAAAAAAACAAATTAAGATACATTGTATTAGGAGATAATAGCAGTCATTTAAAAAGACGAAATCGATTTTGGGAAAATTATTTTTTTTTTGCATTTTGATATTAAATAAAAGTTAAGAAAAACTAAACAGTTATTTATTTTTAATTTTATTTAAAACTTAAAAATATCTTAAAAGAAAAACCTCAAATTTTTTTTAATCTTGGAAAATCTATTAAAAATGCGTGTGAATGTCAAACTTTACAAAAAATTGTTTAAAACATCAACACTAAATTAAAAATTTTAAAATTAAACGGTTCTGCAAAAAGAAAACACAAATTACATAAAAAAATGCCAAAACCCAATCTTATATTTTTTTTTTTTCAAAATCGATAAAGTTGCTTATCTATTGATTTTATTAAATTTCAAAAATAAAAAATTTTATAAAAAATATTAAAAATTTCACAAAAAAATCACAATTTTTAAAAAAACTGCAAGAAAATAGCCTTTTTTCATAATTTAATTTTTATTTTTATTAAACTTCAAAAATAAAAAATTTCATAAAAAATATCAAAATTGCACACAAAAATTACAAATTTTAAAAAATTACAAAGAATAACACAGAAGTGGGTTACATTTTAAAATTTTATTTGTTTAAAATTAAAAATAAAATAAAACGTAAAACTCGAATACTAAAAATCATAAATTCAGTAAAAAAATCGAATTTCTTCAAAAAAAAATTAAATTTAGTTAATAGATGCAAACTTCTTAACAATCGATAACATTAAAAAAAAAATAGTATAAAAAGAAACTTCTTTTGGAAAAAAATAAAAAAAGAAATTTAAAATTATAAAAAATTGCAATTTTATTTTAGAACTCAAAAAGCTTAAACCACAACAGTGGTATTGGTCCTAAGACCACCTTTCTTAAAATATTGATACTTAGCCAACCTTTACGCATACCGATTGACTTAGAATTACTTTCTGAGTCGAATTAACGATGTTTGTCCGGCACTTTGGAGATTATTTGACAAAATTTGGTACATAGGTTCTAATGTGGTTTGGGTATCATATAGTCGGGGTTGACCGACAATACTTTTTAACCTGTTTTTAATTGTGTATCTGGACTCAAAAGGTTGGGTAAATGTTCTCGTGATTAGGATTTATCTTCAAATCATTAAAAACTAATAGGCACGAGTGCTTCCTATGAGATAAGCAATAACGACATCAAATTTATCGATGATTTAATTTTTAATATCTATCAAAATTTTAATTTACGTTTATTCTTATTAAACAAATTGATCTTAACTTACAATTTTATCGTAAGCAACTTTAAATGAATTATTTCTGTGTTGTTATTGAATTTTAATATTTTTTGTATTTAAAAAAACTTTACGCCATTTTTTAGCCATTTTTAACCATTTTTTAGCCATTTTCCCCCGTAAATTTAGCCATTTTTGGTCATCAAGTTTTAGCAGCACTGGTCGTACGCATCAAAAATGCAATAACATTTTAAACAAAAAATATTTTTATGTTCTTTTAACTCTTAAATTATAGCATTAAGAAAGCACTATTATCTATGCTAAATTTTATGGGGGGCGCGATTCTAGGTCAAAGATAATGGCAAAAGAAGTAGCGGTTCGAACGTGAAAAAAATAGAAGTAGCTTTTGTGGCCATGTATAAAAAGGCGTAATTCAGCGAACCCTGGCACAATTTTTTAGTCAAACTACTTTCAGAATTTTACGTAGCAATGTAACATTTAAATGTCTTTGGTTTGAATCCAAAATCTTCTGTATTTTTTTTTTGTTTAAGCCAAAATCTTGTTCGATACGTGACATTTCGAACGTGACATTTTTTCCATAATAATTTAACTGAATAATGATTAAAAAAAATAAAAATTTACCGTTAATCCGAATAACATATTTCTCTTCGAACTCTTCCTTAGATTATAAACATCTGCATGAAACTTAATAATGATGTTCATGAAACCTTCATTATAATTTTGTGTTCGCTTCATTCGTATTCAGTAAGATGAAATACTATGAAATGAAAGCAATGAACACTCGATATTTAAAAGACGAATAAGATAAAATTAGTTTATTTGCTTACACAAGAGAATATGAACATTAACAACCATGAAACAGAACAACCATTGAACAAATCTCGAATAAGTTCATGAAAAAACAGTATGATTTAAATGTCCGTGTTGCCAGTTGTAGAAAAATAAAACATAAGAAAGTTAAAAAAAAAAAATAGAAATAAACATGAGGGGTAAATGCAACATGTTTAAGAGATACATTAATATTGAAATAAAAACTCAAATTTATTTTTGTTTTCAATGTAAATTTTCAATAAAATTATATATATTTAATTTTATTTTCAAAAACATTCACTAACATTAAAAAATTTTCGGCAATATTTTTGTCTTAAACAGAAAAAAGTAGATAGCTAATAAATTCAAAATGCTTCACAATCTACAGATATTTTTATAATGAGAACTAAAAAATGAGATAATTCATGGTTAAAATAAAAGTGATAAATTCTAGGCAAAAAAGTGTCATATACATCATCCAGCACGATCAACATCCATATTATGATGTAAAAACATAATTTGTTCGACTGACGTTGTATTCCACCCAATGATGCAACGTTTTTCGCCAAGTAAATTTCTTGCTGACGAAAACACCCGTTCTGAAGAGGCACTGCTAGCTGGTGTGGCGAAAATTTTGCAGCTTACCTGGTATAAAAGAGGAAATTTTGATTTATTTATTTCTCACCATAGTAACACATCAAAGCTATCATGAAATACTGAAAACAACCACGTGGTCAGACTCCTAAGACACTTACAAAACTAACAATTAAATTTCTCATAAACTCATTCCTCCTTTTGTTTTTCATCTTTCACCTAAAAATGTGTGTGTTTTTTATGAGTTCGTTTCATTTCAGGGCCGTGTACAGTACATTACAAGACAATTAAATCTTGCCATGTTTCAAAGATTTTTATTATTTAAAAATGCAAATGACAAACAAATAAAAAACATATTTTGCATATTATTTATTGTTTATATTCCAAATATGTATACTACACATATATGTGTATAGGTATATCTACATATTTGTTAAAATTTAAATTACACATGGGCAACGCATGCAAATAATTATATGAATTTACTGAAGTGGCAACATTGCTATTGAGTATTAATAAAAATAAATGAGAGAGAATGAAAACTATGAAACAAAGCCCGTTTCATTGAACAACCTCTGTGTGTTTACGATATGAAACGAAATGTGTTCATAGCAGCATGAATAAAACAACAGTTTGTTCGGTAATCACAATTTTATTCGAACACGACTTTCAGTGAATAAGCATTTCAGTATGTTCATGAATGAAGTTGTTCATGCAGCCCTTTATTAGATTACAGACCTTGTAAGAAAATTTTTTTGGAATAATTTTCATCAAGTATCACCTCTTTTAAGGAAGATAATATTAAAGAAAACATGCAATAAAACATTCTCACAAATAAGAAATTACGTTTGCACAACTTTGCTGTCTGATTGTTTATCTAAGCGAGCAAATTTTTACGTAAATTTATAAAATTAGTAAAATCTTAATTTTCTCTATAACAATATCGTAAAATAATAAGCTTTTAATAACTTATAAATTTTCGGTCACGGTGGACCTTTTAACGGAAATGCCCATGTAAAAAATCTATTTTGTACAAATTAATAGTTCTACTTAATTTTGTTTACACTTTAAAACTCAAATCCATCTAAGCAATAATTTCTTTCAAGACTCTGCAGTGCGAACAAACCTACACACAATGTTCGCTTATTTATTGATGTTGTTTTTCTTACAATTGTTTTTGTTTTTATTTTATTTTTGAGGGCTCGTCTCTTGTTTACTTCGTTTATGCGAGTTATTTTAAATAGAAAACATACATACATCAATACATATACTTACTTACAAATATACATCTACATAACACTGGTATATGAAAAACACAAGTAAAAAAACAAGCTATATTCGGCTATGCCGAGTCCTATATACGCTTTACCATGGTGCCATAGAAACAGAAAGCTATAAAAATGAAAACCCGCTATAGTACTGTTACTGATCTATTTTGTGTTTGAATGGGAGGTGTCACACCCACTTATCCAATTACACCCCTACTTTTTGACCGATTTTTAGTATCGACAAACTAGCTATTTGGGCAATTTTTCTCCTGCCGTTCCTTAGAATAAACAAAAAATCTTTTTTGTGACACGCCCACTTCTCTAATCCCCCTCATTTTTTTCAGATGTTGTGTATTGATGACCGAGCTATGTGTACAAAATTTGGACAATTTTCCTCTTACCGGTCTATAGACATAAATAATTCAATTTTCTGTCACGCCCACTTCTCCAATCTCGCCTATATATTGTGGGATCTTGTGTATTGATTACCAACAAAAATTATTAACCAATATTAATAAAAACTTACCTCACAGCTTTGTAATTCGTTGCTGTTTTAGGCATATTAAAATTAATTTTAAAATTTCTCTTTATATGAGGCCTATGGTTATAACCATTATTATTATAATAATGGACCTACCTTTACGTCAGTGTAGGTTCTAGTGTTAATAAACTATGACAGACCAAAGTTTACTACAATAGCGTTATGCATAACAGTTTTACGCACAGTAAAGGGCCTATAGTTAATTGTACACCGATTTTTCCAAAATTTTGCAGTATGATTTTTTGTCGTTTAAAACGAATTTGTGCAAAATTTAATGAGAATCGGGGCATTTTGTTACCAATTTATGTTAATTTTTTAAACAAAATGTTAAATTTTTGTGGGAGGTTGTTTCACATTTAGATTCATAACACTTTTTTTTACTTTACTGAACTGATTATACTGGATTTCAATCCCAAACTCCTTAGGAGTACGAGAAACAAATTGACACCAAACTTTTTCTCTTCTGTTGAGTCTTTGGAAAGTGAGCGTGTTTTTTTTTAACAGACGGAAATGTATAAATAGCGATCGATACATGTGAATGGTAACTTGCCGGCCACGGTTCGAGTCCCGGCCACGGTCAAGAATGAAAGATTATCAATGACAATTTAAATTAATAATTAGTATTGTGGTTATTTTGTTGAACTATTTATGGTTTTTAATCCAAATTTTAAATAATTTTAATTAGGCTTAAGTTCATTAAATTTAACTTCATTAAATTATTTTTATGAAGAAAGGAATTTTACAACATGAAAATTAATTAAAATTGTTATTGATAATCTTTCATTCTTGACCGTGGCCGGGGCTCGAACCCAGGCCGGCAGGTTACCATGACATGTTTCGATCGCAACCACTCGATCTCCTCAGATGGATTTGCCGTTTTACACTCGCAGCCATCGACGACCGCTGACGTCAATAGTCAAACATCAATCCTTAAACCAAATTGTATTTTAACCTTTGGTAGATCATAGTTTGCTTTTTTGAATGATTATCCTTAATTGATTTTACATGTTCTTCCTTACTTCTGTTTTTAAATTAATTTTGATGTTGTAAATTTCCTTTCTTCATAAAAATAATTTAATGAAAATTAAATTTGATGAACTTAAGCCTAATTAAAAATATTAAAAATTTGGATTAGAATTAATAAAGGATCCAAAATATATATACTTTATATGGAGCCTGAGATGAATATAAAAAAAGTTTCATACGGAATGACAAACTTAGTATACTTTTACTTAGTAAAAAAACCGACAAAATTGAGCACATGATCATGTCTCGTACATGCAGTTATGATGTTCTCTTAATTCGTATATGTAGGTGTTAGTGATAACCCAACAAACCAAAACGATATAGAAAGAATTTGTAGCAAGCTTACTAACATAAGCCTTAAGCTTATAAAAGTGTTGTGATTACTAATATTACTAATATAAAAGGCTTATTAATAATGGTTTAATAATATGAAAACTGATCCCTTGCGATAATATTACTTGTCTATAATATAATGTAAGCTTAGAAGTCTAATCATAGAATAAGCTTACAGAAAAATACTTTACTAATCTATAATAAGATTAAATTTTTTACGAACACTCTGTTTTAATTTATATGGCATATTTACAAAAAGTTTTTTACTTATATAATATTTAATAACTTTTTTTTTTAAATTGTTCACTGTTTAAAACTCTTTAAAACATCTCACTCTTTGAACAAAACGCAAATACTGAAACGAATAATACAAAATTCAAATAACGGGACATCATTCTCAAAAACACTTACAAAACTATTGCGAGAATAAGTCATTTGCAATCATATTGGTTGTCGGAAATCTCTTATGATAAGCTTATTCTACAACTCATTTACATTTTGCCTTGTTTTTGTCTGTTGGGAAGTGGTATGATATACATTCATATGTATGGCTGTACATCCCAGCGACGGCAAGAAGTAGTAAACAGGCCTTCTGGAATCCCTAATTTGTCGCACACAAGACCTTATTACCCGATTCCATACTCATAAATTTTTTTCAAACGATGTCCTAGACAGGCAAGGCTCCCTTTTACAGCAGGCCTGATTAGAGGCTTTCTTGAGCAGGTTAATTCTTTTTTTCTATTTACGTTTTGCTAAGGCGAATTAACTACAGGTGGTGTCGAAACGCCTTCTGATTTTGACGGTTCGAGCCTATTTGCTTTGATTTGTTATTATTTTGCTATGTATGGTTGACATTTCAAGCCGTTAACACTAACAAAGCAATTCGCCTTGCGTTTTGCTTTTTTATTTAATGTTTTTGTATTTGTTGTTTTGTCTTTGGAATGTGATTTTTTTTGTTGGTAACGGCTTAACAGTTTTGTTGCTGTAAACATAGTGCACATAATGTTTGAAAAAAACCCATGTAGAAGGGAGTAGATTGGGAAAGGCAAGCGATCATGGGTACTACTGGATCTAAAAAGGTCTAGGAATGTCTTTTAGAAGGCTTTATAAAAGAAGGCCTTCAAAAGTTTGTCGCTGGGATATAACAGATTTTCCATTCTTACATATTTTATAGTACGTATACGTATGAATAATACTTAACTAATATTATTTTAACTTTTTAGAAAAAAATTTTACTACTAACATACATTTTTTATTATCTACATATATGTGAAGGGTGTTTTTTTTATAGTGTCGAAACTTTCAGTTGACATCGCTGCTTTATATGAGCACCTATTTTACTACTGATAGTTGCTTTTTTGTTTATTTTGCTTTGAAATTTTATTATGAATCGACTTACACCAGAGCAACGCGTGTAAATTGTGGAAATTTTCATCAAAATAATTCGACGAATGGGCTGAAGCACAAATTGATATTGATTTGGAATTTCCATTCAAAATTTTATTTTCCGATGTAGCCCATTTCTGGTTAAATGGGTACGTAAATAAGCAGTATTGTCGCATTTGGAGTGAGGAAAATTCACAAACTTCTGTCGAAACACCATTACATCCACAGAAAATAATGTTTGGTGCGCTTTATGGGCCGGCGGAGTCAGAATGTGAAAAGTTGTTGAAAATTGGTGTTACAGATTGCACCTTCTACGCGCCAGCCGTGGCGTGGCGGCCACATGGCAGAAATCATATTTAAACATTAATTTCATAAAATTTTCTTTCCAATAAAGCCCGTTTCATTGATATTAAAAATATTTTTCTTTGTTTTAATATGATTTAAACTTGGGTCACTCTATAAAAAACACCCTTTATATATATTTATGTACAGTGAAATCTCTCGTGACCGGACACTGAAGTTACTATGAAATGTATCCGTACAAGAGGAATGTGTTCTCAAAAGATCTAAGTATTTTCTTAGAGAACGATGCCGGAACCAATCAACACTTTTCGTCGAAGAGGGGTGTCCACTTAAGGTTGGCGTCCATTTAGGAAGATAACACTGTACACACTATATATGATTTGTTATTGTTTTGATATTATTTGATTCAAATTAAATAAAAAAAATAACAACAATAATAAATTTGTTGACGTAGGAGAAGTTTGATTTTAGATTTTTCATATGACGATGTGAAGATGTGCGCTCCCCTTTTTTTTTGCTCGCAATTCGTTTAAATTAAGCAATAACAAAAAAAAGGTCAATAATTTCTGTTTTTATTGAAATATTTTTTTTTGCTGATTTTCAAAAAATTATGTTATATTTTTATTATTAGAGCAATTAGATTAAATTACACTGTGCTTTGAATTTGAAAACGGCTTAGATTATTAGATAAACAAAAAAAAAAAAAAAATCGCAATAAAATTACTTTTAAGTAAGCTTAAACTTTTTTATAAAATGCGTAGTCGTTTTGGAAACATACAGCCATGTCACAGAGTACAATTCCATTCGGAACCGAAGAAAACATATTTGTTTATTGATAGAAAGTGTATTTTGATAGTTTTTTAGCCTTTCAGATACAGAAAACTCCCATTCCGTTTCGAAAAATTTTTTCGTAATTTTCTGAAGCACAAAAATACGGAATTAATGAAGTCCGTTTCCGAACGGGTTTGTACTCTGTGACATGGCTTATAATTTTTGGTGGGGAAGAAAAAAAAAATATTTTTAAACAAAATTTCGAAATTCTTGGTTTTTAAAAATTCATGAAAAATTATAAAATGTAGCTTTGCTTCTAATTATTTTCTTTAGGTATAGAAAACAAAGTTCCAAACAAAACAACCCATAAATGATTAAAATCTGTTTGCAATTTTAATTTAATTTAAGAATTTCATAAAACGGTATATTCGTATTGGAGCCCCCCTAAGAATTGGTTATAAAGGGCAAGAATGTTTAAAGAAAATGTTAAATTCGAAAAACTAATTGAAGTCGGACATAACTTTAATCACCCTAGGGGCAACTCCTGGACAGTTGTGGGACTTTTTCTAGTCTGTATTCTGTATTGTCTGTTTGTATTGTATGGGAGCCCCCGTAAGAATTGGAGCTAGTGGGTAGGCATGTTAGAAATAAATAATGGAGATGAAAAATATAGTAGGGTTGGTCATACATTTGATCCATCTAGGAGCATCTTGCGCGCTGCAAGGGCCAAATTATGAATTTTTGTTAAACCGCCATAGAAAAATTGTTTGCATATACTGTAGTTTAGGGTATCAAATGGTCGGACTTGACCAACTATACTTTTTTAATTGTTTTATTTGGCGTGAAATCGTTATTCTAAAAGTTGTATATTTATGAAATTTGTCATTTTGATAAAACATCTTAAGTAGAGATAAAATAGCAAAAAAAAATTTTAAAAAAACTCGGTGAAAACATCATTTTTATTAAAATATAAAATTAACCAACATTTAAGAAAAATTACGTTAAAAATACAAAATTTTGAAAACTTAAACAAAAATGTTTTTTGAATGAAAATTCGTATGATTAACAAAATTTTTTTAAATTTTAAAACTTTACTTAAGATGTTTTGTCAAAATGCCACAGATATTAATTTTCAAAAATTTCTTAGCTTGACCTCGTAGAGCAATAAAAAACAGTGCTTTCGATTTTTTTTTTTTATTACAAAATTTGGAAAAGGCCGAAACCCTAAAGGATTACTATATTACATAAGGTTTAATAAAACTCCGTTTTTTGCTATATTCGAGACGTTCTGGCTGCGCGAATTAATCTTTTAATTAAAACCTGATACGTCGCCTGAAAGTCCTACCAATAACCTTTGAACTTAATGAGATTTATTAACCTGAAATTTGAAAAATCTGAGTTTTCGATTTTTCATATTTTTCTGTTTTTTTTTGTGATTATTTTTTTATTAATTTGACTTAGTTTTTAATTTTTTTCTTAAGATTTTGTTAATTTTAATTTAATTTCATTTTCTTTTTCTTTTTAATTTCTTCAATTTCTATTTAAATACTGTATCAATAAATTGTGATTAAAATTCAAATCATTTACAAACATTTGCATCTGCACTGATGGCGTGATGATTTTCTTACGCATTTTTTTTATATTCCATCCCCTCTTAACATCGGTTCGTTATGTCAGTTGGTGATAAATGTAAAAAAAATAAAATTTAATCTTGAAACGTTAAAAAATGCACGTAACCAGTCTAAAATTGCCTTCAAACAATTTTATATTTTTTCTTTTTTTTATAGAAATATAATTTTGTACATGTGTTCATATTTCAAAGTTGAAATATGATTGTGCAGTTCCAGTTTCATATGAAATTGATTTGAATGTAAGTCATTTACCTTTTTGATAATGAGATTCAACGTTTTATAGTTTATTTTCTTGAATAACGAAATCTCAAGGATGATTTTTTTTTTAAAGCAAAATAGATTCTTAGAAAATGAAAAATTTTAAGTTTGTAAGAAAAGTAACTTTTATAAAAATTACTTCTTTTTAAAGGTACCCGACACGACATGTTTTTTACGTCTGACTTGCCAAATTTGCCACTGCAAATTACATATATTTATAGGCCCTGAGCCTTTCGTCGGCGTCCCTGCTGTTCACATCAAGGGGACGTTGCAAGCCTGGTACGAACGTGAATTCCTTCACACATGGACGTCCGTTGCTGGATTAAGACAGTACAAGAGATTTCTGACTGTGTCACGTAGCAGGGCGAGTCGGCTACTTCTACTTGAGAAGGGGGAACTAAGCCTACTGGTTGGCCTATTTACGGGGTACTGCGGTGCTAGATACCATCAGTTTATAATAGGTAATGTTAGTACCAAGATATGTAGATTAGGGTGGGTAAATTTTTTGGACCACCAAGCGTATATCAAAATCGTAATCTACAGAAAATTTTAAGAACTTTTCCTCAAGAAACCATGGTTCTTAAATCAAAATCGAGCTTCCGGGTTTTTACTTGAAAATTTGTTGGATGACGAAACGTCGGAACAGCTCCTCTGCTGCTGTCCCGTCATGGGGACTACCGGGCAAAGATTTTTTGGGGGGCTAATGAAAAGCCTAACTGAAATCTATAATCTTTCTCCGGGCAGGGTGATGGACTTTTTAAGCAGCCTAAACCTTACATGGTAAGATACAAAGGCTGCAGAAAAGATCCTTGAGGTCGTGGTGCGTATGGCTTTCTACATACATACATGTCGTGTTTTAGATTTATAACATTGCTACTGTAAAAGTCAAAAGAAAAGTCGTTATCTTAAATTTTGTATTAGTTAGGCAACATTAAAAAAAGAACATTTTACCACATTAAAAGAATAACTACACACTGTCTACAATGCCATTATGGCCCTTATAAACTTTGTACTTTTTACACGGTTTTACTCGAACGGTTAAATCTGCACGTGTAAATAAAATCTGTTTCAGCTTAATTTTAGCCGTCGGTTTTCAAACGTGATCGTTTAAAACTGTTCGTGTATGAGGTTATGCGGTAAAAAAGGACGGTTTTTGTTAGTGTCTAGTAGAATGTAACATCATAACCCCATCTGATAGTTTTCTTGAGCATGCAAATTGCACTAGATGTTGGCGTTTGTGTAGCACAAAAATATTTATAGTACAAACATATTAAAAAAAAAAAAAATTTTTTTTCAAAGAAGAATTATCTTTTTAAAAAAAAAAACTACCAATTTTAAAAAAATGACCCTTTAGGAATAAAGTATCTTATTAAGAAAATGCTTTCGAATTAAGTTATTTAATTTAATAATTAAATTTCAAAACTTAATATAATTTTTAACTTTTTTTTTTATTAGAATAAGTGCAGTTTTAAGAAAAAGTACCTTTTTGAGAAAATATGCCTTCAAAGAGAAACAGAATTTTTACAAAAATATAACCATTTTTTAAAAAAGTGTTAAAAAAAAATTACAAAAATGTGACGTTAATGCAACTTTTAATTAAATATTTTATTTAAGAATTAGATCTATAAAATAAAAAATCAAGTTAGAAGGCTTTTTTCAGCTGTGCCGAATCTTTTATAGCTTCCACCGACAATAAGAATGTTTCAGAAGTTGGTCCTGTATGGGATCTATAAATTATTAGCCAAATTTTATAAAAACTCACGTCAGTATTCTAATTGGTTGCAGCCTAATATTAAGGTATGTTCAGTCCCAACAATTATTTGACGAAAAAATCCAGAAAAAAGCGTAACCAGTAAATTTATCAAACTCAAGCTTTTTTTTAACAATTCCCATTGATTTACTAAACTTTATTTGTAAGAAGATAATTGTATGTATAATAAAACTTAGAAACTGTTAAATGATGTTTGGTCCAGCCAAACGTTTTACAAAAGCAAATTATTTTTTAACAAAACGTGTAGGACGTGTAGGGCGTGTAGGGCGTCAAATATTTAATAGGTGTAAACATGGCTGCAGGCCGAACATCAGCAAGTTTTATGCTTTTATTTCTGGTCATATAAAAATTTATTTGACCTAATTTAAATAAAATATTATGGGACGTAAAAGTTTAAGCCGTACTTAAATAATTTTCGGGAGAGAAATCAATATTAGACCAATGTTGAATCAACACAAAATTCGGAAGAATGATTTCTGGTATTAAAAACTCTACATTTTACAGTTGTTTTTAAAGGGCTGCTTTATATGGGACCGAATATCACAAATTTGCACGGTTTTATTTCTGGCCCAAATTTTTCCACTACGATCTTTACGAAATTTGACATTGTGATATTTAGTCTTATAGAACTCTGGCAGATCCAATTTTATTTAAATAGCATTACTCGTTAAGCTTTTTAGGAGAAACAAGCTGTTTTTCGCGAGTTGTCTTTATGGCCTTTGGTAAATTATTATAAACGATCTTCACAAAATTGTAAAATCTAGTCATATAAAACGAATTTGTGTAAACTCCTACATCAATCCGTGTATTCCGTATTCCGCCACCATTTATGTTTGTTTTTGTAACAAAAATATACATTTTTAGGGTGGATTTTCCATATTTGAATTCAAACTCTTTCCCTGCTGAACGGACTGTACTGTATTTCAATCCCAAACTGCTTCAAATAACTAAAAACAATTTTAAAGAAGAAATCGTAAGAAGTTAAGAAAAAGTACTAATGAGATTTGCCAACGAAATCGTAACCTTTTTAAAAACTTCATTTTTAAAGACTAGCAAATAAGTAAACCCTTAAAATTTCCCCTCTAATAAAAAATATCTAATTTTACTTGAAATTGTTGTAGAAAAAGGAGAATACATTTTAAAAAATGTACAATATTACCCTTTAAAACGGTGGTGTCTTTTGAAAATTCTTTACGAATCGTAAAACTTATGTAAGTCTGAAAGGTGTTCGTTTAAAAGGCTGATGTAATTTCGGTGGAATGTTGCGGCATACACAAGCAACCTAATTCTAAATATGCCGCCTAACTCTTAAACCAGGTAGCGAACAAAAAAGGGCTGCAATGAACAGAATATTTTTGTTGTTTTTTTTTTCAACACAAGACCATCCCATTCATTATTTATAAATATTTAGTAAATTAAAAAAAAGTGAGAGATTTGTTAAGGTGCACTCTCTGAGTTGATTTCTGTTGAATTTCTAATAAATTTGTTGTGCCTTAATATTTGTCTTTGTATTAATCTTGCTTTAGTTTTTTTTTAATGAATATGATCCACTTTGTGTCCACGTAAGACGTAGACATGCCTTTTAGTCAACTATTATGTGCTTTTGTAAAAAATATTATACGTTCTAATGTGACAACAATTCAACGTGGTACGCTTCTTCGTTCATATTGTGCAATTGTGATCCTTCAGTAACACTTACTGTGAGCGTCAAAATAAATTGAACAACTGGTTTTCCAATATATAAAGTGTTATTTTAGTAAAAAGAATTTAAATATTTAGAAGTTTATTATCATTTACAAGACTTTGGACAATGTTATTACAATATAAAATTAAAGATTTAAAATACTTTGAAAATACCAAAAACAGTACATTTTTGGCCAGTCTTCCTGCAGACTTTTCTTCTGAGAGTGCTTGCTGCTTGTGTTTTTTTTATTTGTCGGTCCAAATGCCGTATTACAAAAGCCAACCCTTTTTTGTCCAATTTGCTTTCGTCAAATTATGGAGCAACGTATTTTTTACACATGGCAGCAAGCTTGACGCCTGATTAAATTTCGCAAAGTAGAAATTTTACTTTTTATAACTAACACAAACAACACTTTTTATATTGACAAACAAGCTGTAAACTTTATTTTGACGCGCACTGTAATACCCAATACATTTCGTTTGGGTACACAAAACTTTTAAATGTTTTTTGTCGAGTTTTCAAGCTACGTTTGAAAGTCAAACACTGCTTTTTTAACATTTTAGTTTCTTTTTCAGCATCAAGCGTTTTTTTTTTTGTCAAAACTTCCCATTTTCATACATACAAGCCTTAAGAACTCGAATGCAAAACCACCCACCCGGCTGGAAAATTTTATTTGACAGATTTTTAAAAAACGCCTAACGCTCTTGTTTAGGAAGATCAGTAAGATAAACTAGAATCTAAAAAGTGGTCCAACCCAAAAGCGCGATGTTAATTGTAAATAAAACAAAAAGTTTTCAGAGAATTATCTTAATATTTTTTATTATTATAGAAGGACTTATGAAATTTATGTGTGAAAGAAAATATCGGCCAAATGCTTGCCACGACTTCGGTGGCATACCTCTATCCGATGTTCCATATTTTTAATGACTTTGAGACATAATTGAGGTTTAATGTCTTTAAGGTGCCGAATTATCTCATCCCTTAGCTCTTAAATTGTTCTTCACTTATTGGCATACACTCTTTTTTTTTAAACACCCCTTAAGAAAGAAGTCCAACAGTGTCGGATAACATGATCGCGACGGCCAATTAACATCGCCACGACATGAGTTAACACGGCCATTAAATTTCTCGCGCAAAAGAGCCATTTTTTCGTTGGTTGTGTGGCAAGTGGTACCATGTCGTCCAGGTCCATACCCTCAATTTCAGGCCAAATGAAGTCCGTTTTCATCTAGCGATAGCGAACACCATTCACCGTAACTGCTTGGCCGATTTCAGCCCGTAAACCGCACCAAACAGTCACTCTTTATAGATGAATCGGCTTTTCAACAATCACTCGTGAATTCTCCCAAATGCGGAAATTCTGCTTGTTAACGAATCCACTGAGGTGAAAGGTGAAAGTGTACTTCAAACTGCATTTTGTTTTAAACGCCCATTTTCGTAGAAGGCTTCAACAATCTAACCGCGCTGCTCAATTGTAAACGTCTCCAAACACTGAAACAAAGAAGCGCCAAATTTAGCTGGGCAAAAAACTTGACATTAAGCTGTGACTCACAATAAACATCGTGCATTATGGATGGACCACCATTTATTTAAATTTCCTATTTTTGATTCTTCTGTAAAAATCCATTTACTTTGAATTTATTGTAATTCCATATCCGAAATCTTATAGGTATTCATTTTAAAATATTAAAAAACGTTTCATTTTTCTTTACTTTTTTTATACACAAAATATGTTGATCAAACAATTTTGAAAATATTATACTCAAATCTCTTTATTGTTTCCTTTTGTGCTCACTCTTTTTAAATTTTGTCACCTCAACATTTTTCAAAACTCTTCTCTTCGTTCATTAAGTCGAATATCTATTTGTGTAGATTACATTTATTTGTTGTGGTTGTTTCTATGTTTCGGATATTATCTTTTCCGTTAAATGAGCAAATATTTAGGGTCGTTACTATAAATATTAAAACAAGCATAAAAAATATATACATATAAACATAAAAAGTAACAAAAGAAACTAACAAAAAGAAAAAAAAAAAAAAACTCAATAGATTGGCTGATGTAACTCGATAGAAAATTGTGGCATACTACCACTTAATTCGCCGAAAAACCAAGCAGACAGACACCAAGTTTGTGTGACATCGGAAAGATAAAGAATTTTATAGAAAAGAAAAAGACATTCCATAAATTTTATTTTAAATATTCTTATGTACCTATATCAAAAAAGAAACGAAATAGACCGAAAGTGTTTCAATGAATTGAATATAAGAGGGTGGTTAGATAAGTTGGTTATAAAGAAAAAGATAAATGCATAAGCTATTATGCTTTTTTTATTCTTCTTCGCTTATTATTATTAATCCACTTTTTCGAATCACTTTGTTATAAATTTGTTCTGAACTGAAATACCTAAAATTTTGTTACCTTTCGGATAATATTTTAAGTTTGTGCAAAGCTTAAAATTAAATTAAAACTAAAGTCCAAATAACTATAATGGGAAACGTTAGCCCCTTATACAAAAAAACTCCCCATATATCCCCTAATATAAAGTATTTTTGCAAGGCGGTTAAAATAAAATTTTTTTTTGCCGAACGTAGGGTCGCCATTTTAAATCTTTCGTTATATCTTTGGCATTTCTAGTCCGATCTTAAAGTATGATACATCAAAGTTTTTGTCTTGAGCGTTATTCGTTACGTTTTAAGGCGTACTAAAGTGTTTTCCAAGAGTGTGCTATATTTAAGGCCTATGGCAAATTATGGACCGATCTTGACGGAATTTGATAGTGTAATTTACAGTTTTATAAATCATATCAAGACAAAAACTTTGATATACCATGCTTAAAAATCCGAGTGTAAATGCCAAAGATATAAAGAAAAATTTAAAAAGGCGACCCCTACACGGAAAAAATTATTTACTAAATTTTGCTTGATTCTCGTCCAAGCCAAAAATTTCTTGATTTTTACTGATTTTGTTCTTATTTAGCCAATTTTCTTAAATAAAGAAACATTTTGCTTAAACCAAGCCACACATATATTACGAATAAGTAATTTTTGGCTTGGACGAGAATCATGCAAAGTTTTCTTGGGTCAGACCATATTAAGCAAATAATTCTTTACGATTACTTTCGACAAAATAAAGATATTTTTTTTCTCCGAAACCGCCTTGCAAAAATACTTTACATTAGGAGGTGTATTGCGCAGTTTTTTTCTTTTTTGGTTATAAGGTGGTACGCTCTAATTCACATATATCCGGCTTTTAAGTAATTTTTAGTTATTGTCACCTTCTGGTAAAATAATTTCACAAAGGAGAGTTAGAAGTCACAAATAGTACAGGTAAATCAAAGCCCCGCAGGATACGGTCAAAATTTGTTTTGGTTTAGAAATTATATCGTACCTTTATTTAGTACTGGTTCACACTCTTCAAGTTTTAGCCGTCAAGTCTTTAGCGTCTAGGAGTAAAGGGAAAAGAGAATGCTATTTATTTTCTTCTCTCAAACGGACTTTCCAATCCAATTTTTTTTTAATGCAATTTTTTATTATGTTTCATGCGCTTATTTTCCAAAAGTAAATGCATGAAACTCCAAGTCCTGATAATGGCTTAAGTATGTAAAGTAAAACTTGTCACCTGTTTAAAAAAACGGATACTACTTGTCGAAATTCCAAATTTTGAATTTTTCACATATTTCTAAGACAACCCTCGCAACTTCTTACATGTTTTCATGAATATGCGCTTGAGTCTTGGGAGGGTGCTGTGTGTATGCCGAACACAAGATCACACGCAGTGCGGAAATATAAAAAATGCCGACTTTAGTAGTCTTAGCAATAGAGGTGTTAAATTCCAAGAATATTTGCTACACACATGATGAAATAAATGAATGAGAAAAAAACCTAAAATGAACTATGAAATACAAAAGAGACATTAGATGGTCATACCTATACAATCGATAAAAACGCACTCAAATGCTAACACACTCCCTACTGGCAGTGCTATTGAACGTCAATAAGTTGACATCGTTAACATTGGGGATTGAAATGTCTGCGTCAGGAGACAGATAAGAAGGTAGGTAGCGAACTACGATATTAATAGGCTATGAATGAAATAAATGGCGAAGATTTTGAATAGTAACATTGAACTTAGTATAAAAGTCAGTCATATTTTAGATAAAACAAAATGCATTTGAGATGTTAGTTTCATTTTATAGTAAGAATAAAAACCAATTTGATTTATAGATCTGTTTCATACCGATTTAATTTAAAGGGAAACTTTGCTTAAAACTTTTGTCGTTTAAATTGCATACATATATACCAAACTAGTGGTTTGGTCCCGGCGCTGCCCGGGATTTTCAAAATAACATTTAAATAATAGTTTTTATTTCTTTTTATATATATAAGCTATTTTTACTTTTTTCAAAAAGATAAGTAATGTTAACATTGAATTGGATAGTCTTTTTTGGTGAGAAAAAAAAGTGATTAGAGATCTTATTAAAATCCTTTTAAGAAAGTTTCTTGTAATCATACTTACCGATTTCTATGAAGACAATACAATTTGGCGTTCAAACCTCATTTTATGGAACTGGAACTAAAAGCTGTATGAAATCTTAGTTTAAATACACTTCTCTCTTTCCAAGCAGATTTCATTTAGACACACGTTAATTAAATATTTTTATTTAACGAAAGTTTGAAGTGGGCGTGAAATTAGACATGGAAAAACATGGTTGAAGTATGGTTCAAAAAAAAAACATTTTATGGTCCCTGCAATGGCAACAAACAAACTTTTGTGGTTTTAACAAAACTTTTTTCAAGATTGATAATATTTTGTTCTTATTTAACAATAAAGTGTTGTTTACCTCCCTTGAAACTTTAAATATGGTTGAATTTAACAATTATTGTTATTTAATTTAAATTTTGTTTGTTTTTTAAAAATTTGTTTAAAATTTATAAACCAAAGATCCCTGAAGAAGCTGTCCATTGTGGCAGCGAAATATTGGATAAACTTTAAATAAATATTATTTTGCATAACCTGACCTTGAGCTTGAATTAAAAATAAGAAGAAATACACATATATTGTGTTAATAAAATAAAGCTACAACTATACACTTAAACATATTATGTTAACCTTAACCATATTATGATCACGGCAACCAAATCATGGTTCATTATAAGTTCATCCACCCAAAAGCTATAAACATATTATGGTTGCCTCCAAACATGTTATGGTTAATACTTAAAAACAATAATATGTTCGAAATTATATCATTTTAAAATATTGTATGTTTAATTTTTAATTTATAAAATAATATGCTTAAAAAGCAACAACATTCTGGTCGCTTGCATTTTACAATAGTAGCTTGGTTTGCTTAAAATTCTCATTCATTTTATTTTACTTATTGATTAAAATACATAAATTTAGCTAGAATAATCTACAGGAACCGAAAAAATGGCAATGAAGGTCGTCACAGGCGGGAATATGAATCAAAGTGGATTTTTTATAAAAGTGGAACATAACACCTATCAGGAATGAAAACTTAAATAAAATTATAATTTGAAACTTAAGAAACAAATTGAAAAAATGGATGAAATAAATAACCATAATATGGTTAACATTGACCATATTATTGTTAATTCTGACCATAATATGGTTTCTTTTGTCAAAATTCTGGGAAGTTTTGACCATATTATGGTTAATTTCGACTATATTATGGTTAGTTTTGAACATAATATGGTTAGTTTTGACCATATTATGGCTGATTTCGGGAAAACATGTGTTGATTTTAACCATACTATGGTCATATTTAAACATAATATGGTAACCTGCAATCATAAACGTTGTTAAGATCCAACCATAGTATGTTGCTCTTAGAATACGGCTACCTCAACCATATTTTTTTCTACGTGTGGGCTTAAAATATATTTTCGTCGACATTTACAGTCTGTAAAGTCTTGTGCTTTGTTGTTGATTAGAGTTATACCTGAATCACCATTTTAAAAATTACTTTTCAGAAAATGTTTTAACAAAAAGTACCAAGAATACAAAATTGTACCCTTTTTGTCCCACTAATTTAAAATTGTCCAAATCTATGGTTCAAATGATAGTGAAAATAAGCCAACTTTAAAAATGTTGATTCTACGGATTTCTTATTTTAGTCTTTAGTATGTTTACTAAATTTTGAAAAATTGTTTGCAAAAATTACGTAAATTTGCCTTGTTTTGCTTCTTTAAGCTTATTTTTTAAAACTAAAACCTGGTAATATTTAAAGTAAAAAAATAAAAAAAAACTTTTTAAATTTTGTGGTCTAAATACCGTTAAATGAAATGTACCTAAATCCACGTTTTAACCACTTTTACTCCCTAAAAGACCGATTTTCAAAATTTACTTTTCTGTGACATACGGCCATAGCAATAGATTATTGTTCCTTAAGAAACTTCTTATTCATAAATGAATTAACAATTTATGCTAGATCAAATCTTAAACAGTAGACTTAAAATAAAACTATATTTATTATGTGCGTCACTAGTACTCTCAATTTAGCGTATGATGATCTTTTCGACAAAGAAATCTAAAAAAAAACTCGAAAACCTTAAAAAAGCCAAGCAGATAATTTCAAAAATTAATATTATTCAAGTCACGTGTTTCTAAACGCCGGTTGATCGTTTGATTCACTAACATTCTAACACACATACAACAAAACATAACAGCAGTGATGTCAACTTTTCAATAACAAAAAGCTAAACAAAAAAAAAAATTATATAAAATGGCTAAACAAGATTTTTAACAAACAAACAAACTAAAATGCTCATAAGTAAAATTTTAAACATTTTATAATGTTATACGAGCACTTTATTTTTAACATTGATATAATTAAGGCGAATTCATACAGGTGACCGCAGAGCAGTGATGCCAACTTAGCTCTCTTAAAAGAATCTGAATAACGATAAAAACTTAAAAACAGCTCGATTTCGTCACTTTTTGTTATATTATTTTAGCCCGTTTTAACTTTTTTTTTTTGGTATGGTTACGTTTTTTGTTTTTATGGTTATATCCAGTTGAGAAACGGTTGAAAAATTTAAAAAACGTGGGAAATGAAAAACATCCAAAGAACGGATAAGTTTGGTATCAATTCATTCAATAAACTTAATAGTTTTTCTACACTCAAAATATTATGTAGTTAAATTCAAACGAAAATTCATTTTAAACAACTTAAAATTCATTTAAAAAACGGATCATTTACATTTCATTTAAAACAAACGATTTTTACATTCATTTTAAATTTTTTTATTTATTAAACTGCATATTCCTTTAAATTGAATAGTTTTTACTTTCAAAAAATATATTTTAACCGACAAAATTCAAACTAAATAACAAAATAAATACGGAAAAACATTATTTTTTGGTAGTTTGTTTTTTGAATAGCAAACATAAAAGTTAAAAAATAAAATTATTTGTAAAATAACTATATTTTTATTAAATTTTGACGGTACGGAAAACGAATTTAATAACTCACAATCAGTTACTGTAATAATTTTATAAGTGTATAAATATATCCCTAGTTAAAAGCTGAAGTTAACAGGACTTTAAGTGTCTAAATCGAAACTGATGGTAATTGAAGCTTACTTTCAACAGTAACAGGCAAACACATATTCAAAAGTTTTATATTCATCTATTGCTTCAAAGTTTTTAACTGTTTTTACACTAAATAGTTAATAAAATCAAAAGCTGTGCACTAATTTCAGTGAAAAAGAACTCAATTCCTTTGGAATAAATACATTACAATGGTTCGGTCCCCATACTTTTTAAAATTGAGCCAGTCACCCCCTAGGATTAAAGATTAGTTGAAAAGAACTCCAGGAAATTTTTTTTAATAGTTTGCCACGCCTCTGGATACTGCCCTTTCAGTTTTTTGTAAACTGCGTCGACATTTAAAGTCCGATCATAACATATTGCATATCGTTATTTATAGATTGTCTATGGCTTCATTTTTGCCTTTATTGAGTTTTTAATCCGACATCAAATTCTGGGCGCCACTAATGCCATCTCGGATCGTACCCACCCCAATGTCCAATTTTTTGCACGTGGCAAGAAAGCCCTTCTTAAACTTTATACTTCTAGCTTTAACTTCTTATGCCACGCCCCACAACAAGGCCCACTTTTCTTTACTTATTATCATTATTAATGGCCTCATGGCTTCATTTTTGCCTTTGATGACTTCTTAATCCAACATCGAAATCTGGACGCCACTTTTTGTACGTGGCAGGAAAGTCCTTCCTTCTAATGGTTTGTATGTCTAGGTTTTACTTTATTTACTTTATTTACCTTTGTGCCACGCCGCAAAAGCATGCCCCATTTATTTTTGCACAAAAATATTATATTAAACCAGGTAGATCAACATATAAAAACAAGAAAATTGCATCAGTCAGAATAAAATTTTAAATCAATGAATTATCTAAAATTGTAAAAAAGAGTTTTTGCCACCCCCTAAAATGCAGTACTTTTTATTTTTTATACAAACCGTCTTTTAAAGTCCGCATCGCATATTGTTGTTTATGGCTTGAATGTTACTTATGTTTTGCTTATACAAGAGTTCTGCAACTGGTATCTGGTAAAGGCTAGTTTACATTATTATACTTTGTATTATTACATGTCAAAATTATGTAATATGTAAAAATCTGAAAGTGTGAATGCATGTGTGATGAAAATGACAAGTATTATGAAAAAAGTTTGACATCCCATACGACTTCATCGTTTTTTGAAAAATTTCTAAACAATAATACATTTCATTGGATCTGGGTTGCATTTTATTTCATGTGTGAGTGTTTATACTTTGTGTGATGGTGTGAACACAAACTGTCATGTTAAATTAGATTTTTTGAAAGTCGCAACAAAACTCATTAGATTTCTATCTCACAAAGTATTATGGAATACGTAAGACTTGTGAGATAGTGTAAACTATCTTAAGGCTAGTTAATGGCTAGGAAATATTAGTCCATATACAGAAAAAAAAACACCCGGGATAAATTAAGTTTTTTATACAAATTTTGTCTTGGCAATTATGTATGCCGTTTGCATATTTCAATTTATATATATATATATGCACTAAATTCAAAGCAACTTTTATTTTAGCTTATACATAGTTCAAAACTTGCCTAATAGCTTATTTTTTTCTTCAATGCTAAGCAAGACAAAAAATAGCCTAAGCTAGCCACTAAATGGCTAAATTGGCAACACTGAATTTCAGTACGCTCACACACTCGTTTGGCATATTAATGAGGCAAAGTGTTCACAGGAATCACTGTGGATCGATTGATCACAGTGCCAGAAAAAGTCACATGATCAGTATGTTATAAAATTATCTAGGTGTTTCTTTAGCTTAAGGGCTTTATTTATGGCTTTAGTGCTGACGTTGATTGTCGTCATAAATGTTTAATTTGATTAGGTCTATTAAATTATAAAACTTACAATTGGAAATTTTTCCTATTTTTAGTTAAAGAGAATTAAAAATTCTACGAAATTGTCTGTATTAAAAGAAAACTATTATGTATAACTTTGTTGGAGAGGGGAAAAAGAAGGTTTCTTTTACAAAATACATATTTTTTTTTTTTTTTTAATTTCCTAAGCTTATCCCGCGAAGCTCTATGCTTGTCTGCAGGAAAGAAACCAGAGTCTCTGGCGGGAATCGAACCCGCAACCTTGACGCTGATAGACACGCTCGCTACCAGCTAGCCTACCGGGGCACAACGAATAAAATTGTAAAATAAATAATACTAAAGAGGTTGGTTTCGTTAAGTTTTCTATTTAAAAATACCAATTGTATTCGGCACAGATCCTTGATAATTATAATCTGGTCGATAATTTCATGGCATTTATTTTTTAAGTTTGATTTCCGGCATACGTCCGCCGCGGCTACGAGTTACATGGTCCATTCGATCAGTACAATTCTTGACTACTTTTTCCAATGAATAAGGCGTCAATGGTGGCTTGAATATTGGCTTCCATCTTTTTAATATTTGCTTGCTTGTCGGCATAAACCCATAACTTAACATATCCCCATTTAATTAAATCGCACGAACGAGGGGGCCATAGAGGAGGTCCACTTCGGGAAATAAAGTTGTCACCAAATTGATTCTGCAATAATGCGATTGTAAACCGCGCTGTATGGCAAGTTTTGTCATCTTGTTAGAAACAAATGTTGTTGATGCTTATCTGATTAATTCAATCAGCATGGCTCTATAGCGCTCGCCATTCGCCATAACGGCGGCTCCTTGCTCATTTCTAAAGAGCGTGTAAACCTCTTTAAACAGACAATTTTAATCGATGGAATGGTGATTTGTTAACGGCTCGAGAATTGCTCGAGAATTGAATAAGGCAATTTTGCTAGTTGCCGTAGCCATTAAACCAGAAATAAGCTTCGTGAAATGGACGAAGTGCTCTATGAACTTCGCAAAAAATTTTATTAATTTTCAAAGTAAATTTTCACAATTTGAAAGCGTTGTTTTAGCGTTTAACGATTCATGATGACTTTTCAAACATTTTCATGATCACTTGTCAAACCTGAACAAAATGTGAACACAGTTTAACACTCTTAGCTTTCAGACCATAGCTACCGATATCAAAAGTTCTCAAGCAGTTAAAAAAAAACACCCTTTATAATTCAATTGAAAACTTAAACTTGAGTAACTTACAAGAAAGAAAGTTTAGTTTGTCAAGCCAGGCCGGTTGAAACTTTACACCACAGTATATTCAGACAATTTTCTAAAAGTGGGACCCATGGGCAATCGTGGACTAGGCAAACATTCAATATTTATATGAAAGTTTTTTGTTGCGAATATTATCTAAATATGAATATCCATATGGGATTTTTTCGTCTTAAAGCGATTTTAAAGAGGAGGGGACACCGTTAGATCGATTCAGAAAGTGAATCTGCGTCGATCGGTATACTAAAAGGTGGGTCTAAGGCCATTATTTTTTGTGCTGCACACATTAGCTCAATACAAAAATACCCTCTCACCTATTGGGATGTGGGTATGAAAATGGTGGCATCTTTGGGCCCCAACTACTCTCTCTCTCTCTCTCTTATTTTTTAAAGTAAAAATTAAATATTAAAGTTGATTTAAAATATTTTACTTTTAACAGTTTTAAGACCTTCAACTAAAGTTTTAAACCAATTTGAAAGGCCTTCAAATTGGTATTCTAAGGCCCGTTTTCACAACTTACCGATAGCTAAAAGTAGGCTTTAACCGGCCTTATAAAAAGTGTTCGATTATTAAAACTTTACTTTAACCTAAAGTGAGCGATGAAGTAGATTAAGGTTCATTCTACCTGGTTTGTTAAAGTAAAGTTGTTATAATGAAACACTTTATATACGGCCGATAAAATCTTACCTTTAGCTAAAGGTAAGTGAAATAAGTTTATCAATACCTTAATATTTTTTTTAGATATGTTCGAAAAGTTAGCATTTTGTATAAATTTTAATTACAATAAACTTCTTTCACTCTTAACCATTAATTTTTTTCATTGATCAATTTGTTTGAGTGAGACTTATGTTTTCGATTTAATTGTTTCATAGAATTTGATTTCAAAACTACATACAACGTTTTTTATTTAAAACAAAAAAAAAAACTATTATAATTAAATTGAAAAGTTTTTAGTAAGAAGAAAATTAAAATTTTTAATGACGTGATAGTTTAATTGTTTAACATTTTAATCTCCTGCTTATTCCAGTGATCACAGCAATTAAAACGTTTTGCTTACTCATTGATCTTTTCATCCATTCAGCGATCTATTCATTTATTTAACTTACGATCACTATTAATTAGTGTTTGACAAGTTTAATTAACACATTAAATTATAAGACTTGTTTAATCGCAGCGAATTGTTATTTAATGTCAATATAAATGTGTATAAATTATATTAAATAAATAATTAAATATTTTTATTTCTTTTTTCCTTTGTAGTAGATAAATATAATCTACATTTGTAATTGATTGGCATAAATGTTTAAAATTATTTTATTGGAAATTAACACACACTCAGACAAACAAAAGATTAGCAATTTTAATAAATTTATAAACTTGGCTTTTATAATTTAATAAATGGGTTATTAAGCGGCTGCTAGACTTTGATCTCAAACGATAAATCTTATGATTTACGATTAACACTTTTAATACGCATAAAAGGGGAACAGGTTTGAAAAAAGGTTTAAATTTAGCATTGTATCTTTCTTATTCTTCTTCTTTAATATAAAAAATAATATAAACAAGGCTTCATTCACAAAAACTATTTCAGGTTTACACGATGTTTCTATGAGAAATTGTTTAATTAACCTTTTATTAATCTAGAATCTAAAAAAGGGGATACGCCTTTGGGGAATAGGCATCTGCCTCAATTGTACATTGAACGAAATATGCAGTGTAAACAATAAATTGCTTTGCTTTGCTTCTCAGAAATCGAATATAGATTCCTGTACGAAAAGTTTTGGTTTCGATTGCTCAACGAAGCTTAACGTCAACATGTTCCATCGATTTCTACGTACGAAAGATGGTTTTTGCGGCTATAAAGTTGTTATTTTAAAAATGAAGTCACAAACCGCCAGGTCAGCCCAAAAAATTCAAATATGATAAAATTTATTAATAAAAATTGTTGCCAAACTTAAATTGGATTCAGTAGAAATAAACCGGAAGCATAACAAAACCGTAGGAGAAGTCCAGCCGAATCTTCATGTAGTTGAGGTAACGCTCTGTATTTGATGGATGATGTAGGATGCCATCTATTATAAGCTACTGAAATAAAGCAAGATTAAACAGACAATTGTATTCCCGTAGGCGTATACAATTGATTCGTTTAAAGCGTGAATTGGGCGAAAAGCGCACCCAAACATGTAAACAGTTATGAAGCCGTAATATTTCTTTATCAAAATGCTTGGCATTATTTTGCAAGACGAGTTAAAAAATATTTAACATTGTTGTGGGCTTATATTTAAAAAATGTCAAATTTAGCAAAATAAATTTATTTTGATAAATTTTTCCAATAATTATTTTCTGATTTGAAAAATTTTGGAATTTTAATACTTCAATATACTGTGTTTTATACCGTTGCCTGCTCACAATGAAAACTTTAAGATGTCACAATGCTGCCATATTGAAACCTTAAGAAACTCATTGTAAATTCCCTCTATATAATTCATAAGTTTTAGCTATTGTTATTTGTGCGTTTGTATATAGAATGTTCGCTTTATCAATAAACAAAAACAAACATAAAATTCTTTAACCGTTGATACGTAAAAACGTAGAAAAGTTTTTATTTTATCAGGTTTATCTGCAGCAGAACGTCACGTATACGTAAAAGTACCTATTTGTACATAAGTTTGGTAAGGAAAACGGAACAGCTGATCTGCAACGTATACGTTTACGTAAGAGATCCTTAATCTTTTTTAATATTTAGTGTTTCTTTAAACAGGGCTCAAATTACAACATTTGATATCGATCGTTATTTCCATTTAAAATCAATTCTAGTTTCAATCGATATTGGATGCCGTAATTTGCCTCCTTAAAAAGAGTCGGGGGTATTAAGATTAACGTACACTGGATTCTTTAGCTTAATTGTATTAACTACCTTTCTGCTATTTCTTTCAAATTTGTATTTTTAATTACTAATCTATGCAGTCTATATAGTGTTAAAAAACAAATTTTAAATAAGTTTTTTAGCAAAGGTAATCAATTTTAAAAAAGACCTACTTATGCATTGAAAAACTTCTCACTCACGCATTCTCAAAATAATTGCAGTAAACGCTTAAGCTAGTTTTAAAAACGGATCGGCTTTCAAACATTAGAAAATAACTTGATAAACCTTTCAGAATTTTTCCTCTATTTCTCGGTTTAATTAAAGCTATACTTAAAAAGTCGAACGTTTGAAAATTAGTTAATATTCAAATTTTAACAAGAATTTTTAAAATAAAAATTAAAAAATATCAACATTCGATATCAAATTAAATAGGATTTGAAATGAACTCGGTTTTACAATATAAAAATTTAAAAAAAAGTGCCCTACACCATAGAATTGAGAGAAGCTTGTATGGTGGCTATGTGAAATTATAGACCGATTCTTGCCATTTTTAATAGGCTTGATCCTTATGACTATAAAAACTAATCTACTAAATTTTATCATATTATCTCCCGGACGGATGGACGGAGGGAAGTCTCTAGATCAGCTGATAAACTTATTCTCAATCGATCGGTATGCTATAAGGTGGGTCAGTGACCATTATTTTTCAGTGTAACACACATCAGCACACAACGGCATCACTATTGTGGGGTAGACATAAAAAGTCAATGTTTAAATACGATATGAAATTAATTCGGTTTTAAAATACATATAGAATAGGGTGTCCCATTCAAAAAAAAATTTTGGGGATCATTCTTAATTTGAATACTCATAAGGCTAAGAATTTTTGAGATTTTTTTCAGATTTTTCGGAGGTGGTTTAGAGGTCGCGCAAATTGATTTTGTACCAAAAATCGACCTTTTTGGGCTTTTTTTGAATTTTGGTTGAAAATTGGTAAAAAATAGATATTTCTTCAGCTTCTGAGTCAATATTCTTAAAGAAAATTTTCCGATCTTTAACTTTATGTGCATAAATAATAAGTTTCGTCAGGGATTTTCCACATTTTGATACATTATATAACAGTTTTTCGTAAATTTTCAGCAAATATGAAAAAAAAATGCTTTAGAACTTTTAAAATTAGTATTAAACTAAAAAAACTAATGATGCAGTTTAAAAGATTATGAAGTTTTAAATAAATTAGCAACAAAAAAAATGAATTTTCTCTCACCGTTCTCGAGTTATACCCTTTCAAAGCTTTGTACACATTGTATGAAATGTATAATACAATAAGGTGTGAACTAGGTTTGCATTGCTTTAAACTTTAAATAATTGGATTTAGAAAATGTTTTTACAAATAAAATAATAGTTACTTACCACTCATACATAACAATTATATTAAAAACAAAGAAAAATAGAATTGTTATAAATCATTTATTATAGTTCTTGCGATGCTGATCTACCCCCTGCAGTAAACTCTGAAAGTCTGTTTCAGAAGTTGTGATATTGATATAACTATTAGCCAAGGCCACACCACGTTCTGCGACATCATTTACAACTTGCAATTGTTGAACTCTGTGTTTTGCTTCCTGAAATGATTTGTTGTTTTCCCATTTTTCTGGTTCCGTTTGTAAAAAATCAGTAGAAATGTTGCATACTTCCAAAAAAGTTAAGCTGGCTTTTGTAATAAAACACTGAATTTGTTTATTTTCAATCATGTCTTCTGTTAAATTTCCTTTCACTAATTCGTTGTTATTACTTGGTTCATGTAGGTTTCTAAGCATTAAACGCAAAGTTTTGGTATCTATACGTTCATCAAAAATCGATAAGGCAGCCAACTTCTCGGAAAGGTACCACTGATGCCTCAGAAAGGTTTTTAGAGTCTCGCTTGCAACTTTTTCATTAAAGCGTTTGTAATCATACAATTGTTTCAAAAGTCTAAGGTCATTGAGAGGAGTTGGCTGCCTTATCGTTTTTTAATGAACGTATAGATACCAAAACTTTGCGTTTAATGCTTAGAAACCTACATGAACCAAGTAATAACAACGAATTAGTGAAAGGAAATTTAACAGAAGACATGATTGAAAATAAACAAATTCAGTGTTTTATTACAAAAGCCAGCTTAACTTTTTTGGAAGTATGCAACATTTCTACTGATTTTTTACAAACGGAACCAGAAAAATGGGAAAACAACAAATCATTTCAGGAAGCAAAACACAGAGTTCAACAATTGCAAGTTGTAAATGATGTCGCAGAACGTGGTGTGGCCTTGGCTAATAGTTATATCAATATCACAACTTCTGAAACAGACTTTCAGAGTTTACTGCAGGGGGTAGATCAGCATCGCAAGAACTATAATAAATGATTTATAACAATTCTATTTTTCTTTGTTTTTAATATAATTGTTATGTATGAGTGGTAAGTAACTATTATTTTATTTGTAAAAACATTTTCTAAATCCAATTATTTAAAGTTTAAAGCAATGCAAACCTAGTTCACACCTTATAGTATTATACATTTCATACAATGTGTGCAAAGCTTTAAAAGGGTATAACTCGAGAACGGTGAGAGAAAATTCATTTTTTTTTGTTGCTAATTTATTTAAAACTTCATAATCTTTTAAACTGCATCATTAGTTTTTTTAGTCTTCATACAAATTTTAAAAGTTATAAAGCATTTTTTTTCATATTTGCTGAAAATTTACGAAAAACTGTTATATAATGTATCAAAATGTGGAAAATCCCTGACGAAACTTATTATTTATGCACATAAAATTAAAGATCGGAAAATTTTCTTTAAGAATATTTACTCAGAAGCCGAAAAAATACCGATTTTTTAGCAATTTTCAACAATAATTCAATAAAAGTCAAAAACGCTAGATTTTTGGTACAAAATCCGTTTGCGCGACCTCTAAAGCACTTCCGAAAAATCTGATAAAATTCTCAAAAATACTTTACCTTATGAGTATCCAAATTAGGAAAGATCCTCCCAGAAAATCCAAATTTTTATTTTTTTTGGGACAACCTAATATAGAACAATAAAATAAAATAGAAGGCTAAAGCTACGGGTAGAGTACATTTAACAAAAATTTTAGGCCCCACACGTAACCACTATTTTTATTAAATATTTGTTTGATTTTGCATAAAGTTTGCTAGATAAAACAGCATTTGCCATTTTATTAATTTAATAATAATAAAATTTTAATAGATACAAACATTTTTAAAACGAAAGTTAAAAAAAGTAGATCAATGTAGGTTAAGCATTTTTGAATTCAAATATTTGTTAAATGGTAACGTACCTTAGGAAATAAGAATTTTTCACAATTTTGATAGTTCACAAATTATTTGACAATAATTTTAAAATTATTGCATTAGAAAAGAGAAAACTGTGAATCAATGCTTGCTATAAAATTGAGTAGGAATTAAAATCAAACCCAATCTCAAACGTTTAAAAATGATTTTATAAACATAATTTGAGAATAATTCTTAATTAAAAAAATTTTTTTCTCAAACTTTTTTTTCGTAAATTGCTTAAAAATAGTTTAATGAAATGTTTTTAATAACATTTAATTTCAAACAGAGGATGATTAGCAATCAAGCCAAACCCCAACTTTTTAAATATGATTTCATAAGCAATTGATAGTAATAAAGGTTTTTAATAATATGTATGTAAAGTATCATTTAATATCGAATTGTTTATAATAAAATTTATTTAAGTCGGTTTTATTTGAAATTCAACTTGAAAATTTTAAGCTGCATTTAAGAATTTCCAAATTCCCTAAAAAAAAGGAGAATTGCTTGACAATAACTTTCAAAAGTTTGAATGGTGATTCGATAATGATTAAAAAATCATATCAAAATCTACAAGATGAGCAGTGTGGCCATGTTCAAAAATATTTTACAGCTAAATCGGCTTTTAAATAATGCTAAAAAAAATCCTAAACTGCCAAAAAATAATGCTAAAATTAAAATTGTGCTATTTTTTGTTATTTTAGGAAATTACATACCTTTATATGGGCATTTCCTAGGGTCACGAACGTACGTTCGTACGCTTTTGCTGTACAAATAATATAGAAAACAAAACTTTTCCTAGCATTTTTTTTATTGCGGTTCGATAGCATTTGGGTAGCTCTATCTTTAGTGCAGAAGATGGATTTCATCGAGTTTAAGTTTTCATAATGATAGTTATAAACATGTGGTCACGAACGTACGCAAAATAGAAGTCTACTTTGACTGACAGTAGTGAAATGTAAAAATCTGCGTAATGGCACGGAATATTCAGAAGTGATTAATTTATTTTAAAAGTATATTAATGAAGTTCTCTATCCAGTATTTACACAATAAAATATCTCTATTGGTTTTTGTTTAATTAGCTTATATCCCGGTCGCGAACGTAGGATTTGTCCATATGTTTTTTTTTTTTGTTAATATCACCATGCATAAATATCTTCATATATCCGTAACAAAAAACTTAATACTCAATTCTGTGGTTTTCATGGGCAACCGCGTATGTCTATTTTTTCTGATTTTGAGATGTTGATGCCAAATTGCCTAATTTTAAACGCTCTTTACATGTTTCTAAAAATTTTTGAAAAAAGATGGATCAATACCGATTTTTCAACGTAATAACAAAGTTCAAAAAGTGCAATACCTAGCCCATAGTTTGATCTAGAATGTTTTTTCGGCTCTACTGAAAATTTTTATTTAAAGACATACGCGGTTGCCCATGAAAATTACAGAATTTTCAATTGATTGTAATGGACAGATTATGAAGAAAGAGTGAAAACATAACATATTTTTTGCATGCAAAATAGTTATATAAAAATGGTAGCTTAAAAAGAAAATACAAAATTTTCGAGTTTCCAGCGCAATTTCCTCAAGTAAAAAAGCTGAGATATGATATGAAACCATTACAACATAGACTTTTTTTAAAGTAATAAACAATAAAAGACGATGATTATCAACATTTTAAATTTTCATCCTGGTTGACCTTTCTAAGCAAATGCCCATATATGATTTATTTTACATAATTCTTCCCTATAAACTTACATCATATCAATAGCACAAACTGATTAAAATAAATAAAATATTTAGTAAACATAAATGCCTGTATTTATAAAAAATTTTAAAATTAAATAAAGGTTTACAAAACAAATTTTGTATGAAAATTCTCCATAATAAACGTTTGTTAAATTTAATAATCGTTTATAAATACGGGGGAAAAAGTCTTAAAACTATAATAGAAATATATTTCAGTCTTTAGATACGTACATAAAGAGTTTTTAAACAAAAGGTTCCATACAATATCAAAACATCAAAGGAACTTGACCTATAAATGGCTTTTATTTAGTATTTCAATAAAATTTATAACATGTTTAATAAAAAATTTCATTTTATAAATTAAATACGTCATCAAGTTAATATTATGCTTCAACTTTTGAAGAATCGATCGAGATATCATTATAATATACATATGTTCTTATCGCATTTTAAATGAGATCGTACATTTTTTAAAACTATCGCAACATTTTAACCCACACCTTTTATAAAGTAGCGAATTCATTGTTTTTAACGTCATTATATTTCGAACTTTTGTTTTTAAGAGATTTATACCACTACCCTGCAGATAACGAGACTAGTCCATACATGCATGTAAAGAGTAGTCCATAAAGGAGTAGGAGTACTCCAAAACTACTCCAAATATATGGGTAAAAGGTGGTCCATTTAACATTACGATGTCCTAGGAGGGGACCATATAACCCACCGAAGTAGTCCCTAAACTACTCCATGGAGTACTAAATTGGGTTAGTTTTAAAAGTACTCCATGTCACTACAGTATGGAGTACACTAAAGGGGTAGTTTAAGCATTTTTCATTTTTTACTAATCGCCTTTTATGGCGTGCCCTGTAGTCTATTATTGCTATTATTTACTTGGTATTTTTATTTTTTTTACCTTTTTTTCCCAAATTTCACAAACTTTTACTTTTAAATAAACAATTAATAATGGACACCATCAGGTCTACCAATGTGTAATACTGTTAACTATAGAAAAGTATACATCATGCAGTTGTTGGCAGCACTGCATGTTAATTTCTTATAACATGGTCCATATTACAGTAGATTGGACCATGTTGTTAGTAGTCCATTTAAGCCACAATGGACCACGTAGTCCAATATTATCTGTAGGGTAAAAACCTATTTTAACTTCCTTGTTGCTAAATGACAAAACCATAATGTTCGTTGCAAAAGAAGCTAATTCACTTAATCGATTTTCATTTAATGCATTTTTATATCCATAAACACTTTTCCAGAAATCAACTGTTGAGTTCTTATTTAACAATTCATATGAATTGAGTTTCTGATGTTCCAAAGTGAAAGTGAAATCAATCATTTCTTCCTTAAAATGTTCGCTTAATTTGCATTTATTAGTCTTTAAACTATTTTCTACACAAAAAAAGTTAGTATATGTTAAATTATGAAAATTTTTTGGCAATCGTTGTCAAAGTTGACATATTAATTGCGCTATCAAATCTCGGCATTTAATTCATATTTGTTTTTCTATTTCAAAAGTTATGGTACTCTTTTCGTTTCCAAAAATTTTTCAGAATCGTAGTTGGAAAAAATCAGCTTAACATGAATTAACATGAAAGATCTTTTAAAAGATTGTACAGTTTCTATAGCAAAAGAGTAGGGATTTGTATGTGCATTCAACAAAAAAGTATGGTAGATTTTCAAAAAAGATTACTTGAATATTCTTAAATTAAATAATGCTAAAAAATGCTAAATATTTAATAGAAAAATGCTAAAAAAAATGCTTACTGCTTAATGAAAAATTTGCAGCTAAATCAGACTAAAAAATGCTTAATCTAGCTGCAAAAATGCCAAAATGGCCACGCTGAAGATGAGTTAGAAACGTTTTTCATTTGTGTACTAAGATTTGAAATAAAGTTGAACAAACCATTTTTAATTATTATTTAAAATCAAAGTCTTTCTCAAATCGTTTTTTTTTTGTTTTCTCATATAAAATAGAAAAAGTTGTGAGACCGCAAGAAACCGCTCTTTTTCAAACATTTGACTTTTTATGAGTTGCTGTGTGCATGCATGCCTTTAAGGGTGTGTGCCTCTCTTAACTACTTGAATTTTTCTTAGAAATTATCTTCTATTGATTTTGTTTCTGTATTTTTTTTTCTAAGAAAACAACTCTTTAAATTAATAAATTTAAAAAGAGTTGATGAAGTGGTTCCTGTCATTAAAATTATAAATTGTTTTCTATTATATTCTTTTTCTTAATGAATTTGCTTAATCATAATGACTTTGAAGTGTTTTGTTCTTTTTTGTTAATCTTTTGATCTACATCACGTGCATAATGAATGGATGAATGAAAGGAATGACGTGTGTGTCCGAGTTATTTCCCCTACTTAGAATGCATATATTTTAATAGAAATTTTTGGGTTAAAAATGAGAGCATTAACCTTCGCCTAACCAGTACTCACCCAGGTGACCATTTTGATTTTATTTCTTTAATAACTTACTTAAGTTTGTTTCAGTGAAAAGTAAATTGTTACTCACTGAACGTATTGTTAAGTTCTTAAAAAAAAATAAAATTTGTGTGACAAACACCGGTAGGTTAGATGGTAGTGAGCTGGTCGATTCGCGCCAGAGACTGTGGTTTCTTTCCTGCAGACAAGCGTAGAGCGGGATTAGATAATTGAATTAAAAAAAAAACTTGTTAATCGCCTATAATCATATTTATAGAGGAGCAGTACCACCCGTGCTGGTATTAGAACATGATAACGCTCTAATTCCCCTTCATAACGGTAATTTTTAGCTCTGTTCTAACCATTCTTAAAATACACCCCAAAGAAAGGCACCTCTTGTTTAGGAGCTGCAGCAATCTATCTTCCGCTGCTTAAGGACAAATGCCAGCAGCATCTCTTAAGTAGCAACAGCACCTAGGGAGAGTCCTTCATCAGGCCCAACTATCCCACAAGTGGGGAAAAATTCTCCCTTTAGTGAAATAACCGGGTTATCCCTATCCGCGACTTTGGGTAGTAAACCACAACCACCACGTTATCCCCGACAGTATTCTTTCAAAGGAAAAGCGAAACTTCCGCAAAGACAATCTTCCTGAAAGACAGAAAGCATTTCACGCAAGAAGTATACTAACGGAGGCCTCAACCAATAGTCAGGCCGGTGCCCTGCTACCAGGGGCTAATGACTCCCGTCGTACCAGATAGAATCTCTGATCGCAAGAAATCGTGAAAATCTCTTGAGATCTGTCAATTTCGGTTTTTTTTTGCCGAATCCCAGGTATTGGCCGCACCTGATTGTGATGCGGAGGATGCAACACCAAAAGATCAAATATCCCTAAGATAATCTCTATACCTACGGGGTGGGGTTCCTATAGCCTGTGACTTTTTCCTTGAGGAAACAATGTTAAGAGGAAGGTTCTCATCATCGCAGGAAAAGTGTTCCTAATTTCACTTAAAACTTTTAAATATTTCAAAATCAAAAATTCTTTCACCTTCCATAAATAAATAAGCTCAATATTTATCTTCCCATTTGCATCAAGAAATTATTCATCAATTATCGTTTTAAGCAAAGAGAAACTATTAAGGCCGCTTTAGCCGACCGTAAATGTAATTAAATGCAATGTAACGTACCGTAACGTACTGTAAGCTCGTTTGTGCACTTATAGAACATGTAAGAACGTGTCAGCTGTTTTTCAAAAACATTAACAAAAAAGAGAAAAGTGATGAGAACTAAAAGTGTTGAAATGGCGACCGCTTTGAAGAAAAAGTACCAAGTGATTTAAATAGCATTAAAACGGTATTTCTTGTATGTTTATATAAATAAATAAATATTTGATATTAATATTACAGATTTACAATAAACAAATATGTATTATGTATAGCATATTCGTACACATGTTCTTACATTATTTTCAAAATGTGCATACACAAAACAAGGTTTTGATCCCATTAAAAACCAGACTTTTTATTGTTTGGGTATATGTATGCATTTTTTTATTTTATACATCCAAACATATATTTGTATAAATGAAAATATGTATGGATTGTAACTTATTTTGTCAAAAGTCCACAGATATTATTACTAAAAATGTACCAAAGAAAAAGAGTGATTTTACCCGCATTCCATTTAAAATACAAGCAGCCCATCACTATCTACAACTGTCACGTAATCTCGTAATGAAATTCTATTTTCTACAGGTTGGTACGTTACGGTAAAGTGACATTACAGTCAGTTAAGCAGTTGCATTGCTTTCCATATAACAGAAACGATCAGCTGTTTACATTACATTTACATTTCTACATTTACGGTCGGCTAACAGGGCCTTTAGAAAAAGTGTTACATTCAAATATGTATGTATGCATGTATCTCTGGTAAATTACAAATTTGACATACAAAATGAAGTTTAAATATTTTATAGACAATTAATCAGTCAGCAAGAAAGAAGTCATGTCATGTGGAATATTAAAGTCCAACCAACAGTCACTCCTGCTTGAAGCTGCCTGCTACTTTACAGCAAACAATCCAAACATACATTTTTACAACACGTACAAACACATTTATTTAATTTTATACACGAATGTGTGAGTTAATGTTCATATTTATATGAATGTATAAGAAAGAATTGTTTGTATGTATGTTTGTAGATAAGTTTGACTGTTATATTTAATTTATATGATATTAAAATATTATTACTCGTATTTTATCGTCTTTACTTGACAACAAACATTTTTTTTCATCATTGTTGAAACGAATTGTATGCACACAATCGTAACGTACACTATAATTTTGTACATTCATACATTAAGACAAATATATGTATTTATGTTTGTACAACAATTGTCCGAGAAGTTGCTTAAATTTTCACTTAGCAACAAGTCCAATTGTTGTTTATGACTGAAGTCTTCGCTTCAAAAACACACACAAACACACACACTCACTGACTCACAGCACCAACAGCTTATGAACATTTTTTTATGTTGGCAACTGGGGGCATGTTCACTCCTCTTACAGTCAGTCAGTCATGTCTACGTGAAAGACAACAATAACAAAACTAATTATACTCGCATGATCATAAAATAAACTAAAATACAATAAGCTCGTACAATAAAAAAAAAAAAAAATCAAATAGATGTGAAAAAATATTCACTTAGCAACATCTTTCGTATTACAAAAATAACGAGGAATATCTGAAAAGTCCTTCTTTTGATTAATTAAGCTTACAGGTACAAAGTATGTTGTATTTATTCTCATTTGAATTACTTTTATGTGTTACAAATAGAAACTGGGAAACTGGGTAGTGTATTAAGTCATTCCTGAAAAATTGAAGGAATAAGACTATTACAAAAAAGCTTTATAAAATACATAACTTGAATTTAACTCATAGAATAAATTCGAAAAAAAAAAAAAAATGTTGAATATAATATAAAGTAACCTACGAAAGGAAATAATTCCCAGTTTCTATTTGTTAAAATAGTTGAGTTAAATACATTCAATTTATAAAGTATCACTATCCAGTGTGACACAAAGAATGCTGACGAAGGCCGTAGCGGGCCAGAAAATGCATTACATTCAGCTGGTGTCTAATAATTGTAAATTTTTCTGTGCATACAATATACTTCATTGCTATCCAAAGGATAGCGTAGGTAAAATGTAACAAGAAGATACAATATAATAGTCTGGTAGTGTATAAATTCATTCCTGAAAAATTGAAGGAATAAGACTATTACAAAAAAGCTTTATAAAATACATAACTTGAATTTAACTCATAGAATAAATTCGAAAAATACAAAAAAAAAATGTTTTATGTGTTACCCAGGAATATTTAGTAGTTAATTGATGTCGCAATAAATGGCTAATAAATTAGTGAATGTTTAAACGCTGGTTTAGTTATACTAAACTGAAATTTATATGTAGTTTAAACTCAACAACTATAAATCAGTGCCCCATGTATTTTGTGTAGTTAAAAACAATAACATGTAGCAGCACTACGATAAATCTTGTTAAATTCATATGCTCTGTATTGGTAGTTTAGCGTTTAACAAAAGGGAACAAAATTAAACTTTTTGGGCGCGGCCTGAAAAGTCCAGCTGATAAAAATGGCTGTTCCCCAGTGTAATAAGTCAAGCTCCAACTACCGATTTGTACGTCCATTTAAAATTTTTTCACATCTGAATTGGTTCAAAACCAGGGAAAGTAACATACATATGTATAATCACCAGATGATTGCTATTAACAAAAGTATTGAGAGAGCAAAAGCTTCAAAACCTTATTAAATTAGAGTGCAATAAATCGGAAGTCGAAGTCATATTACTAAAAAGTCTCTATTCAAAAATAAAAATTAAACTCTAAAACAACTTCTCATACTGCACTCCTATATGCAATATTAATAACACTATCTTAAGAAAATATACATACAATTGTAACTGTGTGAGTGTTGTTAATTATTGTAAGTCTTGGATGAACGGTTAGAAAATAGTCATTGAAATGTTTAAATATACAAGCGGACAGACAGACTAACTGACTTACAGGCAATCATATAATAATACAAAAAAAAAAAAAAACTTACTTATAATTGAATTACAGCTAAACACTTAAAATGAAGAAGAAAAAATAGCTTTAGTAACTTTACGTTTAGGCTTTTTACATGTATTTTATCACGTAATCATCCCAACAGCAACTGCACAAAAGAACATGTAAATCCATAACACGGGATCTCATTTCTTTAACATTTACCTAGTGTAAAGTATTTATTTAAGAAAAATTGATAAACTGTTTTGCAATGTCTGGGTTCACACAATGAAAGTTTTCTTTTCGAAAGCTTATTGGTGAGAGGGAAGAGAAGAATATCATGTTTTCTTCCGCTCATACCAATAACCTCAGACTTTCTGAAAGAAAACTTTTATATTGTGATAAACAAAAATTAATCATTTAAGTTAGTATAATCATTTAAGTTAGTATATGGTCTTGAAGCAGTGCTCTCCGCCGTTAGCTCGTCCCTAAGCAAATCTTTTCACAAGGAGTCGCTAATAACCCTGAAAATTACCGTACAATTGCAATCTGTTCTGCACTTTCCAAAGCTTTGGAGAGTATGGTAAATCAACATCTTGTCAAACTTTTAGCGTCAAACTACCTACTAAGCGAACACCAGTATGGCTTTTGTAAAGGCCGCTCTACTGGTGACTTACTGGCCCTGTTATCGAAAAAATGGTGCCGTTCCGTTCACCGTCTCGGCGAAAGTAAGGTAATTGCTTTAGATATTTCCAAGGCGTTTGACAGAGTCTGGCGTGGTGATCTCTTGTCAAACTCAGTTCCATTTGGTGTCAGTTGTAATTTCTCTCGATCTATATCGAGCTTTCTTAGAGATCGCACTATACGAGCTGCTAAAGATGGAGTTTCGTCAAACGAGTTCAAGATTCATTCAGGAGTGCCGCAAGACTCAGTTCTTGCTCCTACTCTATTTCTTATTTTTCTAAATGACCTTCTATGTCAAACTTCCAACCCTATCTACTTTTTTGCAGTTCACAATAACCTTTGCCATTCGAATTCATATGAATATAGACCAATCGTATCCGATGCTATGAGGCAGAACATGAATGATACGCTTAGCCAAAACCTTGGCAAAATCTCAGAATGGGGTCGTGCAAATAGGTTCGATTTTAATGCCCGAAAGATCCAATGTCGCATGCTGACACATAAACGCGCGACGATCTGTAAAATCAGAATCTTTTGATGTTCTGGGCATGAAGATACAATGTGATGTCCGATGGACAAAACATATATTCAAGGTTTTGAAATAAGCATTTAAGTTCAATTCACTCCATCTGATCTCCATACTATTTATCTCCATACACCTCTATCCGACCGCGAATGGAATACAACTCTCTTGTGTGGGCCGGGGCTACAAAGTCTGTTTTGGAGCTTCTCGACCGCGTGCAGGAGAGGGCGAAAGTTCTCATAAGTTTTTCCTTAAGATACCACCCTTTTGTGGCCGATTGGCTGGTGCATCGTACAAAGCACTACGGGGAAAATTCTTTTTTTGGCCGGACTGTTGTATGTAAAATAACCTTTCTGCAGAAGTCTTCCCACTCACTTTTGACATGAATAAGTTCAACTCGAGTGTTCACAAACACTACTCCCTTTATATATGTGTATATATATATATATATATAGGGCAGGGCTATAACCAAATTTTTGGCATAGTACCAAGAATGTTTTAAGCTATGTTCACACCTATTAAATATTTGACGTCCTTCACGTGACCACTAGTTTTCTTAAAGAATTGTTTGCTTTTGCAAAACGTTTGGCTAGGGCAAACATTATTTAACAGTTTCTAAATTACATTATGCAATGATCATTTTAAAATTAAAGTTTTGTAAATAAATAGAAATTGTTAAAAATAAAGCTTAAGTTTGATCAATTTACTGGCAACGCTTTTTTTGGATTTTATTGTCAAATATTTGTTAGGTCTGAACATACCTTTAGTAATGAAAACACCTGTCTCCCGTCGTTTTGTGAAAAAACCTTACGCAGGGAAGCAAATTTCAAAAACCTTCCAAGAAATTTTGAACCGCGATGAATTGTAAACCGTAGGAAAATTTATGTGAATGGAAAAACCAATGCCTCAATAAAATGGTAGAACATTTTATTGTCATTCATTACAACCTTTTCCACACAATTTTTACTTAAAAAATTCATTTTGTACCAGCATACTGGTGTAGTGTGTGCTTTAAGCTTAATTGTACAATCATGATGTATTGTGTATGGGCCCTATTAATCAGGGCTGTGGAGTCGTTAAGAAATAGTTATAACTCCGACTCCTTTTGCTGAAATTTTTTAAGTACGACTCCGACTCCGACTCCAACTCCGACTCCTACTCTAACCTAGCATTATTTAAGAGACTAGTCTTTATTTGACTTTAAACTCTTTTTTAATTTAGTACCTGGTAAATGGTTAAATATAGCAAGAAAATGATTCTGTAAAAATTTCAAATCGATATTTTAATTCTCACGTGACGCGCATTGAGCTTTAACCTATAAGTTACTAACATATGAGTAGGAAAGCTGAAAATATTTTATTTGGATTTTGAAAAAAAATGCAAAAACATATAGCGCCCGATTTAATAGACCAAATGAGTTGAACTTTTTTAATTCTAAAGTGTTATGACATTCTTGACTTATAACTCAACAGTTAAGAAATTTAAACCAACTGAAATATAGAAAAATAATGGATTTAATTTTGGAACGAACGAGTTTTGTTACGATCTTTCGAATGAAACGAGTTTTGCTTCAATCCGTATGGGATCATTGAACTTTAGTATATTTTAAAGGTTATATTAATTTATTAAAATTATGCAAACAGTGCAAAAAAATGTAAAAATAGTTCTGTAGGGGAGATATAAACTACTCCAATTCACATCTTTTTCAAATAACGTTTTTTATATTGTTGGAATTTATAGATGTGCGAATTTCCATAAGTCGTATCTAATGTAGCTTTCGAGATAGAAAAGTTGAAAACAACACCAAGTCCAATTGGCTTAGACGTTAAAGGCATAAAGAACTCGCCATTGCATTTTTCCGTTCCTAATTCAATATTATTATTGTCCAAGACCGAAATTTGAAATTGCAAGTCTTTATTATCTCTCCAATTTTCCCTAAAGTGAGAAGATAAAAGTATTCTCAAATCATTTTTCGGGTTAACCCCCACGTTGATGGGAATTATATCTGGAACAATGTCATGTATTTTTCCGAGTTCAGGAATCACCAAAATTCAGACATTTTGAACTTATTTAAACACGATAATGTTAAGTGTTAGTTTTTAGTCAGTAACCATTTTATTTTACACCACTATTTGCATTTGGATGCAGACAATTTTTTGTCGATCCTATTCGTTCGTTCGTTTACAGAACGCTGGCATTTAAATTTTTTCATGCGTGCATTTCGGATCGTTTCAACTGTTAAAATTAAATTAAGTTTTAATAAATTTTTCAGTGACGATTTGGTTAAGCCGGTTTACATTTTAAAATTTTTTTTTTATTGCTGGTTAAGGAAAACAGTGTGTATTTTATAAGATTTAACGATCAGTCAGTTTTTTTAGTTTTCAGGGCATACAAAAAACTTTAAGAAAAAAGTTTAATGATGAGAATAGGTAGGAACAGGAAAAGATTTATCTAGATATCATTTAGTAAATTTGTAGATGTGTAGACAATATTTGAATTTAATGATCTTTTTTTACACTATTTCCTTGTACATACATAAAACAGCAAATGGAAAAATTTTATGGAAAAAATTATTCAGGAAGCTGAAAATTATCGATATTTATTTATTTGATACTTATATTTTCTGAGAGAGAGAGAGAGAGAGAAGTGTGCCGTTAAATGCAAACGTTTATTCTATACTCATATTTCTATTTCTAAAAAATTTAATGTCTCAATTAGTGTTGAATACATGCGGAACAATAAGTATGAGTAACTCCCCGCTTAGCTCTACTTTTGCTTAACTGCTCACTCATTCATAACTTCCTGATATCTAAAGTTACGCGATACAAGTTAGACTAAAATAATATATTTGCATTAATTATTCTTAAACCTTCACCCAATTTATTCTTAAATAAATTTTTTTCGTACACGTTCTGTATTCTATTCAAATTTAATTTTGCAATTGCTTAATGTCTCTTCTTCATATTCAATTTTGTCTGCACTGTCATGGCTTTTCAATCATTTGTTTTTGTTCTGTTTTGAGTGTTGAAAGATGATGCAATTTGAAAGTAAAATTTTATAATGAAAAACTATAACAGTTTTAATTTATGCAAAAAGTACAAAATATTTTATTAAAAAAAAAAAAAAATAAAAAAAGCACAAATTGTTAAAACAAACAAATGAAAGCTTGAAAATACTCAAGCACTTGAGTCTGTCTACATTTCAGTAGTGGCGCGTCGCAATATATTTTACATAATGTTTTTTTTTCTATACAATTCACAACAGGTTTGTCATTCCGTTTGTAATTTCTACAATTTTGATCTTAGACTCTATATATGTACATATATGGGGGATTTTATGTCAAGTGACCCAGTTTTTAAATCAATGTCTTCCGATTTGCACCAAGATTAGTCATATGCCTGACGATCTGGCCTTAGCAACCAGTGAAATGCGCATAGGAATAGCTTATCCCTTCGAAAATAAATTTCTGTGTTTTTATCAAGAATAAAAATTGGGAATTAAGCACGACTAACAAAATCTTGGAAAAAAAAATTTTTAAAAAACAAAAAAATTGTTTTCAAAAGATTGATCAAATAGCTATCTAAGCTACTTGGGACAAATTTTGCTAACACCAATAGGTAATAATTTATGTCTAAGCTACTATCCAATAGGACTAACCTTGGTGCAAATTTCATCCAAGTCGGAAGACATCGATTTAAAAATTGGTTCACTTGACATGAAGTCCCCCATATGTTTATTCAGGATCCCATTGTGCACTGACGTTGTTTTAACGATGTCCATCTGTCTGTGTGTTTGTTGAAATGGGCTTTTCGAAGACCCAAGAAACGATGGGGACTAGGTTGTTATATTTTTATGCCAAAAATACTCTCTTAAAGTTTGCAATTAAAATTCAGCTAGATCGATGCATAAATTACTGAGATATGAGCAAAGAACCATTATTGTCTTAAAGTCCTCTGTTGTTGTTTTTGTAGTAATATTTTTTTTTGTTGCTTTTTTTGCCGCTTAAATAGAGAAAGGTTTTTTAAACGAAAAAATGTTCTCAATATATTTTTTTTTAATTCTATTTGATAATGTGTGTTAGTGGGTGAGTGGTCTAAGACCCTGGGGCCTAATTCTGGCAGTCGTGATCGAGTAATTTCTCGATTCGAAAGCAATTTAATATCTAATTATTTCAGTCAATAATGAACGAATTGGAATTATTTTTTCAGTGTTGCAAAGCATTAATTTGAGTTTCACAATACTGAAAAAAAAATATTTTGATTCGTTCAGTATCGACTGAGATAAAATTGCTTTCGAATCGAGTAATTACTCGATCACGACTGCCACAATTAGGCCCCTGCATTACGTTAGGTGAAGGGTATTAAAGATTCGGTATAGCCGAATATAGCACTTTTACTTGTTTTAATTACATTTTTTTTGTATTTACCAACCAACTTAAATTATTATTATCACATTATTAAGTCTTTTAGTTTGATGGTCACGGTGGTTGTGTATGATTGGAACTGTAACACGTGAGCCATCATCTATTTTAAAATTCCACTTAATAAACATTTGAAATTTCTATTATTGGAAATGAAATTTTGTGAATTACATAAAAAATGTTTTCATAATTGAACTAATTATAAAAAGATCAAGATTATAATAGATCTTAGGGAAAAATTAACTGCCTGTTTTCAAACTAAAATAAAAATTTAACAAACAAATTTGAGTTTTTTTTGTTTTGTTTTTATATAAATTCCCAAAAAACAGGCAGTAAGACCGTCAAATATTTTATAATAAAAAAAAAAAAATATAATTATTGTTGTAAAATTTTGAAAACAAAACTTAAGCTCAATTTTTTTTTTTCAAAATCTAACTTTTACATACAAAGCTAATGTTTTGCAGTGATTTAGCGCAGTTTTGCAGTAATTTAGCAATGAAATATTTAATTTAGCCATTACACAGAGGGAAAAATCTGGTATAAAAATACCAAATATTGACACCATCCATTGTCAAGTGTTTAATTTGATAACGGATAGTTTGAATCATTTATCATTTTGATACCAATCGGACTGGACTCATTTTGAAAACAAGCTGTTAAATACTATCACTATTGTTTTGTTTTTTATTTTTGACAACACACAGTTGGTAAATTGACAATACAATGTTGATATATTGACAACACTCAGTTGTCATTTCGACAACATATTGTTCTTAGACTTGCAAAGAACAACCCATTCTGAACCTAACTATTAATAAACAAATAATGTGTTTTTCTTTTAAATTTTCAAAAATAATTTTAATTCACATTTTATGTGACAAAAAAAAAAAAAAAAAAAAAAAAAAAAAAACAAGTTAGAGTGCTCTATTTGGATGTGGCAAATATTTGATATCCTCCACCGACAGTGAAAATATTTTAGTGGCTCTATATCGGATCTAAAAATTTTGAACTTATCATTTTAAAAATTGACGTCAGTCTTATATTAGGTGGAATGTTAAATTAAAGGCTGACCATCAGCAAGTTTTGTGCTTTTATTTCCAGTCATATAAAACTTCATTTGCACCAAAGTTTTTTTTGGAATTTAAAAAATTAATTAACAAGGTTTCGTTTAAATGTGCTAAATTCCCATTTCATTGATAAACTGAAATTTATTGTTGGTGGGATAAGCTATTCCTATGCGCATTTCACTGCTTGCTTAGGCCAGATCGTCAGAAAACTTCTTCCAAAGATTTTAGAAAAACTAAAGATATTATACAAATAAAACTGTTTAAGGCTAGATTACACTATCTCACAAGTCTTACGTATTCCATAATACTTTGTGAAATAGAAATCTAATGAGTTTTGTTGCGACTGTCAAAAAATCTAATTTAACATGACAGTTTGTGTTCACACCATCACACAAAGTATAAACACTCACACATGAAATAAAATGCAACCCTGATCCAATGAAAAGTATTATTGTTTAGAAATTTTTCAAAAAACGATGAAGTCGTATGGGATGTCAAACTTTTTTCATAATACTTGTCATTTTCGTGACACATTTCATTCACACTATCACACTTTGTATTAATACAAAGTATAATAGTGTAATCTAGCCTTAAGCGAATAAGAATTATAAGAATCAAAGCTTAAACCAAAACAACAACAATTAACAGTTAGTTTATCTTTTCTTACAGTCCCGACTACAATTGGTTGATTTTTTGTCAACTCTAAATGTATTTAGTTGTAAGTGGGTAAATTTCCACTAATTTGAAAAAAATATCATGATTTGTAACAACTTAAGCCGTACTAAAATGATTTTAAGGAGATATATTTCTATTGGACCCATGGTCAATTATGGATCAATCATCACAAAATTCTGTAGAGTGATTTATGATATTTAAAAACTTATATTAGACCAAATTTCAATACAGTAGTGAAATTTATTTTAGCGTTTTATACGTCTTAATGTTCTTTTCAGAAGGGAGCTTTATATGGAACCAATTATCAAATAGTGTTATTTCTGGCCATAATTAAGATTTAATTGGACCAAATTTTACTTCAATATCTATATTTGCTACGGTTTTAAGCGTATATAAATGATTTCCTAGAATGGGCTTTATATGGGACTTGAGGTGAATTACACAGTGAAACACGTGTCCGTATATGGTTATAGATAGCGTAGTATCCCAAAGTTTACGTAACGAAAAAACAAATGAAATTAAAGAATTTTCGGGAAATTTTTCACTTTAGCGGCTACCTAAACGGTGTTAAGCATCATTCCTCGGAAGTTCATATGCTCTAGAAAATGGTTTATTGAGATCTTAGGTACATTTTTGTAGTTGATTATTTCCTTGGATTTTGAACGGTTTGCAAACTATGGACCTGAAAAGGTAAAAAGATCGAATTTTTTAAAGTTTTTTGCGATTTTGATCTTGAAGATGAAGTTGTTTTTGATTTTATATGTTCACAAGTTTTGTTCTTTATGGCAAGAGCTACTTTGTCTCAGAGAGTAAATCAAAATTCCGAACGGTTTGCAAGATATGAGCCTGAGAAAATGATCGCTTTTTTGCAAAAATGACACCGAGGACCCAAATCTTTGGGAGCCCAAATTTTAATAAAGATTTGCCTAAAAAAAAAAATCTGTTCCCGAAGTTCATAGAGCGTTTTGTCTGTTTTATGAAGCTCATTTCTGGTTAAATGGCTATGCCAATTAATTAGACGTTAACGAATCACCATTACATCCATTAAAATTTATTAGTGCGGATTACACGCTCTTTCGAAATAAGCCAGGAGCTGCCGTTACGGTGAATGGCGAGCGCTATCGAGCCATGCTGACTGAACTTTATTTCCAGAAGTGGTCCTATTCGGTGGCCCCCTTGTTCGTGTGATTAAACGCCTATGTAGTATTTTTAATGGGGCTATGCTCAGTCATTGGTTTATGCCGACAAACCAGCAACTCTTAAAGCATTGAAAGGCAATACTCAAGCCACCATTGACGCCATAAGGTCAGATTTGTTTAAGAAAGTAGTAAAAAATTGGAATGATCGAATGAACCATGTAACTAGTAGCAACTGCGTACATAAGCCGAAAATCGTATATAAAAAAAATTCAATATCTAGTTATCTACCAGATACATACAGAAATATTTTATTTCAACAATATTCCTGTCTTGTGAATTAAATAGAAAAAACAGTTTTTAGTCCTTTTTTTTAAGGTTGCCAACACTTTACTGCTCAAATGGCCACAAATTAAAATCTTTCGTTAATTTTGGGACACCCTGTATTATCATTTTATTATCTCATGCAGCTTAAAACATTCTATATCACCATTTATGTCCGTTTTTGTAACAAAATTATCAATTTTGTAGGGTGTTTGTTCCACATTTGGATCCAATATTATCTGTTCTTTCTGAGTTTTTCCAAAGAGACCGTGTTTTCAACAGAAGGACAGATGGATAGATATACGACTAAATTGACTTATAATTAATCAACGACTTTAGAATTAATATTCTGTATGGGGTCTTGGATGAATAATAAAAAAGTTTCACATGGCATGACAAACTAAGTATACCTTCATTCACCAGTAGCGGTCATTATTATATATATAAATTTCTCTTCTTATCGCACCATATTGAAGGATATATAAGATTCGGCCTAGACGTCAAAACTTCTAACAAAAGTTTTATGATCTCTTAACTGCACTATCAACTGTAAGAGTAGAACACGATATTTTATTAAAGAGTTGGCAAATGGGCAATAAGTGACTAGTATATTGTCCAAATGTCTCTACGCTTTCTCTTGGTTTTGGAACACGTTCGTCTGAGATATTTTAGGAGATTTGACAAAAATGCATTTCTAAACCAACTAAACTGAAGTTGAGTTGCCAGCAGCGGAACCGGCGTTGCCTGATCATGTTAAAATATAAAATAAAATAAAAAATTTCGTATATTTTCACAAAACGGCTTTGCCTGTATACACAACTTCAGTTGTGTTGCCATCCGTAATTGAACCATTTAATTTCCAACATACATTGCAATTATTCAAAACGAATTGTTTCAGTTACACATTCAATATGATTCTGTATTATAATTCTCTTTCAATATTTCTAAGGATTCCTTCGTTGCTGTTTTGTCTAAAACAACTTTGGGAAGAATCGAGATGAGCCGTTTTAGATATACAAATTTATATGTGACTGCATATACATACATTTTTTTATTTTTATTTTAACTTTGTGAGATAAATGTCATTTCAAAATTAAATGATCATTTTTAAAAATAAATTTATGACTTTTCCCTTTTTCCCAAATCTTAACATGCACAACAGTACAAAGACACCTGCAATTAAAAAAAAATAATCTCAAAATTAAAGCAAAAAGTCTGCAACCCGTCGAGCAATTCATTTTAAACGTCAAATACTATAAAAGAGTATGTCGTGTTAGCTACAAGGTTTTTCCGTTGACACTCACAATCGATAATTATAAGAACCGAGATGCTAGCAATACTCTTTTTATACTTGCATGCAAGTTTTTAACAGATCTACAAACATTACTGAATACAATATTGTAGATATATACAATATATCTTTTCTATAATATACAAATTTGCAAATATAAATGTATAAAATGAACCCAACGGACAATTTTACAAACATTAAGAGGAGTCAATCTGAAAATCCATTTAAAAGCAAAGAAAATGTGATTTCATTAAAATTACAGTTAAAGCTTGATAATTCGGATAATTGATTGCAGACCCTAATCCGGATTATCAAATTATCCGAATTACGGAATAAAAATTTAAAACACTAATTTTGCGTTAAAAGTGTTTTTAAAACACATATCGAATGATATTTTATACTTATCAATCATTTAAATAAATAATTACTTAAAAAAAGAACAAAAATAAAAAATAAAAAAAGTTTTTGTACATAAATACAACGGTACTTTTCTGTGTTTTAAGGCCCAAATACACTGGTCAAAGGCTTGACATCAAGCTCGTGTACGTGTGCTTGACATTAGAACATACATTTGCTGGATCAGCTGTCAAGCATTCATTTTGCATTTTAGTTTGAAGTGACAACAGCAGGAGCAACCAAATATTAAAATATAGGTAAAAAGTGTTTAATTGTTGCTTTTTAATAAATAAAAACAAAAATTGAAGAAAAGAAGAAGAAAATTATTAATTAAAAAGTTTTCCATAATTCCATTCTTTTTTTTTCCTCCAAAGCATTTTTTTTTCATCCGACATTTTTAGCGACTGTTCGGTTTGAAATCACGTTTAAAGTGTGTGGGTGCTTGAAGAGTTACGCCAATACATTCATCAAAATCCCTCGTCAAGCATGCTAAATATCTAAATTTTTTGATTTTCCATCAAACATCGTCGGTGTCACACATACAAACTCATTTTCACTAATACTACCACAATGCTGGATGGGAATTTGACCAATGTATTTGGGCATTTAGAAAAAAAACATGTAATTGCCTAGCAAAATAGTATGTTTTTGCATCAAAAAAGAGAAAAACTATTAAAAAATAATTAATAGAGATTAACAATACTCAACAGTTTGTGTACAACCCGGATATATAGAGTACAAAATTTATTGAAAAACGATGTCCGGATTACCTAATAATTCGGACTAGCGAGGTCCGGATTATCAAGCTTTTACGTATATAAAGGGTGTCTCAGTAACAGTGCACTTTTTAAATTTAGTGTAATTTTTTTTGGACAAGTGGCAACTCTAGAATTTGTCAACTGTCACATATGCCCTTTACATAAATTTATGACTAATCATGCTGTGTGTGATCTCTTAATCGATCGGACGGATCCTGTTTTGATTTGTCACTCTCTTTTAAGATCAAAACTCTAGTTGCTTAAATATTTTTACTAATAAAACCCTTTCAAAAATTTGCTTACTGGGTTAAAATTACGTTACGATCGAATGCCACTGTGTCTGCCACGATCGTTTAAATTTATCTCATGTGATTTCTCTGTTTATATTAAAGGAGACACGGGATAGAGCGGTGCACAAGAAACACAAAAAATCGCAATATATATTATTTTATATATGAATGAATATTTAAACGTACGTGTATATAAACAAAAAAATAAAAAAGCACAAGAAGAAGAAGAAACAAACTTATTACTCGTGTATAATTGTCGTAACATTTTAGAACCACTTGGATGCAAGTACATTTAGATTATCGGTATGTCTGTTCGTTTGTATCTTAAAGTATAAATATTTATGTTGGTATGTATGTACCAACCATATCAACTACATTCACAAACCGACAACAACCAACCATTCAAACATGTATGTTGCCGATATTAATCATCATTAAGAAAAAAAATGCCGACAACACAGATACCAAACGAACTAACAACGAATTCTGGCTATGAGGCTGGCTGGCTGGCTGGTTGCCTGCAGCTACTCACTACTACAACCACTACTACCACTCACTGTGGATCAGCTCATTCACGAGAAACAACACGATCTCTATAGTATAGATACATGAATCTCGTACATACGAAACGAAAAACAGAAAAAAAAACTATATAGATATATTATGGTAGACACACTGGCAACTTTTAATAATTTTTCTTTTTAATGAGAATAAGTTAAAATAAAAATGAGTTAAATGCTTATACAGTGAGTCACATAAGAAGGGGTTTCCTCGAAGGTATTATATTAAAAAAAGATTTTGATAAGTTGTAGTTAAATTTTTAAATTAATGCTAACAGTAATTTTTGAAGTAAATATTGTTAAATGCCGTTATACACTATCCCACAAAGTCTTAAGTATTTTCCCTGATCTAATTATTGTTTGAAAATTTTAAAACAATCAATAACAACTTAACATGACAGGGTTGTATTTTCCTCAAAATACGTAAGACTTGTGTGATAGTTTAAAACAGCCTTAAAGCTTCGTTCACAATCGAAGCAACAATTTTGTTTTTTCTTCTATCTTATTTCTTTCCACAGTATTTCATATATTTTCCTTTCATTTTATAAACAAAAATGTAACTTAAGTTTTTTTAAAAATTTGAGTCAACTAGAACTTCAGCAACAATTTGTATGAAATTGTTTTTGACGTTTAAAATAATTTTATTTAGTTTTGAATGAACATTTTAACATAATGTTGTAAAACTAATAATAAATGCATAATATTGTTGTGGCTAAAATTTGCAAACGGTTTCTTAATGCAAAATTTGTGTGGTAGCAAAAGAAATTGTTGCTCTATTATGAACACCAAGTCAAAATGCTTTTTTGATTGTGAACGAAGCTTAAGGGTACACTCACAATATTTTGTACGTAAAATTAACTGAAATTGTAATATAAAATAAATGAAAGTTCAATTAAAAACCGGTCTAAATATTTTTCATTTATTTTTAACAAAAAGTTCATTTAATTTTTACTGTCAAAAATTCAACACCATATTCCGTAAAATCAAATAAATATTCAGTTATTTTGTAAAATTTTACTGTCAAAAATTCAACACCATATTCAGTAAAAACGATTAAATATTCAGTTATTTATTAAAATTTTACTGTCAAAAAATTGACCCCATATTCAGTAAAAACAATTAAATATTCAGTTATTATATTAAATTTTCGTTTACTCTACAAAAGAGCCGAATTTCTAAAAAATACCAGACAGACACCTGTCCGCTTGTTTTTCTTATAAGCGAGTGAGGGAGAATATTTTTATTTACTTACCCAGTTACACACGTTTGTTTTACTTTTGTTGTACTGACCACGTTGTTTACAGAAGAACTCTCAATTATAAGACACCAGCAGCATGACCGATATGGCTTCGCAATTAATTTACTTTTAAAATTTGATGTATTTAACTAAATTATTTTAACAAATAGAAAATGGGAATTGCTTACACAAAACAAGCAATTCATTTTTTATAGATAAGTAAAAATTAATTTTTGGTAGTAAAATTATATAAAATAACTGAATATTTAATTGTTTTTACTGAATATGGTGTTGAATTTTTGACAGTAAAATTTTATAAAATAATTGCATATTTATTTGTTTTTACGGAATATGTAGTTTATTTTTTGACAATTAATTTATATAAGATAACTGAATATTGATTTGTTTTTACGGAATTCGCGGTTGAATTTTTGACAGTAAAAATTAAATGAACTTTTCGTTGCTTTAAATTACATTTTTATTTACTTTAACATAAAGAAGAATTTAACTCAATCAACGGACAATATTAACTGCAATTGAAAATCCGTATTAATATGCACTTAGTTTTTTTAATAACTGTTAGAATCAGTTAAAAATAGATTTGCTTGGAATTTTAAATGTTTATTTATTTAAAAATGACTGAACGGAATATTTCTTAAATAAACTACAGTCCGTTACTGTAATAATATTGTGAGTGTATTGAATTGTACATGTAGTTCTAAAAAATTTAGCACAAATTAATTTTTTAGAACGAGTAAGTTTAGATGTCAATAATTTATTCGTTTTAATAAGTCTTAATTCTAAATTCTTTTCTTGTCTAAATATTTTGAAGGAGTTAAAAAGCTTTTTAGGGAAAATTGTCGCAATCACTTTAGGGAGGTTATTTGTAAAATGATTCTTTTTAAAGTTCTGGATAAATTCTTTAAACTTTTTTTTTAACCAAAGAGCATGCAACGTTCTAAATAAAAACATTTTCCTTACGAATTTTCGATCTATCAGCGAACAGGTGCTTTTATTTCCGTATTTTATATATGTTATCTTTATTAAAAAAATTTAGTTTTCGAAAGACACTAAAAATAAATAAACCGAGCAATAGTAACGTAGACCTTCAGCCAGTTGTAGTGAAGCAAACCAAAGTCTCTGGCGGTAATAGATCCCGCAGCCCTCGCACTGTTAACCTACCGAAACATCCAATTCAATGTAATAGTTGTAAAGTATTTATTCCATTGTATTTTAATGTAAAACCAAGTCGAAAAATGTACAATAATTGCTCTGCATGCCACATAGAAAAATCGCTTAATATCGTCATTCTATAAAACTCGATAGCGGTTAAATTATACAAAAAATAAATTTGTTTTCGATACTAATTCGGCTAACTTCGTATAGTTGGTAGTATTAAAAATTAATATATATATAATTATTTAGTTAGTATTGTGGTTATTTTAGTCTATTATTTAGTCTATTTTCTTCGACTTTTTAATTTTATTGCCTCTTATTTTTTTAATCAAGCTTAAGGTCAGGTTATGCAAAATATATTTATTTATAATTTATCCAATATTTCGCTGTCACAATGGACAGCTTTTTCAGGGATACAATTCAATAAATTTATTAAGAGAATTCAACTTTTTTGGCCCACTGTCGGGATCATACCTTACCCCTGTAAACTTACAGTAAAAACCAAAACTAGTTTAATTTTTTCTTCTTATTTTTCAATTTTCTATCACCCTACGTACTTTTTTTATTTGAAGCTGCGTCGGTAAACCAGATTTGTTCCGGGGTTTGTATGTTTCTTTGAAATATTTCTTGGATATGTTTTGGTACCTCTATTTCCTTAGAAATTAATTCGAAACAATTTTGTTTTAATTACTTGCACCTTTAAGATTCCTAAGATACCAATTTTGGGGACCTACCAAAAAAAAAGTATCAAGATAACTTTTTAGGCTAGATTTTAACAACTGAAACGACTAGAGAAAAAATCATTCAAACAAAATAAACAAGTAAGAAAGTATAGTCGGTCAAGCCCGACCATATGATACCCAGCACCACAGTATTTAAAAACACATCATGCTTATGTGTCCATATAAATATGGATTTCTCTATGTTTAAAAACTTCATTAAAATCGGTTTGAAAGTTTGTGAGAGGCAGAAGTTGCCCCCTACATCCCCTTGTGGTCCTATTTTTGAAAAACTGTATAGCTTATGTGTCCATATAGATATGGATCTATCTATGTTTTAAATTTCATTAAAATCGGTTTAAGAGGCAAAAATTGCCCCTTTCTCCCCTTGTGGTCCAAAATTTGTAAAACTGTATAGCTTATGTGTCCATAAAGATATGGATCTATCTATGTTTTAAATTTCATTAAAATCGGTTTGAGAGACAAAAATTGCCGTTATCACCCCTTGTGGTCTTATTTTTTTAAAACTGTATACCTTATGTGTCCATATAGATATGGATCTATCTATGTTTTAAATTTCATTAAAATCGGTTTGATAGTTTCTGAGAGGAAGAAATTTCCCCCTATCTTCCCTCGTGGTCATACGATTCGGCCCATTTTCAATAGGCTTGGTCCTTGTGCCAATTAGAATCTATGTCCCAAATTTTATCAAATTATCTCCAAAATTGCGACCTGTACTTTGCGCACAAGGTTACATGGACAGCCAGCCAGCCAGCCAGCCAGGCAGCCGGACGGACATCGCTAGTTCGACTCAGAAAGTGATTCTGAGTCGATCGGTATACTTTATGGTGGGTCTAGGACCAATATTTTAAGGCGTTACACACATCAGCACAAATGCATAATACCCTCTCCACTATTGTGGTGTGGGTATAAAAATATATCTCTCTAAATTCCAAACGTGTGAAGTTACAATAACGTTTGTACAAATCAAAAACACTTCTTACTAACACAATCATAGAGCTTGGTTTTTTTTGACAGCTGAGTTAGGGAGTTTTCTATTTCTGTTAGCGACTCTTATCTAAAGATTTGTTTAAAAACATTTTAAAAACTATGAATTATGTACACTGAAAGAAAAATTCTATATATTATATTATATATATATTATATATATATTATATATTATTATATTACTATATTATAGTATGTAATAAGTAATGAACAAACAAATGTTTTCCTTTAAAAAGACACACTCTTATTCAAACTGTTGTCAACCAAATGATGTATACGAAAAAGCTTGTTCTCTCTTTATGTGGTGTTTTTTTTTTATTATGCGTTAGCAAACAATAATCAACGTTGTTATTGCTGTTATGGACAATTAAATACATTTAAATGAAACAGGTTTCATTGATCCAACGAAGCGCTGCATAGGTTCCTTTTTAATGCAATTTTTTATGGGTTTAATGTCAAAATTCATTGGTATTGTAAAGAAAATTCTTTCAGTGGAGAATTTCCAGCAGCTTAAATTTTAAACAATCAAATTTTGATTTCAGTCATATGGTCACGGCGGCTGCTTTTGACGTCCAATTTTGGGTCACTTTTTCGAGCATTATTTTAGGAAAAACCGTTACGGCATAAACCAGTAACTTCACGTAGCCCCACAGGAAACAATCTAAAGATGTCAGATCGCACGACCTTGGATGCTAATTAGCAGGTCCATTTCTCGGAATCAATTTATCGCTGAACGGACGTAGCGCTATCGTGTTAATATTTAAAAAAAAATCATAGATGATTGTGTGCAATGATCTCCTTTGACCGTAGCATTAGCTCCGGCTTTTTTTTTAAGAAATAAGAACCGATGATAAGTAAACCTTATCAAACGGTCCATTTTTCTGGATTTGATGAAAATCTAATTTCTTCTTATTTATTATTACTACAAATTTACAACAGACATGATTTCCTATTAAAACATGATGTTATAAAAGCGTTGTTAAAACATTTGCATTAACAACCGTGTTATAACATAAGAAAACCTGATGAGTCTACACTTAACACTAACATCATATTAGTGTTAATGTTAAGCATTTCATGTCTGTGTAGACTGTGTGTTAGAGAAAAGTTTTTGTTTTTAAAATAAAAATTTAAACATTCCTAAAAAGAGATAGGCACACCATTCTGAAAATTTAATGTCTTTCAGAAAAGTGTAAGAAAAAATCAATTAACTCACTTAACCTTTCTGAAAGAGAATAATGCTAAGTTCACACTTTGGTTTTTAAACGCGTTTAAGCAAAATGTTGATTTAGCTAATCAAAGCCGTTCACATTACATTTGAGATGATTAAGATGACAGATGCTTAAGAAAAAAAACACGCAACAAACACACAAAAAAACAACAAACAAATTTATATTTCTTTAAAGTATTAAAAATGGATAAAAACACTTTTATAAAGTTATTAGAAGTTTATTTTAATCATTTTAATGATGAAATTGTGAAAATTTATGAATTATTTAAGGAAAAAAATAAAAACATTAAGCAGAAATCTTGGCCGGTTGTACACGATCATGTTGGCGATTCTACATTTGAGGTATGTTCAGTGGATTCTATGTGATTTATGAAGTGATTTAGTTGTAATCATGTCAGTTTGAAGTGATTAACAAATCACTTCAATGTATGGGTAATCATCTCGATTTTGAAGTGATTAGAGCTTAATCACGTTCGAACTGCTTAAACGCGTTTAAGAAGCCAAATGTGAACATACTATAAAAGATTTTGCCCAATACTAGTTCCCGCAAACCTTCTCAAGTGTAGAAATAATTTTAATTTGATCACTTTTACTTCCCACTGCACTAAGGCAGTTACAATAAAATACAAACAAACTGTCTGGCTGTCTGACTCACTAACTAACGTGATAGAGGGACATTCAGTCATTTAAAAAAATTAATACATATTTCTGCCATATAAAACAGATTTAAACTTAATAAATATTCTACATACATGCCCAATTATATATGTACAAACATTTGTATATAATATAATCTAGTATTATATATCAATTGATTTTAGCAAAAAAAAAAAAAAAAAAAATTAAATAAAAAAAACGTCAGAATAAAAAAAGTATTTATTTGAAGAAACAAGTATCATTGTTTCATACAAGTTGCCGGTTGTTGGTGGTTTAAGAAGATTCAAACGAACTGCAACACAAAAAAAATTTTTTTTTTTAAATAAAATAAAACTTAAAGATCTGAACTGATCTCGATACCTTTTATTGATTTTTGCTGCTGTCGTTGGCAAAAAATACCAAACACCACCAACATTAAACCATTAAAAATATTCAATATCCAGGTATTTTTCTTTTTGTTTTCTTATTTCATTGTTGTTCTTTTTTAACCATTTTGTGTGTGCAACATTGCAACAAAGTTGCTGCGGTTTTAAATATTTTTTTCGTGTTGTTCTTGCTCTCCTTTTTTCGAATTATCTTTTTTTCGATTGTTAATCGTATCGATTTTTTATAAATTAATGGGTGTTAGTTTTATGTGTAAATAATTGGTTTTTTTTTATTATGGAAAGGCTTAAAAAAACAGTTGCAACCCATAATCTAAGTACCTTCAAGACAAATGTGATTTAATTAATTTAAAAATTTTGCAGCAGTGAGTGCGTTGCGAATTAGAGTGCAGTGTGTGATAATCTGAGTTGCCTTGAACATTATAAATTTATATTATAGAATTCTAAAATTTAAAAAAAAAATATTCTTTAACAAAAGTAATTAATTTTTGTCAAAATTTTTTTATTTTTATACATCATTATTGGTGAAAAAAAATTATTTTTCGCTAAAGCTCTACAGACAACAGGTATAAGTGAAAAATAAAAATTATATAAAACCTAAATGACATAACACTGTCTTTTTAATTGAATCAATGTTTGAATTATAAAAAAAAGTTAATGAAAGCAAAGGAGCAGAAAATTCCTAAAGCTAAATCGAAACCATAGATCATATCTCGTACATACGATCGCAGATAAGAAGGATTCCTAATCCACAAATTTTGCAAAATAAAATCGTCAAATTGACTTACCAAAATCTACACAGAAAAACTTTCGGCAATTTTTTGTTTAAATTAAGCCATTAATCAAAAATAAAATCAGTTTAAAATTAAAATTTAATCAAATGAACTAAACATTTACGTATATCAACAACATTACTGCAGAAAATATGTTGTTGGTATCCAATAATATTTAATTCATGCTATTAATTTCTTAACTGTTGCAAATTTCATTAATTTTTTTATTTAATATCACAAATGTTTTTCATTGAAGTCAATTCTTATTTTTTTCTGTGTAGGAATGCCAATCCCAAAGTTATTTACTATTTTTTTTTTTATTTTACCGTTTTTATACAAACAAATTCGTCGTGATTTTCGCCTATGAGAGACTTGGGAACACAATATTAATCAATCATATGTTTATATTTCATAAACTCTGCTAATACTAAGTGAGAAGTATAATAAAAGTAAAAAGTAAATAATAAAAGAAGAATATTAATTAAGAAAAAAAAAGAACTTTGACGATTAGATACGTCGTTGGTCTCGTAAGTTCGACCCCAGGTTCCGTCAAAAACAAAAATTGTGCTTAATTCCCAATTTTCATTCCTGATAAATAACCTGAAATTTATTGTTGGAGGATAAGCTAATTTCTATGCGAAGATCATCAGAACTACAATTAATGTTGGGAGAATACCAACAAATTGTAGTTGGGAATGTAAAAGATAACCTAAGTGTCTGTTGTTGGTATTTTGTGTAAGCTTTGATATCGTTGTAAATAAAATTTGAGTGTTTGTAATTCTCATTCACTCTACGGTTTTATTTGCATAAATAATATCTTTAGCTTTTCTAAAATTTTCTGGTAAAGGTTTCCTGATGATCTGCCCTAAGCAAACAGTGAAATGCACATAGGAACTTTCTAACCTTCCAGCAATAAATTTCACTGTATTTATCAAGAATGAAAATTGGGAATTAAGCACAACAAACAAAATCTTATGTGTTCTCAAAAATTACTTTGATAATAAATTTTTAATAAATTTTAATTTATTATATTTTGTAAAATGTATTCCTTCATGAAAATATAATAAGAAAAAATGTCTTTTGAAATGAGCAAAACAAATAGCAAAACCAAAAGTTCCGTAAGGTTTTATTGATTCCACCGGTGCACCAAACGTAAAATTACAACTTTTTTCGTTATGGATGGACCTACGGTTGATTATAGACCGATTTCACGAAATTAATTCATAATGTAATTTATACACTACATAATTCCTAGCTACCACTAGCGATTTTTTTTCAATTAAACCATTAATCAAAAATAAAATCACCTTTAATTAAAAATTTAAACAAGTGATTTAAACGTTTACTCATATTAGCAACATTTATGCAGAACATTGTGTTAATATCAAAAACAACGTTTTTGCGTTTTTGTTTAAATAAGAATCTTATGATTAACTAATTAAATTGGTTTTATTAACTAACTAATTTTAAATTTAAATTTCATTTATTCACTTTAATTAATATAATAAACATTTTAACTGAATCTTGCAAACAAATCAATAACTGGCTTGCTATATTCAATTACTATATTATTTATTTTGAATCAACTAAGATAAATAATTGAAAAAAATAAAGATTTTGGGTCTTCTTCATTAAACAATTTAAGGCTTATAACAGATGTAAAGGGTGATTTTTTTATGAATTAAGTTTTTTTGGGCTGGCAGCACTGGCTGGTAATTGTGTCCAAACTACATCTGTGAAAGTGAAAAGTATTCAGTATACTCTGACATTTCATCGTGGAGAAACTCACAAACGAGCAACGCCTGCAAATCGTTGAAATTTATTATCAAAATTCGTGCTCTGTGATGAGGCTCATTTCTGGCTAAATGGATACTTAAACAAGCAAAACTGCCGCATCTGGGGTGAAGAACAGCCACATGCCGTACAAGAGTTACCGATGCATCCCGAAAAAACGACAGTTTGGTGTGGTTTATGGGCTGGTGATATCAACGGTCCATTTTTCTTCAAACACGACCGTGGAAGAAACGTTACCATCAACGCCGAACGATATCGAGCCATGATACGCGACTTTTTTTGCCCCAATTGGCTGAGTTGGACTTGGTTGATATGTGGTATCAACAAGACGGTGCCACATGCCACACAGCTCGTGAAACAATGGACATTTTGAAGGATGAATTTAGTGAGCAGTTTATCTCTCGAAAAGGCCCTGTGAGTTGGCCTCCAAGATTATGTCATTTGACGCTTCTTACCTATTTCTTGTGGGGTTATGTGAAGTCGTTGGTCTATGTGGACAAGCCAAACACGATTGAAGCCTTAGAGTATAACATAACACGTGTTATTCATGGAATACAGGCCGAAATGCTCGAAAAAGTGGTGCAAAATTGGACCTTACGAATGGACCATTTGAACCGGAGTCGCGGGCAGCATTTACATGAAGTTATCTTTAAAAAGTAAATGGCAAAGACCAATTTATCGATTCCAATAAAAATCCTGAATATATGATGCAAATTTGAGTGTATTATTAGATTAAAAAAAACGACGCTTAAAAAATCACCCATTATAAAACGAATTTTCTATGAATATATGTTTAATAAACCTCTTATAAATCCAAAATAATTTTTATGAATATGGGGATTTTTTGTTTAATATTCTTTAAGTGAATCAATTAACACATTTTTTGAAAACGCACAGTTAATAGATAATATTTTTAATTAAATTAATTGTTAATTAAAAAAACCAGGATTTTTAATTTTTACAAATTTTAGTAATCAATATAATTTTTTTGGTGAACGGAGCAAAATCAACGAATTTGTTGTCTGGTTCTACGAATTTAGAGATTTAAATAAAATTTTTATTTTTTCCATGTACTAAATTTTTAAATCTTTAAAAACCCCAAATCCCGAAAAATACAGGGATCCTGTAAAAACCCAGGATTTCACGGTTTTGCTTTGTTAAAACCCCAATTCCCGTTTGGCATCCTTATCGTTATAACATCTGACCCAGCAAGTCTCGTTTCCACTTCGCGTGTGTAGTATGAACTCTTTTCAATTGTCACATGTTTGTCTTACAAAACTGTATTCTCCCTGCAAATAATAGGACTAGTCCAAACACGCGTGTAAAATGTAGCACACAAGGGACTAGGACTAGTCCAAAATTAACCCAAACGTATGGAAAAAACATGGTCTATTTAACATTACGATGTCCTAGGGCAGGACCATATAACCCAGCTTTGGACTACAAAGGAGTAGTCTTAAAACTACTCCATGGCATACACAAGAGGATTGGTTTTGAACATGTCGTCTCACTACAAACACTTTTGAACAATGACATGGTCCATGCCATGGTCCATTTTATCAAAATGAATCAGGCAGTCCAATATTATTTGCAGAGCTACCACGGCTTTAAAGTTGCGACCAACCAGTGACGCCAGATAAGTGGATTTGTCTCCAAATTGGGGATTCCATCATTAAATTGGGAATTGATTTTCGAGATCGGGGATTTTGGGGATTTTTGCAAAGTGTAGAAATTGTATATATTTTATTTAGTTAAATTTTTTTTTTTTAATAAAATCTCAGTTTCGGATATCTATGGCATTAAAGAAAAATGTAAAAATTATTTAAAGGTTTAAATTTGATAAGAACAATTTATAAGACGTTTTTGTAAAATTGTACAGTTAAACCCGATTTTGAACTGTTATTTCTATGGCCGTTTTAACATTAACATTAATATTTAATTTCAGCGTACGCAATATTATTGGGATCTATTCATATTTGATAGATAAAAGCTCCCCTAAAAATATGACTCTCGAAAATAGTTTTTAATACCACAACTTCCTTACAAATGGGAGTAGTGCAATTTGTCGACAATAACTTCTACAAAAGTTTCTATGTCATGGAAATTTTGTGCTGGTAAGTGCAGAATTAACCATAGGTCTCATGTTAACGCCTCCCAAAATCACTGTAAGACGAAAAAAATCTTATAATGATGTATATATCTTGTTAATATTCGGCCCAAACGACTCTTAATCATATTGTGTTTGTGCGGGTCCATGATTAACTTAATTTGCCTGTAAATACTGTGGTGTAGGCTATCATATGCTCGTTCTTGTTTTTATATGCGTAATGTTTTAAGGCCAAATTATTAACGAAAACTTTTTTGTAAAAGTTTTAGAGAAACAAATGTATGTAGTATGTGACGTTTCAAAGATAAAAAATTTGGATACTGCAAACAAGGGAGACCACAAAAGTTTAGGATGTAGGGCATTACTCGAAAAAGATTAATGTGAAGTAAAAATGAACAACTAATCAAAAAAACCTGAAATTCGTTTTTGTTTTAAGTCACTGAAAATCATTCAGAAGCAAAAAGTTTCGTTTTCTCATGAACAAAACGAACAATTTTTTTGCTAGTATTTTCGCAAGGCAGTTTAAAAATTTTTTTTAATTTTTTTGACGAACGTAGGGGCCACTTTTTTAAAATTTTCGTTATATCTTTGGCGTCAGATCTTAAAGTATGATTATATCAATATTTTTTTTTGTCTGGAGAAGACAAATATTACAGACCAATTATTACAACAGTCGCAAACCAATCATCTTAGGAGAAAAACTTTGATGTATCATGCTTTAAGATCCGTAAATATAAATGCCAAAGATGTAAAAAAAAAATTTATTTTTGGAAACCGTCTTGCAAAAATACTTTATACAGGGTGTCCGCCGGGAAGGTATACTACTTTGTTTGTTTATAATTTTTGATTAAATGAAAGATAATGGATCTTATACGGATAAATGTTTTATTTAATGTCGGCAATTATGTATGAAATACAATATCAGATAAATGTCCGCCTCTGTTAGCTTCACAAATGCGAGCACATTTTTCATTACATTCTCACACATTTTACGCGGTATTTCATTAATTTCATCACGAATATTTTGTTTGAGTTGCTCAAGCGTTTCTGGTTTGTTAGCATAAACATTGCTTTTCAGATACATATCTCCAAAAACAAAAAAAAATCCGGAGCAGTCAAATCATGCGACCATGGAGCCCAATCCACATCACCATTTCTTAAAATAACTTGTTGTGGAAAGAAGTCTCGCAGTAATTCCATTGTAATTCTGGCTGTATGAGATGTGGCACTGTCTTGTTGATACCACATGTTAATCAAGCCCAAACCATGAAGTTATGACGTTATAAAGTTTTTAATCATATCACGATATCGCTCCCTTTTCAAAGTTACCGTTACGCCGTTTTTATTTTCAAGGAAATAAGGCCCAATGATTTTGATAAAATGTTTTAACGATTAAAACAGTCGTTGGTTTATCGAATATTTTTCCATAATAAATTTGCCACTTGTCTACTTCACGACTTCCAAATATGAACTGTCAAGACTAATGTTTACCAAAATGGCGGCAAAACAAAGTAGTATACCTTCTCGGCGCACACCCTGTATAAGGGGTTGTTCGTTCTTGTACGTTCTTTTTGCTTGCTAGGTGGTACGCTCTAATCAACATATATGTACATTAGCGTGGCCGTTAGTTGTATGGAGAACTTTTTTTTTTTGATTTCTTATACTCTCCCCCTCCAAATCGGTTCAGTTTTATGTAAAAAAAAATACAAAAAAATTTCGTAGCGATAAGTTGTGTTTTAGGGGGGCATCCGTCCCTCAAAGTTTGCCATGAAGCCATTTATTCAAATGTAATTTGTTTACGTATGACTATCTTCTAAAAACAACATTTTACAAGAATATGATATATGGCAATATTTTAGCTCTTCTAGTCAACAACATAAGCCTCCAAGAAAGTTTTTGCTAAGACTAATATCTTAGAAAATAATTAAGAAAATAACAACAAAATACCAAACATTTTATATACGTTATAGGTACATATGTATATAAAAAGGCGATTTAATGTCAAGTGACACAATTTTGAAATCGATGTCTTCCGATTTGGATGAAATTTACACCAAGGTTAGTCCTATTAGATAGTAGTTTACACACAAATTTTCAACAAGATCGGTCAAAATGTTTCAGAGGTAGAGGGGGTCAAAGTTTGACATACAGGTGTTCTTTCTTATCCATGTAATTTATTACCTATTGGTGTTAGCAAAATTTGTCCCAAGTAGCTTAGATAGCTATTTAATCAATCTTTTTTTAAAATATTTTTTTGTTTTTTTTTTAAAAATTTTTTAATTTTTTTTTTTAAATTTAAAACTTTTTTTTTTATTTTTTTAAAAAAACAAAAAAAAAATTTTTAAAAAGTTTGATCAAAAAGCTATCTAAGCTACTTGGGACAAATTTTGCTTACACCAATAGGTAATAAGTTACATGGATGAGAAAGAACACCTGTATGACCAAAATGTCAAACTTTGACCCCCTCTAACTCAGAAACTTTTTGACCGATCTTGTTGAAAATTTGTGTCTAAGCTACTATCTAACAGGACTAAAATTGGTGTAAATTTCATTTAAATCGAAAGACATCTATTTCAAAATTGGGTCACTTGACATTAAATCCCCCTTTTATATATATAAAACGTATATAAAATGTTTGGTATTTTGTTTTTATTTTCTTAATTATTTTCTAAAATATTGATTTTATCAAGAGGCTTATGTTGTTGACTAGAAGAGCTAAAATATTGCCATATATCATATTCTTGTAAAATGTTGTTTTTAGAAGATAGTCATACGCAAACAAATTACATTTGAATAAATGGCTTGATGGCAAACTTTGAGGGACGGACGCCCCCCCTAAAACACAACTTATCGCTACGAAATTTGCTTGTATTTTTTTTTACATAAAACTGAACCGATTTAGGGGGGGAGAATATAAGAAATCAAAATAAAAAAAATAACGGCCACCCTAATGTACATACATTTGTATTTTTTTATGACAGTATTTTTATGCTGTGACTATGACATTTTTCTATAGCTTTCACATATTTACAATTCGAAAGAAAATCTTTTAAATTTTATGAAAAAGTTAAATATTATCGGGTGATTCGCTTACATATTTATCTTCTTTTTAACCTTCGGCAAATACAGATCGTTAACACTTCGTTAAAAGCAACGACAACAGTTACGAAATGATTTGTCACAAGTATAAGGCTACGCAATCAAAAAAAAAAAAAAAAAAATACATCTAAAGTTTTGGAAATTTCGCTTTAATGATTATTTTTATTTAAAAAACTAACAAAAAAGTTTCCAACAAAATTTTGGGAAAAAAGAACGAGAACTATAAATTACATATGTATGTACATACCTACCGATAGCAATGATAAGTCAAAACTTTTCATTCCCACTGTGTGTGTGTGTTAAAAATTAGTGAATGGACAAACATGCTGGGATTCGTAGTGAATTTGTAATCTGTCTTTTGTGGTGATAAGCCGTCGAAATAGCAGAACTTAAGAAATAAGAGATAACTGAGAAAACTGAGTAAAAACTATCACTTGAACAAACTCACAAACCTTTCATTTATTTTGAGTGCAGTGGGTATTAAATGATCACTCAAAATATTTCTATTTCAAACTCTCTACCAAACATATGATTTGATTATTTTACTGTAATAACAGAGAGAGAGAGCGAGCTAAACAACCTCAACGGTCTATAAAATGCTTGAATTGAATGAATTGTGATCAGTTCTGTTTCAGTCCCGACTGGCAAAACATCTTTTTTAAAAAAAAAGAAAACCTTAAGCGTATTCCCTAATTCAAAAAAAAAAAAATTGTCTTACTTGTGCTTGCCTTTGCTTTTAAAAATAATTTATTGTACCACCTCGTATTCCAAAAAATACAGCAATTATAAATGAAATTTTTAAACGTGCATGATTAAATCTAGATCGATTTATTTCGAAAAGAAAAATTTAAAAAAAAGTTCATGTTTAAAAAACAATGAGCAAAAATAATTAAAAGAAAAAATCTTCAATCCTGTATTCTTTTTATACAGAAAATTGTTAATGAAAAAAATTTTAACTGTAATGTCTATTAACTGGTTTAAAGAACCCAATTTGTGTCAAAGTGAGACTAAAATAAATTTAAAAAATTTTTTACAAATTTTAAATAAAAATAAACATAAAATGTTTTAATACATAAATTAAACAAAAATTTCAATTAGTAAAAGTTAGAAAACGGAAATATAAAAAACAAAAATTTAAATCTAAAACTAAAAAAAAAAAAAAAAAAACACTAAACAAAAACCGTTTATTTCATTGAAGAAAATAATATCAAATACGCAATTTGAATCAAAAATCTTTAAAAAAAGGTTTAAGAAAATCAAAGAAAATTACTTTTAAATCAAACTTTTAACGTTAAAAAAGAAAACAAAATCATTGATTTGTTTTATTTAAAAACGGTTTAATATAAAAACTTTCAAAATTCCGCCCTCACTGAAAAGAAACTTTTCCAAAACGGAGACCTTTAGAGGACCTATGTCAGTGCTAAACTATTTATTACTGATCTTTAATCAAAATAACGCTCCGACGAGGACTCACCATAATTTAGAACTATTGAACTCTTTTATAACATAACACTAAGTGAAAGTTTGTTTCATTTCGAATAGAACAACAAAATAAACAATTTTTTTTTTAAATAAATTTTTTTTTTGGAAAATTAAAAAACTCTTTCAAACTGCTGCTGCTAAGAATTCCCCTGCCAAACCTTAAAAATTTTATTAGGAATTCTAAACAACAAAAAATTATCAAGAGAAGAAGACGTAAGAAAAGGAAAAAACGTCAAATTTAAGAAAAAAGGAATCAATTGAAAGGAAAAAAAAAACAATTAGCAAAGAAAATTAAAAGTTAATTTTGTGCATTATCTTTTAAATACAAATTCTTTCCGTATAAAAGAAACAACACGGACCCGTAAAAGACGAAAACGTTTGCTCAAACATTTTTAAAAAAACGGTGGAGCATTTATTTAATACATATATAACGAAAAAGTTCTTGCAACAAGAGAACCGAGAATTATAAAAAAAGTTAAATCAAACAAATTATTTAATTGGACTTAAGTCCAAGTTTTAGAGCAAAAGTAGAAAAAAATAATATTTTTAAACAAAGTTTAAAAATAATTTTCAATCATTCATAATCAACGTAGAAAACGCAGAAGAAAGAAAATTAGAGTAAGTTTTTCTTTTAAATAAATTTTAATAATTTTTTTTTTTTCATTTATTTAAGTCTAAAGATTTTTAATAATAATGTTATAATTGTATTATAACCTTACCTTAAAAGTATGCATTCTTAATTTGTAAACTCTTGTAGTTCTAACAGTTTTAATCTGCTGAGCGTTCATTTTAGCGTTTCGTTTTTGTTTTTTTTTTTGTTGGTTCTTATTTCACAATTTAATGAAAGTTTTGTTGGTTTCTATTTTGTTTCTTAGATGTGATAATAAATCAAAGCACGTGATTTGATTTTTTTTAGTTGGTAAAAAAAAAACATAAATCACACACAAACAATTTTCAAGAAAGTTGTTAGTTCTTTTTCAAAACTAGAGCATTTGTGTATTAGACTATCATACTTTTAATGTGTACCGGAAACTTTTAATATGTGCCGGAAACAGATAGAATCCCATAATGCATAGATTAACTGACAGCCATAAAGCATTTTAAGAACTTTAAATCCTTGAACTTAAACAATGAAAATGAAGCTGTCAGTTGCCGTACGCATTGACGGATTTTATCTGCTTAAGCATTTAGAATTAATGTGGAATTTTCTTTTTTTGCTGTAAAGGAACTCTTACAAATTTTTTTTTTTTTAAGTAATTTATCAAAAGTAATTTTTGGGAATACAAAATTTTAATTAAAAAGATTTTGTTATTCGTGCTTAATTCCCAGTTTTTATTCTTGATAAAAACACTTGAAATTTATTGTCGATGGGAAAAGCTATTCCTATGCGCATTTCACTGGTTGCTTAGGCCAGATGATCAGGAAACTTCATCCATAAAGATTTTGGAAAAACTAAAGATAATCAACCAAATAAAACTGTTAAGCGTATAAGAATCATAAGCAACAGTTCTACTTGTAACAATATCAAGCAACCAGTGAAATGCGCATAGGAATCGACAATAAATTTCAAGTGCTTTTATCAAGAATAAAAACTGGGAATTTAGAACGAATAACAAAATCTTTTTTATTTAAGTAATTTATATAATTTTGAGTTTGGAATTTAGTCTCCTAAAGGCCTAAATGGCCAATTCTTAACTTTATTTGTAAAGAAAATCATAGTAAAATTTAATTAATATACTGTTAAATGCTGCTTGATCTCCCAAATGTAACAAGAATGAGTAAAGAGACCTAATAGAAGGGCTTATTTCTGTGGTTTTCACGAATAATCGCGTAAGTTATAAAACCAAACTTTTCAGGAGAGCAAAAACAATTATTTTTTTCAATTGCGGCTTCTGTAGATGCTTTTTTAAACTTTTTTCTTTACTATCCTCTTAACAGTGACTTTCTACGTATTATACATAGCTTTCATGAAAAAATCCTCACAGGATCACAATCTGTAAAAGGATTAAAAATGCATATGTTTGATTGACTCATTAAGTGTGTGCAATATAACATCATATCTCCACATAAGTTATTTTTTGTGAAAATAAATGTTATCATTTTAATCACACATGACGACTTACGTTGTTATTTTTAGCACACAAGTTGGCGACATATTCAGAGTTTTTGATACTTATAGCACAACGTATGGACTTAAAATTACAAACAACCGCTCATCTGCTGTTGTTGCAACTAAAGAAGTCAACAATAAACGCACATGTACATATAAGTTGTTATAAATAGAAAAATTTTCAAAAAATACTTTCATATTTTTTTTTGCACGAATAGCAACATAACATCACATATGCTTTTTATTTGGAAACATATTCAGCAATTTTACAATTTTTGGCGATGTATGTCGACATAAATCGTTATAATAGCAAAATATTTTATTAAACAGTTAACTTAAGTTGTTTTTATCAGAAAAAAATTAATAATACTACATTATATTCTAAAAAGCTTAATACTTATAAAAACCTAATGCAAAATGTAGCACTTTGACATCATATCTCAATTTCGGTAAAAACCGACTTACGCGATTATTCGTGAAAACCACAGATTTAGCAGATACAAGCTCTCCTCGCCGCATTCCATACTTATTTTTTTGCACAGGTTGTCATTGGGAGCAAGCCCTTCTTCACTTCCTTTGGCAGTGATGCCAATTAAGTAGCTTATTTTCGCGTTTTTTTTAAGCATCCAGTGACCTAACGGTACCAAATTCAACAAGTGCTTTTTCCAATAGTTTTTGATCAAACGCAAAACACAAACATAGCATTTTTAGTCGTTAAAGTGCTATACGTAAAATTTACGTGGTGTTAAGTGTCAAGAGTAAAATTTGTGCACGTAAATTTTGCGTATAGCCTTTTAATGTTCTCGCTCTAAAAGAACTTTAACGACTAAAAATGCTATGTTTGTGTTTGATCAAAAACTATCAAAAAGAGTACTTGTTTAATTTGGTACCGTTAGTTCACTAGGAAATATTTTTATGAACTTTCAAAACCAGGCAGTTTTCAAAAATTAGGTCGATTTTAATTTTACTCGAATTGTTGAAATATAATTGTATGCTGAAAAATAAAATGGGGTTTGATTAAAAAAAAGCTGACGGACTTATTGGCCAGCCCTCGTATTTTTGATCGTAAAGCGTTGGTAAAACTGCTCTGTACGTTTCTTTGCTTATTAAAAAGATTTGATTTGCTATTGATTCCCTATTTACCAGATAATCTGGCAGATTGGATGTTAGAAAAAGACTGGGTAATTCGAGAGCAATTTTGTTTCTAAATTTTTCAGCCGTACTAAACGAATCGAAATTATTTTTCAGTGTTGTGAAAACTCAAGCAAATGCTTTACAACACTGAAAAATAATATCGAATAAAATTGCTTTCGAATCGGAAAAGTATTCGATCATGACTGCCAGAATTATCCCCTTAATGTTTCTATTTGCTTTGACAAACTATCACCAAGTGATAAATATAATGCCAACTACAATTTAATTGGCTGTGCAACTTTGTATTCAATTACACCATTTTTTTTTAATTCATTTTATCTTAAACTCTAAATCTCAAAGCGTTCGCCACGTTCGTTACATGCTTTTTATTTTAAAATCAGACGACATCTTATTAACAATTCTAAATATAGAAACCCAGACGCATGATTTTTTGTACGACTCTTTTTTTTTTTGATACTTTCTAGCTAATTTGACGACACATTTAGGTGTTGACTGTCTGTCCATACATGTTTCCGAATGACTCAACTAAAAATCAGTCTCTGGCAAGGAAATAGAAATGTTAACGTCAAAGAAGTTTTGAACGAGTATATGAATGTGATTTATTATAAAAAAAAAGATAAGATATGTGTCAAAGAATTTCATGAATGAAAGCATGTTTCTTTATTTGATAGTAAAAAAAAAAATAGAAATGATAATTTTTATTTCTTAATTGCCCCTCTCATACATTTCTCATGCATACTCTATCCAGTCTTCTATAATCTCGTTGATACTCGTGGTTTGTTTAAAAAGGTGTCTTGAGAATTTGCTTAAATGTTTGAGAGTGTTGATTGCTTTTAATAGTGATTGGCAGATTGGTTGGGTATGTGAGTGATGAATGAGTGAGTAAGCGGCTAGTGCTTGTGAGTTTATGTGGATTTATTTCGTACACTCTTTGGCGGTACCGAGAATTTTTAAACCCACACCACAAAAACGGAGATGGTACTATGCGTTTGTGGTGATGTTTGTAACACCTAAACATATTGGCCCTAGAACCACCAATTAGTAAACCGATCGACTCAGAATAACTTTCTGGGTTGATCTAACAATGTCCGTCCCTGCGTCCGTCCGTTTAATTGTGTGTCCATTTAACTTTTTGAGCAAAGTACAGGTTGCAATTTTGAAATACTTAATTTGATTTGACTATTTAATTTAATACATAGGTTTTAATTGTCACAAGGACCAAGGCTATTTAAAATGGTGAGAAACGATCCATAATTTCAGATAGCCACGATACAAGCTTTTTTCCGGAATAGTGTCTTCGTGCCCATAAGCCATCTTATAATGTTGGGACTTAAATTAGATTTGATCCAAATTTATTTCATTGCAATCGAAATTATATAAACAAAATTTATTTAAATCGGTGCATATTTATTTGTCCATAGCTCCCATACAAAAACTACATCCGGAAATGGCTTTTAATGCTATAACTTTTTCGATAGCTTCTATGTCACTAAAAAGATAAAATATTTTAGATGAAAATATCTTAAGATATTTGGCATAAGAAAATGTTGTCCTGGACGGTACAAAATGAGCCATAGGTCCCATATTAACCCCGTCCTAAAATCACTAAAAAGCTAAAAAATCTCATATAGATGAAGATAACCAAATAATATTCGGCACAATGAACTTTTTGTTTTTGCTCTGGTGGGGCCATGAGTGCCACACTTTCGAAAACTTGTTTTTTAAATATTGTGTTGTAGGATAACATATGGTCGGGCTTGATCGACTATACTTTCTTACGGTGTTTTTTTTTGTAGCTGCTTGAGCATTAAGTATTCTTCTCTTCTGTGCTAAAAGATTTAAAGAGTGAGTGTGTGTGTTTATGTTTCGGTATCTTTGAGGTGGCTAGAATCTCAAGAATACTCGAATAGTAGTGTATAGATTTTGGTTGCTGTGCTGTTAATTTATGATCTTGTTAAGCTGTCAACTCATTTAAATAATAATGACATGCTTGTCTAGTTCTTGAGACAAGTGTTGTTTCTAAGGAAATTGCGACTGAACATAAAATGCAGAATACGTAAGAAATGCAAATTATTTAAAGACTTAATTTATTCCCTTAAATTATAAAACAATTTCCGAAAAGTTTTTTTTTTTTTTTGTTTTTGTTTCTGCTTTTTCTTAAACAAACGTTTAATGGCGTAGCATGTTGTAGAATTTTGTTGCCAAGAACCATTCAGACAGATACACGAAAGTATCTATCGAATTCAAACACCCAATGGGGATTTATTTTATTCTATTTTTTTCTTCTTTTTTTATAAATTTTAATACATTTTCTCTTGGGTTTTGCTAATTTGTTGTTGGTTGGCAAATTAATTTTGTGTTAAGCAGAAGAAAAAAAATTATTTTAAATTCATTTTGCTACCAGAGTTTGTTTAAATAGGAATGTCACGTAGTCGTTTTGATAAGTCTCTAGGAGGTATGTATTGACATCACAAGAAGAAATATGTACAGAAAGCTATCATTGCAATAAAATATTTATGATATAATTAAAAAAAAATAAAGCTTATCATTTCAATGAATGAAATGAAAAAAAAAACATCTATTATCTCCACATCCTAGAAATGAATTTAAAACTCATAGTAACAAATTTGGTTCAATGACCTTAAAATTAACATTCATAATTTTCCCTGGAATTTAACTTTAAATTAATTTCTTTTCCTCTTGTTTCTTTCAGAAAATGAACTTACATCTTATATTACTGGCTCTGCTGGTGCTCAGTAGTTGTCACGGTTCGAAGGCCAGAGCCATTAATGATATTGACAATTCCATTGAGGCTGGTGGCTCTGAACAGTCACAGCCTTCAAACTCACTTCAGACTCCTCGCACTCGTTTTGGCCAGGATTGGATTAAATTCACCAAAACTCCTCCAGTTAAGATTTTGCAAAGTTTGGGTTCTCCCGTTGAAATTGCCTGCGAAGTTATGGGCTCTCAAATACCCACAATACAGTGGGTAGTGGGACATATTCCTTTGTCGGAGGTAAGTTAAAAAAAAAAACCAATAAAATCAACCTTGTTATATAAACCGAATTTGAGTGGTATTGAAATGGATTAAATTTGTGAAACGACCCTGTTTAATCTTCATAAAAATACTTTTGTTTGTTAGTTTTGCCAAGCAATTTCTGTGGATTGTTTTGCCTATTAAGACAATGACAGGAAAATTCTCTTAAATCAAACACACAAAAAATTTATTTCCGAATGGTCCTTCCCTGCAAATAATAGGACTAGTCCAAACATGCGTGTGAAATGTAGTACACAAGGGACTAGGACTAGCCCAAAAGTAGCCCAAACGTATAAAAAAAACATGGTCTGTTTTACATTACGATGTCCTAGGGCAAGACCATATAACCCAGCTTTGGATTACAAAGGAGTAGTCTTGAAACTACTCCATGGTATACTCAAAAGGATTAGTTTTGAAGTAGTTTAAAATTGAAAACATGTCGTTTAAAAACGAAGACATGTTGTCTCACTACAAGCACTTTTTACCAATGACATGGTTCATGCTTGCATTACATTGGACCAGTCCAGGGAGTAGTCCATTTGATCAAAATGGATCAGGTAGTCCAATTTTATTTGCAGGGTTTTTAAAGTCTAGAGAAAAAAAAGAAAACAGAAAATTTGCCTTACTTTATAAAAATTATAAATTTTAGCTTTAGTTATCTGTGCGTTTTGTAAAAAAAAATAAATAAAAAATGTCGTGTATGTAAATCGTATCGCTTTATTAATAAACATAAACAAACAAAAAATTCTTAAACATAGCTGGTACGTAAAAGCGGAGGAAAAAATTTTATTTCATCACATTCATCCGCAACGCAACGCAACGTCACGTCACGTTTGGGTAAGAAAGCCTATTTATGCAAAAGCTTAGTAAGGAAAACGGAACTGCTGATTCGCAATATATAAATTTACGTAAGAGTAAAGAGACCTTAAGACTAAAAGCTCAATTTGCTACTTTTTCCACCCAACGTTTGCAAAAGTAATATGATTTTACAATTTAAAATTAATGGATAATTAAGAGAAATATTTAATAGAAATTTTTGTATTTTAATGGCACTTTTTTAAATCAAATGGCCGTTTTATCATAAGGCGATTCCCTTTTTTCCCAACGAAAAAATGCAGTTTAAAGAATTTTTTTCTCACTATTACATATGCTTCTATTCTGTCGCAAAGCTAACCCGCCCTCATCTGAACATTATTTATTTGACGTACAGATAAATTTGTCATTTGGAAAACAGCTGATTTATGTCAACAAGTTGTCACTTGTAGACAGGGCTCCCAACTTTCACATCTATTTTGTGAGGTACTGCCAACTACAAAAAAAAAAAAAAATGTTTTTGTCTGTCTGTATATTAAGAAAACCAAAATCGACAGTTTGTCAGTCTAATAAATTTATGTCGAGATTTAGTAACAGGCAGTTTGTCGATACATTGAGAAAACGGCCATAAGACTTTTAGTTCCATAAACTGTAAAAAACGCATGTTTTTACATTTTACGGAAAACAATCTGGTACTTTTTTATATTAAAAACCAACGGATAATAAGTCATCGTCCAGACTTGCAATTTTTGCTTTAGCATTCTTGAGGTTACTGTTGGTGTACTCTGCAATTCTGTTGTGTTTTGTTATTCTTATGGCCCAACCAAAATGTGCTTAAACTTTTTGTTAAATTTAATGAAACTGTCATTTGCTTAAGCAAAGTGCGAAACTGATCGCACATTCCGTACGGAATCAAATGTTTTTTGATTTTATTTTTGTTTCTTTAAATACATTTGAGAGACTTTTTGTTACTTTTTGACAGTAGATTAAGCAAGACTATGCATATTATGGTTGGGCCTTTACATATTTTAACTTAAAGTTGGCTGTAGGTATTTATATTTATATATAAAATATAAAAAGAAGAAGTGAAAAGCAAAACAAAAACTGCAAAACAATGATTTCATAATCTGGACACTAATGCAACTTCAAAGCAGAATTTTTTAAAACTGAAGCAGCAAAAATTGCAAGTCTGGATGATGACTTCGAGAAATGAAAAAGGAATTTTGTACTAATTTTTAATAGTAATTTTTGTTATTTAAATTAAAAAACAATATAAAAATTTTGTCTTTTGCTTCTTCCAGATCGAAACAATCGAATCGAATGTTATCTCTGAATCGAGTGCTAGTGCCATTGTTAAAGTACGCTCTGTCCATGTCATCGATCATATGCTGAGTGAGGCTCGCACCTACACTTGTGTGGGACGTACTGGCTCCAAAACGGTTTACGCTTCGACCATAGTCTATCCTCAATCTGATCTCAAGGATCTTGTACAAGTACGTGAGAAACCCTTTATGGGACATGTTAAGCCACGCATTGTCTATAGCGAAAGAATGCATTTAGATTTGGTGGGATCAAATGTAGTGTTGCCATGCAAAGTGCATGCCCGCCCTAAGGCCGAAGTTTTCTGGATGAACGATGAGGGTAATTTGATTGAGCAAAATCAACGTTTCAAGCTTTTGCCCTCCGGAGATTTATTGATAGCCGATTTGAAATGGGAAGATATGGGTGCCTATAAATGTATAGCCCGCAATGCTTTGGGCAAAGATACAGCCGATGCATTTATTTATCCAGTACAGGTAAGAAGATTTATTGATTGATTGAATGTAAAGAGAAAATTAAATCAAATTTTTGTTTTCATTTTAGAAAGAAGACAAATAAATAATTAGTTTTTGAAAAAATGGACCCTTTTATTAATGAGAAAACGATTGGACCTTTTTTTTAAATATGGAAATTTTATATCGAACAACAATTTACCTGGAAATCTACAACAAATATTAATGAAATAAAATAGTTCCTGTGTATTAACTAAAGAATCTTATTGAAACAAAAAGAAAATATATATATTACCCCTTAAATTTATTTTAATTATAAACATTAAATTAGTTAACTTCTAGACAGATGCCGGCAATCTCCTAGAATGCCAATTCCCTTCCCTTCAAATAGCGTCGTATAATTTATTAAAAGACCTTTTCAGTAGTTAAAAAAAATAACAAAACACCAATAACATTCAATTTACTTTTAAATTTAAGACAATTAGATGTCTTCTAAATTAAGAACAACAAGAAAAAATATATATTTAAATAATTAATTTAAACAATTCATTCATTAATTAGCTTAATTATTAAAAAAAAAATTTAAACAAAAATTTTCTGAAAAGAAAATTTTTATCAAATGAATCATTTTATATGATTCTTATTTCTTTCTGATAATCTAATTTCTTAGAACCCCCCCCCCCCCAATAAATTACACTTTTTTGGCGGTTACTTAAATCAAAATGAAAAAATCTTTTTTTTTTTCTTATAATTTAATTTATTTATGTACTTAATTATTTCTCTTACTTCTTTACGCTCTCTCTCTCTATCGCTCTCCATAAAATATTTTAAGTATTTAATTATAAAAAAAATAATCAGGTTTTTTTTTCTTTTTTTTTTAATGAAAAATATTTTAAATTAAAAAAAAGAAACAAAAAAAAAAAAAAAAATATTGCATTTTATTTGTGAATTTCACTCACCACCTCATTATTTTTATAATTTTAACAAGTTTTAAAATTTCGAACACAATTTAAACATTTCTATGACTTTAAGGTATCGAACGAAGGCAGTTAGTAATTTCTGTGTGTTTAATTAAGTATTTTAGTTATTTTTTTTTTTTTTTAAATAAATTAATTCTTATTTATTTTTTAGATTTTTTTTTTTTTTAATGAAATTGTTTCTTAAAACTTTTTAAAGTACTGTTCTTAGCAGTATTTTTCTTTTTAATTGTATGTGGCTTTTTATTTGATTTTATACTGAACTGATTATATATTTTTTTTAGTCGTTTTTAATGATTTTTATTATAATTTTATTTTATATTTGAATTTGTATTTTTAATAATTTATAATTTAGCTACAAATTAATTAACAAATAAATAAATTTAGTCAGTAGTAAAAAAATCATGTTGGATAAATTTAAACAAAATAAATAAAAAAAAAATATGTATAAAAAAAAAACAAAAAAAAAAAAAAAAAAAAATATAAAAAAAATTTTAATAAAAATTTACAATTGGATAACAATTATTTATAAAAAAATAAAAAAATATGAGTTTTATTTTTAAAAAAATAAATCATGGGAAAATAACCAGAGCTGTAAAAGATTGCAAATCGTGTAATTGCTAACAAAATTTAATTAGAACCAAAATCTTAGTGCTCTTCAAAATTAAACTCCTTCTTCTAGGAAAAAAGCTGGGGGGGGGGGGCTACTCTTTATTGAGGTGCGAATTCAATTGAGATGCGAAAGCTAAATGCCAACTTGTTACTCTCTATCACTTTCGCCAAATTTTTTTTAAAAATTGGGCAATACTGGCAATAAAAATTGAAGATGGCGCAGATTGACAGTTCTAAAATGTAGGAAATATATATAAAAAAAGGTTGAAATTGGAAAACTTAAATAAAATAAATATTGATAGTTTACGAAATGCACAAACGCATTAAAAAGTACCAATCTCAAGATTTGCAACCATTTTCTTTCGCATCGTAATAGAGACAAAATGGATTAAAATTTTTTGCTATCGATATCGAATGAAATGCATCGTAATTTGAGATGATAGCATTCGATATCGAGTAACCAAAGACATTACAACCCTCGAGTTTTCATTCGATACGTCAGTGTCTATGCAGAAAAATTATGTGCTGTTTTCACAACACAAGTGTTAAAATGTGTAGTAAAATTTATATGAAAAGCGCTCAAAAAACGTAGTGCACAAGATAGTTTACTTCCCCCCTGACTCTGATCATTTTGAATTTCCAATAATCGGGCATGTTCTATAAATCGAAATGAAGCGGATTTAAAATCGAAAAAAAGTTGGAAAACAAGAAAGTTTATAAAAATATTTCCTTTTTTTATATACTTCATACAATTTATCTTTACAAAAACAACTCTTAAAGACAGGGGAAAGTACAGGAATTTTGTAAATAATTGAAATCAAAATCTTGTTCGATTTAAGCTCTCACTAGATTTTGAAGATGATTTTAAATCAAATCTACATGCCCTTTAAGAAATTAACTTAAATCAACGCGTCACACGATTTCTATTAGTCGAAAGTTCTCATGCTCACACAAAATGTATGAAGCAGAAATAGCGAGGTGTCGAAGCTTTCTCATTAGAAAAATCCGATTTTGTAATGAAATTGAAGTAATGCAATTGGAGCCTTAAAAACTTTTTTTTTCCCAAAGAAATGACAATTTATCTATTTTTTTTCCTTAAGGCTCAGTTAGTCTTTACTTTCTGTTCTGTTACGAATCAGCTGATTTGTTTTTGTTATTAAAAAACCTTTGAAATTGATTAGTTTTTCTGTTCTGTTGCCGTTCAGTTTGTTAAAGTCAAGAACTTGTTAAGTTATTGTAAGTGACAGCAAAATAAATAATAAAAAATACATTTTTATATTGAAATAAACTATTTTTTGATTTTAAGAATTCATAAAATTTAATTTCTTCAAATTTATGTGCATTAAAGTTATTAAAATAAAACAATGGACGGTGCAAAACTAATAAATTTGTCATAGATGGCTGATAAGTTGCTACAGAAAAAGTAACTATTACAATTTCGTAACAGAACGGCACGGAACAGAACTGAAGCAGAAAGTAAAGACTAAATGAGCCTTTAACCAAGCGGTTTTAGCTTCAATTTGTATTTCTATTTTGTGGGTTAAATTAAAGAAAATAAGTTTACTTAAACGTTGCTGCCGCAACGTTGATGCTTTTATTTAAAATATGTATGGCTTTTAAGCGTTAAAGCTAGGCGCAAGAAAATATTACGGTCGTCACGCTGATTAAGGTTGGTCTTTAAAATTATTTGAAAGTTACAAACACTTAACGAAAATAATCACGAAGCCCCATTTGCTGTTAAAAATTTTAACCACTAGACAAATTTAGTAACTATTTTCAAGATTTGATTTTCAGACTTACCATACAAATAAAAAGGTTTTTAAATTTTAATAAGAACTTTTTCTACATTCTTGTAGGCTTTAATGTTGACCTGTTCGGAAATGCATCACTGCGCTGCTTCTGATGCGCAGCGCGTTCGTAAAAGCATCACAGCAAATGTCAGATGTTCGAAAATACACAACAAAATCCGATGATACGCAAAAATATCTTCAACATGCATCACAAAAATGCCTAATGCATAGTGTGTCAAAAATGCTACCAAATTGAGCTACAAATAAACCTTGGCATCAGATAATTCGCATGAGCTTCGCAAACTAATCACAGATTCTCATCAGATTCAGCGCAGTGATTCATTTCCGAACAGGCCCATTAGCTCTTATTTTCTTGAATTTTCCTAAGTATGCGTGGCAAAGTGAGAGAAACTTTATATTGACTAGCCAGCTCAACTCCTTTCCTTTTATATGGCATACTTTTTATGAAAATTCCTTACTTCGTTTAGAAGTTATCAGCATTTAAAGAAAATTGTTAACAATAACCCACCTGCTACTCGAATTTGTTCTCCTGGTAAATCAACATACTTTTAATTTTACTAAAATTTGTTCTGACAAACAAAATTCGCTTTCGTATTAATTTATTTATTTATACAGATTTTACTTTAAAATTAACAATGCAAGTAACGTGGACTATGCGCTTTTTACTTCTGAAAAAGAATTCAGCAGGTGTAAAGGGGTGTCAGCAGAACGCGAATATTTTTTAATTAAAAAAGTTCTACTTCCATTTATTCAAGTGATACTAATTTTATGATAATATCTTGTTTTATTGAAAAGTTAGAAAACATTTAAAAAAAATGGTTACAAATCAGTATAAATATAAGGGTATTCAATTAATCGATGTTTTGAATTAATCGATTAATCGCGCGAATAATTATTCGAGGTAAAATTTAATCGGACAATTTAATATTTTTCGGTTAATAGAATAATTTTAATTTTGTCTAGTTTAAAAGTTTAAAAATAAGACCAAAAATTATATTTCTTAACATAAAAATTTTATTAAGCAACTTAGAACAATTTAACATAAGGTACTTCATACAATAAAAGAGAAAACCTTTTAAATAAAAAATAGAATCAAAATTTAAGCTAATCTTTTAAATAATCTTTCAAAAAGAGTATATAGTTTAAATGTTTAAGTTTCAGACGATTTCTTTCTTTTGTTGTGAAGGAACTTGATTTAGAAAAGATTCGTTCACTTATTGTTGACGTTGGAAACAAAAAAGAAAATCATTATAAAGAGATTGAAAGTAAAGTGTTATTAGGCATATGCAATTTCTCTGTTCTTTTTCTTATCTTTTCTCAATATTAGTAGTAGAATCTCTTTTTAATTTCTTAACAATTTTAATACTTTTAATGTTCATGTTAAGGTAAGGTAGAAGGTTATTTTCATTCGTCTCAAAAAATCATCTTCTTCATATATGAATCATTGTGGTAAAAGTCTGTACTAAACATTCTTAAAAATAATTTATTCCCAAACTTTTTGGTTGCAGTACTTTATTTATAAAAATTTTATTCAAAGGAAATGTTCCTGAGTTAAGATACAATGAGTGGGTATTTAAAACGTACCGGCTTGTTTTTTTACATTAAAGAAAAAAACCAATACAATGAAAAATACAAATTTTCGATTAATCGATTAATCGACATAAATTATTCGAACTATTCGTTAATCGAAAATAAGCAATTTTAAATTATTCGAACAGCTTATCGCCCAAAATGAATCGATTGATCGAACAACTGTTAATCGTTTGAATAGCCTAATAAATATCATACGATTTTATTTTATAACCAAGCATAACCATAAAAGTTATAAGGAACTTTTAAAATCTTGTAAAAAATGTTGGCACAACCTCTGTAAGGTAAACTAAATACATTTCAAATATATTTTCATTAATTGCCTTAAGTAGGCGTGGCAGTGGGCGACTTATTTTTTATTAGCCAGCAAGAAGAACTCATACCCTATCCTATGACATCAATTTTGTTAAAATATCTTGATGCGTTGGAAAGTTATAAGCATTTAAAGACAGAAGTTAACAAAAATTTACCTACTGATCAATTCTGTTCTCCTGGTATTCCAAGAGAATTTTGAATTTAAGAATTTAACAGCACTAAAATGTGTTAGTAGGTGTGTGTAGATTGGTTGTTAAGTGTGTTTATTAAAAGTTAGACAAAAACCGTAATAACATGGTAATTTTAAAAGATTTTACTTTGAAAATTGATATACAAGTATAAGACAATATATAGAAAGTACGTATTGAAAAAAATAATTGCCACGCCCACTGTGAGCAGAGGTATATGGGCGTTTATCACACTTTTAATAAATTTCCTACTTGGCATGACGACTTTAAGCGAATTTTTTGTTAGGTTAAAAAGCTTAAGTTCCCCAGTTTCATGTGACATCAATTTCATACAGATATCTTGATGCGTTGGAAAGTTATAAGCATTTAAAGACAGAAGTTAACAAAAATTTACCTACTGATTAATTCTGTTCTCCTGGTATTCCAAGAGATTTTTGAATTTAAGAATTTAACAGCACTAAAAAATGTTAGCAGGTGTGTGTGTAGATTGGTTGTTAAGTGTGTTTATTAAAAGTTAGACAAAAATCGTAATAACATGGTAATTTTAAAAGATTTTACTTTGAAAATTGATATACAAGTATAAGACAATATGTAGAAAGTGCGTATTGAAAAAAATAATTGCCACGCCCACTGTGAGCAGAGGTATATGGGCGTTTATCACACTTTTAATAAATTTCCTACTTGGCATGACGACTTTAAGCGAATTTTTTGTTAGGTTAAAAAGCTTAAGTTCCCCAGTTTCATGTGACATCCATTTCATACAGATATCTTGATGCGTTGGAAAGTTATAAGCATTTAAAGACAGAAGTTAACAAAAATTTACCTACTGATCAATTCTGTTCTCCTGGTATTCCAAGAGATTTTTGAATTTAAGAATTTAACAGCACTAAAAAATGTTAGCAGGTGTGTGTGTAGATTGGTTGTTAAGTGTGTTTATTAAAAGTTAGACAAAAATCGTAATAACATGGTAATTTTAAAAGATTTTACTTTGAAAATTGATATACAAGTATAAGACAATATGTAGAAAGTGCGTATTGAAAAAAATAATTGCCACGCCCACTGTGAGCAGAGGTATATGGGCGTTTATCACACTTTTAATAAATTTCCTACTTGGCATGACGACTTTAAGCGAATTTTTTGTTAGGTTAAAAAGCTTAAGTTCTACAGTTTCATGTGACATCAATTTCATACAGATATCTTGATGCGTTGGAAAGTTATAAGCATTTAAAGACAGAAGTTAACAACAATTTACCTACTGATCAATTCTGTTCTCCTGGTATTCCAAGAGATTTTTGAATTTAAGAATTTAACAGCACTAAAAAATGTTAGCAGGTGTGTGTGTAGATTGGTTGTTAAGTGTGTTTATTAAAAGTTAGACAAAAATCGTAATAACATGGTAATTTTAAAAGATTTTACTTTGAAAATTGATATACAAGTATAAGACAATATGTAGAAAGTGCGTATTGAAAAAAATAATTGCCACGCCCACTGTGAGCAGAGGTATATGGGCGTTTATCACACTTTTAATAAATTTCCTACTTGGCATGACGACTTTAAGCGAATTTTTTGTTAGGTTAAAAAGCTTAAGTTCTACAGTTTCATGTGACATCAATTTCATACAGATATCTTGATGCGTTGGAAAGTTATAAGCATTTAAAGACAGAAGTTAACAACAATTTACCTACTGATCAATTCTGTTCTCCTGGTATTCCAAGAGATTTTTGAATTTAAGAATTTAACAGCACTAAAAAATGTTAGCAGGTGTGTGTGTAGATTGGTTGTTAAGTGTGTTTATTAAAAGTTAGACAAAAATCGTAATAACATGGTAATTTTAAAAGATTTTACTTTGAAAATTGATATACAAGTATAAGACAATATGTAGAAAGTGCGTATTGAAAAAAATAATTGCCACGCCCACTGTGAGCAGAGGTATATGGGCGTTTATCACACTTTTAATAAATTTCCTACTTGGCATGACGACTTTAAGCGAATTTTTTGTTAGGTTAAAAAGCTTAAGTTCCCCAGTTTCATGTGACATCCATTTCATACAGATATCTTAAAATAATTCCCACCGTGACAGAGAGACATACAAAATAAAATCTATTTTTTTAAGTTTCCTTAAGTAGGAGTGGCAGAGACCGAAAATATTAATTTTTAATATCAATTTTAACTCCTATTCTTTCCTGTGGCACCAATTTTTGTAAGAATATCAAAAAAAAAAGACCCGTGTCTCCCTTTTTTTATGGCCCCCAAAGATTTGGGGCCTGGGAGTCATTTTTGCAAAAAAGTGATCATTTTCTCAGGCTCATATCTTGCAAACCGTTCCGAGTTTTGATTTACCATCTGAGACAAAGTTGTAGCTCTTGCCATAAAGAACAAAAACTGTGTACATATAAAATCAAAAAAACTTCATCTTCAAAATCAAAATCGCAAAAAACTAAAAAATTCGATTTTTTTTTACCATTTTTCCCCTGTTCAGGTCCATAGTTTGCAAACCGTTCAAAATTCAAGGAAACAATCAACTACAAAAATGTACCTGAGATCTTAATAAACAATATGAACTTCCTAGGGATGATGCTTGACACCGTTCAAGATATCTGTATGAAATTGATGTCACATGAAACTGTAGAACTTAAGCTTTTTAACCTAACAAAAAATTCGCTTAAAGTCGTCATGCCAAGTAGGAAATTTATTAAAAGTGTGATAAACGCCCATATACCTCTGCTCACAGTGGGCGTGGCAATTATTTTTTTCAATACGCACTTTCTACATATTGTCTTATACTTGTATATCAATTTTCAAAGTAAAATCTTTTAAAATTACCATGTTATTACGATTTTTGTCTAACTTTTAATAAACACACTTAACAACCAATCTACACACACACCTGCTAACATTTTTTAGTGCTGTTAAATTCTTAAATTCAAAAATCTCTTGGAATACCAGGAGAACAGAATTGATCAGTAGGTAAATTTTTGTTAACTTCTGTCTTTAAATGCTTATAACTTTCCAACGCATGAAGATATCTGTATGAAATTGATGTCACATGAAACTGTAGAACTTAAGCTTTTTAACCTAACAAAAAATTCGCTTAAAGTCGTCATGCCAAGTAGGAAATTTATTAAAAGTGTGATAAACGCCCATATACCTCTGCTCACAGTGGGCGTGGCAATTATTTTTTTCAATACGCACTTTCTACATATTGTCTTATACTTGTATATCAATTTTCAAAGTAAAATCTTTTAAAATTACCATGTTATTACGATTTTTGTCTAACTTTTAATAAACACACTTAACAACCAATCTACACACACACCTGCTAACATTTTTTAGTGCTGTTAAATTCTTAAATTCAAAAATCTCTTGGAATACCAGGAGAACAGAATTGATCAGTAGGTAAATTGTTGTTAACTTCTGTCTTTAAATGCTTATAACTTTCCAACGCATCAAGATATCTGTATGAAATTGATGTCACATGAAACTGTAGAACTTAAGCTTTTTAACCTAACAAAAAATTCGCTTAAAGTCGTCATGCCAAGTAGGAAATTTATTAAAAGTGTGATAAACGCCCATATACCTCTGCTCACAGTGGGCGTGGCAATTATTTTTTTCAATACGCACTTTCTACATATTGTCTTATACTTGTATATCAATTTTCAAAGTAAAATCTTTTAAAATTACCATGTTATTACGATTTTTGTCTAACTTTTAATAAACACACTTAACAACCAATCTACACACACACCTGCTAACATTTTTTAGTGCTGTTAAATTCTTAAATTCAAAAATCTCTTGGAATACCAGGAGAACAGAATTGATCAGTAGGTAAATTTTTGTTAACTTCTGTCTTTAAATGCTTATAACTTTCCAACGCATCAAGATATCTGTATGAAATTGATGTCACATGAAACTGTAGAACTTAAGCTTTTTAACCTAACAAAAAATTCGCTTAAAGTCGTCATGCCAAGTAGGAAATTTATTAAAAGTGTGATAAACGCCCATATACCTCTGCTCACAGTGGGCGTGGCAATTATTTTTTTCAATACGCACTTTCTACATATTGTATTATACTTGTATATCAATTTTCAAAGTAAAATCTTTTAAAATTACCATGTTATTACGATTTTTGTCTAACTTTTAATAAACACACTTAACAACCAATCTACCTACACACACACCTACTAACATTTTTTAGTGCTGTTAAATTCTTAAATTCAAAATTCTCTTGGAATACCAGGAGAACAGAATTGATCAGTAGGTAAATTTTTGTTAACTTCTGTCTTTAAATGCTTATAACTTTCCAACGCATCAAGATATTTTAACAAAATTGGTGTCATAGGATAGGGTATGAGTTCTTCTTGCTGGCTAATAAAAAATTAGTCGCCCACTGCCACGCCTACTTAAGGCAATTAATGAAAATATATTTGAAATGTATTTAGTTTACCTTACAGAGGTTGTGCCAACATTTTTTACAAGATTTTAAAAGTTCCTTATTCCTTTTAAGGTTATGCTTGGTTATAAAATAAAATCTTATGATATTTATTAGGGTATTCAAACGATTAACAGTTGTTCGATTAATCGATTCATTTTGGGCGATTAGCTGTTCGAATAATTTAAAATTGCTTATTTTCAATTAACGAATAGTTCGAATAATTTATGTCGATTAATCGAAAATTTTTTTTTTTCATTGTATTAGTTTTTTTCTTTAATGTAAAAAAACAAGCCGGTACGTTTTACATACCCACTTATTGTTTCTTAACTCAGGAACATTTCCTTTGAATAAAATTTTTTTAAATAAAGTACTGAATCCAAAAAGTTTGGGAATAAATTATTTTTAAGAATGTTTAGTACAGACTTTTACCACAATGATTCATATAAAGATGATTTTTTGAGATTTTTGAACCTTGTACCTTACCTTACCATGAACATTAAAAGTATTAAAATTGTTAAGAAATTAAAAAGAGATTCTACTACTAATATTTAGAAAATATTAGAAAAAGAACAGAGAAATTGCATATGCCTAATAACACTTTACTTTCAATCTCTTTATAACGATTTTCTTTTTTTCCAACGTCAACAATAAGTGAACGAATCTTTTCTAAATCAAGTTCCTTCACAACAAAAGAAAGAAATCGTCTGAAACATAAACATTTAAACTATTTACTCTTTTTGAAAGATTATTTAAAAGATTAGCTTAAATTTTGATTCTATTTTTTATTTAAAAGGTTTCCTCTTTTATTGCATGAAGTACCTTTTGTTAAATTGTTCTAAGTTGCTTAATAAAATTTTTATGTTTTTAAACTAGACAAAATTAAAATTATTCTATTAACCGAAAAATATTAAATTGTCCGATTAAATTTTACCTCGAATAATTATTCGCGCGATTAATCGATTAATTCAAAACATCGATTAATTGAATACCCTTATATTTATACTGATTTTTCTTTAACAGTTTTTGTAACCATTTTTTTTTTTAATGTTTTATAACTTTTCAATAAAACAAGATATTATCATAAAATTAGTATCACTTGAATAAATGAAAGTAGAACTTTTTTAATTAAAAAATATTCGCGTTCTGCTGACACCCCTTTACACCTGCTGAATTCTTTTTCAGAAGTAAAAAGCGCAAGTTAATTTTAAAGTAAAATCTGTATAAATAAATAAATTAATACGAAAGCGAATTTTGTTTGTCAAATCAAAAGTATGTTGATTTACCAGGAGAACAAATTCGAGTAGCAGGTGGGTTATTGTTAACAATTTTCTTTAAATGCTGATAACTTCTAAACGAAGTAAGGAATTTTCATAAAAAAGTATGCAATATAAAAGGAAAGGAGTTGAGCTGGCTAGTCAATATAAAGTTTCTCTCACTTTGCCACGCATACTTAGGAAAATTCAGGAAAATACGCGTTAATGGGCCTGTTCGGAAATGAATCACTGCGCTGCATCTGATGAGAATCTGTGATTAGTTTGCGAAGCTCATGCGAATTATCTGATGCCAAAGTTTATTTGTAGCACACTTTGGTAGCATTGTTGACACACTATGCATCAGGCATTTTTGTGATGCATGTTTAAGATATTTTTGCGTATCATCTGCATTTGTTGTGTATTTTCGAACATCTGACATTTGCTGTGATGCTTTTACGAACGCGCTGCGCATCAGAAGCAGCGCAGTGATGCATTTCCGAACAGGTCAACATTAAAGCCTACAAGAATGTAGAAAAAGTTCTTATTAAAATTTAAAAACCTCTTTTACTTGTATGGCAAGTCTGAAAATCAAATCTTGAAAATAGTTACTAAATTTGTCTAGTGGTTAAAATTTTTAACAGCAAATGGGGCCTCGTGATTATTTTCGTTAAGTGTTTATAACTTTCAAATAATTTTAAAGACCAACCTTAATCAGCGTGACGACCGTAATATTTTCTAGCGTCTAGCTTTAACGCTTAAAAGACATATTTTAAATAAAAGCATCAACGTTGCGGCAGCAACGTTTAAGTAAACTTATTTTCTTTAATTAAACCCACAAATTAGAAATACAAATTCAAGCTAAAACCGCTAGGTTAAGGAAAAAAATAGATAAATTGCCATTTCTTTTGGAAAAAAAAAGTTTTTAAGGCTCCAATTTCATTACTTCAATTTCATTACAAAATCGGATTTTTCAAATGAGAAAGCGTTGACGCCTCGCTTTTCTACTTCATACATTTTGCGTGAGCACGAGAACTTTCGACTGATAGAAATCGTGTGACACGTTGATTTTGGTTTATCTCTAAAGCAGACCATACACGATTCAATTCAATTGTCAACTGAGTCGGTTGTTGTCCAAATCAAAGCGTGTGTGGCCTTGTCAATTGATTAGTTTGAAGCTTGTCGAGTTTGTTGAAGAAAAATCAAAAGCTTTTAATTTTTTCAAGTTGACTACTAAGTCTTTCAATTCGATTGTACTGTGTGTGCTCGAGTCTCTTGATTAGCTGTCTAAATTATTAATGTTTGTAGTTTTCTTTTGTAAAAAGAGTTAAGTTTTTCAAAAATTGTATTTTATAACATTAAATTTCAAAATTCATTTAAAATCTTTCAATTCAGTTGATGAAGCGTGTGGCGGCCAAGCATCAATTCAGTTGAAGGACTCAGTTGACAACTGAATTGAACCGTGTATGGGGCGCATAATGGGACATGTAGATTTGATTTGAAATCTTCTTTAAAGTCTAGTGAGTTTATATCGCAATTAGTTGACATAAGCAAAATTTTGTTTTCCTAACCAAAACAGCTGACTGAAAGTTTTCTTATTTATTTATTACTTATTTATTTCTATATTATTTATTTTCTTAAAACATCCATATACATTTAGAGAAATTAGCATTTAAAGTTTTGTTTTATTATTAAAAAAGGAAATTTATTTAAGTTTTCGAATAGAAGATAATGATAGTTAAACTAGCTATTTGGTCCCAGCGCTGCTCGGGATTTTCTAAATAAAAATTGAAATATGTACTGGAGAATTTTGTTCATAACTTGACCCCAGCGCTATCTACATCAATAATAAAAATTTAAATATCAAGACAACAGCGCCACCTATTGGGAGTTTTTTTTCATAAACCATCAGCCATCAACCTTTCCAACGCATGAACTGGTTTGAAAAACGGTTATTAAGTGGTTCTCGAGTTATAAAATCACGAACATAGGACAACTTATTTTTATATATAAAGATAAAATGAGAATAAAAATTATAAATAAGACTTACTTGCTGGTCTTCAAAATTAAATCAAACCATTTGGTATTCTTTTTGCCAAAAATATTAACAACTTTTATTAATTTATTACGTATTTTGTTTTTGCATCAATTCTATACATCATAATTTTGAATCATTTGTGGTATGTAAGTGTGAATGTAAAATGTTTAAAACTATAAAATTGTCGTTAATAAAATACTTAGTTTATGCATATACATTTAACAAATTGCAATTGTGATTATTTTTCCATTTCCTTTTATAGAAAATAAATACATTTTTTTTATTTAAAATTTCTACATTTATAAATACTACACTTATTTTAATTTGGTTTTAAAATATAATTAAACAGACAAAAAAAACACATTTAAATTAAAATTATTTTTTTTTTCCTAAATAGTGCAATATAATAAATTAATACATCATATCGGCAGCTCAGAATTGGTTTGGTGCATAGCATGGTAATTTAACCATGATGTGCGCCAAACCAAGTCTAAGCTGACGATATGTAAAAATAAAATAAAAAATAAAAATAAATTCCCAAGGAATGACGAAATTTTAAATGAAATCTTTTTTCTAAAAAACAATAGTTTAACGGAAAATGTCAAGTGGAATGTTTTTTTTTTTTTAATTCTTTTGAAAATGATAAATACTTTTTTTTTAACGGAGGACGGGGTTAACAAATGTTTTATATATTTTTTTGTTTTTTTTTTTATTGAAAAGAATAAAATACTGTGTATTGTAAAATTTATTTATTTAGTCATTATTTTTTATATTAACCTCTTTTTTTTAATAAATAAAATACTTGCATATACAGGGTGACGCAAAATAAGCTCTTGGATTTGAATTATATATAATTTTTTTTTGTATTATTTAATAATGTCTTCTTTGTTTTTTTTTTAACATTTTGTAAAAAAGAAATTGGGAATTTAATATGAATAACAACTATCTGCACAATCACACAACAAATAGCTTGACTAAAGGTCCAATTAGACGTGACATAAACATAATGCCACAGCCGTAACGATGGCTGTAGAAACCAAAATTTAATTGGTTTGTATGGTATGTTTATGTCGTTCTGGTAATACAGTTTTGGTGTGGTTATGTCACGTCTAATTGGACCTTAAGGGTACGTGAACCCCCGCCTTAAATGATGGTGCATCTTCAAAAATTTTGTTAGGTCAGCTGCGAAAAACTTTCCAACCTTCCGGTTTCAACAAGATGGAGCGCTCCGGCACATCATACAGATGTCTCAATACCTTTCCTAAGAAACTCATTCTGCCGAACGCATAAATTGCGCATCAGCGATTTTAACTGGCCTGCAGTTTTTTTTAGGGATATTTGAAAGAAAAAGTCTAAGGGTCTTATTCATAAAAATATATTTCAGGTTAATAACAGGTTTATTTAACGAATTTCCTATGGAAATCTGTTTAACAAGGCCCTCATTCTGTAAAACGCAGACGCAATGCCAAAAACTACATTGAAAGCAAAAACAAAATCAAAAATATTTCATAATTTTATTGTTGCTTTCTACAGAAATTCATATTAAATTTTTAACTTTCAAACGCTGCATATCATGTGGCATAGAAAATTTTAAAACGCAAAATGAATTTCTATAGAAAGCAACAACAAAATTATGACAAGTATTTAGCATTGTTTTTGCTTTCTATGTCATTTTTGGCGTTCTGTTGCGTTTTACACAATTAGGGCCTAAACCTCTTATAAATCAATAATATTTTTTTATGAATATGGGGTAAAGGTTTAATAAGACGGGACATAATCGCAATGCCATTAGCCTTAACGATGACCAAAGAAACCTAAATTCAATTAGTTTGTATAACGTGGTTTCGTCATTATGGTAATTCACCTATCAAAAAAAAAAACAGTGTTGCCTATAAGGTGGGTTCAAACAGCTGTTTTGTTTGGTTATCAAAATGTCAAGTCTAATTTGAGCTTGACATATCGCTCCTTTATTGTAACATAGTCATATCCCAAAAAATCAAAAATTTTAAATTACTTAAGCCAAACTGCTCCTTCATACCTTCTCTATATGTAAAACAAAAATCAGTGTTTTATCTCAAACTGAACCGCAGTTATAGCAAAATATATTTTATTGAATCTGTTTAAAAAGGTACATTTTGTAAACTTTAATCGCATTTTGCCAAGTTAGATTTTTTTTTTTTTGAGATGCAATAAAGGAGCGAAATGTCTGAAAACAAGCGATTATTGGCCCCTAACTAAAGCCTGGTACTCTGTTCAACATTTCACGTGAAATGCTGTTAAAAGGCATATGCAAAAAAAAACTTGTGCGAAATATCTATGAAATAATGTTGATAGAGTTGTACTCTGTTCATTTTGTAAAAAAATTTCCGAAATGTTTCTGGCAACATTTTTTTTACAACTGCGAAATAATGTAAGCAGCACTTATTTCACGAGGAATTTTAAGCAAAAGCAACCAAGTATGAACTGATTTTTAAATAAGAAATTAAGACAACACAACCGGTAACAGTTTTTTTATCCATATCTACTTTCTATTTTATAAAATTTTTTATTAAAAAAGGAAAATAATTTTTAGTAAAATACATGTGGGGTTTGTTTACATCCGCAAAACAATGTTGCATACTTTGCAGGAATAAAAACGGCAAATTGTACAAACTCGCATAATAGGTAACATTGATAAATGTCAACATTTTCGCGTGAAAAAATAAATGTTGCTCAACATTTTTCACAAATTTGAATAGAGTACAAGTTAAAAAAAAAAACAACATTTGAAATGAAGTTATAGCCAATACACCCCTATAGAAGTGCAAATAAAAAATAGCTTATTCTGAACCACCCTGTATTTCGAATTAAAAATTCTATATACTTTTCCTATTAGCCATCAAACAAACAAACTTCAAACATTTCGACTGACTCATACAAAAATAATAAAAATAAACTGGGGAACTTTTACATACAAAATTAAGGAATTTTAGCAAAAAGTTAAAATGTCAAATATATAAAGAGATAAGAGTTTTTTTACTCTTTGTCAACAGAACTTTTTAAGAATTTTTTTAATTGATTTAAAAAAAGCAAGAAATATGGAAAATTTTTTATTTTACAATGAAAATGTACATTAAGCAAACGAAATTATGTTTATTAAAATATTTTCGTTGGCTCAACGAATTATTCGTTAATATAATGAAAATTTAGGTATTATTTTCATTATATTAACGAATAATTTGTTGAGCCAACGAAAATATTTTAATAAACGTAATTCGTTTGCTTTACGTACATTTTCATTGCATTTTTGGTTCAGTGTAGAAATAAATTTGCGTCCATATTCGGAAAATCGATTTTGTGGGAAATAAAAATCCGTTTGATTTTGTAAAAGTTAGTGATTCCTAAATTATGATTTTATCTTTATACTTTAAAAATCAATTGAATTTGTACCAGTAAATAAAACTAATAGTTCAATTAAATATTTTTTTGGTTGTTAACAACATTTTCTGCAGTAATGTTGTTAGTCTTTATATAAAAATCAGCAATGGCAAAACAGTTAAGAACACTTTCCTCCTCTGTTTGTCAGCCGATTTAAAAAAAAAACATTATTTGAAAGGTATTTAATAACAGAAGTGTACAATATAAATTTTATTAAAATCTGAGAGGGTAAAAAGGTTTAATTCGAGAAACAGATCTATACAAAATTAAATAATTACTTATCGTTGTTCATTAGAAAAATAAGCGGACAGGCATCTGACACTTTTTTAAAATTGGCCCTTTTGGTGAGTAAACGGGAATTACCAGGGCTGCCAGATTTGACGATTTCTTGTTCCGAAATTAGCAAAGTGCCGATTTGCTGATTTTTTTCTACAAAGTAACGATTTTTTCTTTATCTTGGAAGGCGTAACGTTTTCTTTCGCTTAGCTTTTACGGTGATATGCCATACCTAAGCAAGGGCGTCAATACGAACAGTATTGAGAGCTTTATTGTTTAATGAAACCCACAAATTTTAAATAAAAATAGAGATAAAAACGCTAGATTGACCAAAAAATAGCTAAATTGCCATTATTAATTAACAATAGCGGCAAACTTCACTATTAAACGAGCTGTCAAAATCGGTTTTTCCATTTGCAAAGCGTTGAGGCTGTGCTATTCAAAGACTAGAAAATGCGTGCCGCTTTTGTTTAGGTATGGCTGTAATATGCAAGTCTTAAGAAAACCTAAAAAACAGCAATGACACACTTTGTTTATCTTTCGTCAAACCATCATCGAATGAACCTTTTACGACTCTCTCTGTGTAATTCATAATTTCAAAAATAAATGATGAAACAGAACTGGGGCTGAACGATGTTTTCCATACAATTTGACATAAAATTTTGCCAGAGAATACGGTCGTGAAATAAAATCAATTTTATTTTGAGGACGTTTTTCCTAATGCTCTCACATATAGACACTTATTCTCTTAACAATGCTACCATACTTTCATTCAATTTCATACATTTTGTAAACAAAGAAAAATAAGAACAAAAGAAAAAGAAAGAAATGAGAGAGAATTTGAAGTTACTGCCGACGTTTTAATTATGGGCTTTAGAATTTTTGCCTGAAGTTGAAGACTCAACTCTGTTTCATCATTTATACGGCGAACATTTCACGAGTTGTAAGAGAATATTTACATGATTCTCATACGATTCTTGACATAAACGACTCGTTAGATAATCTTTACCCACGTCTTAAACGATTCCCACAACGATTGAAGAAACGTCTTTCGCTGTTCTATAGAAGTATCTCAGTCGTCTTACAGTTTTCTCGTGTGAAGAATCTTCAATGATTAAAAACTGCGGTCATCGACGATCAAAGACGCTCTTCAAGAGATTCCTACACGATTGAAAATGCTAGCTGGGTATGAAGTAATTATGTTTTTGTTTGAATTTTTTTTTTTATAAAAATCGAACAAAAATTGTTAGAAAAAATTAAATTTTAAGTTGTCAGATTTTTTTTGACGATTTTTCCAATCGTGAAAGACGATTTTTTTTTATTTTTCTCAACAAATTGACGATTTCCTCACAAATTTATATGGCAGTCCTGGGCATAACATGTATTTTGGAACTTCCTTGTCAGCCCATTTATCTTTTAAACTAATAAGCAAAGAAATTAAGATTATACCAAATTCGTAATTTATCAAAAAAATATAAAAATACATTTGGTACTTTTTCGAAGTTTGAACGTTTAAGGGGTGAAAATCGTACCTATTTTTGGTAATTTTTTTTTTAAATACCTTTTTCTCTTTGTATTGACATAAACGTATTAAATTATGCGCTCCCACTTCAATATTAAAATTTTTGTTACCTTAATGGGGAGAATAAAATTATCAAAAAGGGAAAATATGGGAAATTAAATTTCTTTCTTTTACTTTTCCCTGCTGCATGTGGTAATTTTGGAAGTTTCTATAATATTGAACTTAGAAACATAAAATTATAGAAGCAGGGTCCTAAGTGAATGCGAACCTCAAGATGAAAAATTTTCGTTTATATCGATCCTACATAAAATTAAACAGGCATGGTTCTGAGAGAATATGAATCTGCAAGAGGGAGCTTTTTGGTACTATTTTGTTTTTTGACTGGTACTTTTTGAATTTCGTTAATATTGGACCTAGAAACATAAAATTAAGCATGCGTGGTTCTGAGTGAATAAGAATCTGTAAGGCGGAGCTTTTTGGTACTTTTTCGTTCTCTAACTGGTACTTTTTTCGTCATTATTAGATCTAGACATAAAATTAAATATGCAATGTCCTGAGTGCATGAGAATCTATACGAGGGAACTTTTTGGTGCTTTTTTAATATTAAGCGATTAATACAAAAAAAATGGTGTAAACTCTGCAAATATTAAATCTCAAAATATCTTGGGAACTATAGCTCCTAGAAAAAAACTTATGTAGCCTTTTTTGTAAAATTTTGCTCTGTTAGTTGTCCTGCGTAATAAATATAAGAAATACCAAAATCGAAATTAAAATTACATTCGATATTTCGAATAAAAAAAAGGCTGGAAACCCTAATCCTTATCAATTTCGATGATTAAATTTACCCCAAAAGATCAATTACAAAAAAATTCTTTTTAGAATTTTGTAAAACATAAAACGGTTCTATCTTTGACATTGAATGAAAGTAATAAAAAGACGGACAAAAAAATCTTTTAAGCCCATAAATTAATGCTGACATTTTTTATTCCAAAATTACGGAAATATTCCGTAAGATTTATATGAACAGATGGGTGTAATTTTCGACGGCTTTCATTTAATGATGACGAACTTTCCAGAGCTTAAATTAATGGAAATATTTCAAAAATTCTTGCCCGGAAATATTTTTTCAGTAAAATAGAAAATTTTAATCAGTATTTTTTAATTATAATCTCAACATTTATGATTTTTTTTGTAATTAAGGGGCTAACGTGACTTTTGAATTTGTTCCAATTAAATTTATGATTTATGAGGTGTCTTTCAAATGCATGTATTAGTTTACGATTTTATTTTTATGGAAAAATTTGTTTTAAAATAAAAGATATATAGTCAAACAATGTAAAGGAAAAATATGGAACCGGGGTAAAGTCAATCACACTTACCCATTAAAAAATGTGCTCCAAAAGGGGCAGACTTTATGTAAGAATTCATACCTCAAATCGCTTCAAACCTGCTGATGGGATGCCTGGTTTTTGTATGGGGTGTTCCCGGTTTGGAGGACTATTTTCTGCTGTCAATAAGCGCTTCTTTTAACTTGCAAGCAAAGCACTCCCAAAGTGCTTTTTTAAGGGCTAACTATATTAACATATTCATTAATGTTCGGCTTTTACTTGTTTAAATGCCTTTTTTCAATAATTTTCGTAAACCATAATGTATTTTTATTTTTTTCGCTTTAAAAACTTCTTCGCTGTCAGCACTAAAATATCATATTTAATTCTATATCATTTACTGCTCTTTAAGAGCTCTTTTATTGAAGCGCTCGATTATGCATCAAAAGTGCTTCAAAAAACCCAAATTTTTTTTACTGGGTATCGTGAATTAGAAGTGAACATTTTTTTCCACGAAATTATGCTTTTTCCTTTACATTTTTTAGAAAAAAAAACAAATTCACTAAAGTGTTTAAACAGAACTGCAAAAATTCTGAAGCCCATATTTAAAACCTCGGCAGTAACTTCAAATTCTCTCTCGTTTTATTGTATTATTTTCTTTTGTTTTTCATTTTCTGTTTACAAAATATATGAAATTAAATGAAAATATGGTAGCATTGTTGCGAGAATTATTGCCTCTTAATATAGACTTTTTTTCACGACGGCTTTCTACGACAAATTTTAATGGAAAATGTGGTCGCGATGCAGTTCTGATTGAATACTAAGGGTGAACATGATTTAACGTTATCCATTTAATGTTTTCAAAACCGCCATTCTGGCAAGGCTCAGATGTCAAAGAAAATGTCTACGCAGATAGTCCCATCCCAGTAAAAAATTTTATCATTTTGCGAAGCACTAAAGGTACATTTAAAAAAATAAGCGCACAATTATGCGCTACGCAATAAGACATACAGAAAAGCAGTAAAGTAAGTGAAAGAACTCTCAACAACTTTTATAAAAAAAAAAAATTTATTATTTCCCTTACTACGAAGCAGGTTTGTAAGGGAGAGTACTTCAAAATAACGGTATCAAAACATTCAGTGTGTAAAGCTGATCGTTACATCTAACAATTTTTATATGCGCTGAATAATGCGCTTTATGTGTCAAAAATGTATGGCTTCAAAGTTGGAACTCGCCATATAAAATTAATGTCTTCCGTAAGCGCAATGGTAAGCGAAACTCTTATGTTCTCCCTTACAAACCTGCTTCGTTGGAAGCTCCATTTTTTATTGGGATAATATTGGAACAATATTAGCGTTTGAAAACCAACATTGATCAAGTTAAGGTCAGTTTCAACAAGATGTTTTTTACATCTGACTTGTCAACTTTTTAGGTCACATGTAATAGTGCATGTCTGTCAAAAATGTTGTTTTACAGAAGGTTTAGATATTCGGTTACAAATGACATCATCAGCTCATTATTAGTTTAATAAAAATAGTTGTAGTAGAGAAAAACTACAATAAAGGTTTACATGAATGAAGTTTTCTGAAAATATACCTGATAGAATTTTTTTTTTTTTTCACCTCTGCTTTCAGCATATTTTTTTAAGAAAAATGTTATTTTTGTGAACTTTTATGTATTAAATTGGAAAGTAATAATATTTTATTAACAGTGAAAATTATTGTTTTGTGCCACATACGTCACTTTTCTAAATTTATTTTTAAAAATAAGCTTTTTGTGTTGCATGTGTATGTATATTCAGTTGTCATTAAATTTTGCTTTCGCTTCTACTACTTATTTTTCTTAAGGCAATGAAGCAAAGCAAGAATGAAATTTATTTTGTACGTTTATGTATGAGGAATGTGCTGTAATCGTCAAACAGTGCCGTGTAGAGCAAACCAATACTTTAAAAACTTAAAATCAGTTGATATTAAGCAAAATTAAAGCCTCATATCAATTCGGTAAACAGGTTTTGGATTCCCAAAGGGGGGTATTCAAAATAACCCATACATAACCAAATTTTATTTAAAAGTGGTCGGTAGGTCAAACCAATAATGAGCTGTTATTTGCTTGTCATAGCCTCTTTTTTTGCTCAGTTTTTACAGCAACCAAAGTAGTTTTCGGTTACAAAATAGCGTTCGGCCGCCACAAAAATGTTTACTTGCGCCGTACAAGCGTTCAGCCATCTTGAATATTTTTCTTTAGATTCGAAGATACCAATTAAGGATATAATTATGAAAACTTTTTTTATATATCGCACCCTTTATCATAAACAGGCACAACTCAAGATTCAAAAACGTTTAGGAGAGGCAGAAAACTGTCTTCAAAAGCAGGGTTGCAATTTAAAAAAAAGCAGGGTTGCATTTTTCAAATCGAATTGGGTTTCAGAAATGTTAAAAAAGAAACAGAGGCGCCAGCGAAATTTTCGTGGGCGCTATAAATTTTATTTCTGAACTGGTTTATGAAAAAAAAAAAAATTAAATTTGTGATAAATTCCGAGTGGTGCCTTTTTATGATTTTCACCATTAAATATAAATTAATATGTTTATGTCGGCATAATAAAATATTTACCTCAGCCGGCTTATGATTCCGTCAATAGTGGACCGCCGCTGCTGGTTTCCTCAAGGCATTTCTGACAACATATGTTTTCATAATAAAAACAGCAGATGTCAGATGGTTTGTCAAAAGAAAATAGAGCACGCTTTAATTAAAATTTTGTTAGGCGACCATTTGCCTGACTTTTGCAAAACAATGTTTAAAATGTAACACACAATATGTTTTTATTTTTAAGTGGGAAATTTTATGTCAGATGTAAAAAACATGTCGTGTACGAGTACCTTAAGTGAGCACGCAGAAGATAGACATACGATTTTTATCAAGACGAATTGACTAGAAGGTGAGGTCAACTCCACAAAAACACTGCTTCTGTGGTCGGGTTGTCAAAAATATTGGTAGTAAAAAATAGGTTTGTTTACATAAAAAACAAGTTTGTACACAAACTTTGAATTGTTTGTTATCAAAAACAGTAAAGAAATTCTGAAAATTTAACATTAAAAATTCCCTAAAATTCCAAAAATATTTTTCCAAAATGCTTAAGGCATATTCTTCCCGATTACTAATTCCTGTTGGAATCCAAATTCAGGAGATTTTTGTACCATCTATGGTTTTGATACTAACAATAAATCAATTAACTTCCTCAAAGTTCTGTTTTCTAACGCGTTTAAAATTGGGATGTGCGATTAATCGATCTCATCTAACTAAAATCGTAATTCATCAACTATTCGATTAATCAGAACTCTGATTAATCGCACATCCCTAGTTAAAATGTAAATTGTTTTTAAAAAAATTCCTTCTTTTGGTAAAAAAGCAATCAATTAAAACATGTAACTTAATATTATATAAAAACTCTTAATAAGTGTCTTCGTAATTAATAACTTGTTTTAGATAAAAAAAAAATTACAGACAAAAAAACAGTCAGGGAAACAGCGAACAATTGAATCCCCTTAAGATATACATAAATAAGTATTTGAACTTCGTTCTACTGTCAATTAATTCATGTTTTTTACGTAAGTATTATTGGCTTAGAAACAAAAAATAGTTGTTTTTTAAATAAAATTAAAAATTAAAACAGTTCGTTGATACAATTCATTCATTTCTTAAATAAAACGTTACTTAACTGATCATTTCAGTCGCGATTGATTCTAAAAAATCATTAAAATTGTTGAAAAAAGAACTAACTGTACCTATACGTTAAGAACAGAGTGTTTTTTAATACCTACAGGTAAATGAACAGCTACAACTGCTAAACGACCATCACGTAACGGTGCCAAGATGTGTGTGTTGCCCGGTGTTACGACCACTGTTTGTATGGGCACATGTAACGGTATGTCAAATACTGGCTTTAATCTGAAATCACAAAGAGAATAAGCGATTTATTAAAAATATATATATAATCATTTCAAATTTTTTAACAGGCAATAAGTTCAAGAGCAAATAGATTTTTATCTTACAGGTGTTTTAAATGAAATTAATTAAGACTTCAAGTTGATGTTAAATAATAAAAAATATTAAACTATTCTAATAAAGGCTTTATTACACAATGTGACAAAAGTAAGAGTACAAAGAATACACTTTGAAAATGATATACGACCATGTTAAGGAAATCAAATTTAAGTAAAATTTAAAGGCGGTGCGAAATGTGACTACAGCAGCCGTATACTGTAATTCGATTTGCTAAAGCTAAATCTCTATTGCTAAAATGCCGTAAGAGAATACAAAATTTTAACATTTTTGCGATGACATTAAAAGCTAAAATTGCGGTGAATTAAATTCTTACGGCCTTGCCAATTAAGCAATGCCGTTGCAGAATTGCACTCGTATCCAAAAACTGCATAATCAACTTTATAGATTTTTAGCGATAGAGATTAAGCTTTAGCGAATTACAGAATACGGCTGCAGGAAATACGACCCCAAAGCTTCTCTTCACAGTTGACCTTCGGCCGGGCTAATTTACACTGTTTTAAAATTGGTCATTGTTCAATAAAATTTGCAATTCTTGGCCATTCTCGGCTTCATTTAGTAAATCACTTTCTATATGTTTCACCGTTTGTATATTTTAAAAAAGGGCTAAATCTAGCCCAAAAAAGGATAAGTTGGCATCAATGTTTTTATTAATGATATCAGCTTTATTCCCTTTTTCACCACATACCCTTATTACACTAGTGTGCTTAATCACACTTCACTATAGGTCCCATAAAAATGTATAATAAGATTAGTCATAGCCGCATATAGCACTCCTACTTGTTTATATTTTATTTATTCAGTTTAAATTGCTGTTTTATACCCTCCACCAGAGCTAAAAGGGTTTAGATGAGTGTTGCTAATCCATGTGTAATTACACATATTGTGTGTAATTTTTACTTGCATATGTAGCCCATATGTAATTAGTTGCATGTGTAATCTGTGTGTAATTTTAGTTTAAGTTCTTTTTTTCATTAAGTTTTGACAGTCAAGATTTGTTTTTTTTTAGTTTCCAAGGCAGTCAAAAAAAAATAGCTTTTTAAACCCTGACTTTTTTCACTTTTCATAGCATGTTCTCTTGTTTCTCAACAATAAACTAAAACATCTGCAAGAACACTTTCATAGTGTGAACCAGACTATATAGCAGATACATACATATCGATCCCTAACCGCGAAAATAGCGTAAGCGCCAAAAATCAAATTTTTCAGGAGAGAGTTTTTTTTTATTTTATTTTATATAAATTGTGTATGAAATTTGTCGCTTACGATAAAATTGTTCATGCTATTAAATCGTAACGGTGACCATGACATTTTAGGAGATGATACAAGTGTTGCCAATAAATTAATTTATTAAAAAAACGAATATTGAAAATGATGTTGCTTAGGTTATTTTCGCGTTTAGGGCTCGATATATCGCTAAATAATTATTCAATAATTTTTTGAAAAAACATTATTTCGTCATAACATAAACTGTCAAATTTGATTTTAATTTGTTTTAGCGCTATTTAATAAAAAAAGTGTGTACATTCTAGAGATTTTAGAAGTAAGTTCCTAATGTTTTATAAAATAAAACATAAATTTAAATAAGAAGTTGCTCCATATACTCATAGCGAATCTTAAAAGTTTATATGGTTTAGGCTTGTACATTTTTGTGCTGTTTTTCTGCCAATGTTACCTTTTCTGTTTGGAAATAAATACTTCGCGTATATACGTGCCGTTATACATGTTCTTCAAGTTTATCCTTACTACAGCAATTGGTAAGCTTTGCTTTCTTTTGTAAACTTAACTATTTAATTACAAATATTTTTTTATTTCTACAACATTGATCCTAGCTTGATCCTATAAGGTATATATCGAGCCCTAACCGCGAAAATAACGTAAGCGAAATCATTTTGAATTTTCGTTTTTTTAGTAAATGACTTTATTCTCAACACTTGCATCATCTTCTAAAATGTCATGGTCACATAAGACACCGTTACGATTTTATAGCAAGATAAATGTTACCGTAAGCGACAAATTTCAAACAAAATTTATTTGGAATAAAATGAGAAAACTCTCTCCTGTAAAATTCGATTTTTGGTGCTTACGTTATTTTCGCGGTTAGGGGTCTAATGAGAAGAGAAGGTAATTTCACGATGTCCATCCGTCTGTTGGTAGAACATCAATGTATGTAAGATGTATCTATCGATCAGTAATACTTTCGAGAATTTTCCTATTTAATATCAGCCAAATCGGTTAATAAATGGCTAAATCTAAGAGTACACGAAATAAGAAAAACCACACGCGCATGTCGTTCACACATAATTTGAACTTCATTACAAAGCCACAATAGCCATTATGTGTTGTGTGATAACGTCAAAATTACGTCAGAACCACATGCGCTTATAGATTTTCCCGTTTCGTGTACTCAAGGCTTAAGAAATCATGAAAATTCTGCTAAAAACAAAATTTCATTAAAATATAATTTTAAGGGCTCCAGTATGATGTATGGATAGGTATAATATGTCAAAAGTCGGAAAAATCGGTTCATAATTATAAGGAAACATAGATCTTCTCGACTTTTATAACCAGGTTAATGGTTAATTTCTTCTAATACACGTCGATATAAATCTGTCAAGTCTGCCGAATATAGCACTTTTACTTGTTTGAATAACCTAGGAAAGCGCAATTTAAATTGAGTAAAAATGCTTTATTTGTTTGAATTATTTCGAAGGTTGTTTGTTATTCGGCCGTACTCTAGAAATTGAATTTGAGTAAAATTCAAATTTGAAAACAACCTTGTCTTAAAAACTTAAAAATATTCCTTTTATTTTCTCTCAGACTTTGAGAACAAATCATCTTTACCAGAAATGCTGCTAAAATCAGGGAAAACTTCGTCAATTTTAATAGATAATTTCAATTAAAATCTCGTTCGATATAATTTTACAAGTCTTTGATTTCCAGGGCCCAAATCGTCGCAGTCGTGATCGAGTGACTTTGATCGAAATTTTACTTTTTGAGATTATGTCATTCGATAACGAGTAGTCGATCGAATGCCTTTACTCGAAATGTCATTCGATAGGTTAAGAGCTTTCGTAAAAATATTTAATTGTTTTTTTTACAAACAATTTACACACTTTTTGGGAATAAATTTTAGATTTCTTTAACAAATAGCTAAAAATTTAAGTATTAAACTTTTTTCAGCAACAAGAAATAAAATAATAACATTCAGTTTTGCAATTTTTCGCAAATTATAGTCATAGATAGAAGCGATTTTTGTATTGAAAGTTTTTTGATTCTTTACAGCTTTAACGATTTTTAATAAATAGTAGACTTTGCTATTATGCTGCTGTTAGCAATTTTTTGTGAATTTCCCCTAATTTAGCAATTTTTACAGAATTGTTTTCATTCGTTATACTTTTATGGACTTTTAATCAATTTTATTTATGGCTTGTTCGAATTATTAAAAATTTTCGCGAATTTTCGCTATTTTTGCAAAAAATTTTTTTTGTTAATTGTTGACATTTTGTTTTTTTTTAACCGATTTCAAATAAATTTTAGGGTTTGTTTCCAAGTTTGCGATTATTTGCGAATTTTAGCCATGTTCGCTATAGCAGCGATTTTTTCTGTAAGTTTTCTGATTCTGTACAGCTTTAACAATTTTTAATAAACACTAGACTTTGCTTTCATGCCGCTGTTTGCAAATTTCCGCTAATTCAAAATTTTTAATCGAATTTTTGCCATTCCTTGTAATTTAGGGACTTTTAATCAATTTAATGGCTTGTTTGATATGTTAAAAACTTTCGCGAATTTTCGCTATTTTTGCAAACTTTCTGAATTTGTAAAATGTTTTCCGAATTTTTGCAATTTTTGCGTTGCTTTGTTGCTCTTTTTGGTAAGCGCCGCCGTTATAAAAAAGCCACATAAATAAACCGAAGTCACCTATTTTATAGGGCACTATCAACATTGTTGATTTATATGCGGCGAAAAGTGCAATGCCTCATGCCATTAGTATACAAGCATAAAAATCTATTACACTTTTTAAACAAATTTCGATACGAAAGCTTTCGAATGCCGCAATCCCGTTTTTGATACGTCACGAAGTTTTATTCGATACGAAAGTTCATTCGATCAGGTGTGCGACGATTTGGGCCCAGAACATGGCCGATTAATATAAAAAAAAGTTTTAAAATATGTCAAATAAATTTGTTGTTAAGTTGTTTTATGAATTCATAATTGCAACAATTCTATGTGTGAATTTAATTTCTTTTTTGTTTGCTTGAAATTATTTGAAAAAAAACTTGTCATTTTTTAAAGTCACTGAACTTTTTTGTATTTAAAAAAACTTGTTTTTAATAAAAACTTTCAATAAAATCTAAATAACTCGTTTACTAATAAAGTATTTTCTTTAATTGAACGAGATTATTTTCTTAATAAAACAAATTCAAAAAAAATATTAAAGCAATGCCAAAAAATATTTTATACATACATACATATATTTAAACTTTGTGCATCTGATAAAAATTTTTTAATAAGATGAAAATTTATTTTGACTTACCCATGCAATCGACTTAATGTTATATCACCGGCATCATCAGCCACAACTAAATAATCGGAGGCCGTTGCCAAGCCCGTAACTCGTCCCGAAACATATTTCGAACCCAAACTGGTGCCGTTTATGCTGTAGACATGCACTGAATGCGAGGTGTCATCCAAAGCACTAAATGCAATATGGCCTTAAAATAAAGAATTAAAAAAAAAAATAATCACCAAACTGAAATATTATTTATCGAAAACAAAAAATAGATTGGCTATTATTCGACCTTTAGAAATTTATATTAATTTTCTTATTAAGCTTGAAGAAGGCACACAACGTAGTGCCGAAATATTGGATAAAATAAAATTAATATATTTTTATATAAAAAATAAAAATAAGGAAATTTATATATTTATCGGAAGTCGTTTTTCAAAAGTTAAAGAACTTAAAATTGGCAGCACTGTTAAAAGTTTTCGTCGTTTTGAAATTAGTTTGATCTGGCAATTCATTATGAAGAGACTTACGCCAGAGAAAAGTTTGCAGTTTTTTTTAAATTATTTTGAAAATCATGCTTAAATTTAATTTGAAAATTTTCTTTAGTGATAGAGAAGACTTTTGGATAAATGTCAATAAACAGCATTTGGAGCGATAATAACTCTCAAGCCACTGACAAAACATTATTATCAGGCCTGCCACAGAAATCAATTCCGAACGAAAGTGATACAAGATACAAAATCACTTCCACTTTCGATCGGAATGGATTTCTGTGACAGGCCTGCATATCACTAAATATTTACAGCCATATTCATAAAAAGTTCCTATTTTAAGCTTATAGTATGTAATAACTATTAAACGCTTTTTGTCTTATAAATCTCTTATAAAAATTTGTATTCATAAACGTACAATAACAGTTTTTTACTATTAACTGTTTGCAGCGATTTTGTGTTTAAGTATGGCAACTTTCTCTATATTTTGCTGCCATTTTATTGTTAGTGATGCACGAAACTTCTATTCGGTTTACATGATATTCTATATTTAAATTTTTTTTATAATTTTTTTTTAGTTGTAGACCTTCAAAATTATTCTTATCAAATAAAACTACATTATTTTAGTTTCTGAACAAAATGTTTCCGAAAGGTATCATAAAAACTTTTGTTTGAACCTTTTTTAATTATGCGATAAGAAAGTAATCGAATAAAAAGTTTGTTTACTTTTTATTAACATCACTATTATTATGATTTGTTTATTTTATTTTTTTTTATATTTTTGAACAATAATTTGTTGTTTTAAACAAAAACAAAACAACTAGTTGCAATAATTTAATAAATAATTAAAGAGAACATCTGCATTTGCCCCTGAACATATTCATTTAAATCATATAAATTTTTTTAAAATAATTATCAATAAAGCTTTAAATTGGCTGTCTAAAATAAAAAAAAAAAATTAGTAAAATGTATTTAACATGTCCGTTGTAATAAATAAAACATTTTTGTCATTATTTTTGTACATATTTCACAAAAATAATATCATAAAATGCAAACACCTTTCAAAATGTCATTTTCTTTTTGGTTTAAAGAAGGGCAAATCCAACAATAAATTTTCTTACTTTATGAATGGTTTATTAAAGGTTCAATAGACTATTTTTCGTTTATGAATACAACTTTAGCAATTTTTGCTTAAAAACGGTCAATTAATCATCAATAAGTTTTTATGAATACGGCTGTTAATCTTTGTCAAGGAATTAAATAAAATTATATATAAGATTGCCTGTTGGTCACGCCTTTTTCGTGAAATATTTGCCAAGTGTAACTGTAGCTTTACACACCGTCTTCACTAGCCATCGCTATGTTCAAACAGCAAACAATATCATAAACACATAAATTTGGCTCTTGAAAACTGCTGTTGTGAATGTTTTGTTTTTGTTCAAACATTTGTATTGCAGTATTGCCAATTACATTAATAAACGGCATATTTATTGTTGCTGTTTGTATGGATTGTCGTGAGATACATCTTTCTCACTTAAACCTGCAGCCACACTTCCAAATTATTCACACGAACTGCTTATCAAAACTCAATTAAGTTGACAGCTGTGGCACAGGCTGCACACAAATTGATATATTAAATTTTATTTTGTTCAAATTTTTATTGTCTGAGATTTTTAAAAACACAATTTTGAGTGTTAAGGGCCAAATACATGCTGGATGGAAAATTAAACATTTTTAATATTACCGCGAATATTACGTCAAGCACACGTACAGGAGATGAATTCGCCTTCATGTCAAGCATTTGACTAATGTATTTGACCTTTTAGTAGAAAAGTGTGAGTGTTTTGCAAATTGAAAGGAATTATAAGGCAAAACTTGACCGTGTGACACCAAAGTTAAATAAAAATAGAATAAATAATTCTGCAACGTTTTGTTTTTGTGCACACAAAATAATAGGCCTTATTGTATAATGCTAGAAACACAATTGAGTCGTACGTCGTATGACTGTATGACGTAACGCCGTAAATTTTTCGAAATACGTTTCTTTATTTCTCTGTTTTCTTTTGAAAATAATATTAAAAATTCTATCCTTTTATTTTGTTATCAAATATTCAATTTGAAAACACAAAAATAATTGCATTTTATATTTTGAATTTGAATTTTTCTATGACAACACGGTCGTTGCCGGCGTATGATATAGAACTAGATCTATGTCGACGTACGACGTAGAGGCGTTTTTAAGTATACGCAGGTATTGTGTGCCTTTGTATAAAATACTATTCGTTTTAATTTGGCAACGTTTCTACGTCATACCTTACTACGTTCGTACGGTGCAATTGTGTTCCTTCGGTAAGGCGTTGTCTTTATCACGTGAGTCGTTTTTTGAAAGAGGTTAAAGAACACAAGTCGTATGTTACTTTAATCTTAAAAACAAAACGACTTACTCGTTAACGACAACGACTTACACAATAAGGTCAAATCACTTGTCAAGACGGCGTGTAAGCCGTTGAAAACATTGTATCTAAATGTATCTTCACAAGTAAAGATAATTCTGGACGTTACTTTTAACGCTGCGCGGTTCTAATTCATGCAGCTTTTTTGTACATTTATAAGCTGGCATTAACCTTGCCCTGGCATGTGGCTCCAACAGAACTTTTGATGGCCACTAAGATCGTGTGATCTGCCCCATTGGATTATTTTTTCTTTAAACTAGAGACAATTAAACACCTAGAAATTAAAAATCATCGAGTGATTGGCGTAAAACGAATGTAAATGTTGCGAAAAGGGTTTGAAAATTGGATGAAAGTAGAGACAATTGGTTCACCTGTTTTTAGGGCTGAATTTAATTTGCTGTTCTAATTTTCAATTACCTTGACTCACTTCAAAAATACTTTTTTTTAAACAAAAATCTAAAACAGGGGTTTCTTGCGATTTTTGTTTTACGAACGACTTAAGACAAATTTGTTTTACAAGTTTATAGAAAAAAAAATATTTTTTTAAAGGGCTCAATAAAACACTAAAGAGAAAAGACACTCAGACAACTATAGATTCTACTTTTTGGAGAGTATTTAATAGTCGTTATTAAAACAATTTGGGAGATGAAAAAGAATTCTGTTGCAAATATATTTTTAGGTAGAGCGTTTCTTTATTCAGTGATAGGTTTATCATAAAAAAGAATTCTCTTATCAATTTTCCATAAGGTCAATGTTTTCAAAAGTGCTTGCAAATGCTTTTATAATTCGCGTGCTAAACCCCCAGTGAAATAAAATAAGTAAAATTCTCCAGATAAACAGAAATTAATAAAATGTGTTTTTTGTGTGGGAGGGTCCCACTTATATAAATCAGCCTCTACTTTTGACAGACAAATCGTTACTTTATTCCAAGAATCATATCAGAATTAAAAAGTAAGAGTGCTATATTCGGCTGTGCCGAATCTTATATACCCTTCACCATTGTGCGAGCAGAATACAGAGCAACTAGACAAAAACGAAAAAATTTTTACAAATACATACATATTTACAATACTAAAAGAAGAAATTTGCCAGTTACTTGGATTATACAAATTGGACTGGGGAAGATCTATGGTTTCCGTAAATTATAAAATAAAATTATAAAAAATAAAATTTTTATTTTGGCCATAACTTTGAACCGATTTTTCTGAAATTTTCAGAAAATATTTTCCACTAAAGATTTCCAATCTTTTGATATATAAGGCGTAACCATAGGTCATATGACAGTCCAAAAATTCAGTTTTTTATACAATTTTTGATATTTTTTGTTTGGGAGGTACTACACCCGCTTCTTCAATCCCGCCAACATTTTGTAGGATGGTGTGTATTGACAACCTTAATGTGTGTACCTAATTTGGAAACTATGGCTCTTGCCGTTCCCCAGATAAACAGCAAAAAGTAATAAAAAAACACAAGGGATTTTTGGAAAAAATTAGAGGTAGTCGTGGTTTTTTGCTCATATCTCAGCCATTTTTGGACTGATCGGTCTGAATTCCAATAGCAAAATTATAATTAGAATACCTGACATAAAGATACCCCAACCAAGCCCCCATCATATCAGGGGGCTTCGGAAACCCCATTTCAACAGACAGACGGACAACCGGATTTGAACTTCGCTTTTCATAAAGACCCAGAAAATATATACTTTATAGGGTGAAGGATCAATATTGTAGAAATTACAAATGGAATGACAAAGTTATATATGTATTCCCTTTTACCTCCGGTTAAGGGTATAAAAAGAGTAATTTTTGAGATTTCAGTATTTTGATTATAACTCAACCATTTTTTAACCGATTTGACAGATTAATATACCAACGTCTTTAAGAAGAAATTTGCCAGTTATTTGGATTATTAAACTTGGACTCAGGAAGAACTATGGTTTCCGAAAATGAGTATTTTTCAAAAAAAATTTGGCCATAACTTTTTCGTATCTGAACAGATTTTTCTGAAATTTGAAAGTAATAATATACCATTTTACCTTCGGTGAAGGGTATAAAAAATTTCGGTAATAAAACTTTATCGTTCAAGACGATTTAAGGACAAGAAATTTCGGAAATTTTTTTGTGAAGCGTTTGAGCTTAATCGTATAAAACTGACTCCCCAAATACACTTTAATACGCCATAAACAGAAGTAAATAATAATAATAATACTGCCATAAAATTGTGAACACATTTTTGTTTTTTTATGAAAGAAATTGTGGTTTCCGATTTTATGCAGATTGGTTTATATTTTATCATAAATCCCATTTAAAGTCCTCTTCAAAAAAATAAACTTCTTAATGGAGGGTATCGAAAATGCGGCTCAGCCAAATTTAAAATTCTTTCTTGTTTTATCTGTATACAAACAATTTAACCATTAAGAGCCAATTTCATCAAAAAAATTACCAATCCCCAAATGACTTTCTTTGTCCTTTTTGCCCGCATGAAATCCCCAACTTTGGGGATAAGTCCCGAAGTCTGGCAGCCTTGGTGGCCGTGATATTGCAGGAAAAACGAGTTTCAAAAATTTTATTGGAATTCCATCACACCCCACAGCGTTAGATTTAATACACAACATGGCGTTATATACCTCCAATTCATATACAGCTCTTAAGGAGAAACTTTCATTTAAAGGAGGAAGATTATCCACACCTGGTTCGTTTTGTTTAGGAGGCATTAATTACAACATTTGTATTAAATTGCTCTACAATAAACGAAAAATACTCAGGCAGCATATCAATTGCCCCTTCATATTTCAATCTCCTCCTCCACAATTCCGTTTTACTGCAGTTAGAGAAAAAATGTACATTTGCCTTTTTCTTATGCTTTTAAATTATGCTATTCTATTTGTTCTGATTTATCTGATACATTTAAAGATTATATTCACAATAATTCTCCTTAAGTGCACGAAAAGCCAAATTACTAGAATAAAACTAGCATTTACGTTTAATTTTAGCATTTACTATTTCCGGATTAAACATGCATTTATCGTATTTAGATTTTACCATTCTTCTCACTGGAACATACTTTGTGGCACCGGCATAAGCTAGTATTACGTAATTATATGTAAACAATTATTAGAACTGTCATTAGTTTCTTGCAATCTCTTTTTTTAAGCAATTGAAATAATCGACTTTTAAATTTTTTTAAAATTTTCTAAAAAAGTCTCATTAACAATAATTTAAATTTAAAGAGGCAATATGTGTTTATAGAAAACCCAGTGCGCTCCGCTGCCCCCGTCATATAAAATACAATAATCCCTCGATTAGTATCGTGGATGATATGTCTTTAAAGTTTTTTTTTTAATTATACAAAGTTTATACAGTTACAAAAAAAAATTTTTATCATCAAAAAACCCAGCTTAATATTAATTAATTCAATAAAAAAAAATCACAAAAAATAAAATACTTTTTGCTTTAAGATTCTAATCTAGAAAATTTTGTTGTAATCTTTTACTTGTTGCCCTGGTAATGCTGCGCGTTTATTTCATCATATTTTAAATAAAAATTTTAATTAATATCTAGGATTCCCCGCTTTTTACTCATAATTCGAATGAGAAGGCAAATCAATTTTAGAAAACTCAAAATGAATGACGATGTAAACCGAAACAACGTTAATCAACTGCACTCCTGGAAGTAAATTTTTTTTTAATACAGATTTCGTGTAGTGATAACGATGCTTTTTGTACCAAATTGGTCTTTGTAAGTCATGTGTCACGCCCACTTCTTACCAGACAGCCGAATTTTTGGTAGATGTTTTGTTTTGATTAACAAACTATTTGTTCTAAATTTTAAACTTTTACTGTAAGTGTTCTTCTGATACATTAGTAGTCGGGATAGAGGGAACGACTATACCATCAACCTAGACAGTCCCCTTTAATCGAGATTGAAAAAAGTATATTGAAAATGAAAACAACAGAAACATGCTCGTTCTCATCATAGCGAACTTTTAACATCATATGAACGTTTTTGTCACCAACTTATTTCCACTCAAGTTCACATCTCTGTTTCCGATGCACGCACGTGAACTAGACTGCTCTTTGTATTTTGATTCAGTGTTCGAAAATAAATACTAAATATCGGTACTTAGTGTTCGGTTCGGTAGATTTGTGGAAAACACAAACGCTAATAGTGCTTGTGTAGAAAATCATTAAAAAAATAACATTTCCCTGCTTGTCACCTTTCGAACGCAAAAATAATTCTGTTCTTATATTTACAACTCAACAAAAAGATGAGAACATTTAATTCCGGTTGGTTTTTGTTTTTTTTTTTAAACAAACTTCCTTGTGTTCGATTCAGCTCATCAATGTTCGTTCATTTCTGTTGTGCGTGTCGCCCTTTTTGGCTAGTAAAAAACACCAAACATGTTTTACAAAACCAAATTACACATACGAAAAAAAAACAAAAAGCCAGCAAAATAATTTTACACAAACAAAACATATACACAATACACACACAAGCTGTTCGTACTGCGGTCGTTGCTAAAGTTTTTTGTTTGTTCATTTCTTTATCAATGTTAAAAAAGAAACATTATAGAACATTAAAAAATAATGTTTGTCTACAGTATCACTACAAATTTTCGGGTTTTTAAGGAAGAAAATAGTTACGAACGGTATTTAGGGTTGTGTTCGTCTACACAAACACTAAGAAGAAAGATACCGTTCCTGGGTGTGTGAGCGGAACACTAAATAACGTTCTGTTTATTTTCGAAAACTGTTTTGAATCAAGAAAACAAAACAAGGCAAAATCGAATTTATATTTTTTAGAAAACGCACGTGCATTTGCTTTCTTTTTTGTTTTTATATGCGAAGTTCTTCGTGTAGTTCTCACAATCCTGAGTTCCCTCTTTCCCGAGTCTAATGTAAGCAGAAATCTTTATTGTATTTGTATGGGAGCTGCCAAGCCCACTTGAAATTTTATTTATAGTCTTTGTTTATCGCCGGGTAGTCAGGAAAATAATGGGAACATTTCAGAAAATCGGTATACTAGTTTAGGAGTCTATAGGGAAAAACCAATCATATGTACATTAGCGTGGCCGTTAGTTGTATGGAGAACTTTTTTTTTTTGATTTCTTATACTCTCCCCCTCCAAATCGGTTCAGTTTTATGTAAAAAAAAAATACAAAAAAATTTCGTAGCGATAAGTTGTGTTTTAGGGAGGGCGTCCGCCCCTCAAAGTTTGCCATCAAGCCATTTATTCAAATGTAATTTGTTTGCGTATGACTATGACTATCTTCTAAAAACAACATTTTACAAGAATATGATATATGGCAATATTTCAGCTCTTCTAGTCAACAACATAAGCCTCCCAGAAAGTTTTTTGCTAAGACTAATATCTTAGAAAATAATTAAGAAAATAACAACAAAATATCAAACATTTTATATACGTTTTATATATATAAAAGGGGGATTTAATGTCAAGTGACACAATTTTGAAATCGATGTCTTCCGATTTGGAAGGTTAGTCCTATTAGATAGTAGTTTACACACAAATTTTCAACAAGATCGGTCAAAATGTTTCAGAGGTAGAGGGGGTCAAAGTTTGCCATACAGGTGTTCTTTCTCATCCATGTAATTTATTACCTATTGGTGTTAGCAAAATTTGTCCCAAGTAGCTTAGATAGCTATTTAATCAATCTTTTTTAAAAATATTTTTTTGTTTTTTTTAACAAATTTTTTAATCTTTTTTTTTAAATTTAAAACTTTTTTTTTTATTTTTTTTAGCCAAGTGTTAAATTTAAAAAAAATAATTTTAAAAATTTTTTAAAAAAACAAAAACAATTTTTTTAAAAAGTTTGATCAAAAAGCTATCTAAGCTACTTGGGACAAATTTTGCTTACACCAATAGGTAATAAATTACATGGATGAGAAAGAACACCTGTATGGCCAAAATGTCAAACTTTGACCCCCTCTAACTCAGAAACTTTTTGACCGATCTTGTTGAAAATTTGTGTCTAAGCTACTATCTAACAGTACTAAAATTGGTGTAAATTTCATTAAAATCGAAGGACATCTATTTCAAAATTGGGTCACTTGACATTAAATCCCCCTTTTATATATATAAAACGTATATAAAATGTTTGGTATTTTGTTTTTATTTTCTTAATTATTTTCTAAAATATTGATTTTAGCAAAAAACTTTCTTAAAGGCTTATATTGTTGCCTAGAAGAGCTAAAATATTGCCATATATCATATTCTTGTAAAATGTTGTTTTTAGAAGCTAGTCATACGCAAACAAATTACATTTGAATAAATGGCTTGATGGCAAACTTTGAGGGACGGACGCCCCCCTAAAACACAACTTATCGCTACGAAATTTTTTTGTATTTTTTTTTACATAAAACTGAACCGATTTAGGGGGGGGAGAAGATAACAAATCAAAATAAAAAAAATAACGGCCACCCTAATGTACATACATCCGTATGTACAGTGACTCAAACGTAAAATCGGACAAGTGTTTGCAAGACCAGGGACCGGGACCGAAAATAACAGTTATATTCGAATTTTAAAACAAAAAAAGCATATAGAAGTGATTGTCGAAAAACTGATTCAAGTATACCATATTGATCCTTATAAACTTGTCTATGATAAAATATATTGATTTTTAAAATTTTATTTTTTATTGTTTCGATCAAAATTAACAGTTATTTTTTGATTTTTATTTTTTTGAATAAAAATAACAGTTATTTTATGAATTTTATTTTTTTGAACAAAAATAACAATAATTTTTGTTCAAAAATAAAAGTTATTCTTTAAAGAAATGTACGTGTAATAATAATTTAGTTGACTTTAAATGTTTATTTTAATGTGTAATCATCACTGGGATTTCTTATGGACTTTAAAATAAATATTTAAAGTCAACTAAATTATTATTACACGTACATTTCTTTAAAAGATAGCTTCTATTTTTAATCGAAAAATAAAAAATAACAGTTATTTTTGTTAAAAAAAAAAAAATCAAAATCAAAAAATAACAGTTATTTTTGTTTAAAAAAATAAAAATCAAACAATAAATGTTTTAATCTGACTTTTATGAAAAAAGGAATAACTGGTACGGTCCCTGATTTGCACAAGAGGAGCCATTTATAAGCCTTACAAATAAAAACATCAGAATCAACTTTGCGATGAAATATTATGATTAAATTCCTGTTTTGGTTAACACCATACAAACGACTTGCTATTTGAGCCATGCAAATAAAATTTGATTTTTAATCGAAAAAAACCTTTATATAACGAAATCTATCAATAGAAACATATTTTAATATGATTTACCATAAATTTACCTTAGTCCAAAAATCGTCGCTTTTTATTTCGCAAAGTTTATTCTACTGTTTTTATTTGTAAGGCTTATAAATGGATCCTCTTGTGCAAATCCTTAAGTAAAAATCGTATTTATGTCATGTATTGCAAATAGTGTAGAGGCAACAATCTTTTCCAGTCCGAGTTTTTACCTTTTTTTGGTTCCTCAGCCGCTTTAAAAGGATCTTGCGGGAATTTTTGGGGTTTTTTTTTCTCATAAATATCTTACCTTGATCTTCTCTGTTTTTTCTGGTTAACCTTACTCATTGCGAAATCTTTTGATAATGTCGTGGACTATAGACTTACATTTTCCAACCAATTCTGGAATTTCTGTCACAGTTTTTCCCTCTAAATTCAATATTACTAAAAGCTGCCTAATTTCAACAGATGATTGCTTTCCATTTGGGGCCATTTCCAATATTTACGGCCAATTTTACCAAGTTCGGTTATAACTAACTACCGGTTATAGCTGTCAAAACATATTGGTAATTGGAACTTTAATTGAAAGTTAGTTTTAACTGAACTTGGTGAAATTGGCCGTAAATAGTTTTTGCTTCTCCTATAAAATTTTTTAAATGTCAATTAGGGCCTTTTTATGTTTTAATGAAATAATCGTATATACATACAGTGACTCAAACGCAAAATCGGACAAGTGTTTGCAAGACCAAAATGTGCTCTAAACATAAAAAAAAATGATAAATTGCCTTAAGCTGATTATAATTTATTTTTCTTGTAAAAACTACCAGCTGTTTTGACAATTGACAATATTATGTCCTTTAGCGTTTACCATATAATCTTCTGCAGATAGATCCTTTTGGTTTTTGCTAAAAAGATTGCAAATTTTGGTCAAAAGATTCCAAAATGTTTTGTAGACATTTGTGTTGATACAATACATCAGACTCAATGAAAAAGTATATTTTTAATTTTTGGTTAATTAGGGCCTTTCGCGTCTTAGGTAACGATATATATAGATAGATGATGTATATTATTTGTGAGTAGATAGATTATCATAAATTTCCATTTTCCTTTTTTAATATGACATGAATATAGAAATTATGACAAATTTTCTAATATCATTTTTGACAACATTTTCCCACAAAACTAAATTAATTTTTATTAATTCCAAAAAAAAGTAATTTCCACTTAAAGACTTGTAAAAAAATTTTTTATCGCAGTTTCGTTTACCATACAAAAAAGAACGCAATTAAACTCATTAAATAATCGAAAAAATTTTACTATCTCACATTCCTTTTAAAATTGTATAAAACACAAAAAATATTTTAGAACAAAATCTGTAATTGATAATTATTGTGCACACACTCATTAAAAAAAAAGTGAAAATAAATCAAATAAATTTTAATTTATATCAAATAAATCGTACCAGTTTGGACTAGTTTGGACCGTATAATTATTATCTGCTAAAGAATGGTAGGCACAATTAATAAGGGTATTCACGTCACAAGTTGCACCCTTATAAAAAAGCAAAGGGGCAAAAACATAACAACAACCAAAAAGACAATTATTTACGCACAACTAATTGTCTGTATGGTTGTTGTTATATTTTTGCACTTTTGCTTTTTCGCAAGGGTGCAACTTGTGACGTGAATACCCCCAATATTTTCATTAACTTAATGACACATTGAATTGCTTATCATAAGTAAATTGATAATAATTTGGGTGTGAAATTTTATGCAAATGCAAATGCATGTAATTCCTCGTAGGTTTTTATGTAATAAGTTATTTATCCGAATCACAAATTTTGCAGAAAAATGGCATCGATTTGCTTGTGCATATTTAAAAGTTAATTCATTTTTTGTCATATAATGTTTTAGAATGCATATGGAAAAAGCATATTTTTTAATATGCAGGTTTGATTTTCGGTGTTATCAAAATCAAACCTGTGTCATTTTGACAAAACATCTTAAGTCAAATTTAAAAAGTTGAAAAAAATGTTGTTAATCATACGAATTTTCATTAAAAAACATTTTTGTTTACATTTTTAAAATTTTGTATTGTAAACGAAATTTTCCTTTCATTTTGGTTTATTTTATTTTTTTAATAGAAATGATTTTTTTCACCGAGTTCTTTTTAAAAACTTTTTTGCTATCCTTTCTCGACTAAAGATGTTTTGTAAAAATGCCACAGAAACAATTGTAGCACTTAAGCAAACATTTAAAAATTTTTTTTAAATAAACTAGGGATTTTAAACGATTTTATTAAAATGAAAAAGTACTGTTTTTTGATACTTGAAATAGCATTTTCGATCTGCAAAATAACCTTTCGACGTCTATCTGCTTTGCTTTTGTGTTTGACAAAAATCTTCAAATCGGTGTCCCAATTTATGAAGTGTCAAACACACATCCCACCGTTGGTTCTAGAAAGAGAAAATGCATGGCATTAAATTCCTCGAGAATGTATGGATGGATTCTGTAGCATTTTTTTAATAAAAACTATTCTTAAAAGAAACTTTTTCAATTTAGTTGTTGGTAAAAGTATAAGTTTATTAGTTTACTATTAAAAAATTTGATTATTGTAAGAAAAAGCAAAATATATGTCAAAAAAATAAAAAAAAAAGATAAAAACAAATACAGTAAGTAGTAAGTACACTGCCAGTTTTCATATTCAATAATAAATGCATGTTTTATTTTTTTTAAAGCATATTTGAGATAATTTTAAATCATGTCTTATGCGCATATTTTTTAAAAATAAATGCAAGAAATTCCACGCCCTAATAAATTTGATTGGTACTCTAACAAAGTTCTTAAGGTAATGCGCATTTACTATATAAAAGATTTTTTTCAAGTTTTACAATAAAAAAAATGATTTTCGTATTTTAGTTTAATACTAAGATTTATAAGACTAGATTTTTTTTAAAACTTTTAATATTGGGGAAAATTATTTTTGCCTAAAAAATCCTTAAAATTATTTCTATTAAGACTGGGTCACTTAAATTGCATTTGTGCGATTTACGACATCATCCCAATTAAAACATTTTGCGAAGCACATCATACATTTTAAAAAGCAAGCGCACATTTGTACTACGCAACAAGACAAACAGATATGAAGCTTAAACTGCCACGCAATATAAGTGCAGCTTATAATATTTCACAGTTGTAAAAAAATGTTGCTATAAACATTTCCGTTTTTTATATGGCTTTACGCGTTAAGTGTCAAATCAAGAGTTGGCATCACTGAGTGAATGTATTCAATATGCTCTCTGATTTATGGTGTTTTCTTTTCTAAAAAATAATAATGCATTATAATTGTATAATATATGTATTTATTAGGTAACACCCATTCTTATAAAGTGATACATTTTTCTAAATTACAATGGAACAAAATAAGAGCTACTTTTTGCACTCAACACTAATGTATATTTAGCATGTTAAATATTGAATGCAGTTTGTTTTAATAAGCGATATTCACCACGGTTTTAGCGATTTTTAACACGTAATTTACTTTGAGTTCCAATAAGCGTTAACAACACTGATTTTCAATAACTAAAGTCAGCTGCTGTTAAAAATGTTACGCCAAAAAAAATAGTTATTAAATAAAAGTAAAACAAACGAAAAACAAAAACTTTTTATATCCATCACAATATGACACAAATTGTACGCAAGCAAAAGAAAAAAGTAAATAACAAAAATACTTGCTTGTATAAAAAAGTACTTCACGCAGATGCAAAAAAGGGTATTATCTCACACTCAATTATAACTGGGGTAAGAAATGGAACCAATTTGCCATTTATTTTTGCAACATCTTTAGAAAGGAAAATGAAAACTTCTCACACTTTTGCATATATTTTTAGAATAGAACAGAAACCCGCGCGAATGGTAGCATACATGGAACATTATTGTCAGAAAAGAAAACACATGATAGTATTGTCTTTGCCCTACTCTACATATGAGTAGTGGCGTGTTATTAGCTGCTGGCAGCCTTTGATGCTGCCATCTTCTGTTGGATTTTTGCATCGTTTGTATAAGAAGTGCCACGCCCACTTTAAAATTTACAAATATTTATAGCATATGATAAGCGCCTAACTATTAGGAAAGTATTGCGAAAATTGTAGGAAAAACGGTTGAAAAAATATTTGACAAGTCTTCAAATCTGTCACCTGAAATATATACAGCTATTTTGATGTCACCCTAGTTACAACAGATAAGAGGCAACGAATTCAAAGTCTTGAAATTAATGGCTTAGAGCAATATTACATTAAACATGACGTTATGCCTGAGAGCAGTCAAAACAGCAGTATTAGTAAAGAAGAGGATTATTTTATTTTTATCGATAACAGGGACACTAATCTACCTAGGGTTTAAGATTTGTAGTGAGGGTTTGCCAGCTTCCTAAATGATAATAAAAAAATACCATTATATTTACCTACACATATATAAAAAGCATGTTTTTACAATTTAATTCCAGTTTGTGTTTATCAGGAACAGATGGAATGTTTTTTTTATCTGTTATCATTTATTCATCAAGAAATGACTGCTTGTCTGATGCTAAAGGGTGAACGTCCAATTTTCTTAATTTTTAATGAAATAAGGTCCACATAACTCACCAGCGTGTAGAATACACAATTTTTGCTTTTTTCTGGATATAATAGAGTCCGTAAAGTTTATACATACTTATATACATAACTACATATCGACAGCTCAATGTCAAAACATGCTAAGTCGACTTGTATATGTAACAATTATGTCTTACGATTCTCATAACATAAAGTAAGGATGTGGCATCACTAACTTAAAGATACAATGTGTATTTAAGTCATAATGTGGCAACGCTATGTAATAAACTTTTAATAAAAATGGCAGTCTTATGCCTAATAAATCACTGATGGTTTAAACGCTGGTTTAGTTGAACTAAACTTGAATTTATATGTAGTTTAAACTCATCAACCATAAATCAGTGTCCCATGTATTACATGTTGTTAAAAAAATAACATGTGGCAGCACTACGACAAATGTTGGCAAATTCATATGATTTGTACTGGTAGTTTAAACGCCCAATTTCATGCGTTTAAAGATGGTTTATATGTTTAATGATTTATAGATTTGTTGGTTTAAACACATTTTAAACCAAAAAGAGAGTTTAACTTGCTCTGATTTTTTAGCCCTTAAACCAATATTACAAGCATGTTTTTAATTTGTTTAAGTTTTTGAATTTAGTATTGTTCAACTTAAATTCTGTAAAATTTTGGGGTTAATTGGCTTATCTAATCCAAAGTAATGCACAATAAAGTAACTTAGCATAAACTTTAAACTTTAAGAGCTTCTCCTGCAAAACTCTCTTCTTCGATTTAGCATGTTTTGGAATTGAGCTGTCGATATATTGTACACTGATTTAAAATAAAAAAATTGTTTTGTATTTTAAATACACGACTTAAATGTATTTTGTATTTCAAATACATCAAAGCATGTATTTTGCTCAACCCTGGATATATCCTGATACACACAGAAAAAAAAAATACCAATGAAAAATTAACATGGCGAAATGTTGTTTGAGAATCATAGTAAATTTCTGCAAAACTATGCACTTTATTTAAATTTATCATTATTTCATATTAGTTTTAAATGAAAAATTTTGAAATAACCTTAAGTCACATTTATTTAATATTATTCTATGTTAAAATATCATTGTTCAATATTGAATCCGTAAAAACCTGTTTTATATTAAAATTGTCTTGTTAAATTAACATGCATACATACTTAAGTATGTACATTTTTTTATTTTCATGTTTAAAATATGTTATAAAAAGAAGACAATTCCCGTATTCTTTTAATTAAAATTATTTAGTTAAATAGTACTTCAAGTTTTCAAATTAGAATGATGACGAAATCCATATCGGGCTATTCTGCTGATGCTTCTGTTAATAAATGAGAATACAAAATAAGGAAAACATGTGTTACAGGGGTAAGTGTTTTGAATTATTCTTAAATAAATGCATATGTTGTCTTTGAAGCTTCTTCACACTGTTACATCACACTCAAACCAATTTGATTCTACATGAAATTCAAGTTGTTTCAACTTGAAATAACTTTCATTCAACGTAATTCGGATTGTTATTTCAATATAAATGACATTTTGCTCTAACTTTACTGCAATGTTGTTAAATTTACATGAATTATAGTTATTTTAAAAGAAAAAAATGTTGTTCGCAAGTTATTGTAAAATCAGGTTGAATTAACATGAAAAACGTATGAAGCAAAATCACCACCGAAAAATTTTAAATCAACCTTGTTTTCTACGTTTTTAGCTTGATGTTTTTTCTGTGTGTATAAGATATTGAATAAAACTATTTTTTTAAACTGTGTACATTGTACATACTACATTTAAGACAAAAATTGTTTCTTTTTTTTGAAATTATATAAATAAAAAAAATACAAATTTCTCCTCTTCATTTTCTTTTGTCATGTTTAGCAACATTTTCCCACAAAACTTAAAAAATTTTCATAAAAAGAAAAAAAACTAATTTCCACTTAAAGACTTGTGCAAACTTTTTTTGATTCGCAATTTCTTCTACCATACAACAATAATTGTGCCTATTTTTTAAAAAAAAAACTATATTTATAAAATTTCGGACTTTAAACCCTCGTGCCCACGTAATGAAAAAATTTTTTTCAACAGAATTATATTGTACATATTTTGTTTGTTAAGACCCGGTTAATGAATGGTCCGCTTTATGTTTAAAATTATGTACATTTGTTTGACAGTGATCAAAGTTTTTTTTATTATTTAATTTTCTTTTTAATCTCATTAATCTATAAAATTGTCTGTTTAATGAGGTTTGAGAGTGTTTATTTAAATTTGAGTTTAATAGAATTTTTCAATTCATTAATAAAAAATAACACTGTGCTACACAAGAAATATGCAGGGGTGCCAATACAGAAACTATTATACCCTTCACCGAATTTAAAAGGGTAATATATAAGTTTGTCTTTCCGCATGTAAGTTCCACAATTTTGATCCGAGACTCTATAAAGTATATTCATATCTTCCGGTTTTTTTTTTATTAAAATCAAGAAATTGCAGGGATACTAAAAAATTTTTTTTACTGCTTTGTTTAGTCGTTAGTCGATATAGTAAACAACAAAAAAATGTACTTCAAAAAATTCAATTCAATGCACTTAGAACACCGAAACAATATTGATAATAAAAAACAAAAATAAAATAAACTTTAGAAAGTTAACAGCTTCAGTGGTATCCTAATTTATTTTATTAAATATTCGAAAAATTAATTTATGCAGATGATGTAAAGCTTTTCCTTAGCTACAAAAGCCTGGCTATATCTTAAGCTACATGGTTAATATTACAAAATAAAACAAATTATACTGCTAGACATAACAAAAATCGGTTTTATGTAAGATGTGGTATTGTAATCAAAATAAATTTTGGAATTAAAGGAAATTATATTTTAGTTTGCCTGTTGATCCCGTTTTTTTTTTTTTTTTTTGTAAAATATTTGCCAAGTGTCTAGATGGTTTTAAATTATGGTGTGATATAAATTTTATGGATCTGATCTCGAGAAAATGTAAACATATTTATGTAGTTATTAAATCTTTAAAAGATTAACAAATGTAATCAATAGGAATCGAGAATGTAATACAGAAGCCAGCCATTTTGATCTAGCAAAATTGCTATATGAGTACCCACGCATATTTTTTTATACACTTTTGTAACACGGTGTACACACACCCTTGACTTTGCCTCTTGTTATAAAGCAATTTTAAAAAACTCTATACATACATGTCGCACTTGATCATAAACAGGGTACAAACTCAAAATTATTTACTTTTTTACTTTTTTGTAAAAATCCACACGTTATATTCATATCTACCCACTGTAAAAATATCGTGCTATTTTGTCTATTTTTTGTGTTAATGAAACGGTTGGTTTAAAAATTCTTGTTCATATGCCTTTAAAATTTAAATTAAAACTGCTTCGCTTTTACTGAAAATATTTAAATTTTGTGTTAATACCCTCTTTATGATCAAGTGCGATATGTATGTATAGTACATATTATATGTATATTCATTGACGTCATAACATGTTTAATAAATTATTCGTTAAAGAACAGCCCAATAAACAATTTCCTTGTTTTGTGAAGCACTAATAGTAAATTTTAAAAAGTAAGCGCACATTTATGCGCTACGTAATAAAATAAACAGATACGCAGTAAGGTAAATGAACGAATTCTAATAACATTTGAAGAGCCACGACATTTCCTTACTACGAAGCAGGTTTGTAAGGGAGCATATTAAAGACTAACGGTAACAACAAAAAATTCAATGTGTAAAGCTGATCGTTACATTCAACAATTTTTATATGCGCTGAATAAAGCGCTTTCTTTGTTAAAAATGCATTTCTTCAAAGTGGGACCTCGCTATATAAAATTCATGTCTTCCGTAAGCGGTTTGGTAAGCGAAACTTTTACGTTTCTCCCTTACATACCTGCTTCGTTGGAAGCTCCATGTTTTATTGGCAGGGTACTGAACAATATTTTACGGAAGGTTTGTATATATTTGACTTTATTGTATAATTTCGGGATTGATGAAATTTTAATAAAAATATAAACTTTTTTAAAAAACAAGTAAGAGTGCTATATTCGGCTGTGCCGAATCTTATATACCCTTCACCATTGTGCGAGCAGAATACAGAGCAACTAGACAAAACCTAAATAATTTCTACATAAACATACATATATACAATACATAAAACTTCATTATAAATTAAATTTAAAAAGTTAAAACTGGTAAATATTTTTTTAAATCGTTTCAGAACATAAAAAAATTAAAAAAAAATTTTCTTTTTGAAAAAACAAGATTCGAACCAGGGACTCACAGTTTCTAACCTAAGCAAACCCCCTAGACAACTGGACCATGAAGGAACGTTTTATGAATATCATTAAAAGTAAACATGATCAGTTTACAGTTCACAACTCAACACAACTCAACACAGACGGACGGACGGACAGACGGACATCGTTAAATCAATTCTCATAAGGAGCCAGAATATATATACTTTATAGGGTCTTAGATCAATATTATATAGAAATTACACACGGAATGACGAACTTATATATACCCTTTTCCACCTGTGGTGAAGGGTATACAAATGTTGATTACTTTAAATATTAATCACACGTGAGGATGTGATTGTAGCGTAAAAACAAGAAATTTGTAAGTACGCGTGCTTGGTCGTGTGTGATTAATTTCTACAATATGTATTGATCTTAGAGACTTTAAAGTGTATACATATATCGAGCCCTAAGCGCCAAATTATCGTAAGCGACAAAACACAAATTTTACGGGAAAAGGTTTTTTTTTAGATTATTTTAAAATGTATACATAAACTTAAACTTTTTTGATGCGACATATTATAAATTCATCCAATCTTGCTATCGACTACAAAGGAATTATAGCTTGCTTACATTGTGCACTGATTATGGCGTTTACGATATATTTTTTTTTATTAGGCTACTTTTATGGACAAAAATCTGACGTTTACAATATTTTAATATTTCTTGTTTACTTTGATTTAAAGCTAGAACTAAGTTGAATTCTATATATCGAGCCCTATTTGCGATTATATCACCAGCGGCAATTTATCGAAATTTTGTTTTTTTCTTGCAAATAGGTAACAAGTACTCGTTAAAATGACGAACAAATTTAAAGACTGTGAATTTGTACCGTTGCGTAGAAAAAGCTTATTTAAATCCAAATAAAGTATTGCATTGCTAAAGAAAAAAAATTAAAACCCATCTGTAAAATTTGCCTTTTGTTGCTAACAATATAATCGCAAATAGGGCTCGATATATTTCTGTTTTGTATTTGTTTTTTTTTTGAAGTTTTTAATTAAATTATGTAAATATTATTGAGTTAAAAAATATAAACAAATTTATGTAAGTATATGTATGTAGGCTAGGGTTGCCAGACGGCCTGGAATAGCCTGGATTAACTAATTTTTTGGGTCTTGTCCAGTTACCAGCTCAAATAAAATTTGTCCAGTTAAAATAGATTTTCTTTAATACATATTAAAAAATATTTTTTTTTAATATTTACATACTTAATATTAATGTTCAAATATTTTTGCTTGCAAATAAAACAAGAGTTAGTAAATTCTGTAAATCGTAAGCGACATACGTAAGAGATATAAGAACAAAAAAGATAATTTATCTGGACTCTGTAAACGGTTAGTCCGATTGAAATCAAATTCCAAATGCTAATGAAGGACTTGTATGCCAGTTTAAGTAAAGAATTAGGGATCTATAGACATATCAGAAGGTCCACCAGAGGTTTGTCAATAAGAGCACCTTAACCCTCTAACAGATAAGGATGCCTCAATTCAGCTATATGTTTTTTTCCTATTGTGATACTACTGAACATTTTTTTCAATAAACCGTTGTTACTTTCGATCATTTACTATTCTATTTACCGTTATATTTTTGGTCAAATGCAATAGCACAAGTTTTGTGTGTTTTATTCACATTTAATTGCAAGAAATCAGTGTCAATAGAAAAATAAATATTTAAAAAAATATATAATTTTTGTGAAATAAAAAAACAGACTTCCAATTAAAAGAATACAATATATAATTTTTGCTAAGCAGTTTATATATAACTGTTCAAATTAAACCAAAAATGTTCTTCAAAATAATAATGTTGTTTGTTCTAAACGAAAAAATATTATAGCAGCCTCAGGGCACTCTTGCCCGTTTATGGCAATTTTTGTGTCCTAAACTATTTTTACAGTAATATAAATAAATTTTTTGTATTGTGGATTTTACTTTAAAAAATGAAAATCCAAATATATTTCCCAGAAAAAAGAAATTAAATCTTTCTGAATTGACTGATAGCATGTTCGGAAAGCCGATCGGTTGGCCATTCTTTAATAGAGCCCGAAAAGCCACAGGCAACGACATCTGGAATCGGTAGACAAGCTTAACATCCAACCGAAGACGACCGATTTAGGCCCGTTTTCACAACTTAAAGATAGCTAAAAGTAGACTTTAACCGGCCTTTTAAAAAGTGTTCCATTATTAAAACTTAACTTTAACCTAAAGTGAGCGAGAAAGTAAATAAGGTTCATCCTACCTGGTAGGTTTAAGTAAAGTTGTAATAATGGAACACTTTTTATACGTCCGATAAAATCCTACAAAGGTCTAAAATAATGCACAAATAATTTTGGATTTTCGAATAGATATTATGATAATTAGAAAAAATCTTTTTTAGTAAAATCTGTGTTTTCGCGCTTACGATTTTTTCGCAAAAAAGTAGATTTTGACCTTTTTTTGTTACTAAGCCTTTTTTGATTATAGGTGTTACGTTTCCTCGATTATTTTTAACGTTATGTTATAAAAATTATAGCAGTTTTTTTGAACTTTTTAGAATGTCCCCTAATGTAGGCATATATTTTATTAAAGAAGAAAAATTAATTTTATTTATCGTATTTTAGTATCCATTAGCACCTTCGACGATTTCTGCCAGGGTGTCCTCTATTTTATTATCGCATTACATGCTGGTATACTGCTGATAATGGGTACGTTCGTAAATGCAGTTGTTGCGCATCAGTTGCGCATTAGTAAAGTTGAATGCTCATTAATGCATCATTTATTTTATTTATTTATTTATTTCATTGACTGTCCTATGCTACAAGACTAATTGCCATTTTCTCATTAGGCGATTATCTTTTTTCCCAACGAAAAACTGCACATTAAAGAAATTTGGTTTTCTCAATGTCTCATTTGCTTCTATTTTGTCGCAATGCTAACCGGCACTCATCTGCCAATTATTTATTTTCCTTTTATTTGACGTACAGATAAATTCAATCAGCTGACTCCCAACTTTTACATATATTTTGAGTGGTGTTGCCAACTCAAACCAATGTTTTTTGTCGGTACATTGAGAAACCCAAAATCGTTAACGGATAGTTTATCGGTCTAATAAATTTATGTTGACATTAAGTAACAGACAGTTTGTCGCTACATTGAGAAAATGGCCATAAATGTTATAATTACAGCAAAGGATTTTATAAAGATAAACAGGTTAATTTGTTAATAAGAGTTAACTTCAAGAATTATAATTAAAAATAATATCTAATTTAAGCATTAAACATTTTACATTTTAACAAAAAAATTTTAAATTTATTCATATCATAAAAATAATTTAAAAAGTAATTGAAAAATTTTAAATCATAAAAACAAAATCATAAACACCAAATCATTAATCACATGTAAGAAACTTGGCATTACTTTCATGTGTCAAAAGTTTTTTTATGCAGTGATGCCGCAGTTCTGCAGCAAATATTGGCAATTATTGCATCAGTTAATTTTCTGATGCAATAACTTTTAACATTAAAGAAATCGTTTTATTTTTCTTTTTGATGCTTTTTCTTGTAATTTATAAGAAAACTATTACTTTTTGTAAAATATTTTCCATAAAATTTGCCATCGCGATTGTTGATAACATATTTTTTTAAAATTTTATGTTCGCTCATTAAACTTTTAAAATTTAGCTTCTGTTTAAAAATCCAAACTTTGCACAGCTGTTGTGCAGTAAAAAAGCATCAGCATCACAAGTGCAACTGGTGATCACGCATCAGCAACAAAATTTTGCATCACTGCAGCAGTGATGCACAGTTTTGATGCATTTACGAACACAGAAAAAATTATTGCTGAATTATTTTCAAACAAACGCTTGTTTGAAATTTTTTTTAATATCTACAAATTTTTTTACTGATTCAATTAATATTTTTGTTTGATTTTTAGTTTAACCAACAGAAATGTTGACAACTATTCAAAAATTTAATAAACGCGTTATTGGTTTCAAGTTTTCATAATTTTGTATGAAATATTTAACGCTCTTTAATGTTGTCGTTTTTTGCATTTATTTTATTTGATGGTAAGCAACACTTCTTTATGTAAAATATAAAAACAACAACAAAAAACACATACAGTCTATTTTTGGACGCTTTAAAGAAGTACAACAATAAGAAAGATGATAAAATAGCGTGGCGAGGTTTTTAGTAAAAAAAAGACAAAAACAATACATATTAGGTAAAAAAACCTTTTACACTTTTTAAACAACAACAACATTAGAAAAAACAAAATAAATTTTTGGTTGGTTTCAAAGTTGGTAAAAAAGAATGAAAAACAAAATCCCGTTTTCAATTTTTTAAAAATATTAAGTTAAATAGGTACCTACATCAAATACAAAAATAAAATGATGACGAAAAACATGTCGAGTCGGTCTGCTGCCAAGGAAAGGATACAGAAACAGTGAGTGAAGAAGAAAAACATTGTGTGCATAAACAAGACAAAAAAATGTGTCTCAAAGCCAGCAGCGCGTCTCTGCTCTGCCTTCATCTACTTCAACAGTGCTTGCTTGTGTGCGCGTCATTGCTTGTGCAAAAACTTTTTTGTTTGATTCAGCAAAATTATTTGTTTGAAATTTGTATGATTTTCAGTTAAATTATTTGTTTGAAAAAATCAGGGTTTTTTTTTCAATAAACGAAATGCAAATAAATTGTTTGAATATGCAAATTTGTTTGTAGGACCGATTTCAGACAAAAAATGTTTTGATTCTACAAATTTTTTGTTTGAATTGGAAAAATAATTTTTTCTGTGAACGTATCCAATATCTTTGAGGAATTATATAATTTTCACACAAATTTCTTAAGTCTATACATTTTTGTATTGAAATTTTTAGTTGTTGTGGATAAAGAAGCCCTAGTCTATTCTTAACGATATTGAAATTATTTGTGGAACGCCTTTTTGGTTTGTATTTAATTCTTCCACTCTACTATTCTCGCTATATCTATAAATAAACTGAGCTCTAAGTATCTATAGTTCTCAAACTATTACATTTAGCACGTCATACAGAAATCGTATTAATGATAAATTTTGTATTCCCGTAAATAACTTTGATATTACATTTTATTTTAATATTAATAGGGAAAAATGCTTTAGAATACGACTATCAATTAATAAAATCGGTATGTTTTAAAACAATGAACTCATGGCATTTTAGAGATGTGTGCGAGTTTGAAATTAGTGAAGGCTACTCAGAGGGTGACCAAATTGTTCTTCCTTTAATAAAAGATTAAATTCTTCCATGTATAGAATCAACGGTCATCATTGTATGTCCTGGTAGCAAAAATGTTACTTATATGTTCTGAAAGAAAACCGAACTTCTAAAAAAGAAGGGTATTACTGACAATATTTCTCTAAATTTAATTTTCTTTGTTGCTTCCTAGCTATCCACGATGGTCAAATATTTTAAAAGCACAGAACACATTTCTTATTACTTATTACTGACAATATTTCTCTAAATTTAATTTTCTTTGTTGCTTCCTAGCTATCCACGATGGTCAAATATTTTAAAAGCACAGAACACATTTCTTAGATCCTCTTTTACCATCGCACTTGCCCATTAAAAACAGAACCCATTTCTGCTTTCGCTCTCATAAATACTTTCGTTGTAGTAAGCATCTTTTCGAGAGTAAAATAGGTTCATACTATTACCGTAAGGCGTGTTAAGTACCTTCATATATTAATAATGTTGGAGCAACGAAGAAGATCAACTACAACCCTGTATTATGCATTCTTTGTTTATCATAGTAAACTGTCAAATATCTTTTTTTTACTTTTTGCTCTATATAACTTTATGTTCCGTTTTCTTTTTTTCTCATTCCTCTTTTGAACTGCAATAAAGTTACTTGAATTTAAAACAACGTGTGTACAATTTAATAAATAATGTAGTCAAAAGACGCTTTTCTATTACCACATCCTTCCGTCCTTTTTCTTTTTTCTTAACACATGAAATCAGCCAATTCACTTGGCGAGATTTAAATGGTAATCCTCAGTAGAATTCATTTATTTCAATTCTATCACTTTCTTTGAGTTTATCTGAACAATTGTTTCTTAATTTTTTTCCTAGACAAGGATTTGGCTTAACTCTTTTTCTCCCAACGCAATTTTTTTCCAAATTCTCGTTAGAGTTAGAATCTTCATGTTCCAAATCAGTATAATCTACCAACGTTACGAATGGGCAAAAAATATTGATATATCAAAATATCGATATTAAAAAAAAATAAACGATATATATCGCCGATATATAAAAAAACGATTCATCGATATTGAAATATGACTATCGAATTCGATATTTTTTAAAGTCAGTCTTCATTAAAAACTCAAAATCTTAGCCGTGTTTCAAACAATATGTTTTTTTTTAATAATTGGCATCACTGCATGCATCATATGTTTTTTAAAATAATATGAAGATCTAAAATGATTGGCATTTATAAAAAGCAGTGCCGGATACAAGAAGCAGATTGACAGGAGAGCACATAAAACAGAGAGTGCTCCTGATGTCCGTATCTGATGATTACTAGTTTGACTTAAACAATCAAAAACATTTCTAGTTAAAGTTGGTACTTTTGGGGTGCAATTAGGGTTTTTTCCCGGGATTTCCCGTCCCGGGAATTCCCGGGAATTTCAATTATTTTATTTCCCGTTTTCCCGGGATTTTTCTTGCGGGATCCCGGGAAATAAAAAATTCCTCATAATTTCAGAAAATAGCTATGTATACTTTGAAATTTAGTTTTCTATTCTCTAAAAATTAGCATCTGTGGATTGTTTGTCGATTAGATCAATTACAAGAAGTGAGTACATACGTAAATCAGTGTCTCCTGATGCAATAAATCTACTAAAAGCAGAATTGGCAGTGCAACAGTTAATAATTATTACATTTAGTGAAGTGAAGAGTTAATAAAGTACATTAATTCAAAATAAGATGCAGGCAGTAAAGTTTCATTGTCCATGAAAAAGTCTTAAAAATATGAGATACCTAAACATATCGCTCCTTTATTGCAACATAGTCATATCTACAAAAACAAACGATCTTGGCAAAATGCGATTAAAGTTTTTAAAATGTACCGACTTAAAGATATATTTTGCTATAACGTCGGTTCAGTTTGAGATATGACTATGATGCAATGAAGGAGCGATATGTTTATTAGGTGATAAACACAAATTTTCAATATCAATTTGTGTTGGTTTACATACTCGTGAAGTGCGGGGAAACCGAAATAAAAAACATTTTGGAAACTCGTGTAAGATACTACAACATACAACTTGAAAAAGACATTGTCCTAAAGACAAATGGACCTATTGAAATGAAAAGGTTGATAAGAAGCAGTCCGGTTGATGCTATTTTTGCATCAACCTTGACTGATATAGACGTTGTTTATAAAAAAGAAAAAATAGCTTCTGATTGTGAATCCGAAGCATGCTACAACGGTGCACTTTTAAATATTTGTCCAACCTCGGTAAAAAATGAACGAAATTTTTCGGAGACATGATAATTAGTAAGTAAAATCAGGAATATACTTTTTGACGACTTACAAAGCGCTTTGAGTGTATCAAAAAGTTATTTCCTAAGCCATTAAAAAATGTTATATATTTCTTTAAAGTATTTTATCTATTTTATTAATTAACTTTTTGATCTCATATCTTGAGTACCTTAATTTTTATTTTGTTTTTATTATTGTTTTATAAATTAAATTGTTATGTTTATGTTATCTTTTTATCTTGTATCCAGAGCATAATAATACTGAATAAAAGCATAATAATAGGAAATAAAGGCGTGAGATAATAATAATTCAAGTTCCTATTTCAATCTTCGAATAATTTCCCAGTAAAAACTTCGCCTACAAAATAATGTGTTGAGTAATCAGAAAAACATAAGAGCACTACTTACAATTCTACTGAAAGAACCAATGAATTTAACAAGGGATGTCCCAAAAAGAACGCATTCAAAAGTATTTGTAGGCGAAGTTTTTACTGGGTTTTAAGTATTGAACCATTTATTTTAGTTTCTTTGTAAACAAGTTCCCTTACGTTTTTTTATAAAATTTTTTTTTCATTTATTAATAACAAAATTTACTTTGTATTATTTATATGGAGCGGGATCCCGGGATCCCGGGAAATTTAAAAAAATTTCCCGCTTTCCCGGGAAACGAAAAAGTCCGGAAAAAAAAAACTCTAGGTGCAATTCAAATTTTAAGGCAATTACTTTTTTTTTAGATTTCATATGGTTTTTTTGTATTCTCCTCTTTTGTTTTTGTTATAATTGAATTTTTTGTTTTGATCGAATTTTTTGTTCTTATTAATTTTTTGAAATAAAATGAAACGATAAAAAGTAACAATGTTTGTTCATAAATATGTATGTACAAAGGTATATTAAATTTTTTAATTTGGTAATAGTTTCAGCAAAATACGTTCGATATATCGATATTTTTGAAATAATTAATAATGATACTCTTAAAAAATATCGATTCGATATATTAATTCAATTTGCCCATCCCTACGTAGGAGTTCGATGCTGGCTAATATCTTAAAATCCACATTCAAAATATAAATTTCACTTTATGAATACTATTTTTTTAAAAGTTTTACCTCAGTTGAATTAAAATCCATATTTAATTAAATATCTGTATACTTAAGGAAACCTAAAATAAGTTACCTTTATTTTTTTAAATTGAGAATGTTCAGTCAGAACAAGAATAAAAAAAAAAACAAAAAAAAAAAACCAAAAAAAAAGAAAACAAAAATGTAAAATTGTTTTTACACATTACACAATGTCGCTTACGATAAAATAATTTATTGTAAAATGTTAGCATTTACTTACGATAAAATCGTACGCCCTATATTTATTAAATTATTAACTATTTTTTTATATTGAAAATTGTAAAATATCAGTAGGTCCGTAAAATTTTAATTTTGAAAAAAAAAATTTTTGAGAAAATGTCGCTTACGATAATTTGGCTCTAAGAGCTCAATATTCTGGGTCCTTATGAGGAGCAAAATTGGTTTTACGATGTCCGACTCTCTGTTGAAATGGGTTTTCCGAAGACAATGATGGGAAAAATGATGGGGACTTAGTTGGTATATATTTATGTCTCATATGCTCCGTTCAATTTTGCTATTGAAATTTAGTCTGATCGATCAACAAATGGCTGAGATACGAGCAAAAAACCACGACTGCTACTAATTTTAACTATAAATCTCTTGTTGTCGTTTTTTATTTTTGTATATCTAGAGAACGACAAGAGCCTAAGTTTCCATATAAGATTCAAGTATCTTGGTTATGAATAAACAAAATACGACAACATGTGGGCGGGATTGGAGAAGTGGCCGTGGCACAAAATAGATTTATTTTTATCCAAAGAACGGTATTTATATAACTTTCTGTTCTTATCGCACCATGTTGAAGGGTACATAAGATTCGGCATAGCCGAATATAGCACTCTAACTAGTTTAGTTGGGGTGACCATATTGCAAATGTTTTTCCTCTGCGTGTAGCTTTTACAATAATTTTTGTTTTTGCACCTTGTTTTAAATTCTAAAAATTGTATGTCATGTTTTTACAAGTTGACTTATTTGAAATTTCTTCCTCAACTATTAATTGTACGTATTTTAGTGATAATGTAATTGGTGTTAAACAATTTCATCAGAAAATATTTTAATATTAAATGAATATTCTATTACATAAATTATTATCAGTTCAAATACAATTAGTAATCGGAAACAAACTTAAATACTTAAGTTAAGTGACCGGCCATTATCAATACAAATAATTCACTTTATTACTTCACGTTTTTCCCTATAGTGACAAAGTTATGGTCGTTTTTTTCGAATTTACATTGCAAAGTAAATCAGTTTTCCGTTTAATTTTATTGACATCAAGTCAGGGCTGCCAGGTACTTTTTTCCTTGTCCACAAAAAATTAAAAAATCCCCAAAAATCGCCAAATTAAAAAAAAAACTTTTTTTTTTTGTTTGTTTTTTTCTGACCAAATTCTAAATTTTGTTTAAAAATAGTAAGAAAAATTTTAATAAGAAATCCCCAAATAAAAATTTTTAGTAAAAAAAAATTATTTTATTTTGTTTGCAGCAGTGAGGGAAATACACGCAGAACAATATGCTGTTTTTGAAGACGGATGGGCCAATTTATAAGAATTTGGAGCTTGTTCAATCGGTTTTAGCCATACTTAAAATCAACAATAAAAATATATAAATCCGTCATTTATTTAATACTTCCATGCATCATAGGTACTAACCAATAGCCCAGCATTCTTTTTTCAAAACTTCATTATATTGTCTGCCATATTTACTTATTTTTGGGAGACATATTTGCGTGAAAATTGTCTTTAAAAAATTAAAAATTGTGTGTGTTGTCAACGGTTTTAGGTTCTTTTTTATTAATTCTTCTTTTTAAAAAACTTACTCAAGAAAAATAATATAAGTTTATTATTAAGTTCCTTTTACGTACTTAACAAAAATGGTTATCGTAATTAGGACCCTTTACACCCTATAAGTTGTTGATAAGAGTAAGATAACAGTTTTTCTACTTTTGTTTCATATTTTATAAACGAAACAAAAAAAAAATATAATAATAAATAAAAAATATAATAATAACAGAAGGGAAAATATATTAAAAATGTGTAAAATCCCCAAAAAAACCCCGTATTCTTTTATAAATCCCCAAATGACTTTCTTTGTCCTTTTTGATCGCAGGAAATCCCCAACTTTGGTGATAAATCTCCAAGTCTGGTAGCCCTGCATCAAGTCAATATTAAGCGCCGCACAGTGGGAAATTTTACGAGAAGGCGGTCAAAATTCCATAACATTTGACTGGATCGGTATTTTTTTCTGCGATTTTTTTTTGCTCGATAGGTGCGATGTTAGGCTTTAAAACGTAAAATTCGACTGATAGGAGCAAAAGTTATGGGGAGTTCAAAATGCATTTTCATTTTTTTGTTGAGTTTCGGTGTAAAAGTTGAATATTTCAAATATGATTTTTTTATAATTTATCATTATTTCTCTTGTATTTTACAACTGATACTTATTTTTTATTGTCGAACTTAGATCCTGTCAGAAAATGCCAATATTTGGCCCCTGTAAATTTTTTAGTCCCAATATTCACAGGGGCCAAAGGTTGGCTTTTTTGGGACGAGACGAGTTATTATAAGGATAAAACTGAAAAGGAATATTTTGAAAAATGCCCAAATAGCATTCTAGGCTATCGATAACATTTTAGGTAATTCAACTTTTATTTTTGGTTTGTGTATTTTATTTTTATATATTAATACAAATATATACTTAAATCAAAAACAAATTATAATCTATAAACAATTTTTAATTACACAATATTAGTAAAAATTTCTTCTATATAGTTTTGGGTTTCATTTTCCAGAAGTTGTTTAGCTTCTTCCTCTAATTCGATTGAGGTTGATTTCCATTTTTGTCGAATACTGGACATATATGGATCTGATGTGCACAACAAAATAGTAATAAGATCTTCATTAGTACAACATCTGGACATTTTCTTGTGTTATGCTCGTTCCTTTTTTTCTTGCGCTTCTTCAGATAGATCTCCAATTGGTAGCATATTGTGTGGAACTATTTGTTCCCCATGGTATAAAATTTTATGAACTGTGGTTGGCATATGTCTCCAAGCGTATTTTTTGTTATAAAGAATTGCTGTTTCATTTGCATACTGGCCAAATTATTTTGCATTTATCATTCTGCTACATGATATAACTTGTAAAATGATCTGGAATCGTCTTATTAATTCAAAATGTACTCCTGTGATAGATGCTGCAGTTTCTGGATCGGTATTTCCATCGTTTGAATTTCCTTCTCCTTGTTTTGGCTGATCAATTATAAGGCCTAGGTGAAGGTACTTTTCTTGAATTTGTTTTTTTTTTGCTTCCTTTTTTCCACATTTTCTTTGTTTTTTCTCACTGTTTCGCCTAACGGGCCAAATTCCAAATCATAACCCAATTTAAGAATATGCTCCATGAAACGAATTCTGGTATGAAGAGGGGACATTCCAAATTCGTATGCTTCATTGAAACTATTGTCTTGTGATGGGGGTTGGCTTAATTGACTTGATGTCTGTTTTCACACCTTTTAAAAAGATAACATACCGCTAATAAAGGTAACATGTAGGTAATTTTCACGTAAAATATAACTGCGTGCTAGTTTTCTTACCATTTACCTGCTCCTCCATTTTTTTAAATGAAGTTGCAATTTTCAGGTAATTAAACTATGTAGTTTATGTTGCGGCTATTTACTAATGTTTAACCTTTTAACTTACTCAGAAATCTAACGTGTTATTCTATTTATGTCGCCTATTCGTTTTGCAGCATCCGTTCACCCACAATAAGTTCATAACAATGGCAATACCTTTACCTTCTCCAAATTAATTGATAACCTGACGTGCTAGATAATTTATGTGGCCTGAACTGCTTTATTTGTCGAAAATTCTTTAAGATTCACCTTCTTTAATTTCAGTAATGTTTCCTTGCAGGACTTATTTTTTGAACCGAATATCTTACCTTGGGTCACAGAAATTGCTGTAGTTCGCAAAGCCGTATCCAGATGTGTGTACAATGGGGTATAGAAATGTAGGTTAGATTCTGGACTACAAGAGAGTATAGATTTTTTTTGACGCGTTTTGACGAGCAGGACTTATGCTCTATAAAGTAGGAAATTTGCGGGAAATTTTGACATTAAAAAAAAAAAAATAAATAGTTCTAGAGGTCGCAGAGTTTAATGCTTTAAACCACGTATAGCTAATAAAATAAACTAATACACAAAACTTATTCTGTCAAAAAATCTTAAAAAACAAAAAAGTTATGAGCATTTCAACTTCAAAAATTGACTCAGAAATTCAAAACTATAACCAAATATTGAGAAAGTCCATTTCGGACCAGCCTGTTCTCAATGAAATAGTTGAAATTGGGTTGAAATTTTTTGGCTCCCGAGGTTCACTAGTATTTACTTTCACATGAATAAAAAATTTTTTAAAATCGGAGAACATAAAAAAAAATAATTTTGGCCGCCTTCTCAAAATATGAACCAGTGTGCGCCGTTGTCAAATGTAGTGTCCAGAGCGAAAATCAGACGAAATATTAAAAAAAAAAAATTTCGATTCGATTTTTCATCTAAATATTATGAAATATTTTTCAAGTATGTATTACCTAGTACGTTTTAAATAAGTTCTAGCCGTTGTACATACACAAAAAATTTTTCGTAAGTGTTCCCTATTTGAAACCCAGGGCCAATCATGGACCGGGAAAACAAAATTGTGTTATGAGGTTAAGATTTAAATAAGTTCTAGCCGTTGTACATACGCAAACAATTTTTCGAAAGTGTTCCCTATTTGAAACCCAAGGCCCATTATGGACCGGAAAACAAAATTGTGTTATGAGGTTAAGATTTAAATAAGTTCTAGCCGTTGTACATACACAAATAATTTTTCGAAAGTGTGCTCCCTATTTGAAACCCATGGCCAATCATGGACCGGGAAAACAACACACATATCGTTAACGGCGATCAAAAGTTACTAAAATTGAAGCATTTTTAACGACGGCGGCGAAAAACAAAACCGTCGGCTATTCAAAATAATGTCAAGTGCGACTTTAATGTTTGTTGTTTGCAAATGAGCTTTGGAAACAAAGAAAAAATGTGCCAAGAACAAAATATTATTATTTTTATTCTATGCATTTTGCATTTTTAATCGTTTTTTAGTGTTAAACTTGTTTCTCGCCCCATTTTTTTTCGTGAATTTATTTGACAGTTCAAAGCGGAAACTTTTCTCACAAAAATGTTACAGGCACACTTTTTCTGTAAATTGGCGAGTAGTTTCCTTACGTGACACAGTCTAGTGAGAAAAACAGCTGTTTGTTTCAATAAATGGCATTTTTGTTTCATTTCACACATTTCAATCGAAAAGTTTCTCGACGCGAGAGTTACAGAACATGGGCACAGGCCTGTAAATGTTCGATTTGTTTGGTGAATTTGTAAAAATCCATTTAGCATGTCGTAACTAGCAAGACAAATATAATTCTTATTTATGATTAACGTGTGTTTAATTAATTTCAATTGATTTATTTTTTTTACAATTTTAATTAAAATTTCATATCAATTAATTTTAATTACTTTTTCAACTCAAATGAAAACTCCCATACGTGGCTTAATTTCATGGTATCGAATAAAGTGAATGGCAAATATTAAAGAAGAAGAAATAAATAAAGTCTAAGAGTGAAGTAGAAAATTATTACTAAAATTAATGAATTTTCTTTTTTAGTTTCACTTTTCATATATTTTTTGTTTTATTATTTGGTAAAAAAAAAAGAAAATTTTTGTAGATCTTTTTAAATAGTTGACCAGAAGTGAATTGACTATGCAAATTGAATTAATATTTTAATTTTTTGACATTTAGCAATACGATTAAATAGTGATACAATAAATTTGTCTATTCACAAGTGCATAAACAAAAATCGTATTTTTTTTAACGACAAGCCATAATACAGAACTTGTGAATTGCACAATTGTTTTTTCATTTTCGTAATATTTTAAAATTTTTTTGCACGCGAATTATTGCATACATATTAAATTAAATCAATGTCTTTTTTTAATTCTGTTCTATTCGATTTCACAAAATATAATGCACAACCTTTTCTTTTATATTTCTAATTATGTATATTTTCAATTGTTTGCTAAATATAGATGGTAAAGAAATTAAAATATTTTAAATTCTGTAATTGATTAATTTATTTTAACTGATTAGCAGAAAAATTATTGTATTTATTAACAAATTAATATATATAATTATTTTAATTAATTAAAATATTTATTACTACACGATTAATTAAAGGTGAATTAAAATCAATTCTCAAGGTAAAATGTCATTAGGAACCAATTCACTAATTAGTACACTGGCTAATGATAATAAAAGTATTTTAAAAAATTATTCTATTAAAAATTTTTCGACAATTATGGAAAATTTTTAATGTGATTAATCTAAATTCTACACTAAATTTAAAATCAGTATGAATTATGATAGAAAAATGACACTATAATTTGTATAGTGCAAATTTCAGTAGTGAGATTAGCATTTGTTCGCGAAATTAAATATTTATTTGCTCGCAAAAACAAAATTTGCTGTAAAGAAATTTTTATTTTAAAACAAAGATCTTATGCGCCCCATACACGTTTCAATTCAAGTGTCAACTGAGTCTTTCAACTGAATTGATGCTTGGCCACACACTTTACAAACTGAATTGAAAGATTTTAAATTAATTTTAAAATTTAATAAAATAAAGGACAATTTTTAAAATACTTAACTTTTTTTTTGCAAAAGAAAACTACAAACATTAATTTTGACAGCTGATCGAGAGACTCGAGCACACACAGTACAATCGAATTGAAAGACTTAGTAGTCAACTTGAAAAAATCAAAATCTTTTGATTTTTCTTCAACCAACTCGACAACTGTCAAACTAATCAATTGACAAAGCCATACACGCCTTGATTTGGACAACAACCAACTCAGCTGGCAATTTAATTGAAACGTGTATGGGCTGCTTTAATAGTAAACGTGCACAGTGATTTTAATAAATGAATAGGGTATGTATTTGAAAGTCTTAACGCTTTTAAACCCATTTAACACTTTGCCTTGATTTGTTGGTGTCATCTTAAAAGTTCGCTGATTACCTGACGACAATTTCTAAAGTGCTATTCATTATTGTGTTATCGCTATAACTTTTTTTAATTTTTTTGTTTCTCATTAATTTATGAATGTCTACTTAATCTATTTTATTTATATATAATATATATTTTATATTTTTATGGGTTATTATTATACTGATAACTTAAAACAAGGTGTTAAAGTGATGTTCAATTTAACACCCACTTTAGCAGACAAGCAGATCATATGAACGAGCATTACGTCAATAATATTGTCATTTTAACGTGTGTACACCAGATGTTCTTAAACTTGAAATTTTAAAGAATTTTAGTCAAAATTCAAATTATTGGAATATATCGATAGCATTATAATGACTTGGATAATATGGTTATAAAATTGAATCGGTTTCACGTTTTTTTAACCATTCAAATTCTTTCCCTTTTTTGAAATAAGATAACTGATCATTAAATGGATTGGTCAATTGAAAAAAGTCATCATATTCTATTGGATTTCTCAGACTTTCTAAATTCATTTTTTTTTTAAATACTCGTAAAATAAATTGGTTCGCAAATGACCCAAATTATGTTGTTAGTCATAAAACAATTAAATAGGCTACATTTAATGTAATATTTATCGAATTGTTTATCTTCATAGGCATGACCAAACAATTTTTCGGAATATAAAATTTTAATATTTTAAATCAATGACTCGGAAAATGTCGATTGATCTTTGTTCTATTTGGTGTCTCGGTCAGTGATGCCATTAGGATATGAATGATATATTTTTCGTATCTTTTGATGACTTCAGGTACCATGTAAAATCCTGACAATTTTCGTATCTTTTGAATCTGTACGCAAAATGTACAGAACTTTCCGTTAATGACAATTTTTTATAAAGTTATCATTTCGTTATGAGAATTAAAAAAACAGTGACAACTAAATTCAGAAATAATATGTATTTTGTTGTTAGGTTTTCTAAGTTCCTCTGTCGTCTGCTTATTCTTGTGTATGCGTTAATTTTTACAAAAATGAATTTGTTTTGATAACATCCAAAGCCAGTTACATATAATTAATTTTAAAGTTAGTCCCAATTTACATTATGCGATTATTGTCGTTTCTTCTTTGAAGTCGTTACAACTTTTTCTGTGCCACCGAACTTACAAACATTTTAATTCCTCTCTCCCCCCTCCACTCTCGCCTATAAGGTAAGAATCGCAACGACAAAAATTGTTTAAAGTAAATGGGGACTTAGCTTACTGTATTTTTAAAACTTACATACCTAATATTTATGACTTAAATAAATACAAAAATTAATTTATATGATATCATTTTCTTTACAATATTCATTAAATATGAAATAAAAACGTTATGGATTGAAATTTTTTTCAAAATGCATCTTTTTGAGAAAAAGTGTATCTTTCTGGAAACTAAAATGTATCTTTCTCGAAATTTCACTGGCAACACTGGTCCCGGTAGCCTTGTTGATGGTGAGCTAGACTATCAATGTGAGGATTGCGAGTTCGATTCCCGCCAGGGACTCTGGTCTTTTTCACTATAACGGGATGAAAGTCTTTGTTGCTATTGCTCAGTAATTTTAGTTAGAACATAATTTGTAATGTAATATATCTGGTGTCATGCAATGTCTCCAACTTTAACTTGTGTACAAACTCGTACAAAATTTAATTTTTTTCCTCTAACTTACGAGTCGTACTTTCGTTACGATTGCGCGTCGCGTTTAAAATATAAGTACAAAAAACCTTAAGCTGAAGATCCCCACCATGTGTTTTGCCCCAATGCATTGCATGTTTTTCATGCCTTACTTACGTTCTACGTTTGAAGTTAATATAAAATGGCCATAACCGATTACCGATTATTTCTACTCCGTATATTGTAATAATGGCCCTAAATAAATTAAATCTTTTGTGGGTCTTGGAGCCGTTTGTTTGTTTACTCTCTCTACTTAAAATATACAACACAGTGTTTGCATACACTTTGGTTAATGTAAATTTTGCATTGCGTAGTAGTTGACTTTAAGTTAGTCTATACAAGCTAACTTAAAGTTGGTTTTTTTTTTGTAGTTAGCTACTCATTTGACGGCAGGGTAATAATGTTCCCTTTCTCAATTTTTCTCTCTGGTTTTCCGATTTGTAAGTGCTTTAGTTAGAATCGATCTCACTTTCAGATAATTTCAAGTACGATTTAAGCCAACTTAGAAATTCTTAAATCAAGCACAGTTCGAGATTAATTTTATCGCACTTTTACTTAAGTCAATCCCGTTATCTGAATATTTTAAGTATATGGTACTTAAATAATCCATACTTGAATCAAGCATTCTTTACTTGGAAATCCGTATTTACCGTACTGTTGACACCGCTTTGGCTTGATTTTGATTGGACATATGGATTGGTTTTTCTTTTCAGTATGACCTTTTTTGGACAGTGGAATAAAACAAGTCCGACCAACTTAAATATCTATAGATATCATATTAAAATATAACAATTTGTGCCAACGATATGATTTAACGACTTAGTTCGATATACAAATGGAGTAATAGATCCCTGACTTATTTAATTTCCCGCTTCCTAACTAAAAGGGCAATACTGCATCTGTAAACAGGCATCTCTAATAAGACTCCTGTCAACATTTTCGTTTGTATTTGGCAGCCATTAATAGCAGACTACCACTTCATTTGGGGGGAAAATAAAAAAAAAAAAAAATTTGTGTGCTTATTAAGTATTCCAGGGCAAAAATACACGAACTAAGCTATAAATTGCTCCGCCATATTCATCGGATAAATCCCTGAGTGACTGATTAAGGTCACTCATGAAATTCGACTACAGCGACGTATTATTTTTACAAATTACCTTTTTTGACGACTTGAAAAACATTTTTTTTTTTTGAAGGGCTAAAAATATTGAAGAACAACAATGTGTATAGAACTCAAAGAAGACTACTTTGAAATATACAATGATATTTTATCCAAAAACCTTTGTATCATTTAAAAAAATCAAGAACTTATTGAACCGCCCTCGTAGTATACAAGACTTGCTGTACTTTCTTTGATAAAACACTTCGAGTATCTATCTCTAATCTAAATAATAGATATATTAATAGCATGATGACGATATTTTTGAGAGGTATTACGGTTGTGGTGTCATAGTATTCTTAAGAAACTTTTTTTATATGACTTTATCAGTTTTTTTTTTTTATAAAAAACTCTCATGTTCACGTAGTCATTCTATTCTGTATTTAGATTCTTAGAAACCATAAAGAAGGTGGAAACATATTTATGACAACATAAATCACTTTTAGAAAGCGCCTTTTGCAAAAAAATTATATTAACGAGAAAAAAAAAGAAAACTATTGAGGACATTAGCATGGTAAATTATGAAATTAAGAAAATAGTATCTAAAATAAAAGATAGCATTATAGGAATACAATAAAAAAACTATAGCTAACGAATTAATATGCATAAATTAAATAAATGAAAAAAATTGTTAAAACATGTGATAAAACTAATTAACTCATGACGTCTGAGATTTAATTAATGGGGACTTTTATGATATAAGACATACAAATTTATTTGAGAATTTAATAATGTTACGTAATTAAATTTAGTTATGAATTATTTATCGTTTTAGTTATAAGCAGGCAAAACGGAAATATGCTCTAAATCGTGTTCTATATGCATTAAAAATGCAGTTAAAACTTGAAAAAGTGAAATAATTCGTGTTTAAAAAGCTCTACTTTACTGATATATATATATATAAACATTTAAATCACTGATGCAGCGCAGTGAAGCATTTACAAACATACCCATACTTCAAAAAGGTGCAATATGCACTATAAACTTAAAATATGCTAAAAAAAATGCTGCAAAGGGTGATATATGCAAAAATATGCCCTAATATATCGATGCTAAAATATATTGTTTCTGCCTCCATTGGTCGCACAAGGAAAAACATGCAATTGCATATTTACGGGTTTCCTGGTTATAAGTGATCCTATAAGTTTAAATTATTATTTATACAAGTATAAGAATGTTATGTTTAATTGTAGCATTTATACTACTGTACAGATTATTCCAGTAATAATCTTATAGCAAAATATTAGTTATGCTTAAAGGTAGTCGAGTAGTTAAAATTAGGGAGATCGAACGGTTATTTTTCGACTGGTTTTAGCCGGTTATTTAAGTGTTGCTCAAGCCGGTGGTTTTTATGCGCCCCATACACGGTTCAATTCAATTTTTTAACTGAGTCTTTCAACTCAGTTGACAACTTCATCAACTAAATTGTAAGATTTTAAATTTATTTTAAAATTTAATGAAAAAAAAGACAATTTTTAAAAAATTTAACTACAAAAATTAATTTTGACAGCTAATCAAGAGACTCGAGCACACACAGTACAATCGAATTGAAAGACTTAGTAGTCAACTTGAAAAAATCAAAATCTTTTGATTTTTCTTCAACCAACTCGACAACCGTCTAACTAATCAATTGACAAAGCCATACACGCTTTGATTTGGAGAACAACCGACTCAGTTGACAATTGAATTGAATGGTGTATGTATGGTCTGCTTTAAATGCCCATTTTTCAAATATCAAAAAACGGTTATTTTGTTAAAATAGATCGGTTATTTAAAAAAGTTTGATTTTTATGATTTCCTGCGCTTTTTGTAAATATACCCATAATTTAAGTATTTTTCTAGATGTGATATTGGGCAACCTTAAACTTTAAATGAAGAAAGTCAAAACAAAATATAACAAAAGCCAAAAAACATGCAGCCCAATTGTGAATAAAAATTCCTCGGGAGTTTTTTTCTTTTTTTCCATTTTTTACAATTGAATCTAAATTGGAAAATGGGAAAAGGAAAAAAGCTCCCGGGGAATTTTTATTCATAAGTGGGTTGATAATGAATGATGTTAATACAAATCGCTTATAAAAGCGTGTGTTCTTGTAAAAAGAACAAAAATCAATTCAATATACTACAAAATAAGTGTTCAGTTAAAAATGTAAATGTGTAGTTATTTATATAAGGGTATTTATTGTAAGTACTAAATATATTTTTATACAGATGACATCTCTGGAGATTTTTTGAACGGGATAAAAAAAGACAAAGTTAGATGCCTGAAGTGCCTAAAAATTATAAGTTTCGCCTTTAATTAGTTCACAAGCTAGACATAAATGTGTACCGAATAAAACTTGACTACGTTCCAAGTAGTTCTAAACATACGGCAAAAATAACTTTACTAAAATACGCTGCCAAAAATTATTCATTAGGAGAAATATTAGAACGTTGTGTTGCCGAGGACGGAATGCCCGTTAAGGCATAAGGTAAAATTTCGGCGGAGTCAACGATACTGGAAAAACTTCATTGGTTTTGTTTATTAAAACCTCAAAAACTAAAAAACAAAATTGAAGAAATCAAACAAAGTCGCGGAATGTTTTTAATTGTGGTCGACGAATGGACAGATATATTACATACAAAAAATATATTGATATTACTTTTCGTTTCTATAATGCAAAACCAAATGATTTTGAATATACAATCTTGGCTAAGAGGTTTTGTTTGTTACTTTTTAAAAATATGGTTGAAGTCTACTGATACATATGTATACACATGCTTAACCACCAACAAATTAAAACTTATTTAAAATAAAATTGGGAGTATATCTCAAATAAATTTATTAAATTCCAAAGTAATTTAAAAATTCTAAGTCGTCATTATGTAATTGTGAATTGCTTCGGTTTTATTTCAAAAACCAATTTGATTTTTATGTTTTTATTTATTTGAACCGGTTATTTTGTAAATGCTTAGCCAAAAACCGGCTTATTTTTAAATAGCAACTAAGTATTCGGATTATCCGAAAAATCGGTTTTTGAAAAAAGTCGAATAAAAGACCTCCCTTGTTAAAATGTATAACAGTTGTAATGTCATAATGTTGGTAACGCAGTACAATGGAAATCCGATGAAGGTTCAATAAATTGTTAGGCGTATAAGATTTCGTATAAAAACAGCTGAAGACGCGATGTGAGTTGTTGCCCCTATTACGGTTAACAACTTAACTGTAGTTGCGTTGAAATTTAGCAGTTTTTGTATTATGGTTTACAACTCGGTTATTGGGCATCACTAGTAGATTGATTATTTAGTTTCAACACAATTGAGTTGAGTTGTAAACTGTTAGTCCGCTTAGGGTTGCCAGATTTTTTTTAAGCTCCATCGCCAAATTGGATGTCAGAAATAGCCAACCGTATTTTTTTTTTTTTTTAATTAAATTTTGCATACCAAAACAACCTAGTATATATTTTAGTCAAAAATCGGTAAAAACTGAGAATAAAATACAAAAAAGACGCCGAAAGTAAATTTTGTTTAGTTTCTGTTATTTTTTTTAAATAACATTAAATGGAGATCTTTTATTCAGTTAAAAAAACTAAAATTAAGTACACAAGTCTATAAGATCGTACATCGATTTCATTACTGGTGTTTTGACCTGCATACATTAGGGCCTCCAATCGGGATTGGTTTTTCTGAATCCCGGGATTCGGGACTGAAGAAAATATTTCGGGATTCCGATTTCGGGATCCCGGGATTTTCGGGATATTTTGAATCCCGGGATTCACGGGATTTTTAAAAAATTTTCAGGATATTTCGGGTTTTTTTAAATTCTTTTTAAATACCCAATAAAAAAAACTTTTTAAACTATGTAAAAAGCAACTTAATTTTCGAGTTAAAAAACACATTTCATGAACGTATATTATTAGTTGTAAAAATAAAATAAAACAAACGTAAATTATTAATTGGTCAAAATTCATAAAGACATATTATAAAAAACCTAACAAAACTACATAAAAATCTTATTTTTATCCATATTTAATTATTGATAAAAAAAATGACACCATTTTCAATTGTTTTTTAAAATTTTCCAAATTAATTTTAAAATTGTCCAAATATATTTTCAAGTTTTCTCAGGCCGTGTTTTTGAGATGTGGATTAAGTTTAAACTTAGTTTAACGTTGTATAAATCATCGATTTTTTGTAAATTCCGATGAGTTGTAAATTTTTGATGGTTTTGTTAACCGCACTAACACAAAAAACTGCAAAATTTCAACTGAACTAGAGTTGAGTTGTATTAAAGAACAAAATTTTAAGCAAAACTAAGCTGTTCCGTCAAAAGTATATATACAAACTTTGTAATGGCGGCACAAATATGTTTTAAACCTAGTTTAACTGACATCTCAAAAACCCAGCCTAAATATATTTTGAAATTATCCAAATATTTTAAATTTGTCAAATATATTTTAAAATTTCCCAAATATATTTAACATTTTCAAATACAATTTTAAATTGTACATATGTATTTTAAATCTATCCAAATGTAATTTAGCTTGTGTTCATCATGGTTCAATTATGGTTTAAATATTTACATTGGAAACTGACAAGTCGGAGCATAAATTTGCGTTTTCAGATGAAAAAAATATTTAACACAAAGAAAGTTGAAAAGGTTTTTGTGATCCCTGTAAAATTAAAAAAAAAAGAATGGACTTGTCACGTTTGCATGTGAAGATGACATTTATTTTTATAAATTATTCGACCATCCCTTATTTTCATTTGTATTTATTTTGAGCTTAAAGTCAATTACACTGCACAACAAATTTGGGCACTTTCACCTCATATATTGGAATAACTTGAAAACGGTTGACCATATTCCGAAACTAGGCAACAATATTATCTTTAAGACGTGCTTACATTGTTTTTAAATTTTCCCTGTAGTTTCAAAGATGTGGTTGAATTTTTGAAAAAAGGAAAATTTTGAAAAAAAATTTTTTGTTCTGAAAAGAATTCATTAAATTAAAAATGCGACAGAAATAACAGTTTTGGTCTAAAACATTTAGCTTTACATATTTCGAATGAAATGAGGTTCATTTCATTGTAGTCGGTGCACAACTTTTAATTTTATTAACTATTTACTTAGAAAACTGAATATCGATTTCCATACAAAAAAAAAAAAAAATTTTAAATATCAAAGTTTTTTCCTTTTTGTATGGAAATCGATAATCAGTTTTTTTTTACTGAATTTGGTCAACCGTTTTCAAGTTATTCCAATATATGTTGTGAAAGTGTCTTAATTTTAGATATAACGGTAAATATCGAAAAGTAGAGCTAATAGAGAAAAATGAAGACTAGATTTGAAATCATCGACCTTAGTTAAAATTTGCAATCAAATTCCAGACCGCAAAATTACTGTTTCGCAGTATTATTTTTGAAAAAAGAAATATCGCACATCGAGTTCAAAAGTGACTCAACTCAAAATTTTAATTTTTCGGGCTAAAACTACACACAATGAAGACAATTCATAAAAGTGACTTATTTTTAGTTGTGTCGAAAATATAATGGTAGTAGATCCCTACTGCTGAGTGCTAAATAGTCTTAGTTCGAATTGTGACACTTTTGATAAAATAAATTTGTGTTGGCGTTTATATTTAAAAGACTTGCGTCAGTGTTTAGAATTTGGCAAAAGTGTCAAAACTTGAAAAGAATTCAGCTTAAGTGATATAACTTTAAATAATTCGGTAGCTTGTGCAAATAAAATAGTGCAACAAAATTCGGGTCATCGCCGCCAGCCTCAATACTTGCAACGCGAAATTAAACTAGACTATTGGTAGAGCAAATTTTGAAAAATTAGCTCAGGTTCCCGAAATATCGGCCACTAAAGTTTTTGAATTTTTTGAAAAGGCGTTTGGTATAAGAAAAAAAAAAAATTCAAAATGTACTTCTGAGCTTAAAGACTATTTCAGACGTCTTCAGTAGAATTGTATGGCGCTTCTTTTCTTACACTATATTAACCCTCTGACACTAATTTAAAGGGGTAATGTTTGTCCTTTTTTTAACTTCGACACAAAAGTATGCGAAGACGGCACTTTAGAGGGTTAAAATGTTTGACGAATATTTTCTACATCACATTTCACTAGGGGTCTTCTAAGACCAAAGAATCGTGCAATGTATGTTAAACGGGTTTTCGAAACACTTACAAATTTCAAGGCCCGGAATTTCGAAAATCCGTTTTACATACATTTGGCTATTAAAGTATAAAAGCTTTTTAAATTGTAATTTGACTTTGAATATACTTTCGAAATAATATGAAAATTTTTAAAATATCTAAACATAATCTTTTACAGTTTCAAAAATGTGGTTACTTTCCGTTTTTAATTGTATTAACTAAATGCCCAACACTATGGGCTATACTATCTGTATCTGTCTAAAAATTTATTTTTAATAAATTTGAAACTTTTATTATTGTTGACTATAAATTTTTTAACCAAGTTTTATGCGCATGTTTTCCAATAAGAAATGCATAAAAATCCAACACCTACTACTTATGTATTTGAACGCTTAACATATTCTTTATATAATTTCATTATGGTAAGATTTTTGATTTTAAATGCGTCATTCCAATGAACCATCAAAAGAAATGGCGTCTTTCTTCAATGGTTGATTAAAACACAGTTATTTAATCGAATTACAAATGAAGAAGAAAAAAAATGTTTGTTACTAAAAAAAAATATCAAACCAATCGCAAAACACTGCTTAATTTTTCACTCTTATCATAAATTGTCTTCTTCGCACTTCTGGACTAGGCGATAATTAAACCAAACAAAAAAAAAAACTCTAGGTATTGTACGAGTATTAAATAAAATATAGCAAAAAAAAAAAAAGAATTTTGTCTGAAACGCAAAAAGAATATGCCGCCATTAAAGTAAATTTACATTGAAAATGTTTGTATAACAATTCAGTTTAATTTGCCCAGCAAACAAATTAATTTTAAGTTTGCCAATCAAATTATCATTTTAGATGAAAGTGGTTAAACAGTCAAATTAGCCATTAGAAATACGTAAAATTGATTAAATCATTAATCAAAAAAGTACGGTTACTTTTAATAGCTTCCATTGTATACAGATTTATTTTGTTAAATCAGCCAGAACGTAAATTTTTATAAAGAAAACGTAATTTCTCCAGTATTTATAAAAGTCTTATCAGTCAAAACCAATAAACTTAAAATATTTTTAATTTGATAATTATTTTATAACTTCAACTTACAGATTAAAATATAAAAATGTGTGAAATAGAAAAAAAATAAAACTACAATTCAAAATTGTGCACCTGTTGGGTAAACGACAAAAACGGAAATTATTTTGTGCAGGTTGGCAATTTGATAAGCTAAGAATTTATTATGAGTTGTGACACTTCAACCTGCCAATAATTGCTAAAGAGTTTTTAACATACAGATAAAATGATAAGGAGTGCACATTGGGATCGTTAGAAGAAAAAAAAATATGCAATAAAAAAATCTAAGTATTTTGGAAAAAACGCCGTAATCTTGAAGCAGATAAAAAAAGAAAACGTAAATTGGAAAAATTTTAAATTTAAACAAATTTCACGACTGTATTGAAATTTTGTCTAATTTAGGTATTTGCAATACCAGAAATCACTCTACAGAATTTTGTGATGATTGGTCCATAATTTTCCATGGGGCAATATAAATTCCACCCTAAAAACTTAAGTATTCAATCAAATTATTATTATTATTATAAGACTAGAAATAAAAGAACAAAACTTGTTGATGGTCGGCTTATAATTTTTCATTGGTCTAAACCGCAACGAATTATAATGCAGTTTTAATAGAGATTGGTTAATAACACTACAGCATTTTTGGAAGAGAATAGTCTACCCTTTAAAAATACACACAATCTATAACAAAAAAATTATATTTACATTATAAAACTTTTTTGTATAAATTGGCGTGTAATTATGTTAGTTAAGCGTAAAAAGCTTTATTTAAAACTTTGGTATCTTTGGTGGCCCTCACTGAAATTTTTCGCGAAAATTTTGTTGGAAATATACTTTACACTAAAACACTTCTCTTATTCAACGTTTATATTTTTTTAGGTGGTCTTCACAATATTTTTTGAGCTTCAGTAGTACAGTTTTGTTAAAATAAATTTAATATTGTTTTTGATAAAAGAAAATCCTGTGTCCAATTATTTAAAAGGATTTTCATCAAATTTTAGTAGAATACATATTTTAATCCTTAAAAGTCCTTTTAAAATTCTTTTTGAAAGGACTTTTTTGATATTCTATAAAAGGGTCATATGACCCATAAAGAGACGAGCTAGAGGGTTAAGATCTAACGAACTAAAAATTTTCGCAAAATATTTAAATCCTTGAATGTAATTTTTGAAAGTACTTTTTTGATTTTTTATGAAAAAGGGTTTAATTGACCCCAAAAAGAGAGGAGCTAGAGGGTTAAGATCAAAAGATGACCCCCACTGAAATTTTCCCGCATAAATTTTTGTAGAATATTTTTATCTTTAAATGTCCATTCTGAAAGGACTTTTTTAATTTTTTAGGAAAAAGGATTTTATTAGGCCCATAAAGAGAGGAGCTAGAGGGTTAAGATCAAATGATGAACCCCACTGAAATTTTCCCGCAAAAATTTTTGCAAAACATTTATATCCTTAAATGTCCTTTTTGAAAGGACTTTTTGATTTTTTAGGAAAAAGGGTTTACTTGACGCATAAAGAAGGATCTAGAGGGTTAAGTTCTAAGGATGACCCCCACTTAAATTTTCCGACAAAAATTTTCGTAAAATATTTAAATCTTTAATTCAAATTTCATTTTTAAAGGACTTTTTTGATTTTTAAGAAAAAAGGGTTTAATTTACCAATACAGAAAGAAGTTGGAGGGTTAAGATCAAAGGATGACCCCCGCCTAAACTTTTCCGGCAAAAATTTCCGCAAAATATTTAAATCCTTAAATTTAAATGTCCTTTTTGGGAGGACTTTTTTGATTTTTAAGAAAAAAGGGTTTAATTGCCCATAAAGAAAGGAGTTAGAGGCTTAAGATCAAAGGATGCCTCCACTGAATTTTTCCGGCAAAAATTTTCGTAGAATATTTAAATCTTTAAATGTCCTTTCTGAAAGGACTTTTTTTATTTTTTTGAAAAAAGAATCAAATTGACCCATAAAGAGAGCCGAATAGAATTCCTAGTTGGGAAGTATAAAATATATCTTATAAACCACTGTATGTTAATCACTCATTAACGATCAAAGAGTTTGGTGTTTCTTTGTGTTCAAAAAACACGAGACTTTTGTAAATTTCATTATTTACTCAACGTATTGTAAGTATTTGCCAAGCAATAAAGAAAAATTAAATAAAATAAAATACAACAAAGTAAGTATGCCATGTAATACAGAAGACGAATCGGTGATATGATTATGTATAAACAATAATACATACATACTTATGTAGTCAGAAACGTATGCCTTAAACCTACAAACTTATGGATGGATGTATGTATGCATGTACATATGTGTAACTGAAAGTTGTAATCATAAAACATTTAGTTTAAATATTAAACAAAAGAATTGATAAGAAAATAAAACAAGACCTTTATTGAGTTAAATTGCAGTGTGTCTTTTATACCATTTCAATAAGTCATTACAAAAATTATCAATGAGATAACACATACACAAATAGACAATGTGTCAATTACATTCACATGCACACTTTAATATCTGTCTCTTGCAATTGACTGACACAAAGTCACGTGATCATTAAGAAATATTGATCTTTGAAAACATTAAGTTAAGAAATCATTTGTAGCAGTTAATTCAAAATATGTATTAACTTACATGATCATCACTAGTTGTGTCCGACCGAAAGTACTTTTTCAGACCGAACCGTAACCTAAATTTCGTTAGATTTTCAACACCGAACCCGAACTTTTTATTTATTGAATGGAAACAATTTTATATATTTTTATTAATAAAAACAAAATTAACCAAGTCATGGCACATACACTGAAAAGAAAAACCAATCCATCCTAAATCAACCGTACCGAAGCCGAATCGGTGTCAATAGCGGTGAGTACGGATTTCTTAAATAAAGAAAAGAATGCTTGATTCAAGAACGGATTATTCAAATGCAGCATGCCAGATATGGTTTTCGTAAATTACTTACTAAACTAATTTAATAACAAGATTTATTAAAACTTCTTGACAAATTTATAAGTGTGGGCATGTTCGTAAATGCATCACTGCGCTGCATCAGAGAAGCAAACTTTTTAATGCCGATAAAAGAATAATTTATAATTTTGTTTATTGTGTGACCATTATTTTTCTGCAGTATTTGACAATTTGTTGGCCCACATCTACTTCACTGATATATGCTTATATAAACCATTGAAATCCCCGATGCAGCGCAGTGATGCATTTACGAATATGCCCGGTGCAAAATGTAGCATTGAAAATTTACTACGGGGGGTGTGCTGGAAATCGCAAACGCAAAACGCAAGAATTTTGAGGCTGTTTTTAATACACTTTTAATCTAGTTTTTATAATTTTTGTTATTAAATTCTGTTTAATAAATAAATGTTTGTAGAATATTTGTCATAAAATTATTTTATTACAGAAATCTTACTAAAAAACGACTTTTAAAATTCTTGCGTTTTGCGTTTGCGATTTCCAGCACACCCCTGTATAGTTTTTTTTTCATGTTCAAAGAATTTCTTTTGGGATTTCCCTTTCAGGGATTTACAGAAAATTTTTTTGGATTTTTGAATTACCAAGAAATTTGTATGAGAGGCCCGGAAATAATAATAAGTTTAAATTTTAAATAAATACTTCCACAATTCATATTTCTTTATAATAATCTGATAAAAAAAAAAAAAAACAAAAAAAAACTATCATGATTTCTTAAGCCTTTTTTACACAATTTTTCAAGTCTTAAGATTTGTGTTTTGGTCGGATTGTCAAAAAAATCAAATAGAAAATCTTTTGCTTTACATTTTGCGTCAACACTTTCACACTTCAAAGAAAAGAAAACTTTGTAGACTATAAACAGCCGTCTAGTATAAAAAATAAAAAAACATTTATACGCGTTTAGGGACGGGTTTTTATTTTTGGTGCGATTTTAATAGGTAAAAAAATAAATAGAAATGAGATGCTACCAACATAACATTCTCTGTTATAATTTTAAATTTACATACATTTATTTTAAGATTTTAAGTTTTGTGTTGTGTTGTCCATAGGGATGCAACATCGTTCTGAAAAATATCGATGTTTCCACGATTAGCATCGATACTGAAAAACATCGGTAAAAAAACGATACATCGATGTTTAAAACTACTTTGATATAATACTTACGGACTGCTCAAATTCTTCTTTGCTACTGAAAATCTTAAGGCCCAACTATAATATATATAAGCTTGGATAAGCTTCTGTCAAAAATTAACAAAAAGCCTGTCAAATGCTTTTAAAAGCACAAAAACAAAGTGCGATCAGTTTCGCACTTTGCTTAAGCAAATGACAGATTCACAAATGTATGTATTAAATTTTATCAAAATTGCGACCTGTACTTTACATGGACAGACAACCAGCATGATATTAAGTGCTGGGTCTAGGACCAATGTTTTTCAGTGTTTTTGTTTTATTAAACTGATCTCTATTTACATCTTACATACATTTTATGTGGTAATTAGCATTACAGGCTGCTTGTTCTGTTTTACTTTTTTATTAAATAAATTAATCAAAAACAAGTTAGAGTGTTATATTCGGCTGTGCCGAATCTTTGATACCCTCCACCGACAATTTGAATATTTCAGAAGTGATAACTGTATGATGTCTATTTATTATTAATTTATCTTTATAAAAACAGACATCAGCATTAAAATTGGTTGCGGCTTAGACCTATGTATATTAAATTATTGACCGACAAATGCTATTATGATAGCATTATTTATTATGGTTTTAGGCGTACTAAACTGTTTTCCGGGAGTAGGGTTTATATGGAGCCTAGACAGCGCTGCCAGAAGTAAGATTTTTCCTTATATTTTAAGATTTTTAACCTAAAAAAAGATTTTAAGATTTTTTCCCCAAAAACAAGATTTTTTGTTTTGTCTAGACGAAGGTTAAGTTCATTTAAAAAAACCTTCTTTGTTCCAATTTGAAAATTTTTAAACTTAATAATGCAACCTTGCGGTTTACTGGACAAAAAAATACTTAAGGCCCAACAATAATGTGTAAGTTGGCTTAAGCAAATATACGAATACATGTTAATCATATTAGGCTAGCCATATTGAACTTAAGGAAACTTTTTGTTAAATTTTATGAAACTGTCATTTGCTTAAGCAAGGTGCGAAACTGATCGCATATTCCGTACGTACGTTTGCTGATATTGTATTTGTTTTTTTAATACATTTGAGAAACTTTTTGACAGAAGGTTAAGCAACGCTATGCATATTATGGTTGGGCCATTAAAAAGCAGCCTCTGTTTGGCGTTCAGGTCTAAGTTTTGCGCGTTTTTATTTTGTAAAAACAGAAAATATTGCAAGTCAGACTAAGGTTCGCAAAAATTAAATAATAGCAAAGACATTTAATGGAAAAATGTTTAATCCGAAAAGGTAATTTTAAGTGCATCGAAATACCTTTGAAAAAGGAGCTTATCAGGGGTGTCATGGAAATCGAAAACGTAAAACGGAAGAATTTGGCAGTTCTTTTTATTAAACTTTTAATCTAATTTTTACAATTTTTGTTAAAATATTCTGTTTAATAGAGCATAATTTGTAAAATAATTGTCATAAAATTTTTTATTACAGAAATCTTATTGAAAAAAGACTCTTAAAATTCTTTCGTTTTCGATTTCCATGACACCCCTGTATATCTAGATTTATATAAATAAACGTATACAAATGTTTAGATTTTAGAGGTATTTTTAAGAAAATCGAATATTTAGCGGATTCTAGCGGTTTTGAAGTCCGATTTGGCGGGAAATCTTCAAAAAAGTTGGCAGCTGTGGAAATACATATTGATATGTTTTAAAGTTAATTTTAATAAGAATACTACTTTTTTCCAAACAAAAAATTTTTTTTGGTGAAAATTTCTGGCAGCCCTGAGCCTAGGGTAAATTATGAACCGATCTTCATAAAATTTCACAGTGTGATTTCCAGTCGAACAAAACGAACATTTGCAAAATCTCATATTTTTCCGTGCATTTTTCCACCTTTTATGTTAGATTTTGTAACAAAATTATAATTTTTTTTAGGTAGTGGTTCTACATTTTGATTCATAGCTCTGATCCTACTGAACCAATTTGGCTGGATTTCAATCCCAAACTGCTTTATCCTAAGCAATTTGACACCCAGTTTTTTTTATTTCTTTTGAGTTTTTCGAAAGTGAGCGTGTTTTCAACAGACGGACATGGCTAAATCGACTTAGAATTACTCAAGGAGACAGAATATATATACTTTATGGGGTCTGAGGTGAATAATAAAAAAGTTTTACACGGAATGACAAACTTATAATACCCTCTTCACAACTTATTGTGGTGGAGGGTATAAAAACCAAAAACCGATTATTCGAAACCGGTTTTTAGTTACAAAACCGAAAATACGATTTTTTTGGAAGTCGGGTTTTCGAAGTACATATTCGAAAGCCGGTTTTTAAAAATATTAGAATATTTGGCAACTCTAAAATAAATGTATGCTGAAATAAATATTGTTGTAATTGTTGACAATTGTATCCTAAACAACAATTTTGATTTATTTATTTATTTTTATAGCATGCTATACATTTTTTTCTCAAAACATTGTGGTTCTTGAATTTTTAAAAATCTAAAGCATATATTAAGGCGCAAATTTAATTCAACCCTATTAACTAAACATTTTCCACTTACCATGATATGAAACTGTTACATACGATATTTGAACACAAAAATCCGTGCAACCGATGGGTTTTATAGTGCGCACAAATTGACCATCTTGTATGGTAAAAACATTAACAGTGCCATCCTGTAATAAAGAAATTAAAATTGTTAATTCTTCTTTTTCTTTTGTAATATGATTATGTCATGCGAAACTTACCAATGAACCTGATACCACCATATCTAATTCGGTATAAATGGCTACACTTGATATAGAATCATCATGTCCATACAGAGTAGTTAAGGGTTTGGGTGAAAAACTATTTTGTGTATTAAGCTGCATTATAGATTGCAGATTAGTTTGACTAGTCAAAGCATGTACGGGAATATTAGATGAATTATTATTAGGACCAGAATGTGTACTCTGAATACTCCAGATAATGCAAGTACAATCCCTTGAACCGGTTACCAAATAAGAGCCACAATTATCCAAAGCCAAACAGGTGATTATATCTGAGAAATGAGAATTTTCAATTAAAATTAGTAAATATTTATTTATTTTCGTTTTTAACATTAATTTACCCAAATGTCTGGTTACTGAAGCTAAAGTTTTTCCTTTGTGCAAGCTGTATACCCTTAAAGAATTATCCCATATGCCACCGGCATATAGCAATTTGCCATCTGTACTTACAGCAAACATTTGAGAGTGGGGCATTTGTGAGGGATGCAAGGGACCAAATATTCGTTTGCGATTTCTGGGAATTAGGAAAATAAATTTGGTTTCCTTTTAGAGAATAAATTTAAAAAAAAAAACACCTACTTCAAGTTTGTGGTTGTAGCATCTATTTCCAATAGAAAACCTCTGTCTTTATCATAGGACATCCATGAGTTACAACCTAATATACAAGATTTTGATATGCTTACCAGCATATCAGGACTAAGTTGTAAAAATGATCGCGGTGGTGATCTTGGTGGACTTAGGAACACAACAGGATCTTTAGGCGTGGAAATTTCGCAATAATATTGAACAACCTTGTCAAGAAATTGTGTTAAATCGGGTCGTTTTAGTTCGGCCCTTAAGAGTTTTAAAGTAGTTTCTTCCTGAGTTAAACGACGGGGATGGGGTTCACGCATTAATTGTGAGGGTACTTGGCCGAAATTGTTGATCATGCCTGATAGAAATTAGTTAAATAAATACTTTGTATAGATTGACTAAATGATTAACTTAGTAAAAAAAATACCTTCTACAGCTTCTCTTTCTACTTGGTTGGTGATTTTATCCAAATCTACTGCTCTCTCATAAGAACAATAATAGAAGACGTTTAAGGCTTCAGCAGCTTTCGGGCCATTTTGTTTGTATCTAAAGTAAACAAGCAGAATAAAAATAATTATGCTTTAAAGATATACTGGCGAAAGAAAAAAATTTGTTAAAAACATTTCTGGAAACCATTTAAATTATCTTAGAATCTGAAAGTTTCATTTAAAATATGACACAAAAAAAATAATTAAATTTATACTCATACCCAAATATCAAATCAATCCAATTGTGTATATTTTGACTAACATACTCTGATTCCAAGGCTCTGCGGTGTATGGCAATAAATTCTTCAGGTGTAGTTGCCCAAGGTGGCAATATAACATCATCAACCTTTTCCTTGGTTATTTGCAAGTGGCCCAAATCAAATCTGTTGTCATGTAATAAACAATAACAAGCTATTCTCTTCATAACAATTTTATTTTACTCACTTGTTCATATTTTTTAAAAATTCTGGAAAATAAAAAAATTCCGGTATTAATTCTTTAACATCGTTTGGATTGTCCATTAATAGTTTCCAAGTTTGGGGAATCGAATGAAATTGGCGATCAGCCACATCAAAACGACCACTTTGCAATTCAATATGCAACGAGGTAAAAGGTTCTACTCTCAAGAGATAATGCAATACCCCAGCTGAGTTTGAATAGTGGGTGCCGTAATGGAATTTCGGTATGCCACCGGAGGGATCTTCAAAAGAATCATATTTAGCACGGACTTCAGCCTCATTTTTCGGATTTATCTAGAGATGAATTTAATTTTATAGTTTTGCTATATTAAAAGTTAATTTAAAATAAAACTTACTACTCCTATTGGTTTGGAGAGATCTCTAAATGATTTGGGGTCAGTTAAATCTAATATATCACTAGTATAGTCAGCTAAAATCCAAGGGAAGACTGGATATTGACTTAAGTCATTATAGGAGCGACCTTTAAATAATTCAAATTATATTGTTAACTAAAATCAAAACATTAGAATATATTCAAGGCGAATTCATTACAGGTGGCCTTAAAAGCCCTGCTGATAACTTTTTTTTAGCTTTATAATAGTCTGATGTCAAAATTTTGTTTATTATCTTTCCTTCTGTTTCTGTTTTGACATTCAGTGTTGCCAGAAGTAGGGGAAAAGACCTACGTGTAGGTATTTTTGATACTACAGCAGAAGAGTAGGAAAAATCGGACATATTTTTTATAATTTCCTCTATTTATGAAATAAATGCAGAAAAAACGTTTTTTTAGTTATATTTTCTTGTCTAAAACGGTTGACAATTTTACTTTTCCCTAAAATCGCTTAGAAATATGTTTCCAGAGTTGTTTGTGGTTTCAAAAGTTGGCGAGATTAATATGTATGTATATGTTTTTTTTTAATGATATCATTCAATGTTAAAAGATTTAATTGAATTTAATTAAAAGTATATGTTATTTTCTTAGTTTGTACTTTTTTTTTGTCACAGCTTTGTTTTAATATACATATGTATTACATATTCGGAAAAAATACATTTTTTATAACTAATATTTTTCCTTCTATTTTAATAACAACAATGCGTAGTGATTTTCGAAGGGGAAATTTTTGCAACGTGTAGGGAAAAATCAGTTTTTTTTAGCATGTGTAGGCAATTTTTCGTAAAATCCACTGGCAGCACTGTTGACATTGAACAATGATTTTACAAAATCAAATTGCATGTGGGTTTTGTACGAGTTGTACTTGTTGTAGTACCGAGATTACCTGTAATGAATTCGCCTTGAATATATATAAACAAAAATTAACACAAATTTCAGAGCTTACCATGGCGAATTCATTACAGGTGCTCTTAAAAGTCCTGCTGATAACTTTTTTTTGGCTTTATAATTGTTGGATTTAAAAATTTTGTTTAAAATCTTTGTTTTGTTTCTGTTGTTGACATTGTGCAATGATTTTACAAAAACCCGTAATGAATTCGCCTTGGAGCTTACATTTCGAAAGTAACTAATTTTTAAAATGTTTTCTTTTTCTTTACTTTTTCATATTCAAACGGGTAATTCTGTAAATATCTTACCTGCTATCGTATTTAAATACATAAGATATTCAAAATTTGATATTTCACGATTCATCCACTTCTGGGTTAAACCCGAAGTTTTTAAAAGTTCGGCGGGTGATCTTCCCGAACCATATAAAATATTTGGAGGTTGTAAGCTTAAGATTTTTGAAAATATTTTATTTCGGGTCTAAAATAACAATAAATAATAAAATTATTGTAAATAAAGTTGAAATTTGTAAAACATTAAAAAAAAAAACTCACCTTGGTGGTGAAATTCAAAAAGTAACTAGTTTGATCGATTAAAAATATTTCCAGAGCACTTCGTCTTAAATTATATTTTCTTAAGTGTACCTCACGTATTTTATTAATTGAAAATCTGTAGGAATGTAATATAATATAATAATAATATATAATTTGAAATCCGTTTATACTATAAAATTCGAAAAAGCGATTAAATTAAAGTCTTTAATTAAGGTCCCTATTACGGTTCAAAACTGAACTCAGTTAAGTTGTAATTTTTTAATTTTTGTAATATGGTTTATAACTTTGCTTTATTGCGGCAAACTAAAACATCAAAAAATTACAGCTCAGCGCAACCAGCTGTTTTATTTACAACACAATTGAGTTGAGTTGTGAACCGTAATAGGGGCCTTAGTTCTTTTAAAAATGATCAATCACCCGTATCGTGGTTGGCGAATTTAAAAAACGCCTGCGACTGTTTGGTAATAGATTAAAAAAAACTCGAACTTATTTATTCTTTTCGTGTTGGAAAAAATGAGTGGCTTAAATGGCCGAATTTCAATTTCTTTCGAATTCTAGAATATAAATCCATTTAATTTCTCTCAAATTCGTTTTTAAGGCGTTGTCGTCAACGAGTGAGTCGGTTTTTGTAACAAATTAAAGTAATCGATTACAAAAAACGACTCACTTGTTATCGACAACGCCTTACACAATAAGGTTGAATAACCCACATACAAAACAGCCACTTTCGGCTTTGAGATCTCGATTGCATGTGAACGATTTTTCTTATCCTTTTATAAATCTTACCTAAAATCATGTTTTGAACCATCTTCAGCTGGTGGACTCAAGTCAATAAATGTAAATAACGTTTGATTAACTTCTATGCGACCCTTGACTTTAGTCATAAGGGTTATTAACTCACATTCCTGTGATATGACTAATTTCTCTAAAGTATTGTCCTGTTGCGATTGTTGTTCTATTGTCAAACGCAAGTCTTCTTCTAATTGTGAATTCTCATCGTTGGCCAGGAAATCACGTACAACCACATTTTTAATTGTCGAATCAAATTCGGAAATTTCTCTATTCAGAAGAGGATTACAAAGTAAGCATTTAGTAAAAATATAAAGAAAAGAAATTTTCAATAGGGAGATAACATGTATAACGAAAGGGAAAACTTCAGTTCTAGAGTTGATTAAAAATAAATTTCAATTAAATGCTCTTTGAGTGATTCTTACAGCCAATTCATACGACGACTTTTACGACTTTGCTTTTTTGATGTCTCTTTCTGTTTTTCGGTGAATGGTGTAGAGAAGAGTGGGGGCTTGAGTTTGTCATGTCTTTTTCTCATATTTCTTTTAAAACTAATTTCTTTTTTCTAAAACGATTTATAATTTTTCATACTTTGAGGTGGCATGTTGAAAATACAGAGAGACTTCGATTATCCATAGCGGGTTTGAGTATTTATGTCTGTTTCTTTTAAAATTAATAACGAATATTGTTGTAGATACAACATATTATACATATTTATAAAATAACAAATTTATACAAGAATTTTATGTACAGACCTACGTATGTATGTAAGGGTGTCCCAAAATTAATGAAAGATTAAAATTTTTTTTGTGTTGCGAACACTTTACTGCACAAAAGGCGACAAATTGAAATCTTGCATGTTTAAATAATATGAGGATAAAAGTTATTACGGCAGAACACGCTTCTAGTAATTTTTTTTTTTGATTATTCAAAAGTAAACGAAATTTGTTTATAATTTTTGACAGCAAAGGTAATGTCGGGTAATAGAGGTGGTCATTGCAAAACAATTTACATCGATCCAAATCAATTCATTTTATTTCCCGGATAATTGACGTTGCCGGTTAATTGAATTACGGATGATCGTGGCCTTACTGTAAGAAAAACATGCAATAAAAATCACCGTAAAAGCGTCAAGAAAAAACGACGTTGTAAAAGCCCTCGTATGAATTGGGTCTTTATTTCCATGATTTGTGGATAATCCAAGTTTTAAAATGTTAAGGTTTATGTTTTTTTAATAAAAAATTTATATGTCCTTATTTAAGAAACAAATATAAGAATTTTAGAAAAAGAAAACTTACTTGGTATCATATTGATTTGTAGCATTGTCGCGTAAGTTTGAGGCATTTTCATGTTTATTGGGATATAATTGCGGTTCAAGTTTCAATCTCATTCTGGCAACGTTTTCATGATTTGATAGTCTCCAATATTCTTCCATTGTATCACTGCAAAGAAAATGAAGAGAAAATTCTCGATTAGTATTTAGTTTTCCTTTAATTAAAATCTAATTTTACGATACCAAAGTTTAAACAAAAACATCGACAATAAACAGTAAGTTTATCTCTTCTAACATTCCCCACTACAATTGGTTGGATTTCCAATTGTTACAAGTAAACTGTTGCTTATAATTCTTATTCGCTTAACACAGTTTTATTTGTTTAATATCTTTAGTTTTTCTAAAATCTTTGGATGAAGTTTCCTGACGATCTGGCCTCAGCTAAGTGAAATGCGCATAGGAATAGCTTACCCCTTCAACAATAAATTTCAGTGCTTTTATCAAGAATAAAAATTGATAATTAAGCACGACAAACAAAATCTTTTAAATTAAAATTTTGTATTCCCATAAATTACTTTGATAATTAACAATTATATTGAAGAAAATATTTGGGGGATTCACAAGGTAGTCATAAAGTCGTATGTCTGAAAATAACTACAAGCAAAATTATGAATGCTGTGAGCAACCCTCATAATTTAGATTTCTACTGAGAAGTTATGACAAAACAAATAAAAAATCACTTTGGATAACATTGATGAAAACATTGTAAAATTCCACGCGGTTGCATTGTTGCATACGCGACTGTTGTTGCGTTGCAACTGATGTTTTGAAACTCGCCCATAATAACAAAAAATAAAACAAATTAACAGGCCTGCCACAGAAATCAATTCCGATCAAAAGTGGAAGTAAATTCGTATATTGCTTCTGCTAGAAACAAACATTTCATTTAAAGAATCTAAAACTATTTAGATTGGAATGTGTGACAGGGTTATATATTTTAAAAAGAACCAAGAGTATTTCCAAATTATCGACTTGTGTTAAAATAACTTATAAATTCATTTCAAATTTATCTGATTGCATTTTTGAAACATCCCTAGAAATGTATGTTTGTATTCTCGAGTTTTCCAATAACGAGCGATCGCAAGAAGCTTTTAAAGAATTTAATGGTTTCAGAAGGATAGTAAGTAAAACATGAAAAAACATCGCATAAGCTATAATCTCAATATTAGTGGGGGAGAGGAGGATCTTAGAATCTATAAGGACATTAATAATGAAAATAAGTGACTTCCTAAGCTATACCAGTGACACCAAGAATATGAGTAGCTTTTCTATTTATTCTGTTGAGGAGTTTGGTGTTCCTGTATTATCAGAGCCTGGCGAAATGGTTATTTAACTTTTGATCATACAGTATCTCAAAATAGTGTTTTAATCAGTGTTCGAAAATAAACACTTAATATCGGTACTTAGTGTTCGGTTCGGTAGATTTGTGAAAAACACAAACGCTCATAGTGTTTATGTAGCAAATCAGAAAAAAATAACGTTTCCCTGTTGTCATCTTTCGAACACGAAAATTATAAAGTTCTTATCCAAATCAACAAAAAGATCGGAACATTTAATTCCGTTCGGGTTTTTTAAAAAACCACACCTAATTGTGTTCGGTTCAGCTCATTAATGTTCGTCCCTTTTAGCTGGTAAAAAAAACCAAAAATTTTTTACAAAAACAAAATACACAAACGAAAAAACAGACAAAAAGCCAGCAAAATAATTTTGCACAAACAAAACATTTACACAATACACACACAAGCTGTTCGTGCTGCGGTCGTTGCTAAAATTTTTTTTGTTTATTTCTTAATCAATGTAAAAAAAGAAACATTATAGAACATTAAAATATAATGATTGTCTACAGTATCACTACAATTGTCCTGTTTTTTATCGAAGAACAGAACACTATATAATGTTCGGCTCTTTCTTGAAAATAGTTACGAACGGTATGAAGGGTTGTGTTCGTTTACACAAACACTTAAATGATTATTTTGACAAAAACCTCTAAACCAATTATTTATGTACAGAATTTTCTTAAAATGAGCACAGATATAGGAAGCTGAGAAAATTTCTTTTTAAACAAGCCCTCTTTCAGCGATATAATTCAGCTGTTCACCAATTGCAATAAATATTTCCAAAAATAGAAATTTTTCAGATTTCCTGAGCACCAAATTTTCAAGTCGAAAACCGGAAGCTCGATTTTGATTTTAGAACCAGGGTTTCTTTAGAAAAGTTCTTAGAATTTTCCATAGATTACGATTTTGCTGTACGCTTTGTCACTTTTATTGGGCCCGAACAAATTGACCCACCCTAATGTATATAAAAGTGCACAATATATATTTTTTTAAAATCTGTTCAATATTTTCAAAGTTACAAACGTTCAAATTTGCTATTTGTTTTTATCCAGGGTTTAAAAAACGTCAGTCGAAACCAAAAACTGTCGAACAAAATACGAACATGTGTGCACAACTTTTCGCTTTTTGAGTTGGTTTGACTGCGACTGTTTATATTTAATGAATTATTACTGTTTTTATCAATTATCAAATAATAAAAAAAAGGGTGGTCGATTATTCGACATTTTTAGAAACCGGTTTTCGAATATTTCGACTATATAAATACGGAAAATTAGATTTCTTTCTTTTCCGTGCTGCATGTGATCATTTTTACTTTTTTTATAATATTGAACTTAGAAACATAATATTGTAGGTACAGGGTCCTGAGTGACTGAAAACCTATAAGATGAAAAATGTTGGTTGATTTTGTTTTTCATCTGGTACTTTTTGAAGTTTTGTTAATATTCGACCTATAAATATAAAACAAGGCATGCATGCATGGTCCTGAGTGAATAAGAATATGTAAGGGGAGTTTTTTGGTACTTTTTTGTTCAACATCTGGTACTTTGATTAATTTTCGTTAATATTAGACATATAAAAATAAAAATAAATAAACATGCAATGTCTTGAGTGGATGGCAATCTATAAAGGAGATTCTTTTACACGTTTTTTGTTTTTCAATTGATATGATGATCATTTTTCATTTATAAGATTTTGTTTGTTGTGCTTTTCAATTTTTATTCTTGATTAAAACACTGAAAATTATTGGTGGCCCAGATCATCAGGAAACAGTTTTCAAAAATTTTTAGAAGAGCTAAATTTATTAGCAAATAAATCTGCAGAGTGAATGACAATTGCAAACACTCAAAAAGTCTTATTTGCAACGATATCAAAGCCCAAACAAAATTTCAACAACTACAATTGGTTGTAATTCTCCCAACATTTTTCCTTTTTAGAAAAGCAGAACTTTTTAGCATATATTTTTTAAATAAGTGTTTTGGTTGAAATATATATTAAAATTATTTTTTATTTAGCAGATTCTTAGCAATTTATCAGATTTTTAGTATATTTTTTGTTTAAATTTAGAATGTTTTTAGCAAATTTAAAATATTAAAAATTTTATGTTTTAATCTTGTCAGATTTTTTAAATATATTCTTCATTTTACGAAACTTATAATACTAATTATTGTAAAACAGCTAAGGCACAAGCTCTTTGTTTACATTTGTCCTTCAAGTTGTGCTGAAAAAGGTCAACGAGAAAAAGAAAGACAAAAAAAAAACATAAAAAACAGAAAAATGTACTTTGGACTTCAAGAAGAATTCTTGACAAAAAGTATGAAAAACAGAAGTAAAGAAGAATCAGTTAAAAAATATAAAATCATTCAAAGCAAATTTCGGTTTACCAAAGATTGATGTTTGACTCTTGACTGCCAGCCGTCTTCAGTGGTGGTGATTGTTAAACGGCAAATCCCTCTGAAGAGATTGTGTGGGTATAATTGAAACATGTAAGGGCAACCTGTCCAGGGAAACCTGGGTTCGATTCCCAGCTCAGTCAAGAATGAAAAATTATTAATAAATTTTTATTCATTTCATTTCAAAATTTCTTTCTTCATAAAAATAATTTAATGAAAATCAAATTTGATGATTTTAAGCCTGATTAAAATATAAAAAAATTGGATTAAAAACAATTAACAGTTCAATAAAATAACCACAATACTAATTATTGTATTGGCATATCCTCATGAAACAGTTATGGCAACACTGTTTAAGTTAGATGTTTTGGACAGATTGGTAAAGTTACATATTTTCAATTCGCCTTGATTTCTACCAAAAAATTTAAATTATGCTTGATAAAAAATTAATTCAATGAAAAAAATTAATTATCTGTGGAACTAAAAGGTTTAACATTATTCAAACAAAATGTCTAAGGGGAGATTTATAACAAACAAACTAGTTGTTTGGTCCCGGCGTTGCTCGGGAATTTCCAAATTATAATAAAAAATTAAATACTGGTGAAATCCTGTCTGAAATTGGTCATATCAACTTATAAACCTTCGCCGGCTCATGCTCAACAACTTTGTTTGCAAATTTATAAAACATTTTGCATGCATGCTTGAATAATAACAAATTAAATTAACGTAAATAGGGCAAACATTGCTACTTCAAATTGAAGGACCATCTTTAGTGACCTGTCATTGAATTGAATTTTTAAAAATTTCATAATTCTAAAATGAATTAAAATTTTTTGATTGGGGCAATGTTAGAATATTGGATTTTATTAGAATTCAAAATGTTTTATATAAAACAATAATAAAGTTCTTTACTGGTGGACATTATACATTATCTTATAATTTACAATATATTTGCTGAATATTGAATTTATATTGGTAGCCACCGGTTTAACAACAAAATAACTGACACAATAAATTGTTTTGAATATTTTTTTTTTTATTTAACAGGGATTTTTTCAAAGTCTTGGTCGCAAGTGATGAAAGTCGAATTTTGTTTACAACAACGACAATGATTGTAGAAAATTTTATTTACAAATGAAAGTCTCTTGCTGTTGATTTTTGTCAACACCTTGACAACAATAATGGGTTAATTGGTTAAGAAAGCCGACACCTTTTTTAAGACTTATCAATAAGAAGGAATAGAAAAACAATAAAACAAAGAGTTAAAGCACCTCAAAAAAAAATGGTACTGCTGCAATTTCGCACAAAAGAATTAGATTCAATTTAAAGAATTCACAGGAAATTTAGGCAACAATGGGAGCAGCGAAAGTTTTGGCAACAACGGGAGCTGGGGCAGCTACAACGGGAGCAGAGGCTATGGGAACATCTCTGGAGACAACAGCGTTGAAGCCGTTAATGGAATCAGCGTAGTAGTTGACAATACGACGGGAACCATCAGCTTCAATGAGGGAGTAGGAGCCACGAACAACATCACCATCACGAGTTTCTTCTTGGGTCTTGGAGTCACCGGTCAAAGCATCTTGAACATCATAGGCGAATTTGTATTGGGGATGAGCATCAACGATTTCGGGTTCCACGAAGGCAGCCTTGGCTACAACGGGAGCAGCTACGGCAGCCAAAGGAGCAGCAATAGTCTTGGGAAAAACTGGGGCTGGGGCAGCGAAGGTGTTGGCTACAACTGGAGCAGCAGTAAAGGTCTTAGCAACGGGAGCTACATAAGGAGCAGGGGCAGCAGTGTAGAAAGGAGATTGGGCGGCGAAAGCTGGAGTAGCGGCAAAGGTCTTGGTAACCAAAGGAGCAGAGTAGGCAGCTGGGGCAGCTACATAGGGTGCAGCAGCATACGGATGAGCTACATAAGGAGAGGCAGCAGCGTAAGGATGAGTTACATAGGGAGCAGCGGCATAAGGAGCAGAGGCATAAGCCAAAGAAGCGACGGGAGCCAAACCAGCATCGGCAGAGAGAGCCAAGGTGGATATAACAGCAGCAGCCTAAAAAAAAACGATACAATCAATTTGAGCCATTGTTTGGCGAAAGGCGAAAACAAAATCCTCTGAATTTCTGTGTGCATTTGAGCTTTAATAATTCACAAAAAGTTTTCCATAAAATTTTGTTTCCAGTTTTCTTTGCAAATTTCCACTACTTACGGTGAAGGATTTCATTGTGGGCTTAAAATGAAATAATTGTAAAACACTGTCGTTTGTTTAAAATTGAACTGACATATCGTTACTAAATTGGTTCAGCTTTTTATATTAAACACTTCTGCACTTGCATAGGAAATTTAAAAAAAAAATATAAACTAAATAAATTCAAAATCAATACGAAACAACAACAAATATTATCAAGTTAGTACGCATTCAAATTATAAACGAATTCTTTTTAAGTTTCTGCATTCAATGACCATCGTCTTTGGCCCTCACAATCAACAACGAATTTTTGAAAAAGGTCTTCATAGTGTTAAGTTGTTGTTGCTAATAGTTTTTTAAATGCAGTACACTTTAATGTTTTAATTTTTTGGTGAATTGCTTTTTATTACAGTAGTTTCGACTTAACTGCCTTTTATTTACGTGCACTTTTTACTTAACTGCACAAAATTTATAATTTTTGGCATTATTCTTTATAATCCCATACAAATTCCTTTTTTAAGTGCACTTTTTTTACCTGCACATTTAAGATAAGTGTCCAAAATTTTTGGCATTTTATAATTATTTTCATACAAAAAATTCAATATAGCTGCACTTTGACTTAACTGCCCAAAATACATATTTTCTGTAATTATTCTTCAAAATCCTTGTTTACGTGCATTTTGTATACCTGCACATTTTTCATATTTTTGGGCAGCTTTAAAATATTTTTATATAAAACATCAAAGTTAGCTGCACACATGAAAAACTATGGTGGACACTTTTTCACATAAGTATCCAATTTTAGCTGTTTATAAACACAAAAATCGGAAACAAGTCAGGTTGGTATCATTATAATTCATTTATTTTGTTTGCATGTACCTTCATTTATGCATATGGGTTGTGGTTACAGCAACTTTACCAGAATAAAGTATTTGTAGTAGTATTTAAAGTTGACGAATGCTCTGTAGCGCAACAAAGTTCAAAATTTCGAATTTTGCGCTTGAACGGCAACGACTACTAAAACTACGCATTCGGTTGACACAACTTTGAAACTGCCGTTTTTAACTTTTGACAGCTTGCAGCGCTATTTTTAACGTTGTGCTACAGCGACTGTTCAATTCCACACTTTATTGTTGCCAATTTCGCTATCTCGTTCTTTAAAAAAATGCATAACAAATTACTACAGGTTGTTTGAACGTCATTGTTATTATCAATTTATTAATAAAAACGTTGTTACTCCTCTTTCAAACACTTTACTTTAGCTGCACTTTTATGCAGGTAACCACAATTGCGTACATGCACTTTAAGGCAGCTAAATACATTTAAGATAGCTGCATTTTGGATTTACCTGCACAAAAAATCGTGCAAAGGAGATTGTGCAGCTAAGTCAAAATTACTGTATAATTTTATTTCGATTTCAATCTTTTTTCTTTTTGAATTTATGTTAAGATTCCATTTTTTACAAAATCACCCCTATAGTGAATAATTTTTCCCTGGTAATTATTCCCCTTTTCACATATTTGCGATCATGAAAAACTCCCACGAAAAAAAGGTAATTCAAATGAGAAAAATAACGTGAAAAAATGTGCAGGGGAAATAATTCCCCTTATCGTGAAAAGATTTTTCTCTCGTAATTTGTTCACATTTCCCTTAGATTTTCTCACTTTATTTTTGCTAGGGAACACAACACGTATGTAAGTAGTTCCTCCTATAAATCGAATATTAAGGGCTAGATCCGTTAATAAGGCACAAACCGATAGATTGGTTAACAAAATGCAAAACAACAAGTCGATTGCCTGCGAATTTGTGAAGCTTTCGAAAGACATGGTGGCAGAATTTTGGAAAATATTTTACTACATAAAATTAAAAAAGTGCAAAAAACTTACGTTGTAATCAAACTATCCCTCCAATACTAAATATTTTGCTTTATTATTTTAACTTTTCTTTAAAATATATACGTGTATATTTTTCACAAAAATTTCATCTTTCTTCTACATTCACTGGAACTGATAGCGTGAAAAAATTTTTCACATGAGATTCACGATTGCTTTTTTTCCTTCGAGGGGAATGAAAATTTCTTGGGAACAAAAATTCCACTTGTTATTCACGATAGGGGTGAATAAATCGAGAAATTAAGAAAAAAATTTCGCAACAGATTGGAACTGCCATCGATTTAAAGTACATACATTCATACTATCAAAATCAGTATTTTGTGAAGAAAATTAATATTTTAAGATAAATAAATGTCTAAAATAAATGCTGGATTGGTAAAATGAAGAAGTACCAAGCAAATTTAAAAAGAAAATTTGGTGTTAAAGAAACTGAGGTACCATAAAAATAAACAAATTTATATATGTACAAATTTCAAATAATCTATTTTTATTAATTTTTTAGCATGAAAGTTATTTAAAATTTTGTATTTATTTTTTTTAATTTAATGTGCTGTTTTCACAACACAAGTCATTGAACGTGTAGTAAAATTTTACGCTAAAAAAAACTGAGTGCTTTTCGTATAAATTTAACCACACGTTCAATTACTTGTGTTTTGAAAACAGCAAATTAGTTATCTAAATATGCATGAAAATAATATTTTTAAACAAAAGCCCTTTAACAATACGTTTGCTTTTTTCTTTTTCTTAAATGGTATTTTCGGACTCCTAAGAGTTGCACGTTGCTATCATAAGTGACTATAACAGGACGTCGAACAACTTTCCTCCCGCCACCTTACAGGTCCAACAAAATTTTTCCATTCCAGTGCGTTATACATTTTTAATAAAAAAAACTGTAAAATAAAATGGACATTTTGTATGGGAGTCCCCTTAAGGAATGAAGATAGCGGGTAGGTTTGTAAAAAACAAATGTTGGAGATGAAAAATAAAGTGGCAACGGTCATACATTTGACCAATCTAAGGGAATCCTAGCCTTACAGGGGCCAAATGTAAGAATTTCATTGCACCGCCATATGTGTATGGAATCCCACTCTAAAGGGTTGAGAAAAGGCGCAACTATGTTTTGAGAAAATGTTTAGGACACAAAACTAATGGTCATACGTTTTACCTCCCTAAGGGTGATTCTTAGGCAGTCTTGGGACTTTTTTGTCAATAAATTTGTAGTCATTTGACCCGTCTAGGGACATCCTTGGAGCTGTGGGGCCAATTCTTTACAATTTCATAAAATTTAAAACTTTTTACAGAAGCGCCCTTAATGAGTCAAGATAGGGGGTAAGTCTGTTCTAAAAAAAAAAACAAAAAAAGTACCAAACTACACCATTTACAAGTTTTCATGGAAAAAATGAGAAGTAGAGGATATAAAATGCACCTATTTCATCCAAACTTCTTATTATTATCTTAAAAACTTTCGAATTACCAAAAACTTTGACAGTTTTTATCCATCTGTCTAAAGACAAAAATACACTTTAAATTTCTTGGTCTGTCCCGAAAAATACAAAATATTCTTTTTTATCGGTTTTTATCAAAAAGGACGAATCACAATGTACAAGTTGTTTGTTTTTTATGTGCTGTTTTCCCAACACAAGTGATTGAACGTGTTTCAGTTTTTTGAGTGCTTTTCATATAAATTCACTCGTGTTTTAAAAACAGTATGTATTCAATTTAAAGCTCAGCTAAGCATTTACTATATTATAGTGTTATTAAAGGCACACATTTTACTCTCTTTAAAGAACCGTTTGCCCATAGTAGGTCCTCCCGGGGGTTTGTAGGGATCATCTTATGGTGTTTCCTTTTCTAAAAAATAATAATGCATTAAAATTGCGTAATATATTTATCAGGTTACACGCATGTTTGGTTTTTTTCCAGCCATAAGGGCGCTACGCACAACAGAATCGAACGAACATTAATGAGCTGAACTTAAGAACAGTATTATTTCTGTGTTTGACAAATGACAAACAGGGAAACGTTATTTTTTTAATGATTTACTGCACAAACCCCGTTTTCTACAAATCTACCGAGCCGAACACTAAGGAGCGATAGTTAATGTTTATTTTCGAACACTGGTTTTTATTATTATTGTAAAGGGTATATCGTTAGCTAAAATGCAAAAAGGCGTAACTAACAAAAATATAATTTTACAGGAGAACCAAAAAACTTTATAAAATGAAAACTACAAGCATGTCAGAAAACATGCATTGATAAGTCGTCCATGGAACTCTTCAAACAATGGGTAACTACGAAATTTTGCATTTTGCTGACTTCCAAAACGTACTAATACAAAGTTCGTGCACAATTTTACTACTGTATTTTAACCATGTACACGTACAAAGTACCGAAACAATGCAACTGTGAGTTTTGTTTATTAAAACGTTTTGAAATGTAAGTGATGCAATTCATAACACTTTTAAAATAAATCTGTATTGCTTGCAAATAAAATGTTAAATGTCACAAAGCATCAACTTTAAAACCGATGCTCTGATTGCTTTTTTGATGCGTTACTAATACTTAGCAGTGACGTTTTGGAAGGATTTTCATTTTATATATATTGTACTGCGGCGTTATGAAACATTATACTTTGTTCTAATACAAAGCAATTGACGTTTTGGAAGTCAGCCTTTATAAAATAAAGACTCTTGTAGTTACGTCCTTTTGTTTTTTTGCTAATAAAAGCGTCATTTTTGATCGCAGAAGTGTAAAACTTTGTCAAGACATGTAGTTCAATGGCATTCATAATAACCAATAAAACACGATTTTGAATTTTTTATTAGTTACGCCTTTTTGCATCTTAGCTAACGAAATGTATATAACTCTTACTTGTTTTAGTTCCGAAACAAAACTTTATTAATAAGAATTAAATAAATAAAATTCATTTAAAAGTGATAAAAGCGCCCCGAAAAATTATAAAGAATTAAAGTCACTTTTTAACTAGGTGTCTGTTGAAATCACGCTTACTTCTGAACGACTTAACAGAACATAACAGTTTGGTTGTAAAATTGTTTTTAGTTCTTCTAAAAAGTTTGGGATTTAAATCCAACAGACAACTCTGGGAAATCAGGCTAAAACCGTAACGAATTAAGCTTTTTAAGTAAAGTAAAACGTTGAACTGTGGGTAATGTTTATTTTTTTTTAACAATAATTAATGCAACTCGAGGAACACAACTAAATAACCCTTCTTAAATTGGTCAACAGTTTTTAATATTTTAAAAACTATTTTTTGCTATAATTTATGTTTTTTTTTTTTTTAATTTTAAATAAAAATTTTTTTTTTCGCTTAATGTAAATAAAAAATAATAAACACAATTTTTAATTTTTTTTAATAATTATATATTTTTTTTAACAGTTTTATCAAAGTCTTGGTCATAAGTGATGAAAGTTGAATTTTGTTTACAACAACGACAATGATTGTAGAAAATGTTATTTACAAATGAACATCGCTTAAGCTATTGCAATTGTTTGCCAGCACCTTGACAACAGCAATGGGTTAATTTAACCCATTAGCAATAACGTAAAAGAGATTGGGGGTTTTTTAAGACTTAGCAAAAAGAAGGGATAGCAAAACAATAAAGTGAAAATAATTTTAAAAAAGATAATCAATTAGCTAAGAATTAGGGCAAATTGGCAATAATGGTACTGCTGCAATTTCACACAGAAAATTTGGATTTAGTTGTTAGGCATCACAGGGCAATTAGGCAACAATGGGAGCAGCGAAGGTTTTGGCAACAACTGGAGCTGGGGCAGCTACAATGGGGGCAGCAGCTACGGGAACATCTCTGGAGACAACAGCATTAAAACCGTTGATGGGATCGGCGTAGTAGTTGACAATACGACGGGAACCATCAGCTTCAATGAGGGAGTAGGAGCCACGTACTACATCACCATCACGAGTTTCTTCTTGGGTCTTGGAGTCCCCGGTCAAAGCATCTTGAACATCATAGGCGAATTTGTATTGGGGATGAGCGTCAACAATTTCGGGTTCCACTATGGCAGCATTGGCTACCAAGGGGGCTGATACGGCAGCGACAGGTGCAACAGGAGCGGCCAAAGGAGCAGCAACGGTCTTGGCTAAAACTGGTGCAGGGGCAGCGGCTACAACTGGGGCTGGTGCAGCAAAAGTGTTGGCAACAACAGGAGCTGCAGCAAAGGTCTTAGCAACCGGAGCTACATAAGGAGCTGGGGCAGCAGAGAAGATGGGAGCTGGAGCAGCAAAGGTCTTAGCAACGGGAGCTACATAAGGAGCTGGGGCCGCAGAGTAGATAGGAGCTGGTGCAGCGAAAGCTGGAGCGGCAGCAAAAGGCTTGGCAACCAATGGAGCAGAGTAAGCAGCTGGTCCAGTTACATAGGGTGCGCTAGCATAAGGATGAGCTAAATAAGGAGAAGCAGCAGCATAAGGATTAGTTACATAGGGAGCAGCAGCATAAGGAGCAGCGGCATAAGGAGCAGCAGCATAAGCAAAAGGAGCTACGGGCGCAACGGGAGCCAAACCAGCATTGGCAGAGAGAGCCAAGGTGGACATAACAGCAGCAGCCTAAAACAAAACAAAGCAACCAAATTAATCCACTGTTAGGCGAAAGGGGAAAACAAAATTCTCTGAATTTCACTGTGCCTCTTAGTTTTAATAATCCACAAAAGGTCTTCAGTTAATTTTTCATAAAATGTTGTTTCCAGTTTTTCTTGCAAAATTCCACTACTTACGGTGAAGGATTTCATTTTGAGCTTAAAATGAACTGTTTTGTTACACACTGTCGGTTGTTTAAAATTGAACTGACATATCGCTACCAAAATTGTTTGGCTTTTTATATTAAAAAAAAACTCTTCTTCACTGGCTCGAAGGGAAATCGGAAAACAAAACGAATTATAATATTCAAAATAAAAACAACAAATAATATCAAGTTAAAACGCATTCAAATGACAAACGAAGTTATTCTTCGTCTCTGCTTTCGGTTGTCGCGACATGTCGGTGGGCCATCCATCCATCCATCCGTCCGTCCGACGTCTATGGCCCTCAATATCAACAACAAAATTTTTCGTAAAGGTTTTTTTATTTTGTTCAATTGTTAATGCTAATAGTTTTTGTTTAGATGCAGTACTTTTTATTGTCAAATATATTTTTGGTTAAGTGTTTTTTAGTTTAATTTTAAGTTGAAATATTTTATTTTAATTTTTTACTTTTAAAATTTCTGAAGGTAAAAAAGAAACAAAGAAAAATATTCTCGTTAAAAATTCTTTGCACGTAAATCGGGTAAGACCATTCATTTTATTCGAAACTATCAACTTCTGCGATGTTCGTAGACGATTCACATAAATGTTTCTTATTATGGTCATATTAGCACTCGTGCTCATTTTGCAGTCAGTGGCTGTGTTAAATTTTGGTCAAATTAGTGCTCGTAGCTTTAACTCCCACTTTATAAATTAAGGTTTAAAAAAAAAAAAATTTAGCTTTTAAACGAAAGTGAAGACGACGTCTGCCAAAAATTGCAATTCAAAATACGTCGTTTAACACTTGTTAAAATAACATTTAATTTATTTGCTTAGTTGTGGTTGAATAAATAGCATTTTTTAAAGTTTGTTAAAACTATTATATCTTTTACTAATTTTGCCCCTGCAAAAGAATTGATAATATCAATTAACGGATTTATATTTTCGAGTCATGCCACACAAACTAAGTCAATTAAAAAATTAATTGCATTAACTAAAAACATTTAAATTTATGTGTTTTGGATTAAAAAAATGAATTCCAGCAAACAAAAAATTAATTAAAAAGATTAATGTACACCAATTAATTATTTAATTGAACAATTGTTGGCAAATATTTTTTCTGTGTATTTGTTCGTTTAAAAATTGTAACAGATAAAATCATATATAGGAAAATAACCTTTATGGAAATAAACTTTGTAACCAGCCTGAGATACGGACTAGCAAAAGTCCGTACCCTATTTTAATACAGGGTAAGTTAAATACCTCGAGCGAAAAAACATTGATCAAAAGAAAACACCCTAAAAATAACATAAACAAATAGGGTTTCTATTAACAAAAAAAAAAAAAAAAAAAAAAAAATTGGGAATTTTTAGGAAAAATATTGTTTTTATTATACTGAAATTTAAGGCTTTGTGAGATAAAAGTGAGTTCCAAAACATGATAATACTTTGCAGTCAAAGTTAAGAATGTATTTAGTTTAACGATACACAGTTTGCTCATTGTATACGCACCGATACACTTTTAGTGCACTTTCGGACAGCTCTGGAAATATTAACATGGATACCTGTTGCGGGCCTACTCCATTGTGGATCATAGCCACACGGTGACAAGCAATGCGCTTACCAACCGTGTGAGCGTAACTAACGCATTCAGGTAACAATTTTTGTGCATACTCAGACAAGATTATACACTTGCCCCTTGTTAAGGAGCTGGAGCTATCTTACCTCCGCTGCTTTTGCAAAAATTCTAGCAGCACCTGTTAAGTAGCAACAACATGTTGGGAGAATCCTCCCTCACGCCTAACTCTCCCAAAAGTCTTGAAATCATATATTCAGTGCAATTTTTAGGGTATCCCTTCCCGCGAATTTGGAAAGTAAACCACAACCACCACGTGATCCCCGAAAGTAACTTTTCAACGGAAAGCGAAACTTCCGCAAAGACATTCTGACTGAAAGAAAGAAAGCATTTCCAGCCTGAGTCATGCTCAAGGAGGCCTTTACCACTAGTCACGTCGGTGCCATGCCACCGGATCTTTGGTCAGTCGCGATTGCAAGAAATCGTAAAGATCTCCTGTGATTTGTCAATTTTGGATTTTCGCCGAATCCTAGGTATTGACTGCACATAAAAAGGTGAAATACCCTAATATGAGTTCCAGGGCGGTACAAGGCTTAGGGCCTTTTAATGGCCGGCTAGCGGCCCTGTTTACTAAGCAGTCGGCCTAACCCAAATACCAATAAAAATTCAAGTCATTGTGTTTCCCAAGATAATTAAGTGATTTAAAACAGTCCATGACCAACCTGTAATTTACCTCTAAAGAAGATATCCGACATTAAAAACAACCTCAATCCCTTCACCCACCTATTAGAGGATATCTCTGGTCTCCGCCTAAAAGTTCTTAGGCTGCTTGCCCATATACAAGGCCCTTTGGAAGCCCAGGCCCACAGAAGATAAAGAAGAAAATATAGATAGAAGATGTTTTTTAAAAAATTCAATTGAATTTTTTAGTTTAATTTAGCAGAGTTTTTTTGCTAAAATTGTAAGCCTCTTTTTATGTTATTATAGGAGAAACAACCTACCAACCAATTGCAGTTGGGACTGTAAGAAAAGATAAACTCACTTTTTGTTGTTTTTGGTTTTATTTAAGCTTTGATACTGTTAAGCTTCCTAATAAAAAATTTTATCATTTTGCGAAGCACTAATGGTACATTTAAAAAAATAAGCGCACAATTTAGCGCTACGCAATAAGACATACAGAAATGCAGTAAAGTAAGTGAAAGAACTCTTTTTTTTATAAAAAAAAAATAACATTTCAAGTGCCTCGGCATTTCCTTACTACGAAGCCGGTTTGTAAGGGAGAATACTAAAAAATAACTATCTAAACATTTAGTGTGTAAAGCTGATCGTTACATCCAACAATTTTTATATGCAATGAATAATGCGCTTAAGTGTCAAAAATGTATTGCTTCAAAATGGGAACTCGCCATATAAAAATCATGTCTTCTGTAAGCGCAGTGGTAAGCGAAACTTTTATGTTTTTCCCTTACAAAACTGCTTCGTTGGAAGCTCCATTTTTTATTGGGTTCGTTCAATATCAAAAAAAAAAAACATTTTCACTTGGTGTTCATAATAGAGCAACAGTTTCTTTTGTGACCACACACATTTTGCATTAAGAAACCGCTTGCAAATGTTAGCCACAACAATATTATGTATTTATTATTATTTTTTACAACATTATTTTTAAAAAAAAAAACTTTAGTTACATTTTTGTTTATAAAATGAAAGGAAAATATATGAAATACTTTGGAAAGAAATAAGATAGAAGAAAAAACGAAATTGTTGCTCTGATTGTGAACAAAGCTTTACAAGTAAAACTAGAGTATTTATAACTCTTATTCGCTTAACTGTTTTATTTGTGTAATATCTTTAGTTTTTCTAAAATCTTTGGAAAAAGTTTCCTGATGATTTGGCCTAAGCAACCAGTGAAATGCGCATAGGAATAGTTTTTTATTAAAGGAAAAAATGGTCATTACAGTTTCCGGAGATGAGCCCTTTTCGAAAATTATTTTTGAATTTTCGTGGTTTTAGTAGCAAAATGGTATCTTTAGTGTATGTTATTTATTGAAACACACAAATATTCAAATAATCTATAACGTTTAAGTATACATTTGCATTATTAGAGAAGATTAACCCCTTCGAAGATTCATTTAAGACCTTCAAAATTTTAATTGCTTAATTGCAGTAAACAACATTTTTAGCGGAAGGTTTTTATCATAAAGGGACAATAAGAACATTTCCATATGAATTAGGAATCTTCTTTTTTCTATATGTGCTTGTGAATACAGTATGGAAATTGGCAATCTGGATACCATTATCCTCCAAGCAGCTGCATTCACACATTTTCAAAACGAAGATAAACAAAAATTGTGTTATTATTTTGATTTTTCTCCTAAAACAGTGTTTACTCTTCAGACTTCTTTAATAATTGCAAAATCGAAAACAGCTTTGTGTAACAAATTGACCATCCTCTCAGTGTTCAAATTTTGAAAGCAATTTTTTTTCAATTGCTAACTAAAACACACATATTATTATTATATATTAAAATAAAGATGCGCCCTTTTCGAAATTCATTTTAAAAAGACACATGTTTTTCACCGCAAAGAAAGGGGCACCCAGCGGGAAAAAGAAGGAGTACGGAGGTCTTCTAGAAGTCCTCTGTACCCCTTCTTTTGGATGTACAAGGCCTTATTGCTCCATTCCATACTCATATCTTTTTTACACACGTTGTCATTGCGGAGAAGGCCTTCCGCTCTCGCTTCTTCAGCAGGTACATAAGAAGGGTAACGGGAGCAAAAAAATTGATTTTGCTTGTGCAAAAAAACAATACAAAAAATGTTACTCCTTCTCTACTCCCTTCTCATAGAAGCGAGTGTGGAAGCTGTATCTTATCTTTTATACGAAAGAGCCGAGGCCTTCTATGAGGCCTTCGTTAGCAGTTAGATAAGAACAGTAATTGATTCAAAAAATCTTTTAAGCAGGCCTTTAAAAAGGCCTGAAGTAAGAAGGTCTTCTGAGTTTTCCCGCTGGGTATATAACCTTTTTTCTCACAGTATATCGGTGTATTTATATGTGTACCTCCAAAAACCGCAAATAGCTCGATTTCTAAAATTTTTTACCTGAGCCCTTTTCAAAATAAATGATTTTAATTTAATGGTTTGGCTATTTTTACAACTCCGAAGGCAAATAGTGCTATCTCTCTTTTTATAACAGTATTTCTTTATTTCTGTATACAGCTGTTTCTTCAGTTACATCAAAAGTTTCGACTTCAAATAATTTGATTTTTATTTTTATAGAAAAATTTCATTTTCATTTTTAAAACAAATCGCAGTTAATAAACAACTGATTGTTTTTACGACTAAAGCTTTGCACCGACGGTGGTCAGATCTTACAATGTTGTCATTAAAATTGCCTAAATATGTCTTGCAAATGTATGAACATTGTAAGCTCATATTCATTTGGCAGATATGTAAAGTTAATGCATCTGACAATGGCACCATTGTCAGAAAAATTACAACATTGTAAGATCTGACCACCGTCTGTACGAAGCTTAACGAACTGAGGCGATTTTTAATTATTAACATTTTTATTAAACTATTTTTTATATAAAATACCAACATTTTTATACAGGGGTGTTCTGGAAACCGAAAACGCAAGACATTTTAACGTCGTTTTTTAATAAGATTTCTGTAGTAAAAGAATTTAATGACAAATATCATAAAAATATTTCTCTATTAAACAGAGTTTTGTAGCAAAAATTATAAAAATTAGATTAAAAGTGTATTAAAAATAATTTCCAAATTCTAGCGTTTCGCGTTTTCCATTTCCAGAAAACCCCTGATACTGTCCAACAAATTAAGATATTTCGATTGGAACAGAATATCGATCCTATAATTATGAAAGGGGATGTTGAGTAGATCAAACACTTATTAACGTACAACATTTTTTTCATTTAGCATAATCATCCCTTCGACCTAGAAATGAAAACTTTTACCAGCTGCTAAAAAAAAAACTAAGAACAGCCAGAACTTAAGTTTATGCTACAAAAACGATCTGCTCGACATCCCCTTTCAGAATTATAGAGTCGCTAGTCTGGTCCAAAAATGCTACTGGACCTTGTAATTAGTACTATTACAGCAAAAATAATAAAACAAAAACTACCAATAGAGCAGTAGCATAAAAATCAAATCATTTGCTACTTATTTTCCATTTGTAGTTTATTTTTTTTATTTCCAGTTTTTTAATAATAAAACTTTCAATTAGTACAAAAGTAGTAGTTTAAGTTACATTTGAAATAGTTTTTAAAGTAGCAAGAAAATAGTCAAAAAAGCAAATCGAGCTAAAAAAAAAATTGTGAATTTAAAAAAAGTGTTGATCATATTAGATGCTTGTAAAATAATGGTGTTTCTCTATATGTTTGCGATGAATATATGTATGTATCTACGAAATTTGTTTGTTTTTTATTTATTCAAATGCTGTTTTACTGCTACACTTTATGCTTTAAAAATTGCTACAATATATGAAAATATGCTACAATATTGCTATATCATATGATAATTTATTGCTACTTAGAATGCTACCTCCGTTTCTACATTATAGCTGTATCTTCTGAACTCTCTAAAGCTATTTCTGATAGTAGCATGAAAATATATATTTGTAATTTTAGACTATTACTAACTACTGAATCTTAATTTTGAATGTAGCAACAGCTGCTACTTTCAAAATTGAATTACAATGCTACGACCTAAACTATTAATTATAAAAGGAGAAGCTAGCAGTAGTATTGGAATAATTTGGCTCCAAGTTCTTAACATTTTTTATCAAGACAAGTTAGTATATTTTTGTCTTGCTACTGCTATTTGTGGTCTAGTTTTTTTAACACTGGTTTCACAAATTTCGTCATACAATTACTTCATGCAGAATGTTTCCTTATTATGATTACTTTTTATTATTATCATGCTTTAATTTTTTTTTAAATTAAGTTTAAAATATTTTTGTTGAAACTTCCTTTAGGCTGGGTTATGGATAATAAATTGAAACTATTTAAAGAAGTTGAAGAAACGTGACTAATTTCTATAACAATTTTATAAGTATAAATAAATATTTTATTTAAGTTTTGAAACAATTTGAATTATATTTAACGCATTTCATACCAGTAACATAATCATGCAAAAAAAGAAGTTTTCATTTTTAAAATAGTTAATAGAAAAACAAATACATATTGCAAAAATTATTTTAAATAAACTGATATTTAAAATTTAAAACTGACATGGCCAACAGTCTGATAATTTACTAATAATCATAGAGGAAGACCTAAACGTTCAGCAAATTGACTTTGAAACCTTATCTTTTTTTCTTTGCGCTCAAAGTTATGGGAAAGAGACATTTGTGTGCCCAGCCCTGCTTATTTGGGAGAGCTTTTCTGCGCTTCGGCTGATGTACAATATAAAGCACCTACAAATAGTGTCACTAAATCCCCATTTACCGATCGTTTTACGTCCGTCTGTCTATCTTGCATTCAATGTAAACTCTGTGCACAAATTACAAATCGCAATTTTGAAAATTGTAGTTTAAAAAACTTTTCTAGCCCAAAAAAAAAAGCTCGTGGTAAAAATGCAACCAAAAAATACCTGTTGTAACAACTTGAGATTTCTATACAGAAAAAATAAGAATTGATTTAAATTAAAAAATCTGTAGTATTAATTAAAAAATTAAATAAATTTGCTTAAGTAAACAAATTAATAGTATCAATTTAAAATTTTAAACATTTTCTGCGTTAATGTTGTTAAAATATGTAACTAAACGGTTAATTCACTTGATTACATTTTTAATTAAAGCTGATTTTTTTTTTTTTTTTAATTAATTAATGGTTTAATTAAAAATAAATTGGCGAGATTAAATATCTCTCATGAGACAAGGTATAGTTAATAACGGTTTCAGAACAAAGGCCAGTGGAACTGTACAAAGCCGATATAAGGATATAGGAGCAGTGGTTACAATAGAACAAATTGAAATGCCGGACGTGATATCCTGTCTAGACAACGATTTAAATTTTTCTATAAAAAAAAATTATATTGATGTATTGGGTAACCGACGTCAATTAGTTTTACATTTCAATTTAGTAAAAATATATTCTTTAAAAACCTGTCCGATTTTCCAGGCGTTACTGTTTCGGAGAAGAAAAAAAAAACTGGAGGGATTTCCGTACTTCTGCCAACACTGTGTTACCCTTATTCTGGTCGTCGTGATCGAATACTTTTTCGATTCTAATTCAATTTTATTTATAAATCATTCAGTCGATACTGAACGAAACGAAATTATTTTTTCAGTGTTGTGAAAATTTCAATAAATGCTTTATAATACAAAAAGTGGTTTCGATTCGTTCAGTATCGACTGAAAGAACAAGAAATAAAATTGCGTTCGAATCGAAAAAGTATTCGATCACGACTGCCAGAGTTAACCCCCTAACGTAGGTTACTTAAAATGTGAATTATACACTTTTTATAAACTTTTAAAGCAGGGACGCTTTTAAAATGTTTTCGATTTCAGTTTCACTCGAATACTGTTTCCAGAACATGGCTGATAATAAAATAATAGAAAATTAGATATCAATCGAAATTATATCTATCTTTACATCTTTCTTTTACAATTTTTTAATCATGTACTTTTTTAAAATATCGTATAAACGCAGAGAAAAAAGTGTTTAAATATGGTCACCTGTAACAAAACAATTTTTAAAGAAAATTTTAAACTTATTATGTTTATGTTACCCATATTATTATCACCGAAAACCATATTATGGTTTAATTATTCCTCCATCAAAAAGCCACAACCATATTATGGTTGCCTCAAAACATGCTATTGTTAAATATGACAATAATTTGTTTTTAAATTAAAAATAGTATTTTCCTCTTTTCCAAAAGCAACATGGTATGGTTGAAAACCAATCATGCTTTTTTAAGTGTTGAACATATTTTAGTTTTTATTAACCATAACATGTTCGGAGGCAACCATAATATGGTTGTGGCATCTAGTTGGAGGACTAATTTAACCAAAATATGACTGTCGGTGACATTAATAAGGTTCAATTTAACATAATATGGTTAAAAATTTTTTTTAAAAATAGTTTTGTTTGAGGTGACCATATTTAAACAAGTTTTGATTCTGGGTGTATATTCCAATTTCATATACAACTTGTATGACACAAAAACATTTTTCAGAACTTTTCTTTCCTGTCAAAAAAAAAAAAACTATGGGTGTCAAATTTTTTCTATCTTTGTTTTCCACCTTAGGAAGTCAAAATAAAGTAAAAAATACTAAACAAGTTCATGTAACAAATAACTTTTAATTTGTCAATTTTGTCGATCAGTGTAATACAATAATAGAAAATTAGATATTTATCCAAGTTATATCTATCTGAACATCTATGTTTTACAATTTTTAATTATGTACTCTTTTAAAATATCGTATATATTCCAACTTCATATACAACTTGTATGACACAAAAACATTTTTAAGAACTTGACTTTCGTAACTCAAATAAAGCCTACATGATTCATAAAGACCATTAAGGTCCTTTTTTAAATATAGAAATTAAAAAAAATATATTCACAAGAATCGTTTTAATTAATTTAAATACATGCTATCAATTTGTTAATTAAATTTTATACTTTGGATAAAAAAAAAATGCAATATTTTAAAGTTTTTAAGTAAATACGAAAGAATGCAATTAATAATTAATTTGTTGCCAACACTGGCCAAAAGAAGTGGGAGTGTGTGTGAGTGCGAGTGCGAGAGTAAGTAAATTGCCTTGTTGTCAACCATCATTAAGCACTTGCTGTTTTTTTTTTATAAAATTTTCATGAATATGTATTTATTATTTTACAATTAATATTTATGTAAATATTTCTTAGTTCGTTTTTATTACAGTTTCTTGTATAAAATATTTGTTCGTACTTTTTTTTTTTTTTTTTTTTTTTGGTAACTGTGCCAAAACACGTGATGACCTTGTCAATTGTTGGCCACTGTTCAAACGGTACGTAGTATGAACATATATACTAAGTAACGATATATCGTTTATGTAAAAAAACGTACGTGTTTACTTGCATGTGTATGCCTGATATGCACATCACATACATGCATTTCGTATTAAGTCCATTTGTATGAATGTATGTTTTTACGCGTGAAACGCATAAAATAATCGTAACACTTGTTTTTGTCTATCGTTCGATCTATGACGACGACGACAACAACAAACGACGTCGATGACAGCAATGACAACAAAATTACAATAAATTACCTCGGGAATACCACAAAAACGACGCGACCGATAGACATGTTAGAAACTAGCAACCATTTAGAAAAATTTTCCAAACTAAGCAGTTTGAAATTTTTTCAGAATCAAATACATATTAGAAAAAAAAATATTTTGTTAAACTTACACGTAAACTGGTCCATTTGTCCAAAAAGTTCAGAATCAGTTGGTATTGAAAAGAGAAGACAATTAAAACTAATTATTTCAATAATATGGTCAACTATATTCAACAAGATCTTATTTGCAGAGTTCAGAGAAATTCATATGTGATCGCTCATATTCAACCATTCTTGAATTTTTTTCATAAATGAAAAATGTAAAATATGTAACTTTTTTCACAGTCATAACTGAATTGTTAATATTTCGCCAAATTCATTTATGTTTTTGAGGAAAAATACATTTTTGCCTTTCTTCAGTCATGAGGAATGAGGAAAAAAAAAATTTTAGAAACGATCCTCACTAGTAATGTTGTTGTTGCTCGACAGTTTGCATGACCATAGCTCGAAATGCCTGTGTGTGTATTTGTTTGTGTAAAATATTTTTGGTAAAGGCAACCAGTCAAAGTGTCTGTTGGATTTTTTGTAGGAAACAATTATTGAAAAAAATTAAAAGAACTGCACATATTGTCATCTTAAATGCAGAATAATGTAACATCACATTAATAAGTTTACATATAAGGAATAAAACTTTGTAATGTGTTAATTATTTGAAATTTAAAAGAATTTTAAATATTTCAGCTCAAAATGCGATAACTGATATATTTTTGAGGAAAAAATATTATATTTATTGTTATTTTTGAAGTTGTGTGTGTTACGTTAAATTAATTTGTAATTTTCAGAAATAAAAAGACGTATCATCAAAAAATGTATATATGTAAGTATTAAGTGAAACAAACATTTAAAATAATTAAATATTTTTTGTTAAATTACCGGAAAAATAGAATATATATATGATAACCACACGAATATTAATATTATTATAGATATTATGATATACCTATTATGTATAATTTTTTTTTTGATTTTAATTACTAAAAGGTAGTGGTTTAAACTAAAAATTGTACTTCATTAAATTTAGCTATGAATTGATTTAAAAGGCTATCTTTTTCATTATAATTTAAAAGTATTTTGATCTCCTTAAAATGAATTTTTCTTTACAACGAACAAATTTTGCAAATAAATATTTGACTCATATTCATACATACCTATTTGTCTCCATATAACGAATTATTTCAAATGAACTCTGCATCGCATACTTACAGAGATCCACTTGGAAGAATGCAATCCTTACAAAAAAACAGATTATTTTAAATAAACTAATAAAAAATATTTCTTTTGTATTATAAACTTTTTATATGATGAAGAAATTTTGTGGTCCAATACAGATTCATTATAGGGAAGTTCGACTGTATTTAAATTTATTAAAAAGGACATACATACATAAATTAACTCAAAAATCTAAGGACCTGCAGATGTTGCCATTTATTCTTCGAAATTCTTAGCGTTTGGGAGTGCAATGAGGTAGGCTGCAAAATTTCAAAATTACTAACGGTTCGGTTCTTTTAATTTTAAAGCACTTTTTTATTTTTTCTTATGCAATACTGAAAATTATTATTATAAATCATTATCTGTTCACTGATTTCACTAACACCGTAGTGACAGTTATAAAACAGATTACCCAGTTTTGATGCTTAAAAATATTAATGTGCTCTTATAAAAAGAATTAAAAACTCTGCTAATTTTTTTCTTGAGTGTGATTATACATTATGTTGTTAAAAAAATTATATATGTATTTAATGATACGTCATTTTTAATTTTGTAAATAACTTGGTTATTTTTTAAGATAGAAGTTTAAAATTTTATAAAAATATGTAACGTGAATCGTAATCAACAAAAAAAGTCAACTTCAAATGTTCCAATAATATCTACATAGTTTTGCATTTACGCTAACGATATGTGTTTTGTTTGTAAAAAAATTCGTTGATGCCTTTAAAAGGTCCCTGTTTCTTTCGTCAAAAAGACGTACCTAAAGGCAGCAATTATTAAGAAAAAAAATAGCCACAAGAATTTGTTGGTATTTTGTGCTTGTAAAAATATTTTGGTTTCTGTACCAATCGCGACGGTGGTTTTTTTTTTTTTTCTTTGAAAATTAAAAAGGTCTTATTTTGCTACAATTTGTGTAAGTAACCAATATACATAAAAGCAAATGTGACAATAGGTAGAATTTTTGCGAAAGAAGATGTGTTTTATTGATGTATTAATGAAACTTTATTGTTTCGCACTAAATTTATTGCTTACTTTTTTTATGCTACAATTATATAACCGAGCCCAAAGAGTTAACCCTACCATTTTATGGTAATTTATTTAACGTAAATTTGACCTGTTATAATGACTTTAAAAAATTTTTGCAGGCAAACACAGGTGCGCATTTGGTATTTTGAAAAAAGTTATGATATACCATTAGGTAGAATTAAAATGTATGCACAGATGTTTGAATGAATTGCCCTGTTGCCTTTTCTTATTGTACATTTTTCTAAGTATTGTGGTTACCTTTTTATCATTGTGACAGGCAATAACTGTAAAACATTTTGCACTGGCAATGCAAAATATTTACATATATTCATATAGATAGTTTTTACTGAAAGCAGTTCTTAATAGGTGATTGACGTGGAGTGTGTGTCTAAGTTCAAAAGTTTAACAATGCCAAAAAAACAGTTCAACATAAAAAAATTTGTGTCGTATAATGCATCTTCAAACAAAAGCACTTGTTTAATAACATCATGCAAAAAAGAACTTTGTGGAAAGATAAAATCGATTATAAAAAGTCATTATAAACTTGTTCACCGGCAGGACATCAAAAGTGATAATGAAAGTGATAGTGATGATGTCCCTGATTGCAAAAAAAAATAAAAAAACAATAAAGTTAAACACTACAATTAACAAAACACATTTTGTCACATTTGCTTTAATGTATATTGGTTACTTAAACATAAATTGTAGCAAAGCAAGACCTTTTTAATTTTTTTTTTCAAATATTTTTACTTACTTAAGAAAAGTGTTTTCAAAGAAAAAAAAACCACCGACGCGATTTGTACAGAAACCAAAATATTTTTACAAGCACAAAATACCAACAAATTCTTGTGGCTATTTTTTTTCTAAATAATTGCTGCCTTTTGGTACGTCTTTTTGACGAAAGAAACAGGGACCTTTTAAAGGCATCAACGAATTTTTTTTACAAACAAAACACATATCGTTAGCATAAATGCAAATCAATGTAGATATTATTGGAACATTTGAAGTTGACTTTTTTTGTTGATTACGATTCACGTTACATATTTTTATAAAATTTTAAACTTCTATCTTAAAAAATAACCAAGTTATTTACAAAATTAAAAATGACGTATCATTAAATACATATATAATTTTTTTAACAACATAATGTATAATCACACTCAAGAAAAAAATTAGCAGAGTTTTTAATTCTTTTTATAAGAGCACATTAATATTTTTAAGCATCAAAACTGGGTAATCTGTTTTATAACTGTCACTACGGTGTTAGTGAAATCAGTGAACAGATAATGATTTATAATAATAATTTTCAGTATTGCATAAGAAAAAATAAAAAAGTGCTTTAAAATTAAAAGAACCGAACCGTTAGTAATTTTGAAATTTTGCAGCCTACCTCATTGCACTCCCAAACGCTAAGAATTTCGAAGAATAAATGGCAACATCTGCAGGTCCTTAGATTTTTGAGTTAATTTATGTATGTATGTCCTTTTTAATAAATTTAAATACAGTCGAACTTCCCTATAATGAATCTGTATTGGACCACAAAATTTCTTCATCATATAAAAAGTTTATAATACAAAAGAAATATTTTTTATTAGTTTATTTAAAATAATCTGTTTTTTTGTAAGGATTGCATTCTTCCAAGTGGATCTCTGTAAGTATGCGATGCAGAGTTCATTTGAAATAATTCGTTATATGGAGACAAATAGGTATGTATGAATATGAGTCAAATATTTATTTGCAAAATTTGTTCGTTGTAAAGAAAAATTCATTTTAAGGAGATCAAAATACTTTTAAATTATAATGAAAAAGATAGCCTTTTAAATCAATTCATAGCTAAATTTAATGAAGTACAATTTTTAGTTTAAACCACTACCTTTTAGTAATTAAAATCAAAAAAAAAATTATACATAATAGGTATATCATAATATCTATAATAATATTAATATTCGTGTGGTTATCATATATATATTCTATTTTTCCGGTAATTTAACAAAAAATATTTAATTATTTTAAATGTTTGTTTCACTTAATACTTACATATATACATTTTTTGATGATACGTCTTTTTATTTCTGAAAATTACAAATTAATTTAACGTAACACACACAACTTCAAAAATAACAATAAATATAATATTTTTTCCTCAAAAATATATCAGTTATCGCATTTTGAGCTGAAATATTTAAAATTCTTTTAAATTTCAAATAATTAACACATTACAAAGTTTTATTCCTTATATGTAAACTTATTAATGTGATGTTACATTATTCTGCATTTAAGATGACGATATGTGCAGTTCTTTTAATTTTTTTTCAATAATTGTTTCCTACAAAAAATCCAACAGACACTTTGGCTGGTTGCCTTTCCCAAAAATATTTTACACAAACAAATACACACACATGCTGTCGTGTTGTCCAGCGGGAAAAATTGCCAGCGCTTTCACTTTTTAGGCCTTAAAGAAGGTTTACAGCTGTATTTTTAATCAACTTCTACTTATTCCACTCTGCCTTATTTTAAAAGTTCTTTTAGAAGGGTTTTTATAAAATATTTTACAAATTTAAATTTTCTATTCTAAGATTAGGCCTATCGAAATCGTTTTATTAGTAGTTATGTTGGAATGGTTGGAACCAAGTTTAATTATTAATTTTTTCACTTCGCATTATTAGCAAATACAATTACACTGGAATAAAGCTTTATTCTTAATTATTGTAAGAAGGCCTTTAATGTAGATGCAAATTAGAAAACTTTATATCGGCAAAAAGGCCTTCTATAAGGCCTCTTTACTGCTTCATTTTCCCGCTGTTAATGGTTGCATTTTTTTCATTATGAGGAATTTGATTGTGAATTTTTTTAAATTTTTCATATCTGACAAATTCACTTATGAATTTTTTTGTTTGCTCATTTTTCATGAATGAGGAAATTCAAATTAGTTTTTTTCCTCACCCTCATGAGGATGAAAAAGCAGTAAAATTTTTAATTTTTCACGCTCGCTCATGACTGAAAAATGAATGAACGTTTCGGTACTCTGCTTATTTGCCTTCAAATCGGATCCTTTCCTGTTTATTTTTTTCTTTTTAAGCTAAAAAGACCTAAAGAAGTTGATGGAAATAAAACCGAACTTATCACTTTAAATAAAAATAATTAAAGAACCCTTATTTGTCCGACACACGGCCTTATTACACCATTCCATACTCAGGCATTTATTAAACAAGATGTCGTAGCCAGCCAAGGCCTTCTGTGTTCCCTTCTTAAGCAGGCCTGATTGTTGTCTTTGAAATTTGACTTTTTTTGTAACGCTAACAAACATAGTACGTGCACAAAATGTACATACACCCTATGTGGAAGGGAGTATGTAGGCCTTTCATAAGGCCTTCCTGAGAAGGGAAGCGAGTATGAGTACTGGATCTAAAAAAGGTCTAGGAAGGTCTTTCAGAAGACCTTATAAATAAAGGCCTCCAAAAGTTTGCTGCTGGGATTGTAACAACAATTCTTTGTATTGCGTACGCCACATACGACACCCAAGTAAATACTTGGGGTATTCACAAGGTGTGCTATCATGTTTAAAAAGATTGTTGTTGCTTTGTAAACAAAAAGTGTCTTAAATTAATAAAACTTTGCTTGCTATGTTTATTGTGCTGTCGTAATTAATCAGAAGAGACCTGCGCCGAGCAACTGAGCCGAGCGGCTATGATTTTGTAGCCGTCGCCGTTGATGGTATAGTTTTATCCGGCTAACATCCGAATTTAACCTGCGGCTAGCATTTTTTGCAACAAAACACTTGCGGCGTCAAATTGGATCGGCCTAGGACTCTGATGCTTGGTAAACAAACAAAATAAAATATTTGTGGTTTGCGTCTGAAAAATGGAAAATAGTCAGGAAAGATCTAATTTTATTTATTAAATCATGGATTAGAATTAAAAAACATTTTGATTTTAGGTAAATATTTATTTTTTTTATATTTGTTTTAAATCAGCTGACTTAAATTCAAAATAGCACACCAAATTATGAGGGGTTGTTCACAACAGTCGTATTTTTTCATGTTATTATTTTAAGACATATGATTTTATGACACCTTGTGAATCCCCCAATTATAAATTCTTTGTATCTCCATCAGTATATGGAAGACTATTTTAGAAAAAATATTCAAACTAAGTCTTAGATGATGAAAAACTAATTTATCGGTTGTGCGCTTAAAGCAAGACTCGAAAATGATTCCCAAAAATGCTTAGAAAATTACTTGTTTAAAAACAAATACAAAATTTGCAGAATGTTTTCCATCATAAATTGACAATGCAGATGATCGAAATGTGAGCTGTCCCGAAAATGAGTCGTAATTAACCAGAAACGCGAGTAATATTACTCTTTCAGAAAATTCGCCTTTGGTGTACAATTTTCTCCCGAAAGAACAATAATCTTCGATAAAACGACCGAATAAAAGACTATTTTAAACTCGAAGGAGTTCAAATAAGACTCGAATTTGATTATAAATTTAAACAAATGCTATCTGGGATGCGTGCTCTACATACGACACACAAGTAAACATCACAAATTCTCGCAGATGTAATTTCCAAATACTTGGAGTATAGTCAAACATATTTTACTATTTTGAAACGTTTTGAAAAAAATACGGTCTGGAATTCTTGCACCTTCATAACACTATTTAAATTGTGTGACGAGCAGTACCGCATTGCATTTGTTTTTGCGGCTGTACACATCTGTTTCGCACACCAATTTACTTCCACATACTCGGGGGATCTAGAAGCTAAAATATGCATTAGTTGAGGCTTGGAATTAATAACTGGATTTTATAGGTGCTTTATTGTTTAATCCGAAAACCATTATTTGATAAATTCGATTTTTGTATACCCCAAGGCAGGGTTCAGTCTACTGGATTTCTTTATCAGTGTTCGAAAATAAAAAGAACATTATTTAGCGCTCGGCTCATACACCCAAAAACGATATCTATTTTTTTAGTGATTGTGTAGGCGAACACAACCCTTAATAACGTTCGTAACTATTTTCAAGAAGGAGCCTGTTCTTCTGTTCTTCGTTAAAAATCAGAACAATTGTAGTGATACTGTAGACAAACATTATATTACATTTTAATGTTCTATAATGTTTTTGGTTTTACATTGATAAAGAAATGAACAAACCAAAAATTTTAGCAACAACCGCAGCACGAGCATCTTCTGTGTGTATTGTGTACAATAATTTTGCTGGCTTTTTTTTTTTTTTTTGTATGTTAATTTTGTTGGTTTTTTTACCAGCCAAAAGGGCGCTACGCACAACAGAAACGGACGAAAATGTATGAGCTGAACCGAACACAATGAAGTTTGTTGTTTTTTAAAAAAACCGAAAATGTTCTCATCTTTTTGTTGAGTTGGATAAGAACAGCATTATATTTGTATTCGAAAGATGACAAACAAGGAAATGTTATTTTTTTATTGATTTACTACACAAACACTTTTAGCGTTTGTGTTTTCCACAAATCTACCGAACGAACACCAAGGAACAGTGATCTGCATAGGGACTAAATTGTCTGTTCTTAAAAATAGCAGCCGTACAGACGTTATTTAAAGAAATGTTTGTCATTCGATCAGAAATGACCCTGAATGATTTTTCCTTTTTATTTAAAATTTAAATCAAGTGCTTTAATAATTACTTTTATTTGTCGTCAGAAAGTGGTAAAAGTTTTTTTTAAGGCCCACTTTCTTTCTATAAGATCAAAGATCAATAATGTTATAATCAGGTTTTTTTATATTCAAGAATTAACAAAAGTTCTGACCAAGTTTACAACCCACCAATCCTTAATGCGTTTTCAAAAATGAACAGTCGGCCGCAAATATGTAACCAATTAAGTGCCTCAAAAACTAAATCTGATCTGTTTCTAATGAATTTAATATGTACTAAAATCTTAAGGTTTTAAAATTTTGTGTCATTTTAGTTGGTGTAACCAAGACCAAGACTAAAAAAAATTTATGAAACCATAAGCAGATAAAACGGTAGTTTAAAATGAAAAATACAAAACGTTTGTAAAATATTGGACGCATTCATGTGCAATAAAAAAACTACAGAGCAATAAAAGAATTTAAACTTTAACCTCCGTATTCATAAACTGTTATTAAATTTAACAAACGTTTATTTAGGAAAATTTTCATACAAAATTTTGTTTTGCAAACCTTTATTAAATTTAAACTATTATTATGAATACAGGCATAAATGTCTACTTTAATAAACACTCATTACCAGGTAATCTATGATAGAAGCATCTTGCTTTTTCATGCATTACAATTATTGTCAAAATAATTTTCAGCTAGTGACGTAGAAAAAAGTCAGTTGATTCCTGCGAACAGTTCAGAACACTCGAACACAATAAGTGAGATTTAAAATCATGACAAGAGCTCACTACTCCTCAGCTATATATGTAGAGTGTGATCAGGTTTTTATTAATGAGATAGGTAGTATATGATCTACCCTGCAATCATGAGATATCTCAGTAGAGCACTAATACCAAAACCAGATATCTTATAAATGTCATTTAATGTTTAAAAGCCCAAAAATCAGTTTCTCTGCAGCGAGAGAAATGATGCTATCGAGAAACTTTGAACTCGTTAAGGTCTTCATTCCTTTCAGTTCTGTCCAAAAACAAACAAACAAGCGACGGTAGCGGAAATTTAGTTTAACCAAATGAATTAACTAAACTGTGTTACACAGACAGTCATTTGGACAGACGTGCAAACACATGAACTGACAATTGACTTAATTTAAAGGCAATTCTATAAATGACATTTTTTTTTAATAAAATTAAGATTTTTAGTTGTTGTTTAAAGATAAAAAAAAGTTTCCAATTCTCTTGTTATTAAGACAACTTCTTAAGTGTACAACATTAAAAAAAAAAAAAAAAATAGCAAGCAAAAACATTATTTTATAAAAAAATATTTTAGCGAACAAAGTCTGCATATTGTAAATGAATACTAAGTTTTAAATAGTGAGGGACTATTTGTTGTAAAAGTATTTTTACATTTGTACAATTAAAGCAAAAAGCTATTTAACACAATTGTTACACACCGTATTCACAAGCCATCGCTATGTTAACAAGCAACAAACAAATTCTTGTGCACACATGAGTTTGTCTCGTGAAGACAGCTGTTGTCGATGTTTTGTTTTTAGTCATGACTGCAGTATTGCCATATAAATTAAAGTTATTTTGATTGTTATTGTTGCTTTTTATATAGGTTGTCGTACAACACGTTCTACACAAAAGAACATTTATAAATTATTTTGCCAACATTTCACTCTTGTGCACATAAAACAATGGCCCGTCAAGACGGTGTATAACAGGGATTACGCAGCTTCGACTTTTACGTATGGCGTAAGTTAATGATTATATTACATTAATATTTGACAGAATTACTATCTTTGCAAACAATTTTATAAGGTAATAAGGTAAGGGTAGAAAATTTGGTAAAATAAACCACTGATTTGAATTATTTTTAAGCCCAAACAATATAAATCGCACAACTAGTTCAAAAAAGTGACTCAACTCAAAAAACTTAATTTTTCAGAAATTGAAAAAAAATTGTTTTTGACCAAAAAAATCTTTGGACTATTTAGTAGAAAATCCATACAGATTATGATCTAAAAAGTTTTTTTTTTTAGATATTTATACAATAGATAATGAACAATTTTTAGTTGTGTCATTTTTGATGTTATATTATTTGCACAAGCTACCGAATTATTTTAAGTTATGTCATTCTTTTCAAGTTTTGACAATTTTGCTGAATTCTAAACTGACACAAGTCTAATGGCCAATTTTCAGGATTGATATTAAAACACATTTATGTTTAAAATCGTTTTAAATACAAAATTCTCTTCTTCACTAAACACTTAAATCAAACTTAATTCCTCGATGTGGTCCACTTAATTTCAACTTAAGTTTCTATTGTAATACTTTAGCAAGGTGACCTCAATATCACGACAATACAAGAACAAGAGGCAAAGCAATAGCAATCAGCTGTGTTTTGAGACCACCTTGTAAATAAATTTACTTGTTTATGATATTTTTTTGTATTTAGTAGTGCTACCATACTTTTATCTTATTTAAATAAGACTTTTCAAATAAAACTCAAAAAATCAATCTGTATTTAAATACGATTTAAGTTTTTATAAAAATTAACTTAATTTAGATTTAATTACTATCCTGAAAATTGGGCATAAGTAATATAAACTCCAACAATGATTTATTTCATCAAAAGTGTCACAATTCGAATTAACACTATTTAGACACTTTTATGAATTGCAACTTTGTACCAATCGAAACATAAAGAAAGACATACATTTTTTTTTTTAATAACAGTTAACAACAATAAAATACACTGATATTTTTTTATAGACAAACAAGTGTATTGTGCATAGTTTAAGCATATAAACTAGAAATACTAAAATTTTGAGTTGCGTCACTTTTGAACTAGGTGTGTGCAATGAACATTAGGGAGGCGATTTTGTTACTCACTTCCCCTTTCTTTAAAACATTTTTCATTTAAAATTTTTAAAAAGTTCTGTAAAAAAAAGTTTTTAAATTAGGTGAAGTGTTTAACAAAATAAAGGGGTCGATGTTTAGGTCACATTATATCCTTTTGGCTTATTCTATGAGACGAATGACGTGCCAAAACCCTTATACCGGACGTATGTTTGTACATTTGTACGGGTGCAATTAAAAGGTATTAACCGATCTGGACCGATTTCAAGAGTATAGAAAACATCTGGGGCTAATTTTCTCCCAAAACGCAACCGAATTTTATAAAATCGGGCATTTTATATTTCTTTCATAGTTTGGTAACTGCAAATAGCCATCATCTAAAAGATCAAAGATCAAGAATTCAGTTTATCAAACAAAGCCGTTATGAGATATCGTAAGATTTATCCTTTCCATTTTATAGTCGTATTTCCATGGAGTTCGTTCTTCGGAACCGAGATATGATAGTGGGATAGAGGAGATTGACAGTATACTCTTGTGTCGATATTCTTTCCTCGGCCATTGAAAATCTATGAACGTGAAAGGTGAATGCATACATAGGATGCGACAAACATCCGAAATGACAGGACTCTTCAAGTTTTCGGATTTCTTGAGTCTTGGGTGCTCACCAGAGCACCTAAATATCATCTGGTGCCACGGGAGTCAGTAGCCCCCGGTGGAAAGCACACCTGTCTAACTATTGGTGAGGTCTCCGTAAGTATACCTTACCAAGAAATGCTTTCTAAATCCTGGCTCGGAAGTCCTTCTTTGAAGGAATACTTTCGGGGATCACGTGGTGGCTGTGAGCCATCATTATTCGTAGGGGAGCCAATGTAGAGTGGGCAAATGGTGCGATGTTTAAGTCCTGAAGCGTATGTTGCTCTTAAACAGAAGCTGCTTTGAATCGATCAGGCGGTGGAGTTTAGATAGGTGTAGCTCCTAACCAATTGCAACCTGTGTATGAAAAATTATTCTCGCATATACTGGGGCACTTGGCAAATGCATATAAAATTCAGCAAGTGGTTGAGATCGACCAAGAGATTAGGCCATAGTGCGGGTGCTCTTGTAAATAAAATCCATATTTGTGCAAAGTCATTATTTTGGTAAAAAAAAGTAGTTGTTTATCTATAACTCGGTCATTTATAAACCGATTTTTTCCTTACTTGTGTTTTTGTTAATGTTTTTAAGATGAAAGAAAAAAATAAAGTTGTTAGATTACAAGGAGACTTTAAAAATAAAGGTTTATAGATTTATGTGTAAAAACTAGAGGCAGTCGAGTTTTTTTTATATTGCAGCCATTTGAAGACCGACATGGCTGAATTTTAATTGCAATCCCCATATTATCTGGGGTCTCGAAAATTCCCTTTCAACTTACAGACGGACATCGGTAAATCAACTTTTTTTTCTCTTAAGGTATAAAAAAGTTTCCTACGATTTCAGAATAACTTCTTTGATTTCTAATTTCTATAAAGACAAAGCAAAATGTTGGTACAGTTTTCCTTGAAAAAAGTACCATATTTTTTTAATTCCGTTCACAAACATTTTCAAATATTTATAGTTAACATTTCTAGTTTATCAACACAACACATACAAATAAATGTACTATTAAATTATTTAACAAGAAATTAAATAAACAAATAAAAACAAAAAGAAACTTGAACGAATTTTCCATTTTAGGATGAATTAATAAAAAAAATTCAACTCAATTCAATTCATTGAAAATTGCACAATTTAATCGATCCATATATTTTTTTTCTGTGATTTTTGTTTCTTTAATTTCTGTTTTAGGCCTTTTATTATTTATTTTTAACATTTTCAATGCCTTTGCATTAAAAAAGGGAAAACGCCCGTTATTGGCGTCTTAACACGAACAAAATATAAACAAAAATTGTGGTTGGCGATTAACCCAGCAAACATAAGACTTTAAATGAAAACAGGAGTGATTTAAAAAAAAAGAAACAAAATTTAAATAATATTATATACGATTTAAAAAAATATTGTTAGACGAAATGGAAATAAGACAACATTGATTAAGATAAAATAAGCACAATCTTTAAGGTCAAATAAAAACGGATTTAATTTAAAAAAATAATTATGAATTTTCAAACGTTTGAAAAATAAATTTTAACAAAAAATGCCAATAGGTGTTTGAAAAATTTCGGTTACAAATTTGACCAAAAATGAAACCTTTTTCTTATAAAGAGTGTCCAAAAATTGAGGTATCATTTTAATTTAAATAAAAAAACTTTATTTCAAATAGGCTCCGGTTAAAAATTAAAATTATATCGGTCAAGTGACTTCCCCACTGGCTCGGCAGGCTCCCAATCTTTTGCCAAAATTCTTAATAACGTTTTTCAATAAACTGTTGTCAATAGTTGATATCTGCTCCAGAATGTTGTTTTTAGGCTCTTGAACTGTTGTGGGATTATTGCTGGAGACTTTCGATTTTAAAACCCCACAAAAAACAGTCTACAGGTGTCATATCGCACGATCTTGGTGACCAATTCACTCCTCCTTTACGAGAAATAATCACACTTATCGTGATTGGCGAATTTAAAATACGTCTGCGACTGTTCGGTTAAAGATTAAAGCAAAAAGGTTCACGTTATCTTTAATCGTTTTCTAAGCAGTCTCAGGAGTATTTTAAATTTTGCAACCACGATAAGAATGAATGTGGTTTTGCCATTATTTCATCAGTGTAACTTCTGGGTTTTCTCAGCAAAAAATCGATCCAGTTGCATTTCGGAGGCCTCTACGGTATTCAAAATTACACCATTAAGAGAGTTCTGCAGATATCGAAACAAATGATAATAACCCCAATTTATGACCAAATTATGACAAATTCAATGGTAAATATGGGAGAAGGCAGAAAACTCCCGGGGAGTTTTTATTCATAGTTGAGTTGAATTTGAAGGTGCAAGTTCCGGAATATTTATGGTGTGTGCATCAATATTTCCTAGCCAAGCTCCGTTTTAGCACTTTTCCAAATTTTCGCAATTTTCGCGTTAAATTTACTAACAAAATTTGTGCCCATAACTTCTTGTAAATTTGAATTTTTTATTTCAAATGTATTTAATAAATATATTTACATTTCAATTAAAATATCTCTAACTTTCATTTGAATGGTCGCAAAATTTCATGTCGACTAAAACAGGTACAGTTCTACTTGACGTCGACTTAAAAGCGCCTTAGAAAATATCAATTGACGGTCAATAGTAATCGATTATTGTCAATAACGACTCAGAAAATACAAAAACTGTTCAGGTGCAGTCGACTTGTGTCGACGTCACTTTCATAATAGGGGTATTTATTTCCATTTTTATAAAAGTAAAATTAGAACCCAATATTCCCAAATTCTATTTGTTTAAATTATTTAGTTAAATATACCAAATTTATAAAGTAGAATGATTACGAAATTTATAGCTGGCATGCTGCTGTTGTCTTATAATTGAAAGTTCTTCTGCGTAAACAAAGGGCGGATATTCTCGCTATCTCTGCTACTCTGGGGCATGTGTTTAGGTTTGGAAAAATCTCTAATCTCAGATTAGATTTCATTAACAAACTCGGGTTAAAGCCAACTTAAAAATTTTCAAATCAAGCACAGTTTTAGATTAATTTTTATCTCACTTACTTTTACTTAAGTAAATCCCGTTTTCCGGAGCACTTGAATAATTCGTACTTGAATCAAGCATTCTGTTGTGACCATACGTACTCTTTTTTATAGGAAAATCAACTATTTTAACTGACTGTCATCTATAAAACTTGTGTCCTATTTTTGTCAGCTTTTTCCATAATCTGTCATCTTTATTTTCAAAAGCATGATCAAAATTTGTTTTTAGTTTTATAAATTAGAATAACTTTTATTTCACAGCGGTCACCGATTTTTTCTGTCAAATCGTATGGAAAATGTCGTGACATGCTTGTTCTGTTCATACTCCTACTGAACTCTCATACACTTGCAGTATGAAATTTTGAATAATTTTTAAAGTTTCGTTATTTTTTAACTAATTTTACTCATTTAGAAGTAAATGTAAATTTTTAGACATGTTATTTTTTTTATTTTCTTCACAAATATAAATATGTGAATGTAAATTTGTCTGCAAAATATGTAAAAAATCTTAAAGTCAAATAAATTTTTACTTTTTTTCTTTATGTCCTCTATTTTTATTTTCAAAATCTGGTCGCCTTAATTCTGCACATGATTTAAGGAAATCCGTACTTATCGTACTATTGACACCCCTTTGGCTTTATTTAAGTACGAATTGATTAATTTTTATTTTCAGTGTACCGAAAGTTTATAGGTTCAATGGGCAGGCGACACACTCATTTGGGTCTTTAAAGCGGTCCCTTTGTGTTTGTAACCTAACTTTTCCGAACACCCGATATGTTTTAAATTTGAAGAAATATTTTGTTAGCAGATTCAGTATGTTTTATATTTTGAAATTTTTTTAATTTTTACACACAAATGTTTGTTGGGTTACTCGTATGTCTAAGTGCCAGTGGTGCGTTATTTTGTTTTAAAACCCCTTCACTTTTATTTTGGAGTACGTTACAATATTTTAGCAAACATTTTTTATATGCGTACCATTTTTTTTTTTTTGTTTTTCTTTGCAAAATTTAACCAGACTGTTTTGTTGCATAAAAAAAAGAATATTTAATAAATGTACGAGTTTTAAAGTTTGACAGAATACAAACTAAAACAAGTAAGAAAGTATAGTTGGTCAAGGCCGACCATATGATGGCCTACATTACAGTATTATGAGACTACTTTTTGAGAGTGTACCCCATTTGGAACCTATTTGGCAATCATAGTCTCGCCAGAACAAAATTTGTTAAGAGGTTAATATTCATGTTAAAGTTCTTTGTGCCAAATGTTACATATTTAAATAAATTCATCCAAATGAGATTTTTTGTCTTAAAGTGAGGGGGTCTTGAGCCCCTATGCTCCTAAAAACAACTACGAGGAAATATATCAGTTATAAAGCTAGTAAAATTAACCAACATTTATTAGGCAGTTATGGCATAAAAAGCTTTTTCGGGAGTTGTACTTGTATGGGAGCTATGGTCATATATGGACCGATTCCAATAAAATCTGGTAAGATGAATAAGTTCGAAATACAATAAATTTGGAACAACTTTAATCTAAATCCCAATATAGAAAGATGCTTAATAGGCACAAAGACTCTATTCTGGCTATAGGCTTTGTGAAATGATGGACCGATATAACCATTTGTCCTTCTGATACTTAATACCTTTGTATGAAATTAGCTCTAAATTGCAACTTGTACTTTCCGCACAAGGTTTACATAGACAGCCGACTAGACAGCAAACCGGATGGTCGTTGTAAAATCGATTGAAAAATTGACTCTGAGTCGATCGGTATACATGAAGGTGCGTTTATGACCAAAATTTTAAGGTGTTACACACATCACCACAAACGCTTAATAACCTCCCCACAATTTTGGTGTAGGTATAACTACGCCTAAAAATTTTTTATATTTTTTATGGTTTTATTTTGTTTAAATCATATTTTAATAGAGTCATGATAGATTTAAATGACTTTAATTTTCACAAACAAAAGAATGAATTAAATAAATGAATTTAATTGTATTACATTAATTTAAAAACAATTATTGGTGTCAAGAAAATTTATGGAACAAAAGAGATATTTTGTAATTTATCAAAATGTTATTTGAAATAATTGTTAAACTAGTAGAGAGCAGCCAGCTTAAACTAAAATTTTAACAATGCAAAATGTTCTTGCCGCTAAGCCAGATAAAACATTCTGAATCGTTCCAAACAAATAAAAGTGGAATTATTGAAGGATCTAAGGTATAATCTTACATTCGTCGTTTTTTCAATTAAAACAATCTCCTATAAAAGATCAGTATTTGTCTGTTAAGCTTTCATGTGATAATACGACTTTGAAGCCCATACAGTGTAAAAGATAGATCCGCTTGTAAATGTCCAAAATTTTGTCACTGATCCTCCATTCATCATCCAAAGTTCCACTTCAATGCAACAAACCCCTCTTTTTGTAGCTAAAGTAACTTTTTCGGTATGCAAAATTGGCATTCGAAGCCTTCCAACTTTTATTTATGGTGCACCAAAGAATATAACTTTAAATTTAAAAAAAAAACAAAAAAAAAAAAAAATAATGAATTTTCAAAAAAATAATTTCTGGCATAGGGACACAACGGCTGTTATTTCGAGTATTGCCTGCCGTAAGTCACGAAAAACATGAAGAATAGTCACCTCCAAGGCGTTAATTGTTGCTTGTTTTTCAGCATATACGGTGACTTTACGTAGCCCCACAGGAAATAATCGAGATGTGTTAAATTATAAGACTTTAGAGGCCAATAGAGAGGTCTTTTTCTCGAAATCAACTTATCGCCAAATTTTGAATTTCAAAAGTCGATAGTTGCGGTAGACGTATGGCACGTAGCACCATCGTCGTTTGGATAAATGTCATGTTTATATATTCCATAAAGTCGTTCTTAAGTTGCGCAAATCAATTACTTATGGAACGCTTACGGATAGCAATACAACTGAAGTTCAGTTACCAGCAGCGAAATTAGGAAACGTCGCATAAATGTCAATAATGAGCGCCGTATGAAAGTTCGTTTGGCAGCTAAAGCTTTCATAAGTTCTACCGGGCTTCAAAAATAACCTTTATTTTCGTTATTTCTTTATTTTCTTTCTCTCCCTTTCTTTAATGTTTTGCTTTTTAAATCAACTTGAATGCTTGTAATTTAAAGGGAACAATCAGTTGCGATACTTTAATTAATTCTACAAGATTATCTAGTATTTGGCACAGAAATTTATAAGGTTATTCCCTAATTTTATATTCGCAAACTTTATTAAGCTTTTTGAACGTTCGAAATGCGCGCATAGACACCCACGTTGAAAAAGGTCTAGTTTAATGGTCTCTCTCCCTTTCTACTCTCTCTTACTCTAACTAAATTTTAGTTAAAGCTAGTTTTCAACTTCGTATTCAAATAATTATCTGATAAATTTTTATTTCAATTTAGGTTGTATTTAAATACAAATATGGAAATGATGTACATGACCTCCTACCATATGAATGACAAACGATGCCTTTAGCAACTGTCCTCGTGTGTGCTCGACTTACACATACACAGGTTGCAATTATCAACGAATAAACCGACAAAAATTAAACACTCGCCCCATGTTCAGGAGCTGAAGCTATAAAACCTCCTTTGCTTAAGAATAGCTAGGAGCATCTGTTCGAATAGGAACATCACCTAGGGACGATTTTTCCTCATAGCTAGTGCCCTCCACAAGTGGATAGCTTTTCTGACCACGATTTGGGTTTCAACCACAGCAACCAAGTGATCCCCAAAAGTATATCTTCCTCAAAAAAGCTTTTCAATTGAACTCCTAACCTTAAGGTTCGTAAGCCCAAACTATTGAAAGTACTTACTATCAGAAATGTAAGGCTCTCGCGAAGACAATCATCCTGAAAGACAGGAAGCATTTCCCGCAAGAAGAATACTAACAGAGGACTCAAACAGCAGTCACACCGGTGGCATGCTTACCTGGGGCTTCTGACTCCCTAGGCACTAGATTGGAAGGATCTCTGGTGAGCCGCGACCTCAATAGTTCTACCAATTTTAAATTATTGTCGAGTTCCAGGTGTAACCTGCTCCTGATCACAAGATAGATTTTCAATGACCGAGGAAAGATTATCAACACAACATAAATGTCATTTTCTTTTAGCCCACCTACCATATATCTCTCTAAGAAAAACATCCATGCTAATACGAATATACAGCAAAAAAGAAAACTTTTTCGATACCTGTCGACTGCTTCTCTATGTACGTTACTGTTGCCAGGAGCTCGGTCAATTATAAATTCATACCTGTTATCCACAGTGGATGAAACATCATGAAGAAGAAAACCTCTTAATACTTTTAGATCCCCCGGAGGATGTTTAGAGGCAACCATAATATCGACCCCTTACCGCGAAAATAACGTAAGCGCCAAAAATCAAATTTTAAAGGCGAGAGTTTTTTCATTTTATTTCATAAAAATTTTTTATGAAATTTATCGTTTACGATAAAATTGTTCTAGCTATAAAATCGTAACGATACCTTATGTGACCATGACATTTTAGGAGATGATTCAAGTGTTGCCAATAAAGTCATTTATTAAAAAAAAAAACGAAAATTGAAAATGATGTCGCTTACGTTATTTTCGCGTTTAGGGCTCGATATGATTGTGGCTTCTTGAAGGAGGACTAATTTCACCATAAAATAGTTTCCAGTGATAACAAGGTAAAGTTCTCCAGAATATTTTTAAGAAGTTTTGTGAAAAATAGTTTTGTTGGAGGTGAACATATTGAAAAACTAAAGACTGGCAGTGGCGCAAACGGTATAACTGCAAAGAACGTGGTTATTCTCGAAACATGTAAATTTGCCTCGAGTTCAATCTCCCGCACTGAAAGAATTTTCTTCGCAATACCAATGAATTTTGCATTAAAAAGGAACCTATGCAGCGCTTCGTTGGATCAATGAAACCTGTTGCATTGAAATGTATTTAATGAAACATTACATTAGATCTATGAATATTATTCATTGGAAGAATACTTTCAATAAAGTAAAAATTTTTTTTCTTATTTTTTTTTTAATTTTATTTATTTTTGTTTTTTTATTTAATTTTATTTTATTTTTTTCTGTCTCTGGCGGGAATCGATCGCGCAACCTCGGTGTTGATAGTCTAGCTCACTACCAGCTAGACTACCGGGGCAGTGTAGTTTTTGGATAAAAAAACTACGCTTTTTACTCAAATAAATATGAGATTAAATTGTCTATAACAACAATAACAAAGTTGATTGAAAGTGGATTGAAAGTTTTTGTTTCATTACTATAATGACATTTTTATTGTAATAATGAACATTTAAAATTATGAAGGCAATTATTAAAATATGTTGCTTTTATAAAAAAATTTTTGATTTCATAAATTTAATGGCATATTACATTAGATGTATGAAATAATTAAATCTTAAATTTTTTTAATAACAATTAAACATTTTTTTATGAATATAGGTGTGTTTGTATATTGTTTTTTTATGTTCAAAATTAAAATTTTTTGTTAAACTTGGACAAACTTATGTTTTCATATATCCAATGAAAACTTTTAACGTAATTACGATTGAAGCGATTTTAACGAAAAGACTTCATAATAACTATGAAATTCCATTTAGACAATGAACATTTTATTTTAACCAATGAAAATTTTTTTATGAAAATGATTCATTAAATATATGAAGCATTTTTCTTTCAGTGCGTTCAGCCAAGAATAAAAGTTATAAAAAAATTTTAATTCATTTCATGTTGTAAAATTCCTTCCTTTAGTAAAAATAATTTTATGAAAAATAAATTTCGTAAACTTAAGCCTTATTTAAAAATATCGAAAATTTCAATTTAAAAGCAACAGTTCCATAAAAAATCCCAATTGTTACAACATGATGAAAAATGTGTTTTTCTCTGCGTGTGTATTCCAAACCTCCGCCTAAAATTCTCTTTACAATATTTTTATATTAAGTATTGAATGTTTTGTTACACTGATTCCTTGGGACAATATCTTATTCTCAATTATCTTTAAAATTACTATTTAGTTTACATGTACACACAACCAAAATAATTTTGAAATGTGTAATAAATATTTCGCCATACCACTAAAAATGGAATGCATTTTTTCTTCAAAACGCACAAATAAATGATGCAATATTTGCTTAAACATTTCAAATCCTTTTTATAACTGAAACATTTAAAACAGATTTGAAAAATATTATTTAAATATTTGAGAATTTTTGAAAAAAAAAGGGTTTTAAAAAGTTTCATAATAGTCTCTCCCCTTTCTCACTTATTTAGTTCAACAACCGGATTAGTGAATGACGGAAATAACATTAAAACGAGGATCAAGGTTACATTCAAATTTAATTTTTAAGTTTTTTTTTTATTTTTAAACATGTTGTTTTTTTTTTTTTTTTTTTTTTTTTTTGTTACTGAGCTTTCAACACAATATTTCTTGTTGTTATTGTGGTGTTTAAATGCAGTCACTATTCATTCAACTTAACATGCAAACGCTTGCATCAGCCTTTTTATTAGCAGTATTGAGCGATAGTGCATTTCAATTTGAATTATGCCAAAAAATTTTCAAACAGAAAATAGATTTTTTTTTTGCGATTGGCAGACATTCACATTTTGCTACCATTTTTTGTTTTTCTTTTTTATTGTGTTTTTTTTTTTCCTAAAAACAACTGCAGAAATAACGAACAAATTAAAAGCTTGTTTTAGCGAATTGACTGCAATTTAGCGGATATTCAATTTATATGGAGAAAAATAAACACTAAAATGCCGAATAAAAGCAAATCAAATTTATACAAAGTGCGAATACTAGAATTGTTGGAGAAAAACTAGCATTAATCAATCACATTTCAGAGAAAAATAGAAGTAAAAAAAATATTCGAAAAAGTATGTAACCATAATGTTTAAGTTTGACAATATTACGTCAGCAAAAATTAAACTGAAAAAATGATTTTGTTTTAGGCCCAAAATTAGTTTTGTGGGGTTTCTTCGGTTTTCTTGTTTTCTAAAGGAGGTGCAGCCAGCAGCCGTCTGTCTAGTTGGAAAAGAAACAACAACAATACATACATCTAAAAAAATTATGTTACATTAAAAGTGCGTTTTTCGAATCAGTTTCAAGTACGTTTTGTAGAGTTTAGTTTTCTTTCGTAAATGGAAACCTCTGCAAGAATCCAATTTATATGAGCGCACATATTTGTACACATGAATTTTTTTTGTTAAAAAAAGGCTGAACATAAAAGTATTTTAATAGAGTACAGTGGGACTAAAACAACATAGACCAGGATGAGCCGAACTTCGATTTCAAGTTAATTTTAAAAATTTAAATTTTTGATATTTTTAGTTAGACTTGAGTTCATAACATTTAATTTTCATTTAATTATTTTTACTACATGACATTTATTAAAATTTATTTATAATTTTTATTCTTGGCTGAGCTGGGAATAGAACTCGACACTCTTTCATCAGAATTCTTTGACGTTCTAACCTCTGCACCACTGCGGTGCCTGCCAGCCAACATGTAAATAAAATTGAAAATGATAATTACAGCAAATTTCGAACCACCAGTATCACTGGCTAAAAGATTTATGTTTGACTGTTGGCTGGCAGGCACCGCCCGCAGTGGTGCAGAGCTCAGCTAAGAATAAAAATGATCAATAAATTTTTATTTATACATACATTTTAAAAAATGTCATGTTGTAAAATTCCTTCCTTCAGTAAAAATAATTTAATGAAAATTAAATTTGATGAACTCAAGCCTAACTAAAAATATCAAAAATTAAAATTTAACAGTTCAACTAAAAATCACAATTGTTTTAAAAAATTTTACATTTTCAATTAAAACTTTAAGAGAAAAATATGTTTGTTAAGAGAACAATTAAATATTTCAACATGTCAAAGGGTTGTAGGGTTTTCAGCTTGCCAGACTTATTTCATTACTGAGAGAGCATAAAATTGTTCTTTCATACCCGAGAAGTTTTCATGGCGAATGAAAAGATGTATGAGATTTTATAACTTTTAATCACTAAGTGAAACAAAACGCATTTAGGTTAGGTTGAAGAGAAGTGGAATGATGCATTACCAACACCCATTTGGGTAAACAGCAACGCCTCTATATAGTTTTTCAAGGGTTAAAATTTAATTTTCCCTTCACCAAAGAATTCCGGATTTGGTATATTGTCACTTTTAAATTTTTCGCTAATAATGCGATTAGATGTTCCATGTATGCACCATTCTAGGGGGTATATGTTCAATTCGAAAAATAAATGCAAAATGGGATAAGTTGTCCTTTTTCTTTCTAAATATGTTGCAAAAATGAATGGTAAATATGTTGCATATTTTACCTACTGTATTCTTGTATTTTTGTGCAATTGGATTTATATTGTGAAAGCGAAATAAATTGAAATGGATATAAAAGTTATTGTTTCACTTTTAATGAAATTTTTTGTTTTTTAAATATGGCGCAAAATTTTTTAACAAACGTTGGCTTTTATTATTGAAAATAAGTGCTGTTGTTAACGCTTCAACTATAGCGAATATCGCTCATTATTATGAAAATGTGCATTCAATCTAAGACACTTCAATTATACATAAGCGTTAAGGGTAAAATAAAAAAAAAATTTGTTCCACGGAAATACAAAAAAATGTAATCGTGTGTGTATCATGACAGAAATATTGCACATTTATAAGACATAACTGTTTTCTCAAGGTTAACGATGTTCAGGTTTGTCCCCATATTAGAAAGCCTCTCCGCCTCGTCGTTACCTTTTAAGCCTTGGGTGCTTGGGACCAGGGTTGTTATTCTTGTTTCTTAAAAAATCGTCAAAAGTTTTAACAAAATTCGTTAAAATCGTCACAAACATTTAACAAAATCGTCAACAAATCGTCAAATATTTAAATTTTACAAATCAGAGACAATTTATTGCATGATTGGTTTAAAAGCATTAATTTTTAGCAAGAAATTCTATTTATGATAAAGAGAGTTATATGGTTAAGTTTTATTCTATTTATTTCAGCAAGTGGGCTGAAATATATTTATCATTTGAAAAGAAATACATAATAAAAAATATATTTTAATAAAAACATAACAAAAATTTATTAATTTCATTTATCAATATTCACAAAAACATTAAATAAAAAATAAAATCTCATTTGCTTATAACTCGAGCTATTTTTAAATGATTAATTTTAAGCGCTTTCACTATTGCAAATTTTTTTACTGTTGAAGGTGCTAAACCAAGGGGTTCTGTCTATATCAACAGTTTTTCACCCGACTTGAAACGTTTTATCTCGTCCAATTTTAGTTCCAAACTAATGCATTTTCTTTTCTTTGCACTCATTTTTCTACACAACTTCTTATTAAGAACTAACTTCTTACCTAACAGAATAAAATGGGAATTCACCTTTTTACACGCAAATAGAAAAATTCTTCACATGTGATTATGACTTCAGTAAAAAAATCCAATCGTATGTAACGACGCACATCGTCATCATAAAATCGCAAAGCGGATTTAACCAATTTTTAAAAAGCGACACAATTAGGACCGACGCAAATCGAGGCTCTAGTGTATATTTTTTTGCAGTATCGATGGCATTCATATAAATGTAGAATTCGAATTACTAATGCATCTAAAGAAAGCTAGGTGGAGGAAGAATTTTTTTCTTTTGTTTAATTTCCAATAATTTTTGTATTTCGAAAAATTGATTTTTACGTTTTGGACTGTTTCCGATATATGTAATTGTAAATATTTCTTGTAAGTGTTTTATTGATGCCAGAAAATCGTCATAATCACCCCTATCGTGAATAATTTTTCCCTCGTAATTTTTCCCCTTTTCACATATTTGCGATCATGAACAGCTCCCATGAAAAAAATGTAATTCAAAGGAGAATAATAACGTGAAAAAATGTTCACGGGAAAAATTCCCCTTATCGTGAAAAGTTTTTTCCCTCGTAATTTGTTCACATTTCCCTTAGATTTTCTCACTTTATTTTTGCTAGGAAATAGAACGTGTATGTTAGTAGTTCCTCCTATAAATCGAATATTAAGGGCTAGATCCGTTAATAAGGCACAAACCGATATATTGGTCAACAAAATGCAAAACAAAAGGTTGATTGCCGCCAGATTTGTGAAAGACGTGGTGGCAGAATTTTGGAAAATATTTTACTACATAAAATTTAAAAAGTGCAAAAAACTAACGTTGTTATCAACCTATCGCTCCAATACTAATTATTTAGGTTTATTATTTTAACTTTCCTTTAAAATATATACGTGTATATTTTTAAACAAAAATTTCAATGATTTTTAATTTTCTTCTTTTTTACATTCACTGGAACTGATAGCATGAAAAATTTTTCACATGAGATTCACGATTGCTTTTTTCCCTTCGAGGGGAATGAAAATTCCATGGGAACAAAAATTCCACTTGTTATTCACGATAGGGGTGAATACTATTTTTTTTAGTAAAAAAATCGTAAATCGTCATTTTACTGTATTTTCTCAAAACAATCGTCAAAATGACGAAAAAACGTCACATCTAACAACCCTGATTGGTACCCATATTATCTCCAAACCTTTTCAATCACAATAAATGTTTATCCTTTCTTTACATCTCATTTAGGTCCGAGATTTAACGATGTCGTTGTTTAGAGTTTTGGTTATGGCTAGACTATCCGTGGAAATACGTGTCGGAGTTTTTTTTTTATCAATTTTCCCCATCCATCCAAGACATACTGCAATAGCCGTGATCTCAGCCAGGAAATCAGTATCCCTGGGAAGAAAGTATCTACCCATAATTCGATTGTTATTATAAAAGCCTATGACTGTTTGGCCACCGACCGATCTTTGACCCATCCGTATACAGAGCAATTTTCGGATTATTCCGTAACAAAAATTTAACCGCGAATTCCGTAAAAATTATCTATAAAAAACGATTTGCTTGTTTTGTGTAAAACAATTCCCAGTTTCTATTTGTTAAAATAATTTATATCACATTTTAAAAGTAAAATAATTGCGAAGCCATATCGGTAGTTTTTTTCCCCGGACTTTTTCGATTCCCGGGAAAGCGGGAAATTTTTTTAAATTTCCCGGGATCCCGGGATCCCGCTCCATATAAATAATACAAAGTAAATTTTGTTATTAATTAATGAAAAAAACTTTATAATTGAAGATTGAAAAAGGAACTTGAATTATTATTACCTCACGCCTTTATTCCCTATTATTATGCTTTTATTCAGTATTATTATGCTCTGGATAAAAGATAAAAAGATAACATAAACATAACAATTTAATTCATAAAGCAATAATAAAAACAAAATAAAAATTAAGATACTCAAGATATGAAATCAAAAAGTTAAATAGATTAAATTTTTTAATGGCTTAGGAAATAACTTTCTGACACATTCAAAGCGCTTTGTAAGTCGTCAAAAAGTATATTCCTGATTTTATTTACTAATTATCATGTTTCCGAAAAATTTCGTTCATTTTTTACCTTCGGTTTCCCCGCACTTCACGGGTATATAAGCCAACACAAATTTAAATTGAAATTGAAAATTTGTGTTTATCACCTAATAAACATATCGCTCCTTCATTGCATCATAGTCGTATCTCAAAATTTTAAGTAACTTCAGCAAAGTTTTCCTTCATACCTTCTCATATTATATCTCAAACTGAACCGGAGTTATAGCAAAATATATCTTTAAATCGGTACATTTGGAAAACTTTAATCGCTTTTTGCCAAGATTGTTTGTTTTTGTAGATATGACTATGTTGCAATAAAGGAGCGATATGTTTAGGTATCTCCTATTTTTAAGACTTGTTCATGGACAATGAAACTTTACTGCCTGCATCTTATTTTGAATTAATGTACTTTATTAACTCTTCACTTCACTTAATGTAATAATTATAAACTGTTGCACTGCCCATTCTGCTTTTAGTAGATTTATTGCATCAGGAGACATTGATTTAAATACATGTACTCACATCTTGCAATTGATCTAATCTACAACCCATCCACTGATGCTAATTTTTAGAGAATAGAAAACTAAATTTCAAAGTATAAATAGCTATTTTCTGAAATTATGAGGAATTTTTTATTTCCCGGGATCCCGCAAGAAAAATCCCGGGAAAACGGAAAATAAAATAATTGAAATTCCCGGGAATTCCCGGGACGGGAAAAACCCCTACATATCGGCCATGCTGCTGGTGTCTTATAACTGAGAGTTCTTCTGTAAACAACGTGGTCAGTACAACAAAAATAAAACAAACGTGTGTAACGGGGTAAGTAAATAATAATATTCTGTCTCTATCTTATTAGAAAATCAAGAGGACAGGTGTCTGTCTGGTATTTTTTTTTTAGAAATTCGGCTCTTTTGTGGAGTTAACGAAAATTACTGAATTTAATAAAATAACTGAATATTCCTTTGTTTTTAACGGAATATGTAGTTAATTTTTGGATAGTTAATTTATATAAAATAACTAAAAATTCATTTGTTTTTACGAATCATAGAGTTGAATTTTTGACAGTAAAATAAACTTTTCGTTAAAAAAAAATGATATATAAGTAGACCGGTTTTTAACTGAATTTTCATTTATTTAATATTTATTTTAATTTTCAGTTAATTTTACGTACAGAATATTGTGAGTGTATGGTAATTCAAAGAGCCATTCTCCTATTGCTAAAACGTATTTAATAAGAAAACAAATTAGAGTGCTATATTCGTCTATGCCGAATCTTATATGCCTTCATAATGGTGCGATAGGAACAGAACGCTAAATAAATACCGTTTTTTAGATAAACACGTGTAAATAAATCTAATTTGTTCCACGCTCACTTCTCCAACCCGCCCACATTTTGTCGGATGTTGTGCAAAAAAAAAGCAAACATTTTTAATGAGGCGACATTTTACCGTTTAAATAAAATAAAGGAAATTTATCTAAGTAAAACAATTTTTTTTTTTAATGGAAATTTGTTCAAAGGAAACCATTTTTCGTATAGAAAAACTTTAATTTCCGTATAGAAAAACGGAATTCGGTTTTTGTAAGAGGAAATATATTCTTTTAAATATCCAAGAAACCATTTTGGAAGTGGTGCTTATTATGATATTCAGCTAGCTGCAAAATGGCTCCCTTTTGTTCCCTTGGTCAACAATTTTAACTTGTTTATCGTAAGTGAAATATTACGCTTATTTTAGACCTAATCTTTGTTAAAAAGTCCAAACTCAAAGACACAGTTTCTTTAGATAAAAGTGTTAAATAATACGCAATTTAACCTTGTAATCTTGATTTTAGTGATAATGATGTTGCCGCTGTTACACAAGTGCTACAGATTCCAATCAGTCCAAAAGTCAACATTTTAACCAGACAATTAATTTCAACAACATTCTTCTAAAAACCCACTGTTTTGCTTAAAACAATACTCAGACTAAATTTTAAATCAACTCATAGTGCAAACCGATGAAGAAATCATCCGCATTTAAGAAAACCAAAAAAAAAATAAGAGAAAAACAAAACTGAAAAAAGTGTAAAACCAGATCTTTTAAAGTGCGTTTTTCCTTTACAATTCGAGAGCACCGGCCGGCCATTATTGTGTTCATATCAGAAGAAGTTGTTGTTATAATTTGTTTTTCTTGTGTTATCTGCAGGTTTTAAGACCATTTTCATCCAAAAATAAAAACTAAAGAAATAACAACTAAAAAAAAATCATATTGATCGTTTAAAGTACAAAACGTTTGGATTTTATTGTTTTTGTTGGTGATTTTTTTTTTTTTTGTTTGTTTATTTGCTTTTGTGTCAATTATTTTTGTTATTATATTGTTGCACGAAGTTGTATTTTGATGGCAACTTATGGGCAGCTTTGTTTAGTGCATTCCGTGGTATATAAAAGTCGAGACTTCTTAGAGAATGTATCTCAAACCAAAGTTAGATTTTTGCTAGCAAGCAACTGATTCTTGTAACAAAGAAGCAAACGATCCTCAAAAAAAAAAATAGTTTTAATTATTTTTTAAATTTTGTAATTAAATACAAAAGTTTTTTCAAGAAAATGTTTGCTAAGGTAAGTTTTTATTCTCCAATACAATTTTAATTGTTTACTAAGATTTTTTCTGTGTATTTAGGCCATCATATTAATCAGTGTATCCTTATCTATGACCATGGCTGCGCCAGGTGGCATTGCTTATGGTGGCCATGGAGGTTTTGCTTATTCCGCCCCAGCTGTCTCATATGCCGCACCTGCTGTTTCCTATGCAGCTCCAGCTATTTCTTATGCGGCCCCAGCTAAGGTTGCTATTGCCGCACCCACTTATGTTGCAGCTCCCAAAGTTGTAGCTGCTGCTCCAGCTATTATTAAAGCTGTGGAACCAGAACCCTATGATCCTAATCCCAAATACAGTTTTGCTTATGGTGTATCCGATCATTCTACTGGCGACTCGAAAACAGCCGAAGAACATTTGGAAAATGGTGTCATTCACGGAAGCTACTCACTGACTGAAGCTGATGGCAGTATTCGTAAGGTAAGGGAGACATGAGAAAATCGGGTTAGTAGTGAAAGAAATCGAATGCCAAACTATTTGAGAAAAAATATAAGAGTAAAAAATTACTCTTAAGCAAATTAGACATTCTTCGAACAGAAAAACTTTTCATGTTTCGTCTTCAAAAAGTTGTCATTTAGCAGTGGGGACAGTTTTCAAATAAAAACAGTTCCCTTTTATTAAAGGGAACATTTTTCGTATAAAAGAAGTTCCGTTTTAGCACAGGGGACATTTTCATTCAAAAAAAGTTTCCTATAAGAGAAGGCAATATTTAAGGATTCCTTAACAAATTGGTAGGTGTTTGTACCAACGACTTTTTGGTGAGGACATGAGGTTCGACTAATTATTGTCCGACAAAATTTTTATAATTAAAGAGGAATAAACAAACTTCTAATTTCAAGAAAATACTAAACATGTCACCTCAAGAGTTTTTCAAATAAATTTCCCTTTAAAGGAGATTTGACGACAACTTTAAGAACAAAAGGCAATCTAAGTGATTTCTGTTGGACTCTATTGTCTAAAAAACATATTCCGTACAATACAAACGATTAATTTATTTTCAGGCTATTGCAAAAAGCGAGCACTGATTCCTAAAAACTTCTGTATATTTTATATACTTTTTTGTATTATTTTGATCATAAAATTTCCGGGAATTTTAAAACAATTCAACGCTCTCCCGGGAATGAAAAAAGTATAAACAAGTAAGTGTGCTATTATCGGCTATAACAAATATTAAATACCCTTCAACATGGTGCGATAAGAACAGGAAGTTATATAAAACCCGTTCTTTAGATAAAAATATACCTTTTGTGCGTTACGGCCACTTCTCCGAAATGTTTGTACCAGGGTTCAAAAAAAAAAAAAAAAAACAGTGCATTATTTAGCGTTCGGCTCACACACCCAGGAACGATATCTATTTTTTTTAGTGTTTGTGTAGACGAACACAACCCTTAATACCGTTCGTAACTATTTTCAAGAAAGAGCCGAACATTATATAATGTTTCGTTTTTCGTTAAAAAAAAAAAAAAACAAAAACTATTGTAGTGATACTGTAGACAAACATTATATTTTAATGTTCTATAATGTTTCTTGTTTTACATTGATAAAGAAATGAACAATCAAAAAATTTTAGCAACGACCGCAGCACGAACAGTTAGTGTGTGTATTGTCTATATGTTTTGTTTGTGTAAAATCATTTTGCTGGCTTTTTGTTTTTTTTCGTATGTGTATTTTGTTTTTGTAAAAAATGTTTGGTTTTTTTACCAGCCAAAGGGCGCTACGCACAACAGAAACGAACGAACATTAATGAGCTAAACCGAGCGCATTAAAGTTTTTGGTTAAAAAAAAACCCCCGAACGGAATTGAATGTTCTCATTTTTTGTTGAGTTGGATAAATACAGTATTATTTTTGTGTTCGAAAGATGACAAACACGGAAACGTTATTTTTTTAATGATTTGCAACACAAATACCGTTAGCATTTGTGTTTTCCACAAATCTACCGAACCGAACACTAAAGAGCGATATTTAGTGTTTATTTGTCGAACACTGATATGTACCTTATTTGAAAACATTTTCAGATATACAGAAATTTACAATGTCTTTGTATGGGAAGCGTTACGCTCACAACTCCAATTCCGCCCATTTTTTTTAGAGAGGTATTAAAACTTTGTCTCTTGCCTGTCTAAAGGCAGTTGAGTTTTTTTGCTTATATATTAGCCATTTGTGGACCGATTAGGCAGAATTTCAAGAGCAAAATGTTTGGGGCTATATGTGATATAAATATATAACAGCCTCATTCCTACATATCTGGGGTCTTCGGAAATCTCATTTCAACGGACAGAAGGGTCTAAGATCAATATTGTAGAAATTACAAATAAATAAAAAGTTTACATATACCATTTTACCTTCGGTTAGGGGTATACAAATTAAGCACCCTACTCCCACTCAACAATGTTTAAATTTTAAACATGTATCTCTTATATCCGTTTAGGTCACCTATACTGCTGACAAAATTAATGGATTCAATGCCGTTGTTGAAAAATCAGGTCAGGCTATCATTGCTAAGCCAGTTGCTGTAGCCGCAGCAGTGCCAGTAGCAAAGGTAGCCTATGCCGCACCAGCTGTAGCCAAAGTAGCTTATGCCGCCCCAGCCATTTATGGCGGCTATCATCACTAAATAGATCACCATAAAAACCAAGGAATCATCGCAACCACCAACAACATCTTTAAGTCATAACAATTCTAGTGACAATTTTTAAGTGAAAGGAAAAAAGAGACCCGCAAACTGACCATTAAGCATTCGTTATCATGGACCATGTGATTTAGGAAAAAGAATACTCTTTATTATAAGTATTATTAATTATATACAAAAAAAGAAAAATTAATAATACTTAATAATGTTATTAACTTATTATTTAGTTTTAATCATCTCTATTCATATTCACTACCACTCTTATTTACTCACTCAACCCCTCACTCACTCGACTCCCTCTCCCACTCTCTCACTCTAACTCTCACACTGACTTTTGTAAAAAGTACTTCTATTCGCTTCTCGTTAAAATATTATTTAAAACATCATTTAAGAAAATTTCATAAGATTTCTTATGATTTTTCGAAATATTTTTTTTTTTATTATCTTTGTTGTTTATTATTTTTGATTCTTTCTGCTCATTTGTTATTGTAAATAATTAATGCACTATTGCCAGATTGTTTGTACTCCTGGCAGTAGTAGAAATGTTTGTTAAAGAAAAAAATATTATAGCCTGTAAGTGACTCGAACTTTTCTCGTAGAAGAATCGTGACAATAACTTTTTTTGTTAAAAAAAAAAAATACAAATAATTAATTATAATTACAAATTTTATAAAAGAATGTAGAAAAAGAAGAAGAACTAAATGAGAATTATTGTGTGCATTTACTGAATAAAGAGTTCAGTACAAAAATAAAATAAAACATATGAGTTTTTCTTTTTGGGTACTTTCAAGGCAGGATAATTTTTGTATGCATAAGAAGTCAAACACATATCAGCACAAACGCACTATTGTGGCGCGGGTATAAAAATAAAATGTAGAGGCAAAGTTCTCGAGATTTAAATATTTATCTGTAAACTTTTAATGAAATCTGTCGCAACTGCAAGGAACTTGAAACTGGAAAACAGTATTTTATCTCTTATGTGATTGACCAGCTTGTAATTTAACCATAAATAAGTTATTTAATAAACACCTTCAAAAGGATCTCTTTAAGGTATCGCGTATTGAAATCGCCAAATACTTTAAAATATTTCAACGCAACGTGCTGGCGCTAGCCACCTCAACATCAACCCAACATCAATTCTGATATGAGGTCCTTCTTCTTGACTGGTGGTGTGGGTCCTTTTCAAAAGGAGTCACAATTGACTTTACTTAATTGCACGCTACCACGTCTCAATGTCTACCTGATCATGGGATTGTCTGTCTATTATAACAGAGTCAGCAGGACATGCAGCAAATGCCCCCATCTCAGCCAAAGTTTAGTCTGTAGCACTGATTAAAAACGTAACAAAAAACAAAATCAATGCGGATCAATGTTAACAGCAGATATACTTTCTTACTAATAGAGCAGCAACTTAAAGATGTCTCAATCTTCTGCCAATTGGGTAGCATTATTGCTACTTCCGGTGGATGTGCCGAGCATATCCAGACCAGACTAGTTAAGGCTTAAAAAGCATTTGGAATCTTAAACAAATTTTTAAAGTTGGCTAATATTGCATCGTCCACCAAAATTAAAACATTTACCAACAATGTAAAATCCGTCTTGCTGTATGGCTCAGAGACCTGGAACTTAACGATTCAGAATGTTCAAAAGCTACAAGTAATCTCTAACAAATGCCTGCGTCGAGACTTCAAAATATTCTGGCCCCGCAGTGGGATAGTTTAGAAGGCAGCAGCCACCAATTGACCATGAAATCCAACACGCAAGTAAAGATAGCTTGGTCATACGCTACGGAAATCAGATTATGACATCAATAGAAAATCCTTGACAACAACACACAGGGAGCAAGAAGATGCCGTCCTTAAAATACATTGAGATGCCAGGTTCAAGCTTAAATACAATCTGAAAAATTAACCCTGATGTTCTTCCGTGAACTTTTTATTTAGGTATGTATACTGAATATTTTGATAAAAAAGGACATTCCACGCAAAATCGGATGGTTAAAAATAATTTTTTTTTTTTTTTGTTTTGATTTCCCCAATTTTGTGATATTTTTTAGTACACTTTAAAAGGGACTTCCTGTTTTTTTGACATTTTTTTGATAACTCCTTCAAAAAATGTTTTAAACCATCCGATTTGGCGTGGAATGACCCATGTCTATATTGAAAAAATAAATATGTTCCTTATAGGAAGTTTAAAGGACTTTAAGGCGACTTCAATTTTTAAAAGTACGCTCAATGAAACTAGAACATTTTTAATAAAATTAAAAGCAGATCGCAAGCAAAACGTAAGAGTTTCAGAACACCACAAAATAAATCTGGCGTTTTGCGATTTCAAATCGTGCGATTGTCTGAACATGGCTGTATATATTAGGGTGGCCGTTATTTTTTTTATTTTGATTTCTTATATTCTCCCCCCCCTAAATCGGTTCAGTTTTATGTAAAAAAAATACAAAAAAATTCCGTAGCGATAAGTTGTGTTTTAGGGGGGGCGTCCGTCCCTCAAAGTTTGCCATCAAGCCATTTATTCAAATGTAATTTGTTTGCGTATAAATATCTTCTAAAAACAACATTTTGCAAGAATATGATATATGGTAATATTTTAGCTCTTCTAGTCAACAATATAAGCCTCTAAGAAAGTTTTTTGCTAAAATCAATATTTTAGAAAATAATTAAGAAAATAAAAACAAAATACCAAACATTTTATATACGTTTTATATATATAAAAGGGGGATTTAATGTCAAGTGACCCAATTTTGAAATAGATGTCTTTCGATTAAAATTTACACCAATTTTAGTACTGTTAGATAGTAGCTTAGACACAAATTTTCAACAAGATCGGTCAAAATGTTCAGAGGTAGAGGGGGTCAAAGTTTGCCATACAGGTGTTCTTTCTCATCCATGTAACTTATTACCTATTGGTGTAAGCAAAATTTGTACCAAGTAGCTTAGATAGCTTTTTGATCAAACTATTAAAAAAATTTTTTTTTGTTTTTTTAAAAAATTTTTAAATTTTTTTTTTTTTTAAATTTAACACTTGGCTAAAAAAAATAAAAAAAAAAGTTTTAAATTTAAAAAAAAAAATTAAAAAATTTTTTTAAAAAAAACAAAAAAATATTTTTAAAAAAGATTGATTAAATAGCTATCTAAGCTACTTGGGACAAATTTTGCTAACACCAATAGGTAATAAATTACATGGATGAGAAAGAACACCTGTATGGCAAACTTTGACCCCCTCTACCTCTGAAACATTTTGACCGGTCTTCTTGAAAATTTGTGTGTAAACTACTATCTAATAGGACTAACCTTGGTGTAAATTTCATCCAAATCGGAAGACATCAATTTCAAAATTGTGTCACTTGACATTAAATCGCCATTTTATATATATAAAACGTATATAAAATGTTTGATATTTTGTTGTTATTTTCTTAATTATTTTCTAAGATATTAGTCTTAGCAAAAAACTTTCTTCGAGGCTTATGTTGTTGACTAGAAGAGCTAAAATATTGCCATATCTCATATTCTTGTAAAATGTTGTTTTTAGAAGATAGTCATACGCAAACAAATTACATTTGAATAAATGGCTTGATGGCAAACTTTCAGGGGCGGACGCCCTCCCTAAAACACAACTTATCGCTACGAAATTTTTTTGTATTTTTTTTTACATAAAACTGAACCGATTTGGAGGGGGAGAGTATAAGAAATCAAAAAAAAAAAAGTTCTCCATACAACTAACGGCCACGCTAGTATATATATGTCGACAAATTTCGATCCCTTTTAAACTCGTTTATTAAAATTTTTTACTGTTTTTTTTTGGCAACCGTTCGGAATTGATAAGATTTATAAGTAATACAAAGTTATTCAGGCCTGTCACAGAAATCAATTCCGATCGAAAGTGATTTCGTTTTATGTGAAGCAAGATACGAAACCACTTCCACTTTCGATCGGAATTGATTTCTGTGACAGGCCTGATTATTTTAATATTTTTCTTTTTAAGAAAAAACACTTCGCAGTTCTTTAACTATCAAAATAATTTTAAATGAAAATAATTTGGATTCAAAACACGTTAAATGAAAAAATCTAAATAAATAAAGTTGCAAAGCAATTAAATTATTATGCGTGCTACTGTTATAACGGTATGAGTTGTACTCGTAATAGTAATAGATACTTGTTCATAACCTCAAAGGCTGATACCATCTACAAGCCAGACAGATACGACAGATAAGTAAGTAGAAATGTGTCGTGTATTACAAACATAAACTGATGATTAATTAATACGCTTGTCTTCATAAATTCAATATAATTAAAAACGCCTCTGAACAAATGCCACCTGCTGAAGAAAAATTACAAATTAATGACGTCATAGTTGATTAAACGGCTTATGAAACGATTTTATTTTACTTAATAATTTTTACATTGTTATCATATTTCCATTAAAATATATTTTTTGTTAGTATGTCGTTGTAAGACAAGGTTGAATTAAATTGGCCACTTTTGCCGCTAGACTTTAAGTTTTTTTTTTGGCACGTTTTTTAAGGCAATACATTATTTTACAATAAATGGTCTTATTGTTTATTACTTTTTTTGTTTATGCTTTTGGGTGAATCGTTCCCGTTTATGGTGAAAAGTGGGACTTGTGTTTGAAAGATTATATAATAGTTAGTTAGTTTTTATATTCAAATATTATTAGTGGGTTTTTGGCAAATGTTTGTGGTATTTAATGCATTTTGTAATTAAAATACAGAAATTTTTTTTTGATTGAGTGACAATTATTTTCTTTAAAAAGCCTGCAATTTTTATCGAAAATCATCAGTTAATTATTTTAATTACAGTGTTAAACACTTGACGTTTTCAAATCAACAAAAAGTTAAATTTGTTAAAAAAAAATGGCTTTCCTTAAGGTGAGTTAAAAAAAGGATTAAACAAAATAAATCCAGTAAAAAGATTCAACAAAGATAAAAGAGTGCAAGAGGCCTTTAAATTGGGAAATTAAAATTTCGCTTTTCATTAAATAACTATCGGGTATGTTCTGACAATCGCAAAACGCTAAACATTTGCGACTTGACTTGAAATTGCATAATACGTTTACTGTAAATCGCAATAGCAAGCAATTTGATGACTTAAAACCTCAAAAGAATGCTTAAGGGAACTTTAAAAAACTATCGCAGATCGCAAGCAAAACGCACGAGTTTCAGAACAACATAAAATAAATCTGGCGTTTTGCGATTGGCAGAACATGACTGTATAATTGTTTTCAATTAGTGATTTTGGCGATTTTTTTTAAATTATTAATTATTTTTTTCAAAATTGTGTAATGATATTTAATTTTTTTTTTTTTTAAATTAAAGCAGAATTAATGTTTTTTTTAAGTAACGTCCTTTCTTTATATAATTTTGTTTCAACAAGTGATCTTTGGCGATTTTTCTAATTTGCAATAGAGTTTCCTATGAAATTTTGCAATTTTTAGTAAAATTTACAACAAAAAAAGAAAGAAAACTTAAAATTTTGTGACTTTGGTAAATATTTCTAAAACTAGTAAATTTTTTAAATTGCAAAGCGATATCTATTGAAATTTAAAGTAAAATTTAAAAAAAAACTGCTGTCGAAAAAGATGACTGTTTTAAATTAGTGATTTAGGCGATTTTTTAATATTAGAAATAAATTTTTTTTTCGAAATTGTACCACGATTTTTTATTTTCTATTTTTTAACGATTTTTATTTTCTACTTTTTGTGAAATTAAAGCAGAATTAAAGTTTTTTTTTTAAGTCACGAAATTAAATAAAAACTAGTTTTTCAAAATGTTTTTTTTTTTAAATAAGTTAATAGTGGTATTCAGTGTTGGGTGCGTTTTAGGTTGCAATTGTTTGTTATTGCAATTATTTTCTAATTGACAGCGAGCTGTATTTTAAGCAACTTTGCAATGCTAGATGCAAATTAGGTAACTGCTGATATACAGAACTATCTATCGGTCGTGATAATAATAAGCAATTGTTTGATTGTTTTGTGAAATTATTTTTAAATGACACGAAGCAGTGCAAAAGAAAATATATTCGAAGTTGTAGTAGACTTGTTTGACGTTTCTAAATTATTGTTTACAAATGTCAGCTGTTCGAGTATCAGGGATGCAAACGCAATACACAAAGCAAAAAAAAAAGTTATACAGTTGAAGTATTGCGCAAAAGCAATGATGTGGCAATTGAAATTCTGTGTATTTCAACTAAATGATGGATTGCAAACAGAAGCTAGAATATTTTGCATTTGCACTTTCGCAAGATTATTTGCATCAAAAATTGAACTCCGCGAATAGCGATTTTTGGCAATTATTTTCTCAAATTAAGTAAATTTTTATTAAAATAATGAGTTTTTCAAATTATATGATAAATTTTTAGTGAAAGTGCTGACTTAAAACATTTTTAAGTAAAAACGTGACATTTTTACAAATTTAAAAATAAACTAGCGATTTTCTATTATATTTTTTTTTATTAATTTATGAATCTATTGGTTTAGTTACCAATTAGAGTTTTTTTTTCCCGGACTTTTTCGATTCCCGGGAAAGCGGGAAATATTTTTAAATTTCCCGGGATCCCGGGATCCCGCTCCATATAAATAATACAAAGTAAATTTTGTTATTAATTAATGAAAAAACTTTTATAAAAACGTAAGGAAATTTGTTTAAAAAGAAAGTAAAAGAAATAGTTCAATACTACAAAAATAAATTGAAGATTGAAATAGGAACTTGAATTATTATCACCTCACGCCTTTATTCCCTATTATTATGCTTTCATTCAGTATTATTATGCTCTGGATACAAGATAAAAAGATAACATAAACAACAATTTAATTCATAAAACAATAATAAAAACAAAATAAAAATTAAGGTACTCAAGATATGAGATCAAAAAGTTAATTAATAAAATATATAAAATAATTTAAAGGAATATGTATATAAAATTTTTTAACGGCGCTTAGGAAATAACTTTCTGACACACTCAAAGCGCTTAGTAAGTCGTCAAAAAGTATATTCCTGATTTTATTTACTAATTATCATGTTTCTGAAAAATTTCGTTCATTTTTTACCGAGGTTGGACAAATAGTTAAAAGTTTACCGCATGCTTCGGATTCACAATCAGAGGCAATTTTTTCTTTTTGATAAACAACGTCTATTTCAGTCAAATGTATGTCAAGTTTGATGCAAAAATAGCATCAACCGGACTGCTTCTTCCAAACCATTTCATTTCATAGGTCCATTTGTAATCTTTAGGACAATGTGTTTTTCAAGTTGTATGTTGTAGTATCTTACACGAGTTTCCAAAATGTTGTTTTATTTCGGTTTCCCCGCACTTCACGGGTATATAAACCAACACAAATTGAAATTGAAAATTTGTGTTTATCACCTAACAAACATATCGCTCCTTCATTGCATCATAGTCATATCTTAAAATTTGAAGTAACTTTAGCAAAGTTTTCCTTCATATCTTCTCGTATTATATTTCAAACTGAACCGAAGTTTTAGCAAAATATATCTTTAAATCTGTACATTTTGAAAACTTTAATCGTTTGTTTTTTATATGACTATGTTGCAATAAAGGAGCGATGTGTTTAGGTATCTCCTATTTTTAAGACTTGTTCATGGACAATGAAACTTTACTGCCTGCATCTTATTTTGAATTAATGTACTTTATGAACTCTTCACTTCACTTAATGTAATAATTATCAACTGTTGCACGGCCCATTCTGCTTTTAGTAGATTTATTGCATCAGGAGACATTGATTTAAATACATGTACTCACTTCTTGTAATTGATCTAGTCCACAACCCATCCACAGATGCTTATTTTTAGAGAAAAGAAAACTAAATTTCAAAGTATAAATAGCTGTTTTCTGAAATTATGAGGAATTTTTTATTTCCCGGGATCCCGCAAGAAAAATCCCGGGAAAACGGGAAATAAAATAAATTCCCGGGACGGGAAATCCCGGGAAAAAACCCTATTACCAATGTTTAAATTATAATTTTTTTGTAATATGTATGAAGATTTTTGGTGAAATGGGCGTTTTTGTGAAGTGCGTTTTTAGCGATATAAGAAGTTTTTTTTATCAAATAAGCGATACATATTTCCGCTTAATTGAGTTTCTAAAAATGCACGACTTTTGACGCAATTAAACGGGAACTCAATTAAGCAGTACTCGGTTAATTGAGTCGCCGACGCAATTAAAACGAAAATCGCTTAATTGAGCAAGATGTGCAATAAAGCGAAACACCCATGTGTAGATAGAAAATGTAACTCATTTCTTTATTTATTTTATATAACATTTATTTATAAAACTGAAACATGAAACATGACTTTCTTGATTTTTGTGGAGCAAAAACACATTAAGTAAAGGGAAACAATTAACCGAAAAATTTGCTTTTGTTTTTCGCAATGTGGTCTTATTTTGCGAAATAATTAAGCGGGTGACGCAATTAAACGGAACTCAACTAAACGGGTATTTTTACATAGACTGTTATACTGAATGATTTCGTTCCATGGTTTTTAGTGCAATAAAACGGGAAACTCAATTAAGCGGGGCTCAATTAACCGAAAACTACTGTATTCGTTTTTTTTTTTAACTGGTAAGACTTTGTTTAAAAATTATGAGGTTTTTAAAATGTTTTTTTTTAATAAAATTTTTAAATTCAAGTGAATTTATTAAAAAATGTTATTTTGAATTATCAAAATAGTTTTTGGGAATACAAAATTTTAATTTAAAAGACTTTGTTATTCGTGCTTAATTCCCAATTTTTGTTCTTGATAAAAGCACTGAAATTTATTGTTGATGGGATAAGCTGTTCCTATGCGCATTTCACTGGTTGCTTAGGTCAGATCGTCAGAAAACTTAATTCAATAAGATTTTAGAAAAACTAAAAATATTAAACCAAATAAAACTGTTAAGCGTATAAGAATTATAAGCAACAGTTCTACTTGTAACAATATCAAAGTTTAAACAAAAACATCAACAATAAACAGTGAAATTATCTCTTCTTACATTCCCCACTACAATTGATTGGAATTCTTCCAACAATTATTGTAGTTTTAAGTAGGGTTTTTAAATTAAAAATTTGAGTATGTACTTTGCAAATGATTGAAATTATTATCGCTTATTTAAGAATTATTTTTAACTGTCGTATTTTTGTCTAGAGTACGATATTTTTGTAAAATTAGAAATACTAAAATTTTTTTTTGGTTTGTAAAATAACCAATAAATTTTGTAAAATTACAAAAAAATACTTGCTTTTTTTTTTGGTAAAATAGTAATTTTTGCGTAAGTTGCGATTTTCCGTTCAATTATTTGAATGTGTTTTTTTTTTTTGCTTAATAAAGGCAAATTTACAAAAAAAAACCTAATAAAATGTTAATTTTAAATTTAAAAAAAAAAATTGTCTATTTGCAAAATTGGCGATTTTTTTAAAATGAGTAATTTAGTGGCAAGAATCAATTTTTGTTGAAAAGTGAAGCATTATTTGTTAAAATTATCTGGTATGATATAAAAACCTAGCGATTTCAAAACGATATAATATTAAAAAATTAAAAAAAATTTTAAAAATACTGAAAATACAATTTTCGGTTTTAAATCGGTTTGTTTTCCATCAAATACATGTGTTGCAATTATTTATTTATTTTATTTCTTTATTTTTTGTGTAAAAAATGTATCTTAGTGGAATTCACGATTTAAGTGAAAAGGCGAATTTTCACTTAAATTTTAAAATAAGTTTGTTTTAATTGCGTGATTGTGGTGAAATTTTCAAGACGATTTTAAGAATTAATTACAAAAAGAACAAAAAATAAAAATCAATAAAATTTTTGTGCAATAAGAGATTTTGTGATATAAGTCTGGGTTCACACTATGAAACTTTTCTTTTAGAAAGTCTGAGTTATTAATCGCCACTCTCTCATCAAAAACTCAGACTATGTAAGCGAAAACTTTCATAGTGTAAGCCCAGACTTACAGCCTGTTTGTAGAACGCAAGCGCAAAAGTGACTCGTTTAAGTAACATTTGAAACAAAAACAAATTTTGAATTTTTTTTTTTTTGTTTTAAATGTTAGTTAGACGAGTCATTTTTGCACTCGCATTCTACAAACAGGCAGTTAAATATATTTTATGTAAAACTTAATTATTACTGCCTGGCATATAATGTCGACAAGAACATTTCTTCCATATATTTATATTGAAAACAAAAATAAAAAATTAAATTTTTTTCTTTTCAATGTAAATACGCGAAAGAAGTTTTTCTTTTCGCCATTTCGGACAGGCAGTAAATTTAATAAGCAACTTTTGAAAAATCTTAAAATTTTTGTAAATTTAGTGATCTTTTCTTATAATTAATTCTTATAATTAATACGTTTTTCAAGATAAGCAATTTTTTCTGAAGTTAAAGTTTTCCGGAAAAATTAAAAACCACTAAGTAAATTCAAAAATTCTTTTTTTTATAATTTTTTATTATTCGAAATAGGCGTTTTTTAAATTAGCTATGGTTACATATATTTTTTTTCTAAAAGTTGGCGATTTTAACTTAAATTAATTCTGTGGCATTTTGCCAAAACATCTTAAGTCAAATTAAAAAAGTTGAAAAAAATGTTGTTAATCATACGAATTTTCATTCAAAAAACCTATTTGTTTGGGTTTTTAAAAGTTTGTATTATGTATAAACGAAATTTTTCTTTAATTTTGGTTTATTTTATTTTTTAATAAAATAGATGTTTTTAACGAGTTTTTTTTAAACTTTTTAGCTATTTTATCCCGACTTAAGATGTTTTGTCAAAATGTCACAGAATTATTTATTGTCTAACAAGCGTTTAAAAACTAAATTTTTCCCTAACTACCGCTTTATTTAAATATATTGTTTTCGACATTTTGCACAACTATTTTATTTACCACTTAAACTAAAAAGAAAATTCTCCAAATTTCCTTCCCCTCAGGTAACTATCGTTTGCTTGGCTCTCGTTGCCGCCATTGATTGTGCTTTCTTGCGTGCTCCTTTGGCCGCTCCAATTGCTGCTCCCGTCGCCGCTGTGCCCATTAACACCGAAATCGATCCTCATCCCCAATATGCTTTTGCCTACAATGTGCAAGATGCTTTAACCGGTGACAGCAAGAGTCAACAAGAAGTTAGAGATGGTGATGTTGTTAAGGGTTCCTACTCCGTTGTAGATGCTGACGGTTCTCTCCGCACTGTTTTCTACACTGCTGATCCCATCAACGGTTTCAATGCTGTTGTACAACGTGGTCCCGTGCCAGTAGCTGCCCCAGTTGTAGCCAGACCTGTTTTAGCTCCTAGACCAGTTGTACCCGGACGTTTATTTTAAGCGAAAATGCTGAGAGTTAGTGTCTAAGCAATTAGTTATAATACCTTCTTAACTACACATCTCTAAAGAAATCTTTCTTAATTTAAAAATCTATTCGTTAGAAACTTAAGTTTCTTTAGGAAAATGTCATTATTAATTTAAATATTATTTTGTTGTTTAGTTTGTATTTTATGTTTTGTTAAATTGTAACAAAAAAAAAGAGAAAAAAAAAATAAACGAAATCATTTGATCATATCGAAATGTTTGCACGCATGCAAATGCTTTGCTTTGACAATGATTTAAGACTGTTGAAAATAAAACGTTTTTGTATTTCTTTTTTTTTCAAAGTTGTTTTGGGGAATAAATCAAAATGTTTGTCGTTATTTTTCTAAATTACATGAAATTTTATAACATTTCTGTTCGGTTTTTTTTTTTTTTTTTTGTGAAAATTAGAGGAATTTAGGTTGAATGTTACAAGAATTGTAAATAAGTTAACTGGACGGCATTGATGTAATATCTAGTGTGTCCTAAAACCCACGTAGAATAACGTTATGATTTTTGATTAAATTTTAACTACATTAAAAGGTTTGACAATAATAAACATACAAATGCATGTAATTTGAACAAAATAATATTAATGTACAATATATAAATGTACTAACTTTTACTTGAAATTAAAAAATTTAAATCTTTACACTAGCTCACTATTGCTAGTTTTAAGCCCTAGACAAGCTCGCTATATAGGCTGTTCCTATATTTCCCGAAAGAACCAAGAGGTAGGTGCTGCTTTAGAAAGAAATACACATACATATTCTACCAAAAATTTATTTAAACTCTTAGAGTATAATATATGTAATTGGATTACTTTAGATCAATTGGAGAGTAGATCACATAACTTACAACAGAGAAGTTGTTGGTATCAGCACGTTATATGAAATGCCTGCAGAGATTTTACCGAATGCTCTTAACGAAGGAAAAATCAAATCGAATTATATTACTATATAAGTCATCTTCTCCTATAACTATTTTTTCCTTATGCCAAAGTATGTAAAAAAATCGGGAAGGAACACAGTCAACCCCTAATTGATGGATCAAGATAAAATATTATTCAACTCAGTGTTCGAAAATAAACACTAAATATCGCTCCTTAGTGTTCGGTTCGGTAGATTTCTGAAAAAAACAAACGATAATAGTGTTTGTGTAGTAAATCATTAAAAAAAATACCGTTCCCTGTTTTTCATCTTTCGAACACAAAAATAATACTGTTTTAATCTAACTCAACATAAGATAAGAACATTTAATTCCGTTCGGTTTTTTTTTAACCACAAATTTTATTGTGTTCGGTTCAGCTCATTAATATTCGTCCCTTTTGGCTGGTAAAAAAACCAAACATTTTTTACAAAAACAAAATGCACATACGAGAAAAAAAGCCAAAAGCCAGCAAAATAATTGTACACAAACAAAACACATACACAAGCTGTTCGTGCTGCTGTTGTTGCTAAATTTTTTGTTTGTTCATTTCTTTATCAATGTAAAAAAGAAACATTATAGAACATTAAAATATAATGTTTGTCCACAGTATCACTACAATTGTTCTGTTTTTCAACGAAGAACATAATGTTCTTCACTTTCTTGAAAATAGTTACGAGCCCACAATGATATAAACAAGATTTCGCATTGGGCATGTTTTCAAAATTCAACTGTTTAATATGACGCCACTTTAGCATGTTATACACATGTTTGTTTGCTTGTGTTTCTATATTTTAGCTGTACTTATACGCTGATGTGACGTAGATGCGCAGAAGGGTTGTGTTCGTCTACAAAAACACTTAAAAAAATAGAAAACGTTCCTGGGTGTGTGAGCCGAGCGCTAAATAATGTTCTGTTATTTTTCGAACACTAATTCAAATACTTTCAAAAGTCTAAATTAAAAAGATGACACCATTTTGTAAATTTAGATTATGTTAGTGGCGGCTAAGCACTATTAAAGCCCGATATTTCTTTTTTTGTATGCTAACAATTTCAAAATAACCAATAATTCTGTTTTGGCACATGCCAATAAATTAAACAAAAAACATTTAAACAACATCTATTGATTTCTCTTGCTAATAAATGGTCCTTAAGATATTTATCTGGATTTTTTGTTTGATTTCGTTAATTTACCTCTAATTTATTTTTATTAATCGATAGAATTTTAATGGTTAAAATAAATATTTATAAATTGCCTTTGACATTCCTGTCAAACCCCGAAAATATTTGCTGTGCACATTTACTTAGAAATAGTGTTTGAGACAACAACATGGTTTAGAGCAGCTTATCTCAGTTGCATTATGTAAGCAATCAGTGATAAACTTTTAACAATCAAATGATAGATAATACAATGACTTTAACTATCATCTAACTAATAAAATAAAATTTTATATTGGAGAGAAGAAAAAAACAAAACAAAAATCCATTCAACGTGTTTTTTTTTTTTTTGTTAGCGAAACACAGCCCCAGCCAGCAACTAAAAAATCTTGCGTGAATTAAAGCGGCATGTGCTGTGCACAAGTTGCGTGTGTTTGATCACACGATCACTTTAATCAACAAACAGTTTGAATCAAAGTTGAAAACAGAGCGGGGTTTTTAACTCAAACTACAGAGGAGAAGGAGAGTACCAAAATGAAAAAAGAACAGATTGAACCACACCTAGTCATTCACTTTAAAATTATCATGCGTTTTAATGTTTGTAGTTCTCAAGACATTTTTATACTTTTCAAAAAATATATTAGTAATAAAAAAAAATTTGCAGCAGTCAATATGCGAGGGAAGGTTGGGAAATGAGTTCAAGCAGAGAAAAAAAATATGAGTCGATCTAACGTTGTCCGTCCGTCTGGCTGGTTGTCTGTCTATGTAAACTTGTGCGGAAAGTGTTTGTGCGATTTGTGCGCATTACCAATCATATTCAGCCTTATAACAGTTGTCGTTGTCGTCAATGACTGTGTCGTTTTTTTGTAATAGATTAAAGTGACGCACAACATGTGTTCTTAAATCTTTAGTATCCAAAAATATTTTTTGCAACATAGTTCGTCTTACAATTTTTTTTTTAATTGGTCATTATTTTACCATAGCTTTCATACAAATTCCGCTCCCGAAAAAAACTTTAAATGACATAACTTTCTTATAAATGTGGTTATTGATAAAAAATTTAGCGACGATAACTGGCCATAGGTCCCGTATAAAACCCCCTCTTTAAAATCGCTAAAGACGAACAAATCTCATAAAGATAAATATATATCTAAATAATATTCGGCACAAAGAACTTTTAGATGAACATTAGCCTCATAACATGAGTTTGTTTTGCTGGGTCCATGTTTGCCCATGGCTCCCAGATACACTACACTCAAAAAGAAAAATCAATCCATCCGTACTCAAATCAATCCGAAGCGGTATTAATAGTACGGATTTTTTTGAATCAAGTACAGAAAGATTGATGCAAGTACGGATTTTCAATCGCAAAATACTTAAATTATATTCAATCCCGATTTCGTACTTGAAATAATCCGAAAATGCGATTGATTTAAGAAAAACTAAGATTAAATCAATCTCAAAATGCGCGTGATTCAAGAATTATAAAATTGTTTTAATCCGAATTCGTACTTAAAATAGTCCGAAAATGAGATTGATTTAAGAAAAACTAAGATTAAATTAATCTTAAAATGCGCTTGATTCAAGTATTATAAAGGTCATTTTATCCTGAATTCGTGTTAAAAAAAAAAAACCAAAAAAGAAATTAGAAAGAAAAAAATTATTATGATTGATTTACTTACCCGTTTTGCACCTTAAAGAATGATAAAACACCAACATCATGCCCGATATGGTTTTAACTTTAAAAATCTTATGTACATATTTTACCAAAAATATAAACTAAATGAGAAGCAAGAGTTCAAATCTACCTTTTAACCCTTCGTGGTACACATGAGTCTGGCCAGACTTTTTTTCAATGTATATAGAAAATCAAAACATGCGTCAGCCAGAGGGCTAAACACAACATAAAGTTTAATCTTTTTTTTACTTGATTTAAGAATTTCATACTTATTTCAAGAAATTCCGGGATTGATTTTCGAAAGTAATCCCATTTAGGATAGTTTTGAGTACGTTTTAGTGTTATTCGTACTTGAATTTCTGAGTACGACTCGTACTTAAAGTAATCATAAAACACTTGATTTATCCCCAGTGTTTTTCTTTTTGTGAACACTATCGAAAAGTTGTATGTTTACACTGTGGTGCAGGGTATTAAATGGTCGGACTTGTACGACTATACTTTCTTAAAAATTAAAAAGTAATATTTTTTTAAAGATCGAAAAATGCTTATACTTCTTAAAGGAATGGAGAAAAAGATTTCAAGATACTCTCGAGTGATTACCCTTTCTCGTCAAGGGTTGGAACTGAGTATCCCCTTACATTAAAGTTATAAGAAAAACCTCTGCAGGGTTTTTTTTACACTTAAAAGATGGATTAATGTGTTGTTCGGTTCACTGACATTCGCAAAACACTTAACATTTGAGGACTTTAAATCGCAAAATATGTATTCTCTAAATCGCAATCGCAAGAAGTTTGTCGACTTCATATCGCTAAAGCATGCTCAAAGCAGTGTTCGAAAATAAACAGAACATTATTTAGCGTTCGGCTCACACACCCAGGAACGATATCTATATTTTTAGTGTTTGTGTAGACGAACACAACCCGTAATACCGTTCGTAACTATATAGTGTTCTGTTTTTAGTTAAAAACAGAGCAATTGTAGTGATACTGCAGACAAACATTATATTTAAATGTTCTATAATGTTTCCTGTTTTACATTGATAAAGAAATGTACAATCTAAAATTTTTAGCAACGACCGCACCACCACAAACAGCTTGTGTGTGTATTATATCGTAAACAAAACGTACGAGTTTCAAAACACTATTAAATAAATCTGGCGTTTTGAGATTTCCAATTGTATAATTGTCAGAACAACAGAGGTAGGCTCGAAATGCCAACCATTTCTAAACAAAACATTGTAAAACCAAAAGAAAAAACAGGCTTTTCGCTGCCACCTGTAGTGAATTTGCCTTGAACATTATCATTATATATTTTTATTATTGTTGTACTCCCAATAGCGTTTTTAGAAAAGAGTGGACCAGATTTAAGGACCTCAAAGCATTCTTAAATCAAATTATTTGCTTTTAATCAACCCTCGTTGCCAATGGTTTATTTTTCTTTTTTTTGTAAAAACTGGGAAAACAAGGTCTGCTTGGAAAGCAAAATACACACATACGTTTGAACATATGATACACTCTTTTGAGACCGTGTCCATGACGGATCACATAGGCTTAATTATTTGAACTGCGGTGGTTTAACATGCGAACCACCTCCTTTTTTGCTCAATATGTAACATGAAAAAATCTTGGCCTTTTTTCCATGAAATCTAAATACAAAAATCTAATTCTTACTCATAGCAAATGTACTTTAGAAACAGCCAAGAAAAAATATCAGCCAAAACTCGATTAAATAAATTATTTAAAAAAAAATGGTCTAGTTTTTAATTTTGAAAAACAAAATCAATTTAACTTTTATTCACATTCAACAATTTTTTTTTTCAACTTTTTTGCTTCTTTTAAGATTTGTCGTCTTAGACGAACGACAATGCGCTTGCAATGTTGTATGAAGTTGGCAAGGTGCTTTAAGCCTCCAAGATTGTTGCTGTTGTTGTTTGAATAATGAATGGTGGTAATGCTGCACCACCTTAAAATCAACTAAAACAACAACATTAATAATAGCAACGGCAATACCAACAACAAAAACCTCAGTAAATGGCAACATAGTAAATATATGCAGCATCAAAAAGTTTTTGGTGTTAATAGCCGACGCATGGGCGTTGATAACGCTTAAAACGCACCATGTGAGTGTTGCAGGCATTTTACATGCGAGTGTGCGAGTGTGTGTGCATCTTATGCACGCTCGACATCAATGATATAATATTTTAAATGCTGCATTCTTTACCATAAATCTGAGAAAGGGGAATGAATAGTTAAACTTGCTATTTTGGAAGAGGGTTCAGGGGAGAGGGGAGTTTTAGTTTAGAGTGTTTTTAGTTTTAATTGTATCTATTTGAATTTATTTATTTTTTTTTTTTTTTTTAACAAAAAAAAGGTTTAGTTGTTGTTATTGTTTTCTAATAAGAAAGAAAAAAACAATCTATTTTCAATGGAAATTAATCTTAAACGCATTTTTTCTTGTCTGGGGGAGATACCTAAAAGAAACAGTGGTTTGAATAGGCACAATTGTTAAAGAAAAATATTTAAAAATTTTTAGATTGAAAACTTCGAATTTAAAACAAATTAATTGCTTTTGTTATTCATTAAACACAAAGAGATAACGCCTCAAAAGATCAGTTAGTTTAATTGAGATTATTTAAAACACTATCAGTTGTTGGTTTCGCACAAGATGTCAGCTAGTTCTTCTTATGAATGTGCACAATGGTTACACTAAGAAACTGCCATACTGATTACAAATTTATTAAACAATGTTATTTCGTAGTTTTAGTTTCGAGATATTGTCACATTAATATTTTCAGAGTACACCCTTTTACTTGAAAATTTAGGCGAAATAACTCCGAGCTAGACAATCAAATGCTGGTGAATTTTAAAAGTCTGAAATCTACGGAAAGCTTAATATCCGTATTTGGATATAGAAGTCTTACTGTCTCTGATGTCGGAACTTAAGAAAAGTGATAAGCCGAAAATAGGGCGAAGTTGCTTTAGTGATTATTAATTGTGAGTCACACCGTAACATCACGTTTTTTGCCCAACTTAATTTGACATTTCTTTGTTTCAGTGTTTGACAAATTCAACTATGGAGAGGTACACAATTAAGCAGTGCGTTAATATCACAAAAGCGGGCGTTCAAATCGAAATGAATTTCGTGCACTTCGTGATTATTTTTGGTCAGCATAATCGACGAAATGTGTCCACAATTGCGAAAATTGTTCTGCGGAAAACATTGCTGCTATTAGTGAGAGTGTGGCAGAAGAGCCGTCAACCTCGACTCGTCGTCGTACCCAACAATTGACATCTCACGAACATCACTGACCCGAATTTTAAATAGATTTGAATTTACACGCTAACAAGGTTCAATTGACTCAAAAGCTGAAGCCTACTGGCCGTTTCAAGTGTCGTCTATACGCCGAATGGTTGGTTGAACAGAATAGTGACTTTATAAAGAAAATCATCTTCAGCGACGAGGCACACCTTCACATTAGTGGATTCGTTAACAAGCAGAATTGCCGCATTTGTGCAAATGAGAATACACGAGTGATTGTAAAAAAACCGATGCATCCACAAAGAGTTACTGTTTGGTGCGGTTTATGAGCTGGCGGCGTCATCGGGCCGTGCTTCTTCGAAAATGAGGTCGGCCAAACAGTTACCTTGAATGGTGTTCGCTATCGCCAGAAATTGACGATACGGACCTGTAGGATATGTGGTTCCAACAGAAGGGTGCCACTCGCCACACAGCTAACGAAGCAATGGCTTAGATCCTTCTATCATAATAAAAAATATTAAGATAATTCTCCGATAACTTTTTGTTTTATGTACAATTAACATCGTGTGTTTTGGTTGGACTACTAAAGGGTAGCTTCATCAAATACTAACTCTGTGTCATGGCTTTAAGTCGATAATTAAATTACACAAATTAAAAGAATGTTTAAAGCAGCGTTCGAAAATAAACAGTTCATTATTTAGCGTTCGGCTGACACACCTAGGACCGATATTTATTTTTTTAGTGTTTGTGTAGACGAACACAACCCTTAATACCGTTCGTAACTAGTTTCAAGAAAGAGCCGAACATTATATAGTGTTCTGTTCTTCGTTAAAAAACAAAACAATTGTAGTGATACTGTAAACAAACATTATATATTAATGTTCTTTACAGAAATGTACAACCAAAAAATTTTAGCGACGACCGCAGCACGAACAGCCTGTGTGTGTATTGTGTATATGTTTTGTTTGTGTAAAATTATTTAGCTGGCTTTTTGTTTTTTTTTTTTCGTATGTGTATTTTGCTTTTGTTTGGTTTTTTATCAGCCATAAGAGCGCTACGCACAACAGAAACGAACGAACTTTAATGAGCTGAACCGAACACAATTAAGTTTGTGGTTTTTTAAATAACCCCGAATGGAATTAAATCTTCTCATCTTTTGTTGAGTTGAATAAAAACAGTATTATTTTTGTGTTCGAAAGATGACAAACAGGGAAACGTTTTTTTTTTTAATGACTTTCTACACAAACACTATTAGCGTGTGTGTTTTCCACAAATCTTTTAAACCGAACACTAAGGAGCGATATTTAGTGTTAATTTTCGAACACTGGTTTAAAGCGAAATGTTTTAAGTGCGAAATTTTAGAATCTTTAAACAAAAGCTATTTCGAATATTAAAAACTATTCTACGATCTTTGCGAAATAGATTCTTTCAAACCAAATACGATTGAGAAAGTCTACTGTACTCGTGCCAATGAATTTATTATTTAGTTCGATTAATTTTGTATCTCAATAGCGAGAAGTAGCAACACAATGCTGCTCCTAATTGTAGTTAAGTTTGTTGCTGCTTTTAGGCCTACTTGCAGTGAGAACATGTTGCTGCAACTAAATATTTACTATTGTTGTTGTTGCTCTTTTGACTGTTGTTAACTGCTGCTATGGGCGACGACGATTTAAATTACGATTAGTAAGAAAAAGTGTGCTTGTTGTTGTTCGTCTATTAAAAATGTTAAAACTATTTTGTTCTTGTTGCTGTTGTTGTTTTAGATATTGTTGTTTAGGTTGTTGCTGTTGTTGCTTTTGTTATATAAGGTGCCCCGTATTGTTGCAGTACATATTCAATATTATTTTGTTGTTATTTGTTGTTGCTGCTTTAATTTTGCATAAATATTTTTACCACTTTTGTGACAAGCGGGCGGTTATAGATTGAGAAAAAAAAGCTTGCATTCAAAAAAAATCTCAAAATTCAACTTGGAAACTAATTTCTGTATTTTGAGTTTTTAGTTTTGTGAATAAATTTTTGGTATATAAGGAATTGTTGACACAATATAGAATCACACAAAACATTTTGCACTTAAACGGATTAAAAGCGCAAAGGTTTAGCTCCGAAAGCAGCATAAGAACGTAATAGAACTAATTCTAAACTAAATAAAAATAATTTTTAAAAACTAAAGATAATTAAACAAACAAACAAATAATAATAACCATGGTTCAAAAGGCAAGTGTTATGGAAAATAATGAAAGCCTTCAAGCAATTTTAGAAAAAGTTTTAAAAAATTGCCAGGATATTAATTTGTGTGCTTAATTAATTTCTTGTTTGGTTTTATAGCTTGTTATACTTAGTGCTTTGTTGGCTGTTGCATCGGCTGTTGTAATTCCGGGACCACTTCCTGGCTACCATTCACCTTATGGTCCTGCAGTTTTACCTCACGGACCCGCATTGTTGTCTCATGGACCAGCATTATTGCCTAAGATTGCTGCACCCGTTTTCCCTGCTGTCGCTAAATACGCTGCACCTGTGATTGCCAAAGTCGCCGCTCCCGAGCCATACGATCCTAATCCTCAATACAGTTATAGCTACGATGTCCATGTAAGTATTAAAGTTTTTGGGACAACATAAATATTGGCTTTATTTACATAGAGTTTGCAAGTGTTTTAAAGGAATCAAATGCGATTAATAGAGTTTTTGCATTAATAGGAAAGAAAAGAAGAAACATTTTAATTTTAGAGCAATGGTGGGCGCTCCATAGCACAATTGTGCTGAGAGATTTCACACGTATTCTTAGCCTCTTTAGTTTTGTTTTTGATGAGACACATTTTCTTATATTTTTTGTATTTTTTTTCAAGAGAATTTACCCAGCAAACACACGTATTTTTTTTAAACAAGTTCATTTTGAATGAGACAGCAACGAATGCACATGAAGCGGATACTTACATATTTGAACCTTTGTTTTACATAAATGAATATGGTTTTTAATTTTTGAACTATTAAAAAAATGTTTTATTTTACTTCAAATGCGTAAAATATTAAATAAAGAAATATAATGCACCATTATATTTCAAACGCTTGGCTTTGTGTTTGGTGGGTAATTCTGCCATCTCACTAATACTAATAAACATCAATACAAGCACAGTTTTAATTGTGCCCACTTCTGTTTTAGAGTCATTACAGGGAGACTACTCTCTATTGCGATGCGAAGAAAATGATAGCAAATCTCGTGATTGGTGCTCTTTAATGCGTTAACGCATTTGTCTTTCGCATCTTTTTATTTGCTCTTTTCGCAAATCATCACTATTTCAATCAAATTTTCAAATTTCAAATTTTTTACATATTTTGATATTTCATCACTCACAATCTGCGCCATCTTTAATTTTTATTGCCAGTATTGCTTTATTTTCGAAAAAAATTTGAGAAAGTGATAGAGAGTACAATTGCATTCGTATCGCAATGCAAGAAAATAAGAATAATCATGAGAAATAAGAAAATTAGAATAATCATAAGATTTGTTTCAATCATTTTTTATGATCGAAAGTTTTTACAAGATATTTTCTGGCCTATAAAAAATGTTTTTAACTTTATGAAACTCTTGAAATCATCAAACCTCATGGTGTTTGGAACACATTCAAACTATTTTGTAAATCTGTAAAGAACGTTTAAGTGTGACAAATATGTTTGATGCTTGAACGAAATATTAAATTATTTTTTAGCCTTTGAATACAACACAAAACTTAATCAGCTGACAAACGACCCATTAAAGTTGTTTTGTGTTTGATTTAAGTTTCGTAAGGGGCCAAATACACAATTCAAATGTTTGTCATGCAGACGAATTCACTCGTGTACGTGTGCTGAACGTACGTAATATTCGCTGTCATATCAATTTTTTTTTATTTTCCATCCAACATCGTCAGTGTCACACATACCAACACATTTTCACTAAATACTACCACAATGCTTGATGAGTATTTTGATAAGGGTATTTGTTAAACTTTTAGTTCTTAATAATTCTAAAGCTTAGAACTAAAATATTTTCAACATTTTTTTTACAGTCAAAGTCCTTGATTTTATATCGTTTTCGAAACCTAAAATAGTTTGGATATAGTAGAACACAAATATAAAGAACTGCTGGAAAATTTTCTTTATTTGTACAACACTAAATATTGATCAATGGTTTGATTCAAACATAAACAAATTTAAATCGACTGGGTACAAAAAGGGCTTTTAAAACAAAGTTCGAATGGAGAGGGTAACTTTACTATCGAACATAAATTCATACATTGATTATTTTTAGTCTAATTTGTATAAAACAAATTTCAACTCTTCAACGGGTTGAAGTGTTCTCTTAAGATACAACGCTTGAGGCAAGCAATTCAATGAAACTCAAGTGTATATCAAATTTTCAAATAACACTCAAGAAAGATTGAACAAAGTAAAATACAACTAGAAAAAAATTATTATTTAAATTGTAAAACTCTATGTATAAAACCAAGTTTGATAAGTGTGTTGCAAATTGTTTGAATCAAACATTGACAATTTTGAGTCAAATGTGTGTAAAAAAGGTTCAATTATTAAAAACACTTAAAAGTCTATTCTTTAATTAAAACACTTAAAAACCTTCATACATTTAAACGAAAATCATAGAAGTTTTCATCACAAAGTTCGAATTCGATGTTAAGCAAATTTTATATAAATTCAAGATTGTGTTTGATTTAATACTTTTATTAAATATAATTATTTCGAAATCTATAATTTGTTTAAAGAGATCACAAAAAAGTGTCATAATCATGTATGTTCTATAAATCGTAATGAACAAATATTAAAAACGAGCCTGTCAAGAAAGTTCACAAAAATATTCCTTTTTATATGCTTTTTACTTTACTTTTAACAATTATCTAAAAAAAAAAAACAACTCCTAAAAACAGAAAAAAGCACAGTCAGTTTGTAAATAACGAAATCCGTTTCTGGATCATGTCCGCTTGTCTCCAGTTGATCATGCAACACCCAACTCTATTAAACCTAAAGATGTGTGAAATGATGCTTGCTTTTGGAATCTTTTAAAACTCTTCCAACTTTTTATTTTCAGGATCACTCAACTGGTGATATTAAGAGCCAACAGGAAACACGTCACGGCGATGTTGTACAAGGCGCTTACTCTCTGATTGAACCCGATGGTACCAGACGTTTGGTTGAATATACCGCCGATCCTGTCCATGGTTTCAATGCTGTTGTACACCGTGAACCAGCTGCTGTTAAAGTTGCTCCCGTAGCTAAAGTTTTGGCTCCTGCTCCTCTATTACATGCTGCTCCAGTCATTGCTAAACCTGTACTACCCGCTTTTCCAGCTTTGACTAAAATAGCTGCTCCTTACGGTTATCCCGCCTATCACTAAGTCATTTAACGTGAGGCAATTACAAAATAAATTTTACCACCATCAACTTCCGCAAACAATCACTAGCACTACCCAATCAACCAACCAACCAACTACAACCACAACAACACTCATGCAACAAGAAGTAAAACGTTGACGACTTTGCTTTGAACTTAACAAAAACTCTGGATAAAATGCTTACGATAAACCGTTAAAATTGTTATTACACTCACTCTCGCTCACATGCACACACTCTATCTTTCTCTCTCTCGCTCTCTTTCTCTTAATTTCACTGGCATTAAGGACATTGTCGCTGCAATGCATTGGAATTTTACACTGAATTATTTGCACGAGTCTGAAGTGTGAGTAGCTGTGTGTGTCTGCCTGTGTTTGTTGTAATTTAGTCATCGCCCTTTTAAGGATTATACATTTTAAATATATTATTTCATTTTTTCGTATTTATAACGAATTTCTTTTTCTTTTTTTTCAATGTTCATTATCATAAATCGACTTTTTGTTTTGTTTTTTTTTTATAATTTTTGTTTTATTTGTATATAAAACGATTTTTCCTCCTCAAATAAATAAATAATAATTATATTTTTTTCTCTTAGTTATTTTTAAGGCTGTTTGACCGCGATAAAGTTGTTTAATTTTTAAAGATAATATTAAAAAAAAAAAAATAATAATGTAAATATGTAATATTATAAAAAAAAATCGAGGGAGTTTTAAATGTAAAATGAATGCAATGAAAAAAATATTTTACTTATGAGTGTTTTATTTCTTTTCTTTTATAAGTACTACTATTGCCCCCGCTACTTTGTTGGCGTCTACCTTTCTTTCGCGGACATATTTGTATGCCAAAGGGTATGTTTCTAGGTTTTTTAAAAAAAAGTACCAACATTTTTTTATTTTAAAGGTTTTCTTTCACTCAGGACCCTGCTTCTATAATTTAATGTTTCTAAATTAAATTTTATAGAAAATTCAAAAAGTACCACATGTATTGCAGAAAAGTAAAAGAAAGAATTTTAGCTTCCCTTATTTCCTCTTTTTTTTTTTTTGATACTTTTTTATTCCGCCTATTAAAGTATCAAAAATTTCAATATTGTAGTGGGACCCTACAATTAAATACGTACATATTTGTCAATTGAGAAAAATGGTTTGCAAAAAAAAGTATCAAACATGAGTACGATTTTCACCCCTTAAACGTTCGAATTTCGAAAAAGTACTAAATTAATGTTTTAATTGTTTACATAGTTTAAAAGATTGATTGGGTGACAACCCGTTTACTCCTGAAAAAGCCCGAATTTCAAAAAAGTATCAGACACTTGTCCGATAATTTTTTTTAATGAACAACGATAAGTATTACATTTTTTTTTTATCTTATTAGTTTAGAATTTCGAAAAATTCCGTCCTAATGGATCGATTTAGCGAGAGACCATATTCCGGTCCGAGTGTTAAATTTTAAGCTTCAGGCGTTTAGGATGAATCAGTGCGTCACTAACGTTAAAATTGTACATACATATATAAATTGAGGATCTATGGATCTTCGTCTTTTAAATGGAACGGACTTACTCCAAAAAATTTCATTCAATTCAATTAAAATTGCTTAAAATGTTTTTGTTTGTAAATTTATTACGAAATTAACCAGCCATGTTCTGGAAATGGAATTCGAGTGCAATTGAAAGCGAAAAAATTTTTAAAACGATTTTTAAAGGTTTATAAAAATATTTCTTTTATATATACGTAATACTTTGGGTAGCACTTATATTTATTAGAATTACTACAAAAATCATGAAAAACTACGATCATTTTTAAAAAAATTTAACTAAAAATTTCCTTCGATTTTAATTTTCAGAACATGGCCGAATTTCTTAATAAAAAAAAAACGATAATACTATAGTAAAGCGCTGATGCCGCGCTTTTTGGGTTGTCTTTGTACATTATGTATGGGCATAAGAATTGTTGACAGTTAGAAAACGCTTGACACGGGGTTTTATGTTGGTTTGTAAGGTGCTTTGCAGAGCTTACTAACAGGGGTGCCAGAAGATTTTGATAAGAAATCGGCATATTTTGAAAAAAATCGGCATTATCGGCACTTTAAATTAAAAAAATCGGCAAACTATAAATACCTCTTTTAAATACAATAAAAAATATTTTTAATAACAAACCAGAAAAATGCGGCATTAACTAATGTTTGAAACATAATGATCAATAAAAAATAAACGTTTTGTAAATAATTTGCAGTTAATTAAACACAAATATATATATATTTCGTACTTTTGGGTAATTTTTTTAAACTTTTTTTATTATAGACAAATATTTGAGTTTGACATTTTTATTAAATTATACTGGCTAATTACAGCAGTCGTGATTGAAGACATTTTCGATACGAAAGCTATTTTATTTATAATTGTTTTAGTCAATGCTGAACGAATGGAAATTTTTTTTTCAATGTTGTAAAGCATTTATTTGATTTTTCACAACACTGAAAACATAATTTCTATTCGTTCAGTATCGACTGAATGAATAAGAACTAAAATTGCTTTCGAAACGAAAAAGTATTCGATCACGACTGCCAGAATCAGCCCCCTCAAATCAGTTTCAAAACAATTCGAATTATTAAACTTGAAAAATGAAACATCTTTGCAAATAAATATAATATTGTGTTTAATTCGACCTTTAAAATGTATAAATTAAAGATCTTTTTTTCCTTTTGACTTGCATTCAAAAAGAAGGACCTCGAGCTCAAAAGGAAAAAAAGTTTTTTGCAAATTTTATTTTTTCACCATCGAAATTTATTTTTATTTAGGTTGACTTGGTTACAAATTTTTTCATAACTTTCGAAAGATTGGAAGGAAAATAATTTTTTGGAAATGCACCGCAAAAAATTCTCACGTTTGCAAATTTACTTCACTTCCTTACATTCCTTAATTCCGTATAATCTTATAAAAATAATGTTTTTATTCAAATTATTTTTATTGATAGTGCATATAAATTTAGCTTACCCTTACTCCTTTGTAAGCACCTATTCATTTTCAAACTCAATTATAAAGTTCTTTATATTTTTCTAATAGAAAAAGATATTTTATTTGGATTTAAATCTTTTATTCTTCATAGATGAATATTTTTCAAATAAAATTTTAAAAATTTAACAAGTGTTGCACAAATTTAATATGTTATACCAAAACAAACAAAAAGTTACTATGTTTTAGTCGTTTATTGAAAAATCGGCATTTTTCGAGCAAAAATCGGCAAATCGGCACTTTGATAATTTAGAGGCGAAAAATCGGCAAATATGGCAGGCCTGCTTACAAAGCATGTTGCTTACTGAAATCATTGTGCTCTCTCACACTTTCAGTCAAAAGTTTTGTTAAAGTAAGTGTGTATTAGAAGAGGCGAAAGCGCTTAGTACAGTAGAATATAAACGTACAGCTGATCATTTTCTATATGTAAGAACTAGGGATGTAACCGATAAATCGACCATACTGTAGGTTTGCCGATATATCGGTATCGGCGTCATTTTACTGACAATACTTTTTTTAGAGTTTTTTTAAATCAACAAATTTATTTTTAACGCATATTTTAACAACGCATGCAAAAGTAGAAAGTATTCCTTCTTATACGTTCGATACGTACATGCATTCTACGCGTTTGCTATGTAACTTGTAAATACCATCTTACACTGATTATACTTTTATGACAGATGCCATTTTTGGTTTGGTTAAATGTTCCCTCATCGCTAAATCGTATACGCATTCATATCCTTTAAGATTATTCTGCTTATTTTCATTAATGTTTCTGAAAATAATTTTGCTGAAAATTTATTTGATTTCCCCAATTTTGGGAATTTTTTTTAGTTCATTTCAAAAGGCGTTGTCTGATTTCGTTGCTGGCAACAGAACTGAAGTTGAGTTGCCATCCGTAATCGACCCATTAGTTTATTAGGGACTTAGTTCGTAGCGCCAGTTCGGAGCCTAAGCTCTGAATGAAAGATTAATGAAACATATTGTTTTTCCTCGAATATTTCAAAGACAATCAACTTCAATCGTATTGAAAAAAAATTTATTATTGAGCAACTTAACATAACTCCGTACTCTGAAATTGTTGGAGACATGGTCACCCCTACGCCTAGTAAAAGTTCTGATAAGTCTGCAAAAACTGGCCTTTAGAGCGTTTGTGAAAAACTTATAAGAGAATCCGAGGAGAATGAGCCTCCGTTTATCCTAACCTGTGGTTCAGCTGGATAATGGGTCGAGAGATACCTTAGACCTTCTAATATTTTTGGATCCGCAGATCTGTTTGTATATTAAGGCAATGACCTGTTATACCCAAAGTTGAAAAAAATGTCGAAGAAAAAATTAAGTTTTTGAATGAGTTCTGTCGCATCTGGGGGACTCTTCTTCACTGCAGATCTGGTTAAAACAGATTTGCTAAATCGTCTATCTACGCAAAAATTGAAAATACTTTTATTATACTTTTATTTTTTTAATAAAAATCGTAAATTTAAATTCAACGAATATTTTTAGTGTATGCTAGTGTTTTTCGAGTTGCGGCATTACCTATATATAGGACCTGTAGTGTATTATGAACCAATCGCCATGAACCGGGCTGCCAGACTTGGGGATTAGACCAATCGCCATGAACAGGGCTGCCAGACTTGGGGATTTATCCCCAAAGTTTGGGATTTCATGCGAGCAAAAATTACAAAGAAAGTCATTTGGGGATTGGGTATTCAAAAAAAAAATCGGGGATTTTTTGGAATTTTACACATTTTAAATATCTTTTCTCTTATTATTTACGATTATTTTTTCTTTGTTTCGTATATAAAATATGACAAAAGAAGCAAAACTTTTATCTTACTTTTATCAACAACTAACACGGCGAAGGGTCCTAATTAAGATTACCTTAACAAAAATAAGTGTGTAAAATGTACTTAATAAACTTATGTTATTATTCCTGCGTAAGCGTTTTAATAAAGAAGAATTTAAAAAAAAGAAACTAAAACCGTTGACAACACATAAAATTTTTAATTTTTTAAAGACAATTTTCAGCAAATATGTCTTCCCCAAAAATAAGTAAATTTGAACATTTGAACAAATTTGAACATGCTTATAAATTGGCTTATTTGTCTTGAAAAATAGCATATTCCTTGTAATTCTTCACTGGAATCGCATAAAAAGGATTTTAAAAAACATGCCGAAACCAGTCGCTACAAGCAAAATAAAATAATTTTTTTAACTAAACATTTTTATTTCGGGATTTCTGGGGATTTCCTATTAAAATTGTTCTTACTATTTTTTAAAAATAATTAAAATTTGGTCACTAAAAAAAATATTAACTTTTTAAGGTTTTGTTAATTTGGGGATTTTTAGGGATTTTTTTAATTTTTTGGGGACAAAGAAAAAAAGTACCTCGCAGCCCTGGGGCCTAATTCTGGCAGTCGTGATCGAGTACTTTCTCGATTCGAAAGCAATTTTATTTCAGTCGATACTGAACGAATCGAAATTATTTTTTCAGTATTGTGAAACTCAAATTAATGCTTTACAAGACTGAAAAAATAATTCCGATTCGTTCACTATTGACTGAAATAATTAGATATTAAATAGCTTTCGAATCGAGAAATTACTCGATCACGACTGCCAGAATCAGGCCCCTGGTCATGAATGTCGATTTTATAATTCTTTAGTTACAAAAACCAAGATTATGCAAAATTTCATAACTGTAACTACATTTGGAAACCCATCACCATGGCAACCGACGTTGTGCTAACTTTTGGTACTTTATTGTTTAAATATATAAACTCAAGGACCTAATTAGGCGGCTTAAACAGTTTTTTTTACCGAATTAACAATATATTGTTATGACAGATTAAGATATTTTATATATGTTGTTGTGAACAGTAAATACTATGAAAATACAAATAAAAATTTAATTTTTTGGAAACGTTGGCTCACATTAGAGTGCCCCGGTAGACTAGCTGGTAGTGAGCTAGTCTATCAGCGCCGGGGTTGCGGGTTCGATTCCCGCCAGAGACTCTGGTTTCTTTCCTGCAGACAAGCGCAGAGCTGCGCGGGGTTTAGCTTAGGGAATTAAAAAAAAAAAAAAAAAAAAAAAAAAAGACATTTGCGTCCACACACACCAAAAGTGTCATAATGTCCATGGCCGTAATGACATTTTTAAAAGCGTTATATGGTGTCATTGTGACATTTTGTCCTGCTACCGCTGAGAATAAAAAAAAATTCAGCCAAAAAACTCTTTTGACTGCATAAACATTATAAAAGAGTCTTAGTTTATCTATTCTTGTGGCAGTGTGCACAAAAACTGACTTAAGACTAAATCTTTTAAAATACCAAAATGCCGGTAAGAAATTTGTATCGAAGTTTTCAAAAATAACATTCATTGCATGTTGTTCAATTCTGACGTCAGGTTAAAAGAGTTTTTTCCCCTGGAAAAATTTTGTTTGAATAAGTTTAAGAAAATCTTGGATTTTTATTAGAAAAAATTTTATGATTTTATTAGAGAGTAAAGTTTAAGTTTTTTAATTAACGAGTTGAAACGTAAATGCAACACATTAAACGCTTACGATTAAGATTTTTACAAATTCATTAATATTGACTAAGTTTTTTTACTGCATAATTTATGTATCAAAGTCAATGAAATAAAATACCAAATAAATTGTATGCAACGTGTTAATTGGTTGGTGTCTGCTTATTTCAAATTAATTTAAATAGCATTTTCCTTTTAAGCCATTTTTTTTTTTTTTTAATTTGCCTTCGTTAAATAAAACCATCGTTATCGATTATTAATAATTTTATAGTTTTTCTTCAAAATAGTATGAGTTTTTTTTTAAGAATATGCATAAAGATTTGGTATTAATTTATTTAAGTAAATACTCGTGTTCATTGTCTCTCTTTGGAATTTAAAGTATGACTAATTTGAAGCACACTTTGCTTCGTTTGCGTGGTTGGCTGACAGACAGACAGATAGATAGATAGATAGAAAGACATGATAAAATATTAATTTATTGTAATGCTTTAACTCAACAGTTTACTGCTGCAACGAAAAAGGTTTTTTTTTAGTTTTACGCATAAATAAATATAAACTGTGGATTAGTTAAACGAGAGGTAGACTTTAGATGTAAAATGTTTTACAGAAATAAACAGTTGTTATACAAAAATGGTTTTTGACTTACGATGGCGCACGCAAACAAGGGAAAGAGACAGTGTTGCCATAACTGTTTGATAAGAAGAACTTCAAAAAAATCTGCTAGATCGTAAAATGAATCATTAAATGAAGATTAAAACATATTTTAAATTTGCTAAAAATTGATAAAAATATGCTGAATTTTTATAAAAATGTTATGCTAAAAATCTTCTAAATAAAAACGAATTTGAATATCTGTGGCATTTTGACAAAACACCTTAAGTCGAGATAAGATAGAAAAAAACTTTTAAAAAAAAATCTTGGTGAAAAAATCTTTTTTATTAAATAACAAAATTAAAGAAAAATCTGGTTTATAATACGAAATTTTAAAAACGTACACAAAAATGTTTTTGAATGAAACTTCATCCTAGTGTTCCAGTTTTGGAGCAGTTACTTTTAGTATTCATATTTTTTGTTTTTTTTTGTGTGAATGCAGTTGCAATTATTTGTATGCTGTGGTAACTGAGGCCCTTATTTTTTTCAGGACTAAATTTTTGTTTTGTTGCGTGTTGTTTGTTTAAGTTTTTTGAAACAAAAAAATGTCTCGACGCAAAATGTAAGGCTTTTGTGTTTGGTCACACTGTAAACGATTTTTTTTAGTGCTCACAAATTTATAGTTGATATATAAAATAGTTACAAAAAACTGAAAATTTTGTTTTAGTTTATGTTTCTTTTTTTCACACAAACGCACCGTTCCATTATTGGAACAGTGGGACAATATACCTTTGTAAAGTAAAGTAATACTTAACAAGTTAAATAGTCTGTTTGCACTTGTTTTGTTCAACTCTTTTATTATTATTAATAATATTTATTAATACTATTGTTTAGGAGGTTATTACCATACCATCTTACAATTTTAATTGAAATCTGCGGACTGGAAGCACGCTTGGGATAATATGGGTTAACAAAATTTTTTTCAACTTTTTTAATTTGACTTAAGATGTTTTGTCATGTACACACTTCATAAAAAATTTTATATAAAAAAATATATATGATTAGTATGGAATTGTTTAAAAACGTGTATAGTAAGTCTGTTTGAAACAAAATATGCTAAAAAAATCTGCTTTTAAACAAGTAAAAATATGCTAAAAAAAAAGGGCTAAAACTAAAATCTTCAGTCCATTTAAGTGAAACAGACCAGTCTCCGGCGGGAATCAACCCTCAATCCTCACACTTATAAACTAGCTCACTACCAACTAGCCTACCGGGGCACACCAAAAGTTCTTAGAATTAAATTAGTTATAATCAGGGCAAGTTTAAAATGGCACGAAAAATGGTTAAAAATGGCTGGCAAAATGGCACGAAAAATGGCACAAAATGGCAAAATTTAACATGTTGTTATTTAAGAAATATTTATTTTATTAGGTTTTGATTGTATAGTACAAAAGCATGTTTCTTCAAATTGTAAAGAAAAAAAATAATTTCCTGTTATCGCATTAAACAGTTCAATAAATGGATCATTAAAATATGAGAAGTCCACTTGCAACAAATACCACTAAGTTTAAAAAAAAACAAAATTCTGAGAAAATCGAATAAAACAATTTTTTAAAATTAAAATGACAAGCCATATAGAGAGTTTTGCAGATTTTTTTTTTTTAACTTAGCTGTGTATGCAAGTGAACTACATACTCACATTTACTATTTCTTATTTTAATTAATCTTGTAATCCGGTATTACGATCTAAAACTTTGTTTAAACTTTTTTAAAAATCGTTAAAGCTGTGAATAATCACAACCATTACATACAAAAATCGCTTATATCGCGAACATGGCTAAAATTCGCAAAAATTGCAAAATTGAAAAAACGCAAAAATTTATTTGAAATCGCTAAATCAGTTAAAAAGATTAAAATATCCGATAATGTTTTGTTATGTGTGTATGTAGACCTTTTCACTTGTTAAATGTGTTATGTTTATATTTTTTTCGGCTTGAGGTCTGTTTCATAAAATAGAATAAAAATGAAAACTCTTGTTTTGTTTTAATTTTTATTATTTATTTGTTCCAATATTTCGACCAACTTTGTTGGTCATCCTCAGGGAAATAGTTATGATTTAATATTTAATGCAGTATTGTCCGATGTTGTCGTTTTAAGTTCTTTTCACTGATAATTCCTCTGGATTTTGAAAAAATAACTGGACAATTTGAAAAAGCACTGAACTAACTATAAGAAAAAATAGCATTTTACTCCAGATTTTATTTTGCAACAAATAAAATTTTAAAAAGCAAGGAAACGTAACACTTAAGCTACGGTCACACTTATTAAATATTTGACCAAATAAGCGTAACCCCAACTTTTGTTAATAGTTAGTGAGATTTAAAATGGTCTTAATATTACAAAATAAACTAATTATACTACTATACATAGCAAAAAACAGTTTTTTGTAAGATGTGGTATTTTAATCAAAATAAATATTGATATTAAGCGAAATGATTTTTTAGTTTGGTTGTTGGTCCCGTTTTTTTCGTCAAATATTTGATAAGTCTGACCGTAGCTTTAGAATTACTTAAATCAGGGCGAATTCACTACAAGTGTCAGCGAAAAGCCTGCTGACTTTCGAACCAATTTGTTTTGGTTTAATAATTTTTTATTTATAAATAGTTGACATTTCGAGCCGTAAACATCTGCTGTTTTTGTGGTTTTTGTTTTGTTGTATTATTGCTGTCACCGTATATATTAATTCAACTTGGTATATATTAAATTAAATCAAATAAAAAAGTACATAAACAGCCATGTTATAGTTAAATTTTTGTTTAAATTACCTTCGTTTTTTTTATTTTAAGATAAGTTCTAATGAAGATAAGCTGTACTCGTATTTGAAATATATAAAACAAAATTATTTAACAAACTTTAAACACTGGATCGTTTTTAAAGTTTGTTCGATTTTGATTCCACTCAAATTCGATTTCCCGATGGCCGATAACTTTTCGTTTAGCCACATATATATTTTTTTTGTATTGTTATTTGAAGAATTTAATAACTCTTTTACTTTAGTTGTAAGCAAAAATGTTTGAAACATTTTGCAACTTGTGAATAAAGATTATCAGAAATAACTCAAGTCATTGCACAAAAAGTATTGCTGGTTGGCATGACTAACAAACGAGATCAATTTATATAAGTTTTGTACGTTATTTTTATCCCATTTTTTAAAAACTGCACCTCTCTCTCTATCTCAATAATTGGAATGTCTGTCGCCATATTAGAAATTTTTTCTTAGTATATAATTTTGCTCGAAACAATTAATAAAAAAAAGTACTTTCCAAAATTAAATAAAGTTTTTTAACTGGACAAATTGCATTTTAGCTGGAACCTGGACAGCACCCAAAAAAACTGGACAATCCAGACCATTCCAGTTCGTCTGGCAACCCTAATTGAAATGCAAAACACCAAAAATGCTTAAGTTATCCACTTTCGAGTGGATTCGGATTCTATAACACACCCAATTAATAGTTTGTTATGTTGTTTTTTTTTTTTTTTCTTGAAATATGGTCAACCTATGATTTGATAAATGTTAACAAACAAAGAAATTTTAATAAAATTTATTGCTAGTTAAAAAATATGAAAATGTTTATATAATGTAGCGTCCAAGGTATTTATTTTTATAAATTAAAAAAAATTCAAGTCACATTAACACCTGGAATTCACGAACTTACTTAACGAATTTTTGCCGACGAATTCGTCGTACTATGCGAAGTTCGTCGTTCGTCCCAGTTGTGTTTATACCATAAGCCAAGCTTTCATTTTTAGAAAGCGCTTTTGTTTGTAATTTCAAGAGACTTGAGCAGATGCATTGAAAGTGCTCTTTTATTTACACTTAGTCACTTTTTACGTCCGATTTTTGCAACATTAATTTAGCATTTTGAATAGATTCTGCCCCATATTCGCTAAACTTATTTAAAGATTTCTTCTAGGTTGCAAAAAAGGTATTTTTTGGCAAGCTGGACTAAAAATGACTGTTTATGGCATATGCCATAAAAAACTTGCCCTGGCTATAATAATTTGTTTTTTTTTGCCAATAATCAGCCTTTTTACAGTTGTCAGCTTATCAGCTTTTATTTATGACAAATTTATTAGTTTTGCACCGTCCATTGTTTTATTTAAAAAAATTTTATGTACATAAACTTGAAGAAATTAAATTTTATGAATTCTAAAAATCAAATAACAGTTTATTTCTTTAAACCAAGTTTTAGTTCCTCCTAAAAATCGCACCTTGAAAAAATTCACTTCTAATTGCTACACTTAAAATTTTCATATATATTTACATATTTCCATTTTTGTCTACTCTTTTTTTATTTATGCCCAAACAACCTTGTTACAAGTATTTTATTTTTTCATCGTTTTAGAATTTGCTAATCCATATGGTAACATAGGTATAACAATATTTATTTTATTGATTTTTTGTTCTTTATTAACAAATTGCAGACCTACAACCTCTACAAATACGTATTGAATGAGGGAAAAAATCACGGTTATTACAAGTAACGCACCTTGAAGTTAGAAAAGAAGTAAAAAAAAAGTAAAGAAAAAATGTTTTTTAAAATTTATTTCTAACTTTTAAACGTCAACAGCAGCCGCCAGCTAATGCGTAAGATTCAAGTCGAAGACTCGCTTACAGACAGACAGACGTAGGTATCTACATATGTATGTAAGTTTTATCTTCGGATCCAGTTATATTTTATGTTTTTGGTGAAGGTTATTAAAGTGGTTTTTATTGCAAAAAAAAGTATTTACAAGCAATTTAAGTATTAAATAAAATAAAGTAAAGTAATTAAAAATTATACACAAATCAAAGAATTTTAGTCAACTTACGTTAAATCAAAATTTGATTTATTTGTGACCAGACTTGAAAAAGGTAAAAAAAAGACCTTTACTTTTGAAACAGCAACATTTAAATATTTATACGAAAAACCATTTTTAAAAATATAAAATTTCTTTAAAAAGGCTTTGCACAGTGGGTAATTTTCGGAAAATTCTTCAAAATCTGTAATTCTATAGTCTATATAAAAGTTAAAAGGTTGATTTTTTATCTTATATTAGATGTTGCTTTATTTTCGACAAATAAAGTTAAACTTGCATTGATAATTTACAGAGGTGTAAGAGATTGCCATCGATTTAGTTGCAATATCATGATTTTTCTTAAATGATTGCTTATTTTTTGATTGCATTCAGAATCGAAAAATTGGTTTTATAAATTCAATTTAAAATCATTGAATCAATACGATAAAAACTATTGAATCAATTTTTTTCAATTAATTGATTGCAATAATTTAATTGTAATCAAAATTAATTAGATTTAAAATCTTCGTTCTTTTCAAATGAAACTAATTCTTCTTGAAACAAAGTTGACTCCGATAATTTTGAATTGCCAAAAATGTCAATTTTGGTAAACAACCGCTAGATTCCAAGTGTATATTATTTAGGGAGATAAATAAAAACACAAAAATCAAATTAGTTTTTGAAATAAAAACTTAATTTGAATAAAAATAAAATAGTTCACAAAGGTAAAGCTGGCCACACACTAGTGATTTGTGCAAAGGATTTGTGCGAGCTCGACGTCTTGCTACTTGTTAATTGAAAATGTTCAATTCTTGTGAGTTTCTGCAAGAAAATTTGCAGAAAAAGTGTGTCTTGAAAATTTTTGTGAGAAAGTTTCCGCTTTGAACTGTCAAATATACTCACAAATCAAAACGCGGTAAGGAAAAATTTTAGAAATAAAAAATATATTAAAGATTCATTGAATAATTACACGGAAAAGGAAAGTATTATTTTCTTAAGTAAATTTTCCTTGTTAAATTATTTTTCTTTAATAATTTTAAAAAAATATGCGAATGTTTTCAAAGCTTCTTGGGAAATTTCGAACATTAAAGTCGCACTATACATAGTTGACGGTTGTATTTTCGCCGCCGTCGTTTAACAATTTTTCAGGTGCCTATTATGAACTAAATTCGATTTTCGACAGCAGTCGAATTAGCTGATCGAACGAATTTTCATTTGGTATTATGGCGCGCATTCGATAAAAATTTACTATTGTGATTTTGTTAATTCACAGTAGTACATTTTCGATCAGCTGTCACTTAAAATAAAAAACTTTTGTTTACAAATTTAAAAAATAAAATTAAAGTTAAACGTGACCACGGAGGAATTATGGTTGTTTTCAAATAATTAAGCTTCTGTGGAGTTTCATTCCACTTTTTTACATGCTGAACTTTGCTGCAAATCATTTGGTCAAAAAAGAATATTGTTCTATAAGGAATATGAGCGTTTCTAATTGCTGTTTACGACGTTTGAATTGCATAAAATGAACAAAACTGATAAAGAATATGGTTTTTGGTATACGAACACAAAAAAAATTACAAATAGTTACATTTTCAACAAGTTTTTTACATTTATTTGCACCGTCGAAAACAAATTTGCTTTCGTTGAAAAATTCGGTGCACAACGAAATTTTCGACAGTGCTGCCAACTCATAATACCAAATTAACATTCGATAGTCGATGTTCGATAGCCAGCGAAAATCGTTTATCGAATGTAACTCATAATAGGGGCCTCAATCTTAGTAAAATTTGTCATTAGTAGGGCGTGGAATTTCATGCTAATGGATGTTTTACCTCGAGGATTTAAATATTAAATCATTAAGTTGTTAATGTTTTTCTTTTTATATAATGTTAAAGTATGCATATAAACTCGCATATTAGTTTTTGGTTTTAGAATATTTTTGCATATTTCTTTTATTTTCATTCAAATGATTTTTGCTTTTTTCTAAATCAAACAATTGTAGAGCTCAAAAAAAAAATTAGAAACTGGTGGATTAACGCGTATTTCGATTCGAAAGAAACAACAAACGAGTCCGATTATTATGAACTGTGCATTAGGATTTTTTTACTACAGTGTTGCAAAATCTGAGGTTTCAAAAACCGATTCGAAATTTCTATGGATATTGTTTGATTAAAGAGCTTTTTTGAAACCAAATAAAAAAGTTATTAAAAAAGCAAAAGTTACTATTAAAATAAATGCATTGGCATAATTTGATTAAAATAAAAAAACCCCAATAAAAAACTACAAAGTATTAAAATTAAATATAAAAAAGAAATAACACATTATAATGAAGGTAGATTTGTACTGGTAGTTTTTTTTTTTTTTTTTTTTTTTTTTTTTGTCCCTATTAAGGTTTACAAATTAACTCAATTTCAGTTAAAATTTTGCATTTTTGTATTATGGTTTAAAACTCTGCTATACTGCGGTTAACAAAAACATTAGCGGAGTTCAGTATTAGGCTTGCAAAAGTGCAAATGAAAAATATCGTAGCTCTTTTGTTAAATCCAATCACAAAATACACAGAGTTTCCGTAAGATTTCATTATATTGTAATGATATTTTGCATTTGCTCTTTTGCAAGCCTAACACTGAACTCCGCTATTAAAAAAATTCAACTCATCACTAACATTTGTTTTAATTACTACTCAACTGGGGCTAGGGTGTTCAGTCGATTAATTCTTGGTTGATTAATCGAACAATTTTAGACGATTAATTTTTCGAATAATTTAAAATTGCTAATTTCGATTAAAGTATTAATCGAAAAATTTATACCGATTAATCGAAAAATAATAATATAAAGCATTTCTGGTAAATGTATAGTTTTTTTAAAGTTATAAGTAGAATAAACAAACCAAATGTATGTGTTCGTTGGAATTGAATAAACCGTCATGTTTAGTGAGTAATTTAGCTTATACTTTTGTTACATTTTTTCAACACAATTTAATAATTCATTTCACAAAAGAAAAAATTACAAAAGTAACTCAAAGATTTATATTAATTTAACGGATATGTTCTAGAAATCGAAATGAAGTGAGATTAAAATCGAACGATAATTTAAATTCAATTACTATTTACAAAATGAACGTAGTTTTTCATGGTTTTAAGTGTTGTTCTAGCAAAAAAAAATTATATACATTAAAGAATGCAGTAGATAAAACGGAATATTTTTATGAACTTTCGATATCTAGAACACGCCCTTTTTTTAATAGTTCATGCGTTTATCTCTTAAGCATAAGTTTGGCTTAAAAATATCTTACGAAGGATAAATCTAATAATGCTAAATGTAACAGGTGTCCAAAAATGTATTAACGTAAATTCTCTTCAACAACTTCACTAATTTACCATGTACACAGTGACTGTTTACTAATTTGTTTCTTAAGTTATCGAAAAAAAATCTCGTAATTTATAAAATTTCTGGATTTAGAATTATTTGATTAAATTTAAAATTTTATTCGTTTAATCGAATAAGTTAAAATTTTAATCGTTTAATCGAATAAGTTAAAAATGCCAAATATCGATTAATCGTTTATTCGAACAAAAATAAAACCCGATTAGTTGAACACCCTAACGGGGGCCAAATTATGGCATTCGATATCGAACGAAATAACAATAAAATTTAAATGGGAAATTCGATCGATATGGAATGACGTAATCTGCTTTAGGCTTTGGCGGTGCAATCAAATATGATCATTTGTAGCGATTATATTAACCTTGCTATACCCGCGCTAATTTTTGTAACACATATACCCGCGCACGGTCTCACAGACCGAGAGTTTGAACTAGATGAAATACTAGTTTTTTGAAACAAAACTAATAACAAAAGATTCTATTAAATAATCTCGATGATTTAATAAAAAAATAAAACCACGCATTCAATTTGTATTCATTTATATTATTGATTTTTAGTCCTTAACAAATAAGCCATCAAAACCGATAGTTTTCTCTTAGATACTACAAAAGCAAGACAAAAACATATTTTTTTCTTCAAATAAATAAAAATAACTTATATCAACTTAAAAGGACTTCTTGCACAATACATAAATCATAGGTTGACTTAGTTTTCAGCCTTTAATAAAAATCAGGGCATATTGCACTGAATGTTCCAAACAAAAATACTGTTTGCATGCAGCACACGAGTACCCGCGTCGGTCTCGCAGACCAATTGTTATGAAATACACCAACACGCTTGTCTGGTGCAAATACCAAACCAACACTAAAACGGAGCTTGTAAGAAAAGCGGAAGCTAACAGAAAATTAAACTTTGTAGAGTTTCTGGGAAAATAGATATTTACGTAAAATCGTTTTGTCTGTCTCACAGACCAACGCGAAGGTTAATAGTTTGTGGAATAGCTATATATGCTCATCTACTGTCCCCATCTTTTTTCCCTACCTGAGTAAATAAAAGTAGATATGATCATATATGGTTATAATATAATATGCAAACTTATGTAATTATGTACCTTAACATTATTCTGTTTTTTACCTGTTTTATACTACATATTTATTTATAATAAAATTTTTTTTTATATTTTTTCTTTAATCTAGAGCTTGAATTACATCTCTGTGATTAATTTCACAAAAAAAGAAAAAATCATGCAAAGAAGGGTTAACAGTACCAGATAAAATTATCACTTAACCTCCCCTAGCCCTACCTTTTTTAACATGGTCTCTTTAAACTTTAGGTTTTATTTATTTTTAAAGTAACTCACAATCACTTTACTTATCCAAAAAAATAACGCGCACAAAATCACAATTATCACATGGAATGATTAATTACTAATACGGTTTAAACATAACGTGCTTATTTACAAAGAAAACTTTAAAGGAAAAATCATAGTTTACTTTTATTTCAAAGTACAAAAATCCACTTTGAAAACCTTAAATTTGTAAAAAAAAAAATTATCTACTTTGCTCCAGTATTTACAGTAAAAGAGCCAAATTAAAAATGAGTTGTATGTTTTGAAGTGTTCGCTATAATCTGCCTTCAAAATTTTATTAAAATTAAAAAAAAATAATTTTTAACCGGAATTGACCAGTGTGCAATGTTAAGAATTTGGGTGTTCAACTGTATTTCTTTCAAATGAGCGGTAGTTTCTTATACCTTATAGAACACAAAAAAATCCCTTTCAAAACAACAACTCTCTATTACAAAACAAAAACTTTTAATCAAATTTTCCATTTGTGTAAAATACAACTGTGTTCGAACGTGTACGAAAATCTTAATACACATTTGGAGGATTCACAAGGTGTCATAAAGTCATGTCTTAAAATAATAACATGAAAAAATACGACTGTTGTGAACAACCCCTCATAAATTAGTGTGCTATTTTGAATTTAAATCAGCTGATTTAAAATAAATATGAAAAATATATATTTACCTAGCATAAAAATATTTTTTAATTCTAATCCATGAATTAATAAATTAAATTAGATCTTATCTGACTTTTTTCCATTTTTTTTTTTTACGCAAATCACAAATAAATTTTAATTTGTTTGTTTAAGGCCAGTTTACACGGTAATATTTTGTATTACGACATGTCGAATAATTATGTAGAATGAGAAAATTCTTATCATGTAAAAGCAAAATGTATTGAGTAAGAGAGAATACGGATACAAAATCTGACAAGCGGTCGGTAAATGCTTTTTTTCTAAACCATTTTAGAAACTTATGTATTCTCATCACACCAGAGGTGTATTTTAACGGAGTATATTGAAGGTAGTAGCATTTTTATACAATTACAAAAACAACTAAAATAAACTCAGGAAATTTTCATGTTGTTTTTGTAAAAATTTAAAACTGCAACCATCTGTTTTTTTGTTATTATTTTTGATTTTACTTATACCATCCGTGTAAACATGAATTATACTTACAAAAGATTTTTCTTTTTTTCTTTTAAACACGGAGAGAATTTCATAATATTTTGATTCTACAAAGTCGTAATACATTGTATTACCGTGTAAACTGGCCTTTACTAAACATCAGAGTCCTAAGCCGATATAATTTGACGCCGCATGTGTTTTGTTGCTAAAATTGCTAGCCGCATGTTAAATTCGGATATTATCCGAATAAAACTGTACCATCAACGGCGACGGCTACAAAAACTAATGCGGCTCGGCTCAGCCGCTCAACGCAGGTCTTTTCTGATTAATTACGACAGCACAATAAACATAGCAAGCAAAATTCTATTAATTAAGGACAATTTTTGTTAACAAAGCAACAACAATATTTTTAAACCATTGTAAAATGTTAGAACATTATTTATGACAATAAAACATGATAGCACACAATTAAAAATTGCTGGTAAATTATTTCTTTCAAATCGAAATATGTACGCGATAAGCCCCAGGTATGTGTTAAGAAAAAAAAAAATATAAATTATTAATGTTGCTAATATACATATTATTCAATTTCTAAGCTGATTTTGTTAGAATATTTAGAAAACTACATATTTGAATTTCTTTAAGATATTGTGTAAGTTTTCAAGAAAGATACGTGTTCATTAATAAATATATAAATTTGTTTTTTATGTCTTAGTTTCTCAGTTGGTATCACTTTTAGTAATTATGTATTCATAGAGTACAACAAAATTGTAGGCACTTTCGCTTGTGATTATGTAAAACAACATAAGTTAACTTAAGGTATGATTTTGACAAAATGCAAACAAGAAACATAAGACTTAATTGCAATTAAAAGACATTTAAGACATGTAATACAAAATGCCTTTTGAAAGCCCCTTTAAAAAAAAACTAAAAGCAAACAATTAAAAAAGAAATTTAATCTTTTCCGCTTTTGTTTAAAAACAGTGTTTTGATTATGGTTTTAACACCATCTTTATTTCAATAAATTCGTGTGTATGTCTTTATTTATTAAAGCAATTTAATATTTAATTAAAGACATTTCTTGCATTTCTGTGTTTAGTTTAAATTTAATTAAAAAAATTTAAAAAAAAACACACACACACACACGCACACGCACACGAAAAACTTACCCCGTAAACCAGGGACCACGAGGCCCGTACAGGAATCGCTTGGCACATTTCCATTTTTTCTTTATGTGACTGCATTTACGTTTATGCTGCAATGCAGCTGCATTCAAACGTGTAGTTTCTTCAACTTGACGCACCTTCCAAGGTATAACGATTTTTTTCTGTAAAAGAAAATATGTTTAAAACAATTGTTGCTTTTAGTGTAAAACAAATTTAACTTCCTCCTACTTACTTGGAACAGCGTTCTGTTTTCACTTTGGAATGTACTTCGCTTTTTTGAAGCGATTTTACAGGCCTCATAGCACTCAGCCCAATAACGATTGATTGGTTCCCAAAGGTTAATTTCCACCTCACGTTGATAGTTATCGTAAAGAGGTTGTACCTTAAAGAAAATTAAAAAAAAAATTATATTTTTTTTTTTATTATTAAGGAAATAAAAAAGATTTGTTTGAACAAATTTTCCTATTCAAAAGATAAAAATTTTTTTTTAATTTTTTGTTAACAAATTGTATAAACCTTTCACTTATAAATGCAATAATTGTTACATTGAATTCTTAATTGTGAATTTATTTATTATATAACTCGATTTTATAATCAATGGTCACGAACCCACAGTAAAAAAAAAAATTAAATTAAAGTAAAAGTTTGGCAAAGTGTAGTCGCCTGAAAACACTTCTTAGCATTTAAAAATCCAATATATTTTTCTTAATTAAATATGCATTTTATAATTAAATATGTACTTAAATATACATTGCAAAATGCAATATGCCACATAAACTAAAGAAAGGCTTTTTAGACCCAAATTTGCATTTTAGATTTAAAAATATGCAAATCGTTTTGAGATATGAATTCTAGATAAAAGATTAAAATATGAATTTTAAATAAATATACGTACATATTTGCGACAAAAAAATGCATTTTAGCCTGAAATAAGCATTTTAGACCAAAATATGCATTTATGACTTGAAAATTATTTTTAGACTGACATGTGAAGTTTCGCCTGTCATATTTACATTAAACCAGTGTTCGAAAATAAACAGAACATTATTTAGCGTTCGGCTCACACACTTAGGACAGATACCTATTTTTTAGTGTTTGTGTAGACTAACACAACCCTTAATAACGTTCGTAACTATTTTCAAGATAGAGTCGAACATTATATAGTGTTCCAATCTTCGTTAAAAAACAGAACAATTGTAGTGATACTGTAGACAAACATTATACTTTGATGTTCTATAATGTTTCTTTTTTTACATTTTTACATTTTTTTACAAATTTTACCAACGACCGCAACACGCAACAGCTTGTGTGTGTATTGTGTATATGTTTGGTTTTTGTAAAATTATTTTGCTGGCTTTTTGTTTTTTTTCGTATGTGTATTTTGTTTTGTAAAATGAAGTTTGTGGTTTTTTAAAAAACCAGTTGGATAAAAACAGTATTATTTTTGTGTTCGAAAGATGACAAATAGGGAAACGTTATCTTTTTAATGATTTTCTACACAAATACTATTAGCGTTTGTGTTTTCCACAAATCTACCGAACCGAACACTAAGGAGCTTTAAACTAATATAAACATTTTACTGCCTGTGTCTCGATTTCGGACAAAAATTTCTTTAAGAACAATTGTGATTTTAGTTGAACTGTAAATTTTCAATTTCAATATTTTTAGTTAGGCTTGATTGAGTTCATCAAATTTAATTTTCATTAAATTATTTTTTATTGAAGGAAGGAATTTTACAACATGAAATTTTTATTAAAATTTATTGTTAATTTTCTTGACTGAGCTGGGGCTCGAACCTGGGTTGAAGTTACATGTTTCAAGAATCACCACATGTCGACGAAAGTGGACAAAAAACATAATACACAAATGTATTCAGGTTTTCAAGTCAAAGTCCTGACGGAAAGAATACGAAAAAACAGAGAAAAGGAAGCAACATGTAATATAAAATTGAAAAGGATAATTACAGCAAATTTTGAACCACCTGTACCACTGGTTAAAGATTGATGTTTGACTGTTGGCTAGCAGGCACCGCAATGGTGCAGTGTTTAGCACTCAAAGAATTCTGATGAAAGAATGTGGTGGTTCTTGAAACATGTAAATTCAACCCAGGTTCGAGCCCCAGCTCAGCTAAGAAAATTATCAATAAATTTCATGTTGTTAAATTCCTTCCTTTAGGAAAAATAATTTAATGAAAATTAAATTTGATGAACTCAAGCCTAACTAAAAATATTGAAATTAAAAATTTCTTTCGCTGAACTTGCATTTAAAACAAAAACAAATTTAAAAATATTGTGTTTGTTTTAAACGAAATTTTCGTTCGAAATCTTCGAAATACAAACGAAAATCCTGGAGAATATTGAAATAACCTGGCGTTTCCACATGCAAGTACAAGTTCGAAAAACTCAATACACTCACACTTTTTTACTAAACCATCACATTTTTCATACTTGCAGCTCAACTTGCAAGAGAATTTGCTTGCAAGTAAATTTTTGACACTTGATGCAAGTAAAATGACAAATGGAAAAACAGTGTTACCGTTATGTTATGTATCAACTAACTAGTACTTAGTAAAATAAAACTTATGTTTATAGCTAATTTCTGTGTATTAATAAAAAATTAAAAATAAAAAAGAACACAACTATACAACAACGCATCTTAATGGTACATATTTATAAACATAAATTTCAGGCATTAGAAAAAAAAAATTTTAATCAAAATATTCTTTTAAGTAATTTTATGATATCGGAAACACGGCAATACTGTGTTCACATATTTTTTAAAATAAACATAACTTTTTATAAAGATTTTATAAAAGTTAAATAAAGAAAAAATTATAATGTTAATTAATTTAAATCGTAGCCATAGGAGAGCCTATAGATGCAGCGATTTGAAAATAAAAGCTAGAAGTATATTTGATGCCGACATTTTAAAAATGAACTTGCACTGTCCTGTGTAGCCACTCAAAAAAATGTTGTGTTTTTTTTTGTATTTCTCCTGATTTTCGTAATTAATACGTATACGCTACTTGCAAGTAATTACTTGCATGTGGAAACGTAGGGTAAAACTAGTAAAGTAATTTGACTTAGAATCAGTGTTGCCAGAAGTAGGGAAAAATCCCTACATGTAGGTATTTTTGATACTAAATAGAAGCGTCGGGAAAATCGGAAAGATTTTTTATAATCTCCAATGTGTAGGGATTTTTCGTCATATCGCATTATTTGTGAAATACATGCAGAAAAAAACGTATTTTAAAATTTTTATTTTCCCCAAAATCGCTTAAAAATATATTTCCAGAGTTGTTTGTAATTTAAAAAGTTGGCGACACTACTATGTATGTATATTATGTTTTTTCTAAGATATCTTAAAAAACAAAGTATTGGGGTTTCTAAGAAATTTCTTGCTGAAATGGACATCAATGCCTAGTGACAAAGAAAGAATTTATCTTAGAAAAAAATAAGATTTCTGCATAACTTAGGGTTAGCGAAGAAGCTAACGAATAGTAGGTACCAATTGTTACAGCTGCTGTAAGTGTCTGGAGAAAGAGATATATATGTATGTGCACTGTGGTATACACTATCACTAGCGCAATTGTTGTACAGAGTGAATATGCCAACCATTTCCCTAGTTACTAATGACAATGGTTCTTCCTTAAACTTTGGGATATTATTCAATGTTAAAAGATTTAATTAAATTTATTAAAAGTAATAAAATTTTTTTTTTTTTACTTAATTTTTGTCAAAGCTTTAATCAACATATTCGAGTAAAATTTATTTTTTAAACCTAATTATGTAGCATTTGACAAAACATCTTAAGTCGAGATAAGATAGCAAAAAAGTTTTTGAAAAAAAAACTCATTGAAAAAAGCATTTTTGTTAAAAAATAAACTAAAATTAGAGAAAAATTTCGTTTAAAATACAAAATTTTAAAAACGTAAACAAAAATGTTCTTTTTTATACAAATTCGAGTGATTAACAACATTTTTTAAACATTTTAAAATTGACTTTTAATGACAATAATGCGTAGGGATTTTTGTAGGGAAAATTTTTTCAACGTGTAGGGAAAAATCGGATGTTTTTTAGCATGAGTAGGTATTTTTTCGAAAAATCCACTGGCAACACTGCTTAGAATACACATTCGAATGTGAAAATTTATAATTACCCTGAAGGAAACCTGGGTGCAAGTGTCTCCAAGTCACCAGTTTTGTCGACTATTTTGGTGACATTGTCACCGAAGTGTCTACACTACACTACATTTGCCACTATATTTGGCTTAAATACGAAAAATTTTTTATCAATAACAACTGAGAAGTACAATTCATATAAAAGTTAAAGAAATATTAAGAAAAGATTGTTATGATTTCGTATTCGTACCAAAAGTGTAGACTACATTTACTAAAATGTACTAGTGATTCTTTGGTTCCAATGTCTACATATGTTCCCAAAGGAACTACCTAGTCAGTAGTACCAACGTCAGAAGTAGATTTCAAATGACACGCACATGTTAAATGTCTATAGTAAATAACATTGTCTGGGGTATAATAAGTCACTAGTACTGGTGACTGTGTCAATAGTGAATCAGTACAGATTCACTAGTGACATTTCCTGCAGGGTATCAATAAATTTTAATTCATTTCATGTTGTAAAATTTCTTTCTTCATAAAAATAATTTAATGAAAATTAAATTAAATGAACTTTAGCCTGATTAAAATAAAAAAATTTCGATTGAAAGTTCAATAAATTAACCACAATACTAATTATAGATTTTTTACCAAAATATCGTCAGCTCATTATTGGTTTGACCTACCGTAAATTTTTTTAAAAATGTAGTTAGGTTTGGCATATTTATACTTTGAATACCCCTTTTCTGAATCCAAACACTGTTTTACGGAATTTGTTATGATTTCTGAGATATTAAGCATTAATTTTGCTTTTTCTCCTTATCACCATTTAAAAGTTTATTTAGCACTGGTTTACTCTTCACGCCACTGTTTTGCGAATGCATGTAGCAAATTGTTCATACAAAAACGTACAAAATAAATTTCACTCTTGCTTTGCTTCATTGTCGTAAGAAAAGAAAAAGAAAATAAAGCGAAAACAAAACAAAATCGCAACAAGAAAATAAAATTCACTCTTGCTTTGCTTCATTGCCGTATGAAAAACAAAAAGAATTTTAAGCGAAAGCAAAACAAAATGACAACAAGAAAATAAAATTCCTTCTTGCTTCGCTTTATTGCCGTATGAAAAAAAGTAGTTAAAGCAAAAGCAAAATACAATGTAAGCCACTCAATATACAGCATAAGATATCGTTTGCAGCACAATAAGCTACTTTTTAGAAATAAATTTAGAAAAGTGGCGTATGCGGCACAAAACATTAATTTTCCCTTTCAAGTTTCCAGCTCAGTCATGAATGAAAAATTATCAACAAATTTTAATTTATTTCATGTCTTTCTACATAACTTAATGAAAATTAATACAATGAACTTTAGCCTGATTAAAATATTAAATTTGTTCATAACCCTTCACATAAATTTACATTTTTCTAGAAAACATATGCCAGAAGAAGTGGTGAAAATACAAAAATATTCTATCGGGTATATGTTCAGAAAACTTTATGTAAACCTTCATTGTCGTTTTTCACTGCTACGTTTTATTTTTTTGGCATATGCGCCAAACCAGTAATGAGCGGATGAAATGCATTTTAGACTAAGGGCCTATTTTGAACCAAATTCGATTTTCAACTGCTGTTGAACTAGCGCACATTCGATAAAAAGCACCAATGTTATTTCATATATTCACAGGAAGAAGATATCTTTCCAACTTGGATTAAAAATGAAAATATGTTTAGCCTTGGACAGTTCACTTTATCGGTATTGCTATCAGAAATCCTTGAAGTTTTTTAAAAAGACAAAGTTGAATCAAATACAATAATACAGCTCAAATTCTATCCCATTTATTTCATATCGCACACCTTGTTCAAAAGTGACTCAACTCAAAATTGTACTGCCTGTTAAACGATTTCAAACGTCAACTTCGCATAGAAAATTATATTTAAAACAAAACTATGCACAATATGTGTTTACTTATAAAAAAAATATCAGTGTTTGTTTTTGCTGTTAACTGTTGCTTAAAAACAGTTATGTCTTTCTTACGTTTCAATTGGTATAAAGTTGCAATTCAAAAAAGTGACTTATTTTTAGTTGTGTCAGAAAATATAATCGTATTAGATCCCTACTGCTAAGAGATAAACAGTCTTAATTCTAACTGCGACACTTTTAATAAAATAAATCTTTGTTATAGTTTATATAAATTAGACTTGTGCCAGTTTAGAATTTGGCAAAAATGTCAAAACTTGAAAAGATTTTAGCTTAAGTGGCATAACTTAAAATAATTCGGCAACTTGTGCAAGTAATACATCATCAAAAATGTCACAACTAAAAATTTTGCATTATCTAGTGTATAAATATTAAAAAACAAAAAAACTTTTTAGATCATAATCTGTATAATACTAAATGGTTGAAAGCATAATTGTTTTCGTAAAAAAAAATCCACGCAATTTTTGACAGTACTCATAATTAGGGATGCAACATCGCTCTGAAAAACATCGATGTTTAAAGACATCGATGTTTTCACGATAAGCATCGATGTTAAAAAACATCGGTCAAAAACACGATACATCGATGTTTAACATCGATGTTGAAACCTTCTTTGCAATTATACTTACGGTCTGTTTTAATTCTTCTTTGCTACTGACAATCTTAATGCCCAAATATAATATACATATGCTTGCATAAGCTTTTGTCAAAAATTAACAAAAAGCCTGCCAAATGCATTCAAAAACACCAAAACAAAGTGCAATCAGTTTCGCATTTTGCTCAAGCAAATGACAGATTCATAAAATTAAACAAAAAGTTTCCAAAAGTGCAATATGGTTTGACAAATATGATTTTTATGTATTCGCACAGTTGCTTGAGCCAACTTAAGCAACTTAATACATACATATAGTTATGCAATGCACAGTATGCATGCATGTACATACATACATACGTACTTTGTATGGCTATCAAGGGTGTGCTGGAAAACGGAAACGTAAAACGCAAGAATTTGGGAGGTCGTTTTTAATACATTTTTAATAAAATATTTTTAATTATAATTAGTATTGTGGTTATTTTGTTGAACTATTTATGGTTTTTAATCCAAATTTTTTTTTTATATTTTTAATTAGGCTTAAGTTCATTAAATTTAATTTTCATTAAATTATTTTTATGAAGAAAGGAATTTTACAACATGAAAATCAATTAAAATTGTTATTGATAATCTTTCACTCTTGACATCTTGACATCTTTCACTCCTTTCTATGTAACTCATAGAATAAATTCGAAAAATTAAAAAATATTGAATATAATATAAAGTAACCTACGAAAGGAGATAATTCCAAGTTTCTATTTGTTAAAAATAGTTGAGTTAAATACATTCAATTTATAAAGTATCACTATCCAGTGTGACACAAAGAATGCTGACGAAGGCCGTAGTGGGCCAGAAAATGCATTACATTCTGCTGGTGTCTAATAATTGAAAATTTTTCTGTACATACTGTATACTTCATTGCTATCCAAAGGATAGCTAAGGTAAAATGTAACAAGAAAATACAATATAATAGTCTGGTGGTGTATAAAAGTCATTCCTAAAAATTTAAGGAATAGAACTATTACAAAAAAGCTTTATAAAATACATAACTGAAATGTAACTCATAGAATAAATTCGAAAAATAAAAAAATGTTGAATATTATAAAAAATATTAAATTAATGAAATATTAAATGAGCGATGTCGATGTTTTTTAGTTTTGACGACGATGTATCGCCGATGTATCGTAAATCAAAACATCGATATTAACATCGATGTTTATGAACGAAACATCGATGTTTTCTAAACATCGATGTATCGTTTGCATCCCTACTCATAATACAGATTTTACACTCGATTTGTCGAATGTAACACATAATCGGGGCCTGAAATATTTTTTATGATCACATTTTAAGGCTGTTTTATTGATATGTATCTTTTAACGATTTTAATTTTTAGTTTTAGTAAATAATAACATCAGGTGCTATCTTTTACAAATTGATTGCTAAAATTAAGCTATTTCCTATTACTGTAGGGTACTTAAAACTCACCAAAATTATAAATAAAAATATAAATAAAAAATTAAATACCAATAAAAACCTCATTAAACACAATAATTTACAAATAAATAATTTAATCGCAAAGTTTTCAAAAAAAAAAAAGGTAAACTTTACGAGCCTTTAAATAAAATAAGAGCTATTTACAATAAAAAATAAAACTTTATAAATCCAAAGCTTAAACAAAATACTGTTAACAACATTGAAAAAATAAAAACACAAAAAACGCATCTTATTAAAAAAAAGCCCATGGAAAAAGTAATAAACCGGCAAATCAAGATTGTTTTTCTCCACTTTTTGTTATGGGGATCACAAATGAAAACCCGCACTAAAAAAAGAAAAATAAAAAAAAACAGTTGTGAACATGATAACTATGATCATGATTATCTTCAATATTTCTTCTTATTTTGTTAAGTGAAGTAGTAAAATTATTTCAACATACTGCAACAATATGAAATCCCAGCTTAAAAGCAACATCCAATCCAAGTTCAAGTTCAATAAAAGAAAACAAAAACAACAGGAAATTGGATGGAACAAACATGAATGGTTGGATAAATTCAAGAGTAGAGTTTTAAGTGAAGCCTGTTTTATAACACAATCACAAACTGAAAGATGTTGCTAAAGCAAATAGACACATGCAATCATTAAATAAGTCCCTAAAAGGATTAGATGGAAAATTTAAGGGCCTTATAAAAGGCCCTAAAATTCTCGCTAATAAAAAAATACACAAGTTAAACTAAAATATAAAATTTTTCAAGACAAAAATATTAGTTTTAAACAAAAATATTTGTATATACTATAATTCGAAAATTTGTTTTTGTTTTAAATGTAGTTTTCTATGCGAGCGTTAATCTTCGAAATCGATAAACAGGCTGTAAATTATTATTTTTATATTAAAATTGTTAATTGAATATAAAAGAGCGCATTTTATGCCTAAACATGTTTTTAAGACAAAAATATGTACTTTGGCCAAAAATATGAATTTTGGACATATATACACGAAAAAAAATAACTATATACGGACAACTCTACGTGATAAAAGACAAAAAAAAAAAAAAAAACACTTGTCGCCCAGTTTTGCCCAAAGTCATGCACTTTTTTTATGGGCCCCAAAAGATTTGGGGCTTCGGTGTAATTTTTGCAAAAAAACTGATAATTTTCCAGGCTCATACCTTGCGAACCGTTCGAAATTTTGGTTTAGCCTCTGAGACAAAGTTGTAGCTCTTGCCATAAAGAACAAAAATTGTGAACATGTAAAATCTAAAAAACTTTTTTTACCTTTTTTCCTCTGTCCAGGTCCATAGTTTGCAAACCGTTCAAAATTCAAGAAAACAATCAAGTACAAAAATTTATCTAAGATCTCAATAAACAATTTTCTAGAGCATATGAACTTCCTAGGAATGATGCTTAACACCCATTAGGTAGCCGCAAAAGTGAAAAATTTCCCGAAAATTTTTTAATTTTATTTGTTTTTTCTTTACGTCAACTTTGGGATACTACGCTATCTATAAGCATATACGGATACCACTCCGTGATAAAAGATCAAAAAAAAGACCCGTGTCTCCCAGTTTTTCCCAAAGTCATGCACTTTTTTTTATGGGCCCTCAAAGATTTGGGGCCTCTGTGTCATTTTTGCAAAAAAGTGATCATTTTCTCAGGCTCATATCTTGCAAACCGTTTTTGGTCTTTTATCACGTAGAGTTGTCCGTATATGATTATTTTTCCATGACTTAAAAAATTACACACAGTGTAATTCAGAAACTACTATCCAATAGGACTAACCTTGGTGCAAATTTCATCCAAATCGGAAGACATTGATTTAAAAATTGGGTCACTTGGCATGAAATCCCCTATATGCATTTCAGACCAAAATACGTCATTAACAGCAAAATATGCAGTGTGAGACAAAATATGCATTTGAGGAAAAAAAGGATTTTAGGATAAAAATTTTAAACCAAAATATTTTTAACACTAAAAAATGCATTTTATCATAATTTTGATTTTAGCCTTTAACATGCATTTGAAGCAAAATATTAGATTTTTGGTTGAAATAGCGTTTTACTCTCATATTCATACAAAATATTTTTGATTTATAAAAGGTTTATTAAACAAATTTTCATTGAAAATACGTGTTATAAACCTGAAATATGTTTTAGTGAATGTGGGGGTTAGTCTGTAATATGCAATTCAGTCTAAATTAAGCATTTTACACAAAAAATGAATTGAAGACTAAAATATAAATTTTAAAATAAATATGTACATGCATTTTCTTAAAGGCCTTAAAGGTGAACCCCTGTTCGCTATACTTTTAACCGATGCCAACAAACATTTAATAAACTCTTGTATTACAAAATAGTGGGAGTTGGATAAGCAAATTTTAATATCAAACAAGCTGACGTTAAATTTACAATTTTGACATAACTAAGCGGCTGTTACACACATGTAAAATATCAGTCAAGATAAACAAAAAAAATCGCTTTCAAAAGCATTGAAATAAATAAACAGTAAGAAGCAGCTTAATTTAAAAAAAAAAGCTAAGAAGCCATTGAATAGGTATAAGTTTAAAATTTATAATTATCTTAATTAAACGCGGCTTATATGAACGGATCATAAGCATTAAAAATTACAGAAAAGTACTTGAAGTCTTTTAAAGCCTCTTTAAAAAAATGTTTCTTGATTTATACAGACTTAAATTGTTTTCGTAGTTGCTGAAATTTAAAAAAACCTAATAAATTATTGCTATATGTTTATGTTGCTGTTGGTACTAAATGAAATAATGTTAATAAAATGTTGGTTCTGCTTCAGCAATTCAAGTGACAATTGTTGATTTCTGCTTGTTTGTCGTGTTTATTTGAGTTTTTTTTTTAAATTTTTGTTCACAAACTCTAAAGAGTGGATTGAACCTTTTTATGAAAAAAAAAATGACAGCATAAGTTGAAATCAACGGAGTTGTCTTTGATTAAAAAATGAAATTTATTATAAATATAAATGAAGACAGTGGGACAAGAACGTTTAACACAAACTTTAAACTTAATAACCCGCTACAAATATATTATATGCCAAAATATATTAAAATATTTTAAGTTTAATAATGAACGTTTGTTAAATTTAATTAATATTTATGAAACGTGGGTTAAAATTTTATGTTTTTACTATGCAAATTATACGGAAAATTTATTTAAAGCTGTTCGTCTAAAATTTTGTTAACAAAACAAATCATTTTATTTTTGAAGCATTTTTTGGAATTTGCTTCTTTGAGTCAAATTGCATTTATAAAGCTTTTTTATAAAAGCCCTATTCCTTCAATATTTCTCATGCTTTATGCTTTATAAGCAAAATTTGACTCAAAAAGCACATTTTAAAAATTGTTTCAGTAATAAAAAAAATTATAAAAAGAATGAAAAATTCCCATATTCTATTTAAAAAAAAAAATTCCGTTTAAAAGCTGCGTTGTTTAATGTTTTTATTTAATTTTTTTTAACTAGACTTGTAAATTAACAAACATTTTTAACTTAATAACCACAACATATCGTAATAATGATGTAATTATATATTTTATTGTTTTTGAATTTCAGGAAAAGAAATCCCTGATGATCATCTTCAAAGAAGATCGAAATATTGGAAGCAAATAAAAAGGAATTTTTACTTACAAAAAAACACTGGTCTTGACGTTGACTAATTTTTATTTATTAAAAATTCGGATGGTCAAACAAATAAGAACAACTTTAATTAATAACAACATTTTACTTAATTGTATGCCGTATATAAAAACTAGTACGGAAACTTGGAATCGATTCTAAGCCTAAAATAATGTTAATCAACGTTTGAAAAAATTAAATTTTATTCTGCAAAAATTAAACAGTGTATCAAGACCTTAAGACCACATACAACCTTACAATTTTAGAAATCGGCTACTCAGCTGCGGCTTTTTTCGTCTTTTTATTAAGTTTGTTTTCTCTCCTGAAAATGGTTTTAAAATGATGGTCGTTTTACATTTTTTATGACGATATACATATATATAAATTATAAATAAAATTATATAAAAAACTAGCTGACCTGGCAAACGTTGTTTTGGCGTATAACTTATTTCTTTCAGATGTTGCAGTATCTGCATGCCAAATTTTAAAAGAACCGGTTGAGTAGTTAAGAAGATATGGGGATGGGGAGCTTTTACCCCTCTTGCCCCATTTCCTTTCAGATGCAATAGTGTCTGTATGCCAAATTTTAAGAAACCGGTTGATTAGTTAAGAAAATATAGAGAGGGGGAGCTTTTATCTCTCTTGCCCTATTTCACGCCCTAAATAATAAAAGTTATGGGCTTTAGTGGCTTCCAGATGTCACACTATTTGCCTGCCAAATTTTAAGAAAATCGGTTGATTAGTGAAGAAGATATAGGGAGGGGGAGCTTTAACCCTTCTTGCCCTAAATAATAAAAGTTATGGGCTTTAGTGCCTTCCAGATGTCACACTATTTGCCTGCCAAATTTTAAAAAACCTTGTTGATTAGTTTAGAATATATAGGGAGGGGGAGCTGTCAGCCCTCTTGCCATTTTTTAAGCCTTTAATAATAAAAGGTATATAGGCTATAGTATAGGCCTTCCAGATGTTACATTATTTGCCTGCTAAAATTTCAAGAAAATCAGTTGATTAGTTAGGAAGATATAGGGAGGGGAGCTTTAACCCTTCCTGCCCTACTTCACGCCCTATTTCCTTTCAAATGTTACAGTGTCTGCGTGCCAAATTTTAAGAAACCCGGTTAATTAGTTAATAATATAAAGGGAGGGGGAGCTTTTACCCTTCTTGGCCTATTTCACGCCCTATTCCCTATTTACTTTCAAATGTTACAGTGTCTGCGTGCCAAATTTTAAGAAAACCGGTTTATTAGTAAATAAGATATAGGGAGAGAGAGCTTTTACCCCTTTTGCCCTAATTTTCGCCCTATAGCAATATGAAATACACATATTTTTACACAAATACACATACAAAATTTCATAAAAATCGGTCAAGCCGTTTCGGAGGAGTTCAATAACAAACACTTTGACAGGAGAATTTTATATATATAGATATGTATGTATATTAATATAATTTTTTTTACATTTTGTCGTACAATGTAACGTCACAATGGAAATGCCCATATGTCAATAAATGCACTAATCGTAAAATAATAATTTGCCGTCATTTCTAAGCAAAAAGTATGATTTAGATTAATAACTACATATTCTATTTAAATGTGCGTTCAAATTTGACCACGAACAACACAATATTTTCATGTACATTAAAAAACTGCGCTTAAAAGCAAAATGTTTTTTTTTTTTGAACCACTCTAGTGTTTATACGTTTTTTTAATGATTGTCCTTTCCGTTTGACAACCCCACAGTGCACTTGCATTCGGTTTGTTTTGATTGCTTTTTTTAATTTTATAAACAAAAAAATGCTCAACAGCATAAACACGCACACATACAATTTCCCATGGTGGCTTCTGCTAGTTGAAGGTGCTTCCATTCACATCTAACCATTTGCAGTAGATTTTATTTTATTTTTCTACTTTATTTAATAAAAATTTTTTTAATATTTTTGGTCTTTTTTCATATGCGAACTGTTGTGATTTTAGCGCAGTGCTAGTGCGCTTTTATAATACAAGTTTTTTTTTTATTCAAAAGAAATTTTTTTTATAAAACAAGATCTCTTTCTTGGTAAACAGTTTAGTCGGCAAAAGAAAGTCCAAGGAAATGTTTGTACAACAAATACGGAAAATAATTTTAATTTGAAAAAAAAATAATTGTTAAAAAAAGCAAAATTTGTAACAATTTTTTCATCAAACGCAAACAATTGTTGCATTGCTGCAACGAAATTAAAAAAAAAAAAAATATGGCCAACGAAGAAACTTTTAGAACAAAAACAAAATTATGGTTGCTTAACTATTTCATCGTTATAGTAAGTTTAAGTAAAAAAGAAAAAACAAATTTAACAACAACATAAAAGTTAGTAACTAATATAACATATTTAAAATATAAACTAAAAACTTAAGACAGACAGCCAGACGCTGTTAAATAAAAATTGTAACGAAATGTGTAACGGGGTAACAAAAGATAATTAAATACATTTTTTAATTCAAACAATAAAAAATTAACTAACATTCAGTTACCTAAAGTGATCATGTAACATGAAAAGTATTTATGATAATGAGCTTTAAAAATTAATTACTTTTTCATAATTTTTTATTATCTACAATATTGCAATACTGTGGGTGGAGGAGTTACCATTTTCAAAAAAGAAAAAGAGAAACAAATTGATTAAAATTTACATAAAACAATCAAAATATTTTAATACAAAAAAAGGAAATGTTTTAAATTCAGAGTGCCTTGTGGAAATTTTCCAAGTGAAAGTGTTATATCACTTATAGAAATAGAAAAAAAAATTGTTGCAAAGTGGCAGAACAAGTTTCAACTTGTCCTGGTTTATTGAAAATTTTATAAAAAAGTGAAAATTAAATTAATAATCATATTTCTATGTTTATGCAAAAAAAAAAAAAAAAAAAAACAAAAAACAAAATTATAATAAAAACAGCAAAATAAAGTGCGAAAGAAAAACTTTCAATTTTTAATAATTTTGTTTAATTGACACAAATTGCAAAATGATTTTATTAATTTTAACAATATCTCTTTCTCTTGAATTTAAATACGTACATAAAATATGTTAATTTTTTTTTTAATTTCCTTTTGTGGCACTGATACTAGATGAGCCAATATTGGCCACAATTCAAATTAACAGTTTAAATTTTCACTTAATAAATGTTTAAGATCCGGTTGAATTCCAAACGCGTTTTCGAAATTCACCAAATAGTATATCTTCAAGATTTCAATTTAAATATATTTTCAATTTAAATATATTTTATTAACAGTTACGTTTGCTAGTAAAACCTGCGCCCGTTTTCCGTAATTCGCTAAATCTCTGTCGCTAAAAATCTATAAAGTTGATTTAGCGATTTTTCGATACGAATGCAATTCTGTAACGTGCATTACTAAATTTGGCAATGCCATAACAATTTAATTCGCCGAAATTTTAGCTTTTAATGTCATCGCTAATATTTTTAAATTTTGTATTCTCTAAGGCATTTTAGCGATCGAGATTTAGCTTCGTTCACAATCGAAAAAACATTTTCAATTGGTGTTCATAATAGAGCAACAATTTCTTTTGCAACCACACACATTTTGCATTAAGAACGCGTTTGCAAATTTTTGCCACAACAATATTATGCATTTATTATTATTTTTTACAACATTTTGTTAAAATTTTCATTCAAAACTAAATAAAATAATTTTAAACGTCAGAAACAATTTCATACAAATTGTTGCTGAAGTTCTAGTTGACTCAACTTAAGTTACATTTTAAACATTTTAGTTACATTTTTGTTTTAAAAATGAAATGAAAATATATGAAATATTTTAGGAAGAAAAAAGATAGAAGAAAAAACGAAATTGTTTCTCTGATTGTGAACGAAGCTTTAGCTAAGCGAATTACAGAATACGGCTGCAGATGTATAAGAACAAGAGAAGCTGCACATTAAAATAAAACGTGGTCCAACAAAAACGCACGATGTTAATTGTAATTAAAACAAAAAGTTTTCAGAGAAGATCTTAATATTTTGTTTATTATGGTAGAAGGATTTAGGAAAATTATATGCAATTATATGCAATGTATGTTAAACGGATTTTCGAAATTCCGGGCCTTGAAATTTTTGAATTTTTCGAAAACCCGTTTTACATACATTGCACGAACTTTTTGTCTTAGAAGACCCTTAGTGAAATTTGATGCATCAAATGTTCGTTCTACTTTTGTGTGGAAGTTAAAAAAAGGACAAAAATTACCCCTTAAAATGAGTGTTAGAAGGTTAATATATTCTAAGAAAAGAATCGCCATACAATTCTAACGAAGACATCTGAAATAGTCTTTTAGCTCAGAAGTACATTTAGTATATTTTTTTGACTTATACAAAACGCCTTTTCAAAAAATTCAAAAACTTAAGGGGCCGATATTTCGGGAACCCGAGCTAACTTTTCAAACCCCTTTGGCAGATTTGCTCTACCAATAGTCTAGTTTCAGTTCGCGTTTGCAAGTATTGAGGCGGTTTACTGAAATTGGCGCACAATTCTCCCGATTTTGAACACATTTGGTCGCTTAAGTTGACCAAAAATAATCCCGAAGTGCACGAAATGCATTTTGATTTGAACGCCCATTTCAGTAAAAGGCTTCAGCAATCTTAACGCGCTGCTTAATTGTGTCGTCTCCATGGTTGAATTTGTCAAACACTGGAAACAAAGAAATGTCGAAGTTGGGCAATAAAACTTGACGTTAAGGTGTGACTCACAATTAACATCGTGAATTAAGGTTGAACCACTTTTTATAAGAACAACGGAAGTTGTATATTAAAATATTTTTATCTAGTTCCAGTGTTGCCAATCAGGTCATTTTATGGCAAGATTTAGAAATTTTTCAAATTGTTGAACCATGAAAAAATTAACTATTTCGTCGGTTATGTATGGCAACCGAACTGGAAGTTGAGTTGTCAGTTGCCGAAAATATGCTACAGATATGAAATGCCATATAATAAATATTAAACAGTGTTGCCAATGCATTTGAAGCACACAATAGTTGACAGTTAAGAACATAAATATTTCCAAGTTTATTGCTCGTAAAGACCCCATGTAACAGGAAAGTACGTACGAAATAAAAAAGTTAGTGTAGGAAAAACAAGTTTCACTGCGATTGAAACTGAAAAAATTACAATTAATCAATGTTCGAAAAGAAAAACTTGACTGTTCAAAATTAATGAACAAATAGTACTTAAAGTAAAATTGCACGCAGATTGCACATGAAACGAATTATTACACATGGGCTACACATTAAAGTAGATGTTACCACACAATATGTTTAATAACACAAAGATTGGCAACACTGATATTTAGGCAACCGTAAAATTTTGGTTGCTGTGAAGATTTCTTAAGCAAAAAAGGCGCTAAAAGCTAAAATAAAAAGTACGTTTTATGTTTAATTTTCCACATTTTATTACATATTTCTTATTTTGGTTAAAAAAATAGATACAATTACCACGGGACAATAATTTGACTTACTAGTGCAACAAATGGAATTGAATCCTGGTAAAAGTTGACAATTTTTAACAGTTGAGATATTGCTGGACAGATGAATTTGGGTTCAGTTTTTATAGTCACTCCTTAATAAATCACAGACTATTTAAGAAAACGAAAATATACCCTTAAGCAAGAAAACTTATTTTTAAGTAAAGACTGCTATTCTAACGGATTGAAATTGCCTCGCAAGCGTCGCCCAATAGATGTCACGTTCACTCCTTTTTCTTGATCATCGAACAAAAATAAATGCACGGAACTCATCATTTATTTCTCTTTCAAGGAAATGACGAAATTTTTATGAAAGTTTAGATTACAAGAGAATTTACAGACATGTTTCTTTTATTTCAAAATTGTTTACACAAGTTTGGTAGTTTCAAAATTGTTGGTTCAATTTTGCCAAATCTTTTTAGTACCTGGATTATACAATAATTAAAGAGCTCATATTCTGACTACAAATCTTGATATTTTAAAAAACCTAAACTGAATACTAGAGACAAGGGCTGACTTCCTAAACGCAGTGTTGCAAACCAGCACTATAAACAAATACGTTGCAAAAGGCCCACAAATAAAAACAATGCACAAATTTCGCAACCGTTGTGCAGTGAATGCGGTTACCATGCAATAATGAACTCAAGGCATTGCCTATAGATAATAAGTAGAGCAATTTCTTTCCGTCTTCCATTGGAACTTTGCGTTTAGGAAGTCAGTAAAGATGTTAATCAAAATTTTAATGCAAAACTCCAAAATGGAATAAAAAATCTTAGGTTCATTAAAGATTTAGATAAAAACAAGTCTTTTAACAACAATCAGTTTAAGACCCAAAGGGCTTTTAGTTCCTATCTGACTTAATTTAGCATTGATTTGCAACTGTTTTCCTTTTCTTTTTTGCTGTAAATATATCTCTGCTAGATTCCTCAAGACACAGTCACTCACAGACTTGTTTAAGATTATCTTGTGTACCTTCCATCTTGTTCTTAACACCTGATAAAATATATGCATCTACCAACGGCTTCTTGTGTAGAAGCCAACACACAGGTGACTATTCTAGCACACAAATGGTCAGATTATGTCTTTAACCTCATGCTTAGGAGGCGGAGCGAAATCTGCCAACAATTCAAACATCACTCTATGTTACTTTAAATATCAGGCTGACAGGTGCTTTTTTAAGACGCTTACCAAAACCCCTTGAGGGTTATATTTTGAATATTTTTGAAAATCCCGTTAAAAGGTTTTCACTTATTTAAACGTTTGAGAAGTTGCTCTGCATTGCTAAGCAAATTAACTCGATTGAGCTTTTATTTACTCACTATATTATTCAGAAAGATACAGTGGAATTATTTTATATTTAATTTTATTTCAAATCATTTAAATAAATTTCGTTATTTATTTGTTCCCCCTAAACTAATCCTGCGAGACTCTACGCTTTTCTGCAGGAGACCAGCGTCTCTGGCGGTAATCGAACCCGCCACCACGGCACTGATAGACTAGCTCACTTCCAACTAGCCTTCCGGGGCACTCGCAATTTGACAATATTATGTTTAAGCCAGACTATAGTTTCTCTAAAGTCCATAATTTCATTATTGTTACTGCTATAAAAACGACGGAGATCGGTTATAATCAGTGTTCGAAAATAAACAGAACATTATTTAGCGTTCAGCTCACACACCCAAGAACGATATCTATTTTTTTGTGATTGTGTAGACGAACACAACCCTTAATACTGTTCGTAAGTTTTTCAAGAAAAAGCCGAACATTATATAGTGTACTGTTCTTCGTTAAAAAAAAAAAACAAAACAATTGTAGTGATACTGTAGACAAACCATATATTTTAGGCCCCTATTACGGTTTACAACTCAACTCAGTTCAGTTGTAATTAACACAACTGGTTGTGATCACCGCAATATAACAAAGTTGTAAACCATAATACAAAAATTAAGAAATTTTTTGTTAATTACGCCTTTTTGCATTTTAGCTAACGAAATGTTTTGTTTTTGTAAAAAAAATTAGCTGGCTTTTTGTTTTTTTTCGTACGTGTATTTTGTTTTTGTAAAAACTGTTTGGTCATTTTTACCAGCCGAAAGGGACGAACATTAATGAGCCGAACCGAACACAATGAAGTGTGGTTTTTTAAAAAAACCCAACGGAATTAAATGTTCTAATATTTTTGTTAAGTTTAATAAGAACAGTACACCAACACTGTAAGCGTTTGTGTTTTCTGCAAATCTACCGAACCGAACACTAAGAAGCGATATTTAGTGTTTATTTTCGAACACTGGTTATAATACCAAAAAATATGGTTAAGTTTGGGTTTCCCTTAAGTTTATACAGCTACATAAACATTGAAATATACGATCAATATAGGGCCCTGTTAAATGTTAGGGCCACTGATATATTAGGGGAGCTGTGAGTTTTAAGATATTCATTCAGCATAATTTGTTGAGTTCCGCTGAGATTAAAAGGTTATTTGAAGCTATTTACTCCATTCGAAAATAACTTGGTCCCTAATAAAATTGCATTAGCATTATACAGTTTTTGGTAGTTGCCAGGATTAAGCCACAAAACTTACTTGCTGTTTAGAAGGGCCAGTGTAATATAGCATCAGTTTAGTGGAGCAATCACTACGCCATCTTTTGGCACGGTTTTGGTACAGGATTATCTTAAAGAGTACATCCTCTCAAATATTTTGGAGTGTTAACCACTGAAAGATTAAAGGATATTTTCTTACATCAAAGAACCAAGATTATGCCATTTTGCGCTTTATGATTGTACATGATTTTTTTAATTTATTTCATCATTTTTCTTCACTAATAGCTTTATTTAATCTTAATTTTCAGGTTTTTCTCGCGCTACATTTAAGCTATGCCTTAGCCACCGAAACCAAAGTAGAAACATCGGAAAATGTAACTGCAGTGGAAAGTAATTCAACATCTCAAAAGCCTGTCGCAGAGGCTCTTATACGTTTTCGACGACAACCACCGCGCACCATAGTCAAACATATAATAAGGCCAAAGCGTTACAAAATGAAGCGGGTTAAAAGGCCAAAAATAAAATACAGCTTTGCAGAGCCACCGCCTACGTATTACATTCGCAAGCCGACCGTCATTAAGAAACCTACATTTGACTCTTCAATATTTGAAGATTTTTCTCATATGAATGTGGAATCGGCTGACTTCGATTTGCCACCCTCAAGTTATGAGGCTCAATCCATGGATTTGGATTTGTACAAACATTATGAACCAGCAATAGAGGCATCCTATAAAGACATTAGAAAGCCATCTTTGCATATGTATACAGAATCCGAAATCAGCTATAAAGAACCATCATATACAGAGGTATCGAGACCTGCTAAGTATACGTATAGCGAACCAGAAATCAGTTTTAAGGAAACCAGTAAACCATCCGTAACATATTCCTATACATCAGTAAAATCACGAAAGCCACATTCCAAATATGGAGTGCCAACTGAATTTTCCTATAGCACTGGCTACGATAAACCCAGTGAAAATAAGTACACAATTGAAGAGCCAGTTGGTAAACCAGTTTATACAGAAGTTGAAAAATCCGTTTATAAAGCACATGGCAAAAATGAATATTCATATAGTAAACCACCAAAAGAGGTGCCTCGTATACCAGCAACTTCATATGGCGTACCAGATGTGCATATACCAGTAACTGGCTCAAATGATTACAATAAATATTCAGTTGTTGAACAAAAGCCAAATTATGCAAGTTATACACCAACAAAAACAGAAACATATCATTTTGCTGAACCTCCTCAACCAGAACCAAGTGTTGAAATTACATATTCTCCTTCTTATGAAATTAATATACCATCTTCACATGGAAACTCCTATTCGGAGGAAAAATATAATGGGCAACATCAGCATCAACCTCCACAACAACGCCCGCCACCTCCACCACCCAGCTATGAGGAACCCTCATACCAAGAGCATCCAAATTATGAAGAGCCACCCCAACAATATCATCCACCTGAAAATTATCAACCAGCTAACAATTACGGGGGTCCCCCCCAAGAAAATTACGAACAGTCTGCACCCCCCTATCAAGAGGGTTCAGATACCAATCAGCCTGAAAGTTACCATCCAGCACCCCCAAGTCATGAGAACATAGCTGAATATATACCACATTCGCAAGATCTTCCAATCAATGTTAATCACACACAGCCTCCTTATGACTATCCCAAGTCTAGCTATGAAGTTCCCATCTACGATCCCATACCATTCGAAGCCTCTAACAATCAGGAAAGAGAAATCTATCCACCACAAACATATGATCAGTCTAACCGACAACAGGCTCCATCTAGTAATCCATCCGAACAAAGTCCAGCAACGAACGAACCGCCTGAAAATAATGTGCATCAATCAGGTGCAAGAGCCCAAACTGCTGTTAAAAGGCCCCAATCACCCATAAATCACTTGCGCAGAAATCGTAAAAGAAAGCGTACCAAGGGCTCCTCGACCACAGTCTCAACCACAAAACATATTTTAGATGTACCCGAACTGGAGGAAGCTTTCGAAAGAGAAAATCGCAACAAATTTGAAGATTCTCAAGAACCAGAAGCTAATGAATCGAAAAGATTCGAGAATATAAATAATCAAAATAATTTCAATGGTAACTACAACAATGGCCCCTGGAATCCCATGAAAATTCGTACATCACCGGTTATCCTAATGACAACACCCAGCACAGTCGCGGCCATTAATACTTTGGATACGAAAAATAAACGTTATCATTTTAAACATTCCAGAACAATTACAACTACTACGACTACAGAAGCCCCGGCGAAAGTTGAAATTATTTCTATAGAAAAATCAAAATCAAAGACTTACTATGATGGAATTGTCTCTACTCCAAAAATTTATAATACGAATTGGTTCAGAAATCGTTATAGATTAGATAAATCAAGTACTTCCACCACACCGCAACCGCCAGTAAAATCAACAAATGAAAATAAATTTTCTAAGCGCACAACGAAAAATGTATTCGAAACAACTATTTTTAAGAGTCCCGTAAATGATAAAGATGTTTATCGTACTTTACCGAAAAATCATAAATTATTTTGAGCAGAGATTGAGTTATTAAAGGAGACTATTTATTAATTTATTCTTAAGTTTTATTGTTTAGTAATGAATAAAAAATATGTAAATTTTGTAAAAACTTTTATAAAATTGAAGATTATTTTATAAGGAGGACTAGTATATATTGAAGAGCTTAAAGCTTAGGAGCTCTTAACACACTTTCAGTAACAGATAGTAGAAGAGAATGCATCAAGGCTACTGATATTAAAAATTCCTGTAAGTACACTGCACTTACTCTTTTGGAACCATTTGGATCAAAAAGTACATCTACTGGATCATGTAATCCAGGTCCATATCGGAAGAACGTTAGTATCATAGCTAGTCAAAATCATAAACCGAATTTCAACATTTCAATAAGCTCAGCTTTTATACTTAGCAAAACGTATACATATATGTATGTCCATTAGAGTTCTCCAAGATTGTATGGACCAAAAAATATCAGGGCACATGCTCAAATCAAAATAAGCTTGATTAAATTGTTGCCAAGTTGGAATTAACACAGCCAACAAATTGTTTGATTTTAAAATGGAAGCCAGCTCTTCCGATTTATGCTGTGTTAATTCCAACTTGGCAACAATTGAATCAAGCTTATTTTGATTTATTAAAATTGGCTCATTGGATACTGATGGCTCATATAGGGGATCATCAAGTGCATGATATGTCGGAGCAGTCGTAGAAGAGAAAATATCTGGGCTAGAAGCTTTTGGCACAGGAATGTGGTCCGAATGAGGCAATGGTGTTGCGGCACTTGCAACACCAACGTAATTATACGATTTTTTTATCCTTTTTGCGGCTCCTTTATTCGCACATGCATAGCAATTCAATGGATTGTGACCTTCGCCAGGATTAGTCCAAGTCATTGGGATACCGAATGGCATACTTTCACGTCTTCTATTTTTCCAATCCATTAGACGGTTGTAGCAGCTTTTACACACTATATTTGGTACCCAATTTTCGTTCACTATAACATTTTGGTTGAAGTACATGTCGTATGTTTGAACAAAATCAGTACTGAAATTTCCCCTTTTTTTATGTGTTGAGACATATTGACCACAGCAGTAGCAAAAGCTATTTATATCTGCCTTGCACAGTTCCATATTCTGTTCTCTTTTGTTCACTTTTAAAAAACTGGAGAAAAATCACTTTTACTGTTCGCGTTCGTCGGCACTTGTTGAATGACAAAAATCACAGAACCAGTGTGAGAAAGAGAAGAAGTATAATGACAATGCATGTTTTATGTGAACATTACAGAACCAGTGTTGCCACATCAATATTTCTCTTTAAGTACAGTTGAAAAATATGAGAGAGTTCGGCTTATGAGTGTCAATGTTTTCTCCAAATAATGTTGTGCATATCTGTAGCAAATTTTTGAAATTCATACATTTACCTAATTGTGAATAAATGAGAAACGCGTGCATCGATTTTCATGATCTATGCCTTTTTTTGCTCATGAGTTATGTGACTTTACGCGAAAGTAATTAGTTTTGGCACTTTTTTCCATTTTGGATTTTTTATGAATTTTAAAAAAAAAAATATTTAAATTTTTAGGCAAAAAATACCTTTTTCCCTTCATACATTCATTTTTAACTGCGAAAGTGTTGCACATATAGGAAAACGGTATAGAAACAGATTAGAGAAATTGTAATTCTTAATTTTTCTAAATTTGTTTCATCAAAATCGGACGTGGTTCTCGAGTTATGTTAAACTACGTTTTTGCCAAAATGTTACAACTAAGCGAAAAAACATCAAGATAAGGAAAAAATTTAAAAGGTCATAAAAAAAACTGACACATACGAACGCCAAACCCTTTGAGGGTTTTACTATACTGACCTAGTACCATCACCCTGACTTGGAATTTCTCACCCCCCAGACAATAATCCCAAAAATGTTCCATAGTGTTATTAATAGGATAACGTAACTGCCGCCGCAACGACTCTGAAGTTTAAAAGTGCATTTACAAGGGAAAAAAATTAATTTTTTTTAGATTTTGTAAAAACTTGTAAACAATGTAAAAGAATCGGAATATGTTTGTAATTAAATGTACGTAATTATCGTTCCAATGAGATATAAAAAACAAAATTTAGTTAAAAAATGTTAAAGTTATTAAAATTTTCCCATGCCATTAACGTGTCTCACTCAGGCCAACAAAATAATATATTTTGGACATATTTAAACAAGAGCTAAATTTTACTTAAAATATACCCGTATTTACTTGTATATAATGGTGTTTTCTTTTCTACAAAAAAAATACCACATTTTAAAGGTGCATTTATAAAATGTCTTGCCTTACATGTAATAATGCAATTTATTATTTGACGAGAACAAAACACGAAATTGGATCGCCCTGTTTTTAACAGCTGACAAAAAGTTTGTTCTTCAATATATAAAAAAATATGTACATAAATCAAAAAGGGTGTTCTTCAAAATATAAAAAAAATACACATAAACCCAAATTTGTTAATATATTAATATTAAATAAATAAATAAATGAACAAAATGAATGACCAAATTCCAATTTCTTTAGTTTGTTTTTCATAAAATATGTAAACAAGAAAATACCTTTGCCAGATTGCGAATTTATTAACACCAAGTTTTTACGATTTCTTGATTTGACGTTTTTTTTCAAAAACAATTTTTTAACACCGAATCCATTTAAATTTTATGTCACTGACAACCTACCATTAATAATGTTATGCTTTCTTTTGTTTTTACTTTAAAATAATGGACAAAATTACTATTAAAACTTAAAAATTTTACTGTCCTGATTAGAGCCGATTTTTTTTCCAACTTCGTCTGGTAACCCTATATATAAACAGAAGCCATCTTTTTACAGGGCATTGTCAACACTCTCGATTTATACGGGGCGTAAAGTGCAATGCCTTATGCCATTTAAGGGTGCATTTTTTTAGAATAAAACACGCTGCCCTCTTAGAGAGCAAAGCATTTTTAAGAAACGAACACCAAATTGCATTTTTTTAAATAAAATGTGACATTTTTGTAGAAAAGAAAACACCATAAGTTTTTGGCTTTGTAGGATACCGCTACCTATTCACAGGTATGACAAAAAACAAATAAATTTTTAAACGGCAGTTTCAAAACTCTAAATCAAAATTTTTAAAAAGTTTGTTAAACAAATTTCAGAATTTTTTGATCATCACATTGGGATTTATTGAGGATATAATAGGAAATAAATATATGAAAAAATTATTTTAATACCGCCCATGGGTTTTCGGTACCTGCGACTTAAATTTTGGGATTTTCGGGAAAAACTAATTTGTTGGCCTTATTTTGGCGAATAAGCTCAATTTCCTTACTGTTATAAATTTTAAGTAAAACTTATTCAGAACATTATAGTCTAGATAGTTTTAAATTTACTCTCATTTTACTTAAATAAAAAAAATTAACCCTAAAGTCATGAAGGTAAAAGGTCAAATTTTAACACATTTGGAATTTCTAAAGGAAATATAGCGAAATATTGTACATTTTTGCGCCAATTTTTTTAAAACTGGAGAAAATAGACCCTTAAGTCTTAAGAAGACAAAAGAGTGCAATAATGGAGATTAACCCTTAAATGCACTTGGGGTCAAAATCACCCCAAACTTTGAAATGGTGCTGCAACTCATTTGATATATGTTGATGCCGACATTTTCAGGATTTCATACTAGACCACAAATATTTTAAAAGTATCAAAATAACATGAGTTTTAAAAGAGATGATTTTGTTTTTAAACAAACTATTGATGTCTGTCCAATTTTTCGATTTTTCAATACTTTTAATTGGAGCACCTTATAATACTCGATACCTTTAAGAGATTTGAATATTTGAAAATAACGGACTTCTGGAAATGTTTTTTTTTTAATTGATCACATAAGAAAAGGATTAGTGATATTTTTTAAATATTTGTGGTCTCGTGTGAAAGTCTGAAATAATCGACTTGTAAATACACTTTCAAATTTCAGCGTCGTTGCGGCGCCAGTTAACGGTATCCTATTATCCTTATATTTTGCACAACATGGATCTAAAATACATAGAAAACTACTAGGGGAGGGGATGGTAAAAATTGTGTGCTCTAATGTACATACCAAGTTTCATCAAATTATTAATTTAAAATTGGGAGCTGTATCATAATCATAAGCTTTACTCGACAACTCCACGATATTATTTTAATGGAGGCTACTGAAACTTGAACCGATTAGGTTGAATTAAGTTTATCTGCCCAATTATGAATAAAAATTCCCTGGGAGTTTTCTCCCTTCTCCCATTTTTCCAATGTAAATTCAATTGTAAAAATGGGAAAAAAAACTCCCGGGGAATTTGTATTCATAATTGGGCTGTATGTAAAATTCCGACCTGTATCGTTTTTATTGAGGCTAAGTAAAATCATGGACCAATATCGAGCAAATATTTTCACATTAAAAATTTGTTCACCACAAAACTTTTTACTATTAAATGTTTTTAATTATTTTTTTCCATCACAAAATATTAAAAAAATCAATCTCTTTAAAGATTTCGAATATTTTTGTTAGAGTTATTGAGTATTTTACACATCGTCGTACCGAAGTTATCTTGACGTATATTACAAAATAAAAGAAATGAGATAAGTCCGGTTCCTGAGCTAAATTTAACAGATCTACCGATCTTATCAATCCCCAAGTCTCTATCGCTTAGGGAACTTCCTGGCTTGTTTTCTCAAAGATGTTGTTTTAAATTCGTCTTACCTTGCAAAAGTTTTATATGTATTGTAAAGATTCAATTTCCCAAAACACACACATTCCGGAACATTCCACTAAAAAAAGTATATCGTCAGCTCATTTTTGGTTTGACCTACAAACCCTTTCTGAATCCAAAACCTGTTTCTCGAAGTTTTTTATGGTTTCTGAAATATTAAGCATTAATTTTGCTCGATATCAACTACATATTTTAAAATTTATAAGTATTGTTTTGCTCTACTCGCCAATGCATGGCGAATGCTGCAAATTCCTTATACAGATACGTACAAAACTAATTTCACTGTTGATTTGCTTAATTGCCGTAAGAAATAAAAAGTGGTTAAAGCGAAAGCAAAATAAAATGATAACAAGAAAATAAATTTTACTTTTGCTTTGCTTTATAGCCGTAAGAAAAAAAATAATATAAGCAAACGAAAATTAAATCTCAACAACTCAATACACAGCAGTAGGTATACGTATGCAGCTAGTTTGTAGAAATAAATTTGAAAAAGTGGCGTATGCGGCACAAAAATAAAATTTTCACTTTCAATAAAATAATATTAACTTTTAAGTTCGTTAATGAACGCTCACAAAAATTTACATTTTTCTGCAAAACATATGCCAGAAGCAGTGTTGGAAATACAAAAAAATTCTATCGGGTTTATTTTCAGAAAATTTCATGCAAACCTTCATTTTCGTTTTTCTCCACTACGAATTTTTGGCATATGCGACAAGCCAATAATAAGCTGACGATATATACAATTTTGTTTTTAAAATTTCCGGAAATAAAAAGAATTAAATTTCCTGAGAAATGTCATATATGAATTACTTTTTTGAAAAATTTAATTGATATCACGTTCAAAACAAATCAATATATCAAATAATATCACGTGTGTTTTCCTGAAGGGTGTACAGAGCGAAAATAAGAGAAAGAATTGCACAGTTCTTGCTTCGATTTTTAATCAAAATATAAAGGAACGTTCGACGAATATTTAACTGAATGTTTTCTTTATGCAATATTTTTTAAAGTGTATTGCCATAAAAGGATAAATATAAATGAATTGGCTGATTCTTGTTTTGAATGCAAAACGATAAGCGGCTTTATTCTGGTAAATATAACAAACGTGTTTACCAGTGTTTAAAAAACTGCAATAACTTTAATTTATTTTGATTTGACTTCTGCTTGTGCTTCTGAAATCAACAACAGTTTCATTCAAAGCAAAATCAAAAAGCGAAAAAAAAACAGTTGAACGAAACACAATGTTCATTTCTATTTCCTTATCAAGCTAATACGGACTAAAATCTTTAATGTAATTAAAACACAATTTTAATACATTTTTTCCCGACGTTTCGTCATTTGTGCAAGTAATCGAGTCGCCATAAAATAAGTTGTGTTGTGGAAATATGTTTTTTAAAAATAACTCAATGTTTTATGTTGTTACGTTATATATGTTAAATGTAAATTTTGTCATTTTGATGTAATAATATAAAAAATACGTATCCCCACAAGAAGTCGACAAAAAATCGACGAAACGTCGGGAAAAAATGTATTAAAATTGTGTTTTAATTACATTAAAGATTTTAGGCCGTATAAGCTTGATAAGGAAATACAAATGAATTTAAAAATTGACCAAATAGAAAAACAACAAAAACACAATGTTGTTTTAAAAATTGTGATTTTGATTTTCTTTTCTTTTTTAAGTCGCAAAAAGTCGCAGAAAAAACTTTCTGTATGTATTTGCAAGTTATAACTTATAAGCAACTACAATCAGTTGATTTTACTTCTCGGGTTTTACACGAATGACCCCAGGGGCGGAGCACATTTCGTGATTTTCACACACACGCACGAATGTTAACGAAACTCACTTCAAATCAGTGTTCGAAAACAAACAGTACATTATTTAGCGTTCGGCTCACACACCCAACAACGATATCTTTTTTTTAGTGATTGTGTTGACGAACACAACCCTTAATACCGTTCGTAACTATTTTCAAGTAAGAGCAGAACATTATATAATGTTCAGTTCTTCGTTTTAAAAACAGAACAATTGTAGTAATACTGTAGACAAACATTATTTTTAAATGGTCTATAATGTTTCTTTCTTACATTGATAAAGAAATGCATAAGCAAACAATTTTTTATTGTGTATATGTTTGTGTAAAATTATTTTGCTGGCTTTTTGTTTTTTTTTTCATATGTGTAATTTGTTTTTGTAAAAAATGTTTGGAATTTTTACCAGCCAAAAACGGCGGGCGAACAGTAATGAGTCGAACCGAACACAATGAAGTTTGTGGTTTTTAAAAAAAAACCCGAACGAAATTAAATGTTCTGATCTTATGTTGAGTTGGATAAAAACAGTATTATATTTATTTTAGAAAGATGACAAACAGGGAAACGTTATTTTTTTAATGATTTTCTAGACAAACACTATTAGCGTTTGTGTTTTCACAAATCTACCGAACCGAACACTAAGGAGCGATATTTACTTTTTATTTTCGAACACTGCTTCAAATATTGTAAAAACAACAATAATTATAAAAATGTGTATGAAATTGTATAAATGTAAAAAAAGGACAGAAGAGAAAAGAGAATATGTTTGTGCTTAAAATGTAGAAGACTAAAAGAACGCCTGCTTCTATGACTGGGACTTCTGAAAACTTTCGAAAGCGAAACTGCTTGTGATTTTGATTTTTTAACTTATCAAAATCAGAAGGAAACTAAGCACACGACTGCCGATGGTTTTCATAAATTTTAACAGAATCAATGTTTGATTTCAAAAAGCAGAGAAAAGTAAAAGCATTAAAAAATTAAAATTTTGCGACTTTTCAACTTTTGACTTAAGTTCTTTAAACACTGGCGTTTACTACAGCTTTTTGTGTGATTTTTTAACCACAGCGTAATGAATTATAGTTTAATACCTTTTTAATGTTGCGGTGTTGGAAATATTATTATTTTAGCTACATTTACAAGATTTGCAAGTTCTGCTTTACAACCAAGAGTGAAAACCGCCACTAGTTCAAAGAATATAAAAGGGAATATTTTTATGAACTTTCGTTTTTAATTACATTTAAATTGAATTTCTATAACATGGCTGATAAGACTTAATAATGTATAGATTTAGATTTACCTTTTTGATAACGTGTCGTTTGAAAACTATATTGGCTTGAAACATTGAATACTGAGGTCAGTCGTTTTAAGATATACAAACAAACATATGTATTGGATTTTTCTATTAGCTGCTTTCCAAATATTCTTACTTAATTACTTAATAAAACAACACAATTCTAAACTATTTCCGTTTAGAACGTGTTAAAACAAAAATAAACATTTCCAATTGTACTCACAATTCTTTCCATAAAATTCTTCCATTTTTTACTAGTACTATACATTTGGAAATCATTGAAGAATACAGGCCCCGAAGAAGTGGGTGGTAAGTCAGGTAAAACGGAATCCAAATTAAAAGCATTGCGACATTTTTCTAATAAGGCTTTCATGACCGGCATGAGAAAAGAATATTCTTCGGGATTTCCAACTGAAATAAAACAAAAATTCTTGACAAACTTACAAACTTAAAAAACAGCCCAATTATGAATAAAAATTTCCCGGTATTTCCCGGTAAATTGGAGAAGGTATAAAACTCCCGTAGAGTTTTGATTCATAATTGGGCTGAAAATTTTTTATAAAAAATTTCATATCTTACCGTCGATGGCACAATCCAAAGCTTTATTAATTGAAAAAAGCAAATAAGCCAATTCGCTGGGATTCTCTGTAGTGCGACATTGCAGTATAGCATGAAGTTTAGCAGTGGCCATGGCCACTACACCTGGATTTGGATGATGAGAACATTTTAGGAGTAGACCCAAGCACAAGCGTATCATATCAGACCAATCATCTGAAGAATCTGATTGGAAAATCATTAAAGCATCAAGTAAAGCCAAAACACCATCCAGTAGTTTAGTGGAGCATTTTTTGGATTCATCTTCATTGGAACCCAGGACTACCAGGTCGTAAATCATGCGTAAAATGTGAGAAGCATTCTAAACAGAAAATATGGTTTAGTTTAATAGCATCCTTTTAATGTCTACGAAAGGTAGAAATATGCAAACATAACATTATTTCAGTACTACAAGTTTAAATAATTCAATATGTACAGAAAACCCGTAAATATGCAATTGCATGTTTTTCTTAAACGACCAATGAAGGCTTAAAAAATATATTTATTAGTGCATATTTTCACCCATTTCAGTATATTTTTTTTTTTTTTTGCATAATTAAATTAAAAGAGTTGTTGCAACATTTTTCAGGCTTATAGCGCATATTTCACCTTTTTGAAGCATATTATGATTCATGAACATACTCAATATATGTAAATATAAAAAAAATTTCCACTCACCTCCTGATTTATCAATGTCTGATTGCCATGTTCCGCTAAATCGAACAATGAAGCCTGAACAGCCATTTCCAAAATCCGCAATCTCAACGATAAATGAGAAGCCATTAATTCATTATTCAATGCAAGTAAATTAATACAGCCCAAAACTTGACCTCTTTCTTTCCAACACTCCGGATGATCATTAGGCACTCCACGCCAGAAAACAGTAAATAAAATATTTGATACCAAATACACCAGTTGCTCCTCACTATCTACATCTGCCTCAGAGGAAAATTCCAAATTACTTTCAATAGAATCCCCTTTTTTTGACGCACTTTTGGGCGACTGAGTTGAACTTTCTGAACTAATAGAATCATTTCGTTCCTTAAGGGAGCTAGAGTCTATATTTTCCGTCGAAGAGCCCAATGTCAGGGACTCAAAGGTATCTTGTAAATCATGTGTAGTTTGTCTTAAAACAGAAAACACCGAGGAAACATTTTCCACCACAACACCCGAAACTGATTCCGCCAATTCTTTAAATTCCGATTCTAAAACATTGGCTGCCTCCGAAACACTGGCATGAATTTCGTTTAAGATTAAACCACCATCACTATGTTCGGGATGATCTATTTCCATTTGTTGCTCACAGAAATTGATTAGATCTCCCTGGTTATCGAATTTATTTTCATCTTCTAACAAAACATCTAAATTTATGCCAAAACTTTTACGTTTTTCCTCATCGGGCTTAACGTTCTCGATGGGCCTACGTATGAGCAAACGAGCAATAGATTCTTGCCATCCCGGCTGTTTGGCTATGGCTTGTGGTGAATTTTGTTTGGTAAAAGTACATTGTAGCAAGCGTTTCGCTACCTCTAGTTTGACAGGCAAGTCACAAGAGCTGACATGATGGACCAAAAATATTAAACCACAATAGTCTACTTCGGTATTCAACATTTCATCCAACATGTGAAAGATTATTGTGGAGCTCAACTGCATGGGTATGGTGTATGAGAAGAGACCAGGAAATAAAGAAGCATCAGTGACAGCATCATGTAAACGCATGATTTGTTTGTATTTTGCTTGCACACGAGATGTAGATAAAAGACCGCTGATAAACTGAAAAAGAAAATTTTTTTTTAAATTATTAAAAATTTTAATTTAAAATTGTTAAAAAAGTTTTTTTTAAATATTTTCATTTATAGAGTTTTCATAAACTTTGTTCCAAAAATGTTTTTTCTATGGAAAAAGCAAAATGTACCAATAAAGTGACCTCAGAAGCAAGCGCAGCTGTTTGCAGTGATTTTCTTCGTGTGTGACGTTTGGTGTCATTTTTTTTTGTTTATTTACTTTTTTTAATAAGACATTTTGACATTTTCCGTCGCAATTCTACCAACAAAATGCCTGTTGTTTTTTCTATTGCTTCATTGTTGTTGTACTGAGGTCACTTTGTTAATACATTTTTGGAAAAAGACTTGAAAATCGAAGAATTTAAAAAAATTTTATAATTTTCTAAAGACTTTTTGAATAAAGCAAACTATTATGTTGCAAAGATCTTGATGCATAATACTTTTGCAATTAAACCTTTGTTTATTAAAAAAGTTTTTCAGAAAAATGGTTTTGCATTTATATTAATTGATATATTTTTTCATAGAAATCTTTTGTTTATTAGAATTAATACTTTTTTTTTTTTTTGGAAAAGCTTAAAGCTTAGAAGAATTTTCAAAATTCTTTTATAGAAATCTTAAAAGCTTGCCTTTAAAAAGGGTTATTTGTAGCAAAGCTTTTATATTAAAAGCTATTCCTAGCAATGCGTTTTTAAAAAGCTTTAAATTTAAAAAAAAAAATATGTATTAAAAATCTTTACAAAACTAGTTTTCCTAAATAATCTTAATGCTTTTTAAGATTTTTTTTGTTTAAAAAATATATTTGTTAAGAAATTTTTTTTTTAAGGCTTCCCAGAAAATAAAAATTAACTATTTTTAAAATCTACCTATGTACTTAGTTTTTTCCAAATAACTTTTTCGCGAGAAGAAAAAAATTTTTAAAAAAAACTTTTTTATGAAAAGCCTTTAAACTAGCCTTTTCCAAGGTAAAATGTTAAACATTTTTCAAGAAAACTTTTTTTAAAAAATTATTAAATTTATTAAACAAAATTTAAAACTAATTTAAGAAAAATATAAAAAAAAAACAATTTTAAAAAAAGCCTTTTTAAAAAAACTTTTAAGAAATCTTATTAAAAGCTTTTAATAAAAAGTGTTTTATACAAATTTAAAAAAAAACTTTTTCTTAAAATACAAAACTTTTCAATTAAAAGCTTTTTTTAAAAATTTTTTTTAAATTATTTTTTTAAAAAAACTTTTTTATTTAAAGCTCGGTAAAAGAAACTTTCATTAAACAAAAAACTATTTCAATTAATTTTGTTCATAAGAAACTAATAAAAGTCTTTCTAAAACCTTTTAAAAATAATGTTCCTAAAAACTTAAGCTTTTCAGAGAAATATTTATGGTAAACTCTTGTTTTTTTTATTAAATACCTATAGATTTTACTTACCCTTATAGCCGCCTCCTGCAATTCACAACTATAACTCTTATCCATAAAATAATTATAAATCAAATTCGCTGTCTGGGGCTCATGTAGCAGTAAAATCAATTGATCTCTACAATTTTTACCCTTAACATGCATCGTCATCATATCTAAGAACTCAATTAAAACATGATCCTGTTTAACCGACGATAAAAATGCAATTATTGCACCAATCTCCTTAATATTAACATCCTTCTGCAAATTGAAACGTATTATAGCAAATATGGTGGAACGTATAGTTTTGGCATCTTCAAGGGTAATACTTTCAGGAGTACCATAATATTGCCTTATTACATCTAGGAAAAATTGTATGCCAAACTTTCTCCGAAAATATTTACGATCATTTTTAATCATAGCACCCAAATACTGGACATGACCCAAAGTTATTTGAAACGGCATATGAACCCAAATATCAAAATTAAAAGCAATAGAAGTGTAAAGATCATCCAGTAAGGGTAGATTAGATTGTCCTGTAGAAGATTTATGGCCTTGTATAGACTCCATGAACAAGTGGGTGGCCATTAAAGCATTGACATCAAACATTTTGGCCGGACATTTTTGCAGCATCATGCCAATTATAGACAAACATTCGCTGTTAAGTAAATTCTCTTGATTATTGTCATGTTCGTGTGTTAAGTAACGCAGAAAACACATAAAACTTGCTAAAGGAAATTGTATCATTTTCCATTCCGTATAGGAATTTGAAGATAACACCTCCCAATCAGCAAACTCTTCGGCTATAGGAGTTTTTAAGGGTTCTGTGTTGTCTTCCAAAGATTCGTCAGCAGCAGCCGCTAAAGAAAAGTCGCTGTTGTTTTCCTTTACAATGCGGTGAAGTATTGGCAAAATGGCTTGTATACCGCCCACGCTATTAATGGTGTCTCTTATTTTGACTATTTGACAGTGTTGTGCCTGCACCAGGCCCAAGTACTTGCCACTCGGTATTAAATCCAAACAGGTATTGTGAGTGTAAGCAGCTGGCGAGTAGCAGAAAACAAATCTTGAGGTTAATTCCAATATATCATTGTCTTGGGAGAAGATCGAGGTGAAGTGTATGCCAGCATCAAATATGGTTTTTAAGTTGGTGGTAGGTTCAGCTAACAAAACGCCTCCTATTTGGCCATAGAGACACTTTTGCTCACCAAACACAGTCTCCTGCATGCCAACGGGGAAATTCTTTACATTTGGGTCGAAGGAAGTTGATTGGGTTCTCAGGGGCAAAGTAAAATAATTGGAGACCTAAAAGAAATTCAGTATTATTTTAAAAATAGTTTTTTTTTCAAACAAATAATTTTAATGCCTTACGTTTGTCGACAAGGTCCTTTCCAATAAACTTGGCAACATGCCTCTATAAGATTGATGTGTATCTTGTGAAGAAGATCGAGGCATAATTGAGGTATTTGAGACACTGCCAGCTGTATTGCTTTTTATTTCCTGTAGAGCTGAACCCACAGAGCAATAAATAAAAGGCTGTTAAAAAAAAGTATTATACATTTAAAAATCGTTTTATTTATCATTTCAATATAATTTAATACCTCATTTATGGCCTGAACTTTTAAAGTGGCACTTATTTTCTGCATAAAGTCAATATAAACATTAATTTGGCTATAGGAAAAGGGTCTTTTTGGAGGTGTTATGGCCACTGTTACGTAATGCCATTGGCCATCCAACAAAGTGGTAGAGGCCACCGAAGATGTTAAATATTCTCGCTTGGTTAGGGCAGCCACTACAATATTGCCATTGTTTTGTATAAAAATCTCAAAACCAGTATTACTGCCAGTGCGTAAACTGAAATTAATTATAATAATGTAATATTGCAACTATTAATTATTAAGTTATATACATACTTTAACAACATTCTGCGACAATTGACTCTTTGTTCTTGCTCAGAACTTTCTGTAATTAATTTGCCCTCTTGGTTTTTGGGTTTTTTATCCAAACGCAATAAAATATGAAAAATAAAACCATAAGCGCCAGACATAGACCAATTTTTAATATCAGTCACTACAATGCCATCGCCGGATTCACAAAAGTTAAAATATTGAGAACACAAATTTGTGCTAGTCAAGGATTGCAATGAGACACTAACGAGGGTCTTAAAAACAAACATAAAAACCATATTTAATAGAAATCTTTTTGAACATTCAAATTAAAAACTTACTTGTAGCAATTGCTTAGAATGTGGAAATTTACTTTCTTTTCTTAACAAGCTAAAAATACTTTTTAATTCTATGGGTATAATACTCAATTTACTAAGTTCTTCGATTAACTTAATGTAATTTTGTACACACTGATCTGACAGTTTGTCATAACGATGTAAGCACAAACATATAGATTTTATAATACGGGTTTCACAAGCAACGGATTTACTAAAATAAAAAAATTTTAAATATAATAATATATCATTTCTTTAACATTTGTTTTAAAAAACAAAACCTACGTTCCATAATTGTCAGTACAGGCCTTAAAAATCTTCTCACTTAAAAACGTTTGCTCTCTTACATCCATTTCCGGCAACCATTCTATTAGTTTTGTCAAAACTTCGGGTAAAACTATGACACCAACTTCTTCATTATAAGCCAGTTTTATGGCCGCCTCTAAAAGTCCAATAGCTGGAAGGCCCACTTCCATTAAACCATTAAACAGTTTGCCCAGTTTATCATAATAACGTATTTGTTCAGTAATTCTCACAGAATAACGAGTTATCGAAGCTAATGCTTTAAGAACTTTCATCAAAAGTTCAGCATAATTAAGATTCCATTCTTTAATGTATTTTGGTAATGAAATTAATATATCCACCAAATTGGTTTCCTCAATTGCTTCACAAATAAACAAAGAACTATGTACATCGGATAGAAATACACTGATATTATCTACAGATGAGTCAAGAGCATATACATCTATTGTCTGATCATTATTGGGATCATTGTCATCGGAACATATATCAAAGTTATCACCGGTGGAAGGACGGTGAAAATTGTCAGTTTTTAAAAGTTCATCTAAAACATCACAGTATAGTTTTATAAGGGTAATTAGATCTATTTGGCGCTGTAAAGATACATAAAAAAATAAATAAAACAGTTGATTTTTTCAAAATTTCAAAAATGTTGTTTCTAAAAAAATGTAATTAATTTTCGAAAGTGAAAACAGTGAAAAATAGCTTATAGAATTATAAAAATTAATAACAACCGTAATCGAATACTTTTTCGATTTAAAAGCATATTTATTTCGAATTATTTTAGTCGTTACTGAACGAATCGAAATTAGTTTTTTTGTGTTGTGAAAACTCAAATAAATGCTTTACATTCAGTATCGACTTAAAAATTAAGAAAAAAATTGCTTTCGAATCGAAAAAGTATTCGATCGCCACTGCCTGGCTAATTCCCCCAGTATCACAGAGCACTATGCTGTGCCCGGGAAGCGCCGGGACCAAACAGATAGTTTCGTATAAAATTCATTCTAACTTGAATACAATAATATAAAATTTGCGAACATTTTCGATGTTACCTCAAAATAATTCGAAATAGATTTAACAATTAAATTTCTGTTAAAAACATTATTATTAGAATCCTTTAAATTTAAAATCTCTCTTTTTTCTCCTTAAAAATTCACTTTTAAGAAGAAAAAACAAAAGTTTAATGGAAAAATTTAAATTTTTGTGAATAAGAGACATATGGCCGATTTCACCAATTAATTTAAATATCAATTTATGTTAAAAATTCGCTTTTCATGTCAAATAAAAATAAAATTATACGAAAAACTATATTTAAATATGAATTGATATTTAAATAGAATTGGTGAAATTGGCCATTATTGTGGCAATAGAAGAATTCTTGTAAAAAGAGAAAATATAAGACAAAATGGTTTTTTTGTGGAAAATAGAACTTTTTGTTATAAAACGAACGTTTGGTAAAACAGCAACTTTTTATGAATAAAAGGTCTTTTTAAGAAAATAAAAACTATATGAAGTAGAAAAGAATATTTTTGGTGAAAGAACGGAAGAAGTCTTTCTTTAAGAAATATAGGAAAAATATAGATTTTTAAGAAAGATTTTTTTCAGGAAAACAGACTTTGTGGGAAAAATTAACCTTTTAAAGGACTTTTTTAAATTTTCGAAATATTCAATTTAAATTGTCGAGATAAACGCAAAATGTATGTACATTTAAATTTAAAAAACCATACATAATTTTTAAAAACCTTTTTGAAGTTCAATTCAAAAAAGTAAAATTCTATTAATTCTATTAAGTTTTAGTGGTTTGAAAACATAATGAAATCAATTTAGTTTGGAGATCCCATAAAAACATATCAACATTTAAATAAATAATTAATTAACTAACACAAATAATTCGGGAAATAAAAAGATCTTTTCTGCATAGATTTAATTTTTTTTTCTTGCAACGGCCATCTCTATTATCCGCGATTACCGTCCATTAGAGATAACCGAGGTCTAACTTAATTTACTACACTTTAATAACAGTTGGAATATTCGAAATTACGATTAAATTTTTCATAATCAAATTCTTAAACTAATGTATTTTCATTTTGTATTAAAAAACAAATACTCACTTCTTCTGGACTAGATTTTTGTAAAACGATTATCATTAAAGCACAACATCTTAAGGTAACAATACGTAAATCATTTGAGGTCTCCCATTGTGATAAAATTTTAACTAAAACCGATACGGTGGCTGGACAAATGGCTCTCATGCCATTACGCTATAAAACAATACAAAATATATTATTATCATTAACGAAAAATAAAAACAAAATTCTTAATAAGACCACCAACACCAAAAACACAAACAAAATTCTTTACGATTAACATTATTTACTAAACTTACCAAATTATCACAAGTATCAACACCTTCACCAGAACTTTTAAGATTTTTATAATTAATTGCAGCTAAAGTTTTCTGCAACATTTAAATTACATTTTACAAAGAATTAATTAAACAAAACATGAATAAATGGTACCAAAACCAAAAAATGTTATTGACATGTTTTTAAATGATATGAATTTTCAATTGAAGAGAGAGAGAAAAAGCACACAAAGTAGTTATTAAAAAAAAAGAGTAAATTAGGTTCAATTTACAAAAGGAAATCATACCTGAGATCCACATATTATTGCTCCTAAGATGTGTATTAAGGATTCGCCAATATCGGGGTATTTGGTTATATCATTGTGTTGAAAACAATCTAAATTAAAGTTGAAGATTTGGAGTAAATTCTTTTTTTTTGTAAAATGATTTTCTATTTTCCTACTTACCATATATAAATGGTATTATTTCCACATGAACGCTATGCGGTTTATAGGGTAATTTTTTATAATCAGCAAAATTATTTCGTAAAAAACTACGCCATGTCAAGTAGGGATCATACATAACTTCTAAAAACTGGGAGAAACTACGAAATAGATGTGAAACCTCATTTGAAGTAGTTTTTTGTTGTATACACTGAAAAAAAGAAAATGGGATTTAAATTAGATTAAAATAAAACTTTCTCTGAATTTTAAAATTCTTTTTTTTTCTTTTTGTTAGTGCCAGCACTCAGGGGATGACCCCTACTAATGCATTGCATTGTGGGAAAATAGGTTATGGGATGGAGGATCTCGGGAGTAGTGCTTGTTAACATTCGACTAGAACTTATTTATGTTGAAATTAAGAGGGAGCACTTTAGCAGGAAGGTTATTCCACACACGAATAGTCCGGCCAAACAAAGAATGCGTGGTTCGATGCACCGGACTACAAAAGGATGGGCTCTTGAGGAAAAGAGTTTATTAAGAACAAACGTACGGGTTTCGGGAACTAGATCCCTAATTTCATCGGAACACATCCCATTGAAAGTAGTAACGGCAAAACAGGCAAATACAGTCCACATTGCAACGGTGCTGAAGGGAGGTAATAGAAATGGATACCCTACTGTCACCAATACACCAATAAGAACCTTTGCCCTCTCCTGCACGCGGTCGAGAAGCTTCAACATACCCTTTGAAGCACCGGCCCACACATGAGAGTTGTATTCCATACGCGGTCGAATATAGGTATAAATAGTAAGGAGATCAGATGGAGTGAAGAATAATAGCGGAAGGCGGAATGCTTTCTTCCGCTTAGCTTTTACGCTGATATGCCATACTTAAACAAGAGCATCAACGTTGTGTCACAAACAGTAGTGTTAACTTCCTTTTTTTAATTAAAACCATCTAAGTCTGCTTTCACACGTTTCATCTTTTGATGCTCAACTCTTATGTTTTTAGGTGAGAGAAGAAAGAAGAAAGGGGGTTGGTACAGAGATGCCTGTACTCGGTCAGTACGCTTTGTGTTTTTATTCGTTGGTATATGCACAACGATGGCTGCATGTAATGTTTTTCTTTTCTTTTTCTCTTTGATTCTCTGTTAATAAAATTGTTGTTGTTTTGAACAGAAAAAAGTTGAAACCGATTGCTGCGTGTGATTATATTGGCATCTTTTAAAGGGAATTGAAAAGAAGTTGAGCATCAAAAGATGAAACGTGTAAATTTAGACTAATGGAAATAAAGAATAGATGGACCAAAAATTAGCTTAATTGTCATTATTTATTAACAAAAGCGGCCAACTTCTCTATTAAACGCGCTGTCAAAATCGGATTTTCCAATTGCAAAGCGTTGACGCCGCGATTTTTAGGTATGCTTCATACAAATTGTATGAGCATGCCAATTTTTGACAACCAGAAAACGCTTGCCGCTTTTGTTTAGATACGGCTGTAATACCGTTTTGAAAAATCGATGCACTTGAACGCTTCTTTACACCCTGAATGTATGTTTTTGTTCATCGGACATCACATTGTATATTCATGCCCAGGACATCAAGAGATTCTGATTTCTCAATAATTATGCCACAAACATATAAAGCCCGATTATGAAATTGTAAAAATGGGAAAAGAGAAACAACTCCCTTTGAATTTTTATTCACAATTAGGCTGATACAGATGAGGCTACTAGATCCGCCTTTTTTAGGACATTAAATCGACCCTATTCGTACGAGCCCATTCCGAGATTATGTCAAGGTCTCGGCCAATCGTAGCCATTCATGCTCTGCCTCATAGCACCAACATCAGATACGCTTGGTCTATAATCAAATGAATACAAATTGCAAAGGTGGCTGTCATCTGCAAAAGAGTAGATAGGATTGGAAGTTTGACATAGAAGGTCATTTAGAAAAATAGGAAATAGAGTAGGAGAAAGACCATCTCTTTAAAAAAGGGACTTTTTATACTGGAGTGGTATTTTGCTCTCAAAAAAAAAATGTGATTACCCTAATATACATATGTGTTAAAAAATAAATAACCTAAACTCTTCTAAAATAAATTCAATTGCATATATTATATAATCGGTTATGTTCCGTAAATCAAAATGACGTGGATTTAAAATCGAACAAATTTTGAAAACGAGCCTGTAAAGAAAATTCATAAAAAAAATTCGTTTTTACGAACTCCATACCTTGAGCACCAATTATATCTACAAGAACAACTCTTAAAAACAGGAAAAACTACAGTCATTTTGTAAATAATTGAAAAAAAATTTCGTTCGATTTTAAATCCACTTCATTTCAATTTATAGAACATGCCCGTATATACATATTATAATAATTATTATTAATTTATTCGTTGTAAACCGCAAACACTCAACACTTCTGCTTAATCTAATCTTATCTCAATGTATGTATGTAGTATATTCCGACAATGTGTATAAATTTCGAACATGCATACATACATCTTACATACTTTAATACTTACTAAATCTTTACGAAATTTTAATTAAAAGATTTAATTCCAAAAAAAAAATTTACTCACCTGTTGAAATACATTTGTCAAAATAGCAATCAAATTTGACTTATACTCATATTTAATAACGGCCAAAATATTATCGAAATGCCGGCAAACAATTATCAAACAATCTACGAGTATTGCAATTTGACGTATTGTCTCATCGGATATATCACCCTGTTTAGAATTAGAAAAAAAAAACAAAAGTAAACAATAAATAGTAAAGTAGAAATATGAATAATTTGTGTTCACCCCCAGACACAGAAGAGAGTTAAAAAGTATTGAATTGCTGTTATTGCCATTATTATTATTATTACATACATACTTACATTTTGGCACGAATCACTGGCGACTATGATGAATTTACCAATTGCCGGTAATAGTTCATCGGGTAGACGACCCAAATGTGGGCCACTATCTGGTTTAACCTCATGCCAATATGGGCATTGTTCAGAGGAGAAATCTAATAATAATTGACTTTGCCAAATGCTAACGAAACGTTCAATAAATTCACGAAAATATGATTCCTCATTCTGGAAATAAAAGAATAACAAAATTAATTGAAAAAGTTTGCTAAAAAAATTCTAAAGAAGTTTTTTAAAATATAACTTTTTCTTATTTAAAAAAACGAGGTTAGTACGAAAAGTTAAATTACGAAAATGAAAAAGATTTGGTTGTTCTGAAGTTATACTTTGGTTCTAAACCAAAACTTATATAATGTTATTAAAAGCTGTGGCTTTTTACGAAATAATGTCTATTAGGTGAAAAGGGGACTTGATATGCTACAAGATAGTAACTTTTCTTGAAACCAGTGACTTTAATTATTTTAAAAAATATTTTCATACAAATTTTTGAAAATTCAAAAAATTTTATATGAAAAATTTCTCAACACAAGGTGAAGAGATTTACAACATAACCCCCTAAATCTGTGGCATTTTGATAAAATATCTTAAGTTGAGATAAGATAGCAAAAGTTTTTAAAACAATCTCGGTGAAGTAATAATTTTAATGGAATAATCACCCTTATCGTGTTTGGCGTATTTAAAATAAGCCTACGACTGTTTGGTAATAGATTAAAGAGAACCTGAACTTATTTCCTTTAATATATTACCAAACAGTCGTAGGCGTATTTTAAATACGCCAAACTCGATAAGGGTGAATAAAATAAACCAAAATTAAAGAAAAATTGCGTTTTTACACCCTGTTCTGAAAATCACTTTAACTCAAATCACATGTGCCTTTTAAAAACAACACGTTTGAAATTTTGCTGTGTGATCTTCAATTGCCGAAAGAATACTGAGAAACACACAAAAACGGTAAGACTTTCAGAACACCACAAATTTCAACGTGGGTTGAAATCAAGTGATTTTCAGAAAAGAAAATGTTTTTTGAATGAAAATTCGTATGATCAACCTTTTTTCAACTTTTGAACTTTTCTTGTAAAGAGCAAAGTATTATACCATGGTAAAAAGGAAAACTTTTTTCTTTCAAAATTTTATTTTTTTTTTTTGTAAAAAGTGACGTTTGTCCGAAGATTGCTTTTTGAAAAGAGGTCCTTTTTTTAAAATTAATTTATTAAATTGTAGAACTTCCGTATTGGTTTTAAATATAGGTATAAAACCAAAATTTGTTTGACTTATTGTACCTGCCTATTAAACATTTTTAGTTAAACTTGGAGTTTGAATGTTCTTCCGATTTTTTTTTTGGCAAAGCTTTTCAAGCTGACAAATTAACGGAGAAACAATATTTATTTAAAAAAAAACTTTTTATGCCGTCTTCGTATAACAGCATTTCCTTCTTTGTTTAAATAAAGGTGGGTTGAGTATTTACAATAAACCAACCACCTTTTTTTTACCAGCAGAATCATAAATGATTTTTTCCTTGTGTTTGTTTATGTCCCCACATAGTTATGATTTGGGTGGTTGTTTGACAATAAATCAATGCTGCTTCTTTGCTTGAAATTACAAACAAACTTGAAAATACACATTCCACCAAACAGACAGACACCAACCAACCACAACGACAATTTAAGTGTATTACACATTTTTTTCCTGAGTTTTCATTATATAATCAATCTCAAGTGGAATTTTGTAATACCTACGACGTAAAGGACATTCTCATTGATTCCAATTGTTTTGTTTTCTTGATTCGTTGTTGTTATTCTGCTATGTATAGTACAACAATATCTGTCACAAAAATGGATTAAAAAAAAGTTTTTATTGTTTTCCACAAACAAAAGCTGAAAAGTACAACGATTTCATTTCTGTTTATAAATATTTTATGGCATTTATGATGATTAATACTTTGGAATATTTAAAAAAATATACACAATTTTTCTTTTTACCATTTTAATATGGTGCAGCCGCCACGCGTAGTTTTAGCAAATTCCTGAATATAATCATCTTACCTTTGTTGTATATTGCACCCATAAATTGTAAATATCTTTCTTATTTTCCATCTTTGCGTAGAGACACTTAAGAACTATATAATATTTTAAAATTATTATTAAATTTTTGCAATTTTCATTGGTATATTTTATTTTGTTTACAATAAAAAATTAAGCACTTTCTGTCTGTGAAAAAATTCTACCACTTTTTGCGAATACAGAGAAGAAGAACTAGATGATAATTGCTGTTCTCTTCAATCAGCTGTGCGAGTGACTGACTGGAAATAGTAAAGTGTTACCAGCAATTGAAAAATGTAATGTAAACATAACCGCAGAAACACAATTTGATCGTATTAACGTAGTAGCGTAAGATACGTTGTCAAATTAAAATGTATTAAATTTTTTACAAAGGCACACAATAACTGACTAAAACGTAAAAGCATTTCGCCGTCGTAAGTCAACGTAGATCTAATTCTATATAAAACGCCGGTTACGACCGTATTGCCATAAAAATAGTATAAAAAAAATAAAAAATTAAATTATTTTTGTGTTTTCAAACTGAATATTTGATAACAAAAATAAGGCATAAAAAATTAAAAATAATTTGATTAAATGTACAATTTTTTTTAATTATTTTGAAACGAATACAAAATACGTTTACGACGGCATTGTGGGTAAAAAATGTGTGTCTTAAAAAATTTACGGCGTAACCTCCTACGTTCATACGATGTACGACCACAGAATACTAACAGAACTGCAAAAAGTGACGTGTGAAAAAGACAGAAAGCTTTTTTGGTAGTGAAGTGGCAAATGGCGTGGTCAAAACAAATATAACAAAACACAAACCACGTTAAACAAATGCATTAGTTCAACAAACGTTGTGTTTTGTGCAAACAAATTTATTTACTATTATTTTTTGTTTTATAATGTTATTTATTTACTAAAATATTATTTACTCGTGTTGTGGTAAACTTAGAAGTTAATTTTTACAACAGCTTTGCAAATAAATCTAAACTAAATAAATTTGTTTTCATTGTATTGCGGCATAAAAGATGATGCAAAGAGAAATACAAAAAGGGCAGCTTTCTTAGAAAGAGACAAAAAAACGCAAAATCTTCCGTATCGTGGCAGTTCTGTTAGTCTGAATTTACACGTTTCATCTTTTGATGCTCAACTTCTTTTCAATTCCCTTTTAAAGATGCCAATATAATCACACGCAGCAATCGGTTTCAACTTTTTTCGGTTCATAACAACAACAATTTTATTAACAGCGAATCAAAGAGAAAAAGAAAAGAAAGAAATTACATGCAGCCATCGTTGTGCATATACCAACGAATAAAAACATAAAGCGTACTGACCGAGTACAGGCATCTCCGTACTAACCCCCTTTCTTTTTTCTTCTCTCACCTAAAAACATGAGAGTTGAGCATCAAAAGATGAAACGTGTGAAAGCAGACTTAGTATTCTGTGCTACGACTCCATTATGTTCCTAACATATGTAATTAAGCTCAAAAACGGCAAAACTTATTAAATCAATTAAAAAGCTAGGGAAATAAAAACGGAAGCTAATTTTGGTCCAACAATAGCAAATTGATTACTTTCTTTTAAATAAACAAGTTTTAATTAAAAGGATTGCACTTAACTAGTGGCGATTTAAAACATATATAGATATAGTCTTGGTTCACACACATCAAACTTGATTAGTTAAGTCTTGAGTTTTTAGGAGACCGTACTCGTAAATTTTCTATTCTATTCTATTTCTATTCGTAATATGCTAAATGTGTTGAGTTTATCGTAAAAAACATGAAAATTGATACACAAGCTGAATGCATATGAACGTGCACGTAGGTTCAAAAGAGATTAAAGAAAACCTGGTCAAATGATACTCACATGTCTGAACCAGGGGGGTTACTGCGTATTTCGATTCGAAAGAAATAATTTACGAGTTCAAACAATTTTTACTGTGTATGACGATTTTCGCAATCGTTCGAAACAATGGCAGAGGTTGTATATGTAAAAAAATTTTAAATTTTATGAAAACTTTTTGTTCGTTATAGAGAGGGGCTGTTAAGAAAGGGATTTTTTGTTTTCGATAAAGTATAAAAAACGTCCGTTTATTCGAAACAAATATTACGAAAATCGTAATACACAGTACAAATTGTTCGAATTCGTAAATGATTTCTTTCGAATCGAAATACGCAGTAACCCCCCAGGGCTAATATGAACTGCCCAAATGAACCTGCATGGAACCAGAAAATCACTTTATTATTTTGAAACTTGATTATACAAAAATTACAACTTTTTCACTTTAATTTGAAATAACCAGATTTTTCGGTTTTAGCTAATCGCTTCGAAATATGAATATTCATTTAAGCATTGCTTCAACTTGTCTGGCTTCTAAATTTTTAAAAGCCTTTAATTTTTCTTAACTTTTTTAAAAAACATACTAACTTTTGCAATTTTTTTTTTAAATAAGTGATCCTACTCGATTTACTTTCATAATCGCCTTTACAGTAATAATCTCTGCATCTGGCCTAAAATATGGCCATAGTTTCAACACAAATATCACCCCCAAAAAATTAATCCCTATGAAGTCTTGATATAAAATTTACTAAAAATAACTTTAATAATACTAAAAAAAACATATAATTGATGAATATTTGTCATATGAATCAGTTAGTCATATGCCAAACACATCAGTAATTGTTTTAGAAAATTAAATTTTTATAAAAAGTTTTTTTAGGGCGCATATTCAACAACAATTTCTTTCAACAGTTTCCTTAAAAAATATACATATGTATATAGTACATATATATGTATATCGATATAAAAATTATTATATGGTATAGCTTTACGACAAACAAATCTTACATAGATGTTGGTATAAATATTTATTTCTATACAAATAGCTCTTATATAAATCTTTTTATGATAATTTTATTATATTTTGCATATGCTGGCGGTCAACTTTAGGACTATAGGGTATATCTGTCTTCATATATAAAATTTTATTGCTACAAGTATTTGAACCTTTATTAAAATCGCAGCATTTTTCATAAAACTTCAGGTTTTGAAATCTATTTTGCGAAAATCCCTCCCTATAACGACAGTTTTTTTGTTTTTTTTTTTTTGCTCTTACTTATTTAATTGTATTCTGAATTAACTCAATCAAGCTGACAACAAGATAAAGTACAAATACATTTAAAACAAAAACCAAATTTTTAAAACTTTTTTTGTTTAAAAAAAAATAATTTTTTCGCACATCGGAAAGAGTCTATTAAGCGGCCCATACACTTGCAATGTTATTGTATATAATATTCACCATATTATTTCCATTTTGTCCTATATTATGCAATAAGTCGCACAATGGTTTCGATTTAAATATTGCTCAACTTTCATTCAATAAAAAGGTGAACATAACCTATAGGAATAACATAAACAGCATTGTACATTTCACTTTCTTTTCGTTGTGCAATAAAAATATAGTCTTTTGATTGTTGGCGGTATAATTATACAATACGTTCAATTGAACAACTTTATTGCAAGTGTATGAGCCGCTTTAGGTTGTTGAATACAGTAGCGCTAAGGCAACAAAACACATTTTAATGATTTTGTGCTAAAACAAAATATCTCAGTTTTGGTAACACTGCTTTTCTTATAAGAATATGTAAACTAACACAGAGTTGTTAAATGTAGTAAAAACTCACCACAGCACTGTGAATGGTAGAAAAACACAATTCTAACGGTTATTTATATCGTTACAAATGGTGGGATAGAAGTGAACAAATAATTAACGTTTATATAAAAATCGTATTAATATTAGCCAACTAAAGTCAAAAGCGATTCAATAAAGATAAGCTGTATAAGGGATAGAACTGTTCGTTCTTAATTTAAATAATATTCTTATTAATTTCTTGCTCTCAATTGTCAAATTTATAGTCCTATAAGTGTTGCCCAATTCCAAATAAGAATCAAAATTATACAAAAATGAGCTACGCAAAACAAATTTTGTGTTTGACAACCTTTAATTTTTTAACTGATGAATTTTATTTAATTAGCTATGACAAATTATATCCTGAAAGTGGTGGCCATATCTGTTTGCACACACGAGTACATACCACATTTGACATAACTTTAAGCAAAATTACGAGTGCAATGACTGGATATCATTTCAGAAGTTGGTTTTTAGTTGGAAGATGTTTTTTCGCTGATAAACGAGTGTATGTTTTTCAAATATTTTTAAAGAAAACTGTCTGAAGCTGTTAAATGTGGTGAACGGGGAGGGGAGCCCAATCAAAATCTCTTGTTCGCAAAATAGTTATCTTTTACCAAATCTAATGAGAGTATTGAGGTAAATCACAAGGTGAAAAGGCCTCGTCCGATATCATTTTTTTAAAAAATGGGCCAATTGTTCTTGCGCACGATACACTGCCCCAAACAGTACGCTTAAGTGGGTGTATTTGTCGCTGATGTACTGCTCTTGGATTTTTCGTAGCCCAAATCCTGCAGTGTTTCTTTTGTACGTAGCCATATAATAGGAAACAAGCTTCATCGTTCACTATAAAATTGTAAAAACAAAGGACAATGAAAAAATAACAATTAAACATGGAATATACTTTTTAAAGAAATGAAACGATTTACTTGAAATTTTTTTTGTATTAAAAATAATGTTCTGGCGAAATTACACAAAAATTTTCTTAATAAAACTGTGCTCGAAATTGACACTTTTTTTTAGACAAGCAGGGCACATGGCGTTTTAGCATAATTCGGGTACGCTGAATCCAGTGGTGCCCACCGTTTTTTTAGGTTAGCTCTTGTTTTCGAGGTATACCGTTATTTCGAAAATGGAGGAGGTTGCACAACATATGTATATTCGAGTAACTCAAAAACGGTTTAATTTATTGAAATTACTAAAAAAACCGAAAGTAAAATTTTTTTTATTATGAGCAGCCGTTTTAGAAACATAATTTTTTTTTGGGGAAAAAAAATAATTTTATTATCAAAATTTCGAAATTTTTGTTTTTTAAAAATTCATAAAAAATTGGGAAATGCAGCTAGGCTAGAAAAAACGAAGTACAAACAAAACAAGCCATAAGTGATTAAAATCCGTTTACAACTTTTGATTTTATTCACAAAAGTCGACAATTTATCTTAATTTAAGAATTTCATAAAACGTAATATTTGTATGGGAGCCCCCTAAGAAGTGGAGATAAGGGGAAAGTATGTCTCGAGAAAATGTTAAAGACAAAAAACTAATGAGGTCGGTCATACATTTTATCCCACTAGGGGCAACTTCTGGGCATTTATTGGACTTTTTCTTTAATATATTTCTAGTCTGCATTGAACATTTTGTATGGAAGCCGCATTAAGGAATGGAGATAGCGGGTAGGTATGTTTGAAATAAATGATTGAGATGAAAAATAAAGTGGGGTTGGTCTGCAAAAAATTAGAAGCCTAGCTGCATTTTCCAATTTTTTATGAATTTTTAAAAAACAAAAATTTCGAAATTTTGATAATAAAATTATTTTTTTCCCAAAAAAATTATGTTTCTATAACGACTGCTCATATTACTTTTTACTTTTCTTAAAGAAAATTTTATTGCGGAGTTTCGATTTTTTAGTAATTTTAATAAACTGAACCGTTTTTGAGTTACGCGAATATATGTTGTGCAACCTCCTCCATTTTCGAAATAACGGTATATCTCGAAAACAAGAGCTAACCTAAAAAAACGGTGGGCACCACTGGATTCAGCGTACCCGAATTATGCTAAAACGCAATGTTCCCGGCTTGTCTAATTTTGCAATTAGCACAGTGTAATTTATTTCTTTGAAAAATTTTATATCCAAAAAAATCCAAGAACAAATTTTTTTGTCCCGTTTTTGTATAATTACCCAGTAATCAGCAACGCTAAATCCTATAAAAGATCTGTCGTAAATAATTCTAATTAACCAAAAAAACAAAACTTTTGAAGACTACATTTCGTCAGCTTAGTATTGGATTGGCGCATATGGTAAAAAGTCGTAATGGAGAAAAACGACAATAGAGGTTTAAAGAAAATTTTCTGAAAATAATATACCCGATAGATTTTTTTTTTGTTTTCACCGCTGCTTCCGGCACTTGTTTTGAAGAAAAAGTTAAAGCATTTAATTGAAAATGATTGTTTTGTGCCGCATACACTACTTTTCTAAATTATATTTTTAATTGTAGCTTTTTGTGCTACATACGCATACTTACTGGTGTGTATTGAGTATTTTACATTTTATTTTGCTTTTGGTTTAACTACTTTTTTTTCTTATGGCAATGAAGGCAAAGCAAGAGTGAAATTTATTTTCTTATTGACATTTTATTTTGCTTAAACTGAAGGCGAATTTATTACAGGTGGTCTTAAAAGCCCTGCTGATATTAGCTTAAATCACTGTTGGATGTCAAAATTTTGTTTATTCTCTTTTAGTATCTTTGTTTCTGTTTTGTTTTATTTCTGTTTTTGACATTGTACAATGATTTTACAAAAACAAATTGCTTGTGGTTTTTGTACGAGTTGTACTTGTTGTAGTACCGAGATTACCTGGGATGAATTCGCCTTGCTTTAACTACTTTTTTTGAAAGGGTGAAATTAATGTTGAACGTTTATGCATGAGGAATTTGCAGTATTCGTTAAGCAGTGGCGTGTAGAGCAAAACAATACCTAATAGACTTTAAAATAGTTGATATGGAGCAATATTAATTCTTAATATTTCAGAACAAATTTCGTGAAACCGGTTTGGATTCAGAAAGGGGTTATTCGAAATATATGGTGTATAAATAACTAAAACAATTGTTTTAAAAATGGTCGGTTGGTCAAACCAATAATAAGCTGACGATTTGTTGCTGCTACGATCTACAAATACTACCTTTTCTACTGTTGAAAAATCACACTTTTTTTCATCCTTCGGAAATATGTATATTAAACACAAACTTTAAATTTAAAGTCTTTCAAATGCATAATTGTTTGTTTTTATTTGATTTATTAAATTTTTCAATTCTATTAGCATGTTTTTTTTTGGGTTTTTACTTTTTAGTACATAATTTTTTTTTTTAGTAGTATTTTTGTTTTATTGAAAAAATGTTTTGTTTAATGTTTTTTGCCTTCAAGCATGGTTTTATTTATTAAATAATTTATTTATTTTTAAATTTATCGTGCAAATTGTATGTGTATTTTTTAAGTATATTTTTTATAAAAAAATGATTCCGAGTTAAAAAAATTAAATTAAAATTTTATAAATAATGTATTTTTTTAATTATAAAATTAAACAGAATTTCGAGCCGTTTTTTTTCGAGAAAAATATAATGCAACAACCAATTTGAATGTGAATTTTTTTTCTTATTTACAATAACTAAATAACAATAACTATTTAATAGTAATAAATAACTTTATTTTTATTATATTTAAATTTGTTTTATTTCTTTAAATTTAAATTGTTTTAGAATATTTTTTTTTGGTAAAAATTTTGATTATAAATTAGAATAAAAATAAAAGTTTACACAAAATGTATAAATATATTATGATAATCCTTTTTCTAATTTTCTTTTACAAAAGTTTCAAAACAACAGAGTTTGGCAATTTTTCTGGTTGAGCCTAAGAAGAGGGCAAAATCGGTTTTTTGAACTTTTTTTAAGTTTAAAATTTTTATACAATTCTTAAATTTAGCTAAAATATATTAATATATAAGAAAACCAAAATAAAAATTTAATATGCTGGCCGGTTCTGAAAATCACTTTAATGCTTTCAAATCACAAGTCCTCCGTTTTTGTGTTTTTCAGAGTGATTTTCATAACACCACAGAATCACTCTTGTGATTTTAAAAGCACGTGATTTTCAGAACAGGACGGATAATTGTAAACCGTTGTTCGGTTACTAAGAATAATTAAAAAATAACTAAATATGTTCGAAAGTAATTATTATTTTATTTCAAATGTTATATGTATGTATTTTTAAAATACTAGAAAATGCTTTAACTGTGTAAATACATTCAAAACGTATATATATATATATATATTTTTAATTATAACAAAATATAAAAAATTTTCACGATATTTATAAAATTTAATTATTATTTATTAAATAATCGATCTATATTTACGTTTAAGTAGCCGAATAAATTGAATTATTTTGTTAATTTAGTTTATTTGAAATTTTTAGTTGGCGGTAGTGTACCAAATTTTGAATTAAGTCAGCATTGCACTACTGCTAAATTAAACTGCAAAAAAGACGTTTGCATTATTTTTTTTACCACTTTTAATAATAATTGGTATTTTTCACACTAAAAATTTAGCTAACACTGGAATTGTGTAGAACAAAAAAGTTTTAATAAACTGAAGATTGTTTTTTTTTAATCAAATTATTTTTAGCATCATTACCACTTATGTTTAGTGAGGCTGCTTATTTTTAATTCATCATTCAACGTCAACAAATTAATTGCAATAATTTTGCACTTTAACTATATGTGAGTTGAAACTGCAAAATTAGTGCACTACCCCCAACTATGTTGAAATTATATCACGAATAATTAAAAAAAAACAAAATATGGCTTATTTGAAAGCAAAATATTCCACAATTTCATATTTGCATTAAAATAAACTGCAAAATTAGTGCACTACCCCCAACTATGTTGAAATTATATCACGAATAATTAAAAAAAAACAAAATATGGCTTATTTGAAAGCAAAATATTCCACAATTTCATATTTGCATTAAAATAAACTGCAAAATTAGTGCACTACCCCCAACTATGTTGAAATTATATCACGAATAATTAAAAAAAAACAAAATATGGCTTATTTGAAAGCAAAATATTCCACAATTTCATATTTGCATTAAAATAAAGATTATGAAATTTGGACTGCCTATTCAAGTTGTGGATGAATTCACTTTTATGCACTCAACTCGTAATATGCAACTGGAAATACTACAAATACATCTTTCCGTTTTTGAACGCTCTTTTCAAATCAGGATATGCCGAATCTGGAATAATTTGCCTATAACTTTTAGACGGTTTACGTACTCATATAACACTTTTAAAAAGGAGCTTTTAAGATTTTATAGTGGAAATACCAATGAATGATATATGTATTTCTGGCATAAGGGAACAAATAAAAAACGTTATTATTTAAATTTATTTTTTGTAATTATTATGTGGTTGGGGAGCCATTTATTTAAATCTAAATTGAAATTACATATTGTACCATTATTGATAAATATTTATATAAAATTGTATTTGTAAATCATGGATAGATGTTAACAGCAATACATGTATAATTGGCCTTTTAGGCTTTCTTTGTATTGAAAGAATGGAATAAAATAAAATAAAATAAAATAAAAAAGATACGAGAAAGAACTTTTTAGAATTTTTATAACCCGTCTTTATAAAATCCATAAAAGATGTATAATATTTTGAAATTGTTTCCAAATTTAAGACATAACTTTTAAAGGTTTTTGTCAAAGAATTTACAAAAAAGTATGAAGCCAAATGCGGAAAAGTTTTAGTTTGAGGTCGTACATTTAAAGAATAGATTAAACAAAGACACCTACTCAAACTTAAATTCGTTGCATTTATTTTTTTCTTTACCCCAAAATAGTGCTTCATCTAAACGAGTGCTTTTGAAACGGCATTGCTTAAAAAAGCTTTCAAACAGACTCAATGACTAATTGGTTCGAAACGGAGCTGGAAAAACAACACTTCAAAAAAAGGTAAAAACGATTTGTATAGAAACCACAACAATACTACAAAAATAAAAATGTTGATTATTTTCCTGTTTCAAAAGTATAAAATAGGAGCAATAATTCCCATATTCTATTTGTTAAGAATATTTAGTCAAATACATCAAATTTTTAAAGTAGAATTATTGCGGAAGTCATATTGGGCATGGTGCTGGTGTCTTAGAATTGAGTATTCTTCTGTAAACAAAGGGCGGAATACAACAAAAGTGCGTTACGGGTAAGTAAAATAATACAAATATTCTCTCTGGTTCTGTTAGGTAAGTGTTAAGTTAGGTTAGAATCCATCTTATCTCACTTTCGGATTATTTCATGTACGAAAACTAATTAACTACAATTTTGATTTTTATTACGTGTTTCTAAATATTTTACTTTTTCATAATAATTTTTAAATATTGTTTTTTTGCTCTCCTATAAAATTTTAATTTTACAGATAGCACTTTTTAAATAAAAGCCCTCGATAGTTATTTTATTTATTAAATAACCGAAAATATTAATAAATAAATAAAACTGAAACAATCTTTTTTGTTTGTTTATAAAAACCTTTTTTTTTGTAAATGCCCTTTTTACCACTTATTTTGAGATACCCTTTTTGCGCCCCTTTTAGAAAATTTTCAACGGCAACGCTGATCAACACAAGCTTTGTGTTTATTCAACACTCTGGTGAGGTGAAAAATTAATTTTATAGCGGAACTTTTGTTTACAATATTTCAATAATGTTGTTAACATTTTTAATTTATTCTTTTATTTATAGCAGGGCATAACGGATAAAAATAAAAGTCATAATAAAATGCCTAATCAAATTATATTTATATATACAGTCCGCTAATAAATATTACTTTTTTTATTTAATAATTTTATGATTAGATGATTATCTTTTTTTATATTTTTTATTATTATTATTACATATTATTATTTCAAATAATTATCGTTGAAAAAAGAATAATGGGACTAATTTTTTTAAATTAAATTAAATTTAATAATTTTGCTGATTTTTTATTCGTATTTTTTGAGTTATTTACTTGTTTTAAACTTAAATTACAATTATTTAAAGCTGTGAGTTTGCAATACGCATTTAATTTGTTTTATTTTATTATTATAAATATTTGTTTAGGTATCATTTTTAAATTTTTTTATAAGTTATTTTTATATCTTTTAATATTATTTTTAATTTAAAATATATTTTAGCTTAAGTTTTATATTAATTATAATGCAAATTTTTTGTTTTTTTTGTTTTTGCTATTTAATTTATAAATTATTTGTTTTTTTTTTATTAATTTAATAATTAATGCTATTTATTATCAGAAAGAGCTTGACAATTAATAAAAAAATATTTATATTATTAGTTAAGTGTATAAATAAATTTTTTTTTGGTTTTTCAAAGATTTTTCTTTTAATTTGTACCAATTGAAGTAAATATATAATATTTTTAAGGTTTTTTCTTTTTACAAATTTTTTGTTATTTTTTAGAATGCAAATTGTTTGTTTTAATTTTAAATAGCTATTTGTTTTTTCGTTTTATAAATTATTGCAGTTAAAAACATTATTTTAAACTATTTAAGTGAACTATCGTAGTTCATAATAAAAATAAAGTAAACAATTTAGCAAAAACTCAAAATATTTTGCGTTTACAATTTATGAGCGAATGTTTTGGTAATCAGAAATTAGGAAAATATTTCAAGCGTTTTCATGAGGGTTACTTTTTGGAAAAAACTTCTTTAAAATTTCTTTAAAACTCCAAAATTTAGGACGAAAAGTTGATAAAGTTCGAAATAACGGTTAGAGTTACAGAATCAAACGGTTCCTCAGAAAGGTTTAAAAAGTATTTCCCTATTACTACAAAATAGTGAAAGGTAAAAGATCAAATGCATTTTTTTCAGTTCCATTAAATTTCCTTTTAAAATTTTGGGGAACTTTTATTTTTTAGAAAAAAAAAATCGGAAATTCCAGGAAAAAAAGGAAAAAGTTTTTAACGTTCCGGGTAAACCCAGATGCAAGGGGGTCTCATGACCCATCTTGGCTAGAGCTGGTATTCTAAAATTATAAATTGGGTTCGGGCCTTCCCTAAACTGAAGGCTGGATCCAATTTTGGTTTCGGGAATTGAAAAAGGTCTGGAAAATAAGTTTTTACATTTGGGAGATTTACAAGGTGTGATATCAAGTCGTATCGCCATAATGTCCTAAATAATATTTTACAATTGTTTAAAAAGAATATATTGTTGTGTTTCAAGCAAAATAAAAATGTTAATGGTGTGTTCATTTAAATTTTTAGATAAGGAACCATTTTTACCAGATGGACTAATGAACCCTCTTAGAATATAAATATTAAAAAGAAAATAATTCTTCACAAATATTCAAAATAAAATAATAAACTATTTTTAACAAACCAATTACTAGTTTGTTAAAAGATACGAAAAAAATCTTTTTAAATATTTAGTTGGATTTTTTACATGTATAGCAGCATCAAAAGATAATACAAATTGGGAAAAATATTAAGGGCTAATACATATATCAGAGCAAGTTAAACTTTTTTTTTGTTTAAAATGTGTTTTAACCAACAAATTCATTAACTAGTAAACATATAAACCATCCCGTAACGCATAAAATTGGGCGTTTAAACTACCAATACAGACCATATGAATTTGACAACATTTATCGTAGTGCTGCCACATATTCTACGTATAATGCATGAGCCACTGATTTACTGCTGTTGAGTTTAAACTTCATATAAATTTTAGTTTAGTTTAACTAAACCAGCTTTTAAGCATCCACTGATTTATTAGCCATAAGTGGAACATTTTTTAAAAGTATGGCAGCCACTGTTGCCAGATGTGAAGATTTCTCGTCATTTTGATGATTTTTGGGTACAAAAATGGACTATTGACGATTGGACGATTTATACCCAAAATTCGATGATTTTTCAAAAGACAAATTTTGTACAAGCTTACAAAAGCTTTATATATTTTATTTTAACTTCTGAGATACTTTATTTTATTTGATAGGAAGTAACTTTAATGTCTTAGTCGTTCATAATATAAAAAACACATGCGCATTATTTTAGCTCGATGTACATTTTTTTGGTGTTAAATTTACTCATTCGTACCGTTTTGTTAGATCCATTTGCAACCATTATTTTTAAACACTTTAGCAGGATTTTCGACTTGCAATTTTTGTTAAAATTCAACTTTGAAATTGTGTTCAGATTATGAAATTCTGGTCTTGTAATTTTTTAATTTTTATCTTGTCTTTCCTCTTCTCTTTTTTATATTTTATTAAAAAATACAAATACACCGACAGCCAACTTTAAGTTAAAAAAAGTGAGAATTACAAAATAAAACAGACTTACAACCCCTCCCTAATCTTCTCACCAATCAACAAAAATTGCAAGTCTGGACGATGACTTAATTTCTCTTGTTTGGCAGTATCAGTGTTGCTAACACCTCCTGAGTTTTCTTCAAAAAAAAACCGATAATATTAAATTGTTTTAATAAAATGTAAATTAATGCGAAAAGCTAATAAAACTAATAACCTTTTCATCGATGGAATAGAAACTGAAAACGTTGAATCCTTCTTCTTCTTCGGCTGCATTGTTTTAAAATATGAGTTGGGCCGCAACCACAAATCCCGCAATGCTATGTTAAAGCTACAGAATGTATGGCAGTTGAATAAGCTATCTTAGATCTCGAAGATAAATGTACTCTATATAACCATTGATTTAAGTCGGTTCTTTTGTACGGATGTGAAACGTAGTCTCCGAATTCGCCGATAAGAAAAATTTTAACATTGGAAAATAGATGTCTTCGGACAATCATCAGATGCTACTGCCTAAACGCCATCAGTAACACGAAATTGTTGAAAAAGACAAAGCAGAACCCAATTTCTTACGATATAAGACAGAGTAAATATGGGCCGATCGGTCACATAATAAGATCTAATAATAACATAGCCAAAAACGCAATGCACTACAAACCTCAAGGCCATCAGGCCTCAAGAGAGTTGGCAGACCAAGGAATACGTGGCGTATGGCAGTTGAAAAGGAACTACTTAAGATTGGCTCATCATGGTCTGTAGCAATATAACAGGACCAAATAGAATATGTTGGCAAACATTTACTGAGGCCGTTAGCGTACAAGTTAGCGAATATCGGATATATAGGGTTTTGCAATTGGTACTTGACAACTTTGAATTTAATTTGTAAACGCACTATTTCACTGATCATCTAACTGTTACTTTCCTTTTTTTTTTTAAGTAAACTCAACATTTGGAGAAGATTTCAGTGGCGAAGCTCATTTTTGGTTGGCCTGATGATAAAGGACTTTTTGTCGCCTGCAATTTAAGATTATGAACTGGACCATATGTGATTTCGACATGACGGTACCACGAGTCACACAATACGACCGATTTTGGCTTTATTGCATGGAAGGATACTAGAACGCGCAATTTCATGCAATTTGACACCGTTAGACTTTTTTGTGCGACCACGTTAACGACCGTGTCTACGCGGAGAGTTCCCTAACGTAGGAGCATTAGAAGACAAACATTCTTCAAGTTATCGCCAAGATACCGAGCGAAATGGGCTAAAAAGTAGTCAAAAGTTACCACAAGAGGACCGACTATTGCAACCAATCTAGAGGCGGTCAATTAAATGACATTATATTTCGTACGTTACCCTTGGTCTTGGCTTTCAAGACAAATTGCTTTGAAACTCTGTTAAAACATGAGAAAAACCTCTAACATGTTGAGTCTATACTTAACATTAACATCATGGTATTGTTAATGTTAAGCAGTTCATGTCAGTTGTAGACTGAGTGTAACTGCCCGTCTATACCAGAGATAAATATTGCTATACTTATAAATATATTGCAGTAAATATCGAAATTATGTTATCCTTAATGCAGACAGCATATTTTTGTACATATTTATTGCCGGCAATTTATGTTGCAATAATTGTTAGTCAATTTTCGTTGACAATTATTGGTAACATAAAACAAACGGCATTTGTGCAAGTTATCGAGTCGCCATAAAATAAGTTGTGTTGTGGAAATATGTTTTTTAAAAATAACTCAATGTTTTATGTTGTTACGTTATATATGTTAAATGTAAATTTTGTCATTTTGATGTAATAATACGTATCCCCAGAAGAAGTCGACAAAAAATCGACGATACGTCGGGAAAAAAAATGTATTAAAATTGTGTTTTAATTACATTAAAGATTTAAGGCCGTATTAGCTTGATAAGGAAATACAAATAAAACGGCAAATTGGGTTGTCAATTAAAAAAAAAAGAAGCAGAAAGAAACCAATAGAAGCAAATTGTGTGGGAAAGAAATTAAGTTTGTGAAATGGTAGAAAATTATAATTAAAGTAAAAGAATTAAATAATTTTAAATAAACACTAAAATAAAATTGCAAAAATTGTTTTTCCCAATTTAATTTTTTCATATTCTATCTTTATTATTTAAATGTATATTAATTTGTTTATGCTTAAGTTCTATTAACTTTATTTTAACAAAAAAAAAAAAAAAATTAATTATTGAAATCAATATTTTTATATAAAAAAAACCTCAAGCTTAAACAATAAAGTTGAATACGAAAGCATTTATATTAATAATAACAATTTTTGCAAGATGACGTCAGTCTTTACACTGCACCTTCTTCCTTGATTTTTTCCAAATTATGATTTAACATAAACACGTTTTCCCATGCCTTTAACATAAGCTGAGCAAAAAGAAATATTGATCTATTATTCTGCCGACGTTATTGCCAAATTGCTGAGATATTTATCTTTGGTGTAGAACTAGGGTAATGGAAAAGTCCATTAGTTTCTTAGCAATCATAGCTTCATGTTTATTTTATTTAACTTTAGTTTTAAGAACGAAAAATTAATGTTTTCGTATTTGTTTAAAACAAATTAAAATATCGTTGGATATTTGTTGCCCACCACCGTTTAAAAATAAGGAACTTTTTAAAGAAAATCCCTGATAGGAGTTATGAAATTAAGTAAAATCGCTACAAATCAATTAAAATTCAAATAAGGAAAAATCTTAAAAAATAAAATATTAAACTGCCAGTGTTAACCTAAAATTCGCTAAGACCAGAATTCCATTAAAAGTTTTTTGCTTGAAGAAAAAGGCATGACTTTGAATTTTTGTAGGTGTGGGATGAAGAAAGACGTCCAGGGTAGATAATCCTTTGAACACCGTTAAAGCCGTGATTATTCTTCTTAAGTAAAAAATTCTTAATGAAAATCAAGTCTTAAAATGTTTTTTGTTTTATACAAATTTTAAAGGCGAAAATTAAGTTTGACCCAAAAATCTGGCTGTAAATTTCCAATTAATTAAACTTTTTTTTTTTTAAATAGTCTTTTAAGAATTCTTTTGCTGAGTCTATTTAGGCGTTTATTTTTCGTTTAATTTTAATTGAAGGTATTTGGGTTACATCGTTATGTTAACGATTTCATAAAATGTTTTATTTTATATCTTTTTTTGCAAATTTCTTAAGATGATTTTTCTTAAAAAAAGTTTAAATGAATGATTAGTTTATTAATAATACTAATGTTATTATTATTATTATTTTGTTGTTGTTATTAAATTGCAATGCATTTTTATTAAGAATTTTTTGTTGCTGTTATTTTTTTTAAATTTAATTTATTTTATAAGTTTATTGCATTTATTGCACTAATTATCTAAAGTAGAGTATTTTATTTTTTTAGTAAATAAAAATTTCTTTTTAATCCGTTTACGGATTTTGTTCCAAAAACGTGTTGTATTCGCTAAATTATGTTTACTCCAGTTCTTTGAGGGGATTCTATTTTATACAGCCGCCACAGGCCCAGGTGGAGTTGAAATACTTGTAGTCATGGTTTTACTTAAGTTCCTGGAAAAAATTAAACAAAATTTAAAATTAGATTAGGAATTAAAAACAGAATAAGGGACAATTTCACCAAGTTCGTTTAAAACTAACTATTATAGCTTATCCCATCAACAATAAATTTCAGTGTTTTTATCAAGAATAAAAATTGGGAATTAAGTGGGAATGGGCAAAAAATATCGATATTTAAAAAAAATATTCGATATATATCGATATATCGATATTGAAATACGACTATCGAATTCATATTTTTTAAAGTCAGTCTTCATTAAAAACTCAAAATTTTAGCCATTTTTTAAACAATATGTTTTTTTTAGTAATTGGCATCACTGCATGCATCACATGTTTTTTAAACTAATATGAAGATCTAAAATGATTGGCACTTATAAGAAGCAGTCCCCGATACAAGAAACAGATTGACAGCAGAGCACATAAAACAGAGAGTGCTCCTGATGTCCATATCTGATGATTACTGGTTTGACTAAAACAATCAAAAACATTTCTAGTTAAAGTTGGTACTTTTGGGGTGCAATTCAAATTTCCATTTAAATTGTTTCCAATTAACCTTTTTTTAGATTTCATATGGTTTTTTTGTATTCTTTCCTTTTGTTTTTGTTATAATTGAATTTTTTGTTCTTATTAATTTTTTGAAATAAAATGAAACAATTAAAAGTAACAATGTCATTACAAATAATTTGTTTGTTCATAAATATGCATGTACAAAGGTATATTAAATTTTTTAATCTGGTAATACTTTCAGCAAAATACGTTCGATATATCGATATTTTTGAAATAATAAATATCGATACTCTTTAAAAATATCGATTCGATATATATCGATATATTTTTCAATTTTCCCATCCCTAGATTTATGCACGACAAACAAAATCTTGTTAATTAAAAATTTTGTATTCCCAAAAATTACTTTGATAACAAACTTACTTTAACTTCCAGTTAACAATATGTTTTTGACAGATATAACTGGTAGTTAATTATAACTGAACTTGGTGAAATTAGCCGTAAATGATTTAATTGTAAGAGCGAGAGAGAGAGAGAGATAGAAAGAGACACACATTAAAAGAGACAGTTAGCTAACCAGAGTTAAGTAAATTCAAACAAAAATAAAAAAGTTCGCTAATTTTACTCTTATTTTTTTGGTGATTAAATTTATTATTTTTTTGTAAAAGCTTTAGACATTTTTAAACAAATATAATTCAATGCCTGATGTTTGCCAATCTCCAGCCCAGTTGTAAGAAAAACAAGTTAAATTATCAAATAGAGTTTTAGTGAGAACAAATTTGAGGCAACCTTAACAATAATAGAGAGCAGTATGAGCAGTACATAAAAAGGTTTTAAGGCCCGATGATCTAAGCAAAAATTTCGTTAAAAACAATTTGAGGCGAGCTTAAATAAATGAATGTGAATCAATCGTTCGATTAGTGTGAAATTAACAGTAGACCCAACGAAAATATGTGTGGTACTCACCCGATCCCGTTTTCATGTTCAGCAGCATTTTTAAACGAGAGTTCCTAAGTGTCTTAACCTCAACTATTCAAGACAATAAAATAATTTGCATAAAATTTTAAGCGATTGCATTTTTTTCTGTTTTTCTTTTTATGCGAAAAAAGTATATAGCTATAGATCACAGTAGATATAAGTTAGAAAGATTCAATTGTCCTGGAAACAAAATGTGGTATAGAGACAATTGAAAAACGAAAACTTGTCACAGACGTTTCTATAATAATATTTAAGTTTTTTGATTTGTCATAATTACCCTCGAGAGTTTATATTTTTTTGTAAGATCCAGTTTAATGTGCGTGTTAGAAGTAGAGTATCACAGGTCAACAAGCGGGGGAGTGTTAAGAGGAGTACAAGTATTTTGTTACTGTTTCCGTTGATGGCTACTTGGACAAATCCTTAATGGAACGATGATTAGGCAGTAGATCAGCATATATAGAGCAGCAATATTGATAGGCATGTCAGCAAATTCTATATTTTGTATATATTCATATGAAATATTAGCCAGAAACATTAAAACGTACCAACAAAGCTCAATAACAAAAAAAAAAAAAAAAAAAAAAAAAGGAATAAAATGTTTAAGAGGTCATGCAGAAATATTTTTACTATAAACATTTTAAAAAAGTATTGATTTGAATTAGAAGAATACTTGATACAAATTTTGAATTGTCAAATTTTTGTAGGACTTATAAATAAAGGTTTTGAATATGCTGATTTTGGAATTTTGTTATTTAAAAAATGGATTCATTTTTTTTGCCAGATCAATATTTAGTTTACTGCGCTACATATTTTAAATTTGTTTTTCGTAAAAATTGGAGAAACATTAATAAAAAAAAATAGTAAAATAATAGAGATTTTTTTTTGTCTCAACTGCTCTACTTTAATAGGCCTAATTTAGAATTCAATCTGAATCTAGTTAATTACAAACAGAGTTTTAATTTAGTTTTGATTTAAAACTTGCTTTAGCCGCGATTTGCCTGAGGTACCCTGCTTATTCAAATATATTCCAAGTTAAAACTTTAACTTGACTTTAAAGTCTCCTTTCGGAGATTCTTGCTATGAAAGAAGCCGGGAGTGGCTAACATTAGCTGTTGTTTTCACATAACTTTCAAAACGAAAGAAGGCAAAGAAGAAAAAAAAATGTACTTTGTTATATACATAAAGAATTCTTAAAAAAGTACGAACTGATTGATGTTTGACTATAAACTGCCAGCCGTCGCAGTGATAGAAAGAGTAACACTGCAAAGAATTCTGATGATAAGAATGTGGTTATTCTCGAAACATGTAACCTGAGTTCAATCCCCGGTTCAGTCAAGAATAAAAATTATAAAAAAAATTTTTTGAATTCAATTCATGTTTTAAAATTCCTTCCTTCCTTAAAATAATTTAATGAAAAATAAATTTGATGGACTTAAGCCTGATTTAAAAATAATGGTTAAATTTTAAGGGCCGATGTTGAATGTAAGCCGCACCTAAACGTCAAGATTTTTTTTACATTTCATTTGACATTTCTCAATTTCAGACTAACTCAATTTGAACCATGGAAAGATACACAATCGAGCAACGCGTTAAAGTTATTCAGGCTTATTATGAAAATGGGCGTTCAAATTAAAATGCACTTCGTGATTTTTTAGGTAAATTTAATCGTCCAAATGTGAGTACAATCGGAAAAATCGTGCAAAAATTTGAGCAAACCGGGTCTGTAGAAGATGTGAAAACACCAGTGCATGCTCTTACAGCTCGTACTGCAGAAAATATTGCTGCTGTTCTCGATAGTGTGGCTGAAGAGCCGTCTACCTTAACTGGTCGTCGTGCCCAACAATTGCACCTCTCACGCTCGTCGTTGATGAACATTATGCATAAAGACTTGCATTTACACGCTTACAAGGTGCAATTGACTGAAGAACTAAAGCCTCTTGACCATTCTCAACGTCGTCAATGGTCAGAATGGTGGCAAGAAATGGCAACAGTGAATGATCAATTTTCGAATTGAAAGATATGGATGTGGACGATATGTGGTTTCAACAGAACGGTGCCACTTGCTACACAGCTAACGAACCAATTTCTCTTTTGCGCGACAAATTCAATGGCCGTGTTATCTCACGTGGTGGCGATGTCAGTTGGCCGCCAAGATCATGTGATTTAACACCATTGGACTTCTTTCTTTGGGGTTATTTAAAAGAAGAGGTGTACGTCGATAAGCCAGCAACAATTCAATAGCTAAAGGATGAGATAATTCAGCACATTAACGGCATAGAACCTCAATTATGCCTCAGCGTCATCGAAAAGTTGGACCACCGGATGAAGGTGTGCGATTTGGCCGATATTTTGTTCCCTACATAATTGAACCATTCCAATATTATCATAATAAAAAGAAATAACAATAATTTGTGTTTTATTCAAAATCAACATCGGCCATTAAAATTCAACCACCCTTTATCAAAAATTTCAAATAGAAACCAACCGTTCAATAAACCACAATTGTTATAACTGTAAATATTTTAACTGGTAACCGAAACGCCATTATATCTTGTTTAGAATGGCTTGGGTAACGCGTATTAGGGGCATTCAAAGATATAATGGTTTGCTGAAATTGGAATTAAGAAAGAAAGAAATGATTTCAAAATAACCAGGCAGCTGTAATATCTTGCAACTTAACGTCACGGTGGATCTTAACCACATGTTGCGTTAATATTAAGCACTTACCTAATGCCCATGTTTGAGTGAAAGATCATATGCACACACAGGAAGCAATTCGAGTGTATAGTCCATCAAAAATTATACACCCACCGCTTGTTGAGAAGCCGGAAGTATCGAACCTCTACTGCTGTTCATTAATCCCAGCAGTGTCGGTTGAATAGCCTTCCATGTGAATCTAACCCTACCCGCAGTTTTTAGTTTCAACCACAGCCACCACATGCTTTACATGCAAGGTTTCCGCAAGAAGTATACTAACGTAGACTTCACCAATAGTCAGAGCGGTGCTTGCACTCACCGAGGGCTTTTGACTCCCGTGGAAACTCAGTTATGTAATGCGGTACAATTTCCAACCCAATGAAGCCCATTGGACCAAAAGGAGCTTGTCATTTGAATGTTTTGGTGCATTCCAGTTTGCATTCAGCTGTTTTTAAAAGGTATGAGATTTCGAAGAATGCCAGTAGATTTAAGCACCTAGGCTAACTAAACAACCAATACAGAATTCATTCACCCCCGAGGATGTAACACCAAGAGGAAGGAATCCTCAAGCTGCTTTAACTTCGCACCCTAAGAGGCGTAGCAGATCCCTCGGGGGTTTAACCAGGCAAATGTGGCATGATCAGGAAACTGTTTAGCGTCTAAGTGAAAAATACATAGAATACTACCGCAGTTTTTTTTTGTCAAACAAACGATAAGCTGTAGTCTAATATGCTGCCTTCGAGGAGTTGTCTGATAATTAGTTTGTAGGGATAATTTTAAAGATATTTAACCATTGGGGACATGAAATTACCCCTCAAAGCGTGGGGCCTTATTTAATATGCAATAAAACCCTAATTATGAAAATGAAATAAACCTTAAACAAAATTAAAAAACGCCCCAAACAGAAATGTAATAATGCCCTAATTTTTGGGGGCTTATTCCATATGAAATAAGACCCAAATGTGTATAATACAATTAATTTTACAGTTTTGGCTTAAAAATCGGCCTTGTGCCTGACAGAAGTACGGCTTTAGTTAGCTTTTGTCCGGCTTTTGTTAAACCATAGAGGAGAAAATCCTTGCGCCTGGCCGAAGGCCTGCTATGTAAAGAAGCTTTAGTAAGCGAAGCGTCAAAAAACGTTTTCGTTATAAATTAAAAAAAAATATATATATTGGGGCTTTGTTTCAAAATGATTTTTTGAGAGATTATTTCATACAAAATAATACCCCAAGGTATATGAAAAAACCCGTTGTTGTTGTTCTCTGTACACACTTTTTGGAGTTATTTTATTTTTTTTTGGGGGTTACATTTTGGGGGTTTATTTTATGCCGCCCTAACATTTTGGCGTCACATCCCCCGGGGAAATGCAGTCAATACCTTGGACTTGGCAAAACTTCAAAACTGAGAGATCACAACAGAACTTTACCTCTGGCTAGAGATCCTATCTGGTAGCCGAGGAGTCAGTAGCCCCTAGTGGCATAGCATCTTCGGGAATCACGTAATTTTTTAGGTTTCGATCCAAAGCTGCGGGAAGAGAGATCTTAACAAAACTGATCAATGCTTATTTTTCACTACTTGTGCGAAAGTTTGGCCTGCACCTTAGGTGCTGTTGCTATCCCAAAATCAGCAGAGGTTACAAACAAGGTGTAAGTGCTAATTCTGCTGGCTTAAACAAATTAAATTGCTATCTGTGTGTGCTGGTTGCACTCACAAACAGGCGCAGTAGGCTAATGAAATATTTGTCGCCCAGTGGTTAAGAAATCCCTTTTAATTATATAATTTGATCCTTACGAAGTGGAATTGAAGTTTTTATCATAACTCTTTTATTGTATTGCCAAACTCGCCATTGTTTTCGAATTGAAGGCAAACTGAAATCAAATGAAATGAATTGCACGTTCACTTAAAAAACAAAGTTCAAATTACTTTAAACCGAATTTAACAATTGGAACATTTAAGATGGAGTTTAATGAGAATGGTAATCAACAATGTATATTTGGTATGATTTATTTGAAGAGGTTAGTTTCTCTTAAGATAGTGACTTCTTCTTTAAGGGTTCTGGGTCTTTGCCAATAAGCTGCAATTTACCAATGTCCTCTAAGTAAAGATACTCAAAATTTAATAAAACTGGTACTATAGGGTGTTTTTTTTAGCTGCATGAGAACTTAAACTGATAATACATGAAAGAAATATTGTTGAAATGATTATTTTTTTTCATTATCTAGTAGACAAGCATGGCATTTTTAAATATGATTTCCGGCATATGTCGGCCAAGGCTATGCGTAACATGGTCCATTTGATCTGTCCAAGATTTGACAATTTTTTCCAAGAAACCAGGACTTTTTCCAAGAAATTAGTTTGTCTGCATAAACCAATGAATTAACATAGCCCTATAAAAAGTAATCCACAGGCGTTAAATCCCACGAACGAGGGGGTCAGTGAACAGGACCACTTCTAGAGATAAAGTTGTTACTAAATTGATTTTGCAATAATTGCGCGTTGTATGGCAAGTTGCGCCATCTTGTTGAAAACAAATGTCGTTGATGTTTAGGTGGTTAAATTTTGGAAACACAAATTTTGTCAGCATGGCTCGATAGCGCCCATTCACCGTGACGGCAGCTCCTTGCTGATTTCACATTCAGTTTTAATGAATGCAATGGTGATCCGTTAACGGCTTGAGAAGTGTCTTTGCTCCTAATACGGCAATTTTCGTGATCGAATAATTTTTCGATTCGAAACGGAATTTTATTTCTTATTCTTTCAGTAGGTACTGAGCCAATCGAAATTATTTTTTCAGTGTTGTAAAGCATTTATTAAGTTTACACAACACTGAACAAGAAATATCGAAATAAAATTGCTTTCGAATCGAAAAAAGTATTCGATCACGACTGCCACAATTCGCCCCCAGAAATGAGTTTCGTAAAATGGAAGAACTGTTTGCGAATGCTTTTTTTTCAAAGTTTATTACACAATTTGGCAGCGTTGTTCTAGCGTTTAGCGAGTTATCGATATCGAATGTTTTCATGCAGCTAAAAACACCCGTTACAAGAATTCGTTGCATTTTAAAACTTCGCTTTGTACATTTAAACAATCTTTGAAAACACTTAGATAATTTAAAAATATTTATTGCAGTCGGAATATCCAAAAGTCTTTTCGAATTCCTTAAAATTTTAAAGGATTTTCGACATATTGAAAGTCGTTGTAGAACCAGAATTAGCTTAAACAAAATGTATGTGCGAAATGATGTTCTGCTGTAATAAATACGTTGCCCGAACTTGATAAATCGGGTTTGGAATTATGTGATTTTTAATACCAAAGAGAAAACTGTATCGAATTGTTATTCATGTCTGTTTAAAATTGAATAGAGCCAGGATTAAATGAGAAGAAATCGTTAGTTTTTGAAATAATTTGTGATTTCTATTGTAATTTAAATACAAGAATTTCATAATAATACAATTTATCTAAAAAAATCACTAGGTTATTAAGAAAAAGAGCAAAGTTTTTATAAAGCAAAGCATTACTAAAAGCAAAAAGTCTAGCTAAAAGCCTTATTTATACATCAACTAGGCCAAAAAACTAGCTTCAAATTCGTCAAACGTATCGTAAGCAATTTTTAAATAAAATTAATAAAAAAAAAAATAGATAAACCAAGACAGTTTTTACTTACCCTTGTACCGAATTGGAAGTTGATATAACACCATTGTCTAATGAATCCCTGGACAGTTCATCGGCCATCTGGACTTTTAGCTGATGACCAAATGAGTTCATCTCCGAATTCGGAGTTAATTGGGAACCAGGTGTTTGAACACGATACTGGCCCGGTGTTGTTACCGAGCCATGTTGTGATATGGAGGTGGTCATACCGGGACCACCATTTGGTAGAACACCATCAACAATACAACTCTCACCGGTCGTCGAGTCGTGTATGTTGATAATTTGGCTGCCCGCAGCATTATCAGCCAGGGCAGCACCATCACTATCATCCACACCCTCGTCATCAATATCCATATCTTCGGCATTCTTATCCAGCGGAGCCGTCTCCTCGTCTTCATTGTAGATTTTAAAGTAGGCATAAGTCAAGTAGATCACAGATATTATGAACGAGGGTATGGGAATGGCCATGGAATACACCAAATTCAGGGTATTTTGCCAATAATCCAAATGACTAATGACCACACTGGGATCCACTTTCGAGTAGAAGCAGGGAAATTTCACTCCAATCTTCGTATAGCGTTTCAGCCAAATGGTACAATTTAACATGGGCGGATAGCCACAACCCTTGACATTAGGATACAGATGGGCACCAACAAAAAAATACATGCCACTATTGTTTATAAGGCCTCTATTCAATTCCGATATTTCCTCGAACACATCATTGCCATCGGCAGTTATAAATGTGTTCTCGGGATCTATAGCAGAATCTTCTATAAGATAACCATTCGAGCCATCCTCATCACCGAAATTTAAATGTTCCATAACTATGCCACCACCACCACCACCCCCGACGGTAGCACCTCCACCACCCTCTAAAGAACTGATTAATGGGTCATTGCCACCCAAGTCGTACTCATAATCATCACGTATGGCCCGTTCATAACGATCGGTTCGCTTAACGGGTGGCACATACTTCTCGGCCTCCTTGAGATTTATATGATACTCGGTAAAGTTGAACTCATCTGTGTAGTTGTACAAGTTGAGGCGATAATTCACCATTATCTGAGTACAATCATAGACTTCCTTTGTACAGCCTTCACGACACGAGGCCCAACTGCAGTTGCGGGCCCCAAAACGTCGGACCGTCGAAAAGGTTTCACACAAGGCGGGCACCTCTTCGAATTCCATAAATATGGTAGTAAAAGCTGGCTCGATGACGAATGGTACCAAAAACAAAAATGCAAACAGGCTAAATGTACCAAGCAATATGAAAAAGGCAGTTGTATAAAAGAGTAATTTTTCTCTGAGAGTACGTTCGTCGATTTCATCACCCATTTTTTTTTGTTTTTTTTTGGAGTTTTTTGTTTTGTTATTTAATTAATTAATAATTTAAATTTACTAAATTTAAGATTAATTTGTTATTATTACTAATTTAAAGCGTGTGGGATTTCGTTTTTTTATATTCTTTTTTTTAATTTTTTTGTTTTATTAAGCGAGCTTTTTAGAGAAAGAGAGCTTTTTAGAGTAGTAATTTAGAAGGAGTATTTTTTAATTATTTAGAGAGTATTTAAAAATGTAATATTGCGTAGATAAAGTGTAATTTATTAACTTTATTTTTTTTTTGTTTTTACTTAATTATGATTTTTAGTGCAATTTATTTTTAGTTTTTTTTTTTTATCACAGGGAGTTTTATTTCCAAAATATTTTTAGAGTTTTTTTTTATATTTCAATTACTTTTTTTATTTAAATACTTAACTTTTCTTGTATATCACCTGATAAGCTGATCAGTTTATTCGAATTTTTTTCATGAAGTCTTTTCTAAAACTTAACTTTTCATAGTTTTGAGATTTTGAGGTTAGTTTTGTATTTGTTTAGGTTTATTTGCTTCTCTGTTATGCCGTTTTAATTTTTAGATTCTTTTTTAAATAATTTCTTAGTTTTTTTTTCATTAATTTTTAAAAATTTCTTGTATTAATTGCTTTGTTTTCTTAATTTTTTGTTTATGAGGTTAGGTTTATTTTTCTTTATTTATTTAATGTTTCACTTGAAATTTGTTTGTTTTTAGATTTTTTTTCTCCATGATTTATTTTTATAAATATTTTAAAGGATAGTTTGAGTTTTTTATGATTTCTTATAAAAATCTTGTTTATTTTATATACAAACAAGATTTAATGGACTATTTTTAGGGGAATTTTTAAGGTTAGGTTTGTTCTTTTTTATGAATATCAGCGCTTCTTTGTTAGTTTTATATGAATTCTTATAAAAATCTTTTTTTGTTTCTTATTATTAAGTTATTTACATTTTCCAGGTATTATCTCAGAATATTTTGAAGTTTTCCCTTTAATTTTGAGGTTAATCTGAAGTTTTTTTTTGTTGAGTTTTATTTTGGTAAAATTTATTATGAAAACCCTTTTCAGTATTATTTTTCACATATTACGTAAAAGTTTCATTTCGCCCAGAACTTTTGGTTTTATACAATCTGCGTTTAGTTTCTCTTTTCTTTATAATTTTCTAAATTTAAGGTTAGGTTTTAAATTTTTTTCTCTTATTAGTATAAAATTAATAATTTGCCATTGCTTTTTTTTTTAAGTTAAGAAAAGTTTGAGTTCATTTTTGATTAGTTTTAATGGTTTAATGGTTTCGTTCAAGATTAATTATAATTTCTTTACACATTTTAAGGTTATTTTTTGAAATTCCAGCATTGTGTTGCATTATTTCAACGTTTGTGAGTTTTGGTTAAAGTCTTTTTAATCCATCCGTTATCAGTGATCTATTAAAGATTTTAAATGAAAGATCATTTGCTTACAAAACTTTTTCATTTTTTAATTTGAGGTTAGATTTTTCAGTTTATGCTTTTTTTTTAAAAAAGTTTTTATTTTCAAAAGCTTGAGTTTAAATTTGTATATTGTACATAGTTTTATTCCAAAGCCTTTTTTAGGTTAGATTTAGTTTTTGCTTTACTTTTGGGATTTCAGCGTTTTCATAGTTTTTTTCGTAGATTTTGTGATTTTCTCAATAAATTCTAATAAGTTGTTTTTATCGTTTTTTTAGACTTTTATTTAACGCTTAATTATATTTAAACTTCTTTCTTCTAAAATTTTAGTTCGTTTTTCATTCAAATTTTTATAACTTCTAGTTCTTGAGAAAATCTTTTTCTTTCTTTCTTTCTATTTCTGCCTTTTTAAATCTTAACTTCTCCTTTGTAATATTTTCTTTGCAAAATCCTCAAAATTTTTTTTTTAATTGAGGTTAAGTCCTTGTCTTTTTCCAGCTTATCATTTCAAAATTTTAAGTTATTATATTTTGTTAATTTGCATCAATTCTTTTTTTTGTTTGTTTTATTTAAAGTGAAGATAAAATTTTTACGTTCACGTTTACTTTTTTGGGACTTGATACTCCCCAGAGACGTTTTTAAATCTATCTTAAGCCAATTTACTCCGTTTTTATGATTATTTAGAAAATATGTGAGGTGAGGTTGTTGCGAGCTCACTATTTAAGCCTTTGTGACATAATTTTTTCTCCGGGGCGTTTAAGGAAACTTATATGGCTTTTAGGCAAACTCTTTTTTCTAAATATCGATTTAAGTTCGTTGCTCTTTCAACATTTTTTTTTTTTTAATTAAAAATTTCCTTTCCGCGGTATTTTAAAAATTATTTCCGACTTGTGAAAAATTACCTCTTTTTCTGTTCACAATTTCTGACTTAAAGAGCCACCTGCTGTTTGAAATTCACTTTCCTTTTTTCCTTTCGCTAACAACAGAATTCCCCTGGAGCTTTTCAACAGCCTTATGTGTCTCAAATTTCAAATTTAATTTGAGCTGTTTTTCTCTATTAAAAAATTTCAGTTAAACTGTTAATTTTGAAGGAATTTTCAACGTTTTTTCTTAATTAGTTCATGCCGTTATATTTTTGCTAAGGATTGGCTGTATCCTTAACAATCCTTTTGCCTTTTTTTTAATGTTAATTAAACATTTTGCATATTAAATATTCATATCTGCCTTTGTAAAATTGAAATACATTTTCACTCAGTGTATGAGAGTTAGTAGACGGAGTTAAAAGCAGTAAACGCTTTATGGTTTTTAGGAGGTTTTTTAAGCGTCAAATAATTAGCGGCTTTAATGTTTAAAATGTTTTAGATGTAATTAATTAATTAATTTTTATGCGTTCATGCATTCGGCAGTAGTAGAGTAGCTTTTTAGACCAGTCTATGAAGCCTTTGTGGCAACATCTTCATAAGCAGCTGACAACACACCTTCTCGGGAATTGTTCTAAGAGTTCTAAGAGTTTGGGTTTTGACAGTTTTTTAATGAGCTCTTAAAACAAAAACCTTATTAACCCTTTGGGAATAGTTTGAATATATTTTGTTTTTATTTATTTAAAACACTTTTTCATGTATGCATTTTATTTATATTGAATATTAAATGGGGTTTCTTCCTCTCTTTTTCGTTTTCTTTCGTTTCCTTTGTTAAAGCTTGTTGTTATTGTTATAACTGTTTAGTATAACCTGAGTATATTTCTATGTGTGTAGAGGTGCACTAGAGAAATTCTTGTTATTGTATTTACTATGATTCAATTACTTAAATATCTACCTCTCTCTCCCTCTCTCTCTCTCACTCACTTTTTCCTTTCCTTTTGCTTTAATGACGTAGCCCACGTAATAGTTGACGTAGCAGTTTAATAATTTTCCTAAAACTTAATATATTTTAACAGTTTATTTAATTGTTTAATCTATTTTTGCTGTTGTTGTTGTTGTCATAAACAATGTTTTGTTTTTTTCTTTGCAAAAAATAAACACAGTTATTTCTATGAATAAGAGTGTTTGTAGAGGCACAAGAGAAAGAGCTTGTGGTAAGAAGAACCAGACAGCAAGACAGGGGAAGAGTAAAGAGCAGCAACAGTAGCAGGAGGACGAGGTGTAGAAGAAGCAGGAGGTAATTTTATAAGTAGTAGGTACGTATCCTTTTTTTTGTTTTTGTTTAATAATAACAATAATAATAAAAACGTTGATGGTGCTGGGTGATGATGATGATATTTGGGGATTTTATAGTTGAATTAGTTGTTGATTTTTTTCCAAGGCTGTTTTAAGAATTGCTTATATGTTTATAATATAATAAATTTTCTTTTTTTTGGGTTTTAAATTTTAAATAACACCATACAATTGTTTAAGTCATATAAAATTTAGTTTAAGTTTTTTGCTCACAAACATAAAATATTTGATTATGGACGGAGTTTTTTTTAAATTTAAATAATTTGCTTTAGGGTTTTTTGCTTAGAGGTTTTTAAAAAAAAGGTTTTTTTTTACATATTTTTACAAGTTTTTCTTTTGTTATTTGCCCACGTTTTGTTTTAAACTGTTTTCTTTTGGTATAAATATTTACACTTTTATTTTTTTCATTTTTATGTTGTGAATTTTCTTTAGAATTTCATTTTGCTTTTTAGGATTTAAATTTTTATTTCAAATTGTTGTTATTTCTTAACTTTGATTAAATGTTTAGATCTTGTTTGTTAAAGTTTTTGCTTTAATTTGTTGCTAAATTATAAAAAAAAAATTAAAATGTTATTAAAAAAGTTAAACAAGTACAAAAATTTGGTTAATATTTCATTGAAAGCTTGGAATATTTTATTTTCGATATAAAATCCTCTACACAAACAAAAACTCCAAACACTTGAGATGATTTTTTTTATAGTGCCCCTAAAAATGTCTAGAATAAAACTAGTTAAATTTCCAGCAGACATTTTCGAGCTACAAGTAATTAACAGGGTATTAAGTTTAGGGTTTGGTTTTAAGAATTTGTAAAGGCCCAAGAGCTCCGCAAGTCTAAATAAAGGTTACTTTACACTATCAGACAAGTCTTAGGTATTTTAAGAAAATTACAACCCTGTCATGATAAGTTGTAATTTTTTTTTTTAATTTCAAACAATACCCTACAAGAAATGCATAACCAAAACTAAAAAAATTACTAACACACTTGCAACAATTTTACATTAGCTGTTCCACTCTAACATATATGTAAGAATGGTACAACTATCTTTTTCCAAATAATGCGAATATTTTAATATATTTTTGTCATACGCGTGTAAAAATTTGTGAATTTCTTAAATTTAGTATTTGCCATTGGTTTTAAAGAAAAAAATCAATTAAATTAATTATATAATTTTACTTAAGTAGTGAGATAAAAAATTTCTATAAAAAAAGTGACACCGCCGAAAAGCTGTAATCAGAATGCTAGTGGTAAAGGAGGTCGTACTGATGGTGGCTTCATAGGACGTGGTGGTGGATTCTGAGGAAACAACATTGGTCATTGAAAGGAGATTTGTGGATTTGACCAGGATAATCGTTGAGGATTTGCCGGTGGTAATAAGGGAACAAATAATGTTATTAAAAACCCTGATAACTTTTGAAGTATGTATTTAATTTTTTGGTCACAATTAATTGGTTACACGTACGTTTACCTCCATTTCCAGACCCATGCAAGAAGTGGAACGTCATAAAGCAGCCACAGAAATACCGATAAGTGGTACATTCTTTTCTCAAGTCTAATTTCCTATGAATTTGATTATAATTTTTTCAATAAAATATTTAATTAAAAATGAAAATTAGAAAAAATGTAATGTATTTTATGAAGGTTAGTACTAACCAATATTTACGTTATGAATAACTAGTTAGTGCTAACCAATATTTACGTTAAGACTAACTAGTTAGTGTTGACCACTATTTAGGTTATCATTGACTAATTAAAAGCAGCAGAGTAAGCAGTGCAGATATATGTATGGAATTCATTAGTTAGAAAGAGAGGCAAAATCACATGTACACAAGAGTTTCGGTTCGTTTTTTCATTTTGCTCTTAATAAACTAATAGAAACTTTAACCAATATATTGGTCAACACTACCGGTTATATAACTAGTAAAATGACCGGTAGTCTTCTTGTAGAGTAATTTAACAGATATGCATTTTCGTCAAAATACGTAAGACAATTGTGATGGTGTTAAGTACCTAGAGCATGCAATCGAGTAACCGGTTCTAACGTCTAACGTTTAACGTCCGTCATTAACTTGCGACTTTATGTTTTTTTTTTATAAAAATACAGTTGATTTTTTGAAACTCGTTAATTTTAATCTCTCGATAATTTGAAAAGTTTCCTTGGTCTCTTGAAAAGCATTTTATAAATGGAAAATAATCCATATAATTCGATCCCCCGGGTAGTTTGAAATTATTTGAATGGCACCTTAATAATTTAAATTATTTTAATGTGCTGAGTTTAATGCAAAAAAAAAAAAATAAATAAAAACTAAATAATTATTGGTTTTATGCTACGGTCACACTTTGCAAATATTTGACAAAGAAAACGTGACCAACAGGTTAACTAAAATATAATTCCAAAATTTATTTTGATTATGATTGCACATCTCATAAAGAAATTTTTAAATAGTTTTTGGATATGTCTACTAGTAAAATTAGTCTTATTTTGTGGTATTAAGATCATGGTGAATCACACTAACTATTAGTTTTCTTGCTTTATCTTAATCGCCAATATTTTTTTATTTGAAATTGGGTTTTTTACATACTATAATTTGAACTGATAACGTGTTCGTGTTTCTAAAACCAACAGCTTTTGTAAATTTTAACTCTCGATTATTTGAACTTTTTTGCGGCCCCTTAAATTTTAAATTATTGAGAGTCGACTGTAACAAGTTAAATTACTATAATCCGCTCTGGCGAATCTTTGATACCCTCCACCCAGAGTAAGAATATTTCAGGATTGGGCTGTATCTGCAAATTATAAATCAACATTAATAAAAACTGATACCCAACTTCTAGAATTCGTTACGGTTTTAGTCGTACTAAAGTCTATTTCAAAAGTACCTACACAGAAAAAATTAAAAATTTTCTCTAATCGCCAAATTCATAGAATCAAGCAACCCATTTGTTTATTTTACACCTATTACCCAAATGATTATAGTGATTACTAAAAATTGTAAAAATTAAATATTTTGAAAATTTTTTTTCAATAAATGATATTTTAATTTTAATTAAAAAAATGATCAAAAAACTTTGCCGTTGTGTTGATTGATTTTGACAATTTCCAACAACAATTTCACAAGTTTAAATTATTTTATTTAAAACGATATAATTTTTTGTTATTTAATTATTATTTTCATTCAAAATTTATTTCAAAACAACTAAAATGGTAATTAATTCAAAATTATATTTTTAATCAAGGCGAATTTACACCAGGTGAAGTTGCTACGTAAGCAACAGCTGATAACCAACCTTGTGGTATACCGTTCTAGTGGTTGTGGGGAATCTTTACTAAATTCTATAATTTTCGCTTAAAATTATAAAATTTTAAACTTTTTTAAGTTATTACATTTCAAAACACACAATTTAAAATTGAAAACAAAATGAAATATTTGCTTGAATTTTTGACACAACGTTAAAATATTTTACAGTGTTGTAAAACGTTTTCAAAATAAGACCACCTTGTATGAATTCGCCTTGATTTTTAATTTTCTTTCAAAAAATCATCACATTATTTAAATTTAAATAATGTTTAAATATTTTTTTTAATTGATAAAAAAACTACAATAATACAAATATTTTTTCTGTGTACGCTTTATATGGGCCTAGGGGCAATTATGGACCTATCTTCACGAAATTTGGCAGTGCGATTTCTAGTCTTTTGAAACCATTACGGACCAAGTTTTACTACAATAGTATAATCGTTAAGGTTTTAGTCGTACTAAAGTGTTTTCTGAGAATGTACTTTATATGGGGGGGGGGGGACTATATTTAATTATGGGTCGATCATCTTCGCAGTATAATTTCTTGTCATATAAAAAAAATTTCTGCAAAAGTTAATGAGAAGAATAAGCATTGTGTCACCAATTTATGTTAGTTTTTGTAAAAAGAAATATAAACTTTTAGGGAGGTTGTTCCACTTTTGGATTCATAACCTTTTTTCCTACTAAACCGAATTTACTGGATTTTAATTCCAAACTGCTAAGGATTACCAGAAATCTAACATCAATACTATTTTTTTCCGTTGAGACTTTCAAAAGAAAGCGTTTTTTCAACAGACGGACGGACAGACAGACGGATATGGCTAAGTCGCCATAGAAGAACTCAATTACCCAGAATATACTTAATTTCGTCTTAGATAAATTTAAAAAAAGTTTCACACGGAATGACAAACTAAGTATAACCTCATTCACCACTAGTAGTGAAGGGTATACAAATGGCAAAAAAATTCCGTTAAAAAAAATTCATGACTTTTTAGTTACAAGATGAAGTGACATACAAAAATCATCTATTCTTTGAAATCCACTATCAGAGAAACAATAGCTTTGTACCGTATAACAGTGGTGCGAGACCTAGTTAAAATATTGGACTGATTAGCTTAAAATAAATCTGTTATTACGAAAAAATAAGATACATGTGCATGGTTTACATATTTATAAAAGCTGATGAATTTTTTTTTAGAATAAACGTCAAAGTAAATATGAAAAACGTGCTATTTTAGTACAACGTATGGTATTTGACGTTTATCGTGATTTATTGAATTATGTAATTTGTCACAAACGCACCCACATCAAAAAAGGAACTAAAATATGTCCAAAAGTATGTGTGACAAAAAAAAAAAATATTTTTATATTAAAAAAGTAACATTTTTTAAAAAATTAATTTTAATCGAGAATCTTCGCTAATAGTCAAAACCGACCATAAATTTGTATGTACATATGAAGAAAACATAGTACATCGAAGTATATATAAATTTACATGTTGCTAGCATTAATTTGTCAAATTTAATCTTGAATGTGAGTTAATTTAATGTCAATTGAAAAACACAAAAGTATGAAATAATATCCTTTATAGATTGTCTTTTATTCAGGACATTGCATGTTTTATTTTATTTTTCTATGTCTTATATTAATCAAAGTACCATCTTGGAGGTTTTAATTGACTCAGGACCTTGAACCTATAATATTATGTTTCTCAGTTTAATATAATAGAAAATTATTAAGAAAATTAGAAAGACAATGTAGTTTTCTGCATATCTGGAGAACAGTAATAGTTACCGGCTTAAAGTTTGGTACACATAACATGATTGTCAATCCACAGCATCTGTTCAAATGGTAAGCTTGGCACCTCGCATACAAAGACAATATAGATTTCTATATAACTGGAGAGCGGTTACAGTAAAAGTATTCAACATTTTGAAAAAAATAGCTTGGATAATAATACACAGCATCTGTAAAAAATATGGTTGAATTCGAAAAGTGGGCGTGACACCTCCCATATAAAGATAAAATAAATAACAATATGTATACCTGGAGAATAGTTACAGTCAAAGTTTCCAAATTTGGAACAAATTGTTTGATTATAAAAACTCAACGCCTGTCAAAAATTGGCCTAGATGGGAGTAGTAAACAAATATTAAAGCTGCCTTGTTTACTTCTCCCATCCAGGCCAATTTTTGACAGGTGTTGAGTTTTTATAATCAAACAATTTATTCCAAATTTGAAAACTTTGACTGTACACACTATAGATTTCTGTATATTAAGAGAATAGTAACAGTAAAAGTATCTTAATTTGATACAAACTGCTTTGTTAACAATACAGGAGAACTGTTTTAAAAAAATGTAACTAATGTTATTTGTATAACGAAGTAGCGAAGTGCACCGGTTTAAGCTATTTTTATATAAAAAGAATGGTTCTCATAAGACTTTTAGCAGTACTTTGGGATAAAGTATTTTATAACTTTTTGATTATGAAGCCGAATTCAGTACAAAAAAATGTTTACCACTGATTGCATTTTAAGCAATCTGTACCACTGTGTGTAACTCATAGCGTATACTTAATATTTATATTTAATATTTTTTTTTTTCAAATTTACGCACAGTAGGAAATATAATTGAAATATTTCACTTTAATTTAAAAATTATATTATCAATATTTCTTACTTGTTTAACGTTTTTAATAAAATTTCTCTTATATTTATTATTTTTTTTTTGTACTTGTATGTTTAATAATTAATAAATATATGTAAGTTTTATATATTCACATATAGACTTTTATGACTTTTTTTCGTTGATTTTAATATAAAACCGGGGATGTTATTTCAGTGGCGCCACGTTGCCAAACACGCACTTGTATAACAAACGACAATTTGACGTCTTTTTTCTTCTCCTCTTTACATTCATTGACAAAATGTACTTTATTAGAAATTAAAAAATTTATTCATTAATAAAATGTTTCTTTATCATTAAATGTAAGAAAAAGTTTGAAAGATTTTTAAAAAGAATGTTTTATTTATTATTTTCAAGAAAAGAAGTGTCTTAGAAATCAGCTTTTTTTGAAAGGGACTGTCAAAACACTTTATGTAATCCAGAATGATTTTTTAGATGCACAATTTACGTACAACTTTAGTTATTTTTTTTTTTGTTGTATTGTCAACATCCGTCAATAAGAAATTTTAAAGTGAAAAAAAACAACTGACAAAACTACAAGGAATTTTAAGCTCAATAGCTCACACAAACACACTCGCGAACACTCACTGTCTTCTACTTTCTCATACAGGGCTTAGAGAAATCGTATTTAGAATGTTTTCGTGTGAGTGTGTGTTTGTAGGTCCGTGGAACCCCACACCCCAGCATATTACGAAACGAATAAAAACGAGTTATAAACGAATTTAAAGTTATTTATAAATTGAATATATTTTTAAAATAAAATTTTTGCAAAAAAAACTTTTATTTATTAAAAATTTCATTGAAAATAATTAATTATTTCGTAATTGAAGTATTTAATAACATTTAAATATTGTATGAAAAACTTCATTATATCAATAAAAATAAGTAAAATTTTCTAAAAAAAAAACTCTAAATGAAAAAAAAAATCAATTAAACTTTAAATTTTTTTTTTATAATCTAAATTCCTGAAAATTGAGTCTAAAATAATCCCAACTATAATTTTCTTTAATTTTGTTGGATTTTTCTTTTAAATAATTAATTATTTTTCTTGTTCACACTTGTCATTTAAATGTTGTTGTTGTTGTTGTTTTTTTTTTTAATTTAAATTTTAGTAAATTTTCTTACAGTTTTTTATGTAAGTGTATGTGTGAATACACATACATACACATTTAAGAAATTTTATTTTTACATAAACTTCTTTTTTAATTATTTATTACACTTTTTTCAGAAATTATTTACACATTTTATACAAATCTTTCATTTTTTTCGCTGCTAATTATCAAAAAAGACGACCACTGCTGTTGTGTGTTTTATTTTATTTTAGTTTTTTTTTTTTTGCAACTACTATTCTGACCTGATTGTTTAGGTCGTAAAAGTACAAAAAAGAAGTCAAATTGCAAGTTGTCAAAATGAAAACGTCGTCATCACAATCATCGTCAACAACAAAAACAGAAGCACTACACCATCATCATGACAGTTGTTTACAACTACACACTAAATAATACGCACACAAACAACGTAAGTAACAGCGCGTCTACCATGAATGGTGCGCTCTACGTTATAACGGACACTGATTCACAAAGGTTCCTAAGACCATAAAAAGAGCCCGAGTTCTTCAGAAAAGCTTTACCAAATAAAAACCGTTATTTCATTTGTGCTTAGTTTATAAAAGTGTTAACGTTGGAACTCGATAAAACTCACACTGACTTTCTTGCTCGCTCTCTTTAAACAATTATAAACTGAGAAATATTCTCACATACCAAAAACCGTTGCTCTTTAAAAATTGAAAAAAAACATGTTATAGTTTTTAAATAAAACATGTGAATGATTGAACCCATTAAGAAACCCAAGTCATTGCAAAGACCTACCCCTGTTGCGCTCGTAAAAGTAAAAAGACACTTGTTTATACAATGTCAGAAAAGCGGCTGATTTTTGCCTGCCACATAGAGTAAAGTTCGCCCCTGTTGCAGGATATCCTCATCAAGAGAAGCGGATTTGCAGTGAAGTTAGATAAATCACGCTTCTACGCTAGGGATAATAATTTAGTCTAGTCTGTTATGTTCAAATATTGGTAAGGGAAATAAGAAGAGTTATATAATTTCTCCTCCTCCCTAGGGTGTGCTAGAGGAGTAACCCATTTTACAAAACCGTGTCAGAGTGGGGAAACTTTGTGCATATAGTAAAAAACAAATGTCAAGGTTTTCGGTCCATTAAATACCAAAGCCCAACGAAAAATAATATTGGCACATAAAAAAAATTAAATTAATTCTTTACACTACCAATTTTTTTAAATGATCGGTCCACAATTAAGCCTTGGTCTAATATAAGGTCTACTTCCGAAGAAATTTAACACAGATTATATTGAAATGAATAATGATAGAAGAAAACTCTTCTCGACGAAATACTTTTAATAAAACACTCTACTCAACGAAAAATTTTTATAGAAAAATCTTCTAAAAAAAAGTTTTCTATAGAAAAATTTTCAACGAAAAATTTTGAATACAAAAACTCTACTTCACGAAAAATCTTTAATAGAAAACTCTACTCAAAGAAGCATTTTTATAGAAAAATTTTATCAACAAAAAATTTTTTAAAGAAAACTCTTCTTAACAAAAATGTGAAATAAAAAACCCAATTTAACGAAAAATCTTTAATGACAATAAAAAACTTTCTATTAAAAACTCTTCTCAAATAAAAAATTTTCTTTATAAAACTTTACCCAACAAGAACTTCTCTCTTCATAGCAATACAGTTTTTTAGGAAAAACTCTTCTTAACAATAAGTTTTCTATATTTAACTCTTCTCAACGAAAAATTGTCTATAGAAAACTCTTCTAATCCAAAAATGTTTTTATGGAATACTCTGCATAACGGAAAGTTTTCTAAAATAACACATCCGTGCAAAAAATTTTCTGTACAGCGAAAAATTGTCTTAGCGAAAAATTGTCTAGAAGAGTTTCTTCTCAACAAAAAATGTTTAGTAAAAACCTCTACGAAAAATGTTTGTAGAAAATTCGTCTCAACAAAAAATTTTCTAAAAAAATCTCTTCTTAACAATAAATGTTCATACAAAACTCTACAAAACTTACCTTAGCGAAAAATTGTCTGGAAGAGTTTCTTCTCAACAAAAAAGGTTAATTAAAAACCTCTACGAAAAATTGTCTATTGAAAAGTCTTCTCAACAAAAATTTTTTTATAGAAAACTTTTTGTTATGAAATAAATTTAAACAAACAATAAATATTATATATAAAGAGAAGAGCTCAAAAAAATTTTTTCTATAGAAAACTCTTCCCAACAAAAAATTGTTCATAAAAAACTCTTTTCATAACAAAAAAAAAAAAAAAAAAAAAAAAAAAAAAAAAAAAAAAAAAAAAAAAAAAAACACTACCTAGAAAAAAATTTTACATACAAATTTTTTAAAAGAAAGCTTAACCTAACGATTGTTAAAAACTCTTCTCCACAAAAAGTTTTCAAAACAGTGTTCAAACTCAATTTTTTTAACAAAAAACTAAATAAAAATTTGTCTATAGAACCTCTTCTGAACAAAAAATTTTTAATAGAAAGCTTACCCTACGATTATAAAAAAACTCTTCCCAATAAAAAGTTTTCAAAAAAAGTGTTCAAACTGAATTTTTTTAATAAGAAACTCTTTTCACTGAACATTTTTTAGAGAAAACTCTTCTCAACGAAAAATTTTAAATAAAAAACTCTACTCAATGAAAAATGTTAATAGAAAACTCTTCTCAACAAAAAGGTTTCTAAAACAATTTTTCTCAACGATATATTTTAAATAAAAAATTATATTTAACGAAAAAGTGTTCATACTCAATATTTTTAATAAAAAACTGTTTCATAGAATATTTTTTACAGAAAACTCTTCTCAACGAAAAAAAAAATTTTAAATAAATTTTAAATAACTCAATGAAAAATTTTAATAGAATACTCTTATCAACAAAAAAGTTTCTTAAACAAACTATTCTCAACAAGCAATTTTCTAGAGAAAACTTTTTTTAAAAAAAGAGAAAACGCTTCTCTTCGTTTATTTTTATATAAAAGATGTTTTTATCAAATTCTTTATAGTAAACTCAATATTTTTTATAAATAACTATTTTCATTGAAAATTTTGTTAAGAAAACTCCTATTGACGAAAAACTTTAAAACAAAAAAAATTTTTTATCAGAAAACTTTCTCAACAAAAACGTTTAAAAAAACTATTCTCAACAATTAAGGTTCTTAAGAAAGCTTTCTTCAGAAAAAACGTTCTAGAGAAAATAATTTTCATCTTTAATCTTTATATAAATAACTGTTCTTATCGCCAATGTTTCTATGAAAAACTCTGAAAAACTAGACAACTATTCTTTTTAATCAAGAACTGTTTTCTTTAAAAATTTTTATATTAAAAATTTCTAATAGAAATTTTTTTCAAAAAGGACTTCTTATCAAATTTCTTTTAATGGCATGAACATTTATTTCAAAAATTACCCTTGAAAAGTTTTCTATTAAAGTTTTAATTAAAACATAATTCTAATTTTATTAAACAATTTAAATATGTTATATAATTAATTTTAACGATTTCAGTTAAAAACGAACGAAATAAAAAATTCCGAAATTAAAAGCGTATTAAAAATTTATGAGAGAAAATATTGAAAAAAAAATCCAGCACAACTAATAATTAACTTTATTTTAGAGTGTGTTCTCCTTAAAGGATACTATGAGTCATAGTAAAAATAAAACACAACAACGTTAATTATGTTTTTAAACAAACTAACAAAAAGCTTTAATTTATTCTCTTTTTAACTTCAAAACTCTCTTAATAAAAAGCTTTAATATAACGGTAATAACTAGTAGCAGTAAAATGCTCTCAGGAATTAGAAAGAGTTCATTTATTTCTCTCTATTGGAAATTTAAATATGGAAAGTAATTTTACCAAGCAAATGTCACAATAGAACAAAATTGCGTTAAAAACATGTCATAATTATTTTAACATTCAGTCGAAAAGAAAATAAGAAACAAGTATGAAATAAAGAAGAGAGAAATTTGGCACAAAAGAAAACTCAAACAAAAACACTGTTAAGCCAAAAACCTATTCTCTGGCCAACTGTCAAATGACATAATTAACTGTCAGTGGAATATCCTTTTTAAACGCAATAGATTTCATATCCCAGTTTCTGTTTTTATAACAAATTTAATGCAGAAAGAACAAGAAAATTTTTATTGATAAAATTTGAGAAATATTTTGTGTTTTTCAAAGATTCAAAATAAAAAATTTTAACTAAAAATTAAACTAAATAATCAACACAAGTTAAAAGTGCCAAACTGAAAAACAAAATTATGAGAAAATTTCTTCAAAAATTTCATTTGTAAAGACGAAAAAACTTGTTAGTGAGTGTGTTTGTGTTAATTAAATTTTTGGATGTCGTCATACCAAACCATCCAAAGAGTTCCAGCCGTACTTTTATTGCAACAAATAAATCGTTAAGTTAATTGTCCTAAAAGTATTGAAGGATAATTTTTTTCTTTTTTGTTGTTGCTGTTAGCGAGTACAGCGGCAGGCAGTCAGCCAAGAAGTTAGTGGAGACAACCAGGCAGGAGTGGTTGTTGTTTTTTTTTTGATTGAGTGGGTAAATATTAGAAAATTTAAGTCCTAAATAAACTGTTCATAAATTATATGAAAAATTATTTAAGAAACATGAACTTTAAAACCAGACCTTTAATAATATTTAAAGACTATAGTGATGAAGTCATGTTTATTTTTATTTATATTTTAATTTGAGATACAAAACATAAAAATGGCGGATTAAATATGCAATTTAAGTGCAAGTTTTCATTTGCGTGCACGCTTTCATTTAATAACAATATTTTTAAATAATTAAAAAAAAAAAAATTGAAATGCACAACAAAAAGTGCTCCCTTCAACTATTCGACTGTGGCGAACCTTATATACTCTTCACCGTAGTATTAACAAGCAAGAAAGTAAAGTTGGTCAAGCCCGACCATATGATAACCTACACCACAGTATTTGAAAAAAAATTTTCGAGAGTGTACCCTATTTGGGACTTATGAACAATCATGGATCCGCCAGAACAAAGTTATGTTATGAGGTTAAGATTCATGTAAAAGTTCTTTGTGCCGGACATTATTCCGATATCTTCTAGTTTAGGAAAACAGTGGAGGTACCTTTGTTTCTATACTCCTTATACATATGTACCTACATATAGGTAATTAAAAAAAGTTCTGAGCCGAAATTGGTTCTCCCAGCTCATATGGTATGGGCGCTATTTGGCCAAAATCGTTTCGAAAAGAAAAAAAATTGATTTTTGTTTATTACATTGTCATTTATGAATTCTACTTACTATTTTTAAAATAGAGTTCATAGATTACAAGTAGTCTTCAAAAAGTTAAAGTTTATGAGTACAAATTACAGATTAATGTTTTTAATTTGTTGCAGGGCTTTTAGACTTGGGGATTTATCCCCAAAGTTGGGAATTTCATGTGAGAAAAAAGGACAAAAAAAGTCATTTGGGGATTTTTTTGGGCGTTTAAAAAAAATTTACGGGTGTTTTTTTGGGGATTTTACACTTTTTTATTATGTATTTGTTTCGTATATAAAATATGAAAAAAAGTAGCAAAACTTTTATCTTACTCTTATATAGTGTAAAGGGTCCTAATTAAGATTACAATTTTTGTTAAGTGTGTAAAAGGTACTTTATAAACTTCTTATTTTTCTTAAGTGAGTGTTTTTAAAAAAAAAAATTTAAAATTTAATCTGGAACCGTTGACAACACAAAAAATGTTGGATTTTTTAAAAGCAAATATGTATGACTTCTCCAAAAATAAGTAAATACGAAAAACAATATAATAAATATTGGGGAAAAAAATGCTAGGCTATTGGTTAGTAGTTATGATGCATTGAAGTATTAAATAAATGACGGATATATGTATTTTTATTGTTGATTATAAAGATGGCTTAAACCGATTGAACAAGCTCCAAATCCTTATAAATTGACTCATTCGTCTTCAATAACAGCATATTGATCTGCTTGCTATTCCTCACTAGAATCATATGAAAATGATTTTTTTGCCTAAAAATTTTTATTTGGGGATTTCTTATTAACATTTTTCTAACTATTTTTTAAAAAAAATTAAAAATTTGGTCAGAAAAAAAAAATACTTTTTAAGTTTCTGATTTTTGGGGATTTGGGAATTTTTTGGGGATATTTTTTTAATTTTTTGGGGACAAGGAAAAAAAGTACCTGGCAGCCCTGATTTGTTGACTGATGAAATAGAGCATCAAAAAGTTTTCTTTATAAAACCGATGTCATTGGAAAATTTTTAAATAAAATTCTTTTTATAGAACACTTTTTTAAACGGAAAGTTAGCGGCTTAAGCTTAAATCTTCAAACAATTCTCTCCCCAGATATCTTTTCCTACAGATTTCTCTTTTATTTTTTTCCCCCTATCGAAAACACTTCTCATTTTAACTTTTCCCTTTGAAGACTTCTTTTCACTATTATCTTTTCTTTTTAAACTATTTTCGTTTAAGTTCTAAGCAACAAATCTTTTCTACATTAAACTCTTCCCAATATAAAAGGTTATTTTTGTAATCTTAAACAAATTCTAAATTAAATTCCTTGGAAAAAAGTTTTCTTAATTTAACTCAAAGTTTGTCACAATATGAAATATTTACGATAAAATTTTTTTTAATTGAAAAATTCTTCAGAAAAACAAATATTTTTTTTAATATTTTCAATAGAAAATGGTTTCTTTCAAATTATTTTCAAGAAAACAGTTTTTAATTAAACTTAAATAATTAAAAAAAATTTTTTCTTATAGTAAATGTTAAAAAAAAGTATTGCCATTTACTGAAAACTATTCCCAACTAAAATTTTTCTATTTTTGCAGACTAAATTATTTGCTCTTGTTAGCTAAAATTTCTTCTTTAACTCATTTTAATAAAAACAATTTCTATCAAAAGCTTGTAAATTACAAAAAGCTTTTTAACTTTAAGAACTGTTCCCAAGCTATGCATATAAAATAAGATTTCCATTTAAATACGTTTTTTAAATATTTTTAGCATATGCAGTGTTCTTTCTCATCCATGAAACTTATTTCCCATTGGTGTTAGCAAAATTTGTCCCAAGTAGCTTCGATGGCTATTTGATCAATCTTTCGAAAAAAAAATTTTTTGTTTTTTTTTTTTTTTTTTTTTTTTTTAAATTAAAACTTTTTTTTATCCTCAAAAGAAAGCTTTTGTCTTTGCCTTTAAGTTAGTTCTGGTCTTTTAGGAAAAAATTTAAAATAGTGCTACATATGGTAAAAATTTAAAAACCCTCGTCTTGAGTTAGAAATTAGTTTTTTTTTATACATAAGCCACTCGCATCTCAAAAAGTGACCAAAACCTTAAAGGAAAAAACATAAGCTTTCTTTTAAGCAAAAAAAAAAAAAAAAAAAAAAAAACCGGATAAAAAAACAAATTAAAAAAAGTTAAAAATTTAAAAAAATTAATAAAACAAAAAATTTTAATTCAAAAGACTTTGTTATTCGTGCTTAATTCCCAATTTTTATTCTTGATAAAAGCACTGAAATTTATTGTTGATGGGATAAGCTGTTCCTATGCGCATTTAACTGGTTGCTTAGGCTAGATCGTCAGGAAACTTCATCCAATAAGATTTTAGAAGAACTAAAGATATTAAACCAAATAAAACTGTTAAGCGTAAAAGAATTATAAGCACAGTTCTACTTGTAACAATATCAAAGTTTATTATTTATTAATAGATATATTAAAGTTATATGTACATTTTTATGTTATTTACAATATTTTAATATCTATTTTTGGCTCCAACATATTTGTCGTGAGCCAGATTGGCAGATTATTTGATTTATTACTATAAATACAGTTATTATTTCCATATTTTTTGATTTTTAATTTTAAAATAAGCAAAATTTTATTCAGAACATTTAGTATGCAAGTGAAAAAAGAAAATTAAGTTTCGAATTCATTTCTTATTAATTTTTTATGTTTTAAGGAGATTTCTACGTATTTATACATGTTCACACTTGTACTTCACTTCAGTTATTCCAAGTTGAGTTTTTCCAAAGTATTGTAGTCTAAAACCATTATATATTGGACATACTTACGTCTAAAAAGTGGTAAGTATTTTCCTCTATCTCCAAGTTGCATAATGCGCATGTCGAAATTGAGTTAACCCGAAACGATCTGGCATTTAAATCGAGCATTCCTCCTCTCGCTTTGATAATTAAGCTAGTAATACGGGACGAATAATTACCAGCAAGAAGTTGTGTAGCACTACAATAAAGTTGGAAATAAAGATCGTGGTGTTGTGAGGTTGCTGCTTTAGGTACATTATTTTCACGTTCCTTAGTAATTAACAAGGCTATTATTGGTTTCCAATCAGAACAAAGAGGTTGGTTTGAACTAGAAGAAGTAAAATGAAGAATTTGCTGTAGATTGGTCCACTCCTTTGTCCAGAACTCGTTTTTGGCAATAATTGTTTCAGCTAAGAGACGTGGCAAACGGTTTCGATACATATTTAGAGCTTTTTTAATGTAACAAAAGTGTAGTCGCAGAGTTGAAATGTAAAGACGGTCTAGGCCAGTTTCAAGATATAACATGTAGTTAGGTATCGTTGTGGGTAGATATAACATTTTTTTTAATAAAAAATCTAAATAGCTTCTCTACTTCATCGTATTTTTGATAGCCCCATACTTGAGCCGCGAACAACATAATTGATCTTCTAGATTTTTTAAGTTTATTGTGTTTAGATATTTTTGGGTGATTAATGTATTTAGACCATTTGGAGTTTATTGCCAGTTTCGAAGCAGCTAATTTATTATTCAGATGTTTTTTAAAGGACAAGTTATACGCAATATCAACGCCTAGATATTTGTAGCTATTGACGATCTCGATGCAGTCATCGCAAAACTTCCAGTTCAGATTTGACGAAATTCTCGGACCAGAACGAAATACAACTATTTTGGATTTATTTAAATTAACTTTCAAGCACCACGTCGCACAATAAGAAAACAGAGCATCAATCATTTGTTGAGGATTAGCTTGTGAATCCGATAGAATGACAATATCGCCCGCATAAAGTAATATCTTTACATTAATATCTGCAACATTAACACCATGTGTAAGTACATCTGTATAGGACTTAGAATGCACCCCTGTTTTACGCCGAGATCGACAGAAAAGGTTTCACAAAAAGAGGTATAATATCAAAGTTTAAACAAAAATATAAACAATAAACAGTAAGTTTATCTCTTCTTACATTCCCCACTACAATAAAAAAACTTAACTGGCAACATGCTGAATTGAAAGATACAAAATTGTAATTAATGAACTCGTTAAAATGCTTTTTTTAAATATATAAACACAACCTACACGAAATCACTAAAAATAAGTTAGAAACCAACATTGAAACTTAAATAATTCAAAACAACCCATTTTTAGAAATAAGAAATATAAATGTTTCAAAAACTTAAAAAATTTATTTTTTTTTTTTAATTCTAATTTTTGCCATTGATGGTAGACTTATGCGTGGAATTGCCCGTCTAGAATAAGAAATATTTTTTTTTATACTGTAGCTCGTTTCTGTATTTCTCGCATCGTAAAATTTCTTGCATGAAGTGTGAAACAAAAAATTCCATCGTTTCTCGATTTATGAGATAAAAGTGTTTCTGTATTTGAATGCGAAAACAGACACAACAAATTCTGTTTATACTGGAATATTTCCAGTTCTTAAGTGTCAAATAAAAGCGAAACGTCAACAAAAGAAATAAATATAATAAAAACAGGGCTGCCAGATTTGACGAGTTATCGTCATCTTGACGATTTTTTGTTCCGATATTAACAAAGTGACGTTTTGATGATTTTTTCTAAAAAAGTGACGAAAGCAAAAACAAAATCAAAAATATTTTATAATTTTGTTGTTACTTTCTATAGAAATTCATCTTGAATTTTTAAATTTCAAACACTTCTATTTTGTGGCGTTGAAAATTGAAAAAAAAAAAAAATAATATTAATGTCTGTAGAAAGCAAAAACAAATTTATAAAATATTTTTGATTTTATTTTTGCTTTTAAAGAAATTGTTGGCGTTGCGTTTTACACTATAAGCCCCTTAGTCTTCCAAATAAGATAATTGTAAATATTTTTATATGTTTGTTTATTAGAAAAAAAGATATCTTTAGAAACAAGGCTGCTTAAATTTTTATATTTATCCCTATTGTGAAAATTGTCCTCGAAAATTGTTTGTTTCTTCCCTAAAAAATGTATCGGCAAAAGCAAAATTTCGAGGGAAAGTAATGGACCGACTTGGCTTATTTTGACCATTTAATACTTTTTATATACATATACAAAATATGATTGACTTTTTTCTGGATGTATTAATATAAAACAAATGACTTACTTTTGAATTTGTTCTTTTTGGCACAACCCTTGTAAAATTCATTAGTTTTTCAGTAGAATTGTATGTAGTGCTTTTATGTGTTTCTGATTACTTAACATATTATTTTGTAGGCGAAGATTTTACTGGGTCTTTAACCCGTTTATTTATGAACCGATTTTTTTAATTTTAACTACAAGGTATTCTACTAAGTCTATTTCAGGTAAAAAAGAAAAAGATTATAGGAATAGGTAAATTCAAGATTTATATCTCAATTATTAAATAATAATTATTAAATACCCATGAACTTTAACTATGTTTTTGTTTGATTATTTTTTAATAAAAGTCGAAACAAATTTGTTTAAAATTGATTTTAAATTGCACGATTTTTAAAACAAAAAAGACGATCTTTTTTATTTTTTTCTCAGGAAATTGACGATTTTGACACAAATTTATCTGGCAGCACTGATTAAAACCAAAACAAGAAAAAGCTAAAAAAAATTTAAACTAACAAAATATAACAATTGTTTTTTGTTTATTTTCGTCATATAAATTATGCATTTATCATTTATATTCCTTCTATTTTTTTATTTATTTAAAAAAAATAGTATATAAACATATTTTAAATTCAAAATATCTATATTTTGTTTTTCTCGCCACCAATTTCAAATGTGACTTATTTTGACAGTTCTTGAAAGAAACTTTTCGCAAAATATTGTTATAGAAACACTTTTTCTCGCATCCTTCCAATAATTGCTGGAAAATTATTTAAATGACAGATAATTCTCGCAAAAAAAAGATACAGAAACACTTGTGTGAGAAAAACCATTTTTTGTTTCAATTCACACCATTTTTGTTGCAATTCACACGTTTCATGCGAAGAGTTTTACGATGCGAGATATACAGAAACGGGCTACTGGCTTATGAATCGCATCCAGGGTTGTCAAATTTGACAATTTTCAAACTCGTTTGGCGACTTAATTTTTGATTTGGCGACATGGCGACTTAAAAAATCAATTGGCGATTTTGTTGGCTATTTTTGATGAGCTATGGATTTGTTTTAAAATTCGATATATTCAATAAGAAGACAAAATATTACTTTTATTCTAGTAAAAATACTAGAATAATGTATGAAATTTGAGGCATTTATATGTATGGTCAGTATTTGAAAGCATGTATGTTCAAATGGCTGATGAAGATAATAAAAATCTTCGAGAAAATTGTTTTTCGTTTTAAAAGTGCTCTTGAAAGAATCAATATAATTCATTATATTTAGAGTCTATGAACATTTTTCCATTATAGGTATGTGGCAATTCATTATCACAGATAAAATACGTTGTTGTTAAAGATTTTTATGAACAATGGAAAAATTTGCGTTTGTAAATTGTATAGAGGGGTTTCATCTAATTTATATAGGTTTAGCCCAAAATTTTTAGCTACATGGATACGGCAGGTACGTACCATTTAAAGGAACATGCTTTGGCTGTACTTTATATGCTGGTAATTACAACAAGTATTGCCTGTGTTGAAATAATGAAGTCAAAAACAAAAACTAGCTTTCGAAGTAAAATGCATTACGAACTTCTAGACGCGTTATTACGAGGTTTAAATTATATGAATGTGAATGGTACATGTTGCACTTCTTTTGTACCTTCATTGAATAAATGCAATTCTCTCAAAATGTATTCCAAAAAAGAAGACAAATAGGGAGTCTTGCCAGTGAAGCGTTTTAGACAACTGCAAGTTATATACAAATGTATATCCAATATTTGTTAAATACTAACTGCAAAAATTCTTCTTTTGTTGCTTTAAGTAGACTGCTATAAACTATTTTATAGTAAACATTGTACCTTTTTTGTGTTCACTAAAAATATTTATTGTGTTCTAAATAAATATTAAACAAAACATATATTATGGCGACTTTTTTAAGTTTTTGGCGTATTTTAGCGATACTAAAGAAATTTATTTTTTAGAATTTATAAAAAATATTTTTAATAATTCTTAAAATATATATTTTATTGTCAAAAACTAAAAAACAAAGGCTTTGGCGTTTTTGGCGATTTTTGACATTGAATTTGGCGAAAAAGGTCAAAATCAATCTGACAACCCTGCTCGCATCCCAATAAACGACCAAAACTACCCTTATACCCTTCGTACACTTGAATACATTTCGGAGGAACGCATGGAAGATGTTAAAAATGTGAAATATGCGTTCACACTTGAAACATCTAACATCTACTATCAATAAAAAATGTCACCATTTCTGAAAAAAAAACTTTATTTTTTTTAAATACTTTTTTTCTACAAAAGTGCCAACGTTTTAAAAGATAACAACAAAATGTATTTCTAATTCCTTTTGTTTAATAATTTTAGCAAAATTAAGCAAAATAAGGCTTGCAAAAAAGGAAAAACTTGAGAAATGGTAACGCTGCTTTCAAAGCAACTTCCATTTTGTCAGTGATGCCACAATAATAACAGAATTTATTGCCACTTTTCTAGTGATGACACTAAAAGAATCGAAGAATGTAAAAGGGAACAAAATGAGATAGTAACATTCTGTAAAGATGTTGAAAAATTTTGATTTTTAGCCCTATGTATTTCTTATGGGAAAATTCCAACATCTTCGCAAATTGATGTTAAATGTTGACAAGTGTGAAAAGGCTATAAAGGAAAAGACATACATAAGCTTCCTTTGAGCCAAAAAAAAAAAAAAAAAAAAAAAAAACATTCCGCATAAAAAATAAAAAAAGTTTTAACTTTAAAATAAAAAAACAAAAAATTTTTTTTCGAAAGATTGATTAAATAGCTATCGAAGCTACTTGGGACAAATTTTGCTAACACCAATAGGTAATAAGTTACAAGGATGAAAAAGACCACCTGTATGGACAAAATGTCAAATTTTGACCCCCTCTAACTCAGAAACTTTTTGACCGATGTTGTTGAAAATTTGTGTCTAAACTGCTAACCTTGACTAACCTTGGTGCAGATTTCATTCATATCGAAAGACATCGATTTAAAAATTGGGTTACTTGACATTAAATCCCCCATATATATTTTGCATTTTTAGATAAGATTAACCTCTTTGAATTTTTATATATGAACAACATTTTTAACGAAAGCTTTTTATATTTCGGTACATTTTTATGTGCCTATTAAAATAAGAAATTAAAAACGAAAATATATCATCGAGATAAACATACACTCAAAATATTTATTATGTACTTAAATTTTAAATTCAAACGAAAATTCATTTTAAACAACTTAAAATTAATTTAAAAAAAGGATCACTTACATTTCATTTAAAACACTGGTTTACAGCCAAAAAATACCAAGAACGCCATATGCCTAAATAAGTTAATTGGGACCTACTGAACCCGAACAACGCTGTAATTTTTTTTCTAAGTACCGTTTTTTAGGTAACTGTACTTTTGTGTTTTTCGATGTATGGTCCCCCTTAAACCCTTGTGGAGCCCAACCGATCGAGATAAATAGCATATCGTTTCTTTTTTATATATTAATTTTTTTTTTTATTTTATATTATTTTTCTGTTGTTTTTTTAATTTATATACTTTTTAACGTGATTTCAACTTATTAAGTTTTACTGATATAACTTTTCTGATTCTGATACTATAAATTATAAGATATTATGTCTTGTTGTATTGGAAATTCGAAATTTAATAAATACAAATACAAAAATACAAAAAAATATCGTTGGAAAGGTAATTGAATGCCGAAAAAAACGCAAAAGTTCAAGACGCTCGTCATTTTAATTTAAATTTTTTGAATTTACGCCGAATATAGTGTGTGAGCAATGAAGATGAAAATATTGTCGTTTCACAAAATCCTTAATAAAAACTTTATTTTTCATCCGATTTTTAAATGCTTAAATGTTCGTAATTAAATAAACTATTTGGTGAAAAAAAAACATTCCAGATCTTTACTATAACGTAAAAAAAAACGAAATAAAAATGAAAAATTTTGAAAAAAAACGTAAAAAATAGGCAAGTTTTGAACTTTGAGGTGCTATAACTCAGCCACTTCTTATCAGATAGAAATTTGCAGCATACCGACTGAAAAGGCATTCCAACGGGCTCCACAAGGGTTTAAGTGGGACCATACACCGAAAAACACAAAGGTACCGTTATCTAAAAAACGGTACTTAGAAAAAAAAATTACAGCGTTTTTCGTGCTCAGGAGGTCCCAATTAACTTATCTAGACATGTGGCGTTCTTGGTATTTTTCCAAATTAAAAATTTGTAAGGCAGTGAAATAAATAAATTTTATATTAATTTTTAAATTTTTTATTTATTATTTTTTGGTAGTTTGTTTTTTGAACTACAAACAAAAATGTTAAAAAATAAATTTTTTCGTTATATAACATTATTTTTTTAATTTAATTTACGGAAAACCACAACCAGATACTGTAATAATTTTATGAGTGTATGAATTCGCAATCTTCGTCTACATCTGATTGTGCATACATGTCGGTTGACAATTGCAGAATGTCTTCATAAAAATCTTGGAAATCGGCGATCTGAAAGTCATTATCCTCCTCTAAGGAGCAGGATTCACTCATTTTCAAAATGGAGTTGTGCATTTATTTTAATTTTTTCCCTGGAACGTTGTTCACTATTCAGCTTTTTGTAATAATGATAAAAACAAAAATAATTTTTCATAACAAACTCACCACATATTCAAAACTGTAACTCTCACTGTAAAAATTTTGAATGCAAGGTTTTTTCCATTGCTAACTAAACACACACATTATAGATATTCTAAATAAATATGGATATATGCCCTTTTCGAAATTCATTTTAAGGTCACCTGAGCAAAAAACTCAATTTCTAAAAATTTGTACCAGAGCCCTTTTCGAAATACATAATTCAATTACATACACTATGCCACAAAAAAAATTAACCTTAAAAATTAGAATTTTTTCAAGCTAAATCGGCGCGGCTGAAAACGAATATGGCACTTGTTTATTTCTCTCAAAAAGCGTTTTCGAGATATTGGCGAAAATTGTATTTTTCTGCAGTTGTCTTAGCTATTTCGAAAAATCTCGAGAACTGTGCCTCTGAGTTGTACAAAATTTAAACTGTCGAATAAATATGATGTCCTCTTTCAGCCCATTTTTAAAGTGTGTTGGTCGGATAAAAATTCACTGAGTTGCAGGCCTTTAGATTTGTATTTTTTTTTCACGTTTTTTCAATATGGAACATTTTTAGTCTCTCCATTAAGGCAATTTTTTTCAAATCTAAAGGCCTGTTACTCACAATATAAATATGGGTTGAAAAAGGAAATCATATTTATTCGACAGTTTAAATTTTGTACAATTCAGAGGCACAGTTCTCGAGATTTTTCGAAATAGCTAAGACAACTGCAGAAAAACACGATTTACGCGAATATCTCGAAAACGATTCTTGGCTTTTTATCTAAAAAACATTTTATGTTTCAGGTTATGGCAAAATGTTAAAAATTTGTGAACTAGTGTATTTAAAAAAATCTGCATTTTTCGGTCAAAAATCTTCAAATCTGCATTTTGACATTTTAGTGGAATAAAATCTGCAAAATGCAGATAAATTTGTACTTCTGGCAACAGTGTCTGTGAGACCCGGCTTATTTTATTATTTTTAAGATTGTGTTACTAAGCGACCGACGTTGCCAAATTTTTCAGTAGCTAGAGATGTTTAGTTGTTCTTAGCATTTCATAAAATCTATTAGTTCAACGACGGATGCTTTGAGAGTAAGACGTGCTTAAATTATAAAGAGTAACGAAGACAAATTGAATCGAAAAAGCGGGTCTCTTGGACCAACCCCACAATCGGCGTAACATTTTGTGTTTACGAGTTTATATTTTGCTAAAAGTTTTTTTTGTTTAATTATGACGACAAAAATTCTTTCAATTAAAAATTTGTAAATTCAAGTGAACAATTGTAAATACTAAAACTTTTTTTAAAATGAAATTTACTGCCTATTTCACGATGTCTAAAGAACCTTTTAAGCAAAACGCAAAATTTTAGAATAGTTTTTGTTTTAAATGTAGAAATGTACAATTATACGAAAGAAAGAATTCTTTCGATATCTGGAAATAGGAAGAGCATTTTGTTATAATTTCTATTGCCACAAAATAATTGCTTGAGAAAATAAAACAAATTTGTTTTGAACTTTTAATTAATAGAAAATAAATTATTTATGTAACAAAAGGTTTTATTTTTTTTGTAAATTCGTTTTAGTTTTTGTTTAATTTGTATTTACAATTTGTATTATCAATTTTTCGTGCACTTTAGTTTTAAACTGATAACATTCGTGAACCCCACTGTCTCTACCCTACAATTAGTATTTAAGTGTTTTCAGGCTCGAGACATGTAGAAAAAAATATATTTTATACCAAAGGAAACGAAAAGGTGTTTTGTTTTCCAATATACATATAAACTAAAAATCTCTATATGTACCTCTGAATTTCTTGAATAACAGCGTAGGTCCGTTTTTTTATATTGATTTGAGTAAAAAGTCCGTTTTGTTGTTGTGATTTCTTGTATTTTTTTTTTAAAGCAGTCAGAATCTTCATGTGCTTCTTCTTCATCTTGCAACCGAAGTCTGTAGGATGAAGAATTCATACATTCAGCCATGTCACAGAGTACAATTCCGTTCCGAAACGGAATTCATTCCGTATTTTCGTGCTTCAGAAAATAACGAAAAAATTCTTCGGAATGAAACCGTTTTTGTTTTCATTTCCGAAAGGCCAAAAAGCTATTAAAATACACTTTCTATCAGTAAACAAGTATGTTTTCTTCGGTTCCGAACGGAATTGTTCTCTGTGACATGGCTAATAATAACAATCGTGATTTTATTGAACTGTTGGTTTTCAAGTTAAATTTTTGATATGTCTTTCAATAAGTTTAAGTTCATCCAATTTAATTTTCATTAAATTATTTTAATGAGGGAAATAATTTTACAACATGAAATGAATAACATTTTTTTTTTTTTTAATTTTAACTTGACTTAACTCGATTTAACTCGGATCGAATTTACATTTTTCGAGAATAACCACATTCTGTGTCCTAATGAGTAGCAAAGTTCATTTAAAGATGTCCGTCTGTCTGTGGGAATGTTGAAATGGAGTTTCCGAAGATCCCAGAAATGACGGGGTTGAAATTCAGCCAGATCGGTCCATAAATTACTGAGATATGAGCAAAAAGCCACGACTGCCTCTAATTTTACCCATAAATCCCTTATTGCTGTCGTTTTTATTTATTTTTTCTGTATATCGGGAGAACGGTAAGAGGTAAAGCTTCCAAATTATAAGCAAGAATCTTGATTATCAATACACAACCTCTCTAAATAGGCTGGAAGAAGTCGTGGCACTTTACATACAAAGACATAATAAATTGCAGTATATCGAAAGAACGATAAGGGCTATAGTTCCCAAATAAGGTACAACCATCTCGGTTATCAGTACACAAAATGTGGGCGGGATTGGAGAAGTGGGCGTGGCACAAAATAGTTTATTTTTATATCAAGAAGGATAAGAGAAAAATTGCCAAATTTGAAAAACATATCTGGGTTAGCAATACACAACTTCTCTAAGAATATGGGCGGTATTGAAGAAGTGGGCATGGCACCTCCCGTACAAAGACAATATAGATTTCTGTATATCTAAAGAACGTCAACAGCCAAAGCTTCTAAATTAGGTACAAGCATCTTGGTTACGAGTGCACAATATCCGACAAAATGTAAGCAGGATTGGAGAAGTGGGCGTGGCGCTACTCATACAAAGATATTGTAGATTTTTGAATATCTTGAGAACGGCAAGAGCCACAGTTTCCAAGCATCTTCGTTATCAATCGACAAAATGTGGGTGAGTTAAGAGAAGTGGGCGTGGCGCAGAAATTATTTATTTATATCTAAAGAACAGTAATAGAAAAATTGCCCAAATTTGAAATACATAGCTGGGTTATTACAGCTTTTCTGAAATAATGGGCGGGATTGGAAAAATGGGCGTGGTACCTCGGTATAAAGACATTTTCGATTTCTGTATATCTAGAGAACGGAAAGAGCCAAAGTTTCCAAATTAGGTGCATGCATCTTGTGTATGAAGACACAAGATCTCAAAAAATATGGGCGGGATTGGTGAAGTGGACGTCAATATATAAGTCTGTCAAATCGGTTAAAAAATAGCCGAATTATACCATAATACTCCAAAAATGGTCTAGAAAACATCAAATATTTTATACAAACCTAAGTTTTAGGGCTCTAGTATAACCGATGTACACGTTTTATTTATATATCAGAATATCTAAATTTTTTTCAGATTTAAAAAAAGGCTTGAGTTCAGCAAATTTAATTTTCATTAAATTATTTTTACTAAAGGAAGGAATTTTACAACATGAAATTTTTATTAAAATTTATTGATCATTTTCTTGGCTGAGCTGGGGCTTGAACCTGGGTTGAGTTTACATGTTTCAAGAACCACAACATTCTTTCATCAGAATTCTTTAAGTTCTAACCTCTTCACCACTGCGGTGCGGTGCGACGAAAGTGGACAAAAAACATAATTAACAATTGTATTCAGGTTTTCAAGACAAAGTCTTGACAGAAAGAATACGAAAAAACGGAAGAAAGGAAGCAACATATAAATAAAAATTGAAAATGATAATTACAGCAAATTTCGAACCACCAGTACCACGGGTTAAAAATTTATGTTTGACTGTTGGCTGGCAGGCACCGCAATGGTGCAGTGGTTAGCACTCAAAGAATTCTGATGAAAGAATGTGGTGGTTCTTGAAACATGTAAACTCAACTCAGGTTCGAGCCCCAGCTCAGCTAAGAAAATTATCAATAAATTTTAATAAAAATTGCATGTTGTAAAATTCTTTCCTTCAGTAAAAATAATTTAATGAAAATTAAATTTGATGAACTCAAGTCTAACTAAAAATATCGAAATTAAAAATTAAAAGTTCAACAAAAAATCAAAATTCTTGTTTAAAACAAAAAAGAAATACAAAGAATTTTTACTTTAAAGCAAAATAATTGAAGAACCTGTCGTATTGTGCCCTTTGCGCAGAGTGAACACAATGCGTCTATTTACGATCAATAGGTGGATTATGTACTTTCCTCTGTTTCCACTGCAAAATAGCTTTTGTTGTCTAGCATCAGCAAACTGGACTATTCGTCCTTCATTTGAACATTATCTTATGAAACGAGCAAAAATGGAACCTATTTATATGGCATTTATCTACAGTTTCCTCTCCGCAACTTGGGATTAAGCCATAGCAACCGCGTAATCCCTAAAGTTTCTGTACCAACATTCTGTCTTGGACCTTGAAGCTCCCACAACTTCTAACTCCTTTCGGATTAAAGCTGGTCAGCCTTGGTTTGGGATAAGCTGCTTGTTTGTATATATATATGTGCTCCTTTTACTCCTCTGGGGAGCATAGGGCTGCTAGTTTTTTTTCTTGCATTGTTTTCGGTAATAAGAGTTATTTAATACTTACAGCTTATTAGATTATAGCGTTCGATCCTGGTGTTGGGGATGCCAACATTGCCAATAGGCATGCAAAGTTAGTGCAAAGATTTAGCCGTGCAAGTATTTAGGTTAAGCCTCGTTAGCGTGGTTGGGAACACCAAGCCTGTGAAGGACAGTGGGTGCGGTAAACTTTTGAAAAGGATTGGCTGTGTGAAAAAGTACGTAACCTGTGAACGCTTTACTTTTACATTAGCCCCCCAATCTGCCTGTTTCCATATGTATTTCTTTTCCCCCGAGAGTGCAATGCTAAAAGAAAATTGATCCCGGAGGGGTTAAAAATTGCAAATGTATAAGAATCAGTAAAAATTAGAGGTTTTTGAAAAAGTATTCCTATAGGAGATACATTTTCGGGGTTACTTATGACGCAAAGAAAAATGTCCATGGAATTGATAGAAATATTGTGCTTTTTTTCCATGTTCGGAGAACGTGTCGCAACATTAGGACGGTTGTTGTTGTGGCAGAACGACATAAAATGTTGAGACTGGTGTAGCTTAGTTGGCAATCCTTCGTTATTCGTTCCGGTGCGTAGAACCGATTGTCGTAGGAACGTAAGGACTGTAATTGTGGTTGCAGTCGTTAAAATTAAAAAAACACACATTTTTATGTAGAGTGTTTTACAAGTTCTGTAATGCCAATTTTAGTTAAAATGTTTTGCCATTTTTAATTTAAATCAGTATAATAAAATTGCGTGCTTGTTTTTACATTTGGGGGATTTCATGTCAAGTGACCCAATTTTGAAATCGATGTCTTCCGATTTGGATGAAATTTGCACCAAGGTTAGTCCTATTGGATAGTAGTTTAGACACAAATTTTCAACAAGATCGGTGTAAAAGTTTCTGAGTTAGTGGGGGTCAAAATTTGACATTTTGGCCATACAGGTGTTCTTTCTTATCCATGTAACTTATTACCTATTGGTGTTAGCAAAATTTGTCCCAAGTAGCTTCGATAGCTATTTGATCCATCTTTTGAAAAAAATTTTTTTTGTTTTTTTAAAAAATTTTTTTTATTTTTTTTTTTTAAATTTAAAACTTTTTTTTATTTTTTTTTTTAGCGGGTATGTTTTTTTTTTTTTTTTTTTTGTTCAAAAGAAAGCTTATGTCTTTTCCTTTAAGGTAGTTTTGGTCCCTTTTTGGGATGCGAGCGGCTTATGTATAAAAAAAAATAATTTCTAACTCTAGACAAGGGTTTTTCAATTTTTAGCATATGCAGTGTTCTTTCTCATCCATTTAACTTATTACCTATTAGTGTTAGCAGAATTTGTCCCAAGTATCTTCGATAGCTATTTGATCAATATTCTGAAAAATTTTTTTTTGGTTTTTTTAAAACTTTTTTTTTTTAATTTTAAATTTTTTTTTTAAATGCTAAATTTTTTTTTTATATTTTTTTTTTATCCGGAATGTTTTTTTTTTTTTTTTTTTTGTTCAAAAGAAAGCTTATGTCTTTTCCTTTAAGGTAGTTTTGGTCGCTTTTTGGGATGCGAGTGGCTTATGTATAAAAAAAAATAATTTCTAACTCTAGACAAGGGTTTTTCAATTTTTAGCATATGTAGTGTTCTTTCTCATCCATTTAACTTATTACCTATTAGTGTTAGCAGAATTTGTCCCAAGTAGCTTCGATAGCTATTTGATCAATATTCTGAAATTTTTTTTTTTGTTTTTTTAAAACTTTTTTTTTTAAATTTAAAATTTTTTTTTTAAATGTAAAATTTTTTTTTTTTATATTTTTTTTATCAGGAATGTTTTTTTTTTTTTTTTTTTTGTTCAAAAGAAAGCTTATGTCTTACCCTTTAAGGTAGTTTTGGTCGCTTTTTGGGATGCGAGTGGCTTATGTATAAAAAAAATTATTTCTAACTCTAGACGAGGGTTTTTAAATTTTTAGCATATGCACTATTTTGAATTTTTTCCTATTTGTGTTTAAGTGTTTCTAAAGCCTTAAAAATAAAACGTTTGCAAAGAAACTAGGCAAATCACCATTTCCGACGGTATGTTACAAACCCAATTACTATTTTATACCTTCGATACTATAATGCCCACAATATGTTAATCCCAGGAATAAAATCACTTTTTTTCTGTAGAAATGTTGACAAATTAAATTCTTTTTATTAATTTGTAATAATAATTAAACTAATATATAATTATAATAATAATACTTTCTAATAATAATAATAAAAAGATAAAGATAAATAATTTAATAAAATTTATGTAGGAAAAATAAAAAAAAGAATTATTTGTCAACATTTCTACAGAAAAAAAGTGATTTTATTCCTGGGATTAACATATTGTGGGCATTATAGTATCGAAGGTATAAAATAGTAATTGGGTTTGTAACATACCGTCGGAAAGGTTAATTTTTCTAGTTTCTTTGCAAACGTTTTATTTTTAAGGCTTTAGAAACACTTAAACACAAATAGGAAAAAATTCAAAATAGTGCATATGCTAAAAATTTAAAAACCCTCGTCTAGAGTTAGAAATAATTTTTTTTATACATAAGCCACTCGCATCCCAAAAAGCGACCAAAACTACCTTAAAGGGTAAGACATAAGCTTTCTTTTGAACAAAAAAAAAAAAAAAAAAAAACATTCCTGATAAAAAAAATATAAAAAAAAAAATTTTACATTTAAAAAAAAATTTTAAATGTAAAAAAAAAAGTTTTAAAAAAACAAAAAAAAAAATTTCAGAATATTGATCAAATAGCTATCGAAGCTACTTGGGACAAATTCTGCTAACACTAATAGGTAATAAGTTAAATGGATGAGAAAGAACACTACATATGCTAAAAATTGAAAAACCCTTGTCTAGAGTTAGAAATTATTTTTTTTTATACATAAGCCACTCGCATCCCAAATAGCGACCAAAACTACCTTAAAGGAAAAGACATAAGCTTTCTTTTGAACAAAAAAAAAAAAAAAAAAACATTCCGGATAAAAAAAAAATATAAAAAAATAATTTTGCATTTAAAAAAAAAATTTAAAATTAAAAAAAAAAAGTTTTAAAAAAACAAAAAAAAAAATTTTCAGAATATTGATCAAATAGCTATCGAAGCTACTTGGGACAAATTCTGCTAACACTAATAGGTAATAAGTTAAATGGATGAGAAAGAACACTGCATATGCTAAAAATTGAAAAACCCTTGTCTAGAGTTAGAAATTATTTTTTTTTATACATAAGCCGCTCGCATCCCAAAAAGGGACCAAAACTACCTTAAAGGAAAAGACATAAGCTTTCTTTTGAACAAAAAAAAAAAAAAAAAAAACATACCCGCTAAAAAAAAAAATAAAAAAAAGTTTTAAATTTAAAAAAAAAAATAAAAAAAATTTTTTAAAAAAACAAAAAAATTTTTTTTCAAAAGATGGATCAAATAGCTATCGAAGCTACTTGGGACAAATTTTGCTAACACCAATAGGTAATAAGTTACATGGATAAGAAAGAACACCTGTATGGCCAAAATGTCAAATTTTGACCCCCACTAACTCAGAAACTTTTAGACCGATCTTGTTGAAAATTTGTGTCTAAACTACTATCCAATAGGACTAACCTTGGTGCAAATTTCATCCAAATCGGAAGACATCGATTTCAAAATTGGGTCACTTGACATGAAATCCCCCATTTGTATTTATTTTTATACCCTCCACCACAATTAGTTGTGAAGAGGGTATACTAAGTTTGTCATTCCGTGTGAAACTTTTTTATTATTCATCTCAGACCCCATAAAGTATATATATTCTGGCTGCTTGAGTAATTCTAAGTCGATTTAGCCATGTCCGTCTGTCTGTCCGTCTGTTGAAAACACGCTCACTTTCGAAAAACTCAAAAGAAATAAACAAACTAGGTGTCAAATTGCTTGTAGTTATCCTAAGCAGTTTGGGATTGAATTTCAGCAAAATCGGTTCAGTAGGACCAGAGCTATGTATCAAAATGTGGAACCACCACCTTCAAAAACTTGATAATTTTGTTACAAAAACTAACATAAATGATGCAAAAATGCACGGAATGACATAAGATTTTGCACAAGTCCGTTCTATTCGACTAGAAATGACACTGTAGAATTTCGCGAAGGTCGGTCCATAATTTACCCTAGGCCCCATATATGCCCTACTCCCGGAAAACCGTTTAGTCTCCTAAAACCATAATTAATAACAAATCGTCACAGTTTAAGATAATAATAATAAAAAGACATCATACAGATATTACTCCTTAAACATTCGAACTGTCGGTGGAGGGTATCAAAGATTCGGCACAGCCGAATATAGCACTCTAACTTGTTTCTTATGTTTTTAAATAAATCGCACAAAGTAAGTCATTCTCTCAAATCTTCATTTCTGACATTTCTTACTTAATGTAGCGTACATTTTCTAAACAATTAGCTGTGAAATAAAACCCATAATTAAGACATTTTTTTTCTTTTCTATATTTGCATTTGGAGACTCATTTGTTGAACAACGAAAATAAAAATAAAGGAAAAATAAACAGAAAATAAAAGTAAAATAGTTGAAAAAGTGCATGTTTTTAAGGAACTTTTGGTCAAAACAATTAACATGTGCAAAAGATTTTCTTTTGGCCAAAAATAAAGCACCAACAGCAGGAGTGAAGTAAAATCGGAAAAACAGAATATTATTTTATTGATTTTTAACGAATTTCTTCTTCTCTTCTTCTTCTCGTTATTGTGCTTACACACAAACATGCCAAGTAAGGTGTTGTGGTGACGAGCTGATAAAAAAAGCGCTTGCGCTTTAACATAGATTTTTTTTTGTTGTTGAAAAAGAGCATGAAAAATTGCACGAATGTTAAGCGAAAAATCACTACTTCCAATAATCACTAGAATAAAAAACTGTTTTAATTTTGTATACAATAAAAAAAATAGGCTAAAAAAGGAGAACGATTAAATGTATCTTTCAGTACAATAAGTGAGTTTCTGTGAGTGTGTATGTGTTCAAAATCGACAAATGCCAACTGAAGAATCAACGTTTTTCTGACGATAACACAACATCAAACGAGCTGGACACTTTGAGCCAGTTATTAGTAAAATTAGGAAAATTTCTATTCAAAAAAAAAAAAAAAAATATTAATTTAGCAAAACAAAATTTTTAAAATTTAGAGAAAAATTAAAAATTGAGATGTTAAATTTTCAGAAAATTTGCTAAAGGAATTTATTTATTTATTTTTTTAAAACAGTGCAAAAATTATACAAAAATATTTTCCAAATGATTCACCATATTGCATTTGTGTATGAAAAAATGTTTTTCTGAGTGTGTTTTGACAGCCAGTCGTAGTTGGTGCATACGAGAGGACGACAGTGGTTTTTCTTTTTTTTATATAAATTAAGAAAAAAATCAATAAAATTTCAATTAAAGAAAATTTTACATATTTACAGTTCTAATTAAAAAATTTGTTATAAATTTTAAGAATAGCAAAGAATATTAAAGAAAACCAGCAAAATGTGTTACAAAATTATATAATCCTTAAGAAAAATAGAGAATAAAAAGAGAAAAAGCGTGTGTGCAGAAAAATAACACTTAAATGTAAAACATCATTTGAATCAGTCCAACCAGCAGCAGAGAAAATAAGACCAGCACGAAAACTAAAAGAAAAAAATAAAAGAAAAATCACTTTTATCCAGTAGTCAGACAAACAACTAACCCACAAACATCTAGAAATCACCAAAACAGTCACAATCGATAAATCTTGTTAAAAAGAAAAAAAGAAAACTCCAAAATCCTTTAGAGAATTATGGAAATTTCTTAATAACCTTCAAATTCGTAGAAGAAAATGAAAACCAAAATTCGCAATCATGGAATTTTCATAATAAATTAGAAAAACAAAAAACAAAATTCCTACATCATTTCAATTAAATCAAAACAATTAAATCGTCAACAACAAAACAAAAACTTCCTCTTACAAACCTCAACAAAAGCTGCCTCATTCTCGCGATCTTTCACTGACTCTTTTTCTCTATCTATCTAACTTTCGTTATCTGCTCAGCGACTCAAACTCAGCAACCCACAAGAAAAAAAATACAAATACACCGACAGCTAGATCCAAGAAAACGTCACCAAATCCCTTTAAAACTCCCTTAGAATGGGCAAGAAAAAAGTACCTAGTGAAGATTTAATTGTACCACCACAAGATCAAAGAATATGTGGCACTATTTGTGTATGTCAAATGACTTTGGTATTAAGTTCGGTAGCCTTAGTTTATCTTACGGTAGCCATTTATATGCCCTCCACACGAGCATTTAAAAGTGGCATAGATCAGACGCCCGTCATGTGTACGACCACAAGAGCCGTGAACAAGGAAAATTGTGACTGGGGCTCCTGTGGTGAATGGTGCCTGAGTAAGACCTCAGGTGCCTGTATACAGATTTTCGTGAATTTACGCAACAATGGCACAAATTTATCCTTCCAGAATTGCACAAATTCGGCGAATAAGACGTGCTATGGCATTGATCAGGACAGTGCGGATAAGGCGCGCTGCATAAACGATGAGTGTAAGAATTTAACGGGCACGTTTAATTGCACCGCAGGCCAGTGTCTCAATATAACGGATGCATTTGAGTGTGTGTTCAAGAATAGCGATTCACCCGTGAAGTGTTCAGGCCGCAGAGGGAAGATCAATTGCATGGACATATCGGGTCTGTTCTCGTGCAACCGGGGTACGTGTCGGAAGATTAGGACGCCCTACAATTGTGATCGCCGTTGTGTGGATATACCAACACGCAATAAGAACGTGGTCATCCTGAGCGGTGACAAAGTCCATCTTTCTCAGTGTCAAACTGCCATAAATGCTGACACCGATGAGGAGGTTTGGACTGATGCGCAAGAAAATGTGGTCATGGCCTCCTGCTACTACATAAGGACATCCTCCGATCGTGTGGATGCCGTTGACTGCGTTAATGGTTCGACTCTGGACCACACTCTACTAACGGATCTTACGAATTTCACTTATCTGAGTCATTTGCATATATCTGTGGCCACTCTTGTGCCGGAGATCGCTCCGCCCGACATTGATCTGACCATATCAAACGAATCGAAGCTCATGATCAATCTCGAGGGCTGTGTCAACACTCTGATGGACGAGTGCAAGGAGTTTCTCAAGGATTTCGGTCGCGATGGCAGTGATCACAATGCCCGCGCCCGTTTTCCTTGTTACTATTCGCCCAATAAAAAGGACATTGTTGTCGCTCGCTTCAATTTGGAAGTGACGTATCGTCAGTTTGTGGTTGCCTCGGTGGTGCCGTCAGTGTTGTTTGTCGTTTCGTGTCTGGTGCTGCTGCTGTGCCAGAAGACGGTGTATGTCGGTGACGATGCAAAGATGCGGTTTAAGGGTTGCGTCGATACGGATACGATATTATCGAAGAATGCCTTGGATCCGACCATGGATGATAATGGTGGTGTTGGCGGAGGTGGTGGGGATGAAGTTATGGCTCTATGAGATCCGTCACGTAAGATTGAAAATTGAAATTTTTTTTTATTCTTAAATTTTTTTTTTAATTCCTGTTTTTTTTTTTTATTTATTTACTTGAACAATTTAAAACCAAAATATTAATAATTTCCATTCCCTAGTGGTTTATTTACTTTTATAGGATGTGTTAACAAATTTTCTCTTACTAACACACTCAAATCTGCAACTGTGTGTGTGTTGCATATTTCTAGGGTGGCCTGTGTTTGTGAAAGTAAAAAAAAAAAATTATCCTTCTTTATGTTGCGAACATTTGATATTTAACTATTTGTTTTTCAATATTAATAAATATATTTATTTCATTTTATGAGTTTTTGTTTTGCGCTTTAAGAAAAATGTTTGCAACCAAAGTTATCCCTTAATAACTCCTTTTCACCTGGCCAGCTTCGCTTTATAATTGTGTTAAAAAGAACAACCAAAAATTGCTTAAGATTTTAAATTTAGCTTTCTTTATTTAACACGGATTGTCAATAGTTTTAATATACACTTTATACACAACTTCAAGAATTATTTTTACACAAATTTCAAAATCTTAAATTTTATCATTTTACATATATATATATTTGCTGCTTTGAAAATTAAAGATATAAGAAATTTAATAATAAGATTTTAAGTCTTGGAAACATATATTACAAAACTAGATTAGAAACTAAGAGAGTAACAAGTCCGACTTTTAAAGTTTAACTGCCGTATTCATAAAAACTTATTTATGATTAATTAACCATATATAAGGAAAAAATTGCTAAAGTTGTATTCATAAACGAAAAATAGTCCATTAAACCTTTAATAAGCCATTCATAAAGTAAGAAAATTTATTGTTGGATTTACCCTTCTTTAAACCAAAAATAAAATAACATTTTGATAAATGTTTGCATTTCATGATATTATTTTTCTGAAATATGTTAAAAAATAATGGAAAAAAAGTTTTATTAATTAATATGGAGATGCTTAATACATTTAATTAATGTCATTTTAATTTTAGACAACCAATTTTAAGTTATTTTAAAATTATTGAAATTATTTTTTTTTTAATGTTTTAAAGAACGAATTGTTGTTCAAAAATATTAAAAAATGAGGAAAATAACCAATCAAAATAATAGTGATGCTAATAAAATGTTAACAAACTTTTCATTCGAATACTTTCTTATCGTATATTTGAAAAAGGTTCAAACAAACATTTTTATAATACCTTTCGGTAAAATGTTGTTCACAAACTAAAATAAATTGTATTTTTATGTACTAAGAATAATTTTCAAGATCTTAAATTATAAAAAATATATCAATTATAGAATATCATGTGAACCGAAGTTGCATGCATCACTAGCAATAAAATGGCAACAACACGTAAAAAAGTTGCCATACTTAAACATAAAATCGCAAACAGTAAATAGTTAAAAACCTGATATTGTACGTTTATGAATACGCATTTTTATAAGAGGTTTATAAGACATAAAGCATTTTATAGTTATTTCCTACTTTAAACTTAAAATAAGAACTTTTTATGAATATGGCTGTAAATTTATGAGAATGTAGAAGTCACAAATCAGATATAAACATTTTATTTTCTTGTACAAAAATACTGAAATTTTGAGGAAATCGGATTGAAGTAAAATGAAGAGCCAACACATTTTTAAAATGGTCTTTTTTACAGGCGGCAAGCGTTTTACTGTTTTAAAGAATTATTTTTCCCATATATATTTAATAAAACAATCCAAAGTAGCGATTCGTCCGTTCCCATTTTGGGACATCTTGATATTAAAATGGCGCTAAATACATTTGTTCAGTAAAATTATATCAACATTTGAGGTTTTGACATTCAAATAAGCTTGTTGTTCTTATTTAGATTGACTTATTAGAACTAGTCTCAAAATCAGGAAAAACAACCGTCATAAAAAAAAACAAAAAATAAACTAAAGCTGAATTCACGCATTGTTTTCGAAGAAAATATTTGTCCGGGCAAAATTTGTTTACTGAGAGTTTCTTCTAAGAAGGTTCACCAATTTTGAACAATTTGTCTGGAAAAAAAGATACCATATGAAATGCGTGTGTAAACGAGTCGTATTCATTTTACAAAGTGGCAACACAGCGACAGATGAGGTTCAATTTTTTGTATTCTTGGTGGCACAATCATATTTTTAATTGTTTAATAAACAAATTCTAAATTAAAAAATATATGTATTAATAAAAGTCAGCCAGCCATGTTCTGGAAATCGAAATCACATGAAATATTAATCGATGGAGATTGTAAATTAAATTTTGTTCAAAAATGAACGTGGCTTTCCCTGATTTCAAATGTAGTTCTGGTAAAAATAAGTCGTTCTCAAAGTATACGGTAAACATATAAAAGGGAATATTTTAATGAAACTTAAACACAGGAAATATTTCAAAATTGTTTCAATTTATGTGCTATTTTCACAAGACAAGTGATTGAACGTGTAGTAAAATTTATATGGAAAGTGTCTAAGGTCCTTAATAGGGGTTACATTACCGGTAAACGGTTAACCGCTTTACCGGTTTTACCGGCTCCATTGATCTGACTTAGTTTTCTTTCAAATGTTCGTATTAATCCATTTTAAGTTTTCATCGAAAGAAAAATTTACCACGCCTACTTTTACGACCACTTTTTCTATTAAGCGCATAACTTGAGAACGGCTGGACTGATTTGGACGATATTTTCTTTGTAATGATCGCCATAGACAACTTAGGTTTTTACGAAACAAAATATTGCCCCGCCCACTTTTACGCCTACTTTTTTCGATTTACATAAAATCTGAAAACGGCTCCATCGATCAATAGTAATCAGCTACCGAGCGAAGCCGGAGCGGCCAGCTAGTTTTTTTTATAAATATCTCATTCCAATTGAAGTTAAATTTAAATATAATTTAATACAGAGTTCAGAGAAATTCATATGTGATCGCTCATATTCAACCATTCTTGAATTTTTTTCATAAATGAAAAATGTAAAATATGTAACTTTTTTCACAGTCATAACTGAATTGTTAATATTTCGCCAAATTCATTTATGTTTTTGAGGAAAAATACATTTTTGCCTTTCTTCAGTCATGAGGAATGAGGAAAAAAAAATTTTAGAAACGATCCTCACTAGTAATGTTGTTGTTGCTCGACAGTTTGCATGACCACAGCTCGAAATGCCTGTGTGTGTATTTGTTTGTGTAAAATATTTTTGGTAAAGGCAACCAGCCAAAGTGTCTGTTGGATTTTTTGTAGGAAACAATTATTGAAAAAAATATAAAAGAACTGCACATATCGTCATCTTAAATGCAGAATAATGTAACATCACATTAATAAGTTTACATGCAAGGCATAAAACTTTGTAATATGTTAATTATTTGAAATTTAAAAGAATTTTAAATATTTCAGCTCAAAATGCGATAACCTATATATTTTTGAGGAAAAAATATTATATTTATTGTTATTTTTGAAGTTGTGTGTTTTACGTTATATTAATTTGTAATTTTCAGAAATTAAAAGACGTATCATCAAAAAATGTATATAAGTATTAAGTGAAACAAACATTTAAAATAATTAAATATTTTTTGTTAAATTACCGGAAAAATAGAATATATATATGATAACCACACGAATATTTATATTATTATAGATATTATGATGTACCTATTATGTATAATTTTTTATTGATTTTAATTACTTATAAGTAGTGGTTTAAACTAAAAATTGTACTTCATCAAATTTAGCTATGAATTGATTTAAAAGATAGCTTTTTCATTTTAATTTAAAAGTATTTTGATCTCCTTAAAATGAATTTTTTTTTACAACGAACAAATTTTGCAAATAAATATTTGACTCATATTCATACATACCTATTTTTCTCCATATAACGAATTATTTCAAATGAACTCTGCATCGCATACTTACAAAGATCCACTTGAAAGAATGCAATCCTTACAAAAAAAAAAACAGATTATTTTAAATAAACTTATAAAAAATATTTCTTTTGTATTATAAACTTTTTATATGATGAAGAAATTTTGTGGTCCCATACAGATTCATTATAGGGAAGTTCGATTGTATTTAAATTTATTAAAAAGGAAATACATACATATATTAACTCAAAAATCTAAGGACCTGCAGATGTTGCCATTTATTCTTGGAAATTCTTAGCGTTTGGGAGTGCAATGAGGTAGGCTGCAAAATTTCAAAATTACTAACGGTTCGGTTCTTTTAATTTTAAAGCACTTTTTTATTTTTTCTTATGCAATACTGAAAATTATTATTATAAATCATTATCTGTTCACTAATTTCACTAACACCGTAGTGACAGTTATAAAACAGATTACCCAGTTTTGATGTTTAATAATATTAATGTGCTCTTATAAAATGAATTAAAAACTCTGCTAATTTTTTTCTTGAGTGTGATTATACATTATGTTGTTAAAAAAATTATATATGTATTTAATGATACGTCATTTTTAATTTTGTAAATAACTTGGTTATTTTTTAAGATAGAAGTTTAAAATTTTATAAAAATGTGTAACGTGAATCGTAATCAACAAAAAAAAGTCAACTTCAAATGTTCCAATAATATCTCCATTGTTTTGCATTTATGCTAACGATATGTGTTTTGTTTGTAAAAAAAATTCCTTGATGCCTTTAAAAGGTCCCTGTTTCTTTCGTCAAAAAGACGTACCTTAAGGCAGCAATTATTAAGAAAAAAAAAAATAGCCACAAGAATTTGTTGGTATTTTGTGCTTGTAAAAATATTTTGGTTTCTGTACAAATCGCGACGGTGGTTTTTTTTTCTTTGAAAACACTTTTCTTAATTAAGTAAAAATAGTTGAAAAAAAAAAATTAAAAAGGTCTTGTTTTGCTACAATTTATGTGTAAGTAACCAATATACATAAAAGCAAATGTGACAGTCACAATGATAAAAAGGTAACCACAATACTTAGAAAAATGTACAATAAGAAAAGGCAACAGGACAATTCATTCAAACATCTGTGCATACATTTTAATTCTACCTAATGGTATATCATAACTTTTTACAAAATACCAAATGCGCACCTGTGTTTGCCTGCAAAAATGTATAAAGTCATTATAACAGGTCAAATTTACGTTAAATAAATTACCATAAAATGGTAAGGTTAACTCTTTGGGCTCGGTTATATAATTGTAGCATAAAAAAAGTAAGCAATAAATTTAGTGTGAAACAATAAAGTTTCATTAATACATCAATAAAACACATCTTCTTTCGCAAAAATTCTGCCTACTGTCACATTTGCTTTTATGTATATTGGTTACTTACACATAAATTGTAGCAAAACAAGACCTTTTTAATTTTTTTTTCAAATATTTTTACTTACTTAATAAAAGTGTTTTCAAAGAAAAAAAACCACCGTCGCGATTGTTACAGAAACCAAGATATTTTTACAAGCACAAAATACCAACAAATTCTTGTGGCTATTTTTTTTTTCTTAATAATTGCTGCCTTAAGGTACGTCTTTTTGACGAAAGAAACAGGGACCTTTTAAAGGCATCAAGGAATTTTTTTTACAAACAAAACACATATCGTTAGCATAAATGCAAAACAATGGAGATATTATTGGAACATTTGAAGTTGACTTTTTTTTGTTGATTACGATTCACGTTACACATTTTTATAAAATTTTAAACTTCTATCTTAAAAAATAACCAAGTTATTTACAAAATTAAAAATGACGTATCATTAAATACATATATAATTTTTTTAACAACATAATGTATAATCACACTCAAGAAAAAAATTAGCAGAGTTTTTAATTCATTTTATAAGAGCACATTAATATTATTAAACATCAAAACTGGGTAATCTGTTTTATAACTGTCACTACGGTGTTAGTGAAATTAGTGAACAGATAATGATTTATAATAATAATTATCAGTATTGCATAAGAAAAAATAAAAAAGTGCTTTAAAATTAAAAGAACCGAACCGTTAGTAATTTTGAAATTTTGCAGCCTACCTCATTGCACTCCCAAACGCTAAGAATTTCCAAGAATAAATGGCAACATCTGCAGGTCCTTAGATTTTTGAGTTAATATATGTATGTATTTCCTTTTTAATAAATTTAAATACAATCGAACTTCCCTATAATGAATCTGTATGGGACCACAAAATTTCTTCATCATATAAAAAGTTTATAATACAAAAGAAATATTTTTTATAAGTTTATTTAAAATAATCTGTTTTTTTTTTTGTAAGGATTGCATTCTTTCAAGTGGATCTTTGTAAGTATGCGATGCAGAGTTCATTTGAAATAATTCGTTATATGGAGAAAAATAGGTATGTATGAATATGAGTCAAATATTTATTTGCAAAATTTGTTCGTTGTAAAAAAAAATTCATTTTAAGGAGATCAAAATACTTTTAAATTAAAATGAAAAAGCTATCTTTTAAATCAATTCATAGCTAAATTTGATGAAGTACAATTTTTAGTTTAAACCACTACTTATAAGTAATTAAAATCAATAAAAAATGATACATAATAGGTAGGTACATCATAATATCTATAATAATATAAATATTCGTGTGGTTATCATATATATATTCTATTTTTCCGGTAATTTAACAAAAAATATTTAATTATTTTAAATGTTTGTTTCACTTAATACTTATATACATTTTTTGATGATACGTCTTTTAATTTCTGAAAATTACAAATTAATATAACGTAAAACACACAACTTCAAAAATAACAATAAATATAATATTTTTTAACAAATAGAAACTGGGAATTATTTCCTTTCGCAGGTAACTTTATATTATATATAAAATATATATATTATATATTATATATAAAATAAAAAATGTTGAATATAATATAAAGTTACCTGCGAAAGGAAATAATTCCCAGTTTCTATTTGTTAAAATAGTTGAGTTAAATACATTCAATTTATAAAGTATCACTATCCAGTGTGACACAAAGAATGCTGACGAAGGCCGTAGCGGGCCAGAAAATGCATTACATTCTGCTGGTGTCTAATAATTGTAAATTTTTCTGTGCATACAATATACTTCATTGCTATCCAAAGGATAGCGTAGGTAAAATGTAACAAGAAGATACAATATAATAGTCTGGTAGTGTATAAAGTCATTCCTGAAAAATTGAAGGAATAAGACTATTACAAAAAAGCTTTATAAAATACATAACTGAAATTTAACTCATAGAATAAATTCGAAAAATAAAAAAAATGTTGAATATAATATAAAGTTACCTGCGAAAGGAAATAATTCCCAGTTTCTATTTGTTAAAATAGTTGAGTTAAATACATTCAATTTATAAAGTATCACTATCCAGTGTGACACAAAGAATGCTGACGAAGGCCGTAGCGGGCCAGAAAATGCATTACATTCTGCTGGTGTCTAATAATTGTAAATTTTTCTGTGCATACAATATACTTCATTGCTATCCAAAGGATAGCGTAGGTAAAATGTAACAAGAAGATACAATATAATAGTCTGGTAGTGTATAAAGTCATTCCTGAAAAATTGAAGGAATAAGACTATTACAAAAAAGCTTTATAAAATACATAACTGAAATTTAACTCATAGAATAAATTCGAAAAATAAAAAATGTTGAATATAATATTTTTTCCTCAAAAATATATCGATTATCGCATTTTGAGCTGAAATATTTAAAATTCTTTTAAATTTCAAATAATTAACATATTACAAAGTTTTATGCCTTGCATGTAAACTTATTAATGTGATGTTACATTATTCTGCATTTAAGATGACGATATGTGCAGTTCTTTTATATTTTTTTCAATAATTGTTTCCTACAAAAAATCCAACAGACACTTTGGCTGGTTGCCTTTACCAAAAATATTTTACACAAACAAATACACACACATGCTATCGTATTGTCCAGCGGGAAAAATTGCCAGCGCTTTCACTTTTTAGGCCTTAAAGAAGGTTTACAGCTTTTTTTTTAATAAACTTTTACTTATTCCACTCTGCCTTATTTTAAAAGTTCTTTTAGAAGGGTTTTTATAAAATATTTTACAAATTTAAATTTTCTATTCTAAGATAAGGCCTATCTAAATCGTTTTATTAGTAGTTATGTTGGAATGTGTACCAAGTTTAATTATTAATTTATTCACTTCGCATTATTAGCAAATACAATTACACTGGAATAAAGCTTTATTCTTAATTATTTTTGGAAGACCTTTAAAGTAGATACAAGAAGCCAGGGTTTTGGTCTCCAATAACACACTGTATAAATTAGAAAACTTTATATCGGCAAAAAGGCCTTCTATTAGGCCTCTTTACTACTTCATTTTCCCGCTGTTAATGGTTGCGTTTTTTTCATTATGAGGAATTTGATTGTGAATTTTTTTAAATTTTTCATATCTGACAAATTCACTTATGAATTTTTTTGTTTGCTCATTTTTCATGAATGAGGAAATTCAAATTAGTTTTTTTCCTCACCCTCATGAGGATGAAAAAGCAGTAAAATTTTTAATTTTTCACGCTCGCTCATGACTGAAAAATGAGTGAACGTTTCGGTACTCTGATTTAATATATCAATAGTATGAAATGGAAATGTAGCACATTTAAGCGAAACCTTGTTAATTAAATTTTTGAATCCCAAGAAAAACTTTGATAACTAATATGCATGTGGCAGTGTAAATAAAACTGAACTGGCAAAATAAAATAAAGTAATTTGTTTTTATTTTTGTTTTTTCTTTTCCCACTTACAACTACATTTAGAGTTGACTAAAAATCAACCAATTGTAGCCGGGACTGTAAGAAAAGATAAACTCACTGTTTATTGTTGTTGTTTTTGTTTAAGCTTTGATATTGTTACAGGTAAAACTGTGGCTTATAATTCTTATTCGCTTAACAGTTTCATATGTGTAATATCTTTAGTTTTTCTAAAATCTTTGGATGAAGTTTCCTGACGATCTGGCCTAAGCAACCAGTGAAATGCGCATAGGAAGCTTATCCCTTCAACAATAAATTTCAGTTTATCAATAGTATGAAATGGGAATGTAGCATATTTAAGCGAAACCTTGTTAATAAAATTTTATTTTTTAACAAATGAAAATTTTTTGTTATTAGATTAAAATTAAATCACATTTAGTTTCTCGTTATTAAATCATATATTTTCAATCATAAATAATATATATCTTTATTTTGTTATTTTGTTCAAAGAATTAAGCGTTATCTAATATAGATATGGATTTTATATAATAATGCAATATGTTTAGTTCTTCTTAGGTATTTTTTGTTATAAAAAAATAATAAATGTTCAGCTCTGTTGCTCAGTTGTTGCTCTAAAGTAGAACGGTAATGCTGATTTAAGCGATTACTTAAATACACAAGTCTTAAATAAAATATGGGTATTCCCCTAGATTTCGAGCGCCGAGTATACACACTTCAGTTAGTGGTTGTAATTGTAGTTTGCAGTTACCAGCTACATGATAAAGATATTTTTAAAGTGAAATTTTTATTGAAAGTAAAGGTTTGTTTTAAATTGTGTTTTTGCTTTGCTATATGAACATTCAAACTACATTCAATTATTTTTTCAGTTATTGTTAGAGTAATATTTATATAGTAAGTACTATATAGTTATTATATTTTAGCTAGAAGAAAATGTACCCATTTAAAGCTATGAATACTGAAAAAACAAAGAAGACGGTATGGGACTACTATAGACGAAATGGAAAAGATACAGCTAAATGCAACAATTGCAATAAGATATTAAAAACAGCTAGAGGTTCAACTTGTGGGTTTCATGACCACCATAAAAGTCATAAAAGGAAAATTGTTAAATTTCAATTTTATTTTTTAAATTTTTATTTAAAGTGTCAGCTGATAGAAAATATACAACTGAATAAACTTAATCACAATAGTACTTTTTTATTGAATGTGCGCCATAATACCCAATGAAAGCTCGTTCGATCAGCTAATTCGAGATTATATATATATGTATATATGTATATTTAGATATTTGTTATTTTTAGTATTTATTATTTTACAATGCAACCGTGTAGAATTTACAATGTTATCTGCCCCATAATGCTCTGCCGGGCGTTGTAGGGATCATCTTAAGGATATTTCACCGTTTGGTAGGCAGATTTCTTTCGATCATACGATTTCGTGAGATCGCAGATGACCAGGGATCATATCTGATTCCACGGAAGCCAGTAGCACCCGGTGACATACCAACGTTGTGTCCATTGTTCAGGCCTCTGTTAGTATGCTTCTTGCGAAAACTGCTTCCTGACTTTCCGGATGATTGCTTTGTCTTTCGGAAAATTAGTACTTCCAAAGGTTAAGATTGCGTATCTTAAGGATAGTGGTTCACCGGAAGATGCTTTTTGGACGAATGGATACTTCCAGTAACCACGTGGTGGTTGTGGCTTAAACCTAAAGTCTCGGAAAGGAATATTCCTGAAAATCCTACTAAAGGGCTGATTTTTGACCACTTGTAGGAGAGTTAGGCCTGAGATAGAACTATCCCTAGAAGCTGTGTATAATTTTGCCGGATTATACACTCAAACTGCCGGATGGTACTGATTGTGCTGATGGTGCTTCTTACACTCGGAGGCGGTTGGAAAACGCATTGTCTGCAATGTAAATTAAATCAACAATGAGATTAAGCCAAATGGCAGGTGCACAATAAGCAAACTGTGCATCGTTTAACTTGATGATAAATTTTTAATTTTGATGGCAAGTCATCTCAGCCAATTTTCGAAATATCATCCAATAGGTTAATCTTTTACTTAAGATTAATCAGTTTTTTATTATTTACATTTAAAACTGAATCATATTTCCTAAAATAATTTCTAAAAACATCTTTAAATTAACCTTGTAAATATGTGTCCTTTAAATGCGAGTTTAAAGTAAATATTCAAGCTATTTTATTAAATACTAGCAATAATACCGCGACTTCGTGAGCGCCTTCCTTTCTTTCGTGAACATATGTATTTATATGCCAAAGTATATGTTTCTAGATTAAAAAACGACTAGTTGTAAAGCAAAAAAGTACCAAACAGTTATTTTCAGGACACAAACGAAAAAGTACCAAAACAATCCTTTTTACAGATTCTCATTCACTCAGGACCTTGTATGTACAATTTTATGTTTCTAGGTCAATTACTAACGAATATTCAAAACGTACCACTTAAAGAACAAAAAAGTACACAAAAGATCCCTCTCAGATTTCCATTTACTGAGGACCTTGCACGTTTAATTTCATGTTTCCAGGCTCAATACTAACGGAAATTTAAAAAGTACCAGTTAAAGAACAAAAAGTACCAACAATTCACTCACAGGTTCTTATCCACTCAGGACATTGCATGTTAAATTTAATGTTTATAGGTTTAATATTAACTATAATTAAAGAAAGTACAAGTTGTAAAACAAAAAGCTAAAGAGAGGAATTAAGTTTCCCGTATTTTCCCCTTTTTGGTACTTTTTCATCCCATTAAAGCATCAAGAATTTCAATTTTATAGTGGGAGCCCATAAATTAATACATTTATGTCAATGAATGGAGAGAAATGTTTTGTAAAAAAGTACTAAGAATAGTTAAGACTTTCGCCCCTTAATCGTTCGAATTTCGTAAAAGTACCGAATTCGTATTTGTACTTTTTTGATTAGTTTCGAATATGATATGAACTTTATTTCTATGTTTATTGGTTTAAAAGATAAACAAAGTTACAAAATACAGGTTTCATCCGTTTACTCTCTAAAAGGGCCGAATATAAAAAAAGAACCAGACACGTGTCCACTTATTTTTCTAAAGAACAACGATAAGTATTAAATTTTTTTTTTATCTCTTTCTGGAGATTTAAGGTTAACGAATTCAACTGTTTTCACCCCATAAACATTCGAAATCAAATTTAAAGTTTTTAGCTTCAGCAGTTTAGGCTGTGCGATGATAACTCAGTCAGTAACGTCACAATTTTATATATACAGTGGTATCCCGGTTTAACGAATTATATATTGTCAGGCCCTTTCGTTGTATAGAAAAATTCGTTAAGTCCCGAAGTTTTTTTTAATACATTTTTATTAATAAGACAAAAATATTTTAATAAAACAAAGTAAATTCGTTGATTTTAATGCATAACACAAACAAAAAATAAATACTTCATATCATTTTCAATAAAATGAGTACATAGTGGAGAACAAAATTAATAATAATGAACTTAAAAAACGTTAAACATAAGTATTCAAGTTATTTAAAATAATCCTTTATATTTGTCTGCCATCGAAGAACTTTAATCAAGCATATAATTGTGCATATTGATGACTTTGGCAGCTGATAGTTATTAGATAAAGCACTAAGCCGCAGGCCCTTTTCATAGTCGTCAATAATTTTTAATTTTTCTTTAAGAATTAAACGTTTTCTTTTGGGCATTTCGATGTCAAATTTACAACAACTTCACAAAAATTACGTAAAATTTGAAACAGAAAACAAACATTTGTTTTGAACAAAAGTCAAAAATGACTTTGTAACGTAGAAATTTTTATTTTGAATAGCAAGTATTTTCTTTGTAAGATTGAAAAATACTTCTCTCAACTCGTTGTTTTCAGTAAAATTGCTCTTAAAATATGGTAAATATGTATACATTGTATGTACAAATGTATGCAAATATTTTTGCATTCATTCTATTTTGTTTTTTAAAATTTTTTTGTAAAAATTCGTTATATAGAGTAGAAAAATTTGCTGTTTGTTCGTAATATAAGGTACTCAATGGAAAAAATATGACCGTACGTTAAATCGCGAATTCGTTAAACTGAGTATACGTTAAACCGGGATACCACTGTATATAGATTTCTCAAATACATATATATATATATATTTCGATTAAAAATAGAAGCAAAAAAAAAATTAACAATATATCGACTAATTTAAGCTATGCATACTACAAAGAAAAACATGTCAAGAGTCGACATTATATATGTATATATCTCGATATTGAAGAAGTTTTACGAATAAGGGCTCTACACAGAAAAGATTTTTTTACCAATTAAAGCATTAATCAAAAATAAAATCAGTTTGAATAAAAAAATTTAAACAAGGGAATTAACCGTTTAATCAAGTGAATTAAACTTATTATTGATACTATTTATCTGTTTACTGGTGCAAATTAATAGTATCAATTCAACGCTTAATTCCCTTGATTCAATTTTTAATTAAAACTTATTTATTTTTAATTTATGCTTTAAGATGTGAACAATTTTTTTTTTGTGTACTATTTCTACTCATTTTTCATACTAGGAGCCTACAATAATTTCCCTGATATTTACAAAGGATCACTAGTAACAAATAACAGATGATAGTTTAAAATTAGGAAATTATAAAAAGTATTAAGAAAAATTTTAAATAACTTATTTTTAAAGAAAAATTTAAAAATCGTTTGAACACCTTAAAACAACTTGAGAAACAGGATAAATTTGCTCATATGACAACGTTGGTGTTAAGTTTTAGAACCAACTTTCGAATGTTTTCATTACAAGGGAATATATATAAAAATATAACGTTCACCCTTTATATTAAAAATAGTTTGTTACTTAATTCACAACAATACAACAACAACAAGCAAAGCAATAACAGACAGCTTTTTTTGGGACCACCTTGTAAATAATTACACTTTTTTTATGAAATTTTTTGTATTTAGTAGTGCTACCATACTTTTATCTTAACCAAATTAGACTTTTCAAATAAAAATAAAAAAATCAATCCGTATTTAAGTACGTTTATATGAAAACTAACGTAATATATATTTAAATACTATCCTGAAAATTGGGTATTAGACATAAATAAATCATAGCATCCGTGGCGTATGATTGATATTAAATGAGCAAAATCTGAATATCATATTTATTATACGCCCTCTTTATAATTTTTAAATGTAAATTTATCTTCTTAAGTCATTTACATACAAATAGGGAAAATAATAAAGTAAAATTAAGGTCAAACACCATTTATGGCCAAGTTGAAAACAATAAAATTCATAAGTGACACAAAAAACTAAAATCAAAAAGAACAAAATGAAGAGAACACTCTTTTATTGAATTTATACTTTAAAGTAAAATTAACTGAAACTAAATAAAACTCCATGGTACTTTGACTTTTGCTACAAAAGCAATTAAATAGCAAAACTAGAACAAATTTTATGTGGGCTATACTAGAGTTTAGAACAAAATTTATACAGAAAAAGGTTGAGCCTGGCACAAATTATAACATATGAGAAACAAGCAGAATTTTGTCGCCATTTTAAAAAGGACATAATGTGTCTATTTTTGTCGAAATTTAAGAGAAATATGGAAAGACATTGTTAGTTTAATAAAAAGATTGTAGAAGATAAAAGATATATAGGGAGTCCCTTAGGACCTTATAAGGGACACATAAATTTAAAGTTGGGTTTAGGATTCCTAATCCTTTGAATTTTTATCGTTTGTCCTTTAAAGCAATAAATTAATTGAATTCGTATCATAATTAATTTCGTATCACAACTGAACTAAACATGGCCTTTGAAAATTTAATTTTGTTTTGTTAAGCCAAGAAACTTTTTCATTCCTTTTGTCCTTCAACGAGTTGGACCAATTTAAATATGTTACATTTTTGCTGCATGACATAATTTTATAGTTTTTAAAGCCAACATGACCTTAAAGTCAGTTAATTGAAACATAGAAAAAGGGTGTTTCTTACATGTTTGTTTTTCTACACTTTGCGAACTTTATAACATTGTTACAATTTTTCTTTCGCGTACAAACTTTAAAACTTAAATGTTGTTGTTTCTATTTTTGCTTGGCTTTTCATACAGCATGAAATTATTTTTCTTTTGTCATGGTATTTAACAACAACGAAATAAAAAACCAAAAAAATGTTGTCACGAATCCTGTTTGAAATGTGTGAGAGTGGCAGAGCTGCTACTTGTAATAACAGGCAGACTAGATTTTGTATTCATTATTTTCTACTTTGTTTTTCTCTTTCCATTTTTTTTTTTATTGTTTTCAATATAATGTTTTGTGTTGCAATCTAAATAAATATTGCCGCATGAATTTGTTTAATGGAATTGAATAAAACAAACAGAATAGTTTTAAGCGAATAATGTAGTACATTGACTTGTAATTGAAGAAATACCCATACATGCATATGTAGATATTTATAAGCCCAATAGTTCTGAAGGTTATAGAAATATTTACAATTATTTGATACATTGCACCCTTTGCGATCTTAAAAATAAACACAAGTGGCTTCTTTACCCATCCCAGGTAATCTATAATCGGTAAAGTAGTTATATTTTTTTTCAAGTTAATTCTCAAGGATATATGCAATTAAACTCATGTGATTTATTGACATTTTGCTGTTCCTTAGTAGCCCCATTAGGGGGGTTTGTAGAGACCTTCTTAAGAATACTTCACCTTTTGGTGTTATATCCTCCGAGGAAATCTGGTGCAGTTTATGGCTGGTATTCGGCAAAAATCCAAAATTGACAGATATCAATTAATGTTCACGATCACCTGCGATAAGGGCTGACCAGAGATCCTATCTGGTACCACGGGAGCCTGCAACCCCCGGAGGCACAGGTTCGCTCTTCCGTTGAAAAGATACTTTTGCTTATAGTTTACTACCCAAAGTCGCGAGAAGGGATATCCTGAAAAATACTACCACTTATGGGGACGTTCGACCTGAAAGAGGCTATCCCTAAGTACTCTTGCCACTCCACATGTGCCACTAGCATTTTTCTAAAAGTAGCGGAGAATAGACAGCTCCAGCTCCTTAACAAGGGTTGAGTGTATAATTTTGCCGGGTTATACACTCAAATTGCTACGTGCTGGTTGCCCTCACTCTCGTAGGCGTTTGGTAAATGCATTGTTTGTCTCCCAGTGGTTAGTATCCACCATGGAGTAGACCCTAGGGCAGATATCCATGTAAATCTTCTCTCAGTAGAGCAAAATTTTACCAATTCATTTAACCTTTATTTTAGAGATTTAAGAAGTAAGTAAAAAAAATAAAATCTTTATTCGTTATTACTATTATACTTAAATGTTCTTTTAAATAAACCTAAAAGGCACATAATGCATGATGGGTAAGCTGTCAAATGATCAAAGGACACTTCGGTATCCACAAGTATTTAAAAATGCAGTCAGCTTATACTTTGTTTTGGATTTTATTGTATTTAAAATTAAAATATTTAAAGCACTGAACAAATTTAAATAAGTTTTTGCATTTAATTTCGATCGATGCCATTAAACATTGTAAATGGAAATTAAATATAAATCAAAATCAAGTTTCGTTCGATATCGTTGGTCAAGATTAAGGCCCTGATTTAAAGACATTTTTAAATTTTTGTTCTCGATCTGCATTTATAAAGACTGGTCTAAGATTAAATTTTCATTACAGTTTTTTTTTGCTTGGAGTCACCGAGGTGACTTTATATTATTTTTAGGGGGGAAAAGTAGAAAAGCATGATGGGCACACAGACAAAATATTCCACAAATTTTCACCAATTAAAGCATTTATCAAAAATAAAATCAGTTATAAATAAAAATTTAATCATGTGAATTAAATGTCTATTTAAGTCAATTAAACGTTTAATTAAGTGAATAAAACATTTTATCAAGTAATTTAAACGTTTAATTGATACTATTTATTTGTTAACTGGTGCAAATTTAATTAATTTTTTAATTATAATCAAAATTTTTTTAATTGAAAAAAAATTTTTATTTTCAAAAGCAATGAAATATAACTTTTTTAACAGAATTACGGCCGATTTCATCAAGTTCAGTTACAATTAAATATTTCTGTAACTGTCAAAAACCATATTGTTAACTGAAAGTTCTCGTAATAGCTAATTATAACTAGCTTGGTAAAATAAGAATTTTATTATAAAACACTTTTACTTTCTTATTTTTCACAATTTTAACTAAAGCAATCACATTTTCAATAAATTTTATGGATATCGAGCTTTATAAAATTTTGATATTTAAATTTGTGTTTATTACTTACTGCCCTATTGGTCTTAACTTTACGTAACCCCAATAAAGCAAACATTTCATGAAGTGGGTAACTGGCGCAGGAAGACCAAATTTTATATTATTTCATCTGGCTCCCATACTGTTGTTCTCCCCAATTAAGGATTTTGGTACAAAATTGTCCATACAAAACAACAAGGTTGATAAAACTAAAATTTTAACTAAAATTTTCCATATAAAAGATTTGTTTGATTTGAAAAATCGGCCAAATCGACCTATAATTTCACAAAGTGCCCATATGCACCCGGAATATGGGTTTTGACACGCCTTTACCATATGAACTAGGGAACAATTGACTTTTCAATACTATGGTGAAGGGCATATCAAACCTACATTTGCCTTTTAAAATATAAGTATGTACGAAAGTAAAAACTTCTTTATATTCATACTTTACATACTGTAAACAATTTTTTTTTATTATTGATTTAGCTTTGTCAGAAAAAAATATACCTTCATAAAAATAACAGTATTTATACTCACTAACACTATAAACATATGCACGTATGTGAATGAATAAAAAAATCTACTTATAAATACTACACGTAAAAATAGAAGTACATGATGACATGACATGACTGCAGCAGTATTTTAGTTATTTATAATAAAAAAAAAATATTTCAAACAAAATTTTACACATTGTGTTCCATATTTATTTAGTGTATGTACAGTGAAAGCTCTCCATAAGGGCATATTAAATAAGGCACAATTTTTTAAATAAAAAGCGCATTTGATTCTAATAAAAACACATTTCGTTTTAGAAACAAAATTTCGCTTATGAAAGCTTTTACCGTATTTTACATATAAATTGCATGTGTGTGGGATAGAGAAAGAAATCATGATGATGATATAAAATGTATTAGCAAAATCAATTGTTTTTTGAAAGTCATTAAAAATATTTAAAGTACTCACACAGTTTTATCAAAATAGTTCAAGTTCTTCGTAAAATTATAATTGCCTAAAATGCGTGTTATTTTTATAATTGATTGCAAAAGGGTGTGGCTATAAAAGAGACATAAAAAAGTTTATGGCCTTATTTATAAAAACTCAAATTTAGTTAAGATACGAATATAAAGATTAAAGGGTAATAACCTGTGAAATGTTAAGAGATAAAAGGGGGTTTTTATAGGCTACTGGCTAGCTACATTATAAGAAAAAGTTTGGGAAAATTAGGCTTTAAATTAGTATTATTTCAGATATATTTCTAAAAAAATTATAGAATTCATTTCGGTTTTTTTATATTTTTAAAACACTTTTTTTCGTTTTAAATAAATATAATTATATGCTACCATCACACTAGGCAAATATTTGGCAAAAAAAATTTATAGCTTGAAAAAGTTATTAAAAAATACTTACGTTGAGTATTTAAAATATTTGCTAAATGTGACCAAAAATCTTTAACTAAATAGTTTAATTTCTTAATAAGCTTTAAAGTCCTATATTGCGCTTTATTTTAAGAGGATAAACAGGCTGAATTTTTTGCTTGAATTTTAGACAATTATCCACAATTCTCATGATCAACAGATAATCGATTTTGTATTGCCTTTTTGTAAAAACTTGGCTAAAACATATATTTATGTAGTAAAAAAAAAGTACTTTTTTGGAAAAAGTTATTATTTTAAAAAGTTATTATGTATGTTATCAAAGTTATTTACGGGAATACAAAATTTATCATTAATACGATTTCTGTATGACGTGCTAAATTCCCAATTTTCCATATTTGATAAATACACTGAAATTTATTGTTGAGGGAAAGCTAGCTTCTATGCGCATTTCACTGGTTGCTTAGGCCAGCTCATCAGGAAACCTTTTCCTAAGATTTTAGAAAAGCTAGAAATATTATACGAATAAAACCCTAAAGCGAATAAGAATTTTAAACACTCAAAGTTTTACTCGTAAGTAACAATATCAAAGCTTAAACAAAACACCAACAATAAACAGTGAGTTTATCTTTTCTTACATCTTTGTTATTATGTATGTATAGAAAAATTTTCCTTTTAACAAATGAAATTTTTTAAGACTTAATAATTTCTGCAAAGATAGTTTTAAAAAATAGGTTTTTTAAGGTGCCTTTATTGAAGAAAATTACTTTTTGTAAAAATACATTTTTAAAAAAAGACCTTTCCAAAAAATTTGTTTTTCAAACGTGTACCTTTTCAATAAAAGTACATTTTCAATTAAAGTACCTTTTCAATAAAAGTACCTTTTTAATAAAAGTATCTTTTTAATAAACGTACTTTTTCAATAAAAGTACCTTTTCAATAAAAGTACCTTTTTAATAAAAGTACCTTTTTAATAAAAGTACCTTTTTAATAAAAGTACCTTTTTAATAAAAGTACCTTTTTAATAAAAGTACCTTTTTACTAAAAGTACCTTTTTAATAAAAGTACCTTTTTAATAAAAGTACCTTTTTATTAAAAGTACCTTTTTAATAAAAGTACCTTTTAAATAAAAGTACATTTTTAATAAAAGTACCTTTTAAATAAAACTACCTTCTTAATATAATTATCTATTTCAAAATTACCTTGGTTAATAAAGTACTTTTTAAAAATATACGTTTTTGAAGAAGGAATATTTTAAAAACGACCTTTTTAAAAACAAATAAAATTGTACCTTGAAAAAAATTGAGTTTTAAGTTTCTTGAAAAAAGTCGGTTCCGTTCGTGGAAAAAATCTTGAGAAGTTTTAAAAAGAGATCAAGTAAAAAATTTAACTGTTAAAACCTTTTTAAATACATTTAACACCTGGTTTTTTATATTTGAGTTTTAGTCTTAGTTGAAATAAGATTATCTTTCATTTTGTTTTTTTTTTGCAAGTTAATAAAAATAGACGCTTCCCTTTTTGGTTTAAAGTTTATAAAGCTTTAAAGCACATTATTTGTTAGAACTTAAAGTATTTGTTAACAAAAACCAACAAAATTAAGCTTTTTTTTAAACAATTTAAAAAAAAAAACGTTTTGGGGCTACCTAAATGCCAGCCGTTACAAAATGAACTCTTTATAAAAGTGTACTGTTGGTATGTTTTCTTAAAAAATTTTAAAAGTTTTAATAAGAAAAATAAATATAATTTTTCTATTTATGATTTAAAGAAAACAATTTATTAATATTTTGTTAATATTTTTTTAGGCATTCCTCTACTACAAGAAGACAGTCCAGTTCATCAGTCCGGCATATTTGCATTGCAATAAAAACTTTTTGTTAATTATGTTGAAATAAGTAACAACAACCAACAATTTAATTGTAACAAAAAGAAGAAAAAAACATACACACAAAAACAACACAACCCAAAAACTAAGTTTTCTTTTTAAAGCGTTTTTAAGAAAAAGTTAAAAAAGAGAAATATTTTTTTATAAATGAAAAAAGAAAAAAAGCAAGTCAAACATATGTTAAACATTTCGTCACAATAATTTTTTTTAAAAAAGCAACAAAAACGTCTTTTTTGTTAAAAGAATTTTTTTGTTAGAACAAAAATTTAAAAAAAAAAAATACATAAAAAGAGAGATAAAGGAGTTTAAGCTCTAAATAGAACTCTTCCCAAATCTTCTTCTTCTATTTCGATAACTATTAAAAATTGTTTATTGATGTTGTTATATTTATAAATTGAAAAAGTTAATTAAATTTTAAGTAAACTACCTAACACAAAAAGAAAAAAGCGTTAGAGTTAGTTAATTGTTAATTAAAAGAATAATTTTATTTCATTTAGCTTGACACAAAAATTTGGTTTAGATTCTTGTTAAACATTTTTTAATTGTTATTATTGCTCAAATAAGGCTAAAAACAAAGTAAACAAACACTTACAATTTACACTGTTAAACAGCAACAACAACAACAAAAACGAAATAGCACAAACAATAACAACACACAAAAAAAACTAACGGACACACAAACATTTTTGCTTTAAAAACAATAACAAAACACTTACACACATTTTTACTTATTATCCCCTTAAAATACTCAAACCCTTATTGATTTACACTCAATTACTCAGCCACCCACTCACTCATACTCACCCATAAACATAATCAAACGGTTCAGAGGGATGCGTGATTAAGGTCTTAGAAAAAACAACAAAAAAAACCAAACAATAACCCCCAAAAAATTAAATAAAAGAAATTTTGAGGAGAAAACAAATCACTGAAGAAATTACAACAAGAACATCTTAAAAAGAGAAATTCAAGTTAAAATACTCGTATAAATAAAATTAAACAAATTTTTAGCAACAGAAACCCAAATAATAATAATAAAATACTAGTTAATAAAATTTAGACAAACTGAGAGAAAAATTAAAACCCTAAAGAAATAAATTATAGCATTTTTAAATAAAAATAGAATAAAACATAAAAAATAAAATAAAAAAAAAAAAACAAAAATAATCGGCTTTAATTTTAGTTATTTTTACGAAAAAAAGAAACCTACAAATTGTTGTAAAATAAAAACTTTTTCCAAAAAAAGAACAAAAAAGCTTTAATTTATAAAAAAAAAAAAAAAAAATAAATAAAATCCAAAAAATTATTAAAAAAAACAAATACCGGATTACGCTTGGATTGCTTTAATTAAATAATTTAAGACGGGGAAAAAATTATATAAAAAAACGCTTTTTTAAAACTTTTTAATAAGTTCCCCCTTAACATTTACACAAACATTAAAACACTCATTTTTACACTCAACACTCTCTCCTACATTTACACCACCCCTTAACACTTAGCCATCATGAAAAAGAGTAATACCGCCAATACAATATTGTCTTCATTGCCCACAAGTCCGACCATGTCGGCCCAAAGTTTTGCTGGCAGTAAATCGAGTTTAAATAGCAGCCGCTCCAGTCGCTCTTCAGTAAATTTACAAACGACCAATGTGAAAAGTAGTAAAGTGGATTATGAGATTGAAACTATTTTAGAGAAGGCAAAATTTTACACCTCGGTATGCTTGGGTGAGTTCTATTCGAGTAATTATCTGATTCGATAATAATTTTCTTTAATATGATATTTTTCGTTTTATTTGTTAAAGGTACCACGGCTATTTTATCGGTTTTTACATTTTTATTTTTAATACCATTCGTTGTTGATCCTGCTATATCGACCATAATTGCTGACTATGATCCGGTACCGGTTACGTGTGTTGTTATCGAACATATTTATGCAGAGGGTATTAAAAATTGTACATGGAGCTCGTGTCGGGAGGGTTGTACATCATCGCCTAATAAGTAAGTTATACTAGTAAGGCAAATTAACTAAAGATCTGCTTAAATTTTAAGAAATTAAGTTGCGTTCTTTATAAAGTTAGGAGTTAAGGCTTTAGCTGAGAGTAACAGTAACGTTGCAAATCAGCTGCTTCATTTTGTTGCATGTATACATTGTATTGTACGCACAGAAAAAATTTTGCACCAGTAAAAGCATTAATCAAAAATAAAATGAATTTTAATTAAAAATTTAATCAAGTGAATTAAACGTTTAATTAATATTATAATTAGTTTACTGGTGCAATTTAATATTGTCAATTCAACGTTAAATAAACTTGATTAACAACTAAATTCACTTGATTAAACGTTTAATTCACTTGATTAAATTTTTAATTGAAACTAATTTTATTTTTGATTAATGCTATTACTGGTGCAATATTTTTTTCTGTGCGCATTTTCAAAAAATTATAAAACTTCAAGGGCCGAAATTTCGAAAACCCAAGTAACTTTTCAAGACCCTTTGGCAGATTTTCTCAACCAGTAGTCTAGTTTCATTTCAAATAAACACGTTCTTGTGTGTATCAGGCAAACGCTAAATAATGTTCTGTTTATTTTCGAACACTGGTTTAAATTAATAAGAACTAGAATTGCTTGCACGAAGCAAACAATAAAGTTGGCGCATTTCTTTTTTCAAAATAATTTTCTACTACGCATGACATTAAAAGAACATAACTGTATAAGATTTTGCTTACAAAATAAAAGCAAAATAGTCTTTTTCTACGTCACACAATCGATCAATAACAAAACGGATTCGTGCAATGCGTAATCTTGTTTATTTGATTTAGTATTGGTAGTGCAAATAGTTTCGATGTATCGATTTTAAAAAGTTCTCTTGAGTTAAGTTGTTTTCGAAAAGGTCTCATTTGAAAATTATTCCAAAATATGGAATATATGAAATTGATTGTCATTCCATGTGAAACTTTCTTAAATTCATCTAAGACCCCATAAACAGCCTGTTTTTGTAAAACATAAGTCTTCTCACTTGAAGTTTTCGTATTAATACGTTTATGTTTAAAATTTGGTTTTAAAAAAAACATTTAAAAGCTTTCGTCTATTCATAGTTGACATAAATAGAGCTTTTGTTTACAAAAATTAAAATTAAATTTCAAAAATAAAATATTTTATAAAAAGTGTTACCTAATTAGTAAAAATAAAAGTGTTGAATGAAAATGTTAACAATAATAGCAATAAATAAAAGAAATACATAAAGAAGATGTTTTGCTGCACATCAACATAAAGATATGTAGAAGATATTTGCGAAGATATAATTTTTTGGAACATTCGGAAGAACGGTGGTATTTTACACTACACTGTATGTACAGTCACACAGATGATAGTACGTACGCCTTAACAATTCTTTAACTTTCCAAAAATTAGAGATATGTATTTAAAATAATAAATAAATCAAAAATTTTTAAATGAAAGCAAATATTTATTTCATTATTAAATTTAAGACTATTGATTTGTCCGCATACTAAGGTGCGAAGTCGAGCCGCTTTTATCTGTTTATATCCCCAATTGATGTTTGTTTTTTCTTAGTACGCGGCTATGTAATGTAATGTAAAAATTTTAAAATTTGAACTCAAGGAATTCACAACGTTCCTTTTGTTAAAAATATATGCACGCATTTCATTACAAATGTCCTTTGTTTTCTTACCTATTTTAACAAAACAGTAATATTTTTTCAAAAATTACTGCAGTCTTTAAGAATTTGCTTGCAAGTTTAGCTTGTGCCACTTTCCGTGTATTATTTTTCCTTTAAATCTTCTTATTTTAAAAAGGACAGTTTCCTATTTGGCATCGTACGTATAATTATCTGTACTTTCAGATTAACTAAAAAGTGTAAAAGTATAATTAGCGGAAATTGACCCAAACTTTTTGTCGATTGATTTTGACAGTGTGTCGATGCCTTGCAAATTCCAAAAAATATCGATCAGAAATCCAGAGTTATTCTTAAGCTCCAATTTTAGAGGGAGTACGTACTATGCCATGAACAACGGTACGCGACATGATGTGATCGGGTTTTAAATGGCAGCGCTATATTTAAAAAAGTAAATGGGCTGCATATGGAGGTGTGGCTATAAAAATTTAACCGTTTTAGAAACATCATTGACATACCTTTCATTCAAAGCGGTGACTGGCACAAACTTTTTTTTGTAAGGAGGTCGACCCGCTCTTATGTACATAATTATGTTCATATTTTTGAGCGTATGTAGTTGCATTGTTGTAATTATAAGTGAACCTTTATAGAATATTTTATAATAGTATTAGTTTGTTAGGTTTCCTTTTTTAAAATATCGCAGTTATTTTCCATTTTGTGGTGATTTGTTTTTTAAACGAATGCCTTTTACTTATCGTCTACTTTTCATTTTTGTTTTCATTTATTGCGAAGATGTTCATTTTATATGAACCAAAAATATATAGAAAAAAATGAAAGCTTTTTTTGTCACTCACATGAAATGTTTTTTAATTTTATGAAAACCTAAATCTGATTTCGTTCGTTTTTTTTACGAACGAACAAATATTTTCATTTTCTAAAAACAGGCTGAAAGTATGTAAAGGGTGTTTTTTATAAAGTGACATAAGTTTAAATCATAATCAAACAAGGAAATATAATTTTAATATCAATGAAACGGGCTTTATTGGAAAGAAAATTTTATGAAATTAATATTTTAATATGATTTCTGCCATGTGGCCTCCACGGCTGGCGCGTAGAAGGCGCAATCTGGAACACCAATTTTCAACAACTTTAAGCATTTTGACCATCATCGTTTTTGAAGACATATGGGCCAATGACTCCGCCAGCCCATAAGGAGCACCAAACACTGATTTTCTGTGAACATAAAGCTTGTGGATTTTCCTCACCCTCACTTCAAATGCGAAAATTCTGCTTATTACGTATTAAACCAGAAATTGGCTTCCTCGGAAAATGAATGGAAATTTTGAATGGAAATTCGCCGAATTATTTTTATTAAAATTTCAACAATTTGTACGCGTTGCTCTGGTGTAAGTCGATTTATAATGAAATTCCAAAGCAAACTAAAAAAAAAGCAACTATCAGCTTTTAAACGGGTGCTCAAAGAAAGCAGTGATGCCAACTCAAAGTTGTGACACTCTAAACCAAACACCCTTAATATTCTGGGTCCTTGAGTAATTCTAAGGGCCATTTTTGACAGCTAACACATTTCTATATGTCAACTTTATCCTAACTTTAGCTAACGCCAAGTTGTAATAAGGACCCTAAGTCGATTAGGACATGTCCGTCTGTCTGTCGGTTCGTCTGTTAAAACACGCTTACATTCGAAAGACTTAACTGAAAAGAACAACATTTGAGTTAAATTATTTCTAGTTCTCCTTGTGTCTATATCCGTAATCAACCCATAAATTTCGTAATGATCGTATAAAGACCACTATCGAAAAACGCTTTTGTAGGCGCAAAAGCAAAACATATAACGTTCTTGGAATATACAGGCCTGTCATAGAATTCCATTCCGATCGAAAGTGGTTTTAATTCCGTATTTTGCTTCTTCAGAAAACGAAAAACGAAAAATTTTTTCGGAATGAAACCACTTTTGGTTTTCTAAGTGAAATTGATTGTTTCAGTATTTTATAACCGAAAAAACTACTTAAAACTATTTTTTATGGATAACTAAATGTTTTTTATGATATAGATTGAAGAAATAACACACTTTTGATTTATTTATTTTAGTTTATATTGATTTTATTAAAAACATAATAAATTCTTTACCGTTGCGTTGCCACCTTTTTTTTCCTCACAAGCCACTTTTTTCTGAACATTGCCATACTTAACACAAAAATCATATGGTTTGTATGTAAAGTTGCCATATCCAATTGTAAAACCAGAGTTGTTACAAAAAAAAAACACATTTAGCAAAATCGATCGGAATCTGAAGAAGCTAAAACCATTCCGATCGGAATTTGTGACATGCCTGATAATTTTGTATCTCACAGTATTATAAGACAACAAGTAAGAGTGTTATATTCGGCTATGCCGAGTCGTATAACCCCTCACCATGGTGCGATAAGAACAGAAAGTTTTATAAATTCCGTTCTTAAGATATAAATAAATATATTTTGAGCTACGCCCACCTCTCTAGCCGTGCACACATTTTGTGGGAAGTTAAGAATTGATAACGAGGTTGCTTGTACCAAATTTAAAATTTGGAAACTTTGGCTCCTGACGTTGTACAGATATACATGAAAAAATAAATAAATAAATAAAAAACAACATTTAGCGACTTATTGGTAACATTAGAGGCAGACGTGGTTTTTTGCTCATGTTTCAGTTATTTCTTGACCGATCAGTCTTAATTTGAATAGCAAAATATTCCGAACTATATGTGATATAAGGGTATAACTAACTAGTCCTCATCATATCTGGGGGTCTTCGGACAACCAACTTGAACTTCTCTTCTCATAAGAATCCGGAATAATGTCGAATTTAGAAATCAAATGACAAAGTTATATATCCTCTTTAAGCTTCGGTAAAGGTTATAAAAAATCACACTGTCAACTTTTGTGAAGATGAGTCCAAAATTTACCGTAGGTGTCATCTAAAACGGCCTTCCGAAAAGCAATTTAAGAAACATTTAATTCTAAAAAATTTTTATTGCTGTATTGAAATTTCGATGAAATTAAATTTTTTTTTTTTAATTCAAGAAATCACTTTACCAACTGCTGTGATGAACTGCCCATAATTAACGATATATCCTATATTAAGCCCCCTCCTGAAAATCACTAAAATACGCCTATTAATACTTCTTAAAAAATTATGATATTTTATTTAAGTTGGGCAGCGAATTATAATACTGTGAGGGTTTTGTAAAAATTGGCTTATTTTTTATAGAGCCCATATTTGTATAGATCAATCATGGCAATAAACATTTTCCTAATCTTTAACCAATTAAAATAATTGTAATATATATTGATTGTTGTGTATAACTTCCCGATTAATTTTCTTTCAACTTGTAGGTGTCATAAACTTTATGTTAACTACACTCGTATACCATTCTCTGAATGGGGGAAAAATCCTCGAGCTTTGGAGACCGTAACATGGGATGTAAGTTATACGAAATTCTTAATCAATTCGGAAGGATGTGGTTATCCGCCAACCACCAATTGTAGTGTATTTGCCAGACAATATGGGTATAAATATGAAACTTAGGAAATGAGACAGACACAAACTTAAAATAAATTTTCAACTTCCCACAGGTACAATCACATTAATGAGCCATTCGCCTGTTACTACAGTCGCGCCGATCCCGAGGTAGTAATTGGTCGTTATTCATGGGAGAATAATTTGTATCATCTGATATTATCGCTCATAATACCAACTGTATTATTTGCCATATCGATTGGGGTCTTGAGCTACTGGTATTGTCCGTGTTGTGATAATGCCTGTAATAAATCTTCAAGGGTTTATGCTGAGAAATTCCCCACAAAGGAAGAGTGAGTGCATATTATTTGAATCTACTAATTCTTCACTACTTCTACTTTTAATTAAAAAGAAAAAAAAAAAAAAAAACTCTTACATACACAAAATACACAGTTGAAATGTTTAATTAATTGTTCAATTTATTATAAAACAAATTTTTTAAATGTAGTTTTTTGTTTTCTCGTTGTTATTATTATTATTATTATAAAATATGTTTTATATAAAAAAATATTAACTCAAAATTTTTATTTCGTTAAATGTTTTGAATGAATTTCAAATTGTATTAAGTTTAATTAAAATAATTTTGTTAAAGCTACGAACGATGTTAAATCGCATGCTTGATTAAAATAAATAATTGGTGATTATGTTAAACAAATTTTTAATGAAAAAGCTGCGATACTGCTGGCGTTTGTTATTGAAGTATTTAGTTAATATATTCTATTGTTTTGTTCTTTTTTTAAATATTTTTAGTGTTCTTAAATGTTTAAAAACAAAATTGGTTAATTAGTTGGTTTCAAAAACTTTGTAAGTCAAAAAATGCATGTTTTTTAATTTTATTGTTGTTAAATTGAATTGATTTATAAAAAAAATACCTAACATTTGCTAGTAATTAGTTTTAAAACAAAATTTTTAGTTGGTTATTATTGTTAATATTTATTGTTTTATTTAATTTTTTTTAGTACTTAAATATTATGAAGTGATTTTCAAATTAAAGTTAACCAAATTTCAAGTTTAACCAAATTTTATTTGAAGTGATTGTGTGAATGTGTGATGATTCGCCAAAACTATACACTCGCCCCTCGCTGGGGCTCATCCAACATCGAGTGCTCAAAAACAAAAGCTTCTGTTGATTAGCAACAGCATCAATTGGGATCCGCTAGCAGGTCGGAAAATTGGTTGGTGGAAAATTGGACATGACTTTTTAAGACCTCCCCGCCCGCGATTTGGGATTAACTCACCAATATCCAGTCCAGTGATCATCCCCAAAGGAAGAAATACCTGCCAATATTGCTTATGCCGAATAACGGGTAGTAATTGCGCCTGTATGTAACATCAGCTAGTGATATTTCCCCGAGATAATTCTCTTCACACTCCCGGGAGGATTGGATTAAATCATGCGACAATTTTATTTCTTAGCATTTCAGTCGATATTAAACGAATCGAAATTATTTTGTCAGTGTTGTGAAGCATTTATTTGAGTTTTTACAATACTAAAAAAATAATTTTGATTTGTTCAGTAACGACTGAAAGCATTGGAACTAAAACTGCTTTCGGAATGAAAAAGTTTTCGATCACGACCGCCTGAATGAGCCCATAGATCGCTCTTTCTTCTAGCAAAAGAAGTAACCTTCCTTAACCACTATCTAAATCAGTCCACAGACAAATTTTCAGTTGCTTGGAATACAAAAATGCCACTGATGAAAGAAATAAATCTATTTGCTTTCCCAATTTTTCTTACTATTCTCTCTAATAACGAACAACCCAATTACAAAAAAAAAAAAAAATTCCCCGGGAGTTTTTTTCTTTCTGCCATTTTTTTTTTAAATTCTATGTTAAAAATGGGAAAAGGGAAAAAATTCCGGGGAAATTTTTTAATCATAATTGGGTTGAAAAAATGTTGTTAATCATACGAATTTTCATTAAAAAAAACATTTTTGTTTAGCTTTTAAAATTTTTGATATTTTTATGTAATTAGGCTTGAGTTCATCATATTTAATTTTCAATAAATTATTTTTTCTGAAGGAAGGAATTTTTACACCATAAAATATTTTATTAAATTTTATTGATAATTTTCTTGGCTGAGCTGAGCTCGAACCCGGGTCTATTAGAACTCTTTGACGTTCTAACCTCTGCACCACTGCGGTGCCTGCCAGCCAACAGTCAAACATCAATCTTTAACCAGTGGTACTGGTGGTTCGAAATTTGCTGTAATTATCATTATGCAATTTATTTATATGTTGCCTCCTTTTCTTTTGTTTTTTCGCTTTGTATTGTAAACTAAATTTTTATTTAATTTTGGTTTATTTTATTTAAAAAAAAATTATTTTTCACCGAGTTTTTTTTTAAAAACTTTTTTTGCTCTCTTATCTCGACTTAAAATGCCACAGATAAATATACAAAGGTTGTTTTCATATAACTTTTTTGCAAATCAAGCGAAAAAATTTAATAGAAAGAAGAAAAAGTTGGCTTAATTGGCTCACAAATTTCAAGACTTTTAAAAATATCAAAATAATTTTTGGGATTACAAAATTTTAATTTAAAAGATTTGTTAGTCGTGCTAAATTCCCAATTTTTATTCTTGATATAACCAATGAAATTTATTGTTGATGGGATAAGCTGTTCCTATGCGCATTTCACTGGTTGCTTAGGCCAGATCGCCAGGAAACTTTATCCAATAAGATTTTAGAAGAACTAAAGATTTAAACCAAATAAAACTGTTAAGCGTATAAGAATTATAAGCAACAGTTTTACTTGTAACAATATCAAAGTTTAAACAAAAACATCAACAATAAACAGTTAATTTATCTCTTCTTACATTCCCCACTACAATTGATTGGAATTCTTTCAACATTAATTGTAGTTGTTAAAAAAAAAACAAAAACAACTTGCAAAAGCATGTTTATAATATAATATGTATATATTTCTGGCATATGGCCTTTCCAACTGTGTCTTATGAACTCCATCCTGCCGGTCCACTTTTGCACAACTCTTTCGAGCATACCCGGTCTTATTTCGTCAGTAGTGAGTGGATTGTTGGCTTCTAAGGCCGGATTTTTGACACATGGATTAGGTTTAAGCTTAGTTTAACTTAGTCTGAAACTCGGAATTTTCCGGCGAAATGCGATTTTTTTTATTTCATTAAAGACCAACATTTTAAGCAAAACTAAGCCGTCTCATCAAAATTCTGTACAATTCGGTACAAATCTGCTTTCAGATTAACTAAACCTAGTTTAACTGAGATTAAAAATAACCCAGCCAAAATGATTAATCGTTGCTGGTTTATTTGCAAAGACCGGAGATTTTACATACGCCCACAAAAAGTATTCCAAAGGTGTCAAATCACACGAAATAGGTAGCCAATTTACATTTCCATTTCTTGAGATAATTCGGTCACTAAACCATGTCTACTCCAAATGATTTGCAATGCCATGAGGAATAAAAAAAAATCTCGAACCATTTGCCTGTAGCATTCCCCATTCACGGAAATGTTGGCACCGGTTTCGGGTTTGAAGACGGGTTTTAAATGACGCCTTCGGCATGTAAATCGCATCAAACAATGATTTTTTTGGGATGTAATGGAGTTTCAAGAGTCTAATGAGGATTGTGCTCGCTCCAAAAATTACAATTCTGCTAGTTTACATACCCGTTAAGCCAGAAATGAGCGTCATCGCTTAATATAATTTGAGTGATAAAAATCTGGTTTAACTACCAGTTGATTCTCAGCCCTTTCAGCGAATACAAGACGCAGTCGATAGTCCACTGGCTTTAACCCATTATAATTCAAACAAAAACTGGCCACAATTTTTTAAGTTCAACTTTATTTATGAATTAAAATAAGTATTAAAAAAACATAAAAATCAAAAAAATAAAAAAATAAAATTTTATAAACTGAGTTTTTGGGGTGTACTCAACTAAGTACACTGACATCTTATGTATGAAAAATTTCAAAATATTGTTTTTCAATGCAAATTGTTTTAAGCACTTCTTATACTGCCAATGAGCTCTTATATGGCAAAAATGGACCGCAGATGGTTTTTTAGTTTAGTAGGATAGTGTCCAGCCCCATCTTCAGATTAATCAGCAAACATTGACCCTGACGTTACTGTAAATTTCTACGATCAACATAAAGATTGTATCTAAAAAAAGTTTTAAAAACACAATATTTTCGTGCAGTTCAGTTTAACTACTCTAACAAATTTTAACCAACACGTAAAACAAATTGATCAGAAGATTCCACATGCGATTTTTTGGAGTACAAATCTAAATGGCAGGAGTAGCCTCTACCTAGATTTTTGAAGCCTATTCGAACTGGATTTCCTCGAATGAATTGCTGAGCGGGATGGTAGTCAAAATGTTTTACCATTGACTCGTCTTAAGGAATATTTTGGATACCATCCCGCTAAGCATTTCATTCGAAGAAGACCAGGTCGATTCGACTTCAAGAGTTCGAGGCTTTAGGATCAAAGACAATGCAATCAAAGATTTTTCGAATATTTCTTCACGTATACTATTTAATCTTTCCCAAACTCCAGAGTTCTGCCGAGGGGTTGAGCTCTGCGATGGAAAGCATTTCCAAATAGGATTAATTTGCTTTGCGAAGTCTTGCCGAGTTTTCTTTGGTGCCAACGGTTCATCATCACTATCGTCACTGACGTCGTTGTCAATGATTTCAAGACTTACGAAAACTTCAATAGTACCAGGTTTTATCTTTTTGTAGGCTTGAAATCGTTATATGTTCCTAAACACCTTCTTCTTTATCACATGATATGCTGCCAACAGCTTTTTGTCACTTTTGGGCAGTAAAATGTTCTCCATTCATAGTAAAAATCTATCAAAAAAAAATTTTGTTTTACCTATGCATATTGTCAGTGTACTTAAACGAGTACAGTCGATTTTATACTGTTCTACTTTTATTATTTTTTTATGTAAGTTATTTGTTTTTGTCTGTGAGGTATTCTAATACGATTTTAATTATTAAAATTAAAAATTATCAAAAAAAAATTCAATATTGTTTTCAATATTATCAAAATAGTGTTAGTACCTTCACACTGTTTTCGTGACACAAATCAGACTTATACTTTTGTACCCAAAAAGAAAAAAGAAACACAAATTCTTTTTTAGCTTCAGTTGGTATTATTGTTGTGAACCTAAATAACGGTACAACGATTAAAAATTCTTTGTTTTTGCTTGGAAGCTTGTGAAATGGTAGCTGTACTTATTTGAGTGCAGTGACCTCTAATGGGTTAATTCCTGCACCAGTTGGATCAAGGTATATTTATAGCAGGTAGTCTCGGAAAGCCAGCTGTTTATTTTTTATTTGCTTGTTTTGCGATACGAACTGTCAAATGTTGTATAGTAAACAATTAAACAAGTTTTTTGTCCTTATCTTTTGTTTTTTTTTGTCTCTTATCAACCCCTTTGCTGTCACATTAACATCTACAGTGGCAAATGCTTCTTCTGTACGTACGGTACGTGCTCGATTTGTATAAATATTATACAAAAGAGTAAATGTGGCTATTAATCGTTTCATAATATTGCTCAGATAGACGATTCTGTGCACCGTAAACTTGACGAAGTGCTCTATGATGAACAGAGCACGAATTTTAGAAATAAAATTCCACGATTTGTAAACGTTGCTCCGGTGTAAGCGTTTTTGTGGTAGTTTGCCAATGTACAGTGAAAAAAAAGCCAAGCACACTTCATTAGTATGACAGCTAGATTTACAGTTATCACTGTCGGAAGTTCTATACGTCAAAAAAAACACCCTTATTAATTTATATGTGGATAAGATAAATTTAATGTCTGATTTGCGGTAGTAGTTTAATTTAAGAAAAAGCTGTGGTGTCGTCAAAAAATAATTGTTACTCCGACTCCAACCGCTGAAATTTTTTAAGTCCGACTCCGGCTCCGACTCCTACTCTTACATTGATGCTAAATGTATATGAGACTGGTTCTTTTTTGGTTTAAACTCCTCTTTTTTTAATGCAGTATCTTTTAAATGGTTAAATAAAGCAAGAAAATTATTCTGTAAAAATTTGAAATCAATATTTTAAATATTGCATCGCCAATTTCGAAGAATTTTTACTTTGGAATATAAAGGGTGGTTAAAATTTCAAGGCACGATGTTGATTTTGAATAAAACACAAACTATTTAGGAAATTATTGTAATTTTATTTTATTATGATATATTGATACTACTCAATTATGTATGGAACAAAATATCGGCCAAATGGGCGCCGCGACCATGGCGGCACACCTCCATCCGATGGTCCAAATTTTCGATGACCCTGAGGCATAATGGAGGTTCTATGCCGTTAATGTGCCGAATTATCTCATCCTTTAGCTCTTGAATTGTTGCTGGCTTATCGACGTACACCTTTTCTTTTAAATAAACCCAAAGAAAAAAGTCCAACGGTGTCAAATCACATGATCTTGGCGGCCAACTGACATCGCCATTACGTAAGATAACACGGCTATTGAATTTGTTGCGCAAAAGAGCCATTGTTTCGTTAGCTGTGTGGCAAGTGGCAACGTCCTGTTGAAACCACATATCGTCCACATCCATATCTTCCAATTCGGGCCATAAAAAGTTCGTTATCATCTCACGATAGCGAACACCATTCACAGTAACTGCCTGACCGGCCTCATTTGGGAAAAAATTCGGCCCGATGATGCCGCCAGCCAATAAACCGCACAAAACGGTCACTTTTTGTGGGTGCATTGGTTTTTCGACAATCACTCTTGGATTATCATTCGCCCATATGCGGCAATTCTGCTTATTGACGAATCCACTGAAGATGATTTTCTTCGAAAATTGCACGATATGCATTTTGATTTGATTTCCTATTTTCATAATAAGCCTGAATAACTTTAACGCGTAGCTCGATTGTGTATCTTTCCATGATTCAAATTGAGTTAGTCTGAAATTGAAAAATGTCGAATCAAATTCGGAAAAAAACTTGGCGTTTAGGTGTGGTTCACATTCAACATCGTCCCTTACAATTTAACCACCCTTTATTAAAAAAAAATTTAAATTTTTAATGCAGAAAAGTTTTGGAGTCGGAGTCGCGAGTTTTGTGGGTACTTCGACTCCGACTCCGCTACAAAAAACTCAACTCCGACTCCACAGCCCTGATTTTAACCAACAGTTAAAGTTTTTGAATTGTTTTTTGTACATATATTTTTTTTTTTCACATAACACAATTTGAAAATCACTTTCTTGTAAATCTTAATATTTACACTATTTAATGTTAATTTGTTAAAAAAAATAAATAGTTATACTGTTTTTTATACAACATAAATTTATCTACATTTTATCAATCTAATAATTATAATAAAATAATACTTTTTATACGTTTTTTATATAACAAACCTAAATACTTTTTTACAGGATTGCAAACTGCATGAAATGTAATCCGGAAAAATCCATTTCCCTGAATAGTTATTGAATTTATTAAGAATGTTTGCATTGATAATTTAAAACTAAACAAAAATTATAAAATAATTAACAAGATAAAACTTAAAATGCCTGAAAAGTGCCTGAAATCCGTTTGAATTTTAAGGAAAAAGAAACACCAAACAAATAGAAAAGTAACATGTTGTTAACAAGTAAAATTCCCTTTTCCTTTTCATAAAGATATTTAACAAAATATTTACAATTATATATAAAATTTATTTTTATAAAATAATAAGATCTAAACAGCAGAGTACAATTGTTAGTTAATTTCAAAATCAATAACCAAAGAGCACTTTGCCATGAATAATAATCCTTAAAAAAGGACTTATAAAATATTCTATTTTAAGGCACAAGTAAAATAAAATAATTTTTTTACCTTAACTGTAGTAAGAGTTAAACACTCTTTTTGTCTCTCTTTCTTTTTCTTTGAAGTAAATGAAGCTCGTTTGTTTCTCTTTTTATAAAAACACTTTTCAGTAGTTACAGTTTCACGCTTAAAATGTTGGTTAGTTTGAATAATTTTAAAGTTAGTACATATTTTAATTAAATGGTAGTTAGTATGACGTAACTTAATACACATATATTTTCTAGATAGATTTCGTAACAAAGATCTTGAAATGTAAGTGAGAGTTGTATAGAGACTTGCACCAAGTGGATGAATGTCGACTAATGCTGGCCATACACTAGACAAGTTCAGTTTGGCACTGTACAGTGAATGCGTTTGTTTAGTGTATGGTTGGCGTCTTTGCTATTTACGCAAAGAACTGAGTAAAAATTAAAACGAATTTGATATTTACTCTAGTTTGTAAAACTGTAAAGTGAACTTGTGTTTTGTATGTTAAAAACGTTCAGTTCTGTTGCGGTGTTTGTTGACAACAAAAAATGAGCCCGGAAAAATTATGCTGAATAGCGTTCCTAGAACTATGCAAACAATCGCCTAACTATGCAAACAAAGCAGCAAAAGACTAAAATGCTACGAAAAATAAATGGAAAACTAAAAAAAAACCTGTTTTATTTTTAATGCACTACCTTTTAAATGGTTTAATATAGCAAGAAAATTATTCGTTAAAAATATTAAATCGATATTTTAAATATTGCATTGCCAATTTCGAAGAATTCTTATTTTGGAAGATATAACAACATTTTTTCAAATTTTTTATGTTGAAAAATGTTGGAGTCGGAGTCGCGAGTTTTAGTGGGTACTTCGACACCGACTCCGGTACAAAAATCTCAACTCCAACTATTCAACTCCGACTTCACAGCCCTGATTTTTTTTGACTTGTATAGTGTGTGTCACAAGTTTCATTACTTGGTACCTTCATCGGTCTTTTTGTCAAACCCGTATTAAAGCTTGGTTTTCTAACCATTTTTTCAAATAAAACATCTCAGACTGGGTTTACAGCATGATAGTTTTCTTTCAGAAAGTCTGAGTTTAATGGCGAGGGGGGAAGAGAACATGCTATTCTTCTCTCCACTCTCATCAATAAACTCAGATCTTCTGAAAAGAAAAAGTTTTAAAGAGTGAACTCAGACAAAATAATACAATACTGTGCCCATGTTCTGTAACTCTCGCATCGAGAAACTTTTCGATTGAAATGTGTGAAATGAAACAAGAATGCCATATATTGAAACAAACAGCTGTTTTTCTCACTAAACTGTGTCTGTAACTTTTTTGGCGAGTACTAGCTGTCACGTAAGGATATTACTCGCCAATTTACAGAAAAAGTGTGTGTGTTGAACTGTCAAAAAAAAAATCACGAATAAAAATGGGACTAGAAAAAACTTTAACACTAAAAAACATTCAAAAATGGAAAATGCAAAGAATAATAATAATAACATTTTGTTCTGGCACATTTTTCCATTGTTTAAATATATTGTTTTTAACATTTTTGTAAAATATACGAATTTTTTCAAAGCTCGTTTGCAAACAACAAACACTTTACACTTTACATTATTTAGTATAGCCGACGGTTGTATTTTCAACGCCGTCGTTGAAAAATTTTCAATTTCAGTAAATTTTGGTCCCCTTCAACGATATGTGTTACTGACGTTCTCAACGTCGGCAATGTTACATCGGCTTCGAATGCAATGTTATGACATTTATAGCGTAACGACGTAATCCCTTTTGATAGTTTTCGACATGAGTTACAGACGCACTTTTTTCTCACTTTTCAAGAAACGATTAAATATTTTGTTTGAAATCTTTTCGACGCGAGAAGTTCTCAGTATAGTTACAGAACATGGGTACTGGTTCCCAAAAATGCCTGATGCTTATTGACAGAGAAAGTGGAAAACAGTCTCCTCCTTCTGTTAAATATGATAACTTTTGCAATACTCATTGTGCCCTATGCCCCATCTATTCCTATTTGATGCCTACTGAACTTGAGTAGCACGGTAGTCCTCTGTGCACTTGCACTTTGTCAACTTGAATAACCTTTTTTATATGACTCGGGATGAATAGTTTACTCGCAGTCAGCCATTAAAATACCGACTGAAAGGTCTAGGATTATACAAATCTTCCAAAAAACATCTAAATCTGGTTAACTTATCTACACTGAAAGAATTTTCTTCGCAATACCAATGAATTTTGACATTAATCCCATGAAAAATTGCATTAAAAAGGAACCTATGCAGCGCTTCGTTGGATCAATAAAACCTGTTTCATTAAAATGTATTTAATGAAACATTACATAAGATCTATGAATATTATTCATGGGATGAATATTTTCAATAAAGTAAAAAATTTTTTTTTCTTATTTTATTTTTTATTTATTTATTTTTGTTTTTTATTTAATTTTTTTTATTTTATTTTTTTTCTGTCTCTGGCTGGAATCGATCGCGCAACCTCGGTGCTGATAGACTAGCTCACTACCAGCTAGTCTACCGGGCCAGTATAGTTTTTGGATAAAAAACTATGTTTTTTACTCAATTAAGAGCGTAAATATGAGATTAAATTGTCCATAACAACAATAACAATGTTGATTGAAAGTGGATTGAAAGTTTTTGTTTCATTACTATAATGACATTTTTATTGTCATATTAAAAATTTAAATTTATGAAGGCAATTATTGAAATATGTTGCTTTTAAAAAAAAATTTTTGATTTCACAAATTTAATGGCATATAACATTAGATGTATGAAATAATTAAAGCTTACATTTTTTAATTAAAAATTAAACATTTTTTAAGGAATCTATAATTTTGTATTAATTTATGAATATAGTTATGATTGTATATTGTTTTTTTTATGTTCCCAATTAAAATTTTTGGTTTAACTTGGACAAACTTAAGTTTTCATATATCCAATGAAAATTTTTAACGTAATTACGAAATCCAATGAAGCGATTTTAACGAAAAGACTTCATTATAACTATGAAATTCCATTTAGACAATGAAAATTTTCATTTAACCAATGAAAATTTTTTTATGAAAATGATTTATTAAATATATGAAGCATTTTTCTTTCAGTGTACAGTAATATTTTCTTAACAATCACTCTGTCGGGTTACCTTAAAATATATCGCAATCTAATTCAGATACATTGAACAACCAAAAAAGCTGCAATGGCAGAAAGTACATAAAGTTATCAGACATCTTCTGTAGATCCCAATGTATGATAACTTTTTCAATCAGAAAAATTGGCATTACTTGACAATAGATCATTTCTAATGGTTTGGGTTTTGTAAACATTTAAGGACCGATCTTCACAACAATTGAAAATGAGATTTTAATTAAAATATTTTTAAGTGCATTTTATAACAAAATCTTCTTATACATGGAGAGAACAAATAAAAGAGGATTTTAGTGCCAAAGTCCCTGATTTTCATAGAAAAGTTTACAAGAATAAATTTTAGATTTTCGTAAAGAGTTGACTGCCTACAGAACTGAAACTATTAAAAGCAGACTTTCTTCCCCGGTTTGCTTGAAAGAAAACCTGCAATTTTTACTCGAAATTTTAAGATCTTTAACAAAAAACTCCCCAAAACTACTTTAAGGCTCCTAGACCTCTTAGAGAACGGCATGTGTTTTTCTTTACAAAAGCACTTTCTTTTAATTCCATAAAAAACACATACATAAAAACTCAAATACTCTTAAAGCTGTAGTTCGTATAAGTAGTTTGAAAAAATGCATGCAATTTTTTTTTCAGTGTACTCGTATTTTCAATAAATGATTCTCACACAATCATACTATTTAACATTCTCTATTCACAATCAAAAACTTATTTTCTTTTTCTTAAAAATAAAGCTTGTTTTTCTAATTCATTAGATTTGTTGGAAATTAGTTTTTAAAAATTATTTTTATAAAAACAAACAAACAAAAAAAAAAAAAAAAACACCAATAAAACAACAACAAAAACAATTTTTCGTCTTATTTTTTTCTCACCCTTCAAATCAAATTTTTTTCGTAGAAAACTACTGTGTCACAGTGATGATGAGGATGAAATGGAATACTAGAAATAATTGCAAAAACCAAAAAATTAAAAAATCAAACAAAAAATTGTATTAAAAATTAAAAAACAAGCACATTAAAACACACTCAAATTTTATAATTATTTTTATTTGTTTAAAATATTGTACCAACACACCACCCCACACACAAATTCACAATTTGTATAAATTAATAACAATTAGTGAAAAATAATTAAAAACAAAAGTTGAAATTTAGTTTGAAGAAACTCAACTAAATAAAAACTTTGTTCTAATATTTTTTTTTAAAATTTAGAATTTTTTAGTTTTTTTTTATTCAAATTAGTAAGATTTTTCTTAAATTTTAATTACTTTATATTATTTTTAAATTTGTAAACTTTTGTATCTATCATTTTAGTTTTCAAGTTTAATTTTAATATTTTTGTATATTAGTTTTAGTTTTGTAAAAAAATTGTAAGTAAATAATTAGTTTTAGTTAATTATTGATAATTTAAATTAATAAGTTTAGTTGAGTTTGGAAGATAGTTTTTTTTAGCACTATGGCAACTCCGGTGAGGGCTTTAAATGTAAAATATTTGAATAACTGTGAGGGAATTTACAATCAAGGCGAAATTTATTAAAATTGAAAAAAGGTTCATATGTACTTTTAAACGAATACTTTTTTTAAACAAAAACTAATTTTGCCAATAAAACGCACAAAAATGCTTGATTAAAAAATTGTTCTTTTTTTTTTTTTTTTTTTTTGTTATAAAAATGATTTTTCTACATAAAGTACCATTGAAAAAGTACTATCTTATATTATATATTATTTATTTCCTCATTGTAATAAAGTATTTTTTTTAACAAAATAAGCAAATTTTATAAAAAAGTTACATACATATTTTAAAAAAGGTACTTTTTTCTAAAAAGATACTGTTTTCTAAAAATTTACTTCCTTCTAAAATGATACATTTTTCTAAAAAGGTACTTTTTTCTAAAAGGATCTTTTCTCTAAAAAGGTACTGTTTTCTAAAAAGGTATTTCTTTCTAAAAAGATACTTTTTTTCTAAAAAGGTTTTTTTCTTAAAAGGTATTTTTTTCTAGAAAAGTACTTTTTTTTAAACTTACTTTTTTCTAAAAAGAAAATATTTTATAAAAGGGTACTTTTTTTTAAAGAGGTACTTTTTTAAAAAAGGTACATTTTTTTAAAAGGTACTTTTAAAAAAATTAACTTTTTTGCTAGGTAAGGTTTTTCAATATATATAATTAAAAAATATTTATTTAAAAAAACGTACTTTTTGAAATGTTGATTCAAGATTTTTTTTTTAATTTTTTTTTGAATTTAAAACGTATCTTTCAAAAAAGATAGTAATTTAAAAAGATCTAAATTTTCAAAATTGCTTCCTTAAAGGTACTTTTTATTTAAGATATTTTTAGTTCAACTTTTCTCCATTCTGTTTTTCTTTTAAAGTAAAAGTCCCATTACTAAGAAGTACCTATTATAGGCCTTTCATAAAGGTAGCTTTCAATTTTTTTTTTTTATCAATTTATCAATTTATACAGTTTCCTTGTCCAAATTTGTTTCTTAAAGGTACTATTTTATAAGGTACTTTTGAAGTAGTAACTGTACTTAAAATGTACTTTTTCAAATGCACTTTTTTTAAATACAGTTAAACCTTCCATAACGACCGCTCCCGCTTGTTTTTCCTAGCTATTCATTCGTTTTTTTCCATATAAAATGTTTTTGCATTACAGGACACTCTCATGACCGGACGCGGAAACAAAATCAAAAAAAATTTTTTTTCAAAATATCTCTTACATGGCGTTTACATTTGCCAGTACTGGCAAGACAGTAGCAATTCATTCAAACTTTTTCACTAATACATAAACACTTTTACAGCTATTTTGTTTTTGCTTTGTTTTGCCAACTAATATGTATATGCTTACTGTCTTGCCAGTACTGACAAATGTAAACGCTGTGTTATAAGCAAACAGAATCGTTGAAAAAGTCCCAGTTTACACTATTGACATTTTTAATCGGACAGACGAAGTTTGATGGCGAGGGTTTGAAAAGGTAGAGTGTGAATTACATGAATATCTGTTCTGGATATTTTTCGTTTATTTTTCTTACCTTACGTTTTTCTCAAGCCGTCGTCATTTTGACCTGTAACTACAAGAACAAGGCGCGAAACTGTACGAAAGAAAGAAACAAGAAAAAATGTGTGTCTGACTTATTTTCCATACGAAAAGCTTCAGGCAAGATTAAAGAAGTGTCCCTAGTGGGACATACACCAAAAAGAATTTTATTTTATTAGAAGTTATTCTTTTTGCAATTCTGCTTCATATTTATGTTAATGCCAATAAAATTGGTGATTTCCCTGTTAACGCAAAAAATAGCAAAGCAATTACTCCCTTTTTGGAAAAGTTTTTTTATTTAGCCCATAATGTCGGCTTTAAGACCACAAAACTTTTTAAGAAAAGCTGGATTCTCTTCAGTTAGTTATAGCCTTCCGGGTTTTGATGTCGAGGATGATGTAACACTTGCTGCGAAAGCAAATGAAAATGAACTGTTTTATTCAAGCGCAGTGGTCAGTCTGAAGATTCCTAAGATGAGATACATGTAGAAATATCTGATGTTGAGAGTTTTAAAAAGTAGCTTTTTAAAAAGAAACATTTTTAACAGGTACTTGTTTGAAAGTACTTTATTGAAAAATTACACAGTTAATTAATAAGTACATTAATTAGCATTAGTTATTATACAGTTTTGTTAAAGTATGTACTTTTATTAGGGCATCACTTTAAAAAGTGCTTTTTAAAAAGCTATTTGTAACGTACTGCTTTAATAGATATTAAGTTTTTTTTTTCATATGATAAAAGAAGATTTTTATAAATTTGAGACTGCCATAGTGTTAAAAATTACTTGTCAATTTTGTAGCATTAGTTTGAAGTAACTCTTTTTATTAAAACTTTTCGTTAAATTAATTAATTTTTTATAAACTAATTTAGTGATTTCAATGTAGCGTGTTTTAATACCAGTTGTCTATTTACAAAAAAAAAAAAAAAAAAAAAAAAAAAAATATTAATAATATAAAATTGTGATATCATTATTTTAGTTGTATAATAATTTTATAAAAATTCTACTAAAATAAATGTTGAAAAAATGGCTTCTAATAAAATTTAGCAAAATAAAAAAAGTCTTAAAATTAAACTTTAAATAATTTAAAATTTCCCTTAAAAGAAAAAAAAAAAAAAATTGAAAATAAAAATTACATCTAATAAAATTTAAGTTGTAGTAGCATTTTAAAATTTTTAGTAAACAAAACAAAAACAATTAAAATTGTGTTAAAAAATTAGAAAAACATTAAATTAAAGCAAATAAAATCCAATAAATAATTAAATTAAACAAAAGAAAACTGTAATATACAATAAAAACACAATACATAATTAGCTAAATAATAAATAAATTAATTAGTTTTTAACTAAGAATAATTAAAAAGCCCCCAGAAAATTAAGAATAAACAAAAACAACAACAAAATTTTAATACAATTTAAAGAAAAACGAAATTAAATCCGCCTTGTGCTTAAACATTTTTTATAAACAAAAATCAATCATTAATACAATATCTAGAAAAAAAGATTATCAAATAACCAACAAATTTTTAACTCATTTGAAATTTATTTTTACTTAATTTTCTAAAAATAAAATAAATCTTAAAAAATATTTCCGAAATTCCTTTTAAAGCTTTTAACAAAAACAGCCAGAAGATATTTAAAAAAGAAATATTTTCATTTGCAAAATCATTTATTACATCAAAAGTTAATTGAAGAAAATTCTTTACATTAATTAAACATTTATATTTGCACTTTGCTTTTTTTTTTAATTAAAACGAAAGCAAACAAAATATTCATTGAATTCTTTTAAAAATCAAATTCTTGCTAAAAATCTAATTAAAAATTAATGAAAAAAAAAATCTCTTTTTTGAATATTAAAACAATCAATAACACAAAAAACAGCAACAACAACAACAAAGAAATGTTTCATGTTTTTAATAAAAGAAAACAATTTAATAAAAAAAAACTGGAAATTATTATAAATAAAATAATTAAATTGAAAAAATAAAAACAACAACATGAAGTTTTATTAATGAGCGAGATTCAAAAATTATTCACCGTCAATAATTTGCAAGAAAACCAGTTCAAGTGCTATATTCGGCTGTACCGAATCTTTAATACCCTTCAGCTAACGTAATACAGCGTCTTAGACCACTCACCTACTAACACACATTATAAAAAAGATTAAAAAAAAATTAAATATGGCAAATCACGTTGTATGAATTTGTTATGTGTAAAAAAGAATTTAAAAAAATTTAAACAACAACAGGGGAAATTAGAGGTATTCGAGATTTTTTGCTCATATCTCAGTCATTTATAAACCGATCTGGCTGAATTTAGCAGGGCATGTCTGATAAAAATATATAATAATCTAGTTCCTATCACAGGCCACAGACTTCGGAAACCTCATTTCAACAGACAGACGGACATCGTTAAATCAACTCGTTACTCATAATTGCCCAGAATATATATACACTTTATAGGATCTAGGATCAATATTGTGCACACAGAAAAAAATATCAATGTTAAATTAGCATTGCGCACTGCTGATTAAATATCATAGTAAATTTCTGCAAAAGTATGGACACTATTTAAAATTATCATTGTTTCCTTGTTTAATTTTAAACGAAAAATTTTAAAATAACATTGTTCAGTATTGAATCCATAAAATCATAACAACACTATAAAAAAAAAAAACATACATTTTTTTATTTTTATGTGTAAAATTATTTATAAAAAGAAAAAAAAATTCTCGTTTATTTTTTTTTAAATTATTTAGTGGGGAATGTAAGATGAGATAAACCCACTGTTTATTGTTGATGTGTTTTGTTTAAACTTTGATATTGTTACAAGTAGAACTGTTGCAATAAGTCTTATACGCTTAACAGTTTTATTTGGTTTAATATCTTTAGTTTTTCTAAAATCTTTATGGATGAAGTTTCCTGATGATCTGGCCTAAGCAACCAGTGAAATGCGCATAGGAATAGCTTATCCCATCAACAATAAATTTCAAGTTTTTTTATCAATAATAAAAACTGGGAATTAAGCACGAATAACAAAATCTTTTGAAATTATTTAGTACATCAAATTTTCAAAGAAGAATGATGACGGAAATCATATCGGGCCATTCTGCTGGTGTATTTTAACTGTGAGTGCTTCTGTAAGCAAAGGGGAAAACAAAAAAGTGAAACATGTGTTACAGGAAAATAACTAATTATATTCTCTCTTTCTCTATTTCTCTCTGGTTCCGCGGGTAAAGGCTCAGTTAGTCTTTACTTTCTGTTTCTGTTCCGTTCCGTGCCGTTCTGTTACGAAATTGTAATAGTTACTTTTTCTGTAGCAACTTATCAGCCATTTATGACAAATTTATTAGTTTTGCACCATCCATTGTTTTATTTCAATAACTTTAAGCACATAAATTTGAAGAAATTAAATTTTTTGAATTCTTAAAATAAAAAAATAGTTTATTTCAATACAAAAATGTATATTTTATTATTTATTTTGCTGTCACTTACAATTACTTAACAAGTTTTTGATTTTAACAAACTGAACCGCAACAGAACAGAAAAACTAATCAATTTCACAGGTTTTTTAATAACAAAAACACATCAGCTGATTCGTAACAGAACAGAAAGTAAAGACTAACTGAGCCTTAAGTGTTAATAATGTTTCTTAAATTAACCGATATGTTGTTTCTGAAGTTTCTTCTCACTGTTATTTTAAACTCAAACCAATTCGATTCTAAATGAAATTAACGTTGTTTCAACTTGAAATAACTTTCATTTAACATGATTCAGAGTGTTCCCATTAGAAGGATCATTCCATTTACAGAAAATATTATAGATTCCCTTTATTTAAGTCGAAACATATATACCCCAATCTGGATGGATGCTAAATTTATATCTGACATTATCCTGAAAAACCCTGAGATGTTGTTGAGTTTAGGCGCAATTTTGCCCTCCCAATCCATTGTTCAGAGTACGCCGTTATTTTCGCTCAGAACCCCTGACTGTATTCCAAACATATCCATTATTAGCACATCCCAATAAAAAATGGAGCTTCCCAACGAAGCAGGTTTGTAAGGGAGAAACATAAAAGTTTCGCTTACCATTGCCCTTACAGAAGACATGAATTTTATATGGCGAACTGAATATTTTGATACAGTTATTTTTTATTATTCTCCCTTACAAACCTGCTTCGTAGTAAGGGAATGCCGTAGCACTTGAATTTTTTTTTTTTTATAAAAATTGTTTAGAGTTCTTTCACTTACTTTACTGCATTTCTCTATGTCTTATTGCGTAGCGCATAATTGTGCGCGTATATTTTTAATGTACCACTAGTGCTTCGCAAAATGATAAAGTTTTTTATTGGGATGTTAGTCGAAAACACTTCTTTTAAATTTACCAATTCATTATGCCACAATTTTATTTATCTATAAGAGCAAGGACCCTAAATAATAATTATTCTCATTTTTCAGGTACCAAGAAATATTCTAAAAAAATTGCTAAATTGTAAGGGCCGATGTTGAATGTGAACCACACCTAAACGCCAAGTTTTTTTCCGAATTTTATTTGACATTTCTCTATTTCAGACTTACTCAATTTGAACCATGGAGAGATACACAATCCAACAACGTGTTAAAGTTATCCAGACTTATTTAAAAATGGATGATAAATTTCGAAGAAAATCATCTTCACTGATGAGGCACATTTTCACCTCAGTGGATTTGTCGACAAGCAGAATTTCCGCATTTGGGCGAATAATAATCCAAGAGTGATTGTCGAAAAACCAATGCACCCACAAAGAGTGACTGTTTGGTGCGGTTTATGGGCTGGCGGCATCATCGGGCCGTATTTTTTCCAAAATGAGGCCGGTCAGGCAGTTACTGTGAATGGTGTTCGCTATCGTGAGATGATAACGAACTTTTTATGGCCCGAATTGGAAGATATGGATGTGGACGATATGTGGTTTCAGCAGGACGGTGCCACTTGCCACACAGCTAACGAAACAATGGCTCTTTTGCGCAACAAATTCAATGGCCGTGTTATCTCACGTAATGGCGATGTCAATTGGCCGCCAAGATCATGTGATTTGACACCGTTGGACTTTTTTCTTTGGGGTTATTTGAAAGAAAAGGTGTACGTCGATAAGCCAGCAACAATTCAAGAGCTAAAGGATGAGATAATTCGGCACATTAACGGCATAGAACCTCCATTATGCCTCAGGGTCATCGAAAATTTGGACCATCGGATGGAGGTGTGCCGCCGTGGTCGCGGCGCCCATTTGGCCGATATTTTGTTCCATACATAATTGAGTAATACCAATATATCATAATAAAATAAAATTACAATAATTTCCTAAATAGTTTGTGTTTTATTCAAAATCAACATCGGCCCTTAAAATTTAACCACCCTTTATTTCTATTCACTTTTTTTTTTTGTAAAGTTGAATTTTCTGTTACATGTTTTTTATTCGACTCTTTGAAGCAATCCTAAAGTTGACAGTGAAGTATTAACTGCATGTAATCTAATCTCCAGCCCGCGAAAAACCTCATCAGCATTTTCGGATTTATTGGTTAGTGCTTATTCGTAAATTTTATGTAGGTATTTAAACCAACAATTAAAAAAAAATAATGTAAGAAGTTTAAGAAAACCAAGCAAGTGATTGAAAAGCATTTAAGAAAACTTTGTCGCAAATTGCTTTTTTACAAGACAACTTATAAGACAATGTCGCTCATGCTGACCCACATAGAGTTTAATAAAGGACAACTTATAAGACAGCGTCGCTCATACTGTCCTACATAGAGTTTAATAGAAGACAACTTATAAGACAATGTAGCTTGTCTTCTAGAAAACCTGAACGATAAGGGACAAGTCATGCATACATCATTGACGACGATGTCGTCAACGGCAATCTGGCCAACTGGGATACAATGGCATATGGTTGTTAAGTGACATTTGTAAAGCAGTGATGGACTGTTATATTGAATGAGGTATTTTCGCTCTTTTTTTAGTACAATTACTTACACATTTGTTTATTACAAATCTATAATATTAATATCCAATATTAACCCTAAAGGAAACCTGGGTGCAAGTGTCTCCAAGTCACCAGTTTTGTCGACTATTTTGGTGACTTTTTCCATATACATTAGAGCGACTCAAAATGTATGGAAGCAAAATTCGTGCTCAATGTACCCTCCTAAAAATGAACCTTGGACTTTTTTAAGATACCATTTTAAATATTTCGGCTCCAGCTTTGACCTCTCGTGAGCTGGACCATTTTTAAAAAGAGTCTATTTTTGCATGTTTTGTTAATTTGAGAATCTGTTTCCTTACCAACATATACAAATTGGGTATCATAAGAAAGGTTTTTTTAAGGCGCGTCCAACTGTATATACAATTTGTCCAAGGACGATCATCCATATCCTTTTTTTTAAGGTTTTTCTGTAAAAAAAACGGTTTATGAATTTTTTGTTCGGCGTTGCTTGTAATAAAAATGCCAAATTAACATATTTTAATCTTTAGTCGATTTAATTAAATACGTGTTTCAGCTTTTTTGGAAATTCGCGCTAGTTCGCGTTTTGACAAAAATACTATGGGGTGGCAACCCTTCGATTTAAATATAGCAATATGGGCATCAAATTTCTTCTTTTACCAAGTACATCATCATTGTATGTAAATAATATTATTTTTTGCAAATTAGATGCATTTTACACGGTGCTCTGGAATATATATAAATGCAATTTTGTAGTAACTGTAATATGTTAGCGGATTTAGTTTCTAGATCATGAATGGATAAAAATAGAACTAAAGAAAGAAAAAAAGAAATGATCTACGACTTAAATTTTTTTTTAATTTGCAAAAAAAATATGCCGCCAAAAAGTCGTGGATCATTCCTTTTTTTCTTTCTTTAGTTCTATTTTTATCCATACATGATCTAGAAACTAAATCCGCTAACATATTACAGTTACTACAAAATTGCATTTATATATATTCCAGAGCACCGTGTAAAATGCATCTAATTTGCAAAAAATAATATTATTTACATACAAAGATGATGTACTTGGTAAAAGAAGAAATTTCATGCCCATATTGCTATATTTAAATGAAGGGTTGCCACCCCATTGCATTTTTGTCAAAACTCGAACTAGCGCGAATTTCCAAAAAAGCTGAAACACGTATTTAATTAAATCGACTAAAGATTAAAATGTGTTAATTTGGCATTTTTATTACAAGCAACGCCGAACAAAAAATTCAAAAACCGTTTTTTTTACAGAAAAACCTTAAAAAAAAGGATATGGATGATCGTCCTTAGACAAATTGTATATACAGTTGGACGCGCCTTAAAAAAACCTTTCTTATGATACCCAATTTGTATATGTTGGTAAGGAAACAGATTCTCAAATTAACAAAACATCCAAAAATAGACTCTATTTAAAAATGGTCCAGCTCACGAGAGGTCAAAGCTGGAGCCGAAATATTTAAAATGGTATCTTAAAAAAGTCCAAGGTTCATTTTTAGGAGGGTACATCGAGCACTTTTTTTGGTGAGTCGCTCTAATATACATACATAGATAAAATAATGTTTTAATACCAAACAATTACTTTTTCTGCAGAGCAGCCACCATTTGAAAATGTTTATTTCCCATGACTATACATATGTATGTGACCTGGTCTATGAAAAGGGACCTTACGTGCGAAAACAAGTTTTCGAGAAAACAACTATTGAAGTGAAACAACTTGTTTCGTCAGTTTCTCGTTAGTTACTATTTTGTTAACTTGTTACTCGGGGGTTTTTTTGGGTCGCTGATAACGAATCCGGTGTCAGATTTTTTTAAATTAAAGAAAAGGGGACTTATATAAAACAAAAAAAAATTAATTATAATATGCCAGAGTAATGTACATATTTTACACAAAAACAAACATTCTTCGCGAAAAAACACAACGTATGTTGTGTATTTTTTACATAAAATCTTAGATAATATGTTTTATTTATACAAATGGATTTTTGTTTATGTATATCAAAGCAGTGTTTAAAAAACTACAGTCAAAATGAAAAAATTGCTTTTTCTTCCACTTTTTGATTTTTCATTGAACAAAAATAAACCGTTGCTTTTACTTCTGATTCATTAAATGAAAACAGTCGCAGTGAAGGCAAAAGCAAAAAACGAAATGTTGTACACAACAAAGAACATTGGCAGTCGTCATGTTAGAAAGTGTTTGGTTTGACAGATTGAAACTTTTAATAAATTCCGAAGTTAACGAAGATGGGACGTTGTGTTCATTGTATATATATGAAAGCGATGATGTTATTTACAGTTTTATTTAATTTCAAAAAATTAAAAAGATTTGTTAAGCTTAAAAATAATAAATATGTACTTATGTACATATTTATGTTTTTATGAACGCATGTATTATTAAAAAAAATATGGAAAATAAAAACACAAACACAACGTCCCATCTTCGATAACTACGGGATTTTTTAAAAGTTTTGGTCTGTCAAACCAAACACTTCCGAACATGTCGACTGCCGATGTTCTTTGTCGTGTACAACATTTCGTGTTTTGCTTTTGCCTTCACTGCGACTGTGTTTATTTAATGAATCAGAAGTAAAGCCAACTGTTTATTTTTGTCCAATGACAAATGAAGATGTCGAAGTTACAGCATAATCTTATGACTTTTACTATCTCAACTGCAGCTTTTTAAACGCTGTATCAAAGACTTTTGACACGTTTTTATATGTTCTTTAAATGAGAAAACGTTTAATCAGTACGGTACGGTGACAGCAACGTTTGGCTAATAAGGCCTTAACAAGTGTGGACATTGTTCGGCTCTGTCACATTGTTTTTATCCGTCTGTTAAGGAAGGGTTCTGTTTTTCGGGCATTTCTTGTTGGTATTTGTGCAAAATTCTGGATTGCCTCGTATCTTTCAAACGGCTGGATGGATTTCGACGTTTGAAATTACACAATTGCTATATTCGGGTAAGACGAAAAAAAACAGAAAGTTGTATAAATACCATTCGTTTGATAAATATATATACTTTTTGATACATGGATATCGTTAAATTAACTTCGCTACTCATAAGAAGCGGTTGAACAAAAACAGTTGCGGCGCTGCCACCGTTAAATAGTGTTTTGCTTGTTTTTGACAAATAGGAACAAATATTTATTGACAATTTACTAACAAGATATTTCAACGATGGTATCGCTATCGAAAATAAACTATCGATAGTCAAATGGAAACAGAACTATCGATTGTTTGCCAGTTCTATCTCTAATTATTTTGGTTGTGACGTTAATTTTTTGTTTCATTAATTAAATTAATATTTAAGAAAAGTTATTTAAAAAGTGTTATCTTGGCAAAAAACATAAACATCTGTATTTTTTTAAGTATTTCTTTTTAATCGCTTTAAGTTTTAATACATAGTGAGCAATTGATTGAAGTAAAAAAAAAGACAGGCTTTTGGTGAAAAAAATTCTAAAGCTGGTCTTTGAGAAATAAACTTTTTATATACATATACATAATTGGTGGTTGAAGAAATAAACAAATATTTTTAGTTAAATGTGTTCTATATTTTATTTATTCTTAAATTTACTGAACAACTTTGATTTTTGCTCGAAGTGACTTCTACTAGTTAAATCCGGTTCTTTAATACAGGAATAATGATTATTTGGCATTTTGGGTACAGTGGAAGGTGTATCAATTAGTTAGAGTATTAACTGTAATTGTTTGTGTGCAATATGATATGTGTCACATTTCAACATCTGCATATGCACTACTCGGCATAAACGAATATGTTTCATGCTACATAGTCTTTGGGTGTACGGGACTATTTTTTTCTTTTGTTAATTTTTGTAAAATTTTTAACGACAACTTTTAGCACCGAATTTTTGCATGTGGGAATGCCAAAAATGCTCCGTAAGGTTTTCCAGAAGGCGAATTCACTAAAAGGTGGAGTCAAGTTAACATGTGGTTACTTTATTTGGTGGTCGAGTTGTCAAAGTTTGTATACAAACTACAGTTTTTTATGTAAACTAACTTTTTTTTACTAGCCATATTTTTGACAATCGTACCACAAAAGCAGTGTTGTTGTAGAGTTAAATTCGCCTTGGTTTGCCCTTTCACCATGAATAGACTAAGAAACGAACAACGGTTGTTAATCATTGAGTTTTATTGTCAAAATTCGTGCTGAGAGCGAAATGTGTTTCGTAAATTATGGTCATTATGGTCGAAGCTCGAGTTTAATGGGTACGTACAAACATAATTGCCAAATTTGGTGCGAAAGTCTGCTAATGCACCCTGAAAGATTCCCTGTTTGGTGCGTGCTTCTTCAAGAACGATGAAAATCGTAACTTAACAGTCAATGATGCAGCAAGGTACCGTTCGTTTTATATTAATGTTTTTTTTTTTGGCTAAAATGGAAGAATTCAACTTGGTTGACATACGGTTTCAACAAGACGGTACTACATGCCACACGGCACGCAATGCATTAAGCCTGTTGAGATGCTAGTTTGGTAAACAAATAATCTCACTAAGATCATCAGATTTGTCCCACTAGACTATTTTTTAAGGTCTCTCGTCTGGAGGGACAAGCAAAAGCTGCCATTGGTGGGATACCGGCCGAAATGCTGGTGAAAGTATGCCAACATTGGAGCTTTTGCACTGACTACAAACGGCGTAGCATCGGGAAACATTTACATGAAATAATCTTTAAAAATTAAATAGCTGGCATTCATTTATCGCCCCAAAATTAATAATTTTTTCACTTTTGCCAAATTAACTATGTTTTTTTTTTTTAATTGTCAAAACGTGGGTTTAATCCCATGGTCAGTCAAAAATGAAAAATTATCAATAAATTTTTATTTATTTTATGTTGTTAAATTCTTTTCTAAATAAAAATAATTTAATGCAAATTAAACTTAATGAACTTAAGCCTGATTAAAATATAAAAAAAATTTGGATTTAAAACCATAAACAGTTCAATAAAATAACCACAATACTAATTTTTATATTTCAGTTTTTTTATTTCAAATTATTTTCCAGTACGCCCTCGTACTTTCTAAACGCAGCCTGGTAGCGCCAAAAACGTATCACAACATACAATTACAACCATTTGTTTTGTAAACATTACTCTGACCTACAAACACATAAACGCGTTGTAACGTAAAAAAAAGAGAAAAAAAAAACATTGCAACATTAAAAATGATGAACTCACATGGTGTATCCTTTATATTCCAGTTTCTTTATCTTACCGTTAAAAAAAATATTTACGAAAGAATGAGAAAAAAGAGAGTTTTAAAGATAAGCGCAAGCGCTTGAAAATTTTTTTTTAAATTTTATATACAAGATAATGACAGAAGTCCTCTTCAAGCAGGGATGCCAGAATAAATGTTTTTTCTTAAGAGCCCCGCGGCAGTCAAGAATAAAAAATTATCAATAAATTTTAATTAATTTCATGTTGTAAAATTCCTTTCTTAATAAAAATAATTTAATGAAAATTAAATTTGATGAACTTGAGCCTAATTAAAAATATTTTTAAATTAAAAAAAGATTTACATACATACAAACATACGTATGAAGAGTGCACAACAAATGTAAGAAAATCCTAAACTTTCACAAACATTTTTCTTAATCGCGTGTTTTGCTTTTATGCAATTACTTGCTTTTACCCGTGACTTCGTGCACTTGAAAATTAGCGCAAGATTAAAAGAAAAGAGTTTGTCCTATAAAAATTTTACAGAAATTTTATGTAGAAATCTATACTTATTTTATGTTGAAATATTTCTATAAATAACATTATAGGAATTATTTACTGTTATCGTGGTTGGCGCTTTTGTGGCGAAAGTAAGTTGTTTTTAAAATTTTTTATCTTGGTTAGAAAAAACCACAACAAATACGACACTGTTTACAAATATACTACAATAAAGGTTAAGTAGTTGGCGTATTTGTTGCAAAAACTCTTGTTAAGTTTTTTAATCACGACTGCTTTTATGTAAAAATGTTCGTTTAAAATCGCCCACGCCAACCACGATAAGGGGGATTACTTTTCGCCAACACACACATACATATAAGTTTTTAGCACTCGATATTCTTTAGCAACCGTCATTCAACTTTCCACATGAAAAGCAAGAAGTGTCTTAATATGTATATTCGCGCCACTGGACCATACGTAATCTGTATACCAAATTTACCAAAAAGAGAAAAGTACCAATTTTCAATCTAGTTCAAATGCTATCTATGTACCAAATTTTTCGAAAAGAAAAGAAAAAAAAGTACCAAGAGTTCCAGTTTTACCTCATTTAAGGCTTCCGGCAAGTCTATTGTATATTAATGTAGACTAAAAAGTATATGTTTACCAAATGCATCGAAAAGAGATAAAGTACCAATTTTTTACCCCTTAAAAGTACCAAGCTTATCCCTAAAAAGTACCCCATATTTTAATGCTGAACATATGCGTACCAAATTTATCAAACAAGTAAAAATAACCTAAGTACCAATTTTTACCCATATTCGCTTCTGAAAAGTACCTTACATTTGAATAAGGTCATATGCTATCCATCTGCCAAATTTCGTTCAAACTAATTAAGTGGTTTCGTTTGGTTGAGCCACCAACTAACAACTATCCAAACATCTTTTTGAAAAGTAAAAAAGTACCGAAAGAACCAGTTTTTTATTTTAGCCCACCCTGAAAGTACACTGTATATAAATGTAGGTTATAATCTGTATGTATATCAAATTTATCTAAAAGAAAGTGCTTATTATCTCATTTTTACCGCTTAAAAGTACCAATTTTATCCCTTAGAGAAATTAAAAAAACGAAAAAGTACCAAAGTATGCACTTATTTTTAGCCCGAATTCCCTCTTAAATCTTACACGAGATTTTTTTGAATCCGTTCTGTACTACCTAATTTCATCTAAATCCATTAAGAAGCGGTTTTTGCTTGACTCACAAACTAACGAACAAACTTTCACACTTATAATATTAGTAGGGTTTCCTATAAAAAAAGTTATTTCTTTTAAAGTTCGATAATGCTATAAAAAATATTACCTTATATAAATAACCACCCCTCCTATTATGAAAGTCGATCTCGATGGCACAATCACCCCTTTCATAAAAATCGACAGCAATGGAACCATATTTGTATTTTCTAAGTCGGTATTGAAAACAATCGATTATTAATGGTAGACGGAAGTTCAGTAGAATTGACAGGAGATTTTGCGACCACTCAAATGAAAATTAAAAATAATTTTAGTTAGAAAGTAAATTATTTTTATTAAATACGTATGAAAAAAAAAAACAAGCAATCTAAGCAGACTTATGGACACAAACTTTTTTATTAATTGTTAAATTGTAATCTTTAAATTAGTCCACCAGAAATTTACAAAAAGCCTGTGTTTTAAATACATAATATAAATTTTAGACTTCGGCCAAATGTACACTATGGAGTAAAACTGGACTCACTAAAGCCTTCAGAATGAAGACATTGGGGGGTGTGCTGGAAATCGCAAACGCAAAACGCAAGAATTTGGAGGCTGTTTTTAATACACTTTTAATTTAATATTTATAATTTTTGTTATAAAATTCTGTTTAATAGAGAAATGTTTGTATAATATTTGCCATAAAATTTTTTTATTACAGAAATCTTACTAAAAAACTACTTTTAAAATTCTTGCGTTTTGCGTTTGCGATTTCCAGCACACCCCTGTTTGCTTTAAATTCTTTTTCTTAACTTTTAGTTTTTCATAAGTACACTTTTTAAGTTAATTTATTTTTAAATAAATTTCTTAAAAAACAAACACTAAAATTCAAAAGAAACAAATTTATTTACAAATAGTAGACATCGACACAACATTCTTAGAGAATACCAAATTAACGTCGAAGTGATGTAGTCACCGACTTGATGTGACAACTTTAAATTGACGTTGACATCGACAACGACTTACATAATAGGGCTTAATATTTTTCATAGAAAAACAGGTAAAGATTTTTAATAATTTGCGCTAGAAAATACAGAACTGCAATGTTCTTACTAATAATTTAAACTAATTGGTGCATGAAAATCTATAACTTGTATCAGTTGTTTTCTTATAAGGTGTTTCTGCAATACTTTTTTAGAAGCGGTTTTATCTTACATGCGATTTATCTGAATCCGTTCTGTACTGAACCGACACACAAAAAAGCGATTGCATAACAGTCTTCTATGATTATTTCTGGCACCACTGGAATAACGTCATTTTAGACTAACTACAAAACATATGACATTGGAAAGTGTTAGAAAGCTTTCGTTAAAGCTTTTTTTTTCAAGTCACATTAAACGTCCTCTGTTGGCGTTTTAAAAAACAGGAATTATAAATCAAACCGTTCAGTTTGCCAGACCAACGCTCTTCAAGCAGTAGCAAACGGGAAAGTGGACGTTCTACATCTACATACACACACACACAAATACACACCCGCATACATACAGACAAACTTTTGTTGAGTTGAAAGTATTTTTATAAATTCATATAAAATTCATTCAAAAACTATAAACAATTTTTAATTCAAAAACTTATTTTTATTGGATTAAAATAGGGAAATAGTTTATAAACAAATTGCCTTAAATATTACTACTACAACAACAGCAACAAATGTTTACAATTAAACATTTATTTATTAAAATATGAAAAAATAGTTGTGTTAAAATAATAAAACGAATTTAATTTAAATTTGTCTATAACCTAAAAAAAAAATACGGGAACCAACTTCAGAAAAATGTGGAAATCTAAAACAAGTCAAGGAATTGTTTTAGGAAAATTTTAATTGAATTAAAGAAAAAGAAGAGTTTAATTAAAAAAATAAAAAACTTAAATTGTGAAAAAAATGTATAATAAAACAATAAATCAACAAGTCATAAAAATTTAGGGAAAAATAAAAGAAAAAAACCTATTACTCATCAACGAGAATTTTAGAAAAAATATATATATATAAAAAAAAGAAAAAACCTTTATACACCAACATTAATAAAACAAAAAAAAAAAAAAAAAAAAAACAGGAATACAAGGCAGCAAAAAAACAACGACCATAACAAATTAATACCGCAAATAACAAAAAGAAATAAAAACCCCAACATAAATATTCTTCTTAGCGTGGAAATATTCACCTCTGTGTAGTTTAATACAAAGACACTTACACTGCTTCCTGTTTGCCTCCCAACAAACACTCTCACAACTTCAACACACACACTAACACACCTAAATACTCTCTTAGGATTTCCTAAATTCCCCTGCCTAAAAAATTTTTTAAACAAATTTAATTTAATAACAAAAAAAAAAAAAAAAAAAAATGGGCCGCCGCAAGGATAAACCACGCCTTATCCCCGAGCAAGATAAACGTATATGTCGCGCCATTTGCCTTTGCCAATTGACCATGGTTTTATCCTGTGTTTCCATAGTGTATTTGAGTGTGGCGATTTATTCGCCCTCTTTTAAGTAAGTTTGAATTTTTTTCAAGTTGAATTGTGTTAACTTAATTGCATTTTGCATTTTTTAAATCAGAGCTTTCAAATCCGGTTTTGAGTTGGATCCGGTCATGTGCCAAACTATACAATCAGATATGCCTGACCTTCATTGTGTATGGGCTTCTTGTGGTGAATGGTGTTTAACACGTACCAGTGGCTTTTGTCCTCAAATTCATTCAATCGTGCGTCGCAACGGCACCGATATACAGTTGAATAATTGTACTCGTATTACAAATACCTCTTGTGCAATGGTAAGTTCTTTTTTTTTCTTTTTTTTTGTTTGTATAAATTAAATGTAAATTAAGGAATTTAATACAGTAAGGCTAAAAATTAATGCCACCCCTATCAGACGATTAGGCAAATTCAAAGCGTCTATCTTAGTTTCTAATCGATCAAATAGTTGACGTAATAATTGTAGTCTAGTAAAGGAATTTAGTACAGTAAGGCTAAAAATTAATGCCACCCCTATCAGACGATTAGGCAAATTCAAAGCGTCTATCTTAGTTTCTGATCGATCAAATAGTTGACGTAATAATTGAAGTCTAGTAAATTCATTGTAGTTTTTTTTTTGTGAAATTGAAACTGATGATTGCTTATTGTCATGATTTTTTTTTTTTTGATTCCTTAAAAAAATAATTAATATTTACATTATAAAGGGTGTTTTTTTAAGCCCGATAGAACTTGAAATTGTAAAAAATAACACAAAAAATTAAATTGTAATCAAAATTTTTTTTTATTCGAAAGATCAATACGTGACATTAACATTTGAAAATGATTTCGGGCATATGGGCACCGCGGCTGTTCTTGACGAAGCGCATTCTGGACGTCCAATTTTGGGCCACTTTTTCGAGCACTGCTGGCCGTATGTCACGAATAACACGAACAATGCTGGCCTCCAAGGCGTCAATTGTTGCTGGTTTATCAGCATAAACCAGTGACTTCACGTAGCCCCACAGGAAATAATCGAGAGGTGTCAAATCGCACGACCTTGGAGGCCAATTGACAGGTCCATTTCTCGAAATCAACTTATCGCCAAATTTTGATTTCAATAAGTCGATGGTTGCGTTCGCCGTATGGCACGTAGCGCCATCCTGTTGAAACCACATCTCCTCCGGATCAATGTCATCCATATTTTCAAACAAAAAATCATTGATCATGGTGCGGTAACGATCTCCATTGACCGTAACGCGAGCTCCGGCCTCATTTTTAAAGAAATAAGGTCCGATGATGCCACCAGCGTGAAAACCGCACCAAACGGTGCATTTTTCTGGATGTAATGGAGTCTGTAGGGTCTCTTGTGGATTGGTCTCGCTCCATATGCGGCAATTTTGCTTATTAACAAACCCGTTAAGCCAAAAATGCGCCTCATCGCTGAACACAATTTTGCGATATAAGTTGCGCGAATCGACGACTGATTTTCAAAGTAAATTTGGATAATTTCGTAGCGTTGTTCAAGCGTGAGTCTATTCATGATGATTTGTCAGAGTATACTGAAACGATAAAAAAAAATATTTCATCAAAATTTAATTTTTTGTGTTACTTTTTACAATTTAAAGTTCTATCTAGCTTAAAAAAAACACCCTTTACGTAACAATTTAAAAACCACTATAATGTTCTTAAAAAATATTTAAAACTCCTAGTCGGAGCATAGGGCGGAAACAAAATCGGTCCATCGCATTCTGTCTTGCGCAATGAGTATGATCTCCTGCCACGATCCTCTGGATCTATATTCAGCATGAGTAGATCTCATCCATGTAATTTTGGGTCTTCCTGGGCGTCTCGACCCTTGGGGGTTCCATTCAAAGGCCATTTTTGCTATGTCGTTGTCAGTCTTACGTAACGTGTGACCTATTCATCGCCACTTCCGGCGTTTTATGTCAGTTGTTATTCTTTCGTTATTTGTTGTTCTAAGTAGGTCCTCATTAGAGATGGTATAGGGCCAAAATATTCTACATATGCGCCGCAGACATTTATTGATGAAAACCTGAAGTTTCCTGCATATAACATCCGTCACTTTCCATGTTTCACAGCCGTATAATAGGACCGATTTAACACTGGTGTTGAAAATTCTAAGTTTTGTTCGCTGGGATATGTTGCGGGTTAACCAAACTTATTGTCATGATTAGTAAGTAATTAAACAATTTTGATTTTAAATATAAAGTAATTGAAAAAATTTTATTTTTGTGCATCACTAATGGCACATTTAAATAAGTAAGCGAACATTTATTCGCTACGCAATAAGACATACTGAGATGCAGTCAGTTAAGTGAACAAATTCTTGGAAAATTTTATAAAAAAAGTTAATCCAATTTAAAGGGTCACGGCACACACTGGGAAAAAAGTCCAATTTAGCGGCGGAAAAACCATATCTTTCGAACTTACCGCCATATCCATAAACAATTTATAAATTATAAGCAAAGATGTAGGCTAAAAGCTCTAAAGAAAATGAGGCAGATATTTTTAGCACAGATGTAATTAAATAAGAACTCTTTTGACGATAAAATTGTTTCGACAACTGTATTAATTTTATTTCTTTAATCCTCTTTTAATGGCAAAATATGTAAGAGCTCGCCAAAGTACCCTACATTATTCTATAATATAGAATTATTATAAAGTCAGGGCACTTGAACAAAAAATTAGGTAATAAAATTACTTATTTTGAGAAATATTTGAATAAAAGCTAATTTTTACTTAAAATATATCCATATTTACTTGAATACTCGCAGGTATTACAAAAAAAATAAAATAATTTTTTAACGGCAGTTTTAAAACTCCATTTTAAAATTCTTGGGATTTATTAAGGATATAATAGAGGAAAAAACTATAAAAAAATTATGTCAATACCTCCCATAATTTTTTCGTACCTGCGATTTTTGGGAAAAATTACTTTTTTGTCCTTATTTTTGGCGAATGAGCCCTGGGAATTGGGCCAGGAATTGGAAATTACTAAAATCGGAAAACATTAACCCTAAAAGCATTAAGGTCAAAAGTCAAATGATGACATATTTGGAATTTCTAAGGGAAAGATAGCGACAGTGTATATTTTTGTATTTTATATAACACTAGCTGAGCGCCGCGGCTTCGCGCGGTAGCTATTTACTAAAGAGAAGTGAAAAGGAGACAGTGTGTTAAAAATTTTAGTTCTTCGAGTTTCGCTTTAAATTTTCTCATACTTAGAAAAGGGAGAAGTGAAAAGGAGACAATGTGTTTAGTTTCATAAATTCTATGCAAAAATCTTTTTAAAAAGAGATCTACGATAAATTGCTAGGATTCAAAATGAATAATAGTTCGGTATATATCCTTTTATTCAAATACATATTTATAAAAATTTATTTTTTATTAGAAGTTCAATATTTTCATATTAAAAATGTAAAATAGAAGAAGAGTTCTTTGAGTTTGTACTAACATTGCCTCTTATTAATAAACATGAGAAATTAAAAGGAGGCAATATATTATAAACTTAAATTTTCCGGGTTTTACCAGGAATTTTTAAATTTATTTTTCTTTAAAAACCATAGAAAAAAAAATCAGCTAAATCGTTTCAGCCGTACTCACGCGATGCGATTACATACATGGACCGTTTCATTTTTATATACAGTCTGGCCTCGATTATCCGTGATCCGGTAACCCCGATTAACCGTGATGGCCAAAGATCAGTCTATTGTTTTTGTTTGCAATGTTTTCAAATTATTTGCTTCGATTAACCATGATTACCTGTATTATCCGTGATGGTAGTTGAAAAATATTAGACAAAAAACATTACGACTTTTTTTATAAAATTGTATTCTTTTTTGCTTAATGTCCTTTTTTGCCTCATGTTTTCAGTAGAAAATTTAATGTATACATACTTATTTAATTTAAGAATGTGCATAACCTTCTTGAATTAATTTTTTTAAATTCAAATATGTATGTACACCAATGTTCACTTGTTAAATAACAAAAGTATTTAAAAAACCTGCCTGTGAACAGACTGTTAATTGCAAAAGTAATTATTTAATAGCAACATTTTTACAACAACTAAAAAAAATTCATTTTTTTCCTTGTAAATGCACCTTCAAACTTGAGAGGCGATGCTACGTCTTCCCGATATGTATTCAGCCTAAGTTTTTGCGCAACATAATTTTTTAAGGGGAAGACAATTTCTAGGATAACTTACGGCACAATTTCGCAAATATGAAAAATAAGGCGCATTCTAATGTACATATTTTATATTGTTTATTGTAAATCTAAAGTATAATTATCAAATACTAGCATTTAACCCGCTACTTCGTTAGCGTCTCCTTTTTCTTCGTGGACATATCTGTATGCCAAAGTTTATTTTCTCATTCGCTCAGGACCTTGCATGTTTAATTTTATCTTTCTAGGTCCAATAAAAGAATAAAAAAAGTACCAACAAGTTTACTCTTATAGATTCTCATCCACCCAGGACGTTGCATGTTGATCTTATGTTTTAAGGTCCAATATTAACGATAATTAAAAAAAAATACCAGTTGTAGAACTAAAAAGCTAAAAACAAAATATCAAATTTCCCGTATTTCTTTTTTTTGGGTACTATTTTTCCCCCCTTTAAAGTATCAACAATTTCAGTATTGTAGTGGCAGCCCATCATTTAGTACGAATATGCCAATGAATGGAGAAAAATGTTTTGTAAAAAAAAGAACCAAAAATAGTTACGATTTTCACCCCTTAATGTTTGAATTTCGAAAAAGTACCAAATTTGTATTCATATTTTTTGATAAGTTTCGAATGTGGTATTAACTTTGTTTCTATCTTTATTTACCCGTTTATTCCCTAATAGGGCCGAATTTCAAAAAGTACCAGACACCTGTCCGCTTATTTTTTATCTTTTTTAGTTTTGGAGATATAAGGCCACCGAATTTTTCTGTTTTTACTCTATTTTACCCCCGAAACATTAGAGTTACCAAAAATCCCGTCTTAGTGGATCTATTTGGGGAGTGACCAATCTCTGGTCCAAATTTCAAGTTTTCAGCTTCAGGCGTTTAGTCTGTGCGATCATGAATCAGTGGGTAACGTTACAAATTTATATATATAGATTAAAAACTTGATATCTCCACAACCGCGACCTTTGCGCACAAGGTTACATGGACAGCCAGCCAGGTAGTCGGACGAACATCGTAAGAAAGTGATTATGAGTCAATCGGTGTACTTTAAGGTGAGTCTAGGACCAATACTTCAAGGTGTTACAATCATCAGCAAAAATGCATAGGACCCTTTCCACTATTGTGGTGTAGGTATAAAAATTCATGTAAAAGTCGCATGTGCCATTCTCCGCAGCTAATTTTTGGAAGAATATTAGTCTATAATATCTATTTAAAGGTTTCAGGGTTACTCCGGTATAACTTTTTTGTATCTCTATAAAGATTTAGAAAAGTTCTCAAAACAAGATTTTTCTGTGTTTACTATATTTAGCTGAAACAACAAATATAATTACAAAGCAAACCCGTTTGAAATAGCTGATATAACACTTTATCAAAATAAAAAATTACTTGGTCCGAAAACCTCCAGCATTACCGATTCAACAAGCGAACAAATTTTATATCCGTAAAGAATTACAAACCACTTTTTTTAATGTTTAAAAGGCCATGCTTTCCGAACCACGTAACTTAGTGATAAATCAATTTTATTTTCAAATACACTGATTAGTTCACTATGAAGCTGCGTTTTTTTTAATTCGAACATTTTCTTTTTCGCCGCTAGATTGGTCTTTTTCCCCTCTGTTCGTCCTTTTGAACAGTGTTCAAAAATATACACTAAATATCGCTCCTTAGTGTTCGGTTCGGTTGATTTGTGGAAAACACTAACGTTAATAGTTTTTGTCTAGAAAATCATTAAAAAAATTATGTTTCCCTGTTTATCATCTTTCGAACACAAAAATAATACTGTTCTTATTCAACTCAACAAAAAGATGAGAACATTTAATACCGTTCATTGTGTTCGGTTCAGCTTATTAATGTTCGTTCGTTTCTGTTGTGCGTAGCGCACTTTTAGCTGTCAAAAAAACCCAAAATTTTTCACAAAAATGTAACAAAAGAAACATTATAGAACATTAAAATATCATGTTTCTCTACAGTATCACATTAATTTTTCGTTTTTTAACCAAGAACAGAACACTATATAATGTTCGGCTCTTTCTAGAAAATAGTTACGAACGTTATTAAGGGTTTCGTTTCGCTGCTTATTTTCGCACACTGCTTGTGACTATTTAAGGAAATCAAAACACACTTGTAGATCTATTAGGTTGTTTTAATATCATATAACCCGATTTTCTAAATTTATCTTTTAAAATATATTTCGCGTAAGTTGAATTTATCGGCAATTAGGAAATTTTTTTTTAATTAAGTGATAAAACGATATTTCCTAAGAAATTAATAAGATTTGGTTTTTCGTGCTTAATTCCCAATTTTAATTCTTAATAAATGCACAGAAATTAATTGTTAGAGGATAAGCTTATTTCTATGCGTATTTTATCATCAGGAAACATTCTCCCAAAAAATTTTAGAAAATCCAAATTTATTAGCAAATAAAACTGCAGAGTCAATTAGAATTACAAACACTCAAACAAAAAGCAACCAGTGAAATGCGCATTGGAACTTGCTTATCCTCAAACAATAAATTTCAGTGCATTTATCGAGAATGAAAATTGGAAATTAAACACGAAAAACAAAATCTTATTAATTAAAAATTATATATTTCCAAAAATTACTTTGATAATTTCCTAAGAGATTTTATAACGAAAAATTACCACTTTCACCAAAAATCCAAATTTTCACTAAAAATCGACACCTTAAAAAAAACTGCACTTTCACCAGCGTTCGAAAATAAACCGAACATTTTTTAGCAAACGGTACACGCACTCAAAAACGATATATATTTGTTAGTGTTAGTGTATTAGTACACAACCCTTAACTATTTTCACAAAAGTAACAAACATTGTATCTGTGGCCTTTTGACAAAACATCTTAAGTCAAATTATAAAAGTTGAAAAAAAATGCTGTTAATTGTACGAATTTTCCTTCAAAAAACATTTTTGTTTACGATTTTAAAATTATGTATTATAAACGAAATTTTTCTTTAATTTCGGTTTATTTTATTTTTTGATAAAAATGATTTTTTCACCGAGTTTTTTTTAAAACTTTATTTGCTAAGATGTTTTGTCAAAATGCCACAGATATAGTGTTCTGTTTTTCGTTATAAAACAGAACAATTGTATTGTTCTGTACACATACATTATATTTAAATGTTGATTAGTGTTATTTTTACATTGATGAAGGAATGGGCAAACAAAAAATGTAGGCAACGCTTCTCACTAGTATTGTTGTTGTTGCTTGCCGTTTGCGCGACCACAGCACGAATAGACTGTGTGTGTATTGTTTACATCTTTTGTTTTTGTAAAGCATTTTTTGTTGTAAATACCAATGAAAAGGGCTCTGAGCACAACTGAAACTAACGAGCATTAATGTGCTAAAACGAACACAACGAAGTTTTTGTGTGTTTTTACAAAAAAAACCGAACGCAATGCAATTAACACTATTAGCGTTTGTGTTTTCTATATTTCTACCGTACCGAACACTAAAGAACATTATAGAATGTTTATTTTCGAACACTGATTTTCAAAGATATCCACAATTTTACTAAAAAAGCTATTTTTTCACGATACTTTATAATCAATTCAAATAAAGCGATATCTTTAATAAAATAACATTCAACAAAAATAATCGATATTTTTAGGGAAAATTATATTTTCAATTAAATTTTATATTTTAAAGACTCTTTTAATCCGTGTTATTAACAGTAACTGATCACATAAACAAATATTTTAAAGACACTTTTAATCCGTGTTATTAACAGTAACTGATCACATAAACAAAAATTATTTGTGCGTTTTTTTTAAATTTTTTTTTTTACTGGGATGAGACTTTATCCCTTAGCTGCACTTTTAGTCAAAATTATATATAGCAATTTTTCTGTATGTATTTATTAATACTTAATTTAAAAAAAAAATAGCCACTATCAAACATTTTCTTGGAATTGCACACAATATAAAATAAATACTTAAAAATAAATAAAAACAAAGATGTAGGCGCAGTTCCTCTTAAATAATCAAAGTTAAACGTCTTCCCCTTAAAATTTTTACAGCACTCATAGAAGGACTTTATTATGCCAATATTTTATTTATAAAAACAATTGCAACTATATATTTCATAATTTATTTGAGTTGTTCAAATTAATGGGGAATATAAATAGTAGGTTAAACAAATAAAACCAAAAACCCACATTTTTTTCTATACATAATTATTTTTTACATTCAAACTTTTAATAGTTCCCTGCAAATAAACATGCAGACGTTGCGAGGGACGACTGCACAACACAGATCAAAATCAAACGACAAGAATAATTTTGTTTTTACTCCAATTTCCAAGAAAACATGTCTTTCATGCATGTCAACATCATCCGCTGACTGTATCCTTGTATCAGATTCTATGCTCCAACAAACAACAAGCACAAATAAAAAGTTTAAGATACTCATGCACACGCAGAAGTATTTCAATATTGAATATATTTATATGTGAATTACTCAGCTATGCACACATGAGCTGAACTCTCAATACATATCAGTGTGTTTTGTAAGACGGATAGAGTGACCAGAAGTTTTTACGAAAATAAAAAAAGATTTATTGACTAATATTTTTACTCAAAATCGATATTTTCACTAATAATCTATATTTTTACTTAAAATCGATTTATGTTATTGTCGTGCTTAATTCGCAATTTTTATTCTTGATAAATACGTTGAAATTTATGGTTGGAGGATAAGCAGGTTTCTATGCGCATTTCACTGATTGCTTAGGCCAGATAATCAAGAAAACATTTTCCCAAAAACATTTAGAAAAGCCAAAGATATTAGCAAATAAAAGTGCAGAGTGAATGAGAATCACAAACACTCAAAAAGTCTGATTTTCAACGATATCAAAGGTTAAACAAAATACCAACAATAATAAACAGCGAGTTTATCTTTTCCTATAGGAAAATAAAATAAAGCAATTTGCCAGTTCAGTTTTTTATGCACGTGCACTTGAAAATTCATTATGAAAGTAATTTTTGGGAATACAAAATTTTTAATTAATAAGATTTTCTTGTCGTGCTTAATTCCCAATTTTTATTCTTGATAAATACTCTGAAATTTATTGTTGAAGGAATAAAAGTTGTGAATTAAGCTCGACAAACAAATTCTTATTAATTAAAAATTAAATATTCCCAAAAATTGCTTTGATAAGAAAATTAATACTTTTACAAAAAAATAATTTTTTTTTTCTAAAATGAAAATTTTCACTAAAATTCGATATTTCTACTAAAATCTTTTTTTAATAAAATTTGTTTTTTTATGGAAAATTAATATTTTTTTCGAATGTTCTTCAATGAGTCAAATTTTAATTTATAAAGATTTTTTGCAATAGTTCTCTTCCTTCAACATTTCACATACTTGGTTGATATTGAAGCTGCAGATAGGAATGTCTCTATACTAGAGTTTGTTTTTGGGAATTCCCGGAATTTTTAATTCACGCTTTTGAAGACAAATTTTTTTTAAAACTTTAGTAGAGACAAATTTTTTTTAAAACTTTAGTAAATCTATGTGGGACTCGTGTCTTTAATAAATAAATAATAAATTTAAACACAATATTAAACTTTGCTGCAATTAAAGGCTTATATTTGAGAATGGGCTTAATGCAGGGTCTATGGTAAATTTACAGTGCAACAAAATTCGGGTCATCGCCGCCAGCCTCAATACTTGTAACGCGAAATAAAACTAGACTACTGGTAGAACAAATCCGTCAAAGAGTTTTAAAAAGTTAGCTCGGGTTTTCGAAAATTCGGCTCTTGAAGTTTTTGAATTTTTTGAAAAGGCATTTGGAATAAGTCAGAAAAATGTACTAAATGTACTTCTGAGATAAAAAATTAATTTAGATGTCTTCAGTAGAATTGTATGGCGATTCTTTCCTTAGAATATATTAACCCTCTAACTCTCATTTTAAGGAGTAATTTTTGTAATTTTTCTTATCTTTTATACAAAAGTATACTAAAACGGCCCTTTTGAGGGTTAACATGTTCTTCGAATATTTTATGCATCAAATTTCACTAGGGTCTTACAAGACCAAAAGTTGGTGCAATATATGTAAAATGCTTAATAATGGAAAATTGAAGAGAAGCATATATGTACATATTTTTATTTTTCACGTCAAAACAGTGTAAATTTTTTCTGAGCTAAATCGTATACATATTAGGATTTGTTATGGCATTTTTTTTTTTAGAAAAATTAACCCTATGTTTTAATTTTCTGCGGTCTTTTTTGTTAAAAGAAAAAAAAAAACAGAAGTACATTAAGTAATTTTGCGTTGCAAGTATTGAGTCTGTTTTTTTTTTGTTGCACAATGTTATAGACGTATCTTCACGAAATTTTATTTCTTATCTTAGCAAACTGTAGTGGGCTAAATTTTAAACCAATAGTTAAGTGTTTTCCGAGATTGTGTTTCATATGGTACATTTCGAGTGATCTCAAGCCTAATGAAAGTAGATTATGCTAAACTGCACCACCAAAGCATAAGTTAAACTCACATGATTTCTGAGAGTGGTCTTAACATGAGGCCGTAGGTAAATTATGGACTGACCTTCATGAAATTTTGTGACATATAAAACGAATTTGTTGAAATTTAATTCCGCCACAAATTTATGCTATTTTTTGTCAAGTTTTTAGGGAGGTAACGCCACATTTGGGTGCATAGCTCTTTTCGTACTGAAGCGATTCTCTGGAAGAACTAGAAACAATTTAACACCCAAAATGGCTAAAGCGACTTAGAATTACTGTAGGAATATTCAAAAAAATCTTCACATGGAATCACAAACTTATTTCACCTTCATTTTCCACTGCTGCTTAGCGAAATAAGACTTAATTATATTATGTAATTAGTAAATAAATGCGGTAAATTTATTTCTCCTTTATTCTGAATTTGTTAAACGGTGAAATTGTTTCAGAATTCCTACTTCGTAATGTTGAGCTTTTAGTTCCTATTCGCCCTTTCAGAAATTTTATTCCCCTAACAGCCGTACCTGAACAAGAGCGTAAACGTTGTGTCACAAACAGTAGTGTTACCTTTCTTGTGTAATAAAACCCACCTACTTAGTATAACTAAAAAGAAGAGAAAAAACCGCTAGATTGACAAAAAACAGCTAAATTGCCATTATTTATAGCAAAAGCGGCCAACTTCACTATACAACGCACTGTCAAAATCGGATTTTCAAATTGCAAAGCGTTGACGCCGGGATGCATTATACAAATTGTATGAGCATGAGAATTTTTGACAGCTAGAAAACGCTTTCCTATCTTGTTTAGGTACGGCTATAAGACTTCTTTCATTCAAATTATGCAAATGAGCTCTAAGTTGGACAATGTTAATACGTATACTATTGCTAACCTCTTAAGTGTCTTAAAATAATGTTAGTCTTAATTTTTTTTCGTTTTTGTTCTTTACAATTTTCGACGTATGTTTCGGGTCTCCATCTTGCTGAAACACTAAATCTTTTTCTGAATAGGCACTTTTTTCCATTAACTCCGGCAAATTGATCTGAAGAATACTAAGGTAGTCCTCCTTCTTCATTATTCCTTCAATGTTTACTAATGGTCCAACGTTCTAACATGAAAAACATCCCCACACCATTAAGCTTCCACCACCATGTTTTACAGTTTGCTTAACCTGGTGTCGCTGGAGCTTTTCATGTGGTCGGTGCCAATAGTAGTCTTTACCATCTGACTGGAATCGATTTATTTTCGCCACATCAGACCAAATCACGCGTTTCCAATCCTCAGTTGTCAATTTTCCGTAGTCCTTACAAAACTGTAAACGTGACTACATTTTTATTGGACAAAGCCGGTTTTTTTTTGTTTGATGGCTGAAACAAGACCAATTTTTCGTAGTGCCCTACGCACAGTCCATTCACTTACACTTTTGTTGATTGCTTTTGCAGCTAGTTTTGGTGTTTTGGTATCACTTTTTCTCATCAATCGTTCTATATAGCGTGCATCAGCGTCTGTCAGTCGTCGTCCAGTACATCCAAAACAGTTTGAGCACCATATAAAATACTGTGGTTTAAATCTCCACTTCCAGATCATATGCACAATGTTTTAAGTCCAAAACGTTTTGTTGTTCTCTTTTTTTTTTGCACGAGTGACACACAATGCCAATGTGTGGTAATGATATTGTAGTGCTTCCGGCCAGTGGTCGATTTTTCGGCCACCAAAGATAATGGGCATTTATAAGTCAGAAAACTGGTCAACTACAAATTGATTTTTGTCGATTCTTATAATATACTATTTATGCTTTAAAAATAATGAAAAACAAAAAATTTTATTTTCTATTTTTTAATATATTTTTTAATTGGAAAAAAGTGTTAAAAATCGGCTTTTTTTAATCCTCCTACCAACATATTCTATAAAGTCTTTAAAAAATCTATTTATTACTAATATATTAGAAATCATTCCAGATTTTATTTTGGTGAAAACAGATCAAAAAAATTATAGCAAACTTTAAAGATATACGTTAAAAAAGGTACTGGTCGAAAAATCGACTGGTGGTAGAAAATGGGTTAAGGGGGCTCCAATAAAAAATGTTCTCTATGAACTTGAAATCTATTGAAGAAAAAGTCCCAAAACTGCATAGGAGTCCCTCCTAGGGGGATAAAATGTAAGACCGATTAATTTTTCGCCGTAAACTATTAATTCCGGATGAGAAGTGATTTGGGTCTGTAAAGAAATTTGCATAAAGTCCAAGTTAGCCGGGAGTAACAGTAACTTAACCCTACCGTAAGACCAATCTATTTTTTTTCAGATTGAGACGTTACATCTTACTGCTAAATATAACCGTTCTAATTGCTTTACATACAACAAAATGAAGCAGCTGATTTGCAACTTTACTGTTACTTTCGGCTAACTGAGCCTTAACTCTTTAACTTACGTGTATCCCATTCACAAATTTTTAGATAATAATAAGGACACCTTAGGCTGGCGTAAAAGTTCCAAAAATTTTAATCTAAATTGTTCATTTCCAGTTTTGCAGATGATTTTAAAAAAATTTTTTTTTTTTGTTCGAAACGATAATTTAAAAACACATTTTTTTAAAAACGGCAACACTTAAGCACCTCATAACTTGAGAAATAAACATTATAAAAAATTATATGGGACACACATTCATATCTACTTGAACTTTAGTAATGCCTAATATGAAGAAATTTGGGCAAACATTTTTTTCGTATATCCGCTTCACGAATAAAGTCTCATATATGTACTTCATGGGGTCTTAGATGAATTTAAAAAAAGTTTCACATGAAATGATGAACTAACTGCCTGTTTAACGATATCGAACGTCATCGTTCGCATAGAAAATTACATTTAAAACAAAAACAAAGTTCGAACATTGTACGAACTTTGTTTTTGTTTTAAATGTAATTTTCTATGCGAACGATGACGTTCGATATCGTTAAACAGGCAGTAAGTATACCCTTAACCACTAGTGGTTAGTGAAATTTAAGAAGTATCGTGGTTAGTGGTTAGTGAAATTTAAGAATATCCGATATCGATATCGGCAAGTCTTAAGTATCGGCATCGGTTACATCCGATTCAAATCAATTTTTTTGAGAATCCGAAAGTTTTTTTAAGAAAAAACGATATTTTCACTAAAATTCCAAAATTTCACTAAACCTATATTTTTTTTACCGAAAATTAATTTTTTCAAAACAAAAAAAACCGATAGGCAATGTTCAGGAAATCAAAATCGACTGAAATGAAAATCGAAGGAAATTTTTAGTTCAATTTTTTAAAAATTACCGTAGTTTTTCATGATTTTTAGAGTAATTCTAATAAATATAAATGGTACTCAAGGTATGAAAGATAAAAAACGGAATAAATAGGAATAGCTTATCCCATCAACAATAAATTTCAGTTTATCAATAGTATGAATTGGGAATTTATCACATTAAAACGAAACTTTGTTAATGAATTTTTGACTCCCAGGATAAGCTTTGATAACTATTATGGAAGTGGCAATGTAATTAAACTGAACTGGCAAAATAAAATTAAGTAATTTGTTTTTATTTTTGTTTTTTCTTTACCCATAGAGTTGACAAAAATCAACCAATTGTAGTCGGGTTTGTAATAAAAGACAAACTCACTGTTGATTGTTGTTGTTTTTGTTTAAGCTTTGATATTGTTACAAGTAAAACTAGTGTTTATAACTCTTATTCGCTTAAGAGTTTTATTTGTATAATATCTTTAGTTTTTCTTAAACCGTTGGATGATGTTTCCTGATGATCGGACCTAAGCAACCAGTGAATAGGAATAGCTTATCCAATCAACACTTAATTTCAATTTGTCAATATGTAGTATGAATTGGGAATTTACCACATTTTAACGGAACTTTGTTAATAAAAGGGGATTTATTTGAAAATTTTATCAATTTCACTCGAATTCGATTTTCTGAACATGGCTGAATATTTTCATTAAAAGTCGATATTTTAAATAAAAATTTATACATATAGAAATTTATAGAAAAGGTCAACTAACGTTTTTAAAAAAACAAAATAAATACCTAAAACGCAAACGGCTCTTACTTACCAAAAATTAAAAATTGACTTTTTCGTTGATTTTGATTAATTGCAACAACAAAAATTACCCACAACAAATTTTATTAGCAAAAAAAAACCAAAGACCCTGTCTATTAAAGGTTGTATGGTAAACGCTAAAACACCTAGCTTACAGTTTGCATAAAATGCAACATTGTCAATTGTCAAAACTACATGTAGATTTAAAAAGAAAAATAAATTTTAAGCAGTTAAAGGCGGTTTATCAATTCATCATTTTATATATATAGTTTTGGCTTCTCCTGTAAAAGTTTTAAAATGTTAGATAGGGCTTTTTGCGTTTTAGGTGACGATTTGTAAAGGACAAATTTCAGGTATAGTGCAATCATATCTTTGTTAATCCAACCATATTATGATAAAATCAGTTATCTTTTAAGCCGCCACAATCATATTATGAGTGCCCATGATCATTTTAGAGTTGTTAAAACCATTTATGTATGTACATGTTTGCCACAAATAATTATTTCTGCTTTTTCCATTTGGTAAAAGTTGAATTTCAAACATATATATATAATCATAGAAAAAATGTGCATAGTTGCGGATAATCATTAAATCTGTGGTTTTCACGAATAATCGCGTAAGTCGGTTTTAACCGAAATTGAGATAATGATGTCAAAGCGCTACATTTTGCATTAGGTTTTTATGAGTATTAAGCTTTTTAGAATATAATGTAGTATTATTAATTTTTTTCTGCTAAAACAACTTAAGTTAACTGTTTAATAAAATATTTTGCTATTATAACGATTTATGTCGACATAAATCGCCAAAAATTGTAAAATTGCTGAATATGTTTCAAAAAAAAAGCATATGTGATGTTATGTTGTTATTCGTGCAAAAAATATGAAAGTATTTTTTTAAAATTTTTCTATTAATAACAACTTATATGTACATGTGCGTTTATTGTTGACTTCTTTAGTTGCAACAACAGCAGATGAGCGGTTGTTTGTAATTTTAAGTCCATACGTTGTGCTATAAGTATCAAAAACTCTGAATATGTCGCCAACTTGTCTGCTAAAAATAACAACGTAAGTCGTCATGTGTGATTAAAATGATAACATTTATTTTCACAAAAAAGAACTTATGTGGAGATATGATGTTATATTGCACACACTTAATGAGTCAATCAAACATATGCATTTTTAATCCTTTTACAGATTGTGATCCTGTGAGGATTTTTTCATGAAAACTATGTATAATACGTAGAAAGTCACTGTTAAGAGGATAGTAAAGAAAAAAGTTTAAAAAAGCATCTACAGAAGCCGCAATTGAAAAAAATAATTGTTTTTGCTCTCCTGAAAAGTTTGGTTTTATAACTTACGCGATTATTCGTGAAAACCACAGAAATAAACTGTTGTAGGCTTAGAAGGGACTGATTCAATCAAATTAAGGTAAAGTGGAAATGATATATTAAAATTTTCTGCAGCAATACTGTATTAGTCGAAGCATATTTTTCTCCGAGTGTAAGCGACAAAATCAAAAAATTGTATCATAAATTTAATGGACTCAAAAAAAAAAACATGTACAAAAGAATAAATAAACCTGACCACACCACATGTTTTGTGTGACTTTCTATTGACACTTAAAAAAAAAATAGAAAAACTTTTTAAAGTTCTAAGTATTTGTAAATATGGATGTGTCTTTCCATCCTCATGTCCTTTTCCTTTTGCCATTGTTTTCGTTGTAGTTGTTGCTGCTGATGTCTTTTAATTTTACAAATTAGTTGTTTGTATCCGTTTTTGTGTCATTTAATATGGAAACCAAAGATGAACAAAACCTACACACACAAATAAATGTACATACATACATATTTATAAACATTGTAATGGCAATAAGAGAAAAATATCCATTACAATAAATAAATTGTTTTCAGTTGGCTTTGTTTTGTCTGCCAACCAACTGACAGACAAGGAGACATACCAACCAACTAACCTTCCTCTCTCCTCCACGATGCCCGCAGTAAAATAAGTCATTTTGACAAAAAAAGAAGATGATGAGCACCAATGTCCTCATGCTTCTCGTCATCTACTGCAAGCTCTCTTGTTCCACATCCTTTGCAATCATTTAGCTACAAAGTTTTAGTAGCATTTGTCGGTCGTACTCACAGTTTTGTCTGTGCTGCCCATTGTTTTTCTTTATTCATTTTATATTTTAGTCATTTAAACATTTTGTATTTGCTGAAGTGTAAATTCAAGTGAAATGGGAATTTTTAATGTTTATCTCTTGTTGAGTTGTGTTATTTCCAGTATGAAATAATAATGAAAATACTTTGTGAGTCAGTTTGTGTGTGTCCTGGCAACGAACCACACCTGTAACTTAAGAGGTGTACAAATGTCCAGATGAAGTAAATTGGCTAGAGCAACAACATCAACAGCCATGACAGCAGCAACAACTTGTTGCAAAATATATGTATGTATAAAATGTTGGCATATAATTTGTTTTATTGCCAGGAAAATAAAAAATGCTTCAAATAATGCAAATGCCACATAAAATTCAATTACTCCTGTCTTCTATAATGTACATTACATTATAGAAGATGTATAATAAAGTTTGTAGTGTATAGTCTGACGTGTAGTTATAGGTGGCTCAAACAAGGGTTTTTTTTTGATAATCAAAAGGCGAAATGTAAGAAGTACATATTTTAAAAATTTTAACTTTAAGTGAAAATCGATATTTTCATCTGTTATAGAGATTTTCACTAAATATCTGTAAAAATCTATAATTTCACTAAAATTCAAAAATTACTCAAAATATTGTGTTTTAGATAAGAATCGATAATTTTACTAAGGCCCCTATTATGAGTTACATTCGACAAACGGTTTTCGCTGGCTATCGAATGAACATTTTGTATTACGAGTTCGCAGTGGGATGAAACCCCACAGAAGCTACATAAATTCGTCCTGATCACGTGAAACATTAAGGGTTTTCATGATATCGCTTAAAAGTCTCGCAATCTGTACAAACTGTGCATTAGTACGCCCTCGCAAATGAACTGTCAAATATTGTATGAGAATTCATTTACACAAACTTCGTAAATTTGCCCAACAATTTTGACTCGAAAACTTGCGCTGTTCATTTATACAAACAGATCTTTCAGTGCTATTAACGTCGTTTTCAATGAAAAATCCAAGTGCTTATAAATCACAAACAATAAACTCTAGCAATATGTTGAGCCAATGAGTCTTTTGGCTTTCTTTGTGCATGTTTAACCCTTATGTGAGTGACAAAAAAAAACACCTTTAACAGAGAGACAGGGTACCCAGGTACCACATATAATATATACGAAAGTTTTATATTATATTACAATATATATAAAAGATTAATGCTACCAAATGTAAAATATATGTACGTTTTTTCAATGTCTAACATCAACACTAATCTGGGGTTTTCCCTCTGGCTTTGTGCTTGATCGACAAATGTGCTATATAATTTTGCGTGAAAGTAATAGAAAAGAAAAAAGAGTGACTGATGACTTTAACAAAAATTTAGAATCAAAATATCCAGACGCTTGCAATCGGCCAGAGAAAAAAATTTGAGCTATTTTCTTGGGACTATTGATCTTTGGTGGCATACATAAATCAAATTCAGAGCACCTAACAGAATTATGGAAACCATACCATTTACCTTTGTTTCGTGCAGCAATGTCTTATGTGCTAAGCGTGCTGAAACTGGCAAAGCTGCTTGCAATGAGAGATATTTGGACGATGTTGAACGAAAACTTATTTTAATTGTATCCAGTTCTTGGAACATTATCCATTCCTGGTGGACAAAAAGATAATTAAATTTCCGAAAATAGAGATGACAGTTGTCAGAAGAGTTGTCGGCAGTTGCTCCATTTGCAAAACCAATAAAACAAATAGAAAAACTCGGAAAGCATGCGCAAGTTGTTGTATTCCGATTTGTAACGAACATTTAATAAGCCGTCCTCTGTGTGAAACCTGTTTTCAATGAACTCCGTAAACTATTTTTTTTTTTGTTTTTCTGATTTTTTTATAGTGAAGTGTATCTTATTTGTATTTTTTTTTTTCTTTACTCAAGTCTTTTGCTTGGATAAATAAAAAAAACGAAATATACAAAATAACTAACACTGTTCTTTTTATTTTTCATTTTCATGCATGTCAAAAATAAGAAAATATTGCAGATTGAAAAAACCAACATGATTTTAAACTCATTTTCATTAAAATAATCAAAATAATACTAATAAAAATATGTTATTTTAAATATTTTCATTGAGGTACCCGGGTGCCCTGTCACTCCGTTAAGGGTGAAAATTGTAAATTGACCCATATCACCCTCTCAAGTTAAGAAACTAAGCTAATGTTTATCCAAATATATCTTAAACACAATAATAAGAGTTCTCAAGAGATTCCACTCCCTCAAGAAACTTCAAATAAAAAAAAAACGCAATTAAAGTTTAAAAAGTTACCCGGGTACCCTGTCACTCACATAAGGGTTAAAAACAAATTTCATATACTAATCACAAATCTCAACTTTTATTTTTATATTTTTGAATTTTCTTTTATTTTTGTATTGACGTTTCTTATAAACTGACATTAATTTTTTAAAATTACACAAAAATTAAAAAGGTTCTTCACAAGGCGAATTTACACCAGGTGAACTTATCTTGCTACGTAAGCAACAGCTGATAACTAACCTTGTGTCAAAATGGTATATCGTTTTGGTGGTTCTGTGGAATCTTTACTTAATTCTATAATTTTCGCTTAAAATTATGAAATTAAAAATTTTTTAAGTTATCACATTTCACAACACACAATTTAAAATTAAAAACAAAATGAAATATTTGCTTAAATTTTTGACACAACGTTTAAATATTTTACAGTGTTGTAAACGAGATTGTAAGACAAAAAGGTCATTGAAGACCTGAAACTGAAAGTTAAGCATTATTGGAAGTGTTTTATTGTGCATCAATTGGATGGTCAGGATTTGAAGGTGTTCAAGCAAATCATACAAGACCGCCTTGTATGAATTCGCCTTGGTTCTTCATGAAACGAGTCTTGCAAGTTTGCCCATATGGCAATTTAATGCGATATCATGAAAACTCTTATTATGTTGGAAGAATTCCAATCAATTGTAGTGGGGAATGTAAGGAGAGATAAACTCACTGTTTATTGTTGATGTTTTTGTTTAAACCTTGATATTGTTACACGTAGAACTGTTGCTTATGATTCTTATACGCTTAACAGTTTTATTTGGTTTAATATCTTTGGTTTTTCTAAAATCTTTATGGATGAAGTTTCCTGATGATCTGGCCTAAGCAACCATTGAAATGCGCATAGGAATAGCTTATCCCATCAACAATAAATTTCAATGTTTTTATCAAGAATAAAAATTGGGAATTAAGCACAAATAACAAACTCTTATTATTTAGATTTTTTAAATTTGTTAACCAACATTTTTTATTTTAAGTCACAGCTGATCAGTGATGCCAATAGTAGGGAATTTTCCCTTTTTGTAGGGATTTTTTCTAAAAATTTCAAGCGTAGGGAAAAAAGGAAAGATTTTTTATTTTAAGGCAAATGTAGGGAATTTTTAAAATACTATTTAATTTTCAATATATTGCATAAAAATACGTAAATATTCGTATTATTTTCATTTAAAAATTTATATTTTTCATATACAATAGCATTTAAGCACAAATGTAGTATTTTTTAAATAGAACTAACCCTTTACTAGTCTGTCAATATTAGGGGGCGGCGAATAGTCGGGCATTCGCACTCACATTCATAATGAATGAAATTTCTACATAGAAATTAATTTTGTACCGAGAGAAAAAAATCACACCTTTTAAACTCAGAGAAATAAAACCATACAATTTCGAATTTTTAAAAAATATTTGAGAAAAACTTTCAAGAACAATTGTGATTTTTAGTTGAATTGTTAATTTTAATTTTAATATTTTTAGTTAGGTTTGAGTTCATCAAATTTAATTTAATTTTAAGGTTATGGAAATAATTTTAAAAGGAAATTTTGTTTATAGTTTTGTTCAGGGGAACTAAAGTAAATATTTTTTTTTTAAATTCCATAGAGCCTTCCATTTTATTTGGTACCAAGTTTGCTAAAAAAATAAGTATGTATTCTTGAAATAATGTTAAGTCCTTTAAAAAGGATAAAATATGAGGAAAAAAAAATCAAGTTTTGTCTTTAGAATAAAGGCGTTTCTGCCAAAAAGAAAAAATTAAAATTTGTAACACTATTATTTTTGAAATTGAATTTTTATATGTGTGTATGCTGTACATATTTATTTTAGTTGTTTTTCTTGTTGTTAATAAATGCTAAAATTATACATTTTAATAAATGCTTTAAATATAAAGGGTGACTTTTTAAAAGCTATAGGAAAATTTAAAAAAAACACATAAAATTCAGAAAAATGCATGAAATCTTTATTTGAATCGATAGTACGGTCCATATAATTTAATGTTTGAAGATTATTTCATGCAAATGTTGACCGTGACTGGGCCTCAAAGGGTCCATCCGCTTAATCCAATTTTGGCATACTCTTTCCAACATTTTGGCCGGTATCTCATGAATAAATGCAATGTTGTCTTCCAATGCGTCAATTGAAGCGGGCATGTGTGTATAGACATGAGCTTTAACATAGCCCCACAAAAAATAGTCTAAGGGCGTTAAATCGCACGATCTAGGCGGCCAATTGACCGGTCCCGAACGTGAAATAAAATGTTCACCGAACTCGCCTCTCAATAAGTACATTGTTAAGCGTGCTGTGTGGCATGTGGCACCGTTTTGTTGAAACCACATGTCATGCAAGTCAAGCTCTTGCATTTTGGGCAAACAAAGAGTTGGATATCATCTCACGGTAGCGCTCACCATTGACAGTTACGTTTCGATTCGCATCATCTTTGGAGAAGTACGGTCCAACGATGTCACCAGCCCATAAACCGCACCAAACTGTGACTTTTTCTGGATGCATTGGTAGCTCTTGCAATGATTCTGGCTGATCTTTACTCCAAAATCGACAATTCTGCTTATTAACGTACCCATTGAGCCAAAAATGAGCTTCGTCGCTGAACACAATGAATGAACGCGATGATAATAAAATTCAATAATTTGCAAGCTTTGTTCGTTTGTAAGACGATTCATGGTTAAATTATAGACCAAACTGAAGATGTTTGACAGTGAAACAAAACACGAAACGTGCGTCAGCTGTTTAAACCAGTGTTGCCAAAAAGATAATAGCTAAAAAATCACCCTATAATAATTACAAAATGTTAACCAAACATGTATTTGTTTGCCTGTTGCTAAAAACAATAAATTTTTTAACTTAGGGAAAAGTGTAGGGAACATTTTTTTTGGTTGTAGGAAAAAATGGGATTTTTTTTAAGACACGTAAGGATTTCGTTAAATTTTTTACTGGCATCACTGCAGCTGATAGAAGATGTACTACTGTAAATAAGCTAAATCAAAATAGTGTTTTTTTTATTGAATGTGCGCCATAATACCAAATGAAAATTCGTTCGATCAGCTTATTTGACTGCTGTCGAAAATCGAATTTAGTTCAAAATAGGCACTTAAGAGTCGATATTTTTAATAACCATCGATATTTTGTATTAAAATAAAAACAATGGATATTTTTTTAATATGTTTACTGAAAATCGTTATTTTCACTAAAATCTCTGTTTCACATAAAATCAAATGTTTCCTAAATAGCCGGCTGTGTATTCACTAAAAATGTATTTGTACAACAAAAAAAACTATTTTTCAATAAATCTAAATATTAACAAAATTTTGAAGCTTTGACTAAAAAATCTTTTACACAAAATTTGAATTTTTGAAAGCCCACAAAAAGTCATAACTTTTCTTTAAAAGTAGCTAGAAGAATCCCAATAAAAAATGGAGCTTCCAATGAAGCAAGTTTGTTATATCGCTTACGGAAGACATGAATTTTATGTGGGGAGTTCCCACTATAAAGCAATACATTTTTGACACACAAAGCGTTTTCTTCAGCCCATAGAAAAATGTAACGGTCAGCCTTACAAACTAAATCTTTTGTTAACGTTTTTTTTTAATGTGTTCCCTTACAAACCTGCTTCGTAGTAAGGGAATTCCGTGGCACTTGAAATGTGATTTTTTTTTTTATAAAACTTGTTAAGAGTTCCTTTACTTACTTCACTGCATCTCTGTATGTCTTATTGCGTAGCGCTTAAATGTGCGCTTACTTTTTAAAATTTACTATTAGTGCTTCGCAAAACAATAAAAATTTTTATTGGAATAAAATTTAAGAATTGTGTATACCCCGTGGAAAGCATTTTTTGTATTAAAAATGGGCGTTAGACTTTTCTCATAGAAGCCTTTAAAAAAAATTTTTTTTTTCATTATGAAATTTCAATCGATTTATACATTAAGAGGTTTCCTAAACCCATTTTGCAAATTTTTTGAGCGATGTCTGTATGTGTGAATGAACTAATTTGGAAAAAAAACCTTTGAATACAACCCCTGAGGGAAACCTAAGTAGGTGCAAGTTTCTCCAAGTCACCAGTTTTATCGACTATTTTGGTGACATTGTCAACAAAATGTCTACGCTACACTGCATTTGCCAATATATTTGCCTTTAATACAAACAATTTTTTATCAATAACAATTGCAGTTGTTTTTTCTTCTCATGAGAAGTATAATTCCTATAAAAGTTGAAGAAATAATAAAAAAAGATTGTTATGAATTCGTAGTCCTACCAAAAGTGTAGACTAAATTTACAAAAATGTACTAGTTATTCTCTGGTTCCAATGTCTACAAATGTTCCCAAATGAACTACCTAGTCAATAATACCAACGTCTGTAGTAGATTTCCAATGACACGCTCATGTTAAATGTCTGTAGTAAATTACATTGTCTGGGGTATAATAAGTCACCAGTACTGGTGGTTGTGTCAATAGTGAATCAGTACAGATTCACTAGTGACATTTCCTGCAGGGACTTTAAAAAATACATTTATTGAAAAACATAAAAATTTTCCACTGAATAGATTTTATTCAGATTTAGCGAGATAATCCTTTTATTGAACTAAGGAGAAATCTGTTAGATAGTTTCGGAGAGTCAAAAAATGCCCCTTTCTCCACTCTTGGACCTATTAAAAAAAAATGCATATCTTGTGTGTCCATATAAATGTGGAAATATCTATGTTTTAAATTTCTTTAAAATCGGTTTTAGTTTCTGAGAGGCAGAAATCGCCCTCAATCTTCCCTCATTATCCTTTTTTTGAAAAAATGCATATCTTGTGTGTCCACATAAATATGGGTCTATCTATGTATGAAATTTCATTAAAATTGGTTTGATAGTGTGCACAAAGATCCTATTCCGGAAATCAGCTTGTAAGGGGCTATATGAAATTATGGATTCACCCCATTTTAATAGGTTTGGTCCTTGTGCCAACTAGAACCTAGAAAGGTCACATGTACAGCCAGACGGACGGACGGACATCGATAGATCGACTCAGATTCTGAGTCGATCAGTATACTTCAAGGTGGGTCTATGACCAATATTTTAATGTGTTACACACATCAGCACAAATGCAAAAAACCCTCTCTACTATTGTGTTGTGGGTAAAAAAAAAAAGAAATTCAAAAATAAATTTTTTTTTTATATTACGACCAGTTCAAACATGATACTAAAATAAAGTATAATTTAAAAAAACATCCCGAATACAATTGCTCATATTTCAATCAGCATAACAATGCAAATAATGAATAAATGAAGAATACTGATATTTTAACATTTATAGTAAAAAACCAAAACCCTCTTTTATATTTTTTTCAGGTCGATATGAATCGCTTAAATAAATTCAATTGTAACAATGGAACGGTCTGTAACAATATCCATGGAGTATTCAATTGTTCAAATGGTAAGAAAGAGCAAAAAGTTCAATCAAATTGCACTTAAAAGCAAAACGAGACAATAAAAAAAAAAACATTTCAGGTCACTGTAAAAATATGTCCGAATTTTTTTTGTGTCATCACAAAGCCGATGGACCCACAATTAACTCAGCCAGAGATAATACGAAATTAAATGGTTTCTTTGAATGCCACGGAGTGCATTGTACAAAAATCAAAAAACCATTTAGTTGTGACAGATATTGCTCGAAAATAACCACTTCGCACATAAATGTCTTAATAATGCATGTAAGTTCCTACATATTTGCTGAGGGACATTGAGATCAGATACTTTATTACTCTTAAATTCCAGGAGGATAATGTCATAGCGGCAGATTGTGAAACAGCGGTGGCCTTTAACGAGGCCAGAGGCAATGAACTGGGAGTTCGTATACCACCGACAGAGTTTTGGAAAGAGGATGATGGGAATTTATTAACGAATTGTGCCACGGTTACAAAAGATGGCGATAAAGTATTGTAAGTTAGGGAAAAAAACACATTTTAATGATAGTTTTGGCTTATGAGTTTGTTTTTAAGGGCCACGGATTGCCTTAATGGTACTTTATTGCCTCACAATGTTTTGCCGGAGCCTTTTATGAATTTTACCCAATTTTGGAAAATTTATGAGGACAGCAAAGTCGAAGTTGATCCTGAGCAAAAGTTCCTACCCAATCAACATAATTTGACTATTTATAAATATAAAAAGTTATTCATCAATTTGGAGGGTTGTGTCAACACTTTAAGAGGAGAATGTAAAGATTTCCATGCCCGACACGGCAGTGATGGCGATAATAATACGGCGCAATCGAGATATCAATGTTACTATAACAAGGTAAGTTATAAACTTCTAAATAAATCCATAAAGTTATTTATTTTCGTTTAGGTTTTAACTAATTCGTATATAATTCCAATTCATTTTTTCCAGGATCCTGCAGTTGAATTTGTTACCTCCAGATATGATTTGAAGAAGGTCTACAATGAATTGTTGTTCTCGTTAATAGTTCCTATTGTGTTGTTTATAGTATCATCGATTTCTCTTATAATTATAACAACATATGTCAAGGTAAGTCTTAAAACTCTTAAAAATGAAACAAATTTTACTTCAATTAAAAAAATTTTTTTGACTGCGCGACGTTGACACATATGCACTATGGCTGGAAGTCCGCACTACTCGTTTGCGCCTCCATGCATTGCATGTTTTTCACACCCTTCTTGCGTTCTACGTTTCAAGTTAGTTGCGACGCTTTTTACGCCGCATCACCACAAGTAAAAATAAAGTTTTATTTGTCAAAAGCAGCTGATTTGTTCGAACGCTGCTTGTGACGCTTACAAAAGTAATGAGTAAACCTACTATTTAAATTTAACGCGTTAAAGCATCCTACGCTTTTTGCGTAGGGAAAAGAGAATCCATTTCTGCTTCTCTCTCTCTCTCTCTTCTAAATACTCAAATAAATAAAATTTGAACCGTGTGAACCAGCATTAACTTGCTATGTCAAACAACACAGATTATATTTGTTTGACAGCTGCGTAGGCAGTGAAACATCTTATTAAATATACTCTGTGCTCTCCTTGTTTCTCACCATTAACTTTAAAATAAGTTTAGTTTTTGTTCAGCTGCTGCTTTGTTTTTCATACAAAATCGAGACAAGTCTATACATGCGTGTATGGACTAATCCATAAGGGAGTAGGACTACTCCAATACCTAGCATAAATATAAATAAATGTAAAAAACAAACTCCAATTTACATTGTGATGTCCTAGGGCTGGACCACATAACCCAGTTATGCAGTACATTGGTGTACCCCAAAACTAACCCATGTCGCTACACCATAGAGCACACACAGAGGTTAGTTTCGAAACTACTGTTTCACTACTTAATGGAGTACCCATAGAGGATAGATTCGAAACTAGTATGGAGCACTCACAAAGACAAGTTTTGAAAGTACTCTTTTTCACTACCCAATGGAGTACTTATAGGGGTTTGTTTCGAAGCTACTCTATTCCACAATACATTATGCATTCACACCCATAAGAGAGAATCAGGCTGGTTGTTAACTTCTTTTATGGAGTTTGACATTCAGAATACCCATACCTACATACAAAAAAAGGGACAGCTAGTATAAATCTCTCTGATGCGGTCACCTGTATGAATTCGCCTTGATCAGTACTCTAGAATAAAAATGTGGTCGATAGACTAAATGCCCTTGGGATCAAGTGTCTTCAAGACTTTTAAAACTAGAAAAATCAAAATTAAATGTTATTTGAGTGACACGTTCGAGAGTACAAGCGAACGAAAGTTTTAGAAATAAAAATTTATTTAAAATTTAGGTGAATCGCTTTCGTTCTCTAAAATGTTCGTATGACAAATGCATTAATTAGTAATGAGCTCTGGTTACTCTCAGAGACACAATTTTTACATTTTTAATTAATTAATATTATTTTTAATCCAAATTTTTAATATTGTTAATAAGGCTTAAGTTCATCAAATTCAATTTTCATTAAATTATTTTTATGAAGAAAGGAATTTTACAACATGAAAATTAATTAAAATTGTTATTGATAATCTTTAATCAAAAGTAATTTTTTGGGATTACAAAATTCTAATTTAAAAGATTTTGTTATTCGTGCTTAATTCCCAGTTTTTTTATTCTTGATAAAAACACTTGAAATTTATTGTTGATGGGATAAGTTATTCCTATGCGCATTTCACTGGTTGCTTAGGCCAGATCATCAGGAAACTTCATCCATAAAAATTTTAGAAAAACTAAAGATATTAAACCAAATAAAACTGTTAAGCGTATAAGAAACATAAGCAGCAGTTCTACTTGTAACAATATCAAAGTTTAAACAAAAACATCAACAATAAATAGTGAGTTTATCTCTTCTTACATTCCCCACCACTGTTGGGATCTGACAATTCTTAAACTGTACCGTCTCAATGGCAAACTTGTACCAACTTGACACAAATTGTACCAAAATTTCGCTATAAAATAAAAAAGCATACATAGTAAGAATTCATAACACTTTTTTATTTAATAAAAGCAAAAACAAAACAAGTAAGCAACTTTAGTTCGCCAAGCCCGAGCATTTGATATTCTACATCAAAGTATATACAGACAAATTTTCGAGAGTAAGATCCATGGGCAATCATGGACCCGCCAGAACAAAATTATGTTGAGGTTAAGATATATGTAAAAGTTTTTGTCGACAATTATTAAGATATCTTCATCTATATGGATATGTTTGCCTTTAAGTGATTTTAGGAAAGGGGTTTATATGAAACCTATGGTTAATTTTGGACCCATCAGCGTAACATTTTGCCTCGGCAAAGTGGCTATCGTAAAAGTTATTGTCATTTATAAGGTAGTCATCAAATATGGATCGATTCCACTAAAAAATGATAAGAAGATTTAAATTACAATAAAATAAGTCTGGTCCAAATTTAATGTAAATTCCAACGTAATAGGAAAATTGCGACCTGTACTTTGCGCACAAGGTTACATGGACAGACAACCAGCCAGCCATGCGGATGGAGGGACATCGTTAAATCAACTCAGAAAGTATTATTTTGTAGTGTTACACACATCAGCACAATCGCATAATACCCTCTCCACTATTGTGGCGTGGGTATAAGAATTAAGAAGAATTAAGAGATTAAGAAATTTGTCATTTCTCTTTTTCTCAAAGGCAGACAAAAATGTAGACACTTGGTTGACAGTGTCACCAAAACAATCGACAAAAGTGACGATGTGGACACACTTAATCCTAGGCTTCTACGGGGATACGAGCACATATTCTTATGCATGTATGTACTTCATATGAAAGTATAACACCCGAACATTAATTAACAATAATACAATTTTTGGTAGTTCTGGTCACCGCTGGAGATATGTTACTAAAAATTTTATTATTGAAAAAAGTGAGTTATCCACCTCAAGGAAATGATAAAATTTCGTGGGTTTTTTTTAAATTGTACCAAAAAGGGATGAATTGTACCAGTGTACCAATGAAGTTTCGATTGTACCAAATTTGGTACAATTGTACCACAAATCCCAACAGTTTTCCCCACTACAATTGATTGGAGTCTTCCAACATAAATTGTAGTTGTAAGTAGGTTATGAAAAAACAAAATGCAAAAAAAAAACAACTTGCAAAAGCATGTTGCCCGGGAAATTTTTTTTTCAGGCCGTGCACTTGCCTGAAAATTTTTTGTATTCCCAAAAAATTACTTTTGATAATAAACTGGCAAGTGCACGGCCTGAAAAAAACTTACCTGGCAACATGCTTTTGCAATTGTTTTTTTTTGCATTTTGTTTTTTCTTAACCTACTTACAACTACAATTTATGTTGGAAGCAAGGCCTATCCAATAGGTCTGCTTAAGAAGCCAGATGTTTGATTTGTTTATTCCTCAACGATGTCAAAAGTTGTTTACTTTTTCCTTATACATGTATATTTTTGTTTTTTTGCCACACATACATGCACACAAAACACATTTTTCCTTTTGTTTCCTCTATGTAGTAGTAAGATTTTGACAACGGTGAGGAATTTTACACAAACAATGCCTGTTGTTTTTTGTGTTGTTTTATTGTTGTAGAGGTAAGCAGACCTATTGCATAGGCCTTGGTTGGAAGAATTCTAATCAATTGTAGTGGGGAATGTAAGAAGAGATAAACTCACTATTTATTGATGATGTTTTTGTTTAAACTTTAATATTGTTACAGAACTGTTGCTTATGATTCTTATACGCTTAACAGTTTTATTTGGTTTAATATCTTTGGTTTTTCTAAAATCTTTATGGATGAAGTTTCCTGATGATCTGGCTTAAGCAACCAGTGAAATGCGCATAGGAATAGCTTATCCCATCAACAATAAATTTCAAGTGTTTTTTTTATCAAGAATAAAAACTGTGAATTAAGCACGAATAACAAAAAATCTTTTAAATTATAATCTTTAATTTAATGAAAATTAAATTTGACGAACTTAAGCCTAATTAAAAACATTAAAAATTTGGATTGAAAACCATAAATAGTTCAACAAAATAACCACAATACTAATTAATTTTATATCCTTTTTCAGGTGGGAGATGATGCTAAAATGCGTTGTATTTGCAATAGTGACGATTCTGATGCCGATGAAGTCTATTCGGCACGAAAGAGTAAAAGAAATCGTCAAATACAGAATTTGGAAAACATGGATAGTTTAAATCAATTAACTAATTTGGAGGTAAGTTAAATTAAAAGAAGCAGATGAGATATTATTTCGGCTTCAAATTAAAATAGTCTTTAGGAGCACAGAAGGGCTACCGGGTATTTCGATTCAAAAAGCAACATTTTTCGAAAGCAATTTTTGACATTAACTTGCTGCAAGTGTCAAAATATCACTGTCTTCAAAAATTTCTTGCAAGTTGTCTGCAAGTACGAAAACTGTAATGGTGTTAGTAAAAAAGTGTGAGTGTATTGAGTTTTTCGAACTTGTACTTGCATGTGTAAAGGCCAGGTAAAAGTTGGTAGCACTGCTATTAAAATACCAAAATGGACGAAAATATCCCACAACAAAATAAATAATAAATACTATTCAATGTGTAAAAAATATTACAATTGTTTGAAGTGTCAAAAGAAAAAGCCAACCATTACTTTATACTGCTTTTTATTTGTGAATGTAATTTTTTTTTTTAAATTTTTTTTAAAACTTCAAGACCACAAATATTAAAACATTTTCAATAATAACATTAAGCTACGGTCACACTTGTCAAATATTTGACGAGAAAAACGTGACCAACAGGCAAACTAAAATATAATAATAATACCACATCTTACATAAAACAGTCTTTTGCCATGTCTAGAAGTATAGTTAGTTTTTATTTGTGATGTTAAGACAATGTTAAATCTCACTAAATATTAACAAAAGTAGTGGTTATGATTATTTGGTCAAATGTTTAATAAGTGTGACCGTAGCTTTAGTAAACATTTATTTTATATTTATGCCCGTAATTTCTACAAAAAGAAAGTTGGTCGTGCTCGTACCTAACAGTTGTCTTTACCTTTTTCAACGTTTATTTGGCCTACGTGTTTTTGCCTTCAGTTTTCTTTTAAAACATGGCAGCTTTTACACCATAGGTTTCTATACAAAGCTAGATTTCTTTTTGTAGAAATTACGGGCATTAATCTAATATTATTAGGTTTAATTTGTTTGTTTTACACTTTTATTTGTCTTGAACTTTGTCTTTTGCACTTTGTCACTAACAAAATGGCTTTCGAACAATTACCTCATGCTTTTTACATAACTGAAGCTTGTAATAGAGAGTTGCCGTTACGAAAGGAACTTTTTGTTTTAGAAAAGGTATAAACAATTTCCGTTCATTCGAAACAAATAGCACGAATATCGTAATACACAGTACAAATTGTTTCAACTCGTAAATTATTTCTTTCGAATCGAAATACGCGGTAACCCCCCAGGTAACCTTATTTTGATTTTAAATCGAGCGATTCGAAGAATTTATTGTATGAAAGTTCCAAGATCGAGTTAAGGTCAGATTGTTACTATGTCCACTACAAGCCAACGTGTTCAAAGAAGAAACCTAACTAAGTATGCTGTTCAAAATAAAAATTTTCCCATGTTGGTATCCGGTATCTGCGGGAAATTTGTGTCAATTGCAGGGCTGTCAGATATGGCAATTTCTCGCCATACGTGGCCATTTTGAAACGTGTTTGCCAGTGGGATTTTCCATTTTTCGACTGGCGATTTTTAATATAACTGGCGATTTACTTATTTTTACCATTTATATTATTTTAGCGATTTTTTTTTTGACAGTTCGCTTTTTTTTTAATCATTACTAATTAAAAAAAACTGGCAACTTTTTTTCACATGATTTTTGGTTTTGTTATCATTTTAAGGCCCGTTTTCACAACTTACCGATAGCTATTTATTAAAACTTTACTTTAAGCTAAAGTGAGCGATAAAATTAATTAAGGTTCATCCAACCTGGTAGGTTAAAGTAAAGTTGTAATAATGAAACACTTTTTATACGGCCCATAAAATCTTACCTTTAGCTATCGGTAAGTTTTGGAAGTGTACGATCTTATAGACTTCTGTATTTAATTTAAGTTTTTAACTGAATATAAAGAGTGAACTTTTAAGAGCTATAGGAAAGTTTAAAAAAAAAACACATAAAATTCAGAAAAATGCATGCAATCTTTATTTGAATCGATAGTACGGTCCATATAATTTAATGTTTGAAGATTATTTTATGCAAATGTTGACCGTGACTGCGCCTCAAATGGTCCATCCGCTTAGTCCAATTTTGGCATACTCTTTCCCACATTTCGACCGGTATCTCATGAATAAATGCTTCAATGTTGTCTTCCAATGCGTCAATTGAAGCGGGCATGTGTGTATAGACATGAGCTTTAACATAGCCCCACAAAAAATAGTCTAAAGGCGTTAAATCGCACGATCTAGGCGGCCAATTGACCGGTGCCGAACGTGAAATAAAATGTTCACCGAACTCGCCTCTCAATAAGTCCATTGTTAAGCGTGATGTGTGGCATGTGGCACCGTCTTGTTGAAACCACATGTCATGCAAGTCAAGCTCTTGCATTTTGGGCAAAAAAAAGTTGGATATCATCTCACGGTAGCGCTCACCATTCACAGTTACGTTACGATTCGCATCATCTTTGAAGAAGTACGGTCCAATGATGCCACCAGCCCATAAACCGCACCAAGCTGTGACTTTTTCTGGATGCATTGGTAGCTCTTGCAATGATTCTGGCTGATCTTCGCTCCAAAATCGACAATTCTGCTTATTAACGTACCCATTGAGCCAAAAATGAGCTTCGTCGCTGAACTCAATTTTTCGATAAAAAAGTGGATCGCATTTTGATAATAAAATTCAATAATTTGCAAGCGTTGTTCGTTTGTAAGACGATTCATGGTTAAATTATAGACCAAACTGAAGATGTTTGACAGTGAAACAAAACACGAAACGTGCGTCAGCTGTTTAAACCAGTGTTGCCAAAAAGATAATAGCTAAAAAATCACCCGATATAATCTCCATTTTATGTTATTAAAAAAAAATAACAGAAGCTAAACAAAATTTACTTTTGGCGACTTTTTTGCAGGGCTGTGGAGTCGTTAAGAAATAGTTAAAACTCCGACTCCGACTCCTTTTGCTAAAATTTTTTAAGTACGACTCCGACTCCGACTCCGACTCCAACTCCGACTCCTACTCTAACCTAGCATTATTTAAGAGACTAGTTTTTATTTGAATTTAAACTCGCCATTGCATTTTTCCGTTCCTAATTCAATATTATTATTGTCCAAGAGCGAAATTTGAAATTGCAAGTCTTTATTATCTCTCCAATTTTCCCTCAAGTGAGTAGATAAAAGTATTCTCAAATCATTTTTCGGGTTAACCCCCACATTGATGGGAATTATATCTGGAACAATGTCATGTATTTTTCCGAGTTCCTTTTCCTTTTATTCTATTATAATTCACCTTGAAGGTTGGAACTTAAAATGTAGTTCACTTAATGCTTTCACCACAGAGGCTACAGCTGATTTCAAGTCATATTCATGAACATGGCTACAAAAATATTTTTTAATGTACGATAAATAAAAAACAACATCTTTACAAATTTAATTTTTAAATTCCTTAATTCGGCTCTATTTCATTAACGATATCTTGGCGAAATTCAAATATTGAACCCGCTGGTTTTTGTTACAGAACTTTGAGGTCACATTAAAACATAGAAAAGGACATGCTTCGATACAATCTATATAACTATTCTTATAAATTGTCAAAATAAGATGTTATCTCAATTTTTTAATTTTTGATATGAAAACTATACTGGTCCTTATTTTCTGACTTCACAATTTCAAAAAGCAGACCCTCTTATGGCCAATACCACTAATTTATTTAAATATCAATTTATGTTTAAAATTTGTTTTTTTTATGTCAAATTAAAATAAAATTATAAGAAAAATTATATTTAAATATGAATTGATATTTAAAAAGAACTGGAGAAATTGGTCATTAAAATTTTTTTATTTTGAAAAATATTGGAAAAATTTTAATGCAAAAAAGTCGGAGTCGCTAGTTTTTGTGGGTACTTCGACGCCGACTCCGACTCCGGTACCAAAACCTCAACTCCGACTCTTCAACTCCGACTCCACAGCCCTGCTTTTTTGTATTTTTTCTCAGTGTTTGGCGATTTTTGACTGAAATATTATACTAGATTTTTTTGTATGCAAAATTTAACTAAAAAAAAAAAGTTACGAAAACTATACAAAATTGACGTTTGGCGATTATTTGCAATTTCTGACATCCGGGTTGGCGATGGAGCTTAAAAAAATCTGACAACCCTGGTCAATTGTTCCAAAAGACTGGTCCTGGGATTTTTGAAACTAGAAAATGTACAAAAAGAAGTACTCATGATCAGTAAAAGGAGAACCAATCATTTTACTTGTTTACGAAGAACAAAAAGGTATAAAAGTAATGAATTACAGTAAAGTCTTTACCGGAGGTGTGGCATTTTTTTGGGAATTTCTAAAACTTGGTTCTTAAACTTAAGCTACGGTCAGACTTATCAAATATTTGACGAAAAAAACGGGACCAACAACCAAACTAAAAAATCATTTCGCTTAATATCAATATTTATTTTGATTAAAATACCACATCTTACAAACAACTGTTTTTTGCTATGTCTAGTAGTATAATTAGTTTATTTTGTAATATTAAGACCATTTTAAATCTCACTAACTATTAAAATAAGTAGGGGTTACGCTTATTTGATCAAATATTTAATAAGTGTGACCGTAGCTTTAGTGCTTGGACTTGTTTTATTGACATAATACTACATTGTATGGAAATAATTCTACATTGTAGTAACTTACACTAAATACGTTAATTGAGAAGTATGACTGGTCAAATGGTGTCAATTGACCCTCTCTAATGTCAACCCCATGTAGTTAGTAGTTAGTGAGATTAAACATGTTCTTAATATTACAAAATAAAACTAATTATAATGCTACCAATTTTTGTAAGATGTGGTATTTAATCAAAGTAAATATAAAGGAATTTTTTTTAGTTTGCCTGTTGGTCACGTTTTTATATCAAATATTTGCCAAGTGTGACCGACCGTAGCTTAAGTAAATGGCTTTTTAATTAGCCTGATAAAGTCAGGCCTAGGCGTAATTGCAGTAATGTTTTTTTTTAGTAGATTAAAGAACACAGGTTGTGCGTTACATTTACCTGATACAAAAAAAGTATCAGGCATTTACGCCAACCGTAGTCAGGCTGAATTGAAATTGAAAGCTAAAGTACCTTTAGTAGTTTATGCTCTAATATCATTTAATAAAAAAACGAATTTAGAAAGAAATTTTGTTTTAACTGTTTCTTAATCTAAAAGTTTGAAAATCATATTTTCAATTGAAATTTGTAAGCAATTTGATTCTTAGTCTTTCAGCAACGATTGGACAATAGATCCACTATAAACAAGACTTTGCGGTATTAAGGAAACTTGTATCTTCATTTATATTAAGCTATAAGATCTTTGTTATAGAGATCAACGCTCTATAATTTCTTCCCTCTTTCTCTGTTTTCCTCTACACAGAAAAAATTCTCTAAGCATTTTTCACCAATTAAAGCATTAATCAAAAATAAAATCAGTTTTAATTAAAAATTTAATCAAGTGAATCAAACGTTAAATCAAGTGAATTAAATAAAGTGATATTATTAATTTGTTTACTGGTGAAAATTTTATTAATTTATTAATTAATATCACAAATTTTCTAATTAAAACCGATTTTTATTTTTGTTTCTGTGTATCATCGGTTTCTGATCAACAATAACCGAAGGCTTAACTATATTTCTTCTTAGAATCTATGAGATTAAGGCGCAGAACAGACGGTGAAACGTGGTTTGAAAGCAGTTTCAATCGTTTTTTACACACCTCGCAATGTTTATTGTACCACAATGTGATAAAAATTATCACAACCACTTCGGTTTTCTTTGAGAACAGATGTCTGCAAACAGTCTAGTTCAAGTGATGAAGCAGAAAGAACTACATATGTGGTAAGCCTCTACATTGTGTTTCACTAGTACACAATCACGAGTTACCTGCACGCCGGTGTGGTCTCTCAAAGGAGTTTATGGTATAAATTCAAATAAAACTCAAAACAAACTAGACGTCGCAGTTTAATTTCAAAGTCTGTTCTGGGCCTAACGTGATTAAAGAACACTGAATTAAAAGAGAGGGTGGGTGCATCGAATAAGTTTTTGTTGTACACGAAAAGTTTATTTTCTTTTGTACTAAAGAAGAAAAATACAAAATCAAACGATCATTGGCGGTACAAATAAAAAGATGAAGATGCATTAAACTACACGCAGAAGAGGAATAACGCAACTAGTTTTATTCGACAAATGGTCTCAAAAATGTGCTCCTTTGCTTGTTATATCAAAAAAGTATCAATTGATACTTCGAGTAAGTGTTCATGCCTTGCCACTACATGCGCTCTACTCGAATACAATTCGTGCAGATTTATGATTTTGTACGTTTTGCTCTCCAGAGGCTTTCAGAATGGATTATCCTTTAAAGAACCACAGCCTTTAAATGCTTTATTGTATTAATGACTTTTGTAAGCTTATTATGTTCTAGAATCCGATATATTTTTAAAAGAACAAATCTTGTTGTATTTTCTCTCCCTTTCTTATCAGGGTGATAATAAAATAAACGATATTTTGTTCTTAGATGATTAACTTAGATGACGTTAATGCCTAAAGAAGTAAAATTTTTTTTTACAAAAAAAACTTTACCACTAGGAAGACGACGTAAAACATGGTCATCAAAAGGATAGTAATAGTGGCGGCTGGCTCCTCAAAAGTGTGAGCCATTGTAAAACCAAAACCATGCCTTAATTCACTGAGGAACATTGTAGCTCTATCCGGAGGTCTCAGTTCGATGTCCGTTAATGTTTTTTTTAATGGAGCAGTGTTTTATCTCGTATTTGAGACATAAACCGATTTTCAATATAATAAATTATATTCAAAACTTTTCAAAATATATGAAACAGAAGGTGATTTGTACGAACAGGAATTTTTTTAGGACGATTAAGGAGAAATATTTTAAAAATCTAAAAATGTTTAAATTCTTGTTTAAATCCCAATATTAATTTTTATTTTTCAGGATCACGACGTTAGTCCGGCTGATGCTAATGCCATGATTGGCAGCACAAAATCCCTATTGCCCCTTAGTCCCACCAACGATTCTGGTACCACCGATAATACCATTGACGATGAAAAGGCCTCAAAATGTGACATGCCAGAAAAACCTTTAGTTGTTATTTAAAAATACGCTAAAAACCAACTAAAAAAACAACTTTTTAACTAAAAAAAACAAACTACTATTTATGAAAACAAAGCAAAACTATTAATAACTCATTTCTAAATGTGCATGTGTAATTTTTTTTATTCATAAACGACAAATGAAGAATTAAAAAAATCAAATTTCAAATTTCAAGTACTCGGATATTAGAGTACTTGTAATTTTAAATGAATGTGCAATCAAATCACAATTGTACCTTAAAATTTTTTTTATTTTATTTTAAAAGCGACATTTTGTTATTTTTAATTGATATTTCTTTCAAATTAAAATCGGATTTATAAAGAAAAAATCGTTAAAAAAAAACAAACTGAATATAACTGCCTTCAATGTTAACCACCAACAAAAAAAAAATTAAACAAAATATTTAATAAAATTAACATAAAAAGCAACTTTTTAGGAACAAAAAAAAGAACAATGTGATTAAAAAAAACATAAATTAAAATCGATTTGATATACATAAATATTCATAAAAAAATAACAAAAGTTATCGTAAATTAACGTTGCGTTATTACAGCTTTTTTTTTAAATATTGTCATATTTTAAATTTATATTGGCGGTATAAAAAAGTTCACGCTATTTGGGTTTGGCACAAATTTTTGGCCATTAGGATGTGTAAACCTCTGCCAGTAAAACTTTTTTACAATACAAAAGTTCATTTTGTATTGGCCTCAAAATTAAAAATTTTGTTTAAAAAAAAAGGATTTTTTTGTAGAAACTTTTTTTTGGAAAAAAACTGCTATAGTTGGATTCACCCATGTTGTCCGGTCAAAGTTTTTGTTCGAACCAAGTTTTTTTTTACTAACAGCCGTACCTAAACAAGAGCGGAAAGCGCTTTCTAGCTGTCAAAAATTCTCATGCCCTTAAAATTTGTATAAAGCATCTCTTAATAGCGCGGCGTCAACGATTTGCAATTGCAAAATTTAATTTTGACAGCTATTGTTGATAAATAATGGCAATTAATCTGTTTTTAAGTGAATCTAGCGGTTTTATCTCCATTTTTACTTCTATTGTGTGGTTTTTATAAAACAAGGAAGTTAACACTACTGTTCGTGACACAACGTTGACGCTCTTGCTAAGGTATGGCATATCAGCGTAAAAGCTAAAGCTTCGTACAGACGATGGTCAGATCTTACAATATTGGTAAGCAGCGTTGCTTAAATTGCATTTAAATTGGCTAAAATGTCTTACAACTGTGTGAACATTGTAAGCTCATTTGTATTTGCATGCTAAGGCATGAATCAAATCACGATTTTAGGCCCCTATTACGGTTTACAACTCAACTCAGTTGAGTTGTAATTAAGACAACTGGTTGTGATCAGTTGTAATTTTTGTTATTTTGTTCACCGCAAAATAGCAAAGTTGTAAACCATAATACAAAAATAAAGAAATTACAAGTTAACTGAGTTGAGTTGTAAACCGTAATAGGGGCCTAAAATCGTGATTTGATTCATGCCTTAGCATGTGACTTGGAGTAATCAACCCAATTGTGTAAGTCGTCTTTGATAAAAGTCGACGGCAACAACATAATCACACCTAGGAATTCCAATACCGACATTTTCGGTGATATTTATGGAATAAAAATATCAAAATACAAAGCACCAAGAATAAAACAATTTTCCAATTACAAAGGGTGGTTAAATTTTGAAAACTAAAAAATCCCGGTATTCTCAACGCCGTATTTCGTTATTCGGTTTTAGCCGGTAATACCGGTATTTCGGTATCGGCAACTCCGGTATTGGAATCCCTAATCACACCTATTATGAAAGCTAACTTCGCACAAGTCGACGGCAGCGGAACTTTCGGCCTAATTTTGTAAGGCCTTGTCGTTTACGCGTGAGTCGTTTTTTGTAATTGATTAAACAGCACAGGTTGTGTGTTACTTTAATCTTTTACAAAAACCGACTCACGCCTTAACGATAACGCCATACACAATAAGGCTGAACAACCGGATTTTTCCGTCGAAATGTGACTTTTTTTATAAGTATAATTAAAGAGCAACATTCTAAGCAAACCTAAGCTATTCCGTCAAAATTTTGTATACAAACTTGGTCATAACGGCACAAATCTGTTTTCAGATTAACAATACCTTGTTTAACTAAGATCTCAAAAACCCAGCCTTAGTCGACAGGAAATTTTGCGACGACTCATATGAAAGTTAAAAAATGTAAAATAAGTAATTAATTAAGCTCGAGGTCCTCGAGCTCGATTAATTACTTATTTTATGTTAGAATAAAAAGGTCGAATAAAAAATAAACTTAAAAATTATTGTTAAAAAATGTAGTTAGATAAATAGTCGACATCGACACAACATTCTTGTCGTCGACATCGACAACGACTTTTATAATAGGGGTTAAAGTATAGATCTATTACGTATTTGTAAGCACAATTTGGAATAATTAAAGCGTGTTCAACAAGTAAAATCAACCCTTAAAGCGTTATATTTATAATTGATTGTATTAGGTGGGTAAAGAAGACTGTTTTGTATTATGAGCCGTTAAACACTGGTCAGACTATTGAATTGCAATTTACTAAAAAAAAAACCAAGAAGTTTACCATATAAAAATAACTATAAGAAAATGTTTCATATCGAAAAGGCTGCTTGCAAGACAACAAAACTGGGATTTTAGTATCGGCCTGTTATTAAAAATGATAAATAAATCTATTGTGATAATTCAAAGAACTATTTGAAGCGGGCATAACCAGCAAAATAATCCCTTAAAAATCCACTGTATTTGGTAAAATTAGAAGGACTATTAAAGAAAGTTTTCCGGGCAATTGATTAATCCATTTGAAGAGAGCAATCAACCAATCACGTTCAGAGTTTGCTACCAAACAAAAAGTTCTAATTTCCTATCAATACAATGCTTGTCCTCATGTGACTGCACCCGTACAAAAACTATTTCGAAAACAGCAAATTAGAAACCTTTACCCGCTTTACAGTTCTGGCCTTGTTCTGATTTATTCAGAAAAACATGACTGAAATATGCTCGGCTATGCGTCGGCGTCTTGAGATTCGCCCACACTTAAGTTTTGCACTCTTGGGGGATAAACGTACAGCCAATAATTTACCATTTCCGAAATGGTTTAACTTTTTATATTAATTTAAAAATATTTTGATGTTCTTAAATCTTCTTTACTTAAATAAACATGATTAGGTTTGTTTAATATTTATTGTGGACCTGTGTCGATTCTGAGGTTTAATTTGACAAATATTTCTCTAATGTGACCATACATTTTGTTACTCAAACATGTTTGGATTCCATTGAGAGAGAAGTAACAACGCTAAAAAATATGACCAAATATTATTCGCCTTATTTACTACTCAAAACAATAGCGTGATCTATTATTATACCACCAATAAAAATAAACAAGCATTTTCGAGCATAACCTTAAAACATTTCACATAGTTTCGATATTTGTAGAATTGAATTATTCATTTACCAAAATCTTAAAAAAAACATACACATTAATCTCTTTTTCTCTTTATATATACATAAAATTTATATTTACTACATACATACAACATAAATATATGTATATCTAACGTTTATTCATCCAAAAAAATCTATTATATACTAAAAAAAAAACTATATTTAAAACTAAATAAATATTACTACGACTATTTACATAAAACCGATATGTATATTTCAAATGTACCAATCTTAAAGATTTCAAAATTGTTTTATTTCCAACAACAATTTCTTTTAAAAGGTTTGTAATAAAATGACGTTTTTATTTGCAGTTTAAAAAGGAAAACGCATTTTGGATTTTATCTTTAATATTTAAATTTTATTTAAAAATTGCACCTGTTTTATCAATAAATATAATTTTATTATTTAATATCATTTTAATACGTTTTTTTAATAGATTTATAAGGACTTTTTTTTATTAAAAAATTAAAATAAATATACTTAGAAACTAAACTTAGAGCAAGGCGAATTCATACCAGTGGCCGCAGAGAAAGAAGATACAAAAAAGAGGCTGACTTCCAAAACGTCAATTGCTTTGTATTTAAACAAAGTATAATGTTTCATAACGCCGCAGTACAATATATATACAATGCAAACCCTTCCAAAACGTCACTGCCGAGTATTAGAAACGCATCAAAAAAGCAATCAGAGCATCGGTTTTAAAGTTGATGCTTTGTGACATTTAACATTTTATTTGCAAGCAATACAGATTTATTTTAAAAGTATTATGCATTGCATCACTTACATTTCAAAACTTTTTAATTGCATTGTTTCGGTACTTTGTGCGCGTACATGGTTGAAATACAGTAGCGAAATTGTGTAAGAACTTGGTATTAGTACGTTTTGGAAGTCAGCCAGACACAGCTAGCATACCTCCTCTCTGATGCGGTTACCTGAATGAATTCGCCTTGACTTAGAGTGTATAAAAGTTTTAATAATTAAAAAAAAAAAAACAACTAGCAAGTTACACAGTTATAGGTTTTCTTTTTTTCTCTCCAATTTACAATTTTTTTTTGGGTTTTTCTAAAAAAAAAAACAAAGAAGTACAAATTACGCCAGCGCTGTTAAGGAAACCTTTTAATAATTAAATACATTCACAATAGTAAATTTTTTTCTTTATGTTGTCTTTAAAAGTTACTATAAACAATTCAAAACCAAAAACCAAAAAAAAAAAAAAAATTATTTCAATATAATTTAAATTGTAGGTCGGAGTTTAGGGAGGTTAAAAATTGTACTAAGGATTATTTTCAATAAATGTTCTACAAACATTAAGTATACATTGCCTAAGAGGGGCTGGGCTGTTGATTTCACAGTTTTTTGATAAAAGTTTATTTTATTATCTTAAGAATTTGCGGAAGTTATCCATTTCGAATATACTATTAGAGAGCCTGAAAGAGAGAAAAAAAAATTAATTCAGTTTAATAGTAATAAAAAAGGTAACTTATTCTTTAAAGTAATTTTTATTTTAAGTATCGGTTTGAAAAACTTTTTTCAGAAAACCACTTATTTGGAAAAAAAAAAAAAATACTTTTTCAACAAATATATCTGTGGCATTTTGACAAAACATCTTAAGTCAAATTTAAAAAGTTGAAAAAAATGTTGTTAATCGTACTAATTTTCATTCAAAAAACATTTTTGCTTACGTTTTTAAAATTTTGTATTATAAACGAATTTTTCTTTAATTTCGGTTTATTTTTGATTATTTGATAAAAATAATTTTTTCGCCGAGTTTTTTTTAAAACCTTTTTTGCTATCTTATCTCGACTTAAAATGTTTGGTCAAAATGCCACAGATATATATATATATATATATTTATATATCAGGCCTATCACAAAAATCAATTCCGATCGAAAGTGGAAGTGATTTCGTATCCTGCTTCACATAAAACGAAATCACTTTCGATCGGTATTTCGATATTTTTTTTTTTTTTTTGAAGAAAAAAGTTTTTTTTGTAAAAACGTAAATTTTTCCGAAGCATAATAAAAAACAAAGTTTTTCTAAAAAGTACTTTTATCTTAAAATTCAATTTTTTCATATTATTATTATTATTGTTATTTATTTATTTAATCTTAACGAATATAATTCTAAGATTAAATTTAATTTGAGGGCAATAGCAACGTTGGCCATCAGCTCTAAGTTTTTCATAAAAGGCACTTCTTCTTTTAAATGTACTTTTTACTTTTATAAGATATTTTATACTAGCTGTTTGGTCCCGGCGCTGCTCGGGATTTTCGAAATAAAAATAAAAAATGAAATACTGGAGAATTTTGTTAATAACTTGACTCCAGCGCTATCTACCATTAATAAAAAAATTTAAATATCACGACAACAGCGCCACCTATCGGGAGTTTTTTTATATAAACCATCAGTTAAAGTAGACATTTCCAACGCATGTACTCGTTTGAAAATCGATTGAGTTGTTCTCGAGCTATAATTACGAACATAGGACAACTTATTTTTATATATATAGATTTTGTCCGTAAATGTATTTTCTTAGAATTTGGTTTTTTATAATGTATTTTTCAGTATTTGGTTTGTCAAAAAAAAACAAAACGGATTATTTGTTGCATAAAATTTACCTACATATGTTCCAAAATTTTTCCTATTAAAGGTCCTTTTTATTTAAAAAAAAAAAATATTTTCCTAAATTCTTGCCTTTTTATAGCCTCCACCACTAGTAATTTGTCAGTCCGTGTGAAACTATTTTAATATTTATATAAGACCCCATTATGGGTCCTTGAGTCATTCAAAGTCGATTTAGCCATGTCCGTCTGTCTGTCAGTCTGTTGATAAAAGAGTTATGGGCCCAAATGTGAAGCCACCTCCCTAAAAAATTTAATTTTTTTTAGAAAACTAACATAATTTGGTGACAGAATGTACCGATTCTCATTTAATTTTCTTCAAATTCGTTTTGTATAAAAAAAGTCATACTAAAAATTTTTGTGAAGAGAGGTCTATAACACAAGGGAACAAATTTAAACTTTTTTTTGCGGTCTGGAATTGCAAATATTTACTAATTTGAGGTCGCTGATTTCAAATCTTATCTCTATTTTTCTCTATCAGCTCTACTTTTCGAGATATACCGTTATGTCCAAAATTAAGGCACTTTCGCTACATATATTGGAATAACTTGAAAACAGTTGACCATATTCAGTTAACAAAAAAATCCGAAACTCGGTAACAGTATTATCTTTAAGCCGCGCTTACATTGTTTTTAAATTTTCCCTGTAGTTACAGAGATGTGGTTGAATTTTTGAAGAAAAAAAGGAACATTAAAAAAAAATTTAAAAATTCATATAAAATAAAAATGCGACAAAAATCACAGTTTTAATCTTAAAACATTTATCTTAACATAATTTCGAATGAAATGAGTTTTATTTCATTGTAATCTGTGCACAACTTTTAATTTTATTCAGAATTTACTGAGAAAACTGCATATCGATTCCCATACAAAAAGAAAAAAACGTTCATGACACACACATATTTACCATGTTATTTTTGTATGGAAACCGATATTCAGTTTTTGTGCACCGATTACAATGAAATAAACCTCATTTTATTAGAAAAGTCTGTTCCGCAGTGTAATCGATGATATGCCCGTCTTAGATTAGAAATCACTCCGCCAAATTTCGTTACCGAATTTCTATAAGAAACATAGTGCCCCCTGTTTTTTACTATAGGACCCATATAAAGCCAACTCTCCGAAAACACTTAAGTAGTTAAATGTAGTCTGTTATAGTTTCATAAAATTAGAAATGAAGATCGGTCCATAATTAACCATTTCCAAAGATGTTCGTTCCTTTTCTAAAAATCTCCAAAATGTTCATTTTGAATGAAACTTTTAAAAAATCACTGAAAAAACTACTTTTCTTGAAAGAAAATTTGGTTCGAAGGTACTTTTTAAAAGGCATTTCCTAAAAATTTACTTTTTACATTAAAATTATCCAAGAGGTACTTTTCTAGATTGCCTTTGTAAAGGGCACTTTAAAGATACTATTAAAATTATACTCTTTATTAACATTCTCGTTGAAAGGTACATTTTAAAAATGAACGTTTAAAAAGTACTTATTTTAAAAGGTATTTTAAAAAGGTACATTTTAAAAATGTACGATTTAAAAATACTTTTTTTAAAATTTACTTTAATAATTGCTAATTTTGTAAAAGGTAATTTTGAAAACTATTATTTTTTTGTTTAAAAGGACTTTGTGAAAGGTACTTTTTCCAAGGTTTTTTATACCCTCCACCACAATTAGTTGTGAAGAGGGTATACTAAGTTTGTCATTCCGTGTGAAACTTTTTTATTATTCATCTCAGACCCCATAAAGTATATATATTCTGGCTGCTTGAGTAATTCTAAGTCGATTTAGCCATGTCTGTCTGTCTGTCTGTCCGTCTGTCCGTCTGTTGAAAACACGCTCACTTTCGAAAAACTCAAAAGAAATAAACAAACTAGGTGTCAAATTGCTTGTAGTTATCCTAAGCAGTTTGGGATTGAATTTCAGCAAAATCGGTTCAGTAGGACCAGAGCTATGAATCAAAATGTGGAACCACCACCTTCAAAAACTTGATAATTTTGTTACAAAAACTAACATAAATGATGCAAAAATGCACGGAATGACATAAGATTTTGCACAAGTCCGTTTTATTCGACTAGAAATTACACTGTAAAATTTCGCGAAGGTCGGTGCATAATTTACCCTAAGCCCCATATAAACACTACTCCCGGAAAACAGTTTAGTACGCCTAAAACCGTAAAAAATAATGCAATCATAACAAATTTTGGCTCGTCACAATTTTATAGGACTATAAATGATACTGTAAAAAATCGTGAAGATCGGTACATAATTTACCCTAGGCCCCATATATGCCCTACTCCCGGAAAACAGTTTAGTCTCCTAAAACCATAATTAATAACAAATCGTCACAGTTTAAGATGATAATAATAAAAAGACATCATACAGATATTACTCCTTAAACATTCGAACTGTCAGTGGAGGGTATCAAAGATTCGGCACAGCCGAATATAGCGCTCTAACTTGTTTTTTAATAACTTTGTGAAAGGTACTATTTCCAAGTTTTTTTTTTGAAAAAAAAAAAAACAAAAAATAACTTTGTAAAGGTTTGCATATTTTTAAAGTAAAATTAAGATTTTTTCTTACTTTCCAAATGCATTAAACAATGCAACAATTTCAGCACGAGTCAGTCTAAACAAAGGATCAGCCTCTATATGGGGTTTATCCCACAAACCGCTTTCAGTAGCCTGATTTAATTTTTCCGAATACAAAATTTTTAAGGCTGTACCCAAGCCCTGGGTCTAAGGATACAAAATGAGATACAAATAAAATTTTAAAATATGGGGGAATTCACGTCACAAGTTGCACCCTTGCGAAGAAGCAAAAGTGCAAAAATATAACAACAACCACACAGACAATTAGTTGTGCGTAAATAATTGTCTTTGAGGTTGTTATGTTTTTGCACTTTTGCTTTTTTGCAAGGGTGAAACTTGTGACGTGAATACCTTTTATATGTATGTATATCAAAGAATAACTTACCTGTAATTTACCCCATAGTTTACACTTATCACAACCAACACAATCCATAATTTTAGATATATTTCTAAATTTTTCTTTAAATTCATGTTTGAATTTTATACCCTGATTACTGTTTGAAAATAAAGCATTCTCATCAAAGTGGTGGGGAAAAGATCTGCAAAATGTTTTTTTTTAATAAGTTTTTATAGTTAACTAAAATTGTTAATATTTCAGACAACTCACTCAATTACAGACAACAAATCGTTGATAGCCATTTTCGTCTCTTGATCCTCTTCCACTATGCCCGTATAGTATTCCTCCCTTTTTAAATAAGGGGCAGCTTTAGCCAAAGCTCTTAACTCCACCAGGTATATAAAATATAAATTTCTCAGCCAGTGGGGACCTTCACCGTTTGTAGTCTCTGGACTGAATCTTCTTTTAAATTCCTCCACATTTGGTCCCCAAATACCCTGGGGATCTAGAAAATCTTTCGATTCAGATAGCAAATACTTTGAGCACAAATGTATATTAATGCTGGAGTGTAGGCCAGAGATGATGCGATAAAAGGCACGTTGTTCCAAACACATATTATGCAAATCAATTTGAGCCAAGTATTCCGTAAACGAGTTCGATTTGTTTTGTGTACCAAAACAGTTCTCCAAATAAATACTATTCCAAACACGGTGGGCTGAGTCACCTTTGTAGCCGGTATACCTTTCTGGATTGATAAGTAAGTCTACATATTGGGCTCCCTCCTGATTGTCATCGACTATACAAAAATCTTCTTCGGCTTCATCGTGTTTGGCCCACAATTCAAACTCCTTATGGGCCTGATCACTAATGCTTGTATCGAGAAAACCAAGCAAACTATTAAAATCATCAGCATCCGAACAGCCAGCTGCTTGAGCTTCTTTGGTATACTAAAAGGGTGTGGGGTTTTGACATTATTGAAATTGTTGTGATGTTTTGATGAGGTGCAATATACATTGATGTATACTGTATGATTATGAATATGGTTTTTTTTTGTTTTAATATTTATGCCATCACCATTTAAAAACTTTATTAATTTGACGTTAAAATTATTAAACACTGTTTCATTTTAGCAAGTTATAATAAATATTTAAACAACTGTTGTCATGCGGAAAATGTAAACATGCATTTAAACCAATTAAACGTCTGAAATATATTTAAACGATAAGAACTGAACTTAAATTAAAAATATAAAAATGTTTAGTTTTACTTGGGCTGAGATACCAGTCAAACCCCCTTATGCAAAAAAGTTAAAGTTCACATTAGTTAAGCAACATAAAAAAACCCATACACTTTGCATAAGAGGGAAAGTAATTAGAGCTTTCTAGACATGAATCATAAAAGAAAATATTGATGCTGCCTAAATATAACTGTAAATAGCTGTCTCAGTATTCGTTCCTAGGAAAAAGATAAATTTTGTTTTTCAAAAACTGCTACTCTTTTGCAATATTTCAAGCTTCGTTAAAATTTATGATCAAAAAAATATGTAACTTTATTGTCGAAAAATATAAGAAAAGGTACCCACACAATTGCAATATTATTGGTCAATAATTGATATTGAAAATTGTTGTGTGTATATAATATTAGTAGGTGCCACAATATATTAAATTTAATCAAGACTTTTGATTTAAATTGCACAAATAAAACATGTAATGTATAGACAACATTGCACAATACCCACATATTAAGCGCCCCATCCATTTACAATGTTATTTGCCATATTAATACTATATTGCCCTATATTATTTAATAAATGCCACAATGGTTTCAGTTAAAATATGGCGCAACTCTTATTTAAAACAAAACATAACCTTTAAAGCAACACAACATCGTACATTGTTGCCAACACATTTCACAATATATTGCAAAAAATTTAACAATAATATTGGAAGTGTATGAGCCGCTTTAGCAGAATTCTCGCTTAGTAGTACATTTAAAACTCTAAGATATACGAGGATTTTAAACCACAAAGTGGTGTTGTAAACAAATCGGAAAAGCTGATGTTTGTTTTTTTTTTTTTTTTTTGTTTTACCAACTTTTTTTTCTAATAACATCAAACTAAGTATTTGTTTTACTTATTTGTTTGGAATAAAATAAAAACAATTTAGAGCTTAAAAATGCAACAAATAAATGTTTGCCTTTATTAGTAAGCTGTATTAATTTGTTTATGTACATATTTTTAAAATTGTTTGCACAAAACAGAAAACGAGAGAGATGAACCCAAAAGCTTGTAAATAAATGTATAAGTTTACCACAGTTTTTGGTATAGTACTTTAACAACAATGTGGTGGTAAATTAGAATGTAAAATGGGAATGTAAAAACTCACTATTTATTGTTGGTGTTTTGTTTAAGCTCTGATATTGGTACAAGTAAGACTTTGAGTGTTTAAAATTAAAAATTTTCATGCACTAAAAAATTCGAAAATATGCACTAAAAACTTTAAAATATTTATTAAAGAAATAAAAAATATGCACTAAAAACTTGCCCATTTTCAATAAAAAAGCGTTTGTTGTATTGTTATTTCTGCCTTTTACATTTTTTATGTTCTTTTCTGAAAAACATGTGTTTTTTAAAAGTGTAAAGCGTTCTTTTCTGACGACGTGCCCTTTAAAATTAAAAAAATGCTACATGTTCAACACTCATTTTAATTAAAGGGCATGAGTGCAGCACTAGATCAAGGCGAATTCAGTACAAGGTGTTGGCAAGTTTCGAGCCGTAAACACTAACAATGCAATACAAAAAACATCTGTTGTTTCTGTTGGCTTTGGATTGCTTTAGTCTTGCCACCACCTGTAATTGAATTTACCTTGCGCTAATTGTGCTTTATTGTTTAATGGCGAAATTTGTGTTCTTTTGTAAACGTAAAATATGAAACACTTCTTAAAAATTAGGGGTGGATTTAAAAATGTTGCCAAGTCACATGTAACACTTATGCAACACTTTTTTTAGAAAAGAAAACACCATCAATTGAAATAACTACACAATTTAAATTTTTGTTTACAAAATCAAATAAATACTTTTTTATATTATAAAAAGAAAACCTTTGTCTGTTAAAAAGCTTTGGTAGATGGAAAATGATCTCTCAACGTCAACCGAAGTTGAGGCATACTTGAAGGATGCCAATTCATTTGGAGAAAATGAATTTTTTATTCAGATCCCACATTTGATTCCAGATCCAAAATAGTCGAAATTTGTTTTATACTTTGAAATCCTATATTTTTTGCAACACGTTTAGGATCTTTTTTAAATTCAATTCAATTCACTTTTTTAAAAACATAACTTTTTTTTAATAAAAGTGAAAGTTTTTGTGGTTAAAAAAAACATTTTTCGGCAAATACAAATATTTTTTTTTTTTTTTTGAAAATTGCAGTTTGTTTTTGAAAAAAAAGTGTAACTTTGACGTTGTAAATTTAAAAAACTTTATGAGAAACTTCGGGCCAAAGTGCATTATTTATTAAATTACAACTTTATAGTTGAAATGATTTTTTTTTTGTACATCTTAAAAAAAAGTTAAAATATTTTGGGCAGCTTTTTTAAATATTTATTTTTTTAGTGTGACTTAATAGTTATGTGTTTTTTTTTTTTTTTTTTTTTTTTTTGACAAGAGTGCAACTTATTTAAAAATACTTAATCAGGCATGTCACAGAAATCAATTCCGATCGAAAGTGATTTCATTTTGTGTGAAGCAAGATACGAAACCACTTCCACTTTAGATCGGAATGGATTTCTGTGACAGGCCTGAATTTTATATATGGATCAATTTTGTAAACGTAAAGAACTTTTTTTAAAAAGTGTTTGTTTTTAGTAAAAAAAGAAACATTTAAATTTTTGTAAAAACAATAAAACTTTTAAAGAAAAAAGTACTACTTTTGTGATTAAATAATCGGGTGTGTTCTAGAATTTGAATCCACTCAAAAGTGGATTACTTCAGCATTTTTGGTGTTCTGCATTTTACATTCACATGCTTTTATTCGTTTTCAGAGAAGTAAACGAATCGACTTTTATTCTAATATGTGATAACATTTTTAACAAAAACAATGTTTGTTTTTAGTTACAGACAACAAATCGTTGATAGCCATTTTCGTCTCTTGATCCTCTTCCACTATGCCCGTATAGTATTCCTCCCTTTTTAAATAAGGGGCAGCTTTAGCCAAAGCTCTTAACTCCACCAGGTATATAAAATATAAATTTCTCAGCCAGTGGGGACCTTCACCGTTTGTAGTCTCTGGACTGAATCTTCTTTTAAATTCCTCCACATTTGGTCCCCAAATACCCTGGGGATCTAGAAAATCTTTCGATTCAGATAGCAAATACTTTGAGCACAAATGTATATTAATGCTGGAGTGTAGGCCAGAGATGATGCGATAAAAGGCACGTTGTTCCAAACACATATTATGCAAATCAATTTGAGCCAAGTATTCCGTAAACGAGTTCGATTTGTTTTGTGTACCAAAACAGTTCTCCAAATAAATACTATTCCAAACACGGTGGGCTGAGTCACCTTTGTAGCCGGTATACCTTTCTGGATTGATAAGTAAGTCTACATATTGGGCTCCCTCCTGATTGTCATCGACTATACAAAAATCTTCTTCGGCTTCATCGTGTTTGGCCCACAATTCAAACTCCTTATGGGCCTGATCACTAATGCTTGTATCGAGAAAACCAAGCAAACTATTAAAATCATCAGCATCCGAACAGCCAGCTGCTTGAGCTTCTTTGGTATACTAAAAGGGTGTGGGGTTTTGACATTATTGAAATTGTTGTGATGTTTTGATGAGGTGCAATATACATTGATGTATACTGTATGATTATGAATATGGTTTTTTTTTGTTTTAATATTTATGCCATCACCATTTAAAAACTTTATTAATTTGACGTTAAAATTATTAAACACTGTTTCATTTTAGCAAGTTATAATAAATATTTAAACAACTGTTGTCATGCGGAAAATGTAAACATGCATTTAAACCAATTAAACGTCTGAAATATATTTAAACGATAAGAACTGAACTTAAATTAAAAATATAAAAATGTTTAGTTTTACTTGGGCTGAGATACCAGTCAAACCCCCTTATGCAAAAAAGTTAAAGTTCACATTAGTTAAGCAACATAAAAAAACCCATACACTTTGCATAAGAGGGAAAGTAATTAGAGCTTTCTAGACATGAATCATAAAAGAAAATATTGATGCTGCCTAAATATAACTGTAAATAGCTGTCTCAGTATTCGTTCCTAGGAAAAAGATAAATTTTGTTTTTCAAAAACTGCTACTCTTTTGCAATATTTCAAGCTTCGTTAAAATTTATGATCAAAAAAATATGTAACTTTATTGTCGAAAAATATAAGAAAAGGTACCCACACAATTGCAATATTATTGGTCAATAATTGATATTGAAAATTGTTGTGTGTATATAATATTAGTAGGTGCCACAATATATTAAATTTAATCAAGACTTTTGATTTAAATTGCACAAATAAAACATGTAATGTATAGACAACATTGCACAATACCCACATATTAAGCGCCCCATCCATTTACAATGTTATTTGCCATATTAATACTATATTGCCCTATATTATTTAATAAATGCCACAATGGTTTCAGTTAAAATATGGCGCAACTCTTATTTAAAACAAAACATAACCTTTAAAGCAACACAACATCGTACATTGTTGCCAACACATTTCACAATATATTGCAAAAAATTTAACAATAATATTGGAAGTGTATGAGCCGCTTTAGCAGAATTCTCGCTTAGTAGTACATTTAAAACTCTAAGATATACGAGGATTTTAAACCACAAAGTGGTGTTGTAAACAAATCGGAAAAGCTGATGTTTGTTTTTTTTTTTTTTTTTTGTTTTACCAACTTTTTTTTCTAATAACATCAAACTAAGTATTTGTTTTACTTATTTGTTTGGAATAAAATAAAAACAATTTAGAGCTTAAAAATGCAACAAATAAATGTTTGCCTTTATTAGTAAGCTGTATTAATTTGTTTATGTACATATTTTTAAAATTGTTTGCACAAAACAGAAAACGAGAGAGATGAACCCAAAAGCTTGTAAATAAATGTATAAGTTTACCACAGTTTTTGGTATAGTACTTTAACAACAATGTGGTGGTAAATTAGAATGTAAAATGGGAATGTAAAAACTCACTATTTATTGTTGGTGTTTTGTTTAAGCTCTGATATTGGTACAAGTAAGACTTTGAGTGTTTAAAATTAAAAATTTTCATGCACTAAAAAATTCGAAAATATGCACTAAAAACTTTAAAATATTTATTAAAGAAATAAAAAATATGCACTAAAAACTTGCCCATTTTCAATAAAAAAGCGTTTGTTGTATTGTTATTTCTGCCTTTTACATTTTTTATGTTCTTTTCTGAAAAACATGTGTTTTTTAAAAGTGTAAAGCGTTCTTTTCTGACGACGTGCCCTTTAAAATTAAAAAAATGCTACATGTTCAACACTCATTTTAATTAAAGGGCATGAGTGCAGCACTAGATCAAGGCGAATTCAGTACAAGGTGTTGGCAAGTTTCGAGCCGTAAACACTAACAATGCAATACAAAAAACATCTGTTGTTTCTGTTGGCTTTGGATTGCTTTAGTCTTGCCACCACCTGTAATTGAATTTACCTTGCGCTAATTGTGCTTTATTGTTTAATGGCGAAATTTGTGTTCTTTTGTAAACGTAAAATATGAAACACTTCTTAAAAATTAGGGGTGGATTTAAAAATGTTGCCAAGTCACATGTAACACTTATGCAACACTTTTTTTAGAAAAGAAAACACCATCAATTGAAATAACTACACAATTTAAATTTTTGTTTACAAAATCAAATAAATACTTTTTTATATTATAAAAAGAAAACCTTTGTCTGTTAAAAAGCTTTGGTAGATGGAAAATGATCTCTCAACGTCAACCGAAGTTGAGGCATACTTGAAGGATGCCAATTCATTTGGAGAAAATGAATTTTTTATTCAGATCCCACATTTGATTCCAGATCCAAAATAGTCGAAATTTGTTTTATACTTTGAAATCCTATATTTTTTGCAACACGTTTAGGATCTTTTTTAAATTCAATTCAATTCACTTTTTTAAAAACATAACTTTTTTTTAATAAAAGTGAAAGTTTTTGTGGTTAAAAAAAACATTTTTCGGCAAATACAAATATTTTTTTTTTTTTTTTTGAAAATTGCAGTTTGTTTTTGAAAAAAAAGTGTAACTTTGACGTTGTAAATTTAAAAAACTTTATGAGAAACTTCGGGCCAAAGTGCATTATTTATTAAATTACAACTTTATAGTTGAAATGATTTTTTTTTTGTACATCTTAAAAAAAAGTTAAAATATTTTGGGCAGCTTTTTTAAATATTTATTTTTTTAGTGTGACTTAATAGTTATGTGTTTTTTTTTTTTTTTTTTTTTTTTTTGACAAGAGTGCAACTTATTTAAAAATACTTAATCAGGCATGTCACAGAAATCAATTCCGATCGAAAGTGATTTCATTTTGTGTGAAGCAAGATACGAAACCACTTCCACTTTAGATCGGAATGGATTTCTGTGACAGGCCTGAATTTTATATATGGATCAATTTTGTAAACGTAAAGAACTTTTTTTAAAAAGTGTTTGTTTTTAGTAAAAAAAGAAACATTTAAATTTTTGTAAAAACAATAAAACTTTTAAAGAAAAAAGTACTACTTTTGTGATTAAATAATCGGGTGTGTTCTAGAATTTGAATCCACTCAAAAGTGGATTACTTCAGCATTTTTGGTGTTCTGCATTTTACATTCACATGCTTTTATTCGTTTTCAGAGAAGTAAACGAATCGACTTTTATTCTAATATGTGATAACATTTTTAACAAAAACAATGTTTGTTTTTAGTTTAAAATGTTCCTTATCCAGTTTAATCAAAAATATATCGTTACCTCAAACGCAAAAGGCCCTAACTAACACAAAATTTAAAACCGACTTTTTTCATTGATTTTGATGTAATTATAGCTCTTTATGTTATTTTCCGACAATTTGTTTTTTTAATCGATTTGTTTGAAATATAAAATTATTTTCGAGAATTTCGTTATTTTTTCAATTTTTTTTTTTTTTTTTTTTTTTGTTATTTTCGGACATTTTGTTATTTTAATCCATTTAGGGATTTCAAATAAATTTTAGTTTGTTTAAAAGTTTGCGAATTTTAGCCATGTTTGCAATAGAAGCGATTTTTTCCAGTAATTTTCAACAGCTTTCACAAATTTTAATAAACATTAGACTTTGCTATCCTACTGCGGTTATTAAAGTAGCGAACTTTAGTTCAACAAAAACTTCGAATGTACCAATTTGAACACATACCAATTTATGAATTATGCGGATTCAAACAATTTTTCGTTTTCAATTCGAGTCGAAACCTAGAATATACCTGAATATTTCATTAAAACCAGTGAAAAAAACATGAACTATTTTTAAGATAAATGTTGTATTAAATATTCCAGAAATGCGCTTTGGCTTTGAAGGCTTTTTGTATTACAAGCAATAAATAATGAACAATTTTTATTAAAGAGCATTAATTGACGAAAACAGCCATGCTGTCGAAGATGTGAATTTTTCACAAACAATTATTTTATAAAGCATCATACGTTTTAAACATTTTTGTTAATAGAAAATTGTTTCTGATATAAAAAATTTTATTAAAAAAAATAGTTTGTAACAAAATTGATTAAGTCATTTTATTGTTTGCCATTTTTTGCCGCAAATTATTGGCAACATTGCCTTAAAGTCTATATTGATAAGCAAAAGATAACAATAATCCTTAACAATTAATTGCTTATAAAATATGACAATATTACAATGTAATAAATATTATAAGGACAAGTTAGATTATATTTAAAAAGTTTACATATTTAAAATGTGTAAACAAATATATTTATGAAGGTTTGGTTTATCTTAAAAACTAACCAGTTAAGAATTAAAAAGCACGTATGTACTTGATATATTGGAAAGCAAATTTAAAAGATAGCGATTGAAGAAATTTACTATTAATATATAAAATGCAATATTAACTTCATAAGAGGCGGTGGTAGAGTATATGCGCTATTTATTTAACTTGGTAGAACTTGGTTCAAGTTTTAATTTTTATTGTGTTTTATCATGATATCGATTTTAAAAATGTTTTATTTCTTAGTCGAAAAATTGAAAAAGATACATACTTAGATCTGATTCTTAGATAAGGCTATACTATTATTTCCATCTTTAGAATTTTAATGAACTCTTAAACCACTTTAAGTTGACATATCTTTCAAAAAATAAGAGATAATAAAGTTCTAAATGTTTTGCTAATGTCAATTAGTTCCTACTAAAAATATTGCTTGTTCAACCTTTAAATTATTGAAAAAAATCTTGCATTTACATAAAATTAAAACCATATTGATATTATTTTTTACTTTTAAAAATTCTTAAAGTACAGCGCAGAGTCCTTATCAAAAAATTAAGAATTTTAAGCAAAAATTCATGAATATACAACAGGTATGTAAATATAAAAATCTGTTGATTCCAAGACGATAAATTTGAAGCGGATTAAAAAATAATTTCTGATATAATCTAAATTTTTTGTTCAAAATACAGTGCAATTAACTTATACAATATAAAATTACAAAGAATATAGACCGGAAATAAGAAGAAAATGTATTATAAAATCCATCTTTAAAATACTGAAACCAAAATTTTCCATTTTAAAAAGTTTAGTTTTTAAAATCGTTAGTAAAAAATTTTTAAATTTAAAAAAATTTATGATTTGAAGCCTGTTAACTATAGGAGGTTGTAACTTTTAAGGTTTTAATAAGAATTCGAGATAACCTGTTCAGCGTTTGAAAAACTGCAGTCAAAGTTTAAAAACTTCCATTTCTTCCAAATCTTCATTTGTCATTAGCCAAAAAGAAACTGTTGCTTTTACTTCTGATTCATTAAATGTAAAAGTTGTACACAAATTTTCGTTTTTTGTTCGACAGTTTTTACTTTTGAATGCAGTTTTTAAACCCTGATCTGTTTGTAATCTTTTCGTATATCTTTATTTGCCAATGTTTAAAAGTTGCTTGTTCTCAAAGGGTTAATATTTTGAAATTAAATTCTGCAAGCTGTAGTTCATAAACGCCCACAAGAAAAATTAATTTACTAAACATCAAAAATAAAACAAAAACAAATAAGGAAAAACACAAATATTTATATTGATGTCTGAGATCAAAGATAATGATGAAATTTATCATTTAAACAAAACGAATATTTACAAAACAATAAAAAATTTACGAAAAAAAAGAGAACCAGCAAGTATGTACAATATAGTATAAGATAATAAATGAACCTTTCTTACCTTAAATAATGCAGGTTTCACAAAATGATTGTCACCATTTTCAATCAAACCTTTGGGTATACTTTTCTCCTCACAATTTTCCACCTGGCAAGAGCGCATGGCGCATTGGCTGTCATCGGGCCAAAACGGACAATCTCTGTGTAAATTCACTCTATAAAACCTAAAGTAGTTTTTCACTAACAAACTGCTTAAGCGAGGAAAGATTTTGATATTGTTGAAATGATCCACAGTATCAACTTCACAGCTGCAGTCGTTTATAGAACCTTCCAGCTGTTGCAGGGGATGAGTCAAAAACAATTTAAAACATTGGAATTAACAACGCCCTAATTTTGGTCCATATTACAAATCAAACTCACCTCACAAAAACAATTTTTGTTGCTTTCAAATTTGTCGTAAGCTGTGAAATAGCCCCGGGAAAATTGGCTGCCAAACAAGCAGACCACCAACAGCAGGCTGACTAGAAATGGTAACTTATCGCGTATTTGTTGTCTTAAATCCATGTTTAATGCCCGTTTTACTCATTAATTTTTTTTTTTTTTTCACACGTAAATTTAGTGAAAGTTTGTTTAATTTTTCCTGACACACTTTTTCTTTTTATGAATGAAAATTACAGCCTCCTATGTTTTTGTTGTATATCAAAATTTTGTTATTAAATTTTCCCTTTAAAATAAAAGTCGCGTTTTTTATTGTTGTTTAAGGTTTTCCGGAATGTATTACACTTATTTGATTGTGTAAACCATTTTTAAAACAGAATCTTCTTTTTAATGTTGTTTTACCGTTGGTTTAACAAATAATAACAAATTTTCTTTTATTTTATTGACTTTTCTGTTGTATTTCCATGTGTACGTGTTTATTTTCTAGATTTTCTTTTTCAAGAGTTGCCATACTGTTGGAGTACCAGCTGTTTGATCAAGGGACATTTGCATGAGAGGTGTGGTAGTACTTTTAATTGTTTAAAACAGCTACGAAACGCTAGATGGCAGCACAAGCAGTAGTTTGGTATTGAACCGTTATTTTTTAATATACAGTGGGCCCTAGATTAATTTTTTTATTAAAGACATAAATTTTAGTTAAATAAAAATACAAGTAAAATGTTAAAGTGTTAAGACTCATAAAATACTGACATAAACAAATAAAAATTTTAAAAAACATCACAGAAAGAAAAACATTCTATAAAAATTAAAGGCCGAGTTACTTAATACCTACGTCGCGTTTTTTTCAACTGACACTATCGTAAGAAAGGAGGAGGGCACACATTGAACACTTTGATGACGAATATATAATCAAGACCAAGACAATTTTATTTATTTAATTTTAGTTATTTTATTTTATTTCAAAAAACGTGAATTTAAACAAATTAATAACTTCAATAACTCAACATACGTTAAAAGTACTTTAGTACTTTGCGTAAAACCTGTATATCAACTTAGTTCTCAGTTGAAAAAAGCGACATATACAGCCATGTCACAGAGTACAATTCCGTTCGAAAACGGAATTCATTCCGTATTTTGGTGCTTCAGAAAAGTATGAAAATTTTTTTTGGAATGAAACCATTTTTGTTTTCATGAACGGAATGGGAGTTTTCTGTATCTGAAAGGCCAAAAACTATCAAAATACACTTTCTATCTACATATAAACAAATATGTTTTCTTCGGTTCTGAACGGACCAAAGATAGAGTACAATGAATTCTATGTGACTCGACCTTCAGACCCTAAATAAATTTTAAAATGTTTGTCTATCTGGCTGGCTGGTTAGCTGTCCATGTAAACTTTAGGTGCAAAATAAACGTCAGAATTGAGATCAATTAGAAATGTTTTTTTTATTAGGGCAATGCCTATTGAAAATGGTATGAATCTTAAAAATGTGTTTCCTCAATGGATACTTTTTACTAAAACTGTTTCAAATACGTTCAGAAGAACTCGTGCAAGTTCGGACTAATGACAATAAAATTACTCTCTATATTTGCCAAAGTTACCCGAAATTGTTGCAACTCTAAAAACCATTATTGCACTCCTTTAGGTACAAGTGCTGCTTACTTTTTTAATAAAGATCTATTTAATGCCCAATTTTCAGGATATCATTTAAATCTATATCAAGTTAATTTTTATATAAACTTAAATCGTATTTAAATGCGGATTGATTTTTTGAGTTTTATTTGAAAAGTCTTATTTAATTAAGATAAAAGTATGGTAGCACTACTAAATACAAAAAATATAAAAAAAAAGTTTATTTATTTGCAAGGTAGTCTCAAAAAACAGCTATATGTTATTGCTTTGTCTGTTGTTGTTGTATTGTTGTCATATTGAGGCCACCTTGATAAATTATTCCAATGGAAACTTAAGTTGAATTTTAATGTAAACCACATCTGGAATTAAGTTTTATTTAAGTGTTTAGTGAAGAAGAGAATTATGTATTTAAAACGATTTTAAACATAAATGTGTTTTAATATCAATCCTGAAAATTGGCCATAAGTGATTTAAGGCGTTTAATAGTCATAAAATTATAAAAATAAAACATTTTCCCCATTGTAATTATTTATATTTTGTTTTAATTTATAACAGATTAAGGCCCAAATTTACAGTCATTAGTTAACTATTAGTAAACTAATATGATAACTATTGGCTAACTAGCATTTCATATTTACTGTATATTGGTTAACTAACAATTTTTATTAGAACAAAAAATGAATTTACCTCTTTAATTTTTTCATTAAAACCTTACATTTTGCTTTTTAATAAAAACCAAATTTTTTTTGCTTGTCAATTTTCTGAATAATTTATCAGTTTCATGGTTAAACAAAAACAGCTGATTCTTTATTGTTGTCCGAACTTACCTAAAGAAAAAGTTCGTGCAGGAAATGAAAAAATTGATTCTCCCAATTACACTATAATTGCACAAAAATTGTTATGTGGAACGCTTTGTGGTAACTTTGTGCAAGTTCGGACTGTTTCGTTATGCATGTGGAACAGAGTTACTATTTATGCAAAACTTAGTATAAACTAGTTTTATATAGTAAATATGTTACAACATTTTGTTAGGTTCGGAAAGATCCATTTCTGAAAATAGGTTTTTTTCAAAATGTTGTGACTTAGCTCCCATAAAACGATAACTTTAAATACCCGCAAAAAATATTTAATAAGTATGGTAGGCGAATGAAAATTGATCCCAAACCGCTTATGCATACATATGTATGTATCTGTGGCATTTTGACAAAACATCTTAAGTCAAATTTAAAAAGTTGAAAAAATTTGTTAATCATACGAATTTTCATTCAAAAAACATTTTTGATTGCGTTTTTAAAATTTTGTATTATAAACGAAATTTTTCTTTAATTTTGGTTTGTTTTGTTATTTAATAAAAAAAAAATTTTGCACCAAGTTTTTTTTAAAACTTTTTTGCTATCTTATCTTGACTTAAGATGTTCTGTCAATGCCACAGATATATAGAACTGGCTTAACTTGGCTGCAGTCGCTACTTTCATTGAAATAAAATTAGCACAATTTCAAAATAATTTTTTTACTATTATCCTTCTCCAGATATTTCGCCATTTATATTTTCCTTGTGCGGGGGTTTCCACGCTCACTTTTCCAGTTAAACTCGCTTTTTGACCAAACTATTTGTTCTAAATTTGGAAACTTTTACTGTTACCGTTATGCAAATATGCTGTAATTTGAAGATAGATATAAAATAGATATAGATAGTAGATCCCGACTTCCATGTTCAATATAGTGACCAAAAATCAGGGTTTAAAATGGAATCGCTATTTTTGCCAAAGCAGTAAAATTTTCTTTTTGCTTACATAAAATTAGAGTTTTTCTTTTCCCGGACTTTTTCTTGCGAGCTTGTACAATTTGACGTTTTAATTCCTGCGAAATATGCGACATTGTTTTGCGCAAGGTATATTTATAGCAGGTAGTCTCGGAAAGCCAGCTGTTTATTTTTTATTTGCTTGTTTTGTGGTACGAACTGTCAAATGTTGTATAGTAAACATGTAAACAAGTTTTTTGTCTCTATCTTTTGTCTTTTTTGTCTCTTATCAACCCCTTTGCCTTTTGACAGTTCGTACAACATAACAACAATAAAAAGCCCTGTTGTTTGTTTTATTGTACAATTGTTGTAATCTCGCGGCTACCTGTTATAAATATACCTTGGTTTTGCGTATGTAAACAAATCCCACATGTATTTTACTAAAATTTATTTTTTTTAATACAAAATTTAATAAAAAAGAAAGTCAATATGGATAAAAAACTGTTACCGGTTCTGTTATATTAATTTTTTATTTCTTATTAAATAATCAGTTCATATATTTTTGGTTTTGCTTAAAATTCCACGTGTAAAAAAACGTTGCCAGAAACATTTCGGAAGTTTTTCACAAAATGAACAGAATACAACTCTATCAACATTATTTCATACACAGAAAAAATTCTCCAAAATTTTTCACCAATTAAAGCATTAATCAAAAACATAATCAGTTTTAATTAAAAATTTAATCAAGTGAATTAAACTTTTAATCAAGTGAATTAAACGTTTAATTAATACTATTAACTGGTTTAATTGATACTATTAATTTGTTTACTGGTGCAAATTTAATTAATTTTTTAATTAATATCACAAATTTTTTAATTGAAATCAATTTTTATATTTTTTCTGTGTAGATATTCAGCACACGTTTTTTTTCATATGCGTTTTGACAACATTTCACGGGAAATGTTGAACAGAGTACCAGACTTAAGTAATAATCTGCGCATTTATTTTGATTTTCATTTATTTAGTACTGAGCTTGACAGGCAAATTTGAAATTTCCATTATTCTATTTTTACCTATTTTATACTATTTATGTATTTATAAAAAATTTTTAAACATTTTTTTTCCTTAATCCAGAGTTTGAATTACATCTCTGTGATTAATTTCACAAAAAAAAGAAAAAATCATGCAAAGAAATGTTAATTTAGTTAATTTGAACAAATCGCATTTCCTGAGATCAATTAAATAAGTTTATAAATGCATTCAACTTTCTGTGGCAAAAAGCAAAAAGTGCTTAATGGCACCTTGCGATCTTCATGGGCAAAATTTCAATTATTTTGTAGTATTTTTGGAAAAGTTAAAGCAAAATGACTTTGAGTTATCTTTTTTCAATGTGCAATAACGTTTGGAATAATAAAAACTTCCGATCTCTGACATTAGGAGTGTTAGGAATAAAAACTTAAAAAACTGAAACCACAGAGAACTGATGATTATATTAAATTCGGATAAAATTTCCAAAAGCCGCCATTAAAGTTTTTAAAACTAAACAAATAGACTTAAGCACTTATTGCCACTTAATTAATTCAAAGCCAACAGCATTAACCAAAAAAAAGTTAAATTATTTCTTTTAAAATAGGATTTTAATTCACAATAAGCATTTACAGAATCGTTTGAAAGCCTATTTCTAATTTTTATCAACAAGATTTCACTGAAAATAAACGTTTCCTTTCTACGGAAGTTTGCCTTTATAGTCAAAGGAACATTATATAATCTCTAGACATTTTCAGTTTTCTTAGCACTTCCTTCTAAACTTGTAATTCCTTTTAAAAAAAAATTATTTTCTTCGAATTAATAACTTTTGTCATCATCTCCTACAGAATCAAATCCGAAAATCTTTTATGCAGCTGCTTTGCATATAAAATCACTAATTTTTTGAGGCAAGTGGGAACCACTTTTTTCGTTTTTATAAAATAAATCTGGGTCTTTGAACAAATTAAAAATTCTGTATGTTCTTCTTCTTTCGAAATTTCAGAGCATTAAACATTGCCTTACTTATCGGTTATGAATTGACATCTCCTTGGCGTTTGGCAAAACTGTCTTTAGTCAAAAACTGTAGTTTTTCGTTACGTTTAATTGCAAAATATTTATTTGGTGTATTTCATTGACTTTTTTCTTAAGAGCAGATGATAACGATAAGAAGAAATTGTGGTAGACTAAAATGATTTAAACCAAACAAAAGAGAAAAAAATTTAATTATTTTGACCTAAGACCTTTTTGCCTAACGGTAAAAGTTGCCTAATTAAATTAAGAAAATTACCGCACAAATTTCCCGGGATTTATTTCCGGAAAAATGTGCGGGATCCCGGGATTTTTGCCCAGGGAATTCCGGGATGAAAAACACTACTTAAAATAAAAATCCAGTTCCAAAAGCTAACAAGTGCTAAAATTAAAATAGCCCACACTTTTCAAAAGAATTAGCAAAATAAAGAATCTGTTAACAACTTTTGATTTTATTTAATTAGTTAATTTAAGAATTTCATAAAACGCAATATTTGTATGGGAGCCCCCCTAAGAAGATGCGATAAGGGGCAAGTAATGTTTAGGACAAAAAACTAATTGAGGTCGGTCATAAATTATATCCCATTAGGGGCGAATCCTGGGCAGTTATGGAACTTGTTCTTCAATATATTTGTAGCCTTAAGAAATGGAAATACCGGGTAGGTATGCTAGAAATAAATGATGGAGATAATAAATAAAGTGGGTTTGGTTATACATTTAACGCGTCTAGGAGCATCCTACGCGCTGCAGGGGCCAAATTAAAAAATTTTATTAAACCGTCATATTTGTATGGTTGAAATTCTTAAAATTACCCCCTGCTGCTTTTGCTATTTTTCAAAAAACTGCAAAAAGACCCATTTCCAGAAGAATTTGAGGGTTAATGTATGTCAACAAAATGTTGCTTGTAATGTTCTGAATAAATCTTCTGAATACACTATATAGCAAAAACCTAAGTATCACACGATTTACTACACAAAGGTTCAACCTTAAATATGCCGTTTAATGAGTTTCAGATGTAAACTTTTAAAACGTCGATGCACTTACATTTTTTTTAGTCCCCCTTCTACAAGAATCAGTTAACAAAACATTGTTATTTTGAAAAAAAAAAATCAACATTTCTGACCCGCTACGGCTTTCGTCAGCATTCTTTGTGTCACACTGGATAGTGATACTTTATACATTATACTTTATTACATTCTGCTGATGTCTAATAATTGTAAATTTTTCTGTACATACTATATACTTCATTGCTATCCAAAGGATAGCTAAGGTAAAATGTAACAAGAAAATACAATATAATAGTCTGGTAGTGTATAAAAGTCATTCCTAAAAATTTAAGGAATAGAACTATTCCAAAAAATCTTTATAAAATACATAACTGAAATGTAACTCATAGAATAAATTCGAACAAAAAAAAAAAAAAATGTTGAATATAATATAAAGTAACCTACGAAAGGAGATAATTCCCAGTTTCTATTTGAAAAAAAAATCATATTTTTGTACAGTGTTATCTTACTATCTATTTAAAAAATTTATTACAATTGTTCAATATTTATTGTTGACCTGTCGATAATCTATGTTGTTGTTTTGGTTTGGCTTAAGGTCATATACAAATTAAAATAAAAAATTCCACAAATTTTTGTATTTTTAATTTTGTTTTTTATGTTTCATCCGATATTTCGACCATACATTGAGTTGTTGAGTTGATGAAAATATGACAAACAGTGAGGACGTATCAACTTTTTTGTAATTTTTAATTTGACAGTGTTTTAAATCCCCTGAAGATGACCATCGATGTATGGTCGAAATATCGGATGAAAAATAAAAAACAAAATTAAAAATACAAAAATTTGTGGAATTTTTTATTTTAATTTGTATATGACCTTAAGCCAAACAAAAACAACAACATTTATTACAATTTATAATTTTTATAACATTTATAAATGTCCTTTTCTTCGCTGAATAAATATGGTCACCGTATTTATGGAATTTTTGTTCAAAATTTTCAATCTAATATCACACCTTAAAGTTTAACAAAGCGAAACATAATCCCAACCACAAAATCTTAAATAATCTACTTTATTTGTGTGCAAATATAAAAAAGGGTCATAGCGCAAACACCCATAAAATAACAACTCAAATTACAAGTATTTTGAAAACAATCACAAGATCAGTAAACAATACAAATATCTTTTTCATTGATATCTGTTTTTCATTCTTTTGTATTTATTTGCTAAATAAATAATAAGAAATTGGCACACTTCTTTAACAATTTCAAAAAAAAGACTTAAAGATTTATCGATTATTTCAAAACAAATAAAATTTCGCATCACCTATAACCCCTAATTTGTTAGAAATTTGCCAATACAAAGAGAAATTGTAAACATTGGGGTATATTGCTAATTTCTTAAGAGTATCTTTTTATATTTTGTAAAACAAGGGTAAATTGTGAGCGAAAACGAGAATGATAAAATAAGATTTATTTTAATTGTATGTGTCAATTTGTTTTGAATGTATGCCATACAAAGAAATTATTTTGCTGAAGAAATAGGTGGCATTATGGCGAGTAATGTCAATTGCGTTAGTACTGGATCACACACGTCAAGTTTGACTCGTCAAGTCTTGAGTTTTTAGGAGAGAGGGGAAAAGAAATGGCATTCTCTTTTCCCTTCTCTCCTAAAAGATCAAGACTTGACGAGTCAAACTTGACGTGTGTGAACCGGCACTAAAAGAAAGTGCACACGTCAAGTTTGACTCGCTAAGACTTGAGTTTTTAGAAGAGAGGCGAAAAGAAATGTCATTCGAGTCAAACTTGACGTGTGTGAACCGGCACAAATATAAACAAACAAAGTGAAATTAAAGCAAGTATGAAAGTATAGTCGGGCAAGCCCGACCACATAATACCCTACACCACAATATATAAAAAGACATTTTCGAGTTCTTTGTGCCGAATATTATTTAGATATCTTCATCTATACAAGTTTTTTTTGCCTTTAAGTGATTTGTAGAGCTTGTAGTCAGCACTAACCTTAATATCTGTTACCGGGGTAATGAGCCTACATTTATTACTGGGAGCAAACAGAAAGTCCTGGATGTTACCTTTACGTCGTCTTTGGCGGCGGATAGAGTTGAGAACTGGAGGGTGGTTAATGAGCACTCCTGTTCTGATTGTAGTTAGTATAGAGAGTTCAATATTAGGGAAAAACGTCCAGTCGAATCGGTCTCTGGAAATCCTAAGCGCACGAACTGGTCCCTCTATAAAAATGCGTTTGCTAGGAAAATAGGGGTAGATAGACTATCCATTCTTGGGAGATCTGAAGGCTACTAAAACTGCATGCAGACAACTCTTAAACAGGGCAAAAGCCTCTGGGGAAGACTCGGAGTTTGATGCCTATAAGGCTCATCTCAGAGCGTATAAGGGGATGATAATATCCGCGAAAAGTGCTAAGTAGAAACGCTTTTGCGAGGGCATCGAAAGCTTTTCTGAAACCTCTAGATTTCTAAGGATTCTCATTGCTCATTGGGATATCTGAAGGGTCCACATCTTGTTGGGAATCTATGAGGGTAATGATTAACAGTCCGGGCTATCCTGGCACTGCATTGGAGATTTTGCAATTGTATGTAACACTCTGGGCAATAATAAGTTTTGACCCATACAAATCTTCTGGCCCGGATGGCATCATAACTGAGGAATTGCAGACGGTATCGACGGCATGTCTTAGGCTATGTCCCAGCCTTAGACATGCCACGCCACTATTGTGGTGGGGGTAAATGAAAAAGTAGCAAACGATGTAATTTTAATTAACCCTGGTAGGTTAATCTTCATTTTGGTGTATTAAGGTTACTCTTCGTCGAATCGACGAACTTTTTAAAAAATAAATTGTAGCGGAACGTTTTTTAAAGTAAAAAATAAATAAAAATATGTTTTAGTTAAGCCTTTTATTAAAAATAAAAAATATTTTCCTCTCTAAAATTTTTCTCTCTTTTTTGGTTTTTCAAATTAAATAACTTTTTTAAAAAAACATTACTTTTTTCTTACTCAGCCTTTAAAGAAAATCAGTTAAATAATACAAAAGAAAAAACATATTTAGTTATTAGCCTTTTTTCGCGCATGAGACACAAAGTTAAATTTTATTTTCACAACAGATGATTTTCTTGCATATATTACATGTACTTTTTGTCATTCTGAGTTTGCTTAAGGGACAAAGGTGACACACTGTACGCTCTTTTGGTCCTTTGACAACATTTTCGACGGATTCTTCTCGATTAGGTATTTTATTTTGAATTTTTTTCTTAATTAAGGTCTGCAAGGTAGGTATCTTGTATCTGCCTCTTAAATATGGAGCTGCGAGAGATAAATGAAGATTGTTTAGGTACTGTCTTCGGTTTTTGGGGTTTCGTTCTTTATGGAACATATTGTGAGTATATATGAGTCTGAGTTCATACGGCTCATGTCTTATTGACAAGATTCTTCCTTTTTCTTCTTTGAACATAAATTGGCGTTCAAATGATTCATGTCATGTAGACGACATGTTTTTTATTTTGTATAGTCGTGCGTTTACATGTGTGCTTTTTTGATATTGAAAACAATAACAAAATTAAACAACGAATGAAAAATCAAAACGTAAAGACAGTACATGCATCAGTGTACTCGTTTGTTTTCCCCTCGCCCCTCTCGCCTATAAAGTAGCAATCATGTCAATAAGACATGAGCCGTATGAACACAGACTATCGTAGCTGTTGACAAAAGTTATATTTAAAATACCAAAAAATAGACACAAAAACTTACACTAAGGTAAATCTTCGTCGTTGTGAGGAGTACACAGCTCTGAATTTCAACTTTAAAAAAATGAGGATCCAGCGTACGTCCACTCACTACAAGCTTTCGGCATCAGCTAACGTTGTTGACAAAAAGGACGTTATTTGAACAAATTTTTATTTAGTTGATGATTTTATAATACAAAATGTTCGAAATGTAAACAAAACAAGTGATTTTGTATATAAAGATCATTTAAATTTCATTTTATTCGTAAAACTGCTCTGGTCAAGTAACCATCGTTTACCATTAGGAAGTTACGGTTTTTCGGTTTTCAACATCTCCTCTTAAACCTTTTATTTGATGGAAGAAGAACCAAAAAAAAACTGGAATTTTACTTGGTGGAGTACCATATGCAATTCAAAAAAATTACTGGTGGAGTACCCTTTAAGGCTCAGATTAGTTGCTGATGGCGACCATAATATTCAGGAGCAGATTCTGAAATTTTCGTTTTCTTAGACGACGGTTTAGGTCACCCAGTGATTATAGAAGAAGCTTCTATGTTGTGTAATACCCTGGTAATATAATTACAAAACTTAGCCATAAAATTTATTTTAACCCAGAGGAAAGAAAAATTAGTAAAGCGGCCTAATAAAAGGCCTTATTTAGCAGAAACAAGCCCTCCTCGCCGCATTCCATACATATTTATTTTTAACATAAGTTGTCATTGGGAGCAAGCTTTTCCACACTTGTTTTGATAATAACTTCGTTCCCTTTCCAAAGAAGGGAGTAAGGAAGGTCACTAAAAAACTGAATAACTTGCTTTCTCCCTTCTTAAAGCCTGGTACTCTGTTCAACACTTCGCGTGAAATGCTGTCAAAACGCATATGAAAAAACTTGTGTGCAATATCTATGAAATAATGTTGATAGAGTTGTACTCTGTTCATTTTGTGAAAAAGTTCCGAAATGTTTCTGGCAACATTTTTTTACAACTGCGAAATAATGTAAGCGGCACGTTTTTCACGTGGAATTTTAAGCAAAAGCAAAAATATGAACTGATTATATAATAAGAAATAAAAAATAAATATAACACAACCGGTAACAGTTTTTTTTTATCCATATTGACTTTCTTTTTTATTAATTTTTTTATTAAAAAAAATAAATTTTAGTAAAATACATGTGGGATTTGTTTACAAGCGCAAAACAATGTCGCATACTTTACAGGAATTAAAACGTCAAATTGTACAAACTCGCAAGATAGGTAACATTGATACATGTCAAAATTAAGAGTACTAGGCTTAACAAATAAAAAATTAAAATAACACAACCTGTAACAGGTTTTTATTCATATTTACTTTCTTTTTTATAAAATTTTTAATTTAAAAAAATATTTTTTAGTAAAATACATGTGGGGTTTGTTTACATATATTCTGTAATTAATTAAAAAGCTTATAAAACTTTTAAAAACCCATTTTTTGTTCTTTAAAAAATTAACACAAATTCTAAAAAAGTTATTTTTTGGTTATAATAGTATATAAATCAATTAAAATAATGACTTTTAAAAATAAAAATATTCAAAAGAATTTTATCGACTCTAGTTTATTTTTTTTATGGATTTTTTTGGTGCAGTTAGGGATGCAACATCGTTCTAAAAAACATCGGTAAAAAATACGATACATCAATGTTTCAACATCGATGTTATAAACTACTTTGCAGCTATACTTACGGGCTGCTCAAATTCGTCTTTGGTACTGAAAATCTTAAGGCCCAACTGTAATATGCATAAGCTTGCTTAAGCTTCCGTTAAAAATTAACAAAAAAACCTGGCAAATGCATTTATAAACACAAAAACAAAATAAAAAACATTTGGCTCCGTACAGAAAGTGCAATCAGTTTCACACCTTGCTTAAGCAAATTACAGATTGATAAAACTTAACAGAAAGTTTTCCACACATGGGTGTTTCGCTTTATTGCACATATTGCAAAATTAGGCGATTTTCGTTTTAATTGCGTCGGTAATTCAATTAAGCGAGTACTTTTTAATTGAGTTCCCGTTTAATTGCGTCAAAAGTCGTTCATTTGTAGGAACTATTAAGCGGAAATAACTGTATCTACATATTTACGTGCCGTGCCTACTTTGTACTGCCATGCTTTGAAATACACTTTTTATATGTTTTAAATAAGGGCTTACTTGAAAAAATTAAAAACATTTAAATTAAAAATGGTTAAAATATTATTAAAAAAAATTTAAATATTAAATGGACGATGTCGATGTTTTTTAGTTTTGATGCCGAGGTATCGCCGATATATCGTCCATCAAAACATCGATGTTAATATCGATGTTTATGAACGATACATCGGTGTTTATTTCTAAACATCGATGTATCGTTTGCATCCCTAGGTGCAGTATACTATTCTTTAAAAGTGCATTTCAAATGGATTGCAGCGTGTTTTATACGTCTTAACTGTTTTTTTGCCATGTTTTTATCTGATATTATTTGAATATCTCTTATAATTCTTTCCATTTATTTTTTTATAACCACTTCAAAAATATTGTACTTTTGAAATGATATCAGCAATCAGTTTTGAATTTATTAGCTAGTTGTCATTTAGTTACAGCTTTACCTATAATTAAGTGTAAACTTTTTATGCTGAAAGTAACCATCTGTGAATAACTTAAAAAAGTTAACATTTGGTAATAATTTATGAATATGCGTCATTTAATAAAAGAAGAATTAAGATCTTAAAACATTTAAATATTGAATTTTCGAAAAAATTTTCCATTATCCTAAAAAACTAACGAAAATGTCAGCATTTTTTACGTGATGAAAAGTTTTAATTCTTAGAAGCGAATTTTCAAAACTAAAAATCTAGGTAAAATTTTATTCCCAAATATGACAAATGAACTTTTCTTAAAAAAAAAAAAAAAACGAAAAAGGTCATTAAGTAATAATGCAAATAAAATTAAAATTCTAAAAATTTCCTTTTTAACTAATGATTGATTAAAAATTCTGACGGCATGAGTTCAAGATTTTACTAAGAACTTTCGATAAACCGCTTAAGGTCATTTGGATGCATCAACTTATTTGCATTTTTCTTTAATTTTCGTTTAAAAAGCAGAAATTTTAAAGGTAAGAAAAATTTACATAAATCTTTATACTTTCCATATCGGCAAACTCGAACAACCCTTTTCGTTTTTTCTTTTCAGTGTTTGTGGGTTAAACAATGGATCCTTTCACCACTAAGCATTGTTTTGGTATGTAAGTCACGTTACAAATTCTAGGGTAAATGTTCGCCTTCTGCCAGGGTGTGTGTTACTTTAAAGATCATTTTAGATCATCACTCAATCTGTGGGTAAGTCTTGTTAACATTTTCATATAGATATATTTTTTTTTTTGTATTTAAAAATAATTTACATAAAGGATAGAAATTGAAAGCATTAATAGAGCCTGGGAACAATGAAAGTATTCTTTTCATTCTACGTCACATTATTTTTTTTTTTGTTAACGATTGGAAAACAATAATAAATTGCATCAATATTTGATTAGAAAAATAAATATAATAAAGTTATTAATTGACACTTAACAAACAATAAACGGAATAATTGTAATAAAACACAAAATGATAAAAAGGAATAATACGAACACCTTTTTTATTTCAAACATTTAGAAAGAGAGAAAACGAGGTGGAAAAAATAAATAGTAAATTTAAACAATTGTTTAATAAAACCTGAAGAAAATTTTTATTACAAAAATTTCAATATTAAGATTACTAATAAAATACAAAAGGCCCCATCATATGATGCCTCACACCACAGTATTTATAGACAAATTTCCGAAAGTGTACTTTATTTTTTAACCAAAGGCGATCATGGTCCCTCTATAACAATATTATCTTTTAAGACTAAAGCTACGGTCACACTTATTAAATATTTGACCAAATAAGCGTAACCCCTTCTTTTGTTAATAGTTAGTGAGATTTAAAATGGTGTTAATATTACAAAATAAACTAATTATACTACTAGACATAGCAAAAAACAGTTTTTTGTAAGATGTGGTATTTTAATCAAAATAAATATTGATATTAAGCGAAATGATTTTTTAGTTTGGTTGTTGGTCTCGTTTTTTTCGTCAAATATTTGATAAGTCTGACCGTAGCTTAAGATACATACAAGAGTTCTTTGTGCCGTGTATTATTTGTATATGTATCTTCATCACTATAAGATATTTTCGTCTTAAGGTGATTTTAAGGGCGGTGTTTATTTGAGACCTGTGGCTAGTTCTAGACCTATCTGCATAAAATTCTTGATATGTACTATGCCATGTCAACAATTCCTGTCGCCAAATTTTATATCTATACCAACATTTAAAAGGGAGTTCCCAATAAAAAATGGAGCTCCGAACGTAGCAGGTTTGTAAAGCCCTTATGACACTACATTATTAATGCATTGTTCAAGTTTTGGTGAACAGTACAAATATAATGTAATAGAAAAATTTACCAAGTGCAAAGAGTTAGGCTGTATTAAGATAAATGGCAAGCTGTCAAAAATTTTACTAAAGTTATCGATAAAAAATTAAGTCATGTCAAAAAAAATGTAAAATTTTTCAACTTAAAATTTACATTTCAAGCTTGAAATATTAATGGTGTTTTCTTTTCTACAAAAAAATGTGACATTTTATTTAAAAAAAATGCAATTTGGTGTCTTTTTCTTAAAAATTTTGCTCCCTTGTTTAATTCTAAAAAACTCATCCTTTTCGGGAGCAAAATTTTTAAGAAACAGACACCAAATTGCATTTTTTTTAAATAAAATGTCACATTTTTTTGTAGAAAAGAAAACGCCATAAGTGTTGCTGAATCAGCTTTTTGTTTGTTTTGTTTTGATGTTTCTCATAAAAAAAGCTGACCACATTTGATAAAAAAAACAAAACCATAATAAAAGAAAAACGTTTTTTATAGTTTGCTCTTTCTAAAATTTACTGTTTCTTTTTATCAATTCAATGAATGAAAAATGTAATGTCATGAATTTCATTTGGCGAGTTCATTCTTTGAAGCTGTAGATTTCTGACACAAAATTTGCTTAATTAACGTCCTCGAATTATCAGCATAAAATTCTTGACATGTACTATGCCATGGCAAAAATTCTTCTCGCCAAATTTTATATCTATACCAACATTTATAAAAAATGGAGCTCTTGGCCCTGTTTCTTAAATCTACAAGTTACAAATGTACAAGTAAAATCGTTTTGAAACAAAAACCAATATTTTAAGATTGTTGCTTTGTTAACGTACTTTACTTGCAGATTTGTAACTTGCAGTTTCGAGAAACAGGGCTCTGAACTTGGCTGGTTTGTAAAGCAGCCCATACACGATTCAATTCAATTGTCAACTGAGTCGGTTGTTGTCCAAATCAAAGCGTGTATGGCTTTGTCAATTAATTAGTTTGACGGTTTGACAATAAAGAGGTTAATTAATAAAAGAATTTAAGAAATGTACCAAATACAAGTCAGCTCAATTTTGGTTAGGGACAAAGTTCAATTAAAATTTGGGATGTTAGTTCCATTCTACATAAGACCAAAGATATATACACCATTTTATTATATACTGTCGTTCAAGGTCCGTATTATCCCATTAATGCTACTCTACCGTATCCTGTGCGCAAGTCTCAAGTTCCTGAGTAGCTTAAGAAAATTCACTAAAATAGCTGAAAACAATTTCAAATATTGATCAAAAAATTTTTTTTTAACAACAAGACGCATATTGTATTAAATGAAATGGATAAATTTTGATAGTATAAAATAGATACATATTCGGAATGTCTTTTCATTGTGGCTCAATGGTTTTTTTGTATTTGATTTTTTTTAAATATGTAGTAGAAACACTTTCTAAAATATGTTTTACCTAAAAACTGCTTTCATATACATAGTTTTAAATTCATTAGGACAGCTGCTATTTGGCTAACAAAAAAATTAAATTTTTTTTGAACCAAAACCAAAGTAAAACTTTTCACATCAAAATTAATTTAATGTTTTTTTTCTAAGGTTTGCTTCTTTTTTTCATTAAAATCCTTTAGAAACAAAATCATTAAAATATTTTATAAAAAAAATCATTTTTTTTATGCTAAACATGATTCTCATGTAAGTTTTTTATAAAAGAAATATAAAAAAGGATCCTTTTTTTAATCGAGCAGAGATAAATGGATTAAATCCTTTTCTTCGTTTTTTTGTTTTTACTTCAAGGTGGTGGTAGTTTTAGTTGGCGAGATGCTGCTGTCCTGAATAAAAAAAACTTCATATGCAAATGAGCCCAAGATGATTTGTCTTTTTTTTCTACGATTTTTTCCTTATTTTTTTTTTAGATACCAACAAAAGGGATGTTGGAGCATTAGAATATAGAGAAGATGATTTTTTTTATATAGTTAAAGATTATTTAAAAAAAACACTAAAACCCTTTCGTTTTTTTTTTAGGGATTTTTTTAATGAAAAAAAGTGAAAAAAAGAAATAAATGATCGTGAGAATGTTTGGAAATTTCAAGTTTGGTTTGGAAAGTATTTTTGAAAAAATAAGAAACTTTTAAGAATATTGGACTATTCAAGAAGAATCCACTAGAAGGTGAGGTCAACTCTTCAACAACACTGCTTTTGTGGTTTGATTGTCAAAAAAATTGCTAGTAAATAAAAAAATAGTTTGTATACAAACTCTGACAAGACAACCATCGGAAAAACCCCATATTTTGACTTGACCCCACCTTATAGTGAATTCGCCTTGAGACTATTTAAAGGGGTCCCCTTCTTTTTTGACTAAATATTATTTAATTTTGTTTGTTATCAGTAAAATATGTTGGAATTCATTGCTTTCTGTTTCAAATTGCTTTAAGAATTAGTTATTCTCATTATAGAATTCATTACTATCTTGAGTTTGTCTCGGTTATGCCCTACCACTAACTCGGTTATGCCTACTATAACTCCACTAAGGCTAGGTTAGCATTACAAAAGTTTTTTTATCATTACCTCTTTGGGAGCATATTGCTTCTACAAAACATCTCCATCTTACACGATTTGTTGCAGTTGTTGTCTAATCGGTTGTTGTTCCAGCTAAGTAGATGATGATTGCTGTAGCAGAATCTGGGATAATGGGGCTGCCATTTGTCGTTGCCTAAAAACAAAGGCTTCCGTGTAGTTGGTGTAGTGATGAGGAACCTTTGATTCCTAGCTTTTTCCCAGGGGGTGGCGGCTATCTGACCTTTTCCATGATGTTATATACTTTTTCCAGGGGGAAAGGTGGTCAGGGAGCTTCTTGGTTAGTTTGTTTGGAGGGGGTTTGAAGCCACTCAATTATACCCACACCACAATAGTGGAGAGGGTATTATGCATTTGTGCTGATGTGTGTAACGCCGATCTACTCAGAATCACTTTCTGATCACTTTTGCCTCTCAAACTGATTTTAATGAAATTTAAAACATGGATAGATCCATATCTATATGGACACATAAGCTATACAGTTTTTCAAAAATAGGACCACAAGGGGATGTAGGGGCAATTTCTGCCTCTCACAAACTTTCAAACCGATTTTAATGAAGTTTTTAAACATAGAGAAATCCATATTTATATGGACACATAAGCATTATGTGTTTTTAAGTACTGTGGTGCTGGGTATCATATGGTCGGGCTTGACCGACATTACTTTCTTACTTGTTTTTTTTTTGTACTCGACAACCATGATGAAATTCTATTTTTCGTCCTCTGTCAGGGATCAAACCTGGGGTGCTTGGTTTTTAGGCAAACACTTTAACTACAACATCATGCCGAGTGGTCAAGTTTACTTTCTGAAATATTCTTTTGAACTTTATTCGGGGCTTTACGTCAAAAATGTTTGTAATGAAGTTGTATTTTATACAAGTTTCAAGGAGAATACATACAGTTGATAGGGTAATGCTAGTTGTCCTTTTTCTTGTATTTAGGTACAGTATTTATCGCTTATTTGCACAGCCGTTATAAGTATTTTACGCATTTATTCATCCAAAATTGTTTATTTGTATGGACAACCCGCATTCAATATATAATACAATATAAAAAAATTTCAATTAATTGAATTAATAAAATTCTCATATAAGCATCGCTTCAAACTTGAGTCAAATAAAAACTCACAAAAATTATTACATCAAAATTTAGTTTGCTTAATTTTTATGAACCTTTGTGTTTATTCACTTACGTTCGATGCAAGTTAAATAAGTTCTTGATGCTGATTAAAAAAATAATCGAGTTTTTTTAAAAGCGCAGTATATGCATATAAGCGAGCTTTTTTTTATAAACACAAAATAAGCATATAAGCGAGTTTTTATAAATGCATTTCTCATTTAAAAGCACCGAAAATGTGAAAGTTATGAAATGCTTATAAGCGATAAATACTGTCTGTGTATGGGCATTTCCATGAGTGTTAGAAATATTAATACCTTAAACAATTATACTTTATATAAAAAAAAATTTCAATGTTTCACTGATTTTCAAAACAAATATTCTAATTGAATCTGTTATAGTTTTTAAATTTTGTTAAAGAAGTCAATTAAAATACACTAAAATTTTGAAGTTAGAATTTAATAAATTTATATAAAATAAATTTACTTTCATTATTAAAACAACGACTTTTCTTTAACAATGAGAATGTCAACCACGACTCAAAAAATTAAAATGCTTGAAACTTTTTTTCAAATATGGTAAAAAGGAAAAAAACACCCAAACTTATCTATTCCGAAAATACTTATAGCTTATTACAATTTTTAAAAAACAAAAAATAAAAGTTTGAACTGACTTTCTCATTGATTCATTTTTGGTAACTGCAATTAACAATTTTCAATTTTCTGCCGATTAAATACAGATACTGGCAAACCTGGAAGTATGCTTAAAAATTAATGTTACAACAACAGTGAAAAAGATCCATGAGGAAAGACCAAATATATATTTAGTTCGATTAGCGGCACATTTTTGTGCTTGTTTTGGATGCTATTCTAATGTCACGTACGTGGTGCAAAAACATCATTTGTCTTTGTAATTTGAAATTGATCAGTCTTAGGTGTTTCAAAATAAAAGTTCAAAGCAAGATATTTGTTGCAAAAAAATATTGATCGGAATTTTTTTTTAAATTGGTATAATAAAAATTGTATAACCTTTTTAAGTTCGTCACGTACGATATTTTAACTATTAAAATGCAAAATATGTTGGTATTTGGTTTAAATTTGGTCAAACCTTATTTTATGACAATCAAAATCATCTTACAAAATTTTATTGGTATCGGTCCATATTTGACCATAGCTCCCATACAAGTACTTCTCCCGAAAATAACTTTCAATGCCATAACTTCCTTATAAATTTTGGTATTTACATAAAAATTTGCGGAAATGACTTTAGGTGCTAGGTCCCATATAAACCCCCTTCCTAAAACCGGTAAGGGGCAAACAGATCTCATATAGATGAAGTTAACTAAATAATATTCGGCACAAATAACTTTAATAAAATTCTTAACCTAATAGCATAATTCTGTTCTGGCGACCTTGAATGGCCTTGAAGGTCCCAAATATTAAATATTATGGTGTAGGGTATAATACGGTCGGGCTTAACCGACTATACTTTCTTACTTGTTTGTTTTAAGTTTTTATATACATACTAGCTGTCCCGGCAAACGTTGTTTTGCCACATAACTTATTTCTAGTAAAAGAAAGAGGAAAGTGCTTTATACCATGATCGGCGATGAAAAAAAACAATAGCTATTTATTTCTTTATTTCTGTTCGTTACATATTCAAAAGTTAACATAAAAAAGTGATGTATTTTTTATCCATTACGAAGGTCAATTGCGTTAACGATATTTTCTGTCAGTCCGTCTAAAGCAAACACAAATAAGCTCGAAGGCTTGCCGACGCGAGAACATGCCGTGTGAAAAACATGGTGTGCCCAAATCTAAGCCGCAAACAGACATCATTTGGCCTTGCGACTTATTGATTGTCATTGCAAATGCCAATCTAATAGGAAATTAAACGCGTTTGAATTTAATCGGAATGTCTGTGGCAATCATCGGAGTTCGTGCCAGCAAAACATTTTCGTCTCGGAATTAACCATCCAAAATGGTAGCTTGATAACGTTTTTCATCAATTGTTTAACGACCAATCGTGTTCCATTGCATAACCGAAGTAGAATTACCTGAGAAACAAATTTATCAAAAAAATACATAAACTTTTCCAAAGAATCGGTTAAATAATTAAGAAGGTTTAGGAGGGGGTGCTTTTACCTTTTTTGCTTTATTTTACGCCGTAAATTTTAAAGTTATAGCCTTTAGTTCCTTTAAGACTTAATACTATCATTGGATAATTAATTGAGAAGACATGAGTAGAGGTAGGATTTACCCCTTTTGCCCTATTTTACGCCCTAATTGTTGGAATTTCCAAAAAATATATATCTTAAAGTTCATTTAGACAGTGTCTGCATGCCAAATTTTAAGAAAACCGGTTGATTAGTTAAGCAGATATAGGGAGTGAAAGCGTTTACACCTCTTGCCATATTTTACGCCCTAAATAATAAAAATTATAGATGTTACACTACTTGCCTGCGAAATTTCAAGAAAATCGGTTGATTAGTTAAGAAGATATTGGGAGGGGGAGCTTTTACCCGTTTTGCCCTATTTTATGTCCTCTAGCGATATGAAATCAGCATTAAGATATATTCCGAATGTCATTGTACACATAGGACATTACGATACATGGTTTGGTTACTTTTCAAATGACAAAAAAAAATTATAATATGGAAAATGAAAGGCATTTGTTGATATCTGTATGGGAAAAATATATAAGAAAATCTAAATGTCATATCTCCGGAAACACTGGGCCGATTTCGTGCAAACCTCACATAAACCATCTACAGACTATCCCCAAAGTACCCTTTACTTTTGGTTTAAATCGGTCGACCCGTTTTCGCAGTTAGTGGTGACATCAAAGTGTACACTTCTTTTTATATATATAGATAATTATAAAAAATATATTTCATACCTTGTAAATACTATAAGAGAAAAATCTGTCACGTACGGTATGTCACGAGCGATATTACATTTTGTTCATTATAAAACCATCCAAAAAAAATTTTTTTTTCCAATTACGGATTATAAAGGAAAAATATGTGGTTTTATGTTAAAAATTAAAAAAAAGGAAGAAAAACCTCCCACAGTTCGCAGATTTTCGTATTTTTTTACATTTACACCAAAATCACTTCCGTTTTATGTCACGTAAGATATGCACTTATTTTGCTCGATTCTTTGGACACCAAGGTTCATAATTTAATAATTTTTTTTTACTATATAGTACCCTCTAAATGAAACATAATGATAAAAACATTTTTTAGTTACTACTATTTTTGCAAAATCTCTATCTCTCTGAAGGCGTACAAATGTCACGTACGATGGCATGGAAATGCCCATATGTATTCTAAATGCCAAACTCCATACAAAAAATTAAAAAATATCAACCAACGCAGTTACTTAACATGTGAACGACTTAATTAATGAGCATAAAAATGGCTTATAAATAATTGTTTGGTGAAATGCACTAGCTTATAACCCGCATGGAAGTAGAAGCCGATGGGGTCCAAAAACACCTGAAGATAGCAACTAAATAACGAGCTAGCAGGAAAAACTTTATTTAAGTAAAGATAAGGTCCTTAAACCGGACTCAATGGAAGTTTTTTGTTGAGGAGCCATGTTCCACTTAGGAATTAAAAGGAATCAATGCATAAATATATTATCAATATACCAATTATATATTATTCTAAAACTCTTTGTGTGTTAAGTGTCAATTAATAACTTTATTATATTTTTATTATTTTTCTTTTAAACAAATATTGATTCTATTTAGCAATTGTTATTTTCTTTTCTTTCTTTCTTTTGTAAGTTTGACACAATCTTTTTGTTCCCATGACATTCAATAGTCCTTATTGATCACATACAAATTCTGAAGAAGAACCTTTTTTTAAACATGATTTATGTTTCATATGCAAATCAGTTTAAATATGCTAAATATCAAAATTCTTTCTTACCCACAGTTTTATTTTTTTTAAATTTTTATTTATAAGCGATGATGTGTTGGGTTGGTATCTGGTTGAAATGTCACCCTGGAATTTATAACGTGACTTACATACCAAAACAATGCTTATCATCAACAATATCGAAGGATGCAAAGGATCATGACAGTTACCCCACGATCAAAAGCCTTCTTGAGGAAAAGGGGTGAGATATTTAAATTTGCTTTGTCTGTAACTCATCGTTAAAAGAAGAAGAAAGTTTTAATAAAAATGCAAATTAGAATTTATGTAGTAAATGACCTTAAGCGGTTTATGGCAAGAAAAGTATATGAAGTTTTTAAAATTATGGTCTAAGAATTCCAATCAATCATTAGAAAAATATTGTTGTAAAGATTTGAGAAAAATGTCCACGATCTAAGTAAAACGTGATAAGTTTGATGTTTGAAAATTTATTTTAAGAAAATGCACAACTTTATTACCAAATACCTTAAAGGCTTTCAATGCAGATTAATGTTGAATACAGTTTGGGAATAAAATCCAATAAAATCGTTAAAGTAGAAAGAATTTTAAATCTAAATATGCACCGGCCTATTCGAAATATATGCAATATAGAGGTAAAATTAATGATATTTTTGTGTATCTGTCCTGGCAATATATTGTAACACCGATCACATCTAAGTGTGTCTCTGTTTTCATGTGTTAAAGCGATAAAATACCAAAACTTTGCACAAAATCGGTAACGAGACATCGGTATTATATTTCACCACTAAGTGAAATTCTGGTCGGCTCTATTATAAGCTGCAGAAATAAATGTGAGTACAGAGCGGACTTACATCCTAAAAATTTATAGTGATGCTCATCGGAAAAATCTATTTGATCCTCGACCCTGGGGCATGTAGGGAGGGATATTAAAAGGATATTCCATCTCTTGGTGTTCAATACTCTGCGGAAATTAAATACAGTCAAATACCTGCAATTCGGCAGAGGTCTCTTCTGGTACCACACAATTTAGTAGCCCATGTTGGCGTGGAACCAGACTGACTACGGCTGAGGCACCTTCGGGGATTAGGTGATGATTGTGGTTTGGACCCAAATTCGAGAAAAAGAAGAGCTGAAAGAAAGCATGCTCAAGGGTTGACTTTTGACCACTTGTGGGAAAGTTCGGCATGCGGCGTGATTTTGTTGCTATTCAACGTATCGTAAGCTCATTATTGGTTTGACCTACCGACAATTCAAAATAAAATTAAGTTTGGTATGGGGACTGGGTATGGGAATACCCGCTTTCAGAGTCCAAGACCTGTTTGACGAAATCAATTCTGGTTTCTGTGATATTAAGCATTAAATTTTTCTCCATATCAATTTTTTTTAAAGTTTTCAAGTATTGTTTGCAGATTGCAGCAAATTTCTCATACAAAAACGTACAAAATAAATTTCACTCTTGCTCTGATGATTTATTGCCGTAAGAAAATAAGTAAAGGGTGGTCCAACCATAACGCACGATGTTAATTGTGAGTGACACCTTAACGTCAAGTTTTTTGCCCAACTTAATTTGACATTTCTTTGTTTCAGTGTTTGACACATTCAACGATGGAGAGGTACACAATTGAGCAGCTCATAAGGATGGTTAAAGCCTTTTACCAAATGGGCGTTGGTATTCATTGTTGGAGGATAAGCTAGTTTCTATGCGCATTTCACTGGTTGCTTAGGCCAGATCATCAGGAAACATTCTCCCAAAAAATTTTTAAAAAGCCAAATAAAACTGCAGAGTAAATGAGAATTGCAATTTTAGTCCAGAACAAAAAAAAAAAAAAACTAATTTGCACAAAATTGCAATTAAGAACTTTCTTGCTTTATATTTTCTACATTCAATGATATGACACAATTTCCAAAGAAATTGTCTTTTTAATTGTTCCCGGCTGGTGGCAAAATAATTTTGAAGATAAATCATTTCTCAAATTGTTGTTTATGCGAAAATAATCAAACTCATTACAATTGTTTACAAACTTGTAAATGGGAAAAATTATAATTCAATTATTTCTCACATTGTCCTTTTGCAAATTTCTTTTTTTTTTTAAATTTGCATTTTTAAATACTTAAAAACTCATTCTGCATTTGGAATTTAAATTTGCATAATCCTGCAAATCCTGACAACATCTTCAGTTGTATATTTTTTATGAAATACTTGCAGTATGCAAATTAAAAACGCTAAAATGCAATATCACTAAATAATATTTTTTTTTGAATTTTTGGAACAGAGGAAGATTTTTCACAACATCTTAATTTGTGTGTGCAATAAGTAATCAATGATCCTTATTGGGATGTTTTGCAAAAAAGGCTGCTTCTGAGTGTGTCCTTTTGTTAGCATAATGACTTTTTTACTTTCTTTTTCTTTGTGGCAAAATAAGTCATGCACGTTCCCTTAAGCAAAAAAACTATAAGAATAATTCACTCTTTGCATATTAGAATAGAGTTGCCAGAGTTAAGAACCGAAAAACTGGTTTTAATTTATTTCAGTTAAAAAAATGAAAATTTCAGTGAAACTCACTTATTATTTTTGATTTAAATGTAAGTTAAACGAGTGAGTTTTGCGCTCGTCATCATGAACGTATACTTGAACGATCATACATACTATTGTTATTAGAACTTTTTCTTATAATAGTAGAAACTTTTAAAGACATAAAATTCCTTTAAAAAATATTTGTTTAACAGAAAAAACGCTTATAAGAACCATTTTCTTGGAATTTTTAATTTTCTTATAACCGTTCTTGAAACAAGTCTTCTTTTACACACATAAATTTTTCTTAAAGTAAGTATTTTTGATTCTCTTTTAAAACTGCCCGTTTGTTTACACTCAGAAAGTCTGTGTTCAATTTATTAATATTGCGCCATAATAAGAATCAAATAACAAGAGAATTTAAGTAACTTTTCGAAGTAACCCAGGGCTGCCAGATAAATTTGTGACAAAATCGTCAATTTCCTGAGAAAAAATAAAAAATCGTCTTTCTCGTTTTGAAATATCGTCAAAAAAAAAATCGGACAACTCAAAATTAAGTTTTTTTTAAACAATTTTTTTTTCGATTTTTATAAAAAAAACCAATCCAACAAAAACAAAACTACTTCATACCCAGCTAGAATTTTTAATTGAAGAGCGTTTTTGATCGTCGACGAGCGTATTTTTAAATTGTAGAAGATTCCTCACACAGAAGAAACTGTAACACAAGCTGATTTCTCCGTGAGATTCTTCCATAAAACAGCGAAAGACGCTTACTTTATTCATTGTGTAAATAGTCTGAGATGTGGAAGAAGATTATATAACGGGTCTTACAAAAAGCATGTCAAGAACCGTATAATACTCATTTAGATATAATCTTACAACTCGTGATATGCTTGCCGAACAACTGTTCATTCGATGAAGGTTTGACGAAAGATAAAGAAAGTTTAACTTTATTGCTTTGTACTTTGGAAATAACCATGTAAAGATTTTCGTAAGACTTGCATGTTAAACATTCCAAGATTAAACAAGTAAGAAAGTAAAGTCGGTCAAGGCCGGCCATATGATACCCTACACCACAGTATTTAAAAACACATCATGCTTATGTGTCCATATGAATATGGAGTTATCTATGTTTATAAACTTCATTAAAATCGGTTTGAAAGCTTGTGAGAGGCAGAAATTGCCCCCTACTTCCCCTTGTGGTCCTATTTTTGAAAAACTGTATAGATTATGCGTCCATATAGATATGGATCTATCTATGTTTTAAATTTCATTAAAATCGGTTTGAGAGGCATAAATTGCCCCTATCTCCCCTTGTGGTCCTATTTTTTTAAAGATGCATACCTTGTGTGTCCATATGGATATGGTTCTATCTAAGTTTTAAATTTCATTAAAATCGGTTTGATAGTTTCTGAGAGGAAGAAATTTCCCCCACCCAGCCAGCCGGACGGACATCGTTAGTTCGACTCAGAAAGTGATTCTGAGTCGATCGGTATACTTTAAGGTGGGTCTATGACCAATATTTTAAGGCGTTACACACATCAGCACAAATGCATAATACCCTCTCCACTATTGTGGTGTGGGTATAAAAACGAAAGTGTCAGAAAATGTATAAAAAAGTAATAATTAAAAAAGGAAATTTAAAAGAAAAGCAAATAAAAAAGGAAATGTTTTTTTTATTTTTTCTCTTGAGATCATCATCAGAAGATCGCTCCACAAGTGGCTGAGTTATAAACAAATGAACACAATTGCTTTTAATTTTTACCTATAAATTTATAATTTTTACCTATGTAAAAACCTTAACTTTTTGATGTCTTCTTATAATTTTAGTAGAATATTATTAACTGTTCATAACTGACCGATTTATAAATTGGCCCACATTTTTTTCTTTATAAGGAGTATTATATGTTAAAAAAAGAGCCAGTCGGTCCATTATTTCACCTGGTCCTCATACTCGAATTTAAGATTTTGGTACGATTTTTAATACAGTTGTGAAGGGTGTTTACCTTGTGGTCTTATTTAAATTGACTCGACTCAAAATTTCCTCTACATTGGCAGACACCTGCAGTAACGGTTTAATGTTTTGATCCCATTAAGAAATGCATTACAAAATATATATACCCTTTTCCACCTGTGAAGGGTATAGTCACGCCCATCGAGCATAAAATTGAATAGCAAAAGCATAATGCAAACATTTAACAGTTTTTTCCTATGAAATTTAGCGTTTCCCTGTAAATTGTTCAGGGAAAAGGAAACTTAAGCTGTCTTGTTTACAAAATTTTTTTCCGTGCTGCTTATATCTTAACATAGGTATAAAAACATTTAAAGTTTTCTTTTTTTAGGTGACTTAAAAAAATCAGCAAATCTGCACTTTGCTAATTTCGGAACAAAAAATTGTCAAAATGACGATAAAACGTCAAATCTGGCAGCCCTGTTTGTACCCCTTTTCTTTCCTTTCTCTTAAATTAACTTAGACTTGCTTCAAAGAAAAATGTATATGGGCATTTCCCCAGAATGGTCTACCAGGATGAAAAAATAAAATGTTGATAATCTTTGTCTTTTATTGTTTATTATTATAAAAAAAAGTCTATGTTGTTATAAAAGAATGGTTTCATAGCATATCTCAGCTGTTTTACTTGAGGAAATTGCACTGGAAACTGGAAAATTTTATATTTTCTTATATTTTCTACTTCTAAAGACATTTTTATATACTTATTTTAAATGCAAAAAATATGTTATGTTTACACTCTTTCTTCATAATCTCTCCATTACAATCAGTTGTAAAAGGAGTATTAAGTTTTTTTCTTAAGGAAATTTAAGGATATTTATGGGAAAATGCATGGTGATAATAATAAAAAAACATATGGAAAAATCGTACGTTCGCGACCGGTACATAAGCCAATTAAACAAAAACCAAGAGAGATATTTTATTTTGTAAATGCTGGATGGAGACCTACATTAATACACTTTCAAAATAAATTAACCACTTTTGAATATTCCGTTCCATTACGCAGATTTTTACATTTCACTACTGTCATCCAAAGTTGACTTCTATTTTGCGTACGTTCTTGACCACATGTTTACAACTATCATTATGAAAACTTAAACTCGATGAAACCCATCTTTTGCACTAAACATAGAGCTACCCAAATGCTATCGAATCGCAAAAAAATTCTAGGAAAAGTTTTGTTTTCTATATTTTTTGCATACCAAAGCGTACGAACGTACGTTCGTGACCCCAGGAAATACCCATATGTGTAAAAGCAGACTTACTGCCTGCTTTAAAAAAAAAAACCAAAATTTCGTGTTAGAAATTATATTGAAAACAACAGTAAAATGCGAAAATTTGTTATTTCTTTCCTTTAGTTTCACACACGAAATTTTGCTTTCATTTTCTAAAAACAGCCAGTTATTATCATATATTAAAAACTTAAATTAAATTAAAGTTTAAACACTAAATCAAAACACAAGCAAACTATAAAGAAAAAAACTTCTTATTTCAAAATAAAGTCTTTTTAAAAGAAACCTGATATTTCTATTAATTTACATTATTTAAAAACAATATTTTTCAGTCTTCTAAATCACACAATAAAAAATATTTATTGTTTATTGTAGCAACAAATGATTTACACTATTTATTACTATATATTTTTGTTAATCAAGCCAAAACATCATTAGAAAACAATAAAAATAAAATAAATGTGTCAATTTTGGCAAAAGAAAATTAAGCAACCCTTTTTATCTTTAACTGCGTCTCTCCAATCCGCAAAATTAGATCTTACAAACCGAAGGCAAACAATAATCTTAACAAGAATATCATTGTGCAAAAAAAAAAGGAAAGAAGTCATGTTGTTAACAAAAGGACTTACACTTAAACCACTTTTTTTTAACCAACAAACACCCCTCAAGGATCAAAAATTATACCTGACTGAAGAAAGTAGACATCTGAAGTAACCAGATCTTCTTTTTACAACTCGAAAATATTAACAATCAATGATTTTTTCTTGTTCGCTAATGAAAATATTTTTGCATGTATTCAAAAAAAGACCAATAATGAAAATGAGAATGTTTTCAAAGGATTAAATGCATTATGCAAATTTTGGAATTATTGCAAGCAAATCATGATCTTTGGTACTTAAGTATGCAAATTTTGTTAATATTTTTTCTTTTTTTTTTTTTTTGCTTGAAGAGGTTAATGCAAAATTATTCTTAAGAGGAGATAAAATATGCAAAAATCGGGACAGGGACTTAAAATTATACTTTATTTCGTAATTTTTTTCTTATTTACAAGTTTGTAAACAATTGTAATGAGTTTGATTATTTTCGCATAAACACAATTTAGAAAAATAAAAAATTTTGAAAATTTAAGCAACCTCCAGCTGAGAGCGCTTTAACAGATAATTATTCTTAATTTTTTTCTAGATTAGAAATAAAATTTTTCCAAAAACAAATATTCCCAGGATATTTCTCTAACCCTTTTTACTTGATAGTCAACTAATCAAATTTAAGTAAAAAAATCCGTAATTAAAATTTGAATATTATATTTTTTTGGTAAAAAAATGAAAGTTTGAAAAAAATCTATAAAAAATTCAATAAAAAAATGCATTTTTTTATACTCAACTTCTTCTTAAGCAAATAGATAAATCCTTTCTTTCTTTCTTTCTTTTCATGTTTGTCCTCAGGCTATTTAGAGAGTTGTCTGTCTTTTTGTGATGGTGGTTGTTTTGGGTGTCTGAACATCATTGTTCTTTCTTGTTCTTGTGAAAGATCTTCAAACATCAGCCTCATTTTCGTTCGTATGCAAATTTTTAAGATTTTCTTCGTTCTCTGTTTGCCCGTGTAGTTAAACAGTTCAACAAAGGGTTTGTTTGGATCATTATAAAAAATTGATTATTTTTTTCTTATAGTTTTTAGATTATTTATAAAAAAAAGTTATCAAATAAAAGGTTACCCAAGATCGTTTTTTAGTAGAAAAAATCTAAAACATTCACTTTTTAGCGTGAGAATTTTTTGAGAAATTTTTTTGTTAGAAAAAGAAACGATTTTTTCATTTAAATATTTTTAAAGTATTAAAATATTTAACGTAACCCCCTAATGCAAAAAAATTTTAAGTTCACATTAGTTAACCAACACACTAAGCCAATAAAAAGTGTATGAACTCAAAAACAGTTTAGTTTATTGAAATTACTTAAAAAACCGAAATTCCGCAATAAAATTCCTTTAAGAAAAATAAAACTTTTTTTAATATGAGCAGTCGTTTTAAAAACATATTTTTTTTTATCAAAATTTCGAAATTTTTGTTTATTAAAAATTCATAAAAATTGGAAAATGCAGCTTGGCTTCTAATTTTTTGCAGATTTTATTCACAAAAATAAAAAATTTTTAATTAATTTAAGAATTTCACAAAACGCAATATTTGTTTAGGAGCCCCCCTAAAAAGTGGTGATAAGGGGCAAGTATGTATCGAGAAAATGCTAAGGACAAAAAACTAATTGAGGTCGGTCATACATTTTATCTTACTTGGGGCGACTCCTGGGCATTTATGGGACTTTTTTTCAATATATTTCTAGTCTACATTGAACATTTTGTATGGGAGCCCCCTTAAAGAATGGAGATAGCGGGTAGGTATGTTATGAATAAATGATTGAGATGAAAAATAAAGTGGGGTTGGTCATACATTTGACCCATCTAGGGGCATTCTAGTGCCTGCAGGGACCAAATTTAAGAATGTCATTAAACGGCCATATATGTTTGGCTGCTGCAGTGCCTAGGATTTTTAGTAATTTCAATAAACTAAACCGTTTTTGAGTTACGCGAATATATGTTGTGCAACCACAGTGTTATTAATTGACGATAATAAATATTTTTAAAATTAAATGTTTACTTTAAACTTTTTTACAAAATGGTTTTTTATCGGGATAATTTATACCACCAGCGACCTGTAAAGGGCTCAATAGCATTTGCTTTATTAAAAAACAAATTTTTTGCTACCAGGGGATAGATTGAGAGCACTTTAAATATTTTCATATACAAATTGTTCAAAAAGCCACCCTTAAAAAATCTACTCATCAAGTGATCAACACACAAAATTGCCAATAATCTGTGCAAAATAAAAATCGATTGATTTGATCACGAACAAATACAATTGTATGTCATGGGTCGCGTGTTCCGTTGGCCTGTTAATACTCTTGTCAACAATAGCAAAGAACAGTATTAAGACATACATTTTGTGACCTCTTTTTAAACCTTTCGAGGTGTCGTTTGCAAAAAAAATTAATGATCTTGGTGAGTTTTTGGCAAACGTCAAGGGGTTTCTATTTCTTTAAGGATTAGTGGTATTATGCAAATATTTAAAGAGTTTTGAAAAGAAAATAAGGCTTTTAATATTTGCATAATGCAAATTTCAATATTAAAATATTTAAAAAGTAATGAAAAGAAAATGATTAATAAATCTTTATAGCAAATCCATTAACAGTTTGTAAATATTTATAACAAGGATCGGAAATTTTAACAATTACAAAGGACCACACATAAATGCCTGCTAAAAAGGACATAAGACAGATGTTCGAATATAAAAATTATTTAAAATGAAACACTTTTTTTATTTTCAATATTATCGATTAAATTTTTTTTTTTTCAAAAATTTCTTAAGGGCCATTACTATAACTTACAAATAGTTATTTTTAGGATGCTATCTGACAGATAAATAGTTTTTGTTTATTACAAGTTAACATTAACCTAAAAAGTGACTGATAAGCTAACATCAGGTTTGTCCTCATGGTAACTTTACAAGTGAACTTTAAGAACTTGAAGATGCCATATTTTCTGCTGAACTTCAATGATAGTCTTAAATTACTCAACTTTTTCAAAAAACACAATTTAACGCAAAAAACAAAACAATTTCCATTAAAACCAAAAATAAAGCACAAAAATTTACTTTTGTTTTTAATTAATAAATAAAACAAAACTAAGTCGTTGCCACTACGTATTTTAAACAACCAAAAGTAGTCGGTATATACTGCAATGTTGCCACAGTATATAAATTACATTTTTTATTTTATCGGACAGTTGTAATAATGGAAAAAACTTATTGGTCACTTTATCGTTCAAGATAGCTATTGTTCACGTTAACTATCAGCAACTTTATCATTAGGTTGTAATAATGGCCCTAAAAGTTATAAAAAATCATACCAAAAATTTCTACCTAAATTATTATAAAAGTTCTTTAAAATCATAGAAATATTCAAAGGTGGTGTTTAATTTATTTTTTTTTTTCAAAAATCCTTACTACTATTAGTTCTTTAAGGAGTTTGTTCTGTTTCATCTTTTTGTTTAACATATGCAAATGACTGAATATCCTTTTGTTTGAACTTGATGTCATTGTTTAAACAAAGGGTTTGTTTTGGTTCATTTGAACAAAATTTGCTTATCTTTTTCTTATAGTTTTTATCAAAAAAAAAAAAAAAAAAAACACTGAAATTTTAGACAAATCCTTTAATTTTTTATAACTTTTTTGTTTGTTTTTGGGTAGACAAATCGAAGACAGAAAAAAAAATTCACTTTCGATCGTGAGAATATTTTTTAAAGGTGATTGTCAGAAACACAAGTACAATAGTTGAGTTGAATTATAAAACTGAACAATTTTGGTACTTTTTTTTTTTTAATATTTTGGTAAATTTTTAATAAAAACGAAGGTTGTTTGTAATTTTACTGGTCCCTGGTAGCGTATATTTTCGCCTTAATAGAAATTTGCTGTTAAAAGTTAAAAAAACCTGAATTTATTCAGAGTTTAATTGCAATACATAAGTTATTAAAGAATCTTATTTGATACAAGTTCTAAAATTGTGCTAAATGTGTTATCGAGGAGACTACTGATGTTACGAATATTCGTATTCGTATTCGAAATGCCGAGTATTCGGCTATTTTATGACATTCATATATGCCAATTTAAATTTATTCGGGCATGAAGTGCATTTCCATTGGAACGAGATTTTGATTTCAATTATATACAAAATGGGTGAAGTTTTGCCTGTTTCTACGAGTTGTTCTTGCAAAGATATTTCGTCGTTCGTAAATTATTGTGTTCTATACGCACAGAAAAAAATTTTTGCGCCAGTAAAGGAATTAATCAAAAATAAAATCAGTTTTAATTAAATTTAATTAATTTGGCAACACTGGTTTAAACAGCTGACGCACGTTTCGTGTTTTGTTTCACTGTCAAACATCTTCAGTTTGGTCTATAATTTAAGCATGAATCGTCTTACAAACGAACAACGCTTGCAAATTATTGAATTTTATTATCATCGCGTTCATTCATTGTGTTCAGGGACGAAGCTCATTTTTGGCTCAATGGGTACGTTAATAAGCAGAATTGTCGATTTTTTAGTGAAGATCAGCCAGAATCATTGCAAGAGCTACCAATACATCCAGAAAAAATCACAGTTTGGTGCGGCTTATGGGCTGGTGGCATCATTGGACCGTACTTCTTCAAAGTTGATGCGAATCGTAACGTAACTGTGAATGGTGAGCGCTACCGTGAGATGATATCTAACTTTTTTTTGCCCAAAATGCAAGAGCTTGGCTTGCATGACATGTGGTTTCAACAAGACGGTGCCACATGCCACGCAGCACGCTTAACAATGGACTTATTGAGAGGCGAGTTCGGTGAACATTTTATTTCCCGTTCGGTACCGGTCAATTGACCGCCTAGATCGTGCGATTTAACGCCTTTAGACTATTTTTTGTGGGGCTATGTTAAAGCTCATGGTGATACACACATGCCCGCTTCAATTGACGCATTGGAAGACAACATTGAAGCATTTATTCATGAGATACATGCCGAAATGTTGGAAAGAGTATGCCAAAATTGGACTAAGCGGATGGACCATTTGAGGCGCAGTCACGGTCAACATTTGCGTGAAATAATCTTCAAGCATTAAATTATATGGACCGTACTATCGATTCAAATAAAGATTTCATGCATTTCTCTGAATTTTATGTGTTTTTTTTAACTTTCCTATAGCTCTTAAAAATCACCCATTATAATCAGGTGAATTAAACTTTTAATCAAGTGAATTAAACGTTTAATTGAAATATTGTCAATTAAACATTTAATACACTTGATTAAAAGTTTAATTCACCTGATTGAAATATTGTCAATTAAACATTTAATACACTTGATTAAAAGTTTAATTCACCTGATTAAATATTTAATTAAAACTGATTTTATTTTTGATTAACTCTTTTACTGAACACAATAATTTACGAACGACGATTTGGTACTCAAATTATGAAGTGTATAACAAGGATATTTTTATGAACTGTCTTCAAGGCTCTTTTTCAAAATTTGTTCGATTTTAAATTCACTTCATTTCGATTTCTATAACATGCCCGAGTATTGTATTTCTAATTGTATTTTGAAAAATATTTGAATAAATTAAATATTTTTGGAATGCTGGTGGCATAAACTATCCGCACAATATTGATACATATTGTAAATAAAATATATATTGATAAGTAGTTGATTAAACCAGATTACGTTTTTTTTCTTTTACTGTCCACTGGTGGCCTTCGTTTCGCCACAATAAATTATTTTTGTAAAAAATTTTGGTCCGAACAGGATTAGCATTAAATGGTTACTAATGTTATGCTATTTCTTAACATCTATAGATAAGTATTCAACCAAATAAAACTTTATGCTGCCTTTTTGCCGGTCACCGGTGACATAAACTGTCGCCATAAAAAAATATTGCATTAAAAAAGAAATATATAAAGTGTTCGCAGTTTAATCATTAAATATTTCGTTATTTATTCATATATATTTTTTTCTATAACTTTGAAAATATTTTAATTAAAAACATCCAAAGAAAAATTTCTCAAAAAATTCTCACGCTAAAAAGTGATTTTTTTCGTTTCTTCTACCAAAAAAAAACCAGCTTTGGTTACCTTTTATTTGATAACTATTTTTTATAAATAATCTAAAAACTATAAGAAAAAAATAATCAATTTTTTATAATGATCCAAACAAACCCTTTGTTGAACTGTTTACCTACACGGGCAAACAGAGAACGAAGAAAATCTTACAAATTTGCATACGAACGAAAATGAGGCTGATGTTTGAAGATCTTTCACAAGAAGAAGAAAGATCAAGGATGTTCAGACGCCCAAAACAACCACCATCACCAATAGACAGACAACTAACTAACTATCTGAATAGCCTGAGGACAAACATGAAAATAAAGAGAGAGAGAAAGAAAGGATTTATCTATTTGTTTAAGAAGAAGTTGAGTATAAAAAATGCATTTTTTTATTGAATTTTTTATAGATTTTTTTTCGAACTTTCAATTTTTTTAACAGAAAAAGAATATTCAAATTTTACTTACGGATTTTTTTTACTTTAAATATTAAATTTGTTTAGTAGACTAGCAAGTAAAAAGGGTTAGAGAAATATCCTGGGAATATTTAGTTTTGGAAAAATTTTATTTCTAATCTAGAAAAAAATTAAGAATAATTATCTGTTAAAGCGCTCTCAGCTGGAGGTTGCTTAAATTTTCAAAATTTTTTATTTTTCTAAATTGTGTTTATGCGAAAATAATCAAACTCATTACAATTGTTTACAAACTTGTAAATAAGAAAAAAATTACGAAATAAAGTATAATTTTAAGTCCCTGTCCCGATTTTTGCATATTTTATCTCCTCTTAAGAATAATTTTGCATTAACCTCTTCAAGCAAAAAAAAAAAAAAAGAAAAAATATTAACAAAATTTGCATACTTAAGTACCAAAGATCATGATTTGCTTGCAATAATTCCAAAATTTGCATAATGCATTTAATCCTTTGAACACATTCTCATTTTCATTATTGGTCTTTTTTTGAATACATGCAAAAATATTTTCATTAGCGAACAAGAAAAAATCATTGATTGTTAATATTTTCGACTTGTAAAAAGAAGAAGATTTGGTTTCTTCAGATGTCTACTTTCTTCAATCAGGTATCATTTTTGATCCTTGAGGGGTGTTTGTTGGTTAAAAAAAAGTGGTTTAAGTGTAAGTCCTTTTGTTAACAACATGACTTCTTTCCTTTTTTTTTGCACAATGATATTCTTGTTTAGATTATTGTTTGCCTTCGGTTTGTAAGATCTAATTTTGCGGATTGGAGAGACGCAGTTAAAGTTGAAAAAGGGGTTGCTTAATTTGCTTTTGCCAAAATTGACACATTTATTTTATTTTTATTGTTTTCTAATGATGTTTTGGCTTGATAATCAAGAAAATATAATAAATAGAGTAGATCATTTGTTGATACAATAAATTATTTTTATTGTGCAATTTAGAAAGATGATAAATATTGGTTTTTAATAGAAGTATCAGGTTTCCTTTGAAAAGTCTTTCTATAGATATTTAAAAGTATTTTTTCATCATAGTTATGTTGCCAAAAATGTTAGCTAAAATTTACAATTTTACATTAGCAAATTGTTTTAAAAAATGCCAAATTTAAATCGTTTTTTCAAAAAGTTGTTTAAAGCAGACAAATACTTATTTTTCAAAGAAGAGAAAAATTCTGCAATTTTACAAATGATATGCAAAATATAGAATTTAAATAAAAAAATCGTCAAAATAAAATAATTGTAAAAATCACTAAATGATAAAAATTTAAAAACCAGTAAAAAAAATATGGAATTTAAATAAAAAAATCTTCAAAATAAAATAATTGTAAAATTCACTAAATGATAAAAATTTTAAAACCAGTTTTTGTATTCCCAAAAATTTAAATTACTTTTTGATAAAATATAAAATTTAAATAAAAAAATCGTCAAAATAAAATAATTGTAAAAATCACTAAATTATAAAAATTTTAAAACCAGTAAAAAAAATAAAGAATTTAAATAAAAAAATCGTCAAAGTAAAATAATTGTAAAAATCACTAAATGATAAAAATTTAAAAACCCGTAAAAAAAATATGGAATTTAAATAAAAAAATCTTCAAAATAAAATAATTGTAAAATTCACTAAATGATAAAAATTTTAAAACCAGTAAAAAAATATAGAACTTAAATAAAAAAATCGTCAAAAAATAATTGTATTTTCACTAAAAAGTATTTTAAAAAATGTTGAATAAAATAATTACTAATTTTGCAAAAAAGCTAATTACCATTTTATATAAGTCGTTGTGGATGTCGTAGTTGTCATATCAAGTCGACAACTACATCACTTTGACGTTAATTTGGTATTTTATAAGAATGTTGTGTTGATGTCGACTAGTTAACGAAAATCTGACAAAAAAAATCACATCCCTAATTATTTTTCTATCATTTTTGTTCTCACCATTGTGGCTATTTTTTTACGCTATTTTTCGACATTTTGTTATTTTAACCGATTAAGCGATTTCCATTAAATTTTAGAGTTTGCTTCAAATTTTGCATTTTGTCACGAATTTTTAAAATGTTCGCGATATAAGCGATTTTTTACTGTAAGTTTTCTGATTCTTTGCTAGAATTCCGCTTTTAGCAATTTTTTGCGAATTTCCTCTAATTTAGCAATTTTTACCGAATTTACTTTTAATTAATTTTATGGCATGCTTAACATTTTAAAAATGTTCGCGAATTTTCGCTATTTTAACAATTTTTTCAGAATTTTCGTATATTATGCTTAAAAAAATTTGTGCCCATAACTTTTTAAAAATTTGCTTTATTTTATTTTCAATTTTTTTAAAAAATATGTTTACATTCTATTTAAAACTTCTTTAACTTCTTCTTTAAGCCGCAAAATTTCCTGTCGACTTAAACAGAGGCAATTCAGCTCGACGTAGACTTAAAACCGCCTTAGAGAATATCAAGTGACAGTGAATGGTAATCGATTATTGTCAACAACGACTAAAAAAATACAATTACTATTCCGATTCTATCGACTTTCATAATAGGGGTGATCATTTAGATTTTGGGGAAATTCTTTTAAAGAAAATCTCAATATTTAGACCACAAATTTAAAAAGCCAAAAATTGTGTTTTATAGAAAAAATACAAATGGCCCAACTGTGCCACGATTTGCATCACTATCCCAAAAAAAATTGTTCATACCGGAGAAATATTTTCATTCTGCATTTAACATTTTAACATCGTAATGAATGTGTTAAGTCTTTGTGTTTAAAGCAGTGTAGGAAAACAAATCAAATGTTTTCAAAATGTTGTCTACTATTTAGTTTTGTACATCAGTAAAACCAAAACAAGTACTTTTTTAACCATAAAGAATGCAAAAAAAAAAAAACAATTAGCCTTAATTTACTGTTGCAACCGTACATTTAGGTGGATGGGGTCTTTCGTAGAGGTGGAAAGCTCTTTGATTGCTATTCACTTGGGAATAGTCAGAAGTGATATCTTTACCGAATTCGCCAAGCAGCTCACTACTTCCGACCATTGGTCAAGTATCCCCTGGTAATGTCGCACAGACTTCCATTTCTGCCGACAGCTAAAGTGAGAAGGCGATTGCTTTGCTGAGTAGCCTGAACGGCACGCTAACACCGTTGCGTCTCAGGTAATTAGGTGTCACTGAAACTCAGCGTTGCACCATTAGCCGCATGGCGTCTAGCCTGCCCAGAGGCTGTTGGCAGCCCCAATACTGGGATCGGATGTGGAGTCCCAATCAGTCACCCATCCTAAACACCAACGATTACAGAAACCACAACAAATAAAAGAAAGGTGGTCCTTTGTTCGTTATAGGAACCACAGGACATAAAAATAAACAATAACCGTACATTTAGGAGCAGAATAAATACAAAAACGTATTTTCTAAATGATTCGTTAAGTTTTTTTTACGAACAGTTTTGAATTTTGCGCTTTTTTTTAAAGAACTGCTTTTAATTTTTTATAGAATTAACAAAAAAAAGTATTGAAAAAGCTGTCTTTAAATTCTACTCAAAACCATCAATCAGCAGACGTTTGCAAAAAGTTTATGCTCGAAACTTTTCAATTTCGTTCTCTTGGTTTTTTATCTAGCTGCGTACGTTTAAGGTAAATTTTTAATATTGTGGTCACTAGAAAGTACAGAACACCACAATTGCAAACGTTTCGTTTTGTTTATTTTCGTACTCTGGTTGTTCCTGCCTTAAGTCTTTTGTTTGTTTGTTTCTTTAATTTATTAAGCCATTTAACACAAATGTCAATGCCATGCCGAATTAACATACATAACTTAAATCTTAAATTTTTTGTGCACAATTTTCCTTTTTCAAAATCCCTGAATTTATTTTAGCACACAAATTTATTACCTGCCATAAAAAAGGGCTTTAAAACACAGCCAGCTTAATAAACATAATAATCACACTATTTGTCTTACAAATGACTTACTTATGTTCTACCTTTAGGAATAACACAGGTGTGTCAGAAAACGATTTTTATTGTTATTTTCTTGTCTTGCAATAAGAATAAGTGGCGCTTCGTCAAAAGACTTTCAAAATGCTAAACAACATGCCTTTAATACCTGGCTTTTAGACGGGGTTTTAAAGCTTAAGAATGCTAAAGACATGTTTTTTTATGAAATCTTTTACTCTTTGGTCTTGCGTGCAAAGACAGCAGCAGCTTGCAATGAAGTTTTTTTTCCAAAGTCGTTTTAAAGATGGGTTTAAAATTCAAAGTCATTTATTGTCTTGTCTTAAGCCAAAGGCAATAAATTTCTGAAAAGATTCTGCACAGTGGCGTAAAGTTAGAACAAGCTGTAATAATTATAGAACTTAAAAATGATTTGAGTTAAATAAACTGTTCCGGAATTACATCGAAAGTTTATTTTTTTTTTAATTTCTCTTTTCTGTGACTTTTAGTTTTACACATCATAAATAGTTCTCCAAGGGCAATTTATTTAAACTTTTTTCCTATATCCAGCCAAAAAAGTACCAACCACTTTTAAAACCTTTAACATTTTACAAAAATTATTTTGTTATTTTGCTTTATCACTGAAATTCCCAGGATCCGGGGAAATTCAAAAATTTTCCCATTTTCCCAGGAATTAAAGAGACATACGACTTTTTTACGGTTCATAACGTAAAACAACCTGTAACGCAGGCCTTTAAGATTTAACACAGAAGTTTAGAAGTTTTATAATTATAATCACTTTTTTTCAATTTTACTCCACTGTTAATTCGATAAAAGAGCTAGAGAACAACTGAAAAGAAGTTGTTTAACAAAATAAGAACACAGTCACGAACAAGATTTTACAAATGACTTTTAGACATGGCTGCTTGGTGGCAGAGTCATTGGAGTTAAGTGGATTTTAAGTTTCTTTAAAAGAGCTTTTCTTTGATCTCTAAGGCGCTGGTTCACAAGCCTGAGGAGATTGTGAAGCTAGCGAGAGTCTTTGAGAGAGTTTATAGAGCAACAGGTATGTGCCAGAATTATTAAGGTAAAAGAAATTCAAAAAGAATTTCTTTTTTTGTTGTTGTTGTTGTTGTTGGTTTTTTCTTGGCGGAACGTGTGTTTGTTTGTCGGTTTTATGTCTTTGGACTGGTCGTTGTTTAACTACCTCAACTAAGAAACCCAAAACCCACCTGCTGCCATCAAGTTGTAGTTGTTGTAAGTACAATAAAAGTATATGAGAAAGAAGAAAAGAAAGAATAAATAAAAATCATGGTTAAACACACAAAAAAGTTAAAGAAATGGCCGCATTACTAGACCACTGGTAATCGTGAACAATTCAGTTTATTTAGAGCTTTCGTTTGAATAGCACGGTTAAAAAAATTTAACGGATTAACAATTAAAAAATTACAAATAAAAAAACAAAAATAAATGGGATAAAAGAAAAAAATACACCCAAAAAAAAGCTATAAGAATATAAAAAACAGGCCCAGAAATCCTGTTGAATAAAGAAATCAAATAAAAAGTGAAGTGATTAAAAAAAAAGAAATAAATAAAAAAAGGTATAAATACAATAAAATAAATAAAAGTTCAATTAGTTTTTTCCGCAGCAATAAAGTGCAATTCACAAAAAAAAGAATTCATCAGAAAGTCACAGGATAATTTTTATTAAAAAAAGTTGTGTGTGTTGTTGTTTAGTTGTGCTTTTGCTTTTGAAAACAATTTTTTTACCGTTAGCTCTAATTTTACTGTTATTGATAGTGGTCTGGTCTGCAAATCGAACTAAAAACTCTATCAACTTTTTTCCGCTTGATAAAATTGAAGACGTGTCTAAAATTATTTGTTGTTAAAACTAAGAGTGCGAGTTTATTTTTCTAGTAAATTCGGCAGTTTTGAAGTTTCTTGTGCACAGTGGAATCAAAATTTTAAATTGAAATTAAAAACAAAAATATTTCTTATCAATTAACTAAATTAAAAAAAAATAATATAGTAAGCATATTTCGTGTTCTCTACTCCAGCCGTAGAAAAAATTTCTCGTAGAACCCATCATGAATCAAACTGAAATTTATGTGCTCTTACCTGGCAACATAATTGGTTTCAAATGTAGCTTAAGCCTTTTATAATCAATATCTTGCCTGCACAAAAGACCCAATCGCAGTGCCTTTAATATTTAAATTTCTTACCCCAGTATGCATTATGAGCCGAGTTTGTGATTAAAGTGATTCACTATCTTTGGAAAATTTTATTGATATCTAGTTCAATATAATGTCGATCTGAAGCGTATTTTGTTCATCTAGAGTACTGAATTTTCAGACTTTATCTTTTAAATCAAAATATTAAATGATATATTCGACAAGTTTTACCTGAAATTGCAATAAAACGATAAATATTTTTTAATTTGATTCCAATTGGATATCGGCAAATATAGAATTATTTATTTTAGCACCGATATTCTATTAAATCGGAAAGATATCTGTTTTAAGACCTAATTTTCCAAAATAAAACACATAAGCAAATGATTTCGGAAAATTTGGCGTGTCTTTCTGATAATATATGAATTTATTTACATCTCAGTTGTTGACATCGAAACACCATCCGCCAAAGCGGAATCGATCGAAAAAATAATGGTATTCAGACAGACACAATATGGTTTGGAATGTGAAACTGAAAATATTCTATCTGTTATTTTTTTTTTTTTTTCAAAAAACACAATTTTTTTTGAAGATTTTTAATAGTTATGGAATAAAATTACCTTTTTGAATGAAATCAACTTTTATGAATAAAAGTACACTTTGAATGAATATTGTAAAAATATAAAAGTACCTTTTGAATAAAAGTACCTTTTGAATAAAAGTACCTTTTGAATAAAAGTACCTTTTGAATAAAAGTACCTTTTGAATAAAAGTACCTTTTGAATAAAAGTACCTTTTGAATAAAAGTACCTTTTGAATAAAAGTACCTTTTGAATAAAAGTACCTTTTGAATAAAAGTACCTTTTGAATAAAAGTACCTTTTGAATAAAAGTACCTTTTGAATAAAAGTACCTTTTGAATAAAAGTACCTTTTGAATTAAAGTACCTTTTGAATAAAAGTACCTTTTGAATAAAAGTACCTTTTGAATAAAAGTACCTTTTGAATAAAAGTACCTTTTGAATAAAAGTACCTTTTGAATAAAAGTACCTTTTGAATAAAAGTACCTTTTGAATAAAAGTACCTTTTGAATAAAAGTACCTTTTGAATAAAAGTACCTTTTGAATAAAAGTACCTTTTGAATAAAAGTACCTTTTGAATAAAAGTACCTTTTGAATAAAAGTACCTTTTGAATAAAAGTACCTTTTGAATAAAAGTACCTTTTGAATAAAAGTACCTTTTGAATAAAAGTACCTTTTGAATAAAAGTACCTTTTGAATAAAAGTACCTTTTGAATAAAAGTACCTTTTGAATAAAAGTACCTTTTGAATAAAAGTACCTTTTGAATAAAAGTACCTTTTGAATAAAAGTACCTTTTGAATAAAAGTACCTTTTGAATAAAAGTACCTTTTGAATAAAAGTACCTTTTGAATAAAAGTACCTTTTGAATAAAAGTACCTTTTGAATAAAAGTACCTTTTGAATAAAAGTACCTTTTGAATAAAAGTACCTTTTGAATAAAAGTACCTTTTGAATAAAAGTACCTTTTGAATAAAAGTACCTTTTGAATAAAAGTACCTTTTGAATAAAAGTACCTTTTGAATAAAAGTACCTTTTGAATAAAAGTACCTTTTGAATAAAAGTACCTTTTGAATAAAAGTACCTTTTGAATAAAAGTACCTTTTGAATAAAAGTACCTTTTGAATAAAAGTACCTTTTGAATAAAAGTACCTTTTGAATAAAAGTACCTTTTGAATAAAAGTACCTTTTGAATAAAAGTACCTTTTGAATAAAAGTACCTTTTGAATAAAAGTACCTTTTGAATAAAAGTACCTTTTGAATAAAAGTACCTTTTGAATAAAAGTACCTTTTGAATAAAAGTACCTTTTGAATAAAAGTACCTTTTGAATAAAAGTACCTTTTGAATAAAAGTACCTTTTGAATAAAAGTACCTTTTGAATAAAAGTACCTTTTGAATAAAAGTACCTTTTGAATAAAAGTACCTTTTGAATAAAAGTACCTTTTGAATAAAAGTACCTTTTGAATAAAAGTACCTTTTGAATAAAAGTACCGTTTGAATAAAAGTACCTTTTGAATAAAAGTACCTTTTGAATAAAAGTACCTTTTGAATAAAAGTACCTTTTGAATAAAAGTACCTTTTGAATAAAAGTACCTTTTGAATAAAAGTACCTTTTGAATTAAAGTACCTTTTGAATAAAAGTACCTTTTGAATAAAAGTACCTTTTGAATAAAAGTACCTTTTGAATAAAAGTACCTTTTGAATAAAAGTACCTTTTGAATAAAAGTACCTTTTGAATAAAAGTACCTTTTGAATAAAAGTACCTTTTGAATAAAAGTACCTTTTGAATAATAGTACCTTTTGAATAAAAGTACCTTTTGAATAAAAGTACCTTTTGAATAAAAGTACCTTTTGAATAAAAGTACCTTTTGAATAAAAGTACCTTTTGAATAAAAGTACCTTTTGAATAAAAGTACCTTTTGAATAAAAGTACCTTTTGAATAAAAGTACCTTTTGAATAAAAGTACCTTTTGAATAAAAGTACCTTTTGAATAAAAGTACCTTTTGAATAAAAGTACCTTTTGAATAAAAGTACCTTTTGAATAAAAGTACCTTTTGAATAAAAGTACCTTTTGAATAAAAGTACCTTTTGAATAAAAGTACCTTTTGAATAAAAGTACCTTTTGAATAAAAGTACCTTTTGAATAAAAGTACCTTTTGAATAAAAGTACCTTTTGAATAAAAGTACCTTTTGAATAAAAGTACCTTTTGAATAAAAGTACCTTTTGAATAAAAGTACCTTTTGAATAAAAGTACCTTTTGAATAAAAGTACCTTTTGAATAAAAGTACCTTTTGAATAAAAGTACCTTTTGAATAAAAGTACCTTTTGAATAAAAGTACCTTTTGAATAAAAGTACCTTTTGAATAAAAGTACCTTTTGAATAAAAGTACCTTTTGAATAAAAGTACCTTTTGAATAAAAGTACCTTTTGAATAAAAGTACCTTTTGAATAAAAGTACCTTTTGAATACAAGTACCTTTTGAATAAAAGTACCTTTTGAATAAAAGTACCTTTTGAATAAAAGTACCTTTTGAATAAAAGTACCTTTTGAATAAAAGTACCTTTTGAATAAAAGTACCTTTTGAATAAAAGTACCTTTTGAATAAAAGTACCTTTTGAATAAAAGTACCTTTTGAATAAAAGTACCTTTTGAATAAAAGTACCTTTTGAATAAAAGTACCTTTTGAATAAAAGTACCTTTTGAATAAAAGTACCTTTTGAATAAAAGTACCTTTTGAATAAAAGTACCTTTTGAATAAAAGTACCTTTTGAATAAAAGTACCTTTTGAATAAAAGTACCTTTTGAATAAAAGTACCTTTTGAATAAAAGTACCTTTTGAATAAAAGAACCTTTTTGAATAAAAGTACCTTTTTGAATAAAAGTACCTTTTGAATAAAAGTACCTTTTGAATAAAAGTACCTTTTGAATAAAAGTACCTTTTGAATAAAAGTACCTTTTGAATAAAAGTACCTTTTGAATAAAAGTACCTTTTGAATAAAAGTACCTTTTGAATAAAAGTACCTTTTGAATAAAAGTACCTTTTGAATAAAAGTACCTTTTGAATAAAAGTACCTTTTGAATAAAAGTACCTTTTGAATAAAAGTACCTTTTGAATAAAAGTACCTTTTGAATAAAAGTACCTTTTGAATAAAAGTACCTTTTGAATAAAAGTACCTTTTGAATAAAAGTACCTTTTGAATAAAAGTACCTTTTGAATAAAAGTACCTTTTGAATAAAAGTACCTTTTGAATAAAAGTACCTTTTGAATAAATGTACCTTTTGAATAAAAGTACCTTTTGAATAAAAGTACCTTTGAATAAAAGTACCTTTTGAATAAAAGTACCTTTTGAATAAAAGTACCTTTTGAATAAAAGTACCTTTTGAATAAAAGTACCTTTTGAATAAAAGTACCTTTTGAATAAAAGTACCTTTTGAATAAAAGTACCTTTTGAATAAAAGTACCTTTTGAATAAAAGTACCTTTTGAATAAAAGTACCTTTTGAATAAAAGTACCTTTTGAATAAAAGAACCTTTTGAATAAAAGTACCTTTTGAATAAAAGTACCTCTTGAATAAAAGTACTTTTTGAATAAAAGTACCTTTTGAATAAAAGTACCTTTTGAATAAAAGTACCTTTTGAATAAAAGTACCTTTTGAATAAAAGTACCTTTTGAATAAAAGTACCTTTTGAATAAAAGTACCTTTTGAATAAAAGTACCTTTTGAATAAAAGTACCTTTTGAATAAAAGTACCTTTTGAATAAAAGTACCTTTTGAATAAAAGTACCTTTTGGATAAAAGTACCTTTTGAATAAAAGTACCTTTTGAATAAAATTACCTTTTGAATAAAAGTACCTTTTGAATTAAAATATTTTTTGAAAAAGGTACCTACAATATTTCCACAATATTTATCTTAGTCCTTATAGAGTATTTGTACTCTGGGTCCTTATAAGGAGCGCAGCTGACTTTACAATGTCCGTCTGACAATCTGTTCGTGTGTCAGTTAAAATGGGTTTTCCGTAAACCATAGATATGATGGGGACTTGGTAGTTATATACTTGTGACACATATAGTTCGGAATTGCTTGCCATTGAAATTCAGCCCGGGGCACAAGCATTTTGGTTATAAAAACACCAACTTCCCATACAAAAACATTATACATTTCTGTATATCTGGAGAACCGCAAGATCCAAAGTTTTCAAATTAGATACAAACTTCACAGCATTTAAACAAAATTTTGGTGAAATTGGATAAAAGGACATGGCACTTTCCATACAAAGACATTAAAGATTTCTGTGTACATTGGAAATGGTATGCCAGTTTCTTTTTTAAGGTACCTTTGTATGTTATAGTATCTTCTCCCATTTCATTCGTACACAGAAAAAAATATCTCAAGAAAATTTTTAACAACACAGTTTGTTAAAAATAAAATATTAGGTCAACAAACTTTTTATTTGCTTCAATGAAAAAAACTATCAAAATTGCGCTTTGGAAATTCAATAAAAAAATATTTGAATCAAAGTAAAGACAATATTTTTACAATTATTGTCCATTTTTTAATAGCTTTGATATCGTTGCAAATAAGACTTGAGTGTTTGTAATTTTCATTCGCTTTACAGTTTTATTTGTAAAATATCCTTAGTTTTTACAAAGTCTTTGGAAAAAGGATTCCTGATGATCTGGCCTAAGCAACCAGCGAAATGCGGAACTTGCTTATCCCCTAACAATAAATTTTAGTTTATTTGTCAAAGAACATCATAACTAATGAATAAATAAAAAAAGAATCAATAAACATTTTGTTTGATTTGTTAAAAATTTCCAAAAATTTTTATGTGTATAGAGCGATAATAGTTTGCAATTTCTATTTTTCTTTAACAAATTTTTCCTCCACAGTGCAGTGTCCAATATTAATTTATTTCTTCCACATAAATTGTATACTTTTGAGTATCTAAGACCCAAAAAAATGTCCAATATAAAACGTCAGTGGCTTTGGCAACAAAAATGTTGTGATTTAATTTAGAAATTCCTAGTTGCTTTTAAAGTTTAGTTTTTACTTTGTAAATGTTTCACTCTAAATAAAAAAGGTTGCCATTCAAGTAGAACATGGTTACTTTTATATTTGTTGTTGTTGTCGTTGCTTTCTTTCTTTGCGCTGCTTTTTTTTGTTGTGCAGCTGACATACTTTTTCATGTAGCCGTTTATGTGCCTTTTAAATATTTTTGTCATGGTTAAGTTTATTCTATAGCTGGATTTTATTTAATATAATTTTTGTATTTTTATTTTGTCTCATTGGCCACCATATAAATACCACTTTTTCTGGCTGTATTTGCGTACTCAGTACAGTAAGTGTTTCTGTGTGTGTAGGTCTCTTTATGTCGGTAAATATTTTGATTTTTTATTAGATGTTGTTAAACCGTTAACTCACGTACATTTAGCACTCGCACTATTTTTGGTTGAATTGTTGTATATACAATTGTTGTTTTTATGAATGAAACGTTGTTGTGTACAATATTTCTTTAGAATTATTTTTAAAAAAAGACAATAAGTTATGATCAGTAAATTATTATTTACAATTACATACTTACAAAATATTTTTAATGATCGCTTGTTATTGTAATTAGCTATCAAGTATGGCTCTTAAGTCTTTTTACCCTACTTTAATTTACATGGCTGACCAAGTTTGTGTCTGAAGTCTTTTGATTTATTCATATTTTTGACGTTAAATTGCATTGGGCGGTATTATTATTTTTATTTGCGCATAATTTAATGAAAATCGATTTCACTTGAGTATCTACTAAAGACTACTTTCTGAAGAAGTATTTTGTTGCAAAAACATAATGGAAGTCCGCTTTTTTAATAAAAGTACATACCTTTTTGAGTAAAAGTACCTTTTTGAGTAAAAGTACCTTCTTTAGTAAAAGTACCTTTTTGAGTAAAGGACCTTTTTGAGTAAAAGTAACTTTTAGAATAAAAGAACCTTTTCGAATATAAGTACATATGTACATAAAACTAACTACCTTATTGAATAATAGTACATCAAATACCTTATTGAATAAAAGTACATAAAATACCTTTTAGAAACTTTTTGAATAAAAATACCTTTTGAATAAAAGTACCTTTTTGAATAAAAGTACCATTTTGAATAAAAGTACCTTTTTGAATAAAAGTACCTTTTTGAATAAAAGTACCTTTTTGAATAAAAGTACCTTTTTGAATAAAAGTACCCTTTTGAATAAAAGTACCTTTTTGAATAAAAGTACCTTTTTGAATAAAAGTACCTTTTTGAATAAAAGTACCTTTTTGAATAAAAGTACCTTTTTGAATAAAAGTACCTTTTTGAATAAAAGTACCTTTTTGAATAAAAGTACCTTTTTGAATAAAAGTATCTTTTTGAATAAAAGTACCTTTTTGAATAAAAGTACCTTTTTGAATAAAAGTACCTTTTTGAATAAAAGTACCTTTTTGAATAAAAGTACCTTTTTGAATAAAAGAACCTTTTTGAATAAAAGTACCTTTTTGCATAAAAGTACCTTTTTGAATAAAAGTACCTTTTTGAATAAAAGTACCTTTTTGAATAAAAGTACCTTTTTGAATAAAAGTACCTTTTTGAATAAAAGTACCTTTTTGAATAAAAGTACCTTTTTGAATAAAAGTACCTTTTTGAATAAAAGTACCTTTTTGAATAAAAGTACCTTTTTGAATAAAAGTACCTTTTTGAATAAAAGTACCTTTTTGAATAAAAGTACCTTTTTGAATAAAAGTACCTTTTTGAATAAAAGTACCTTTTTGAATAAAAGTACCTTTTTGAATAAAAGTACCTTTTTGAATAAAAGTACCTTTTTGAATAAAAGTACCTTTTTGAATAAAAGTACCTTTTTGAATAAAAGTACCTTTTTGAATAAAAGTACCTTTTTGAATAAAAGTACCTTTTTGAATAAAAGTACCTTTTTGAATAAAAGTACCTTTTTGAATATAAGTACCTTTTTGAATAAAAGTACCTTTTTGAATAAGAGTACCTTTTTAAATAAAAGTTTACTTAAAAAAAGAGATTGTTTGAAATAAGTACCTTTTAGGTTTTAGAGGACTCGAAGGTCATTCGGGTACAGTGGGAAACATTTTATTTCTTTTAGTTTTAAAAAGTAAAAATAAAGTAAACTAAGAAAGTTTTGATTTTAACAGGTTGCAAATAAATGTTAAGAGCTCAATGCCCATTTCGAAGTTGTGCCCAAAAATTGTTGCTTGCTGTCGATATTTCAGAACTAATGACAACTGAATAGTGACTTCTATAAATATATCATAAATAAAAAAACTTTTTTTTAACAGGTTGTTCGTCGATTTCGAACGTTAACGTTCGCATAGAAAATTACATTTAAAACAAAAACAAATTTTCGAATTTTGTTAATGTTTTAAATATAATTTTCTATGCGAACGTTAACGTTCGAAATCGACAAACCGGCTGTAAATATTAATTGTTTTATTTTGACAATAAAATTTAACCAAGATAACAAACAAGAAATTAACATTTGAATACCAGTTAAAAGAATCTATGTAAATAATATTTTTAGATGTTTTCATATCTCTAGTTCAAGATCCATCTGTTTTCTTTTGTAATTCTTTCTTCTATTTATATTTTTATTAAATGCTTTAAACAAAGAAAAAGTAAGAAATATTTTAAAACGTGCATCTTGTTATGTCACTTCGGCATTTCTTCGATTCTGGTGTAAACGAGTTTCTTTAAAGTTAAAATATGAATGGAATGAAAGAGTTCTACCGTTATTAATAAAATGCTTGTTGGCATTATGATCAAGATCATCATCATTATTAAATTATCATTGTTTTCATCTGGTTATAAATGGTCATTACATGATCACCAGTGACCCACTTTTATACATTTTCTGGTTTGCCACTTTACCGTAATACTTACTTGCATAAATTTTATTCTTTATACAAAACGAATTTCAATACAGGGTGTTGTCCGCTATTTATTGATTTTTAGTTGTTGTTTAAAGTCTGCTGTAGTTATTGGCAAAGGGAAAGACTTTCACTTAAAACATTTTTTAGTTTTATGCTTGTGGAACGGAAACGTACAAATAAATAAATGTTAAAACTAAAATAAAAATTTAAATTGTGTATTACCAAAAGTGTAAAATTGATTATAGTATATATGGCCAACAACTTGGCCGGCTTTTAGTGTTCAATTTAATTTTCAAAGTTCAATAAAACTGCATTTGTGAAAGGTTGGGCATTTAGACGCAATAGAAAATTTATTTTAAAAATATAAAACTGCACACTTTATGGCACAATAATAGTTATAAAACTAACACACAAAAAAGTGACCAACGTAATATTGATTACTTATTGAATCAGTTTTGAATATTTAATTAATTTAAAATTTTACTTTATTTACTTTAAAAAATTAAAACAAGTATTTTTTGGGGCTTTAAAAAAAATTATTAACTACTCTTTTAAAAATACCAAAACCTTTGCATTTTAACAATCATTGGCTAAAAAAAAGTAAAATTTTTTAAAAATTTTTAAGAATCTTTAATACCCTCCACCGAGAGTGCGAATATTCCAGGAGTGGAATTTACATGGGATCTATAAATTATAAGTCGATCTTTATAAATACATAAATACCCCCATATTCATAAAAAAATTATTGATTTATAAGAGCTTTATTAAACAGATTTCCATAGATTCGTTTAATAAAGCTGTTATTAACCTGAAATATTTTTTATGAATATAGCCTTTAGTCTTTAATATAGACAATCAACTAAATTGGACCACATGTGCTATGGAATAGTTGGCTTTTTAATATGAGGGCAAAGGGAATATAATAGTCCACAACTTTTACTTATTTTTTCATTTGGTTTTTATTTTAACAAATTTGGAACTTGGAGTGTACCCTATTTGGGACCCATGGGCATGGACCGACCAGAACAAAATTATGGTTTAAGGTTAAGACTCCTGTAAAAGTCCGTTTTGCCAATTATTTTTTAGATATCTTCATCTATATGGGATTTCTTTGCTTTTAATTGATCATAGCAAAAATGTTGTCAAGTTAAAATTACTTTCGCCAATTCTTATGTAAAAACCGATATTTATAAGGAAGTTATGGCAATTACAGCTACATATTTTCGGGAGTAGTATTCATACTTAAGCTATGGGCAAATATGGAACGATTCCAATAAAATTTAGCAAGATGATTTAGATTGCAATAGAATAAGTTTGGAACAAATTTAATCTTAACTCCAACATAATAAAGGGTGTTTTTATAGAGTGACACAAGTTTAAATCATAATAAAGCAAGGAAATATATATTTTTAATATCAATGAAACGGGCTTTATTGGAAAGAAAATTTTATGAAATTATTGTTTAAATATTATTTCGGGCATGTGACAGCCAAAGCTGGCTCGTAGAAAGCGCAATCTGGAACACCGTTTTTCGCCGATAACACTTCGAATGTTGATTTCAAGGTGTTCAATTGTTTGTGCCTTATCGACGTAGACTAATGGGGTTTAATCACACGATCTTGTTGGCCAATTAATTGGGCCATTACGTGAAATTATTTTTTTATCAAAAGTTTCTTTGAGTAAATCAATTGTAGCGCCTGCTATGTGACATGTGGCTCCGTCCTGTTGGAACCACATATCAGGTACGAACAAATTTCGAATCGTGTTCCTATACCGTTCACCATTTTGAAGACTTATGGGCCAATGACTCCGCTAGCCCATAAAACGCACCAAACACCAAATTTTCTGTGGATGTAATGACGTTTCGACAAACGCTTGTGGATTCTCCTCACTCCGAATGAGACAATTCTGCTTATTACATTTTCAACCAGAAATGGGCTTCATCGGAAAATAACATTTTGAATTGAAATTCGCCGAATTATTTTGAATAAAAATTTAAACAATTTGTACGCGTTGCTCTGCTGTAAGTCGATTCATAATGAAATTTCAAAGCAAACTAAACAAAAGCATTAATCAGCTTTTAAATGGGTGCTCAAAGAAAGCAGTGACGCCAACTCAAAGTTATGACACTCTATAAAAAACACCCTTTATGATGGTTTATGGGAACAAGGTCTATACTCCGGAAAGAAGCTTGTATGGTGGCTACGTGAAATTATGGATTGATTCTTACCATTTTCAAAAGGTCCTTGCGGCAATTAGAAGATATGTTCCTTCAACAAATGATCTCCAAATTGCGATTTTTATTTTGTGCACAAATTTCAAAAAGTGATTCTAAGTCGATGAGTATTTTAAAAGGAGGGTTTAGGACCAATACTTTAGGGTCTTACAAACATCAGCAGAAACGCATAACACCCTCTCTACTATTGTGGTGTAGGTTTAACAATGCAAATAAATATTTTGCTTAAATTCATCTTAAATTAGGAATTTCGCTATCATTTTTACATTTGTTACCTGTTGAATATGCCTACAAACATTTTTGTGTTCTTGTTAGCGAAATGAAAGTAGTAACCAGGTAGAATGCTAATGCAATTTTGCTTAATACGTTTGTATTAGTTTTGGGGAAAACAACAAAAATATTCTTTCTTCAACCATTCTTTTTATACCGGTCGAAATACAGACATGATTAAATACAAATTAACATATTTGTCTGACAATATTTGTGTTAAGAATATAAATAAACTCTTTGATTTGTTTTGATTCAACACACATAAAATACGCATTCAGTTTTAATTTTTCTGTTTTTGTGTTTGTTGAACATGTTGTATGGCCTAAACTGAAATTTAAATTGAAATTCAAACCTGTTAATGGATTTGGGTTAAAATATGTCACACATTCTGCTTCTCTGTTTATACTTCTTGAGTGTGTAAGTTTTTTTCAGTCTAAGATTTGTTATGCGATTTTACAGAAACATTTAACATATTTTTTCCTATACATAGAAGAATATAGTAAGTGTGAATTTTTGTTGTTTAATTGTTGGTATTTTGTCTCGATTTGTATGAATTTTGTTTTATTTACTTTAAACATCAAAGCGAAAGTATTTAAAGTAATACAGAGAATTCGTTTTATCTTATGAAAATATCTTTTAAACTTTTTTTCTACTTGATTTTTTTATCATAAATATACAAATTGTTTTTAAATGTTATTTGTGTCATTTTAATTAGAAATTTATTTTAACTACTGTGTAATGGTTTTTTTTGGATTATATTGTTTGTTGCAATCAGTGTTGCCAAAAGTAGGTAAAAATCCCCACATGTAGGTTTTTTTTATTCTAAAATAGGAGTGTAGGGAAAATCGGACTGATTTTTTATATTCGCCAAAATGAAGGCATTTTTTCACATATGTTTTTTTAATAATGATTTAATATTAAAAGAATTGGTATTCTTAAGTCCAGAAAATGTTTTGGGACAAAAAAAGATGGGTAAAAATATGAACTTGTGTCTTAACTATTTAACTTAAGCCTCAATGATCTCATATATAATATATTATATATAGTATGCGTAGGTATTTTTCAAAAAAATCTTCTGGCAACACTGGTTGCAATTAAAGTAACTTAGTCAAATAATGTACAAGTTAATGACAACTTTCTTATTTAAATTCTTTGTTTGATTGTCAAAACTTTCCATTTTTTATTTTAAGCATGTTTTTATTTGTCTATTGTTTATAAACTTTTTGGACATTTTTAAATATATGTACTTAAAAAATTTGAAAATAATTGTAGCTAAATGACGGCGCACAGTACTTTGTTCCATATACATACATAAAATAATAAGGTGAAACAATGTTGTTCCAATGTTTAAAAAAAATTACTGTACTGTATTCGTATCTAAATAAATTACATGTAGGAAGAACCTTTTTTATGTTAAATGCGTTTGGCCGCTGCTAGAGGTCGCTTAGCTTGTCCTCATTTTTAATAAAATTTTACAAGAAAAATTAAACTTAATTCATGTACCAGGAAAAAAATTATTATAAATTTATTATTAAGAACTCCCGCAATTTTTAAGTTAGTATTTAATAAAAAAGACATTCTTCTTTGATATGAGCCCACGCTTTATTTAAAGTATGTATTAGTAATGCTCTAAATGAGTCTTAAAAAAGTGTTGCCGTAACTAAAAAAAAATAAAAAAAAAATTTGATGGACAAATAAAAAAACTGAGTGAATACTTTTTTCAATTTTCTCTGCCGTTTAATAAACCAAGTGTCCGCCATTAAGAATCAAAAAAGAAACTAACAACATTTTAGTTCTATATTATCTTTTTTAGAGGCCCAAAACGCATTTATTATTTTTTATAATTTAGTAATTTAGATTAAAAGCTATAAATATATCCTATTTTCTTTGAACTGTGTTAAAAAATTAACGTTCTAAAGAAATTAACTTCAAGAAAATCTCTACCGTTATTAGACATTATTATATAGCCGTAAAAAATGCAGGTTGTTGTTGCAAAAAATATGAAAATCGTCAATATTTACTTTAAATTAAAAAAAAAACTGAGTGCACTGTTTTTTCAGTTTTTATAAAGAATATATGCTCCGTTGCCCTTACTATCGATGTAAAGAAAAAAAATTCCCACATTTTGAGTTTAAGTGTAATTTTTTGTGCTTTTTACGGAACACCAAATTGTACTTGTTTTTTATATATTTTTTTTTTATGAAATATTTTAATTACGAAATATTTAAATTGTTTGTATCATTGAAAAATCCTTGCTAGAATTTATAAAAATTAAGTACATCAATTTTAACATTTTATTTAGATAGATTTGGTAATTTTCAACAATTCAACATAAAAAGTGTTGCCGAAATAAATTTTTTTAAAAAAATTATATTTGGGAGGTACAAGAATCCATAGACGGAATTTTTTCAAAACTTGAAATTTTGTTTATTATTACCTCCATGCAAAATATTATTAGTCTGGGTCAACTCCTTCTATTTTTGCACAATTTTGTTCTACATCAAGGTATTGTGCGGCGTCTTGATTTATACATTTTTAAGGGAATTGTTGACTTCTTAGAAGGTGTTTTTTCCATTCCAAGAGCTTATGAAAAGAAGGAAACCTTAGAAAGTACTATTTATTCAAAGAGTGCCTTTTTTCAAATATTCATTAAATAACACTTTTTTCATAAGATACATTTTTCAAAAAAGTACTTATTTCAAAATGGAACTTTTTTCAACAATGTACTTTTTCCGAAGAGTAATATTTTATGAAAAGGTATTTTTCATATTATACATAAATTTTTTTCTAAAAATATACTTCTTCGTAAAGCGGTCCATAGACTTGCAATATTATTGTATATAATTTTCGCCATATTATTTCCATTTTGTCCTATATTATACAATGATTCGCACAATGGTTTCATTCATTCAATAAAAAGGTGAACATAACCTACACAGAAAAAATTATTTTTCCAATTCAAACAAAAAATTTGTAGAATCAAAACATTTTTTGTCTGAAATCGGTCCTACAAACAAATTCGCATATTCAAACAATTTATTTGCATTTCGTTTATTGAAAAAAAACACTGATTTTTTCAAACAAATAATTTAACTGAATCAAACAAATAGTTTACTGAAAATCATATAAATTTCAAACAAATAATTTTGCTGAATCAAACAAAAAAGTTTTTGCACAAGCAATGACGCGCACACAAGCAAGCACTGTAGAAGTAGATGAAGGCAGAGCAGAGCGGCGCCGCACAGTGGGAAATTTTACGAGAAGGCGGTCAAAATTCCATAACTTTTGACTGGATCGGTATTTTTTTATGCGATTTTTTTTGCTCGATAGGTGCGATGTTAGGCTTTAATTTGCGCTATAAAACTTAAAATTCGACTGATAGGAGCAAAAGTTATGGGGAGTTCAAAATGCATTTTCATTTTTTTGTTGAGTTTCGGTGTAAAAGTTGAATATTTCAAATATGATTTTTTTATAATTTATCATTATTTCTCTTGTATTTTACAACTGATACTTATTTTTTATTGTCGAACTTAGATCCTGTCAGAAAACGCCAATATTTGGCCCCTGTAAATTTTTTAGTCCCAATATTCACAGGGGCCAAAGGTTGGCTTTTTTGGGAAAGACGAGTTGTTATAAGGATAAAACTGAAAAGGAAAATTTTGAAAAATTCCCAAATAGCATTCTTGGCTATCGATAACATTTTAGGTAATTCAACTTTTATTTTTGGTTTCAGATGTATGTGTATTTTATTTTTATATATTAATACAAATATATACTTACTTAAATCAAAAACAAATTATAACCCTGATGGAAACCTGGGTGCAAGTGTCTCCAAGTCACCAGTCTTGTCGACTATTTTAGTGACATTGTCAACGAAGTGTCTAAACTACACTACATTTCCCCCTATATTTGGCTTAAATACGAAAAAATTTTTATCAGTAACAACTGAGAAGTAGAATTCATATAAAAGTAAAAAAAAAATTAAAAAAAGATTATTATGATTCCGTATTCGTACCAAAAGTGTAGACTATTTTTACTAAAATGTACTAGTGATTCTCTGGTTCCAATGTCTACATATGTTCCTAAAGGAACTAGATAGTCAGTAGTACCAACGTCAGTAGTAGATTTCCAATGACACGCACATGTTAAATGTCTATAGTAAATAACATTGTCTGGGATATAATAAGTCACTAGTACTGGTGACTATGTCAATAGTGAATCAGTACAGATTCACTAGTGACATTTCCTGCAGGGAATCTATAAACTATTTTAAATTAAACAATATTAGTAAACATTTCTTCTAAATAGCTTTGGGTTTCATTTTCCAGAAGTTGTTTAGCTTCTTGTTAGCATCAGATGAGTTTTCTGAATTACATTGCTTGTATTGTTTCTGACCAGAGCTTCCATCACATCCCCATTTAGAAAATAAAGTGATACTGCAATTTTTAAGTTTTTTTAAACAGTCAGCATCAAGTGTATTTAATAATCGTTCTGCAGTGTGTTCGAGAAGAGCCTGCAATTTTACTTCTGCTGAACTTAAAGTTACACTAATAGCCGTTTGTGAAGATAAGCACTCTTTTTTGACAAAAACTAAATCTCGATATCCTAGAAAGATTCCACAATTTTTTTCATTGGTTCGCTTTTGCAGTTCTGTATACTGATTTTTTGTCAGTTTTAAATCCAAAAATAGTGCAAATGCTTCTTCTGGAGTAAATTTCATTTCTTCAGTTGGTGTAGGCATACTTTTTAAAATCCTCTTTGTGCGTTTAGGGCTCGCTTCCACTATTTTTTCAATTATTGCAATTTTTGATTTCTTATTTTGCGTTGGTTGAATTTGATGCAGAAATGAATCCTTTATCATACTATGAGAAATTTCTTCTTTGATATTTGCAAGCTTGCGTCTTCGTGATCTTTTACTGCAATTGTCAATTTTTCCAGTTTCCTTAGCGGTTATTGACAGCTTCTTAAAAATCAGATAATTTGTTAGCCATTTTTCGTTGCGTAAGTAAAACGTTTTCTTGTTTCTAGAACATTAAAGGTACCGTTTTCTTAATGTTAATGAAAAATTTTTAATTTTTATCTTATGAATTTTGATTTCTTGTTCGTTGCATAATTTAAAGAATGGATTATTCATTATGTGTAACACAAAATCTTTTTCATCTTTCTGCTGAAAATATATATCTGCGAGAACTTAATAACTGAACTTAGCCATTGTTTAAACAATAATGAAGGTAAAATTATGAATGCATGCACTTTTATACTCTTGATAGAAGTTTTTTCAAATGATCTTTTGTTACTACTTCTTTAAAACATAAAAACTCTTTTTTAAATACAAATTTAATCTTTTATTAGCATTTCTTTGAAACATAAAAACCCCTGTTTTCACACTTTTTAAAAGGATAACATACCGGCAATAAATTAACAGGTAACATGTAGGTAATTTTCACGTAAAATATAACTGCGTGCTAGTTTTTTACCATTTACCTGCTCTTTCATTTTTTAAATTAAGTTGCAATTTTCAGGTAATTAAACTATGTAGTTTATGTTGCGGCTATTTACTAATGTTTAACCTCTTAACTTACTCAGAAATCTAACGTGTTAGTCTATTTATGTCGCCTATTCGTTTTGCAGCATCCGTTCACCCACAATAAGTTCATAACAATGGCAATACCTTTCTTTACCTTCTCCAAATTAATTGATAACCTGACGTGCTAGATAATTTATGTGGCCTGAACTGCTTTATTTGTCGAAAATTCTTTAAGATTCACCTTCTTTAATTTCAGTAATGTTTCCTTGCAGGACTTATTTTTTGAACCGAATATTTTACCTTGGGTCACAGAAATTGCTGTAGTTCGCAAGGCCGTATCCAGATGTGTGTACAATGGGGTATAGAAATGTAGGTTAGATTCTGGACTACAAGAGAGTATAGATTTTTTTTTGACGCATTTTGACGCTCAGGACTTATGCTCTATAAAGTAGGAAATTTCCGGGAAATTTTGACATTAAAAAAAAAAAAAAAATTAAATAGTTCTAGAGGTCGCAGAGCTTAATGCTTTAAACCACGTATAGCTAATAAAATAAACTAATACACAAAACTTATTCTGTCAAAAAATCTTAAAAAACAAAAAAGTTATGAGCATTTCAACTTCACAAATTGACTCAGAAATTCAAAACTATAACCAAATATTGAGAAAGTCCATTTCGGACCACCCTGTTCTCAATGAAATAGTTGCAATAGGGTTGAAATTTTTTGGCTCCCGAGGTTCACTAGTATTTACTTTCACATGAATAAAAAAATTTTAAAATCGGAGAACAAAAAAAAAATAATTTTGGCCGCCTTCTCAAAATATGAACCAGTGTGCGCCGGCTGGCTTTGAGACACATTTTTTTGTTGGAATAATTTTTGCACCAAGTCTTGTTTGTTCACACAATGTTTTTCTTCTTCACCCACTGTTCTGTATCCTTTCCTTGGCAGCAGACCGACTCGACATGTTTTTCGTCATCATTTTATTTCTTTTATTTGATGTAGGTATTTAACTAAACATTTTTGAAAAATTGAATACGGGATTTTGTTTTTCATTCTTTTTTACCAACTTTGAAACCAACAAAAAATTTATTTTGTTTCTTCTAATGTTGTTGTTGTTTAAAAAGAGTGAAACGTTTATTGCCTATTATTGTTTTTGTTGTTTTTTACTACAAACCTCGCCACAATATTTTATCATCTTTCTTATAGTTGTACCTTTTCAAAGCGTCCAAAAATAGACTGTGTTTTTTTTTTTTGTTGTTCTTATATGTCACATAAAGAAGTGTTGCTTAAGCCCTTATGACACTACATTTTTTATTCATTAATTGATATAGAATTGATAGAAAGAAACAGTAAATGTTAGAAAGAGCTAACTATACATAATGTAAATAAAGATTTTTGTTTTTTTTTCTCTTGTTATGGTTTTGTTTCAGGGATGGCGTTGAGAATTTTTAAAATTGTACCAACAACCTTTAAAACTTTTACTTTTTTACCCTAATTGTACTAAAAGATTTTTTTTAGTTGAAATTAATTTTATTTATGTTCATAAAAAACACCAAAAAAAGGTATTATAAATCTTAGTTTAAAAAGTATCAACAAAAAAGTACAATTGAAACAATTTAGCCATCCCTGTTTTGTTTATTTTATTAAATGTTGCCAACTTTTTGTTTATGAGAAACCTAAAAACAGAAAGCGGTAAATCGCTGAATTTGCCCATAAACCGCTGATTCAGCAACACTTTTAATATTTCAAGCTGGAAATGTCAATTTTAAGTTAAACAATTTTACATTTTTTTTGACATAACTTCATTTTTTATCGATAACTTTAGTAAAATTTTTGACGGTTTGCCATTTATCTTAATACAGCTTAACTCTTTGCACTTGGTAAATTTTTGTATTACATTATATTTGTACTGCTCACCAAAACTTGAACAATGCATTAAAAATGTAGTGTCATAAGGGCTTTACGGTCAAATAAAAAAATGCAAAAACACGACAACAATAAAGAGCGTTAAATATTTCATACAAAATTATGAAAACTAGAAGCCAATAACGCGTTTATTATATTTTTGAATAGTTGTCAACATTTCTGTTGGCTAAAATAAAAATCAAACAAAAATATTAATTGAATCAGTAAAAAAATTTGTAGAAATTAAAAAAAATTTCAAACAAGCGTTTGTTTGAAAATAATTCAGCAATAATTTTTTCTGTGTATATTAATAGCATAAACAGCTTTGTACAATATTTCCAACACATTCCACGTTCTTTTCGTTGTGCAATAAAAATCAAAAGTATTTTGATTCTTGCCAATATATTGTGCCACCTTCGAATATCACATACACATTGGCGATAAAATTGTACAATACGTAAAATTGAACAATTTTATTGCAAGTGTATGAGCCGCTTAAGAGTTTTTTTTACCTTTAATTACATTTTGCATAACTGCAGTTTTTTTTTTTTTTTTTTTGTAAAACAAATGTGTAGTGTATGTATTTTTATAAAATTAAATTTTTAAAAACATGTTTTTTCTAAAAGATATATTTTTTATTTTTTAAGATTAAAGCTTTGTTTACAATGGCAGCTGAATTTTTACTAAGTGTTCACAATAAAGCAACAATTTTTTTCGCTGCCACACACATTTTTAATAACTCTTTAAAAAAACTTTAGTTACATTTTTGTTCGAATAATTAAATTAAATGAAGCTTAAAGTTTGGTTCTAAAACAAAATATTTAAAAAAAAATAATAATTAATAGAATTAAAAAAAAAAAATATTGCTTTATTAAGAACACCAAGTGAAAATATTGCTGCCATTGTGAACGAAGCTTTAAACTTTAAATTGTAGAAAATCACACAAAAAATTAAATTTATTAAGTAACATTTTTTATTCGAAAATCATCATTGACGTCCAGTTTTGGGCCACTTTTTAAGCATGGCTGGCCGTATGTCACGAATGACACGAACAATGTTGGCCTCCAAGGTGTCAGTTGTTGCTGATTTATCGGCAAAAACCAGTGACTTCACGTAACCCCAAAGAAAATAGCTGGGAGGTGTTTAATTGAACAACCATGGAGGCCAATTTACAGGTCTATTTCAAGAAATCAACTTATCTCCAAACTTTGATTTAACAAGGCGTAGGTTGCGGTCGCTGTATGGTTGGCACGTAGCGCCATTCGGTTAAAACCACATTTCGCCTGTGTTAATGTCATCCATATTCTCAAACAACGTTCTTCGTTGACCGTAACGCGAGCTCTTGCTTTATTTTTGAAGAAACAAGGACCGATAATGCCACCAGCATCAAAGAAGGATGTGGGTAATCACCAATTCTTTTTATAACTCCAACAACCAACAAATTCATAGTCAGAGCGATATGTAGAGAAAACTTACCTCATCAACATTATCGCCAATACTGCAACCAAAACTGAACCATTAATTAAAATCGTCAAGACGAAAGGCCCAACTATAATATGCTTAAGTTGGCCTAAGCAAATGGGCAAATATATGTAAATCATATGTCTCAAACCATATTGAACTTAAGGAAACTTTTTGTTAAGTTTTAGGAATCTGTCATTTGCTTAAACAAGGTACGAAACAGATCGGACTTTCCGTACGAAATCAAATGTTTTTGTGTTTTTAAATGCATTTGAAAGGATTTTTGTTAATTTTTGAATGAAGCTTAAGCTAGCTTATGCATATTATAGTTGGGCCTGAAGAAATTGAGATTGCTAGCTACAACACAACACTCGCTCTATATGATAACTATCTTGAAGAAGTGGATAAATTCGAGTAACTTGGCAGTATATTAACAAGGGATGGAGGCGCGAAGGATAATGTACTTTACAGAATTCGCAAGGACCGTAAAGTATTTGCTTCACTTAACGAAATATGGTGTATGTAGGGGGATACGGGTAAACCCCATACAAAAAATAAGTATTTTTCTTTTATCTGAAGAACTACAATTGTTTATTTTCCACCAAAATCTTAGAGGAGTCAGAAGGGGGATACGGGTACCCCACATACAAAAAAATTATTATTTAAATAATTTTAACAATAAACGTGATTTTTTATTCACGCACGCATCCGCTGAATTGCCTGCCATTGAATTAATTTGGATTTTTTAACAAATCTAAAAAAGTTAGTTCGTGAAAATTAAGTTTTAATTCACGCCATCCATTTTTTTAATCATTATCAGTGTTCGAAAATAAACACTAAATATCGCTCCTTAATGTTCGGTTCGGTAGACTTGTCGAAAACCCAAACGCCAATAGTGATTGTGTAGTAAATCATTAAAAAAATAACGTTTTCCGGTTTGTCATCTTACGAACACAAAAATAATACTGTTTTTATCAAACTCAACAAAAGATGTGAACATTTAATTCCGTTCGGTTTGTTTTTAAGTCCACAAACTTTATTGTGTTCGGTTCGGCTCATTAATGTTCGTCGCTTTTGGCTGGTAAAAAAAACCAACATTTTTTACAAAAACAAAATACACATACGAAAAAAAAAACAAAATGCCAGCGGTCGTTACAAAACTTTTTTGTTTGTTCATTTCTTTATCAAAAAAAAAACAAAAAGAAACATTGTAGAACATTAAAATATAATGTTTGTCTATAGTATGACTACAATTGTTCTGTTTTTTTTTAACGAAGAACAGAACGTTATATAAATTTCGGCTCTTTCTTGAGAACAGTTACGTACGGTATTAAGGGTTGTGTTCGCCTACTCAATCACTTAAAAATATATATCGTTCTTGGGTGCGTGAGCCGAACGCTACATAATGTACTGTTTATTTTTGAGCACTGATCATTATAATTAATAAATTTAACCACGGTCACGCGTGACTCATGTGTGACTCACGTGTAACAAATCACGACATTTGCACATCTCTAATAAAAACCCATAAAACAATGATAACAACGGAAATAAAATATAACAGAAGTGGTGAAGCGCTTTTTTTGATAAACTCAACGTGTGTGCTACCAATTCGTACATAACTCCTAAGGCGCATCGATGCGCAGCATAATTTTCTTTTAAAATATAGGGGGGTGTGCTGGAAATCGCAAACGCCAAACGCAAGAATTTGAAGGCTGTTTTTAATACACTTTTAATCTAATTTTAATAATTTTTGTTATAAAATTCTGTTCAATAGAGAAATGTTTGTATAATATTTGCCATAAAATTCTTTTATTACAAAAATCTTACTAAAAAACGACTTTTAAAATTCTTGCGATTTGCGTTTGCGATTTCCAGCACACCCCTGATAGCTTAATTGAGCCCAAATCATGACTTTATGTCTACTTAAACTGAGAAAATCCATTTTTTTCTTGTATATAAACTTAAAAAATAAAAGCACTTCCACAAATAATTTTTTTACAAATTTAACCAAAACATTCGAATAAATACATGATAAATACTTGACGGTTGCATCGTGATATTTATTACTTTTTAAAATAACTTTCGGTAAGTCGCTAAATTTCGTAGTTCAATCTACGAAAAGTTTTTAGCTTTTTTTTTTGACAATTTTTTCACTTTTTTCTTTCATGTTTAATTTCAACGCTTCACTACAAAAACACCGTTATATATATGACAATTTTTTTTTGTCTAGTGATGTAGAGTATTTTTTGTTTTCACGGTTCTAAAATTTTTTTTTTTCATTAATCCGTGAAATAACCCGCATTGGCCTTTATGTGCGTCGCCAGCATAAGAACATATGAAAACTTTACAGCTCTAGGTAAATCATTTATAAAAAGCAAGAACAATTAAGTGGTCACACTTTTTTCCGGGTTTTTTTTTTTTTTTTTTTTTTTTTTTTTTTTTTTTTGTCAAATATTTGTAAAATGTGAACATATCTTGAAAAAAAAAACACTTGATTATATAAAATCAATACAAAAAAAATACAATTTCTTCTTAATAGAGTTTCTTTACAATGAAGTAATTTTATGGCCTCATGATAATTCATTATAGAGAAGTTCGACTTTATTAATTTTTCCGCTTTTGGAAATAAAAATAACGTAAAGTTAAAATTATTTAAAATATTTTAGATGTTAAAGGTTTTCTCGTTGTTTTTTTTTTTTTTTGTAATCTATTTAAATATGAAATTAATGTTACTACGCAGTATGTAAAATAAAGGCCAGGGCCCTGTTTCTCAAAACTACAAGTTACAAATCTAGAACTAAAATATATTTAAAATAAAAATTGTAAAATTGTTGCTTTTTTTAATGTATTTTACTTGTAGATTTGTAAGTTGTAATTTTGAGAAACTGGGTCCAGGCCGTACTTGTATCGAAAGTGATTCGTATTTTCAAGAAATTTTATCGATATCAACAAGTTTTTTTTAAAGTATTCAACAGGGCTGCAGTTATTCAAAATTTTGTTGCTGCTGCGTGATCACGAGTTGCAATTGTAATGCTGATGCTTTTTTACTGCACAGCAGCTGTGCGAGCTAAATTTTTAAAGTTTTATGAGCGAACATAAAATAATAAAAAAATATATTATCAACAATAGCGATGGCAAATTTTATTGAAAATATTTAATTAAAAAGTAGTAGCTTTCTTATAAATTACAAGAAAAAGCATCAAAGAAGAAAAATAAAACGATTTCTTTTATGATCAAAGTTTTTGCATCAGAAAATTAACTGATGCAATAATTGCCAATATATTTGCTGCAGAGCTGCGGCACCACTGCATAAAAAACTTTTGACGTGTATGAAAGTAATGCCAAGTTTGTTACAAGTGATGCATTTACAAACATTCAACTTTACTAATGCGCAACTGATGCGCAACAACTGCATTTACGAACGTACGCTTACTTTTTCAATAAAAGTTAGAAAATGTGTTGACTCAAAATTGTGCATACAGTGTTGATCTTTCTGAATTGATTTCAATACAGTAGAATCTCACAAATTCGAACCGTCACAAATTCGAACAGTCCAGAAATTAGAACCGGCCATTTCAATGTATTGGACGCTTTGAAATTAGAGCCTATGGTTCTAATTTCTGGAAGTGTTTTTTTTTTTTTTTGTTTTTATTTCTACATAGTTACTAGGTAATTTTTTTTTATGATTTTGAACTTATTAGGCGAAAAAGCAAATTAAACGCTCTAAAATTAGAACAGAGGGTTCTAATATCTGGAATTTTTTTTTATTTTATTTTTTTGTATTTTCAGTACAAATTATTTTTATCGCTCATTAAAGTAAAAATAAAACGGGGAATCACCGAGTTATTGGTGGTGTGTATAAATTTGGGCCAGTTGATAACTGAAGGTCAAAGTGAAGCGTTCATACGTGTGAAAGATAAAAAAAATATATATAATATATTCAATTAATTAAATGTTATTAAAAAAAAACTATTTTGAGTTAAAATAAAGCTTACACAACTATTCAATATCCGTCACTATTTCATTATAATTTTATCATTATCTGCAAAAAAAAATTTCCAGAAATTCGAACTTTTCAGAAATTCGAACTGCCCGGTGCACAAAGTGGTTCTAATTTGTGAGATTCTACTGTATTAACCTTTTTCAAATATGAATATTTGTCTGAGACAAGTTTATATTGATCCAAAATCATTAAAGATTTTAAAAAATATCTCGAAAAAGTATTTAAAAAGATAAGGTTCGTACATCTGAAGCTTATAGATTAATCTCTCTGCTGTTATTTTTTGAATAAGGTTGGACTCTTTTTTCTTAAATCTTCAATATTTTCAATACCGGAAATGTAAGCAAAGTGAAATTGAATGACTTAAGTGACTTATGCAAAAAAAAAATTTATAACAAAAACCACGCACAAGTCAAATAATTTAAACAAAATTCAAAAAAAAAAACCAAAACAAAAACAAAAAATCTTAACAAATTTAACACTAACGAAAGAAAACAAACAAGTGCTAATTAAATATAAAAAAAAAAAAAAAAATAAATACTTTTGCTTATTTACACCGACAAGAAACAAATAATATAAATGCAAAAAAAATAATTATTTTATTAACTCTTTTTTTTTATATTTTTAAAGCTAAAAAACCCGAAATTAAAAAAGATATGCCATCAAGGGAAAGTTCCTAAAGAAAAAACATCAAAAATATCAGTAAAACGTGGATCTAATAATAATAAAAACAACAACAACAACAACAACTAAAACATTTAACTAGATTAATATGAATAAACATAAAATACCCAAATTAGTCTTAGGACTAACGCTACTCAGTTTATTTACAAGCCATTTGACACACGCCCAAGACGAATCCTTAGCGGGCAGTTTCCTATCGGGCCTGCTGGACACTATAACCAGTACAGCTGATTCCAAAGACTGTCCAGGAGTTTGTGTACACACTTTGGCTACTTTGATTTGCTATGAAGTTTTAGATAATATACCCTGCCCTTCGGCTAGTATGAAATGTTGCATAGAAAGTGCTCCGACTAAGAATGTTACGGCACATCATACGACTAGTCCAACAAAAACGACTACAACAACCACTACTACCACTACTACTACATCGACTAAAAAGCCTACAACAACTTCGGCTAAGCCTAAGCCTAAGATCACAACTACTACAACTTTGAAACCGAAAACGACACAAAAGAAGCCGACAACGACTACAAAAACAACGACAAAGAAACCGGTAACCACCTCGACCACAGCTGCAGCCTCGAAAAAAGTGGAAAAGCCAAAGGACGCGGATGATAAGATAAGTAAGCAGTGTTTTGATTTCTATTTTTTCTTTAGGTATTCAAAATTAAACAACTCTTTGTTGTTAATGTTTTCACTCGAATCGCTCAATTTAATATCTGGAGCTAAATTGTAGCATTCGATATCGATCGAAATTACTGAGCAATTAAATAATCAATTAGGTCGATATCACCTGATTTTTAAACACTCTTTACTTTTCTTTAAAAATTATTCCTTCTAAAATTTACATAAAAATTTTCAAAACGCTCAGGAAATTGCAAAATAAACCACACAAATTGCTTGATAATTATATCAAAATTTTACGTTCACAGAAAAAAAAAATAAAAATTGATTTCAACTAAAAAATTTGTGATATTAATTAAAAAATTAAATAAATTTGCACAAGCCAGCAATTTAATTTTGTCAATTAAACATTATTTGATATTATCAATATTTTCTGTAGTAATTTTGTTAATATGAGTAAATGTTTAATGCACTTGATTTAAATTTTTAATTAAAAATGATTTTATTTTTGTTTAACGTTTTAATTAAAAAAAAAATCTGCGTGCATTTTTTCTGTGTTTGTGCAAATATTTTGTGTTATAAATGTTGTTGTTGTTGTAGCTACGAGACCTGAAGAACTTCTTAATCCTTGGTCGGTGTTCCTTGACCTCCGAGTTGTTCCGTTGCGTACAACCGACTGTCCTGGGAAGGTGTTGTTTATTGGGGTCTTTGCTGTTTGACAAACATTTGAAGCATGTTTGTACGAATATTAAAAATTTTGAATATTTCACAGCCATGTCAGATATTTTTTAAACTTTTTGTGGTGTCTAGTGCTAAATGTAATAATTTCAACAAAAATTTTAAAAAGGTGCCGAGTAAAGACTATGAAAAAGAAGCATTTAAATGATTTTCAGTCGTAAATTCTAATTTTTTAAGCAGCATTGCTTGCCACAAATAAGCACTTTGTTTAAATCACTCTTTTCTCCAAATTCTCTACCGTTATTTTATATTTCTCCTCTGTTAAAAAAAAAAGCGAACAAAATTTCCGCAGCACTATCGTCGTCTGCATTAATTGAAAACACAACTAAAATAAAGAATTAATGTTTAGACAGAATATGTTTGTGTTGTTTATTGGCGAACACAAAATGAAAACAAAGTGTTTGCCAAATCATTTATATGGTTTATTTTACCCTTAAAGGGATTGAAAAAATAGACTCATAAATTTCGATTCGAAAAATATCCGATTCAAATTTTCAAAACACTTTTTATCGAATCCAGATTTAAAAAAAAAAATGTAATTAAATTTGATTGAATAAGATATATGGCAAAAATTTTGATAATATTCATTCATACGATTTAAACATAAAATTAATTTGCACATTCTTTTTTTAAAAGCGTCACAAAGTTCAAAAATGCGAACAATTCAACTGACTTTCACAAAGTTAAACTTTTCTAATTCAATTCGATTTGAAAAAGAATATCAGTGAAACTTTAAATCAATTTTAATTGAAAATTAATATCGGTCGAAAATTAAAAATTTAACTATTCAAAACACTCAAAATTTTGATTTTTTGTCTTCAAAAAAAAAATCGAAATCGAAAGTATAATTTTATTCAAATCAAGGTACACCTGAACTTTCTTGAATAAATTTGGCTTTAGAAAGAAATATTGGTCAAAGTTAAAAAAAATATTTTCATTAAAAAAAAATACACAAAAACTTTTCGAACCAATTTAACTGCCTGTTCAACCACTTCGAATGTTAACATTCGCATAGAATTTTATTTGGAAAATGTTTTTTAAACTAAGTGTGTTTCATACAAAATTTTCTGTGCAAACGTTAACGTTCGAAATGGTTGAAAAGGCACTAAATTCAAAAAGAAATCCTCGTTAAAATTTCAAACCGATTTCTTCTTTTAAATTTTTATTAATTTTTTTTTTTTTGCACAATTTGTAGATGAAAACTGCATAGGAGTTTGTGTAGCCGACAGAATTGCTGAATATTGTGAAGCCTATTTGACCAGTGATGGCTTGTGTAAAGAGGGAACTAGATGCTGTGTTTCTTTAGATGACTATTCCAATACAAAACTGCCTAAGGACATTTATATACCAGCCAGTAAGTTCTATGTGAAAACTAACAAAATATGAATCAAAAAAATTCCCCTTTCTATTTACAGAGCACATGACCAATTTGAATAATAAAACAAAGAGTGCCTCCGCTGTCAAAACAGCCAGTGGCACGAAAACCTCTTCCTCTAGTACAACAACCACTACCACCACTACTTCCACCACAGCCGAACCAGCACGCACCAAGATCATCAGCAGTAGTTCTAATCAAAACAAACCTGTTAAACATAAAAAGACACCCACTGCTCAAACAACAACCACTACTACACCCGAGCCAATTGAGGAAGATGGTGACAGCGAAGATCTGCAAGATGAAGATGAGAACACTAAGAACGAAAATGATAATGCGGATAATTTTAATGGTCAAGTTTTGAAGGAATGCGAGGGCGAATGTATGAATGGTATATTGGCCATATTCTGTGATGATATAGACTCTGAAGCATTTTGCCCCAACGAAGGAAGCTGCTGTATAACGGGGCAACAACAGCAATCAGCTACTTCTCCAGCCATCAAAAATAATCCTACTAAAGCTCCCAGTAAACATCATCCGAAGCCTGCCTTAAAACCAGCACAAAAACAACCTCCTCCTCCACCACCTGCCACCTCTGCAACACAATCCGGAGGCAATGATTTGTTCTCTCAAATTCTATCGTTTGCCGAAAATACTTTAAGTGGTGGAAATGGACCTTCGCAACAACCTGCCCCCCAGGCTCCTCCCAAAATACCCAGATGCCCCGGTTTTTGTTTGCTTAATATAATGGCCGCTTTCTGTGAAAGACCTTCAGTGTTGATTTCATCGCCCACCACCTGTGCCAAGGGTTCTGTATGCTGTGATAATTCGAGAGCTGGAGCACCAAAGCCTCCACCACAAAATAGGCAGCCTCCTTCTCTGCCGCCACCTACACAACCTCCTTACGTTATACCCAATACTCCTGCTCCCGATCCTCGTGAAGAATGCCCTGGTTCTTGTATCGTCAGCTTGTTGAGTTTCACTTGTTTTAAAAATGCCGAAATGACGGATCTGTTTAAATGTAAGAGATCTGGTCAGACTTGTTGCGCTCCTAAGAGTAAGATTTTGGAAATACAACAATTCCAGACCCGTAATGATACATCTTACGTTCATTATCCACCACCACCTCCGCCACCACAATTGGGGGTACAGCAATATCCGCCACAATCGGCCTATCCACCACCGCCTCCTCAGGCTTACATGCCCACCCAGCCACCACAGCTACATCACCACTATCCACCACCACCTCCCATGCAAGTGCCCCAACAACAACAGCCCAACTACGATTACTCGATTTATGGACCTGGTATGGGTAAGTGAAAAAGTAAAATAGAAATATTGGCAATAAAACTTAACCAATTTTTTCCGGCTACAGTAACTCATCAGCAAGGTTTGCCACCACCACCACCACCTCCCCAACTGCAGCCACAACATTTGGCACCACCACCTACAACTACACCCACGACTACAACAAGCACTACTACCACCACAACGCGACCTCATGTCTACTCCAAATATGTATGTGGTGTTAAAGGAACTCTGCGTTCTGGACGTTCTTTTTCCTCAACACCTGCTCTCTCTTTGGTCTCCTATGTCCGGGCGAAATATGGCGTACATCGTCAATCGCGCCAATTAAGTGAATCATATGGCATTCCTGTGGGTGTACAAAAAACTTCTGAACGCTTAATACTCGGCTCCGATATTGTACCCATTCAAATACACAACGACAAATTGGGAGATCTGATACAAAATGATGCCACCAATTTCAATCAAGTCCGAGCCTATCAGGATGATGCTCCTTCAACTATAGTTATGGCAAAGTCTTATTATGATAACTTCAATGTGACCAGTAGAAGACGTGCCCGCGTTGTAGGCGGCGAGGATGGCGATAATGGTGAATGGTGTTGGCAAGTGGCTCTGATTAATTCGATGAATCAGTATTTGTGTGGTGCAGCTTTGATAGGTACCCAGTGGGTTTTGACAGCGGCTCATTGTGTGACAAAGTAAGTGAAGAATTTAAAATGAAAGAAGTTGTTTAGTGCGTTTATGATCCATTTTATATAATACTTTCATAATTGTCAGATTTTGCAGATTATTTGGGAAACATCAATTTAACATCAATTTTTTTAAGAATGTTATAAAAACTTTGAACAGAATCCATAAACAATAAACATTAATTATGAAAAAAGAAATTTTATATCCATTAAATGTGAAAAATTTATCACTCCCACCCCAATCCTTCTGATTTCTTAACTCTTTAATCGGTCAAATCTCTATCCTAAGAAACATGGAGATACTTTCCTCGGGGTACGCTTATGAGTGTTAAGATATCATCGTTCTTTTAACATTGCACTTTGGAGAATAACTCAAACTTTTGTGAAGCTTAAGCTTGACTCATTGTTAAAGAATTCTGTCTGATTTAAGTTCAAATATTGAAGAAATAAGTATCAGAACCCCCGATGGAGATCTTAACGATGTTGTATTAATTTGTGTTTTTATCCTAGACAAAGTAAGTGCTGGTTCACACTCTTCAAGTTTAGCCGTCAAGCCTTGACCTTTTAGGAGAGAAGGGAAAAGAGTATGCCATTTATTTTCCTCTCCCTCCTAAAAACTTAAGACTTCACAACTAAAGGGCTAACTATAATGTGCTTATGCTTACATACGCAAATGTGCAAATACATATAACCAAATGTACACAACTATAATGTACTTGAGCAACTTTTCGTTAAGTTTCGTCAAGTGTCATTTGCTTAAGCAAAGAGCGAATCTTATCGTACTTTGCTTAAGAATCAGCTGTTTCTTGGTTACATATTGAAACATATTTAAAAAAAAACACAACTGCATATTTTAGTACTCTTTTTTTTGTGTTTATTTGTTTTTATAATGAATAAAAAGAAACATGCTCATGGAAGTATATTTTCCAATTGTAGACACTAAAAAAAATTTTCAAAGAATTAATATTTTAAGGAAATTGAGAAGAAAATAATTTTTGCAAAAGTACAAATGTTTGCAACTACGCGTTAAAGTTATTTGAGTACAATATAGTCACCCAAAAGTACACAATATTTTGCTTAACCATTTGACAGGCTTTTCGTTAATTTTTGACAGTAGCTTAAGCTAGCATAAGCAAATTATAGTTAGGCCTTAAAACTTAAAGAGCACTAACGAAGAATCTCTTTGTGAGCTGTAGCAATGTAAAAGACCGCATTTGAAATGGAAACTAGATAACAAATCTTTTGTGCAAATTTTTAATAATCAATGATTATCTTTCAAAGCATAAGTCATCTCTTGGATTCAGTAAGGAAAGGCGAAATCCTGGTTGTTATTACTATAGGGTGGCACATAAGTAACGTCAAAGAGCTGTGGCTTCATCTTGTTAGAACCACAATTCTGCATTGGTCTCCATCAGAATTGTAAACGATTGTAATCGATTTAATTGCAATCACATCGGTAATGGTTGTTAATTATACCCACACCACAATAGTGTAGAGGGTATTATGCATTTGTGCTGATGAAGGACCCCGAGGGAAGATAGGCAGAAATTTCTGCCTCTCAGAAACTATAAAACCGATTTTAGTGAAATTTAGAAATTGTGTGGTGTAGGGTATCATATGGTCGGTCGACTATACTTTCTTACTTGTTTTTGATTGCATTCAAAATTGGAGACTTTATGTATGCTTTGAATTTTTAATTATACAAGAAATTTTCAGATTTTTAATACAATAAATTTTGTAAATCAATGTAAGAGGGATGTAAGAAAAGATAAACTCACTGTTTATTGTTGGTGTTTTGTTTAAGCTTTGATATTGTAACTTACAAGTAAGACTTTGAGTGTTTAAAATTCTTATTCTTAGGGTTTTATTCGTATAATATTTTTAGCTTTTCTAAAATCTTAGGAAAAGGTTCCTGCTGAGCTGGCCTAAGCAACCAGTGATATGCGCATAGAAGCTAGCTTTTCCTCAACAATAAATTTCAGTGTATTTATCAAATATGAAAAATTGGGAATTAATCACGTCATACAGAAATCGTATTAATGATAAATTTTGTATTCCCGTAAATAACTTTGACAATTTTTTTTTTTTTTTTTTTTTTTTTTGCAATCAAATCCAGTAATTGCAATACAAATAAAATCAAGATCTTCGTTTTCTTCAAATGAGACTCCTTCTTCTGGAAATAAAGCTAAATCTGATAATTTCGAATTGCCAACAATGTAAAGTTTAGTTTATAATCACAGTTTGCTTGAAATCACATTGATTGTAATCCAAATTGATTGTGGTTGTTTACAGCTCTGTTCTCTTCCTTGGGTCTTAAAAAGTTTTAACTCATTGCCCGGTATTGAATGCCATTTATATTAACCGCCACTTGTTCTTTTTTTCGAAAAAAATATGGTTCAATTATCTTTTCTGAGTTATTCCACACCATTCTGTGCATCTGTTTAAATGGGTGTTCAACAATTATTCTTAGATTTTGAGTGCCCTACATGTTTATTGAGTTGGCCATTGAGGGAAAATGGTTCCATCGCTCATTATTCTATACGATCTTTCTGTCTGAATACGAATGTTGACTTTCAAAATCAAATTGAACAACTTTGATCCTTTGTTCTGTGCTGAGTCTTTCCAACATCAATTTCGCAATTTTTTTTAAAGTAAATTAAAAACAAAAAAAAAAAAAAAATTAAATCATGACGTTTATTGTGCGCCATCCTGTATTACTATTGGAGCACTTTCTGTGCAAGTTTCTTATTTCATGGCTATTTTAGTTAACATACAATGGGGGCTTTGAGCTCAATAACCGATCGGTTTTGATAAGACATGTTAAGGTATACAGTTCATCCGCATTTTGCTTCTCAAAAAAATAAAAATAAACGAATATTTAATTAAAAGAAACCGAAATAAATTCGATAATTTCGATCGAATCTGACACTACGGAAAAATAAAACCATTTTGATCGGAATGTGTGGCATGTTGTATATGCTAGTGAAAAGGAAACTGAATAAACATGTGTTATTTAAATTACTAATTAGGTCTCCTAAGTCTATATATTTATAAGACCTTATAAGTCGTCTAGCATACGATGGTCCAGAAATTTATGTTTTGCAGAGTAGAGTGTCGGCATTGACCGAATAATGGCATCATTGACAACCTTCATTAAAGAGAAGGCATGCGTCCATCCACGATGTTGTCTTTCTCTTGTGGTAAAATGGCTAAGCCAAATACATTACTGCAGAAAATGTTGTTAATAACAAAAAATATTTAATTGATATTATTAATTTTTTTACTTGTACAAATTTAATTAACTTTTTAATGAATATCAAAAATTTTTTGATTGAATCAATTTTTATTTTTTTTCAGTGTAAAGAAATCGAGAAGTTTTTATATTATCGTTTTAAAACTGTTTTTAACCTCCACCACTAATGATAAATGAGGATATACTAATTTTGTCATTCCGCGTGGAACTTTTTTAATATTCATCTTAGACGCCATAAAGTATTCTGAGTCCTTGAGTAATCTAAGTCGATTTAGCCATTGTGTCCAGTTCTGCTAAGCAGTTTGGGATTGAAATTCAGCTAAATCGGTTCAGAACGATAAGAATATGAATAGAAATCGTCGTTCATAAATTATTGTGTTCTATATGGTTATATTTTACATATATTATTGAACACAATAATTTACGAACGACGAAATGTGGAACCCCCAACCTAAAAAATTTAAAGGGTTGTTACAAAAACTAACATTAATGGGGGCGAAATGTACAGACTGATTTACGATTTTGAACAAATTCGTTTTATGTATATGGCTAGAAATCATACCATTAAATTTCGTAAGCATCGCATCGGTCCATAACTTACCATAGGCCCCATAAAAAGCCTTCACTCGAAAAACGCTTTTGTACGCTTAAACCGTAACGAACAATTTTTTTGTAGTAAAATTTGGTCTGTCATAGTTTTATAAGACAAGAAATCAGAAATTTTGGGAAGATCGGTCCATAATTTACCATAGACCAATATAAAACCCACTCTAGAGAATCTTTTAAATATGCATAAAACCGTAGCAAATATAGATATTGTGTTAAAATTTGTCTAATTTGGCTTTATATGGCCAGAGATAAAACTAAGCAATGTTTTAATTTTTATAAAGTGTGTTAATAACTATCCCATATAGAGCCTTCTGCTGAAATATTCTTACTGTCGGCACAGTCGTTATTAAAAAATTATCCCTAAACTGAATTTTAGAATTGAAATATTCCCTTTCCTCATTACAGTATTGTCCGTTCCGGTGATGCCATTTATGTACGAGTAGGTGATTATGATTTAACCAGAAAGTATGGCAGCCCTGGAGCTCAAACTTTAAGAGTGGCCACCACTTATATACATCACAATCACAACAGTCAGACCCTAGACAATGATATAGCTCTGCTTAAATTACACGGACAAGCTGAATTAAGGGATGGTGTTTGTTTGGTAAGTGAATACAATTTAAAACGATTAAAATGAATTCAAAATTAATTAAAAAAAAAAAAAATCCCTAAAATAGGTCTGCCTACCTGCCCGAGGTGTTAATCATGCGGCTGGTAAACGTTGTACTGTAACCGGTTACGGTTACATGGGCGAGGGTAAGAACTTAAAGAAAATTGCCTTAAAAACTCATCTCACTCATTTGTATTTTTATAACATTAGCCGGTCCCATACCTTTACGTGTTCGTGAGGCTGAAATTCCAATTGTCAGTGACACAGAGTGCATACGTAAAGTGAATGCTGTCACGGAAAAAATCTTTATATTGCCAGCTTCTAGTTTCTGTGCCGGCGGTGAGGAGGGTAACGATGCTTGTCAGGGTGATGGCGGTGGTCCGTTGGTATGCCAAGATGATGGTTTCTATGAGCTGGCCGGCTTGGTATCGTGGGGCTTCGGTTGTGGCCGTGTTGATGTACCCGGTGTTTATGTCAAAGTATCGTCCTTTATTGGTTGGATTAATCAAATTATTAGCGTCAATAATTTATAGTTGTCTTCGATGTAAAATGCATTAATATAAATAATATTTAAGTTATTAATTCATTTGATTTGTTAAATGCGAATTAGTAGTAAAATAAGTTTTAAGAAACAGATACAATTATAAAACAAGAAAAATTATTATATTTAACTTATAAAATATTTTTCATTTTTATCATTTTTATCATGCACTTAAATTTCGAAATTCCAAAGGAGTTTTTTTATTATTATATTTTTTAGTATAAAAACTTGATGATTTCTTTTTAAAATATGAGTTTTTAAAGGCAATATTTAATTTATTAATTTAATTTAATGACTGTTATTTTTATATTTTAGTATTTAAAATTTCTATTTCTTTTAAGACATTTAATTAATACTAACTTTATTTAAAGTTATTTATTTAATTCTTAGTTTTTTTTTTTATATGAAGACAAAAGAAAAAAGTAAATTTAGAAGTTTTTAGAAAATTTACATGTAACGTAATCATTTTATTATTTAATTTTATTGTATATATTTATATGTCATTTAATTTTATAAATAAATTTGAATAAAGAAAAAATCTAAAGGCCATGTCAGATAAAACTTCATCGCTTTGCGTGACACTTCTAACTTTGACAGAAAAGCGTAACGCAAAAGGTGTATGTCACAATAAAAACTTTGACAACACTAACACATTGTGTGTTAAAAAGAAAATAAATAAAAAAAAATTGTACTAGCAGATTGTCAAAGCGCGCAAAAAGATGAGAGTTGCCTAACTTTTCGCTTCGCTTTGCGTTAAAAGTTCTTTATGTGACATGTTTCGTATAAATATGAATATTTCATCTTGGATGTCAAAGCGAATCTCTAACGCAACGCGAAGCAAAAGTTTTATCTGACATGGCCTTAAGAGTCTTAAATTTAGAAGAGGTTAGGAAGATAGTTTCTGCTTTACACCTCCACCCAGAACTCCTTTAGGTCCATTATGAATCTCTTCATTAATAAACGTGTAGAAAAGAATAAATAGAAGTTAAAAGTAAAGAAAAAAAAAAACGAAAGAAAAAGATTTTTAAGTCTAAGATGAAACGTGTGAGAGAAGAAAGAAGAAAGGGGGTTAGTACGGAGATGCCTGTACTCGGTCAGTACGCTTTGTGTTTTTATTCGTTGGTATATGCACAACGATGGCTGCATGTAATTTTTTTCTTTTCTTTTTCTCTTTGATTCGCTGTTAATAAAATTGTTCTTTTTTTGAACCGAAAAAAGTTGAAAACGATTGCTGCGTGTGATTATATTGGCATCTTTAAAAGGGAATTGAAAAGAAGTTGAGCATCAAAAGATGAAACGTGTAAATTTAGACTAATTTGCGAATGAATTCATTCCATTCATCCCCACTTAAACAGGATAAGCCCGCTACGAGCCCTTGCAAGTTTTCAGTAGTGCATCTTGAGCCCTCACCAAATTCGCATATGAAACATCTGCCCGCTAACTTCTACCGACTATTCTGCAACATCGGACACTGGTGCAAAATGTGCTAACTCTCTCAATCTCCTCAGTAACTTCACACATTCTACAGATGTCATTCTGCCAATCATACAATGCCCTGTAGTTACACTTATCATGGTCCTTTAATACAGTGTTGCCAAAACTTGGTGACCAAGAATGGCTAAATTTACGTGAAAAAATTGCTAAAAATTGGCTAAAAAAATGGCTAAAAACTTTTTTTAAATAAAAACTCTTTATTAAAAAATGTTTGCAATGAAATTGTAAAATGAGATCAATTTGTACCATAAGAATAAACAAATGCATAGTACCCTCTCAACTATTGTGGTGTAGGTAAAAAATATTTTATTGTTATGGTAACAATATTTTTCTAATTAATAACATCGAATTAACGGTTGCTAAATGTAACCTTTTTCTCAAATTACTTTAAATGATGTTGACCAGCAGCCCGTTTCTGTATATATCACATCGTAAAACTCTTCGCATGAAACGTGTGAATTGCAACAAAAATAGTGTGAAATGAAACAAAAAATGGTTTTTCCCACACAAGTGTTTCTGTATCTTTTTTTTGCGAGAATTATCTGTCATTTAAATAATTTTCCAGCAATTATTGGAAGGATGCGAGAAAAAGTGTTTCTATAACAATATTTTGCCAAAAGTTTCTTTCAAGAACTGTCAAAATAAGTCACATTTGAAATTGGTGGCGAGAAAAACAAAAAGTAGATATTTTTAATTTAAAATATGATTATATACTATTTTTTTAAATAAATAAAAAAATAGAAGGAATATAAATGATAAATGCATAATTTATATGATGAAAATAAACAAAAAACAAATGTTATATTTTGTTAGTTTAAATCAGGGGTGTCAGCGTCATACACAATTGTGTAAAATAATTCACACACATTCTTCACACGCATTCTTACGCTCTTTCATTTAGTCCACGAGAGAACACAATTATTCGTCGATTATCAAGCGACGGGTGCACATGCGGCGGATGCTTACGTATTTTTTAAGAATAATTGTCTCTTTATTCACTAATACTAATATAAAGTAATACAACCACAATTGACATCACTGGTTTAAACAGTGTTGCCACCTCACGTGTAATTACACATATCATGTGTAATAAATTTTTTCATGTGTAGCCCATGTGTAATTGACTGCATGTGTAATTCATGTGTAATTTAATATTTTAACGTTGTGTTGCACTGATTTTTGTTATTATTTTTTTCACAAGAAGTAAAAAGTTTTATTATTCTTGGCAAAACTTAAAAATTTAATTAAAAGAATGGAAGCGTTAAAAGAGCTGAACTAAAAATGTTTGGATCATTAACTACTAATCATTTGGCATTTAGATAGCTTTTGCCACAATTTATTATAACGACGAAACATCCTGGGTACATTATTCTTTTTTTTATTTCAAAGAGAGTGGATCATCGACTGCAAAAGAAATGTTTGAGCTTCTCAAAAGCACAATTATAGAAAAAGGGACTCCTTTTTGAAAATCTAGTTGGATTTGCATCAGATACAACTAATGTTGTGTTTGGACAGTATAATTCAGAAGTTAAGTTCCTAAAAGACGAAAAACCAGTTATTATTTTGATAAAATGCTCGTGCCATTAAATACATTTGGTAACGTTGAAGGCCTGTCTGAACCTTTTAACATATTTAGAAGATTGACTTTGTAATATTAGATCTTGTTTTATTAAAAGTAATGCTCGGAAGATAAAACTTAAGGAGTTTCAAGAATATTTTCGCGACAACATGCACTCTTACATTTTGAAAAATTTTAGCTTCATAGTAATTTGAAGGCAGAATATTATTAGACAAATTTGGAGACAAATTATTTCCTACTTTGAAAATATATATTTTTGTTTTATATATTTGTTTTTTGTTTTTTATATTTTATATAATATTATTTTTTTGTATTAAATATAGCAACGATACTATTGTTGTTAACAAAAAGCTAATAAAGAGACATTTGAAAAATATTTTTATGTTGGATAAGTAAAAAATACAAAAATGTCCGGCATATCCAATGCTGCAGCGATAGAGGAACTGAATTAACATTCCGTGGAAAAATTGCGTCGACGCTATTTAAGGGATGCATTAGATCCTTAATCATACCCAAATGAAATGCAAGTAACATATCGTCACCTAAAATGCAAAAGGGCTTAAGCCCATATGACACTACATTTTTAATGCATTGTTCAAGTTTTGGTGAACAGTACAAATATAATGTAATAGAAAAATTTACCAAGTGCAAAGAGTTCAGCTGTATTAAGATAAATGGCAAACTGTCAACAATTTTTAAAAAGTTATCGATAAAAAATGAAGTTATGTCAAAAAAAATGTAAAATTGTTTAACTTAAAATTGACATTTCAAGCTTGAAATATTAAAAGTGTTGCTGAATGAGCGGCTTATGGGCAAATTCAGCGATTTACCGCTTTTTGTTTTTAGGTTTCTCATAAACAAAAAGTTGGCAGCATTTAATAAAATAAACAAAACAGGGATGGCTAAGTTGTTTCAATTGTTCTTTTTTGTTTTTTGTTCTTTTTAATTTATAATACCTTTTTGTGGTGTTTTTTATAAACATAATTAAAATTAATTTCAACTAAAAAAAATCTTTTAGTACAATTAGGGTAAAAAACTATAATTTTTAAAGGTTGTTGATACAATATTAAAAATTCTCAACGCCATCCCTGAAACAAAAACATAACATACATATAGTTTGCTCTTTCTTACATTTACTGTTTCTTTCTATCAATTCTATATCAATTAATGAATAAAAAATGTAATGTCATAAGGGCTTTAACAACAAAACAAAATTCGAAATAATGGTTTTTGATTGAGTTTTGTTCGTTTTAATTAACTTTATGTTCACAAACAATTTCAGATCAAAAATTGCGACTTTATTAAAGAAATTCAAACGCCAATTACACCTTGTTGTTATTGATTTTGTATAGTTTTTTGCTTCTGCTGTAAAAAAATAAAAAGAGTTGTTAAGCCCTTTTGCATTTTAGGTGACGATATTTGTTTATTTGTTTGCAAACAAAAATTGAAATTGGTTTACGTTTTCCGAAGAAGCCAAATATGGTTTTAATTCCACTTTTGATCAAAATTTGTTTCTGTGACATGCGTAAAAAGATAGCATGTGTAATTCGTATTTTCATGTGTAATTTTGGCATGGTCCATGTGTAATTTACCATTTCGTTGGTTGCCACCTGGGTTTAAATCAACGATCATCACGCTATGCCCCCAGGGGCCGAGCACTTTTCGTGAATTTCACACACACAACACGAAGGTTAACGAAACGACAAAAAACAAAAACAAAACACATAGTTAATGTCTCAAAAGAGTAAATTTATTTTGCTCTCTTTTCTAGAATTGGTGTTTTTCAATGCACACAATATGAACCCACCACTACATACACATTTTTAACTGTCTCTCTTTGTGGTGACCGCTGGTTTAAATTGTTGTTAGCCTTTTCTTGTTTTGGTTTTAATCAGTGCTGCCAGATAAATTTGTGTCAAAATCGTCAATTTCCTGAGAAAAAAATAAAAAAGATCGTCTTTCTTGTTTTAAAAACCGTGCAATTTGAAATCAATTTTAAAAAAATTTGTTTCGACTTTTATTAAAAAAATAATCAAACAAAAACATAGTTAAAGTTCATGGGTATTTAATAATTATTATTTAATAATTGAGATATAAATCTTTAATTTACCTATTCCTATAATCTTTTTCTTTTTTACCTGAAATAGACTTAGTAGAATACCTTGTAGTTAAAATTAAAAAAAAAATCGGTTCATAAATAAACGGGTTAAAGACCCAGTAAAATCTTCGCCTACAAAATAATATGTTAAGTAATCAGAAACACATAAAAGCACTACATACAATTCTACTGAAAAACTAATGAATTTTACAAGGGTTGTGCCAAAAAGAACAAATTCAAAAGTAAGTCATTTTTTTTTTATCTTAGGAAGAAAGCTACTTAATAACGAGTGAAAGAAGCTATCCATTTTGAAAAAGTTTTTACTGGGAGACAAACAAATTTCTTTCTTGCCGGAATAATAGTTTTGGCACAAAAGTATACATATAAGATAAGAATATCAAATATCAATCATATTTTGTATATGTATATAAGAAGTATTAAATGTTCAAAATAAGCCAAGTCAGTCCATTACTTTCCCTCGAAATTTTGCTTTTGCCGATACATTTTTTAGGGAAGAAACAAACAATTTCGAGGACAATTTTCACAATAGGGATAAATATAAAAATTTAAGCAGCCTTGTTTCTAAAGATATCTTTTTTTCTAACAAACAAACATATAAAAATATTTACAATTATCTTATTTCGAAGACTAAGGGACTTATAGTGTAAAACGCAACGCCAACAATTTCTTTAAAAGCAAAAATAAAATCAAAAATATTTTATAAATTTGTTGTTGCTTTCTACAGACATTCATATTATTTTTTTTTTCAATTTTCAACGCCACAAAATAGAAGTGTTTGAAATTTAAAAATTCAAGATGAATTTCTATAGAAAGTAACAACAAAATTATAAAATATTTTTGATTTTGTTTTTGCTTTCGTCACTATTTTAGAAAAATTCATCAAAACGTCACTTTGTTAATATCGGAACAAAAAATCGTCAAGATGACAATAACTCGTCAAATCTGGCAGCCCTGTTTTTATTATATTTATTTCTTTTGTTGACGTTTCGCTTTTATTTGACACTTAATTACTGGAAATATTCCAGTATAAACAGAATTTGTTGTGTCTGTTTTCGCATTCAAATACAGAAACACTTTTATCTCATAAATCGAGAAACGATGGAATTTTTTGTTTCACACTTCATGTAAGAAATTTTACGATGCGAGAAATACAGAAACGAGCTACTGGATAGATATACCCTCTATACTTCTGCATTTTACTATGGAAGTATGAGCAACTTTATAGTAAATTCTGTGTTGATTCATTTTATAAATTTAATATTGGAATGCTGTTCTTTATTTTAAAAGTTGTTTCATCATCATCGTTTATAGCGATTTTCAAAATTTGTAAAAGTTGTGATTTGAATTAAATGCGTTTTAATTGTTAAAAATTTTCATTTTACTTTAAGCAATTTAACAAATTTTTATAAGAAAATAAAGAAAATAAAAATTATTATTTTAAAAGAAAACCGGGAAAAAATTGTATGGCTAAATACGTTGAAAAATGGCCAATGGCTAAACTAACTATAAGAATAGTTTTTAATTGTGTTTTTTAAGTAAATTTTTTTTTTATATGGTCACACTATTTCTCTCTCTTTGCACAAACAGCAAAGAACTTTTTCAATTAGTAAAGCTGTGAGTTATTCGTCGTTATTTTTACTAAAAAATTCGTCGTGTAGGGCGAAATTCGTCGTTCGTCCCAGTTGTGTTCCTAGCATTAAGGGTGGCTTTTGGAAATTTACTCCGAGTTAAATACCTACAATCATCAGTTCTCTGCGGTTATAGTTTTTTAAGTTTTTATTTCTAAACACTCGTATTGTCACAGATCGAAAGTGAACTTAAGTTTTTATTCCAAATGATATTGGACTTTAAAAAAAGATAACCAAAAAGTCATTTTGTTATAACTTCCTCAAATGAGGAGGTCCATAGCAACACGCAATAATTACACCATAACATTTTTTTGGATAAATGACAAAATGTAATTTAAGTAAGTAGCACATTATTTTTTTATAAAACAATTATTGAGGTATTATTGTCTACAAAAAATAATATTAATCACAAATTTATTATTTTATCTGACAGTTTGTTTCAAAGTTATTTAGATAGCAAATTTGGAATTATTGCGTTTTGGTCCGAATCAGAGTATTTATTCATGTTATTATTGCGTTTTGTTATGGACCTCCAACAAAGGTATTAACTAAACATAAATTCCTTACATTTTACAGTTATCTAAGAGTTACCACCAGAGCATAATTTATTTATAATGTTGACTTTTTTAAAATTTCTGGTAGCGATTTATTGCAAGGATGTGTAATTTTTTCCTTTTTGCGAAAGAAATAAAAAAGTTGATGGCATTTATAAACTTCAAATAAATTAAGCTAAATAATATTTTGCATCGATTTGTATTGAGCGGGATTTCCCGGCATCCCGGGAAAGCGGGAACTATTTTTCAATTTCCCGGGAAATTAAAAATTCCGGGAAATTCAAAATTCCGGGAAAAGAAAAACTCTATTATACCCCCACCACAATAGTTGATATGGTATAATGGGTTCGTGCTGATGTGTGTAACACCGTAAAATATTGGCCATAGACCCTCTTTCAGTGTACCGATCGATTCAGAATCACTTTTTAATCGATATAACGATGTCCGTCTGGCTGGCAGTTCATGAAAACCGAGTCGCAATTTGGAGATAATTTGATGAAATTTAGTACAAAAGCTGTTTTTGTCACAAAGGCCAAGCCTATTAAAAATGGTGGGAATCGGTCTCATAAATTTATATAGTCGTTGTGACTACAAACCATCTTATTACGTTGGCATTTAAATTTAATTTGGTCAAAGCTAATTTTATTGCAATTATTATTTTATTGGCATCGGCCCACATTTTACCACAGCGCCCATAAAAATAATACTCCCGCTTTTAATGCCACTATTTCCCTTTGATTGTTGGTATTGACATACAAATTGGCTTTTATGTCATAGAAAAATATTCTGCTGCTAGGTGAAGAATCTGGCATAGGTCCAACATAAGCCATTTCCCTTTAATCACTTAAATAGGAACGAAAAAATCTCATCGCTGCAGATATCTAGAAAATATTCGTCAAAAATGGTACCATGGGTCCCAAATAGGGTTTACTTTTAAAAATGTGTCTCTAAATATTGTGGTGTAGGGAAGGGTTTTGCGCTCTTGATCGACTATACTCTTTTACTTGTTTTGATTTCGTTTTTTAATAGTACTTAGCGAAACTAGCAAAATCTCGTTTGAGGTTTTTTATTTTAGCTTTTCAACTTTTTCCCCTAAAAAGTAGTACAGTATTCCACAGATAATTACCTCGGCAAAAATGCCAATATTTTTTGGTAATTATGCGGGATAAGCATTTAACTACCTCTTTGAGGTAATTAAGCGAATACGTTTAAATACCTCAGTAAGGTAATTAAACGTATTTATTTACAAAATATCTTAACTTTGATGTATGAAAAAAAGTTAAGACATCGGAATTTTTACATGTACCAGCTCAATCTAAAGAGATAGCAACAAAAAACAATGGGATTTGCTGTCTTTAATTTAATCTGTAATGCTTTTTGAAATGTCCTGTCATATCCTACTAACAAAAGCGTACTCATACATACAAACTCAGAGAAACCGTAAATATGCAATTTCATGATTTTTCTTGTTCGAACAATAAAGACAGAAACAATATATTTTTCCGTTTTAGAGCTTTTTATGAATTGTGGTATCGATCTGTTTGTGAATAATTTGCATATTAAAGGTATGGCTGCATTTTTTTCACGTTTTTTGAAGAATATCTTAAAATTTGTTTAGCAAACAAAAAAATGGTTAATATTCTGGTTTACAGATGAATTTTCTGTTGCTTTAATTTAATTTTCACTCTACAATTGTAAGCCAAAGCAAGTTTTTGGTAATGAGAGAGGTAAGGAAAAAGCAATTACAGTAGAATCTCACAAATTAGAACCACTTTGTGCACCGGGCAGTTCGAATTTCTGAAAAGTTCGAATTCCTGGACATGTTTTTACAGAAAATTATAAAATTTTAATGAAATAGTGATAGATAATGAATAGTTGTGTAAGCTTTATTTAAGCTCAAAATAGTTTTTATTTAATAACATTTAATTAATTGAACATATTAAATTCATAGAAAAACTTTTTTAATTATAAGGTATGTACTTTGTAATTGGTCTTTGTTTTTTTTTTTTTTTTTGTTTCTTTAAACTAAACGATTTCCACTTACGCCTTCATTAAGTCTTTTTAATATTTTAACCTTAGTATCTAAAGATAAGGTATTTTTTACGTTTGTTTGTCTTTTTTTATTTATCTTTCACACGTATTAACACTTCACTTTGACCTTCAGTTATCAACTGACCCAAATTTGTACAAGCATATCAAATTTCGTACGTATATGACCGAGTTATACACACCACCAATAACTCGGTGATTCCCGTTTTATTTTTACTTCATATTTGTAGTGAAAATGCAAAAAAAAAAACACTTGTTCTAATTTTAGAGCGTTTGATATGGTTTTTCGCCTATTATGTTCAAAATCATAAAAAAAATGTTCCTAGTAGAAATAAAAACAAAAAAAAAAACACATTGAAATGGCCGGTTCTAATTTCTGGACGGTTCGAATTTGTGGCGGTTCGAATTTGTGAGATTCTACTGTATATAAATTTGTGCTAATATGTACATTGAAATCTGGAAACACTTTTAAAATAGATCTTTCTGTCCGTCTGTCCATCTGGCTGGTTGTCTGTCTGGTTGTGCGGAAAGTAAACGTAGCAGTTTTTAGATAATTGGATCAAATTTGGTAAATACGTTTTAATTGTCATAAGAACGAAACCTATGTAGATTGTGAGAATCGGTCTTTAAAATCATATAGTTCCCATGCAAACTTCTTTCTTTATGTCCATACATCATTTAATCATGTTCGTATTAAAATTAAATTTGGCCCAAAATATCTTATTGCAAATTTAATACGGTTGAATCGGTTCAGATTTAAACATACAACTTCCATTCAAATATTAATCCCTAAAATATTCACTCTATTTTATCCTTTTAAGTGTTAATTTAATAATAAATTTGGCGACCTTTCCCTTTAATACCTTTAAGACAAAATATCTCATATATTTGGTGTAACTAAATAATATTCAGTACAAATAACTCTTATATGAATCTTAATCCATAACATAACTTTAATGCAACAATAAGGTTGTGGAATATGTTGCTTTTAAATAAACCATATTTTGCTTTTATGCATATTTTTTAATGTAAACTTGGCTGCATTACTTGCTGTGTTGTTGTTAAATAGTACTGAGGCAATTAAACGATTGCAATTTGGGTGTAATTTTGTTTTGGGAGTTTAATTTTTAAGGCAATTACCCGAATTGGGTAATTAAGCGTAAGGCAATTAAACGTGGATTTTTGTGTGAAAAATGGAAGAAAAAAACGGTGATTTAAAACTCAAGGTAAATAAGCGTTAAAGGCATTTAAGCGTGGGGTAATTAACCGGGTTATACGTATTTCTCCCGGCTATATCTCGTAAGCCGATCGAAATTTTGTTTTACTGTCTTCAGCATTACTTAAAACATAGAATAAGTGCAAAAAAGTGTACACAGAAAAAAATAACAATATTTATTAAAGGCTAGATTACACTATTATACTTTGTATTAATACATGTCAAAAACTCAAGTAATATGACAAAGTGTGATAGTGTGAATGTAATGTGTCACGAAAATGACAAGTATTATGAAACAAGTTTGACATCCCATACGACTTCATCGTTTTTTGAAAAATTTCTAAACAATAATACTTTTCATTGGATCAGGGTTGCATTTTATTTCATATGTGAGTGTTTATACTTTGTGTGATGGTGTGAACACAAACTGTCGTGTTAAATTAGATTTTTTGACAGTCGCAACAAAACTCATAAGATTTCTGTCTCACAAAGTATTATGGAATACGTAAGACTTGTTAGATAGTGAAAACTAGCCTTAAGTAATTAAGGAAAATTTTTTAAACTTTTTCGAATATAGTTAACAATTTTTTTAATTAACATGTTTGTAAATTGTTATATTAACAATTTGTTTCAGTTATAAAATAAATAAATAAAATAAAAAATTATTTAATGCCAAAAAATTTTTAATTAAATACAAAATGAAAAATGTTTAAATATTTTGGATTAAATCACTAAAAGGCCAAACTACAGGCAGATTATTGAGAAACTGAAGTAATCTGTATGGTAAGTTAAGTTATTGTTTGATAAGTAGAGAGAATTTAACGGGTCTTCCGTTTACTTTAGTTTTTAAATACTGACCTATGGTGCCAAGATTCCCCTGTACGCAGATGCTAAAACATTATTTTGCATCCAGTCCTAAGTTTGAATAAGTATGCTGAAATTAATATTTATACGGATGCAGTCTTTAATATATTTCAATAAAAATGAATTAAAGAAATATTTTAAACGCATTTCATTATTGCAAAAGTCAAAAAACTAATTTTTAACAAAATATTTTGTTAACATAAGAAACTCGTAATTAAAATTTGTATATAATTGTTAACAAATATTTTATTCAATATTACAACTTCGTTGTTAAAAATATTTGTTGAATATCAACAACTTGAATTAACAAAAATAATATTTATATTTACAAATTCGATTGTTGGTGCCTTTTCAATTAAAAAATTAATTGTATTGACGAATATGGCATTTAATATGACAATTAATTTTTCGTAATTTTTTTCTGTGTAAAACAAACTAATTTTATAGCATTTATTCATAAGTTAAGCCAGAAAAACCCAAACGGATTATTGCAAGTTTCGATTAGTACTTTCAGAAACTGAAGTCAAAATGGAGTGTTCGTTTTGTATGTTGCACTGTGCAATTTAAAGGAATACGCGCAATGATCTATCATTTAAAAGAAGAAAAAACGATTATTCTAAAAAAAAATTCCGTTAAAATTCTTAAAAAAAAAAAAACAAAACTTGCAAATAGAAAAAACGATCACAAGTAATCAACCGAAAAAATACGTTATTTTTTTTTTCTATAAATAATAGAAAAATGCGCCAAAATCTAACAACAGCTTCCTGAAACTTAAGATTTCTTAAAGTAAAAAAAAAAACATAACAAAACAATAGAAATCTAAAAAAAACTTTTAAAATTAATAGAAAAAAATAATAAAAAAAAACTGTATATAAAACGGTTATATAATCCAGCACCCAATGCTATTTCAGCATTCATAAAAAAACACAGTTATTGTTATGCAAATTTTGAAAAGAAAAAAACATTAAATAAGAGAAGAAATCCTGTTACACAATAAATAAAAAGGATTGAAATTAGAATTTAAAAAAACAACAAGCAAAAAACGATTACAAATACGAGTATAAGAAAAAATACGAACTTAAGGCGGAGTTCGGTAGCAAATGGAGAGAAATTATTTGAAAGAGAGAATTTAAAATTTTATAAAAGATTCTGAGAGAGAGATTTTTTTTTTTTTGTTTAAATCCAATTAGAAAGTAATTCTATTTAGTTTAAAAAATATCCCTTTTTGTTGGTTATGAGTTGCCGAAAACTTAAGGTGTGCTGACAGACTTTTTTAACCCTTTCATAAGGTTTGTTTTTTCCTGGTGCTTGAGAGAGTCTTTATGTAACAGTTTGATCTTTTTCAGTACAGTGTGAAGGCATCTGTGTGTGTGTGTGTTTTGAAAACTTCAAGATTGTTTGTTTTCTTCCCTTAAACATCTAAAGTAAAAAAGAAGATCTACAAGATTGTTTTTGCTTCCTTCCTTCTTTGATTATTTTTGAGTTCTAAGGTAAATTTTCTTGCCTGTGTATTTGTTGGTAGTTTTTTTTCTTACACTTTTATTTCAAGCGTCATGCAAGGGTTACGATAGTGTCCAGCTCAACTAAGACTCAACAGAACATTGTCTGGTCTCAACAAGACAACATCGAATATTTTTGTAACAAAAACAATATAACGCTTAGAGTAAAAATTTTCAACGTAACAAAAAGCTAAAAAAATAAAAAGTTTTAAGAATTTAAAAATTTTTAAAATTACGAAAAAAAACGTGAACTGTTTTATAACAAAACTTGAAAACGTGTTTGAAAAAAATTACGCCTCTAATAATAAAAAAAATTATTTAGTAAAATTTTAGTTTTCAAAACAAAAATTAGTATTTAGTTTAGTTTTTTTTTTTTTTTAGTGAGTGCATGGTTTTGTCCCTAACACCATCCCAAATTTGTTGATTTAGTTTTTCTCTTAGTTGTGTTTGTTATTTTGTTTTATTAAAATTTTAAAATCATGGAATCTTCGGCCGGAAATTCTCAGTGCTTAACAACAGCTACCACATCCGCCTCTAATACAAATTCTTCCACTTCATCTTCGTCCATTTCTACTACATCACTAACATCCGCGTTATCACTCTCAACAACTGCTACTGCTTTACAAACCTCAACGGCAATTTGTTCAACTGTTAGCGCTTCGCCAGCTTCTATAAGTAGCACTAGTAATTTGACCGCTACAGGAAATTTACCTTCTGTCACATCTGCCACTGCAGCTTTAGTGGCCTCGCATCAACAACAACATCATCATCAGCATCATCTTCATCATCAGCCACACCATACACCTTTATTACAAATTTTACCGCTGGATACGGGCATGAAACAGGATGACAGTAATAATCTCTCTTTAGCCAGTGGCTTGTCGGAGGGTCAACGTTCGTTATCCGCAGCGCCGTCGGCTTCTTCAAGTCCCATCTTAAGTCCACCGGGTAAAATATTTGGACGGAACGCAAATGGAACAAGTGAGTAAAAAATTCTATTTTTCTTTAGAATACCTTTTATATTTTTATTAAACCAAGACCACAATAGTGAAGAGGGTATTATGCGTTTGTGCTAATGTTTGTAACATCTTAAGACATTGGCCCTGGAAGTTTAAGTATACCGGTCGACTTAGAATCACTTTTTCAATCGATCTTACTATGTCCGTCCGTCTGGTTGGCTGGCTGGTTGTCTGTCCATGTGACCTTTTAATGCCATAACCTCCTTGTAAATGTTGGTATTGTCATACAAATTAGCGACAATAAATTTGACATGACAAAATTTTGTGCTAAAAGGTACAAAATTAACAAAAGGTTATATAAACCCACATTCTAAAAGTACTTAAAGGCATAGTTGGGGGTAGTGCACTAAATATTGATTTAAATCAACAATGCACAATCACTAAATAAAACTGCAAAAAAATTAGTTTGCACTCTTTTTTACCAGCATGCAAAAATCTGCACTCAATTTAAATAGTGCAAAATTTTGACTTGCAATCAAAAATGCTGTATACAAATATTGTATCACTAAAATTTAAAAAATGTAATTTTTTATGTGCTGGCTTTGGATTTTTTGGAGGATATACATAAGCAAAGAATATTAAACAAAATGAAATATGTTCAATAACGATATAATAATTGGCTTTAATCATGAAAAAACCAGTTTTTGATTTTAAATTGAGTGCAACAATTTAAGTTGCACTCAAATGAGTGAAGAAAAAAAAAGTTGCAATAAGCTGATGATTGCTTTTTTTAAATCAATCTATTTTTTTTGAGTGCAAATTTTTTTAACATCACTATCACTCATGTTTAGTGAGGCTGCAAATTTTCAATTCATCACTCAACATCAACAAAATGATTGCAATATTTTTGCACTATCACTTAGTGTGTGTTGAAACTGCAAAACGAGTGCACTACCCCCATCTATGCTTAAAGGCAAGCAAATCTCATATAGATGAAAATATCTAAATAATATTCGGCACAAAGAACTTTTGTTCTTGCGGGTCCATGATTGCCTATGGGTCCTAAATAGGGTACACTCTCGAAAATTTATTTGTAAAAATTGTGGTGTATGGTATCATATGGTCAGGCCTGACCGACTAAACTTTCTTACTTGTTTTTTAAGGAACAATAAAAAACACTTTCAAAAATTAATATTTCAAAGATCTAAGATCAAGTCATTTGAAGGGGCAGAAGGTTTGCATAGCACTTTGAGGGGTTAAAGATTGAAAGGATTTTAGATTTTAATATCTTGCAAAAGCAAAACCATTTAAACGGTAAATATTCTTAATAATTAACTAAGTAAAAAGTTTTTCGCATAGATTTTACCTTCTTAAATGATTGTTCAAAAATCAAAAAGAACTTCCAAGATAAAGGGCATTTCACATGTATGATTCTTTGACAAAGGACTTAAAAGGTCAAAAAACTAACGGATCTTTTAGATATAAGCCTAACTTTGTATTAATTTTATCGTTTAAAGGTGACACGGACCTGGTTTCCGAAATTCATACGTTTGTTCGTTATACATATTTTTTCCCAAGAGCCCATCCTTTTGTGTCGATTGGCCGGTGCATCGTACAACGCATTATAGGAAAAACGCATAAAATTGGGCGTTTAAACTGCCAATACTAACTATATAAATTTGACAACATTAATCGTAGTGCTGCCACATTTTTTTTTCTCAAACTACATATTATATACACAGAACCAATTAAAAAATTGTCTCTAATCACCAATTTTATAACCAATTCATAGAATCAAGCAACCAATTTGTTGATTTAGCATCTATTACCAAATGATTATTTTGATTACTAAAAATTTAATATTTTGAATATTAAGTTAAAATTTTGTATTCCCAAGAAATTACTTTTGATAATAAACTGGCAAGTGCACGGCCTACAAAAACTACCTGGCAACATGCTTTTGCAAGTTGTTTTTTGCATTTTGTTTTTTCTTAACCTACTTACAACTGCAATTAATGTTGGAAGAATTCCAATCAATTGTAGTGTGGAATGTAAGAAGAGATAAACTCACTGTTTATTGTTGATGTTTTTGTTTAAACTTTGATATTGTTACAAGTAGAGCTGTTGCTTATGATTCTTATACGCTTAACAGTTTTATTTGGTTTAATATCTTTAGTTTTTCCAAAATGTTTATGGATGAAGTTTCCTGATGATCTGGCCTAAGCAACCAGTGAAATGCGCATAGGAATAGCTTATCCCATCAACAATAAATTTCAGTGCTTTTATCAAGAATAAAAACTGGGAATTAAGCACGAATAACAAATCTTTTAAGTTAAAATTTTGTATTCCCAAGAAATTACTTTTGATAATTTTGAATATCTTTTTGATATTCTTTAATTAGGCTCGAGTTCATCAAATTTAATTTTCATTAAATTATTTTCACTGAGGAAGGAATTTTTACAATTTGGAATTTTTATTAAAATTTTTATTGATCATTTTTTCTTGGCTGAGCTGGGATTTAAGCACGGGTTGATTTTTACATGTTTCAAGAATTAACACATTCTATCTTCAGAAAATCTTTGAGTTCTAAACACTGCACCCCTGCAGTGCCCGCCAGCCAACAGTCAAACATCAATCTTTTAACCAGTAGTACTGGTGGTTCGAAATTTGCTGTTATTATTATTTTTAAAATTCAAATTACATGTTGCCTCGTTTCCTCTGTTTTTTCGTATTCTTGCTGTCAAGACTTTGTCTTGAAAACCTGAATACATTTGTTTATTATATTTTTTTTTTTTGTACACTTTCGTCGACATTTTATTTGTACAAATTGAAGTACAAATGTTTGAATATTTTGAATATTTTTTTTTATAAATGATATTTTTAGTTTTAATTAAAAAAATTATCAAAAAACTTTGACGTTTCAAAGAATGTGTTGATTGATTTTGACAATTCCCAACAACAATTTCACAAGTTTAAATTATTTTATTTTAAAGCAAATAATTTTTTGTTATTTGATTATTATATTCATTCAAAATTTATTTCAAAACAACTAAAATGTTAATTAAATCAAAATTATATTTTTAATTTTAGTTCAACAAAAATAATAATTGATAAAATTATTACATTAATTAAGTTTAAATAATTTTTTTAATTGACAAAAAACTACAAATAATTTTTTCTGTGTATGTGGCACTGATTTGCAGCTGTTGAGTTTTAACTACACATAAATTTAAGTTTAGTTTAACGTAACCAGCGTTTAAGCAATCACTGATTTATTAGCCATAAATCGATCTTATCATGACCTTCCGCCCGACTGGCTGGTTTTCTGTCTATAATAAACATGTTCGCAAATTTAAAAATAATTTAATAAAATTTGGTACATAAGCTTTAGTTGTCAAAAGGACGAAGGCTACTGAAAATTATAAGAATTTTTCCTTAATTTCACAGATCAATCAAACAAACTTTGCGCCCATTAACCATCTAATTGTATTTGTAATTAGATTAAATTCTCACCCAATTTTATTAAATCGGTCAATATCTGATTTAGTTTCCATCCAAATACCTCTCCCAAAAATAGTTTTAAATGCCATAATTTCCTCGTAAATTTTTAATAGAAAATTTGGATTCAATAAGTATGTCGAGGCAAAATGTTGTTCTGGTAGCACCAGAATATGTCACATATAAGCCGCCTTCCTTAAATCAGCTTTAGATGAATAAATCTCATATTCATGTTCATACTAAGCCTAATAAAGGTCTGGTAAAAATATTATTCTAAAATACTACGTTAACTAACGTATACAGCAAAATATTTCAAATGTTGATTTAAAATGATATTTAAATTCTTTTATTTTGCAAAATTAGCTTTCAAAATTTTTAAACAATTGAAACACAGTCGCGAATAACGTTGTTAGTTTCAAAATAATTATTTTACAGGAGAGCAAAAAAAAACTTTTTTAAAGGCAGTATAATTTAGTTTTTAAGTTACATGCAATTTTACAGTTTTTAATTTTTTTTAGTGGAAAAACGTTTGATATCCACAATCGCGATGTCAGTTTTAACGTTTTCCACTACGCCAGCGGCTTTTAAAACGTTATTCCACGATGCAAGACCATTTCGTTTGTATCATTTTGTTAGTAGCTTACAACTTTCATCCACTGCAGTTGATGCACTGTGCACTGGCTAACTATTTGTATCGCATTTTTGGTGATTTGATGTTTAAGCAATGTAAGAAAGTAATGTTAAGGGTAATCGGCAAAAACACTGTTTTTGCCAAAAGTTGCTTTTACAATGTTATTCGTGGCTTTGCTTCAATTATTGATTTGGCGGGAAATAGCATTTGCAAATTAAGAGGTCAAAGGCCAAGCAAATAACTACCTTTGTGGTGGGTGTCTTTAATTGAATAAAACTAATTTTTTTTATCGAACTTAAAAAATAAATAATTTTAAGTAGAAAATATCGTTTTGTTTTTATGAGGTCAAAGGTCATATTAATATTAATTTTGCCCTTCACCGCAGTTGCCATTTCTACAATCCTGACCATTCACACTACAAAGTATATATATATATATTCTGGATATTTATGAGTAGCGAAGTTGATTTAACGATGTCCATCTGTCCGCCTGTCTGTTGAAATGGGGTTTCCGAAGACCCAAGAAGTGATGGATTGTAATAGATATCTGTCACATATGCTCCACTAAATTTGCTATTGAAATTTAGCACCCGATTTTCTCACATTTGTGTTTTTTTTTATTTTAATGTGTAGATTTTTTTTGCATTTTTTAAAACATAATAAATAAATGCATTCATTATTTGCCATTTAAATAGAGAAATGTGTTTTAAGCGAAAAAGCTCCATTGTTTTAAGTCCTGTTGGATATTGTGTGTTAGTAGGTGAGTGATCTAAGACGCTGCATTACATAAGACGAAGAGTATTAAAGATTCGGCACTCTTACTTGTTTTTATGTAAGCTTTAAATTAAAAACATGCCATGATCTGGAAACCGAATTCGAGTGAAATTAATATGTAACAAATTTTCGAAACTATTCTGTTTTAAAGGTTAATAAGCATTTTTTAATTTATATGCATACTTAATGCTTTGAGAACCGGTTACCTTTAGCAGAGCTACTCCTAAAATAAAACAAGTAAAAGTGCCACATGCGGCTATGCCGTCCGTATCTTATATACTCTTCACCAGAGAGCAAAAACTCATATTTGAGCTCAGTTTCTAGCTTGCTTTAATAGACTCTGTTGTACCAAAACCTAAATCTCAGGAGGACACTTAAATGGGAGCCAAGTGAAATATAGTCCGATTTGGCTGATTTTCAATATTTTTTCAATCTCTTATATTTAAAACATACTTGAACCAAATGTGGTCCTCTCGCTCATATTGTATGGGCTGAAACCATTATTTCGGGGAAAAAAGGTTGTTATTTGTATATAACTATGACATTTATGGATCGATTTTGTTTGTTTTCACTGCCAGTTTTCTACTACTTTTGTTTAAACTGAAAGTGAGAAAATGAAGTTTATAAATTATAAGAGGATTTCGAAAAGTTAAGGCTTATGGGTAAAAATTACAGATATATGGATGCAAATTAGAGGCAGGCGTGGTAATCTCGCTAAAATCTGAGTAATTTATTCGCCGATCTGTCTGATTTTCAATAGGAAATTTTAACGAAGGAAATGTCACATCAATATATAACAACCTAGTTCCCTTCATAACTGGGGTCTTCGGGATACTCATTTCAGCAGACAGACGGGCAGACGGATATCTCTAAGTGAACTTCGTTACTCATAAAGACCTACGGTCTAATAATAATATTGTAGAAATCTCAACTGGAATCATAACTTATGTATACCCTTTCCCCCTGTGGTGAAGGGCATAAAAAAATTACGGTAATTTTGAAAAAAATAGTTGAGCTGCAAACCCAATAAAAATGGAGCTTCCAACGCAGCAGGCTTGTAAGGGAGAAACATAAAAGTTTCGCTTACCATTGCGCTTACGAAAGACATAAATTTTATATGGCGAGGTCCCATTTTGAAGCTACACATTTTTGACACATAAAGCGCATTATTCAGCGCATATAAAAATTGTTGGATGTACGATCAGCTTTACACACTGAAGGTTTAGATACAGTTATTTTTTAGTATTCTCCCTTAAAAACCTGCTTCGTAGTTAAGGAATGCCGTGGCACTTGAAATGTTATTTTTTATAAAAGTTGTTTAGAGTTTTTTTCACTTACTTTACTGCATTTCAGTATGTCTTTTTGCGTTGCGCATAATTGTGCGCTTATTTTTTAAATGTACCATTCATTAGTGCATCGCAAAATGATAAAATTTTTTATTGGGAATCTCCATTAAAATTTCAGTCGTTCTCGATTTCCAAAGCATGGCCGCTTAGCTTTATTTTTAATAAATAATTTTAACAATCTGAACTATTTAAATAATTTAATTATTTAACTGTCGGTTTTTAATATTTCGTGCAAACCGTAAAAATTTCTTTGCGGACTTTCTTTAGAAATTTAAATCAATTCGTTGAACAAATGTCAACAAGTTTCTTTTGTCGTTCAAGATTTAATTCTTGTGCCACCCATGGCTTGAAGGGCAAGACAACAAACATGGCTGCCTAGTTTAAAGTTTTCAAGGTCTTATTTTGTTTCTTTTGTGTTTATAAATAAAAGTTAACCGTTACTCTTTTTTGTACAAAAATAGGCCTATTGTTCCTTTAATAAAGAAAAAACTTTGAAGTTTCTTCATTATAAATTTTTAAACTTCAGAGTAAATATTTCATCTTAATTATTTCGTATTTAAATGCACCCTTAAATTTTGTTTCTTCAACTGAAGATCATTTTAAAAAACAACCAACCAATCAAACGACTTTTTTACAAAACAATAGATAGTTTAAACTGTTTGGATTTTCGTATAATAGACAAATGCTAAGAGTTCATAGGCTGCAATCTACAAAAAACCAATACTTACCCTTACAAAAAAAAAAAAATCGTTACTGAGACAAAAACCTACCCCTGAAACAAAAAAAAAAACGTGAAAAAAATTTTGTTTGCTGTACAAGCGATTAAACAAATGTAATAAGTTGAGTATGAAAAGTAATTTAAAAGATCTAATAAGATTAAAATAAAATGAGTAACTTTAGAATTGAGTCTTTTATGATTTAGCATTGAGGAACTGCTTTAAAATTGAGTGATGATTCTTAACCCTCTAGTGCCAAGTTTTAGAATAAATGGGAATATATTATGAAAACAATTTTTTTAGGGTATTTTTGGGCCTCTGAATTCAAAAAAAATATTTTTAAGCCCGTACGATGATTCGTTTACGTTCCAGGTGAGAAAACGTCTAGGAATGCCTTGAGGCACCCTTGGGTATCTAGTAATAAAAACACATTTAATTTTTGAGAATTCTGTTTGTTAGTTCGTATTGAAAATAAAAAGTAATGAAACAAGTTAAAAATATTTGGTTTTGTTTATGATAATCAAAAAAAAACTATTTTATTATTTGAGCATCATAAATGAAGTTTGCACTTTGAACAAAAGCATTGTGTTCGGGAGCTTTCGAAGCTTCTACATATATTTTTCTAGATCTTTAAGCAATTGTAAAAAAATGGAAATTAAAAAAAATTAGTTATATATTGGACGCCAGTAGAGATTTTGTAAAGCACTCTTACACAGAGAAAACAGATTCGTGCTCACAACCGAATTTGGCGCCAATCGAATTTCGTCGGTTGCATGTACTATCACACAATTCGGTTACAATTACTGAAAATTTCGTTGCTTAGTATAATATTGTTGATAGCAACATTTGAATTTTAGTACACTATCAGTCATAACAACTGATATTGTTAGTTGCTAGTATGATTATTAAAAACAAAATTGTGCTTATACCCGAATATATGATAGCTGCAACTGAATTAACACATAATTGGTGTTCATTACAAGAGATTTGATTGTCGTTATCAATTTTTTTTATAACCGGTCAAATGTAGCCCATAAGGGGCAAGGATTTGTCCAAAGGTAACCCCAATGAATAGAAAAAATTTCTTATTTTACAGTACGATGTCCTAGGGCCCATCCAGCTTGCATTACAAAGGAGAAGTCTTAAAACTACTCCATGGTATTCTCCAGAGGATTAGCTTTGAAATCGTTTCAAAACGAAAACATGTCGTTAAAAAACGAAGACATGTCATTTCACTGCAAACTCTTCTTAATAATGACATGGTCCATACTTGCATTACATTGGACCAGCCCAGGATCAAAATGGATTAAGTAGTCCAATATAATTTGCAGGGTATAAAAAAAATAATACATACATACATACATATGTACGTGTATATGTTCATACCTATAAGAATACGTAAATTACTTACCCCTATTTATTAAGTTTTTGCACATTTTCCATTTTTGAATGCAAAGATATTTTTTAAAAATAAAATTAAAAATTATTTTAATCTATCAAATATTTTGACAGAAAATTTAATAAGCAATTGGGGCTTTTAACTATTTTTCGGTTGTGAATTCCGAATAATTATATTTTCATTTGTTGTACTCGAATTGAAACTATTCCAACAATCAATAATTAGCTGCAATAAATGAATTAACATTTATATTACAAAATTTATTGACGAAAGCAAATTATTGATTGCAATGACCAATATTCAGTATTGCCCTGTATTAAATTCGGTTGTGACTCTAACCATTTGTACTAATTTTTAGAACTAAATTAAATAAGTTATCATAACTAATAAAAAAATTGAAGGAATCATATTTCAGTTTCAATAACGTTTTAATAATCAAGAGAATTAAAAATCAGTTAGAACTATACATTTTTAATAGTTGCAATAATAAATCATGTAACTTGATCAATATTTTATTACTGCAACCGTTTCCCAACCAATTTGTTTTCTGTGTGTAGGAATTAGAGCATGAAATTCCCATACAAATGTTTTATTTGTATTAAAAAATATCGCTTTTAGAATAATTTTAAACAGAAAAAAATCTAAATTTAAATAGATTTTTATAAAACTATGTTTCAAACATCGAGACTCAAAATGTTTATGTTTAAATAATTATTGTTTAAAAAATCCAATATAGAAATATGACAATGAATTATATCGAGCCCTTATCGCAAAAATAACTTAAGCGACTTCATTTTCAATTTTCGTTTTTTTTTAATAAATTAATTTATTCACAAAACTTGCATCATCTCCTAAAATGTCAAGGTCACATAAGCAACCGCTACGATTTTATAGCAAAAATAATTTTAGCTAAAGCGACAACCTTCATAATCTCCTTCGCCTGTAAAGTTGTGTTTTTGTCACCTAAGCTTTTGCTGCGGTAAGGGCTCGATATATTTAAACGAAAAACTAGAAGAGCATCTAACCTTAAATTGTTGTAACAAATTTTCAGACTTAAAACCGGGTTAAAACAATTCTTAAAGAATTTAATTTTTACAAAATTAATAAGTTTAAGAAAAAAAAGTGAATGTACTACCCCAATAATAAATGGAGCTTCCAACTAAGTATGTTTAATAGGGAAAAACGTACAAAATTCTCTAACCATATCGCTGACGGAACTTCAATTTTATATGGTGAGTTCCAACTTTGAAGCAATACATTTTTGACACAGAAAGCGCTTTATTCAGCGCATATAAAAATTGAAGAATGTTACGATCACATTTGTACACAGAAAAAATTCTCCAAAATTGTTCACCAATTAAAGCGTTAATCAAAAATATAATCAGTTTTAATTAAACATTTAATCAAGTGAATTAAACTTTTAATCAAGTGAATTAAACGTTTAATTAATCCTATTAACTGGTTTAATTGATACTATTAATTTGTTTACTGGTGCAAATTTAATTAATTTTTTAATTAATATCACAAATTTTTTAATTAAAATCAATTTTTATTTTTTTCTGTGTACACTGAATTTTTTTTACCGTTATTCTTATAATGCTCCATTACAAACCTGCTTCGTAGTAAGGGAATGTCAAAGCTCTTCAAATGTTATATATATATTTTTTTAATTTGTTAAGACTTACCTTACTGCATTTCTGTATGTCTAATTGCGTAGCGCATAAATATGCGCTAACTTTTTAAATTTTACTGTTAGTGCTTCGCAAAACAAGAACATTTTTTATTGGAATATTCGACCGTGCCGAATCTTATAAATATAACCTTCACTATAGTTAGCATTAAAAAGCTCTTATGGAAATGGAGCTTCCAACGAAGCAGGTTTGTAAAGGGAGAAACGTAAAAGTTTCGCTTACTATATCGCTTACGGAAGGCATGAATTTATAATGCGAGTTCTTACTTTGAAGAAGCATATTTTTGACGCAGAAAGCGCATATAACAATTAGTAAATGTAACGATCAGCTTTACTTTTTGTTGCTACCGTTATTCTTTAATATTATACCTTACAAATCTGCTGCGTAGTAAGGGAATGCCGTGACTCTTTAAATGTTATATTTTTTTTTAAGTTTGTTAACATACAAAAGAATATACAAAAATTTAAAAAATGTTTTTTTTGAAAAACCAAGAGGGACATCACATCGTTAAATCAACTTCTCTCCTCATAAGGACCCAAAATATATATACTTTCTAGGGTCCACGATCAATATTGTAGAATTACAAACCTTTTTCTACCTGTGGTGAAGGGTATAATTATTGCTAAAATATTTTTAAACGAACGCTTGTTTGAAAAATTATAAAATTTCTATAAGTTTGTTTACTGTTTCAATTAATATTTGTTGGATTTTTATTTTAGCAACAAAAATTTTAACAACTATATAAAATATGTTATACTCGTAATTGGTTTCAAGCTTTAATAATTTTTGTATGAAATATTTAACGAACTTTAATGTAGTCGCTTTTACAATTTTTTTCTTATCTTAAGCAACACTTCTTTATATGAAAAATATGAACAACAAAAAACACATCAGTCTATTTTCGTACGCATAACAAAAGTACAAGAACAACAAATATGGTAAAAAAGCTTAACGGAATTTGTTATAGAAACAACAACAAAAGTAGGAAAAATGTTTAACTGTTTGCTTAGAAGCCACAACAACACTATAAGAAAAAAAACAAAACCTTCTCGTTGGTTGCAAAGTTGATAAAAAAGATTGAAAAATTCCCAAATTCTATTTGTTTAAATTGATGGGTTATTTTTAAACTAGAATGAATATCAAAAGAAATTTTGATATTCAAATAAAAGCCCTCATGTAAATTGACTGTAACAAATCACACGCACAAATCACTAGTGTGCGGTCAGCTTAAACGAAAGGCATGATATTTTGTTTGTTTATAGGACCGATTTCAAACAAAAATCTTTTGATTCTACAAATATTTTGATGGAATTGGAAAAAAAATTTTTTCTGTGTATATATTTACAAAAAAAAAGAAAAATTTTAACTTAAAGTTATTTAAGGACGCTTAGTCTGAATTTACACGTTTCATCTTTCGATGCTCAACTTCTTTTCAATTCCCTTTTAAAGATGCCAATATAATCACACGCAGCAATCGATTTCAACTTTGTTCGGTCCAAAACAATAACAATTTTATTAACAGCGAATCAAAGAGAAAAAGAAAACAACAAAATTACATGCAGCCATCGTTGTGCATATACCAACAAATAAAAACACAAAGCGTACTGACCGAGTACAGGCATCTCCGTACTAACCCCCTTTCTTCTTCCTTCTCTCACCTAAAAACATAAGAGTTGAGCATCAAAAGATGAAACGTGTGAATGCAGGCTTAAGAGTTCAGTTTCAATTACTTTTCGTTTTTTAAAAACGTCATTAAATATTAGAAAGCTGGTTGAATTGCACCAAAACTACAATGAAGCGTAGTATATTGATTTAACCCAGCGGTAAATATTTAAAGGACCGCCAGTCGCAGGCCTTTTTGAAGGCCTCTATACTCCTTACTAAAAGGTTTGCTTCACATGGTATCCTGGCTTCTGAAATATGCCTTCTAGAAGGTATCCACTTCTTTTTAAAAGACCTTCTAAATTATTCAGTACACATTTGCTACTCCCTTCTTTAAGCAGAGAGCAAGAAAGTTGTCCTTTTTTATTTATTTTTTATTTTTAGTGACCTTCCTAACTCCCTTCTTTGGGAAGGGATTGAAGTTGTTATTAAAGGAAGTTTGGAAGGCCTTGCGCCCAATGACAACCTGTGTAAAAAATAAATAAATATGGAATGCGGCAAGAATGGCTTATGACTGTTTGTGACTGCTAAATAAGGCCTTATTAGCCTGTTTATTCATTCTAGTTACCGCTAGGAAAGTTTTGAAAAAGGTACATATGTATGTATGAGTTTATTAGTGAAGCTTTTGATTAAATTAAACAATAAATTTTTATAAAATTTACCTTTAAAATATCAGGGTATTTACCAGTTCTTACACAATTTTCCCTCATTACCGGTTATTTACCATTTGGGTATAAACCCTTTTCCTATCTAAAGTTATTATTAATGCCAATAGGATCAGAGAATCAATAAAGTATACAAATTTTTAAATTCAAAGCTCATTCTGCGGATAGAATACAAAATTTGCATAATTAGGCAGAAAGAATTGAAGTCTAAAAAAATACAATTTCTGGATGAGCAAATGGGAACTGAAAACTCAACATTACTATAAAGAAATTCTGAGACTATTTCACGGTTAAACAAATTTAGCATGAAGGAGATGTTCATATATATCGTTCCATTTTTCAGCATTGAACGTTTGATAAGTTTTAAACGGTTCTCATATGGAGGTAAGTTGATATTTGCATTCCAATGTACATAGTGTTCGAGGACAGCAGAAAAGAAATTGCTTCTGTGCGGATTCCGATTTTTTAGAATGTACCTCAGTCTCAGACGCCGAAGGCGTAATCCATAATAGCCTTCACTAATGAAATATATAATTGTCTAAGTCTTAAGACAATTAAGTTAAGTTTACGAAACAATAAGTTTAGAGTGTTTTGTGGAAAATTTGAATTTCTACAAAAATATGCCCATCAAAATTTGTTGAACGTCGCGTAGAATTATATGGTGCTAATCTTTTGGCCCTATGCTCCTTGTAGGAGTTTAAAGGAAATAATATATAATCTTTTGAGAGAACTTCTTTATGCCAACTAGAAACTTTTGAAATTATAGCGCAACAGAGAAGTGTGCAGCTTATCATACTATATTATCGAAATAAAAAAATTTTAATTTTTGCTTCCAAAAATAGTTAAAAATGATAATTTTTAAGGTACAAATTGCTCTTTTTGAGCTATTTGGAGTACCCAGACACGTTCAGATTGCATTGAATAAAAGCTGTTCAGCTTAACCGAAGCCTACAACTTTGCTAAACATTCAGCCATGTCACAAAGAACAATTCCGTTCGGAAACGGAATTCATTCCGTATTTTTGTGCTTCAGAAAATTACAAAAAAAATTTTCGGAATGAAAACATTTTTGTTTTCATGAACGGAATGGGAGTTTTCTTTATCCGAAATGCCAAAAAACTGCCAAAATACACTTTCTATCAATAAACAAGTATGTTTTCTTGGGTTTCGAACGGAATTGTAATCAGTGACATGGCTGATTGAAAAAAAAATTGGGAGTCCCTGTAAGTTATTCGAAAAAAAGTGAAAAAAATGTTAAGACAATTGAAACGCATCTACAAAATTTCCTTAAATTATCTTCAAAATTGCGATCTGTACTTTGAGTACAATGTTTACATGGGCAGACACCGCACTAACGCATAATAATACCCTCTCCACTATTGTGGTGTGGGTATAGAAAATAAATATGTAAATAAAAAGTCGAATTGAATTTATTTTAAAAATGTGTAAAGAAATTTTTGAGGTTAGAATTTTACTTGGGATTTAAATTAACAATTTTTATAGTAAGGCTAAAATAATCCATATGTAATTATAATTGCCATTTAAAGTGCAGACCTAGAGCCTAAAATAAAATTGTTTTAAGATAAAAATTAATGAAAACCCTAAACAAATTTATTCTCATATTCTTCAAATTAAAATTGTGAGATTGCCAAATATTTTTTTAAGGTTAAACCCAGTTTTATTTATAAAAACAGCATTTCTAATATAAACGAAACTCAAAATTAATCCCTAAATTTTATTGGGAAATTTTTAAGTCACAAAAAATGTTAAAGGTTGATTTGTTGATTAACCTAGCATTTACACATGCCACTGCCAGTTCGAAAAACTCAATACACTCACGTTTTTTTACTAATACACTAAAATTTTTCGCAATGGCACCCTGCCGTCAAATGAGTAGCTAACTACAAAAAAACCCAACTTTAAGTTAGCTTGTATAGACTAACTTAAAGCCAACTACTACGCAATGCAACATTTACATTAACCAAAGTGTATACAAACACTGTGTTGTATATTTTAAGTAGTGAGAGCCAAGTCGTTTGCAAAAAAAATCAACGCTGTTATTGTTGTTATGTTATGACAATTTAATCTCATATTTACGCTCTTAATTGAGTAATGGCAAAAAACATAGTTTTTTTATTCAAAAACTAGACTGCCCCGGTAGGCTAGCTGGTAGTGAGCAAGTCTATCAGCGCCGAGGTTGCGGGATCGATTCCCGCCAGCGACTCTGGTTAAAAAAAAAGTTGAATAAAACAACTTTGATTAATAAAATAAAGTAAAATAAAAGAAATAAAAGAAAATAAAATAAAAGAAAATAAAATAAAAAAATAAAATTTTTTTATTTTTTTGAAAGTATTCATCCAATGAATAACATTCATAGATCGGCCTTAACTTAAACTAACTTAACTTAAAGCTAACTTAAAGTAGTAAGTTTATAGCTAGCTACAAAAAGTTAACTTAAAGTTAATTAAAAGTAATGCAGAGTCGGACAATTGACTACTTCCTAGGACATCGCAATGTTAAAATAGTTAGTAAATTACATATAAAATAAATCCAAGTGTCAACCACCACTAGTTGAAAAATAGTTAGCTTTCAGTCAATTTAAAGTTAACTGAATGTCCGACAGGGCAGCTCCAGTGGCAGCAAAAATTGCATGCGAGTGGAAATTTGGCACTTGCTTGCCACTAAATGACAAAACGATGAACAATGTTACCCTGTTCAAAATTTAATGCAAATTAACTGGATTATTGTCAAATTGTTATTAAAGTTTTAACATGATACGTTTATTATTATGATTAATTTTATGAAACGCGCATTAATAAAAGCAAGTTTGTTAATTATAGAGCATTAATAATGTTAAAATAATGCTTATATAAATAAATGTAAAACATTTCCCGAAAAATGTGCCTATATGATTAACTCGGTAACTCTATTTGGTTTTTTGGTACTTTTTTTTTAATTTGAGAAGTCAACAAATTATCTTAAGTTGACGCTTCAACGACATTTTGAAAATGAACTCGCAGTGGCATGTGTAAACACAAAAGCCAATGGCATGAGATTCGACTCTTTCGAACAATTTTTCTTTGATAATATGTATACAACAGTGGCATGCCACTACTTGCATGTGTAAAGGCAGGGTAACGTGAAGCACAGAGAAAACTTTCAAGTAGAGTCGATTTGACTCTGTTTTAATAACATTTTAAGGTTAAAATTAAGGGTATTCATTTCATATGGATTTTAAAGTTTAAACAAAAGTTCAAAATTATCATTTTCCTTAAATTAGATTTTTCTTAAAATAAATTTTTAATAAAACTTCCAAAATAAGAAAAACCTAAAAATTTCGAAAGGAAATTCTGAAACGACTAAATTTCTGTCCATAATTTTAGTTTATAATTTATAGCATTTTTTATGGCAAAACAAAAAACTTGATAATTTTTATGACCACATTTTTATTTCCCCCAAAGATCTTTAAAATAAGATTTGTATCATTTAGTAATTTTTTTAAGTTTTTTTTTCTTTTTTTGCCTTAAATATTTGCCTTCAAAACTTTATACATTCCAAAGCATTTAAAAAAAAACTGTCCTTTTTAATGTTCGTTTTTTTTTTTGCATTTACAATTTTTTTGCCATACCACCCCAACTAAAAACAGACACAAAAGCAAAAACTTCTTGGCTGAATTAAAAGGCTGGCCACTGCCATTAGCACCATCAGACAGCAGCAAACAGCAAAGAAAGGATACAGTTTAGCACGCAGGCTTAGAAAAGTTTTTTTTCTTTTTTTTTTAACTGTGTTGTTAAAAAGCTGGAGCTTTTTTTTGTTTTTTGTGTTTTTGCTCAATTGCTCTCTACAGGTTCTTAAGGAATTTTGATCGACAAGAATTTGGTCATTTAAGAAAAACATTTTCTTTTTTAATTTATCATTTGAGGTCTCATAAAAACAGTAGCAGCAACAACAAAAACAACAACAACACCAACAATATCGGTAGCGACATTAGCAACATCATCCATCGACAGCAGCAATGAAAAATTACACAAACGACATAAACATGCGTATATGAGAAAATAGTTGTTGCCTGAAGGAAAAAAAGCTCTGAAGTTTTTTGTTCCAATGCTGCTAATGTTGCTGTTTGTTGGTGTAGGAATGGTTGGCAATAATCAATTGTTTTAAATGACCAATCGTTGTGGTAATTCCCTTTTTTTTTGTTTTTGTTGTTATTGTTGCCACATTAAATATTACACATGCAGAGCAGTGCAGAGAGTCAGTCATCAGCACCATGGCCATAAAAGACAGACAGATTCTCATATAAAACAATGTTTTAACATACAAAATGTTGAGTATCTTTTTGTTGTTTGTTTTCTTTGTTTTTTTTTACGTTTACTTACACAATTTGTTTTTTTCTACTCAATGGTTGTTGTTGTTGGAACAATTTTTTTTTTAGTTTGTTTTTATCATTTTTAATGTTGGCGGGTACTTAGGCATGTGGCGTCGTATGTCATTATAAATACTGATATTTGTAGTTGTTGTTGTCAATGTTAGGTTCAATATTTAGCAGGGAAGTCAATGAATGAGCTAATATTTACCCAAAAATAAAAACCGTAACAATTTAAAAATTTTGGTGAAAATATTTGGCAACACCAAAAACATAACCCTACAAATTGTCATGTTCTCTAAGAGCACCAAGAAAAATAAAAGATTTTGTAGAAACTTAAAGGTATTTTTTAAAAAAGTTCATCCTTAATTTGTTAAATGTTTAATAAAAAAAGTTTAACGCTTAAATTGCTTACGAGCCAAAAAAATAATAATAAATTGGCAACAAACTTTAAAACCAACTTGATTAAATTGTTAACCAATAGATATAAGTCATCGTATAGACTCTCAATTTTTGTTGCAGCAATTATTGATTTTATGGATGAGAGAGGTGAAAAGATTGCAATTTTGGTTTGTTTTGTAATTCTCACATTTATCAACATGAAGTTGGCTGTAGGTATATTTGTATTTATATATAAAAGAGAAGAGGAAAGACAAGGTAAAAATACAAAAATTGCAAAACTATAATTTCATAATCTGGACACTCATGCAATGTCATTCAGTTTTAAAAATTGCAAATCTGGATAACGAATAAGTGTACTTAGTGCCGATTCACACAAGTCAAGTTTGACTCGTCAAGTCTTGAGATTTTAGGAGAAAAGAGTAAAGAGAATGCCATTACTTTTCCCCTCTCTCCTAAAAACTCAAGACTGGACGAGTAGCTTGACGTATGTGAACCGGCACTTAGTGCAGGGTTATCCATTTAATGGTTTCGAAGCCGCCGGTCTGGCAAGGCCGTCAGCTGTTAAATATCTGACATCTGAAGTGTCCTTTATTTATTCAAAGGTTTGCCATTTACGAATATAAATCGTTAAACAACCGAATAATGCGTAAAAACAGTTAAAACTTTCCACAAAAGTAATGGCTTAAACGTGGCCACTTCTCGAGCATGCCAGGGTGTTTATGGTCGTCAAAATCCCCTTTCTGTGCAAGGAAATGGCAATATTTTAAAGAAATTTAAAGGGACTGGAAGCGTTACAGATGTGATCAGACCTGTGCATCATCGCATTATTCGCACTGCCGAAAATATCGCTTCTGTTAGTCAAAGATTGGCGGATAATCCGAATTTATCAATTCCACGGCGTTCTCTGTAATTGGCCGTATAATAACCGACTTTCTTTGTGGTTTCAACAAGGCGGTACCACGAGCCACACAACATGACAGATTTTGACTTTATTGCATGGGAAGTTTTCAGAACGCCTTATTTCACGTTTTGGCGACTTCAATTGGCCACCAAGATAATTCGATTTGATGCTGGTAAGATTTTTTTGTGGGGCAAACTCAAAGACCTTGCTAGCGTTGGAGCATTTGAAAACCAACATTCGTCAAGTAATCGCCGAGATACCATCCGAAATGTGCGAAAAAGTTGTCGAAAACTACCACAAAAGGATTGACTGCTGCAAGCAATCGATAGGCTGTCATTTAAATGACATTGTATTTCGTACGTTGTAATGAAATAAAAGTTTCATTGGAATCATAGATTTATGTGTGTTTTTTTTTTAACTTTAATTTTTAAACAGAAAAATGGATAACCCTTTACGATAAAGGATGGCGCATAAGTAACGTTATGATTGCCAAAAAAGAGCCATAGTTGGACAAGTTGTGTGAGCTGTAGCCGCATATTGTTGGAAACACAATTCTGGATTGTTCTCTACCTTGGGCCTTAAAAAGTTTTCAATCATTGCTCGGAATTGAGTTCAATTCACACTTTAACATTTTACAAAATAAATACATGGTATTTTTCAACAAAAGGGATAGCTCTATCTCATGATGCGATCACCTGTATGAATTCGCCTTGATTTAAAGTATAGGAAAAGGGCTGCCAATGAACACAAATACAGTAAAATAAAACCAATTTGAATAAAAGAACAGTCTTTTTAATTTTTTACTTTATATTCCTTTAATTTACTGCTGCCTGTTAACTTTTCAAGTGTTTAAGAAGCTGATTCTATAGTGTTTATAGTTTGTTTTTGCGTAATTGTAATTTTTTTTATGTGTAGCTTTCTATATTGGGGCCTACCAAGTTTATTTACGCTCATTTTCACATTTTAGCTGAAGTAACAGCAGTCATTGTTGGTTGCCTCAAATCGACGAAAAAAAAAAAATTAAAACACACAGCATATTTAGTAAATGACAATGTTTGCCACAAAACAGCAAACATTAAGTAGCTGTTGCAAGTATTATAAAATAATGAAGGTATAAAAAAAACATACAACAACACAAAAAAATCTTACTATATAGTAAATTTTAATGAAACCAATAATCATGATCATCATTGTGATAAAAAAAAAGAGAAGAATAGTAGAAAACAAAAAATTCAAAGCAAAAAGGTACATGATAATGTTTTTTGATGCTTGGGATTTTTGCTGCAGTGTTGGACTTTTTTTCATATGTATTTCTTAAGATAATTTTTGTTTTCATTTTGAAATTGTTTTAAAAAAAAAGTATTTAAGTATTGAAATCACGTATCATTTATTTATTGCTGCTAAAATACATTCAGTTCTTTTTTTTTTCTTTGCAAAACAATTCATTTCATCACTCGCCAAGAGAAAGAAATGTTTTGTCAAATAACGAGACAAAAAATATCACAAACTCGAAAATATTTAGAGGGTTGTTAGTTTTTATGGCCGGTTATTGAAGGCATTTTTTTAGTGTTCATTGGTAGTGGAAGGTGCCAGTCTAAGGGAATCTTTTCTTGTAACTCTTATTCGATTTTTTTCTCTCTTAATAGTTTTAATATTTTTCAAATGACAAGTGTTTTGATGAAAAAACTTGGAAACTTAAGCCGTTATTTTTTGAAAATAAGAAAAGCTTTTATTGCATTTTAAAAAAAGTTAAAGAGAAATTGATTTTATATTGAAGCGAAAAACTCAGAAAACTTGTTGGCCACAGAAATCTTTTAAGCCTGGCAACACTGCTTGATGGCAAAAACTAACCCCAACATTTAAAAGACTTAATAAATTAGTTTTGAACCATTTTAAAACAATTTTACCACTTTCGACATTTTGGTACTTTTTGAAAAAGTAGGACCTGCTTTTTACCCTTCTGCATGCCTTCGGTCAATATAACCCAATTTTACTTTTCAATCCACTTTTTTCGAGTTCGTGATACAGTATCGACCTAAAATTTTATTTTATTCTAAACAGGAATAAAAAGAACTAATTAGCAGCAAAATACATTAAAAAATTGTCTTTGTTTTTCGTTCACATAAAAAAATAAGTTTAATTTACATTTTTAGACTTGTTAGGTCATTGTGACCAAGCTAAATATGTGGCCTACAAAAAGACTTTGTCATTTATTTCTTGTTTGGCAAATTTATCCATATGGTAACCTCAAATAAACTGATATTTAGGTGGCAATATCAATATTATTAGAATTAACAGTAAAATAAAATTGTGAATCCCCTCTTGTATAGCAAACTAAATTTAGGCTTCATTGTATTTAATTTCAATGTTGTGTTATCAAAGTGAGAGTGGCAGTCAACGAAGCTTTTTGTAAATGACAAGTATCTTCAGTTAAAGTTAATCTTCACACCCTCTCCTTGAGACCAGTATGGTCCATTGTGATGTCTTATGTAATAAAAGGGGATAATGAAGAAAAGAATGATCGAAACATAAGAAATAGTGGAAGCTCATATCGGAAACTAACCCCAACATCAAAAAAACCCTACTTGAAAGGTCTAAATTTTACAGTAGCAGGCTTTTTATTACTTCTTTCTTAAGCAGTGCAATTCTTTATTTGTATTTACATAGATGTGCTTTTACTCCGCAGCGTCTTAAATTCAATGTTAAAGAATTTGTTTGTCATTGTAACGAGTACTTATAATTAGGGCTGTGAAATCGGAATAGAGGTTTTTGTACCGGATTCGGAGTCAAAGTACCCACAAAAACTCGCGGAGTCGCCAAAATTTTTCGTCATAAAAATTTGAAAAATTTTTTTACTTTACTTTAAGAGCCGGAGTTGCAGTCGGCGTTTAAGTCGGAGTTGGACTTAAAACATTTCAGCGGTTGGAGTCGAAGACGGAGTAAGGACTATTTTTCGACGACTCCACAGTCCTGCTTTTAACCTATTTGCAAGAAAAAAAATTTTGATAAATTGTCGCTTACGATATAATCGCAAAAAGGGCTCGACATGCCCAGTCCTCAGCTGCCTGTTATACAGCCACGTCAATATCATAATGAGTTTCGTAGAATTCTAGAGTCCACAGCCCAAGAAATTTCCCAATTCGCCTATAAACCTACTACCCAGCCATCTTAGAATGCTATTATTTAGCCTAAGACACAGAATTTGCTCAATATCTCTGTCTCCTCTGTGTCCCAGCACAATTTACGTTTGGCTTTCCAGGCCCTGTTAGTGCCTTTTCAAACCCATTCTCTAATCTCACAAATTATCTATATTAATTGACTTACATGTTCTTCCTTACTTCTGTTTTTCGTACTTTTTGTCAAAAATTCTTCTTGAAGTCCAAAGTTAATTTTTCTGTTTTTTGTCTTCTTTTTTTGTTGGCCTTTTTTAGCACAACTTGAAGGGCGAGTGTTAACCAGCAAACCTTTCAGAAGAGATTGTGTGGTTACAATTGAAACATGTCAGGGCAACCTGTCCGTAAATACCTGGGTTCGATTCCTAGTTAAGTCAAGAATGAAGAATTATCAATAAATTTCAAATTTTTTCATCTTGTAAAGCTGGCTTCACCCCTGCGTTCCGAACCATATTTTTTCCGAACAAAATATTTTTTATATTGAGTTTGACGTCTTACTTTTGAGAGAGAGAGAGAAATTATTTCGCTCGGCAAGTTTTTTCTTGAATTAGTTTAATTTTAATTTTTGTTCACAACAAAATGAACTGAGTTACCACATTTTTTTCAATTTGTACCAGAGTTCCCAGTTTTATTTCAAGCTTTATCCCCAATTTGCGATTTCTCATCCCCAAAAATCCACAAAATAGCTATTTTCTTATCTCCAAAAATCCCCACATTTCCTTAAAAACAAAAATAAAATATAATGTCAATGGAAAAATATGCATGCATCGATTTATTTAAATAAATTCATTTGTGTAATATTAATAAAACTAATGTTATTTATTCTTTGATTTCCACGTATTTATGTACACATGTATAGTATGTAACAAGGGTAACGTAAAAACGGAAAAGAAAAAAAATTATGCGTCAATATTTATCATTTCAAAAATTAGGGAATCAAAATCTTCTTATTCATCAGCCAGTACAATCTTGTTTTACATGTTGTTTGTTTAAAAAGTGCATTTGAGATGATTACATTACATTACATTTGTCACAGCTGCATTATTTTAAAGTGTATATTTATTTTTATTAATTCTAATAACTTATATTGCATTCTGTTGCAAATATTGATTTTGGTTGTATTCATTACAGAAAAAGACTAGTTCAACAGAAGTAACGCTAGTTGGTACAAAAAGCATATTTAGAACTATTTCAACAAGTTCTTGAAAAAGTTTTAAGCCGCAAAAAAGACTAAAATTTGTACCTACATCTTAGTCTTGCCATTGCAAAAATTAAATTTATAATAATATATTATCCACAAAAATCCCCAGCGAAAATTTTCACGAAATTTGTATCCCCAATTACAAAAAAAAATCCCCAATTTGGGGATAAATCCCCAAAACTGGGAACACTGATTTGTACATAAAAGTTAAAATGATTGTTTTTTTGCTGAGTTTTTAAATAAAAAAAATGTATTTGAAATTCAATTTGTTTAAAAATATAAAAAAAATATTTAAGAAAACAATGCAAAAAATGGAAAAGATTTACAAATGGTAACGCTGCTTTCAATACAAACGTCTTTCTGTCAGTGAATAAAAATAGAACTTATTTTCACTTTTCCAGTGATGACAGGAAAAAAACGAAAGATGTAGAATGAAATAAAATTATATAGGAACATCTTGTAAAGATGTTGATTTTTCGCACTAGGTATTTCTTATGGGAAGATGTTGATGATCAGTGTAAAAAGCCTATTTTGGAGATCTGACTGTCGCCAAAAAAAAAAAAAAAAATTTAAGAATTTATAACATTTTTTTTTATTAATTAAGTAAAATACATTTTTTATTTATTAAGTAAAATACTTTTCAAAATTGGCATTTAGTAACTAACTCAGAATTTTTTGAAAATAAAAAAAAAATTAAAAATTTTTAAAGTTTTTGAGTGATATTTCATAAAAATAGCAAAAAATTACCACATTCTCAAAGTAAACATTTACTCGAAATAATGTTTTTAAAAAATCGAATTCTGAAATATCCTTTCTCGGAAACCCTTTAAGAATAACTGCCTTTAACAATTATTATGTTAACATATTTACTTCTACAAGTTTTCCTTCACCACAACAGACAACATTGTAGGCCAACTTAACAACTTTTTTTGTGTTGTAGAAAAAAAAAATGACTCAAACTTAACTAGAAATCTTCTCACATAATTACCAAGGATACAGATAAAAAATAGACATTTAAAGACCACCTAAGAACTACAAGAATTTTATAGAAAAAGTGAAAAACTTCGTTCTCACGCTAAACCATTTAAAAAAAAACAATGAATTTTTTAAAAAAAAAATCTCCCAAAAAACAAAGTTTTATAGAAAAAAACTGAAAGTGATAAAAAAAACTTAAAAATTTTATACGGATAACAAATGATGAACCTTTTTATAGACTTTTTTATAAAAAAAATTGATCACTATTCAAAAAAAAAAAAAAAAAATCACAAGCCTCCCCTAAAGGAATATGTGAACCTTAAACACACACATGTAGAATATATTTAAATTTAAAACGGACGTTCGATAAGTATGAGCAGGATTTTGAGTTTCGTCCTTATGCAGATGAGTTTTTTGTTTGTGTGTTTTAGATTTTTTTCTATTATGTTGGGTATAAGGGTAGTGAGACGGCCAGTTTTTTTCTTTCAATAAAGATCGTTTTTTATTCAGGATTAATTTGTTTTTTTCTGCTTGTATGTTGCATAAAAGGGTTAAGTTTTACTTGAAAGAAAAAAAATCAGTTTTTTTTATAAAAAAACCAGGTTTTTACCTTTTTTTTATTACTCTTTTTTCATTTCAAATTTATTCCTTTTTTTAACAAAAAACTAAACTGGTTTTTTTTAGTAATTTATCTTTACCTTTAATTTCCTTTTTAGTGGTGGCTACTTCCCGTCCCAGCAATGAAGCTGAAATACAATTATATCGTGTTCTACAAAAAGCCAGTTTACTGGCTTATTATGATACCCTCTTGGAAATGGGTGGTGATGATGTTCAGCAATTATACGAAGCTGGCGAAGAAGAGTTCCTAGAAATAATGGCTTTAGTGGGTATGGCTTCTAAGCCTTTGCATGTTAGGCGCTTGCAAAAGGCTTTACATGAATGGGCTTTAAATCCTTCACAATTTCAACAGAGTCTTTCCAATAATTCCGGTAAGTTTTATAATATTCTTTTTAAGCTAAAAAAACCAATAACTAACCCTTTCTCTTCTTTCAGCTCAATTTGATACCCCCGCCAAGTCTGGGCCAATTTTTAATATAGAACCCTCTACTGCATCAAACGCGGCCCGACTGAAATTTCCCCCTTTTAGTGCCACACCTACATTTAATCCTACTCCTTTAATCAATACCCATGCCCCTGCCTCTAATGCTCATTTGTTAACACAAATTTGTTCTTTGCCTTCTCTACCCGCCCACAATCCTACACACATTTTACCGCCCTCCCCACATGTAGCCACTCAAGAAAGACCTCTTGCTTTAGTCCCTAATCCTGTTTTATCTGTTGTCTCTAATACCTCCCATCAAGTTACCTCTAGTTCTCCTCAATTGACCCCGGTTTTAAGTGAATTGCAAGTGGCTCGTATTACAATGGGAGCGGAGAAAATTGCCGCTCAATTACCCCAGCGCGAACCTAGAGCACATACCTCTAAGAAACGCACCAGCCGCGAGTTGGAACAGGTAATTGCCATGAGTGAAAATGATCCCAGACGTATGGATGAAATACGTAAGTATTCTGCCATTTATGGTCGTTTCGATTGCAAACGCCGTCCTGAAAAGCCATTGACTCTGCATGAGGTTTGTGTCAATGAGGCTGCCGCCCAATTATGTCGTTTGGTACCAGCCCTTCTAACGCGGCGTGATGAGCTCTTTCCCTTGGCCCGTCAAATTGTTAAGGACGCCGGCTTTGGGCATTCGGCTACAATTGCTCGTTATGGTAATTTACTTTCGCAAATGTCTCAGGCTCAAACTTCTACGCCTCAAACCCGCTCGGCTAGTTCTGTATTGGATTGTGAGTCTAGTGATACAAATTTAACACCCTCGAAAAGGCAAAGACTGTCTTCATCGGATGCTTCGTTGAATAATTCCGACAGTAATCGGGTAAGAGCTACAAAGTCTGATCATTCAATTGAACCAAAAAGCTTTTAAGCTTAATGTATATTGCTTTTTAAGTGGTATTGGCTTTTTTAATAAAAAATCTATCTTTGCTTTGCAGCTTTTGGGAAATATTTCGGCTGGGTAAAAACAATCTTTTTGTTAAGAGCAAAAAAATCTTGACAAACCATCATCTTTTATTATGCTTTTAAATGTATTGACGGCTTTTTTGTAAGAAAACATTTTTATTATAATTTGAAACTTTTAGGAATTTCATTCAAGTCGGGCAACTCTGTTTATTTAATAGGCATTTTTTTAGCTTTGGTGGAAATTTTTTTTTTCAATTTTGAAGGGTAATGATAGAAAAGATTTTTGAAAGGGTGTTTAAAGTTAGTTATTTTAATTCTAATTGACACTCTTTTATTCAAAAAGCGTTTTAAAAAAGGCAGTTTACTTAAATTTATAAATGAAGATCTTTCAAAGAGCTTTTTTTTTTTTTAACACTATAATTAAAAGCTTTTGCAAAAGCTTTAACCATTAGAATATGAAAGCAAATTTTAAGATTTTCCAAATCTTTTGTCTAAAAAGTTTAAATTCTTTTTAAATATTTTAGAGCTGTCGTGCTTAATTAATACTTAAAATTTTAAAAAAAAAAAATTTTTGCTAAGAAATGTCAAAAATCTGATTACCCATCAATGTAGCTAAACTTTTTTAAAAAAATTTTTTTTAAAAAAAAAGGTCCGCCAGATCCTTGCTAGTCAGAAAAGCATTAATTTCGATGATTTCTTGAATTTTAATTTTTTTTTTGTAAAAGTAAAAGTCTTGAAAGCATCTTCTAAAAAAATTACATATAATATTTAAAACTATTTTTTTAAGATCTGCCCAAATACTGATATTTTTGATTTTTATTTGGTTTACCTTTTCTCCTAAGAACCCTTTTGCACAAGCAAAATTAACTTTGCAGAGTCTTAAGTTTGATGGAGAGAAGGATTAAAAGAATGGGGGTGACAACATATACTCGCAAAGTTTCTTTGTTCTTCGTTCGTCCTTTATACAAAGTTGTATTTGGTTGCATGTTTAATTTGACAAACAACAACAATAACAACAAAAGAATACACAACTTGCCAAAGTATACCTTGTTTGTGCAGAAGTGAAAGAAAATTTAAAAGAATATACAAAAAAAAGTTTGTTATAGTACACTTATCATGTGCAAACGGGGTCTTGCGCGATAAAAATGTGTTTTTCTGCTTCAATTTACTTTTTTAAAGGTCGAATATTCTCTCGGTCATTGACTGATTTTTTTAATATATTTTTATTCTAATTTATTTATGCAATGCGAATTCATATTTCCTGTAGCGGCAATACCAAAAAAAAGTACAACAATAAAAAACAACATCGAATTTTTGTTGTTGCTTTAGTTGGTCGATATAAAACAAGCGACAAAATGGAAATCAGCTGTGTTTTCCACTCAACCTGAAAAGTGAATTCGCCTTGGGCTTATCATTACAAATAAACTAGGCTTATTCAGAACAGGTGGCCGCGAATGCCTGGGGATTTTGCCAGTTTCAATCAACGCAATTTTAGAATAGGTTGACTCGCTAAGAAAAAAGCGAATAAAATTGGGCCTCCATTGTTAAAAACGAGTACAAAAATCATCACTTGAAAAAAACAAAACGTAAACACACAGAAACAAAACGTACACCTAGTTAAAATAAAATAGTCCGATGGTCTTTTACGCTCACCTTCAAATGAATTCGAACTGGTTACAGGCAAATTCTAAGCACGTAGAATTGCCTAAACTCGTTTTAGAAAATTGGTGTCAAAGTCAGTTGAATTTGCTTTGCATTTCTGGCACCGTATGTATAATTTCGCCATGAAATTATCGTTAGTCCTCGACAGACCTAATTTGTTTAAGGTAGAAGTACATAGCATGCATTAATTCGTCGACGAATATACAACAACGCGCGTTAAAAACGCCCTTTCTATCACCTGTTTTTCATTTGTTTACCTATCAGTACATTCAAGAATTCCAAGCCGTGGACCTTTTGTGTTTGTTTTTGTAGTCCTAGCTTCTTTGTTTACGCACTACTGTTTGTTTTTTACCTATTGGATAAATTTTTCCTCCATGATACACGAATTTGTTTAAATGATTCTTTTTATTGTCAGCAAAAATACACAACGTGTTAAACAGTTCAAAGTTAACTAACTTTCTGCCGCAAACGCGTGAACATGTTTTTATGTTACTTGTTTTTTAAGAAAAACACTAGTTCAACTTTTTTTTGACAGAAGTGCACAGCGCGTTCGAGCACTAATAGCCCAACCAGAATGTGAATAACGTGACTTAAGCAACTGAGCAAATACATGTAAATCATATGTGTAAAACCATATTGAACTTAAGGAAACTTTATGTGAAGTTTTATAAAACTGTCATTTGCTTAAGCAAGGTGCGAAACTAATCGATCATTCCGTACGGAATAAATGTTATTTTATTTTCTTTTTGTTATTTTTAATGCATTTGAGAGGCTTTTTGTTTCCTTTTTGACAGTAGCTTAAGTTTGTTTATGCACATTCTGGTTGGGCCTTTACGCATGTTATAGGCTTTTTACACTGATCAACATCTAAAATCTACCATCAATTTGCGAAGATGTTCACATCACTCCATAAAAAATACATAGGGATTAAAACCAACATCTTTCAAAATCTTTACAAGATGTTCCTATCTCACTTTATTTCATTCTACATCTTTCGATTAGCTTAGTGTCAACACTAGAAAGGTGGCAATAAGTTCTATTATTACTGTGGCAGCACTGACAAAAATACGTTTGTTTTGAAAGCAGCGTTACCATTTGTCAAATTGTCTCTTATATTGCAATGTTTTTTTTTTAAGTATTTTTTATGTTTTTAAACAAATTGCACTTTAAATACATTTTTGTTTTCTTTTTTAGTTTTGGCACTTTTGTAATAAACAAGTTTTTTTATTAAAAACATTTCTTTTTTTTTTAATGGTGACATTTTTGTTTGATGGTAGATGTAAGCAATGTAATACCCTTTGTACACTTGCATACATTTCGGAGGAACACATGGAAGATGTTGAAAATGTGAAATACGCGTTCACACTTGAAACAACTAACATCTACTATCAATAAAAAATGTCACCATTTATGAAAAAAAAAACTTTTATTTTTGTTAATTACTTTTTTTCTACAAAAGTGCCAACATTTGAAAAAATAACGCCAAAATGTGTTGCTAAATCATATTGTTCAATAATTTTAACAATATTAAGCAAAATAAGGCTTGCAAAAAAGGAAAAACTTGAGATATGGTAACGCTGCTTTCAAAGCAACTTCCATTTTGTCAGTGATGCCACAATAATAATAGAATTTATTGCCACTTTTCTATGACACTAAAAGAATCGAAAAATGTAAAAGGGAATAAAATGAGATAGTAACATTCTGTAAAGATGTTGAAAAGTTTTGATTTTTAGCCCTATGTATTTCTTATGGGAAAATTCCAACATCTTCGCAAATTGATGGTAAATGTTAAATGTTGACAAGTGTGAAAAGGCTATTAACGAGTGTTTCACATTTTCTATATCTTTGATGGTAGATGTTAGATGTTGATCAGTGTAAAAAGCCTTCTATCTTACTGCCCGTCTATACCAGAGATAAATATTGCGACATATATTGCAGTAAATGTCAAAAGATTAAATTACCTTAATAGAGACAGCGCTTTTTTGTACATATTTATTGCCGGCAATTTATGTTAGAATAATTTTCGTGGACAATTATTGCTGACATTAAACGTTAAATTTGGTTGTCAACTAAAAAAAAGAAGCAAAAAGACTAAAAAAAAAATAGAAGCAATAGGGAAAGAACTTGAGTTTTTGAAATGGTAGCAAATTATAATTGAAGTAAAAGAATTAAATAATTAAAAATAAACACCAAAATAATTTTTTTTTTTTTAATTAAATTTTAAAATAAAACTGCAAAAATTATTTTTGTTAATATTTTCTTATTCGATCTTTATTATTTAACTTTATATTAATTTTTTATTTTAACAAAAAGAAATATTATAAGTTTAATAAAAATTAATATTTTTATATAAAAAAAGACCTCGAGCTTAAAAAAAATTTTATACATTTAAATAATAAAGGTCGAACCAGAAATTTGTATTAATAAAAATAATTTTTGCAAGATGGTGTCACTTATTGCCCTGCACCTTTTCTCTTGATTTTTTCAAATTATGAGTAAATACAAATACGTGTTTCCATTTAAAATAAGCTGAGCAATAATAAATATTGCTCTGTTATTTTGCCGACGTTATTGCCAACTTGCTGAGATATTTATATTTGGTGTAGACCTGGGGTTATATTTACGAATCATTAAAAAAGGCTACCAGAGTTCTTAGAATTTAACGTTAAAAAATCCGCGTTGGAAAATGTAATACTTTATAACATCTTTTTGCAATTTAAGTTAATTTTTGTTATTTTTAACAGATATAAACAATTTAAACCAAACTACGAATTATGTATATTAATTTAAAATATACTTATAAATTTTAACCTTTTACACAAAAAATATATATTTATAATTGTTTTTATGTTTGTTTTTTTAATAAATTAACTTTAACACTTTAAAGTAAAGTAGTTTAATTAACTAGAGTGCTAAATTTTTATACTAAACTTGGTAGTTAATTGTTTGCCTATTAAAATTTGTTGAATTTTTTTTGTTAGTAGTTTTTCCTTTTAAGACTTTTAAAATAAATTAGTCATACTTTTTAATTAACTTTTTTGTTAAGTTCTAAAAATAAACGTTATTAGTTGTTGTAGTTTTTTGTTCCTAATTTTCTGTTACTTTAAGAATTTTTTGTATTTGGCTTTTTTTAAACTGCTGACAGTCTGCTTAATAAAAATTTATATAATTGCTAAAACAAATTAAACCAAAAAAAAAAACTGCTGCGTATTTATTTCAAATTTTCATTAAAAACAAAATCCAAAAAAGAAAACTTTAAACAACTTTAAATCAAAAACAAAAACTTTTAAAGGATTCCTTGGAAGATCCACGCTATAATTTATTTGCCATGTATCAGAAATTTGCAGCTAAGCCACCATTTGATTTGGCTGATATAGCAAAATTTACGTAAGTATTTTGACTTTAACAAACCAAAAACTGTATTCACAAAAAATCTTATAAAAACAAACTTCCTCCTAGATTAAACAAACCCACCGAATTTGAGGAACAAGATCAGGAGTCTCGTTTTTCATTTAGCAACTCAAGTTCTCCTTCAATACCAGTGAGTATGTGTTTAAATTGAAAAGTAAAAAATAAATATTCAAGTTACTTTCCTAATCTAATTTAATTTTCCCATAGAACACTGGTCCGGAAGAAGAGGTTCCTAACACTTCTACTATTTTGGATAAATCTTTTATAAAATCCGATAGCCCCAATAATAATTCCTTAGATTTATCTTCCTCTTCGCAGAGCCCTTTAGCTACGGAGTCAGGTACTCCCTCGAAATCTTCTAATCTGCCTTTATCGGGAGATATTCAGGTCATATCGGCAGCTGGTAATCATATTATTGCTGTAGCAAATCCAGCTTTGGTCATGAGTCCTACTCTTAATGAGAGTTTAACGATGAAGAGGGAAAATCACACACCCGATTTGTAGTGTTTTAAGGAGATTTTAAATTGTTTTTTGTAACCAAATTATTTAAAAACAAAAGAAATGTGCAATAATTTAATTAATATTTTTAAAATAAATGTTTAATTTGTTGATTTATTTGCAGTAAAAAATTAATATAAAATAGAATTTTGATACAAATAAATTTTGTATTGAAAAAAATTTGCAGTTTAATGGGATGATGAAATTTTAATTAAAGTTAGGAAAATGTAAAAATATTGGTATTATGAATAAATTAATACAAAGAGGAAAGTATAAGTTAAATGTCTAAATTGCAGCATTCGATTTTAATTTAAGTTGAAAAAAAGTGCAGCAGAAGCACATCGATTTCGTATCGAAAGTTATCCTTAACAGCTTTCATCGATTTCGACGTACGAGAGATCGTTTGGACGGCTTAAACTTGATTATTTTTGACACAGAAGGCAAAGACTACCAAAGTCATAATTTTTCTATGAAGATTGCTTTTTAACTAACGAAGAACTTGCAAAATCATTGGGAACCACTAAAGCAGCAATTTGAAACATCCAAAAGCAAGAAAATTGGCTACTCCGCGAGTTGAAGTCGAAAACGTTTGAAGACTGCAAAACTGCAAAAATATGCACCAAAAAATTAATGCAAAAAGGGTGTTATTTTAAGCTCGATAGCACTTGTTATTGTAAAAAATAATATGTATAAAAAATTAAATTTTAATCAGACATTTTTTCAATTGAACCATTAATCAAAAAAAAAAATCAGTTTAATTAAAAATTTAATCAAGTGAATCAAGCGCTTGCTTTTATAAAGTTTATATTATAAACAAAGTTACTGCAAAAAATGTTCAAAAACTATTTAATTGATGCTATTAATTTGTTTACTGGTGAAAATTTAAATAATTTTGTTTATTAATTTCACAATTTTTAATTTCACAATTTTTATTTTTTTCTGTGTATGGCATTAACATTTCAAAATCATTTCGAGCATATGAACACCTCAGCTGTTCTTGACGAAGCGCATTCTGGACGTCCAATTTAAGACCCCTTGCCATTGCTTGCCGTATGTCACGAAAAACACGAACAAAGTTGTACTCCAAGGCGTCACACGTTGCTGGTTAATCGGGAAAAATTTTGGGGGTGTCTAATTGAAAGACCTTGGAGGCCAATCGACTTGTGCATTTTACGAAATCAATTAATCGAAAAATTTTGATTTGGCATCTAAAGTCATCCTGTAAAAACCACACTACGCCCGGATCAATCAGGTGTGTGATGAAAAACGATCGTTTTCAAAATGATCGTTTTAGCAGGTGTGATGAATTTCGACCGATTTTAAAATCCATTTGTACAGTAAAGTCTTAATTTTTTGTTCAAAATACAGTTCAATTTACATATATAATAAAGAATTTAAAAGAATATATACAGGAAGACAGAGGAAAATTTATTAGTAATCAATTTTTAAAGATACTGAAAACGATATTATCGTTTTCAAATCGAATTGTTTTCAAAATCGTTTTCCATCACATACCTGAATGTCATCGATATTTTCAAATAAAAAATTCATTGAGCATGGTGCGTTAACGAACTCTTTTGACCGTAACGCAAGCTCTGCCTTAATTTTTTTTTTAAGAAATAAGATCCGATGATACAACCAGCGTGTTAACTGAACCTGGTGCACATTTCTAGATGTTATGCAGTCTGTAGGGTATGCAATTTTGTTTACCAAAAAACCCGTTAAGCCAAAAATACCCCCAACACTGCAAACAAGTTTAAGTTGCAGTAGCTGGATCTTATGCGGATGTAAGCCGAGACTTTGCACAAAATGTTTCACTTCAATTCCTGCGACTACTGCAGTACTCACATTTCTTCGATGTGTTGGTATTATTGCTCAATTTAAATCTGTCTACAGTTCGACGGATGGCTAGCTTAGATGGACGATTATGTGCGCCATAAAAATGCTGAAGTTTTCTTAAGTTGCGCAAAAAAATTACTGATTTTCCAAGTAAATTGGAAAATTTGGAAGCGCTGTTTAAGCGTGCTTTTCTTTATAATAATTTGCTAGAGTATATTGATCATTAATGCCAAAAGTTAAGCGCAATATGACAGCTTTTTAATGTCTAGCAATTTCGTAAGTTCTTTCGTACTTAAAAAGACACCCTTTACATAACAAGTTAAGTAAACCTATATATAAAGAATAACAATCATTACTAAAGCTAGAAAAAAATAGTTAAAACCAATTTTTTTTTTGCATATTTATTTAGTGAGTTTATTGATTTAAATAAATATTTAGTGCACTACCCCCAACTATGGGTTTTGTTTACCTTCGAAAATAATGTTGTTTTTACTTGTAACTTATAAAAACCGCGAGATAGATAACATTGATACATGACAAAATTTTTGTGTGAAATAATCAATGTTGCTCAACATTTTAGTCAACCGACTAAGAATAATTCGATTAATCGATCAAACAAAACCAAACTCTTGTTCGAATAATTTTAAAATGGCGATTTTCGAATAACGAATAAATCGATTAGTTAATGTCGATTAATCGAACAATTTTTTTATTAAAAAATATATTAAATAAAAGCTTAGAAATTGATTTATTCTCATCGTTTTTAGTGATTTTATAAAAAATGTAGGAAAGCTAAAAAATATCGTAGCCATAGCCCTGACTTTTAATTATCTCAATTTTTATTATGCAAAAATCCTGTTGAATACTCATAGTATTTCAAAAATGTATTTTATCAACTATTTTCTATTTTAATCAAAGGTTAAAAAAAATTTCGGTAAAGGGGGTTTTTTAAATTAGGGTGAAAAACTTAGAAATAAACAAAAAGCTAAAAAATAAAGAATTGATTTACTACATATATTATTCATATCATAAAAGAAGAAAATGTTGTTATTGATTATCCTTTTTTTTAATTATATATATTTTAACCATTTACGTATTGAAAACCATGTAATGGAAGATAATCCAACGACATCAAAAAATGTGGAACTTGATATAAAAGAAAAATACATAAAGAGAGACAGCGGTTGCTCTGAAGAAGAAATTGTATGCAAAAGTTTAGCTGAAGATGACAAAATAGAAAGATCTTTTGTCGAAATCTTGAAAATCTTGTAATTTAAGCAGAGCTCCAAAAGAATTTATTTATTGATTTAAAAAAATTTTTTTTGTGTGCTATTTGGAAACTTTTTGAAGAACTTTTTTTATAATATGAAAATTTAAAAAAAAAAACAATTAAAAATTACAAAATATGCAAAAAAAAAAAACAAACAATATGCAAAAGCAAATCAATGCCATTTTAACGCAAATTTATTGATTCGAATAGGTAGTTGGTCGATTATTATGTAATTAGTAAAATTGTAAATGTTTTTTGTAAAAAAAAAAAAAAAACTGCAAAATATGGCGAAATTTTAATTTTTAAGAAGTAAAATCTGTAAGAAGAATTAGAAGCTTAGAATTAGGATTTACAATATAAAATATGCAATACATAACAAGAGGCGTTAAAAAACAACCCCTGTTGTTTTGGCCCGCAAATCAATTGATTTATTGGTATTGTTGGCAAATAATTTGCATGCAAATTGGCACGCGCTCTTTTACGAAAATCGTTGTATGATTCCTTGATAAAGAAGAAAGGCATTTGTTAAAAATAACACTCTATACAACACAAGAAATATGAAGGGTTCTTATAAAGCAATTTTTAAGACAAAAGGCAAGATTATGGAAATATGGAGCCTCGCTAGGCTAGTTGTAACATGGCGCTTACATTTGCCAGTACTGGCAAGACAGTACCCTGTCGGACATTCAGTTAACTTTAAATTAACTGAAAGCTAACTATTTCTCAACTAGGGGTGGTTGACACTTGCACTACTTTTATATGGAATTAACTAACTATTTTAACATTGCGATGTCCTAGGAAGTAGTCGATTGTCCGACTCTGCATTACTTTTAATTAACTTTAAGTTAACTTTTTGTAGCTAGCTATAAACTCAATACTTTAAGTTAGCTTTAAGTTAAGTTAGTTTAAGTTAAGGCCGATTAAGGCCGATCTATGAATGTTATTCATTGGATGAATACTTTCAAAAAAATAAAAAAATTTTATTTTTTTATTTTATTTTCTTTTATTTCTTTTATTTTATTTTATTAATCAAAGTTGTTTATATTCAACTTTTTTTTTAACCAGAGTCGCTGGCGGGAATCGATCCCGCAACCTCGGCGCTGATAGACTTGCTCACTACCAGCTAGCCTACCGGGGCAGTCTAGTTTTTGAATAAAAAAACTATGTTTTTTGCCATTACTCAATTAAGAGCGTAAATATGAGATTAAATTGTCATAACATAACAACAATAACAGCGTTGATTTTTTTGCTAACGACTTGGCTCTCACTACTTAAAATATACAACACAGTGTTTGTATACACTTTGGTTAATGTAAATTTTGCATTGCGTAGTAGTTGGCTTTAAGTTAGTCTATACAAGCTAACTTAAAGTTGGGTTTTTTTGTAGTTAGCTACTCATTTGACGGCAGGGATAACAACAATAACAGCGTTGATTTTTTTGCTAACGACTTGGCTCTCACTACTTAAAATATACAACACAGTGTTTGTATACACTTTGGTTAATGTAAATTTTGCATTGCGTAGTAGTTGGCTTTAAGTTAGTCTATACAAGCTAACTTAAAGTTGGGTTTTTTTGTAGTTAGCTACTCATTTGACGGCAGGGTAGCAATTCATTCAAACTTTTTCACTAATACATAAACACTTTTACAGCTATTTTGTTTTTGCATTGTTTTGCCAACTAATATGTATATGCTTACTGCCTTGCCAGTACTGACAAATGTAAACGCTGTATTAGTGAGCTCAGGGTTACCGTTACGAATTTTTGAAAACTCGCACTAAAAATAAAGTCGCAGAAAAAGCTGTTTGAGAAAATAAAAGTCGCACATCTTTTTTTTAAACGTTTTTTTATAAATAAAAAGGATAGCAAAACAAAAAAAAATTAAAGAAAACAGTAAGTTGCACTTTTTTTTTTAATTTTCAGAAGCCTTTTTTATATTATTAATGTGTTTTTCAATGTCGCTGAAGATGATTGTTTAGTTATCTAAAGGCTGATTACAACACTACAAACGACCGCTTTGGTTAAGCCATTTATACTTCAGTTCCCAGTCTTTTGAATAGTATAACGAAATATTACGTTTCTTGCAAGGACCTGCAGCGATGTTTACGTTATATCTTTGATTGACTCGGCGGCTAAAAATAAACTTTGCAAAAGAGTAATAAAATTGTCGCCAAAGGATCTGGTATTTTTCTTTCTGTAAGATGAGATAAACCCACTGGTTATTGTTGATGTGTTTTGTTTAAACTTTGATATTATTACAAGTAGAACTGTTGCTATAAGTCTAATACGCTTAACAGTTTTATTTGGTTTAATATCTTTAGTTTTTCTAAAATCTTTATGGATGAAGTTTCCTGATGATCTGGCCTAAGCAACCAGTGAAATGCGCATAGGAATAGCTTATCCCATCAACAATAAATTTCAAGTGTTTTTATCAATAATAAAAACTGGGAATTAAGCACCAATAACAAAATCTTTTGAAATTAAAATTTTGTATTCCCAAAAATTTAAATTACTTTTTGATAATAATAAAAACATTTATAATTTACTGCAAATTAAATGTCTGTTGTGAGAAACTTTGCAAAAAAATGGTAAAAATTAAAAAAGTCGCAAAAGTCGGTGATAAAAAAAGTCTCACAAAAATTCGCAGACCGCTAAAAAGGGTTTGATATGTGTTTTCCGGAGACTCCAGACATGATAGCGGCTAGGTTGTTTTACATTTATATCACATATATTCCACCATTTCTTGCTATTAAAATTCAGCCAGATCGGTCCAAAAATGGCTGAGATATGAGCAAAAAACCACGACTACCTCTAATTTTTTCCAAAAATCCCTTGTTGTTGTTGTATTTTTATTCCTTTTTTTCTGTATATCTTGAGAACGGCAATACACAGCATCCCACAAAATGTGAGCGGGATCGGAGAAGTGGGCGTGGTACCTCCCGTACAAAAAATATCAAAAATTGTATAAAAACCTGATTTTTTGGACTGTTATATGACCTATGGTTATCCCTTGTATATCAAAAGATCGGAAATCTTTAGGTAAAAATATTTTCTGAAAAACTCGGAAAAAGTGGTGCAGATACGAAAAAGTTATGACCAAAATAATAATTTTTTTTTTAAATACCCACTTTCGGGAACCATAGATCTTCCCCAGTCCAAGATTTTTAACCCAACTAACTGGCAAATTTCTTCTTAAACACGTCGGTATATAAATCTGTCAAATCGGTTAAGAAATGGCTGAGCTATAATCAAAATAAAACAAATTTTTTTTTTAATTTTTATGTTTAAAAACGATTTTAAAAAATATTTACCAGTTTTCGCTTTTTAAATTTAAATTATAATGAAGTTTTCAGTATTGTAAATATGTATGTATATATACAAATTATTTTGTTTTTGTCTAGTTGCTCTGTATTCTGCTCGCAAAATGGTGAAGGGTATATAAGATTCGGCACAGCCGAATATAGCACTCCTACTGGTTTTTTTTTGTTAGTTTTGTCTTATTTTTTGTCAAATTTATTTTTATAACTAATGTTTTTTCTTCTATTTTAATGAAAATATTGCGTAGGGATTTTTGTAGGGGAAATTTTTTCAACGTGTAGGGAAAATCGGATTTTTTTTTAGCATTTGTAGGTATTTTTTCGAGAAATCCACTGGCAACGCTGCTTATATCTCAGCCATTTTTGAACCGATCAGGCTGAATTTCAATAGCAAACAATTCCGGACTATATGTTACTTAGATATATAACTGCTAAGTCCGCATCAAAACTGGGGTCTTCGGAAAACCCATTTCAATAGACGGACAGACATACGGTGGTCGTTAAATCAACTTCGCTTCTTACAAGGACCCAGAATATGTATACATACTTCACAGGGTCTAACATCAATATTGAAGAAATAACAAACCGAATGACAAACTTTTAAGCAAATATTAGAGTTGTCAACCGATTAAGAATAATTCGATTAATCGATCAAACAAAACCAAACTCTTGTTCTAATAATTTTAAAATGGCGAAAAACGAATAAATCGATTAACTAATGTCGATTAATCGAACAATGTTTTCTTATAAAGGTGTAAAGGGTGGTCCTATCTTAATATTTTTTATTATTATAACATACCTCTTTCCGTCCGTTTTCATTGACTCTGTGCTATAATTAAGGTTCAATATCATTAATGTGCCGACTTATCTCATCCTTTAACTCTTTAATTATTCTTGGCTTGTTTACGTACACTTTTTCTTTTAACACGGCCATTAATTTCTCGCCCAAAAGATGTTGGATGTGTGGCAAGTGGCACTATTCTGTTGGAGCCACATAACTTCCATGTCCATATTCTTAATTTCAGGATACAAGAATCCCGTTATTATCTCGCGATAGCGAACACCATTCACGGCTACTGCTTGGCCGACCTCCTTGTCGAAGAAGTACGGTCATATGACGCCACCAGACCAAATACGAATTGGGGAGCATGCACAGGTGTTTTTACATTTCCTAGAGACCCGGTTTGCTGAAATTTGCGCACAATTCTCATAAAACCACGAACGCCCATTTTCGTAAAAGTCTTCAGCAATCTTAACGCGCTGCTCAATTGTGTACCTCGCCATGGTTGAATTTGTTAAATACTAAAACAAAGCTATGTCAAATTCAGCTGGGCAAAAAACTTGACGTAAAGGTGGGACTCACAATTAACAGCGTGCATTATGGTTGTACCACCCTTTACAAAATGTACGAAAGTTGAAAAACATTGTGGCCCTGATTGTAATTAATCTCAGTGTTTAGTAAGAAAAACCATGTTAAGTACTCATAGTATTTCAAAAATGTATTTTATGTTCTTATTTAACAAATATTTGACAAGCAATTGTATCAGCTGTTTTCTTTTTAAATCAAACGTTAAAAAATTTTTAAGACAGGGGATTGATTTTTCACTCTCGGGTGAAAAACTTAGAAATAAACAAAAAGGTAAAAAAATAAAGAATTGATAATATAAATCATATCATGAAAGTAGATAATTTATTATATATTTTTTTTAATTTAATTTAACCGTCACAATATTACCATTGAAAACAATACAGTGGAAGATACTCCAACGACATCAAAAAATGCCGAACTTGGTTGAATGGAAAAATACATAAAGAGAGAGAGAGCGGTTGTTCTATTAAAGCAATTGTATTCAGGAGTTTGGCTGAAGATGGTAGGTCATCACTGTTGCCAATTTGACGGTTTTACCGCGATTCTAGCGGTTTTTATGTGCCTATCGCGGCAAAATTTCCGTTTTGACGGTTAGCGGGTAATCTAGCGGTTTTTTTAATATCAAGAGAATATAAAATTTTTGCTCTAGGTATTTGAAAATTTTAAATTTTTTCATAAAAAGAGATTTCAAGTATGTATTTTTTTCAATCAAAATTATAGTTAGAAGAAAATAAATTGTTTTTTTCGAAATTTAATTCGCTTCTGCCATAAAAACATTTTGCAACATTTTTTTTTTTTCATTAATTTTTTTGTTTAGGATTAACTGGAATTCTGTCAAATTATGTTCAGTTAACAAAAATAATTCGAAGTTTTATAGTTGATTATGCTAATTACACCGGTCGGAAAAATAAAAAGGCGGGAGCAAGATCCGTGCTGAATTCAAATCTGTTCACTGTTCTATTACGACTAGTTTTTTAAGGGCTTGACCAATATTTCGTCCAAATCGGACAAATCCGGCGAAATATTAATACATTTCTGAAAACAAAAAATAGTACTATTGAGATTTTAGCGATATTTTAAAACATTTTACACTAAGTTAAAATTTTAGCGTCTTCTAGCGGTTTTTGAAGTACGATTTGACGGTAAGTCTCCAAAAAAAGTTGGCAACAATGTAGGTCATTCCAAAATCCAAAGTAATATCGGATTATAAAAGAATTAAGGGTTTTACGATGTGTTTAAGAAATACATATAACGATATGGAGATAAGATGAAAAGTTGTACGCATCAAAAAAAAAAGAAGTCAAAGAGGATTAAAGAAAAAATAAAGAAGAAAATGGAAGATTTTCCATAGTTGTAGATAAATGTCTCTATTTAAAATACGTAAGTTTTTTGTAAAAATAATTTTTTTTATTCGTTATTCTCATCGATTCATCGAATAATTTTTTATGGTTTAATCGTTTGATCGAACCAGCAAAAACAATTATTTTAATTAATCGAACAAAGTTGAAAGGCCAATAATTGACAATTCAAGTATTTTAAAGTGCCTGTCTGGTTACCGTGGCGGCACGCAGCCTTAAGATATCTTAACAAAATGTCCAGTTTAACCTACGTTGCCTTAGAGAGATTTCGTAGAAAATGATTATGTTTGGTCAAATTAAAAGCTGGGCATCAAATATGAGATAAATATCTACCTTCTGAGTTCCAATTTGTTTGCGGCTGCGACAGAATTCAATAAAGTGGAGCATAAGTCTGCTAGCATGACTACCGACCATAAAGTGACCCGTTAGCACATATAAGAACATCGGGATGACTTTTAGGGCTTAGATTATAACTAGAATAGAGAGTATTTTGTTGAATTTGGGCCCCGTTTTCTTGATAGCCCTGCAGCTGTTAAGTTTTCTTAACCTGCCATTAGACTTATTGAGATGGTGTTTGACCATTTAGTTTTTGATAGTTACCAAGGGTACTGTAACTGGCACAGCTTTGGAAATAACAAAAGCCGGCCCAGTTCTGGCTAGCTCATCGGCCTGTTATTCTCTGTTCATAGACTTTTTGCCCGTTGTTCCTTATAGGAACCACAGGAAATAATATATAGCATTTATGTGCAGGGAGCCAAATTAAGATAATGTCGGACAGACGCCTCAGTATGGATAGTTCTTTCTTACAGGAGTGTAGCCTGGCTCTTAACAAGTACATACTTAAATTTTTCGCGAATATTGTTGTAAAATAGTCTTCTGCATGCTTCTTTGATTGTCATCATATCAGCATTTTTCACTTGAAAGACGATAATGAAAGTTTATTTGTAATTCTGCAAAGAAGACACCAGAGCCGACACTACACCTTATTTCATATCCATCGATGTGCAACCTACTGCACTATTCATTGTAAAAGACTCCTTTGTTCCATTCCTTCCTTGGCGGAAATGTGATTGTGAAAGTAAATTTAAGGACACATGGAGTATGTGGTGTGTTTTGTTCGTTTTTTATACCATTCCGAAAAACTTTTAATTCGGTGTTTTGAAAAGCTTACTAATGCAGCTTTTTTTAATAAAATAAAAATAAAATAGTCAACTGTTTAAAAAACAAATTAGAGTGTGAAGAAGCTAAACATTAATAAATAAATATTGTGTTTGTTTTTTCTAACTTAAACGACCGTAGCGCAGCTATTTTTTAAACGATATTTTTGTATATAAAACAAGTTTGCACGCTTAGAAAAACAATGTTTTTACAATCTTTTTTCAAACTCCATTTATATTTCCTAACACTTAATTAAATCACAGATGTTATGACATTAAGGAATTTCATCTGTCTTGGAGTTGCTCCCCCAAAAAAAAGTATACTTAGATTTCCAAATCAAATTTTCTACCATAAAGCGAGGGTGACTTCTTAACTGATTTCCACAAAAAAATGTTGTTGCCACAGATTTTTGGAAGTAAATGATCGAAAATAAATCTTTTAAAAAAATCTTTTCTTAAGGAACTCAAAAGTACATTTGCATAATTCAAACATCTGTAAGAATAAAGGTGAAAGGATTTTAAATTCACTTTTTAAATTTTTATCTGAAGAGAAAAGCAAACAAAAGTATAATTCACTGATTACAAGCAACCGCAACAAAATGGAAAAACGAACCCTTTTTCGAAATCTAAATACAAAATTAATTTTTCTTTTACTTTAATTGTTCTTAAAATGTTTATTCAAACAATCTGTAGTGAATTAAATTCACTTTGTTAAAAACTAAAATCAAAATAAAAAGACCCAAATTATAAAAAGAAATTAAAATTTAAATCAAAATAAAAAAAATCTCTATAAATAATCTCTCACTCTTTTGTTTCTACTACAATTAAATCTTAAAAATTAAAAAAAAAAACAATCTTTAAAAAAACATGTTGAGCATAAATAATTTAAGGAGTATCAGCAATTCTTTGTATAATCCAATCAATGAAATACTGGGTACTCGAATAAACACCAGGAATTTCAGGACGGGCACAGCCAATACCATACGACACCACACCGATTAAATAGAAACGAACATTCTTGTCATAGGGCTGGAATTTTAAGTAAAAAATCTTCATATAAAACTATTTTAGCTTAAATATTCATATAATTTGTTTACCTCTGGTATCATAAGTGGACCACCGGAATCGCCCTGACAGGTATCCTTGCCTCCCGAAAGAACGCCAGCACATAAAACTGCTCTGTCGAATTGATTTTCAGTGAATAAGCGATTTTGTTGTCTGTAACGATCTCTGCACACTTGATTTTCATAGATGGGAATTTGTAGTTCTTGTAAAACATTCGATGAAGTTCCACCTTCCATGGTCTTGCCCCAGCCAATAACGAAGGGAGTGTATCGTACATAAGACTTCTGTCTTAGTTCTTGGGTAACGGGCAGACAAATTGGGGAAATGAATTCTAGAAAAGAAGAAAAAAGAACAAAATTATTATGAAATGGTTTATTTAAAAAAAAGGCAAACTTTACAAAAAAATCACAATTATAGAAAAAAAAATTATAAAAAAAGCTAATTAAAAAAAAATTAACTAGGTTTACAAAAAAAAGTATTTAAAATTACATAAAATTAGCTACAAATTATAAAAAGCCAACAGAAAATCGCTTAAAATACAATTTAACAAAACAATTCTTAAGCTGCTCATACACTTGCAATTAAATTGTTCAATTTTACGCATGTACAATTATATCGCCAATGTGTATGTGATATTCGATGATGGCACAGTATATTGGCAACAATCAAAAGACTTTTGATTTTTATTGCACAGCGAAAAGAAAGTCAAATGTGTTGGCAACATTGTATAATGCTGTTTATGTTATTCCTATAGGTTATGTTCACCTTTTTATTGAATGAATGAAAACATTGTGGGACTTATTACATTATATAGGACAAAATAGAAATAATATGGCGACTATCAAATACAATAATATTGCAAGTGTATTGGCCGCTTTACACCAGAAAAAATTACAAAAAAAAATTCTCTTATTAAAAAAAAAAACACGAAAAGCAACAAATATTGATTATTTAAAAAAAAGCTTTTCCCAGTAGAAACTTTTTGATTTTTAGTAATAGATGGTAGTTATTTCATACGCTACCTGGTAAGTAGTTGTCGTTACAATTGTCATTATTCTAAAAACTTCAATAAGTACTTACTGGTAATGACCTCAGCAACTACTTATTACTTCTATTATTTTCACTACCGAATATTTGCTAACTAATAATCAGCTCAATAACCATGTATTTATTAGTTGTGTTGTTTTCAGTACTGAATATCAACTTACTGGTAACGTACTCAATAACTCACTCACTCATTTTGCAGTTTTAACTCTCACTTAGTGATAGTGCAAAAATATTGCAATCATTTTGTTGAGGTTGAGTGATGAATTGAAAATTTGCAGCCTCACTAAACATGAGTGATAGTGATGTTAAAAAATTTTGCACTCAAAAAATAAATAGTTTAATTTAAAATATAGCAATCATCAGCTTATTGCAACTTTTTTTTTCTTCACTCATTTGAGAGCAATTTAAATTATTGACAAAATTTTATTGACAACATTACATGCCAACTTACCAGGTAAGTAAAGTTTTTGCTGGGTAATAAAGAAAATCGCTTTTACAAAATAAAAAACGCTTTGAAATTTGTATTGCAAAAAAAAACTACCACAAGTGTTGATAAATCTCTTATTTCATTTATAAAAATCTCAAAATTCATTAAGTATCAACCATTTTACTAAAAATCACCAATTGAACAAAATAACAACTTAGAGTGCTATATTCGGCTGTGCCGAATCTTTGATACCCTCCACCGACAGTTTGAATATATCAGGAGTGGGATCTATATGATATCTATTTATTATTAATTTATCTTTATAAAAACAGACATCAGCGTTAAAATTGGTTGCGGTTTAGACCTACATATATTTAATTATTGACCGACAGTCCGAAAATGTTATGATTTTTTTTTTAGAAATTTGAACTAGCTTGAGTAAAATATCACGATTTGTAACAGTTTAAGCCGAACTTAAATGATTTTCAGGAGGAAAATTTATATTGGAGCCATGTAAAGTTATGAACTAATCATACCAAGATTTTGCAGAGTGATATTTGGTATTAAAAAAACATAAACTATAATACAGCGGTGAAATTAGTTTTAGCGTTTACAGTGAATTTCAGAAGGCTGCTAAATATGTAATCTAAGGTAAATTATGGTCCGTATATCGCAAAATTACATCATGATATTTTTTCTGTTCATATGAAGCTAAGTTGGAAGAAATTTTACCGCAATATCTATATCTGCTACGGCTAAAGGGGTATTTAATTTATTCCCCAGAGTGGACTTTATATGGGGCCTATAATAAATTATGGACCGATCATCATGAAATTTATAAGTGTGATTTCTAGTCCCATAAACTGTGATGTATTTAATTTTATTCTGAAAGCATTATTTATTACGGTTCTAGGCGTAATAAACTGTTTTCCGGGAGGGCGGCTTATATGGGGCCTATAATAAATTATGGACCGATCTGCACGAAATTTAACTGTGTGAGTTCCAGTCGAATAAAAAGAATTTTTGCAAGATCGTATATCATTCCGTGCATTTATGTTAGTTTTTCTAACAAAATTATCAATTTTTTAGGGTGGTGGTTCCACATTTTGATTAGAAGCGATTTTGCTGGTTTTTAATCCCAAACTGCTAAGGATAACAACAAGCAATTTGACACCAAGTTTGCTCATTTCCTTTGAGTTTTTGGAAAGTGAGCGTGTTTTCAACAGACGGACAGATGGACAGACACACGGACATGGCTAAATCGACTTGGAATTTCTCAAGGAGCCAGAATATGTACTTTGTACTTTATTGGGTCTGAGATGAATAATAAAAAAGTTTCACACGGAATGACAAACTAAGTATACCCTCTTCACAACTAATTGTGGTAGAGGCTAAAAAGAGGAAACCGTAAATTTTTAAAAAATTCATCAAAAAAACGCCAATATAAAAGATCGTATATTTTACAAAGTTTCTGTCACCAAAAGTCGCCATTTATAAAAAAATCTCACGTTTCATATAAAAGCACCTGATCTTAAAAAAAAAATCACTAACTTTACTAAAAACTCTAAAACCTTTTCAGACTTGTGAACTTCTAACTTCTACCATCAATTTGCGACGATGTTGAATTTTTTCCATAGAAAAAGCATAGAGCTACATAGATATCAACATCTTCCGATTTTTTTAGTGTAATTACTAGAAAAGTGGCAAAAAATTCTATTATTTTTGTGGCATCACTGACAAAACGGCATTTGTTTATAAAGCAGCGTTACCATTTGTCAAGTTTTTTTTTAATTTTTTTTTTTGAATACCAAATACATTCTAGTGATTTCTTTTAAAACTTTGCCACTTTTGTAGAAAAAAAATTATTTAAAAAAAAAGTTTCCTTTTTAGAAATGGTGACACTTTTATGTGATAGTTGATGTTAGATGTGTTTTCAACATCTTCCACGCGTTGCTCCAAAATGTATGCAAGTGTACAAATGGTATAAGACAAAAAAATTAAAAATTTTGCACATTGAAAAAAAAAACACTAGAAATTATAAAATCAAATCTTAAAAAAAAATTAGAAATCGCTAAAAATGCGAAAATTGTAATATCAAAAAATTCTTTAGAACAACAGGAAAACGCTCAATTGTTATATATTTTTCACAACTTACCTGTAAACTCAACATTACGTTCCAAATATAAAATGGCCATGTCACTGTGACCATCACGTCTGTTATAATCAGGATGTTTTTCACTCTGGAATCAAGAAAAATAAAATGATTGTGTAACGTTGCCGTTAATGACACTCTGCCACCAAGAAGATATACTTACTCTAACAACTCGGATATCCACATGGCGGGCCTCTGTATCGGTGGTTAAATCGTGTTCACCCAAACGTACAAAGGATCTTAAATATAAATAAAAAAAATTCATTTCAAAATTTCTTCAAAAATATTCAAAATCAACCTACAAATCGTTTCTCAAGCAATGGGCAGCGGTAATAACATGTCGAGCCGTTATCAAGGTACCACCACATTTAAACGGCGAAGCCGATAACTCATCATTGTAGCCGATTAAAGCAATCCAAGGCCAAGCTCCCCTTTTACTCACTTCGCCACCAACAATTTTCTTATACGAATTGTTGCTCAAACCACAACCCTCTTCAACAGTGGGCAAACGTCTAGGGATTTCATTTGAATTCCTTATCAAGGGAGCTCCAGTGGTTGTGGTCTGTGTGGAACTAGGGCAGCAGACAGTGGAGCCAGAACCACCACAAATCTGATTGGAGGCTTTTAAGAATCTGGCAAATGTTTGATCAGTTTGTTTCATTAGTAGTTCATCGACTAAGGGTTGGCAATCTTTGATGGGTATACAGGTGCCTTCTCGGGCATTAGGTCCACGACAATAAGAACCTCTGGTCTCGATTAAACTGCCTTCGGTGGTGGAAGGTACGACTATGGCAGGTCTTGTTGGGGCACTGGTGGGTGGAGGTGTCCTTTCAGGAGCTTCTGTTTGTACAGGTATATTAGGCAAGAAGGTGTTAGGTGTTGTTTGTGGAGGCCTTTGTGTTGGTCTCTGAGGACTATCAGTGGGTTGTGAGACGGCAAGAGGACGAGTGCAGCACACCTGAAATTTTGCATTCACATTTTTGGTTTATATTTGTATAAACAATAAATATATAAAAAACTTACCACAGGATCGCCATTAACACTTCTGGTATTACAGGCCCTTTGCGAGAGTATAACATATTGCTGGGCCTGTCTGCGATTGGTGGTCTGGAATACATTTGCTATTTGTGGACAATAGCTGAGTGTTACACAGGTGCCATAATAGTTTTCGGGTGTCACACAATATTGGGCTAAAAAAAAAAGAAAACAACTTTAAAAAATTTTTCGCTAATTTTCGAAAATAGAGTAACGAAATGTTTTAAGAACGCGAGTGCAAAAGTGACTCGTTTTCAATAAAATTTCAAAATTTGTTTTTGTTTAAATGTTAAACGAGTCACTTTGCACTCGCGTTCTAAAAACAGGCAGCGCGTTATATTAATTATACCAAATTCGTATCTTATCTTAAAAATGCAAATATAAATTTGGTGTTTTTTTTTTTTTTTTTTTTTTTGAATATCGAACGTTTAAGTGGTGAAAACCGTACCTATTTTTGGTACTTTTTTTACAAAGCATTTTTCTCCGTTCATTGACATATACATATTAAATTCTTGGCTAGAATATCAAAGTTGTTGATAATTTCAATGGGGAGAAATGAAGTATCAAAAAGGGGAAATACTTGAAATTAGATTTCTTTATTTTACTCTTCCGTGCTGCATGTGGTAGCTTTTGAATTTTCTATAACATTGAACCAAGAAACAAAATATTACATGTTCAGGGTCCTGAGTGAATGTGAACCTATAAGATGAATAATGTTGGTACTTTTTTGTTCTTCAACTGGTACTTTTTCATTTTCGTTATATTCGACCTAGAAACATAAAATTAAACATGCATGGTTCTGATTGAATAATTATGTATCTGTAAGTCCCAATTTACAACTTTGAAATTGAAAGGCAGACATTTTTCTTATTCTCTTTTGAACTTGCCTAAACCTTTCACAATCGCGAAATTAATAGACAGACAGAAAATATTGTTTTCCTTTTTTCGTTCTTTTTCGCTGTTGACGGAAATGAACATTTAACAGGCTTTGATGCTAAAATTACATTGGTGTGAGAAAATGATATGAAGCAACAACATGAAAATGCCGAAAAGTGTTAAAGAGAGTCAAAAAATGTCTAAAAATGTCCAGTACAGATAGTCATGTACTACACACTCTACCTCTACAACCCCTCGCCAACAAACTTCATCTGTCTGCCTTTCACTTGCCACATTGTAAATGGGGACTAAGGAAAAGCTTTTTGGGACTTTTGCGTTCTACAACTTGTACTTTTATAATTCTTATTAATACTAAACCTAGAAACATAAAATGCAACATGCAGAATCTAGAGTCTAGATTCTAGACTGACTCTTTTTGTTACTTTTTTGTTGTTTTTCAATTGGTACTTTCGGTTTTTTTTTATATTTTTTTTTTGAACTTACTAAATTAAATTAAACATTCGCGGACTTGAGTTGAAAATAACATATGAACCGGAGGTTGTTCCCTCACCAAATTAATTCACTAAAATGGAAAAAAAACAAATGCTCGAAACATGTAAATTTATTTTTACTTATTTGTGTGATTTTTTTATATTTGCATAAATAATTATCGTCGAATTTAGACCACAAATAATGGTGATTTTACAAGTCCTACAACATAATTAAATTTTTTTTTATATTTTTATTACATACAACCCATTAATGCACATTTAGCTTCATGAGAACTTTCGATATCGATAACTATGGTTTGACATTCTGTTCAGTAAAATTTGGCAAGTCATCATGAATCGTTTAACGCTAAAACAACGCTTTCAAATTGTGAAAATTTACTTAAAAAAAAAATAAATCTGTTCGCGAAGTTCATAAAGCACTTCGTCTATTTAACTAGGCTCATTTCTGGTTGAATGGCTACGTCAATAAGCCTAATTTTCCCTATTTGATAATAATTTGATAAAGATAATCCTCAAGCGGTTAACGATTCACCATTACATCTATTAACATTGGCTCGTTGGTGTGGCTTACACGCTCTTTCTAAATAAGCAAGAAGCTGCCATTACGGTGAATGGCGAGCGTTATCAAATCATGCTGACTAAATTTTTGGTTCCAAAAATTAACCAGCTTAACGTCAACGGCATTTGCATCCAACAAGATGGCGCAACTTGCCATACTGCGCGCCTAACATTCGATTTATTGCTAAATCAATATGGTGACTACTTTAATTCCAGAAGTGTTTAATTTTCTTACGTGATAGCTCTTCCTGGCAAAAAAAAAAAAAAAAATACGGGCCCAGTTTAGTGAGAAGAGCAGCAGTTTTTTTCAATTTATGGCGTCACACATTTTAGTAGAAAAGTTTCTCGACGCTGAAGTTACTCTTTATGGGGCTATGATAAGTCATCGATATAAACCGATAAGCCAGCAACTCTTGAAGCATTGGAAGCCAATATCACAGAAAAAAATATTTTCATATTTGAATACGAAAATCGCATATTTGATTACAAAAATTTTTGAATTTTCTGCGATGACGATTTTTGCGGTATTGATAAAAAAGTTTGTATGTATAAATTTTTAGTCAACAACCAAGTTTATTGAGTCAATAAAAAAAGTTGTTGCCCAAAATAATTTTTTTCAACAAAATGTTTACTTGAGTTGTTGAAAATGTTGGATAAATCAAACAAAATGTTAATCGAATCTTTATTTTTTTATTTATTAATGATGATTTCATTAATTTTCAATTTTTATATATTTATAAAAACACTAAAATTTATTATGCGGGGATAAGTAAGTTCCTATGCGCATTTCACTGGTTGCTTAGGCCAGATCATCAAGAAACCTTTTCCAAAGACTTTGGCAAAACTAAATATATTATTCAAATAAAATTGTAAAACAAATGAGAATTATGAGCTATTTAAAAATGGACAAGAGTTGTGAAAATGCTGTCTTTACTTTCATTCAAATATTTTTTTTATTGAATATGAAGAAATATTTAATTATTTCATAATTAAATATGTTTTATTGAGTGCTATTTTGCAAAGTGTAAATTTGATAAATTTTTTCTTTGAATCAAACAAAAAGTTTGTTGACCTAAAATTTTATTTTTAACAAACTGTGTTGTTAAAAATTTTCTTGAGATATTTTTTTCTGTGATCTGAGCCACCATTGACGCCATACAGCCAGGTTTATTGAAAAAAGTGGTCAAAAAATGGACTGATCGAATGGACCATGTAAATCGTAGCCGTGGCGGGCATATGCCGGAAATCATATTTAAAAAATAAATGCCATAAAATTATCTACCAGACTAAAACAAAAAAAAAATTCATTCTAACAATATATCTGTCTTGTTAAGGGCGGTCCAACCAAAACGCACGCTGTTAATTGTAAATAAAATAAAAAGTTATCAGAGAATTATATTAATACTCGTATTATGATAGAAGGATCTATGACAATTATGTGTGAAACAAAATATCAGTCAAATACTCGCCACGGCTTCGGTGGCATTCATCTTTCCGATGGTCCATATTATCAATGACTCTGAGATATAATTAAGGTTCAATGTCGTTAGTGTGCCGAATTATCTCATCCTTGAGTTTTTCAATTATTTTCGGCTTATTGACGAACACTTTTTCCTTTAAATATCCCCAAAGAAAGAAGTCCTACAGTGTCAAATCACATGATCGTGACGGCCACTTAACATCGCAACGACGTGAAGTACCAAGGCCATTAAATTTCTCGTGCAGAAGAGCCATTGTTTCAAGTGACACCATCCTGTGGGAACCACATATCGTCCAGGTTCATATCCTCAATTTCTGGCCACAAGAAGTCCGTTATGCTCTCGCGATAGCGTACGCCATTCACGGCTACTGCTTGGCCGACATACTTTTTGAAGAAGTACGGCCACATGACGCCGCCAGCCCACAGTGACTCTTTGTGGATACATCGACTTTTCAACAATCAATCGTGGATTCTCATTTGCCCAAATGCGGCAATTCTGCTTGCTTACGAATCCACTGAGGTGAAAGTGTGCCTCGTCGCTGAAGATGATTTTCTGTGTAAAGTCACCAAAAACTTTTGTCTGATCAACCAACCATTCGGCGTATGTTAAATTGTTGACGTTAAGGTGTGACTTACAATTAACATCGTGCTTTATGGTTGGACCACCCTTTATTATCATTTTTAGTTCTCATGCTGCTAAACAATAAAAAATAAATTTTAACGTGGCGTTTACATTTGGCAGTACTGGCAAGAAAGTAGCAATACACGCAAATCTTTTCACTTATCCATGCACACTTTTCTAACTGTCTGGTCTACTGTCTAACAAATTTAGCCGACAGTAAAATTGGACAGTGATTTGACATTTGCTAACTGTAATTTGAAGTTTTGTTCGCAAAAGAAAGAAAAAATCAAGAAGTAAAAAAAAATTAATATATTCTGCTCTTATTTTTTATGTTTTAGTTAAGTTTTGTATTTGTTCACACAATATAGTTATTTTAAGCTATTTTTATATTTGTTTAGTTCATACAAAACACGTTTAGCTGGACTTACACTTCAACATTTACGTTTGACATATTTTAAAAAGTGAACTCTGTCTTAACTACTGTCTGGACGCCTTCGTCACGAAGACAGTTAGTAGTGTTTGTGGCTACTGATATGTATTTTCTCACTGTCTTGCCAGTACTGTCAAATGTAAACGCTGTGTAAGTCGCATAACTTGCGAAATAAACAATTAAATGGACATTAAAAGAAAACTCTAACATAATGCTGACTGTACTTAAAGTGAGTTCTATAAAAATATTAAAATCAGAAAAATGGCTAATTTTTTACTTTCGTATAAAACAAAAAAGCTTTTTCTTCAATTGTACTAAAAATCTACCAAACTGTGATCACGAGAACGCTTATTAAAAAAACAAACAATATCTTTTGTTATATTATACATAAAATTTTTACCAAGAAACACTATTTTTTTTCTTAAATTTTTGCTTAAAATAAAAATTTAACAACTTTCCGAAAAATGTCTTAATCTTCCAAGAAATCTTAACTTTTGCCAAAAAATTAAAAAAAAAATTCATTAACATAAAAACCTCACAACTATTGCTGTAAAAAAAATTTTTAAGTAGACAAATTTAAACAAAAAACAAGTAAGAGTGCTATATTCGGCTATGCCGAATCTTATATACCCTTCACCATGATGAGATAAGAACAAAAAGTTATATACATAAATAACGTTCTTTAGATAGGTATAAATAAATATTAATTGAGCCACGCCAACATTTCATTTCGCCATGCCGAAGAATATAAAAAAAACAAAAAAATTTAAATATGAATGTACCTAAGCCCGTTTCCTCTTTTGCCAAAGTTGATGTTTGAAATTTGTCTTATAATCTTAAAATCGTTTTTTAGAACATAAAAAAATTAAATAAAAAAAATTAAAAAAAATTATTTTTGGGATTCGAACTGGCAATATCATCAATCTCAGGAGAGAACTTAACAACTCGGCTACGAATGCTTTTACTGAAGAAGCTTTAAATTAAAATATATTTAGTCTATGAGTTTGTTTCTATATTTGAGCGTCATATCATGTACATGCATTAATGTGTATGTGTATGCGTAAAATTAAACACATTACAAATAAAATCCACCACTTGTAGTGAAGGGTATAAAAAAACAACAAAAAAACCACATTACCAACACTGTATTACCAAAGCCACTGTATGACCGTAGAAACCAAAATTGAATTGGCTTGTATGGTATGTTTATGTCTTTTTGGTAATACAGTGTTGGTATGGTAATGTCACGTCCAATTAAACCTTTAAAGGATAAAATTTGAGGCAGTCGTGATTTTTTACTTATATCTCAGCCATTTGTGAACCGATCTTGCTGAGTTTCAATAGCAAACAATTCCGGACCATATGTGACATAAATGTATAATAACCTAGCCCCCATCATATATGGGGTCTTCGGAAAATCCATTTCAACGGACAGACGGACATCGTTAAATCAACTTCGTTCCTCATAAGACCCAGAATATATATACTTTATAGGGTCTTACATCAATATTATAGAAATTACAAACGGAATGACAAGCTTATATATACCCTATTCACCACCAGTGGTGAAGGGTATAACAAGTTGAAGTGCTACGCAACAAAATACCTCTCTCTCATGATTCCACATGTGTTTAAAACAGTGTTTGTGAACATTCGACTTGAACTTATTCATGTTAAAAGTGAAACGAATTTTCACAAAAGAATGGGCTCTTGAGGAAAAACGTCTATTACTAACAAACGTACGGTTTCGGAAACCAGATCCCTAATTTTATCAGAACACATCCCATTGTAGCAACGATAAAACATTGCGAGGCCCACAAATGAGAGTTGTATTCCATTCAAGGTCGCATATATGTGGTATTAATAGTTAGGAGATCAGATGAAGTGAAGTATATCTTACACTGTTTTAAAAAACCAAGGCACTTGAATGCTTCTTTCGACACCTTGAATATATGTTCATGTCCAGAACATCAACAGTTTCTGACTCCTCAATAATATATAGAGATATGGCACCTTGATCCGTACCACGTTTATGCGTCAGCATGCGACATTGGGTTTTTCGAGCACTAAAATCGACCCTATTCGCAGGACCCCATTAGGAGACTATGTCAAGATCTCGTCCAAGCGTATCATTTATGTTCTGCCTCATAGGAAACGCTTGGTCTATAATCAAACGAATACGAATGGCAAAGGTTGCTGTCATCTGTCATTGGAAGTTTGACATGGGAGGTCAGTTAGAAAAATAAAAAATAGAGTATGAGATAGAACGGAGCCTTGCGGCACCCCTGAATTTTGCTTATATTTTTCTTATGATCAAGTGCGATATGTTAAAATTCAATAAATTTCCTTCAAATAACTTTTCTTTTCAAAACAATTGTTTTCTCCAGTAATTATTTAATAATTACACTCATAAAATTATTACAGTAACCGATTGTGAGTTATTTAATTCCTTTTTCGTACTGTTAAAATTGAATACATTTCACGAATAACTTTATTGTTTAACATTTATGTTTGTTAATCCAAAAACAAACCACCAACAAATAATGTTTTTCCGTACTTATATTGTTATGAAGTTTAGTTTTTTTGACGGTCAAAATATATTTTTTTTAAATAAGAAATTTAAAAATTAAATTCATTTATTTTAAATTAAATGTAAATGATCCGTTTTTTAAATAAATTTTTAGTTGTTTAAAATGAATTTTCTTTTGAATTAAGCTACACAATATTTTGAGTGTATGTTAAGTATATTAAAGAATTTAAATTTTGTAATTACAACAAGCTGTGATTATTTTTAATTATATTGGGAAACAAATAATTGCACGTTTGTTTACACAGTATAAGTATTTCAAAAAAAAATTAAAGTACTACGTCATTGTTTAAGAAACTTTGTAAAATTCCCCAAAAGTTAATAAAAAAAAACTAAAAATAATCCTCTTGAAAAGAGAATACTTTAAATAAAGTTCATGTCTTATGATTTTTAAATGAGTGAGAAAAAAACTGCAGATTCTCAAAAATTAAAAAAAAAATACGAGGTTGGTTTTTTAAGTATTTTTTTTTTTTTTTTTTTTTTTTTTTTTTTTGTAAACGAATCAATTTTGCATTAAGCAGTGATGCCAATTTAGAGTGTCTTAACTATGTCAAACGCTCTTTTTTCCAGTTCAACGTTTTCTATCGTTTTTTTTTATACAAAATGTGTCTTAGAAATATATTAAAATTTTTGTCAGTAAAAAAATAAAGATTAAACTAAATTATTCTGAATCAAGCACAAAAGTTTTTAAAATTCTCTTAATAGAAATCCTTTTATTCAGCTGCCTTCATCTGTGATAAACTTAAAAAACCTTAAGTTTTCAAAGGCAAAAGTTTAGAGATATTTCTGTGTGATGAACTATTTTAAGACAAAAAATAAGAGATAAAATATGACTTTACCCTCTAATGCTCATGTCCGCCTTAAGACAAGATTCACATGAACCTCTATAAATTTTTTCCACAATTTTTCATTTTATAGGTACTCTACGTCGTACTCAGGTTTTATTTTGTGTAAAACTGCTTTATATGGTACAGTGTAATAAAGAAACATTAGGAAATAAGGCCATTATGGTGTTATTGCTCATTTAAAATTTTTTTGTTTAATGAAATTCTTAAATTCTTTTATTTATACTAAGTTCTAACTCCGACTCCAACCGCTGAAATATTTTAAATCCAACTCCGACTAATTTGACTTTAAACTTCTTTTTTTTATTAATAAACTTTTTTAATTAACGTGTAGTAAAATGTATATGAAAAGCACACAAAAAACTGAGTTCTTTCCATAAAAATTTTTATAAAAAACACTCAAAAAACTTAGTGCTTTTCATATAAATTCTTTTACACGTTCAATCACTTGTGTTGTGAAAACAGAACATAAGACAGTTTTTACAATTCAATAATGCCACAAAAACAAAACATGTAACAAAACCAAACCAACAGTTAAAATGAGCTAAAACGGCTAAATTATTAAAAAAAAAGGATTAATATTCAAGTTTTTAGTTAAATTTAGCTCAAAAAGGGTTAAGTTAGCATCACTGATTTGTTTTGTTTACATAAGTTTATTTCCTAAGCCTGTTTTTTATGTAACCATTTTGACCTCTTTCTCCATCATACATAAACGATTTTGTTTTGCTTGCTACCAGGGTTATCAGATGTGGCAATTTCTCGCAAAACGCGGCGATTTTCAAACTGGTTTGGCGACCTAATTTTTGATTTGGCGACATGGCGATTTTGTTGGCTATTTTTGATGAGCTATGGATTTGTTTTAAAATTCGTTATATTCAATAAGAAGTAAAAATATAACTTTTATTCTAGTATTTTTATGTATGAAATTTGAGGCATTCATATGTATGATCAGTATTGGAAAATATGTATGCTCAAATGAAAATATGTATGCTGATGAAGATAATAAAAATCTTCGAGAGAATTTGTTTTTCGTTTTTAACAGTGCTCTTGAAATAATCAATAAATATAATTCCTTAAAACATGAATATATTTAGAGTCTATGAACATTTTTCCATTATATGTATGCGGCAATTTATTATCATAAAAAAAACGTTGTTGTTAAAGATTTTTATGAACAATGGAAAAATTTGCGTTTGTAAATTGTATAGAGGGATTTCATCTAATTTATATAGGTTTAGCCCAAAATTTTTAGCTACATGGATACGGTAGGTACGTGCCATTTAAAGGAACATGCTTTGGCTGTACTTTATATGCTGGTAATTGCAACAAGTATTGCCTGTGTTGAAATTATGAACTCTAGACGCGTTATTACGAGGTTTAAATGAATGTGAATAGTACATGTTGCACTTCTTTTGTACCTTCATTGAATAAATGTTATTCTCTCACAATGTATTCCAAAAAAGAAGACAAATAGGGAGTCTTACCAGTGAAGCGTTTTAGACAACTGCAACTTATATACAAATGTATGTATATCCAATATTTGTTATATACTAACTGCTAAAATTCTTCTTTTGTTGCTTTAAGTAGAGTACTTTAAACTATTTTATGGTAAACATTGTACTTCTTTTGTGTTCACTAACTATTTTTGATGTGTTCTAAATAAATATTAAACAAAACATATATTATGGCGACTTTTTCTAAATTGTTGGCGTATTCTAGCAATACTGAACAAATTTATTTTTTAGAATTTATAAAAAATATTTTTTTTATAATTCTTAAAATATATATTTTATTGTCAAAAACTGAAAAACAAAGGCTTTGGCGATTTTTGACATTGAATTTGGCGAAAAATGTCAAAAACAATCTGACAACCCTGCTTGCTACCCGTTTGTTAATGTTCAGTTCTTAAGTCTTTTGTTATGCTCCCTATTTTTCACACTTTTGATAGAGAGGGAGAGATTGTGTTGTGATTTGTTTGTTTTTGTTTTCATTTCATTGATTTTGCGTTTTGTAAACAAAATAAATACATATTGTTAATGAGCATGTGTTTGTGTGTGTTTTTCTCAACTACAGCTCTCTTTTATTAACACTTAAGTTTATTTGTTTTTGTTTCTTGTTTATTTATTCTCTTTTGTTTAATTGAGTTTTTGATTTAAACAACTTGCAAATTAATATGGAAACCTGCAAATTATTGTCTTATTGATTATTTTATTAAGTTTTATTGAATGAAAAAAACAAGAAGTACTTGTAAATTATTTAATACGTTCAACGTTTCCAAGGCCAATTATTTAAAAATTTCCTCGTTTTTAAAAGATATTCAAATGTGATTTATATGCATATGCAATTAACTTATAATCATTTTAAGAACATGTTCATATTAAAACAATTATTTTAAATTTTTCAAAAAGTTGTAATATAAATTTTAATTAAGCTTTATTTTAAAAACATTGTAAACAATATTTGCAAATAGTTTATTACTATTTTTTTTTTTTTTTTGATTTTTTTAATATTGCTAAAGCATTGAACGAGTTTAATCTAATGTTTATGTGATTCTTTTTTTTTTAAAACTTTCTAACCTTGGCAATGAATTATTTAAAATTTTTGAAAATGATTGCAGCAAAAAAAAATTTTTATTTTATAATTTTAAACACGTTTTAGGATACAGATACTAGAGCAAAAAAATTAACTATATTTTAAATTAAATTTAAAATAGAAAAACAAAATCATTGTTTGCTTTACCAAATTGTAGAAATCCTAGAAAATTTCTAGCATTATGGATAAATCGAAAAATAAAACCTTAATTAAAACTGATCACTTTGTTGATAATCGCAAGGAAATAAATCTTTAATTTAATTTTTTTTTTGTAAAGCACTAAATTGTATTCATTTTTATTTGCCTCTACCACAGAGATCATTGATCTATAAAGATTGTTAATTAATGTTGAGAATTTTAATTACAAGTTTCTAAAACTATTAAGCACTTGATGATCGTTTTAGTAAAAATAACATTAAAAAATCATTAATAAACTTGAATTAAAAACGCAATATGTTAATTTTTAGATCATTCATAATTTTGTGTTTAGAATATTAAATATCCATTAAGTTTTATTGAATTAAATGTGACATCAATCACGTCAATTCGTAAATACCTATTTTTCGACTGAGAAAGAAAGTAAAAATAGAGGATATTTAATTGAAAAAATTATTCAGAAAGATTTGTTATAAACTCGACCTAAAAAAAATTACAAGTAAGAAAGTATAGACGGTTAAGCCCGACCATGTGCTACCATGCAATCATGAACGCTCCAGAACAAAATAATGTTATAAGGCTCTGAATATTATTTGGATATTTTCATAAATATGACATTTTTTTGCCCTTAAGTGTTTTTTATAGGATGGGATTTTATATGGGTCCTATGGATCTTATGGTAAAATTATTGACCGATTCTCAACATTCTTAATAGGTTTGGTCATTTTGACAATTATAATCTGTGTACAAAACTCTCTCAAATTATTTCCAAAATTGCAACCCAAACGGACAATGGGACATCGTAAGGTCGATTCAAAGAGTGGTTCTAAGTCGATCGGTTTACTTAATAGACCAATATTTTAAGATGTTACAAACATCAGCACAAGCGCACAATGCCGTCTCCAATAAGATTATTTAATTAAGAAACTATGATATTTAACTATGAAAAAATTTAAAATAATAGAGATTGGTTTTCACTAAGAAATTCAAAATTCTTTTTAAATATTTTTAAAGTATGTGGGGGCCCTTTTAGCATAGCTTCTAAACGTTAGGTTATATAAGGTTCCATTGGCGGCCGTAATCAAGCACAGCTCAAGTGGATCCTTTCTTTAGTTCTCGTCGTGTTACATGTCGCACCGTCTTCTCAGGGTCCTATGTTACCTGGCTGCTAATATTCTCACTCAGCCACCCAGTCAATTCAATAAAGGAGTGGATCCTGTTAAAATCAATATAAGAGAGACAAGGTTTGTCTCCAAGGATTCTTCGACCAAACAGTTTTAGTCATAGATCTCCGCATGCCGGACAACGATAAGGAAGATGTTTCGTTAACTCCTCCTCCACCTCGTCGCCGCAACTTCTACATAGGTCATTGTAAGGAAGCCCTTGCCTTTGGGCGTGCCTCCCAATTGGCCAGTTAAAATCGCAATAAGGTTTCTAAGGTGGTATCTGAACAGCCCACCTAGACCTGTTTTCATCTATGATGGGCCAAATTTTTCCGGTTATCCCACTGTTGGTTTCTCTGACCGGCAATAAGATGAAACTTGTATGCAATAAGTTGCTTACTCCTTGGGAGTGAAACATCTATATCATATCTTGAATCGTTTTGATTCAAAGTGGTGCCTGCAAGCGCCAACGAGTCCGCCATACAGTTTCCATGTCTCTAAATGTCTCGCTATTTCCTCTAGAGATATCCGGCATTCATGGAAAATTCTCGATGTGATGAAAACATTCTCCATGGACCAGATGGCTGCCTTGCTATCGGTAATAATGTGAATATACCTGCCAGATAACTCACCATACCGAATGTGTCTCTCTGCTGTGTAGATGGCCATTATTTCGGCCTGAATGACACTGCAGTGATCCGGCAGCCTTATAGGAATACTCCAGCTTAGCTACTCAGAGAATATGCCAGAACCGACACCGTACAGTGTCTTAGACCCGTCAGTGAATATCTGAATCACATTCGCGGGAATTTGTTGGTCATCATAGTGAATCATGTTATCCAAAATTCTTTGGTGAAGCCAGGATCAAAGATTGGCTCAGGTCCGATATTGTTATCCCTCCATGCTCCAGTGGCCCCAAGTCTTACCGCCGTGTTTGCAGCTAACCTTTTCGCGAAAATGTCGTACATTCGTATAGCCAGTATACATTCCTCGGGCTGATTCCCCAGTTTAGGCCAAAGTCCTTTTTGCAGCAATATAATGATTTTTGCCGCCTTCGTAGTCCTGGAAATGGTGTTCATCTTCCAATTCAGTTTGCTCTCCATTATTAGCCCAAGATATTTTCCAAAAGTTTTCGCTAAATTTTGAATGTGGTGATCCAGATTTCATTTCGAGTGTTTATTAGTTGTGGGATGATCTTTGGTTTGTTAACATACTTTTTCTTTCTTATAACCCCAAAAAAAACTGTTTGAAGCTGTTGAATCCTTTTAACATACAGACCAGCTTAAATCGCTTTAGCGCAAAATACTGCGTTCGCCGAATATGGGCATTTCCAGCGAAAAGTCTACTTTTCGTAACGTAACGCCAGCAAGCAAATAACATTTTCTCTCAAAAAATTTTATATGTAAAATTTACTTTTTTATACTTTGACGCAAGAAGCAACTAGCTCTACGTTTTGTAACAAAAATGATAACATTTGAACAACTTGGGCCCAAAATACAAGGCTATTTGCTTCCTGGCGTTACGTTACGAAAAGTAGACTTTTCGCTGGAAATGCCCATATGTCCTTTTTTTATAATAATTTTTTTTTTTTCATTATTAATTTTTTTTTAATTCCTAAGCTAATCCCGCGAAGCTCTACGCTTGTCTGCAGGACAGAAACCAGAGTCTCTGGCGGGAATCGAACCAGCAATCCCGGCGCTGATAGACTAGCTCACTACCAGCGAGCCTACCGGGGCACTTTGCCCAAGACATTAAGGCGCCTGCAGTATGTGCTGTTGCTCCTTCTTGTTATTATCACTAGAATTGATGGATTCCCACAGCTGACCTAACAACGTTGCACCACCATTAACAGAGATTGGAACACCAAATACGGGCCACTTATTCTTTCAGAATTTACACCACACCAAAGTTCATTATTCTATTACCCAAATAACACTATGCTAGTTGAAAAAATAGACAAGCCGGGCACATAGCGTTTTAACATAATTCGGGTGCGCTGAATCCTTTAAGAAAGGTTAAAACTTTTTTCTAATATGCGCAGTAGTTTTAGAAACATAATTTTTATTTTGGAAAAAAAATATTTTTTTAACAAAATTTCGAAATTTTTGTTTTTTAAAAATTCATAATTCATATGAAAAATAAAGTGGGGTTGTCCATACGCTTGACCCATCTAGAGTCATCCTAGCCACTGCAGCACCCAAATTGAAGAATTTCAACCATACAAATATGGCGGCTTAATAAAATTCTAAAAATTGGCCCCTGCAGCGCCTAGGATGCCCCTAGATGGGTCGAATGTATGACCAACCCCACTTTATTTTTCATATAATCATTTATTTCTAACATACCTACCCGCTATCTCCATTCCTTAAGGGGGCTCCCATGCAAAATGTTATAATGCAGACCAGAAATATATTAAAGAAAAAGTCCCATAAATGCCCAGGAGTCGCCCCTAGTGAAATAAAATGTATGACCGACCTCAATTAGTTTTTTGACCTTAACATTTTCTCGAGACATACTTGCCTCTTATATCCACTTCTTAGGGGGGCTCCCATACAAATATTGCGATTTATGAAATTCTTAAATTAATTAATACTTTTGGACTTTTGTGAATAAATGAAATTTTGATAAAAAAATTATTTTTTTTGTACAAAAAAAAAAATTATGTTTCTAAAACGACTGCGCATGTTGGAAAAAAAATTTACCTTTTCTAAAGGAAATTTTCGGAATTTCGGTTTTTTTAGTTTTTTCAATAAGCTGAAGCGTTTTTGAGTTACGCGAACATATGTTGTGCAACCTCCTCCATTTTCGAAATAACGGTATATCTTGAAAACCAGAGCAAACCTAAAAAACAGCTAGCTCCACTGGATGCAGCGTACCCGAATTAGTTTAAAACGACAAGTGCCCAACTTGTCTAAAAAAGTGTTAATTTCTATCACAGTGTAATTAACTAATTAAGTAAAAATCTGCTAATTATTTAATAACAATATTAACAATTGTATTAGTTTATACACCCTTTTAAATAAATCAATTCTACTTATCTTGTCTTTTTCTAATTGTTTAATAAAATTAACGTCAGCTTAAAGGTTAAATTGATTGATTAGTTCTTATAAATAAACTCTCTTTGTACTTTTAATTAAAAAAAAAACTCCTAAATTCTCTTTTACAAATTTAAACAATAAAAATAATCTTTTGTAATTATTTTTTTTTAAAAAAACCTTTTTCAATAAAAAAAACATCATTAATTTAATATACAAAGCAAATTTGTTATCCAACTACGTAAATTTTAAATTAGTAACTTTGTTGTTAAATGTCATAATATCATTAATTATGCTAAAATGTTTAAATAAAAAAGACATTGCTTATAAATATTGGTTGTTATTAGTAACAATAAAAACAATAATAAAATAACCTGCATTTATTTCGAATTTCTAGCGTTGTACTCATTTGTTTAAAATATTTAAATTTGTTTGCGGTTTTTTAATTAAGACTTAAAAGTTGTACAAATACATTTACAAAAACAAAAATGTACATAAGATTTTTAGGTATAAGATAATAAAAAAAAACAAAAGGCTTAAGATGCAAATTTTAGAAAAAAAACCCCAAAACCAAACCCCATTAAAAATACATATAATCCAGAGCTGTGCAAATCGTTTTATACGCACTAACATCAGACAAAACAACAGGTTTTTCCATCAAACAGTCATATCAAACAGTCTACTAAACAATGTTTTTATTTTGGAATTGTATTATTTCCCCCAATAATCTAATAAATTGCTTTATTTTAAATTGTTTCCTCTAAAATGAGTAACTTTAAAATGCGAGCTTCTAATGGCATATTTTAAGGTAGAGTTTGCTAAAAATCGTAAAAATGTGAAACCGCGGTTTCGGTTTAAAAATGGTTAAAACCGGTCGGTTTCGGTTCGGTTTTGAAAATATCCCAATAATATATACATATATGTATCTACATTGTATGTAATGTAATTCCCTTTTTTTTTAAACCAGCTAGCATTTGGGTGACAATTTTTTGTAAAAATAACCTAAATGAGTATTCTCAGATCACTTTTGATGATTACAAACTGATTTATCACTTGAGCGATTGAAAAAGCATTCATATATTATTCAATCATAGGAAATCATCGAAAAAGGTTTGACATATGATTCATTCATATTCTCGAAAAGGAATCTGAAAATTGTATCATAAATGATTCTTTGAAGTGATTCATCGGTAAGGTTCCATTTCCTCAGAACGAGTGTATCATTTATTATCGAAAAATGAGCTCATATGCGTTTATTTTTTATCCGTGAAGCTGATTCCTCAAACTTCAATTATGATAAATTTTTAATCATATTCGAGTCTTTTTGACTCTTCAGCGCTATTAAAAAACAAAAATATGCGCTCATTTTCTGATTATAAAAAATTTTTTTTAGGGAGAAAAGGTACCCTACCCGCAACTCTTCTTGATGAGTCATTTATGATTCGTTTTTTTCCCGTTCGTGTAAGTGTAACTGGTTAATCAGTTTTTGGATCACCAAAACTACTCAAAAAAAAAAAAATTAACAAGATGGTTTTTGAAAAAAAAAATACTATCTTCCAATTTCTAGCAGGGAATCAAGGTACATACTTTTATTAAAAAAGCACATTGGTTTTTCTTAGTACTTATTTTAAATTTAAAGACACCGGTTTCTTTCCTGCAGACAAGCAAAGAGCTTCGCAGGATTAGCTTAGGAAATTAAAAAAAAAAAACCTTGCGAGTACGAGTATTATGTAAATATAATTTCCAATTTCTTTAAGCATAAATATATTTTTTATGCAGCTAAAAACCGAGGTTTTTTTGTCGGTTTTCGACTTTAAGGCATTAAAAGCCGCGGTTTCGATTTCGGCTAAAACCGAACCGCAATCCCTATTTTAAGGTTACATATTTTGGTATAATATACATTTATTTAAAGTATTGGTCAACGTGGCTTCTAACGTGTTGTTCATCTCTCTAGCAATTAATGAATCCATAAAAAAGAGCCGCTTGTCTTTTAAGTACAAGTACAAATCAAGCCAATTGCAAATAGACTGTTCGAAAGTTAACCTTTAAGTCACCCTTGTGTGAAAAACCACACAAAATGAATCATTTTTACACGATAAACAAAAAAATTGTTGAGGTACACTAAAGTAACTTCTTGACATTGTTAGCAATATCAATTAATAACATTTTTTGACTAAAAAATATTTTGAGGTAACGAATTATTTCGGAACTGACGTAAGTTACTCTCGTGTGTGGTTTTCCACACACATGTAGTATTTGTGTAATTTGCACTAGATACAAAATTTTCTGTCAGCAAGTTTGAATATTTTTGATGTTGTTGTAAACTGGAAGCTATTTATGTTTTATAAAGTGAGTGCTTATATATGATACATACTACTTTGTATGGTCTGTTGTTGATCACCAATGGGATAAATACATGAATCAAAAAACAAGATTCTGCACTCAGCCGTACAAAAAAAATTTTTACTGCGCATCTACGTCATCATAGACTTAATATGAGTGTTTGTTGTAAAAAATTTAAGACACACACAAATGCACATACACAAAGTCTATTTCTTCGTTACACGCAAAAATAACGGCTCTGCGCAATGCGCAATCTTGTTTCTTTGATTCATGGGATAAATGCATCATTAATGTTACATAACGTAAGTTTTTTTAAGGGTGATTTGAGAGTAAAGCGTATTCTAGTGAGAGTATTCTGTATCGAAACCAATGGATAGTGGAACTGGACTAGGTGTAGACTATTTTCAAAACTTCGCAACCATTTTTTTCTAATAAGGGTCTAAACACAATGTTTGCGGTGCGGTGCGATTTCTCGTTGCGGGAGAGAAAAGTAAACATAATACAACGGAAGACGGCGACGGAAATAGTTGTCATTTTTTGTTTAAATTTTTATTAATTTATTTGTGCATACATTTTTATCATGTTGTTTGTTTTCAATAATGTTGTGAACATAGCCAATTATTCAAAAACTATGGCAACATCAGAAAGAGAACTAGTATCAAAAATTGAGAGACAAGGCGAATTAAATTCGCCTTGTTGAGAGAGAAAGAAAGTCCGCAATGAAAATAAAATAGATTTTAATTTTATGCCGTTCCGCACTGCGGTTTTTTACTTCAAAATCGTATGAAAAATCGCACCGCAATAAATTATCGTTACATTGTGTTTGGACTCTAATTGTGAATACAACGGAAGACGGCGACGGAAATAGTTGTCATTTTTTGTTTAAATTTTTTTAAATTTATTTGTTCATACATTTTTATCATGTTGTTTGTTTTCAATAATGTTGTGAACATAGCCAATTATTCAAAAACTATGGCAACATCAGAAAGAGAACTGGTATCAAAAATTGAGAGACAAGGCGAATTAAATTCGCCTTGTTGAGAGAGAAAGAAAGTCCGCAATGAAAATAAAATAGATTTTAATTTTATGCCGTTCCGCACTGCGGCTTTTTACTTCAAAATCGTATGAAAAATCGCACCGCAATAAATTATCGTTACATTGTGTTTGGACTCTTATTTTTCTCTCCCGCAACGAGAAATCGCACCGCACCGCAAACATTGTGTTTAGACTCTAAATCGTTTTTAACTGGCCTGGCAAAATGTGGCCGGGCGTCATCATGAAGGAATATTGCGGCTTCATATATAATCACCCACTCCGGGCGATTATTGAAGAGTGCTCTTTTTCAAAGCATTTTATACGATACGGATCCCTTGTTATCGTCTTGCCCGATTTCAGCAACTTATAATTGAAACCACCCTTTTGGTCCTACCAAATACAAAGCTAGTAATGATTCGATGCAAAAATGTCGGCTTTTGGTGGCAAAATCATCGTTTAAAAGCTCTTGGCTTCAACGCGTGTGTTTCAAAATTTGTTTGCTTTTACACAAACTTTGCGGCATGAATGACTTCCAATGATTTTTAAGGTTCTTTTTGAGTTTAGCAACAATTTCTTATCAAGTAATGTCTTCAATTCATCAACATTGAAAGCATTTGGATGACTATGGCGGCCTTTTTATTTAGTGTCATAAGTACGACAAACCACACATTAAAATTGTTGAAACATATTCAGGATATGCTCTAGTTGGCGATTGATGTGCTTCAGCTGCATTTTTTTTGAAATTGAGGCACATCATCCGACTTTTCTTCAACAAAGAACTGCCATATTAGTTATAAAAGTCACAAATCATATGAAAATTATGCTCTACCTGATGCGTTTCTTTCATTTTGAGCTGTGTCAGATCTATAATTGACCTACATACATAGGGCCTCATTCAATTGCAAGTTGTGATATACAAATAAGTACATTGTATAAGTTTGCCTACATTTTCATACCCACACCGCAATAGTAGTGCTTAAGTATGAAACGCATACAAATATTGGTTTTAGACTCAAATTTAAGAATCACTTTCTAAGTTGATCTGATGATGCATGTCCGTCCTGCTTTCTTTTCCACCTGTGGTGAAGGGTATAAAAAAGAGTTTAAAGCAGTGTTCGAAAATAAACGTTAAATATCGTTCCTTAGCTTTCTGCTATTTTTTAAAACCACAAACTTCGTTGTGCTTGTTTCAGCACAGTAATGTTCGTTTGTTCCAGTTCTGCTTATCGCTCTTTTGGATGGTAAAAAAAAAATATTTTTACAAAAACAAAGTACGCATACGAAAAAAAAACAAAAAGCCTGCAAAAAAATTGTACGCAAACAAAACATACACACAAGTAAAATATAATGTTTGTCTACAGAATCAGTACAATTGTTTTGTTTTATAACGTCAAACAGAACTCTATATAGTGCTCGGCACTTTCTTGAAAATAGTTACGAACGCTGTTAAGACTTGTGTTCGTATACACAAACACTAAAAAAATTAATATCGTTTCTGGGCCTGTGAGCCGAACGCTTAGTAGCGTTCTGCTTATTTCCGAACACTGTTTAGCATCAATGTTAGAGTAGGAGTTGGAGTCGGAGTTAAAAAATTTCAGCGGTTGAAGTCGGAGTTGGAACTATTTTTTGACGATTCCACATGCCTGGTTCTAACTAAACATGACCGCCTTCTTTTCCCTTTTTTTCAACAATTGTTTTTTTTAACAAAATGTTTGAAGATAATTCTTTTCACGCAGTCATACAATACTGTCATACAATACTTAAGGCCCGTTTTCACAAGTTATCGATAGCTCAAAGTAGACTTTAACCAGCTTTATAAAAAGTGTTCCATTATTAAAACTTTACTTTAAACTAAAGTGAGCGATTAAGTAAATTAAGGTTCAGCCTACCTGGTAGTTTAAAGTAAAGTTGTAATAAAGGAACACTTATTATACGGCCGATAAAATCCTACCTTTAACTATCGCTAAGTTGCGAACCCGGCTTAAGACTAATATGATGTTAGCGTTAAGTATGGACTCATTACGTTAAATTTTTGTTCATGTTATAACACGGTTGTTAATGAAAACGCTTAAGCAACGCTTTTATAACATCATGTTATAACAAGCAAATCATGTCGAGTGTTTTATTTTAGGTATTTTAATTTTGTATCTATTTTTTTATAATTAGTACAACAATCACCCATTTAATAAATACAGGACTGTAATTTTTGGTATTTTAATTTGAAGTAGATACTTGCTAAAAAAACAAAATGTCATGTAAGACTTTTCGTTAATTTTTGACAGTAGGTAAAGCTCCCTTAGGCATATTAAAGCTGGGCCTTTAGGAGACACGCTCTATTCACAAAATCAATTTTTTATTTTTTTATAGCGAACCGGCTTAAAAACAGGAGTTAGAGCATTAACATCATATAATTTTGAATAATATTTTAATTTGTTTTAAAAGATATAACAACAACAATTTTATTGTTATTAATTAATTATACAGATGAGACGAAATTAAACCGGTTCTAAAATTTAATTATTTTAAATGAGTTCTTTATGACATTTATTTTTAAGCAAATTTTTTTTTAATTTAAAAACAAACAGTGTGTAATCAAGTCAATTAAATTATTATTTGTTTTAATAACATATTATTTTTAGAGCTATTGTTTTTTATATATTTTTCTCTTAAATAACAATAACGTTGAGAAAAGTTTAAATAAAAATTGTAAGTTGGGTGTTTTAGATAAATTTTTGGTTTTTACCTTGTTGCTGTTGTTGTTGGCGTTGCCAACGTTGCGGCAACACAGGGGTTGAAATACACGCTACAACAATTACCGCTAAACTTAGAGATAATTTCATGTTTTCTTTTTTTTAAATTTATTCTTATAGAATTTTTATGTTTTTTTTTTTAGAAATTCTTTTTTTTCGTAATTTTAAAGTGCTAATTAAAGCTAATTTTTTAATTTTCTAATTAGCTCTTTTTGTAGTCATCAAATCAATCAAATGTAGTCATCAATTAAATTTTTTTTTTTTTTTTTTTATATTTATTTAAATTTTTATATCAAAATTTTTAAAGCAGTATCACTGTTCTTGATTTTTTTTTTTTTTTAAATCCTTCCGTTTCTCTTAACTTTTCGTTGTTTTCATATACGCGTTTATTTCAAAACTAATTTTAAATTCTCGCTTGAGTTGAGAAGAAACTTTTGCGTTTATCGCTGGCCTGCTCGATTGTATTTGTTTTAAGAGGGGCTTGAAATTAGTAGTAGTAGTAGTAGAAGTAGTAGTAGTAGTAGTCAGTTGTACTAGTAGCCGTTTATTTTAAATCTAACATGTTTTTTGTTTACTTTTTCGTATACGTTAAGAGGTTGTACGACTTAATTGAAAAAAAACACAAACTTGAATTCTCAAGCTTTTTATATGTAAAAGTGTTAACTGAACTGGTCGTAATCTGTGTGATCTGTGTGTTATCTCGTTATAAAATCTTTTTTTTTTATAATTAGGGGAAGTTTTTGCATATTAATGAATTAAATTTTTCAAATTAGAAGCTACTGATTTTTTGCAAAGTTGTTGTGGGTGGAAAGCTCTAGTTAAAATCAGAACATATAAACTGCTATGCAGCTAATAAAATCTGTTCTCAGAAATATGTAAAAAAAAAATAAATTTCGTGGCATTGTTAAAACTGCCCTGGCATGCTTAGTTTTATTCGCCTGAATAAAGCTGGCAAATTGCACGAATAAATTCAAGCCACCGTTAAATCCCTAAAGACTCTTCAGTAGTAAGGACCATTTAAAAATGATCATCTTAATAACAAAAATAGTGGACAAAATCTTGAGAGTACCTTGCGGCATACCTATTTTTACCAAAACTTTTTATTGATATCATAAATATTACTGTTAACGTTGAGCAGTCGGTCCAGTCTTTTGCACGAAAGCACGACTGTCCAACCAAGGATTGGCTTCTTACATACATAAATACTTGTTTCAATTGAAGTCATTTTTGAAATACAATCAAATGCTCCCAAAAATGGTCGACAATAAATTTTTCATTTAATGAACATTAAGGCCAATTATTCATAAGACTTTAACCAAAGGGAAAGGGAACCAACACCAAACTTGTCACGTGACAGTTCTAAAGTGGTAGGGGCCGGTTCTAGATTTAACACTTTATAGGAAGGAAACTTGTTACTTTAACATGACGTTGTCCTTGGGGGAGGGGGTTAATTAGCACCTTTTTGTCATTTTGTAACATATCACAGAAATAACCTAAATGGACACATTCAATTTTGGTTAAAATAATGTGTGTCACAAATATTGTCCCGAGTGAACTACATTAATATGATAGATATCCTTCATATAAAGTGATATAAGCAGATAGGATCAGCCGCCACAAAATCCATTCACATGACTAGTTTTTACACTTTATCACCAGTTAAGTGATATATCTTGTTTTCACCTATCACAATTCGTTTCTTTTTATTATAATATTGTGTACACTGGTTACGGGATAAGTCGTTTAAGAAAATTTACACAAATTTCCCGCAGGGTAACTACATTAAATACTAATAACTTTAAGTTGTTTGACAAAAAAAGATAATTTTTATAATATCTATATATAAATCGGTAAAGGAAAAATAGTTAAGAATAGAGTTGGGCAAAATCGTTCCTTTTGTGGAATCGTTCCGACCGATCCGTAAGATCAAAGGAACTAGGTCGTTCCTTTCGTTCATCGTTCCTGTTTTTAACTTTGAACAATGAATGAACGAGGAACGATAAAACTTCTTTGTCGTTCGTAAAAACGCAATAAACAAATATTTGTTATTGTTTGTTGTCATGTTGTGGCGTAACGACTACATTAATAATAATTATATAATTTCTTAAATGTTTGTAAAAAATAATAACTGTTTTAATCTGCGCGTAATGCCGTTGCAGGTGGAGAACGAGTGGTATATTGCTAAAATATATTGCTTTGAATCACATCAGTAATTGATTTAATTAGAAATTTTTTATGTGTCATGATCTAAATACACAAAAGTCGGCAACACTGATCAACACACAAAAAATTAACCTACAGAAATACATGTGATGATTCAACGGATTGCAATTGCGAAACGAGGAACGATAAAAAAGGAACTATTGAAAAAGTCCGCACCGTTCCTTTTAGGGAATCGTTCAATGGAACTAGGTCGTTCCGGAACGACACAACTCTAGTTAAGAACACTTTCCTCCTCTGTATGTCAACCAATCTGAACAAAATATTCACTATTTGAAAGGTATTTACTTATAGAACGGCCACAATTTTATTAAAATCTTTTCAATATTTTCAGAGTTATAAGCATTCAAATTTGCTACTAACACATATGCAGAACACATAAATACAAAATTTGATTTTTTTGTTATCAAATATTAAATTAAATTTCTTTCTTTTACTTTTCCATGCTGCATGTGATAATTTTTAATAATTTTTTTTTTTCAATATTTGACCTATAAAGATAAAATTAAACATGCAATGTCCTGAGTGGATGACAATCTATAAAGGAGATTTTTTGATATTTTTTTTGGTTTTCAATTGATATTTTCTGATATTTTTATATTGAAGTTACAACATTAAAGTATCTCACGTGGAAGATAAAATATGAACCGGAGGTTGGCTATCGCTCGATCCACTAGTCCGGAAAAAATAAATGCCCGAAACATGTAAATTCATATCTACTGAAATGTGCTATGTTTTCTTCATATGTACATAAAAATTTATGGTCGAATTTTGACCATTAGGCGAACACTAGTTTTTATAAAAGTTCTTAAATTTTTTTATTTATTGTCGATCTTTACTACGACTTTTGATTTAATAGATCTATGGCAAAAAGTAAAAGTGTTTAAGTTTACTTAAGCTAAATTTGAGTTAATGCCACCTTCGAGATTTGAACGTTCAAAAGTACACATGGGCAAAATGTTTATTACTTTGTACGATTTTTTCAGGAAGTTATGACAAAAAGGACTTTCTGCTTGTCTTTCAATATCACTTGATATAACAACTGCAGTTTACTTTCGATTTTGAATATAAAGGAATAAAAATAGAAAAAACTAACCGATGAGAAATGATTATAATATCAGAATAGGAAACAGTTTTGAAAAATCACCGTTTTAAGCTTAAAATTGCTCTTCTTTAAAACTAAAAAACATAAACACTTTTTAATTTTTGCTACATACATACACTGCGCGTCATCAGGTTAGTGCCTCCCCTATGAGCTTATTATATTTGCTCTTATTGTTGTTTTTGTTGTTGTAAGTATATTAATACTTTTTTGTGGTCCATTCTACTCGTCACTGTATTCACTGAATCTAGTAAAGAAAAGCATGTGCCAGAAATTTATCGTTACATGTTTTTTTCTATTTTATTTAATTTTCGATGAAAAAGCTTACAAAGTTTTTGCATCATAAGGTAAGCGCCTGCAATTTCTTTTAAGTTTTTTTAAAGAATAGAAAGCGTATCGGCACCAAATTTTTTTGCTGATTAAGTGGTGTATTGTTATCAATATGGTTAAAAGAAAATTACTAAAGCTATCAATAAGCCAAAAATTGAAACAAACCGGTAAAAGTCGTAATGCTACAACGGCATTCTTGCACCATAAGTCGGAAAACGGCAAATACAATCACGCTTATCGTAGTTGGCCAATTTAAAATACGCCTGCGATTGTTTGGTAATAGATTAAAGAGAACGTGAACTTATTTCCTTTAATCTCTTACCAAACAGTCGCAGACTAATAATAGGGTTCTTCGCATACTAGTAAAAGCGCAATTCAAAAAATCGCAAAAATCAGAGCAAATGTTGACTGTTTCAACGTCAACTACTATTCAAAGATTGATAAAAATATTCCACACTTTAAAATACTAACTGCCAGGCCCACAATGTCGACAACAACATTTCTTTCGTATATCTATATTGAAAACAATAATACAAAATTTAAATTTGTTTTTGTTTTCAATATAAATTTACAAAAGAAACGTTCTTGTCGACGTTTGTTTTAAAACATAATTCTGAAACTAATGCAATTCGTGAAATTGTCAAAGCCGGGCAGCTTTTGAGTTGATTTGAAAGTACGCGGGTCCATAGAGGGTTGGGAAGGTGATTTGTGGTCCTCTAAAATTTGTAGCCTCTGATATTCAAGTTTTTAAAAAATTCGCCAAGAAAATATATATTTATGGATTGCAAAAAAATTAGTCTTAAGCTGACCTACAAAAATTATGCTTTAATGACAAGTTATCTCCTTTGCCTTTCGAGATATTCGGCTAAAGCGGGTTTTTGGGCTCTTTTTTTAACTATTTTTCTAGTTTTTAAGGCGGATGGATTATGTTTAATATCAAACTGTTATAAATAGTGGGTTAAACATTTTTTATTGGTAGGAAAGCCGACTTTAAGTAATAGTGTATTATTATATGCTTATGCTGTATTATTATATGCTTATGCATTTTTCCATAAGTAAAGTATATATAGTATACTCGAGGCGAATGTATGTATATGCTTTTAAAGGTAATGCATATGAATACTCATTTTTACTATTTCACTAAAAATGTTCTTTCGCTGATAAAACAATATTTGCTCCAGAAATAAAAAAAAGCTTCTATTTTTTGAAAGAAAACGTTATCAGTACGCTTGTAGAAGCAAGTTTTAGTCAACATTTGTTTCTCCCACATGCCCTATCCAAAAAAATATCAAATTTTTTAAACAAAAACAATTTATTTAAGTAAAAAACTGTAGAAATGCAACACACCGATTTTAATAATATTAAAACAGTTTTGTTTTCTAATATGACCATAATTTTCTGGAAAATTCTGACCAATATCGAGCAGTAAATAGTGGCAGTTTTGCCATTTTTGTCAAAGAAATCATTTTTCTAAACGCATTTTTCCGGGATTCGGAACTTGGGGTATTTCTTAATCAAAAATGGGGGTGCTTTTAAGTCCATTGTTTTAAGATCTCTTCGGTCTACATAACTTTAAAATTTCATTGTGATATCTCTATCTTTGTCAGATTCATGGAATGTCAAACATTAATATTATTATTTATATAGTGTAGATAAATGAAAAACCTTTTAATATGAGTAAAAATAGTAATTTTAAGGTTTGACATACTATAAATCTGATATGAATAAAGATACCATAATGAAATTTGGCATTTATGAATAAAACAGCGCAATTAAAAAAAATCCCCTTTTTGAATAAAAAAAATATCATAATTATTAATCTCAATCAAAAGCATTTTCTTACTAAATGTAAAAAAACATCAAAAGTTCAACTTTGACCTTAAATTTATAAATAACTGCTATACCGATTTTAATAAAATTAAAACTGTAGTAAAGTTCAAGAAGTCTTCTCTCCAACAAAATTATCTCTATCGGTTTAAAAGTTACAGATTTTTGGCCGATGAAAAAAGATTTTTAGCCACTATGCGTCGGGTTCAGCAAGTTAAAAATAAAGGCAGCAAGTTGTAATCTAAATCAGGGCTGAAGGAACATTGCAACCAGTTTCCAAACCTACATTAAGTTTGTTAAACATTTTAGTATATTGTATTTTAAAAAATCGTTTCTGCATGTTTATTGTATATTTTTTTTCTTCATTTTCAGTCCTAAATTTTAAATGAATTGCTGTTTTAAGATGTTTTTTTAACCTGCATGTTTATATTTTCAAAAATTTTAAACAAAACATTGACCCGACTTAAACGCTAAAATAAAAAAATTTTTTATGAAATTGATAAAAAAAAAATTCTTTCTATGTGTCTAATACCACTTCTAATAATGATCGCTGCAAAATGGTTTACACACACCGCCTTCCAAAAATCAGTTTATCATATAGAAATCAAATTTTGTCAAATGTCAATGTCAAAAGATAATATCTTTTGTATATTTATGTATATTGAAGACAAAATTAAACACTCAAATTGGTGTTTGTCTTCAATGTTAATACATATACGAAATAAATTTTATTTTTGGACATTGTGGGCCAGGCAGTAAAAATTACAAAACAAAATATAATCATTTCATTAATTAAATAGCTCTAAGACTAAATTAATGCGCTAAACGACAGAAATACAAGACCACTTGTCATGGGCAACGCACTACTAAAGTAAGGGATACAGTTTAATTATCTCCTTAGCATACTTACATCAACTTATAATCAGGGTTGTAAGATTGATTTTGACCTTTTTCGCCAAATTAAATGTCAAAAATCGACAAAATCGCCAAAACCTTTGTTTTTCAGTTTTTGACAATAAAAAAAAAATTTTAGAATTATTAAAAATATTTTTTATAAATTCTAAATAATAAATTTGTCCAGTATCGCTAAAATACGCCAAAAATTTTAAAAAGTCGCCATAATATATGTTTTGTTTAATATTTATTCAGAACACAGTAAAAATATTTAGCGAACACAAAACAGGTACAATGTTTACTATTAAATAGTGTATAGCAGTCTACTTAAAGCAACATAAAAAGAATTTTTGCAGTTAGTATTAAACAAATGTTGGATATACATTTGTATATAAGTTGCAGTTATTTAAAACGCTTCACTGGCAGGACTCCCTATTTGTCTTCTTTTTTGGAATACATTGTGAGAGAATAACATTTATTCAATGAAGGTACAAAAGAAGTGCAACATGTGCTATTCACATTCATGTAATTTAAATCTCGTAATAACGCGTCTAGAAGTTCGTAATGCATTCAACTTCGTAGGCGAGTTTTTGTGGAGTTCATAATTTCAACACAGGCAATATTTGTTTGATTACCAGCATACAAATTACAGCCGAAGCAAGTTCCTTTAAATGGTACGTACCTGCCGTATCCATGTAGCTATAAAATTTTGGGTTAAACCTTTATAAAATAGATGAAATATCATTATTAAAGCCCTCTTTACCATTAACAAAAGCTAATTTTTTCGAGTTTGTTTCGTAAACATAAAAGGGTACATTAGGATTCATAAAAATCTTTAACAACAACGGTTTTTATCTATGATAATAAATTGTCACATACATATAATGGAAAAATGTTCATAGACTTTAAATATATTCATGTTTTAAGGAATTATATTTATTGATTCTTTCAAGAGCACTGTTAAAACCGGACAACAATTTCCTCGAAGATAAATAGAATAAAAGTAATATTTGTTCTTCTTATTGAATATAACGAATTTTAAAACAAATCCATAGCTCATCAAAAATAGCCAACAAAATCGCCAACTATTTTTTTAAATCGCCAAAAAGTCGCCATGTCGCCAAATCAAAAATTAGGTCGCCAAACAATTTTGAAAATCGCCACGTTTGGCGAGAAATCGCCACATCTGACAACCCTGCTTATAATTGGAAAACGCACTTCAAACTGCAAAATCAAAACAAAACAAAAACACAACGTCCCATCAAAGGTATATTTATAGCAGGTAGTCTCGGAAAGCCAGCTGTTTATTTTTTATTTGCTTGTTTTGTGGTACGAACTGTCAAATGTTGTATAGAAAACAAGTAAACAAGTTTTTTGTCTTTATCTTTTGTCTTTTTTGTCTCTTATCAACCCCTTTGCTGTTTGACAGTTCGTACCACATAACAACAATAAAAAGCCCTGTTGTTTGTTTTATTGTACAATTGTTGTAATCTCGCGGCTACCTGCTATAAATATACCTTGGTCACATCTTCGTTAACTACGGAATTTTTGAACGTTTCAGTCTGTCAGACCAAACACTTCCGAACATGTCTGCCGTCGATGTTCTTTGTTGTGTACAACTTTTGGTTTTTTGCTTTTGCCTTGACTGCGACTGTTTTCATTTAATGAATCAGAAGTAAAGGCAAAAGTTTATTTTCGTCCAATGACAAATGAAGAAGTCGAAGTAACAGCATAATCTTATGACTTTTACTAACTCAACTGCAGCTTTTCAAACACTGCTCCTAGTCAGGGTTACCGTTGGAAATTTTCGAAAAGGGTCGCAAAAAGTGGATTTTCCAGAAAAAGGGGTCAAAAAAAGGGTATTTCAATAAAAAAAGGGTCAAGTTTTTTAAAAGCAGTATTTCCCATTTTAATAAATATAATTAGACCAAGTTTTTTATAAACAAACAGAAAATTTTAATTTCTGGTAGGCAGTGCTTAAAAAACTAAATTTTTTTATGGAATGCCCTATCCTGTTTTTAACACCTGACAAAAAGTTTGTTCTTCATCATTATAACTAACTTTTTTTACCGCTTTCGCATAAATTTTAGGGTGTGTTTCCAATTTTGCAATCGTTCGAGATTGAAGCGTTTTTTTACTGTAAGTTTTTTAATTCTTCAAAGATTTTACGATTTTTAATTAAATTAGATTATGCTATCATATCGCTGTTACCAAATATTTGGGAATTTCAGCAATTTTTACAGAATTTTTCATTCCTGTTAGTTTAAGTGACTTTTGATCAATCTTATGGTGCTAATTTTGCAAACTTTTTCGAGTTTTTAAATTTTTGCAAAGATTTGTTGCTCATTGAGGCAATCGTCGCGTTTTAAAAATAGCCCCATACATAAACTGAAGTCACCTAGTTTACAGGGCACTCTTCACATTGTCGATTTAAAAGGTGGCGAAAAGTAAAATGCCTTATGCCATTATTAAAGGCGAATTTATTAGCATAAAACTTGCTACTCTTTAAGAGAGCAAAACATTTTTAAGAAACGAACACCTACCTAATTGCATTTTTTAAATAAAATGTCACATATTATTTTTTTTTAAACCTCCATAAGTTATTTAATAAATAAAAATAACAAATATGTATATGAGTAGTGTTTGCTATTAGGGAAATTGTACTTTACTATCGAAAATCTAGTTTAGAAGTCGTAAAAATTTTTTTACACAAAGTTTTTACGAATACTAACTACTTTTCAGAAATGTGCGGTCTATATTTTGGTATTAACTCTTCACTTGAAGTCTATTCCTCCATCTACGGTTGTTTCGAAAACATTTGTTTAGCACTAACGTTCAGCAGTGTTGACGAAAAAACAAAATTTGTGTGCCATTTCAAAAAAGGGTCAAAAAGTGGCACAAAATAGGTGAAAATTATACAAAAGGATCATTTAAAAAGAGGGTCGAAAAAGGTATCAAGACCGTCGAAAAAGGGTCAAATTGATACTTTAGTATCACAACGGTAACACTGCTCCTAGTATTCAAACAAGAGACTTAAGACACAAACGCATTAGCTTAAGTCAAATAATAATAAATAAATTTTCTAATCTTTCAAAAAATCCAGTAGAGTACTTTGAAGTTCATCTAGTATTCAGTATAATAGTTTGTATTACTGAATGCTATTAAATTTTTTTTTTTTTTAATGTGATTTAATATTTTAATAACTGCGTTAAAATGTTACTTTCTAAAAAAATTGTAAAATACCTTTTCCTACTAAATTAACAAATTTTCTAAAAATTTACGAACTCATACAAATTCGTAAAAACAAATAATTCCTTAGGCAGAAACAAAACAGTTAAATCCGGTCTGAATAATTTTTTTTTAACAATCCGTAAATAAAATATTTCACATACTCTCTCTTATATTCTTAGAAAACTTTGCGTAATAATTTTCTCTCATTTTAATTCTAAGCCAGATGGCGGATCACTATACTGATCTAGTTTTAATTCCTATTGATTTTTTTCTTTTTTTTTTTTTTAATAAAACTTAACAATTTTTCATCGTTTTATTTTTAGACGGCGCACACGTCTTTGTTAGTAAAATTAAAACGTTTTACACAACATTCGATTAAAAGCCAATAAATTAAGTTATTAAATGATTTTTTTTAATTAATTCTTTTCTCAATGCAATAATTGACAGGTTTTCCAAGAATTTTAGCTAAAATTGGTTTTTTTTTAATTTTGTATGTGAGATAATTTTTTTTTTTTAAGTTCGTTCTTCTTAGTTTCATAGAAAAAAATTCGTATAGAATGGAATTGTATGTTGAGTCATTTAAACGAATTCATTTTGTTAATGAATTCTTTGGTTTCATAGTCATTTTATGTTTAAAATTTAATAGTTTGTGGTTTTATGTCTAGATTTATATGAATGTGTATGTATGTATGTATGTTTTGTGTTTTATACATATTTGATATGTGTATCACATATTTGATGTCTAGATGTCTGTTGACGGATCTTCAACTGTCATTTGTTGATTAGTTAATTTAAAGAATAATCAATAAATCACAAACTTATTGTACAATTATGAGAGGAGAATTATAGAAATTTTTAAGTATTGACTCAAAATCTATTGCAATTGAAAATAAAAAATATGTTTTGACACTTTTGTAATTTTTACAAGACTCTTTTAACGTGAAGATATTTTATTTATTATAATAGATAATTTATACAAATTATTGTTTGTGTTTCATTTAATTTTTTTATAAAACAAGCACGGGTGATTTTTTATTTTCCTCTTTTTATTGACAATTACTTTTACTTTTTACTTACTTTACTTTGTAATTCGTGTTAATATTTACACACATCCACATTTTGTGTTTCTAACACTGCACTGACTGTTTATATATTTAAACTCTGTGCTGAAAATGTGTTCTAAAACAGGAAACACTTGTTTAGTAAATGAGGAGATTCCTTTTAGAACTGGATTATTCCACTCTAGACAGAAATGCTTTGGAATTTTTTGTTTTTTTGGGAATATTGAAATGAAAACTCTGCGAAAAAATTGGAAAAACACTATAATTACACCAAAAAAAAAAAAAGAATTAAGGGCATGATTTCATCAAAAGTATATTTCATATATAATCGGAACAAAAAAAATTACAGGCATACAGATTTTAAAACGAATCACTTTTCTTACACTGCCCCCCATGAAACTTTTTGTCTTCAACGTACGAGTTCGTTGAGCCAACAAATCAATCGAAAATTGTATGCGTGGGCATAATTTTTAATGAAGGTTTCGTTAACTGAACTGAACGACTACCGAACTGCAGTTGAGATGTCAAGTGTACTATTGGGTGATTTTTTAATAGCTATAGGAAAGTTTAAAAAAAAAACACATAAAATTCAAAAAAATGCATGAAAACTTTATTTGAATCGATAGTAGGGTCCATATAATTTAATGTTTGAAGATTATTTCATGCAAATGTTGACCATGGATGCGCCTCAAATGGTCCATCCGCTTAGTCCAATTTTGGCATACTCTTTCCAACATTTCGGCCGGTATCTCATGAATAAATGCTTCAATGTTGTCTTCCAATGCGTCAATTGAAGCGGGCATGTGTGTATAGACATGAGCTTTAACATAGCCCCACAAAAAATAGTCTAAAGGCTTTAAATCGCACGATCTAGGCGGCCAATTGACCGGTCCCGAGCGTGAAATAAAATGTTCACCGAACTCGCCTCTCAATAAGTCCATTGTTAAGCGTGCTGTGTGGCATGTGGCACCGTCTTGTTGAAACCACATGTCATGCAAGTCAAGCTCTTGCATTTTGGGCAAAAAAAAGTTGGATATCATCTCACGGTAGCGCTCACCATTCACAGTTACGTTACGATTCGCATCATCTTTGAAGAATTACGGTCCAATGATGCCACCAGCCCATAAACCGCACCAAACTGTGACTTTTTCTGGATGCATTGGTAGCTCTTGCAATGCTTCTGGCTGATCTTCACTCCAAAATCGACAATTTATTTTTCGAAAAAAAGTGGATCGCATTTTGATAATAAAATTCAATAATTTGCAAGCGTTGTTCGTTTGTAAATTATAGACCAAACTGAAGATGTTTGACAGTGAAACAAAACACGAAACGTGCGTCAGCTGTTTAAACCAGTGTTGCCAAAAAAATAATAGCTAAAAAACCACCCGATATAATAAAGGTTGGTCCAACCATAGTTCACGATGTTAATTGTAAGTCAAGTTTTTTGCCCAACATAATGTACAATTTCTTTGTTTCAGTGTTTGACAAATTCAACCATCGAGAGGTGCACAATTAAGCAGAGCGTTAAAATTGTTGAAGCCTTTGCGAAAATGGGCGTTCAAATCAAAATTGTACAAATTAAATTGTTGTACATGACCATCATAGTGTTGCCAATTTAGATATTTAGTTGCTAGATTTAGCCATTTTTTCATCTCATTTGGCCACGAAAAAAATCAGCTAAGCTATTAACTATTTTTATAAAGATACATTTTCTTAGTTTTTAAAAATTTTAGAACAACAAAATGTTTTTTTGTAGCCAAAAATGTATTAATAAAAATAAAAAAATCTCTTATTTGCAATTTTAGTGTAATAAATAAATATTGTAATTTTTTTATTAATATTCAAGCGATTTTCTTAAATAAATCTGGTTTAGCCATTTTTTACGAAAAATTTAGCAATATTTATTGGTGAAGAGTGGTACAGATAGGCAATTTTTGTTAAGGCAATTCTTAAGTTTATTGGCGAAAGAGTTGAGAAGATTGGGAAAGGGTACTCAGTTTCATGTGCTCTGAAATTCTGTTCTCATACTTTTCAACCTAAAGTTGTTTGTAGGAGTATTTGCATTGATATATAAAAAATTGCAAGACAAGAAATTAATAATCTGGACAATAATGCAAATGACAAACATCTATTATTTTTGTTTGTAGTCAATTGATTCATGTTTACAACACTAAAGCAACTTTTAAAAACATTTATTATTTTTGTTTGTAGTCAACACTGATTCCTGTTACTATTTAGGCCGGGTTTATTAGATGTGTATTAAGTTAAAACTTAGTTTAACGTAGTCTAAAACTCGGATTTTTCCGGCGAAATGTGATTTTTTTTATAATATCATTAAAGCCCAACATTTTAAGTAAAATTTTGTACACAAACTGGGTAATGACGGCACAAATTTGTTTTCAGATTAACCCATTAGAGGTCAAACCAATACTGGCCATAATTTTTTAATTTCAACTTTATTTATTGATTAAAATAAGTATTAAAAAAAACATAAAATGGAAAAAATGAAAAAAAAAAATTTTTAACTGAGTTTTTGGGGTGTACTCAACTTTTCAGTGCAAAGTGTTTTTAAGCACTTGTTATTCTGCCAACAAACTCTTAAATATCAAAAATTTACCGCAAATGGTTTTGTAGTTTATTAGTGTCCAGCACCAACTTGAGATTCATCTGCAAACATTGACCCAGACGTTACTCTAAATATCAAAGATCAACATAAAGATTGTATCTAGTAAAAAGCTATAAAAAACACCAACAAATGTTTAACAACGCATGAAGCAAACGGATCAGAAGATTCCAAATGCGATTTTCCGGAGCACAAATCTAACTGGCAGCAAAAGCTTATAGCAATAGCCGCAACCCAGTGTTTGAAGCCGAATCGGACGGGCTTTCCTCGAATGAATTGCTTAGCGGGATGGTAGCCAGAATATTTAAATTTTTGACTCGTTTTTAGGAATATTTTGGCCACCGCTAAGCATTTCATTCGAAGAAAGCCAATTGGATTCGACTTCAACAATTGAAGGCTATAAGATCAAAGACATTGGGATCAAAGATTTTTCAAATATTTCTTCACATACACTATTTCATCTTTTACAAATTTCCGAGTTCTGCTGAGGGGTTGAGCTCTGCGATGGAAAGTATTTGCGCCAAATATGAATTATTTGCTTTGCAAAGTCTTGCCGAGTTTTCTTTGGTGCCAACTGTTCATTATCACTATCGTCACTGACGTCGTTGTCAATAATTTCAACATTTACGAAAACTTTAGTAGTACCAGGTTTGTCTTTTGATAGGCTTGAAACCGTTATATTTTCTTAAACACCTCTTCACCACATGATATGCTATCAACAGCTTCTTGAAGGCTTTTAAATCACTTTTGGGATGTAAAATGTTATCCACTCATAGTTAAAATGTAACAAAAAAAAACATTTTTTTACCTATGCATATTGTCAGTGTACTCAAACGAGTACAGTCAAATTTATACTGCTCTAAGTTTATTGTTTTTTTATGTAAGTAATTTTTTTTGTCTGTGAGTTATTTTGATGCGATTTTCATTATAATAATTCAAAATTACCAAAAAAACATATCAATATTGTTTTCAATATTATTAAAATAGTGTTCATACCTTCACACTTCTTTTGATATACAAATCAGACTTTTTCTTTTGTACAGAAAAATTCAAAAGAAACACAAATTCTTTTTTAGCTGCCGTTGGTATTATTGTTGTGAACAGAAATAATGGTGCATTGATTAAAAATTCTTTGTTGTTGCTTAGAAACTTGTAACATGCCAGCTGTACTCATTTAAGTACAGAGACTTCTAATGGGTTAAACAAACCTAGTTTAACTGAGATCTCAAAACCCCAGCCTTAATTAATTTAATAATTTATTAAAGTCTTGATTAATCTTGAAATATGATACTTTAAATTCTAACTCGTTTTTCTAATAAAACGAAATTCTTTAGATAAACAAGTTTATAAAAATAAAATATATCGCCTTTTAATATTTATATAAAATTTTATTACCCCATTTGCAAATATGGGTTGATTTCATATTAAAGAATATTTATACAAATGTGTTTTTAAAATGTATTTTATTGTAAAATGAGGCATCACAAAAAGGAATAAAAAATATTAGTTTAAAAATCACAATTTATTTGTTTGAGTTCTTTTAGCAATTTCAAAATTCTTTTATAAATAAAGTGGGCAATTAAAACGAATTTCAAGTATTTGTTATTTCGGTAACTGTATTTAAGGTATATCCGTAACGGTATACCAGTACAGAAGCGTTTATAACGGTATAGGTTTATCGGGTTTACAATTGAGTTAACCAAACAAGATTTAGGCCCTAATTATGTAAATCGCAACGCAACGCCAAAGAATTACATTGAAAGCAAAAACAAAGGCATAAATATTTTGTAATTTTGTTGTTGCTTTCTACAGAAAATCTTATTGCGTTTTTATATGTCAAACGCCTCATAGCTTGTGACGTTGAAAAATTTCAAACGGTAGATGAATTTCTGTAGAAAGCATCGGTTAAGTTTGTTTTTGATCGGTTAACCGATTAATAAAGTTTTTTTTTTTATAAATTAAGTAGTTTTAATATATAGAAATGCATTAATTATTATTATTTGGAGTTTATTAGAAAAAAAAAAAACAATAACATACCAAACATAAAATTCATGAACTAAAGGCTCAGTTAGTCTTTACTTTCTGTTTCTGTTCTGTTCTTTTCCGTGCCGTTCTGTTACGAAATTGTAATAGTTACTTTTTCTGTAGCAACTTATCAGCCATTTATGACAAATTTATTAGTTTAACACCGTCCATTGTTTTATTTTAATAACTTAAATACACATAAATTTGAAGAAATTAAATTTTATGAATTCTTAAAATCAAAAAACTGTTTATTTCAATATAAATATGTATATTTTATTATTTATTTTGCTGACACTTACAATTACTTAACAAGTTTTTGATTTTAACAAACTGAACCGCAACAGAACAGAAATACTAATCAATTTCACAGGTTTTTTAATAACAAAAACAAATCAGCTGATTCGTAACAGAACAGAAAGTAAAGACTAACTGAGCCTTAAAACGAGCAAACAATTCATAAATATGTAATATGCATTTTTCAATTAATACATAATTGGGGGATTCACAAGGTGTGCTATCAAGTCATATCGTCATAATGTCCTAAATAATATTTTACAATTGCTTAAAATAAATATGGTTGTGTTTTAAACAAAATAAAAATTTTAATGCTGCGCTCATTGATTCGTCATAGCTGCACAGTAGAAATCTAAATTATAAGCGGTAGCCCACAACAGTCATATCGTCGGCTTAGTATGAAAACCTGCTAACTTCCTTTCAGCACATTTTACAGGAGAGACAAAAAACTTTTTTATTCTATTTGCAGCTTTATTTTATTTAAAATAGGTACAATTAGTTTTACACACTTCAAGACTTAGATAGAAGAAAAACTACATGCTGGTCGACGAGGCGTATCTTTCTCTACCACACGGCATCAAAATCTCAATTTAGATAAAAATTGGACTTAGCCGGTTTGCATATTAATCCTACGATATATATTTCTTTTAATTATTTAAATACATAAAACTTTACAAATGTATGACTACCTTGTGAATCCCCCAAATAATAATTTTATAATTTTATTAGTTATTTTAATAGTTAAAGAAGATCTTATTAAATAATCTTTTAGAAAAGTAATTTGGTTTAAATGTATAGGCGTAAAGCGATTCTCATTCCTGTTGATTGAACGTTGAAATCGGTTGGCGGAAAATGGGTTAAAATAAATTTCAGAGAACACCTACTTTGTTTGTATTAAAAAAATATTTTCTAAACACATACCTTTTGAATATAAGAAGAAAAAATAATTAAAAACACAAAGAAATATGTTATAATACTACAAAAAATTAAAAATTTTATTACATCGGTTAATCGGTTAATCGACTGAAATTAACCAGTTAAATCGTTAATCGAAAAAAGCCAATTTGAAATTAACCGATAATTTAATCGGGTAGTAATAGTAAAGTAAATACCCTAGTATTCATCAACCTGCTGAAAACACACTCATTTCCGGAAGGCTCAAGAGAAAGGAACGATTTTGCTGCCAAATTGTTTCTAGGAATCATAAGCAGTTCAGTAAAAAATAAGTTATTGACCCAAATGTGAAAAACACCCCAAAAAGTTGGTAAAAAAAAATCTTACAGAAAACAGAAATTTTGAGCAAATTCGTTTTATATGACCAGAAATCTACAACTAAATTTACCATGCCCCTCATAAAAATCCCACTCTCGGAAAACACTTTTGTCTGTCAAAGTTGACTAAGACTAGAAAACACACGACCATTTTCGTGAAGATCGTTTAATAATTTACAATATCGAGCCCTAACCGCTAAAATAACGTAAGCGACATCGTTTTAAATTTTCGTTTTTTTAATAAATGACTTTATTGGCAGCACTTGCATCATCTCCTAAAATGTCATGGTCACATAAGGTACCGTTACGATTTTATATCAAGAACAATTTTAGCATTAGCGACAAATTTCATACAAAATTTATATGAAATAAAATAAAAAAAACTCTCTACTGTAAAATATGATTTTTGGCGCTTACGTTATTTTCGCGGTTAGGGCTCGATAAAAAGCCAATTCTTAAAAACGTACTTTTGGAATATGCCTAAAACCACGAAGAATTTGAATACTATATGCTCAGTTTTTATTAATATTGATTCATGGATTATAGATTCTGAAATATTCTTACTGCCTGTTTTTAGATGACGAGCGCAAAATTCGTTGGTTCACTTACATTTAAAACAAAAACAGATCTTGAAACATTTAAAGAAAAAATTTTGTATATGGGCATTTCCCCAGAATGGTCTACCAGGATGAAAAAATAGAATGTTGATAATCATCGCCTTTTATTGTTTATTATTATTAAAAAAGTGTATGTTGTTATAAAAGAATGGTTTCATAGCATATCTCAGCTGTTTTACTTGAGGAAATTGCACTGGAAACTGGAAAATTTTATATTTTCTTATATTTTCTACTTCTAAACACATTTTTATATGCTTATTTTACATGCAAAAATATGTTATGTTTACACTCTTTCTTCATAATCTTTTCATTACAATCAATCAATTGTAAATTGAGTATTTAGTTGTTTGTTAAGGAAATTTGAAGACATTAATGGGAAACTGCAATGTGATAATAATAAAAAAACATATGGAAAAATCGTACGTTCGCGACCCGTACGTTCGCGACCGGTACTTAAGCCAATTAAACAAAAACCAAAAGAGATATTTTTTTTTGGTAAATACTGCATGGAGACCTACATTAATACACTTTTAAAATAAATTAATCACTTTGGAATATTCCATTTCATTACGCAGATTTTTACATTTAACTGCTGTCAGCCAAAGTTGACTTCTATTTTGCGTACGTTCGCGACCACATGTTAATAACTATTATTATGAAAACTTAAACTCGATGAAACTCATCTTTTGCACTAAACATACAGCTACCCAAATGCTATCGAATCGCAAAAAAAAAGCTAGGAAAAGTTTTGTTTTCTATATTATTTGTACATCAAAAGCGTACGAACGTACGTTCGGGACCCCAGGAAATGCCCATATACAATTTAATTGATAGGAGTTTTGTTATTTAAGTAAGCGCTTCAGGGTAGACAATATTTTTTGTTCTACTGCCTTTAGCAAGAACATACGAGTATAAATATCTTGGATTTCCTAAATACAATCCGCACGATGTATTGACTGCGCCTGCGACTTGTTGATTGTAATTAAAACGCGATTTGGTAACTGCAATCGTTTGAAGTTAATTTGCATGTCGATGGGAGCGAAGGGAATATGTGAAATTAGCACATCTTCTCCTTTTAACTTGACGTTACCCTGCGGCCACACGATCAAGTTGTTCTTGATAGTCTTTTACATATACTGCTTGAGTTACAAAAATTGAAAGCTGTGACGTAGGCTGCACTCAATTTGTAAGCAATTAACTTTCAAGATGTCGCAAAAAAAAACAATTTATAAGCACTTACATGTCATCAGCTGTTAAATTGATAGTAAAATTGCCAAACAAATGGAGAGGTGAAATTGAAAGCAATCTCGTGCTCAATTTAAAAAGTGTGAGTGTGTTAGTAAAAAAGTGAGAGTGTATTGTAAATTGAAGGGAATTGAAAGGAAAAACTTGATCGTGTGGCCACCAAGTTAAGAAAAGTTGATCGATGACATTTGGCAATAGTTTTTTCACAGCATGTCTTGTCCTATTACACAGCAGTAGTGTATTAATGTTTCACAAAGGAATAATCGGCACACCAAGCTTGAGTGGCAGTTAGTGCAATGGTACACCAAAAACATTTAAGTAATTTTTACTCTCGACTGGATAATTTATAACTTCGTTTACATTCATGATGCTGTATGTGAAAAAGTCGATTGCAAAGTGGCCTGATTATTTTCACTGACATCATTAACATTGAGTTGATGAGGAATTACTGGAAAGTTTGCCTAAAGTCACCAGATGGTAAAATTCGAGTCCCACCGAATAGTTGAGAATTTGAGCATATATCTTTTATATATTAATCAAGTGCTTAAGAAGAATACCATAGTGCATTCTTCCCTGATAATTATTTCGCAAATATGCAAAGCTTATGGCTTGCCAGATCCTCTTGAAAACTCTGATAAATGCGTTTGTACTGGCCGTCCATCATGCAATTACGTTGCTGAAATCCCAGATGCAGGAAAAGCTAAAGCAATTCCATTTTGGCATAGAATTTTAGCCAAAAGAAATAACAACAGCAATAAGGAGGACCCCTTCCTACGCCTAGCCTATATATTCTTATAAATAAAAGGGCAACGATGTCTTAAATTTCATTAAAATCGATTTTAATGTTTCGGACGAGCAGAAATTGTTCGCCTTCCCTCTTGCTAGTCCTATTTTTGCTTAAGGTACATAGCATATGTTTGCTTGTAAATAAAATGGCAATTATTTTGCACTTACGTCCTCCTCGTCCTAGTTTTGAAAGTATACATATCCTATGTGACTTTCTAGATTCAGAGCTATCTATGTGAACAATTTTATCAAAATCGGCTGAACGGGCAGAGATTTATGCCTATCGCTTTGCTGGTGCTGTTAAATTAAGAACACAAAAATAATGATTTTTATATATTCGACAAAAAGATGAAGACATTAATTTTACAACTTTAATATACTTTTATAACACAGTTCACAGTTTTATCCACTTACGACCTTCACTTCACTATACCACAACTTAAACTCCTTTTAAAGCGCCATCTTGCGCTAAATTTATATCAAATCTCAAACATTTAGCAATTTCTTGAACCTTTACCGTAGTTCGTTGCCAACCTTATGACATTAAGACTGAAACAAATGGTGTTCTCTTTTCCCTTCTCTCCTAAAAGCTCAAGACTTGATGGCTAAAATTTGAAGAGTGTGAACTAGTACTAAATGAAAGAAGTTGTTTTTAGGTACTTCATCCAAAGGACTTTTTGTTAGAAAGCTACACATTGAAAGTTATTAGTAACGAAGGAACTTACTTACTTTGAATTTAAGCCGTTTTTTTTTTCAAATAAAATAAAAATCTATACAAAATTATAGTGCTGTTTAATGTCAGTAATTAATATGACAATTTTTTTCTCCTTTTTTGTAAAAATTAAATGGTGTCAAATTAAAAAAATATATATATTTATTTAAGACGTTTTTTATTGTAAGATGAGGTATAAAAAAACAGATATAAAAAATAATTTGTTTAATAATTACTATTTACAAAAAAATTGTATATAAATAGTTAATAATTGACTTAGTAATTGCTAATTGTATAAACAAAAAACCAATTCAAAACAAACAAAAGGGGGGATTCAAACGGTCTTAAAATAATAAAACGATGAGATCTGAGTGCTGTGAGCAACCCCTCATAATTTAGATTCATCAAAACTACGATAAAACAATAAACACAAAATAAATAGTCTTATCATTTTAGAAAATTTTTTGTTTGAAACACAACAATTTTTTTTTAAAGAATTGAAATCAAGGCGTATTCAACTACAGAAATAACATAGGGTTTTTGCATTGCATTATTAGTGCTTATAGCTCGGAATGTCAACCATTCTTAACAAAACACTAACAAATCAAAACAAATGAGCCAAACTGTCAAAATCAGATGCCGGTTCGACACCACCTGTAGTTAATTCGCCTTGAATTGTTATAAATGACGATATTATGACAATATGACTTGCGACCAATTTCACCAAGTCCAGCTATAATTACCTATCAGTTATAACTGTCAAAGTATACTGTTTACTGGAAGTTTAAGTAATAGATATTTATAACTGAACTTGGTGAATTGTGCCGTTAATGGTATACCATTTGAATCCCTTACATATTTATATTTTAAAAAAAAACTACATTTCTTGTATTTGTTGTAAAATCCAATCCATTTTCTTTTGAACATTAATATAAATACCAGGGACCTTGCCACAGCCATGACCATAAGAAATAATACCGATCAAGTAATAACGGGTAATGCCTTTGTAAAGCTGAAAAAAAATATTTAAAGACAAAATATAAATATGTATATATTTTAGTTTAAGTATGATTAAAGCAAGGTATTTAACTTACTTCCGGTATCATTAAGGGACCACCCGAATCCCCTTGACACGTATCGGTACCCCCTATTGTATACCCGGCACAATATATGGAGTCATCGTAATCTTCAGCCGGTATACTGGGCAAAAGCTGGCCATAAATACGACGACAAACATCATTTTTCTGTATGGGCAATTGGGCCTGCTTCAAGACATGCGAAGGATTGCCACCCTGCATCGTATAACCCCAACCAGCCACAAATGGCAGCGAATCAATATACGATCTAGAACGTAATTGTATGGAATTTGGCATACAAATTGGAGCTATTAAATCTGAAAAAATTAAATCTATAATTATTTTAAATGTTTCTTTAGATTGTATGTAAATTAAAAAAATTTAATCAACCTGTAAATTGCACATTCTGCTCCAATAATAATACAGCAACATCTGAACGACGATTTTTACCATAATCATGATGTTTTGCATGCTAATTATATAAATAAAGAAAAAAGTTATAAATTAAAAAAAAATTATATGGAATAGAATTTTTCAATGAAATTAAATTCGATTATTTTATTTGATTATTAAAAATTCATTTAAAATGCATTAAATGGCTTTAAATAAAGACAAAAAATATTTATAAAAAAAATAAGAAGAAAACAAAATACGTAAATTGACATCATCACAATTTTAAAGTTCCTTATTTGTTTTTTTTTTTATATTTTTAATCGTTTAACAAAAAAGCTCATTTATTATTTGTAATTTCCTAAAACTTGTCAAAAGTTAATAGTAAATGTCTTTTATTTGAATTTATGACAAGTAAGGTAAATGTAGTTCTTTGTTCTTTATTTACTCAAAAAGTTTATTTAAGGTATTTAAGTTAAATTGTTTTTTTTTTATTTGTATTTTGTTTTAATTGTAATTTAGTTTAAGTACCCAGCAAAAATTTTTTAAATAAATATTGATAGTTTTTATCGAAAACGTAATAACTAGGGATGTAACCGATATCGATATAAAGGCGATACTTATCGATATATCGGGGATATTTTACTATCGATAAAACGATACTTTTTAATTTTTTAACAGTTGTTTTGATTCTTTGTTGTACAAGAGAAGCAAAACTATTTAAAATAATTAATTGCCTTAAACTGCTTATAATTTATTTTTCATCTAATTTTCTTGTAAAACCTACACAGAAAGAAAATCATTCGGGATAAACTTAAATCAATTTCATTTTCGGATTATTTCAAGTACGTATTCTGGATTGAATATGGATAAGTTAAGTATTTCGCGATTGGAAATGCATACTTGAATCAAACGTTCTGTACTTGATTCAAGAAAATCCGTACTCAGCGTATCATTAACACAACATCGGATTGATTTGAGTGTATGTAACAAGACGAAAACACACTATTTTCATGTTTAAAAAGTTAAATTGAGAACTGTTGCTTCTCATTTAGTTTATATTTTCATTTAGTTTTTAAAGTAAAACCATATCGGGAACGATGCTAGTGTTTTATAATTGAAATTTTGTAAGGTGTTAAACGGGTTAGTATATCAATCATAATAAAATTCTTCTTCTTATTTCACTTCTGGTTTATTTCAAGTACGAATTCTGTATTAAATCAACTTTATAATTCTTAAATCCAGTTTTAGTTTTACTTAAATCAATCTCATTTTCAGATTATTTCAAGTACGAATTCGGGATTGAATATGGATAATTTAAGTACATATTTCGTAATCTTTCTGTTCTTGATTTAAGAAAATCCGTACTCACCGTACTATTAACACCGCTTTGGATTGATTTGAGTACAGATGGATTGATTTTTCTTTTGAATCTACCATTTCTTTTAACAGTTGACAATGTTGCATATTATAAGATTATATCAAAACCGCTAAAAGGCCTAACTAACAGTGCATTTTAGGTTTTTTTTTTCAAAATATCTTTTGTAGATAGGCCCGTTTGTTAATAAAATCGCTAATTTTGGTCGAAAGATTCCAAACAAAGTTTTGTGGACATTCGAATTAAAGAAAAAGCCAAATTTTAATGTTTGGCCTTTTGTATTTTAGGTAACGATATAGTGTTTAAAGTTATTCGAAATGTAAATGTGTAAAAACTCAATTACTACGGGCTCCAGGTTCTTCCGAAACTGACCTATTTTTTTAACAAATTTCCACATATTCGCCAATTGCAAAGTAAGAATTAAAAATTTTAAGCACTGTTTGTATGACCCAATATGTTTGTAATAATTATGTAATGGAAATCCTAAGACACGCAATTAGCAAGAAAAATATTCGCAAAAACACTAAAATTAATAAATAAAATAAAATGGACTGTAAATCCATAGGTCACCAGCTCAGATCCGGTCCAAAGGACCATGTAGAAATCTGGTGCTTTGGGGGTTTAAATAATTTGTGGGTAAGAGCTAAGTGGACTGTAATTTTGTAGAAATTAACACCAAAATTCGTCTATGGTAATCGAGAAATTATACGAGGAGTGTTTTGCAATATTAGGGATAAGATTTTAGAGTAAAAGAAAATTAGGTTAGTTGTGTGAATGTGTGTGTGATTATACTTATGTCTGTGAGCTCACCTTTGTGCTTGTGTACGTATGTAGAGTTGTGTAGAGTTAAAAGAATAGTAATTTTCAATTCAAAATTACAAATTTATTTTCAATTCAAGTTTAGTTTTAAATAAATTCAAATAATGTTCAATTACTAAATTATTAAGTGTAGTGGTTTTTATTTAGCAAAATTACCGTTGTAAGACTGATGGTAAACAAAGAAGTGAACTTTGAGTAAAAACCCAACTTAAGTGTAGGCCTGGTTTCTTCATCTATGTAACATTGAGTGCTTTAAATTTCCAAATCAATTCCAGGATTACAATTCACAATAACTAAAAGCTACTCGTTACAACTACTTTTACACTAGTGGTGAAATTCAGTTATAAAAATTTAAATATTGATAATTCAAAAAGAAAAAGGAAATAATGGCAAATAATAGCTTTTGAGTTTGGCTGTTTTTTTCCGTTTGTGTAAAATGTTGGGCCTTTGTGTGTTTTAACATTTAAAGTAGAATTTCATCGCCAAAATGTTTGTAGAGTATTTCATTTTTGACCCCCCCCCCCCCCTGCTTAGAGGCAGAATAGAGCCAAAAATTACCCTTTTAAAGGGAAGTTAAAGGATTAATTTTTTCCACAAAAATATTTGCCGTATTATTTTCTACAAAGTTGCTGAATATAACTTATACTTCAGACGTAAAAGACACATTGTTTCATATAACAGGCTAAAAGGGGAAAATTTAACATCCAAAAAATAAAGTTCCAAAAAATTAAAAACATTTTATGGTTACATAAATTTACAATTAGAAGCCACAACCATATTATGGTGACCTCTAAGCATGTTATGGTTAAATATGACAATAATTTGTTTTTAAATTAACAATAGTATTTCCCTCTTTTCAAAGATCAACATGCTATGGTTGAAAACTAATCATGCTATTATAAGTGTTGAACATATTTTAGTAAAAATTAACCATAATATGCTCGGAGGCAACCATAATATGGTTGTGGCTTCTTGATGAAGGACTAATTAAAACATAATGTGGTTGTCGGTGACACTAATATGGTTAAATTATTGGTTAAATGGTGGAGGTAACCATATTTAAGCGTGTTTTTTCTCTGTGTGTTGCATTACTGTTCGCAAGGAAAATGACAAAGTTTATTTGCATAGCAAATGCTCTCATTTCCTTAAAATTTTAAAGTAGTTTATGCTTTAAAACGGTTTTTCAATACTCACTTTGATAACATTAATATCCACGTGCCTGGTTTCTGATTCAATAGATAAATCAAATTCGCCCAATCTAACAAAAGATCTGAAATTTAGAAAAACAAACAAAAAGATGCTAATCAATTAAATATTGTAATGAAATAAAAAGCAAAATATAAGATGTTTTTTTTACTACGAACTCATTAAAATTCAAAAATGACCAATCAGCTTTAACTAAGACATACATACATACGTAGTTATAATAAAAAAAGAAGAAAACATTTACACCATTTTCATTTTTATTAAAAATTTTTTAATAGAATTTTAAAATTTGTCATTAAGTTTTCCAAATTTCGAATTCTACTTGAATTAGTGTTTTAACGCAATAATATATTTAAGAAATCTCATCTACATAACTTTTTAAATTTTTGCAATTATAATTAAAAATTTGTATAATAATTCAAAATTTTTTATTTATTTTTTAATCCAAATTTAAATCAAATTTAATTTTCATTAAATTATTTTTATAAAAAAGGGAATCTTACAACACAAAAATTAATTTAAATTATTATTGATAGTCAGTCTTTCATTCTTGACCGTGACCGGGGCTAGAACCCTGGCCGGCAGGTTACCATGACATGTTTCGATCGCAACCACTCGATCCCCTCAGATGGATTTGCCGTCTTACACTCGCAGCCATCGACGACTGCTGACGTCAATAGTCAAACATCAATCCTTAAGCCAAATTGTATTTTAACCTTTGGTAGATCGAAATTTGTTTTTTTGAAAATTAAATTCCTCTATATTATATATAATTGATTATGATTTAAAAAAGTTTATGTACTTTTTGTAAAGAATACTATTTTTGGTAATTTTTTTATGCACAGGTGCTCAGTGCAGAATGAGCTTTAAGCGGCATGGCCGCACATCAAACTGATTCATCAAATTTACGTATGAATTGGTTTGTTTAGCACAGTCAAACATCAAATTCCGGTCATCAAACTTCAAAATAGTTGTAGGTAATTATAAATAAAATTGGATTTTTTTGTCGGAAAATATTAAATTATTTGTCAAATAATAAAATTTCAATTAAACAAATTTGAAAATTAATTTTTTTTATAAAATTTTACACAAAACATAATTAAAATTTGCAGGAATTGTGTGGACACAGATCTAGCTGGCATCAATTTTTGATAAAAATTAAATGTATTTTAATTTTGGTCAAATTCACATCCAACCAAGGTGATTTCAATAGAAGGTGGGGTCAAGCTAAGATTTGGTTTTTTTCAGTGGTCAAGTTGTCAAAGTTTGTATATAAACTACAGTTTTTTTATGTAAACAATAATATGACGCCAAAATAGGAGTGAAACAATAAAGAGAATTGAATAAACTTTTCGGTACAAGCAAGTATGCACCCCTCTTCTACTCTTTTATCTATCGAATAAACTCAGACTTGCTTTAAAAAAAAATTGATGTGTGTAAAAGCAGCTTTTTTTAAGCATTTTGTAAACAAACTTTCAAAATTTGATATAAATAACTCCACAAACGAATGCAACGGTTTTCTTGAAAAAGCAGAAGAAAATCCTGACATTATTTACAATTTGATAATGAATGATGAAGTCTATTTACTATTAAATGTCTAAGTCAAGAAGTAAAACTTCAGCATTTTTGTTAAGAAGCAACAACTCCTTGTTCTTTCTCAGCGCCAATTACATAAACTTGAAAGTTCTGTTTGGTGCAGTGTATCGTGTATATATATTCAGTAATTTCTTAAAAAGCCTTAAGTTAAGATTTGGATTTTACATGGACATATCTAAACAGTAATTGGAAAAGGCACCATACTGAATTTAAAAAAATCTTAAATTCTATTCAAGCTTTGTTTTAAATTACAACTGCAAATGGTGTAGAAACATCAAAATAAAAGTTGAGCTTTTATAAAGTTAAATAAATGAATATTTATGAATCTTAAAACCGCTAATTAAATATGTCAATACGTCAAACCGCCGGACTTAAAACACCTTTTGATTTTGGTCATCATTATTTTTTACATTCAACTACTTACAAATCATGTCGTATACAATGTGCCGCTGTTATCACATGCCTAGCCGACACCAATGTGCCACCACAACGAAACGGTTTTACACTGTATGGATCATAGCCGATTAATGCCATCCATGGCCAAGCTCCTATTTGACTCTCTTCACCACCGACAATTTTCGGCAAAGTTACATTTACCAGACCACAGCCTTCATCTTCTGAGGGCAATCGATGCACTGGATGAGTTATATCTCTAGAACTAACTTGAGCTCCTTGTGGGGGACAACAAATTGTGGTTCTTTTACCGCCACACTTTGTATAGGCTAGTCTTAAATCTGCTTTAAATTGTTCATTGCTGGGATCCCTTTTAAGTTCGTCATACATGATGGGGCAGTTTTCAAGAGCTGTGGAAAGAGAAATAGTTTTGAAACTTTATGAAAAATATCAAAATTTGCTTTAGTTAATTTTAATAAAATATTTAAAACTTTTGATAATTTTCCATATTTTTTTATACCCACACCACAATAGTGGAAATATGGGTTCTGGACCCAACTTAAAGTATACCGATCGACTTAGAATCACTTCCTAAGTCGATTTAACGATGTCCGTCCAGCTGGCTGGCAGGTTGTCCATGTAACCTTGTACGCAATTTTGAAGATAATTTGATAAAATTTGGCACATAGGCTCTTATTGCCACAAGGACCCAGCCTATTGAAAATGGGCCGAATCGTAGGACCACGAGGGAAGAAACTTTTAAACCGATTTTAATGAAATTTAAAACATATATATATATATATGTTCCTTTAACTCCCATTGGAGCATAGGGCGCCAAATTTAAAACATAGCTAGATCAATATTTATATGGACACATAAGCATGATTTTCCTTGGGTCCCGAATAGGGTGGACTCTCGTAAATAAGTTTTTAAATACTGTGGTGTAGGGTATCATATGGTCGGGCTTAACTGACTATAAATTCTTACTTGTTTTTAATTGCGACTTTTTTGCGTTAAATAATTTCAAATCGAATCGAATTTTAAATAGGATCTACGTGGATACCTGCCGTTAAGCTTAACCCCACGGTGCTCTCAGCGCTGGTGGAAAACTATGCGCCTATATAGACCCAGCAGCAGCAGAACCATACACTCGTCCCTTTCTAAACTCCGCAACTAAAGGCCCAACCAGAATGTGAATAACGTGACTTAAGCAACTGAGCAAATACATGTAAATCATATGTGTAAAACCATATTGAACTTAAGGAAACTTTATGTAAAGTTTTATAAAACTGTCATTTGCTTAAGCAAGGTGCGAAATTAATCGCTCATACCGTACGGAATCAATGTTTTTTTATTTTCTTTTTGTTATTTTAAATGCATTTGAGAGGCTTTTTGTTTTCTTTTTGACAGTAGCTTAAGTTTGTTTATGCACATTCTGGTTGGGCCTTAAAAGGCAATAAATATCCGTTGATTTGCAACAGTAAGTAGGGAGATCCGCCAGTAGCTCGAACAATCATTGCAGACGCAAGTCAATTTTTTTGTTTTTAAAAGCCGTTTAAAACTTATTTAAGAAACGCGCAAAAAAATTAAAAAACCACTTAGCACACAATATATTGTTTACATTCAATGCGATAAAAATACAGAGTGTCGGCCGGGTGCCGCCATTTTGATAAACATTAGTCTTGACAGTTCATATTTGGCAGTCGTGAAGTAGACACGTGGCAAATTTATTATTGAAAACATTCGATAAAGCAACGTGTCTTAATCGTAAAAACATTTTATCAAAATCAAACATCGATTACTGTGACGATGAGAAAGTTACGTGAAACTTTTGGGAGGAACAACGTGCCAACAAAACGCACTATTTATCGTCTAGTGAATGATTTCGAAGAAATAGGGTCTTTAGGTGATTGGCCCAAGCATGGACTACAACGTACTGCAAAATCGGCTGAAAACATTACTGCTGCTCAAGAAAGTGTTCAAAACAATCCATCAACTTCAATTCGAGCTTGGTCTTCAAAGAACAACTTTGGCAACAATTTTGCACAAGGATTTGCATTTGTTTCCATTTAAGATTCAGTTGACACAAGAGCTTCTTCCACAAGATCATTTACGCCGCCGTACACATGCCAATAGGATGTTAAAGCTCGCCCATGACAAACCCGATTTTCATGAAAAATAATAATAAGTGACGAGGCACATTTTCATTTTAATGGATATGTGATTAAACAGAATAGTCGGTTCTGGGCAATGGAAAACCCTCAAATTATTAATCAGTCACCTTTGCATTTAGTAAAAGTGACAGTCTTGTGTGCGATTTGGTCAGGAGGAATCATTGGACCCTACTTCTTTGAAAATGAAAACGGCGTGACGGTAACTGTGAATGGGTGACGGTATCGTGATATGATTGAAAACTTTTGAACGCCACAACTGCATGCTGGGCTTGATTAACATGTGGTATCAACAAGACGGTGCCACATCGCATACAGCCAGAATTGTAATGGAATTATTATTAGTAGTATACCTTCCCGGTGAACACCCTGTATTATCGAAAGCACTTAATTGACAATATTGATTACTTTAATTACACTTGCATTTTTTTTAAATAAACTGCATTTACGCGTCATTTTTATTATATTTTAAGAGCAATTAAGCCGTTCTCGTTTGTCTGCTCTTCGTTCGTTCACATTGACAATTGGTTTGCGTCGTACAACTTTATCGAGTTGTTGTTGTGACAGCATAAACAATACACAAATTTATTCGGGTGGCTCTGCCAGGTCAACTCCAAGGAAATAAGCTACTTCCACATGGTGGGTCCAAAAATTTCTTGGACATAACGGAGGGCTTGCTGGACAATTAAATATGTGAGGGTTGTCATAACGACCCTGACCATATGGTGGGCATAAATTGGGGACGGCACGGTCTATGGGGAACCAGAAGGTACTTAGCCTAATGCCTCATCCTGATCTTAATTGTGCCAGCACGACTCTTGTTTTAAGCCTAAAGGCACAACCATGCATAGCCTTGCTTAACCTACCGTTAAAAACTAGCAAAAAGTCTCTGAAACGTGTTTAAAAAACAAAAATATAATCAACAAACATTTGATTCGGTACGGAATGTGCAACCAGTTTCGCACTTTGCTTAAGCAAATAACAGTTTCATAAAATTTGACAAAAAGTACATTTGGTTAAGACAACTTAAGCACATAATGGTTGGGCCTTAAAGCCGTATACTCTGTTCAATATTTCACGTGAAATGCTGTCAAGACGCATATGAAAAAAACTTGTAAAGGCTAGTTTACACTGTTATACTTTGTATTAATACATGTCAAAAACTCAAGTAAAATATAAAAGTTTGATAGTGTGAATGCATGTGTGATGAAAATGACAAGTATAATGAAAAAAGTTTAACTTCCCATACGACTTCATCGTTTTTTGGAAAATTTCTAAACAATAATACTTTTCATTGGATCAGTGTTGCATTTTATTTCATGTGAGAGTGTTCATACTTTGTGTGATGGTGTGAACACAAACTGTTATGTTAAATAAGATTTTTTGACAGTCGCAACAAAACTCATTAGATTTATATCCCACAAAGTATTATGGAATACGTAAGACTTGTGAGATAGTCTAAAGGAATAATTAAGCCTTAAGGAATAATCTATGAAATAATGTTAATAGAGTTGTACTGCGAAGTAATGTAAGATGCACTTATTTCACGTGGAATTTTAAGCAACAGAAAAAAAGTATGAACTTAATATAAAATTAGAAATTAAAAATTTAAATAACACAACCGGCAACAGTTTTACTAGGCTTAATACTCTGTTCAAATTTATGAAAAATGTTGAGCAACATTGATTATTTCATATGATTATTTTGACATGTATCAATGTTACCTATCTTGCTAGATTGCACAATTTGACGTTTTTATTACTTTAAAGTATGCGACATTGTTTTGCGTATGTAAACAAACCCCACATGTATTTTACTAAAAATTATTTTTTTAATAAAACATTAAAGAAAAAAGAATGGAAACATGGATGAAAAACTGTTAACTGTGTTATTTTGTTTACTTTTTAAAAAGGAAACCCATATATAACTATATTAAAAGCTCAGACAGATAACTAGTACCATTGAAAACTTATATTAATTTCTGGTAGAGACTATAATACTCAGGAGAGTATTATAGTCTCTGGCAACGCCGCAATTTAACAACAACTATCTTGAGTTTGGCAGCTTAAGATAATTAGCCAATAGGAATACACTTCGCGTTACTTCATTTGTTTGACATGCTCAGTAGATTTCCACTTTGTTTTTAGAATGGCGTAATCTCTATTTCTATCATTCTTTATTTAAAGCACAAAAAAAATAATATAACTGTGCTACACTGCATAATTTAAACTTTAAATAAAAGTACATAAGTAATTAAAAATTAGAAGCTCAATATTTTAATTAGTTTGTATTAAGAAAATACCAAAAATCATGATCAGGGAAACCAGAAAAATCAACTAAAAACAAGTTTATAATATTTGCATACAATAAACAAGTAAAAAAGTATAGTCGGTCAAGCCTACGCGACAGACGCATGGGCAGTAATAGACCAACCAGAATAAGATTATGGTAATTGTATAAGAGTTATTTGTGATTTAAACTAAAATTGACCAGTATCAAAATATACTTCAAAAAGGCAAAATATACACTATAAGCTTAAACAAATGTTTTTTTTGACTAATATATGAAAAAAAAATGCTGCAAAGGGTAAAATAAGCCAAAATATGCATTGAGAAATCGGCAAACGGTAAAATAAGCAAATATATGCATTACAAAATCGGTGCTGAAATTCACTAAAAGATTTAGCATGTATTAAAATATTGTTTTTGCCCTCCTTGGCCGCATATTTGCGGTTTCCCTGGTCATGATGTTTTATTTAAAATTTCAACAAAACTTAAAATTCAATTGAAATGTTTAACTCGTGTAGTAATTTTATGAAACAATTTTTAAGGCCGGTTTTTTGAGATGCGGATTAAGTTAAAACTTTGTTTAACGTAGTCTGAAACTCAGATTTTTCAGGCGAAAAACCAAGCTGTTCCGTCAAAATTGTGTAAGCCAACTTGCTAATGGCTGCACAAATCTATTTTCAGATTAACTAAACCTAGTTTAACTGAGATCTCAAAAACCCAGCCTAAAAGGTTTTATATTTAAACTCACTTTAACCCTATCTTAAAATAATACTTACGTTTACAACTACCGCTTTCAAAATTTTTTGTTAAACAACTTGTTTCCGCATTAAAATTTTTATTTGAATTATTACTTTCAATAGGGCCTTCTGTAGTAGTTGTTGATGTTGTAGTGCCTCTACTACTAGTCATTGATATATCAGTTCTGGACACTGCCGTACAGCATACCTGTTTAAATTCACATATAAAACAAAATCAATTATATAACAAATCCACTTTAAATTGCTTTCGAAACTCACCACTGGATACTGATCCGGTGTAATGCGATTACCACATATTCTTTGTAAATTCATTGAATATTGTTTGGCCGAATTTTGTGGTAATTTTTCGAATAAAGTTAAAACTTCCGGACAGAATTTTAACGAAACACATGAGCCCATTTCATTGAGAGGGGTGCGACAAAAATTTTCATCAAAACCACCACGTACAAAACCCGGAGGACCGCGGCAATGGAAAATGCTGAAGTTGATGGCAATTAAGAAATTAAATAACAATTTCTTTATAAACATTTTAAGACTTTTTGTTTTTATATCTTTATTTTATTTCCACCAACTATTATTTATACTTGTTTCGTAGGGACAGTTAGAAAAACAACTGATTGCAGTTTTAGAAATAAAGTTTCTAATAATAAATAAAAATTTATAATGAAACAAACGAATCGTGTTAAAAACTTTGCATCTCTTTCCCAGATTCTATTTTTTATGAATCATTAATTTTAATAAAACGCCTTTAACTGAATAAAATATAAAATTGAAATGCATTTTGTAAAAATGTTAGAGTTTAGCAAAATAAAAATCTTTATAGTTGAGTCTTTTTTTATTACAATATGCAGCACGTCATAATTAAATAATATGATAGTACCGGTTTTAACTTCGACCTACAGGTGATTCTAATAAAACACGGTTTGAAAAGTAAAAATCGAAAACTTTTGAAAGAAAAACAAAATGGTATCTTAGGAAAACCAAAATGCATTTGGGTTCATTCAGCAGTTACATTTTAGAAAATTGATTCCCTTATCCCGTTTTACGAGTGCCTTCTGTTTATAATTTGTTATCAAATCAATTATTCCGTTTTATATTAATTAATAAATAAGTAGATTTACTTATAGTTTAATGGGAAATCTAAATCCTCTCACTCTCTTTCTCTTTTTAAATGCAGAAGATTCTCATTATTGTAAAACAAAAAAATAATGAAACAAATTTTTAAATGTTGGAATTTCCCAGAGTATAAATGAGAATCATTTAAAAAAATGTAATTTTTTTATTTTGTAAATTTTCAAATTTTCAATTTTTTTTCAAATTTGTGCGAAATGATGTTGCACGAATAAATGGAAATATCCATACATAGATTTTTTTGTGATGACTAAAAGTTTTCATTAAAAAATGTTTTATGCTAAATATAAATATTCTAATTAATTGAAACGTTGTTAAGATTTATTTATCATTTGTTCTTTAACCCTAGAGTACGAACCATATTTTACGTACGTTGTAACTAATGATCGTCGATTCGACGATGTATTTTTTAACTGCCTATAACTTTGGCTTTAAAGCAAATATACTTTTTCAATTAATGTTTTTAATCATCATGGCACCTTATAAGTTTATATAAAAAAAAATTTTCGTTTTAATTCATATAGATAAACGAAATATTTAATTTTAGATCTTTTTTATTTAATGTTGCACATATTTTTGGGATCATAAAGAATTACTTATAAAATATTGTTAGGAAAACTGAAAAACTAAAAAAGAGTCAAAACTTAAAAAAGACATTTTTGGCTTTAAAAAAAATATTTTTTTTTTTTTTTTAAATAACAATTTGAGCCAGAGTCACAAAGTTCAACTTTGGGTTCTCCGCATATGGGGTTTTCGCATATATCACATTTTAATTTTGACATTCGTCATTTTTTCTTATGGGCATGATCTACACATACTTCATTTGTGTTCTTTTTTTATTTTCTCCTTAGCTGGTCATTGTTGCCACTGTTGTTTAAAGTAACACATTTGCAACATTTGCTCACAAAGTTGAAAAATAAAAGTCACGTTAATACTAACCATCGACGATTCGACGAGTACAAAACCAATAAAAGCAATGTTCCAGCAACGCAGTTTAAAAAACACAATTACACACAGCAAAAGTAAATCATCTACTAACAGCATACAAAATTTGAGAGTGTTAGGCACACCCATTTAAAAGTAAATTAATTAAAAGGAAGCGATGCTCGTCGAAACGTCGATCATTAGTACTCTAGGGTTAAAACTACAATAGCAGCATGTTGCGGAGAAAATGTTTCCTGTAATAAAATGATGCCAAGTAACATGTTTACATCAATAAATAGAATGTTATGCTATGTTCATACGACGATATAAACCACTCGTTTCGCTCTCTGAAACTAGTTTGCCAAACATGCTGTTCATACGATTCATTCTTGTTTCATTTTGACACTTTATTTTTGTGTTGTTAGTGTGATTTTTTTTTAAATAGATAAAAAAGTAAATAAAACTTAAAAGTATATTATTTAATACTTTTATTAATATTATTATATTATAATTATCACTTAATTTTATTAAACATCAATTTTTACTTTGTTTTTTCTTTGTTTTGATTTTTTTTGAGAGTTAGTTCAGATAAACTAACGATAAATGTTATCAAAATTGGAGATGATAGTACATTTTTCCTGTTTCGCAGCCTGTTTCAGAATGAAACGACCCGTTTCGCTTACAAAATTTTGTATGGGGAAACAAGTCGTTTCAATCATGTTTGGGGCGCGAAACAGGAATAAGAGAGCGAAACTCGAATATTGCTGTCCGTGTGAACATGGTATTAAAAAGCAATACAAAGCCTAGTACCGGGGATGGAAAATGGCTTTTATAATTTTGTAGCATCTATGAAACCAAAATGTACTTTTTAGACCATGATGAGACTATTTTTTAATATTTATTTAAAAAAAAACAAGCTTAACACAATTTAAGAAGTGCACAAAAAAATATAACATAAAAATAACTTATTCATAAAATCTTTGTCAAATTTCCGTAATATTAACACATACGTTTTCAATTGCTTACGTGACCAGTGCCCATGTTCTGTAACTCTCGCGGCGAGAAACTTATTGATTGAAATGTGTGAAATGAAACAAAAATGCCATGTATTGAAACAAACAGCTGTTTTCTTACTTAACTGTGTCTGTAACTTTTTTGCCGAGAACTAGCTGTCGCGTAAGGAAATTACTCGCCAATTTAGAGAAAAAGTGTGTCTGTAACAATTTTGTGAGAAAAATTTCCGCTTTGAACTGTCAAATAAACTCACGAATAAAAATGGGGCGAGACAAATTTTAACACTAAAAACAATTAAAAATGTAAAATAATAAGAATAATAATAATAATATTTTGTTCTTGGCACAGTTTTTTATTGCTTAGTTATTTTGCTTTTAACATTTTAACATCGGCTTCGAGTGTAACGTTATGACATTTATAGCTGCCCGTCTATACCAGAGATTATGTTATCTTTAATGTAGACAGCACTTTTTTGTAAATATTTATGTAGCAATAATTGTTAGTCAATTTTCGTTGACAACTATTGCTAACATAAAACTTCAAATTTGGTTGTCAATCGAAAAAAAAGAAGCAAAAAGAAAAAAATAGAAGCAAATTGTGTGGGAAAGAAATTAAGTTTGTGAAATGGTAGCAAATTATAACTGAAGTATATAAATTAAATTAAAGAATTAAATAAACACTTAAATAATATTGGAAAATTTATTATTATTAATATAATTTTTTCCTTATTCGATCTTTATTATTTAAATCTATATTAATTTGTTTAGGCTTGAGTTCTTTTTATACTAATTTTTTTTTTAAACAAAAAAAGTAAAATTTTTATATAAAAAACACGTCAAGCTCAACAAATGCATATGCATTTAAAAAATAAAGTCGAATAAGAATGAATTGATATTAATAAAAATATTTTTTGAAAGATGACGTCAGTTTCTTCCTTGATTTTTTTTCAAACTATGACTTAACGTGTTCCCATGCCTTTAACATAAGCCGAGCAATTAGACATTTTGCCTTGTTATTCTGCCGACGTTATTGCCAACTAGCTGAGATATTTATCGTTAGTGTAGACCTGGGGTAGCGTAACGACTAGGGTATTCATTCGGTTAACCGTTAATCGGTTAACCGATTAATTACTACCCGATTAACTGATCGGTTAATTTAAAATTGGCTTTTTTCGATTAACGATTAAACCGGTTAATTTCAGTCGATTAACCGATTAACCGAAGAAACAAAATTTTAAATTTTTTGTAGTATTATCACATATTTTTTGTGTTTTTAATTATTTGTTTTGTCTCATATACAAAAGGTATGTGTTTAGAAAAATATTTTTTCCTTCTAGCTATACATTCTTTAAATACAGTACTAAGTCAGGAAATACAGAAAAATAACTGAGAAATTAGATAATCTGTATTATGGATTGCCTTCGAGATTTCCAACATCTGCGATAAGTGAAAGAATTTTTTCCAAGTCGAGTTTTATCGAAACTAAAGAAAAGAATCTCTTAAATCCTAAACATTAAAGCCAACTTATTTTAATAAAAGATAATTAATAAGATCTCCTTAAACTTTTAAAAAATTTATTAATAAAATGATCTCACAGTTTATTTATTATTAAATACATAATAAATATAAATTATAAAATATGAGGAGGTCCATTTTGATAAACGACAAAATGTAATTTAAGTAAGTAGCACATAATTTTTTTAAAAAACAATTATTGAGGTATTATTGTCTACAAAAAATAATATTAATCACAAATTTATTATTTTATCTGACAGTTTGTTTTATTGCGTTTTGGTCCGCATCATATTATTTATTAATGTAATTATTGCGTTTTGTTATGGACCTCCTCAATTAACATAACAAAAGCGAAAGATATTAACTAAACAAAAATTCCTTACCTTTTACAGTTATCTAAGAGTTACCACCCCAGCGTAATTTATTTATAAAGTTGACTTTTTTTAAATTTCTTGTAGCGATTTATTACAAAGATGAGTAATTATTGCATTTTGTTCAGAACCATTATATTTGATATTGAATTGCAGTGTAGTTATTGAGTTTTGGAATACTTTTTAATAAAGGTAATATAGATTTCAATGTGTAGAATAGGATTCAATCAAAAAATCAAAAAACCTAAAAAATGTAATTATTGCGTTTTGTTATGGACCTCCTTATATGTATTACATATTTATGAATTCCTTTTTTGCTCATTTAAGTTCAAGAATTGTTTTGTTTGTTTTGTTATGGTTTATTTTACTAATAAATTCTAAATAATAAATAATTTTTGCATTTTTATTCATTGAAATTACTTAATTTATAACAAAACTTTATTAATCGGTTAACCGATCAATAACAAAATTAAACGATTATAAACCGATTAAACCAAAACCTCGGTTAATTAATCGAGCGATTAACCGATTAAAGCAAAACCCCGATTAAATGAATACCCTAGTAACGACGTAATCTCTTTTGATAGTTTTCGACATGAGTTACAGACACACTTTTTTCACTTTTGCGAGATGCGAGAAATTTTAACTATAGTTACAGAACATGGGTACTGCATTTTAACTAGATATAGTTTGTGCTTGCAAAAATTTACCGATACCAAAAGTTTGGATTTTCTCGGCCATATAAAAAGAGTTCAATTATTACAGCTTTCCTTTAATCTAAAGTGAGCGATAAGTTAAAGGAAAGTTCATCCTAACTGGTAGGTTAAAGTAAAATTATAATACTTGAACACTTTTAATATGGCCAATAAAATTCTACATTTCGCTAGCGGTAAGTTTTGAAAACGGGCTTTAGCCTTTAACACCACATAAAATTATAACAAACCAAAGTTGCCAACAAACGTTAACAAATATTAAAGCGCATTTAGTTAACAAATATACCTATTAAAACTACGATAAAACAAAAGCTGACCATTAAAAAGAAGAAAAAAAATTTGAGTTGACTTCTAGAAAAACGTTTAGTTTTTTAAGTTGTATCGAGTAAGCCGCGGTAGTACCACGGTACTAACAAGGTCCAAAATAATTAATTGAATTTAAATTATCGTTCGATTTCAATTTCACTTCATTTCGATTTCTAGAACATAACCGATAAATTAATATAAATCATTAATTTAACATACCTTTGTCTTTTTTCTTTTGTGAAATGAATTATTAAAATGTGTTGAAAAAATTTAACAAAAATATTTAAAAGATTACGCACTTAACATGACTGTTGTTTTTATTCCAACGGACATACACATTTGGTTTGTTTATTCGACTTAAAACTTTAAACAAATTATACATTTAACAGAAATACTATATATTATTATAATTCGATTAATCGGTAAAAATTCTAAGAATAATCCTTTAATCGAAATTAGCAATTTTAAATTTTTCGATTAATCGAAAAAGAATTAATCGACTGAACACCCTAATTGTCACTAACTAACCTATCGGCGACTTAGTTGTAGAAAGTGTCCACAATACTGTCATCAACGGCACTATTAAGTTTATGTCGCTTATCGGGCATCAACGACGATGTGAGAAAAAAGTAGCCAATGACAACTTTAACCACATTGTTACACATATGATCACAATTTGCATGATAATGTCGGTCACATTGTCCTGCCCTTTGTTCAAAAAAGTCGTCGACGATTTGCATGGGCTACCGCCAACATGTCGTCAGGGTTTTACTATGGGTCATGAACGCGTCGTCGACGTTGTCTTGAAAACATGGCCAACTGGGAAATAAAAAAGTAATTAGACATTAATAAAATTTAGCAAACAAAAATATAAACAAAAAAGTAATAAATAAATAAAATTTAACAAACAAAAAAAAAAATCAATACATAGTAAATAAAATTATGTATACAAAAAAAATACATTCTTTACTTTTGTCAGCGATGTCACAGTAATAGCAGAATTTTTTGGCACTTTTTTTATTGATGATACTAAAAAAATCGAAGATGTAGAATAAAAAATTTAATAGAAACATCTTGTAAAGATATTGAAAGACTTCTTATGATTTCTTATGGGAAGATGATAACATCCGCATATGGATGGTAGATGTTATGGTATGTTGATCAGTGTAAAAAGGCTGTCAATTTTAAACTTTTTCCACGCAAATTAAATTTAACACGAAAATTTTGACAAGCATTAATGTTATCTATCTCGCGGTTTTGCAAATCCTAACGTTTTTATTAGTTACAAGCCTACAACATTGTTTTGCCAAGGTAAACAAAAACCGAAATCTCTTCTGCATTTTTCCTTTCTCTTTTTGTAATGCTTGTTATGAAAACCACAATAAAAAATACAAAGATAGAACAAGTATGAAAGTATAGTCGGTCAATCCTGACCTTTTGATACCCTACACCACATTATTTAAAAACTAATTTTTGCGAGTGTAACCAATTTTTGGGACCCATGGTCAAACCTGGACCCTCCAGAACAAAATTATGTTATGAAGTTAAGATTCATGAACAAGTTGTTTGTGCCGAATAAAGGGCTTATATGGTCATGGCCAGGGTTTAAAAAAACTGCAGTCGAAACCAAGAACTATAGAACTAAAAACGAAAATTTGTGTAAAACTGTTTGCTTTTTGAGTTGGTTTGACAGCCTGTTTACAGTTAATGAACCGGAAGTAAAATCAACGGTTTTTTTAGCTTATGACAAATTAAAAAGTGGAAGAAATAGCAGTTTTTTAACTTTGACTGCAGTTTTTTAAACGATGGTCATGGCATAATAGCTATCGCAAAAGCTACCATCGCAAATTTTTTTTAATACCAACATTTTTAAGGAAGTGGCATTAAAAGCTATATAGCTGTGGTCAAATCTGGAGCGATTCCAATAAAATCTTGTAAAACAATTTCCATTGAAATTAAATAATCTTGGACCGGATTTAGTCTAAATACCAACATAATAAGATGCTTTACGGGCACAAACCTCTATTCCGGAATGAAGCTTTTATAGTAGCTATGTGAAGTTTTGGGCCGATCCTCATTATTTTCAATAGCTTTTGACAATTAAAACCTATGTACCAAATTTAATAAAACTATCTCCGAAACCGCGACCTGTACTCTGTTTAGAAGGACAGCCAGCCAGCCGGACGGACATAGTTAATTTGACTCTAAAGAGATTCTGAAACGATTGCTATACTAAAACGTGGGAGTAGGACCAATATTTTAAGGTGATCAAACATCAGCACAAAGGCAGAATTCCCTTTCCACTATTGCGGTGTGGGTGTAACAACAAAATAATTCGTTTTATGAATATGGGGGTAAATCTTAAATTTTTCCATTTTTGTTATATACCAGATATGGGGGTTAAGGATTAGAGAAATTAATATTCTACAGATAGGATCAAAATTTGCAGGATTTGTTAGAAAGTATTAAAGTCATAATTTCTGGAAGGGCGAATAGGAACTAAAAACTATTCATTAGAAGTAGAAATTCTAAAACAATTTAACCGTTTAACAAATTCAGCATGAAGAAGAAGTTCAATTTACCGTATTTAATAAGATATTAATTTACAGTTGTATTCCCCTAATCAGCAGTGGCGAATGAAGGTAAGCTACGTTTGTCATTCCATGTGAACCTTTTCAAATATTCATTTAAGACCCCAGAGTTAGGCACCCAAATGTAGAACAACCTCCCTAAAAAAAACAAAAATTGGTGGCAAAATGCAACGATTGTCATAAAATTTTAACAAATTCTTTTTATATGTCGCCAAATATTGTGCAGATCGGTCCTAAATTTCCCTGTGTCCTCAATTAAAGGTCACACTCAAAAATCAGCTAAATAAGTCGTAAACGGCAAAAGATATTGATATTCAGTTGGATAAAACAACTAAAGACACGAGTAACACATACATTTAGTCCAATTACCACATTAAAAGCCCACCCTCGGAAAGCTCTTTACTACACCTTGTAACAAAGATCTGAAACACGTCAAATCTTTTTAACATATATGTAATATTTTTTTGTATACTTAATACGCAACCTGTAATGACCTAATAACAACATCCTCCGTATTCACGTGCTGCGCTTATATTTCTTTTATATACAGGGAGTTCCCATTTGTTTTATATTCTGTTTTGTATGAATGTTTTGGGTTTGGATATTGTGGTGGCGATTCGATTTCACTAAGAATTTGTCAAACCTTAAAGACAGCTGATTTTGCAATATAACTCGTCTTTCTTAAGACAGTTGATATTGCCCGATTAGCCACTGTTCATCTGATACTCAGGTAAAAATCCGACCAACAGAGCGATACCTTGCACATCAATAATAATTGATTGTTTTGGCACAGCGTCGTTGGACGACTGTTTTGGCACAGCGACTTCGGTCGACTGTTTCGTCACATCAGCTTCATATTTTCAACAAAAAAAAAATCGGCATTATCGGCACTTTAATTTAGTGAAATCGGCAAATTTAAAATAACTAGTTTAAATAAAATAAATCATATTTTTAATAACAAAACAAAAGAATTCGTCTTAATTAATCTTAATAACATCAATAAAAAATAAATAAAAAAATTGTATTTAATCAAATAAAATAAAACAATAAAAAAAATAAAAAAATAAAAAAAAAAAAATTGTATTTAAGCAAATAAAATAATACAACAAAAAAATAAATATGTTTTTAGGCTCACAACCGGCAAATTATTAATATATATAGATACAAAATAAATATATTTTGTATTTAGGGTAAATTACTTTTAAATTGAAAACAAAGTATTTTTTAACTTGTTATATTATAATAATTATAGACAAATATTTGATTAACTCCTTTTTGATTTCAGTTTCAAAAGCTCGAATTATTATAATAATAAAGTTTATACACTTTAAAGCTTCGTTCACAATCAAAAAAACATTTTCACTTGGTGTTCATAATAGAGCAACAATTTCTTTTGCTACCACACAAATTTTGCATTAAGAAACCCTTTGCAAATTTTGCCCAGAACAATACTACGTATTTATTATTATTTGTTGAAAAATTTTCATTCAAAACTAAATAAAATTATTATAAACGTCATAAACAATTTTATACACATTGTTGCTGAAGTAGAAGTTGACTCAACTTTTAAGCTTCGTTCACAATCCCAGAAACATTTTCGCTTGGTGTTCATAATAGAGCAACAATTTTTTTCGCAATCACACAAATTTTGCATTAACAAGCCGTTTGTAATTTTAGCCACAACAATATTATGCATTTTTTATTATTTTTTACAACATTATGTTCAAATTTTCATTCAAAACGAAATAAAATTATTTTAAACGTCTGAAACAATTTCATACAAATTGTTGCTGAAGTTCTAGTTGACTCAACTTAAGAAACATTTTTAAAAAAATTTTAGTTACATTTTGGTTTTAAAAATGAAAGGAAAATATATGAAATATTTTAGGAAGAAAAAAAATAGAAGAAAAAACGAAATTGTTTCTCTAATTGTGAACGAAGCTTAAGCTACGGTCAGACTTATCAAATCTTTGACGAAAAAAACGGGACCAACAACCAAACTAAAAAATCATTTCGCTTAACATCAATATTTTTTTGATTAAAATACCACATCTTACAAAAAACTGTTTTTTGCTATGTCTAGTAGTATAATTACTTTATTTTGTAATATTAAGACCATTTTAAATCTCACTTACTATTAACAAAAGTAGGGGTTACGCTTATTTGATCAAATATTTAATAAGTGTGACCGTAGCTTTAAATAATCTTTAGAAAAAAAATGAATTGCAAATTTTAATTATTCAAGGAACATCGATATATGGTTTTATTTAGGTTAACTTGGCTATAATCCTTTCCACATTTTCGAAAGAATGTGAAAGGAAAATGATTTTTTGGAAATGCACCACCAAAATTTACACCTTTTAAATCTAAATTTTTTTGCCAAAAACTTTGCAAACTTTCTTCACTTCCTTACATTAGATTGGCTATCAGCCTCAATTGCGTATAATAAGTATTATAAAAATAATTTTTTTTGACTCAAATTATTTTCATTGATAGTGCCCAGTAAAAAAAATTTGGGTTTTTTGAAGCACATAATAGAAAAGGCGCACAATCGAGCGCTTCAAAAAGAGAGCTCTTATACAGCAGTAAATGATTTAGAATAAAATATACAAAAAAGCTGCTATTTTAGTGCTAAAAAGGAAGAAGGTTTTCAAGCGAAAAAATAAAAATATATTATGGTTTGCGAAAATGATTGAAAAAGGCATTTAAACAAGTAAAAGCAAAATATTAATGAATATGTAAATAAAGTTAGCCATTCAAAAAGCACTTTAGGAGTGCTTTGTTTGCATGTTAGAAGAAGCGCTTATTGTGTAATATTTAGATATAAGTATTAAGAACGATCCAGTACCAACACGAATACTGCCTAGAGTAAATTGAATTAAGATGAATATTTAAGTTTTAAAATCTTTTCTTTTAAAAATATAATTTTTATTTTATTTATTTTTTTTATTTTAAATATTTCTTTTCAAAAGTTTTTAAAGAACTAAACTATTTTTTATATTTCAATATTTTTTATAATTTTTAAAATAAGGGAAGACTTGTTTAACAATAATTGAAACAAGTAACGATTAATTACAAAAATAAAAGTTAAAATGTAAGAATACAATAACAATTTATAAAATATAAAATATGTAATAGAGATATTCATTAAATATATAACAATATTCATTAAACATATAACTCCCCCATCCTTTAAAAATACATTACTCCTGAAATGTTTTATTTATTTTGTTTTGTTATTTTATTTAATTTTTCTATCAAAGTTTATATCTGGTATTTCATTTTGGTACTTAAAAATTCTTTTAACTAATTGCCTATCTCTTTTACAATTTTTTTCATCTAAAAAATTTGTTTTATTTTTCTCTTTTACTTGTTTTATAATATATTTGGGTTTTTGTTTAAGATTTTGAAATCCGAGATTTTTCACAAATTCTCTATCATTGTATTCATGACAATCTTCTCTATTTTCATTAATTTTCTTAATTCTATTAATTTTATCTTCATGAATTTTATTACTTGAAATTTCCCATACAGATTTGTCCACTTTGTTATGAAATAAATTATTTGGTTTATGACCCGTTGTACTATGAATTGAGTCATTGTATATTTGAACTGCCTTATAGACAAGGGATTTATTATCAAAATCATTGTGGTTTTGCTCCAATTTGAAAAGTCTAATATGCTCATTCAATGTAAGATGAAATCGTTCCACATCTGCGTTACCAGTATGAGTATTAGGAGCAGTAAAATGAAAATCAATTTTCTCTGAGTTCAGAAAATTTCGAATAAAGGCTGTATTAAATTCATTGTCTGCTATAATTTTATTTGGTTTTCCCAAAATAGCAAATCTTTCCCTTAACTTTTCTACAATGGTCAATGAATTTTTATCACTTAATGAATGTATTGATACGTGTTTCGTCAGTTTATCAATACATGTTAAAAAAGTTGTATGTTTATCCAAAAACCATATGTCGATATGAATTAACTCATTAGATCGAATAGGGGTTTCCGTAACACATAACTTGGTTTTTATTGGTCGTCTATCAAATTTACACATATTACATATAGTACAATTATTAATAAATTTGTGAATTTCCCTTTTTAAATTTGGATAATATATCTTGTCTTTTAGTTCTAAATATGTTTCCTCTATACCTCTATGATTTTTAGCATTGTGATATTCTGCTATAATATCCAAAAGATTATCTTTATCAAAAATATCTTTTATAAACTTGGAACATTTCAAAAATTTCATTTCAGATGAATTCGAAAAATAGTGTACTATTGTCTGTTGAAGTTTTCTAAAGATTTCAAAATTTTCACAAAATATTGCCACAATTCCCTTAATTGGAAAAATTTGTTTTAAAAAGTCCAATACCTTTTCTTCATAATATTCTTTTAAAGCTAAAATATATCTCATTTTTCCATTATACACCATTTGTTTTTCAAGTTTATATTTCTTTCCTAATTGTACTATTACCTGGTTTTTGAATATATTAATTGGCGAATCTGAAATTAAAATATGGTCATTTAAGTTTTCTATTCCACTATGAATTGTAGCTTTATCTGAATTAACAATTTGGTCATTTTCCTCTAAGCAATTTATGTCAAGGCGACTAAGAAAATCCGCCACTTGATTTGTTTTTCCTTTGATATACTCAATATCAAAGTCGTACTCATTTAATTGAATTTTCCATCTCTGTAATTTCATATTAGGTTCTTTTAAAGAGTTAAGCCATACAAGCGGACGATGATCAGTTTGTACTTTGAATTTCCTGCCAAACAAATAGGGTCTAAAATATTTAACTGACCATACAATAGCAAGCAATTCCTTTTCTACTGCACTGTAATTACGTTCATGTTGGTTTAAAGTTCTAGAGCTGAAAGCTACAGGATGTCCGTTTTGCGATAAAACTGCACCTAAGGCTGCATTACTAGCATCTGTTGTCAAAATAAACATTTTGTCAAATTTCGGGTAAGCTAAAACTGGGGTTGAGCATAAAATTTTTTTTAATTTATTGAAAGAATTAAAATAGTCTGAATTGTTTACATTTATTTTAGAATTTTTCCTCAGGTATGAAATCATTGGCAAAGCAATGCGACTATAATCTTTGATAAATTTTCTATAGAATCCAGTTATGCCTAAAAACGATCTTATCTCCTTGAGAGTCTTTGGGATTGAAATCTTTTGTATTATGTTTATTTTGTCAGGATTTGGCTTGATACCCTCGGGTGTAATAATGTGTCCCAAGTATTCCGACTCACGTCGAAAAAAGTTGCATTTGTCTACTTGGACCTTTAGATTATATTCAGATAATCTTTGAAAAATTTTTGTCAACGATAATATATGTTCTTTTAGAGATGTTGAAAACACTAATATATCATCTAAATAAACAACGCATATATTATTTATATAATCCTGTAAAACCTCATTCATCATTCTTTGGAATGATGCTGGAGCATTTTTCAAGCCAAAAGGCATTCTAGTGAATTCATAGTGCCCAGTAGGAGTTGAAAATGCTGTTTTATGCCTGCAATCTGGTAATATCGGAATCTGGTGAAAACCCTTGGCCAAATCGATAGTACTAAAATACTGTGAATTTCCTAGCTTGGAAAATAGGTCCTCTATATTTGGTATAGGAAATTTGTCTTCTATAGTTACATCGTTTAATTTCCTATAATCTACTACTATTCTAAATTTTTCCTTTCTAGAATTGTCCATTTTTTAGGAACTACCCAAATTGGGGCATTATAAGGACTACATGATTTGATTATAATTCCCATACGCAACATTTCTTGTACCTGTCTTTATACTTCCTCTTTATAAATTTCCGGAAAACGATATGTTCTTGAAAATATATTAATGTCGTTTTTTGTCGGTATTTAATTTCCTGTTTGGTTTTTGTAAACTAAGTTTCTATAAACTTTTATATTAAATAAAGAAATATTATATTGTCGACCCGAGAAGGGTAAATTACTCGTCTTTTAACTTAAGGTTCATGGATTCCGTAAGTCGACCCTGAACGTAGCTGTACTACCTCCGCCTACGACAAAACCACGTTACAACCTTAATATTGTTGTTAAATTTAGCCCATTAAAGCTTGCTTAGTCTAGAAATTAAACTTTACAAAGTTTTATTAGTCTATAATTTACAGTAGGCCCTATGTAAAGTCCATTCTAGAAAATCAGCTAAATGAGCCTTAAATCGCAACCAGTGTTGATATTGTGGTTAAATTTGGTTGGATAAAAGAACTAAGGGCACAAGTCCAACAAAGATTTACTTAAATATAAAAAAAAGGTTTTGTTCAAAATTTTTCAAGAATCCCACAATTAATTCCCGGGAAAGCGGAATTAAAAACAATTGAATATTATTAACAATATAGCGGAACAAGCCGAAAAAGCATCAAATACAGGCAATCAACGCGGAGTTTACTCTGCTATAAAACAGATGAGTGGCAACAACATCCGAGGTACTATGTCATTAAAAGCAAATGATGGCTCAGATCTAAGAACAACTGAGCAACAGTTAGAACGGTGGCGCGAACATTTCTCAGCACAGCCTTCAACTGTAAACAATACCAACCACGATGAGACGGTAATGCTTTCTACACGACGCAATCCAAGAAGAGATATCTTAACTGTTGCTCCGACTTGTTCTGAAGTTGCGGCGGCACTAAACAAGCTTAAAACTTGTAAATCGCCTGGTCCCGATAACATACCTACAGAGCTATTAAAATATGGTTCCGACACATTAGCAGAAGTTCTCACCCCACTGATTAGAACTGCTTGGCTCAACAACCAAATTCCTGTAGAATGGAAAGAAGGTGTCGTAGTCACAATTCCTAAAAAGGGCGACCTAACTCAGTGTAAAAACTGGCGTGGTATTACTGTGCTTAACTCAATAGGGAAAGTGATGGCAACTTTAATACAACAGCGGATTTCACCAGCTGTTGAGCAAATTGTGCGTAAAGAACAAGCTGGTTTTAGGCCTGGACGATCATGTGTCGATCACGTCAATACTCTACGCATAATTATTGAACAATCGGCAGAGTACAACACACCCCTATACCTGCTTTTCGTAGATTTTGAACGTGCTTTTGATACAGTAACCCGAAGCTCTATGTGGTCTGCGTTAATTGGTAAAGGAATACCTGAAAAAATCGTCACCCTAATACGCGAGCTGTACAAAGACGCCAAGTGCAAAATCCGATTCGACGGAAGAGAAAGCCAACCGTACGCAAACGTTACAGGCGTTAGACAAGGGTGTATCCTTTCCCCTACATTATTCATTCTTCTCTTAGACTGTGTTATGGAAAAAACCAACATGGAGGCTCCTACCGGCATTCGGTGGAACATGATGGAGTACCTTAATGACATAGACTACGCCGACGACATATGTCTTATGGCCCACAGATTTGTAGATATTGAAGCAAAGATAAATAGGCTCTCCGAAAACGCCAAAAACGTAGGATTGAGAATTAACTTCAAGAAATCAAAGCTGATGCGTATTGGTACCAATATTTCGTCACCACTTATTGTTGATGGTACGATTATGGAGGATGTTGAATCATTCAACTACTTGGGATGTAAGATTGCGAAAGACGGTGGCTCTGCAGCCGATATTGGTGACCGAATCAACAAGGCACGTGGTGCGTTCCTAAAATTGTACAAAATTTGGCGCGCTAACAACATTTCACAGAAAACAAAGTTACGGATATTCAATTGTAGCGTTAAATCTGTCCTACTATATGGCTGCACTACATGGAGCCTTACAAAATTGACCTTGAAGAAAATTCAAACGTTCGTGAATCGGTGCCTGAGACAGATATTACGTGTATACTGGCCGAATTGGATATCCAATGAGGATCTTTGGAATCTGGCAGATTGTAGTTCCATTGAATTTGATATACGGAGACGTAAATGGACGTGGATCGGTCATATTTTAAGGCGACCTGCAAGTGATATTGCTAGAGCCTCACTTGAGTGGAACCCTCAAGGTCAACGACAACCAGGCCGACCACGAAATACATGGATCAGGTGCATAAGACACGAACATGAATCAGCTCGAATAACCTGGAACGAAATTAAACTACTTGCCAGAGACAGAATTAGATGGAGAGAATTCGTTGACGCCCTATGTTCTTCGTGAACAATTTATTTAAGTATTTTATGTTACATCGCTGTATCTATATTGTATTTAAATAAATAAAGGACATATATATATATAATATTTCAGTGTTCGAAAATAAACACTAAATATCGCTCCTTAGTGTTCGGTTTGGTAGATTTGCGGAAAACACAAAAGCTAAAGTGTTTTTTATTTTAAACAACAAACTTCATTGTGTTCGGTTCGCTTCATTAGTGTTCGTCGCTTTTGGCGGGTCAAAAAAACCAAACATTTTTTACAAAAACAAAATACACATACGAAAAAAAGCAAAAAGCCAGCAAAATAATTTTACACAAACAAAACATATACACACACAAGCTGTTCGTGCTCTGGTCGTTGCTAAAATTTTTTGTTTGTTCATTTCTTTATCAATGTAAAAAAGAAACATTATAGAACATTAAAATATAATGTTTGTCTACAATATCAGTACAATTGTTCTGTTTTCTAACGAAGAACAGAACACTATATAATGTTCGGCTCTTTATTGAAAATAGATACGAACGGTATTAAGGGTTGTGTTCGTCTACACAATCACTTAAAAAATAGATATCGTTCTTGTGTGAGCCGAACGTTAAATAATGTACTGTTTATGTTCGAACACTGGAATATTTTGGGAATTTTAGGGACGGGAAATATAAAAAACTTGTTTGTCATTCTGTGTGAAACTTTTTTAATATTCATCTCAGACCTAATAAAGTACAAAGTACATATTCTGGCTCCTTGAGTAATTCTAAGTCGATTTAGCCATGTCCGTTTGTCCGTCTGTTGAAAATACGCTCACTTTCGAAAAACTCAAAAGAAATAAACAAACAAAATTGCCTGTAGCTATCCTAAGCAGTTTGGGATTGAAATCCAGCAAAATCGGTTCAGTAGAATCAGAGCTATGAATCAAAATGTGGAACCACCACTTAAAAAAAATTATCATTTTGTTGCAAAAACTAAAATAAATGGTGGAACAATGGACGGAATGATATGAGATTTTGCAAATGTTTTAATCGACTAGAAATGACACTGTGAAATTTCGTGAAGATTGGTCCATAATTTACGCTAGACCCCATATAAACCCTACTCCCGGAAAACAGTTTAGTACGCCTAAAACCGTAATTTATAATGGTATCAGAATAAAATTGAATACTTCACATATTTTGCAGCCTTCTGAAATTCACTGTAAACGCTAAAACTAATTTCACCACTGTATTGAAATTTATGTTTTTTAATACCAGAAATACCTCTGCGGAATTTTGGGATGATTGGTTCATAACTTACCATGGCTCCAATATAAATCCCCCTAACTTGTTTTATTTAAAATGCCCTTTTTGCATTCTCTTTATTGACAACTGCAGTTCATAAAAAGCTGGACCATTTTTTACTTTAAAATGGCCGATTTTACCCCTTTTTGACACATTTTGATACCTTTTTTGCAAAATCCTCTTTTTGTAAAACTTTTTGATCGTAAAAATTTTACTAGCAAAAATATGCAACAAATTTTCTGTACCACAAATTTTTACGCTTTTTTCTCTATCTTTCAGTGTTGCTTCTTTGTTGGTGATTACCCGAATTGGGACTAATTTTTACTATCTTGGGTGAAGAGCAAGTAATTTCTTATATGTGTAGATCAGGTGTAATTTTAAATTCTTTCCATTTAAAACAAGTTATATAACGATTTGATATACCATTTAAAATATTGTTGATACAAAAAGTGCACAGTCTTCTTAACCAAAGTCAAGGTTTCTTTTTAAGAAAAGTTTTCCATCGTTTAATTTACATTTTCAAAAGCTTAATAACGAATGGCGCCCGATTGACTCTTCGATTAAAAAAATGTGAGCTTCATACAGGTTAAAGACCAGAAGTTTATCGGAAAAAGTATTTAGACTAAAAATATACTGGAGGAAGATATTCTTCAAATAATCCAATAAGAAATAAATTTTTTCAAAGTTATTCTTGGGAGTAAAAATTAGTTATCAAGGTTTCGTTTAAATGTGCTGATGATCTGCCTAAGCAACCAGGGAAATTCGCATAGGAATAGCTGATCCCATCAACAATAATTTTCAGTTTATCAATAATATGAAATGGGAATTTAGCACATTTAAGCGAAAGAAATAAATTTTATTTTAAAAGGGTTGCCCGAAATGATAATTATTAATTTTTTTTTAATGTACCGTATTAATGGAGAATATTTTTAATTCGGTTATGAAAATTTATATCTCGCAAGTGGTGGCCATTTTCTGTTTTTTAAAATACATATTTTCAAAAAGTTTTCGCAAAGTTTCGAGTGTTATTATTTTTGTTCGATTGTAAGTTATTTCTTCTAAAAGATACAAACCTTTTATATCAAAGGTTTGACTTTAAGTTTGCTAGAATTTAAAAATTAAAGCAAGAATTTCAACTGAAAAGATATGCAATTATAAGTTTACAGTGCTAAGCCAAGACAATCCTGAAAATAAAGCGAAAAACTTTGTCTTTCCAAGATTTAAAGACGGAGAGAATGGTTTCTTAATTTCTTAGCAGCACCGCTGGTGCTGAATGTTAAGATGACAATTTTTTTTTTGTAAATAAAAAAAAGGTAAAATATAAAGGAAAGATTAATTTACAAAATAATTTTTTATTATTTAAGTTTTACATTGTATCACAATTAACATTAGGTGTGTGCATTTCCTTAACTAGCAGAAACTTGCAACGAGAGAGTAAATTTAACATTTACAAAATTTTTCTCCCATATATTAAAACAAATTAAAAAGTAAATGAACGCTTTACCAGCAAAAACTAGCAAGTTAGACATATCCACACTATTCAGCTGTAACATACGAGATTATTTCTTAATAAATTCAAATGTCTTGAACCATTTCTGCAAGTATATTGTTCTTAAATTTGAGAAAAATAAATATTTTATCATTAATTCGATTTCTGTATGACGTGCTAAATTCCCAATTTTTCATATTTGATAAATACACTGAAATTATTGTTGAGGGAAAGCGGGCTTTTATGCGCATTTCACTGGTTGCTTAGGCCAGCTCATCAGGAAACCTTTTCCTAAGATTTTAGAACAGCTAAAAATATTATACGAATAAAACCCCAAAACGAATAAGAATTTTAAACACTCAAAGACTTACTTGTAAGTAACAATATCAAAGCTCAAACAAAACACCAACAATAAACAGTGAGTTTATCTTTTCTTACATCAAATATTTTTTCTTTTCTTATCAAATATGAAAAATTGGTAATTTAGCACGACATACAGAAATCGTATTGATGATAAATTTTGTATTCCCGTAAATAACTTTGATAAATATTTTATGTTATTGAAAAATTTTTAATTTAAAAATTATTTTTGTTTTGTAAACAAATACATGAAACAGGTGGTTGAATAATTCGTGCTTGTAAAAATTTTACTACCAGAAATTTTTAACAAATTCTTTGTCTCTCAAATTTTTGGAGTACGTAAATTCTTACTATAACAATTATTGAAAATAAGCAATAATTTTCTGTAAATGAACACACCTTTTTTTAAAACCTTTAAAAGTTACGTTTGAAAGCATGTTGATAATTTATGATTTACTCAATTTTAAAATATTTTCCCTGTTTTTGAGATTGCTCTATTTATCATATTGTTACGTTACTGCCTTTCAATAACGTTTTGGTTTATTTCCTTTATAATAAACCGTTTCGAGTTCTTTATTGCAACTTTTATAAAATAAATAAAACACAAACACTTTAAACACTATTTACAATTTACTCAACTCTATTTAGTACTAAGTCTTTTTAACAACCGTAATTTATAGCTTTTATTCACAACCAACTATATTTTTCTCAGCGTTATACGTTATTGACAAAGTCTGAACTAAGAATGATCTCATTACGCTAGTCGCCGCTAGTATTTATACAGCAATTTGGTTGTCTAGAATATTCGAAATGCTTTTCGAAGGTTCGAGGCTTTACTTATTCACCACACTTTAATTTGATGTATGGCAGCACTTATGTTTACATAATTTTACCTCTTATAATGAAGCTTTTTTTAACGGTCATTTCTAGGGCTTTCTGCACATTGGGATTGAAATGTACTAAATTATAACAATTTTTAATAACAATGTAAACTAATAAAATTACTAAAAAATACAAGATAACTAATAAATTCAACTAATTCTTAACTAATAATTACAACTAATTCTTAACTAAAGTTACTTTCGTAACAATATTATTTTGTTTTCAAATAATTTTCAATTTGAAATCGAACTTCCGTGTTTGTTGGGATATGTGATAAGTTTGACTGTTTCTGATCACATAGTTTCTTAAGCACAGCATTTTTACATTAAAGAACCCACTGTACAGCAATAAGGAACTATTTTTATATGTTTCTTTTTGATAATCACCTTGATTGTTAAAAACCTTGTAATTTACCCAAAGTTTTTAAATTTTCCAGAAAATAACATACATTTTTCTTATGCAAAATGCATGCCTTTTTAAAAAAATTACCAACTTACAATAAGATTTTGTGCATTCATGCCAACAAGGCCAATGAATGAATGTTTGAATTTAAATTTACGTAAATCCCCTTGAAAACCTGAAACGACAGATGTCGACTTGAACACTATACCATGAATTATAGCCATCTTCAATGCTCCGTATTTGTATCTTATGGCGGTGACGATGATGATGAAGCATTGAAAATGAAACTGGTTGATTGCATTAATATAATTATTTAGTCGTAAGAACTACGAAGTGAGCGAGTGAGTCATTCATTGATTTGTTCGAAAACAAAATCTCAAACATCAACGAAATTTTAAGATCGCTAGTGACCGCAGGAATCCCCCGTTAAAAATGTTACCGTAGGTAACGAATATAAGAAATTAAAAAAATGCCACGAAAATTTTTTTTAATTAGCGATTTTTTTTCTTTTAAGCAATTATTTTTATTAAAAGCTTTTATTTAACTTACAATGTATGTATGTAATATGTATGTTTGTTCTGGTGAAATCTTGCAACTCAATTTTGAAGCAGTTATCTCCAACCGATTGAGCTGAAATTTTGTATACTCGTTCAGTTTGGATGACAATGCATGGCAAACTGTGTGACGTCATTCTAAATCCAATACGGCGAGCACACACAACATGGCGGACTAGTTATTTTTAATGCTCTTCTATAATATGGGTATTAAATGAAAGGGCTTGCTAAGAACAACTCGCAGAATAAAGTGGTAACTCTAAATACAAGCTTTTATTTGAGTGCGCTAATAAGAAAAAAAATTATTTTTTGCTTTAAAACTTTTACTATCAACTTATAACATCATTACACAAGTTATATGATATAAAAGCTTGTCGCGAGATTTACTTGTGCAGAAAAACGAGTAAATTAATAACATGATGTTAACTTTTAAAATTTTTAAACTAAGTAAATACAAGTATGTATGTACTTAAACATCGCGACAAGCTTTTATATCATATTAATTGTGTAATGATGATAGTAAAAGTTTTAAAGCAAAAAATTATATTTTTTTTTCTTTTTAGCGCATTCAAATAAAAGCTTGTTTTTTAAAAAGGTTTTTTACTTTTAAATTATTTATAAGAAATTAATATCTTATAAAATTTTAAATATTTACAAAAATATAACGGTAGTTGTTTTTGTAATTTTTTTCCGGGATTATCTAACAATGATAAGGTTTTTGATTTGTTCCCCTTTATATGAAACTAGCTTAACCCGGTGCGCTTCGCTACACTGCTTAAACCACTTCTTCAGTTGAGAGATATTTAATATATGCATCCTATGGAAGGTTTTCCCCCCTGCGCCTTCCCGCTTTATTTTTATTTTCAAAAGTGTAGTATACCATAGGAGTGACTTCTACTAAGTTTGAACATTCTTACTATAACAGTTCTTAAGATATGTGATATTAAACATTGGCGTCCTATGGGGGGTAACATTTCCCCGCTGCTATTTTATTCCAATTTTGGGGTTCAGAAGATCATACTACAAAAAGTTTAATAAAAAGAGTGCAGCGGCTCTAAATTATATTTCTATCTATGAGGGGTACTGCTCCTCCTCTGTCCATTTCTATATTGAAATTTAAAGTTTGCCATAATAGTAGCTTTAACCACGGTTGAAGACTCTCCCTTTAATAGTTCTTGAGTTGAGAGATATTTAATATATGCATCCTATGGAAGGTATTTCCCCCCTGCGCCTTCCCGCTTTCTTTTTATTTTCAAAAGTGTAGTATACCATAAGTGTGACTTCTAAAAAGTTTGAACATTCTAACTTTAATAGTTTTTAAGATATCCGATATTAAACATTGGCGTCCTATGGGAGGTAACACTTCCCCCGCTGCTATTGTGTTTAAATTTTGGGGCTCAGAACATCCTACTACCAAAAGTTCAACAAATTGCTTGCAGCGGCTCTTATTAATATTGCTATCTATGAGGGGTACTGCTCCTCCTCTGTCTACCCCGCCCATTTTTATATTGAAATTTATAGTTTACCATAGTAGTAGCTGTAACCATGTTTGAAGACTCTCCCTTTAATAGTTCTTCTGTTGAGCGATATTTAATTTATGCATCCTATGGAAGGTATTTCCCCCCTGCGCCTTCCCGCTTTATTTTTATTTGCAAAAGTGTTGTATACCATAAGAGAGACTTCTGCAAAGTTTGAACATTCTCACTATAAAAGTTATTAAGATATGCGATATTAACCATTGGCGTCCTATGGTGGGTACCACTTCCCCCGCTGCTATTTTATTTCAATTTTGGGGCTCAGAACATCCTACTACCAAAAGTTCAACAAAATGCGTGCAGTGGCTCTTATTAATATTTCTATATATGAGGGGTACTGCTCCTCCCCCGTCTACCCCGCCCATTTGTATATTGAAATTTATAGTTTACTATAATAATAGCTTTAACCACTTTTGAAGACTCTCCCTTTAATAATTCTTCAGTTGAGCGATATTTAATATATGCATCCTATGGGAGGTATTTCCCCCCCTGCGCCTACCCGCTTTATTGTTATTTTCAAAAGTGTTGTATACCATAAGAGTGACTTCTAGAAAGTTTGAACATTCTCACTATTACAGTTCTTTAGATATGCGATGTTATACATTGGCGTCCTATGGGGGATTCCACTTCCCCCGCTGCTATTTTATTTTAATTTTGGGGCTCAGAAGATCTTACTACCAAAAGTTCTGCATAATGCGTGCAGCGGATCTTAATATATGCGATAATTAATATTGGCATCCTATGGGGGATACCAATTCCCCTGCCCCTATCGAAAAAATAAGTAGCCTATTTTATTTTTAGAGCTCACGTGATGTATCTGTAAAAATTTCAGGAAAATCGGTTCAGTAGTTTAGGAGTCTATAAGCCAACAAACAAACAAACAAACATACAAACATTTTTCATTTTTATATATATAGATTTGTTCATTTATATAGTCGTGTCATTTCATAAATATAGAAACAAAACAAAATATAACAGCACAAAAAACTTACCTATAACAACTAAAAAGAGACAACACAAAATAGAATATCATCAAAGTTAACCGTTGTGACATAAACACTAGACAAACTTAAAATATTTATCTTAAGTTGAATCAAAGCTGATATGAACTCACCTCACATTTGGGGACAACCAAAAATATTTCTCCTTTACTACACCCAGAGAAAAAACATGTTTAAATATGGTCACCTCCAACAATACTATGTTTAAAGACAATTTTAACCATATTATGTTTAATTTAACCATATTATTGTCAACGACAACCATATTATGGTAAAAATAGTCCTCGATCAAGAAGCCACAGCCATATTATGGTTGCCTCCAAACATATTATGTTTAATAATAACTAAAATATGTTTAACACTTATAATAGCATGGTTGGTTTTTAACCATAGTATGTTGCTCTTGAAAAAGAGGAAAATACTATTGTTAACTTAAAAACAAATTATTGTCATATTTAACCATAAAATGTTTAGAGGCAACCATAATATGGTTGTGGCTTCTTGATGGATGTCTAATTTAACCATAATATGGTTGTCGGTGACACAAATATGGTTAAATTAAACATATTATGGTTCAAATTTTCTTTAAACATAGTATTGTTGGAGGTGACCATATTTAAACATGTTTTTTCTCTGCGTGTACTTTTATATCAAGAAGAGGGATACAACTGTATTTTTTTTTTTTTGGCGAAAGAGTAGAGAAAATAATATAAGAGTTTTACAGTGAGTAGTAATGACGAACTCTACATTGATTTCTTGCAAAAAGTGAAAATTAAAAAATTTTGAGTTTTGAGTCTTTAAAGGAACCAGTTCGATATTTACTATAAGAAAACATAAACTTGTGCTCTATCTAAAGCGTGCATTCAAATGTTCACACTAAGTTGGATATATTATGCAAGCCGTATATTGATTATTATCTTGTGTCAATTTTTGTTCTTACACGCAGAAAAAAACATGTTTAAATATGGTCACCTTCAACAAAACAATTTGTAAAGAACATTTTAAACATATTATGGTTACAATGCAACCACAAGGTTGTGGCACAATATGGTTGTGGCTTCTTGATGGAGGTCTAATTCAACCATAATATGGTTGTCGGTGACAATAATATTGTTAAATAAATTATAATATGTTAAAAATTTTCTTTAAAAATAGTTTTGTTGGAGGTGACCATATTTAAACATATTTGGGTGTATAAAAGGTTTTCTTATGTATAACTTTTTTTATATTGCCACATACGCAGAAAAACAAGGTGCTTTTGAAATTATTGTTTGAAAGCGATTATATGAAATGTTCTTATATCCGTTATCTACTGTATTTTCATGTCAATGTTTATCAAGTGTTTGGGAATAAAAAAATGCATAAAGTGTGAACAATTGTGTAAGTTTTGTTATAGAAAGTGAAAGGCCGATGTTCTGTTATTATAATTTAAATTTTATTTAAGACAACAAAAGTAAGTTTAACCCTTGTGTTAATACCCAACTTTATCCACATTGTTAAGCACCCGGCGTACACGGGTACCCATATGCTATAATGTATTAATAATCAATATTTTTATGAAATAAAATTAAATTTTTAAACGCTTTAAAAGCGTATTAAATTAAATTTATGTTAAAATATGATTTTTTAACTTTGTATTGCATAAGGGTTAAAATTTTGTAACTTTTTATACAGGACAGTATTTTTTAGTTATCCCATAAAGTGTATTGGTTGCCGGGGTACCCGGGTGCGCATGTTGCGATGGTTAAAGTTTAAGCAAATTTTTTTGAGTAATAAAGGAGCAAAAAAATAAATCTTAAATCTGAATTCGCTTTCTTTTAAGTTAAATAACGACGATCCAGCAGCTTGTTTAAAAATTTAAATTTTAAATAAATTTTTTTCATGTAAATATACCTAGGTGGGTACCATGGTACCCGGATATTAACACAAGGGTTAAGAAAATAATTTTTCTGTAGATTAAGGGAATGCCAAAGTATTTAAGATGAATTTTATTAATGCACACAAGAGCAATAACCAAATTTTTCGCATGGTGGTTTTATTATTGAAAACCTTAATCTTGGGTTGTTTTGCAAAAAAAAAAAACTTTACGCAACAAAATAATTTTCAAGATCAATACAAAAAAAAAAATTAACTAATTATTTAATTTTTTCTATCGCTCATTTGCTGCAACGCCGTCATAAATAAAAAATTAAATTTTGGAGTTATTGATTCAGAATTATTTTGTTTTTCTTTACATTGTGTATAAAACATATCTTTATATCTTTTTCACTCTTAATATTTTTTAATAAAAAACAGGGGTTTTTTAACTTTAAGCGAAGATTAACTCTAATCCAGGTTTGTTGGTCTGTGTTGTTTTTTCATGATAAATATTTTAAATTTAAAGAACGTATAGATTTGCTAAGTGGATATTTTCAATACACAGTAGAAATTGTTGGTGCGCGCGAACTGTTTTGATGCCAGCGAAAAAGTACAAACGTTTTTCTTCAAAGCTTTTAATTTAGGTACAAGCAAGTATGTATACCGTGGTTCTAAAAGTTTACGTAGGGAGTTAGTTTTAGGAGAAGTTAAAGTTTCTCCGTTTTGTCACATTTCTATGATGCATCGGCTTAGACAACAGTGTTACCTTTCGGTTGGAAGTTTATAATGTCTTCAGAGGATTATGTTAAATCCTACGAGGGACATTTTTATTGAACATTTTAACACTCTTAGGCCCGTAATTTCTACAAATAGATATCTAGTCGTGTTCGTACCTAACAATTATCTTTACCTATCTGGTACCACTGTTTTGATAATTTCAACGTTAATTTTGCCTACACAGAGAAAACAGATTCGTGATCACAACCGAATTTGGCGCCAATCGAATTTCATCGGTTGCATGTACTATCACACAATTCGGTTCCAATTACTGAAAATTTCGTTGCTTAGCACAATATTTTTGATAGCAACATTTGAATTTTAGTACACTATCAGTTACACCAACAGATATTGTTAGTTGTTAGTATGATTATTAGAAACAAAATTGTGCCTATACCCGAATATATGATAGCTGCAACTGAATTAACACATAATTGGTGTTCATAACAAGAGATTTGATTGTCGTTATCAATATATTTTTTTAACCGGTCAAATCTAGCCCATAAGGGACAAGGACTTGCCCAAGGTAATCCCAATGAATGGAAAAAATGGCTTATTTTACAGTACGATGTCCTAGGGCAGGACCATATAACCCAGCTTGCATTACAAAGGAGAAGTCTTAAAACTACTCCATGGTTTACTCAGGAGGATTAGCTTTGAAATCGTTTCAAAACGAAAACATGTCGTTAAAAACGAAGACATGTCGTTTCACTGCAAACTCTTTTTAATAATGACATGGTCCATACTTGCACTACATTGGACCAGCCCAGGATCGAAATGGATCAAGTAGTCCAATATAATTTGCAGGGTATAAAAAAAATAATACATACATTTGTACGTGTATATGTTCATACCTATAAGAATACGTAAATTACTTACCCCTATATATTAAGTTCTGTACATTTTCCATTTTTGACCGCAAAATAAAAAATTATTTTAATCTATCAAATGTTTTGACAGAAATTTTAGTAAGCAATTGCGGCTTTTAACTATTTTTTGTTCGTGAATTCCGAATAATTATATTTTCATTTGTTGTACTCGAATTGAAACTATTCCAACAATCAATAATTGGCAGCAATAAATAAATAAACATTTAGATTACAAAATTTATTGACGAAAGCAAATTATTGATTGCAATGACCAATATTCAGTATTGCTCTATATTAAATTCGGTTCTGATTCTAACCATTTGTACTAATTTTTAGAACCAAATTAAATTAGTTATCATAACTAATAAAAGAATTGAAGGAATCATATTTCAGTTGGAACATCGTTTTAATAATCAAGAGAATTAAAAATCAGTTAGAACTATACATTTTTAATAGTTGCAATAATAAATCATGTTACTTGATCAATATTTTATTACTGCAACCGTTTCTCAACCAATTTGTTTTCTGTGTGTACGTGTATTAACTATCGAAAATTTATGGCTTTAAATTCATTACACTTTAGCCTGTAGGTAAGAAATACGTTTTAAAATTATGAAAAAACTACATATCTATACACAGCTAGATATCTATTTGTAGAAATTACGGGCATTTATCTTCAACGTATGGGTCTTTTTTGTGCCTTTTATAAAAAGGGGCCAGCGTACTCGAAGTAGCTTGATCTGTAGGGTGCACAGCTGGTTTAAATTTGCGACTTTAGCAAATTTTATGCTTTATTTAAAGTCCTTTATTTAATGTCCTGCCAGTACCAGAGGAAAATTTTACCCATCACGGTTTCGATTCTCATATTGAACTGTTAAGCGCTCTTCCAATCGAATAAGTTCTGTAGTAGTGGTTCTTCATGTATTAATGTTGAAATATTGCAAAAGAAAAAAAAAGGATTTTGGGAGGAAAGTTCATGTTAAAAAACTGACTACGTAGCAAAATGATTTACTGAGAGTGGATTCTGGACCACTGTATCTTACAGCTAAGAAAAATATTAAAAAAGGTGGTCTAGGCATAAAGGAAGCTAATTAATTCTCCTTTAATTGCTTTTAATAAAATGCAAATGTTCTTGCATTAGTGAGATGTAGTACTTTTTTTGCTCGTCTGCTTAGTTTTCAATTAAACAAATTTCCTGAGGGATCCAGGGAAGAGACACTAATTTTATATAAACGTAAAAGGATTTGACCAAAAAACCGTTACTTAATAAACTTCCATAAATTATGTTTAGAACAAATATCGCTCTTAGCTATACAAATCTCTCTTAAAATAAGTGCTTGACTTCAATGTGAATTTTACAATTAACTTTACTAAATATCCCTTGGATCTCAAAATTTTAATTTTTCTTCTTCCTTTTCGTTTCGACAAAATTTCGTTGTTATTTCAATACCTTAAGTTGACAATTTTAAAATGTCTTTTTTGGCACTGCTTTTGAAGAAAGTAAAATTAGTGTGCTCTCACACCACCTTCTATGTAAATTTATGCTGAGGTTTAAGTTCTATTCAGTGGTTATTCTCAATAAAATTTTCCAATACTATATTTTATTTTAAGCCCAATACTGAAGATTTCACAAGGTTTTTAATAAAATGCGGCTTTTTTTTTATTAATTTCATGTGTCTTATTTTTTATTTTATTAAATTTACACTTTTAGCAAAATAATTTTTTTTTAATAATAGAATACACTTAAATAATACTGCAATCACTCCTTCTTCTTAATTTTTATCCTTAAACATTTCACGTTTCCTTCGTTTTCTTCTTCCCTTTAAGTTATCCAAATGGGAAAACATCATCATTTCATTGCCCGTACCAGCCGATGTATTAGATGAACCTACCCTTAATAATAATTTCTGTGGAGCTCCATCTGGAACTCCAGTCGTTCTCATAGTGGTCGACATAGTTGTTGTTGTTGTATTCTGACTACTTTGTCGAGGATCTATGCAGGGGCAATACGGTATGGGTCTTACACCGCCGGTCAAACACACCAAAGGATCCGCCGGACAGGGAGGTAAAGTTGTAGGAGGTGTTGGCTGGTATGTTGGTATGGGTGAAGTATAAGTAGTACTTGTGGGTGGCAAGGTTGTTATAGGAAAAAAGTCATAATATGGACATAATCCTTTTAAGCTGGCCAAATAAGAAAGGAATGGCCAAAAGTAGATTTTGGCACACAAGTCATCGAATGTCATTTTTTCTAATTGAAATGTGATTTTGTTTTAATTTTTATAAAATTAATTTTCGATTTTGTTTTAAAGCCAGCGATTTAACATGTGGCGTTGCTCTTAAATGTAAGTTAGAATTGTTACTAAATTATAATTTGTTTATTTTATTGAAATCAACTGTGGAAATGTTTTATTTAGTGAAATCGTTGACATTTGCCTTTCACACATCTTTAAATGGTGCACGAAGCGTAAATTCATTAGTATTGTTACATGAATCCAAATATTTTCTTCTTATTTTTTGTGTTAATTTATTAATGTTGTTATTTTAATGCAGTTTATATGTACAATAAATAAATAAAGATAATGAATAATTATAATATGGATCGAATAGAAATAGTGTATTTGACAAGTTAATTATACTCTACACTACCACAACTGGGTAGGGTATTATGTCTTGGTGTAGTTGCCATAAATAACCAGAACCATAAATATTAGTCATACACCGACCTAAAAACTCAGCAATGGACTCAGTATAGTTTTTAAAATTTTTAAGATGGTTTTATAAAATCCAGCCGTTACCTACTGCAATTGAAATAAATCAGTTAACGATTTTAACTCATATTACAATCATGGAATCATTTTGTCTAGCGATTAGTCTATATATTTGGCAAAAGTAGAGTTTTCAGGTCGGAATACCCAAGGAAATTTAGTTGTTTTCAATTTCAACTCACTCGGGAATTAAGTGCGGAATTATTAAGCAAATTTCTTTCAAGTTTTCCCATGTTCTTGATTAATTTACGCAATGTTTTGCTAAAACAAAAATATACAAAAAATTGTTCAAACAAGGCGAATTCAAGTTTTAGCTGTGTTTAGTCGATAAGCTGGCTATGGTTTTTCGCTTGTTGAATCTGTCAAAATACAAGTTGCGTTAACATTTTGTTTGAAATTTTGACATTTTCAAAAAGCAAAAGTAACACCAAATTTGCTATTGTTGTTGTATTGCGGCCATCTGATATAGAATTCATCTCGGTCTCAAATAAAAACGGGTGTTCTTTTTTTCTCTTCTTCTCTCTCTCTCTCCACCTAGCTTTTTCCCAGCGGGAAAATGAGGAATTGATTACATAAATAACTAAAAAAATAATGTATTATTTTCGAAATAATAGTAATGCATTCATTGGAATCGAGAAGTTAATTTTATCAGAAAAAGTTATGCATTGATTACCACGTATACTCCCACATTTCCAGAACAAGGAATGTATTGTTTCTGTTCGTGACTATTATTATAAAAATTCGTTCATTTTTACTGCCTTTATGTCGTTTACAAATTTTTATCATAAGGGATGCACTTTTTAATTCATTCGCAGGATACATTAAAATAATTTATTACAATCCTAAGACATGTTCCGTGTTAAGAATAATGAATTCTGGAATCAAATATTATACAAGATATGTATTACATTCTCGATTCCTATCGATTACATTTTCCCGCTGGGTTGTTTAAGAATTTTGTGAAATTATAAAATTTTAGCTAATGAAAAATTAAGCTTCTGAATATTCAATGTAGGGTATAAATATATACCCTACGGCATTAATCAAACCCACACCACAATAGTGGAGAGGGTAGATAGTATGCGTTTGAGCTGATGTTTGTAACACTTTGAAATATTGGTTTTATACCTTTTAGTATACCGTTCGACTTTGAATCACTTTTTGAATCTATCTAATGATGTCTGTCCGTCTGGATGGCTGTCTGGCTGACTGTCCAATTAAACCTTGTGCGCAAATTTCAAGTCGCACATGTGGAGATATGCCTATTGGAAATGGTGAGAATCGGTCCATAATTTCACACAGCTCCTACACAAGCTTCTTATCGGAATGTTGTCTTTGTCCGTAAACTATCCTTTAGACCATTTTATTATGTTGGTATTTAGATTGAATTTGGTTCAAGCTAAATTTATTGCAATCTAAATTATCGTACCAAATTTTATTGGAAACGATCTATATTTGACCATAGCGCCCATACAAATACTACTCCCGAAAATGGCTTTTAGTGCTATAACTTCCTTATAAATGTTGGTATTGACATAAAAACTGACAACAATAATTTTTGCGATAGATTTTATATCATTTCTATAGTAGGTCCATAATTAACTATATTGCTCATTTACTTCCATAGTGGCATAACTCGAGAAAATTCACTTAGAAAAAATAACGACTCAATCTCTTCAAACGGGGAGAGTATAAAAGATATAAAGCTACATTTAACACTCAATATAAAGATAAACACAGCAAATAATTCAGCATCACTTACTCCAAAATTTCATTTTTTGACTTATGTCACTTTTGAAGTAAATGGGCGATATTTCCCATAAATCACTAAAACACAAAAAAATCGTAAATATGTAGATGAAGATATCTAAATAATATTCGGTACAAGCAACTTTTGCATGAATCTTAACATCATAACATAATTTAGTTCTGGCGGATCTATTATTACACATGGATCCAAAATAGAGTACACCCTTTTGTTTTTAAATACTTGGGGAATTAAAAAGGTGTGCTCTTAAGTCATATCGTCATAATGTCCTAAATAATATTTTTCAATTGTTTAAAAAAAAAAATTGTTCTGTTTGAAACAAAATAAAAATTTTAATGCTGTGTTCATTGATTCGTCATAACTGTAGGGAAGAAATCTAAATTATAAGGCCTTGCCCACAGCAGTCATATATATGTATTTCTTGTAATTATTTTAAGATATATATGACTATACAATTTTATGACTACTTTGTGTAGGGTATCACATGGTCGGGCTTGACCGACCATACTTTCTTATTTGTTTTTAATTTTTGTTTCTAAAATTATTTAACTGATTTCACGGTTTATGATTTAAGTTATAGTTACAAAAATCTATGTTGACCCATTGATTCTTTTATAATTAAATATAACACAATTAATTAGTATAAATTAAAATAACTCGGCCACTAATTTTTATTTTTATCATAAATGCATTGTTTATATTTGGTTCATACTCATATTAATAACTTTTTTAAATGACTGAGTGTCAACGATTGTGTCGATTTTCTAAATTTTGCACAATGTTTTTTAACGCAATACAGTGGGGATTATAAAAAAAAGGGAAATAAATCTGCGGTTTCAAAAGGGGTACAACGATTTGATAAAATTTAACCCAAATGTGGCTCGTCATGTTTTTACAGGAGAAGCAGAAAACATTAAAAAGTCAATAATAATAAAGTGTTCTTGGAGTTTGAAGTTCTTTTATAAAGTCGCAATTTCTTATCGCAGGGGTGTAAATTTGCGTTAGCATGTAGTGGGATAGAACGAACCACAATGAATTTAAAACCCCATGTTGAATTGTTGTGTAGTTACGTCCGTTTGCATTTAAGGTGACGATTTGTATGTATGTCTGCACATTGCAAAGTGAAGTTCTTAGTTTTGGGTTTAAATTTTCTATGTTTTATAGGGGATTGCAGTTTGGAGTCTTCTAAGTCCATGTCCATTAATCATTTAGGTTCTTAAAAAAAAAATAGTTCAACTAGGCCTTTGCTATCTTTTGGAATAAGTAAGAAATTAAAGTAATTTGAGAACATTTAAGGTAGAAGTACAAAGCATGCGTAAGCTCGTCGACGAGTATCGCGCGTTTAAAAACTATAGCGCGTGAATAATGGCAAGTTACAGAATGCGCGTTATAAAAGCCTTGTATTTCAGCTGTTTTTTTTTTTTATTATATTTTTTAAAAACTTTTCTTATAGAATTCTAAGCTTCAGCTCTTTTTTTTACAATTACTGTAGTTTTATAAACTTTTTAATACGTTTTCCTTCATGATTCACAAATTTGTTAAATTAGTCTTTTTTATTGTCAGCTAATTCAAAAATACACAGCGCGTTAAAAATGCCGCAAACGCGTCAAAATGTTCTTGTGTAACTTGTTCTATTAACAAATACTAGTTAAACTTTTTCGTAGCCGTGTTTGAGAAATGTGTTATTAATGGCCAATAAATCACTGATGGTTTAAACGCTGATTTAGTTGAACTAAACTTGAATTTATATGTCGTTTAAGCTCAACTAATATAAACGATTAATCTTATTAAATTCATAAAGTCTGTATTGGGAGTTTAAACTGCCAATTTTATGCGTTTAAAGACCAAAAAGAGAGTTTAACTTGCTCTGATTTTTTAGCCTTAAGTGGTACAACACATGCTGTAAAGGTTAACTTAGAGTTTTAACTTTAAGTTTGCAATAAAAAATCATAAGACTTTCCGTTTTGAAAGAGATTTTTAATTCTTTATTTTATTGTCACTACTGTACGGCACCAGCAAATAAACTGCTTTAGTTTTAATTAACAAAACAAAAAATATTTCAATTATCTTGTTAAAAGATACTCCTTATTAGGGTGTTCAATTAATCGTGTTTTATTTTTGTTCGATGAATTGATATTTGGAATTTTTAATTTATTAGATTATATATATATGTCCTTTATTTATTTAAATACAATATAGATACAGCGATGTAACATAAAAATACTTAAATAAATTGTTCACGAAGAACATAGGGCGTATTAGATTAAACGAATAAAATTTTAAAATTAATCGATTAATTGCATATTTTAAAATCCAGAAATTTTATAAATTACGAAATTATTTGTTAAAATAATTGAGTTAAATACAAAAAAAAAAATTACAATAGGCACTATCCAGTTATAAGATACAAAGAATGCTGACGAAGGCCATAGCGGGCCAGAAAATGCATTACGTTCTGCAGGTTTCTAATAGTTGTATAAATTTTCTTTACAATTTACTTCATTGCTAGCCAAAGGATAGCTAAAGTAAGCCTCGTCACAGAAAAATACAAACGAAAAATTCTGATAGTGCATAGAAAATATTCCTGGATAATATTGAAGGAATAAGCCTATTAAAGTTTAAAAGCTTTTGAGGATTGTAATTTGACTTAGAATACACATTCGAGTAACATGACAATTTATATAAGGTGTGTTCCACAAGATCTCGGGCAAGCTCGGACTAATGAGAGTAAAATGAAAATTATTCTCTAAACTACGAAACTACCCAAAATTGCTGGAACGCAAAAACCATTTTTGCACTTCTTCAAATACTAATGCTGCTTACTTTTCAAATTAAGATCTTTTTAAGTGATTTTAGAAGCTTAAATGTCATAACATTATAAAACCAAAACATTTGCATCATTGTAATTTTTTATATATGTATGTTTTGTTTTTTTTTTATATTAAAGATTAAGGGAAATATGTATGCAATAATGTTATTACCACTTTAATTTTTTTATCAAAACCTTTCATTTTGCTTTTTAATATATTTTTTAATAAAAACTTAGCTATTTCATTTGCATGTAAATTTCCTGATTAATTTATCAGTTTCATATGTAAGCAAGAACAGCTGATTCTTTATTCTTGTCCGAACTTACCCAAAGAAAAAGTCCGTGCAAATTTGTACAGGAAATGAAAAAAAATTACTCTCTCAATTACTATCTTAATTGCACAAAAATTGTTATTTGGAACGCTTTTGGGTCACTTTGTGCAAGTTCGGACTATTTCGTTATGCATGTGGAATAGAGCTATAATAAATGTTACCTACCATGAGAAATAAATTCCCAGATTCTATTTGTTAAAATAATTGAGTTCTTTGACGTCCTAACCTCGGCACCACTGCGGTGCCTGCCAGCCAACACTCAAACATCAATCTTTAACCAGTGGTTCGAAATTTGCTGTCATTATAATTTTCAATTTTATTTACTGTTGGCTGGCAGCCACCGCTGTGATGCCGAGGTTAGAACGTCAATAAATTTTAATAAATTTCATGTTGTAAAATTCCTTCCTTCAGTAAAAATAAATTAATGAAAATTAAATATGATGAACTCAAGCCTAACTAAAAATATTAAAAAATATAGTTTTTCTTTCAATAAAATTTAATTTTATCAGTTTTTGTTAAATCTAATGAAAATTGTTTAAACCATTAGGGTGGGCAATCATATACATTATTTCTAAAGCACTTTTTTTGTCGGTTGCAAATATCTCCCATATCACCGCATCAAATTTAATGAATGATATCTCATTTTAAAGCTTATTTCTAACACTAATGACGAAAAATAATTAGAAATTGAAAAATTAATATTTTCATTGATAAAAATTATATTTTATATAGAATTGCATGATAATACTGTTGTCATTATGATTATATGTTTTTGTTCAAATGTGGTAATACAGGGTCGCTTAATAGTAATGCAGTTTTATACTTTTAATAAAATGTATTGAAGTTACTAAAATTTCCATTAATTATTTTCATTTTATGTTACAAAAATGACAACTAACGGTGCGAAATATTCGCACGGGTCATCTAGTATATCCTTAGTATAATTTTACAACCATAAAATCCCCTGAACATTTTTACTTTCATTTCTTTGAATTGGTAATGCAGTGCTAATCAAATTACACTGTATTATCGCATAATAAATCCTCTTTATAACACTTACTTTTAACGGATAAAAAATGTTAGCTTATCCTTGACATTAACCATTAGGTAAATATATTAAGAAACACCCTGTTGTATACTTAACGTTATATGTTAACCGTTAAGTTTTCTTTCTTTCTTTGTCTCTCTCTCTCTCTATTTAATAACCATTTCATTAATAGTATACAAAAGCCTGTTGCATGAAAAAAAAATCCGAAGAAGAAGAAAAAGGGATGCTGGAAAAACAAAATCTGTACAAACGAAATCTCTTTTTTTTTGCAAATGTAGACCAAATAAAATTAGAAGCGCGTATAAACTCTTCGTGTAAGGACACGTTTAACGGTAAAATAATTGTCCATGTAAGGATTACTTTTGTTTATGTTTTCCTAAATTCAATTGTGTGTATTTTGATTTGTGGCTGAGTGTCAATGTGTGTGCGTGTGTTAGTGTGAACAGTGCTTTGTCCTGGAATCCAAAAACACAGTTTCAGGATAACAAAACTACAACAATATTAAAAAAAACACAAGAAAAAAAATCTTGTGGTGGTTTCTTTTAATGTGTGGGTATATGTGTGTTTTGTTTTTAAAAGCATTTGGATATGAAAATATCAAAAGTTTATAACACATACATACATACGTACATATTGGTGAAAAAAAATTTGACTTTGACTAAAACTAAATGCCTGGCTGTGAGTCCTTTGTGACTGATTTTCTCAATATTTGTCTATTTGTTTGTATACATAATTCTGTTTTTTTTTTTTTTTTAATTAAATAATAAAGTAGTTATAAAGTAATATTACCAAACAAATTCCATAAAACCCAAGAACTAACATACATAAAAAGTTATAATCTATATAAACAAAAACTTTAAGAAAATCCTTAAAAAATCTAACGAAGGTGTTTATATACCTGATTACAAATTTTTCTTTGAAGTGTGTGTGTATGTGTGAGTATATGTGTAAAACAGTTACTCCTGTATAAAAAAAATTGAAATTATTTACCTTTTGATATTGCAAAATAAGTAAAACGTAAGAAAACAAAGAAATGGTTTTCAATATAACAAAAGAGATCCTTTTACCTCCTGTACATGTGTGAATTCATGTAAAATAAAAATAATGGAAAATCTGTACGTGTTTATGTCTGATAACAAAAGCATTTTATTTAATCTAAAAAATATATACTATATAAATATAAGCAGTAAAAGAGGATAATAGAATTGCTTAAAAAATAAGTAACAATCTAAACAAAAACGAAAAATCAGTAAACCAAAATAAAAAAACTTTCTTTTTATACTTAATGGATTTACAAAAAAAAAACACAAAGTCATTGACATCACTTGTGCTGAAAGGTATTATTAGAATGTGTTTTTGTTTAATAAGATTTCCAAGGCATTTTAATTTATTTCTTTAATATAAGTTTTCCATTTTACATAATTCGTTTTCATTTTTTTTATAAAATAATATCATTAATCATTTTAAAATATTTTTAGAAATATAGAAAAAAAAGCTTAACCCGGTGCGCTTTGCTACTTCCCTTAAAAAAGAAACTAGTGAAATTTGTTTTAAAATAGATCGCGTGTATTGATAACGAAGCTATTAAATTGAAATTTGGATACTTCTATTGTTGTCTTTCTCTAGATATTAAGACATTTATCTATCACTGTTGCGATTTGACAAGTCTTAAATTGTACCATCTCAATGTCAAAATTGTACCAAATTGACATAAATTGTACCAAAACTTCGCTGTAAAAATAAAAAAGGAATACAAAGTAATTCATAAACAGTTTTTATTCAATAAAATTTAAAACAAAACAAGTAAAAAAAACTATAATCGGTCAAGCCCGACCATTTGACACCCCACAGCACACACAGTATTTAAAGACTCTATTTCGGACCCATGGGCAATCATGGACCAGCCAGAGTAAAAGTATGTTAGGAGTTTAAGATTTGTGTGAAAATTCCTTGTTTGAATATGATTTAGATATCTTCATCTATATGAGATTTGTTTGCCCTTACGTATTTACGGTAGGGCGCCTTTATGGTGGGACCTATGTATGGTCAATATTGGACCTACCAGCACAACATTTTTTATGACATAGTAGCTATCTTAAAAGTTATTGCAGCCAATTTGTATGTCATTACCAACATTTATAATGAAGTTATGGCATTAAAAGCTTTCCGAGAGTTGTATCGTCAAATATGTACCGAATTCAATAAAATTTTGTAAGATGATTTAGATTGCAATAAAATAAGTTTTGCCCAAATTAAATCTAAATATCAACATAATAAGAGGGTTTATAGTTACAAACACTATTCCGGAAAGAAGTTTGTATGGCGGCTATGTGAAATTACGAACCGATTATCACCATTTTCAGTTGCTTCGTAGTTATAAATTGAAAGCGATGTACAAAACTTCATCAAATTACCTTCAAAATTGCGACCTTTACTTTGCGTGGACATGGACAAAAAACCAGACAGCCTGCAGCCAACCGGACTGAGGGACAACGTTAAATCGACTCAGACAGTGATACTGAGTCGATCGGTATACATAAAAGTGGGGTATACACTGATAGAAAAGGCGTCATAACACAGAAAAAATTATTGCCGAATTATTTTCAAACAAACGCTTGTTTGAAAATTTTTTTAATTTCTATAAATTTTTTTACTGATTCAATCAATATTTTTGTTTGATTTTTATTTAACCAACAAAAATGTGGACAACTCTTCAAAAATATAATAAACGCGTTATTGGTGTCAAGTTTTCATAATTTTGTATGAAATATTTAACGCTCTTTAATGTTGTCGTCTTTTTGCATTTTTTTATTTGATCGTAAGCAACACTTCTTTATGTGAAATATAAGAACAACAACAAAAAACACACACAGTCTATTTTTGGACGCTTTAAAAAAGTGCAACTATGAGAAAAACAATAGCAGAAACGACATTATAAGAAACAAAATCCCGTATTCAATTTTTTAAAACTGTTTGGTTAAATACATCAAATACAAAAATAGAATGATGACGAAAAACATGTCGAGTCGGTCTGCTGCCGTTTTTGGTTACATTTCTTCTTTAGCAAAGGACAGGATACAGCAACAGAGAGTGATAAAGAAAAACATTGTGTTGTGTGTATAAATAAGACTTCGTTCAAAAATTATTCCAACAAAAAAAATGTGTCTCAAAGCCAGTCGGCGGCTCTGCTTTGCCGTCACCTTCTCATACAGTGCTTACTTGTGTGCGCGTCATTGCTTGTGCAAAAACTTTTTTTTTTTTTTTTGATTTTAAAATTTAGTATATGAATTTCAGTAAACTTTTTGTTTGATTCAGTTAAATTATTTGTTTGAAAAAATCAGTGTTTTTTTTCAGTAAACAAAATGCAAATAAATTGTTTGAATATGCAAATTTGTTTATAGGACCGATTTCAGACAAAAAATTGTTTGATTCTACAAATTTTTTGTTTGAATTGGAAAAATAATTTTTTCTGTGTAACGCTGATGTATTTTGACATCAGTACTATGTAGGGTATTCATTTAATCTGGCTTTTGCTTTAATCGGTTAATCGCTCGGTTAATTAACCGATGTTTTGGTTTAATCGGTTAATAATCGGTTAATTTGGTTTTTGATCGGTTAACCGATTAATAAAGTCTTTTTTTTAAATAAGGTAATTCCAATAATTAAAAATGCATAAATTATTTATTATTTGGAGTTTATTAGTAAAAAAAAACAAGAATAACAATTCTTTATCTAAAACGAGCAAACAAAAAAAATAATTCATATATATTTGACATGTATTTTTAAATTAATACATAATCCGAGGTGTTCTGGAAATCGAAAACGCAAAACGCAAGAACTTTTTGAACGTCGTTTTTTAATAAGATTTCTGTAGTAAAAGAATTATTTTATTGACAAAAATACAAATAATTCAATATTTTATAACAAAAACTAAAAAAAATTAGATTAAAAGTGTAATAGAAACAACTTTTAAATTCTTGCGTTTTGCGTTTTCGTATTCCAGAACACCCCTGAATATGTATTTATTTAAAAATAGGCTGTGGATCATTTTATTATTTAATTCAATAGTTTAAGGAGATCTGATAAAATAATTTTTTGGAAGACAATTTTGGTTTAGGATTAAAGCGATAATTTTCTTTTGTTTTGACAACATTTGACTTGGAAAATTTTTTTTCACTTATCGTGGGTGTTGGCGGAATTAGAAACAGCTCATAATACAGAATATCTAATTTCTCAATCCTTTTCCTGGATTTCTCTAAGCATATAAAATCTTCCATTATGCCATTAGAGTCCTGATTTAATTTTTAAAAATTTTTAACACTTCTAGTTGCTTCGGTTAATTCTGTTTAAAGAGTGTATGTATTACTATCGAGAGTTTATTCTGTTTTTGTACTGTATTTTAAGAATATATTGCTAGAAGGAAATATATTGTAAAAAAAATGTTTTCTCAAAATGTTTATGAGACGAAGCAATTAATTACAACACAAACAAATTTTTACAATATTACAAAAAATTTTAAATTATGTAACATCGGTAAATCGGTTAATCGACTGAAATTAACCGGTTTAATCGTTAATCGAAAACAGACAATTTTAAATTAACCGATCAGTTAATCGGGTAGTAATTAATCGGTTAACGGTTAACCGAATGAATACCCTAGTACTATGACAAGTGTCTTCGTTTTTGACCTTATGACACTTTTCATCATTGTGATGTCAACCTTAACATCACTTGGCCAAAGTGTTATCAGGGTCAAAATGGAATTATGTCATCAATGGGATGACACATCGGCATCACAGAAATGACGAACATGTCCTCAGTGCGATGACGCAGTAACATCGGAGAAAGGACACATTAGCATTAATTTAATGACATTAAGTCATTAAGTCAAAGTCATTGGAATTGACTTAAGTCAAAGTGTGAGAATATTATTATTTACTTACCCGTTACAGATGTTCGTTTCACGTTTGTTGAATTACGACCTTTGTTTATAGCAGAACTCTCAATAATAAGACACCAGCACCATGCCTCATGTGGGTTTCGTAATCATTCTACTTTAAACATTTCATGTATTTAACTAAATTATTTAAAAAAAATAGATTATAGGAATTTTTGCTTCTTATAATACATTGTAATCAAGGAAATAATGTTAATAATATACAAAATGTGGCATCGAAGTGATGTCGCTATAGTCATAAAATAGATGGCACGTAAAAAATTACAAAATTGTACGAAGACGTTAGTCATTGGATTGATGCTACTTTTTGCATCATTGACGCCATTTGTAGTAACATTGAGGTCACAATTCTGATGTAAGACCATCATCAATATGAAGATGAATTTTTCTATCAGTGTAGGACCAATATTTTTAACAATAATCCAATTTTTAGTAGCTCTGATCAGGGCAGAAAAGTAAGTTTATCCACCTAAAAAAATAGATAAAACTACGTGGGTATTTTTTGAATTGTACCAAAAAAAGATGAATTGTACCAGTGTACCAATAAAGTTTCGATTGTACCAAATTTGGTACAATTGTACCACAAATCCCATTAGTGTTATCTATCCCTTGTATGGCAAGTTTCACGATCACTTTTCCAGTACAGGTGCTGCAGGAAAAGCATGAAATTGTTTGTTTGTGCGATCAATGAAAACAGAAACCATATATTTATCTGCTAAAGAGCATTTTTGAAGCATATTTTTAAGTTAATAGTGAATATTTCACCTTGTTGAGTCATATTTAAATGCGGTGCAGTGTTATAAAGCCGTAGGCCATAAAGCTTTATGGCTTTATAACCAACACTCATGTGCAGTAGCACCATAATCGTTTTGCAGCCAAAGTAGAAATAACGCCATAACAGTGTAATTGTTATAGTTACATACGCAGTAAAAAATTTGCTCCAAAATGAACAGGTTTTATGTATGAATGGGATGCCTGATTTTTGTATGGGGTGTTCCCGGTTTGAAGGGCTACTTTCTGCTGACAATAAGTGCTTCTTTTAACTTGCAAACAAAGCACTCCTAAAGTGATTTTTAATACCGTGTTCAGATATGCACCTTAATTGAGTTTTACGCAATAAATGACATTATTGAGCTCAATTATCCATATAAAATTGCAATTTAGTTATTGCTCAATTAATACGAAATTGGTATAAATATTGAGTAAAATTTAAATGCGACCCTGTCACAAGTGTGTTTAGTGAGCATAGCACAACGTACTAAGCAAAGTGTTTTGACATTTGGCAACTGAAATTACAACAAAACAAAGGCCCATCCATTAGGTCTGCGTAAAAGCCAGATGCTTATTCCTAAAAGATGTCAAAAGTTGTTTACATTTTGCTTATATATGTACATTTTTGTTTATGTTGCATGTTGCATGTAGTAGTAATATAAATTGAGTTAGCTAAATTGTGTATATGTGAACAGAAAGAGCTTCAAAAAACCCAAATTTTTTTTAACTGGGTATTGCCAAAAGAATGAGTTGCTATTGTCAAGTGTTGAAAAGATATGGTAAAGGTCTTTGCAGAGAAGGTTTAGTAAGCGAAGCCCGTGTTTGTTCTACCAGAGAGGAGCAAGCCCTTGCGCCCGGCCGAAAGCCCGCTACGCAGGAAAGCTTAAGTAAGCGAAACCGAGGAATTTAAAAGCCGGAATTTTAAAATCATGAATTTTAATACCCTGAATAGTAGAATTCAGCAGTAATGTAGCAACATTCATACAATTTCATAAATTAAAGATTTTTGCTGCAGTAGAGAAATGTAACTTTGCATATGACTAGAACTTGTCATTCTAAAATGAAAAATTGAACAACGTTAAAAGTGGGCTTGGTTGATGAATGTTAAAAGAAATGATGAGCAATAATATAATTATATCTGTTCACCAAACTTAAACAAATTAACTAAAGTTAATTAATAAAAAAATAATATTTCATAAGCTTGAGCTATATAGGAGGTATCGCGCCTAAAAAGACAATTTCAAGCAAGCTAAAAAAAATCGCTCCTACACTGAATTTCACGATTATACACTGAAAGAAAAATGCTTCATATATTTAATGAGTCGTTTTCATAAAAAAAAATTCACTGGTTAAATTAAAATTTTCATTGTCCAAATGGAATTTCTTGGGTATAATGAAGTATTTTCGTTAATATCGATTCATTGGATTTCGTAATTACGTTTAAAATTTTCATGGGATATATGAAAACTAAAGTTTGTCCAAGTTAAACAAAAAATTTTAATTGGGAACATAAAAAACAATATACAAACATAACTATATTAATACAAAATTATAGTTTCCTTAAAAATATGTTTAATTGTTAATAAAAAAATGAAAGATTTAATTATTTCATACATCTAATGTAATATGCTATTAAATTTATGAAATCAAAAATTTTTTTATAAAAGCAACATATTTCAATAATTGAAAAAAAAATTATTTTTAACTTTCAAATAACTCTATAGTCTCAATAATTAAAAGTATAAAAATATTTCGAAAAGCATGCCTTCATAAATTTAAATTTTCATTAAGACAATAAAAAATGTCATTATAGTAATGAAACAAAAACTTTCAATCTATGAATATGTAAGTATGTTTTTAGTTTTCTTGAATATGTACATACCTAAATACATATAGTATGTACTAAGTAATGAACAAATAAATGTTCTCCTTTAAAACACACCCTTATTTTAAACTGTTGTCAACCAAATGATGTATATGAAAAAGCTTGTTCTCTCTTTATGTGGTCTGTTTTTATTATGTGTTAGCAAAAAAAATCAACGTTGTTATTGTTGTTATATTATGACAATTTAATCTCATATGTACGGTCTTAATTGAGTAATGGCAAAAAAACATAGTTTTTTTTATTCAAAAACTACACTGCCCCAGTAGGCTAGCTGGTAGTGAGCTAGTCTATCAGCGCCGAGGTTGCGGGATCGATTACCGCCAGCGAAAAAAAAAAGTTGAATAAGAACAACTTTGATAAAAAAAAAATTTCAAAATGATAAAAAAAATTTTTTTTTACTTTTTTGAAAGTATTCATCCAATGAATAACATTCATAGATCTAATGTTATGTTTCATTAAATACATTTTAATGAAACAGGTTTCATTGATCCAACGAAGCGCTGCATAGGTTTCTTTTTAATGCAATTTTTCATGGGATTAATGTCAAAATTCATTGGTATTCTGAAGAAAATTCCTTCAGTGTAGTTCAATCCTTTCACAAGCTTATTTCTTCTGGGTTTACCCATAATAATCAAAGGCCATAATGGTGCTGCTTTTATCGGAGGAAAATTAAAATCATGACAATTAAAAAATAATTTAAAATATAATCAAGAACTATATAAGCTATAATGATTAAAAAAAATTAGGTCATAAGCGCTTATTTGGCTGCAAAAGCTAATTCCTAAAATATTTGATTATGATATTATGCATGGAAGGCATGCAAGCATATATAAATATCGTCCCCTTCATAACACAATAGTGTATAATTCAAAGTACCATGATGTCACTTAGGCTATTTTATTGTTTTATAACATGTATGAAAATCATAATACACTATTTTATTTTGTATGGTATACACTATTTTATTTGAATCTTTTGCACCATTTATCACGAAATACTTTTAAATTGTCGGACGAAAGTTCATCCAGTAAAACAAAGTATTCGTGCTTAACAATCCATTCTTTTCATAATTCACAGTAATTTTTTGGCATTTCAATGACACGTTGTTACTTGTTTTTCAATACAATTTTTACACAGTTTTAATTAATTAAAAAAAAAAAACATGAATAAAATGCAATATTCATCTACGGAAACATCCTCTTCCACATCAGGCTCATCCAAGAAATTTTTTTATTGTCCTCTAGTTTAAGATTAAGATAAAAAGAATTAAATTCTTTGGGAATGACATTTTTGGTACCCAGCCCAAGATTATTGTACTTTAAGGAAGATATGGTAAGCTGTTGCTTTAATTTAGGGCACAAATTTCGGGTATCACAGTTATAAGTGATTGATTTCCTCCTTATCAATTGTTTGCCAATCGGAGTCCCAATTCTTTTTGTAGAGCAGCAAATTAGGATTAACTTTCTTCACTTTCATTTGCTTAATCTCCTTCGTCCGTCGTACCATAATCATTGAAGAATTCTTCAGGGAAGATAGCCCTTGCCTCCTCATTTGTCTCCGGAATAGTTTCAATCTGTAGATAAATTTATTTTGCCCAAAGCTTCACACTTATTATCGTTTAAACAGTAAATACTTACCATGACTTGATAGAACCATTATTTTTACAATGCTTTTATAGTAACCCACTAGCAAAAGCACAATTGCCCCGTCTATGTCTTCTCTCAGCAAATGCTACAATCTATCAAAGAGTTGACATTAACAGTGTAAACAGATTTTAAGCTATTGTTTACGTCAACCGTAAAACAGACAGAGAAATTTTGTATGATATATAAAATAGTGTATAGGTGTCATACGGATTGATTTCAAATATTAAACTGGGATCACACGATTGCCGCAAATGCACCAATATGACACAATTTTGATTGTGCTTTATTGACGCACAATAATAAAATTGCACCAATCAAATATTCTGAAATCACACGATTGCCCAAATGTAATTGCCGCTAGTTGGTACAAAGCGAAATGGGTACATTAATTGCCGCAGAACAGTCACACGATTGTTCGTACTTGTGCCAACTGCGAAAACAGCTGTTGTAGTAGATTTTTTATTTGTTTGGAATTTCTAGTTGGTTTGTTCATTAAAAAAAAAAGAAAATTGTATCATATACATATTTAAACAAATTTTTGTTGAATAGTTTTTTTTGAAATTTTTTAAGAAAAATATATGAAATTCTAAAAACTAAACAAAGCAAAATTCTATTTTGAAATATATCAAGAAATAGAGGATATTTCTATTAAAATTTTTGTGGCCAATTTCAACAATTATATTTAAATATCAATTCATATTAAATATATATATACATATGTACATATAATTTTTCATATAATTTAATTTTTATTTGCCATGAAATGTATTCGTTTTAAATAAATTTATTAAAAAAAAAAGCAAATATTGGCGCGTATTGTGTTGTTTGATTGCCGCACAAGAACACAAAAAATATTGGTACTTTATTGTTATTTTTATTGACGCGCGGTTGCATATCAAGTGGTCACACGATTGCCGCACTAGGGTTGCATTTTATTGGTAAAAGTAAGCACAATATTGTCCTCGATTGGTACATGAGCCATTTCATTGTGCAGTCACACGATTGGGTTATTAAAAAGGATGAAAATTAGTGCATTGCGGCAATCGTGTGATCCCAGCTTTATATTGTTAAGAAATTGTGTATATAAATAAACGTTATTTTTCTATTTCATTTTGTTATGAAATAATAAAAATACTGTATCCTTTTTTACACTATTTTTCTTTAAAATTATATTTAGAGTAACAACTAATTAAAACACCATACCTGCACTTACACAATTACACAGTGCAACACGCAACAAAATAACCATATACGGTCACCACTACGTGAGTAAAGACCAAAACAAAAAAGACCCGTGTCTCCCAGTTTTGCCCTCATTTTGGAAAACGTGATCATTTTCTCAGGCTTGTTGTAGTTGTAATCAAAAAACTTCATCTTCAAGATCAAAATCTTTAAAAACTTTAAAAAATTACTTTACCTTTTTTTCTTTGTTCAGGTCCATAGGTAGCAAGCAAACCGTTCAAAATTCAAGGAAACAGTCATCCACAAAATGTACCTAAGATCTCAGTAAACAACTTCTTAGAACATATGTACTTCCTAGGAATGATTCTTAGCAACGTTTAGGTAGCCGCAAAAGTCAAAAATTTCCCGAAAATTTGATTTTTTTTACCCTTTTCCCCCTGTTCAGGTCCATAGGTAGCAAGCAAACCGTTAAAAATTTAAGGAAAAAATCAACTACAAAAATGCACCTATGATCTCAATAAACAACTTTCTAGAGCATATGAACTTCCTAGGAATTATTCTTAACACCGGTTAGGTAGCGCTTAGGTAACCGCAAAAGTGAAAAATTTCCCGAAAATTGTTTAATTTTATTTGTTTTTCCTTTGCTTCAACATGCTACTATGCTGTCTATAACCATGTACGGTCACCACTACATGATAAAAGACCATAAAAAGACCCGTGTTTCCCAGTTTTGCCCAAAGTCATGAACTTTTTTTATGGGCCCCAAAGATTTGGGTCCTCGGTGTAATTTTTACAAAAAAGTGACCATTTTCTCAGGCTCCTATCTTGCAAGCCGTTAGGAATTTTGATTTACTCTCTGAAGCACAGTTGTAGCTCTTGTCATAAAGAACAAAAATTGTGTCTTTTTTCGCCTGTTCAGGTCCATAGGTTGCAAACCGTTCAAAATTCAGGAAAACAATCAACTACAAAATTGTACATCAGATCTCAGTAAACAACTTTCTAGAATATATAAACTTCTTAGGAATGATTCTTAACACCGTTTAGGTAGCGCTTAAGTAGCCGCAAAAGTGAAATATTTCCGAAAATTCCGAACGTTTTGCAAGATATGAGCCTGAGAAAATTATCACTTTTTTGCAAAAATTACACCGAGGCCCCAAATCTTGTTATTAATGAAAAATTTCAAACACGCAATTATACGCTGATACTTCAATTGATCTTTTGGCCCACTTTGTGAAAGTAGCATTTCACCAAATTTTGACCACATTTAGAATCAGTTATGTAGATGCAATAAAAAATTAATGGTGTACATGCGTATACACTATTGTTTTATTGAGGGGACGATATAAACTCTTTTTTGTATGTAAAAAAAACAAAACATATAAATTCACTTAAAATCACATTAATGTACTTAACGATTTTGTTTAGATACTAGAAAAATTAATTGTTTGCCCGTATCAAATTTGAATGGTGACATCCCAACAAAAATTAAGTTTAAAAGATATCCATCCTTGTCAAAAAGTGTTTGTCAAAAATTTACGTCAAAATCAAAGCTCAAATGACACAATTTGCGGCCATTTTTTTTAGAATATAAAACCTACGAATGGGGAAAAAGTACGACTACTGAGAATGGCTTTCACTGCCATATATTTCTTGGTATTAAGATCATGTTTTGCAAATATAACCTTTATAATAACATTATCGGCAATTAAAAAAAAAATTTGGAGCAAATCTGTTCACAGATTGATTCTATCACATTAATATCTTCCAATTTAAATAAAATACTAATACTGAAATATTAAACACTTATTTATTATGAAAAAAGTAAAAAAATTTTACACATGAATGACTTCTATTATACAGTATTTATCGCTTATTAGCATTCACTAATTCACACGTTTTTTCGTTTCTATTAAACGAGAATTGCATTTATAAAAACTCGCGTATATGCATATGCTGTTCTTATTAAAAAAACTCCCTTAATTTCATCAGAATCATGAAAAAAGCTATTTAAAGTGCATAAAAAAAGTTAATTAAAATTGAGCTAATTTAGTATTGATCAAACGAAATAATTTTGGTTCATATTTTGTTGTATTTAACTCAAGTTGGAAACGATGCTTACATGAGAATTTTTAATGGGATATTCATTCATATTAGCAAATGCTTACACACGAAACAATTTCGACTATTTCCGATAGCAAATTGTAATTGCATGAAAGCGTCAAATGCTTACAACCGGCGTGAAAATAAGCGATAAATACTGTACAATCAGTAAACTTTCGCCTTCCAAAAAATGTGTAAAATAATCAGAAAAAAGCAAAACTACAATTTACAGTTCTACTAAAAAAAACCAATAAATTTTTCAAGGGATTTCCAAAAATTAATAAATTCCCATGTAACTAAATGGTATTTGAAAGATACGTCATTATTTTTATACCTGCATTAATCCGAATAGTAAGGTGTCATAAAAAGTCCCAAAAGTGCTTAATGGTGTTTTCTTTTCTAAAAAAAAGAAAAAATGTCACACTTTATTTAAAAAAATGCAATTTGGTGTTCGTTTCTTAAAAATGATTTGCTCTCTAAGAGGGCAGCGTGTTTTATTCTAAAAAAATGCACCCTTATATGTCATAAGGCATTGCACTTTACGCCCCGTATAAATCGAGAGTGTTGATAATGCCCTGTAAAAAGATGGCTTCTGTTTATATATAGGGTTACCAGACGAAGTTGGGAAAAAATCGCCTCTAATCAGGACAGTAAAATTTTAAAGTTTTAATAGTAATTTTGTCTATTATTTTATAGTAAAAATAAAAGAAAGCATTACATTATTAATGGTAGGTTGTCAGTGACATAAAATTTAAATGGATTCGGTGTTAAAAAATTGTTTTTGAAAAAAAACGTCAAATCAAGAAATCGTAAAAACTTGGTGTTAATAAATTCGCAATCTGGCAAAGGTATTTTCTTGTTTACATATTTTATGAAAAACAAACTAAAGAAGTTGGAATTTGGTCATTCATTTTGTTCATTTATTTATTTATTTAATATTAATATATTAACAAATTTGGGTTTATGTGTATTTTTTTTATATTTTGAAGAACATCCTTTTTGATTTATGTACATATTTTTTTAAAATTGAAGAACAAAATTTTTGTCAGCTGTTAAAAACAGGGCGATCCAATTTTGTGTTTTGTTCTCGTCAAATAAAAAATTGCATTATTACATGTAAGGCAAGACATTTTATAAATGCACCTTTTAAAATGTGGTATTTCTTTTGTAGAAAAGAAAACACCATAAGTGATTACACTTTACCTTCCACAAAAGTTAAATGTCATTAGTTAAAATGCTTACCAAATAAATATGGATGAAAATAAGAGAAAATGTATAAAAAAAAAATATTTGTATGTTAATTAAATTTTACCAAATCTTTTATTAAGCCTAATTTGATATGTAGTGGCGGCAAAAATTTTGAGACTAAAGGATCATTTGCGAAGTCTTTGCCTCCCGGAGTCGCATGTGTTTTCAAGGCAAATTTTTTTTGTAATTCCTCTAGCATAGCCACTTCCTTTTAATCGGCACATACGTTCGACAAATAGCGATAGTAATGAATGATATTGAGCAATAACTTCATGTTATCGTAGGTCTCTTTTTTTTATCTACTGCATGAGCCAATGGTATGGGCGAACACTAATTTCCATTATGTGGCAACACTGCTTTCAGACTCAGTTTTAATGAGTCAATAAAGAGTCTTCAAGCCAGTTGATCCTCCAGGCTGCAGTAGATCTTGAAGAAGTTTTTAGAGGGTTAGTGCAATTAACTTAATCTTGATCTCTGGAGATCAGTTGCGAGAACTGAGAATGTCTTTTCCTGATATTTGTTCCATTTTTTTTTATCAGATTCCTATGTTGAAATCTGGAACCTAAAAGTTGCATCTTATTCAAATAAAAAAGAGAAAAGACCCTTCGTAAAAATTTAAAAAAATATTTACTTCAGTTCCCCTGAACAAAAACACAAAAGAAATTGTCCTTTTGAAAATATATCCTTCAATATCCTTAAAAGTGTTCATTAAAACTTTTTTAAAAATTCGAAATTAGATAGTTTTAAAAGGTGTTATTGTTGACATAAAAATTTGTCGTAGAAAGCTGTCGTGAAGTAGAATCTATTTTATTTTGAAAACTTTTTTACAAAAAGGCACATTCTCTAACAACGCTACTAAGCTCTCGTTAAATTTCATATATTTATGGCCAACTTTACAAGTTTATTTAAAAATCAGTTTATGTTTAAAATTCGTTTTTCATGTCAAATAAAAATAAAATGAAAATAAATGAAAAACTATATTTAAATATGAATTGATATTTAAATAGAATTTGTAAAATTGGCCATTAGTAAATAAAAAACAAGTAAGAGTGCTATATTCGGCTATGCCGAATCTTATATACCCTTCACCATGATGAGATAAGAACAAAAAGATATACATAAATAACGTTCTTTAGATAGGTATAAATAAATATTAATTGAGCCACCCCAACTTTTCATTTCGCCATGCCGAAGAATATAAAAAAACAAAAAATTTATATATGAATGTACCTAAGCCCGTATCCTAATCGTAAAATCGTTTTTTAGAACATAAAAAAATTAAATAAAAAAAATTTAAAAAAAATTATTTTTGGGATTCGAACTGGCAATATCATCAGTCTCAGGAGAGAACTTAACAACTCGGCTACGAATGCTTTTACTGAAGAAGCGTTCAATTAAAATATATTGAGTCCAGCGTTGCCAGAAGATTTGGAAGGAAAATCTTCATATGGCCAAAAAAAATCTTATTTTGAAGAGGAGAATCTTAAAATTTTTAATAACAAGGGCAAAGAAGTAAAAATGATTAATTTTTTAAAAGGAAATACTTCTTATTATGGAAACTATTTAAATTGAAATACATAATTGCGGTATTTATACAGAATTAGATTGTAGGCTTAAATTGTGCTTTTAGTTATATTTTCCATAAAATTCTTTCTAAAAATATACTTTAAATCCATTTGTTTTCTAATAAATAAGAACGTAAAAAAGTTCATATAAATAAGGAAGTTTCTTTGGAAGTAATTAAATTCTTAAATTAGAGATATATAAATTTTGGGCAAGAAGATTATACATCATATGAAGTTTTAAGGGTTCTCAATTTAGTATTATATTTGATACCGTTGTTGTATCAAAGGCATTTGAAAATATATGGATTATATGGATTTCCCTAAATATATTCCTAATGGAATTGTTATTAAAATAATGTACACCTTTGAAAAGACATTGTAAGGCACTAATGTATATACACTTTATTTAATAATTATCAAAAACATGGAATGTGGGATTTTCTCACCAAAAGCTTAACCCTAGGTAGCTTTTTACCACTTAGGTCTCCTCTTGGTCAGGCCTGACCCCAATTAGAACAGCGAAAAAAACCCCAATTAAATAAAAAGTAAATAAATATATTTTTTATTAAATTATTATTTTAGATAAGCAGGAGTGTTCTGGAAATCGAAAACACAAGAATTTGGAAGTTGTTTTTAATACACTTTTAATCAAATTTTTATAATGTTTGTTATTAAATTCTGTTTAATAGAAAAATATTTGTAAAATATTTGTCGAATTTTATGACAGAAATCTTATTAAAAAACGACGTTTAAAATGTTTACCTTTTCGATTTAAAGGACACCCCTGTATACGAATTTATTATATAATTTTATTATTTTATTTTACATGCAAGTCATCGAATATGTAGTCCCTTATTTTGCACATTGCTTTTTCGCAACTGAGTTAAACGAGTTTTCCGCTTGGTTTTTGTAGTTAAATTATACTTAGCTCATAACGGGCCGTAGTTTTCTGATTTAATTCGAACTTGATTCATTCAATTCACAACATATCATTTATAGAATTTACCTTTCTGTTTTTTTGATATATTGTTCTATATGAAAAATTTTGCAAAAAAAAAATTTGGTCCGTCCCAGAGGGTAATTTCATAGACTTTAACATAAAAATAATCTTGCTCCAATCAAATCCAAATTAGTTTCATTCGATTCAGCACACATCATTTATAAAGGCCCCTGTTTTTTTTTTTTTTTTTTTGTTATATTCGAAAAATTGCAATAACTGCAAAACACAAATTTAGTCTGGCCAGACCAAGACGGTAATCCTAGGGTTAAGTTCCATAAGTTTTACCTTTTGGTACTAAATACATGAACTTTTTGTTCTTTAATATATTAAACTTTATAAAAATACGGGTTTTCTTTTTTCAAATAATTTTTTTTCATCAATATTCCCAAAATGAACAACCGCTAATTTTTGTGTATGCTAGACAATGGGTACAAAAGTATGCATATCCAATAGACAACAAGCTGATACAAAACCTCATTGTTTTAAAAACTGACTGTTCAAAAAACTGCAAAAAATTATGTAAGTTGTACAAACTTAAAGTTAAGAATTTTTATTTCTAAAAATAAAAAATCTTAATTTGAAAAAAAAGATCTTCAAATCTTATTTTAGTCAAAAAATCTTCAAAAATAAGGTAAAATCTTCATTCTGGCAACGCTGATTGAGTCTATGAGTTTGTTTATTTATTTGAGTGGCATATCATGTGCATGCATTAATGTGTATGTGTATGCGTAAAATTAAACATATTACAAATAAAATCCACCACTTGTAGTGAAGGGAATAAAAAACCACATTACCAACACTGTATTACCAAAGCCACTGTATGACCGTAGAAACCAAATTTGAATCGGTTTGTATGGTATGTTTATGTCGTTTTGGTAATACAGTGTTGGTATGGTAATGTCACGTCTAATTGGACCTCTAAAAAACTCATATCTCAGCCATTTGTGGGACCGAATTTCAATAGCAAACAATTCCGGACCATATGTGACATAAATGTATAATAACCTGGCCCCCATCATATATGGGGTCTTCGGAAAATCCATTTCAACGGACAGACGGACATCGTTAAGTCAACTTCGCTCCTCATAAGGACCCAATATATATATATATATATATATATATATATATATATATACTTTATAGGGTCTAACATCAATATTATAGAAATTACAAACGGATTGACAAACTTATATATATGCCCTATTCACCACCTGTGGTGAAGGGTATAAAAACAAAGGACATAACTACAAGTATGTTTATTTGATAAATGCAAAATGATTAATTATACATTTTTTTTTCTTACAAAATATAATGAAATGGTTTTCTGTGAAAATTGTTGGAAAAATTCCATGGAAGACTTATCAATGCATGTTTTTCTGACATGTTTATAGTTTTCACTTTACAAAGTTTTTTGCTTTTCCTGTAAGACTATATTTTTGTTAGTAATGCCTTTTTGCATTTTAGCTGACGATTTGCTTTTCTAACAGACACTCATTCACAATTAAAAAAATTTCTGTTTCAAAATAGTACAAATAGAATTTTTTTGTTTAAGCATTTAATCTATTGAGCGATTATTTATACTAACTTCCACACACACACACACAAATTCTATCTTATCCGTAAGAGCCTTTACGAGTATCCTTGTAAGTACATGTATAGATGTGGCTGTTTGTGTCTTCGTTCGTATTGGCATTTAAATCCTATTGCAATGTCACTTTAGTCTTCGTTTTGTTATTGTTTTAGTTTTACAATTTCATTCTCTTTTTTTTTTGTTTTTGCCATTTGATTTAATTCTCTACACCCTGTTGCCTGTTTGAGCTTTAATGTATGTGTGTGTAAATGTATGAGTGAATTTATTATTTGGCAGACATTAGCAGCCCTACAAGCAAACTCATCCTTGAATACAACAAAAAAACTTTCTAACACAACAGGTGGATGTGTCAATTAAGTTTACAATTGTACAGGGGTCTACGTTTTCTCCCCAATACTCACACTAGTTTGCATATTGTATCTGAATGTACGTTTGTGTGAGTGCTTTGGAAGTGGGAGTCTAAAATTTTTCCGTTAAAACCACTATTTTTTTAGTTGAGCAATTTATAGTGTAATATTTTTATCATTTCTTTTATTTAAACGTAGTGGGCGTTAAAGTGTTCAAAACATTTGTATATCCGGTGATGTTTTTTTTTCTAACGATTAGGAAAGTGTAATAGTTCTGAGTTGAAATAAAAAACAAATAAGGCTCGTTTATGCAATTTAATTAAAGCAATGCATGTTTTTATTATTGTTTGTCCTTTAATATCCACTTTGTAATGCTACTTGCTGCCAATTCTAAATACTTGTATTACTACTATGGCTAAAATAGCTGCTATTAACTACTACTTTTTACAAATTAGTTCTAATTACAATTACTATTTTCTGCAACCTAATATTAATAAATACAAACAATAACTGCTTTTTCCTCAATCGCTACTTACTTTTTTACAGCTAATGTTCATGTTATTTAACATTGCTACAAAATTTTAGTTACTCCTATGCACCACACTAACAATTTTTACTAATAAGTTTTACTTATTACTATTTTCTGCTACCTATTATTATTAAATGCTACCTTTAAGCAATAACTACTTTTTACTCCCTTGCTACTTACTTTTTCTTATAGCTACGAAAGTTTTTGCTTTTACTTAACATCTCTTAATTTTGTTGTTATACTTTTAACCAATTACTAAATGCTACTTACTACCACTTGTCAGTACTTATTACTTATGCTAAGTTCACACTTAGGTTTTTAAACGCGTTTAAGCAAAATGTTGATTTAGCTAATCAAAGCCGTTCACATCACATTTAAAATGATTAAGATGACAGATGATTAAGAAAAAACACACACAAAAAACACACAAAAAAACAACAAACAAATTTATATTTCTTTAAAGTATTAAAAATGGATAAAAACACTTTTATAAAGTCATTAGAAGATTATTTTAATCATTTTAATGATGAAATTGTGAAAATTTATGAAGTTGGCGATTCTACATTTGAGGTATGTTCAGTGGATTCTATGTGATTTATGAAGTGATTTAGTTGTAATCATGTCAATTTGATTTGAATTAACAAATCACTTCAATGTATGGGTAATCATCTCGATTTTGAAGTGATTAGAGCTTAATCAAGTTCGAACTGCTTAAACGCCTTTAAGAAGCCAAATGTGAATATACTATTACTTTACTACTTTTTATAGCTAATAACAATCACATTTTAAAACCTACGAGCTTAAACTTTTTTCTTAGTGTTGTATTTGCAGCAAGTTTTTCTGGTCAAATTTTCCGAAATGGGTGAATCGTTCTGCAGAACACTCTCAGTAAAAAAATTATTCTCCACCTTTACTGGTTTTATTATTTTTTTTAATTAATAATTTAATTATACAGGGTTGCCCAAAATTACTAAAATGGTTTGAGTTCACTTTAACTTTTTATTAAAGACATTATTATTAAGTTTTTTTTGGAATTAATTTTCTTAAATAATAAAAAAAAATAAAACAAAAAAAGACTTGCAAAAAAGGAGAACTTGACAAATGGTAACGCTGCTTTCAAAACAAATTCTTTTTTGTCAGTGATGCCACAACAATAATAGAATTTATTGCCCCTTTCCTAGTGATTGCACTAAAAAAATCGAAAGATGTAGAAGGGAACAAAATTAAAAAATTTTTATTTTTAGCTCTGTGAATTTCTTATACCCTTTGTACACTTGCATACATTTCGGAGGAACGCATGGAAGATGTTGAAAATGTGAAATACGCATTCACACTTAAAACATCTAACATCTACTATCAATTAAAAATGTCATCATTTCTGAAAAAAATCCATTGGATAGCAATGAAGTATATTGTATGTACAGAAAAATTTACAAATATTAGACACCAGCAGAAAGGAGATAATTCCCAGTTTCTATTTGTTAAAAAATAGTTGAGTTAAATACATTCAATTTATAAAGTATCACTATCCAGTGTGACACAAAGAATGCTGACGAAGGCCGTAGCGGGCCAGAAAATGCATTACATTCTGCTGGTGCATACAATATACTTCATTGCTATCCAAACACAGTACAACATTTTTCAGTTAATTGATTGCCAACTCAATTCTGTGAACTGTATGTGAAATTAGACCCAAAAAGAAGAATTTCTGCATCATTCGTTTTGTCTTCTTACCTGCGATTTGAAGTTAGTATCGATTTGAAGTTAGTACTATCGTATAGGGGAATTTATCACGTTTTAGGCCCTGTTGTTTGACATAGCTCGACAACCACTAGCCCAATTTAGTTGAAATAAAATTTAAAAAATTAAGAATTACAATTCCCTTAATCTGTTTATATATTGTTTTCCTATACAAGTAACACTTTCGAAGTTAAAAATGAATGTATGAAGGGAAAAAATTATTTTTTGCCTAAAAATTTAAATTTTTTTGTTTTAAAAATACATAAAAAATCCAAAATGGAAAAAAGTTTCAAGTCTAGTTATTTTTTCGCAAAGTCACATAACCTATGAGCAAAATGAGACAAAGATCATAAAAATCGATGCACGCGTTTCGCTTTTATTCGCAATTGAGTAAAGGTATAAACAAACAAGGTGTCAAATTGCTTGTAGTTATCCTAAGCAGTTTGGGATTGAATTTCAGCAATTTCGGTTCAGTAGGACCAGAGCTATGAATCAAAATGTGGAACCACCACCTTCAAAAACTTGATAATTTTGTTACAAAAACTAACATAAATGATGCAAAAATGCACGGAATGACATAAGATTTTGCACAAGTCCGTTTTATTCGACTAGAAATGACACTGTAAAATTTCGTGAAGATCGGAACATAATTTACCCTAGGCCCCATATATGCCCTACTCCCGGAAAACAGTTTAGTCTCCTAAAACCATAATTAATAACAAATCGTCACAGTTTAAGATAATAATAATAAAAAGACATCATACAGATATTACTCCTTAAACATTCGAACTGTCGGTGGAGGGTATCAAAGATTCGGCACAGCCGAATATAGCACTCTAACTTGTTTTTTATACAATTTGGAAATTTTTTAAAAGAACTTTTTTTTATAATACGGAAATTTAAAAAAATATATCACTCAAAAATTTTAAAAACGCAAAAATATGCATTTAAAACCAAAATATGCAAAAATATGCATTTTCACCAAAATATGCAACAATATGCAAAAACAAATCGATGACCTTCTAACGCAAATTAAATGATTCGGAAAGATAATTGGTCGACATCGATTTTAGACTATCGACAAAAAACATGCATTTGCATGGAAATCGCATCCCTAATTATAACTTTACCTTAAGCTAAAAATGAATAATAATATATAAGAAAGATCATCTTACTTGATCTAAGCTGTGGGCATTTTCTGTATTAATACCAACATGTGTTGAATCTAGACAAATGTCAAAGTATTTGGTACTTGCTATTTGCTATAGTATTGCCATATTTTTAATAATTATACCTTACCTAACTTTGAAAAACATGAACTTTAAAGGCAAGTTTTTATAATGCGCCTAATGGCTAATAAATCGCTGATGGTTCAAACGCTGGTTTAGTTAAACTAAACTTGAATTTATATATAGCTTAAGCTCAACAACTTTAAATCAGTGTCCCATGTATTATATGTTGTTGAAAAAATAACATGAGGCTGCACTACGATAAATCTTATCAAATTCATATGGTCTGTATTGGTAGTTTAACCGCCAAATTGTATGAGCTTAAAGATGCCCTGCAAATAATATTGGACTACCTGATCCATTTTGATAAAATGGACTACTCCATGGATTGGTCCAATGTAATGCAAGCCTGGACCAAGAAGTCATTGTTAAAAAGTGTTTTACATGTTTTCGTTTTTAACCGACTTCAAAACTAATCCTCTTGAATATACAATGGAGTAGTTTTAAGACTACTCCTTTGTAACCCAAAGCTGGGCTATATGGTCCTGCCCTAGGACATCGTAGTGTTAAATATACCATGTTTTTTCCATATGTTTGGGTTACTTTTGAACTAGTCCTAGTCCCTTGTGGGCTACATTTTGCACGCGTGTTTGGACTAGTCCTATTATTTGCAAGGATGGTTTATATGTTTGGTGATTTATAGATTTGATGGTTTAAACACATTTTAAACCAAAAAGAGAGTTTAACTTGCTCCGATTGTTTAGCCCTTAGTGTGCTTTAAATATTTACTACTTTTAGTTTATTAGTTCTCTAAGTACTCTATTATACCTTTGTTTTCTAATAGTCGTGCATTTAAAGTACTCATTTACAATTTAATACTCGTTTTTTATTTATTTTTCTTTCTTATTTTACATATTTCTTTTTAGTACTGACCTTCTACCTTTTTATTTACATTTGTCCAACGTTGCGTATGATTAATACGAAGTTCTTTACAATAATCATACGCAAGCTGATCACATTATTTGAACAAAAGAAATTGTAATAATGATATGTCTTAATGTGCAATTTAAAGATTTCTACTTAATAATAAAAAAAGATAGTAAAAAATGTTGTTACTTAATAAAAAACTTTTAACGGAACATAGAGAATGTCCAAACTACATTTAATTACTTTAAACAATCTACCTTTATTTAGTTTTGAAAACCTCTTCACACTAAAAACTAAATACCGGCAAATGCACTTGCAATTCTGTTCTCAGAAATTTCCAATCAAATCCTCTCATTTGCTTTCATTCAACTGAAAACATTTTCATTAAAAGTATTTTTACTATTCTTTTGCGTTTCTCTATTAAATAAAATTGAAAACATTTGCATTTTATGGTATTGCAAAACATTCGTAAATCCTTCTTAAATTTCTCAATTTAATACAGTTGCCATTGCAATTTCGGTGTGTCAAGGTAAAAAACAATCTTATTGATACTTCGATGAAAAGGAAATGAATAAAATAAAATCATACCCTGATACTTACAATAATGCACTTTACGCTATTTTTATTGATACACCCCCGTCAGTCCCTGACTTCACCTACCCATCAGCAAGCTGTTTCCAGTGCTATTACGACCTGGTGAAATTGAATATTTATTATGCTACAACGATTTTATTTTTTGTAAATAATTTTTTTTTTTGTATTTTTTGTTGATTTTTTTTCGAAAAACAATAAATGTTACAAAACGTACAGAATTCTATAAATCGATGAACGACTGAAAAGTATGGGGGGCCTAAAAGCAGGAGAAAGTTTTGTACTCAACATCAATATTAAAAACTTAAAAATATAGAAAAAAGGAAAAATAATGCTTATTAAAGCTTTAATTCCAGTTTTTAATTTTTAATTCATGTGTTTGTGTTTTACTCAGAAAATATTTTTATTTAATTTTAAATCACGTTCAGTTCTAGTTCAGGTCTACTTTAGTATTTCATTTACTAGTATTACAGCTCCATTATTTGGTAGATTTTTTCTTATAAATATTCATAATACGCAGTGCAGTTTCTTGCAAAATTCCAACTTAATCCCCATTCCTTCCGAATTTAAAGCTCAGCATTGTCAAATGAATTTTAATTCCATTAGCAAGCCAGCATAAAGGAAAATAAGAAAACGTTGATGCATAAATGTCAGCTGCAATAAATTGTAAAAAAAAATGTTTTAAGATGATTCCATTAGAGTTCGTGTTTTGTGTACAAAAGATTTTTTTTTTATGCAAAATTTGCATATTAAACAAGAATTTTCTTAACATTTATTTACCTTTTTATTTTTCTTGTTTAAAGCTTTAATACAAAATAGATAAATTAATGCAGCGCATGAATTGAGCGTAAAAAAGCGAAAACACATTTTTTAAGCAAAACCTAGGTTAAGACACCAGCACCCGTTTACACCGGCCAATGTGATGCCTGCACGACGTGCTGGTGGTGGTGTAAGCACCACACGCCGCAAACACTCTTTGGGTAATTTGCGTCGTGCACATCCTGCCTCAGGTGCCACATGGAATGTTCAAGTTGTACGTGGCAAAATGTCTTCTAAATGTCTGTGGCATGCGTGTCGGGCCTTGATTTTGGGTCTCACACTGCTGGCGGTGGGTGCTGGAATGGCAACATTGGGTAAGTAAGAAAAATACAATTAAAAATTCAAGTTTATATCTGTTTACAGTTAAGTTCAGCAAACAAATGGACTGAACTGAATGAGAGCTTGACCAGGACTGACCTAGAACTGAATTAGAGCCGAACTAGAACTGAACTAGTACTTTTTTTCATATTCATTATATTTATTATCTCAATAGAACTGAACTAGAACTGAACTCGAACTGAACTAGAACTGAACTAGAACGGAACTAGAACTAAACTAGAACTGAACTAGAACTGAACTAGAACTGAACTAGAACTAAACTAGAACTGAACTAGAACTGAACTAGAACTGAACTAGAACTGAACTAGAACTGAACTAGAACTGAACTAGAACTGAACTAGAACTGAACTAGAACTGAACTAAATCTGAACTAGAACTGAGCTAGAACTGAACTAGAACTGAACTAGAACTCTACTAAAACTCAACTAGAACTGAACTTGAAATGAACTAGAACTGAACTTGAACTGAACTAGAACTGAACTAGAACTGAACTAGAACTGAACTAGAACTGAACTAGAAATGAACTAGAACTGAACTAGAACTGAACTAGAACTGAACTAGAACTGAACAAGAACTCAACTAAAACTGAACTAGAACTGAACTGAACTAGAAGTGAACTAGAACTTGAACTGAACGAGGACTGAGTTAAAACAATAGCGAAACAAAAACTAAGCTAGAACTGAACTAGGACTATGGCTTAACTAAAACTTACCTTCAACTGAATCAAAAATGTTTTTTAGCACAATTTTCTATTCAACATTTAAATACATTGAACTTCGGAATAATTAACGAATAGCTGAATTTTTGCACGGAGCTTCCTTTTGTGGAAATTAGCAACATCCCAAAAATCCAAGTCGGGGTCAACTATTTTTTCGTAATGGTTTTCAAAAAAAATTTTGTTTAAAAAATTTGTAACGTACAGTGTGCGAACCAACATCACACAGTGGGAGATTTTTTGATAAAAATGGAAAAAATAATAAAATGGATAATAATTTATTTACTGTTAGTCTGATTTAAAAAAAATTCATGGCAATTAAGGACTTGTATTTTTGATTTGGCGTCTATAGATCTAGCAAGAGGGGCACCATAGTCTCTCCAAGTAGGGCACCTCCAGTAATACAAAAATTAAAAACGGTCCAGAATTTTTAGTTTTAGCTCGATCTTAAAATTCGTATTTACTTATTTTTATCATTAAAATGTTTTAGTCGAGTTCTATAAACAATTACATGAACAGCTTATCTCTTAGAGGTAAGGAAATATCCGACTGCGAAAATTCCAATTTTTAAAATACTTTGATCAAGTATTTTGCAAATATAAGACTCAAATTTATCATGATTTTTTTGAACCTTTATTTTTAAAATAACCAGCATATCGATAAATATTCTCCTCAAATATTGTAAAAAATCTTTTGCAATTAAAAAGTTATATGCATTTTTTTTTGCAAAATCTCCCACAATTTTTTTAAACAAATTTTCTCCAGAACCGTTAGTTCTACGGAAAAAAAAATTATACATGTTTTTTGTAGGAAATGGCATAGGCTACATTTTTGATTATTAGTATTTTTTCGATAAATTTAAACGTTAGCGCGTATTTACGAAAAACTGTTTTTCTTCACCTTTGGCCCAGCGTAATTTTATAAGCGACGCATATTTACCGACGGATTATTTGGGATGTTGTTTAGAACCAAAAAAGGAAGCTTTGTGAAAAACTCTGCTTTAGTTATTTTGAAGTTTGACATTTTTTTTATAGCTTTATTCCCGGGAGTATAAATATTTTTGTTATTTAATATTTTTCAAATGACCCATGCATTTGTTTTAATGAATGCAACACATTTCTTTACCAGCAGTAATAAAATATTTTTTTTTTTTTTTGTGAAACCGTAAATATATTTTTTTATTTACTCTTGTTTTATTCGTTTTTTCACTTTCTTTCCGGCTTTAAGGCTATTATGCCGACAACTTGTCAATTGGCTCTGAAATACGAGGCAACGCCACTGTGCGCGTTAAAAATGATCTCAAGGGTTTTCATCTCAATAACTTTTCGTACGTGGGTCCTATTGTAATGGGTTTTGGTGGTTTTATAGTTGTCGCCTCATGTGTCATGACATTTGAGGCACGTGATTCCGCAGCCAAAGTTGTGCCAGCTCGTTTAAGAGCTGGTGTTGGCAGTAAAATGACAGTGCGCAGCAATCAAAGTAGTTCAGCTTCGCAAAGAAGAGCAATAGGTATGAAAACACTTCATATGTTAGAAAAAGATTTAAAATAAAAAACTTTTAAGTTAATAAAATCTTTATTTATAATTGTTGTAAACACTTCCAGACATGCAGTTTCAAAATACCCGATGGGATCAGCAATTCGGAGTTTTTCGTTCATCACCAGCCGCCGAAGTACCTCAACCCACAAATATGCCCCTCGATCGTGAAGCCTTAACCGCTGAATTAGTTAAATTTTCTAAATCACTCAGGTAGGTCTAAATAATCTCTTAAACATCCCTTAGTTTTCAAAACATCAAAAATATTTTTTTCACCTTCAAAATTTCAAAAAAAAAATCTTTGTTTGAAAATTACTTAAAAAAAAAGCTCATTAACCTTTTTGTAAATTATCTAAACCTTATTTCTCTTAACTGTATATAAAACCATACTACATGCATCTTGTGAATATAAAATAAAACTGTCTATCAAATCGTGCTTGTACAAAATTCAATTAAATTCAAATCCAAAAAAACCAAAAATTTAATTTGTAAAAATGAATTAGTGCATCTGCTCGCTTTTCACCACAACTACGACGACTCACCTACACTGGTTCTGTGCCAAATCTCTCCACTCATCATGTCACACATCCCCTCGCTTATTCCACTAATATATCACATTTACTTTCGCCGAATCACAAACCCCTGCTGTTGCTGGAATCCAAACGACACCGCAACCACCATCGACATCATCATCACCACCACCATCATCACCATCACTCCAATCATCGGTCCCCTGCAACAACCATACTCAACAATGCCACGAACACTATAAACGATATTAGAAATCGTCAAATCAAAAATCGTGGAACTCGCATTAGTAATAGTTTAATTCAAAGAACTACTCGGGAAAGTGCAACATCTGCCAATTGTACACTGCTGCAGCCTCCAACTAGTGGCAATAAATTGTACTGGCATGCAGCCTCGTTCGATGAAAGTTGTCGGGTGGTTGCCGATAAGCAACAACTACACAGAGATCGAGTGGCGGAACGCACAAGGCGATCGGACACAGCCAAGAGACATATTTTGGCACGTCAGAAACCCATAGAACAAGAGGAGGACCGCGACAAGATGACATCCAGTCCCTTGGGAAATCGAAGGTGAGAATATGGAAAAACAAACAAAATTGGTTAACACAAATACACTCGTTGTTTATGGAAATATTGTAGTTAGTTTTTTCCTACAAGACACCTAAATTAAAGCTTTTTTTTTTTTTTTTTGTTAAATGTGATAGACATAAATATTGAAATTAGAGCTAAAAACAAATGTTGGATTACTTCTTTTTCTATTTTTAGGTCCTCTACAATGTCAGATTCCTCTTATAGCGGCCGCTGGACGGCCCGTTGTGCTTCAATAGCAAGTCGAACTTCTAGTATAGATTCCAGGCGTATACAAGTAGATTTACACAGTCCCGAAGTAATGCCTAAATCCATATTACGTTCACCGAAACGCTTCAGCTCAGGTCCTTCGACAACACCCTCGGTCGAAAAGGAATTTCGGTAAGTGATTTATCAAAGAGATTTCAAATAATTTTTGGCATAACCTGAAGCCCACAAAAACTTCTGTACTCAGAGCTATTCCGTGCTGTCAGAGAAATAGAGTATTCTTCTTTGCTCCGAAATATAAGAAAGCTAAACATGTTGCGCTTTATTCATAATTATCGCTCGAAATTCTTGCCAAATTTTGTATAGAATATTTGGGTCTTTTTTAGACTATTTTCCCGTCGATGGCTCGAAATCGATAAGCAAACTAGCCGTCAAGCTTCGGAAAGAAGTCTTGGATTTTAATACATATTTTTTTTGAATACACTCTAGAAATCTGTTAGCATCGTAAAATCCAAAATTGTCATCCATCTCTGACGAGTAGGAGAGGAAATTTCGGATATACAGGCCTGTCACAGAAATCAATTTCGATCGAATGTGGAAGTGATTTCGTATCTTTCTTCACATAAAACGAGATCACTTTCGATCAAAATTGATTTCTGTGACAGGCCTGATAGTTGCTACTTACAATTGTTATATTATTTCGCGGAGCTAAGTGTTGTTTCCAATTCAAAAACAAGTTAAATCTTATAGTGTTTTTAAACTGGTGGCCACATGATCATTTATGTGGCTTTTATTATATTAATCGATGGATCCTTATAAACACATAATCCGCAATTTCAGAGCAGCATTAGGAGATCGAGCTGAGCACAAGTTCCGTTAATTTTTATCAATTCTATGGCGGCATGAAATAACCCATCCAAATATAACCCCCCAAAAATATAAGAAATAACACCCCAAACGTTTGTACAGATAACAATAACAACGATTATCAAAATAATTTTTGGGCACACAAAATTTTAATTTAAAAGATTTTGTTATTCGTGCTTAATTCCTAATTTTTATTCTTGATAAAAACACTGAAATTTATTGTTGATGGGATAAGCTGTTCCTATGCGCATTTCACTGGTTGCTAAGGCCAGATCGTCAGGAAACTTCACCCAAAGATTTAAGAAAAACTGTAAAGCGTTTAAGAATTATAAGCAACAGTTCTACTTGTAACAATATCAAAGTTTAAACAAAAACATCAACAATAAACAGTGAGTTTATCTCTTCTTACATTCCCCACTACAATTGATTGGAATTCTTCCAACATTAATTATAGTTGTAAGTAGGTTAAGAAAGAACAAAATGAAAACAAAAACAACGATTTTTATTTCATTTTGTTTGGGGTGTTATTTAATTGGGGGATTAATTCATAAGTATTTATCCCCAAAAAAAATCATTATGAAATAAAGCCCCAATATATATATTTTTTGGGGATTATTTCATTTTCAAATTTATAATGAAAACGTTTATGGGCGCAAGGATTTTTTTCCACTTTGGTATTCAAGACACCGGTTCGCTTAGTAAAGCTACCCCACATAGCCGGACTTCAGCCGTGCGCAAGGGTTTTCTCCTCTATGGTATAACAAAGACCAGCTTCGCTAACTAAAGTTTCTCTGCGTATACTATAGAGGAGAAAATATCTTTGCGCACGATCGAAAGCCGGCTTTGAAGAGAAGCTTAAGTTAGCATTGCCGGTATTTGTTATACCATAGAGGAGAAAGTCCTTGGGCCCGGCCAAAAGTCGGCTATGCAGAAAAGCTTTAGATAGCAAGGCTTGTGGTCGGTATATCATAGAGGAGGAAATCCCTGCGCCCGGCCGAAGTCCCAACCATGATATCTATCGCGGGATTCTTTACAAAATTAAATAATCTCCCACAAATCGTTGCTGTTGTTCCCTGTACAAACTTTTGGGGGGCTATTTCGTTATTTTTTTTTTTTTTTTGGGGTTATTTCATGCCGCCCAGTTCAATATTAAAGCTGCAATCCTTGTAATCAAAGCTTTAAAAAGGGCTGTAGAGTCCTCAAAAAATAGTTTTAACTCCGACTCCAACCGCTGAACTTTTATTTTGATGCTGAATGTATATGAGACTGGTCCCTATTTGACTTCAAACTCTTCTTTTAATGCAGTACCTTTTTAATGGTTTTATATAGCAAGAAAATTATTCTATTAAAATTTCAAATCAAAATTTTATATATTGCATCGCCAATTTCGAAAATTAGAAAAAAAATTTTAATTTTTTATGCCGAAAATTTTTGAGTCAGAGTCGCAAGTTTGTATGAGTACTTCTACTCCGGTACAAAAACCTCAACTCTAACCCTTCAACTCCCACTCTAACCCATCGACTCACACTTTTCAAGGAAAAAATACTTAAAGGCCCGTTTTCACGACTTAAAGATAGCTAAATGTAGGAAGTTATCGAACAGATAATTAGTTTTTAAGTATCACAAGTTCCCTTTAATCTAAAAATGAAGGATAAGCTAAAGAGAGGAACGTTCTGCCTTTAACTTTTGTCGTTAGGTTTATACCATGTTCACACGGACAGCAATATTCGTGTTTCGCTCTCTTATTTCTGTTTCGCGCCCCAAACATGATTGAAACGAATTTTTTTCCCATACAAAATTTTGAGAGCGAAATAAAACAGGCTGCGAAACAGGAAAAATGTACTATCATCTCCAATTTTGATAACATTTATTGTTAGTTTATCTTAACTAGCTCTCAAAACAAAGAAAAAAAACAAAATAAAAATTGATGTTGAATAAAATAAAGTGATAATTATAACATAATAATATTAATAAAAGTATTTAATAATTATTTTTAAGATTTACTTACTTTTTATCTATTTTAAATAAAATCACACTAATGCTAAGTTCACACTTAGGTTTTTAAACGCGTTTAAGCAAAATGTTGATTTAGCTAATCAAAGCCGTTCACATTACAACATTAGATGATTAAGATGACAGATGCTTTAGAAAAAAAACACACAACAAACACACAAAAAAACAACAAACGAAATTATATTTCTTTAAAGTATTAAAAATGGATAAAAACACTTTTTTAAAGTTATCAGAAGATTATTTTAATAATTTTAATGATGAAATTGTGAACATTTATGAATTATTTAAGGAAAAAAATAAAAACATTAAGCAGAAATCTTGGCCGGTTGTACACGATCATGTTGGCGATTCTACATTAGAGGTATGTTCAGTGGATTCTATGTGATTTATGAAGTGATTTAGTTGTAATCATGTCAGTTTGAAGTGATTAACAAATCACTTCAATGTATGGGTAATCATCTCGATTTTAAAGTGATTAGAGCTTAATCACGTTCGAACTGCTTAAACGCGTTTAAGAAGCCAAATGTGAACATACTATAACACAAAAAAATGTCAAAATGAAACAAGAATCATTCATATGAACAGCATGTTTGGCAAACTAGTTTCAGAGAGCGAAACGAGTGGTTTATATCGTCGTATGAACATAGCATTAGATTTGAGACTGCCATATTATATTCACATATTTTTTATATATGGCAACTCCAATTATACGTATATTTTGTAAATGTAAAAAATAGCACGTAGTTGCCAGTTCGTATTTTTATTTTGCCAAAAATAATCGGTATTTTCTTTAGTATTGCCACATTTTCAAAAATGTTAAGTTTATTTTATACAGAAGTTGTGAAAACGAAAAATAGTTGAAGGTTACTTTATTCCTCACTAGTGCTAAAGGTACTGTTAACTATTTCGAACTTTATAGGTAAGTCGTGAAAACGGGCCTAAGTATTTTACCTATTTTCCCCTTAACCTCAACTAGACTTAAAGTTAAAAATAAAATATAAAACTAAATATTATTTTAATACCTACCTAAATTTGTTCCCCCTTCTTACCTATGCCCTTCAACAGAAGTCAACTTTCCGTTTGTTCTGAGCCTCCCGTAGCCATACGCCAACTATCTGGCCAATCGAGTTTAGAACCCAGTCTACCCGAAGAGGTCACAGAGCTAATGGATGACAACTTTCAAGCTTCCTCTGTCACAACTAATGCACGAGGACTCTCTTCAGCAACCATTATCAATCCTGTAGATCCTCCACCACCACCAGCAACACCGCCACCCATGCAGCAAACAGCGACTGTGGATCTAAGATCACCCAGCCGGTCTGGTATATTGAAAAAACCCCGCCCCGATTCATTGTCTCTTATAGGAAATTCAACAATTTATGATTTCAATAAAACCACCAACAATCAGGAACGTTATAAAAATCTTCAACGCAGTAACTCTTCGCGTATCTATGATCGTCCCAAAGGCCATAAGACCTCGCAACATGATGATTCCATATTCTATATACGTTCTGAACATCGAGTTTTGCAAAATTGTAATGACTTCTATGACTCCGAGCAGGTTATCAATGAGAGAAGATCAACCCTGCTGAAGGCAGATAGTGAGACCGCATTGGCTGAGCGTAAGTCAAGTTCGCTGTCAATACCAGAAAGAATATTGGAACAAACACCGGTTGCAACGAGTCTAGATATAGAGGGATCAAGGCCACCGGATAGTACGATATTGCAAATTGAATTGGATGTAAAGAATAGGGATACAGACAATGAATTAGTATAGAATTGAAAGAAGAATATTTAGATTTAAGCCTCTTATGAAAATAATTAAATGGAATTACTTTACAACTTTAAGTTGTAGCCGTGTAGAAAATGAGAATTAAAAATACATTAATGTTAGAATTATTCAAACAAATAAGAAATTTTAGAAACTAATTGAGATTTTTAAAGATTATTTTGAGATTTATTTTTATTTAAAAATTGTTGTAGTTATTCGTTAATTTAATGGCAGTTTTTTATGTTTTTAGTATGTGTCTAGATGTTAAAATAATGATCTACTAAATTTTTCTACTATATACGCACAGTGGGCTAGAGTTTAATAAATTTTTTACTTACGGCCTTATTCATAAAAAAAATCAGGTTTATGAAAGGTTTATGAAACGAATTTTCTATGAAATTTAACTTGAATATCTTTTTTAACTGTTATCTTTTTTATCTTCAAGATGTAAAAGTAACAAGGGCTTAACTTAAAACTACCCTGTGTTGCAACAGGGTGCCTGCAAAGAATATTTTATAAAAGCAAAGCTCCCTTCCTATGATTTTTAAATACATTATAATTAGACTTATATTTTACAAGATTTCTTTTTTAAATCAAACTTTCTTTATCTATTCCCATTGTGCTTTTTTTTAATACATATGTTTTAAAATAGTCCCCCGAATCTCTTTTAAAGCCTAAATTTTTTGTTGCTGAATAGATAAATTCAAACGCTCTGTTTACAAAATCTTTTTAAACGAAACTATTTTCAACGATTTCTTCAGATCAAATAAGAAAATTCACATTTTATTTTATATTAATGTTAGTTTTTTTTTAACTAAATGTTGTTAACTATTTCAAGAATTGAAAAATGTTTAAAAATATGCAAAATTAAAACTCAAAACAGAGCAATGTACTTATGAGAAACTACTTTGTAAATGTAAGAAAACTAATAAAAGAATAAAAAATAAATTTATTAAAAAAAAAAATAAAAAAATTTAAATTAAAACCCAGTTAAATGAATTATATATGTTTGTAATTTATGAATGTGAAAATTTTATATGTGTTTATTTCTATACAACAATAAAGGATTAAAAAATTGCAAAAAAAAATTAAATTAAACAATACAAACAATCAAGTAAATCAAAATTGCAACGTCTAAAAATAAAAATAATTGTTACATTTAAAAAAAAGAACAATAAAAATAAATATTTGTGTGTTTTAAAACAAAAATTTTAAAAACAACTGGTTTTATTTCATTCAAATCTCAGTAAGTAAAATTAAACTTGATTAAATAAAAAATTTGACCAAGTTTAAAGGCCTAACCATAACACGCATAGCCTTGGTTAACCGTCTTAACTGTCCAAAATTAACAAAAAGTCTCTCAAATGTATTTAAAAAAACAAAAACAAAATAAAAAAACATTTGATTCCGTACGGAATGTGCGATTAGATTCGCACCTTGCTAAAGCAAATGACAGTTTCATTAAACTTAGCAAAAAGTTTCCTTAAGTTCAATATGGTTTGCCTCATATAATTAACATGTATTTGCACATTTGCTTAAGCCAACTTAAGCACATTATGGTTGGGCCTTAATATGCCATGATTCGTTTTAGTTTTATTCAGAGTATTAATCAATATTTAGCATACTTTAGGGAGTTGCTTAAAGTTGTGAGAGCTTTTTCTAATAAAAAAGACTAAAAGAGAGATCAATAAACAGCGTTGCCAGCAGGGTTGTTAGGCTTTTTTCTTCAAAAATCGTCAAAAGTTATAACAAAATTCGTCAAAATCGTCACGAACATTTTACATAGAAAGTGATATGGTTAAGTTTTATTCTATTTATTTTAGTGGGCTGAAATATACATTTTTATCATTTGAAAAGAAATACATAAGAAAAAATACATCTATATATAAAGGCTCAGTTAGTATTTACTTTCTGTTTCTTTTCTGTTCCGTGCCGTTCTGTTGCGAAATTGTAATAGTTACTTTTTCTGTAGCAACTTATCAGCCATTTATGACAAACTTATTAGTTTTGCACCGTTCATTGTCTTATTTTAATAACTTTAATGCACATAAATTTGAAGAAATTAAATTTTATGAATTCTTAAAATCGAAAAATAGTTTATTTCAATATAAATATGTATTTTTTATTATTTATTTCGCTGTCACTTACAATTACTTGACAATTTTTTGATTTAAACAAACTGAACCGCAACAGAACAGAAAAAATAATCAGTTTTTCAGATTTTTTAATAACAAAAACATATCAGCTGATTCGTAACAGAACAGAAAGTAAAGACTAACTGAGCCTTAAATCGGCAAAGGAAAAACAATAAAAACACTTTCCTCCTCTGTTTGTCAACCATTTTGAACAAAATATACACCATTTGAAAGGTATTTATTCGCAGAAGTGTTTTATTAAAATCTGTTCAATAATTTCAGAGTTATAAGCGTTCAATTATGCTACTAACACATATGTATGCAAAATAAAAGAATTTTTACAATTTTTGCAAATAGAAAAAATGGCATAGCATAGCACATAAAAGTTTTCGTATTAAACGCAATTATTTTTTTATAAGATAAATTTTTTTTTTGTGAAAAAATTTTTAAAAAAGTGATATAAGTGTGACATACCTACAATACTTATTTGAATTGGCCAAAGCTTTTAAATACCTTTAAAAATAATTATGTTTCCTACAATAAAATAAGAGCAATGCCAGCACTCAGTAATGCTTGTTGGAATTCTGCCACTTTTGTCTTTTATACTTATTCCGGAATATCAATTGCAATTATTTGCTATTTGTAAATTTGTATGGGATGCTTAGAGCAAAGTTTGGTTTTCTGATCATACAATCAACGAAAATAATTTCGGCACACTATAAAAATCATTGTCCGGCTTTAGAGAAGCAAATTATACAGGGGTGTGCTGCAAATCGCAAACGCAAAACGCAAGAATTTTAAAAATCGTTATTTAGTAAAATTTCTGTAATAAAAGAATTTTATGACAAATATTATACAAGCATTTCTCTATTAAATAAAATTTTATAACAAAAATTATAAAAATTAGATTAAAAGTGTATTAAAAACAGCCTCCAAATTCTTGCGTTTTGCGTTTGCGATTTCCAGCACACCCCCAATGTTTTCTCAGACATTGGGGCAAAAAACCATCAGCTATTCAGAAAGTTCAGCGAGGCAACCTCCTATTGGACCAAAGACCTATTGGATAGACCTTGCTAAGAACTAGAATGAAAACAGAACTGTTACGTTCAGTTATACGCATAAGAGAAGGTGCAGAATTAGACAACGTTTGTTGCCACACTTTAAACATATCGAACGATATTGTAAAAAAACGGTTCGTCTGAAAGGTACCAAAATGAGTTGCTATACGAGAAAGATGAAAATGACATAATTGGAATTTAAAATAGTTGTAACAACCTTATTTAATGGCGATTTATTTTCTAAGAAAAATATGTTACATTACATGCATGTTACACTTTCTAATGTAACCTATAATCACTCGAAGTGTTACATATTATGCAACTTCAATAGAACTTGGGTTTTTACGAAAAGTTCAAATTCACTTTTTAGGGTTTTATTAAATATATAAAAAAAACATTTGGTGGTTTTCGCTCGAGATTAACTTTTTCCTCGGTTGCTTTACGAACGAATCTTTTTCTTCTTTTTTACGGCTTGCAGCTGGTTGCAGTTTTGTACATGGTTGGGAATTGGTATGCATTGTTCACTGGTGTGAACAGGCCTAACTAACAACAAATTCTAAATCGGCTTTTCATTAAATCTGATCAGCACAAATGTCCACAAAAAGTGTTGGAATCTTTCGACCAACATTATCGAGCTTATTGACAAAAAACAAAAGGCCCTATCTACAAATGCTAAAACGCCTAAATAACAGTTCGCATAATATGCAACCTTGTCAATTATTAAAACAACTGGTAGATTTACAAGAAAACTAGAAGAAAAATAAATTATAAACAGTTTAAAAGCAATTTATCAGTTTATCATTTTAAATGGTTTTTGCTTCTCCTGTAAAATGATCAATATGTTAATTAGGGCCTTATGTTAACATAATTGCGAATGAAATAACCCTACAAGGAATGAATGAGCGAATAGTCACATTTTCTTTACACCAACGTAAAAAATGTGACTCTTCGCTCATTCATTTCTTGTAGGGAATGTTTATTTTATTGTAATCGGTGCACAACTTTTGATTTTATTCACAATTCTGAAAAAAATTGAATATCGATTTTTTCCTAATGATAATTTAATAAAAATCAGATTTGATGAACTTAAACCTAATTAAAATATCAAAATTTGGATTAAAAATTAATTAATTTATATTATTAGTTTTTCATAAAAAATTGTACTTAACTTTGCGTCCACTTGTATCAGAAAATACTTGATCAACAATTTCATTAAATTAAAATCTATATAACATAAAATCGCTGAAATTAACACAATTTATTAAATGTTAAAAGAATTCCTATTTGAAAATAAAAATTTTCACTGTTTGCATTTATATTTAAATTTTTTTTTTTAATTCTACATTTCCAATGTAAATTCCGCATTTTTAAATCGATAATGACTAGTGTACTTGTTGATTTGGTGCATGGAGCGATTAAAATTTTCTTGTAATTCCTGGCAATCTAAAATAAAAATAACCATAAATATTAAATAATAATCAATAATAAAATAATAAAATAATTTTTTTTTTTTGTAACCTAAAATATATTTGAATAAAAAATTACTTCAGTTTTAAAAAAATTTTGAGAGGCCAATGGTTCCCAAATAAGCTACACTCTCGAACATTTTTATTTAGTGTTAAGTATCATATGGTCGGGCTTGACCGACTATACTTTCTTACTGAATTGTATTTTTGTTTTTTGTTGTTGTAGAGTTGCAAGTACTTGGTGTAAATATAATTTATACACTCACAATATTATTACAGTAACGGACTGTAGTTTATTTAAGAAGTATTCCGTTCAGTAACTTTTAAATAAATAAACATTAAAAATTCCAAGCGAATTTATTTTTAATTGATTCTAACAGTTATTTCAAAAACTAAGTGCATATTAATACGGATTTTCAGTTGCAGTTAATATTGTCCGTTGATTTAGTTAAATTCTTCTTTATGTAAAATTAAATGAAAATGTAATTTAAAGTAACAAAAAGTTTATTTAAGTTTTACTGTCAAAATTTCTACAGTGAATTCCGTAAAAACAAATAAAAATTCAGTTATTTTATATAATCTAACTACCAAAAATAAATGTTTACTTATCATCTATAACGATTTGCTTGTTTTGTGTAAAACAATTCCCAGTTTCTGTTTGTTAAAATAATTTAGGTAAATACATCAAATTTTTAAAGTAAAATTATTGCGAAGCCATATCAGTCATGCTGCTGGTGTCTTTTAATTGAGAGTTCTTCTGTAAACAACGTGGTCAGTACAACAAAAGTAAAACAAACGTGGCTAACGGTGTAAGTAAATAATAATATTCTCTCTCTCTCTCCTTAGAAAAACAAGCGGACAGGGTATGTCTGGTATTTTTTAGAAATTCGGCTCTTTTGTGGAGGAAACGAAAATTACTGATTTTAATAAACTAACTAAAAATTCATTTGTTTTTACGGAACATGGAGTTGAATTTTTGACAGTAAAAATTAAATGAACTTTTCGTTAAAAATAAATGAAAAATAAGTAGACCGGGTTTTAACTGAATTTTCATTTATTTTATATTACAATTTCAGTTAATTTTACGTACAGAATATTGTGAGTGTAATATGTATTACTTTTTCAACCACTTAATATTTTTTCTAATTAAAACTATAATATCTAGTTTTAAATTAAACACCTTACCGAATTTAAAACCGCAAATCCACAACTTTTTCACTCTCTGACAAAACTTTTTACAACCTATCAACTCCTCCAAAAATATTCCATTCAATAGTTCTTCATGTTTGCCATAAATAGAAAACTGCAAGCCCTCATTTAAACACAAGAGATCAGTCCAAAATGACTGTGCCATTTTAAAAATATTATACGGTATAATTATTATTCGTAATGTGGTTTTAATGCCACAAGCATTAAATGGAATTTCTTTGTCATCGTCAATCACATCACTGGTCTGCAGACACAAACGTTCCAAAGTCAAGTTACGTATCAGAATCAAAATGAAACACCATGACAAGCCCTTGCAGGAAGAGAAAGTCAACTCTTTGAGCGACTTCATGGTGAAAACGATGCGCCGTAGTAAGTAGGGATTGGGTATGTGAAGATATTTCAATTTCGGACACTTATCGATAATCCAGTTATCATTTATATCGCCATTTAGCCACTTGAGTGTATGCAGATTTTCAAAATTATTCAAAGACTTTTGAAAAGCGTCCGATATTTGTGTAAAACGTATAGTATCGATGGTGATCTCTTCCAAAGAGGGCGAGACATAAATATGATTTATAACGCCATAAATGCGGGTATTTATCAAGGCGAGTGTTTTAAGCGTCAGAGCCCCCAAAATCTGTTGGAAATTGGCAAATGTTAGGCCGCCACAAGAGTTTAATGACAAGTGCTTAAGACTTTTCAAAACCCCAAAGTCCTCTACTTCCAAATCACACTTTTCTAGCGTTAGTTTTTCCAACTGTTTACACTTGCAAGCCAATATGTCCATTAGTTGTATATTAAAAGCCGTATTACAATCACTGACATTAATACAAAGCTCTTTGAGTTTCGGAAAATGATTAAGATAATGCAGAAAACTGGGCCAAAAGCTCATGGAAATCAAACCCATATTAAGCACCTCCAAAGTGGTCGCTATCGGTTCCACAGTATCAGCATCATTGTCGTCGATGGTGTAGTTTTTCAAAATCAATTTTTTCAATCTAAAATTTATTAAAATCTCTTGCAAATGATAGGATTTTATAACACCCTCCTCTGTCGGTTCAGTTTCAATCACTAGTTCCTGAAGATTTCGAATTTTATAAATAGTTTCCAAATTTAAATGTTCTCCCGGTATTAGAGGAGTCAAGTACTCATTATAGCATTCCAATAAATGCAATTTCCGTAACTTTTTGCAGTTTCTAGCCAATAACACCATTTGTTCATCACTCAATATCAGGCGATAGTATCTGAGTTCGACGAGGTTACTAAAAATCTGTATATTTTTGAAAGAAACGCCCACCTCTTTTTTATAGAAATAATATTCCGAGTGCACGTTTAAGGCTTTTACATTTTCGGCATTTAACAATAAAAATTCGTTGCATTCTTTATGGTTTAGGGCCACTTTGGGCTGTGTGAATCCACCATTTCCATTTATTCCTTTATCCGCAGCCTTAGAACTTTCACCCGTGGTTATTATGTTTACATAAGGCGCTTTATATAAATTAAGGCGAGCACAAGTTTTCGGCCAAAGAAATGTTGACAAAATATATGAGAAACGTTTAGATACCGTGAATAATTTGACTTGTTCACTTAAATCTAAATGTTTTAGAATACACTCTAAAATAATATCCGAATAATAGATATTAAAACACGCCTTTTCCAAACGAAAATCCATTTTGTTGGATTTTTTTTTATTGGGAAAAAAATTTTCTAAAGTTTACGGCTTGAAATCTTGATAATGACTAGTTCGAAAACGTATTATAATGAATCAAATAAATATTTATTTAAAATTATTATTTTCTTATAGACGCAATTATAATTAACTATACATTTACATATATGTATCTCAGTATACAGTGTAACCTCGTCTAATGCAACCCTCGATAAGCGCAACTCCTTGATAAACGCAACACCTAAATTTTTAACAAAACCTCAATTAATACAACTTTACAAACAAAATTAAAGCTTTTTTCTTCTTCGGTTTGGTTTTATTTTAGTTTTTTTTATGAATGAATTTAAAACTGCAAACGTACGTGCACATGGTGTACATACTTGCCAAGATAACCAGGGCTGTCAGACTTGGTGATTTCATGTGAGCAAAAAGGACAAAGAAAGTAATTTGGGGATTGGGGATTTTTTGGGGATTTAAAAAAAATTTCGGGTATTTTTTGGAGATTTTACACTTTTTTATTATTTACAAAATATGAAAAAAATAGCAAAACTTTTATATTACTTTTATATAGTGTAAAGCGGCTCATACACTTGCAATAAAATTATTCAATACTACGTACTGTACAATTATATCGCCAATGTGTATGTGATATTTGAAGGTGGCACAATATATTGGCAACAATCAAAAGACTTTTGATTTTTATTGCACAACGAAAAGAAAGTGAAGTGTGTTGGCAACATTGTACAATGCTGTTTGTGTTATTCCTATAGGTTATGTTCACCTTTTTATTGACTAAATGAAAACATTGTTCGACTTATTGCATAGTATAGGACAAAATGGAAATAATATGGCGAATATCATATACAATAATATTGCAAGTGTATGGGCCGCTTAAAGAGTCCTAATTAAGATTACCATTTTTGTTAAATGTGTAAAAGGTACTTTATAAATTTGTTATTTTTCTTGAGTGAGTGTTTAAAAATAAAAGAATTTAAAAATAGAATCTAAAACCGTTGACAGCACATACAATTTTTGATTTTTTAAAGACAATTTTGAGCCAAATATGTATGTATTCCCCAAAAAAATAAATATGAAAAACAATATAATAAAGATTGGGAAAAAATGCTAGGCTATTGGTTAGTAGTTATGATGCATCGAAGTACTGAATAAATGACGGATATATGTATATATGTATGTTTAATTATAAGGATGGCTTAAACCGATTGAACAAGCTCCAAATTCTTTTAAATTGGCTCATTCGTCTTTAGTAACAGCATATTGTTCTGCTTATTATTCCTTACTGGAATCGCATAAAAAGCAATTAAAAAACATGCCGAAACCAGTCGCTACAAACAAAATAAAATGATTTTTTTACTAAAAATTTTTATTTGGGGATTTTTGGGGATTTCTTATTAACATTTTTCTAACTGTTTTTTTTAAAAAAAATTAAATTTGGTCAGAAAAAAACAAACAAAAAATATTAACTTTTTAAGGTTTTGTTTTTTTTTTTTTTTTTGAGATTTGGGAATTTGGGGGTTTTTGGGGATATTTTTTTAATTTTTTGGGGACCAGGAAAAAAGTACGTGGCAGCCCTGAAGATAGCTTTGATAATACCACAAATGCATACCACTATATGTTTTTATTTATTTATTTTATTTTTTTTATGTTTTAATTTATTTTTACATCAAGTATATTGTTTAAGTGCTATCGAAAGCTTTAACGTTTGTCTTCAATTTATATCTTCAAAAAGCTGATCAAAAAATATTTCATGTAAAAAAACGCGATCCACAATTTTACACTTTGTCGCTATAAACATGACTATTAAACTTGAGTAAAACTTATACTTTATACTTTTTTTTTTGTGTTTCATTGGTTTTTCTATATTTAAATCAAAATAAGTGCATTTCCCTGAAAAAAAGCCGACTAAACCATACACGCGTATTTGGACTAGTCCGCAAACGACCATGGAGTGGTCCTAAACTAGTCCAAATGCATATAACAAACATGGTCTTTTTAACGGACCATGTTATAAGAAATTAACATGCAGTGCTGCCAACAACTGCATGATGTATACTTTTCTATAGTTTACAGTATTACACATTGGTAGCCCTGATGGTGTATTAATTGTTTATTTAAAAGTGAAAGTTTGTGAAATTTGTGAAAAAAAGGTAAACAAATTAAAAATACCAAGTAAATATATTTAATAATAGCAATAAAAGAGTACAGGGCACGCCATAAAAGGCGATAAGTACAAAATGAAAAATTCTTAAACTACCCCTTTAGTGTTCTCCATATTGTAGTGGCATGGAGTACTTTTAAAACTAACCCACTTTAGTACTCCATGGAGTAGTTTATGGACTACTTCGATGGGTTATATTCTCCCTTCCTAGGACATCGTAATGTTAAATGGACCACCTTTTACCCATATATTTGGAGTAGGTTTGGAGTACTCCTACTCCTCTGAACATGCATGTATGGACTAGTCTCGTTATCTGCAGGGTAGATGTCCTAGGGTTGCACCTCATAACCCAGCTTTACATTACATACAAGTAGTCTGAAAACTAATCCATATGATTAATCCATGGAATACTCCAGAGGGTCAGTGTCGAAACTACTCCTCTGAACAATCCAAGATACAAGTTTCGAAAGTAGTACATATTGCTACTCCATAGTATGCTCCTTAAGGGTAGTTTCAAAACTACTCCATACTGCCCCCTAGAAGAACCTAATTTTAACACAATTGTTTTTTTTTTTTTTTGAAGATTGTGGAATTCAGGAACAATAACAAATAAGGGATTTAATATGCATATATGTATGTATTAATAATATAATCAATTACTTAATAAATAATCATTATGTACGTAAGTCCATAAAAACATATCGTTACATTTACGAATTTTTCTAAAAACTAACTTACATCATGAGGCTTCTGCTTACCCATATAAATACCAGCAAGAAACCCCTTAATATTTTTAATGTTTACAACTTTAACTAATATTGGCCACAGTTGGACATTTGAACTTTTGAAGATAGGTAATAATAATTTATAATATAAGTTATAAGTTATAATTTTCTAAAACATTTTCTGCTACAATGCCGAAATCCGCATATTCACCGGGCGAAACAGACATTACATCTGCTCTTAAACTTATTGGTTGCATCAACGACATCGGAGAAAGAGGCACATCAACACCGTAAGTACGTAAAATACAGAACAGATCTCTAATGTTTTTGTGGGATGTTCTGCTATTCATCTGCCACTGCTTTAAATCACTTAAAAATGTATTTTGTTTATCCAATGCCTCATTTTCATGATGCTTGGAAGTTTGCTGTAGGTCAACATTTGCAAAATCATTGCTGCCTTCTGCATACTCAGGTTGCAGACACATTTTATTTTCATTTTCTAATCTTTTTAGAAATTTTTCTTTTACGGCTTTTAAAAGTCGCCTTTTGTGGCGAGAACTACACAGTGTTTTTAATTTTATTGATAATAATTATTACTACACTAAAACTTTCTTACATTTTCTTAATTTTTACTTTATATTTCTCGGAACAAGTGCGCACCACGCTTAAAAAACAGAATGAAGATAAAACATGTAAGAGTGATATATTCGGCTGTGCCGGATCTTATATACCCTTCACCATTTTGCGAGCAGAATACAGAGCAACTATACAAAAACGAAATAATTTTTACATATACATACATACATATTTACAATTCTAAAAACTTCATTATAATTTAAATTTAAAAAGAGAAAACTGGTAAATATTTTTTTAAAATCGTTTTTGAACATAAAAATTCAAAAAAAAAATTGTTGTATTTTGGTTATAACTCAGCCATTTTTTAACCGATTTGACAGATTTATATACCGACGTGCTTAAGAAGAAATTTGCCAGTTAGTTGGGTTATAAGTCTTGGTTTCGGGAAGATCTATGGTTCCCGAAAGTGGGTATTTAAAAAAAAATATTATTTTGGTCATAACTTCAGTTTTTCAGAAAATATTTTTTACTTAAGATTTCCGATCTTTTGATATACAAGCTATAACAATAGGTCATATAACAGTCCAAAAAATCAGGTTTTTATACAATTTTTGATATTTTTGGTGCGCCCACATTTTGTGGCATGCTGTGTATTGATCTCAAGATATTTAGAAAAAAGTAATAAATATACAACAACAACAAGGGATTTTTTGAAAAAATTAGAGGTAGTCGTGATTTTTTGCTCATATCTCAGCCATTTTTGGACCGATCTGGCTGAATTTCAATAGCAAGAAATGGCGGACTATATGTGACATAAATGTAAAACAACCTAGCCGCTATCATGTCTGGAGTCTCCGGAAAACACATATCAAACGTAAGACGGACAGACGGACGAATGGATAGACGGACATGGTTACTTTATAGGGTCTTAGATAAAATATTGTAGAAATTACAAACGGAATGACAAACTTATATATACCCTTTTCCACCTGAGGTGAAGGGCATAAACATAAAAAAAGAAAAAGCTAGAATATTCCAATATAGAAACGAAAACAAACAACAACAACTACAGCCGTTTCAAAGTCACTAATAGCAAATTCATTTGTGCAATGACATGGTCCATGTCTGCATTACAGAAGGCCCTTGTTGTAACCACTCCAATTGGACTACATAGTCCAATATTATTTGCAGGGTTATTCTAATAGCTAATATGTGTTCTTTTTATTATGCCCTTTGCTTAATTTAAGTTAAGCTCTTTAATCGAAAAACTTGCACAGGCATTTTTGAATCAGTTAAAGCAACAACCTCAGTTAACTTAACAGTCTTAATTTGTATTGGTTGCGTTAGCCGAGGTTGCACTGTATTTATATAGAATATTTTTATGCGGTTGTAACTCAATTAAAAGGTTTAATAAACTCACCCCACATTTTCACAACTTACCGATAGCTAAAGGTATTATTAAAACTTTACATTTATCTACCAGGTAGGATGAATCTAACTTGAACTTATCGCTTACACTAGGTTAAAGTAAAGTTATAATAATAGAACATTTTTTATACTTCCGATAAAATCATACCTTTAGCTAAGTTAAGTTGTGAAAACGGGCCTCAAAGTTTTTATTTCGATCGTCATAGTGACATAGCGGCGCTGCGAAATCTGGGCCCATGAAATATGATCCCAAAGAGAAAATAAAAATTGACCCTAAATTTAGGGCTTTATTTTCATAATGCAATATGACACTATTTTTTTAATAAAATGTCCCCACAAAAACATGAAAAATAAAACTTAAGACAAAATAAAATACGATCCTTAATATAGGGTAATTCTTCTTTATGAAAAGTCTCCTAAAATTTTTTGATGAATTTTAACTACAAAAAAGTTAAATATTAAAAAAAAACACAAATTATTTTATATTTGGCTTGGAATCAGTGTTGCCAGTGGACACATGCTAAAAAAAAATCCGATTTTTCCCTACACGTTGGAAAAATTTCTCCTACAATAATCGCTACGCATTATTTTCATTAAAATAGAAGAAAAAACATAAGTTATAAAAAATAAATTTTATTCAAATATGTATATAAAAGCTTTGCCAAAAAATAAGTACAAAACTAAAAAAATAATACATATATGGGGGATTTCATGACAAGTGAGGCAATTTTTAAAATCGATATCTTCAGATTTGGTAACAATTTGCACCAAGGCTAGTCCTATTGCACAGAAAAAAATTCTTACGCCAGTAAAAGAATTAATCAAAAATAAAATCAGTTTTAATTAAATATTTAATCAGGTGAATTAAACTTTTAATCAAGTGAATTAAAAGTTTAATTGAAATATTGTAAACGTTCAATTAAAAAATTGTCAATTAAACATTTAATACACTTGATTAAAAGTTTAATTCACCTGATTAAATATTTAATTAAAACTGATTTTATTTTTGATTAATTCTTTTACTGGCGCACAAATTTTTTTCTGTGTGGATATGTAGTAGTTTAGACACAAATTTTCAACAAGAGCGGTGAAAAAGTTTCTGAGTTAGAGGGTGAAAAATTTGACATTTTGGCCAAACATGTGCTCTTTCTCATCCACGTAACTCATTACCTATTGGTGTTAGCAAAATTTGTCCTTAACAAATTAGATAGCTTCTTCTCCAATCTTTCGAAAAAAATTTATTTATTTTTTTTTTTTTTAATTTAAATTGGTGGGCTGCGAGTGGGATATAATTAAAAAAATTATTTCTAACTCAAGACTATTATAAAACCCATTTTTAGCATATGCACTATTTTGAATTTTGTCATATTTGTGCGTTTTCCTAAAACCTAAACAATAAAACTAATGCTGAGAAAATTAACCTTTCTGACGGTATGTAAAATACCTAACAAGCATTTTATCCTATAAGTAGTTTTGAGCGCACCTCTGACTCAGAATCTTTTTGACCGATCTTGTCAAAAATTTGTGTCCAAGCTTCTATCCAATAGGATAGTGCATTAATGATTGTTGCAAATTTCATCCAAATCGGAAGACATCAACTTCAAAAGTGGGTTCACTTGACATGAAATCTCCATATGTATGTACTCTTAATTAAATTCAATTAAATCTTTCAACATTGAATGATATCTTAAAAAAAAACATATATATACATATAAGTGCAGCCAACTTTTTAAATCATAAACAACTCTGGAAATATAATTTTAAGCGATTTTAGGAAAAATAAATTTTTTTGAACAAGAAAATATCACTAAAAAAAGTGTATTTCTGCATTTATTTCAAAATTAATGCGATAAGACGAAAAATCCCTACATTTTGGAGATTCTAAAACATCTGTCCGATTTTCCCTAAGCTTCTATATTAGTATCAAAAATACCTACATGTAGGGATTTTCCACTACTTCTGGCAACACTGCTTGGTATAACAATGCGGTATTTTGATACTATCCAAAAAATTTTAAGATATGTGTCAGTTTCAGTTAAAAGGGATCTATGGATGAAAAAATCGATTTTTACTTTTTTGGTGATTCTTAAGAAAGGCAATCAGCTCTTTCTAATGCAGCAACCCGCAGTTTTCCAACTGCATTACTTTTGTCGAAAGTAAACTTTAAAAAACCCTTTGATAAGAAAAGAAAAAGAACCCGATGTAACAAAATTTTTTGTAATTGATCTAATTTACTTGGGACCGACGATTACGAAACTGGTTTTAAATTTTAAAAATTCAAAATCCAATATGGCGGACTTTGTTTTTTGTAAAGTTAACAAGTCGACGTTGATACATCTGATCGCTTTTATGGCTTGAAACTAGATATCAGGGGGTTTTTTGGATTGTAAATTACGAATCTGTTCTTAGATTTCGAAAATTCATAATGGCGAATCCAATATGGCTGACTATTTTCTGTAACCTTAAGCTCTGACATTTTGATTTTGGAAAGTCTGACTTTAAATTCATAACCAGCAACCCCGAAAAACCCTAAGTGACGAGCTTCAGACAAATTCAATTCCGTCGTTTTGAATTTTCAAAATTTAACACCATATTCGTAATCAGGGACCCCGAAAATCCTTAAGTGACGAGTTTCATGTGATTCCAATAATGTTACAAAAAAAAATCCGACATTTTGAATTTTCAAAATCTAATACCAGATTCGTAATCTTCAACCTCAGAAACCCCCGGATGGTAAGTTTCAAGCCATAAAAGTGTTCAGGTGTATCAAAATAAACTCTTCAAACTTACAAAACAAGACCTCCATATTGAATCTGCAATTTTGAATTTTCAAAATCTTATACCAGATTCGTAATCTTCGACCCCAAAAACAACCAGGTAACGAGTTTCAAGCCATAAAAGCATTCAGGCGTATTAAAATCCACTTGTTTCAAACATTACAAAAAAACATTACCATATTGCATCCGCCATCTTGAATTTTCAAAATCCAATACCAGATTCGTAATCAGCGACCCCCAATACCCCCTATAACGGGTTTCGACCTATAAAAGCGTAAAGGCGTTTTAAAATTAACTTGTTAATTTCAAACTCCAAAACTCATTTTTTGCCCATAGGTCCCTTTTAACTGAAACTGGCACATATAATGTTATGAATTGTTGAAAACTTCCAAACTAAAAAATTTTTAAGGTGACGTCAATTGATTTACAAAATTAAAAAAAAAAAGTTAGAAAGCTATATTCGGCTAAGCTGAATCTTATATAACCTTCAACATGGTGCGATAAGAACAGAAAATTATATAAATACCGTTCTTTAGATAGAAATAATTATATTTTGTGCCACGCTCACTTCACCAATCCTATCCACATTTTATCGAATGTTGTGTTTTGATAACCTAAATCTTATTTGGAAACTTTTACTTTTGCCGTTTCCCAGAAATACATAAAAAAAATTTTAAAAACGTGAACCGTGTGAACCTTTCATGCTGGTTTTCAATAGGAAACGATTCCGGACTATATGTTGTTGTGTTTCGTGTAAAATGTTGGGGCTATTTTTCATTTAGTACTTTGGGGCCGTATTTCCTAAGTTCACATTTCGCACCACCGACATAGTATGTGAGCATTGTGGTTTAAAAAAGTTTAATGCTTAAAAATAAAACAAGAAAATATTAAAAATAATTTACACTACACAGAAAAAAATCAAAATTGATTTCAATTAAAAAATTTGTGATATTAATCAAAAAATTAATTAAATTTGCACCAGTAAACAAATTAATAGTACCAATTAAATATTTTTTAATATATGTTCTTTTTTCTTCTTATTTGACCTTTTATTTATAATTACTTTCAATTATTTAAGCTTGAGGTCTTTTTATTTATAAAATATTCTTTTATTTCTTCAATATTTCGCTAACCTTTGGTTAGCATCGTCAGGAAATTAACAAATTTGAATACAAATAACAAAAAAAAAAACGATAACAAAACTATGAAAAAATTTTTTGTCATAAATTAAATTCAAAAACCTATTTGTCATAAAAATTTTTTCAAAAACCATAATAACAAAAATAAAATATAACTAAAGTATAACAATTCATATAAACCGAAAAAATTTTTCTTATCTATAAAACTAATTCAAGAACCGTATGAACAATAATAATAAATATTCTGGCTAAAGAAAATTCCTATAACATATAAAAATTTTTCTAAACTACACTTATTCTTATCTTACATATGTACTTATAAAAACATTTTAATTATCCTTATTTTTATTCTTACAAACTAATATGTATCATGACCTAAGGACAAGAAGGTCAAAATTTCCATGTAATTTAATTGCAAAGTGAACCCTCTTGTTCCAAGGCTGTGATAGGTATATTTATATTAATATATCTTATATTCTATCTCCTAATAACTAAATTCCTATAATTATTCGCTATATGTTCTGTGTCTGCTTTAAAATTTATTCTCTGTGCTGTTGGTGTATTAATTATGTGTAACATTTCCAAAATATATCTGCGTTTGTAGTTAGTTTCAGTGTTTAAAACCGATGCTTCTTCAAAATTTGGATAATGATTAGATAGATGACAATGATGGCTTAATGCTGTCTTTTTAGAATTAATGTCCCTATATTTTTGATCGGATTTATGTCCCGCAATTCTAGTCCTTAATTTGTTCTTCGTTGTACCTATGTAAACCTGGTTGCATCTTTCATTTTGATTTCCCTTACAAGGAATTTTGTAAATAATGTTTGCCATATCCCATTTACTAGTTCTATCTTTTGTCTTGCTAAATAAACAATTCAATGTGTTATAAGCTTTAAATGCTACCTTATATTTGTTAGTGTCAAAGATTCCCGACTCTTTTATTCTTTCCGAAACACTGGCTATGTATGATAATGATTTATATATCATTGGTTCTATTGTTCTCGTAATCCTTATATTCCTATTACTCCTATTTTTATATTGATTAATTAACCCATTACTTAAGCTATTTGGAAAATTATTTTCCCTTAATATATTCCTAATTTTAATTATGTTTTTCCTGTGATAAACCTTGTCACTAATTGTTAGTACCCTATTAATTAAATTTCTTGCAGTATTTATAATAATCCCTTTACTGTGTCCAGAATAATAATTTATTAGTCTACCTGATGCTGTTGGTTTTTGATACCAATCTATTAACAATTTATTTCCCTCTCTTATTATTAAAGTATCTAAGAAAGGTAATTTTGAGCTACCTTCCATTTCCAAAGTGAATTTAATATTACTATTAAACTCATTAAATGTATCTAACAAGTTATTTATTCCACATTCATTAATAATGCAGAATAAGTCATCAACATATTTTATCATTATTTTAGGTTTAATATTTAGTTTTTCAATGGATGTATCAAGTAACCTTTCCATTACAATATCTGCTACAATTGGAGAAGCAGGAGATCCCATTGGAAGTCCCTTCAGTTGTGTATATACTTTCCCATTACAACTAAAGTATCTATTGTCCTCTATACAAAATTTCAAAATTCTTAAAAACAATCCCTTGTCAATTTTCGTATATTGCTCTATTATATTCCATTTTTGCTCTATTATTTCAAGTGCCAAAGTGACTGGTACACTCGGAAATAGCGATACCACATCTAATGAAATTAACTTTTCATTTGTCTGTATAAAATGATTACTTAACTTCTCTTTAAATTGCACTGAGTCTTTAACATTATATATAGAATGTTCAGTTATTCTTTTTAAAATATGCGTTAAATATCTACACAATTCATAAGAAGGTGAGTTAATAAAAGAACATATTGGTCTCAAAGGAAAACCAACCTTGTGGATTTTTGGTAAACCATAAAGTTTTGGAGAAGTAGCAATATTCGTTTTTAGTTTATGTCTTTCGGATACGGATATAATTTTTTGCCTAAAAAGTTCTTCTATAATTTCATTATTAGTTTTTTCCAATTTATTCGTTGGATCCCTATTAATTAATTTATATTTTGTATCATCTTCTATGATATTATTAATTCTTATGTCATAATCTTCTTTATACATAGCCACGGTTGTGTTACCTTTATCTGCCTTTAATATTAATATATTCCTATTTCTCTTTAAAAAACTTTTCGTCTTATTAAATTTATCTAATATAAACTTATCTCTGTTATCTAATCTCATTTTGTTTAAATGATTATCCAAAATAGTTGATAATTTATTTCTAGCTATTTCCTGATCCTCCTTCCCCTCTATGGTTTGAACTAAATCCTCTCCTTCTGTTATCATTTTTAGCTTAGGGAAATTTTCCCTCTTAACTGGTAAAACATATTTTGGTCCTAATGATAGCATCCACTTAACATCCCTTGGAATATCCTCTTGAGTTTTATTTACAAAAAATTTATTATTTATTCTAATTCCTAATTCCTCATTTTTTAATTCCCTCAGTTTATCATATTTCTTCCTATGAATTCTTCTTACCTTTTCATTTAAAGAAGCCTCAACTCTCTCCTCAAATTTTAGAAATTGTTCAATTTCATCTTTTGTTAAACATCTTTGTAAATTTCTAATCACTATCTCCAAATTATTATTATTCTGGACACAGTAAAGGGATTATTATAAATACTGCAAGAAATTTAATTAATAGGGTACTAACAATTAGTGACAAGGTTTATCACAGGAAAAACATAATTAAAATTAGGAATATATTAAGGGAAAATAATTTTCCAAATAGCTTAAGTAATGGGTTAATTAATCAATATAAAAATAGGAGTAATAGGAATATAAGGATTACGAGAACAATAGAACCAATGATATATAAATCATTATCATACATAGCCAGTGTTTCGGAAAGAATAAAAGAGTCGGGAATCTTTGACACTAACAAATATAAGGTAGCATTTAAAGCTTATAACACATTGAATTGTTTATTTAGCAAGACAAAAGATAGAACTAGTAAATGGGATATGGCAAACATTATTTACAAAATTCCTTGTAAGGGAAATCAAAATGAAAGATGCAACCAGGTTTACATAGGTACAACGAAGAACAAATTAAGGACTAGAATTGCGGGACATAAATCCGATCAAAAATATAGGGACATTAATTCTAAAAAGACAGCATTAAGCCATCATTGTCATCTATCTAATCATTATCCAAATTTTGAAGAAGCATCGGTTTTAAACACTGAAACTAACTACAAACGCAGATATATTTTGGAAATGTTACACATAATTAATACACCAACAGCACAGAGAATAAATTTTAAAGCAGACACAGAACATATAGCGAATAATTATAGGAATTTAGTTATTAGGAGATAGAATATAAGATATATTAATATAAATATACCTATCACAGCCTTGGAACAAGAGGGTTCACTTTGCAATTAAATTACATGGAAATTTTGACCTTCTTGTCCTTAGGTCATGATACATATTAGTTTGTAAGAATAAAAATAAGGATAATTAAAATGTTTTTATAAGTACATATGTAAGATAAGAATAAGTGTAGTTTAGAAAAATTTTTATATGTTATAGGAATTTTCTTTAGCCAGAATATTTATTATTATTGTTCATACGGTTCTTGAATTAGTTTTATAGATAAGAAATTTTTTCGGTTTATATGAATTGTTATACTTTAGTTATATTTTATTTTTGTTATTATGGTTTTTGAAAAAATTTTTATGACAAATAGGTTTTTGAATTTAATTTATGACAAAAAATTTTTTCATAGTTTTGTTATCGTTTTTTTTTTTTTTTTTTTTTTTTGTTATTTGTATTCAAATTTGTTAATTTCCTGACGATGCTAACCAAAGGTTAGCGAAATATTGAAGAAATAAAAGAATATTTTATAAATAAAAAGACCTCAAGCTTAAATAATTGAAAGTAATTTTTTAATATAAACAACATTTTTTGATATTCTGTAATTAGGCTCGAGTTCATCAAATTTAATTTTTATTAAATTCTTTTCACTGAGGAAGGAATTTTACAACTTGGAATTTTTATTAAAATTTATTGTTAATCTGGATTTGGACCCGGGTTGATTTTTACATGTTTCAAGAATCACCACATTCTATCTTCAGAAAACCTTGAGTTCTATCCAATCTTTTAACCAGTAGTACTGGTGGTTCGAAATTTGCTGTTATTATCATTTTTAAATTACATGTTGCCTCCTTTCGTCAGTTTTTTTCGTATTCTTTCTGTCAAGACTTTAGGCTCAGTTCGTCTTTACTTTCTGTTCTGTTACGAATCAGCTGATTTGGTTTTGTTATTAAAAAACCTGTGGAATTGATTAGTTTTTCTGTTCTGTTGCGGTTCAGTTTGTTAAAATCAAGAACTTGTTAAGTAATTGTAAGTGACAGCATCATATATAATAAAAAATACATATTGTTACGAAAGTAACTTTAGCTAAGAATTAGTTGTAATTATTAGTTAAGAATTAGTTGAATTTATTAGTTATCTTGTATTTATTAGTTAACTTGTATTTATTAGTAATTTTATTAGTTTACATTGTTATTAAAAATTGTTATAATTTAGTACACTTTAATCCCAATGTGCAGAAAGCCCTAGAAATGACCGTTAAAAAAGCTTCAGTGTAAGAGGTAAAATTATGTAAAGTGGTGCCATAAATCAAATTAAAGTGTGGTGAAATAGTAAAGCCTCGAACCTTCGAAAAACATTTCGAATGTTCTAGACAACCAAATTGCGGTATAAATACTAGCGGCCACTAGCGTAATTAGATCATTCTAAGTTCAGACTTTGTCGATAACGTATAACGCTGAGAAAATTATAGTTGGTTGTGAATAAAAGCTATAAATTACGGTTGATAAAAAGACTTGGTACTAAATAAAGTTGTGTAAATTGTAAACAGTGTTGAAAGTGTTTGTGTTTTATTTATTTTATTAAAGTTGCAATAAAGAACTCGAAACGGTTTATTATAAAGGAAATAAACCAAAACGTTATTGAAAGGCAGTAACGTAACAATATTTATATTGAAATAAACTATTTTTTGATTTTAAGAATTCATAAAATTTAATTTCTTCAAATTTATGTGCATTAAAGTTATTTAAATAAAACAATGGACGATGCAAAACTAATAAATTTGTCATAAATGGCTGATAAGTTGCTACAGAAAAAGTAACTATTACAATTTCGTAACAGAACGGCACGTAACAGAACAGAAAGTAAAGACTAACTGAGCCTTTAGTCTTGAAAACCTGAATACATTTGTTTATTATGTTTTTCTTTTCTCCACTTTCGTCGACATTTTCTGCAGTAATTTTGTTGATATATGTAAACGTTTTATTCAATCAGTGATGCCAACTTAGCTATTATGGGGCCAGATTTGGCTCTTTTTAATTACTCCTGGCTCGTAATTTTTCCCGTTAGCTCGTTTTTTAAAAAAGAGCCAACAGGGGCTCTTTTCAAAAGTGATATTGGAACGTTTGACACTTTTTACATCTATAAGTAAATCCTCCCGTTGTTACCCTCTTGTTTCGTCTTGGTTCAATTATATTTGTAAGTGTAAACATTTTTGCTACGGTCAAAAGTATAGAAAGGCTTGGGAATCAAATCCTGTATTTAAAAAATGGATTAAACCAACAAAAAAGCTAAATATTTTCATTTATTATGCCATTCGGAGACTGAAAAAAACATAAGAAATGTATGGCTCAACTTAACGATGTTGTACTATCTTAAACAGATATATAATTTTCACCAGATGTTCCGACAGAAACGCAAATTGCACAAGCAAATTTTGCTTTGTAAACCGCAGTACATACCCCATTTCTAACAATGAATCCCCTTTGCGAAGCAGTCATGTTTGTAAAACTAAATTCAATTGAAACATACACAGAAAAAAATAACAAGATTTAGTATGTAATTAATAAAAATTTTTTAAACTATTCTAAAATTTTCAACAATTTTTTTAAATAACTAATTTGTAAATTGTCATATTAACCATTTGTTTTAGTAGAAAAAATAAAAAAATTTTCAATACAAAATTAAAAATATTAATTTTTTTGTTGTTTTAATCTCGTTTAATGCTGGGACTGGAACTTATTGAAAACAAACTATTTCTTTGGGGTAAGTGAAGCTGTTATTTGAAACTTCTAACCGAAATTTTAACACGTTATAATTTATTCTAGTTTTCAAATTAAATTTGATGATTGTGTCAAGAATCCGTTTTGAGCAGGTGTTAAGACCTTCTTCTGCATCCCCTCCTAAGTCCGTTTATGTTAAAGATATGTATTTGTAATGAGATTTTTATTATATTTAAAAAAAAAATTAATTTGATTTTTAATGCATCTCTGTCTGTTAAAATTGCAATACATTTTTTAAAATTAATAACCAACAAAACATATTGTTAAAATGACAAGTTTGTAATTAATTTTTTTATTTGATTGCTAATTAATATTTTATTTAATGTTACAAACTCATTGTTAAAAATATTTGTTGAATGTGAACAATTTTAATTAACAAAAGTATTTTTTATATCTACAAATTCGGTTGTTGGTGCTTTTTCAATTAAAAAATTAATTGTATTGTCATTTTTTTCTGTGTATAAAAAGTCAAAATTTTATATAAAAACAAACATATGGCCAGAAGAACAAAAAAAAATTAACTGCCTGTTCAACGATTTCGAACGTAGAGGTTCGCATAGAATGTTATATGGAAAATATTTTTAAAACTGAGTGTTTTATATATAAATTTTCCATGCGAACGATAACGTTTGAAATCGTTGAACTGGCATTAACACTTTTTTAAATTGACTGTTCATATTTTTAATTCTATTCATTGAAATGTTAGATATTGTAATGTTCATATTTGTATACAATTTTAAGTAGTAATTGCATTAAACGTTAATATGTATGTATATTAAATTTTTTTAATATATGTAAATGAGTTTGAAGTACAAAAATTAATAATAAATGGATTTAAAACAGAACAATCTTTGATTTTTAAATTCAGCACTTTTTAGCTTTGCGCTTTGCTTTCACACAGGCAATTACTGAGTCATGCGTAGACTTTGTCTTTTGGGCCGTGCAATATGTTGTTATTGTGATTCAGATGTATTAAACAGAAAAAAAATAATAATTGATTTCAATTAAAAAATTTGTGATATTAATAAAATTTGCACCAGTTAACAAACTAATAGTATCAATTAAACGTTTAACTCACTTGATTAAACGTTTAAGTCAATTGATTAAACGTTTAATTCACTTGATTAAACGTTTAATTTATATGATTAAATTTTTAATTTAAGCTGATTTTGTTTTTTATAATGCTTTAATTGGTGAAAAATATTGGAGATTTTCTTCTGTGTAGAATCACTTAATAAAATCTGTAAAACTTAACTTACCTGGATTTACATAAGTATATCGATGAGTATTATGTTATTTAGTTTTGGGCTAAATATTTTTTCAATTAAGTCCCGTCTAAGAAGTAATGCTGATCTTTCAGATATATACTATTAAGGGCGTCTTAATTGTTATAAGGTAGGCCTATATCTTTTTCTATATGAAGGGGCACCTCCGCTTGAAATTTCATTAAAATCAATTTCAAAGTTTTGGAGGAGCACAAATTGACCTCCTACCCCCTTGCTGGTCTTAGTTTTGAGAAGGTATACAGCATTATAATTATAATTATCCCCTTGCGTCCTCCTGGTCCTACCTTTAAAAATATGCATAGCCTTGTGGCTTTCTAGACGCAAACCTATCTATGATTTTGATTTCATCAAAATCGGTTTGAGCATTTCGCAGAGCTTCGCGGAAGTGCACAGAATACATGGACAAAATTTTTTCTCGATTGGGTAAGCGGTGTAGCCGCGCATAAAATACTAAAACACATATATTAATTTTTAAAAATATATAGAGATTAGTAGAAACTCACATCGATTTCGTGATGCGATCAGTAGTACTTACCCTCTTCCTTAAACTAAACACACACTTTCTTTAAATGTATTAAAAAGAAATTACAATTGATTTATTTAATCAAATATTTCTGACAGCAAACATTACAGCGTTTACGTATTTTGTAGGGACTCTTATCCCTGGAACACAACCCAGGCCCAGCATTCGGTTTGTTTTCCTTATTACTAGTCGTACTAAAATACAGATCCGTATACGATTTTCTTATACTAAACGGAGAACGTGGAGTCGATAGGAACGATGAGGTATTTTTCACAGGTGCGTGGTTAGTTGGCAAAGGTGGCACATGCAAGTTATTTGTTTTGCAGTCGTGTACATTATCCACACTAGAACTATTGCTAAATAAAGAAGTATTGGAAGATGGACGTGTTAGTAGAGACGTTTCATTGCTAAAGAGATCGTTATGCAATGGCATACTACTGCCGTTGTGGTCAAAGGCGTTGTGTTGCTGGGAACGTGATCTTGTTCGCTCTTGAGATTCCAAAGGTGGCAAAGTTATTATTTCGTTACGAGAGTGATGTGATCTCATGTTTGTGGGAGATTTAACACTCTCATAAGATTGGGAGAGTGCATATGGAATTTGTGTTGCTACGTTGGTGGTCTGTAAAAAAGTTTGCATAAAAGGAGTAGAACTTACGAATTCATTGACACGCGAACGTGTTGGATTAAAATCAAATTTTCGTCCTTGGTTTGAGCTGACATTGCTATTGCGTCGGCTCTTAGAAACTTTGTTATGATTGCGGCGATTATTACCCGTATTTGGACGATTCGGTAAACGCTGAATTCTATCACTTTCTCGAGCACTAGAACCTTGAGAATTCCCAGGACTGCCGCGGAAGTTAGAGACTGCATCACTGTTATCTTCATCCATATGATGACCTAAAATCGTTCGCTCTTTCGGTTGGCCAAAACCACCTCCACTGAACTTTGTAAAAGTTCCACCGCGTCGAAAGGCATCATGGGGATTAAATTTACGAACTTGAGCCAACATATCAGCCAATTTTTCCCATTCCGTCGTACCTGGTCGTTTCTCCTCGGTTTCAGGGTTGTGTTTGACTTTATGTTTTCTTATTTTCTTTAATTTCCCAGCCACAGCTTGGTCTTCTGTCTCTTTTGCTACATTAGACTGAGTTTTTGCTGCAGCTGAGTTCGTCGCTATAGCTGCTGTTGTCAGTGGCAGAGGTGGAGTTGGCTTATGGGAATTAGCAGGGGCTGTGGTAGGGTTTGCTTGAACTGCTGTTGGAATTTGAGGTGTTTTGCTAATTATGATATTTTGTGAAAAAGCTGATTTAAATTAATATGCCTTATTTAATATTATAGTTTATTTCATAAAACATTTTTCTACAACTCGTTTAAATTGCATTTTTTTTTTTTTTTTTTTTTTTTTTGTTTTACTAAAGAAAAAACTACTTTCGAAACTACGATTGTACGAGTACACTAGAAGTGAAGAGCTTTTAGAAAGTTTGTTCTTTTTCTAAACTTTACTTTCAACAAAACATTTACAATATTGTCTGTATTCGTAGTCAGGCGAAACTCGTTAAATGCTGTAGTTTTGTTTTTAAGAGTTTTAAGCCTCAACAAACAGAAACAATAAAATGAACAACTGTAGCAAAAATAAAAACGATAAATAAATATTTACAATTTATAAAGTTATAAAATATTGTAGGTTTTTTATTTTTTAAAAGTTTTTAAATTAAATTTTATTTACATGGCTTACTTTATGAATTTATGCATCAAATTTTAAACTGTTTTTATTAGATAATTTACTATTTTACTTAGTTAAGTATATTTGTAATTTAATTGTACATATTAATGTGATTTTAGTAAAAGAAAATTAAATTAAATGGCATTAGAAATTTACACAATTATGCAAATTGTTACCATATTCGTTAATTCAATTTGTTCTTATTATAAAATTATGCTCGAAACAATCAAAATATGGTTCTGTCAACTATAAAAAGTATATTGATAAATTCTTTCTAAAACTTTTTCCCGAGATTTTCGTCCCAGGAAATACTTTATTTCAATTTATATTCAGACAAAGAGGAAAGAGGGCCTCCATACAAAAAAAAAATTGTGCCAGTCGCCCCCTAGTATGACAAATATGTTAATGAAGTATCTAAAACAGAAAAAAAAGTTTGCCACGCCCCAAAATACAGCACTTTTTGTTTTTTTTTTTCTAAACTTATCACAAATATCGTTGACGGCCAGGGCTGTCAGAGTTGGGGATTTATCCCCAAAGTTTGGGATTTCATGTGAGCAAAAAGGACAAAGAAAGTCATTTGGGGATTGGGGATTTTTTTGGGAATTTAAAAACAAAATTTCGGGGATTTCTTGGGGATTTTACACTTTTGTATTATTTACGCTTATTATTCTTTGTTTCGTATATAAAATATGAAAAAAGTAGCAAAACTTTTATCTTACTCTTATATAGTGTAAAGGGTTCTAATTTAGATTACCATTTTCGTTAAGTGTATAAAAGGTACTTTATAAACTTTTTATTTTTCTTGAGTGAGTGTTTAAAAAAAAAATTTTAAATAGACCTAAAACCGTTGACAACACATGAAATTTTTGATTTTTTAAAGACAATTTTGAAGCAAATATGTGTGTCTGCCCAAAAAATAAGTTAATATGAAAAACGATATAATAAAGATTGGGGAAAAATGCTAGGCTATTGGTTAGTAGTTATGATGCATCGTAGTACTTACACACAGAAAAAAATCAAGTTAAAAACGTAGAAAACAAGGTTGATTTAAAATTTTTCGATGGTGATTTTGCTTCATACGTTTTTCATGGTAACTCAACCTGATTTTACAATAACTTGCGAACAACATTTTTTTTTTTTTTTTAAATAACTTCTATAAAAATAACAAAATGTAATTTATATTGAAATCATAATCCGAATCACGTTGAATGAAAGTTATTTTAAGTTGAAACAACGTGAATTTCATGTAGAATCAAATTGGTTTGAGTGTGTTATAACAGTGTGAAGAAGCTTCAGAGACAACTATGCATTTATTTAAGAATAATTGAAAACACTTACCCCTGTAACACATGTTTCACTTATTTTATATTATCCTTTGTTAACAGAAGCATCAGCAGAATCGCCTGATATGGTTTTCGTCATCATTCTACTTTGAAAACTTGATGTACTATTTACCTAAATAATTTTAATTAAAAGAATACGGGAATTGTCTTCTTTTGTAACATATTTTAATAATGAAATTAAAAAAATGTACATACTTAAGTATGTATGCATGTTAATTTAACAAGATAAACTTTTGATTTTAATTTAAAACAGGTTTTTATGGACTCAATATTGAATCCATATTTATTTATATTTTAATATTTTTTTTTTTTTTTTAACAGTGAATAATATTAAGTAAACGTGATTTAAGTTTATTTTATTTAAAATTAATATGAAATAATGATAAATTTAAATAAAGGGCATACTTTTGCAGAAATTTACTATGATTCACAATCACCATTTTTTTAATGTTAATTTTACATTGGTATTTTTTTTCTGTGTGTAATAAATGACGGATATATGTATTTTTATTATTGATTATAAGGATAGCTTTAACCGACTGAACAAGCTCCAAATTCTTATAAATTGGCTCATTCGTCACTGGAATCGCATAAAAAGGATTTTAAAAAAAACATGCCGAAACCAGTCGCTGCAAACAAAATAAAAGGATTTTTTTTACTAAAAATTTTTATTTGGGGATTTCTGGGGAATTCTTATTAACATTTTTCTAACTATTTTTTAAAAAAAATTAAAAAATTGGTCAGGTTTTGCTTTTTGGGGATTTTTGGGGATATTTTTTTAATTTTTTGGGGACAAGGACAAAAAGTTCCTGGCAGCCCTGTTGACGGCGACTAAAATTTACTAGAATTGAAAAATTTTCAACAACGAATTTCAATTGCGAATTTGGTGTTTGTTGATTACAAAATATTTTTGAAAACAAGACAAAACAATAAAAAAAAGACAGCCACGAACAAAATATTTACCTCTTACGTGTTATTGTTTATTGCATTTTTAATACATTTTTTAATTCACAAGATTTTGTTTGTCGCGCTTAATTTCCAATTTTTATTCTTGATAAAAACACTGAAATTTATTAATGATGGGATAGGCTATTCCTATGAGCATTTCACTGGTTGCTTAGGCCAGATCATCAGGAAACTTCATCCAAAGATTTTAAAAAACTAAAGAATTTTTAGTAAATCTTTAGTAAAGATATTAAACATATAAAAATGTTAAGCGAATAAGAATTATAAGCGCCAGTTTTACTTGTAACAATATCAAAGCTTAAACAAAAACAACAACAATAAACAGTGATTTGTTGCGACTTGTTAATTGAAAATTTTGTATTCCCAAAAATTACTTTGATAATAAACTGGCAAGTGCTCGGCCTAAAAAACTGAGCTGGCAACTTGCTTTATTTTTTGATTTTCTTGCGAAAACAATAAAGCAAGTTTTTTTGTTTTTATTTAGTTTTTTTTTTTAATATACTTACAACTACAATTAATGTTGGGTGAATTCCAACCAATTGTAGTTTAAGCTGGTGCTTATAATTCTTATTCCCTTAACAGTTGTATTTATATAATATCTTTAGTTTTTCTAAAATCTTTAAATGAAGATTTCAGATGATCTGGCCTAAGTAACCAGTGAAATGCGCATAGAAATAGCTTATAGTATGTTCACATTTGGCTTCTTAAACGCGTTTAAGCAGTTCGATCGTGATTAAGGTCTAATCACTTCAAAATCGAGATGATTACCCATACATTGAAGTGATTTGTTAATCACTTCAAATTGACATGATTACAACTAAATCACTTCATAAATAACATAGAATCCACTGAACATACCTCAAATGTAGAATCGCCAACATGATCGTGTACAACCGGCCAAGATTTCTGCTTAATGTTTTTATTTTTTTCCTTAAATAATTCATAAATTTTCACAATTTCATCATTAAATTGATTAAAATAATCTTCTGATAACTTTATAAAAGTGTTTTTATCCATTTTTAATACTTTAAAGAAATATAAATTTTTTTGTTGTTTTTTTGTGTGTTTGTTGCGTGTTTTTTTCCTAATCATCTGTCATCTTAATCATCTCAAATGTAATGTGAACGACTTTGATTAGCTTAATCAACATTTTGCTTAAACGCGTTTAAAAACCTAAGTTTGAACTTAGCATTATCCTATCACAGTTTTTACCAAGAATAAAAATTGGGAATTAAGCACGACAAACAAAATCTTGTAAATTAAAAATTTTCCCAAAAATTACTTTAATAGTTAACATTTTTTCTCATCCCGTTTTTAGGTATTCATAAGTTTATTTGACAGTTCAAAGCGGCAACTTTCTCACAAAAATCTTTTTCTTTAAATCGGTGAGTTATTCCCTTACGTGACAGCTATTGCTCGCCAAAAATATTGCAGACACAGTTAGGCAAGAAAAACAGTTGTTTGTTTTAATTTATGACATTTTTGTTTTATTTCTCATATTTCAATCGAAAATTTTCTTGACGGGGGAGTTACAGAACATGGGCTCAGGTCGATACCAATACAAAACAACCAACTTGCACCTGTCACGCTTCTTGTTTTTATATATAGAGCCGCCTTTTAAGGTCGGATTTTAATCTATCGTATATCATTGTTTATTGCTAGAATACTGCTTCATTTTTGCCTTTGATGCTTTTTTAATCTAACGTCGACTTTAAGATTTAATTTATTATATTTCGGGTTTCCTGGCTAATATCTAACTTTTCTATTTTTTAAAAAGTTTTACGTTGCAAAAGGGTGTTTTATGTAGAGCTCGGCTAGTATATTAAGTATATCATGGTGAAATAAACAGGTGGCAGCACTACGCCAGCTGACGATTTTTTGCTCTTGCATTGTTTGTCTAGGTTTATGTCAAAGTTTTGTATATGTTCACAAAAAGTCCACGTTTTGTGCTGTGATTATTGTATTTTATAAAAGTTTTTGATAATTTTATATTAAAATAAATAAGATATTGACCATAATTAAATAAAAATTGGCTAAAATTTATTTATTTCATCAATGTATGTTTTGACGTAAACGGTGATGTAATATCCATTTTTGTTGTAATGTTGTATTTGTTGCCGTAACGATGCCACCTGCTTATTCCACCATGATATTACATAGGTAGCGCCCAGAATACGATGTCATATTAAAGCCACAAGTGGCGATGATGAACTTGCCTTTAACATGTCACTCACTTTAGTTTAAAGCAAAGTTGTAAGTGTGAAAAACTTTTTGTTCGTGGAACAAAAAGCTACCTTAAACAAACGGCAAGTTGTAATAGTAGCACTTAGGGCTAGTAAATATATATATTGGGCTTAAAATGTGTTTAAAGCATCTATAACTCGGTAAATATAAAAAAAATCTTGAAACGCATAAAATTGGGCGTTAAAAAAATACCAATATGCCCCTTATCAATTTGACAACATTTATCGTAGTGTTGTCACAATATTATTTTTCAAATTTGTTTACAGCTGTTGAGTTTAAACTTCATAAGAATTTAAGTTTAGTTAAACTAAACCAGCATTTAAACATGCACTGATTTATTAGCAACAGTTATTACCCAGTAAAAAATATTAAGGTTTCTGGTAGCAAGAAAAGAACATGAGCGCTGAAATATGCGCTGGCAATTACATACAACTAAGAAGCAGAGAAGCGAATACCATTGAAGTGAATTTTTAATTTAAGTAAATAAAAATGATTTAATAACTTCGCATTATCCCCTATAAGTAAGTAGGTTGTAAGTTAATAATTAAAATCTCTATTTTATAGAAAAAATTCCCGAAAAATATTCTAAGTGCTTCTGTTATTCCCTTAAAATGTTTTTAAAATGTGTTTACGATCGTTCCCGAAATATTACCGAACGCAGAAATTACATTTTTTTTATAACACAATCAGTCATCAAATTGTTTTTAAGCATGGAGGAAAAAAGTAGTGCTTCCAAGTGGGAATTCGCTATATAAAAATCATGCCTCTTGTAAGCAGGTTTGTGTCTCTCCCTTACAAAATTGTTTACCAGTAAGCTCCATTTTTTATTGGTAGTTAAAGTAACATATTTATATAATAATAAAAATACTGTATAAACTTACTTTAATGCATAGCATGCGTGAACTGTTTTTCACGATCACGAAAAAGGGGAATCGCAGTTCTTAAGGTAGAAGTTCAAGTGACCACCCTAATGTGCTTTTACTTTTTTAAATTACTAAAGCCTGCTATTTTCATAAAAGGCCCTATACACGATTACATTATGGAATGCGCAATCAAGTGATTGTACCAGCCGAAGGACCGTGTACGATACCAGATTGTTGTGGTGTGTATGGTACAATTCGCTCAGTTGAAAAGAGTTTTCCAAGAGCAATCAATCATCAGGGTACTTTGCATTAAAAAAACATTATTTAATAAAAAGAATTACTTATAAATTTATTAACTATTATTATAAAACCTTTAATAACAAACTGTGTTACTATTCTTTACGAATATTTAATAAAAAAACACATATTCTTACACCAGTTCTAGACCGTGATTTAAAACTCATGACTTTATTATTTCCTTTTAAAAGTTGCTTCCAAAAACACAACAAATTCAAGCCATGATTTTAGGGTTGATTTTTTCCCGTTATTGGTAATTCTTCTTTATTGCTTATTTGTAAATACAAACAATTTAAAATCGCTCCGTGCTTTGTATTGTAAAGAGATGTTGCCACATTTAAATAAAAAATAAAATGAAGCAACATAACATAAATACGAATGTGTGCAAGGGAAAATATAAAAAAAAGACACAGAGAACAGAAAATTTGATTTTTTTTTTCCCTACCCCACTTGCTTCTCTACTCCTTTCGCTAACAAACACCAAAATGCATGTCTTAAAAATCACCGTCTGAATCTAGTGTTAATATTGTTTTTATATAAAAATAATAAGTGCGATGCGCACTAGTGTCAACAACTCACGCGTACAAAATATTTAAAAGAAATTAATGTTGCACCAATATGATTGCATGGTATGTGTTTTGATCACGATTCAACATCACTTGATTGTGCCAGTATGCTTGAGCAATATATGTTCTGCTTTAGAGCGGGAATTCTCTAAATCACGGAAATCTCGAAATTTTTTTAAATAGAAAAACTCTAATTGTTTCACAAAACGAACTTGAACTTAATAAGAACTAAAATAGAACAAACCTAGAATTGAACTAAAATTGAATTATAACTGAACTGGAACTGATTTAAAGCAGAACTAAAAATTAACTAAACAGGAACTAGAACTTAACTTAATGAGTTACATGCAGTTAGTGCCCATTAATATTATAAAATTTTCGTCGCTGCAACTTTTGTCGGCTCTTCTTTAAAATTGCTTTTACGTTTACATTGAGCAATTTTTGTCGCGGTAAATATTCCGTGCAACCGAACTTAAATACATTTTTCGTCAAATGAGAGAACTAATAAGCGAACAAACCGAATCGATGGTTACACTCGCTTATATATGTACCTATTTTAATTCCGCTCCCCCTATCGTTAAGTAAAGAATCACAGCGAGAAAAATCGCACAATGTAAACGGCCATTTATTTAAGTCAAGAGGTGTATGTATAAATGTTAGACCCTTTTCAGACTCGGCAAGTTAGTTGCGCAATTCACTTGCTTAGTACAACAAAGTCAGTACTCAATTTTGTCCCCTTAACCCGACCATACCGCTGACATCTACAAACCTAGAGTTGCACAAGTAACTTGCCGAGTCTGAAAGGGGTCTAACAGGGGCTTAGCCTCTTTCACATGTAACCTTAAATCAAGAAACTAAAAATTCAACAAACCGTTATTTTTTAGCAATCAAAAACAAGTTAATTGATTTTTGCCGAAATCGTCATTTGTTCATATTTCTAATGCCATGTTTTTCTTATTAAAGCAGATTGATAATTGTATTTACAAAAGTTTTATTATCATAATAAAATGTACAATACCTTTATAAAATGTTGTTATTTACTTAGAAGTGTCAATTAATTTTTATATGTTTGTATTTTTTAACTACAAACGAAACAATGTGTAGGTTTTAGTAAAAACTATTGGTAAAACTTTATCTAATCAAACTACAACTACAGAAATAAAATTCCTTATAAATTTAACTAAAAGTTAAATAAATAATAAATCAAATTGTTAGTAGAATAAATTGTAGTGCATTGACCGTAAAACTATTTTTTTACAACTAATGTGAAAAATTGTTTTAGGTTTTTTGTTCATTTGCTTGGTAAACAAATTATTGCATGTTTTTACATGTTTATGGTTTTAAAACGGTGATTTTTCAAAATCACCATTTTATAATTTTCAAAATAAAAATTAAATAAAAAATACTTAAAATATTTAATACACACAAATTACACATTACATCGCATTGAGGATACAGAAAAAAAATTACACACAATAAGAAAGAAAGTGGACATATTAGAGACATTAGAAGTGACACATAGAGACTCACTGCATGTTGTTGGACTTAATTTCGTTGCTAGTTAAGGCTTCTGCTGTTGTCGTTGTTAACTCATTGTCCTTTGTTGTTGTATTGTTATCAGCATTAAACGACAGTATACTGTTGTTATTAAGAGTTTTAATGTTTTCATGCATGTCGGACATTAGTGGGTCATTACTCATGGCAATGTCATTGACCATCGTTGCTCCCTCTTGCTGCTGCTGCAGTTTTAGAACTTCTGCTGATAGATTTTCCAACTCAGATAATGTTGGCTTTGGTGTTGGTGCATTATCGTCCTCATCCTCCTGGTTATCATGACTTTTAGCTAATGCCTCTTCTATTTCCGGTTCCGGTGTAGAAGTTTTCAAACTATCCGTTTCAGTGTTATTGCGTGTTAAAACATGTTCCCTTATCTCTTTCGCTGTTATACTTTCCTCTTTACTGCCAACGTTTGCTTCATTGTTATCAACATCATTAAATTTAGTTTTCAGTTCATCCGTTTCCGTTTTACCAATATGTTCTCCATTTTTGTTGCCGTTCTCGCCATCGTTTTCAGTTTGTTTTAAATGCAATTTTTCCATTAGCGAATTTTTAGCATCATCTAGCATTTCAGATTTCTCTTTGACCACATTTTCCACTTCATGCTTAACACTTTCAACCGTCGTTGCCACTGAATCTTTTGCGGTTTCTAGAGATTTTCCAATGGAATCTTTTACGCCTGCAAATAAGTTTTATTTAATGAAAACTAAAATCAATAAATATATTTAAGCAATAGGAAATTGTACAAATATTAAAAAAGCAATTTTGACCAATAGACAAATTTGTAGGCAAGAAAAGAAAGGACTATAGACTATTCTATAGACAAGACTACAAGCAGTTCTATAGGTAAGCCTATAGACAAGACTGTAGACAAAACTTAAGAAAGTATTATAGACAAGACTATAGACAGTACTTAAGGCAAGGCTGTATACAAAACCAGATTATAGACATTTCTATAGACAAGACTAAAGGCCGAGTCCTTTGTACTTTATATGCCGCTTTATTCAACTGACAACTAAGTTGACGTACAGGTTATCCTATGAGCTTTGTCCCATATTGCACGTTTCCGTTAACGCAAAGTACTCAATTAAGGCAACTTTTAACGTACGTTGAGTTATTTAAGCTTTTCAGTTAGTTTTTATGCCCTTCACCGAAAATAAAAGGGGATATTTCTGTGGTTTTCACGAATAATCGCGTAAGTTATAAAACCAAACTTTTCAGGAGAGCAAAAACAATTATTTTTTACAGTTGCGGCTTCTGTAGATGCTTTTTTAAACTTTTTTCTTTACTATCCTCTTAACAGTGACTTTCTACGTATTATACATAGTTTTCATGAAAAAATCCTCACAGGATCACAATCTGTAAAAGGATTAAAAATGCATATGTTTGATTGACTCATTAAGTGTGTGCAATATAACATCATATCTCCACATAAGTTCTTTTTTGTGAAAATAAATGTTATAATTTTAATCACACATGACGACTTACGTTGTTATTATTAGCACACAAGTTGGCGACATATTCAGAGTTTTTGATACTTATAGCACAACGTATGGACTTAAAATTACAAACAACCGCTCATCTGCTGTTGTTGCAACTAAAGAAGTCAACAATAAACGCACATGTACATATAAGTTGTTATTAATAGAAAAATTTTCAAAAAATACTTTCATATTTTTTGCACGAATAACAACATAACATCACATATGCTTTTTATTTGGAAACATATTCAGCAATTTTACAATTTTTGGCGATGTATGTCGACATAAATCGTTATAATAGCAAAATATTTTATTAAACAGTTAACTTAAGTTGTTTTTAGCAGAAAAAAATTAATAATACTACATTATATTTTAAAAAGCTTAATACTTATAAAAACCTAATGCAAAATGTAGCACTTTGACATCATTATCTCAATTTCGGTAAAAACCGACTTACGCGATTATTCGTGAAAACCACAGATTTAAGTTTGTCTTTTCGTTAGTAATTTCTACAATATTAATTTGAGGCCGTTTAAAGTTTTATCGTCACCTTAAATACAAAATAACGTAACAACAGTTTTTATAACTTTACAGGAGAAGCAAAAAACTTTACATTATCAATAACAACAAGATGTACTTGGCGTTTGAATTTCTTTAATAAAGCCGCAATTTTTGATCGCAGCGATCAAAAATTTTTTGTAAACATGTTTATCAATCAAAAAGTTAACTTTGAATTTTTTTATGATACGTTGTTTTGTATTTTAGGTGACGATATGCATATTCTGGGTCTTTATGAGTAGCGAAGTTGATTTAACGATGTCTGTCTGTCCGTGTGTATGTTGACATGGGTTTTCCGAAGACCACAAAAATGATGGGGGTTAAGCTGTTATTAAATTATGTCACATTTACTCCCTTAAAGTTTGCTTTTGATATTCAGCCAGATCGGTCAATAAATGATTGACAATTGAGCAAAAATCTACAACTGCCTCTAACTTTACTCATTAATATACATTAATATACAACCCCGGTAAAAATGTAGGCAGGATTAGCGAAGTGGGCATGACACCTCTCATAAAAAGACATTATAGATTTCTGTCCATCTGGAGAACGGCAAGAGCCAAAGTTTTCAAAATAGGAACAAACAACTTGGTTATCAATATACAGCATCCGTGCAAACTGTGGAAAGGATTAGAGAAGTGGGCGTGACACTTCTCATATAAAAACATTAAAGATTTTGTATATCTGGAGAACGGTTAGAGCCAAAGTTTCCAAATAAGGTACAAGCATCTTGGCTTTCAAAACACAAACTCCGACAAACTGTGGGCTGGATTGCAAAAGAAGGCGTGGCACAAAAAAGATTTATTTATATCGAAAAAACGCTATTTATATAACTTTCTGTTCTTATCGCACCATGGGTGAAGGCTATATAAGAATATAGCACTCTTACTTGTTTGATTTATTTCAATTAAATTTTTTGTGTTGTGTGTCATCAAAAATAATAAAATACCAAGGCGGATTCACACCAGGGTAACTTATCTTGTGTCAAAATCGTATACCGTTCTGGTGGTTCTGGGGAATCTCTCATAAATTCTATAATTTTCACTTAGAATCATGAAATTTAAAACTTTTTTAAATTATTACATTTCAAAACACACAATTTAAAATAAAAAACAAAATAAAATATTTGTTCGAATTGTTGTGTTGTATTATTTTGACACAACGTTAAAGTATTTTACAGTGTTCTATCCGATTTGAAAATAAGACCACCTTGTAAATATTAATTCGCCTTGCTAAAATACAAAATAAAATAAAAAAACTAAAAGTAAATAAAAAAAAGTTGTTTCGATCTTGATAAACTATCCGACATTAAAGTGTAAAAAAGCAATGTATAAAGTACAAAGGATTCTAAATGACTAGGCCTTAAAGGCAAAACTAAAAGAAAACTATAGACAAAACCACAAACTCAATTACAGAAAAATAGGCAAAAATATCGGCAATGCAATAGATCAAAATACAGACAATACTATAACCCTTTCATGCACTTGTTGTTTGTGCACAACAAGACTTTTTAAAGCAAACTTCTCATTTTTAATGCTTAATTATTGCATTACGAAATATTACAAAACAATTTTTGTTTTTCATATATAACTTTTGAAAAAATAAAGCTGCCCAAAAGACGTTTGGTGCATAAAAGGGATAAACAAGACTTTAGCCAAAATTTAGTATTCAATGACCAATTATTTTAGTTTTTAATGCATTTTAAAATCTCTTGGGCCAAATGTATTTCTTCTCATTTTAGTTATTTAAAAATCTTAGTCCCAATTTACATTATAATATTTTTGTCGTTTCGATTATTGTCGTTTCTTCTTTGAAGTCGGTCTCATATTTACATTGTTCGATTTTTGTCGTTACAACTTTTTCTGTGCAACTGAACTTCAATACATTTTTCGTCAAATGAGAGAACGAATGGGCGAACTAAATGAATCGAAGAGTACACTCGCTTGTGTACCCCTTTTAATTCCTCTCTCCCTTCTCGCCTATAAGGTAAGAATCGCAACGGCAAAAATCGTATAATGTAAATGCAGACTTACTGAGTTTACACTTTTAAATACATCCAAATTAAATTAATAAATTAATTGTTTGTTAAAGTTTATGTTCCTTCATTAAATATGAATTTTTCAAAAACATGCATAATAAATGTTGACTGAATTACACGTGTAAATTAAAAAATATGCATGTATACTTATATGTACATACATATGTATATACATATGTTTATTCGCAATACATATGCATTTATATACCTATGTACATACATACATATGTACTGATGTATATAATGTTGAATGTACATTCCTTTTGTTTCATTTAAAATTGCCATGAATCAATGTCAAACATGTCCAGCCCCGAGGGAAGTTCGGTGTTGTCAACATTAATGAAATCTGACAAGTAAAGGAATATGCTTTCCATAAAGGTATTAGCTGTGAAAAGGAATTTTTGTTGGGAAACAAAATGGTCTTGGCTTTGTTTAGAGTAAAAATAGTAAACAAACATACATAAATACATATTTGTTTAATATCAGAAACTTCTTGTTAAGGCGTTATTAATTGGGCAGTATCTGAACTTTTTTTTTTAAATAGAAAAGTTTAAAATGAAAATATTTTGTTGTGACAAATGTTGAAAAATTTTAGTTTCGGTTTTTATATTAAATTTTATTTTTTAAATTATAATTCTGTGGCATTTTGACAAAACATCTTAAGTAAAAAAAAAAAAAACAATGTATAACTATCAGTTTTTATATTAAGTTTTAGTTCTTAAATTGCTGTTTTCAAATCCGCATGTTTTTTTTTTTTGTATTCGAAGTTTCTCTAAAGTTGAACTAAAGATCGATAATTTGCTAACCGCAGCATGATAGCAAAGTTCAATATTTATTAAAAATCGTGAAAGCTGAAAAGAATCACAAAAAAAATCGCTTCTATCGCGAACATGGCTAAAATTCGCGATAAACAAACACTAAAATTTAATTGTAATCGCTTAATTGGTTAAAAAAACAAAATGTCGAAAAATAACAAAAAAAAATTTGCAAAAATAGCGAAAATTTTTTATATTTTAATGGAAATGTAAGATCAGGGACCCGAAATAACTGTTATTATTTTTTAAATATCCAATAGGTTATGGAAAAAATAACTGAAAAAAAATTGGTCCTGTAATAATAATTATAAATTACCCAGAAAATTATAGTTCTGCCATAAACATTATGAAAGATTATTATTTTTTTTGGTCTTTAATAACCGTTATGAAAGATAATTATTTTTTTTGGTCTTTGATAACCGTTATGAAAGATTATTAATTTTTTTGGTCTTTGGTAACCATTATGAAAGATTTTTATTCTTATTGGTCTTCTATAACCATTATAAAAGATTTTTATTTTTTCTGTCTTCTATAACCGCGCTACAGTTCGCAAATCTTAAGATATTTTTATAAAATTTCGCACGCTGACTTATATTTGCACAAGGACGAACTTTTTTTATGATTTTGGTAAGGATCCGCAAATTTTTTGATATCTTTCTCATATTTGGTAAATAGAAACCAATTATGACACACAATCATGGTGCTGAGTTTAAATAAAATCGCTCCAGTTTTAGGCATATTTTCCCGATTTTTTTTTCTTTAATACAAGAAATTTCGCACTAAAATTGTATTTATATACCATTGAGTAGTCAGTGCTGTTGGTGTATAAGCTAAGATGTGGACTCTGAAACCTATAGGACCCGGATTCGATTCCTGGCTCGAGCGACCAAAAAAAAACCTTTTTCAAAAAGAAATAATTATTTCTTAACATCCTCAACTATCGGTTGGCTTAAGCGAACTAATGAAAGTAATTTCTGTTCTAAAGCACTTCAAATCTTGCCGTTTGGATTCAGCATTGAACTGTAGGTCTCGTCATGTATTCTAAGAATATGCAACACACCTAATTACGCATGAGTAGAAGCGCAGTGGTATCGCAACGGACATTCAGTGTCTATGTGAGCTGGCGAATAAAGTCGGCTGCCACCTCTACCTAACCGAAAATACCATTAAGTAGGCTTGTTCGACTATTTTGAACCCAAGTCGACTTCGGAACCATACAAATTTCGGACCCAAATAGGTGTATAATATTATGTGGTCGGTCTTGACCGACTATAACTTTCTTACTTATTATTATTATTATTGTTTTTTTTTCTTACATAGTCATTATAAGTAACCAAATTAACCAATTGAAACGTAACAAACTGTATGAAACTATAGCTTTGAAAATGAAAAAGTGGAACATTTAGAGATATATCTACATATGTATTTCTTTAAAAATTTAATTTTACAAACATTAATGAACGCAATGTTCGCTCAGATAAGTTGCAGCATAAGTCACTGAGTATAATTTTCAGAGCAGAAAAAAAGTTCGTCCTTGTGCAAATATAAGTCAGTGTGCGAAATTTTATAAAAATATCTTAAGATTTGCGAACTGTAGCGTGGTTATAGAAGACCAAAAAAAATAAAAGTCTTTTGTAATGGTTACTGAAGACCAAAAAAAATTAAAATCTTTTGTAATGGTTATGGAAGCCCAAAAAAACAAAAACAAACTATAACGGTTATCAAAGACCAAAAAAATATTGGTTATTTGTAACAATTATTCAGAGAGCAGGTTTTAAAAATTCGTGATTAATTATTATTTTAGGATTTTTTCAAATATTGGTTATAACTGTTATGTCCCTGTGTAAGATGAGATAATTTTTGTTTATTTTTCTATTCCTATTCCTATGCGCATTTCACTGGTTGCTTAGGCCAGATCATCAGGAAACTTCATCCATAAACATTTTCCAATCAATTGTAGTGGGGAATGTAAGAAAAGATAAACTCACTGTTTATTGTTGATGTTTTTGTTTAAACTTTGATATTGTTACAAGTAGAGCTGTTGCTTATGATTCTTATACGCTTAACAGTTTTATTTGGTTTAATATCTTTAGTTTTTCTAAAATCTTTGTGGATGAAGTTTCCTGATGATCAGCAACCAGTGAAATGTGCATAGGAATAGCTTATCCCATCAACAATAAGTTTCAAGTGTTTTTATCAAGAATAAAAACTGGGAATTAAGCACGAATAACAAAATCTTTAAAAATAAAATTTTGTATTCCCAAGAAATTACTTTTGATTATTTAATACTGAAAATATTTAAATGTTAAAAGTTAAAAGAAACTTATTGGAAAAATACCTTAAATCTTATAATAAAAAATCACATACAGCCATGTCACGGACCACAATTCCTTTTGGAAACGGAATTCATTCCGTATTTTGGTGCTTCAGAAAATGACGAAAACATTTTTCGGAATGAAAGCATTTTTGTTTTCATGAACGGAATTGGAGTTTTCTGTATCTTGCAAGGCCAAAAAACTATCAAAATACACTTTGTGTCAATAAAAAAATATTTTTTCTTCGATTCCGACCAAAATCATTCCGAACGGAGTTGTACTCTGTGACATAGCTGATAAGCCCAGTTTTTTAATTCGGTTGGCTTATAATATGATAACAATAAGCCCTTCATAAGTATGTTTTTCTCTTTCGCCATCACATATCAATGTGCTGCCTAAAAAGGAAGCAAGCCAAAGTCCTACACTGCTTGTATTTTTTATTAGTCTCAATTGAGATGATAATCGAGCGTGAATGTTGTGCCAAGTTAAAATATTTACTTTGTTTTTATTATTTTTTTCATACCCTTCACCGAAGGTAAAAGGGTATATATAACTTTGTCATTCCGTTTGTAATTTCTACAATATTGATGTAAGACCCTTTAAACAATATATATTCTGGGTCTTTTTAAGTAGCGACGTTGATTTAACTATGTCCATCTGTCTGTCCGTCCGTATATCTGTCCGTCTGTCTGTCTGTTGAAATGGACTTTCCGAAGACGCCAGATATGATGGGGACTTGATAGTTAAGCTGGAAGAAGACCTTAGCAATGTTAATTTTGACGAAATTTATTTTATAACTTCAACTAGTGAGAAAGTAAATTTTCTAAATCGTGAAATTCTTTATTTGTTTAACAAACATGTAGCTCTGAAAACCAAAAGAGTTAAAGGCAGGAGAACTCCATGGTTCACTTCAGAAACAAAATTATTAATTGAACGTCGGGATGAACTATATAGGCGCTGGAAACGTTACAAAACGAACGATCCTAAAAATGATTTTCGAGTGGCTAGAAGAGCTGTTGTATCAAAAATAAGACACGATAAGTTAACCTACTACGGGGAAAAATTTCGCACTGCGGTGACCACTAAACAAACATGGAAACAAATTCGCGATATTGGCATAGTTAGCTCTCAAAGAAGTACTGCTGCAAGGGTTATAGATGTTGATAAACTAAATTTCTCTTTTTCAAACATTCCTAAACCACCGGTTCTACTTGACTTCTACAACCAAACCTCTTCTCGTATTTCCGCAAACAAATTTGGATTTCAATGCTTCACCATTTGCGATACCGTTGAAGGGTTCCGAGCTGTAAAATCCAATGCAGTTGGACTTGACGATATTCATCCACGCTTTGTAAAATTAATATTACCATATATAATACATTATATTAACCACATATTCAACTCTATCGTTACAACCAGCACTTATCCAACTGATTGGAAACTTGCAAAAGTTATACCAGTGCCCAAAAATGATAATGAATATCGCCCAATATCCATCCTTCCATACCTGTCAAAGGTCTTTGAGCGTCTCATATATAACCAGATTTATAAGTATACTCTTGACCACAATCTCCTTACCGATCGCCAATCTGGTTTCAGACGAGGCCATAGCTGCACAACAGCCTTATCTGAAGTAAGTGAACATATTCGAAAGAGTATGGATGAAAGTAAAATTACCTTTCTGGTTTTACTTGACCACTCAAAGGCCTTCGATACGGTAGATCACCAAATGCTGATCATGAAACTATTGAAAATGTTCAACTTTTCTGACACCGCATCGAAACTAGTTGCGTCATATCTTTCAGACAGATGGCAAGTTGTAGCAAACAATGGAACTGTATCCAGGCCTTTGTTCATGCCGAGAGGCGTTCCTCAGGGGTCAATACTTGGTCCGCTTCTATACTCGATGTATGCCAACGACCTTCCTTCTCAGATCAAGCACTCAAACATGCATATGTATGCCGATGATGTCCAGCTATACATTGACTGCACCAAAACATCATTGAGTCATAAAGTTGGAAATCTTAATTACGACCTCAACAAGATTTATAACTGGGCAACGGCAAATGGCCTGTGCCTAAATCCAAAAAAAATCAAAATACCTAATCATTTCCAAGAGGAGCATGAAAATCGTTGATGACGTAGGTATATATCTTGGTGGAAAGAAAATTGAATTGGTCAACTCTGCTAGAAATCTGGGTGTCGTTTTCAATAGAACACTTACATGGTCTGACCACATTAACCAAACGTGCGGCGGAGTATATGGTATGCTCAGAAGTCTATGGTATAGTCAACCGTTCACACCACCGAAAATAAGAATGATGATAGCTAGGACATACCTAATACCAAAACTTACTTATTCTTCTGAAGTTTTCGCCGGGTGCAATGCTAATGACAAAAGAAAACTGAACACCACGTTTAATAACATTATACGTTACATTTTTGCTATACCCAGGTTTGCGAGTGTAACAACATACTCCAGACGAATCCTTGGAATGACTTTTGATAACTATCTGAAGTTTAAGAATTTACTTTTTCTGCACAAAATTATTATTACTAAGGAACCCAGCTACCTATACAAAAAGCTAACATTTACAGCATCTGCAAGAAATAATAGCATTATCACCTTTACATATAGAAACAGCGCATCTTTTAACCAATTTTTCGTTTACACAATATATCTCTGGAACCATCTTCCTACTAATATTCAACTCACCAGCAACGCAATGAAATTCAAAAAATTGTTAATAACGTACTATGCATAAAGTTTTTAAATTATAAATGTATAATCTTCTTATTTTATTATTTTTTTACTACATTGTACTTCAAATTTAAAATGTTATTAATGTTCATTTATGTTTATGTTATATTTCACTAGATTAGTATATTTAGTTTCAACAAATATGTATATCTGATAACTCATCTGATTCTAAAGCTGTTATTCATAAGATTTTATATCTTGTTGCTTTAGAAAGGCAATTGTTAATAATAAAATACAAAATAAATTGTGAATCCGAAGCATGCTATATAATTATGTCACATATAGTCTGGAATTGCTTACTATTGCAATTCAGCCTGACCGGGCTTTAAATGGCTGACATATGAGCAAAAAACCACGATTGCCTCTAATTTTACCCAAAAATCCCTTGTTATAGTTATTTTTTTGTTTTATTTTTATGTATGTCTGGAGAACGGTAGTAGCCAAAGTTGTCAAATTGGGTACAAGCATCGTGGTTATCAATACACAACATCCGAAAAAATATGGCGGGATTGGACGAGTGGGCGTGGCACAAAGCTGAATTATTTAAATTTAAAGAACGGTATTTATATAACTTTCTGTTTTCGCACCATGGTGAAGAGCTCATAAGATTCGGCTTAGCCGAATAAAACACTCTTACTTGTTTTTTTTTCCTTTTTGCAAAAATAAACATCACATACGCATACAAACACATTCTTATTTATTATAAAGAAAACATTTGCACGCAATGTTCACATTTTAAATACCGTTTTTTATTTTTTCTCCTTTTTTTCTGAATCAACGAGTGTGTGAGTGTATAAGTGAATAAAAGTTTGACTTTTATTTTTAGCTTTCAATGTTGAAGTTGTTGTATATAGTTTAATATTTTACCTTAAATTATTTCATATAAATATTTATATTAAAATATGTAAATACCAAATCATAGTTACAGGAACTACTGGGTATATAAATTCAATTACACACAGTTATAAACTTTAGCAGAAATTACTTAGAATTGGTAATGTTTTGTTAAGCCACCATATTACAGTAATTTTGACTTAGCTGCACAATCCCCTTTGCACGATTTTTTGTGCAGGTAAATCAAAAATGCAGCTATCTTAAATGCATTTACCTGCCTTAATGTGCAATTACACAATTGTGGTTACCTGCAGAAAAGTGCAGCTAAAGTAAAGTGTTTGATTTAAAAGTTGGATAAAAAATATTTTATTAATACTGTTATTCCCGCTTAATTGCACGACTTTTAAGGCAATTTAACGGGAACTCAATGAATCGCCGACGCAATTAAAACGAAACCGCTTAATTGAGCAAGATGTGTAATAAAGCGAAACACCCATGTGTATATATAAAATAAAACTCATTTCTTTATTTATTAAGTTAAAAAATGGCTTAGGTTTTTTAAAACAAAATAAAAATCAGGAGCAAAACACATTAAGTAGACGGAAACAATTAACCGAAACATTTGCTTTTGTTTTTCGCAATGCGGTCTTATTTTAATATAAAAGGACATTAACAAAAACAATGAGAATTCACAAAGAACATAAAAATTTATGAAAAAAGAAAAACAAATTAATCGCGATTTATATTTTTATAAACAGCTTAAATTGGATATATATGTGAAAAAGTGGCCACCATATTTTTCATGTGTGCAGCTAACTTTGATGTTTTGTATGAAAATATATTAAAGCTGCCCAAAAATATAAAAAATATACAGGCATACAAAATGCACGTAAAAAAGGATTTTGAAGAATAATTCCAGAAAATATGTATTTTGGGCAGTTAAGTCTAAGTGCAGCTAACTTAAATTTTTTGTATGAAAATAATTTTGTGCATTTATCTTAAATGTGCAGGTATAGAAAGAGCACTTAAAAAAGGAATTTGTATGGAATTATAAAGAATAATTCCAAAAATTATCGATTTTGTGCAGTTAAGTCAAAAGTGCACGTAAACAAAAGGCAGTTAAGTCAAAACTACTGTACTTCATTTTAGTTACAAGTAGAATTTTCTAAAAAAAAACAAGGTTGATATTCGATACGTATGCATTTGTGTATGAGTATAATCTGTTTGTTTTTCAAAAGTTTATGTTTTCAAATTCAAAATAGTCCTCAGCTTTAATATGTTTTATAGCAAACTTTATTCAAATAAAAACTAAAAGATGCTATCAGTCGAAAAGAATAAAAAAAAAATTTTTTTTATTATTTAAATGTGGTATTTAAAGAATTTTTATTAAATTCAGTATTTTAAATTATTGTTTCAATTGCAAGCAGGCTTTTGAGCGCCAGTATAATATTAAAATATTTTTTGGCATTTTTTCAAATATGGTTAAATGGAGTAAAACATATTATATCTATGAACGCAAAATGTTGAAAAAATGCCAACATGTTTAGTCATATTAAATTTATAGTAAACTAAATTACTTGCCGATTTAAAATCGTATTTAAATCTTAATGTCAACTAAAAGAACAACATTAAATCATTTAGTTTGTATTTTTATATAAGTAAAAAGTTGAAGCCACAAATAAAATCATTGGTTTTAGCTTAGTAGTAATTTAGTATAGTCATATTCAAGTCATAGTTTAGTCATAGTCTATTTTTTTTTTTTTTTTTTTTGACGTAGTGATAGCGCGCTATCATCTAGTGGCCTTACGATATCTTCTCCACTCCACCCCGGTACCACTGTAGCATTCCATCAGGGTGTGTGGTTTTGTGTTGTTACACTTCTTCATTACATAGTTGTCCCCTCTGTCTCGTCCTCCAAAGAGATTAGGGGTTTGGAACTCTGGGACATTTTTTCTCTCATTATGCGGCAGATAAAGGTTTCACACAATTTCCACGACTCCATAGAGCCCAGTATTTCATTAACCATGTTGTTGGGAGATAAAACCACATGGAGTCTGTCATTTAGTTCAAGTCTCTCATGATCCCATCTTCGACAATGGAAGAGATTGTGTTCAGCATTATCTTCTTTACCGCCGCATTCGTCAGAGTGTTTATAAGTGTTGATCATAGTCTAGTCATAGTCTTGTCATAGTCTATTAATAGTCTAGTCACAGTCTAGTCTTTTTTCTTTTTTTTAGTTGGACGCAGTGATAGCGCGCTATCATCTAGTGGACCCACGATAACTCTACCAACACCACCCCTGGACTACGTCAGCATTACATCAGGGCGGGCAGTTCAAAACAGCATTATTCCTACATCCTTCCAACTTTACCCTCCTAATGAAGGTTCGGAACCGCTGAACACCTTTCCTTCATTATCCTATTAATAAAGTCTTCACTCAATTTCCATGAGTTTGCGGAATGCAGCATTATGTCCATCACGTTCTCAGGTGTCAAGATTACGCCTAACTTTCCATTTAAAGTTCTTTTCTGTTCCACCCACCTTTTACATTCAAAAACTATATGCCTTGCATCTTCGTCCGGTGATCCGCATGCCTCACAGCTGCTTATCTCCTTTAATTTAAATCTATGCAGGTATTTGTTAAAACAACCGTGATTCGTCATCACCTGTGTTAGAAAATAACCTATGTCTCCATGTTGCCTCTCAACCCATGTTTTAATATGTGGGATTAGTTGGTACGTCCATCTTCCTGTCTCTTCTTGTTCCATCGTTCTTGCCATTTTCTTATTGCATTATCTCTGGCATCTTTCTTTATTTCTGAGATTCTTTTGGCCCGCTCCAATGGACTATGATTTGTTTGATTTATACATTTAGTTTGCATATATATTTCCGCTCTTTCCAGTATTAATAGGTCTATGGGAAGAAGCCCTGCTAGTACCAAGGCCGTATGATAGACACCGTGAGATACGCAGACGTGATACGAAGGGCGCTGGTTCTCTGTGGTCTCTGTAGTTCACGTATGTTGTATTTCCGTTTTAACGAACTCGAGAAAGCTGGAGCGGCGTACAGAAGTTGAGAGTGTACTACGCTATTTATCAGTTTTCTAATATGCGGTTTTGGGCCGCCACCGTTTGGCATTATCTTCCCCAATGAAGTTGCCAATTGCATAGCTTTATCACGTATGTTCCCCAAATGTTGGCTGAAACCGAGATTGTCATCCAATTGTATATAAATTATGCTTAAATAGTACATCACTTGATTGAAGCCGAATTTTCGGTGTTTTATAGACTCTTCGATTTGTCACCAGAATTGCCTCTGTTTTAGATACAGCTAGCTGCAGTCCATTTTCCCGCAACCATCTGCTGCAACGGCATAAGCAATCCTTAGCCACTATCTCAATCAGTTCTGTAGTGCGCTGGTTTATAACAAGAGCTATATCATCTGCGTAATCTATTAGAGTCACTCCTTCCGGCAGCTTCAAGTTCAGTAAGACATCATACATCACATTCCAGAGGAAAGGTCCTAGAACCGACCCCTGAGGTGCACCGGCTGTTATTTGGTATTTTTTTATACCACTTTCCGTCTCGTATAATATAAATCTCCTATCCAGATAACCTGCAACTATGTTGTAAAGGTAATTATCAATTCCCTTCTTCCTGAGTGCTTCTAATACCACGTTCCATTTTGATGTGTTAAAAGCGTTTTTCACATCCAGTGTTATTATTGCACAGTATTCTCCTGTTGTCATCGCTTGCATTCCTTTATTGCAAACTTCAATTATCTCATCAACAGTACTTTTCCCCTTGCGAAAACCAGGAGTTTTTCCGGGGAGTCCAACATGCACAGTGGCCTATACGAGCTAGGCTCATTTAATGGTTTGTTTTCCTTTCGCAACAGAACTAATTTTCACATTCTGGTCATAGTCTAGTCATAGTCATAGTCTTTTTTTTTTTTTTTTTTTAGTCATAGTCTAGTCATAGTCTAGCCGGAGTCTATTCATACTCTAGTCATGGTCTAGTCATAGTCTAGTCTTAGTCAAGTCCAGTGTTGCCATAACTGTTTGATGAGAATATAACAAAATATGCTAAAAAATCTGCTAAGATTATAAAATAAAATTTTCAATATTTTAAATTTTCTTAATTTTTATTAAAAATATTATGCTAAAAATCTGCTAAATATTTATTTCATTAAAAATATTATTATTATGTTATCCCAACTCAATGTGCTAAATTTAGCAGAAAATCTTGTCAAAAATATGCGCTGCCTAGTAATGAGTAATATTTTATTACGTATCCCTTATTTAATGATTTAAGAGTTTGAAAATATTTTGTGATTTCGTTAAAAATTTTAAAAAATTTACATATTAGAATCATAAATATTTAAATTTCATCCAAATGTGGTTTATCTTAAATCACCTTAAATTAGACTGCCTCTTATAAATGTCATTTTCAAACCAGTGGCAATTTTTTTTTAGAAAAGACTTGTCTTAAATACCAATTTAAAATATTTTTTGCCAGTATTTGTTTGTTTGCTTTATCAAAATTCAGAACATTAACATGAACTGTCACTTCAAATTCTACAAATAACAATAAGACGGAATACTTGTAACAGTACTTTGGATATGATTTGTCCGTGTGTGTCTGCAAGTGTGTTTGAGAGAGATAGTGTGTGTAATGCATACATACAGTACTAAAAAAAATAAAAACAAAGCAATAAAACAATAGAATGTTTAAAAATAAACTTAAGGTATGTTCACACTTAGCAAATATTTGGCGCAGAATCCGGAAAAGTCTCAGCACCAAAGAAGTCAGTCACTTACGTTCTTTTGCAGAAATTTATTTGAAAAGAAAAATGTAGTAAAGAGAAATTAAATTAATAAACACTTAAATAAATGCTTAACTAAAGCTTCGTACAGACGATGGTCAGATCTTACAATATTGTAAGCAGGCGTTGCCAACAGCAATATTTTTCTGACAATGATGCGATTGTCAGATGCATTAATTTTGCACTTCTGCAAATACAAATGAGCTTACAATATTCACGCAGCCAATTTTAATGCAATTTAAGCAACGCTGCTTGCCAATATTGTAAGATCTGACCATCGTCTGTACGAAGCTTAAGCAAATGTTAAGTAAAATCAAACAAGGGGCGTTAAATATTTGGTAAGTGTGACCATAGCTTTAGTTTTATGTTTTGTAAGTGATTAAGCTTTTCAACAATAAGTAAGAAAAATGTTTAAAGTTGTTTTAATTTTAAAAGTTCCACTCTCTTTAAAAAAAGTACTTGAAATTATTAAAGATGCTTTTATTTAAAGAGGTTCTTTTTAATAAGAAATGTTTTTTTACTATAAGAAGGTACTTTTAAATAAGAAATATTGAAATGGTATCATTTAACATAAAGAAATCTCTTATTTCAAAAAAGAGTTTTGATTTGAAAATACGTTTTTGTTCAAAAAGGTATCTTTTATTCTAAAAGACACTTGAAGAGAGGTAAATTTTAAATAAAAGATTATTCAATATTTTTTAATTAGGCTTAAGTTCATTAAATTATTTTTATGAAGAAAGGAATTTTTACAACATGAAACTTAATTAAAATTGTTATTAATAACCTTTCATTCTTGACCGTGGCCGGGATTCGAACCGCGGCCGGTAGGTTACCATGATATGTGTTTCGATCGCAACCACTCGATCTCCTCAGATGGATTTGCCGTTTTACACTCGCAGCCATCGACGACTGCTGACGATAATAGTCAAACATCAATCCTTGAACCAAATTGTATTTTAACTTTTGGGAGATCGTAATTTGCTTTTTTGAATGATTATCCATTTTAATTGATTTTACATGTTTTTTCTTTACTTCTGTTTTGTCGCACTTTTGTCAAGAATTCTTCTTGAAGTCCAAAGTACATTTTTTGTTTTTTCTTTTTTTGTCTTTCTTTTTCTTGTTGACCTTTTTTCAGCACAACTTGAGGGACAAATGAATACGTGCCTTAGCTTTAACAATAATTAGTATTGTGGTTATTTTGTTGAACTATTTATGGTTTTTAATCCAAATTTTTTAATATTTTTTAATAAGCCTTAAGTTCATTAAATTTAATTTTAATTAAATTATTTTTATGAAGAAAGAAAAAGAAAAAACAAAAAATGTACTTTGGACTTCAAGAAGAATTCTTGACAAAAGTACGACAAAACAGAAGTAAAGAAAAAACATGTAAAATCAATTAAAATGGATAATCATTCAAAAAAGCAAATTTCGATCTACCAAAAGTTAAAATACAATTTGGTTTAAGGATTGATGTTTGACTATTGACGTCAGCAGTCGTCGATGGCTGCGAGTGTAAAATGGCAAATCCATCTGAGGAGATCGAGTGGTTGCGATTTAAACATGTCATGGTAACCTGCCGGCCGCGGTTCGAATCTCGGCCACGGTCAAGAATGAAAGATTATCAATAACAATTTTAATTAATTTTCATGTTGTAAAAATTCCTTTCTTCATAAAAATAATTTAATGAAAATTTAATTTAATAAACTTAGGCCTAATTAAAAAATATTAAAAAATTTGGATTAAAAACCATAAATAGTCCAACAAAATAACCACAATACTAATTATTTTTAAAAAATTATTCTTTTATAAAGTTAAAAAGAAATATTGTTAAGAGCAGTGTTGAAAAATGTACATTACATTACTGTACTTTAGTGTCTGTACGGTCAAAATACGGAAAACACAAAGGCTAATAGTGCTTTGAAGCAACTGCCTGTTTTTAGAAAATTAAAACGAGTGAGTGAGAAATTTTATTAAAAACAAAAACAAACTTTTGTTTTTAATTGTTGTCCAGGCAGTAAATACCTTAAAAACGTATTTCTGTTTGTGATCTTTGTACACAATAAAAAAAACTATACTAAGCCAACTCAACATAACGATGAATACATTCCATTGCTTTCAATTTTTGGTAAAAAAAAAACCTACAAACTTCGTTGTGTTCGACTCAGCATATTAATATTCGTTCGTTTCAGTTGTGCTCAGCTCCCTTTTGACTAGTAAAGACAACAAACACTTTTTTTACAAAAACAAAACATGTTCACGATAACACTGGAGATTCGTGCTGTGGTTGTGCAAATTAGCGTTGGTAAAATTTTATGTTTAGTCATTCCTTTATAAATAAAAAAACACTAAAGAATATAAAAATATAATATATGTGTACAGAACCACTAAAATTATTCTGTTTTTTAACGAAAAGCAGAACACAAAATAATGCTTTTTATTTTCATTGGGAATAGTTATGAACGTTATTAAGGGTTGTGTTCAGATACACAAACACTAAAAAATACATATCGTTTCTGGGTGTGTGTACCGTACGCTAAATTATATTCGGCTTATTTTCGAACACTGATTAAGAATATACATAAAATGAAACCTTTTTCATGTTATACTTTTAAAGCTTCGTTCACAATAGGCAGCAACATTTTCGCTGGTGTTCATTTTGGAGCAACAATTTTTTTCGCGTCCACACACATTTTAAATAAAGAAGCCGTTTGCAAATTGCAGAACAATATTACGTATTTATTATTTGTTGAAAAATTTTCATTCAAAACTAAATAAAATTATTATAAACGTCATAAACAATTTCATACACATTGTTGCTTAAGTAGAAGTTGACTCAACTTTTAAGCTTCGTTCACAATCCCAGAAACATTTTCGCTTGGTATTCATAATAGAGCAACAATTTTTTTCGCAATCACACACATTTTGCATTAAGAAACCGTTTGCAAATTTTAGCCACAACAATATTATGCATTTATTATTATTTTTTACAACATTATGTTCAAATTTTCATTCAAAACTAAATAAAATTATTTTAAACGTCAGAAACAATTTCATACAAAATGTTGCTAAAGTTCTAGTTGAACCAATTTTTTAAAAAACTTTAGTTACATTTTTGTTTGAAAAATGAAAGGAAAATATATGAAATAGTTTGGGAAGACATAAGATAGAAGAAAAAACGAAATTGTTGCTCTGATTGTGAACGAAGCTTTAAAAAAAAAACTTTAGATACATTTTTGTTTGAAAAATGAAAGGAAAATATTTTGGGAAGAAATAAGAAGAAAAAACGAAATTATTGCTCTGATTGTGAACAAAGCTTAATAAGACACATTTCTAAGTCTGAATTTACACGTTTCATCTGTTGATGATCAACTTCTTTTCAATTTCCTTTTAAAGATGCCAATATAATCACACGCAGTAATCGGTTTCCATATTTTTCGGTTAAAACAACAACAATTTTATTAACAGCGAATCAAAGAGAAAAAGAAAATAAAAAAATTACATGCAGCCATCATTGTGTATACACCAACGAATAAAAACAAAGCGTACTGACTGAATACAGGCATCTCCGTAACAACCGCCTTTCTCCTTTCTTCTCTCACCTAAAAACATTAGAGTTGAGCATCAAAAGATGAAACGTGTTAAAGCAGACTAAAGCTTCGTACTGACGGTGGTCAGATCTTACAATGTTGTCATTAAAATTGCCTGAAAATGTCTGGTCAACTGTATGAACATTGTAAGCTCATTTTCATTTGGCAGATATGTTAAATTAATGCATCTGACAATGGCACCATTGTCAGAAAAACGACAACATTGTAAGATCTGACCACCGTCTGTACGAAGCTGAAGACACATTTTCGATTATAGATGCCAGTCCCGCAAAATTCCGGGATTTTCCGGTTTTTTTTTGTCAATCCCGAAATTGTTAATTTAACTTTTTTGTTTAACCTTTTTCAATTAAAAAAAAACATCATGACATTCCCTCTTGAGGGAAAAGCGAACACAATATTGATCTTTAATATTTTTTTGATTGACTCTGTTAATGCTGTCATTGAAAACGAAAGAAAAAAGTTAAACTTTGTTATTCTTTTTAAGCGTGTCCAACAATTATAAAAAATTTCTACATGGAAAATGGTGAAAATAATTAAAGAAGAACATAAGTTAAAGAAAAAATGTCTTTTGAAATGCACAAACACATTCCACTGGTGTACCAAATTCAAACTTTAAAATTTACTGTTTACAGTGTTTTCCGAGAGTGGGACCGGACCGGCAGTAAATCTTTATTAAACATTTTATTGAAAACGCTGCACTTAATACAAGAAGTGAAGTTTTATCCAGTAAAACCCATTTTTTGCAAATGGTACTATTTTTGTAAGCGTACTTTTTCAAATAAAATTAAATTCAAAAAATTACAAAATAATTTTGTATTTTGAAGAGTTCCCTACAAGAAATGAATAAGCAAATAGTCACATTTTTCACGTTGGTGTTAAGAAAATGATAGAAAGAAATGACAGAAAACTTGATTTCTTACACCAACGTGAAAAATGTGACTATTCGCTCATTCATTTCTTGTAGGGTTTATTTTAATTTAAAGAACCACTTTTTATTCCACATGTACTACTTTTTTGAGGTAGACGATTATTTTTTCAAAAAGGTACTTTTTACTCTTATTTTTAGTACCACAAGTTCTCCTCCAACTTTTAAACACAATTTTAACCCATTTTGTTTTTGTCTTATCAACTTAATACACTGCAACACACTCACTCTCCCCCCCATACACATGTTGACAATGTGCGTCTGCATGTGAAGGCATGCAAGTATGAGCATGTTTTTGTATGTAAATGTTGTGTGTCAGGACATTTTTTCTTGTATTTCTTTTCTCTTGTCCGTTTTTACCTTCCACAGCATCTTCTGCAGTTTTTGTTGCATCTGTGGCAACATGTGTGGCTGCCTTTAACATTTCACTTCCGGTTGTTTGTACCATTGGCGTACTACTAGCGCAACCCATTATTTGTTGGTTTTTTATACTTTTTGTTTTGTTTTTATTCTCAAAAAAAAAAAAAATGGTTTTAAACACCACAAAAGATAAAAAAATATATGTAAAATTTAAGCTTTAAGTAACACAGTTTTAATAACACAGTGTGTTGTACGAAAAGATTTTAATTAAATTTTTTTAAACACTTTTTGTTGTACAACTTTATTAGTTTAAGTATAAAAAATATATAAAGTAAAAATTAATTTGAAGTAAATCCAAGTTTGTTCTTGTAAATTTTATAAGTTTTTAGTTTATATAAGACGTGTTTAAGCACACAGCTGTTTAGTGACTAAATTCATTAAACGCGTTTTACTTTGCATTTAGCCATTATTATTTTGTTAACTAGTTGGTAGGTTGGCTTTTTTTATTATTATATCTTCCTCCCGGTTGGGTTTAAGGTTCAAGTAGCTAAGCAAATGACCATTTACTGTGTATGAAGACCGTTTGAAATGTTCGTGTTCAGTGACGAGGTGTTCGCTTGGCATTTAACTAACGGTTCATTATTTTTTTCCATTTTATTTTGTTTTGTAATTGTTGTTTGAAGCATGCAAAGTCAAGTTTTGTTTGACCACATGTAAGTTAAAGAAACAGGGACGTGGTTTTTTTTTTAATTTTATGCTTTTTTCAAAAACAAGTTTTTGGGCATTTTATTCAACACGGTAAACTTTTATCAAAAAATAAGGACTTTTAATTCAAAGGTACTTTTTATACAAAAAAGTACTTTTCATTTAAAAAATCACATTTTTTTAAAAATACTTGTTACTGACTTGTTTTACAAAAAGTTTCTTGTTTCACAAAAAGTCACTTATTTCACAAGGTCACACAAAAGTTTAACAAAAAGTTACTTGTATCACGCTTGTTTAAAAAAAAATTAACTTGCTTCACAAAAGTCGCTTGTTTTACAAATAATTTAACTTTTTCCTATAAAGTAACTTTGTTTCACAAAAATTACTTTTAACACAAAAAAATTCTCTTACACTAAAAATTTATCTCAATCAAAAAGATTTTTTTTATACGAAAAGAAAAAAAGAAATAAAAAAAAATTTAACAATACATCCCCTAATGTTCTTGATCTCCTACACAGTCCACTCACCTGCCTCTAACCGAAGTCCACATCAGCAATCACTCCTTTTTTAAAAACATTTTAACACAGTGTAAATTTGTTAAACAACCCTTAAATAATTGTAAGAGGACATTTTATATTTAAGATGAGGTCATGAATAAGTCCAATCATAAATCATCGATTTGTGAAAGAAAGCCGTGAATAAAATTGAGTCTTTAAATTATTAAGGGAAGCGCACCTGCTCTGCAAAAAAAACAACACTTACCAATTATTATTATTATTATTAGTATTTTTTGAATGTTTAAATATTTATGGATAAGTTTTATTAACAAATGTGTGCTTAGTTCTGTTTTTTCAATTTCATTATGAAATTAAATGCTCTTGGAATATTTCATTTTATAGAAATGCAAAAAAAGCCCCAAGTGTGTTTGTAATTTCAATATTCTGGCAGAGAAATTAATCTAGTTAAAGTCACAAACAAGGGAGTTAACATATACATACACACATACATACATACATAAAAAATTGATTATTTGCAAGAAGATCGTAATACCTCAATTATTACGAACTTTTTAAAGTATAAAGTACCTTTTTACAAGAATTACTCTTTTCTAATTATTTAAAAATAGCGTTTGAATAAACAGTCTGGTACATTTTCTATTTTAAAGAAAGTGCACCATTTTTAATTTAAAAAATATGTACGTTTTTAGGTAGAAAGACTGTTATGGATAAATAAATAAAGGTACTATATTTTATTGAATAAAAATATCTACATATAAATCATCATAATCGATATTATAAAAAGAAGAAAAATTTGTAAAATAGAAAGTACATTATAAAACTTTTATAAAATATTTTACCTTTTTTGAAAAAAAGGGCTTTTTCCAAAAAAAGAAGTTTTTTGTGTAAAATTTACCTTTATGAATAAAAAGCACAATTTTTAATACAAATAACCTTTTTGAATAAAAAGCACAATTTTTAACACAAATAACCTTTTTGAATAAAAAGTACTTTTTTAATAAAAAGAACCTTTTTAATAAAAATAACCTTTTTAATAAATAGTACCTTTTTGAAAAAAAGAACCTTTTTAATTAAAAGTACATTTTTAATTAAATTTACCTCTTTAATAAAAAGTAGCTTTTTAATAAAAAGTACCTTTTTGAAAAAAATAACCTTTTTAATTAAAAGTACATTTTTAATAAAATTTACCTCTTTAATAAAAAGTACCTTTTTAATAAAAAGTACCTTTTTAATAAGAAGTACATTTTGAATAAAAAGTACCTTTTAAAAAAAGTACCTTGTCGAAAAAAATAACTTTTTTGAATAAAAATTATTTGTTGAAAAAATCACCTTTTTGAATAAATGTAAAATTTTAAATAGAAAGTGAATTTAAAAATAAAAAGTAAATGTTTCAAATAAAAAAATACGTTGTTGAATAATAAATACTTTTTTTTTATTTAAAATGTTATTTCGAAGAAAAGTAACATTCTAAAATAAAATTAAAACAATATCAAATGGTAGCTTTTTAAATTATAAGTACGTATATTTTTCGATAAAAAGTATATTTTTAATCAAAAGTACAACCTTTTTAATAAAAAAGTACTTTTTAAAAACAATACTTTTTGCGTTTAATAAACACAACATAATTAACTTTTAAATCAAAAAACAAGTAAAAAATATAGTCGGTCAAGCTCGACCATTTGATACCCATAAAAAGATTAATTTACGAGAGTGTACCCAATTTGGGACCAATGGGCAATCATCGACCCGCCAGAATAAAATTAAGTTATGAGGTGAGCACGCATGTAAAAGTACTTTGCTCCAAATATTCTTTAGATATCCTCATCTACATGAGACTTGTTTGACTTTACGTTATTTAAGGAAGGAGGTTTATATGGCATCCATACATAGGTCATTTTGGACCCACCAGCACAACATTTTGTCATATCATGGTAGCTATTGCAACAGTTTTTTTTGCCAATTTGTATATCAATATCAACATTTATAAGGAAACAATAGCATTAACAGTTGTTTCCGGGAGTAGTACTTCTATGGTTTTTATAGGGTCCACGTAAAATTATGAACCTACTCCCACCCTTTTCAAAAGGATTCGTACTTATGGCAATTGTCACCCACGTACCGTTGAATTTTATCAAATTATCTTCGAAATTGCGAACTTTACTTTGCGCACAAGGTTACATGATCAGACAACTAGCCAGCTGGACATCGTAAAATCGACTCAGAAAGTGAAATCGCTTTTTCAATTAAAATACAATTTTCCGCATATTGTAAATCGTTGTTATAACATTTTCCTGCAAACCAAAAAATACACAAAGTCTAAATAGAATAAAAATTAGCCGGTTTCAGCTCTCGTCCTAGAAGCTTTACAGATATACAAATATGTATTTTAAAAGTGTGTATGTGTGCATATGTATGTACAAGTTCTTTGAGTGTTTGTTTATAAACATGATGTATGTGGAGGTGAATTTTTATTATTACTAGTTTACTAACAGGTTGCTTTAACCTTTTTGTTGTTCTTTTTTTTCTAGTCGTTGATATTTTGAATTTTCATTGTTGTTTTGCTTTACTTTTGAGTTAAAAGAAAAAAGGGGAAAAAGTAATAAAAATAAACACACACATACAGAAAGCAGGCTCTCGCAGTTAGTTTGATTTAGTACTCATTTCAAGACTTAACAAAACTTGTTAAGATATTTAATAATATAAAATCAAATTGAAGTATATATGTTTATTAAAAAATTAAGATAAAATATCGACCCCTAACCGCGAAAATAACGTAAGCGCCAAAAATCAAATTTTACAGGAGAGAGCTTTTTAATTTTATTTCATATAAATTTTGTATGAAATTTGTCGCTTACAATAAAATTGTTCTTGCTATAAAATCGTAACGGTACCTTATGCGACCATTACATTTTAGGAGATGATGCAAGTGTTGCCAATAAAGTCATTTATAAAAAAAACGAAAATGGAAAATCATGTCGCTTACGTTATTTTCGCGGTTAGGGCTCGATATTATCAAATTGAGCATTGAATCTACTTTAACGGCTGTCAGATTGAGGGTTAAATGTTGTTATTTTATATACGTTTGTTGTTTATGAGCCTGATTTGTTTCTTTTCTTTTTTTTTTTTTTTTTGTTTGCATTTTTGAATTTAGGTTTTTTAAAAAAAAAGTACCCCAGACGTATTAGTAATATTTATTTAGGCAAATTAACTTTTAGAGTGGGAAAAAACTGTTTGGCTTAAAAACAAAAAATCAATAGAAAATACTAACAACTTGTTGAGTTGAATTAGTTTTACCTAAAGTTTGTACATGTAAAGTGGTATTTAAGTTTTACGAATAAATTTTGCAAAAGTTAAAACCATTTACCTTCTTCGCACGAATAATATTTTTATACCCTTCACCGAAGGTAAGAGGGTATATATAACTTTGTTTATACTTGAATTTTTAAATAATACTTAAGCTACGGTCACACTTATTAAATATTTGATCAAATAAGCGTAACCCCAACTTTTGTTAATAGTAAGTGAGATTTAAAATAGTCTTAATATTACAAAATAAACTAATTATACTACTAGACATAGCAAAAAACAGTTTTTTGTAAGATGTGGTATTTTAATCAAAAAAATATTAATATTAAGCGAAATGATTTTTTAGTTTGGTTGTTGGTCCCGTTTTTTTCGTCAAATATTTGATAAGTCTGACCGTAGCTTTAGACGTACAACGGTTTATAAGTAGTAAATAAAATCTCAGTGGGGCAAAGAGATGAAATAAACAGAAAAAGTAAATGAATTTTTTTAAATTTTTAGCGTAAAATAAATATTGGTTTAGCTTTCTACTAGACTAAAACGTGAGCACAGAATTTTATATGGAAAATATCTATTTTAAAAACGAAGTGTTTTCCATTGAAATTTTCTCTGCGAGCATTAACGTTTAAAATTGTTAAGCAGGCAATTAATGAAAGTAATAATCAAACAGTAATAATCTGAACAGCAGTGTTTCAGCTAAACAAGTGTTTTCAAAATAAGCATTGCTTTAAAATATACTTTGGAATAGACTTAAAGTAAAAACTTGCTATTCCATGCTTTCGCCTCCTAATTTGTTCAAAATTCGAAACGGAACTGAAAGAATGGACTTCAAGTATTGTTAGTATACGTAAAAAGGTTTTGTTTAAACAAAATTTTACGACTTCTAAATTAATTGTTCGATAGTAAAGTTCAAATTAAAATGAACAGACTGGCTCACGATGTCGATCGACAACTTAAGCGAGCCTTATCGATCTCTTAAGCGACCCACTAACTATCGACTAGTCGGTCGACAGGTTTTATATTTTTAACCTGACAATTTTTTGTCATAAAAAGCGTCAAACTTCATCTAAAAAAAAAACGCTGACAAATATTTTAGAGTTCTTTTTATATAGACTTTGACGTTTAGTATGACAAAAAATTGTCAGGTGACACCCAGTCTCCACCTAACATGAAATGCAGTTAAAACATGAAGTTAAGACTTGCTGTTAAAATGGTTATATGTTTATGGTGGAGTACACGTAGTGAAGTTAGAGTTACAACTTTTCATTATTTTCAGTTCGTTGACGCGTAAAATATGTAGCTACAGTGTGTTTGTGGAAAATAATTAAAGTTATTTTATACTTAAATGTTTGTTTGTATTATATTTTTCACAAAAAGCAAAGTTTATTATGTGTAGTTTACAACGCTTTTAACAAATTAATTAAAAATGTCGAAAAACAACTACAAAATAACGTACTGTCAAACTTAAACGTCAATTTATGTTATAAAAGAACTTTCAAAAGAAATGTTATAACAATCAAGTTAAAACTTTAACTGGAGCAGTCTCCACTTAACACTAACTTGCAGTTAGTGTTAAAGTTAGTCATTTTATGTTAGGTGGAGACCCCGGGTGAAGATCCCATACATCGATATCCATTTCTCTATTGTCAAATGTCTGTATTGCCACAGCCGCAATTCCACAAATAAAACGCTAATTTGAAAATAAAAATCGGCAAAACATATAAATTAAGCCATAAAAATACAACTCTGTGCTACAAACAAAGCAATAAACAAAAAACATAGGTTAGAATTCAGTGGAAAATATTTTAAAAAACTAACTTATTTTGTTAGTGGTGGTGTTTAAAAAAAAAAAAAAATATGACTATAAAAAATATTTAGTGATGGTGTGAAAAAAAAATTTCGTTTGATATTTTAAGAAAATGCCTCTGTCGACAACCCCAACACAAGTGACTGATTTTGACATTTGTGGTCGCATAATATTTCTTAGAGGTCCGTAAATATGTATGAAAACTGTTACGTTAGCGTTCGCTTGCATTGTCGATCGACTTGTCGTGCGGAAAATTCTTAGTGTGGTCCACAAATCAGCTGTTTGTTGTTGAAAATGCAAGCCAACGAAAGCGGTCGACATCGTTGGCCAGGCTGTAAATATACAATTTCCCTAAAAATATAACTCATATACATATTTGTTTTTTTTTTATATATATACATTTTCATTATTGAATATCTTAAAATATTAACAAATAATTAAAGTTTTTTAAACACTATTTTTTGTTTGTTTATAAAATTCTTAGTCTTATTTTTTTCTTTACAATGTCCTTTTTGCGAACCCTTTATTGGTGACTACTACTTATAAATGCCTGACACTTTTTTACTTTGAAATGCCCTTTTTGTGACCCGTTTTTTTTTTTTTTTTTTTTGAAAATCCCTTTTTTGTGACCTTTTTAGAAAATTTCCAACGGCAAGGCTGTATATATGTCAATACCAGTGTTGAAAACTTCTGTACTTTGGTACTTTTTTCAGTACTTTTTCTTATTAAAAATACAGCAGTACCCCCGCTTTGTTTTTAGTACTTTTTTATCCTTGGCGCTTTTTAACTTTTAACTGTGATGTGATGTGATCGTTTCGATAGCAGACTTTGGTAATCATGTGTTTGTTCCAAAATTTATGTTGTGTGTATAAAAAATAATTAACTAAGACGACGCCATGATTTTTATTTTGCTATCCAGAATGGGATATTTGTTCTTACAAGTTGCAAGAAAATTTATAAAAAGGGATGCATTAAATAAAATGTTAGTGAAAATTAAAAAAAGGAAATTGTTTATCAATTGAAAAAAACTGCAAAATCATTTTATTTGAGATTTTGCTTAACAATAAGAACTAAATTTTGTTTTAAAAATAATTGCCGACGCACAAATTTCATGTGCTTATCATAAATATTGAATAAACCTATTAAAAAGGAAATTTTCCAAAGATTATAAATATGCTTCTCTTTATACAATCAGATTTATAGTTCAGATATATATGTAGATAGATATAGCCCTTCAAAGTTGACTGATTTTCAGTATTAAAAAACAGACAATTTTAAGATAATTAGGTCCGCTTTCAAATGCAGTATCTAGGTAACGGATCGTATTCTTCTTGATTCTATTCATAGATCTATTTATTCAGAAAAGCATACACAAAAATTGTAATATTTGCTTTGTGTTTGTCCAGGCAAATCGTTATTTACCAAGTATCCATTTTCTCAATCACCCCTATCGTGAATAATTTTTCCCTCGTAATTATTCCCCTTTTCACATATTTGCGATCATGAAAAACTCCCATGAAAAAAAGGTAATTCAAATGGGAATAATAACGTGAAAAAATGTTCACATGAAATAATTCCCCTTATCGTGAAAAGGTTTTTCCCTCGTAATTTGTTCACATTTCCCTTAGATTTTCTCACTTTATTTTTGCTAGGGAACAGAACATGTACGTAAGAATTTCCTCCTATAAACCGAATATTAAGGGCTAGATCCGTTAATAAGGCACAAATCGATATATTGGTAAACAAAATGCAAAACAACAAGTCGATTGCCTGCGGATTTGTGAAGCGTTCGAAAGAAGTGGTGGCAGAATTTTGGAAAATATTTCACTATGTACATAAAATTTTAAAATTGCAAAAAACTAACGTTGTAATCAAACTATACCTGCAATATTAAATATTTTGCTTTATTATTTAACTTTTCTTTAAAATATATACGTGTATATTTTGAACAAAAATTTCATTGATTTTTAATTTTTTTAATCTTTCTTCTTTTGTACATTCACTGGAACTGATAGCGTGAAAAATTTTTCACATGAGATTCACGATTGCTTTTTTCCCCTCGAGGGGAATGAAAATTCCACATGTTATTCACGATAGGGGTGAATATATCGCAACTTTGATGGAAAATAAAAAAAAAACTATAAATTTCTCAATAAAATATTTTTTGTTCCTTTTATTTTCATAAATGGTGGATTTTTTTGAACATAAAGTACCATTTGGTGGGAAAAGTTCAGTACCATTTCAAAATTTCAGCTTTGCAACACTGGTCAATACCAGCAATGCGTATGTGAGTTGCCAACAATCAATTAACACGTATACGCTGCGTAACAGTTATTAAATTCTATCAACTAGAGTTTTGACGATTATTGTAAAAAAATTCACCAACATTTATTAATGTGTAAACCATGCGCTGTCAAACTATTGGTTACTTGTTTTTACCCGACTGTCAATTTCTTTATTACCTCGTATCTTCCAATAGGCTGGAACTTGACATTTTAGGTATCGTTAAATTCGTCTTTACAGCTTTACCCTGCAGCCACACGATTAAGTCTTTCTTATAGAGGAATATTTGTATATATATCAGGTGTATATTTTTTAAAATTTCCGTGAGATAAAAATGGTTGTTTTCAAACTTCAACCCGATCCCTGCGTGAACTTTTTTAACAATCCGACAAAAATTATCATATTTTTTATTAATAACTTTTAATGTTCTACACGACTATACTATGCTGTTTTTGATATTCGCAAAAAGTGTGAAAAAGTTATAGCCCTAGTGTACATGTACTTTTATAGTTTCTTTTGCTTCCCTAATCTTCTTCCGGTCTTTAAATTAAAATCTGTATGTTTTGCACCTGGGTTTTAGATTTTTTTAATTATCAGGTATGCTCTGAAAACCCATCTCTGTGAAAGTGCATTGAAATCACAAGGAAGATGTTCTAAACAAAAAACTTTTTTCATAATTGTAATTTAAACCCGTTTTTAACAAGTTAAAACTTTTGTGTTTTTCAAAACACCCTTAACCCTGGATGGTTACTGTTCGTCGAATCGACGAAGCTCATTTACTTTTTATCATATAACTTTATTATGAGTGTTTTGTCAACAACGTTAGCTGATGCCGAAAGGTTGTAGTGAGTGGACGTGCACTGGATCCTCATTTTTTTAAAGATGAAATTCCGAGGTGTGTACTCGTCGCAACGACGAAGAGTAACCTTAGTGTAAGTTTTTGTGTCTATTTTTTGAAATTTTAAATATTACTTTTGTCAACAGCTACGTCATATATACTCACAATATGTTACAAAAAGATCGAAACCCCATTCAAGAGGCAGATTCGAGACACCTTTCTCGCAGACCTTAGTTAAGGAAAAAATTCAAAATAAAATACCTAATCGACAAGAATCCGTCGAAAATATTGTCAAAGGACCAAAAGATCGTATAATTTGTCACCTCTGTCCCTTTAGCAAACTCAGAATGGCGAAAAGTACATGTAATATATGCAAGAAAAGCATCTGTTGTGAACATAAAATTCAACTTTGTGTCTTGTTCTTTTTTTTAAAAGTTAAGTAAGGCTGAGTAAGAAAAAAGTAATTTTTATTTACTTTTTTAGTTTTTGTTGTTTTAAAAAGGTTATTAAATTGAAAAACAAAAAAAAGAGTTCAAACTCGTATCAAATTTTAGAGAGAAAAAATATTTTTATTTTTTATAAAAACGCCGAACTAAAACAGATTTTATTTTAAATAAGATTTCTGTATGATGTGCTTTATTCCCAATTTTTCATATTTGATAAATACACTGAAATTATTGTTAAGGGAAGGAAAACTAGCTTCTATGCGCATTTCAAAATTTTTGTTTATTTTGTACATTAAAAATCGTTCCGCTAGAATTTATTTTTTTAAAAGTTCGTCGATTCGACGAAGAGAAACCTTAATGAACTGAAATGAAGAGTCCCCTTTCAGGGTTAAATCACAAGTGATTTGATATCTTGTGATTTTTCAGAACATGCCTGTATTTATTTTATTTCAAATCTTAAAACTTTTTACGTAGCACATATTAATTGTAATTTGATTGTTTATTGCTTATCTACATGTTGGTTTTATAGTTTTTTTGTGTTTATTGCTATAAAAAAAAAAAAACAATTCAAATAGAGAGGAAGTTTTTTCCCATTGCATAAAATTATTTTAATTATTCGAGTTTTTCGATTAAATTCAAACTCAACTCAACGAATATTAAAACTTAAAATCGATTGATTCCTTACTCGAACAAAAGCTAAAATCATATACATACATAATTAAATACTCTGCTGAACACACAATGTCTCGCACATACATGCCCTCCCGTCAAATGAGTAGCTAACTACAAAAAAACCAACTTTAAGTTAGCTTGTACAAACTTACTTAAAGCCAACTATTTACTACGCAATGCAAAGTTTACATTAACCAAAGTGTATACAAACACTCTGTTGTATATTTTAAGTAGAGAGAGCCAAGTCGATTGGCCAACAAACGGCTCCAAGACCCACAAAAGATTTAATTTATTTAGGGCCATTATTACAATATACGGAGTAGAAATTTGTAATCGGTTATGGCCAGGTAAAAGTATAATTAAAAAATTAAAAAAAAATAACTAAGTACAATTTTTCGATTTCGGCAGGTGATATAAATCGAAGTGGAAACATAGCATTACTTATAGTTTTGCATTATAAGAACTTTTTTATTGTCATTATTTTTAAAAATATTAAGTTTGTAAAAATTGGCCTTAACTTAAACTAACTTAACTTAAAGTAGTAAGCTTATAGCTAGCTACAAAAAGTTTACTTTAGATAGGTAGCTAACTTTAAAGTTAATTGACAGTCGGACAATTGACTACTTCCTAGGACATCGCAATGTTAAAATAGTTAGTTAATTCCATACACAGAAAAAAATATCTCAAGAAAATTTTTAACAACACAGTTTGTTAAAAATATAATTTTAGGTCAACAAACTTTTTGTTTGATTCAAAGAAAACATTTATCAAATTTACACTTTGCAAAATAGCACTTAATAAAACATATTTAATAATGAAAGTATTAAATATTTCTTCATATTTAATAAAAAAAAATATTTGAATCAAAGTAAAGACAGTATTTTAACAACTCTTGTCCATTTTTTAATAGCTCATAATTCTCATTTGTTTTACAGTTTTATTTGAATAATATATTTAGTTTTGCCAAAGTCTTTGGAAAAGGTTTCCTGATGATCTGGCCTAAGCAACCAGTGAAATGCGCATAGGAACTTACTTTTCCTCGCATAATAAATTTTAGTGTTTTTATAAAAATATAAAAATTTAAAATTTATGAAATCTTCATTAATAAATAAAAAAATAAAGATTCGATTAACATTTTGTTTGACTTATTAAACATTTTCAACAATTTATTTTAACAAATCAAGTAAACATTTTGTTGAAAAAAATTATTTTGGGCAACAATTTTTTTTTATTGACACAATAAACTTGGTTGTTGAGTAAAAATTTAACAATTATACATACAAACTTTTTTATCAATACCGCAAAAATCGTCATCGCAGAAAATTCAAACATTTTTGTAATCAAATATGCGATTTTCGTATTCAAATATGAAAATTATTTTTTTCTGTATACAAAAGCAGTGCAAGTGTCAACCACCACTACTTGAGAAATAGTTAGCTTTCAGTTAATTTAAAGTTAACTGAATGTCCGACAGGGTGCTTATATAACATTAAGGCTTGCCAGACGTACTCAAAAATTCAGCAAAACGCGTACTTTTTTTTACTATTTGTACTGCTTTCTGCATAACCATTAAAGAAGTACGCAATAGTACTTTTTTTAGCTTTTGCACTTCGTTTTGTACTTTTTTTTGCACAAAAATAAAACACTTTTTCTGCATACATAATATAAAGTACAACAAACAAATTTTCATCAAATTTTCAACATCATCTAAAAGAAATTTGAAAATTTGCGATTTGGAACATGTGAAACTGTTGTTCACATGTTTTAAGCCAATTTTAAGAAAATGAACTTGCTAAAGCAAACTTTGGCCTTGTACACAACACAGGAAATAGTATATTATGCCTTTAAAAGAAATTACAGGGTAATGACAACCTTATTGTTGACATGTTCCAAATAGTAAAGCAAATTTAATGTTTTCTTTTTGGAGAAAAGGGCGAAGTTAACTTTTAATTGAAAACTTAGAGAGTGAATTAATAAAAACTAATTTAAAATACACTTTCCCCGTATTCATAAACGATTATTAAAACTAACAAACGTTAATTAAGGAAAATGTTCATAGAAATTTTGATCTGTAAGCCTTTATCAAATTTAAAACATTTTTATGAACACAGGCATTTGAGTTTTTCAATTTTTTTAAAACAGATAATGGTAAAAATGGCATTGTTAACGAAGTACAAAAAAGTGATAAATATTTGTAATGTTTTAAATTTACAGTAACTAAATTGTTAAATTAGAATAATTGAGTTGTTTAACTAACACGTGATATTGAACTGAAAATAAATATTATTATTTTACAATATTAAAATGAACAAAGCTTTTTAAAAAACTTCACTGCATAAGTATATTAAATACTTACAGCCGTATTCATAAAAACTTATTGATGATTAATTGACCGTTTTTAAGCAAAAATTGCTAAAGTTGTATTCATAAACGAAAAATAGTCTATTGAACCTTTAATAAACCATTCATAAAGTAAGAAAATTTATTGTTGGATTTGCCCTTCTTTAAACCAAAAATAAAATGACATTTTAAAAGGTGTTTGCATTTTATGAAAAATAATGACTAAAATGTTTTATTTATTACAACGGACATGTTAAATACATTTTACAAATTTTTTTTTTTTTATTTTAGGCAGCCAATTTAAAGTTACATTGATAATTATTTAAAAAAAAATTTATATGATTTAAATGAATATGTTCAGGGGCGAATGCAGATATTCTCTTTAATTATTTATTAAATTATTGCAACTAGTTGTTTTGTTTTTGTTTAAAACAACAAATTATTGTTCTTTTGAACAAATTAGCAAATCATAATAATAGTGATGTTAATAAGTCCGAGTTTAGACGAGCGAACATTTGGAAGGAAAACATCTGGAATTCTCTTTTGTTTTTTCATTCTCGGTCACACAGACGAACATGTTGCCGGAAACATTCTGTTAATATTGTTGTTTTTTTCTCAAAAAGCAAGGTAAATGTCAACAAAGAAAATGAGAACAAAGGGTGTCGCCGAGTACCGAACACAAAAACCATTCTCTCTTCCCCACCCGTAATTTGCTAACAAACAAAATGTTTCCCTTCCAGATGTTTCCCTGTCTAAATGGGCACTAAAAAGTAAACAAATTTTTTATTCGAATACTTTCTTATCGTATATTTAAAAAAGGTTCAAGCAAAAGTTTTTATGATACCTTTCGGAAACATGTTGTTCAGAAACTAAAATAATATGTACATAGTTTTATTTTATAAGAATTTTGAAGGTCTACAATTAAAAAAAAATATAAAAATTATTTAAATGTGTATAGAATATCATGTAAGCCGAATAGAAGTTTCGTTCATCACTAACAATAAAATGGCAGCCAAATATAAAGAAAGTTGCCATACTTAAACAGAAAACCGCTGCAAACAGTTAATAGTAAAAGAGCTGTTATTGTACGTTTATGAATACAAATTTTTATAAGAGAATTATAAGACAAAAAGCGTTTAATAGTTATTACATACTTTAAGCCTAAAATAAGAACTTTTTATGAATATGGCTGTTAATATTAAAGATCTCTTATTTTGTGTTCTTTATGAATTGCTTTGCATTGAAATTTATATATTTTGTTTTTAGTTGCATTAATTATTTATTTTATGTACTGAATTTTAAGTTAATAATATAAAAAAAAATTTACTTCTTTTTACACTAATGTACTGCCGTTTTTTTTCTAGATGAACTGTTTTTATGGATTTCAAATCTGGACAGCCTAATTACATTCTACACAAGTGTTTGATAACTGTGTCATTATTTAAACATTTCACACGAGACAAAAATTGAGTTTGCACTTTATAAATAAAGCAAAAAAACACTTGGTAAAGAAAATACAGTAACAAACAACGACAGCGACATTAAAACAGAGAAATTCATTTCTACATAAAAACCCTGTCGGACATTCAGTTAACTTTAAATTAACTGAAAGCTAACTATTTTTCAACTAGTGGTGGTTGACACTTGGATTTATTTTATATGTAATTTACTAACTATTTTAACATTGCGATGTCCTAGGAAGTAGTCAATTGTCCGACTCTGCATTACTTTTAATTAACTTTAAGTTAACTTTTTGTAGCTAGCTATAAACTTACTACTTTAAGTTAGCTTTAAGTTAAGTTAGTTTAAGTTAAGGCATTGGATGAATACTTTCAAAAAAATAAAAAAATTTTATTTTTTTATTTTATTTTCTTTTATTTCTTTTATTTTATTTTATTTTATTAATCAAAGTTGTTTTATTAAACTTTTTTTTAACCAGAGTCGCTGGCGGGAATCGATCCCGCAACCTCAGGGCTGATAGACTTGCTCACTACCAGCTAGCCTACTGGGGCAGTCTAGTTTTTGAATAAAAAAACTATGTTTTTTGCCATTACTCAATTAAGAGCGTAAATATGAGATTAAATTGTCATAACATAACATCAATAACAACGTTGATTTTTTTTTGCTAACGACTTGGCTCTCTCTACTTAAAATATACAACACAGTGTTTGTATACACTTTGGTTAATGTAAATTTTGCATTGCGTAGTAGTTGGCTTTAAGTTAGTCTATACAAGCTAACTTAAAGTTGGGTTTTTTTGTAGTTAGCTACTCATTTGACGGCAGGGAACACTCAATCAATTACACACTCACTCTGTTAATGTTAACTTCACTTTACTCACCCACTTAAATTCACACCTACTAATTAAAATAAATAAATCATTAAATGTAACAACAAAAATATATATTTGTTTTTATAACTTCTTCTCCCTCTCGCTCTCTGTCTGTCTTTCGCACTACAGAGTTGGATACAATTTTATTAAAAGAAAAATTAGGAAAAGACTAGGAGTATTAATTAAGGCAAAACAAGGCGATTTATTTTCTTTTCCTTTGATTTAACCGCTAACAAAACTTAAAACAAAAACCAAAAACAGCAACTTGTTTGTTTGGGTGATTAGTCAAAGTTGGTAATTTTTGCTTTTTGTGATGCCATTAACCAAAACTGAACGTTGTATATAACGTAAACCACTTTTTTCTATTTTTGCTCTAAAGTTGGAAATACTAACCATCAGCAAATTAACAAAAAGAAAAAAAATTGTAACAAAAAATCTAAAGCAAAAAAGTCATATACTAATATAGAGGTCGTTTTAAAACTGAAATTAATGTCAGAAATAGCAAAAATTATGAACAATTGTATTTTTAATGTTAAAGGTTTTCCCTTGAGTTAAACTTTTACTACATTCATGTTCATTTTGTGCTCTTCCTATGGTAAAACCCTAATAACTCATTTGAAATCATCAAACCGAAACGACAACTTCTAGTGTGTTGTTTTTTGTTTTAGTTCCGTTTTCCTTCCTTTTTTTTCCTACTTTCCTTTAAGTCATAAAGATGTGTGTATGCAAGCAAATGTGTGTAAAGAGTGCGATAAAACTTAACTATAAAATTGTGTTATAAAAAGCATTGTTAGAAGAGTTTTGTTAGTGCTGTTGCCACCTCCTTCCATGGATTTAGCTGATTAAAACTGACCTTGTGGTTTTTAGTAAAAATAACCAGCAAAAACACCAACTATAACAAACAGCAAAAAGCTGCAGCAATATCTACAATTAAAATAATACAATTCTTAAATATACATATGTTACAGATATTTATACGCACGTCATGTAAAATATTAAAGGGAAAAATAAAAGCGTAGCGGTAGAAATATTTTTGCATAAAAAAATGATTTATTTACATGTATTTATACAAATTATTTTTTTTTTAACTTATTATGAAAAGGGTCATATATCAGGGACCGTAACTGTTATAACTTTTATCGTAAAAGTCAGAAAATAAAAGTTATTTTTTTACTTTTATATATATGATATATATGATATATACATACCATGGACCGTAACAGTTAGGTATTCCTTTTTTCATAAAAGTCAGATGAAAACAGTTATTTTTTGATTTTGATTTTTTTGAACAAAAATAACTGTTATTTATTGATTTTTATTTTTTCGAGCAAAAATAACAGTTATTTTTTGATTTTTAATTTTTTAAACAAAAATAACAGTTAATTTTTGATTTTTAATTTTTTGAGCAAAAATAAAAGTTATTCTTTAAAGAAATGTACGTGTAATAATAATTTAGTTGACTTAAAATATTTATTTTAATGTGCATAAGAACTCCCAATGATGATTACACATTAAAATAAATATTTTAAGTCAACTAAATTATTATTACACGTACATTTCTTTAAAGAATAACTTTTATTTTTGCTCAAAAAAAAAATCAAAAAATAACTGTTATTTTTGTTCAAAAAATTAAAAATCAAAAAATAACTGTTATTTTTGATCGAAAAAATAAAAATCAAAAAATAACTGTTATTTTTGTTCAAAAAATTAAAAATCAAAAAATAACTGTTATTTTTGATCGAAAAAATAAAAATCAAAAAATAACAGGTTTTTTTGTTCAAAAAAATAAAAATCAAAATATAACTCTTAATTCTTATCGAAAAAATAAAAATCAAAATATTAAAAATCAATATATTTTATCATAGACAAGTTTATAAGGATCAATATAATTGGTATTATTGAATCAGTTTTTCCACATTTACTTCTATATGCTTTTTTTGTTTTAAAATTCGAATATAACTGTTATTTTCGGTCCCTGATACATACATATACAGTGGTTTCTCGATTTAACGAACTCTCGATTTAGCGAATTCGGGATTTAACGAACAGGCAAAAATTTTACCTTGGGGACTGTGTATAACGAATTAAAATCCAATTTGGTACTCGATGTAACGAACAAATAAAAATAATATACAAAAAATTCGTAAAACTTATTTAAATACATAGATGGAGTAGTCAGGCAAATAGTTGTAGTCTTGAGAAATTAATGCACGATTAGAAAACGATGTACCTGCTGATGAAGGGGTAAAAATTAAACACAGAGATGTAATTAAAAGCTGTGATATATGTATCCAGAGGGGACAGGAAAATGATATCGATATATCTAAGACATCAAGGGTTTTCATGATATCGCTTAAAAGTCTTGCAATCTGTGCAAACTGTGTATGTTTACGCCCTCGCAAATGAACTGTCAAAAATTGTATGAGAATTAATTTACACAAACTTCGTAAATTTGCCCAGCAATTTTGACTCGTAAACGTGAGCTGTTCAATTGTGCATTTATAAAAACACATTTTTTAATGCTTACCGCCATTTCCGTTGAAAAATTCAAGTGTTTATAAATCACAAACAATAAATTCTTACAATAACTTCAGCCTTTTTAAAAACAAATTTCACAAATTTTAATATTTTTTTAATCTATGTTTCTATTGACGTTTCTTACAAATTGGCATTAATTGTTTAAAATTACAAACAAATTTAATATGGTCTTCATGAAACGAGTCTCGCAAGTTTGCCCATTTGCAAAAATGGCAATTTTAAGCGAAATCATGAAAATCGTTATTAATTTTACGTGAGCTTTAAGAGAAAGCAATTGAAAAAAGTTTAAAGAAATCTCAATAACAAACGTCAATAACAAGTTTCTTTAAATAATTATGTACTTTTTTCAAATTTTTACTTTTTTCCAAGGTATATTTACACAAAGTAAACTCGTTGGCCCATATGTTTGTCAGCTGTTTACCCCTAGTTGGAACCCAAACGTCAAATTTCGTGTATATGAGCCAAAATTTGTACATGTGTGCGTTAAATTGTTTTTGTTTTATATGAAGACAATTTTGACAACTCGGTTCTTTTTATAGAGCAGCATGTCTACACTCCCAAATGAGTCTACCATGTGTAAATATACCTTGCTTTTTTCATTAATTTTATTTTATAAAATCCATTTATTTGTAGAGAGTTTTGCAGAATTTTTTTGTTTACTTAGCGGTGTATGCAAGTGAACTACTGAAACTATTTCTATTTTACTATTTCTTATTTTAATTAATCTTGTAATCCGGTATTACGATCTAAAAGTTCGTTTAAACTTTTCAACTAAATCTTTTTTACTGGCATATTATATATTTTCCGAAGCACTGTCAATTAAGTCAAGCTTTAATTTTTAGAAAGCCCTTTTTTTAAGAGACTTGAGCAGATGCATTGAAAGTGCTCTTTTATGTATACTTAGTCACTTTTTACGTCCGATTTTTGCAACATTAATTAAGCATTTTGAATAGATTCTGCCCCATATTCGCTAAGCTTATTTAAAAATGTCTTCTAGGTTGCAAAAAAAGGTGTTTTTTGGCAAGCTGGACCAAAAATGGCTTTTTAGCGAAATAATTGAAGAAATGGCAAAAATGGCATATGCCATACAAAACTTGTCCTGTTCATAATAATTGTGCAAACAAAAATCACAAACATTTCCATAAATTTTATGAAAAACAAAATTTAGAATTGTTTTAAGCGAAATTGTGTAAGCACAAATACAAAAATATATTTTTAAAAATAGAATTTCTTCTAAATAACAAATTAAATATGAAATAGTATTTTCTAGAATAATTAAGTAAAATTCTATAGAATACAGTTTTCCAACAACTTTGTGTTAAACAAAATTTTCAAATGAGTTTTTTTTCTTAAAATACATCAATAAAAAAATTGAAATTGTTGTAAATTTTTTTGTTAACACAAAAACCTTATTATGGCAATTATTTATTCATTATCCTGCAACACGTGATTGTCTAAAAACAATAATATTCAATTTAGTTTAACAGCCAAAACAAACTAAAAAAAGACAGAGCGGTACCAAAAATTAATTCGGAAAGGGGCTACAGATTGAATGTAGTTTAACTTATTATTATAAATGTCGAATAAAAGTTTTTTTTTTTTAATTTACTACCAATTGTTTAATTATTTGTTTTTTAATCTCCTTTTCAGCATGCTTTTCTACCCCTCTGCTTTTCCGCCCCAAATTACCATAATAAATGTCAAATGACTACAGGTTGTCTGTTGTGACGATAACTTGATGTCTGTAATAATTTGGTCATTTATGTGCGGTTTATAGAGCACGAGCGCCTTCAACTTACATTTAAAACAAAATTTCGAAATTTGTTTTTGTTTTAAATGTAAGTTGAACGGACGAGTAAGGCGCTCGTGTTCTATAAACTATACATTGTTGTAAAAAATAGAAAAACAGAAAAATTCACAATTGTTAAGTTTTCGTGTTTGCTATTTGATTGATAAAGTTGTACCTTGTTGCATAAAAGTACATTCAACTTTAACTTCTTATACGAAAATATTAAATTGTTTTCAATTTGTTTTTATTTATGTACTTTTCTTTTTTACTTTTTGTAGTTTTTATTGAATTAAGTAGACTAGTGCGTTTCATATTCTTGACCTTTAATTTTGCTACATGTAACAAAAAAAGCTATTGTATTTGCTTGTTACTATTTAGTAATAAGTTAAAATAAATCAAGTCAATTGTAGAAAGGTCGTAAGATATCTTATTACCTTAAAAAATTTGTGCACGGCCTAAAAAAAACTACCTGGCAACATGCTTTCGCAAGTTGTTTTTTTGCATTTTGTTTTTTCTTAACCTACTTACAACTACAATTAATGTTGGAAGAATTCCAATCAATTGTAGTGGGGAATGTAAGAAGAGATAAACTCACTGTTTATTGTTGATGTTTTTGTTTAAACTTTGATATTGTTACAAGTAGAGCTGTTGCTTATGATTCTTATACGCTTAACAGTTTTATTTGGTTTAATATCTTTAGTTTTTCCAAAATGTTTATGGATGAAGTTTCCTGATGATCTGGCCTTAGCAACCAGTGAAATCCGCATAGGAATAGCTTATCCCATCAACAATAAATTTCAGTGTTTTTATCAAGAATAAAAACTGGGAATTAAGCACGAATAACAAATTTTTTAAATTAAAATTTTGTATTCCCAAGAAATTACTTTTGATAATAAACTGGCAAGTGCACGGCCTAAAAAAAACTACCTGGCAACATGCTTTTGCAAGTTGTTTTTTGCATTTTGTTTTTTCTTAACCTACTTACAACTACAATTAATGTTGGAAGAATTCCAATCAATTGTAGTGGGGAATGTAAGAAGAGATAAACTCACTGTTTATTGTTGATGTTTTTGTTTAAACTTTGATATTGTTACAAGTAGAGCTGTTGCTTATGATTCTTATACGCTTAACAGTTTTATTTGGTTTAATATCTTTAGTTTTTCCAAAATGTTTATGGATGAAGTTTCCTGATGATCTGGCCTAAGCAACCAGTGAAATGCGCATAGGAATAGCTTATCCCATCAACAATAAATTTCAGTGTTTTTATCAAGAATAAAAACTGGGAATTAAGCACGAATAACAAATTTTTTAAATTAAAATTTTGTATTCCCAAGAAATTACTTTTGATAATAAACTGGCAAGTGCACGGCCTAAAAAAAACTACCTGGCAACATGCTTTTGCAAGTTGTTTTTTGCATTTTGTTTTTTCTTAACCTACTTACAACTACAATTAATGTTGGAAGAATTCCAATCAATTGTAGTGGGGAATGTAAGAAGAGATAAACTCACTGTTTATTGTTGATGTTTTTGTTTAAACTTTGATATTGTTACAAGTAGAGCTGTTGCTTATGATTCTTATACGCTTAACAGTTTTATTTGGTTTAATATCTTTAGTTTTTCCAAAATGTTTATGGATGAAGTTTCCTGATGATCTGGCCTAAGCAACCAGTGAAATGCGCATAGGAATAGCTTATCCCATCAACAATAAATTTCAGTGTTTTTATCAAGAATAAAAACTGGGAATTAAGCACGAATAACAAATTTTTTAAATTAAAATTTTGTATTCCCAAGAAATTACTTTTGATAATATCTTATTACCCTTATCCATGGATTATCCTAAAAATAAGTACCCATTTAACGTTGACTAAACTATTGACTGCACTATTGAATTGCCTATGATGTTAACTGCATTTGTTACAGGACTGACTATTAATTAAACTTTTTACTATAGTATTGATTAGACTATATACAAAAACTAAAAACACTGTTCAACAAATTAAGACGTTTTTATTGAAACAGAATAGCGACCCTATAATTCTGAAATGGCACGTTGAGTAGATCATTTTTGTAGAATAAACTAAACGTGAGCACACTGAATTTGTTTATTGGTCTTGACTTTATGAGTTATCGCTCCATGGTGAAGGGTATATAAGACTCGGCATAGCCGAATGTAGCACTCTAACTTGTTTTTATTAAAATAAGTTTGTTATATTTTTCGTTTTAGCGATTTTTCTATAATCACCTTTTTGTTTTTCTAACATTCTCCCTTAATTTATGTGTACTAAATAACCATTAAGTTAAATTATATTAATTTTAATAAGTTAAATCAAATACATTATATATAATCAATTATTTTTTATGACGTCTACACCTTGAAGAAAATGTAATGAATTTTACATGCTTCATAAGTCCACTCACACGCCATAACCGAAGTTTGAATACATTTACGTGCATAAATAGGAAATACTTGTAGTTGTAAAAAAAATAAACTAATAATCAGAAATAATAAATATACATATGTATTAAAGTTTTTTTTTTTTTTTTGTAAAATAAAGCACTTTTATTTAAAAAAAAAAAGCAGGATTTTTTGGGGAAATACACGGAAAGAATTATTTACTAAAGCAACAGAAAATATGGCTTGAACCAAGAAAATTTTGTGTGGCTTGGTTTATGCAAAAATCATTTTTTTCTATAGTTACTTAAATTAAGGTTTGATTGCTTATGGCCAATTTCACCTATTCAATTTAAATATCAAATCATATTTAAATATACAGGCGTGTTCTGAAAATCGAAAACGCCAAAGCGCAAGAATTTGGAAGTTGTTTTTAATACACTTTTAATGTAATTTTTACAATTTTTGCTATAAAATTCTTTTTAATAGAGAAATATTTGTATAATATTTGTCATAAAATTCTTTTATTACAGAAATCTTATTAAAAACGACGTTTAATATTCTTTCGTTTTGCGTTTTCGATTTCTAGAACACCACTGATAGTTTTTCCTATAATTTTATTTTTATTTAAAATGAAAAACGAATTTTTAATATAAATTGGTATTAAAATAAATTAGTGAAATCGGCTATTAATATTTTACAAAATATGAAGGAAAGCCTGAATTTTTAACATAAAAACGTGTGGCATTAGTTAGTTTAAGGAAAACTTAATATAAAAATAAGAAACTTTTTGTTGATTTGCTCTACATGTCAATTCGAATAAAAATTAATTGAATCAAACCAAGTTTTCTAAAACATTTTCTGAAAAATTAAAAAGCATCCCTAGCATTGGTTTCTTGATGCAGGAAATTCGATTCTTTTGAATATTTAAGAAAACCAGACTTATATTAAACACATGCAGTTTGATTTGAGAAATATTTTTCTTGTTTTTAATAAAAACAATCTTCGTTTGCAAGTCGTGTCTTAAGAAATTTTTGATCATATACCAAAAACGTGAATTTTTTGTTCATGAGAAAATGTTTCTTTACTTAAGAATTTTTACTTAATACGAACAAAATAAGTTAAAATTATAAAACTTTTATTGGATTTTCTGTTTGAGGAAACGAAATTGCTTACTTTTGAATATAAACATATTACCATGTTAAGAATATGAGTTTAATTTTTCTATAGGAGACAACTAAGTTTCATGCACACATATACATTAGGATGGCCATTTTTGCATATCACTTAATGTAAATGAGCATCGGGTAAAAGAAGTTTTTTTATCTAAAAAAATATCTGAAAAGTTTGAAGCTAATTTGTCATTAATATGATTATGTATAATAAGTCCAAAATTTGGATTTTCCTAGAGAAGTTCATGTTTCACATATACTTATTAGAGGTGTTCAAAAAAAATTAAATAAAAGTGAACTCTTAAGTCCATGAATGAGCTAATTTGGTTTCTTTATATATAAAAACATTAATTATGAAGTTCGCTGACAATTGGGCAAAGAAAAGTCTATTGAAAAGTTGAATAATGAATACAAGTCCAAAAAATCACTTATTTTAGTTTTTGTCAATTTTTTAAAAGTCGTTAAAGTTGTTGTTCTTGATGATAAATTAAAACAAAATGTAGATACAACTTTGTAAGGTATAAAAACCCAGACCACAAATGTGCCAATTATTACTTGACCGAGAAATGGAATTTTCAAATTGATTTGTGCAATATCATTTTTTATTCAAGACACAAAATTGTGATATATTACCAATTACAAAAAATACAATACGTCACATTATATTGCATTAATTTACGGACGTCTTAAGCAACCTGAATTCTTAAAATGTTGAACGTAAACAATTTAGCACTAAACGCTAAAGGCTTCAAACCCGTATTCTTAGGGAAATTAATAAGGCAATGTTAAAATGGATAACAGCTGCACGTGGGAGAGTAATCCAAACTAGAACTGCCTGATTATTTTTAAAAAAAGTGGAAATAAAATTAATTCTGTATAATGAAGTTTTTTCAAAATAAAGTGATTTTATGGTCTAATGCAGATTCATTATAGGTAAGTTCGACTGTATATATTTATACGATATATACTATATATAATAAGCCCCTTTTTGAACGGATAAATATTTAAATTATCCGTTCAAAATGGTGTATTTTTTACAGGGGCTTATTTTTGGGGATTTTTTGTTTTATCATTGGATTTTTGGGGAAAAATTTTTTTAAGTTTGGGGAGGACGAAAAAAAGTACCTGGCAGCCCTGCTGTAACGGCATGTTAGTACTAAAGAGATGCACAAGCACAAGAAATATTGCTTACAAGCAATTTCATTAAATTTAGAAAGTGTGTGTATATTACTCTCTCATTACAAAACACATACTTCCAAAAACAATTGTTTTGCTTTACAATCAAAATATAAAAGAATAGAACAAAACTGCACTAGAACAATGCTGAACTAGAATAAAGCTGAATTAGAACAAAGATGAAGTAGAACATTAAAACAGAAATAGAACATTCCAAGCATGTTTGAATGTTTTGAAAAAGCTTAAAAAAGTTTATAGTTAATATTAATTTTTATTTGCAAAAATTTATTGTTTATTATTTACATACATACATATATATGAAGGTACTTAGGTCTAATATTTAAATAAAATTAAGAAGAATTCATTCTTTTTATAGAAATAAAAAATAAAAACATATGTAATTCATATAATGGTGTGTTTTGCTGCACTCGATGCTTTTACTATAATTTACCGTTTCTTTATTTCATTGTCTGTTTTTGTGTTGATATTCTGTTTGTTTTGATAATACAAGCACTAACAAAGCAGAAGAGAAAAACTTTTCAAGTTATGCTTGTTTTGTTTTGGTGGGAGTAATGTGTTGTTGTGTTTGTTTTGCTATGTGTGTTTACAGTGAAATAATATGATTGATAGTTGTGTGAAGTAGAACACAGAACATTAAGAATATTTTGCGCAGCCCTTTAGTTAGTACAGTACTTTTCGCTTATAGTCCACTACTATAGTTGCACAACTTTTGTGGACTATAAGCGAAAAGTACTGTACTAACTAAAGGGCTGCGCAAAATATTCTTAATGTTCTGTGTTCTACTTCACACAACTATCAATCATATTATTTCACTGTAAACACACATAGCAAAACAAACACAACAACACATTACTCCCACCAAAACAAAACAAGCATAACTTGAAAAGTTTTTCTCTTCTGCTTTGTTAGTGCTTGTATTATCAAAACAAACAGAATTTGGACTATAACCGATTTTTTTTAAAGCCATTTTATGGATATTAAGTGAAACCTAGTATAATCCACATTTTGGACTATATAAATATTATTTTCTTCAATAAATCCACTCTTTTTAAACCAAAGAAAAGTTTATTTAAAACATAACCCAATATTGATTTAATTTAAATAAATAGTTTAAACAAAAATCGTTTTAATTTATTAATTCAAATGCTTTAAAAGATTTCCAAAAAAACCAATGCGTATGAGATTCATTTTAATTCTTTGGATGACGAAATCAAACACAACATAAAAATCAATTTCATAGGATCTTTACATGGGGTCTCCACCTGACAGTTTTTTGTTATACCAAAAAACTCTTTTATTTTTATTAGCGTTTTTTTTATGAAGTTGGACGTTTATTTAACAAAAAAATTGTCAGACGAAGACACCATGTCATGAAATACAAATTGCGAAATTTGGCAGTTACAATACGGAAGACGCTCAGAAATTCGAACTCTCAGAATCAACTTGATGTTGTTAGAGTTTAAAACTCAGTTTTTTTGGTGTTTGTATTACACATACTTAATAAAGTCAAATGAACTGAATAGTTATTTTTTATATTTCGTTAAGTTTTTTATAGTTTTTATGTTAAATAAACTAAAATAAAAAAAGTATAGTTTTGTATATCTTTATGGTCAAATTTATCTAAATTTTTGTAAAAAAAACCGTCCAGAAATTCGAATAATTCGGAAACTCGAATCGCCCTAAAAACAAAGTGGATCGAATTTCCGAGCGTGTGCTGTAATTGCCAGAAAGGTAAATTAAAACATGTTGCCAGTTGATTAAAAATATATAAAAAACAAAGTGGACTATAAGCGAACATTTTTGCATGAAGAATTATATACGCATGCTAAGAAAATGTGGCTTTTAAACGAAAATGGACTACAAGCGAAATGGACCTTAGAACAAATAATTTGTACGAAATTCGAAAAAATCTGCATGTGAATATGACAGTTTTGGATTATATCCGTTGTTGGCCTTTAAGCGGAATGGACTACAAGCGAAAAGTACTGTACCGCATTTGTACCAGTACCCATGTTCTGCAACTTTAGTGAGAACTTCTCGCATCGAAAAGATGTGAAACAAAATATTCCATCGTTTCTCGAAAAGTGAGAAAAAAGTGTGTCTGTAACTTATGTCGAAAACTATCAAAAGAGATTACGCCGTTACGTTATAAAAGTCATAACATCGCCAGTCACATATATAGTTAACGGCGACCAAAATTTACTAAAATTGAAAAATTTTCAACGACGGCGGCGAAAATACAACCGTCGGCCATGCCAAATAATGTAAAGTGCGACTTTAATGATTGTTGTTTGTAAACGAGCTTTGAAAAAATTCGTATATTTTATAAAAATGGTAAAAGAAAATAATTAAACAATAAAAAAAGGGCCAAGAACATAATTTTATTATTATTATTCTTTGCAATTTGCATTTTCAGTTGTTTTTTAGTGTTAAATTTTTTTTCTCGCCCCATTTTTATTCGTGAGTTTTTTTGACAGTCCAAAGCGGGAACTTTTCTCACCAAAATGTTACAGACACACTTTTTCTGTAAATTGGCGAGTAATTTCCTTGCGTGACAGCTTGTACTCGCCAAAAAAAGTTACAGACACAGTTTAGTGAGAAAAACAGCTGTTTGTTTCAATATACAGCATTTTTGTTCTATTTCACACATTTCAATCGAAATGTTTCTCGACACGAGAGTTACAGAACATGGGCACAGGTCAATAAAGCACAGTAGAACATACAGTAATTGGTATCCACGCCAGAGAACGGCTTTGTGCGATTGCAAAAAAATCGCATTTAACACCCAGTCTCCACCTAACATGAAATGCAGTTAAAACATGAAGTTAAGACTTGCTGTTAAAATGGTTATATGTTTATGGTGGCGTACACGTTGTGAAGTTAGAGCTAAAACTTTTAAATATTTTCAGTTCGTTGACGCGTCAAGTACATACTTGACTAACTTGCAGTTAGTGTTAAAGTTAGTCATTTTATGTTAGGTGGAGACCCCGGGTAATGAATACCAACAAACACACTCGCTTTCGGTCATACAATCAAACTTGCGCAACTGCATACATTCGCGGATGGTTTGCAGTCATTCAAATAATGCACATCGTGCTTTGTTATTTATACCATGGTTTAGCTTCGTTTTTTTAATTAAGATGTTTGTGTGTTCGGTGCGACAATGATTGTTTTGGTAAAGAAAAAAAATACAAACAAAAAAGCCAGAAATCAAGCAATCATTACTCATGTAGGCAGTCAGCAGTTGCTATGTAAAGGGTGGTTAAATTTCAAGGGCCGATGTTGATTTTGAATAAAACACAAACTATTTAGGAAATTATTGTAATTTTATTTTATTATGATATATTGGTATTACTCAATTATGTATGGAACAAAATATCGGCCAAATGGGCGCCGCGACCACGGCGGCACACCTCCATCCGATGGTCCAAATTTTCGATGACCCTGAGGCATAATGGAGGTTCTATGCCGTTAATGTGCCGAATTATCTCATCCTTTAGCTCTTGAATTGTTGCTGGCTTATCGACGTACACCTTTTCTTTCAAATAACCCCAAAGAAAAAAGTCCAACGGTGTCAAATCACATGATCTTGGCGGCCAATTGACATCGCCATTACGTGAGATAACACGGCCATTGAATTTGTTGCGCAAAAGAGCCATTGTTTCGTTGCATTGCTGTGTTGCAAGTGGAACCGTCCTGCTGAAACCACATATCGTCCACATCCATATCTTTCAATTCGGGCCATAAAAAGTTCGTTATCATCTCACGATAGCGAACACCATTCACAGTAACTGCCCGATGATGCCGCCAGCCCATAAACCGCACCAAACAGTCACTCTTTGTGGGTGCATTGGTTTTTCGACAATCACTCTTGGATTATTATTCGCCCAAATGCGGAAATTCTACTTATCGACAAATCCACTGAGGTGAAAATGTGCCTCATCGCTGAAGATGATTTTCTTCGAAATTTATCATCCATTTTCATAATAAGTCTGGATAACTTTAACACGTTGTTGGATTGTGTATCTCTCCATGGTTCAAATTGAGTATGTCTGAAATAGAGAAATGTCAAATAAAATTCGGAAAAAAACTTGGCGTTTAGGTGTGGTTCACATTCAACATCGGCCCTTACAATTTAACCACGCTTTAGTACAAGAAAATAAAATTTAAATGAAACGCAAACGCACTAGGTACAAACAATTTCCATTGAAATAGAAGGATGTTTTATTTTTTATCATTTCTTATTGTTGTTGCCATTGTTGTTATTGCTGTTAATGTTAATGTAATCATACCAATTTAGTTCGTCGTTGCCTCATCGAGTGGACAATGACTCAGAGACCTGCGCCGTCCAGTTTTGCCGGCGGCGGCTCAAAGCCGGCTTAAGCCGACTTATGCTAAGGCCAATTTAAAAAATATTTTTTTTAACCAAATTTTATATTTTAGTTTGAATAATAAAACTAATTTGCATATGTACTTATTTTAATGCTTGTGACTTTTTTTAACGAAACTAAAGCAAGTAAATAAGCTTGTATTTTAAGCCCATGATGTATAAATGTTATCCCTTTTGTTACTTTATGTAGAGTTAGTTGCGCTTTACACCAAAATATAAAAAAGTTAATTTCACATACATATACATTTTTTTAAAAACCATTTTAATTAATTGCTGGCGTTACTTTACAAAAAGTAGACATTTCGCTGGAAATACTAAGTTTTATTAGATTTTTTGCAATGACTAAACAATTAACGACGATTTATTATTACTATTATTTCATTCGACCCATAGTACAAAAGTAAACGATGTAATAAAGGACGTTTGTTTGATTATATTGTTTATCTTCATGCATAAGGTCTGATATTTTATGAAATAGTTCATAATTATCATGTACAAAGAGTACTCTCTTGACTGTCAGAGCATTTAAATTGGATCTCTTTGCATTTACGAGTAAACCAGCATTAGAAAAGGCTTCCTCAGACGACGCACTCGTTGAAGGTATACTTAAAATGGACTTTGCGAGTTTTACCATGTTAGGATACGCCTACGAGGAAAGTTATTTCATATATGAATAATACAAAAGTATTGTTTGTGAGCTTACCATTTCATTTTTTTGCCACCAAATAAATGTGTCACATTTAACTTCATCTTGTGAAGCAAAATACTTTGAAATTTCCTTTTTTGAAGGGTGTACGACCTGAGATTTTTCAGTGGCAGCTATAAATGATACGATATTGCTTCGAATTGCATTTTGATGTAGTTTCTGTAAGAGGTTCATTAAAATATACACAACATTTATATTTTGAGCTGCTTACCTGTTTTTTTGCAATCGTCGAAGTGGTGGGAATTTCATCAAGAATAATTTCATTGCTGTCATTAAACAACTAACTTACTTCATTAAAAATTATATCAGTTTTTGAAATACCTCCCAGTACGTCATCTTCGCTTTATACCTCGAAAAGATCCATATTCTTATTTGAAGGAACCTTCTTTAACCAACTGTCTAATCTTTTCCAATTTTTTTGGATTGGATCCAGTAAAGCAGCAACCAAATGTATTTTAAGAATTTTAAATCTTTTTTTGAAGCAATCAGCAGCATAGAAATACGTTTGTACAGATTCGCTATACAAAACTTTTCTAGAGTTTTCCTCGATTGTGTCCGAAATTTTTTCAAAAAACACGATGTTATTGCATATGGTTGGGTATTTTCTGCCCTGCAGATACATGGTTGCATCTTCAAATATTTCTAAAAATTGTAGAAACTCCTGCATTAAGTTCTTCTCCATTGCGTTTAGTGCCAGGTCAGTTTTGTTTATTTCTACCAACGCAATGTTGACCACTTTAGGTTTTTACAAAAACTTCTGAACATTGTGGCAAGACTGTTCCAACGCGTATCATTTGAATTTTTAAAGTTCCAATAGATTGGTTATTAAATACATCTTCTGTTGACTGGAACTGAATTTCCACTTTAACGATGTTATAAATATCTGTTACTTCGGCCAAAAAATTAAATACATTTTCGTCGCTAAGCACATTTTGAATTTATATAATGTTTTCAGTATTATAGTTCAGACATCTTAATATTTCTTTTAACTTTTTAACGGTATTTAAGAATATCCAATCTCTTCATGTTCGTTAGTTTCATGGCGGCAACAATATTGCTTCCGCCATCACTAACGACTACAATATCTTTTTTTTCCAGCCCAAAATCACAAAGAGTTTCCCTAATATTGTTGGAAATTGTATATTTATTATGTGGATGTGGAAATACCTCTGTTTTAAGGGTTATGCATTCCATTTCGAATTTTAAGCAAAATAAAACTCTAATGTTTATATAGCTTCTTCTCTTAAAGAAATCTGTCCACATATCTAGAACCAATGATAAATGTTGTGGACAAGATCTCTCTAAAAATGTTTTTATTGCAGTACTGTATGCAAAGTAAACGTCGTTTAATAATTTAATATAATTTACAAGCCCGGGCTGTTCCACCATATTAAAAGGACGTAAGTCACGGCAGCACATTTCCACTAATAGTCTTGCATTTACAAACTTCTCCTTGCTTTTACTTTTTTCAAGATTTAAGCTTCCACATAAAGCAGCCTTTGTTTTGCGTTCTGCGTGCTCCATCTTTTTTGTGTTGATGTCTAAGGAGTGGGTATTGCGCAGATGGTTTATAAGATTTGATGTCGATGTCGCTAATCCAAATCTAAAAGTATTTTGTAAAAAAAATGTCTCGGGTAAATGGTCTGCAATGTTACCATAGCCTACTGTAAGTTCTTTCCTGCAAAATAACTTACCCCTTCAACTGCATCGGAGTTCCTTCAAAACAGAGAAGGCACATATGCTGGTTCTTCAAAACATTTTTTTTAGAAATTACTAGCTACCCGAAATAGTTCCAAACATTTGAACCTCCTGCGCTCATTTTATTAAGTACTATTTTACTTTTTTCTTTTAAATGTTTTTTAGCAGTCAACAATTTTTCATATTTTACCACATCACTTTTACACTCACTAAATTCTATAATATTTATTTCTTCATCAGATTCTGAATCTGATTCACATGTATTATTTATAATTTGAAAAAAATTTGTTATTTTTGAATTTTCCATCTTAAGAACTTTTTCCAAAAATTCGTTAATTTAAACTTAGCAAAAAAAAGAAAGTTGCCACATAAATAAAGAAAAGAAAATTTGTGTTGCCATCTTACAAACAATAAAAAAGTATAAAAGGCAGGAAACATCCCTACAAGAAGACTACAGGTTATTTTACTAGTTATATGACCGGTAGTGATTACCGATATATTGGTAAAAGTTTCTATTAGCTTATTAAAAGCAAAATGAAAAACATGAAATATTAGGAACAATTGTGATTTTTAGTTGAACTGTTTATTTAAAAAAAATAACAAAAAAAAATATCATCATGAAATATTAATATTCGATTAAATTAAATTGTGACTGTTACCGGCGGCTGATTTTAAGCCGACTATAGTCGATAATTTTTCGGCGGCGGCGGCTGTTAAATATTTTCGGCGGCGCGGCTCAGCCGGCTTTAGCCGTCAAGGCGCAGGTCTCTGCAATGACTACGTGAATGCAAAAGCATAAGAATGTTTGCCTTTTGTCTTACAGTGCAGCCACACGATCAAGATTTTCTTGATAGTCTTTTACATATACTATTTGTCAAAATTTCCAAAAGTTGAAAGTTGTGACGTAGGCTGCATTCAATTTTTGAGCAATTTCCCAGCGGGAAAACTCAGAAGACCTTCTTACTTCAAGGCCTTACTTTAAAAGGCCTGCTTAAAAGATTTTTTGATTCAATTACTATTCTTATCTAACTGCTAAAGAAGGCCTCTTAGAAGGCCTCGGCTCTTTCGTATAATAGATAAGATACACCTTCCACACTCGCTTCTATGAGAAGGGAGTAGAAAAGGAGTAACATTTTTTGTATTGTTTTATTGTATCGGTTTATACAGGCCTGTTTTGAAAACGAATTTAACTCAAATTTAAAAATTTTAAAATCACACGTGATTTGAAATTACGCGATTTTCAGAACAGGCCCGATAATTTCAATATAAATCTTCCTGCCAAATTTTATTCAAATCGCTTCTTATTTGATCATAGCTTTCACAAAAATCAACTCCTGAAAATACATAGCTTTTATGTATGTATGTATGTATGTATATAGCTTTCTAATAAATGTATTGGAATATAATGGTAGTTATTAACAATTTGGACACGAGAACTTTTGTAAAAGCTACACTCTAATGGCAAAAATGTATGCGTTTATGCTTAGAATAAACCATAGGCCCCATAAAAACCGCCTTTATACAACCACTTCAAGATGAAAAAATCTCATATATGTAGATGTAGATGCCTAAATAATATTCGGTACAAAGAACACTTGTATGAATCTTACATAATTTCATTTTGTTAGGTCCATGATTGCCCAAAAGGATATTCTCTCTAAACTTTGCCTGCCATATGGTATCACACAAAGCAACCATTTTTAACAAAACATTTTAAAACCAAAATACGGGTAGAGAAATCGCCTTGATATTATATGGCCAAGTGTACTTTCTTACTAATATCTAAATAAAATATTGATAATTTGAAAGACAAATTACACATTTTAAATAATAACTTCCAAAAGGAACATATTGTATTTATTTTATATGTGGCAACGCTATTTTAATGTTTACAAAAAAACCAAGGTATATTTACACACAGATGTGTAAATATACCCAAGGTATATTTACACAAGGTAAACTCGTTGGCCCATATGTTTGTAAGCTGTTTACCCCTAGTTGGAACCACAACGTCAAATTGCGTGTATATGAGCCAAAATTTGTACATGTGTGCGTTAAATTGTTTTTGTTTTATATGAAGACAATTTTGACAAAATGGTTCCTTTTATAGAGCAGCATGTCTACACTCCAAAATGAGTCTACCTTGTGTAAATATACCTTGAATATACCTTGAAAAAAACTAACTTCAAATAATTCCGATAAACTTCAAAAAAAATATTGTGAGATAGAAGTGCAACTACCTTGTGTATTTGTATCATGGTTTTATGTACATTTTTATTACTGCCTGTTTAACAATTTCGACCATAATCGTTCGTATGAAATTGAATGTGATATTTTTAAAACTATATAAAGCTTCGTACAGACGGTAATCAGATCTTACAATGTTGTCATTAAAATTGCCTAAAAATGTCTTGCAACTGTATGAAAATTGTTAGCCTATTTTTATTTGGCAGATGTGTAAAATTTGTGCATCTGACAATAGCTGTGTTCATTTACTAAAAGTTGTTAAAAATTTGTAACAATTGTTGCTTGTAAATTTATTTTTAACATTGACTTCCAACATTTACTTGTAACAATTGTTACAAATTTTTAACAATTTTTAGTAAATGAAATGCAAAGAGGTTTTAAATTTATACCTGTATAATAATTTTTCAAGTTTTTTAAAAATATTTAATATAAAATTTGCAATATATTAAATGTAAATATTAATTGAGCTTATGTGCGATTTAACGATCTTTTATTTTCTCTGTGCTTTATTATTACAACAGTGTTTAATTGTGTTTAGTCCTTCGTACCTTTAAAGCACATCTTAAGCACTAGATTCATATAAGTTATCTGAATATCATGAAATGGACTTAATGTAGCACTTAGTAATGGTCTACTAAAAAAGTTCGATTTTAATAACGACCTTTTTGTGTTAAAAAAAAGGTAACCAGTTTAGTATTATTCAATTATGTGCCATTTTACCAACAAATTTAGTAGATTAAACTGACATCCAAGAAGTGACATTCAAGTGAAGTAACAAGTTGTGATGAGTCCTAATTTTTTTAAATTTCAAAAAATAAATTAATTCAATTTGCCGTTACATAATCTACAGTAAATGTAGAACGTATTTTTTCAAAAATAATTGTAGCAAAAATAATGTAAGAAACAAAAAATATTTAATGTTTTTATTAAATTTTGGCACTTTTGTTAAAAAAAATTTTTTTTTTCGGAAATAAGAAGTTTTTAAAAATATATATATGGCAACGCTGAGCACCGCATGTTTTAAAGCGAATTTGCCGTTCGGTCAAATAAACAAAGGCGAATTAGCTTATTTTGACACTTTAACTTACCATTTTCACCAACAAAATACATTTTGAATTTTGTTTTTGTAGAACTGAGGTCACTTTGAAAGTATAATTTCTGCATTTTACCAAATATTAATTTCCATTAAATAGATCTATGCAACTCTCCAACTGATTTTATTTCGCAGCAAAAAAAATGGGTTAAATTAGAGTAAACGAAAATTTCTTTCACTAATAGCCAAAAATTTACAAAAGTAAGGGAACAATAAAAAACCAATTTCTATCCAAAAATAAAACGTTTACTAGGGGTGTCATACAATCCAAGTCGGTTTTGGTCATTGATAAAATTAAAATAAAAAATTTAGCTTCTTACAACTATATTTATTTCCGATAAAAAAAAATAAGAGCTGTAAGCTGCTTGGTTTATTTTCAATAAAAAACCGATAACATTGGTTTCTGTGACACCTTAAACCGACACTAATTTTATTTCGAACGAAACACCGATAACATTGGATTCCATGACACCAACGTATTTTTTGTCGGTTTTAAAACCAATACCGATAAGATTGGTTTCTATGACACCCCTGAATATGGCATACATATGTTCGTATAATTATATAAATGAAACATTGGTAAGTATTTTTTCAATATGCCAAAAGAAACAATATGGACTACTTCGTGCAACAATAATATTTTTCTCAAAAGCTCTCGCATCTTAATAAAAATTGTTTTATTATAATTCTATGCGATTTTCACGGAATATGGCTGAATGACTTCTAATCTTACAAAACTATGACGGACTAAATTTTATCGCAATAGCATTATTCTTTTCGGTTTTATACAGCCACCATTTATTTTTAGTTTTCATAAAAAAATTTTCCATTTTTAAGATGGTTGTTTCACATTTGGATTCATAATTCAGAACCGAAAAATAGAAAATGACACAATTGTAGAACGGATAGATAAAAAATATTTAATTTATCGGCGGTTTCTTTAATTCTCTTTTGAACCTGCCTGTATTATATTGTCAACTCTCTTGTTTTACCCCTCTGTCCAAAAAACTCAAGACTAGACGAGTCAAACTTGATACATAAGTATGTGTTAACCAGCACAATAAGCTAAATTAAAAATAAAATGTAAATCCGCCTACAAAGTACAGTTTCTCCACAAATTTTATTAATGTACAATATTTTCCATCTATAATATATTATATTATTTTTTTCAAATTATTTTAAAACTATTGTACTTTAATATTCCTTATTTTTCTAATAATCTTACTTTTTAAATATCTTAAACCTTAGAGCGACTCAAAAAAAAGTGATTTTGTTACCCCTCTGAAAATAAAGCTTGATATGTTTTATGATGATTCCAAAAATATTTTGGATCTAGCGTTGACCATCACGCTCACGGGACCATTTTTAAAAAAGGGTTTTTCAGTTTTTCAATTTTTTTTTGTACTTTGCTCCAAGAAGACATAAATAAAATTTCGTCATATTGCAAACAAAACTAAATCGTGTAAGCTTTATGTGTACAAAGATAGAAACGCGAAAAGACTTTTTTTAAATTTTATATTTTTTATTGTAATTTTATTTTTCACATTTTGATAAATTGAAAAATTAAAAAACTTGATACCCATATTGTCTATATATGAAAAAAGATAACATATATACCTCGATTTTCGCGTTTTATGTGAATAATTAAATAAAAAAAAATTAATTAACATTATTTTAAAACAGATTCAATTTGAAAAGCAGAACATTATTTCCACATACGTAGAATTTGTATGAAAACCTGAAACGAAAATATGTATTTAGTTAAATATTTCAATTAGTAGGTCGCAAGTGGTCAAGTTTCATATACCATTGTATGCTGCTTCAAAAACTCTTTTCGATGATACCAAATTTTATTTATGTCGTCTTGGAGCAAAGTACCAAAAAATTCGAAAAACTAGAACCAAAATATTTTGGGAATCATCATAAAACATATCAAGCTTTATTTTCAGAGGGGTAACAAAAACACTTTTTTCAGCTCCATACATATCTTTTTAAAAAAAGTATTTAAGAATCTCTGTTTAACCTCTGGTCCCCTTTTTCGATATAACTGTTATTACTAAAAAAAAAATTGGCTTCACTTCCAAACATCTGTTTCCAGCTGTTTATCTAAATCTCAAACAACAGTTGGCAACACTATCATTTTCACACAAGGATTTTCCTGGCTTATAGATTTTTTCCTGTCTACACATTGTTTTAACATCCTTGTATTGAAAATTCTGCAAAACTGAAATTAAAGTTTAAATAATATGCAAAAGAATTTAAATAAATATGCCATACGTTAGCGGAAAACTAAAATAAACAACTGTTGGTGTTACAATCAAAGACAACAAACAACAAATTGCACTTGAACAAAGAAGTATATCAAGTGAGTTTATCCTTTGCTTTAATCACCTGGGTGGTGTGGGAGATAAGAAAAAATGCCAAGCAGTTTATTGTTTGCCACCAGTAGCGAGGGCAGAGTTTATACTTTGTCCACCAGTTCTGCAGCATGGCGGGAATTTCCGTATACAGGATTGGAATTCAAAAAAATTTCTGCTGTATCCAATTTTATGTGGGCTATAGGTGGTGACCGCCAGGTTTATGTTCATGTCCACGGTCTGGATGTGCCTATAAGGGTTAAAGAGGAGGCATATGAAAATGAACGCTGGTTACCGATAGAAGGTTTTTCCAAAAAGTTGTTACCCACTGACCGCTACAAGTTTTCATCGGCTGATGGCCACCAGGATAGAACAATTGAAAAGATTCGTTTACCCTCTATGGCCTGGCAGTGGGATGGTGATTGGCATTTAGTGGTAGATTTGGACGGTCAACCTTTAGCCGAAGATGGTTGGATGTATGCGTTGGACTTTCCGGCAACATATTCTGTGAAAAAATCTTGGAATTCCTATGTAAGGCGCAGAAAATGGGTTAGATTTCGCCGTTACAGTGCTTTGAATTGTTGGTGTGCTGTGGCTCCCTTGCATAAGGATCCCACACAAGAGCCTTTCATTGATGTAGCCATAGGGGGTACAAATGTACCGAATGCTCCCACAGGAACGCTGGTGGTTTGGGCAATAACAGCGCATGGCAGGGTAAGTAGCTGAAACATATTGTGTACAAGTAGAACTTGGGGACAAACTTTGAAAAACCCTTTAAGCTTAACATTCACTTTTTTATCTTCAAGTTAAAGAATTATTGTCGCACAGTATTATTTAAAAAAAATGTTATTATCTTACCTTTATATCTATATAGGCCATGTTTAGAGGTGGCGTTTCAACTTCCGCTCCAGAAGGTTTAAGATGGACTGCAATTTCTACCCCCGTAGGCAGCGAGTTGTCACAATTAAGTGTTGGACCGACTGGTTTGGTCTGGGCTGTACTTTTTAACGGCCGTGTAATAGTACGCTCCGGGGTTACACGGGAAAATTTATCAGGCAGTGCCTGGATAGATGTTAAGCCTCCCATTCATTCAAATGGAACTGACCCTACCAACAGTTTAAAAATTGTGCAGGTCTCTGTGGGAACGAATGCTGTATGGAGCGTTTGCAATGATTGCAGTGTATGGTTTCGACGGGGCATTAATGGCGAGGTCTCGGGAAAAAGTGAAGATGCGGCCATTGGTAGTGGTTGGGTGGAAATGATAGGCAATATATCAATGGTCTCTGTGGCAGCTAATGACCAGGTAAGTTTTTTATATGAATCTTCTATAAACGCGTGAATTTCAAAATTTTCTTTAAAAAATTTTAAAGAATTTAAAAAATTATTGAAAAATAAAATTACCTAAAAATACATTTTTTCTAACCACACTTTTTGCAGGTTTTTGCTATTGGTTCTGCAGATCGTGCACTCTACTATAGATCCGGTGTAACCTCCTCAGATCCGACCGGAAAAAAATGGCGGCAAATTCAACTGCCCATGCAAATAAGTCGTACATCTAGTTCTATGTCAATAGTTTCACGTAAGAGTGGTAATTCTTCCACACCTGGCTCAAAACAGCAAAGTTTTTCCAATCTCTACAGCAAGGATAAGGAAAAGGGAGTGGTTGAGACATGTGCTCCCGTTGAAAATGTGGTAGCTCCTAGTGCTAGCATCACATCAAGTAATGGTGGACATCCACCGCGTTTTAAATCAGAACTATTTCGTTATTACACAGAATCACCACCAAATGTTGGCAGCCTAAATTTAAATGAACGCCATAAAAAACGTACAGCAGTTTTAAGAGATCCCACACATGCCTCTAGTGCCCCAGCCACAGAAGTTGCTGAGGTATCGGGTAAAGCATACGAGGCCCAATTGAAAAATCCTAGAGCCTGGTCTCCAGTACGTAGTGTAGGTTCTATGGTGGGCACTGAGGCACACCCTGAAAGCGATTCCGCAGTATTTGAGTCTGATTTTGTACTTCATGGCTCAGATGCTTTTCTAGGAGAAGATGATGATCATGCGGGTAAATCTTTACAAATATATTTATTTGCTATTAACTCTTATTTTTAAATAACATATTTTTAAAGGTTCCCAATTTTGGACAGAATGTGAGGTTATGTGGTCGCATATAGCGGCTGGTGCTGTAACTGTTGATCCCTGCATTATACCCAATTGGTTTAATGAACAACTTTCGCCCGATGCTCGCTTGGATGTTGATGCCAACTGGCGTAAGGACATTTTAGATAAATTACAAAAACGTCAAGAAAAACTCAGTTCAATGCCCAATTTTTCCAAATATGAAAAGGCTGTAGAACTTTCCTCATGGATTAAATCGGCTGAGGCTCGTTATCAACGACCAAATAGCTTAGAATTTGAGGATTGTCTTATTGAATTGGAATGGGTTAGTGGTAATTCAGCCTCCACTCCCACTACACAAAATCCGTCGACTCAAAAGGATTCGGACTCGGGTACATTTACGGTATTGCATCCTGATGGTGTCACCACAAAAATACAATTTTCTTTATCAGCCATAACATGTGTACAGTGTTGCAGTGAACCTGCTTCGCCACGTCTTGCAATTCATGCCCCCTGTTTGCCATCAAACTGTTCACCAGTACGCCTGCAATTTGGTAGTGATGCTGAAATGGAAGATTGGCTGTCTCATCTGACATCTGTTTGTTGTCAAATTAATGAGGTTATGGCTAGACCGGCTAATAATTCGATTTGGGCTACCACTGATTTGGGTGATGTTTTTGTTTTTGATCCTTGCAATACGAAAGCTCAACAATTAGACATTGTGGGAAATTGTTATAAGCAAGAAATGGATGTAAGCACTATGGATACGCCTTATTACAATACTCTTTACAATGGGTAAGTTTAAAAAGGAAACGAGAAGTCTGATAAATAATTAAAATTTTTTTTTTAGCATGCCTCGGGGTTCAGAGTTAGAAATTTCTGGTTGTGTTTATGATGATGCTGATCAAATACGGTTCGATTTACAGTGTCATCCTACTATAAAAATGAATGTTAAAGTGGAAAAATTTCGAGTCATTGCAATGCATATAAATCCGAGGTAATGATATTTATATTTTTTTTAGCATTGTAGTTAAAGCAAGCTTAACCTTTTTACTTAAAAAATAATTGCATTTTTTTGTTGCATATTCATACATTAATGCATGCATATTTAACAATTTAACAATCAGTTTTTAAACTAAAATTTTAAAACCTTTTACGTTTAGGTGAGTTATTGATATAGAAAGAAATACTACTCCTTAAGCTTGATCTAAAACTGACATTCAACAAATATTTTTAAAAAACTAAAATTTTAATTAAAAATCTAAAAAAAAAACATTTGATACATTTTTTATTAACGATTTACTAAAATGTTCAGTTGACAAATGTTTGCATTTTTTATATTTGTTTACCATATTTCCGTTTTTTAAGCTTTCTGCTTGCATAATATTTTCAAATTTTTGTATATATAAAAACTTGCCATAATTAAATGCTAATACATGTTCTTACAAAAAGAGGATTTGATTTTAGAATCAAATTGTTAGTTGTAATAGCTTTTCTAAACAATCCAGAATATCTTTCGCCTTATTTGTTGGACCGATCCATAAGGTATATGTTTGATGAATTTGTTATTGGATATCATCAAAATTAGATAATAGTAATAAGCGACAAATACATCTTTTTAATTCGGATTTTTTTCAATAAAGTTTTTACATAATGTATTATTTATGAATAATAACTATTATTTCGTTTACAGATTCAATGAAAAAACTCTCGTTTTAAATACCATGGAAAATTCTGAATGGCAGGACGAGAACCGATACGATAAAATGGTATTTGCACCTGGAGAAAGATTTGTTCTTAAGATAAAGTAAGTTTGTTATTTAAACTGTAGAATAGTTAAATAAAAATGTATTCTTATTTCCTCTAGGGCTTTGGAAAATCATTACTCCATCTTTGTAAATAATGTATATTTCGTAGACTATAAATATCGCGTAGATCCCGATTCTGTAACATGCCTTTATGTCAGTGGACGTGTCAAACTATTTAATGTAGTCTATCGCTGTCCTTCGGTGATTGTTAATTTGCAGCAAATGTTTTGGCGTCAAATTGGCGGCCATATTAAGAAAGTTTTTTGCTGTTCGGCGGGTATTGTTTGGGGCATGACTTGCGACAATACTGCCTGGGTATACAATAATGGTTGGGGCGGCAATTTTCTCAAAGGTTTGGAAGGTAGTACGGGAAAAATTAACAATATGGTAGATACACACAACTATTATGTTTACGAAAATCAACGATGGAATCCCATCAGTGGTTTTACTACAAAAAGTCTGCCTACAGATCGTTTTATGTGGAGTGACGCAACAGGGCGGCAGAAACGTAGCAAAGAACATACCAAACTTTTATCTTCACACTATGAATGGATCTCAGATTGGGTTATTGATTTTAATATACCAAGTGGTTGTGATAAAGAGGGGTGGCAGTATGCCGTCGATTTTCCCACGTCGTATCATGCTCAAAAACGTATAACCGATTGTGTCAGACGAAGAAGATGGATGAAAAAATGTCGTTTGGTTACTAGCGGTCCGTGGCAAGAATTAAGTCATTCTAAAATACTCGATGCAGCTTTACAAGTTTTAAATACTACTAATAATGATGATAGTGCATATGATGATGACGAGGAAATTCCCGTGAGTGCCTGGGCTATTGCATCTAATGGTGATGTGCTCATAAGGCATGGTGTTTCTACCCTTAATCCGAAAGGAGATAATTGGGAACATATTGCTAGTGAACAGCCTTTAATAGGTATAGGAGTAACTCCGAGCGGGCAAGTTTGGGTAGTGGGTAAAAATGGAACCATATTTTATCGTTATGGAATAACAAGGCAAAATCCATTAGGTAAGTTCTAAAAACATACATAAAAAGTGTAGCGGTTATGTCTTTATTTTTATAAAGGAGACGCCTGGCAAACTATTGAGGCCCCTACAGGCGTTAAATTCAAGACCATTTCTGTAGGACAGGCAGGTATTTGGGCCTTGGACTGCAGCAATCGCTTGGCAGTACGCAAAGAAATAACGAAAACGTTCCCTGAAGGATCTCATTGGCAATTCTTAACGAATATGCCGAGCATAGCACCCCACAGTGATACCCACGTTGGTTTTAAATCTGTCTCGGTGGGCTCTGAAGTTTGGGCTGTTGCCTTGAATGGTGTTATATGCAAACGTTGCGGTATTAGCAAAGATAATCCCGCCGGTTCCGGATGGAATATAGGTATACCTGTAAGTAGATGTACATTAAATTATTTCAAAGTAACTTATTAACAAAGTTTTATTTTACAGGGCCAATGGCAACATTTAAGTGTAGCTAGTTTTTCTTAAGGCTGTTTATAATTGTATTTATTAGTAGAATTACCTGGCAGTTTTTTGTTCTTGGCAGTTTTTAATCCTTTTTATCTTCATATATTTATTACCAAAGTACATATAATTTTATTACCTTCTTATAATTTATACTGCTTAGCTTTCTAAGATCTATACAATGTTTCTTAAAATTTTTAATTTATTTTATACATACTTGCCATTATTTTTTTACATTCCAAAATCGCTTCATTTTATTTAAAATCCATTAAAAATTATACAAATAAAAAATATATTTATTAACAAAAATTTACTATACATAATTTTCTTGAGGGAGAACTTCGAGCCATCCAATTTTTATTTAGCTCTAAAAAATAACTGAACTACATACCTAAACAAGAGCGGTAAGTTTTTCAAACATGATGATCTTATATCCAATACATTTTTAATAAAACAAACAGACCAAGCTTTCTGTCAAATAAGATATTGCGGGCTGTTGGTGTTGGATTCGCGTTCTAAATGCCTGGCGGTTGTTTCGTATAAACTATATACATAATAATTAGTTAAAAAGCTACAAAACAAGTAAAATGTTTTAGTTATACGGTAAAGTCATAGCCAAAAATGAAAATCTAGGTCGGAAAGATTCCACAAAAGGAATTATTTTGCCAAGAAGAATTCACTAGTGAATTCGCCTTGGATTTCGCCCAACTAAAATTCACTTTTCGTTCCTTGAAAACACAGCTGAGCTACTTTTAACTTAGAGAGAGATTGTCAAAAGTTGCTTGTTTTTGACATATAGACCAACGAAATCAACAATAAAATACAATAAGGGATTCACGTCACAAGTTGCACCCTTGGGAAAAAGCAAAAATATAACAACAACCACACAGACAATTGTTGTTATGTTTTTGCACTTTTACTTTTTCGCAAGGGTGCAACTTGTGACGTGAACCACCTTAATTTTTTTTAATTTTTTGTTTGACATGGGATTAATCAGCAAGGCTTTTTACTGACCATTTTGGATGAACCCATATATCTCGGGAACAGGCCGAACGATTTTTTGCACGTATCGCTCATTTTGTTTCACAAAGTGTATTTTTTAATTTGTGTTAACTGTATTTTGTATTTTTCTTACTTCCCCTTTGTAAATTCCTAAATTCGACGTTAACTTTTTGTTCTTATTCTGTAAATCCCATTATTTAGGTATTTTGGTTTGCGGTTTTTAAATTCCCAAAAATCGACGCTGTCTTGGCCCATGTCAAGGCGAATTCATGTAAACGGTGGTGTCGATACTACAACAAGTAACAACACCAAAAACACAACAATGTATTTTTTTGTTGCTTTCGTTGATCCATATGTCAAAATCACAAGGAACTTTTGACATTTCTCTCTCTAATTAAGAAAAAAAAGTAGCACAGCTGTGTTTTCAACGCCACCTGAAAAATGAATTCGCCTTGGCCCATGTATTTAATTTGTATAAAACGGGGCATTCATGTGATTTCAGAATAATGAATTGGGGCGGCAATAGTGTGATCCTACCTGTATAGAAAGGCAAATGCGTGGGTTTTTGACATCTTTATCATGTTTTACACAAACAAAGTGCGTGTTGTTTTTCTATGTTGCATTGTTGTAGCAATGGTGAAATAAGCAGGTGCAATCGCTACGGCAACATATATTAACAACAAAAATTTAATTCAAAAGGATTTTGATTTTTGCCAATATATTGTGCCACATTCGAATGTCACATACACACCGGCAATATAAGTAATTGTACAATACGAAAAATTTAACAATTATATTGCAAGTGTATGATCCGCTTTACATTGCCCATTGTGTTCCAAGATTTACTGTTTATTCCTAAATTTCAAAACAAAAATCACCTAAAAAGATAAACATTCATTTAACTTCACGTGACTACCATGGAGCTATTTGTTCCCTGTGAATGTTTTAGTTATAACATAATTAATTCACTGCTACTCGTTTAGAATTTTTTAAACATTTTTGGATAAAATAAGCTCTTTTTTATATTTTTTATTTAAAATAAGTACAAAAAATTACTATTAGAAATGGGTGACAATGATTTGGAATTGATTCGTGCTCAACGCTTGGCCCAAATGCAGTCACAATTTGTAAGTATTCAGTTTAATCTCCGAGTCAACGACCGGTCAATTTTTTTGGTATTTTGGGAAATTCATGTCTGTTGGTGACACATGTTATGGAAAACAATCAGAAGAACAAAGGGAGTGGTATTTTTATTGCTTAATATAGTAAAAATATGTAGGAAAAATGAAAATTTTTATATGTATATAGTGATACAAGAGATTTTTTGGAAAAATCTATAATAGAAAACGAGTCAGTTTTAACGTTGTTTAAAGAACAGGTATTGGGTAAATTTTCGTCGTTAAGGTAGATATTTTTGTGTTGTAGTAACATCAAATTATGTACTACAGTAGACGCTCGCAAATTAGAACCGCTTTGTTTTTGAGGCAATTCTAATTTCTGAATTATTCTAATTTCTGGACGTTTTTATTTCGAATAAAAAATAAAAATTACTTAAATTTTTTTTAATTCAATTTTATTTGATTGACATTAAATGTATTTTTTATAATTAAAAATACCGTGTCGTTTCTTATATTTGGAAAACTATCCATTGCTTCCACGGAATGCATTTTCATCTTTATAGGGATATTCCTCTCTAAATTAATTTTTTTAGCTTTCTCTTTAAACCACTCATACAGACGACTTACCATATTTGGGTATTCAGCGCTGTGCAAAGATTTATTGCTTGCTTCCTGATATGTGTTGAAAACAGCATTTAATATTGCTGTTCTATGTGATTTGATATAGCTGATTGAAGATGTCGTAACATTAATATTCCCTTCAAACCCTTTGTCAAGCTTTTCTAATATTTTGACCTTCGTTTCCAATGATAAAGTGTTTTTTTTTACGTTTATTTGACGTTTCGAATGATACACTTTTACTTTTTAATAGAGACTTCCAAAATATGTACACATGTTTCGAATTTTACAAATAAACTAGCCACAAATATATATAAATGCGACAAAAAAACAACAAATAAGGAAACACATCTAAAATTTGGTAATTCCCCTTTTTAGTTTTACATGTTCAAACAGAATAAAAATAAATTGCGGATTTCTTGTGTTCAAATAACAAAAAAAAAAAAAACGCTCTGAAATTAGAACTATAAATTCGAATTTTAGAGCGTTTAATGTATTGCAAACACTGATTCTAATTTCTGGACGTTCGAATTACTGAAAGCTCTAATTTGTGAGCGTCTACTGTAATAAAATTTGTTTAAAATTAGCCAAAATAAATTGGCTTCCCGGGGTATATGGCCTATTACTAAACATAAATTATGAATTATTTTATATTGTAATAAAGGGTGACGGCAGTAGTGGCAATGCAGCTGAAAAACAAAAGGCTCAGGAGGAACATATGCGCCAGCAGGATGAAATGAAACACTCCATATTGTCTCAGGTATTGGACCAACAAGCTAGAGCTAGATGTAAGTACAAAGCACAGAAAAATATCTAATAACTCTTACTTAACAAGAAAAAACATTATTGCAGTAAATACTTTAAAAATTAGTAAACCCGAAAAGGCTGCTATATTTGAAAATATGGTCATACGAATGGCTCAAACGGGCCAACTGCGCGGCAAACTTGACGATGCTCAATTTGTGAATATATTGGAGAGTATTAACGCTCAAATACCACAAAGTAAAAGTACAGTCAAATATGATAGACGTCGTGCTGCCATCGATTCCGAGGACGACGATGACTATGGTTGCTAATAAATTTTTAACATATCCTTAAAATCTATAAGGAAAATAAATTACCCAGCAGCGTTTTTTCATTAAGAATATTAAAAAACAATGTTCTATTTTAGTTTTATGATTTGAACTTTTTGCAAAATATTTTTATTATCATAACTAAAAAAAAAATACAGAATATGAGATTTTTGTAAACTTATGTACTGAACAATTTTAAGATTTTTTCTTTTTGCCTGTAGAGATCTTTAAATATATGTATTAAATTAAAAACAAAAAATTGGACTAGAAATTTTGGCATATTTTTGTTAATATACAAATAAATTATCCGTTTTAACCACTTTTACTAACAGGTCAGCTAATGTAGCTTTTATTGATCTAATATTTTTAGTATATGGTAATTATTCTTTCTTTTCATGATCATCTTCATCTTCTTCAGTCACCAAACAATCACCACAGAATATGGAATAAATAATCAATGATAGAAACCCTAAAGGCAAACCAAATATGACGGAAGTCAAAACGGGATTACCACGCCACATTTCTATCAGAGCCTTTTTACCTTCGAATAAAGCACGATTAAGACGTACAAAATAAGTATCACCACCCAAAGCTGTGGCACTCTCATTGTGTATGTTTTCAAGGAATATGTGCAAAGCCTGAGGTGTCATTTGCAAAGGATCATCATCAGGCAAATAATGTTGTTGAGTAGTTGAGTTTATAACAATTAAATGGGGCGTGGGCAGTTCATCCATGATAATAGAATGTGTTATGCTGGGATCTCCAATCTGCAAAGCAGTGAAACGTGTTACAGTAAACAGAAAAAAAAAATTAAATTAATATGCTTATTTTTTTAGTTTGTCAGGGGTGTTCTGGAAATCGAAAACGCAAGAATTTAGAAGTTGTTTTAATACACTTTTAAATCTAATTTTTATAGTTTTTGTTATAATATTTGGTTTGATAGAGAAACATTAGTATAATATTTGTCATAAAATGCTCTTATTACAGAATTCTTATTAGAAAACGACGTTAAAATTTTGCGTTTTCGATTTCCAAAACTACCCTATGTATTTCAGCAGTAGGTGTTGCAGTAGCAAGAAATAAATGGAATAAAAGTTCAACGTTGTAAATTTTTAGATCGGTAAAATAATTACCCTTATTATGGTGGGTAGGGAATTGTAAATCGATTTCGATTCCAATCGAAAATCGATTTGGTGGTAAAAAAAAATCGATTTTTTGCAATCGAATTTACGTATGCGATTTTATACTGAAATCGATTATTGGGCTTTTAAAATCGATTTTTTATTTATATCAAAATTTTGGCAATTTTTAATTGTAATCTTAATTAAATCGATAAATTATGGGCATGCACAATAAAACTTTTTTTTTTGTGCGTACATACATACGTCTGTAGGTATGCTTATGCAGTTTTCCAAGTTTAAAGTTGTAGTTTTACGTATTAATCTATTAGTACCCTTGGTATACTTCCAACTTTAATATAAGGTCTCTTGTTCTTCAGAAATTAAAGTCATCAATGGACAGTGAACAAAACAGTACTTAACATATCGTATCGAACCAAACACTGAAAGTCAGCCATGGCCTTCCTGTGGAAATATGCTAATATGCAAACAGACCAGTGTGTGAGCGATATTTAAATCTTGTTATAAACAGAGTGAAAAAACAAAAAGTGTGTAATTTATCCTATGAAATACGAAATTACAGGAAAGTATCTCTGCATCTTTCTGACATTAATGATATGCAAACGTTTGTTTTCTAAAACTAACTTAATAGTAAGTTAGCAAAAAAACAGTCGCCACCGAGCAGGAACTATTGTCATAATCCTTTGAAATACTAAACATACATTCAGGTTTGTCACATATATCAATTGCCATCAAAAGTGATTTCGTTTAATGTGAAGCAAGATACAAAATCACTTCCACTTTCGATCGGAATCAATTTATGTGACAGGCCTGATTGACTACACAAGAATACAATTTCAATATATATGTGCAATGTACATGCACTTGTTACTTTAAAGGACATCTCAAAATTTACACATTTTCACTTTTTACAGGAAAATTATAAAAAGTAGCCATATCTACCCACTGTAAAAATCTCAGTTCAATTTCTCTAGTAGTTTGCCAAAAAAATGCTGGTGTATCCCCCTTTGTGATATAAGGTATAAGATTGCAAATTAGTCAAACGATTTTGAAATCGATTTTAAAATCGATTTTGACGTTCGATTAATCGATTTCAAAAACCGTAATAAAAAAGTCGATCGAAAAATCGAAAATCGATTTTGGAATCCATTTACCATTCCCTAGTTGTGGGCGTATTTGCGGCGAGAGTTAGACGTTTTTAAAAAATGGTATAATTTTTAGCAAAAACTACAACAAATACACATGTAATATGTAGTGGTTTTTGTATTTGTTGCAAAAACTGTCAAGTTTTTAATCACGACAGCGCTTATGTACAAATTTTTCTATAAATAAGCCTATCCGAAACACGATAAGGGTGATTATCCTTCTTAACAATTAAAAATGTCTCGATTTGTTTAATAAGGCCGATTATTTTGGAAATTTTAAGCAACTAATTTATAAAATCCATATCTGCTAAACCACAACTTGTTGAAATTACAGTAGTATTTAAACGTAAAACTTACCCAACCAAACTGGAATTTTTCATGATAACGATCACGATGTTTGCGTATAACATTTTCCACCATATCACGGAACTCCAATTCATGGGTAGCCACCTGACTAAGTTTATCTTCGGACACAACAGCCACTACTAAATACTTCTTAGTTTTAAGTAATTGATTTATATTAAATCGAGTTATTTTTGGAAAAGCTATAAAACGTTCTTGATTAACCCACTGATGAATAGTTTCATTCACCGTAAGCGGATCCATTTCATGGGCCACATGTGCATGAGGATAGAAATGATGCTGCTCCTCCTTATACACAATAACTGCCGGCAGTTTTTCAAATTCAAAGTGTTGAGCAGCTACATCTTCAGATGTGGCGTAAAAGAAGCCATGTTCTTGATAATTCTCGGCGGCCGCGTAAAATGTGTCCCACACTACACCCTCCTGAGAGCCCACAAACATAAAGAATATTGTATGAGAGCCTTTTAACATATCCACACTTTCTGTACGCGTAACAAGTTGCACCGGCGGACCACTCATTCTTAGCGCATAGTCAACTAATTCATCTTTGCTACGATCACCACTATAAGTGTATTCCATGTTACCTTTAATGAACATAATGGTGGGATAGGAACGAACTTTGAATTCTCTGGCAGCTGCCGAGTATTTAGTGCAATCCAAACGACCTACTCTTACATTGGTGGCATGTAAAGCCTGGGCTACTAAAGAAAATACCGGTTCAGTACGTTTGCAATAACCACACCAGGGAGCATAAAACATTATCAACCACTGGCCCTCATGCCTAACATCAATAAAACGATCTGACAGCTCAAAAACTTTAGAGGCTGCTGCATCTCCCCAAGGCAAAAGAGAGGGTGTGGCCAATAGTATTAAAATTACTGCAAATAATTACATTGTTCATAAATATTTTTCTTTAAGTTCTGTGCAAATTTTAACTTACATTTAAAAAATTTTTGTAAACATGAATAATCCATTATGCGACTAAGTTCTCTGAAGTTTGATATTTGGTGAAAATGTCCTGCAATTATTTTTTATGCGATAAATGTCTGCTTCATGTTTTCCTTTTAAGTAATGGAAGTAATTTAATATTTTACAGGATTTTAATACTTTTATAAATAAATATTTGTTAATTCAATTAGAGCTGTAAAATTTGTATGACAAATGAAAAATGTTTCTTTTCTCTGCTCTCAAAATTTTTTGCTTCTTCGTTTTTGTTTACACGAAAAACTAAATCAGCGTTACCGTTGTGCGACTTTAGTTTCAATTTGCAACCTTTTTGACGCACTGACACTTTTTGTGCGACTTTTTTAAGCTCGTCTAATTTTGCAACTTTTTTTCCTTTAAAATATCAACTTGGTTTTAAACATTCCCCGAAATATGTAACCTCATTCGATTGATCAGGTGATTATTTTGTATCCAGACAATTTCAACGACTGAACTGTATTGTATATGCCTTGTTTTGTATCGTGTTCATTGAATTTCCATGACAATCTAGGATGATCGACATTAATATTTAAAGCGTTTAAAAACCAATTTTTTGACCGCTATTGATCTCATATCTTTATTTAAAAATGTTATAAATGGCACAGGCTTTTATTAACGAATTAAAGTTGTTAAAACCATTGTACCTTAATTTAGACAAATAAGCAGTGCATGTATTAACTCTGCCGCACAGCAGTGTGTGTGCTGAATTTTTTTAAGAACTAGAATTAATGAAAAATAACTTATCCAACAGGTTAAAAGTAGAAACTTGTGAGTCCATGCTATCAACTCTAAATTATCTAGATATGTACTGAAAAAGAAGGTACAAACAAGGTTAGAAAAACATAAAACGTAAAGTTTACACAAATGTTAAATTAACAGACAAAAGTGTATTTAAACACATTTTTAACGAATTTTCTGTCAGATATTTATATCGTTTAAATTGTAAATTCCTTTTTGTTTTGTGTTTTTTGATTAACCATTGCCTTTCCGTCGTTAACCAATACCCACCCGGGTATTCTAAAAGCGATGAGAATAAGTTATCGGCGTACAACTTTTTTTCGGTTTTTTTTAAAGAAGTATTCGTCAGACTATTTGGTTTCAATAATAGAATTTGTTCAGTAAGTAAAAACTTCTTTTTAACTGAAGCAAATTCAAGAAATTATTAAAGAAATAAAACAGAAATTGTCACCGGGGTGGGTATTGGTAAGGCTAAAGTAATTAAAATTTTAAAAAAAGTGTGAGACTTAAATTTGAGAAAATGGCTTTTTTGTGCGACTTTTTGTTTAAAAACGACTTTTTGTGCGACTATTTCAAAATTCTCAACGGTAACCCTGCTTTAAATGCGTCTGGTAGAGAACAAAGGTAATAAAAAGTTTTTTACGGCGCTAAATATAATATATGAAAATTTCGATTTTTTCAGATTAATTGCTTTTATTTATTTTTTGTAATAAAAATAATCTACCTCGCTTTATAATAATTTCCATTCAAATTTTTTATCAAATATTTACGATATAGCCCCCTATTTTTTATTTACCGCTGTTTTTAAGATATCAGCTATTTTTAACACCATTTTTCTCTTTTATTTTATATTTTTTTTAAATGCTTAACCATCTTATTTAAAAATTTGTATCGAAAACAAAAAATACTTAATTTTTTGTGTTCTCCATAGATTTTTTCAAACCAAGTATGTATTGTACAGTTTATTACAAATATCATTTTTTAATTTTAACGTTTTCTAAATTTTTTTCATTATCAGTTCACAACATCCAAAAAAATGTGGGCGGGATTGGACAAGCGGGCGTGGCATAAAGTTAACTTATTTATATTTAAAGAACGGTATTTATATAACTTTCTGTTATTTTTGAACCATAGTAAAGGCTTTAAAAAATTCGGCATAGCCGAATATTATTTGAATAAACTGTCAGAGATTTTTAAATGTAGAACTCGTTCAAATTTTTTTCTGTTTTTAGTATTTTTTAAAATCTTTATTTTATATTCCCTTTTTCGATTATTATATTCTCTCCACTTTCGCATAATCAATAAGATGTTTGTAATTTTGTTAACTGCTTGTTCAACAATTTCGAACATAAACGTTCGTATGGAATTTAATATAAAAATATTTTTAAAGCGTATCCCCTTATTTTGTAAAACGCTTTACCGTACTTAAAAATTATTTTCAAATTTTTTTTTTAAAATTCAAAAAATTTTATATGAAAAATTTCTTAACGCAAAGTGAAGGGCTTTACAAAATAACCCACTAAGATTTTTTACAGACTATTTCTGTGTGAACATTAACGTTTGAATTTGAACTGAATCTATTTTAATTTTTTTTTTAATAGTTCTTTCTGTTTTTATATTAACAGTTGTAAGTTAATTCCATTTAAGCCAGATTTTTGGTCTCAAGGCAATGTAAAAGGTACATACATGCAAGGCGAATTCATTACAGGTGAACTCGAGAGATCCGCTGCAAATTTGTTTATATGTGTAAAGCTTCGTACAGACGATGGTCAGATCTTACAATATTGGTAAGCAGCGTTGCTTAAATTGCATTAAAATTGGATAAAATGTCTTACACCTGTGTGAACATTGTAAGCTCATTTGTATTTCCAGAAGTGCAAAATTTATGCATCTGACAATCGCACCATTGTCAGAAAAATATTGCTGTTGGCAACGCCTGCTTACAATATATACGAAGCTTTAGGCAAAAATCTTTTAGTCAGTTGATTTGTTATAAAAACAAAATATCGCTAATGTCAAAACGGTATAATGTAAGCGCAATAGATTTTGAGGAAGATTTGAAATTAAATCTACTAGATTTCGTTGGAATCACAGAATAGTATTAGTATTCTGTGGTTGTAATGTAAATGGCCTATAAAGCGTTCATTTAGCTTCTTTTTTTTGAGTAATTGGGAAAAAATTTTGTACATTTTAAATTTACACTCTCGTTGCAAGTTCCTGCTACCAAAGTAAATGAACGCACCTAATTTTAGAAACATAAATAATATTTTTATCTGTGTAAAAGTCTGTTCAAAAAAACATATGCTAAGGCTGTTTGCTATGAAAACCCACAATGAATGGTTTGTTTTTGTTCATATTCCGTTTTAAACGTTATTCGTTTTATATTCAATAACACGTGTGTAAAGTTTCTTGCTGAAATTATATATAAAACTAAAATTAATTACAATTTTATTGTACAAAATATGAAAATGAAAAAATCCGCACAATCTATAGAAGTACCTAATGGTCGTACTCAAATACACAATGTACGTTTTTATAATTTAACACCTCGATCTATACAAACTATGGCTTACAATAAAATTTGGAAAAAGTTGGCTTTGTCCAGGTAAATAAGTTGTAATTGTATGTATGTGTTTACTTGTCATTTATATAATGATTGTTTTCTTTATTTAAGAAATGATGGTTCAATTGAAATATGGGACATGAACCACGCCCCCAATTTGGAACGTACTATAACCAATACTCCTGGTAATTCAGTGGAAGGTTTGGCTTGGAGTTCAGATAGACTATTTAGTGCTGGCCTAAGTGGCGAGTTGATTGAGTGGAACCTACAAACTTTAAAACCTCGTAACAAACAACATGTTACTGGAAACACCATTTGGTGTTTAGACATTAATCGTTCGGGCAATGAAATTGCAATAGGCACAGAAGAGGGTCTTATCAATATCTTTGATATCTCCGATAACCAGTTCCAATACACACGTCTATTCGATAAACAAGAAGGTCGTGTTCTTTGCTGTCGTTTTGATTTTACTGGCAATTTTTTAGTAACTGGCTCTGTGGGTGCCATACGCATCTGGGATGCACGCACTGGCCATGCAATTAACAAAATGAGCATTACCGCCAAGATGTATAAAAAGATTTCGACAGAAACAATTGTCTGGTCCATACAAGTATTAATGGATTTCACTATTATTGCGGGTGATTCTCGTGGTTATATTTCTATATGGGATGGTAAAACAGCTACTCAGATTGAATCACATCAGGCTTTGAAGGCTGATGTTCTAGCTGTCGCTGTGGATGAGGAAGAGCATAAGTTAATTTGTACCGGCATAGAGCCTATAATAAGAATTTATTCAAAAACTCAAATTAAACGGGATGACATGACTTACTTTAGATGGGTAAAATTTTTACAACGTCGGGTACATGATCATGACATTAAGGCCTTGGTGGTTGCATCCGATAATATATATTCGGGTGGTGTTGATGGTTATTTGGGTGTTTCATCGGTTAGTAAAACTCGTTCGAAAATATTTAGATACGGACCATTTTTGCAGGTGAGTTTTTCTTTAATTTTTAATTAACTAAACAAATCGCTAAATTCAACATCGCTTAGACCTGAAAATTTATTTGGTTTTTTTTTATAAATTAAACATATGTATGTAATTGTATTAAATATTTCTAGTAAAAAAACTTAATCAAAAGTGCTTAGTTAGAATATACTTGCTAAAATCTGAAAAATTCCAAATTTTATTAAGAAAATCCCACAATTGATAATGCTAAATTTTAGAAAGAAATTAAAAAACAATCCGAGAAAAACGTTTATTATAGAAATTATTAAATATAAAGCGGTATCATTTAAAACCGAAAAAAGTGAAATTAAAAAAAGAGTACGAAATTTGCTTTACAGAATTCAAAAAATAACGTCAAAAATGGTTTTTCGCCATTCAAACATGTATTTATTTTGTATTAGCTTGCTAGAAATTTCTTTAGAAAATTTTAAGCTCGATATAGTCCTTATTAAGCACTTTATAAATTAGTTTTTAGTATATTTAAGTACAAAATTATTTAGCTCTTTTTAAAACTTGAAGGCCCGAAGATAGTCTGGCATGTGATGAAAATCGATAGATTTTAAAACGATCGTTTTTAAAAGGTGTGATGAATTTCGAACGATTTTAAAATCCATTTCTTCATCTTAAGGCTTGTACAGACCTAACAAATATATGACGAAAAAATTCAAAAAAATGCGTGACCAGTAAATTGATCAAACTTTAGCTTTATTTTTAACAATTTAATTGTGTAATGTAAATGTAAAGAAACTGTTCAATGATGTTTGATCTAGCTAAACGTCTTGCAAAAGCAAATAACTTTTTAGTAAAAAATAAATGTCTACGTGTAGGACGTAATTTTGAAAATTTTACAGGAGAAGCAAAAAACTATTTAAAATTGATAAATTAATCTATAAATTTTTTTCTTTTCGGAAATCATCACTATTTATTTTATTTAAATTTTCCAATTTCAAATATTTTTACATATTTTAACATTTCATTGCTGTCAATCATCGCCATCTTTCATTTTATTGTCAGTATTGCTTCATTTTGCAAAAGTGATAGCGAGTACCAAGTTGGCATTTAGCTTTCGCATCGCAATAGAGAGAAGCCCCCCATAATCAATGAAAATGTCGATTTTTAATTTTTGTTTAGTAAGGGGCGTTTGCGTTAAAGGTAAGGAAATATAATATAAAAATTAAAAGAATATAAACAGGAAATAAGAGGAAAATATGTATAGGTATTATAAATCAGCAAATTTTCATATTCGTTAGGCTCCAACTATAGTTTCAGAACTATGAGAAATGAAAGAAGGGCCTACATTTCTTATAGTTTTTTAAATACCCATACGCTTTTTTATATGTATATTCTTTTTTATAAAGTTTTATGTCTTAAACTTAAAAAAATGTTATTTGTTTTATACTCAATTTCTAAACTAAAGTAACGATATGTATATGTATGTAGGAAATGTGAATAGTGAAACTGTAATTATTCAATATTAAATTTGCCATCAGTACTACTGACCAACTGTAGGCTTTTAGCATGTGACTGCCATTGAAATTCCACTGCTGACCTTAGAACCAGAGTTCGAAAATAAACAAAATATACTGTACTTTAGTGTTCTGTACGGTAGTAATATGAAAACACATAGGCTAATTGTATTTGTGTAGTCACTACCGTAAAAATAAAACGTTTCTCTGATTGTGATCTTCGCACATAAAAAGAATACTGTACTAAACAAACTCAGCATTTTCAATCGTCTAGGAGTCTACTGGGAATCTCACAAAGAATGTTTTTGATCGTCGACGAGCTCATTTATTAATTGTAGACGATTCCTCGCACGGTAGAAACTGTTACACGTGCTGATTCGTATGAGAGATTCTTCCACAACGCAGCGAAAGACACTTATAATGATCGTAAAGGGAGTCGTTTATGATGTATGTAGAGATTATCTAACGAGTCTTTCAAAAAACATGCCAAGAGTCGTATGAGACTCATGTAGGGATTATTTTACAACTCGTAAAATGCTCAGCAGTATAACTGAGCTTCCTAAAAAGGGGCATCAAGCGTCTTTTTCATCTTAAAACTTCTAAACAAACCTTAAGGTCACGAAATCAACACTATCCTGTCGGAAAATCCCTTTTTAGAGATCCTTAGGGCGGTTTGTGTTATTGAAATTGTATTGACAATAGAATTTTTATATTTCAAAAACGCTCTTATTCAGTAATTGTTATGTGACTCTTACAGAGAGTCGCAAAAGGTTCATTCCAAGATCAAAAGACGAGCGTGTCAAAAATTTTTTAAAAAAGTAATAAATAAAAAAAAAAAATTTCGATGTTTTTGTTTTTGTTACTCGTCAGATAAACATCTGAAGTTTCTTTTGGGAGTTGTATATTAAACATAATCATCAAACAAATAGCCTATGCTAGCTGGGTGAGAACATTTCATTACTTTCTAGTTTTCGCAAAAACCACAAACTTCGTTGAGTTCGGTTCCTCGCATTAATGTTTGTTCGTTTCAGTTAACAATTTACAACAAACATTTTTTGTACAAAAACAAAACATGTACACAATACACTCACAGGCTATTCGCGCAGTGGTCGTGCAAGTTGCCCAGCAACAATAATAGTCAGAAGCGTTGCTAAAATATTTTGTTTGCTCGTTCCTTCATCAATGTGGAAAAAGCACCACAGAACATTAAAATATACACATACACTAGTGTACAAAACCACTACAATTGTACTGTTTTATAACGAACACTACATAATGTTTGTTACTTTTGAGAAAAAAATTATGAACGTTATTAAGGATTGTGTACTTAAAAAACAAACACTAAAAAAATACATATCGATTCTGGGTGTGTGTACCGTACGCTAAATATTGTTCGGTTTGTTTTCGAACACTGCTTAGCACTATTGACTAAGTAGTTCTTGTGGGGGCCACATGAAGACATTGGACCCAGAGATTTATTAGTCCATAGTACACATTACTAGTCCAGTCAAAATTTTTGCCACTTAATTAATAAAATCAACTTTTAAAAATTTCATAAAAAAAAATCTGAACTTTTACTATAAACTCTTGGATCTTTTTCACTAATTATATCGAGCCATTACCGCAAAAAATCTTAAGCGACATCATTTTCAATTTTCGTTTTCTTTAATAAATAAATTAATTGGCAACAATTGCTTCATCTCCTAAAATTTCATGGTCACATAAGGTACCGTTACGATTTTATAGCAAACGCAATTTTAGCTTAAGTGACAACCTTCATACAAACTTTTTATGAAATAAAAGAAAAAAAATCTTTCTCCAGTAAATTGTGATTTTATAGCTTAAGCTTTTTTTGTGGTAGCTTTATAGCTGTCAAAAGGTTTCATTATATCTAAGCTGGCAAAAGTGTAGACGCCTTGTTGATAGTGCTACCAAAAAGTCACCCAACTGATCGACAGAAGTGGCGACTTGCAGACACTTGATCCCAGGTCTCCTGCAGGGAAGTTTTGTAATGACATGAATAGGTTTTTTTGTATTTTTTTTTTAAATTCTTGTATATTTTTTGTTATTTTATACAAAACAATAAAGGCCTAACCAGAATGTAAATTAGCTAGCTTAAGCTACTGGCGTAAATCAACGAAAAGCCTCTCAAATGTATAGAAAAAACAACCAAATATAGAAACACCTGGGGGCTAATTCTGGCAGTGGTGATACTTTTTTAATTCGAAAGCCGTTTTATTTTTAATTCTTTCAGTCGATACTGAACGAATTGAAATTATTTTTTGAATGTTGTGAGAACTTTAAAAAATGCTTGACATCACTGAAAAAATAATTTCGATTCGTTCAGTAGCGACTAAAAGAATTAGAAGTAAAATTGCTTTCGAATCGAAAAAGTATTCGGTAAAGACTGCCAGAATTAGCCCCCTGATTTCGTACGGAGTTTCCGAACAGTTTCGCACTTTGCTTAAGCAAATGACAGTTTCATAAAACTCAAGTTCAATATGGTTTGACACATATAATTAAGATGTATTCGCATAGTTGTTTAAGCTTGTTCATGTACATTCTGGTTGGGCCTTAAATTTTTTGTGTGTGTTTGGATGTAAAGTCTGTTTCCTGTTATCACATAATTAATCTTAAACGACTTTTATATACATAAATACGTATTCTGGACATCTTATAAATGTAGCCTTTTTATTCAAATAAAAAGTTTACTGTTTAACGATCGAAATAAAGCATAAAGAGTCTGAAAATGTATCCAAAAATAAAGATTTTTTTACCTAATTGAACTTAAGTAACATTGTCATTTTTCATCCGACAGAGAAATAAAAACAAAGGGATCGAGAGAAATGTTTTTGGTTATGGAACAAAACAAAACACAGTTTTTATATGCATAAATTATTTTCATCACTTTTGTATTACCGTGTATATATTTCCAACAAATCATGTTTTCAGTTAACCAATCTTTAGTTACCATTGTTAATCTTTTCTTTACTAAATGATCCATAATATCACAATCAATTTTTACCTTCTAGCCAAAAACACACAAATACTAATTCCTTGATAATTTTTAGCAACCTTGTGTCTCCGTGGCTCCACAAGAACGCATTCTTCTATTGCGTTACTCTAACTATTTGGAAATCTGGCGTTTGGGTTCCTCTTTAGGTCAACAAGAGTTAATTGAGGAAAATCTTGAAAAACATCAAAACAATCCAGAACCTAAATTCCTCGCACTCGATACAGTACCTGAAAAATTGTTAGAATTTAAAAGTAAAAATAATGAGCCCATTGTATGTGCTGCTCTCTCGCCAAATGGTCGTTGGTTATGTTATTCCACACAAAAGGAAATTCGTTTATTCCAATTTGTACCAGGCACCTCATCAAATGGCAAACAAACGAAGGCCACCGAATTGATACGGGTTAAAGATTTGCCCGAACAATTTGCGCCCGCTTCCCACGTTACGTTCATAGCCGATTCGATGCGCTTGATAATAGTGAATCGTAAAAATAAACAGATTTTAATCTTCTCCATACTCACACCAACACATGAAATTTTAAATTATAGTTCCTCGCCTCCATTGGACTTGGTAGAGTGCATTGATACCAGCAAACACATTAGGGATAGCATTAAATTATTCTCAGTCTCGCTTTGTGGTTCTTTTATTGTGGCCGCCAGTGCTGATCGCACGATTGCTGTCTGGTCTGTGTACAAGGGAAAGCATTTCAAACATCTTCTTAACCTGCCTCGTTATACTGCTGCTACTACAGCTTTGGCCATACACGCCCAACAACCACGGGTTGTTGTCGCTTGTGCTGATGGCAAAATCTTTGAATACGATATGGAAGAAATGTGTTTCACTTGCTCCGATATCGATCGCTTTGTAGAAAGTTCAGAAAACTTTTGTATTACTAATATTATACTAGATCCACGTAATCAAAATATTTTTGTCATGCAAAATGATTCTAAAATGTTTGTGCTAGAAAAGTGTAAACAGCAAGAAATTCTAGAAGAAGCCTTAATGGAAAACTCAAAAAGAAAAACATTGAAAAAATCTAAAATTGAAAAATCTGATGAGATACAAGTGGATGGCTTAAAGTTGAAAATGGAAAAGTCGTTTGAGGTAAATATCAACTTTGTGTTTTTGTTGTAAATGTTTAAGAATTTATATATGTAATTTGTAAAGGATATTTTTTTAGAAAACTTTTAGCATGCTAGAGATTTCTTGTCATGTTATAGATAGTATATAGTGCTATAAATTTTCTAAGAAAAATGTGTGCATAGGACATATCGCAAACCCAGTTTAAAAGTGACTAAACACAAAATTTTGATTTTTCGGGTTTATCTGCTTGAACTTTGCACAATACACTTGTTTATCTATAAAAAAAATATCAGTGTATTTTTGTTGTTGTTAACTGTTTTTAAAAAACGGTTATGTCTTTCTTTATGTTTCAATTGGTATAATGTTGCAATTCATAAAAGTGTCTAAAAAGTCTTAATTCGAGGTGTGACACTTTTGATAAAATAAATAACACTATGCTAGTTGCAAATTTAGACAAGCCGGGCACATGGCGTTTTAGCATAATTCGGGTACGCTGAATTCAATGGTGCCCACCGTTTTTTTTAGGTTAGCTCTTGTTTTCGAGATATACCATTATTTCGAAAATGGCGGAGGTTGTACAACATATATTCGCGTAACTCAAAAACGGTTTAGTTTAATGAAATTACTAAAAAAGGAGCCAAAATTTGGCTAATGCAGCGCCTCGGACGCCCCTAGATGGATCAAATGTATGACCAACCCCACTTTATTTTTCATCTCAATCATTTATTTCTAATATACCTACCCTCTATCTCCATTCTTTAAGGGGGCTCCCATACAAAATGTTCAATGCAGACTAGAAATATATTGAAAAAAGGTCCCATAAATGCCCCTTAACATTTTCTCGATACATACTTGCTGCCCCTTATCTCCACTTTTTAGGGGGGCTCCCAAAATATTGCGTTTTATGAAATTCTTAAATTAATTGGACTTTTGTGAATAAAATCAGAAGTTGGTAACAGATTTTAATCATTTATGGCTTGTTTTGTTTGCAAAAAATTTTAAGCCTAGCTGCATTTTCCAATTTTTTATGAATTTTTAAAAAACAAAAATTTCGAAATTTTGATAAAAAAATTATTTTTTTTTCCAAAAAAAAAAATTATGTTTTTAAAACGACTGCTCATATTAAAAAAAAATCTACTTTTCTTAAAGGAAATTTTATTGCGGAATTTTTTAGTAATTTCAATAAACTAAACCGTTTTTGAGTAATGCGAACATATGTTGTACAACCTCCTCAATTTTCGAAATAACGGTATATCTCGAAAACAAGAGCTAACCTAAAAAAAAAAAAACGGTGGGCACATTTGAATTCAGCTTACCCGAATTATGCTAAAACGCCATATGCCCGGCTGGTCTAAAAGAGTGTCAATTTCGAGCACAGTGTTGTTGGAGTTTATATTAATTAGACTTGTGTCAGTTTAGAATTTGGCAAAAGTGTCAAAACTTGAAAAGAATTCAGCTAAAGTGACAAAACTCAAAATATTTCGGTAACTTGTGCAAATGACACAACTAAAAATTGTGCATTATCTAGTGTATAAATATCTAAAAAAAAAAAACTTTTTAAATCATAATCTGTATGGATTTCCTACTAAATGATCCAAAGATTTCTTTTAAACTATTTGTTTTTAAGTCAAAAACAGTTTTCTTCGATTTCTGAAAAATTAAGTTTTTTGAGTTGAGTCACTTTTGAACTAGGTGTGCGTTATGTGCTTAGAAATTGCTTAACATGCTATAAAATTCCTAAAAAAAATTACCATGCTGTATAACTCTTTAGAAATTAATTTTAATTGTTTCTCTTTTTTCTTGTAGCATTTAATAAGCCTGTGCTGGTTAAGTCCCCAAGAGCTGGTGGCAGTTAGCGTGAATCCTTTGACATTGTTCGATAAATTACCGAGTCCTTTCCAACAAAAACTCTTTAGATCAAAGTAATCTTAAAAATTGTACTTCCATTTTTCTAGAAATAAATAATTCTAAGAATTATAAGAAAATAGTTTTTATTTTTAAATCTGCACCTTCAGTGCCAATGTGTACGACTGACTGTTAGTTTTTTGATTTTATTACTTTGTTTTTTCAAAGAAATTTATGCATATTCTTGTAAATGTGTTTCATTTTATTTGTCTGTCTATAAATAAAAACTGACAACACATTCGTCAAAAAAAGTAGAACGTTTTGTTGTCATCATCAACGACGTTGTGTTGTGGTTGGGGGTAAAAGTGGTACAATGAATTTAAATTTACATTTGTTTGTTGATTTCTTAAATTTTGTACTAAAGTAATTTGGTGTTTTGTTTTTGTCTTTAATTTTATTGCATTTTGTACAGCGTCAAGCTGTCTACTCGCAAGATACAGAGCCAACATATAAAAAAACAAGTATGTTCTATAATATTTTTAGACTTGTATATATTTATATGTATTTGTTTGCTATTTTGTATTCGTTTTTTTTTGGCACAAAGTAAAATATTTAAAATATTTTTAAATTAAATTGCAAAATAAAGAAAGACAATTAAATTCGTTTTTAAATACCAAACTTTGCATAAAGACAAGGGTGAAATTAAAATCGATTGTTTTACAAAAATTTATGGAATTTCAAATATTAATTAATGTTTGATACCACAAATTTATGCTAATTAATGGTTTATTTTTTAAACGATACTTCGAAAATTTCAAATAAAGTACTTGATTACGCCACGCCGCACAGTGCTTTGTTCCACAGACGAAAATACGAAAAATATTCATGTTTTATGTTGTTCGACCGGTAACAATACATATATGTAATTTAAACCAATGTGAAAGAATTTTGAAGTCTTAGTTCCTATTGATTCCGCCAGAGTGGGCAAAATTCAGAGCATCACGTGCTTTATTTACTAAGTCGCAATTTGAACTGGGCATTTCGTGCCGGACAGAAATAGTTTGTTGACGAGAGTGGCAAGAAGTAAAGTGTATTACGCATACAAAGTCGCCCCCTTACCAACAAACATTTTCTGTCCGGCAAGTTATGTCCATAGTGTCAAGTGTAATCTAGCCGAACCCTGATTGAGCGACCCTGTCTTATTTGACAATTGTGATTGCATCATCATTTTTTCATATTTTTAACGTATTCTGCCGTCGTGCAGTTTAGTTTTTATTTTACGAGCGTCCTGACAAGAACATAAATGAATACTCAATAGACTTTTGTAAACTTTAATTACTTTAATTGTTAAATAAACAGTATTATACATAATTAATAAATATCAAACGTGTTATATTATTAATTCTACAACCGTTGACCGAAAACACAGCGAAATTATCGTCATCTGGGTGACATTTATTCAGAAGTGGGATAAAGAATTCAAAGAATCGTGACAACGCTATGGGAAATTTCGAGAATTTAACGTTAAAACAATTATAGGCGAAGTGTCGTGAAGCCGGTATAGCGTGTTCGGGGAGAAAGAACGAGTTAATTGAACGTCTCGAGCGGATTAATAGTGGTAAAGGTGTCGCGAGTATGACTGAACGTATTGCGCAGTTGGAGAAAACTATTGCGGACATGCGTGCGGTGTCATTGCAATTCTGTCCACCACAATCATCTTCACCAACAGAGACATTTGTATCGCCCAACGGTTCACCATCACGTAATATAGCTGCTAGTGTTTCACTCGGAAATATAGCATCCGTTTCTTCACAACACGATTTGCATCGTGGCAGCCGTATGGCCACAGCCGCAAATTTTCGTAATATTTATAGTAATGTTTCAGCCGGAAACTTCGTACCCGTTTCAACAACTATCAATCCGTTTAGTGGCAGTCGTACAGCCACGTCCGTGAATAATTATTATTCAACAACACCGTCACAATCGTTGCGGCCGCCACCGCAAAATGTTCCAGTGACTGTCAATCAGCAGCCTGACCGTATACAGTGCCTTTGAATGCCGACCAACAATATATTTCCATGCAAAATGTACAGGCCCCGTGTCAAGTAACATGTGCACATCCGCATATATTGTTTTCGGACCACGTACCCGTACAGCGTATCGCACAACGGGAACATATTCCGTTCCCACAACATAACGTATATGCACAGCAACAGCAGTTTCCACCGCTTTTACCGACGAATGGTTATTTTGGTAACCCATACGGTAATGTAAGGGAGATGATTGCCATATTGCCCGAATTCAACCCCTCGGTCGAAGAGTCATTAAATTCCTCACAATTTGTGAAACGTGTAAATACTCTTAAGGTGGCTTATGGTTGGGATGATCAAAAGTTGATATTTACAGTCCAACAGAAAATGTTGGGGCCTGCAAAATATTGGATCGACTCCTTACAAACAGTTTTCTTATCATGGAAAGCATTCGTTAAAATTTTTTTGAAAGATTTTCCTCATGTGGATAACGCGGCCGATATACACATAAAAATGGCCCAGATGAAACGTCGCTTAAATGAAACGCCACAGGAATACTATTTTAAAATGTTAGCCATCGGTACAAAAGGTAATTTGTCGGACCCGGCTATTGCCAGGCATATTGTGAACGGAATAAACGATCGAAATCTAAAACGTAAAATTTCCAATGACTATCAAACAGCAATTATAATGACGTCACCTCATCATTTGCAACATTACAGAGTAAGTCAAGGGTGACGGCGACGAGTGAAAAACCGATCACAACAGCCGCAGCGAAAAGTGTACACTACGGTAATACTGACAATAAAAAAGGTGTAAAATGCTATAATTGTTTTGGATATGGACACTACGCAGTAAAGTGTCCTGAACCGCAGAAAAAAGATCGATGTGGAAATTGTCAACGAACAACACATCGTACGGTCGATTGTTATGTAATTTAAACCAATTCTCAGAAAGGGGTAAACGTAAACAAAATTAATGACAACATAAGCGATTCAGTTGAACTTACAAAAAGCATTATCGTAAACGGTATCGAAACACGCAATTTAGTAAGAAAATCCTTTGCAAATAAAGTTGGTAAAATTATCGATTGCACGGTAGTTCTAAATGGATTTGCTGGTGGAAAATACGTATATACCAATAAAATTATTGTGTCCATTGAAATTTATGGTAATGTTTTTGACACTGAGATGTACGTAGTGGGTGATAATTGTATAACTGAAAATATTCTCATTGGCCGTGATGGTTTATGCCGTCGGGGAAATCGTACGATAATCGAAGGCGATGAATGTTGGATTCAGGATGTAAACGTTATACATTCCACTGAAATTATGACGTCAACTTGAAAGAGCATCGAGCAAGTTTCGCGGATAGCATTTCTGAACTTGGTAAGTGCAATCTAGTCAAAATTAAAATACACTTGAACACTGATAAACCCGTATGCTCCCGTCCGTATCGTCCAGACGTCCGTTTGTCAATGAAATTGTAAACGAGTTGTTGGAAAATTATATAATTCGACAATCAGATTCACCGTATGCATCGGGAATTGTATTAGTCGAAAAGAAAAACAATGAACATCGTCTATGTGTGACTATAGACAACTGAATAGAATCACCGTGAAAACCCCATATCCGATGCCTATAATGGACGAACGGTTTGCACAGCTATCTGGAAATAGATATTTTACAACACTTGATCTTCGTATGGGTTACCACCAGATCGAAATTGATGAAGCTTCAAAGAAGTATAGCGCTTTTGTTACCACTGACGGTCATTATGAGTATAACCGCATGCCATTTGGCCTGGTGAACGCTCCTGCCGTTTTCCATTCGGTGATGAATCAGCTATCTAAGATGATGAGTCCTGGCGAAGTCTTAACTTATCTCGATGACGTAATAATTCCGAGCAAAACCATTGAAGAGGGCGTTGGTCGTCTAGACCGTTTCCTGTCTATTTTGGAAAAAAGTGGGCTCACCCTCCGTATGGATAAATGCAATTTTCTTATTGACGAGATTTCCTATCTTGGTCATAGGATTAGTAAGGATGGTATATCGCCTGGTGACAGCAAGGTAAGCGCCATTCGAAATTTTAAAGTTCTGGCAAACGTGACGGAGGTTCGCCGTTTCTTGGGTCTTACCGGTTTTTTTAGAAAATTTGTCGAGAATTATTCTCTAATATCTCGTCCCCTAACCGTCCTACTACGCAAAACCAACGATCCTAAATTTTTATGGGACAGCCCGCAACAAACTGGTGGAAATACTTTGTAGTAAACCCGTACTGACGATATATGATCCCGACGCAGAACATGAGGTTCATACGGACGCTAGTAGCGTAGGCCTGGCCGGTGTGCTTCTTCATCGACTGGTAATAGTGATTGGCATCCCGTGTTTTATTTTAGCCGTCACTGCACCGAAACTGAGGGCAAACGAGTTGGAGGTGTTGGCTGTTGTAGAGACACTTTATCGTTTCCGTATATACCTGCTGGGAAAAACTTTTCGTGCTTTAACCGATTGCGCTGCCATAACAAGGGCCAAGACAACAAAGGAGCTACTACCTAAAATTGCACGCTGGCTAATGAAACTTCTCGTATACGATTGTCAATTTGTTCACCGTGACGGGACACGAATGACCCACGTAGATGCGCTGAGCAGATCGGCGGATTTGCCGGCAACGGAACCTGAACCAGTTGGTTTCGTCATGAGCATCGAAACAACAAGCGAGCATTGGTTATTTACCATGCAGCTACAAGATAAAGATCTGAACCATATTATTAATGTCATAAAGGGTACTGTAAAATCCGATCAATTTAAACAAATAAAATCCGATTTTTGTGTACAAAACAACCGCCTCTATAAGAAAAGCGCTGAGGGACTTAAGTTCATGGTTCCGAAATCAATTCGATGGAGAATCGCCAAACTCTGTCATGATGACGTTGGTCACTATGGCCTCGACAAAACGTTGGAGGATGAAACAGACCTTTTGGTTTAAGCGTATGCGTAAATACGTGAAGGAGTATATCGCTGCTTGTACGGAGTGCTGCTATAATAAATCCAAGGGAGGTAAGCCTGAGGGAGTCCTACATTATGGTGATTTGGAGCCACTCCCGTTCCGCCAAATTCACATCGACCATTTGGGTCCATTTGTGCGAAGTAAGAGGGGTAACACCTACATTCTCGCACTATCTGATGCATTTACGAAATATATCGTTGTGAAGGCTGTTAGAAATACGAAAACCGCACCGGTGCTAAGCGTTTTAAATGAGCTAACGGCGTATTTCGGTCTACCGAAACGCATCATAACTGACCGAGGTACGGCATTCACCGCAAAATTGTTTGAGGAATATTGTGACCATAATAATATACAGCATATAAAAACCGCCGTGAGAACTCCGAGGGCAAATGGCCAAGTAGAGCGGGCGAATCAGAACATCCTAACCTATCTTCGAACAACAACGAATGAACCTAGGGATTGGGATCTGCATTTCATGAGTTAGAGTGGTCCGTGAATTCCCAGAGGAATGCTACTTCCAAATTTAGTCCGAATGAATTGATTTTTGATTATAAGCCGATTGCTTTAGCGCAAAATCGTGTCCTGGCTGCCATACAGGAAGATGTAGCCGATGTTCAAAATTAGCAATTTTGAACATCGGAAGAGAACGTGAAAAATGGAAAAGGCGATTTGACAAGAGACATGGTAGTCCAACTGCATACCAGGAAAATGATCTAATAGTACTTGAAAATGAGCGCAAGCTACAGGAGAATCTCGAAAACTGGAGCCTAAGTATCGAGGTCCGTACATCATCACACGGATACTTGGTAACGATCGATACCTAGTAGAAGACGTCCCGGGAATGCAAATTACTTCTCGTAAATTCTGTTCCGTCTACAGTTCCGATAAGATGAGGCGATGGTGCAAAGGTTCCCCAGAACTTGATATCCTAGATGACGAAGAAGCCGAGGACGACTTCAGTTCAGGATTGGCCGAACTGTCAAGTGTAATCTAGCCGAACCCTGATTGAGCGACCCTGTCTTATTTTGACAATTGCGATTGCATCATCATTTTTTCATATTTTTAACGTATTCTGCCGTCGCGCAGTTTAGTTTTTATTTTACGAGCGTCCTGACAAGAACATAAAATAATACTCAATAGACTTTTGTAAACTCTAATTACTTTAATTGTTAAGTAAACAGTATAATACATAATTAATCGTATATGACTTTAATGGTAATGCATAACACTTCTCAATCCAAATAGTGGGTTTTCTATTGAGATTAACGGTTGTAGGAATTCATGGCAGCTTCAAAATATCCTGTGTCTACGGCAACCACAGTTTTCCCAAATTTTCCAGTAAGTGTAATTGCATTTCAATGACTGCTTAAACTTTATGGGCTCTTTGCTTGTCGCCCTATTTAATGAGGTCCTTGGCTAAGTTATTTCAAGATTCAAATCATTGCTGCAAACATTTTCACAATATTTCGCGCATTTGTAGCATGTATTTTATTAATTAATTATTATTATTATTAATCAATGAACTCGCTTTGGTTAACTAAATATTTTATGTTTTCGCCTTACGTCATTTGTTTTTGACATTGTACAATGATTTTACAAAAACAAATCGCTTGTGGTTTTTGTAGAGTTGTACTTGTTGTAGTACCGAGATTACTTGTAATAAATTCGCCTTGACCTATACTTAAAATGTATCTTGGAGTCTTAAACTCAAACGTTGCTTTTAGACTTAAAAAAGTTCCGGATGAAATTTATATATTTTGACATTTTGATATCGAATAATATTTTTATTAATCACACTCGATCGATGAATCGCTATCAAAAGCCATCATCTCAAATTTTATTAATTTTTGTTCGATATAGAATGCCGTAATCCCAAAACAACAATTGTCGATCTAATAAGCTCGATATAGAAAGCGCTAATCATACCCCTGAACTAACATTAAAGCAAGTTCAAAGGCAGATCAAGCATGAAACAATATATGCCCATGAAACCAGTAAAACGCGGAATAAAAATTTGGATGCGATGTGACTCAAAGACAGGATACCCAGGATTATTCTGGAAAAGAAGAAAATGCTGCGCAGTCTAAGGTAGCCACTCATGGAGAAAAAGTAGTATAAAAATTGGTTTCTTCTATTCTCGTGAAAGATGTATGTCTGCCCCTTGACCACTTCTTTACTTTAATAAATTTATTGGAAACGATTGCATATCCTGATGCAAACCCAAAAAAATACTCCTAAATTTATCGGAAAGCTGAATAAAGGAGAAAGCCAATATCAAACTGACTCTGGTAGTATTTAAGCAGTTTGATGGACGGATTCAAAAGAAGTCCTTTTAGTTTCTAATTGTCCTGCGCCTGTAGACATTGATAGAAAGCAAAAAGACGGCTCGAAGAAGAAAGTCGAGTGCCCTGAAAGTATCAAAGACTGTAACAAAGTTATGGGAGGAGTCGACTTAGCCGACCAGAAAACGACCGTTTATGATTTCAATCGGAAGTTCCAAAAATGGTGGAAGATAGTATTCTTCAAACTGCTGATGGCTAGCGTGGTAAATTCGTAGATTGTGTAAACCGAACATAAGAAACAAAAATTATCGTTAAATAACTTTCTGGTCCCACTTGCTGAAGCTATGATTTTCGAAGGAAACAAAAGACAAGCGGCAATGCCACGTCTCCGGGGCGGAAGAACTCCCAAACACCCAAAGACTGATAGCCTGAATGTTGGAAACCACTTGCCAGTAGCGCATTGTCGCTTTGTCCGCTGTGCTTCACTTGGTATCGAAAAGCGCCCAAAGATGATATGCTCAGGCTGCAACAACGTTTTGTGCTACAAGTGTATTGGACCCCTTCCACAAATTAAAACCTTAATTACATTACCAAATAAACGTGAATTTAATTGAAATGTACTACACCTTTTCGTTTTATAGATTTTTTTATATTCGAATCACCCATCAAACACACTTATTGGGAACCTTATTGGAATTTTATGTCCCACCGAAAATGTTTATTGGTATTATATGTCCCAGGATAAAAGGACGATTTTAGGATTTCTGAGTATGCAGAATGTATTCTTTTTACCATATCTCTTAGAATATTCAAAAATTTCCACCACAAATATTTAAATTTTCGAAATAAAACTCCGTCCCGAAAGGGTAAAAGCAAAACTGAACAAGAAATAAACTTTACTAAACAAGTAAGACTGATATATTCGGCTATGCCGAATCTTTTATAAATACCGTTCTTTAGATATAAATAAATCTTTTTTGTGCCACGAGCACTTCTACAATCCCGCCCACATTGTCGGATATTGTGTATTGATAAACAAGATGCTTGTACGTAATTTGGAAACTTTGGCTCTTGCAGTTCTCTATATATACATACATACATAGTACGTACATAAAAACAACAACAAGGGATTTATGTGTAAGATTAGAGGCATTTGTGGTTCCTTGCTCATATTTCAGATACTTGGTGACCGATCAGGCTGAATTTCAATAGCAAATAATTCCGGACTATATGTGACATAAATATATAAACACTTGATCCCCATAATACCTGTGGCCTGCAAAAAAACCAATTTTAACGTACACACGGACAAACAGACATCGTGATTTGAACTTCTTTTCTAGTAAGGCCCCAGTTGTAAGGGCGTTTTTAATTTCTACAATATTGATCCTAGACCTTAAAATGTATATACATATTAGTTTGGCGCATATCATGGTGAAATTACCATGATATGCGCAGATTGACGGTAATGAAATGTCAACATACATATCGTCATATTAAATGCAAACGGACGTAACTACACAAAATTTCGATATTGAGTTTTTTATCGATTATGGTTCGTTTTATCAAAATACATTTTAGATTCCTACGATCAAAAATGGCGATTTTATTAACGAAATTCAAACGCCAATTACACCTTGTTGTTATTGATTTTGTAAAGTTGTTTGCTTCTCCTGTAAAAAAAATAAAAAGTGTAGTTACGGCAGTTTGCATTTAATATGACGATACGTAAAAAAAAAAAATGAAATAGGAAAATTTAAATAAGACAAATGCGCAAACGCATTAAAGAGTACCAATAACTAGATTTGCTTCCATTTTCTTTCGCACCGCAATAGAGAGTTTCAAACATCACTTACCTGTCAATTGATTTTCTACAATGGTCAAGTTAATGTTTATTTATTAGATTATATTCATTAAATCTTACTATAGATAAAGAAAAGTTCATTTAATTTTTATATTCCACAAAAAAAGTTTTTAGCTTAAATTTTGCACCCAACATTGATTACAACAAATCACCGTCTGGACAGTAAAAAATATGTTTTTCAAAGTTTTTTTTTTTTAATTTTTGTTTGGTTTTATTGTTGCTTAAGCTCAACAACAATTGTCTGTTTCCGTTTTAGTTGTTTTAAAATGCTGAATAAAAAACACCAAAATTCAAATGCAAATATGCCATTGAAATTTGGCAAAACGGCATTAAAAAAAACTGGAGTCATGAAATAAAAAACAAATGAGAAACATGCAAATTTTTGCCCCAGCGTAGTCTGAAAGTTAACATTTATGCTCATCCCTTACTGCAATAAGCACCCATTCCATTCTTCTCTCTTATTCACTACATATTTTTGAAACGAACATTTTTCAAAACACCTACACAAAGTAATAATGCCTGCAAGGATTTTTTAATGCCACTGCAAAAATTTATGCTTTTCACAGAAAAAGAAAGAACAAAAAACCAACTCATACAATACAGTCAACCATCCAACAACAACTGTAGTGTAGCTACAACCAGTAACCATCAAAAATGAACATAAAAAATCCAAAGTCATCCCATAACAGTATATAGTGAGTATCATTTGTTCAAAAGCATTGTTGGCAATGTACTGCAGCCGTATTCCGTAATTCGCTAAAGCTAAATCTCTATCGCTAAAAATCTATAAAGTTGATTATGCAATTTTGGGCTACAAATGTAATTCAGTAACGTGCATTGCTAAATTTGGCAATGCAATACAAATTTAATTCGCCGCAATTCCAGCTTTTAATGTCATCGCTGAAATTGATAAATTTTGTATTCACTTAGGAATTTTAGCGATCGAGATTTAGCTTTAGCTAAGCGAATTACAGAATACGGCAGCTGGACTAGTACTAAACTGCAACTAAACTAGTACTGGGGTCTAATCATTGCATACGATATCGAGCAAAGTTGATCGAAATTTTTTATTTTGGTATCATGACACTTGACATCGAATGAATGGTATCGTAACCAAAGACATTGCATCTCTCGAGTTTTTATTCGATACGTCAGTGTCTATCGTATGCAGAAAAATACGATAGTTTACTCGATACGACAGCTTATTCGATACCGAATGCGGTGATTGGACCCCTGAACTTCAACTAAACTAGAACTGTACTAGAACTTAGCTAAAGCTGAACTAGAACTGAACTGAATTTAAACGAACAAGAATTGAACTAAACTCGAACTGATCTACACAGAAAAAATTATTGCCGAATTATTTTCAAACAACCGCTTGTTTGAAAATTTTTTTAATTTCTATAAATATTTTTACTGATTCAATCAATATTTTTGTTTGATTTTTATTTAACCAACAAAAATGTGGACAACTCTTCAAAAATAAAATAAACGCGTTATTGGTGTCAAGTTTTCATAATTTTGTATGAAATATTTAACGCTCTTTAATGTTGTCGTCTTTTTGCATTTTTTTATTTGATCGTAAGCAACACTTCTTTATGTGAAATATAAGAACAACAACAAAAAACACACACAGTCTATTTTTGGACGCTTTAAAAAAGTGCAACTATAAGAAAAACAATAGCAGACACGACATTATAAGAAACAAAATCCCGTATTCAATTTTTTAAAACTGTTTGGTTAAATACATCAAATACAAAAATAGAATGATGACGAAAAACATATCGAGTCGGTCTGCTGCCGTTTTTGGTTACATTTCTTCTTTAGCAAAGGAAAGGATACAGCAACAGAGAGTGATAAAGAAAAACATTGTGTTGTGTGTATAAATAAGACTTCGTTCAAAAATTATTCCAACAAAAAAATGTGTTTCAAAGCCAGTCGGCGGCTCTGCAGCAGAGCTGGCAAACAATCGATAGTACTATCGATAGTATCGATAGTTGTCTTTCCATTGGACTATCGATAGTTTATTTTCGATAGCGATACTATCGTAGAAATCTTTTTTAAGAAAATTATCAATAATTTTTTGTTTCGATTCAGCCGTCGTTGCTTAGCTAGTTGCCGCAGTTATCTAATCGGCTTAATAATCAACCATTTTGAATAGCCTTGGTTATCCTCATGCCAAAGAAAAATTTTTTATAAATGTATGTACCAGGTTTCTCAAATTATTTTCCACCTGAATCGCCAAATAGTATATCGAAAATCGCCAACATTTAATATTTTTAGATTTTAAAATCGCCAAATACGAGTTTAAGTAAAAAGAGTATACTAAAGTAATTTTACCTTCATTAAAGTTTTCTATATTAACTAAAATAAAAATTTTCGTTTATAAATTTATATTGAGAGAAAAAACAAAGTTGAGTTGTCTCATTGTTGTTTCAGTATATTTTCCCAAACGAAAATTTTTAACAAGGTTTAGTTTAAATGTGCTAAATTCCCATTTCATACTATTGATAAACTGAAATTTATTGTTGAAGGGATAAGCTATTCCTATGCGCATTTCACTGGTTGCTTAGGCCAGATCGTCAGGAAACTTCAGCCAAAAAAATTAGAAAAACTAAAAATATTATACAATAAAACTGTTAAACGAATAAGAATTATAAACCCCAGTTTTACTTGTAACAATATCAAAGCTTAAACAAAAACAACAACAATAAAAGGTGAGTTTATCTTTTCTTACAGTCCCGACTACAATTGGTTGATTTTTTGTCAACTCTAAATGTAGTTGTAAGTGGGTAAAGAAAAAACAAAAATAAAAACAAATTACTTTATTTTATTTTGCCAGTTCAGTTTTATTTACATTTTTATTTTATTTTGAAAAATTTTGAATACATATTGATTTTTTTTACATACTAACCAGTGCACATTATTATTCTTGAAGTTTTGAAAATTCAACATCATATGCAATCATAAATAAATTGAAATATGACAACTTTTTTAGTGGAACCCGAATTATTGCAAACTGTATGTATATTTTAATACATATTTGAAAAAATTTAGCTTGTGATAAGGAAAATGACTGAAAATCTAAGAAGGATTTAACTTTATTCCAAATTTGGAAAATTGTATTTCTTTATATTTCTACATGGACAAGTACGGTAATTACTTACAAATTAAATTAAGGAATTCTACAAAAAATTCGATACTATCGATAGTATCGATAGTTTGTCAACAAACTATCGAAAATATCGAATGTTGCGACTATCGATAGTTTGCCAGCTCTAGCTCTGCTTTGCCGTCACCTTCTCATACAGTGCTTACTTGTGTGCGCGTCATTGCTTGTGCAAAAACTTTTTTTTTTTTTTGATTTTGAATTTCAGTAAACTTTTTGTTTGATTCAGTTAAATTGTTTGTTTGAAAAAATTAGTGTTTTTTTTCAGTAAACAAAATGCAAATAAATTGTTTGAATATGCAAATTTGTTTGTAGGACCGATTTCAGACAAAAAATTGTTTGATGCTACAAATTTTTTGTTTGAATTGGAAAAATAATTTTTTCTGTGTAGAAATAACTGAACCTGTAATATGATTGAACTAAACTAGAACTGAACTAGAGCTACACTAAAACTGAACTGGAACCAAAAAAAACTGAGCTCGAACTGCACTGGAACTGAGCTAGAACTGAACTAAACTAGAATTGAACTAAGCAAGAACAAAATGCATTATTATGCGGCCCCTACACTTTTCAACAGTTCGTACAATTGAGTTGAATATACCAGTTGAATCAAAATCAAATTCTTTTGATTTTTTATTCAACCGAAGACTAACGAACCACACACACTTCTAATGTAGCAATTGGTTGTACAACTCGATCAAATTGTCGCAACTTGTAGGGGCCTCATTACAAAATCGTTTACCTCTTAACACATACTCAACACTATAAATTAAGCTCGTTTTCAAAAGTATGTTGTATGTAGTTGCGATTTTTCGTTATTGTTGTCAGCATTGTTGCAACATAAAATTCATACATCCATCCATACAAACAAACATGCATACATATATTTAACTCCAAACATTTATTCATTCAACCAACCATCTAAACATACATACATACGGAAAGACAGACCGACGGACAGACATAAACAGCCAAACAAACATGCATACATACATACATACTTATACTTTCGACATTTGCTTTTCGTGGTATGCACTTGTCTAGACTTTGGCTAGACAGTGTTAAACCAAATATCAGAATACTTCTCGACGAGAACGACGAGACGACGAGTGTGCTTAACTAAAACTCATACAGACAACAATAGATGGCAGTTGTTGTTGTTTTTTTATTATTATTATTATTTTTTTTGTCGTGTTATTCTGAAGTTGTTATTGTTAATATTAAGTTTCTTGTTGTTGTCCTCGTCGAGATTTTAGTTAACATCCTTCGTCAAGAAATGAATTTTCTGAATTTTTGTTTTACAAATTATATGACGGAGATATTTCCTTTTTTTCCTCTGCAAAAGTCTCTATTGTTTTACAAATAACTTTAAATTTGTTTGTAATAGCACGATGATATGTAATTTATACTTAGATAATTACTCGTTATAACTGAAAACTATAAATTGCTAGCTGGCCGCGCCGCCCGGCTTCGCTCGGAAGCTATTTACTAATGAGAAGTGAAAAGGAGGCAGAGGGTTAAAAATTAAAGGCCCAACCATAATGTGCTTAAGTTGGCTTAAGCAAATATGCGAATACATGTTAATTGTATGAGGCAAACCATAAACTGTCATTTGCTTAAGACAGGTGCGAATCTAATCGCACTTTCCATACGGAAACAAATGTTTTTTTATTTTGTTTTTTTTTTTTTAAATAGATTTGAGAGACTTTTTGTTTATTTCTGACAGTAGGTTAAGCAAGGCTATGCATATTATGGTTAGGCCTTAAGTTGTGCGAGTTTCTCCTTAAAATTTTTCATACTTAGATACATAAATGAGAAGTGAAGAGGAGGCAAATTGTTTAGTTCTTTGCGTTTCTCCTAACATTTTCTCTTAATTAGAAAAATGAGATGTAAAAGGAGGCAGTGCAATTTAGTTCTTCGAGTTTGTCCTAACGTTTTCTCATACTTAGAAAAATGAGAAGTGTAAATGAGGCAAAATATTTAGTTTTACCAGGAATTTTTAAACATTTTTTTCTTTACAAACCATTTCCCGAAAATTTCGAATCGAATAAAAACAAAAAACAAATCATCCAAATCGCTCCAGCCGTTCTCAGGTGATGCGATTACATACATGGACCGTTTCATTTTCATTTCATTTTCATATATATAGATGTTATGCTCTTACTAATATGATTATTTAATGGTCTGACTTTACAGACAAATTTAATGTTAATAATATAACTGATCACAAAAAATCGGAGTTTTGTTTGTTATAAAAGTTATATAAATTAACAATTTTATTGTGAATATAGCAGACATTTATCCATGAAACTATTTCAGTTATCGAAGTTATCAAATCATTTACCAAAAAATATTAAAAGAGCAAATTTTAAAATATTCGTTTAAAAATTATTTTAAAAGAATTGATCTTTCAAACTGCGTTGTTAATTTTTTTAATTTTCATAAAAATTTTAAAAGTTATAGAGCAGTTTTTATAAAATTTATGGAAAAATTACGAAAAATTGTAATGTAGAGTATCTAACCCCCGTTTCCACATGCAAGTGCAAGTTCGAAAAACTCAATACACTCACTTTTTTCACTAACATTCACACAATTTTTGTACTTTCAGCCAATCGTCGGTTTCCTCGATTTTTCGTTGATAATACGTATACACTACTTGCAAGTAATTACTTGCAAGTGGAAACGTAGAGTAAATTAGCAAATTCATTGCAAAAACTTATAGTGAATGCACACCAAACTAAAGCTTGGACATTTTTTTTTAATTATTTCCTTAAAAGTGAAGAAAATCGTGGTTTTTGACAAAGTTATGAAGAAAACTCAAAAAAAGACCGTCAAACCCGATTTTTGGCAAAAATTCGACTTGAGCGATCTCTAAATCTCTTTCTAAAAATCTGAAAAATACATCACCCTATAAGCTTTTAAATTCTTCCTAAGCAGTCATGAAAATAAAAAAATTTTTTTTTTTGGGACACACTAATGTACATTTTTAAAAATTGAGTATCCAAGGGAAGCAGAAACAATATATTTATGCGTTTTTCGACATTTTATGAATTTTTTCATCGATTTGTAAGTGCATATTCGTCAGTCCGACCTGTTGGTTGTCTGCCCATGTAAACCTTGTGCGCAATGAACAGCTTTTGAAGATAATTTTATGAAATTTTGTATATACATTTCGTTTTCTTAAAAAAAAGCTTATTGAAAACTCTAAGAATAGGTTTATAATATTTGTGATGGTAGGCTAAGTATTTAACCGTATAAACCACGTCCCTAAAAGCACTTTAAGACGAATATGTCTCATAAAGATGTAGATATCTAGATTATTTTCGGCACAAAGAACTCTTATATGAATCTTAACCTCATAACATAATTTTGTTTTCGTGGGTCAATGACAGCCCATGGCTCCAAAATAGAGAACACTCGAAAGGTTGTCTGTAATCAAAAAACAAGTAAGAAAGTATAATCGGTCAAGCCCGACCATATGATACCCTACACCACAGTATTTAAAAACACATCATGCTTATGTGTCCATATAAATGTGGATTTATCTATGTTTATAAACTTCATTAAAATCGGTTTGAAAGTTTGTGAGAGGCAGAAATTGCCCCCTACCTCCCCTTGTGGTCCTATTTTTGAAAAACTGTATAGCTTATGTGTCCATATAGATATGGAAATGTCTATGTTTTAAATTTCATTAAAATCGGTTTGATAGTTTCTGAGAGGAAGAAATTTCCCCCTATCTTCCCTCGTGGTCCTACGATTCGGCACATTTTCAATAGGCTTGGTCCTTGTGCCAATAAGAACCTATGTTCCAAATTTTATCAAATTATCTCCAAAATTGCGACCTGTACTTTGCGCACAAGGTTACATGGACAGCCAGCCAGCCGGACGGACTTCGTTAGTTCGACTCAGAAAGTGATTCTGAGTCGATCGGTATACTTCAAGGTGGGTCTAGGACCAATATTTTAAGGCGAAATAACCCAAATTTAATCTTATTTTAAAACGGGCTCAAGTTCATAAAATTAAATTTTTATTAAATTATTTTAAATAAATTACACTACGTTACAAAATTTCAACAAAGTCGTGACCAAATAAATCTGACAGCTAATCTGTATGTAACATTTTCCGCTGAATCCGAATATGAAGTCAGAAGAAGAACAGTTTTTGAGATATTCCAAAATAACCGTTATTTGTGTTTTAAATAAAGATGATGTGACTGAAATGCAAATATCTTCAAAAATTTCTTTTTAGTGAAAAGTTATAAAATTTCTTAAATAACCATGGATTACTAGTGAAGATTGGTCAAGAAATGACAGAGTTACAGGGGACAAAAGTTCAAGCTTCATGGAAAATTTTATGATTTTGTTCAATTTGGCTCTTTTCAAGTTATTTTTTTTAAATCAATGATTTAAAAATCCTAATGTTTTAATGCATGCGACATTAGATTATTTTAATATGAACATTTTGCGCCCAACAAGACATAGATAGATTGGTACAAAAATGACAAAGCTACAAAAGATTTAGTAAATCAACCCACATAGAAATTCAATAGTTTTAAGCTTTTTTTAATATTAATTTTTATTAAAAATTTTGCTTTGTATATTTATTTGTTGTGTTTTTCTTTGATTTGATACAAATCGAAAAGTGGGTTAATTCAATTAATCTTCTGTAACTTTGTCATTTTTGCACCGATCTGGATCCTGTTGGGCACAAAATGTTCGAATGAAATAATAAAATGTCGTAAGTGATAAAACTTAAAGAAATTTTATTTTTTGGTTTGAAAAAAAATAACTTGAAAATAGTAAAATTGCAAAAACTCATCAAATTTATAATGAAGTTTGAAATTTTGTCCACTATAACTCTGCCATTTATTGACTCATCTTCACAAACGACCCATGGTTATTTTAGAAATTTTATAACCTTTCACTAAAAAGAAAAAAATACATAATCCGTTTAAAGTTTTTAAAAATATTTGCATTTCAGTCACATCATCTTTTTTAAAAACACTAATAACGGTTATTTTGAATATCTCAAAAACTGTTCTACTTTTGGCAATTCTGACGTCATATTCATAATAATTATCGATTTAAATAAAAAACCTTTACAAATTCTTAAAACATATTTACAAGTTATGATTGAATAAAGTTATTCACTCAAAAGTTTTAAAATAATTTACATTGTGGACAGTTAAGTGATCACACATATTATTAATTTCTATTCTTAATTTTTTTCCTTTATTTAACGCGTCTCGGTTTATTCCCTTTTTAATAAACCTTTCAGTTCTTATAATAAATCAAAATAAATACACACACTTATTCAACTTAGCAGACTTTATAGAAATTGTTCACAAAATTTATACAATATTGTGAGCAACGAACTGAACCGTTTAATGTCTCAAAACAAACTAACAAGGCCCACAATTTCGGCAATAACATTTCTTCCGTATATTTTTATTGAAAACAAAAACAAATTTTAAATTTTTATTATTGTTTTCAATATAAATATGCGAAAGAAATGTTCTTGTCGACATTGTGGGCCTAGCAGTAAATATTTATGAGTTAGCCTGTATCACAACCAGTAGTATTAGTGGATTCATTTAAATCAATTACAGTGAAGCAAATAACAATTTAATTTAATACGACATAAACTATAATTTACAAGATAACTTATAACTTAAACTATAAATAATTCTAAGTTAAATCTAATTTCGTAGCACTATAATATGACTTAAAATGCGACACTGACAACAGATAATCCATCTGTTGTGAGTACTTTTACACATGGTTTGTGTCTTTAATAACCTTAATGTCATTTTGGAGGGTTAACATCTGTTATTTAACTTTGTCATTAAACAAAGTAGTGTAAATAACACAGTTTTTTTTTGCTTCGAAAATGTCGAATTTTTTGCCATAAAATCGTCATTTTCGGGAATGTTGCTTTATTTAGTTCCTTAAAAAAGATTGCGGTTGAAGCACATCCATTGCGCATCGTATTTTAACCTTAATATGTCGATTTCAACGTTTGAGAAATGGTTTTTGCGGCTCAGAAGAATTTTAACAAAGAAAACCAGACCCGCCAAGGTTATCCGAAAAAGTTCGAAGATAATTATTTGGCACCATTACTCCATGGAAATTGTTATGAAACTTAGGGCACAGCTACACGTTCAATATATATTGACCGCGATCTAGTATCGCGATATTTATTGAACGTGAAGTATGCAGTATTGATGGAATTATTCCACAGAATAGACTAACTTTATACGATTCAGCAATCCATTAAAATGGATTGCAATCCAAATATCATAGTACATTTTGAACGTGTAGCAGTGCCCTTAAGAAAAAGTTGCTAAATCATTGGGTGTTCCTAAGTTGCAAGTTTAAAAGTGTTTGCATGCAACAGGATTCATCCAACAGCAAGACAAGTAGGTAGCGCACGGGTTGAAGCTAAAAACTTTAAAATACAGGCAAATCCCGGTATAACGAATGATATAATGTCAGCCCCTTTCGTTAAACTGAGAGATTCGTAATACCGAATAAAAAATTAGCTACATTTACCATTAAATCGAGCTGTTTATGTTATATGCATGTTTATTAAACTTACATACGTAAGTACATACGTGTTTACATATTGGGACAAATTATTTGTCCAAAAAAATCTGTAGTATATATGTATGCTTACACTCATATGTTTAAAAATAATAACAAATTCCTCTATCAGCGTATTCATATTCAATACGCGATATAAGAAAAAGACTTACACCTTTTTTACATTCTTCTAAAAATTTTTATTTTTTCACTGAATAATATGCTTTCCTATTAACCATTTTGCTTCAATAACACTTCAAACAAAACTCTTTTATTATGCTTAAAACTAATCTGCATGTTCTCATACTTTGTAACAAACAAAAAAAGCACATCCAAATAAACGGTATTGTACCGACTTTTTGGTTTTGCTTTGTTTTTCTTAAACATTCGTTAAACCGGGAGCAAAAAAAGTTGATCGTTCGTTATATAAGGTAGCTAATAAAAAAACTTGCTCATTCTTTATATCGGATTTTCGTTAAAGTGAGTATTTGTTATACCGAGCTTTGCCTGTATATATAATTTGTTAGTGTTTTAGACATTTCGAACCGTAAACACTAACCCCTTTATTCATAAGCGATTATTAAATTAAGCAAACGTTTATTAAGGAAAACTTGCATACAAAATTTGTTTTGCAAACCTTTATTAAACTAAAATTATTTTTACGAATACAGGCATAACAATGTAATACAAAACCCCTGTTTTTTGGGTTGTTTTAGTATCGACACCACCCGAGTTGCATGGTACTAATTTCACCATGTGTAGTTGAATTCGCCTTTACATGTCCAAAACACTGCTTAAATGTCATAAAATAAAGCTCAAGAAATCGTATAACAAACGAATAACTTTCGGAAACATGTAGTAAAAAAAATTTAGAAAAGGCATTAGGGATAACATTTCTAGTCGACTGATTTGCTCACATAATGAACCCAATGATGTTGAATTTATATTTGTTAATGTAAACTCTAAGGGTTGTAAAATTCTACTTGCATGTGCCTATAGACCGGTCAGGAACATGAAATTGGACACGTTAACTGAGAAACTGGAGCTATTATCTGTGACGTACACTGAGGTTATTATAGCTGGGGATTTTAATAGTAATTTGCTTATGACAGATGAACTTACCACAATTATGTCGTCCATTAACTTATCTCCTGTGAATACACATCGACCCACACATTTTACATCATCATCAACTATACTACTTGACCTGTTTTTTGTCTCTAATATTGATAAAATATTACATTATGAGCAGCTGGCAGCATCTGCGTTTTCGAGACATGACGCTATTTTTATCTCTTATGATATTTCAATTGCTCAACAGTCTCAGAGTTATAGTTTTCGTGACTTTAACAATATTGATTACTTGTGCTTGTATAACGACTTTATAAATGTAACTTGGGATGATATTTACAACTTTCCAACTGTCGATGAGAAATTGTTATTTTTGAATAGGGAAATTTTACGTTTATATGATGGTAATGTACCCAAAAGGACTAGGAAATTGAGAAAAGGACAAAGACCGTGGTTTACTGATGATGTGAGGATATTAATTGAAAGCCGAGATAGTTTGTATCACACGTGGAAACGTTATAGAACCCCTGAACTCCTACAAAAATACCGCATAGCCAGAAGGGCTGTGGTCTCGAAAATAAGGTCAGTTAAGAATGCTTATTATTCTTATAAATTCGAAACGGCTATGGGCAGTAGGAACACTTGGAAGCACTTAAGGGATATTGGTATTGGAAAATCAGTTGCTCGCACGGCGGACGTTGATATTAACTTATTGAACCATACCTTTGTGAATGTCTCGTCCCCTAGTGCAACCCCTGATTTCTATGATCATATACCATCTAGTAGCTTATCTACTAGAGAGTTTGACTTCCAATGTTTTAATGAATTGGAGGTAATAGAAGGTTTCCATGCGACAAAATCAAACTCCATAGGATTTGACAATATAGATCCAAAATTCATCAAAATTATTCTGCCATGGCTAGTTAAATATTTTAAGCACATTTTCAATACTATTGTCATAACCAACTCTTTTCCCAAAGAATGGAAATACGCTAGGATCGTTCCAGTGCCAAAGGCGAGAGGTGATTTACGTCCCATTGCCATCCTACCATACTTTTCGAAAGTTTTTGAGCGCATGATTCATAAACAGATATATAAATACGTGAACGATAACAATCTATTGACTGATCGTCAATCTGGCTTTCGACCTCGGCGTAGCTGTATAACGGCGTTATCCGATGTAGTAGAAGAAATTAGAGGAAACTTGGATGGTGATCAAGTCACATTTTTGGTTCTACTAGACCATTCCAAGGCCTTTGATACGGTCAATCATTCTATTCTTTGTTTTAAACTCTCGAGGTTTTTTAGGTTTTCTTCATTCTCAGTAAAACTAATTAAAAATTATCTATCTGAGAGAACACAATCTGTCTCCCTAAATGGGTGCATTTCTCACCCGTTGAAAGTTAAACATGGTGTTCCACAGGGCTCAGTCCTTGGACCGCTTTTATATTCGCTATACTCAAATGACCTACCACAAAATCTACATTATTCGAAAATTCAAATGTATGCTGACGACGTTTAACTATACCTCAGCAGTCCTAGAGACTCATACCTTACAAGTGTAAACCATTTAAATTTTGATTTGGACAAAATTTTCAATTGGGCTTCGGCAAATGGCTTGAAACTGAATCCGGAAAAATCCAAATGTTTAGTGATAAGTAGAAAAAATGTAGTAATGGATGATGATCTGAATATTTATATTGGAGATGCTAGAATTGCTGTTGTTGCCACGGTTAAAAATCTAGGGATAACAATGAATAGGACTTTCACTTGGTCGGACCACATAAATCATGCTTGTGGCAGGATATATGGTATGCTAAGGGGATGGTGGATCACACAATATTTTACACCACTTAAAATAAGAACTTTAATCGCGAAGACTTGTTTACTACCGACGCTACTGTATGCCTGTGAAGTATATGCCGGCTGTAACTCTCGGGATATGAGAAAACTTACCACTACGTATAATAACATTGTCCGCTACGTTTTTGGTCTGAAAAAGTTTGATAGAATACTTCATTTACCATTAAATAATTTTCTTAAATTTAGGAGCATTATCTTCCTACACAGGATTATAATAACTATGGAACCGAAGTACCTTTACGATCGCTTGCAGTTCGCAAGATCGCTTAGAGGGAAATCTATTATACAATTTCGTCATCGAAGTCACGCATCAGAATGCCAATTTTTTTTATTTAGTATACGTCTCTGGAATCAACTTCCAAATCATTTGCAAACCACTTGCAACGCAATAAAATTTAGAAAATTACTTAGTGATTATTTTTCCTAAAGCTTATTGTTAATTAAATATGATGATTGTATTGCTGTTAAATTACTAAATTATTATTATTATTATTATTATTTATTATTTAATTAATCTTATGAATGTTTTTAGTTCAATTGTATACCTATTTATTATTATTATATTTTATTACTATTATATTATTAATCTTTTTTTTTTTTTTTTTTTTTCTTTTATTATTATTATTATTTAGTTCAATTGTGTACCCTACTATTGATAAATATATTATCTGTCTAGTATAACCTATCTGATTCTAATACTATAATTCATAAGATTTCATATCTTGTTGTATTAGGAAGCCAACATTGTGATAAATAAATAAAAAAAAAAAAAAAAAAAAAAAATAAAAAAGGCAGTTTTGCATTTGTTTCTATTGATGCGCAACATTGGGAACATTCTTAAGACGTAACTGTTGCGCAACCGTTGAGTGTTTTCATCAGTGTTCGAAAATAAACAGTACATTTTTTAGCGTTCGGCTCACACACCCAAGAACGATACATATTTTCTTAGTGATTGTGTAGACGAACACAACCCTTAATACCCCAGGTCTACACCAAAGATTCCAAATGTTACCAGAAAGTTGGGAAAAAGTCAAAGCTAAGCCCAGGTCTACACCAAAGATAAATATCTCAGCAATTTGGCAATAACGTCGACAGAATAACAGAGCAATATTTCTTATTGCTCAGCTTATGTTAAAAGCATGTATTAGCACTAGAGTTTTTTTTTTCCCGGACTTTTTCGATTCCCGGGAAAGCGGGAAATTTTTTTAAATTTCCCGGGATCCCGGGATCCCGCTCCATATAAATAATACAAAGTAAATTTTGTTATTAATTAATGAAAAAAACTTTTATAAAATAACGTAAGGGAACTTGTTTACAAAGAAAGTAAAAGAAATGGTTCAATACTAAAAAAATAATAGAATATTAAAATAGGAACTTGAATTATTATCACCTCACGCCTTTATTCCCTATTATTGTGTTTTTATTCAGTATGATTATGCTCTAGATACAAGATAAAAAGATAACATAAACAACAATTTAATTCATAAAACAAAATAAAATTAAGGTACTCAAGATATGGGATCAAAAAGTTAATTAATAAAATAGATAAAATATTTTAAAGAAATTTAAAACATTTTTTAACGCCTTAGGAAATAACTTTCTGACAGACTCAAAGCGCTTAGTATGTCGTCAAAAAGTATATTCCTGATTTAATTTACTAATTATCATGTTTCCAAAAAATTTCGTTCATTTTTTACCGAAGTTGGACAAATAGTAAAAAGTGAACCGTTGTAGCATGCTTCGGATTCACAATCAGAAGCATTTTTTTTTTCTTTTTATAAACAACGTCTATATCAGTCAAATGTATGTCAAGGTTGATGCAAAAATAGCATTAACCGGACTGCTTCTTACAAACCTTTTCATTTCAATAGATCCATTTGTAATCTTTAGGACAATGTGTTTTTCAAGTTGTATGTTGTAGTATCTTACACGAGTTTCCAAAATGTTATTTTGTTTCGGTTTCCCCGCACTTCACGGGTATATAAGCCAACACAAATTGAAATTGAAAATTTGTGTTTATCACCTAATAAACATATCGCTCCTTCATTGCATCATAGTCATACCTCAAAATTTTAAGTAATTTTAGCAAAGTTTTCCTTCATACCTTCTCGTATTATATCTCAAACTGAAGCGAAGTTATAGCAAAATATATCTTTAAGTCGGTACATTTTGAAAACTTTAATCGCATTTTGCCAAGATCGTTTGTTTTTGTAGATATGACTATGTTTCAATAAACAATGAAACTTTACTGCCTGCATCTTATTTTGAATTAATGTTCTTTATTAACTCTTTACTTCAGTAAATGGAATAATTATCAACTGTTGCACTGCCCATTCTGCTTATAGTAGATTTATTACATCAGGAGACATTGATTTAAATACATGTACTCACTTCTTGCAATTGATCTAATCCACAACCCATCCACAGATGCTAATTTTTAGAGAATAGAAAACTAAATTTCAAAGTATAAATAGCTATTTTCTGAAATTATGAGGAATTTTTTATTTCCCGGGATCCCGCAAGAAAAATCCCGGGAAAACGGGAAATAAAATAATTGAAATTCCCGGGAATTCCCGGGACGGGAAATCCCGGGAAAAAACCCTAATTAGCACGTATTTATGTTAACTCATAATTTGAAAAAAATCAAGGAAGAAGGTGCAGTGTAATAACTGACGCCATCTTGCAAAAATTATTTTTATTAATATAAATTCTTTCTTATTCGACTTTATTATTTAAATGCATATTAATTTGTTTAAGCTTAAAGTCTTTTCTATATAAAATATTATTTATTATTTTTTTTGTTAAAGTAAATTTTATATATTTTTATATCAAAAAGAACTCAAACTTAAACAAATAAATATAAATTTTAATAATAAAGATCGAATAAGAAGAAAATTATATCAACAAAAGTAATTTTTGCAATTTCATTTTAGTGTTTATTTTTAAGAAACATAATTTTAGTGTTTATTTTTAATTATTAAATTATTTTACTTCAATTGATACCATTTCTCAAACACAATTTTTTTCAATTGACAACTTAATTTGACGTTTTATGTTCGCAATAATTGTCAACGAAAATTGATTAACAATTATTGCAACATAAATTTCCGGCAATAATAAATATGTAAAAAAAATTGCCGTCTAAATTAAAGATAACATAATTTTTACATTTACTGCAATATTTATCTCTGGTATAGACGGTCAGTAACAGTAAATTATTATTGCACCCGTGTTTCACAAAAAATGCACAAAATTTAAGGACAATCCTGCATTAGCTATTTACCGTTTCAATAATATATAAATAGAAAATAGATTTTTATACCCTTCACCGAAGGTAAGTGGGTATATATAACTTTGTTTCTATTAAGATTGCAAGTGATCGCATATCTAAGAATATATCAATGAATCGTTTTTTAATAGAAAATACAGATAGATCACTGCTTCTTTTAACAAATTCTATAAATTTACGTTGTAGCAGTTCTCATAAAAACACAAGATATCAAAAATATCCATATTTTCTCCAGATTCTTATTGTTAACGAAATTAAAGCTCTTTTATCCGTTAATTATTATCTTTAATAGGTATTCGCTGGCACATACGAATTCATTTCTTTGTTATCATATTGATATCCTGTTATTGTAATTGAATTCAAAAAGTACCGTCGTCTGACTCTTTCAAATCACAGATTTTTTTTCAACCGCATCGATTTTAAAATAATAAAACTGAGCATTTACGATAATAAGTCCTATTTAAATAAATCTTCTTTATAATCCTTTCCTGTTTCAATGTATTTCTCAGTGTGCATCTCATACAGCATTGGACGTTTTCTTTCGTTGCTGAGTATTCGCATGCACACATGTGTATTTTTGGAAAATAAAGATAAATCTTCACTTCACATTCATTTATCCTTGAAAGTTGTTTACGAAATGCATCCATTCATTGCACTTTATGTGCACAACAATGCACACACTAATGCAACAATAAAATTAAATGCACTTTTTTATTAACCCCCATCATCGTCATTATTACGGGTAACATGACTGCACCAGAGCGTCATCGAGTCGAGTTAAGTCTATTGAACTTCATTTCATGTATTTCAAGGATTTTTGAAAGACGTTCCAGCCAGTCCTCTTACCCCCCCCAGCAAAGTTGGTGTAGACAATGTTGTTTGTAGTTTTTTTTTTTATTTTTTGGCTGCAGTTGTGTCGGTGTTGTGTTCATTTTCATTATTTCTTTAAATGAATGTGTGTTCAAAAACAATCTATGAAATTTGAGACGTGCAATAACAATAACAACAACAAAAGCCACAACTAAAATACGGAGCATATTAAATTGTTAACAAAATTTCAAGTAAATTGTGTTAATAAGAGGGTCGATCGTCGTTGGTTCATTTATTATTTGTTCTTTTTAAAGGTACCAAGGCAAATACGAGGGTGATTTTTCATGAGACTGGTTGTTAAGGATCTTGTTGGTGATTTTCGTATCTGAGTATAAGTAAATCAATTTAGGAATAGTGACATCGAACACAGATTTACATCTTTTAAAACGAGTATGTAATTGCTAAATCCGTATGCAGCTCACCAGGTGTTATTACCATCGATTCCCGCCACAGACACTGGTTTCTTTCCTGCAGACAAGCGGAGAGCTTCGCGGTTACTACAAATATGGATTTCCGGACATCTGGATCATTTGTCCTAAATTCTTCGAGAGTTAATAATATCGAAGTTTATGACTTTAAGTTCAAGTAGGACGGCTTACCAAAGCACCAACTGACGGATTAAGAGAGGAGTAAAATGAATTGATCGCTAAACTTTTCCGAACTTAAAACATTTTTCTAAGGGGCCAAATACACTTGTCATGCAGGCAAATTCACTCGTGTACGTGTGCTAGACGTAATATTCGCCGTCATATCTAAATTTTGATTTTCCATCCAGCATCGTCGGTGTCACACACACAAACACATTTTCACTCATACTTCCACAATGTTCGATAAGTATTTTGATAAGTGTATTTGGACCTTAATAAGTGAATATTGACGTATATGTGTATGTAATTCTGATTGATAATATAATTTAAAACGTCGTTCAACTGGAAAGAGCAAAGGCGTTGGAAAGTGGACTTTTTGTTTTCTAGAGCGTTATTTTCATACTTGCGCCTTTTAAGTTTCAATATTGATTTATCAATTTTGGAAATCGCTTTACAAATCGATAATTTTTTGCATGTTTTTATATTTCATTTGAATTGAGTGTTTTAGTTATTCGCTATAGGGGTATTTGCATGTCAAATCGACCAAGAGTGGGACCCGCCCCCTTTCGATTTTAATGAAATTTGATGAGCAGGTTCCTTTTAATCTATAAGGAACATATATAAACGAAAAAAAAAAAAAAAAATTAAATTTTTTTTCAAAAGTTATGTCATATTCAAAATGTCATAATTTCGCCGAATTTGTTGAGATTATTTCTTCAATATCTCTGCTTTACATACGAAGATAATTTTAATGTCATTTTAAGGAGAATACTTGGGGCGACAAACCTATACAGTAGACGCTAATTCAAACAGGGCCTGTTCACTAAATGTAAAAGTTCACATAATCGAGACAATATAAAATAAGTATTTCAAATCATTTTTAATATGTGTAGATACATAACCTATATTAAGTTTTTATTTTAAATTAGTTTGTTAATAATAAATGAACATGAAAGTAGTTGGTTATATTTTTTTTGCATTAAGGGATTTCATTAATGTCTTGTCCCTGCATTTTTGCAATGACAAATATCATTATCAGATATATTATTTTCACTCCAAGCTATAACTTTACAAGCACCAACCATCTTATAAATGTTCCTTTTCATTCGTATATACACACTTACTAGCTTACAGATTTATAATAAAGGGTGTTTTTTATAGAGTGACACAAGTTTAAATCATAATAAAACAAGGAAATATATTTTTAATATCAATGAAACGGGCTTTATAGGAAAAAAAAATTTATGAAATTTAAATATGATTTCTGCCATGTGTCCGCCATTTTTCAACAACTTATCGCATTCTGACCATCATCGTTTTTGAAGACATATGGGCCAATGACTCCGCAAGCCCATAAAGCGCACCAAACAGTAATTTTTGTGGATGTAATGGTGTTTCGACAAAAGCTTGTAGATTCTAAATGCGAAAATTCTGCTTATTTACGTACCCATTCAACCAGAAATGGGCTTCATCGGAAAATAAAATTTGAGTGGAAATTCAAAATCAATATCAATTTGTGCTTCAGCCCATTCGCCGAATTATTTTGATTAAAAATTTCAACAATTAAGTCGATTCATAGTGAAATTTCAAAGCAAACTAAACAAAAAGCAACTATCAGCTGTTAAATGGATGCTCAAATAAAGCAGTGATGCCAACTTAAAGTTCTGATACTCTAAAAAAACACCCTTTACAACAAATAGTTACAAAAAAATCAACGGTTGTAAGTTGTTCACATAATAGAGGTAGGTTTAGTTCACTCTTTAGAACCTCATGTGTAAAAATTTTGTTGTTCACTATTCTGGATGTTCATATAACTGGGTATTCATATAACCGAGCGTCTACTATATTAAAAAAAAATGTAATATCTGCAAAATATTTAATTTTAAAAACGGACTAAGTTAAAAACCTATTTTTTATTTGGCTGATTTTTTTTTATATTATACTTCAAAATGTTTTTAAAAAATCCTGAAACTTTGAAGAAGGTGTTTTTTTCTTTTTTAAGATATGATTTTTTTTCTTTCGCAACCTTTAAAAAATAATCTTAAAAAAGGATTTTAATATTGTAATTTTGAGCAATTAGTACACTGTTTTGCTAGTTGCAAAAAACAGACAAGCCGGGTACCTGCCATTTTAACCTAATTGGGGCACGCTGAATCCAGTGGTGCTAACCGTTTTTTTAGGTTAGCTATTGTTTTCAAGATATACCGTTATTTCGAAAGTTTAGGAGGTTGCACAGCATATATTCGCGTAACTCAGAAACGGTTTAGTTCATTGAAATTACTTAAAAATTCGTCATACATTTGACCCATCCAGGAGCATCCTACGCGCTGTACCATACAAATTTGACGGTTAAATAAAATTCTTAAATTTGGCCCCTGCAGCGCAATCGGCTAACTCGGCGAAATTATGACATTTTGAATATGACATATCTTTTGAAAAAAAGTTCTTAATAATTTTTTATCGTTCATATATGTTCCTTATAGGATAAAAGGAACCTTCCCATCAAATTTTATTAAAATCGAAAGGGGTCGGGTCCCACTCTTGTCGATTTGATATGAAATTACCCATAGAGGATTTCGTTAAATGCTTTTTAGCCTAATTTTTTTTTGCAAACCAATAAGAAACTGTATGTTGAGTATCTTCAGAAGTTGTGGGTACGTAAAAACAACTGAAGTGTAGATACATACATACAAATATGTATGTTGATGCAGGACAGAACGCTTTAAAACCGCGGCTAACCAGATATTAATCTGGTTAAATGCGAAACAGTTACTCGAAGGCACGACCATAGGTTCTAGTAATGGATGTGGACCGATTGAGATAGAATACAAATCTTAAAGAGGAAGATCTTTAAGATGTTGAAGTAGGGGCTAGTTTTTGACTTAATTTAAAGGCGAAGCTTGGAAATTTCTGGGTGCACTAGAGATTATAAAGCTTTGTATGTTCTGTGCTCAAATTGGTAACTTTGAGAGAAATTAATGCACATTGGGATGCTTTTAAAAGCATTGTATTCAGCTAAAGGCATCGTAGGATTCGATCGTGAAAGAACAATGACCAGCAAGTTATTAAGGGAACCTCTCCTCACCAGGTTCCAAAAGTCCTGGAAAAGTTATTTGTGAGTAGGCTTCCTTATTTTGGTGACTTTTTCCTATTAACGGGAACGTTTACCATTTTTCTTTAATTTCAAAGAATTCACGGTAAAAAATATTCTAAAAAAATTATTTTCGACGTGCTGTTAAGCCTGTCCCTGCCAGGAAGGAAGAAAAACTACTTTAAAGTAAACCCCTACGTCAGTACCATATTCTTCGGAATTTTTAGCTCCGTTGGTCCTTAGGGGACTTCAAAAATTATTTTAAATGTAAATTTACAGAATTTTTCCACACCACTTTTTTATTTAGTTTTGGTACGCTTCTTTTTCTTCGATCTCATATATGCTTGCCAATTTTCAGCTTTCTTGTCCATCAGTGGGCTTCAAAATGCTCTGGATAGACAAAACAAGAGGAACACACAAATAAGGAAATTATATACATCTCAAGATTTGTAAAAATGTTATTCGCGGTTGTTCTTCAATTATTATTTTTATTAATTTTTAATGATAGAAAAAACTTAGTGGCTTGTATTTTTTTTTTGTTTTAAAATCACTGACATTGTCTCCAAGAATTTGGTAAAAAATCCGCTTTGGTGGCTGGTTTAAACCTAGATTTAAGCAAAATTTTCTAGCAGGAATAAAGAACAAAGAATTAATTTAAACGTCATCTAAACGCATTTTAGGCCTTTCAAAAAGGTTTTATAATGGTACGTTTAACTTTTCTTTTGGCCATCATTTGAAGCATTAAGTCAAATATCACATCCTCGTTGAAAATTCGTTAGAAAACCACATACGACATCATTTTTTAAGTAAAGAAATTTTACGCTTCCTCAAGTACTCAGCGAAAATTTCTTTTAGTTTAAAAAATAGCAGGCTTTTAAGGCAGTTCGGTGATCGGTAAAAAGGACGATCTGAGTCAATGTAATAATGAAGGAGATTCGAAACGGAGACCATATCATCTTTTTCAACGACCCTCGCATCTTGTGAATGCAATAAATTGCATTTAATATTCCATGTGTTCATATGAATTCACTGAAGCATTCACATGCTGGTGTATCCTTGCTTCACCTGAATTAAATTTACTTTTCATTCTACTTCAACAGGTAATTTCTATTTTTGAAATCTACTTAAGTCGTAGTTGGAGTAAATTGTTCGTTGAGTTATGTCCTGTGTGTCATTGTAAAAGGACAAATAAATATGAGAACACAGTTATACCCATCTTTTAACGAGCGACTATAAAAATAATGCTTGAATATTTAGACACGTTTTTAACCTTTTAACCTTTATTAATATTATTAGACAATTTAAATTTATTATACAATTAGGCAATTAACTAAGTGTTCTATTGTGACATATTCAGCCATCTCACAGAGTATAATTCCATTCGGAATTGAAGAAAACATATTTGTTTATTGATAGAAAGTGTATTTGATAGTTTTTTGGCCTCTCAGATACAGAAAACTCCCATTCCGTTCATGAAAACAAAAATGGTTACATACCGAATAATTTTTTAGTTATTTTCTGAGGCAACAAAATGCGGAATGAATTCCGTTTTCGAACGGAATTATCCTCTGTGACATGGCTGATTGGTTGTATTTAATATTATTTTATGAATGTGGCATTCATTGCTGATTTCTACAAATTAAGAAGTTTGCACTCAGATAAGGAAATCTTTTCATAATGGCTTGACCCGGCGAAGTGCTTATGATTGTTATCCGCTTTCTTAGGATATATAATTCTATAATTCCTTATATATTCCATTATTAAAACTTTACTTTAACCTAAAGTGAGCGATAAAGAAAATTAAACCTGGTAGGTTAAAGTAATGTTGTAATAATGGAACATTTTTTATACGGCCGATAAAATCCTACCTTTAGCTATCGGTTAGTTGTGAAAAAGTGCCTTAATGTTGTAATGTCAGGGTTATTAAAAATCAAAGCCAAATCTGTCATGGGATGAGGAAGCCTTAGGATTCTGGAGGTTTAAGTAGTAGTCGCTGTGATTTTATGGAAAGGGGAGTTTTAATACATTTGGCTTTGTTGCAGATTTTCGTCCTAAATGATAAAGTCTGTCCTATCAAGGCATCTCTGATCAATAACAGTGATACATTTCCACTTCTAACTACGCAAAATGCATATTCTCCTGATTAGGTGTTTGCAAAGTTACAGCGTAATTAATCAATCGTTTAAGAATACACTATTCAAATGCATTATTGTCAAAAGTATGGGATGGAATTTTTCTTGTTACTGCTCTTTAACTAATGCTGTCTGACCTGAAAGCTAACTGTGGAATGCCGGATATTTCTAAACGAGATTGCAAAAAATTTTAACGTAACGCTGGTATGGAAACCAGGACGTGCAGACGGCCTGGCCAAACAGCGTTTTCTCTTGGACGACATGTTCGTAAACGGCCTAATTTGCATTTCAATCGAGATGGCAGGGTGAGAACATCTGCGCCTTTGGCAAAGTGCCCCGGTAGGCTAGCTGGTAGCCAACTAGTCTATCAGCACCGAGGTTGCGGGTTCGATTCACGCCTGAGACTCTGGTTTCTTTCCTGCAGACAAGCATATAGCTTCGCGGGATTAGCTTAGGGAAAAAAAACAACTAAAAAAATAAAATATGCACTAATAAAATAAAAAATATGCACTAAAAAAAATAAAAAAAAAATGTGGCATACTTGGGTTTAGTAGATATAAGGACAGTGATATCGGCCATTACGGGTCACTGGTTGGAAGGCACCCATGCAATAAGGATGGACCTGGGTTATAATGACTACTGATGAGATGGAGGAGGGGGAGATGGTGTTTCCCTTTCTCTGCCAATTCCCTGGTCTCAGGGATCTTAGGATTAGGCATTTTGGGAGACCAGAACTGCCCTGTGGGATTAAGGTCGATATTTCTTATTAGCAAGGAATCAAAATGGCTTGAGGCTGCAGTGATGTCTGGGAAGTAATCTGGTGAAAACTGGCTTTGCCCTGGTCATTGGCTCAGGGTATCACAAAGTGTCTGCGATAAGGAACCAAGTGGGCCGTCTTCTTGTCAGCTGCCCATTGAACCTCACGTTATACCTTGCGAAAAATAGTTAGACTGTGGTGTAGTTTCGCAGAAGTAGCGTATGAAACCTTAGCTGTTTCCATTAACAATTTTTTTATACAACATTTTGATACAAAAACAATATGTACATTCATATGTACATCCATACATACATATTTATTAAAAAAAAACATTTAATTTTATCCTCTGTCTGTCTCGTTTTCATCCCGTTTGCAAAGTGTCTTCCTCAAAATGGTAATTATGTATTGAGACACTAAATAAGAAATCTTTTGCACCCAATACACTAGTGTAAAACTATGAAGAGAATTGCATTGTAATTGATTACACAGCCATGAAAAAGGTTCAAAGCTGGGGAATGAGATAACTTTCCTTTTACAAATGCTTACCAACCACAAAACACTGAAACTTTCTCATTATTCGACGTCTTAGACTTACGAGAAAAAAAAGTTTCACTTTGGTTTTGTTGTTTAGTCAGGATTTTTCCTTTTTACATTTGACATAAAAAGAAAAGTTCTTTAACAAATTTTTAAAAAAACCAGACATGAATTGTTTTCTTGTTGTTGCGTAGTTTCTTGTAGACAAACTTTTAAAACCTTATTGAGAAGAATTACTTGATGAATTTTCGTATTAATCCTTTGATGGATTTTTTGATAATTAACACGTTCTTTAATGGGGTTAAATTTGGAGACAAAATTTGTTCTTTAAGGATGGTTTTTTTTTGGAATCTTGATTTTTTTATTGCAATTAAAAAAAAAGTAAAAACCATCGGGTAATTTATTATAAGATCCATTTCCTTCTTCATTTCCCGAGATTTGGGTTTTAAAATCACAGCCACTATTCGACAATCAATGAGTATCAGATTGGACTCTGGTTGCAATTATGTATGTCCCTTAAGAGTAAACCACTTGAGGTTAATAAGATACTAGAATCACTATTAATATTATTGAAGAATCAAGTATCTAAAGGACCAAATAAATCACACAAATGTTTACACAAACACATGAGAAAAGTAGTTATATGTTTATTGCCTTCTTAATCTTCGTTTAAATATTTCGTTCTGGTCAAGATTAACTTTGACAAATGCACTTGAGAAAACCGACCCCAGCAGCCGTATTCATCATACATTACCTAATAATCGATCCAGTGAGATTTTTTAAACCGAAAAGAATTAATGAATAGCGTCAATGCCAAACACACTACACAAGCAGTTTGACAACAACAAGTTGTTTATGCGAATATTGAAAATTTTTAATGTTCACACAAACACTTTGTTGCTCTTGTCAAACTGCCTGTGTCGTTTATTTCGTCTTTTAGGCTATTCATTAATCTTTTCAGCTAAAAAACACCGAGCAAGATCTATTATTACGTAATGTGTGGTGCATACGGCTGGTGAGGTACACTAACACATGCAAAAAGTATGGAGCATGTTTGTGTGAATATTTAAACAATTTTAATATTAACTCAAACACCTTGTTGTTGTCAAACTGCATGAGTCGTTTTTTGGCCTTTTCTCTATTTATTAATTCTTTCCGTTAAAAAACCTCTCGGGATCGATTATGTATTACGTAATGTGTAATAAATACGGCTGGTTTAACATAATGAAATTTCGATCGAAATCTATAGTACTAGTTGTTACATAGTCCTTTGCATTATTACGAGATCAACTTGGTTTCAAATTACGGTATTCGATTTCAATCGAATTTTTTATTTAAAGGTCTGTAATTTCGATCGATATCGAAGGCCATAATTTGCAACCTGATAAAGAAAACCTTTAGATTTTCTGCAGATTAAAGTTATAGATCTGGAATCACAAAAACCCAAAGCCGTCCGAGACTTAGCGTTCTGGTCTTGAATATTGGGGAGAACTTTACCGAATCAAGTTGGGGCGGCTCTGATTTGAATTTATAAATGATGAAGATCCAGGTTACCGACAAGTTAAGGAAAAGTTTCGTAAAGTTAGTCCGTGGCTGCAAAATCATTCACGCCCCGTCCTCTATCTTCAAGAGCAAAATTTCCAAAAAAAAATTCCAAATTCTTTTTTTTCGTTTACACCTAAAAAAGTCCCACTGTCATTTCCTGGACAGCAAAATTTTCCTCTGTTAAAAAAGGTGTTTCGCGGCGAAGTATCTCTCTTCAAAATAATTTAAGACCGCATAAAAACTTTTCATTTTTATTGTAAAAAGAGACTCTTTTTTGTTGTTGATATACAAAAGAGAGACCCTGAGATAAATCTTCTTAAACGGTGCTATTAAAAGCTCTTTTGTGTGAGTATTTTCAAAACTACAAAAGTCTTTGCCACCTCCTGTCAGTATGAGTGCCGATCATTGACTTAAATTCTGAAATTTTTTTCTAAAATTAAATATTAAAAATCACTTACCACTTAAAATGGGTTAATTTTGAAACAAGTAACTTTTTTAATTTAATTTTGTTTTGAATATTCATTTGCAGATTTTTGTGGCGAACATTTTTGCACTTTTATGCAGATGTTGTACGCAAAAGAAATCAAGACGTCGACGACAAATTGAGTTTTAATTGTTAAGAAAATTAGCTGTTTGGCTTAGAATGTTAGTATTATTCTGGTAAAAACGTAATTAGTTGGTAAATTTAAATAATCTCTGTGGGTGTTTTTTTATTATTTCAATCAGTTTTGCAGCTGAAGTATTTTTAAAGAGTAATAAAATCTTTTTTTTTTTGTAAAACAGTTAAATTAAATTTAGCTTTAATTAAACTTAAACAAAAAACAAAGTTTAAAGACAAAATATGTCTTTAAATGACTTAAATCCTTGAAGGTGACAACAATTTAAGTCCCATTTAACATTAAGCAATTTTGGTTTTTCTCAAAATTTGAATATATATATTAACTATTATGAGAAGCCATACATGTGTACGCATCCGCCCAGCTGATCGTTTTTTATATAAAAACTTAGTGGGTCTAATGGCTAATAAATTCGTTAATCTAAACTTAAATTTGTATGTACTTTAAACTCAACAACCATAAATCTGTGTCCCATGTAATACATGTAGCTAAAAAAGTAACATGTGGCAGCACCAAAAAGGGAGTTTAACTTGCTCTGATTAATTAGCCGTAAATGTCAAAACTCCATTAAAAAAATTGACAGCCAAAATAACTTATAAAGGTGCCTTGATGACAGGGTTGTCAGACATGGGGATTTCTCGCCAAACGTGGCGATTTTGAAACGTGTTTAATGGCTAAATAGACTTAGATTTACCTAATGACCTAGGAAATATATATATAGTTTTTGGGTCTTAGATGAATATTAACACAGTTTTACACGGAATGACAAACTTAGTATACCCTCATCGCAACTAGTTGTGGTAGAACCGTGAACATAAACAAGTAGGTTTAATCAGAAAAACAAAAAATCTTAATAAGCAATATTATAAAGTTTGTAAATTTAAATATTGAGAAATATTTTTGTAGCGGAAATGAGCCGCGGAGAGATGTTGGAAAATCGCTAGATTTCCCTCTTACCGCTAAAACGAATTTTTTTCCGCGATTGACATTTCAAAAACATATATGTATGTGTATATGGAGTACAGACAACCACGGCGTCGACCAAAATTTACCATACGCGGCGACTTTGGAATAGATTTATGTATGACAGCCAAAACAAAATAACAAATTTTGAAATTTTTTAATTTTAGTTGTTTAATATAAGAAAGTTTATATATAAAAAGTTTATATTTTAAACCCTATGCTTTAACATAGCCTATCACAGAGCTCTCTCGTAAATAACATTTTTTTGTTTCGATTGTAGTGTCAATAAAGAGAACTAACTGTGGGCTTGCCTACACGTGAACCCAATACATATAATTGATTGTGGAAGAAGCATGAATATTCCAAATCAATTCCACACAATGACAATGATGGCCCTTGCACTTTATTTATTGTCTTATCAAACACAAGACGTATCGCAAATTGGAATATTTAGAAAGAAATTGGTGGATTTTGTGGAATCTTTGAAATACGCGGAATAAATAAATCTACCCCTTAAAATTGTTAAAGTACTAATTTTATCCCTGTTTTGGCCCTTCAAATGAATATTTTTTTACTTACATATGTATGAACCTGGTAATAGTTTAAGCATAAAAGTAATAGAACTTTTCAAATTTGCAGTCTGATAGGCCGACTTTCAAAATTAACTCTTATTGCGACATGCCACCGTAGTTATAGAAATTCTGACAAGCAAACATGTTAAATTAAGATTTTCAAAAAGGTTTTTAAAAACGTTTTTATAAAAAGTACCAAAAGTACGAATTTTTACCCTGTTTTGGCCCTTTATGTTAAAAATTTTCAAAACTATATCCCTGATGGTAGTTTAAGCTAAATCTATATATCAGGGGTGTTCTGGAAATCGATAATGCAAAACGCAAGAATTTCGAAGTTGTTTTTAATACACTTTTAATGCAATTTTTATAATTTTTGTTATAAAATACTGTTAAGTAGAGAAATATTTGTATAATTTTTGTCATAAAATTATTTTTTTACAGAAATCTTATAAAAAAACGACGTTTAAAATTCTTGCGTTTTGCGTTTTCGATTTCCAGAACACCCCTGTATATAAAAATGAAAAATGTTTGTATGTGTGTCTGTTTGTATGCTTGTTTGTTGGCTTATAGACTCCTAAACTACTGAACCGATTTTCCTGAACAAAATGGGCTACTTATTTTTTCGGTAGGGGCAGGGGAAGTGGTATCCTCTATAGGATGCCAATTTTAGGTACCGCATATCTTAAGAGTCGCTGCTCCCAATTCTTGAATTTTTTGCAGTAGCACCTTCTGAGCTCCAACATTGAAATTAGATAGCAGCAGGGGGAGTGGAACTCCCATAGGACGCCAATGTCAAATATCACATATTTTAAGAACTGTTATAGTGAGAATGTTCAAACTGGGTAGGTGTCACTTCTATGGCATTTGAAAATAAAAATAAAGGTGGTAGGCGCAGGGAGAGCAATACACACCATAGGATGCATATATTAACGTGGTTAAGGCCACTGTGGTTAACAATAAATTTCAAAATAAAAATGGGCGGTGTAGACGGAGGAGGAGCTGTGCCTTCCATTGAACAAAAATATTAAATACCACATATCTGAAGACAAAAGCCTTCAAGCTTTGTAGGAACCACTTACTACTTATTTTGTCGAAAGGGTTAGGGGGGAGCAGTACCCCCATAGGACGCAAATATTTAATAAAATTTATGACTTTGTCAAGTGACTGATTCATCATCGCGCAGCCCAAACGGCTGAAGTTAGAGACATGAAATTTGGACAGTGAATAAGTCCTACAGCGAATAGATCCAAGAAAAGAGATTTTTGGAAATTTAAATATATAGAGGATAAAATGGGTTAAATTACTTAGCAAAAGCTATAAATATTTGTAAAATTCCAAGTGGGCATGGCACTTCCCAAACAAAGACAATATAAATAACTCCATATCTGGGGAACGGTTACAGAAAAGTTTTCAAATTTTAAACAAATAACTTTGTTATCAGTACACAACATCGGCCAAAAAGTGGACTGGATTGGAGAAGTGGTAGTGGCTCCTCCATTACAATTTTATCGTAAACGACAAATTTCATACAAAATTTATATGAAATAAAATAAAAAAAACTCTCCCGTAACATTTTGATTTTTGGCGCCTACGTTATTTTCGAGGCAAGGGGTCGACATCTGGGGAATGGTCGCAGTACGTAAAAGTTTTTAAATATACAACAAATAGTTTGGTATTCTTTACAAAATATCAGTCAAAAAGTTGGCTGGGTTAGAGAAATGGTCATGACACCTTCAATACAAGTACAATATAGGTATCTGTATATCAGTAGAACAGTAACTGCAAGAGTATCTAAATTTGGTACTATTTGACTAATTTTATTTCAATGGGAGAAGCGAAGCGCACCGGTTAAAGCTAGTAATATATAAACTTTTACTGCCGTATTTATAAAAATATTTATACCCACACCACAATAGTGAACCGCCTTAAAATATTGGTCCTAGACCCATCTTAAAGTATACCGACCGACTCAGAATCACTTTCTGAGTCGAACAAACGATGTCCGTCCGGCTGGCTGGCTGTCCATGTCACCTTGCGCGCAAAGTACAGGTCGCAATTTTGGAAATAATTTTATAAAATTTGGGACAAAGATTCTGATTGGCACAAGGACCAAGTCTATTGAAAAAGGGCCGAATCGTAGGACCACGAGGGACGATAGGAGGAAATTTCTTCCTCTCAGAAATTATCAAACCGATTTTAATGAAATATAAAACATAGATAGAACCATATCTAAATGGATACATAAGGTATTCATTTTTTAAAAAATAGGACCACGAGGGGAAATATGGGTAATTTTTGCCTATCAAACCGATTTTAATGAAATTTAAAACATAAATATTTCCATATCTATATGGACACAAAAGCTTTACAGTTTTTCAAAAATAGGACCACAAGGGGAGGTAGGGGACAATTTCTACCTCTCACAAACTTTCAAACCGATTTTAAAGAAGTTTATAAACATAGATAAATCCACATTTATATGGACACATAAGCATGATGTGTTTTTAAGTACTGTGGTGCTGGGTATCATATGGTCAGCTTGACCGACTATACTTTCTTACTTGTTTTAATTTATTAAAGGTTTACAAAAGAAATGTTCTATGAAAATTGTACCTTATTATTATTATTTATTTGGTCTATAGATTATAAATCCTAAGAGACTAAAGAATGTAATACAGGTGTTAATACATTAACTATTTAAATACAAAATTAGTTTTCTTTTTAAAATATCATTGCTTTCAGAAATATCTATAATATGATACAATGTATTAAAATTTTCACAAATTCGACGAAAGGAGTCATTATTAGCATAAACGGATCTGTAGTAGTTAAGACTGATGAGTTGAAAGTTACGAGTTGTCTTACTTGGAACCCAAAAGTTAATTTTACTAAGCAGATACGTAGAATCAACTTCACCATGAATCAATCCAAGTAGAAAATATATACTCAGCATAAAACGGCGGCTTTTTAAAGTTGGCAGATTAATAAGAGCAAGTCTAATAACATACGATGGCAGAACATACGAATTCCAACCAAGGCCATGTAAACAAAAAACAAAAATTGCTTTTGTACCGATTCAATACTATTTATATGAATGGAATACTAAGGATCCCATACAATGGATCCATATTCAAGAATTGGCCGAACCAAAGATATATAAAGTTGTTTCGTGACGTAGGGGTCAGAAAATTCTCTAGACCACCGTTTCATAAAACCCAAAACACCGTTAGCTTTGTTAACAGTTAACGCAATATGATTACGGAAATTTAGCCTATGATACAACAAAAAGCCCAGATCAGTTATGCTGTCAACTTTTTCAAGTATAATTCCAAAAACATAAAGGGTGAGTTTTTATGAATTAAGTTTTTCGGGCTGGCAGCACTGGTTGGTAATTGTGTCCAAACTACATCTGTGAAAGTGAAAAGTGTTCAGTATACTCTGCCATTTCATCATGGAGAAACTCACAAGCGAGCAACGGCTGCAAATCGTTGAAATTTATTATCAAAATTCGAGCTCTGTGAGAAATTGAAAACTTGTGTTCAGCGATGAGGCTCATTTCTGGCTAAATGGATACGTAAACAAGCAAAACTGCCGCATCTGGGGTGAAGAACAGCCACATGCCGTACAAGAGTTACCGATGCATCCCGAAAAAACGACAATTTGGTGTGGTTCTTCAAAGACGACCGTAGAATAAACGTTACCGTCAACGGCGAACGATATCGAGCCATGATACGCGACTTTTTTTGCCCCAATTGGCTGAGTTGGACATGGCCACACTGCTCGTGAAACAATGGACATATTGAAGGATGAATTTGGTGATCAGTTTATCTCTCGAAATGGCCCTGCGAATTGGCCGCCACGATCATGTGATTTGACGCCTCTTGACTATTTCCTGTGGGGTTATGTGAAGTCGTTGGTCTATGTGGACAAGCCAAACACGATTGAAGCCTTAGAGTATAAAAAAACATGTGTTATTCATGGAATACAGGCCGAAATGCTCGAAAAAGTGGTGCAATATTGGACCTTACGAATGAACCATTTGAACCGGAGCCGCGGGCAATAATGGCAAAGACCAATTTATCGATTCCAATAAAATTTTTGAATATATGATGCAAATTTGAATGTTTTATTAGATTTAAAAAAAAATACGCTTAAAAAATCACCCATTAGTATCGAGAATCTAATTTGTTAGTTCTGTAGAATGTCATATGTTTACATTTTTTAAAATGCTCTTGCTTCGGCAGAACATATACTAAAATTGGAACGATACAGAGAAGATTAGCATGGCCCCTGCGCAAGGATGACACGCAAAATCGTGAAGCGTTCCACATTTTTAAAACTATTATCTTTACCGACAGCCTCTCCGTCCTAAAAGCGATATCAAATCCTTTTAACAACAAATGGAACACAGTAATAAAAATTAGAGATGCCCTCATTGGCAACGAGGATAAAATCCGAATATACTGGATCCCTAGTCATATAGGCATAGCAGGTAATGAAAAAGCCGATATTGCAGCAAAACACGCTGCCTACGCCCCAGTTTTACTAGATGCAACTTTTGAAAAAATTGACATCCGTCGCCATATAACAAACTACATTAGAATTAAAGTCAAAATCAGGTACACCATCACCACTATCACAACATTAATCCAAACTACAAACCTCCTACCTATCCAACAGCAATTGATAAGAACAAAATAAGAATCTTTTCTAGACTTCGCCTTGGGCATACAATCTTTTCTCACGAATACAGGATTAAAAAAACTACTACACCAACCTGTCCTAATTGTAATAACAACCTCTCCATCAAACACGTTCTCAGCGAGTGTCCAACATTAAGCAGCCTTTGAAGAACACACTTTAGTAATGAACCAGCTTTCAGCCTTCTACAAGTCCCCTCCATATCAAACATTAGCAAAATCTATATCTACATAAAACAAACTTAACTAAGAATTTAAACAAAAAACCCAATATAATTATATCTTTGTAAATAATACAAGTATTTTTTCGAGCTGATAGCCTTGGCAGCTAGTGCTCCTTTAATTTTTTTTTTTAGTCTTAGAATTTATTCATAAGATTAAACCAATAAATAAATAAATAAATACATTTTTTAATATTAAGGTCCATTAAATATACGTTTTTTAAATTAAACAATCGGTTATGAATACTAAAATTTTGCAGTATAAGTGGAGTTGATCAAAATGTCTCTAAAATTCCCCCTTTTACCGACTTTTTGTGGCATGCAGTTGTAGCTTTAGAAATTTGTACAAAAAAAATTTTGGATTTAAGATTCCAGTTTTTCCCATTTTCGACCATTTTATATCTCCCTGGTTAACATGGAAACACTATTTATCTCTCTTTGCACAAACAGCATACAACTTTTTCAACTATAAAAGCTGTTAAGCAATGTACAGACGATGGTCAGATCTTACAATATTGGTAAGCAGCGTTGCTTAAATTGCATTATAATTGGCTAAAATGTCTTACAACTGTGTGAACATTGTAAGCTCATTTGTATTTGCAGAAGTGCAAAATTAATGCAACTGACAATCGCACCATTGTCAGAAAAATGTTGCTGTTGGCAACGCCTGCTTACAATATTGTAAGATCTGACCATCGTCTGTACGAAGCTTTAGTTATTCGTCGTTATTGTGCTTCTCCCAATTTTTTAATGAAAAATTTGTCGTCTTGGGCGAAATTCGGCGTTCGTCCCAGTTGTGTTCCTAGCATAATGTCAATACAGCTGATGTGTTAAAAGAGAATTTAGTTTCTTTTTAATACAGATTTTTGTTTTGGGTCTTTATGAAAACTGTCATAATTTTTTTTATTGACAAAATTTTGCCTCAGTAGTACATTTGTCTTGCTTTTGACTTACAACTAAATAAAGCCTTAATTTTGTGTTTTTCTTGAAATATTTAGTGCAGTCATGTGCACTCAAAAGTGACTGAGTCTGTTGTCTTCCTTTTTTAGTTTTTTTTTGTTGTCAACCACTTGGTGAAACTAAACTTTACATTTACTAGGAGTTTTGTCTGAGTTCTGTGTGAGTATGAGTTATTTTATTGTATTTTAAGTTTGAGAGTGAGTGTGAGTGTGTCTTTTTTACAAGTGCTTTGAAATATTTGTTTATGCTCGTATCTTAACAGAGTGACTAAAATAGATGCGTACACATACAATGTTTTTGTTTACACGGGATAAAGGGTTGGAGCGAGATAGCTTTTGAACGCAAACTTTTGTAAATAAAACCACTTTATTTATTTAAAACGTTATACAAATTTATTTATTTATCTAGTATTTAAGGGGTTATTATGTGTACGTGTAGATTTAAGGTTTTGTAGTACATATGTAGGTACATTTAATTTTAGGTTAAGTTCTTAAGTGTTTTAAGTTATTTTAAGCTTTAGCACTAACATTTATTTGCTTTTTTGAAAACACTTTTGGTTTTAATTTAACTTAATACACACTTGTAGGCTTTTATTAATTATTTAAAAAACTCTTTTTTGGGGGGGATTTTCTGGAGCTTCGGTTCGGTGGTGAACGTCTTCACGATCGATTTCTTGTTGACTGTGAGGTTGGCAGCAGTTCTTTCATCAGCTGTTGATGGGGGCGTTAATGCTGTAAGTGTTGGTACAGCGGTACCTTTTTGTTCGCCGTGTGAACAGTTTTAGTAAAAATTTTCAGAAATTCTCTAATATACAGGGTGGCTTAAAATAAACGATTTGCCTCTCTATAGTATATAGTATATCATATAAAGTAGTTTTTATGACATGTTTGATTTACTATTTACTATTGATTTATAAAATGCGCTGCAATTACTTTCAGTAATTTAAACCTGGGGAGAAAATAAACATACACAGAGAAAAATTAAAATTGATTTCAATTTAAAAATTTGTGATATTAATTAAAAAATTAATTAAATTTGCACCATTAAACAAATTAATAATATAAATTAAACGTTTAACTCACTTGATTTAGTTTTTTATTAAAACTGATTTTATTTTTGATTAATGCTTTAGTTGGTGAAAAATTTTGGAAAATTTTTTCTGTGTATGAAATCACAAGGTGGTGATGATAATTTGCAAGGCAGATATTTGTTTCTTAAAGATTTTCTTCAAAAAATTTCACTTAAGCTAATTAAGGTTAGGTTCCATTGGCAGCCGTTATCAAGCAAAGCTCACGTGGGTTCCCGTTACCATGCTACACCCACGGCCAAAGGAGAACAGGCAGTATTTAATTCGTGGTTTATTAGCATTGCTGATCTACCAAAAGCTCTACCTCGAGGATGTCATACAAATTATATTAAATTAAACAGAACTTTAAGATGTCAAATAAGAAGTTAAATAAAAAAAACCGGTTAACGTCGGGTTCAATCATAGCATTGTAGTAGAAACTAATTTTTGTCCTAAAACTTTTCTATCCTCCTGTTAATTGTACTGCTGTTTTGTCGTTGGATTTTTCCTGCTCCTTTTGTTGGTGCTGCTGCTCTATTATGTGGTTGTAAGTCTAACTTCTTGATACTGTTTCATATCCTTAATTGTTCGTAATGTTGCCGAAAAAACGACAATAAGTTTTTGTAAAAATTTTATTTTTTTATTAAATTGGTTTAACATACTTGCAGAAATATACAAAGTCTATTTTATACTCTAAGAACTATTTGTCTGAGTGTCAGTAAACGTGTGTGATTTTTATTGCATTCCTGCTTCTTTTTAAATTTATCTTATTTAGCATCATTGGCAGGATTTTAAATCCTTTACATGTTAATAAATCTTAACATTTTATGTTTTCGATTTATTTGAATGCAAAATATATCATTCGAACGATCTGGCACAGAAATCAGGGGACGAATTCTGGCAGTCGCGAACAAATACTTTTGTAGCACATTAAAACGAAATCTTGTTAATTAAATTTTTGAATTCCAAGAAAAACTTAAATACTTTTTCGGTTCGAAATCAATTTTACTTCTAATTCTTTCAGTCGATACTGAACGAATCGAAATTATATTTTTAGCGTTGTGCAAACTCAAATAAATGATTTACTTTCGATTTGGGTTTTAATCACATCCGCTACATAATCTTTTTTTAGGATTATCAATCGAATTCTGGAGTTTTTTATTTCCTATAACATAAAATTAGACTCTGATCAGTCGCGATCTGTAATTTTTAGGCTGCCCATATATCTCCGTAATGTTTAATATCAAGACCGTGGGTAGTTGTTTGTGCGATATAGACCATATTAAAGTAGCGCTGTAGCAGAGTGGCCAGGTTAGGGTTTTCCCCCCAGATTTAGGGGGTCTTATTTCATTTAGGGGGGTACAAGTTCTAAGGGGGAAATTTAGGGGGTATAAATTTATATTTATGGCATTTTTATGGGGGTTTACTATTTGCTTGTCTGTACAAAACAATAACAAGGTATAACTTTATTTTACAGCTTGTTTTTGGTTGAGCAAAAATCGCTGGATTCCCGCGGTACGCATATAAAAATCGCTTAAATACCATCTTTGAATAAAATAGCTAAAAGTACCATCTTTTGGAAATGCTGAAGATTGTACTCGAGGTAGAAACTGCAACTGTAGCAACACTGTAGTGAATTTTTGAATTGGAAACTTAAAGGTTTAATAGGGGCGAATCTAGAAAATTACAAAGTAGGACAACTTGAGTATACGCATCATTTCGGATCTGACCTAAAAGATCTACAAACAAATTTGTGTTTGCTATAAGCAAACAAGAAAACAAAAGTACTGTTCGGAAATGAATCACTGCGCCGCACTTGGACTAGTTTGCGATGCTGATGCAAATCAGCCGATGCCTATGCTAGTTTGCGTCATAGTTTGCTTATATTCTTGAACATAATTTGCATCGGGCTTTTGACGCCCTATGCTCCAGTAGGAGTTAAAGGAAATCATATATATATATTTTTTGTAATGCGTGTTTTAGATTTGTTTGCGCATTATCTTTTTTCGAAAAGCTGACATTTGCAGTGATGCCAGATGATGCTTTTACGAACGCGCTGCGCATTAGATGCAGCGCAGTAATGTTTTCCTGTACAGGCTCAAAATCGGAAAAAATTTAATTTAAAGTCAAATACATATCTCATAAACAAATAAATTCCGTTATATAGGCGATATTATAAATCGGATCAAAACTCTTTAAACAGCAATTTTAGTACCCTTCTTGATATCCTGTATACAGCGAGATAAAAGACGGATATCGCAATATCAATCGACTCTGAGTCATTATTTTTCTACGCCTTACAAATTTAGGCTATTTTTGAATAGCCGGCTTGAATACAATTTATAGCAATTCCAAATTGCATTATTTTTCTTTTCTCTTGCCTTCAAAAAAATTCCTTTTAAAAATAAAACTTTCCTCTTAATTTAAATTAAAAATAAACATCTCTTTTACAGCAAAATAATTTGTATCTATTTTTCGAAACTCGCAGTAACTGAAGGTCTTTGGGCATAAAATTTTATTTTTAAAATTGGAAATATAAATTTAGTTGGGAATTTCTTAGCAAACGCACAACACAACAGTTTTGACGGAATTAAAAAAAATAATAGAATTCAAATTTCAAAATATACGGAAAATGTTGCAATAAATATTCGCATGAAAAACGCTAAAACGAAGTGAAAAGTTCATTGAAAATTTTACATTCACCTTGAAATCAAATAGAAGAAAAAAGTATTTTCGAAAATATTTCACGTAAAAAACAACGTAAAAAGAGAAACTACAAATTCTTTAATTGAATTCTTAATTGAAATGTGTGAAATTCCTAGAAATTTTTGCATTAAAAATAGATGTTTTTTAAGGCTTGAAAGAATGTTTGGCGGTATTTAAAGTTACTTTGGATGTTTTTTAAATAGTTTTTTTGTTTTCATTTTTATTTTTTGCGTTCGGCAAATATTCTATCGTACGTCAACGTTTTACCTTTTCCAAACGTTTTTTAATGGCCGAATATTTTGTTAATTTGTTTCTAATTTTCTTTAATAGTCATATTTTTTTATTGTCGTTTTATTGCTAAAATTAAATAATTAATTTCGTTTTTTATTTAATTTTTTTTTTATTTGAAACGAATTGCCAGCATTTTTAAAATTTCTTTTGTTTCTTTTTTGGGTTGCGGTCAATTCTTTTAAATTCTGTGCGTATTTTCTTGTGATTTTTTTAAGGCCACAAATAAAAAATGTTTTTAATTTGCCTAAAAATATATTTACATTTGGGTCTAAAAAGAAAAATCTTAAAAGTTAAAGAATTTAAATGATTTAAAAAAAATTGTGTATTTTTAAATTGAGCATTTTACTTAATTCAAGAAAACAAAACTTATTGGAAACTCGTATTTCCGTATTATGGTTATTTATAAACCAATCAAGGCGAATTCATTACAGGTAATCTCGGTACTACAACAATTGAAACTTGTACACAAATCACAAGCATTTAGTTTTTGTAAAATTCTTAAACAATGCCAAAAAGAGGAACAAAACAAAACAGAACAAAAGATTATAAACATCCAACAATGAAAAATCTAAAAACAGTTATCAGCAGGGCTTTTCAGACCACCTGTGATAAATTCGCCTTGAAAACAATTCTTATATTTAAGAGTTATTTAAAAAAAACATTTCAGAAATTTTGACTTGAAAAGTGGAAAAAACGAAAATATTTTTATTTAATAACGCCAATTTTTTAAATTTTTTAAAACCCGATAGAATTTGAAATTGTAAAAAAAAAATTAGATTTTAATCATTTGGGCACTTCTCAGATGTTCTCGACCAAGCGCATTTTGGACGTCCAATTTTGGGTCACTTTTTCAGGCGATGCTGGCCGTATGTCACGAATAACACAAACAATGTAAGTTTTCAAGGCGTCCATTATTATTGGTCCATCAGCACAACCCAGTGACTTCAAGTAGCCCCACAGGAAATTATCGAAGAGCGTCAAGTCGCATGACCTTTGAGGAAAATTAACAGGTTTGTTTCTCGTAATCAACTAATCGGCAAATTCTGGTGTTAATAAGTCGATTGTTGCATATTTCTCCTCACCTACGATTTGTTAAAAAAATATAAATTGATTTCAATTAAAAAATTTGTGATTTTAATTGAAAAATTAATTAAATTTGCATTGATAGACAAATTAATAGTATCAGTTAAACGGTTAATTCAGTTAAGTAAACGTTTATTCACTTGATTAAACGTTTAATACACTTGATTAAATTTTTAATTTAAACTGATTTAAATTTTGATGAATGTTTTAATTGGTGAAAAATTTTGCAGAATTTTAAATAAAATTCCGTTCTTCATAGAAATAATTTAATGAAAATTAAATTTGATGAAATTTAGCCTGATTAAAATATCAAAATTTGGATTTTAAACCATAAACAGTTCAACAAAATAATCACAATGAGATACTTTTTAAAATTTTTTAAAAATGTGGCGTATGAGGCACAGCGTAGAAAATATAGAAATATTCTTTCGTATACATTTTGAGTAATCTTCATGTAAATCTTCTTTGTCTTTTTTCTCCACTCCGACTTTTTGGCATATGTGGCAAACCAATAATGAGCTGACGATTTGTCCAACGATCTGATAAATAAAAAAATGTAAAGTTTTTGTTTTTTGAATTTTTTTATGAAACCAAAAATTGTACTTATTTTGCAGGAAAACAAAACTTTATCGCCACTACGTTCTTAATAAATCCGAAAAAGTTGAAAATACTCGTAAAAAAATTTTTTATTTATATGACGCAAAGGAAATTTTATTCCTTATCTTTTGTAAGTGTTGATCAAATTCGCCTTATTTCGGGCGAAAATTTATTATAGAGTCAATCAGTGAACAGATTTTGATTCAGCACGCTAAAGTCAGTCTTTTTTATGAAATACATAATTAATTGTTGCTAAAATTAAAAAATTAACAAGAAATATATTATAAAAAACTTAAAAATGATCGCAAAAACACTCAAAACAGAATTTTAAAACATGAAAGTATTTAAAAATTTTATCATGTTTTTAATTATGTAAACAGCACTTTTTTCTGCACAATATTTAAAAAAAATTGTTTATTTATGTAAATTTTTTTTTTATTTCAAGAGCCATGTGATCGGCCATGTGAAAACGAAGTTGATCTTGAAGTGTGTAATTTTAGATAAACGTCACTTACAATGTTGCAAAAACATAAACGTTAAAAGTGTACATGTGACATTAAATAGCCAATGGACAAATATTACATAGTGTAGTTCGTTTTATGTTTCAGAAAGGCAATGGGTGTATAATTACATACATATCACTCATTTACTATAATAGTGTCATAACTTAAAAAGCACGATTTTTTTTTTTTTTTGGCTAAGAATGCAAAAATGTGCGCAATATCATGAATCATGATTGATATTGTGTAAAAAATTCTTTCTGAATCGTTGGAAATTTACCGCTTGTGATAAAAATGTGCCGTTATTCTTCATGTTATTATCAGGGCTGTGGAGTCGGAGTTGAGGTTTTTTTGCCGGAGTCGGAGTCGTAGTACCCACAAAAACTCGCGACTCCGACTCCAAAGTTTTTCGGCATAAAAAATTAAAAAAAAAATTTTCTAAAATAAACATTTTTCGAAATTGAAGATGCAATATTTCAAAAAGCGATTTGAAATTTTTAAAAATCATTTTTATGCTATATTTAACCATTTAAAAGCTAATGCATTAACCCTAGAAAGATAATCTGCGTAAATTTTACGCACGCACTTTCGAAATATTGCTATATCTTTTTATTAAGCTTGAATAAGTTTCTGTGCACTTCAGACATTTCATATATAAACATGTTTTCAATTTTGTATTTGTATTTTTAAAAATGTAAAAATAAAATTCATATCCCTGTAGTTCATGTGTCTGTCTCCGAGCTGGTTTTAATACTAGCCCCTTTATGACACAACCAGTCCGAAGGCTAGCCATATGACTAGCCACTTTAACAAGGGGATGTCCTACGAGGGGGTAAATTGTCACCAAGAGGCCACAAAAAGACAGTTCATAAGCCGGTTCTTCTTGGCTAACCCTTAACTGTCTCCTTATACCTGCCAAGCCACTCCCTTAAAAATCCCCAAATTATTCCCTATTTTGTATGAAATAAAAGGCATTTTATAAAATTTTATAATTTATTTACATAACTTAAAAAAAAAACATTTCGTAAAAAAAAACAAAACAAATTCATTTATTAAATAAAATAAAGGCAAAAATATTTAAATTTTGTTTTGAGCTATTTTTTTAAATATCGCTTTTTTGAAGACGTATCGCTTCACGCAGTTGATGTTCTGGGCCACCGTCGCAAGCGTTTGGAATTATGGCTTCTGAAATTAAAATTTGTTTTACTTATATGTACTTACATTAAGTTGTCTGTTTTCGTTACATATTTAGCTATTTATAGAAGCAAGCTCTTCTAACGATTTAATGGGGAAATTATTGGCGTCGTCTCTTTGAAGTCCACGAGCCTGCGTGGACATATTTTTAAGCAAAACTTTTTGCTAGGGCTTTAACTGTTATTTTCATTTGGTCTGTAATGTAAATAAGTTGGAGAATAAAGGTCGCGTTTTTAAATCTGTTAACGAAATTGTGATAAATATCGTGATAAAAATGCGTGAACGAAAGCCTACGCACATTTTAATGTAACTTACCTTGCATTTGTCCCAGTTTTAATTCCATAGCATCTGCAAAGAAATAAAATAAAGAAAATAAATTTTTGAAAAAATATATTAATGTAAAGAAAAAGGTGTACACGATTATGTTGGCGATTCTACATTTGAGGTATGTTCAGTGGATTCTATGTGAGTTATGAAGTGATTTAGTTGTAATCATGTCAGTTTGAAGTGATCAACAAATCGATTTTAAAGTGATTAGAGCTTAATCACGTTCGAACTGCTTAAACGCGTTTAAGAAGCCAAATGTGAACATACTATTAATTTTTAGGAACATATAATTAATAGAAAGAGCAAAATATTGAAAATTTTCGCGAGAGCGTATTCAAAATAAAAACATTTTTAGATCTTATTGTTATATATTTTTCAATAAAATTAATTCTATATACTTTTTTTCATTTAATTATTTAACAGTAATATAAATAGCCTTACAACATGTTTTTGTTTTTTTCTTTTAAAAATGTTGGCACTTTTGTAAAAAAAAAAATTTTTTTTTTCAGAAATGGTTTTTTTTTTTTAAATAAATTATTGACTGATCATCATGAAATCCTGTAAAGTGACAAATTTCAATACAGTAGTGAAATTTGTTTTAGCGCTTCAAGTGAAAGCTGCTTAATATGGGATCTAACGTAAATATGGACCGATAGTCAAAAAATTGCATGGAATTATTTCTAGCCATATGAACCAAAATTGGACCAAATTTTACAATATCTATAGCTGCTACGGTTTTAGGTGTATTTAAATAATTTCCTAGAGTGAGCATTATATGGGGCGTTATTTAGAAAATTATGGACCAATCTTCTAGAAATTGTATAGCGTGATAGTGCCAAATTGCATTACAATAGCATAAGTTATTACGTTATTTAACGAACTAAACTTTTTTCCCAGGGTAGGCTTTATATGGGGCCTAGGGTTAATTATGGACCGATCTTCACGAAATTTTGCAGTGTCTTATAAAACTTTGACGTACCAAATTTTATTATGATAGCGATATTAATTACGTTTTTATGCGTACTAAACTGTTTTCCAGGAGTAGGCTTTATGTTAGGCGTATGGTATATTCTGGACCAATATTTACGAAAGCACATTTTAATATGATAGCAATATTTATTACGGTTTTAGAAGTACATTATGGCACCTTTAACGTAAGTTTTTGTAACAAAATTGTCTGTTTTTAAGGGTGGTGGTTCTACATTTTGATTGATAGCTATGATCCTACTGATCGGATTTTGCTGGATTTCACTCCCAAACTGCTTAGGATAACTGGAAGCAATTTGACACCAAGATTGAACTTTTGTTTTAAGTTTTGTTTTCGAAAGTGAGCGTATTTTCAACAAACGGACAGGCAGACAGACAGACGGACATGGCTAAATCGACTTAGAATTACTCAAGAAACCAGGGGTATTAGATGCATAATAAAAAAGTTTCATGGAATGACAAACTTAGTATACCCTCATTCACCAAAAGTGGTGGAGTAGTATAAAAAGAGTTTATTGTCAAATTAGTCTCATATACATTTAGCATCAAGATTATAGTAGGAATAGGAGTCGGAGTCGTGAGTCGGAGTCGCACTTAAAAAATTTCAGCGTTAGGAGTCGGAGTCGGAGTTAGTACTTTTTTCGGTCGACTCCACAGCCCTGGTTATTATGCCTTTTATTTCAATTATAGCAATGACACATCTTAAGTTATGTTCACATTTAACAAATATTTCACGGACGAAAAAAATATCCAAAAAATGCGTGACCACTAAATTAATCTACTTTTAACTTTCGTTTTAATAATTTTTGTTGATCTACTGAACTTTATTAATGAAAAAGTGAAAGAATAATATAAAATGACTAAAATATTAAATGTTAACGTTATGCAATAGCAAAGAAATGTTTAATAAATATAGTGGTAACGTGAGGGGTGTCAAATGTTTGTTAAATGCAGCGTTTGAAAATAACCAGTACATTATTTAGCGTTCGGCTCATATACCCAGGAATGATATCTATTTTTTTAGTGTTTGTGAGACGAAAATTGTGAGACGAACATTATATAGTGTTCTGTTCTTCGTTAAAAAACAGAACAATTGTAGTGGTACTGTAAACAAACATTTTATTTTAATGTTCTATAATGTTTCTTTTTTTTACATTGACAAAAAAATGAACAAACACAAAATTTTAGCAAAAGGGACAAGCAATAATGAGCTGAACCGAAAACAATGAAGTTTGTGGTTTTTTAAAACAAACCGAACGAAATTAAGTGTGGCCATTTTTTGTTGAGTTGGATAAAAACAGAATTTTCTTTGTGTTCGAAAGATGACATACAATGAAACGTTATTTTTTTTAATGATTTACTACACAAACACTATTAGCGTTTGTATTTTCCACAAATTAAGTGTTTATTTTCGAACACTGATTATAACATTATTGAAGAAAATAATTTTTTTAGATTTAGTTGCTTTATTGAGGGATTGTTATTAATTGCGTGCCAATGTTGAGAGGTTTTTTAAAAATGTCTACCCAATTTTCGATTTTGCAACTTTAATTTTATCTAATTTTAACTAAACTTATAATTTTTTATTCTCTTAGAACATTTATGTGTAGTGTGTTTGGTATTAAAAATAGACTGAAGTATTATTTTATGTAGGAAAAAGCCAAAAATAGCATAAGATTGTGTGATTTTTAAGAAATAAAGACTATACCCCGAGAAAAAATATGTTAAAATATGTTCACCTTCAAAAAACTATTTTTAAAGAAAATTTTAAACATATCATGTTTAATATAACCATATTAATGTCACCGACAACCATATTTTAGTTAAAATAGTCATCCATCAAGAAGCCACAACCATATTATGGTTGCCTCCAAACATGTTAACCACAATATGTACTAATTATTGATAAACTAAAATTTTTAAATTCGTATGTATGTATCTCCACGTGTAAGTAATATTCTTAAATAACGAATTTTTAAGATTACTCATACGTTTTTCTCCTTAGACAAAAAAAATTAGACAAGCCGGGCACATGGCGTTTAAGCATAATTCGAGTACGCTAAATCCAATGGTGCCCACCGTTTTTTTTAGGTTAGCTCTTGTTTTTGTGATATACCGTTATTTCGAAAATGGATTAGGTTGCACAACATATATTCGCGTAACTCAAAAACGGTTAAGTTTATTGAAATTACTTAAAAAACCGAAACTACGCAATAAAATCTCCTTTAACATATTTTTTTTTTTTTTGAAAAAAAAAATAATTTTTTTTATCAAAGTTTCAAAATTTTTGTTTTTAAAAAATTCATAAAAAAAATTGGAAAATGCAGCTTGGCTTCTATTTTTTTGCAGACATATAAAAAAAAGCTGCAAACAAAACAAGCCATAAATGATTAAAATCTGTTACCAACTTTTGAATTTATTTACAAAAGTCGAATTTCACAAAACGCAATATTTGTATGGGAGCCCCCCTAAAAAGTAATGATAAGGGGCAAGTATGTATCGAGAAAATGCTAAGGCCAAAAAACTAATTGAGGTGGGTCATACATTTTATCTTACTTTGGGCGACTCCTGGGCATTTATGGGGCTTTTTTCAATATATTTCTAGTCTGCATTGAACATTTTGTATGGGAGCCCCCTTAAAGAATGGAGATAGCGGGTAGGTTTGTTGGAAATAAATGATTGAGATGAAAAATAAAGTGGGGTTGGTCATACATTTGACCCATCTAGGGGCATCCTAGGCGCTGAAGGGGCCAAATTTTGGAATTTTATTAAACCGCCGTATATGTGTGGTTGAAATTCATAAATTTGGCTGCTGCAGTGCCTAGGATACCTAGGATTTTACTTTTCTTAAAGGAGATTTTATTGCGAAATTTCGTTTTTTTAGTAATTTCAATAAACTAAACCGTTTTTGAGTTACTCGAATATATGTTGTGCAACCTCCTCCATTTTCGAAATAACGGTATATCTCGAAAACAAGAGCTAACCTTAAAAAAACGGTGGGCACCATTGTATTCAGCGTACCCGAATTATGCTAAAACGCTATGTGCCCGGCTTGTCTTAAAAAAGTGTCAATTTCGAGCACAGTGTAATTAGTTTATTTCAATCACAAAAGCCTTCCACCTTCTCTCTTGCTCTCTGCCCCTGGGAGCCTAAACCAATAGTCAATCTGGTACCGAAGCACAAGGGGCTTATGACACCCGTGGTACCAGATGGGATCTGTAGTCAGTCACGATCTCAAGAAACCTGCCAATTTTCAATTACTGCCAAATTCCAGGCATTGGATGCACCTGATTGATTATATGCCGGAGGATGTTACCCCAAAAGGAGAAATATCCTTAAGATGATCAGTACAATACCGGGGGGATTTTGTACGCGTTTAACAAAAAATTCACTTGACGTGCACAAGGAGTTCAGGGAGGGTCGTCATAAAGTGAAAACTCGGTCGGAACAGCCTCATACCCAATTGACTTGAACTCGCAAGAGATGCGTTCTGGAAAACGAAATCACAAGACTCTTAGCGAGTTCAAGTTACAACTGTATCCTAAAGTGATCTGTTTTAAGGGGTGAGCTATAAGTTACTGAACATTGTCTTTTTGATATAATTTTTAGTTAGGGAGATTCAGTAGACATGTATACGATTGATATATATATACATATATATTTATATGTCCTTTATTTACAACTGAATTGAATTACACGATTGATAAACGAGCAAAAATTGTTGAGTGTTATTTTGCTACTTAAAACTCAATAATTTTAGCCCAAAGAAAATTTCAATAATTATTTAAACACCAAAAATTCCCCATCTCGAAATTAAGTGCGCAATATAGACGCTCGTTTTCAGTCAACGGGATCTGTTAGTGTCTTATCTCAGAGTGGAAGACCTCTTGAAGCACGAAGCTAAGAAAATACCGAGCGAGTTCGCGAGAGCAAAAATGAGAACTCGTCAACGTACTACTCAGCTTTAAATGTCCTAAAATGTCACTGCGGAGAAAAATCTATAAACTGTAAAAAAGTTATTGTTGTTTCCGTGCAAGATACAAACAAATTTTGCCCGTATTCATAAAAATATTTAAAATTTAAAAAAAATTTACGAAACTAATTTTGTATGAAACTTTCCTTAATAAACGTTTGTAAAATTTAATAAACATTTGTGAATACAGGAGAATATGCGTAACATGTTCTTACAATTTTTATTGAAAAAAATAAAGAAAATGTTAAATATGTTCTGTAGTTTTATCCATTGGGTTCTTTTGCTTTTTCAATATCAATAACTAGCTGTCTAAAAATATAAGCAAAACGTGTGAGTTTCAGAACATAATTGACGATGTGCAACTTACATGCGATTAGATTATCGTACGAGTGTCAAAACATACATGTTAGTTTTTTTAGCACGGCATTTTATAGGGTGGTTATATTTTAAGGGCCGATGTTGAATGTGAATCACACCTAAACGTCAAGCAAAGCGGGTCTGTAGGAGATGTGAAAACACCAGTGCATTTTCGTACACCTCGTACTGCAGAAAATATTGTGTGGCTGAAGAGCCGTCCACCTCAACTCGTCGTCGTGCCCAACAATTGCACCTCTCACGCTCGTCGCTGATTAACAGTTTACATAAAGACTTGCCTTTACACGCTTACAAGGTGCAACTGACTCAAGAACCATTCCAAACGTCGTCAATGGTCAGTATGGTGGCAAGAAACGGAGACAGTGGATGACCAATTTTCGAATAAAATCATCTTCAGTGATGAGGCACATTTACACTTCAGTGGATTCGTCAATAAGCAGAAATGCCGCATTTGGGCGAATAATAATCCAAGAGCAATTGTCGAAAAACTAATGCACTGTGACTGTTTGGTGCGATTTATGGGCTGGCGGGATCATCGGGCCGTTTTTTTTCCAAAATGAGGCCGGTCAGGCAGTTACTGTGAATGGTGTTCGCTATTCTGAGATGATAACGAACTTTTTATGGCCCGAATTGGAAGAAATGGATGTGGACGATATGTGGTTTCAACAGGACGGTGCCACTTGCCACACAGCTAGCGAAACAATGGCTCTTTTGCGCGACAAATTCAATGGCCGTGTTCTCTCACGTGTTGGCGATGTCAATTGGCCGCCAAGATCTGTGATTTGACACCGTTGGACTTCTTTCTTTGGGTTTTTTTGAAAGAAAATGTGTACGTCGAAAAGCCAGCAACAATTCAAGAGCTAAAGAATGAGATAATTCGGCACATTAACGGCATAGAACCTCAATTATGGCTCAGCGTCATTGAAAATTTGGACCATCGGATGAAGGTGTGCCGCCGAGGTCGCGGCGGCCATTTGGCCGATATTTTGTTCAATACATAATTGAACCATACCAATATTATTATAATAAAAATAAATGACAATAATATCCTAAATAATTTGTGTTTAATTCAAAATCAACATCGGCCCTTAAAATTTAACCACCCTTTATTACTTTATATTTTTGAATTATATAGAAAAGCTCTCCCTTTCCATTCTAGTAGTCATCTATGATAATGGTATTTTCGTTCCTTAATTTTTCTTATAGAATCTGCCAGAATTACTATTAACTACTCTTTTGATAATTTTAAAAACAAATATGTATTTCAAAAGCAACCGAATATTTTTAAACCATCTTAAGGTACTTTTTTTCTTCACACTAAACAGAAATTAAAGTGACAAACTATTTATATGAATATCAATCAAAAAAGAATTACTTACGATAATTGATTATTAATAATTGATTAATCTTCCAATTATTATGACATCAAACGTTTTCAGTTCAGATGGTTTTTAGAAACCGAAATCACAAATCAATCAAAAAACGTCCACCTTGAAAAAAAAATAATTACCAAAGTGTAAAATAAAATTTAAAATAATTAATAAAAAAAACCTTTAAAATACATTTTTTCAAACTAAAGGTAATTCAAACGAAATGATTTAAAGAAATATTGAAAAAAAATAAAAATAAAGAATTGAAAGAAAACAAGTTAGAGTGCTATATTCGGCTGTGCCGAATCTTTGATACCCTCCACCGACAGTTCGAATGTTTAAGGAGTAATATCTGTATGATGTCTTTTTATTATTATTATCTTAAACTGTGACGATTTGTTATTAATTATGGTTTTAGGAGACTAAACTGTTTTCCGGGAGTAGGGCATATATGGGGCCTAGGATAAATTATGTACCGATCTTCACGAAATTTCACAGTATCATTTATAGTCCTATAAAATTGTGACGAGCCAAAATTTGTTATGATTGCATTATATTTTACGGTTTTAGGCGGACAAAACTGTTTTCCGAGAGTAGGGTTTATATGGGACCTAGGGTAAATTATGGACCGACCTTCGCGAAATTTTACAGTGTAATTTCTAGTCGAATAAAACGGACTTGTGCAAAATCTTATGTCATTCCGTTCATTTTTGCATCATTTATGTTAGTTTTTGTAACAAAATTATCAAGTTTTTGAAGGTGGTGGTTCCACATTTTGATTCATAGCTCTGGTCCTACTAAACCGATTTTGCTGAAATTCAATCCCAAACTGCTTAGGATAACTATAAGCAATTTGACACCTAGTTTGTTTATTTCTTTTGAGTTTTTCGAAAGTGAGCGTGTTTTCAACAGACGGACAGACGGACATTGCTAAATCGACTTAGAATTACTCAAGCAGCCAGAATATATATACTTTATGGGGTCTGAGATGAATAATAAAAAAGTTTCACACGGAATGACAAACTAAGTATACCCTCTTCACAACTAATTGTGATGGAGGGTATAAAAATGTTTAATTATGCAAGTGCATTAAAAATGTTTTACATGTGAGAATTATAAGAAACTATTCTAAAAACATACATACATACATACATATGTATGTACATTATGTGGGGATACTTTAATAAATTAATAAATCGTGTTAAATTAAATTAATATTTGCTTACAATGTTGTTGGCAAATTAGACAAAAACAACAAGAACATTCCACAGATATTGCGACTTGATTTGCTAGAAATTTTGTATTTCTTTTTTGTCCCTCTGGCGTCAAGTGTCTGGTATAAATCAGCACCGCTAACCGCCAAGATAAATCATTAAAAAAGATCATACAAAGTTGCAAAAGTGTATCTATTCATCATACCAACAAGCACACAATACTTAGTTTGTAACGTATGAGGAGCCAATGTGCTGTTTGTTGCTGTTCCAACGAACAACGTCGTAGCTTGTTAATAAAATTCCCATTAATATTGACTAAAACTCAAAATGTTCACAAGTAAAAACAAGCAACAGCCACTTTTTTAAGATTTAGTTAGTAGCTCATCTTTATTAATTAATCACATTGTGGAGAAGTTAAAAATCGAACCAAATAACATATCGGTTACAACAATATTTCTCACTTTTGCTGACAGATTTTCAGCTTTGTCTTAAAAAAAAGCAGCCGGAAAGCGATACATCTACTCGTAGTGACTTTAACATAATTCATATAAATTATGGTGGACATCAATCATCAGCAGCATCATCGTTTTTTTGGTGTTTGTGAAGCTGTAAAATCAGAATTAATTTGAAATTAAATTGCAGATTTTGTCTGAAATCAACAGAAAAAAACTCTTGTGGTGAATAGTTAATATCTATTCGATATATTTTATGATATTTTAAATACTTTGCTATATTTATGCAAAGGTGGAAAATAGAAATATGAATCATATAAAAGAGAAATTGGAAAATGCTATTCATTGCATAGTTTTCCTTCAGGGTATAAGACATCTTATAGGGTTAAAACACCTCAAACCATCACGAAAAAATGGAATTTTCGGTATCATCACCTCCGATTTTAATGAATGAACCTTTTGTAAGGAGACTTTTGTGATTTTTTAACATTTTTTACATCTTTAATGACGTCATATTTCGGAAGCCGAAAGAATCAGGTGTCTGAAAACTTATGTTTTGTTAAAGTCCAATAACATACAACATTTGTGTTGAATTTCATTGAAATCGGAGGTGATGATGCCGAACGAAAAATCAAAAAAAAAATTTTGTCTCAAATTGTTTTTAAATACAGATTTTTTGAAAGATAATAAGGTATCTCAAATAAATGATAACAAAAAACATTTTTCTGATTGCTTTTGCCACCACGAGAGGGCGTTAAAATCAGATAATTTCATGCAAAAATGACTTAGCAGAAAAATAGGTTTTAGTTGTTTCACAAAAATAATTCTGAAAAATTCATTTTTTTTAAAAGTCACTCGCAATTTGGTTTTCAGGTACTTTGATATATTTGCAGTTAAACTAAAATTTAGAATTAAGTATTTATTTACAAAATAACTTTTTTTATTGCTCTGAAAAACACATTTTTTTTTGTTGAAAATCCAAAAATTACTTAAGTTTGATGGAGTATAAAAAAAAAATTATATTAAATTAGATATTTTTTTTTTCTGTTAATACTCTTAGCTAACAGGGTATTCAAAAATAAGTGCCTATTTTTTACCACAACTTAAAAAAAATGCGTTTTTTGAAATGCCTAGTTTTATGATTTTTACTCATTATTAGGCATTTAAGAGTGTTTAATATCATTGCGTAACACGTTTTATATTTTGAATGGTAAAAAATAAAAAAAAATTAATTGTAGCATTAGTAGACCAAAACCACTGAAGCATTTTCAAAATTTAGCTCGGGTTCTTTTTTTATGGCAGACTGTAGTTTTTAATTTTTTTTAAAGGCGTTTTGAGTAAGTCAAAAAAATGTATTAAATCTAATTCTGAGTTAAATAAGATTCATAGATGATTTTAATAAAATTTGATGACGGTTCTTTTCATAGAACTAATTAACCCTCTATCTGCCATTTTTAGGGGTCATTTCAGCCCCTCCGCACAGAACACCACTAACACGTACGTTTAAAGGGTTAAAATATTCTGCAATAATTTTCTGCATCGAGTTTCACTAGGGGTTGTAAAAGACCATAAGTTCGTGTGATATAAGCAAAATGCTTAAAACAGTAAAATTGTAAATAATCATATATTATTATTAAATTGTGTTTCAGCAAAGTCGTGTGAAATAATTTAAAAAAATGTAATAAATCTACTTTTGGGCTTATCATATTATCTAACCCTCTATCTCCCATTTTTAGGATTAAATGACCCCTATTTTTAGGAGTCATTTAACCCTTTCGACCCGGACGGTACATATGTGTACCACTGTAAGTTTAAACATCCCTAACAGCTTCAAATTTAATGTTGCTGGGTTGCGAAATGAACCTTATAGTCTTTAAAGCCTCCTGACCGTTTTTTGTAACTTCCAACGCTACCAAAGTGAAGTGCATAGCATGGTTTTTGCATGATATTATGCGCGAAAGTTAATTTTACCGGACGGTTGGTACTTATTTGTACCACTTATTTGTACAACATCCCGAATGGTACACCGATGTACCACAACCCCGACAGCCGCAAATTATTGTTTTTCCGATTTTCTTTCACCGATAAGTTATATGTTGCTTAAATAATCGGTTCCAATCAAAAATTTTGTTTTACTATTGCTATTTGAAAGCCGGGTCGAAAGGGTTAAGTCTCTTTTTTTAAATATTTTTTTTTTTTTAGGAGTTGTAAAATATAATTATTAAGTTAAGCTATTATAATTTTTGTTTCAAAATCCAAAATTTTAATTTTTTTATCAAAATATATCGCACTTAATCAACAGGAGGGTATTAAGTCAAAATGTTCAGTAGAAGCAAAACAGTTTTAAATTTAATATTAAGGGCACATGAAAAAGAATTTTTAAACCAACCATTTTATTAACAAAAAGTAGGTAAAATAGCACGATATTTTTACAGCGGATATGAATACTACGCGTCGATTTTTTTTTTTGAAAAGTGAATAAATAAAAATTTGGATGGATCAAGTGCGATATGATTTTTTCATCATTTTTTAATGACGTTAACATTGCTAGTTTTCCTCTTTAATTTTTTCATTTATGTTATCTTTCAAATATCCTTAAAGTTTTATTTTTGCAAGAGTATTTTAACCGTTTTAGCCTATTTTTCAACTAATGATGTTTTGGTATTTTCCACATTGATAATCCAATTCTACCCAATTTGGCATAAATATATATCTTGAAAATATCAATTAACATACCAAAATTTGTTACGATCGGACAATTTTTGTAGGAGTGATAGTATTTTTAATAAAGAGGATTTATGGCAGGACCTTGAGTCCTAAGTCCGATTTAAATAAAAATTTACACACAAGTTGCTAGTTGTATATGTATTAGCATGACCACTTTTTGAATTTTGCGGGCATTATTTAAGCTAAAATTATATTTTTCAATTTCAGGACACATGGGAGGTAGGCGTGTCCTTGGGCCGATTTTTTCCAAAAATTCATATTTTTCTTAACTACCCAGTAAAAACTTCGCCTACAAAATAATGTGTTGAGTAATCAGAAAAACATAAGAGCACTACTTACAATTCTACTGAAAGAACCAATGAATTTTACATGGGATGTCCCAAAGTGAATGCATTCAAAAGTAAGTCATTATTTTTTTACCTAAATACATCCAGAAAAAGGTAGTTGTAGAAGTTGTTATAGATGTAGTTATAGAAGAAAGCTACTAAATAATAAGTTAAAGAAGCTATTCATTTTGAAAAAGTAAGCGAAGTTTTTACTGGGTAAGCTAGTTTATGCTAGTGTATCAAATTTCAAAAATATCTGACAACTCCTTCTATTTTTGTTCCTTCGTTATATGGGAACGAAGCATAGTGTGTGTGATGGTTTGACATGGATTCACCCACTTAGTTTGTCATTCCGTGTGAAGATCCTTTTTTAATATTTATTTAAGACAATAAATTATATATATTCTGGGTCCTTGAGTAATTCTTAGTCGATTAAGCCATGTCCGTCTTCGGTTCATAATTTATCATAGGCCCTCTATAGAGTTAGTGGAAAACGGAAAACACTTTAGTACGGCTAAAACCGCAAGGAATAATAATATTGATAGAATAAAATTTAGTCAGTCATTGTTTCATACGATTAAAAATCATTCTGCCAAATTTCTTGAACATCGGTCTATAACTTTCCTTAGACTCCTCATTTAGCTCACTCTAGGAATCTATATACATATAAATCGGCATAGGCAAAACAGCTAAGAACACTTTCCTCTGTGTGTCAACCGATTTAAACTAAAAGGCATCAAACAAATTTTATTCTTATCGTTGCTCATTAAAAAACTAAGCGGACGGGTGTCTGGTTCTTTATTAAAATTCGGACCTTTTGGGGAGTAAACGGGTATAACCTGTATTTTGTAACTTCTTTGTCACCCCATTTATTTTTTTAACCAATAAAAAAAACTTAGAATTCAAGATTTTACCAAATTCGTAACCTATCTAAAAAATAAGAATATAGATATGGTACTTTTTCGAAATTCGAACGTTTAAGATGTGAAAATCGTACCTATTTTTGGTACTTTTTGTTAGAAAACATTGTTTCCTATGTATTGATATATACGTATTAAATTATGGCCTCATACAACATATTGGAATTTGTGATACTAAAATTTGGTACTTTTTCGTTCTACAACCAAAAGTTCCGTTTTATAGATCATCCACTCAGAACATTACGTGCTTAATTTCATGTTTCTAGGTCCAATATTAACGTTAATTAAAAAACGTTAATTTTGGACCTAGAAACATAAAATTAAGCATGCAATGTTCTGAATAAATGATCTATCTATAAAAGGCAACTTTTTGGTACTTTTTGTTCTTCAATTGGTACTTTTTGAATTTTCGTAAATATTGGAACTAGAAACATAAAATTCAACATGCAGAGTCCAAGGTGATTAAAAAACTGTGTATATCTAAGAGAAGAATTTTTGGTATTTTTTTGTTTTTCAACTGGTACTATTAACAGAAGTACCTTCTGATGGCCTGTCAAGATTAACAACACAGGTAAGGTTTGATGAAATTCAATTATTTCTTTATTGTCAACTTGTGACGCAACCTAATGTTTTGATTCCTTAAAATTTAATATTAAATAAAATAAATGTAAACTCAGAAATAAGTTTTATAATATTAGACATACGTTTTAGTTTCAAACCACCAGATTTTTGTTAAATTCAAATGTGAGCACGATGTGCGTAACTACTATTAAGTGTATTAAAATTTTACAAAATGGCAGAAAGCTTAAGCTAAATCATGAATTATTAGACAAAATAAATTTAATTAAAATCGATAACAAAACAGAACTGCATTATTTCGTATATAAATACAGTGGCGGCAACAGGTACTTTCTAATTTTTTTTTTATACACACAGAAAACAAATTGGTTTGGAAACGGTTGCAGTAATAGAATATTGATCAAGTAACATGATTTATTATTGCAACTATTAAAAATGTATAGTTCGAACTGATTTTTAATTCTCTTGATTATTAAAACGTTGTTCTAACTGAAATATGATTCCTTCAATTCTTTTATTAGTTATGATAACTAATTTAATTTAGTTCTAAAAATTAGTACAAATGGTTAGAATCACAACTGAATTTAATACAGGGCAATACTGAATATTGGTCATTGCAATTAATAATTTGCTTTCGTCAATAAATTTTGTAATATAAATGTTAATTCATTTATTGCAGCTAATTATTGATTGCTGGAATAGTTTCAATTCGAGTACAACAAATGAAAATATAATTATTCGGAATTCACAACCAAAAAATAGTTCAGAGCCCCAATTGATTATTTAATTTTCTGTCAAAATATTTGATAGATTAAAATAATTTTTAATTTTATATTTAAAAAATATCTTTGAGGTCAAAAATATAAAATGTGCAAAAATTTAATAAATAGGGGAAGGAATTTACGTTTTCTTGTAGGTATGAACATATGCACGTACATATGTATGTATTATCTTTTTTATGCCCTGCAAATTATATTGGACTACTTGATCCATTTTGATCCTGGGCTGGTCCAATGTAGTGCAAGTATGGACCATGTCATTATTAAGAAGAGTTTGCAGTGAAACGACATGTCTTCGTTTTTTAACGACATGTTTTCGTTTTGAAACGATTTTAAAGCTAATCCTCTGGAGTATACCATGGAGAAGTTTTAAGACTTCTCCTCTGTAATGTAAGTTGGATGGGCCCTAGGACATCGTACTGTAAAATAAGCCATTTTTTCTATTCATTGGGGTTAGCTTTGGACAAGTCCTTGTCCCTTATGGGTTACATTTGACCGGTTAAAAAAAATATATTGATAACGACAATTAAATCTCTTGTTATGAACACCAATTATGTGATAATACAGTTGCAGCTATCATATATTCGGGTATAAGCACAATTTTGTTTCTAATAATCATACTAACAACTAACAATATCTGTTGTTATGACTGATAGTGTACTAAAATTCAAATGTTGCTATCAAAACTATTATACTAAGCAACGAAATTTTCAGTAATTGGAACCGAATTGTGTGATAGTACGTGCAACCGACGAAATTCGATTGGCGCCAAATTCGGTTGTGATCACGAATCTGTTTTCTCTGTGTATTATTGTACTTACAAAACTAAATTAAACATTTACGGACTTGAGTGTAACAGAACATGGTCTTTCGCCAAATGGATTCACTAAGAAGAAAAAGCAAATGCTCGAAACATGTTAATTCATATATACTTATATCAATGTTTTCTTCATATTTGCATAAATAATGATGGTCGAATTTCGACCACTGGAAAAACACTAGTTCATTTAAATGCGACTTAACCCGTTACAAATATAGATATTTTGGGAAAATTTGGTTCAATTTTGCATTAAATGGCTAGAAATAACACCATGTAATTATGTGATAATCGGCCCATAATTTACTTTCAGGCTCGCTTTTTGGCTAACGAAGTAATTTAGAAATTTATGGTTGGTATTAATAAATAAGCTTTTTTTTAAACAATTTTACTCTTACCGTTCTCATGATTAAAATAAATCTATTTTATGCCACGCCTTATTCTCTTATTCCGCCTAACTTTCCTCGAATGTTGTGTACTGCAGACCAAGCTGTATGTACCAAATTTGGAAACTTAAGATGTTGTTGTTCTCCAGGTATACAGCAATTTGTCTTTGTATGGAAGGTGCTATTTTTCTTTTCTCCTAAGCCTTTGCGTTGCAATTATGAACAAAACCGCTGTAGAAAGTATCCAATTTGGTCCAGTCGTTTTTAAGTTTTCAATAACCGAACAAACCACGATACATTTTCATTTATATAGATATATTAATGTAGGAAAATTTAAATGACAAATTATCTTTTAAATCCCATATATTCAATATTTTAAATACTTGTAAATCAACTTTTATTAATATTTAAAAAAAAAATCCCTCTAAGCTCAAAATTTTATGTTCCCGCTAATAACGTCAATCTCTTTTAAACACTTCATGTCATTATCAATATTTCTGTTATTTTTGTTAAAAAAGTAAAAAGACTTAGGCCCGTTTTCACGACTTAACGATAGCTAAATGTAGGAAGTTATCGAACAGATAATGAGTTTTTAATTATCACAAGTTCTCTTTAACCTTAAAGTGAAGAATAAGCTAAAGAGAGGAACGTTCTACCTTTAACTTTTGTCGTAAGGTTTAGATTTGAGATTGCCATATTATATTCACATATTTTTTATATATGGCAACTCCAATTATACGTATATTTTGTAAATGTAAAAAAGTACGTAGTTGCCAGTTTGTATTTTTATTTTGGCAAAAATAATCGTTATTTTCTTTAGTATTGCCACTTTTTTAAAAATGTTAAGTTTATTTTATACAGAAGTTGTGAAAACGAAAAATAGTTGAAGGTAACTTTATTCCTCACTAGTGCTAAAGGTAGCGTTAACTATATCGAACTTTAAAGGTAAGTCGTGAAAACGGGCTTTAGTCTGGCGTTAAATTCAAAAATATACGCTATAAAAGACATCTATCTCTTCTATGATTTATTTTTATTATTTTTGTTGTTTTTTTTTTTGTATACATATTTTTTTTTTTTTTTTGTTAAAATTTGCTACAAATAACAGTCATGTTTGATTATTTAAATCCATGTCATGTCTTTAGATAATTTTAGGCACATTTACAGAAGAATTAACACACACACACACGCTCAAAAAATAAAGCGAAATAAAGCAGGGATGGAAAATTGTTTTTTTTGTAAACTATTGATATTGTGAATACATTTCATGTGTGAAATTAATTTTAAAAGGTTTCTTTTAGGGTAAAAAATTAAAATATTTTTTTTTTATCAAATCTTTCCTTGATATACTTACAACACTTTTTTATTTGTTACATCGCAATCTCAAATCCTAAGCTTGAGCTAGCTTTAGCTACTGTCAAAAATTAACGAAAAGCCTCTTAAATGCATTTAAAAAACAAAATCAAAAAGCATTTGATTCACTACGGAATGTGCGGCTAGTTTCGCACTTTGCTTAAGCAAATGACAGTTTCATAAGACCAAACAAAAAGCTTCCTTGAGTTCAATATGATTTGACACATTTAATTTACATATATTTGCACAGTTGTTTAAGTTTGCCAATGCACACTTGGGCCTTCAGTTATCCATACCTGATATAACCATATGTGCATTATATGTAGATTTTAGGAAGTTTATTGCTGCAATCACTTACAAAAGAAAAATCAACAGGAATAACAAAGCACACTGTTGTGTGGCGGCAAAAAAGTCATATGGGCCAAACAATAATTTCGAAACTGTTAAGTCTGAATTTACACGTTTCATCTTTTGATGCTCAACTTCTTTTCAATTCCCTATTAAAGATGCCAATATAATCACACGCAGCAATCGGTTTCAACTTTTTTCTGTTCAAAACAACAACAATTTTATTAACAGAGAATCAAAGAGAAAAAAAAGAAAAACATTACATGCAGCCATCGTTGTGCATATAACAACGAATAAAAACACAAAGCGTACTGACCGAGTACAGGCATATCTGTACCAACCCCCTTTCTTCTTTCTTCTCTCACCTAAAAACATAAGATTTGAGCATCAAAAGATGAAACGTGTGAAAGCAGACTAAGTAGTCTTTAGAAAAAATATTCCTTATAATATCATTCCTTATAGACATGTCTGAAAAGACATCGTGTAAATTTGATCATAGTCCTCAATTAAATATAAATCTGGCTTAAGGACAAGGCTGTTTTTTTAAAGGGCAACCAAATCAGCTGTTTTTAAACCGTTAGTCCGGTTAAAATAATATTTTTCATATCAGAAGCAGGGTTCCCAGTTTTATTTTAAGCCTTATCCCCAATTTGCGATTTTTCATCCCCAAAATTCCCCAAAATAGCTATCCCCAAAAATCCCCACATTTTCTTAATCGATTTATTTAAATAAATCCATTTGTGACAGCGCATAGAGAAAGGGAACAGTAAAAACCAACTACACAAAACAAGAGGTAGGGACGACCTACACGCGTTTTCAAGGTTGACCAACACGTTCCTGACGTCATGAGATATGTCGCTTTCAAATGAGATCAATACCAACACGCTCAGTGATGGTACACCAAAGATACACGTATTTAAATCTTTAAAATGGCTCTCCTGAACAAAACCCTTAGGTCCCTCCCTTTCTATTTTGCGCGTCACATTTGTGTAATATTATTAAAACTAATGTTATTTATTTTTTGAGTAACAATGGTAACGTAAAAACGCAAAAGAAAAATAATAATGCTTCAATAATTATCATTTCAAAAACTAGGAAATCAAAATCTTCTGATTCATCCGCCAGTGCAATTTTGTTTTACATGTTGTTTGTTTAAAAAGTGCATTTGAGATGATTAAATAAATTTATCACAGCAAGCTGCATTATTTTAAAGTGTGTATCTTATTAATTCTAATAACTTATATTGCATTCTGTTGCAAATATTGATTTTGGTTGTATTCATTACAGAAAAAGACTAGTTCAACAGAAGTAACGCTAGTTGGTACAAAAAGCATATTTAAAACTATTTCAGCAAGTTCTTGAAAAAGTTTTAAACCGCAAAAAAGACTAACATTTGTACCCACATCTTGACCCAATTCCCCAAAAACCCCCAGCGAAAAAAGTGCTTTTCCCCAAAAAATCCCCTGGGTATTTTCACGAAATTTTTATCCCAATTACAAAAAAAAACCCCAACTTTGGGATAAATCCCAAAAACTGGGAACACTGATCAGAAGTCACAGAAGCAGCGTTGCCAGAATGGAGATTTTATCTTATTTTTAAAGATTTTTAGACCAAAACAAGATTTGAAGATCTTTTTTCTCAAATTAAAATTTTTATTTTTAGAAATAAAAATTCTTAACTTTACATTTGTACAACAAACATACTTTTTGCAGTTTTTTAAACAGTCAACTTTTAAAACAATGAGGTTTTGTATCAGCTTGTTGTCTATTGGTTTTGCACACCTTTGTACCCATTGTCTAGCATACACAAAAAGGCATCATTATTTCTGGGCATACAAAATTTTAAAAATGCAGCTTATAAATATAAGATATTGATGAAGAAAAATTATTTGTAAAAAGAAAACCGTATTTTTATAAAGTTTAATATATTCAAGCACAAAAAAGTTTATGAATTTAGTACCAAAAGGTAAAACTAACGGAACTTAACCCTAGGATTACCGTCTTGGAGTGGCCAACCAAATTTGTGTTTTGCTTTCAATATTTATCGAATATAACAAAAAATCAAGGGCGTGAATTCTATAAATGATCTGAATCGAATGAAACTAATTTGGATTCGATTGGAGAAAATTAGTGGGGTGAAAATCTATTTTTATGTAAAAGTCTATGAAATTACCTTCTTGGCCAGACCAAATTTTGTTCTTGCAATACATATTTTTCAAATAGGACAAAATATAAAAAAAAAAACAGAAACGTAAATTCTAAAAATTATATGTTCTGAATTGAATGAATCAAGTTGGAATCAAATCAGAAAACTACGACCCGTTATGTTCAAAGTTCAATTTAACCAAGCGGAAAACTCGTTTCACTTAGATGAGAAAAAGCACTGTGAAAAATAAGGGACTACATATTCTATGACTTATACAATAAATTATACAGTAGCTTTAACTTAACTGCCTTTTGTTTAAGTGTACTTTTGACTTAACTGCACAAAATTATTAATTTTTGTCATTATTCTTTATATCCCATACAAATTTCTTTTTTAAGTGCACTTTCTATATCTGCACATTTGAGATAAATTCCCAAAATTTTTGGCATTTTAAAATAATTTTCATACATCAAATCAAAGTTAGCTGCACTTTGACTTAACTGCCAAAAATACATATTTTCCGTAATTATTCTTCAAAATCCTTGCTTAAGTGCATTTTGTATACCTGCATATTTATCAATATTTGAGCAGCTTTAAAACATTTTTATATAAAATATCAAAGTAAGCTGCACACATGAAAAAAATATGGTGGCCACTTTTTTATATAAATATCCAGTTTTATAAAATTTTAATAAAATATCAATTTATTAATAAAAATGATTTTTATTCTTTTTTTTTAAACACTTTAATTTAGCTGCACTTTTAATCAGGTAACCACAATTGTGTACCTGCACATTAAGGCAGGTAAATGCACTTAAGAATTGATTTATCTGCACTAAAAAACAGTGCAAAGCAGATTGTGCAGTTAAGTTAAAATTCATTCAATAAAAATATATTTATTTACTTTTTATTTAATCGGGTTTTTAGCTGTTCTAATTGTGTTCTGGCCTGACCAAGAGAAGAACTTAGTGGTAAAAAGCTACCTAGAGTTAAGAAGCTTTTGGTTTGAAAATTCCACACTTCATGTTTATGATAATTTTTAAACAAAGTACATATACATTAGTGGTTTACAATGTCTTTTAAAAGGTGTACTAACATTATGTTAATAACAATTTCATTAGGAATACATTTAGGAAAATTCATATATTTTCAATGAGCTTTTTTTAAATGCAATTTTCTCCAAATGCCTTCGATATAACAACGGTATCAAAAAATATGATTCTAAATTGAGAACCCTTAAAATTTCATATCATGTATGAGCTTCATAGCTCCCAAACTAATTTCTTCTTGCTAGATGGACTTTTTTACGTTCTTATTTATTAGAAAACAAATGGATTCAAAATATATTTTTAGAAAGAATTTTATAAAAAATAGACCTAAAACACAATTTAAACCTACAATTTTTTTATAAATACCGCAATTATGTAAGTATTTCAATTTAAATAGTTCCCATAATAAGAAGTATTACAATTTTGACTTCTTTGCCATTGTTATTAAAAATTTTAAGATTTTTCTCTTCAAAATAAGATTTATTTTTCGCCAAATTAAGATTTTCCTTCCAAATTTTCTGGCAACGCTGCCCAGAAGTACGGCATTTTTTACATGCAAATCTCAAAACGATGTTAACTCCTTGATGCAATTCAATTTCAAAGATAAAGTTAACTACTTCTCACCTACAAATTGTCTCAAAAACTTTGTGATATAATTCACTTTTAAAATTAAAATTTGCTGGATCAAATTTGTAAAGAAAATTTGACTTGTGATAAGTTTTCTACAAAGTTTTATACATACTTCGCTTTTTTAGATATTTTCTACTTTAGAACATAGTTAAACCTTCAGCCTTCTAAAAAGGCAAATTTTGGTTTTAATTTTTATAGTTTTTTCTATAATAATTAAATTTTATTTAATTAGAAAACCCTTTAGATGAAAGACATTCTTTTTTTTTTGTAAATTCCCCACTGTGCGATTTTGTTTTGAATGGACAATGAGCATCATCGTTGTCAAAAATTTCAGCAAAACGAGACGAACAATGTGATTATCGTGAATATCTTCAGGCCAATTTTAGTTTTGTTTTTAGTTTGAATGAATAAAACAATGCACATGTCTGGAACAGGTAGAAACAACAAACAAACTGAACGTTTTACTAAAACAATGTGTAAATATTAAAAAATTTCAATATTAACACAAACATTTTGTTGTTGGCAAAATGCTTGTGTAGCTAATTTCGCCCTAAAGCCAAATAAGCATATAACCTAATATTTTTTCGATCTTTTTTTCATGAGTTTATGTTAGACGACAGCCATCACAATTCCGAAAGTGTGCCACCTATACTAAGTTTGTAATCCTAGGACATAAAAGGCTCTGGTTGTCTGCAATTATTTGTGGATTGGCAATTTTAACACGGCATAAAACTCGACACTCAGAATCACATCGGAACTCATCCAGTTTTGAAGCGGAGTAAATCCTACCTCGTTAATTTTAAAAAGTCATTTATCTCTATTTTACCCCTTAAAAAGATTTGTGAGATAGAGCGTTTTTAAATTGGATTTGTAGATAACTTTTGTCATCATAAAAAAAATTAACATACTAAAAATTCATTTAAGATTAATATTTGTTGTGGCCTTTAGGAAGCCCGAATCCCAAATTTGTATGTAAAATCGGTCAGACGGACATCGTTAAATTAACTCTGCTACTCATAAGGACCCAGAAAAGGTGCTTAGATTAATATTGTAGAATTTACAAACTGAATGATAAAGTTATAAATACATACATACATATGTATATAAATACCAAAAAGGATACAAATAAAGATTCCGTTATCCCAAAAACAAAGTTCAAATCTTTTGCTCACGTCGCACAAATGGCGTCACGCTAACTGCATACATATTGGCAAATATTTTCGACCTCGCAAACTTAAGATAGTTGCTGTTTTATTGCGGTGTTGACAACTCTTATAAAGTGCATACATTCCTTATAAAAACATTTGTGAATTTTAGGGACTTTTATACTCGGCAACCCTTGAAACGAACAAATTACGTCATCTAACAGGAGGTCATGCGTATGGCATTTTCATCTGTCTTGAAGGGTACAAAGAGTATGTATAAATTTAAAAAATGCCAACATTTATTCTTGTGTATTTTAAAAGCACAATCAAAGCCCAAAAGTAAAAGCATAAAGACGAAAAATAAAAAATTAAATTCTAACAAAACTCCACATTAACTTTACCCCAAAAAAAAAAAAATAAGAAAAAAGTTGTTTCGTCGCCATAAGTTTTAACAAAATATTTGTCAAGTCGTTTAAGTTTACCGATACCGAAATAAAAAAGTTTAATACCGATACCGATACCGACACCGAAACTCCTTTCGGTATCCACACTTGGTTAAAAAAATAAAAATAGAAAGGAACTTTAGCCTGATTAAAACATCAAAATTTGGATTTAAAACCATAAACAGTTCAATTAATTTACCACAATACTAATTAATTATGAATTGTTTGTGTCTTTCGAACACGGGCAATGATTAAAAATTGTTTAAGGCCCAACGTAGAGAACAATCCAGAATTGTAGTTCCAACAAGATTGAGCCACAGCTCGTCTAACTTCGGCTCTTTTTTTTGCGGTCGAACAATATTGCGTTTTTCTGACCACCGTGTTCGCTCTATTTAAAACCTCCCGATTTCTTTCTTTTCAGTTACCTAAAGGGTGAAGTATATGCCAAGAACCATCCCACAACTTAAGGCGGATAACCGAGAAGAAATTGAGGCGCTGTGACCTGAAATTCTAAGAAGAGTAACGGGAAATGCTCTGGAAAGATCACGTCAGGTCGAAACAAATTATGGGCACTATTTCAAAGTTTTGAACTTTAAAGCACAATCACCCCTATTATGAAAGTCGATGTCGACACAAGTCGACGGCACCTGAACAGTAATGGTATTTTCTGAGTCGTTATTGACAATAATCGATTACTATTGACAGTCAATTGATATTTTCTAAGGCGCTTTTAAGTCGACGTCGAGTAGAATTTGTCGGCAGAAAATTTTGCGACGACTCAAATGAAAGTTAAAGAAATTTTAAATGAAATGTAAACATATTTGTTGTATGCGTTTAAAATAAAAAATGCAAATTTAAAAGTAGTTATGGGCACAAATTTTATTAGTAAATTTCACGCGAAAATTACGAAAATTCGCAAAAGTTTGCTAAAATAGCAAAAATTCGCGAAAATTTTTAGTTAAAGACGAACGCCTCAAAGAGCCAAAATTGAGAAAATTCGGAAACGTTTGCAAAAATAACGAAAATTTTTTATATATCAAAAAATCCTTTAAATTTATTAAAAGGCCCTAACACTTTAAGAAATTCCAAAAATTCGGTGAAAATTGCAAAATTCGCAAACATTTGCTAACAGGGGCATGATAGCAAACTCTACTATTTATTAAAAATCGTTTAAGCTGTAAAGAATCAGAAAACTTACAGTAATAACATCTGTTTTCGAAAACATGGCAAAAATTCGCAAAAAAATTCAAAATTGGAAACAAACTTTACACTTTATTCGAAAAAGCTAAATCGGGTAAAAAAATATGTCGGAAAGTAACATTAATAGCATTAAAAAGTGAGCTATAATGATGAAGAACAAAAATAAAAAAAAAATGAAGGGTATACCAATTGAAGATGGGATTTTTTTTTGTCAAATTTTCGATAACTAGTCGACGTCTTCACAACATTCTTATAAAATACCAAATTAACGTCGAAGTGATGTAGTCGTCGACTTGATGAGGCAACAATTTAAAATTAAAGTCGACGTCGACGACGACTTACATAATAGGGGGGAATGTGAACATATTTCCAAACTATAATCTAAATTTTAGTATATGCCAAGATCAGAAAGAAAACAGTTATTTCTGAAATAAATCATAACGTAACTTATGCGCCACCCTGTATTAAAGTTGGCAAAATCGATGGGATGTAATCGAACACAGTAGATAGATTCACAAGTTGATATCCAACATAACGAGCTGGATGGACCGAAAACGTCCATCCAGACATTTACTTGCCTCTTACACAAGTTTAATGTGGCTACGGAAGCTTTGCAAAGTACCTATCAAGATACTGCCAAGCGGACTATGCGCTATGTGCGCAGAAATCGACGATGAAGTAGAACACACAATCTTCAGGTGCATATTCTGGGATACGACAAGAAAATCTCTCGCCGAGTCATGTGGGGCAGAAATAACTACAGAGAACTTCATTCACGTAATGCTTTAAAAGGCGGAAAATTGGGCAAACTGTTCGAACATAACTGAAAGGATCCTAAGGGCGAAGGTGGGATATCAACAGACACGATTACTGAACCCCTAATCTGTTAATGGTACTGTAATAGGAAGGGGTATTAAGAGAACCCCACCCAAAATAAATTCGAAAATTGTGCCGGGGTGGTGGTTCCAGTCTAGTGATAGCGCGCTATCAACTAGTGGTCCCTAAAAAACACATACAAACATACATATGTATATACCCGGCGGTCAAAAGAAGGGGTACGGATGCCTTCTTAAAGGCCTCTGTACTCATATCTTTTTTACACACGTTGTCATTGCGGTGTAGGCCTTCCGCTCTCGCTTCTTTAGCAGTTACATAAGAATGGTAACAGGATCAAAGAAAAAAATAATTATTTCGCTTTTTCTTTTGCAAAAAAAAAAACCAATACAAAAAATGTTACTCCTTCTCTACTTTCTACTCAAAGAAGCGAATGTGGAATTTTATACGACGAGCCGAGCCGAGGCGTTCTATGAGACATTCTTTAACAGCTAGATAAGAATAGTAATTGAATTTAAAAAAATTTTAAACAGGCCTGAAAAAAGGCCTGAGTTTTCCCGCTGGGTATAATTAGTTATATTTATATACTTTTATATATTTATTTTTTGCATTATTTTTTGCAAACCAACCAAATACCAAAACTAAAAAAAAATTAAATAAAGTACAAAAATATTGACTTGTATAATGTGGGCTCCAACAGCGTCAGACTGTCTGGTATATCTACGTTGGTTTAAATGTCTGTCTGTCTGTTTGGTTGGCTGGTTGGTTTCTCGTTTCTCGTTCCGATTTTAGTTTTTATTTCGTCCGGTTTGTTAGTTTCACATGAACATCACCGTGTGTGCTTATTTTTTTCTTTCTCGCTCTCTGTGTCTCACTCTATGCTGTTTTGGTTGTTTGAAAAAATTTTTTTTTATATATTTTTTGGTTGCATATTTATTCTTCTATAAAAATTGTTGTTGCTAGTGATTTTTTTTTTTTTTGTATGCATTTTGTTGTACTTATTCATGTCTGGACGTTTTGACTTACAGCAGGCGTCCACAGACAAAATTAAAATCTTATGTGACTGTTTTGCACATTTATACTACTGTGAACTTGTTTACGGATGTTAAAAAAGTAAGTGCACAGTGGCTCGAAGATTAGTTGGGCTGAAACACAAATGACTTTGATAAACTAGACCAGAAGAGCTTTTTCAAATAGCTTTTTAAAGCCCTTAAAATCGAGCTCTAAGGACTAGAAGACCAAAAGCTGCAAAAGCCGTTTTGCAAATAGACTTCAGTTTGAATTAATTTATTTATTGTCCCACTGTGCATTGATTGACTTTATAATACTTGTACTGTTTTACAGTAAAAGTTCTTTGAAGTAATAAAAACATTTTAAGCTTGAGAAAAAGGTTCAGTTAAAACGAATTTGTTGCATCAATAATTATCAATAACCAAAAAATAGAAAATATTCCGGCATTTAGAAATGGGAAGACCTAACAAGTCACCAACACAGAACATCTTGGCTACATGAACATTTTAAACGATGACTTTTCCTCTAATAAGAGCCAGTTTTTGACATAAAGATCAGCGATTAAATTAGAACTAATCTTTGAAATTCGTTTTTGATTAGTCGATTATTTCATTTTGTTTCCAAGTTTAAACGCCCAAAGTTGGCGGTTTAAACTTGCGACAGAACTTTCAAAAGTACGAACAGCTTATAAAAGGAAATATTACTTACGGAAAATACATAAGATAAAACTTTTGTATAAAATTATTAAAATTAACTTTTTAAATAATAAAAAGACTAAAAAATATTTGAAAATTTAATCAATACAAATATTAATAGACCAAGGGAAATAAGAATAGGGCCAAATCTTTTTTTATTTATTTAAAGACAATTTTTTTTTTATTTAGAGTTTTATTAAATATTCCACCTCGTAAAATAAAATATTGCTTGATTGTTTTGCTTCTTTTTCGATTTCATTTGTTTATAAATATATAATATTATATAACACAATACAAAATTCTCGCCTTTTCTTCTTCTTTTTCACGCTAAGAACAGTAATTTGATGACAATTTTTGGCATTTGTTTTAAACTGCCATACTTATAAATTAAAGTATTGTAAATTCATATGGCAATGCTTAAAGCTTTAATCTTTCACTCAAAAACGCCAAAGAGGATTAAGGCTAGATTAATTTTATTATAAGATAAACAAATCTTACTATTGATCCTGGTTTAAACTCTAAGTAAAAAACCCGCTCTAAATCAGTGAAAGTTAAACTCACTTTTTGGTTTAAAAACATATAAACCATCTCTAAATGCATAAAATTGGGCGTTTAAAATTCTAAAAAATTTAACAACATCTATCGTAGTGAGGCCACAATATTATTTTTGACACTACATATTACATGGGGTCTTTACCTTAGATAATATCTGATATAATATGTGAGAGAACGTCGGCAGAATGAGAGAACACATTTCTTCATGTTAATCTTAATCTCAAACACGGAGAACACGTATCGTTTAAGATTTTATAATCGAATGATTCTCGAACAGTAAATTTATGTCGTTTTAATTCTTTTTATTAGTTAAAAAAATTGTTTTTTTAAACACTTATCACAAGATTTGCACTATTTGCACTAAAAAATTAAACAATTTAATGAATACGTCGTATTATTGGTTTATATGTATGTATGTATGTATGTATGTGTATTTTTGACAGCGCATCTTTTAAAATAATTGTTATAAGATTTCTCATAAATACTGTCTCATAACATTTATTATAATATTAATACTAACACTATTTGAGAGTCCACACGTAAGATAATACTATTTGCGATTGAATTTGACGTTTGCTGATATAAAAATCTTATATCTTATCTTACACAGAAACAATTCTGCAAAATTGTTCACTAATTAAAGCATTAATCAAAAATAAAATCAGTTTTTTTATTTTTAATTGATACTATTAATTCGTTTACTGGTGCAAATTTAATTAATTTTTTAATTAATATCACAAATTTTTTAATTGAAATCAATTTTTAATTTTTTTTTGTGTAGGTGGAGACCAGTAGCTCGTTTCTGTATTTCTCGCATCGTAAAATTTCTTACATGAAGTGTGAAACAAAAAATTCCATCGTTTCTCGATTTATGAGATAAAAGTGTTTCTGTATTTGAATGCGAAAACAGACACAACAAATTCTGTTTATACTGGAATATTTCCAGTAATTAAGTGTCAAATAAAAGCGAAACGTCAACAAAAGAAATAAATATAATAAAAACAGGGCTGCCAGATTTGACGAGTTATCGTCATCTTGACGATTTTTTGTTCCGATATTAACAAAGTGACGTTTTGATGATTTTTTCTAAAAAAGTGACGAAAGCAAAAACAAAATAAAAAATATTTTATAATTTTGTTGTTACTTTCTATAGAAATTCATCTTGAATTTTTAAATTTCAAACACTTCTATTTTGTGGCGTTGAAAATTGAAAAAAAAAAAAAATAATATGAATGTCTGTAGAAAGCAACAACAAATTTATAAAATATTTTTGATTTTATTTTTGCTTTTAATGAAATTGTTGGCTTTGCGTTTTACACTATGAGCCCCTTAGTCTTCGAAATAAGATAATTGTAAATATTTTTATATGTTTGTTTATTAGAAAAAAAGATATCTTTAGAAACAAGGCTGCTTAAATTTTTATATTTATCCCTATTGTGAAAATTGTCCTCGAAATTGTTTGTTTCTTCCCTAAAAAATGTATCGGCAAAAGCAAAATTTCGAGGGAAAGTAATGGACCGACTTGGCTTATTTTGAACATTTAATACTTCTTATATACATATACAAAATATGATTGATATTTGATATTCTTATCTTATATGTACACTTTTGTGCCAAAACCATTATTCCGGCAAGAAAGAAATTTGTTTGTCTCCCAGTAAAAACTTTTTCAAAATGGATAGCTTCTTTCACTCGTTATTAAGTAGCTTTCTTCCATAAGAACTTCGACAACTACATTTTTCTGGATGTATTAAGATAAAAAAAATGACTTATAGTGCATTTACACCTACGCCATAAACAGGTTATAAGTTGTTTATGATGATAAACTAGTTTGAGAAACTTGTTTATCCATACAAATTATAAACACGTTTGTAACTTGCTTTTGAGATAAACTAGTTACAAACAACCAGTTTTAGTTAATGCAACTCTGTTTTTTCAAATTTTGTTCTGGCAATGCTACTGATATTTGACATTTCCTCAAAAATAAAAAAAAAATCAAGTAAAAAAAAATTTACTTTTGCCTGTAAAAAAGCCAAAACAGTAGTAAGAAAAATAAAATAATCAAAGAAAATAAAAAAGGTTTGTTTATATGTTCGTATGTGTGTGCATCAACGTTTTTTTTTTATTATTGGGGCTAAGAACTTGTCAAAGATAAACAACTTAACTGTCAAAAATGCTGATGTAAACGGTATAGTTTATGAAAGTAGTTTACGATCATAAGCTAGTTTGAAAATTACAAGTGTAAATGCACTATTACTTTTGAATTTGTTCTTTTTGGCACAACCCTTGTAAAATTCATTAGTTTTTCAGTAGAATTGTATGTAGTGCTTTACTGTGTTTCTGATTACTTAACATATTATTTTGTAGACGAAGATTTTACTGGGTCTTTAACCCGTTTATTTATGAACCGATTTTTTTAATTTTAACTACAAGGTATTCTACTAAGTCTATTTCAGGTAAAAAAGAAAAAGATTATAGGAATAGGTAAATTAAAGATTTATATCTCAATTATTAAATAATAATTATTAAATACCCATGAACTTTAACTATGTTTTTGTTTGATTATTTTTTAATAAAAGCCGAAACAAATTTGTTTAAAATTGATTTTGAATTGCACGATTTTTAAAACAAAAAAGACGATCATTTTTATTTTTTTCTCAGGAAATTGACGATTTTGACACAAATTTATCTGGCAGCACTGATTAAAACCAAAACAAGAAAAGGCTAACAAAAATTTAAACTAACAAAATATAACAATTGTTTTTTGTTTATTTTCATCATATAAATTATGCATTTATCATTTATATTCCTTCTATTTTTTTATTTATTTAAAAAAAAAGTATATAAACATATTTTAAATTCAAAATATCTACATTTTGTTTTTCTCGCCACCAATTTCAAATGTGACTTATTTTGACAGTTCTTGAAAGAAACTTTTCGCAAAATATTGTTATAGAAACACTTTTTCTCGCATCCTTCCAATAATTGCTGGAAAATTATTTAAATGACAGATAATTCTCGCAAAAAAAAGATACAGAAACACTTGTGTGAGAAAAACCATTTTGTTTCATTTCACACTATTTTTGTTGCAATTCACACGTTTCATGCGAAGAGTTTTACGATGTGAGATATACAGAAACGGGCTACAGGACTGCCGGAAATTTTCAGCAAAAAATCTTAATTTCTCCAAAAAAATCTTATTTTGGAAAAAAAATCTTTTTTTTGGAAAAAATAAGTTTTTTTTTTATTAAAATTAACTTTAAAACATATCAATATGCATTTCCACTGTTGCCAACTTTTTTTTGAAGATTTCCCGCCAAATCGGACTTCAAGACCGCTAGAAACCGCTAAATACAAAAAGTTTCCTTAAGTTCAATATGGCTAGCCTCATATGATTAACATGTATTCGCATATTTGCTTAAGCCAACTTAAGCACATTATGGTTGGGCCTTAAGTATTTTTTTTGTCCAGTAAACCGCAAGGTTGCATTATTAAGTTTAAAAATTTTCAAATTGGAACAAAGAAGGTTTTTTTTAATTGAACCTAGCCTTCGTCTAGACAAAACAAAAAATCTTGTTTTTGGGGGAAAAATATTAAAATTTTTTTTTCGGTTAAAAAATCTTAAAAAATAAGGTAAAATCTTACTTCTGGCAGCGCTGGTGGAGACCCTGTGTTACATATGTGGCACTGATTTACAGCTGTTGAGTTTTAACAATGTATAGACTTAAGTTTAGTTCAACTAAACCAGCTTTTAAACATTTACTGATTTGGCTAATAAATCAGCTCATGTAAAAGCCTATAAAACTTGGAAATCCATTAGATGGGATCTGCAAAGAACTTCGTAATTTGACATTGGAAATAATTTTTTCTCGACACAACTTTATTCGAATTTTTTTGGGGGTAATGAGATTGTTTTTCTGTACGCTATGATGTTAACCATCTTAAAGTTTAAATGTTGTAAACCTATATTAAAACCGAATATATTCCTCTTATCTAAGTAGGGCACCTTTAAAATGTTTTGCTCTTAATCCATATTTATTTTTTATATAGTGCACTCTACAAAACCAAGTCTAACCTACAATCGAACATATTCTCATTCATACGTTTAGACGATACAAAATAAAACCCAACAGCAATGGCAGCCAAGCAGACTTTTAATCTACAAGTAGTCATAATCTCAAATGCATGTGACTGAATGTTTGTCTGTCTGTTTTTTCGTCTGTGCCTGGTTGCTCACGTATTTTAACCCTGATACACCACCACACAACGGGATTAAAAGCAGTAGTTGCAATCATTTGCATACATCCTACAATTTTATTTACATTATTTTTTTTTATTTAATTTTGGTTTATTTCGGTTTATTTATATTCATTTTTTGTGAATTGGTCAACCATGTTGTCTCTTATTGAATAAAAATAATAAAAGTTCGCATGGCTTCTATTTATGTTTATTTTTTAGAATTTCTATATTAATGCTAACACGCTTTATTTACCCCACAGTTTTTAAGAATATAGAAAAGTTGAGTTGGTTGGATTCTCTGCAGACAAAAATTTGGGATTTGAAAAACGTTATCTACACTGCATCTTCATATTGATGATGCCCTAACATCAGAATTGGGAAATCAATGTTACTACAAATGGCATCAATGATGCAAAAAGTAACATCAATCCAATGACTAACGTCTTCGTACAATTTTGTCATTTTTCACGTGTTATCTATTTTATGACTATAGTGACATCAATTCGATGCCACATTTTGTATATTATTAACATTATTTTCATGATTACAATGTATTATAAGAAGCAAAAAATCCTATAATCTATTTTTTTTAAATAATTTAGTTAAATACATGAAATGTTTAAAGTGGAATGATTACGAAACCCACATGAGGCATGGTGCTGGTGTCTTATTATTGAGAGTTCTGCTGTAAGCAAAGGTCGTAATTCAACAAACGTGAAACAAACATATGCAACGGGTAAATAAATAATAATATTCTCTCACTTTGACTTAAGTCAATTCCAATGACTTTGACTAAATGACAGTTTGTCATTAAATTGATGCTAATCTGTCCTTTCTCCGATGTTACTGCGTCATCGCACTGAGGACATGTTCGTCATTTCTGTGATGCCGATGTGTCATCCCATTGATGACATAATTTCATTTTGACCCTGATGACACTTTGGCCAAGTGATGTTAAGGTTGACATCACAATGATGACAAGTGTTATGGGGTCAAAAACGAAGACACATGTCATAGTACTGATGTCAAAATACATCAGCGTTTTGACGCCTTTTCTATCAGTATATTGTTACCTAAGCAGGAGAGTTCATTATCTCAATTTTTTAACATCAATGTACCATCTATCTTTTTTTTTCTTATGCTTATCTCGCAAAGTTCTACGCTTGTCAGCAGGAGACCAGAGTCTCTGGCGGGAATCGAACCCGCAACCCCTGCACTGTTAGACTAGCTCACTACCAACTAGCCTACCGGGGCACACAATCTTTATCTCAAAACTCGATGTTATTTACGTCATTCTTATGACAATTGAAAGGAACAATTTTTGATAAATCGTATAAACCATAGTATACAACTAGTCTGCCGACTATTTGACAGGAATCTAACTCACATGTCAGTACCCAACAAACACGAAGTCAAACCTTTGATATGAAATGATTTTATCATTTGAAATCAAACACAATTCTCAAACGTTTTTCAATTGTTTGATTTTAACATTTAAATTCAAATTGACAATGATTTTGAAAATAAACATTTGACATCAAATGTTTAATGAATTTGATGTCAAACTGATATCAAATGTTTAATTCAAATTAAAACTAAACTTGGCAATACTAAAGCAAAAAGTAAATGTAAACATTAAAAATGGCGATTTAAGGTAAGTTTTTACTTCGTGGTTAACTGAGTTTTACAAGTGAACGATTTACTTCTTGTGACAAATAAAAATTATTTGTGAGTAATTCTAATGATTAAGAATACGAATTAAAAAAAATAAAACGGGAAAGTGAAGAAATTATAAGTTTGTTGTATGATCGCGGGGCTACAATAAAATAAAAGGGAGCCAAGTATTTCGTCTTTCCAAGAATTAGAGGACGGAAAAACATTATTTCAACTCTAAGACATGGTGCCGAATGTTTATCTCACAGTTTGTTTAAATAAATAATAAATTTAAATATTAAAAAAATAAAATCTTTTTATATATGTATTATAATCCAGATTTGAAAAACATTTGAGAATTACGTTTGAAAGCAAGTTGAAAATAAAGGGATTTTGCAATTTGAAAATAATTTCCCCTTTTTGTAAAGAATGCTATGATTTTCAAATTATTTTCAAATCATTATCAAACGTTTGTCGTTTGAGAAAACGTTTGATTTCAAATAATTTTCAATTTGAAATCAAACCTCCGTGTTTGTTGGGAAGTACCATAGATGGGCATTTTTCAGTACCAGTACTTTTTCAGTATTTTCTTTTTTTATTAATTTCTGAAAAAAAAAAAATTAGTATTCAGTAAATTTTACTGCTTACTGAAAACAAAAATCAGTATTCAGTAAAAGTACTGATTACTGAAAACAAAAATCCAAATATCTTCTAACTACGAAAGAATTTCTGTACCGTTATAACATGAAACTTTTTTTTATATTTTTATTAGTTGCAATTTTTACAATTGATAATGTAATTAATAGCACCGGGTAGTTAACTTATGTATCAATATTAATTTACAAATTTTATACAAAAAAATAAAAAAAGTATAAAATGTAAATTTACATTAATGCAAAGTCCCCATATAATTGGCGTGGCATACTGGTTAGTGTTTAAGCCTATAATCCTTAGGATTCTACCGGCTTTGGGAGACAAGATATTTTCTTTTTTATGTTTTAAATTTAAAAATAATTTTTTTTTTTTAAATTTAAAAAAATAAAAAAAAATAAACTTTTTTTTTTCAAAATCAAAACATAAATATGATTTTAAATATAAAATATATTGGTCTAGTACTAGGTGTTTAAGGCTCTCATCTACAAGGTCGTGGGTTCGACTCTCAGCTCGGTCGGCTGGAAATTTTTTTTCATTGTTATTTTAATAATAACTCGTTGTTTTAACTATGTTAATAAATTTTTTTACCCAATAACACATTTCCTTTTTAAATAATTTAAAAAAGTGAAAACACGCCACTATTCATACAATGTGAATGTATTATTTTTAAAGCAGACAGTATCTACAATCAATCATTTATTGATTACTGCATTTTTTTATACAATCAGTACTTTTTACTGAATACTGATTTTTTTTCAGTAATCAGTCATTTTTACTGAATACTGATTTTTGTTTTCAATAACCAGTAAAATTTACTGAATACTGATTTTTTTTTCAGTAATCAGTACTTTTTACTGAATACTGTTTTTGTTTTCAATAACCAGTAAAATTTACTGAATACAGATTTTTTTTTTTCAGTAATCAGTACTTTTTACTGATTACTGAAACGCGTAATGCAGTAAAAAATAATGCAGTATGCCCATGTATGGGTAGTACCTATTAGATGTTTGTATTCGTAATGTTTTTTTCAAATGGATTGGTGTTTAAAACTATTTTTACCACTAAACATAGTTGCATAAAATCGTATAGAATCTGGCAACAATTTTTTTTTTTTAAATACAATTTTCCTTATTCGAAAAATTTTAATTTATTTAATGCAGTCTGCATTTATAAACTTTTAAAAACAATTTATGTTTAATTTTTATTCTCCAATGTAGAAAAATATTAATTTAATATAAGATTTCAAGAGTGTTTCGATAAGCGATAGAAAACAACTATTTTCGAAAGCCAGCTGATTTGATCGGTATACTTAAAGGTAATTTTTCGAACAAAAGAATAATACCCTCTCCAGCTATGGTGGAACGTGCATCTTTTATTCCCTCCATACCTACCAGTTTTTACTCCACTTTTTTATTTTATTAAAAAAAAAAATTGTTGTATGCGAATTTTTCTTTTAAAAAGTTAAAAATTTTATTTACGATTATCAAAAAGTAATTTCAATTTTTGGGAATACAAAATTTTAATTTCAAAAGATTTTGTTATTCGTGCTTAATTCCCAGTTTTTATTATTGATAAAAACACTTGAAATTTATTGTTGATGGGATAAGCTATTAATTGAAGTGGATTCTTGGAAATGTTTTTATTTAATTTAATTTTCAATAAATCCAATTACACGATAATGTTATTAACTTTTACTTTTTTATGCCCGTTTTTATAACTTGCCATTAGCGAAAAGTAGACTTTAACCGGCCTTATAAAAAGTGTTGCATTATTAATATTTTTCTTTAACCTAAAGTGATTGATCAAGTAAATTAAGGTTCATCCTACCTGGTAGGTTTTAAGTAAAGTTGTAATAATGGAACACGATAAAATGCTACCTTTAGCTGTCGGTAAGTTGTAAAAAGGGGCCTTAAACTAATATAATGTCGATTTAGTTAAATTAAAATCATAAACTCGTTCAATTAAAAATTAATTAAAGAAGTCAATTAAATATTTAAAAAAGAATACGAAAATTTACTTAAAATAAGATTTTTAAGGAAACAGACATGAGTTTGAATTTTTCTAGTTATAAAAAAGCGTCTGGTGTAAATAAGCTTTTCTTTATCCCTCGTTTGCAACATAAAAAGTCATGTCTGTGCCCCATAAGCAAAAAAGTTATTAAGGAAATTCAGGGTGGCTACTTTCTATTCCGATGCGAAAGTAAAATGGTAGCAAATCGAGTGATTGGTTCTCTTTAATGCGTTTGCTCATTCGTCTTTCGTATCTTTTTTTGTTCTTTTCGTTATGTACTAGTTTATTTTCTTAAAATTTTCAAATTTTTACAATTGTGTTTTAAAATTTCATTGCTCTCAGTCTGCGCCATCTTTTATTTTTATGGCCAATTCTGCTTTGTTGTCAAGCGACTTTGCAAAGGGTTTGCAAAAGCGATAGAGATAATCAAATTTAGCTCTTAATACATAAAGCTTTCGTGTCGAAATTGCATTCGCATCGCATTAAAAAATTCATTTTAAAACTTCTACATTTTATTCCACATTGTAACAGGAGTACGAACAAAGTGCCCAGCGTTTAACGTAAAAAGTCCGATTAGTTGGTTATGCATGATTTAAATTTTGGATAAGAAATATCTTAACATAATCTTGGACATCTGGTAACGCCGGGAGTATCAATATTTATTTTCTTCTTTCGAAAACATCGACTTTAAAGCTAAAGTTTGTTTTATATTTTTAAACAGTCTTCATCCAAGGTGCATTTTTAGCTAAAACCATTATTTTAATGAGAGAATCTGTCCGATTGTTCTTAGAGAACGTACTTATATTCTAAATTTTCGTAATAGTTATTTACAATTCTAAAGTAAATGGGATATTTCTCGCTCTATAATGATTTGTATTCATATGCAAATAAGCAATTTCTTTTAAAATCGTGCTGTTTTCAAAATTTTCGAGATCTGTAAAGAAAATAATAATTAAAGTTGTTAGAATTAAAAAAAAAAACATAATATTATACAACTAACAAAGTTTAAACTTCAAATGATCCGTAACGTATACGTTTACGTCAGAATTACAAAACCTTCAGGCAACAAAATTTTCTTGCTCTACGTTAATAGACGTAAAATTCTCTCTCTGTTTCTAAGTTAAATTGCAAAACCATCAATTCCTTTAAAGGAAAGTTCAAAACAATGTTTTCCGCAGGGCTATCGGAATTAGGGTTTTAGTACCATAGTCGGAGTCGAAGTACCCACAAAAGCTCGCGACTCCGACTACAACATTTTTCGGCCTAAAAAATTTAAAAAATTTTTCTAATATTTTCTAAAATAAAAATTCTTCGAAATTAGCGATGCATTAAAAACATCGATCTGAAATTTTTACAGAATAATTTTCTTGCTAAATTTAACCATTTAAAAGGTACTGCATTAAAAAAAGGTTTAAAGTCAAAAAAGGACCAGTCTCATATACATTTACCGTCAATTTAAGTGTAGTAGGTGGAGTTGGAGTCAAAGTCGCAATTAAAAAAATTTTAGCGGTTGGAGTCGGAATTAGAACTTTTTTTGACGACTCTACAGCCCTGGACTGACTGCCGCGGGAATCGAACCCAGCCTTTAACGGACAGGTTACCCTTACTTAAAAAGCACGAAAAAACAGAAGTAAGAAAGAACATGTAAATCAATTAAAATAGATAACACTGCGGAACAGACATTTTGCGGTCTGGAATTTGATTTCAAATTTTTACTTATTGAGGTCGCTGATTTTAAATCTAATCTCCATTTTTCTCTATCAGCTCTACTTTTCGAGATATACAGTTATGTTAAAAACTAAGGTACTTTCACTACATACCCAGTAAAAACTTCACTTACTTTTTCAAAATAAATAGCTACTTTCACTCATTATTTAGTAGCTTTCTTCTTTAACTACTTCTACAACAATTCTATAACTACTTTTTTCTGGATGTATGCAGTTAAAAAAAATAATGACTTACTTTTGATTGCGTTCATTTTGGGACATCCCTTGTAAAATTCATTGGTTCTTTCAGTAGAATTGTAAGTAGTGCTTTTATGATGTTCTGATTACTCAACACATTATTTTGCAGGCGAAGTATATTGGAATAACTTAAAAACGGTTGTTTTTCAGTTTGCCCTGTAGTTTCAGAAATATGGTTGATTTTTTGAAGAAAAAAAGAAACATTTTGAAAAAAAAACAATTTTTTTGTTCTTAAAAATTCATAAAAAATAAAAATGCGACAAAAGTCACAGTTTTTGTCTAAAAACATTTATCTTAACATAATTTCGAATGAATTCCATTACTGAAATGTTTAAATTTTGTATTCTTTTACGGCATTTAAACGATCGAGATTAAGCTTAGCTAGGCGAATTACAGATTACGGCTTCTGAATGGATTTTACTTAACATACATTACAGTAAGGTTATTGTCAAAAAATAATTTTTCCCGAAAATCGTAAAATTTTTATCACAGGTACAGAAAAAATATTGGGGGTATAGACATAATTTTTTCATATTATTATTCCCACTTATATCCTCAATAAATCCCAATGTGATGATCAAACAATTCTTAAATTTGTTAAATAAAATTTTTAAAAATTTTAAAATGGTGTTTCGAAACTGCCGTTAAAAAAATATGCTCAAACCTACGAAGACAAAAATTCATATTCAATTAAATACGGGTATATTTATAAGTAAAAAGTTAACTTATTCCAATATTTCTTATATTCTTTCTTATATTGTAGCGTCGCTGCCACAAACAAATACTGAAGACAAGTGTAGACGTGTAGAAGCAAAAAATAAAGGGTCGATTACGGATGGCGACTGGACTGAAGTTGTGTTGGCAGCAGCGAAATAAGGCAACGCCGCTCATGTTAAAATATAGAATTTTTTTTTATTCTAAACGGTGTTTTTTTTTGGAATGATACAACTTTGAGTTGGCATCACTGCTTTATTTAATCACCTATTTAACAGCAGATGGTTGTTTTTTGTTTAGTTTGCTTTGACATTTCATTATGGATCGACTTACACCAGAGCAACGCGTGCAAATTGTTGAAATTTTTAATTTAAATAATTCGGCGAATGGGCTGAAGCACAAATTGATATTGATTTTGAATTATCATTCAAAATTTTATTTTCCGATGAAGCCAATTTCTGGTTGAATGGGTACGTAAATAAGCAAAATTGTCGCATTTGGAGTGACGAGAAACCACAAGCTTTTGTCGAAACACCATGACATCCCCAGAAAATTTGTTTGGTGCGCTTTGTGGGCTGGCGGAGTCATTGGCCCATACGTCTTCAAAAACGATGATGGTCAGAATGCAAAAAGTTGTTGAAAATTGGTGTTCAACGCGCCAGCCGTGGCGGCCACATGGCCGAAATCATATTTAAACATTAATGTCATAAAATTTTCTATCCAATAAACACCGTTTCATTGATATCAAAAATATATTACTATGTTTTATTATGATTTAAACTTGTATCACTCTATGAAACACACCCTAAATATTTAAACATCAGCGGCGTTGCCTTATTTTGCTGCTGGCAACAAAATTTCAGTTCAGTTGCCATCCGTAATCGACCCATTAATGCTTCAATACAAATATACGGGTGTACAAATATTCTCAAAAATAATCAAGGGAATAAAAAATACACGCAGCAATGAAAGTGTCAAAAAAAAAAAATACACATTCTTTATTTTTTTAGTTTAAGTACAAAATTTTTTATGTTGATTTCTTAAGTAAGGATCGCAAATTATTTGCATGCGCCCGCTTCATAAGACACACAAGTAAATATCACAAATACTTGAAAACTGCACGCGGTAATTTTAAAATACTTGGAGTACAGGTAAACATTTTTTACTGTATTGAAAGGTTTTGAAAAAAAAAACAAGTACTGTCTGGAGTAACGGCGTAATGCAAAGAAAAAATGTGAACTTGAAGTGTTCGTTAAAACCGGTTTTCCATAACAACTTTTTTTTTAACGAATCTTTAAGTTCACATAATTTTTTTTTTTGTATAAGGCCGCATTTCTTTGAGTTTTTGTACCCTCGCAACACTATTTACATTGAGCGACGAATAGTAACGCAAAGCTTTTGTCATTGCGATTTTACACAAACGTTTTCTTACACAGAAATATGCTATTAAGTGTTGCCGGATGGCAAAAAAAAAAAAAAAATGCAATTACTTGATGAAAAGTAAAATCCCACAAAAGTTTAAGGATTTAATAAAAGATTTACTTTTGTGTGATTCTATATTACAAATGTTTTGAATACTAGTATCAGATAGAGATTTTGTGAAAGTATTCTTTATGTTCATTGCCAACTTACCCAAACTAAAACCGCACACTTTAATGCGCTTCCATCTCTTTCTTACACTCTCCACTGCTAGTAAAAAACTCAAAAAGTTTACATTCAAGAAGTTATCGGCAGTTCCATAAATTAAAAACCCCAACTGATCGTTAACATCCAGTAAATCTAGCCAATATTTTAAGCCCCTCAAAAATATTTCGAAAGGTATAGTAAGAAATTCCAAAGTTGTCTTGACTTTAAAAGTATCCTGGCTACTTCTTTTATCCTCAATTATGGCATAACTCGTATAAATTGTCAGACGTCTTAAGCACAATTTCGAAACCAGCATTTTTAAAAGTCTCCAAGACAGGCCATTGCTACTAGCGAATGTCAGTTCTCTTAACGATTTTAAGGCGAATATCATACGCGACAAGTGATAGGGATTTGTAATGTATAAGTTCTTGAGATGAGGACATTTATCTTTAATCCAATCATGATTGATGTCGCCATTAAACCAGTTAAGAGTCTGAAGGCCGTTAAAATTATTCAAAGATCTTTGAAACATTTCCGATATTTCCGTAGAGCAAATAGAGTCAATGGTAATGGATTCTATAGTGGGTGAAATGTAAATGTAATTGTGACAATCATAGACTCGCGTATTAAACAATTTAAAATTTTTCAATTTAAGTCCACCCACAATTTGCTGTAAATTGTTAAAGGTCAGGCCCGTACAACAGTTCAGTGTTAATTCTTGAAGACCATGCAAGGGACAAAAATCCTCCACATCTATATCACAATTTTCCAAATGTAAACAATTCAAATCTTTACAATATTTACGCAAAATGTCAATAACTTTTATATTTATTACAATTTCGCCGCAATAGGAACTTATGGTTAAGTCCCGTAGCAGGGGACAAGCTTTTATATAGCCCGTAAAAGTACACCAAAAGTCATAAGATATAGTGCCGATATGGAAAACCTCTAAGTGCCATATATTGGGAGGTATAAAAGTCTTATCCGTTTTCCCACTTTCTTCACAAATTACAGTAAAATTTTTCAATTTTAAAGATTTCAACTTCAGAAGGCTGCTCAGAAGTTGTTCAACGTAGATCAGCTGTAATTCTCTTATACTGCCCGGCGGCCGTTCAGGTTGAATTTCCAGTTCCTGAAGCTCCAGCATATCACATATATGATCAATATTCAAATTAACGCCAGGAATTAAAGTTTGAAAATGTTCACAGAAGCATTGAATCAAAAGTAAACTTCTTAATTGCAAACACTTTTCGGAAATCACTTGCAAGTCCTCATTTGTGACCGACATCTGATGGAAAATTAATTTCTTTAAATTTCCAAAAGGTTCTAAATTTAAATGAAAATATTCCACATTTAAATTATCGTCTTTCTTATCATCCTGCACTTTTAAAATTTCAATATCTTTAGATTTATTCGCTAAAAACTCCTCACAATCTTTATGATTTAAAACAAACTTTGGTTCCTTAAGTTCTTCCAAGTCGTTTAACTCCACACTCGAATTACGTGTGATAATATTAACGTAGCGGCTTTTATTAATACTCAATTCTATTAAATTATCCAACCACATATTTATGAAACTTTTGTGGAATTTGTTAATTTTTTACCAAACTATTTTTAAAAATGTTTTATTAGAAACTGTGAATACATAATTACTCTGAGTAAAAGGTTTAACAAGACTGATCTTTGATGATCGTTGCAGAGAAGTACAAGAATTTTTATTGTACATATATTTTTTTGTTATCAAAATAAGTTCATTGTCAAGTAGATTGATTAGTAATAAGATAAAAATATTTAAATAAAATACAGATTATAGAACGAAAGCGAAAAAATATTTATATTTAGAGTTTATGGGTAGAAATTATTAAATTCAAAAGATTACTGTGTACATTACTTTGCAGTCTTAATGGCTACTACCTTCATTACAATTTAAAATTGTTTTCTCTTTTCACTCTCTTCGCCATTAACTCTACGCTAATCAAATAATTTTATATTCTACGCAGTACGATTTAAATGAAAGTCGAATTTTATTTAGTGAATCTTAAAGCGTTAATTATAGAAGGAATATTAGTTTTACACGAATGAAATAAAGAAAACAAGATAGCGCATTTAAATTATAAAAACATTTTCTTTCTACAAACGTACGTCACTGTAGTAAATGAGCACAAACTCCATCTTACAACTAAGTATTTGTGGTATGCTGAATGTTTGTATACATTTAAATATCTTAACTATAGTGTCGTAAAAATGAGAGTGTAAAGTTAACGAATCTGTGCAATGCGTTATCTTGTTTTCATTGGCCACATTCAAAAGACGTAACTGTTACGCAACTGTTACTTCTTATGAATGTGCTCTTGGTTTCGTTATATAGTCATTTCGTCATATAGTTAAAAATTTCCTTTGGCTCGCTAATACCCTGAACATTACCTTGGTTTTGTTTTTATTTCTTCGGAGTCTGAACATTACCTTGGTTTTGTTTTTATTTCTTCGGAGTCTGGTAAGATATCTTTTTTTAATGCCCAGTCCACAATTTGAAAAGGACAAATTCCTTCTATTTATAGGGCTAAAGTAGCAATTCCGACATTAAAAATCGTTTTTTGATGTCTCTCGGTTTCTGTCTACGTGATTTCTTTGCAGTGGATGAATCCTAGTGTTTTTAAGCGAAAACAAATTAAGAATATGTACATCACGTGAGTTTTGCTTAAGCGTCTTAAAAAGCATTAACTTCAAGGCCAAGAACTCCCAACAGCAAACTTATCTGTTCTCTTGATGTTTTTCTATTTTCAGGTTTTTAAATTTCTAAGACGGTTTTCACCAGTGTTCGAAAATAAACACTAAATATCGCTTCTTACCCTACGTTTCCACTAGGGATGCAAAACGGGATCGATTTTAACAAATCCCGTTCCCGATATTTTCGGGATTTTTCGGGATCAATTTGTTTCTTTAATATACAACTTTTTAAAAAAAAAACAACAACACTTTATTTATTTATTTATGTTTGAATTTAAAAAACAGAAAACTTAACATAACAATTCATAAGCAATTTTTTTTAATTAACTAAATTTTATTTATTTTTGAGTTTTTAAAAAAGAAAAATTAACAGAACAATTAATTCATTTTATATAAAAATTTTACGATTTCGTTATTTCTTAATTTTTTGTGCGACGATAACATGTTTAAATCTAAATATAACAGTAAACATTTTTTTTATATTGTTGTTGAAACTATTAGTTAAGAATAAAAACCTAGATAATGAACTATATTTAAAGTTGATGAGAAGTAAAAAGGGCTGTTTAACCATACGAAGGTTGTGTTTTTTTTTATGAAATTTGTCATAGCTATACTTGGCAATTTATGATTAGCGTAACTTCTAATTAATTTACCTGGCGTTTACATTTGCCAGTACTGGCATGACAGTAGCAATACAAACTTTTTTACTAATACATACACACTTTTCCAACTGTCTTGTTTACTGTCTAGCAAATTTTGTAGACAGTAAAATTGGACAGTGATTTGTCATTTTCTAATAGTAATCTGAAGTTTTATTAGCCAAAGGAAAAAAATTTTAAAAAAATAAATATATTTTCTTTGATTTTTTATGTTTTAGTTAAGTGTTATGTTTTTTTTACAAAATATAGTTATTTTAGGCTGTTTTTAAGTTTGTTTGGTTCATATAAAACACGTTTAGCTGAACTTTAACTGCAACATTCACGTTTGACATATATTTCAAAGTGAACTGTCTTAACTACTGTCTGGACGCCTACGTCACGAAGACAGTTAGCAGTGTTTTTGGCAACTAATATGTATTTTCTTACTGTCTTGCCAGTACTGTCAAATGTAAACGCTATGTTAGTAAAATTTTTAAGTTCTATTCGAAGTGTTGCCATAACTGTTTAATGAGAATATGACAAAACTTCAAAAAATCTGCTAAATCTTTAAATGAAGAAAAAATGCTATAAATCTGCTAAATGTTAAGTTGGTACAAAAAAATATGCTAAAAATCTGCAGAATTTTTTATAAAAAATACTATGCTATAAATCTGCTAAATAAAAAGTAATTTATATACAGGGTTTAAAAAACTGCAGTCAAAATAAAAAATTGCTTTTTGATTTTTCATTGGACAAAAATAAAGTGTTGCCTTTAGTTCTGATTCATCAAATGAAAACAGTCGTAGTCCAGGCAAAAGCAAAAAACGAAAAGTTGTACAAACAAAGTAAGTACCATAGTTGTATAACAGGGCAGTATGAACACCTTTAATAAAAGAAAGGGGAAAATATGCAACATGTTTTGCATGTTTTTCTTCAACTTTTTCACAAAAGAACTTGAACATTTTTCCCACAGTTGTATTTTTTGTACAAACGAACACAAAAATGTAGAACATGTTACATTAATGCAACATATTTCTCAGAAAAGAAATCGTCAAAAAATTTTTTATAATGTAACATTATATGTATTAAACAAAATTAATATGTAAAAAACTTTCAAATGTAAATTTTTTATTATATTCATAAAAATCAATGTTACAAAACTAGCACTTTTATTTTTCACTGTAATACAATTATCACTTATTTTTTTCGATTTAGCACTATAAATTTGAATTCTTCTGGCAAGCCTGGTCTATATATTTCATTAAAAATTTTATTTAAAAAAAAAATATTAGATTAATAATGCGACAAACGAAGAAGTAGTAATAATTTGAATATAAAACAAAATTTGCTAATAAATTCTGCGTATCTAAGAAGTAAAAATATGCTTTTGGACAAGGAAATATGGCTAAAATCAGTTAGCATATTTTTTAAAAAATATATGCAATTTTCCAACTTACTCTGCTAAAGATAGCAGAAAATATGCTAAAATGGCAGCACTGATTTCTTGTAAATCAACGATTATGTTACAGAATTTTCAATAATCAGGAATGGAATTATATGCAAATACATTTTTTCTCGAACGTTTTATTTTTAATATTTTTTTTTAGGAAAACACAACCAAACAAACATTTTTAAAGTAAAAATAATAATCAAAGTCATTTTTGGGGAATACATACATAATTTTAATCAATCAGCCTTATTACGGTTGTCGGTGTCGTCAACGACAGTGTCGTTTTTGTAGAAGATTAAAGAGCACAGATTGTGTGTCACTTTAGTCTACTACAAAAAAGGACATATTCGTTGACAACAACGACAACCGTAATAAGGCTGAATAAGATTTTTTTGGTTGTGCTTTATTCCCAATTTTCGTTCTTGATGAATACACTGAAATTTATTGTTGGATGACACGCCAGTTCCTATGCGCATTTCACTGGTTGCTTAGGCAAGATCATCAGGAAACCTTTAGAAAAGCTAAAGATATTAAATATGCAAACAAAACTGTATAGTAAATGAGAATTACAAACACTCAAATTTTATTCACAACGATATCAAAGCTTAAACAATATACCAACAGTAAACAGTGAGTTTATCTTTTTTTACATTCCCCACTACAACTGTTTTGAGTTCGCCCAACATTAATTGTAGTTGTAAGTGGGTTAAGTGCATTTATCAAGAATGGAAATTGGGAATTAAGCACAACAAACAAAATCTTATTACATAATTAAAAATAATTTTGAATATTTAGGAGATTGGTCGATTTTTATCTGGAATTATTTTTAAATCACAAATTACTAAAAAATGTTATCTATATACATATATAAAAATGAAATGCTGTCCGTTGCTAAGCACATAACTTGAGAACGGCTTGACCGATTTCGCTATTTTTTTTTAAATGTGTGTAATAGTCTGAAAAAGGTTTTTATGCGAAGAAAAATTGAAAAAGTTGCTTGTAAAATTTTAAAACTCGGAAAAAACTAAAATTGTGTTTTTCTGTGGGATTTTAAATTTTTTTTATAGATTCCGCTCAAACTTAGTAAGAAAAGCGTTTTAGTTCGGAAAATATGAATGAACAAGTTTTATTGACCACGACCATTTTTACGTCCACTTTCTCGGCATACCTAATATACGTATTTTTTGTTGTTTGTTGGTCGTGAAGTTCATTTAAATTTAGACAGGGAAACGTCTGTGGTGTCAGCTAGTTTTTAATAAATTTAAAACATGTTCTTTTGTTTTCCATAATTCTTTATTTTTCTAATTTCTAAACGACATTTAACGTTAAAAGCTCTTTGTTTTAAGTTCCTAAAGAAACATCCAGAAGTGCTATAAGCCTCTAACCGAATAGGTTATATTCCTAAAGCACATTTTTACCTAATTTCTTATTTTATTTTCATTAAAAAACAGTAATTTATATAAAATTTTTAAAAATTGGACATTAGTCAAAGTAATTTTTGTTCTTTAAACATTTACATATTTGAAAATAAAAAAATACAAGCTGTAAATTTAATTGGTTTTGTCCATTTTTCTTTAAGAAATTGTTTATTTTATCTATTCTTTTAGTTTTTTAAATAATTTTTTATGCGCATATTTTCTAGAAATAAGTGCATACAATTTCAGCCCCCATGTAATAAGTACAAATAATCCCATATACATCCTTCAGGTTCTTAATTTTAATTTATTTCTTTCCCATTGAAATTAACTTCCTCATCTACTGAACCCTTTTCAACACGGTAGTAGTTGGAGACAGACAGCGTCAGCGCATACATTGTATACGAGTGCAATTATTTATATTTAATATACGAAAGACAAAATATTTTTCTAGATAGATTTATCGATGATGGTCATTGAAGTTTAAGCAACAACACGAATGTAAATTTGCAATTGCTGCATATGCCACATGATCATTTCGTTCGGTCGCCAAATGCAATTGTGAATACGAAAAGTGAGTGGTTTTGGCGGTGGTGGTGCTAGACGACGACACGTTACTGGGGGAGAGTGTTTTTAAAAGTGACTTTTAAGTGTGCAATTGTTGACATGCAATGTTGAACATGTTGCAAAAAAACATGTCCACTTTGACAGTGACATGTAGATGTGGACTGACTGAATGACGACTGACAGTAGACAGAAAAAGTCTTTATGACTAAAATAACACACACACGCACAGAAATAGCAAGTGTTTGTGTAAATATCTGAGTCAGACAAAAAGGATAAAAAATATGTTTGTATTTGTATTGCATTTTGTGTTTTTCCTCGCTTGGACGAGCAGCTGTTGTTTGTCAATGACCACTATAAAATGAAGAACACAGAGAATGTTGTCATTTACACTTGCTCACACACATACTTCGATATACTATTTCTGTAAGTACCCTGCAGATAAAATCGCTACTAGAAGGCGTTACAACAACAGCACTACAAGAAAAACGTAAATTTTTGGTTGGTTTTAATGCAGAATTAGCCGACCGTTACTGTAGAAATGCAAATGTAACCGTTTCAGCTGATCATTTCTGTTATATGAAAATCAATACAAATACTAACTTGAGTGAAATGACACGTAACTGTAACGTCCCAACCTGCAGAAAATAGAATTTCAATACGATGTTACGTGGCAGTTGTAGACAGTGATGGGCTTCTTGTATTTTTTATGAAAATCGGGTATATTCGCTCTTCTTTTTGGTATATGTACTAATGATTTTTGTTTTGTTAATGTATATAAAAAACAGATTACTCGTTTTTAAAGGTTATGTTAATGCACACACGTGTTACAGCAACGTGCGGCTAACGAGGCCATAAGAGTTACACATTTTGCTTCAAAAAAACCAATAAAAAGAAGTAAAATTTCCGAATTCTTTTTGTTAAGATTATTAAGTTAAGAACATCAAAATTTTTAAGGCAGAATGACAAAAACCGTATGGTGGCATTCTGCTAGTTTCTTTTAATTGCGGCAATTCTTCTGGTGTATTTTAGTTGTGGGCAAGGATGGGCAGTATGTAAAAGACAAATACGTATTTTGTATTTTTATTTTAAATACATGACGTGCAAGTATTTTGTATTTTAAATACATACAATAAATATAAGTATTTTGTATTTTGTATTTTAAATACATAACCTAAAAGTATTTTGTATTTTAAAAACATAGTTTACAAAATATATTTTGTCAGTTTATTGATGGTTGTTTGCATTTGCAAAAAACTAGAATCGCTAAAAAACGTAACTATACAGATTCTAAGAGTTGGCTTCGCCGTAATCCAGTTGTCAATTCTAAAGCATCTTGTCACAAGCTGAAATTATTTTGCAGGTGGTACTGTTACGACAACAAGTTTAACAATAAAAAAAAACAACATGGTTCTTTTTGCATTGGAAGATTTAGTTGTCAACATAAACGCGAACAGTTTTCAACGTATGTACGAGCAAGAATAGTGTGGGCCAGTGTTAGAAACACCACCTGTAAAGTGATTACATCTTATGGCCAATTTTCAGGATTGATATAAAAACACATTTATGTTTAAAATCGTTTTAAATACAAAATTCTCTTTTTCACTAAATACTTAAATCAAACTTAATTCACCGATGTGGTACACTTAATTTCAACTTAAGTTTCTATTGTAATATTTAAGCAAGGTGTCCTCAATATCACGACAATACAACAACAAGAGGCAAAGCAATAACAGTCAGCTGGTTTTTGAGATCACCTTGTAAATAATTATTCTTTTTTATGATATTTTTTTGTAGTTGGTAGTGCTACCATACTTTTATTTAATTTAAATAAGACTTAAAATGAAACTCAAAAAATCAATCTGTATTTAAATACGATTTAAGTTTTTATGAAAATTAATTTAATTTAGATTTAATTACTATCCTGAAAATTGGACATTAGACTTGTCATTTTAATTTTTTGTAAGTTCCGTTATTTCTATGGAAAATTTAGTTGGGAGTTTTTTTTAGCAAATTAATTTTTGTATGCAATTACATTTACATATATTTTGCAATGGATGAAGAATTTCCATCAACATCTGTAGACGCTATGCAGAATGATGTGTGCGATGAGGAGAATGAAATAACTAATATAAAATATCCACTTATTTTAACTGAGGGAAAGTATTTTAAAGTAAATTCACATAAAGTGCTGGTTCACACAAATCAAGTTTGACTCGTCAAGTCTTGAGTTTGTAGGAGAGAGGGGAAAAGAACTGGCATTCTCTTTTCCCTTCTCTCCTAAAAGATAAAAACTTGACGAGTCAAACTTGACGTGTGTGAACCGGCACAAAGTGATCAGTGAGGGTAAAAGTAGTGAAAAATGGTGTATTTCGTATTTTAAATACAAACATGTACAAGACGTGGAAGTACATATTTTGTATTTTAAATACATACAATAAATAGAAGAAATTTGTATTTTGTATTTTAAATTCATAACCTGAAAGTATTTTGTATTCTAAATACCGCAAACCATGTATTTTGCCCAACACTGGTTGTGAGTGCTTCTGCAAAAAAAGGGAATGTTAACAAAAGTGAAACATGGTGTAACAGGAAAGTAAATATTAATATTCTCTTTCTCTCTGGTTACAGGGGTAAGTGCTTAGAGCTATTTAAAATAAAAATAAATAGTACATCTAAAGCAATAATTAAATATGAAAATAAATATTGAGGGAAATTGTAAAATTTCATTTTGCTTTTACTATAACTTATATTGTAAATAAAGCAACTAATTGTAAACTCTTATTTAAAAATTCATGTATCAAAACCTTACGTTAAATACGATAGTTTGATTTATGAAAAAAAAGTCAAAAGTGCAACTAGTTTAAAGTGAAAAACAACCAGTATATTTCTAGCTAAATACTAGTTACTTTGTCTGTAGGGTTTATTTGCGAGTGCAGCTGTGTTTATGTGCGTGTGTTTTGTAATTGCAAGTGTGCGTGTTAAGAGCGTTTGTTTAGTATGTCCGGTTTTGTAATAACCAATTGAGTGACTACTTTTATGGTATTGAACTTTTGAAGACACAAAAAAATGTCTGAAAAGAAAAAGTCTACACTATTTTTTTATGCATTGCACACGACTACCAACATTTTCACACGCTTTAATAATAAGTATCATAAATAAGATGTTTCAGGGTGTGGACAAGTTTTAGGGGATATTAAAAATTAATAGACAAGTTCTTGGATTTTTTGATGTCGCAAAACCTATTGGGCATGCGGCTGGTGTCTTATAATTGGGAGTAGTTCTGTAAATGAAGTGAATGTTTAATGGCACTGTGGTAGTTTCTAATCTATTTTATATAATCCAGGTCAAATTGCAACTAGCTAATTTAAACCGTTCCGACATTTTTCAATCTAATTTTCTCACTTTTATTTTATTTGGATTATTGGATTGGTTAACATGGTAGTACGCCTTAAAACTAGGCGTACTGCAAGTAGAGGCGACAGTGACTCCGTTTTGACTCCCCACAACTCGTAAAGAGTAGGAACCTATGATCGAGGGTGACATTAGGGCAATACTAGAGCCAGCCAGTTGCGTTGAAATATTTCACCAAAATGTCCACTGGAGATGAAATACTGTCTCCTCAGTTCTAGGTTCTCTGCAGCTGCGGCAGCATTCATTAAAAGGGATACCGAGTCTCACAGCCTGCTTACCGATCGTCCAGTGATCAGTCTCGAAGTGTCCCTGCGACTGAAGTTAAGAAGTCGGTCAGAGCGACTCATGTCGTATATGGGCCACGTTACCTTGGTAGCCCTGCAGCTATCCAGTTTTTTCCATCTATCATTAGCCATTACCAGATAGTGTCCGAAGATTTCGCTTCTTATAGTTCCCAGGGGCATTGCGACTGGCACACCCTGCGAAATAACTAAAGCAGTTCCAGCCTTGAACAGCCGTTCTGCCTGTTCATTGCCGTAACGGTCCCTATGCGGAAGGACCCAAATTAAGGTAATGACAGTAGGCTGCCCAGTCTGGATAGTTTTCTTTACACTGGTTAACTCGTTTTACTTACACTGGTTCGCATTGCAATACGGAATAAGCGCGCAGAGCTCCATTTCTGAACAAACAGTTGGCATTAATATTACTGTGCTAGAATTTGACACGTTTTTTAGGCTACCTCTTATTTTCGAGATATACCGCTTTTTCGAAAATGGAGAAGGTTGCACAGCATATATTCTCGTAACTCAAAAACGGTTGAGTTTATTGAAAACAATAAAACTCCGCAATAAAATTCCTGACCCGTCTAGGAGCAACCTACGTGCTGTGCTGCAGGCGCTAAATTTATGAATTTCATTAAACCGCAATATTTGTGTGGGAGTCCCCTCACTTATTTTATTCTTATATTACACAGTACAACACATGATTTTGGGACTCAATTCTGAAAATTTAACGTGAAAGTAGCCCAAAAAAAAAAAGAACTTCTGCATCATTAGTTTTGTCAAGTTGGCTGCATTAATATTTATTTGCATTTTAGTTCAACTCTAGTTCTGTTCTTGTTCAGTTCTAGTTTCGTTTTAGTTCAGTTCTAGTTCATATCTTGTTCAGTTCTACTAAAGTTTTAGTTCAGTATTATTTCAGTTCCAATTCAGTCTACAATTTAGATTAAAAACTAAACTAAAATGGGCTAGACTATAGACAATACGAGTCTTGTGTATTAGACTGTAGACACGACTGAAAAAGAGATTATAGATAATACTGTCATCAAGAGCGTAGAAAATAACACAGACAAAACTATAGACAGACAAGGTTATAGATAAGACTATAGGCTAGACTAGATAAAGGCGAGAGAATATACATAGATAAGATTAAAGACAATTCTATAAATGAAAAATAGATAAATTGTAGGCAAAATTTTAGGAGAAGCAATCAAATTTATGGATGTATTTTTAAAATTAAAATATTTTTTTTTTAATTTCGAACTATCCCCAAAATATTGGTCAACTCCTGTCGGTTGTTGGTTTTATATGTTGAATGTTTTTGTATTGTTGTGTGGCACTACTGTTATTTCATGTCTAGACATAAAGTATGACTTGAATGGTTTTTGTTGTTGTTATTATAAAAAGTGTTTTTGTTATTGTCATTGTTTTTGTTGTTAGGCGCTTTTTTATTTTGGTTTTTGCAACGATTAATAATATTGGCAATAGTGCCACTACGCTGCGCTCTCCCATTGACTGTTTAATCCGTATGTGTGCACACGAATATTATGCCTGCCGCTGCTGCTGCAATGAGTCGATTGGTAACTGCTTCAAAAAAATGCTTGCATGCAATTGCACTTCTCAACATTGTTTGTTGACATTTAAGCAGCTGTCAATAAGAAAAGACTGCTTTGCGTTGCTTTCAATGCAGCTTTTATATCCAATTGTAGACTTTTGTAAGAATACTTTTTTTTGGCTTGACGCGGGATTTTTCACTCATTCTTTGGACTTTTCTTAAACGTCAATCAAAATTTTGTTGATGATCATGATCATGATGATGTGTCGTCAAAGATGTTTCATTTCAAGTTGAAATTACTAAATTTAGAAAATTGTTAATCAAGAAAAACGTCTCTTTATGAACGTGTTTCAGTTGTTAACCTCGTTTAAAAGTGAAGTGAAGTAAAGTAAAAAATAAGGAAGACAGCAAAATGATAGTAAATCTTATTTTCATGTAATTTTTTTTTATTTTGCTTGTGTTTCTTAATAAATTTTAGCATTAATGTTCATTTGAACAGTGAGACATTAATGCTCAGCATGTTAAATTAAACGTTTAATGAAGAAAAAGTGTTAAAAAATCTAAACACGAAATTCACATTCAACAATTACGCCGACATTTCATACAAAACAGGAATAGTAAAGTGCAAAAAAAAGAAGAACTAAAACAAAATCGTGAACAAGAACATTGTTGAGAGTTAAACAATCGTGTGGTTGTAAGTCGGATGAGTGCTGTTGGTAAAAAGTTTAAGACACTAACTTTATAACTGATGTGACTTAAACTTCTGATCATAAATTAAATTTTTTAGAAAATAATTCTTAAAAGTAGTTCAATGATTTCGAAAAGTGCTAATAAGAATTTCTGATCAAAAATAAATAAAATTTTGGCTTAAATAGATTTGAGGTAATCAGTAATCAAGCAAATTCATGATCAAAAATCTATTAGAAAAACCTCTAGGCCTTTTCCAAAATACTTTATATTATAAAGATAATTGTGGTTGGATTAAAAGTTTTAGACCAGGAAGCTCTTTATGCTTAACCATTATAATTAAATTCAGTAAAATTTTTTGATATTTAAGGAATTTATTTCAAAGTCTTATTTTAGATGATATTTAAGAAATTTATTCAGTTAAACTCAATTTCCTGGGATAAGTCCCATGTATATGAAAATATATAGGAAAGATAGATAGAAACTTGTGAAACTAAGTTAAGACCCCAATTTTATTAAAGGTTCTTGTGCAGGTTAAACAATTTTTGAAAATGAGTTCAATATCGGAGTTATAGTCCCCAGATACTTTGTACTTAATTTGTCTACCACAGCGTACCTGGGGACTAAAACTCCGATATTGAACCAATTTTCAAAAATCGCTTAACTTGCACAAGAACCTTCTTCCTGGTTCTTAGGATCTTGGTTATCAACAGGGTTTAAAAAACTGCAGCCGAAACCAAAATAGAAAATTTGTGTACAACTTTTCGCTTTTTGAGTTGGATTGACAGCGACTGTTTACATTCAATGAATTCGAAGTAAAAGCAACAGTTTCTTTTTTGCCAATGACACATGAAGAAGTGGAAGAAACGGCAGTTTTTCTAATTTGACTGCAGTTTTTGAAACGCTGGTTATCAATACACAACCTCTCAAGACTTTAGATTTCTGTATATCTGTGCAAATGTTCTGTAACTTTGGTGAGAACTTCTCGCATCGACAAGTTGTGAAACAAAATATTCCATTCTTTCTCGAAAAGACATAAAAAAGTGTGTCTGTTACTCATGTTGAAAGCTATGAAAAGAGATTACGTCGTAACATTATAAAGGCCCAACCAGAATGTGCATAAACAAACTTAAGTTACTGTCAAAAAGAAAACAAAAAGCGTCTCAAATGCTTTTAAAACAACAAAAAGAAAATAAAAAAAAACATTGATTCCGTACGGAATGAGCGATTAGTTTCGCACCTTGCTTAAGCAAATGACAGTTTTATAAAACTTAACATAAAGTTTCCTTAAGTTCAATATGGTTTTACACATATGATTTAAATGTATTTGCTCAGTTGCTTGAGTCACGTTATTCACATTCTGGTTGGGCCTTAAGTGTCATAATAGTCCACTCGAAGCCGATGTAAAATTGAAGAAGTTGAGAACGCCAGTCACACATATCGTTGGCGGCGGCCAAAATTTACTAAAATGGGAAAATTTTCAACGACGGCGGTAAAAACACATCCGTCGGCTTTACCAAATAATGTAAAGTGCGACTTTATACCCTTTGTACACTTGCATACATTTCGGAGGAACGCATGGAAGATGTTGAAAATGTGAAATACGCGTTCACACTTGAAACATCTAACATCTACTATCAATAAAAAATGCCACCATTTCTGGAAAAAAAACTCTTATTTTTTTTAAATACTTTTTTTCTACAAAAGTCCCAACATTTTGAAAGATAACACCAAAATGTATTTCTAATAGATTTTGTTCAATAATTTTAGCAAAATTAAGCAAAATATGGCTTGCAAAAAAGGAAAAACTTGAGAAATGGTAACGCTGCTTTCAAAGCAACTTCCATTTTGTCAGTGATACCACAATAATAATAGAATTTATTGCCACTTTTCTAGTGATGACACTTAAAGAATCGAAAAATGTAAAAGGGAACAAAATGAGATAGTAACATTCTGAAAAGATGTTGAAAAATGTTGACTTTTATCCCTATGTATTTCTTATGGGAAAATTCCAACATCTTCGCAAATTGATGTTTAATGTTAAATGTTGACAAGTGTGAAAAGGCTATTAATGTTTGTGGTTTACAAAATGGCTTTGAAAACATTCGCATATTTTTCAAAAATGTTTGAATCAAAATAATTAAGCAATCAAAAAATTAACAAGAACAAAAAATTATCTTTTCCGTGTTATTATTCATTGCATTTTGAATAAATATTTGTGGTAAAATTTTTTCTTACCCTGTTTTTTTTCGTGAGTATATTTGATAGTTCAAAGTGGGAACTTTCGCACAAAAAATTTACGGACAGACTTTTTCGGTAAATTAACGAGTAATTTCCTTACGTGACAGCTATTACTCGCCAAAAATGTTACAGACGCAGTTAAGTGAGAAAAACAGTTGTTTGTTTCAATTTATGGGCATTTTTAGTTTAACTTCTTACGTTTCAATCGAAAAGTTTCTCGACGAGGGAGTTACAGAACATGGGCACTGAAGAATCGTAGCAGTAACAGTTTCCAAATGTGGTACAAATATCTTAAAATTTTCCCACAAGGGTGACAAATTAGCAGCTCCCTGGTATGTCAGAAACTAGCGCAATCATAATGATCTAGATGTTTTGTTTTTAAGGACTGTATTTTCAAAACATGTGATAACCTTAAAAAAAACTTGAGTTACAACCAAGTCCACTAGTTCGCAACAGCCTAAATGATAGAGGTCACACTTGGCTGAAAAAGAGGGATACCCTCAGTATAAGCCGAACCCTAGGGGCGTCAGCAGGGCTGTCAGATATGGCGATTTCTCGCTAAACAAGGCGATTTTGAAACGTGTTTGGCGGTGAGTTTTTCTATTTGGCGACTGGCGAATTTTTTTTTTTGGCGATTTACTTGGCTTTTTTCACATTTATATTATTTCAGAGATTTCTTTAACACTTTTTAATTTTTTGTTATTACTTATTAAAAAAAAATCTGGCAACTTTTTTCACATGATTTTTGTTTTGTTATCATTTTAAGTTAATTTTATATTCAGTCACTATTTAATTCTAATAGTATGTTTGCATTTGAAAACACCAGTAATGTAATCGATGAGCCTGATGTGTACGATCTTTTAGACTTGTGTACTTAATTTTTTTTTAACTAAATATATGATCTCCATTTTATGTTAATTAAAAAAGAAATAACAGAAACTAAACAAAATTTACTTTCGGCGACTTTTTTCTCAGTTTTTGGCGATTTTGGACTGAAATATTATACTTGTTTTATTGTATGCAAAATTTAATTAAAAAAATGTTACGAAAACTGAACAAAATTTACGTTTGGCGATTTCTGACATCCCGTTTGGCGATGGAGCTCAAAAAAATTTTACATCCCTGGACGTTAGACAACCAAAGAAGCAACAAAGAAAAAAATAAAAATTGATTTCAATTTAAAAATTTGCTATAATCATTAAACGTCATCAATTAAACGTTTAATTCACTTGATTAAACGTTAAATTTACTTGAATTAACATTTTAATTCACTTCATATAATTTTTTAATTAAAACAGATTTTATTTTTGATTAATGCTTTAATTGGTGAACAATTTTGGAGAATTTTCTGTGTAGCATTGGATGGACTTGTTATTAACAATTTTAGTTTTAAGATTTCAGTTCTTATTGTTAGTTCAATTTACAATTCAAGATTCAATTTACAAATAAAAAAAAAATTAAAAAAATCGGCGGAAAAGCTTTTTGATTAATAACTCTGTGGCTTGGTGCTAAAAGGGCCAATGTCAAAATATTAACTTTTGAGAAAATTGAAATTAAAGTTTTTTTTTATAGAAGAGTTCGTAGTGAAATTGGCTAGCAAAGCCTTTATGAAGCTGTTCTGGGTTAAATAAGAACTTGACTGTTTAAGCAAAATAAAAGCGAGTAATAAAAGACACCTTATGAAACGATTAACTCAAAACAACAAAATATTGACATTGGCCCTTTTAGCACCAAGCCACAGAACTATGAGTTAATCAAAAATCAATATTCCAAAAAGAAATAAAATATTTTTGGCGAACTTTTTGGGATTCTTGTTAGATATTTTAAGAAAGTGATATAAGGCTTCCGAATTGTAAACAACTTGGCGTGAATCTCGATTGTCTTTAACTAAAAAGAATTTAGAGTTTTGTGTGAATCTCTAAGACAACATTCCTACTGATCTTACAACTGCCATAGTCGCAAGTTAAAACGAGAAATTACTTGATTTTGTTACATTCAAACAAATCAAATTTATATTTTCACAAAAAAAAACCTGCAACAATTAAACCACTACAAAACAGTACAAAACACTTTTTATTGTAAAACAATTGTAACACGAAGCTCCCAGAAGATTTTTTTTTTATTGAAGACGATTAAACTGACTAACTATTCCATAGTCAGTTTCAAAAATACAGCCAGTAATGCAGTGTGTGTATGGAAGATGTTGATGGCGATGATGATGACGACGAAATAACGATAAAAGAAATTGCAACCGATAATAATTATTTTTATGGAGTCTAGTCTATGTCTAGACGATTTTTTTGTAAGTAAGAGAGCTAGTTAGTATTTGAGTGTCTGTGTAAATGAGTGTTTGAGTTTGATTTGTTGTATTTGTAACTCTGGTCACAAACACGTCGTCCGTACACTACGTGTTTGAACCAGAAACATTGGTGAAGCAGGACAGTCAGTTAAACATACAGTGCAGCAGGCACGCTTAAGGCATAACATTTAGTAAAAAAAAAAAAAAAAAATACTAAAAAAACGCCGAAAATCTAACAAAAATATCTACCAACCAACAGACCAAATGAACAGTGAGACAGACCATCCAACCAAAAGTATATAATAACCAACCAACACATTCATGTACATAATTGTTGCACTTATTGTGTGTCATTGTTTTAGTTCACACACATTTATATTTGATTTGGTAGTTGCAACTGTATTTATTATGTTTGTCAAACCATACGCCCATTCAGTCAAGCAAACAGTCGACGAGCCAGCCCGTCATTCACTTTGTTATTCCGGAATTCAGTCAACCAGTAAATGGGGGGAAAAGACATTACAAAAATATAGACAGAAAATTTGAGATACATTTTGTTGTAACAAGTTGCCATTGTACACGACTAGACTATTTAATAAAAAAGAGACAGACTCACTGACAGACATTTGCTCTGATAGCCTTTTATGATTTCAATCAATAGTTAACGTATGATTGTAAAACAAGCTAAACAAAAAATACTACAAGTTTTGGTTTGTTTATTTTTTTCATAATATCCTAAAACTGTAGAAAACATAGATAAGAGAGCTACATTCGGTAAAAACGAATCTGTTTTTATGTTTATTTTTCCGACAGTTAATAGTTTCTTAGATCTGGCAACTCTATTTCATGTTTTATATCCATTTCAGAAGCGATATCCAAGTTAAGTTTCTATTTAATTTTCCCCCCGATTTAAAAGATCATACTATGTTTGACACCTGGTACTTAAATAAAGTTTTGCTTAAGACGAAGAGAACTCTTTTCGATTTTAATTATTTTTTTCCGCTAATGTGAAGGATTTTAGACTTTAAAGCCTTCGCTTGTATCTAAAGACTTCTAAAGCTTGGAGCCACGAAAACTTATTACTTTTGATTTTTGGATAAAATGTACACTAAAAACTTGTCTTTCCAAATAGACTGTGGATTATTCAGCATATTATAAATTTTCAAAAATGGGGAAATTAATTCGCCATCTAGATCAGGCGATTTTATGCTTCAGATCAGGTCTCACACCTACATACGTGCATTTTCATCTTCAATAAAATCAATATATAAATAAAAATCTGTTGGCAACACTTCTTACTTTGAGTTCTATTCTCACTTAACTAATATAATTTTCAATGTATGCGTTGGCCGAGGTCTACTTTAGATTATATTCTCTTGGCGACTTGCATTAATTGCCTGGTACCAACCATGATTACCGGAACCAGTGTCGCCAAAAGTAGGGAAAAATCCCTACATGTAGGGTTTTTTGATACTAAAATAGGAGCGTAGGGAAAATCGGACGGATTTTTTATATTCCCCAAAATGTAGGTATTTCTTCTCATATTGCATTATATACGAAAAAATGCTAAGAAATTTATTTTTAAAAATATTTTAATATTTTAAAAAATGGAATTCTTAAGTCCTGAAAATGTTTTTGGACAAAAAAAGAAGAGTACAAATTTTAACTTCTGTCTTAACAATCTAACTTATGGCTCAATGATTTCCTGCATGAGTAGAGAACAATCGCATACAATTATTTTTTTCTGAATTTGTGTAATTAATTTATTTCGGAACATGGATTTGGAAAGTTTTGGATAAAATTAGTAAAAATTAAAATATATAATGACGAGGTTGTATTTCCAAATAATTCGAAACTGGTACGGATTTTGTTTGCACTAATGCAGAAATACATATGAATATTATTTATAAAATAACCGGTGGCGTTTATACCTGAATTAAATTAAAATTATCATTTAAAGATTTAGTTCAAAAGTCTAAACATATCGCACTGATCCCTAAAGGGGGTCACTTAAAATTTACAAATTTTCAGTAGAGGCAAAAATTGAAAACAATTAGCATTGTAAAGAAATACGAGTAAAAAGTATACAATGGTTGAAAAATAACAAGTTTTTTGAGTTGTTCCCCTTCATGTACAATTTGTTCATTTATATAGTGGTGTTATTTCAACTAAAAAGAGACAACACGAAATAGAAAATCATCAAAGTTAGCCGTTGTAACATAAATACTAGCACAATTTAAAATATTTTTCTTTACTTGAAACAAAACTGATATGAATTCAGCCTACATTTGAGTTGACTCTGGAGAAGCTACTTTTATATTAAGAAGAGGGATACAACTGTATTTTTTTTCGAAAGATTAGAGAAAATAATGTAAGATTTTTACAGTGGGTAGATATGACTACTCGATTTCTTGCAAAAAGTGAAAATTGCAAAAATTTGAGTTGACTCTCTTTAAAGGAACTAGTGCGATTTATATATATATATATATTTTTAAAAAACCTCTGATTTTATTCACTGAATTTTATCAAAAGTACATAAATTTTTTTCAGTTTTATTACTTATTTTTGTTAATAAAGCTTTACTATTTATATGAGAATAAAATTAGTTATTTATTACGATTGTTTTTTGATATTTATGAACAAAACGCGTAGGGATTTTTGTTGGGAAAATTTTTCCAACTTGTAGGGAAAAATCGGATTTTTTTTTAATATGCGTAGGTATTTTTCAAAAAATCTTCTGGCAACACTGACCAGAACTGTAGTGCCGTACAACAAAATAATCTGACGAGAAATCGTCTAAAAGGCCCCTATTTTAAAATGATGATCACAAACACGTTAAATATTTTTCCAACAGAACGATACTACATGCCACATAGGTAAGGTTAGGTTCAATGGGAAATTGCACTTCCAAAAAAGGGTCAAAATAGAAAAAACAAGAGTTCTATATCTGGCTATGGCGAATCTTATATACCTTTCACCATGTTTCGATTAGAACAGAAAGTTATATAAATACCAGTTTCATATTAAAATTAATCTATTTTGTGCCACGCCCACTTGACCAATCCCGCCCACATTTTGTCGGATGTTGTGTATTGATAACAAAGCTGCTTGTACCTAATTTGCCGTTCTCTAGACATACAGAAATCTATAATGTCCTTGTACGGTGTGTGCCACGCCCACTTCTCTAATCCCACCCATATTTTTAAGAGTGTATTAATAACCCAGCTTCTTTGCCGCTCTTTAGATGGAAATAACTCTATTTAGTGCCACGCCCACCTTTACACTCCCTTCCACATTTTGTCGGATATTGTGTATAGATACCAAGATGCTAATTTGAAAACTTTGGCACTTGTTGTTCTCCAGACATACATAAAAAAAAACAACAAGGGATTTGTGGTAAAATTAGAGGCGGTTGTCTTTTTTTGTTCATAACTCAGCCATTTGTCGATCGATCTGGCCGTATGTATTTCAAAAGCAAACTTGATTATGTGATACAAATATATACCAACTAAGTTCCCATTATATTTGGGGCCTTCGCTAAATCAACTTTGCTACTCATACTCATACCCAGGATAAACTATATATTTTTTAGGGTCTAAGATATCACAAAGGCACCACTGAAGGAACCAAGTAAGCTACCTCTCGATGGCTGCCCATGGAATCTTGGGTCTTGTAGAAATTATAAACGGAATGACAAACTTATATATACACTTTCCACCTGTGGTGAAGGGTAAGGAACAATTGAAACCAAGGCGAATTGAATACTAGTTAGCCTTATTAAGGGCACCATACACTACCAAAATGCTTGACATCAAGTCATCACATTTTCACTAATACAACCATAGCGCTTGATGAGTAGTTTTGATAAGTGCGTGGTGCCCTTTAGCATATGTCATCATTAGCTGTGCAAATGTAAATTGGCTATTTAAAGCCGAACTGTCAGAAATGGTGTTTGATATTGGCTTTCTTTAATTTAATTGTGCGTCATTTTTGATAAATTGGTAAAGTTGTTACAGGCGAATTGCATGTTGTTTTTCGTTGTTGTAGCAATAGGGCAACCTAGTATTCTATTCGCCTTAATTGGAACGGTAAATTAACGAATGCAGATGAGTAGAAACCGAATTGTTTTGTTTGCACTTTTTGTTACATAAAAAGTGTTTGTTTTGGTTTTGCTCATGCACAAAACCAGTAAAAATATTTGAAAAGTATTGTACATTTTGCAAACGTTTTCGCAGTGTTACGTTTGTTTTCGTACACTGAATTATGTACAAGTTTCCTAGCCCTTTAATGGAGATTTTGTTGTTTTTTTTTTTCAGGAACTTGAGTTTTTTTTCTATTAAATTGTCTTTATAATCTAATATAGGGTACCTCCCTTTCATATTGCATGCATCTTATTGTTGTTTTGTTGTATTGAATTTTTGTGAATTGTATATCTGATCTATCTGTCTGTCTATCCAGTTACATTTTCCCACTGCCCCGTTTTATTCATCTGTCCACCCGTCTGGTTAAGGAAACACCAGCATGGTTTTTATTGAAGTGTCCACAAATCAATTGAATTTGATATTGCTACTGGCGTTTTTCTTTTCTTGTTGGCCTTTTCTCAATTCTTTTCATATCTCTTTTATTTCTATTTTTTTTTAATATAGACCCAGACAGTGTGTTGGCTATTGCAAATAATTGAATTAACATAGATTTTGTCCATTTTTTTTTGTGTATTTTTAGTATGGAGTTCTTAATAATTTGTGGCGAAATAACTTATTGTGTGCGGTGGAAATTTGAATTTTTATAGTTTTCAATCAAAAAAACATAAATATTTTAATATATTCTACATTGTACTTGTTGCTTATGTAAGAATTATGAAAGAATAAATACAGCAGAGATTGTTCGATTGAAAGCCGGAAATATTTTGGACTAAAGACTAAAGATTTTAGAAAAACTAAAGATATTAAACCAAATAAAACTGTTAAGCGTATAAGACTTATAGCAACAGTTCCACTCGTAACAATATCAAAGTTTAAACAAAACACGTCAACAATAAACAGTGGGTTTATCTCATCTTACATTCCTTAACAGTTTTATTTGGTTTAATATCTTTAGTTTTTCTAAAATCTGTATGGATGAAGTTTCCTGATGATCTGGCCTAAGCAACCAGTGAAATGCGCATAGGAATAGCTTATCCCATCAACTATAAATTTCAAGTGTTTTTATCAATAATAAAAACTGGGAATTAAGCACGAATAACAAAATCTTTTGAAATACAGAGAAATTCTTAAAAGCCAAAACTATTTAAAAAAAAAAGCAAAAAAGCGTTACTATACCAAAACAGAGAGCAGATGAACTAACAGACGTTACTTTATACAAAAACTATATTTAAAAAGAAATAAGACGTTACAAACAATGATGGTAAAAAGTCGTTACGGAAAGAGTATTATTGCATGAAGTGACTGTGTGACTGAGGAATTTGATCTTTAGAATGCAGCTATGGAATTTTCGAGAGAAAAAAACATAAACAAGCAAATAATAAATTACGTTGATAAAAAGGCTTAATACTAAAAACTTAAACACATATGCCTGTATTTATAAAAAAATTTTAAATTTAAAAAAGGTTTACAAAACAAATTTTGTATGAAAATTTGGCTTAATAAACGTTTGTTAAATTTAATAATCGTTTATAAATACGGGGGATAAAAAATATACAAAACAATTTAAAAATTACGTTACAGTACAAAGTAACATAAAAATCATGTAAGAAAGTATAGTAGGTCAAGCTCGATTATATGATACCCAATAGGGATCATCTATGTTTTAAATTTTATTAAAATCGGTTTAATAGTTTCTAATAGGCAGAAATTTTCCCCTATCTCCCCTCGTAATCCTATTTTTTTAAAAATGCATGCATAAATGTGTCCATATAAATATGGATCTATCAATGTTTAAAATTTTATTTAAATTGGTTTGAAAGTGGGCACAAAGACCCTATTCCGGAAAGCAGCTTGTATGGGGACTATATGAAATTGTGAAACGATTCGCCCCATTTTCAATAGGCTTGGTCCTTGTGAAAATTAGAACCTATTTACCAAATTTCATCAAATTATCTTCCTGTACTTTGCGCACAAGGTTACATGGACAGCCAGCCGGACGGTCATCGTTAGATCGACTCAGAAAGTGATTCTGAGTCGATCGGTATACTTTAGCACCAATATTTTAAGGTGTTATACACCTCAGTACAAATGCATAATACCCTCTCCACTCTTGTGGTGTGGGTATAATAACATAAATGGTTAATACATATAGGTTGTTAGAATGATATTGTTCAAGGGAAACACAAAATATTACCATAACGTTGAACGATTTTTTTTTAACCAGAGTTGATTTTTTTTAGTATTTATAAAAAAAGTTGCACATCAAAAAAAAAAGAAAAAATAATGACGATTTTTTTTTCTTATGATAAAAATTAAAAATTATCTTAAAATGGTAAAATAAGTAAAAAAGCCGATATTGCCAAAATAATCAAAGGTTAAGGAGGGTTATGTGCCCAAGGCCACACTTCCACTAGGAGACCGGTACGGTCCATTGTGAATCCCGTCCAATCTGGGCCATAATGCCCTAGACACCCTGCAATCCACTCTGTCCCCCCAGGATCGGTTAACGTCATCACGGAATTTTTCCCGTAGCACACCATAGTAGTAACATAGGGGAGGCTTTACCCCCTGTCCCTTACCACTAAGTCCAGATTCGAACCCCCTCTCGCGAGTTCATCCGCCACCTCATTTCCATCAACCATGCAGAAAAGGCCTAACAAATATAGCTCAATTTTCTTGTTTTTTCATGATCATGATTTGTTTTCAATCAAAAACATTCTATCTTGCAAACCAAAAAATAAGCATTTGCTTTTTTTTGGTTGGTCTAGTTATAAGGTATACAAAAATGTTCTAAATCTTAAAAGTAAACAATTTATTTTCTAAATTTAAATTGTTGTAAACAATGTATAACGATGTAAAAATCCTTATAATTTTAAAAAATTTTCTTAATTAAACTTAAAATTTTTTTTTATTTATTTAAGATTTTATAAACTTCGAATTAAACTTTTTAAATAAAGCTAAACATTTTCTTCAAGATGTCTATCTTAAAGATATCTTAAAAAAAAAAAAAAAATTGTCTAGTCACAGATTTTTGTTAATACAAGTTTATTTCTAGAATTTATTTATTTTTTTTTACAAAATGTTTTTTTTTCATATAAATTTTACGTGATTCGGCATGTTACCAATTTGAAACCGAAAAATAAACGACAAAATAAAAAATGTACTTGAATTTATGTGTTTGCAACAATGAAAGTTCGGTTTTGAAAAAAAAAAATTTTTTTTTTATTGAAACATAAACTCACACATACGCACAGTTACACACACACATTTACGGTTTACATTTGTCGGCAAAATATCAAAGTCGAACCAAATGGGGAGAAAAAAAACATAAAATTGATAAGAAACTAAAAAGTCGGCAAAAATCACAGAATTTTTGCAACTGCCACAAAACAGTTGAAAAACATACTAACACACACAGATGTAAATATTTAAGAAAATGTCTACCTTAAAAAACACATACACCTTGAGAATTTACACATGTGTAGATGTGCATCAGAGATGGATACAAACACATTTTTCGATATGACCACCTCTAGCAACACTTTATTTTTAATAAAAGGTTTTAAACATTATATGGCCCTATTATGGCTACCTCTAAATATGTAATGGGTAATAAAAACAGCAATATGTCAAGCACTTATAATTTGTTGGTTGTTATATTTCCTATTTTCTAAGAGCAACATGTTATTGTTAAAAAAACAATCATACTTTTATTATTGTTATCTTATTATTGTATATCTCCCACTCGAGCATAGGGCGCCATCATTAACCATAATACAGTTGTGGCTTCATAATAGAAGACTAATTTCACCATAATATGGTTGTGCGTCACAACAATATGGTCAGAGTAAACATTATATGTGAAAACATTTTTCATTAAAAATAGTTTCATTGGAGATGACCACAATGAAAAATGTGTGTTCTCTCCGTGTACTAAAAAGTAATTCATATATATGGGCATTTCCACAGAAAAGTCTACTACTTTGCCACGTTACGCCACCCAGCAATTAAGCTTCAATGCTATTAACATTTTGAACTCTTTTTAACTAAATGTAGCGCTAGTTAGGTTTTACACCAAAATACAAAAAAGTTAATTGGGTATGTTCTACACTGAAAGAATTGTGCTTCATAAACCTAATGAATCAATTTCATAAAATTTTTTTTTATTTAATCCAATGAAAAATTTAATTACGGGAATGAAATTTTACAAATATATTTAAGCAATTTCATTAACACTACGAAATTGAGTTTCGTTATTTCGTTAACATTTTTCATTAAATTAATTACAAATTAATATCTCTTTTAAAAGAAATATTCAACTAATTGTTATACGTTATTTCAATAGGTTTTTTAAGATTAAAATGAACTATTAACTAAAATATTTAAATATTTTTCAGTAAATGAAAATAAGGAATCTTGTTCAACTTCATATTTTCCATGAAAAATGCCACTAAATCAATGAAAACAAGATAAAGTTCTCTAACTTCAAAATATTTATTACTAGAAGATATTTTCTTCCTATAACTGTTGTAAAAAAGAATTTTTAATTTCATTTTTAGCGATATACATGAAAATATATGAAACAAATTGTAAATATATGTTCAGAAACAAACAAACAAACAAACAAACAACGAGAAATAAAAAACAAGATCAAAAAATTCTGACATTCTTTTTTCTTTAATTACAAGCAAGTAAAATGGAAAGAAGGCAGGCAGATGAAGGTCGTCGCGGGCTAGAAAATAAATTAAATACAATTTACTAAAAGCAGAACATAACAAGATGTAGCAGAAATTTAAAAACGAAATAAAATAATATACCTTGATGATTTGAAGCAAAACGCAGGTTGAAAAAAATGGCTGAAATAAATAAACATAAATATATAACCATATCAATCATTAAACTAATAAAAGACTGTCATAAAAATTACCAAATTAAATCATTTATTTTATGAATTTATGTCATCAAACAAATTCAAAATTTCAATCAAATATAAAAACAATGAAAAAATTTCTTTAAGCGTATGAATCTTTATCATTATGTTAATGGAATATAATAAATAGTCGCAGTCTTAATAAAATTTTCTGACATTAAAATAATGCAAAATTTTCATCGATTTTATAAAACATTTCATTAACGGGGTGCTTATGTAGCATTCTTCATTAATCCAATCAAGGGTAACATAAGTTGACTTTTAATGTAATTTTTCATTGGATTTATGTCATAATCCATTGGATCTGTGAAGAAAATTCTTTCAGTGTAGAAATCAAAATGAAGTGGATTTAAAATCGAACAAATTTCATACTTTGAGTACCAATTATCTTTACAAGAACAACTGTTAAAATCAGAAAAAACTGTATTCATTTTGTAAATAATTGAAATCAAAATTTGGTTCGATTTCAATCCCACTTCATTTCGATTTTTACAATCTTTGGGCATAAAAATGTTTCTTAGGCCAAAATTTACAGTCATTAGTTAGCTAAAACAACCATTAGTAAAACCCTCAAATGTTTTTAATTAACTAGTTCTATTTTTTTTATTATTTATTATTTTAATAGAGTTACCATTTTTTGGTCTGATTAAAATTTTTATTTAACCAGTTATTGTAAATATGATACTTTAGTTAAGCAATAGTTATCATTTTAGTTACTAATAATTAAATAATGACTGTAAATTTGAGCCTTATAGAAATAATTTTAATTGCTTGGTTGCGTAACGTGACAAAAGGTAGACTCTTCTGTTTAATTGCCCATTCAGAGTTTTGTAAAAATAGGTCTGTATTTTAGCGGTGTCACAACTTCTTGATTTGAAGAAACTTTGATTGAAAAACGCTGCGATAAACTGGATGTCTTTTTAACAAGGTTTCGTTTAAATGTGCTAAATTCCCATTTCATACTATTGATAAACTAAAATTTATTGTTGATGGGGTAAGCTATTCCTATGCGCATTTTACTGGCTGCGTAGGCCAGATCGTCAGGAAACTTCATCCAAAGATTTTAGAAAAACAAAAGATATTATACAAATAAAACTGTTAAGCGAATAAGAATTATAAGCCCCAGTTTTACTTGAAACAATATCAAAGCTTAAACAAAAACAACAGCAATAAACGGTGAGTCTTTTTATTATTTTATTGCTTAATATATGTAGCTCGAGGCAAAGAAAAAACCAATATGTAATTGCCGCATATGCCTCCATTTTCTTTTCTTTTTTATTTAAGGTAGTTGTAAAGCTATATCTATTGTATGTAATAAGACCTTTTTTTTTAAATTAATTCTTTATTTACAAGAACAATAAGCAAATCTGTTAAAATTTTATATACATCACAGGGCTTAGCAACTCCAATAAGATATTAAGCATAAAATTAACATTAAAATATTTATCATACAAAATATAAAATTAAATATAACAAGGATTTGTAATTTGGTTTTACAATGATTTATAATTTGGTGTAACAGTATAACAATATTTAATGATTTAGATTTAGCTTCTGAATTGAAGATCCAAAACTTGAAATCGTTAAAGTCGTCTGATTTCATCAGTAGAATCTAGTAATGAATGGCGACAGGATTGAAATGATTACTAAAAAAAATGTGGAACGCTTCACGATTTTGCGTGTCATCCTCGAATAAAATATATTGCTTTAGCTTTTGTTATTTCGTTAGAACTTGTCGCCGTACAATGATGGCGTGCAAACAAACAGAACGAACTATAACTGTGGAGATTAAATATGTAGTTTCAACCACATTCGGTATTCAGACACAGCCTGTTGTCCAAATTGATGCCAAGATTTCAAGCTGTCAGTGAGATTAATTTACTTTTAGTAACAATAATTGTTCGGAGGTCTAGTCATAGCGAATTGTAAGTTCGGCTACATACCCTTATTCAATGGACAAATCAGACATTATGGTGGAATGTCCCAAACAGTAAAACCAATATTCTCTTAAAATAAATAAGTCATTGGTGTTTTTAAAGGTCGAATATCAAAAAAAAAAAAAAAAAAAAAAAAAAAAAAAAACAAGTACAATTGTACCAACTCTGCTCTGTAATAACAACAATTAAGAAAGTATAGTCGATCAAACCCGACCATATGATACCTTTCACTACAGTACCTTAAAACAAATGTTCGAGAGTGTACCACATTTGGGACCCATGGGTAAGAACAACATTATGTTATGAGGTTAAGATTTATGTAAAAGTTCTTTCTGCCGAATATATATATCTTCATCTATATGATATTGGTTGCCTTTAAGTGATTTCAGGATGCAGGAGTATAAATATTATGTCAATCCAACATTTATTACAGATAAGGGCATTAAAAGATATTTTCGGAAGTAGTACTTAATCCAATGAATATTGGTAAAATTATTACAATTAAAAATTGAATTAAAATACATGGACAGCCAACCAGCCAGACGGACAGACATCTTTAGATCGGTAGTCGATCGGTATATCTGAAGGTGGGTCTAGGACCAATATTTTAAGGTGTTGCAAACATCAGCACAAAAGCTTAATAACTTCTCCACTATCGTAGTGCGGGTATAAAAAGAAAACAAAACCATGAATACAAAGTTAAAATGCGTTTAAAAAAAGTTCAGACGCTAGAGTTTCACCGCATTGTCGTTTACCCCAAATAAATGTGTCGTAAACTGTAAAAGAGAGCAAGTACCAAAGCAAAAAGGTATGTAATTTTGTAAATACGTTACAGGTCTTGTTACCAACACTTGGCTTTAAAGAAATAAGGAAAAATGTAAAAAAGTAAAATTAAAATTTTGTTATAACACGCAGAGAAAACATATTTTTTGTTAATAATTCAGCAAGGAAGTTTTCAAGCATATTGTGGTTACTTCAATAATTTGTTTGTTACCTGTTGTATGGTATAGTTATAACAGTATAAAAGTTATAACAGTCTCAGTAAGAAAGAGACAACCATATTATCAGACCTGTCATACATTTCGATCGGAATGGAATTTCGTAGTTGCAATTCCAATCGAATTTGAATTTGCTTTAGCTATTTTAATTAAGTTTTCGTATTTTGGAGAAGTAAAATACACTCCCACTTTTCATCGGAATTGATTTCTGCCCAATGCCTGTATGATTGTCTTTAAACATAACATTATTACTTATAATTGTCAATTAATATCAAAGATATTATTAGAGCTTTAATTTTTTATTTACTAGTTAAATACCATTTTATTTTAAAGCTTTAATTAACAAAGCAGTTGTTTTTTGATTAAATGACTTTATTAAGCTTTTATTAATAAAAAAAGATTGACCGTGGCTTTAAAAATAAAAATAATTACAATTGAATAACAAAATTTATTGAATAAGTTTAAATAGAAAGAACGCCTTTGAAGCTTTTTTAAAAAAAAGTTCTATAGAGTTTTCTTCATAAATAGTTTTAAGGATCATTTTGAAATAAACAATTTTAAAAGCTTCCTTAGTTAAGGAGCTGTTTTAAAGCAAATTGAAAAATAAAACACAATCAAAATATCTTGAAAGGATTTTTTCGCTGCAAAGCTTTTGCAGTTAAATTAAATTTAAAAGCTTCTAAGAGATTTTTTAATAGCAAACTTTAAGGAGCTTTTTTAAATAGAATATTTTAAAGGTGGAAACTGGGAATTATTTCCTTTCGTACGTTACTTTTTATTATATTCAACATTTTTTATTTTTCGAATTTATTCTATAAGCTAAATTTCAGTTATGTATTTTATAAAGCTTTTTTGTAAAAGTTCTATTCCTTAAATTTTTAGGAATGACTTTTATACACTACCAGAAAATACAATACAATATAATAGTCTGGTAGTGTATAAAAGTCATTCCTAAAAATTTAAGGAATAGAACTATTACAAAAAAGCTTTATAAAATACATAAATGAAATTAAGCTTATAGAATAAATTCGAAAAATAAATAATGTTGAATATTTTAAAGGTAGTTCAAATTAAAATTAAGATTTTTTTTTTTTTTAAATATAGAAAAGGTTGAAAAGCTTTAGTTTCTTATATTAATATTAAATGTTTTAACAATTGTTAAAGCTTTTATGAAGCTTTTATATTACTCTTATATAAGGTTACAAATATTTCAATATAAAAAATCTTTTAAACGCTTTTTTGTAAAATGAGCTTTTAAGGGATTTTATAAGGGCTTTTTTTTTATTAAAATTAAATATTTAAAAAGCTGTTTTTAAGAAACTGTATTAACTTTTTAAATTAAAGCTCTTATATTACAAACCTTTTAATAAAAAAAAAACAAAAATATTTTAAAAGCTTTTTTTAAATTAAGCTCTTAGGAATTTTGATTTTTTTAAAAATTAGATATTTTTTTTTTTATTTTAAACTCTTTTATTAGAAATATTTTTATTTATAAAGAAAAAAAAAAAAACAAATAAAAGCTTTTTGTGAAAATAAGCCTATAAGAGATTTGATGAGAGATTTTTTGAAAAATAAATTTGTTTAGTCAGCCTTTGCCTATTAAAAATGTTTAAAAGTCTGTTTAATTTAAAAATTAAAAGCTTTTTTACTTAGTTTAATAGTTTCTTTAATTAAAAAATATAAGCTTTTTTATTAAAAAAAGTAAATGAAAATTCTTTGTTGTTTTGTAAATAAAAATCTATTAAATTTTTATTTCAGTTGACTTTTCATCCAATTTTCACTTTTCTTACTCCTTAATCAATCAATCTGAGTGTAAAAAGTTATTAGTATAGTTTTTCATTACACAAGTACACGTATATTTTTTAAAGGCCTACACACAAACATAAATATTTTAGAAATATTCATACACGCATTGGTTTTAAGTTGCATTGTGGTTTTGGCGGCTTTAACCTCCCTTTCTTTGACGCCTCTTCTGCTTTAACTTTACCGCTTTGTTAAAAATTCAGTTTTTCCAAACACATCACTTTTCAACTCCTCTTCACCACGTTGACTGCAATACAGGCTAGAGTACTACCGGTATAATTGTGGCAAAGGTAACAACGGCACCGAAAGTCGGCGACTAAACAAAAACGCTTATCACAGGTGTGTTAATTGCATTAAAATATTTGTAATAGTTTTTATACACTTTTTTCGTTTTCCTTTTCTTTATTCTTAGCTGAGTGATAATTTTTTTTGTTTATTTCTTTTGTAGTCTTTTAGTTGTTTGTGGTGTTTCTTTGTACATATCACTGTTGGGATCTGACAATTCTTAAATTGTACCGTCATGATGGCAAAATCGTACCAAATTGACATAAATTGTACCAAAATTTCGCTTTGAAATAAAAAAGCATACACACTAAGAATTCATTACACTTTTTTATTTAATAAAATCAAAAACAAAACAAGTAAGAAATTATAGTCCGTCAAGCCTGAGCATTTGATATTCTACACCATTGTATATACAGACAAATTTTTCGAGATTGTGTGCCATGGGCAATAATGGACCCGCCAGAACAAAATTATGTTATGAGGTTAAGATTTATGTATAAAAGTTCTATATGAGATTTCTTTACCTTTAAGTATTTTATTGTTAACATTACTAAGGTAGTCGTATATGGACCGATTCCAATAAAAAATGGTAAGATGAATAAGATTGCAATAAAAAAGGTCTGGTCCAAATTTAATCTAAATACCAACGTAATAGGATGGTTTATAGGCACTAACATTATTCCAGGAAGAAGTTTGCATAGAAACATGTGAAATAATAGACCGATTCTCACCATTCTTTGCGGCCCTATGCTACTCCTACTCCCTTGCAGGAGTAAAAGGAACAAATATATATCACCATTCTTAGTAGGCTTTCATCAAATTACCTTAAAAATTGCGACCTGTACTTTACGCACAAGGTTACATGGAAAGGCAACCAGTCAGCCAGCCGGACGAAGGGATATCCTTAAATCGACTCAGAAAGTATTATTTTGTAGTTTTACACACATCAGCACAATTGCATAGTACCCTCTCCACTATTGTGGTGTGGGTATAAAAATTAAGAAGAAGCAAAAATTTGTCTATTTCTATTTATCTCAAAGGCAGCGAAAAATGTAGACACAATAGACAAAAGTGGCGATTTGGAGACACTTATGGTGTTTTCTTTTCTACAAAAAATGTGACATTTTATTTTAAAAAAATGCAATTTGGTGTCTGTTTCCTAAAAATTTTGCTCCCGAAAAGTTTGAGTTTTTTAGAATAAAACAAGCCACCCTTTTTGGAAGCAAAATTTTTAAGAAACAGACACCATATTGCAATTTTTTTAAAATAAAATGTCACATTTTTTGTAGAAAAGAAAACACCATTAATTCAAGGCTTCTACAGGGATACGAGTACATATACTTTATATGTTAGTACAATATACGAACAATAATACAAAAAGAAAAGAGTAACTCCTTAATCAACCTCAAAGAAATGATAAAACTTTGTGGGTATTGTTTTTTTTTTTAATTGTACCAAAAAGGGATGAATTGTACCAGTGTACCAATGAAGTTTCGATTGTACCAAATTTGGTACAATTGTACCACAAATCCCATCAGTGGCACATATATCTTAAAGCGAAACCGCCTTTTGTTGTATATCCAAAGGCAGAAGTAGCATTTTTTTACATGGAAAATATGTAATATTTTTAGAAAATTTATTTTGATTCGTTTTTTAAAGAATTTGCATAACCGCAAAAATTTGTTGAGAAGTTCCTAATTGGGACTTATGATATCTAGATTTATATAGATGTTATTTGTACTGAATACATACTCACATTTACATATGTATGTACACAACAAAAGCAAATGATGCGCAAACAAATCTTGAAGACGCTTCACAAAAATGGCTGATGTATATTGTGTTCAAAAATATAACCAAACTGCTGAGCAAACAAGCATAAACATGTAATCGTTTTAATTGATTCAGAAAATTACACCTATTGTTCGTTTTTAAATATTTTTTGTCAATACTTACATTTATAGCTAGTTTATGGCAGTAAAAGCGATGTGTATGGAGTGCTATGGCAAAATAAGGAACGATTCAAACAAAACTAAAATCATTTTTAATTAAAAATTTAATCAAGTTAACGCTTACTTATATCAACAATCTGTCTGCAGAAACTAATGCTAAAATGAAAAATGATTTATGTGTTGTTACCCGCTGACAAGCAATTGATTGTGTGTCAAATTTCTCAGTTTTTTTAGTGATTTTCATATAAATTTTTCTACATACACACAGAAAAAAATCAAGTTAAAAACGTAGAAAACAAGGTTGATTTAAAATTTTTCGGTGGTGATTTTGCTTTATACGTTTTTCATGTTAGTTCAACCTGATTTTAGAATAACTTCGAACAACATTTTTTTCTTTTAAAATAACTTTAATTCATGTTAATTTAACATTGCAGTAAAGTTAGAGCAAAATGTAATTTATATTGAAATAACAATCCGAATCACGTTGAATGAAAGTTATTTCAAGTTGAAACAACGTGAATTTCATGTAGAATCAAATTGGTTTGAGTGTGTTATAACAGTGTGAAGAAGCTTCAGAGACAACATATGCATTTATTTAAGAATAATTCAAAACACTTACCCCTGTAACACATGTTTCACTTATTTTGTATTATCCTTTGTTAACAGAAGCATCAGCAGAATCGCCTGATATGGTTTGCTTCATCATTCTACTTTGAAAACTTGATGTACTATTTAACTAAATAATTTTAATTAAAAGAATACGGGAATTGTTTTCTTTTTAAAGCATATTTTAAAAATTAAAATAAAAAATGTACATACTTAAGTATGTATGCATGTTAATTTAACAAGATAAACTTTTGATTTTAATATAAAACAGGTTTTTATGGACTCAATATTGAATCCATATTTATTTATATTTTAATATTTTTTTTTTTACAGTGAATAATATTAAATAAACGTGATTTAAGGTTATTTTATTTAAAATTAATATGTAATAATGATAAATTTAAATAAAGGGCATACTTTTGCAGAAAATTACTATGATTCTCAATCAACATTTTTCCATGTTAATTTTACATTGGTATTTTTTTCTGTGTGTAATTATTTGCCTGTTACCTGGAAACAGCACATTAATTCATAATATTAATTTGTTTACTGGTGCACATTGAATTCATTTTTTAATTAACATCACAATATTTTTAAATTGAAATCAATTTCACACTTGCTAAATTGATCAACACTCACACTTGCAATTTTACGTTCAATTAAACAGCTGTTTACAAGTTTAAAGAGAAAAATTTTCCTTTGTTTTAATAATTGAGAGTAAATTGCTTTAAAAATGCGTGCAACCTACCGTCAAAGCTTTCAAATTATGTAAACTTTGACAAGCAGTTTATGTAAAAGACTATCAGGAAAAACTTGATCGTGTGGCTGAAGGGTAACGAAAATCAGGAGAAATTAAAAAAAACACAAAGATTTTAGAGTGGCTACACGGCACAGTGCAAGTTTATTTTTAAAATGTCGTTAACAAGGTAACTTCTAGCAAATCTTCCCTACAAAAAATGAATGAGCGAATCCCTGCAGATAATATTGTACTATGTGATCTATTTTGATGAAATGAACTACTCCCTGGACTGGTCCAATGTTATGCAAGTATGGACCATGTCAGTGTTAAAAAGAGTTTGTAGTGAAACGACATGTCTTCGTTTTTAAACGAAGTTTAAACTAATCCTCTGGAGTATCCTTGCAGATAACTAGACTAGTCCATACATTCATGTAAATATATATATATATATATAAATTCCTGGGATTCCTAGTTGGAACAAAGGGCCAGTACAAAAGCTTTCCATTGAATTCTATCTTCGGCTAGTCTTTTTGCTTCTCTCCATGAAGTTCTGGCTGAAAGCAGTTCATTTTCTATTTGGCGCCTCCATGTATTTGTGGGTCTTCCTCTACGTCGGCTGCCCTGGGGATGGTAATCAAGAGCTTTTCTTGTGACGTCGTCATGGCTTTTTCTAAAGGTATGACCCAGCCAGTTAAACTTTTTCAAACGGATATCTAACATGATTTGATTTTGTTGGGTTTTTCGCCATAGATCATTATTTGAAATTGTTGTAGGCCAAAAAATACGTAAAATTCTTCGCAAACAACGGTTAGTAAAAACCTGGAGTGCATTAAGTGCAATAAGAGTTGGCAACCCTTGCGATAAAACGCACTTTTTTGTATGTGCTTAAGTAGCTCAAATAATTAGTAAAATTTTATATCAAAAACTGCATAATAATTGTTGCAAATTTGTAAACAAATAAAGTTAATCATACATTATTGAAACAAAGTGAAATATGTCTAAAAAATCTGCTCGTCGAAGTATGGCAAATAAAAAAATAATAAATTGTGTTATTTGCGAATATGAAATAAAAGAAGAATCGGATAACTTTATTGAATGTGATAAGTGCGGGAAAAACTTTCACTCTCAATGTACTAAATTGAGTAAAAGAGAATTTGAGAGACTTCTTAAGAACGAAAATGAATTGTTCATCTGTCACTTGTGTAAAGAAGGAAGTGGAGAAATAAGGAAGGAACTTAACTCAATAAAAACAGAACTAAAAAAATTAGATAAACTTGAAAAGTTAGATCAGCTGACTGAATCGATCAACTTTATGTCAGGAAAGTTTGATGAAATTTTAAAAGACGTGGAAGAGAATAAGAGGAAGATTACGGAAATACAAAAAGAAAATAAAAAATTAAAAACTGAAGTACAAACACTTAAAGATTCAATGAAAATATTAAACGACTATAGAGTTAAAAATGATTGTGTTATAAGCAATTTAAAAGTGGATGATAAAGTTAATGCTATGGATGCTGTAGTAAATTTGTCTAAAGATGTGGGTGTTGTTTTAAAACCCAATGCTTTTGATGATGCTTATTTTCTTAAAACGAAAAAACAATCTGAGGATGGTAAAAAAACTGTGGTGGTAAAATTTTCTTCGAAGATGCATAAGGATCAATTGATGTCAGTGAAATCTAAGTTAAAGGAAAAGGAGGAAACTAAAGAGGTGTATGTCCATGATTTTCACAGCAAAGAGACTTTTATGCAAAATCGCTAAAGTCAATTGGTTTTCAACATGTTTATGCCCGGAATGGAAGAGTGTACTGCAAAAAAAGTGATCTGGGAAAACAACAACTGATCAGACGTGAAGACGATGTGGATAGAATGTTGTTGGAAGCAACAACTAATAAACATTTTAAAAGGAGATCTATGATTATCAACAGGGAAGTAGATGGTGTAAATGTGAATTCAAAGAAATTATAGCTAGGTTACCAAAGTTGCCAGATGTTATTGCAATTCAAGAAACATGGTTTCATAATGAGATTACACAGATTTATGAAATTCCCGGGTTTACTAATGTTCATTGTTGTAGACAAGACGGCTATGGTGGTACCTCGTTATATGTAAATAAAAACATTCATTATGAAGTAGACATTTGTAAAAGTGAGAACTTTGTTGAACGCATAGCTGTTACTTTTTGCAATTTTAAAATTGATAATAAACCCCTAAAACTTATATCGCTTTATCGCTCCCAAAAATGCAATGTAGATGATTTTATAATTATTGTTGATGCTATGTTAAATATTCATGCTCGTAATCCAATTATTGTAGTTGGTGATTCAAATGTAGATTTTTTTCAAAATGCTCGTTACATTGATTTGCTTACAATGTTTCAAAACTACGATTGTGACAGTGTCCACAATTTGATAACGAGGCCCCAAAGTGAGTCAAGTATTGATCAGGTTTTCAGTAACGTTGCAGATAGAATTTATGTTGACTCTGTTGAATGCAATCTGTCAGATCATAATATTGTCTGTTGCAAGATTGTAAGTAATAATATGGCTAATGAATACACAGAGATAAAAAAAACTCGCTGCGATTATATGAAAGCAAGAGAAATCCTGCAAAATAGTTTACCTAAGAATTATTCTTTAATTGATGCATCGGAATTGACAAATACTTTGGTTTCTTGCATGAAAGCTGCCTTAAATGATTCAACGACAGTGAGTAATTGTAAAAAAACGTTAAGGTTTGAACTTGCCCCATGGATTAATAAAAACCTTAGAGAATTAATTCTATTAAAAGAGAAAATATTGCGGAAAAGAAAGAGGTCTAAAGGCAAACAGGGATTAGAAGTTTTTTTGAAGCGAATCAGCAGAGTGATAAAAATTGCAACGAAGAAGTGTAGAGATAATTATTATTCGGACAGCTTATCAAAAATCGGAAATGACCCAAAAAAATCGTGGAAATTTATTAATACAACTCTTGGTCGTAAAAAAAATAATGAGATTCACCTTAAGGATGCTCAAGGGCAGATAATGACAAGTGATCAAGATAAGGTTAATTGTTTTAATAACTATTTTTTAACAGCCGTAAAGAACCTCAAAAGAGGAATTGAAACCTATCCTGGGGACAATTGCAATTTTCTGCGAACGCTTTCACATACACCGAATCGCTTTACCCTTGAAAGCATTAATTATAATCACGTAATTGGGGTGATATTAGGTATGGATGCCAATAAGAGTCCAGGCTATGATAATATTTCACCGAAATTTGTCAGGGAATGTCGAGAAGAAATTGCTCCAATCTTATGTGATATATTTAACAAAATGATTATTAATTCAATTTATCCTGATATTTTAAAAGTGCACAAATTGGTGCCAATACCAAAGGAAATAAATGTATTTACTGTAGATAAATATCGACCGATTGCCGTTCTATCTTCAATTGATAAAATATTTGAAAAGCTTTTATATGATAAGCTGTTATTGTACTTGGAAGAAAATAATTTTTTGTATAAATTTCAATTTGGATTTAGACGAGGATGTGGTACCGAAGATGCTGTTCTTAACGTTGTGAAAAATGTTTGTAAGGGTCTTGATGATGGGTTTTCTGGAGTTGCTGGGATATTTTTTGACTTTACTAAGGCTTTTGACCTAGTGGATCATCAGATACTGCTACAAAAGTTGAAGTATTATGGTATTCAAGGTCGTGAACTTTTGTTGTTTAAAAGTTACCTTACAAACAGAAAACAATATGTAAATATAAAAAATGCAAAAAGTTTTATTGGTTCTGTTGAATATGGTGTGCCACAAGGAAGTGGATTAGGGTCGTTATTATTCTCAATTTATTTAAATGATATTAAAAACCTGAACTTAAGTGGTCAGCTGTGTATGTTTGCTGATGATGTGTGTGTATTGTATCCATATAAACATGAATTGGTACTAAAAACGCAAATTGAGAGGGATGCTGCACTTATTTTTGAATTTGCCAGATTAAATAAATTACTACTAAACCCTGGTAAAACCAATCTAATACGATTTAGACCGCATTCTTTGAGTATAAATAATAACTTTAATGTATATGTTGACGGAAAGATTGTGTATGAAACCCATTCAATTAAGTATTTAGGAATAATTCTTCAAAGTAACTTGTCATGGGATCTGCATATCAGTAACGTGAAAAGAAAGATAGCTCCAGCGATTGGAATTTTATATAAATTAAAGAACAAATTGGATAAAAAATCAAAACTGATGATATATCAATCTTTGATACAATCTCATTTGAACTACTTGGCTGTTATATATGCTTACAACAAAAACAATAATTTACTTAAATCTCTACAATGTATGCAAAACAAAGCATTAAAAATTGTATACAATTTACCATTGTTGTATTCAACTATTTTATTATATAAAGAAATATGCAAAACAATATTACCAATCTATGGGTTGCATGAATATCAAGTTTTAGTGTTTGTGTTTAAATGTATTAATAATATTGGTTATCATACTATACCATTCATGCAAAATCAAATAAATTTCAATACACGGAATAGAACAAATTTTAGAATTCCTAGATGCAGGTTAGAAACAACCAAACAGCGAATTGATTATATTGGCGGAATTAAATTCAATAATTTGCCTATGGCTTTAAAATCAATTGATCGAATTTCCATTTTTAAGTCTTCTTGTAAAGAACATTTATATAATACAATAGAAACGCTTCTAATATAAAACATTTTTTTAATATAAAAATTTTTTCTCTTCTTTTTTTTATTTTTTTATTGAAATATAATTTTTGCTTTGTGAAAATATATTTGTCATATATTCTATAAGTTACTTATTACCTTGTATTTTATTTGTACATTTAACTTTAAAACTATTTTGCCAACTTGCCTCAATAATGCCTTCTTGGCGCTGAGGCCAAATTGAAACTTGTAAAATTATTATTATGTCCAAATAAAATAAACAACTGCAATTCATTTGTAGTTGTCAAAAAAAAAAAAAAAAAAAAAAATTTGAGTCCTCACTTGTTATGTTCCATATTTCACATCCATATAGTAAAACTGATTTTACATTTGAATTAAAAAGTTTTATTTTCGTGCGAAGAGTTATACGATTGGACTTCCACACTTTAATTAGTGAGCCGAATGACTGATTTGCTTTGACAATGCGGTAAGCTATATCTTCTTTGCTACCACCGGATGTAGTTATTATACTACCGAGATAGCAAAACTTGTCTACATCAAGTATTGGGTGATCTAAAATTTTTAGAGGCTCGGTGTTGTTGGTGTTAATACGCAATGTTTTTGTCTTAGATATGTTTACCTTAAGACCAGCTCTGGATGCATTTGCAACAAGTATATTTAGTTTGGTTTGCATGTTATTGAAGTTATGTGACAGAAGACATATGTCGTCGGCATAATCTAAATCATCCAGTCTACCCTGCAGCCCAAAAGCTATACCACGATCACCTTTCATCGATTGTTCCATTACAACATCTAGAACGATGTTAAAAAGAAGTGGGGAGAGCACGCAACCTTGTCGTACTCCTCTTTCAACTGGAAATTTATTGCTTACAAGTCCATCATGTAATACACGACAGGATGCGTTATCGTATAAACATTTGGTTAGATGGATCAGGTGTTCTGGAATCCCTTTACATCTTAAAGCATGCCATATGGCCGGTTGGTGTAACGTGTCAAATGCCCTTTCAAAATCTATAAAAAGCAAATATAATGCAGACCTCCACTCGACTGATTCTTCTACTATTATACGAAGACTGCTGATATGGTCTATACAAGATTTACCTCTCCTGAAACCAGATTGTACGTTGCGAAGTTCTGGCTCAATGGTAGCAGAAATGCGTTTGTTTATTATGTGAGCAATGATCTTGTTTGTCATGTTTAAAAGTGTGAGACCTCTCCAATTTTTTAGCTCGGTCAGATTACCTTTCTTTGGAATCTTAATTATTAAACCTTCTTTAAGTTCATCCGGGAGATGTTTATTTACCCAGAAATGCTCTATTAGCGGTTTAAGTAACTGGGCTGTGGTTGTGCAATCCACCTTTAGCAGTTCTGGTGGTAAATAGTCGGGGCCTGGAGCTTTATGACACTTCAGAGAAGCAGTTGCAGATTGGATCTCTACAAAGTCAGGTGGCTCTATGTCGATATTTTTAATACGCGCCTGATGTTCTGCTGTAGTACAGTTGCATAACATCGAGTTTGTTGTGCTATTGTCGTTAGATAGCATATTTCTGTAATGGTCTTCCCACAGTTTTACTTGCTCTTCTTTGGAGTACACCAGCTCATTCCTAGAATTCTTAAAAGGTTTGGTGTTGACATGTTTGCTGTCTGTTAGTTTTTTTGTTATTTTATATAAGTCTCTTGTTCTCATCATCGCACTGGCCTTTTCAGCTTCAATGGCTAAATCGTCTGCCCACTTTCTTTTGTCACGCCTTGCACTTCGTTTGACCTGCCGGTTGGCATCGTTATATTTGCTTTGCAACTCCGATTTTAATTGGCGAGTTTTTGCGTTATCGCGGGCGATTTTTAGTTGTTTCCGGCTCTCAATAAGTTCCCAGGTGCAGTCCGATATCCATGGCTTTCTGATTTCCCTCACATAACCCAGATGTTTTAGGCCAGTGTCTAGCAACATGGATCTAGCTTGCGACCAATATTGAACCGGATCATGACATCCTATGTTTATGAGTGCGGAACTTCTTGCACGAAGTTCGCTTATAAATGCAGTTGCAGTGGGTTGTATAGTCAATTTGTCTGTGTTTAATTTTCTATTTTTATTTTGCTTCTTGTTCTGTTCAACGGCTACGATCTTTAGACGTATTTGGCCTACCACCAAGTGATGATCACTTCCTACATCAGCACCTCTCCTGCTACGAACGTCAAGAAGAGACCCACGCCACATACGGCTAATGTGATCTATTTGATTTTCAATGCTGTGATCGGGGGATACCCACGTAACTTTATGTATGTTCCTATGCGGAAACAATGTGCCCCCTATCACAAGGTTATGGTTGCTGCAGAGCTCTGCGAACAGTACACCGTTTCCAGTAAGGCGGCCCATACCATGTTTGCCCATCACTCTTTCTCTTCCCATATTATCGCTTCCTAGTTGAGCATTAAAGTCCCCAAGAACAATTTTGATGTCCCCAATGTGGATTTCGTTCAAAATCTTCGAAAGATAACTGTAAAAAGCATTTTTATCATCGTCGTTAGCAGCTTCGGTGGGCGCATAGCATTGGATACAAGTAATATTACGAACTTTTGTTCTAAAACGCGCCATGATTATTCGATCTCCAAATGGTTTCCACTCTATTAGTGCTTTGCGGGCATTTTTCGACATTAAGATGCCTACGCCACTGGTTCTGGGGAATTCCGACTGTTTGCCTGAGTAAATAAGGGACATCCCACTTTCGGTTCTGTATTCGCCATTGTCTGGCCATCGGGTTTCGCACAAGCCTAGGAATTCTAGTTTATAGCGCAACATTTCCTTTTCAACTTGTTCCAATTTTGCAATATCTATCATAGTACGAACATTCCATAATCCAAATCGTGTTCCTTTCTTCATGCTTAGAGTCGTCGCCAGGGGAGTCCGTTGGTTTACATCTGTACTGGTTTCACTAATCATTTTGTTTCGGATGAGTGGGAGATTAACCCTCTGCATCCAAGGCTGGTGTTGGGGCTGCCAACTTATTGCCTCCAGTCCGACAGCTTCGTTGCTCACACTAGCTAGTACCATAAGGGATGTTATAATACCATTGCCCGGTGTCCACCTGCCCCTAAGGGTCGAAGGTCGTGAGTCTTCTTAGTTGGTTGCAAGAGCAAGGATTGGTTCTGGACTTTACTAAGTTAAAGACGATCAGTTCCGTTACCTTTTATGCCCAACTCTGAACACCATGTAAAAAGTAGTCCATAATGTTCATACATACTCCTAGTGGATTGGTTTTACTACGCCATGGTGTACTCCAGAGGATTAGTTTTAACTTCGTTTTAAAACTAAAATTATGTTTAAAAACGAAGGCATGTCGTTTTACTACAAACTCTTTTTAACTTTTTTAAAGTCCAGTCCAGGGAGAAGTCCATTTCATCAAAATGGATCACGTAGTCCAATATTATCTGCAGGGATACCATGGAGTAGTTTCAAAACTAGTCCATTAGAGTATGAATGAACATGGAGTAGTTTTAAGACTACTCCGTTGTAATGCAAAACTGGGTTATATGGTCCACTCCTAGGACATCGTAATGTTAAATCGACCACCTTTTAACCATATATTTGGAGTAGTTTTAGAGTACTCCTACTCCTTTTTGGACTACTCTTTACATCCATGTATGGACTAGTGTCGTTATCTGCAGGAATTGTAACAATTTCTTAACACCAACGTGAAAAATGTAATTATTCGCTCATTCATTTCTTGTAGGGTTCAGTTTCTCAATTGTTAACTACGTGTTGCCAAGAAGTCAATATTTTACGTAACCTGTAGACATATTATTTGTTAAGATATTTTTTTTATAAAAAAGTTATATTAATGTTAAAACTTATCGTTAAAGTGATAATGTATGGCAATGCTTATTTTTTGTTTTTTTTATTTTTTTATAAATACACAGAAAATCAGCTATGAACATAATTTTTATTTTACCAAGTACTAGAAAATTGATACATAACCCATCTAAGGTAACACTGTTTCTCCATATCTCATTTTAATTGCTGCAAGTGTCAAAAATTTACTTGGAAGCAAATTCTCTTGCAAGTTGGGCTGCAGCCTGCAGGTACCAACAATCTGATGGTGTTAGTAAACAAGTGTTGAGTGTATTGAGTTTTTCGAACTTGCACTTGCATGTGGCAACGGAGGATAATCCTACGTTTCCACAAGCAAGTAATTACTTGCAAGTAGTGTATACGTATTCTCAACGAAAAATTGGGGAAAAGCCGATTGACTGACAGTACAAAAATTGTGTGAATGGCAGTGAAAAAGTGTGAGTTGTGTAATTACTTGCATGTGGAAACGTAGGGTAAGGAAACTTTTTGTTAAGTTTAACATGCCGTCTTTACTAGCCATTGCCATGTTAAAACAACAAACAATTTCTTGTGAACACAATAATTTGGATAGTGCCGGTTCACACACGACAAGTTTGACTCGTCAAGAGAGTTAAACTTGCTCTGATTTTTTAGCCCTAAGTATATGACGATATTTTGACTATAAGATGGTAGATTGAGTTTAAGAGTATAAAACTGTAGTTTTAGTAAAATATGCAGGTAGACGGTAGTTCGAATATAATACGATAGTCTATATATAAGACGACAGACTAAAGGTTCAGTTAACCGGGAATAACAGTAACGTTGCTTCATTTTGTTGTATGTAAAGAAATTAGAACGATTATAGTTAGCGGTAAGATGGTACATCTCAATCTGTAAGAAATAGATTGGTCTTACTCTTTTACGGTACGGTTAAGTTACTGCTTCTCCCGGCTAACTGAGCCTCAACTTTGAGCATAATCTGAGTGTAAGAATATAGTCTCAGTATTAAATTTAGATTTGGGTAGAAACTTAAAGCATTTATTTCTTAATATTATTTAAACAAAAAGAATCTGGGAATTTATTTCTAATGTTTATTACATAAATTTTTATATTAACTCGAATGTGTGTTCTAAGTAAAATTACAAGTTATAAAGTTTTTATACAAAATAAAAATTCTTTACTTAAATATGCAGACACGTGTACGAGTTCTTAAAGTTGCAGCTGGAAATTAATCGTGCAAAAAATAAATAAAAAGTAAAAAAATATTACTTTTTAAACACAAGCTTTAAACAAAACTGCAGTTGCAACTGTTTAACGATGGTTGTTGTAATTTTTTCTTTTCATTCTTGGGTAATTCCAAATCAAATAAAAGTATACAGAAATGATTTCATTATTCAGAAGCGCAGTAAAAATATTCATATAACGTTACAAATTAAAATTAAAACTTACACTGTTGTGCTAGTTGAAAAAACCGACAAGCAGGGCGCCCAGCGGGTAAACCTTATTCGAGTACGCTGCATTCAGTGGTTAGCTCTTGTTTTCGAGATATACTGTTATTTCGAAAATAGAGGAGGTTGCACAACATATACTCGCGTAACTCAGCATCGGTTTATTTTATTGAATAAGCTAAAAAACCCGAAATTCCACAATAAAGTTATGTACGCTATTTGTCTTTTACCCCACTTTAAAAAAATTGTATTCATAAACGTACATTAACAGCTTTTTAACTATTAAATGTTTGTACACAGAAAGAAAAACACTAGGGATAACTTAGGTTTATACTTACTTTAATTACAAGTCGTACTCAAAAATTTAAGTACGAGTAACACTAAAACGTACTTAAAACAATCCCAAATGGGATAACTTTCGAAAATCAATTCCGGAATTTCTTGAAATAAGTAGAAAAATCTTTAACCAAGTTAAAAAAAAAGATTAAACTTTTCACTCTAAGAGTAAAATTACAAAGTGAGGGTTTTAATCTCAATTAACTAAAAAAGCGTTTTAATCTCAACTAACTTATCATAGTTTGTTGCAGACAACAACGTCAAACAAGAAGTTAAAAACGATTTGCTTGTTGTGTATAGAAACATTAAGTTTTTAAAGTTAAACACATATCGGGAATGATGCTCGTGTTTTGTAATAGAAATTCTGTAAAATGTAAAACGGTAAAGTAAATTCTCATTTTAATTGCATTCACTTTTGATTTATTTAAAATACGTATTCGGGATAAAATCAACTTTATAATAGTTGAATCAAGCGCCTTTTGAGATTGATTCAATCTTGGTTTTACATAAATCAATCTCATTTTCGCATTATTTGAAGTACGAAATCAGGATTGAATATGGATAATTAAAGTATTTTGCGATTGAAAATCCGTACTTGAATCAATGTACTTGATTCAAGAAAATCTGCACTAACCGTACTATTAATACCGCTTCGGGTTGGTTTGAGTACGGACGGTTTGATTTTTCTTTTGAGTGTATTTTGACTTAGAATTAGGGTGTACAATTAATCGGGTTTTATTTTTGTTCGATTAAACAATTAATCGATATTTGTCATTTTTAACTTGTTCGATTAAAGGAATACAATTTTAAAATTAATCGATTAATCGAATAATTCTAAATCCAGAAATTTAAATTAGGAGATTTTTTTCGATAATTTTAGAAAAAAATAGTACTTGAGGAAATAAACATTCTTTTTTAAATAAAACTTGTCAATGTAGCTCCAAGTTGTTGCTTCACTTTCGGGCACTTAGATTTTAAAAGAGTCAATATAACTTTTCACGGACATTCCATCCTCTGCTATGCTTCTGCAAATAATTTCCTCTAGAGAATCGATCAAAGTAATTTGTTTAAAATATTTATTCATTGGACCACTTGCAGCCCTCATTGATTTTATTGGTGGAACAGCTTCTTAAAGTACTATGTTATAGTCACTGTGTAAGTGGTAGTGCTGGGAAGCTATCGATAGTAAAAATATCAATATCGATATTATTATTATTTAAAATACAGCTATGAAGACATCTAACAGCAGCTATGCACACACAGTTTTTTGCCGCAAATTAATTCGTCAAATAATGTCAAATATTTTTGTAATGTTGTAAAAAAAAAATGAAAATCCAAATGCAATTGCAATTGGAATTGCGAGCATAGGACAAAACAATGAACGACCATTAGAGGATAAGTTCGCTAGATTGATTACCTTTTTGGTTTGAGAATCAAAACCAATTTAGAAAATGATTAAAAGTTGCAATAGAATATCTTATAGTCCCTGCTACTTCGGTTCCTCCAGAAAGGTACTTATCAATTTTAAAAAAACTGTCATCTAAAATAACGTGCGTATATACATACATACGTCTCATACGTTCAATAAAGTGATAAAAACAACGAACTTTAGCCTGATAAAAAACTAATTAAAGTTTTCTTGCAATAGAATATCTTATAGTCCCTGCTACTTCGGTTCCTTCAGAAAGGTACTTATCAATTTTAAAAAAACAGTCATCTAAAATAACGTGCGTATATACATACATACGTCTCATACGTTCAATAAAGTGATAAAAACAACGAACTGTAGCCTGATAAAAAACTAATTGAAGTTTTCTTGCACAAGTACAAACTTTCAGTCGATAGTAATATCGATATATCGATAGTGAAATCGGAACTATCGATTAATCGAACAAAAATTAATCGACTGAACACCCTACTTAGAATGCACATTCGAATTAATATGAAAATTTATTTAATATTATTTAGTAAAGTTGTAAAACTTTTACGATAATTCATTTAAAATTTCTTGACTAAAGCTAAATGTCACCACAGTATTAAAAGTCCTTAAATTAATATACCTTCAAGAATTTAAAGCTTTTTAATTTTACTGACCTCCAGTAAAATGCAAAGACTTGACTGCCAGACTCTCTTAAACATAATGACACTTTATGGCCGTCTTTAATACTTTTTATTACTTTAAACTCATTTGTGACTATTATAAAAACAAAAACGAAGAAAAAAAAACTAATTTGAAATGTGTTCGAATAAATGTAAATATTGTTGTCTGCCTGCCGTATTACCCGTATAACAAGGATATAATTTAAATATTCAATTTTTAATAAAAAATTCAAAGTCTTGTTTTTTTGCAACACTTTCGCAGACATTCAAGGTTAAATTCCGGTTAGTTTGTATGGCTGTGTGTGTAGCAAGATTGAAATTCTGACAAATACGAAACATCAATTTTCCTAATGACCTACAAAAAGGTACTAACTACTTTGTTTTTGTTTTAAGAATTTTTATTTTTATTCTGTTTAACACTGTGCAGTAGGAGTTCCCCTATAAAAATCAAATACAAAAAACATCTACACACAAAAAAAAAAATAATATACAAAAACAAAATATATAAAAATTAGAACACAGACAAAAAAAAAACACACGACGAAGAACAAAAAAATAAAAAAAGCTTCAAGGACACATGAAATCACGTAATATGCCAAAATATGCTGGTAACGTGTAGCACGCTTTTCAAAACTCAAACAAACAAGGAACACACATAGAACTATAGACATAACAGCACATACACATACGCACAAACACACAGACAAAAGTAGGAGGGCAGGCAGAAAAGCTTTTTTTAATTTGAAATTCCAATCCTACTAATATGTACTAATACATCTGATAGTTTGTATGTTTGTGATTTTGTAGCGCAATCAAGCGAAACCCGCTTAATGAATTTGGTAGACGGATAGTATATGGCCTAGGTTAAAATATAGGAGACTTTTTGAGAGGTAAAAACTTGAAAAAAATTAATACGTTTTTCTCTTTTTGATAAATTTGGTATACAGATTGCATAGGCTCCAGATTAAAACATATGGTACTTTTTAAAGGCTAAAAACAAGTTACAAATTGGTACTTTTAAGCAAGGGATATGTTAGGTTAAGAAAGAAGAAGAAGAATGACAAAAGAAAATAATAAAAGGAATTGATAGGTAGCGGTAAGATCGATAGTAGACAGTAGATAGGCAGTACTCTGACACACCCCAGTAGATCGAGTGGATTTAATCCTGCGATACTCCCCGGTTCGTCGTGAAATCTATCTGCTAGCCATTTCTGCCTGTCCCCCGGAAACCTCGGATGGTGGTAGAGTACAGTACAGTTCAATCGCCTCTTGCTCCACAGCATCTTCGCAAAATCTGCAAAAGTCCCGTATGGCAATGTCCCATTTACTCGTAAAAGCCTTAACAGAACAATGACCCGTAAAACCACTTCTATCCAATCCTAATAGAACCTTGATTAATTTTCCATCCAATTCGTGCCATAATGCCCTAGACACCCTGCAATCCGTTCTATTCATCCAGTATTGTAGCACGGGACAAAATTAGTACTTTTTCTCTTTTTAATAAATTTGATATACCTACAGATTAAAGCCTACCTTACAGTACATTATATATTCTGGGGGCCTCAAATGAGGACAAGCTGGTGCTTTTAGTACTTATGGCACTTTTTGCCATTGATAATTTTTGTCTTTTCGACAAATTTGGCATAGAGATAGCACAGATAAAAAATAAAGTGTATTTTTCACGAGGTAATTAAAAAAAATGTGCACTTTTGGTACTTTTTATCTTTTTTGACACATTGGGTACATAAAGGTAGCTTCAATATAAGATAGAAGTCTGTAAAAAAAATTAAAAATTGTTTAAGTACAATACGACGTTGCGAGTCAAAGAAATTTATCTACGAAACAAGTGATTTTCTAATTATAAGTAGGGAGTTAGAGTATAAACCGGCGGTATGTGTATAAAAACAAAGTCTGAGTATAGGTTGGTTGACTAAGTATATAACATTAATCTGAGATAGCTAGATAGAAGGCCATATATCCTATATATCGCACCATGTCAGGTTCAGGCTACGCAATTGGCCAATTACCTTGCCATAAATCTCAGTTGTCCCCGTAAAATTTCGGCCCCAAGGCGGGACAGCAGCGGTGTAGATGTTCTGATGGCTCATCATCAACCTCAAAGAACCTGCATACCTTGGTAGTAATATTATCCATTATAAATTAATGGTACCTGTGCCCCTAAATAAGCCAACAGGTAGCATAAACTCCCCCATCTCAAGCAGAAGTAGCCTACTTGCCTTGTCACGGAGAAATGTGTGTTGTCTAAGTATTAGATGATAATCTGAGTATAAGACAGAAAAGGCTAGTTTGAGTGTATGATGTTAGTGTGAATATGAGACTGCAGTGTATCTAGGGTCTGCTGGCCTTTTTTTAAGTTTTCTTCATAAGTTTGTCAAAAGCCACGATTTTTTTCACTTTTAAGGAATTAATTTAAAAGAAAAATGTTCAAACCTTATTTTGGTGTAAAAAGACTATAAGTTTTTGCAATGCATTTGCTCATTTATGCACCCTACATTACAATTTTTCGAAATTTTTCCATAAATTTTGTAAATAACGCTTTATAACTTTTAAAATTTTTATGAAAATGAAACAAACCAACAATGCAGCTTAAAAGATCAATTTATTCTAAATAACTTAGAAGCAAATATTTTATACCGATTTTTAGATTTGTACCCAGTTTATGATATTATTACTCTTACCCAACAAAAAAATTAAATTCAAACATTTTATTTTGCTCTGAAAATCGTGGTTTTTGACAAAGTTATGAAGAAAACTTAAAAAAAGGCCACAGACCCGATTTTTACCAAAAATCGACTTGAGCGACCTCTAAACCTCTTCCGAAAAATCTGAAAAAAATCTCAAAAATACTTTACCCTATAAGCTTTTAAATTATGCTTGAGCCCCAAAAACACACTAATGTACATATATCCAAGAATAAGGCGGTAATCTAAAAATAAAAAAAACGGTTGCCTTAGTAAATGACAGTAACCTAAAAATAAAATGTAGTCAAAGTAATTCACAATAGTCTGAGCCTTAGACAATAGTATTAGACAAGAGTATGTTAACCGAACTTTGTAGTGAAGTCTGAGTATTAAACTTTAGGCCCAACCATAATGTGCTTAAGTTGTGCGAATACACGTAAATCATATGAGACAAGCCATATTAAACTTAAGAAAACTTTTTGTTAAGTTTTATGAAACTGTCATTTTTTTGTTTAGGCAAAGTGCGAAACCGATCACACATTCCGTAAGGAATCAAATGTTTTTTGATTTTGTTTTTGTTTATTTTCAATACATTTTAGAGTGCAAGGTTTTGCATATTAAGGTTGGGCTTTTAGTTCACGAACAAGATAATATTTAGAGTATATTATATCATTGCGGCCCCATGCTCCTTGCAGGAGTAAAAGGAACAAATTAAAGAAACAAATAAGAAGACAAACTAAATCACACTGGTTCCTCTAAAGGGGTTTTACTCAAAATTGATCAATTTTCAGTAGAGACAAAAAACTGTTTTCTTTTTATATGTACTCTTATACTTCAAAAGGGGATACAATTATACTTTTTTTTGGCAAAATACTAGAGAAATTGATCTTAGATTTTTACAGTGCGTAGATATGACCACTGTACATCGGTTTCTTGCAAAAAGTGAAAATTGAAAAATTTTGAGTTGACTCTCTTTAGAGGAACAAGTGCGATATATGATTCAAGATTTCATATATGTTATTAAATATATTTTTGAATTACCCTCGTTAACAATGGTGGCCAGTAATTTATTCAAACAAGAACTAAGCGGAAAGACGCAATCAAATTAGCAAACATTGGAATAAACTAAAAAAACTAAAAACGGCACCAACATTATCATCACAAGCAAAAGTACCAGCACTACTAATAAGAAGGTATCTAAAATATTACTAAAGCAATAAACATTTGTCGAGTATTAGTCGCATCAAGAACCAAAAAAAAAAAGTTTATTAAATACTTAAAATCACACTCTGACTCATATTTTTTTTCACTTTCTTGTCATGACTAAATGCCATCATTGACTGAGATTATACGACAAGCAAACCGAACCAGACAGCCATACAGATAGACAGACGTATGGATCGCTAATCGGACAGAATTCTGGTTCAACAAAAACCAAGCGATTGGCGGTGTTCCTTCTAAAATCAACATAACATGCGACAAAAAAAAAAAAAAAAACTACAGCAGATACAATTTGACATGTTTGTTATTAGTTTTATTTTTAAAGTGTAAAAAAGTAAATCAGAAAAAACATTTCTAAATTTTTTAATGAAATTTAATTAGCACCCTATATTAGTCATAGAAAGGAACAAATAGAAATAAATACATACATTAAAGAATGAAGAAACAATACTTGGAATATAAGATCTAAGTCTGAGAAAAGGCCAGTAGTCAGAGTATAAAAAGGTATTTTGAGAATGCCAAATGCTTGTCCAGTAGGCGAATTCACTCGTGTACTTGTGCTGGACGTAACATTCATTGTCATATTTAAATTTTTTGATTTTCGTCGGTGTGACACATACAAACACATTTTCACTAATACCAGCACAATGCTTGATGAGTATTTTGATAAGGGTATTTAGGCCTTTAGGATGAATGTAGGACGGTAGTCTGAATATTAGACGTAATAAGCATTAAGTTAGCTGCTGAAAAATAGTTTTTTAAAGTTATTGCAATTAAGTTAGCGTTTAAAAAACTGCAGTCAAAGTAGAAAAACTGCCATGTCTTCCACTTCTTTATTTGTCACTGCACTGAAAGAAAAATGCTTCATATATTTAATGAATCATTTTCATAAAAAAATTTTCATTGGTTAAATGAAAATTTTCATTGTCCAAATAGAATTTCGTAGTTATAATGAAGTATTTTCATTAAAATCGATTCATTGGATTTCGTAATTACGTTAAAAATTTTCAATGGATATATGAAAACTAAAGTTTGTCCAAGTTAAACAAAAATTTTAATTGGGAACATAAAAAACAATATACAAACATAATTATATTCATAAATTAATACAAAATTATAGTTTCCTTAAAAAAATGTTTAATTGTTAATTAAAAAATGTAAGATTTAATTAATTATTTCATACATCTAATGTTATATGCCATTAAATTTATGAAATCAATAATTTTTTTTATAAAAGCAACATATTTCAATAATTGCCTTCATAAATTTAAATTTTCATTATGACAATAAAAATGTCATTATAGTAATGAAACAAAAACTTTCAATCAACTTTATTATTGTTTAATCTCATATTTACGCTCTTAATTGAGTAAAAAACGTAGTAACACTGCCCCGGTAGGCTAGCTGGTAGTGAGCTAGTCTAACAGCACCGAGGTTGCGCGATCGATTCCCGCCAGAGACAGAAAAAAAATAAAATAAATTAAAAAATTAAATAAAAAATAAAAATAAATAAAATAAGAAAAATTTTTTTTACCTTAAGCCTGGTACTCTGTTCAGTATTTCGTGCGAAATGTTTTCAAACTCAATATAAAAAAAATTTCTGTGAAATACAAACGAAAAAATGTTGATAGAGTTGTACTGTATTTATATTACGAAAAACATGCCAAATGTTTCTAGCAACATTTTTATTTTCCGTACGAAACAAGTGCAGCTCATATTATTTCGCACGGAATTTTAAGCAACAGCTAATAATTTTTTGTAATTTTTTATTTTGTATTTGTGAAGTGGGGTTTATAAAAAGCGTTTCAAAAAAAAAAAATGTAGAAAAGTGCAAAAATTATTAATAAAATTAAATTTTTTGTTTTTTACTTTAGGAAATTATAAAAATAATATTGTTTTACTTTTTTAATGACAATTGTAAAAACACATGGTTTTTGTCATAGATGGGTGCACTAATGTTGAAGTTTCAACTCATACTTAGTGATAGTTCAAAATGATTGCAAACATTTTGTCGATGTTGAGTGATGAATTGAAAACTAGCAATCTTACTAAACATGAGTGATAGTAATGTTAAAAAATTTTGCGCTAAAAAAATAGTTTGATTTAACAAAAAGCAATCATCAGTTTATTGCAATTTTTTTTCTTCACTCATTTGACTGCAACTAAAAATTTTGCACAAAATTTAAAATACAAAACTTGTGTTTTCATGATTAAAGCCAAGAATTATTCCGTTATTGACAGAATTTCATTTAGTTTAATTTCCTTTGCTTAGCATATCATCAGAAAAATCAGAAAATTTTTAAAATTTTAGTGACATTATGTTTCTGTACAGCTTTTTGATTGCAAGTTCAAATTTTGAACTACATATTTGAATTGAGTGCAGATTTTATGCATTCAATCACAGTTAGTGTTAGTAAAAAAATTTGCAATACCACTTTATTTTTTCTAGTGATAGTGAAAAAAAAATACCAATTATCACTAACTAAAGCTGGTAAAAAATAGTAAAAACTAATTTTTTTGCAGTTTTATTTAGTGAGATTGCAATGTTGATTTAAATCAATATTTAGTGCACTACCCCCAACTATGGTTTTTGCTTACCTTAGCACAATAATGTTGTATACTTGTATCTAATAAAAACGTTAAGTTTTGAAAAACCGCAAGATAGATAATATTGATACATGACAAAATTTTCGTGCGAAATAATAAATGTTGCTCAACATTTTTCGCAAGTTCGAACAGAGTACTAGGCTTTATTGAAAGAATTCATCCAATGAATAATATTCATAGATCTAATGTAATGTTTCATTAAATACATTTTAATGTAAACAGGTTTCATTGATCCAACGAAGCGCTGCATAGGTTCCTTTTTAATGCAATTTTTCATGGGATTAATGTCAAAATTCATTGGAATTGCGAAGAAAATTCTTTCAGTGTGGCCATAAGAAAACTGTTGCTTTTAGTTCTGATCCATTAAATGTAAACAGTCGCTGTCAAACCAACTCAAAAGTTGTACACAAATTTTCGTTTCGACTGCAGTTTTTTAAACCCTGAATTTAGAATTTTTTTTGGTTAATGTAGCGGTTTTATTTCCATTTGTTATTTCTACTTTGTGGGTTTTATTAAGCAAGATATGAAAACATTAATGTGTATGACACGTACTTGACGCTTTTATTTCAGCGTTAAAGCTAGGCGCTTGAAAACGTTACAATTGACGAGCTGATTTAGTCTGAAAATATTTTTAAACGTATTTTGTACATTTATCGAAACTTTTGTCAAAAATCATGTAATCAAAAGCAATGTTCGATAAACTCTCTGAAACAAGTGCATTTTTTTAATCGAATTGAAATCATGTTAAAAGTCCATTTGGTAAATTTTTGAAATTACAAAATCTCATTAACATTTCATAATGACGAGGCCGATATATTGGCGATACTTCGGATTTGCCGACATATCGGTATCGCCGATATTTTACTATCAATACGCCGATATTTTTTTATAGTTATTACAGCAAAGAGCAATAACACATTCAAAAGCAGAGCATGAAATCAAACACAATAATAATTAACAAGGTTTCGTTTAAATGTGCTACATTCCCATTTCATACTATTAATAAACTGATATTTATTGCTGAAGGGACAAGCTATTCCTATGCGCATTTCACTGGTTGATTAGGCCAGATCGTCAGGAAACTTCATCCAAAGATTTTAGAAAAACTAAAGATGTTGCATAAAAAAAACTGTTAAGCGAATAAGAATTATAAGCCACAGTTTTACTTGTAACAATATCAAATAATTAGTTGCTTTTAATTCTTAGGCTACAGGTCCACTTTTTTCAGAATCACTTTCTGAGTCGATTTAACGATGTCCGTTCGGCTGGCTGGCGGTCCATGTTACCTTGTGCGCAAAGTACAGGTCGCAATTTTAGAGATAATTTGATTAAATTTGGTACATAGGCTCTAATTGCCACAAGACCAAAGGACTATTGAAAATTGTGTTAATCGGTCTATAATAGGGACTTTGATTTTGATTTAATTCCGTACGGAAAGTGCGAACAATTTCACACTACGCCTTAGCAAGCGACAGAATCATAAAACTTAACAAAAAGTTTCCTAATGTTCAATATGGTTTGACACATTTGATTAACATGTATTCGTCCAGTTGCTTAAGCATATTTCAGTTGGACCTTTAGGTTTTTAAATAAGTTCTGTGGCATTTAAGAGACTATTTTCCACTGCCGGTCTGCTTTAAACGAATTTGCAAAATCGTCTATCTTTGCAAAAGCTAAGAACATGTCCTTTTTTAAACAAAAATCTTATAAATATTAATTTAAAATATTTTTTTTTATTGCTTATCAATGCCAATTTTAAATATTAATAATCTCTGACTATTAATAATCTTTACTTGAGTTTGGTGAATTTTACCTTGTACTTAAATTTTATATTAGTATCGGTATCGGCATCGGCATCTGTATCGCCGATATTTCTTTTTTAGTATTGGTATCGTTATCGTATCGGCAAAAAGTCGTATCATAACTTCCACAGTAATGACTAAACCTTGTGTAGGGTATTTTAACATACATAGATATGTATGTATGTCTGTACATTGAAAGCAAAATGGATTGAAAATGAATTGAAATCATCATAGCTCTGTTTCTCTCTCCTAATGACTCACATTTATTTCTGATTAATTGCTGTCAGAAGTCATCCGTGTTTTGTGGTTTTCGTTGGGCACAAGAAAATATTTTGTTGTACTCTTGATATTTATTTAAACAAATTATTAAAGATTTATATAATTTTAATGACAAGCTACAAATAAATATTCTTAAGAAAACACAAAAAATAGATTAAACAAATTTGTTTTTGGCTGTTTATCTACTGACTAAAACGCAGATATAAATCAAATTTACACATGATTTTTCGAATTGTTGATTTGAATAGATTTTTCATTTAAATTAGAACGGGTATTTGGTGATATTAAATGAAAACAGGGGTTAATTGAGGGGTGATGGAAAAATTCGTTTGTGAGCTAATATGTAGTAAAAGGTTTTCTAAGAATCGCTTCAATTCGTTAAGAATTAAAACATTGCTTAAATCTCTTTTATATAAATATAAGTTTAAAAAAAGTTAAACGTTGGTAAAAAAATTATTTAAAATTTCAGTTTTTTTATATTTATAGTATTTTTATATAGTCATAATGAATTCATATACATACATATCGCACTTAAGCAATAAGAGGGAATTAACTTGAAATTTAAAAATTTTCCGTAGACGCAAAACTGTTTTTAATTTAATATTAAAGGCATATGAAAAAGGTTTTAATAAAGCCAACCGTTTAATTATCAAAAAGTAGTCAAAATAGCACGATATTTTACAGCGGGTAGATACGAAGACTACGTGTCGACCTTTTGCAAAAATTAAAATTTTGAGTTAATACCTTTTTGCTGATCAAGTGCGATATTATATTTAATAAAAATCCAACAGCATTGATATAAAACCAAAAAAGAAATTTATTTAATTAAAATATTAAAAAATATTTCTTTAAAAACAGGATTTTAGAGAAAAATCAGAATTCACAGAATCGTTCAACAGCCTATTTATAATATTATTTAAGAAGAGTCCTGTCAGTGAGAAACACGTTCCCTTTCTTGTAGGGCTGTGGAGTAGGAGTTGAGGTTTTTGTACTGGAGTCGGTGTCGGAGTCGAAGTACCCACAAAAACTCGCGGCTCCGACTTCAAAATTTTTCGGCATAAAAAATTTAAAACAATTTTCTAATATTTTTCAAAATAAAAAAATGTTTGTCGTGCTTAATTCCCAATTTTTATTCTTTATAAAAACACATGAAATTTATTGTTGAACGGATAAGATATTCCTATGCTCATTTCACAGGTTGCTTAGGCCAGATCGTTAGGAAACTTCATCCAAAGATTTTAGAAAATTTAAGATATTAAACAAGTATAACTGTTAAGCGAATAAGAATTATAAGCAACAGTTTTACTTGCAACAATATCAAAGCTTAAACAAAAACATCAACAATAAACAGTGAGTTTATCTCTTCTTACATAGGTTAAGAAAAAACAAAATGCAAAAAACAACTTGCAAAATCATGTTGCCAGTTAAGTGTTTTTAGGCCGTGCACTTGCCAGTTTATTATCAAAAGTAATTTTTGGGAATACAAAATTTTAATTTAAAAGATTTTGTTATTCATGCTTAATTCCCAATTTTTATTCTTGATAAAAACACTGAAATTTATTGTTGAAGGGATAAGCTATTCCTATGCGCATTTCACTGATTGCTTAGGCCAGATCATAAGGAAATTTCATCTAAAGATTTTAGAAAATTTAAGATATTAGAGAAATAAAACTGTTAAGCGAATAAGAATTATAAGCAACAGTTTTACTTGTAACAATATCAAAGCTTAAACAAAAAAAAAAAACTAAAAACAGTTAGTTTTTCTTTTCTTACATTTCCCAATACAATTGGTTGGATTTCTTCAAACATTAATTGTAGTTTGAAGTAGGTTAAGAAAAAACAAAATGATAACAAAAACAACTTGCTTTATTGTTTTCGCAAAAAATAAAGCATGTTACCAGTTTAGTTTTTTAGCCGTGCACTTGCCAGTTTATTATCAAAGTATTTTTTTTTTGTATTTTTCGGAATACAACAATAAATTTCAGTGTTTTTATCAAGAATAAAATTGGAAATTAAGCACGACAAACAAAATCTGCTTTAAAAATTTTGAAGTAAAAAAATCCGGACGAGTCTACTTTACATATGTAAACAACTATATTAAAGCTCAATGCGGCACGTGTTGGAATTAAAATATTGATTTGAAATGACAGTTATTTTCTTGCTATATTTAACCATTTAAAAGCTACTGAATTTAAATAAAAGTCAAATAAGGACCAGGCTCATATACATTAAGCAACATGGTTAGAGTAGGAGTCGGAGCCGGACATAAAAAATTTCAGCGGTTGGAGTCGGAGTTGGAACTATTTTTTGACGACTCCACAGCCCTACTTACTAAGGATGTTTACTTTTGTAGTCAAAAGTACATGATATAATCTCTACAGGTTTTCAATTTTTCACCACTTCCTTCAAAAACTTGTAAGTCCTTTTTTAAAGAAAATTATTTTATTTACTAATTGCTGCATTCAAAATTTCCTCAAATGTTAATTTTTGACTCTTGTCATCATCTGTTACATAAATTGTACATATTGACTTCAAAACAAAAAAGTATTTTTTTTTTTAAATTAAAATTAAATAAAAAATAAAGTTCGTTTCAGCTCTGAACCCACCAAATGACAAAATCAGGACCAGGCTGTTAGTGTAAGAAATTGAACCGTTTTCTACCACAAGGACTACTTTAGTGTCAGTTCCCTTCCCTCTAAGGCTACTTTAAACTTAAGTTTTACAAATAATAACAAGAACATAATAACAAAAAAACTTTTAAGCTTAAAACTGATTTATTTTGTGTTCCACTGTATTTCTATCATACCACAATGTTACGAGACAAATTTGGCAATAATACTGATTTAATTAAAAATATTTGACGTCTTTAAAGCAAATTTTCAATCAAAACTAATTTTTCTTTCCAATTATCGTTATAAATTAAGAAAATGAGGAAATTAATTTAATCCAAATAAAAATAAAACATAAAAGTTTAAATGAGAAAGTACACCCAGAAAGTCGTCAATCAATAATTGTCAAAAATCAATCGAATTTTTTTGTTTTATTTTAAACGAACATAATTATACATTCAATTAAAATCCAACAAGATAGAAAGTATAGTCGGTCACGTTAGATCATATGAGAGTGTTTATTAATTTAGTGTTAATTGTTTCCAAATTGATTTTATAGATAACGTAATATAATAACAATAACATTATATCAAGCCCTTGCCGCAAAAATAGCTTAAGCGACATAATTTTCAATTTTGGTTGTTTTTAATAAATGAATTTATTGGCAACAGTTGAATCATCTCCTAGAATGTCAGGCTCACACAAGGTCAGTGTTGCCAATTTAGCCATTTAGTTGCTACATTTAGCCATTTTTTTTTACCTTATTAAGCCATTAAAAATTGAGTTTAGCCATTAGCCATTTTCAACTTGTTTACCCATATAACTTTTTTCCCGTTTTTCTTATAAAATAATAGTTTTATGTTCTTTGAAAAATTTATAAAATTGCTTACAGTAAAATAAACATTAAACAATTAAAACGCATTTTATTTAAATCACAACTTTTACAAATGTTGACAATCGCTATAAACGAAAATGAACGGTATTCCAATACTCAATTCATAAAATGGATCAACGCAAACAACATTGTTACTTTCTGGTCGGAAGTATTTCAGTATAGAGATGCAGGCGGCAACAAAATTTTTTTTTTGAAATTTTAGAATTTACTATAAAGTTTCTCAAACTTCCATGAATGAATGCTGAAGTAGATAGGGTATGGTAAATATTTTTACCATAACAATAAAATATTTTCAATCGCTTTTTATTTTTTATAGATTTATTAAGATGTACAATAACGACATCGATTAAATTTTTTAAATGCTAAAATATTTAATTTACGTTTATTCTTACACAGAAAAAATGTTTGCACCAGTAAAAGCATTAATCAAAAATAAAATCAGTTTTAATTAAAAATTTAATCAAGTAAATTAAATGTTTAATCAGGTGAATTAAACGTTTAATCAAGTGAATTCATCGTTTAACTGATATTTTTAATTTGTTTACTGGTGCAAATTAATATTGTCAATTAAACGTTTAATACACTTGATTAAAAGTTTAATTTATTGATTAAACGTTTAATTCACTGGATTAAATTTTTATTTAAAACTGATTTTATTTTTGATTGATGCTTTTACTGGTGCAAAATTTTTTTCTGTTTATGTAGCAAATTAATCTCAATTTACAATTTTATTCTAAAAAATTTTAAATAAATTATGTCTGTTTTGTTATTGAATTTTGTTGTGTTTTGTATTTAAAAAAGTTTCTAGCCATTTTTTCCTTAAATTTGGCAATTTCTGGTCACCAAGTTTTGGCAACACTGCACAAGGTACCGTTACGATTTTATAGCAAAAACATTTCTAGCTTAAGCGACAACCTTCATACAAAATTTTTAAGAAATAAAGTAAAAAACCTGCTCCTGTAAAATTGTGTTTTTGTCGCTTAAGCTTTTTTTGCGATAAGGGCTCGATATAATAGCAATAACGTAAGGAAATTAAGAGCAATTTTTGAATCCTAAAAATATTATATTATATTTTAGGATTTATGTAAGATTTCTGTTGGCGGTTCTTATATAAGTATTGTTCCGATTATGGCATTCATAACTTTTCCAAAATTTTGCAATTTCCGCGTAGCTTTGGGGCAATCGTCGAACACCTCTATGGCCAAAATGTCAAACTTTGACCCCCTCTAAATCAGAAACTTTTTGACCGATCTTGTTGAAAATTTGTGTCTAAACTACTATCCAAATCGGAAGACATCGATTTAAATATTGGGTGACTTGACATGAAATCCCCCATATATAAGATTATGATCTTTACTTTGATCATGAGTTTTACATGCCTAATCCAGGAGAAAATTTTTAAAAGGGCTAAGTGAACTAATTCTACTGAATCTCTTAAATTGCAAACTATACTTTAATAACAAACTACGACACATAGACGACCGGACAGTGATTCTAAGTTAGAAATATTTTCCCCATCTATGATCGTGTAGACAGCACAAAATAAAAAACAATTTGTCAAATAGTTTTTCTGCTCCTTGATCATTTATTTATTTTCGTTTGACAAAATTTACACAAATTTTGCTGGTGTGATTTTCAAACATCAAAAAAAAAAAAAAAAAAAAAAATAATAATAATTTAAGCTGCCACTGCATGCATGATGCCAATAAATGTTTGTTTAAACCAAACAAAATTGGACCGCCAAACAAAATAAAAAAACATTTTTTTCGTTCATTCATTCATTAATTTCGATTAAAAACAAAAACAAAAATATCATAAATAACGTCTAAATATACTAAAATAGTCAGTTGTTGGCTCATTTTTGCCAAACAAACCATTCATGCAGTCGTCTCATTTAGCTGTCAAAAAGGCGAAATATATTCTAAACAATAACAACAACAACAATAAGAAGATAGTCAACCACAAAAACACGACAGCCAAAAAATAATATTAATGCGCAAGTCTGCTTAAATGTCTAGACGTAAACAAAAAAAAAAAATAATTATTTTTTTAAAACTAAAATAAACAAAAAAAAAAAAAAAAAAATTATATTTTGGTCTGTTTGGTTTGATGAAATTTTTTATTGTTTTTGTTATTTTGGCAACCTCTTTGCAGTGCCGATTTATAAAAACACTACTGATCTTCAGTTTTTATTTTGTTTTTGCTGTTTTCGTGTCATTTAATCAACCTGTTACTTAAAAATTCGTTGAAAATCCCCCATTCTACCAAAAACATTTATCTATGTCTCCGAAAAAATGTACGAATGTTTACGTTGTTTTAACGAATCAGACATTCTAAATCCATTTAATTTTTTAAACAAATATGTATGTAGTATGAAGTACGCAGTGACTAATACAGTAATCTTCTATAACATTTAAAAAACTGATGTTTTTTTTAATTTCGGCAATTCTGTTTTTGAATTTGATATGATGATATTTTGTGGGTTTTGGCTCTTTGAGTTGATCTTTGTTTATAGCTTTTTAGAGTTATCGGCTGTTATCCTAAAGATCTATTGCATTGTAGTAAAACAAGGCAACATGTTCTTAAATGCAAACATACAAATTTTAACAATGAATTGTATTCTAAAATGCAACTTTGAAGTTGTCACTGCGCAGAGAAAAGCAAATAAAGCAGTTAAAAAAAATGTAGATGCAAAACATATACACATTCAATACAATGTGGGTAAAAACGTAAGTACACAATGCATCAACACGGTGCCAATACTGTATTTACACATTGTGAACATACGTTTAGGAAAACAGCCTTCTTAACAGCTTTTCATCGGGGAAAGGTAAAAATACAAAAATTTTAACCCTAGAATTTCATAATCTGGACACTAGCGCAATGCCAAAGCAAAATTTCAAAAATTGCAGCAACAAAAATGTCAAGTCTGGAGAATGACTAAGTGCTGCTGCTTCACACTCATCAAGTTTAAGCCATCAAGTCTTGAGTTTTTAGCAGACAAGAGAAATGAGAATGCCATTTCGTTTCCTCTCTCTCCACAAACCTAAGTAAAGTTTTTTTTTAATTGCGTCTACTTTTACTTGAGCAACAATTTGTATGGAATTGTAAATGACGTTTATATTAATTTTATTTAGTTTTTAATAAAAATAGAATCAGCGAATTTATTTCTCATGGTGAGTAACATTTATTATAGAAGCTTTCATATTAATTCAAATGTGTATTCAAGTCAAATTACAAACGAAAATTCTGATAGTGCATAGAAAATATTACAAATAGAAATTGCTTTTAAAATGTAATTTGACTTAGAATACACATTCAAATTAATATGAAAATTTTAATAAAAATTTAAACAAAGTTTTTAAAAAAGAATAATAAATATGTACGTTTTATTGTTCTAAGAAAATTTTGCAAACCCTTTCTTGATTGAAAATGTATGTGCTTGTGAACAAAATGGTTGCTTTATTGTGAAAGCCACCTGAAAATGTTGCTTTCATTGTGAAACCTGGCCTATGACTATAACGGAAGGTCGAATAATTTATGGATAATTTATACAAAAAATATTTTATTAAAAAATTATCAATGAATTTGTAATGAAAAAGACGCGTCAAAAAGATTTAAAAATGGTTAAAGAAGTTTAGCGCACACCGGAAATAATAAATTATTTAAATAGTTGTTTTATTTATAATTTATTTTGTTATTGGTAAGATCTTTAGGCGAAATAAATAAATAATCACATTTGACAACACAGGCTAACAATAGAGTAAAGGTCGATTCACATAGAAACATTTTTACTTTTACAGCTAAGTTCATATTCAGGTTTTCTTATGAGCTTTGTTCCATATCGTACGTCTCCGTTAACGAAAAGTACTAAAGTTGGCAATTTTAAACTTACTTACTGAGTTATTAATAGCCATAAGTTTGTTTTAAGATTTCTTTTGATTTAATTTTTTTTGTTGTGCGTCAGCAAAAATAAAATAAACCACAAAATAAAATAAATAATCTTAAATAAACATAATTGTCTCGGTCTTGATTAAATATCCGTCATTCATTGTGTGCCCGTCCTTCGTAGTTATTTTAGCGTCTGTTGAAAAAAGTGACTTATAAAGATCCACGGATTCTATATAACTCAGCCTATACACCCTACATTTCATAAAAATTAGAAATTTTAATAGAAATTTCAAGAATTTAAAAATTTCATAGGATCTTAAAAATTTCATAAAAATTTTGAAAATAATTGAAATTTAAAAATTTTTAATATTTTTAATTAGGCTTAAGTTCATTAAATTTAATTTTCATTACATTATTTTCATGAAGAAAGGAATTTTACAACATGAAAATTAATTAAAATTGTTATTGATAATCTTTCATTCTTGACCGTGGCCGGGGCTAGAAAAAACAGAAGTAGGGAAAAACATGTAAAATCAATTAAGAACGGATAATCATTCAAAAAAGCAAACTTCGATCTACCAAAGGTTAAAATACAATTTGGTTTAAGGATTGATGTTTGACTATTGACGTCAGCAGTCGTCGATGGCTGCCGGTGTAAAACGGGAAATCCATCTGAGGAGATCGAGTGGTTGCGATCGAAACATGTCATGGTAACCTGCCGGCCAGGAATCGAACCCCGGCCACGGTCAAGAATGAAAGATTATCAATAACAATTTTAATTAATTTTCATGTTGTAAAATTTCTTTCTTCATGAAAATAATTTAATGAAAATTAAATTTAATTAACTTAAGCCTAATTAAAAATAAAAAAAATTTGGATTTAAAACCATAAATAGTTCAACAAAATACCCACAATACTAATTATTTAAAAATTTTGTAAAAATTCGAAAATTTTACAAAAATTTTTAAACTTCTGTGAAATTTAACCCCCGTATTCATAAACTATTAGTCAATTTAACAAACGTTTATTAAGGATAATTTTCATAGTAAATTTGTTCTTTAAACCTTTATTAAATTTAAAAAAATTTAATAATACTGGCATAAGAATTTAATAGAAATTTAAAAATTTCATAGTGTTTTCAAATTTTATAGAAACTGAAATAAGTCATAGAAGTCTTAAGATATTATTGAAATTCGAAAATTTTATACGAATTTGAAAATTTCGTAGATTTCTTTTAATTTAATTTTTTTTTGTTGTGCGTCAGCAAAAATAAAATAAACTACAAAATAAAATAATCTTAAATTAAATAAACAAAATTGTCTCGGTCTTGATTAAATATCCGTCATAAAAGTGTTCATTGTTTGCCCTTCCTACGTTGTTATTTTAGTGTCTGTTGAAAAAAGTGACTTATAAAGAACCACGGATTCTATATAACTCTGCCTATACACCCTACATTTCATAAAAATTAAACATTCTAATAGAAATTTCAACAATTTAAAAATTTAATAGGATCATAAAAATTTGAAAATTTCATGGAAATTCGAAAAATTTATGAAAATAATTGAAATTTAAAAATTTTGTAAAAATTCGAAAATTTTACAAAAATTTTTAAACTTCTGTGAAATTTAACCGCCGTATTCATAAGCTATTATTTAATTTAACAAACGTTTATTAAGGATAATTTTCATAGTAAATTTGTTCTTTAAACCTTTATTAAATTTAAAAAAATTTATGAATACTGGCATAAGAATCTAATAGAAATTTAAAAATTTCATAGTGTTTTCAAATTTTATAGAAACTCAAATATGTCATAGAAGTCTTAAAAATTATTGAAATTCGATAATTTTCTAGGAATTTGAAAATTTCGTAGATATTTTAAAATGTCATGGAAACTTTAAAATCCAATCGAAAGTCGAAACTTTTTTAGAAATTTGAAAATTTCTAAAGATTTGAAAATTTTATAGAAATTCAAAAATTTAATAGAAGTTTGAAATATTTATAGAAATTTTATTAAAATTCGAAAATTTCATAAAAATTCCAACATTTTTTAGAAATTCGAAAATTTTATAGAAATTTGAAAATTTCATTGAAATCCAAAAATTTAGTAGAAATCCGAAAATTTTATAGAAATTCGAAAGTTTTATAGAAATTGTATTAAATTTCCTAAAGTTCCAAAATATTATTGAAATTCGAAAATTTTATAGAAATTCAATAATTTCATAGAAATTTAAAAATTTTATAGAAATAACTTGATATGGTTTTAAAATTTCATGGATATTTTAAAATTTTATAGAAAATCGAAAATTTTATAAAAAATCGAAAATTTTATAGAAATTCGAAAATTTAATAAAAATTCTTAAATTTTACAGAAATTCGAAAATTTCAAAATTTGTAAGAAACTCGAAAATTTAGAATATTAAATATAGACATTCCAAAATTTCATAGAATTTTTAAGATTTCATAGAATCTTGAAAATTTCATAGAATTTTGACAATTTTACAGAGAAGCAAAAATTTTAAGGGAAATTCGAGCATTTCATAGAAATTCAAAAATTTTATAAAAACTCGAAAATTTTTTAGAAATCAGAAAATTTCATAGAAATACAAAAATTTAATAGATATTTGAAAATTTCATAAAAATTCCAAAATTTTATTAATATTCGAAAATTTTATTAAAATTTTATAGAAATTTAAAAATTTTATAGAAATAACTTGGTATGGTTTTTAAATTTCATGGATATTTAAACATTTTATAGAAACTCAAAAATTTTATAAGAAATAGAAAATTTCATACTGTTCACACGTTTTTTTTTAAATTCTTAGAAATCAAAAAGTTTAAAAGAATTCCGAAAATTTGTTATATATTTAAGAAATTTAAAAATATTAAACTATTTATTAGAATTTTAAATTTTAAAATTTTTATAAAAATTCAAAAATTTTAGGAAAATTCGAAAATTTTATAGAAATTCAAAAATTTAATAGAAATTCGAAAATTTAATTGTAATTCAAAAATTTAATAGAAATTTAAAATAAAGGTTAAGAAATTCAAAAACAAATTACAAATTTTTTAGAGGTTTAAACATTTTAAAGAAATTTTAAAATTTTAAAGAAATTTTAAAATTTTAAAGAAATTTTAAATTTCTTACAAATTCGAAAATTTGATAAAAATTTAAAAAATTCTTAGAAATCAGAAAATTTAATAGAAATTTGAAAATTTTATAGAATTTTGAAAATTTCATAGAAATTAAGGACTTTTAAACATTTGGAAAAGGTTTATAAAATTTTTTATATTGTGGAAATTAAAATTTTGTGGCGAACAATTTCAAACTTATATAGTTATTTTTGAAATCTATTCTTATGCGGTTATAGTCTTTTTCAGTTTTAAATGCTAAGTCGTCATCAATATTATGAAACATTTGCTGCAAAAACTTTCTTCAATTCTCTTTTGAAACTGCATTCCTATCCAATATCTTCTATATATCTTTCAATAACAAACTTACAAAAACTACTTGTGCATGAAACAAATTACACTTTTCCATTCGTCTTTCCCCTTTCATCTACAAACTCAAATGTTTTGCAGCAAATGTTTCATAATATGGATTGGGACTAAACATTCCTTATGTCCCATTTAAGTAGTAACTTTAAGTTTTTATTCCAAATGGTGTTGCACATAAAAAAAAAATTTGGCAAAAGTAATTTTGCTATTACTTCCTGAAAAATCGTACAAAATAATTGAAACTCAGGCCCATGGTTACTTTCGAACATGAAGATCTCAAACTTGCCATTTAGTCAAATAGCTGACTTACTGCCTTTTTATTGATTTAAATAATTGAAAATTTCATAAAACTCGAAAATGTTCATAAAACTGTATAAAAAAAATTCAATACATTTTAAAACATGTAAGGGTAACCTGTCCGTAAAAGCCTGGGTTCGAGCCCAGCAGCAGTTAAGAATTAAAAATTATCAATAAATTTTAATTAATTTTCATGTTGTAAAATTCCTTCTTCATAAAAAATAATTTAATGAAAATAAAAAATTTGATGAACTTTTTAGCCTTATTAAAATATCTAAAATTTAGATTGAAAAAAAGAAAAAAAATTAATAGAAATTTTTTAAAAAATCATGAATTTTGAAATATGTTTTGAATTTTTTTAAAATTTCTAACAATATCGAAAAAATTTTAAATTAAAAATTTTTTTAAAGTTTCAAATCAAAATAAAAATAATATTTCCTAAATTCTTAATTCTTAAAGACACTTATTTATACCCTGCACCCCTTTCCTGAAAAGTATCCCTGCCACCAGGTTCAATGAATTCCTTTTAACTTTATTAACTTTAAAATAAATTTAAATGCTAAAAAATCAAGTACCCAAGAAAAAAAAAGAAAAGCAAACCTAAAATGCAGAAAAAGAGAATAAAATGCCAGTTTAGTGCACTTTATTTCTCTTCACTTAACAATGACAAAAATTCTTTTATAAAGATTTATGATGCCATAATTGTGGCCAATAAAGTTTTATTTTTGGCTGCAAATAAATTTTATGTTGTCTTCATGTAGTCTACGGCAAACAAGCGTTTGTAGCCCAAAAAGCAGCAACCAAGAGCGACAGCGACAACCAAAAACCAAATAAACAATTAAAACCCAAAAGCGCACAAAAATTACAATTAAGAAGAAGAAGAACAAAATCTGTTGCAAAAATGCACATAAATTTTGCAACCCGAGACTCTTTGATGGTGGGCAATAAACTATTAAAATGTCACGAGAATTAAGTTGATGCATTTTTAGGCCGACAAATTTACGTACAAATGTAGAGGAACGTAAAAGTTCACAAAAAAAGACTAAAATACATATTTTAATGCAAAAAATTTTAAATGGTTGTTAACCTTTTATTTTGAAAAAACAAGGTGCAGAGAGCTTTGTTGTTTTTTTAATTGTATTATAAAATATTTTATTCAAAGGGAATGTTATAAAAATTTTAATTGAATTAATTAACTAGTAAGTTAAAGTATTTCAGTTTCTAAGTTTTCATTATGACTTTTTTGTTTAGAAATTACAATGAATTTTTAAACTTGATAAGGTTTTCTAAGCCCTGTGCAAAAAAAAAACTAAAAGTGAAGCCTGTCCTCCTTAGCAATTCTGGCGCATCATCTGCTTTTGTTATGTATTTTCGAACAGCTGACATTTGCAGTGATGCTTGATTCTTTTCCGAACAGGCCCAATGTATGTCTGAAAATGTAAGTACATACAAATTTTGTTATTTAAATAACTATAATTTTTCGTTTTATTAGAGAACTTTTAATAAATACTCTCATTCTATCAGACTTAACCCGGATTTTTGTCTAACCAAGGCTCATTCATAAGGCATTAGTAAAAGCTAAGCGAATTCGTTATTCCAAATTGTCGAAAGTAGTTTTTATTTTGTTGGTATAAGCCAAAAAATGTGCATGTATTCGTTCAATTTTCTTTAGTTGATATAAAAACAATTTGAACAATTTGGAATTTTCTGTATGGATGTGCCTTGCCTTAAGGCGAATTATACAGGCGACTGCATTATAGAAAGAGTTATGCTGGATGTCAACTTTTTTTTTTGTATGGAGTTCAATATTTAGAATACGTATTCTAAGTCTGAATTTACACGTTTCATCTTTTGATGCTCAACTTCTTTTCAATTCCCTTTTAAAGATGCCAATATAATCACACGCAGCAACCGTTTTCAACTTTTTTCGGTTCAAAACAACAATAATTTTAATAACAGCAAATCAAAGAGAAAAAGAAAAGAAAAAAATTAAATGCAGCCATCGTTGGGCATATACCAACGAATAAAACCACAAAGCGTACTGACCGAGTACAGGCATCTCCGTACTAGCCCCCTTTCTTCTTTCTTCCCTCACCTAAAAACATAAGAGTTGAGCATCAAAAGATGAAACGTGTGAAAGCAGACTAACATAAAAAAAATGGATAGCTAGTAAATTATCTCTGTATGAATTCGCCTTGCGTTGCGTCGAACAAAGCTGAAGTATTAGTTAAAAGCTTATAAACCCTTTAACCTTATTTTCTGTAAAAAGAATCATTTAATATTTGTGGCTGCTTTAAAAAAATGAAATTTTTGAATAAAAATCAAATCAATACTCCATTATTATATTTCTTATAAAAAAGCTTAACTGTCACTTAAGTTTTATTAACATAGTTCATATAAAATTGGTTTATAAGTAACACTAGCTTCTGTTCCGAAATATAGCTTGACTTTTATTAGAGCTTTTAATAACTTTTATTGATTTCTTATTTACATTTTTAAGTAATAAATTCTAAGATTTTTTTTTTTTAAATTTTAAAAGGCTTTTTAAAGTCTTGTTATGCTAAATTAAAAGTTTGAAGCTCAGTATGCTAAAGTAACGAAAAGCTTTTTAATTTTGAAAACGTTTACTTCTTTACTTGTTCAAAAAGTCAAATGTTATTTGTTCCAAAAATTCTTCCAAAAACTATCTTTGATTTTAAGATTAATAGTTGTTCTATTAAAATAGATTTTTAAAAGTTCTTTTCATTTTAAAACGTTTAAAAAAAGGTTTCAATAGTAATAATACTTCAAATTCTGGAGATCTCAAAATATCTCAACTCACACCAAAATCAAGGTTTTTAATAGCAATGTAAAATCTGTGCTTCTGTATGGCTGTGAAACCTGGAATATTTCGAGTCGTGAAATGAGTTGCATGCAAGCTTTTGTAAGCCGCTGCCTTAGGCGTATTGGAAAAATATTCTGGCCTGACACGATATCAAATCTGGATCAAAGTCCTTTAAGTATAAATATCCGATTGCGTAAATTTAGTTGGCTAGGACATACAATGAAAAAGCCAGCATATGATTTAACTCGACAGTCTGTGGAATATAACCCCCAAGGATCCAGGAGACCTGGTAGACCTGCGAATACTTGGAGACACCACATTGAGAACGAGTTGCATGAGCATGGCGTGTTTTCATCTCATTCCAGGGATGAAAACGATGTCCACTGATAAAATGCATTGGACAACATTTGTTGCGGCCCTATGTTCCATAGGGAATTAAAGGATTACATATGTGGTCTGTAGGAAATGTTAAAACTGTTTTGCATGCTCGCCCAGTTCGTTCTGCATCATCGCACAGTGGGAGAAATGGGCAATCTAGCGGAGATTTATTAATAACTTCTGAAAAAAAGCGGATTTTTTAATTCGGATTTTTTTTTATATACATAAGAATATATACATAAGAATACAATACAATACAATTAAAAATTGATGATCTATCTAATGTATTATAAATCGATAGCAAAACTATTTTGGTGCCAAAATAAATTTTGAAATTTGAGTTAATCGGAGCTAAATTGGCTATTTCCTCCAATGTGCATCGGGCCGTACTTCTTTGAAAATGAATTTGGCCAAGCAGTTACCGTGTATGGTGTTCGCTATCGCGGGATGATACCGGACTTCTTGTAGCCAGAAATTGAGGATATGGACTAGGATCATATGTGGTTCCAACTGGATGGTGCCACTTGCCACACAGCCACTAAAACAATGTCTCTTTTTCGCGAAAAATTTAATGGCCGTGTTATCTCACTTTGTGGCGCTGTTAATTTGCCGCCACGATAATGTGATTTGACCCAGTGGGACTTCTTTCTTTGGGGATGCTTGAAAAAAAGTGTACGTAAATAAGCCAAGAACAATTAAAGAGCTTGAGATAGTTCGGCACATTAACGACATTGAACCTTAATTATGTCTCAGAGTCATCGAAAGTATGGACCATCGAATAGATTTATGCCACCGAAGCCTAAGCCATTTGGCCGATATTTTAAACTTTTGTAGACTTTTGGAAAATAAAAAAAAATGTTTTATTTCCCTTATGAACTTTTTTGTCGCTTCAAAATTTTTTTAAAATATTTAGACTTCTGGAGCTAAAAATACTGAAAACATGGGTCCTTGAATAACACTGTGCTAGTTGCAAAATTAGACAAGCCGGGCACATGGCGTTTTAGCATAATTCGGGTACGCTGAATCCAATGGTGCCCACCGTTTTTTTAGGTTAGCTCTTGTTTTCGAGATATACCGTTATTTCGAAAATGGAGGAGGTTGTACAACATACATTTGCGTAACTCAAAAACGGTTTAGTTTATTGAAATTACTAAAAAAAACCGAAATTCCGCAATTAAACTTAAGAATTTCATTAAACGGCCATATTTGTGTGGGAGACCCCTAAGGGGTCATACATTGTTTCCCCCTAGGGGCGATTCCTTAGCAGTTATGGGGCTTTTTCTTCAATATATTTCTAATCTGTATTGACTATTTTGTATAGGAGCACCCTTAAGGAATGGTGAAAAATAAAGTAGGGTTGGTCATACATTTGACCCATCTAGGAGCATCCTAGGAACTGCAGCAGCCAAATTTATGAATTTCAACCAAAAATATATGGCGGTTTAATAAAATTCTTAAATTTGGCCCCTGCAGCGCCTAGGATGCCCCAAATGTATGACCAACACCACTTTATTTTTCATCTCAATCATTTATTTCCAACAAACCTACCCGCTATCTCCATTCTTTAAGGGGGCTCCCATACAAAATGTTCAATGCAGACTAGAAATATATTGAAGAAAAAGTCCCATAAATGCCCAGGAGTCGCCCCCAGTAAGATAAAATTTATGACCGACCTCAATTAGTTTTTTGTTCTTAACATTTTCTCGATACATACTTGCCCCTTATCACCACTTTTTAGGGGGGCTCCTAAACAAATATTGCGTTTTGTGAAATTCTTAAATTAATTAAAATTTTTCGGCTTTTGTGAATAAAATCAAAAGTTAATAACAGATTTGAATCATATTTCTGCATTAGAAGCCTATTAGAAGCCTAGCTGCATTTTCCAATTTTTTATGAATTTTTAAAAAACAAAAATTTCAAAATGTTGATAAAAAAATATTTTTTTTCCAAAAAAAAAAAAAAAAAAATTTGTTTTTAAAACTACTGCTCATATTTTATTGCAGAATTTCGGTTTTTTTAAGAAATTTCAATAAGCTAATCCGTTTTTGAGTTACGGGAATATATGTTGTGCAACCTACTCCATTTTCGAAATAACTATATATCTCGAAAACAAGAGCTAACCTAAAAAAAACGGTGGGCACCATTGGACTATGCTAAAACGCCATGTGCCCGGCTTGTCTAAAAAAAAGTGTCAATTTCGAGCACAGTGTAATTAAATGAAGTATTAACATATGACCTACCGACTTTCGTAATAAAAGGTATTTAAAATAAAAAAAAAATATAAAATGGTTTCATAAGCAAACGATTTTTTTAAAAGACATTAATGAATGGTTTTAAAAGTATTTTTTTTTTTGGTGTAAGATATTAATCGAGTTCTTGATGTAATTGAGCCAAAAATAAAGACTATCGGGTAATACGATTTCTAACTTAACAATTTAATTAATATTTATGTAAGCTTAATTTCTGGAAAAAGTTTAACTTTTTAAGGCCGTTTTACACTAAAATACAGGTCTTAAGAATTTTGACGAAAATCTTTCCCTTACTTGGTGGCCACACGATCAAGTTTTGCCTTTCAATTCCATTCAATTTGCAATACACTCTCACTTTTTCACTAACACACTCACAATTCAATTTCACCTTTTCATTTGTTTGGCAATTTTACTTTCAATTTAACAGCTGATAACAAGTTTGTCTTTATAAATTGTTTTCTTGATGACATCTTGAAATTAAATTACTTACAAATTGAGTGCAGCCTACGTCACAGCTTTCAATTTATGTAAATATTGACAAACAGTATATGTAAAAGACTATCAAGAAAAACTTGACCGTGTAGCCGCAGCGTCATCTAATTATTGTTTAAATTAAATTAAATTAAAAAAAAAATAATAGCAAGCTTTCATGGCAGGGTTGTATTTACCCCAAAATACTTAAAACAGCGTTTACATTTGACAGTACTGACAACACAGTAAGAAAATACATATTAGTTGGTAAAAACACTACTAACTGTCTTCGTGACGTAGGCGTCTAGACAGTTGTTAAGACACAGTTCACTTTTAAAAATATGTCAAGCGTGAATATTGCAGTGCAAGCAGTGGTGCCATATATTTTTTGGAAAAAACTTTTTATTTCTGAAAAAAAATCTTTTTTTTGCTAAAAAAATCTTTTTATTTTTTTTAATTGCTAAAATTATAAAAACACAAATATATGTACTCTTAATTCAATTTTATTGAAACGTATAAAAACATAACATAAAAAACAGTTTTCTATAATACTATAGATAAAAAAAAACATAAAAAATTGTTTAAATTGCTTAGGTTTTTACATATAAGGAACTTATACAGAGGAATAAATGTTGAGATCATAAAATAAATAAAAATATTATATATACATGGTCTTATTAAATTTAAAAGCCATTTCTTTTGATTGTACAAAGTTTGTGCAATTTTTGTTATTTTTTTTTAAAAAGTCTTTTGTTCTCAAAATACCGCATAAAGTTGGAATATCTAATTTATTTCTTATTTTGTTTTTATTTAAATTAATTTGTGAAAATATTCGTTCTACGTTGGCTGTAGACACAGGTACCGTCAAAATTGCATAAACTAATTTTCGTAAATTAGGAAAAACTTCAGAGCCATCACAACGTTTAATTTTAAATATGACCTCCCAAAACTTTTCAATATTTTTCTCCTCCAATAAATTTAATTCCTCAAAATCTAAATGCATTAGCTCTCGCCATTCATCATCAGTTTTTTGAATCTCATTCAAATCAACTACATTTGGTACAAATGCACATAATTGCGCAATACTCTTTATGTTACGTTTAATGACATAATCGGGGGCTAAAGCTTCAATACATTTGAGGAAGTCATTGCCAAAATCGAACTTTTTTAATAAGTGATTACAAAGTTCAACATAGAATTTAAAACAGTGAGTTCTAAAATCCATCTCATCAACTTCAGAAATTTTGTTTGAACTTATTGCTAAAGACACTTCAGCACCCAAGTAAATATCTTTGACATCTTTAAGATAAATGCTATTGTTTATGTCAACTTCGTTGAACTTTCCAAAGATTATATACTCATCCTTTACTACATATTCAAATATTTTGCTGTACAAACGATTTATTTCTTCATTAAGCAAATGTACTTGTGGACTTTCGTTTTGAAATAAACGGTTCAACTTATTGATGTCGTTCAATATAAATTTCAAAAATAATAAATATAACTCAAATTCTGGTTTTTGTAAAATTTCGATAATTTTTTTCGTTGAGTCAAATTTTTCCAAATCTTCGTGCAGAAAAAATAGTTTTAAAGCATCCAATCGGCTAAGAAGTTGGTTTACGGTAGATTCGAGCGAAAGCCAACGTGTTTGAGAAGGGTGCAACATTTTTCGGGGTTTATAATCCAATAATATTTGAAGGTCTGCAAATAAATCTACTCTCTTTGGGCTGTTTTGAATAAAATTGTAAATGTCCCTGGCGCCACCTTCAACAAATTTAGGCAAAAAATTACATGCATAGTTAGCACAAAGTGCAAATGAATGACAAGTGCATTTAAATATAATAAGGTTATGACAATCTTTTTTTAAAAGAGTGGCCACTGAATGGTTTACTCCAGTCATCACGTTGGCCCCATCTGCAGCAAACCCTATTAGGTTTGTTTTGTAGTCAATGTTATTTTGGTTGAAAAAGTTTACAATAATTTCATAAATGCCTATAGCATTGCAATTTCTTACTTTTACAAGGTCAAGAAAAAAATCACAAATCTTGCCGTTAAATTCAACTCGTACAACTAAAGATAACAGCTTTGTTGTTGATATATCTGTAGTTTCATCGACGCATATTGAAAACCATTTCATTCGCAGCATATTTTTTAGTTCATCTTGCTGAGTTTCTCCAATGACATTCTTTACTAGTGCTGTTGTTTTAGTTCTTGCGCATGAAGTTTTTTTTATGAGCGCTGAATCATCGACAGTACTATTTAGCAACGGAACTAAATGATCCATTGCCAAAAATGGAACATTATGCTCCACACAGAAAGCTGCCAGGTGCAGTTCAATATTTGACACTTTGGTATTAAATTTACCTGCATTACGAAAAACTAAGCTGCTTCCAGCTTGAACATCAATGGCATTTGCTCTTTCAATGTGCTTTGAAGTTAATGCGTGCGCTTTTAAATCTGATAATCCTCCTCCGGCTTTTAATTGGCAATTACAAAATTTACAAAAAGGAAAATTGTTTTCGCTTTTTTTTATCCATGCTTTCAATAATGTATGGTCTTCCCACGATTTTACGTAATTTCCAAGTTTAATTTTTTTGGATTGACGAGGGGGAGACTCAAAAATGTGTATTACTGTTTCAGGGGTAGTGTCGTTGTTTTCTTTGCTTGAATCTTACAAACGAAATAATTCCTTGTTAAAAGTTATTAGAATAACATTACTATATTTTTAGCTTACCATTTTTTTTTAAATATTTATCCATTTTTGAGAATAAACATTCACCAATTTCCATAGAACCACAACAAATTTACTTTGAAAAAAATACAATGTATATCATTGTTGCATTAAAAACGGAGTAACAAAAAATTTTACATAGATGCAGTAAAGAGGGAGTAAAAGAGATATGATATTGTTGCAGAACAGCATAGTAAATAAAAATAGTTTCAAATTAAGTTTGAAAGCATATTTTTTTAAATGAATTGAAATTAGCAGATTATTTTTATAATTTTTTTTGACCACTTAAAAAAACTTGAAAAATCTTAATAAATTTCGAAAAAACTTTTTTTTTTAGGAAAAAACTTGAAAACTTTTTAGCACCTCAAAAAACTTGCAAAAAAAAGGGAAATCTTAATATATGGCAACGCTGAGTGCAAGTCCAGCTAAACGTCTTTGATTTAAACTAAACAATTTTAAAAATAGCTTAAAATAAAAATATTGTGTGAACAAATATAACACTTATAGCTGTTAACTAAAACATATAAATATCAAAGCAGAATATATATTTTTTTACTTTTTGATTTTTTCTTTCTTTTGCGAACAAAACTTCAAATTACTGTTAGCAAATGTCAAATCACTGTCTAATTTTACTGTCTACTTGCTTGACAGTAGACAAAACAGTTGGAAAAGTGTGCATGTTTTGCTACTGCCTTGCCAGTACTGGCAAATGTAAACGCCATGTATGTAAGTCTTGTTTTGTAATGAAAAACAGAATTTGCAAGCTTTTCAAGCAATTTTATTCAAGAGCCTTTTAACTAAAGAGATTTAATACAAAGAAAATTTAACTTGCTCTAACTTTATTAACCTTTTTTTTTCAATTAATTATTCATCTTAAAATATCTATCTCGCTGCCATTTTAATTTTAAAAAACAAATTCATTGCCGTATTTGTGTTACTCCCTAGGAAATTCCAAAATGGTACTTTAAAAGACTCAAGTTGTGACTCAAATTTGATTCCCTTAATGGGGTTGAATTGTGCTAAAAGGTTCGTGAATGGAACGCATGAATGTGACATAAATATTAGAGAAGGTTTGTTTATTCATTTTATGTTTTTCTGACAATTTTTATTTTTTTTAAATTTAACATTCATAAAATAAACAAGAGAAATATGAGGAAAAAGAGAGAAAAAAAAAAACAATATTTTTATTGTGCATGTCTGCCGTCTAGACATTCAAGGTATTTTTGCATGTTTAACGTATTCAGTTCTCGGTTTTTTTATTATTACAATTTCATTATTGGGCCATATTTATGTGAATATGAGTTCGTTTTTTTCAAGTCATTTTACAAAAAAGGGATTGTTTAATGCAGACCTATAAAATGTAAAGAAATAAATGAAGATAAAATATGTACGTAATAAAATTTATTGGGTTAATTAGAGCACGTTCATACTTTCATACATTCATGCAATGGACATGTAGTATGTTTGCAGTTCATACTAATTGCAGTACGTTTTTTGTAAGTTTTTTCGTAGTATTTTAAGGTTATATTTTTTTGTTCAAGTTATTGCTACTTGAAATAATTGTTTCATTACAAAAACGTTTAAAAGTTTTTACCAAGTAATCAATCAAAAAATGTGTACTCGTATGATCACTTAAGGCTAGACAATCGGGCGAGAATTTAATGAAAAAAATTTAAAACTTTTAAATGAGTTTTAACACTTTCTATTAAAGAAGAAAAAGTTGCAAGTTTGCAAACAAAATAAACACAGTCAGATTATGAATTGCTGAGTTACGCTATACCATTTTAAATTTAATTTTGTTAGATTATATTTATCTTAAAATTTTAAATCAAAAGCTCATAGATGATGAAAGTTTATATGAACTTAAACAAAGCTTTTCCTTTGAAGTATAAATTCCTTACAATAGGTCGAATAAGCTAAAGTAGCGAGTAGTCCAATTGTTTACTAAAAATTTCAACTAATGCTTCCGTTCCTAAAAAGCTTTTTACTTGAGGTTAAATTCTCCACAAGATCTTGAATGAGTTTGAATAACAAACAATCAGAAATTTTGCTTAAAAACTCATAAAAAATAAAAGCTTAATATCTTTAAAAGCTTTTAATTTAAAGCTTTAAGATAACTCATCAATACTTAGTTCTATACACTAAATATGACAGCAACCGAGCGTTTAAAAATAAAAGCACAGAAGGTTTTTTAATACTGCTTAGTTCTGTTTAGTGGAACTCCATGGTATAACAATGGATCATTGGGTCTGAGTGTGTCAGATGGACACTGACTGCAATTTCTATCCTAACCTAACCTAACCTAACCTTACCTAACCTAACCTAGAGCTTACTTTAATTTTTTTAAAAATAGACTTTTTTACAACAGTTACATTTTTTAGTCAAAAACCTTTCTATCAGTTGTATGATGGAAATCGTTTTGTAAACGAAACGATTTAAAATCGATAATATCTTTTTTAGTATCACTAAAACTAAATTTCTAATCTATATTTTCTGTTTTAATTCTTCTTAGTTTTATATATTATGTGTTAATTGAACTGTACTTTTAACAAAAAATTAAGACATAAAATGTGGGAATTTTTTATTTTTCATTTAAAATTTTTATTATATAAAACATTTTTTCGTATGTGCTTCTATGAGTCATATTTCAATTCATTAAACTTTTTACAATAGGGCCAAATAAACCACACAAATGGCTTGGCAAACACACCCTTTGTTCCCGTTTTGTGTTCGCCAACAAACAACACAAACATATTTCATACAAACATAAATTTGTAATTTTTGTTTTGTTTTTTAATAAATGCTGACGACGATAGCGCTGCGGCAATTTTGCTCACTATTTGTTTAAAACGCAGGAGAAATATAAAATAAAGGAAAATAATTTTGAGTAAAAACCATGAGCTGTTTTGTAGCAAACAATGCGGCTTAAAGAAAAAATAGAACTAACAACTGAAAATGATTTTAATGCTTCTTCTTTAACGAATTCACTCTGCAAAATTGTCGCTTAAATGATAACATTAAGACACTAGACACAACAAAAAGTTTAAAATTATATGTCTGCAAACACCCAATAAACAACATAAAATATTTGTACAAACGTAAAATTTTGACATGTTTGCCAAGCAATTTGTGTGGTTTATTTTGACCTTAAGTCAACCTTTGGTTGACAGTTAAGCTATAAATATGTCCATATACTTAGGAAAGATTTTAAACAAAAAAGCTTTATAAATTAAAATTTGCCTCATAGAAAAGTACATTCGAAAAAATATTTAATATAATAAAAAAATTAAAACTTTAATTCATCACAACTGTAAAAAACGTTCGATTTTTAATAAAAGTTTAATAAGAGTTGTAAAGTTAGTTTTTTAACTTTTAATTTAAGTCTGGTTTGAAAAATTACTTTTTAAAAAAATATTAGTTAAAAAAATCTTTTATTCTTAAAAAAGCAAGCTAAAGTAATTCCAAAAAGCTTTATAAAAACCTGGTTTATATTGATGCTGACCTTTTCAGATAAGAAGTTAGAAAGTTTACTTTACTCCTCAAGAAAGCTTTGCAAAGCTTTTAAATTGGTTTTTTATTACTGTTTTAATTTGCATGTATACGCTTTTGAAAATTTAATTATTTTTATTGTAGAATTGAAATAGCTTAAAACAAATGTTAACTGCTTTAGCAGCTTTAACTATTTATTAAAAGCTTTTGATTTAAAATGAGCAAACTTATATTATTCAAAAACTTTTTTAGCTTTTAGTTCTTATCCGCTCCGACTTAAAGCTTTTTTAGTTTCATAAAATTTTATTAAAATATAAAAATTTATTTATAAAATTTTATTAAAATGTTAATGAGATAAATTCAAATCCCGAAAGCTTACATTAGTGAAAAAGCTTTAAACTCTTCAAAACACTGAATATGTTAAGGATGAGTTTTTATTTTTTTTTTTGTTGCGTGTTTCTGATTTGGTGATCATAAAAATGTTATCGCAGAAATATTTTCAACATGCAAAGCGATTTTTTGGGATATTTCTTGTTTATTTTAAATAGCGTGTAAATTGTTCGGTTGTGCTTCTAATTTTTCTTTTATTACTTGCTAGAAATTCCTGTCTAAAAAAGTTTAAAACATTTTTGTTTTATCTCCATTTCTTTTTTTTAGCTCCGAGTTACATCATTGTTGCTTAAACTATTTTTCATACGAAAAACTTTATTTATTATAGAACCCAAATTGATAAACTACTAAAGGTAAGTTTTTTTATGTAAAATTTACAGAAATGTGAAAAGTTTGGTACACACAAGCAGGGTTATCGCTAGAAATTATTAACAAGTGGCACAAAAGATGGTTTGAGAAAAATTAAACTTCACAAAAAAGCCAAATAAGCGACACAAGCAGTTTGCCAGCAACAACAACAAGATGGTTCTGTGATGATGAAAGATTTTTAATACTCATATGTTTGTGTAACTGTTTGTGTGGTTTATTTGGCTTCAAAAATAATAAAAGTCGCAAATTTTTTCTTATGATTTAAATTTTTACAGCACATAACAAAAAACACAACCAACATAAAACAAGTCACACAAGACATGTTCCGACACTTTTAAATCATCTAAATCATAACAACAAGATGTTCAACACTTTTATAATGTGTGGTTTATTTGGACCTTAACATTTTATCCATGTCAGTGTGTCAAAAAATATATAAAGTAATGTTGCCAAACGGCGAAGAAAAATCTGTTGGCAACGATGCCAGACTAGAACATTCATTCATTTCGATAATTTTTTATTAAAAATAAGAAAAGGTCGCCACAAAATTAAAATATTCGAAAATAAGACGAATTTAAAAGTCTCACAAAAAGTCGTAGGCGGGCAAAAAGGGGCCAAAGGCAGCAACCTTTGACGGCGAGCGGTGGCCGTACCCACAGGAATATTTGGGTGATAAGCTAGATAACAAGCACTAGACCATTTCCATTCTATGTTTACAAGCGTATTCTTGATTTTAAGAAGGAGTAAATTGTGTTTTAAATTCTATTCGGAAACATATCTTGCCCCTAAACAAGCGGGATTCAAAATGACCTATTTCTAAGATTAAAAATATTAGAACTAAAATTTCCTTAAAACTTTACTGAATTTATAATAAAAACAAAAATCCCACTTCGAATAACCTCGAAAATATTTTAAAAGTTTTCCCCTACCAGTTTACAAGTAAACCAAACAAAACAAAAAAAAAAAAAAGAAACTCTACACGATTGAGTAACTAGCAAATTTCCAAATAGTTTAATTTTTTTTTCCATTCCAACAGAACTTTAACGTCATTATGTCTAGACAGTAAATTCGCTATTTGTTGCAAAAATTTCAAAATGTTAAAACTTTCCGATGGGCTTAAGAGAGTAAAACGGTCTAAGTACAAACAAACACACACAGACCGAAATTGAACATGTGACTTAATAAAATTTCAAAACTCACAGACAAACAATAGACGCGGAGGTGACAAAGCAAATAAAGAACCTTATTCACAAGTTCATAGACAAACCATAAAAAAAAAAATAAAAATAGACAAAATTTGTTATAATTTAACACTACAAACGCTGCCGCAGTGACTTGAGCGAAAGAGGCACTAAATGGGATTCATAATGCAATGGGTTCGTTAAATGGAAGTTTTTTTTTATTTTGGGAGAATAGAGTTTTTGAAGTTTATTCCAGACGAAGTGTTTTATATAACATACGATTAACGTGAGGTCATTTCGTACAATATTTAGTTTTTAGTGTTTTTGTCAAATTTGTGAAGACAAATTTGGATAAAATGCATTTGGATGGAAATTTCTTATATAAAGAAACAACTCTCTAGTCCCTTGATTCCTAAAATGGGAAACCTGAATGTAGCAAGTTTGACTGCTAAACACTTAAATTGTAAAAGTAAGTCCAGCTAGCAGAGGTTTATACTAACACAAATCTGAAGATCGGCAAAACTCGAGCATCGTACACAATACAATTAAGGGTACCCTTCGAGTATGTATGTGGCATATTACACACACACACAGGTGGCAAATTTAAGTGGTTCGTCCTGGTTCTATAATAACAGCACCCAGAAAGCAGGCCGAACTTTACGCCTACTTTTGAATATCTCTCTTTCAGCGATTTTAGGTTCTAGCCGCAGCCACTACGTTAGTTCCAGTCAAGCACATAAGTGGCTATTATATGCTGTGGTACCGATTATTTTTTTTTATTTTTTGATCAGCCATGATTTTAGAGAGATCTTCTAAGATCAACCCTTGCCATGTTCTAGGTGTTGCCTGCAACTATTTTTAAGAAGAGTGTAACACCAAGAGGTGGCGTAAATGATTCTAAAATATCTAAGCACATATCCCGGAGTGAAGGTTTGGAAATAATTAGTAGAACAAATTTTCTTGAGCACCTGACGTCTTGGCCTAATCTCAAAGTGCATTAACCACTGGGTGAATAAGCAATGCATTTACCATCTGCTCAACACACCAACACACCCTTGTAGCAATTTGAAAGTAGCTATAATCCGGCAAGACTATACACTCGATCCTTGTTTAGGAGCTGGAGTTATCTTACCCCCCCTGCTTTTGGATATATGCCAGCAGCATATATTGGCTAGCGACAGCACATATGTATGATGTATCCCTCAAGCCGAATTCTTCCAAAAGTGGTGAAAAATCAGCCCTTGAGTAGGCTTTATAGAATCTCCCTTTCCATGACTTTGGGTTTAAGCCACAACCACCACGTGGTTTCCAAAAGAAAACCGTATATTTTTGTTAAGTCTATGATCACACTATGACAGTTTTCTTTCAGAAAGTCTGAATTTATTGGTGAGAGTGGAGAGAAAAATAGCCTGTTCTCTTCCTCTCTTATCTATAAAGTCATACTTTCTGAAAGAAAACTTTCCTAGTGCAAACCCAGACTAAGAAACCTCTTATGCAACAGTGGATTCTTTGAAAAGTATCTTTGAAGTACGCTCCTTGTAAACGCAATACTTTCGTGAAAAAAGCATTCTTTTGCAAAAAGTATCCATTGGTGGGCTTCAATTAATAGTTAGCTGGGTGCCTGCTCGCTTGGGGCTACTGCCTCTCGTGGTTGCAGATAGGATATTTGGTTAGCCTCGATCTCCATAGATCTATCAATTTTGAACTGTGCCGGATTTCAGGTATTGACTGCACATGATTTTCTCGTCCGGAGCCTCAGAGACTCTAAATATATACCATTATATATGACTTACATTAATTAAACAAAAATTGGAACAGAGAAGTTTTAGACTTTCGAATTCGGGATTTTTAGTTTCGGGTATATAACTCCAACTCAAATAAGTATGTTTGTATGTTTTAAACTGTTTTGTAAGAAAAGCCAAAGATATTAGCAGAAAAACTGCAGAGTGAATGAGAATTGCAAACACTCAAAAAGTCTTACATATTTGCAACGATAAAAAAGCTTAAACAATTGTTAATAAAAATTGGAAAATAATTTTTTTTCGGGCCTTTTTGTCACCATTTTTGGATATCGTCAGCTAATTATTGGTTTGACCTTCGGACCATTTTAAAATAATATTAAGTTAGGAATGGGCTATACAAGTTGTTTAACCGAAAGCAAACTAAAATGACAACAACTCAATACTCAGCAGTAAGTGTACGTATGCAGGACAAAAAGCTTCTTTTTAGAAATTAATTTAGAAATGTGGCGATTGCAACATTTGGTTCTATATATATATAATCCTTGAAATTCCTATAAGGAACATAGGGCCTATATCCCTCAACTTAAAACGTTTTTAAAATCCTTTCCTCTAACAAAAAATATTTTTTACTTTTGCCAAACTCCTCCACAATCCCTATTAAGACAACCATCCGGAATAAAAGCATCAGGTAACCTTATTTTCCCATCAATATAACCCTACAAAGATTTAAATTTTCCTTACGCGTTGAACAAGTTCTCCTTTCTGACAACAAAAAAAAAAAAACTTTTTAAAAAATCCTTTACTTTTTCTCAAATTTGAAGCAACGAAATGGAAAAAACCTTGACTTTTTTCTGTTGTGGCATCCATTGTAGTGCAAACAATGAGGAAATTACAAACTACAAAGTGAAAAACAAATAGTAAAAGTGCATGCAAGGAGGTGGCATCGCTAAACATCTTTTTCCATTTTTGCATCTCTTTTGTTCGAGCATTTTTTTTTGTTTAGATGTTGCAAAGTCATGTGTATAATTGACACTTTTCGTTTGTGAGGATTTTAAAATATTTAAGCAGAGATGGGATTTCGCAATTCCCTGGTATTTAAATTTAAAGCCAAATTTCAGGTCACATGAAGTGTGTTCGAAAATTTATGTAATTAATTTTATAAAAAAAAACGTATTAATATTATTTATTTTCTTCGTTAAATTTTAAATCTTGTATTAATTAGATTTCTGTATGACGTGCTAAATTCCCTATTGCCAATACATATTTGATAAATACACTGAAACCTATTGTTGAAGGAAATTCTAATTTCTCGATTTTTTTCGTTAAAAATTATGTTTCGATCAAATCAAATTTTGAACCAAAATATAACACTACATAGTCTGCAACAAAAATAGTTTTAAATAAAAATTTATGGAATTTAAAGATTTTAAAGCGCCAAATTCAAATCCGTTTTTTGTTTTTTTTTTCTATCTCGTCTAGTTCGTTTTTTATGAACTGTACTAGTATTTTGCCCGAAATAAGGCGGTTATACATTTCATTGTTGTTGTGCATTTGTTGTACATTTCATCATAACTTGAGAACGATTTGTCCGAATTTAATTAAAACTAGACTTCCTAGAAAAAAAAAAAACTGAAAACGGATTTGGACTCAGCACGCTTAAGTTAGTTAAAATCACGTAAAAAGATCTTGCTCCCGTCATTTTTTATTTGCCGAGACCAGTGTAATTCGCATTAATAATTTTTGCATTAAACTGCAGTTATTACGAGGGCACGTCAATAAGGCCATGGCTTTTTTGATGAAACACAAGTTTTTAGTTACAAAATTTGTAAAATCTGTTTCCGCCGAGCCATTGCTTTAAATTAGCAGACAAGATATGTTTACTGCGAGCTAAGTCCGCAATTCGTAGCCTATTTTGTGTATTTTTGCCGTAGAATAATCAATGGTCATACGAAATTAAAATTTTTATATTTTCTTTTCACATTACACAGCATTCTGCTCTTGATGGCTGTCAAACACAACCTAAAATTAAAATTTTGACAGGGTTAAGCTGTCAAATGTCTGTTGATGGGAGCAGTATTGCCCTTTCCGGAGAATCGGGAAAAAAGTCATGGATTTATTGACCCGCCCTCGTAAGTTTATTTACTATTTTCAACTCTAACATTCATTTTCAACAGTTACCACTTCAAGTTTAAAATACACATACAATAATGAGAGTTTCCAAAATCCCATGTCTGTTACTTAGTAATATCGACAACGTTGCTTAAAGTGTTTTAAAACCTGACTGACTGCTTACTTCCAGACTGTCTGACAAGGATATCCAGACAATAATTCATTAAAGAAGTTTTAAATGTGCGATTGTGTCGGAGTGTTTGTGGTCTTTTTGTGTGCGAACAACAGGCTGTAGTACTTTATCAAACTTGTCTGCTTTTTAACACCCACCAACTGGTAAATAATTCATCTATAAATCGTAGTGGGTGGTTCAGTAAGTGAAAAATGCAATAAAGAATTGGCTTAAAATTAAAGTAAAGTCTTAAGGCTCAGTTAGCCGGGAGTAACAGTAACGTTGCAAATCAGCTGCTACATTTTGTTGTATGTAAATCAATTAATTATAGTTAGCCGTATGATGTTAAGTCTCAATATGTAAGAAATATATTGGTCTGCTGGCTTAATGATCCTTTATATTTTATTAGGCTACTCACAAGTAAGTCATAAAGTTGTAAAGTCATATGTTTTAAAATAATTACAAGAAATATATATGACTGCTGTGGGCAAGCGCTTATAATTTAGATTTCTAATGTAGAGTTACGACAAAATAATAAACACAGCATTAAAATTTTTATTTTGTTTCAAACACAACAATATTTTTTCTAAACAAATGTAAAAAATTATTTAGGACATTATGACGATATGACTTGATAGCACATCTTGTGAATAGCCCATATATGTTGGCGAAACTTCTATAGCTAGACTAGTTTGAGTTTTGAAATCTCTTTTCTTAGGTTAAGAGAACGTAAAACTTTTACAATACTCTCTTTAAAAGTTTAATTTTGTTTATTTTAGTTTATTTTATATTCTTTAATGAATCCAAAAATATTCATGTTTACAAAAATTTGTCTTTCGGAATTTGTTATAAAAGTATTTATATTCTTGTTTATTTTCTAGTGTAACCTTTTCATCTAATAAATTATTAATGCATCCCCTCATACATGACTCCCTTAAAACCCGCTGGATGAGTTGATTACACTGGGTTTTTGCAGTGCTGGAGAATGTCTGAGCAACTGGTTACTTAAATTATAAGATAAAGCAGCTTTATTCGGACATCTGAACTAATACCCGCCTGATCTTCATTAGGATTCCTATTAAGAAAAATTTCTACGAAAAAAAAATTGTAAGAAAGTTCATGTTTAAGACGGTAGACTTAAATAACTTTCCCATAAAGTCTTTGCTTTAAATCTTAGTTTTTGCGACATTAAATGGAACGAACTGTTAGTCTTTAGACGTCGAAAAAAAGTAAGTTGAGTAAAAAATTTGGACCAGAGCTAATACTAACCAATCTTGCCGCAATTTATTTTTAGGGGAGCCTTAAATTCCTGACTTCAATCATATGTATAAAAAAAGATATGAACTAGAATGCCTCTTGAAATCGGTTGCCTTCATATTAATCAATATCTTGTTCCTTAAATCTAGGATGATTCAAGCAAAGTGATAGCATTCATCAAGATTTAGCGACCAGAAAACTTTTGAAATAAATAAAAAGTTAAGCAACTTTTTCTGGGCACTAATAACTTAATACGTATTTATCGCTTATTTGCACACCGGTTATAAGCATTATAAGCATTTTACGCTTTTATACATCACGTATAATACAATTTTAATAAATTGCATTAAAAAAATTCTCATATAAGCATCCTTGCAAACTTGAGCCAAAGAAAATAAAAAACGAACAGAAATTATTTCTAAATTTGCTGAATTTAAGTCAAACTTTAAATGTATTCATGCACTTTTAATGCAAGTAAAAAAAAGTTTTTTAATTATGCTGATTAAAATGAGCCAGTTTTTTATAAGCAAAGTAAATGCATATAAGCGAGTTTTTAAAATGCATTTCAAGTTTAAAAGCACAAAAACCGTGCAAATTATTAAATGCTATTAGAGTTTTTCTTTTCCCGGACTTTTTCATTTCCCGGGAAAGCGGTATTTATTTTTCCATTTCCCGGGATCCCGGGAAATCCCGCTCAATACAAATCGATGCAAAATATTATTTAATTTTAATTATTTGAACAAATAACATTTCTTGAGATCAATAAAATAAGTTTATAAACTTTCTCAAATTTCTGTGGCAAAAAGGAAAAAGTGCTTAATGGCACCTCAAGATCTTCATGGGAAAAATTTCAATTATTTTGTAGAATTAGGAAAATGACTTTTTGGTGGTTTAGGAATAAAAACTAAAAAACCTATAGCCGCAGAGAACTGATGATAATATCGGATAAAATTTCCATAAGCCAGCTTTAAATTTTTAAATTGTTCTCTTTTAAAACTAAACAAATAGACTTAAGCACATATTGCCACATAATTAATTCAAAGCCAATAGCATTTATACAAAACCAAAAATGTTTAATTATTTCTTTTAAAATAGGATTTATGTTCACAACAAGCATTTAGAGAATCGTTTGGAAGCCTATTTCTAATTTTTATCAAGAAGATTTCAATGAGAAAACACGTTTTCTTTCTACGGAAGTTTGCCTTTTTAGTCAAAGGAACATTCAGTCTGATTACGGTTGGCGTATACGCTAGAGTCGTTTTTTGTAGTAGATTAAAGTAACACACAACCTGTGTTCTTTAATCTACTACAAAAAACGACTCAGGCGTATACGCCAACGCCAACCGTAATCAGGCTTTTTTTGTTTTAAAAAAATAAAAATGGGTCTTTAAACAAATTAAAAATTCTGGACATTTTTACTCTTCTTCTTTCCAAATTTTAGAGCATTAAACATTGCCTTACTTATCGGTTATGAATTAACATCACTTTGGCGTTTGGCAAAACTTTCTTAAGTCAAAGACTGTAGTTTTTTGTTTTGTTAAATGGAAAAATATTTATTTGGTGTATTTCGTTGACTTTTTTCCTTAGAGCAGACGATAACGATAAGGAGGAATTGTGTTAGACTTGATTTGTTTAAACCAAACAAAAGACAAACAAAATTGAATCAAAGCCGACCAAAAACTAACATATGAATTTCTTTCGCATTAGACATTTTTGCCTAACGGCTAAAAGTTTTCATAATTAAATTAAAGAAAATCCCAGGAATTCCCGCACAAATTTCCCGGGATTTATTTCCCGAAAAATGTGCGGGATCCCGAGATTTTTGTCCAGCGAATTTCCGTATAAAAAACACTCAATGCTATACAATAAAAAAAAACAATTACACTCTGCTCGAAATTGACACTTTTTTTAGTCAAGCCGGGCACATGGCGTTTTAGCATATTTCGGGTACGCTGAATCCAATGGTGCCCACCGTTTTATTTAGGTTAGCTCTTGTTTTCGAGATATACCGTTATTTCAAAAATGGAGGAAGTTGCACAACGTATATTCGCGTAACTCAAAAACGGTTTAGTTTATTAAATTTGGCCCCTGCAGCGCCTAGGATGCCCCTAGATGGGTCAAATGTATGACCAACCCCACTTTATTTTTCATCTCAATCATTTATTTCCAACAAACCTACCCGCTATCTCCATTCTTTAAGGGGGCTCCCATACAAAATGTTCAATGCAGACTAGAAATATATTGAAAAAAAGTCCCATAAATGCCCAGGAGTCGCCCAAAGTAAGATAAAATGTATGACCGATCTCAATTAGTTTATTGTCCTTAACATTTTCTCGATACATACTTGCCCCTTATCACCACTTTTTATTGCGTTTTGTGAAATTCTAAAATTAATTAAAATTTTTCGACTTTTGTGAATAAAATCAAAAGTTTGTAACAGATTTGAATCATTTATGGCTTGTTTTGTTTGCAGCTTCGTTTTTTATATGTCTGCATTAGAAGCCTAGCTGCGTTTTCCAATTTTTTATGAATTTTTAAAAAACAAAAATTTTGAAATTTGGATAATAAAATTATTTTTTTCCCAAAAAAAAAAAAAAAAAATATATGTTTTTAAAACGACTGCTCATATTTTTTTACTTTTCTTAAAGGAAATTTTATTGCGGAATTTCGGTTTTTTTTAGCAACTTCAATAAACTGAACCGTTTTTGAGTTACGCGAATATATGTTTTGCAACCTCCTCATTTTCGAAATAACGGTATATCTCGAAAACAAGAGCTTACCTAAATTATCTAAATTTGTAACTAGCACAGTGCTATTAAAGTAAAGAGTAATTTTTTTTTAATATTTTTTTAATTAATTTTAATTTAATTATTTTAATGAAGGAAGAAATTTATTCTTGACTGAACGGGGGATTGAACTCGGGTCGAAATTACATGTTTCGAAAATGACCTCATGCTCATCGTCAGAATTCTTTGCAGTTTTACCCGTTTCACCACTGCGACGGCTGGCAGTCTAAAGTCAAACGTCAATCTTTTTACAAATGGAATTGGTGGATCGAAATTTGCTGTAGTAATTATAAATTTTCAATTTATTTACATGTGTAGAAAATTCATGAACCCGGCCAAAGGCCGGCTATGCAGTTAAGTAAAGGTTTAGTTAAAGACCCAACTGATACGTTCATGTTATCCCCCTCTCTAAAATCGCTTAAAGACGAACAAATCTCATAAAGATGTTGATATCTAAATAACATTCGGCAAGAAGAACACTTTTTTATTATTGCCCATTGCTCCCAAATAGGATACACTGTGGAAAACTTGTCTCTAAATATTGTGGTGTAGGGTATGAATATAGTCGGGCTTGGTTGTGAAACAAAAAATCGATTGGTGTTAACTCCAGCTTTAATTATTTGAAGTAGCAGAAAATATGAGTCGACACAAAAACTCTCTCCCCTGCTTAATAAATTTTAAGTAATTCAATCAAAGCCGACTTAACCGCATTCTAATGCTGTTTCTTAAACTCTATTTGCATTAAGTATTTTTCATTTGAGACAAATTGCTTTGTTTATACCACTTGCACAAAATAGGAGTAAAAATTACAATCAATATCACTTTTTGTAGTTGGTAGTAGGAGGTGGGAAAAGTATGTTCAACTATGCAATTGTGAGTGCAGCATGTAAATGTTGCGCAAAGCTGACAACATGAATTATTGTTTTTGTAGTCAAATTACCCAGCATACATTTCAAATACATTTAATTTATTGTTTAAAGTATGCATTCTTAAGTCATTTCTCTTTTTATTTCCTAAAACAAAAGTATGTATAATTAAAATGAACAATTCTGTGGTTTTCATAGGTAACCGCTAGGGTATTCATTTGGTTAACCGTTAATCGGTAAACCGATTAATTACTACCCGATTAACTGATCGGTTAAGTTAAAATTGGCTTTTTTCGATTAGCGATTAAACCGGTTAATTTCAGTCGATTAACCGATGCAACAAAATTTTTGGTTTTTTGTAGTATTAACCCTATTTTTTGTGTTTTTAATCATGGGTGAGTTTCAAAACGGCAGTTGTAAACCAACTCGCTTCTTTAAATCAATTCTACAATGCAATCATGTCGAATTTTACAATGTTATGTGTACCAAAGTTCACATAACCGATTTAAGCAAAAGCCCGATTAAATGAATACCCTAGTAACCGCGTAAGGCTTAACATTAAATTTTTCAGCAGAGTTGAAAAACCATTCTAGATTAAAACAAGTAAGAGTGTTATATTCGGCTGTGCTGAATCTTTGATACCCTCCACCAACAATTTGAATATTTCAGGAGTGATATCTATATGATGTCTATTTATTATTAATTTATCTTTATAAAAACAGACATCAGCATTAAAATTGGTTGCGGCTGACCCTATATTAAATTATTGACCGACAAATGCCATTATGATAGCATTATTTTAAGCAATAAATAAATAAATATAATAAATAAAATAAAATACCAACCTAAATTTGGGGTGATTCTTCATTGTGAAAAATGAAGTTTAAATTAAAAAAAAAAAAAAAACACAAGAAAAGTTGTATTAAAAATTTGGGTTGGGTTCATATGCCCGAAACTTAAAATCGAACAGAAGATTCATGCATCATTAGCAACAAAATGGCAGCAACACGTAAAGAGAGTTGCCATACTTAAGCATAATGTTGCTACACTCAAAAGAAAAATCAATCCATCCATACTCAAATCAATCCGAAGCGGTATGAATAGTACGGTTAGTACGGAATCAAGTACAGCAAGATTCATTCAAGTAAGGATTTTTAATCGCAAAATACTTAACCTATCCATATTCAATCCCGAATTCGTACTTGAAATAATCCGAAAATGAGATTGATTTAATTAAAACTAAGATTGAACCAATCTCAAATTGCGCTTGATTCAAGTAATCTAAAGTTGATTCAATCTCGGATTCGTACTTGAAATAAACCAAAAGTGCAATTAGAAGGAGAATTTTGTAATGATTGACTTCACAGAAAAAAATATCTTAAGAAAATTTTTGACAACACAGTTTGTTAAAAATAAAATTTTGGGTCAACAAACTTTTTATTTGATCCAATGAAAATATTTAACAAAATTACACTTTGCAAAATAGCACTCAATAAATTTAATATTTAATAGTGAAATATTTAAATATTTCTTCATATTCAATAGAAAAATATTTGAATTGAAGTAAATACAGTATTTTTACAACATCTTCCATATGTACTTCTTATTCGCTTTACAATTTTATTTGTATAGTATATTGAGTTTTGCCAAAGTTTTTGGAAAAAGGTTTCCTTATGATCTGACCTAAGCAACCAGCGAAATGCGCATAGGAACAAGCTTATCCCCCATAATAAATTTTAGTGTATTTATATAAAAATAAAAATTGGGAATTTAGCACATCATTATTAATAAATAAATAAAGATTCGATTAACATTTTGTTTGATTTATTTAACATTTCCAACAGTTTATTTTAACAAATCACGTAAATATATTATTAAAAAAAATTTTTTTGGGCAACAACTTTTTTTATTGACTCAATAAACTGTGTTGTTGACAAAAAATTCAATAACTATACCTACAAAATTTAATATCAATACCGCAAAAATCGTTATCGCAGAAAGTTCAAAAATTTTACTTATCAAATAAGCGATTTTCGTATTGCAAATATGAAAACTATTTTTTTCTGTGTTACTTACCCGTTTTACACCTTATAGCCTTTTCACACTTGTCAACATTTAACATTTAACATCAACTTGCGAAGATGTTGGAATGTTGGAATAGGGCTAAAAATCAAAATTTTTCAACATCTTTACAGAATGTTACTATCTCATTTTGTTCCCTTTTACATTTTTCGATTCTTTTAGTGTCATCACTAGAAAAGTGGCAATAAATTCTATTATTATTGTGGCATCACTGACAAAATGGAAGTGGCTTTGAAAGCAGCGTTACCATTTCTCAAGCTTTTCCTTTTTTGCAAGCCTTATTTTGCTTAATTTTGCTAAAATTATTAAACAAAATGAATGAGAAATACATTTTGGTGTTATCTTTTAAAATGTTGGCACTTTTGTAGAAAAAAAGTATTTAAAAAAAATAAAAGTTTTTTTTTCAGAAATGGTGACATTTTTTATTAATGGTGGGTAGATGTTAGATGTTTCAAGTGTGAACGCGTATTTCACATTTTCAACATCTTCCATGCGTTCCTCCGAAATGTATGCAAGTGTACAAAGGGTATTACAGAATTTCAATTATAAAACACCAGCATCATTCCCGATATGTTTTTTACTTAAAAAACTTAATGTACATATATAACCGAAAATATAAACTAAATGAGAACTCTTGCTATCAATTTTACTTTTTAACCCTGCTGTTAGGTTTGGATCATTTTGGTAATTTTTTGCTTACTTTTGGCTTTATCTACGGAACGGTTGAATATGTCAATATAAACCGTTAGCTAATGTGGTGTTTTTATATTTTATTACTTCTGAAAAATTTTTAATTATTAATAATGTAAAGGAAATTAGAAAAATTAAAAATTATGGATCTTAGGTTTAGGACCATTTTGGTCCGTTCTTGTTTACCGATTTATTGATATGAAAAAAAATCAAATTTTCTCATTTTATAATAAGCAAATTATCTTCCGTTGCAATCATGCAGGTCTTAATTTTTTTCGCGATAAACTCCTGCAAGAATTATTACAGAAATGTATGCATGCAAAGTAGAAGTTTCTAGGTATACTTATATATATACAGTACTTGTTTGTATTTCAGTTATTTTTAATTTTTTCGGGTGTTGGGGGAAAAAATAGTAAAAACGAACGCAATATATCATAGCATCTGGAAACCGCAAATCGTGTTGGCCCCGATTGTGTGGATATGATATACCACTGTGCAGCGGAGACGAATTTTGTAGCATTCCATTTTTTGCGACATTCAATTCTTCTACGTCACCGATAGCTGCAGAATTCTCTTCGTTTTCTGAATGAGAATAAGTTTCTTTGCTGCTTTCATATTCAATATCCTGTCCACGCTATTACAAGTTAAAATATCAGAGAAGCTTTAATTTAGAATGTAAACAATATCATTGTAGTTTAATCACAGATTTTCCATAATTTCAGCAAATAAATCAGTCAAACACTGAATATAAACTAAAGTAAAACTAGAAGTTATGAAAATTAACTTTATTTGTTTGCAGACTATAAAAAAAGTAAACAAATTTGTGCACTTATTAAAAAAACCAATATGGACCAAAAAGGTCCTATACCTAAGATTTGTAAGTTTTTCTTAACCTAACGGCAGGGTTAAACATGAAAATAATGTGTTTTTGTCTTGTTCCTTGGGTTTTTGTTGTTTCTACACACAACAAGCAAATCGTGTTTTAGCTACTTGTATGTTTTTGTTGTAGTGTCTGCAACAAACTTTGATTTTTACTCTCCGAGTGGCATTCCCAACGAAAAGTTTAATCTTTCTTTTTACTTGGTTTAAGAATTTCGTACTTATTTTAAGAAATTCTGGGATTGTTTTAAGTACGTTTTAGTGTTATTCGTACTTGAATTTTTAATCCGACTTGCACTAAAAGTAAGTAAAAAAAACTTTATTTATCCTGAGTGCTTATTTTTCTGTGTACAAACATTTGATAGTTAAGAAGCTGTTAATGTACGTTTATAAATACAATTTTTTTAAAGTGGTATAAAGTTGATAGCTATTACATACTTAAAGCTTTAAATAAGAACTTTTTATGAATATTGCCGTTAAACCATAAAAAAATTTAAGCCATACTGAACTTTATCGTGGAATTTTGGGTTTTTTAGCTTATTCAATAAAAAAAACCGATACTGAGTTACGCGAGTATATGTGACAGCGCATAAAGAAAGGGACCTAAGGGTAAAAACAATCAATTCTCACTTTTTTTTTTTTGATGTGGACAACATCTGAGCATCGAATGAGATATGCGCGTTTTATGATGTGATGGTACGGTACACCAAAGATACACGTATTTAAATCTTTAAAATGGCTCTCCTGAACAAACCCTTAGGTCCCTTTCTATTTTGCGCGTCACATATGTTGTTCAACCTCCTCCATTTTCAAAATAATAGTATATCTCGAAAACAAGAGCTAACCACTGAATGCAGCGTACTCGAATTAGGTTTAACCGCCCTGCTTGTCGGTTTTTACAACTAGCACAACAGTGTAAGTTTTAATTTAAATTTGTAACGTCATATGAATATTTTTACTGCGCTTCTGAATAATGACCTCATTTCTGTATACTTTTATTTGATTTGGAATTACCCAAGAATGAAAAGAAAAAATTACAACAAACATCGTTAAACAGTTGCAACTGCAGTTTTGTTTAAAGTTTGTGTTTAAAAAGTAATATTTTTTTACTTTTTATTTATTTTTTGCACGATTAATTTCCAGCTGCAGCTTTTAGAACTCGTACACGTGCCTGCATATTTATGTGAAGAATTTTTTTAGCCTGTACTCGGCAACGTGAGCGCAACGGTGACATTTCAATTGATTTGTTTCGACTTGGGGTCTGACTAAAATGTTGTGCTTTTGTGTATTTGTGCTGTTTATAAATTATCTAATTGCATGCAATTTAAAATTAGCCAAGCATTTTTTTGTTTGCAATAGTTTTTTTTAAGTCAACTTAAAAGGTTCTTAAATTATATTTTTGGACTCTTGATCAAAATTTTAACCTTTTGGAAAAGCGATGAATACATATTTCTTAAAAAAAGCGAAATAGAAATAAGCCGAATTTTTAGATTTATCTCTTGCTATTTTTTTTTGCAAGTAATTTGTGTTTATCCCTTTTGCAAAATGATATTTTAAAATTAAAAAAAGTATTAACAAATTTACTGATTTAAAAAGAAATAAATAATCCCTACAATTAGTTCTTAATATAGACACAAGCGGTATTTTAAAATTTGAATTTCTCCTATGAAACCCCTCAAAACTGATGGCTGGACTCGACCTTGAATAGACATTTTCAGACATTTAGTTGCCATAAGTAAAGTTGCTCGTGCTATTGGGGGCTATAACCGAGTTAAGGTCTCCTTACTCTTAAGTAAACATTTACGTTGCGGATCAGCTGCTCTGTTTTCCTCATCAAGCGTATGTATAAATAGATACTTTTACGCGAATGAACATGATACAATTAAACTTTTTCTCCGTTTTAACGTAACAGCTGTTAAAGAATTTTATTTTTGTTTAGGTACATTGATAAAGCGATCATTCTGTCTACGTAAACGGGGTTTTTTTTAAACGGGTTTTTTTTATACAAAGCAAACAAAAAACAAAAGCTAAAATTTATAAATTATGTATATAAATTTGGCAAATTTTCTGGTTTCTTTCCAGCACATGTTTTAATTAACTAACAACAACGTATGAGAAACCGGTCCTTTAAGCTTGGATCCCTACTCTAGCCTGGATTTTATAGAAGAAAAAATAAGCAAACTTACGACACAATTTTGGCGTTTGACGTTTTGGGGTGAAAGAAATACGACTCTGATAACCTTATAATGTCTTATCTGGGGTTGTCCGACTTAACAGAAACGTGTGCCATTTATTAGTCACGGACTTATAGACCCACCCTCGTATTGAAAAAGTACTTTTATAAAATCTGTTACAAAAACAGTCAGCTAAAACAGTACATGAAAAGCCAAATAAGCTTAAATATGTTCAGGACTTTGGATTCTTTCAAATTCCATTAAGCTGAAAAAGATGTTTCCTATAGTCTTTCTTTGGGTTAGTCGGCTGATTAAAGTTTGATTAAAAATTGTTAAATATTTTTAAGCTAGTAACCTAGACAGTGTTCGAAAATAAACACTAAATACCGCTCCTTAGTGTTCGGCTCGGTAGATTTGTGGAAAACACAAAGGCTAATATTGTTATGTCCCGTTTTCACGACTTACCTATAAAGTTCGAAATAGTTAACGGTACCTTTAGCACTAGTGAGGAATAAAGTTACCTTCAACTATTTTTCGTTTTCACAACTTCTGTATAAAATAAACTTAACATTTTTGAAAATGTGGCAGTACTACAGGGTTGTCAGACTTGGGGATTTATCCCCAAAGTTGGGGATTTCATGTGAACAAAAAGGACAAGGAAAGTCATTTGGGGATTGGGGATTTTTTTGGGGATTTCAAAAAAGATTTCGGGGATTTTTTGGGGATTTTACACTTTTTTATTATTTTTTATTATATATGAATAAAAATAGCAAAACTTTTATCTTACTCTTATATAGTGTAAAGGGTCCTAATTAACATTATCATTTTTATTAAGTGTGTAAAAGGTACTTTATAAACTTGTTATTTTTCTTGAGTGAGTGTTTAAAAAAAAGAATTTTAAAATAGAATCTAAAATCGTTGAAAACACATAAAATTTTTGATTTTTTAAAGACAATTTTGAAGCATATATGAATGTATTCCCCAAAAATAAGTAAATATGAAAAATCATATAATAAAGATTGGGAAAAAAATGCTAAGCTATTGGTTAGTAGTTATGATGCATTATATACAATACAATATGATGGATCGAAGTACTAAATAAATTTGGATATATGTATTTTTATTGTTGATTATAAGGATGACTTTAACCGATTGAACAAGCTCCAAATTCTTATAAACTGGCTCATTCGTCTTCAAAAACAGCATATTGTTCTGCTTGTAATTCCTCACCGGAAACGCATAAAAAGGATTTAAGAAAACATACAGAAACCAGTCTCTACAAACAAAATAAAATGATTTTTTTGACTAAAAATTTTTATTTGGGGATTTTTGGGGATTTCTTATTAACATTTTTCTTACCTTTTTTTAAAAAAAATTTTAAATTTGGTCAGAAAAAAAAAACAAACAAAAAATATTAATTTTTTAAGGTTTTGTTTTTTGGGGATTTGGGAATCTGGGGATTTTTGGGGATATTTTTTTAATTTTTTGGGGACAAGGACAAAAAGTACCTGGCAGCCCTGCAGTACTAAAGAAAATACCGATTATTTTTGCCAAGATAAAAATACGAACTGGCAACTACGTACTTCTTTTACATTTACAAAATATACGTATAATTGGAGTTGCCATATATAAAAAATATGTGAATATAATATGGCAATCTCAAATCTAAACCTTACGACAAAAGTTAAAGGTAGAACGTTCCTTTCTTTAGCTTATCCTTCACTTTTAGATTAAAGGGAACTTGTGATAATTAAAAACTCATCAAAAACGGGCCTTAGTGTAGCAAATCATTAAAAAAATAAAGTTTCCCTGTATGTCATCTTTCGAACACAAAAATAATACTGTTTTTATCAAACTCAACAAAAGATGAGACCATTTAATTCCGTTCGGTTTTTTTTTCAAATCCACAAACTTCATTGTGTTTAGTTTTTTACAAATCAAAATACACATACGAAAAAAAACAAAAAGCCAGCGAAATAATTTTACACAATACACACACAAGCTGTTCGTACTGCGGTCGTTGCTAAAACATTAAAATATTATTTTTGTCTGCAGTATCACTACAGTTGTTCTGTTTTTTTTAACAAAGAACAGAACACTATATAATGTTCGGCTCTTTCTTGAAAATAGTTACGAACGGTATGAAGGGTTGTGTTCGTCTACACAATCACTAAAAAAATATATATCGTTCTTGGGTGTGTGAGCCGAACGCTAAATAATGTACTGTCTACTTTCGAACACTGAACATAGAGCCGATTGTAGAGTTAGTCGGATTCAAATAGCACTCGATTTAAAACATCATATTTACGAAGGTTTGACTGGGACCGCTACTAAATGCTATTTTTTTTTTTGGAATTTTTTAAAATTGCATGATAATACAGAAAAATTAAGGTTTTAATAGTTAACCAATTGTCACTTGCAACCGACTGTTAAACCCACCCGTCTGCTCTTTTCATCTTTATGTTTGGTTCTGTTGTTGTATTTTTTTTTTTTATTTTTCAATTCAACTGTTTTATAAATCGATTCCCATTGCGCCACTATTTATTTCTTTGTTGTTTTTACTTCAACATTTATCTATGTAAATATATTATTTCCATGTCACTGAACTAAACAATGTTGCAAAAAGCACTTTAATCGATATGTTTGTTCTCATTTTGTTGCTGCTCTTTTTTTTATTTATAAATCATTTTAGTGGCTTTTTTAAAAAAAAAAATAAATAAAAAAAAATTTGTGTGCATGTCATTTGTGTATCAGTGACACAGTGGATACTTAAAAGTAACGAAAATAATTAACGACATAGTGATTTTCCAATTGGAAAATACAGTAGTGAAGATAAACTCAGGGTTTGTCAATAAAAATTGAGTAAGTCAGGAGTAAGTCAGAAATCTAAAAGTCGACCACATGATTTGCAAATACAAACATTACTTTTTTATGTATTCTCACCACAATAGTGGAGAGGGTATTATGCGTTTGTGCTGGTGTGTATAGCACTAAAAAATATTGCTCCTAGACCAACCTTTCGATCGACCCAAAATCACTTTCTGAGTCGATCTAAAGATGTCCGTCCGTCCAGCTGAACGATTGTCAAACCTGTAATCTTGTGCGCAAAGTACAGATCGCAATTTTGAAGATAATTTGATGAAATTTAACTCGTACGTTTCAACTGTCATAAGAACGAAGAAATGGTGAGAATGGGTTTCAAATTGGCCTCCATACACGCAGAGAAAAAACATGTTTAAATATGGTCACCTCCAACAATACTATGTTTAAAGAAAATTTTAACCATAATATGTTTAATTTACCCATATTTTTGTCACCGACAACCATATTATGGTTAACTTAGTCATTCATTAAGAAGCCACAACCATATTATGGTTGCCTCTAAACATTTTATGGCTAAATATGACAATAATTTGTTTTTAAATTAACAATAGTATTTTCCTCTTTTTCAAGAGCAACATACTTTGGCTGAAAACCAACCATGCTTTTATAAGTGTTAAACATATTTTAGTTATTATTAACCATAATATGTTCGGAGGCAACCATAATATGGTTGTCGCTTCTTGATCGAGGACTATTTTTATCATAATATGGTTGTCGTTGACAATAGTATGGTTAAATTAAACATAATATGGTTAAAATTTTCATTAAACATAGTATTGTTGGAGGTGACCATATTTAAACATGTTTTTTCTCTGGGTGTATAAATCACTTTCCGAAATAGTAATTGTGCCCATAAACTATATTATTATGTTTTTGTTAAAATTAGATTTGGTTCAACAATATTTTATTGCAACATAAATCTTCTTTCAAAACTATTTGAAAATTGGTCCTTACAACTACCACTCCCGAAAATGCTTGTATCGATATACAATTTGGGGACGATAACTGCTATAGGAACAACTATGTCAGAACAAAAATTTGTACTGGTAGGTCCTGATCTGACCATAGGTCCCATATAAACCCACTCTCCAAAATCGCTTTAAGAGGAACAAAACGCATATACACTCGAAATACAAATCAATCCATCCGTACTCAAATCAATCCGAAACGGTATTAGTAGTACGGTGAATCAAGTACAGAAAGATTGATTGAAGTACGGATTTTTAATCGCGAAATACTTAACTTATCCATATTCAATTCCGAAATCTTATATTAAGATAATCTGAAAATGAGATTGATTTAAGTAAAACTAAGTTTGAATCGATCCCAAAATGCGCTTGATTAAAGAATTATAAAGTTGATACAGTCCCGAAATGAAATGAGCCAAAAGTGCAATAAGAAGTAGAATTTTAAAATGACTGACTTAAGCTACGGTCAGACTTATCAAATATTTGACGAAAAAAACGGGACCAACAACCAAACTAAAAAATCATTTCGCTTAATATCAATATTTATTTTGATTAAAATACCACATCTTACAAAAAACTGTTTTTGCTATGTCTAGTAGTAAAATTATTTTATTTTGTAATATTAAGACCATTTTTAATGTCACTAACTATTAACAAAAGTAGGGGTTACGCTTATTTGATCAAATATTTAATAAGTGTGACCGTAGCTTTACTTACCCGTTTTACACCTTACAGAATTTCAATTATACAACAGCAGCATCATTCCCGATATGGGTTTTACTTTAAAAACTTAATGCACATATATAACTGAAAATGTAAACCAAATGAGAACTCTTGCTTTCAATTTTACTTTGTTCTGTTGTTTTTTTTCGGGAAAAGCAGTTAACGTGAATTGTGTTCACTAACAGACTTCTTGTGGCAAGAAATTGAGGCCAGAAATTATGGATATGGACATGGTTGCCACTTGCCACGCAGCCCCTGAAACAATGGCTCTTTTGCGCGAGAAATTTAATGGCCATGTTATCACATGGCGATTTTAATTGGCCGCCACAATCACATGATTTGACACCGTTGGAAATTCTTTCTTTGGGTATATTGGGGAAAGAAAAAGTGTACGTCAATAAACCAAGAACAATTCAAGAGGTAAAGAAGTAGATTAACGCTATTAAACCTCAAACTTTGTCTCAGAGGCTTTACAAATATGGACCATCAGATAGAGGTATGCCGCCGAAGCCTTATATGGCTGGCAATTCCAATAAAAACTGCCAGGACTCTAAAAAGTCTAAAATGAAAGAAATAAATAAAAAAATCTATTTCGTCGGCGAAATAGACAATTTTTATTGCAATAAAAAGACCGTTAGCAGATGAAGACAAATAAAAATTTGATTTAAACAATAAGCAAATCAAACACTACTTCAGCTTAATACACCTTACTATAAGCTAAAAGCTTAAGCTAAATACCCTTCCATACTTTTAAACATTTGCTGCGAAACATTTGAATTTAATAGTGAAAGGGGATGGACGAATAGAAAATAGTAGTTTGTTTCGTGTGCAATTATTGTGAGTTTGTTATTGAGAAGAAGAAGAGAAAGGGCTTCAATATACCTAAAATGCTGGAAAACGAAAAATCTATTGTATGCAGTTTTAAAAGAGAATTAAAAAAAGCTTCTGCAGCACATGTTTCCTAATATGAACGAGGATTTAGTTTAGCACGCCTGCTAATGCTAGCTAATTTTCGATTTTATTGTTGTTTTCACTCAATCACTTGTTTTCATTTTCTAAAAACAGGCAGATAGTCTGTCGAATCAAAATAGTGATTAACTCAGGTCTCGTTTTATGCGGATTCAAATTTATGCGATTTTTAAATTAGCGATTTTTTAAAAATTTTTACAGTTTTTGAAATTTTAGATATTTTTTTTGAGCTTTTTTTACCGATTTTAAATTAAACCAAGTTTGCTTCACTGATATAATCGTTATAGTTTGTTGTATTTTGTGTTTTAAATATGCATAGCCAATATGAATGTGAGTGTTTTTAAAAATAGAATCAAAAATTAGGTGGAAGTAAGAAAAATTTCAATTTAAACTCGTTCTTTCCTGCCTTTTACGGTACAACAATGTAATAACCACATGTACGAGTGTAAAGAAATTTGCATACCTTTAAAACTAATAGAGGTCCCATAATAAAACTTTTACAATATGATAAGGACACTAAAGGCCAATTTAGATTAAACAAAAAATTAGAACTAAGTTATAAAAATTTTGATTTAAATTGGTCATTTCCGGTTTTGCAGATGAAAGATTTTTATTTTTTTTATTTAAAGATCAATCGAAATAATAATTAAAAAAAAATGGCTCGACAAGTTAACATCATAGAAAAAGAATATATCGCGCACTTATTCATATCTACCAGACCTATAGTTATGCCAAATATATAGGAATTCCAACAAAATATTTTTATATGGTTGTTGCTTCACATATACATATTTGTTAATTTTTTTATGCGATTTTGTTTTGATTTCTTAATTCAAATTTGTATTTATGTGGTTTTTCAGAATTTTGGAACGAATCATTAGTTTTTATATGAAGCTACACTGAAAGAATTTTCTTCGCAATTCCAATGAATTTTGACATTAATCCCATGAAAAATTGCATTAAAAAAGAACCTATACAGCGCTTCGTTGGATCAATGAAACCTGTTTCATTAAAATGTATTTAATGAAACATTACATTAGATCTATGAATATTATTCATTGGATGAATACTTTCAATAAAGTAAAAAATTTTTTTTCTTATTTTAATTTTTTTTTTTTTTATTTATTTATTTTTGTTACTTTATTTAATTTTTTTTATTTTATTTTTTTCTGTCTCTGGCGGGAATCGATCGCGCAACCTCGGTACTGATAAACTAGCTCACTACCAGCTAGCCTGCCGGGGCAGTGTAGTTTTTGGATAAAAAAACTACGTTTTTTACTCACTTAAGAGCGTAAATATGAGATTAAATTTTGTTTCATTACTATAATGACATTTTTATTGTCATAATGAAAATTTAAATTTATGAAGGCAATTATTGAAATATGTTATAAAAAAAATTTTTGATTTCATAAATTTAATGGCTTATAACATTATGATATAATTAAATCTTACATTTTTTAATTAACAATTAAACATTTTTTTAAGGAAACTATAATTTTGTATTAATTTATGAATAAAGTTATGTTTGTATATTGTTTTTTTATGTTCCCAATTAAAATTTTTTGTTTAACTTGGACAAACTTAAGTTTTCATATATCCAATGACAATTTTTAACGTAATTACGAAATCCAATGAAGCGATTTTAACCAAAAGACTTTATTATAACTATGAAACTCCATTTAGACAATGAAAATTTTCATTTTTTATGAAAAAGATTCATTAAATATATGAGCATTTTTCTTTCAGTGTAGAGTATCGTTATATGCGAATTCAATTTATGCGATTTTTTTTGAAACGCATCTATCGCATAAAGCGAGACCTGAGTGTATTTTAGTCTGTTGTTGTGGCTGAAATTTTTCATCACTAAGTAATAAGTTGAAGAATCATACCACGACAAGCTTTCGAGTGGTTAAAAATATCTTTTACTAAAAAAAATTTGCTAACAAGCATTTGTTTTAATAAACATTATGCACAAATCTTGTTTGTTTTCTTCAAACAATCTACTCCACCCCAACCCCAAATATGGACACTATCATCTTGGAACAAAACTCATTTTTTGTGCCACAACTTTAAGCTCTACCTGAAAACTAACGCGACAGCAGCTTGTTGCCATGCGAAGTTTTTTTTTTTTTTTGTATTCCTGTTTCCAGTTGTGTATGTGTAGTCAAACAATTCTTGGATGTGCAATGACCTCTTAGTGATATTGAAAAAGAAATATGCTTTTTGTTGTTTTCTGTTCTTTTTGCTGTAAGTTATTTTTAGTAACAAATCTTATTTTTATACTCGTAAACTCTGCAAACCAATACGGGGGAAAAATACTAACAAACAATCGCCAATAAATTTCAAGTTCTTTTTTTTTTGCTCCGCCAAGCGTTGGGCTTTAACGCGACATCCTTGCTGCTGCATTTTGCTCAGACATCACAACAACAAAAAAAAAAACGTGAACATATGCCAGAAAAAACCAACCACAAGAATCTTTCGGGCAAATGTCCGAAAGAAGTTTAACAACCAGTTCAAGCACACCCATTTTAGATGCAGCAGCGCAAACAACAACTACAAAAACCGAAACTGCGTGCAACATAAAAATACCAGTTTGATGCACTCGATGAAGAAGACAAAACAAGAAAAATGCATTTTGTTTTTTTTTTTCATCGAAATGCATATTTTCGTAATTGTAGGGAGACTTAAATGATTTTGTAAGACAACCGCAAAAACAAATTTTAAGGATAGATTTCAGGCAATTTGGAGAAGACTTTTATGAAAAAGGGTTTTAAAATGATTAAGGCGATCTTAAGGATGCTTTTATATATACATATATATATATTTTTTTTTTTGACGATATTTGACTTGGCAATTTAAAAAAGAATCTTTTGATCTTCAGAGATGTAATAGTCCTAATTAGGCTTTTAAAACCTTTTCTTTGCTTTTAAGATAAAAAGACAAAATTTGCAATTTGCCGGTCCAAAACTACTAAATTATTATCATCATTTTTTTAACTTCGAAAAAAAAAACAAATTCACAGTGGCACCATTAACAACAAACATTTTAACAATAATGACTCGTTGTTGAAGCAGATAATAAAGCTAAAACAAATTAACAGCAACAAAAAAAAAAAAATATATAAAAAAATATTCGGTTCAATGATCTTGACTCATTTATTTATGATGGTTATTCGAATGTACTTTCATATAAAACAAAATACTCGTATTTCTTAAAAATATGGCGAACAACAAAAAAACAAATAAAAACTTAAACAGACAGATGGACAGACATTTAAACCTGATGGTTGGCGCTGGAGAGTATTTTAAAATAATTTATTTTTTTAATAATGATAAATATAAAAAAAACGACTGAAATTTTGACATTTCATTATATTTTTTGCTTGTTATTGTTGCTGTATTTATTATTTACAATTACCTTTTAACATTTAAAATTGTTTATTTATTTTATTTTTTGTTCGATTGCATTTCGCTTAAATGAAGCTAATTTAATTTTGAAGTGAAATTAACGGCACGTGTCACCGTGACAAAGGTGTGGGTTTATATTAACTTTTTTTTGTATTTAAAACATTTGCTATTTGTGCCATTTATTCAACGTTTTTTTTTTTATATGTTTGGCAAGAACTTGTATATATTGTTACGAAAGTAACTTTAGTTAAGAATTAGTTGTAATTATTAATTAAGAATTAGTTGTGTTTATTAGTTATTTTGTATTTATTAGTTATCTTGTATTTATAAGTTATCTTGTATTCATAAGTAATTTTATTAGTTTACATTTTTATTAAAAATTGTTATACATCTTTAGTTCACTTCAATCCCAATGTGCAGAAAGACCTCGAAATGACCGTTAAAAAAGCTTCAGTATAAGTGGTGAAATCATGCAAGCATAAGTGCCGCCATAAAACATAATGGTGGTGAATAGTAAAGCCTCGAACCTTCGAAAAACATTTCGAATGTTCTAGATGGCCGAATTACAGTATAAATACTTGCAGCGGCTAGCATCAAAAAACAGTATTAGTTCAGACTTTGTCCAGTTTACTTTAACCGTTTAAGTATGAAGATCATTAATAGAGGTCGCAATAATAAATTACAATTGTTGAAGTGTTTAAAGCTACGTTCACACTTATTAAATATTTGATCAAATAAGCGTAACCCCGACTTTTGTTGATAGTTAGTGAGACTTAAAATGGTCTTAATATTACAAAATAAACTATTTATACTTCTAGACACAGCAAAAAACAGTTTTTTGTAAGATGTGGTATTTTAATCAAAAAAATATTGATATCAATATCAAATATTTGATAAGTCTGACCTGACCGTAGCTTAAGTACTAAATAAAGTTGTGTAAATTGTATACAGTGTTTAAAGTGTTGTGTTTTATTTAGTTTTATTTGAATTGCAATCAAAGAACTCGAAAAGGTTTATTATAAAAGAAATAAACGTTATTTAAAGGCAGTAACGTAACAATATGTATGTACTAGCCTAACCCGGTGCGTATTGCTTCCCCCAAATACCGAAATTTTCTATTGTACTTCTTCAGATAGTTAGACATTTATACATTTTAGAGTCTAGCTCGCTTTTTGCAAGATTTTTTGTATTGATAACCAAACTATTTGTTCCAAATTTGGAAGCTTTAACTTAAATCCCGGGTGATCAGGAAAGGACTGCGAAAATGTCAGGAAAATCCATTAAAAATGTCTAAGGAACATCACAAAAACATACGCCTTTTAATTTTTATATACATATTAATTGCTTCCCCTGCCCCATTTGTTTTTATTTTGAAATGTGTAGTTTACCTCAAGAGTGGTAAGTGAAGACTTTTGTCTTCAGATATAAGGTATTTAATATTTTCGTTCTATGGTGGGTACTGCTCCTCCTCCGTCTACCCAGCTCATTATACCCACACCAAAATAGTGGAGAGGGTATTATGCATTTGTGCTGATGTGTGTAACAAATTAAAATATGGGTCCTGGAGCCATCTTAAAGTAAAGTAGAGTCGATCTAGCGATGTCCCTCCGGCTGACTGGCTGGCTGATAAAATTTGGCTTATAAGTTTTTATTGGCACAAGGACCAAGCATATTGAAAATGGGCCAAATCGTAGAAACTATCAAACCGGTTTTAATGAAATTTAAAACATAGATAGATCCCTATTAATATAGCCTAACACCCTCGAAAATTTAAATACTGTGGTGTTGGGTATCATATGGTTGGGCTTCACCGACTATACTTACTTACATGTTTTTATTTTGAAATACATATATGGTTTATATTCATAGTGGATTAAACCACGTTTGAAGACTTTCGCTATAATAATTCTTTAGTTCCGCCTCGGTAGGCTAGCTGGTAGCGAGCTAGTCTATCAGCGCCGAGGTTGCGGGTTCGATTCCCGCCAGAGACTCTGGTTTCTTTCCTGCAGACAAGCATAGAGCTTCGCGGGATAAGCTTAGAAAATTAAAAAAAAAAAAAAACTTAATATATGCATCCTTTAGGGGGTAATGCTCCCCCTGCGCCAACCACCTTAATTTTAATTTCTAAACTTTAGAAATTAAAATTAATCTAAAGGTATAGTTTACTACAAGAGCGACTTCTACCAAGTTTGAACATTCGAACTATAACAATTCTTAAGATATGCGATATTTAACATTGGCGTCCTATGAAGGTTCCCGTTTCCCCTGCAGCTATCTCAGAAGATCCTACTAAAAAAAGTTCAAGGAAATGGGTGCGGCGACTCTTAAGATATGCGATTGGCATCATGTGGAGGGTACCACTTCCCCTGCCCCTAACGAAAAAATAAGGAGCCAATTTTATTTTCCGGGCCCACGTTATGTTACTGTAAAAATTTCAAGAAAATCGGTCCAGTAGTCTAGAAGTCTAAAAGCCAACAGACAAACATTGTTCACTTTTATACATCGTCACCTAAAACGCAAAAGGCCCTATCTTACATTTTAAACATTTTACAGCAGAAGAAAAAAAAAACTATTTAATATGATAAATTGATAAATTTATTTTGAATAAAACACAAATTATTTAGGAAATTATTGTCATTTCTTTTTATTATGAAAATTTTAAAATGGTTCAATTATTTATGGAACAAACTATCGGCCAAATGACCGCCGCGACATCGGCTGCACAGCTCCATCCAAATGTTCTAAATTTTCGATGACGCTTAGGCATAATTGAGGTTCTATGCCGTTTATGTGCCGAATTAACTGATCCTTTAGTTCTTGAATTGTTGCTGGATTTTCGACGTTCACCTTTTCTTTCAAATAACAACAAACAAAGAAGTCTAACGGTGTCAAATCACATGATCTTGGCTGCCAATTGACATCGCCACCACGTGAGATAACACGGCCAATGAATTTGTCGCGCCAGTGTTTCGTTAGCTGTGTGATAAATTGCACCGTCCTGTTTAAACCACATATCGTTCACATCCATATTTTCCAATTCGCGTCATAAAAAGTTCGTTATCATCTCACGATAGCGAAAAATACGGCCAGATGCCCATAAACCGCACCAAACAGTCACTCTTTGTGGGTGCATTGGTTTTCGGCAATCACTCTTGGATTATCATTCGCCCAAATGCGGCAATTCTGCTTATTGACGAATCCACTTTGGTGAAAATGTGCCTCACGACGTGCTCGATATGCGTTTTGATTTGAACGCCCATTTTCATAATAAGCCTGAATAACTTTAACGCGTTGCTCGATTCTGTATCTTTCCATAGTTCAAATTGTGTTAGTCGGAAATTGAGAAATGTCAAATGAAATGCAGAAAAGAACTTGACGTTTAGGTGTGGTTCGCATTCAACATCGGCCCTTTTAATTTAACCACCCTTTATTAAACTGTTTTTTTTTTTAATTAATTTTTTCTTCTTTTTTTCTTGTAAAACCTACCAGTTGTTTTGACAATTAACAATGTTTCATATTATACAAGCTGTTATTTAGGTCTGTTAACGTTTATCAAATAGTCTTTTGTAGATAGGGCCGTTTGTTTTTTGTCAGTAAAATCGCTTACGTTGGTTAAAAGATTCCAACATTTTTAACTAAACGTTTTTGTTAGTTAGGGCTTTTTGGGTTTTAGGTAACGATGTATCTATATATCGTTAGATAGATAGATAGAATTTGTTATCAAAAAATGGCAATAATTATGCGATTACCTTATTTAATTTCGTTTATCGACAGCAAAGTTGTTAACGAGTTCAATTTTTTAGTCCTTACAAGGCCATAAAAGAGGGAAACTTTGGGATGTACAATTTCACCAAGTTCAGTTATAATCAACTATCAGTTTTAGCTGCCAAAACATATTGTTAACTGGAAGTTAAAGTAGTTGTTAGTTTTAACTGAACTTGGTGAAATTGGGGGTAAATGTCATTATCAGAGTGTAATCAAAACTACATTTCGAATAACGAATATTAATGTATGTGTTGTAGAGAGGGAACAGTCCCAGGATCTTTTGAAAATTCGACATTTTTTATTTCCGGAATTTCAAAAAAATAAAATAAATGGAGTTCTTTTGGAAAAATAGAAAAGACGAGTAAATCAAACCCGCGTAAAATAGTGTTCGGCAAAAAAAAAAACTCCTATTTTGAGAGAGTCTTATATTAAAACTCCTAAACAAAGTATCGCACAAGTCGCGTATTACCTGGTCTTTTAAAGCAAAATCTAAGTTCGTGTTTTCATTGAAAATATGGGCCATCGAATAGAGTTATGCCATCGAAGCCGTGCAAGCATTTGGCCGATATTTTGTTTAACACATATTTGTAGACCCTTCAAAATAACATATTGTTACGTTACTGCCGAGTTCTTTATTGCAACTTAAATAAAATAAATAAAACACAAACACTTTAAACACTATTTACAATTAACACAACTTTATTTAGTACAGTCTTTTTAACAACCGTAATTTATAGCTTTTATTCACAACCAACTATAATTTTCTCAGCGTTATACGTTATTGACAAAGTCTGAACTTAGAATGAATTAATTACGCTAGTCGCCGCTAGTATTTATACTGCAATTTGGTTGTCTAGAACATTCGAAATGTTTTTCGAAGGTTCGAGGCTTTACTATTCACCACACTTTAATTTGATTTATGGCAGCGCTAATGTTTACATAATTTTACCTCTTACACTGAAGCTTTTTTAACGGTCATTTCTAGGTCTTTCTGCACATTGGGATTAAAGTGTACTAAATTATAACAATTTTTAATAACAATGTAAACTTATAAAATTACTAGTAAATACAAGTTAACTAATAAATACAAGATAACAAATAAATTCAACTAATTCTTAACTAATAATTACAACTAATTCTTAACTAAAGTTACTTTCGTAACAATATAAAGGGTCCGCCAAAACTTTTTTTTTTTAAATGCTATAAATAAAACTACTGAATATTTTCTGAAATTTCTTTTTTTATTTGAAAGTACAATCCTTCCGGTTAAAAATGGAAAATAATTTCATTCAAATGGCTACCTCGGCTGGCCATGCAGTAGCCTACACTATCGGTCCAATTTTTAAGCACATTATCGATTGTGTGCAGCTGTATTTCACCAATGGCTTCACGAATATTGTCCTTTAAAGCGTCAATTGTCTCTGGCTTGTCGGCGTAACACTTACCTATCTTTGACGGCACCCCACAAATAATAGTCCAACGGTGTCAAATCGCAGCTCCGAGGCGGCCAAACGACATCAGCTCTGCGGCTGATAATGCGATCTTTAAAAACTGGGCGCAAAACATCGAGTGTAGCTTCGGCTGTGTGGCACGTAATGCCGTCCTGTTGAAACCAAATGTTGCCAATATCCTCCTCTTCAATTCTTGTGAACAAAAATTCATTCAACATGGCCCGACAACGATCGCCATTGACTGTAACGGCCACTCCTTGCTCATTTTCAAAGAAAAATGACCCAATTATGCCTCTGGACCAAAATCCGCACCAAACAGTGACTCGTTTTGGGTGCATCGGCTTTTCAATGTATGCGTGCGGGTTTTCTGTGCCCCAAATGCGACAATTTTGCTTCTTTACATACCCGCCAAGATCAAAATGAGCTTCATCTGAAAAGAAGTTTTTTTTTGGCAAAATCGGCATCTTCTGTAAGTCGATCGCCGGCCCACTTAGCGAAGCGAAAACGCATTGGTTGGGCAGTTAGTTGGCTTCAACTCCTGAACCAATTGGACTTTGTATGGCGTCATACCAAGGTCTTTATGCAAAATTCGTCTCAATGATGTCTCCGAAATGTTCAATTGTTGAGAACGACGGTGAATTGATGTTGATGGCGCTTCACGCACACTTTCTGCAACAGCAGCAATATTCTCGGGTGTACGCACTGTTTTTGGCTTTTCACGTTTTGGTTTATCGATGAGCATGCCAGTTTCTTTCACTTTTTTCACAAGATAACGAACATACAGAGCTGACGGTGCTTCTCTTCTTCCAAAATCCGTACGCAATTTTCGCACACATTCTGCAACATTACCTTGATTTTTAATATAATGTCGCAATATTTCCCAGCGTTATTTAAGCGTATACACAACCATATTCGTTCAGCGGAAGGATAAAACTAATTATCTGTCAAAGCAGACATGAGCTAAGAGTTACCATTCATGAAATAAGCACTACTTGAAAAAAAAACGTTAGATTGCGGACCCGTTATAATAAGCAGCCATGTTCTGGAAATCGAATTCGAGTGAAATTGAAATCGAGCAAATTTTTAAAACGATCTTATTTTAAAGGTTTATAAAAATACTTTGAGTACCACTTTACTTATTAGAATTACTCTAAAAATCATGAAAAACTGCGGTCATTAAAAAAAAAAAATTAGCTGAAAATGTCCGTCTATATCTCTTTTTTACTCGATTTCGAATTGCAGAACATGGTCGAAAATATTAAGATTGATGTTTGACTGTTGGCTGGCAGGCACCGTTAGTGGTGCAGAGGCCAGAACTCAAAGAATTCTGATGAAAGAATGTGGTGATTCTTGAAACAAGTAAATTCAACCCAGGTTCGAGCCCCAGCTCAGCCGGGAAAATTATCAATAAATTTAAATAAGCATTTCATGTTGTAAAAATTCCTTCCTTCAGTGAAAACTGATTCAATATTTAATCGGATAAACCAAAAACATTAAAAGAAGCTAAAGAAAACTGTTATTCGGACACCTTAAAGCTGACAACAAAATCAATAAAATCGAGAAATATGGATTCTAAGACACCAAATTCTGATTACGATTCTGATTCGAAAATAAAACCAATAAACTCTGTTTCTGTGACACCAAAATTATTTTTCTTTTGTCGACTTAAATTCTGCTTCTGACAACTCACAGATTTCAAAACAACCCTGAATGTAGTCATTTTGTTAGCTTAATTTTTAACAATATTTGTTTTTTTTAAATCACAAAATCAGGTTCCATGACTTGATACATATTTAAATATTCTTGTTAATGTTAATTGGGGACATTATTGAAATGATACAAAAATCAAAATAACTGATTATATTCAAAATTTTGTATTTAAAATTCATTTAACCCAATAAATGAGTAATAAAAATATAAAAAACAATTTAAAAAAATTCCAAAAACAAATTTAAGTGATTGTAGTAAAATTATACGAAAAATGGTTTTTAATGATTTCATTGACTGTTAAATACGCATGTATGTCTAGACATCAGACATTATCACTTGAATGAAGTGTCATTGTTTTATTTTATTGCATTTTATTTGATTTTGTGTGTGGACTTCGATTTTTTTTTTTTCAATTTTAATACCAGTTTAATTGTTAATGCTTTTTTTATAAATGATTATTCATACGATTGTTTTTTAAGTTTTTTTTTATATTTCTGAAATTTTTATATTCCATTTATTAATGTTTAATTTTGTTCCTTTTTTTGCTCATCTAAACTGTTTTATATTTTACTTTGGCTTGCGAGGGGTCTCCAACAGGGACTTCATTGAAAAGCAATATTGTTGAAAATACACCTGACATTTTAGTCTGTTTTGCCAACTCACCATGGACGGAAACCGCGTTCAACACTTGCAAATGATAAAATTTAAAGTTGATTCTAAATATTAATCGAAAAATCGATGAGTCCCATTTCTAAATTTACGTGTACGAAAAAAAAAAAACTGTCGAATTTGGGCCAGCAACAATCCAATGATATATATGTCCCAGTAAAAACTTCGCTTACTTTTTAAAAACTAATAGCTTCTTTAACCCATTATTTAGTAGCTTTGCTTTATAAATACATTTATAACAACTTCTATAACTACTTTTTTCTGGATGTATGTAGGTAAAAAAAAATAATGACTTACTTTTGTAAACGCATTTAAAGAGTTTTCAAAGGATATGGATAATGTCGTTGATTTGTCAACTGATGCGAAGGTACTACGATCAATAGTTCTTAAAACTTTGACAAATTTTGGCCTTGACCTAAAAAATTGTGTAGGAGTTGGAACAGATGGGTGTCCTCTGATGTCAGCAGAAAATGGAGCTGTTTAAAAATTCAGGAAACCGTGACAAATGCGAAACAAACGCCTTGCTATTCCCATAAATCAAACAACTCAATTTCTAAAAGCAATAAAGTGCCATTAATACAAAAAGTTGTATTATTTGTTAAAGAAACGACAAAAGTTTTTAAATATAATTTCAAAAGATTTTGTTATCACTGTTGCCAACTTTTTTCAGACCATTCCCGCTAAATCGCTGTTAAAAACCGCTAGAAACCGCTAAAGTTTTTATTTAGCGGGGAAAAATATTTAAAAAAAGCTAAAAGTTTTGAAATAGACCCCGCGCTTCACTAATACCTAATAAAAATTAAAACTGTTTGTTATTTATGTATGTAAATGAGTTTGTGTTGCATACATATTTATACATACAATAAATATGATGGTACAATTTTATTATAAAAAAAAAATATAATTAATTAATTCATATTATAAAGTTGTATGCACATATGTACATATATAGTAGTAAATATAATTAAAAAAAAATATAAAAAAACATTTCAAATGACAGATATCTACTTATTTGTTATAAATTAAAATAAACTTTTTGTACCACATGGGTACTATTTGCTTTGTTCTGTTGATTTATATATCATCAAAAACAGAGAGCCAGTCTTCTGTATTTTGCCTATATGAAACCATTGTTCCTACTTCTTTCAGAAGAGAATCTGAAATTTCATATTCATAGCAGCATCTGTTACTTAGCTTAAGTCCATATCTGTAATTGAAATAAAAAAAAATAATAGTCATGTAAGGAAATTATGTGCGCAATTTTCTTTATATAAAATTAAAATTAACAAAGTAATAAGTTTTCTTACCTGACATGAAGAACAGCATTTACAGTGGTAGTTAGAAGTCGATTTCGGAGTTTCGTTTTAACAATATTTAGTTGGCTAAATACTCTTTCTACATCTGCATTAGACCATGGTAGGGATAAAACTTCTAACGAAAATTCCACAAATTCTTTAAACGGATCGTTGTAATTATAAACTTCTGACCAAAATAATGTTGTTGACGTTTTTTCAGTCCATTTAACGTAACAAATATTATTATATTGAGAATTTATTACATCAATTAAGTGTTTAGATTTTGAAAATGTTGTTAAAAGCGTAATTATGTTTTCCTTGTTTTGCTTGAGAACATTATCAACAGAAAGAAGATGGACCATTTTTAGTATTTTGAAGTTTTCTGGTAACCTTAATAAAAAAAAAATTAACAAAAGTTTGGAACAATTTACTTAATACCGACCTTTTTTTTAACTGCAATATCAAGTGTACGACGAAATTTACACAATCTTTCCTTAAATGAGTTTCAATATCGTTGTCAATATCATTTCTAAGTTCGTTTAAACGAGTTTCAAATAAAAAACCCAAATAATTGTTAAAGCAAATATGGTTTTCAAATTCTGTAGAAAAAACGTCAACTTCAATTGTTGGGTTTAAAACAAACTGTTTAAGAAAATAAATAACAGCTTCCATATCGTTTAAAATTTTTGTAGAGTCTGCGTTTTGGCTCTGAAAGCTTTTGTTTAATGTTTGCATTTTGGTTAAGATAGGTTTTAAAAACAGAAGATACAAAAGGCTCAAATTATTTTTATATAAATCATGTAATTTAGATGCCATGAAACATCTTTCAAAATTTTTTGCAATTCCAAAATGTATTTCAAGCTCAATCCATTGGTCTACAATTCTTGAAATTGAAGTTTCAATCGATAGCCATCGCGTATCACATATATTGGTGATTTTTAATGGTGACTAAAATAATAATAAATACATACAATGTAATTTTGGAAAAAAAATATTACAATTAAGTTTACCTGTTCATCATTTATGGCCTCATATATGTGTTTATAACTTTGTTGCCGTACGTAACTACGTGCAAACCAATTATAAGTTTCGTTAACTAAAAATTCAAGGTGGTCTGGCATACAATTTTTCCATGAACTGGTAACAGCTAATTGAATAGAGTGGCACGCACATTTAATTAAAATAAGATTTGGTACAGACTTTTTAAGAGTAGTGTAGACACTTTTTTTATTCCCAATCATTACATTGGCATTGTCCATCCCAATACCCAACATATTGTTTATGTCAAGTTTAAATTTTCTTAATTCTGCAATAACTACATTGGCAATACCTTCAGAATTTGCGTCCTGAACTTCAGCCAGCGTTAAAAAAGTAGATACAATTTTTTGTTTTAAAACACTAAAATAAAAACAGTTTTATTTGGTTTAATATCTCTAGTTTTTCTAAAATCTTTATGGATAAAGTTTCCTGATGATCTGGCCTAAGCAACCAGTGAAATGCGCATAGGAATAGCTTATCCCATCAACAATAAATTTCAAGTGTTTTTATTAATAATAAAAACTGGGAATTAAGCACGAATAACAAAATCTTTTGAAATTAAAATTTTGTATTCCCAAAAATTGAAATTACTTTTTGATAATAAACAGGCAAGTGCACGGCCTAAAAAACACTTAATTGACAACATCTTTTGTAAAGTTGTTGTTGTTTTTATTTTGTTTTTCTTAACCTACTTACAACTACAATTAATGTTGAGAGAATTTCAACTAATTGTAGTGGGGAATGTAAGATGAGATAAACCCACTGTGTATTGTTGATGTGTTTTGTTTAAACTTTGATATTATTACAAGTAGAACTGTTGCTATAAGTCTTATACGCTTAACAGTTTTATTTGGTTTAATATCTTTAGTTTTTCTAAAATCTTTATGGATGAAGTTTCCTGATGATCTGGCCTAAGCAACCAGTAAAATGCGCATAGGAATAGCTTATCCCATCAACAATAAATTTCAAGTGTTTTTATCAATAATAAAAACTGGGAATTAAGCACGAATAACAAAATCTTTTGAAATTAAAATTTTGTATTCCCAAAAATTGAAATTACTTTTTGATAATAAACAGGCAAGTGCATGGCCTAAAAAACACTTAATTGACAACATCTTTTGTAAAGTTGTTGTTGTTTTTATTTTGTTTTTCTTAACCTACTTACAACTACAATTAATGTTGAGAGAATTTCAACTAATTGTAGTGGGGAATGTAAGATGAGATAAACCCACTGTGTATTGTTGATGTGTTTTGTTTAAACTTTGATATTATTACAAGTAGAACTGTTGCTATAAGTCTTATACGCTTAACAGTTTTATTTGGTTTAATATCTCTAGTTTTTCTAAAATCTTTATGGATGAAGTTTCCTGATGATCTGGCCTAAGCAACCAGTGAAATGCGCATAGGAATAGCTTATCCCATCAACAATAAATTTCAAGTGTTTTTATCAATAATAAAAACTGGGAATTAAGCACGAATAACAAAATCTTTTGAAATTAAAATTTTGTATTCCCAAAAATTGAAATTACTTTTTGATAATAAACAGGCAGTGCACGGCCTAAAAAACACTTAATTGACAACATCTTTTGTAAAGTTGTTGTTGTTTTTTTTTATTTTGTTTTTCTTAACCTACTTACAACTACAATTAATGTTGAGAGAATTTCAACTAATTGTAGTGGGGAATGTGAGATGAGATAAACCCACTGTTTATTGTTGATGTGTTTTGTTTAAACTTTGATATTATTACAAGTAGAACTGTTGCTATAAGTCTTATACGCTTAACAGTTTTATTTGGTTTAATATCTCTAGTTTTTCTAAAATCTTTATGGATAAAGTTTCCTGATGATCTGGCCTAAGCAACCAGTGAAATGCGCATAGGAATAGCTTATCCCATCAACAATAAATTTCAAGTGTTTTTATCAATAATAAAAACTGGGAATTAAGCACGAATAACAAAATCTTTTGAAATTAAAATTTTGTATTCCCAAAAATTGAAATTACTTTTTGATAATAAACAGGCAGTGCACGGCCTAAAAAACACTTAATTGACAACATCTTTTGTAAAGTTGTTGTTGTTTTTTTATTTTGTTTTTCTTAACCTACTTACAACTACAATTAATGTTGAGAGAATTTCAACTAATTGTAGTGGGGAATGTGAGATGAGATAAACCCACTGTTTATTGTTGATGTGTTTTGTTTAAACTTTGATATTATTACAAGTAGAACTGTTGCTATAAGTCTTATACGCTTAACAGTTTTATTTGGTTTAATATCTCTAGTTTTTCTAAAATCTTTATGGATGAAGTTTCCTGATGATCTGGCCTAAGCAACCAGTGAAATGCGCATAGGAATAGCTTATCCCATCAACAATAAATTTCAAGTGTTTTTATCAATAATAAAAACTGGGAATTAAGCACGAATAACAAAATCTTTTGAAATTAAAATTTTGTATTCCCAAAAATTGAAATTACTTTTTGGTTTTTAAATATAACTATCCCAAGCGAAACGCAGTTTTTGCAAAGTATTTGGGATCCAAACTCTCTACATTTTGCGAGACAAGATGGGCGGACCTTAACGACTCAATTTTACACTTTGCAACAAGTGAACATCGTATAGTATACTGAAGGAAAAATGCTTCATATATTTAATGAATCGTTTTAAAAAAAAAAATTTCACTGGCTAAATGAAAATTTTCATTGTCCAAATGGAATTTCGTAGTTATAATGAAGTATTTTCGTTAAAATCGATTCATTGGACTTCGTAATTAAGTTAAAAATTTTCATTGCATATATGAAAACTAAAGTTTGTCCAAGTTTAACAAACAATTTTAATTGGGAACATAAAAAACAATATACAAACATAACTACCCAGTAAAAACTTCGCTTACTTTTTCAAAATGAATAGCTTCTTTAACTCGTTATTTAGAAGCTTTCTTCTATAACTACATCTATAACAACTTCTATAACTACTTTTTTCTGGATGTATTAAAGTAAAAAAATAATCACTTGCTTTTGAATGCGTTCATTTTGGGACATCCCTTGTAAAATACATTGGTTCTTTAAGTAGTGCTCTTATGTTTTTCTGATTACTCAACGCATTATTTTGTAGGCGAAGTTTTTACTGGGTATATTCCCATCGATCCTATAAGGAGCATAGGGCCCCAATAAATTGGTTGAACATATCCCTGTCTTCTGCCAACGCTCTCACTTCGCCCAGTGTTTAACACATTCCGGCCAGTTCTACATAAATTTGCCTTCTCCACGTATGAGCTGGACGTCCTCTTTTTCGACTTTCTTGCGGGTTCCATTTACGTCTTTTTATTTCTTTCGCCATGTGTTGTTGGTTGTATTGTTCCCATAGCTTGTTGTTAGATACCACTCCAGGCCAGAATATTCGAAATATCCTGCAAGACACTGATTAACAAACACTTGGATCATCTGCATGTCTCGAGAGGCAGTAAAAAAGAGTGAACTTGACATTTGTGTTGAAAATTGTTAGCTTTGTGCGCTGAGATAGTGAAGACGAATTCCAAATGGGTCTTAAACGACCAAAAGTTTGTCGCGCTTTCTGTACACGGTTGTCAATGTCTTCACTTGAGCCGCCACTTTTGGAAATTATGCTCCCAACATAACAAAACTGGCTGACATCCTCCACTTGGTTACTTCCTATTGTAAATAATTCCTGAGACGTCGCATTAACTCGCAGTGTTTCGGTTTTAGCAGTGTTAATCTTAAGTCCAGCCGCATCTGTTGTTTTTGTTATGTTTCGCAGATTTGATGCCAGATCTGAGAAGCTGTGAGCTAATAGGCAAATATCATCTGCGTAATCCAGATCGTTTAAGCGGCCTTTCAGTCCCCAAGTAATTCCCTTTCAGTATTGTAGGGCACTTTTAAGAACAATGTCTAAGACTATATTAAATAGAAGTGGTGATAAAACACAACCTTGACGAACACCGATTTCCACTTTTAAAGGTAAAGGCACCTTATAAGTGAGATAAGTTTACGCGGGACGTTTTTGCATCGAAGTGCGCTCCAAATCACGCTGTGATTTAGTTTGTCGAATGCTTTTTCAAAATCGATAAAGCACATATAGAGTGGTGATTGCTTGACGATAACAGGAAGACTGTATATATGGTCGATAGTGGATTTGTGGGGTCTGAACCCCGCCTGTTCCTGTCTCAGTGCTAGTGACACCCTTGCGGAGATTCGTTTGGCGATTATTTGGGCAATGACCTTGTTTACCATACAAAGCAAAGTAATACCACGCCAATTATGTGGATTCGTAAGATCTCCCTTTTTCGGAATGTTTATTATTATGCCTTCTATCACTTCGTCGGGCAGACTTTCATTTTCCGAAGAGGTGCGGATGATTGGTTGGATTATTTTGGCGCTTGTATAAGAGTCTGCTTTTAATAATTCTGCGAAGATTCCGTCTATACCTCGTGATTTATTGGTTTTAAGACTATTGATCGAGTTTATGATCTCATCAACGTTGGGACAGGCAGAGGATGTATCTGGGTCGTCTGCATGTGATTCACAGAAAAGTTGTGCGCTGTGGCCATTTGAGGATAATATTTTGCTGTAGAAATCTGTCCCCACACTTTTTCTTGTTCCTCGGAAGATGTTGCAAGTTTTCCATTCCGTTTTCTTAACGGCCTATGTGCTGTCGTATGTTCACCGGTAAGTTTTCTCAAACACCTGTACATGTTTCTGGTCCGATGCGTTTCCGCAGCCGCTTCAACTTCCTTGCCGATGTGGTCAACCCATTTGCGTTTATCGCGTCGTGCGCATCGTTTTACGACAAGTTTGTCGAGATCATTGTGCTGTGTTTGCAGATTAAGTCCAGAACCACGCGTTTTTGCTCTATCAGGGCCAGCCTTTACCAACTTGCGTTGTTCGATTATGCGCCACGTCTCTTTCTCAGGTTTTCTTTATAGCCAAGAATGTCTATAGCAGGGTTCATAAAAACTGACTTCACTTTTTCGTAACTGCTTAAGTCATTCTCATGGGATGCAAAAAGATTCTGGCTTAATGATTCGGAATCTGCGGAGGCTACTACTGGATTTTTTAAATTATGGACGTTGAAAGGGTCGTAATGCTGTTGTTGTTGCCGTTGTTGTTTCGTATTGTCGCTAGTTTTATACGTATTTCTGCAACTATTAGGTGGTGATCGGTTGCCATATCGGCGCCTCTACGATTACGTACATCCAAAGGGAACCTCGCCACTTGCTACTTATCGTGGTCGATTTGATTCTCCGTCCTTTGGTCATGAAATACCCAGGTTACCTTGTGTATCTTTTTGTGCGGAAATACGGACCCCCCTACAACTTAGTTGTTAGATGCACATCTTATGCATACCGAAAAGTCATTGTTTGATTTGGACTGGTGGTGTCATGTGTGCATTTGTCTTAGAGAATGACGGTGGCCTGGTCATCACCGTTAATGGCGAGGCGGTATAGGCTTATCTTGAACGATTTATTTTGGCCTGAGTTGAATGATATGAATGAAAACGACATGGGGTTTAAGCCCGAGGGAGCACAGTGGCTCAGAATCGTTTTTCATGGGACAAAATGGTGTTACTTGGAGAGATATTTTCTTGAATTTTTCTCTAGCTATAATTTCATTTAAATCGATTTGCTGAGAAATTTAAGGTCGAAATTGAACTTTTGATTTTTAAGCATTTAGTGAGAAAATTTAAGGTTTTTTGTTCTAATACCCACACCACCATAGTGGAGGGGGTGTAATGCGCTTGTGCTGAAGTTTGTTACACCTAAAACTATTGGTCCTAGAGCCACCTTTTAGTATACCGCTGCCCATCCGCCCGTCGATCCGGCTGGCAGGCGTGCTGTCTGTCGATGTACGCCTTGTGTGCAAAGTACAGGTGTCAATTTTTGGAGATTTTTAATGAAATTTGGTACATACGTTTCAATTGTCAAATGGTCGAAATCTATTAAAAATGGTACTTATCAGTCAATAGTCTCCCATGGCTCCCATAGAAACTTCTTTCCTAAATAGTCCTTGTTGTCTTTTATTGGTTTTAAGACTACAGCCAGCCTGCCGGCTGGAGATTTTTAGATCGGCTTAGAATGTGAATTCGCCCAATTATTAATAATAGTTTGCGAGGAATGATAATTTCCTTCTAATCGAATTTACAAAAATTAAAATTTTTTTTTAATTAACATAAAATATTTGTTTTTAACAGCGCAAATCGCAATATTATGGCTACTTAATAACTTTTATATTGAATGGCATTAAAAATTTTGAAATCGGTGCCCTAGAAGTCAGGGTACTAACACCAAAATTGTCACGTGACAGCTATGAAGTGGTAGGGACCGGGGCTAGTTCTAAAACTTATATGAAAGGGACTTGTCACTTTAACATGGCGATGTTTTTGAAGGGGATTAATTGCCACTTTTTTTGACACTTTGTAACATGTCATTGAAGTAACCTAAATGACACATTCAATTTTGATTTATCTGTCGCAGATATTGTCCCGAGTAAACCATGTTAATATGATAGATTGACTTAATTGAAAGCAATAGAACCAGAGAGAATTAGCCACATAATTCAGTCACATAACTAGTATTGTACCAATTACCTTTCCTTTGTAGTAACTAACTACACTTCAAACACATTATCACTAGTTAAGTGATATGTCTTGTTTTCACCTGTCACAATTCGTTCCTTTTTATTATAATATTGTGATCACAGTTCAGGGGATAAGTGCTTTAGGAGCAATTGACACAAATTTCCCGCAGGGAGATAACAAAAAAATGGACTTTTGGCCAATCAAAATAATTTCAGAGCCACTGTGCGGCGCTTCGTGCTACACAGCTTAGAATTTTTATATATTATTACGGAGTGGTGATGTGAACTGGCTACCTAGATCGTGCGATTTGACCCCGTAAGGCTTTTTTGGAGGGGGTTTCTTAAATCGCAGAATTATGCGAATAAGCTGCAGCGGCGCTAAAAGCCAACATAACCAATGAAATGAAGATTGATTTATACGGCAGTCATAGAAAATTGGACCGTATTTGCACCACTTTGTATTTCATGCATATCATTCAACTCATTTAATTTAACCCTCTGATGTTCATATGGGTCTGGCAAGACCAAACCGATTTTTAAATGTCTATATCTCTTTTTTTTAAAGTAGCTGAGTTGCCTTAGTTTATGACTTTCTAAAGTATAGTGCGCTTAACACTGTGAAAAATTGATATCAAAATTTTGAATATATTTGTTTAAAAAAAAAAATTAATATGGTTCCACTTTCGTTAATAAAGCAAAATTAGGGGTGCCCATATTTAAAGAATTGAATTAATAAATAAAATTATTTCTAAAACATTATTTCGTTATTTCTATTGGTCTTACCGTATCACAAGACACCAAAAATCAGCGGCTTAAATCGAAAGAAAGCGCTACCTGCTTAATGAAAGACCCTTTACGTATGCATATAAAAATTTATAATTTTTTTCTTTGCTAATTTAAAAAACGGTTATTGAAAACAATAAAAACAAACAATGCTATTAAAAAAAAACGCCAAAAAAAATAGTGTGTCATGTATTGCTAAAGTCTTTTCAATGTCTGCGCGTGTTAATAAATTGTTTATTTAATATGTTTTTAAATGTTTTCTTTTTCATTTAATTTTGCTGTTTTTTGTTTGGTGCAACTGCAAATACAAATAAAAAGCGCTTTTTTATTTACTGTTATTCCATTTTTATGGATCATTAAATATTTAAATAAATAAATTATCTAGAGTCTCTGGTATACCAGAGAGTACTGACTGTAAGTCAGGGTATTAATGTGAAATTTATATGCTGACTTAACTAGTGTTTGCAACTGCAGATCCATGGCAACTGGTAGTAATGATAGTAATGATTTGTGGCTGAGGATGGGATTAATTTTACACCACAGGGTCAACCAAATGCAGTTGAGCTGTTAAGTCAAGTGGTTTTTTGACACTGACATCTTTTCAGACATTTTGCCTTGAACTCTGCATAACTGAATTGGTTGCTTTACTCAAAATGTTTTAGCGAATTTTTTTTAGCTGTCTGAATTTATATTATTTGTATCAAAATAAAGGGATGAACTTAATTAAGCCTGTTCAAAAAGTTCCCAAAAGTGGCTGTATTTAAAAAAAAAGAATATAGGATCAATCAACCCTTAAACTATTGCCTGCAGATATTGCCAAGTCGTCTCGTTGTTGCGCAACGTATGTCCAAGCCAGTTACACTTGCGACCAAGGATCTCAGCTATGTCGCTGCCCATAGATCTCTGTTAGATTTTGTCGCAGGTCAAAAGATCTTCAACATTTTTCTTACTCATCTGTTGGTGAACACTAAAATAACGTTTATGTCACGGGATCCTGCGTTCCAAGTTTCGCATTCCTATATGTAGATTTTACATTGTAGTCGTAAATTGCGATCTTGGTCTGTCTTAAAATATATTTTGACTTCCTAACAGGGCTCAGAGTTCCAAAAGCTGCATTGAGGTCATCCTGCAAGCATTCTGTTTTGCAGAAATTTAATACAAGAAGCAGAAAGATTTGGGCATTGAATTGAGAGTTGGCTTTCAGCATTTCTAGTGAAGTGTTATCCATGCCAAAAGCTCTGTTATTTTTCAATGCTTTTATGGAGTCGACTACTGTGTTTGGGTATATCCGTTTTTAAAGAGAGCACCTGACAGTTACATATTTCTTCAGTATTCAATTCCGCGTAATTTTTACGATCTTTTAAAACACATGCATTTTTTGTATTTCTTTTCTAAATCAACTTCCAAAAACTTCTAACATTTTCACCATGTTTCCTTAATTTGCAGCCATAGTTGATTTTTTCTGATTTTCTTAGTTCTCTATTCGCATAAAAATATTTAAGATTTAAGATTTCTACAGTTTCTTTATTCCACAAAATTTTGATTTCTATTGATTTTTTTTAATATTAGGTGGCATTTATACGATGACTTTTCAGAAACGTCTGTTTTCTTCATTCTCTTCAACACAAGTGTTTTAAAAGTCATCGCATAAATGCTGTATTGTATTTAAATTTATTATTTTTCTTTATTTCAATTATCAGTTTAAAATAAAACATAAATTAGAAAACGCAAACAACTGGAAATAGAAATGTCGAAAGAGAAACACAGAAAACACAAATCATGTCTTTTTTTCTACTCAGCTTGCTTTCAAGCGAAAAAATGGCATGATCATGGTCCAATTAGTAGGTCTGCGCGAAACACCTGTTGTTTTATTGAAGAGTTGTGCTTTTTCGTGCAATTGTTTTTGACATTTTAACCATTTTTACACAAACAAATGCATTTTTTCTTGACATCTTTATCATTTTTTGCACAAACAAAATGCGTGTTGTTTTTTCTATTGTTGGATTGTTGTAGTTGTACCATGGGCATGATTAACCGAATTTGAAAAAAAATAATTTTTAATCCTTTAATTTCATTTTTGGAATCTGGAAAAGAAAACGATCTTAGATCTGGTACAGCTGGCTTTCATTTCGGTCGTAGACCTTAAAGTTCCGAAAAAAGAAATTTTTAAAAGAAATCTTTAAATAATACCGTAATAATTTGTATCCCAAAAATGAAACATATTAAGCAATGGCTGTTGGGAAATAGTTACAAAATCAAAATGATAAGAGAACATTATCAAAATGAAAGCAATGTTTTCTCAATATAACAACGGTGTGTTGTCAAAATCAGCGGTGCGTTTTTAAATGTTGGGACTGAATGACAACCTGGCGTTCGTTTAATTTTCAACACTATACTTTGCCAACGTAATTAACCCTCTGTAACATATAGTATACTACAGGCAACATACTGGTCATCTCTCAATAATTTCCATAGTAATAGTTATTGTGACCTATCAAGTAATGTTACCTAAAGTATACACTCTGTTCTTTACCATTATAATTTAAAAAATGTAAAAAAGTGAAAATGCCATATAATAAATAATTAATAAAAAATATTTATATAACCGCTGCTTCGTTTTTTTTTTTGTGAGAGTCTGTAAGGTTAGTGTCCAAATATGAGTCATTACTCTAGTACTTTTAATATTTTTGACTTATATGCGTAAAACACGAAATTTAGTGTTTGTGTCTTGTGGGCTACATTGAGCGAAAAGGGAATATATTTTTTACAGCCTCCAGCAAATTTATTATAGTGCTATTTTTTATTTTTTGGTTGAGAATTACTATTTAGACGTAACAATGTCTAAATTTTAGTTGATTTATAATGTTATGTTATCGAGAAACTTTCGCCTAGAAGTTAGCGAATCTCTATGTAGGATGAGAACTTAACCCACCCTTACGCGCCGACTTTTATATGGTTAAATCCAAGCAAAAACGAATAGAAAACCTCCGCAACACTTGCCTTCGCAAGTAGCCCGCCAGAATTAAGTCGATCACTGGCCTCAATGGGCGAAAAAGAATTCGACACAACCATCCAAAATATGTAAAATTTTCTCATTCTGTGTAAGATATGCATGGTATATTTATGCTACTCGAAAACAAAAAACTATTCCAAGAGTTTTCACTCGTCTTATCTGATCTAATTAACATAAATATGAAATGCTTTAAATTTTAACGTTAAGCCTTTTCATAACTTTTTTACTTTTGCTTTCCCTTGTTGCTCGTTGTTGCCTGTATGACACATTCCGTTTTTATGAAATTACTCCTTTAAAAAAAAAAAAATTTTTAATTTAAAAAATATGTATTTTTTTAATGTTAACCTCTATGTGAATCAATTGAAAATTTGTAATTTTAAGATGTTGAGTTATAGAGGGTTAAATAAATTAAATTAAATTAATTTTTACAGCATCTAGTATCTGTAATTTTCTACAGATTATTTCGTCTGTGTATTTACAAACATTTGGCTTTCGCAGCAAAATCTTTTTTGGTGCACCTAATAATTTACAGCAAAAAAAAAAAAAAAATCAAATTTAAATTTCATTTAAGCTCCTCCTAATCAGATTTTACGTAATTCCATTAAAAATGCTGATTTCGTATTACAAAACTAGTAAAAATAAATAAATCTTCTTAAATCTGGTTTAAAAATTTGAGACATTAACAACAACAAAAATTATAAATAAATTAAATTTTGAATTAAGGTTAATAGTTTAACAAAAAAAAAAAAAAAAAAAAAAAACCAACAACAAATTAAACATGTAATTTACTCGTAAATCAGATTAATTGTGGTTTAGCAAAATTTAATAAGCTGTCTGAAAACGTGTCACAAATCATGCACTTTATAATTAATAAGTCACTAAAAAAAAAACATAACAACAAAAATTTAAAAAAATAACAACAGAAATAAATAAAAAATATCAATGAATTGAAAGAACGATAAGGATGAATTTGCTGCTAAAGCCAGCCATCAATGTACGAAAAAAATTAAAAGGTGAAATAACACAAATAATATTAAAAAAAAAAAATTAAACAATAATCGACAATAACAATTCTTTTTTTAAACCCTCCAGCCTTGAGAAATTCGTATGGTTTTGAAAAAAATAATTTAATTAAGTAATTAACAAAAAATAAATTTTATAAAAACAATATTGAAACGACGACAACGATCGAAAATTTATTGAGTAGACATTCCGTTAATGACCGCCATTATTACCTTTGGCCATAAAGGTTTAAAAAAAAACAAATAAAAAAGTACAATCGATGAAGTCCAACCATATGACCACAACAAGTTTTCGAGAGTGTACCCTATTTCGGACCCATGAGCAGTCATGCCAGATTAGTTGATTAGTTTAAAGCAAGGGTTTGACATATGACATAAATTTGACGAAAAGAACGTGACCAACAGGAAAATTACATTTTAGTTTCTTCAGTTTTAGTATTTTTTTTTTTTTTTTAGTTTTAACGGATCCATGTTTTAATTAAAAAAATAAAAATTAATAACAATAATTGTTTGCTTTATCTTACAGCATAACCAGTTTAATTTTTTGATATAAAAACCATGTGCAGTCGCACTAACTTTAAGCAAAAGTAATGGTTACGATTATTATGACAAATATTTACCATAGCGTGGTACTCAAAAAAAAGTTCTTTGTGCCTAATATTATTTAGATATCTTTATCTATATGAGCCTTGGTTGCCTTTAAGTGATTTTAGGAAAGGAATTTATATGGGTCCTCTGGTTAATTTTGGACCTACCAACACAATATTTTGTCATGACATAGTAGCTATTTTAAAAGTTTTTTTATATACATGTATTTAATTTATATTCAATACCAATTATAAGCAACGGTATTAAAGGGTTTTTTTGGGAGTGATATTTTTATGGAACCAATGGTCAAATATGTACCGATTTCAGTAAAAGAATGATTTAGGTCGCAATCAAATAAGTTTGGAATTTAATTTAAATACCAAAATATTAAGATGGTTTATATGCACAAAGGATCTATTCGGACGTGGTCCTTGTGAAAATTAGAACCCATGTACCAAAATTCATCAAACTATCTCCAAAACACTCTAATCCTGAGTGCTACCAACAATATTTAGCAAACTGCCAATTGAAATTTTTAATACATACAGCCAATTCCATAATAGAAATGAAATGTTTAAAAACTTTTTTATTCAACAGTAATGAATGCTGTAAAACTTAAAATATAATTTTTAACCCTTACCTGCAGACAAGCCTTGATAGCTTTGCAAGGTTATCAATCAATTTATGTAAATGAATTCTAATTTAATTAAATTTATTGTAAATTAAGAAAAATAATAATAAAAAAAAGTTGCGATTTGTTTTTTGCGGACAAGGTTGACATGGACACTGTCCATTTGTCCATTGCACAGCCATCCAGCCGGAGGGACGGAGATCGTTAGATCGATTCGAAAAGTGATTTATTTTATTTATTTACTTTTAAAAGTAGCAAAACAGACCAGAGTCTCTGATCGGCTTGCTACCAACTAGCCAACCGGCCAGGGTTGCCGTTATTGTCCTTTTTCGACCAAATTTGGTGGGATATTGTTTTGTTAACCGTTTTGCTTTAAGCACAAAGTTGTATTTTTATGGCTTAATTTATATGTTTTGCCAATTTTTATTTTCAAACTGGCGTTTAAATTGTGGAAAAGTTGACGTGGCAATATTGTCATATAACAATGAATAAATGGATTACGTTACACTGAGTCTTCACCTGAGATAATATCTGATATAATATGTGAGAGAACGTCGGCAGAATGAGAGAACAAATTTCTTCATGTTAATCTTAATCTTAAACAAGGGGAACACGTATCTTATAAGATTTCATAATCGAATGATTCTCGCACAGTAAACTTGTGTCGTTTTTATTCTTTTTTTTTGTTTTTAGTTAAAAATATTGTTTTTTTAAATTCTTATCACAAGATTTTCACTATTTGTAAATACAAACAAATTTAACATTTAAATGAATTCGTCTTATTATTGTTTTTTATGTATGCATGTATGTGTATTTTTGACAGCTCATCTTATAAGATAGTTGTTATAAGATTTCTCATAACAACTGTCTTATAAGATTTATTATAATATTAATATTAACACTATTTGAGAGTCTACACGTAAGATAATACTCTCTGCGATTGAATTTGACGTTTGCTGATATAAAAATCTTATATCTTATCTCAGGTGGAGACCCTATGTTAGAAACGTAAGTCCTCAAATATAAAAAAAATCCCCAATTTAAAAAACAAACCTTTAAAAAGTAAATATTTTTTTCTTGTTTTTGTTTCTGACCATATTTAAAATTTTTTTAAAAAATAATAAGAACAATTATAATAAGAAATACGCAAATAAAAATTTTTTATTTAGGCTAAAGTTCATGAAATTTAAATTTTCATTTAATTAATTTTTTTATGAAGAAAGGAATTTTACAACATGAAATTAATTAAAATTTATTGATAATTTTTCATTCTTGACTGCCGCAGGGCTCGAACCCAGGCTTTCACGGACAGGTTACCCTTACATGTTTCAATTGCAACAATTCAATCTCTTCAGTGGGTTTTGCCGTTTAACACTCACAGCCATCGACGACTGCTGGCAGTCAATAGTCAAACATCAATCTTTAAACCAAATTGTATTTTACCTTTTTTCTGTTGTTTCGTACTTTTTGTCCCAAGTACATTTTCTTGTTTTTAATTTTTTTTTTCCTTTTTCTTGTTGACATTTTTCAGCACAACTTGAAGGACAAATGTAAACATAGAACTCGTGCTCTAGCCTAATTAAAAATATAAAAATTTGGATTAAAAACCATAAACAGTTCAGTGACTGATTTCGGCATGCGATTCCCGTGAGGAATTACAAGCAGAACAATATGCTGTTTTTGAAGACGAATGAGCCAATTTATAAGAATTTGGAGCTTGTTAATACTTCGATGCATCATAAATAGTTACCTATAGCCCAGCATTCTTTTTCCCAAATTTTATTATATTTTCTTTCATTTTTACTTACATTTGGGGAATACATATTTGCTTGAAAATTGTCTTTAAGAAAAGTCAAAAATTGTACATACATATGTGTTGGCAACGATTCTAGATTCTTTTTTTAAATTCTTTTTTTTTAAAACACTCACTCAAGAATAATAACATAATTTTATTAAGCACCTTTAACACACTCATCAAAAATGGTACTATTAATTATGACCCTTTACACAGTATTAATTGTTGATAAGAGCAAGATTAACCCTTCTGCATCCCTTGGATATGTGCCCTTCCTATGATCCTTTGGGTCAATATGACCCAACAATAATATGTAAACAACATTTCATATTTAAGTATAATACAAAATAAAAGCGATTCTATTGACTATTTGACTGAAAAAAATTATTGATCGATGATTCTGAATGAAGATGAACTCAATTCAATTATATTCAATAGGAAAAAAATTTTAAGGTGGAATTAAACTAGCAATATCGCTTGTTGGGTCATATTGACCCAAAGGATATTAAATGTGTGTAAATCGTGTTTTTAAATGTGGAGGGGGGAGGAAAAATTTAAATTTTATTATTCTCATTTTCATTTAAATTTATAATTTTCGTCCCTGTAATGGATAAATTAAAGTTTCACGTCCATATCTTATATTTAAAGAGACAAATTTTGCGTTTGATAACCAAAATTGGGTCAAATTGACCCAAGGAGTGCAGAAGGGTTAAAGAAACAAAAAAAAAAAAAAACAAGCGTAAATAATAAAAAAGGGAATAAATGTTACTCGCAAAATAGAAAGGGACCTAAGGGTTTTGTTCAGGAGAGCCATTTTAAAAATTTAAATACGTGTATCTTTGGTGTACCATCACTGAGCGTGTTGGTCTCATTTGAAAGCGATACATCTCATGACTTCAGGAACGTGCTGGTCAACCTTGAAAACGCGCGTAGGTCGTCCCTACTTCATGTTTGCGCTGTCACATATATTAAAAATGTGTAATCCCCAAAAAAAAAAAATCTCCAAATGACTTTATTGTCCTTTTTGCTCGCATAAAATCCATAACTTTGGGGATAAATCCCCAAGTCTTGCAGCCCTGGTCATACCGGCCGACAAGTCGATAGTAAGTGGTTCTTTTATGAGAGTGATAAGGAGTGTCTCTCGCTTAAGTTGTCGATTGACATCTTGGGCCAGGCTTTTGGCCATAAAATTTCAATATAACAAACTGATGAAATGATTCTTTCAGTTGGATTTTCAAACCGCCCAGTTATGTAATCATGTTATATTGTCTTGCTTGGTACAAATTGTATGAAAATGCGAAGTTTTAATATTTAAAAACGTCTTATTTGAACCTCAATAAGACCGGCAACCGTTTCCAAATATGAAACTGTAAAAAAGAATTCAATAAATAAAAAAACAATTGTAAAAGTAATTTAACTTAATTTGCCCATATCAATAACAGAGTTTGTGCACGTTTAAACCATACGCTCAGACAAAAACACACATGGCCTGCAAATTAACCACCCACCAACCCAGTCAGTCAGACAGCCACTTACGTTGGCATACATATGTATATACATTTACGTATGGAGGAGATAGTCATTTATCTCTGCATGTCTGGTCTAAGGTCTGGTCTATTTTTTTTTTTTTTTTTCAACAATAAAGTAATTAGACAATTCCATAGAAATCAATAAAAAAATTATGTAGAAAAAAAACTTTGAAAAGATAAAACTAATAAGTACAATTATTATTAATAGATTAAACTATAGAAATACCTCAAGCAATAAAGTTAGTCGCAGTTTTTAATAAAATTGTCATTGATTTTCATGCACTGCACATCAAAGTGTTAAACCATGAAGGTTTTTTAATTAATGTGTACGTATAAAAAAGTGTATGGCTTTGTGTTTGTTTGTGTGTCCGAAACAGTCAGACACACTATCAGACAACATAGAAATGCAACCTGACTGATTAACGTCTAAATATTTGCGTAGACAAAAAGTCGAGGGTATTAAACCAGCGTCATTGCCATTTTTATAAATTAATTAAATTAATGGGTACTTGAGTTAAAAGAGGCGAATTGGAAATACTCTTTAATTAGGGATGAACTAGAACTGAGCTAGAAATGAGCTAGAACTGAATTTATACTAAACTCGAACTGAAATAAAGCTGAACTTCATTTGAAGTACACTGATAGAAAAGGCGTCATAACGCTGATGTATTTTGACATCAGTACTATGACAAGTGTCTTCGTTTTTGACCCCATGACACTTGTCATCATTGTGATGTCAACCTTAACATCACTTGGCCAAAGTGTCATCAGGGTCAAAATGAAATTATGTCATCAATGGGATGACACATCGGCATCACAGAAATGACGAACATGTCCTCAGTGCGATGACGCAGTAACATCGGAGAAAGGACACATTAGCATCAATTTAATGACAGTTTGTCATTAAGTCAAAGTCATTGGAATTGACTAAAGTCAAAGTGAGAGAATATTATTATTTACTTACCCGTTGCATATGTTTGATTCACGTTTGTTGAATTACGACCTTTTTACAGCAGAACTTCCAATAATAAGACACCAGCACCAAGCCTCATGTGGTTTTCGTAATCATTCTACTTTAAAAAGTTCATGTATTTAACTAAATAATTTAAAAAAATAGATTATAGGAATTTTTGCTTCTTATAAAACATTGTAATCATGAAAATAATTTTAATAATATACAAAATGTGGCATCGAATTGATGTCACTGTAGTCATAAAATAGATACCACGTAAAAAATGACAAAATTGTACGAAGACGTTAGTCATTGGATTGATGTAACTTTTTGCATCATTGATGCCATTTGTAGTAACATTAATGTCACAATTCTGATGTAAGGGCATCATCAATATGAAGATGCAGTTTTCTATCAGTGTAGGCTTGAAGTTAAAGGCGCCCGTACACGACATGTTTTTGTCATCTGACGTGTCAAATTTCCCACTGCAAAATACATACATGTCGGGTGTTACCTTTTTAACTTTGCTTCTGTAAAAGTCAGACGCAAAGTCATCTGACAAAATGTCAATTAGAGCGTGCTCTATTTTCTTCTGACAAACCATCTGACATCAGAAAGCTATGCCGGGAAGAAACCGGCAGCGGCGTCCACTATTGACGGAATCATTAGCCGGCTGAAGTATATTTTTTACAATACCGAGATATGTTTGATCATTGAATAGAATGTATGTGAATATATATATAAAAACCGTTTTATTATAAAATCCTAAATTGGTATCTTTGAATTAAAAGAAAAAAATGTAAAGATGGCTAAACTATTTTACGGCGCAAATAAAACTTTTCATGGCGGCAGCAAGCTATTTTGAAACCGAGCACTACTTTGGTTTCTGCAATAACAATGCGAAAAAAACAGAGACAATGTCAGAAGCAAATTACATGTACGTTTGTGACCGAATATTATAAAGCTTATGTAAAACAGCGATTTTGACAGACATGAACAATTGCATGTGACTTGAAAATTTGACATATCAGATAACAAAAACATGTCGTCTATATGCTCCTTAAGCTAAACTAGATCCGAACTGGATCTGAGCTAGAAATGAACAAGAACTAAACTAGATCTCAGCTATACCTGAACTCGAATTGAACTAAAAGCTCCTTTTCCGTCTGCAGAGGTTTACCTAATGTAGGGCAATTTCATAACAAAAATAATGACGTGTTAATTGTAAACAATCATCAGAAACAAAAAAAAAAAAAAAAAACTAAAACAATCAAACTTAATTAATATCTAAAGTATTATTTGTCTTTTAACTCAAAAGCACTGTTTATTGTTCTAAATAATTCACAAGGTGTAATTAAAGGGGCCTTTAACCAAACAGATGGGCAGACAGACAGACTGACAAACAAAATGTGACAACAGTGTCACCAGACGGCAATGGAAGGCATGTGAGAAAAGACGAAAATAAAAGCTTTAATTAATAAGTTTTTGCTTGATATTTGTTAAACGTCTGGCAAATAAAAAAAAAAAAAAAAAAAAAAAATAACAGAAATAAATAATAAAAAAGAAATTTGAAATTACAAAGAAACCAGAGATACGACGAAATCAAGGCAATGACATACAAACGATAATACATATTTGATTAAGGTGCAACAAATAAAATCAACCAGACAGGCCGAAGTATAAACAGACTGTCAGATAAACCCTGAGCCAGCAGTGAGAGTTTATTCAATGACTCCTCCAATGTGCCAGACTGTGTGATTGTTCGTTCGTATGAGTGAGTACATTCATTTGATTTTTGATAAGTAATCAAGTACCCATTAACTTATAAATCATAAAACAAAACAACACCAACAACGGCGACAGCAACTACAACAGTATAAGTAACTTCAGCAAACAACAACTACCCTGCAGTATTGGTAATCGACTCTACGCCGATGAGTTCAACGACTACCACAAACCTTTCGTCGACGACTCGCTAAACTACCAGAAATGATTTTGAGCGGCGAATTTAACAAGGCGATGTCCGCATTGGTAATGCCTTACTGTTCGTCGATTACTTCATCGATTACTTCATCAATTATTCGCTTTATTTTGAACTCAAATTTTTTCTTTGAATTCAACTATAAGGTTAACAACTTAAGGCATTAGATGAAACTAACAATATTAAATTCTTAAGGTTAAGAAAAACAATAGAAAATCTCTGGAGACACTACCTTACAGATTACCACTGAGTACCAATGTAATCGGCGATGTAGTCAATGAAAAATCAATGGCGATGTAGTCGGGGAAATGTTGCCAGCCACTACTTGTGAAACTGCAGGGTAATGCTCATACATTGTTGTTGTTGTTAAAAAGAAAAGGCGACAGTCATAAAAAAATTATATGGTTAAATATTTATTCTAAACTACCGTGAAATATTTAATTTTTTCTGTCTTCTTATCGCATTTAAAAAAAAAGCACCAGACCTTAAATAAACGAACGAAGAACGAACGAGTCGCAGTATTGACTGAAAAAACAAACAAGAACTAAAAATATGACAATTTTTTGACAAATACTCACTCGCCGTAGTCATCGCCTCTATTGTGATTTTATATAATAAAACACGACGCTGTATTTACAATGAGTCAATGTTTAAACTTAAAACATTCATTTATATAAAAATAGAATTTTGTCTGTAAACAATTGATGTCTTAAGCTACGGTCAGACTTATCAAATATTTGACGAAAAAAACGGGACCAACAACCAAACTTAAAAATCATTTCGTTTAATATCAATATTTATTTTGATTAAAATACCACATCTTTCAGAAAACTGTTTTTTTTTTGCTATGTCTAGTAGTTAAATTAGTTTATTTTGCAATATTAAGACCATTTTAAATCTCACTAACTATTAACAAAAGAAGGGGTTACGTTTATTTGATCAAATATTTAATAACTGTGACCGTAGCTTTAGAACTTCCAAAAAAAGAGAACACACTCATCAACTACTTAAATAGCGTAATAGTAGTTTAAGGGGGAATTCGTAAACTTAAATACTTTATAAAAAGTAATAAGCGTTTTTTTTTTTTAGATTTTTGTATAAATTAGCGGTTTTGTTAAAACATTCTTATTCCTATTTTGTGATTTCCCCTACACCCCAATTTTGTTAACTTTTTCAGACTGCAATAATTTTTTCTCTAAAATCGCAAAAAAAAAACACTAAAGCCAATTTAAAAAAAATGCGCAAGAAAACGCAAAAATTTCAACAAATTTATCGGTTATTAAATTTGTCGATTTTCACTTTATTAAATAAAAAATCACAAGAATTAAAATTAAATTTTAAGAAAATAAGAGCAAAAATCTGAACTTGGGAAATTACTGCTGGTTTGCCCTTTTCTTACTGATTTTAGTGCTTTTTTCGTTTAAAGTTATTTTTTTAATTTCTTTTAAGAAACTATTTTTAAACACGCTTTTCAAGATTTCCATAATCATCTATACTAATCAAGGGTGTCCCAAAATAAACATAAGATTTGACTTTGTCGCCATTTGTGCAGTAAAGTGTTGGCAACGCAAAAAAAAAAAATTCGATAGCTGACCGTTTAATTTATGTATATCTGGAGAAGGGCAAGAGCCACAGTTTCCAAACAAGGTACAAGCATCTTACCCAGCAGCCACACGATCAAGTTTTTCTTGATAGTCTTTTACATATACTGTTTGTCAAAATTTATATAAATTGAAAGCTTTCAAGGTGTCATCAAGAAAACAATTTATAAAGAAAGACTTGTAATCAGCTGTTCAATTGAACGTAAAATTGCCAAACAAATGGAAAGGTAAAATTGAAAGCAATCTCGTGGTAAATTTAAAAGTGTGATTGTGTTTGTAAAAAAGTGAGAGTGTATCGCAAAAAGGAAATTAAAGGCAAAACTTGATCGTGTGGCCTCAAAGTTTGTAATGTTGGGGGGGAGGGGGAGCGTTTCACAAAAAAGATTTCTTTATATCTAAAAACGGAAGGAAAAATTTATCCAAATTAATGGCGATTTCTTTTCTGAGAAAAATGTTGCATTAATGTTACATGTTCTACATTTTGTGTTCGTTTGTACAAAAAATACAACTGTGGGAAAAATTTTCAAGTTCTTTTGTGAAAATGTTGATGAAAAACATGCAAAACATGTTACATGTTTTACCCTTACTTTTACTTAAGGGTTCATACTGCCCTGTTTTACAACTTTGGTACTTACTATTTACTTTGTTTGTACAACCAATATTTTATTTTGTTTGTCATAATATTTTAAAAGTTTTGTAAAAAGAATTCTACATCTAAATATTCTTCGACGGCATACTCCATTTTGAATTAAATCGTTTTTTTATTTTGGTAGAAAATTCTATGTATTTATTATCGTTTTAAATTTGTTCAAGCAATAAGTGATGTCAATGTCAGTTTCCAAACCGTAAAGTAAAGCAGACCATACACGATTCAATTCAATTGTCAACTGAGTCGGTTGTTGTCCAAATCAAAGCGTGTATGGCCTTGTCAGTTGATTAGTTTGACGGTTGTCGAGTTGGTTGAAGAAAAATCAAAAGATTTTGATTTTTTCAAGTTGACTACTAAGTCTTTTAATTCGATTGTACTGTGTGTGCTCAAGTCTCTTGATCAGCTGTCAAAATTTATGTTTGTAATTTTTTTTGCAAAGAAAAAGTGTAGTATTTAAAAAATTGTCTTTAATTTCAATAAAATTTTAAATAAAAAATAAAAAAATGACATTGGTGGCAAACATGGATACTTGGAGAGAAATTTTCCAATTGCTGGAAGAAAATCCAGCACTTTGGAAAATAAAAAGTCCGGATTACAAAAATAAAATGAAAAAGGCAAAAGCTTGGGAGCTGCTTTTAGAAAAATATTTGGAAATTGATGGCGAAGCATCTGTGGTAACTTTAAAAAATAAAATTACTAATATCAGAACCTGCTCTAGGCGGGAGCTTAAAAAAATTGCAGACTCATTGAGATCAGGTGCAGCAGACGAAGATGTTTATGTGCCGAACTTGTGGTACTTTAACGAACTGGATTTTCTAAAGGACCAGGAGGAGGCAGCAGAGAGTATATCGTCTGTGGACATGAATATGGAGGTACAATATAGTGTTTCTTTTTTAATCTTATTAAACAACTTTTTTATTGTAGAAAACTACCGCAAAGCGTAAAGATAGCAGACAAAATTTCCTGGAGCAAGCCTGCATGCATTTGGAAAGCATGACAACATCAAAAGAGAGTCCCGAGAATGACGGAGAAGTGTTTGCAAAGTCTTGGGCGCGCTCATATCAAAAATTATCAAATGAGCAGCAGCTTTACGCTAAAAAAGCCATTGAGGACATATTGATTCTCGGGCAACTTAACCAGCTTTCTTTAAATACCATTCCTCCACCATCATCATCTTCGTCGTCTAGGGTATCTTCACCATACAGCCCAACTCTACCACAGTACGTTTCATTGCCAGCATTTTCTCCTGTAATGAAAGTGCAACAAGCTGGGCCAAAAAAGGTGTTTGTGGTCGACCAGCAGTGCATGACAGCACGGAATGAACGTAATCAACAGTCTAGCCAAAACTTATTCACGACTCAAAGTCAGAGAAGCAGCTATTCTAATGTGTCGGATTTATTCGCAGATGAACAATATTCTTAAAAAAATTTGACTGTGAGCAGATAACACTGCTCAACAAAATGGAGCTTTTTAAAAGTTTCTTAAAAAAAATTTCTGGTCCTTATGTATTTTTATCTGCTGATGACGATAATGACATTCACCCCTATAGAGATATTGTGCATTTATTTTGAAAAAATACTTTTAATTTTACTTTTTAGTTTTGTGTCAATATATTCATTGGCGGTATCGTATATTTTTGGACTTCGGGAAAGCTGCATATTTGAAATATTTTAAAATTAATGGCATACGTAAAAGATCATGCGTAAAAATAACGCATTATTTAAACCTGGACCTAGTTTCTCAAAACTATAAGTTACAAATCTACAAGTAAAATACATTAAAGAAGCAACAATTTTACAATTTTGGTTTTTGTTTCAAATATATTTTACTTGTAGATATGTAACTTGTAGTTTTAAGAAACAGGGCCCTGCTATATTGTTGTATTTTTCGATAATATAAGAGAAAACTAAAGTGTATTATATTTTTACGTACATATAAATTTAATAAAAATACCGAAATTTAAAAAAATGCTTATAAATATTTATTATGTCAAAAAGAAGTCAGGGAAAATTTGTTCGGAAATTTACATGTGAAATTTATTACTTGAACGATAGAAAAAGGATTCGTATATGATTTATTGATATGTTTATATAATTATTTTTAAATATTTTGAATTTTTGTTTTTGCCAAATGAAAAAAATAAAAATAGAAACTTTCGTGTCAGCCAAACAAATAAAAAGCTTGGCTAACGCCCAAAAATTATTGACAATTTATGAACATAACTGTTAGTGCAAATTGTTTCTTCTATTCTTTGCCAAAAACCGATAACTTTGGCTTAGTTTAAAATAAAGCTGGTTCGAATAATTAGAAGCCACAATAGTATAAAAATATGACAATTAAAAAATGATCGGGTATGTTCTTTAAATCGAAATGAAGTGGATTTTAAACCGAATAAATTTTGAAAGCTAGCCTGTAAACCCCCTTTCAGACTCGGCAAGTTACTTGCGCAAGTAACTTGCCCAACTCTTGGTTTGTTGATGTGAGAGGCAAAGGCGGGTGAAGAGAAAAACATTTAAGTACAGACTTTGTTGTACTCGGCAAGTTACTTGCGCAACTAACTTGCCGAGTCTGAAAGGGGGTTAACGAAAGTTCATAAAAATATGTCTTTTTAATTATGTATATACTTCATACTTTGAATATCAATTATATTTACAAGAACAGTTCTTGAAAACAGGAAAAACTGCAGTAATTTTGTCAATAATTGAAATCTAAATATCGTTCGATTTCAATTCCACTTCATTTCGATTTGTAGAACATGCCCGTATATGAAATATCAAAAACTATATAATTTACGTTTGAAAAATGAAACGAAAATGGTTCAATCGGTAAGGTACAATTTTCTCGCAACTAGAGTATCATTTATTGTTGAAAATTGAGCTCATATACAAGCTGATTTTGTCTTCATTAAAAATATTTCTATTAAATACATAAAACTGAGTTTAATTTTTGAACTTTTATTAAATTATATTTTCATCTTAAAGAGTTTTGTATGTATAAATAATCAGCAAATTTGTTTCGAATATCTTTGGAGAGATTGATGGAATTTCTTGATGTAGTGTGCTGAAGTTCAATTGGCAATATTTGGCTGTTGATTGGTGGCATCATGGCATAAATGATACCATTCTTTTTTTTAAAATAATTATGCAAAAAACAACAGGCTAGCACAACTTTAGTAGCTTTTTCAGGGCATAAGTTGATCGGCTTAAGCAAAACTTGAAAACGATGTGCAAGAATTCCAAAAGCGTTTTCTACGCGCACTCTAGCAGAACTAAGGCATTTATTGAAGTTTATTTCCTCTTTTAAAGGAAATGCGTCGTCGGCAACGAAAACGTATGGCAACTTTTCTCCACCTTCTACAACTTCTTCTGCAATTGGAACGTTAAGGGAATTGCTTTCGATTAGTTTCGAAAAAGTAGTGTGGCCAAAAACTCCACCATCGGAAATACGTCCATTTTTCCCAACATCAACCATTAAAAATTCACTGTTTAAGTTAACAACAGCCATTAAAACTATACTAAATGTTTTCTTATAATTGAAGAAATATGACCCTGAATGCGGTGGCCTCTTGATTTCGATGTGTTTTCCATCGATTGCTCCAAGGCAATGTGGAAAACCAGTTGCTTCAAAAAATGTAAAAGATTCCATTTTCCATTGATCAGACGTCTCAGGTAACTAAAAATCAAAAGGTGTTAAAGCAAAAAAGTTAAACAAATATAAATCGAATCTTTACCTTAATGTAGTTCTCTAATACGGCAATGATAGCTTCGCATGTTTCAATTACAATTTTCCCAATAGCTTGTGGGGAGACAGCATAAAAAAATTTCAAATCTCCAAAATCAGAGCCCTTGGCGAGGTAGCGCAATGTAATGGAAAGTCGAGTCTCCGGTGAGATTGCATCTCTCATGAATGTGTCCTGTTTCCTAATAAGGGGTGTTACTTTTTCTAGAAGTTGCTGGAAAGCATCTTCATTTAACCTTGTAAAATTTTTGAAGTCGTCCGGCTCTGTTGTTTTCAGTTCCCTTATTAAATTTTCATTTGAATTTTTTTTCTTGTTTTTTAACCATTCTTTTGCCCAAATTCTTCGTCGTTTTTCTTTTTTCCCATCATTAATGCATTCTGCAATAACCATTAAGGCAATTATTTTTCTTTTTTCATCCATTGTTTTAATTTTGTAAATTTTTTGCAAAGTTGTAAAAAAAATCTAAATTTGACAGTTGAATTAAAATCTTTCAATTCAGTTGAAGAAGTGTGTAGCCAAGTATCAATTCAGTTGAAAGACTCAGTTGACAACTGAATTGAACCGTGTATGGGGCGCATAAGAATTTTAAATATTGTAGAAAGCAAAGATGTAAGATATGAATTAAATACAAATTATTATACTTTTTTTTTATTTAAATTTCTATTTTATAAAAGAAAATAACAATAATTTTAGTTTTAGATTTTTTATTAAAATGTTTGTTGTATTAAGTTTAATAAGATCGAATAAAATTCTGATATATTTAGATATTTTTAAATAAAATCTATATATATAAAAATGAAAAATGTTTGTATGTGTGTTTATTTGTTTGTTTGTTTGTTGGCTTATAGACTCCTAAACTACTGAACCGATTTTCCTGAAATTTTTACAGATACATCACGTGAGCCCTAAAAATAAAATAGGCTACTTATTTTTTCGATAGGGGCAGGGGAATTGGTATCCCCCATAGGATGCCAATATTAATTATCGCATATATTAAGATCCGCTGCACGCATTATGCAGAACTTTTGGTAGTAAGATCTTCTGAGCCCCAAAATTAAAATAAAATAGCAGCGGGGGAAGTGGAATCCCCCATAGGACGCCAATGTTTAACATCGCATATCTAAAGAACTGTAATAGTGAGAATGTTCAAACTTTCTAGAAGTCACTCTTATGGTATACAACACTTTTGAAAATAACAATAAAGCGGGTAGGCGCAGGGGGGGGGGAAATACCACCCATAGGATGCATATATTAAATATCGCTCAACTGAAGAATTATTAAAGGGAGAGTCTTCAAAAGTGGTTAAAGCTATTATTGTAGTAAACTATAAATTTCAATATACAAATGGGCGGGGTAGACGGGGGAGGAGCAGTACCCCTCATATATAGAAATATTAATAAGAGCCACTGCACGTATTTTGTTGAACTTTTGGTAGTAGGATCTTCAGAGCCCCAAAATTTAAATAAAATAGCAGCGGGGGAAGTGGTACCCACCAAAGGACGCCAATGGTTAATATCGCATATCTTAAGAACTTTTATAGTGAGAATGTTCAAACTTTGCAGAAGTCTCTCTTATGGTATACAACACTTTTGAAAATAAAAATAAAGCGGGAAGGCGCAGGGGGGAAATACCTTCCATAGGATGCATAAATTAAATATCGCTCAACAGAAGAACTATTAAAGGGAGAGTCTTCAAACATGGTTACAGCTACTACTATGGTAAACTATAAATTTCAATATAAAAATGGGCGGGGTAGACAGAGGAGGAGCAGTACCCCTCATAGATAGCAATATTAATAAGAGCCGCTGCAAGCAATTTGTTGAACTTTTGGTAGTAGGATGTTCTGAGCCCCAAAATTTAAACACAATAGCAGCGGGGGAAGTGTTACCCCCCATAGGACGCCAATGGTTAATATCGGATATCTTAAAAACTATTAAAGTTAGAATGTTCAAACTTTGTAGAAGTCACACTTATGGTATACTACACTTTTGAAAATAAAAATAAAGCGGGAAGGCGCAGGAGGAAATACCTTCCATAGGATGCATATATTAAATATCTCTCAACTCAAGAACTATTAAAGGGAGGGTCTTCAAACGTGGTTAAAGCTACTATTATGGCAAACTTTAAATTTCAATATAGAAATGGACAGAGGAGGAGCAGTACCCCTTATAGATAGAAATATAATTCAGAGCCGCTGCACTCTTTTTATTAAACTTTTTGTAGTATGATCTTCTGAACCCCAAAATTGAAATAAAATAGCAGCGGGGAAATGTTACCCCCCATAGGACGCCAATGTTTAATATCACATATCTTAAGAACTGTTATAGTAAGAATGTTCAAACTTAGTAGAAGTCACTCCTATGGTATACTACACTTTTGAAAATAAAAATAAAGCGGGAAGGCGCAGGGGGGAAAACCTTCCATAGGATGCATATATTAAATATCTCTCAAATGAAGAAGTGGTTTAAGCAGTGTAGCGAAGCGCACCGGGTTAAGCTAGTTTACTATAAAAAACATTATTTGAACTTTTTAATATTAAATAAGTTGGATTCTAAGCTGAATGTATTCAAATCAATTAAATTGAAATAAAAAAATTTGATTTGTAGTTTTTGAATCTTTATTCAACAAAATTGGTAGAAAATAAAAATATTAAAACAAATAACATTTATATACAAAAATTTCTATTAATTTTTTTTTAATTTTTCCTTGAAAAATGGGGAAAACAATGTAATAAAGTACTGGGATAAAAAAGTGCAGCTCCATTTTAAAATACCAACATTGAAAGTAAGACGATTTCGTATTTGAAAATTTAAAAAATGTAACGATATTAAACAGTTACTGGTTACTTAACTGGAACAAGGTTCTTTTCCATGGCATTTAGACATAAATTCGGCGGAAAACTGGCCCAAAACTAAAAGCAATATTATATTCATTGAATAATGGTAAAGTGCAATTTGCAAGGTTGTTTCGTGGTTGAATTGCTCGAAGCAACTGTATGTAAGACCATGGTCTGAACTCTAACAACTTTGTAATAAAACTTCCTTGCCATTGTTTTTCAAATAGAAACGTGTAGTTTTGTGCTAGAAATCAATTTGACTGGAATTTAAATGGCATAGCCGAATATACCACTCTTACTTATTATATAAAAGGTAATAACGTTGATAAACTACCAAAATCTTTTCTAATAATAAACAAAAGTTGTAAAGGCTTTTTTCAATTTTAGAATAAAAAAAAAAAAACATAATAATTCTAATATTGAAGAACAGATTATGAGTAAGACCATATTTACATTATGCAATTACCCTGCAGATAACGAGACTAGTCCATACATGCACGTAAAGAGTAGTCCATAAAGGAGTAGGAGTACTCCAAAACTACTCCAAATATATGGGTAAAAGGTGGTCCATTTAACATTACGATGTCCTAGGAGGCGACCATATAACCCACCGAAGTAGTCCCTAAACTACTCCATGGAGTACCAAAGTTGGTTAGTTCAAAAAGTACTCCATGTCATTACAGTATGGAGTACACTAAAGCGGTAGTTTAAGCATTTTTCATTTTTTACTAATCGCCTTTTATGGCGTGCCCTGTAGTCTATTATTGCTATTATTAAATATATTTACTTGGTATTTTTAATTTGTTTACCTTTTTTTCACAAATTTCACAAACTTTCACTTTTAAATAAACTTTTAAATAACCAATGTGTAATACTGTAAACTATAGAAAAGTATACATCATGCAGTTGTTGGCAGCACTGCATGCTGATTTCTTTTAACATGGTCCATATTACAGTAGATTGGACCATGTTGTAAGTAGTCCATTTAAGCCACAATGGACCACGTAACCCAATATTATCTGTAGGGAAACGCCGCAACTTTTGCATGCAACATTTTGTTTGTTAGCAAGAGGTGTAGGGAAGAAAACGGGGTTGAAAAAGTTGCAAAACGACGCATGGATAGGCCTTTTATTAGTTTTTGTCATATTTGTTTTTATTTTTTTTCGTTTTTAAATATTTTTATTCGAAATGTTGTCAACTTTTGTGCTGAAGAAAAAAACGCAGCTTTCATAAAAATATTTTAAATTAATTCAAGGTTAAAAAAAACCAATTAAACTTAAGTCATAATTAAACTTTAAAAAAAAAATTAAATAAAACCAAAATGAAATAGTATATGTACATAAAAAAAACACTCAATTTCAATTAAAAATAAAAACCCACAATTAAAAATATTTACATTTACTCAAAGTTCAGTTATTTGTTTTGTTTATACTCTGGTATTTGAGTTAAAAGTCAAATATTTTATTTCGTTCTATTATTATTTATTATTATTTAATTTTTGTACGCTGATTTTGAGTAAATGTATTTGTAAATTAACATTAGTCAGTAAAATACATCTAACACTTTTATTACGAGTTAATTTTAATAAGTTGATTATTTTAACCCATTTACGCCCGCTGTGCCAATTTTCTATAACATCAAAAAAAATTTTTTTTTTAATTTTTTTTTTTAAAGTGACCGTAGTGCCAATTTGGGTACACCTCTTTAATTCAAAAAAAAAAAAAAAAAAAAATTTTTGTTTTTTGTTTATATGTAATGAATTAAATAATAAAATAAGCAATATTTTATTTTTTGTCCGGTAGTTTTTGTTTGGGCTTAAATGGGTTAATAAAATTTTGTCAAATTTAATTAAAATTTATTGTTGAATATTTTATTTTATTCATTAACGGTTAAGGGTGGTACATTTCGGGCTATTTATTTTAAAAATTTTTCAAAATGGCAATGGTAGGGAGGGTGAAGAACATTGGAGAGATAACATCTAAATCTGATCACCTTGTTGCAATTCGGGTTTATATGGTTTTTATTTTTGTGGAATTTAATTTAATTTGTCGATTGGAAAGCTACCTACACTTAAATTATAAAAGATCTTAAAAATTAATTAATAGGTACAGGAACCTATCCCCATCTCCCTGACTGAGTACGGCCGGAAAATCAGGTATCAGTCTCTTCATTTCGGAACTTTAATGGTTGGTCCGTTACAGTTTGCAGTGAATTTCAGAAGGCTGCTAAAATGGGATCTAAGGTTTATTATGGACAGCGTTACCGTTGGTGCTACTAAAGTAGGAACTTGCCACTTTTTCGACTGCTTGGATACTATTTTGCTACTTTAACAAAATGCACCCAAATGTGATACTTTTTGCAATTCTTGCCACTTTTTTGATACTTTTACTATATGTAGAGAAAAGTTTTTTTTACTTTCTGTTTTATTAAAATCCCAGCCTTAATGAAATTAACAAACATATATATGTAAGCAAGCTAATGTGAAACCTTTTTTCTTGTAATGCGTGGTTAGCTTATGTATTTATTTCGTAAAAATCATGTAAACATGTATATATTTGCAGGCAAGTACACTTGAAAAGTGCCACCTGTTTTAATGCGTATACCATTGCGTATACTAATTCTGTATTAATCAGGGTTGTCATTTTTTTATCTTCGTTGCCAATTTTACATTCAAATGCGCAGTAAATTGCAAAATTTAATTTTTTGTGTAACACTGCATTTACACTACTTTCATGAAATTTCTGTATACGTATTGCAAATAAAAATTTCAATGAATTCTGAATAGAATAATTATTTTCATGGTTAATGGCTTATTTTATTCATTATATACCTAGTTTTCCAATAAATTATATACATATATGTACGTACAATTTTTGTTCTTATAATTTTTGTCTGAATTTTTTAAAACAAAAATAGCATTAATTTTGCTTTAAAAAATTAACCTCTACTTTATTCTTATAGATGGGATTCTACCGGGTATTTGCCTGCTGTCTGGGTAAATACCGGGTAAATACCAGGTATTTTCTTTTTTTGGGTATTTATAAAACATAAATTCATATGGCAATCATTAACTGTCAATAAAATTTATTAAGTTTTAAATTACGTGTTTTGTTATGTTTTCACTTGTTAAATGTGTTATGTTTATATTTTTCGGCTTGAGGTCTGTTTCATAAAAAAGAATAAAAATAAAAACTCTTGTTTTGTTTTAATTTTTATTATTTATTTATTATCAAAAGTAATTTTTGGGAATACAAAATTCTAAATTAAAAGATTTTGTTAGTCGAGCGTAATTCCCAGTTTTTATTCTTGATAAAAACACTTGAAATTTATTGTTGATGGGATAAGCTATTCCTATGCGCATTTCACTGGTTGCTTAGGCCAGATCATCAGGAAACTTCATCCATAAAGATTTTAGAAAAACTAAAGATATTAAACCAAATAAAACTGTTAAGCGTATAAGAATCATAAGCAACAGTTCTACTTGTAACAATATCAAAGTTTAAACAAAAACATCAACAATAAACAGTGAGTTTATCTCTTCTTACATTCCCCATCAACAATAAGTTTCAAGTGTTTTTACCAAGAATAAAAACCGGGAATTACGCACGAACAACAAAACCTTTTAAATTATTATTTATTTATTCCAATATTTCGGCCAACTTGGTTGGTCATCCTCAGTAAAATAGTTATTATCTTAAAATATTATTAATTAAAAATTACTTTTGTTTTTTAAAAAACGTCATTACTAGGGCAGCCAAAAAAAAGCAAATGCTAATTTTTTGGTTTACAAGATAGAAAGATTTTGATTGAACACAAATTCCTATCATAAAAAAACAAAGAAAATGAGCTATATTTGTAAAGGCTTTTTTTTGCTTATTTTGGCAATATCGGCTTTTTTTTTACTTATTTTGTCATTTTAAGATAATTTTTCATTTTTTTCATACGAAAAAAAACTTAATAATATTTTGCAAAAATCGTGATTATTATTTATTTTTATGTGCAACTTTTTTTATAAATACTAAAAAATCAACCATTTCTGTGCTGTAAAAACTCTGGTTAAAAAAATCGTTCAACGTTATGGTAACATTTTGTGCTTCCTTTGAACAATATCATCTCAAAAACCTGTATTATCTCTGTATGTTATTATAGCTACACTAAAAAGTGGAGAGGGTATTATGCATTTGTGCTGATGTGAGAAACACCTTAAAATATTGGTCCTAAAGTATACCGATCAACTCAAATCAAATCAAATCACTTTCTGAGTCGATCTAATGATGTCCGTTCGGCTGGCTGGCTGTCCATGTGACTTCGTGTGCAAAGTACAGGTCGAAATTTTAAAGATCATTTAATGAAATTTGGTACGTGGGTTCTAATTGGCACAATGGCGAATCGGTCCATAATTTAATATAGCCCACATACAAGCTGCTATCCGGAAGAGGGTCTTTGTGCCTACTATCAAACCAATTTAAATGCAATTTAAGACATATGTACATATCCATATTTATATGGACACGTAAGGTATGCATTTTTTAAAAAATAGGACCACGAGGGGAGATAGGGTAAATTTCTGCCCATCAGTAACTGTAGTAATTTAAAACATAGATAGATCCCTATTCATATAGCCAAATACTCTCGAAACTTGTTTTTAAATACTGTTGTGTTGGGTATCATACGGTCGTGCTTGACCGACTTTACTTTCTTACTTGATTTTTATGCAACTCTGTCTTAGCGGTACTGTAACGTACTTTTTATAGTGTTGTGTATAATTTGTATGTGTTTTTGTTTTTAGTATTAAGCCTTTTTATCAACTTATTTTATTATTTGCTTGTTTAAGTTCTTTTCTCTCGAAAATTCCATAGCTGTATTCTTACGATCAAATTCCTCAGTCTGTAACGTCTTTTACCATCATACTTTGTAACGTCTTTTTTCATTTTAATAATAGTTTTTGTATAAAGTAACGTCTGTTAGCTCCCCTTCTCTCTGTTTTTGGTATAGTAACGTCTTATTTTTTGCTTTTTTAATATAGTTTTAGCTATTAAGAATTTCTCTGTATATCAAATATTGTTAATTTCTGCAAATTTTTGGGTTTTACACGAAGTTGTAACAAAATTGGAAACGAAAAATCTTTCATTGGTTTTCTAAGTGAACATATATTTTGGGAGGCAAGCGAAATTATAAGTCCAATCGTATAAAATATACTTCAGAGCAAATACTCAATTTTAAATATGCTCCCTTAACATCTGTAGACGTAGGAAGAACTTTTTCTATGTACAAGAACTTGCTGACTCCAAACAGACATAGTTTTCTTTTCGAAAATTTATTGCATCAACTTATAATTTACTATAACAACATATTAAACGAATTAAGTGGAAAATTAACAATTTTAAATTGCTTTTTTTTTAATTTTAACAGCTTATTTTCATGTTTTTAAACGCTTTTTTTAAGAGCTTAAAACTGTTTTTTTAGTGCTTTTTTTTGGTTGCCCTAGTCATTACATATCAAAAAGCTTGTTAAATTGTACTAAAACTACAATAAACCGGAGAATATTGATTTAAAATTGTTAAGAAGGTAGGTATGTATGTGTTTATTAGTGAAGCTAATATTGATTAAATTAAATAATACCTTTTTATCAAATTTTGTACTAAACTTTTGTACGCTCCCTTTAGGTAAATACCAGGGTAATTACAAATTCTTACCAATTGTTCCTATTTACCGGGTATTTACCCTTTTTTTATCTATATGTACATTAGGCCGGGTCGATTTGTATGGATGAAAAAAAAATGAAAAATCGTATAGCAAAAACGTAATCTACATCAAATTCTAAGAGAACTCTCCGAAGAAACCATGGGTCTAAAATAAAATCCTAAACCGCGCCTCTCGACTTAAAAATTTATATGCCCGCCTTTGCCAAAAAAAAAATTTTTTTTTGAAAAAATAGCCAAAAAGAAATCGAATTTTCTGAATAAAATTGTTTAGTAAAGTAGTTCTTTTGCACTTTATATTTTTCTACACTTATCATTTTTTTACATTAAAAAAAATATTTACCCAAGTAAAAAAGTTTGTATATAATTTTATCCATATACATTAAATTGTAACGTTACTGACGCCTAAAGCTAAAAACTTGAAATTTGGACCGGAGGTGGGTTTCTCTCCCAAATCGGTCCACTAAGACGGGATTTTTGGAAATTCGAATGTTTTGGGGGTAAAAAAGGGTAAAAACAGGTAAATTCGATAATTTATATCTCCAAAACTAAAAGAGACACAAAAAAAATTGTAATACTTATCGTTGTTCTTTTGAAAAATAAGCGCACTGGTGTCTGGTACTTTTTTGAAATTCGGCTCTTTTAGGAAAAAAAGGAGTAAACCTGAATTTTGGTACTTTTTTGTCACCCCATCTATCTTTTGCACCAATAAACTTAGAAGTAAAGTTTATACCACATTCGAAACTTATTCAAAAAATTACGAGTATGAATTTGGTACTTTTTATGAAAGAATATTTTTTATCTATGTTTCCTTATAAAAATATTAGATACAAAATTATTTACAAACTTTTTTACTTGGGTGAATATTTTTTTAATGTAAAAAGATTTTGAGTGTAGAAAAATATAAAGAGCAAAACAACTACCTTACTAAACAATTTTATTCAGAAAATTCGATTTCTTTTTGGAAAAAGCTTTTTTTTCAAAAAATTTTTTTTTTTGCCAAAGGCGGGCATATAAATTTTCAAGACGAGAGGCGCGGATTAGGATTTTATTTTAGACCCATGGTTTCTTTGGAGAATTTTTTTAGAATTTGATGTAGATTACGTTTTTGCTATACGATTTAAAAAAAAAAATCGACCCGCCCTAATGTACATATATATTCTGAATATTTCTGAAGCTGTTTAAAGTATAAAAAGCTAGTGTTAAGATGGCTAAAAGAGAATTTAATTCTAAATAATTCGCTGATAATTGTATCCAATCGTACAAATATCGTCAAATCATGATTATATAATCGACTTATTTAACATTTTAACACATGTCCTACGATTTTCATGATACGTATATTACGAATAAAATACGGCATATTATTTTATTCGTAATATACGTGGCTTTCAGAAAAATCAGAAAAATTTCAAATTTCTATCCTTATCATTTTTGTATGAATCTTTAAAAACAGAATTAGTACTAATTTTGGAAAAAAATTATGGCTACTAATTTTTGAATAATTTCGAAATAGTAAATTTTACCATACATGTTAAATTCCAATTAGAATTAGCAATTGATGCAATTAGTTTATATTTTCTAATTGATTAAACAATTAGAATAAGTTCAACTAATTCCCATTAGCTAATTAAAATTTTTATTCTAATGGTAAAACTAATTGCAATTAGTTGCCATTAGCAAAAAAAATTGGTTAACCTTTACAATTAGAAATCTAATTGACTTCTGATAATGCAATTAGATATTCAATTAGCTCGAATTAGAATCAATTGAATTGAATAATTGAATATCTAATTGCATTATCAGAAGTCAATTAGATTTCTAATTGTAAAGGTTAACCAATTTTTTTTGCTAATGGCAACTAATTGCAATTAGTTTTACCATTAGAATAAAAATTTTAATTAGCTAATGGGAATTAGTTGAACTAATTCTAATTGTTTGATCAATTAGAGAATTTCACAAAAGAATGTTAATTAGCAATCATTAGCATTAGCTAATCATTACTTAACATGTATGAATTTTACTAATCATCATCTGTAATTGTTTTGACAAAATCGGTCAAATCGATCTCAAGTTATGACAAAATCCTTATTTCGGGTGAAATATTTCTCTAGCCCATGAATTTTTTTTTACCATTTATAAAAAGTTATTTGAAATTTTAAATAAATTGAACAAATTACGTGGAAAAACTTAATTTGGTGTATTTATTCTGATTTTAACAGAAGTACCCCTTTTTTTCTTAAATCCCCTTTTTGGTGCCACTTTTTTTGTAAATATTCCCTTTTTTGGTACTTTTTGAAAATATCTAACGGTAACGCTGATTATGGACCGTATATCACAAAATTGCATGACATTTTTTCTGGTCATATATATGAAGCTAAGTTGGAAGACATTTTACCGCAAAATCTATATCTGCTACGGTTTTAGGCGTATTTTATTAATTAAACAGAGTGGGCTTTATATGGGGCCTATAGTAAATTATGGACCGATCATCACGAAAATTATTTGAGTGATTTTCAGTCATATAAAACTGTGACGTGCCAAATTTTAGTACGATACGGGTGTTCTGGAAGTCGATAACGCAAAACGCCAAAATTTTAAATGTCGTTTTTTGATAAGATTTCTGTAATAAAAGAATTTTATGGCAAATATTATAATTTTATTCTTATTTCTTTGACCACTTTTAAAAATTATTCTTCTTTATTAATATTTGAGCTTGTTCTATCAATATTTCGATTTCCTTTGGAAATCTTCTTCAGGATATTATATTTATAAAATTTAATCAAAAATTAACAAGAAATTGTGTTTGACAATTAAGCTCAATTATTAATAAAGAAGAATAATTTTTAAAAAAATTCGAAGAAATTAGAATAAAATTATTAACAAAGAAACAGAGCACAATGAATTATCAATATTTCAAGAGACATGAGGGTAATAGAAAATGGATCAACAGGTTCAAAATAGTAAGGGAAAAGGTAGTAAAATGCAAGGCAACAATTGTGTTTTTGATAAGATGTCGTAATCAGGGGATTATACCAAAATTTATCCAAGACTCTACTAGAGACAAATATTATAGAAATATTTTTCTATTCAACAGAATTTTATAATAAACTTTATAAAAATTACATTAAAAGTGTATTAAAAACAACTTCCAAATTCTTGCGTTTTGCGTTTTCGATTTTCAGAACACCCCAACATTATTAATTATGGTTTTATATGGAGTAAATTATGGACCGATCTTCACGAAATTTTACAGCGTGATTTCCAGTCGAATAAAACAAATTTTTGAAAAATCTTATATCATTCCGTGCATTGTTCCACCATTTATGTTAGTTTTTGTAACAAAATTATTAATTTTTTACGGTGGTGGTTCCACATTTTGATTCATAGCACTGATCCTACTGAATTGATTTGGCTTCAATCCCAAACTGCTTAGGATAACTACAAGCAATTTGACACCAAGTTTGTGCATTTCTTTTAAGTTTTTCGAAAGTGACCATGTTTTCAACAGACGGACAGACAGACGGACATGGCTAAATCGACTTAGAATTACTCAAGGAGCCAGAATATATATACTTTATGGGGTCTGAGATGAATAATAAAAAAATTTCACACGGGATGACAGACTTAGTATACCCTCTTCACAACTTATTGTGGAGAAGGGTATAAAAATGATAAATTATTGTTGGTGTTTCTTAATTTAAGCGATTTTTTTTCTCCTTTAAGAGAATTTATTTTGGTCCGTTTTGATATTTTTATTTTTGATATTGATATTTTTTTTAGATTTTAAAGTTGTTTTTTAATTATTTAACAATTTCTAAAACCTAAAAATATTTTTTTTTAATTCGAGAGATTTTTACACATTTTATTAATTTGTAGAGTTTTTTGTGAGATTTTTAATTTATTTTTATATTTTTATTAAGTGTTAATTTTTTTTTTTTTTTTTTTTTTTGCAATTTCGGTGGAGTTTGATTTTTTTTTACAGTTTGTATTTATTTTAATATTTTATATTTTAATTTTTGCAATAGTTTCTAACTGATTACTAATCAATTATTTTGATATGTTTTTTCTAATTTATTATTTTTTGAGTAATCAGCTTTTTTATAATTTAACTTTGCCAAAACTTTCTTTCATTTTAGAATGTTTTTGGCGACTTCTTTTTATTAAAGTGTTATTTATTTTTTTACAATTTGTATTTATTTTCTTCTGATTAAGAGTTGTTATTTTTTTTATTTTGGTGCTTTTTTAATTTGTATTTCTTCTGATTTTTGGGGATTGTTTTCGTTTTCTTATTTTGACGATTTATTTAATTTAGTGATTTTTTCAAACATTGTTATTTTTAATTTCAAAAGATTTTGTTATTCGTGCTTAATTCCCAGTTTTTATTATTGATAAAAACACTTGAAATTTATTGTTATTTTTGTTTTTCTGTAAATTTGCAAATATTCTTTATATATTTTTGATTTTTCTTACGAATTTATATAGCTTGATTTTTAAAATTAAAGCGATTTTTTTTCTACATATTCAGGCGTGTTCTAAAAATCACTTTAATTCAACTCACGTGATTTCAAAGGACATGGGCCTTTTAAAATCACACGTGTGATATTGCGAAAGGACGCCGAGAAACACAAATACGGTGCGATTTTCCGAGCACCACAAAATTACAGGTGTGATTTTAAAAACACACGATTTTCAGAACAGGCCTGATCTATGGGTTTTTTTTTGTATTTTGAATTTTTTTTACATTATTAGAATTTTTATGAAAATGTTATATTAAATTTTATTTTAGATTTTTCTCATATTGTGTGGCGATTATTTAAACTATTTTAGCTGAAGAGGTATTTATTACAACATTGCGTTTTTTTTTAATTCATGTGAAATTTTTTTAACTTCGTTAATTTCTTCTTTCAAGTTCAATTTTGAAATGGTTTGAATTTTGAAAAAGGTTTGAATTTTGGCGATTTCTATAAAGTTGGAGGATGTCTGTAAACTTTAAAGATTTCGTCCTTTTGATTTCGGAGGCGCTTCCAGGTTTAATAATTAAATTTTAAATTGCGGAATTCTTTTCGGATTGTCCCGTGGTGAATTTTTTTTTAGCTTTTTTTAATTGCCGTTATTTTTTGATTTCTCTCAATCGCGGTAGTTGTTTTTGCATTTTCCTTAATTTTGGCACTATGTATTTTTATTTGACTTTTCCTTTTTCGCCAAAAGTTGCCAATTTTACAGTAGTGTTGTAGGTATTTTTGTTTTGTTATTACGATTGTTTGTGACTTCAAACGATCTTTCGTGTTGGTTTTGCATTTTTAATTAATTTTTTTCTCCTGTGTTTTTGATTTTTTTCTTTTCAAATCTTTTTCATTATTCTTATTCTCCCTCCTATAAAATCCTACTCCAAAAAATGCGCAGGTTCAAATTGTCATAAGCTAAAGATTTTTACTTTATTTAGGAATATAATAATTACCAATTATTCTGCAAATGTAAAAAGAAGATACTTGAAAATAAATAAACAAATTAAATATTTTACACCTGTATAAACAAAAGGGTTTGAGATATAAATACCGGTACCTGCTACAACGTGCTTTGTTAAGCTGTTCAGTTCTATTACGTTTTCAAATGAAATTAACGTGGTCACTAAATGATCAGTTAGTCTAACGAACCCACTTAAAGTTATTGTGACGCAAATTTATAAAAAAATTAGAGTTTATTTGTAAAAATTGAATTTTCGGGAGAAAAAATTTATTAGTTTGATAAAAATTTTTTAACAGCTGGATAGGCGGAGGTTTTTATCAGCGGCAATTAAGAACTCTTAGGTGTACAGTTTGGTGTGGAATATCACCCGAATGAATTATAATGTAGTGCAATCAATAAGCAGCATTGTGGACTTTTTTTTATATATATTTTTAGCATGATAAAGCCATAGTGCAGACAGCAAGACAAACCGTTGAGCTGTCACAGGACATTTTCTGCGAACGCATTTTTTTTAAGAGACAGATTTAACCTCTTTTTGTTATTTTATTTCGTTAAAAATTGTATACGGCGGGTGAGATAAAACTTTTCAATCACTTTTTTTTGCTGGTTTTTCAACATGTGTCTGAGCGTTGTCATGGCGAATGTTTGTTTCAAATGAATGAATTGGGTTCGGTACAGGCCTTCTGTGATATCCCAGTAGGTCAATAAAAAAAAAAAAAAAAAAAAAAAAAAATGGTATTATTTTGGTCCCACCAACGTTGACACGCCCGCCAAAATTTGAGAATAACCTTAAAGTCCGACTTTTATGCCTCATAACTTTGAAAATATTAATTTTACATAAAAATTTTTTACTAAGAAGTTGTTATTAGTGAAGTTTCCAACAACTTTTGTCTTAACAAGTTTTCTCTAAATCTCATATTTAACGAAAATATTTAACTAAAATAAGAAGCAAAGAGCAGCGAATTTTTTCTTTAGAACTACATATATTTTTTACGCACGTCAATTCAGCTTCAATAATTGTGATTGTGTGCGTTTGCTGACAAAAACAAGTCAAACGTATATCATTTGCTTCTATCCGCTATCTCTATTATTTAAGGGGGCGCCCATACAAAAGTGTCAATACAGACTAGAAATATATTGAAGAAAAATCCCCATAACTGCCAAGGAATCGCTTTTAGGGGGATAAAATTAGTTGTTTTGTCCTCAACATTTTCTTAACACATACTTGCCCTTTATCTCCACCCCTTAGGGGGGCTCCCATACAAATATGGCGGTTTAATGAAGTTCTTAAATTTTTGCCACTGCAGCGACTAGGTTGCCCCCAGATGGGTATAGGAGCCCTTAAGGGGGCTCCCATACAAAACTTTCAATACAGACTAGAAATATATTGTATAAAAATACGCATAACTGTTTTTTTCGTGTTAAACATTTTTTAAAACATATTTGCTTTTATCTCCACCCCTTAGGGGGGCTCCATTTAAATATTGCGTTTAAGAAATTTTTAAATTCAATGGAAATTTTTCGCCTTTTGTGAATAAAACCAAAAGTTGTAAACAGATAAATTAGTATTGTGGTTATTTTTGTTGAACTGTTTATGGTTTTGATCAAAATTTTGATATTTTTAATTAGGCTAAAGTTCATCAAATTGAATTTTCATTAAATTATTTTTATGAAGAAAGGAATTTTACAACATGAAATTAATTAAAATTTATTGATAATTTTTCATTCTTGACTGCCGCAGGGTTCGAACCCAGGCTTTCACGGGCAGGTTACCCTAACATGTTTCAATTTTAACCACTCAATCTCAGATTTTTATCACTTATAGCTTTTTTCCTTGCAACTTCATTTTTTATATGTCTAGAAAAAATTATAACCATTTTCCAATGTTAAATGATTTTTTGAAGAAAATAAATTTTGAAATTTTGCTAAAAACCTATTTTTTTGCCAAAAAAATTATGTTTCTAAAACAACTGCGCATATAAGAAAAGCCCTTTTTGAGCTACGCGATTATTCCTTTCCTTTATTGCAACATAGTCATACCCAAAAAAAAAAAAAAAAAAAAAAAATCAATTTTGGCAAAATACGATTAAAGTTTTCAAAATTTACCTTTTTATACAGATTTAATAAAATTTATTTTGCTATAACTTCGGTTCAGTTTGAGACATATTGCTGAATTCTGTTTCACATTTAAAGAAGGTATAAAGGAACACTTTTGCTGAAGTAGCTGAAAATTTTTGATTTTTTGAGATACGACTATGTTGCAATAAAGGAGCGATATGTTGTGCAACCTCCTCCATTTTCGAAATCAAGGTATATCTCGAAAATAAGAGCTTAATCAAAAAACGGTTACCAGCGTATCGGAATTATGTTAGAACGTCAGGTTTTGTTAATAAAATTAAATAATAAAAATTTTTTTCAACAAAATTAAAAATACGTGATTCATAGAAAATGCGTTTCTTTAATAAATTAAAAACTTGGTTTTTTTTAATGGTTTATTCGATATTTTTTAGTTAATTTCGTTTAATTAGAGATTAAGGAAAGACTTGTTAACAACTTTTCTACAAAATTAATATTTTCTAAGTAACGAAACGGCTTAGCCTTTGCCGATCGTCCTAATTTTTTTCTACGCTTTTTTTTATCAATACCCACCACGCGGGTGAGACCTAAGGAAATCCGACTTTTGATTTTAACGGACACCCTTATGCACACATAAAATAAATTTTTTTTAATTTATGCAAGAGTATGTTTATCCGGCCTGTTCTGAAAATTATGTGATTTAAAATCACTTGCTTTTTAAAATACACGTATGTATGACTTTGTGGTATTCTGTACCTCGTTTCTGTATTTCTCGCAAACTAAAATTTCTCACATGACTGGTGAAACAAAAAATTCCATCGTTTCTCGATTTGTGAGATAAAAGTGTTTCTGTATTTGAATGCGAAAACAGACACCACAAATTCTGTGTATACTGGAATATTTCCAGTCATCAAATGTCAAATGCAAACGAAACGTCAACAAAAGAAATAAATTTAATAAAAACAGGGCTGCCAGATTTGACAATTTATTTTCATTTTGGCGATTTTGGCTCCGAAATAAGCAAAGTGCCGATTTGCTGATCTTTTCTAAAAAAGTGACGAAAGTAAAAACAAAATTAAAAATATTTATAATTTTGTTGTAGCTTTCTATAAAAATTCATATTGAGTTTTTAAATTTCAAACACTTCATATTTTGTGGCGTTGAAAATTTAAAAAAACAATTTGTATTTATATAGAAAGCAACAACAAATTTATATATTTGATATTTGATATTCTTAGCTTATATGGACACTTTTGTGCCAAACCATTATTTCGGCAAGAAAAAATGTTGTTTGTCTATAACCTGTTTATTTATGAACCGATTTGTTTCAATAATAACTACCAGGTATTCTACTAAGTCTATTTCAAGTGAAAAAATAAAGTTAATAGCTTTAAGAATAGGTAAATTATAGATTTATGGGTAAAAATTAGAGGCAAACGTGTTTTTTTACTCTTATCTCAGCCATTTGTGAACCGATATTGTTAAATTTCAATAATATCCTACTTCGGACTACATACGGTATAAATATAAAACAACGTCGTCACTATCAATTCTAGGTTTTTCGCAAAAATAAAAACCCTAAATATTTAAATATTTATAATACTGTTATCAAAGCTGATTTAATTTAACAATTCAATAGAATGAAATGGAAATTTTGCACATTTAAACGAAACCTGTTTAATTAATTTTTTTAAACCCAAGAAAAATTTTGAAAATTTTTGATTTCTTGGTATTTGTATATACTTATCTATTTTTAAAAGGTATGTATGTTTATTTTATTAAGCTTGACTTCTTTTTGGTTTTATAAAATTTTTTTTTTTTTGTTAATATTTATTTTTAATATGATATTTTGTCACGCCTTTGTGTGACTTCTTCAGGGGAAAATAACAATTTTAAATTGATGTCGGATTAAAAAAATAAATAATTTTATAAAAAATAGACTTCAAGCTTAATAAAATAAATATAAATTTAAAAAATTATGTATAAAATACTCATGAACTTTAACAATGTTTTTGATTGATTATGTTTTATCGAATTGATTGATTATGTTTAATCGAACAAAAATTGTTTAAAATTAGTTTTAAATTGTCCGATTTTTAAAAACAAAAAAGACGAGCATTTTATTTTTTCTCAGGAAATTGACGATTTTTACACAAATTTCTGTGGTTTTCATGGGCAACCGCGTATGTCTTAAAATAAATTTCTTTAGGAGAGCCGAAAAAACCATTCTAGTACAAACTATGGGCTAGGTATTGTACCTTTTGAGCTTTGTAATTAAGTAAAAAGATCGGAATGGGTCTATCTGTTTGCAAAAATTTTTAGAACCATGTAAAGAGCGTTTTAAATTAAGCTATATGGCATCAACATTTCAAAATCGAAAAAATAGACATACGCGGTTGACCATGAAAACCACAGATTTGTCTGGCAGCCCTGAATAAAACCAAAGCAAGGAAAGGCTAAAAAAATTTTAATTAACAAAATATAACAATGGTGATTTATTTATTTTCATCATTTAAATTATGAATTCATCATTTAAATTCTTTCTATTTTTTATTTATATTAAAAAATAGCAACAAATAAACATTTTTTAAATTTAAAATATCTATATTTTGTTTTTCTCGCACCAATTATAAATGTGACTTATTTTGACAGTTCTTGTCAGAATATTGTTACAAAATATTGTTACAGAAACACTTTTTCTCACATCCTTCCAATAATTGCTGGAAAATTATTTAAATGACAGATACTTCTCGCAAAGGAAAGATACAGAAACACTTGTGTGAGAAAAACCATTTTCTGTTTCATTTTTCACTGTTTCTGTCCCGATTCACTGATTTCATTCGGAAAATTTTACGATGCGAGAAATACAGAAACGGGCTACTGAAAATCACACCGTTTTGTTTTATATAGTGATAGTGCAATGCTGATTTTAATCAATACTTAGTGCACTACCCCCAACTATGACATAACAGTTTGTTTTATACAAATTTTAAGATAAGTTGCTGTAAGTTTAAGTTTTAAAATTTTCTAAGACTTAAAAATCTTTTGCTTAAATAAAAAAAAATTTTTCTTCGCAATTATTGAAACATAATAAAAATACAATCTATGTTTCACCCTATAAACTGAATACACCTTCACAATTTACATTCACTTCTTTCATCCAATTTGTGCTGACAAAAAATAAGTGTGAATTTCAAATATCATTTCATCTTATTTTTTTTTTAATTTCGGTATTATGTATTCGTAAATAGTCTGATAAATTCATTGAATATTAGTAGAGTCATATTTTGATAATGTGATTATGGCTTCTCTTAAATAAAAAAGATGAATTGCAAATCTATGTTAGACTAGACGTCAATTAATTTATTGTTGTTGTATTCATTTCAAATGTTATATTTTGGTAAACTATCGACGACAGCGTTATTAATGAACGAATTGACTGACGGTCCGTCGGTCGTCCAACACTGTGATGCATTGCTGTTCATTAATTTTGTTTGGAAGACAACAAAGTGTTTAAGCCATTCATTTAGTGTCTGTATTAAAATAAATGTAAAATTTAATGGCGTTTAAATTAACAATGAACAGATAGTTTAAAAAAGATTACACTTCAAAAAAATACAGTCTTCAGAAGCAATATTTAGAACCAGGGGTCTAATTCTGGCAGTCGTGATCGAGTACTTTCTCGATACGAAAGCAATTTTATTTTTAATTCTTTCAGTCGTTACTGAACAAATCGAACTTATTTTTTCAGTATTATGAAACTCAAATTAATGCTTTACAACACTGAAAATAATTCCGATTCGTTTAGTATTGTCTCAAATAATTAGAAATTAAATTGCTTTCGAATCGAGAAATTAGTCGATCACGACTGCCAAAGTCAGGCCCTAGAATTTCTTGGAAAGATTTTGCTGCAAAGTTTCATTTATTTGCAAAAAATCTTAAGAAATTTAGTAACCAAATTGTTGGCAGTGTTACCACCAGCAAAACTCAAAATTACACTTTAGATGAAGCAAAATTACCCGATTTAAATGAAATTACACCTGATATAAAATTGAAGTTTTATTTAATAAACAGACATTTACAAAGAAGCAAAAACACAACAAACTCATTGAAAGAAGATCAATATTAGTCAAACCTGAAAGATTCTTATTGTAGTTTAAAATAAATTAACAAAAAAAAATATTAAAAACTTAAAAAATAAACTCAAAAAATAATGAGTTTAATTTCCACATTTGGTTGCATATATCTAGGGAAGGTTTAAAATGCTCATTGCCATTCCTTTATAATGGGTGTTTTTTAAGCCCGATAGAGCTTACGAAAGGTTAGCAGTCAAAAGAACTGTCATATTGCTCTCACTTTATGTTCAGGCACATCATCATTAATAGATTCATGCTTGAACAACGCTGTGAAGTCACTGGTTTGCGCTGATAAAACAGCAACAATTGACGTTTTGGAGGTCAACATTGCTTATTTTATTTGTGACATGCAGCCAGCCAGCAATGCTTAAAAAGAGGAACAATATTGGACGTCAGCAATGCATTTCATAATCATGTAAATCACTTTGATAGTCATCTTTATCCAAATCTAAAGGCCCAACTATAATATGCCTAGCCTTGCTTAATCTACTGTCAAAAATTAACAAAAAGTCTCTCAAATGTATTTAAAAAAGCAAAAACAAACTAAAAAAACATTTGATTCCGTACGGAATGTGCGATCAGTTTCGCACTTTGCCAAAGCAAATGACAGTTTCTAAAAATTAAACAAAATGTTTGCTTAAGTTCAATATGGTCTGCCTCGTATAATTTACGTGTACTCGCAAATTTGCTTAACCCAACTTAAGCACATTATGGTTGGGCCTTAAGACTCCATCCTGCGACATTCAATATCGACTTTTTGAAAATATATATTTAATGATTGAAGACTTTTCTTAAAAAGACACCGGTGCTTTGGTTCAGAAGACTGTGCATTTTTTATCAACAATATTTAAAAAGAAATAAATGTCATCACTGATATCGAATCTTGATTTTATTTGGGTATCTGAAGTAAGAATTTCAAATAACACATGAATTACTCCTAAAAGAAATTACCCACGCTCTACCCACTAAAGTGCGGGTAATTACCCACAAAGTGGCAACACTAATTGTTGGTCACTACAATTAACTGGACATTATGGTAACCCAAGAATAATAAAAATAAAGTTTACCCCACGTTTCCACATGCAAGTAATTACTTGCAAGTAGTGTATACGTATAAATATCGAAAATCAGAAGAAATGTCAAAAAAAAAACCAACAATTTTTTGAGTGGCTACACAGCACAGTGCAAGTTCATTTTTAAAATGTCGTCAACAAGTAAACTTCTAGCAAAAATTGCCGTATTAAACGAATTAAAAAAATTAAAAAGCGAATGTGAAAAAAATGTGGAAAAAGAAGGTTTTGGGTTTCTGTTTTCTGTCCATCTTGATGAAAAAATTATGTTTATTTTATAAAATATGTGACTACAGTATTGCCGTAGTGGCGATATCATAATGTTACAGAGAAAATATTTTGATTAACAATTTTTTTTTCAAAATGCTTAAAATTCATGATTAAAATTACCATTTAGATGCGTTGTTGTATAGTTGTGCTTTTTTTTATTAGTTATTTTTTATAAATACACAGAAAATCCGCTATAAACATGACTTTTATTTTACTAAGTACTAGAAATTGATACAAAAGTCATCCACGGCAACACTGTTTCTTCATTTGTCATTTTACTTGCGACAAGTGTCAAAAATTTACTTGCAAGCAAATTCTGTTGCAAGTTGAGCTGCAAGTACGAAAAATGTGATGGTGTTAGTAAAAAAGTGTGAGTGTATTGAGTTTTTCGAACTTGTACTTGCATGTGGAAACGCTAGGTTACGCCAACTCAAAAACGCGGTTGAACTATTCTGCGCATGTCAGACAAATGACGTAACGCGAACGCCACTCCTATTGGCAAAAATTTTAAGCTGATAAACTCAAGAAAGTTGTCGTTTAATTGCAGGGTTGCGAGCACTTATAAATTGGCAACCCTTGCCACGGACAAATTAAATCACCGAACGGGAAATCATGCGCATGGCGTAATCTTGTATTCTATCACTCTTGATGATTACTTCCAATTACTGTTAAATTCACATACCATAATACGGTTGAAGTGATCATGAAACGATTAAAGTGATCATAGTATTGTTAAAAAAACTTTAAAATCTTTTTAAAAAAATACTTAAACAATAATTTGCTTTAAACTTAGAAATTTTCTTTGCAAAACCGTACAATTAGGTGACTATATCGAGCCCTAACGGCAAAAACATCAAATTTTACAGGAGAGAGTTTTTTATATTTTATTTCATATAAAATTTGTATGAAATTTGTCGCTTACGACTAAATTGTTTTTTGTGCTATAAACTCGTAACGGTACCTTATGTGTCCACGATATTTTAGACGAAAATTGAAAATTCTGTCGCTTACGTTATTTTCGCGGTAAGGGCTCGATATTATATTATATAAACACTAGAGCCATTCAAACTTAATGATTGCACACAATCATTTCATTATTCAATATGATCGTAAATTAGTGATTAAAGTGATCAATTCTTAAACTAAAATATGACTAAGCGCTAAAATAAAAAATATTATAAAAAGAAAATAACTAAAATCAAAAGTTTTTGGTCGAAAACAAAAATTATTTTTGTTAATTTATTAACAGCGCTTAAGTCGAGCACGAGAATTAGAAAAATCACCAAGATTAAAAAAACTTGAAATCGAAAAAATCAAAATAAATTCGATTAAAGAAATTAGCGTTAGTTTAAAGGCAATGTAAAAAACAAAACAAAAATGTTAAATTAAAATAAAAAACGCTAAAATAAAAAAAGACGTTATAATTAAAAAAATTTCATTAGCTTATGTATAATAAGAAAAATTTTAACATCTTACCAGAGATAAATGTTGCGACATATAATTCAGCAAATGTCAAAATTATGTTATAATTATGTTATGTTATATTAATGTAGACAGCACTTGTTTGTACATATTTATTGGCGGCAATTTATGTTGCAATAATTGTTAGTCAATTTTCGTTGACAATTGAAAAAGAAAAAAAATAGAAGCAAATTGTGTGGGAAAGAAATTAAGTTTGTGAAATGGTAGCAAATTATAATTGAAGAAAAAGAATAAAATAATTAAAAATAAACATTAAAATTATGTTTATTATAAATAAACACAAATAGAATTTCAAAAATTATTTTTGTTAATACAATTTTTTTCTTATTCGATCTTTATTATTTTTTAAATTTATGTTAATTTGTTAAAGCTTGAGGTCTTTTCTATATCTAATATATAAATATATTTATATATATAATATATATATATAATTTTTATTTTAGCAAAAAAAAAAAAAAATATATAAATTAAAAAACTGAATATACATTTAAATAATAAAGGTCGAACAAGAAATTTATATTAATAAAAATAATTTTTCCAAAATGGTGTCACTTTTTACACTGCACTTCTTCCTTATTTTTTTTTTTAACTATGAGTTAAAATAAATACGCTTTTCCATGCCTTTAACATAAGCTGAACAATAAAAAATATTGCTTTGTTATTTGGCCGACGTTATTATTGCTGAGATATTTCTCTTTCGTGTAGACCTGAAATAAAGTTAACCAGAGAAACCCCACGTCTTCATGCGCTTTCGTTTTGAACATGACATGACCATAACGCCGGCAGAGCAACGGTATTAATTTGTTCACGTTCTTGTATGTGGCGAATACGTGTTGATGTTCATGTTTTGATTGACCACAATTTTTGTTGTTGTGGCGCACATGGATGTTAAGACGAATGTTTAGGCAACGATGGCAGCCCATTGACGAACCATGAACAGTCTACACGAGTAGAATTCATGTGCGACATGCTGGTATTAAGGAAAAAAACGCCAATTTATAAAGCAAAAAAAAAAAAAAAAAAAAAAAAAAAAAAAAAACAAACGCTTGAATTTAGAAAACTTGATAAATTTAGATATTTAAATTAATATGGTTTCTAAAAAATGACCATCATTCAATATTACAATAGATTAAGAAAATCATTAGATAATTTGAAATAATGCCGTAAAAAAGGAAATTCGCTTGAATCATAAAAGCACTTGAAAAATCAATAAAATTAAAAGAAATTATGGGAAAATGAAAAAAGCAGACTGAGAAAATAAAAATGTTTGTTAAAAAACGAATAAAATTTGGTTATATCGTCGGCCTAATATGCGAACATGCTAAGTCCACTTTTTAATTTTATTAAAACAACTTTATTTTTGGTTTTCCTCTAAAGCTGATACTGGGAAAAATAAAAAGTTTTTTCTCTTTCCGTTAAAATGTGCTGAAAGGGAGTTAGTAGATTTGCATATAAAGCCGAAGATATGTATCAGCAAAAACCACTGAGATCGGTAAACTCTTAAATAATAAAAAAAAATGTAAAACAAATAAAATTTGTAGTAAATAATAAAAAATTCAAAAATCATAAAAATCACTAAAACTTACAAAATTATAACATTAAAAAAAAAAACGCTCAAATTAAAGGCGAATTATTAAATATCATTATTTAATATATATATCGTAATAAATTTTACAGAAAACTTAAGAATTTTATATTATCGCTATAATAACAAAAAAAATCGCTTAAAATGAAGGTTTTATAAAAATCGTTTAAATAAGGAAACATTTCTAAAAAGTCTGAAAAACATTAAAATTAAAGAAAGTGTTAGATTAAGTTACCCGTCCACTGAATGGTATGTGTGGGTACTTAAATTAAAGGTAATTGTGCAACAAAAACGAAAATAATAAAATTTTGGGTGGGCGGCACTTCAAGGGCACTCTGGGGCAAAAAAAGTTTCCCCCCCATAACACTTATGTATATCTGTGTGGGTACTCAAATTAAAGGTAATTTGCTCACGATTGCCAATATGTATTTTGTTTTTGTATTCGTTTAATATTTTCCTCTCTAGGTTAACTTATGTATCTTTTATAGGTATGCAGAGAAGTTTTAGTTAGCGAAGCCGGTCTTTGTTATACCATAGAGGAGAAAATCCTTTTGCCCGGCCGAAGGCCGGCTATGCAGAGAAGCTTTAGTAAGCGAAGCCGGTCTTTGTTATACCATAGAGGAGAAAATCCTTGCGCACGGCCGAAGGCCGGCTATACAGAAAAGCTTTAGTTAGCGAAGCCGGTCTTTGTTATACATAGAGGAGAAAATCCTTGCGCCCGGCCGAAGGCCGGCTATACAGAAAAGCTTTAGTTAGCGAAGCCGGTCTTTGTTATACCATAGAGGAGAAAATCCTTGCGCCCGGCCGAAGGCCGGCTATACAGCAAAGCTTTAGTTAGCGAAGCCGGTCTTTGTTATACCATAGAGGAGAAAATCCTTGCGCCCGGCCGAAGGCCGTCTATACAGAAAGGCTTTAGTTAGCGAAGCCGGTCTTTGTTATACCATAGAGGAGAAAATCCTTGCGCCCGGCCGAAGGCCGGCTATACAGAAAAGCTTAAGTTACAAAAAAATAAAAAAATCCCGCGATTTTTGTACAACATTAAAAAAGCCAAATAAAAACAAAATATTTACAATCGTAAGCAAAATACCTTTCATTCGAGTACCCACACATAGTTATAAGGGTGGGAGGGGCAATTTTTTTACCCCCCAGAGGGACCCAGAAGTCCCGCTCGACCTAAATTTATTAATTTCGTATTTTTACACAATTACCTTTAATTTGAGTACCCACACATACCACTAAGTAGGCGGGCCTCTTTTTTTGATCCATGGGGTCCCAGGGGCCTCAGCCCCCTTAAATTTTAATTTTGGTTTTTTTCTTTTTTTATTCCAGAGGAGGTCAAATTTTTTTTTTTTTTTCGTACGCCCCGTAAAGTGCACTTTTGCCTAAAAATGTTAACTTACGACTTGTTTTTTGAAATCAAGCATTCCAAGGTCATACAAACAAAAATAAAATATGTGTTTGAGTCGACTAATGCTCTTTATAATGGTATAGGGTATAAAAACGTCTAAAACTTAGTATATTTATTCCTTTCACTCTCACTGCAGTATAGGGCGCTAAATTATTGTTTAAATTCGAAAATGTTGGTAACTGGCCTGCCTCTCCCAGTTTGGTGATAGGGCTACTGTCTATGTATCCAAACACTCACCCGCGTGAAGGGAATATTTAGGAACCCTGCTTCAGTGAGTCTATCACCTAGAAGTTAGTCATCTAATTATCTGAGACGCCAAGGTTATTCATGGCCATTCAGGCTAAAGAGTTCCGAAACAAGCGTATTGGCTATTTGAAGGAGCCAAATACCTTGTCGCTCTTCGGCACTCAGGCACCCACCACTCTGCGCCTTAAGAGATGGTTAAATTGTAATTTAAAAAATGCAACGATAAAATATCTAATGATCGCTTAAGAAAAATGAAAAAAAAAAAATTTAAATTTTATTCTGCTTTTTTCTTTCAGTGTATTTTCTCTAGATAACATTTGTCGTTAAATTGTTTGTGCGGAAGTTTGGAAAGCAGTGTTGTGCAAGTAATTGTATTACAAAAAAAAAAAAAAAAAACAAACAAAGAGTACAAACCCGAATGTTTGTATTTGTGAGTGTCTATGCATGTATAACTGACTCTGACAATTGCATTATTGATGCATTTGCAATCAAGAAAACGACATGCGTGTCGACAGCAGTCCTTTACGTTCTAAAATGACCAGACCCAGAGCCAACATTCACCAAAAAAAAAAAAAAAACGAAATGAAATGAACGCAACATCAATGTCATGCAACATTGTCTCAGTCAGACTTACAAATCACCAGTTTGTGTTAAAATTTTAGGATTTTATCTCTGGTTTAATTTTTTATTTTCTTTCTGTCTTTCTTTTTGCGTTGCGTTCTGGCAAATGTGAGTAGTCCTACATAAAGCAGAATTTTATAAAAAACTAAAAGGAAAAAACAAAAATTATTCAGACTGTTGCAAAAAAAAAAAACCTTAAGAAAAAATACTTTAATAAATCGCAAAATTTAAAACCAAAAAGTAGACTACGAAAGAAAAAATCGTGCCTTGATAAATGAGTTTTTAACCAAAGTTGCTGTCTGGCTGCCAGAGTGAGTGACTGTCGGCCTGACTGTGTGTTTGTGTGTGTGTATGTGTGTATGCGTGTTTGTGTTAGTGAAGTGAATGAGGTAGATTTGGCTGCATCTCAAGCTGATGCAATTTTTGGTTCAATGGTCAGGGCAGAAGGTGATTCTAGTCCTGTGGCATTGAAGTCATCATTGCAGACTAGTGCAACAGCCGGTCGTTCGTTGGGTTCTTTTAATGGCTGGTTTGGTCGGTCAATAAGTACTTGAATATACAGCCATAAAAAAAGCACTAACTGCAACTTGAAAAAAAAACGCTTGACCATTAAACCAAAAAAAAAAAAACCTCGTCTGTCGCTGTTACTTTTTTTTTCACTGTCTGCACTTTTTTTTGGATACGACTTTACTGTGTCTGTCTGTTCGCCTGTCTGCCTGTTTATTTACGTACATATGACTGTCTTTGAACTTACAAAATTTTTAAGTATGCCTACATTTTGTTTTTAATCAAATAAAATAAACTTAAAGCCTTCGCAGTTGCTGGTGTGTTTTTTTTTTTTTTTGTTTTTACATGGCATTATGCAGCTGCGCTTGCGCAAATTTTTTGTCCATACCCAGACACACAATCGTTGTCCGCATCAGTACGGTTGAATTAAATAAATATATAAACGAACAAAAACAATGTAAGACAAAAAAAAAACCGCCAGAGATCATTGCAGTTTAATCAAGCGCATCATTGAATTTTCACTGCAACATTGTTTTTTTCAGATGTTTTGTTGCTGTTTTTTCTGTTTTGTTATTTTTTTTTTTTTTTTAATTTTTGCTAAAACAATCCATAAAAATACTTTGTTGTATTCCAACTTTGCTCATCAGGGGTTTAATAAATGCGAACTTAAACCAGAAAAATATACGAAATGAAATTTACAAGGCTGGACTTAATTCACCATGCGATTTAATGGGTGTATTTTTGGACGACATCAAAATGAAAACACTTATAGGAAGGAGTTTTGTAAAAAAGTTAGTTTTTTTCTGTTTAAATCTTGGGGGAATAACATTAAACAAAAGACTGATCGTTCAAAATGAAAAAGGGGGAAAAAAACTTTACGACAAGTAAAACAGTTAAGTGATGAATGATTATGGTACAGTGTGAAGAATAATAATGGTGACAAAATAATGTTCACTTTTACGAATAAACAATTACAGCTTCTGAGCGCTGCTATGATATCAGCATCTCAAACACAGTATCATTGCTCCTAAATATTTTATGATCACCGCAACCAAAATATATTTATAATTGTGGGCAAAACAAACTTTTATTACAAAATACATAACTTTTCTTGTACTTTGCAAATTTTTGCACAAAGTTTTTCTAAAAAAAAAAAAAAAAATGTTGGTAGAATTTTCGAAAAAAAAATTGCAAACGTGTATTTGCCCAAAAAAAGTAGCGAATTTGCTCTTTACAAATGTTAAAAAATTGCATATGTTAAATTTTTTAAGAAGTAGAATTTGTTTTTCTTTTTTTTCGTATATAAATAAAAATTTAGGCAAAATTTTTTATTAAAAAACAAATTTTATCAAAGTTTTTCTTGGGATTCAAAAAATTAATTAACAAGGTTTCGTTTAAATGTGCTAAAGTCCCATTTTATACTATTGATAAACTGAAATTTATTGTTGATGGGATAAACTATTCCTATGCGCATTTCACTGGTTGCTTAGGCCAGATCGTCAGGAAACTTCATCCAAAGATTTTTTTTTTTTTTTAACTAAAGATATTACACATATTGTTAAGCGAATAAGAATTATAAGCCACAGTTTTACTAGTAACAATATCAAAGCTTAAACAAAAACAACAACAATAAACAGTGAGTTTATCTTTTTCTTCAGTCCCAGCTACAATTGGTTTATTTTTCAACTCTCAACTCTAAATGTAGTTGTAAGTGGGAAAAGAAAAAACAAAAATAAAAACAAATTACTTTATTTTATTTTGCCAGTTCAGTTTTATTTACACTGCCACATGCATATGAGTTATCAAAGTTTTTCTTGGGATTCAAAAAATTAATTTACAAGGTTTCGTTTAAATGTGCTATATTCCCATTTGATACTATTGATAAACTAAAATTTATTTTTGAAGGGATAAGCTACTCCTATGCGCATTTCACTCGTTGCTTAGGCCAGATCGTCAGGAAACTTCATCCACAGCTTTTAGAAAAACTAAAGATATTATACAAATAAAACTGTTAAGCGAATAAGAATTATAAGCCCCAGTTTTACTTGTAACAATATCAAAGTTTAAATTATTTTTTTTTTTTTGAAATTTGCGCAAAGTTTTCTTATAATAGAAAATTTGTGCAAAAATTCGTCTGAATATCAAATTTGCAAAGAATTCCTTACGCATAGCAAATTGGCACAAAATGTTTTCTAATTTGCACAAGATTTCCTGTTGATAGCAAACTAGCTATTAAATTTAAACAATATATCTTATAAATAGCAGTTTTGTGCAAAAAGCCCTTAAAAGCAGCAAATTTTCTAAACAAGTCCAATAAATTGCAAGTTTGCACAAAATTTTTTAAAAATAGCTCATTTATTTATGCCTTTAATAATTTATCAGTGAGTTCACTTTTAAGAAGCAAACCCCCCCCACAACAGTGTGCTGATAAATATTTTAGCATATTGGTCGACTCAGAATTACTTTTTTAATTGATCTAACGAAGTCCGTCCGTCCAGAAGCAGGTTGGCTTTCTGTCCATGTAAGCCTTGTGAGCAAAGTACAGAATGCAATTATGGCAAAAATTTAAATTACCGAGTAATTTTCTTACGAGACAGCTTTTACTCGCCAAAAATGCTACAGACTCAGTTTAGTGAGAAAAAAAATCTGCTTCTCTTTTTTTAATTCAAAGCAATATTGTTTCATTTCACACATACACATTTTCAATCGAAAAGTTTCTCGACGCGGGAGGTTCAGAACATGGACACAGTTTACTTGCTTATACTTAAACAACAAAACTTTGGCTTTTAAAAAGAAATTCTTATACTAAATTGGAAGAAGAGAGAACAATAAAATATATACATTATTCGTTATTGCATGCAAAAACGCAAATAACCCACAGAAACAGTGAAATATCATAACACTGCCTTTACACATGAAGGTAATTTCATGACTACCCGTCTCCACTATCCATCAACTTGGCAAGAACAGCATGTCGCACATGAATTCTACTCGTGTAGACTGTTCATGTTCATGTTTCGTCCATGTGCTGCCATCGTTGCCTTAAGATTCGTCTTAACATCCATGTGCGCCACAACAACAACAATTGTGGTCAATCAAAACATGAACATCAACACGTATTCGCCACATACAAGAATGTGAACAAATTAATACCGTTGCTCTGCCGGCGTTAGGGTCATGTCATGTTCAAATCGAAAGCGCATGAAGACGTAGGCTGAAAGTTCAATATATGTATGTGATATCAACACAAATTAAAAAAAAAATAAAAGAATTGCATGCAAGTGAAATTTCATTTTCAAAATGTCTTTGAAGGGAAAACTTCTTTCAAATTTAGCTCTTCTTCTTCTACTTTTATTGTTTTGCTTATTTGAAGTTTCAGAGTTGCCAAGACAGTTAAATACTCCAAACTTCAGGCATTCGTTCAAATTAGTATTTATTTTTATTTTATTTTTCATGATATTCTAACTTTTTATTTAGAATAATTGTGTTCTTACTGCCGTATTCATAAAAAATGAAAATAGATTTGAATTGTATTTTAAGAAAAATTTTGCATTAAAATACATTTAAAACTTTTTTTATTTTTTATGAATACGGCATTTAATATTTAGTTGAAAAAATATATTAAAATTCTTTATATAAATACGCCCAAAACAAGTTGCTTTTGTAACACAATTCTGAAATTTTAAGTGAAAATTTTAAATTGGCAACACTGCTTAGTTTTTTGTCATTTGCCATCATGAAATTGTTTAAAAAAAATAATTTTTTTCTGGCGGGACAATGTTTGCCTATGGGTCCCAAATATCGAATATTTGTCTCTAAATACTATGGTGTAGGGTATCATATTGTCAAGCTTTAACTACATAACTTTCTTACTGTTTTTTTGTTGAAAAGAAAAATGTATATAAATAAACAAAGTTAAAACCTTAATACATATTTATTATATATTTTATTTGATTTCCATCTTGTCGAGAAATCCCTTTTCCCAAACACTTTGAGATACCAGCCAAGTAAGTCTATTAATGTCAAAGAAATTATCTAGATATTATTTTACAGAACACACTCACAAAGAATTTTCTTCGCTAAGAAGATTTTGTGTGCTTAAATATCACATTATTTATAAAATCATATTCACAAAGTTAAAAACATAAAAAAAGTTTAAAACAGAAAATATGTAGAAATATGTTTTAAAAGACTTAACGCTTAAATCCTTTTAATACAGTGTTTGAAATGAAAAAGTTTATAAATTTTAATTTTATTACAACTGAAAAGAAAAAAGTAGCAGTAATTGTATTTAGAAAAATAACAATGACTGAAAATGGTTTTCTTGGCTGAAATAGTAAACTTATAAAAATAGATAATTCGTCCAAAATTTCTTATAGAACTAAAAAAAAAAATTAAACTTTTGCTAAATCTTTTATAAAAATATACCCAATTTGTATAAAAATATAACAAATTTGTTGAAAAATTTTCTATAAAAATACATGATGAAAATTTGTGTAAAATTTCCCTTAAAAATTTGTAATTGGTGTAACATTTTGTACAAAAATTTTCTTATAAAAATATAGCAGATTTGTTGTAAAATTTCCTACAAAATTACATGATGAAAATTGGTGTAAAATTTTCTATTAAAATATAACAAGTTTGTTGAAGAATATCCTATAAAAATACATAATGAAAATTTTTGTTATATTTCCAATAAAAATTAGCTATTTAGTTAACATTTTTATGTAAAAATTTTCCTATAAAAATATAGCAAAATTGGTGCAAAATTTCCTATAAAATACATGATGAAAATTGGTTTAAAATTTCCTAAAAAATAACATGATGAAAATTTGTGTCCTATAAAAATTTGCTTTTTGTGTAACGTTCTTATGCAAAAATTTTCCTATAAAAATATAGCAAATTCGTTGTAAAATTTCCTATAAAATTACAAGAGGAAAATTGGTGTAAAACTTCCTTTAAAAATACATGATGAAAATGTGTGTAAAATTTCCTATAAAAAAAATTTCATATAAAAATGTCATATTTGTGTAAAATTATAGCAAATTTGTTTTAAAAACTCCTATAAAAATATATGATGAAAATATGGGTAAAATTTCCTATAAAAATATAGAAAATTTGTTTTAAAATATTCTATAAAAATATAGAGAATTTGTTGTTAAAAATCTTATAAAAACACAAAGTTAAAAATTTGATGAAAATATGCGTAAAATTTCCTAAAAAAATAAAGAAAATTTGTATACAACTGCCTATTAAAAACATGGCAAAATTAATTCAAAAAGTAAAAAAAAAAAAAACAAAAATCAAAAAAGAAAATTTGTCTAAAACTTCCTATATAATTATTCCAAATTTGTTGTTAAATTGCCTATGAAAAAACATAATGAAATACAAAAAATTTTTGCTTAACTTCCTAAAAAACTTCGTAAAAATAAACTAAATATGTGCAAAATCTAATTTTTGATATTCTTTAATTAGGCTTGAGTTCATCAAATTTAATTTTCATTAAATTATTTTCACTGAGGGAAGGAATTTTACAACTTGGAATTTTTATTAAAATTTATTGATAATTTTTCTTGGCTGAGCTTGGCTTTTTAGAAATAGCTATGGCACAAGCTCTAATGTTTACATTTGTACTTTAATTTGTACAAATAAAAATGTCGACGAAAGTGGACAAAAAAACATAATAAACAAATGTATTCAGGTTTTCAAGACAAAGTCTTGACAGAAAGAATACGAAAAAACAGATGAAAAAGGAGGCAACATGTAATTTGAAATTTAAGTGATAATAACAGCAAATTTCGAACCACCAGTACTACTGGTTAAAGATTGATGTTTGACTGTTGGCTAACGGCCACCTCAGTGGTGCAGTGGGTAGAAAACAAAGATCTTCTGACGATAGAAAGTGGTGTTTCTTGAAACATGTAAAGATCAACCCGGGTTCAAATCCCAGCTCAGCCAAGAAAAATTATCAATAAATTTTAATAAAAATTCCAAGTTGTAAAATTCCTTCCCTCAGTGAAAATAATTTAATGAAAATTAAATTTGATGAACTCAAGCCTAATTAAAAAATATCAAAAATTGAAAATTAACAGTTCAACTAAAAATCAAAATTGTGCAAAATATTTTATTCTAACAGCAAATTTTCCTCTATAAATATACCAGCAATTTTAGAATACATATTTATTTATATAGAAAATTTACAAAATACAAACATAAATAGTAAACTTGCGAATAAATTTCCTACAGAAATATGTATTTGCACAGAAATTTCCCATTAAAATAGTAAATTTGGGCAAATAACGTTTGAGTAGCAGTCCGCAAATAACAGTTTGAGTGTGTAAAATTCCCAAAAAAAAAAAAAAAAATTATAGCAAATTTGTCCAAAATTTCCAGTTTATGTAAATAGTAAATTTGGTTGAAAATATTCTATAAATTTGCGCCAAAATTTCATATTTAAATAGCAAATTTGCATAAATTTCGTTTGAATAAAAGATTTTTGCAAAATTTCTTATAAAATTTTATATGAAAAGACAAAAAATATAGATACCGTCGGCTTAATATGTAAACCTGCTAGCTCCCTTTTAGCAAATTTTATAGGAGAGATAAAAAACTTTTTATTTTTCCTATTTGCAGCTTGAAAGGTTAACCAAAAATATAGTTGGTTTTACACACTTTAAGGCTCAAATTGAAGAAAAACTACATGCTGGTCGACGAGGGGAATCTTTCTCTACCACACGGCTTCAAAATCTCAATTAACTTAAAAAGTGGATTAAGCAGGTTTGCATATTAAGCCGACAATATGCTATAAAGTGTAATTGATCTGAATTTTCTTGAATAATCACAAGTTTTTGTTCTTCATTTTATAATGACCATTAAACTTTTTACTAAGCTGTTATTTTTTTTTAACAAACTAGAGTTTTTCTTTTCTCGGACGTTTTCATTTTCCGGGAAGCGGGATTAATTTTTCAATTTCCCGGTAATTCCGGCTTAATATAATACGGTACAAAATATTGAATTTATTTGAACACAAAACAAAAAACAATACATGAGATCTATTAAATAACTTTATCAATGCATTAAACGTTAGTAATAAAAAAAAAATGTCCTTTCTTTATATCAAAGCTAGGCGCATTGCCCAAAATAGTTAAATTATTTTAAAAAAATGTAATATTTCTTTGATAATAAGTTTAAGTACAGAAAAAGCATTTGCAAAAACGTATACAAAAACACGTTTCCTTTCTACGGATGGTTACCTTTATAGTCGAAGTAAAGGGTACGGTCGTAAATGCATCAAAACTGCGCATCACTGCTGCAGTGATTCAAAATGATGTTGCTGATGCGTGATTACCAGTAGCGCTTGTAATGCTGATGCTTTTTTACTGCACAACAGCTGTGCAAATTTTGAGTATTTGAACACGAGCTAAATTTTAAAAGTTTTATGAGCGAACATAATATAAACAAAAATGTTATCAACAATAGGAATGGCAAATTTTATTAAAAATATTTAACCAAAAAGTGATAGTTTTCTTATAATTTACAAGAAAAAGCATCAAAAAAGAAATATAAAACGATTTCTTTAATGTTAAAAGTTATTGCATCAAAAATTTAACTGATGCAATAATTGCCAATATTTGCTGCAGAGCTGCGGCATCACTGCATAAAAAACATTTGAAACATGAAAGTAATGCCAAGTTTCTTACTAATGCGCAATTGATGCGCAACAACTGCATTTACGAAAGTACCCAAAATTATATAATCTCAGGATACTTTCTGTTGTCTCACCACTCCTTTTAAAAACTTGAATTAGTTCCTTTTTTAAAGAAAGAGCTTTACTTATCGGAATTGACTTCACATATGTTTCCCGACACAACTTATTTACAACTATATCAAGAGTTAAGTTGCCATTAATAATAATTAGTATTGTGATTATTTTGTTAAACTATTTATGGTTTTTAATCAAAATTTTTAATACTTTTAATTAGGCTTAAGTTCATCAAATTTAATTTTCATTAAATTATTTTTATGAAGAAAGGAATTTTACAACATGAAAATTAACTAAAATTGATATTGATAATCTTTCATTCTTGACCGTGGCCGGGGCTCGATTCCTGGCCGGCAGGTTACCACGACATGTTTCGATCGCAACCACTCGATCTCCTCAGATTGATTTGCCGTCTTACACTCGCAGCCAACGACGACTGCTGACGTCAATAGTCAAACATCAATCCATAAACCAAATTGTATTTTAACCATTGGTAGATCGAAATTTGCTTTTTTGAATGTTTATCCATTTTTAATTGATTTTACATGTTTTTCCTTACTTCTGTTTTTTCCGTACTTTTGTCAAGAATTCTTCTTGAAGTCCAAAGTACATTAATAAATAAAAATCTCGGGAATTTCTGCAAACATTTCCCGGAATTTTTTTCCCGATAAATGTGCGGGATTTCGGGAAGTTCTTTATGCAAAACACTAAAACAAACTAATTATTTGACAATTATGCATGTTAAAAGAGTTAAAAAAATTCGAAAATAATCAGAATTGTCAACAGTTTCGTGGAATAAAAATTATTAGTAGAAATTATTTCTTATGACAACATAACGCCCGTTTTGTTATGCTTTGTCACTTATACAAACAGGTTTGTATGTGGAATGTGTATACATAAACGCATTTAATGAAGTTCTTCTTCCTTTCTTCGGTTAGATGTATGTATGTATGTAAGTATATAGACAGATGTATAACCATGCAGATATACAAATTCTGCTGAATAATTAAACACGATTAGATGTTAGAGCAATATGTGCCAAATTTTTTTATGTATAAAAATCTTCAATTAATAGCAAATTTGAAAAAAATTTTAACAAAAAGTACAGTAAATTTGTACAAAGTTTCTTTAAAAAAAGCAAATTTGTTCAAGATTTCAATATTGCAAAATATCCTATAAATAGCACCTTCGCCAAAATTTTTTTATAAAATTTTCTTTAAATAGCACATTTGCACAAAACTTTCTAAAAATAGTAAATTTATACAAAATTTCTGCAAAATAGCAAATTAACAACAAATTTCATTAAAAAGCCAATTAACAAAAATTTTCTAAAAATTGAAAATTTGCACAAAATTTCCTGAAATAGCAAATTTATATAAAATTTCCGCAAAATAGCAAGTTAACACCAAATTTCCTCAAAATTGCCAATTAACAAAAAATTTCCTAAAAATTGGAAATTTTCACAAAATTTCCTGGAAATAGCAAAATTAATACAAAATTTCCTCAAAATAGCAAATTGACACAAAATTTTCTTAAAATTGGAAATTTGCACCATAATTCCTGAAAATAGCAAATTTGCACAAAATTTTCTGAAATAGCAAATTTGCACAAAACTTCCTCAATACAGCAAATTAACACAAAATGTCCTTTAAAAAGGGAAATTTTCACAATATTTCCTGAAAATAGCAAATTTACACAAAATTTCCTGATAAAAGCCAATTTATACAAAATTTCCTTAAAATAGCAAATTAACACAAAATTTCGTTAAAAATTTTAAATTTGCACAATATTTCCTGAAAATAGCAAATTTACACAAAATTTCCTAAAAATAGCGAATTTGTAAAAAATTTCTTGAAAAAGGCAAATTTATACAAAATTTTCTTTGAGAACAAATTAACACAAAATTTCTTAAAAATTTTAAATTTGCACAATATTTCCTGAAAATAGCAAATTTGTATAATATTTCCATTAAATAGCAAATTTGCACAAAATTTTTCAATACAGCAAATTAACACAAATTTTCCTGAAAATACCAAATTTACACAAAATTTCCTGATAGCGAATTTCCTAAAAATTGGAAATTTGCACAATATTTCCTGAAAATAGCAAATTTGCACCAAATCGCAAATTTTACAAAATTATATATACAAAATCGCACTAAACTAACAACATCATTATTATGAATATCAAATTTTCACAAAATTTCCCATATGAAGCAAATTTGCAATTTTTTTTTTATAAATAGCGAATTTAAGCAATTTTCCAACAAATAGCGAGTTTTTTAAAAAAATAGCAAAATTTTCCAAGTTTATTTTCTATTAAAATTTGTTGAATAAGCTTTGTTTAAATCTAAAGTATCTTTTATGAATAATTTGATTTAAATTAAAAGTTTTAATCACTTTGGATAAAAAATGATGTATTTATTGGATAAACTATTTATGCTAACAAAAGCGTTGTTCAGAAAATTTTATATTCTTCTCATCTACTTAACCCGAATTTATTTTGTTTACTGTCTCGTTCTTATCCGACTTTGTGGTTTTTTTTAATTAGTAACTTGAAAACTGTATAAAATATTCCCAGAATATTTAAGTCTGCAGTTATTTACTTAAACAAAAAAAAATCCCAAAAGACAGACGAAAAAAATGTGTTTGAATACTTTTGTAAATATGTCATAAAGACACTTGTAGTGTAAACAAAACCTGCAAATATTTCATAACGTCAGATCAAATGAAAAAAGGCAGGAAATTATAAATATATGAAAAAAATTCGGTCAGCCAGTTTAATGATTGCGTTTTTCTGATAATGATTCTGTTTTTCTGTTTTAAACATTTTGTCTTAAGTTATTCAAAAGTTATAAAGGATTTTTTTAAGGTTTTAAGATACGATATTTCCCATAAGTACAGAGTACACATGATTTAATATGCATTTAAATTTAAATGTGCCCTTTTAGACACACAAAAAATGAAAAAAAAACAAAAATCAACGTGATTCATCATTAAGTAAATGAATGTGTTAAAAAAATAAAAACAAATAAAAATATACGAAAATTATCATAAAAACCAGACATAATGGGAATGAGTTTAACAATACAAGTCTATAGACAGACATAAAGACAGACAGACATACACAGACAACAAGAAATACGCTTAAACACATCGATAATAAAACTGATATACGCACTCAGCAAAATACAGACAGACACCGGCAAATTAAATTTATTCTTACAACTGAAAACACACACTTTCTCTTAAAGCTTTTGTGTAACAAGTACAATAAAACTCACTCTCTCTTACAGAAAACAAAAACTTGAACTATCCCAGAGAACATGCCAACTTAAAATATTCATATTTTTATTCCCTTCATTGAAGAACTTTACTTTAAAATGTAATAATTTAGGAAATATTTATATTTCTAGAAACAGCAAGTTTTATGAAAGTTTACTATAAGATCGCGAAATAGCAAATTTTATGAAATATTTACTATAAAAACAAATTTTAGGAAATATTTACTATAAAAAGCCAATTTTATGAAAAATTTACTATAAATAGCAAACTTTTATTAAAAACTTACTATAAATAGCAAATTTTTATTAAAAACTTACTATAAATAGCAAATTTTTATTAAAAACTTATTATAAATAGCAACTTTTTATAAAAAACTTTCTATAAATAGCAAATTTTTATAAAAAAAACTTACTATAAATAGCAAATTTTTATAAAAAAACTTACTATAAATAGCAAATTTTTATGAAAAATTTACTATAAATAGCAAATTTTTATGAAAAATTTACTATAAAAAGCTAATTTTTATGAAAAATTTACTATAAATAGCAAATTTTATAAAAATTTACTATAAATAGCAAATTTTATGAAACATTTACTATAAATACATAGCAAATTGTATGATAAATTGTTATACCCTTTGTTTTATAAAAAAAACTGCCTATAAATAGCAAATTTTTATAAAAAAACTTACTATAAATAGCAAATTTTTATAAAAAAACTTACTATAAATAGCAAATTTTTATGAAAAATTAACTATAAATAGCAAATTTTATGAAACATTTACTATAAATACATAGCAAATTTTATGATAAATTGTTATACCCTTCATTAAACAATACATTTACTATAAACACCAAATTTGTATAACAAATTTAGTATAAATAGCCAATTTTTTTAAAAAACTTTTTATAAATAGCAAATGTTTATAAAAAACTTACTATAAATAGCAAATTTTTGTGAAAATTTACTATAAATAGCAAATTTAATGAAAATTTAAATATGTGTAGAACATTTTGTACCAGTAATTTTGAATACATTTCCTATAAATAGCAAATTTTAATAAAATTGACTATGAACAGCAAAAATATCTATAGACGTTACTAGAAATAATTAATTATTAAGCTTAAGTTAATGCATGAATGCTTGGCAAATAGAGGCACTCGATACAAACGATGATTTATTATTCTATGGACAAATATTTCAAGGTTTCGACAAACAACGAGATTTCTCACTTTACCCGAAGATGAATCACGTAAGTTATTTTTGATTAAAAAAAGTAATTAAGGTAGTTATTGGCCTATCTACTAGGAACTGTGTCCTCAGATTCTATTAGTTTATAAAATGTTATGATTTTACAAAACAATGCTGATTCTGCGTGCTGGATGATGAGACATCTAAACATCTGCTCTATAACTGCTCCGTCAAAGAGATCTTGGAGAGCCAATCATGAATCACACAAAAATGTAAGCTCTCTCACCTATCAAAATAATTGGCTTCATACGTAGCTTGAACTTGTCATGAAGACACATGTCTGCACAAAAAGAAACAATAGAAGTCCTAATTTCCTCTTCTATAGTATATCTATCCATCTTTCTATCTATGCAATTATTTCTGTTAAAAACACTTCGTGTTTGTTGGGTTATAGCACACATTTTTACACATACACACACTTGTCTGCAAAATGTTAATATCACATGCTCATGAATAAAATAATGCCGATGATGATGATTCTAATACAGGATGTGCGTAAACAAGCAAGTAAGGGAATACATAATTGTAAGAGTGTACGGATGTTGTATGTCTGGCTGCGTAGATGGAGAATTTGTTATGTATGTATGTGCGAGAGTTTGTTTGTGTCTGTGCATTTGTTACAATTGGTCCTACACATGTAAATTTTATACATTTATACAATAAAAAAAAAAGGAAATGAAAACAATACTCGTAGGAAACAAAAGAAACGAGAAATTGAAACAAAAACGAAAGCCGATCATTCCATAGCCATTTTACACACATTCATACAATCACAGAAATAAGCACCAACCCTTCCATGTGTAAGTCTATAAAACAACTTACGTAATGTATTTAAATGTCATTATGGCGATTAATTTAGAAGGCAACAAGAAGACGTGTTTTTTTTATTACCCGTTTTTACGTGCATTTGTGTGCGTTTAATTTTTTGTCTGGACTGAAAATCATTTAAATTTTTTTGCTGTTGCTTTTATTAAGTATCCTTGAAGAAATTTGTTTCATTTTGTATTGATACAGTTTGAAATTAAGCGCTGCATTAAATTTTATTTTGTTAAAAAAGGGAAACTTTCTGTAACGTTTTTTTTTAACTGTATGAGAGGTAGTGTAAATATGTACATATTTGTCAAATAAATAAAATAATAACAATTGTGATTTAGTTGAACTGTTAATTTTCAATTTCAATATTTTTAGTTAGGCTTGAGTTTATCAAATTTAATTTTCATTAAATTATTTTTACTGAAGGAAGGAATTTTACAACATGAAATTCCTATTAAAATTTCTTGATAATTTTCTTGGCTGAGCTGGGGCTCGAACCTGGGTTGAATTTACATGTTTCAAGAATTACCACATTCTTTCATCAGAATTTTCTGAGTTTTAACCTCTGCACCACTCCACCAGTGGTACTGGTGGTTCGAAATTTGCTGTAATTATCATTTTTAATTATATATTACATATTGCTTCCTATCCTCTGTTTTTATCGTATTCTTTCCGTCAAGACTTTCGGTCCTGTTCTGAAAATCACGTGATTTCAAATCACGTGTTTTTAAAATCACGATTTGATTTGGTGGTGTTCTGAAAGTCATACCGTTTTTGTGTTTCTGGTTGTGCTTTCGGCAATTGAAGATCACACCAAAACTAACAAAAACGGGACACTAAAATATCACACGTGTGATTTTAGTAGACACATGTGATTTGAGTAAAAGTGATTTGCAGAACAAGCCTGTTTGTCTTGAAAACTTGAATACATTTGTTTATTATGTTTTTTGTCCACTTTCGTCGACATTTTATTTGTACAACTTGAAGTACAAATGTAAACATTAGAGCTTGTGCCATAGCTATTTTAAGAACAATTGTGATTTAGTTGAACTGTTAATTTTCAATTTCAATATTTTTAGTTAGGCTTGAGTTCATCAAATTAAATTTTCATTAAATTATTTTAACTGATGGAAGGAAGCTCAGCCAATAAAATTATCAATAAATTTTAATAAAAATTTCATGTTGTAAAATTCCTTCCTTCAATAAAATAATTAAATTAATTTTTTTTAAATTTACTAAATGGCAAATTTTTTTAAAATTTACTATAACTAGCATACTGACTATACATATCAAATTTTCGAAAAGTTTACTTTAATTAACAAATTTTCGAAAAGTTTGCTATAAATAGCAAATTCGAGAAATTTACAGCGAATTTTCGAAAAGTAAACTAAAAACAGCAAATTTTCGAAAAATTAACTATAAACAGCAAATTTTCGAAAAATATATTTGGGGTATTCACAAGGTGTGCTATCATGTTGTATTGTCATAATGTTCTAACATTTTACAATGGTTTAAAAATATTATTGCTGCTTTGTAAACAAAAAGTGTCTTAAATAAATAAAACTTTGCTTGCTATGTTTATTGTGCTGTCGTAATTAATCAGAAGAGACCTGCGCCGAGCAACTGAGCCGAGCGGCTATGATTTTGTAGCCGTCGCCGTTGATGGTATAGTTTTATCCGGCTAACATCCGAATTTAACCTGCGGCTTGCATTTTTTGCAACAAAACACTTGCGGCGTCAATTTGAATCGGCCTAGGACTCTGATGTTTGGTAAACAAACAAAATAAAATATTTGTGGTTTGCGTCTGAAAAATGGAAAATAGTCATGAAAGATCTAATTTAATTAATTAATTCATGGATTAGAATTAAAAAACATTTTGATTTTAGGTAAATAGGTATTTATTTTTTTTTATTTGTTTTAAATCAGCTGACTTAAATTCAAAATAGCACACTAAACTATGAGGGGTTGTTCACAACAGTCGTATTTTTTCATGTTATTATTTTAAGACATATGATTTTATGACACCTTGTGAATCCCCCAATTTTAAACAGCAAGTTTTCGAAAAATTAACTATAAACAGCAAATTTTCGAAAAGTTTACTGTAAACCGCAAAGTATAAAGAGCAAATTATACTGATCTTCATAGGCTATAAAATTTTTTAGGCAAATTACTCCGCAAATTTTTCTGTTTTTTTCTGTATTTTTTTCTGTATGAGCTTAAATACTTGTTGATTATTCTTTATTTGACTTTAATAACGGTCGAGTGATTTTTTGGAATCTTAACCAAATAAAATTCGCATGAATGATGCTTGTCAAATGAATAAATAACTGCGTCTGTGTGTATTTTTGCTCAAACGTTAAATGTCTGTCGCTGAAGCCATTTACAACAATAAGAATATTGTAGCCATTTAAAAATACATATTTATGTAAACCATATTATGATGTCTATAAGGATAAGTGTCTATGGGACAAGTACAGTGTCTATAAGGACAAGTACATAAAGAAAAATATGTGAAAACGAGAAACGGAAACGTTAAAGAAAAAGCGATTAAAAAAAATTTAAAGAAGTGATCTTTATATTGATGTAAATATGTATTCACATATCGTTACCTAAAACGCAAAAGGCCCTAACTAACAAAAAATTAAAAATCGTCTTTTTCATTAAATCTGATGAATTGCATCAACACTTATGTCCACAATAAATTTTGGAAACTTTTATCCAAAATTTGCAATTTTATTAACAAAAAACAAACGGCCCTATCTACAAAAGATTATATGCTACGCGCTAAAAGACTTTACTAACAGTTTCCATAATATGCAACATTGTCAATTGTCAAAACAACTGGTAGGTTTTACAAGAAAAATAGAAGTAAAATAAATTATAAACGGTTTAAGGCAATTTATCGATTATCATTTTTAATAGTAATTTGCTTCTCCTGTAAAATTTTCAAAATGTTAGATAGGGCGTTTTGCGTTTTAGGCAACGATATGTATATTAGGGGTATAACCAAATTTTGGTTCTAGCACTACGCGATAGCGACTATTGTGTTATTTAAGAAAACAATTTGTTTGGGTCGTTTGAAAATAAAAACCTCACCCACAAAAGGGATTTTCTAAAATCCCTAAAGAAAAATATTTAATAAAAAAATTGTAAATATTTTATTAATAAATGAAAAAAAAGTTAAAAAGTTTCTGAATTATTAAAGGACATGAATTTTAAATTTAATGTGCATATTGTTTTGCTTAAAAAAAAACTGTGAGTTTTTGACTAAATGTATTTTCCCACTTTACCGCGTTTTGTGGGTGAGTTTTTTTTTGAAAACCGCGAAAAATTAATATAATTTTTTTGATAGTTTTCAATGGACTATTCGACTATGCTAGGGCCATTTTGATATTTGCAAAAAATGGGAATAAGTTATACCCCTTATGTATTATGTAAATGAATCGTTTATTTCAGAAAATATATTTTTATTCTTTTAATAGAATTTCTACTAAAAAATTAGGTTCTTTGATTTTTCGATTTAAGACAAGCAAGAGTGGATTTTCAATGTGGTGAGACCTAAATTTTAAACAATATCACAAGCTAGCTGGTTTTACGATTTTCTAAGCTAAATCCGACAGGGCAAAAACGTGCGTCAGCGGTAATAGGGACCTTCTAAGGACTAGAAGATGCCTCATGGTAAGCTGTTGCAGTCAGATACAAGTGCCTGTAAAATGACTCACGCTAGGCGACTAATTCAAAAAAAAGAATCCATAGGATCCCTCGATCGTTGTCACCCGGATTGGATGATCATACTTTTAGAAAAAGAGACAGGACAAGAACTGAAAGCGAAGTGATGGATATTATTTACTGATTTGTTGATATGCCTGTGAAAAAACGCTAATTATACTTGAATCATTTCGGACTTTTGAAAACGCGAATAAACCGAAACTGTAACACTTTATATATTTCGGTGTGAATTTAACTGCCACATTTCTACAGCCTTTACAAAAGGAACAATTCACAGACATAAAACACCATAATAATCAAAGACATAACAGCAACAACAAAAGTAAGTTGTAGACATTTTTGGTAAGGGGTTCGTTCACTCATTCGTTTTTGTTGCTGCAGCCCAGTAACAGTTGTAATGGATAAATAACTTACGTTTTCTACACTTTTTTTCTAGTATAGTCTGCTGTTTTGGATGCAATCTGTTTGACTTTGTCTGGCTGTTAAAGTCGTTTTAATTTTCTATTTTTTTTTTTTTTTATTTCTCCTGATTGAATACAGAATACAGAAACCAGACATAAAGTTTAGAGACATGAATAAAGAAAATACAACAATTGCACCCTTGAGCCTGAACAATGAGAAGAAGACAGTAAAAAAGGCAACAAAAAACTGAATAAAAAAAATCCTAAAAATGCACTGACGTTTGTCTACTCAGTCATCCTTGATGTAAAATTACCATGTACTCACTCAAAAAGGCACAGACAAATAAGTTTAAACAAGGATGTGTGTGTGTGACTGTATATATGCGTGTTTCTTAGTATGTGGGTGACTGGCTAAAAAATATTAAGTTAACCTTGAAAAATGAGTCAAAACATCAGTTAACTTAACCAGACAGCAAGTCTACACTGACACAATGGGATAATGGTAAAGTTAATTGTTGGAAAAAACTTGATTCATTGAATTCATAGCAATTTGGATTCTCCATTGAAAAGCTCCTTATCTTCGATAGGAATCCCATTGTAATGAAAAGCACTTTCCAAAAAAAAAAAAAAAATTGATTATGACTAAAAATTGTTGCAATATATTATATTTATTTTTTAACAATATATTTTTTCACAGAACATAAAATTTTTACAAAATCTAACTTTATTCTTGCAAAAAATAACTTATTTCACAAATAGGCCCTTTTTATAGCCAGCTTTGACTAATCATCAAACATGTTTAAAAAAGGCTCTCTTTTACAAAAATAAATTAAATCATTTTAGCAATATTTTTCCAAAAATTCCTTTGTTTTTTGTCTTATAAAAATTACTAGTAATTATTTCCATTAATAGCCTTTTTACCAGCGTTTAAAAAACTGCAGCTAAGTAAAAAACTGCCATTACTTCCACATCTGTATTTGTCGTTAGCCAACAAAAAACGTTTGCTTTTAATTCGGATTCATTAAATGTAAACAGTCGCTGTCAAACCAACTGTCGCCTGCAGTTTTTAAAACTCTGCTTTTTACACTTGTCAACATCTAGCATCTGCCATCAATTTGCTAGGAAGTTAAAATTTTCGCATAAGAAAACTTAGGGCTTAAAGTCAACTTCTTTACAGGGTGTTCCTTTTTCATAGTATTCCGTTCTACATCTTCCGATTATTTTAGCTTCATCACAAGAAAAGTGGCAATAAGTTCTATTATTATTATTGTGGCAGTCTAGTTGCTCTGTATTCTGCTCGCACAATGGTGAAGGGTACATAAGATTCGGCACAACCGAATATAGCACTCTTATTTTTTTATATTGGTTTTTACAAAAAGTCCTTTTTTACAAACACTTTTGTTGCTTTTTTGTTTTTTAAAGTACTTTTTTCACGGAAAGTAAAAATTTCGCAAAAGTTTCTCTTTTCACAAAAATGTACTATATTTTTTAAAAACAAACAAAAGTCCCTTTTTAATGCTTAAAACGATGTATGTAAAAGTATTCTTCACAGCAAAGTACTTTAAAAAAGTACATCAAAGTTTTTTACTTTAAGTCACTCTTTCACATACATATTTAAACCAGTGTTCGAAAATAAACACAAAATATCGCTCCTTGGTGTTCGGTTCGGTAGATTTGTGGAATACACAAACGCTAATAGTGCTTGTGTAGAAAATCATTTAAAAAACGTGCTGTCATCTTTCGAACACAAAAATAATACTGTTTTTTTTATCAAACTCAACAAAAGATGAGAACAATTAATTCCGTTCGATTTTTTTTTAAATCCACACACTTCATTGGTTCGGTTTGGCTCATTAATGTTCGTCCCTTTTGACTGTCCAAAAAAAAAAACAAATATTTTTTACAAAAACAAAATACATGTACGAAAAAAAAAACAAAAAGCCAGCAAAATAATTTTACACAAACAAAATATATACTAAATACACACATAAGCTGTTCGTGGTGCGGTCGTTGCTAAAAATTTTTGTTTGTTCATTTCTTTATCAATGTAAAAAAGAAGCATTATAGAACATTAAAATATAATGTTTGTCTGCAGTATCACTACAATTGTTCTGTTTTTTTACGAAGAACAGAACAATATACAATGTTCGGCTCTTTCTTGAGAATAGTTACGAACGGTATTAAGGGTTGTGTTCGTCTACACAATCATTAAAAAAATAGTTATCGTTCTTCGGTGTTTGAGCCGAACGCTAAATAATGTACTGTTTATTTTCGAACACTGATTTAAACCTTTAAGACCCAACCAGAATGTGAATAACGTGGCTTAAGCAACTGAGCGAATACATGCAAATCATATGTGTCAAACCATATTGAACTTAAGGAAACTTTTTGTTAAGTTTTATGAAACTGTAATTTGCTTAAGCAAAGTGCGAAACTGATCGCACATTCCGTACGGAATCAAATGTTTTTTTTCATTTTGTTTTTATTTGTTTAAATGCATTTGAAAGGCTTTTCTTTTTTTTTTTTTTTTGTCAGGAGCTTAAGTTTGTTTATGCACATTCTAGTTGGGCCTTTAGTTTACAAACACTCTATTTTTTGCTAAAAAATTTCTTGTTGGTACAAAATATTTCTTCTTGTTTTTTTTTTAAATATAAATTGTCTATCATTGACCTATTGTGCACACGTTTTCTCGCACAGACACAATTTTTTATTCAAAAAGATATTTTTGGGAATTCTTTTTTTTTTCTCTAAAAAAAACTTTTTTTCAACTTTTAGCATAAATTTGTATTCATTGTAAATTTATATGCCAGTTTCTATTGAATGTGACTTTGGAATACCCCTTTTCAAAGTAACTTAGACAAAAAAAAAAAAAAAATATTTTGCTTGTTAAAGGAAAGTATTTGAAAGTTTACTTAAGCTCGAGTAGATAAAATATTTGCTAACATGTGGTAAAGTTGATGTTTGAAAAACAGCTGTTTTAGAAATCTTAGACAAACTCTAAGAGGCTTTTAACGACTAGAGATAGTTTTTATTTGTGTATATGGCCAGTTATTTGTGAGTTTTATATATTGTGTGTGTAAAGTGGATTTTTTAAAATGTGCTAAATTTAACTTTCAAACAAAATTTTCAAGTAAATATCAGTGTTGCCAACTTGTGAGTAATTACCTGAATTGAGGTCCTTTTGACTGTCGTGGTTAAAGCGTTGGTAATTTCTTTTAGGTGTAGATCAGGTGTAATTTGAAATTAATTTTTTTTTTTTAGCAAATATTAAAAGGATTTTATTTCAGTGATAAAATTTATACCATATCGGCTATTTATATTCCAAAAAATTTACAGTCTTCTAAACCAAAGTCACTGTTTCTTAAAAAAGGCTTCCATCGTCAATTAAGCCAAACCTTGATAATAAATTGCGCCAGATGGGGTATAACATTTGGCTTAATATGATCCTCCTACACACAAAGAAAATCACTTCAATGACTACTTCATACCATCTGCATTACATAGAAGTATGTAGTTTAGTAATGGCTGACATATAATCTGATACCTAAGTACTTGTGTATGAGTTGATTAGCGCTCCTAATTGAGTAAAAAACATAGTTTTTTTATACAAAAACTACACTGCCCCAGTAGACAAGCTGGTAGTGATCTAGTCTATCAGCACCGAGGTCGCGCGATCGAATCCTGCCAGAGACAGAAAAAAAAAATAAAAAATAAAATAAGTTAAATAAAATAAGAAAAAATAGAAAAAAAAATAAAATAAAAAAAAATAGAAAAAAAATAAGTTAAATAAAATAAGAAAAAATAGAAAAAATTAAAATAAAAAAAAATAGAAAAAAAAAATAATTAAAAAAAATAATGACCCCTATTCTGCGTTTCGATTCGGATCGAAATTTTCTCCGTTTTTGGCAACTTTGGTGTTTGTGCCAATGTTCTGTAACTCCCGCGTTGAAAAACTTTTCGATTGAAATGTGAGAACTGAAACAAAAATATCATAAGTTGAAACAAACATGTTTTTCTCACTAAACTGTTACTGAAACATTTTTGGCGAGTAATTTCCTTACGTTACAGCTATTACACACCAAAAATGATACAGTAAAAGTTTAGTGAGAAAAACATGTTTGTTTCAACTTATGGTATTTTTGTTTCAGTTCTCACATTTCAATCGAAAAGTTTTTCAACGCGGGAGTTACAGAACATTGGCACAAAACACCAAAGTTGCCAAAAACGGAGAAAATTTCGATCCGAATCGAAACGCAGAATAGGGGTCAATAATAAAAAAAAAATTTTTTACTTTATTGAAAGTATTCATCCAATGAATAACACTACATGTTAGTTGTAATTTTGGTGACATCGGAGTAATAAGTTATTTAAGTCCCTATTTGTAAGCGAATGTGGTAATGACTTATTTAACTCCCTATTTGTAAGCGAGGGTGGTAAGTACTTGCCTCCAATGACATCACCGTGTTAAAATAATGAGTTAAAATGCCAATGTATAAGTAGTGAAGAGTCGTTATATTAGCTTTTTAACTCATTACTTTGCAATGTAAGTTTTTGCTGGGAAGTCATACTCAAAAATTCAAGTGCGAATAACACTAAAACTTACTTAATACAATCCTAAATGGGATTACTTACTTAAAATCAATCAAGGAATTTCTTAAAATAAGTACAAAATTCTTAAACCAAATCAAAAAAAAAAAAAAAAAAGCTTTTCGTTGGTAGTGCCACTCTGTGAGTAAAATTACAAAGAAAGCCTTTTAATCTCATTTAACTTACCAAAGTTTGTTGCAGACACTACAACAACACCACACAAGTAGTTAAAAAACGATTTGCTTGTTGTGTGTAGAAACAACAGAACAAGACGAAAACACATTATTTTCATGTTTAAAATGTAAAATCGAAAACTCTTGCTTCTCATTTAGTTTATATTTTCAGTTATATATTTCGATTAAGTTATTAAAGTAAAAACCATATCGGGAATGATGCTGGTGATTTGAATTCTGTTAGGTGTAAAACGGGTAATTAAATCAATCATAATAAAATTCTCTTTCTTATTTCAATTTTGGTTTATTTCAAGTACGAATTTGGGATTGAATCAACTTTATAATTCTTAAATCAAGCGCATTTTGAGATTGATTCAATCTTAGTTTTACTTAAATCAATCTCATTTCGGATTATTTCAAGTACGAATTCGGGATTGAATATGAATAAGTTAAGTATGTCGCGATTGAAAATCCGTACTTGAATCAATCTTTCTGTACTTGATTTAAGTAAATCCGTACTCACCGTACTATTAATACCGCTTCGGATTGATTTGAGTACAGATGGATGGATTTTTCTAAGGAAAACTCTTGTGAATTTTTCTGGAAATACTGTCGTGTAAGCTATAAAATTGTCAAGCTTAACCGGCTTTGATATCATTTGTAATTTCATTATGGTCGGAACATTTTTGCTTCAATTTGCTGGTGATGACTTTGGTAAATATGCCACACTAACACAGAGTTGTAAACAATAGTACAAAACTGCACAATTACAACTGAACAAAATAAATTAATTATTTAAAAGAATTGTGTTAGGTTTGATAAATATGAATTAATCGAATTTCTGGACGATTTTTTTTATACAAAAATTTAGGTAAATTTTACTATAAATATATAAAAAACGATGTTTTTTTTCATTTTAGTTTATTTAACATAAAATCAGTAAAAAACTTAACGAATATAACAAAAAATAACAATCCAGTTCATTTGACTTTAGTATGTATGATTTACATAAATAGTAAACATACTTATAACAAAATTAAAAAAATAATTCACTACTTTTGGACCACTGTATTAAATAATTTACACTTGCAGTAGCTTTGGAATAAGAAAGATTAGGAGGAGACAAACTTTAGCTGTCAAATATATGGAAAGGCTCATTCTTAAAGGCATCTTCATTCCATCTTTCGATTTCTCTTACAGATATAGAATTATTCGGATAAATTTGCGTCAAAAGATTTTGATTTACTTGGACAACGTCATTATGGTCCTAAACTTTTTCCAGCAAACGTGATAGAGGCTCATCATCACCACTATCGTATTTGTCAGAGTCCCAATTAAACAACTTTGACCAAGAATTTTTTAAAGCAGTTTGCGTGACCTCATCCCAAGCTTTCTTTAATAAAATTATTGCATCTTTGATTTAATGAGATTTTAAATTTTTTGTTTAGTTCACCATTCTCAGCAATTAGTTTGGCTAGCAATTTATTTCTATAAATAAGTTTGGTTAGCTTTATTGGATTTTGGTCCATGGGCTACAGCGCTGCTGTCACATTTGGTGGAAAGAAGTCCTTCACTATATTTCCATCTTCGCTTTGCATTGCCTCAATGGGTGAGTGGGCGGAGCAGTTGTTAATAAGTAAAAGGGCTTTTGGAGGCAAACTTTTTTCCTCGGATAAACGAATGACCTATTAAAAAATATTTAAGAATTATGGAACTTATAAATATGTATAAATAATGTTTGCACTAACTTCATTAATAAAGATCTTATGAAACCAGTCATAAAAGATCCGAGATGTGATCCAAGCATTTTTTGAAAAATCGTAATGTAGTGGGTTGTTAAATTTTTTGAAACACCTTGGATTTTTGGTTTTTCCAACAACCAATGGCAACAACTTACAGGAACCATCAGAATTTACTCCAAATAAGATAGAAATTCTTTCTTTTTGGATTTTGTGTCCCGGAGCACTCTTCTCGGAAGCTAAAACATATGTTGTATCTGGCAGGCAGCGGTAATATAGCCTAGTTTCGCCGATATTATATACTAATTTTTAAAAGGCGAATTCAATGCAGCTTTTTAAATTTGGTAAACCATCCATCGCATGCCCGAAAGTCATTCTCAGCTTTATCGGGATATTCTTGGTTGAAAATTACTTAAGCTTTCTCCTTTAATCAGGGTCCATTTAATGTCGCCTTTTTTACGTTGATTAAGAAACCACTTATAGAGACGACTTTTCCATTTTCGGATATTCAGCACTATGTAAAGTTTTATTGGATACGTGTTGATAAGTGTTGGCAACAGCATGCAATATTGATTTTCTATTCGATTTAATATTGCTAATGGTAGAAGACGTTACATTTTTATTCCACTTTCTTATTTTAAAAAAATGTTAAACCGTATACATATACAAACACCAAAAACTTACTTTTAAACTCTAACTACAGCAACAAGATCTGTAAATCATCTATTTAAATGTGATTCCCCTTTTAACTTTGTATTCGGATAAATAAAAATGTAAAAATGTTAGTGTTTACAATAAAAAAGAAAAAACCGCTCGGAAATTCGAATTTTGAATTCAAATATTAGAGCGCCAAATGTAATGAAATAACTGATTCGAATTTCTGAGCGTCTACTGTAATTGGTTCCGAGATTCATAATTTTAGCTGAAAAAATAAATTTTGATTTGATAGACTTTGTAACGGATAATTTTATTTTAGATCACAAAAAAGAGTTAAAGCTTTCTTTTGAATAACCTTTTGTTTTAAGGGCATTCATCGCTGATTTTGATCTTCAATCCAAACAGTAAGAAGTGGCTCCATTTTTTTTCTCTCATTTTTGTAACCTGTTTATGTTGTAGAAGGGGCTAGTTCAAGGTTTCTTTCAATATCAACAGACTTTTCCCCTGATTTAGAACGCGTCAAAATGCCCAGTTTTTTATTAATAAGATTTCTGTATAACGTGCTAAATTCTCAATTTTTCATATTTGGTTAATACACAGTTTTTGTTCTAAGCTTATTTGCTTTTTCTGACTTGTTGCTGCAAAATATTTAAATTAAACTTAACTTCAGGAAATGTAATTTGAAACCACCCTCCAGGAAATGTCACTAGTTAATCTGTACTGATTCACTATTGACACAGTCACCAGTACTAGTGACTTATTATACCCCAGACAATGTTATTTACTATAGACATTTAACACGTGCGTGTCATTGGAAATCTACTACTGAAGTTGGTACTACTGACTAGGTAGTTCCTTTGGAAACATATGTAGACATTGGAACCAGAGAATCACTAGTACATTATAGTAAATGTAGTCTACAATTTTGGTACGAATACCAAATCATAACAATCTTTTTTTAATATTTCTTTAACCTTATGGGAATTGTACTTCTCAGTTGTTATTGATAAAAATTTTTTCGTATTTAAGCCAAATATAATAGCAAATTTAGTGTAGTGTAGACACTTCGTTGACAATGTCACCAAAATAGTCGACAAAACTGGTGACTTGGAGACACTTGCAACCAGGTTTCCTTCAGGGCAGTTGCAATTAGCAGACAACCTTCACATACATATTGGCATTAGACTTCAACGGGAAATCCCCTTTTACTGTTTCAGCTTTGTACAAACATGTTTATATTAACGACGCAAATCGAAGCACTAGCGACGCAACTTCGACGCCATGCGACGCAAAGTGAAACAAAAACGACGCAACTACGAAATCACAGAAATTTAAAAAAGACGCCACTGCAAAAACGACGCAATCCAAAGCGACGCAAACCGGGGTATTGGGTATTATATGTTAATATAATACATAAAAATTAAATAAAACTTAAAATAAACTTATTGATAAAGGTGGTGCCTCCAGATGTCAAAGCTCAATCAAAGTACACCCTAGGGCTGGAAACACCGTTGCCTTCGACGCCATGCGACGCAAAGTGAAACAAAAACGACGCAACTACGAAATCACAGAAATTTAAAAAAGACGCCACTGCAAAAACGACGCAATCCAAAGCGACGCAAACCGGGGTATTGGGTATTATATGTTAATATAATACATAAAAATTAAATAAAACTTAAAATAAACTTATTGATGAAGGTGGTGCCTCCAGATGTCAAAGCTCAATCAAAGTAGACCCTAGGGCTGGAAACACCGTTGCCTTCAGTTTAGACGTAAACAGTTGTATTAGAACTTTTAGCTCTTGGTGCTGAAAATGGTTTGGTCACAGCAAATATTTTTTTTTTTGTAATTTTTACCGGCTTGACGTTGATGATGTTTTTTCTGCTAGTAATTAGATTGTCGGCATAATGAATAGCAACATTACAGTGAGGTAGTCTTCGATTTCGACAGTTTTCTTTATAAGATTTGATGGATGAAAGTATTCAGAAGAACAAAACGATCTTCTTTCTGTCAGCTGTTGTAACTTGGCTTGATGGTATTATATTTTGACTGATTTATTGCTCACGCTGATTGCCTTATCGTTGTATTGAAAAATAATGCTTACAGTTTGTAACCTTTTTGCTTCGTGTTCACTTTTAGTGTTAATGTTAAGTTTTCCCTTTATTAGAAAATGTTAAAATTTTTTTACAAACAAAAAAAAAACGACAGTGTGGGACTTCTTTTTCCCTTGTCTGGGTTTACACTATGAAAGTTTTCTTTCAGAAAGTCTGAGTTTATTGGTGAGAGGGGAAAATAACATGTTATTACTCTCTCCTTTCTCATCGATAAAATCAGCTTTTCTGAAAGAAAACTTTCATAGTGTGAAGCCAGACTTTATAAAATTTTGTTAATTACAGATCAGTTTACTATCAGCTCAATATTTTAAGTATGTATATTAAAAAGCAATCGGCCCTATTTTCTTTTCTTCCATTTATACACAATAAGATTAAAAGCTCCAAAGTTTTTTATATTTCAACTGTTAAATGCAAAATTTCCAGTTAACCATAAAAACTGCTGCCGTGTGTAACACTTTAAATTCCTTAAATTAAATTTATTCAACTTTACAAATTTTAATAATCCCAAGGAGTAATTTAGTAACACATTAAAAAAAAAAATAATGTAATTTATTAACAAATAAATATTGACCATATAAACGTACTCAATTAAAACACATTCAATCAATTTCCCCAACAAACTGGTTTGTCCAACGTCAGACTAAAATTAACTTTTGCACAACAAACACCCAGACACATCCATCCATCCATCCAGCCAGCCAGCCAGACAGCCAACTAACCAACCTACTGGACGGTGATTAGTTAGTCTGCGAACAGTAGCAGAATAATAACTGGAACAGTAGTCGTCTGGCCAGACACATTTAAATTTCCCTTGGACAGTAAAAAATTGAACGCAGCAAAAAAAAAAAAAAAAACAAAAGCAAATTAATATTCAAAGTCAAAAGGGAAAAAATAAAAAAAATAAACTAAAAACTTCAAGGCCATAAATTACGATTAGCACAACACAATGAAATACATGATTAAGGACAAGGGACTAATGCAATCTGGGAAAGGAAAGGTTTAAAAGATTTTCTATGATTAAAATCTTGTAGAAACCTTTTTTGATTAAAAAATATTAATTTAAAGAAATATAATGTTTTTTTTTAACCACTAAGTCGTTTATATAGAGTTCGAGTGCGCTGCTGAAAGACCCTTCATACTGAAAAATTCCTCCAAAAACATTTTTTTTTCTTTGACCACCAGACGTCAGACAAACCATGATTTGATATTGAAAATTTAATTTAAATCGTTTTTGGTAAAAAAAAAGTGACCCAAGGGGATGAATAAAAAAAAACATGGTGACTAGACATTCGCAGGCACTTGGCAATAAAAATTATAACTTTAAGCATTTTTTGTTGTTCATTCATCATAGAAGAAAAAGATTTGAACCCCAACAAGTGCTTAATGAAATATTAATTTATCAAGAAACAAGTAAGAGTGCTATATTCGGCTGTGCCGAACCTTTAATGGAAATCGATGCATTCAGTCGCCAATTTATTGGCTGTTTTTTTTTTTAATAATAATTTAAATTTTTTAAGAAGATTGTTTCATATTTGGGTTCATAAATCTTTTCTTTCTTAACCGATTGTGCTGGATTTGAATCCCAAACTGCTTAAGGCTAGTTTACACTATCTCACAAGTCGTACGTATTCCATAATACTTTGTGACATAGAAATCTAATGAGTTTTGTTGCAACTGTCAAAAAATCTAATTTAACATAACAGTTTGTGTTCACACCATCGCACAAAGTTTAAACACTCACACTTGAAATAAAATGCCACCCTGATTCAGTAAAAAGTATTATTGTTAAGAAATTTTTCAAAAAACGTTGAAGTCGTATAGGATGTCAAACTTTTTTTCATAATACTTGCCATTTTCATCACACATGCATTCACACTATCTGACTTTTACACATTGCTTGAGTTTTTGACATGAATTAATACAAAGTATAATAGTGTAAACTAGCCTTTAAGAGAACAAGAAAGAATTTTACAACAATGTGATTTTTTGCTGTGGAGACAGGCGGGCATGGCTAAACTAAAAACCAACATTCCAAATGATATCATGGCCATTATACCCGAGATTTTGCAAAAAGTTATGGAAAATATGCTTAAATGAGAACGTTTGTGCCAAGCAGAAAGTATACATCACTTACATGATATCATTTTTCAAAGCTAACTGCAAAAAATTCCCCAATAATATACTGTATTTAAAAAAAAAATATATATATAATAATCGCATAAATAAAAAAGTTTCTTTAAAATGTATTAAATGAAACATTACATTAGATCTATGAATGCTATTCATTTGATGAATACTTTCAAAAAAGTAAAAAAAAATTTTTTTTTTTTTTTTTAATTTTTTTTTTTTAATCAAAGTTGTTCTTCTTATTCAACTTTTTTTTTTTTAACCAGAGTCGCTGGCGGGAATCGATCCCGCAACCTCGGCGCTGATAGACTAGCACACTACCATCTAGCCTACTGGGGCAATGTAGTTTTTGAATAAAAAAACTATGTTTTTTGCCATTACTCAATTAAGAGCGTAAATATGAGACATAACAACAATAACAACGTTTAATTTTTTTTGTTTACGTATAATAAAAAAAGACCACATAAAGAGAGAACAAGCTTTTTCGTATACATCATTTGGTTGACAACAGTTTAAAATAAGGGTGTGTTTTTTTAAAGGAGAACATTTATTTGTTCATTACTTAGTACATACTATATGTATTTAGGTATGTACTTTAAAAGAAAACTAAAAACATACGTTTTTATGGATTGAAAGTTTTTGCTTCATTACTATAATGACATTTTTAATTGTCATAATGAAAATCTAAATTTATGAAGGCATGCTTGGGGGACGGGGTCTTTCACAGAGGTCGAAAGCTCTCTGTCTGCTATCCACTTGGGGATAGCAAGAAGCGATTCCTTTGTCTGAAACTCCCAACTTCTCACAACTTCCGGTCTTAGACCAAGTGTTCCCTGGAAATGTTATTCAGGCACCCGTCTGATGACAGCTAAAGTGAGAAGGCGTACAGAACTGAGTATCCTGAGTGCAGGCTTACGCCGACGCGTCTCAGGAAAATAGGTGACAACTGATAACATTTAGTCACTGAAACTCACCTGTATTAAACCGGCCTTGCGGTGTTGGCAGCCCCAACTCTAGGATCGGAGGCTTTGGCCTAATCAGTCAATCTTCCTAAAATCGTATGATTACAGAAACGTCAACAAATTTAAATAATAACGATCCCCCCCGATGACGACTTTTGTCTTTAAACAACGGTTTATGATTGGCACATGGAATATAAGAACTCTATCGCTGTTTCTATATTGTATTTAAATAAATAAAGGACATATATATATATATATGCTTTTTCGAAATATTTTTATACCTTTAATTATTGAGACTAGAGTTATTTGAATGTTAAAAATATTTTTTTTTCAATTATTGAAATATGTTGCTTTTATAAAAAAATTTGATTTCATAAATTTAATGGCATATTACATTAGATGTATGAAATAATTAAATCCTTCATTTTTAAATTAATAATTAAACATATTTTTAAGGAAACTATAATTTTGTATTAATTTATGAATGTAGTTATGTTTATATATTGTTTTTTATGTTCCCAATTAAAATTGTTTGTTTAACTTGGACAAACTTTAGTTTTCATATATCCAATGAAAATTTTTAACGTACTTACGAAATCCAATGAATCGATTTTAACGAAAATACTTCATTATAACTACGAAATTCCATTTGGACAATGAAAATTTTCATTTAACCAGTGAAATTTTTTTTATGAAAACGATTCATTAAATATATGAAGCATTTTTCTTTCAGTGTGTATATAGCTAAATTTTGTAACGTTTAAACTAAAAGAAGGGAAATGCCTTTATTTCGAAAAGCGCTCTTTTTTTTCGGAAAAAATCACCTCTTTCGTTATTTTTTATATTTTTTATTATTTTTTGAGGAAGAAAGAAGCAAGTGTTTGGGTATTTGGTGCAGAATCAACATATCCACCCTTGCCTATATACAGCCCATACTCTTTGAAGAACGTACTCGACGTTTTGACAACCTATCGACCATGTTATAAAAATTAAATGGCCGTAGCTTTCCCGATTTTTAGAGAAGTTCTAGGAAAGATAAATTATAAACTATAAATTATATTTAGGGGCATCATTTTATGCATTTTCAAAACAAGACCGTTTTCAAAATTTGTTCGATTCCAATTTCACTCGAATCTATTTTCTAGATCATGGTTTTATGACTAAGACTCTATTAGACCACTTATCTTGTCTGTCAGCTGGTTCCATATGTGCCTCTTAAAATTATAACTACAACTTAAAATACTAATTATTGTTAAAATAGTTATGCTTGTACAGCTTCATCTATCTCTAAAAATTATACAAAATGTGGCGATTTCTTAATCCTTTTACGTTTGGTGATATGGCGAAGTTTAAAACGATTGGCGATATGCGAAATGTATTTTATGTAAATATTTTCTAATTTACATAAATCTAAAATATTATAAAAACTCTTTTCTCTTGTGTGTAAATTTTATTTCAAATTTATAATTCTTATTATAAATAAATGTTTCAAAATTGTTCTAATATATCAAATATTTTGTGAATCATTGTAAAATAATACTGCCTTTCGCCTTTCGTAACGTACATTCAATGGAGAAAAAGTAAATAATAAATAATAAATAATAAATTATAATTAATAACAAAATAATTATCTGTAAAAACATTAAATAAATAAACATACCGCCAAGTTATAAACAGTAAAATTTCAAATTTCTTTAAACTTACAGCCATTTCTTTAAGAAAATTCCATAAATTTTAAAATTATATTGATAAATCAATGTAATTTTAAAAAATCTTTAAAATTCCTACGTATATTTTTAAATATGTATATAAATATACTTCTGGAAATAACCTAAATTCAGAACCTTAAACTTATTTTCAAGTTTTTAAAAACACTGAAACGACTTTTGTGTAATTTTTCAATAATTTTCTAACATCTATTCCGGATGATTTCATGCATTTCCTACTTTAAGTACTAATTATCTTTACTTCTCTTAAAATCAAGAAAAACTACGCTCATTTAAAAAAAATAATTGAAAATCTCCATTGATTAAAACTTCATTTGTTTACGATTTCAGATCATGGCGTATTTAATAAAAAAATCACAGATGGCAATATTTTCTTAGCAAAAATCTTAAACAAATTATTTGGTTGCTGTTTTGAAAGGGATTATAAAACATTGGTAACAAATAATGAAAAAGTCGTAGTACACAGTACAAATTATTCGAGCTCGTAAATAATTGTACCAAGAATAACATATTCGTTCGAAATTATTATTGTTTTAGAAAAAAGTAACCAAAATGAAAAAAATATTCACATCTCCACATTGAAAAAAAATAAAACCAATTTTGGCTAGAAAGAGCCAAAAACGGCAGCTCTGTTCAGAACACGAAACTTTTATGGTTGCGGTCGTCGAATGACACGTATTTGCATCCTGTTGAAACTGCAACTCTCCGGTTTACACCCTAAAAATTGTAGGCATATATCATATCAAGGATATTTCCCCTTTTAAAGGGAAAATCAGGTGCAGCTAATACCAAATTAATAATAATCCAAAAACTCAATCCAAAATTGACAGATCTCTTGAGATCGCGGCACACAAGATATCCTTTCTGGTACCATGGGTGTCAGTAGCCCCCGGTGACATGGCACCGGACTGACTATAGGTTGAAGCCTCTGTTAGTATGCTTCTTTCCGGAAATGCTCCATGTTGATTGTCTCAAAATACCTAAGACTTGTGTGAAAGTGTAAAACGGCCTTAACGGATAGTGTTTGGTCCAATTTTAAATGTATCATTTTGCTTCGATGGATTAAGACATCGTTTTCAATGGACACGAAAGAATGTGTGATTTGGGTACATTGATGGAGAAGAATCGCCTCGTCCGGGAAGGCTACAGTCCAAAGACCAAACGTCAAGTCCATAACAAGACAAGCTTCCAATGTAGAAAACCCATTTTTAATTTCTTTTACTCGCACCACACTAATGGTGTTTTCTTTTCTGACAATAATGTTCCATTTTTGCTGCCATTCGCGCGGGTTTTTGTTTTATTCTAAAAAATATGCAAAAATGTGAGAAGTTTTCGTTTTCCTTTTTAAATATATTGCAAAAATAAATATCAAATTTGTTCCATTTCTTACCCCCAGTTACAATTGAGTGTGAGATAATACCCTTTTTTGCATCTGCGCTAAGTACTTTTTTATGTAAGCAAGTATTTTTGTATTAACTTTTTTCCTGTGTTTGCGTACAATTTGTGTTGTCTTGTGATTTTGGGTTGTATTGTGATGGATATAAGAACTTTTTGTTTTTCGTTCGTTTTACTTTTATTTAACAATTATTTTTTTCTGGCGCAAAATGTTAAACAACAGCTGACTTTAATTATTGAAAATCAGTGTTGTTAACGCTTATTGTAATTCAAAGAAAATTTAGTGTTGCAAATTGCTACAACCGTGGTGAATATCGCATGTAAGTACAAGCTTTGCATTCAATATTAAAGGCCTAACCATAATATGCTTTGCTTAACCTACTGTCAAAAATTAACAAAAAGTCTCTCAAATGTATTTAAAAAAAAAAAATAAAAAAACATTTGATTCCGTACGGAATGTGCGATTACATTCGCACCTTGCTTAACACATTGAGTGCCAAGCGGTTTTGACGAAAACCTTCCCAGGAGGCCAAGCAGTTTTTGTGTTATTTACATTTTATACATTTTTCACTTTATAAAACCTCAAAAAATCATCCTAGACCCATGAATGCTTTTGCAAAAATTTTCAGTAAAGAGTTCTTTATTTAAAAATCACAACACATTTCACTCAATGTCGTCTATAACTGAACGACAGGCTCTAAATAAACTAAGAAAAAAAATCACTGTCGTACGGAAACGTACGACGTGGCACCCCACGACGACTTAGGTGCCGTGCAGAAACGTATGACGTGGCACTCAATGTGTTAAGCAAATGACAGTTTCATTAAACTTAGCAAAAAGTTTCATTAAGTACAATATGGTTTGCCTCATATAATTAACATGTATTCGCACATTTGCTTAAGCCAACCTAAGCACATTATGTTTGGGCCTTAAAACGCTAAGTACACATTAGTGTTGAGTGTAAAACGTAGCTATTATTTAGTTCCATTGTAATTTAGAAAAATGTATTACTTTGTAAGGATGCGTGTAACCTGATAAATATATTACACAATTATAATGCATTATTTTTTTTAGAAAGGAAAACACCTTAAGCTTTTATTTATCTCTTACTATGTTAAATCTTCACTAAAGAATTAACTTAGATTTAATAACTTTTGAAAAACCACTGCAAAAACAAATTCCTATAAAGAAGCAACCACAAATAGCAGCATTGAAATAAAACTTAAAAATTAAGTCCCTTTAAAAAAATCCATATTTAAGAATCGCTGCTAGAACAATATTTATTAAAAAACATAAAGACGACAGACATATTGAATTTACAATGTCTGTAAAGTTATTGTTACACAATCTTTCGTACATTAAATACAACGTACGAGAATATAAATAATTATAATAAAAAAAAAGTTTTCATTTAGAAACTTTTATCAACCTTTTTGGCTTTGAGTGGTAATTTTGAAATTATTGTAAATTAAAAAACTTTTATCAACAAATTAATAGAATTTAGAAGGATTAAGCCAAAAAAAACAGAAAGTACCTGGGAGAAATAAAACAATGTTTTTAAACATCATCAAAAACTGAGAGAGAGCTGCAATATTGAATTTAAAATGCACTAAAATCACGGTTGCCAGATTTTACGATTTACCGTAATTTTGACTACTTTTGGGGGCCAAAATGGCCTATTGACGATTTAACAATTTTTTAAATAAACAATTTTGTACTACCCTACAAAAGCTTTTAATATTATTTACATTTATTATTTGCTTCTTAAGGCTAGTTTACACTAATAAACATTGTATTAATATATTTCAAAAACTCAAGAAATATGTTAACAATTTTCTGTTTGTAAAACCAAGATTCGAACCAGGGGACCCACAGTTTCTAACCTAAACAAACCCCCTAGACAACTGAACCATGAAGAAACGTTGTGGGAATATCATTTAAATCAAATATGGCCCGTTTTACGCTGAGTGTGGGTTTTTTCTGATATATCCGTCATTTTTGTACCAATCTGGCTGAATTTCAATAGCAAACTTAAACAGAGTATGTGTGACATAAATATATGACTACCTAGTCCCCATCATTTCTGGGGTTTTCGGAAAGCCCATTTCCACATACTCACGGACAGACGAACAACCGGATTTGAACTTCGCTTTTCATAAAGACCCAGATTATATATACTTTATAGGGTGTAGGATCAATATTGTGGAACTTACAAACGGAATGACAAAGTTTAAAAAAAAACACATACAATTTAAAAATATGCATGAAATCTTTATTTGAATCGATAGTACGGTCCATATAATTTAATGTTTGAAGATTATTTCATGCAAATGTTGACCGTGACGGCGCCTCAAAATGGTCCATCCGCTTAGTCCAACTTTGGCATACTCTTTTCAACATTTCGGCCGGTATCTCATGAATAAATGCTTCAATGTTGTCTTCCAATGCGTCAATTGAATCGGGCATGTGTGTATAGACATGAGCTTTAACATAGCCCCACAAAAAATAGTCTAAAGGCGTTAAATCGCACGATCTAGGCGGCCAATTGACCGGTCCCGAACGTGAAATAAAATATTCACCGAACTCGCCTCTCAAAAAGTCCATTGTTAAGCGTGCTGTGTGGCATGTGGCACCGTCTTGTTGAAACCACATGTCATGCAAGTCAAGTTCTTGCATTTTGGGCAAAAAAAAGTTGGATATCATCTCACGGTAGCACTTACAATTCACAGTTACGTTACGATTCGCATCACCTTTGAAGAAGTACGGTCCAATGATGCCACCAGCCCATAAACCGCACCAAACTGTGACTTTTTCTGGATGCATTGGTAGCTCTGGCAATGCTTCTGGCTGATCTTCACTCCAAAATCGACAATTCTGCTTATTAACGTACCCATTGAGCCAAAAATGAGCTTCGTCGCTGAACACAATTTTTCGATAAAAAAGTGGATCGCGTTTTGATAATAAAATTCAATAATTTGCAAGCGTTGTTCGTTGTGCGTCAGCTGATTAAACCAGTGTTGCCAAGAAGATAATAGCTAAAAAATCACCCGATATATACCCTCTTACCTTCGGTGAAGGGTATAAAAAGGCAGTGTCCATCATCCAAACTCAATGCCTTAATTCTTTTTTAATGTAGAGTATTAATAAATAAACTTTTGTAAAAATATATAAAAAAAAAAAACTCCAAACAAGACCAAAGACAGGCATGGAGATGTAGACTGACGATGATAGTTGATGCTGATGAATAAACACATTTAGACACACACATCGAAACCCATAAATTCGAGTTCAAGCTTGTTGCAAGGCGAATAGTGAAGAGAAGGACAAAGAGAAGAAAGGTGCCGTGTGCTGATATACGGGTCAGACGCTGAATGTTGCACCAAATATGATGGCAGGCAGAGTTTTCGTTTGCAAGTAAAACTTGGTCGAGACGGTGACGGTGTTGTGTGTAAGAGTGTGTTTTTTCTTACTTTTTGGATGATGGTAGTTGCTGTAGTGATTCCTTTTGTTGCCGTGGTGGTGATGTTGATGACGATGATGGCTTATCGTAATTTTATGCACAGCCAACGTCACTCCTCACGTTTGATATTGCAAGTGTATTGTTTGTGTTTCATAAAGATTGCATTGCATTGTATTCTTTTTGCAAACATGTTGTTGTAGTATTTTCCACCGTTTTCTTTTCGACAACATCGAACTTAACACTATGGGATGGACATTTTAAATTTTAAACAGTTTCTAAGTTAACTTAAACAATTTTCTGTAGGAAATCCTTATAATTATCATTTCCTAAGCACAGTTTTTTTTATCGTTGGCTCAACTTTCTATGAAAAATTTATCAGTTCATGAGCACAATTTTTTGTAGAAACTTTCTCAGCTTGTGATCCAAGTTTGCAATACAAATTTTATTAGTTCGTTAGAACAATTCATTGTTAAAATTTCCTCAGTTCGTATATCAAATTTGCAGTAGAAACTTTCTCTAGTTGTGAGGCAAACATTCGATAGAACCTTTTTAAATACTTCTTCAGAACTTTTCTTAAGCTGGAGGTCCACACCATGCATTCCACGCTTTTTTGCATCCTACGCAGATGCCCAAAAAGTAGAATCTGTTTTGTTTTACGTAGCAAGATAGTGCCCGTTGCGATTTTTATCGCTGCGATTCTTAGTTTTTGGTCGAGAAGAGAGCGAGAGAAATTAAAAGGGTACACAGCAGTGTTGCCAGTGAAATTTCAAGAAAGATACATTTTAGTTTCCAAAGAGATACACTTTTTCCCAAAAAGATACGTTTTGAAAAAAATTTGGAAATCCATTTTTAACGTTTAATATTTATTAACATAACATTTTTATTTCATATTTAAATGCATATTTGTAAAGAAAATGATTTCGTATAAATTAATTTTTATATTTATTTAAGTCATAAATATTACATACATATGTAATTTTTAAAAATTCAGTAAGCAAACTTTAAAATTTATTATTTGTAATTATCTTTGAATGTTATCAAAACAAATTCATTTTTGTAAAAACTAATATACGAGTTAAGGCGATTATATCAACGTTCATATAAATTTCCTCAAAATAAAAAAGATGTTCATATATCCTCAGAACAACTTTGCACTAGTAATCATCGATTTAGGTGGATCGTATATTGCAACCCCTTAATGTTTTCTTTCACCATTATTAAAGCTGCTATCAAGGCAAATTCACTAGAAGGTGGGGTCAAGTCAACATATGGTGTTTTTTTTCGGTGGTCGACTTGTCAAAGTGTGTATGCAAACTAAATTTTTATGTAAACTAACGGCATCGATGATCAGTCTTAATAAGTTTTAGTTGGCTAAATATTTTCGAATGTTTTGTTTCTGTACATTTTGCGTACAGATTCAAAAGATACGAAAAATGTCAGGATTATACATGATACCTGAAGTAGTCAAAAGATACGAAAAATGTATCTTTCGTATCCTAACGGCAACACTGGTACACAGGCAAGTATACTCTTCCATTCGTCTTGTTCTCTCATTCGTTATCTCATTTGGAGAAAAATGTATATTATTATTCTCGGTCACAATGTAAAATTCATCGATAAAATTTTTAAGCAATATTCAACATTTTTTTATTTTCCGAATTTATTATTTGAGCTAAATTTCAGTTATGTATTTTACAAAGTTTTTTTGTAATAGTTCTATTCCTTAAATTTTTAGGAATGACTTTCATACACTACCAGACTATTATATTGTATTTTTCTTGTTACATTTTACCTTAGCTATCCTTTGGATAGCAATGAAGTATATTGTATGTACAGAAACATTTTCAATTATTAGATACCAGCAAAATGCGATGCATTTTCTGGCCTGCTACGAAGGAATTCTTTAGAGGGTACTTAAAGAGGGTACAAAAAAGCTTAGAATAGTAATTTTTTTAGAAAACGGCTTCTCTGGAAAAATATGAAACTTGAATGGTTGGGCAAGAAATGATGTTGAAAAAGGAAACCTGTTTGGTAATCATTTGAAAAACGTATTTACCCCAAGCATATCTCACGATATTGAGGCCGAGTTACCACCTGTTGTTGCTAGAGCAGCTGTTCCCCAAAGATTTGAGATAAGAGAAATCGAAAAAGCTATTTGTGATTTAAACCCCAAGAAGGCTGCTGGTTTTGATAAGATTGGCAACAAATGCTTCTGGAGCTACCCACCATAGCAAAGAAAATTATTCTTTTAATTGTTGATGCTATTTTACGCCTTGAATACCCTCGAGAATGGAAGGTCTCCTTAGTTACGATGATACCAAAGCCAGGAAAAGATCACACCAAAGTTGAGTCATATAGGCCTATCAGCTTATTATCTTATATATCAAAGCTGTTTGAGAAGCTCTTAGCGTCAAAATTAACCCCAATTTTAAATGACAATGGGTGTATACCTAACCATCAATTCGATTTCAGAAGAGAACATAGCACAATTGAACAAACCCATCGGATAGTAAACGCCATAAGAAAAGCCTTTGGAGAAAGAAAATATTGCTCCGCTCTCTTCATCGATGTCTCTCAAGCTTTTGATAAAGTCTGATATCTAGGCTTGTTACATAAATTGAAGCTAAACCTACCGGTTAACACACACAAGCTGTTAGAAAGCTCATGGTCGGTCGAAAATTTATTATTAAAGGTTATTTTTTAAGTTCTCCTCAAACAATTGAAGCTGGAGTCCCTCAGGGAAGTATCCTGGACCCACTTTTTTACCTTATATATACCTCGGACAGGCCAACAAACAATTACACCCTAACCTCAACTTTTGCTGATGATACAGCTTTCCTAAGCGTACAGGAGAAGAGTCGAACATCTCGATACCTGCAGGATCATACATTTCAACTAGAACTATGGTTAAAACAATGGAGAATAAAGGTCAATGAGCAAAAATGCGTACATATTACATTCACCTTGCGTCGGGAAACATGCCCCCCTATTAAAATCAATAATCAACTAGTGCCTCAACAATCGCATGTCAAATATCTCGGTATTCATCTAGAGCGGCGTTTAACACGGAAATGCCATATAGAAGCAAAATTAACCCAAATGAAACTAAAAGCAATTCAAATTTACTGGCTTATTGGAAGAAATTCTGTTTTACTCTGTTTTAAAGCCAATATAATGCTACGGTATTCAACTATGTGGCACTGCCTCGGCCTCAAATATCGTAAAAATTTAAAGGCGCCAAAATAAACTTCTTCGAATAATCACAGCTGCCCCTTGGTATGCTAAAAACTCAAATAGCCATAAGGATCTCAATGTGCCACTGGTAAGGACTATTATTACGAAGTATACGGTAAAATACTTAAAAAGGCTAGAGTTGCACCCAAATCCACTAGCTCGAAATATTTTAAATGATAGCGGCCACACTCGCTTAATGAGAAGAGACACTGCAGCACTTACCCATTAAGATGAGCGACAAACACATATATAAAAGTGAACAGAACCCGTGATGAAGAAAATTTTTGTCTTGCACTGGCAGGACATAAAATAAGAAATTAGGATAAAATTTGATTAATTATTGTTAGTTCATATTTAATATATGTATGAAGATTCAAAAAATAAATAATGAAAAAAAAACAAGCAACGTTCGAACAAATCAGCTAAATTGTACAAATAAAATGTTATTTTTAATTGTGGTTGTGCCGCATTTAAAGCGGTGCCAGAAACTTGAAACATAAAAAGCAAACAAAGTGTATAAAACATGCATTGCATGGTAGCGAAATGGATCTCCAGCTTTTGTTTGAAAGTCAAAACTCTAGTTACACTTTTTCGTTATTTTTCAACCCATTGTGCATTTTCACTTCGAGTATTGTTTTTTCCTGCTATTTTTCTGTTGACTTGTATTCTTTGTTTGGATGCAGGCATGCATGCATGTGCCCCATGTGTACTCATGCCTGTGTGTATTTGTTAAAGTGTCTGCTTGTCTGGCTGTTTGCCTGCAAGCGCCTGTTGCAAGCTGTTCTTAAACGATAGAAGACGAAAAAAAAAATACAACAGCGACAGAAAAATAAAATATTGAATAAAAAATAAACCAAATCTAGTACTGTCTGACTAAATGTCTTGCTGAAATGTCTGGCTGTATGTGAAAACAAAGATAGTCTCGTTTAGAGCTGATGGAATTGCGGCCCCGGAATAAAAAAAAATTCAACAAAAAAAAAAAAAAATAAATAAATAAAACGTGAATAAAAAATGAAATAAAAACAGTGAATGCCATAAACATTGTGTCGCGACTTTTTCGAGTGCACAGTAAATTTTCAGACAGCTGTTGTTTTGTAGGCTTTTTTAAGTTTTAGAAGGCAACAGCAGTAAAAGAGGATGACGACAACACCAACCAACTCACACACAACTGCAAAATCATAAACTGCAGAATCAGGCCAAATGTTCAAGAGAGCTTTTGTAGTTTTTTGTTTTTATTTTGGCGGGACAATTTCTCAATGCTCTACAATAGAAACAAAAAAAAAAAAAAGCCACCAAATGCACTACAATACATGCACATTAAAGTGCACTGTTTGCTGCAATGCAATGTGCTCATGCACGAGGCAAGTGTTATTGACTGGCTGGGTTAATAGCAATTTTTTTTTTTTTTTTTTGAAGGAAAAAATATATAAACTTAATAACGAACCTTCGATACTTGTGATGATGGCGATGTTGCTATTGCTGATGACAAAGCTAAACCCAAGCTATTAAAAACGCTGATAGTGACGAAGATGATGATGATGTTGCAAGAAATAAAAGGTCTTCTTTCTATCTTTAAGTTTAACTTTACTTTTCTTATTTTAATTTAAAGATATTGTAGCATGAAGTATGCTTGAGTGGTGTTTCTTGTCTCAAGTTGATTGATGTTGTCTGACACAGACAGTAACCATCGAGTGAATGCCATCCCTTCTCTTCTGCCCTCTTTGGTATTGCAGCTCTATTTTATATAATCCAAAATGTAGTAAAACTCTTTTATAAACTCAAATACGCAGACACCAGACACAGTTAACAATTCAAACCAATCAGTATTTTAATTCTATGAATCCTTTTGTTAAAGACAACATTAAATTAACGAGAATAATGCTGATGAAAAGTGCTAATTTACCAAGAATAATGAAGCAATGTCTAATTAAGGTTTTGGATAATTTTAACATTTTACTGCAATATGTTTTAAATAACAAACTTAAAGAAACTGTTAAATCCAAATTTTGATATTTTAATTAGGCTAAAGCTCATTAAATTTAATTTTCATTAAATTATTTTTATAAAGAAAGGAATTTTACAACACGAAATGAATTAAAATTTATTGATAATTTTTCATTCTTGACTGAACTGGGAATTGAACCCAGGTTTTCACAGACAGGTTGCCCTGCCATGTTTCGATTGCAGCCACTCAATTTCTTCAGAGGGGTTTGACGTTTAACATTCACCGCCATTGACGACGGCATTAAACCAAATTGTATTTTAACTTGGGTAGGTCGAAATTGGCTTTGAATTTGACTTACATGTTCTTCCTTATTTCTGTTTTTTTCGTGCTTCTTGTCAAAAATTCTTCTTACAAAGTACATTTTTCTGTTTTTCATGTTTTTGTCTCTCTCTTTTCTTGTTAATATTTTCCAGCACATCTTGAAGGACAAAAATAAACACTGTTAAACTGTTAAAATTTTTCTTGAGAAATTGTCTTTCAGCCTTAACACAACTTGGGGTAACTACATTAACGACTTCACGGGGTTTTTAAAAGGACTTTCTAATTATTGAATTGTAGCTCGATTTTCCATGGAAAATTTGTTCACATTTGTTCGCATTTTTTCAGACTGAATCCAAAGTTAGAAACGCGAAATTTTTTTTTAATTTAGGGATTTATTTACTTAATAAAAACAAAACTAACAAATTCAAGGTGTTAATAAGTATGGGAAACTGAAAAATTCCCAGCAGAATCGGTGCGAGGAACTCTAGTTGAAATACCTAAAGTGGGTGCAATTTCAGACTGCAGCAACTGTAGAGGGATCATGATGTTGTACTCACCACTTAAAGTAATGTGCCAGATAATCCCGGACAAAATATCGAACAAAATTTATGCCACACTTCGCAATCAACAAGCAGGATTCAGACCACAACCTTCTTGTGTGGATTACATCGCGTTTCTTCAAATATTTGTGGAACAAATTCAATACACAACAACATTTAGTCTTCCTTGATTTCGAAAAGGCCCTTGACTTTTTTTAATTATCAGAATAAAACTGGAAAGCCCTTATAAGAAAGGCATTTTAACGTTAAAATCATTAAAGAACCTGGGAAGCGCCCATAAGAAAAGGAGTACCCCACAAAATTATTAAACTGTTAAATGCACGATTCACCGCCTTTCAGTGCAAAATTCTCAATAATGGCACATTCTCGGAAGCTATTGATATTGAAGCCGTTGTTCGGCAGGGATGTTTACTTTCCCCTTTAATATTTTTGGTGGTGAGGGAGGAGTTACTCCCCTCAAGTGCAGCCAAAAAGAGGTATCGCTTGGCTATCTGAATGATTTAACGTATGCTGACGACATCGAACTAATCTCCTCCAAACAGAGCCATGTACAAACTAAAATAAACAGCTTAAGAACAAACGCCAAAAAGGACCACTTGCCGATAAACGTCGCTAAGACTTAATCCATTAAATTAAACACACTGAACTCAGGTCATCTGCTCCTCGACGGCAAAGTTATTAAAAAAAGTCTATAATTTTACTTACTTTGTCAGCCAAATAACACCTGGCGGTGGCAATAAGCACGATATTGATGCCAGGCTCTGCAAAGCGAAATGCACATTTGCAAAGAAAAGACATGTTTAAATATGGTCACCTCCAACAAAACTATGTTTAAAGACATTTTTAAACATATAATGTTTAATATAACAATATTATTGTTACCAACAACCATATTATTGCTAAATTAGTCTTCCATCAAGAAGCCTCTAAACATGTTATTATAACAATTAAAAGTTTTTCTCTGAATGTTCTGCTAAAGTTTTCCGCTCTTTCGATATTTAAAACGCATCCCTTGGTGATACTGGTTTCCTAAAAACTAAGTTTTTTTTGTTGACATTTTTGATGTTTTATAGCTAATTGTTGCACATTGTTGCTTATTTCTTAGGCATTTATTTAGCGATTTGGCTATTTTTAATTAGAAAATTCTCAAAAGCATTACCGATCGACAGATACATCAAACATACATTGGTAACGTGTAGGGCTCGGCAAATTTGATTTTAACAGACAGACGGTCAGTCGGATTTGAGCTTCTCTTGTCATAAGGATCCAGAATTTATATACTTTATATATGGTCTGATCTTGTTTCGCAAAATTCTTAAACCATAAAATCTGCATACTTGGACCAGTTTAGATGGATCTAGAAGAGTGCGTACGTTCCATGTCCCTACTCGTGTATATTTTTATGCTGAAGGTCGTCATCGTCTGATTTTAGAAGTTACAAGCGGAATGACAAAATTATATTTGCCTTCTAACCTTCGGTGGAGGGTATAAAATACAACAAGCAAATTTGATAAGATACAAAAGAAAGCATTTTTTGGTAACTATTAGTAGAAGCTCAAGTGTGGTACCATTTATTAATTAGTTTTTTTCTTTTGCATTTGCCTGATAATTCTAATTAAAATCAGCACCATCGTTTCATAACAAAGAAACTCATTCTTGAAATCGACACCACAAAATTCAGCCTACATAAAATAAAAGCTTACACACACACCCACACACAGATTTTTCAAATCTTTTCTTCTATCAGACAGATACAAATAAGTCAGACCAAATTAAACAACAAAGTAAGAAATACGAACAACAACAACAGCATCAAGTAAAACAGAACAAATAAAAAAAAAAGCATCGAAATCAAAATAATCAACCCTTAAAGTTAAAACCTCAATTTGAAACAATAGAAAACTGTCTGGGATCATTAAACATCGACGTGCATACACAGACTAAAAACAAAAAGACGGACAGACGCAACAAATTGCACAGACACAACACACTCATTCGCTCCCAAACATCCGTATTTATAAAATGTCTGGCTAGAAATAAAAGTTAAATGTCTGAGTAAGTATTTGTGCATGTATGGATGGGTACAGGATGTTTGCTCATACATGTTTTTAGATGGAAGTGCGCTAGTGTGTGTGGCTGTGTAAGTGTGATTATTATTTACCGGCAAAAATACAACATAATCGACAAATGACAAACACATTCAATTCAGAGTTGGAGTTTAGACACAAACACTTACACTTGCATTCAATATAATTCACATTAAATTTTTTGTTTTCAGACATTATTAGGGGAATAAATAAATTATAGGCCGCTATTTTCAACATAAATCGATGTTGTCAATAAATTTTAATAAACAAGAACCTTTTTTGCTATTATATTTTTCATTTTTCTGAGCGTATAAAAACATTCCTGTAAATAAGTAATTTCGAATGCCAAAATATTGTGGGCTTCTGGTTCTTGTGGTACCAGTTTGGCTTATGAAATGCTTTAAGTAATGACTGCACAAATATCTTTCAAGTATGGAGTATTTATGATGTCTAGACATTTTCTTTGTGAAAAGTTAGATACTAAAATGGCATATCCACATATCTCTGTCTTTGAAAGCCAAGGTATTGGTAAAGCATACGCTCAGATCCACAAACGTCTGATATCTAAAGAAACCAGAAGGTGTTTAAAATCAGTGCGAAAATGACTTTTAAAATCGTAAATCAATTCATTCAAGGTCGATTAGTTCATTAAGAATTTGTCTGCTATTACATTTGAAATTTTATCTTCGAGGTCCATTAAAATATTTGAAACAGAAATAGCTTTTGGATTAGAACACTTTTTAAATCATATTAGAAAATTACTTTTTAATCTACGATTAAGATCCTATGGTTTCTAAGAGTTACAAAGAACCACAACAGGGTTCCAGCTGATCATAGCATTTCGGGGATCCCTGGAACGCCACTGGATTTTTGTTGATCGGTTGGTTTTTCGGAGTATAAAAGTGTGAGGTTTTCGGAGGTTTTGATTCCTCCTGCTTCCAACCATCTTGTTTCGCAAAATCCTTAAACCATTAATCTGCATACTTGGACCAGTTTAGATGGATCTAGAAGAGTGCGTACGTTCCATGTCCCTACTCGTGTATTTTTTTATGCTGAAGGTCGTCATCGTGGGGATTCTTGATTGTTATCAATTTTAGTTGTGGGTTCAGTAGTAAAAATTGTTTCAGGCAACCCGATTTATAACCCAGCAAAAACTTTACTTACAATCCTAATTTTAACGACTTCCTGAATTCATTACATTGTAGCTGTATTCGCTACTTTTTGGGTTATTAGTTATATCTTAAATAATAACTTTATTATTATTATATCTTAAATAAGTCATAATTATACATTACAAAAAATACTTAAATATAATGATTTAAATAAGTTATTATTGTAAGATTTTAAAAAATGATTTAATTCAATTTGCGATATATTTCGTTAATATTTCGAGCCCAAACCGCGAAAATAACGTAAACGCCAAAAATCAAATTTTACAGGAGGGAGGTTTTTTTATTTTATTTCATATAAATTTTGTATGCAATTTGTCGCTTACGATAAAATTGTTCTGGCTTTAAAATGGTAACGGTACCTTATGTGACCATGACATTTTAGGAGATGATGCAAGTGTTGCCAATAGTCATTTATTTAAAAAAAAAAAACGAAAATTGAAAATGATGTCGCTTACGTTTATTTTCGCGATAAGGTCTTGATTTGTTAGATATTCGGTAGTACTACAAAATTTTAAGAATAATTTCGATGTGATTGTTAGCGCTACAAATGATTTAGTGCAGCCAAAACACTCTTTAATTAATGTTTTCTTACATTTCGAAAAATTTATTTTTGTGTACACTTTTTCAACAAAAATTCTATAAGATTTCTCATGCATATAAGAGCAACTTTAATTTTGTATTTTTTACCTTTTTGAGAGTTAATTTGTAACTACTTATTTTTTGTCTCTTTTTGAAATTTCATATTTTTATAAAACTTTAAAGTTTTTTTTAGTTAAATTATAAAGAATTACTTTTGGGACATCGCGAACAAAAATAAATACTTTTTCTAGTAGAAAAAAAAGAAATATTCTCGTCAAGCTCTCATTATTTTTCTGCTTATTTTGTAAGCAAAGCTTTTTCTGGGAAGGGCACCTTGTACAGTCGTATTGCTAGGGCTGCCAAAAGCTTTTAGGCTGGCTTACCGTAAAACGGCAAAAGAGGAACTGGCACCTAATTGCCTGAGATGCATCGGTTCAGTCTGCCATTTCGGCTACTCAACTGTTCGACTTCTCACTTTATCTACAGGCAGATTGATGGCTGAAACTTATAACCAGGGCATATTTGGTGTAAACCGAAATTAGTGAGCTGCTTGGGAAATTCAGAACAAAGGAATCGCTTCTTGTCATACCCATGTAGATAACAGACAGATCACTTTTCAGACAAGTGCAACTCTGTAAAAGACACGGTCCCCTTACTTACATACTTAGTTGTCTAATTTTAGCGGCCCATGTGGGTCATTGGTTCAACTAAGAAGAAATTTCCAGATACCTCAGTAATCTGCCCTACCACTTCTTCAATTTCTAAAGTTGAGTTTGGAAAGGTTATCCAGGACTTCGTCCTTCCAACGGAGTTTCAGGCATACTCTTTTGCGCTTTCCCACGGGATCATATTCAAACATCTTAAGTGCTGGAGCATCGTCATTCATTCGCAAAACAAGCCCCAACCTGCACAATCTCTGGTTTTATCTTCGTTTTACTTCATCGATGTCGGAGTGTAGCTCATACAGCTCTTTGTCCTTGCGATACCGATATTCTCCTCCTTCGCAGATTTGCCCAGTACAAGAACAACTTCATGAGCTTGAGCAAGTATTTATGCCTTTACATCGTATAGTAACGGGTTATCGATTTTACGGTTTCAAAAGTAAATCTTAATAAAACACACCTAAAGCGATGATTTCGATTAAACTTTTATTTCATTGTAATGCTTGGGCCATGCTATTATATATGAAATGCAATATAATTTGAATGAATTCCTCAACATTGCTTGCAGCAGTCGAATTTTTTAAGGTAGTTTTCGACCACTTTTTTCACATTTCGGGAAGTATCTCGGCGATAACTTGACCGATGTTGGGTTTCAAATGCTCCAACGTTAGAGGATTATCGGCTTAGACACGGTTTTTGAAGTAGCCCAAACGGCGTCAAATCGCATGATTTTGGTGAATAATTGGCGTCGCCAAAATGTAAACTTCCCATGCAATAAATCTAAAGTCGCTTGTGTTGTGTGGCTCGTGGCACCGTATTGATGCAGTCAAATATCGTCCACTTCATAATCTTTAATTGCAGGCCATAGCGCTCTTAGGATTATCCGGCCTGACCACATCTGTATCGCTCCTAGTCTCTTAAAATTTCCTTATAATCTTGCCAATTTTTCAATGTTTGACAACTTTTAAAATCATTCTTACTTTGAAATAACATCTTTAATGATTAATTTTATAATTACTGAGTAGAAAATTATTAAAGAAATTTATTGGCATCAAAATTAAACAAAAGTAGAAAGTGAATTAAGCTGCATTTTTTCTAAGCAAGACAGTATAGCGCACGTGGCTTATAGCCATTAAAGTCCATGTGTGGCCAACTTAATTAACTAAACTTTTTGGAACATCTGAGACTGGATTTTCCTTTTCTTTGCTTAGGGCTTACATTTTGTAAGCAACTTACAATCTTCGCCCACCAAAATGCAAAAGAAGGCATGTTAGGGCTTAGATTTCAACCAGGATGCTTCTAAATCACAGAAAGGCTTTGGAGAGTCTTAGAAAGCTCAACTCTAGTATATCCCGAATACTTCCGAATAATGTAGTGCTTTTCCAATCGAAAACACTATTCTTGCAAGTAAAGAAACAGCAAACTTATTTGAAATAATGTATTAAATGACTTGCCTTTTGCAGAAACTCTTAAGCATATTTAATTACAGGAGTGGAATTTTCTTCAAAAATTTGCAAATTTCGTATTATTTTTTGCAGTATCAACATGACTCGTCCATTATCTAACAGACCAAGAAATTAAATCATACAACAATCTCAATGATACTTCAAAGCTCATTTAGGCCTATCATTGTTGTAGTTGTTGTCGCCGCTGTCGTAGACGTCATCATTATCATTGTCATTATTATCACCACAAATGATTTGGTAAAAATAAAAAATTATAAAAATATGAATAATAAAAACAAAGAAATGATTTCGAACTCACAGCAAATAAAGATGCTTTTTTTTAATTTTTTCTTTCTGTTTTTGTTTTTGGGATAAACGGAATCACGCAGCAGTATGACTGAGTGACTGTCTGTCTGGTTGACTGATTAAAAAAAAAAAAAAAGAAATCGAACAGACAATTTTACATACAGTCTGCAGTAGTAGTAGTATTTTGCCGGCTTGTTGGCTGTATGTCTCAATGGCAGGCTGGATGTGTCTGGCTATTGGGTTGGTTGGCAACATGATACCAGACGATTGCAAACAACAACAGCAGCAGCAACAAACATTTAAGAGCATTACTGATGAAATTTTATCCACCCTAAGTCAGAGAGACACAGCAGCAAGAGGTGGTTGTTTCGACTGCTAAGTGGTTGGCTTGTGTATAATGCACAAAATGTTTGTTCTCTTTGATGGTGTAAAATAATCCAAAATATATTTATTTAACTCTTTTTTTATTTTGTTTGTTGCTGTTCCTTGCAAAATGTGTATCAAACGATAACAAAGATACACTGCACAATCAAACGAACCACTGTGCTGCGTGCGTAGCATGTACCATGACCTTGAAAAATATTCCAAAACCTACTCATTTAGTAAATTTTCTCGTATTATTTTTTTTTAAACATTTTTACTATATGTATGTACGATTGAGTATATGATTACTTAAACAGCAGTCTGGCAATGCACAAAGTGACAGCAGCTGGAAGAATAATTGGGACAAATGTGCATACATAATTCAGGCGATAGATATGGGACAAAGCTGAAGATCTAAAAATCAAATTTGGTCTGTTCTTTAAAATATTTAGTTTTTAGGTCTGTTTCAAACATCAATTTCGATCGACAGTGGAAGTATTTTCGTATTTTGCTTCCCCAAAAAACGAAAATTTAATTTGAAGAAACTAAAACAAATTAGAACGGAATTAAAACCATTAAATCTTGTTGGAAGTCTTAAGTTCTCTTTTTGCAGGAGAATGATTTGAACTGGATTAAGGTTAGATTTAAAAGCCAATCAATACTTGGGACGCTCATGCGATTAATTTTGTTAAGTTTCTAGCTGGGGACTAACGAAACATTCTTTATTAATATAATGAAGCGTTACATTGGTTGATTATTAATGTAAATTTGTATTGGATAAATGTCAAAATCCAATGGATCTGCAAAGAAACGGAAATGTTTTTAGAGTTTTAGTAGCCCTTTCCGTATGCAGTTTTAGCATTGCAAATATCATGTCGACTAACATTTCTTTCTAAAACGTTTTAAATAGTACCGAATCTGCTTATTTATGCAAAAAAAAAACTATTTAATGGTTTATTCGGTTCATTTGCCAATTTTAATCTGGCTTTAAAAGATTTATTTCACGGGCATTTTTCCTAAAGCTTCGCACAGATGGTGGTCAGATCTTACAATGTTGTCATTAAAATTGACTAAAAATTTCTTGCAACTGTGTGAACATTGAACGCTATTTTCATTTGGCAGATGTGTTAAATTAAAGCATCTGACAATGGCACCATTGTCAGAAAAATGACAACATTGTAAGATCTGACCACCGTACAAAGCTTAACATAAAATGCACTTAATGCTATCCTCATTTATTCTCCATTTACTGTAAAATACTTAAAGAATACTGCCAAATAAATAAAGCCTAGACAAAAGTTGCAGAGGATGGTGGTAATTTTGTTTGTGTGGCCAATATTGGTGGTTCAAAAGGTTCAGACGACGATGATGATGATGGTGGTGATGACGACGATGACGATGTTTTACAACTGGTTGATGGTAGTGTTGGTGTCGTTGATGTTGGTGGTTGATGTCTGGCCTTATTTTTTTCCCGTTGTCGCAATTGTTATTTTATTTTGGTTGTTGTAATTGCTGTTGCTGTGTTGTAAGTACTTGGTAACTTGCTGAGTTTTGTCTGCAATTTTTACTTGTTGTCTGGATTTAACAAAAACAACCAAATGGAATGTTAACGAGGACAAAGTAGTTAATACACATTTCGTCTGTCTGCCTGTCTGGTTAACTGATTTCGTTTTTTTTTTTTTTTTTGAAATGAAAGCCCAGACTTACTTTTTATTGAAATGAAATTTGGTAAAGCCACAATTATTAAATACTTAACAAATATTTATTTTGCACAAAACAAATTGTCCTTTAAAACATTTTTTTTTTGGTATTAGCATTTGTATTAGATTTTGGCTAAAAAAATCTGAATTCAAATGCAATTGTAATTGTCCCTGTGGTTTTGGCATAAATTTACTTGTTCGTTGTTAACTCTAGACTGGAGCTTAGAAGGAGTAAACGAATAAATAGAAATACATAAAGAAATCCTTCTTATTACATATGGAAAAATCTCCAATGACTGTCTGGTGTTGTGCTAAATATTGTATAAATTTGTTACTTTTTTGTTGTTTTTTTTTTCTGTTTTTGTTAAAGGAAACTCGTGTTGGCTTGACCATTTTGGTTATTTCCTTTTTTTTACTTTGAGGATTTACTTTGCTTTCTTATTTAGATTTATTTATGAATTTATGTCTGCTAAGTTTTCTTTGGTCCCTACATAATGATTTTAGTTTTTTTTTTGTCATATTGACAAAACATATTGTAGGGACCAAGGTATATTTACACAAGGTAAACTCGTTGGCCCATATGTTTGTCAGCTGGTTACCCCTAGTTGGAACCCCAACGTCAAATTGCGTGTATATGAGCCAAAATTTGTACATGTGTGCGTTAAATTGTTTTTGTTTTATATGAAGACAATTTTGACAACTCGGTTCCTTTTATAGAGCAGCATGTCTACACTCACAAATGAGTCTACCTTGTGTAAATATACCTTGGTAGGGACTCTTTGGTTTGTATGTTTTTTTTTTTTTTTTCTTTATTTTAAGGGTCTTTCTTTTGCCAATTGTTGGCCGGAAATAAATTTTTAGTTTATTTTATACATTTTTTTTTTAAGATGATGTTGCTTAAGCCTATTAAAATGGGGTTTTCTTTAAGATAAATATTCCTAAGTTTGTTTTGCCAAGAAGTATTTAAAGTTAAAAAAATAAGCATTCTAGTATTCTAAGTAGATAAGAAAGTCGTTTTTTGAAAATAAATTTAGTTTGTCTTTTGTCAGCAACTGGGTGAAGTGTTAATAATTGGTTTTAGAATTTTTTATTTTTGAGAACCCCTTCTACACCAGAAAAAATATACAATTGTATAACAAGTAAGAAAGTATAGTCGGTTAAACCCTGCTATATGAAACCCTAAGCCATAGAGTTTAGAGACAAATTTTCAAGAGTGTAACCTATTTGGGAGCTAAGGGAAAGAATGGATGCGCTAGTCCGTCACACCTTAATGTCCTGTTTTTTGCACAACTTAATTTGACATTTCTTTGTCTCAGTGTTTGACAAATTCAAAAATGGATAGGTACACAATTGATCAGCGCGTTAAGATTGTTGAAGCATTTTACGAAAATGAGCGTTAAAATATAAATGCATTTCGTGATTTTCTTTGGTCATACATACGTTTGAAAACACAAGTGTTGTGCAGAACGGCATCGTAAATATCTTTCAACACATGCGTATTCATGCCAGAGAGCGCAGACAATTGTGTTTCTGTGTGTTTGCACACAACGCTTGACAACACACTGTATAAATGTATTGAAATTAACAGAACGAATTGATAACTCTGTGGTTTTCACGAATAATCGCGTAAGTTATAAAACCAAACTTTTCAGGAAAGCAAAAACAATTATTTTTTTCAATTGCGGCTTCTGTAGATGCTTTTTTAAACTTTTTTCTTTACTATCCTCTTAACAGTGACTTTCTACGTATTATACATAGTTTTCATGAAAAAATCCTCACAGGATCACAATCTGTAAAAGGATTAAAAATTCATATGTTTGATTGACTCATTAAGTGTGTGCAATATAACATCATATCTCCACATAAGTTCTTTTTTGTGAAAATAAATGTTATCATTTTAATCACACATGACGACTTACATTGTTATTTTAAGCACACAAGTTGGCGACATATTCAGAGTTTTTGATACTTATAGCACAACGTATGGACTTAAAATTACAAACAACCGCTCATCTGTTGTTGTTGCAACTAAAGAAGTCAACAATAAACGCACATGTACATATAAGTTGTTATTAATAGAAAAATTTTCAAAAAATACTTTCATATTTTTTGCACGAATAACAACATAACATCACATATGCTTTTTATTTGGAAACATATTCAGCAATTTTACAATTTTTGGCGATGTATGTCGACATAAATCGTTATAATAGCAAAATATCTTATTAAACAGTTAACTTAAGTTGTTTTTAGCAGAAAAAAATTAATAATACTACATAATATTCTAAAAAGCTTATAAGTATTATAATACTTATAAAAACCTAATGCAAAATGTAGCACTTTGACATCATTATCTCAATTTCGGTAAAAACCGACTTACGCGATTATTCGTGAAAACCACAGAACTTTCAAGATCACTTGGTAGTTTTCATAGTCATACAAGTAATTTTCACTAAACTACTCGTATTGCATAGGTTGCTTGTGCTTTCCAATGCAGTGCGTGTGAATGATGATTTGTGCGACGCACAACACACGTAGTATAAGTCTTTTTGGGTACGTACATATGTATCCCAGCGGGAAAACTCAGAAGACCTTTTTACTTCAAGCGTTATTAAAGGCCTGCTTAAAAACTTTTTTGCTGCAATAACCATTCTTATTTAACTGCTAAATAATGCCTCATAGAAGGCTTTGGCTCTTGCGTACAAAAGATAAGATACACATTCCACATTCCCTCCTATGAGAAGCGACACGAAAAGGAGTAATAAATTTTTTTGTTTTTTTTTCCAAAGTAAAAAACCGAGAGCGGAAGGCCTACCCCGCAACGACAACGTGTGTAAATAAGATGTGAGTATGGAATGGAGCAAGCAGGCTTGTACATCCAAAAGAAGGCCTTCTGGAAGCCATCCGTACTCTTTCTTTTTTCCGCCGGGTATGTTGTGTTCAACCACTTGAAAAACCAAGTGTGATTTCTACAGGCCTCTAATAACTACCAAGTCGACATCGACACAACACTCTTAGAAAATATCAAATGACCGTCGAAGGGAAGTAATCGTTGACTTTATTCGTTCTTATTTAGAAAAATTTTCTTGAATAAAGAAATATTTTGCTTAAACCAAACCACACATATATTAAGAATAAGTAATTTTTGTCTTGGTTCAAGCCATATTGTGTAAATAATTCTCTCCGTATTTTTATTGAAAAACTTGAAAAATATTAATTCTTCATATTAGGTTTTACTAAATAAGGCATTCAAAAGGGTTTCAAAAGGGTTCAAAAGTTACTAAACATTCCACATTCAAAAGTTAATATTTAAACAAATTTCCTCTAGAATTTTATTTAGATTCTTTTTAAATGTATAAAATTTTCTAAAAAAAAATCACCCTGCCTGCAATTTATAAATTATACAATATTTGCCTAAATTGTTAAATTGCTATTCACTTCTCCCCACTGTTCATTGCAAAATAACACACATTTCATATTCAACCACAAATACACCCTTAAGGGTCAAAATAAAAAGGTGTGATCTTGTCAAAAGAATTTTTTTCGGTTTCTATTGTAAAAAGAAAAAAAAACGGAATTGAGATGTTATCGCAGCCGACACTCCACCCAGCCAGACGCACATAAAAAAATAAAATATAACAAAAATCATCTGGTAATTCCAAATAAAAAATTCATTTCATACAAAAGGCAAACAATTACACAACAAGAGATAAAAAAGTGTGGAAAGGGGGAAAAATAATAACTTCAACCCAGAACTGTTAGAAAAAATAAAATAAATCAGGAATTTATGTAAATGATCACTAAAAAAGTCAGTATGTGAAAAAAACTATTGTATTATAAACTCAAGTAGGTGTAACAAATCACAAATTGTGGTGTTTTTAAAAATATCCCATGGACTTTGTTACTTGTATTTCCCCCTTTACTAAAAAAAAAGGAGCAGCATTATCAACAACTTTATTAGAGCAAAGTAACAGCAGTAGCAGTGGCAGCAGCATCATCGCCATTAGCAAAACTGAATTCCAGTCACATGTCGAATGGAATAAAATAAAAAAAATCAACTTGTAGACACATTAAAATCTGTGTTTTAGGAATAAACTTGCTGACAGTTTAAGTTTTATTTAATGATTTCCATTTTACCTTTTTTTTGTTCTTCTACATTTAAAGTGTTATTTGTTTGTCTAGTAGACGTTTATCAGCAACGAAGATGTCTTTATGACCAGTGCTGTCATACAAAAAAAAAAAACTGTAATTATGGAATAAAGAAGAAATCCTCCTAAAAATGATAAAACCACATAAAAAAATACTACATTTTTATTTGTTTTTGTTGAAGTAAGAAAACAAAAATTTTTCTATTATATGAGGAGCTGCAGGAAAACGTAATTTTTCGCATTTTTTGCCAAGAGACGAAGTTGCCAAATTAGGTGCAAGCAACTTGGTAATCAATAACACCATCCGAAAAAATCTTGGCACCTCCCGCACAGGTACAAAATGGATTTCTGTGTGTCTGGAGAATCGTAGCAGTAAAAGTTTCCAAATTTGGTCCAATTAGCTTCGATGTAAATGATGACATGACATTCGATAAAAGTGGGCGGGATTGGAGAAGGAGGCGTGGTAAATAACAGATTTCTTTATATCAAATTTGGCACACTTAGCTGGATTTTAAATACACAAAATTCGTGAAAAAAGTGGTTGTTATTAGATAAATGGGCGTGTTCCTCCCATACAAAGACAATATTGGTTTCCGAATATCTGGAGAACGGTAACAGTAACATATTAGAAATTTGGTAAAAAATTCTTGGTTATCAATGCATAACATCTGTCAAAAATTCGGTGGAATTTGAGGAGTGGGCGTGGCACAAAATATCATGAGAACGGCAATAGGTTATAGTATAATGTATAAAGAAATATATATGCACACGAAAGTTTTTGGTTCGCGAAATTCCGCATAGCATACAGTGAGTGGGGTTGTCTTGGCTGTTGACACTGGCTATTATTTTTTTTAATTCAGAAATTGTTCTAAACCATCGCAACATTTTGTACTAAATATCGAGCCCTTACCACAAAAAAAGCTTAAGCGACATACTTTTAATTAATAAGATTTAGTTTTAATGTGCTAAATTCCTAATTCTTACTATTGATATACAGAAATTTATTGTTGGTGGGATAAGCTATTCTTATGCTCATTGCACTGGTTGCTTTTAAAATTTTCGTTTTTTGTTAATAAATGAATTTATTGGCAACACTTGCAGCATCTCCTAAAATGTCATATTCACATAAGGTACAGCTTAAGCGCCCACCTTCATTTTTTGCACATGCACAAATAAACTAACATCCGATTTTAAACTTTTTTATAAAATGATCTTACCTTAACCTACTTTTGCAATAATAAAAGGACACAAAAATTTGTATGGTAAATTTTTAATTTTACATACAAAGATACACACACACACATATAAGGAACATTTAGAAAACCAACACCCTTAAAATATTTCCACGTCTGCCAAAAGCTTTTGAAAACGGTGTAGAATATAGACAAATAAACTTTAACAGACGTCATTAGAAATTACGTTTATTTTGAGTGTGTGTATCAAATGTCACCATAAATATTGTGGAAACTACAACTATAACAACAGCAACTGCTGCTGTTAGTAACGCACTTATTGAAATGACAGTTTTTATTAATAAGATAAAAGATGTAACAGTCTTTTAAATATAAAGACCGAATGATACTTTAACGACTTAGTTATGAAGAGGAGTAGCTTATAAGTTTCTACACATGTATAAATATGTTTGTATATGTACATTAGCGTGGCCGTTAGTTGTATGGAGAACTTTTTTTTTTATTTCTTATACTCTCCCCCTCCAAATCGGTTCAGTTTTATGTAAAAAAAAATACAAAAAAATTTCGTAGCGATAAGTTGTGTTTTAGGGAGGGCGTCCGCCCCTCAAAGTTTGCCATCAAGCCATTTATTCAAATGTAATTTGTTTGCGTATGACTATCTTCTGAAAACAACATTTTACAAGAATATGATATATAGCAATATTTTAACTCTTCTAGTCAACAACATAAGCCTTTGCTAAGACTAATATCTTAGAAAATAATTAAGAAAATAAAAACAAAATACCAAACATTTTATATACGTTTTATATATATAAAAAGGCGATTTAATGTCAAGTGACACAATTTTGAAATCGATGTCTTCCGATTTATATGAAATTTACACCAAGGTTAGTCCTATTAGATAGTAGTTTACACACAAATTTTCAACTAGATCGGTCAAAATGTTTCAGAGGTAGAGGAGGTCAAAGTTTGCCATACAGGTGTTCTTTCTCATCCATGTAATTTATTACCTATTGGTGTTAGCAAAATTTGTCCCAAGTAGCTTAGATAGCTCTTGAATCAATCTTTTTTAAAAATATTTTTTTGTTTTTTTTTAAAAATTTTTTAATTTTTTTTTTTAAATTTAAAACTTTTTTTTTTATTTTTTTTTGCCAAGTGTTAAATTTAAAAAAAAAATTTTTTTAAATTTTTTAAAAAAACAGAACAATTTTTTTAAAAAGTTTGATTAAAAAGCTATCTAAGCTACTTGGGACAAATTTTGCTTACACCAATAGGTAATAAGTTACATGGATGAGAAAGAACACCTGTATGGCCAAAAAGTCAAACTTTGATCACCTCTAACTCAGAAACTTTTTGACCGATCTTGTTGAAAATTTGTGTCTAAGCTACTATCTAACAGTACTCAAATTGGTGTAAATTTCATTTAAATCGAAAGACATCTATTTCAAAATTGGGTCATTTGACATTAAATCCCCCTTTTATATATATAAAACGTATATAAAATGTTTGGTATTTTCTTTTTATTTTCTTAATTATTTTCTAAAATATTGATTTTAGCAAAAAACTTTCTTAGAGGCTTATGTTGTTGACTAGAAGAGCTAAAATATTGCCACATATCATATTCTTGTAAAATGTTGTTTTTAGAAGATAGTCATATGCAAACAAATTACATTTGAATAAATGGCTTGATGGCAAACTTTGAGGGACGGACGCCCCCCCTAAAACACAACTTATCGCTACGAAATTTTTTTGTATTTTTTTTTACATAAAACTGAACCGATTTAGGGGGGGAGAATCTAAGAAATCAAAATAAAAAAAATAACGGCCACCCTAATGTACATATACTATAAACAATTGACTCTTAATGTGATTTTAAGTATTCAAGAGAAAACATATGTTAAACAAATAGCAGCTTTTGAGAATGATTGCAAATACAGAAGCCAACACTGAGCTTTTTTCTACATTATCTCAAAAATTTTGCAAAATTTGGCTGAGTTCTAAACATCATAACACTTTGAAATTAAAGTCAAAAATGTATTATCGAGTTTAACCAACATGTGCAACGCATGGAAAAACTAAACTATGATTCTCTTAGGGATTTCTGGCCATTGTGGACAAACTGGAAGTCCCACCAGGATGCGACATACCTCATTTTAAGGATAGTTAGCGCAAATTGTGTGTCATAATTTTCTTTTAATAATATTAAACAATAGATTGTTCATTTAAAGCATTGATAGCTTTTTTTGTGCACTTTGGGACAGTTGGGGAAAAGATTTGTATGAGCACCTGTCATATGGAATACACTAAAAAACAAACCAATCCATTCGTTTTTAAATCAAGTCGAAACGGTTTCAATGGTAAGGTCAGTACAGATTTCCCTAAAATAAGAACAGAACGCTTGATTCTAGTACGGATTATTTAAGTGCTAACTAAAGTGATAACTTATACGATTAATCTTTAACTGTGCTTGGTTCAAGAATTTCAAAGACGGTTTAATCTTCGTACTTGAAATAATACGCAAGTGAGATTATTTTGATTCTAACCTAAATACTTACCCCCCAGAACCAGAGAGAATTTTATGTATTTAACTTACCCGTTACACATTTTTACTTTTGTCAAATTCTGCCCTTTGTTTACAGAAGAATTCTGAGTTTTAAGACACCAGCAGCATGCCCAATATGGTTTCCGTAATCATTCTACTTTAAAAATTTGATGTATTTAACTAAATAAATGTAACAAAAAGAATATGGGAATTATTGTTTATTATTTTACTGTTTAAACATGAAAATAATCTATATTTTTTTTGTAGTGTTGTTGTTGTGTCTACAACAAATTTTTAAAAAAACCCTCGTATGCACGGATATTGGTTTTCGCAAGTTATCCCATTTTGGGTTGTTTTATGTACTTTTAAGTGTTATCCGTACTTAAATTTTTGAGTACGGTTTGCACTAAAGTAAGAAGAAAATAACCCAGGTAGCAATTTGAGTGAATAAACCGGCGAGATTATACACTTCGCCTTTGTTTAGCAGCTGGAGATAAATAATGTCAGCAGCTTCTGTTTAGTAGAAACAGCACATAGGGAAGATCCTCCCTCAGGCCATAATTTCCCATAAGTGGCGAACGATCAGCCCTTTAGTGGGATCTTCGAGATGGCCATTCCCGCGACTTTGGGTAGTATACTATAACCACCATATGATCCCCGAAAGTATACTGTCAGCGGGCAGGCGAAACTTCAGCAAAGACAATTTCCCTAATAGATAGGCAGCATTTTCTGCAAGAAGCATACTAACGAAGGCTGTGGATAGGAAATCTAGTCAGACGCGATCGCAAAAATCTGCCACTTTTTTCGTCAAATAATCTTTAGCGATGATGCTCACACAAGCAGAATTTCTGTTTTCGGAGAGAGCAAAATCCTAATTAGACTCTTGAGCAGCGTTGTTTGGGGGATTCACAAGATAATCATCAAGTTGTAAAGTCATATGTCCTAAAATAATTACAAGAAATATCTATGACTGCTGTGGGCAACCGCTTATAATTTAGATTTCTCCTGTAAAGTTATGACGAATCAATGAATACAGCATTAACATTTTTATTTTGTTTCAAACACAACAATATTTTTTTAAATTAATTGTAAAATATTTTTTAGGACATTATAACGATATAAGGTGATAGCACACCTTGTGAACCCTCCAATTATTTTCTAAAAACTTATTATTTATGACCAATTTCACCAATTCGGTTTAAATATCAATTCATATTAAATAAAGTTTCTCATATAATTTTATTTTTATTCGGCATGAATAATGAATTTTAAACATAAATTGATATTTAAATAAATTGGTGAAATCGGCTATAAATCTTATTAATATTTTTAACTACATTAAAATAAAATATAAATTAATTAATTAAGAAAAAACATTTTTGTTTTTAACCAAAAAATTTGGTTAAGTCTTGTTTAAAAAAAATAGCAAAATAAAATTCTAATTAATTAAAGGCAATTTCTTTTGATCGCCATTCACCGTAACGGCAGCTACTTGCTCATTTCGAAAGAAATAAGGACCGATGATGCCGCCAGCATGTGAACTTCACAGTCAATTTTAATGAATGTAATGGTGATTCGTAAGCCGCTTGTGGATTGTCTTCGCTCCAAATATGGCGAACCAGAAATGAGCTTCATCACTATACACGATTCATTGATTAAAATGCCAATCTTCGGCCAATTGAAATGAGCCCGATCAGCAAACAGTGGTCGTTTGGCTTCAATTCTTGCACAATCTTTTTTTTATATGCACGTTAACCAGGTTCCTTATGTAAAACTTTCCCAGAGTCGAAGGACAAACCCCAACAAGTTGAGAACGACGACGAATCTAAAGGTGAGAACGACGACGAATCGAAAGTTGAGAACGACGACGAATCGAGATTTTGGCTTCTTCTTAAATACTTCATTTCTTTGTCTTGTTGATGGTTTTGAATCGAGAATAGTAAAATTAATGCAAACACTGTCAACAGCTGCACGAATTGCTTGCTCACTTGGCCGATTATGTTGACCGTAAAACGGACGAAGTTCTCTATAAACTTCGGAAACAGATTTTTTTTTTCAAAGTAAATTTCCGCAATTTGGAAGCGTTGCTCTGGCGTTCAGCGATTCATGATGACTTGCAAAACTTTACTGAACAGAAATATGAACACTGTTTGACATTCACAGCTGTCAAACCCTAGTTATCGATATCGATAGTTCTTATGCAGTTAAAAAAAACACCCATTATTTTCATAAGCCTCTTTGGCAAAGTTCCTACTTAACTAATGAAAAATTAACAGAAAATGATAGGGCTCTGGTTGTGCATCTAAATATGTCACATAAAAACACCCTGACTGAATATTTTCCAACAAGTTGAAAAGATGACTAAATAACAAAAAAAAAAAAAATAGTCTTGTCTACTTGTTTTTATATAAGATACTACATATTTATAAACACACATACATAAATACTATATGTTCATAAATACTACATCTTTTTTTTATTTTTTCTCTCTTTATTTTGGGTTTTTTTTGCTTTGACAACTCCAGACGGCCTTCGCTTGAAAAAAAAAAACATAAAAAACTAAACCAGACATTTCTGACGTTTTTTTATGTTTTGTTTTATTATTTTTTTTTTTTTTTTTGTTTGCTTGTTTGCATTTTATTTTTCTTCCCCGTTGTAGTTTTGTTTTTGTTTGTTTTATTTTTGTTTTGCTTCGTCTTCTGCTGCTTTTTTTAGTCTACTTAAACATTTTTTATCCAACAACTCTTAGTAGGTAGTTAATAAAACTTTTTTGTGGTTGTTGTCGGTGGTGGTATGTCTTCCCTTGTTATACCGTTAACGGTGCATACTTATAAGTTTGTCCTTCCGTTTGTAATCTCAGCAATATTGAACTTACCACCTTTAAAGTATAAACATACATATGTACATATGTATGAATATATTCTGGTTCCCTATAAGTAGCGAAGTTTATAAGTATAGCAATATCCGTTTGTCCGTGTGTTTGTTTAAATCGACTTTTTGATGACCCCAGATATGATCGGACATATGTATGTAGGTTGTTATAACTTCTATAACAAAAATCTGAAAAAGATACCTTTATAAATATAGCCAGATCGGACCGTTAATGGCTGATGGGGTAAAAACCACGATTGCTCAAAAATTTTAGATTTAAAGACTCTATTTTTGCAAAATTTAGTATTCAAAATGACCCAAATCTGTATATTATTTTATCACCTGGATGGACTCGTGAATCAACCATGCTCTCTGCTTAGGTTCAAAGGAGAACAGATTAAAAAAGTAATCTCAGTGATAACTGGGCACTGGCCGGTAGGGACTCACACGAAGATAATGGGTCGGGAATTTAATGACTACTGCAGAAGCGTTTGACTTCGGCAAGAGGTACCTGGAAAAATCGGTGTTTTTCTGTTTGGATGGTCTGTCTAAGACAACCAGGTTGTTTCTTATCTTTATTAGGAAGACGAGCTGGTTGAATTCTGTAGTGATGCCTATTGGCTCTAGATATCACAAAGGGGTCACTGTAGGACCCACGTGAACTCTCGTCTGGATGGCACAGAGCACACAGATGCGTAACGAGACAAAAAAATATTGTCTTTTTTTCTTTCTTTTTCTTCGAAAGCTGCCCTTTTTGCATTTTTGTTTTGATCACGCAATTTTTGTTGACTGTAGCGGTCTGATTTTACACATTGCCACTTCACTACCAAAAAAACCCTTTCTATCTCTTTCTTCGAAAACTGCCCTCGCAAATGATTTGGGAATTTTTCTAACGTCACTTTTATATCATCTCTGTATGCTTTGTCCTTAATGGCTGTTATTGCTGTTGTTGTTGGTTTGTTTCTAGTTGTGCTTATAATAAGTCTGGAATCTATCTGTGTGGAAGATTGTCGTGTTGTCTTTTTAAAATACTAAAATTTTTATTATTTGCGTTATTGTTGTTGCTATTTTTAATGTTTTGCATATTTTTTGAAAGTGATGCGAACTTACATTTTCATGCAATTAAAAATAGCTAATTTATGGATGTTAATACAAATGTACAAATGAAATATTTCACAAATTTCTTGATTCAAGTCTTTGTCTATGTGTCTATTTTGTTTTGAATCTTGTTGTATTCTCGCAATAAAACCTTCTTTCTTCTAATCTGTAATGGCGCAATGTTATATTATTTTGGTAGTCATTCTGTTGGAGCTGGGAACGCTGCGTTCTGGGGAGCAGTCTCATCGTAGTATTGAGCTGGATGCCGTTTTTGTGTGTGTGTCGGCTGTTTAGCCAAACTGCGCTACCGTATTAAGCATTTCAGAAAAAACAAAAGAAAGTACGGATATGCGCAAGCAACTTGAGCTTGCCCCCGTTAAAAGCCAGCCAATTTTTGTATGATACTGTTTTTCATGTGATTATTTTTTTAACCTAACCGTGAATAAAATTTCTCTCGAAATTTGTTCCCTTTTCCCTTAAAAAATATATGGCGAAAAGCCATCTTTTGAACATCTGAGTTTTTTCAAGGTAAAACCTATCGAATTTAAGACCTCGATAAAACACTAAAAAAATTAAGATTTAAAAAATCTGCTTATAATTTAAAGGCGATTTTACAAAAAGCGCTAACTTAGCACTATGGTCTTCTCTCTAATGTGGTTGCTGACAGATCTTGCAAATTATTCTTAAATTTAAATTCTTTTGTTACATAAAGACAATAACAACAACGGCAACCATTAGCAACAACAACGATAATAAGCCCTTTAATGTCAAAATGCATAAACGTATCATTGAGGGCAATTTAAATTTAAATTTTGTTTTGACTTTGATTTTATTTTTTCATTTTATGCTAAATTACGAAATTTTTAAGGTTCATTTGTCACAAAATAAAGCACCAAATTATTGGCAGACATAAGCGTGCGATGCAAATTTTTTTTAAATGGGTTCAAAAGCAGTTGAACTTTTATTGTGAGTTCAAAAATGTATTTTGACCGATAAAAATTCTGACGCATTGCACACTTGGTTTATGTATATCATTTTACTTCCAAAGGTCGGAATGCACATCACAGAAAACCACTTAAATGGATTTTATTGAAATTTCTTTTATACCCTTCACCACAGGTGTAAAGGTTATATATAAATAAGTTTGTCATTCCTATTGTAATTTCTACAATATTAATCTCAGACCCTATAAAGTATTATATTCTGGGATCCTATGTGGCGAAATTGATTTAATGATGCCCGTCTGTCCGTTGACATGGGTTTTCGGAAAACCTCAAATATGATGGGGAATAGGTTGTTACATATTTACGTCATACATAGTCACAAATTGTTTGCTAGTGAACTTGCACAGAAAAAATTCTCCAAAAATGTTCACCAATTAAAGCATTAATCAAAAATATAATCAGTTTTAATTAAAAATGTAATCAAGTGAATTAAACGTTTAATCAAGTGTATTAAACGTTTAATTAATACTATTAACTGGTTTAATTGAAACTTTTAATTTGTTTACTGGTGCAAATTTAATTAATATCACAAATTTTTTAATTGAAATCAATTTTTATTTTTTTCCGTGTGAACTTGAACCAATCCTGGCGGTCAATTTAATTAATTTTTAATTCATTAATTTACATATTGATTTGTTAGGATAGAGGTTTTTGTGCTAAAGCGGCCTTTTACCGCTAATAAATTATAAGCAGATAATTGGAATAACAAAATATAGCAATGGCATATACACAGCTTTTTATTAATTTTTGCTCCTACTAAACCAATTGCTGGTTTTCAATTCAAATCTGCTTAGAAGTACTAGCCTTAACCTAAAACATTAAAAAGGTTTATTAACTCGTTTAAAAATTTAGTTTTTTACTTTATTTTTATTATGACTGTTGCGTTTGGGACTTGACTTAAAATATCGTAGACGAGGGACGTAGAAAGGCATGCTGGATAAAAGAGCTTTTCTTCACCCTTTGCCTACAATAGCCAACACATTTCCTAGTGAATCTAATTGTAGCTAATTAATTTTTTTATTACCGATATAACTCAAGTCTCCCTTAAAAAATAAACATGTTAATTGTCAGTTTGTTTTTCTAATTAAATTTTGCATTTTTCTCGCTTAACTATTCAATTTCTGTTGTTTTTCAATTGTATTTCACAATAAAACGTATTTTAAGATATAAAATAATTTATTAACTCTTTGTTTAACTTATAGAATTATTTATTTACAAAGCAAACAAAACAAAATAACTAAAACGTAAGTAATATGTTTTAATAAAATATTTTAAATTGTTTAGCAAACATTCATAGGTACATATATGGTAGTTAGTTAAATTAAATTAATTTGCAAACAAATTTTTAGTTAATATTAAAAAAAAAAATGCGGGAAAAACCCTTAACGGTCCACAGCACACTTGAAGTATGGATGTTATTAAAAATGTTTGTTTTTTTCACTACTCGTCTCACACTTCACTGAATTTAATTTCTGTGGTTAATTTTAACTATTTATTTCATAGATGTTTTGAATATATAAAAAAAAAAACAAAAGCAAGTGGTGTAAAAATTAATAATAATACATTTTATTAAATATTGCACAGTGCTTACGAAAGTCAAAATGTACTAATTTTTTACACCGTCTTGACGAGTAATTGTTAATGGTGCTCAAGACGTTTTTTAAAAAAACACAACTCTGATTAAAAGAAAATTTATAGTTAAAAAAATTAAAAAAAAAAATGGTAAGAGTCGTGCGACTGTGAAATTTATAAAGAAATTTACATTAGACCGAAATCTTGTAGATTTCATTTAAAATCTTCTTTAAAATCCAGTGTAAACGCAATTGCAATTTTTCTAAAACTAGCTAGATTTTGTTTTTATCACTGAAACAGCTGACTGAAAGTTTTTTGTATAATAAATAGACATTTAAAATTTTCCATTACCTTTTTTAATTAACTTAACTTATTTTATCAATATAACCCAGAAAAAACTTAGACTACAAAATAAGGCGTTGAGTAATTAGAAAAAAATAAAAGCACTACTTACAATTCTACTGAAATAACCAATGAATTTTACATGGGATGTCCCAAAATGAACGCATTCAAAAGCTACGGTCCGGTCCCACTTATCAAATATTTGATCAAATAAGCGTAACCCCTACTTTTGTTAATAGTTAGTGAGATTTAAAATGGTCTTTATATTACAAAATAAACTAATTATACTACTAGACATAGCAAAAAACTGTTTTTTGTAAGATGTGGTATTTTAATCAAAATAAATATTGATATTAAGCGAAATGATTTTTTAGTTTGGTTGTTGGTCCCGTTTTTTCGTCAAATATTTGATAAGTCTGACCGTAGCTTAAGTCATTATTTTTTTGCCTTCATACATCCGCAAAAAAGTAGTTATAGAAGTTGTTGTCGTAGTAGATATAGAAGAAAGCTATTAAATAATGAGTGAAAGAAGCTATTTATTAATTTTGAAAAAGTAAGCGAAGTTTGTACTGGGTTATTTATCTTTTCCATTTTATTACTATTTTGTTAAAATTTTTGAATTTTGTTAAAAAGTTTTAACAAGCCACCATATTTTTTTTTTTTTGTTTAAAAGTAATTTTTTTTTTTTGTACATACAGAGAAGTATTTTTTAGTACCATTTGGAGAAAACCCTAGTTGTTTTACTTAGTACAACTAGATTTTGAGTAGATTTCGTCAAAATCTAGCCACGAAGTAGATTTTGTTTTGTATGGGAGATCTCAAGGCGAATTAACTCCAGGTAAGCTCAACTCGTCAGCCGTTCATCAGCTGTATCCACGGCGAATTAAAAAAAATGGTGAAACGTCAAAATATTATTTTGTTTCTATACTGAAATTTGACAACAAGTCAGAAAATTTCATAAACAAAATACATGGGGATTTTTGTAGTTGTAGAGTTGCACTTACCTGTTATAAATTCGCCTTGGGAGATCTAGTCAAAAAAAAAATTGATTCGGCTAGAAATCTCGCAAGTACTAGATTTCGCTGTTTTGTAAGCGGGCTATTACGTATTTTTTGACATTTCATTACAAACAGTTTTTTTTAATATTTTGACATATCGTAACATTCAGTATTATAGTGTAAAAGGGCCATTAAGAATACAATGAGTAATCAATTTATTTCCAAAGGTAGTCGGCTAATTGGCTACTTTGCCAATTACCTGGAAATGTATGGTAAGGCAATTAATTACTTACTGCATAACTAGTTCGACGCGTTGTCGGGTAATGCATAATAGAATGAAGTAATTGCTTATAGCTTTACAAGCCCGATCTGTCGGACTGAAGTACATCAAAACTGCAGTGTGTTTGTTAAAAGTAAAATGCACATTTCTTTTCTGTTTTGAGAAATGTTTTTTTTGTTTCTAAGTCTAAGGAAATACTAAACATGTGTTTTAGTTTTTTTTTTTTTTGCAAAAAATCAAAAACAAAAATTTTTCTATACAACAACTAACAACGCTATTGAACAAAACGTTGGAAAGAGTAATCGGCATACAATTGTTTATGTTCTTTAATATAGGGGAACACGTGTAGGACGACAATCCATATAAAATAAAAATTAGGATGACGTTCATTTTTTTCGTAATACTGCAGTGATATTAGACAGCGTTGTGCAAACAAATGTTGAACAACTCATTTATGGCCTTTTTGGGGCCACCATAACTTAAATTATGATTGAACGACCCATTCTATAAATTGATTATTAAAAACATGGTCACACATGCAACACAGCATACCAACACTCCTGAGATACCACTCCAAATATCTAAAAGTTAGTAAAAATAGGGCTTTCAGAATGCAGTTTATCTATTTGATCGGATTCGTGCAAGGAAATACAAGATATTAACGATTTGCGTACCCAACCGCCTTCTTAACAAAACATTATTAGCGTTTGTGTTTTCCACAAATCAACCGAACCGAACACTAAGGAGCGATATTTAATGTTTTTTTTTGAACACTGCTTTAAACACTTTATCACTAGTTAAGTTATATCTCATGTTTTCAAAATTCGTTACTTTTGATTTTAATAGTGCATTCAATGGTCGCGGGATAAGTGCTTTTAGAACACTTAATACAAATTTCCCGTAGGGGTCTTAATTAATGTAGTAATATGCTCCGATTATACTCCTATTTATGTGTTATGTTTGTCACCCAGTGGCTTAAATCTACTATGAGAATAGACATATGGCGGGTGCTTTTGTAAATCATTTCCGCACTTTGTCCTAATGGGAAAAGCAGAAAAGCTTTATAACCCAAAGCAAAAGAAAAAAGGCCAACAAATTTGTCAAAACTGAATTATAAAGACCCTGAAAAGGATAAATAAAAAATTATCTTAAAACTTCGGCCGATACTAAATTATCTAGAACTGTGTCGTCATCAAGAAATAATTCTAACTCCGACTCCATCCGCTAAAATTTTTAAGTATGACTCCGACTCCAACTCCGACTCTGACTCCGACACCAACTCCGACCCCTACTTCCACCTTGATGCTAAATGTATATTAGACTAGTCCCAGGCGCGGATTCAGGGGGGAAATAAGGAAATCCCCCCCCCCTAAATTATATAAATATGTTTTGTTTATTTCGATAATACAAGAACTTCCAATAATAGTATTTTTTTAAATGTACAAAATTTTTTGAAATCCCTAGCAGGGTTTTTTTATGTCTTTTTTTATTGAATCTCTAACGAAATTTTCAATAAGTATCCAAATCTTAATCCTAATAGTTATTTATTAGATATTTCCAATGAAACATCTAGTTTACCGTATTCAAATACTTATTATTCTACATTCAATCCCAGCAGGTGCCATCTATATCCAAAGAGTGAACATTTGACTTGAAAATGCGTGCGATTGAATTATAAATAAGCCTTAGTATATGCAATAATTATGTATATATGTGTTATATAAATCAAAATACTATTCGATAATTTTTGACGAAACCATGGATTTATCTGGGAAAAGCCAGATTTTCTTATCTTTAAGATATTTCAACATACAACGAAAAGTTGTTAGGGAAGAATTTATTGGCTTTGTTGTAAACGCATTTGAAGAGTTTTCAAAGGCTATTGATAATGACGTAGATTTGTCAACTGATGCAAAGGTACTATGATCAATAGATCAATAGTAGTAAAATTCTTAAAGATTTGACAAACTTTCGTCTTGACCCAAAAAATTGTGCAGGAGTTGGAACAGATGGGTGTCCTCCGATGTCAGCAGAAAATTGAGCTGTTTAAAAATTCTGGAAACCGCGACAAATGCGAAACAAACGCCTTGCTATTCCCATAAATCAATTTCTAAAAGCAATAAAGTGCCATTAATACAAAAAGTTGTATTATTTGTTAAAGAAACGATAAAAGTTTTTAAATATAATCATCCCAAGCGAAACGCAGTTTTAGCAAAGTATTTTGCGAGACAAAATGGGCGGACCTTCACGACTAAATTTTACACTTTGCAACAAGTGAACATCGTATAGTAGAATACTTTATCAAAAGCCTTATATTAAGGAACTCACTTAGTACTTTTGAATTTATTTTCGGAACATACATATTCACCCCTATCGTGAATAAAAATTGCTTGGGAGTTTTTATTCACGATAGGGGTTATTAAGTGTTATACTTATTGTAACACAGCCGCTTAGTATCATTTTACAAAAGCACGATAAAGATCGTCAAAAAGGATCTAGCCTTATCAAAACATTAATCATGTGCCTTGAAGAGAAAAGAAATAAAGCCGAAGAACAATTTATAGCGATTTTTGAAAAAGTTAAGGTTATCTGCGTTCAAATCGAAGTTTCAATCGAAAAGACAAGATTTAAACGAAATAATCGCATCCAAAATTTGGAAGATTACTACCGAGTTGTAGGTTACATTCCTCTTATTGAATTCATTTTAGAAGATCTCAAAACACCTTTCACAATGGATATCCTTAATGTATTGAACATATCTAAACTTCTACCTCATAGTGTAATCAAGTCATATGCAGATACAAAACTTTTAAAACCAAAACTAGCTGATGAGCTGATTATGTTTGATAAAAGAGATAAACACCTACTACCCTGCAAATAATTTTGGACCTCCTGATCCATTATGATAAAATAGACTACTCCATGGACTAGTCCGATGTAATGCAAGCATGGACCATGTCATTGTTAAAAAGTGTTTGTAGTGAGACGACATGTCTTCGTTTTTTAACGACGTGCTTTCGTTTTTAAACGACTTCAAAACTAATCCTCTTGAGTATACCATGGAATAGTTTTAAAACCATTCCTTTGTAGTTCAAAGCTGGGTTCTATGGTCCTGCCCTAGGACATCGTAATGTTAAATAGACCATGTTTTTTCCATACGTTTGGGTTTACTTTTGGACTTGTCCTAGTTCCTTGTGGGCTACTCTTTACACGCGTGTTTGGACTGGTCCTATTATTTGCAGGGTAACATCTAAACTTGAGCCTGAACTGTTGCGTTGGCAACAAACATGAAAAATACCTGAAAATCTATCATATAACATTGTAGATGCTTTAATAAACTGTGATGAAGATATCTACCCAAATCTAAGAAAAATATTTCAAATTTTCTTTTCAATGCTCGTCAGTAATGCTACGACCAAGAGGTCATTTTCTACCCTTCGTCGAAAAAAACATAGATCAGATTAACAATGACAGAAGATAGACCGTACTATTTAAATATACCTCACAATTAAATCATAAATTGCTTATTTAAAAAGATTAATTTATTTAAATTTATATTGAACTGATCTTATATTTTATTTAACCTTATTGTTCATTTTTTTTTTAATATAAACTTTTAAAAACAAATTTTTGACTTTTTTGTATCATAACTTACCCCCCCCCTCCCTAGGGCTCAAGCAGGATCCGCGCCTGACTAGTCCATATTTGACTTTCAAATCTTTTTTTTAATGCAGCACCTTTAAATGGATAAATATAGCAAGAAAATAATTCTGTAAAAATTTTAAATCGATATTTTAATTGTAACACGTGCCGCAATGAGCTTTAATACAGTTATGTATTTACATATGTAAACTAGACTGGTCGTTATTTTCTGACTTCAAAATTTTTAAAGCAGACCCTCCTAAAGTTTTTTTAATTTGAAAAATATTAGAAAATTTTTTATCCCGAAAAATTTTTGGAGTCGCAGTTGCAAGTTTTGGTGGGTACTTCGACTCCGGTACTCAAACCTCAACTCCAACTTCACAGCCCTAATAATATCTAGCGGTCTCATGAGCTAATAAAAATCATTACTGTTTTACTAATCTTCCAGTTCCATCAAAAAGAGAATTTAGTATTTGCAAATTGATGTCACTCGTGTGGGAACAACTTTCGGTACATTAAATATTAAGTTAAATGAACTCAACAAATTTCAAATTTCTAACTCATAATAGAAAATATTTTGTACCATCAATTTAATGTAATTTTCATTACATTTTTTATGTTCTTCGTAGTTATAAACAATAAATTTTCAAGTTCAACTAACTCTCAACCTTTTCTCTTTGCAGTTATTTGGTAAAACTTTTTTTTTTTTTTTTGTTTTGCTGCATTTTATTTTTAACAAATTTAGTTTCTTAGAGTATCTCGATTAAAGACAATTATTTTGTTTTTATTTTTTTATTTTTTGTATTAGAGATATTGTAAGCAGTTTAAGCACTTGTATCTTCGGTGCAACAATAAAAATTCAACGACCTTTGTTCATTGAATGTCTCATGAATAGAAAAACAATAACAACTACAACAACACAACTAAATGAAAACCATATTAAGCACTTAACTTGCAACAATGACACTATAATGAAAAAAAAAAATATATATATAGAGAAAAATTCAAAAGAAGAAAATCATAATATTTCAAAATTTATTTGAGGTATTGATAGAAGGACGGTACGAGGGAGGGTAAGTGGACACTCAATATCAGTCTATAATTAATCAAAATTAAAAGGTTTGGTTTTCTTATGAATAAATCGATTATATCGTAAGCAACAAAAGGCAAACTTAACAGGAGAAAGGTTTTTATTGTTTTTTTTTTACGGTAACGGTACAAATTCAAAGTCTATGAATTTGTACGGAATAGTAACGAGTACTTATAACCACTTTGCAAGAAAAGAAAAAATAAACAATGATTAAGAAATAACTTCGATATGGTTGTTGGATCCCTAAGCTACAACTTTGTCCTTTTTCGGGGCAAAAAAAGTCAATTAATCTTTTAAAGATTACCTGGAAATGCATAAGGTAATATATAAGCAACTTTCAATTGGCTATTAGAGGGATCCTTGGAAATTTATGTAGTACCAAAGATAAGTAAAAATGCAGCGAGTTCGGGAGCAATCGTCAGACTTTCAAGACACTGACTGTTTCGAATTAAAAAACTCTGTATCTCTGAAAGTGGCTATCATGTCGCTCTCAAACTTAATAATATCCTCACTAAAAGTGTTTTCTAATATATTCTGATGTTTGAATAAAATTCGTCAACCGCAGTTCAAGTAATGACGAGCAACTAACAAGTTTTTGCTAAAAAGTCACTTATTGTAAATATTCATACATGAAAGCAAAGAAAAAATGCACAAATCTTTGCTAAGACACCCGTTATTTAAGTATTCATGCATAAAAACAATTGAAAATAGGAAAAAAATGCAAATAAATTACAAATAAAACGAAAAAACAATAACAACAATATAGGTTTGTATACCCGGGTATGCTTGCTGTTAACGTAAGTATAATTTATCAGCTGTTAATCCAAATTTTTCTGAATAGCAGTTCATCTTAACATAGCGTCTTCAACTGACAATTTTTTGTCATACCAAACGTCAAAGTCTAAATAAAAAAAACTCGAAAATTTTTGTCAGCGTTTTTTTAATATGAAGTTTGACGTTTGGTATGACAAAAAATTGTCAGGTAAAGACGCTATGTAAATATCAAAATTTTCAATAAAAATCTTTTAAATCTATGAAAAATATCGATATCTACAACAGTTGATAATTATTCCTAATTCTATTATGGAAAAAAATCGCTTAAATTAAAAATATATATATATGACCGCATTTAGATTATGCAATTAACGCCGAGTTTTTTTCTATTTTCTTTTAAAGTTGCTTTCGTCTTTTCACATTTACATTAAAATTTTTTTTCAAGCTTTTTTTTCAATCAAATGTAAACAAAACAACTGTGTTGTCAACCAACCATTTTCTATAATTACTAAGCGACTAAAAATTCTAATAGATACAAATAAAAATCGCAACTGTATTTAATATGTAAAACATATTCTACTATTACACAAATACATACCGCACTTGATCATAAAGAGGTCATTAACTCAAAATTTAAAAATTTTCAGTAAAAGCAAAACAATTTTAAATTTAATATTAAAGGCATGTGAAAAAAGATTTTTAAGCCAACCTATTCATTACTAAAAAATAGACAAAATACCTGATATTTTTATAGCGGGTAAATAAAAATATAACGTGTCAATTTTTTCCAAAAAGCGAAGAATAAAAATTTTGAATTAAAACCCTCTTTGTGAATATGTGCGATATGTATGTACATATATTAGAGTGGGTAAATTTTTTTTATCGACCAAGCGGTTGTCAAAATCGTAATCTACGACGAATTCTAAGAAGGTTTGCCCAAGAAACCATGGATCTAAAATCAAAATCGGGCTTCCCGTTTTTAACAATTTTAAATTTTTAAATTTTGATAAAAATTGCTAGAATTTTATTGAAAAATTTCCAATCCGGCCAAGATTTTGTCAGATGTTGTGTACTGATAACCAAGATATTCGTACCAAATTTAGCTCTTCTCGTTGTATAGATAAACTTAAATCTTTAATGTCTTTGTATGGGAGGTGCCCCGCCCACTTAAAATTTAAAAAAATATATATAGCTTATAGCACCTCCCAGACCATTAATAATATACTGTTAAAGTTGTATAAAGATCGGCTCAGCGGTTACGAAGATTACCTCCTGCAAACAAACAAACAAACAAACATTACCTCTTTGTAATATTAGTCTAAACGAATAGAAGTTTCTCTTTAAAAACCGGAAGCTCGATTTTGATTTTAGACCCATGGTTTCTTTGTCAAACCTTCTTAGAATTCGTCGTAGATTACGATATTAACAACCGCTTGGTGAATTTTTCTTAATGCATACAAATTGAACCACTCTAATGTATATGCATATTTGTTATTACATATTTATAAGTTATTCAGATTTAAAATAATCTCTATAGCTAATATTTAGTTATAATTAAAAAATGTTCTTCCTAAATAACGTACTTTTTAAAAAAAGGGACTTTTTAAAAATGTACTATTTTTAGAAAGCGGCCTTCTGGAAAAATTAAGATTTTTTAAGACATGTTTACACTTTTTAAAATATGTTATCCTTAAAAAGATATTTGAACATTCATACATATTTGAGAAGCAACACGCCAATTACAAAGAGGGTAAAATGTTTTTTATTATTAAAAGGGCAAAAAATTGGTTTGTTTTTAACTATTGGTTGTAAAATTTAAAAAAAACTGCAGTCGAATTTTGCATTAGTTTGTTTTTTAAGCCTTTATGCTGGGTACACACAATGCAATGCATTTACGCAATCTAGCAAATTAAATTCATTTTCATTCATTTTTCATTCATTCCGGATTGCATCAACATCAAAACGTATTGATATTTTGAGATTGCATTGATGTAGATTGCACTGTGTGTACCCAGCATTAGATAATTAAAAATATTTTTATGAGCTTTTTTCTTGAGCACAAAAGTTGACAACATTCGAATAAAAACATTTAAAAACAAAAAAAAAAATTAAAACAAAAACTAATAAAATGCCTATCCATGCGTCTTTTTCAACCCCGTTTTCTTCTCTACACCTCATGCTAACAAACAAAATTTTGCATGCAAAAGTTAGGGCGTTAATTGCATAATGTAAATATGGTCTACATATGAACATATATGAAATTCTCGTGCACGGTGTTTGAAATTGAACTCCTCCGAACAGCTTGACCGATTTTAATGAAATTTTGCATGTGTATTTGTTAGGTGTGAGAATAGGTCGTAAGGAATATTTCATATCGCTAGAGGGCGTAAAATAGAGCAAAAAAGGTAAAAGCTCCTCCTCCCTATATCTTCTTAACTAATCAACCGGTTTTCCAAAAATTTGGCATGCAGACACTGTAACTTCTGAAAGGAAATAGGGCGAGATAGAACAAGAGCAGTAACAGCTCCCCCTCCCTATATCTGCTAAACTAATCAACCGGTTTTTTAAAAATTTTGCATGCAGACACTGTAATATATGAAAGGTATAAGTTACATATATGGCAAAACAACGTTTGCCGAGTCAGCTAGTTACTCTATAAAATTTAATAAAATCGCATATTGATATTTAGTTTTATTTTGCCTTTTTTAATAAGCAACGGTTAGCGAAATATTAAAAATAATTGAATAAATTAAAATTTTAAATTTGTTTTTCATAGAGACCTAAGCTTTATTAAATACATACATACATACGATCATAAAATCGCAAATTTATATAAAATTGTTAATTTTATTTTAAGTCGCAAATATAACATTAGCATAAAATTTTACTAAAAAATCGCCAACGTTTTGCAAAACTTTCTAAAATCGAATATAGCCTAAAATTAAATGAAAAAAAATTTTAATTTTAAAAGCTAGAGGTAACTTTGCACTTTCAATTAAAAAAATAAATAACGGCCGTAATTAGTAATTACAACCAAAGTTAGGCCACATCTTATACATCACACACAACGATCTTCTAACTAGCAGACCGATTCGGCATAGCGGAGAGTTAGCAAAGAGTTAATCAAAACCAATTTTAGCTGTCAAAAATAATATTAATATCAGCTTTGAAAAGTGCTGTGTAGAGCGAACTTTTCATTTGAAAATCAGTTTTGGTGTATTTGTTAAATACATTAAAAACACATCATGCTTATGTGTTCATATGGATTTATCTATGTTTATAAACTTCATTAAAATCGGTTTGAAAGTTTGTGAGAAGCAGAAATCGCCCTCTACCTCCCCTTTTGGTCATATTTTTGAAAAAACTTTTGTGTCCATATGGATATGGTTCTATCTAAGTTTTAAATTTCATTAAAATCGGTTTGATAGTTTCTCAGAGGAAGAAATTTCCCCCTATCATCTATCGTGGTCCTACGATTAGGCCCATTTCCTTGTGCCAATAAGACCCTATGTCCCAAATTTTATCAAATTATCTCCAAAATTGCGACCTGTACGACCAGCCAGCCTGCCAGCCGGACGGATATCGTTAGTTCGACTCAAAAAGTGATTCTGAGTCGATCGGTACTTTATGGTGGGATCAAGGACCAATATTTTAAGGCGTTACACACATCAGCACAAATACATAATACCCTCTCTACTATTGTGGTGTGGGTATTAAAATGTCGATAAATGTTCATCCTGCCTACTAAGAAGCGTAGCGGAATGTTACCAGGCGCGTCCATGGGTCGCGGATAGTGGAATACACAGTAAATATGCTGGGCAGCGGCGAATAAAATAAGCAGTCGCGGACAGCTGAGTAGGCACAGGGAGTATCTGAGGTCTCCAAAATCACTTGTAACTTTTTTTAAGAAAGCGGATATATTTTGTTTAACCTTCTCCTTTTTCGAAATAACGATTTATCTAGAAAACAAGAGCTTAAATAAAAAATGGTAAGCATTACTGAATTCAGGGTACTCGAATTAGGTTTACCCGTCGGGTGCCCCGCTTGCCAGAAAAAAAGTGTAAAATTCGAGCACAGAGTAATTGTTTAAATTAACAATAACATTTCAGAAAAAAAAAATTAAAATTAATTTCAATTAAAAGGTTTGTGATATTAATTAAAAAATTAATTTTTAATTAAACTTGATTAAATTTTTATTTGAAACTAATTTTATTTTTGATTATTTTTTTGAGAGCAATATGTTATGGTTGAAAAATAATTATACTATTATAAGCTATAAACATATTACTGTAATTAATAACCATAACGTTTTCGTAGGCAACCATTACATGGTTGTGGACTTATATAACCGAAATAAAATTACCGGTGCTTAAAAATGTTTTTAAATTATTAGTATTGTGGTTATTATGTTGAAATGTTTATGGGTTTTAATCCAAATTTTGATATTTTGATTAGGCTAAAGTTCATCAAATTTAATTTTTATTAAATTATTTTTATAAAGAAAGGGATTTTACAAAATGAAATTAATTACAATTTATAGATAATTATTCATTATTGACTGCCGCTGGGCTCGAACCCAGACTTTTACGGACAGGTTACCCTTACATGTTTCGATTGCAACCACTCAATCTCTTCAGAGGGGTTTGCCGTTTAACACCCACAGCCATCGACGACTGCTGGCAGTCAATAGTCAACAGTCAAACATCAATCTTTAAACCAACTTCTATTTAACCTTTGGTAGATCGAAATTTGCTTTGAATGATTATCTATTTTTATTGATTTACATGTTCTTCCTTACTTTTGTTTTTTAATGTTTTATAATTTTTCGGTAATAATAGTTCTGTTGGAGGTGACCAAATCAAAAAAACGACGAACGAATTGGTTAGTTTCGTAGAATTTCAAAAGGCAAAACTAAAGTTCGTGTTCTGTATGAAACTTTAAAAGGTTGTAAATATTACGAATTAAAAAACGTTTGAAATTAAAATCTAAAATGGAATTCGTTTTAATCTGCCGCAAGCCGCGCACTCCACCTTTTTCATCGAGCTGCTTATCATTACCGGCACATTTAACGGATCTAGTGTTCAAAGTCAAACAGTCTGTTACTTTAATTAACACCTTCTATTTCTTTTATAAATAAAAGCAAAATTAAAAAAAAAGCTTGGACAGTAGCCTTCATTGAATACGTAATATTAAGTAAATTATTAAAACAATAATAGTCATTCAGATAAGTTAGTAAAAGTACACATGTAGTTGGATTTTAGAAAAAAAAATTATTGTGGATAAAGAAATAACGAATTCTTTTACCAAGAACAGTATCTTGCACAAGTGTAAACCAGACACTTGTCAAATATTTATTTTTATGTGTAAATTTGTTTAACTTAAAAAACAGTTGCAGATAACAAAAACATTGATAATGACAGGGGCAGGTTGTTTTAAGCACGAAAAAATATAGAAATATGCAATCAGAAAAGCTCAAAAAACTTAGAAATATTTTAAGAAGTATGCAAATAAAAGCAGAAATACGCACACTAAAGATTTGGTTAAAAAAAGTCATTGTTATTTTTGTAGTAAATTAGTTAACCAATTAATAGTATCAATTAAATATATTTTTATATTAACTACATTTTCTGCAGTATTTTTGTTGAAATAAGTAAGCGTTTAATTCCCTTGATTAAATTTTTAATTAGAACTAATTTTATTTTTTAACAATGGTTTAATTGAAAAACCATTGACAAGAGTTTTTTCTGTGTACCTAACTGACTTTTTAAGAACTGCCTACCTTCGATTTTGTGTATAAACCACAGCGAACAAGTTATTGCCGAATGTGCCTTAGAAGCAGCCCTATTAGCACCAAAGTCTAAGGGGCTACGGGTTTCTGTGGTACCAGATATGACCTCTGGAGACCCGTTATCAACTTATTAGAAAGAAGGATTTCCTGCCAATTTCATCCTTAACAGTAGTATTCAGATTTTTTCTTACATAACTAGTCGTAAAGTTAATTATTTTAACGAATAATTATCACAATAAGTAAAAAACTTAATTTTTCTAAAATCCCTTTTGAAATATGCAAAAGCTTAAAAAAACTTGCCCTGACAATGACAAACAACTCTTATTTGTATTTTGTTAATAAACGACAAGTTCTTATCATTTATTATTGTTAATAAAAAGTTAAAATTTTTAAAATATAAATTTAATTTTTTTATTTTTGGATTTAACTGAAAAAAAAAACAAAAAAAATGTTCTGCTATTAGAACACGTATTGAAAACATTTGCTATTGTATTTCTTTGGCGTTTAATACTCTACATTAGATCTTTATATACAACAAAGAAAAGAAATACAGACAACTGTCAAAAAGCAGGATGCATTAAAATTTTTGCTGCCTAAAAAGCCATAATCACTTCTACTTAAAGTTAAGATAATGATTATTGCCAAAATCATGTAGGGGAAAAAATAAAATATCTGCTCACGGACAGAGTTCAAAAAATTGTACACTAACGTAGTGTACTTAAAAAAAAAACAACTCTTAATCTTTTTTTTTTCTGAGCTGACGAACGGTGGCATGTCGTAGTGTCCACGGACATTATGTCGCACCAAAGAACGACATTAAGTCCATGGACGCTATGTCGCTCAGTGATGCGACAAAATGTCCATCAATATAGTGTTATAATGTCCATGGACATTATGTCCTTTTTGGTGCGACATAATGTCCATAAAAATTGTAAAGCCAATGTTTACTTAGCGAAACCGGTACTTGTTATACCATAAAGGAGATAATCCTTGCGCCGGGCCGAAGGCCGGTTGTGCAGATAAGCTCTAGTTAGCGAAGCCGGTCTTTTTTATACCATAGAGGATAAAATCCTTGCGCCCGGCTATGCAGAGAAGCTTTAGTTAGCGAAGCCGGTGTTTGTTATACCATTGAGGAGAAAATCCTTGCGCCCAAAGTATTTTCGTTATATATTTAGTATATACACCCAGAGAAAAAGCAGCAAAACCATTTTTAAAAAAATTTTAAGCAAATTATGTTTAATTTAACCAAATCATTGTCACCGACAACCATATTATGGTTAAATTAGTTTCTTCAAAAATAGCTTTGTTGGTTGTGACCATAATAAAACATGTTTTTCTCTGCGTGTATGTAGATCTTTTTTTGCATTTAACTTCTTTAGTAATATATATAAAAAATATATAAAAAATATATGTCCGCGGGCATTATGACGTTTTCCAAAACGACATAATGTCCATGGGCTTTATGTCGCATCGAAGGGCGTCATAATGTCCTTGGACATTATGTCCGTGGACACTATGACATGCCACCCTGACGAACTAAAACACTAAGATAACTTATCGATCTTCTTTTTAGCGTACGTGTTGTGTTTTTTTTGGGTATTTGTTCTGTATTTTTAAGTGAAGTAGCTAAAGTTTTCTGTTTTTTAGTGTATGCGTAGTGAACTTTTACGCATAAGCAAAACTGGAGTTTTGTTTATAACTGTAAACACTTCATTTTTTTTTTTTTTTTGAAAACAGTGGCTTTAAATCAGTGTTGCCAGTGGATTTTTCAAAAAATACCTACACATGCTAAAAAAATCCGATTTTTCCCTACACGTTGAAAAAATTTCCCCTGCAAAAATCCCTACGCATTATTGTCATTAAAATAGAAGAAAACACTTTCGTTAGAAAAAATAAATTTTTTTTGAATATGTAAAAACCTTAAAACAACAATATAATACATATCGCACTTGTTCAACAATACTGTATTAATTCAAAACTTCAACATTTTCAGTAGAAGTAAAACAAATTTTGGAAATATGGAAGGCATATTAAAAGGATTTTTTAATGAACCGTTTCTTTACCAAAATGTACTCAAAATAGTTCGATATTTTTACAGCGGGTAGATATGAATAATAACTGTAGATTTTTTCCAAAAAGTGAAAAACTAAAAATTTTGAGTTAATATAGTATTGTCGAATAGGTACGATATGTATGTACTTTTAAAAATTCAATTAAATGATATCTTAGAAAAAAATATACATACATATTAGTGTCGCCAACTTTTTAAACCACAAACAACTCTGAAAATATGTTATCAAGCGAATTTAGTGAAAAAAAAATTTTTTCAACTGCTTTGGACAAGAAAATATCGCTAACAAAACGTTTTTCTGAATTTATTTTATAAATATGTAATGCGATATGACGAAAAATCCCTACATTTTGGTGATTATAAAAATCTGTCCGATTTTCCCTACGCCTCTATTTTAGTATCAAAAATACCGACATTTGGGATTTTCCCCTGCTTCTGGCAACACTGCTTAAAATTAAAAATTATTTATTATTAGTTTTTAAATGTAGGGATTTACTTAATCGCTCATTATGATTCCATTTAATTTTTTTATTTTTATTTTTATTTTTATTTTTACTTTGTAAGTTCAAACATACACACGATGGCAAAAATCAAACCAAGTGTTAATTAAACGTCTGGCTGTTTAATAATCGTCTGTATTTGCACGACTTATTAATAAATATTTAAATTTTGGCACATTAAAACAAAAGCAAGAAATTTTTTTCAAGCAAAACTGTTTTTTGGTTGATATGGTTTAAAGTTCTTAGGTTGCCTAAAATTTCTGTCTGTCTGCTAAGAACAAAATAGATAAACTAATAACGACTTGGAATAAAGAAATTTAATGCCATAAAGTCTTAGACAAACAAAATTTAACAAAAACAAACATTTTTATTTTTTTTTCAGAAGAAGTACGTGTTGAAATCTAAGTACTGCGTGTTTAAATTATGGTCTGTTTAAATGCGACATGGGGTATAGTTTTTGAAAAAAGTGTGTTGGTTAGTGATTTTTATATATCAAATGTGATCTATTTCATTGTTTTGTTTAGCTGTCAAAAGAACTGTCATAATAGAATCACTTTTTGTAATTAATTGTCCGTATAATCTGGCAAATCATAATGAATCGGTTCACGCTTCAACGCTACCGAATTATCAAAATTTACTTTGAAAATCGATCAGCGACGTTTTATCGCAAAATTATGTTCAGCAATGGGAATCTTTTTTGGGTGAAACAAGGGGCTAATTCTGGCAGTCGTGATCAAAAAATTTTTCGATACGAAAGCAATTTTATTTCTAATTCTTTCAGTCGCTACTGAACGGATTGAAACTATATTTTCAGTGTTGTAAAGCATTTATTTGAGTTTTCACAGCACTGAAAAAATAATTTCGGTTCGTTCAGTATTGGGTGAAAGGATTGGAAACAAAATTCCTTTCGAGTCGAAAAAGCATTCGATCACGACTGCCAGAATCAGCCCTCTGGTTTGCAATAAAAAAAAATTGCCGCATATAGAGTACGACCAATTCGCACCAGAGCTACAGACTCAATTTTATCCCGTTTGTTGCAAAATTTTAAGGAAATTACAAAATCTACAAGTCCGGCGATCTTGCTAGCCAGTGCGAATTCCAAAAAAAAAAAAAAAAAAAAAAAAAAAAAAAAAAAAGATTAGGTGACCCCGAATTGCAGTCCTTAAAGTTGTCCATATGTTCTCCACTCCCAATTCATTCAGTTGAGGAAGTAGAAATTCATTGAGCATGAATCTGGAGCGCACGCCGTTCGCAGTTGTCGTTTGGCCCGCGACCTGTTTTGAAAAAATAACCGGATGACACCTTCAACACCAGAACACAGAAGCGATAATTCTGCTTATTCAAATATTTATAGTTATAAAAATAGGCCTCGTATCTTCTAATAAATGTCAAGTAAATGTCGAAGGAGGATTGGTATTTACTGTCATTTGCAAAAATTATGTTTGGGGGATTCAAAATAATAACATGAAAAAATACGACTGTTGTGAACAACCCCTCATAATTTAGTGTTCTGTTTTAAATTAAAATCAGCTGATTTAAAATAAATATTTTCCTAAACTCAAAAGGTTTTTTAATTCTAATCCATGAATTAATAAATTAAATTAGATCGTTCCTGACTATTTTCCATTTTTCAGACGCAAACCACAAATAAATTTTATTTTGTTTGTTTACCAAACGTCAGAGTCCTAAGCCAATCTAATTTGACGCCGCAATTGTTTTGCTGCAAAAGATGATAGCCGCAGGTTAAATTAGGATGTTAGCCGGATAAAACTATACCATCAACGGCGACGGCTACAAAATCATAGCCGCTCAGCTCAGTTGCTCGGCGCAGGTCTCTTCTGATTAATTACGACAGCACAATAAACGTAGCAAGCAAAGTTTTATTAATTAAAGACACTTTTTGTTTACAAAGCAACAACAATATTTTAAAACCATTGTAAAATGTTAGAAAATTATAACAATACAACATGATAGCATACCTTGTGAATACCCCAATTATCTTCTTATAGGCTTATGACTTTTGCGCCACCTTGGATAAACAATTAATATTAATAAGCAGGGTTGTCAGATTGATTTTGACCTTTTTCGCCAAATTCAATGTCAAAAATCGCCAAAGCCTTAGTTTTTCAGTATTTAACAATAAAATACATATTTTTAAAATTATTAAAAATTAAAAAAAATAAATTTGTTCAGTATCGCTAAAATAAGCCAAAAATGTAAAAAAAGTCGCCATAATATATTTTTGTTTAATATTTAATTAGAACACAGCAAAACTAGTAAGTGAACACAAAAGAGGTACAATGTTTACTATAAAATAGTTTATAGTAGTCTACTTAAAGCAACAAAAAAAATTGTTTGCAGTTAGTATTAAACTTGGATATACATTTGTATATAAAGCCTGGTACTCCGTTAACATTTCACGTGAAATGCTGTCAAAACGCATATAAAAAAAATGTATGGGATATCTATGAAATAATATTGATAGAGTTGTACTCTGTTCATTTTGTGAAAAAGTTCTGAAATGTTTCTGGCAACATTTTTTTCACAGCTGCACTTATTTCATGTAAAATTTAAAAAAAAGCAAAAAAGTATGAACTGATTTTTAAATAAGAAATATAAAATTAAAATAACACAACCGTTAACAGTTTTTTATCCATATTTACTTTCTATTTTATTAAATTTTTTATTAAAAAAAATCATTTTTAGAAAAGTACATGTGGGGTTTGTTTACATACGCAAAATAATGTCGCATACTTAGCAGGAATAAAAACGTTAAATTGTACAAACTCGCCAGATAGGTAACATTGATTTTCGTCGACATTTTATTTGTACAACTTGAAGTACAAATGTAAACATTAAAGCTTGTGCCATAGCTATTTTAAGAACAATTGTGATTTTAGTTGAACTGTAAATTTTCAATTTTAATATATTTTGTTAGGCTTGAGTTGATCAAATTTAATTTTCATTAAATAATTTGCAGTTATCGAAAACGCTTCACCGTTTTCTTTTTTGTAATACATTGTGAGAGAATTACATTAATTTAATGAAGGTACAAAATAAGTGCAACATGTGCTATTCACATTCATATAATTTAAACCTCGTAATAACTCGTCTAGAAGTTCATAATGCATTCTAAAGGGTGTTTTTTTAAGCCCGATAGAACTTGAAATTGTAAAAAATAACTCAAAAAATTAAATTGTAATCAAAATTTTTTTTTATTCGAAAGATCAATACGTGACATTAACATTTGAAAATGATTTCGGGCATATGGGCACCGCGGCTGTTCTTGACGAAGCGCATTCTGGACGCCAATTTTGGTCCACTTTTTCGAGCACTGCTGGCCGTATGTCACGAATAACAAGAACAATGCTGGCCTCCAAGGCGTCAATTGTTGCTGGTTTATTAGCGTAAACCAGTGACTTCACGTAGCCCCACAGGAAATAATCGAGAGGTGTCAAATCGCACGACCTTGGAGGCCAATTGACAGGTCCATTTCTCGAAATCAACTTATCGCCAAATTTTGATTTCAATAAGTCGATGGTTGCGTTCGCCGTATGGCACGTAGCGCCATCCTGTTGAAACCACATCTCCTCCGGATCAATGTCATCCATATTTTCAAACAAAAAATAATTGATCATGGTGCGGTAACGATCTCCATTGACCGTAACGCGAGCTCCGGCCTCATTTTTAAAGAAATAAGGTCCGATGATGCCACCAGCGTGAAAACCGCACCAAACGGTGCATTTTTCTGGATGTAATGGAGTCTGTAGGGTCTCTTGTGGATTGGTCTCGCTCCATATGCGGCAATTTTGCTTATTAACAAACCCGTTAAGCCAAAAATGCGCCGCATCGCTGAACACAATTTCAGCGATGAGGCGCAATATAAGTTGCGCGAATCGACGACTGATTTTCAAAGTAAATTTGGATAATTTCGTAGCGTTGTTCAAGCGTGAGTCTATTCATGATGATTTGTCAGAGTATACTGAAACGATAAAAAAAATATTTCATCAAAATTTAATTTTTTGTGTTACTTTTTACAATTTAAAGTTCTATCTAGCTTAAAAAAAACACCCTTTACTTCAAAGGCGAGTTTTTGTGGAGCTCATAATTTCAACACAGGCAATACTTGTTGTAATTACCAGCATTTAAAGTACAGACAAAGCAAGATCCTTTAAATGGTAAGTACCTGCCGTTTCCATGTAGCTATAACATTTTGTGCTAAACCTATATAAATTAGAAATATCATCATTGAAACCCTCTTTACAATTATCAAACGCTAATTTTTTCGAGTGTGTTTCGTAAACATCAAAAGGTACGTTAGGATTCATAAAAATCTTTAACAACAACGTCTTTTATCTATGATAATAAATTACCACATATATATATAGTAGAAAATGTTCATAGACTTTAAATATATTCATGTTTTAAGAAATTTTATTTATTAATTCCTTCAAGAGCACTTTTAAAAACGAAAAACAATTTTCTCGAAGATTTTTATTATCTTCATCAACCATTTGAACATTCGTACTTTCAAATACTGACCATTCATATGAATTTCATACATGAAAAAATTAGAATTAAAGTAATATTTTTTCTTCTTATTGAATATAACGAATTTTAAAACAAATCCATAGCTCATCAGAAATAGCCCACAAAATCGCCAACTATTTTTTTTAAATCGCCAAAAAGTCGCCATGTCGCCAAATCAAAAATTAGGTCGCCAAACAAGTTTGAAAATCGCCACGTTTGGCGAGAAATCGCCACATCTGACAACCCTGTTAATAAGCAACAATTGTATTCACATTTGCATAAACTCACAATTAAACAATTGATTTTGTTATTTCAATTTTAAATGCTTTCAATGTGTATCCATCGGCAATGTTATGAAAATCGCAAAACGCCAAATTATTTATTGTGTTATTAAGCTCGTGGGTTTAGTTTGCGATCTGCTATAGTTTTTTACAAATATACTATTTCCCTTAAGCATACTTTTACAATTTAAAGTCGCCAAACTTCTTGCTATTGCGACTTACAGTACAGCTTTTAAGCGATTTTAAGTCAGAATCGCCAATGTTAAGCTTTTTGCGTTTGTCAGAACATGCCCGTATATGTTCTAAAAATGAAATACATTATTGAAAAGGGCAAACAGTTTTGCTTTACTACGATACATAATAATAAAGCTTGCCATATCTTAAATCAATAGTGGGCGAATTTTAAACCCATAAAGATATTTTTTCCTTTTGTCAAATTTTCCTAATTGAATTCAAGTGTTGGGTAAATCAATTAATTGGGCAAATCAATTATTTTTAGAAAAGGCAAAGACATTAGCTTTTAACGCAATTTATTAAAATCGAAATATCAGTCTAGATTTTGCAGGTTTTTTTTTTATCCTTGCTTAAAAATTCCCCACTGTGTGGCGTATGTTAAGCCTTTTACCTCAAGAGTATGATGAAATTGTTCAGACGTCTAGTTCACGATTTCATTAATTAATTCTTTTAACACAAATTTTGCTTAAATTTTTTTCGTCAACATTTTAATTTAATCCACGAGTATAAATATGTTTCTTTCTTTTATTCTAAATTATTTATTTTAGCAATTACTATTTAGTCAACGAAAATAAATCAGAAAATTTGCAATAAATTGCTATTTATTTATAAAAAAAAAATAAATTAAACAATTAAAAAGAAAACAATGTTTAAAATGCATCAGTTTTTTTTTTCAAAATCTGACTACAATGTGTAACGTAAACCTGTGTAGACTTTTTGTCTACGTATTCGGCGCAGACAGTCAGATGTGTGCCAAAAAAAAAAAAAAAAAAAAATAAAAAAAAATAGAAAGAAAAGGAATATAAAAAAATACACTAGATACGCCAGCAATAATAGTAAAATCTATAGAAAATATCTTACATTTTTATATACAATACAAACATACTTATAAAACGAGCATTTGCAAAATTGAGGCAAGTGTAAAACAAATGTGAGAATTTCTTGAAATCAGAAGATTGAAAGAATTACAACTTCAAGGGAGAAGTTTAAAAGAAATCGACAAACTCGTTTTATATGACCCGAAACGTTTCCAAAAAAAAGAAGATACAATTTTTAAACTCGGAAAATTTGCAACAGCTGTTTAAGGAATTTTTGGTTAGTTTTGCGGCAGAATAGAAGCAAATGAGGCATTGAGAAAACCAAATTTCTTTAATGTGCAGTTTTTCGTTGGGAAAAAAGATAATCGTTTAATGAGAAAACGGCCATTACAATTTTCCAAGTTATTTTTTTTGCAACTTTGGGTATTTTATTCTCTTTTTACATTTCCCAATATTTTTGCAAATTTCTTTGCGATGCAAATTCAGATTTTTTCAAACTGTTTGGGAATCCTTAGGTCGAATGTTAACTTTGTTAGCTTTACTTTAGTTAAAAACAAATTTTTTTTGCTTCTCTTTATATGTTAGTTAAGCAAACGAAATTTTCGTGTGAAATCGATGAATAACAAGTAATAAAAAAGAAAGTTAAAAGTATAGTTTTTACGCGGGAAAGAATTCCCGGGAATCCCGAGACACATTTTTAAAATTAATCCCGGAAATTTTTTTCGGGAATTTAAAATTAAATTTTTTGAAAATTTTTTTTGTTAGCATGAAATGTCTAAAAAGCTTCTTGAAGTAGAAAATGACAATGTACACGATACACCATCACTAACACTAGATGAACCATATACTATCTTTAAAGAACACCTTGAAAAGGCTTCATCAAATTCTAAAAAAATAAATGTAAAGAAAATACAAAAGCCTGAAAATATTTTAAAAAAGAATTTGACGCAACGGTCAATGAAAATCGCTACAGGGAGATTAACTGTCTTTTTGTGGCAGAAAATTGATAATTTAGACGAGCAGAGGAAGAAAAACAATAGGTCTTTTGAAAGAAAAGTTTTAAAATCGCATAATTTCTCATAAAGGAGAAGTCAATTGTCCACCAAGATCGTGCAATTTGACACCTTTTGATTATTTTTTGTGGGTGTTTTTTTTTAAATCGAAAGTGCACAGCAAGAATCAAGAGCAATTCAAGAGCTTAAAAACAACATAATCGAGCACACATCAACCATTGACAACAGTTTATTGCAAATCGTGATTGAGACTTTTGTCAAAAAATTGCCACAGCCAGTAGAGGGACACTTGAACGACATAATTTTTCATTTTTAACTGAACCCGGTAAACAAAATTTGGGTTTTTTGAAGCACTTAGGAAAAAAGCGCATAATCGAACGCTTCAATTAGAGAGCTCTTATACAGCAGTAAATAATAATGAATAAAATATACAAAAAAAACTGATATTTTAGTGCTGACAACGAAGAAGGTTTTAAACCGAAAAAAAAAACAAAAATATGTTATGGTTTACGAAACAAGCAAGCAAAAACATTAATGAATATGTTAATATAGTAAGCCCTTAAAAAAGCACTTTAGGAGTGCTTTGTTGTCAGCAGAAAATAGTCCTCCAAACCGGGAACAACCCATACAAGAATCAGGCATCCCATCAGCAGGTTTGAAGCGATTTGAGGTATGAATTCATACATAAAACCTGCTCCTTTTGGACCACATATTTTACTGGAAACATATTTGTAATAAACTGAAATAAAAATATTTTTAATATCTCAAAGAAAAAAACAACTGTTTTTTTATTAAAATAAAAATGATACCTCAATTTTTGGACCCCCTTTATAATCTTCTATGCATCTTAACAAAATTACCCTGAATTATACAACAAAAATATTGAATTAACTTAAAACATTTTGGATAACACTCAATACATTTCTAAGAATACAATTGATGCTCGATCGATGAAACCTTTTGCAATATAGCAATATTTCACAAATTGACAAAACGTTGAAGCATTCGAAATGACAAACCAACGCTGTTATTTTAATTTGTTAATGCTATTTTAACAATTAAACTGAGTAATAAAGCATACAAAAAAATAACAACGCTCAATAAACAGAAGTGCGGAAAACAGCAAATGGTTAAAAAAAAATTCTAATAAGTATTGTTTTTAATATATTTTATGTGTAAACTAATAAAACCAAATGCAAGTATTTTAAAACCTTTATATATTTACTTTCGTACTTTGTGAAATTCGTAGTTTCTTAATGTGAAACAGCAACAGCAAGCAAAACGGACACCACATTGTATGAAGATAGGTGGTTAAGCAAGAATTTTCGTTCCTTATTTTTAACATATAATGGAAAGCTTTACAATTAAAAAAAAAACTTATGTACATTTATTTGTCACATTTTAAATCACGCTAAATCAAATTTCATTTTCAAATTGATGTGTTTATTTTATGAAATATTTTACAATACTTTCAACAGACACGAATAAAGCATGTGCAATGAGAATCACCCATATATTTTCAATTTTTGTTCTACTTAACACTGCTAAGAATTAGGAAAATTAAATTCTTAGGAATTAATAAACTTTTTTTTTTTGGGAATTTTGAAATTTTTATTAGAAAACGGGAAAGAGTTTAGATTAGTTTTTTTCCATCTCGGTTTTTTTAAAAAACTATAGCATTTCCATCAAGAAAAAGAAAAAAATTATAAAGATATATAATGATAAAATCCTAAGTTATAATATATGCCCCAAGAAATCGGAAAGTCTGGGTTCACACTATTATGTAAGTTCTATTTCAAAAAGTCCGAGCTTATAAAGCACCAACAAACTTGGACTTTCTGAAAGTAAACTTTATATGGTGTGATCCGAGACATTAACTCCGCAGAAATTCAAAATTTTTTGGTAATTCTGGGATTTCCATGAAGAAATTGTTTCAATTTTAAAGCTACACTAAGAAAAAAAAGCTGGAAACAAAATTTTGAAACTCGGAAAAATCTCTCTGAAAGGATAGTTTTTTTTAGATTTTTGAAATTAAGGGATTTTTATTAAAAAATGTAGGAAGAGAAATGTTTTTTCCGGTTTACTATTGAACAACATTCTAAACGAAAGTAAAACTCTTTTAATATTTCATCCTTTCAAAGTTCTCTCAGACATTTTGCGCAACATTTCTGTTTCTGGTTGCAACAATGGTTGTTGCACACACAGCAATACAGCTTATCTCACATGTCTTATTGATTACAAAGTTCATTGAGATTCAACAATACCCAGAAAAATAAATAAAATAAAGTATAAAGTAATTGTAAATCAAATGTGAAATAACAATTGCAACAATAACTAAAGGAAATAATTAAATAAAATTATTTATTGTGTCTCGTGTTAGACTGCGTGTGTGACCAGAAAACAAGCGATAATGATGATTCCATTCAATTATTTACGCTTAATTTTTTTTTTTATTTAATTTTATTACAGTTCAGTCCACTTTTTTTTATTTCTTCTAGCAATTCTTATCATTTCATTACTACAACACGAACAGTAAAAAAAAAAAAAGAAAATGCCAACTGAGGCCATGCAACAGTCAGAGTAAATGCTTGAAAAGTGTATGTTGGTTGGGTGTCTTTCGTTCATCATTTTGTTCATTCGTTGGTTTTTCTTTTTAATTTTTTTTTTTTTTTTTTTGAGCAATAATTGCAGCCGTCAGTCGAACAGACTACAACAACAAACAAACAAAAAAGTCAACAACATTATCAACAATAAAATAACAACAATAGTATAAAAAAATCGTACGATTTCGATCAAGCAACAATATCAACTAAAGTAGCAGCAGCACCAATAGCAGCCACAACAATTACACAATGGGGTGAGAGAAGGATTTAATAATTTTTGATTAGTTTTTATTTTACTTCATAATTCTTAAAAAACAAATTAATTTATTATTAACAGTTTATATTTAAAGGCTTATTCAAGAGTTATTGGCAAAGGTCCGAACATAGTGCAGTTCAGAGTTCCAGGATTCATTATTCTCTTTAGTGAGAGCAAATAAATATTACTGGCAGCGTGGCCATTTTGGCATTTTTGCAGCTAGATTTAGCATTTTTTTGTCTGATTTAGCTGCAAATTTTTCATTTAGCAGTTAGCATTTTTTTAGCATTTTTCAACAAAATATTTAGCATTTTTTAGCATTATTTAATTTAAGAATATTCAAGTAATATTTTTTGAAAATCTACCACACTTTTTTTTTGAATGCACATACAAAACCCTACTCTTTTGCTATAGAAACTGTACAAACTTTTAAAAGATCTTTCATATCAAATTGTTTTAAAATTTGATCAGTTTGATCCATTAGATTCATGTTAAGCTAATTTTCTCCAATAACGATTTTGAAAAATTTTTGGAAACGAAAAGTGATACCATAACTTTTGAAATAGAAAAACAAATACGAATTACATGCCGAGATTTTATAGCTCAATTAAAATGTTAACTTAGACAACGATTGCGAAAAAGTTTTAATAATTTAACAAATACTAACTTTTATTGTGTAGAAAACAGTTTAAAAGCTAATAAATGCAACTTAAGCGAACATTTTAAAGAAGAAATAATAGATTTCACTGTAGAAGAAATTACAACTTTGGAACATCAGTGGCAGAAACTAAATTCATATGAATTGTTAAATAAGAACTCAACAGTTGATTTCTGGATAAATGTATATGGATATAAAAGTGCATTAAATGAAAATCCATTCAGTGAATTAGCTTCTTTTGCAATAAAGTTCTGGGTTTTGCCATTTGGCAACGCGGAAGCTAAAATAGGTTTTTAGTTGTATAAATCTCTTGAAAATGAAAATTCGAAATAGACTGACGTTAAAGACTTTGAATTCGCTACTTTATATTAAGTGTGGTTTAAAATTTTGCCATAGTTTTAAAAAAATATACGATCTCACATAAAAATGCGATAAGGACATATATTATAATGATATCTCGATCGATTCTTCAGAAGTTGAAGCATAATATTAATTTTGATGACGTATTTAATTAATAAAATGAAATTTTTTATTAAACATGTTATAAATTTTATTGAAATACTAAATAAAAGCCATTTATTGGTCAAGTTCCTTTGATTTTTTCTTTTATATTTTTAAGACTTTTTATGTTTACTAAATATTTTATTTATTTTAATCAGTTTGTTCTATTGATATAATGTAAGTTTATAAGGAAGAATTATGTAAAATAAATCATATATGGGTATTTCCTCAGAATGGTAAACCAGAATGAACATTTAAAATGTTGATAATCATAGTCTTTTATTGTTTATTATTATAAAAAAGTCTATGTTGTAATGGTGTCAAAGCATATCTCAGCTGTTTTACTTGAGGAAATTGCGCTGGAAACTCGAAAATTTTATATTTTCTTTTTAAGCTACCATTTTCATGTAACTATTTTGCATGCAAAAAATATGTTATGTTTCTTCATAATCTCTTCATTACAATCAATTGTAAATTGAGTATTAAGTTTTTTGTTACGCAAATTTTAAGATATTTATACGAAAATGCATGGTGATAACAAAAAAAAAACTTATGGAAAAATCGTACCTTTGCGACCGGTACATAAGCCAATTAAACAAAAGCCAATAGAGATATTTTATTGTGTAAATACTGGATAGAGACCTACATTAACAAACTTTTAAAATAAACTAATCACTTTTGAATATTCCGTTCCATTACGCAGATTTTTACATTTCACTACTGTCAGCCAAAGTTGACTTCTATTTTGCGTACGTTCGTGACCACATGTTTATGTTTATAACTAGGAAAAGTTTTGTTTTCTATATTATTTATACAGCAAAAACGTACGAACGTACGTTCGTGAGTCTAGGAAATGCCCATATAAAGGTATATTAACTAAAATAACAAAAAATAATACAATTTTAATTTTAGCATTATTTTTTGGCAGTTTAAGATTTTTGTTAGCATTTTTTAGCATTATTTTAAAGCCGATTTAGCTGTAAAATATTTTTGGATATGGCCACACTGATTACTGGTATAAAATACATAGTTTTAAAAGGCCTTCAAGATTTTTCCTTAAAGAATTTATGAACAAATAATAGATCTATATTTGTTTAATGAGAGTGATAGATAGAGAAAGTAAGAGAGAGAGAGAGAGAGAGAGAGAGAGAGAGAGAGAGACAAAAATACTTTACTTTATAAGATTGCAAAAATTGTAGGGGAATGTAAGAAAAGATAAACTCACTGTTAATTGTTGGTGTTTTGTTTAAGCTTTGATATAGTTACAAGTAAGACTTTGAGTGTTTATAATTCTTATTCGCTTTAAGGTTTTATTTGTATAATATTTTTAGCTTTTCTAAAATGTTTGGAAAAGGTTTCCTGACGATCTGGCCTAAGCAACCAGTGAAATGCGCATAGAAGCTAGCTTTCCCTCAACAATAAATTTCAGTGTATTTTTTAAATATAAAAAATTGGGAATTTAGCACGTCATACAGAAATCTTATTAATAATAAATTTTGTATTCCCAAAAAATAACTTTGAGATCAATTTTAATTTAGAAAGGTTTCACTAATCATGAATCAATCAAACAAGATTAGGCATTACGCAGGTCGTTATTTTGTGTAACGTTGACAAAGACTATTGTGCTTTGTTCTGAAAACAAAATCGCATACAGAAGAATTTAATTGTAAAAATATGAAACAAACAGATCAATTTCAGAATACACGATCTATAGATTTATTCGGTGGGGTGTCACAAAGCCATAGGGCATAAAGCCATAATGGCTTTATGTCTCAATCCAAACGGACATAAAGCCATAATTTTGATATGGCCTTAAGTCTCATATCAATTTTAGTGAAATGGGACATAAAGCCATTATGGTTTTATGTCCCATTTGATGTTTTGCGTTACAAATGCTTTATTTCACTAAATATGCCTATTTATCTATGAAATTAATGATTTAAAAAAATCCAAAATTTCTAGGCTCCAGGAATTACAGCTGCAAACATTTTGTGAAAGGAAAGATCCTTAGTTATCATTGGAAAACATGTTTTTATTCTTGTGACGCACGCAGGAAAACTTTATTCAGCGAAGCCACCTGCCGCGTCCTACTGGAGGAAAAAACCCCTAAGCGCGGCCGCAGGCCGCCACTCAGAAAAACTTTAGTATGCGAAGCCAGATTTCAATACTTAACATTAGTGTCTCCGGAACTGAAATGACAGATAAAGGCGTTTTCTAATATTGCTAATGTGAGCTAAGGCCATGATGGCTTTATCTCCCATTAAAAATATGGCTTTATGTCTCATTTTCGGAAAAAAATTTATGGCGTTAATTCCCATTATAATGAGACTTAATGGCATATGCCCTTATGTCTCAATGGAATGGGACTTAACGCCATATGGCTTTATGTCCTATGGCTTTGTGACACCCCACCATTTATTCGGTAATTCTCATAAATCTATTTTTTTTGGCAATGTCGCCAAATCGGTAGTCAGTAAGACTAATCGCCTAGCTAAAATTTAATATTTTCCTAAAAATTTAAAAAGTATCACTTTCCAGTGTGACACAAAGAATGCTAGCGAAGGTCATAGCGGGCCAGAACATGCATTCCATTTATTATTCCCAAAAATTACTTTGATAAAGTGCACGGCCTAAAAAAACTAAGCTGGCAACTTTCTTTAATTTGATTTATTGCGAAAACAATAAAGCAAGTTGTTTTTGTTTAATGTTGGAAGAATTCCAACCAATTTTAGATAAAAAAAGATAAACTTATTGTTTATTGTTGGTATTTTGTTTAAGCTTTTATATCGTTGCAAATAGGACTTTTTGAGTGTTTGCAATTCTCATTCACTCCGCAGTTTTATTTGCTAATATCTTTGGTTTTTCTAAAATTTTTTTGGGAGAATGTTTCCTGACGATTTGGCCTTAGTAACCAGTGAAATGCGCATATAAACTCGCTTATCCTCCAACAATTAATTTCAGTGTTCTTATCAAATAAAATTGGGAATTAAGCACGATAAACAAAATCTTATTAATTAATTTTATATCCAAAAATTACTTTGTTAGTTAGATAAAATTAATCTCAAACTGTGCTTGATTCAAGAATTTCTAAGACGTTTAATCTCGATTTATAATTTAATCCGAAAGTAAGATTTGTTTGATTCTAACCTAAACACTTACCACTCAGAAGCATAAAGAATATTATTATGTATTTTACTTACCCGTTACACATGTATATTTCACTTTTGTTGTATTCCCCCCTCTGTTAACTGAAGAATATTCAATTATAAGACACCAGCAGCATGCCCAATATGGTTTCCCTAATCATTCTACATTAAAAATTTGATGTTTTTAACTTAATAATTTTAACAAATAGAATATTGGAATTATTGCTTCTTATTTTACCTTCTGAACATGAAAATAATCTATATACAGGTATTTCTTCTTTTAGTATTGTTGTTGGTTTTATAACAAACTTTTACAAGCACACGCGTCTGCACGCATATTGGTAATCAAAATTTTTTCCATTTTAAATTGTTTTAAGTACGTTTAAGTGCTCTCCGTACTTAAATTTGAACGTACGACTCGTGCTAAAAAGTAAAAAGAAAAAACTTAAAATAAGTACGAGTTTTTTCTTTCCTTGTATACAAAATACTTCATTGCTAACCTTTTGACTTTAATTTGCTGGTAAACGCATTGTTTGACACCCAGTGGTTAAGGTCCGCCATGAGATAAGGCGGTATGGCAGGTGCTCATGTAAATCTTTTCCACATCCACTTTTACAAAGTTGTCTCTCTCCAGTCGAAAAACATTTCATGCGGAGAACTCTTCTATATTATAAACTTTGGTAGTGTTCCCCACTGCTCACCGCACATTTGGATTATGCTCTAACCACATCCAATCTAATCAAAATAACAAAAATATTCCTTCTTCTTGATGCTGTACTCAAACACTACCTTACAGAACGCAAAACTAAGTTATTTTACTTATCACAGATCATAAAGTAAGTTGGTCGGTCCCCTGGGGATACCCTTTTAAATTTAAGCACTAATTAAGAATTTAATACTAATTTCAGGGACTTTCTTTTGTCCATTATTGAACGACAAAAAAGAACTTTCCAAATAAAACTAGTTCCTAAATTGCTTTTTTTCTAATTCCAGCCCATAGTGCAACGCTTTATATGCAATTCTGTTGTCAATGTGAATTTTTTTTTTACTTTTCTGAAATGTGTTGCTTTTCGTTTGTAATGTCGAAATAATTTTCATACTGTTGTTGTTTTTGTGTGACATTTGTGCCTTTTTGTTACAATGTTGAAGAGATTAATTCCGTGTGACGATTTGTTTGCCTGGCTGTCTGAGTGTCCGTCCGCCCTGATGTCTGTCCGTCCGTTACAGGAATGTGCTGATTACACATTACGAATAAAATTGCTATTGCTTGTGTCTATAGTGTATGTGCGTGTGTGTGTGGATCCTGATTATATTTTGGTTAACTTAAAATACAATGTTGCAACAAAGTTGGTCGGGTTCATTTTGGGTGTATGGGTTGTTTGTCTAGTGGTTCGGAAGTCTATATGTATGTGTGAATAGTGTTGTAAAACCTCAATTACACACATATTTATTCACACATTTTTCCATAGTTGTAGATGTGAGTTTGGTTTTTTTTGCATGATAATGACGTTTAAATTGGTGGTGCTCATAAGCGTGTCGAAAATTTGCAATTTGCTGTTGATGCAACAAATTTTTCGTTTGTTATTGTTATCGTTTTTAGGTAAAACAGTGATTCACTTTGATTTTCAGTTTTATGAATAGCAAACTAATTAATTAAAAAACCTTATAAATCCAAAGGCAGGAAACTTGAACATAATTATATCAGCAATAGAAAACTTTTAGCTTTCACAAACTCTACGCAAAAACTTTCTAAAGAATGTTTTACAATAAACACAAATTTTTTATAGAAAGCTTTATAAAAACTTTTTTAAAGAAAACTTTATAAAAAAACTTTCAAAAGAAAGCTTAAAACAAGCTTTTTACAGAAAACTTTGTAACAAATTTTTAAAAAAGGCTTAAGGCTCAGTTAGTCTTTACTTTCTGTTCTGTAACGAATCAGCTGATTTGTTTTTGTTATTAAGAAACCTGTGAAATTGATTAGTTTTTCTGTTCTGTTGCGGTTCAGTTCATGGCCCAATTAGTAGGTCTGCGCGCAACTACAACAATCCAACAATAAAAAAAACAACACGCATTTTGTTTGTGTAAAAAATGATAAAGATGTCAAGAGCAAAGGCATTTGTTTGTGTAAAAAATGGTGGAAATGTCAATAACAATTGCTACAAAAACAATTGCACGTAAAAAACACAACTCTGCATAAAATCAGCAGGCGTTTCAAGCAGACCTACTAATTGGACCATGGTTCAGTTTGTTAAAATCGAAAACTTGTTAAGTAATTGTAAGTGACAGCAAAATAAATAATAAAAAATACATATTTATATTGAAATTAACTATTTTTTGATTTTAAGAATTCATAAAATTTAATTTCTTCAAATTTATGTGCATTAAATTTATTGAAATAAAACAATGGACGGTGCAAAACTAATAAAATTGTCATAAATGGCTGATAAGTTGCTACAGAAAAAGTAACTGCAACAATTTCGTAACAGAACGGCATGGAACAGAACAGAAACGGAAAGTAAAGACTAAATGAGCCTTTAATGACACACCTTCTAAAGAAATTTTGATAACATTTTTGTTAACGAAAACTTAAAAAGAAAATTTTAACAGAAAGCTTAAAACAAACTTTTTTCAAACATCTTCACAAGCCTTTTTTTACCGTTTTCTTAAAATATTTAAAAAAAAATAAACTTTTCCAAAAAAAAACCGTCAATAATTTGTAGAAAGTTGTCAATTGACTTGTTTAGACAGCTTTTTAAAAAACTTCATAAAAATTTTTTAGAATGAACCACTGTTCCAAAAAAGAGTCCATAATATTTGTTTTTTTTTTTTTTTTGCTTTGACTTAAATTGGCACTTTGACGCTTTTGTCACAGTTTGATGGTCACGAACATCTCGAAAGCAAAGGAAACCGACAGACGACTGTTAAATCAAAAAATAAAAAAGAAAAATTGCAATTTACAAAATGAATAAAAATTTTATCTTTGTTTTTTTTTTTTTGTTTTTTTTTTGAAAACATGTTAAGTTTGTTTGATGGTTTCTTTTAATGTCAAGACAAGTGAGCTGAAGTCATGTCATGATTGACGGCAACTGACTGATTGAATGTTCGTATTTTACTGACTTCTGTCTTAAAATTTGATTATTTGCTACTCAACTGTCGTTCTATATGTCTGTTTGACTTTCGCTTATGTCAAGCCATATCTTTTCATTAAGTTTAACATAAAACTTGGCAATAAATGTTGTTTTCTGCATATTTTTCTCTGTATTTTACAACATGACAGTCACTCTCAATGTCATCTCCAGTATTAAATGTACATACATATTCGTACATACTGCATATTCAAGGGGTAACATAAAAAGGGCATAAATTAATTACCATAGACAAGTTGTGAATAGAACGTGAATTCTTTATGCACATAGATGTTGGATTCCACAATTCATTTTTATTATTTTATCTATTCTTTATGATCTGAAACTGTTTTTTTAAATTCATCACATGTCACATACGGCACAACAGCCGTCTTAATATATTTTTTATTTATCTTATCTACTTTAACTCATAATATTTCTAATGTAGGGGAATATCAAATAACTTTTAAAAAGGGATGAGCAAGTGATAAATATGCGGTTTCCACAATACAGGCGATTGATTGTGGAAAGCGCACATAAACAGAAAAAAATTGATTTCAACTAAAAAATTGTGATATTAATTAAAAATTAATCAAGATTGCACCAGTAAACAATTTAGTAATATCAATTAAACGTTAAATTCACTTGATTAAACGTTTAAGATAAACGACTAAGGCACAAGAAGAAAAACCTTGTAAACAATTTTTCCTTAAACGGTTTTCAGAAGCAAACATTTCAACTAAAGTTTTATGACAAACTTTCTATCGAAAAATTTTCTATTGAAGACCTTGGAAGAAACTTTCAATAGTCAGCTTTATGACAAACTTTCTTAAAAAAGCTTTTTGAATAATATAAAAAAATCTATTTAAGACATTTATGCAAATTCTCTTTTCAAAACTTTGTGACAAACTTTTTGTAGAAAGCTATATAACCAACTTTCTATAGAATGCTTTATGAAAAATTTCATGAGAACTTTTTTTAAAAGCTTAATCCTTATTTTTAAAAGCTCTATGAGCAGCTTTCTATGGAAAGGCTTCTGAAAAAACTTCATATTAAAAGTTAAATGACATTCTATATGAAGCTTTTTTAAACCATTCTATTAAAAACTTTATGAAAAATTTTCTTTAAAAAGTTTAATGGCTCTTTTTGACTGACTTTTTATCTAAAGCTTTGTGGCAGGCTTTTAATAGACAGCTAAATGAAAAATTTCCTTTAGCAGACTGTTTTTAACATTTTCTTTCGAATATGGGTAATTCCAAAGTGTTGAACGTGACAGTCGTACGCATCAAAAATGCAATAACATTTTAAACAACAAATATTTTAACGTTCTTTTTACCCTTAAATTATAGCACTAAGAAATCACTGTTATCTCTGCTAAAGTTTATGGAGGGCGCGATTCTGGGTCAAAGAGAATGGCAAAAGAATGAGCGGTTCAAACGTGAAAAAAATAGAAGTAGTTTTTGAGGACATGTATAAAAAGGCGTAATTCATGAAAATCGAGTTTCATACGTGACATTTCGAACGTGACATTCTTTCCATAATAATTTAACTGAATAATGATTAAAAAAAATAAAAATTTACCGTTAATCCGAATAACATATTTCTCTTCGAACTCTTCCTTAGATTACAGACAATGTAAGAAATTTGTTTTGGAATAATTTTCATCAAATATCACCGTTTTTAAGGAAGATAATATTAAAGAAAACATGCAATAAAACATTCTCACAAATAAGAAATTACGTTTGCGCAATTTTGCAGTCGATTGTTTATCTAAGTAAATAAATTTATGGGTAAATTTATTAAATTAGTAAAATCTAAATATATCGTAAAATAATAAGCTTTTAATAACTTTTAAATTTTCGGTCACGGTGTATGTACTCTTAAGGCATATTTATTTTTAGAAAATTATTGCATTAAAAAAAATTTCAATAAAACCACATATTTTAAACTTTTAAATTATTTTTGGAAAAAGAAATATTTTGCTAAAAACCATTTTTATAAGTTTTTAAAGGATTTTTTTTTACAACTTAAAAAAAATAAATAAAATGTTTAAAATTGTTTTTAAGCAAACTTTTTTCCTGTTTTTAAATAGATTTTTAAAAAATTTTTAAGAAGCCTTTATTATAAGAAGCTTTATAAATAAAATGTTGTAGTAAAAACTTAATGCTGGAAAAATTTCTTTAAAAAAAAAATTGATTGTTTAAATTCCAATAAAACACTTTTTTATAAAAAAGACATTTTAAAGTAAAAAGGCTGTTTTAACAACATTTTTATGAATACTTTTTCAGAAGCTTTATTTAAAAAATTGTGACAAAAATTTTATTTTGTAAAAATTTCTAGAAAAAATTGTTTTACTTCTTTGAAGAAAGCCTTTAATTCAAGTTTCTAAAAGCTTTTTTTTAACTTGCTATAAAAACCTTGATTGAAATTTATGTATCTATAGAAAAAGCTTTGGGTTTCTAAAGGAAATTAGTTTTTGTTGAAAAAGTTTCTATTGAAAGCTCAAATAGAACTCCAAAATTATATTTGGTAACATTTTTATAAAATGCTTTTTTCAGGAAATATTTTGCAAAAAATTAGAGAAAAATTATAATTGCTCTAAAGAAAGCTATTTGGAAACGCTTCTATAGGAAGCTTCTTTTAAGAAACTTCATATTAAAAGCTTTTTTTAACTTTAAATTTTTAATTACTATGTATAATGAAAGCTTAATTGTTATAGTTTTTACCGAATTTTTTTATTTAAATAAAGTTCTTTTTTTTAATTTCTAACGCTATTTAAATAAATTTTATATTAAAGTAATTTTGAATTTTTTTTTTTTTTTTTAACTAAAAACTTATTAAAGACCTTTATATTGACCTTTTCCAAACAATGTTTTTTTTATATGAAGGCCAGTCTTTCGGGTATACCCGGGTTCAAATCAAGTTAAAAATATGTATGGCCAATGTAATTAGTCACTGAGTCCCCTAAGATTGTGCGTAGGTAGTGCCAATTTAAGTCAGAGAAAAAATTGATGTAACTATTTTAGGAACAGTGGTTCGTGGGTTATAATTACATTCTAAAAAATATTTTTATGAAATTTTTTAAAAAGCTTTTTAAACTAATCAATTGAAAACTTTTTGAAAATTTTTGTCGGCTTTAAAGAAAAGTTTATCTCTTTTTGGTAAAAAAAAATGAAGCTTTTTATAAGAAGTTTGTTATAAAGCTTTCTGTAACTCAAGATGTGTATAGCTTAAAAAAGTCATAAAGGTCGTGGCCGATCTAAAACTAACTTGATATCACGGGCATTCGAAGCACACAAAACTTTAAACGTTTTGAGTTTTAGTTTATAACTTTTTAAAGATAACGTTTGGCTAGGGACGGATTCTTACTTTAGACCTACGATAGGCAACATAAACTATTACATTTTGCAATTTAATGCGTTGTATGAATTCTATATATCGCTTCTTTATTGCAACATATTCATATCTCAAAAAAAATCGAACTTGCTATAACTTCGGTTCAGTTTGAGATACAATGCTGAGATTTTTTTTCATTTTTTGAAATATGACTATGTTGCAATAAAAAAGCGATATGTTGTTGTTAAATTCTCTTCAATGTGTGTGCTGGCGTACGTAATAAAAGAGAAAACGCGGGACCCTGAATTTTCCGATCACAGCTTTAGACCGAGGTGGGACGTTTTGTTTGCACATGTCTCTCACGGTGTACTTTTGCTATTCAGAAGAGCTCCAATGTATTGTAGAAAAACAAACTTTTATGGGAATGTTTTTTTAAAATTTTATTCTTGTTCTTTCGTGGACCACCCTCGTTATAACTGATATCTGTTAAGGCCGTTACACACTATCCCACAAAGTCTTACGTATTTTTCAAAAATGCTTCCCTGATCTAATTATTCTTTGAACAATTTTAAAAAACAATTTTCGTAAATTACTAAAGACTTTGTGGGATAGTGTATAACGGCCTTAACTAGTAGATTGTTAAATATTTTTATATGTCTGAGATTTTTTACAAATATTTCTTAATTTTTTTTTTTTTTTTTTTTTTTTGTTTGAAATTGTCAGTCATGTTTTGTGTGCATACTTTTACTCTAATGTACGTGCATTCATGACATTTTTATTGTTTAGTATTATTTTGTTGTCGTTGTTGTTGCGTCTGCTGTCGTTGTTGTTTTAAAGAAGAAAAAAAAAACGTCTAGTGATTAATATTTGCAGACAGATTGGCTTTCAGATTAAATAAAATGATTGATATACAATTTACACTGTGCGATTGATAAAGTAACATTAACATGATGTACAAGTAATTCAGTATTTTAAAATTTAACAACGTTGCAGTTTTTGCAAATGTTTAAGAGAGACTGTGAAAAGTGTAAAGGAAAATAGTTTAAAGAAATAAGGTAAATTTAAAAAAAAATTTGCAGTTGGCAACAGCTGGTTCTGAAAAAGATTTAACCGGAACTAAACCTAATAAAATTTTTAAACACTTTCTTTTGTCTGCTCACATTTTTATGCCTCAACTTTTAATCAGCTGATAACAGTGAAAATGCTAGGAGCTAAAAGAGTCGTTATTTGTTTTAACTTTAATTTTTTTTTTTAAGATAATGTGAAACGAAGATTTCATTCAACCTGGGTCAAAGTAAAAATTGCATCAGACGTTTAGATTTCAATAAGATTTAACTAAACTTTTAGATTCTGAGACTTTTTTTTGTTATTTTTATTTGAGTCATGGTCAAAATGTGATGTGAAAACAAAATTGCCAACTAAAGCCTGGTTCGTTTTTTTCTAAATTGTTCTAAACTTTTGTAGAAAGAGTTATTAAAAGTATAGAAAGAGCACAAAAACTTAATAGTTGGAAGAGAGAGAGAGATATGTGGAGAGAAGTAAAAAAAAATAATTTTTGGTGCAATTTAAAAAGTGCATTTGTGCCAGTGTTGCCAGAAACAAGTGAAGCAATAAGTGCAAGCCACGAAACGAAGTGTTAAAACCACAGAGCATACAAGGGTATAAAAAAAGTGACGTATGAAAACTGCCCAAATCATTTGCGAGGGCAGCTTTCGAAGAAAGAGAAAGAAAACCTTTTTTTGGTAGTGAAGTGGCAATGTGTAAAAACAGGCCGCTGCTATCAACACAAATTGCGTGATCAAAACAAAAATGCAAAATGTTGCAGCTTTCGAAGAAAAAGACAGAAAAAACACAATAATTTCTGTCTCGTGACGCTTCTTTGTGCTCTGTGGTTAAAACTGCTATTAAAAAATAATAAAAAATATTCTGAATTTTTATTTGGAAATTTTAAAAAACTAAATTTTTCTTCCTAAAATAATGATATGGCAACACTTCAGCATTGCAGATTTTGGTGGCTCTTGGTCTTTAAAAAAAAACCCCAACACCACAAAAGAAAAGTAAGAAAAGTTAGCTATATTAAAAGGCGGAGTTGAATGGAAATTTACAAAATGGAAAGGAACAGCAAGAAAGAAACTCCAAAGGGAAAAAAGTAGAAAAATCAGCAGAAGAAGAAACAAGCAGCATAAAAATAATAACAACAATGTAATAGCTACAAAATATCTTCGAATGTAAAATGAAGTGAAATAAATAATTTTTTTAAAAGATTGAAAGCGTACGCACAATACGAATGAAATTCGATTTATTAATCGTTAATTTTTATTAAGGATTTAATTTTAAACAATTTTTTTTTTATCTAATAAAATATCTATGTTTGCATTGAATCTGTGTCATTACTGTGTCAAAACTCAATTCTGACATGAATGCAGTTCTCTCTTTCTCCTTCTTTTCCTTTACGCTTTTTTTACTTGAAACTGATGGTGAGCAGAGTGGCCAGGTTAGGGGTTTTTCCCCCAGATTTAAGGGGTATTAGTTCATTTAAGGGCAAATTTAGAAGGTACAAATTCTTAGAAGGAAGATTTAGTATCATATTTTGGAATTGCTCAAGATTTACCTCAAATAAGATAATTTCTTATCAACCTTTTTAAATTTTTTCCTGCTAATTCAAGTGCCAATTCTTCTTAGTTTCGTGAAATTTAAAAAAGTAAAATTTACAATGTAAAGTTTTTTGAAAAGACATTAAAACAAAGCGTTTTAAGGGCGAAGTATTCATTAAATAATACGTCTCACAACTTTAATTCAACACCTGAAATGCTCAAACTTTTTAATTCCGATAGCATATACAAAGGTAACGAATATGATTGGCAACACTCGATATTTTTAAAGAAACTCGACTCCAATATTTAAAAAAGAACTGATTTCTGGTCCCTCTTCTTTGATTACATACATAATTTATAAATGTACTAATGGATGTGTCAGAAGCTAAAAGGCCTAACACCACTTTTCGAAAATTGTTTACTTAATTATTACTATCTAATAAGTTTTGAATAGGGAGATCGATTATTTGACTTTTTTCAAAAACCGTTTTTCGAATATTTCAAATAGCTGCTATTTTAAAAAACCGGATTTTCGGTTAAGCATTTCAAAAAAAACCAGTTAACCGGTTTTAATTCGAATACATAAAAATACAAAAATCAAATTAAATTAAATTAAATTCAAAACGATTAAAAATAAAAAGTTAATTTGAATAAAAACAAAACAATTCACGAAGGTACGGAACAACAAAATACATAGATATGACTTCAGAGCTAACAAATATTTGACGATAAAATCCAAAAAAAAGCGTGACCAGTAAATTGATCAACCTTAAGCTTTATTTATAACAATTTCTATAAGTAACTTTTTTTTTAAGATGATATTTGTATAATTTTATTTAGAAACTGCTAAATAATGTTTACTCTAGCCAAACGTTTTGCAAAAGCAAACAATTCTTTAAGAAAACTAGTAGTTACGTGTAGGACGTCAAATATTTAATAGGTGTGAACATAGTTTTAGAATTTATGAAAAAGTTAAATAAATTTTTTTTTTTTTTTTGAGATATTTTCCTAAATTTATTTTAACCCATTACCGCCCACTGTCCCCATATGAGGACACTTGTTCAACTGATGGAAACGCTAGGAAAACCCTTTATGTCTCTCGATGTAAAAACTTATATCTCATCTAAAGGCCTTAATCAAATTGTGACAAAGCGTACAAAGTACCGTAGAAAATACAAATGTGGTTTTTAAAACTTTTATTTACAGATTTAAATTTGGTTTACTTTGTACATTTAAAATTTGTTATTTTTTGTGCTAAGTGGCTTAAAATAAAAAAAATACAAATTATTTGTTATCTGAGAAGGGTATTGATGATTTTAAAATCATTTAGTAAAAGAAAAATTGTAACATTTTATTGAAAGGTATGATTTTGTATAGCTGTCCCCATTTGGGGACAATGGGCGTTACAAATAAAAAAAAAATTTATTTTTTAGATTTTTCAATATGTGAAATGTGACTTATCTCAATATTTTTAGAGGCCAAAATTATTTTTTGCGACTTCACGAGGCTGTTAAGTACAAAAAGGAAAACGATGACGTTGATTCTGAATATAATATTTTAGTTGTGCCACCTGATGCCGCTTTTATAAGTGACGTAGATGAAGGAAATGAATAAGACTTATTCACCCCTATCGTGAAAAAAGTGAAGAGTTTTTTCCCTGAAAGTTTTGTTATTCCCCATACATTTTATGTCGAACGATGTGCCGGAAAATGAAGATTGTGTGTTTTAAAAAAAAATGATGATTTTAGTTTAGATTGGAATGACAGTAACGATGAGCCACTTTCAAGTTTTTTAAAAAAAAAGTAACAAGGTAGAAATATCCGGGTATCCTTAGGAACGTGAAGATATGGTGCACGACTCGAAAAGGAAATGCCGACTTTACTATACAATGATTATTTGTATCGGAAAAATAAACTAAAACAAGTCTGAAGTCGCTTCGACACAACCAGGGATTGCGAGGTTTCGACCAATCCATTTTATCAATAAAGCGTTGGTGGTTCATTTTTACGTTTCTTGTTGATTTGTAAATAAGGTTTTATAGGTTTTGTTAAATAGAGCTGATAATACAACTTCTATTGACCAATTGTCGTTTTAAACAAATATTACTAGGGCCTCTTTGCAGCCTTCAATTTCTAAAAAACGTTCAACTTGTGCTGCAGTAGCTGATGCTGATCGTTAAAACTATAACCATAATCCAGAAAGGATTGCAAATCAGTTGCAATGTGTTGTTTGACGTTGTAAGTCCCGACGGAGATGTGAAATATGCACAAAAATACTTTGTGTAGAGCGAAATTAGTTTGGTAAATTGTATAGCTAAAACGCCCATTGTCCCCATGTGAGGACACCCATTTTTCTCAAAAACCAGCAAAAAATTTAAAATTTTTTCAATGAATTCCTTTTATTCTACTCACACTTAAGAAATAAATAACAAAAAAAATAAGTTTTTACTAGCAGTTTCTTCTTGGGCGTTAATGGGTTAAATGTGTTTTAATTTGTTGGTGGTTTAGCATGTCTGTATAAATCAGTAGACTTCAACCATATTTTTGAAAAGTTGCAAACAAAACCTCTTAGCCAGGATTATATATTTCAAGTTTCAGCACTATCGAAACAAACATTAATAAGAACATGCTTTTTGTATGAATTATCGATTGATTCATTGATCACAATTTAAAACCTTCAGTGTAATTGTTTGATACCTTCAATTTTGTTTTAAGTTCTTGGTGTTTTAATAAATAAAACTGATTTATTTTCCCATATCGTTGATTCCGCTGGTATGTTATAGTTTTAAGCATAAATATATGCTAGAACTACTTAAAGGCCCAACCAGAATGTGCATAAACAAACTTAAGCTACTGTCAAAAAGAAAACAAAAAGCCACTCAAAATGCTTTTCAAATAACACAAAGAAAATAAAAAACATTGATTCCGTACGGAATGAGCGATTAGTTTCGCGCCTTGCTTAAGCAAATGACAGTTTTATAAAACTTAACATAAAGTTTCCTTAAGTTCAATATGGTTTTACCCATATGATTTACATGTATTTGCTCAGTTGCTAAAGTCACGTTATTCACATTCTGGTTGGGCCTTAAGAGTTTTTAGTGCTTTAACGGTCATACCGTCACTTGGAACAGAGATTAACATGTCGTGACGTTAAATAACCTTTGCAACTTATCATTTTAGGGCCATTTAAGCACCTTTGTCTTTAAATAAGTTCGAAATATTACCTGAGATGACATCTTTACAAAGATATATATAATATTTAGAATACTGTCCAAATGCTAATTACTTTTTAAGCTGAACATTTTTTTGTAGTATTTTGAATTGTTTTCGCTTTTTGTTACAAGAACACACGCTTGTATAAGCGATTTTTATTTACATTGCCCATAATGTTTTTTGATTTTTGTTGTATTTTGTTTTGATATTCTTCATAAAAAGTTTAAGTTTGCCCAAAAATCAATTAGAAAAATACTAAAATTACGGGTACATTTATAACAAAAGTAAAGAAAATGTATGTAAATATAAATACACATTACTAAAAAAAACCGGTTTATTTTACAGAAATAACCGGTTTATTCGATATTCGAAAAATGGACATTTTAAAATATCCGACTTGGGCAAGACTAAAATAACCCGTTAAAACCTGTCGAATACTATTCGTTCGATCTCCCAAGTTGTGAACTCTTTGAAAACTATTTTGTTTTTCTGTTTTTTAAATATTCTTCATTAAAAAATATGAAAACCGGTATAGGATCTGAATCTTATTTGTTTATTTTTTCAGAAGCTACCAGCCAGATAATAGGAAAATATACTTAACAAAATTAAGGCCATTATATATTGGAAGTGTTCGGCAACTTTCTTTTTGAAGTATCTTAAATCTTGGAAATCATTTTTTTACACATCACCAATTTACTCTTCCTTTTATTTTGTGGAGGTAGGCCTTAAATCTTCGGACACATCCATATGTATCAGTCTTTTTTTAAACTGTAAATAATTTGGTTTTTTGATACATATTTTATTAAAAAATATTGAAGAAACTTTAAAAAAATATTTTTGGGGGAATTTCAGTAAAATTTAAAAAGTTTTGAGATTTTTGCTTTATTAAGGTAAGGTAATGAGTACGTAAATTAAAATTGAGTCAAGATAAATTAATTGAACTTTGGCTTTAAGTGGATTTTTTTCAAAATACAGAAAATTTCTTGGGGGTGAGAAAAAAAATTTCTGGCAACACTGATGGAGAGCATGACAAATTCAACTAGCGGTGGTGTCGATACTACAAAAATTCAAAAACAACAGAAACAACATAGGGTTTTTTCCATTACATTGTTGGTGTTTACGGTTCGAAGTGTCAACCTCTCCTAGCATAACACTAACAAATCAAAACAAATTGGTTCGAACTGTCAAAATCAGATGGCCTTTCGACATCACCTGTAGTTGAATTCGCCTTGATAGAGAGTTAAGAAGAATTCAAGAGTGCTAGAGTTTGATAAATAGAGCTATTTATAGAACTATAGCCAGAGAGTATTTTTATATTTAAAATATATATTGGAAAAAAATGCAGCCAACCACTTGCCAAATTGTGGTCTCAGCGAGGATGGATAATTTTACCCCATTTAGTTATTTTCCTTTCAGTTTTAAGCATTTTATGAAAATGTTTTAAAAAATGTTTTTAAATAATAGATATTTTGCAAACTAATTTTTATTTTTAAGTTATTTTCCTTTCAGTTTTAAGCATTTTATGAAAATGTTTCAAAAAATGTTTTTAAATAATAGATATTTTGCAAACTAATTTAATTTTTTCTAGATTTCAGTGATATTTTGTGTACTTTTTTTAAAAAGCGATTCAAAGTAAAAACAAATCGATATTTCCCTAAATATCCACCATTTTTTTAAAATTGCAAAGTAAAGAAAAGATAAGCCCGCCTTCTAAGTCAGGGCATTACAGGTGATCTTAAAAGCCCTGCCGATAACTTTTTTCTTATCATTGCTTCTGTTTTTAACATTGTACAATGATTTTATAAAAACAAATTGCTTGTGGTTTTTGTACGTGTTGCACTTGTTGTAGTACCAAAATTACTTGCAATTAATTCAATCAAATGATCAAATTTCATTATGAAAGCTTTATCCGTTACAGGTTGCGGGCTTAATACGGGCTTTTGGGTAAATTATGGACCGATCTCCGCGAGAGTTGACAGTGAGATTTCTTGTCATGTCATAAAAAACTGTGACAGACAAAATTTAATACAAAAGCATTAATCGTTAGATGAATATTAAAAAAAGTTTTAAACGGAATGACAAACTTAGTAAACCAACATTAACCACTAGAAAGAAAGTATAGTCGGTTAAGCCAGACAATATGATTCCCTACACCACAATATTTTAAAACAAATTTTCGTGAGTGTACCCTATTTGGGGCCGATGTCATGAACCCGCCAGAACAAAAATATGTTATGAGGTTAAGATTCCTGTGAAACTTCTTTGTGGCGAATATTATTTAGATATCTTCATCCATATATATAATATTTGTTTGTCTTTAAGTGGGTTTACTATATGGCACTTATTGATTTCTTTTTTTTTTTTGATTTGTGTATAAATTCGTTTTAATTTGGTTGCGAATTGAAAGCAATTTTCCACATTTATTTTCATCTTACATTCATCAGAAATTCGAGATTCCCACATCTGCTTTCAGAGAAGAGAAAAGGTACCAACGTTTTTATGTTTCTGTCTCACTCTCTTTCTTTATAAACAGAGAAAAAACTGAAATCCTTTTTTCTCAACGTTTTTCAATAAAATACAAAAAAACAGTTGCTCGCGTTCCACAGATACGAGCAGACACATTTGTAACATAAAGATTTCAGCAGTGCAATATTTTTTTAGTTTTTTCCGTTTCATTTCTGCTTCCTCTTCTGTCTTGTCTTGTCTACTGAAAAAAATATTTTTTTTTTTATAAAGACGAAAATTTTCAAGAAATGTTATTAATAAAACAACAGAATCAACCAAGAAAAACACGTAAATAAATAGAAAATACTCAAAAAAAGTGAAGCGAAATATCGAGGAAATGTGTAAAAATTTGTGTTTTTAAGAAATAATAAAAGCAATCAAAATTAAAAGAAAAAATAATATTAATATATGCAAGGAAATACAAAAAATCACAAGTAGGAAGTGCAAATAAAAAATAGAAGAAGTATGTAGAAGGAGAAAACAAATGAAGAAGAAGTATTGATTTTTTGTGTAAAAGAATGCGGTGGCACAAATGCCAACGCTTTGAAAACAAAAAATGTGACAAAATAAAAGAAAAATTTTTTAAGTAAAATTAATTTTAAAGAAATTTGTTGCAAAAAACGTGCATAAAACCTGAAAAGTTATAAAGTGTAAAAAAAGTAAGCTACAAAAAATTAAAAAAAAAATTACAAATTTTGTAATTAACATAAATTTAAATTCTTTATTATTATTTAACTATTGTTTATTAAAAAAAATCTCGTTATAAATATTTTATAAAATTATTTCTTCATTGAAACATAAAAATATAACAAAAACATCTTTTTTTATAGTGAGAAAAAGTATTGACAATTTGACGTTACGTCATTTTTTCACCCGAGGCAAAAACACAGAGTTTCCCATTAAAAATTCTTGCTCAAAAAAAAAAACAAAAAAAAAAAATGTTAAAAAAAATTCTCGGTTACAGATTTATTTTTCACCATCATCTTTTTCTGTTTATTGGTTGTTGTGTTTCTGTTTTTGTACAGGAACTGCAACTAGAAATTGCATAGACTCAGAAAATAACAAAAATTTAAGCAACAACACGTACACGACGACAACAACAACTATTGCAAACACAACAGCAGTAACTACAAGATAAAATCCCATACGGAAACTGTAAACAATGTCTGTCAATAGAAAATACACCAGAAACAACAACAGCAACGATAACAATTGCAACAACAATACATACATTTGTTAAAAAAAAAAATCACAACAAAACGAAAACCAAAAACACTTGAATATCTATTATTTGTCATAACAACCAGTGTTGCCATATATGTAGAAAATTTGCGGAAGTAATCACAGTCAAAAATGGGGTTAAGTACCATGTAAACTATCTGCTTACAGATAAAAAGCATAAAAGTACTATCTTCCAAGTGCAGCAAAGTCACAATTTCATGTTAAAATTGACTTCTCAATAAGCTGTTTACATTCTAAAACTTTTATTAACAAAATTAAATTTGTGTAAAGGTTATATTCAAAAAGCACTACATATTTTGCAATAATCTGTTTACAAAAAAAAAAAAATATTTTTCTTAATTTGTTTATATAAGTATTTCCTTTATTTATAAAATTTACGTAATGAAAAATACTGATTGCAAATTAAATAAACAGCCCAATAATAAATACAAATTCCCCGGGAGTTTTTTCCCTTTCCCCATTTTTACAATTGAATTCACATAGGAAAAATGGGAGCAGGGCGTCAAAGGCAGCCATGAGTTTCGGGGCTTACCGCGATTTCTAGTCATGTGCATGTCCTGCGATTATGTCAGGTTGCCTTCTCAAGATATGACCAATCGGAGTACATTTGTGCCTGCAGGTTTCGGATTCAATTGGTCACCCAGTTCGGCCAGACTTGTTTTAGACACAGCAGAATTGCAGTTTCCTGTGTGTTAAAGATTTTTAGCTATTTGTAGGGGTGGGTATATTGTTGGCTCTCCATAATATGTGAAGGGAATGCAATGCAGTCCGGACTTTGTTGATTATGTTGGTAATATCGGCACTAGAGCCTCTGTGTTTGCAAATTGTGTTGCCGAGATATGAAACCAATCAACAAGGAAAGAGTTATTTACTCAATTTAGTTTGGTTCTCGTCCAAGCCAAATTTTTCTTGATTTTAACTTATTTTGTTCTTATTTAGTAAAATTTTCTTAAATAAAGAAACATTAGGCTTAAACCAAGCCATACATATTTTTAGAATAAGTAATTTTTGGCTTGGACCAGAATCATGCATTTTTTGATTCAAGCCATATTGAGTAAATTATTCTATTGCCCTTGAATTATTAGGGATGTCCTTTTGCTGGTGCCAATCCGCATCAGTTTGGTTTTCTTCATATTTAATTTGAGGTCAACTTTATGGGCATTAATTTATAACCGTTGTATCTTCTGCGTTCTATCATTGTAGCGATAAGCAAACCTAAGCAGGGACCTTTCGTTGACAGTTCAAGACTAACGCGATCAAATACCATAACGGCGAAAACTCTCGGAGCTCCTAATACTCAGTGGACTCAATGCGTCTTTTTGCGCATCGTGTGTGAATATCAACATTAATCGAAAAGAAGTCTCATTTTCATGATCCCTAGGGAGAAGAGGGTGGTGGAGAAAATGTAGATAAGAAGACGTTTCCTTACCTTCATTCAATACATATTGACTTTCATTTCGTTATCTTTTACCTACGATAAATACATAAATATATTTTATTTTTCTCTCTGTTTTCTTAACCTAAGAAAGAATGGAGAATATCCCGCCCCTAAATAACTAGTGGCCAGTCCGTAAGAAGTCGAAAAAGCTGATAAAAAGCTTAATTGTAATTAAATTGTCATCTTTTTTCTATTAGAATAATAAAATAATTGGAAATGTCATTTATCCATTTATTTTTCCAATTCTCAAAACTTTTTAGGTGGCAACCCTTTTTCCACCACTTTTCATTCTCTTCTCACTTGTATTTCTTATTTAGTTCATCGTTAAGCAAGAGCTCAACCAAAACGAGAAACAGCAAAATACAAACACACGTAAAAACTGCTAAAATCTCTTTTGTGATACACACAGATACTAAAACAAACTCATACATACCAAAAAGTTTATAAAAACACACAGATACTATTTAACTCTCACTACTGCAAAACCGAATGTATATCTGAGATACAATGTACAAACGAATCAAGAAACGACAAAAATCATAATAATACTAATACTAATAAATTGTATACAAAAACACACTGAGCAAATGAGAGGAGTTTTGGTAAATGCGATGATATGAAAAAGATAAAGCGAGAGAGAATAAGAGACTTAAATGGATTGTATATGTAGTAAATTGTAATGAAGGAAATTTTTGTTTTTCAAAAAATTACTGCAGCAAGTCATTTACTTTTAAATTAAACAGACATACAGTCAGTCGCCGTAAGATCATCTTGCGTGCCGGTTGTTCTTTTATTAAAAAAGCGACAGCAAGAATTTCAATTAACAAAGAAATACAATTCATAAATTCAAAAAGAAAAAGAGATATTTACAATTGAAAAACGTACTGAAAAAGAGGTTTATTTTGTTTTTTTTTTTTTTAATAAAAAAGTCACGATTTATTCAAGAAATAAGTGGAATAAAACATTTTGACAAAAGCAACAAAATTTTTAAAACTGTTAGCGTTCCTATAGTTAAAATTAAAACAAAAACAAGAACAACAAAAATATCTGCAAAAAAATAATAAATTATTGAAAAATATTTAAAATCCAACAAAGCAAAAATATTTTATCTACATTCCTAAAGAAAACAACAAAGCAAAAAATTATTATTATTGTAAAGTAGAAAAAAAACAAAATATTTTTTCTAATAAATTTGATCATTAACCAACCATTAAAGTAAACTTGTTTATTTAATTGATTTAAATCAAACAAATGCAAATAAAAATTTGTTTTACAAAATAAAAATAATAATTTTTGATATTTTTTTTTCTAATTAAAGTGTTTCTTTATCGCGGAGCTTCCTCTTCCTCTTTTGAAGCAAGTCAATGAATAGAAAAACAAGTTTGATAAAAATAATTTAATCAACTTAAACCTCGTAAAATTATAAATTGATTGTAGAAATCAAAAGAAATATTTGTAAAATAAATTAAATTATTAAATGATCTTAACAAAAAAAAAGAAGAATTCAAAGAAAATTATTAAATAAAATCCATCCTTGCAACATCTACATTTTAAATTAAAAAAAAATTAATTAAATATAGTGACAATTAATTAATAAAAATTTTAAAAAGAAAAAAAATTAACATTATTTAAACTAATTAAAAGCAAATTAAGGATTATTAGAAGTTTTAACACAACAACTAAATTAAAATAAAGTAAGTACAATTTTCAAAATTTTTTACAAAATTTTCAAATCTTAAATTCTTTTTTCCAAAACTTTTAAATATAAAAACAGAAAGTCTTTGAAAATTGCAGTTTATTTAAATGTATTAAAGTCTACACAGAAAAAAGTCTAGCTAATTTTTTTTTCAATTAAAGCATTAATCAAAAATAAAATAAGTTTGGATTATAAATTTAATCAAGTGAATTAAACGTTTAATCAAGTGAATTAAACGTTTAATCAAGTAAGTTTAACGTTTAATCAAGTAAATTTAAAGTTTAATTTTTTTAATTATTATCATAAATTTTTTAATTATAATCAATTTTTATTTTATTTTTTTTCTGTATATTAAGTCTAATTGTTTTCCCCAGATTTTTAAACCAATTTAAAATTTACAAAACTTTTTTGAAATTAAAACGCGTTTTGCAAAATTAATCGAATTTCTAGCGAAAGTGAGTGTATTACTAGCAAAATTCATTGATATCGGGTTAGAATGTTTATCAGATATGTTTTTAAAATATATGCAGAAAACAAAGACAACTTTCGTATTTCACTTCAAAATTTGAAATATCTTAAATACTTGCCCTTTGATTTAATATTAATCATACGCTTCATAAGACTCTAGCATAAAATCTAAATGTTAACAGGTGATAGTTCTTTAAACTTACTTAGAATAGAATAAGATCTCAGGGATCTTTAACCAAATAAAAGAATCTTCACTCAAGCAATTATACTTTAAAATTTTGGAGGACACAGAAAAATAAAAATTGATTTCAATTAAAAAATTTGTGATATTAATTATAAAATTATTTAAATTTGCTTTAATAAACAAATTAATGGTATAAATTAAACGTTTAATTCACTTAATTCAATTTTTAATTAAATCGGATTTAATTTTTAATTAATGCTTTAATTAAAAAAAAATTGCGAGAATTTTTGCGGTGGACATTTAACAAATTTTGAAAATTTGACTCCTAAAAATACATTTTCAAAAGATTGTAGCAAACAAGGAGGTTCTCTAAATCCTTGATTCATTTAAAAATTAAGAATGCCTGAAACAGTCTCTAAGTTATCGCGAATTTTATACAACTCTTAGTCAATATTCACAAAATCTTTACAACTGTTTTCGAATAAATTCATTAAAAATAGCTTTGGAGTATAAAAACTCCGTTAGCTTTAGATTTTAAATTCAATTTCAAAACTGATCAAATATATATAACACCAAGGGCTAAAAAATCAGAGCAAGTTAAACTCTCTTTTTGGTTTAAAATGTGTTTAAACCAACAAATCTATAATTCACTAAACATATAAACCATCATTAAACGCATAAAATTGGGCGTTTAAACTACCAATACAGCCCATATGAATTTGATAAGATTTATCGTAGTGCTGCCACATGTTATTTTTTTAACAACATATAATACATGGGACACTGATTTATAGTTGTTGAGTTTAAACTACATATAAATTCAAGTTTTAAACCATCAGTGATTAATTAGCCATAACAAAGTTATTGGAAGTGTTTTTACACTACTTAGTTAATATTAATTATACGCTCTAAATATTTTTTTTATAAAATGCTTCATTTCACAAATGACTTCCAAATTTCAACTTGTCGTCCAAGAACTAATAAAACATTAGCCCCCGTATTCGTAAGCGATTATTTAATTTAACAAACGTTTATTAAGGATCTTTTTTATAGTAAATTTGTTCTTTAAACCTTTATTAAACTTAAAAAATTTTTATGAATACAGGCATAAATGATTAAAGTTTTTAAATTATTTTATAAAGTTGTAAAAACAAATCGCAAAAACTTTTGAAAAATGAAAACTTATAGAATATTAACATATTGGAAAAAAATTTAAATTGTTTAATCAATCCAACCGAAATGCAAGATGTTAATTGTAAATAAAACAAATACTTTTCAGAGGATTATCTTAATATTTGTTATTATGATAAAAAGATCTATGATAATTATTAGTGAAATAATGTATCGGACAAATGCTCGCCACGGCCTCGGTGGCATACCTCTATCCGATGGATGGTCCATATTTTCAATGACTCTGAGACATAATTGAGGTTGAATGTCGTTATTCTGCCGAATTATCTTATCCTTTAGCTCTTGAATTGTTCATGGCTTATGGACGTATAATTTTTTCCCAAAGAGAGAAGACCAACGGCACCAAATCGCGTGAGATAACACGGTCATTGTATTTCTCGCGCAAAAGAGCAATTGTTTCGTTGGCCGTGTGGCAGGTAGCACAATCCTGTTGAAACCACATATCAGCCAGGTCCATATCCTCAATTTCTGGCCACAAGAAATCCATTATTATCTCACGATAGCAAACACCATTCACGATAACTTCTTGGCCGACCATATTTTCGAAGAAGTGTGGCCTGATGAAGCCGCCAGCCTATAAACCGCACCAAACAGTCACTCTTTGTGGATGCATCGGCTTTTTAACAATCACTCGTGGATTCCCAATGGCCTAAACGAGGCAATTCTGTTTGTAAACGAATCCAATTGTCGCACACGAAGTGCACGAAATGTATTATGCTTTAAACGCCAATTTTAGTAAAAAGCTTCAACAATCTTAACGCGCTGCGCAATTGTGTTTACCTCTTCATGGTTAAATTTTCCAAACACTGAAACAAACAGAAATGTTAAATTAAATTGGGCAAACAATTTGACGTTAAGTTGTGACTCATAATTTAGATCGTGCGTTATGGTTGGGTCACCGTTTATATTGAAATTTGGCTCAAAGAAGCGAATTCGAAAAAAAATTATTGTGAAAAATTTTTTTAATTTTTTAGAAAGTTCAAAAAAAATTTTAATTGTTACCCCCGTATTCATAAACAATTATTAAATTAAACATACGTTTATTAAGGAAACTTCTGACGATAGAAAGTGGTGTTTCTTGAAACATGTAAAGATCAACCCGGGTTCAAATCCCAGCTCAGCCAAGAAAAACTATCAATAAATTTTAATAAAAATTCCAAGTTGTAAAATTCCTTCCCTCAGTGAAAATAATTTAATGAAAATTAAATTTGATGAACTCGAGCCTAATTAAAGAATATCAAAAATTTATGAAATATTTATAAATACAGGCATTAGTATATAAGGATTCTTAAAGAAGAATTCTTAACGTGTTGGCTTTTATAATCCTATTTTACAATTAAAAATGCCTAAAATATTTTGAAAATAATAAGGGATTCCCTTTAGACATGCCTAAGCTTATATTTATCATACGTAAAAAATAGATTTTTATGAATTTAAACAATTTCTTTTGGCACCATTTTGAAGGCTTTTAGAAACTATTAAGAAATTTTGTACCGCAAAGCAGCACGTTAAATAATAATTTTTTAAGTTAAAAGAACTATTGAGTTTAAAATTATGAAGTGTATATAAAAAGTCCTAAAAGTCTTTGCTTTTATAAACCATTTAAAATTCTCGAAAAAATAAAAAACTTATCGAGTTATAAAGAATTTTCAAAAAACATTTTTAAATTAATATTAATCATACGCTTTGTATACTTTTTAAATGAATCAGGATTTTTATTAATTTAAATTTAATTGTTGGACACAATTTAAAGTGATTAAGTGAATTTGGTACAGAAAATTTACATATAAATTTCAAACATATAAAAACAGAAATTTTTAAATTTTTTTTAAAATTCTCAGTATTAAAATAAATTATAGACGATAAACTTACAACAATAAAGTTCTAAAGAAAAAAATGTCTTTATTCACTCAAATTTGTAAAATATCTTAAGTACTAACAAAGTTATAGCGATTTTTTAAATTAATATTAATCATACGCTCGCTTAAATCTTTATGATAAAATTTCAATTTTAATATAAACAAAATTCTTCTCATCGTTTATAAAAATTGTGTTAATAAATTTTTTAATAGAAGCAAAACGCAAAGAAGATTTTCAACGTTATTTTTTCAAAATTTTTTTTAAAATTTAGGCATAGATTTTTATTGCTCATATAAGTTTTTTTATTATATATTTATTTAACTTATGATACGTAAAAAGTTTTCGCTGAAAAACATCCACATAATTCTGAATATTTAATTTTAAAAATTCTATTAATAATTTTAAAGCAAATTCTTAAAATATTTTCTTATATCGAAAAAAGAACACACACACACTCAATGTGCCACTTGTTAATAATTGTCTTATATCCAACCAGCCCCAAATTTTTTATAAATTAATTTTTTTTTTTATATATAAATTTTTAAAATATATGTACGTAATTTTTTTCTTATGACGCTTTTTAATAATAAAACAATGCCAAAAAAAATATTTAAATTATAACAAATAACAGGAAAAAGATTTTAAATAATTTTATAACGAACTTTTAAAACAAAAAAAAAAAAATAATAATATTTTAAACAAAACTTTTGCAAGCATTTATAAATCATAAATTTAAAAAAAACTTGGCATAATTTTTCTTTTAAATTTATGATTTATAAATCTTAAAGAATTTTTTTTTAAGTCCTAAAGATAATAAAATATAATTTAAGTTGTTTTTATTCGACCTTTTAATATACGTATAAATAAAAATGCTTTTTCTTCAAGCTCGAGGCCAGTATTGAAAATAAATTTTATTTTTAAAAGTTGCCGATATTTCGATACTCTTTGAGTATCATCATCTGGGCTTGTAAATAAATAATAATTTATATTTAACACGAAAAATTGTTCCTTTCTTTGAAGCGTCTGATGTTAAACTGAATAAAATATAGATATGATAATTTTAGATAGTTGGCATGCTTAAAGCTTTAAAGAACTTTTTTTCTTTTAACAAATATGCCTAAAAACTTTTGTGCTAAAAAGCGTGTACTAAATATATATTTTAATAGTTGGCAACGTACAGCTGATGTTATTCATAAAAGGTTACCAATTGGTTTTTATTACTAATATTTTGAAAATTAGTGACATAATAATAAATTTACTTCAAAAGTTTTACAAAGTTCTTTTAATAATCTAAAGGGCAAATTCAACCACACAAATTACTTGGCAAACATGTCAAAATTTTACATTTGTACAAATATTTTGTGTTGTTAATTATGAAGTTTGCTGTTTGGACAAACATTTGAAGCATGTTTGTAGAAATATTAAAATCATTAAAATAATATTAAATTATTTTTTATATTTGTCAAACTTTTTGTGACGTCTAGTGCTTAATGCAATCACTTCAGCGAAAACTTAACATCATTTTTAATAATAAGTTCTAATTTTTTTAGCAGTATTGTTTGTCACAAAACAACTCGTTGTTTATTACACTTTTTACTTCAAATTTGTTGCCTTTATTTTATATTTCTTCTTCGTTTTGAAAAAAAATCGAGCAAATTTGCCGCAGCACTTTCATTGTCTGCATTTATTGAAAACAAAACAAAAATTAATAATATAATAATAATATATGTTTGTATGAAATATGTTTGCGTTGTTTACAAAGGAAACAAAGTGTGTGTTTGCCAAGCAATTTGTGTCGTTTATTTTGACCTTACAACTTTTATACTTGATCAGACTTCCAGATTTTTCAAAATATTACTTTATAAGTTGGCGTTGTTAACTAAAGATTTGATCTTCTTTATTGCAAGTTGGAGCCAAGTTGGTTGTGTTAAAAATTCCTTAAAAATTAATTTTTGAAAACTGTTGGAAGATGGTTTTTCAAATGATTTGCAAGTTCGCAACGCTGTTTTTACACTTTATTTCCAATTTGATAGAATTGTTCTTAATTTATTTATTTTTCGGTTATTTGGCTGGTGATTCAAAATGGTTTGAATATAATGACTTAAAGGTTGGTAACGTTATGTCTTGATTAGTTTATTGTGTTAAAGTAACGCCTAAAGATGCTTAAAGTTTTGTAAATAAGCCATCTGCTGTTGGAATATAGCCAGAACGTTTCAGTGTTAAGATTGATGATTTTATAAAAAAGAAGTTGGAAGTTTGCAAGGTTGCATTAATATTACTGGAAAAGTCTGAGTTTTATTTCAGAAAGTCTGACTCTATTGTTTAGAAGGGAAAGAAGGATACCATGTTCTCCTCCGGTCTCACCAATTAACTCAGACTTTCTGAAAGAAAACAAAACTTTCCTAGTGTAAACCCAGACAAAGTTGCATGCAGTGTTTTTTTTTTAACAACACAACTTTGTTTTTTTAATTAACTTTTGAAATATGGTCAGCTGGTTAGAACTGTTATGAAAAAATTATGGCAATATTGAGTTAAAGTTACTCGTAAAGTTGATCGAGACCCTGTGTCGTAAACAGCTTGACGGTTTTAAATTTTATTTTAAAAGTTGGCAAGGTTGTTTATGAAATTTTCATATAATATTATTCGAATATTGCCATAAGAATTATCCAACATTAAAGTTGGCAACATTGTTATCAAGTTAACATTAAAAAGGCTTTAGCCTGTTTATGACTTATTTTATTTCTAAAAAGTTAAAAAAATGTATTTCTGAGGTTGGCAATGTCGTGATTAATTTACTCATGCGGTAGTTAAAGGTTTAATGTTTTTTAAGTTGACAACTTTTTGGTACACTGATTGAAAATGTGTCATAATGCTGATGTATTTTGATCTCAGTACTATGACAAGTGTATTCGTTTTTGACACCATGACACTTTTCGACATTGTAATGTCAACCTTAACATCACTTGGCGAAATTGTCATCAGGATCAAACATTGAAATTATGTCATCAATGGGATGACACATCGCTATCACAGAAATGACGAATCGGAGTCAGTTTATTAAAAAATGTCATCAATTCGATGACTAAGTAACATCGAAGAAAGGACTCATTAGGCTCAATTAAATGACAAACTAAATAAAATTATGTCATAGGGAGAAGAATATTATTACAAACATCCCCGTTACACATGTTTGTGTCACATTTGTTTTATTCTGCCCTTCTTTTACAGAAGAACTTTTAATTATAAGACACCAGCAGCATGCCCAATTAGGTGTTCTTAATCATTCAACTTTGAAATGTGCTTTGTTGTAAATATATAAAAAATTGTTCAAGCAAATAGAATATGAGAATTTTTTTAATTTTTAAACATGAAAATAATGTTAATAATACACAAAATGTTGCATGGAATTGATGTCACTGTAGTCACAGCATAGATGGCGCATAAAATATGACAAATTTTCATGACACATTGATCCCATTTGTAATAACATGGATGTCACAATTCTGATGTTTACGACATCATCAATTTAAAGATACATTTTTCTATGAGTGTAAAATTGCTCTACGTTACGTTTATTAAAATGTTTAAAAGTTAATTTCTCAGTTCTCTTATACATACTTTCATTAATCCTTTACTATTTTTTTTTATTTTTTGCTTTTTCCCAGCTTAACGCAAAAACAGAAATTACAATCATCTTCGTTTGTATTCAAACGAATTCAAACAAACGTTCATTGAACTTTTTATGCGTAAAAGTGCTAAAATATGAACATAAAAGAACACAAAAATATATATAAACATGCATACATATTCACACATCTATATATATCTATGTACACAAATATCTATATAAAAAATATGTAGGTATATACTTTTTTATGTACAACAAAAAAAAAATTGAAAGGGTTCAAAAACAAACTAGAGCTTTATGAATTGTTCATACAAAATTAAAGAAAGAAAAAATTTCTCTATCAAAACGTCAAAGACTTCAAGTCAACTTTCAGCCTTTGTAGTTGTAGTTGTTGTAAGCAGCAACAATGCTTTAATATAAGTATGTATGTATGTATGTACATGTAAATGCCTCTTGTAAACATCTACAACAACGTCGACATAAATTGCATTTGTTTTCTAACCAAAGACGTCAGTCAGTCTTACACATGTTTTAAAAGTCATAGATGTTGTTGTTGCTGTTTTTATTTTTACCATCTTAACTTGGCAACAAATGTTAAAGCAGGAAAAAAATGGTATATAAAATAAGCGAATAAAGCAAAAATAACAAAAATTATACTTTAAAACAATAGAACTATAAAAAGGTGGTATCACAAGATCGAGACTCCGTATTCATAAACGATTATTAAATTCAACAAACGTTTATTAAGGATACTTTTCATAATAAATGTGTTCTTTAAGCCTTTATTAAATTTAAAAATTTTTTATGAATACAGGCATAAATAGTTGTAAATTTGAATATAAATTAATATAACAATTTTTTAAAAAATTATTAAAAGTGGAAGGTTAGTAGCCATTAAAAAAGTCAATTTGATACAAATAAATAAGTAGGTACAATGTGGAGTAAAAGTCTTTGCCAGGGAAACCGGTGTCTTACGGCTTACGCTCACGGTGGTCTTAACCACTAAGTAACGAACAAAGAGTTCACCAATCGCCCCGGCAATCGAACAGATAGCAATTTTAAGAGTAAAACTCGGCAGAATTATACACTCGCCCCTTGAATAAGAACCGAACCTCCTCTGATTCAGGAATAGCCAGCAGCATCTGTTGAATGGGAACAGCACTTTGGGAGATCCACCAGCCGCCCGATTTTCTCAACATGTGGTCGAAAGACTGCCCTTGATACTTACTTATTAAGCCCGCGAATTCGGGTATAATCCACAACCTCCACGTGTTCCGCTAAGGGTCCGCAACCTATAACCAGACGGGTGGCGTGCCGCTAGTGGCTACTGTTTCTCGTGGTACTAAATAGGATTTCTGGTCAGAAGAGACCTCAAAGGGATCTGTAAATTTTGAATTCTGTCGAATTCAAAGTATTGGATGCATCTAATTTTCCTAGAAGTGCAACATTATAAGGTGAAAAATCCTTCCTACCCCTGGGGAATGCTTGCAAGCAGCAGAATTCATCCAATAGTAAAGAACCTGTTGATTTTAAAACACATTTTAAGACGATACTGCATGTCCGAAAGGTTGCTTGAGTGTCATAAAAAGAAGTGATTTATGCATTGAATCATTACTGGCGATAAGAACTGGTTTCATTATGACAACCCGGACCGCAAGAAATCGTATGTAAAGGCTGTACAATAGGGGTATAACCATATTTTGGCCCTAGCACTACGCGATAGCGAATATTGTGTTATTTACAATTACAATTTGTTTGGGTCGTTTAAAAATAAAACATCTCACCCACAAAAGCGATTTTCTAAAATCCCTAAAGAAAAAAATTTAATAAAAAAATTTTAAATATTTAATTAATAAAAGAAAAAAAAAAGTTGAAAAGTTTTTTAATTATTAAAGGACATGAATTTTAAATTAAATATGCATGTTGTTTTGCTACAGTTTTTGGCTAAAAATAATTTTCCCACTTTAACGCGTATTGTGGGTGACCTTTTTTGAAAACCGCGAAAAATTAATAGAATTTTTTTTAATAGTTTTCAATGGACTATTCGACTATGCTAGGGCCATTTTAATGTTTGCAAAAAATGGGAATAAGTAAAACACCTACTATACAACAAGCCAAATTATCTCGCAAGCCGAATATCCAGAGCGCCTAGGTAATGCTCTTATGTTTGTACGACCAGTTCCACGACATATGAGCTGCTGAGATCGGGCCAGACAATAACAACAGACCTGTAACGAATACAATTGATTCGTCTGAAGCAAACAATAGCAGAAAAACACCGTAAATATTTGATCAGACATAAAGCCGTAATATTCAATCATAACAAAGCTCGGCCAGTTGACGCAAGACCAGTTAATGCTTGGAAAGTTTTGCCTCCTATGCTTTTTGAACTAGTCCTTGCCTCGTCCAACTACCATTTGTTTCGATCGATGCAGTACGCTGTCACTGAAATATTCTTTACTTCGGAACAGGTTACCGGAAATGGGCTTTATTCGTAATTGGCCTGAAAAAATAAGCGGTTATTTGCAGGGGAATTCATATATGGCCAGACGAATATGAAAAACGCAATAGCCAATAAAAACTACTACTTTAAATAAATTTATATTCATTTAGGTATATTCAATTTTAAAATCCATTTCTGAAGTAAAAAGTCTTAATATTTTGTACAAAATACAGTTCAATTAACATATATAATAAAGAATTTAAAAGAATATAACCAGGGAAATAGACGAAAATGTATTAGAAATCAATTTTTATTGTTTTCAAAATCGTTTTCCATCACAATCAGTATGTGGGAATATTTCACAAAATAAATTTATTAATAGACTCTTGTAAACTCTGATTACCCTTAATTGTTTAACTTTTAAAAGTATTATTTGCGTATTTGTGTTAACAATTTTTTTGAACCTACTAACAAAATGCAGTAGTTTTTTTCTACACAAAAAAAACAATAAAACAAAAAATAAATAACAAAACAACTGCAATGCAGTCTACTGTATTTGTGTATTCACTGTTTTTTTTTTTTTGTAGTATTGTGTTGAATTTGTTGTTGCTGTTGTGTGTACTTGTAATAATTTCCATCGGTTAATGTACTACAATAAGATTGTATTACACACATTTTTATAAATATGGAGATACGAAGGAATGTACTTAAATACAGCAAACATGTGTAAATACTCGTACGAAACACGCATTTTGTGAAAGCGATGTTTCAAAGAGTGAAATGAACTGCAAGAAATTAATTTTACAAACAAACTCTTGAAAAAGTTAAATCTAGAAATCTAGATCTAAAAATTCGGGTTTTTTAAATTATCTTGAAATTTGCTAACAAAAAAATATCTAAACTGAAAATTTGTTGAAAATTTTTAAAGGGGAACTTAAAATCGCATAATTTTAAAATCGTTTTAAACTTCATCTTACGGTAAAATTAGTGAAAAGTTCACGCTAAAAAGTTTAAAGTTTAAACGATTCAAGAACTGGAGAATAATTTGACTTTTTTAGATAAAGCGAGCAATAACTCTAAGGGCCATTATTACAACCTAATGATAAAGTTGCTGATAGTTAACGTGAACAATAGCTATCTTGAACGATAAAGTGACCAATAAGTTTTTTCCATTATTACAACTGTCCGATAAAATAAAAAATGTAATTTATATACTGTGGCAACATTGCAGTATATACCGACTACTTTTGGTTGTTTAAAATACGTAGTGGCAACGACTTAGTTTTGTTTTATTTATTAATTAAAAACAAAAGTAAATTTTTGGGCTTTATTTTTGGTTTTAATGGTAAATTGTTTTGTTTTTTGTGTTCAATTGTGTTTTTTAAAAAAGGTTGAGTAATTTAAGACTATCATTGAAGTTACCATATCTTCAGCAGAAAATATGGCATCTTCAAGTTCTTAAAGTTCACTTAGGGCCATTATTACAACTTACAAATAGTTATTTTTAGGATGCTATCTGACAGATAAATAGTTTTTGGTTATTACAAGTTAACATTAACCTAAAAAGTGACTGATAAGCTAACATCAGGTTTGTCCTCATGGTAACTTTACAAATCACTTATCGTTCACGATAGCTATTGTTCACGTTAACTATCAGCAACTTTATCATTAGGTTGTAATAATGGCCCTAAGGGCAATTAATTTAACCGGCAGATAGCAGACGACTTTTGACAGATAACACATTACTATCTGTCAACTTATTCTTAACTTTAGCTAACTTCCAGTTGTACAAATGGGCTTAAGAGAATTACCATCTTTTCGTACAATTCAAGGCGAATTCAGTCAGGTAAGTATTTAAAAAAAGAGCAATAAAGGCCCAAATACATTGATCAAAATACTCATCAAGCATTGTGGTAGTATTAGTAAAAATGTGTTTATATGTGTGACACCGACAACGCTCCAGCACACGTACACGTTGAATTCGCCAACTGGACAAGCATTTGACAAGTGTATTTGGCCCTTTATATTAAATATTCTTTCCTTGCAAACTATCACAGTTTAATTTTACAGCCGAACCTAAATAACAGTGGCACGCGTTTTCTAGTTGACAAAATGTTCATGCCCATACAACTTGTTTGAAGCATCGAGAGAGAGAGAGAGAGATAGAGTCATGACTTTTAAAAGAATTAAGACCCAATCATTTAACTTAATTCCGTATTCTACGATGAAACTCGCAAGAATTAGAAAGTAAGCACCTCTAAAGAATTATCTCTTTTTAATGCCTGTCAGCTTTTGCATTGTTTCTTTATATTTGTCGTAATAAAGATATGACCAAGTAACATGCAAAATACCTGTAAATAAAAGGGGGAAAAAGAAAATTTAAGCTAAAAGAAAAACTAGAGAACTTAAACTCAAATAAGAGAAGAATAATTACAGAAAATTAAGAAAAATAAAGGGGACAGAAAAATATAATAGACTAAAAGCATTCAAAGACAGGAACGTCACAGAAAATTTCAATTAAAAGAAAGTTATAAAAATAATTGGAAAGCATTCAAAACTCATTGGAAAACTAATGATTTTGAAGTCAAGTTAACACTAAAATCTCAATTATGTTTAAGTTTTTTTGATATCTAATTTTTGTTTAACCTTAAAAAGCTTTTTACCTTAAACTCAACCTTTTTTTCTTTTACGTTAAAAAGTCAGTAAATAAGACAAAAAAAGCCTTTGTTGCCTATCAACTATAAAAAAGAAATAACTGCCAATCAAAGCAGTTTTTTTTAAATCATTCTCGTTTTGTTTTTTTTTTTAATAGAAATTTCTAAAGTTAAAGTTTAAAAGAACAAATATAGACTTTGAGCCGAAAAGTTTGTATGTAAAATAAGTTAAACAGCGAAAATAGAAGATAAAAGCTAAAAAAATAGAATAATGGTAGAATAAAATAAAAATTAGTATGAGCTGGCATTAACATTTATAAAAAAAAAATTTGTTAAACATTTTTTTTATTTACAGGTTGGCAAAAAACTTGGCAGTAATACTGAAATAACGATAATTTTGTTTAATATCATAAATTAAAACAATACTTTTCAAGTAAATTGGTTAAAGTGTTGCTGGCAAAATTGTTTTCATTTTTTAACCACTCTTTCAAGTAAATGTTACTTTTTTGAATTATAATGTTTTCACAACATTTCTTAGCAACATGCTGCTGGCAAAATTGTTTTAATTTTTTAACTAATCTTTTTAGTAAATGTTACATTTTTTGAACGTTAATGGTTCAGCAACATTGCTAAGCAATATGTTGCAAATATTTCCCACAAAATACTTAACTTTAAAAGAAATACTCATCATTTTAAAAAAATTTGCCTATACAAATGTAACTGGCATTCCGTTGCAGTAGTTTTTAAAACATGTTTTTTTATAAAAAAAGGTGCATATCAAATTCCCTTGAAAAAAATTCTAAAGAAATTTTAAAAATTTGGAATTTGTGCTAACAATTCGTTTTAGCAACATGTTGTAAAAATGTTCCTTAAACATTTTATTAATTTTAATACAATTTTTAATATATAAAAGATTTTGTTATTCGTGCTTAATTCCCAGTTTTTATTCTTGATAAAAACACTTGAACTTTATTTATTTATTGTTGATGGGATAAGCTATTCCTATGCGCATTTCACTGGTTGCTTAGTGGGGAATGTAAGAAGGGATAAACTCACTGTTTATTGTTGATGTTTTTGTTTAAACTTTGATATTGTTACAAGTAGAACTGTTGCTTATGATTCTTATACGCTTAACAGTTTTATTTGGTTTAATATCTTTAGTTTTTCTAAAATCTTTATGGATGAAGTTTCCTGATGATCTGGCCTAAGCAACCCGTGAAATGCGCATAGGAATAGCTTATCCCATCAACAATAAATTTCAAGTGTTTTTATCAAGAATAAATTCAAAAAACAGTTTTTATCCTTTTTAATTAAAAACAAGCTTAAAACGTTTTAGCAACATGACGCGTACTTCTTTTAGTTTTAAAAAAACATGGTTTAAAATTACATTTTTAGTTTTTTTTTTTTAAGAAACATCAAACTGCTAAAGAAATTTTTTGAAATACGTATGTTGCTGTAGAGATATATGTTTATTTCTTGATTTTAGCTCATTTTTTATAAAATTACAACCATAATTGGGTAACTCGAAGATTGGGATGTATTTCCTTTTTAAGGCAAAATGTTTTTAGTATCATTTAATTCTAAGAAATATGCTTTTAAGACTAAATGTTGACAGGAACATTCTTTAATAAAACATTTTGCTAAAAATAAAAATTGTGTTTTTGTTAAACATTCGACTTAAAATAACAGATTTCTTTCTTTTTAGTGAAAAAAACAACGTGACGCTTAAATCTTTTATTTTTAGAAAACATGATGTAAAATTATATTATTAGTTTTGTATTTAAAGAAACATTTAACTGGTAGAAATTTTTTTTTAAACTTATGTTGCTGCTAAGCATATGTTTATTTCCTTATTTTTAACTTATTTCTCCTAAAGTTTATCTTCTAGAATAATAACTTAGCAAATTAGACGCAAAAAAGAACTAAACTGACACAAACATAAGAAGAAAATAAATAAATTTGTACACGTAATAATGTGCAGGTGGAAAGTTCTATTTTATTTGAATTCGTTTTTTTCTTCTTCTTATTTTATTTCTTTTACGATGCAGAGTATTTTTCATTATTTTCACTTAATCGTACATATTAATTTTTTCATTGTACATTTGTATATTTCTTGCGTACAAAGTACAGATGTGGTGTGGCATTCGATTATTTTTAACCCAAAATAACAGACAAAACTAGCAAAATAAAGAATGCAATTTAATAGCAGACACTGAGTGAAACCTTCACAAATTAAAACATTTTTAAAACAAGATCAACGTAATTAAAAACATATTCAGAAAATAAAAATTTGTGTATTTGAAGTAAAAAAGTTATCCTTTTGATAAACATAAGTAATTAAGAGTCAATAATAATTATTGTATATTGACAATAGCTTGTTGTTTGATAATTAACTTGAAATTATTCGAAAAAAGTGGAAATTGTTTTGTAAACGATCTTGTTGCTGATAAGATTTTGAATTAAAAAGAACAAAATAAATATTTGAATTTAAAACAATTCGAGTTACAATATGTTCCTAATTACCTTTAATTGTTTTTTAAGTAAATAAAGCATAAAAAAACATTTTGTAAAATTGTAAAAAAAGGCGACACTTGTTTGAACCAGAAATGAAGCTTAATAGCGGGAAGCTTTCCAAAATGTTGAAGAAAAATTGTCAATTTTGTAAAAAAATGTTGCAAGTAAAATAGATAACTAAAAGGTTAAATTACGCGAAAATTTCTATACCAACAAAACAAAGGTCCAAGTTTAATTAATTATATAAGCAAATATTTCTTAAGGCAACATGCTGCTAGTATATAACATTTCTCTAAAAAAAAAATAAAGTTATTTTTAAGTCAAATTACAAAAGTAACGCTAGGGGAAAGGAAACTAATGCCAAACTTGTCCAGTGACAGTTCAAAAGTGGTAGGACCGCCTCTAGTTATAATACTTTATGTTAAGAGGACTTTTCACTTTAACATGACGATGTCCTAGGAGGAGGTTTATTGACACCTTCACTTCAATAACCTTAATAGACACATTCAATTTCAGTTAAAATAATGCCTTTAGCAGGTATTGTCCCGAGTGAAACTCTGGAGTAACTTTCCTTTCCTCTGGAGTAACCACACTTTAAACATTTTAGCACTAGTACAGTGATATCTTTTGTTTTCACCTATCACAATTCGGTTGATTTTATTATAATATTCTGCTGGCTGGCCACGTTATTAGTGCTTTAAGAACAATTGACACATATTTCCCGCAGGAATATGTTAAAAGTTAATTATTTCTTTAAGCAACATGTTGCTGGTATATCCAAACATCCTGCTAAAATAATTAAAGTTCATTTTAAGTGAAATAACAAAAGTCTAGGTTTAAAATTAATTATTTTTTTAAGCAACATGTTGCTGCTTTAATTATTACAATAAATTTAAAAAAAATAAATATTTAAATTTTCAATAATTAGTATTGTGGTTATTTTGTTGAACTATTTATGGTTTTTAATCCAAATTTTTAATATTTTTAATTAGGCTTAAGTTCATTAAATTTAATTTTTCATTAAATTATTCATATTATTCGAATTTTTCATATTATTCGAATGTGTATTCTAAGTCAAATTACAATCCTCAAAAGCTTTTATACTTTAATAGGCTTATTCCTTCAATATTTTTCAGCAATATTTTCTATGCACTACCAGAATTTTTTGTTTGTATATATATAATGAATTTTACTCACCATGAAAAATAAATTCCCAGATTCTATTTGTTAAAAATAAATATTATTTAAAGAAAAGTTTGGCTTAGCAGCATGTTGTAGAACTATTTTTCTATTAAAGTTTTAATTTAAAATGGTAAAAGAAATTGTAAAATTTTTTATAAAAAATTAAAACCAGTACAACGTGCCTTTGATGTTCTAGCAACATGTCGCAGATACTCTTAAAGACTGTTTATAACATATTTATTTTCTTACAAAATTATCAAACTTTAAAAAAATATAAAAAAAAACTAAAACAATTTAATAACAAAATGTTTCTACATCGCATTTCGCTTTATTTATTGAACGGAAATACGTTTTATATTTAATTCATTTCTAAACAGAGTTCTTTATTTAATTTGTGAAGACAGAAGGAACGAAAAACAAAACCCAAATATTTAATGAGCAATAAATAAGACTTTGTACTTAAATTTTTTTTTTGTGTCTCGCAGATAAGAGTTTGCAAAACATTTTACAAACAAACATAAGTAAGTTTGAATATGTTTGTTAAGTGTGTGTTTTAGTTAAAATTAATAAGTACTAATAAATAATTTTTAATATCGGGGTGATCACTAAAGTGCCAAATAACTAAATTGTATGCCACAACAAATGTTTGTACTCATAAAAGGAGAATCAAATAATAAGTCAGCTTTTTTCTTTCTTGCCACTAGAAAAGAAATCATAGATTTTTTTTTGTTTAATAAAACATGGTTTACTTTGAAGAATTTTTGTTGTTGATTAAAATGACAGTAAAGGTTAAAGAGGTCTATCAATATTTCTTTGAGATTATTTTTTTTTGTTATAAAAAAAATTTATTGAAATAATGGCTGAAGAAATCATATTTATTTAAAGTGAATATGGAATTTTCATAGAAATAAAAAAGATGATTAAGTCTTATGGGTTTTTGAAAACAAATTTTACTGCTTAAATTTATGTGGCTTTTGACTTGATTGAGTTAAGACACCATGAGCATTTCAGGATCGTGTCTAATTATAAAAAAAGCACAAGAAGACAACTTGTTTCTATGTTCACGTAAAGAAGATTTTATTGGTTTTTTTAAGTCATTTAAATTTTAAACATGCCTCTAACACAATGTTTAGAAAAGGTTGTCGGATAATTAAAAATTAACTATAAAGTTTATGTATAAATTAAACTGTAACATTTTAATTATGAAATTTTTAATAACATTTTACATATTTGGCAACTTAATGCTATCAACATGTTTCTAGAAACATTAACATTTTCAAATAATACTTAGATACTTCAGAATTTCTTTGAAAAAAATTATGTATTTAGCAACATGTTGCAAGCATCTATAATTTTTAACAATATGTATTAGTAATAATTTTACTTAAAGATATGAGCAAAAAAATAAAATGCTTAAAAACTATATACTGTATAAAATAGAACTCAATAAAAGAGTTATTTTTGAAAAATTTTAACAATAAAAATTAAAAAGAGACAAACAAATTGATGCGGAAGGTTTTGTAAAGCAACATGTTTCCAAATTATATTTCTTTAAAAAAGAAAAATAAAGAGTATCTTACCAAAAAATTACGAGTTGTTCAAAAAAAATTTAAATTAGCAACATGTTTCTTGATACTTGAAGTTAAGAAATTGTGTTTTTCTTAAGAAAAATTTTCCAAAAAAATCTACGACAAAGAAAAACATATTGTTCTGCAGCATGTTGCTAGCATTATAAAAAAGTATTAATTATATTTTATAAGTTATTTGTTTTAATAGAGATTAGAAATGTAAAAATGTACCAATAACATTCAACGGTTACAAATTATTTTGGCTAAGGAAAAAATATTTACGACAGAACAGAGAATTATTTAACAGCATGTTGCTAGCAAAATTTCAAACTTAAATTATATTTAAAAAATTAATTAAAAAAAAAAAAAAACGTAAGAAACTCATTATATATATTCACCTTCAGTTATAAAAAAAGGAATGTAAACATGTTGCATAAAATAAAATAAAATTGTTGTTGTTTTACACAGACAAAAAAAATAAAAATTTATTTCAATTAAAAAATTTGTGATATGAATTAAAAAATTTATTAAATTTGCACCAGTAAACAAATTAACAGTATCAATTAAACGTTTAATTCGCTTGATCAAACGTTTAATTCGCTTGATCAAACGTTTAATTTGCTTAATTAAAAGTTAAATTCACTTGATTGAATGTTTAGTTCACTCGTTAAAATTTTTAACTAAAACTGATTTTATTTTTGATTAATACTATAATTGAAAAAAAAAAAAATTAGCGACGATTTTTTTTGTGTATAAGAAACCTCAATAATAATTATTCTACTCTAAAAAAGTCTTTCAAAATTATTTAATTTGTTTACTTTTAAAAATAATCTTCGTTTGTGCCCATTTCTTAATTTTCATGTCCTTAAATGTATTCACGCTAAAAAAAACACCAACAAACGCCAGCAACATATTTAACACAAACCCCTACGCATACAATTTGTTTTTTATACTGTTGACCTACTTCTTGGAGTTTAACAAAGATTTAATTGAGGTATAAATTCAGGCAGACATATCAAAGCTGATTATATGATTTTTTGTATATAAACATATGTTTCTATACTAATATTAGTTGTTGCTGTTGTTATTGTGGTCGCTTCTGCTGCAGAGGCTTTTGCCCTACTTTATTTCCATTAAATTCTCTTGGTTTCTCGATACGTAACGTTACCAACAGAACCTCCTTTTGTTTGAAAACAATTTTTCCTTTTGCTCATCCTCATCATCGTCGTCTACAACATTTGGAATGTGTTTGAGTGTGTGTTTCTGCTTTATGTGAGTTTGGGATTGATTTGGTTTTTTTTTTTTTTTTGTTGAAATTTGTGTGCGTTTTGCGTGTTTGTTTGAAAACAAGGGACTTCTAACAATGCAGCCATTGAAGCTCACCTAATTCCTGCTGCCTTTTTTTTAGTTTATACAGGTTCTTAATAGCTTTTTTTAATGTGTGTATATGACGTAATTGGATTTTTTATGTTGTTTCCAACTGTTTTATATGATTTCAGCTTGTTTTCATATAAATTTAAAAAAGGTTTTAAGATGATATCAAATGTACAAAAAGGTTTTATCTTAAGTCAATTCAATGCAAGTTTAATAAAATAAAAAAAAAATAATTCTTTACCTCAGACTCTTTGCAAAATTGGGTCAGTATAATTTCCCAGAATTTTGTCTGAAGCACTTTTTTCTGGCGGAAATAGAAGTAAAACAAAAAATTAAAATTTTTGTCATTGAATAAAAAATACATAGTTGTTTTTTTAGAAAAATTATATTATCTTGGTTATAAAAAGGCGTTTTTACAGCGTTTTAAAAACTGCAGTCAAAAAAACTGTAATTTCTTCCACTTTTTCGTTTGTCATTGGCCAAAAGTAACTGTTGCTTTTACTTCTGATTCATTAAATGTAAACAGTCGCTGTCAAACCAACTCAAAAAGCGAATAGTATTTGTACACAAATTTTCATTTTTTGTTTGACAGTTTTTTGTGTCTGCAATGTTTTCAAATTAATTATTTTTTTTAAGCTTTCGTTATCAGCTTTCAACTTTGTTGAAAAAAGGGCGTAATTTGAATAGACATAAAAAAGTTATATGATAAAATGTTAATGAGCTTCGTCGATTCGACGAACAGTAACCATCCAGGGTTAAATATGTTTAGCAACATGCTGCTCACTCACAACAAAAAACTTTTTAACTTGACAATCACAATTTTATTCATAAAAAATATTTTTTTATTTTTATAAATAAATAACGTTCAAATACAACTAAATAACAATTTAACTAGCACGTAAACTATTTAAATTATTAAGAACAAAAACAATTTTTTTCATTGTTGTTTTTCTATCAAATTCTTTTTTATCAATTGCAAATAAAACAAAAATATTTACTATTAAAACAACAACAACAATAATTTGTATAAAATTTACGAAATATTTTGTTTATACATATGTACAATGAAATGGATGGCAAGGTTTTTTATTATTTTATTGTAGTTGCCGTAGACGTTGTTGTTGCTGATTGGGCCTCTATTGTACACGATAGAGAACAATGTATGTCTAGACTTTAAAGACTTAATTAAAAATAAAAAATAAAAGACAACAACAACTACAACATCCTAATAACAAAAGCCACACACCACAATAACATTTTATACATTGTATTGTTTTAAATTTACCAAAGATTTTGATCAAAACGGGAGAATAATGTAATTGAAATTGGGCAAGCGAAAAAATTATAAAGAGAAATAAGAATGAATGATGAAAGCAGGGGCTGAAAATACTTTTGATAGTGATTAAGTCTAGGGGAAACAAAGATAGTGTCACATTAGCACATAGCCTTATTATCAGACAAAAAACAACGCTAGTTTGGTTTAAATTTATTAATTTTTTTTCGTTCTGTTGTTGCTCATTTTATTAGAAAATATATATAAAAAAAAAACTACAACGAAAAAACCCAGTCTGTGATAAAAAAAATTCCCTTTCATTTTATAGTTGTTAATTTTTTTTTTTTTTTTTGGTCTTGGCTTGACAACCAAGTTTACGCTTAATAAACCAAAAGAATTGAGATACAAATGTTTATATTTCCTAATTAAATACAGATATGTATTGCTCAAAAATTTTACGTCAAATTTGTTGAAAAAAAAAAACCGCTAGTAATTTGAAAAATTATCCAACGCAACATGTTGCTATGCATTAGTTAAAAAAGATACATACCTTAAACTAGCCGAAACAATTTAAAGGAATATCAACTATTATAAAAAGAATTATTTTAAAAAGTATTTAACAAAGCGTTAAAACTTGTAAACTTAACTTGCGCAACACGTAGCTAAATACAAAGGGGGCAGATACAAATGTTTACATTTGGTAATAAGATTTAAATAATGGAAAAATTAACGCAAATTTAAAAAAAAAATTCATAAAACATAGTCTTAGCAACATGTTGTTAAGCATATGCTACAAAGGAAACATGTTTCTGATACTAAAAAAAAATTAAAAGAATATCAGACATGTTGCTGATACTAAACATAAACAAAAAAACGTTAAACCAATAAAAAAAAAATTATCTTTTAAAGTTAATGCTAAAAAATTCATATAGTTTGAAATTTAAAAGGTTTCAACATGTTGCTAAGCATAAGAAATGTTAAAAATTTTTGTATATACTCTACAAAAGAGGGCAACACTTATTCTTAAAAAAATAAGACATGATTATAAAAGTTTTATTAAAGAAATTATCAAAAAAATTAAGAATAAGGCCGTTAAAAGAAATTCTCAAAAATAAATGGCAACATGTTTTTCCAAACATAAGAATCAGAAGAAATTTAAAATCTATAAAAAAAGTATGAAAAAGAATGTTGCTGTTAATGGAGCAAAAATCAACAAAAAAAATCTTGCTTACAAAAAAACTGACTAGCAACATGCTGCCAGAAATAAAAGTTCACATAAATGTGCTGCAAAAGAATTCAAAAAACAAGATCGTCAACATATTGCTTATAGACAGAAATCATTACATACATAAAATTGTTGCTAACAATATACATACATACAAATATTTAAAAAAAAATTTGAAATAAAAACGTTTTAAGGCATTATTAACACAAAAAATTCTAGCAACATATTGTTCATAGTTTAATACAAATTTATGGTCTAAAATCTTTTACAGTGCAAAAGTTTAACTTCCGGTTCTTCATCTTTTTATTCTCCTCTTCATTTAGTAACATTGTTGCTAAAACAAACAAAGAAATAACAAACATCCCACTTTGTAAACATCATAAATTATCAATTCTTAACAAATGCTGCACATACTTCTTACACAACAAACTTTTGTGTTTTATTAACATACATTTGAAAATAAAATAAAAAAAAATATATGTATATATAAGAAAGTATGTTTGTATGTCTTCGACCCAAAGCATTCTTCCTCCACTGCTACTTCAAGAATATTTTATTACGTTCAACTGAAAAAGGAACATAAAACACAAACAATATTTTATTTTGCTTTGATGTTTTGCCGACTTTTTTGTAATTTCATACAACCATAAATGAAAAAAAACAACTACTTAAACAACAGCAAAGAGTACAATAACGTAAAAAATAAATATTTATAAAACTAAATAACGAAAAAAAGATTGGAAAATGTATCGAGAAACAAAACAAAAACCCGTCCCAGTTTTTTGCAACATTTGCAATAAATTAATGAATACAAAGAGATACATTTACATAGATAAAAATTTTCATACATAGATTGATTTTTACATACATAGATACATTATAGATACATACATACTAATAGCTGCAATGCACATTTGTTTGCAATATTAAATTGCATTCGACTGATTGATGTTTTTAATTATTATTATTAATATTTTTTTTTTTTTTTGTTATTTTTTGTTTTGTTTTTCTGTCTGGGAATCTAAAATTTCAATGAACATTTTTTTCGCTACTGCATAAATAATACAAATAAATACAAAAGCTGCCGACTTTTCAAGCAGAACAAACTAAAAATTTGACATTTCGATTGTTTAAATAAATGAAAGAAAAAAAAAAAAATACTTTACATCCTTAATTTCTAAACATTTAAATTTTATAATTGGTCTACGCCACATGTTGCTGGCAACATCATTTAGTTAATCAACATTCAAGTTTTTAATCAAAGAGAGTTGAAATTGGATAAAATAAACCATTTGAGATTTAAATTTTTTTATATCACTTAAGAAAAATTGTTTCTATGAATGTTTCTAATTTTTTCTAGCAACCTTTTAAGCGGAGCAAAAAAAAAGCTTTCTTTAAGCAATATTTTAATTGTTATATTATTTTTTTTTTAATTTGTGTTCAAAAACCGTTCCAATTCAAATGCTGCTGTATATTTTCTTATCATATACAAAGTAAACATATTCTAAATTTTGTTAACAAATTACAAAGTTAAAAAAAAAACATATTGAAAATGTTTCTAAAGCTAAATATTTGAAGTAAAATTACCATGATTAACAACAATAACATGTGCAGCATTAACATGTTTAGCAACATTACACTTTTAAACGACAATATTGTAAGAAACTCACAGAAATTTTGTTAATCGGATAAGTGCTTAGCAGGTTTTATCAAGTTACATATTGCTGGCAACATGTTGGTATGTTTAGCTACAATTTTATGCATAAAAAATTACCAATATATAAAGAGTTGTCTTGTTAAAATCTAAGAATTTTATTATATAATATTTAATTTTAAAAGATTTTGTTATTCGTGCTTAATTCCCTTAATATTTAGATTAAAATGTAGAGAAACTTTTCAACTTAAAAAAAAATAAATTTTTTGACATATTTGAACATATTGCTAGCAACATAAACCTACTTTGCAATATTTGGATGCTTAGAAACTTTTTAATATACATAACAAGAGTTTTGAAAAACACTTACATATTATTGTTAATAAATTTAATTTTTAATCCAAATTTTGATATTTTAAACAGGCTAAAGATTATCAAATTTAATTTTTATGAAGAAAGGAATTTAAAATGTTATTTTCTTAAATTAGTTCTTAAAAATGAACCACCAAAGCAAGTCTGTGTTAGCAACATTTAAATTTGCTTGCAAACAAAGCAAAACAAGTAATTTTAATAAAGAAAAAAATATTTTTCTAGTTATTTTATGATTTCCAAAGTGATTCCTTAAAATTTCTGTGCAACTTTTTTTTAACTTGGCAATATTTGTTAAGCAACTTTTTGTTGCGCAACAAAGAATTTTGAGAAAAAAATGTTTGAATTTAAGTTTATCTTCTAATTAAAGAGATACTGACAAAAGAATAATTTTTAGAAAAATTTGTTTCTTTCTTGGCAACATTTGCGTAGCAACATTTTGGTTTGCGAGGTTTAAAACTAAACATTTGATTGCATTAGAAACCCCTATAAATATTTACTTATGATGCTTAGATTTTTTTGTAGTTTGCTTTTATTAAGCTAATCAACATTTGCTTAGCAACATTTACCCAACATATGTATGTTTTTAAACGGCCCTAATGTTCTGCTTTACCTTTTCTTTTGCAATTTTATTTTTTATCTCTTCTGTGTCTTTTGTTTCATCGTGTGTGTGTGTGTTTTGTTTTCTTATTGTTGTAAAATTTTTTTTTTTTTTTTTTTTTTCTGTTGCCACAAACTAATTGCGTCTTAGTGTTGTAACTTAAAAACGCCAACAACAACAAAAAACAACGTGTTTGCTTGTTCTAGAGTGTGGGAAAAAGGCTGATAACTAAAGGGCGAAAAAGAGAGAGAGAGAAAAAGTCTAAACATATAAAGAAAAATAACAATAAAACAACTTCTTTCTTGTTGTTTTGCAATATATACAAAGTAATAAATGACGCCACAAAGAACCAGGTCAATGAGTCATTGACCACTTTTTAGCATAAAGGAATTTGGAAAGAAAAAAATGCAAAAAATATAGAATTATTTTGGAAAATGAAAAAAAATGTATTGGAAAATAGAAAATACAATAGGTTAAGAATTGTTTGCTTTGTGAAACGGTTATGACTTTGAATTTTGTAAGCGACGGGTTTAGAAACGCGACAAATAAGCCTTCATGCCTTTTTACACCCTTTGCCTACCAAAATTCAACACCATACCTGTTTGTCAAAGCAAAAGAGTCGTAATGACATGTTAGTTTTAGCTCGGATTTTGTTTGGTGGATCAATTAAAACTTTTAATTTTGCTAGCAAAATGTGTAGAAATACTTATTATTATAATTCCGCATGCCTTTCTGTACCCTTCGTCCACAAAAATTTAAAGTTTTGCTTTTTTGTTTTAGGAAAAAAGTCATGATGAAAAACTAGTCTAAGTTTTTGCACAACAAAGAAGGAGCTTCCTTGAAACTATTTGACTTTTGAAACAGTTGTAGGGAAATTTAAAAAAACTAATTTTCTTTAAAGAATAATTTTAAAATTTTTTACATAAATTTGCTAGAAAATCATAAATATTCTAATTTTGTTTCTATTAAGGGAAAAAAGAAATGCACATTACAGTGCGCATATGCATATTTTTTTTTTGTCTTGTATTTGTTGGTGGCAACTAGCAACAGCAGAACTAAAAAATAACAACATTAGCAACTAAAGCATAAACAACGAGCTGCAACACTATCAAAAAGAAAAAGATCCCAAGAAAAGCCACAAAAATCATACAAAGACGCGGGCGGAATGCAAGAAAGTATGGAAAAAAAAAGAAAAATAAAAACGAAAGAATATTGTAAACAAGCAACTAAAAGGTGGTTGTCGTTTATTTTTCCAATACTGCCATACAGACACTCGTAGCAATTTAAAGCTTCAACAAGACTCAATTTGTAACAGAGGCAAAAGTAGTGACTGAGTGCCGTATAGAGAGGTAGCAGTGTAAATTGCTTAAGCACATATGTAAATGTATGTACTTTTGTAACAGTGAGTACATTTTTGTTCTCTGTTCGAGGGGTAAAAATTGTGAAACATTTTTCTTTTTATTTTGTTTTTTTGCTACTCTTTTTACATTCCGATTAAGTGTGACGTTGTGTCTAGCCAAATGCAATTGCTGATTAAGTACAATCGTAGAAGTAGGAGCAAAAATAAAACGATAACAAAATATTTTAAATACAAAAACAACATCATAAAAAATAAAATACAAAAATGTTGTAATTAAAGGTCATCGCCACATCATGCCACCACATTAAATTATATACATACATACATTTTCGTTTCTTAACGTTCGCTTCTGTGTTCTGTCAAATGTCGTCTAACTGTGATTACAATGTAATTTGTGCTATTTTTTTTTTTTAAAGTGCCACGACTAGACATTTTAAAATATTTTTTGTAATTTGTGCTAGAGATGGTAAAGAAGAAGGAAGCAGTAAAAGTTTTTAAAAAATTTTTAATGAAATTTTAAATCTTTCAGCATCAATCATTATTGATTGGGTAAAGTGGAGGGAAAAATTATATAATCAACAATGTAAAAAAGGGTATTAAATTTGAATTTGAAATGGCAAAACAATTTTAAAGAATATATTAGACCATTAATAATAATAATGAAATTTCATAAAAAGAAATAAATCGTTTTATACTTTATTTTTTTAGTTAGTTTTAATCACTGTCGCATGTGACTTGTCGCACGTGACATTTTATTATGAAATTGTACATAAACGAGCTAAGTTAAAATGAAAAAAAGTAGTAAATGTACTAGATTTGACCGGTTGCCGAATTTCGACCATTTGACAATTACTGCAAAAATAAATCTTTTTACCTACGTACTATATAGTATATACATATATACATTGCATGTATTCTTTTTTTAAATTAGGACTACTCAAATTTATGTTATATTAATTAAAAAAACAAATAAATGACTACAAGCAAGGATTAAACTGCAGCAACACAATATATTTCGAGAAAACCAGTGCATTTATACAGGTGTGTATATGTGTGTTTCCAAGTAGGTAAATGCATAAATAAATAATTTATATAAAAACATTATTTTTCAACTTTTAACTTTCAAACTTATGATGTCGCACGTGACCAACTTTATATAAGGCTATCTTTATTTGAGTTTTACTCCGGGTTTAAAACACTGCAGTCGAAACAAAAAACTGTTGAACAAAAAACGCTTTTTGAGTTGGTTTGACAGCGACTGCATACATTTAATGAATCAGAAGTAAAAGCAACAGTTTTTTTACCCAATGACAAATGAAGAAGAGGAAAACATGGCAGTTTTTCTACTTTATCTGCAGTTTTTTAAAAGCTGGTTTTATGTTGTTTTTCGATGTCACACGTGACAACGAAATATGAGATAACACAAATTGTTTCTTTGTGAAATATGCTTGTTTCGGTGGACCTGACGGTGGAATTTTTTTTTTTTAATTTGCAGACAAACGAAATTTTTTTCCTAAAATAAAAAAAATTTTAATCTTTTACTGTGCAAGAAACTGAAATGCTACAAATGTTTTATTTAAATGATAGACCATCACCTTAATATTTTTAATTAAACAAAGTTCTACGATATTACATATATGGGCATTTCCACAGAAATGTCAACCGCAGCCAAATAATTCAAAGTCTATAAAAGTATGTTGTTTTAACATATTTTTATAGGGAATCTATCAACTCTCAATGATTTAAACAAATTTTACATTTATTCATAATTCACTTTGAAATATTCAAATGCAAAGTCGAACAAGTGAAAAAGTTCTGTTTTGAACATTTCTATTGCACGTTTTGTTTTGCTAAATGATCTTAATGAGAAACATTATGCATTGACAATTGCTTTTTAAATCTCAGTTTATATTCAAACAATAAAGAAAAAATGTAAACGGAAGGATGCGATTGCCAGTTACGGCAAATTTTTTCTTTGCTTTACGTATATTTCGATGTAGCGTGCGACATTGAAATAGAACATTTGTTATCAGTGCGTCGAGGGTATTTGCACAATGCGTTTCAAATATTAAATAGTAACAAACAGATATTTTTATTGCAAATTTAATTAAAAAAATTTTGCTGGAAAATAATCAGTGCTCTTTTCTTGGTACTTATTTTAAGTTTGTAGCGTGCGACATCGTAAGTGTAAAATGCATAAATTCAAAAAATATTTTTTTTCCTAAAATATCTTTATTTGCGAAGGCCAACAACTACAAGCATCAAGGACAGCTTATTCCATTAAAAAAAACTTTATTTGAGACTAGCAATACTATTTTCAGTTAAGATAGTTTTTGTTCTATATTTGTATTTTTCAATAATTAGTATTGTGGTTATTTTGTTGAACTATTTATGGTTTTTAATCCCAATTTTTAATATTTTTAATTAGGCTTAAGTTCATCAAATTTAATTTTCATTAAATTATATTTATGAAGAAAGGAATTTTACAACATGAAAATTAAATAAAATGTCATGGTTACCTGCCGGCCGCGTTTCGAGCCCCGGCCACGGTCAAAATGAAAGATTATCAATAACAATTTTAATTAATTTTCATGTTGTAAAATTCCTTTCTTCATAAAAATAATTTAATGAAAATTAAATTTGATGAACTTAAGCCTAATTAAAAATTGGGATTTGTATTTTTCTTTATAATTTTATAACTTTTGTTGAGAAAATTTATATATTGAATGAATTTAAAATAATGTAGAATCATCTTACGCATGTCTAATTACATAAAAAGTAAAAACATAAAAGTATGATGGAACAAAATGTCGCATGCAACATGTAGCGTGCGACAGTGATTAAAATTAAATAAAATATAAACTACACAATATTTTTGAATTAAATAAAAACCATTATTAAGATAAATAAATGCATAATATTTTAAAATTAGTCGCATTAAAATATTTTATCAGGTTTCGCTGAAATCAGTGTTTGAACTGTTTGCTGTAAAAACAACTTCTGTTTTTGTCGCATGCAAATGCCTTGGGTTTCTTTAATTTTCTTGAAAACGAACAATTGCTTAAAATCAACCTAAGCACAAATTATAGTGCTAATCAAGAGCTATAAGTTTCGCCTTTTGTCAAAATAAAATTAATGTTTTGGTATATGTTTTTTCACTTTTAAGGCGTACGAATGTCGCATTCGACATTGGAGAAATGCCCATATATACTTTTTTTTAATGTTCGCCCTAAAATAAAATATATTTAAATTTTTTTTTAATTTAAACCCTAAAAATTTTCCAAAATAAAAATAAACAAAAAAAATTATTTAATATTCGGCCAAACTTCCAATCAGCGCGACCTTTTTTATTCCCAAAAATAGATTTGTTTGGCTCCTCTACGCAGAAAAAATTCTAGCCAATTTCTTTTTTGCAATTAAACCATTAATCAAAAATTAAATCATTTCTAATTAAAAATTTTATCAAGTGAATAAAATGTTTAGTTATAGTAGCAACCATATTGCAGAAAATGTTGTTAACTTTAAAAAATATTTAACTGATCCTATTATTTTGTTTACTAAAGCAAATTTAATTAATTTTTTAATAATACGTATAAAAAATTTTTTAATTAAAATGAATTTTTTTCTGTTTATCAAAATGAGTTGTTTAATTGGGGTTATCGAAAAAATTCCATTACTACTACAAATAAAATTTTTTTTAACAAACAATTTCTCTAACCCTTTTTTATTTAGTTTTAACGTTTTTCTAAGTTTTTAAACAATTTTCCTTGTTTTTAACCGAATATTTTTCTCTACTTCTATCAATAAATTGCTAATTTTGTAATTAGAAAAAAAACTATTTAATCATGCTAAACAAACACTTTTATGAATTTAATTACCCCATTATTATTTTTTTTACAAACTGTTTAAACATTTTTTCTAGATTTTTGCTTTTTTTCACTTAATATTCAATTGAAACATTTTCTATAAAATTTATAGCTGTATTGGCATATTTTATAGCAAAATACAATATTTGTTTTTGTAGTTTTAAGAATTTATACGCGGCTTCAGAAACTCAGAAAATAAAAAACAAACTGATTTAATTTCTGTTAAGTTTTATATATATATTTTTTTTAACTTAATGTTAATTTCATACATTTTTTTTGCCTCTACACGTGTATTTAAATTCATTTTTTCTATTTAGTACACTGGCATATTTTAGAATAATTTAATTAAGTTTCTTTTTCTTGTTGATGATTTCTTTAAAAGAATATTTTTGTTTAACAAATACACATATGTACAAGGTAGACTTTCGTTGACAAAGTATTCAAAATATTTTCTTAAAATTCATTTTATTGAAATAAAAGGGGTTCTATTTGTCTGATAGGTTTATGAGATATTTATTTATTAAATAGTTTTTTGTTTGACTGAATTTTTATTATGGCTTTTTTTACTTGGCAAAACAAACATAAATTTTTATTCTGTGTGACTTTTTGCCATTATTCGCCAACACAAATTCTTGTTCCCTTATAACCGTACCTAAACAAGAATGGAAGGCGGAACGTTTTCTGCCGCTTAACTTTAACGCTAATATGCCATACCTAAACAAGAACGTCAACGTTGTTTCACGTACAGTAGTGTTTACATTCTTGTTTAATAAAACCAACATAATAAAAATAAAAAAATTATAGGTAGATAAAACCGCTAGATTCACCAAAAAATAGCTAAATTGCCATTATTTATGAACAATTGGGGCCAACTTCACTATTAAACACGCAGTCAAAATCGGATTTGCCAATTGCAAAGCATTGAAGCCGCGCTATTTGTAACTGCTTTTTACAAATTGTATGGGCATGACAATTCTTGACAACTAGAAAACGCGTGCCGCTTTTGTTTAGTTACGGCTGTTAAGACTTATGGAATAAAAGTGTTATGTTAAGGTTAGATAGATTTAAGTGGCAGTAAGCACTACCGAACCATTGGATCTTTGTTTGCAGAAAGAGAAAAGGGTTTATGTAAAGGTTGATTTTGCAGAAATTTAGGCAAATGCCAAAATTACAGTGATATTTATTTGTATTAAAATAGATTTTAAAAGATGCGTACTAAAGCTGATGTATTTTGAAATCATTACTATGCCAAGCGTCTTCGTTTTTGACCCCATGACACTTTTCACTTGGTCAAATTGTCATCAGGGTCAAAAACTAAAATTATGTCATCAATGGCACATCGGCATCATAGATATATCGAATCGGAGTCAGTGCGATGACCTCGGTAACATTGGAGAAAGTACTCATTAGGATCAATTAAATGACAATGGAATTAACTTAAGTCAAAGTCGGATAATATTATTTTAAAATTTATTTAATTACCCCTAACACATGTTTGTTTCACTTTTGTTTTGTTTTTTGTTTACAGAAGAGCTCTCACTTATAAGACACCAGCAGCACGCGCGATATGGTTTTCGCAATCATTCTACTTTGAAAATTTGATGTATTGAACTAAAATAATTTAAACAAATAGAATATGGGAATTTTTGCTTCCTATTTTACTTTTTAGACATGAAAATAATGTTAATAATACACCAAATGTGGCATTGAATTGATGTCATTGTAGTCATAGCATAGATGACGCATAAAATATGACAGCTTTTTATGATGACGTTCGTCATTGGATTGATTTCACATTTTGCCTCATTGATGCCAATTGTAATGTCACAACTTTGATGGTATGTCATCATCAATATGAAGATGCATTTTTCTATGAGTTTATATGGAATTCTGGACCTTCTACGATAAAAATTATGTCGAGTTTTATCTTGATGTCGTTATTTGTATTAAACCTTTGGTTAAGAGCTGGTTCAGTCAAGTCAGTATTAGGTGAACAGGTTTCCTTGAATTCTCTTTGAACCTGCATGAATTACGAATACAAAAACAAAAGGAAATAGGAAAATTGAAGAGTACGATCGACTCTGTACCTCTTTCCATTCTATTCTCTTCTCCTTTCTTCTCCTAAAAACTAAAGACTTGATGAGTAGAACTTGATATGTCTGAGCCAGCACTAATAATAATAACACTGTGCTAGAATTTGACAATTTTTATTTGGTAAGCGGGGCACCTGGCGGGTTAACCTTATTTGGATACGCTGAATCCAATGCTGCTAACCGTTTTTTTTAAGTAAGCTCTTGTTTTTGAGACATACCGTTATTTCGAAAATGGAGGAGGTTGCACAACATATTTTCGCTTAACGAAAAAAAGGTTTAATATATTTAATAAACTAGAAAACCCGAAACTCAGCAATAAAATTGCCTTTAAGTAAGGTTAAATCTTTTTCTAATATGCGCAAGTCGTTGGCAAAAAAAAAAAAGTGTTTGTAGCAAAATTTCGAACATTTTGTTTTTTTTTTTTAATTTATAAAAAAATTTAAAACAAGCCATACATGATTAAAATCTGTCTACAACTTTTGATTTTATTCAGAAAAGATGAAAAATGTTCATTAAATTTAAGAATTTCATAAAACGCAATATTTGTAAGGGGTGGAGATAAAAGGCAAGTATGTTTTGAGAAATGGACGAAAAACTGACGGAGGTCCGTCATACATTTTATCCCGCTAGGGTCGCCTCCTAGGCAATAATGGGACTTTTTCTTCAATATATTTCTAGCCTGTATTGAAAATTTTGTATGGCAGCCCTTTTTAGAAATGGAGGTATGTTGGAAACAAATGATGGGGATGAAAATGAATGACCCGTCTAGGGGCATCCTAGGCGCTACAGGAGCAACATTGAAGAATTTCATTAAACCGCCATATTTGTATGGAAGCCTCCTTAATGGATAGTGGTAAGGGGCAAGTATGTTTCGAGAAAATGTTAAGGGCGAAAAACTAATGGAGGTCGGTCATACATTTTACCCCCAAGGGGCGACTCCTAACTGCTTAGGACTTATGGGACTTTTTTTCTTCAGTATATGTTAATTATATTCTTCCGGTCTAATTTATAAAAAATAAAACCGGATAATAAAGGCTTTATGAAACGGATTTTCATACAAAATCCGTTTAATAAACCCTTTATTAACATGTTTTATTTTTTATAAATAAGGCAGTTCATATTTAATAGAATAAAATAGAGTTTTAAGGCTCTAATAAGGAGAGGCCGTTGTATAGGGGCTTGGTGAAATCTAAAGGGTCCCATAGACACATACTGCTCATGCTCATGCAATCAGCATGTGTTTGTAAATTTGAAATTTTTATTTATTTATGCGTCACACAGACAATGCAGTATGAAAAATCAAAATAGGTTTGATCAAGGCGAATTTACTTCAGGTGGTGTCGAAAAGACAGCCGGTTATTTTTTTTGGTCATGCCATTTATGTCAAAAGTTTTGTTTACATGTGCTTTTTAAAATTGTGTTTTTAAATAAACATTTTGTTTAACAACTTATTAATGAAAAAATTAAACAAAAAAGAGATGATTAAAGAAACTATAGATAAAAATTAAATACAAATCGTTTTTACATCACAAAAAATAATTTTTACCGTCATCACTATATCTTAATGGTATTTTTATGTTTATGTTCAGTTTTAATATTAAAATGCATAAACTGGACGCAGAAAAAAACGGTTTAGATTATTTTTAATAAAAGATCCAATTCAACCGAATTTGCAATTTAATGCTCACAAAATTCTCACAAGTTTATGTTATAAAAACTGTGTTTTTCTTAATTTAAAAAAAAATTAAATTTTTTTTTATATTTTTTCTCAAATATTTTTATTAATTTTTAGTCTAGTGATGCCACATAAATTTTTTCTTCAATCCCAAATTTAAAATAAAAATTTCTTATAATATCCCCTTCAAAAATAAAAAGCACACAAATACATTATTTTTAAGAAACTATTTAGTTTTAAAGTAACATATTAGTGGGCAAGGTATATTTACACAAGGTAAACTCTTTGGCCCATATGTTTGTCAGCTGTTTACCCCTAGTTGGAACCCAAACGTCAAATTTCGTGCATATGAGCCAAAATTTGTACATGTGTGTGTTAAATTGTTTTTGTTTTATATGAAGACAATTTTGACAACTCGGTTCCTTTTATAGAGCAGTATGTCTACACTCCCAAATGAGTCTACCTTGTGTAAATATACCTTGTTAGTGGGGATTAATAATTATCTTATAAATTTGTAATTTAAATTTATATAAGTAGGTATAGGTAAGTAAACTAAAACAATAATGTCATTTTACCAATTTTACAACTTGGTAATTATCAAATGTACCAAAATGTACGTTTTTAAGGGAGAGGGAAAGTTGATCATTCAGTTAATCTTAAATATTATTAATACATTTTTAGTTTCTTGTATGACTACTGGTTAATATTTAAAACTTAAAGCATCATGTACATATAAGCAAACATTCTTCTAGCATAAATGAAGTATCAGCCTGAAAATTCCCGTTTAATATCGTTTACGAACATTTTAAGTTTTGACATTTCAAATACGGAGAATTAGGGTTATAATAACGACCCCACAAATACATCCATTGAATGCGTTAAATATCCATTGGCTAAGCCATTATATTGGTGGACATTCGTTCGAAAGTATTTTTACTTATTAGAGTATTAACAGGTCAACCTAAACAAAAGGAGAAAATGTTTTTTATATAAGAAAAATTCTGCTGCTGACACATTTTAAATAAAAAACTATATTGCGTTCAGTAAATCCGATTTTTCAGCCGTCCGAAATTGAATTTGCTCTATAATTTGTTTATCATTTATACATAAATTGTATTAATATAAGTTTTGTACATGAAAACTCTTACAGATCTTATATCTGTTGGACTGTAAAAGAAACAAAACGATCAATAATTTTCCCAAAAAGAAAAATATGTAGTTTATTTTTACATTCTCAATTAAAATCCGAAAATAATTTTTGCTATCTAATTTGATATTAGAACCCCAAATCTGGTAGCCCTGCTTTAGTCAACTGTTTTATACAAGGCGAATTCATATATATATTAATTCGCCTTGTTTTTGACATTACATGACCGAAAAATAAAAACAAAATACATGTTTTTTTTTGTGTTGTTGTCTTGTTGTAGTCTCGCCGCCACCTGAAGTTAATTCGCCTTGGGTTTGATTTTGAAATGAACTCATACTGCTGACATTTGTTCAAATGCACAATATAATAAATAAATAAATTTTTTTAAAATATTTTTCTTTTCAATTTAAATTAAAACAAATTTAAAATAGCTTTTGAGAAAAAACGGGTGAAGAAAACAGGGTTTTTCTTGAACTTCACGAAATTATATTTATTTTAAAATGATGATTGATAGATGTGTTGTAAAATGTCAATCACACACGAATACGAATGGTTCATCGGCAGTAGCTGTCAGCAGTATGTGTCTATTCAGCAAAAAAAAATTTTAATCTTTTAAGTTGTTTTAAAATTTCAGTAACTCGAAATAGTAAAATAATTTAAATTTAGGTGATAGACCATGACTCTACCTTTCATATTTAGTTGAAATAACACAAATAATATATATATTTTTTTATATCAAGCCATAATGGAAATTTTTAAATTTTAAACTTGTTTTAAAATTTGCATTATTGTTAAAGGCAAAATAATTTACATTTTAATTATTCATACTAATTTAGGCTTTTAAGAACATAAAGCTGAAATTAATGGAACGATATGTATTTTTTAGTATTTGGCCAAAACAAAAATTTTTCTTTTAAGTTAAAATTTGTTTTAAATTTGCCGTAACTCGAAATGGTACAATTATTTTAATTAAGGCGATAAACTATCGCCTTACCTTAAAAAGATATAAAGTTGAGCTAAACAAAGTAGTACATGTTTTTTATATTAGGCCAAAAAAATATATTTTTCTAAAAAAAATCTTAAACTGGTTTTAAAATTTGCATTATCTTAAAAGGCAAAAGAAAAAACATTTTAATTATTGATTATAATTTAGGCTTTTAAAAATTTAAGGCTAAACTTAATTGGGAAATAAATATGTATATTATTTTTTTTAAATATTTGGCCAAAAAGAAACTTTTTTTTAAAGAATTTTTTAATTTTAAGTCTAGATGAATTAAAAAATCTTTTACAAACTTTTTAAAAAATAATAAAGTAAAGTCTTGTATAGTTGTTCTCTAATATTAAAAAAAATTAAATTTTTCAATAAACTTAATTCTTTAACACATTTAAAGCTGCAATTTATTCACTTATTTTTTTTTTAATTTTAAATTAACGATAATAAATAATGCATTAAGTAAAAAAAAGATGCTAATGAAAAATTCTTAAGAATTGAAAATTGAACAAATAAAATTTTCAATGATTTTTATTCGTATTCTATTGTGACTGATGTTTTTTTTATTTCTTCATTGTGAATAATTTTGGTAATGAAGCGTAAGAGTAACAATTGCTTTACCAGGCACAAACATCAGCCGCTAGATTATCAATAACAATGACAGAAGCGGGCATTAGCTGTACGAATATGAAGCTGAAGGGGGTTCAGTGACATTTAAATTAATGTCAAGGTTAACAAATTTCTAAGAAGATGAATTTAACTTTTATCTAATTTTTTTTCGTTTATTTGAATGTTATTTCACAAACTTTAATTTGACATTGAACTTGATGTTTGAATAATTTTTTTTTCAAAAAGTTTAAGCATCTTCCATTATTTTTATTATTATTATTATTTCTCGTAAGCATAAGTAAAGTTTTTCTTTACACTTTACAAAAGAATCTAGATTAGAGATTAACTTATTTAAATAAGAGCTTGAGCTTGAATAGTTTGTTTTTTAAATAATGTCAAGATTTGAGTTGAAAAACAAGGAAAGATATATTCCAGCACTCAACATTTCGATTAAGCATTACTTAAGAAAAAAGTTTTGAAGAGTATCTACCTATAGTCTTAAATATAAAATTAGTTTTTATAAAATCAGTTTCTTTATCTTTCTCAAAGAGTTTTCGAAATATTTATTTTTTTTTTTTCTTCAAAGTTTATTTAAGAAAACGTGTCACAAACACATTTGAACTTCCAAAATTTGTTTTTTTTTTTTTTTTTTTTTTTTTTGTTAAATTATAAAAAAAAGTAAAAATGCTAAATTCGGCAGTACCGAATCTTATATACCCTTCACCATCAAGTGATAGAAGTCATAACGCTGAAGTATTTTGACATCAGGACTGTGACAAGTGTCTAAGCTTCTGACCCCATTGCACTTTTAATCATTGTGATGTTAGCCTTAAGATCACTTGGCCAAATTGTCATCAGGTGAAATTATGCCATTAAAGGGATGACATATCGGCATCACAGAAATGGCGAATCAAAGTCAGTTTAATTAAAAATGTCATCAATGCAATGACCCAGTAACATCGGAGAAAGGACTCATTATGATAATTTAATGATAGTTTGTCATTGGGAACTCTCAATTATAAGACGCCAGCAGCATTCTTGATATGGTTTTCGTAATTGTTCTTCTTTGAGAATTTTATGTATTTGTTTTGAGTTTTGAGAAACAGGGCCCTTTTCTAATATTATCAATTTCTTATCATTTAAAAGTTTTTTTTAAAGTTTTCTTTATTAAACTCCGGTGCCAGTGAATAGAATATTATAATAAAATGGACGGAATTGTGATAGGTGAAAACAAGACATATTACTTGCACTGGTGATAAAGTGTTTTAAGTGTTTAAGCTTTATTCAACTTAAACACTCTTTCCACAGAAGTATGTAACACTCTTTATGTTTAAGAGATATCTGCTTCAAATGTTGTTTGCCGGGGCTATGTAGGAAGACATCTTAAAACATACTTCGGCTTTGGTTGTTTCATCCTCCGGAGAAATCACCTAAAGTTAAAACCTGGAATTTGGCAGAGTTCAAAATTGACAGGTCTCTTTAGATCTCTGTTGACTACAGATCTTATCTGGTACCACGGGAGTCAGTATCCCCCTGGGAGCATAATTCTAGACCCTTCGGTTATCAGTTGTGGTTTACACCAAACGTCGAGGAAAGAGAGATCTTTGAAAATCGGCTTCAAATGTTGATTTTTTTTCACTTGTGGGAAAGTTCGGCATGCTGACGAATCTCTCTAGATGCCTTTTAAACCGTACATCTGTACAAAAACTATTATATTAAGATTCTAAAAACTACGCAGAAAAAAATAAAAATTTATTTCAATTAGAAAATTTGTAATATTAATTAAAAAATTAATTAAATTTGCATTAGTAAACACATTAAAAGCATCAATTAAATATTTTGTAATATTAGCAACATTTTCATAAGTAATGTTGCTGATATATTAAAATCTTGATTAAATTTTTAATTAAAACTGATTTTATTTTGAATTAATGCCTGAATTAAAAAAAAATTTCAAGAATTTTTTCTGTGTAGTATTCTGATTTTTAAATTTTTTTTAAAGTGAAAGGGAAAAAATAAATTGCATAGATTATAAGAAGAAGTTAAAAATTGAGGGCAGTGGTTTAATGCTCATAAGTATCTCAATTACTTTTGGACCGATCTGGCTGAATTTCAATATCAACCAATTATAATTATAATAAATAGGGTCCACTGAAAATCCATTTCAACAAACACACGGCCACCGGTAAATCAGCTTCGCTACTCACAAAGACGGGGAATATATACAATTTATAGGGTCCAATTTTCATTAATCAAAAAATCAAAATTGCACGCTGAGCCGTACAAAAAAATTTTCTACTGCGCATTCAAATGTAAAAAATGTAAGAGAGAGAGAGAGAGTATACAAATGTACTCTGTTTAAAACACAATTTCTATGTCTACGTCACACAGCAAATTAAAGAACCAAAATAAAGAACGCATTGTGCACGTAATCTGGTTTTTTTGTCCAAGATCAAAATTTTACAAAACACAAACGGAATGACAAACTTTGTATACTCTCCCTTTCCACCTGTGCTGAAGCCTATAGAAAGAAAAATTTATTTAACACAAATATCCGGAAGTTTTCTTGATATATTCTATTTAATCAGTTGGCAGTTTTATTTCTGCCCAAAATAATTTCCATTTTAATTTTATGCACAACACCAAAAACCAGTAAAACAACAAAATTAACAAACTATTGAAACAAAATACATAAAAATAAATGAGAAAAAAATGTTAATAATTTTCAATATATGATAGTGTCTAGACTAGATAGCAGACAAACATAAAATATAAAAAAACGAACAAAACTATTACACACTTTATGAAAAAAAAAAACACGAAAAATATAAAGCAAAAAAAATCCACAGCAGACACACGCAATAGTTTTTTTCTGCCTAAAAAAAATGTTGCTTTATTAATAATATGTGATTGGATTGTATACAGAGTTTCGAAATTATATAAAAAAAATAAAACTATAAAAATAAATTTTTATATTCAGTGGAAACATAACTGAACTGTTTCTTGGTAAAGAATTTTTTTTAATTGTTAATTATTAAAACATATTTTTGTGATAAGAAAATGAAACATGAAACATTTACTAGCTCATGGCTGTTTAAAGAAATTTTGACAAGGTTTCTTATCTTTATGACTAGTAGTGGGTTGTGTAATTAAATGCTAAAATCATATAATAAAAAAAAGTAAGACACGTGTTTTTAAAATTTGGCTGGAGGATTAACGGCAACCTAAAAACGGTATAAAAAACTTTACTTAAGTTCATGTGATTTTTAAGTTTTTAAAACTATTTTCAAAATGATTTTGTCAGTTATTTTCATAAAATCATCTTATATTTCATACGAATGTTGGCAACATGTGTCCTATTAGCTTGGCAACATTTTATGTAATCACAAGGCAATTATTCTCTTATTTTATTAGTCACATATTTTTTTTAGTTCCACTTTTATACATAATATAAGTACCGTCAACATGTTGTCCCGCAGTTAAGCAACATTTCGTAAACAGCAGTTTAACAAGTTAAGCCTAGTACTCTGTTCAAATTTGTGAAAAATGTTGAGCAACATTGTAGAAACGTTACCTATCTTGAGAGTTTGAACAATTTGACGTTTTTATTCCTTTAAATTATGCGACATTGTTTTGCGTATGTAAACAAACCGCACGTGTATTTAAAAAAAAATGATTTTTTTTAATAAAAAAGAAAGTAAATATGGTTTAAAAACTGTTACCGGTTGTGTTTTTTTAATTGTTTATTTCGTATTTAATATTAAGTTTATTCTTTTTCGCTTTTACTTAAAATTTCACGTTAAATAAGTGCAGCTTATATTATTTCGCAGTTGTAAAAAAATGTTGCCAGAAACATTTTGAAACTTTTTAACAAAATGAACAGAGTACAACTCTACCAACTTTGTTTCGTAGTTTTTTTCATATGCGTTTTTACAGCATTTCACGTGAAATGTTGAACAGAGTACCATATATACATATATAAAGATATATAAAGTTAAAAACCCCGATCAATATTAAACCTGTTGCTAACAAGCGAAAAAACATTTTAAAATTCACTTAAAAAATTATTTCAAATTTAAAATAAATAAAAACAATGCTTATTATATACAATGGTCTTCTGAAACATGTTGCCCTTAAAATAATCTACAGTTCACTTCAACTTGGCGATCTTTAAATTCAAAATTCCTGCTAAATTTAAAAAAAAAGAAATAAAAAATTTTTTAAAAATACAAAAACAAGTTTTAATTAGAAATAACTGTCTCTCGCAACATGTTTACAGAAAGTTTAGAAAAACTTTACTTAACCGTGGCGATCTTTTAATACAAAATTCCTTTAAAATTAAAAATCTACTGTTAATTCAAAAGAAAAAATTAACAACTGCAACGTTTTTTAAAAAATCTCAGCAACACTTTTTTGATAATAAATAAAAAAAAAAAAAAATAATAAAAATTACCTTTTATATGTAGATTTAACCTCAATTTCATTTAATTTAAAGCATACATTATTAACCTCTATAATATGTTGCCAACAAGCATAGCAACATTTTAGGAATTTTTTTTTACTTCAGAAATTTTAGTTTTTTTTAAATTTTTTAAAGTTAAAAATGTGTTTTTCTTATACATATGAGAAAATAAAATGTACTTCAACAAGTTACTAGCGATTTGAACAACATTTAAAAAAAATTCTGGTATTATATTAAAAACTCATCTCTGGAAAATCTAAGGTAAAATTCATTATATATATTTATAATATTAGTCTGTGCAACATGTTGCTTTACAATAAAACAGCATTTCTAAATTTTAGAAAAAGTCTAGAATATTTTTAAAGAATTTGTATTAAGAAGCAATAATTTAAATGTTCTTTATATAATATTTTTCGCAGTATGTGTAAATCAAAAAATGTAACCGTTATTTTTTTTAAATTAAATAATATTCTTTGCTTAGCAACATTGTTGCATGTAAGAAGAATAATAAGAAGAGCACATAAATTGAAGACCTTTAAAAAAAATTACTAAATAAAGTTATAAAACTAAAGTTTGGTCCAGTATATCTGTTTTAACTCATTTTCAACATGTTGCTAGCAATATCTGCTTAATATGTTGATATTATTATAGAAAATTCTGTACAAGAAAATTTTAACTTAACTTATTGCGTTACATATTTTATACAAAATGTAGCTTGAAATTCTAACAGCATATTTTAAGACAAGTGATTTAAACTGTTTAGCAACATTTTGATAAAAATTTAAAATTTACAATTCTTAAAAATTTATTTAAAAACACAAAAGTTGTGTTTTTAATGTTATTCTCGGGTGCTTAGTTTTGTTTAACCAACCGTTTTCACCATCTTGCTAACAACATTTTTCCAAATATCGAGGTTAGAAATAAATGTTTACATAATTTGTTAGGCAGCATGTTGCTTAAAATCCGATATGTATTAATAAAATAAATAGTTTTTACAGAAATTTTAATAAGAAGCCAGCAATTGGGTTTCCCGAAAGGTTTTTTAACATGTTGCAGGAATTAAATAAAAAAAATTTTTTTCATAAATTTAGAAAATATTATTACAACATTAAATAATCATTGAGAGTATTTATTTTAATTTCATGTCAAAATTAACCAACATGTTGCTACACAAAAAAAAATCTTATTTTACATTTAACGTCTCCTCTAAATCTGGCAACATTTTCTATTTTTATCCAACTATGCTGTGTGTGAATAACACAAACCAAATGTTTAAACAAAAACTTTGTGTATGCGATTTAAATTTTTTAGACTGCATTATGTTTATTAATCAATCGATAGAATATTGTTGGCCAGCCAGCAAGTGTTTCTGCGCAATTTTTTTTTTAAACACACACACAAACTCATAGATTTAATCAGACTTTAGTTACTCGTTATTTTCTAGACCTTGAAATTGTATCCAAGCGTGTCAGTTATTCAGCTGTTAAACAACAATTGCAAAACTCGTGTTTGTGTTTGATTATTTTACACTATTATTATTTTTATTTATTTTTTTTTTTTTTTTTGCTATCGATTACAGTTTCTTTAAGTCTTTGTAACAATGCTGAATTTAGCAAAAAAATATTTATAGCTGACATTAAATTAATTTACCAGATTTGAAACAATTAATATGAAATACATTTTAAATATTAAACAAATAGCTGAAAGCAGTGGTGACAGCTTAGCATTTTGACAGATTATTTATAAAGTGGTTAACTTAAGAATGAGGTACATTTTTTATAAATTTCAAAAGTTAAGAAGATAAAATGGGCCTTTCCTTTAGACTCTTCCAAATTCCTCAAAATTCCCTTGTGATTTTTGTTCTATCTCCAGTTAAATTTAATTTCTTTGATTAAAATTCTAAAAAAAAATGTATATTTCTTTTGTTTACATTAAATTGATAAACAATTACGAAACCTTTATTTTTTGAATCATTTGGTTTGCTTGTTGTTGTATAAAAATTTTCCACTAAATGACAAGTGTCTAACAACTTGTTATTATGATTATTATTTATTATCAACTCATTTAGACAATGTTTTTTATGTGTCACAACTTGAAAAAATGTTAATTTCATTTAAACATTTATTTTTTCTCGTCACGAAATAAATAAGTGTAAATTTTTGATATTCCATCAAAAGAAAAAAGGCCACAAAACATTCGAATACTGAAAATAAAATTTTTGTTAATGGTTGCTAAGGGCAAAAAATTTAAGAGGTTAAACTTGTTGTTCTTCGTTAAATAAAGCCACTTTTATTAAGGCGGGCAACATTTAGCTAAACGACAAAATGATCAAGAAGATTTTGAGAATTTTTTAGCAATTTAAAAATTGAGAATAAAGAAAACGTTGTGCTATCCACATATTTTTATATAATGTTTATTATTATTTTAAATTTTCAGCAACATGTCGTAAAAAAACTTTTACGGCCTTATTAAAAAAAAACAATTTCGTAGAAAGAAAATTTGTTTCAGAATTTGCTTTAATAAGTTAAAAAAAGCGTCAAAAGCTTTTGTGACATGTTGCTAGCAACATGTTGTCGTTTAAATAATCTTACTTGTAGTCAAAAAAAAAATCTACAAAAGTCTATATTTTTGAATTTTTGAAATTGAAATAAGACAGTTTTTAATTTTCAAAAAGAAGATTTTTTTTTTATACCCCTTCGTATTCCCCCTCGGTGTCCCATTTGGTAACCATTTAGAATCATCAGTAGTTAAAACCATATGAAAACAACAAAAAGAGGGGGTTGTTTAATTAATACAATACCAAATAATTATTTTCTTTTTTAATTAATTAAGAAAATAAATAAAATTAAAATGCATTTCACACATTCACTAGTTTAGCAACATTTGTTGTCTCACACAAGCACACTTTAGAAAAAAGTGTGTTGCTTGTCAATCTGCAACTTCTCTAACACCCATTTAATATTGGAAACCTCAATGTTTTTATTTTTTTTTTCCAACAAAATTATTTAATTCGTATATTTTTTTTCCTTTTTCATTTGGTTTTCTTTTTACGAATGCAATGTCTAAATAGCGTGACTAGACATTGTGTCTACATCAGTTAAAAAAATGGTCATGTTTGCAAAATGTTGTTACAATGTTGCAAATTTATGAATATAAAATCTTTTTTTTTTCTTCTTTTCTTCCTTCTGTTCTGCTTTGATTTGTCTATTTTATATTTTGTATATGTTTATTAAAAAAAAAGTTTGTGAGTGTGTCTGTTTGGCTGGTTGTCAGTTGATTTTATACACATGCCTGCATATTTTTGTTATTTACTTGTAAAATTATAAAAAATGATAATTTTTTTCCTATTATTGTTATCTTTTTAGGACACACAAAGCAAAATTCATAAAGCTGTGGGCATAAAAATAGCAGATATATACTGCATAGAGAGCTGAGTTTATAGATAAATATCTTTAGAAAAGCCAACAAGCCAACCGCTGCAATTGTGTTTGAAAAAAACTGGTGAAAATATTCATCATTTAACAGCAGCAATATTATTTAACGCTATAATCACAACATCAGCAAAATTGAGTGCATCAACTGTAATAAGAACTATCTGTGCTCTGGCTTTGAAGTTAACATTAGAGTCAGACAAAGTAACGATTTTATATAAAGAGCCGGAATATACCGTATCCGTAAGTAAATATTTTTTCTTATTCGTATATCACTTTTTTAAATTAATTAAGAACCTTAGGATATTTCTTTAAAAATAAACATTTATTAAAAAAATCTATTAGCAACATGTTTCCAGCAACAAAGTTTTAACCTAAACAAAGTTCATTGCTGTACGAAATATTTGAAAGTAATTGCATTAAATTGTGTAAACCACATGTTGCTGTCACATTTTTGTTTCGTTTTTATTATTTGCTTTAACCAAATACAACAAATAATTAATGCTCGGTACATGATAGTTTTAAGGTTAGATAAATAATGTTAGCAACATGTTTCTAGCAACATTGCTTCATTTAAAAATGTAATACTACACACTTTTATATATTAAACACCAGCATGTAATAAAGAAGTTACAAAATTGTAAAAGCTGTAAATAAAAATTACGAAAATATCCGATAGCAGCATGTTGCTAGAAAAATGGTTTTTCAAAGTTTTTCTATATTTAGCATTAAAAGTTATGAACAATTTTAATGCTTCCTATAATAGACTATTTTTTCCAACAAATTTGAAAAATTTATTACACAGACAAGTTCAAAACTTTAAAAACTTTTTGGTAAAAAAACTGGTCACTCTGCAGTAAAATTTCGTGAATTTTAATTATTAGAAATTTTTAGAAGCTGTACTATATTTGATACTAAACAAATGATGAAAAATTTACAACATATGGAAAATTCTTTTCAACATGTTGTTTATTATTGTTAACTCTTTCTATAATTTTATTTGATTACACAAGTTTTATTAAATTTTAGCTTATATATGGCCATACCTTTTTTCATTTTAATTCTTGGCAACATGTTGCTTAATTTTATTTAGATTTTCTTTAGCAAGCTTAAAGCTTTATGATCTACGTGTTGAAAAAAAACAGGCAAGACACTGTCTTTTTTTACCAACATATTGCTGTCTAGTTTTGAAATACATATATTCGGGCATATTCTACAAATCGAAATGAAGTGGAATTGAAATCGAACGAGATTTTAATTTTAATTAATTATAAAATTACTGTAGTTTTTCCAGTTTTTAACAGCTGTTCTTGTAAATATAATACTTAAGGTATGAAGTATTTAAAAAGGAATATTTTTATGAACTTTCTTTACACATTTACATTTACATAATTTGAAGAACATACCCGATTACGTTCTTTCCCAAAGAAAAATATTTAATAATATTTGATAAAAAGCAAAAAAAAAGCAAACTTCGATCTTTCGATCAAAGGTTAAAATACAATTTGGTTTAAGGATTGATGTTTGACTATTGACGTCAGCAGTCGTCGATGGCTGCGAGTGTAAAACGGCAAATCCATCTGAGGAGATCGAGTGGTTGCGATTTTTTAATAATATTAAAAAAAATATATAAGGTATAATTTTAAATGTTTTTAGTTGCGATTTAAGCAACATGTTGCTACCTGTAGTTTTATGTATCTTAAAAACACTGTAAATTTCTAAAATCTTAAAAAAATGTTGGCAATTTTTTTCATGTTAAATGAACTTTCTTTAAAATTGCGCAAGAATAAAAAATCCAACAAAAATGTGATCGATAAAAAGTTATTTAAATGTTGCCAAAATGTTTCAGCTACATAATCTAAAATGTTGATTCACACAAAGTTACTTAAATATTTCCATCGGATTAAGCAGTATTTAACAACTATTATAAAACCATATAAAACACCTTTTTAATATATTAATATCAATGCTTTTGGTAAAACTCTTAGCTTTAGCTTTAATACTTGGCAACTTGTTGCTGGCAACATTGTTAAAATAGTAATTTGTGTTAAAATAATAAACTTTAAAAATATGTAGGAAATTATCAAAAATAGAATGAAAAGATTCCCATTCAGATCTTTATAATTTTAAAATCTCTATTCATTTCCCACATTATATTTTTTAACTTAATGTCACATTTTTCAGCCGCAAAATCTAAATTATTAAAATCCTATTAAAAACATATTTTCCTCCTAAATTTAACATAATTAAAGATTATTTTACTCAGTTTCAAATTTTATTTTACCATAAAATAATTAAAATCTACATCATTAATTACAACCAAACCCATAAAAAGGCGGCCAAAAACCATAGTCAAAGAATCACAAGAATTTAAAAAGGTTATTAATGAAATGTTCTTCAAAACCAACTTAACCCAGACACACACACACACACAATATATAAACATAAAAATATGCTTAAGAAGATTTAAGTAGAATATATAAAGAACAGGTTAAAAAGTATTATTGGTCAGGCCCGACCATATAATACACTACACCACAAGATTTAAAAAAGTTGTCGAAAATATAAACATCGGCACCAGTGCCAGTGTCCATCTTGGACCCGTCCGTAAATACTGCTCACCCCTCAAACAGCCCATTGTATCCACGCCAATCTTACTATTCGGGAACTCCACTGGTGGTGTGGGTTTAGGACCAATATTTTAAGGTATTACAAACATCAGCAAAAACTCATAAAACCCTCTCCACAATTGAGGTGTGGCATAAAAATATACTTCAACACAAACACTTTTTTGGAAAAGAGAAAAAAAATATAACACATTTATTTTTTTTTCCATAAAAATTCCTTTTATAATATAAAAATAAATGAAATTCATTCACTCATTCAAATTTATTCCGACACACGGTTGGAATGACAAACCAGTGGTTTCTAAGGAAAAAAGGAAAACAGTGTAATAGACACATGGTTAGTCAGAGTTATACTGCCGTTAGTGATATAAAATATAAAAGTGGTCTAAAAGGTATTTTATGGTTAAAAAAAATTATTATCTACTGACAAATTTCCTTAACTGGCGAAAAAAAACTGATAGAAAAATAACACAAACATTGCTTGACTAACTTTGTTTCTGTGTTTTGTAATACACCCAGCCAGTCATGTATAGCACAGACGAAAAGCCACACACATTTTTGGTTTTTAAACAAATATATAAATTTGTATTATATAATACTTTGAAACAGCCTAAAAGCAGACACTTAATATCTGTGTGAGTGCGTGTTGGCTGCTTTTGTAACAACAACTGCAGCCATAAAAACATCTACTAAAGTCAATAAAAAAATATAAAAAATAAGTTAAAGTATGTCTGCCTGTATTTGTGTAACTTCAAGGACTTTTGTTTCCTTAAACACACAAATACATCAACCCATACACCAACCTATACACAAACTCACTCATCTACTACATACACAACCACTCAGGAAACAAGCAACCAGACAGACTGGCAGTTATAGATGTCTGCCTTATATACTTCTAAGTTTGTTATATACATTTTAATTTTACTAGAATTGCTATATATTCCGTATTCACATAAACTCATATATTTTTTGTTTTAATATTTGTTAGTCTAACGGCATTTTTTGCTTGACTATTTGTTCTATTTGCTGCTCTGGGGTTAGAGTTGCAAGTATATAGTCCATTTTTTTGGGGCACGTTGCAAGCTTTTTTTAGGTTGTGTCTTGTTTTGTTGCAAAAAGTTTGTTTTTCTTTTGTATTATCTAAATTTTTGTAGACTACGTCAGCAAATTCTAAGCCAGCAATTTTGGTTTAAGTATAAAAATTACAAAGGAAAACTAAAGGTCTGAGTTTATGTAATAAATAAAATTAATTGGGAGAAAAGAGGTCTTTCAAAACAGGTTTTTTTTATATTTATGAGTCAATGTTTTGATTATTCCGCAACAAATTTTTACACTTAAGCCTGGTACTCTGTTCAACATTTCACGTGAAATGCTGTCAAAATGCATATGAAAAAAACTTGTGCGGAATATCTACGAAATAATGTTGATGGAGTTGTACTCTGTTTATTTTGTGAAAAAGTTCCGAAATGTTTCTGGCAACATATTTTTTACAACTGCGAAATAATGTAAGCGGCCTTTATTTCACGTGGAATTTTAAGCAAAAGCAAAAAATATGAACTTAATATTAAAAAAGAAATAAAAAATTAAATTAACACAATCGGTAACAGTTTTTTATCCATATTTACTTTTTTTTATTAAAAAAAAAATAATTTTAGTAAAATACATGTGGCGTTTGTTTACATTCACGAAACAATGTAGCATACTTTGAAGGAATAAAAACGTCAAATTGTACAAACTCGCAAGATTGGTAACATTGATAAATGCCAAAATTTTCGTGTGGAATAATCAATGTTGCTCAACATTTTTCACAAATTTGAACAGAGTACTAGGCTTTAGCCAAATTTTTATTAGTAAGTAAAAATTTAAAATGTTCAGCAACATTTCAAATGTATAAAAACATTTGTAGTGTTTTATACAATTTTAAGTTCCTTAAGCATTGTAACGATTTTAACATTCTAAATGCTTTAAGTATTTAAACTTTTTGGTTTACTTATATTCTGCAACATATTAAATCGTTAGCAACATTTTAAATATTAAAAAAATTTCAAGCAATTAAGCAATATTTCAATTAGACCTACGGCCCTAATTGTGTAAAACGCAACGCAACGCAAAAAATTACATTGAAAGCAACAACAATGTCAAAAATTTGTCATAATGTTGAAGTTTTTTGTTGGTAACATTTTTAAAGATTAAATAGCAAATATTTGACTATTTAACAACAGGTATTGGAAAGCAACATTTAAAATATTACGCGACATTAAAAATGTTTTACACTTTGAACGTTTTGCAATACAGTTCAATTCTAGTTCAGTTCTAGTTCAGTTCTAGTTCAGTTCTAGTTTAGTTCTAGTTTAGTTCTAGTTCAGTTCTAGTTCAGTTCTAGTTTAGTTCAAGTTCAGTTTTAATTCAGTTCAGTTCTAGTTCAGTTTTAGTTCAGTTCTACTTCAGTTCTAGTTCAGTTCTAGTTAAAGTTCAGTTCAGTTCGAGCTCAGTTCTTATTCAGCTCTAGTTTATTTCTAGTTCTAGTAAACCAACTTAAAAAAATTGCTTAAAGCCATTAAAAAATTTTAAATCTAACCAAAACACCAACCGCATTAATTTTTTTCATCAACTAATAGATAAATATGCCTAGACCACTTAAAAAACTCTGCTGTGCATGTATTTACATTTATGTATCTGAAAAAGTAAACATTATTTGCCAGCAGCATTTTTTGTTTTTTTTTTGTATTTTTTGCATTCTTTGTAGGACACATTTTTTGTTAATAACTCAGGTTATGACCGTCTATAACCATAACAACGTTAAACAGCAATAACAACAACAGCAGAAGTAAAAAATAAGTTGCACGTAGTGCATACACACTGGCCAACAGCAAATCACAAAACCAAAGCAGTTTTTTGTGGTATTTTTGGCTGAATGCCAACTGAGGCAACTGCACTCTTCATTTTTTTTTTACTTTTTTGTTGTTGTTGGCTTTTGTCAGCGTTTGTTATTTATGCCGCTAACAATACACGAGATATTGTTAGAAAAAAAATTCGTGTATTTATGTATGTACTTTAGCAAAAATAAAATGAAAATAAAAATATGGCAAGAAGAAAAATAAGTAGAAAAAAAAACGCGGAATACAAAAAAAATGTGGAAAATCGCCATAGACTCATGTCAGACGTTAAGTCTCAAAATTAAACTAAAGAAAAAAAAACACCAACGTATCGCAAACAGCAGCCAAAAACTACAAAAATACGTATAGAAAACAAAATATTTTTAGAATTGATTTTTTTTTATTTTGGCGATTTTTTTTTAGAGAAATAAATGTGTGTGTGTTGTTTTATTTTCAAAAAAGAACACATTTTAAGATTTGGATTACAAAAATATTTATAAATAAATTTTATTTTTTTGTTATTATATAAAGTGTTATAAAGATTTATATAGTTTTAGCAACATTGTTGCTAAACAAATATGTCAATTAATTTTAACTGCTTTAATGTCTTGACGTCATGTTATTTAAAATGAATTTGAACAGGTAAAAATAATACAATTTGCCAATTATTATTCGTATAGAGTACACAATAAAAACGTTGTCAACATTTTACTAATGAGCCAAGAAAAAATAAATGAAAACATAAAAGATATTGCTAAAGATAAACAAGTGCAAAGAAAAATTTAAAACTACTTTTAGCTTTTTTTCAAACAATGTAATCTTTTGAAAATTTTAATAATTTTTGTAGTTTATTAATTTCTGTGCATGAAACATAATTCTTGTAACATTGTTGCTGAGATCAAAAGTGATGTCGTTACAAGCAGCATCTAATTTAAGAAAAAAAAAAAAATTAGCGAAATTTCAAAAGTGTGTGTGTATAAATATTTAACCATTTTTCGACAAAATTATTTTCAAAAAAATGTTATTTTTTTAATTTTTCTAATTGAGGAATTAAAATGTTTAGCAATATTTATATTCAACAATACTTTTCCCACAAGATTAAGAAAATAAAAATATTTAATTTCAAATAAAAACAAAATCTAAGATTCGATTATGTTTAAAAATAGAAAACATTGTTAACATTTTGGAGCACATTAAATAGTTTTATTGAAAATGAAATGCTTGGATATATTGTTTTTAAAAGTTTTCGTTTCCTAAGTTATGCAACATTTATAAAAAATCCGTTTCAAAATGTGGCCAGAAGATTAAAATTAAGAAATTTGCTTAAAACTTTTAGAAACAAAGTTCCAAATTTTAACTTGGTTTTAACTAAACTAGAGATAAACATTTAAAATATAACATAAGAATATGTCGCCAGTAGTTTGATTTTTAACTCATTCCATTTGTAAAGATTTTTTTGAAAAGATTTTTAAACTTAATGTTTCTTAACATTCATATTATAAATATTAAATTCTATAGCAACATGCTGCCGAATATTTGTTTATATTTTAATTGTAATAATACTTTATATAAAATATTAAAAATTAATTTTGTAGGGCATTTCTATTTTCGTTAGCAACATGTTGCTAAAAAAAAATATATTTAAAAATTTTGCTTGTAAAAAATAATTTTTGATAAATATCTGTATACATTGGATTAACTTCAAAAACGTATATCAAACATTTTATTAATATTTATGTATAAAGTAAGAAAAGGTTTTGCAACATGTTGCCAAAATAAAAAATTTTACGAACTAAACAAAAGTCCTGCTATTGGTCTAATAAAATTGTAAAAAAAGCATTTTATTGAGCTTTTTCCAGTAACATGTTGCTTAAGAAAATATTAGCTATAATTTAGTAGTTTATTTAAAAAAATGTTTTTTAAAGTTCTGGCTTATAGCTAAAAAGTTTATTCCGGCTTAGGCCTGGTACTCTGTTCAACATTTCATGTGAAAGGATGTCAAAACTCATATAAAAAGAACTTGTGCGGAATATCTATGAAATAATGTTGATAGAGTTGTACTCTGTTCATTTTGTGAAAAAGTTCAGAAATGTTTCTGGCAACATTTTTATACAACTGCGAAATAATGTAAGCTGCACTTATTTCACGTGGAATTTTAAGCAAAAGCAAAAAAGTATGAATAAGCAATAAAAATTAAAACAACACAACTGGTAAAAGTTTTTTATTCGTTTTTATTAAATTTTTTATAAAAAAAAGAAATATTTTTAGAAAAGTACATGTGGGGTTTGTTTATATACGCAAAACAATGTAGCATACTTTCCAGGAATAAAAACGTCAAATTGTACAAGCTCGCAAGATAGTTATTGAAACATGTCAAAAAGGCTTTACTTAAAAATTTTATAAAAAAAATCTGACGGCATAATTTTTTTATTTCCAATACTTAATGAAGGTTTTGTAGAATTTGTGAATTTTTAATTAAATTAAATGTAAATTTTTGTATATTTGTCAACATTTTAATTCGCCGGTGTTGTTTAGACAATAAACTACAAATTTGTAAAAATCTATAAAATCATTAAAACACAAAAGCATTATTAATGATTTATTTTGAATTAAAAAAAAAGAAACATAAATTATTAAACAAAATTTTAAAAGTGTGTTTCAAATTATTTTTATGCTAAATTAAACCTTTTTTGTTTAAAATTAAGTTCATAGTTAATTTATTAGCAAGTTGACGTCAATGGAAGTCTTGTCTTTTGTTTCTTTATTTTTTTATGTTAAGAAATTTGCTTCTTATTTATTTTCTTTGGTGTCTTTTAGACCTTTTTTATGTTTAATTATTAAATGAATTTTTAATGTTAATTTTTTTATGCAGCTATAAAATTTCAATTTAAAATTTAAATGCGTATAAACAATTTTTTGTTTCGTATTATTCTTAAAAGTCTAATGACTTGGTCCACTTAATGGATCCTGTGAATTAAATGCGGTCATAAATATTTATAATAATTGGTTAAGAGAAAATGTAGAATATAAAAAAAAAAACTGTCAATAAAATTAATAATAAAAATGTAATAAAAAGCTTAAGCTCTTAAGCTTATGTAAACATTAATTTATACTCAAGTAGACTCTAATGGGGTCTGCATATGAAAACAGTTATAAATTTATGTGAGTGTGACCATTAGGGCTATAACCAAATTTGTGGCATGGTACCACGGAGTGGCCAAGAATGTTTTAGTAATGAAAACACTTGTCTCCCATCGTTTTGCGAAAAAAAACCTCACGCAGGGAAGCAAATTTCTTAAACCTTCCGTGAATATGTTTAAATCTAAAGCAGTGGATAAATTTCAAAATAGCATTTAAGCATTTAAGTGATACGTATAGGAATATATACAAATATCATGTGTATATTTTTTAAAATTTCCGTGAGATAAAAATGGTTGTTTTTAAACTTCAACCCAATCCCTGCTTGAACTTTTTTAACAATTCGAATATTTTTTATTAATATTTTTTATTAATAACTTTTAATGTTCGACTATACTATACCGTTTTTGATATTCGCAAAAAGTGTTAAAAAGTTATAGCCCTAGTGACCATAATATATTCCTTTCAAACACTTAATACGATAAAAATCCTTAATGGCAGCGTAAGTGTCCAATATAATTGCTTTAATATGATTTATTTTAGGCTTTATGACAAAAAACGATAATTTTCTTTCTTTTTTTTTTAAATATGTTTAATGAAAAAAATTTGCAACATGTTGCTAGCAACATACAAGAATATAATGATTTATACAAACAAGTTTAAGGCTATTAAAATTTAACATACTTTACAAATTTTGTTTCGCAGCATGATGCTGGCAACACTTTGAATGATTAAGAAACTTATTTCATACAAATAGAAAAATTATCTTAGATATGAATCAAAATGATTCATGAATTTTTTTAAATTTCAATAACTTGCAATTAAGAGTTGCAGCAATATGTTGCTAACTTAATAAAATTAAAAAAAGAGAATTACATATTTATAATTGTTACAAATCCGTAGCATTAATGTGTTGTAAATAGCATGGTTAGTTGGAAGTAATTTTCAACTTTTTCCGGCAACATGTTGCTGGCAATATATTTATTTTACAATAAATTAATTTATAATACAAAATCAAATAGTATTAAATAAAATGGCATATGTTTTTGGAATATATTGCTGGCAACATATTAATTAAATAACAGAAAACAAAATATGCTTAAATACGTTTAAATTTTAAAAGGTTTTACTTCATACATTTCAACAATTTTCCTGACAACATGTTGCTGACAACATGCCTATTAATAAACAAGATTAATACTTAAAATGTGAAAACCCCAATCTTTTAATTATGTTCAAAAGTACTTAAGAAAACTTAAGCAGAAAGGCATAATGTTGCGAAAAACCTTATAAGCGCAACTGTGGCCGAAAATATATTTTTAAAATAACAAAGTTTCTACAACAGAAATAAAACGATTTGGATGAAATTTTTAAAAATTTTAAAATTTTTGTTACAACATTTAGTTAAGCAACAGGTTGCTAGTTAGCATTAAACTAATAAAATCCCTTTATTTATACTTATAAAATGCAAAAACGATATTTTAATTATATCTAAAATATTGTTTAGAAACATAAGAAAATATGTTCTAGCAACATATCACTTAAAACACGCTCTTAACGCAACATATTGCTAGTTCCATATATAATATACAAATTTTTAAGAAAAAGAATTAAAGAATTAATTAAAACTATATTTAATTAAATTCGAATAGATACGTTTTCAATTAACAAGATTTTGTTTGTCATGCTTAATTTCCAATCTGTATTCTTGATTAAAACACTGAAATTTATTGTTGATGGGATAAGCTATTCCTATGCGCATTTCACCTGTTGCTTAGGCCAGAACATCAGGAAACTTCATCCAAAGATTTTAGAAAAACTAAAGATATTAAACAAATAAAACTGTTAAGCAAATATAAATTATAAGCAACAGTTTTACTTGTAACAATATCAAAGCTTAAACAAAAACAACAACAATAAACAGTGAGTTTATCTTTTTTTTACATTCCCCACGTTTTTTTAAGAAAATGGTTTTAGCAGCATCTAGCTTCTCACACATTTTTGAGCAACAAATGTTGCTAGTATTAAATAAGATATAAAAATAAAATTTTATTTAAAGAAACTAAGCCCCAAATTTATTTAAAAAAAAGTGATCAAAATACTGTTTTTAAGAAAATGGTATTAGAAACAATTTTTTTCTTAATTTTTTATTTAAATCTTCATTCTATAAAAAAATCCGTCTACTAAATTCCTTTTTTTTTGTGCACTTTCAGATGCTATCGGTACAGACAGCCGGCTGCGCGGGAATGGAGCGGCTTGGCGTTCCAACCCGCACCTCATTAAACACACCGCCCGATGATAGGTAAGTTGAAAACTTTCAGTATTCATTATCAAAACAAAAACTTATTTAGAATTTCTTTTTTCATATTAACAGGGGCCAATATATTTGTAGAATGCGTTTAGATGCAGCAAGAGAACTTTTAGCAGTACGTAGCGAAACTGTGATTCGTGGTAGTAGCAGCAGCTCTAATAATACTAATAGCAAAAACAATAGCAATATAAGTAACAATCAACTACAACAAACACAAATACAGCAACAACAAAATCATAACACAAATAATATACATTCCCACCATCATCAACATCATCATCTGCAGCAGCAAACAAAGCGGCAGCAGCATCAATATCATCATCACAATTACAGTGTAAATAACTATCAACGTATGACGACGACACCAAATAACTGTAGCAGTAGTAGTAACAGCAGCAGCAGCAGCAGCAATAGTAGTTGTAATTTAGCAAGTAGCCACCTTAGTATTAGCAGCAGCGGCAATAACAACAACAACGCCAATAATAGCAGCAGCAATCAGCCCCACAATAACAACAGTTTTTCCTCAATGACCAACAACAGCAGAGACGGCAGTAGCATTAGCAGCAGTGGCAGTAGTAGTAGCAGTGTTGCTCGTGGGGGTATAGAAGCAACAACATTAAAATATGGCAATACAGGTAGTGGGAGTGGGAGTGGTGGCAATGGCAGCAGTTTTGGCAGTTCTTGTGGCAGCAGTGGTTCTTGCAGTTTGGCCTGTTCGGTGAGTTCTCACAGTCACGATCATCACCAGCACTATCAATATCAGCCTCAGCAACAACAGACCCTCTGTTGTCCTCATCATGTACCACTGCCCGATAGTGAGTGGACACCCAGTGAGCGTTATAATGCTCCGCTTAGAACAAGTTATCAGGTAAGTTTTTCTTTTTTTGTGATTTAAATAAGAAATTTAAATTTAGCTAAATCTAATTGATTTTTATTAATTTCAGCAATCAGAAATAACACGCTCCTATATCAAACCGCCACCCAATAAAACCATTAAAGATGTTCCAGATCATTCCTTGGCCTCTAGCCTTTATTTGCCCAGCAGTTATTCTAGCTCTAGCAGCAGCTCGACAACATTACACCCCCATCAGCAGCAACAACAACCAAAATCAAAACCTAATGTGATAACAAAATTCTTTCGAAAAAGTTCTCCCAAATCTCCAAATAATTTAACAACAGGTTCTTCATCCTCATCGCTGTCGTCCTCAACTTTATCGTCCTCATCTGGCTCCTCTTTGTGCTCATCCCTGTCATCGGCCTCAAATACATCATCGTCTTCAGGCTCCTCATTAGCTTTAGGAAGTAATACGTCCTTGCTGTCCAATTCCACAGCCTCGGTAACATCACTAACAACGGCACCACTTAACACTCTACCCATATCAACGGCTTCAACGCTAAAGACTACTCTCTGCAACTATGGTCCAACACAACAAACGCAACACCTTAACTCAGTGACATCAAGCAATAATATATCGGCTGGTCTAGTACCCAGTACACAATTATTAACAACAATCGGGGTATCTCCCTCAACGGCAACCACAACATTCCCTCAAACATCATCGTCATCGTCGGCTTCACAACATATGGAACGTATACCAACACCACCCCTATCGGTGACTGTACCCATAGCCGCCTCATATCACCAGCAACAGAAACAACAATTACACCAACAATTGTTATTGGACAGTTTGGTGGGTGATAGTTCAGTCTCCGCTTCCAGTACTCTGCAAACGCTTAAGAGCAGTTCATGCAGTCCTACATTGGCTGCCTCAACGGCAGTCTGTTCTAAAGATGAACTCGTCCATATGGAATGTCAATCGGGCAATATTACGCGTAACAATAGTAATACAAGTATGAAAAGTTTATCAGCAACATTGTGTAGTTGTCAGAATAGTAATTGTAAACAGTGTAATACGTAGTAAAGATAAACTTTTCCATCTAAGATCGGTTGGAGTTAAAGATTTTGAAAGTAAGAAAAAATTAAGAGAGTATTAATGGAAGAGAGATGGTAACGAAGTTTCTGTATAAAAAATAGTTGGCAAAATTTTGCTTTTTTCCTTTTATCTTTAATATTGCAACGAATTTTTGTATTTGTTGCCGCAACATATTTCGGTCTGTTTTTTATATCTACTAATAATTTATTTGAAACGTTTTTTCACTAACATGTGAAAAAAAAACATTCTACAAATTTTTAGTTTTTATTTCGACTTCTTTTATTTTAGTAAAAAAATTTGTTAATCTCTTCTGGTTAGACATAATGTTGCTACAACAAATTAAAATAAAAAATGTTGCTTAAAAATGTTCAATGAATTTTTTAAATTGTAATGACATTTCAATCAATATACTGCTTAGTTTATATCTAACAATTCTTTTTAAACAATTCCCAGCCGCATGTTGCTAAACTCAATATTTACGTAAGTTTTTATAAAGACTTAGTAATATTTGGTTTTGCATCGATAATATTTTCCTTTTAAATTTTTTTTTTTTAATAACATATTTTTAATAGCCTTTAATCTATTTCAAGTATTCCGCAACAAATTTATTTTCTTTTGTGAGTAAAATGTTGCTGACAAAAAGTTAATGCTTATTTTATTTAAAAAATTATTTATAAACATTTTCCCTGCAACATGTTGCTAAAACGAGACTCCTATTTTAACAATAATTTATTATTAATCACATCACGATTTTTGTATTTTTTGTTTTCATAATGTTGCTAGCAACATGTTGGCGAAAGTAAAAAGAAAACTATAATTTTTTTTGTAAAAATTAAGTAGTTTTCTGTTTAATGTTTTGCAACAGATTTCAAGGAAATTTTTTTGTTGCCAGAAAATATGAAAATATTTCAAGCAGCGTGTTAGGAAAAAGTTTTTATTGTAACAATATTATTATATAAATTTAATAATATTATTGCCCTAATTTTCTACCAATTCTTATTCGAATAGTTTGCAAGCAACATGTTGCTAAGATAAGATTTGTCTTAAAAAAAGGAAGCTTAAAATTTGTTCTTGATGTTTAATGTTTCCTGCAACATGTTGCTAAAAAATAGGCTAATTTTGTTCATTTAATAAATATCTAATAAATTCTAAAAAATTATAATTATAAATAGCAAGAGCAATTTAGCTATTTTTTAAGAACAAAATGTTATTGCCTAATTTTAAAAAGTTGTCAAAAACATGTTACTAAAAATGTAAAAAAAAAATTGTTAAACTATTAAGAAAATTTAAAATTGTAGTCAGAAATTGTTTTGAACCATAATTTTAGTTTTCATAAAATGTTTATATGTATCCATAATGCCAGCAACATGTTGCTAAAAAAGTAAAAAAAAACTTTTTTCATAAATTTTAACTTTTATTACAAGTATTTTAAGGAAATTGTACCTGAGACCAAAAGTACATTTAAACCTTTATCTATATTTCAAACTAAAAATGTTTTAAATGTTGCCAGCAACATATTTCTTTTCCTTTTTTAACAATGAAATTTTGCATAAATAAAAGTTTTTTTTAAGTATTTCGGGAAATTGGACCAAAATTAGTTTTAACTGTTCAAATGTTTATAAACGCAACTCTAAATAATGCTAGCAACATTTTATAAAAATAAATATATTTTGCATAAATTTTAGCTACTGCTGGAATTATTATTATATTTTCTCTTTTTTTGTTAACTCTCTTCTAAATTTAAAGACTGTTTCTTATGATTAAGCTAAAAATTAAATCCATTTAATAAAAGGAAAAACAACTATTAAGAAAAAGATTCACAAATATTAAACATACATGGTTCGAAAACCCTCTGAAGTATGATTTAGTGAAGGCCTTTTAAAAACCCCCTAAAGTTATGCTTTAGTCAATCAATGAATCATTTTTAAAGTAAACAATGTTGCCTACAATAACTATTAAACAAACAATGTTGCTGCATTTTTTTTTCAATGCAAAATACTAAGTGTCCACTTAAACTTTAAATTAAGAGAAAAAATTAATAAAAAATACACATCATCATTTCCATTTGTAACTAATGTCGCTATATTTACCAAAAAAAAAAAAATAAATATTAATTAAACAAACAGCAACATAAATTAAAGAAAACATACTTATAATGCTTTATATATTTTTATTTCTACGTTTACTGTTATAGACATAAAAACCATAAAAATAACTGGAAAGAAAAACAAATTTTTAACATAAAAATTTAACAATACATATTACAAATTTAAAAGAAAAAAAAATAATAGTAAAAAAGCGCTTTAAAGACACATCAACAAAACAAAAAACAACAATATTTAAACTAAAACCTAAAACAACATTGCCACACTTTATGTTATAAATAATAATTTGTATTTATTTTTCTTAATTTAAACTTTATTTGTTATTATTTTTGTTATTTTGTAAAATAAAAGTCTATATATTTATTTTTATTTAAAAAAATTTCTTTTTCTATTATGAAAAATTAAAATCTTTTATAAATGTGTTCAAAATTTTAAATTTTATTTATTTATTTTTTAATTTTGTGTTAATTTGTTTTATATTTTTTTTTTTTTTTTTTATAGAAAATAGAAGAAAATTTATTGAAGTAGCTGAATTATTTTTTTTTTAATTTTTAAATAAAATCATGGCAATGTTAACAACTAAGTATTTTAATTTAATTTTTATTATAAAATCAAAAAAGCGCATATTTTTCTATATTTTATTTAAGTTTTTTTTATTTTAATTATTTAAGAAAAAATTTAAAATATTGTATATAAGCCAACACATATTTTTTATTTTAAATAATTAAAATTTAGTTTTTAGTTTTAGTAAATTTAATATTACAACAAAAAAAAAGAGATAAATAAAAAATATATTTAATTTAAAGAGAAAGTAAAATAATAAACAAATTTATTAAAAAATCTACATATATTTATATACAGTAAAATTATTACAAAAATATAATAAAAAAAAATATTTAATTTAAATAAAAAAAAAAAAAAAAAATAGCAAATCTTACACTCTAATAAATTTCTTTTTTTTTTATTTGGCCTATAAACGAAAAAAGTAGTAAATGCCAAACAAAATTTTAGTAATTTTAGCAGAAAACTAGTTTTGAAGAGTTTTTTATTAAAGATAATGTCGCTAGCAACATGTTGCTAATAATGTTTTAGTGCAGGTGTTACTTAAATATAAAACTGTTTTCAAAAATATGCAACCGAATAACAAATTTAGGAAAAATATTAAAAATTTTCCAGCCACATGTTGCAAAACTCAAAATATCTTAAAAATAATTTTTTAAAAGTTAAGCCTTGTAGTACTCTGTTCAAATTTGTGAAAAATCTTGAGCAACATTAATTATTTCATACAAAAATTTTGACATTTATCAGTGTTACCTATTATGCGAGTTTGTACAATTTGTCGATTTTATTCCTGCAAAATATGCAACGTTGTTTTGCGTATGTTAACAAACCACATGTATTTTACTAAAAATAGTTTTTTCAATAAAAAACGTAAATATGGATAAAAAAAAACTGTTACTGTGTTATTCAAATTTTTTAGTTAACAATTAATAATCAGTTCAAACTTTTGTGCTTTTGCTTAAAATTCAATAAGTGCAGCTTACATTATTTCGCTATTGTAAAAAAATGTTGCCAGAAACATTTCGGAAGTTTTTCACAAAATTAACAGAGTACAACTCTATAAACGTTATTTCATAGATATTCAGCACAGGTTTTTTTCATATGCATTTTGACAGCATTTCACGTGAAATGTTGAACAGAGTACCAGTCCTTATTGTTGCAAAAAATAAAAACTATCATATGTGCAATTTCAATGTTGCCAGCATTATGTTGCTAAAAAAACAGATTCTTTTCGTCTTAATTCCATTTTAAAATAATAAAACCTAATCCTGGAACATAGATCAGTATGGGCCTGCTCGGAAATGCATCACTGCGCTGCATCAGAAAAGCAAACTTTTTTTAATGCCGATAAATAATAATTTAAATTTTTTGTTATTGTGTGACTATTATTTTTGTGGAGTATTTGACAATTTTTTGGTCCACATCTACTTCACAGATATATATTAAAGCATTTGAAATCACTGATGCAGCGCAGTGATGCATTTCCGAACAGGCCCTATGTTACATCCTCCTTTCTAAATATTCAAAGTTAGTTAAATAAAATCCATCAGATCAAAGGGCCAAGTCATCGCTCTCGTTATGGAATCACTTTGATCAAATTTTAGTATTTGAGACCGAAGTACTCGACATCGAAATTTGAGCTGATGGCATTCGTTAAAGAGTAGTCGATCGAACACCTTCTCTCGAAATATCGTTCGATAGGTTAAGATCTGTCGTAAACATACTCAAATTTTTTAAGTAATAAAACAAAAATTTAATTTTGTATTATTGTGATTAAAAGGAATCCTGCTGAAAAACTTGTTGCACTACAACAATTCCATGCTGTACAATAAAAGTGAACGTATGGGCACAGTTATTAAGTTCATACCTTTTTCTTTTGCTTAAAATTCCACGCGAAATAACTGCAGCTAATATTATTTCGCAGTGGAAAAAAAAATGTTGCCAGAAACATTTCGTAATTTTTTCACGAAATAAACAGAATACAACTCTATCAACATTATTTCATAGAAAATCCGCACAAGTTTTTTTTTCATATGATTTTGAGAGCATTTCACCTGAAATGTTGAATAGAGTACCAGGCTTAAGGCAATCCCAATTTTTCAATATATTAAAAGATATTCGGATGCTGAGATTGATTTAATATTTTTCTCGTCCAGTATACAAAAAGCTATTTGGCACCGATAAAAAATTATATAACCATTAAACATATGACGGTAAAATAGTACAAAAAAAAAAAAAATACAATTGTACCCACCTCATCAAACCTTGTTTCACATAGACAACGCGAATGACAACGAAGTAAATCGGACTGCAATCAGGTGCCTAATTCTGGCAGTCCTGATCGAGTACTTTTCAAAAGCAATTTTATTTCTAATTCTTTCAGTCGATACTGAACGAATCGAAAAAATTTTTCAGTATTATGGAACTCAAATTAATGCTTTACAACACTGAAAAAATAATTGCGATTCCTTTAGTATTGACTGAAATAATTAGATATTAAATTGCTTTCGAATCGAGAAAGTACTCGATCACGACTGCCAAAATCAGGCCCCAGTACTCTAATTCAGCGTTGCTGTTAGAAATTTTCTAAAAGTGGTACAAAAAGGTGGTGTTCCATAAAGAGGGATCACAAAAAGGGTATTCAAATAGAACCCAATTTTGAAAATAAAATAAACCCCCACCGAAATAAAACAACGCCCCAAACAGAAAGGAAATAATATTCTAACATTATTTATATGAAATAAGGGCCCGACCGAAGGCGGGCTACGCACTGAAAAAAATGAGATAACACTCCAAACGAAATGAAATAATCCCCCAAAAATCGTTGTTGTTATTTACTGTACAAACTTATTTATTCATTATTTTTTGGGGGGTTATTTTATGCCGCCAAAACTTTCTTTGTTTTTTAAATTGTCTTTGTCGTAAAATTTCAATTAAAGCGATGAACGATTTAAACGACTGCGACTTTGACCTCGATAACGACTTGGACCACGACTTTTGCAATAAGGCTGAATACATATAAAACTATTGCTTGTATTTTATAAATACGAATTTCAAAAATTATAAAAACATTAATTTTCGTATGTTTTTTTAAATTTATTCTTAAAACATTTTTGTGGCATAATTTTAAAACTGGTGAAAAAGTAGCATTAATTTAAAATTATAAAAAATGGTACTTTTCTACAAGGGGCATGAAAGTGACAGGGTCTCAATAAGGATAAAATTTGCCACTTTAAAGATACAACGGCAACTAATTTGATTTAAAGCGAAAGCGGTATATATTTTAAAAAATTTACCAGGAGTATGGAAAGAAACACAAAGTATTTTCGGCTTCGAACTCTTATTGTGTATTTGCCAGCAAGCGATCAAATTCGTTAGTCAAGTAATTTGAGAAGAGAGCAAGTGTCGTGTTCGGAATACAACGCCAATTCGAGAAGGTTAATAAGCTGTCAGATGGTAACCAAACATAAACTAAAAATAATTTAAAAACTTTAAGGTGTTCCGAAGTCCGAAAAGTTAACAAATTAGTCTAATTTTTTCTTTAAATTGCGAAATTTTTCACATCTTTGTAAAGTTAATTTCTTTAATTAGAGCTTCCACTTTTTTTTTTTTTTTTTTTTGCAATTTAATTTTGTTAAAAAATCAAACAAATAAAATATGTATGTGAATTCTTTTATTTAACGGCACACATAGCATACTTTTAGGAACTATTAAAAAAAATACCTAAAAATATGTCTGCATGTAGGTCTAGACTACTCAAGGACGTTTTACACTATCACACAATACTTAAGTATTTTGACGTAAGTACTTCCCTGATCTAATTATTGTTTCAACATTTTCAAAAAGCAATTACAATTAATTATGACAAGTTGAATTTTTGTCAAAATACTTAAGATATCATACAAGTCTTATGTAAATAACCCTTAAGTGAGTATTTACTTCTTAAACTAAATTATTTCCTTATACAACCCCTTAAGTTTAAAACAAATATTTAAATTATATTACACTATTTAAATAAAAAAAGCAAAAAGTAAATAAAAAACAAATGAAATGGTTTCAAAAATTAACAAAAAAAAAAAAAAAAACACGCAAAATAACAGCAACAAAATATTTCAAAAAAAAAACTTAGCAAATATATTGATGTCTATAAAAAAAAATCCAAAATAGCCTCCAAAATAAATCGAATCATAACCAAAAGAATTAGAAAAAATTGTTTAAACAAAAAAAATTTATTATTAAATTAACAAAATTTGGTTATTTAAAATAATTTTTTTTTAAATAAATGTTTACTTTAAAAAAAAAAAAATAATAACTCAATATTAATTAACTCTAATTTTAAAGGAAAATAATTAAAAAAAAAGAAAATATTAAGCCTATTTTAAAACTACCTCTGATATCAAATTTATTTATCTATAATTTAAAAGAAATATATTAATAATAATAATAAAAATTATTTAAATAAAACCAATTATTTATAAAATTATTTTGAATATTTTTTAGTAATTAGCATTTAAATAAAAGTAATAAAACTTATTAAAAAAAAAGTAAAAAAAAGTATAAAATTTACATTCGGCTGGGCTGAATATAAAAAATCCTCCACCCAAAATGTTTGAAATTTTCGAAAATTTCTTTTTTTTAAAAACACTGGGCAGCAAATAAAATGCCGGGAGCTAGAACTTTCACGTCTGGTTTTGAAGATTTTTTTATTTAAATAAAATACTGTTATTGAAATTTTTAATTCGTTTTTGTTATGAAAAATGTAAAAAATCTTACAAATAAATGACTTCAAAAGACGGGATTTTTGGAAATTCGAATGTTTAGGTTTTAAAAAGGGTAAAAACGGATAAATTCGATAACCTTATATCTCCAAAACTTAAAGAGATGTAAAAACCTGTAATACTTATCGTTGTTCTTTAAAAAAATAAACGGACAGGTCTCTGGTCCTTTTTTGAAATTCGGCTCTTTAAGGGAGAAAACGGGTAAAACCTTAATTTTGGTACTTTTTTGTCATCCCATCTATCTATTGGACCAATAAACCTAGAAATAAAGGTAATACCACATTCGAAACTTATCAAAAAAATACGAATACAAGTTTGGTACTTTTTCGAAATTCGAATGTTTAAGGTGTGAAAATCGTAACTATTTTTGGTACTGTGTTGTTGTTTTTGTTTGGCTTAAGGTCATATACAAATTAAAATAAAAAATTCCACAAATTTTTGTATTTTTAATTTTGTTTTTTATTTTTCCCTTGAAGATGACCATCGATGTATGGTCGAAATATCGGATGAAAAATAAAAAACAAAATTAAAAATACAAAAATTTGTGGAATTTTTTTTTTTATTTTAATTTGTATATGACCTTAAGCCAAACAAAAACAACAACATAGATTATCGACAGGTCAACAATAAATATTGGACATTTTTGGTACTTTTTTTACAAAACATTTTTCTCCATTCATTGACATATTCGTAATAAATTATGGGCCCCCACTACAATACTGCAATTTTTGATACTTTAATGGGGGGGGAAAAATACTACCAAAATGGGAAATAAGGGAAATGTAACATGTTTCTTCAGCTTTTTGGTTCTACAACAGGTATTTTTTTAAATATCGTTAATATTGGACCTTAAAACATACAATTCAACATGCAATGTCCTGAGTGGATACGAATCTATGAGGGAACTTTTTGGTACTTTTTTGTTCTTTAACTGGTACTTTTTGAATTTCCGTAAGTATTGGACCTAGAAACATAAATTTCAAAATGCAAAAAGGATAATACGGGAAATTAACTTTCTTTCATTTGCTTCTGTGTTCTACGAGTGGTACGTTTTGAATTTTCTATAATATTGAACTCAGAAACACAAAATTATAGCTGAATATCCACATTTGAGATGAAAAATGTTGGAACTTTTTTGTTAAAACCTAGAAACATAAACTTTTGCATATAAATATGTTCATGAAAGAAAAGGCCCGATTTCAAAGCAGCGGCTTAAATGTTAGAATTAAAACAAGTTTAAACCTCGAAAAATAAACTTTGGCATACAAATATGTCCACGTAGAAAATTGTAAATGAATTTAAATACTTATATAATCACCTTGTCATGGTTGGCGTAGGCTCTTTCAGACGTATATTTTTACATAAACGCTGTCGTGTTTTAAAATCTTAACGACTGTTTTTCCAATAAATACGCCAACCCCTGATTAAATTGTGCAATGAACTCGTCAAATAATTTCAGTCTCCTTTTACGGCATTCAATAAAACCTGCATGATACTCTGCATCTTCAGACAGATCGGCACTATTGCCATTTCTTCAACAAGAAGAAAGTTAAGTTGATTCTGTTTCGTAATAGATTTGTAAACAGTGTTGTATTTGTTTTCTTTTTTGCTAATCACGATACCATTTCTTGAAAACGCCTAACTTTCGCCACAAAAAAGACAACGACGATAAGTGTGAATATAAAAATTTAACAACTATTTATTTGGTAATTCGCCTTCTTTTAAAAGTTGTATTTGCTGTTTTTACGGTTGCTCACCTGCAGAAATAATTTAACATTGCTGGGGAACACTCTCCTTTATATTTTTACCATGTGCACAATAACTTGGCAAAACCCCTCACCGTGGTCATCAGATATGGCACTAAGATTTTCTGGGAATAACTTAAAATGCGAATGCATTTTGAATGGCATGTTGCAGCCGAGTTGTTGATACAAAAAAAGAAGTTCTTGCGTTAATAAAAATGATTTCTGGCATATGGACTCCACGACTACTCATTATGAACGCCATCCTTTTCGAGCATCTTCGGTCTTTTTTCGTCAATAGAAAGTCGACTGTTGGCTTTAAAAAGAGCATTTGTTGCTGGTTTATGAGCATAGGACTACAAATACGACGTATCCCCACAAAAAGTTTTCAAAATATGTCAAATCACACGAATGAAGGAGCCAATTCGCAGGGGTCCATTTCTGGAGATAAATCGTTTACCAAACGTTTGGCTCAACAAAGCATGTTGTTCTGTCTTGTTCGAAACCTTTTTCCTTCAAAAGATTTGCAATGACATAAAGAATAAAAAAATAAAAAATCATTTGTCTGTAGATTTCGCCTTTTACGGTAACATTATCATCTGTTTCGGATTGAAAGAGAAATGGGCCGATGACGCCTTCGGCATGTAAGCCGCACCAAACAGTGATTTTTTCGGTATCTAATGAAGCCTGAAGAGTCCCATGAGGATTGTGTTCTCTCCAAAAACGACAATTGTGCTTGTTTACATAACCGTTAAGCCAGAAATAAGGCTCACCGCTGAAGACTACAAAACCCGGGTTCAAGTTCCAGTTGTTTTTCAGCCTTTGATCCGAACACACGATGCAATTGATAGTCAGCTGGCTTCAGTTCTTGCATTAGTTGGTTCTTATGTGGATGTAGGCAAAACATTTCAAGTAGTGGACGGGAAGAGTCATCTGTCACACTTCTTCTGTACGCACGGTACTGACTCAATTTGGTTGAAAATTATCCAAAAGAGTAAATGTGGTCATGAATCGACCCATACTATTACGTCTTGGCTGCTCAGATGGACGATTATGCGCACCGTAAAGTTGACGGAGTACTCTCTATAAGTTTGGCGAACAGAGCGCGATTGCGGGAAATACATTAATTTTCTGGTGTAGGTCTTTTGCATTGCCAAAATACTATACTGAAAAAAAAGCCAAAAACATAAATTAGTATGTCAGCTTGTTTTACAGTTAACCCTATCGGAATTTCTATACGTCAAAATAAAACACCCGCTGTTTTGGGATTTTCCATTCCTCATTCCATAAATCTACCAATGCTCTTCCCTCTTAAATGAACCAACTTAGATTTAAACAATTGCCCGTATTTATAAACGATTATAAAATTTAACAAACGTTTATTAAGGAGAATTTTCATACAAATTTGTTTTGTAAACCTTTATTCAATTTAAAAATTGTTTATAAATACAGGCGTTGGTCTTTAAAGTTTTCTCTTATTTGGGGACCAATAAATATGCTTTCCTTTAATTTATCAACATTTACTCTTGGAAATACACTTTTCAGGTGTTTAAATGCCTCTCCATCTCTGACCATAGCTTTTATCAAATTTTTAATTATGCATAATTTAGTGCTAGCAAAAATGTTTTTTGCCTGTCAACTAAACGCTCATTTGCGCTGTTTTTGCTTTCCCGAATCTCATGTGATCTTAAGGACCGATTTTGTTGTATGAAATTATGTAAACCTCAGGCAGCTGTAGTTCCTAAAAAAGTTTTGAAAGGTCAGTGCAATAAACTCAGTCTTGATTTTTGGAAAACAGTACAGAGAACTGAGAATGTATTTTTTTGATAAACGAAAAAGTTGTGTAATTTTTTTATTACCAGATGGTGAAAATCGGTAGGGTGAAAATCGTATCGATGTTTTGGAGCTTTTTTACAAAACATTTTCCCACTATAATATTTAAATTTTAGATACTTCAATGGGGAGAAAAAAGTGTCAAAAGGGGAAATACGGGATATTAAATATCTCTTATTTTTCTGTGCTGCATGTGGAAATTTTTGAGTTGTCGATAATTTTGAACTTGGAAATATAAAATTATAAGCTCAGGGTTCGAGTGAATGAGAACCTAAAAGATGAAAAATGTTGGTACTTTTTTTGTTCTTCAACTGGTACTTTTTGAATTTTCGTTATAATAGGAACAAGAAACACAAAATTAAACATTCCTGGTCCTGTAAGGGGGAGCTTTTTGGTACATTTTCGTTCTACAAATGGTACTTTTTCAATTTTCGTTAATATTGGACCTAGAAACATAAAATTAAAAATGTGATGTCTTATAGGCTTTTTACACTGATCAACATCTACCATCAAAGTTGTAGAAAATGTGAAACACTCGTTTACATTGCTCACATCTAACATATACCATCAAACAAAAATGGCACTATTTTTGAAAAAAAAAATTTTTTTAAAATTAAAAATGTTAGTTTCTCACAAAAGTGCCAAAATTTAAAAAAAAAACACAAAAATGTATTTGAAGTTCAATTTGTTTAAAAATATAAAAAAGAATCAACAAAAAAACATTGCAATAAAAGAAAAAACTTGACAAATGGTAACGCTGCTTTAAAAACCAACTTCATTTTGTCAGTGATGCCACAATAATAATAAAATATAACTTATAGCCACTTTTCTAGTGATGACACTAAAATAATCAAAAGATGTAGAATGGAATAAAATAAGAAAGGAACATCTTTTAAAGATGTTGGTTTTTAGCCCTATGTATTTCTTATGGAAAGATGTTAACATCTTCGCAAATTGTGGCAAATTGATGGTAGATGTTAGATGTTGATCAGTGTAAAAACGCTATTAAGGGGATGACGAAAATTTTTGGTACTTTTTTGTACTTCAACTGGTACTTTTTTTAATTTCCGTTAGTATTGGACCTAAAAACATATAATAACACATGCAACGTCCTGATTGAATGAGAATTGTAAGAGAGTTACTTTCGGTACTATTTCGCATTTTAACTGGTACTTGGTACTTTTTAAATTGAATACGTGATGTAAGAGGGTTTCTTTTGGTACTTTTTCGCATTTTAACTGGTACTTTTTGAATTTTTATTAATACTGAAGCGATAAACTTAAAAAAAAGTTAACATGCAGAGCCCAGAGTGATTGAAAAGCTATAAGAGGAGACCTCTTGGTACTATTATGTTTTTTAACTGGTTCTTTTTGATTTGTTTTATATTATTGAACTTGCAAACTTCAATTAAGTTTGCACGGACTTGTGTGGAAGATAACGTATCCACCAAGACGAAAGAAACAAATGCTCGAAACATGTATACTCATATATAATTATGTATATGCATGTTTTTTTTTCATATTTATATAAATAATTATGGTCGAATTTCGACCACTGAGAAAACACCAGATTACTTCTAAATCTGTTTTAAGAAAAATATTTTAGAATTTTAACTTTATTAAGCTATAATAACAAGTAATAGTCCTTATTACTTATTGCAAATACTAAAGCTACGGTCACACTTATTAAATATTTGACCAAATAAGCGTAACCACTATTTTTGTTGATAGTAAGTGCGATTTAACATGGTCTTAATTTCACAAAATAAACTAATTATACTACTAGACATAGCAAAAAACTGTTTTTTTGTAAGATATGGTATTATAATCAAAATAAATATTGCAATTAAAGGAAATAATTATTTAGATTGCTTGCTGGTCCCGTTTTTTCCGTCAAATATTTGACAAGTGTGACCATAGTTCAAGTAGATTCGCCTTTTGAAGTTAAAAGAAAGTTGGAAGGTAATGTGTTGTCGTTACACGACTGCTTTTTTAGATATGATTAGGGTCGACTTATGAAAAAGGTGCATTTATTCCTTCATTAATCGTATACTAATAAGAAAGAAGTGTGTTGTCATTTCCATCTTTTACAGTAAAACTATAAAGGTATAATAAGGAGTTCTCTTTGCATTTAGCATTACTTAGCAATGCAGGCTTATGAATGTGGCCTCTGCTTTTTGAATCCTTAAGAACTTGGTAGAAAATGTTTTGTTTCGTTTCATAGCTGCTTTTTAAGATAAGGTTATAAGTCCTCATTACTTTTGAAATTACTTGGTAATAAAGACTTACGCAAATAGTGATTATTGTTAAAATCGTTAATTAATTAGAAGTTAATATGTTTTAATTTTATACTTGCATTTTTAAGTGTGATAAGAAACCCTCATTACCTTTCACATTCCTCATCATCATCATCTTGTAGGGCCACAAGTAGGGGTGAGCTTTATTCCGTTATTCTCCTCCATTTTTTTAAAAATTCTTAAAGACCAATTAAATTTTTTTTTTAACTAAATTCACAATTATTTTTAAGCATTTTAACTCTACTTATGATAAATAAATAAATTTATAACTATTATTATTGTTGTTGTCGTAATAATTAATATTTAGTTTTAGGAGAAAAAAAAAAACAAAATAATTATAAAAGAAATTTAAGATTAAAACGAAAATAAAAAAATCTAGTAAATATAAAAAAAAAACTATACAGAATATTATAAATAAATAAAGATTTAAATCAAATATAAATTTATTAAATAAAAAATTAAAAAGAAGCAGTGTTTTACTTAAAAGAGATTAAAGAAAATGTCCTTGAATCTATTTTGGGAAAAAATCTTGGGGTTTCCTAAAAATCTAAACTTTAAGTCCCACCAATCTCATTTTATTTTAAATCCAAAAAATTTTCCAAAGCTAATCCAGTTTTTTGAGATTATATAATTCCAGACTCAAAGTTTTTAAGATCAGAAAAAAAAATTCACTTTAAAGCTTCGTTCACAATAGGTAGCAATATTTTCACTGGTGTTCACAATACAGCAACAATCTTTTTTTACAAACTCACACATTTTGCATTAAGAAACCGTTTGCAAATTTTGTTAACAACAATATTACTTTTTTTTTTAAACATTTTGTTAAAATGTTCGTTTAAAAGTAAATAAAATTATTATAAACGTCATTTTCAATTTCATACAAATTGTTGCTGAAGTAGAGAAGCAGACTTAACTTTAAAAAAAAAACTTTAGTTTCATTTTTGTTCGAAAAATTAAAGGAAAATATATGAAATAGGGTTAAGAAAAAATCCTGAATTATACACTAAAGTTTCTTAATTAATTTAAGCAATTTTGAATAACACTCAATACACTTTTTAGGATACAACCCATTTGATTGATGGATGAAACTATGTATAATATTTCACATTGGATAATTAAAAAGAAACAGTTAATAATAATATCTAAACAAACAACTAATTTCACAAGAATTTCAAAAAAAAAACCAGAAAAATAATTTTCATAAAGAGAACTCAATGTTTTTTATTAAATTGCTTAAATCTAAAAAAGGAGGGACAGTTGAACAGGGACCCAGTAAAACAATGTACGGAAATTCTTGAAACTATTAGTGATAGTGATTAGTCTTCACAAAACCATACAGACACAAGAACTGACGGACATTGTTAAATCAACTCCTCTTAAAACAAGTATTCAGAATATATTGACGTTATGGGATCTACAACAATTATTGTAGAAATTACAAACGGAACGGAAAACTTATTATATAATTTGCCAATTTGGACTTGTACTGGTATTTTGGCTGCGACCCTTATATCTTTTATGTCAGGATTATATGACTTATCTTCAGTATTTTCCATTACACTTTGAAACAGACTAACAGAGGCACTCCTGCTTCAGACGTTATTCCTTATTTGCAATCAAACACATCTTTTAATTGCAGCTCATTAATATGATGTCTGCATCATGCGGACTGCATGGCACATAGAAAAGATCTCATTGCGGTATTTGCGCCGGCATTAGGGACGCCATTTGGAATTGGCTAGTCTTTGTTGAAGTAGTAGCAAAAGAAATAGCTTGAACGCGGTCAGCTTCTTTCCACTCGAGCAAAATCTTGTAAGCGGCCACCGCATTACGTTTGCCTTTTCCATCCTAAAGGTTTTTACGGCACTCCCAAGGGTTGCTCTATACCATCATCAGTGAGTATAACAGGAATTCGATTAACTTCCCTGCCGCCATATTGAGGGCCCCCAACATTTTTGCAACCCAGTGCATAATGCATTTTTCATTCGACTTGTTTTAGAAAAAATTGTAATTTTGGATGGGAGCTCCCTTAAGAAAAGGAGATAAAGGGTGGGATAGAGATAGCGGGAAGTAGGTATTTTAGAAACAAATGTTGAGGATGAAAAATGTTTAAGCCGTCTAGTGCAACCGTGCGCTGTTGGAGCCAAATTTAAGGATTTAATTAAAGCGCCATATTTATATGGGAGTCCCCCCCTAAAGGGAAAAATATTTTTTGAGAAAATATTCAGGTGAAAGCCCTAATGAAGGTCGGTCATACATTTTACCCCTGTAGGGGGTACTCCTAGGCAGTTATTGGACTTTTTCTTCAATATATTTCTAGTCTGTATTGAAAATTTTGAATGTTAAAAAAATGTTGGGGATGAAAAATAAACGGGGTCGGTCACACAGTTGCCGCATTTGGGGTCATCCTATGAGCTGTGGGGTCAATTAGTTAAAATTTCATAAAATTTAAAGCTTTGTATGAGAACCAATTTAGTAAATGGAGATAGGGGGTAAGCATGTTAGAAAAAATTTCGGCAACGAAAGATTATGGGGTTTTGGTCTTAAATTAAACCCCCCTTGATGTGACTCTGTGGCAGTTATGGAGCTTTTTTGCGATCCTTCCTCTTTAGCCACCACTTTGAGCTCCACTTCCTCTCGGCCGACTAAGAGTTTAGAAAGGCTTGCGGGTTGGATAAGCACTTCTATACTTTTTACTAACCAATAACAAAGTCAAGCATGTTCCCCCAAGCAGCAAAAATTGCATTGAAAACCCAGTGTAAGAAAAGTTAAAAAATGGGGCAATTTTTCAGTTCATCGTTAAAAACAAGTGTGTTTGTTAGAAACGTTTAAACATAATAAAATTAAATTTGTATCAAATTACTTAATGCTAGTAACACAATTGAATCGTACGTCGTACGAACGTAGGACGTAACGCTGTAAATTTTTAGAAACACGCTTCACTTACCCACAATACTGCCGTAAACGTATATATTTTGTTTCGTTTTGTTAACAATAATATTCAAAAATTCCAAATTTATTCAAATTATTGTATTTTTTTAACTTTTTAATTTGTTATCAAATATTCAATTTAAAAAAAAACACAAAAATAACTTAATTTTATAATTTTTTTTCTATGACAATACGCTCGTAATCGGCGAATGAAATTGAAATAGATCTATGTCGACATACGGCGTAGATACGCTTTTACGTCTACGCTAGCTTTTGTGAGCCTTTGCATAAAATGTTATACGTTTTAATTTGACAACGTACCTACGTCGTACGCTACTTCGTTCATACGGTAACATTTAATTATATTGTTTAACTAGCTCTTTGGTCCCGGCGATACTCGGCATTTTCTAAGTAAAAATAAAAAATGTAATACTTTAGAACATTGTTAATAACTTGACCCCTGCGCTATCTACCGCGTCAAAATTGTATCAGGAACTTATTTTTGTTTAATAAATTTATTTTCTGAATTTAAGCCAAATCGTACCATAATTAAAACAAATTTAAATATCACGACAACAGCGCCACCTATCGGGATTAAACTTAAGAGAAACCTGGCTCCCGATTAAAATAATTTAGTTGCCAAGTTCAGTGTCAATCGGTCCAGTTTTAGGAGCACAAAACCGGCACAAACGTTTTTATATAAATGGAAGATAAATTATTTTAAAATGTATTTATTATAACACCTTGTAAGTGTGTTATCTTTCATTTAATTTTGTTTAAACAAAAACCTCAACCTAAAAACATAAAAAAACATTGATTCCATTTTAACAATTTCCCAACAAAATGCTGGTGATGAAATTCGCAGGAAAATATTTATTTTACTACAAAACAAATATGTTCATAGTTACGGGCAAATAAAGAGCAATTTTAGAAAAATCTACCAAATATTAATAAAGTTATCATAAATTTTAAGAGTAAAAGAAAAAGATTTTGTTATTCGTGCTTAAAAGATTTTGTTATTCGTGCTTAATTCCCAGTTTTTATCATTGATAAAAACACTTGAAATTTATTGTTGATGGGATAAGCTATTCCTATGCGCATTTCACTGGTTGCTTAGGCCAGATCATCAGGAAACTTCATCCATAAAGATTTTGGAAAAACTAAAGATATTAAACCAAATAAAACTGTTAAGCGTATAAGACTTATAGCAACAGTTCTACAGGGTGGCCCAAAATTAACGAAGGGGTTTGAATTGCTTATAACTTTTTTATTATAATTTTTTTTTTCTTTTCTTTTTAGTATTTTGTAAAGAAGACTTGGGGAATTTAAAATGGAGCAGTACTCAATTGAACATTGATTATGCAGTTTTTTTCCGGCAAAAAGCAGAAGAAAATCATAATTTTATTCATAATTTAATTATGAGCCACGAAGCCCATTTCCAATTAAGTGGGCTCGTCAATAAGCAAAACTGCAGGATATGGGCTACGGAAAATCCGAGAGTAGTTCAACATCGAGAATTACACCCACCTAAGTGTACGGTTTGGTGCGGTGTTTCATCGGAAAGGAAAATGTGTTGCAAAGAGCACGAATTTGCGAAGCAGAAAATGGCCACCACTTGCGAGATATTATTTTTCATAACTAAACTAAAAATATTCCCCATTTATATACTGTATTAAAAAAAAAAAAATTTTGTAATTATTTCTTAAATAAAAAGTTATAACGAATTCAAACCCCTTTGTTAATTTTGGGCCACCCTGTACTTGTAACAATATCAAAGTTTAAACAAAACACATCAACAATAAACAGTGGGTTTATCTCATCTTACATTCCCCACTACAATTAGTTGAAATTCTCTCAACATTAACTGTAGTTGTAAGTAGGTTAAGAAAAACAAAATAAAAAACAAACAACAACTTACAAAAGATGTTGTCAATTAAGTGTTTTTTTAGGCGGTGCACTTGCCTGTTTATTATCAAAAAGTAATTTCAATGTTGGGAATACAAAATTTTAATTTCAAAAGATTTTGTTATTCGTGCTTAATTCCCAGTTTTTATCATTGATAAAAATATTCTTTATATATAATTCCCAACATTGAAATTACTTTTTGAGAGTAAAAGAAAATTCTAAAAAAAATTAGCACAAACAACGAACATTAATGTATTATAAAATTATAGCTATATAACTATTTTTTTGCCCATAACTGTTATTTGTAAGAGCTTTTGCTATATAAATTAATTGCTTCGAAAATATTTTTAACACAGCGACTTCAATATAGCAATTGTTATCATCACTTCCACTAGTTAGCACCCGTTTGGAATTTATTTATATTTTTGTTCAAAATGAAATTTCTTAATTTAATTATTGTTGTTGCATTCATCCTGGCTGCGTTAGTGCAACTTTCTGCAGCTACACCAATTTTGGAAAATGTGAAAACTCCGAATGATATCCAAACTCAGGTAAAGAAGTTATGCTTTAAAAAATTATATTTTACAAAAGTACTAAAATTGTATATTCCCTATAGGCAACAACCTCTAAAGTTACAAAAGTCAAGAAATGTGAAGCCGTCGGAGGAGCCTGCTACAGATCAGAGGAATGCTGCAGCAAACGTTGTCATTTTTATGCTCATAAATGTACGACATAAATAAATGTAGACAAAATTGTTATTCTCAAAAAATAAATTCTGCTATTTTTAGTTTTAAGATTAAAAATTTAGCTTTTGTAGGAAGATCGAAAAAAGGCTGCTTTTAATTAATATGGGCATTTCCTGGGGTCACGAACGTACGTTCGTACGCTTTTGATGTACAAATAATGTAGAAAACAAATAATTGCCTAGCATTTTTTTTGCGATTCGATAGCATTTGGGTAGCGCTATGCTTAGTGCAAAAGATGAATTTTATCTAGCTTAAGTTTTCATAATGATATGTATTTAGTTATAAACATGTGGTCACGAACGTACGCAAAATAGAAGTCGTCAACTATGGCTGACTGTAGTGAAATGTAAAAATCTGCAAAATGGAACGGAATATTCAAAAGTAATTAATTTATTTAAAAAGTGTAGTAATGTAGTTCTCTATCCAGTATTTACACAATTAAATATCTATATTGGTTTTTGTTTAATTGGCTTAAGTACCGGTCGCGAACGTACGATTTTTCTATATGTTTTTTTTATTATTATCACCATGCATTTTCCCATAAATATCTTCAAATTTTCTTTACAATAAACTTAAAACATACTCAATTTACAATGGATTTAAGTGGAGAGATTATGAAGAAAGAGTGAAAATTTAAGATCTTTTTTGCATGTAAAATAAGGATATACATTTTTTCTTTAAAAGTAGAAAATATAAAAATTTCCAGTTTCCATCCCGATTTCCTCAAGTAAAACAGCTGAGAAATGCTATGAAACCATTCTTTTACAAAAACATAGACTTTTTTTATAATAATAAATAGGGATGCGATTTCCATGCAAATGCATGTTTTTTGTCGATAGTCTAAGAACGATGTAGCCCAATTGTCTTTCCGAATCATTAAGTTTGCGTTAAATTGGCATCGATTTATTTTTGCATATTTAAGTGAAAATTCGTATTTTGCATATTTAGGTTTTAAATGCATATTTTTGCACATTTTGAAAAATTTGAGCACTTTTTTTTGTTTTCCATATTATAAAAAAAATTTTAAATACAGAAAAAAAACTTGCACAAAAATTTTAAAATCAATAAATAAATTCGTTTGGAGCTTCGCTTTAAATGCAAGATTTCGACAAAAGATCCTTCTGTTTTAAACCGATCCCAGCACCTTACATGGTTAAGGCTTTCAATGGGCTTTAACTATTTTATCTAAAACGATTACAAGTTATTTGCTTGTCACATGGGTTATACCGCGTTGCAATTTTTAATGAATTGTATCCCTTGATTCCCCTTCCACCACAGCCAGTAGTAACAAGACGGTGGCCTGGTTAGATGCTTCAGAATTCTATTCAAAAAACTTTGAGTAGTTTAAGAATGTAAGAAGAGCTTGTTGATATCGTAGAAGTAAAATAGATATTAAATTTAAATAGCATCAGAAGTCAATTAGCATTTGTATTTTCCAATTACGGATACATTGGTCAAACAATAACTAATTAGGAGGGATTTAGTTCACTTTATACTCAAGTCAAATTAACTGAAGAATAGGAAGGAAGGAAGGAAGAATAGCCCGACAAAATTCAAAACGTTTTGCAAAAAAAAAAAATTAAGGATTTAAAAAAATGAAATCAATTTAAAATATTTTTGATCTGATCTAGAATCAAAGTGGGATCTGAAAAAAAATTTAAAGTGCATTGGCATTCTTCAAGTACGAGACCAAGGCGAATTCATACAGGTGACAGTTTCGAGTCATCTGTTTATTGTTTATTTTTTTGTGTGTATACTATTTGTCAAGCTTTGTTTACGTTTTGTGAAAAAATTAATTCAAATTTAAAATTCAATAAAAATTTAAATACTTGAAAAAAAACTTATTTAAATTTTATAAAATAAATAAAGTGAATATAAAATATAAAAACAAAAAATTAAAAATGCGTTAGGAATAAGTGAAGCCACAATTTATTTGCAATAGAGGAACAAGATTTATTTTCTAAAGCAATTGTCTATATTTTATAGAGTAACAAATTTCCGCTTTTATATTTTCAACAAATATTTTTGACATTCACTCTAACAAAACAAAATACATAGTATTTTTCAATAAAAAGGGATAGCTCGCATAACTCTATCTCATGATGCGGCCACCTTTATGAATTCGCCTTGTACGAGACAAAGTTTTACTTTTAACAATACAGTAATAAAGCAAAAAAAAAAAATTAAATTAGTTATTTAAGGTATTATAACAATAGACTGAATTTTTTTTTATTTTTGTCTTAAGTAGAATTAAAAAACGATTTTTGTTTTAAGTGCGTATTTTTTATTTTTTTATTGCATATTTTCGATTTTTTAGTGCATATTTTAAGCGCATATTTTCGATTTTTTAGTGCATGAAAATCTCATCCCTAATAATAAACAATAAAATAGATGATTCAACATTTTATTTTTTCATCCTGGTTGACTATACTGAAAAAACGCCCATATGCTTTTTTTAAGGAAAAAGTTATTTTTTCACAAAAAAACTATTATCAAAGTAATTTTTGGGAATACAAAATTTTCAATTAACAAGATTTTGTTTTGTATTCCCAAAAATTACTTTGATAATAAACTGGCAAGTGCACGGCTTAAAAAAGACTAAGCTGGCAACATGCTTTATTTTTTGAGAAAACAATAAAGCAAGTTATCCTCTTCCAAAACAAAAAATTGGTTATTTTTGTGTTGAAAAAAGTAACCAAAATGGCAAAAAAGTACACAAGTACACATTGGAAAAAAAGTAACCAATTTTGGTTAAAAGTAAACAAAACGGCAACGCTGCTTACAACTACAATTAATGTTGGAAGAATTCCAATCAATTGTAGTGGGGAATGTAAGAAAAGATAAACTCACTGTTAATTGTTGTTGTTTTTGTTTAAGCTTTGATATTGTTACAAGTAAAACTGTTGCTTATAATTCTATTTCGCTTAACAGTTTTACTTGTTTAATATCTTAAGTTTTTTCTAAAATCTTTAGATGAAGATCCTGATGATCTGGCCTAAGCAACCAGTGAAAAAAGCATAGGAGTAGCCAGTGATGCCAACTTTTTGAGAGCAAAAAGCACTTTAAAATTTAAAAAAAGCACTATTTTGAACAAAAAAAGCGTAAAAAAGCACTAATCCGTTTTTACAATTTATTTAAACACAAAACAAATTTCCTTCGGCTGTGCCGAATATTAAATACATCCAAAATTTAAAAAAAGGCGACGGCGTAGATGGGGGACCATTTTCATTTAAAATTAAATAATAAATATACATATTTACATTTGTATATAAAAATTTTTAAATGTATTATTATTATCTTCAATAAAAATAATATTATCCAAATCATTTGGAGTTTGAATTGGCCATAAAACAGTTTAAAAGTAATACAGTGCGAGCCCGATTTTCGTAGCTCGAAAAAATACGGTTTCCGACTGCATGTTTTAAACATTTTAATACGTTTTTTCTACATGACTCAAAATCGTTGTTTATTTTTCCATTTACAATTATTAATATTTTTCAAGCCAGTGTCTACATCTTTAAAAAAATGTTTTCCGAAAACAAATACATCGTTTTTATTACGATTACTAAATATGTTGTCAACGCTTAAAAGTGCAACGTTTTGTAAAATTTCCAAATTGCTAGGAAGCCTAGCTCAAACCTCGTAAATAAAGTTTTTAATAAAACGAATGCAACATTCTTTTATCACTTTGTTTATAACTTGAAATCTTAAAATCTTTACAGGCTTTCTCAAAATTGTGCTCCAAATAGCTAATCTCATCTAAATCATCCTCTATATAATTTTAAAAAGCATTAAAGGCACTAACGAAAAATTGAAAAGTTAGTGATTTTTCTTAGTTTGGGACTAAGGATACAATTTTGGCGTTTTGAGGCATCAAAAAGCACCATAAATAGTGCCAAAAGCACTAAGTTGGCATCACTGGGAATAGCTTATCCCATCAACAATAAGTTTCAATGTTTTTATCAAGAATAAAAATTAGGAGTTAAAATATTTTTAACAAGCTTTAAAAAGAAATCATACTTTTGGGAAAAAAGTTTTATTTTTCAAAGAGTAATTTTAAGTTAAATTTCTTGTTTAAAAGTTAATTCTATAAAAACAAATTTAATGAAGAAGGGTTTCAAAAAGTGTCCACCTTTTTAAAGTGTTTATTTTATAAGCAAAATTCTTTTTGGAAAATGTATAAAGTACTTTTTGTAAGTGTGTAAAGGGTGAAAAATATGTATGTAACAAAGCGCACTTTTTTTTATAAAACTTATTTATTCTTGCATTATCATGACTTCTTAAGCAAAAAGTACTTCATTTGGGACAAATAACTTTGAAGCAAAAAAGAAATACATTTTAACGAAATAATATTAAATACAAAAGTAATTAAGGAGAAGGTACTAAAAAAAATTACAGCCGTATTCATTAAAACTTATTTATGATTAATTAACCGTTTTTAAGAAAAAATTGCTAAAGTTGTATTCATAAACGAAAAATTGTCTATTGAACCTTTAATAAGCCATTCATAAAGTAAGAAAATTTATTGTTGGATTTGCCCTTCTTTAAACCAAAAATAAAATGACATTTTGATAAGTGTTTGCATTTTATGATATTATTTTTTGAAATATGTTGAAAAATAATGACAAAAATGTTTTTTTAATAATATGGAAATGTTAAATAAATTTTACTATTTTTTTTTTTTTAATTTAGACAACTAGTTTAAAGTTATATCGATAATTATTTAAAAAAAAATTTATATGATCTAAATGAATATGTTCAGGGGAAAATGCAGATATTCTCTTTAATTATTTATTAAATTAGTGCAACTAGTTGTTTTTTTTTTGTTTAAAACCAAAAAAATATTTGTTCAAAAATATTAAAAAAAAAAATAAAATAAACAAATCATAATAATAGTGATGTTAATAAAAAGTAAACAAACTTTTTATTCGAATACTTTCTTATCGTATATAGTTAAAAAAGGTTCAAACAAAAGTTTTTATGATTCCTTTCGGCAATATTTTGTTCAGAAACTAAAGTAGTATGTAGTTTTATTTGATAAGAATAATTTTTAAGGTCTGCAATTAATAAAAAAAAATTATAAAAAAAATTTAATTATAAAATATCATATGAACCGAATAGAAGTTTCATGCATCACTAACAATAAAATGGCAGTACAATATAAAGAAAGTTGCCATACTTAAACACAAAATCGCTACAAACAGTTAAAAGTAAAAAAGCTGTGAATGCATGTTTATGAATACAAATTTTTATAAGAGGTTTATAAGACAAAAAGCGTTTAATAGTTATTACATACTATAAGCTTAAAATAAGAACTTTTTATGAATATGGCTTTAATCCTTATAAGAAAGAACTATTTTTAAATGAAATAGTTTTTTACTTAAACAAAAACTCCTTTTATTAAAACCTTAGGTTTTCACCAAAATGTGCTATTTAAGATAAGGTACTTTTTAAAAAATACTTATCATTTAAAAAAACAACAAAAAATGTTGCTCAGCAAAAACTTATTATAAATTCAAGTGGTTTTTATTCGACCTTTTTATAAATATACAGTGAGTCTCATAATTATTTTGCATATAAGAAAAATAAACTTTTTAGAAAAAACTTGATTGACATGTATTTATTTATTATATTAAACAGGAACATTTTTTTATTAACGTGTTAGGAGAAAGACAAAGAATTAAATTATAAAAAAAAACATCTTAATTATTATACTCTTTATACGAGATTTTTTATTTTTTATTTATTTCCTTCTTTTCGATGTCCCATACACAAGACTTAAGTCTTATATTGCAGTATGGAACTGAGCCTACATAAATACAATGAATCAGATAACAAAACTGTATCATATATTATTAAGTAATTAAAAAAATTAAAATATAATTTAGTTTTATATGACAATCTTAGCAAAAATCAATATAAAGCATGCAAAAATATAAATATAAATTCAACGTGAAAAATGGCAGAAAATATATTTCCTGAATTGTCGTGCGTTACTAATGGTCTGTAATCTATAGGGAATTCCGTTCCAGAGACTGATGGCATGAATAAAGAATTGATACTTGGAGATCAGAATTTGATAAGCAAATGCAAGAATTCGTTTACCCCTAGGAAGCGTTGAAAAGCTTAGACGTTCATAAAGATGCTCCGGTTGACGTGTTTATATAATTTTATGCATGAACAGTAAAATGCGCACCTTTAAATAATTATCAAAGCTAATGCCATAGAGCAATGTTGAGTAAGGGGACATATGATCAGATATTCTAAGGCCATATATATACCGAATAATGTTATTAAAGGTCACATTTAGTTTTCTTTTACTTTTATTATCACAACTGGCAAATAGTTCACAGCCATACAATAAAATCGGCATTAGGTAAGATTTTGCAAGGAGTGTTCTAATTTTAATTAGAGTACAATACTGAGTTTGCCAGAGATTTCTTAACATTGAATACGTTCGACCACATACAAAATTAACGTGGTTAGACCAGGTGAGAGTGTTGTTAAAATATACACCAAGATTTTTGACCGAGTTTACAATATCAATGGACTGGTTGTTTAAGGACAATATAGGATTAAAATCAAGTTTCAATAACCTCTTTTTAATAATTAACGCTTTCGACTTAATAGAATTTATTGCCAGACCATTAGCGGTAGCCCAATCATAAACACGACCTAACTCCTGGTTTAGTGTACGTACACATTCATCAACAGCAGTATGGCTGCAACTAATGTAAAGCTGGACGTCGTCAGCATACAATCTTACCCTGCAGTATTGAAAAGAGAAGAGGACCTAAGATCGAGCCTTGCGGAACACCCCGGGTTAATGGTAATGTGGTCGAAACGGAGGAAGGTGTTTCAACATATTGATATCTGTCGGTTAGATATGAATTTATTAAGCATGTGGCAGTTGATGCGAATCCAAACATCTGTTTAAGCTTATAACACAAAAGGCTATGGTCTACCGTGTCAAATGCCCTGAAATGATCCAGGAGAACTAAAAATGTAACATTACCGCATTCTACCTGTTGTCTTATGTCCTCAGCAACATCCACAAGAGCCGTTACACAGCTGTGATTTTCACGGAAACCAGATTGACGACCAGTCAGCATATTATTTGTTTCAATAAATTGTGTAATTTGTTTATGAATTAATCTTTCAAAAACTTTAGATAAAAATGGCAAGATTGCTATTGGCCTGTAATCAGAATTGGATTTTGGTATAGGAATAATCTTAGCCAGTTTCCATATTTTTGGATACTGGTTGGTAGTAAAAATCTTATTAAAAACAAAAGTTATAAAAGGAAGAAGTTTTAGAATGAGGATCTTCAAAAACCTAGGATCAATTCCATCCACACCAACTGCATTAGATTTTATTGATAACAAACTGGATAAGACGTCAGACTGCTGAACATGAGTAAAATAGAAATTATTGTGTGCACTGTCATTAGCGAGGTTATAGTAAGCAGCAGATGGAGCCACATATGGGATATTTAAAAACTGGCTATTTAGGACGTTAGCGTCGATAGTACAGGACCCTTGGCTACAAGCCTTACCAATACCAATTTCACGAATTGACTGCCAAGTTTTTTTCGACCCCATGGCAGCGGAAAACTTTGAAGCATAGTAGTCAAATTTTGCTTTCTTAATTAATCTGTTGGTAATCCTACGTGTTACTCGATATTCCTCATGCAATTCTGCGGTTTTAAAACGTTTCCACCAGCATATGAGGAATCTCGGCAATTAATTACTTGTTTTATGTCCTGAGAGAACCAGGGCTTATTATGTCTGTTTACATTCTTTGTTCTTAAAGGAACCACAAGATCATATAAATAGTTTACGTTGTGTTGTAGAAAAGAGAGCTGATCATCAACTGAAATCAGGTTATATAGCACGCTCCAATCAATCCTGAGAAATTCTTCCTCTAATCTTACATACTCAATGTTCTGAAAGTCACGGTATCTAACAAGTTGCTATGGCACATTTAACTGTAAATTATGCGTCATGAAAATTAGGTCATGGTGTGAGAAACAAGAGGCAGACAATTGATCATAGAGCAACACCTTCGAAATATCCGCAACAAAGAAAAGATCAAGAAGTGTATTATTTGTACTTGTATAATGCGTAGCTGTGTTTGGTGAATTAAGACCAAGTGTAAGCATATTGTCGGTCAGATAAGTGTTCACTAAAATATTTGAATTGAAATCACCTGTAATGATAACGTCTTCGTATAAGACTGTGTATGTCTCAAGGGTGTTCATAAAGTTCTCCATATAAATGCGATTATTAGGTCTATAAACACAACCCAAAAGTAGCTTCCTTCCCTCCAAGCCTACTTCCAGAAAAAGATATTCTAACAGATTTCCAGAATTTTCGGCACCGATAACCACAACATTATCCGTAGATGAACTGAGAACTTTAATTGCAATCCCTTTTCTCACATAAACTGCCACACCTCCATACCCATTTCTATCTACTCTCCTAATACTGTATTCTTGCAGAGAAATTGACAAATCAGTGAGCTCAGGTTTAAGCCAGGTTAAAAAAGAAGAAGTAACGCACGAGGAGTATATTATATTCTCATTTCCAAATAGTATATAAATGATATTACTAAAATTGGTAACATAAGTAACAAAACAGTAGTTATATAGGTATATAGCTGAAATTATTAACAACGAAGAGGTGCTATAGGAATTGAAAAACATGTAACAAGGCAAAGACAAGAGATAAAAGAAAATTATGAATGTTATGTTAGGATTAGTTATTATCAGAGACGTTCCAGATATTCGCCAGCAGCAAGTGATACGTCAGAAGCTCGATATAAATTGTTAAGATGTTCCAAATCATCAATAGAGCTATTTACAAGGTAGTCATAAAGTTGTAAAGTCATATGTCTTAAAATTATTACAAGAAATAATATGACTGCTGTGGGCAAGCGCTTATAATTTAGATTTCTAATGTACAGTTACGACGAAATAATGAACACAGCATTAAAATTTTTGTTTTGTTTCAAACACAATAATATTTTTTATAAACAATTGTAAAATATTATTTAGGATATTATGACGATGTGACTTGATAGCACACCTTGTGAATAGCCCAAATATGTATCGCCTAATCATTAGCAGAAATTTTGACATTAAAAGAATATAGTGCATTTTTAAGGTCACAAAAGTATTTTGCTTTTAAAAAATATCACGTATTTTTACTGAATAACAATGGATATGTCACAGTTAATACTTTGTGGCATATGCGCTGTTTCTAGAAACTGCAGCTAATCGTCGTGGTATAGATTCCATCAAATTTTGGCACTTTTCTTGAGGTATTTTTTCACATTCTTGTAGCAAAACTTGCTTAAACGTAGTTTTCGAAGATTTGTGGCGTTGACGAACCTTTCCCTCCAAATACGCCCATAAATTTTCTATTGGGTTCAAGCCCGGGCTTTAAGGAGACGTTGGCAAATGTTTGGTGTTATAAAGAATCCACAGTTTAACATTAAAGGCTGTTTGTTTGGGATCGTTGTCCTGTTGGAAATAAAAACCTCTTGCTGGAAGTCCCATTTTATCAGCACTCGCTGATACATGTCTGTCCATAATGTCATCTATAAAGACTAGATTTCCAACTCCTGAGGCTGACATATAGCCCCAAACCATAACAGAACCTCATCCATGTTTTACTGGCGGCTTGACATTTTTTATATGAAGGGACTCATTCGGCTTTCTCCAAACCATGCGTCGTCCATCCGACCCAAAAATATTAATATAACGGATTTCCAAAAGTCAAAACCTGTGGTTATATGTTGATTAGCGAAGGATAATCGCTAATTTCTACTTATTTCAGAAAATAGCGGGTTTTTTTTCTTGCTACTCGAGCAGTAAAGTTTTTTGATCGTAGTACTCTACGAAGTGTTTCGTTGCTAACATTGTTGCACAGAGTTCCTCTCAGCTTATCATTCAGTTTTGGAGCAGATTAATGCGGATTTTCACGAATTTCTTTAAGTATTTTCCTTTCATTTTTGGCTAATAACAATTTTAGACAGCCATGTCGTGCCAAATTGTCAAAATTTCCACGTTATTTTGCACGCTTAACTTAACTTGATTGTTTGACGACACCTCTCAAAAATTTGTGATATAAAAAAACTGTTTTATCTTGACTTGAAGGCGCAAGATGATTTTGAGCTCGGCAAAACTAAGTTCCTTTCGGCATTTTAATTAGATAAAAAAAATAGCAAAATACCTTGAAAATATTATCTTATTCGAACGAAAGTATGATTGAAACGTATAAACGAAGCAAGCCCATATAAAATGTAAAAATTTATAACAATATTTGCAAGGATAAGATGATTTTTTTTTTTAAAAGCAAAATACTTTTGTGAGTATTAATTAAAGGGTCAAAACCTACGTTATCTCAAAAACTAAAGAAATTAAAATAAAATTTATTTTTTTAAATACTGGCCTCGAGCTTGAAATAAAAGCATTTTTATTTATACAAAAACTTATTATTTTAACAAAAGGTCCCTTTCAAAGTATCTCTTCAACAAAAAGAACTTATTGGACACAAAAAAGTTAAATTTTAAAATAGCTTTTTAAGAAAAAGTACGTTTTTTAAACGACACTATTTCTAAGAAAAACCAGTAAGAGTGCTATATTCGGCAGCGCCGAATCTTTAAAACCCTTAACAGGCAGAATTCAAAAAACTATGATGCGTACATTTTTTCGGTAAAAACACCTGGAAAATATTTAAGGAATAAACCTATTAAAGTTTAAAAGCTTTTGAGGATTGTAATTTGACTTAGAATACACATTCGAATAATATGAAAATTTATATAATGAATGCTACTCACCATGAGAAAAAAATTCCCAGATTCTATTCTTGTTTACCCAAAAATATACATAAATCCTTTCATCTAGAATTTTTAAATAAAAAACTTAAAACGTATTAAGTTTTAAGGTTAATTTTTTTATTTATTTAAAAAATTAAGCAAACTAAAAAAAAAATATTTTTAGACTTGACAAAAACTCAAAGACAAAACTTAAGCACCTCCTTATTATTAAAGCAACAACTTTAAAAATATTTTGTAGAAAATCCATTGTTCTTACTACACAACCCTGAACAACCTGCACAAATCTGAAGGCCCAAACATAATATGCATGAGGTCGCTTAAGTCAACTTAAGTAACTGTTCGAATACCAGTGTTCGAAAATAAACAGAACATTACTGAGCGTACGGCTCACACACCCTTAAACGATATCTATATTTTTTAGTGTTTGTGTATTAATACATAACCCTTAATAAATACTGTTCACAACTAATTTCAAGAAAGTAACGAATAGTCTTCTGTTCTTCGTTATAAAACAGAGCAATTGAAGTGGGTCTGTAAAAAACAGTATATATTTAAATGTTCTAAAGTGTGTTTGGGGCAACCAAAAAAAGCAAATGTTAATTTTTTGCTTTACAAGATAGAAAGATTTTGATTGAACACAAATTCCGATCATAAAAAAACAAAGAAAATGATCCATATTTGTTAGGGCTTTTTTTTTTTTTTTTTACTTATTTTGGCAATATCGGCTTTTTTAGTTGTTTTTTCAATATCGGCTTTTTTTACTTATTTTGCCATTTTAAGATAATTTTTAATTTTTTTCATATGAAAAAAAACTCGTTTAATAAAATTTTGCAAAAATCGTTATTATTAATTTTTTTTATGTGCAACTTTTTTTTTTAAATTTTTAAATATCTTGTGCTTCCCTTGAACAATATCATCCCATAAACCTATATTATCTCTGAATGTTATTATAACTACACTAAAGAGTGGAGAGGGTATTATGCATTTGTGCTGATGTGAGAAACAACTTAAAATATTGGTCCTAAAGTATATCGATCAACTCACAATCACTTATTGAGTCGATCTAACGATGTCCGTCCGGCTGGCTGGCTGTCCATGTAACCTCGTGCGCAAAGTGCAGGTCGCAATTTTAAAGATTATTTAATGAAATTTGGTACGTGGGTTCTAATTGGCACAAGGGCGAATCGGTTCATAATTTAATATAGCCCCCATACAAGCTGCTATCCGAAAGAGGGTCTTTGTGCCCACTATCAAAACAATTTTAATGCAATTTAAGACATATGTAGATTGATCCATATTTTTATGGACATGTAAGGTATGGGTCAATTTCTGCCCATCAGTAACTATTTAACCGATTTTAATGAAATTTAAAACATACACACAGAGAAAAAATATGGTTGGGCATGGTTACGGCAACAACACTATGTCTAATGTAACAATATATTGTTGTCGTACACAAATAATTGTTATTTTTATTTAATATCAACAATATTATAGTTACTGTAAACATATCAATGTTTATCGCAATTATGAATTTGAGTATTGTTGACCGAAAAATAATTATGTTTCTAACAACTTAATTATGATAACTTTCTAAACATATTATATTTCTTACAACCATATCATGATATTTAATAGCCATAACATGATAACTTTCTATACATTTATCATATTATGTTAAAGATGCAATCAAACTATTTTTACTCTAATCATATTATGTTAGCGCCATTTGTAAAATAATTTTGAAGAAGTTGTGTCGTTTTTTTTAATTTGTGAGCGGTTAAACAATTAAAAGATAAAATTCCATAAAAAAAAAGTTTAAAGAAATTAAAAAATTAAAATATTAGCGGAGTTCATTCAAGTATTAGTGATGTAATAGTGCAAATGCAAAATATCATAGTTTTTTGTAAAATCCAACAACAAAACACACAGAGATTTCGTTATATTTTATAAAAGTGCTACAATATTTCTGTGGTTTTCATGGGCAACCGCGTATGTCTTAAAACAAATTGTTCAGGAAAGCCGAAAACCCATTCTAGATCAAACTATGGGCTAGGTATTGCACATTTTAAACTTTGTCATTACGTTACAAAACGGAATTGATAAATCTTTTTTCAAAAAAATATAAAGAGCGTTCAAAATTAGGCAATATGGCATCAACATCTTAAAATAAAAAAAAATGGACACACGCTGTTGCCCATGAAAACCACAGATTTTTCATTTGCTCTTTTGCAAGCCTTATATTCAACTCCGCTATTTGATTAACATTAAGAAAAATTGTAAAAAGCCACAAAATAAAAAATCGATACAAAAATATTTAAATTTATTTTGTATTTTTATGACAGCTATGAAAGGTGCTGTATCATAATATGATTGCTTCTAAATTTATTATAATTAACATGATGATAATATGATTACTTCTTAGCATATTATGATTAACATGACAATAATATGATTAATTTCTTAGCTTATTATGATTAACATGACAATAATTTGATTACTTCTTAACTTAGTATGATTAACAGAATAATAATATGATTAAGGGAAAAATATTATGATGACATATTACGAGTATATTGAGTCATAATATGTTTCAATAATAATCTTAATATGGTGACTACAATCATAATTCTTATCATAATATGTTGCTCTTAGAATATGTTTACCACAACCATGTTTTTTCTTTGCGTGTAGATAGATCCTTATTCATAGAGCCATACACTCTCGAAACTTGTTTTTAAATACTGTGATGTTGGGTATCATACGGTCGGGCTTGACCAACTATACTTTCTTACTTGATTTTTATGCAACTCTGTCTTAGCGGTCCTGTAACCAGTGTGACCATATTAGCTTTTTTCGAGCTAAATTTAGCTTTATTTTTTTGGATTTAGCTTGATATATTTCATTTAGCTTTAAGCTTTTTTTTAAGCTTTTTTAAAAAATGAATTTGGCTTTTTCTAGCCTTTTTTTCTATTTGTATTCCAATGATTTTATGATATGTACATAATAAAAAAAGAAAGTTCAATAAAATAAAGATATATTGGTAACCGTATAAACTAGTCTCAAACAGCTAAAATCTGGCATCACAGAAACAATAAGTCAGCAAGTAATTCTTTAAAGTTAAACAAGGTGGTAGTAGGAGATTTGCAGTTATTTTTTCACTATTGTTTTTGACAGCTTGATGATCTACACACATATATGAAAACAATGCGATGTTTCAATATCTGCTATAATCTGTTTTGAAATGTACTTTTGTACACATTTTGTTTTCTTCTTTTATTGTGAACTACATGTAACTGTTTTTTCGTATTTGGCTTCTTAAATTCATACTTTATACCTACCTATTAAATTAAAAAATTAATAAAAAGGAAAATGGAAAGGTCAGTAGTATTAATATAAAACTATAAGTAAGGTGTATTATTTTTAATTACTTATACATATAGATTCTTAAAAAGAAATGAGTCGAATGATAAGCAAATTGTGCATAGCTGTAGTAGTGATACAGAAGATGAATTTTCACCTAGTACTAGCAAAAGGTAGTTTTAATATTGAAAAGAAAAGTATAAGGAATTAAGTATCGTTTTATATTCTAGAAAATACACGCAAAAATTGAGAAAAAGCTGGTTCAATGATTCGAGACTTTCGAAGTGGATTGTTGAAGTAAATGACAAACAGGTAAAATGTAAATACTGTCATTGTACATTGAAATCAAAATTAAGTAACCTGTTAACGCATGGGAAGACAAGTAAGCATGTAGCTGCTGCATCACCTTTCAAGACCAAAAATCAAAAAACATTAGAGTTTCAAACTTCAAGTAGCTGTACGAAGAAAAAAGAAGCTGAGTTGTCTGATGCATTGTTCGTGGCGGTGCATACTTCTATTAGGTCTGTAGATCACATGGTAAAGATGCACAAAAATATTTTCAATGACAGCAAACCGGCGGTGGCAATGTCTTTGGGGCGAACAAAATGTACCGCTATCATTACTTCTATTTTGGCACCACATTTCAAGCAATTGTTGACAGACGACATTAAGGGAAGTCATTATAGTCTTATAATAGACGAGTCAACCGATATTACTGTGGAAAAACATTAAGGTGTAGTAATTCGGTACTACAGTAAGTCATTAAAGCATATCGTTAATACATTTTTACATTTGTATGCTCTAGAAGAAGCAACAGCTCTCGGAATTTCTTCAGCTATCTTAAAAATTTTAAATGCTTTTAATCTAGATATAAAATATATGGTAGGCTTAGGAACAGACAACGCAAAAGTTTTGACCGGGGTGAACCGTGGTGTTATCGCAAATTTAAAAGAAAAAAAACGATAAAATTGTATTAGTTCCTTGCGTTTGTCATTCGATACAATTATCTGTTTCACATGCGTCCAAAAGTTTGCCGTCCGAAATTGAATATTTAGTGGCAGAAACATATAATTGGTTTTCAAAATCAAGTTTAAGACAAAAGAACTACAAAAACATATACAGTGCACTCGGGAAAACGTCAACGCTCGTTTACGTCAACATCCCAAAACGTCAACCCTTTCTTTTTTACATTGCCTACTCTAAAACGTCAACCCAACTACAAAGCTCTAAAACGTCAACTCAGAATAAAACAAAATTTTGAATTTAGCAGCAGTTAAAATACACACATTTGTACACATACACACTTATTTTATAAAATAATATCAGAAATTGGGGATTCCCCTATAAGTAGAGTAGAAAAGAACTTACAAGTTGTAAGTTACAACTGTTTGTACTTATGTATTGTCTTTTTATTTATGTTCAGTTGCTTTTTTGTTCTCGTAAGTATCACATTAACAAAATGAGCTCAAAACAACCGAAATTGCGTAATCTACAAGAAAATTCATATATTTTGGACTTATTAGAAAAGGGTACAAGTGCGGTAACTTTAGCGAAGCAATATGGTGTAACAAAATCAACCATTAGCAAGATAAGATTTTTTTTTTAAATTCATACATATGTGTGCATGTAAAATTAAAAATATGATCTCATTTAAAATGTATTCTTTTGGTCCTAATTGTCTTCTATGGTTCTAGTCAGGTTGAATGACTTTTTTGTTTCCTTTTTTAATTTGTTTATGTTTGGTTTTAGATTATAATCAATAAAAACCTTTAAAAGCACATTATGTATCGATATGTTTTTTATTTAAAAATTTTACATTCGTGAACGTCAACAATTTGTTAAACGTCAACACCCGCGGTTTTAATTAGTTGACGTTTTCCCGAGTGCACTGTATGCAGCAATTAATTGTGATATGCAGCCACTTAAGTTAGTAAGAGCTTGTGACACTAGATGGCTGTCAATAGAAACAGCTGTAAATCGAATTGAAAACCAATGGTTAGAACTAAAAACCCATTTTGAAATTGCAGCTGTTTCTGAGTCGTGTCATCAAGCTAAAATTTTGAAAAAATTGTATAATGAAAAGAATTTACTTTATTTAAAGTTTTTGAAACCGTTACTATCAGATGTTCAAAAAGTAAACAAAATGTTTAAAAGCAACGACGCAGATCCCACATTATTGCTTTCAGAAGTTTATTTATTATTGAAAGATCTTGCAAATCAAATTATTTTGAAAACTGAACATTTTGATCCGTTAAAATCTGATTTGGAAGATTTTTTAACTCCAATACCTTATTTTAATTATAGTTTTGAACAATATCTGATTTCGAAAAGACAAATAATAGATTCTGAAACAGAAAAAGATATATGATGTACTTGCCAAAATTTTATTAAACAATTAATATATCAATTACGCCAACGTTTGCCAAACAATATTTCATCACTGCAACAAACAAACTTCTTTTCTTTAGAAAATAGTCTCAAGAAAATAAAATGTACTTTGTATGAGAATTTTAAAGAAGAAATGACAATTTTAAAACTAGATGAAATTTCTGATTTAGAATTACAGTGGCAAAAATTAAATTGTTACGAGTGGCCTAATCAAAATTCAACAATAGAATTTTGGATCAATGTTTTTGAGTATAAGAATGCATTAAATGAAAACCCCTTTAGGGAATTATCTATTTTTGTGATGAAATTTTTAGTTTTGCCTTTCAGTAACGCTGAAGTTGAGCGCGTATTCAGCGGAATGAATCTCATAAAACGAAAATTAGAAACAGATTTACTTTAAATACAGTAAATTCACTTCTCTATATAAGATGTGGCTTAAAAAGAATAAATAAATGTTGTCATAATTTTAAAATAACAAATGATCTCATAAAAAATTTTGATAAATCTATTTATACAAATAATAGTGATTTTTTGTCGAACTCTTTAGAGGAAGACGAATATTCATTTGAGGAAATATTTAACATGTAGTCAAATATTTATCAAGTTTATTCGTTTGCTTGTTAAAAAGTATTTTTTGGAATTAAAAATTTTTAAATCTAGTAAATATACTTATAATTTGTGCAAACGAAGAATCCAAATCTTATAGGATTCCAAATTTGTTCTATACTATACTTTATATTAACCGATGCCTTTGAATTTATTCCTTTTTGTATATTAGCTTTAAGAGCTTTTTTATATAAGTATGTTCACCATTGTACAAAGATAAATACATACGTTCATGTGATATCACTTTTTATATGTTAATTTTATATTTTTTGTTTTTACTTTATTTTTATATATATCAACCAAAGTAGTTTTGAATTGCTATCAATTTTATTTTAGTCTTAAGACTTTTCTTAACTTTATTTTCTTTGTGGTTAACTTATGCTGGCATAAGAATTACAAAAAATTATTTTATAATCATTATTATTATACGAGCATACATACATGAATATGTGTTTGAATTTAATGCTCATCAAGATATTTTTGTTCCATAACTATACATAGTTTGATTTGGTTACTGATTAAAAACATATTTTACTTAAATTTTAAATAAAAAAAAGGTTTTTACATAGTATGTGTTATTTATAATACGAATAATGAATTAATATTATTAAAAAGCAATATAAAAATTTAGCTTTATTTTTTGGCTTTTATTTATTTATTTTTAGCCTTTTTTAGCTCTACTTTTAACCTGATTTAGCTCTATATTTTTTTAAAATCTGGTCACACTGCCTGTAACGTACTTTTTATAGTGTTGTGTACAATTTTTATGTGTTTATGTTTTTAGTATTAAGCCTTTTTATCAACTTATTTTATTATTTGCTTGTTTAAGTTCTTTTCTCTCGAAAATTCCATAGCTGAATTCTTACGATCAAATTCGTTAGTCTGTAACTTCTTTTACCATCATACTTTGTAACGTCTTTTTTCTTTTTAAATATAGTTTTTGTATAAAGTAACGTGTGTTAGTTCCCCTTCTCTCTGTTTTTGGTATAGTAACGTTTTATTTTTTTGCTTTTTTAATATAGTTTTAGCTATTAAGAATTTCTCTGTATATCAAATATTGTTAATTTCTGCAAATTTTGGGGTTTTACACGAAGTTGTTACAAATTTGGAAACAAAAAATCATTCATTGGTTTTCTAAGTGAACATACTTATGGACCGTTAGAAAAATGTCCCGTGTTCCAGGAGATATAGGAGACAAAGTTAATACAAAATTCAAATCAGTTTCATTAAAAAATGAAGGATTTACGGTATTTAAACAAAATATCAACTCTAATTAGATATAACATAAAGTAACGATTTCATGAATTCAAAATTAAATTATAAGTTTACAACAATAAGCGTTTGTGTTTTCCACATACATACCTACCAAACAGAAAACTAAAGAACAGTTTTTAATGTTTATTTTCGTACATTGGCGAATACATACATATGTACAATAAGGTAGGTCGAAAAAAAATTGTGCCAGTGCGATCTCATCCTATCGATGAAATGAGACTTTATATGGCGATGCTATATATATTAAACAAAAGGCGCTGTATTTAAGGGCGTGGCATTGCCGCGGTTTCCAGAATTTTTTTGCAGCTCCATTTTCTGCTGGCATCAGAGGTCAAGACCAAAATTTGTCAAAGCTTTAAGAACTATTGATGATAATGCCTTCGCATTAATTAGCACATCAACGTCATTATCAATATCCTTTGAAGCCTCTTCAAATGCGTTTACAACAAAACCAATAAATTTTTCCCTAACAACTTTTTGTTGTATGTTGAAATATCTTAAAGATAAGGAAATCTGGCTTTTCCCCGACAAATCCGTGCTTTCGTCAAAAATTATCGAAATGAATTTTGATTCATATACATATGTACCTTAGCGTGGCCGTTAGTTGTATGGAGAACTTTTTTTTTTATTTCTTATACTCTCCCCCTCCAAATCGGTTCAGTTTTATGTAAAAAAAAATACAAAAAAATTTCGGGCGTCCGCCCCTCAGATTGCCATCAAGCCATTTATTCAAATGTAATTTGTTTGCGTATGACTATCTTCTAAAAACAACATTTTACAAGAATATGATATATAGCAATATTTTAGCTCTTCTAGTCAACAACATAAGCCTCCAAGAAAGTTTTTTGCTAAGACTAATTAATATCTTGGAAAATAATTAAGAAAATAACAACAAAATACCAAACATTTTATATACGTTTTATATATATAAAAAGGCGATTTAATGTCAAGTGACACAATTTTCAAATCGATGTCTTCCGATTTGGATGAAATTTACACCAAGGTTAGTCCTATTAGATAGTAGTTTACACACAAATTTTCAACAAGATCGGTCAAAATGTTTCAGAGGTAGAGGGGGTCAAAATTTGCCATACAGGTGTTCTTTCTCATCCATGTAATTTATTACCTATTGGTGTTAGCAAAATTTGTCCCAAGTAGCTTAGATAGCTATTTAATCAATCATTTTTAAAAAAATTTTTTTGTTTTTTTTAAAAAATTTTTTAATTTATTTTTTAAATTTAAAACTTTTTTTTTTATTTTTTTTAGCCAAGTGTTAAATTTAAAAAAAAAAAAAATTTAAAAAAACAAAAAAATATTTTTAAAAATGATTGATTAAATAGCTATCTAAGCTACTTGGGACAAATTTTGCTTGCACCAATAGGTAATAAGTTACATGGATGAGAAAGAACACCTGTATGGCCAAAATGTCAAACTTTGACCCCCTCTAACTCAGAAACTTTTTGACCGATCTTGTTGAAAATTTGTGTCTAAGCAACTATCTAACAGTAATAAAATTGGTGTAAATTTAATTTAAATCGAAAGACATCTATTTCAAAATTGGGTCACTTGACATTAAATCCCCCTTTTATATATATAAAACGTATATAAAATGTTTGGTATTTTGTTTTTATTTTCTTAATTATTTTCTAAAATATTGATTTTAGCAAAAAACTTTCTTAGAGGCTTATGTTGTTGACTAGAAGAGCTAAAATATTGCTATATATCATATTCTTGTAAAATGTTGTTTTTAGAAGATAGTCATACGCAAACAAATTACATTTGAATAAATGGCTTGATGGCAAACTTTGAGGGACAGACGCCCCCCCTAAAACACAACTTATCGCTACGAAATTTTTTTGTATTTTTTTTTACATAAAACTGAACCGATTTAGGGGGGGAGAATATAAGAAATCAAAATAAAAAAAATAACGGCCACCCTAATGTACCTATATGTATTTCAAAATTTCAAATTCAAAGCTATGGTAAAAATGTGATACGAAAAACCGTTGTGTTCAAATGTTTATAATAATAATTATCATAACATATACTTAGGCTTATATATAATTCAACCGCACGCATTTTCAAGTCAAACGTTTACTCTTTGGTTATAGATGGCACCTACTAGAATTGAATGTAGAATTATAACACTGTGTGTAATTTTTTAAGTAATGGAAAAATAACCATATACGGACAACTCTACATGATAAAAGACCCGTGTATCCCAGTTTTGCGCAAAGTCATGCACTTTTTTTTATGGGCCCCCAAAGATTTGGGGCCCGGAGTCATTTTTGCAAGAAAGTGATTATTTTCTCAGGCTCATATCTTGCAAGCCGTTCGGAATTTTGATTTACCCTCTGAGACAAAGTTGCATAAAGAACCTATAAAATCAAAAAACTTCATCTTCAAGATCAAAATCGCAAAACACTTTAAAAAATTTGGGGGCCCATAAAAAAAGTGCATGACGGGTCTTTTTTTTGTTATTTGTCTATTATCACATAGAGTTGTCCGTATTTGGTTATTTTTTTCGTGTTGCACTGTGTAAGTATTTGAATACTGTAAACTAGAAGTTTCATTGGAAATATCTAATAAATAACTAGAAGGATTAAGCTTTGGATAATTATTGAAAATTTCGGTAGGGATTCAATAAAAAAACAAAACTTGCTGGGATTTCCAAAAATTTTGTATATGTATATAAAAAAAATATTATTATTGGGAATTCTTGTATTATCGAAATCAACAAAACATATTTTCAAAATTTAGGGGGGCTGGGAAAATTTCCTTTTTTCCTCCCCCCTGAATTCGCGCCTGTATGTGGTGAATTATACCGATTCCTTGACCGCAGAAACAACCCAGACCATAACGTTACCGCCTCCATATTTTGTAGTTGGTATAAAATACTTCGCATAGAAACTCTGGCAGTTAGGCCTTCTTACTCCTCTTGATACCATCGGAGTCTTTGAAATTAAAATTTGCTTTACTAGTTTCATTTTTGAACAGTCCAATTGAGGTGTGCTTGGGCAAACTCCAGCCAGGCGTTCCGACTCTTCTAGCTGGACACCTGCTGAATAACCCGGCTTCAACTGCTTTTCTTCTAATAGTTCTTTTGCTGACTTCAAGTTCTTAATGGATCCTGATTTAACCAGATGTTGTGTTGTGAATGTTGTGGGATCACTTTGCATAATTTTGTTGATATTTATTAATAAAGCGTGATAAGATTGATTTATTAATTAAATATCTTTTTACTTATTTAATGACGGAATAAACCACTTTTAAAATCACAAATTATTTTTTTTTTATTTCCTTCAGTAGGTGTTTCTGGCCATAATTTAAACAGAAAAATTGTTTTTTAGTTTTCAATCAATTAAATACATATGTACATGCATTTTTTGTAATTACAGTTCTAATACTTATTGCAACTAAAGTGTACAAAATACTTAAAAACCAGTTTAAAACACGTAAAATTTCTTCCAAAGAATTATCAACAACTTTTTTTAAGTAGAACCTTTTGCCCATATAGTTTTCGTTGAGTCTTACATTTATCTTAAAAATGGTTTTAACATATTTATAGACAAATTACGATTGATGACAAATTTCGGTTGAAGGTGGCCTACTCTCTATTGCGATGCGAAAGAAAATGGTAGCAAATCTAGTGATTGGTACTCTTTAATGCGTTGGCGTGTTTGTCTTTCGCATGTTCAAATATTTTTTTTTTTCGCAAATCATCACTATTTTTCTAATTTAAATTTTCAATTTTAATTTTTTTACAACTTTTGACATTTCATTACAGTCAATCTGCGCCATCTTTAATTTGTATAGCCAGTATTGCTTTATTTTCATTTTTCAATTTAGCTTTCGCGTCGCAATTGTATTCGCATCGCAATAGAGAGAAGACCACCTGTACAGTATTTATAGCTTTTTTGCACACCGGTTATGAGTACTTTACTCTCTTAGGCATCCAAACTTGCGAAGTAAGGATTTGCACAGACGGTGGCCAGATTTTACAAAACTGTCGTTAAAATGTGCTAAAAATGTCTTGCAACCCTGTTAACTGACAATTTTTGTTTGACAACGTTGTCAGAAAAAGCATTATCAGAACATTGTAATACAACAATATTGTAAGATATCTGACAACCGTGTGAACAGTCTCGCTGCTATTGGCTGACCATTGTCATATGTTGTAAGCTCATTTCTATCCCCTCCACCAGAACTAGTTTTAATTAGGGTATGCTTAGTTTGTCATTCCGTATGAAGGTAAGGCCGCTTTGTTGACCTAAGAAAAAATTTACCATTTTAAGATAAACACAAATTACCCAGTTATGTTCATCAAACCTTATATTCTTCACGACCAATGCAATTACAGAGTATTCTTCTTTTACTTTGGTTGAATGTGCGATCGGCAAGGAGTGAAATTTATTTCCATTTTGCAAAGCTTCGTTTTGATGAGTCGATAAATAAACGCCAATTGTTTGAATCGTATGGCAGTCATCAAACCAGAAATATTTGTGCAGTACACAAAATTATCCTCTTTAACAAAATAATGAATGCCGAGTATGGTAATACGAAAATTTAGTTTATTTATAATGAGATCTGTTTCTTTCATCCTTGACTCGGCGAGAAATGTTTGTGTGAGATGAACCCGTCATTTTCAGATGTAGATGATGGTGCTATTTCTGAACTATCTGACTGGTAACACTTACTTGAGGTTGAGTGTCCTGGTGCAAATTAAAGCACTTGTCTACAGCATGGCGAGCATATTTAATTTCTTCACACAGAAAAAAATATCAATGTAAAATTAACATGGAAAAATGTTGATTGAGAATCATAGTAAATTTCTGCAAAAGTATGCCCTTTATTTAAATTTATCATTTTTTCATATTAATTTTAAATAAAATAACCTTAAAATACGTTTATTTAATATTATTCACTGTTAAAACAAAAAAAAAATATTAAAATATAAATAAATATGGATTCAATATTGAATCCATAAAAACCTGTTTTATATTAAAATCAAAAGTTTATCTTGTTAAATTAACATGCATACTTACTTAAGTATGTGCATTTTTTATTTTCATTTTTAAAATATGTTATAAAAAGAAGACAACTCCCGTATTCTTTTAATTAAAATTAGTTAGTTAAATAGTACATCAAGTTTTCAAAGTAGAATGATGACGAAAACCATATCGGGCGACTCCGCTGATGCTTCTGTTAACAAAGGAGAATACAAAATAAGTGAAACATGTGTTACAGGGGTAAGTGTTTTAAATTATTCTTAAATCAATGCATATGTTGTCTCTGAAGCTTCTTCACACTGATATAACACACTCAAACCAATTTGATTCTACATGAAATTCATGTTGTTTCAACTTGAAATAACTTTCATTCAACGTGATTCGGATTGTTATTTTAATATAAATGACATTTTGCTCTAACTTTACTCTTTACTGCAATGTTAAATTAACATGAATTATAGTTATTTTAAAAGAAACAAATGTTGTTCGCAAGTAATTGTAAAATCAGGTTGAATAAAAATGAAAAACGTATGAAGCAAAATCACCACCGACAAATTTTAAATCAACCTTGTTTTCTACGTTTTTAACTTGATTTTTTTCTGTGGGTTGTGAATGTAGAACTGCAAGTGTAAATCCATCAGCCGACATCGTGGGGTAAGACCATCGCATATGTTTTCCGGAACCGGTTTTTGTACTTCAACAAAAATAACAATCGGATTCGTAGATCTCGGTTTCTCTCTGTTAACATAGGCTTCGAAATTACCAAGTGAAGTCCCAACAGACCAAAACAGAGCAAAATGTAAATGAGTTGTAGAATAAGCTTATCATAAGATATTTCCTACAACATGACAACCAATATTATTGCAATTGACTTATTCTCGCAATAGTTTTGTAAGTGTTTTTGAGAATGATGTCCCGTTATTTGAATTTAGCATTATTAGTTTCAGTATTTGTGTTTTGTTAAAAGAGTGAAGTGTTTAAAGAGTTTTAAACAGTGCACAATTTAAAAAAAGTTATTGAATATTATAAAAGTAAAAAACTTTTTGTAAATATGCCATATAAATTCAAACAGAGTGTTCGTAAAGAATTTAACCTTATTATAGATTAGAAAAGTATATTTCTGTAAGCTTATTCTATGATTAGACTTCTAAGCTTACATTATATTATACACAAGCAATATTATCGCAAGGGATCAGTTTTCATTATAAAACAATTATTAATAAGCCTTTTATGAAAGTAATCACAACACTTTTCTTAGCTTAAGGCTTATGTTAGTAAGCTTGCTGCAAGTTCTTTCTATATCGTTTTGGTTTGTTAGGGTATGTAAGTAAGTAGTATGTAAAATTATACACTATCCCACAAAGTCTTAAGTATTTTTCAAAAATGCTTCCCTGATCTAATTACTGTTTGAACTAATCATGACAAGCTTGTATTTTTTTTTTTTTTCAAAATACGTAAGACTTGTGTGATAGTGTTAAGCAGCTATAAGGATTATGAAGAATTCAAAATGTAATTAAGAAATACTGTAAGTATAAAATATTCCAAATGTATTAAGGCTTAGTTAGCCGGGAGTAACAGTAACGTTGCAAATCAGCTGCGTCATTTTGTTATATGTTAAGCCATTAGAACGATTATAGTTAGCAGTAAGATGTTACGTCTTAATCTGTAAGAAATAGATGGGTTTTACTTTTTTGCGGTAAGGTTACTGTTATTGTTACTCCCGGCTAACTGAGCCTTTAACCTGTTCTACTTTACGTTAGAAGACCTCATAAATAAATGCAATCGACATGAAATGCATATAGATGTAACGATCGTTGTATATGTAGTTGTATTTTTGCTTTAGGAACGAGGCTACCTGTAATACAGCTGTGCTCGTCGTTTGGGGGGGGGGGGGGGGGGTGTCAGTATTGTTCCTTAAAATGGTATATATTTGATCAGTTACAATAGATTTATTCTTAGGTAGCATTAACTCACATAACTCGCAATTATCTAAATCAAAAAATAAATGACGTGTTTAAGTATAGCTTAGTTCAGGATTATGATGGAAGAAAAGAAGACTTGTACCCCTTCCTGGAGAGTATCGACAACGTCATCTCATCGATGGATGAGTACAGCCCCGCTTCCCAGAGGATGTTCTTATCCATAATAAAAGGGAAAATAAAAGGTAAGGCAGGAACTGTTTTGGAAATACATCCCCACTTATCTAGATGGGTTGAGATAAAGAATCTATTAAAACTTAATTTTGGAGGTTTAGCCTCCTCTGAACTTTAATACGAAGAATTGAAAGGTGCCCAAAATATAGGGGTAACGTAGTACAATTTTATAATTATATTCAAGCAAAACTGTCTTTACTTAATCAAAGACATAGATTGGACGGAAGTCCATCTGAAATCAACCATAATAATAGGGTAGCATTAAAGGTCTTCGTAAATAAGTTGCCACTCAACTTAAGAACGGTCCTCTGTGCCCTTAAACCAAATTCTTTAGAAGTAGCTCTTCACGAGCTTGGACAGGCGAATCTCTTGTCAAATGAAAAACCAAAGAATAGTATTAATAGTAATTATTTTAAAAACCAAAGTTATTTACAAAATTCTAATTCAGAAAATAAAGCGAAAAATCATGAAGGTTATTCCAATAATAATAATAGTTTTGTTAAAACTTATAAAAATCCTAATCCCTATAATAACCCTAACACAAATCCTAATTTTTTACATAAAGCCAGTTTCAATAGAAATTTTTATAATCAGAACAGGAATAGACAAAATGTCACAGAACCTATGGACATAAGTTAACAGACTAGACAGAACTATCATATTAATGAACAACCTTCAACATCTCAAAATTTTCAATTTATGGCCTCCCAGGTGAGGGAGCCACCGAACTTAAATTACCCTATATTCTGTTTGAACAGATCCAACGGACAACAAGAATCTTAATATTTAGATACAGGTTCTACTGAGAACTTAATTCAAAAGGATCATTGCCCAAAAAATTTTATTAATACATTAAAAACTCCTTTACAAATAAGAACTGCCTCAGGATATTTAGAAATAAAAGAAGAAGCAAAAATTAAAAAGGATGATCTTCAAATTGTTTTAAAAAAAGATATAACTTTTAAAATTTTTAATTTTCATCCCACTTTTAATGGAATCTTCGGAACAAAATTACTGCGTGTCAATAATTCTGTTATAGACTATGAGAGAAAAAGTATAATAATTAACAATCAAGAATTGCCCTTGTATTTCGAGGGACAAAACGAAAATGGACATGAAATATTAATAAAACGTGAAATCAGTGATATAGAAAACCTACCCGAATTACATCATATTGATGAATTGGGAGTAGAAAAACAGTTGAGATTAGAGCATCTAAATAAAGAAGAACAAATTAAAAACCTTTTAAACGACTTTTCGGACATATTTTATAAACAGGGAGATGACTTAACCTTTACAAACGAAGTCAAACACAAAATTCCTACTAACAATGATAGACCAATCTACACAAAATCATATAGGTATCCAGAAATGCATAGGGAAGAAGTTAAAAAACAAATATCCGAAATGTTGGAGCCGGGTATCATCACTCCAAGTGACTCTCCATATAATTCCCCAATATGGGTAGTTCCAAAAAAAGAAGATAAATTGGGGCATAAGGATTGGAGAATAGTCATAGATTATAGGAGACTGAATGCTGAGACAAGAGAGGATAAATATCCCATACCAATTATTGACGAAGTTTTAGACAAGCTTGGAAGAGCTTATTATTTTTCTTCGTTAGATTTAACCAAAGGATTCTATCAGATAGAAGTAGACGAAAATGATCAGGAAAAAACTGCATTTTCCACAAGCGATGGCCATTAGGAATACAAACGTATGCCGTTTGGGCTGAAAAATGCCCCGGCATCATTCCAGAGAATGATGAACAATATACTTAGGAGATACATTAGTAAAATATGTGTTATCTATATGGATGATATATTAGTGTTTGGAACTTCCCTTCAGGAACATATTGACAATTTGAAAAAAATATTTCGGACGTTAAGAGAAGCTAATTTAAAAGTGTCGCTAAATAAAAGTGAGTTTTTGAAATCAGAAACTAATTTTTAGGGCATATTGTAACAGCAAATGGAATAAAAGCAGATCCTAAAAAAATTGATTGCATAAGAAATTTTCCTAAACCAAAGACTGTAAAAGAGCTACAAGCATTTTTAGGATTAAGTGGTTATTACAGGAAATTTATCCCAGATTATGCTAAAATAGCCAAGCCGCTTACTTTGAGGTTAAAACAGGACGGTCAGATCAACGTAAATGACACCGACTTTAAAGAATCTTTCGACAAGTTGAGAAAAATACTGACTTTAGATACGGTACTAAGGTATCCACGGATGCCAGCAACTACGCATTGGGTGCTGTGCAATCTCAAGCTAATGGTCCTATAGCGTTCGCTTCAAGAACGCTTAACAAACATGAAGTTAATTATAGCGTAATTGAAAAAGAATTACTTGCTATAGTTTGGGCTTGTGGTCAGTATAGACATTATTTATATGGAAGAAAATTTAGATTGCATACAGATCATAAACCACTAATTTGGTTAGCTAGCTTAAGGGAACCTAATTCAAAGATGATTCGATGGAAAATTAAGCTCAACGAATATGAGTTTGATATAAGCCATGTACAAGGTAAGGAATACAAGGTAGCAGATGCCTTATCAAGGATAACAAGTGCGGAGGTGAATCTATTTGAGTGCGAAACGTGTCAGCTTACAAAAGAAAAGAGGTCTTAAACCAACATGTAAAACACAAGCACGGTGCTCACATTTTCCAATGTCAGTTTTGTAATGGCGTATTTGAAAGCAAAGTAGGTATAAAAAGGCATTTCTTACGAAAGCATAGAAACGAAAAACCAAATTTTAAAATTGTAGAAAGGGATACTGTTCAGCCTAAAAATGTTAGAAAAGAAACAAGAAAAAGACAGAACTCGCCTGTACCAACGGTACATAGCGCTCAGGATGACGGATTAGATCATATTCAGGTGACAGGAAGTCCTCTACAGTTTGCAAGTAAACAAATACTAATTGAAAAACAAGAAGAAGATTCCTACGAAGAGAAAATTCAATTTAAAAAGAAACTGTACAAATTCGGAGTCAATGCAGATGACTACAGGGCAGTATTGGAGAAAATACTTAAAATAATCAAAGAAGAAGAAAACGTGGTAATTTATTGCAACATTGAGGAATTATACACTATGATTCAAGATGAAGTAATTAAGTTAAAGAATATAAAAAAAATTAGAGTTTATAGAACTTATCAGGGTTGTCATAGAAACCAATATTTGTTTTGCTAATTGTCGGTTTTGAAACCAATATTGGTTTCATTTGGTGTCACGAAACCAAGTTGGTTTTGTTAATTTCGAATGTAAATAAAACCAATATCGAAACAGCTGTTGTTTACATTTTTATTATTTTTTCTTTTACTTTTTTGCAGAAAATTTACAAAATATTATATGTTTTTCATTAAAATATCAGTAAAAGTGTTTTTTGTGAAAATAATTTATATCAAATAATTAAAAGGTGATAAGTGCTTATAAAGAAAATAAAATGGCATCAGTAGTTGTAGCATTTTTGTTATTGGAAGATGATCTTGCATTGCATTAGCTGTTTTAATTTGTGTAATTTTATTGTTTTGTAAAAATATGTACATTATTATAAAGCGATTTTATTAAAATATTAAAAAATTTGTTGTTTAACGTTATAAATAAGTAAAGTGACCACTTCTGTCTGTTGTTGCATATTTGTTGTTAGCAGAAAAAGTGAGAAGGAAACATGCAAAAAATACTATTTTACCAATTTATCAATTTAATTTACTTCTATCTGTGGAAAGAATCATACTGTTAAATAAAAATTACGTTTTTAGCAACTATATTTATTTCCAATAAAAGAAACAAGAGCTGTAAGCTGCTTGGTTTATTTCCAATAAAAAAATGATAACATTGGTTTCTGTGACACCCAAAACCGACACTAATTTTAGTTCGAACATAACACCAATAACATTGGTTTCTATGACACCAACGCATTTTTTCTTGTCGTTTTTAAAACCAATTCTGACAATATTGGTTTCTATGACAACCCTGTATAAAGATCAATTAATTCGAGCCAAAAATACTTTCAGCTCAATGGAGGTTTTGGTTAACCATAGCGATGAACATACTAATGATCCACTCTCGGAAGATGTTCTGGTTGACGTTACCGACAATGTTCACACTTTACGCGACATACGCTCAGAAAATTGAATTTACAGACCTGAGTGCATGAAATGGATTTTCTATCGTAAATTTAGGGAAAAGACACCTTATTAAAGAATATCATAACATTGTACATATATTCAACGTTACAAAATATGAAGAATATATACAGAAATTAGAAAATAGTACCACAAATTTGGATGACGATTACATAAATCAAGAATTGCAGTATTTGAAAACATCCCTGAAAATGCTAATCCCACATAGACAGAAACGAGGACTTATTAACGTTTTGGGAACGGGATTAAAATACCTATCCGGTACAATGGACAATGACGACAGACTAGAAATTGAAAATAGGTTGAGAACGATGGAAACTAATACCCATAATACAATTGAACAATCCAATAGTCAAATTAATATAAACCAACATTTTGATGACCAGTTGACTAAATTATCTAAAATATATGAAATGGAAAGTAAAATGATGTATTTAGAATATGCACAAATTAATTATGCGAATGAAAAGGATGAATTAGAAATACAAAAGACAAAGGTCACCTTCCAGATAGCAAAACTAGAAAAGATAATTGACAAGGTTGGAGGAATACTTTTGACATCAAGCCTAGGGCTTCTAAGCCAAAATATATTAACTGATGAGGAAATAGAAGAACATGGCAAAACTTTTGAAAAGTTACAAAATATTAGAATAGCCGTAGCAACAAATGAACGAAATATCCTGATTATAATCCAAATTCCCCAATTAACACCTGAATTTTATGAAACCCTATTTATCCAACCAGTTTCAAATAACAAAAATTTAGAGTTAAATGAAAAATTGCATACATACATATATCACAAAAGATAATATTATATATTTTGAAACCAATCATAAAAAGAATTTAACCCTGATTAAAGATAACTGTATTGAAAATATACTAAATTATAAAAAAATGCAATGTTATTATCGGAAAAATCCATTTATAAATGTAATAATAGAAGTAAATTCTAATTTGATTTTTGCTATATATATGAATAATGTAACTGAAGAATGTAAAATTAAGATTCTTGAAAAATGGTATGATAGAAAATCATACGGTAAAAGTATAATAATACCTAATTTTCCTAAGGAAATACCGATAAATTTTGAGGAAGAATTACCAATAAAAAATTTAACTTACCAGCACATTAGAAATATAAGATATATAAAAGAATTACAATACAATAAAAAAACAATTAACATAGCCTTTTACATTGTAATCGTAGTTGCAACAATTCTAATCATTGGGTACCTAATAATTAAATTCCAATCTAAAAAGACCATAAATAAAACTATTATATCGTTTCCCAAATGTCATTCAGAAATTGGAAACCAATCTTCGTCGGGGGGAGTTTTACCCAACGACATAATTATGACCAAATATCCAGTCGTAATATGAATCGCAAATACCCAGTGATTCTAATTATTGAAATACGAATAGCGAGTAATTATTTATGTTTATAAATAATTACTCACACCATACTTACATTTCTTGTAATATGAGTGAAATAAAAACCATATTGTGTAGGTTTTATTTTTAGTAAGTTTTAATTTTATCATTTGTTTATATTCAATATGAGCCAAAAGCCAAATTGAATATAACCAAGTGCGATTAGTTTTTAAGCCCAGTCTTTTGAAAGTAGTCTTTAAGAAACAATCTTTTAAGTCTCAAAAGCAAATAATGAATAAAGTTTAAATTTAAAATAAAAGAAAATTTTAATCACTTTATTTAAATTCATACATACATATTTTCCAATTTATAAAAATACACACGATTTTCATTTTCTGACAATGTCTAACAACAGATCATGCAGATCCGGTAGATTTTTCAGTCGTTATTTTTAAAACAAGAAAAACTATATTTTAGATACTGTTACAAAAAAAAAAAAAAAAAAATAGGACCTTTCTGGAATTTGTTCTATGAAAAATAGGCGAAATATAAAATAGCAATGAAATTATTTTAAATTTCAATGCTTTAAACAAGTTTCTATCTCACTACAAAAAAAACCTACAATCAAATGTGTGAAATACAATAGAAATAATTTATTAGGTCTATTTACACTCTTATACACACTACTCAGTAACATTGTTTGTTTAAGTTTTAATTAAATAAGAACACAAGTTTTAAAAAAATTCCCAATGATGAATTTCTGCTATTGCTTTCCAATAAAACACGTGTTTCAAGATCAACAATAAGATTTGAGTATTGGAAGTTATTTAGAACATTTCCAAAAAATTATTTAGTAAATATTTATTCTAAAATAAATAAAAATTTTTTATCCACAACTAACTGCTTCCAAAAAATCTATAAAAATATTTAACTTCAAAAATGAAAACGTTTGATTTAAGCAAAAATGTGGCTGTGGTTGAAATCCAAATCGCGGGGTGGGGTTACAGGAATCGTCAGGAGAGCTATTCACTTGTGTTAGGCTCTAGCTGCGAGGATAAATCATTTATAGGTCATATTGCTATTAGAACAGATGCTGCTGGCTATTCCTAAGGCAGCGAAGGTTAAACAGCCCCAGCTTCTAAGCAAGGAGCTAGTTTTCGAGATTAGGCCAACACCACAGGGGCTCATGTTTATCTGTTTCCATATTTGTACGATCAACTGTTTATAGAAGGGTAAGAGTAAAAGCTTCCAAGTTAGGAACAGTAAGTTTGGTTATCCACACACAAAGTCTGTTAGAAAACGAGCTGAAGTGAAAAAGTTAGTGGGAACCGCCCATACAACGACAATATATTTGTCGAAATATCTGGAGAAGATTAATAGAAATTTAAAATTTGGTAAAAATTGCTGCGTTATCTGCACACGAGATCTGTTTAAAAAAAATTTTACTTCACAAAAAGAAAAAACTCGTACTTAATTTATGTTTATTCTTCTTACTTTAGTACGAATCGTACTCAAAAATTTATGTACGAATAACACTTAAAAGTACTTAAAACAATCCAAAATGGGACAACTTTCGAAAGCCAATATGCGTGCATATGCGTTTATTTGTAAAAGTTTGTTTGCATAGATTATTTTCATGTTTAAAAAGTAAAATAAGAAGCAATAACTCCCATATTCTATTTGTTAAAATTATTTAGTTTAATGCATCAATGCTATAAAGTAGAATGATTACGAAAACCATATTCGTCATGCTGCAGGTGTCTTATGATTCAGAACTCTTCTGTAAACAAAGGGCGGAATACAACAAAAGTGAAATAAGCATGCGTGTGCGAAGATAAATATGAAAAGTTAAATTCATTTTTTTTAAATCCATAGTCTTCATTTTCCATTCGGTTTGATTTCCTGAGATCGAAGGGTTTGGACACAGTGGCCACATCCCTCACACAGCACTTTCATGAGAATTTCACTATAAGTCGTATTTTTTCAAAAATCATAAATTTTAATATCAAAAGACTAATTAAATATCTAATAAGTTTTAAATATTAAATATTTTTTATAGCATGTAATATTTTAAAAACACGAATTTAACTTTTCATATTTATCTTCACACACATACAGCCCAATTATGAATACAAATTCCCCGGGAGTTTTTTCCCTTCTCCCATTTTTATAATTGAATTTACATAGGAAAAATGGGAGAAGGGAGAAAACTCCCGGGGAATTTTTATTCGTAATTGGGCTGATAATAAACATGTGTAATGGGTAAGTAAAAAACATAATAATCAGGTGTGTCACAGAAACCAAATTGGTACGAAAATGAAAATGAAAACGATTTTACCTTCTCTAGAAAACCTCAAACGCAAAAAAAAAATTAGTTTTTTATTTAAAAAGGCAAAACAAAAACGTTATGAAATTAAAAATGAGAAAATTTTTACTTTCGTACAAATTCTGTGACATACCTGAATAATTTCCCTGGTTCTGTGTGGTAAATGTTTAGGGTTAGAATCAATCTAACCTCACTTTCGGATTATTTTAAGAACGACTCGAGATTAAACGATCTTAGAAATTCTTGAAGTAAGCACAGTTTGAGATTAATTTTATTTCACTTTTAATAAAGTCAATCTTGTTTTCGGATTATTTTGAGTACTGGGCACTTGAATCATCCGTACTTGTATCAAGCGTTATGTACTTTATTAAGGAAATCCGTACTTACCGTTCTATTGACACCGCTTCGGCTGGAAATGAGTACGGATGGATTGATTTGATTTTTCAGTGTAATTTGATTATAATAAGGGTAGCGAAGCGCACCGGGTTATTCAAGTTTTAAACAAAACTCTGATTCGATTTTGAATGATTCGATTTTTAGTAAAAAAAACATTTAGAATATACATATCAAAAAAAATTTTAATGTACATAAATACGGTTCAGTATTTTTTCTGGAAGGGATTTTTGGATCCTTTAAGTGAGCTGGGAGGGATTTAAGTAGGAAATTTGCCTTGTAGATGCAATTAATTTTTGGATTTATGTACATGCGGTGAATTTTTTTTTTTGGAATTCAAAAACTGATTCTCAGCGGAAGTTTGGAAATTTTGATCATGTTGCTCATCTTTTGAATCAAGCCAGAAATAAATTAAGCCTATTTTTAAACGCTTGATGGTGATGGAACGTATTCTGCCAACATTTCTTCTGTATCAGTCGCAACTAATATAAATTAAGTTAGACAACTGTCTAACATTCCCTCGAATCGCCGTCAAGGCAGGGATAAAGAGTGAAGTTGTGCCAGTTGCAATACCCCTGGGAACTATCAAAAGCAAAATTTTCACACACCATCTAGATAAAGACCTTATGACACTACATTGTAATTGCATTGTTCAAGTTTTGGTGAACAATGCAAAAATAATGCAATAGAAAAATTTAACAAGTTTAAATAGTTCAGTAGTGCGATTCACTAACTTTAATAACGATAATCGAATCGTTAAAATAAATCTGTCGTTTAAAGTCAGCGGTTACTTCAAGCAATTTTTTTTGTTATTTTAGCGACAATAATTTAGGTTGTGTTTATTTAATCGATAAAATGTATTTTATGTTTAAAATCGCTTACATACATACAAAGCTTTGTTCATATGTATATGTATGAACAAAAACAAAATCCTAAATTTAAAATTTACAAAAAAAGCAAATTAAGAACAAAAACAAAATTCTAAATGTAAAATTCACAAAAAAAATATGAAAACCAAAAATTAACCCTTCGTCTTACTTATGAGTAGAGTTTTTTTCCCGGACTTTTTCGATTCCCGTGAAAGCGGGAAATTTTTTTAAATTTCCCGGGATCCCGGGATCCCGCTCCATATAAATAATACAAAGTAAATTTTGGTATTAATTAATGAAAAAAACTTTTATAAAATAACGTAAGGGAACTTGTTTACACAGAAAGTAAAAGAAATGGTTCAATGCTAAAAAATTAATTGAAGATTGAAATAGGAACTTGAATTATTATCACCTCACGCCTTTATTCCCTATTATTATGCTTTTATTCAGTATTATTATGCTCTGGATACAAGATAAAAAGATAACATAAACAACAATTTAATTCATAAAATAATAAAAACAAAATAAAATTAAGGTACTCAAGATATGGGATCAAAAAGTTAATTAATAAAATACATAAAATATTTTAAAGAAATATATTACATTTTTTAACGCTTTAGGAAATAACTTTCTCACACACTCAAAGCGCTTAGTATGTCGTCAAAAAGTATATTCCTGATTTTATTTACTAATTATCATGTTTCCAAAAAATTTCGTTAATTTTTTACCGAGGTTGGACATGTAGGTAAAAGTGCACCGTTGTAGCATGCTTCGGATTCACAATCAGAAGCAAATTTTTCTTTTTTATAAACAACGTCTATATCAGTCAAATGTATGTCAAGGTTTATGCAAAAAAAGCATCAACCGGACTGCGTCTTACAAACCTTTTCATTTTAATAGATCCATTTGTAATCTTTAGGACAATGTGTTTTTCAAGTTGTATGTTGTAGTATCTTACACGAGTTTCCAAAATGTTATTTTATATCGGTTTCCCCGCACTTCACGGGCATATAAACTAACACAAATTGAAAATTTTTGTTTATCTTCTAACAAACATATCGCTCCTTCATTGCATCATAGTCATATCTCAAAATTTTAAGTAACTTTAGCAAAGTTTTCCTTCATGCCTTCTCGTATTAAATCTCCAACTGAACCGAAGTTTAAGCAAAATATATCTTTAAATCGGTACATTTTGAAAACTTTAATCGCATTTTGCCAAGATCGTTTGTTTTTGTAGATATGACTATGTTGCAATAAAGGAACGATATGTTTAGGTATCTCCTATTTTTAAGACTTGTTCACGGACAGTGAAACTTTACTGCCTGCATCTTATTTTGAATTAATGTACTTTATTAACTCTTCACTTCACTAAATGTAATTATTATCAACTGTTGGACTGCCCATTCTGCTTTAAGTAGATTTATTGCATCAGAAGCCATTAATTTACGCATGTACTCACTTCTTGGAATGGATCTAATCCACAACCCATCCACAGATTCTAATTTTTAGAGAATAGAAAACTAAATTTCAAAGTATAAATAGCTATTTTCTGAAATTATGAGGAATTTTTTATTTCCCGGGATCCCGCAAGAAAAATCCCGGGAAAACGGGAAATAAAATAATTGAAATTCCCGGGACGGGAAATCCCGGGAAAAACCAAACTTAAGAGTCTGGCCAGACCTTTTTCAATGCATTTTTAATGAAAAAACATGTGTAACAGGGGGGTTAAGAACAATTTCATTTGTTTTTATTTTATTCTCTTTTGTGCTTTTCGTTTTTTTTTTAACATTTTGTAGACAGAGATGTTACAAAAATACTGCTGTTTACTATCGTTAAAAAAAGTTACAGAATCACACTATCGTTACTGCAAGCGAATATTTATGTCGACAAATATAACGATTGTCGATGTATTAAGATAAATAGCAAACTGTGTAACATGGTTTTCTTCTTTGACTGAGGTAGCTCAGACGAGTCCAAGGTTTACTCACGGATCCACTAACCTTAAGTGAGAAGACGATATATTTACCCTTTCTGGGGCTAAGTTAATCTTTTCTTTATTGAGTATTTCTGCTGTATGGTTCGGCTCAGGGTTTCGGAACGTTCGGCTACAGTAGGCTCAGCCTCGGGTCTATGACCAGGTTCGTCTTGTGGACGCCCTTCTGTTCGGTTATTGGCTTTCTCGGCTGCTTTGTCATCGGCTACAGCAGAGCGGGGGTTTGCGGTTGGGTTCGGCTGCTGGAAAATACAGGTTCGGTTGTTGGCTTGCTCGGCGGTTAGGTAATAGGCTACAACAGACCGGCTTCGGGTCTATGACCAGGTTCGGCTTCTGGACACCCTTGGCTTTGCTTATTCATGGAATCAGGATCGGCGCTAATGATCTGGGTTACCGTTGGAAAATTGAAAACATAGTTTTCTGATGGGAAAAACATTTTTAGGTGGAGTTACGGTACAATTTCGCAAATATAAAGAATAAGCGCTCCCTAATGTACATACATTTGCAGTTTTGCAACTTTTTTGATAGGAATTTAAATATAAAAAGAAATAACTTTAATATGTGCACACGCATCCCTTTTAAATATTGTGCAATATAATTATTATTATTATTATTAATATTTTTTATAAAAAGATTTTCTACAAAAAAAAAATAAATGAAATTAAATAACTAAGAAAAGTTGTTAAAATTGAATTCGTACACATATACCCTTCAAAATCATTTAACAAATACTAAACAATTTCATATAAAATTAATATTTAATAAAAATGTACTTAATAAAACGACTTGAAAAAGAAAATAGCAATAAACAATCCGCTGTAAATGGAAATAATGCACACGAACCAACTTCATCGAATGGCATCATTAATATTGCTGCTGCATCTGAATGATGATAATTCTGAAGTTGAAAGTAGATCGTCGGAAAAGTAAGTAATTTTGTATCTGTTAGTATAGGCTACTTTTGTATAATTTATAAAAAAAACTGTACTTACAAAAAACAAGACGAAACTGGTTGCATAATCCACTGTACAAAGATTTATATATATATATGATTTCCTTTAACTCCTACTGGAGCATAGGGCGTCTAAAAGATTTGATTTTAAGAAATGAACCCGGCGAATACAGGGTGCATTGCAATCCAAACTTTCCGTTTTAAATAATAATCAATTCTAATGGCGTTTTCTTTTCTAAAAAAAAGTGTTGCATAAGTTTTACATGTGACTTGGCAACATTTTTAAATGAACCCCTAATTTTTAAGAAGTTTTTTATATTTTACGTTTACAAAAGAACACAAATTTTGGCATTAAACAATAAAGTACAATTAGCGCAAGGTAAATTTAATTACAGGTGGTGGCAAGACTAAAACAATCCAAAGCCAACAGAAACAACAGATGTTTTTTGCATTGCATTGTTAGTGTTTACGGCTCGAAACTTGCCACCACCTTGTACTGAATGATCTAGTGCTGCATTCATGTCCCTTTAATTAAAATGAGTGTTGAACATGTAGCATTTTTTTTAATTTTAAAGGAAACATCATCAGAAAAGAACGCTTTAAACTTTTAAAATAACACATGTTTTTTAGATGTCTAATCTGGCAACTCTTGCCATAAAATAATCTGACAACCGTGTAAACTGACAATTTTTGTTGGCAAATGATTTTGTTGTCAGACAGTTGACTGCCAATGAAACTGTAAGGCTTTCTTACAATCGTCTAAAATGTCAAATTACTTTTTGTGGCAGTTTTTTTTTTTTTTGGCAGTATATTGCCAGACCGTACACTATTGTAAGATCTGACAATCGTCTGTACATAGCTTTTTTAGTTTGCTATCTTAAATTGCCGAAATTGTTTTGTGTATAAGCATCAGAGTACTGCAAAAATCACAATTTTTCTTGATTCACTCATACGCTTAATAACCTTCAATGCTATGCCTGCAAAACAAAGTTCAACGTTTGTAATATTGACATCGTTTCGTTAACATTTTATTTGTGCATGTGTGAGTTTGATGATTGAACGCACTTTGTTTGCATTCATTGATGCGCACGCCATAACACAATTGCCCAAAATCAAAAGGCAGATATTCGTATCCTTTTGCATTCAAGTAGTCATTGTCCACTCGATGAGACAACGACGAACTAAATTAGTATGAGTACGAGTCTCTTTGTTACATTAACAACAATAACAACAATACATTGTACATACAGAACTACTGTACTTTATAAGAAACTAGCTTAACCCGGTGCGCTTCGCTACACTGCGTTAACCACTTCTTCAGTTGAGAGATATTTAATATATGCATCCTATGGAAGGTTTTCCCCCCTGCGCCTTCCCGCTTTATTTTTATTTTCAAAATTGTAGTATACCATAGGAGTGACTTCTACTAAGTTTGAACATTCTTACTATAACAGTTCTTAAGATATGTGATATTAAACATTGGCGTCCTATGGGGGGTAACATTTCCCCGCTGCTATTTTATTTCAATTTTGGGGTTCAGAAGATCATACTACAAAAAGTTTAATAAAAAGAGTGCAGCGGCTCTAAATTATATTTCTATCTATGAGGGGTACTGCTCCTCCTCTGTCCATTTCTATATTGAAATTTAAAGTTTGCCATAATAGTAGCTTTAACCACGTTTGAAGACTCTCCCTTTAATAGTTCTTGAGTTGAGAGATATTTAATATATGCATCTTATGGAAGGTATTTCCCCCCTGCGCCTTCCCGCTTTATTTTTATTTTCAAAAGTGTAGTATACCATAAGTGTGACTTCTACAAAGTTTGAACATTCTAACTTTAATAGTTTTTAAGATATCCGATATTAAACATTGGCGTCCTATGGGGGGTAACACTTCCCCCGCTGCTATTGTGTTTAAATTTTGAGGCTCAGAACATCCTACTACCAAAAGTTCAACAAATTGCTTGCAGCGGCTCTTATTAATATTGCTATCTATGAGGGGTACTGCTCCTCCTCTGTCTACCCCGCCCATTTTTATATTGAAATTTATAGTTTACCATAGTAGTAGCTGTAACCATGTTTGAAGACTCTCCCTTTAATGGTTCTTCTGTTGAGCGATATTTAATTTATGCATCCTATGGAAGGTATTTCCCCCCTGCGCCTTCCCGCTTTATTTTTATTTTCAAAAGTGTTGTATACCATAAGAGAGACTTCTGCAAAGTTTGAACATTCTCACTATAAAAGTTCTTAAGATATGCGATATTAACCATTGGCGTCCTATGGTGGGTACCACTTCCCCCGCTGCTATTTTATTTCAATTTTGAGGATCTGAAGATCCTACTACCAAAAGTTCAACAAAATGCGTGCAGCGGCTCCTAATTATATTTCTATCTATGAGGGGTACTGCTCCTCCCCTGTCAACCCCGCCCATTTTTATATTGAAATTTATATTTTACCATAATAGTAGCTTTAACCACGTTTGAAGACTGTCCCTTTAATAGTTCTTCAGTTGAGCGATATTTAATATATGCATCCTATGGGAGGTATTTCCCCCCCTGCGCCTGCCCGCTTTATTGTTATTTTCAAAAGTGTTGTATACCATAAGAGTGACTTCTAGAAAGTTTGAACATTCTCACTATTACAGTTCTTTAGGTATGCGATGATAAACATTGGCGTCCTATGGGGGATTCCACTTCCCCCGCTGCTATTTTATTTTAATTTTGGGGCTCAGAAGATCTTACTACCAAAAGTTCTGCATAATGCGTGCAGCGGATCTTAATATATGCGATAATTAATATTGGCATCCTATGGGGGATACCAATTCCCCTGCCCCTATCGAAAAAATAAGTAGCCTATTTTATTTTTAGGGCTCACGTGATGTATCTGTAAAAATTTCAGGAAAATCGGTTCAGTAGTTTTGGAGTCTATAAGCCAACAAACATACAAGCATTTTTCATTTTTATATATATAGATGACTAGCTTAACCCGGTGCGCTTCGCTACACTGCTTAAACCACTTCTTCAGTTGAGAGATATTTAATATATGCATCCTATGGAAGGTTTTCCCCCCTGCGCCTTCCCGTTTTATTTTTATTTTCAAAAGTGTAGTATACCATAGGAGTGACTTCTACTAAGTTTGAACATTCTTACTATAACAGTTCTTAAGATATGTGATATTAAACATTGGCGTCCTATGGGGGGTAACATTTCCCCGCTGCTATTTTATTTCAATTTTGGGGTTCAGAAGATCATACTACAAAAAGTTTAATAAAAAGAGTGCAGCGGCTCTAAATTATATTTCTATCTATGAGGGGTACTGCTCCTCCTCTGTCCATTTCTATATTGAAATTTAAAGTTTGCCATAATAGTAGCTTTAACCACGTTTGAAGACTCTCCCTTTAATAGTTCTTGAGTTGAGAGATATTTAATATATGCATCCTATGGAAGGTATTTCCCCCCTGCGCCTTCCCGCTTTATTTTTATTTTCAAAAGTGTAGTATACCATAAGTGTGACTTCTACAAAGTTTGAACATTCTAACTTTAATAGTTTTTAAGATATCCGATATTAAACATTGGCGTCCTATGGGGGGTAACACTTCCCCCGCTGCTATTGTGTTTAAATTTTGGGGCTCAGAACATCCTACTACCAAAAGTTCAACAAATTGCTTGCAGCGGCTCTTATTAATATTGCTATCTATGAGGGGTACTGCTCCTCCTCTGTCTACCCCGCCCATTTTTATATTGAAATTTATAGTTTACCATAGTAGTAGCTGTAACCATGTTTGAAGACTCTCCCTTTAATAGTTCTTCTGTTGAGCGATATTTAATTTATGCATCCTATGGAAGGTATTTCCCCCCTGCGCCTTCCCGCTTTATTTTTATTTTCAAAAGTGTTGTATACCATAAGAGAGACTTCTGCAAAGTTTGAACATTCTCACTATAAAAGTTCTTAAGATATGCGATATTAACCATTGGCGTCCTATGGTGGGTACCACTTCCCCCGCTGCTATTTTATTTCAATTTTGGGGCTCTGAAGATCCTACTACCAAAAGTTCAACAAAATGCGTGCAGCGGCTCTTAATTATATTTCTATCTATGAGGGGTACTGCTCCTCCCCCGTCTACCCCGCCCATTTGTATATTGAAATTTATAGTTTACTATAATTATAGCTTTAACCACTTTTGAAGACTCTCCCTTTAATAATTCTTCAGTTGAGCGATATTTAATATATGCATCCTATGGGAGGTATTTCCCCCCCTGCGCCTACCCGCTTTATTGTTATTTTCAAAAGTGTTGTATACCATAAGAGTGACTTCTAGAAAGTTTGAACATTCTCACTATTACAGTTCTTTAGATATGCGATGTTAAACATTGGCGTCCTATGGGGGATTCCACTTCCCCCGCTGCTATTTTATTTTAATTTTGGGGCTCAGAAGATCTTACTACCAAAAGTTCTGCATAATGCGTGCAGCGGATCTTAATATATGCGATAATTAATATTGGCATCCTATGGGGGATACCAATTCCCCTGCCCCTATCGAAAAAATAAGTAGCCTATTTTATTTTTAGGGCTCACGTGATGTATCTGTAAAAATTTCAGGAAAATCGGTTCAGTAGTTTAGGAGTCTATAAGCCAACAAACAAACAAACAAACAAACAAACAAACAAACATACAAACATTTTTCATTTTTATATATATAGATAGATAAAGAAATAAAAACAGTTTCTATTTCTATGGAAATTGTTCGTACCTATATATGTGCGTTTGCGTTTCATTTCATTTTTTTTTTCTTCTACTACATAGCAACTGCTGAATGCCTACATGAGTAATGATTGCTTGATTTTTGACTTTTTTGTATGTATTTGTTTTTCTTTACCAAAACAATCATTGTCGGACCAAACACACAATCATCCTAATTGACAAACGAAGCTAAACGGTGGTATAAATAGCAAAGTTTGATGTGCATTATTTGAATGACTGCACACCAGCAGCGAATGTGTGTCGTTGCGCAAGTTTGATTGTATGAACGCAAGCGAGTGTATTTGTTGGTGTTCATTTAATGCGAATTTTCTGCAATCACACAAAGCCGTTCTCTGATAAGCTTTTGCTTATAGGCATATCCCACATGGGCCGTATTTTTTCCAAAATGAGGCCGGTCAGACAGTTACTGTTAATGGTGTTCCCAATCGTGAGAAGATAACGAACTTTTTATGGCCCGAATTTGAAGATATGGATGTGGACGATATATGTATGGTTTCAACAGGACGGTGCCACTTGTAACACAGCTAACGAACAATGGCTCTTTTGCGCGACAAATTCAATGACCGTATGATCTCACGTGGTGGCGATGTCAATTGGCCGCCAAGATAATATGATTTGACTTCTTTCTTTGGGGTTATTTGAAAGAAAAGGTGTACGTCGATAAGCCAGCAACAATTCAAGAGCTAAAGGATGAGATAGTTCGGCAAATTAACGGCATATAACTTCAATTATGCCTCAGCGTCATCGAAAATTTGGACCATCGGATGGAGGTGTGCCGCAGAGGTCGCGGTGGCCATCTGGCCGGTATTTTGTTCAATACATAATTGAACCATACAAATATTATCATAAAAAAAGAAACGACAATAATATCCTAAATACAGTTGTGCTGGCAAGCAAAATTTTCACATAATTACATGAACAAAATCCCGCTTAAATGACCTCGCTTAAATGCATTTCCCGTTTAAATGATTCCTTATTTTTGTCTGAAATTACATAAATTTGAACAAAATAAACCGCTTGAATGCGTAACCAAAAAACTTTTGTTTTTTTTTAGATATCCGGCAAGGCATTTATAAAGTTAGTAAAAGTATTTTGTACTTACATATATATGTGGCAACACAAATATTAAAAACGGCAGTTGAAGTAAAAAAGTAAATTTATCTTGAATTTCGACAATCATAGAGAATCATTTTAAAGAGTTATCGGAATCTTCCAATGATGAAGAAGAGAAAATAATTGCAGCTCCAACTAAGTGCCATTAGTTTTATCCGTAGATACTTTGTGCTACAAAATAAATGCACCAATGAAATTGAAACCATGGCAGGAAGACATAAATGGTTTTAATAATATTAACGGGGCGTTAACATTTGCCGAAATATTGGTTCGAATAAACATTGAAAGTTTTTAAAAAAAAAGACCTAAAGCTCGACAATTTATTAATACTTCAAAAAAATAAAGGTCGAATAAAATAAATATAACATACAAAACATAATTATATTTTTAATAAATATGTATGTGCATATGAATTTATGTAAGAATGTTTATTGAATTAGTTTTAGTTTAAATATTATATTTCATTTCGGATGAGAACTAGGTATAATAAATTTTATTTTCCCTTAAACCTAAAAAAGAAGTTTTAAATGAAAAAATGAAGCGAGTTTTTTTTTAAATGCGTTGATTGCGCATTTACCCGGGTTATCGGTTAAATGATTCCCCGTTTAAATGCGTAGAAAACTGAACATTTTTTGATGCGCACTAAGGCGGGAACTACTGTAATTTGTGTTTTATTTAAAATCAACATCGGTCCTTAAAATTTGACCGCCCTTTATATACAGTAAAAAAATATGTAAAAAATTGACTTGTGAAAGGATTTTTTTATTGTAGAACCAACACAATAATAAAAATTATTTTCAAAATAAGTAGATTTTTCAGTCGTTATTTTTAAAATTTGCTTGTTTTGCTTGCGTGCTCGTTGAATGCAGACGTGTCTTTCTCTTTTAACTCGGCATACGGTTTTTTTTTTTTTTAACATAAATAATTGTATATTTATAATATCATATTATTTTTTTTAAAAAATAATATAAGATCAGCGAATGAATGGACGCTTTAAAATAATTTTTAAATTAGTGAACATAATATTTATAATACAAATATTAAAAATTACAAATAACAAAAATATATGTATGTACACACATACATATACATACATACATTTTAAGCAAAAACATTTCTTGTTTTTCTTTATTCTTTTTTTTTATTCTCGGGGTTTTTAAACAACAAATAAAAAGAAGAGCACAATTAAACAAACAGTAATATATAAAAAAAACGCTTATGAATGCTAATAATGCAAAAACAATAAAACATAATGAAAGAAATGCATATGTTACAGTGAGTGTTGACGAAACAAAAGTAGAAACAAAAAAAAGAATCGATGATAGCAATTACTTAACGGCTAAACCTATTACTCGAACGCGTTCGCTCTCACCCTCTTTATTTACAAATACGGTCGATCGTAATACAATAACAAGTTTGTTAACTGCAAGCGCTGCCGCAGAGCCAAAAAAAACTTTAATAAGTGATGATACTGTTAACCCCAAAACGGCCGCTATGGACAACTCAGTAACTCAAGTAAAAACTTCTCAAAAGCCTACAGTACAAGTTGGTATGGACAGGTACATAACAGTGCTCAAACGGGGACGCAGCCCTACCTCTGCAGCAGTTGCTTCGGCCTCAAAAGTACCAACTCTTGATAAAATAAATTCTCAAAATCGTTTTGCGATTCTGGAGGATGAATCCTCTGAAGCACCAAACGTCATTAAATCGTCCAAGCCTCCCCCGATATATCTTAGGGAACAAAATTCAAATGAGCTCATAAAGAGTTTGATATCAGTGATAGGTGAAAATTCGTTTTACGTAGCGGCTATCAAGCGTGGCAGTATAAACGAGACAAAAATTCAAGTCAATCATGAGAATGATTTTCGAAAAATAATAAACAACTTTGAGGCACTAAAAAAAAACTTTTATACATACCAACTGAAAAGCAGTAAAGGTCTTCAGGTAGTGATTAAGGGTATTGACTCATGTGTGGACCCAGAAGAGGTAAAAACATTCCTAGAAGAAAAAGGCTTCAAGGTAAAACATGTAGCAAACATTAAAAATAGAGAAAAAATTCCCCAACCACTTTTTCGAGTGGAGTTTGAACCCGGCGACGTAAAGCTTAAAAAAAATGAAACGCATCCCATCTATGATTTAAAATACATTCTGTACAGAAAAGTAACTATAGAGGAGCCGCACAAGAGAGGTGGTCCCGTTCAATGTTTGAACTGCCAAGAATTTGGCCATACTAAGGCATACTGCTACTTACCCCCTGTTTGCGTAGTATGTGGTGAGCTACACGGTACAGTTCTTTGCGATAAATCTAAAAATGACCCCAACGTTAAAAAATGTAGCAATTGTGGCGGTAATCACACAGCCAATTATAGAGGATGCCCTGTATACACTATCGTAAAGCAGTCGGTTGGACCGAAAACTAATTCCCCTCAAATGCAGGTAACAAATCAGCTAAACACTAATGACATTCAGGCTCCACAGCCTAGTAATAACAGAACCTCCTACGCTAACATTCTAAAATCAAACCATGTGCCAATGCAAGGTTCTTCGCCAATTAATGAAGAAACTCCAGTTTCTAATTTAAGTCGTCTTGAAAAAACCATGGAAACATTAGTGCAAACAGTTAATAATTTTACGAACACAATGGGTAATATGATGCAGGAAATTCTAAGAATGCAATCGATGTTATTGCAAGCTGTACTTAACAAGCCATGAACTGTTTAAAAATCTGTTTTTGGAACGCAAACGGCATCCGCCAACATAAAAATGAATTAGAATACTTTCTAAAAAATAAACAAATTGATGTCATGTTGGTTTCTGAAACTCACTTGACCTCAAGAAATACGTTTAAAATCAATGGTTATATACTATATGATACTAAGGACCCTCGAGATAAAGCTTGTGGAGGCTCTGCCATTTTGATAAAAGCCCGAATCAAACACTACTTAATGTTTGATCATTGTGAAGATTATCTGCAAGCAACGACTATTTGTGTTGAAGAGCTTAATCGAAACTTAGTAATTTCTTCTTTATACTCTCCACCTAGATTTGCCATATCAGAAGGCCAATATTATAAATATTTTAAATCATTAGGACCCTGTTTCCTCGCCGCTGGCGATTATAACGCTAAACATACCTTCTGGGGGTCACGACTTATAACACCAAAAGGTCGTGTTTTGTTTAACACAATCTCTAAAATGGGTTTAAACGTGGTCGCGAGCGGACAACCAACATATTGGCCTACTGATCAGCAAAAAATTCCAGATGTTATCGACTTTGGCGTGGTTAAAAACATCCCCACAGAAACGGTTCATGTTGAAGCTTCCTTAGAATTATCATCCGACCACACACCTACAATTGTTACTATATCGAACCCAAATAGAATTGTATCTCCGTCATGTTACTTAGCGACGTCAGCCACACAAATAAATTGGTTAAAATATAAAAAATTTCTCAGTGCCCATTGCCTAGAAAATATTTCGCTTAGTACACCGGAGAATGTGGATCTCTCTATTGTTAACTTTGACAGTTATCTTAAACTAGCTGTTCAACATTCCAGCGTTACCCCCAAAAAAATTAAAAATAATAAAATATATTCTTCAGATGTCGAGCGGCTCTTGACTGAAAAAAGGAGAGTTCGAAGAGAGTGGCAACTGTACAGATCCCCGCAACTTAAGAATTTATTAAAAGAGTGCACAAAAAGGCTAAGAAAGTTACTGCAGACTCAGAAAACGGCTTCTCTAGAAAAATATCTTAAGGAACTTGATGCAACTCCACAATCTGACTACTCATTATGGCGTGCAGCTAGAAATCTAAAAAGGCCAGTTATATCTAAGCCACCATTAAGAAACTTGAATGGTAGTTGGGCAAGAAACGATATTGAAAAAGGAAATCTGTTTGTTAGCCACTTGAAAAACGTATTTACACCAAATATATCTCACAATATTGCGGTCGAGTTACCACCTGTTGCTGCTAGAGCAGCTATTCCCCTCAGATTTGAGATAAGAGAAATCGAACAGGCTATTTGTGACTTAAACACTAAGAAGGCACCTGGTATTGATAAAATCAGTAATAAAATGCTTTTAGAGCTACCTCGCACAGCAAAGAAAATTATTCTTTTTATTTTTAATGCTATTTTACGCCTTGAATACTATCCTCAAAAATGGAAGGTTTCCTTAGTTACCATGATACCAAAGCCAGGTAAAGATCATACAAAAGTTGAGTCATATAGGCCTATTAGCTTATTATCAAATATGTCAAAGCTGTTTGAGAAATTATTAGTTTCAAAATTAACACCGATTTTAAGTGAAAATAGATGTATTCCAAACCATCAGTTCGGATTTAGAAGAAAACACAGCACAATCGAACAGACTCATCGAATAGTTAATGTCATAAGAAAAGCATTTGAAGAAAAAAAATATTGCTCAGCACTCTTCATCGATGTTTCGCAAGCTTTTGATAAAGTCTGGCATGAAGGCTTATTACATAAATTGAAGAAAAATTTACCAGCAAACACACACAAGCTGCTAGAAAGCTACTTAGTCGGTCGTCAATTTATTATTAAAGAAGGAAATTTCTTAAGTTCACCTCAGCCCATTGGTGCTGGAGTCCCTCAAGGCAGCATCCTGGGCCCTCTATTATACTTAATTTATACTTCGGACATGCCAACAAGCAACTACACCCAAACTTCAACATTTGCAGACGATACAGCTTTTCTAAGCGTCCACGAAAACCGTTATGAAGCATCTCGTTACTTACAGCATCATATATTTAAACTAGAAATATGGTTAAGACAATGGAGGATAATGGTCAATGAGCAAAAATGCGTGCATATAACATTCACCTTGCGCCGGGAATCTTGCCCCCATATTACAATCAATAATCAAATAATTCCTCAACATTCGCATGTAAAATATCTCGGTATACATCTGGATCGGCGATTAACGTGGAAATGCCATATAGAGGCAAAATTAACTCAAATGAAACTAAAAGCCATTCAAATTCATTGGCTTATTGGTAGAAACTCTGTCCTTAGTCTCGACTGCAAACTTCTTCTTTACAACTCCATCTTAAAGCCAATCTGGTGCTATGGTATTCAGTTATGGGGCACTGCCTCGGCCTCTAATATAGAAAAAATTCAAAGACGCCAAAATAAAATTCTTCGAATAATCACAGCTGCCCCTTGGTATGTAAAAAACTCAAATATTCACAAGGATCTCAATGTTCCATTAGTCAAAACTACTATAACAAAAAATGCAGTAAAATATTTAAAAAGGCTTGAACAACATCCAAATCCACTAGCTCGAAATATTTTAAATCATGGCGGCCACACTCGCTTAAGAAGAAGAGACACTGCAGCACTTATCCAATTAGATGAGCGATAAACACCTATATAAGTGAACAGAACCCGTGATGAAGAAAATTTTTGTCTGGCACTGGCAGGACAAAAAATAACGTATTAGGTTAAGATTTGATTAATTATTGTTAGTTCATATTTAATATATGAAGATTCAATAAATAAATAATGAGAAAAAAAAAAAAAAAAAAAAAAAAAAAAAATTTTAAAATAAGAAACATTATCTTTTAGCTACTGTTTTAAATACAAAAAATTTGGGGCGTTTTTAAAAATTGTTCAATAAAAAATTGGCTCAATATAAAACAAGCATCTAGTATCTCACAACAAAAAAATTTACATTAAATATTTCACAAAATATAATTTATTAGGTCTATTTGCATTCTTATACACACTACTCAGTAACATTGTTTGTTTAAGTTTTATTTAAATAAGAACACAAGTTTTAAAAAAATTCCCAATGATGAATTTCTGCTATTGCTTTCCAATAAAACACGTGTTTCAAGATCAACAATAAGATTTGAGTATTGGAAGTTATTTAGAACATTTCCAAAAAATTATTTAGTAAATATTTATTCTAAAATAAATAAAAATTTTTTATCCACAACTAACTGCTTCAAAAAAATCTATAAAAATGTTAACCTTTAAAAATTTTGTAGCATTGTACAGTTGCCAACTTTAACGATCAGTAAAAATCTTTTGAATCTGCGAAATTAGTTTCACAATGAAGTCCTTTATCTTTTATTTTGTTCTTGTCGCTATAACCGTTGCCTTTTTCCAAGTTTCAGTAGCAACACCACAACTGGAAATCGGTCCGGTAAGTGATACACAGTTATCTAAAATATTTTAAAAATTGTCAACAATTTTCAAAAATGTTTCTTTATTTTTTAGTTTTCGAACTGGGACTTTTGTGGTCAATTGGGAGACGATTGTGTGAGCCATGGTGATTGCTGCAGCAAGCACTGCCAGGATTATCTTTTTGAATGTTTGTAATAAAAATGTTGTACTACAACAAGAAGATTAAACAATAAAATAAAAAACCTTTTAAATAAAAAAGTTTGATTTTAACAAAAATGTTATTTGTTTATCAAAGATCACGTGGTGGCTGGGGTTTTAAAGATTTCTGTTGCAGCTGCAATGAGCTTGGAACTGAGGACACAGTATATCTTCAGCTATGTGATTACCCGGCTTTGAATTTAACCAGACATAAGTTATTTGGGAAACATCTTAGCCCAACGAAGTGGCCATAGCCACCTCAACATTCAACCAACATCAAAGTCCGAAATTAGATCCATATCCATAACAAGTGATGTGGTTCTATAAAAACAAAGTTACAATCGACTCTACTTGATTGCACGCTTAGTTTTCTCCATTGTATAACGTCAGCCAAAGTTTTCAAAAACTTAATTAATTTGTTTTTGGCTTCAAACACCAAGCAATTTTAAGATAAAAAAAAATAGTAGCAGTTTATTTCGAATAACATGCCAGTTCGACAGTTTTATTCTTACAGCGGCTTGGGCTGACAAATTGTATGTACTAGCATGGTAGCAAGAAGTTTGCAATAGAGTTAAGATAGGTAGAAATAATATAAATTAAAAGTAAAAAACCTATTTAAAAAACAAGCCTTTATTTGAATGCGCTAAAAAGAAAAAATAAATGTTTTCTTTAAAACTTTTACTATCAACTCATACGTCATTACACAATTTATATGATATAAAAGCTTGTCGCGAGATTAAAGTTCTTGTACTTACTTAGTTTGAAAATTTTAATAGTTAAAATCAAGTTATTAATTCACTTGTTTTTCTGCACAAGTAAATTTCGCGACAAGCTTTTTTATTATATAAATTGTGTAATGACGTTATAACCCATCAAAAACTTTACTTATCTGGTAAGTTAGCAAGAAATATTGGAGAAAAATAAACACTACTTATTTTTCGGCTGAATAACTACTTATTTTTGTTCGAGGTGTCCACAGAATTCAGTACTTACAATACACTTACTAAAAGCAAAAAAATATCTACACGCAGAGAAAAAATATGGTTGGGCATGGTTACGGCAACAACACTATGTTTAATGTAACAAAATATTGTTATCGTACACAAATAATTGTTATTTTTATTTAATATCAACAATATTATAGTTACTGTAAACATATCAATGTTTATCGCAATTATGAATTTGAGTATTGTTGACCGAAAAATAATTATGTTTCTAACAACTTAATTATGATAACTTTCTAAACATATTATATTTCTTACAACCATATCATGATATTTAATAGCCATAACATGATAACTTTCTATACATTTATCATATTATGTTAAAGATGCAATCAAACTATTTTTACTCTAATCATATTATGTTAGCGCCATTTGTAAAATAATTTTGAAGAAGTTGGTCGTTTTTTTTATTTGTGAGCGGTTAAACAATTAAAAGATAAAATTGCATAAAAAAAATAAGTTTAAAGAAATTAAAATATTAGCGGAGTTCATTCAAGTATTAGTGATGTAATAGTGCAAATGCAAAATATCATAGTTTTTTGTAAAATCCAACAACAAAACACACAGAGATTTCGTTATATTTTATAAAAGTGCTACGATATTTCTGTGGTTTTCATGGGCAACCGCGTATGTCTTAAAACAAATTGTTCAGGAAAGCCGAAAACCCATTCTAGATCAAACTATGGGCTAGGTATTGCACATTTTAAACTTTGTCATTACGTTACAAAACAGATTGATAAATCTTTTTTCAAAAAAATATAAAGAGCGTTCAAAATTAGGCAATATGGCATCAACATCTTAAAATAAAAAAAATGGACACACGCGGTTGCCCATGAAAACCACAGATTCTTCATTTGCTCTTTTGGAAGCCTTATATTGAACTCCGCTATTTGATTAACATTAAGAAAAATTGTAAAAAGCCACAAAATAAAAAATCGATTCAAAAATATTTAAATTTATTTTGTATTTTTATGACAGCTATGAAAGGTGCTGTATCATAATATGATTGCTTCTAAATTTATTATGATTAACATGATGATAATATGATTATTTCTTAGCTTATTATGATTAACATGACAATAATATGATTAATTTCTTAGCTTATTATGATTAACATGACAATAATTTGATTACTTCTTAACTTAGTATGATTAACAGAATAATAATATGATTAAGGGAAAAATATTATGATGACATATTACGAGTATATTGAGTCATAATATGTTTCAATAATAATCTTAATATGGTGACTACAATCATAATTCTTATCATAATATGTTGCTCTTAGAATATGTTTACCACAACCATGTTTTTTCTTTGCGTGTACTTAGGAGATACATTAGTAAAATATGTGTTATCTATATGGATGATATATTAGTGTTTGGAACTTCCCTTCAGGAACATATTGACAATTTGAAAAAAATATTTCGGACGTTAAGAGAAGCTAATTTAAAAGTGTCGCTAAATAAAAGTGAGTTTTTGAAATCAGAAACTAATTTTTAGGGCATATTGTAACAGCAAATGGAATAAAAGCAGATCCTAAAAAAATTGATTGCATAAGAAATTTTCCTAAACCAAAGACTGTAAAAGAGCTACAAGCATTTTTAGGATTAAGTGGTTATTACAGGAAATTTATCCCAGATTATGCTAAAATAGCCAAGCCGCTTACTTTGAGGTTAAAAAAGGACGTTCAGATCAACGTAAATGACACCGACTTTAAAGAATCTTTCGACAAGTTGAGAAAAATACTGACTTCAGATATGGTACTAAGGTATCCTGATTTCGAAAAAGAATTTTTACTTACCACGGATGCCAGCAACTACGCATTGGGTGCTGTGCTATCTCAAGCTAATGGTCCTATAGCGTTCGCTTCAAGAACGCTTAACAAACATGAAGTTAATTATAGCGTAATTGAAAAAGAATTACTTGCTATAGTTTGGGCTTGTGGTCAGTATAGACATTATTTATATGGAAGAAAATTTAGATTGCATACAGATCATAAACCACTAATTTGGTTAGCTAGCTTAAGGGAACCTAATTCAAAGATGATTCGATGGAAAATTAAGCTCAACGAATATGAGTTTGATATAAGCCATGTACAAGGTAAGGAATACAAGGTAGCAGATGCCTTATCAAGGATAACAAGTGCGGAGGTGAATCTATTTGAGTGCGAAACGTGTCAGCTTACAAAAGAAAAGAGGTCTTAAACCAACATGTAAAACACAAGCACGGTGCTCACATTTTCCAATGTCAGTTTTGTAATGGCGTATTTGAAAGCAAAGTAGGTATAAAAAGGCATTTCTTACGAAAGCATAGAAACGAAAAACCAAATTTTAAAATTGTAGAAAGGGATACTGTTCAGCCTAAAAATGTTAGAAAAGAAACAAGAAAAAGACAGAACTCGCCTGTACTAACGGTACATAGCGCTCAGGATGACGGATTAGATCATATTCAGGTGACAGGAAGTCCTCTACAGTTTGCAAGTAAACAAATACTAATTGAAAAACAAGAAGAAGATTCCTACGAAGAGAAAATTCAATTTAAAAAGAAACTGTACAAATTCGGAGTCAATGCAGATGACTACAGGGCAGTATTGGAGAAAATACTTAAAATAATCAAAGAAGAAGAAAACGTGGTAATTTATTGCAACATTGAGGAATTATACACTATGATTCAAGATGAAGTAATTAAGTTAAAGAATATAAAAAAAATTAGAGTTTATAGAACTTATCAGGGTTGTCATAGAAACCAATATTTGTTTTGCTAATTGTCGGTTTTGAAACCAATATTGGTTTCATTTGGTGTCACGAAACCAAGTTGGTTTTGTTAATTTCGAATGTAAATAAAACCAATATCGAAACAGCTGTTGTTTACATTTTTATTATTTTTTCTTTTACTTTTTTGCAGAAAATTTACAAAATATTATATGTTTTTCATTAAAATATCAGTAAAAGTGTTTTTTGTGAAAATAATTTATATCAAATAATTAAAAGGTGATAAGTGCTTATAAAGAAAATAAAATGGCATCAGTAGTTGTAGCATTTTTGTTATTGGAAGATGATCTTGCATTGCATTAGCTGTTTTAATTTGTGTAATTTTATTGTTTTGTAAAAATATGTACATTATTATAAAGCGAATTTATTAAAAATATTAACAAATTTGTTGTTTAACGTTATAAATAAGTAAAGTGACCACTTCTGTCTGTTGTTGCATATTTGTTGTTAGCAGAAAAAGTGAGAAGAAGACTTTTGCAAATTTGCAGCAGCCCGCTGCCGGAGACTACCGGAAACATGCAAAAAATACTATTTTACCAATTTATCAATTTAATTTACTTCTATCTGTGGAAAGAATCATACTGTTAAATAAAAATTACGTTTTTAGCAACTATATTTATTTCCAATAAAAGAAACAAGAGCTGTAAGCTGCTTGGTTTATTTCCAATAAAAAACCGATAACATTGGTTTCTGTGACACCCAAAACCGACACTAATTTTAGTTCGAACATAAAACCAATAACATTGGTTTCTATGACACCAACGCATTTTTTCTTGTCGTTTTTAAAACCAATTCTGACAATATTGGTTTCTATGACAACCCTGTATAAAGATCAATTAATTCGAGCCAAAAATACTTTCAGCTCAATGGAGGTTTTGGTTGACCATAGCGATGAACATACTTATGATCCACTCTCGGAAGATGTTCTGGTTGACGTTACCGACAATGTTCACACTTTACGCGACACTAGCTCAGAAAATTGAATTTACAGACCTGAGTGCAGGAAATGGATTTTCTATCGTAAATTTAGGGAAAAGACACCTTATTAAAGAATATCATAACATTGTACATATATTCAACGTTACAAAATATGAAGAATATATACAGAAATTAGAAAATAGTACCACAAATTTGGATGACGATTACATAAATCAAGAATTGCAGTATTTGAAAACATCCCTGAAAATGCTAATCCCACATAGACAGAAACGAGGACTTATTAACGTTTTGGGAACGGGATTAAAATACCTATCCGGTACAATGGACAATGACGACAGACTAGAAATTGAAAATAGGTTGAGAACGATGGAAACTAATACCCATAATACAATTGAACAATCCAATAGTCAAATTAATATAAACCAACATTTTGATGACCAGTTGACTAAATTATCTAAAATATATGAAATGGAAAGTAAAAAGATGTATTTAGAATATGCACAAATTAATTATGCGAATGAAAAGGATGAATTAGAAATACAAAAGACAAAGGTCACCTTCCAGATAGCAAAACTAGAAAAGATAATTGACAAGGTTGGAGGAATACTTTTGACATCAAGCCTAGGGCTTCTAAGCCAAAATATATTAACTGATGAGGAAATAGAAGAACATGGCAAAACTTTTGAAAAGTTACAAAATATTAGAATAGCCGTAGCAACAAATGAACGAAATATCCTGATTATAATCCAAATTCCCCAATTAACACCTGAATTTAATGAAACCCTATTTATCCGACCAGTTTCAAATAACAAAAATTTAGAGTTAAATGAAAAATTGCATACATACATATATCACAAAAGATAATATTATATATTTTGAAACCAATCATAAAAAGAATTTAACCCTGATTAAAGATAACTGTATTGAAAATATACTAAATTATAAAAAAATGCAATGTAATTATCGGAAAAATCCATTTATAAATGTAATAATAGAAGTAAATTCTAATTTGATTTTTGCTATAAATATGAATAATGTAACTGAAGAATGTAAAATTAAGATTCTTGAAAAATGGTATGATAGAAAATCATACGGTAAAAGTATAATAATACCTAATTTTCCTAAGGAAATACAGATAAATTTTGAGGAAGAATTACCAATAAAAAATTTAACTTACCAGCACATTAGAAATATAAGATAAATAAAAAGCATTACAATACAATCAAAAAACAATTAACATAGCCTTTTACATTGTAATCGTAGTTGCAACAATTCTAATCATTGGGTACCTTATCATTAAATTCCAATCTAAAAAGACCATAAATAAAACTATTATATCGTTTCCCAAATGTCATTCAGAAATTGGGAACCAATCTTCGTCGGGGGGAGTTTTACCCAACGACATAATTATGACCAAATATCCATTCGTAATATGAATCGCAAATACCCAGTGATTCTAATTATTGAAATACGAATAGCGAGTAATTATTTATGTTTATAAATAATTACTCACACCATACTTACATTTCTTGTAATATGAGTGAAATAAAAACCATATTGTGTAGGTTTTATTTTTAGTAAGTTTTAATTTTATCATTTGTTTATATTCAATATGAGCCAAAAGCCAAATTGAATATAACCAAGTGCGATTAGTTTTTAAGCCCAGTCTTTTGAAAGTAGTCTTTAAGAAACAATCTTTTAAGTCTCAAAAGCAAATAATGAATAAAGTTTAAATTTAAAATAAAAGAAAATTTTAATCACTTTATTTAAATTCATACATACATATTTTCCAATTTATAAAAATACACACGATTTTCATTTTCTGACAATGTCTAACAACAGATCATGCAGATCCGGTAGATTTTTCAGTCGTTATTTTTAAAACTAGAAAAACTATATTTTAGATACTGTTACAAAAAAAATAGGACCTTTCTGGAATTTGTTCTATGAAAAATAGGCGAAATATAAAATAGCAATGAAATTATTTTAAATTTCAATGCTTTAAACAAGTTTCTATCTCACTACAAAAAAAAAAACTACAATCAAATGTGTGAAATACAATAGAAATAATTTATTAGGTCTATTTACACTCTTATTGTAAAGATGTAAAGAAAACTCTAAGTATTTTTATTAATATTTAATTTACTTGATCTTTTATTATTTGATTTATGAACAGCCGCTTGTGCGACTGTTCTTCTCTTGCTTGTGTTTTTCAATTTCTTTTATTATTTAATTTAATTATTACTTGCGGGACAGCCGCTTGTGCGACTGTCCGCTTTGATAGAACAATTCTTATTATTCATTATTATTTATTCTTAATAACTAACAACTTATTTTTACTTATAAAATAATGCTTACACAGCATAATTTATTATTAAATCAGTGAGAATATGCATCGTTGCAAATTCTCACTGATGGGTTTGATGTGTGTGGACATTTTTGCTTACACAAAGTGTGAAGCTCGTGTTACATACAGAAGGTATGGTAACGACGACTTGTCAAACACACTACACCTCCCTTTTTCGGAAAAGAATAATCAATACTAGTTTGATTATTCTTTTATATAACATAACGTTGAAAATACAAATTAAATTATTTCCCTCACTCTCCCTTTTAAAAGAAAAAAAAAAAAAAAAATTTTGTTATAAAAAAAAAATTTTTTTTTTCAAATAGGCGGAACCAAATTAGAACATTATAGTTAAAAGAAAAATTAATCTTGGCTCGCCGTTCAATATTTAAAGGGGATGAGTAGGAGTGGGGATTACGTACAATTATTAAAATTAAAAGGTCATTTTTTTTTTCTCTGATAATTGTGATTCATTAAAAGTTATAAGTGTTATAAATGTAAAAAAAAATACTAATTCACTAATTCTAATTCAAAGTTAGAAGGGTTATAAATGTAAAAAAAATAAAAAAATTTAAGTATTCTTAGTAAGAAATTATATTATTTTGAGTCCTGTATATAGGAATTATAATTGTTTCTTATATGCGCGTGACATTGGATCTTTATGAAAATAGTTTTAATCGTGAGTACATTAAAAAAAAAATATATATATATATATATAGCCGATTTATTACCCTTACCTTTGAGGGTTTCATTATTAGGTCCTAGGAAAAATTGACTTTCATCTAGTGAAAAGTCACAATGTTGTCAGATTATAATTATCAGCTATTTTTTCAAGCTTTAGAAAGTGGTGACCTAAGTCTACATTTCTATTAATAATTAGATCTGTCAACCTAAAATCGGAAAGAACTTGCTTTCCTTTGAGTATATTTACTTTATCTTGAGTAAAATACTTTCGCGGCGTTTTACGGTACTCTAACTATGCGCATCAATTATAATTACTACTCAAAAAAATAAAAAAAAATTTTTAAAATTATGAATTGGGGAAAAAGGAATTCAAAATATATTTGAATTAAAAATATAAAATTATTTTCAATAATTTTTTTTTTTTAAAAAAAAAAATTATACAAATATGAATAAAAAATTATGTTCCTACTCGTTCTAATGAACGCTAAAAATTTAAAGCATTAAAAAAAAATTAAAATAAACGAATTCTAATTCGATCCTAGATTATGAATAAAGAATATTATGTTTCCTACTCGTTCTAATGAACGTTAAAAAAAAAATTTAAAGTATGAAAAATTAAAAAAAATTAATATAAACGAATTCGGATTCGATCCTCATGAGGTCATTTATATAAAAAAATTTAAAAATATGAAAAAAAAATATATGTAGAATTATGTTCTAAAATATAAAAGTATATTTGGAATAAAAAACATAAAAAAAAAATATATATAAAAATTGTCAAATCATGGTATGTCAAATCAGGGTATGTCAAATCAGGGTATGTCAAATCGTTCATCCTTTTCTCCACTCTACTAAAAAATTAAATTGTAAGAAAAAGAAAACTACCTAAATTAAAAATATGTATTTGACGAAAGAGAAAAAAAATTATTTTTAGAACTAGACGTCATACAATACGTCTCCTAAGCTAATTAATTAATAAATTATAGAGATAGTTTTTTTTTTTTTTTTTTGTTATACCACTGCAGGGACACGTATGTATACAGCGGTGCTTTAGTTTTTAGTAGCATTGTTATTAATTTATTAAATTTTATTTTATTATACCATTTTTAATGGTTATTTAATAATTATTGTTGATTTTTCTTATTAGGGTTAGTTGTTAAATAAAAATTAAAAGTTATATATATAAAAAATAATTTTAAAAATATTTCATTTATTTAATTTAAATCACTTTTTATTTATATATTTTCTTTGCTTTTAAAAAAAAATTTTATATAAATTTTTCGCATCATTTTTTTTTTTAACTTAAAAACCTCATTTAAAATATTTAATTAGTTTTGATTAATTTTAAACTTTAATTAAAACATTAAGTTACTTTACGTTAATTTTATTTTTTTGTTTGTATAAAAATTAACATTAAAAAAAATTTTTTTTTTTTTTTTTGTTTTTATTTACTTTACACAAGAGTTTTGTTGTTTAAAATAATTGTTTTTGCTCTATCAAATATGATTTTTGTAGAAAAATTAAAACTTTTAATTATAAAAAAAATTAAATAAAATAGATTAAATAAAGAATTTTGGATCTAATTATGCTGTCGTGAAGTGTTATTAAAAATTTTTTTTTTTAAATCCTTTTATTTAGTTATTTTTTTTTTGTAAATCCTTTTTATATTTTTAATATGAAATATATAACGATGTTTATCAGGTGTTGTGAGGTTAAAAATTTTCATTAATTTTTTATTTAACTACTTTATTTTTAATTTTAGAAGTTAGATATATGCTTTTATTTTACTTAGAACTTTCAACATTTTTGTATTTTATATTTTTTTTTTTTTTAATTATTTCTTTTTGTTTATAATGTGTAATGATTCATATAGTAGCAATATTACATATATAGATTAATACATAATATGTATATAAACTATTTTTGTTTTCTCATTAACAGAATTATTAATGTTTAACTTTATGTTCCATTCCACCACTTTTTTTTTTATTCCCTCGTTGGCTGGTCCTTGGCCGACCAGACTGGCAGGATCGCCATGTAAAGATGTAAAGAAAACTCTAAGTATTTTTATTAATATTTAATTTACTTGATCTTTTATTATTTGATTTATGAACAGCCGCTTGTGCGACTGTTCTTCTCTTGCTTGTGTTTTTCAATTTCTTTTATTATTTAATTTAATTATTACTTGCGGGACAGCCGCTTGTGCGACTGTCCGCTTTGATAGAACAATTCTTATTATTCATTATTATTTATTCTTAATAACTAACAACTTATTTTTACTTATAAAATAATGCTTACACAGCATAATTTATTATTAAATCAGTGAGAATATGCATCGTTGCAAATTCTCACTGATGGGTTTGATGTGTGTGGACATTTTTGCTTACACAAAGTGTGAAGCTCGTGTTACATACAGAAGGTATGGTAACGACGACTTGTCAAACACACTACATTATACACACTACTCAGTAACATTGTTTGTTTAAGTTTTAATTAAATAAGAACACAAGTTTTAAAAAAATTCCCAATGATGAATTTCTGCTATTGCTTTCCAATAAAACACGTGTTTCAAGATCAACAATAAGATTTGAGTATTGGAAGTTATTTAGAACATTTCCAAAAAATTATTTAGTAAATATTTATTCTAAAATAAATAAAAATTTTTTATCCACAACTAACTGCTTCCAAAAAATCTATAAAAATATTTAACTTCAAAAATGAAAACGTCTGATTTTAGCAAAAATGTGGCTGTGGTTGAAATCCAAATCGCGGGGTGGGGTTACAAGAATCGTCAGGAGAGCTATTCACTTGTGTTAGGCTCTAGCTGCGAGGATAAATCATTTATAGGTGATATTGCTATTAGAACAGATGCTGCTGGCTATTCCTAAGGCAGCGAAGGTTAAACAGCCCCAGCTTCTAAGCAAGGAGCTAGTTTTCGAGATTAGGCCAACACCACAGGTGCTCATGTTTATCTGTTTCCATATTTGTACGATCAACTGTTTATAGAAGGGTAAGAGTAAAAGCTTCCAAGTTAGGAACAGAAAGTTTGGTTATCCACACACAAAGTCTGTTAGAAAACGAGCTGAAGTGAAAAAGTGAGTGGGAACCGCCCATACAACGACAATATATTTGTCGAAATATCTGGAGAAGATTAATAGAAATTTAAAATTTGGTAAAAATTGCTGCGTTATCTGCACACGAGATCTGTTTAAAAAAAATTTTACTTCACAAAAAGAAAAAACTCGTACTTAATTTATGTTTATTCTTCTTACTTTAGTACGAATCGTACTCAAAAATTTATGTACGAATAACACTTAAAAGTACTTAAAACAATCCAAAATGGGACAACTTTCGAAAGCCAATATGCGTGCATACGCGTTTATTTGTAAAAGTTTGTTTGCATAGATTATTTTCATGTTTAACCCTTTTACGGTCATAGCGATCGGAATAGGATAAATAAAATCTGGTTTTGATTTAGGGTTACTATTGATGACTAAAAATATAAAATAAAAAAAAATTATTTTTTTTTTAGTTTTTGATTGGTGGTAAATATATTCCCTCTGCCTCCGCCGGGTAAAGTAATACCATGTCCACTTTTTATATATTGTTCAATTTCTTCCTCGTCCGATTCCTTATCGTCTTCGGACTGCTCTGGATCTGATGGTAAACCGTATAACTCATTTAGCACCAACTCTATTTCATATTCTTTTAGTACTTTCTTGCTCATTTTCAGACAACCTTTAGTATAAAAAAAAACAAACATGGTTAGAGGGAATATTCTTCCCACCAAAAAAAATCCCACAAGGAAAGCAATGTAGAAGAAAAGTAAAAGATATGTCTCTTTTCTAAGATATTAAATATAAATCTATTAAACGTAGAAGAACTTACCATATATCACCACGAGATTTCGAAGATATATACCGATTTCGTTCGCAGTTGCAAAAACACCTGTTTTCAATTTACAGAAGACCCGTCTCGAAAAAAATATTTATAATCTGTCACATACAATGTTAAGAAAACATACTTTATTTCTTTCAATTAATGTTGCCAAATCAAAAAAAAACAACTGCGACTGATCAGTTACCTTACCAATGAAGAAAAGTTGGTGGGAAAATTATTCCCTCTACATGTAAAAGGGTTAAAAAGTAAAATAAGAAGCAATAATTCCCATATTCTATTTGTTAAAATTATTTAGTTTCATGCATCAATGCTATAAAGTAGAATGATTACGAAAACCATATTCGTCATGCTGCAGGTGTCTTATAATTCAGAACTCTTCTGTAAACAAAGGGCGGAATACAACAAAAGTGAAATAAGCATGCATCTTCGCACACGATAAATATGAAAAGTTAAATTCATTTTTTTTAAATCCATAGTCTTCATTTTCCATTCGGTTTGATTTCCTGAGATCGAAGGGTTTGGACACAGTGGCCACATCCCTCACACAGCACTTTCATGAGAATTTCACTATAAGTCGTATTTTTTCAAAAATCATAAATTTTAATATCAAAAGACTAATTAAATATCTAATAAGTTTTAAATATTAAATATTTTTTATAGCATGTAATATTTTAAAAACACGAATTTAACTTACTTACCGTTCTATTGACACCGCTTCGGCTGGAAATGAGTACGGATGGATTGATTTGATTTTTCAGTGTAATTTGATTATAATAAGGGTAGCGAAGCGCACCGGGTTATTCAAGTTTTAAACAAAACTCTGATTCGATTTTGAATGATTCGATTTTTAGTAAAAAAAACATTTAGAATATACATATCAAAAAAAATTTTAATGTACGTAAATACGGTTCAGTATTTTTTCTGGAAGGGATTTTTGGATCCTTTAAATGAGCTGGGAGGGATTTAAGTAGGAAATTTGCCTTGTAGATGTAATTCATTTTTGGATTTATGTACATGCGGTGAATTTTTTTTTTTGGAATTCAAAAACTGATTCTCAGCGGAAGTTTGGAAATTTTGATCATGTGGCTCATCTTTTGAATCAAGCCAGAAATAAATTAAGCCTATTTTTAAACGTTTGATGGTGATGGAACGTATTCTGCCAACATTTCTTCTGTATCAGTCGCAACTAATATAAATTAAGTTAGACAACTGTCTAACATTCCCTCGAATCGCCGTCAAGGCAGGGATAAAGAGTGAAGTTGTGCCAGTTGCAATACCCCTGGGAACTATCAAAAGCAAAATTTTCACACACCATCTAGATAAAGGCCTTATGACACTACATTTTAATTGCATTTTCAAGTTTTGGTGAACAATGCAAATATAATGCAATAGAAAAATTTAACAAGTTTAAATAGTTCAGTAGTGCGATTCACTAACTTTTATAACGATAATCGAATCGTTAAAATAAATCTGTCGTTTAAAGTCAGCGGTTACTTTAAGCAATTTTTTTTTGTTATTTTAGCGACAATAATTTAGGTTGTGTTTATTTAATCGATAAAATGTATTTTATGTTTAAAATCGCTTACATACATACAAAGCTTTGCTCATATGTATATGTATGAACAAAAACAAAATCCTAAATTTAAAATTTACAAAAAAAGCAAATTAAGAACAAAAACAAAATTCTAAATGTAAAATTCACAAAAAAAATATGAAAACCACAAATTAACCCTTCGTCTTACTTATGAGTAGAGTTTTTTCCCGGACTTTTTCGATTCCCGGGAAAGCGGGAAATTTTTTTAAATTTCCCGGGATCCCGTTCCATATAAATAATACAAAGTAAATTTTGGTATTAATTAATGAAAAAAACTTTTATAAAATAACGTAAGGGAACTTGTTTACACAGAAAGTAAAAGAAATGGTTCAATGCTAAAAAATTAATTGAAGATTGAAATAGGAACTTGAATTATTATCACCTCACGCCTTAATTCCCTATTATTATGCTTTTATTCAGTATTATTATGCTCTGGATACAAGATAAAAAGATAACATAAACAACAATTTAATTCATAAAACAATAATAAAAACAAAATAAAATTAAGGTACTCAAGATATGGGATCAAAAAGTTTATTAATAAAATAGATAAAATATTTTAAAGAAATATATTACATTTTTTAACGCTTTAGGAAATAACTTTCTCACACACTCAAAGCACTTAGTATGTCGTCAAAAAGTATATTCCTGATTTTATTTACTAATTATCACGTTTCCAAAAAATTTCGTTCATTTTTTACCGAGGTTGGACAAATAGTTAAAAGTGCACCGTTGTAGCATGCTTCGGATTCACAATCAGAAGAAATTTTTTCTTTTTTATAAACAACGTCTATATCAGTCAAATGTATGTCAAGGTTTTATATCGGTTTCCCCGCACTTCACGGGTATATAAACTAACACAAATTGAAAATTTTTGTTTATCACCTAACAAACATATCGCTCCTTCATTGCATCATAGTCATATCTCAAAATTTTAAGTAACTTTAGCAAAGTTTTCCTTCATGCCTTCTCGTATTATATCTCCAACTGAACCGAAGTTTAAGCAAAATATATCTTTAAATCGGTACATTTTGAAAACTTTAATCGCATTTTGCCAAGATCTCCTATTTTTAAGACTTGTTCATGGACAATGAAACTTTACTGCCTGCATCTTATTTTGAATTAATGTACTTTATTAACTCTTCACTTCACTAAATGTAATAATTATCAACTGTTGCACTGCCCATTCTGCTTTTAGTAGATTTATTGCATCAGGAGACATTGATTTAAATACATGTACTCACTTCTTGTAATTGATCAAATCCACAACCCATCCACATATTCTAATTTTTAGAGAATAGAAAACTAAATTTCAAAGTATAAATAGCTATTTTCTGAAATTATTAGGAATTTCTTATTTCCCGGGATCCCGCAAGAAAAATCCCGGGAAAACGGGAAATAAAATAATTGAAATTCCCGGGACGGGAAATCCCGGGAAAAAAACCTACTTATGAGTCTGCCCAGACCTTTTTCAATGCATTTTTAATGAAAAAACATGTGTAACACGGGGGGTTAAGAACAATTTCATTTGTTTTTATTTTATTCTCTTTTGTGCTTTTCGTTTTTTTTTTTTACATTTTGTAGACAGAGATGTTACAAAAATACTGCTGTTTACTATCGTTAAAAAAAGTTACAGAATCACACTATCGTTACTGCAAGCGAATATTTATGTCGACAAATATAACGATTGTCGATGTATTAAGATAAATAGCAAACTGTGTAACATGGTTTTCTTCTTGGACTGAGGTAGCTCAGACGAGTCCAAGGTTTATTTCTGCTGTATGGTTCGGCTCAGGGTTTCGGAACGTTCGGCTACAGTAGGCTCAGCCTCGGGTCTATGACCAGGTTCGTCTTGTGGACGCCCTTCTGTTCGGTTAATGGCTTTCTCGGCTGCTTTGTCATCGGCTACAGCAGAGCGGTTCGCGTTTACGGTAAGGTTCAGCTTCTGGAAAACACAGGTTCGGTTGTTGGCGTGCTCGGCTGCTTTGTAATCAGCTACATCAGAGCGGGGGTTTGCGGTCGGGTTCGGCTTCTGGAAAATACAGGTTTGGTTGTTGGCTTGCTTGGCGGTTAGGTAATAGGCTACAACAGACCGGCTTCGGGTCTATGACCAGGTTCGGCGTCTGGACACCCTCGGCTTTGCTTATTCATGGTATCAGGATCGGCGCTTATGATCTGGGTTACCGTTGGAAAATTGCAAACATAGTTTTCTGATGGGAAGAACATTTTTAGGTGGAGTCGCGGTACAATTTCGCAAATATAAAGAATAAGCGCTCCCTAATGTACATACATTTGCAGTTTTGCAACTTTTTTGATAGGAATTTAAATATAAAAAGAAATTACTTTAATGTGTGCACACGCATCCCTTTTAAATATTGTGCAATATAATTATTATTATTATTATCAAAAAGTAATTTCAATTTTTGGGAATACAAAATTTTAATTTCAAAAGATTTTGTTATTCGTGCTTAATTCCCAGTTTTTATTATTAATAAAATGTAAGGAATGTAAGATGAGATAAACCCACTGTTTATTGTTGATGTGTTTTGTTTAAACTTTGATATTATTACATGTAGAACTGTTGCTATAAGTCTTATACGCTTAACAGTTTTATTTGGTTTAATATCTTTAGTTTTTCTAAAATCTTTATGGATGAAGTTTCCTGATGATCTGGCCTAAGCAACCAGTGAAATGCGCATAGGAATAGCTTATCCCATCAACAATAAATTTCAAGTGTTTTTATCAATAATAAAAACTGGGAATTAAGCACGAATAACAAAATCTTTTGAAATTATTATTATTATTAATATTTTTTATAAAAAGATTTTCTACAAAAAAAAAAATAAATGAAATTAAATAACTAAGAAAAGTTGTTAAAATTGAATTCGTACACATATACCCTTCAAAATCATTTAACAAATACTAAACAACGATGATAATTTCAGCTCATTTCATATAAAATTAATATTTAATTAAAAGGTACTTAATAAAACGACTTGAAAAGGAAAATAGTAGAGTTTTTTTTCCCGGACTTTTCCGATTCCCGGGAAAGCGGGAAATTTTTTTAAATTTCCCGGGATCCCGCTCCATATAAATAATACAAAGCAAATTTTGTTATTAATTAATGAAAAAAACTTTTTGTTTACAAAGAAAGTAAAAGAAATGGTTCAATACTAAAAAAAATAATAGAAGATTGAAATAGGAACTTGAATTATTATCACCTCACGCCTTTATTCCCTATTATTATGCTTTTATTCAGTATTATTATGCTCTGGATACAAGATAACATAAATATAACCATTTAATTCATAAAACATTAATAAAAATTAAGGTACTCAAGATATGGGATCAAAAAGTTAATTAATAAAATAGATAAAATATTTTAAAGAAATATAAAACATTATTTAACGCCTTAGGAAATAACTTTCTGACACACTCAAAGCGCTTAGCATGTCATCAAAAAGTATATTCCTGATTTAATTTACTAATTATCATGTTTCCAAAAAATTTCGTTCATTTTTTACCGAGGTTGGACAAATAGTTAAAAGTGCACCGTTGTAGCATGCTTCGGATTCACAATCAGAAGCAATTTTTTCTTTTTTATAAACAACGTCTATATCAGTCAAATGTATGTCAAGGTTGATGCAAAAATAGCATCAACCGGACTGCTTCTTACAAACCTTTTCATTTCAATAGATCCATTTGTAATCTTTAGGACAATCTGTTTTTCAAGTTGTATGCTGTAGTATTTTACACGAGTTTCCAAAATGTTCTTTTATTTTGGTTTCCCCGCACTTCACGGGTATATAAACCAACACAAATTGAAATTGAAAATTTGTGTTTATCACCTAATAAACATATCGCTTCTTCATTGCATCATAGTCATATCTCAAAATTTTAAGTAACTTTAGCAAAGTTTTCCTTCATACCTTCTCGTATTATATCTTAAACTGAACCGAAGTTATAGCAAAATATATCTTTATATCGGTACATTTTGAAAACTTTAATCGCATTTTGCCAAGATCTCCTATTTTTAAGACTTGTTCATGGACAATGAAACTTTACTGCCTGCATCTTATTTTGAATTAATGTACTTTATTAACTCTTCACTTCACTAAATGTAATAATTATCAACTGTTGCACTGCCCATTCTGCTTTTAGTAGATTTATTGCATCAGAAGACATTGATTTAAATACATGTACTCACTTTTTGTTATTGATCTAACTATAAATTTCAATATAAAAATAAGCGGGGTAGACGGAGGAGGAGCAGCACCCCCCAAAGAACGAAAAATCTTAAATAACTAATAACTGAAGGCAAAAGTCTTCCAGCTTTTTAGAACCCACTCTGAAGATAAACTGCACCTTTCAAAATAAAAATAAAAGGGGTAGGTGCAGGGGGAACAATTAATATTTATATATAAAAATTAAAAATGTTTGTCTTTTTTTTTTTTGTTGGCTCTTAGACTCATAAACTACTGAACCCATTTTACTAAAACTTTAACACTAACATACGTGAGCCCCGAAAACAAAATAGGCTACTTATTTTTCGATAGGAGCAGGGGAAGTGATACCTTCCATAGGATGCCAATATTAAGTTTCGCTTTTCTTACGAGCCGCTGCACCTATTTTCTTGAACTTTTTGCAGTAAGCCCCGAAATTGAAATAAGGTACACGGGAAGTGTTACCCCATAGGACGCCAATGTTAAATATTGCATATCTAAAGAACTATTGTATTGCTAATTTTCTAACTTGGTAGGAGTCAATCTTATAGTAAACTTCACCTTTGAAAATAAAAATTAAGGGAGCAGGCGCAGCTGGAGCAATACCTCCATTGGATGCATATATTTAATATCGCGTAACTGAAGAACTATTATACCCAGAGTCTTCAAACGTCGCTAAAGCCAATATTTTGGTCAATTATAAGTTTTAAAATAAAAATGGGCGGGTAGACGGAGGAAGAGCAGTACTCCCCATAGAACAAAAATATTAAATACCAAATATCTGAAGATAAAAAATTTCAAGCTTTGTAGGATCTACTCTTATGGTAAACTACACCTTTCAAAATAAAATGTAAGGGGGTAGGTGCAGGGGCAGCAATAAATAGTATATTAATAAAAAAGCGTATGTTTGTTTATTCCCTAACGACTCCTAAACTACTGAAATTTTCACAGTAATTTTCTGATTATCCGACACATGGGCTATTAATATTTTTTTAATTTTTAGGTGGGCGTTTATCTACATTTCCAGACTCATGCAAGAAGTGGAACGTTAAAGAGCACCCAAAGAAATAATGGTGCGTGGTATTTACTTTACTGAAATCTAATTTCCTGACTGTCATGTATTAATGAAATTCCATTATAATTAGTCGTCGATGGCTGCAGGTATAAAACAGCAAATCCATCTGAGGAGATCGAGTGGTTGCGATCGAAAAATGTTATGGTAACCTGCCGGCCGCGGTTCGAATCCCGGCCACGGTCAGGAATGGTAGATTATCAATAACAATTTTAATAAATTTTCATGTTGTAAAATTCCTTTCTTATTAAAGATAATTTAACGAAAATTAAATTGAATGAACTTAAGCCTAATTAAAAATATTAAACATTTGGATTAAAAACCCTAAATAGTTCAACAAAATAACCACAATACTAATAATTATTTAAAAAATTTAATTTAAAATGAAAATTAAAAAAAAGTATTTTTTATAAAGGTTAGTACTAACCAAGTTTTACGTTATAAATAACTAGTTAGTGCTAACCAATATTAACGTTATCACTAACTAGTTAGCATTCACCATTATTTTGGTTATCATTGACTAATAAAAAGCAGCAGAGTAAGCAGTACAGATATATGTTCCGTAGTCGAGTGGAATTCATTAGTTAGAAAGAGAGGCAAAATCACATGTACACAAGAGTTTCGGTTAGTTTTTTTCATTTTGCTCTTAATAAACTAATAGGAACTTTAACCAATATATTGGTCAACACTACCGGTCATATAGCTAGTAAAATGACCGGTAGTCTTCTTGTAGGGTAGTTATCTTTAAGATTTAGTTTGTCAACACTGGGTATGAAATCGTGTTTTTAAATGTCTATATAGCCTCGGCTATCCATAATGCCATCTATAAATCTTACACCATCACCGAGCCGCCACCATGTTTCACAGTACTACAAACGTTTTTTTGTTCCAAGTTTTCTCCAAACTCTGGCCTTACCATCGTTTCCCAAAAGGTTAAATTTACATTCGTCTGTAAAAATAACCCGTTCCCAGAACGAAGGATCGTCTTAGTGGACGTCTTTGTATTTAACGGCATAGTCAAAACGTTTCTTTTTATTAACACTACTAATGTACGGTTTTTTTCTGGCTATGTAGGACTCTAGCCCAGCTTTTTTCAAGCAGCGACGAACTGTATTTGGGCGAACATCAACTCCATAATCTCTCTTTTAATCCTTTTTTAAATCTACGCTACTTTTCTTTGGATTTTCTGTCACTTCTCTGACAATCTTGCGTCTTAATCTTTCGTCAAGCTTTAACGGACGTCCAGATCTTGGCAAACTTTCAAAGCTTTTAGTATTTTTGTAATTTCTTATTATTGTTTGAACAGTTGATTTGGATAAATTAACAATTTCCCCTACTTTTGCCATCGATTTTCTTTCACTTGACAACTTTCTCACCAATTTTCGAATATCTGTGGATATTTCCTTTGTTTTCGCCATTTGGTATTTTAAGTGCATTTAAGTTTGAAGACAATAGCACATGATTTCTGTTACTTCTGCAAACATTTTTTCGGAATAAAAAAATTGTAAAAAAACAATTTCAAAAAAAAATTTTTTTTTGAGTAATTTCATTAAAATTACCTTTCTATCAGTGTTTTTACCTTCTTAATCCCTTTTGATCCGCAAAAATTCTATTCTACAAAAGTTGAAATTTGACAAAAATATAGTACTTTAAAAAATATTTCCTAACATCTCAAATATAAATAACACAACAGTCGCAAATATTACCTTTTTAAAGGTAACAAGACTACCAACCTAGCAAAAAAGCAGGCAGGTCATTATCGCTGATAGTTTTTGTGCAATGATAATTTCTTTCGGATAAAATATTAAAAAAAAACACTTTTTTCTGAATTAAAAAAAAAGTCGTGTTTAAGCCCTTATGACACTACATTTTTTATTCATTAATTGATATAGAATTGATAGAAAGAAACAGTAAATGTTAGAAAGAGCAAACTGGAGCAAACTATAAAAAATGTAAACAAAGTTTTGTAGTTTTTTTTTCTCTTGTTATGGTTTTGTTTCAGGGATGGCGTTGAGAATTTTTAAAATTGTACCAACAACCTTTAAAAATTATACTTTTTTACCCTAATTGTACTAAAAGATTTTTTTAGTTGAAATTAATTTTATTTATGTTCATAAAAAATACCACAAAAAGGTATTATACATCTTTGTTTAAAAAGTATCAACAAAAAAGTACAATTGAAACAACTTAGCCATCCCTGTTTTGTTTATTTTATTAAATGTGGCCAACTTTTTGTTTATGAGAAACCTAAAAACAAAAAGCGGTAAATCGCTGAATTTGCCCATAAACCGCTGATTCAGCAACACTTTTAATATTTCAAGCTTGAAATGTCAATTTTAAGTTAAACAATTTTACATTTTTTTTTACATAACTTCATTTTTTATCGATAACTTTTTAAAAATTGTTGACAGTTTGCCATTTATCTTAATACAGCTGAACTCTTTGCACTTGGTAAATTTTTCTATTACATTATATTTGTACTGTTCACCAAAACTTGAACAATGCATTAAAAATGTAGTGTCATATGGGCTTTAACAACATGGCACAGCCACAATAACCAATATTTTGACCTAATTTTTTGGCTACCTTAGTTTAGCCATGTTATCTATTAAATAAAATTAAAATTTTTGAAATCGGTGACAAACAAAAATTGGACTTTTGGCCAATGAAATAAAATTTTCAGCCACTGTGCAACGGTCAAAAATGAAAGATTATCAATAACAATTTTAATTAATTTTCATGTTGTAAAATTTCTTTCTTCATAAAAATAATTTAATGAAAATTAAATTTGATGAACTTAAGCCTAATTGAAAATATTAAAAATTTGGATTAAATTTTCAATTTTGACATTTCATTACAGCAAATCTGCGCCATCTTTAATTTTTATAGCCAGTATTGCTTCATTTTCAAAAAAAAATTTCGAAAGTGATTGAGAGTACCATCGCATCGCAATAGAGAGAAGACCACCTGTACAGTATTTATAGCTTATTTGCACACCGGTTATGAGTACTTTACTCTCTTAGGCATCCAAACTTGCGAAGTAAGGATTTGCACAGACGGTGGCCAGATCTTACAAAATTGTCATTAAAATGTGCTAAAAATGTCTTGCAACCCTGTGAACTGACAATTTTTGTTTGACAACGTTGTCAGAAAAACCATTATCAATACATTGTAATCCAACAATATTGTAAGATATCTGACAATCGTGTGAACCGTCTTCACTGCTATTGGTAGATCATTGTCATATGTTCTAAGGTCATTTGTATCCCCTCCACCAGAACTAGTTGTAATTAGGGTATGCTTAGTTTGTCATTCCGTATGAAACTTTTCTATTATTCATCTTAGACCCCATGAAGTATATATATTCTGGCTCCTTAAGTAATTTTAAGTCGATTTAGCCATGCCCGTCTGTCTGTTCGTCTGTTAAAATCCCGCTCACTTTCGAACGACTAAAGAAAAGAACAATATTGGTGTCAAATTGTTTCTAGGTCTCCTAAGCGATTTGGTATTGAAATTCAGAAAAATCGGCTCAGTAGAAAAAGAGTTATGAATCAAATTGTGGAACAGCCACCCAAACAAATTGATTATTTTGGTTAAAAAAAAACTAACGTAAATAGTGGCGGAATGCACATATTGATATAAGATTTTGCTCAAACTCTTTCTATATCTCTAGAAATCGTACCACAAAATTTATGTTAGGAATAAATGATTTAGATGAAATATAAAGTGGGGTTAACCCTACATTTGACCCATTTAGGTGCATCCTAGGCACTGCAGCAGCCAAATTTAAGAATTTCAATCATGTAAATATGGCGGTTTAATAAAATTTTAAATTTGGCTTCTGCAGCGCCTAGGTGCCCCTAGATGGGTCAAATGTTTGTTGTCTCCTACAATTTTCTGCTTTAGCTCTGCTGTCCCATAAACATATAAAACAAGAATATTTGGTAAGGCCGCTTTGTTGACCTAAGAGAAAATTTACATCTTAAGATAAACACAAATTCCCCAGTTATGTTCATCAAAGCTTATATTCTTCATGACCAATGCCATTACAGAGTATTCTTCTTTTACTTTGGTTGAATGTGCGATCGGCAAGGAGTAAAATTTATTTCCATTTTGCAAAAGGATTAACTTCAAGCTTCGTTTTGATGAGTCGATAAATAAACGCCATTCGTTTGAATCGTATTTCGGAAAGCCCATGGCAGTCATCAAACCAGAAATATTTGTGCAGTACACAAAATTATCCTCTTGAACAAAATAATGAAGTAAGCCTTTTTCTCGAGTAAGGTACTACGAAACTTTAGTTTATTAATAACACTGTCTAGTTACAAAATTAGACAAGCCGGGCACATGGCGTTTTAGCATAATTCGGGTACTCTGAATCCAATGGTGCCCACGTTTTTTTTAGATTAGCTCTTGTTTTCGAGATATACCGTTACTTCGAAAATAGGGGAGGTTACACAACATATGTTCGCGTAACTCAAATCTCTCCTAAGAAGTGGAGATTTTTTTTCAATATTTATTTATTAAATCTTCATATACTAAATATGAACTAACAATAATTAATCAAATCTTATCCTAATACTTTGTTTTGTGTCCTGCCAGTGCCAGGCAACAAATTTCGTCATCAAGGTTTCTGTTCACATATGTAGGTGTTTATCGCGCTTCTGATTGGGTGAGTGCTGCAGTGTCTCTTCTTCTTAAGCGAGTGTGGCCGCCATGATTTAAAATATTTCGAGCTAGTGGAGTTGGGTGTAGTTCAAGCCTTTTTAAATATTTTACTGCATATTTTGTAATCATAGTTTTAACTAATGGCACATTGAGATCCTTATGAATGTTTGAGTTTTTAACATAAAATGGAGCGGCTGTGATTATTAAAAGAAGTTTATTTTGGCGCCTTTGAATTTTGTCGATATTAGAGGCCGATGCAGTGCGCCATAGTTGAATACCGTAGCACCAGATTGGCTTTAAGATGGAGTTGTAAAGAAGAAGTTTGCAGTCGAGACTAAGGACAGAATTTCTACCAATAAGCCAATGAATTTGAATGGCTTTTAGTTTCATTTGAGCTAATTTTGCCTCTATATGGCATTTCCACGTTAATCGCCGATCCAGATGTATACCGAGATGTTTTACATGCGAGTGTTGAGGAATTGTTTGATTATTGATTTTAATAGGGGCAAGAGTCCCGACGCAAGGTGAATGTGATATGTAGGCATTTTTGCTCATTGACCATTATCCTCCATTGTCTTAACCATATTTCCAGTTGAAATATATGATGCTGTAAGTAACGAGATGCTTCATAATGGTTTTCGTGGACGCTTAGAAAAGCTGTATCGTCTGCAAATGTTGAAGTTTGGGTGTAGTTGCTTGTTGGCATGTCCGAAGTATAAATTAAGTATGATAGAGGGCCCAGGATGCTGCCTTGTGGGACTCCAGCGCCAATGGGCTGAGGTGAACTTAATAAATTTCCTTCTTTAATAATGAACTTTCGACCGACTAAGTAGCTTTCTAACAGCTTGTGTGAGTTTACTGGTAAGTTTAGCTTCAATTTATGTAATAAGCCTTCATGCCAGATGTTATCAAAAGCTTGCGAAACATCGATGAAGAGTGCTGAGCAATATTTTTTTTCTTCAAATGCTTTTCTTATGACATTTACTATTCGATGAGCCTGTTCGATTGTGCTGTGTTTTCTTCTAAATCAGAACTGATGGTTTGGAATACATCTATCTATTTACACTTAAAATCGGTGTTAATTTTGAAACTAATAATTTCTCAAGCAGCTTTGACATATTTGATAATAAGCTAATAGGCCTATATGACTCTACTTTTGTATGATCTTTACCTGGCTTTGTTATCATGGTAACTAAGGAAACCTTCCATTTTTGAGGAAAGTATTCAAGGCGTAAAATAGCATTAAAAATAAAAAGAATGATTTTCTTTGCTATGCGAGGTAGCTCTAAAAGCATTTTATTACTGATTTGATCATTACCAGGTGCCTTCTTAGTGTTTAAGTCACAAATAGCCTTTTCGATTTCTCTTATCTCAAATCTGAGGGGAATAGCTGCTCTAGCAGCAACAGGTGGTAACTCTACCGCAATATTGTGAGATATATTTGGTGTAAATACGTTTTTCAAGTGGCTAACAAACAGATTTTCTTTTTCAATATCGTTTCTTGCCCAACTACCATTCAAGTTTCTTAATGGTGGCTTAAATATAACTGGCCTTTTTAGATTTCTAGCTGCACGCCATAATGAGTAGTCAGATTGTGGATTTGCATCAAGTTCCTTAAGATATTTTTCTAGAGAAGCCGTTTTCGGAGTCTGCAGTAACTTTCTTAGCCTTTTGGTGTACTCTTTCAATAAATTCTTAAGTTGCGGGGATCTGTACAGTGGCCACTCTCTTCGAACTCTCCTTTTTTCAGTCAAGAGCCGCTCGACATCTGAAGAATATATTTTATTATTTTTAATTTTTTTGGGGGTAACGCTGGAATGTTGAACAGCTAGTTTAAGATAACTGTCAAAGTTAACAATAGAGAGATCCACATTCTCCGGTGTACTAAGCGGAATATTTTCTGTGCAATGGGCACTGAGAAATTTTTTATATTTTAACCAGGAAACAGGGTCCTAATGATGTATAATATTTATAATATTGGCTTTCTGATATGGAAAATCTAGGTGGAGAGTATAAAGAAGAAATTACTAGGTTTCGATTTAGCTCTTCAACACAAATAGTCGTTGCTTGCAGATAATCTACACAATGATCAAACATTAAGTAGTGTTTGATTTGGGCTTTTATCAAAATGGCAGAGCCTCCACAAGCTCTATCTCGAGGGTCCTTAGTATCATATAGCATATAACCATTGATTTTAAACGTATTTCTTGAGGTCAAGGGAGTTTCAGAAACCAACATGACATCAATTTGTTTATTTTTTAGAAAGTATTCTAATTCATTTTTATGTTGGCGGATGCCATTTGCGTTCCAAAAACAGATTTTTAAACAGTTCATGGCTTGTTAAGTACAGCTTGCAATAACATCGATTGCATTCTTAGAATTTCCTGCATCATATTACCCATTGTGTTCGTAAAATTATTAACGGTTTGCACTAATGTTTCCATGGTTTTTTCAAGACGACTTAAATTAGAAACTGGAGTTTCTTCATTAATTGGCGAAGCACCTTGCATTGGCACATGGTTTGATTTTAGAATGTTAGCGTAGGAGGTTCTGTTATTACTAGGCTGTGGAGCCTGAATGTCATTAGTGTTTACCTGCATTTGAGGAGGATTAGTTTTCGGTCCAACTGACTGCTTGACGATAGTGTATACAGAGCATCCTCTATAATTGGCAGTGTGATTACCGCCACAATTGCTACATTTTTTAACGTTGGGGTCATTTTTAGATTTATCGCAAAGAACTGTACCATGTAATTCACCACATACTACGCAAACAGGGGGTAGATGGCAGTATGACTTAGTATGACCAAATTCTTGGCAGTTTAAACATTGAACGGGTCCATTTCTTTTGTGCGGCTCTCCTATAGTGATTCTTCTGTACAGAATATATTTCAAGCTGTAAATCGGATACGTTTCATTTTTTTTAAGCTTTACGTCGCCGGGTTCTAACTCCACTCGAAAAAGTGGTTGTGGATTTGTTTCCCTATTTTTAATATTTGTCACGTTTTTTATCTTGAAGCCTTTCTCTTCCAAAACTGTTTTTATTTCTTAAGGGTCCACGCATAAGTCAATGCGCTTTATCACTACCTGAAGACCTTTACTGCTCTTCAGTTGGTATGTATAGAAGTTTTTATTAAGTGCTTTAAATCTTGTAATTACTTTGCGAAAATCATCCTCGTGATTGACCTGCATTTTTGTCTCGTAAATACTACCTCGCTTTATTGCAGCTACATAAAATGAGTTTTCGCCTATCAAAAAAATCAAACTCTTTATTAACTCATTTGAGTTTTGCTCTCTAAGACATATTGGGGGTGGCTTAGACGATTTGATGACGTTTGGTGCTTCCGAGGATTCCTCATCCAGAATTGAGCAACGATTTTGGGAACATGTTCTGTCAATTGTACAATCTTTTAAAACTTTCGGTGCCGAAGCAACTGCTGAGGAGGTAGGGCTACGACCCCGTTTAAGCACTGTTATATATCTGTCAATGCCAACTTGTACTGGAGGCTTTTGAGAAATTTTAACTTGAGTTAATGAGTTTTCCATAGCGGCTGTTTTGGGGTAAATTGTATCATCACTTATTAACGTTGTTTTTGGCACTGCGGCAACACTTGCAGTTAATAGATTTGTTAATGTATTACGATCGACCGTATTTGTAAACAAAGAGGGTGAGAGGGAACGCGTTCGAGTAATTGGTTTAGCCGTTAAATATTTGCTCACTGAAACATAAGCATTTCTTTCATTATGTTTTATTGTCTTTGCATTATACGCATTCTTAAGAGTTTTTATTTTTTATATTACAGTTTGTTTAATTGTGCTCTTCTTTTTATTTGTTGTTTAAAAACCCCGAGAATAAAAAAAAGAATAAAGAAAAACAAGAAATGTTTTTGCTAAAAATGTATGTAGGTATGTATATGTATTTGTGTGCATACATATATTTTTGTTAATTGTAATTTTTAATATTTTTATTATTGACGTTAACGTTCATTTAATTAAATTTATTATAAAGCGTTCATTCGCTAATCTTATATTATTCTTTTTTTTAATAATATTATGATATTATATTATTTATGTTAAAAAAAAAAACCGTATGCCGAGTTAAAAAAAACACGTCTGCATTCAACGAGCACTCACTTGTGACTGATAAAGGGAAAGTATGTCTCAAGCAAATGTTAAAGACAAAAAACTAAATGAGGTCGGTCATACATTTTATCCCACTAGGGGCAACTCCAGGGCATTAATGGGACTTTTTCTTCAATATATCTCTACACTGATAGAAAAATGCATCTTCATATTGATGATGCCCTAACATCAGAATTGTGACATCAATGTTACTACAAATGGCATCAATGATGCAAAAAGTAACATCAATCCAATGACTTACGTCTTCGTACAATTTTGTCACTTTTTACGTGTCATCTATTTTATGACTACGGTGACATCAATTCGATGAGACATTCTGTATATTATTAACATTATTTTCATGATTACAATGTAGTATAAGAAGCAAAAATTCCTATATTCTATTTTTTTAAATTATTTAGTTAAATACATGCAATTTTTAAAGTAGAATGATTACAAAAACCATATGAGGCATGGTGCTGGTGTTTTATTATTGAGAGCTCTGCTGCAAACAAAGGTCGTAATTCAACAAACGCGAAACGAACATCTGTAACGGGTAAGTGTAATAATAATATTCTCTCACTTTGACTTAAGTCAATTCCAATGACTTTGACTTAATGACAAACTGTCATTAAATTGATGCTAATGTGTTCTTTTTCCGATGTTACTGCGTCATCGCACTGAGAACATGTTCGTCATTTCTGTGATGCCGATGTGTCATCTCATTGATGACACAATTTCATTTTGACCCTGATGACACTTTGGCCAAGTGATGTTAAGGTTGACATCACAATGATGACAAGTGTCATGGGGTCAAAAACGCAGACACTTGTCATAGTACTGATGTCAAAATACATTAGCGTTATGACGCCTTTTCTATCAGTGTAGGAGCAACTCCTGGGCATTTATGGGACTTTTTCTTCAATATATTTCTAGTCTGGTATGTTAGAAATAATTGATTGAGATAAAAAATAAAGTGGGGTTGGCCATACAACAACATACAAACCTGAAAATCCTTGCCATTGTCCTTTTCTCTTCAATAACAATGCATACATATTTCCCCTTTTCCAATTTATAAAAATACACACGATTTTCATTTTCTGACAACAGATCTTGCAGATCCGGTAGATTTTTCAGTCGTTATTTTTAAAACGAGAAAAACTTTGAAAAATAGGCTTAATATGAAATAAAAATGATATTATTTTAAATGTCTATGCTTTAAACTAGGGCTGTGGAGTCGGAGTTGAGATTTTTGTGCCGGAGTCGTAGTACCCACAAAAACTCGCGACTCCGACTCCAAAGTTTTTCGGCATATAAAATTTAAAAAAAAAATTTCCAAAATAAAAATTATTCGAAATTGACCATGCAATATTTCAAATATCGATTTGAAATTTTTAAGAATCATTTTTATGCTATATTTAATCATTTAAAAGATAATGCATTATAAAATAGAGTGCTATATTCGGATGTACCGAATCTTTGACACCCTTCACCGACAGTTTTTCCTAGCAATTTGAACTAACTTGAATAATATATCATGATTCGTAACAGTATATGCCATGGCAGCCATGTCATTTATCAAGTGTTTCCTTGTTTTGCAAGTTTTTTGAGATGCAAAAAGTTGGTTAGGTTAGGTTAGGTTCCATTGGCAGCCGTGATCAAGCACAGCTCACGTGGGTCCATTAATTAGTTCCCGTTGTGTTACCATGTCACACCGTCTCCCATGGGTCCTATGTTGTCTGGCTGCTAGTGTTCCCACGCAGCCATCCGGTCGATTCAGTAAAGGAGTGGATCCTGTTTACATCAACATCAGAGAGACAAGTTTTGTCCGCAAGGGCTCTTCGACCAAACATTTCGAGTCTTAGATCTCCGAAAGCCGGGCAATTACAGAGAAGATGTTCCGTTGAGTCTTCCTCCTCCTCGTCGCCGCAACTTCTACAAAAGTCATTGTAAGGGAGCCCCAGCCTCTGGGCGTGCCTCCCAATGGGCCAGTGGCCAGTTATAACCGCAATCAGGTTTCTTAGATGATGTCTGGACAGCTGTAGTGCCCGCCGTGTCCTTTTCTCATCTATGACGGGCCAGATTTTCCTGGTTTCCCCACAGGTAGTTTCATCGTGCCACCTCCGACTGGCGATAATATGAAACTTGTGCGATATAAGTTGCTTGCTCCTTGGGAGCGAAGCACCTACATTATATGTTGAACCGTCTCGATTCAAGGTGGTGCCTGCATGCGCCAACGAATCCGCCATGCAGTTCCCCAGTATGTCCCCGTGTCCGGGGACCCAATTAAGGGTGACCAGTGAATGTCTCGCTATCTCATCCAGAGACATCCGGCATTCTCGGACAATTCTCGATGTGATGAACACATTCTCCAGGGATCTTATTGCCGCCTTGCTATCGGTAATAATGTGAATATCCCTTCCAGATATTTCACCGTATCGGATGCGTCTCGCGGCTGTGTGGATGGCCATTATCTCGGCCTGGATGACACTGCAGTGGTCCGGCAGCCTCATAGGAATGCTCCAGTTAAGCTGCTCGGAGTATATGCCAGAACCGACACCATGCAGTGTTTTAGACCCGTCCGTGAAGATTTGAATCGCATTCGCGGGAATTTGTAGGTCATCATAGTGGACCACGTTATCCAAAATGCTCACCGTGAAGCCAGGATCAAAGATCGGCTCGGGTGTGACATAATCAACATCCATGTGCCAATTAATTTCGTTCAGAATATTAGCATGTCCGATATTAAAATCCCTCCATGCTCCGGTGGCCCTTAGTCTTACCGCCGCGTTCGCAGCCAAAATGTCTGGTGGTAACCAGTTTAAAATCGTAAACAGTGCCTTAGAGGGGGTTGTTCTAATGGCACCTGTTACCGCTATCGCCACCATTCTCATTGTACGTTCAAACCCAGTTTGATGACTCTTCACCTTGAGCGCCGGCCACCAAACAGCTGCTCCGTAGAATAGAATGGGTTTAATGACACATTCGTATAGCCAGTATACATTCCTCGGGTTAATTCCCCAGTTAAGACCAATGGCCCTCTTGCAGCAATACAATGCAGTTGCCGCCTTATTAGTCCTGGAAATGGTGTTCATCCTCCAGTTCAGTTTGCTGTCCAATATAAGCCCAAGATACTTGGCGCTGTCAGACATTTTCAGTGAGACCCCCTTTATCCTCGGGGTATCAAATTTGGGAATTTTGTATCTCCTTGTGAAAAGTACCAGTTCCGTTTTGGCAGGATTTACATCCAGTCCACATCCCTGGCACCATTTTGTTAGGACGTCCAATGCGGACTCCATTAGTTCAGACAATAGTCTGGGATCTTTACCCAGAGCCACAACTGCAACGTCATCCGCATATGCGACCGTTCTGCAGCACGTCCTTTCCATGGCCCTGAGTAGGGTATTCATATTCAGATTCCAAAGTAATGGTGAGAGTACACCACCTTGCGGGGTGCCCCTAGTCGCAACCTTGGAGATGTTCGAGGCGCCTAAGTTGGATTCGATACGCCTGAAGTGCAAGATGCTGCTGACAAATTGAATAATCGCCGGGTCGATTTCCAAATGTCTCATTGCGTTAATAACCGATTCAGGTCTAACGTTGTTGAAAGCGCCCTCAATATCCAGGAATGCAACTAAAGCAAATTCCTTGTAGTGCAGGGATCTCTCTATGTGGCCCACCAATGAGTGAAGCGCAGTTTCAGTGGACCTTCCCTTCGTGTAGGCGTGCTGAGCCAGTGACAAGGAATTGGGTCCCAATGATGATCTAATATGATCATCCAAAATCCTCTCCAGTGTTTTCAGTAGAAAGGAGGATAGACTAATTGGTCTAAAGTCTTTAGCCATAGTGTGAGATGTCTTCCCACTCTTGGGGATGAAGACGATCTTATATGTTGTCCAAGTTGATGGGACATGTGAGAGGCTCAGGCAGGCTCTAAATATTGCCAGGAGCCATGGCATCAATATTCCCAGGTTCTTTTGCAGGTCCGCTGGGATAATGCCATCCGGGCCTGGAGATTTAAAGGGATGGAAGCTTTTGACCGCCCATTCCACACGATGGCGAGTTATCGGAATATTCGAGATATCCCGAGTGCCACTAAATGTTCCTTCCCTAGGCACCTCATCAGTGCAACCTGGGAAGTGTGTATTCATCAGGACCTCAAGGGTGTCCCGACTGTTTGTGGTCCAGGATCCGTCCATCTTCCGTATATACGATGGAATAGCTGGTTTAGAGGATAAAATCTTACGTAGCCGACTAGTCTCCGAGGAGTTTTCCACATCGCTGCAGAATTTCCTCCATGACTGTCTCTTGGCCTTCCTGATAAGATTTTTGAATCCATTTACTGAGGACTTGTAATTGTCCCAAACACCATTACGTTTTGCCTCATTAAAGAGTTTCCTGCTTTCTTTGCGTTTTTCAGCAATCTCCGCATTCCACCATATGGGCTTAGCTGTGCCCTTCCTGTCGATTCTTTTACAGGATTTGTTTGTTGCCTCAGTTAAGACACCAGTCAGTGACTCCACTGCGGAGTCAAGCATGGACACACTGTCTATGAGAACCGGGCACATAGGCAGCTTGTCCCCGAGTACACTCGCATAGATAGACCAATTGGTCCTTCTTCTATTCGTGTAGGGTTTAGCTGAATCAGCTCTAAAAGCTCTAAATTGAAATCAATATACATGTGATCAGAGAAGGAACAGTCCTTTGACACGTTCCAATCGCTAATCAAATCCGAGAACTTATCACTAATAAGCGTAATATCAAGAACCTCCCTTCTGTTAGTCACAATAAAGGTGGGCTCACTACCCCTATTAACTACTGTTAGTTCATTTTCTACTATAAAGTCCAAAAGCGACTCACCTCGTGGATTGACATCCGAGCTTCCCCAGATGGTATGATGTGCATTAGCATCAGCACATATTATTAGAGGGATGTTGTGCCTGTTGGCATGCGACATCGCCCTCCTGGTTGTGGAGTTTGGGGGATTAGCACCCTGGTCATGTGCCATGTAGCAGCTCATAAACCAAACTGTTCTGGTTTCGCCTTCTACTGCGACAGTGCAGGTGTCCTTATCGCTAAAATCAGAAAGAATGAAAGCTTTAAGGATGTTTTTGACCATTACACAAGCCCTGGTCTTACCTTGATCGGCTGCGTACAGAGTACTATAGCCGTCTAAACTGAGTCCGCAAACCCTGTCTTTATACAACAATGGTTCTTGGATGCATACAAGCTCCTCCGTGCCTGAAGCCAATCGGAGGAGAAGGGCAGCTGACGCCGCTTTAGAGTGATGAAGGTTGATTTGTGTAACCTTCATCATAGCTCATCGCTATGGACGACTGTGACGTTGGCATCCTCTGGGTCGTCGTCCGATTCCAGTAGGATGTCCTCATCGTCCGCCACTTCTATCTTGCCAAAGAAGTCACCCACAAGCCCACTGACCGATTGGGTGTCTTCATTCGCCGATGACATAGCGGAATCGTCTTCCATATGCTCCGTTGATGCTGTTGATGTGGTGGTAGTCACCGGAGCTTGAGGCTTCCCTTTGTCATCACCTTTGTAGACTCGGAGGAAGATAGTTCCAAATCCATAGAATATCTTCCCCTGTGTCTTCCGAAGTGACGGCAGAGAGTCACTGTTTATTATAACAGTGGCCTTCCTGGACTCTTCGACAGATTCAGTAACCCTCACTACTTTCCAGTCCTGTGTGGGTAGCTGGGGGTTACTGATCTGTATAATTTCCAGGATCTCCTTGGGGTCGGATGGCTCAGCGGGGATCTTGGCAATAGATCTGGGCCTTTGCGGTACATCGGCCAGAGGTATTGCCTCAATCCTAGCGCCCTGCCAAACTTCCCCCAGGGACTCCACGGCATCCTTGTACAGCAGCGCTGAACGCTCATCTGCACACGCTATCAGTTTAATGTGACCTTGATACCAGCCGGCATCTTCACATTGTGGTGGTGGTCCAGGGTTACCCCTTAAGACATTCAGGAACGCCCTACTAAGTGCGACGACAACCAGCTTCCAGTTCTTGGATGAAATGGTGCCGTCACTAGCGTTGCGGTCAATGATCGCCCAAATGAGGTGGTCTTTAGCCACATCTTTGTACGACCTGTTTTGCGGCCGTTGAGGCGTATATTTGGACCGTTTAGTCCCAGGAAGTGTGTCCTCCCCTGACCGTTGCCGTTTAGGCGCTGCTTCGGTTGGCTTCCGTTCAGGATTGCCTTCCTTGGCAGAGGGACATCCACGTTTTAAACCCTCAATATGGGTTTTTGCCCACTGGAGAGAGGTTTTCTCCTGCTCAGTGAGTTCACCAACCGGTTTTCCACCAAGTCGGCTAATGATTTTGTAGGCGGAGTGCCTGATTGTAAAGGCCCGTTTGGATGCATTTATGTGCCTTTGGGGTTTATTGATAACTGCCGTTGAGGCTGAGGGAGGTGCATCAGAGGGCATCGAATCTTTCTTCGTGTGCTCTCTTTGCACAGGTTTCGGCACTTGGGAAACTGGATTTCTGGCAGACTGAGTCTGTACCGTCAAGCCAGCACCCGAGGAAGGGGTTTCGACGGGTTTTTCTCCCGTCCGGACCTGGGAAGCCTTAGAGGTACCTGGTTTCGAAGAACCCTGTACCAAGCTTGGTTTACGACCGCCTGAAGGCTTAGTCGTAACGAGTTTTTGCGCACTAGTAGCTAACCGTCTAGCAGAGCCTGGCGCAACCACCTTGCTAGACGAGGTCTCAGTAGCATTCAACTTACTACAGCCTGATACCGACGCTGTAGCAGTAGGGTCTCCGGGGATTATGAAGCCCTTTGCCGGATACTTAGGGCATGAATTTTCGGACATTTCGGGGGGGGTGAGAATTGGGGTTGCATTTTATGCCTATCTGCCAGGCGAAAGAATACCTGCCGCTCCTCTGGAGACAGACGCAGACCATCAGCCGCTCAATATGAGAACAGACGCTGATGGATTTTATTGCGGACCGACGGCCTTCAGAAGGCCCAACATTTGACCGTAAAAGGCCAGCGGACGCATAGTCATTAGCCGCTCCAACTAGGAGAAACAGACGCTAATAGACAGGGGGGGGGGGTAGTTCTTGGTTTGTACTCGGTTTAGACCCTTCTGGCATGGGAGGCCCTACCGGTCTTGACTGACGTCACTACCGCCAGCATGACTCTAAACGTCCTTGTACTTAAGCCCTCGCATCGCGGCAAGATGACTACCCATTCGCGTTTCAGTATACTCTGACAAATCATCATGAATAGACTCACGCTTGAACAACGCTACGAAATTATCCAAATTTACTTTGAAAATCAGTCGTCGATTCGCGCAACTTATAGACGACTTCGTCATTTTTATGGCGTACATAATCGTCCATCTGAACAAGCCATTCGTCGAACTGTGGATAGATTTCGTACCACATACTCTCTAGAGGATGCAATAACACCAACACGTCGAAGGAATGCACCGTTTGGTGCGGTTTTCACGCTGGTGGCATCATCGGACCTTATTTCTTCAAAAATGAGGCCGGAGCTCGCGTTACGGTCAATGGAGATCGTTACCGCACCATGATCAATGATTTTTTGTATGAAAATATGGATGACATTGATCCGGAGGAGATGTGGTTTCAACAGGATGGCGCTACGTGCCATACGGCGAACGCAACCATCGACTTATTGAAATCAAAATTTGGCGATAAGTTGATTTCGAGAAATGGACCTGTCAATTGGCCTCCAAGGTCGTGCGATTTGACACCTCTTGATTATTTCCTGTGGGGCTACGTGAAGTCACTGGTTTATGCTGATAAACCAGCAACAATTGACGCCTTGGAGGCCAGCATTGTTCGTGTTATTCGTGACATACGGCCAGCAGTGCTCGAAAAAGTGGCCCAAAATTGGACGTCCAGAATGCGCTTCGTTAAGAACAGCCGCGGTGCCCATATGCCCGAAATCATTTTCAAATTTTAATGTCACGTATTGATCTTTCGAATAAAAAAAAAATTTTGATTACAATTTAATTTTTTGTGTTATTTTTTACAATTTCAAGTTCCATCGGGCTTAAAAAAACACCCTTTACATACATAACTTAAAATTTGCAGTATATTGGATACAAATATTAAGTGATGTTTTCATGTTATTAAATGGTCTTGTATTTTCTCTCTTCTTTATTATTTTAATTGTGTTAACTTCTTCGTAAAGATCCTAAATTTTTTTTAGATTCTGAAATATATTTAGCACTAGATTCATATAAGTTGTCTGAAGTTAATGTAATAGATCTTGGAGTTTATTCTTTAAAGTTTTATTTTGCACTTTTTAATGGTCTGTTAAAAAAGTTCGATTTTGATAATTTTTATGTAATAAGACATTACCAATTGAGTATTTCTCAATTTTGTGCTATTGTGACAAATTAAGTCTATTTGAGTGATATTGAAGAAGTTAATAATGAATAGTTTGAGCTTTAATTTTTAGGAACATAATTAATAGAAAGTAAAAAAAATATTGAAAATTTTCGCGAGAGCGTATTCAAATAAAAACATTTTTAGATTTAATTTTTATATATTTTTAAATAAAATGAATTCTATATACTTTTTTTCATTTAATTATTTAACAGTAATATAAAAAGCCTTACAATATGTTTTTGTTTTTTCTTTTAAAAATGTTAGCACTTTTGTAAAAAAAAAGTTTTTTTCAGATATAAGGGGTTTTTATAAAAAAATAAATTATGGACTGATCATCGCGGAATCCTGTATAGTGATTTCCGTTATTAAATATCTAAATGAAAAAAATTTCAATACAGTAGTGAAATTGGTTTTAGCGCTTAAAGCGCTTTTCAGAAAGCTGCTAAATATGGGATCTAAGGTAACTATGGATCGATAATCAGAAAATTGTATGGTATTATTTGTAGCCATATAAACCAAAATTGGACCAAATTTTACAATATCTATGGCTGCTACGGTTTTAGGTGTATTTAAATTATTTCCTAGAGTGAGCATTACATGGGCCCCCAATAAAAAATGGAGCTTCCAACGAAGCAGGTTTTTATGGGAGAAACATAAATGTTTCGCTTACCATTGCGATTACGGAAGCCATGAATTTTATATGGCGAGTTCCCACTTTGAAGCAATACATTTTTGACACTTAAAGCGCATTATGCAGCGCATATAAAAATTGTTGGATGTAACGATCAGCTTTACACAATGAATGTTTTGATACAGTTATTTTTTAGTATTCTCCCTTTGGGGGACGGGGTCTTTCACAGAGGTTGAAAGCTCTCTGTCTGCTATCCACTTGGGGATAGCAAGAAGCGATTCCTTTGTCTGAAATTCCCAACTTCTCACAACTTCCGGTCTTAGACCAAGTGTTCCCTGGAAATGTTATTCAGGCACCTGTCTGATGACAGCTAAAGTGAGAAGGCGTACTGAACTGAGTATCCTGAGTGCAGGCTTACGCCGACGCGTCTCAGGAAAATAGGTGACAACTGATAGCATTTAGTCCCTGAAACTCACCTGTATTAAACCGGCCTAGCGGTGTTGGCAGCCCCAACTCTAGGATCGGAGGCTTTGGCCTAATCAGTCAATCTTCCTAAACTCGTATGATTACAGAAACGTCAACAAATTTTGACGCCCTATGTTCTTCGTGAACAATTTATTTAAGTATTTTATGTTACATCGCTGTATCTATATTGTATTTAAATAAATAAAGGAATATATATTCTCCCTTACAAAACTGCTTCGTAGTAAGGGATTGCCGTAGCACTTTAAATGTTACTTTTTTTATATAAAAGTTGTTGAGAGTTCTTTGACTTACTTTACTGCATTTCTGTATGTCTTATTGCGTAGCGCACAAGCGTGCGCTTATTTTTTTAAATGTACCTTTAGTGCTTCGCAAAATGATAAAATTATTTATTGGGCCATTATATAGAAAATTATGGACCGATCTTCTAGGAATTTTATAGCGTGATAGTGCCAAATTGCATTACAATTAGGGCATTCATTTAATCGGGCTTTTGCTTTAATCGGTTAATCGCTCGATTAATTAACCGAGGTTTTGGTTTAATCGGTTAGTAACCGGTTAATTTGGCTTTTGATCGGTTAACCGATTAATAAAGTCTTTTTTATAAATAAGGTAATTCCAATAATTAAAAATGCATAAAATAAACTATTTATTATTTGGAGTTTATTAGTAAAAAAAAAACAAGAATAACAATTCTTTTTCTAAAACGAGCAAACAAAAAAAAAAACAATTCATATATATGTGACATGTATTTTTAAATTAATACATAATCAGGGGTGTTCTAGAAATCGAAAACGCAAAACGCAAGAACTTTTTGAACGTCGTTTTTTAATAAGATTTCTTGTAGTAAAAGAATTTTATTGACAAATTTACAAATAATTCAATATTTTATAACAAAAACTATAAAAATTAGATTAAAAGTGTAATAGAAACAACCTTCAAATTCTTGCGTTTTCGTTTTCCAGAACACTCCTGAATATGTTTTTATTTAAAAATAGGCTGTGGATCATTTTATTAGTTATTTCCATAGTTTTAGGCGATCTGATAAAATAATTTTTTGGAAAACAATTTTGGTTTAGGATTAAAGCGATAATTTTCTTTAGTCTTGACAACAATTGACTTAAAAATTTTTTTTTCACTTATCGTGGGTGTTGGAGGAATCAAAAGCAGCCCATAATACAGAATATCTAATTTCTCAATCCTTTTCCTGGATTTCTCCAAACATATAAGATCTTCCATTATCCCATTAGAGTCCTGATTTAATTTTTAAAAATGTTTAACACTTATAGTTGTTCCGGTTAATTCTGTTTAAAGAGTGTATGTGTTACTATCGAGAGTTTATTCTGTTTTTGTACTGTATTTTAAGAATATATTGCTAGAAGGAAATATATTGTATAAAAAAATGTATTCTCAACATGTTTATGAGACGAAGCAATTAATTAAAACACAAAAAAAAAAATTTTAATATTACAAAAAATTTAAAATTATGTTACATCGGTTAATCGGTTAATCGACTGAAATTAACCGGTTTAATCGTTAATCGAAAATAGACAATTTTAAATTAACCGATCAGTTAATCGGGTAGTAATTAATCGGTTAACCGGTTAACGGTTAACCGAATGAACACCCTAATTACAATAGCATTATTTATAACGTTTTTTAACGAACTAAATTGTTTTCCATGGGTAGGCTTTATATGGGGTCTAGGGTAAATTATGGACCGATCTTCACGAAATTTTGCAGTGTCTTATAAAACTGTGACGTACCAAATTTTATTATGATAGCGATATTTATTACGTTTTTATGCGTACTAAACTGCCTATGGTAAATTATGGACCAATCTTTAGGAAAGCACATTTAAATATGATAGCAATATTTATTACGGTTTTAGAAGTACATTATGGTACATTTTATGTAAGATTGAACTTTTGTTTTAAGTTTTTCGAAAGTGAGTGTATTTTTAACAGACGGACAGACAGACAGACATGGCTAAATCGACTTGGAATTACTCAAGATACCAGGGGTTTTAGAAGCATAATAAAAAAGTTTCACATGAAATGGAAAACTTAGTGTACCCTCATTCCGTACGGTAGTTACCTTTTTTTAGGGTAATTTTGGGCCGCAAAAGGTTTAAGGCTTTGTTTGTATAATATTTTTAGGTTTTCTAAAATCTTTGGAAAAGGTTTCCTGACGATCTGGGCTAAGAAACCTTCACAATGCGCTTTCCCTCAACAATAAATTTCAGTGTATTTATCAAATATGAAAAATTGGAAATTTAGCACGTCATACAGAAATTTTATTAATGGTAGCAAGGTAATTTTATTTAAAAACGGTAATTTAAAGATATTTGGATTTTTAGTATGCATATACATGTTTACATACTGTATGAATGTTTTTATAATTTTAACGTTTGAGAGGTGATTTTAAATTTAAAAAGAGATCAATTTTATAACAAAAAATTAAGAACATAATGTTTTTGCAAATGTTTTCGTAACAGCGATAAGTCCAATTAAGAGAACTGAAATTATGCTTGTATAGTTATTATTAATTTTATATAAAACTTTTTGTTTGTTTAAAAATGAACAATATTTAAGCATACTTGCATATCAAATAGCCGTGAGCTAATTAGTTTTACTATAGTTTTCGGATTATTTTCAGTACGGATCAGGGATTCAATGGGGCTAAAGTTAAGTTTTTGGGACTTGAATAATCCGTATTTGAATCAAGCATTCTGTACTTGATTTAAGAAAATCTGTACTTACCGTACTATTGACACAACTTTGCCTTGGTTAAGTACGGATGGATTGATTTTTCTTGTGACTGTAACAATTCAAATATTATTATAGTACATAACTTTTTTTAAGTATATATTTAAAGTACTTTTTTCGGACGACTCCACAGCCCTGCTTTAAACAAGTTTTAATACAACATAGCTTATTTATTTGGTCTATACAAACTTCTCAGTAACTATGTTTGTTTAAATTTTATTTCAATTAGAACACAAGCTTTAACAAATTTCCAAATAATGAATCTTGCTATTGTATTCCAATAAAACACGTGCTTCAAGATCTACAATAAGATTTGAGTATTGGAAATTATTTAGAACTTTTCCAAAATATTATTTAGTAAATATTTGTTCTAAAATAAATAAACATTTTGTATCCACAACTAACTGCTTCCAAAAAATCTATAAAAATGTTTAGGTACAAACATTTTGTACCATTGTGCAGTTGCCAACCTTAACGATCAGTAGAAAAATTTTTTGAACCTGCGAAATAAATTTCCCAATGAAGTCCTTGATATTTTATTTTGTGCTTGTCGCTATAATTATTGCAATTTGCCAAGTTTCATTAGCAACACCAATACTGGAAAAGGTTCAGGTAAGTGATACACAGGAATAAACAGTGTTTTAAAAAGTGTCAACATTTTTCGAAAATGTTTCTTTATTTTTTTAGGGACTGGCCTCTCACCGTTGTAAGGGATTAGAAAAAGATTGTTCGGTGAATATTAAATGCTGCTTGAATATCTGCCTTACTTCACCCTATGTATGTACGTAGTAAAGGTTTTGTACTTAAAGAAGAAGATTTAACAATAAAATAAAAAACCTTTTAAATAAAAACGTTTGATTTTAACAAAAATGTTACTTGTTTACCAAAGATCACGTTGTGGCTGTGGTTGAAATCCAAATCGCGGGGTGGGGTTACATAATTTGTCAGGAGAGCTATTCACTTGTGTTAGGCTCTAGCTGCGAGGATAAATAATGTATAGGTGCTATTGCCATTAGAAAAGATGGTGCTGGCTATTCCTAAAGCAGCGAAGGTTAAACAGCCCCAGCTAGTGGTTAAACAGGGGCTAGTGTATAATTTTGAGATTAGGCCAACACGAGAGGTGATCATGGTAATCTGTTTCTAAATTTTTAATGCACTGTTAAAGTTTTGGTGAGCACTGCAAATATAATGCAATAGAAAAATTTAACAAGATCGTCGCATTAGTGATCGAGTGACTTTGATCGAAATTTTATTTCTTGAAATCGTCCGATTCGTTATCAAAAAACGTCTATCGAAATTAGAGATGGCATCGATGACGAGTAGTCGATCGTATGCCTTCACTCGAAATGTCATTCGATAGGTTAAGAAGTTCCGTAAAAACATTTACATGATTGTTTACACATTTTTTGGGAATAATTATTAGATTTCTTCAACAAATAGCTAAAACTGTAAGCATTAAACATTTTTCAGCAATAAGAAAAAAATAACAACATTCAGTTTTGCAATTTTTCGCCAATTTTAGTCATGTTTGCGATTGAAGCGATTTTTGTATTGTAAGTTTTTTGATTCTTTACAGCTTTAACGATTTATAATAAATAGTAGACTTTGCTTTTATGCCGCTGTTAGCAATTTTTTGCGAATTTCCCCTAATTAATTAATTTTTACAGAATTTTTGCCATTCTTTATACTTTTCTGGACTTTTAATCAATTTTAAAAATTTTCACTATTTTTGCAAAAATTTTTTTTGTTAATTGTTGACATTTTGTTTTTTTTTAACCGATTTAGCGATTTCAAATAAATTTATAGGGTTTGTTTCCAAGTTTGCGATTATTTGCGAATTTTAGCCATGTTCGCGATAGCGTCGATTTTTTCTGTAAGTTTTCAGATTCTTTACAGCTTTTGCAAATTTTTGCGAATTTCCGCTTATTTTTTTTTATCGAATTTTTGTCATTCCTTGTAGTTTTAGAGACTAAATCAATTTAATGGCATGTTTGACATATTAAAAACTTTAGCGAATTTTCGCCATTTTTGAAAGTTTTCAGAATTTGTAAAATGTTTCTGAATTTTTTTAGTTTTCCGAATTTTTGCAATTTTTGCGTTGCTTTGTTGCTCTTTTTGGCAATCGCTGCCGTTATAAAAAAAGCCCAATTTATAAACCGAAGTCACCTATTTTATGGGGTACTACCAACACTGTTGATTTATAAAGGGCGAAAACTGCAATGACTTATGCCATTTGTATACAAGCATAAAAATCTATTACATTTTTTCGATTCGAAAGTTTTCAAATGCCGCAATCCCGTTTTTGATACGTTACGAAGTTTTATTCGATAGGAAAGTTCATTGGAATACGTGTGCGACGATTTGGGCCCAGATGTATTAAGATAAATAGCAAACTGTGTAACGTGGTTTTCTTCTTCGGTGAGGTAGCTCAGACGAGTCCAAGGTTAACTTACGGATCCACTAACCTTAAGTGAGAAGACGATATATTTAACCTTTCTGGGGTTAAGTTAATCTTTTCTTTCTTGAGTATTTCTTAACCAATTCAAATACAATTCATTAAATAGGACGAGCTTCGATAACTTTTGGATGGATTTTTCGGCTTGGAGGATTTCGTGTTGTTCGGATCATGGATAGCAGGCTGCAGGATGTGGCTTTCGGCAGGTTTGATTCGGCTGTATGGTTCGGCTCAGGGTTTCGGAACGTTCGGCTACAGTAGGCTCAGCCTAGGGTCTATGACCAGGTTCGGCTTATGGACGCCCTTCTGTTCGGTTAATGACTTGCTCGGCTGCTTTGTCATTGGCTACAGCAGAGCGGTTCGGGTTTACGGTCAGGTTCGGCTTTCGAAAAATACAGGTTCGGCGCGCTCGGCTGTTTGGTAATAGGCTACAACAGACCGGGTCTATGACCAGGTTCGGCTTCTGTACACCCTCGGCTTTGCTTATTCATGGAATCAGGATCGGCGCTTATAATCAGGGTTACCGTTGGAAAATGTCAAAAAGGTCACAAAAAGAGGATTTTCCAGAAAAAGGGGTTTTTTATAAACAAATAAAGAATATTAATTTTAAGTAGAAAGTGCTCAAAAACTTAACTTTGTTTAGAGAATGGTCTTTTCTGGTTTTAACACCTCACAAAAAGTAGGTTCTTCATCATTATAGCTAATTAATGCTTTTATATCTTAATTTCCTACATATTATTTATTTTACCGATTTCAGATAAATGTTGGGGTTTCTTTCCAATTTTGCATTTGTTCGCGAATTTTAGGCATGTTCGCGATAAAAGCGATGTTTTCCTGTAAGTTTTCTAATTCGTTAAAGTTATCATATCGCTGTTACCAAGTTTTTGAAAATTTCCGTTAATTTATAAATTTTTACGCCGTTCCTTTTAGTTTTAGAGGCTTTTAAACAATTGTATGGCTTGTTCGAAATTAAAAAAATGTTCGCAAATTTTTAATACTTTAGCAAACTTTTCCGAATTTTAAAATTTTTGCGTAGCTTTGTTGCTCTTTGAGGCAATCGTCGCCGTTTTCAAAATAGCACCACATACATATAACCCGAAGATAACTATTTAAAGTCCATCCCTCCATCTCCGCTTCGAACAACTTAAGAGAAGAAAGCAAAAAATTGTAAGTTTCTACTTTAAGTCTGTTCCAAAGTTTATTTTTAAGGAATGATAATTTCGAAAACACTTGTTTAGCTGAACACCAATGTTCAGCAGTCTTGACAAAAATATAATGTGAGTGCTATTTCCAAAAAGAGTCAAAAAGTGGCACAAAATGTTTTAAAAAACTTCCGAGCTTGTTGACGGCTTTCTTGTCTTGTTAGAACAGCCCCCACCAGCGTTGCCATTTTGGTAACTTTTTACCAAAATTGGTTACTTTTTTTCTCAATGTTTATTTGTGTACTTTTTTCCATTTTGGTTACTTTTTTCAACAGAAAAATAACCAATTTTTGTGTTATTTGGGTCTTAGACAATCCAGATTTGCACTTTTAGTTAAGAACCCCCAAATTTTTTCCCCATTCACTGTATATTATTTTTGCCATATTGAAGTCGGTAGCCTGCTGTCTCGAATGTGTTTATGCATAACAAATGAATGCAGCGATGTGTGTGTGTGTGTGTGTTTGTGCGGTTGTTACAGTAGGTGCATTCTGATTAACAGAAGTAGGAAAAGGCTGCCTTAATAAAATATTACAAAATGGAAAATATACATGAAATATAATATTATAATTATAATACAAATATGTATGAAATATGTACATTAAAAATTAACTATAACAATCAAAACTATGTACGTTAGTACAATTCAATATTTTTGTATTCCCACGTTACAACTGTCAAAAATTTTAAAAAAGTTATCGATGAAAAATTAAGTTATGTCAAAAAAAAATGTAAAATTGTGCAATTGTTCAGTGTATTACAATTTTGTAATATTTATTTTTATCAGGTTAAACGCGCCCTTACAAAGTGATGCAGTTTCTAAATTTCAATGGAACATAATAATAGCTACGTTTTACACTCAACACTAATGTGTATTTTGCGTGTTAAATATTGAATGCAAAGTTTGTACTAATAAGCGATATTCACCACGGTTGTAGCAATTTTCAACATTAAATTTTCTTTGAATTCCAATAAGCGTTTACAACACTGATCTTCAACAATTTAAGTCAGCTGTTGTTAAAAATTTTGCGCCAGAAAAAAATAATTATTAAATAAAAGTAATACAAATGAAAAACAAAAAGTTTTTATAGTGTTGCTGAATCAGCGGTTTGTGGGCAAATTCAGCGATTTACCGCTTTTTGTTTGTTTTGTTTTTATGTTTCTCATAAACAAAAGTTGACAACATTAAATAAAATAAACAAAATCATAACAAAAGAACAACTAGTTTTCTCTTTCCAACATTTACTGTTTCTTTCTATCCATTCTATATCAATTCAATGAATAAAAAATGTAGTGTCATATGGGCTGTTTAAGTTAACTGAAATAAAAGCTGGTTTGCTCGGTTAAGGTTTAAGGTTTGCTACTCTTTTTTAGCAACCTTATCCTTTCGGAGTGTTCCCTTATATATAAAATACCGTTAACGGTTAATAAAACATTGTTTTCGCCATCTTCAACTTTTGTTGTAGCTAAAGTTAGTTATTGACATAACTACTTAGTGTTCACTACGAATTTTTTAAGGTAAATAAAGCAAACCTTTTTTAAATTAAACAAAATACCAAATTTTCTTTTTTATTTCAATTTTTCCGCCTTGCACGCCAACATTTGGTCCTTCGAACCGGATCTTTGGAAGCTTTTGTCCGGAGGTCAATTAATTTTATTATTTTTCTTTTTAAGAAGATCGACGTCTTTTTGTAATTTCAACCACCGTGTACATACACACATCCATACATCACATACATAAGTATAGTACATCCCTACGTACATTTGTCTCAACATTTAAAATTTTATATTTGATAAAAAAAAAGGTGCGTACATTTAATTTAAAAGTGATTGTGGAAATTATTAAATAAAGAAAATAATAATACTATTAAATAAATTAATTGCATTAAAAAGTGTAAAGGAAAGGAAAAGTGAAGAAGAATAAATTTGTTTTTGTTTATTCCTTTGCCTATTGAATATACATATACCTACATACATTGTGATTGATCGTTTTACAACACTTGTTAGTTTTGACGTTTGCTTTGATTCATTTTCTCGTGGTTGCTTTTTTGATCGACTGTGTGTTTGTTTACGTGGACGGACATATTGAATTTTATTAAAATAAATTCAGAAATAATTTATAAATTGAAATCGATTAATTTATAAATTAAAGTTGAAAACAAATTATAAATTAAATCTGAGAATAATTTATATATTTGAGAAAATATTTGTATGAACGTGCGCATAATAAAGATAAACAAAGAAATTGTTTGTGTTATTGATTGAATATTTTCTTCTTCTTGTTGTCTTTATTGGAACAATTAGTACCCTACGGTCGGTCAAGTTGGCATACATATTGTTTGATACAAAATTTTTATTTGTTTTAATTAAGTAAAATTTGGTTTGAATGAATTAAAATTAAATTTTTATTAAATAAAATTCTATTTGGTCAAGTACATATTGTTTGTTACAAATTTTTTATTGGTTTCAATTAAATAAATTTTTTTTATTGATTTAAATTTTTATTGAAAAAAGAACATTAAATATGCCAATGTTACCACTTGCTAAATTTATTAGAGCTTCGGATGCTCTTATTAGATTTGAATCGAATTTCAATCATCTTCGTGAGGAAATGCATACCGTTTTTACTTTAGAGATTCAAGGCGATGAATTGAAAAAATTATGGGAGAAAGTTAAATTGTCTCATGAGCTTTGCTTAGATTATTTTGAGGGTTCTGAGAAAAGTGAACCTGAGGATGTAGAAGTGGTGTCAAATAAATATGAGGCCACATATTTGGCATATATGAAATGTTTGGCCACTATTAATGAGAAAACATTTAATTTTGGAAAATCTTCGAAATCTAATAATTCAAATCTTAGTAACTCGGATCACAATTTAACTTTGCCTCCCTGCGATGTTAAGACCTTTGATGGCGACTATGTTGCGTGGCCCGCATTTAGGGATTTATTCACGGCGATTTACATTAATAGTTCGCGTCTGAGTAATATAGAGCGACTTTGTCATTTGATTCGTAAAACCGCCGGCGATGCAAACGAAATCGTGTCAAAGTGCCCATTAAGCAATGATGGATTTGAGATCGCCTGGAGAAATTTGAAGGATGCATATGAGAATCCTCGTATGCTGGTTAATAATCAATTAAAGTTATTATTTAATTTACCTTCGGTTGAAAAGGAGTCTAGTGCCGGTCTTAAAAATTTGCAACGCGGGATTAATAATTGCCTGACATCTCTTGCGCTTTATAGTGTACCCACTGATAATTGGGATCCGATTTTGATTTTTATGTGTATTCAACGATTGCCTACGTCTACGGTTAGTTTATGGGAACAGGGTGTAAAAAATAAAACTGGTTTGTCGAAATGGAAGGATTTTGATACCTTTTTGACAGGAAGAGTTCAAACTCTTGAATGCGTCCGAGATCTTAAAGATTCGCAACCTTCTGCAAAATCTTCTTCTTCACTGAAGACTAAGGCTCATGTAGTGAACTCTAATTCTAATTCTTCCTCTAATTCTTGCGTTTTTTGTCGTCTATCGGGACATTTTTTAAGGAATTGTAAGAAATTTAAAAATCTGTCAATATCGGAAAGATTTTCGACAGTGAAAAAATTTCGTTGTTGCATTAATTGTTTATCGCGAGAATATGAGGTTAAAAATTGTAAGAGTACCTTTAATTGCTCTACGTGTAACAAAAGACATCATTCTTTATTGCACCGTGATGTCTCTAATGGTGAAAATATTTCGGGGGATAATTCTGCTTCATTTTCGGTCAATGTGCCCCGGAACAATGTGAATTCGTCCTTACCTTCTACATCAAATGGCATGAATTCTTCCGTTAATTCGAGGGATAATTCTGCATCTTTTTCTCGCAATGTGGCCCCAACTAATATGAATTCGTCCTTACCTTCAACGTCAGCTGGTATTAGTTCTTCGGTTAATTCGAACCGTCAAGTTTTTCATGTCGCCCAAAATCGCAGGGTGCTTTTAGGGACCGCTATGGTGAATATCGTTCACCTGGGTATGACATACCCAGCTCGCGCTCTTATTGACCCTGCCTCAGAGTCTTCGTTTATCTCTGAACATTTTCGAAACCGCTTGAAGCTATTCGCACATTCGACGAATGTCAAAGTTTCAGGCATTAATCAGACGGTATCGGCTACTACTCGAAAAATTTGCGCTCTTAAAATTAGTTCTGCTTTGGATCAATCTCTTATTTTGGAAACGTTGGCCTTAGTGTTGCCCAATATCTCTGGTAATTTACCCTCGTTCGTAATGGACCCTGGCCTTCGTAACAATTTTTCGGACCTCCAGTTGGCAGATCCTCGGTTTTATCAATCTAGACCTGTTGATTTACTTTTGGGCGCAGATTTATATCCTCGGCTTATTCTAAGCGAAATTAGACGCGATGTTTTAGGAACTTTGGTGGCTCAAAACACTGTCTTTGGGTATATCATTACGGGATCTATTGTGGAGCCGACAGTTAGGGCATATTCGACTAGAATAGATGTTTCTATGGAGGATAGTTTGAATAGGAATCTTAATCGATTTTGGGAAATGGAGGAAACACCTAAGCGGAAGATAATGACCCCTTCGGATAGGTTTTGTGAAGAAAATTATCGGAGAACTACGCGACGCGACTCCGATGGCCGTTATGTAGTGACGCTACCTTTCAAGTCAGAATTTCCTCATTTGCTCAATTTGGGATTTTCGCGACAGAATGTTATGGCTAAATTTTTGAGAAGTGAAACTTCTCTTCTACGCAAACCTGATATTAAGAAATTATATGATAGTGTCGTTAATGAATATCTGGTTTTAGATCATATGAGACTCGTTCCAAATCAGTCTCTGAATTCTCCTGGTTCGTGTTATCTTCCTCATCACCCAATTCTTAAGCCTGAAAGTAAAACTACAAAATTACGTGTGGTATTTAATGCCTCGAATAGGACCTCCAACGGTAATAGCTTAAATGATTGCCTTTATGTGGGCCCCACATTACAATCAGATTTGGTGCTTTTAATTCTTCGTTGGAGGCTATATCGTTTCGTTTTTAATTGCGACATTACCCAAATGTATAGACAAATTCGTCTTGATCCTGCTCACACGCCATATCAACGCATATTATTTCGAGCTTCTCCGACGGAGGAGGTCCAAACGTATGAGTTACAGACTGTAACTTTTGGTGTTAATTGTGCCCCCTACTTAGCTCTCCGTACATTGTTACAATTAGCTGATGATTCCGAGGATGAGTATCCTCTTGCGGCTAACATTTTGCGCAAGTCTATGTACGTTGACGATGTATTAACGGGCGCTCATGATGTTTCCTCTGCTTTGAGGGCTCGGGATCAATTGAGAAAGGTTTTGTCTTCGGCAAAATTTGAACTGAGGAAATGGACCTCGAATGACATGGAAATTCTGAGGGATCTTCCTTTAGACCATCTGGTAGATTCGAAGCTACTGACGTTTGTAGAATCTAGCAGTTCGAAAACACTGGGAATTTTATGGAATGCCCAGCTGGATTCATTTTATTTTAGAACTGAGGCGATTGTGAGTAAGTCGGATTATACGAAGAGGGAAGTTTTATCTACGATAGCTAAATTATTTGACCCTGTGGGCTGGTTAGGTCCTGTTATTATTACTGCGAAGATTATTATGCAACGGATTTGGCAGGATAATATTGATTGGGATGACTTTCTCCTTCCCTCTACGGGAGTTGAATGGAGGAAGTTCGTTAAGCAGTTTAGTGAAGTGAATAATATTCAGATCCCCCGGTGGGTAAAATATGCGCCTTGTACGTCGGCCGAACTTCATGTGTTTTCGGATGCTTCCGAGAAAGCATACGCGGGGGTAATTTATATTCGTATTGAGGCTTCCGGTCAAAACTATACGCATTTGCTTTCGTGTAAGACTAAGGTTGCTCCTATTAAAACGGTTTCTTTGCCTCGACTGGAACTTTGTGGCGCGGTTTTAGCCTCAGAGTTAGTGAAAACAGTAGTTAGGGAGATTGATATTCCGCTCCGGGGAATTTATTGTTGGACGGACTCTACAATTGTTCTGTGCTGGTTAAAGAAAACTCCTAGTAATTGGACCACGTTTGTGGCTAATAGAGTTTGTCGAATTCAGGAGAACGTCGGCCACAATTGGTATCACGTTAAATCTGGGGATAATCCTGCGGATTTGGGTAGTAGAGGCCTTTCCCCGGCAGATTTGGAGAAGAGTACTCTTTGGTGGTATGGACCTACATGGCTTTGCGCGGATAAAGCCAGTTGGAACCTGGAGAACTTCCCCTCCCTGGACACGGACGTTGAGGTCAGGGCTGTGAGGGCACATGCAACCATTTCCGCTGATTATGAGGACATTCTGGGGAGATTTTCAAAACTAGATCGTGCGCTTAGGGTGATAGCTTACCTTCTTAGATTCTTCTATAGGACCCATTCTTCACATAGGGGCAAATACAGGTTCACTTCTGCTGAGGTCTCTAGTGATGAGTTAATTAACGTTAGGCAATGCCTGGCAATTTTGGCTCAGAGGACCTACTATGGGGACGAATATCAGGCTCTATTGTTAAGGAGGCCGATTTCACCGAAAAGTTCATTGCGATCTCTTAACCCCTTTTTGGATGATAATGGGGTAATGCGACTAAATGGTAGGCTGGAAAAATCTCCGTCTTTGTCGTATACGGAGAAGTATCCGATCATTTTGCCATATTCATGCCGTTTTACCGTTTTATTAGCTGAATTTGTGCATATTATTTCTATTCATGGTGGGAGTCAATTGATGCTGCGCATTATTCGCATAGAGTATTGGGTACCTCGGCTCAAGATCTTGGTGCGGAGGATAACAAATTGTTGCAAACGCTGCTTATTAGATAGAAAGCGCTCTTGCAGTCAAATGATGGCAGCCTTACCTCCCGAGCGAACTACGTTGGATCGACCGTTTAGCACAACGGGTGTTGATTTTGCAGGTCCCTTTGACATGAAGAGTTTTAATGGCAGGTCTTGTCGAATAACGAAGGGATATGTATGCGTTTTTGTCTGCTTTTCTACAAAGGCAGTTCATTTGGAGGCGACTTCTGATTTGACCTCAGACGCGTTTTTGGCTGCTTTTCAACGGTTTATTGCCAGACGTGGCTGCCCTTTGACCGTGTTTTCAGATAATGGCACTAATTTTGTAGGAGCTTCTAATGAGATTGAAAGGGACTTTCGAACGTTTATTGCAGAAAGTAAGGCCCGAATGTGTTCTACCTTTGGTATTCAGGGTCTTTCGTGGCGTTTTATCCCTGCTGGTGCCCCTCACATGGGCGGATTGTGGGAGGCCGCGGTTAAGAGTTTTAAGACACATTTTCGTAGGGAGGTTCAGAATGTCAAATATACATTTGAGGAATTTTCTACTATACTTGCGAGAATAGAGGCTTGTTTGAATTCGCGTCCATTGTGCCCTATGTCTGACAACCCTGATGATCCCGTAGCTTTAACTCCTGGCCATTTTTTGATAGGGTGCCCTGTGTTGGCTCCGCCGGAGCCATCTACATTGGATACACGTGTCAGCATATTAAATCGGTATCGTAAGATCAAGGCATTTTCTCAAGATTTCTGTCGACAATGGAAAGAGGAGTATTTGCAGGGTTTGCATAAAAGATACAAATGGAAATTTCCGGAGCGGGACGTGGCCGTTAACGATTTAGTGGCGATTCGTCATGAACAACTTGCGCCGAATTCCTGGAAAATAGGACGGGTAGCTAAGACTTATCCGGGAAGTGACGATCATGTTCGCGTTGTTAACATACGAACGGCAAACGGGGTTGTAAAACGACCAATTACAAAGCTGGTTGTACTGACCAGTTAATTTATATTGTGTATTATCATATGTATATTAACCTTAACTGTTTCCTAGTAACATGGACGCCTTACCTACCATTTTTGAGGATGCCTTGCTTGAGGAGTATGATGAAGCAATGGAGGTAACCGATCCCATCCTGACAGCAATCATCGGATCGTCATCTGAACCGGCCTCAATTGTTGCGGTGCCTAGTTTGCCGGAGGTGGATCCGAAGAATGACTCTGTAGCCCCAGTTGACGATCGTGGTTCAAAAACTGAGTCTGCACCTGTCCCACTTTCAAGGCCAAAACCAAAACTCCTTCCGTGCACTCTATGCAAAAAATCACATCCCTTAAGGGGTTGTTTCCGGTTCCGTCAGTTGGCACACGAGAAAAAGTTGCGTCATGTCCTTACTTTTGGACACTGTTCTCGCTGCCTCTCGACTAGCCATTCAGTTCGTGGTTGCGCTAGCAACAAAAGTTGTGGTAGATGTCAGGGTGAGCATAATACTCTATTATGTTCCCCTACACGTGGCGTATCAGCGCCAACTGATTCTAAGGCAACCAGAAGAAAACCGTCCAAACCCACACAACCACGCTCTAGTCTTACGACGCCATTACCACTACGTCACGCTGTCACATTTTCTCCCACTTTGCAGGCTAGGCTCTCTATTGGTGAGGGGTCTGTTCAAGTGCGGATTGCCCTTGATTTGTGCTGCAGCATGAGCTACATAAGCGATGAGTTAGTGCGAAAGTTGAAAGTTAATGTCGCTGGCTCGCACTGTCGTGTCAGAGTTGGATCTATTTACGATCCAACAAAACAAATCTCACTAACCGTGAAAATTAGAAAAATGAACGGCATTAAAACGCCTATTGAGGACGTGGATAAACGTGTGTGTGCATTGTTTCCGGGTTTTCAATATGCGGACCCAACATTTTATCATTCGGGTCAGGTGGCATTGGTTTTCGGTCCGGAAGTTGGTTCACAGGTGCTTACTGGACAAAGTTTTACGAGTCCTAGTGGTCTTCTGGCGCAATATACAATATTTGGCTGGGTCATATCGGGTCTATCGCCGTGTTGATCAACCTTATATCAGTTGATGGATCTGTCGTAAAAACCATTCAAATAACAGTTGATGGATCTGTCGTAAAAACCATTCAAATATCAGTTGATGGGTCTGTCGTAAAAACCACTCAAATATCAGTTATTGGATCTGTTGTAAAAACCATGTTCTTCGTTTTTATTGAATTATTTGAATAAATATATAGAACTAAATTATATTATATTTTTTTTATTTATCTATATAAATATATACTCAGTATCGAATTATTGCTTGCAATTTGAAATTTATTTATATAAATTTATTTAAATTGAATTTTTTGCAATACATTATATTCTTGCAAGGTGGCCGGCAATGTTTAAGTTAACTGAAATAAAAGCTGGTTTGCTCGGTTAAGGTTTAAGGTTTGCTACTCTTTTTTAGCAACCTTATCCTTTCGGAGTGTTCCCTTATATATAAAATACCGTTAACGGTTAATAAAACATTGTTTTCGCCATCTTCAACTTTTGTTGTAGCTAAAGTTAGTTATTGACATAACTACTAAGTGTTCACTACGAATTTTTTAAGGTAAATAAAGCAAACCTTTTTTAAATTAAACAAAATACCAAATTTTCTTTTTTATTTCATTTTTTCCGCCTTGCACGCCAACATGGGCTTTAGGCTAACGTTAGGTAAAGCAAACATAATATCTGCAGAGCTTCAGTTAAACGCTATTCACAAACAATAAAAACGCTTTTGAAACATTCAAACTACAATGTAAAGAGATCTCAAAACTGAATGCCATTTTGTTAAAGGGACGCTTGGTAAACACGCTAGCAGACTCGGTTTCCGTTTTAAAGAATTCTATTGCAGCTGCATTATCTTTTTATTAACCATTAATTTGCATATTTTAATTTTTTTTTTAATTTGTTTCACATTAATTAAACATTTTTTTTACAAGGAGACCAGCCCATTTAATTCAACGCTTGATTTTCACTGTATTCACATTGTTAGGTTCGACTGGAATTCCAGTATCCATTTTGCCGGAGTATGCCAATGAACCACAGTGTGATTCAAGTTTAGTTCAAGGCTTGAATATGGAAAATTGGACTGGAATTACACTTGATTAATACTTGAATTATATTATTGAGAAAACATAATTAAAACAAATACAGAGCTGTAATTTTTTGGTATTTTATGACATTATGGATAGGGATTAAGGCATAGACAATATTGAATTTCAGATTGTTTTTGGGCCATTTTTTAAGCCATATCAACTGTCTCGAATAAATCAGCCTTTGCTTTACTTGTTTCCTCGTTGATTTTCACATTTATCATCTCCGAAAAGTTTTCTATAGGAGAGAGATCTGCTTATTGGGCGGGCCAACCACTTTAATGTTATTTCTTTGGAGCCAAGATCTACAGTGTTTTAAGGTATGATTAGTATTGTTATCCTTCTGAAACCTCCACACTAACGGCATTTCTTCCTCTGAATAAGATAACATTATGTTGCTCAGAATATTCGTCTACATAAACCCTTCTATGGGGTGAATTGGACCGATTACTCGCCCAGAGAAACAACCCAGACCATAACTTAACATATTTTGTAGTTGGTATATAATACTTTGGATAGAACCTCTCTGGCTGCAAGGACAATTGAGCTATGATTGGACAAACTTCAGCCAGGCTGAATAACCCGGCTTCAACTGCTCTTCTTCTAATAGTTCTTTCGCTGACTTCAAGTTCTTAATGGATCCTGATTTGACTAGATTTTGTGTTGTGAATCTTGTGGGATCACTTTGAATAATTCTTTCGAAATTTGAAACCTCCATTCGTTAAATTTTGCGAGGCTTTCCTTCTGGGTGTTTTACAGAAACTTTTACCAGTTTGTTGATATTTCTTTATAAGGCATGATAAGATTGATTTACTTATTGAATATCTTTTTAATTATTTGATGACGGAATAAACCACTTTTAAAATTACTAATTATTTTTTTTTATTCACTTCAGTATTCAGTGTTTCTGGCCATAATTTACACAGAAATAATTTTTATTAGTTTTAAATCAATTAAATACATTTTTTATAATTACAATTCCAATACCAATTTCAATTAAAGTGTACAAAATAGTTTAAAACACGTGAAATTTCTTCGAAAGAATTAACAACAGATTTTTTTAAACAAAACTTTAGAAGTGCTTAACTTTTGTCCATTAAGTTTTCGTTGAGTCTAAAATTTATCTAAAAAATTTCCTTAAGTGCAAAAAAAAATGTTTTTTTTTGTTTTAATTACATATTATAAATAAATTAACAAAAAAACCTAACTGGTTTTAAAATTTTTTATAGAAAAATTACGATTAAAGAAACATATACTAAGGAGGTGCTTTAGTTTTGACCGATACAGTACAATATTTATTTAAGCTAATTTGCACAACATTTATAAGCATTTTACTCTTTTAGGCATCCAAACTGGTGCAATTAAGCTCCGCACGGATCGCAGATCTAACTATATTTTCAGCAAAATGTGCTAAAAGATATGTCTTGCAACCGTGAGAGCTGGCCATTGGTTGTCAAAAAAGCGTTGTTGGTTAATTGGAAGATTTTTTTTTTCATTATTTGTTTATTGAATCTTCATATATTGTATATTGTTACGAAAGTAACTTTAGTTAAGAATTAGTTGTAATTATTAGTTAAAAATTAGTTGAATTTATTAGTTATCTTGTATTTATTAGTTACATTGTTATTAAAAATTGTTATAATTTAGTACACTTTAATCCCAATGTGCAGAAGGCCCTAGAAATGACCGTTAAAAAAGCTTCAGTATAAGAGGTAAAATTATGTAAACATAAAGGCTGCCATAAATCAACTTTAAATGTGGTGAATAGTAAAGCCTCGAACCTTCGAAAAACATTTCGAATGTTCTAGACAACCAAATTGCAGTATAAATACTAGCGGCGACTAGCGTAATAAAAACATTATAAGTTCAGACTTTGTCAATAACGTATAACGCTGAGAAAATTATAGTTGGTTGTGAATAAAAGCTATAAATTACGGTTGTTAAAAAGACTCTGTACTCAATAAAGTTGTGTTAATTGTAAACAGTGTTAAAAGTGTTTGTGTTTTATTTATTTTATTAAAGTTGCAATAAAGAACTCGAAACGGTATATTATAAAGGAAATAAACCAAAACGTTATTGAAAGGCAGTAACGTAACAATATGAACTAACAATAACACTATGCTAGTTGCAAATTTGACAAGCCAGGCACATGGAGTTTTAGCATAATTCGTGTACGTTGAATCTAATGATGCCCACCGTTTTTTTAGGTTAGCTCTTGTTTTCGAGATATACCGTTATTTCGAAAATGGAGGAGGTTGCACGACATATATTCGCGTAATTCAAAAACGGTTTAGTGTATTAAAATTACTAAAAAAAAAAGTCGTTTTAGAAACATAATTTTTTTTTTTTTTGTAAAAAAAAATAATTCTTTTATCAAAATTTCGAAATTTTGTTTAAATGGTTGAGATGAAAAAAAAAGTGGGATTGATCATACATTTTACCCATCAAGGGGCCTTTTAGGCGCTGCATTAGCCAAATTTAAGAATTTCAACCATACATATATGGCGGAATTTCGGTATGGTGTTTATCGCTCATCTTAAGTGGTAACTGCTGCAATGTCTCTTCTCTTTAAGCGAGTGTGGCCGCTATCATTTAAAATATTTCGAGCAAGTAGATTTGGGTGCAGCTCTAGCCTTTTTAAATATTTTACCGCATACTTCGTAATAATAGTCCTTACCAGTGGCACATTGAGATGGATATTTGAGTTTTTAGCATACCAAGGGGCAGCTGTGATTATTCGAAGAAGTTTATTTTGGCGCCTTTGAATTTTTTTTAGTTGAATACCGTAGCACCATATTGGCTTTAAAATAGAGTTGTAAAGTAGTATTTTGCAATCGAGACTAAGAACAGAATTTCTTCCAATAAGCCAGTTAATTTGAATTGCTTTTAGTTTCATTTGGGTTAATTTTGCTTCTATATGCCATGTTAAACGCCGATCTAGATGAATACCGAGATATTTGACATGCGATTGTTGAGGCACTAGTTGATTATTGATTTTAATAGGGGGGGGCACGTTTCCCGACGCAAGGTGAATGTAATATGTACGCATTTTTGCTCATTGACCTTTATTCTCCATTGTTTTAACCACAGTTCTAGTTGAAATATCCCTACAGATAATATTGGACTACGTGGTCCATTGTGGCTTAAATGGACTACTTACAACATGGTCCAATCTACTGTAATATTGACCATGTTATAAGAAAGTGCTGCCAACAACTGCATGATGTATACTTTTCTATAGTTTACAGTATTAAACATTGGTAGCCCTGATGGTGTCCATTATTAATTGTTTATTTAAAAGTGAAAGTTTGTGAAATTTGTGAAAAAAAGGTAAACAAATTAAAAATACCAAGTAAATATATTTAATAATAGCAATAATAGACTACAGGGCACGCCATAAAAGGCGATTAGTAAAAAATAAAAAACGTTTAAGTGTACTCCATACTGTAGTGACATGGAGTACTTTTAAAACTAACCCACTTAAGTACTCCATGGAGTAGTTTAGGGACTACTTCGGTGGGTTATATGGTCCCCTCCTAGGACATCGTAATGTTAAATGGACCACCTTTTACCCATATATTTGGAGTAGTTTTGGAGTACTCCTACTCCTTTATGGACTACTCTTTACATGCATGTATGGACTTGTCTCGTTATCTGCAGGGATATGATCCTGCAGGTATCGAGATGCTTCACGACTGTGCTCGTGTACGCTTAGAAAAGCTGTATCATCAGCAAAAGTTGAGGTTAGGGTTTAATTGTTTGTTGGCATGTCCGAGGTATATATAAGGTAAAAATGTGGGCCCAGGATACTTCCCTAAGGGACTCCAGCTTCAATTGGCTGAGGAGAACTAAAAAAAACCACAGCTTGTGTGTGTTAGCCGGTAGGGGCGGTATTTTTTCTAAAATGAGGCCGGTCAGGCAGTTACTGTGAATGGTGTTCCCAATCGTGAGAAGATAACGAACTTTTTATGGCCCGAATTGGAAGATATGGATGTGGACGATATATGTATGGTTTCAACAGGATGGTGCCACTTGTCACACAGCTAACGAACAATGGCTCTTTTGCGCGACAAATTCAATGACCGTATGATCTCACGTGGTGGCGATGTCAATTGGCCGCCAAGATCATGTGATTTGACACCGTTGGACTTCTTTCTTTGGGGTTATTTGAAAGAAAAGGTGTACGTCGATAAGCCAGCAACAATCCAAGAGCTAAAGGATGAGATAGTTGGAAAATAAGGGCATATAACCTCAATTATGCCTCAGCGTCATCGAAAATTTGGACCATCGGATGGAGGTGTGCCGCCGAGGTCGCGGTGGCCATCTGGCCGATATTTTGTTCCATACATATTTGAACCATACCAATATTATCATAAAAAAAGAAACGACAATAATTTCCTAAATACAGTTGTTCCCGGTTAAATGATTTCCCCTCTTAAAGGCGCAAAATGTGCTGGCAAGCAAAATTTTCACATAATTACATGAACAAAATCCCGCTTAAATGGCTTCGCTTAAATGCATTTCCCGTTTAAATAGAGTGCCTCGGTAGGCTAGCTGGTAGCGAGCTAGTCTATCAGCGCCGAGGTTGCGGGTTCGATTCCCGCCAGAGACTCTGGTTTCTTTCCTGCAGACATGCATAGAGCTTCGCGGGATTAGCTTAGGAAATTAAAAATAAAAAAAAAAAAAAAAAAAAAAATTATTCCTTATTTGTGTCTGAAATTACATAAATTTGAACAAAATAAACCGCTTGAATGCGTAACCAAAAAACTTTTGTTTTTTTTTTAGATATCCGGCAAGGCATTTATAAAGTTAGTAAAAGTATTTTGTACTTACATATATATGTGGCAACACAAATATTAAAAACGGCAGTTGAAGTAAAAAAGTAAATTTATCTTGAATTTCGACAATCATAGAGAATCATTTTAAAGAGTTATCGGAATCTTCCAATGATGAAGAAGAGGAAATAATTGCAGCTCCAACTAAGTGCCATTAGTTTTATCCGTAGATACTTTGTGCTACAAAATAAATGCACCAATGAAATTGAAACCATGGCAGGAAGACATAAATGGTTTTAATAATATTAACAGGGCGTTAACATTTGCCGAAATATTGGTTCGAATAAACATTGGAAGTTTTTAAAAAAAAAGACCTAAAGCTCGACAATTTATTAATACTTCAAAATAATAAAGGTCGAATAAAATAAATATAACATACAAAACATAATTATATTTTTAATAAACTGAACATTTTTCGATGCGCACTAAGGCGGGAACTACTGTAATTTGTGTTTTATTTAAAATCAACATCGGCCCTTAAAATTTTACCACCCTTTATATACAGTAAAAAAATATGTAAAAAATAGACTTGTGAAATGATTTTTTTATTGTAGAACCAACACAATAATAAAAATTATTTTCAAAATAAGTAGATTTTTCAGTCGTTATTTTTAAAATAAGAAACATTATCTTTTAGCTACTGTTTTAATTAAAAAAAATTTGGGGCGTTTCTAAAAATTGTTCAATAAAAAATTGGCTCAATATAAAACAAGCATCTAGTATCTCACAACAAAAAAAAAACTACATTAAATATTTCACAAAATATAATTTATTTGGTCTATTTGCATACTTATGTGTACATTGAACATAATTCTGATTAGAATTGTTTGTTAACATTTTATTTGAATTAGAGTTTTAAAAAATTTCCAAATGATGAATTTCTGCTATTGTATTCCAATAAGACATTTGTGTCAAGATCTACAATAAGATTTGAGTATTGGAAATTATTTAGAACTTTTCCAAGAAATTATTTAGTAAATATTTATTTTAAAATAAATAAATATTTTTTATCCACAACTAACTGCTTCCAAAAAATCTATAAAAATGTTTAGCTTCAAAAATTTTGTAGCATTGTGCAGTTGAAAACTTTAACGATCAGTGAAAATCTTTTGAATCTGCGAAATAAGTTTCACAATGAAGTCCTTTATCTTTTATTTTGTTCTTGTCGCTATAACCGTTGCCTTTTTCCAAGTTTCAGTAGCAACACCACAACTGGAAATCGGTCCGGTAAGTGATACACAGTTATCTAAAATATTTTAAAAATTGTCAACAATTTTCGAAAATGTTTCTTTATTTTTTAGTTAATTTGTAGGAGATCTGGAGAAAATTGTTTCATACATAGTGATTGCTGCAACAAGCGCTGCCTTTCTTATGCCCATAAATGTGTGTAATAAAAATGTTGTACTACAACAAGAAGATTAAACAATAAAATAAAAAACCTTTTAAATAAAAAGGTTTGATTTTAACAAAAATGTTATTTGTTTACCAAAGATCACGTGGTGGCTGGGGTTTTAAAGATTTCTGTTGCAGCTGCAATGAGCTTGGAACTGAGGAGACAGTATATCTTTAGCTATGTGATTACCCGGATTTGAATTTAACCAGACATAAGTTATTTGAAAAACATCTTAGCCCAACGAACTGGCCATAGCCACCTCAACATTCAACCAACATCAAGTCTGAAATTAGATCCATATCCTTAACAAGTGATGTGGTTCTATAAAAACAAAGTTGCAATCGACTCTACTTGACTGCACGCTTAGTGTTCTCCGTGCTATAACGTTAACTAACTAACGAACCATGCTCGACTTCAGCCAAAGGTTTCAAAAACTTAATAAGTTTGTTTTCGGCTTTAAACACCAAGCAATTTTAAGAAAAAAGAAAAATAGTAGCAGTTTATTTCGAATAACATGCCAATTCAACATTTTTATTCTTACAGCGATACAACCGAGTTTATTGACCATGGATATTAGATCCAGCCTGGTTGAGAAATCACGAAGCCGTTCGTGTACATCGAGTTCCCAAAGCTGCTGAAAGCAGACTCTGAACACTATCGATCTCGAAGCTGACTAAAAGTCGAGCCGCTCATCTCCGTCCGGTTGAAGCAGCTCAGTAGCTTCTACAAAATTAATATTTGACTTTTTATGAGTAGCGAAGTCGGTTAAGCAATGTCCGTCTGTCTATTTGTATGTACTAATTAATTTTCCAAAGAACACAGATACGATGGCAATTTGGTTACGACATTTCTATTATATAAAGTCTGGAATAGAGTGCTATTGAAATTCAGCCAGATCGGTTCAGAAATGGGGACGATATGAAAAAAATTAAGATGAGTTCTAATTTGTAGCCACGAAAGTTTACTTTTTAAATTTCCCGTTAACCCGTGGACTTTTTTTGATGCACTTTAAATATGTTAAACAGAATAGCGGAGTTCAATATAAGTCTTGCAAAAGTGCAAAAGCAAGCCTATTATTGAATTCTGCTTATATTAATAAGATATTTAATTGACAAGGTAGCTTTTAACACAAAACGTACTTTTTATTAAAAATGTACCTCTTGTCATATCAAATGCCTTTTCTTACAAAGTGTACATTGTGTAAGCAAAAGTATAAAAAAAATTTGTTTTAAAAACTACTTTTATTTTCAATCAAAGTTTCCTTTAAAACGCCCGGGAGTCGTTCTTTTTCGGGTACACATACGCGTTGTCGGCAATGCTTGATGAAAATCAAAAAGTTTTGATTTGATGGCTGATTATTTGATAGTCTCCAGTTGTGATTGACAAAAAAATGTTATTTGCTTTGTGTATGTTGTCATATACGGAAGAAAAAAAAATATAAATAAATATAAATATTATTTGAAACGAACCCTATGAAATCAAAATTACAAATGTTGATTGACGGGTTTATTTGTACGTCTCCAAAAATGCCTCAAATAAACGACACTAACACATATGCACTGATTGACGGTTTTATTTGAAAGTCTCCAGAGCCCTAAAAAAAAAGTACTGACTTATACACGCAGAGAAAAAACATGATAAATAAATGTTCCCTACGATCATTTTTATTCACATTTGCCTAATATCTTTACCATAATCGATTTATTATAGTCCTTATTTAACTTGAAAAAATATTTTTTGTGCTTAACATTTTTAAAATCACTACCATAATATTATATGGTGTTTTAAACCTAAAAAGTTACTCCGATCTAGCTAAACATATTAAATTATGTGAAATATATATATTCTCAACAATACAATTAAAATCATAATATAAATTGCACACAAAAGGTTTGTTTTTACCATAGTTTTTGTTTGCTTAAAAACACATTCTCTAAATGAGCAAACATTTATTGTCAAAGCAAACAGAGTATATTTAAAAAAAAAATTTCTTCCACGGCTTTTTCTGTCGGCGAGCGTAATTAAATCGGGAAACATCAATTACAAAATAATTAAAACGTTGCCTTGTAAAACTAGGTAAATAACTTATACATTTATCGAAACAGGGAAGTTATTTAATTATACACAATTATAAAAATGTAATAACTTTTTTTAACTTTGTAATATATTTTTCTATGTAAGTTTGGTTGCATAGTATGTAAGGAATTTTGTTTCCATAGACTGAAATAAATAAATAAATAAAATATGCAATTGGATTTTTATTTATTAATATATGGGTGTTTCCATAGTAACGGTCGTGACAGGTTTACACGAAATTTCGTAATAAAACTTTAACCTGAAATACAATGTCAAAATGATTTGCTGATTTTAAAAATATAAAATTTCAACCCCTAAAAGCATTAAGAATCATTGCATAGAAACTGCATTTTAAGGTTTTTTTAGATCAATGAAAAGGTAACGGTCGTGACATTACAAATGAGCTGTTTTTGAATGTTCGGTCTTAGCAACTCAGATTGTAAAATTTTCCAAGGAATGCGTTAAATAAAAATTCTTATTAAATTCTTTGCAGTGTTTTGTGTAAGAAAACTCTACTTTTGTGTGAAAATGATGTAGCCAAATAAAAAAAAAATAACTTTGAAAAGGTAACGGTTGTGACAAAAAAAAGTAACGGTCGTGACAGCATAAAAAATAAAACGGATTTGTTTTTGTAGTCGTATATTTAACAGTATCAAAATGATTACATGGAAGTTTATGGTTATCTTAGAGAAGGCAGCAATGTTTTAAAGCTCGATTTCGTTTTTATTCATTTTCAGTTGAAGAATATACATCATTATACTCCAGACGTTTAAGGCTGCTCATTTTTAGCGCCGAAACTCCAGTTATTCCACAAAGCAAACAGTTAAAGCCAGCATTTTGAAAAAAGTGCATCTTCTGGAAGTTTTTGATTGCTTTAAGATGTTCCCATCTTTTTTTTAAACAGCCTGTATTTTGCTTTATTTGGTTCTTATCGCAATACAAAACAGTCACTCCATCCAACTTTTTATTTTGAACAAAAAAATTGAAAGCTTCTGCTGGAGTATTAATTTAAGCTTGGCGAGACATGATTGCTGTCCATAAACCCCTTTTGATAGTGGCTCCAATTCCATCCACAGCGCCTTTGCCATGTCCAGATGCAAAAAACGACCATTTCATATTTACACCAAAGTCTTCCTTTGCAAAACATAAGTTAAATAGATTGAACCTATTTTTGAATTGAGCAGCACATCCATCCGAAAACACGTGTGCAGTATTAATTTCAGTTTTCGTTTTGAGGTGTTCAACAATCATTTTCAAAAAGTACCACACACTTTCTTTATTGTGCGTCAAGTCATCACTTATGATTGCATAAGAATATGATTTCAGGGCCAATTCAGTTTTCACCCAAGCACAGGCTGTAAACACAGTTGCTTGAGCTTGGTTCCAGTGTGCGCTTTGCACTTCGTCCTGCGAAATCAACGTGAAATTTTTAGCGAAATCTATCTGAACGACCGCTTCATTTGATTCAATTCGCTCCTAAGCCTCGCGAAATTGATCGCTCTGTGTTCGGTGCACATAAAAATGTTGCTTAAATCTTTGGAGTTTGCTTTCGAATGTTTGAAGTAAAACTTGAAAAATGCCTTCCTCCTCGCTTATTTGAGTATGATGTTCATTTTTGGTCCATTGTTTCCAACGCACAGTTGCATCTGAACTATAATTCAATGGCAATATATCAAAAATTGTGTCGCAGTTCTTGCAACTGCTAGTCATGCAAGCCTCATTTGTTGTGTCACAGCAAAGTTCATTCATCAAATCCTTAGCAGATTTAGGCACTGTAGAGACCACTTCAGAAACTGATTGAAGCAAAAATTCAAAGTTGGCGTGGTAAATACAGACACACATGTTTGATGGAGTTTGTGAATTGAGGCGTACATGTTTTGGCCGACTTGCGTAAAACAAAGACTTCCCAATTTTTATTTGTGCATTTTCTTCCTTAAAAAGCTGATAACATTCTCCAACCGTCATCGCCATATACTTCAATTGCATTTGTACTCCGTTTATTAGTTTTGTGTCCTTTCGTCCTGGTGTTTGGTAGCTTACATCGTCCCTCAAAAAGAAGTTTTTGACTTTTTCTAACTCAGCATCAGATAGGCGATTAATTTTTCCGCTACGTCGCTTGGTGAAAATCAAATCCATTTCAGGACCAACTAGCTCAGAAGCAAGTCTCTTCACAACTGCAATTTTCTTCGAGGGGCTGCTCGGTAGTTTGACCTTAACTTTTGTTACTGCCTTTTTAAGTGAACGATCATATCATATTTGATGATGAGGCTGCAGCTTCAACAACTTTCTCCTTCCCTATGTTCTTTTTTTCACGACACTTCCTTTGACGTTCGCGATCAGTATTCCGATTGTGAGCAAGCATTTCTTCACTCAATGACTCTTTTGCAGCCAGCCGCCGTTTTTTATTTCTTTCTCTTTCTTTTTTCAAATGAGCTTTGTATTTTACTGGATCTTCCTTCAATCTCTTCCGATATCTTTGCATCTTGCTTTGGGAGTCCATGGTTTGTTAAGCTATAGTTAGTAAGAAAAAGTTGAACACCATTTCCAATAAGGTAACGGTCGTGACATTCTCAATAAATTAAAAAAAAATTGAAATGACTTCCGAGCGCTTATTTTGCTACATGAAACTCTTTAACTTACTTACCTTGTCACCCTTAGCAACTGTGTTTTTTTATAGCTTTAACAGTTTTCACAAAATTTAAACTTTTTTTATTTGCGTGGTCACGGTCGTGACACAAATTAGTGATTTTGAAAAATTTCTCAAAATTATAATTTGAAAGCTACACGTGCAAATTTTCTGCTGAACGTAGACAAAAGTAACAACTGTCAGCTGCTAATTGTTTTGATTGCTAACTACCGTTATAAAAGTGTTGTCAAGTGATTTAAAAAAAGACTCAGTATAAAGTTGGCAACCCAGAAGTGAACATTGTTTATTTTTTGTGCTTCTTAAAAACTTTTATTTTAATTTGTATTAAATTTGTTATTATTAAAATAAATTAACTAAATTTTATTTGTATCGGTTACATTACCATACATCACATTTCAAATATATAAAGTATGGCAGGAAAAGGCCGTCGTAGTCTTAAAATAAATAAATATATTTGTGGCCAATGTAATATTGAAGTGGAGGAAGAAGAAGAATTTATTCAGTGCGATAAATGCAAAAAAATCTTCCATGTAGTTTGCACACAATTAGACAAACCGAAATATGAATACTTGCTTAAGAATGAGAGAGAAGAGTATATTTGTCATCTATGCAATGGTAATAATAGTAACAACAACATTGCAGAAGAACTTAACGAAATAAAAACAAATTTAAAAAAGCTTGATCAGCTATCTGATTTAACAGAATCTGTAAGCTTTATGTCAAAACAGTTTGATATGTTATTGAAAAGTGTTGCTGAAAACAAAAAAAAAGTAGAGTCTGTTGAAAAAGAAAACAAAATGTTAAAAACTGAGGTTGAGTCGTTGAAACAATCTGTTGCTTATTTAAATAATCAGAGGGTAAAAAATGATTGTATTATAAGTGGAGTAGTTGTACCAAATAATCAAACTGCAGTTGATACTGTTGTGAATCTCTCACGTGAAGCTGGTGTTGTTTTGGAACCAAGTGCCATAGAAGATGCGTATTTTATCAATAAAAGAAATAATTCAGTTATTAACAAAGATGAAAAAAGAACGGTTGTTGTAAAGTTCTGTTTGAAACAATGCAAAGAAAAGCTAATGTCTGTTAAACCTAAGCTAAAGGAGAAAGGTTCTTCAGTATATATCAGTGACTTCTTAAGCAGGGAAACCCTGAGTTTACTAAATTATGCCAGGACCCTTAAAAACGTTGGTTATCGTGCTGTTTATGCTGCTGGTGGAAGAATTTATTGCAAGAGAAGTGAACTTTCAAAGCCTAAAATCATTAGAAGTGAAAAAGAAGTTGATAACTTGCTGCTTGAAGCCTCAACTAACAATTCTAGAGGTCGTAGATCCCAAGCTGCTGTTGTTGATGTTGATGATGATGTATATGAATCGCCTATAAAAAGTACATTTTAAGTTGTTATACTTGTATATTGTAAACATGGTTGTTATTTAATATTATTTTTTATGATTAATACTCATTATTTTAATGATTTAAAAACTTTTGAAAACCATTTTAATAATATTTCAGGTTCATTTTTTAACGTAGTTTCTATTAACGTCCGTAGTATTTCTTCAATTGAAAAATTTAATAAATTTAGAGAATTAATTGTAAAGTTACCGCGACTACCCAATATTATCGCTGTCCAAGAAACCTGGGTAAATAAAGACCTGATTCAGTTGTATAGCATCGCTGGATACAATGCCGTACATTGTTGTAGATCTGACGGTTATGGTGGTACTTCAGTTTTTGTTGATAATACATTAAAATATAAAGTCGAACTTTGTGAGAATGCAAATTTTATTGATGCAGTTATCTTGTCATTGGACGAAGTTAAGCTAAATGGTAAAGCTTTAAAATTTTTAACATTTTATAGATCACCAAAATGTGATTCCAATAGCTTCTTGGTATTTTTAGAAAATTCACTTCTTAAATATGGCCGTAATCCATGCATTTTTGTTGGTGATTCCAACATTGATGTTTTGAATAAACAAATATCAGAAGATCTATTAAATTTGCTCGTATCATATGATTTTACCAATTGCCACAGCATGATAACACGTCCTGAAAGTGGAACATCTATTGATCACGTTTATAGTAATGTTTTCAGTGATGTGTATGTAGAATCAGTAAAGTGTAAATTATCCGATCATAACTTAATTTCTTGTCGACTTGGAGTAGAAACATGTAGCCATAACGTTAGTGAAGAAAAACGAATGTATTGTGATTACGATCGTGCTAAAAATTATGTTCAAACCGAATTGGCACGGATACAACAAACCGATGATCCATCTACAAATATAGCCTTATTAATATCATGTCTCGAAAGTGCTACAAGGAACTCTACACAGGTGAAAACTGTAAAAAAAAATTACAAAGGTGATATTACACCTTGGATTAACGGTAACCTGCAAAAATTAATCGTATATAAAAATAAACTGTTGAGGGTTAGAAGGAAAAGACCTGATAATGTAGATGTAAAGAAAATACTTAAGAGAATCAGCGTCATAATAAAAAAGGCATGTAGAGAATCTATGAATAACTTTTATAAAAATGGTTTAGAAAATGTTAATCAAGATCCAAAAAAAAGTTGGAAGTTCATAAATGAAACGCTTGGTAGAAGTTCACAACGGTCTATTCTCATTAAACATGATAATGGTGATGATATTTCTGATGATTTGGAAAAATCTGAGGTTTTAAATAAGTATTTTGTAGAATCAGTGACCAGTTTAAGGTCACTAATTCAGGTCTTGCCAACTGATTCCATAAATTCTCTTAGAACACTTACTCGATGCACAACAAGGTTTGCATTTAATTTTACAACACTAGTTGAGATGGAAACTGTTATATTGCAATTGACACCGAATAAAAGTTGTGGTTACGACAATATTTCAGCAAAAATATTGTTAAAATGTGTAAATGAAGTAACACCTTACCTTGTGAATGTTTTTAATAGTATTATAAGAACAAGCACCTACCCGAGTGTCCTAAAAATTCATAAAGTTGCTCCTGTACCTAAGGGAAAAAATCCAATAGCAGCCAGTATGTACAGAACAATAGCAGTTCTCTCCATAATAAACAATGTTTTTGAAAGAATTTTATATAACCAAATTTCATCGTATATGTATAGCAATAATTTACTCAACAACTTCCAATATGGTTTCAGAAAAGGATGTGGAACAGAAGAAGCAGTCGTTAACGTTGTTAATTTCATTTGTAAAAGTTTGGATGAAGGACAAAGCGGCGTAGCTGGCATTTTTTACGATTTAAGCAAAGCTTTTGACCTCATTGATCATAATATTTTGATTCAAAAACTAAAATTCTACGGTATTTGCGGGAAGGACTTGCTCTTATTGCAAAGTTATTTAACTAAACGGCAGCAGTTTGTACAAATTGGTGAAGTTAAAAGCTCATTACGTGCAGTTTCATATGGAGTGCCTCAGGGTAGTGTACTCGGGCCCTTGTTGTTTACTATTTTTCTCAATGACTTACATAACCTTGACCTTACTGGTAACATATTTATGTATGCGGATGATATTTGCTTATTTTATCCATATAAGCACGAGACGGTAGTAAGAGCTTACATGGAACGTGATGCAGCTTTGATATCTGAGTTTACACGGATAAACAAACTTGTTTTAAACGCAGATAAAACGCAGTTACTAAGATTTAGGCCCACCCGTCAAATTAACACCTTTTCAATGTTTGTTGATGGTAGAGAAATTTTTGAAACCAGTAGCATAAAATACTTGGGTATAATTTTACAAAGCAATCTCGCTTGGAATGAACACCTACAATTTTTAAGGAAAAAAACAGCTCAAGCTGTTGGTATTTTGTATAAATTCAAAAATAAGTTTGATAAAGATACTAAACTTTCAGTCTATAATGCCCTAATTCAAAGCCATTTGAATTATTTAACCATTTGTTTTGGTTATAAAAAGAGTAATGACTTTAAAGCCCTTCAACGTATGCAAAATAAAGCTCTAAAGACTGTCTACAATTTGCCAATAACATACCCAACTACATCGTTATATATTGATAAATGTAAAACAGTTTTGCCTATTTATGGTATTTACAGGATGCAACTTCTAACATACGTATTCAAGTGTCTGCACAATATTGGACATCACACTATACATTTCATGAGGAATAATCATGCGATAAATACAAGAAATAATGACGACTTAAGAATCGCCTGGTGTAGGTTGGAAACAACCAAACAGCGTGTGGAATTTATGGGTAGTCGTGAATTTAATAAATTACCTCTAATTTTAAAAAATGAAAACAGAATTTCCGTCTTTAAAAGACTTCTTAAAGAACACATTCGGCAATATATAAATGAACTTTTTATATAATGATATCAAATTAACTGATCTCAAATTATTTTAATTAACTTTTTTATACATTGTTTTTTTTTCTTTTTTTTCTGTATTCAATATATAATTTTAATGGAAAATATTATTATGCCAACTTGTCTCAACAATGCCTTTAAGGCGCTGAGACCAACAATTTGTTATGAATTAATTTGTAAATAAATTTGAAAAAAATAAAAAAAAAGGGGGAAAAAGTGTATGATGCACCAAGTTAAAGTAGATTTTTTTACAAAAAAAAAAAAAAAAATAATCATACACCCCAGGATGTAATGGATACGTATATTTTCTATAACAAAAGAGCTAAAATGGGTCAAAGTTGATAATTTTATTTTTTGCTTGCAAGGGGTCAACTTTCGTGGAATCACCCATATGCTACACTGTATTTTTAATAAAAAATTAATTTTTGCAATTAAATTTGCTTTAGGGTTTAATTTGAGAACCATATAACATGTTGAAATAGACATGTTGCATGGTGTTGGGAGATATAAAAACATGGTTTGAATAATCATTTGCGCTTTTCTTTTGAACATAATAATATGTTTGAGACAATTATTAGCTATAAACATTATTTTTGAACATAAATTGTTACTTAAGGCGTGTTTGACACAATCATAACCACAAACATTAATGAAAGTTTGCGTTTGTGATTGTAGCAACCATGTTTTTTCTTTGCGTGTATTTAATAAAAATTGTTTAAGGGCACTAAATTTTAGTTTGTGGACTTTTCTGTTGCACTTTTTTATAAAATATGTTAAGCAGAATGTTAATAAGATATTTTATTTACAAGGTAGCTTTAAATACAAAAAGTACTTTTTATTTAAAAAAGTACTTTTTGTCAAAAAGGTACATTTTGTCATCCAAAGAAGCTTTTCATACAAAGTGTACATTTTGTAAGCAAAAGTATAAAATATCATTGTTACAAAAACTGCTTTTATTTTCAATCACAGTTTCTTTTAAATAAAAAGTACTGACTTATATGCATTAATTTTAACTTGTGGACTTTTCTGTTGCACTTTTTTTATTAAATATGTTAAGCAGAATATTAATAAGATATTTTATTTACAAGGTAGCCTTAAACACAAAAAGTACTTTTTATTTAAAGTGCATTCAATTTTTTTTTTATGTCTTAAATTTACGACCTAAAAATAGATGTCTTTATTTGCTAAAATTAATTTTAGTTTAATTTGGTTGCCAAGCAATATAAATGTAGTCAAGAAGCGAAATTAAGACAGTAAGGAAGACTGAAATTATTTTGACAACAAACTTAGAACCGCAGTAATGCAAAGGAAGTAAAGACAAAGAGAATAAACAGAAACGACCACATAATAAATATATTTAATACATATTATCCAGCTCAAGGTGAATTCACTACAAGCTGTTAAAAGACTTTGAAAGTTCTTTTCTTGTTTTGGTTTTGCAGTGTTTTGTAAGTGTTTTCCTAGAAATTGTTAACATTTCGTAGCGTTAACAATAACAATAAAATGCAGAAAACCTCTGTAATTTCTGTTGTTTTAAGATTGTTGTAGTAATGCCTCCACCCGTAACAAAAAAAAGTTTTATTTTTGTAGAAAAATTCTTGTATGAACAAAAGAATCTTCTGCCCAGGACTTCTATTCCCCTTCCTTCTAGTTCCCAAACAACAGTAACCAAGTACACCTGTTATCTAAATAACAAACTGCTGCTTATTTCCACTTTAATAATCAAAAAATACAAAAAAGTTCAATTCGAAAGATACAACATGAATACGGATCCTGTTAAAAAAATTGGTAAAATGTAAGTAAGTATGTAAATACAATACAAATTAACAAAATTAAAAATGGAAAATATGTTTTAAAATCAAACCATAATAAATAGCATAAATTAAAGAAAATATGTATGTATGTATGTAGTAGAGAGGAAAAAAATAAAAACAATATCCGTCGGATAGAAATACATCTGCCAAACGGATATTTATTTCAATATTAACTGGTTGTAAAGCAAAACTAGTTGATAATAAATAATACTTTGAACACAATGAAAAAAATATGCATTTTAATTTCTTTAAAAATATTTTACTTACCAGCCAAGAACAAATTGAAATTGAATATAAATCACGAAGAAATTATCCCTGTAAATGGTCAAAGTTCTATCAAGAAACACCCTGGAAAGAAATGTATAATCAAAATGAGATAAATAAGAAAATGGAAACGGATTTTAAAGGTATTTTATGTAAAAATAAAAAAAAAAATTAAATGCAAAACACAAAACTCTAATGGTGTTTTCTTTTCTACAAAAAATGTCACATTTTATTTAAAAAAATGCAATTTGGTGTTCGCTTCTTAAAAATGCTTTGCTCTCCAAAAGGGCAGCGTGTTTTATTCTAAAAAAATTCAACCTTAAATGTCATAAGGCATTGCACTTTACGCCCCGTATAAATCGAGAGTGTTGATAATGCCCTGTAAAAAGATGGCTTCTGTTTATATATAGGGTTACCAGACGAAGTTGGGAAAAAATCGCCTCTAATCAGGACAGTAAAATTTTTAAGTTTTAATAGTAATTTTGTCTATTATTTTATAGTAATAACATTATTAATGGTAGATTGTCAGTGATATAAAATTTAAATGGATTCGGTGTTATAAAATTGTTTATGAAAATAAAAAAACGTCAAATCAAGAAATCGTAAAAACTTGGTGTTAATAAATTCGCAATCTGGCAAAGGTATTTTCTTGTTTACATATTTTATGAAAAACAAACTAAAGAAATTGGAATTTGGTCATTCATTTTGTTTATTTATTTATTTATTAAATATATATTATCAAATTTGGGTTTATGTGAATTTTTTTTTATATTTTGAAGAACATACTTTTTGATATATGTACATATTTTTTTATATATTAAAGAACAAACTTTTTGTCAGCTGTTAAAAACAGGGCGATCCAATTTTGCGTTTTGTTCTCGTTAAATAAAAAATTGCATTATTACATGTTAGGCAAGTCATTTTTTAAATGCACCCTTTAAAATGTGGTATTTTTTTTGTAGAAAAGAAAACACCATAACTGTCACTTTCTAGATCACCACCCAACTGCCCATTCTAATGAGGGTGAGTCGTATTTTATTTCGCCGGAAATGCATAAATCTTTGCTGGCTGTGTGCCGCTGTGGACGTCCACGCAGTGATTTGCATTTATTAAAATGTTTGCAAAATCAGCGAAATAAATATTTAACAGATGTTGCGAGCGAAACTGATGAAGGGAATAAGAACTTCAGTAAATTACCACAAACTTCAAGTGGTAAGTGTTACAAGGAAAATATTTCAAAACTCTAATGACAACCTTCTTAAAGGTTTTGTGGGATGGCAGACGAAGCACACCAACTATAAACAATGGGAGAATTCGATGAAATATGTATCACCAGTGTACGATATGCCCGGCGAGAAAATAACAGCTACTCCTTATAATGCCATAATAATAGGTTAATTAAAGATTAGTTTTGAAAAAAAGAAAATTTCAAATCTCTTTTGAATAAACTGAAAAATAAATGCACACTCAAAACTAACGCCTGATCTTTTTCAGATTTTTATTTTTAAAACCACTTTACCTTACAAGCATCTTTTAATTATAAAATATAAAAAAAATGTCCATTTAAAAAGCAAAATATAAGCTAAATTTTGAAAGTTAAATTTTTATAATATAGAGATTTGGCCCCTTTTCAGTCGATTTGGCCCGTTTTTATTACAATTTTGGCAAAAAAATAAACTTTTTCAAATCCCATCACTGCGCCCAATAAAAATCCCCTCCCGAAAATAATTTTTATCAGATAAGGCCATTTTTAAAAAAAGACCTTGAACTAAAAAGTGCTTTTTTCAAATTAATCGCAACGATCCCAGAAAGCATAAAAGATTCTTTAAGTCAAAAAGTACTTTTTAACGTTCGAAAAGAAATTTTAATTGATTAAAATACTTTTCATTAAAATGAGTACATACCTTTTTATTACAAAAGTTTATAAACAGCCATGTTACAGAGTGCAATTCCGTTCGAAAACGGAATTCATTCCGTATTTTGGTGCTTCAGAAAATGACGAAAAATTTTTCGGAATGAAACAATTTTTGTGTTCATGAACGGAATGGTAGTTGTCTGTATCTGAAAGACCAAAAAAACTATCCTATCAATAAAGAAATATGTTTTCTTCGATTCCGAACGGAATTGTGCTTTGTGTCATGGCTGATAAAATGCTTTTTGTTATGAAAATAACTCTTTTACAGAAGGTAAAAAACTAACTTTTAATAAAGAAGGTACTTTTTAATTTTTATTTAATGCTCTTTAGAATATAAGCGGACAGGTGTCTGGTACTTTTTTGAAAGTAGGGAGTAAACAGGTAAGACCAGAATTTTGTCACTTTTTTGTCTATTTTTTAAACCAATAAACGTTAAAATAAACACTATATCACGTTGGAAACTTATCTAAAAAATACAAATAAAAATTTTGTACTTTTTAGAAATTCGAACATTTGAAGTGCAAAATTCGTAACTATTGTTGGTACTTTTTTTACACAGTATTTTTCTCCATTTTTTGGCATATGATGAATTTCATGTAAAAATCGAGATGCATTGAACCCGACCCCCTCAGATATCGATGAAATTTTGTTCATAGCTAAATTTGATCAATACAAACAAACTCTCATTTTTAGAAATGACTGTTTTGCGATTTTTTGGGCGTGACACAGTGGGAACGTTTTCGAAAAAACGCGAAAATGGTCGAAAAGAGCTCCATTTAAACTACAATAACTCAGAATCGGCTAAACCGATTTCCATGATCTTGGTATCATTAAAAAGATATTTTAACAGGCTTTATGACACGTTTAAAAAAAAAAAAAAAATACACTGTAAAAAAATTTATAACAAAAAAAAATTTTAACTGACGAAAAAACCAAAAAGATCAAGGGTTTTTTTACAGTGTACCCATTTTTATTTTATCAAAAAATAAAAATGGGTTCTTTTTTAGTTTTTTTTATATAATTTTTTAAGTAGTGTCACTTCTAGCAATTGCCCTTATATTTTATAACAAAAAAAAATTTTAGGTAACGAAAAACCAAAAAAGATCAAGGATTTTTTACAGTGTATTACTTTTTTAGACAGGTATTTCCTTCACCTATAACATATCCAAAAAGTAAAATGGGTTCTGTTTTATTTTTTTTTAAATAATTTTTTAAGTAGTGTCACTTCTAGTAATTCCGCAAAATTCTGAATAAAAAAATCAATGTATTCTTCATAATAATTTTCTATTTTGTCATAAACATTTATTACTTTACCCATAATAAAGAGAAATATATATAGAACAAAAAATTCATAATTCATAATTATAAACAGTTTCGAGAAGCCAAGATATCCCATTACAATTTTTACGCGTATATTTTAAAAATTTGAGTGAATATGAATTCAAACAATAAGTACAGATGCATAAAAATATCTAATAAGTGTTGCGCTTCGCTTCGTAAAATAAGTGAAAACGAGGCTGCAAATATAATTGAATATTTTCCAGCTGTCGCCAACATTCATTGTAGCCGTATTTGCGAAACTTGCCGGAATACACTGAGAAAAGCGCGATGAATCCAACGTGGAGCAGAATGAAGTCTCAAATTATTTACCAACAACGCCCAGCGATGAAGTTAGCGAAGAATTGAATGAACTTCCAACTTGTAATGCAAACATCGAAAGGACGGAAGTCATTGAAAATATAAATGATCATATTATTCCTCATCTACCAAACCAAATGTCGCCTCTTAAAAGGAAATATATAAAACAAGATGCATACAGAAATAGAAAATCACTGCAAATTTTCGAAAATATAGCAGATTCACTTGGAGCTGATCCATTATCTGATTTGTCAGCGCAACTTGAAAACGTCAAAGCCATTTACGAAGAAATTTTGGAAAACATCAAATATCAAATAGAGAACAGCTCAAATCTTTTTGAAAAGCAAAAACTTTTATCTCTCTTACCAATCAATATGAGTCACGCAGAAATAAAAGATCGTTTTGGGGATGATATATCTCACGATTGTATCAAAAAAAGTAAAGATATCCAAAGGAATAAAACGAAGTTTGCAGATATCAATCTTTTTAAAATGAGCAGACGTAGTTTACCAACCGAAACTCTAAGCACAGTCAAGTTATTTTATGAAGATGATGAAATTAGCCGAATGATGCCTGGATCGCAAGATTCAATTACTGTTAAACAAGGAAACTTACTTGAAAAAGTTCAAAAAAGACTTTCGGTACGTATTACTAGAAGTGACACTACTTAAAAAATTATTTAAAAAAATAAAAAAAAACCCATTTTACTTTTTGGATATGTTATAGGTGAAGGAAATACCTGTCTAAAAAAGTAATACACTGTAAAAAATCCTTGATCTTTTTTGGTTTTTCGTTACCTAAATTTTTTTTTTTTATAAAATACCTATAAGGGCAATTACTAGAAGTGACACTACTTAAAAAATTATTTGAAAAGAAATAAAAAAGAACCCATTTTACTTTTTGGATATGTTATAGGTGAAGGAAATACCTTTCTAAAAAAGTAATACACTGTAAAAAATCCTTGATCTTTTTTGGTTTTTCGTTACCTAAAATTTTTTTTTGTTATAAAATATAAGGGCAATTACTAGAAGTGACACTACTTAAAAAATTATATAAAAAAAACTAAAAAAGAACCCATTTTTATTTTTTGATATGGTATAGATGAAGGATAAACCTTTCTAAAAAATTAATACACTGTAAGAAAACCCTTGATCTTTTTGGTTTTTTCGTCAGTTAAAATTTTTTTTTGTTATAAATTTTTTACAGTGTATTTTTTTTTTTTTTAACGTGTCATAAAGCCTGTTAAAATATCTTTTTAATGATACCAAGATCATGGAAATCGGTTTAGCCGATTCTGAGTTATTGTAGTTTAAATGGAGCTTTTTTCGACCATTTTCGCGTTTTTTCGAAAACGTTCCCACTGTGTCACGCCCAAAAAATCGCAAAACAGTCATTTCTAAAAATGAGAGTTTGTTTGTATTGATCAAATTTAGCTATGAACAAAATTTCATCGATATCTGAGGGGGTCGGGTTCAAAATTTCAGTTTTATCTCGATTTTTAAATGAAATTCATCATATACGTATTCAAAGGGCTCCCACTACAATATTGAAATTTTTGATTCTTCAATGGAGAGAAAAGAGGAAATACGAAAAAATAAAGTTCTTTCTCTAACTTTTTGGTTCTACAACGGGTACTTTTTTTTAATACCGTTAATATTGTTCCTAGAAACATAAAATTCAACCTGCAATATACTGAATGATAAGACTATGGGGGAACTTTTTGGTACTTTTGTGGTCTTTAACTGGTACTTTTGAACTTCCGTTAATATTGGACCTAGAAACATCAAATTAAACATGCAAGGTCCTGAGTTAATGAAAATCTGTAAGAGGGTATTTTTGGAACTTTTTGTTCTTTAACTGGTACTTTATAACTCCCGTTATTATTGGACCTAGAAACATTAAATTAAACATGCAAGGTCCTGAGTTATTGAGAATCTGTAAGAGGGGCTTTTTGGTACTTTTTGTTCTTTAACTGGTAATTTTTGAATTTCCATTAATATTGGACCTAGAAGCATTAAATTAAACATGCAATTTTCTGAGTAAATACGAATCTGTTAGAGGCATTTTTTGGTACTTTTTTGTTCTTCAACTGGTACTTTTTGAATTTTCGTTAATATTAGACCTAAAAACATCAAATTAAACATGTAAGATCCTGAGTAAATGAGAATATGTAAGAGGGATTTTTTGGTACTTTTAATTTTACTAACTGGTACTAACTTAGGAAAGGGTTCAGGGCCGCTTAACCTCCTATATTCAGAAAATATTAATTACCGTTTTAGAAGAGATCTTTTGAAGCAATAGTTGCCGTATTCAAAAGAAAAAGAAAGCCATTTTAACATGAGCACGCTGTTTCACCCTTAATTCCGCCTTCAGTCTATCTCTGCGCTCGACAGTCCCCTGACCGAATGCGAAAGCGACCTAGACGAGACATACGGAGAGGTAGTGCCACTCCGAAAATATCTAACCAATTTTGATGATATTTAAATAGATAGATCAGCGTAATAAAACACACAGGTTTTTTAAAGCTAAGAATATGAAGGGACAGATGGGCAATTTCAAATTTGATGAAATTTAAAACTTATGTAGATCGACACACAATAAAATACACAGGCTTTTTTATATTTCTTTATATTTAGTCAAAAATTCATTCTGGGCGGGAAACGCTAGAACATATGTAAATTCTGAATTTTCCCATCAACACGAAGTCAAACCTTTCATATGAAATAAGCTCATTATCCTTTGATATCAAGCACAATTCTCAAACCTTTTTCTGTTTGATTTTAACATCTGAATTCAATTTGATAATGGTTTCAATATAAACATTTGACATACAATGTTTTATCAATTTGATATCAAATTGTTTTCAAATGTTATTCACAAATCGAAAATAAACTTGGCAACACTTAAGCGAAAAATAAATGTTAACATCAAAAAAAAATTTTTTTTTCTCATTATTTATTTATTGAATCTTCATATAATAAATACATATGAACTAACAATAATTAGTCAAATCTTAATCTAATATTTTATTTATGTCCTGCCAGTTCCAGACAAAAATTTTCTTCATCACGGGTTCTGTTCACATATATAGGTGCTTATCGCTCAGCTAGTTGGGTAAGTGCTGCAGTGTCTCTTCTCCTTTAAAATGGCGATAAAAATTAAATGTGTTTTACAATTAAAAAAAATAACATACTAGGTAAAGTTATGAAAATAAAAATAATTTGTAAGTAAAAAATTATTTACAGAGAGTAAGAATGCGAATAAAGAATGGGAAAGTGAAGAGAATCTTAGCTTGTTGTACGATCGCGGTGGTTTCAGCGTTTAAAAAACTTCCACTTCTTCATTTCGTCAGCTCATTATTGGTTTGGCGCATATCATGGTAATTTCACCATGGTACACAGAAAAAATGTTCACCAAAATTTTTTCAATTAATTCAATAATGCTGTTTTAAACAATTTTTTTAATTGTTCTAATTAATTTGCCTTAATTGAAAACAAAAATTATAATGTTTGTGTGTTTATTTGCAAGTATGAAAACATACACACAAACTTCAAAATATTTTAAACTCCCAAACAATTTTTTAATTGTTTCAATTAACTGTGTTGATTGAAAAAAATATTTTGATTTGTGTTTACGTTTTATATAGCCTCTTTTACTGGTGGTCAAATTTTTTGATTTTATTGATTGTAACTGAACAGCAAGAAAAGCTCAAACTTACAAATGCGTTAATTTATTTGATCAGTATGTTTGCAGGCGGAAGATAAGTAAAGAATTTAAATAATAAATAGTACAAATTTCTAACAAATGCGTTAATTGAAGTTGGTTTTTAATTTGTCATTCAATAAATGTAAACAGTCGCTGTCAAACCAACTCAAAAGCGAAAAGTTGTACACAAATTTTCGTTTTTTGTTCGACAGTTTTTGGTTTCGACTGCAGTTTTTTAAACCCTGAAACCAAGTATTTCGTATTTCCAAGAATTTGGGGAAGGAAAGAACACAATTCCTAACAAATACGTTAATTGAAGTTGGTTTTTAATTTTTTCTGTGTATGCACCAAACCAATAATGAGCTGACGATTTGTCATTCAATAAATGTAAACAGTCGCTGTCAAACCAACTCAAAAAGCGAAAAGTTGTACACAAATTTTCGTTTTTTGTTCGACAGTTTTTGGTTTCGACTGCAGTTTTTTAAACCCTGAAGAAGGAAAGAACACAATTTCATCTTTCAGATATGGAGCCGAATGTGAAGCTGACAGTGTTTTTAAATCAATAATGAATTTTAATTAATAAAAAAAAATTTTCTATCGAAGTTTCTCTTAGGAGTCAAAAATTCATTAACAAGGTTTTGTTAAAATGTGCTTAATTCCCAATTATTACTAATGATTAACTGAAATTTATTGTTGGTGGGATGAATTATTCCTTTTCGCATTTAACTGGTTGCTTAGGTCAGATCATCAGGAAACTTTTTCCGAAGAACTTAGAAAAACTAAAGATATTATACAAATAAAGCTGTTAAACGAATAAGAATTATAAGCACTCTAGTTTTACTTGTAACAATATCAAAGCTATAACAAAAACAACAATAATAAATAGTGAGTTTATCTTTTCTTACAATCCCGACCAGGGATGATAAAGTTAGTACAATTGTACTTTTTTCAGTACTATTAGCATTGCAAAAGTACTGAAGTACTCCAATGACATGTTTGATACAATTAAAAAATTGCATATGATTAAATTTTTTTTATGAACTGCTTCTTTGATTTAACACCACTAATGTTAAAAGTCACATCCAACCAGTGTTGCCAATTTAGCCATTTAGGGGATAGATTTAGCCATTAAAAATCAATCTAGCAATTAGTAATTTTTTGCCATTTATTTAGCAAAATTTTCTTGAAGTTTTTAAAATTTTGTTAAGGTATTATAAGCCACTTTTAAGCAATTTTTTCTAAGCATTTTACCATATTTAGTAGTAAGGAGTTGGCATTATTGCATCAAACCAAACTGTACTGCGAATGCAAGTGTTTACTTTTTGAACAAAAATCTGAAACTTCAAAGCAACAGTATAAAAATTCAAACTTTGGATTTTCTGCTGTCAGTTTTTTAACACTGCTCTTTGTCTAAATTCCAAATTATTAACTTAATTTTTCTTTTTGTTAATTGCCAAATATAAATATATTTCAAATAAAAATGTACTGTACAATTGAATTTTTATACACTTGTTGTAATTCTAATAATAAAACTAGCAAACAATATTTTTTGGCTTTTAGTATAAGTACAATAAGGGTCAAAAAAGTACAATTTTTTACTGAATTAAGTACAATTTTGAAAATGTCATTTATCATACCTGATCCCGACTACAATTGGTTAGTTTCTTTTCAACTCTAAATGTACAACTGGGTAAAGGAAAAATAAAAATAAAAACCAATTGCTGTATTTTATTTTGCTAGCTCAATTTTATTGCACTGCCACTTGCATATTTGTTATAAAAGTTTTTCTTGGGAGTCAAAAATTCATTAACAAGGTTTTTATATTCATTAATGTTCCACATTGTATTACAATCCACATTTCAAAAACATTTTTGAGAATAACGTTTTAAAGCAAGTTTTAAATAAATGGATTTCTCAATTCTCACTAAATTCCACTTTTTGTTAAGAACGCTTTGATTTTCAAATCATCATCAAGCATTTGTCGTTTGAGGAATGGTTTGATTTCGAATCCTTCTCTACTTGAAATCAACCCTTTGCAAAATAAAAAAAATATTGCTCAGGTTTAATTAATTTCGTATTAAGCCGGAGAAAAATTACAGGCCAATATCTAAGAGCTTATAAGACCAAATATTTTCATTCAATAAAATTTGATGGGTATTGTAAAAAGCCAGAATCTTATTTTACACTTGGACCGTACATGAATGTCTATCTGAAATAAAGCATATGTATACGGCTGTAGGGCTAATGGGAACCAAATAATGGCTATAACTTCTTGTTGAAAACTACCAGATTAGTGCTTTATTTCTCTAAACGTTAGTTGAAATGGCGCATCGGGAGTATTGTGATAGCTCTCTAAATTTATTACAGTTTCACAAATTAAAGTAGTTTAATCGTTGCGTAGATTTCAATTGAAAGTAGAATGTCATTAGGTACTGGTTTGACCTTCCATAATTATACTTTTTAATATACAAGTGCACTAACTAAACGCAAGCCACATGCGATCATTTACGTCTTCTTACTAAAATATTTACACAAGTTAAAAGCAAAACAAAAAAAACCGCAAAAATTATAAACTAGATGTAGTAATATGAATTTTTATTCATTTAAATTAACTTAAAAAAAACCAGGAGAATATGAACGTTTTTCACTCGTAAATAATTTATTGAAATCGACTCTTGTTTCTGGCTTGTTAAATGGAACATGCATGACCACTACGATTCACAATTACGTGAAATACAAAAATACAATACAAATTAAAACAGGTAAATAACTAGAGATTGAATTAAATCTTAAACATCAGAAAAACAAACCTTAACTCTCGTTATAAAGATTCATCTAGCAGCAGTCTTAAAGATTCAGTTGAACTTTAACAACATTCGCAGTAACAACAAGGAACTTAAAAATGTTGCCGGCTTTGTGTTTTAAACAACAACGTAATATTTTTTTAAATAATTCATTAATTAATTATAAGACAAACAAACGATAATATTAAAAAAAAAAATTCTCTAAGCAAATTTAAATAGTTCAACAATTAACATTTGCAGTTTTCTCCTACGTCATCTTTATTGTAACAGTCAGTTGTTGTTTGAAATTATCCCACCAACTGCCACAATTTGATTTCGATCTACCTGCAAGCGATTTTCCCAGTGCCGATCAGAATAATCTTAATTCCCAAAGTGGTTTGTCCAATCAAAATTGGTTAAATCCGGGACAAGCTTTGGTATTTGCCACCACAACTGCCAGTCCACAAAATTCCGTAGTGTTTGTTAATAATCAACCAGCTATACCCACAATGGTGCCGTTTATATCCTCAGCTACAACAGCGTCTCCAGAATTTTTAGACTGTTTCGGCAGATGTCCGACTACCTCGGAATTTAATCCAATTTGTGCCAGCAATCGCGTGCAATATGGAAATGAGCAAAAGTTTAATTGTGCCCGACAATGTGGAGCAGGTTAGTAGAGCAATTACCGGAACGTAATAAAATTTTATTGTTTTTGTGTGTCATATGCATAATTGAGTGGTAGAATTATTGTAATTAAATTATTAGCAATTAACGGCCAATTTCACCAAGTTCGGTTAAAATTAACTATCAGTTGTAACTGTCAAAAACATATTGCTATCTGGAAGTTAAAATAATCGTTAGTTTTTGCTGAACCAAAGAGTTAAATGAAAACGTCAGTAGAAATTTCATAATCTGTGTTTCTGTTAACGTACAATTGCGCACAATTAAAGTGGCTCTAATTAAAATATATTTGCCGTATTCACAAGACTTATTGTATCGTTGTATCAATTGTATGTTTTAATTAAATACATATTTCAATATTGTTTTTTTATACAACACACAATCGATACACAATCGGCAAAAATTGCATTAGGCTGGGTAACATACAATTCAGAAAGAAAATACAACAAATTTATGTAAGTTTGCCTTTAGTTTTAAACCAAAACTAATTAACTACTAATATTTTATGAAATTTTTGGCAATTCAGCTAAAAAAAACTACAATTCAGCAGAGTAAAAAACAGAATTTTACACCAATATATTTAAATTTCCTACAATTCAGCTGATTTAAATTGTTATTTGAAAAAGATAACTACTACTTTAATTATCAAAACTTCTCTAAATAGCTGGGTTAAATACAATTCAGAAAGAAAATACAAGTTGATCTAAGTTTGCCTTTTGTTTTAAACAAAAACTAATTTAATACTAAAATTTTATGAAATTTTTGGCAATTCAGCTAAGAAAACTACAATTCAGCAGAGTAAAAAACAGAATTTTGCACCAATATATTTAAATCTTCTACAATTCAGCTGATTTAAATTGTTATTTGAAAAAGATAACTACTACTTTTATTATCAAAACTTCTCTAAATAGCTTGGTTAAATACAATTCAGAAAGAAAATACAAGTTGATCTAAGTTAGTGTTTAGTTTTAAACAAAAACTATTTTAATACTAATATTTTATGAAATTTTTGGCAATTCAGCTAAGAAAACTACAATTCAGCAGAGTAAAAAACAGAATTTTACACCAATATATTTAAATCTTCTGCAATTCAGCTGATTTAAATTGTTATTTGAAAAAGATAGTTACTACTTTTATAATCAAAACTTCTCTAAATAGCTGGGTTAAATACAAGTCAGAAAGAAAATACAAGTTGATCTAAGTAAGCCTTTAGTTTTAAACAAAAACTAATTAAATACTAAAATTTTATTAAATATTCTACAATTTCGCTAAGAAAACTATAATTGAGGAAAGTAAAAAACAGAATTTTTTACAAATATATCTCCATTTTCTATAATTCAGCCGATTTAAATTACTATTTGGCTAAGTTAGAGTTACTATTCATTCTTATTTTCAAAACTTCTCTTAATACATATTAGTAGGTATGCGATTTCCATGCAAATGCATGTTTTTTGTCGATAGTCTAAAATCGATATCGACCAATTATCTTTCATAATCATTTTATTCGTGTTAAAATGGCATCGATTTGTTCTTGCATATTCTTGCATATTTTTGCATATTTTAACATTTTTGAGCGACATATTTTTTTAAATTTCCATATTATAAAAAAAATTCTTCAAAAAATTTCCAAATTGTATACAAGAAAAATCTTCAAAAAAAATTTTTTAAAATCAATTAATAATTTTTTTGAGCTCTGCTTAAAATACAAGATTTCGACAAAAGATCCTAACCGATGCGGCACCTTACATAGTTAAGACTGCCAATTGTCCTAAAACAATTTAGAAATTAGAATTCAATTCGATAATATTGATTTATTGGTTTCATGCGGGAAAAATTTTTTTAAAGGCTCCTTCGCGAGTTGCAATTTTTAATGTAATATATCTCTTGGTAGCGTCACCACCGCAGGTGACGTGAGGCTTATGTTGTTGACTAGAAGAGCTAAAATATTGTCATATATCATATTCTTGTAAAATGTTGTTTTTAGAAGATAGTCATACGCAAACAAATTACATTTGAATAAATGGCTTGATGGCAAACTTTGAGGGACGGACGCCCCACCTAAAACACAACTTACCGCTACGAAATTTTTTTGTATTTTTTTTTACATAAAACTGAACCGATTTAGAGGGGGAGAATATAAGAAATAAAAATAAAAAAAATTAACGGCCACCCTAATGTACTAGTTATTTAAATTAAGTTTTAAAAAATATAACAGCTTTGAACAACAATAATATCAACAATAGAAATTTATATTAAAATAAAAAAACAAAAGCTTTTTTTATTGAAAATGGTCAAGTTTTTAGTGCATATTTTTTATTTTTTGAATACATATTTTGGAGTTTAAGCGCATATTTTATGCGCATTTTTTCGATTTTTTAGTGCATGAAAACCCTACAAATAAGCATTTGAAAATTTTTTTAATTTATCTATAAAAAATAAAATTAATTTTCAATTGACCCACGTTTTGTGCAATTCATACCCTCCAACACAATAAGATGTGAAGAGGGTATACTAAGTTTGTCATTCCGTGTGAAACTTTTTAATTATTCATCTCAGACCCCATAAAGTATATATATTCTGGCTCCTTGATTAATTCTAAGTCTATTTAGCACTGTCCGTCTGACCTTATGTCTGTCTGTCCGTCTGTTGAAAACACGCTCACTTTCGAAAAACTCAAAAGAAATAATCATACTGGGTGTCAAATTGCTTGTAGTTATCCTAAGCAGTTTGAGATCGGTTCAGTAGGATCAGAGCTATGAATCAAAATGTTAAACAACCACTTTAAAAAATTGATAATTTCGTCACAAAAACTAACATAAATGGTGGAACAATGCACGGAATGATATGAGATTTTGCGATTTATTCGATTGGAAATCACACTGTAAAATTTCGTGAAGATCGGTCCATAATTGACCCTAGGCCCCATATAAACCCTGCTCCCCAAAACAGTTAAGTACGCCTAAAACCGTAATTAATAATGCTATCAGAATAAAATTGAATACTTCACAGTTTTATAGGACTAGAAATAGAACTAAAAAATTTCGTGATGATCGGTCCATAATTTACTATAGGCCCCATATAAAGCCCACTCTGGTAAATTAATTAAATACGCCCAAAACCGTAGCTGATATAGATATTGTGGTAAAATTTCTTCCAACTTAGTTTCATATTGCCACAAAAAATGTCATGCAATTTTGTGTTATATGATCCATAACTTAGCTTAGATCCCATATTTAGCAGCCTTCTGAAATGAACTCTAAACGCTAAAACTAATTTCACCACTGTATTGAAATTTATTGAAATTTGTGTTTTTTAATACCAAAAATTACTCTGCGGAATTTTGGGATGATTGGTTCATAACTTACCATGACTACAATGTAAATCCCCACACTGAAAATCGTTTAAGTTCGGCTTAACAGTTTAAGAATCAAGATATTTTACTCAAGATTGTCGGTCAATAGTTTAATATAGGTCTAAGCCGGAACCAATTTTAATGCTGATGTCTGTTTTAATAAAGATAAATTAATAATAAATAGACATCATATAGATATGACTCCTGAAATATTCGAGCTGTCGGTGTAGGGTATCAAAGATTCGGATAAAAAGTAAACAACTCAGCTAAATTAAATGTAGCTTTTATTTCAACAATAGCATTTATAAAATTCAGTTATGTTTTAACTTATTCAGCAAATAAAAAATGTAAGTATTCCCCAGAAATTCAATTAAAGAATTATGACAAAAAAAAATCAAATTCAACAAGACAGAGAATATATTGATTGAAAAAAGGTATCAAAACAAGAATTAAAATTCTTATTATTTTTCCATTTTTAAATATATTTTTAAAAATTTAGCTAATTTATATTTAATTCAGCTAGACATAATTTGGTTTTTGGTTAACAATTTTAACAACTTTTTTGCAATTCAATAAAGAAAAAGCAGTTTTAACAGTAAAAAGAAAAGGATTAAAAATAAATAAACAATAGAATTTTGTTAAAAAAAAAAAAAATTCATGACATTAACGAAAAATTTTATCAAGTTCAGTTTAAATTAGCTATGTATTACTTTCACTTCCAGTTCACAATACGTGTTGAAAGTTATCTATTAATGAATAATTTCGCAATTCAGCTACCAATTTTCAATTCAACAAGGTATTTTTGTTAACTTTTAAGCAAGAATGTACAAAAATATATAAGTTTTTCAAAAGTACTGCAATTCAGCTAAGCAAAATGCCATTCAGAAAGGAAAAAAACTCCACTATTTTTACAATAACCTAGTACTATGTATTTTATAAATACCGCTGCTTTGTAAATAAAATGGACTTATAAATAACATTTACTTCAACATTTATTTTTATTTTTCAATTTACAATAGTTTTTTTATCAATTCTGCTAAGTTACAAGTAATTCCGTTAGTGAAAAAATAGTTTAAGCCAAAAATCTTAGAGTCAAATAGAATTTATCTAAAAATGATTTTCAATTCAGCTAACTTCAATACAATACAGCAAAGAAATCAAGACAGTTAACAAAATGTAAACCAATGGATGTATTTGTTATACAATTATTATAATACAGCTAAACAAAATGCAATTCAGCAAAGTAAATAAAGTAGTTTAACAGAAAAATTTAACGATATTTGTTTACATGTCCTTAAATACTCTTTCGACCGTTTGAGTTATTTAGGTTATAACTACATATGTGGATATACATATGTATAGCTGTGGACATATGGAAATGTAGCTTAAGTCAAAATTGGGTTATTACAAAAAGAAAAGGTGTAAAATCTTTTATATTTACTAAAAAAATTTTTAAACATTTTCTTTAAGCCTCTTTTGAAGTTGTTACTATACAGATAATATACAGACTTAAAGCAAAAAACTTCTTAACAAAACTAGGAATATCTGTCAGCTACAAAACTCAACATAAGCTACATTTCGATACTGGTACAGATATTAAAGCTATTTTTATTTAAGACCTTGCAGAAATTAACTACGTCCTTAAGAACAACAGTCTGCCAAAGTTGAAACTTTTTAATATGCTGACTTACGATAAATATATCTCTCATTAAAGATTCATACAAAAGATAAAATATCTAAAGAACCAGTTTCATTTTAAATAATAAAATTGCCTTAAAAATGTGCTAAATAAACGTCATAAAGCCAAAAAAAAACTGGTAGTTGCTGTCTTTTTTATTTTAAAAGTTTATTTATTGAGAGTATTCAAGGTTAATTGACGCCAAACCCATTAAAGAATTTGTACAATGCACTCTTATCAATAATAAAAAGAAATGATAATAAATAATTAATTTATTATTTGTATACTTTAAACTTATTTTAGGATAAATATCATCATTTTAAAACTGAATTGTTGAGTGCTTCAAAGAAAATGGGAACCTTGTGTTTTTTAAGAAAGGGAAAATCATTTGTAAGTATATCAGCGATTTCCGTCAGAGGTTTTTGTGATAATAAAACCAACACAAAATGCGTAAATGCACTCTACAAATACAAATCGCTCTGCTGAATTATAATTCGCTTAAGCTTATTCATATTATTTTCAAACACAATATATTTTTAATTGAGGTTCTACTAAAAGCAGATTGTTTTATCCTTTCTGAATAACTTTTAGCTTAGCTGAATTGAGCAAAAGTATGAACTTAGAAATGATTTTTTTTCTACTGTCTTAAACGTAAATCTTCCCGACAGCTGACTAGTAAGATTTCTGGTTTTTCTCAATGAATGCGTAAAAGCTTTTCTCACATGGGACGGTGAAAGACGCACTGTTTTCTCTTGGTGTTTAGACAACCCTGAGGTGAAACTGACCTGGCAGATACTCACGATTATCTTGAAAACAGCTGTCTTAAATTATGAAAGAGGTTAAAAATTTAACTATTCAAATGAATAATAACAAAAACTCTCTATCTATATATAATCGGTATGTCAAACGATTTGAACAAAATATACACCATTTGAAAGATATTTATTTACTCACAGAATTGCACAATATATATTTTACTCAAATCTGTTCAATAATTTCAGAGTTATAAGTGTTTAAATTTGCTACTAACACATATGCAGAACCAGGGCTGTGGAGTCGGAGTCGGAGTCGGAGTTGAGGAGTCGGAGTTGAGGTTTTTGTACCGGAGTCGGAGTCGGAGTCGAAGTACCCACAAAAACTAGCGACTCCGACTCCGACTTTTTTGCATTAAAATTTTTCTAATATTTTTCAAAATAAAAAATTTTAATGACCAATTTCTCCAATTCTTTTTAAATATCAATTCATATTCAAATATAATTTTTCTTATAATTTTATTTTTATTTGACATAAGAAAACAAATTTTAAACATAAATTGATATATTAATAAATTAGTGGAATTGGCCATAAGAGGGTCTGCTTTTTGAAATTGTGAAGTCAGAAAATAAGGACCAGTATACTTTTCATATGAGTAGGTGAGTTTCAAAAATTAAAAAATTGAGATAACATCTTATTTTGCCAATTTATAAGAATAGTTATATAGATTTTATCAAAGCATGTCCTTTTCTATGTTTTAATGTGACCTCAAATTTCTGTAACAAAAACCAGCGGGTTCACTATTTGAATTTCGCCAAGATATCGTTAATGAAATAAAGCCGAATTAAGGAATTTAAAAATTAAATTTGTAAAGATGTTGTTTTTTATTTATCGTATACATATTAACGAATATTTTTGTAGCCATGTCCATGAATATGACTTGAAATCAGCTGTAGCTCCTGTGGTGAAAGCATTAAGTGAACTACATTTGAAGTTCCAACCTTCAAGGTGAATTATAATAAAATAAAAGGAAAAGGAACTCGGAAAAATACATGACATTGTTCCAGATATAATTCCCATCAATGTGGGAAAAATGATTTGAGAATACTTTTATCTACTCACTTTAGGGAAAATTGGAGAGATAATAAAGACTTGCAATTTCAAATTTCGGTCTTGGACAATAATAATATTGAATAAGGAACGGAAAAATGCAATGGCGAGTACACTGAAGAAAAAGATTTAAATTTAGCAGTTTAAAAATTCACATTTTTTTTTAACTCTGCAGGTGGGAGATAAGCTACATCAAGCCACATTTTGAAAACTTTACAGCAGACCGCGCAAACATGTTGATAATCGCAAATGATGTTTATGTTATAAAAATGTGCATTTGTACGAATATTTTATATGATCCTAACATATTTTTTTTATGTCGATGATATACTTAAAATATTACGTCATAAAAGGTTCGTTACCTTCTATGGTACTGTTCCATGCCTTTAGACAAACAGCACCAAGTCCAACAACAAAAGGGGTGCTATTTCCCAAAAATAATAGAAGGCTAACAACATTTTTTTACGTTACGTTTCTCTTCAAAATGTGTTATATAAATTGTAGAACTAACAACTGAAGGCGCATCTGTATGTTTTAATAAACTATATTAAATTTTCCTGAGAATGATTTGACTTAATAAATAAAATGTATATTAAAAACAAAAGACCTCACTTCACAATTTACAAAAAAGGACTGTCCTTTGCCTCTATTAATATTGTGGTAAACAACACTAATTACACTTGATGCCTTTAACGTATAAGCCAATTGGACTTGGTGTTGTTTTCAACTTTTCCAAAATCCAAATAAAATTTTTTGCAGCTTTCCTACTCATATGTTAGTAACTAGTATGTTAAAGCTCAATGCGCGGCACGTTAGAATTAAAATATCGATTTGTAATTTTTACAGAATCATTTTCTTGCTATATTTAACCATTTAACAGGTACTAAATTAAAAAAGAGTTTAAAGTCAAAAAAAACTAGTCTCTTAAATAATGCTAGGTTAGAGTAGGAGTCGGAGTCGGAGTCGGAGTTGGAGTCGGAGTCGGAGTCGGAGTCGTACTTAAAAAATTTCACCAAAAGGAGTCGGAGTCGGAGTTACAACTTTTTCTTAACGACTCCACAGCCCTGTGCAGAACACATAAATAAAAAATTTGTTTTTTTTTTCAATTATCAAATAATAAATAAGAACATTTAAAAAAAATTTTTAAAAAAATTTGCCCGCTCCCCCTAGATTTTATCCTGGCTACGCCCATGTATTCGTGTACTTTCATCGGGAATATGTATGCTTGCAAAGTTTCACCCATTTGCATCGAGTAAAAGGCGGTCAAAAAAGCATTTTACCAAAAAAAAAAAAATTGTTTTGCCACCTCCCCCCCCCTAGATTTTATCCTGGCTACGCCTATGTATTCGTGTATTGTCATCGGGAATATGTATGCCTGCAAAGTTTCATCCATTTGCATTGAGTAAAAGGCGGTTAAATTAACGTTACAAGATTTGATTTTCCGAAGTAAAGCTAAAGAAAAGGTTTTAAAAATAGGGTGGTCGATTTTTCGACATTTTTCAGAAACCGGTTTTCCAATATTTTAACTAAATAAATCTTATGTATAAATCGGCACAGGAAAAACAATTAAGAAAGCTTTCTTCCTTTGTTTGTCAATCAAACCTATATTGGGAGAAAAAGGTATCAAAAAGGGGAAATACGGGAAATAAAATTTCTTATTTTTTACTTTTCCGTGCTGCATGTGATAATTCTTAAAATTTCTTTAATGTTGGAATTCGAAACATAATATTATAGGTTCAGGGTCCTGAGTGAATGAAAACCTATAAGATAAAAAATGTTGGTACTTTTTGTTTTTAATCTGGAACTTTTTGAATTTTCGTTAATATTTGGCCCATAAAGATAAAATTTTACATTAAACTGGTTGAATAAGAACATGTAGGGGGAGCTTTTTGGTACATTTTCGTTCAACATCTGGTACTTTGATTAATTTTCGTTAATAGTAGACATAGAAAAATAAAATTTAAATCCATAGAGGAGACTTTTTGATACTTTTTTGTTTTTCAATTGATATTTTTTATATTGAACTTACAAAATTAAATTAACTCACGTAGAAGATAAAATATGAATCGAAGGTTGGTCCCTCGCCAAATCGATCCACTAAGACGGAAAAACTAAATGCTCAAAACATGTAAATTCATATATACTTAGATGTGCTGTGTATATGTGCTATGGTAGAATTTTGGCCATTAGGCGAACACTAGTTTATATAATTTCAAATCAAAGCAGTTTAACATTTAAAAATGTTCCCATTTTATTTTAGTAATTATTCAGCCCAATTATGAATTAAAATTCCCCGGGAGTTTTTTCCCAATTTTACAATTGAATTTACATAGAAAAAATGTGAGAAGGGAAAAACTACCGGGGAATTTTTATTCATAATTGGGCTGATTAACTTTATTTAGATGAAAAGATTTTAAAAATAGAAGAATTGTGGATCTCATTTAAAATTTATAAAAAAAAGTATTTGTTTTTTATAGACATATTTTAAAGTTTTATTAGACGAATTGTATTTTAGCTGAATAAAAAAAATTAAATTAGAACACATTTCCAATCAGTATTAGATAAAATAGTTTTATTTTTCGTTGCTGAATTGTATTTAATGTTGCTAAATTATCTTAGGTTTATTGGAAACTTAAAGATATTAGAAACATCTACAAATAACGGGTAATTTTCTTTCGCTGAATTAACATTTTTAACATTTAAAAATGTTCCCATTTTATTTTAGAAATTATTCAGCCCAATTATGAATTAAAATTCCCCGGGAGTTTTTTCCCAATTTTACAATTGAATTTACATAGAAAAAATGTGAGAAGGGAAAAACTCCCGGGGAATTTTTATTCATAATTGGGCTGATTAACTTTATTTAGATGAAACTCATTTTAAATTTATAAAAAAAAGTATTTGTTTTTTATAGACATATCTTAAAGTTTTATTAGACGAATTGTATTTTAGCTGAATAAAAAAAATTAAATTAGAATACATTTCCAATCAGTATTAGATAAAATAGTTTTATTTTTCGTTGCTGAATTGTATTTAATGTTGCTGAATTATCTTAAGTTTATTGGAAACTTAAAGATATTAGAAACATCTACAAATAACGGGTAATTTTCTTTCGCTGAATTAAAGTTTAGTTAGCTAAATTGTAAAAATGTATAAAAAAAAATCACTCTTAATTAGTTTTAATGACATTTAATTTTTCTAAGCTGAATTGAGAAAAAAATTATGAAAAAATAATCAATATATAAATAGATCTTGTACTTTTTTCTGTTTTAGCTTAGTTAAACTAACTTTATCCAAACCAAACTTATAACAGCTGAATGCGAACATTTTTATCAAATATTTCGATAGAATTTGGTTGTTTTACTTGCCGCATAATTTTTTAATAGCGAATTTAAGAATCATTTCAATAAATAGCATATGCATTAAAAGTAATTGTTGTTATAATGATTAAGGCTAAGCTGAATTAAATATTGCTTAGCTAAATAAGGATTAATTTAACTAAATTTTTATCATTTTGTCGGTTTTATTGTGAAAAATGTCATAACTTTACTTGCTGAATTGCTTTTACTTTAGCTAAATACAGGATAACTTCATAGAATAGCATATACTTAATCAATTTTGTTGTTTTTGCTTAGATAGAATCAATTTTTCTTAGCTAATTTAAACTTAATTTAGCTAAATTAAAAATACTATGACATAGCTTTATAGTTTTTTTAGCGAAACTGCTAGTTTTTTTTTCAAATCAGCTGAGTAAAGATTTTAATAGATCTTGTGAAAATGATTTGCTAAAACATTTTTGTTTGTTAAATACTTTGTTTAAAGTGTTGACTCTTCTTCCTTTCGCTTATTTTTTCTATGGAAGTTGCATTATTCAATATGCTCAATGACTTTTTACTTAGCTTTATAAATATTTTGGTTAGCTGAATTACAGCATTTTTATGCAAAATATGTTAAACCATGCTAAAAACTATTTAAATATGCTTAGCTGACTTAAGAAACTTTTTATTACAAACAAAAAAAGATATATAGCATTATGATAGTTTTTCCTAAATGGATTGGAAAAATTTTGTTTTAAAATATTATGTTTTTAGCTTGCTGAATAACATTTAACTCGTCTTAACTGAAAAAATCTTAAGAAATAGCATTTGTCTTGTAAAAATTATTAGTTTTGTTGAGCCGACTAAAATGATTACTTAGCTGAATTATACATTTTGTTCGGAAATATGTGAAACAGTGAAAATTTCTTTGCTGAATTACTTTAAACTAAGCTTAATTGAGAACATTTTTACAAATGTGAATACTTTTTTTTAATTTCAATGAACTTCCCATATTTGTTGGTCAACTCAACCGATTGCTTGATACATGTATATAAATTTCCTTTTAATATTCAATATTTTTTTTTCAGATATTCAAATAGTACGACGTGGCAGTTGTGAGGGTCTCTTTGCTATGGCTAGAGGATAGAAAAAACTCGAAATACTTGTGTTCAAAACATCTCATACTCAAACTGATGGCATTTGGATTTTCGATTTAAGGGGCGTTTATTTGTAAATTTAATTTTGTGAATTGTTATAATTTCAAAAAAAAAAATTTATTAAATTTAAACACTAAAGTAAAATGAAAATAAAAATTTCTTTTGGAAAAAGGTTCCCAGAATTTTTTTTATTTTAATACAATTCTAAAAGATAACAAATAAATAGAAAGATGATGATGATGTTGTTAATAAACAAAATAAATTAATGATAAGAATATCGTAACAAGAACATTTGTGAAAAGTGTTGAGTGTTTTAACAATTTAGTTTATATTTGAAACTTGGAATAAAAGCAACTAAATGTTCTTTGACGCACAGCACAGACGAGGTAAAAAAAAAAGAAAAAACAAAATAAAATTATATATTTGTATAACTTTCTTTTTTTTTATTTTCTATTTGCATAAACGCATCTGTTTTATTTTCTTTATAACTGTCTGGGTGATTTTGTGAGCAGTGGCCTTTCTTTGTGTACTACTACTACTCGGTATTAGTGGCATAACGGCTTTAGCACGTGTAGACAATAATTGGCCACACAGGAGACCCAACATTACAGTCGCCCAAACGCATCGTGTTCAAGCTGGCTATCGTCCAGCTGGTGTGGTGGGATATCAACAACCTTTTGGCTACAATCAAACTCAGAATAATCAACAATGGCAGCAGCACAATAATCGTACACAATACATTCAACCCGGCTATAGACCAGCTGTACCCAGTCCAACTCAGACAAATGTTTATAAACCACAGCCGCCTATATATGGACAAGGAGGTTTTAATCAAACACGACCTACCTGGCAACAACCTCAAGCTCCAAATCGGCCTCAGTATCCTACACCTGCATGGCAACAGGGTTCTTTAAATCAAACAAGAACTGTATGGCCTCAACCTCAAGCACCGAATTCTCCAGGATATCCTGCATATGGACAAGGCTCTTTCAACCAAACACAACCTTCAGCCACTCACTATCCACAATATCCTCAAGGAACTTTAAGCAACCAAACACGTCCCTCGTGGACTCAACCTGGTGTACCACAAGGTCCAAATTACCCACAATATACCCCGAATATTTCACCTAGTTCTTTAAATCAGACACGTCCATCTTGGCCCCAGCCCTCTGCTCCCCAGCTACCCAATAATACGACACAACCTAATGGATCAAATTCTTGGTCCTCTTCTGCTAATAAAAACCATTTATATCCGCAACTTCCTACTTTAAATTTGCCTCAAGCTCCTGCATACCCCGGAAATAGTGGAATACCTTTAGCTCCTTTGCAACCTTCCCTTACCAAGTGCTCAAGGTCCCCATAATTGGCATTCAGGCGGTCAGGCTGTTTTAAGTTATGGGCCAGGTTATTATCCCCAACCAGCAGGAAATACAAATAAAAATCCACCGCCTCATCAGGCCAGTAGCAACCCATATGCAAATATTTTTAATTAAGAATTAAGAGAAACTAATTTAAATGTCTATAATTAATTAAAAAACTGACATATCGAAGCAAAAAACCTGTAAATCCTTAGAATATATAGTATTGGAAAAATATTTAGTTGCTTAATTTCGCTAAATTGCATTAAATTTAACGATAACCTAAAAACCTTGGAACCTTAGTGGGGAATGTAAGAAACGATAATCTCACTGTTTATTGTTGATGTTGTTGTTAAAGCTTTGATATTGTTACAAGTAAAACTGTTGCTTATAATTCTTTTACGCTTAACAGTTTTAGTTGTAAAATATCTTTATTTTTTCTAAAATCTTCTGATGAAGTTTCCTGATGATCTGGCCTAAGCAACCAGTGAAATACGCATAACAATAGCTTATCCCATAAACAACAAATTTCAGTGTTTTTATCAAGAATAAAAATTGGGAATTAAGCATGACAAACCAAATCTTGTAAATTAAAAATTTTGTATTCCCAAAAATTACTTGGAAAAAATTGTTAATTTTGTTTTCTTCAATTAGAGCGTACTTAGCCGAATAAAAAATTATTACTGAAAGCTTACTTTTACCTAATTTTCCAGTCAACATTTTAAAATTTTTTTTTTTTTATTTTTTAAAAACATTTTATAATTTATATTTTTTTTAATTTTTAAAAAAAAAATATTTCTAACGGCCAATTTCACAAAGTTCAGTTAAGGTTAATTATAACAGATCTTGGTGAAATTGTAAATTTCTATTAAAAAATTTAATTAGCTGAATTGATTTTAACCTAGCTGAATAAAAACAAATTTTACGAATTAGCAAAGATATTGTAAATTTTGTTATTTTTACTTAACTGAATTGTGTTTAATTTAACTGAATGGTAAATTAATCGAAACAGCAACATTTTAAGACGATACAATTAGTTGCATTTGTAGTACTTAAGGCTAGTTTACACGGTAATACAATGTATTACGACACTGCAAAAAATGATGTAGAATGTAGAGTAAGAGAGAAATTTGTTAAAAATTTAAAGAAAAAACTTAGCCCGTACTTATAAATTTGTATACATTTGGCCAATCGTGGCGATTTATAAACCTAATTGGCGATGCAATTTTGTGTTTGGCGACATGGCGATTTGTTTTGGCGAAATTAGAAATAGTTGGCGATTTCTAAAAGACATTTTATCTTTTTTTCATATACAGTAAAAATTCGATAATCCGGATAATTGATTGCAGATCCGGAGTAGCGAATTATCCGGATTACCGCATGTATTTATTTATTAAAAATTAAAATAATTCATAGCAAAAAAACGCATGTGCAAACATACTCATATCACACTATTCTAACTGTTTTTTTCAAAGCATGCTGTGATTTGAATAAAAAAAATAAATAAAAACGGGTGTTATTCAATCCGGACTATATATTTGCAATAAATCCGGATTAAAGAATACGCAATGAGCTGCAAAATTCTGTCCGGATTAGTGGAGTCCGGATTATCGAACTTACACTGTATATGAAAAAAAGATAAAATGTCTTTTAGAAATCGCCAACTATTTCTAATTTCGCCAAAACAAATCGCCATGTCGCCAAACACAAAATTGCATCGCCAATTAGGTTTATAAATCGCCACGATTGGCCAAAAGTCGCCACATCTGACAGCCCTGAACCCCATTTCAATAGGACACAGAGTGTACATATATACTTTAAAGGGTCTAAGAAAAATATTGTAGAAATTACAAACGTAATGACAAGAAACATTTACCCTGTTCCACCTAGGAATGGGCAAAAAATATCGATATATCAAAATATCGATATTAAGAAAAAAATAATTGATATATATCGCCGATATTTAAAATACCGATGTATCGATATTGATATACGACTATCGAATTCGATATATTTTAGCCGCTTTTCAAACAATGTGTTTTTTTAATAATTGGCATCACTGCATGCATCATATGCTTTTTAAACTAATATGAAGAAATAAAACGATTGGCAATTTTAAGAAGCAGTGCCGGATGCAAGAAGCAGATTGACAGGAGAGCACATAAAACAGAGAGTGCTCCTGATGTCCACAACTGATGATTACTGGTTTGACTTGAACAATCAAAAACATTTCTAGTTAAAGTTGGTACTTTTGGGGTGCAATTCAAATCTTAAAGTAAGTTTGTACTTCCATGACTTTTTGAAATAAAATAAAACAATAAAAAGTAACAATGTAATTACATATAGTATGTTGGTTCATAAATATGTATGTACAAAGGTATGTAAATTTTTTTTAATTTGGTAATAGTTTCAGCAAAATACGTTCGATATATCGATATTTTTGAAATAATTAATATCGATACTCTTAAAAATATCGATTCGATATTTATCGATATATTTATTCAATTTCCCATCCCTAGTTCCACCTGCATTATTAATTAATCTACTACTGAGCGTTAGATGGCGCACTCATATTTTTTATAATCACCCCTATCGTGAATAACAAGTGGAATTTTTGTTCCCATGAAATTTGCATTCCCCTCGAAGGGAAAAAAGCAATCGTGAATCTCATGTGAAAAAATTTTTCACGCTATCAGTTCCAGTGAATGTAAAAAAGAAGAAAGATTAAAAAAAATCAAAAATTAATGACATTTTTGTTCAAAATATGCACGTACATATATTTTAAAGAAAAGTTAAAATCATAAAGCAAAATATTTAGTATTAGAGGGATAGTTTGATTACAACGTTAGTTTTTTGCACTTTTTAAATTTTATGTACATAGTAAAATATTTTCCAAAATTCTGCCACCACGTCTTTCGAAAGCTTGATAAATCCGCAGGCAACCGACTTGTTGTTATGCATTTTGTTAACCAATATATCGGTTTGTGCATTATTAACGGATCTAGCCCTTAATATTCGATTTGTAGGAGGAACTACTTACATACATCTTCTGTTCTAAGGGAAATGTGAACAAATTACGAGGGAAAAATCTTTTCACGATAAGGGGAATTATTTGCCGTGAAAATTTTTTCACGTTATTATTCTCATTTGAATTACCTTTTTTCAGGGGAGTTGTTCATGATCGCAAATAAGTGAAAAGGGGAAAAATTATTCACGATAGGTTTGAATGTTTTTTACGAAAAACACAAATTTTAATTTTTTTTATATGTATTATATTTTTATCATATTTTTTATTTATTTCTTTACCAAAAATTAAATAAAAAAGGCAGAAAAAAATCTACAATATGGAAACTTTTATTCGATAAAAAAAAGTTATAAATATGCATTTATTTTCTCTGTAGAGTATTTTTAAAAACTCTCCGGAATTTTTTAGTAAATACACGAACCATTACAACTGTGGCTGCCCTCTAGCGGCAACTAGCATTATTAAGATAAGCATGATAACAGTAGTGCCGGGAAACTATCGATAGTGCTATCGATATTATTATTATTTAAGATACAGGTATGAAGACATGTAACAACAGCTGCTATACACACACAGTTTTTTGTGCAAGTTTTTACTTGCTATTATTAACGCTGGGTCTCCACGTAGCAATATTTATTGCTAAGTACAGGCAAAAACGTCGGCAGAACAATGGAGCAATAATTGCTGATTATATTGCTGGAGAACATTTGAAATTGCTTTGCTATAAATTTGCAATTTCCACCGCGAGTAGTTGTCCAAAGTTTTGTGGCTGTATTTAAAACAAATGTTTTATGTTGTGTTTTCAAGTGGTTGTTAAATTTTCTACTTCCAATTAACTTAATAAAATAGTTAATTGTAATTGTCGTAGCTGTGTTTTGTATTACTTTTTTGTTTATTTGCATTTGAAAAAAAAGAAATTGCTATTTTAATAAATAAACAACCGTACAGCAAAATAAAATGTTAGATTAATTACAACTGATTTGACAGCAGATTGCTAAGCAATAATTGCTTAAGCAATCAGAAGAACAATCATTGCGCAATAGATTGCAACTGATGGCAATATGCGGTCTATACGTCGCAAATTTAATGGAGCAATCAAATTTGACGTTTGCCGAAATAAATATTGCTACGTGGAGACCCGGGGTAATGCGCGCTCAACTACAGCAATGAATATAAACAACAAGAATGGCAGGTGGCGGATTGCTTAGCTGTGCTTTTTTACTGCTTATTAAAGGCCTTTATGCCGAAATTTGTATATATTTACATATGGACTAAAATGTTAAATATTTTTGTAATGTTAAAAAAAAAAAAATCCAAATGCAAATGCAATTGCGAGCATGGGACAAAAAATGAACGACCATTAGAGGATAAGTCCGCTAAATTTATTACCTTTTTTGTTAAGGGTAAAAATGAGAATCAAAACCAATTTAGAAAATTATCTTAAGCTGCAATAAAATATCTAATAGTCCCTGCTAATTCGGCTCCTTCAGAAAGGTGCTTATCAGCAGCAAAAACTGTCATCCAAAATAACGTGCGTACAAATGTACATACCTTTCAAACATTCGTTAAAGTGATAAAAAAAAAACGACAACGGCACAAGTACAAAAATTCAGTCGATAGTAATATCGATAGTATCGATAGTGAAATCTGAACTATCGATAGTACAAAATGTCGATAGTATCCCAGCACTAGATAGCAGTACATACTGGAAAATTATTGTGTAGTAAGTAACCAGGCAACATTACGTACATGAGTTTTTTTTTATTCTTTTTAATTTTATTGTTCGCTTTGAAAAAAATAAGTTATTTCTTGATTTTTATTTATTCCTCAGGAAATAAAAGTTATTTTGTATATTTGTTTCTTGCTAAGAAAGTACACCTTTTTTTAATGTTATTTTTTGTTTTGTTTTTTTTTTTTTTTGAGATGATTGCGATTAGAATTTAATAATTGCAGTCATGAACTTAGATTCACACACGCAGGGAAAAAAAATGGTTGGGCACGGTTACGGCAACTACACTACACTACACTGTCTATTGTAACAATATATTATTGTCGTACACAAAAAAATTTTTTTTTGAGAAAATAAAAAAAATAAATAAATAAAGTGTTAACCTCCCTTGAAACTACAAATATGGCTGAATTTAATATATAATGTTTTAATAAACTAAAGCTACAACTATACGCCTAAACATATTAATGGTTACCTTAACCATATGATTATCACAGCAACCATATTATTGTTAAATTCATCTATCCAAAAGCTGTAACCATATTATGGTTGTCTCCAAACATGTTATGGTTAATATTTAATAACAATAATAACGTTTGCAATTAAAACATTTTAAAACATTGTACGTTTAATTTTAATTTAAAATAAGAACATTTAAAAAAAATTTTTTTAAGAAACGCTTTTCTTAAAAAAGAACATTTTTAAAAAATTTTGCCCGCCCCCCTAGATTTTATCCTGGCTACGCCCATGTATTCGTGTACTGTCATCGGGAATATGTATGACTGCAAAGTTTCATCCATTTGCATCGAGTAAAAGGCGGTCAAAAAATTGTTGCCTCCTCCCCCCCCCCTAGATTTTATCCTGGCTACGTCCATGTATTCCTGTATTGTCATCGGGAATATGTATGCCTGCAAAGTTTCATCCATTTGCATTGAGTATAAGGCGGTTAAATTAACGTTACAAGATTTGATTTTCCGAAGTGAAGCTAAAGAAAAGGTTTTAAAAATTTTGCCCGCCCCCCCTAGATTTTATCCTGGCTTCGCCCATGTATTCGTGTACTGTCATCGGGAATATGTATGCCTGCAAAGTTTCATCCATTTGCATTGAGTAAAAGGCGGTCAAAGAAGCATTTTACCAAAGAAAAATTTTTTTTTGCCTGTTCCCCCCCCTAGATTTTATCCTGGCTACGCCCATGTATTCGTGTATTGTCATCGGGAATATGTATGCCTGAAAAGTTTCATCCATTTTCATTGAGTATAAGGCGGTTAAATTAACGTTACAAGATTTGATTTTCCGAAGTGAAGCTAAAGAAAAGGTTTTAAAAAAACTCAAATTTGTTTTTGTTTTCAATATAAATTTCTAAACGAAAATTTTTATTTTGGTTGGAAAAACAGTCAGCAATTTTATAGTTACTGTAAACATTTCAATGTTTACGGCAATTATAAATTTGAGTATTGTTAATTGAAAAATAATTATTTTCTAACAACTAAATAATAATAATTTTGAAAACATGGTATCATTTAATCATATTTAATAGCCATAACATGATAACTTTCTATACGTGTACACGCAAAGAAAAAACATGGTTGTGGTAAACATATTCTAAGAGCAACATATTATGATAAGAATTATGATTGTAGTCACCATATTAAGATTATTATTGAAACATATTATGACTCAATATACTCGTAATATGTCATCATAATATTTTTCCCTTAATCGTATTATTATTCTGTTAATCATACTAAGTTAAGAAGTAATCAAATTATTGTCATGTTAATCGTAATAAGCTAAGAAATTTATCATATTATTGTCATGTTAATCATAATAAATTTAGAAGCAATCATATTATGATACAGCACCTTTCATAGCTGTCATAAAAATACAAAATAAATTTAAATATTTTTGAATCGATTTTTTATTTTGTGGCTTTTTACAATTTTTCTTAATGTTAATCAAATAGCGGAGTTCAATATAAGGCTTCCAAAAGAGCAAATGAAGAATCTGTGGTTTTCATGGGCAACCGCGTGTGTCCATTTTTTTGATTTTAAGATGTTGCCTAATTTTGAACGCTCTTTATATTTTTTTGAAAAAAGATGGATCAATTCCGCTTTGTAACGTAATGACAAAGTTTAAAATGTGCAATACCTAGCCCATAGTTTGATCTAGAATGGGTTTTCGGCTTTCCTAACCAATTTGTTTTAAGACATACGCGGTTGCCCATGAAAACCACAGAAATATCGTAGCACTTTTATAAAATATAACGAAATCTCTGTGTTTTGTTGTTGGATTTTACAAAAAACTATGATATTTTGCATTTGCACTATTACATCACTAATACTTGAATGAACTCCGCTAATATTTTAATTTTTTAATTTCGTTAAACTTATTTTTTTTATGGAATTTTATCTATTAATTGTTTAACCGCTCACAAATAAAAAAAACGACACAACTTCTTCAAAATTATTTTACAAATGGCGCTAACATAATATGATTAGAGTAAAAATAGTTTGATTGCATCTTTAACATAATATGATAAATGTATAGAAAGTTATCATGTTATGGCTATTAAATATCATGATATGGTTGTGAGAAATATAATATGTTTAGAAAGTTGTCATAATTAAGTTGTTAGAAAAATAATTATTTTACGGTCAACAATACTCAAATTCATAATTGCGATAAACATTGATATGTTTACAGTAACTAGTATAATATTGTTGAAATTAAATAAAAATAACAATTATTTGTGTACGACAACAACATATTGTTACATTAAACATAGTGTTGTTGCCGTAACCATGCCCAACCATATTTTTTCTCTGCGTGCACTCATAATATGTTTAAGATGCAAACAAAATATATTTACTCTAATAATATTTTGCTTTACATACATATGCCTATCGAATTATTTGATGGACCGTATTATCGATTCAAATAAAGATTTCATGCATTTTTCTGAATTTTATGTGTTTTTTTTTTTGTAAACTTTCCTATAGCTCTTAAAAAATCACCCATTACATTAAAAAAAAATTGTAAGGTGCCACAAAATAAAAAATCGATGCAAAAAAAATTTAATTTATTTTTTATTGTTGTGAAAGTGCAGCACCACTTTATTATCATAATAAGATTACTTCTAAATTTATTTTGATTTACATGATAAGAATATGATAACTTTTTAACTTGTTATAATTAACATAATAATAATAATAATAATAATAATAATAATAATAATAATAATAATAATAATAATATGATTACTTCATAACTTATTATGATTAACATGATAAGAATATGATTAAGGGAAAAATATTTTGAGTATATTTGGTCATACCATGATTAAATAATAATCGTAATATGGTGACTACAAGGATGAATCGGCAGTGCGCAAATTGACCCCAGCAAATATGGCCCCAAAAGGAAAGTGAAGAGCGGCCCCAAAATTTTACATGAGACACAACAACACGCAATTTTGGGCAAATTTTTTGCTTTTTTTTTTTTTGGGTAATTTTTAATTTTTTTCGTTAGGGTGTTTTTGCATTTTAAGTGGAGTGAAAAATGGCCCCAAATAAAATCACAATTTTTACTTTGGGTCTATTTTTCGTTTACTAATAAAAAATGCAAATTTTAAGCAACGAAAAATCACCCCAAACATTTTTACACAAATTATATAAAATGTTATGTAAAAGTTTCTAAGGATAGTTAAAAACCCAGAATTCTTATACCAAAGTGGAGAAAATCCTTGCCGGTTATGCAGAGATGCTTAAGTTAGCGAAGCCGGTGTTTGTTATACCACAGAGGAATAAAATCCTTGCGTCCGGCCGAAGGCCCGCTTTTAGAGCAGCTTTAGCTTTAGTCAGCGAAGCCAGTGTTCGTTATGTCATAGAGAAGAAAATCCATGCGCCCAGCCGAAGCCAAAACCAACCAAACCAAGACTGTATAATTATTCAGATTTTGAAATCGGGATTCTAAATTTGGGGTTTTTAGTTCCGGGCATATGAACTCCACCCAAAGTGTTTAATGTAACTTTCTATTTGTTCTTTTTTGGGGTTAAAATTCATTATAAATTTTGAGGTGATTTTTCATAATGAAGAATTACCCCAAATTTAGGGTCATATTTCATTTGATTTTTAAGGTTCTTTTTCAATTTTTTGGGGTAATTTTTCATGAAAAAAATGGGGTCATATTGCATTATGAAAAATAGCCCCAAATTTGGGGTAAATTTTCATTTATTTTTTGGGGTCATATTTCGCAGCGCCTGATGAATCTTATCATAATATATTGCTCCTAGAATATGTTTATCACAACCATGTTTTTTCTTTGCGTGTAATCTCTAGACACTTTTAGTTTTCTTAGTTAGCACTTCCTTCAAGACTTGTAATTCTTTTTTAAAAAAAAAAATTATTTTCTTCGAATCGGACAAGCGTTTTCTTCATTAATAACTTTCGTCATCATTTCTTACAGAATCTTGTCTGAAAAATCTTTTATGCAGCTGCTCTGCATATAAAATCATTTAATTTTTTGAAGCAAGTGGGTACAACATTTTTTTGTTTTTATATCTGGGTTATGTTAAATTGAAAACTATTTATTTGGTGTATTTCATAGACTTTTTCCTAAAAGCAGAAGATACAGTTTAGAAGCTGTTGTGCTAGACTAAAGTGATTAAAACCAAACAAAATAGAAGAAAAAATTGAGATAGAGCCAATCAAAGACTCAAAATGCGTTTTTTGACTTAACCTCTTTTTGGCTAACGGCTAAGATCAATTTCATGACACAACTTATTTACATTTATAAATATCAGCAGTAATAATGCCATACATTATATATATAAAAAATCCCGGAAATTCCCGCACAAATTTCCCGGAATTTTTTTCCCCGAAAAATATGCGGGATCGCGGGATTTTTGTCCCGGGAAATCCCGTATGAAAAACATTTATAAAAACTTTTAAGTTTCGTGTAAATAATCGTATTTTCTTTTCAATATTTTTTTATCGCATGCGATATTTTATTAATAACGTTTTTTTTATCGCATGCGATATTTTTAAAAAATGAATTTAACATTTCTTATTTATGTATCTTGACACACATTAATGTATTTGAACGTTTTAAGATTTTTATGCTTATTTGTAATGATTTTGCTACAAATGTTGGGTTACTTCGAAGTGACCACAAAATCCTTCGTCATTTTAAGTCATTAGAAGTCTTCGAACATTTTAAGAAAATACAATAAATAAATAAACTGAGATGCAGAATAGTTTATAGTCTTATAAATTGACAACTTACTACGCATGAATGATTTGAGGGTTTAGAGAATAATGAAAACTCTTGCTTACCAACAATGCTTGACCCTCGATACCAAGCTCGAAAATTTTCAAGACAATAGATCATGACTCTACATTCCGAAAGTGTTTAAGACGCGGTCACCCCTATTACCTAATAAAAGTTCTGATAAGTCTACAAGAACTGACCTTTGAAGCGTTTGTTAAAATCGTATAAGACAATTTCGAGAATGAATGCGAATGTCCATGCTATGTTGTGTTTCAAATAATGAAGAAGTCTAGAGATACCTTAGATCTTCTAATTTTTCTAGAGACCGAACATTTAAGAGCATGGTGCAGAAATTCTAAAGTTTTCAAATAAGTTCTGTCGAATCTGAGAGACTATTTTGCACTGCACATCTGCTTTAAATATATTTGCGCAATCGTCATTTCAATTTCGATAATAATTTGATGAAATTTGGTTCATAGGTTCTAATTGGCACAATGAATTGAAAATGGGTCTGATCAGTCCTTAATTTCATATGGTCCCCATAAAAGCTGCTTTCCGGAATGTGGATTTTGTGCTCACTATCAAACCAATTTTAATGAAATTTACAACATAGATAGATCCCTATTAATATATCCATTAGAGCGACTCATCAAAAAAAGTGCTCGATGAACCCTCCTAAAAATGAACCTTAGACCTTCTCAAATTAACAAAACATGCAAAAATATACCCTTTTTCAAAATGGTCCAGCTCACGAGAGGTCAAAGCTGGAGCCGAAATATTTAAAATGTCATCTTAAAAAGTCCAAGGTTCATTTTTAGGAGGGTACATCCAGCACGAATTTTGCTTCCATACAACTTGAGTTGCTCTAATATCCATAACTCATTGATTTTGTTTTTAAATACTGTGCTGTATATGGTCGGGCTTGGCCGACTTAACTTTCTTACTTATTTTATTTTGGAGAATTTCGAAAGAAACTCCATTTTGTTATACTTTGTTATCTTATGTCACGAAGTTTTTTTTTAGCTTTCTGGCAATTGCTTCTATAATTAAATTACGCACTGCTTTGAGCACATTTCTTGCATTGCAATCTAATGTTAATTCAAATATTTACTTGTAACTGAATAATAATTGCAACAATTATAATACGATTAATATTTCTTATACGTACTGACCACCCTCTGTAGACGCAATAAATTGAACTGATATTGTTTTTACACAAATGGCAAAATATTTATGCATAAATGCATTTTTTTTTTTTTTTTTCTTATAAAAATTATGACATAAATATGTATTACAAAATATTTGATAGATAATGATCGCTAAAACGCCATAAAAAAAACGGCAGACTAAACGGCAAATGTTTGTCACACCAAAATGATAGAAGAGACTTTGGCAAACAATAAAGAAAAATATTGAGGCAAAAATATGGGCTGAACAGCAGCACCAGCAAACTGCATAATTGATAAACAAAGTAGCAATTGAATGCAAATGCATTTGCGTTAGGGACTCCAAATAAGGAGAAAGTTTTTGTAAAAGAAGAGCAGCAGCTGATTTTTGTTTTTTTTTATTGTAAGCCAGGCCTTTTCATGATTTTTATATAAAACCGACAGTATTTGTTAATTTTAAGAGTAGATTTGTGAAGAATTTCAAACAGTTTGGGCAGCCATTTAAGACACAAGGATTTAACAATGAAACTGGTAGGATGGAAACTGAAAAATTTTATATTGATTTTTAAAATGAGTTTATGTTTGTTTTTTCAAGCTTGTGGTTTTAGTATTGTCTATTCTGGCTGCTGCTAAAGCCAGTGTAATAGTAAATCCAGTTAATCCCATCACCTATTCTGTACCAGCGGTTCCAGTTGCCACATCTTATCAGGTTGTCTCACGCAATGTTAATCGTGTTTTAGTGCCTCGTGTGCCCCCCATAACCACCTCGATAGCTTACCCCGGCTATGTAGGAGGCTGGGGCAATTATCCTTATAACTACCGTCCTGGTTATGGCTATGGCTATCCTTATAATCATGTTCATAATTATGGCTATGGTTATGGTTATCCTTATGGTTATGGCAGCACTATTTGGTAATGAATTTGTCTTTTTTTAAATAGAATTATCTTAAGACTGTATAAAACCAAAAATATTTAAAATATTAATAAAATACCTCACCTTAAAAAAAATGTTTGAAATTTTTTAAAGAAATCCAAAAGGTCACTCAACTTTTGGAAGTTTTGTTTTTAAAATTTGTGCTTGTATTTTTTTAGTAAAACACAACCTTGGCCTGATTTTCAATTCAATATTTGATTTAAAATGACAATTGTGTTGGTTTCAAAGGCCTTACAACCCAAAAAAAACCAAAATAAATATATAAACAAACCAAAAATTTTATTTTATAAACAAAATAACAAAAAAAAAAAACCTCATTAAAATGTACGTGCTCCCACACTACTGCACTTAGCAGTCAAATAAAGGCACAATGTTTTGTGGTCGTTTTCGTTTTCTTTGGTCTATTTTGTTGGTCATTTTCAAATCCATTCCATCCACCTTCACACACACACACACACACACAACTCTGCACCACCGCTTACTTGTGGTTATTCTGTCACTGCCCTGCAGTTTTAAAAGTAGAAATTGACTCAAAATCGTTAGGTATTTCCCTAAGGAAAAATCGACTAGCTACTTCATTTGCCACAAGTAATGCAAGAGTTCGTCTTTTAAATCTCTCACTATATTTATTTTTTGAGTGTCGAAAAAAAATGTGCCGTTATAACGGCACAGTTTTTTCCAAAGAGAATTCAACAAGAAAAACATTAACTATTTTTCTATAGAAGCAGTGTCAGTGAAATCGCACATCACATGTGATTAGTGAAATCATTAGTAAAAGGTTATGCAGATGGAGGCAATTGACTACCGTCAATGTCATCCCCATGTTAAAATCGTTAGTCGTGTGCATTGCTAGTAGTTAGGCTGGTAGTTAATGGTAATGATTGGTAGTTAAGGAAATAGCTAGGCATTCGCTAGCTACGCCGACTGCAGGGTGCAGACAGTCTTCATTGTGACTTTTTGGACATTTTAATTTGTCTACGTGCCAAGATATAAAAAGTTTTTTTTTCCAGTAGTTTATTTTGTATTTTATTTAAACATTATTACTAGTTATTTTTCTGTTAATATTAACTATAATTTTTCGCCTTTGCCCCTTTCCTGTTGCTTGCCTCTTAAAACAATTTAATTTAATTTAATTTTATACAACAACGTATTTGCAAGTGTGAACATTTAGCGTTTGCATTGTCACTTCGTTTACGTGTTTGGTTTCTTTTCGATTTAATCATGCCAAAAATTGTTAGATAATGTGGGTGAATAGCACAGGAAATTAGAAGTAAATGTGAAAAGTACAACTAGGAAGATAATGAATAAATTATATGACCGCAATACAAAAGCATGCACCATTTACTACATAATGAGTAGAGTTTTTTTTTCCCCGGAGTTTTTCGATTCCCGGGAAAGCGGGAAATTTTTTTAATTTCCCGGAATCCCGCTACATATAAATAATACAAAGTAAATTTCTTTTTAATTAATGAAAGAACTTTTATAAAAAAACGTAAGGGAACTTGTTTACAAAGTAAGTAAAAGAAATGCTTAAATACTACAAAAATGAATTGAAGATTAAAAGAGGAACTTAAATTATTATAACCTTACGGTTTTATATGTAAATTCCGTATTATTATGCTCTAGGTACAAGATAAAAAGATAGTAAAAACATAACAATTTAATTTATAAAACAACTAGCTATCCCGGCAAACGTTGTTTTGCCATGTAACTTATTTCTTTCAGATGTTACATTGTCTGCATGCCAAATTTTAAGAAAACCGGTTGATTAGTTAAGATGATATAGGAAGGGGGAGCTTTTACCCTTAGTTCCTTCCAGCTGCAACACTTTTTGCCTGTAAAATTTCAAGAAAATCGGTTAATTAGTTAAGAAGATATAGGGAGGGGGAGCTTTTACCCCTCTAGCCCTATTTTACACCCTATTCCCTATTTCCTGTCTGATGTTACGGTGCCTGCATGCCAAATATTGAGAAAACTGGTTAATTAGCTTAGAATATTGGGGATGGGGATCTTTTACCCCTCTTGCCCTATTTCACGCCCTAAATAATAAAAATTATTGACTATAGTTCTTTCCAAATGTTGCACTACTTGTCTGCAAAATTTTCAGAAAATCTATTAATTAGTAAAGAAGATATAGGGAGGGGGAGTTTTTGCCCCTTTTGCCCTTTTTACGGCCTCTAGCGATATGAAATACAATTTACGACCTATTCTTATAAATTTCAACAAAATCGGTCAAGCCGTTTCGGAGGAGTTCAAAATAGAGGGCATTTTGTTGATACATATATAGAATAATAAAAACAAACAAAAATTGTGGTACCCAAGATATGAGATCAAAAAGCTAATTAATAAAATAGATAAAATATTTTAAAGAAATATATTAACATTTTTGAACGGCTTAGGAAATAACTTTCTGACACACTAAAGGCGCTTAGTAAGTCGTCAAAAAGTATATTTCTGATTCCATTTACTAATTACCATGTTTCCGAAAAATTTCGTTCACTTTTTTACCGAGGTTGGACATATAGTTAAAAGTGCACCGTTGTAGAATGCTTCTGATTCACAATAAGAAGCAATTTTTTTTATAAACAACGCCTATATCAGTCAAATGTATGTCAACGTTCATGCAAAAAATAGCATCAACCTCTTACAAACCTTTTCATTTTTCAAATTGTACGTTGTAGTATCTTATAGAGTTTCCATAATTTTTTATATAAACCAACACAAATTGAAAAAAAAAATTGTGTTTATCACCTAATAAACATATCGCTCCTTCATTGCAACATAGTCATATCTCAAAAAATCAAAAATAGTAAGCTACTTAAGCAAAGTGTTCCTTCATACCTTCTCGTATTATATCTGAAACTGAACCTAAGTTATAGCAAAATATATTTTTAAATCGGTACATTTTGGAAACTTTAATCGCATTTTGCCAAGTTCGTTTGTTTTTGTAGATATGACTATGTTGCAATAAAGGTGCGATATGTCCATGGACAATAAAACTTTACTGCCTGCATCTTCTTTTGAATTAATGTTCTTTATTAACTCTTCACGTCACTAAGTTTATTAATTATCAACTGTTGGACTGGCCATTCTGCTTTAAGTAGATTTATTGCATCAGAAGCCATTGATTTACGCATGTACTCACTTCTTGTAATGGATCTAATCGACAACCCATACACAGATGCTAATTTTAAGAGAATAGAAAACTAAATGTCAAAGTAAACTTAGCTGTTTTCTTAAACTGTGAGGAATTTTTATTTCCCGGGATCCCGCAAGAAAAATCCCGGGAAAGCGGGAAATAAAATAATTGAAATATTTTCCCGTCCCGGGAATTCCTGGGAAAAACCCCTAATAATGAGACAAGTTTTTAAGTAGTCACTCTTTCAGAGAAAGACGAAAGTTCTTGTGTTTCGTTATTAAAGTTTAAAAGTCAAGTACAATAAATAAAAGCATTGAACTGTAAAATTAATTGAGCAAAATTTCTACGAAAAGCCACAGCTGGTTATAGGCTATTTTTCCCTAGAAATTGATGCAACTATGTCATCTGCTAAAAGCTTTTTTATTTCTTTATTTATTTAAATTTTTTTGTTATTCGTGCTTAATTCCCAGTTTTTATTCTTGATAAAAACACTTGAAATTTATTGTTCTACTTGTAACAATATCAAAGTTTAAACAAACTCACTGTTTATTGTTGATGTTTTTGTTTAAACTTTGATATTGTTACAAGTAGAACTGTTGCTTATGATTATACGCTTAACAGTTTTATTTGGTATAATATCTTTATTATTCTTAATAAATTACTCAAGCTTAAGGTCACTTTTTAAAAAATTAATTAAAATATTTTAATTTTTATTTTCAATATTTCGATTTCCGTTGGAAATCTTCTTCAGGAAATTTTTATAATAAAATTAAATTTGACAATAAATCGAAAAATAAAACATGGAAAAATAAATTTTAAAATTTCAATTAACAAAATTATTATAAGAAATTTAAAATTCCATTCTACAAAGTTTAAACAGAAAGACAAACAAACAAACAAAAAGGAAAAACAAAATTTTAAATACATTCAAAGCCTAAAACCTATTTTAATGTCCCTTTCCGTCAGAAGTTATTTTCATTTAATAAAAGTTCACCTACTGAGCTATGCCATCTGAAATTTATTTAACCAACAACCAAAGACAAATACCTATTTATAATTATCCCTTCCATCAACCTATTTATTTTTATTCAATAAATGCCTATAAATCTGAGCTAATCCCTCAGTATCTTTTTTAAAATTAATTAATTAATTTCTAACATATATCTACGTTTCATAAAACTTTCCGTATTCAAAATGGATGTGTTTTCAAAATCAGGATAATGATTAAAATCCCTACAATGGGTTGATAACGCCGTTCCATGGGCTGAATTATAATTCCTATATTTTTGGTCATGTTTATGTCCTGCTAATCTAATTTTAAGTTTTGTCCCAGTTGTTCCTACATATATTTTCCTACATTGTTCATTATCATTGCCACCACAATAAATCTTATAAACTAAATAAGACATATCTGACTTTTTTAATCTATCCTTAGTTTTTGTAAATAATCTCCCAACATTATTATTCAGCTTATGTGCCATTCTGTATTTCCCTTTATCATATATAATCAAATAAGATTTAAATTTGTATGTTGTGGCCCTGCCGAACGAACATTTCCATGATCACAGTTCCTGTTTACAAGGGTGTTTAGCGTTCATTTATTTGCATAAGTCCAGCGGTGGCCCTTTTCATTGACTATTGTGGTCACACTCCAGAAATTTTCCAAATAATTAAATTTTCCAAATCTGAATTTTGGAAATTCCAAAATTATTTCAGATATCCCACCACCAGAATAATCTTTAAAACTATTTTATATCTTGAAACCGGTTTCATGCCCATGTAAAATTCAATTAAAGGCTAGTTTATACGGTAATACAATGTATTACGACTTTGTAGAATCAAAATAATATGTAATCTGTTGTAAGTATATTTCATGTTTACACGGATGGTTGGTTGCAGTTTTACAATTTTTACAAAAACAACATGAAAATTTCCTGAGTTTATTTTTGTTGTTTTTGTAATTGTATAAAAATGTTACCACCTTCAATATATGCTGTTAAAATACTCCTCTGGTGTGATGAGAATACATTACCCTACAAGAAATGCATAACCAAAACTAAAAAAATTACTAACCCACTTGCAACAAGTTTACATTAGTTGTTCCACTCTAACATATATGTTAGAATGGTACAACTAACATTTCCCAAATAATGCCAATATTTTAAAATATTTTTATCATACGCGTGTAAAAATTTGTGAATTTCTTAAATTTAATATTTGCCATTGGTATTAATGAAAAAAATCGATTAAATTAATTATTTAATAAAAAATAAAAAATTACTATAAAAAAGTGACACCGTCAAAAAGTTGTAATCAGAATGCTAAATAGTAGTAAAGGAGGGCGTACTGATGGTGGCTTCACAAGACGAGGTGGTGGATTCTTAGGAAACAACAGGGTCATGTGCGAAGCGGTCGTTATGAGAGGAGTGTTCGCTAGCGGTCATTCTTGTGGTGACTTTGGCCAGGATAATCGTTTAAGATTTTGTGGTGGTAATGAAGGAACAATTAATAAAAAATGTTTTATTTTATAAAGGTAAGTACTAACCAATATTTACATTATGAATAACTAGTTAGTGCTAACCAATATTTACGTTAAGACTAACTAGTTAGCGTTAACTATTATTTAGGTTATCATTGACTTATTAAAAAGCACCAGAGTAAGCAAAACAGATATATGTTCCGTACACGCAGAGAAAAAACATGTTTTAATATGGTCACCTCCAACAAAACTATTTCTAAAGAAAATTTTAAACATACTATGATTTATTTAACCATATTATTGTCATATACAACCATATTATGGTTGAATTAGTCCTCCATCAAGAACCAACAACCATATTATGGTTGCCTCTAAACATGTTATGGTTAAATATGACAATAATTTGTTTTAAAATTAACAATATTATTTTCCACTTTTTCAAGAGCAACATGATATGGTTGAAAACCAACCATACTGTCATAGGTGTTAAACATGTTTTAGTTATTTTGACCATAACATGTTCGGAGGTAACCATAATATAGTTGTGGCTTCTTGATAGAGGACTAATTCAACCATAATATGGTTGTATATGACAATAATATGGTTAAATAAATCATAGTATGTTTAAAATTTTCTTTAGAAATAGTTTTATTGGAGGTGACCATATTTAAGCATGTTTTTTCTCTGGGTGGAGTCGAGTGGAATTCATTAGTTAGAAAGAGAGGTAAAATCACATGTACACAAGAGTTTCGGTTAGTTTTTCATTTTGCTCTTAATAAGCTAATAAAAACTTTAACCAATATATCGTTCAACACTACCGGTCATATAACTAGTAAAATTACCGGCAGTCTTCTTGTAGGGTTTAGAAAAAAAAAACATTTACCGACCGCTGGTCACATCAGAACAATATGCTGTTTTTAAAGACGTCACTTTATAAGAATTTGGATCTTGTTCAATCGGTTTTAGCCATCCTTAAAATCAACAATAAAAATACATATGTATTTCCCAAACTTTATTATATTGTCTTTCATATTTACTTATTTTTGGGAAAGACATATTTGCTTGAAAATTGTCTTTAAAAAATCAAAAATTGTATGGGTTTTCAACGGCTTAGATTTGTTTTAAATTTTTCTTTTTTAAAACACTCACTCAAGAATAATAACATAAGTTTTTTAATTTCTTTTTACACACTTAACAAAAATATTAATCTTAACTAGGACCCTTTGCACCATAAAAGTTGTTGATAAGAGTAAGATAAAAGTTTTGCTACTTTTTTCATATTTTATATACGAAACAAAGAAAAATAAGCGTAAATAATAAAAGAAAGGAAAATATATCAAAAATGTGTAAAATCCCCAAAAAATCCCCGATTATTTTTATTAAATCCCCAAATGAATTTCTTTGTCCGTTTTGCTTGCATCCCCAACTTTGGGGATAAATCCCAAAGTCTGACAGCCCTGTGTCAGATTTTGTATTTGTATTATCTCTTACTCAATACATTTTGCTTTTACATGATGAGATTTTTCTCATTCTACATCATTTTTTGCAATGTCGTAATACATTGTATTACCGTGTAAATAGCCTTTAATACATATTTTTCTATTGCAGTAGCACTGTTAACTGTAAGCAGTGTGTTGTTTGGAAATTGTGGTGTATGCCTGTGCTAGTTAAATATGTGCGCTGCAGGTCGCAGCTAAAATCCTTTTACTATTAAGGTTTTGGACTAGTTTATTACTATACACTCATATTGATGATTCCCTAACATTAGAATGCTATTACCAAGGAAACTAGAAATATGCTCCAAAAAAGTGTTTTATGCGCATTAAATATGCAGTAAAAACTTGAAAATATTCCATTAAAAATATGGTCCCAAAAAACCAAAAATGGCTTATTTGAAAACAAAATATTTAACAATTTAATAATATTTGGATTAAAAAAAGCCTAAAATTAAAATCGGTAAAAACCATACACAAAAATATTTTAAGACGAATTTTCAAGGTTGCACCCTGTTTGGAACCGATGGGCGCACCAAAACAAAGTTATCGTATTAGCTTATATTATTGTTATTTGTGCCGAATAATCGGCGTTATTATGATTTTCGTGGTCGAAATCGAAATTGGTGTTAGTAATGACGTTAACGCCATCAATACGACAAACTTTCTATGTGTGTTAAATTGTCGTTGTTGTGAAAACGACAAATATTTTAAACGGAATCGAACACGACAACGACTTTCGTAACAAGGCTGACTATCTAGATACACCATCTATATGCGATTTTTTGTCTTAAAAGTATTTTAGGGACGCTTACTAAATTATTTATTATTATTAACGTTTAAAAGGAATGTAAATGTATTCCAAAAAAAAAGTATATTTGCAGTAAAATATATTTGGGGCAAATTTAATCTAAATACGAACATAATTAGATGGTTTATGGCACAAAGCGTCTATTTAGGAAAGAAGTTTATGCAGGACTATGTGAAATTAAAGACTGATTTTCATCATAGGCTTCGTTCTTAGTAAAATTAAAACATATTTACAAGATATTCTGAGTCGAGCGGTAAAGGGTCTAGATTTCTATGTATATACATAATTGCTTATTCCATGATTTTTGCTTAAGTATAAAATGTTACAGTTAAAAAAACAGAATTTAAAAAAAAAATTGTATTCACTGCGGAAGCATTTTTAGGCAGCTAAACAAAATGAACATGAATCAAAATATGCTTGAAATATGCACTATAAACCTTAAAAACACTGCAATAAAACTCTTTTAACTAAATTATGCAAAACATGCTGCAAAGGGTAAAATATGCTAAAATATGCATTAACAAATCGATGCCAAAATTCATAAGAAATCTAAAACGGCTAAATATATAATTACTGCCTTCATTGGTAGCATAAGGAAAAAACATGCAACTGCATATTTATGGTTTCCCTGGTAATTACGCATGGCATCAATGAGCCACCAAGTGAAATCAATCCAATGACGAACGTCATCAGAAAATTTTGTCATATTTTATGCGTCATCTATGCCATGACTACAGTGACATCATTTCGATGCCACATGTTGTGTATTATTGACATTATTTTCATGTTTAAAAAGTAAAATACAAAGCAAAATTCCCACATTCTATTTTTTAAATAAATACCTTAAATTTTTTAAGAAGAATGATTCCGAAAATCATATCGGACATTCTGCTGGTGTCTTATAATTGAAAGTGTAACAAACATGTGTAACGGGTAAGTAAGTATGTAATACTATTCTACCACTTTAACTTAAGTTAACCCCAATGACTCAATTAAATAACAGCTTCTCATTAAATTGAGTGTAATGAGTCGTTTATCCGATGTTAATGAGTCATCGCACTGATGATATTTTTTTCATTAAACTGGCTCCGATTCTTCATTTCTGTGATGTCGATTGTGTCATTCTATTTATGATATAACTAATTTCACCTGATAACAATTTGCCAAGTGATGTTAAAGCTGGCATCACAATGAAGAAAAGTGTCATGGGGTCAAGAATGAAGACATAGTCATACAGACTTAAGCATTACTTTAATAACTATATTGTTTTTATTCTTTATTACTCTCACTTTAAACTATTCAAAAATAACAATTGTTAAATAAACAATTGTTTATAACAAAACTAGGGCTGGAACTGGGACTGGGGCAGCATAAGCCAATGGTGCAGAGTAGGTGAAAGGAGCAGCATGAGGGACAGTGTAAGCAGCAAAGGTCTTGGCGAGAACAGGTGCAGCTACAGGAGCAACAACATGGGCGGTAGCAATGCCATTATGGCTACGAGCAATAAATTGGCTGCTGGTGGCGATTACCACGGGAGCAGGGGCGGCAACAATAGCGGAAGCAGTGTAAGCCAAAGAAACACCAATCAAACCAGGTTTAGCGGCAGCACAAGCAATCATTGCAAGATAACAACGGCCTAAATATAAAGAAGAAAATTGATGGTTACAGTGAATTTTTTTCAAATTAATTTGCTAAATATTGAGAACTTACAAATCTTACCATTTTAAAGATTTGTTTTGGATTAAGGAACTGTTTTAGAAAACAACAATAATGAATTTGGTATTTGATTTGTTACAGTCAATCGCAATTTATAGCAAATTTGTTTCCCAATTAAATTAATGTGCCGAAAATGTTTTATATCTACGTTTAAAGGTTGCAAATAAATATTTGTATCTGCTGGTAACGTAGCAGTATTAAACTGGACTTATTTTATTCATTTATTTATTTTTTTTTTGCGAGCGACTACCACTTCATTATTTATGCCAAGTATAAACTTTATTTGTAAATTTTGATAATAATATTTAGGAGCTTTTTTTTTTTGTTTTTGTTTATAATTTTTTATAACTTAAAAAAGTATTCAAGAACAACTATCAAAATCAATAATAGACTTTGTTTTAAACAAAAGAGTTACTAACGGTATTTTAGTTGTGCTGTCGTCAAGGTATAAATAACCAATAATTTAAATTATTTGTCATCAGTTTTTAATTTAACGTTGTTGACAAACATCAAATCTCAACTTTAACGAAATGTTTAAATCAATCGTTGTTGTCTTTGCCATCATTGTCTGCGCTGCTGCCAAGCCTGGTTTGATTCGTGCTCCATTAGCTTACACTGCTCCTGCTGCTGTTGTTGCTGCCCCAACTCCATTTGTTACCGCCACCAGTAGCCAATTTGTTGCACGTAACCACAATGGTATTGTGTCAACCTCCGTTGTTGCTCCCGTTGCTGCTCCTTTTGCTGCGAAAACCTTTGCTGCTCCATTTGTAGCTCCTGCTGCTTATGCTACTCCTTTGGCTTACTCCGCTCCTTTGCACTTCGCCACTGGCCCAGCTCCAGTTTTGTTGTAAAATGTTTTCACTGATGACGACGATAAAATCCATTTTGATTAAGACTTTAAACAATAAAATAGATAATTTATTAAAAAAAAAAATATGAAAAAATTTTGTCGATTTTTGGGAAAGTATCAGTGTTTAATTTAATTTGCACCCGAAATACGTTTTTTTTTTCTTTTAACGAACTATTTTCATATTTTAGCAATTTCAGTTGTATCGTTATCTCGAGTCATTGCCGCAAAAAAAGCTTAAGCGACAAAAACAAAATTCTACAGGAGAAGGGTTTTTTTATTTTATTTCTTAAAAATTTTGTATGATGATGGTCGCTTGCAATAAAATTTGCTATAAAAACGTAAAGGAAAAGGTTTCCTGATGAGCTGGCCTAAGCAACCAGTGAAATGCGCATAGAAGCTAGCTTTCTCTCAACAATAAATGTCAGTGTATTCATCAAATATGAAAAATTGGGAATTTAGAACGTCATACAGAAATCTGATTAATAGTAACGGTACCTTATTTGACCATGACATTTTAGGAGATGATGCAACAAATTTATTTATTAAAAAAAAAACAAAAAATTATGTCGCTAAAGCTATTTTTGCGGTAAGGGCGTGATATCTGACTAGATTTCTAACTCGCATGCTGACACATGCTGAGGAGATCTTAAGAGACCAATTTACTTTAAAGTGGATTCTGCGCAATGCCCTGGCGATATGACACACATATATACAGTTTACCAAAAACTAAGTCGTAAGATTTAAAATAAAATTACATTTACATATACTTTAAAAGAGGTTTTTAAAGGTTCATTAAACAAATTTTCGTAGAAATTTTCTTAGAAAATTCGTTTTATAACCCAGTTTAATTTTTTCTTAATAAGTTATTGGCATGTCGTTATACTAAGTTGGGGTTTGATTTTGGGCAATTAACTGTTCGAATAATCTAAAATTGCTCATTTTCGATTAACGAATTATTCGAATAACTTATGTCGATTAATCGATTATTCGAAAAAAAAATTTTCACAGTATTAGTTTTTACTTAAATGTAAAAAAAAACAAGCCGGTACATTTTAAATACCCTATAATTGATTCTTATTCAGTAACATTTCCTTTGAATAACAATTTTTTAAAATTGAGTACAGTTCAAAGAATGAAATCAGAGAGTTTGGGAATAATGTATTTTTAAGAATTTTTAGTACAGAATTTTACCACAATAATTCAGATGAAGAAGATGATTTTTTGAGGCGAATGAAAACAACCTTTTACCAGATCTTAACAAGACTATGAAAAGTATTAAAATTGTTAAAAAAAATCAAAAAGAAATTCAAGTGGATGATGGAAAACTACTAATTTAAAATAAAAAAACATGCAAAAAGGACGGAGAAATCGGATATGCTTTATAACGGTTTGCTATTACAGGCTGTTCGTCGATTTCGAACGTTAACGTTCGCATAGAAAATTACATTTAAAACAAAAACAAATTTTGTTGTTGTCTTAAATATAATTTTCTATGCGAACGTTAACGTTCGAAATAGACAAACCGGCTGTTAATCTCTCCAACGTCAACAATAAGCGAAAGAATCTTTTCTAAATCAAGTTTTATCAAAACAAAAGTAAGAAATCGTTTAAAACATAAACATTAAAACTGTATACTCTTTTTTAAAGATTATTTTAGAAGATTAGCCTCAGTTTTGATGTTTTTTTTTATTAAAAAGTTTTCCTTTTTTTATTACATAAAGTACCTTTTGCTAAATTGTTGTTACTTTTTTAATAAAATTTAAATGTAAAAAAATATAATTTTTGGCTTTATTTTAAACTTCTTAACTAGACAAAATTAAAATTATTCGATTTTCCGAATAATTAAATTTGTACCTCGAATAATTATTTGCGCGATTGATCGATTAATACAAAACATCGATTAATTGAATAGCCTATACTAAGAATCAGCCTTTTTCACAATGCACATTGGTCAATAATCCATTTTTTCCGGCCAAAATTAATTATATAAAATACATTAAATAATTATGTTAATAAATCAGTTATTATTAATTATTGTAACAATACTTTATTAAATATATGAAGTTTATATGTATATATAAGGCTAGATATACATATTTATTTATAAATATATTTAGTGTGATCAAGCGAGATATTATTTTTTTTTATTTAATAATTTAGCTCGTTTTCTAAAATAAAATAATTTTTTTCAAATTACGTTTCTGTGTAAAATTACCATCTTTAGCCGTTTACACTAAATAAAAGTTTAATGACTTTCGTTGAAAGTATCCAACTCTTTAACCCTAGAATCATAACGTTATTTTTTAATACGTTAATACTAACACCAAGTAAATTTTACTTACTGAAGAATCTTCTCCTAAACCGCCTAAATTAATGCTATTTTTATGTCTCATTTTGTTTATTTATTATTAAAAATAACCTAAAATAACAATATACATAATTAATTTTATAGAACAAGAAAAGCAAAGAAAAACGCCAACACTTAAAAAATAAAATTATTTGGGGCTTTTTACGTAAAATATACTCGTAGTCTTTTATGGAACGCACACCTAAAGCACTTTGAAGACTGAAAATGGGCGTGCCTGTTTAAAAGCTATTGTTGCGTAGACAACCAGCCCCTAAATTATGCACTTTACATGTTTTGAACATTACTTTATCTGCGAGCTGTGCCCTGTCAGGAGCTTAAGGAGACCCTGCCGGGGATTTAATGACATCCATATTCCCGAAAACAAAAGGTAATTATTCCCAGCGTTTGGTTGCTGTGCTTTTTGGGTTCTTTTGCACCCTGTTTTCTATTTTTGGGTAATTTAGGTAATACACACTGGTACATAAAAAATTGTTTCTGCAGGTCCATTTGCAACGAAGACCCGCCCGATGAGTCATAGCCCGGCATAGTCAAGTACCAGTGTGGCGGATGGGCAATGCACACAAACCGTGCGTGTGGCAACAGACACCAGCTAATTGAATCGTTTCGGGACACAAGCTATTTTTAGCAACTGTGGCTTTCCCGCCACTTCTGTCCCAAAATTATAAAAAAGTCGTAATTTTTCTTATAAGTATTAAACAATAATATTAAGAATTACTAAATTCCCGCTTGTTTTAAAAACATAAATCATGAGAATCATTTTGAAGCCATATTGGAAAGGTTACCTGGCAAAAATGTTTTTTTTTAAAGAATTGGAAATAGTTGGTGCAAATATTTATAGAATATTGAGCACCACTACTAGTGGTGAATGAGGGTATTTGTATTATTCATCTCAGACCCCAAAAAGTATACATATTTTGGCTCCTTGAGTACTTCTAAGTCGATTTAGCCATGTCCGTCTGTCTGTACGTCTGTTAAAATCACACTCACTTTCGAACGTCTAAAAGAAAAGCAAAATATTGGTGTCAAATTGTGTCTAGTTCTCCTAAGCAGTTTGGTATATAATTCCAGAAAAATCGGCTCAGTAGAAAAAGAGTAGTGGCGGAATGCATGATGATATAACAATTTGCACAATCTCGTTCTAAATGACTAAACAATCACACTGTTGACTTTCGTGAAGATCGGTGCATAATTTCCCAAAGGAGCCATACACTGATAGAAAAGGCGTCATAACGCTAAAGTATTTTGACATCAGTACTATGACAAGTGTCTTCGTTTTTGACCCCATGACACTTTTCATCATTGTGATGTCAACCTTAACATCACTTGGCCAAAGTGTTATCAGGGTCAAAATGAAATTATGTCATCAATGAGATGACACATCGGCATCACAGAAATGACGAACATGTCCTCAGTGCGATGACGCAGTAACATCGGAGAAAGGACACATTAGCATTAATTTAATGACAGTTTGTCATTAAGTCAAAGTCATTGGAATTGACTTAAGTCAAAGTGTGAGAATATTATAATTTACTTACCCGTTACAGATGTTCGTTTCGCGTTTGTTGAATTACGACCTTTGTTTACAGCAGAACTCTCAATAATAAAACACCATCACCATGCCCCATATGGTTTTCGTAATCATTCTACTTTGAAAATTGGATGTATTTAACTAAATAATTTAAAAAAATAGAATATAGGAATTTTTGCTTCTTATAATACATTGTAATCATGAAAATAATGTTAATAATATACAAAATGTGTCATCGAATTGATGTCACCGTAGTCATAAAATAGATGACACGTTAAAAATGACAAAATTGTACGAAGACGTTAGTCATTGGATTGATGTTACTTTTTGCTTCATTGATGCCATTTATGGTAACATTGATGTCACAATTCTGTTAGGACATCATCAATATGAAAATTAATTTTTTATCAGTGTAAGTGGTGAGTATCAAAGATTCGGCACAGTTTGTTACTTGTTTATTGTCAGATGTGCGAAGTTTATGAATCTGACAATTACATCTTTGTCAGAGACCTATTGGCAACGTATCAGGGGCGGAAAATGTGGTTTCGGATTTTGTACCAACTTCAAAAACAAAACGTATTTTTTCGACTATGTCGGTAGCAATTTTATATTTTCTTGAGCATCTCTTGATATATATTAATTTTATTTATTTATTTAATAAGAGTTACAAATACAATTACAAATTAAAAAAAAAAAAAAAAAAAAAGTTCTTTTATTTATTACAAATTTTATTCTAATTTTATTAACCGAGCAATAGTAACGTAGACCTTCAACCCGTTGTAGTGAAACAGCGGAAATCGAACCCGCAACCCCCGCAAGCTCACTACCACCTTGCCTACCGGGGCACCCTATATATTTAGAAAAAAGGCTTCTTTTAGTTACAAAAAGTTTAAGCATAACCTAAAAACATATAAGTATTTGAATCGTTTATTTCAAAAACAGACATTTGTCTGCCAATGAAATTGTAAGGACTTCTTACATTCGTCTAAGCATACAAATTACTTTTTGTGGAAATTTTTCGTTGGCAGTTTATTGTCAGCATATTGCCAGACCTTACAATATTGTTAGAGCTGGCAAATGTATGCACATAGCTTTTTTTGTCGTGTATAAGCATTTGCTTATAGGCATATGCATCACATTATACAACTTAAGAAGAAGAGACGTTGCAGCACTCACCCAATCAGAAGAGCGATAAACACCTACATATGTAAACTGTAACCCTGATGATGAAATTTTCTGTCTGGCACTGGCAGGACATAAAGCAAAGTATTAGGATAAGATTGGATTAATTATTAAAAAAAAGGAATAGGAATAGGAATAGCTTATCCCATCAACAATAAATTTCAAGTGTTTTTATCAATAATAAAAACTGGGAATTAAGCACGAATAACAAAATCTATTGAAAAAAAACATTTTAAAAACTATTTTAGTGAATTGCATTAAAAAAATTCTCATATACATACATACATATAGTAGAACAGAAGCTTTGACGAAACGTATTTTCGTTTCCAGATTGATGTTATGGTTGGCAAAAACTTTTTACATTTTAAAAAAGCATCTCTTGCCATTTCAATTCGGCATCTTATCTCCTTTGATTTATCCCACCGGTCATTCATATTTAAAACTAACAACAAACTGTCGATGTACGTGTTTTGTATCAAGGTGGTTCTATCGCGGGTATTTTTCCTACTCACGATCATTTATTTCGTTTTCCGTATATTAGTTTGTCTACTAGATGTTGGAGTCCAGACATACTACCAGCCATTAAGTTAATGTCATCAGCATATCTAATATTGTGGAGAAATATGACGTTTATATGTATACCTTTTCTAATAGTGCTGATGAATTCTTGGAAAATTCTTTCGGAGAAGATATTAAATTAAAGTGGGGACAGTAAACAGCCTTGTCTCACTGCTTTAGAAATTGAGATGTTATCTCTCCATTAACATTAACTTGTGCTGTTTGATTCCATTACAGATTTCTAATACATCGGATTTCCTTGTCGTCTATACTAATGGACATAAGAACTTGCATGAGTTTATTATGCTGTACAGTTCCAAAAGCTTTTTCGTAATCAATGAAGCAGAAGAAAACGCCCTTTTGTATATTTCTGCTTATCTGAATCAATATCCTAATAAAAATGTTATCATTTTGCGAACAATTATGCGCTACGCAATAAGACATACAAAGATGCAGTAAAGTATCTGAACGAACTTTTAACAAGTTTCATAAATAAAAAATATCATTTCAAGTGTCACGGCATTCCCTTACTACGAAGCAGGTTTGTAAGGGAGAATACTAAAAAATAACTGTAACAAGACATGCAGCGTGTAAATCGTATAGCTACACTTACCAGTTTTTTTATAAGCTTTGAATAAAGCGATTTTTGTCTCAAGCTTCAAAGTGGGAACTATCCATATAAAATTCACGCCTTCTGTTTCTAAACTTGATCGATTGTTATCAGCAAAAATTTCTGCAATGTACTCATTACCAAAAAAACTTCTTTTCGTTGATATCTAACATGGCTTTATTATTATTGTTGTTAACAGGGTTCCCAGTTTTATTTTATACCTTATCCCCAATTTACGTTTTTTCATCCCCAAAAATCCCCAAAATAGCTGGTTTCTTATCCCCAAAAATCCCCACAGATCCTATTTAATATTTATTTAATTAAATTTATTTTTGTTATATTATGAAAACTAATTTTATTTGTACTTTGAGTTCTACCTACGTAGATATGCTTAAAGACTATAGCTTCGTACAGACGATGGTCAGATCTAACAATAGTGTCAGTAAAATGTGCTCAAATTTTGTGACAATCGTGTGAACTGGCAATTATTGTCGGACTCCGTTGTCAGAAAAAGCATTGTAGGCCTATTGTAAGACAACAATATTGTCAGACATCTGACAATCATGTGAACACCCATCGTTGCAATTGTTAGATCATTCTCAGACGTTGTTAGCTTATTTTTTATTGTCAGATGCGCGAAGTTTTTGTATCTGACAATATGTGACAATGGCATCATGTTTGCAAATTGTTTCAAAAGGGTTTGCCGCATAGCGAATGCATCGTCAGCAACGAGTACGTGTGGAACAGGCCGCTGTCGACTGGGTAGTGCTTTGGGAGGTGGCAAACATAGCTGGTTAGTATCCAACGCTTGTCCAAATGTGCAGCGATTAAACACATCTGCCATGACGAATTACATCTACGTAAATAAATTTATATTCGGCGTCTGCAATGCCCATTAATACGATGCTGTGCGTCCCCTTAAAGTTATGAAAGATACTGCCAGCATCCGCTGGTGCATCCATCACGACTACTCCAATGCAATTAGGAAACTGCCACAATTCATTTAATTTGTCAGCAATGTCTTCCCAAGAATCTGCTGTTTTTGGCATCTTAAAATAAATTTGAATATACATACATATTTTATGATAGTACGAATGAAGAAAATAAATTAACCTGGATATACGTATTCACAAGCACTTTGTAAACGGCATCTAAAACTTCGGGAATAATGTACGAGATTGTTGATGCAGGAATGCGAAATATGTATTGCAGTGAGCGAAAGCTTTCGCCATTAGCTAGGTATCGTATAATTAATACGAGTCGCTCACCTGCTGAAATTCTCTTTCGCATGTTTGTTTCCTTCTTTTGAATATATGGAGTCACTAAATTCAAAAGATGATCAAATTGCTCGGAGTCCATTCGCAAAAAATTGCAATACAACTCCGGCTCATTACTATGTAGTTGGGTGAGCAATTTGGCATAGCATCCTTTCTGCTGGCGTTGCATCACCTTCACCCTTCAGCCAAATTTTGCGGGGTTTTTTTTAATTGGTTCTTCATCTTCGCTGCTTTCCAATACATATGCAGCTATTGATTTTTGTGGTTTCATCACAACAATATTATTTTCACTTTTTCAAATTAATAAAACACAAGCAATTGAAATTAAATAATGTCTCAAATGCTTTGAATTTCAGACAATATCTACAAATAGATTCGGCAACTTTTGCCACGCAATTATCTGACATCCGTGTGAACTGACAACTTTTGTTGGTAGATAAATTTATTGTCTCACAGCTGTCTGCCAATGAAATTGATAGGTTTTCTTACAATCGTCTGAACTGACAATTTACTTTTGGTGACAAATTTTCTTTGGTACTATATTGTCAGCCTATTGCCACACCTTACAATATTGTAAGATCTGACCATCGGCTGTACGAAGCTTATGTTACTTAAAAAAAACGCGCAAAAACATAATTAAGCATCAATATTATCATTTCAAAAACTTCAGATAAACAGGCCTGTCACAGAAATTAATTCCGATTGAAAGTGATTTCGTCTTATGTGAAGCAATGATACGAAACCTCTTCCACTTTCGATCGGAATTGATTTCTGTGGCAGGCCTGAAAATCTTCTGGTTCATCAACCAATGCAATTTTGTTTGTATTAAAATGTGTTAGCATTTGAGAAGATGGAATACATTTGTCTCAGCAAACTGAACTATATTTTAAGAGTGTCCATTAATTATAAGAAGAGCTTTCGATTCTATTTATTATAGACTCGTTCATAACAAGCATTATATGTTAGCAAGCACATGAAAAGGTTTCGAGCCAACAGCCAAAAAAAGACTTTCATCTGTACCCACTAGAGGTCTGCAAGAATAAATAAAAAGCAATTTCAACACACTCATTTGTTTTTTTACTGCAACCCAGCGGTAAAAAGAAGGAGTAGGAAGGCCTTCTAGAAGGCCTCTGTACCCCTTCTTTTGGATGTACAAGGCCTTCTTGCTCCATTCCATACTCATATCTTTTTTACACACGTTGTCATTGCGGAGAAGGCCTTCCGCTCTCGCTTCTTCAGCAGGTACATAAGAAGGGTAACGGGACCAAAAAAAAATGGATTTTGCTTTTGCTTGTGCAAAAAAACAATACAGAAAATGTTACTCCCTTCTCATAGAAGTGAGTGTGGAAGGTATATCTTATCTTTTATACGAAAGAGCCGAGGCCTTCTATGAGGCCTTCTTTAGCAGTTAGATAAGAATAGTAATTGAATCAAAAAAATCTTTTAAGCAGGCCTTTAAAAAGGCCTGAAGTAGGAAGGTCTTCTGAGTTTTCCCGCTGGGCACAAGCTTACACACATATTATGTCAATGTATTCAAATAAATGTATGCACATTTAATAATTCAAAAATTATTCGAATGTTTTTTGTAAACTTGCCCTCTCTAACGGGTCATTCCAATGTTTTGTTATTTATGAATGACTCTCAAATTCATTTACAGTAAACAAGTTTTTTATTCAATTTATTCACTCTTATTTTTGTATACGGTTTACTCTCTTCTTGTCTTTTTGAATGTTTTTTATTTGAATAAATGTTGTGTACTTTGAGTAAAGGCAAACGAGTGAGTTATTCAAAGCAGACCTCTAGTACCCACCAGAGAATGACAAAAGCAGTGTTGGGCAAAATACATGGTTTGCGGTACATATTTAAAATACAAAATACAAAATACTTGCTGGTCATGTATTTAAAATACAAAATACAAAATACTTTCAGGTTATGTATTTAAAATACAAAATACAAAATACTTACACATCCTGTATGTATTTAAAATACAAAATACAAAATACTTACACATCCTGTATGTATTTAAAATACAAAATACTTCCATTTATTGTACGTATTTCAAATACAAAATACTTCCACGTCATGTACATTAAGGTTATAACTGTTTTTTGAGTGCAAAATACCACTCCAGCGCCATGTGGGGAATTTTGTTCAGATAATAAAAAAACTGTTTTTTAAGCTGATTCGGTGAAAAAAGTTTCCGCACCGTAAGCGATTTCAAAACTCCATATTATGTGTAAATTTTATTTTTGGAAATTGAAACCCTTTTGATTTTGCATTAGACTTATGAAAAATGGTTTAATGTTGAAGATTATATATGAATTTAAACAAAACTTATTTAAGACAAGAGCCACTGATTTAATGATGAAAATAAAAAATAAAAACAAAACTTCAACGCTTTCGGTGCGGAAACTTTTTTCACGAAAGATGAAAAGTGACACCATATTTTTTTATATTTTGGTAGATTAAAATGCAATCAACCATCAATAAACTGACAGAATATATTTTGTAAACTATGTTTTTAAAATACAAAATACTCCCATTTTTTATGTATTTAAAATACAAAATACAAACTACTTATATTTATTGTATGTATTTAAAATACAAAATACAAAATACTTGCTGGATATGTATTTAAAATACAAAATACTTGCACGTCATGTATTTAAAATACAAATACAAAATACGTATTTGTATTTTAAATACATGTATTTCAAATACTGCCCAGCCCTGGACAAAAGTATAATTTTAAGTACTCTTTCAATATTAGTGAGAAAACGTGTATGGACATGCATGGGTAAAGATCAAAACCATACACATACATACCACTACCCATAACAACCCTGTCGGACATTCAGTTAACTTTAAATTAATTGAAAGCTAACTATTTCTCAACTAGTGGTGGTTGACACTTGCACTACTTTTATATGGAATTAACTAACTATTTTAACATTGCGATGTCCTGGGAAGTAGTCGATTGTCCGACTCTGCATTACTTTTAATTAACTTTAAGTTAACTTTTTGTAGCTAGCTATAAACTTAATACTTTAAGTTAGCTTTAAGTTAAGTTAGTTTAAGTTAAGGCCGATTAAGGCCGATCTATGAATGTTATTCATTGGATGAATACTTTCAAAAAAAAAAAAATTTTATTTTTTTATTTTATTTTATTTCTTTTATTTTATTTTATTTTATTTTATTAATCAAAGTTGTTTTTATTCAACTTTTTTTTTAACCAGAGTCGCTGGCGGGAATCGATCCCGCAACCTCGGCGCTGATAGACTTGCTCACTACCAGCTAGCCTACTGGGGCAGTCTAGTTTTTGAATAAAAAAACTATGTTTTTTGCGATTACTCAATTAAGAGCGTAAATATGAGATTAAATTGTCATAACATAACAACAATAACAACGTTGATTTTTTTTGCTAACGACTTGGCTCTCTCTACTTAAAATATACAACACAGTGTTTGTATACACCAGGGTTGCCGTTTAAAAAATTATTATCCGACCAAAACTGTCTGCAAAACCTACCAAAATCCTTTGAAACCGACCAAATTTTTGAAATATTTAAAAACAAGTAAATCGTCATAAAAATACAATTTCATAAAAATTGTTGCTGAAGTAGAAGTAGACTCAACTTTAAAAAAAACTCTTACTTCAGCAACAATTTGTATGAAATTGAAAATGACATTTATAATAATTTTATTTAGTTTTGAATGAAAATTTTAACAAAATGTTGTAAAAAATAATAATAAATGCATATTATTGTTGTTGGAAAAATTTGCAAACGGTTTCTTAATGCAAAGGGTGTGAGTTGTTGCTGTATTTTGAACACCAGTGAAAATGTTGCTGCCTATTGTGAACGAAGCTTAGTACTTTTTGCATTGCTAAAGGCTAGTTTACACTATTATACTTTGTATTAATACATGTCAAAAACTTAAGTGTAAACTAGCCTTAGGTTTAAGCTTACCAACATTATCAGTCATGGCGTTAGCGCCGTTTGTTGCCAATCCGATAAAATTTCTGAAAGGAATATTGTTTGTTTATGAAAAGCTTTTAAAAAGAAAAATTAAACGGTATCTGACTTGGTAAGCTCGAATAAGGTTACAAAACTATTCTTTATAAAACTAACACCGTTAAAGTAACTTGCTACTAACGTAATTGGTAAAAAAAGATAATAGATTTGCACTTGTCTGCTTTGCGACCAGGGTTCTAAATTTGTTAAAATAAATATATGTTGTACATTTCCTAAAACCGACCAAAATTAGGCTAGGCCTACCATCCGACCAAACCAAAAATATCGGACCAAATTTGGTCGGAAAAGACCAAGTTCGGCAACCCTGGTATACACTTTGGTTAATGTAAATTTTGCATTGCGTAGTAGTTGGCTTTAAGTTTGTCTATACAAGCTAACTTAAAGTTGGGTTTTTTTGTAGTTAGCTACTCATTTGACGGCAGGGAAGCAAAGTTGAATATGTATAGGTACACGCTGCCAATGTGTATTTGTATATTCATTCTTCTTTTTGAATGTACCCAGCGGGAAAACTCAGAAGAACTTCTTACTTCAGGCCTTTTTAAAGGCCTGCTTAAAAGATTTTTTGATTCAATTACTATTCTTATCTAACTGCTAAAGAAGGCCTCATAGAAGGCCTCGGCTCTTTCGTAAAAAAGATAAGATATACCTTCCACACTCGCTTCTTTGAGAAGGGAGTAGAGAAGGAGTAACATTTTTTGTATTGTTTTTTTGCATAAGCAAAAGCAAAATCAATTTTTTTTGGTCCCGTTACCCTTCTTATGTACCTGCTGAAGAAGCGAGAGCGGAAGACCTTCTCCGCAATGACAACGTGTGTAAAAAAGATATGAGTATGGAATGGAGCAAGAAGGCCTTGCACATCCAAAAGAAGGGGTACATGCATGTACCCAGCGGGAAAAAGAAATTTTTTTTAAAACAAAATGTATTAAAAATTTTCTCATCTTACCTATCAATTACAAAAAATTTAATTCAGTGTGGACTGCTAGAATGTTTGAAATTTTAAAGCAAGAATTGTATCGAAGAAAACTCAAATAAAATCTTCTTCATGTATGCTTTTATGACAGTTTCGTAAAGCCAATAAAATTTTTTTACACACTGTAGTTGTTAAAATATAAACGCAGTTACCATACACATGCACTTGTCGCTGTCACACGCGCATAGGATAGATAAGTGACACGAGACAGAATATATGGTTTTTTATGTAAGTATGTAAGTATTGATTTGTATGTTGTGCTAATAAGAAAGAGTGAAACAACCACTCAATTCATTTATGTATATACATTTGTTATTATAGCGTTTGCTTACGATACATGTACACGGCATGTTTTTTACATCTGACTTGACAACTTTTTAAGTCACATGTTATTAGGCATGTGTGTCAAAATTGCTGTTTAACAATTTTTTTTATTATTCGATCGAAAACGGACATGTAATTTGCTCCTCGTGTTCATAGTTTGAAAAAAATACATAGCTACTTTGTCTAAATAAATAAACATCTGTTTATTTTTTTAAATTTCATTAAAATCTGTTGGATAGTTTTGCAGAGGCAGAAAATACCCCCGAGCTTCCCTCGTGGTCCTATTTTTTTATAAAAATGTATATCTTATGTGTACACTGAAAGAAAAATGCTTCATATATTTAATGAATCATTTTCATAAAAAAATTTTCATTGGTTAATGAAAATTTTCATTGTCTAAATGGAATTTCCTAGTTATAATGAAGTCTTTTCGTTAAAATCGCTTCATTGGATTTCGTAATTACGTTAAAAATTTTCATTGGATATATGAAAACTTAAGTTTGTCCAAGTTAAACAAAAAATGTTTAATTGTTAATTACAAAATGTAAAATTTAATTATTTCATACATCTAATGTTATATGCCATTAAATTTATGAAATCAAATATTTTTTTATAAAAGCAACATATTTCAATAATTGCCTTCATAAATTTAAATTTTCATTATGACAATAAAAATGTCATTATAGTAATGAAACAAAAACTTTCAATCCACTTTCAATCAACGTTGTTATTGTTGTTATAGACAATTTAATCTCATATTTACGCTCTTAATTGAGTAAAAAACATAGTTTTTTTTATCCAAAAACTATCTATCAGCACCGAGGGTAGCGCGATCGATTCCCGCCAGAGACAGAAAAAAAAATAAAATTAAATAAAAAAAACCAAAATAAATAAAAAAAAAAAATAATAATATAAGAAAAATATTTTTTGCTTTAATTAAAGTATTCATCCAATGAATAATATTCATAGATCTAATGTAATGCATCATTTAATACATTTTAATGAAACAGGTTTTATTGATCCAACGAAGCGCTGCATAGGTTCCTTTCAATGCAATTTTTCAAAGGATTAATATCAAAATTCATTGGTATTGAGAAGAAAATTCTTTCAGTGTAGTTTTACATAGGTACTGCTAATGTTACGGACAAATTTATTTTATGTATCATTAAAAATATTTACATAGTCCCATACCTGCCTAGTGATCAAAGCACATTTTTTTTAAAAAAATTTTTTCTTTTTTACACAGAAGTGCCAAAAATACTAAAGGTACATATTTTTTTAAACATGGATATTTCATATACATATATGGCAGATAACCAAACACATGCATGGGTATTGAAAAATATCTGCATAATATTCATGTATTTTTGTTTACTGAATATGGGTGCGTGAAGATATTGCCGTGCATAAGTGTAAGTAGTAACCATACTTTTTGCAACGCACAACCATAGCTGTTGTTATTATTTGTGTTATAAATATGTGTATACACAATAACGAAAAGCGTGGGTAAATACCTCTGTATATTTTACTTATGGGTACTTGTTGGCATTCTCTGGTACCCACGTCTTGAACAAACCGGTCTTGCCATTGCACAAATGGCATCTATAATAATAAAAATCCCCAAAAATCCCCAGCGACAAAAGTGCTTTTTTCCAAAAAAAAATCCCTTGGAAAATTTTATCCCCAATTACAAAAAAAAATCCCCACTTTTGGAGCTATTGCTGTTTGTTATTGCTGTTTAAATCTCTATATTTAATTTATAGTACAGCACATAATTTGAATTTTTATACTTGCGCCGTTCTTCCATCAGTTGCAATATTTCTCTTAGTTAGCCATTCTTTTCTTTCAACTCAATATGACTTTTTTCAAAATAGTTATCAAAGTAGTTTTTTGGAAACAAAATTTTTAATTAATAAGGTTTTGTTTGTCGTGCTTAATTCCCAATTATTCTTGATAAAAACCAGGGCTGTGGAGTCGGAGTCGGAGTTGAGGTTTTTGCGCCGGAGTCGGAGTCGTAGTACCCACAAAAACTAGCGACTCCGACTCTAATGTTTTTCGGCATAAAAAATTTAAAAAAAATTTTCCAAAATAAAAATTATTCGAAATTGACCATGCAATATTTCAAATATCGATTTGAAATTTTTAAGAATCATTTTTATGCTATATTTAATTATTTAAAAGCTAATGCATTAAAAAAGATAGAGTGTTATATTCGGAAGTACCGAATCTTTGACACCCTTCACCGACAGTTAGAATATATGAGAGCTATAAATTATTAAATAGTCTTTATAAAACGGACGTCAGTATAAAAATTGGTTTCAGTTCAAACCAATTGTAAGACAATCAGAATGTGTTATGCTTTTTTCCCTAGCAATTTGAACTAACTTGAATAATATATCATGATTCGTAACAGTTTATGCCGAACTAAAATTAATTTCAGCATGGACATTTATATTATCCCATGGCAGCCATGTCATTTATCAAGTGTTCCCTTGTTTTGCAAGTTTTTTGAGATGCAAAAAGTTTTAAATTTAAATAAAGTTTTTTCAAGTTTTTTATAAATACATACATAATTTAAAATTTGCAGTATATTGGATACAAATATTAAGTTATGTTTTCATGTTATTAAATGGTCTTGTATTTTCTCTGTTCTTTATTATTTTAATTGTGTTAACTTCTTCGTAAAGATCCTAAATTTTTTTTAGATTCTGAAATATATTTAGCACTAGATTCATATAAGTTGTCTGAAGTTAATGTAATAAATCTTGGAGTTTATTCTTTAAAGTTTTATTTTGCACTTTTTAATGGTCTGTTAAAAAAGTTATTAAAATTAAATTAACTGATTTTATGGAAGCCAATAATATTATTCCACCTCAACAATTTGGGTTCCGCAAAGAACACAACACAGCTCATCCCTTGAGAAGAATTAGAAATTTGGTAAAAACGAATTTCAACAATCAAAAATCAACTGGCATGGTTCTATTAGATGTCAAAGCTGCATTTGATTCAGTCTGGCACGAAGGTCTTGTTTTTAAGATGATAAATTTAATTTTCCCAATAGCATTGACAAAAATTATTCACAGTTTCCTTACTTCTCGTTCTTTTAAAATTCACATTGGCTCACACCATTCTCAAAGTCATTCCAAAACTGCTGGTTGTCTCCAAGGGTCATGTTTATCCCCTGTCCTTTATAATTTATATACATCTGATTTTCCTCAATTGGACTCCTGCACTTTGTCAGTATTCGCGGATGACACAGCAATCCTATGCTCTGAAATTTTGGCTGTTGATATAATAGCAAACTTACAAAGAGCATTATCTGATATTTTATCTTATTTCAATAAATGGAAAATTATACTAAACTATGAAAAAACACAAGCAATATATTTTACAAAGAAACGAAAAGCATGCTATATACCACAGACCAATATTATTATAAATAATAATTCTATACAGTGGGAACAAAAAGTAAAATATCTTGGTATTATGCTCGATCCGAAAATGAAGTTTAAAGATCATATACCTTATGTAACTAATAAAGTTAACATATTAACCCGTATCCTATACCCTTTTATAAATCGGAAATCTAGCCTTAACATTAATAATAAAAAACTCATTCTAAAATCTATTTTTCACGCTGTAATATTCTATGCAGTCCCCGTTTGGTCAACTAGTGCATCTTGCCATATTAAAAAACTGCAAATAGCTCAAAATAAGCTATTAAAACTTATATATAACCTTCCTTGGTTTTTTTCAACATCCTTTTCAACGCCTTTATGATATTGCGGGCTTGGAATTAGTTGCAGATAAGATCAATAGACTTACACAAAATTTTAATACTCGATGTCTGAATTCTGAATTCGTCCATATTAATGAGCTACTATCATCTTAGGTTTTTATCTAGTCTGTAGTAAAGTAGTTCAAGTAGGTTAAGTAGTTTAAAATATAAATCAAATAGGTTTTTTGCCAAATTTTCTCCTCCAAATAAATGTTGTATATATGTATGTATATAGAAGTTTTGTAAATATAGATCTATTATTAAGCTGCAAAAGAAAAAAATCTTGAACACTTAAATATATAATTTAAATTGAAATGAAAATTTAAATATTATGGATAAATAAATAAAATTGAAATTGAAATTGAAAAAATTTCTTTGCGGTCAAAAATGAGTGTGCAAAAACTTAATATATATAGGGGTAAGTAATTGCATGGACCATGTCATTATTAAAAAGAGTTTGCAGTGAAACGACACGTCTTCGTTTTTTAACGACATGTTTTCGTTTTGAAACGATTTCAAAACTAATCCTCTGGAGTATACCATGGATTAGTTTTAAGACTTAAGGCCCAACCAGAATGTGAATAACGTGACTTAAGCAACTGAGCAAATACATGTAAATCATATGTGTAAAACCATATTGAACTTAAGGAAACTTTATGTTAAGTTTTATAAAACTGTCATTTGCTTAAGCAAGGTGCGAATCTAATCGCTCATTCCGTACGGAATCAATGTTTTTTTATTTTCTTTTTGTTATTTTAAATGCATTTGAGAGGCTTTTTGTTTTCTTTTTGACAGTAGCTTAAGTTTGTTTATGCACATTCTGGTTGGGCCTTTCTCCTTTGTAATGCAAGCTGGGTTATATGGTCCTGCCCTAGAACATCGTACTGTAAAATAAGCCATTTTTTCCATTCATTGGGATTACCTTGGACAAGTCCTTGTCCCTTATGGGCTACATTTGACCGGTTAAAAAAAAAATATATTGATAACGACAATCAAATCTCTTGTTATGAACACCAATTATGTGTTAATTCAGTTGCAGCTATCATATATTCGGGTATAAGCACAATTTGGTTTCTAATAATCATACTAACAACTAACAATATCTGTTGTTATGACTGATAGTGTACTAAAATTCAAATGTTGCTATCAAAACTATTATGCTAAGCAATGAAATTTTCAGAAATTGGAACCGAATTGTGTGATAGATAGTACATGCAACGGACGAAATTCGATTGGCGCCAAATTCGGTTGTGATCACGAATCTGCTTTCTCTGTGTACATATGTATGTATATGTATGTATGTACCTATTTTATTCAAAATTATTTTACTGCCATATTCATACAATAATTTTAGTTAAAATTGTATTTTAAACAAAAATGTATAATAAAATTTTTTCTAAAGAAAACACATTTAAAATGTAAATAAATGGTTTATGAATACTGCTCTTATGTGCTGTTTCCAAATGACAGGCGATGGACTGAGAGCTTTTCATATAAATTTTACTACATAATCAATCGCCTGTCATTTGGAAACAGCACATTAATGTTTGCGTACGGTAATTTCTTCACAAAAACAGTAATTTTTAGAAGGCCGTACGGTAATGAAAAAATAAAAGTTAACTTCACTGAGTCTCATATACATTTAGCATCAAGATTATAGTAGGAGTCGGAGTCGAAGTCGGAGTCGCACTTAAAAAATTTCAGCGTTTGGAGTCGGAATCGGAGTTAGTACTTTTTTCGGACGACTCCACAGCCCTGAAAAAAACAATAAAATTTATTGTTGGGGAATTAGGTAGTTTCTATGCGCATTTCACTGGTTGTTAAGGCCAGAATTTTTTTTAAACACTACAGTAAATAAAACCATTTCCAAACAGGTAGATTTTTCAGCCGTTATTTTTTAAACAAGAAAAACTATCATTTAGATACTGTTACTAAAAAAATTATGACCTTTCCGAAATTTGTTCTATATAAAAATTGGCTAAATAGGAAATAACAATGAAATTTTTTTCAATTTCAATGCTTCAAAGAAGTTTCTATCTCACAAAAAAAAAAAACTACAATCAAATGTGTGAAATACAATAGAAATAATTTATTAGGTCTATTTGCATTCTTATACGCACTACTCAGTAACATTGTTTGTTTAAGTTTCAATTAAATAAGAACACAAGAATTTCTGCTATTGTGTTCCAATAAAACACGTGTTTCAAGATCAACCATAAGATTTGAGTATTGGAAGTTATTTAGAACATTTCCAAAAAATTATTTAGTAAATATTTATTCTAAAATAAATAAAAATTTTTTATCGACAACTAACTGCTTCCAAAAAATCTATAAAAATATTTAACTTCAAAAATGTTGTCGCATTATTCAGTTGTCAACCTTAACGATCAGTAAAAATCTTTTGACTCTGCGAAATTAGTTGCACAATGAAGTCCTTTATCGTTTATTTTGTTCTTGTCGCTATAACCGTTGCATTTTTCCAAGTTTCAGTAGCAGCACCACAACTGGAAATTGGCCCGGTAATTGAAACACAGGTATCTAAAATATTTTAAAAATTGTCAACAATTTTCGAAAATGTTTCTTTATTTTTTAGATACTGACCCGTTGTCATAAACACGGAGAATTTTGTTATACGTATCATGATTGCTGCAGCAAAACCTGCATACTTTTCAATATCAATAGATGTGCGTAATAATAATTTTGTACAATAAGAAGAAGATTTAACAATAAAATAAAAAATCTTTTAAATAATAAAGTTTGATTTTAATAAAAATTAAATTTTTTTACCAAAGATCACTTGGTGGCTGTGGTTGAAATCCAAGTCGAAGGGTGGGGTGACATGAGTTGTCGGGAGAGCTATCAACTTGTGTTGGACTTTACCTGCGAGGTTTATTAATCATGTATAAACTCCAAACTTAATGATATCTCAAAATTGATATGCAATTTTGTAAAGGGGTCACTGGACGCTCGGTAAGCACGCTAGCAGAATCGGACTTCCTTTTAAAGATTTCTGTTGCAGCTGCAATGAGCTTAGAGCTGAGGAGGCAGTACTTCATCCCCTTTGCGATTACCCGGCTTTAAATTTAACCAGACATAAGTTATTTGGGAAACATCTTAGGCCAACGAACTGGCCATAGCCACCTCAACATTCACTCAACATCAAGTCTGATCTTAGATCCATATCCTTGACAAGTGATATCGTTCTATAAAAACAAAGTTACAATCGACTCTACTTGATTGCACGCTTAGTTTTCTCCGTTCTATAACGTTAACTAACTAACGAACCATGCTCGACTTCAGTTAAAGGTTTCAAAAACTTAATTAATTTGTTTTTGTCTTCAAACACCAAGCAATTTTAAGAAAAGCAAAGTACATCTATTACTTGAAAAATAGTAGTAGTAAACATTTTTATTCTTACAGCGCCTTGGGCTGACAAATTGTACAAGGCTTGGTAGAAAGTAGTTTGCAATAAATATAATAATAATAGCCGATTACCCGATCCTGGTTAAGCAGCCGAAACAATAGAAGCCGATTGCCCGATCCTGGTTAAACAGCCGAAGAAATAAATAGACTATACAACCAAATTTTTCCTGTTATTAACCCTAATATCCAGCCTGGTTGTTGAAATTATGATCGAAGACGAAACCATTATAAGTAATGCGCGTTATCGATCGCGAAGATGATTAGAAGCCGTTCCTGTACTCCGAGTTCCTCTTAAGACTATCGATATCTAAGCAGACTAAAAGCCGAGCCACTCATCCTCCTTCCGGTTGAACCAGCGCAGTAGCTTCGCAGTATTAATCTTTGACTGTCTATTTATATGTTGAAATTAATTTTCCAATGAACACAGATATGATGGCAATTTGGTTACGACATTTCTATTACATAAAGTCTGGAATAGAATGCTATTGAAATTCAGCCAGATCGATTCAGAAATGGCTAGGATATGATCAAAAAATTACGATGAGTTTTAATTTTTAGCCACGAAACTTTACTTTTAAAATTTCTCGTATAACCTGTAGACTTTTTTGTTGCACTTTTTTTATTAAATATGTTAAGGAGAATATTAATAAGATATTTTATTTACAAGGTAGCATACAAGGTAGCAGCAAAGGTACATCTTGTCATATAAATTGCCTTTTCTTACAAAGTGTACATTTTGCAGCTAAAGTAAAAGATATAATTGTTACAAAAACTACTTTTAGTTTCAATCAAAGTTTCCAGCCCGGCCCCCGAAGTTCACTGCTATCGTTCGCTTGCATTTTCATCGACAAACAGCTGATTTGCGGCTCACTAAGAATTTTCAGCACGACAAGTCGATCGACAATGCAAGCGACCGATAACGCAACAGTTTTCATAAAAGTTGGCGGCCCACTGAGAAATATTATGCGACCACAAATGTCATACTCTGTCACTTGTGTTGTGGTTGTCGACAGAGGCATTTTGTTTAAATCTATCTATCTATATATGTATATAAAATTGTAACGTTACTGACTGACTGACTGACTCACTGATTCATCATCGCACAGCCTAAACGCCTGAAGCTAAACACTTGAAATTTGGACCAGAGATTGGTCACACCCCAAATCGATCCACTAAGACGGGATTTTTGGAATTTCGAATGCTTAAGGGGTAAAAAGGGTAAAAACGGGAAAATTCGGTAATCTTATATCTCCAACACTAAAAGAGATACAAAAAAAATGTAAAACTTATCGGTGTTCTTTAAAAAAATTAGCGGACAGGTGTCTGGTACTTTTTTGAAATTCGGCCCTTTTAGGGAGTAAACGGGTAAAACCTGAATTTTGGTACTTTTTTGACACCCCATCTATCTTTTGATCCAATAAACGTAGAACCAAAGTTTATACCACATTCGAAACTTATCAAAAAAATACGAATATAAGTTTGGTACTTTTTCAAAATTCGAACATTTAAGGGGTGAAAATCGTAACTATTTTTGGTACTTTTTTTTACAAAACATTTTTCTACATTCATTGAGATATTCGTACCAAATTATGACCTCCCACTACAATACAGAAATTTTTGAAACTTTAATTGGGGGAACAAATAGTACAAAAAAAAGGAAATACGGGAAATTTGATATTTTTCTTTAGCTTTTTGGTTCTACAACTGGTTTTTTTTTTAATTATCGTTAATATTGGACCCAAAAACATAAAATTCAACATGTAATGTCGGGGATAAGAATCTATTGCGGAACTTTTTGGTACTTTTTTGTTCTATAACTGGTACTTTTTGAATTTCCGTTAATATTGGACCTAGAAACATAAAATTTAAAATGCAAAGTCCTGAGTGAACGAGAATCTGTAAGAGGGATCTTTTTGGTACTTTTTTGTTCTTTATCTGGTACTTTTTGAATTTCCGTCATTATTGGACCTACAAACATTAAATTCAACATGTAATGTGCTGAGGGGATAAGAATCTATGATGGAACTTTTTGGCACTTTTTTTGTTCTTCAACTGGTACTTTTTGAATTTCCGTTAGTATTGCACCTAGGATGAAAATCTATAAGAGTGAACTTTTTGTTCCTTTTTTATTCTTTGACTGGTACTTTCTAAATTTCCGTTGTTATTAGACCTAGAAAGATAAAATTAAACATGCAAGGTCCTGAGTGAATGAGAATCTGTAAAATCGCTTTTTGGTACTTTTTTGTTCTTTAACTTGTACTTTTTGAATTTCCATTATTATTGGAACTAGAAACATAAAATTTTATATGCAATGTAATGAGTGGATAGGAATCTATAAGAGGGCAGTTTTTGGTACTTTTTTGTTATTGAGCTGGTGCTTTTTTAATTTCCGTTAATATTGGACCCAGAAAAATAAAATTAAACATGTAAGGTCCTGAGTGGATAAGAACCTGTAAGAGGTCTTTTAGGTACTTTTTTGTTCATTAATTGGTCCTTTTTGTATTTCCGTTAGTACTGGACCTAGAAACATAAAATTCAACATGCAAGGTCATGTGGTCCTTTTTTACAAAATATTTTTCTCCATTCATTGACATATTCGTACTAAATTATTAACTCCCACTACAATTCTGAAATTTTTTATACTTTAATGGGGGAAAAATAGTACTAAAAAGGGGAAATACGGGAAATTTAATATTTTTCTTTAGCTTTTTGGTTCTACAACTGGTATTTTTGGTATAATTTCCGTCCAAAACTGGGACCTAGAAACATGAAATTCAAGATGCAATGTTCTGAGTGGATAAGAATCTATAAGAGGGAAGTTTTTGGTAGTTTTTTGTTCATTAACTGGTACTTTTTAAATTTCCGTTATTATTGGACCTAGAAATATAAAATTCAATATGTGTAATGAGTGGATAGGAATCTAAAAGAGGGAAGTTTTTGGTACTTTTTTGTTCTTTGGCTGGTTTTTTTTTTAATTTCCGTTAATATTGGACCTAGAAACATAAAATTAAACATGCAAGGTACTGAGTGAATGAGAATCTGTAAGAGGGATTTTTCGTACTTTGTTGTTCTTTAACTGGTACTTTTTGAATATCCATTTTTATTGGACTTAGAAACATACAATTAAACATGCAAGATCCTGAGTGAATAAGAATCTGTAAGAGGGCTTTTTGGAACTATTTTGTTCTTTAACTGGTACCTTTTCAATATCCGTATTTGTTGGACCTAGAAGCATTAAATTAAACATGCAAGTTCCTAAGTGAATGAAAATCTGTAAAAAGGATATTTTGGTTCTTTTTCGTTCTCTAACTGGTGATTGTTTTAAATAAACTGGTACTTTTATTTAATTTAATATTAATTTTTGTGCATTAAATAAAAAAAAGTTAATAGCTGTCTGGTACTTTTACGAAATTCGGCCGTTTTAGGTAGCAAACGGGTAAAAACTGTATTTTGGGTCGTTTTTCTACCATCTAGCTTTTAAATCAATACACATCGAAATAAAAATTATATAACATTTGTAACTTATCTAAAAAATACAAATGCATATTTGGTACTTTATTGAAACTGAACGTTTAAGGGGTCAAAATTGTACCAACATATGTTTGTTACTTTTTACAAAAGATGTTTTCTCCATAAACGTCTGAAGCTGAAAGATTGACATTTAGACCGGAGGCTCTCCTCTCGCCCACTTGATCCTGCTAACCTCATACCTCCTAAGATATGTTTGTTACTTTTTTCAAAATATTTTTTTTCATATATTTATCTTTCATCGCAGATCCTAAGCGTCTAAAGCTAAAAGGTTGACATTAGGACCGGGGTCTGTCCTCTCGCTTAATCGATCCTGCTAGCCTCATACCTCCTAAGCTAAAGGAAAACATTAACATTTATCGTTGTTCATTAGAAAAATTCGCTAACCTCATATCTCCTAAACTAAAAGAGATTCAAAATTAAAAAAATAAACAGACTGGTGCTTGGTACTTTTTTGCAGTATGGCCTTTTTGTGGAGTAAAATGGTAAATACAAATTATGTCACATTCGTACCTTATCTTAAAAAATACAAAACAGATTTGGATTTTTTTTTGAATTCAAATGTTTAGGTGTGAAAATCGTTCCAAATTTTGTTATTTTTTCACAAAATTTTTCTTCATCTATCTATCTATATATATATAAAATTGAAACGTTACTGAATGACTGACTCACTAATTCATCATCGCACAGCCTAAACTCCTCTAGCTTAAAACTTGACATTTGGAGCAGAGATAGGTGACTCCCCAAATCGATCCACTTAGACGGGATTTTTGGAAATTCGAATGCTTAGGGGGTAAAAAAGGGTAAAAACGTAATACTTATCGTTGTTCTCTAGAAAAATAAGCGAACAGGTGTCTGGTACTTTTTTAAAATTTGGTTCTATTAGGAAGCAAACGGGTAAAACCTTAAGTTTGGTACTTTTTTGGTACCCCATCTTTCTTTTGAACCAATCAACATAGGAACAAAATTTATACAACATTCGAAACTTATCAAAAAAATACGAATATGAGTTTGGTACTTAATCGAATTTCGAACATTTAAAGGGTAAAAATCGTAACTATTTTTGGTACTTTTTACAAAACATTTTTCTCCATTCATTGACATATTCGTACTTAATTATGAGCTCTCACTACAGTACTGTAGTGAGAGCTCATAATTTTTTTATTGTCGTTAATATTGGACCTTAAAACATAAGATTCAACATGCAATGCACTGAGTGGATAAGAATTTATAAGAGGGAACTTTTTGGTACTTTTTTATTCTTTCATTGGTACATTTTTAATTTCCGTTAATATTGGACCCAGAAACATAAAATTAAACATGCAAGGTCCTGAGTGGATAAGAACCTGAAAGAGGGCTTTTTTAATTTCCGTTAATATTGGACCTAGAAACATAAAATTCAACATGTAAGGTCATGTGGTCCTTTTTTACAAAATATTTGTCTCCTTTCATTGGCATATTCGTACTTAATGGGATCCCACCACAACACTGAAATGTTTCTTTTACTTTCATTTGCTTTTGTGTTATACGAGTGGTACTTTTTGAAATTTCTATAATATTGAACTTAGAAACACAAAATAATAGGTGCAAAGTCCCGTGTAAATATCAACCTATGAGATAAAAATTTTGGAACTTTTTTGCTAAAATATAAATATATAAATTAATAAAACTAAAGTTGAAATTTTGTTTAATGTTTCTTTATTTTAAATTTAATGTTTCTTTATTTTTACTTTTAATGTTTCTTTATTTTTACTTTTAATGTTTCTTTAGTTTTATTTTTAATGTTTCTTTATTTTAACTTTTAATGGGCTATGCCCATACTTTGCTTAATTCTTATTTTTACTTTTAATGGGCTATGCCCATACTTTACTTAATTCAACGAGTACAAAACTGAACTGAACTAAAGAATAAAAATTTACAATATTTTATCTAAACCTTAAACCCTTGTTTTGCTGATGCGACAACATTTTGGTTGCGCGTGTAGCTTGTAACCTTATACTTTTGTTTTCGTTTTAAACAGCAGACGCTGACGTAAACAAAAGTGAAGAATTTTTATAAGAGAAAAAAGTAAAGAAGTATGTGTCGCAGAAATGATTTAGGGTAAAATATTTATTGTATTAACTTATATATTCTTTGGCATATAAATATGTTCATGAAAGAAAAAGCCCGATTAAAAAGTAGCGGGTTAAATGCTTGAATTTAAACAAGTTTAAGCCTAGAAAAGTAAACTTTGGCATAAAAATATGTCCACGAATAAAAGGAGACGCTAACGAAGTAGCGGGTTAAATGCTAGTATTTAACAAAATTTTCTTTACACACAAACACCAAATATCTATTTTATTATTATATATTTTTAAAACACCACAACTTTTAAAATTATATAGGTTTTTAAAATATTTTTCATAAAATTCTATTTTATATACATATTTTTTGTTTACTGCTTTGTTTGTGTTTTGTTTACTCCTTTGTTTTCTATTCTACTTTGTGTGTAGCCAGAGTTCTTTTTATTTAAAAAAAAGAAAATTAAAAAGTACTTTATATTTAAAAAAAGTACTTTTTGTCGAAAAGCTAACTCTTGTCAGCAAAAGTATAAAACATAATTGTTTCAAAAACCACTTTAATTATCAATCAAAATTTCCTTTTAAAAAAAGTACTGACTAGTATTTAATAAAAAATGGTATTAATTTTAATTTGGCAACTTTTTTGTTGCACTTTTTTTTATTAAATATGTTAAACAGAATACTAATAAGATATTTTATTAACAAGTTAGCTTTTAACACAAAAAGTACTTCTTATTTAAAAAGTACTTTTTATTAAAAAAAGTACCTTTTGTCAAAAAGGTACCCGTTGTCATATAAAGTACCTTTTCTTACAAAGTGTAAATTTTGTAAACAAAAAGTATAAAAGTATAAAATAAAATAAAACGCTAAAACTAATTTCACTGCTGTATTAAAATGGTTTCTAATTAATGTTTTTCAATGCCAGAAATGACTACAGAATTTTGGGATGATTGGTATATTATTTACCATAGATCCAATATAAATTCCCCTCCTGAAAATCATTTAAGTTACTTAATTAATTAATTACTTAAGCTAGTTCAAATTTCTAAAAAGAAAAGCATAAAACTTTCTGATAGTTGGCCAATAATTTAATATAAGTCTAAGCCGCAACCAATTTAAATGCTGACGTCCGTTTTTATAAACATAAATTTATAAAATATAGATAGCATATAGGGCCCACTCCTGAAATATTCGAACTGTCGGTGGACGCACAGAAAAAAATAAAAAATTTATTTCAATTAAAAAATTTGTGATATTAATTAAAAAATTAATTAAATTTGCACCAGTAAAAAAAAATTAATAGTATCAATTTAACGTTTCGTTCACTTGATTAAACGTTTAATTCCCTTGATTAAACATTTAATTTACTTGATTCAAGTTTTAATCAAAAGTAATTTTATTTTTGATTAATGCTTTAATTGGTGCAAAATTTTAGAGAATTTTTTATGTGCGGTATCAAAGATTCGGCACAGCCGAATATAGCACTCTAACTTGTTTTAATGAAAAATTACCCCAAAAAAATTAAAAATAGCCCTAAAATTAAAATGAAAATCTAATGAAAAAAGTAAATAATTAGTATTGTGGTTATTTTGTTGAACTATTTATGGTTTTTAATCCAAATTTTTAATATTTTTAATTAGGCTTAAGTTCATTAAATTTAATTTTCATTAAATTATTTTTATGAAGAAAGGAATTTTACAACATGAAAATTAATTAAAATTGTTATTGATAATCTTTCATTCTTGACCGTGGCGGGGGCTCGAACCCGGGCCGGCAGGTTACCATGACATGTTTCGATCGCAACCACTCGATCTTCTCAAATGGATTTGCCGTTTTACACTCGCAGCCATCGAAGGCTGCTGACGTCAATAGTCAAACATCAATCCTTAAACCAAATTGTATTTTAACCTTTGGTAGATCGAAGTTTGCTTTTTTGAATGATTATCTATTTTTAATTGATTTTACATGTTCTTCCTTACTTCTGTTTTTTCGTACTTTTTGTCAAGAATTTTTCTTGAAGTCCAAAGTACATTTTTTTGTTTTTTCATTTTTTTTTGTCTTTCTTTTTCTTGTTGACCTTTTTCAGCACAACTTGAAGGACAAATGAACACATAGAGCTCGTGCCTTTAGCTTTTAACAATAATTAGTATTGTGGTTATTTTGTTGAACTATTTATGGTTTTTAATCCAAATTTTTTATATTTTTAATTAGGCTTAAGTTCATTAAATTTAATTTTCATTAAATTATTTTTATGAAGAAAGGAATTTTACAACATGAAAATTAATTAAAATTGTTATTGATAATCTTTCATTCTTGACCGTGGCGGGGGCTCGAACCCGGGCCGGCAGGTTACCATGACATGTTTCGATCGCAACCACTCGATCTTCTCAAATGGATTTGCCGTTTTACACTCGCAGCCATCGAAGGCTGCTGACGTCAATAGTCAAACATCAATCCTTAAACCAAATTGTATTTTAACCTTTGGTAGATCGAAGTTTGCTTTTTTGAATGATTATCTATTTTTAATTGATTTTACATGTTCTTCCTTACTTCTGTTTTTTCGTACTTTTTGTCAAGAATTTTTCTTGAAGTCCAAAGTACATTTTTTTGTTTTTTCATTTTTTTTTTTTTTTTTTTTTTTTGTCTTTCTTTTTCTTGTTGACCTTTTTCAGCACAACTTGAAGGACAAATGAACACATAGAGCTCGTGCCTTTAGCTTTTAACAATAATTAGTATTGTGGTTATTTTGTTGAACTATTTATGGTTTTTAATCCAAATTTTTAATATTTTTAATTAGGCTTAAGTTCATTAAATTTAATTTTCATTAAATTATATTTATGAAGAAAGGAATTTTACAACATGAAAATTAATTAAAATTGTTATTGATAATCTTTCATTCTTGACCGTGGCGGGGGCTCGAACCCGGGCCGGCAGGTTACCATGACATGTTTCGATCGCAACCACTCGATCTTCTCAAATGGATTTGCCGTTTTACACTCGCAGCCATCGAAGGCTGCTGACGTCAATAGTCAAACATCAATCCTTAAACCAAATTGTATTTTAACCTTTGGTAGATCGAAGTTTGCTTTTTTGAATGATTATCTATTTTTAATTGATTTTACATGTTCTTCCTTACTTCTGTTTTTTCGTACTTTTTGTCAAGAATTTTTCTTGACATTTTTTTGTTTTTTCATTTTTTTTTTGTCTTTCTTTTTCTTGTTGACCTTTTTCAGCACAACTTGAAGGACAAATGAACACATAGAGCTCGTGCCTTTAGCTTTTAACAATAATTAGTATTGTGGTTATTTTGTTGAACTATTTATGGTTTTTAATCCAAATTTTTAATATTTTTAATTAGGCTTAAGTTCATTAAATTTAATTTTCATTAAATTATTTTTATGAAGAAAGGAATTTTACAACATGAAAATTAATTAAAATTGTTATTGATAATCTTTCATTCTTGACCGTGGCGGGGGCTCGAACCCGGGCCGGCAGGTTACCATGACATGTTTCGATCGCAACCACTCGATCTTCTCAAATGGATTTGCCGTTTTACACTCGCAGCCATCGAAGGCTGCTGACGTCAATAGTCAAACATCAATCCTTAAACCAAATTGTATTTTAACCTTTGGTAGATCGAAGTTTGCTTTTTTGAATGATTATCTATTTTTAATTGATTTTACATGTTCTTCCTTACTTCTGTTTTTTCGTACTTTTTGTCAAGAATTTTTCTTGAAGTCCAAAGTACATTTTTTTGTTTTTTCATTTTTTTTGTCTTTCTTTTTCTTGTTGACCTTTTTCAGCACAACTTGAAGGACAAATGAACACATAGAGCTCGTGCCTTTAGCTTTTAACAATAATTAGTATTGTGGTTATTTTGTTGAACTATTTATGGTTTTTAATCCAAATTTTTAATATTTTTAATTAGGCTTAAGTTCATTAAATTTAATTTTCATTAAATTATTTTTATGAAGAAAGGAATTTTACAACATGAAAATTAATTAAAATTGTTATTGATAATCTTTCATTCTTGACCGTGGCGGGGGCTCGAACCCGGGCCGGCAGGTTACCATGACATGTTTCGATCGCAACCACTCGATCTTCTCAAATGGATTTGCCGTTTTACACTCGCAGCCATCGAAGGCTGCTGACGTCAATAGTCAAACATCAATCCTTAAACCAAATTGTATTTTAACCTTTGGTAGATCGAAGTTTGCTTTTTTGAATGATTATCTATTTTTAATTGATTTTACATGTTCTTCCTTACTTCTGTTTTTTCGTACTTTTTGTCAAGAATTTTTCTTGAAGTCCAAAGTACATTTTTTTGTTTTTTCATTTTTTTTGTCTTTCTTTTTCTTGTTGACCTTTTTCAGCACAACTTGAAGGACAAATGAACACATAGAGCTCGTGCCTTTAGCTTTAAACAATAATTAGTATTGTGGTTATTTTGTTGAACTATTTATGGTTTTTAATCCAAATTTTTAATATTTTTAATTAGGCTTAAGTTCATTAAATTTAATTTTCATTAAATTATTTTTATGAAGAAAGGAATTTTACAACATGAAAATTAATTAAAATTGTTATTGATAATCTTTCATACTTGACCGTGGCGGGGGCTCGAACCCGGGCCGGCAGGTTACCATGACATGTTTCGATCGCAACCACTCGATCTTCTCAAATGGATTTGCCGTTTTACACTCGCAGCCATCGAAGACTGCTGACGTCAATAGTCAAACATCAATCCTTAAACCAAATTGTATTTTAACCTTTGGTAGATCGAAGTTTGCTTTTTTGAATGATTATCTATTTTTAATTGATTTTACATGTTCTTCCTTACTTCTGTTTTTTCGTACTTTTTGTCAAGAATTTTTCTTGAAGTCCAAAGTACATTTTTTTGTTTTTTCATTTTTTTTGTCTTTCTTTTTCTTGTTGACCTTTTTCAGCACAACTTGAAGGACAAATGAACACATAGAGCTCGTGCCTTTAGCTTTTAACAATAATTAGTATTGTGGTTATTTTGTTGAACTATTTATGGTTTTTAATCCAAATTTTTAATATTTTTAATTAGGCTTAAGTTCATTAAATTTAATTTTCATTAAATTATTTTTATGAAGAAAGGAATTTTACAACATGAAAATTAATTAAAATTGTTATTGATAATCTTTCATTCTTGACCGTGGCGGGGGCTCGAACCCGGGCCGGCAGGTTACCATGACATGTTTCGATCGCAACCACTCGATCTTCTCAAATGGATTTGCCGTTTTACACTCGCAGCCATCGAAGGCTGCTGACGTCAATAGTCAAACATCAATCCTTAAACCAAATTGTATTTTAACCTTTGGTAGATCGAAGTTTGCTTTTTTGAATGATTATCTATTTTTAATTGATTTTACATGTTCTTCCTTACTTCTGTTTTTTCGTACTTTTTGTCAAGAATTTTTCTTGAAGTCCAAAGTACATTTTTTTGTTTTTTCATTTTTTTTGTCTTTCTTTTTCTTGTTGACCTTTTTCAGCACAACTTGAAGGACAAATGAACACATAGAGCTCGTGCCTTTAGCTTTTAACAATAATTAGTATTGTGGTTATTTTGTTGAACTATTTATGGTTTTTAATCCAAATTTTTAATATTTTTAATTAGGCTTAAGTTCATTAAATTTAATTTTCATTAAATTATTTTTATGAAGAAAGGAATTTTACAACATGAAAATTAATTAAAATTGTTATGGATAATCTTTCATTCTTGACCGTGGCGGGGGCTCGAACCCGGGCCGGCAGGTTACCATGACATGTTTCGATCGCAACCACTCGATCTTCTCAAATGGATTTGCCGTTTTACACTCGCAGCCATCGAAGGCTGCTGACGTCAATAGTCAAACATCAATCCTTAAACCAAATTGTATTTTAACCTTTGGTAGATCGAAGTTTGCTTTTTTGAATGATTATCTATTTTTAATTGATTTTACATGTTCTTCCTTACTTCTGTTTTTTCGTACTTTTTGTCAAGAATTTTTCTTGAAGTCCAAAGTACATTTTTTTGTTTTTTCATTTTTTTTGTCTTTCTTTTTCTTGTTGACCTTTTTCAGCACAACTTGAAGGACAAATGAACACATAGAGCTCGTGCCTTTAGCTTTTAACAATAATTAGTATTGTGGTTATTTTGTTGAACTATTTATGGTTTTTAATCCAAATTTTTAATATTTTTAATTAGGCTTAAGTTCATTAAATTTAATTTTCATTAAATTATTTTTATGAAGAAAGGAATTTTACAACATGAAAATTAATTAAAATTGTTATTGATAATCTTTCATTCTTGACCGTGGCGGGGGCTCGAACCCGGGCCGGCAGGTTACCATGACATGTTTCGATCGCAACCACTCGATCTTCTCAAATGGATTTGCCGTTTTACACTCGCAGCCATCGAAGGCTGCTGACGTCAATAGTCAAACATCAATCCTTAAACCAAATTGTATTTTAACCTTTGGTAGATCGAAGTTTGCTTTTTTGAATGATTATCTATTTTTAATTGATTTTACATGTTCTTCCTTACTTCTGTTTTTTCGTACTTTTTGTCAAGAATTTTTCTTGAAGTCCAAAGTACATTTTTTTGTTTTTTCATTTTTTTTGTCTTTCTTTTTCTTGTTGACCTTTTTCAGCACAACTTGAAGGACAAATGAACACATAGAGCTCGTGCCTTTAGCTTTTAACAATAATTAGTATTGTGGTTATTTTGTTGAACTATTTATGGTTTTTAATCCAAATTTTTAATATTTTTAATTAGGCTTAAGTTCATTAAATTTAATTTTCATTAAATTATTTTTATGAAGAAAGGAATTTTACAACATGAAAATTAATTAAAATTGTTATTGATAATCTTTCATTCTTGACCGTGGCGGGGGCTCGAACCCGGGCCGGCAGGTTACCATGACATGTTTCGATCGCAACCACTCGATCTTCTCAAATGGATTTGCCGTTTTACACTCGCAGCCATCGAAGGCTGCTGACGTCAATAGTCAAACATCAATCCTTAAACCAAATTGTATTTTAACCTTTGGTAGATCGAAGTTTGCTTTTTTGAATGATTATCTATTTTTAATTGATTTTACATGTTCTTCCTTACTTCTGTTTTTTCGTACTTTTTGTCAAGAATTTTTCTTGAAGTCCAAAGTACATTTTTTTGTTTTTTCATTTTTTTTTTTGTCTTTCTTTTTCTTGTTGACCTTTTTCAGCACAACTTGAAGGACAAATGAACACATAGAGCTCGTGCCTTTAGCTTTTAACAATAATTAGTATTGTGGTTATTTTGTTGAACTATTTATGGTTTTTAATCCAAATTTTTAATATTTTTAATTAGGCTTAAGTTCATTAAATTTAATTTTCATTAAATTATTTTTATGAAGAAAGGAATTTTACAACATGAAAATTAATTAAAATTGTTATTGATAATCTTTCATTCTTGACCGTGGCGGGGGCTCGAACCCGGGCCGGCAGGTTACCATGACATGTTTCGATCGCAACCACTCGATCTTCTCAAATGGATTTGCCGTTTTACACTCGCAGCCATCGAAGGCTGCTGACGTCAATAGTCAAACATCAATCCTTAAACCAAATTGTATTTTAACCTTTGGTAGATCGAAGTTTGCTTTTTTGAATGATTATCTATTTTTAATTGATTTTACATGTTCTTCCTTACTTCTGTTTTTTCGTACTTTTTGTCAAGAATTTTTCTTGAAGTCCAAAGTACATTTTTTTGTTTTTTCATTTTTTTTTTGTCTTTCTTTTTCTTGTTGACCTTTTTCAGCACAACTTGAAGGACAAATGAACACATAGAGCTCGTGCCTTTAGCTTTTAACAATAATTAGTATTGTGGTTATTTTGTTGAACTATTTATGGTTTTTAATCCAAATTTTTAATATTTTTAATTAGGCTTAAGTTCATTAAATTTAATTTTCATTAAATTATTTTTATGAAGAAAGGAATTTTACAACATGAAAATTAATTAAAATTGTTATTGATAATCTTTCATTCTTGACCGTGGCGGGGGCTCGAACCCGAGCCGGCAGGTTACCATGACATGTTTCGATCGCAACCACTCGATCTTCTCAAATGGATTTGAGAAATAAAAATAATTTAATGAAAATTAAATTTAATGAACTTAAGCCTAATTAAAAATATTAAAAATTTGGAAAAAAGTAAAATTTAAAAGAAAAAACACAAACACAGTTATAGAAAAAAATTTGGGTTGGGTTCATGTGCCAAAACTTTAAATCCGAATTTCACATAAAATCGCACGGTAGATTGCATAGGTGGGCCCACAGAATACTCAGAGAGCTGTATAAAGTGACGTGTGAAAAAGGCCCAAATCAGTTGCGAGGGCAGCTTTCGAAGAAAAAGACTGAAAGCTTTTTTTGGTAGTGAAGTGACAATCAACACAAATGGCGTGATCAACAAACGTTTTGTTTTGTGCAAAAGAAAATTTATTTATTAATATTTTTTTGTTTTATAATGTTATTCATTTACTTAACACACGAGTAAATATATTTACTCGTGCTGTGGTAAACCTAAAAGTTAATTTTTACAACAGCTTTGCAAATAAATCTCAACTAAATAAATTTGTGTTCATTGTATTGCGGCATAAAAGATGATGCAAAGAGAAATGCAAAAAGGGCAGCTTTCTTAGAAAGAGACAAAAAAAACGCAAGATATTCCGTCTCGTGACAGTTCTGTTAGTATTCTGTGGATGGGTCTTCGGCCGGGCGCACGGATTTTCTCCACTTTGGTATACAAATTCTGGTTTTTGTTACTTTCCCATGACTTTTATATAAAATTTATATAACATTTTTAAGGGTCATTTTTCATTTCTTAAAATTTGCAATTTATATTAATAAATGAAAAATAGCTACAAAATAAAAAACAGGCCATACTTCCTGAGGTCATTTTGCACACCACACATTTTTTCTTTTTAACTTCCATATTTATTTGGCTTTTTGGTAAGTATTTTGCTTTTTATAAGAGCCTTGATAACTAGTTACCCTTTAAATGTTTTATTGTTAAATTGTAACTAGTGACATTTTACCTTTTTCGAAGGTAATGTGTAACCACTTAAAAAGTAATGCGTCCATTTTGGGACATCCCTTGTAAAATATATTGGTTGTTATACATAGTAGAATTATATGTACAGTAATTTTGACTTAGCTGCACAATCTCCTTTGCACGATTTTTTGTGCAGGTAAATCAAAAATGCAGCTATCTTAAATGTATTTAGCTGCCTTAATGTGCAGGTACACAATTGTGGTTACCTGCTTATAAGTGCAGCTAAATTAAAGTGTTTGAAAGAGGAGTAACAACGTTTTTATTAATAAATTGATAATAACAATGACGTTCAAACAACCTGTAGTCATTTGTTATGCATTTTTATAAAGAGCGAGATAACCAAAATTGGTAACAATAAAGTGTGGAACAGAAAAGCCGCTGTAGTACAACGCTAAGAATAGCGCTGCAAGCTGTCAAAAGTTAAAAACGGCTGTTTTAAAGTAGTGTCAACAGAATACGTAGATGTAGTAGTCGTTGCCGTTGAAGCGCAAAATTATGAACTTTGATGCGCTACAGAGCATTCGTCAGCTTCAAATACTACTACAACTACTTTATTCTGTTCCAGACCTAAGATTTGCTATTCCTTTCATATAATCGTGGCAAAGTTGCTGTAACCACAACCCATATGCATAAATGTAGGTACATTCAAACAAAATAAGTGAATTATAATGATACCAACTTGACTTGTTTGCGATTTTTGTATTTATAAACAGCTAGAATTGGATATTTATGTGAAAAATTAGCCACCATATTTTTTCATGTGCTACATAATTAATTCAATTTTCATCAGCTACATAACTTTGATGTTTTGTAGGAAAATATTTTAAAGCTGCTCAAAAATATTAAAAATGTGCAGGTATACAAAATGCACGTAAACAAGGATTTTGAAGAATAATTACAGAAAATTTGTATTTTGGGCAGTTAAGTCAATGTGCAGCTAACTTGAATTTTTTGTATGAAAATAATTTTAAAATGCCAAAAATTTTGGGCACTTACCTTAAATGTGCAGGTAAATAAAGTGCACTTAAAAAAGGAATTTGGATGGGATTATAAAGAATTATTCCAAAAATTATCAATTTTGTGCAGTTAAGTCAAAAGTGCACGTAAGTAAAAGGCAGTCAAGTCAAAACTACTGTAGTAGTTTTGTTTTTTTCTGATTAATCAGCACAATATTTTGTAAGCGCAGTCTTTACTGAGAAGTGTCGTAATCAGTGTTCGAAAATAAACAGAATACACTCAAAAATGAAATCTATTTTTTTAGTGTTTGTGTAGACGAACACAACCCTTAATACCGTTCGTATCGATTTTCAAGAAAGAGCCGAACATTTTACAACAAGAACAATTGTAGTGATACTGAAGAAAAACATTATGTTTTAATGTTCTATAATGTTTCTTTTTATACCCACACCACAATAATGGAGAGGGTATTATGCATTTGTGCTGATGTGTGTAACGCCTTAAAATGGTGGTCCTAGATAGTGGTCCTTGAAGTATACCGATCTACTCAGAATCACTTTCTGAGTCGAACTAACGATGTCCGTCCGACTGGCTGGCTCTCCATGTTACCTTGTGCGTATAGTACGGGTCGCAACTTTGGAGATAACTTGATAAAATTTGGGTCATAGGTTCTTATTGGCACAAAGACCAAGCCTATTGAAAATCGTAGGAACACGAGGGAAGATAGGGGGAAATTTCTTCCTCTCAGAAACTATCAAACCGATTTTAATGAAATTTAAAACATGGATAGATCCATATCTATATGCACACATAAGCTATACAGTTTTAAATATAGGACCACAAGGGGAGAAAGGGGCAATTTTTGCCTCTCAAACTGATTTTAATGAAATGTAAAACATAGGTAGATCCATATCTATATGGACACATAAGCTATACAGTTTTTCAAAAATAGGACCACAAGGGGATGTAGGGGGCAATTTTTGCCTCTCACAAACTTTCAAACCGATTTTAATGAAGTTTTTAAACATAGAGACATCCATATTTATATGGACACATAAGAACGATGTGTTTTTAAGTACTGTGGTGCAGGGTATCATATGGTCGGGCTTGACCGACTATACCTTCTTACTTGTTTTACATTGATAAAGAAATGAACAAACGAAAAATTTGTATTGAGTGTGTTTATTGTGTATATGTTTTGTTTGTGTAAAATTTTTTTCTGGCTTTTTGTTTTTTTTCGTATGTGTATTTTGTTTGGTTTTTTTTTAACAGCCAAAAAAGAACCGAACACAATGAAGTCTGTGGTTTAAAAAAAAAATCCGAACGGAATTAAATGTGTTCATCTTTTGTTGAGTTGGATAAGAACAGAATTTTTTTTGTGTTCGAAAGATGACAAACAGGGAAACGTTATTTTTTTAATGATTTTCTACACAAACACTATTAGTCCCCTTTTAGACAGGCAAAGTTGACTTTGCAAAGTTTGAGTTTATTGAAGGGATGGGAAAAGAGAATAACGGGGGAGTACATACTTCGCTGTACTCGCAAATTCGTTTTGTTTTTCGTTCGTAGTTTATACCTGAAGTTGGCTGCAACATTATATTTATATACAGCGTTGCCAAAAGCTTTGGTAAAAAAATCATCATTTGGCGAAAAACATCATATTTTGAAGATAAAAATCTACAAAAATTTTTTTAAATCAAATTGTTTATAACAAGGGCAAAAAAGTAAAAATTATTAATCTATATATCTCACTATTTCCTCTAAAGCGAGTCAACTCAAAATTTTTAAATTTTTACTTTTTGCAAAAAATCGATGTGCAATGGTCATATCTACGCACTGTACAAATCTAAGATCAATTTCTCTAGTATTTTGCAAAAAAAAAATACAATTATTTCCCGCTTTCTAGTATAAGACTACATATAAAAAGAACACAGTTTTTTGCCTCTACTGAAAATTCATGAATTTTGAGTTGTTATGCTTTTGAGGAGCAAGTGCGATATATAAAAACGATTGTTCCGTGTATGTGCTCCTAAAACTCAAGAACCGCGATTAACACCAAACTTGGACAATAAATTATTTTAGTGGGGAGCCAGGTTTCTCTTATGTTTAGTCCCGATAGGTGGCGCTGTTATCGTGATATATAAATATTTTTATTTATGGTACGATTTGCTTGGAATTCACCAAATATATTTTTTAAACAATGGACGATAGTGCTGGGGTCAAGTTATTAACAAAATTCTCCAGTATTTAATTTTTTATTTTTATTTAGAAAATCCCGAGCAGCTCTGGGACCGAACAGCTAGTTTTATAAAAAAAGCATTATTCTTACCAGCAAAAAAACTGATGTAGCTCAAGAAGAGGGATTATTTTCATTATTATATTTTATTTACATACCTAATAATAAATTTTTCATAACTAAACGCATGAAAAATTGCATGCAATACTCCCATTCAACTATTTTATATGAAATGCAATATTGCACTATAATTTGGTATGTATTCTTTTTGGATTATTATGCTATGTTCACACTTGGGGTTTTAAACGCGTTTAAGAAAAATGTTGATTAAGTTAATCAAAGCCGTTCACATTATATTTGAGATGATTAAGTTGACAGATGATTAGGAAAAAAACCCAACAAACAAATTTATATTTATTTAAAGTATTGAAAATGGATAAAAATACTTTTATAAAATTATTAGAAGATTATTCAAATGATGAAATTGAAATAAAAACATTAAGCAGAAATCGTGGCCGGTTGTACACGTTCATGTTGGCCGATTCTACAATATACTCAGTTTGAGGGTTGCTTAGTTGATTCTTTGTGATTAATGAAGTGATTTAGTTGTAATCATGTCAATTTGAAGGGATTACCAAATCATTTCAATATATGGGTAATCATCTCGATTTTGAAGTGATTAGAGCTTAATCACGCTTGTGTTGCTTAAGGTACATGTACTCGACATGTTTTTGTCATCTGACATGTCAAATTTTCAAGTCACATGTAATTGTGCATGTCTGTCAAAATTGCTGTTTTACATAAGGTTTATAATATTTGGTCACAAACGTGCATGTAATTTGCATGGTTATTGCAGAAACCAAGGTAGTTCTCGGTTTGAAAATAACGTACTGCCGCCACAAACATTTTTATTTGCGCCGTTCAGCCATCTTAAAAATATTTTCTTTAAATTCGAAGATGCCAATTTTGGATATAATAATAAAACGTTTTTTATATTTGTATGTATTGTTACGTTACTGCCTTTTAATAATGTTTTGGTTTATTTCCTTTATAATAAACCGTTTCGAGTTCGTTGATTGATTGATTGATTCAAATAAAACTAAATAAACACAACACTTTAACTTTTAACAACCGTAATTTACAGATTTTATTAACAATTCACTATTGTGATCAACACACTCCAATGTTTATAATTTTCTCCGCGTGATTCGTATCAACTTGACAAAGTCTATACTTAGAATAATCGTATGTCATCTCTTGGGATTCTATTTATACTCCAACCCAGACGGGCAAATGACCATAGACGTTCGAGGCTTTAGAACGTTCGAACCCTAACGTCTATTTTGTTAATTAAACTTATGCAACTATAGTTATTATCTATATGGCTGAATTCATTAAGTTATTATGCATCATAAACCAAGGCATAATTTTAGGAGTTGGAATAAATTAAGATAACTTATTAACGAACATTCTAGTATTAACAGTGGGGTTGAAGTACAATTATGCACAAAAATTTTAAAATTACATCTGTACATTGATGTTTACACTAGAAGTGTGCATAACTTATACAATAACAATTTAAACTGATAAAATAACTAACAAATACTAAATTAATAATAAATACAAGATAACTAATAAATTAATCTAATTCTGAACTAAAGTTTCGTAATAATACATTAATCGGTATTGTAAAATAACAACCTCAGTCGGCTAATAAAATCGTCAGCAGTGCACCGCCGCTGCCGGCGTCCTTGCGGCATAGATTTCTAACAACATTTTTTTTTCCAAAATAACAACAGTGAAGTTAGCTGTTTCTTCCCGGCATAGATTTCTGATGTCAGATGATTTGTCAGAAGAAAATAGAGCACGCTCTAATTGAAATTTTGTCAGATGACTTCGCATCTGACTTTTACAGAAGCAAAGTTAAAAAGGTAACACACGACATGTATGTATGTATTTTACAGTGGGAAATTTGACATGTCAGATGACAAAAACACGTCGCACAGTGAGACAACGCCGGCATTAAATACAAGGAGTCATTGTCGAGCTCTGAAATTTTGCACAGGTTAATTTTGAGACAATTCCAGTTTTTAAAAAAAAAATTAAGAAAAGTCGGCCACTTTTACGCCCACCTCCCATACAATCGAAATTTGTAAAATGCCGTATTGTCCGTAATACTTTAAGTATAACTTTAAATTTTGGTATACTTGAATGTTATATTGTTACATATACATATTATCGGAAAAAAATTTGAGCTTTGGCCCACTTTTACCCCCACCACCCATACAACCTCAACATAAAAAGTGGCATATTTTCTAAAATATTTTAGGTACAACCTTCAAATTTGATATTACTGTAATTTATATCATTTAAAATGTTTCATGCAAAAATTACAATAACACGCCCACTATTACGCCCACCTCCCATTGAAATGCAATAAAAAAGAACTTTTTTTTTTCATTCTATCAATAATTTTTTAACATCATCATGGTATTCTAATTTTTTCAATTTTATTCTCATTCTAAATGAATTAATATAAGGATCTGATGATATTTGCAAATAGTGCATTCCATCTTCATTCGTAGAAATACGTGAATTTTTACGAGAATGGAATAGCCTACAGTTTCTATACTCCTTATTCATTGCATCTTGCGCTTCTTCGGATAACATTCCTGTAGCAAAAAAAAAGTTAATTTTAAATAAAATTTAAAAAATACTTTCAAAAAAAATTGCAAACAAACCTATTGGCAATATAGCCTCAGATACCATTTTGCTGCCGTGAATGAGAACTTTATGGACAGTGATAGGCATGTAATACCAGCCATAAAGATCTACATACAATTTTGCAGTGTCCATGCAATACGTATGGAATTAACCAACATCTATATTTTTACTAGTATTTATAATATTTAATATAATTTTAAATCGGTGAATTAAGTCTACATTTACACCAGTTATGTCAGCGGTTATTTCTGGATTTTCAAAAAATCTTCTAGAGACATAACCATCATTGGTTGTTCCCATGCCTTGTTTCACCACATCGACTTTTAAACCCAGAACTAATTTGAAATTTTTTTTATTTCTGTTTTAACCGCTTCGTTCTGTTCTTTTGTGTCTTTATTTGTCCTCCACGCTTTAAAACTTTTATTGTAACTGATATGTAATATACATTCCATGAATTTTATTCGAGCATGTAGCGGCGAAATTCCAAATTTCAATGCTTCAGCTGAATTTGTGCTCAAGATAACTGCTTCCAAATTATTCATTTCAGTAGGTTTTGCTCCACATATGAAACAAACAGCAATCGAGCAATTCTTACTATCTGTTGTTGCCACTTTTCCGTCAATCATCGTCATAGTTAAACTATGAGATATCGCCAACTGTCGTTTTTAAATTTGAATGAAACTTTAACGGAACAAGAGATGTTAAAAACATATTTTTATCAGAAAAATTTTCATCGGTGAAACGTTGATGATATTCACTGCGCCCTGATGATCCATCACACCCCCATTTACTTCTTAAATTCAACTCATTTGGAATCTCATCAATCTCACTTTTTGTTTTTGTTTGAAAAATTCTTGAAACAGTGTGATCAAGTAATTCTTGTAATCCAACACTGCTAAAACATTCATCAACCTTAATATTTGCAGGATAGCATTTTTTTTTTAACTTCAAATATTTTGCTATAGTGTGGGAATATATCACAGCCAATATCTTTTGCAGAGCTTCTTAAAACATCATATTGGTGTCTTGATAATGAAGCATCAATTATAAGGCTGAGTGCTTTCTCTGGTGTAAATGATTTGAATTGTTCTCTCTTTTCATATTTTTTAGCAGCAGACACTATCAAGTCTTTTGGAAAACTTTCACAAAATTGAGATATTTTACTTCTCTTAGACCTTTCTTGGCTTTCTTCGAAAGCTTTTACAGGTCGTCCACGCTTAACGGATTGCGAAGTGCTTGGTTGTTCATCATCCAAAGTTTCTTCACATATGGTGTAAAGCTGTGCAATCCATTCTTCACAATCAGCCAAAAATTTACTTTTTATGCGCCCAGATTTGTTCCATTTGGATTTTAATTTTGGTATGAAATATTTTATTAAAAAATTACGAAATTTTTTAATAATTAAGTCTGACATTTTATTAAATTTTGTTGATATGACACCAACAACAACATCAATATCTTTATTGCTATCGATCCAAATATCAGAAATTGCACTATAAGAAATTGTTGAATTATCCATGACCTTGTAAATTTTTTTTTAACACTTTATATAAACTTGTGTAAACTTGCACACTCAAAAAGATTGTGAATTAAATATATAATTGCAATTACCGTTTGTTGATCAATAATATTTAAAACAACAACAATGTAATATTATTTTACAGTTATTACGTATAGCGACAGAATATATATTTCACATTTCCATTGTGCATATGCATTTGTTTATTTTATACATCTAAATATATGTATATGTATAGTTGGAAATATGTTGTACTGTAAATTGTTTTGTCGCAATTCAATAGCTATACTGAAAAAAGTACCAAAAAAAAAGAGCAAAAATAACCGCATTCAATATAACATACAAGCCGCCCATCACTGTTTTACAAATGTCACGCAACAACGGTATGAAATTCTATTTTATACAGAATGGTACGTTGCAACTACGGTACATTACATTTCGGTAAGCTTTTGTATTGGATTGCACATAACAAAAAGCTTACAGCTGATTGATGCAGTACAGGTACGGTACAGCAACGTTCGCCTAACTGAGCCTTAAGACGGCAAATCCTTCTGAGGAGATCGAGTGGTTGCGATCGAAACATGTCAGGGTAACCTGCCGGCCTGGGTTCGAGCCCAGCTACAGTCAAGAATGAAAAATTATCAATAACAATTTTAATTAATTTTCATGTTGTAAAATTCCTTTCTTCATAAAAAAATAATTTAATGAAAATTAAATTTAATGAACTTGAGCCTAATTAAAAATATTAAAAATTTGGATTAAATACCATAAATAGTTCAACAAAATAACCACAATACTAATTACGAAATACGTATTTAAATTGTTTCTTTCATATTTTAAAATCATCAATCAGTTTGTGCTTTGTTGTGAAACGGACGTGTATTTTCAACCCCGCATACGATTTTAATAATTTATTAATTAAATTTGATTTTGGATTATAAATATTAAGCGAATGGACGCTAGAAAATATAAGTATGATATTTTTTATTTAAATTATTTAACATAAAAGTGAACAATTAAAACGAAAAATTAAATAAAGATAAATAAAGTAAAAATATATACATATGTACGTATGAATGTTCATGCATGTGTATGTATACATATTCTGTGCACACACATTTTAGTTCAAATTTCTTATTTTTGGCGTTGTTGTAAAATAAAATAAAACTTAAAAAAATTAAAAGCACAGTAAAACGGTGAAAAACAAAAACAATTTCTTGCATGAGTAAAAACAATTTAACAACAATAAAATTAAATGAGAGAAATGCTTATGTGACAGTGCATGCCAACGAAAATAATGTTGAAATAAATAAAACAAAACAAAACAATATTAACTACCTAACGGCTAAGCCAATTTTTTGTACACGTTCCCTCTCACCCTCTTTATTTACACAAACGGTGGATAGTGACTCATTAAAAAAACTAAAACTAGACCTGTTAACAAGTGTTGCCAGGCCAACAAGTACTGCCGCGACGTCAATAATAAATTTAGTAGGAAATGATACCATGAACCAAAACACAAATGCAATGGAAAACCCCCTGTAAAAAGTTGCCAAAAGCCTCAAGTCCAAGTTGGTATGGACAGGTATATAACAGTCCTTAAGCGGGGTCGCAGTCCTACCTGCTTCGGCATCAAAAGTGCCATCTTTTGACAAAATAAATTCCCAAAATCGCTTTGCAATTCTGAAGGATGAATCCTCTGAAGCACCAAACGTCATAAAATCGTCCAAGCCTCCCCCGATATATCTTAGGGAGCATAACTCAAATGATCTAATAAAGAGTTTAATTTCGTTGATTGGTGAATATTCGTTTTATGTAGCCGCAATAAAGCGAGGTAGCATAAATGAAACGAAAATTCGAGTGAATCAAAGAAAAAAGAAAAAGGCTTCAAGATAAAACATGTGGTAAATATTAGATATAGAGACAAAAATCCACAACCACTTTTTCGAGTAGAATTAGAGCCCGGCGACATTAAGTTAAAAAAAAAACGAAACGCATCCCATTTATAGTTTGAAATATATTCTATACAGAAAAATCACAATTGAGAAGCCGCACAAAAAAAATGGACCCGTTCAGTGCTTAAACTGCCAAGAATTTGGCCATACAAAGGCATACTGCTACTTACCCCCTGTTTGCGTAGTATGTGGTGAACTACACGGTACAGTTTCTTGCGATAAATCTAAAGCCGACCCCAACGTAAAAAAATGTAGCAACTGTGGCGGTAATCACACTGCCAATTATAGAGGATGCCCTGTATATAATACCGTCAAGCAGACGGTTGGACCGAAACAAAATGCCCCTTTAAATGCAGGTTGCAAATCAAGTTATCACAAATGCAATTCAAGCCCCCCAGTCTAGTAATAACAGAACCTCTTACGCTAACGTCCTAAAATCAAACCATGAGCCAATGCAAGGTGCCTCGCCAAGTAATGATGAAACTCCAGTTTCTAATTTAAGTCGTTTAGAAAAAACCATGGAAACATTAGTGCAAACAGTAAATAATTTTACGAATACAATGGGTAATATGATGCAGGAAATTCTTAGAATGCAATCGATGTTATTGCAAGCTATTCTTAACAAGCCATGAACTGTATAAAAATTTGTTTTTGGAACGCAAATGGCATCCGCCAACATAAAAATGAACTAGAATACTTTCTTAAAAATAAACAAATTGATGTGATGATGGTTTCTGAAACTCATTTGACCTCAATAAATACGTTTAAAATAAATGGTTATATACTATATGATACAAAGGACCCTCGAGATAGAGCTTGTGGAGGTTCTGCTATTTTTATAAAAACCAGAGTCAAACACTACCTAATGGGTGATCATCGTGAAGATTATCTTCAAGCAACAAACATTTGCGTTGAAGAATTAAATAGAAACGTAGTAATCTCATCGTTATACTCCCCACCTAGATATTCAATATCAGAAGGCCAATATTATAAATATTTTAAATCATTAGGACCCTGTTTCCTGGCCGCTGGCGATTATAACGCTAAACATACCTTCTGGGGGTCCCGACTTATAACACCAAAGGGTCGTGTTCTATTTAATACTATTACTAAAATGGATTTGAATGTGATAGCGAGCGGACAACCAACATATTGGCGTGGTTAAAAACATCCCCTTAGAAACGATTTTTGTTGAAGCTTCCTTAGAATTATCTTCCGACCACACACCAACAATTGTTACTTTAATGAACCCCAATAGAATTGTATCTCCAACTGGTTACTTAGCGACGCCAGCTACACAAATCAATTGGCTAAAATATAAAAAAAAATATCTCAGCACCCATTGCACAGAAAATATTTCGCTTAGTACACCGGAATACGTAGATCGCGCTATTCTTAATTTTGGCAGTTTTCTGAAGCTAGCTGTGCAACATTCCAGTATTACCCCAAAAAAAACTAAAAATATTAAAATTTATTCCACAAATGTTGAGCGTCTCCTGTCTGAAAAAAGAAGAGCTCGAAGAGAGTGGCAATCGCACAGATCCCCTCAACTTAAGAATTTGTTAAAAGAGTGTACAAGAAGGCTAAGAAAGTTACTACAGACACAGAAAACGGATTCTCTGCAAAAATATCTTAAGGAACTTGATGCAACTCCGCAATCAGACTACTCATTATGGCGTGCAGCTAAAAATCTAAAAAGGCCAGTTGTCTCTAAGCCACCATTAAGAAACTTGAACGAAAGTTGGGCAAGAAATGATAACGAAAAGGGAAGTCTGTTTGATAATCATTTAAAAAACGTATTTACCCCAAATATATCTCACGATACTGCGGTCGAGTTATCACCTGTTCCTGCTAGAGCAGCTGTTCCCCTAAGATTTGAGATAAGAGAAATCGAAAAGGCTGTTTGTGAATTAAACCCCAAAAAAGCCCCTGGTTTTGATAAGATCAGCAACAAAATGCTTTTGGAGCTACCCAGCACAGCAAAGAAAATTATTCTATTAATTTTCAATGCTATCTTACGTCTTCAATACTATCCTCAAAAGTGGAAGGTTTCCTTAGTCACCATGATACCTAAACCAGGAAAGGATCACACAAAAGTTGAGTCATATAGGCCTATAAGCTTAATTTCTAATATATCAAAGCTGTTTGAGAGGCTGTTAGTGTCAAAATTAACTCCAATTTTAAGTGAAAATAGATGTATTCCTAATCACCAATTCGGCTTTAGGAGAGAACACAGCACAATTGAACAAACCCATCGTATAGTAAAAGCCATAAGAAAAGCCTTTGAAGAAAAAAAATATTGTTCCGCACTCTTCATCGATGTTTCTCAAGCTTTTGATAAAGTCTGGCATGAAGGCTTATTACATAAATTGAAGCAAAATTTACCAGCAAACACACACAAGCTGCTAGAAAGCTACTTAGTCGGTCGTCAAGTTATTATTAAAGAAGGAAATTTCTTAAGTTCACCTCAGCCCATTGGCGCTGGAGTCCCACAAGGCAGCATCCTGGGCCCTCTATTATACTTAATTTATACTTCGGACATGCCAACGAGCAACTACACCCAAACTTCAACATTTGCAGACGATACTGCTTTTCTAAGCGTCCACGAAAACCGTTATGAAGCATCTCGTTACTTACAGCATCATATAGTTCAACTAGAAATATGGTTAAGACAATGGAGGATTATGGTCAATGAGCAAAAATGCGTTCATATAACATTCACCTTGCGCCGGGAATCTTGCCCCCATATTACAATCAATAATCAAATAATTCCTCAACATTCGCATGTAAAATATCTCGGTAACATCTGGATCGGTGATTAACGTGGAAATGCCATATAGAGGCAAAATTAACTCAAATGAAACTAAAAGCCATTCAAATTCATTGGCTTATTGGTAGAAACTCTGTCCTTAGTCTCGACTGCAAACTTCTTCTTTACAACTCCATCTTAAAGCCAATCTGGTGCTATGGTATTCAGTTATGGGGCACTGTCTCGGCCTCAAATATCGAAAAAATTCAAAGGCGCCAAAATAAACTTCTTCGAATAATCACAGCTGCCGCTTGGTATGTTAAAAATTCAAATATTCACCAGGATCTTAATGTTCCTTTAGTAAAAACTATGATTACGAAATATGCAGTAAAATACTTAAAAAGGCTCGAATCGCATCCGAACCCACTAGCTCGAAATATTTTATATGATAGCGGCCACACTCGCTTAAGAAGAAGAGACACTGCAGCACTTATCCAATTAGATGAGCGATAAACACCTATATAAGTGAACAGAACCCGTGAAGAAGAAAATTTTTGTCTGGCACTGGCAGGACATAAAATAAAGTATTAGGTTAAGATTTTATTAATTATTGTTAGTTCATATTTAATGTATGAAGATTCAATAAATAATATTGCAAAAAAAAAAAATATTTAAAAATACAAAAATCATTGCTAAAATTTATAAAAAATTAAGTACAGTAAAAATTCGATAATCCGGATAATTGATTGCAGACCCCAATCTGGAGTAGCGAATTATCCGGATTACCGCATGTATGTATTTATTAAAAATTATAAAAATTCATAGCAAAAAAACGCATGTGCAAACATACTCATATCACACTAATCTAACTGCATTTTACAAAGCATGCTGTGATTTGAATAAAAAAATAAATAAAATAGGTTGTTATTCAATCCGGATTATAGAGTTGCAATCAATCCGGATTATAGAATACGCAGTGAGCTGCAAAATTCTGTCCGGATTACCGAATATTCCTGATTAGTGGAGTCCGGATTATCGATTTTACAGTGCACATCAATTTTAACATTATATTTAGATAGCTTTGGTAATTTTCAGCAATTTAACATAAAAAGTGTTGCCGAATTAAATTTTTTTTAAGAAAAGGATTCGTGCACCTGTCCCTTGGACGGAATTTTTCCAAAACTTGAAATTTTGTTTATTATTATTATCATATACCTCCATGCAAAATATTTTTAGTCTGGGTCGACTCCTTCTATTTTTGCACAGTTTTGTTCCACATCAAAGTATTGTGCGACGTGCTAAATTCTTACGAATACAATAAAATGAAGCAATTTGTTTTTTTCTTCTTACCCACTTATAACTACAAATCGGAAAAAAGCCAACCAATAATAAGGGAATGTAAGAAAAGATAAGCTCACTGCTTATTGTTGGTGTTTTGTTTAAGCTTTGATATTATTACAAGTAAGACTTTGAGTGTTTATAATTATTTTAAGCTTTAAAGTTTTATTTGTATAACATTTTTGGCTTTTTCAAAATCTTTGGAAAAGGTTTCCTAATGATCTGGCCTACGGAACCAGTGACTAACATAAATAGTGGAACAATGTACAGAATGATATAAGATTTTGCAAAAAAATCGTTGTATTCGACTAGAAATGACACTGTGAAATTTCGTGAATGTTTTTTCTTTGCGTGTATGTCGATACAAATTTTATAATTTTCTTGAGCATCTCTTGAGATATACATATGTATTAAGAAAAAAGACTTTTTATTAATTATGAAAAGTTTTAGCTTGAACTTCAACCATAAAAGTTGTCGTTGTGTATTGAAAGTATTTGAATCGTTTATTTCCAAAACCAGTCAAGTCAAGAAACAAAAAATCTAAAATTAAGTTATTGGGCGATTACTGTTTTGTAAAAGTAGATACATCGTAAAATGAAAAGAAAATTAAATACTGTCCCTATGTGATGGTGAAGCAAAGCTGAGGAATACTTGTTTCTGTTTTGTAAAATTAATTTTAAGATTTTTAGGAAGTTCTCTTTGATTTATACTTCCACTTTTCCAATTTATAAAAATACAAGCAATTTTCATTGTGTGTTCCGACAATGCCTAACAACAGATCTGGCAGCTCTTGCCATGCAATTATCTGACAATTTTTGTTGGCAGATGAATTTATTAACAGACAGTTTACTACCAATGAAATTGTAAGGTTTACTTACAATCGTCTAAAATGTCAAATTGCTTTTGGTGGCAATCTTTTTTGGCAGTATTTTGTCAGACCTTACAATATTGTAAGATCTGACAAGCGTCTGTACATAGCTTTTTAGTTTGCCATTTAAAATCGGCGAAATTGCTTTGTGTATAAGCATTTGCTTATAGGCATATCCCACATTTATGCATCACAGTATGAAATAATTTTAATAAATTGCATTAAAAAAATTCTCATTTAAGCATCGTATCAAACTTGAGTCAAATGCGATAAATAAATGCGCAAAAGTTATTTTTTCAAAACTAAATTTGCTTAATTTTAATCATATTTTAATTGTATTCAAACATTTCACTTTCGATGCAAGAAAAATAACTTTTTTTTTTAATAATACTGGTGAAAATGCACGATGTTAATTATGAGTCACACCTTTACGTCAAGTTTTTTTGGCATTTCTTTGTTTCAGTGTTTGACAAATTCAACCATGACGTTAAGATTGTTGAAGCCTTTTAAGAAAACGGGCATTAAAATCAAAATTCATTTCGTGCAAATGTGTCTACAATCGCGATGATTGAGCGCAAATTTTAGCCATGAGTGATTGTTGAAAAGCCGATGTATCCGCAAAGAATGACAGTTTGGTGCGGTTAATGGGCTGGCGGCTTCTTCCAAAATGAGGTCGGCCAAGCAGTTACCGTTTATGGTGTTTGCTATCGCGAGGCGATAACGGATATCTTGTGGCCAGAAATCGAGGAATGGTGCCACTTGCCACGCAGCCAAGGAAGCAATAGTTCTTTTGCGCCAGCAATTCAATGGCCGTGTTATCTCACGCCGTGGCAATGTTATTTGGCCGCCATGATCATGTGATTTGGCACGGTTGGATTTCTTTCTTTGGGGATATTTAAAAGAAAAAGTGTACATCAATAAGCCGAAAACAATTTAAAAGCTAAAGGATGAGGTAATTCGGCACAAGAAGGAACTTATGTCTCAGAGTCATTGAAATTATGGACCAACGGATAGAGGTATGCCACCGAAGCCGTGGCGAGATTTTAATTGATACTTTGTTACACACATAATTGCTATAGATCCATCCTTCTTTAATAATAGAAAATATTAAGATAATTCTCTGAAAACTTTTTGTTTTATTTACAATTAAAATCGTTAATATCGCGTTTTGGTTGGACTCCCCTTTATAAGCACAGTATATGCCATTAAGCGAGTTTTTATAAATGCATTTCTTGCTTAAAAGCGTCAAAAATGTGCAACTTATACCATGCTTATAAGCGATAACTACTGTAAATGTAAAAAACAGACTTTTGTGAAATCCTTTTTTTTATTGTAAAACCGGCACAATAAATAGAACATTTTGAAAACAAGTAGATTTTTTTTTTAATAAGAAAAATTATCTTTTAGCTACTGTTTTCAATAAAAAAAAATTTGGGACTTTTCTAAAAATTGTTCTATAAAAAATTGGCTCAATATAAAACAAGCATCTACCCAATAAAAAATTTTACGAAGCACTAATGGTACATATAAAAAAATAAGCGCACAATTATGCGCTACGCAATAAGACATACAGAAATGCACTAAAGTAAGTGAAAGAACTCTCAACAACTTTTAACAAAAAAAAATAACATTTTAAGTGCCACGGCATTCGCTTACTACGAAGCAGGTGTGTAAAGCCCTTATGACACTACATTTTTTATTAATTAATTGATATAGAATTGATAGAAAGAAACAGTAAATGTTAGAAAGAGCAAACTATAAAAAATGTAAACAAAGCTTTTTTTCTCTTGATCATGGTCTAATTAGCAGGTCTGCTTGAACCGCCTGCTGATTTTATGCAGAGTTGTGTTTTTTACGTGCAATTGTTCTTGTAGCAATTGTTTTTTACATTTCCATCATTTTTTACACAAACAATTGCTTTTGTTTTTGACATCTTTATCATTTTTTACACAAACAAAATTCGTGTTGTTTTTTCTATTGTTGGATTGTTGTAGTTGCGCGCAGACCTACTAATTGGGCCATGCTCTTGATATGGTTTTGTTTCAGGGATGGCGTTGAGAATTTTTAAAATTGTTCTAATTTCAAGTGTTTTTATCACGAATAAAAACTGGGAATTAAGCACGAATAACAAAATCTTTTAAATTAAAATTTTGTATTCCCAAAAACTACTTTTGATTATTGTTCTAAAAGATTTTTTTAGTTGAAATAAATTGTATTTATGTTCATAAAAAACACCACGAAAAGGTATTACAAATCTTAGTTTAAAAAGTATCAACAAAAAAGTACAACTGAAACAACTTAGCCATCCCCGTTTTGTTTATTTTATTAAATGTTGCCAACTTTTTGTTTATGAGAAAACTAAAAACATAAAGCGGTAAATCGCTGAATTTGCCCATAAACCGCTGATTCAGCAACACTTTTACAGGCTGTTCATCGATTTCGAACGTCATCGTTCGCATTGAAAATTACATTAAAAACAAAAACAAAATTCAAACATTGTACGAACTTTATTTTGGTTTTAAATGTAGTTTTCTATGCGAACGATGACGTTCGAACCCCAAAATTCAAAATTTAGATAAAGCCTCAAAACCGTTTTGGAAAATAGCTAAGTGTTTAAGAAAGAAGCGTATATTTATACCACCTCTGAAAGAAACTTATTATACTGATGAGGAAAAAGTGAATCAACTGGCCAATAGTTTCTTAGAAAATCATTGCGTTTCTGAAAATTTAAGTAACCAGTCCCACATCTCTCTAATTGACACTGTCAACGAACGATTTTCTCAACTTAACATTAACACAGACTAATGCGAATATGTAAATAATAATGAAATTGCTACAATTATAAAAGATTTAAAAACCAGGAAAGCATCAGGTTTGGATGGCGTTAAAAACATCATGCTTAGGCAATTGCCTATTTCCGCCCTTACATATTTATCTTTTATTATCAATTGTTGCCTGAAATTACGATATTTTCCCCAAAGATGGAAATTGGCAAAGGTCATACCTATTTTGAAACCCAATAAACTTCCTAATTCAGTACAGAGTTATCGCCCGATAAGTCTTCTCAGTAGTCTGAGTAAGATTTTAGAAAAAGTTCTTAAAATAAAACTCAATAAGTTTATGGATCTGAATAAAATATTACCACTAACTCAGTTTGGTTTCACCCCTTTTCACAGTACAGTTCACCAAATTAAACGTATTTATAATCATATAAATTCCGAGTTTACAGATGGAAACTCAACCGTATTGGTTACGTTGGATATTGAGAAAGCTTTTAACTCCGTTAAATATATGTTAAATATTTAGGTGTTTTACTGGACAAAAAACTAATATTTGAACTACATATCAAAAAACAGATTGAAAAATTCAACTTAGCAAAAGCAATGTTATATCCTCTAATCGGGCGTAAGTCATTTTTAAGTCATGATAACAAAATAATCTTGGCTAAAGTAATTTTTCAATCTATAATTTTGTATGCTTGTCCAGTTTGGGGAGCTTGCGCAAAATACCACACTAAAAAAATTCAAATCTGTCAAAATAAGCTATTAAAGATGATGCTTAATTTACCATGGCATTTCTCCACCACAGATCTTCACGAAGAAAATAATATAAAATTAATTATCGAAAAAATAAGTTTTTTAACAGAACGCTTCAAGGTTTCTTGTAGTATGTCTAGTAACCCACTAATTTCCGGCCTTTATTAAAAAAGACCAATTTATTTATCTGATTGTGTCTCCATGCATGCATATATGTATTGCGTATATACTCAAATGTGTATATATGACTTACAATTATATAGGTATATGGGGTATATGATTGTTACATACATTTTTCATTTATATTAATTTGTCTAAAATATCAAATCAGAGGTTTTTTAATGATACATACTTTCCTCTGAAGTAAAATATTTCTTTATAATAAACATCCTCTTATTAACTAAATTTTATTTTATAGATGAAAAGTTAGTATAATGCCTAAAGCTCTGTAAATTGTGTGATAACTTTAGGTTAAGTGTTAAATGTTTAAATAAAAAAAAAAAAAAAAAAAATTAAACAATTTTACATTTTTTTGACATAACTTCATTTTTTATCGATAACTTTAGTAAATTTTTGACAGTTTGCACTTGGTAAATTTTTGTATTACATTATATTTGTACTGTTCACCAAAACTTAAATAATGCATTAAAAATGTAGTGTCATAAAAGCTTAAGGGAGAGTGCTAAAAAATAACTGTATCACAACATTCAGTGTGGAAAGCTAATGGTTACATCCAACAATATTATATGCGCTGAATAATGCGCTTTATGTGTCAAAAATGTATTCTCCTTACAAACCTGCTTCATTGGAAGCTCCATTTTTTATTGGGTATCATCTCACAACAAAATAAACCTACAATAAATATTTAACAAAATATAATTTATTTCGTCTATTTGCATTCTTATATGTACATTGTACATAATTCTCATTAGAATTGTTTGTTTAAATTTTATTTGAATTAGAGCTTTAACAAATTTCCAAATGATGAACTTCTGCTATTGTATTTCAATAAAACACGTGTTTCAAGATCTACAAAAAGATTTGAGTATTGGAAATTATTTAGAACTTTTCCAAAAAATTATTTAGTAAATATTTATTCTAAAATAAATAAACATTTTTTATCCACAACTAACTGCTTCCAAAAAATCTATAAAAATGTTTAGCTTCAAAAATTTTGTAGCATTGTGCAGTTGCCAACTTTAACGATCAGTAAAAATCTTTTGACTCTGCGAAATTAGTTTCACAATGAAGTCCTTTATCTTTTATTTTGTTTTTGTCGCTATAACCGTTGCATTTTTCCAAGTTTCAGTAGCAGCACCACAACTGGAAATTGGTCCGGGAATTGATACACAGGTATCTAAAATATTTTAAAAATTGTTAATAATTTTCGAAAATGTTTCTTTATTTTTTAGATACTCCCCTCACCCCATTGTCATAAACTCGGAGAATTTTGTTATACGTATCATGATTGCTGCAGCAAAACCTGCTTAAATTTACATAATAATAGATGTGTGTAATAATAATTTTGTACTACAAGAAGAAGATTTAACAATAAAATATAAAACCTTTTAAATAATAAAGTTTGATTTTAATAAAAATTTAATTTTTTTACCAAAGATCCAAGTCGAGGGGTGGGCTGACATGAGTTGTCGGGAGAGCTATCCACTTGTGTTGAAAGTTTTACATTGGACCTTTAGTGAATTATGTAACAAACATCTCGAAATTTGGTAGAGTGAAAAAATTGCTAGATTCCAATATAAAAATATTATTTGCTAGTATTTTAGGCGTCATAAAGTGCTTTTCTGGAGGCGGATTTATATGGCCCCGGTAAATTCTGAACCGATCATGACGAAAGTTTTTATGTTCACTTCGAGTCTAACGAAACTTAATTCGACCGAATTTCACCACAATACAAATTTATATTACCGGATACAATTTAGGGCGTATTTAAATTTAATTGTTAATTAAAAAAATTGATTTTAATAATAAGTTTTTAATTTTAATTCCAATTATTTATAAAAATTTATTCGATAAAAATTTTAATTGAATCTTACAAATAATTTGATTATTAGTTTGCTCAATTCAATTTCTATATTCATTAGTTATTTGTTTTTTTTTTAATCGAATGAGGTTATTGAATAAAATATACATTTTTTCTTAATTATTTTTGTAATTTAATTAACTAACACATTGCTTGAAATCTCATAGTTTTTTGATCATATTTTTAATTTAAATTTAAAATATCATTTATTGAAAAAAAATTTACAATTTTAAATTTCTACAATTTTAAGTAATCAATATAATCATTTTGGTGATAGGAGCAAATTCAACAAATTGTTTACTTGATTTTATGAAGATTAAATCAATTTTTAATTTTTTCTGTGTATTTACTCGTGTTGTGGTAAACTTAAAAGTTAATTTTTACAACAGCTTTGCAAATAAATCTCAACTAAATAAATTTGTGTTCATTGTATTGCGGCATAAATGATGAAACAGAATTGAGTCTTCAACTTCAGGCAAAAACTCTAAACCCCATAATTAAAACGTCGCACAGTGGGAAATTTTACGAGAAGGCGGTCAAAATTCCATAACTTTTGACTGGATCGGTATTTTTTTATGCGATTTTTTGTGTTTGATAGGTGCGATGTTAGGCTTTCATTTGCGCTATAAAACGTAAAATTCGACTGATAGGAGCAAAAGTTATGGGGAGTTCAAAATGCATTTTCATTTTTTTGTTGAGTTTCGGTGTAAAAGTTGAAATATGATTTTTTTATAATTTATCATTATTTCTCTTGTATTTTACAACTGATACTTATTTTTTATTGTCGAACTTAGATCCTGTCAGAAAATGCCAATATTTCGTCCCTGTAAATTTTTTAGTCGCAATATTCACAGGGGCCAAAAGTTGGCTTTTTTGGGATGAGACGAGTTGTTATAAGGATAAAACTGAAAAGGAATATTTTGAAAAATTCCCAAATAGCATTCTTGGCAATCGATAACATTTTAGGTAATTCAACTTTTATTTTTGGTTTGAGATGTATGTGTATTTTATTTTTATATATTAATACAAATATATACTTAAATCAAAAACAAATTATAATCTATAAACAATTTTAAATTAAACAATAGTAGTAAAAATTTCTTCTAAATAGCTTTGGGTCTCATTTTCCAGAAGTTGTTTAGCTTCTTCGATTGAGGTTGATTTCCATTTTTGTCGAATACTGGACATATATGGATCTGATGTGCACAACAAAATAGTAATAAGATCTTCATTAGTACAACATCTGGACATTTTTCTTGTGTTATGCTCGCGGAAGAATCTTTAGTCTTTGTTCCTTTTTTCTTGCGCTTCTTCAGATAGATCTCTAATTGGTAGCATATTGTGTTGAACTATTTGTTCCCCATGGTATAACATTTTATGAACTGCGGTTGGCATATGTCTCCAAGAGTATTTTTTGTTATAAAGAAATGCAGTTTCATTTGCATACTGGCCAAATTTTTTTGCATTTATCTTTCTGCTACATGAAATATCTTGTAAAATTATCTGAATCGTCTTATTAATTCAAAATGTACTCCTGTGATAGATGCTGCAGTTTCTGGATCGGAAAAGAATTTCCTAGCAGTGTTTCCATCATTTGTATTTCCTTCTCCTTGTTTTGGCTGATCAATTATAAGGCCAAGGTGAAGGCATTTTTCTTGAATTTGTTTTTTGTTTGCTTCCTTTTTTCCACATTTTCTTTGTTTTTTTCTCACTGTTTCGCCTAACGGGCCAAATTCCAAATCATAACCCAATTTAAGAATATGCTCCATAAAACGAATTCTGGTATGAAGAGGGGACATTCCAAATTCGTATGCTTCATTGAAACTATTGTCTTGTTGATGGGATTGGCTTAATTGACTTGATGTCTTTTGGCATATGGTACAGCTTGACTAAGACTTTGTTTCGGTTAATGGTTGTGCAACTTTTCCATCGATCATTGTAAGGAACATTTGAAAATTAATTTCAATGCATTGGTCATCAAATTTAAATATTGCCAGTTGAAGTTCTTTAATTTGATCTTTTATTTTTCGAACTTCTTCAGTTATGACATCTTTAGTTTCCTTTTTGTAAACAAACTTTATTGGTCTGCAATACTTTGTTGAAGAGGGAATTTCATTTTTCCATACATCCATTTCTGTAACTCTACTGGTTGACGGCTCTAAGCCAATATAAGTTTTTCTTAAAAACGCAAAAAAGTTTATAACATTTACGCTATTTTGGCAATTATGTGCCGTTTAAAGCATGACATGATTAGTTAATTATATAGTTGCCCTACCTTTTGTTTTCAAAATGTTTAGTAAGCTTAAAGTGGTAAATGTCACATACAGCACCATGGTACAACTACACAATGTAGACTCGTTGGCCCATATGTTTGTTAGCTGTTTCAGTTCACTAAAACCACAAAAGTAAGTAAAACCGTAAAGTTTTTAACCAGAAAAACAAAAAGCTAAATAAGAAAAAGTATAATAAAATCTGTTATTTTAAAATTTAATAAATTTTTTTGTTAAGAAAATGAGCTGCTGAGAGATGTTTGAATATCGCTAGATTTCCCGCTTACCGCTAAAACGTATTTTTTTCCTGCGATTGACATTTAAAAAACGCTAGATTTAGCGGGAAAATCTCTAAATTGGCAACAGTGCTACCAGTAGCCAAGTTATTGCCCGTAACTACAATATACAATACAGTCCTATTGTAGCTCCTTTATCCACCCCCATTGTATCCAGGACTCTAGCCGCTTATGCTGCCCCATTGCTGCTGCTTACACCTCTCCCGTTGTAGCTAAATATGCCGCTGCTTACTCTGCTCCTTTGACTTATTCTGCCGCTCCTTTTGCTAATGCTAATGTTCATTTGGATACCATCCCTACTGTTCCTGTTGCTACTCCTTTAGCTGCTCCCGAAGTCCCGGTTGCTCGCGTATCTCCCATTAAATGCACTGCTTCCCCCGTTTTGTGGTAAATTTTAGAAATTGTTACTAACGATTCGGAAACAAATAAATAATCTCTGATTTATTATTTAAAGAAGATTTTACAACCATTTTCTAATTATTTTTCACTGCTAACAAAAATTGTATCACCAGGGCAAGGGACTTCATGCAATTGCATGTTTGTTGTGGTTACTCTGAGTTCTACCTATAGTTAATATTTTTGAGTATCAAAAAAGTTTCATAATTTTATTTTAGTGCATATTTGTCAGTATGATTTCCAGTCTTATAAAACTATGAGAGACCAAGTGTTATTACAATTGCATTATTCGTTACCGTTTTATTCGTACTAAAGTGTTTTCAGTGGGTTGATGTAATATGTGGCATATATGGTAAATTATGGAGCGATCTTCATGAAATTTGTTAGTAAAATTTGTTTTATATAGAATCTTATATCAATATGTGCATTCCGCCACGATTTATGTTAATTTTTGTAACAAAATTATCAATTTTTTAGGGTGGTGGTCCCACAATTGGATTCATAACTCTTTTCCTACTTTACCGATTTTTCTGGGGCTCAATCCCAAACTGCTTAGGATAACTAGAAACAATTTGACAGCAATATCGTCCTTTTTTGAGTTGTTCCAAAGAGAGCGTGTTTTAAACAGCCGGGCGGACGGACAAGCCTAAATTGACTTGGAATTACTCATGAACCCAGAATATATAAAATTTATTGGCATCTAAGATGAATATTAAAAAAGTTTTCCGCGGAATAACAAACTTAATATGCCCTCATTCACCACTAGTGGGTATAAAAATAAAAAAAAATTCTACACAAGAATTAAAGGCTGAAAAGGCATTTTATATATTAAAACCGAATTTCAGTAAAAATTATGGCTGATAACTAATTCTGTTTGTTTCATTTTGCCTCCATTTATTTTAGTGTTTGCAATTTTTCTACGAAATCGGTATGTATTCAGTTGAAAACATGGGTGATGGAAAATTTCGCTTGTTTCCTCGATTTAATGCTGCTTATAATCAAAAATGATAAAAGTTTTAGGATTTTTGCTAACTCAATACGAACATTGGTTTTTAAGCAAACATACAGGCGATCATAAATCCTGCGGGTTGTTTTCCCGACGCAACGATTTTTCACTTAAGCCTAGTACTCTGCTCAAATTTGTGAAAAATGTTGAGCAACATTGATTATTCCACACGAAAATGTTTGCATTTATCAATGTTACCAATCTTGCGAGTTTGTACAATTTGACGTTTTTATTCCTTCAAAGTATGCTACATTGTTTCGTGTATGTGAAGAAACGCCACATGTATTTTACTAAAATTATTTTTTTTTAATAAAAAATTTATTAAAAAAAAGTAAATATGGATAAAAAACTGTTACCGATTGTGTTATTTTAATTTTTTATTTCTTTTTTAATATTCAGTTCATATTTTTTGCTTTTGCTTAAAATTCCACGTGAAATAAAGGCAGCTTACATTATTTCGCAGTTGTAAAAAAAATGTTGCCAGAAACATTTCGGAACTTTTTCACAAAATAAACAGAGTACAACTCCATCAACATTATTTCGTAGATATTCCGCACAAGTTTTTTTCATATGCATTTTGACAGCATTTCACGTGAAATGTTGAACAGAGTACCAGGCTTTACACAGAAAAAGTTCTCGCCAATTTTTTTTTTCAATTAAAAATTACTACAGAAAATGTTGTGAATATCAAAAAATATTTAATTGATTAAAATAACGAATGTTTTAACTGAAATCAATTTTTATTTTTTTCTGTGTATAGTTTAACGATTTATAGCTCAATTGGAATGTTTACATAAAAATTGGGTTTAAGTTTTGCCCAAGTATTCTCACAAACATTTTGAAAAAAAAAACTCATTTTTTTGACCAGTTTAAAAAAAAATAAAAATACAAAAAATTATAAATAAATTAGTTAAATACCTGAAGTTGATGGATCCATTTAAAAAAAATGGTGTTTTCTAAAAAACAATTCTCTCAAATCGCAATTAAAATATATTGATTTTTACTTTTTAACAAATATTTCGAAATTTTAAAATATTATTCAACTTTGGCAGCGTATTACAAAAAAAGTAAGCCGCATCGATCCACAATTTTTACAGTTATTGGTGTTGAATTTTATCTACTTTTATAAGGTATCAAATACTTATACGAAAAACTAACTTTATTTTTTAATTAATCCTGGTTTTTGGTACTGTTCACCCCTCTGTGCGACGCACAGTACTTTGTTCCATATACAAGGTGAAACAATGTTATTCCAATGTTCAAAAAAATTACTGTACTGCATTCGTATCTAAATAAATTACATGAAGAAAGCCCCTTTCTTTATTTTAAATGCGTTTCACTGCTGCTAGAGGCCGCTAAACTTATCCTAATTTTTAATAAAATATTACATGAAAACTACAAAAAAAAATTATTAAAAATTAGTTTTAAAGAAGACGTAACTAAAAAAAAAAAAGTAAAAAAAAAATTTTGATGGAAAAACCGAGTTAAAATTTTTTTAATTTTCTCTGCCGTTTAATACCAAGTATCCGAAATTATGATATATGAACTTTTTTAGAGGCCCAAAACGCATTTATTATATTTTATAATTTAGTACTTTAGATAAAAGCTATAAATATTTTTCTGTACGATAAAATTATCCTATTTTCTCTGTACTGGGTTTAAAAATTAACGTTCTATAGAAATTAACTTCAAGAAACTCTCTACCGTGATTAGAGATTATAATATAGCCATAAAAAAATGCAGGTTGTTTTTGCAAGAAATATGAAAATCGTCAATATTCACTTTAAATTTAAAAAAAAACTGAGTGCACCGGTTTTTTCAGTTTTTTTAAAGAATATATCGTTAGCTAAAATGTAAAAAGGCGGAACTAACAAAAAATTCAAAAAAGTGTTTTTGATTGGTTATTATGAATGCTATTGAACTACATGTCTTGAAAAAGTTATGCACTTCTGCGATCAAAAATGTCGCTTTTATTAGCCAAAAACAAAAGGACGTAGCTACAAGAATATATATTTTATAAATGCAAAATTAAGTAGTTACCCATTTTTTTTTTAACAAAATAAAATGAAATGGTTTCCTTTTAAAATTGTTTGAAGAATTCCATGGAAGACTTATCAATGCATGTTTTCTGACATGCTTGTAGTTTTCATTTAATAAAGTTTTTTGCTTCTCCTGTAAAATTACATTTTTGTTAGTTACGCCTTTTTGCATTTTAGCATTGTGAGTTTAAGTGTCATTTTTTGTGCTTTTTCCGGAACACCAAATTGTTCTTGTTTTTTATATTTTTGTATGAATTATTTTCATTATGAATTATGATTGATGTTTGATGTTTGACTATTATGTTAGCAGTCGTCGATGACTGCGAGTGTAAGACGGCAAATCCTTCTGAGGAGATCGAGTGGTTGCGATCGAAACATGTCAGGGTAACCTGCCGGCCTGGGTTCGAGCCCAGCTACAGTCAAGAATGAAAAATTATCAATAACAATTTAAATTAATTTTCATGTTGTAAAATTCCTTTCTTCATAAAAAAATAATTTAATGAAAATTAAATTTAATGAACTTGACCCTAATTAAAAATATTAAAAATTTGGATTAAAAACCATAAAAAGTTCAACAAAATAACCACAATACTAATTACGAAATATTTAAATTGTTTCTTTCATATTTTAAAATACAAAAATCCTTGCTAAAATGTATAAAAAAATTAAGTATGTACATCAATTTTAACATTATATTTAGATGGATTTGGTAATTTTCAACAATTTAACATAAAAAGTGTTGCCGAATTAAATTTTTTTTAAGAAAAGGATTCGTGCACCTGAATCCTTTGACGGAATTTTTTCAAAACTTGAAATTTTGTTTATTATTATTATCATATACCTCCATGCAAAATATTTTTAGTCTGGGTCGACTCCTTCTATTTTTGCGCAGTTTTGTTCCACATCAAAGTATTGTGCGACGTGCTAAATTCTTACGAAGACAATAAAATAAAGCAATTTGTTTTTTTCTTCTTACCCACTTATAACTACAAATCGGAAAAAAGCCAACCAATAATAAGGGAATGTAAGAAAAGATAAGCTCACTGCTTATTGTTGGTGTTTTGTTTAAGCTTTGATATTATTACAAGTAAGACTTTGAGTGTTTATAATTATTTTAAGCTTTAAAGTTTTATTTGTATAACATTTTTGGCTTTTTCAAAATCTTTGGAAAAGGTTTCCTAATGATCTGGCCTACGGAACCAGTGACTAACATAAATAGTGGAACAATGTACAGAATGATATAAGATTTTGCAAAAAAATCGTTGTATTCGACTAGAAATGACACTGTGAAATTTCGTGAATGTTTTTTCTTTGCGTGTATGTCGATACAAATTTTATAATTTTCTTGAGCATCTCTTGAGATATACATATGTATTAAGAAAAAAGACTTTTTATTAATTATGAAAAGTTTTAGCTTGAACTTCAACCATAAAAGTTGTCGTTGTGTATTGAAAGTATTTGAATCGTTTATTTCCAAAACCAGTCAAGTCAAGAAACAAAAAATCTAAAATTAAGTTATTGGGCGATTACTGTTTTGTAAAAGTAGATACATCGTAAAACGAAAAGAAAATCAAATACTGTCCCCATGTGATGATGAAGCAAAGCTGAGGAATGCTTGTTTCTGTTTTGTAAAATTAATTTTAAGATTTTTAGGAAGTTCTCTTTGATTTATACTTCCACTTTTCCAATTTATAAAAATACAAGCAATTTTCATTGTGTGTTCCGACAATGCCTAACAACAGATCTGGCAGCTCTTGCCATGCAATTATCTGACAATTTTTGTTGGCAGATGAATTTATTATCAGACAGTTTACTACCAATGAAATTGTAAGGTTTACTTATAATCGTCTAAAATGTCAAATTCCTTTTGGTGGCAATCTTTTTTGGCAGTATTTTGCCAGACCTTACAATATTGTAAGATCTGACAAGCGTATTTAGACAGCTTTTAAGTTTGCTATTTAAAATCGGCGAAATTATTTTGTGTATAAGCATTTGCTTATAAGCTTATCCCACATTTATCCATCACAATATTAAATAATTTTAATAAATTGCATTAGAAAAATTCTCATTTAAGCATCGTTTCAAACTTGAGTCAAATGCGATAAATAAATGCGCAAAAGTTATTTTTCAAAACTAAATTTGCTTAATTTTAATCATATTTTAATTGTATTCATACATTTCACTTTCGATGCAAGAAAAATAACTTTTTTAATAATACTGGTGGAAATGCACGATGTTAACTATGAGTCACACCTTTACGTCAAGTTTTTTTGGCGTTAAGATTGTTGAAGCCTTTTAAGAAAACGGGCGTTAAAATCAAAATGCATTTCGTGCACTTCGTGCAAATTTGTCTACAATCGCGATGATTGAGCGCAAATTTTAGCCATGAGTGATTGTTAAAAAGCCGATGTATCCGCAAAGAATGACAGTTTGGTGCGGTTAATGGGCTGGCGGCTTCTTCCAAAATGAGGTCGGCCAAGCAGATACCGTTTATGGTGTTTGCTATTTAAAAGAAAAAGTGTACATCAATAAGCCGAAAACAATTTAAAAGCTAAAGGATGAGATAATTCGGCACAAGAAGGAACTTATGTCTCAGAGTCATTGAAATTATGGACCAACGGATAGAGGTATGCCACCGAAGCCGTGGCGAGATTTTAATTGATACTTTGTTACACACATAATTGCTATAGATCCATCCTTCTTTAATAATAGAAAATATTAAGATAATTCTCTGAAAACTTTTTGTTTTATTTACAATTAAAATCGTTAATATCGCGTTTTGGTTGGACTCCCCTTTATAAGCACAGTATATGCCATTAAGCGAGTTTTTATAAATGCATTTCTTGCTTAAAAGCGTCAAAAATGTGCAACTTATACCATGCTTATAAGCGATAACTACTGTAAATGTAAAAAACAGACTTTTGTGAAATGCTTTTTTTTATTGCAAAACCGGCACAATAAATAGAACATTTTGAAAACAAGTAGATTTTTTTTAAAAAGAAAAATTATCTTTTAGCTACTGTTTTAAATAAAAAAATTGGCAACCCTGTATCGAAACGTCAAACAAGCAACGTTAACAATTTTACATTTTTTTGACATAACTTCATTTTTTATCGATAACTTTAGTAAATTTTTTGACAGTTTACACTTGGTAAATTTTTGTATTACATTATATTTGTACTGTTCACCAAAACTTGAATAATGCATTAAAAATGTAGTGCCATAAGGGCTTAAGGGAAAATACTAAACTGTATCACAATTCTATTCTCCTTACAAACCTGCTTCATTGGAAGCTCCATTTTTTATTGGGTAGCATCTCACAACAAAAAAAACCTACAATTAATATTTAACAAAATATAATTTATTTCTTCTATTTGCATTCTTATATGTACACTGTACATAATTCTCATTAGAATTATTTGTTTAAACTTTATTTGAATTAGAGCTTTAACAAATTTCCAAATAATGAATTTCTGCTATTGTATTTCAATAAAACACGTGTTTCAAGATCTACAAAAAGATTTGAGTATTGGAAATTATTTAGAACTTTTCCAAAATATTATTTAGTAAATATTTATTCTAAAATAAATAAACATTTTTTATCCACAACTAACTGCTTCCAAAAAATCTATAAAAATGTTTAGCTTCAAAAATTTTGTAGCATTGTGCAGTTGCCAACTTTAACGATCAGTAAAAATCTTTTGACTCTGCGAAATTAGTTTCACAATGAAGTCCTTTATCTTTTATTTTGTTCTTGTCGCTATAACCGTTGCATTTATCCAAGTTTCAGTAGCAGCACTGGAAATTAGTCCGGTAAGTGATCAGGCGCGGATTCAGGGGGGGGGGAAAAAGGAAATTTCCCCCCCCTAAATTATAAAAATATGTTTTGCTTATTTCGATAATACACGAATTTCCAATAATATTACATATTTTTTTTATATGTACAAAATTTTTGGAAATCCCAGCATTTTTTTTTTAATCTGTATTGAAATTTAATTTTTTTATTATTTTATTTAGAGAATCACTCTAAATGCCTTTACCATAAAAATAGTGTTTCTTCTGGAAAACTGTTTTTAAAGACACACGAAGACTTTCGTCTCGAGGTAGTTAATCAAGTTTATACATCTGTCCTTCAACAAAAAATTGAAAACCGAGAACGTTTACTCTCAATTATAAAAACCATAATTTTTCTTGGAAGGCATAACATACCTCTCCGTGGACATCGAGATGATGGTCCTTTGTTATCTTCCGAAAATAGAAACTCTGAAGGTATTTTCCGAGCGCTTTGCGATTTCGTATAGAGGCCGGAGATAAAATTTTAGATAACCACCTGAAAATATCTCCTTTCAATGCAACGTATATATCAAAAACTACACAAAATAACATAATTAAATGTTGTAATAGTTAAATATTAGAAACAATCCTCGGAAATATATATGAATCAAAATTCTATTCGATAATTTTCGACGAAAGCACGGATTTGTCGGGGAAAAGTCAGATTTCCTTATCTTTAAGATATTTCAACATTCAACAAAAAGTTGTTAGGGAAGAATTTATTGGCTTTGTTGAAGCATTTCAAGAGGCCTCCAAGGATGTTGATAATGACGCTGAAGTGTCAATTGATGCGAAAGCACTATCATCAATAGTCCTTAAAGCTTTGACAAATTTTGGTCTTGACCCAAAAAATTGTGTAGGAGTTGGAACAGATGGGTGTCCTCTGATGTCAGCAGAAAATGGAGCTGTTAAAAAAATTCAGGAAACCGCGACAAATGCAAAACAAACGCCTTGCTATTCCCATAAATTAAACAACTCAATTTCTAAAAGCAACAAAGTGCCATTAATACAAAAAGTTGTGTCATTTGTTAAAGAAACGACAAAATTTTTTAAATATAATCATCCCAAACGAAACGCAATTTTAGCAAAGTATTTGGGAGCCAAACTCTCTACATTATGCGAGACAAGATGGGTGGACCGACACGACTCAATTTTACACTTTGCAACAAGTGTACGTCATATAATAGAAGCTTTGGAAAAAAAATCTGAGTGGAAAGATAGAGATACTTCATCAAAACCCTTATTATTAAGGAACTCACTTAGTACTTTTGAATTTATTTGCGGAATAAACATTTTAAGTGAGATACTTGTTGTAACACAGCCGCTTAGTATCATTCTACAAAAGCAGGATATAGATCTTCAAAAAGGATCAAGCCTTATCAAAACTTTAATTATGTGCCTTGAAGAGAAAAGAAATAAAGCCGAAGAACAATTTAAAGCAGTTTTTGAAAAAGTTAAAGTTATTTGCGTTCAAATCGAAGTTCCAATTGAAAAGCCAAGATTTGAACGAAATAATCGCATCCAAAATGTTGAAGATTACTACCGAGTTGTAGGTTACATTCCTTTAATTGAATTTATTTTAGAAGATCTCAAAACACGTTTCCCAATAGATATCCTAAATGTATTAAACATACCTAAACTTTTACCTCAGAGTGTAATCAAGTCATATACAGATACAAAACTTTTAATACCACAACTAGCTGATGAGCTGACTAAGTTTGATAATATAGATAAACAACTACTAACATCTAAACTTGAGGCTGAACTGTTACATTGGCAACAAACATGGAAACAATCTGAAAATCTATCAGATAACGTTGTAGATGCTTTAATAAACTGTGATGAAGATATCTACCCAAATCTAAGAAAAATTTTTCAAATTTTCGTTTCAATGCCCGTCAGTAATGCTACGAGCGAGAGGTCATTTTCTACCCTTCGTCGGATAAAAACATGGCTCAGATCAACAATGACAGAAGATAGACTGAATGGTTTAGCCATGATGCATATTCATCATGAAATTGAAATTGATCCTAATCTTGTACTATCTAAATTTGCCTCACAAGGAAAGCATCAATTGCTTATTTTAAAAGATTAATTTATTTTAATTTATATTGAACTGATCTTATATTTTATTTTACCTTATTGTTGAGTTTTTTTTTTAATATAATATATATATACATACATATCGTTTTTAATAAACTTTAAAAAACAAATTTTTTACTTTTTTTGTATCATAAAAAATTTCCCCCCCCTAAGGCTCAGGCTAGATCCGCGCCTGTAAGTGATACACAGATATCTAAAATATTTTAAAAATTGTTGATAATTTTCGAAAATGTTTCTTTATTTTTTAGATACTCCCCTCACCCCATTGTCATAACCGCGGAGAAGTTTGTTATACGTATCATGATTGCTGCAGCAAAACCTGCTTAAATTTACATAATAATAGATGTGTGTAATAATAATTTTGTACTACAAGAAGAAGATTTAACAATAAAATAAAAAACCTTTTAAATAATAAAGTTTGATTTTAATAAAAATTTAATTTTTTTACCAAAGATTCAAGTCGTGGGGTGGGCTGACATGAGTTGTCGGGAGAGCTATCCACTTGTGTTGGAAGTTTTACATTGGACCTTTAGTGAATTATGTAACAAACATCTCGAAATTTGGTAGAGTGAAAAAATTGCTAGATTCCAATATAAAAATATTATTTGCTGGTATTTTAGGCGTCATAAAGCGCTTTTCCGTAGGCGGATTTATATGGCCCCGGTAAATTCTGAACCGATCATGACGAAAGTTTTTATGTTAACTTCGAGTCTAACGAAACTTAATTCGACCGAATTTCACCACAATGCAAATTTATATTACCGGATACAATTTAGGGCGTATTTAAATTTAATTGTTAATTAAAAAAATTGATTTTAATAATAAGTTTTTAATTTTAATTCCAATTATTTATAAAAATTTATTCGATAAAAATTTTAATTGAATCTTACAAATAATTTGATTATTAGTTTGCTCAATTCAATTTCTATATTCATTAGTTATTTGTTTTTTTTTTAATCGAATGAGGTTATTGAATAAAATATAAATTTTTTCTTAATTATTTTTGTAATTGAATCAATTACCACATTGCTTGAAATCTCATAGTTTTTTGATCATATTTTAAATTTAAATTTAAAATATCATTTATTGAAAAAAAAAATTTACAATTTTAAGTAATCAATATAATCATTTTGGTGATAGGAGCAAATTTAACAAATTGTTTACTTGATTTTATGAAGATTAAATAAATTTTTAATTTTTTCTGTGTATTTACTCGTGTTGTGGTAAACTTAAAAGTTAATTTTTACAACAGCTTTGCAAATAAATCTCAACTAAATAAATTTGTGTTCATTGTATTGCGGCATAAAAGATGATGCAAAGAGAAATGCAAAAAGGGCAGCTTTCTTAGAAAGAGACAAAAAAACGCAAGATATTCCGTCTCGTGACAGTTCTGTTAGTATTCTGTGGTTGGGCCTTCGGCCGGGCGCAAGGATTTTCTCCACTTTGGTATAAAAATTCAGGTTTTTGTTACTTTCCCTTGGCTTTTATATAAAATTTATATAAAATTTTTAAGGGTCATTTTTCATTTCAAAGATATTAAAGCTTAAACAAAAACAAACCAACAATGAACAGTGTGTTTATTTTTCTTACATTCCTCACTACACAAAAAACAAGTAAGAAAGAACAGTCGGTCAAGCCCTATCATATAGTCACCACAGTATTTTAAACACATTTACGAGAGTGCATCCTATTCGGGACCCGTGGAAAATCATGCTTATGTGTCCATACATATATGGATCTATCTCGTGTTACACACATCAGCACAAATGCATAATACCTTCTCCACTATTGTGGTGTGGGTATAATTACAAAATTAATTTTCTCAAATTCCAAAATTATTTCTGAAACGTGACTTTTTGAACCGTATTAAGGACCCTCTGGACTTGCTAGACTTTGCTTTCTTAATTCCTTTATGCTTATTTCATTGTATTTATGCTGAGTTTCAGGCACAAGTTTGCCATTAATAGATTGTGGTCCGGGGTACGACTGCTCCTGGGTATGTTGAAGTTTTTGTTATGAATGATGAGCAGCGTATGTTTATCAAAATAAAATCAATTTGATTTCTCGCAATATTCAGCCTTAAAGATTAGAGAGCACAGGTTGTGTTTTACTTTAACCTGTTACAAAAAAACGACAAAGTCGTTAACAACAACGACAACCATAATAAGGCTCATTATCCTTTTATCCCGGAAGGATTTCCAGGTATAGAGTCTTCTTGCAGGAAGACAGAACAGCGTGTTAGTAATATTAATTTCGTTCTCTTTCGTTCCTTTTTCCTAATCCGTATTATCCTGTTATACCAGGTTCTTTGTCAACCCCTACTTTCGCATTAAAATCCCCTTGAACGATCGTTATTTTGTGATGTTTGGTAATTTTTAGCACATCCTTAATTTATTTATAGAAAGCTTCTATTTCTTCACTATTGTTATATGCAGTGGGTGCATATATTTGAATAATATTAATACTAATTGGTTTGCATTCTATCCCTAAATTTATGACCCTGTCCGATTTTGGGCTAAATCCGTTTACGCATTTTGCAATATCATTTTTTGCGATAATTCCCTCGCCGTTTCTATGTTTCTAATACTGTCAAGGTCTCCTGAGAAGTACATTTTCGCATTATTACGTTTCGTTAATACCCAGTATATCAATTTTTAGATTTTTCATTTCTTTAATGGTATTGCCTAGTTTTCCAGGTGCGTAAAGGCTTTGTTATTCCATGTACCGATATTAAGTGTATTTTTTGTTTTCCCTCCGGGGATTCTTAGCACCCTCATATTTCCGGAGCTTAATGGCCGTTCGATATTGTTAATAATCATGGTTGTATGGTTTTTTTATAAGCACAGTATATGCTAAAAACGTGCAAATTTTGAAATGCTTATAAGCGATAAATACTGTATATGCAAAAAAAAAATACTTTTGTGAAAAGTAGATTTTTCAGTTATTATGTATTTTTAATAAAAACCTACAATCAAATGTTTGAAATACAATATACAGTGGACTCCCGATAATTCGTAATCGCAAGGGACCGGCCATTTTTTACGAATTATAGGGGTTTTCGATTTAGCGGGGTTTCGATTTAACGGGGTTAAAATAAAATAAATACGAATTAACGGGGTTTTTCAATTTATTAACTAAAACGATAAAAAAAAAACATAAAAAACCGGCACTGTGTAAACCATAAAACTAAAGACTTCCAGCTCTGGATATTCAAGTTGTTTTTCGCGTTTTTGCTTACTGCCTGAAGATTTTTGCATAATAAATTCTCTTTCTTGAAGGACTGAAGTAAGAGTTGATGGAGGAATTTCAAATCGCTTAGTAACGTCTATTTTTTTCTCTCCGTTGTCAATGGCTGCAAAAATTTGTTGTTTTCTTTTAACACCGACAGAGTTTTATGTGTGCACTTTGACATTTTTTTATTATGTAACAAACTGATCTTATCCCTGCAAATATTATATTGGACTACCTTCTCCATTTTGATAAAATGGGCTACTCCATGGACTGGTCCAATGTAATGCAAGCATGGACCATGTCATTGGTAAAAAGAGTTGGTAGTGAGACAACATGTCTGCGTTTTTTTAACGACATGTTTTCGTTTTTAAGCGACGGTAAACAAAAAATCATTCTTTCCATGTTTCTGTTGTTTTTATTAAGAATATAAGTGGTAGTTACGAAACAATTACGACTTATAAGAGGTAAGGAAGATTTTATTTTAAAAAAATTACGAATTATCGAGGGGACCAAAATGTATGGAAATTTTACGAATTAACGAGATTTTTTCAAGGGACCGACAGTTTATTACGAATTATCGGGAATTACGATTTATCGGGGTACGAATTATCGGGATTTGACTGTAAATAATTTATTTGGTCTATTTGCATACACACTTCTCAGTAGCAATGTTTGTTTAAGTTTTAATTAAATAAGAACACAAGTTTTAAAAACTTTTCAAATGATGAATTTCTGCTATTGTATTTCAATAAAACACGTGTTTAAAGATCTACAATAAGAGTATTGCAAATTATTTAGAACTCTTCGAAAAAAATGTTCAGTAAATATGTATTCTTTAATAAATACGCATTTTTTATCCACAACTAACTGCTTCCAAAACATTTATAAAAATGTTTAGTTTCAAAAATTGTGTAGCATTGTGCTACACCAACTTTAACGATCAGTAAAAATTTTTTGAATCTGCGAAATTAGTTTCCAAATGAATCCCTTTATCTTTTTTTTTGCTCTTGTCACAATAATCGTTGCAACTTTCCAAGTTTCAGTAGCAACACTTCAACCGGAGCTTGGTCCGGTAATTGATACACAGGTATCTAAAATATTTTAAAAATTGTTAATAATTTTCGAAAATGTTTCTTTATTTTTTAGATACTCCCCTCACCCCATTGTCATAATCTCGGAGAATTTTGTTATACGTATCATGATTGCTGCAGCAAAACCTGCTTAAATTTACATAATAATAGATGTGTGTAATAATAATTTTGTACTACAAGAAGAAGATTTAACAATAAAATATAAAACCTTTTAAATAATAAAGTTTGATTTTAATAAAAATTTAATTTTTTTACCAAAGATCCAAGTCGAGGGGTGGGCTGACATGAGTTGTCGGGAGAGCTATCCACTTGTGTTGAAAGTTTTACATTGGACCTTTAGTGAATTATGTAACAAACATCTCGAAATTTGGTAGAGTGAAAAAATTGCTAGATTCCAATATAAAAATATTATTTGCTAGTATTTTAGGCGTCATAAAGTGCTTTTCTGGAGGCGGATTTATATGGCCCCGGTAAATTCTGAACCGATCATGACGAAAGTTTTTATGTTCACTTCGAGTCTAACGAAACTTAATTCGACCGAATTTCACCACAATACAAATTTATATTACCGGATACAATTTAGGGCGTATTTAAATTTAATTGTTAATTAAAAAAATTGATTTTAATAATAAGTTTTTAATTTTAATTCCAATTATTTATAAAAATTTATTCGATAAAAATTTTAATTGAATCTTACAAATAATTTGATTATTAGTTTGCTCAATTCAATTTCTATATTCATTAGTTATTTGTTTTTTTTTTTTTAATCGAATGAGGTTATTGAATAAAATATAAATTTTTTCTTAATTATTTTTGTAATTGAATCAATTAACACATTGCTTGAAATCTCATAGTTTTTTGATCATATTTTTAATTTAAATTTAAAATATCATTTATTGAAAAAAAATTTACAATTTTAAATTTCTACAATTTTAAGTAATCAATATAATCATGTTGGTGATAGGAGCAAATTCAACAAATTGTTTACTTGATTTTATGAATTCGGTGATTGAAATCAATTTTTAATTTTTTCTGTGTATTTACTCGTGTTGTGGTAAACTTAAAAGTTAATTTTTACAACAGCTTTGCAAATAAATCTCAACTAAATAAATTTGTGTTCATTGTATTGCGGCATAAATGATGAAACAGAATTGAGTCTTCAACTTCAGGCAAAAACTCTAAACCCCATAATTAAAACGTCGCACAGTGGGAAATTTTACGAGAAGGCGGTCAAAATTCCATAACTTTTGACTGGATCGGTATTTTTTTATGCGATTTTTTGTGTTTGATAGGTGCGATGTTAGGCTTTCATTTGCGCTATAAAACGTAAAATTCGACTGATAGGAGCAAAAGTTATGGGGAGTTCAAAATGCATTTTCATTTTTTTGTTGAGTTTCGGTGTAAAAGTTGAATATTTCAAATATGATTTTTTTATAATTTATCATTATTTCTCTTGTATTTTACAACTGATACTTATTTTTTATTGTCGAACTTAGATCCTGTCAGAAAATGCCAATATTTCGTCCCTGTAAATTTTTTAGTCGCAATATTCACAGGGGCCAAAAGTTGGCTTTTTTGGGATGAGACGAGTTGTTATAAGGATAAAACTGAAAAGGAATATTTTGAAAAATTCCCAAATAGCATTCTTGGCAATCGATAACATTTTAGGTAATTCAACTTTTATTTTTGGTTTGAGATGTATGTGTATTTTATTTTTATATATTAATACAAATATATACTTAAATCAAAAACAAATTATAATCTATAAACAATTTTAAATTAAACAATAGTAGTAAAAATTTCTTCTAAATAGCTTTGGGTCTCATTTTCCAGAAGTTGTTTAGCTTCTTCGATTGAGGTTGATTTCCATTTTTGTCGAATACTGGACATATATGGATCTGATGTGCACAACAAAATAGTAATAAGATCTTCATTAGTACAACATCTGGACATTTTTCTTGTGTTATGCTCGCGGAAGAATCTTTAGTCTTTGTTCCTTTTTTCTTGCGCTTCTTCAGATAGATCTCTAATTGGTAGCATATTGTGTTGAACTATTTGTTCCCCATGGTATAACATTTTATGAACTGCGGTTGGCATATGTCTCCAAGAGTATTTTTTGTTATAAAGAAATGCAGTTTCATTTGCATACTGGCCAAATTTTTTTGCATTTATCTTTCTGCTACATGAAATATCTTGTAAAATTATCTGAATCGTCTTATTAATTCAAAATGTACTCCTGTGATAGATGCTGCAGTTTCTGGATCGGAAAAGAATTTCCTAGCAGTGTTTCCATCATTTGTATTTCCTTCTCCTTGTTTTGGCTGATCAATTATAAGGCCAAGGTGAAGGCATTTTTCTTGAATTTGTTTTTTGTTTGCTTCCTTTTTTCCACATTTTCTTTGTTTTTTTCTCACTGTTTCGCCTAACGGGCCAAATTCCAAATCATAACCCAATTTAAGAATATGCTCCATAAAACGAATTCTGGTATGAAGAGGGGACATTCCAAATTCGTATGCTTCATTGAAACTATTGTCTTGTTGATGGGATTGGCTTAATTGACTTGATGTCTTTTGGCATATGGTACAGCTTGACTAAGACTTTGTTTCGGTTAATGGTTGTGCAACTTTTCCATCGATCATTGTAAGGAACATTTGAAAATTAATTTCAATGCATTGGTCATCAAATTTAAATATTGCCAGTTGAAGTTCTTTAATTTGATCTTTTATTTTTCGAACTTCTTCAGTTATGACATCTTTAGTTTCCTTTTTGTAAACAAACTTTATTGGTCTGCAATACTTTGTTGAAGAGGGAATTTCATTTTTCCATACATCCATTTCTGTAACTCTACTGGTTGACGGCTCTAAGCCAATATAAGTTTTTCTTAAAAACGCAAAAAAGTTTATAACATTTACGCTATTTTGGCAATTATGTGCCGTTTAAAGCATGACATGATTAGTTAATTATATAGTTGCCCTACCTTTTGTTTTCAAAATGTTTAGTAAGCTTAAAGTGGTAAATGTCACATACAGCACCATGGTACAACTACACAATGTAGACTCGTTGGCCCATCCCGCTTGTTCGGCAAATAGCAATTGTCGCTTTGCAAATAGTTATATAAGCAGCAACCCTACACTAGTAATTTCACTATCTCTAAGTAATGCATAAAAGTGACAGTTGTCCACACTGTTTTGAAACAGCTGTTGCACGCTCCTCTTTGATATTTTATTTCGTCATTCGTTTTGTGAAAATTTGCGAAAAAGGTCGTCTTTGTGTTAAGTTGTCTCAAAAAAATAAGAAATACCAAATCATTTGTGAAAAATAATTCAATTTCAATTTCAATTTAAATTTCAATTTAATTTAATAAAATATGAAGTATATAATTTTCAGAAAACATGTTTTTTCCTTTTTCATTCATATTCCCAATTTCACTAGCTATTTAGCTGGTTAGAAAATACCATTAAATTCACTAGTGAAATAACCCGAGAAAAGTAGTGCAATGGGTAGACAATTATACCCCTCGTAGGACAACTCCATGTTAAATTCACCAGTCTAATACATGTAAAGTAGATTGGACAATAACTAGTGCTGGTTCCTAATGTATAGACAAATTGATAGTTCGGCACTAGTAACACGAACAAGCGGGATATGTTTGTTAGCTGTTTCAGTTCACTAAAACCACAAAAGTAAGTAAAACCGTAAAGTTTTTAACCAGAAAAACAAAAAGCTAAATAAGAAAAAGTATAATAAAATCTGTTATTTTAAAATTTAATAAATTTTTTTGTTAAGAAAATGAGCTGCTGAGAGATGTTTGAATATCGCTAGATTTCCCGCTTACCGCTAAAACGTATTTTTTTCCTGCGATTGACATTTAAAAAACGCTAGATTTAGCGGGAAAATCTCTAAATTGGCAACAGTGCTACCAGTAGCCAAGTTATTGCCCGTAACTACAATATACAATACAGTCCTATTGTAGCTCCTTTATCCACCCCCATTGTATCCAGGACTCTAGCCGCTTATGCTGCCCCATTGCTGCTGCTTACACCTCTCCCGTTGTAGCTAAATATGCCGCTGCTTACTCTGCTCCTTTGACTTATTCTGCCGCTCCTTTTGCTAATGCTAATGTTCATTTGGATACCATCCCTACTGTTCCTGTTGCTACTCCTTTAGCTGCTCCCGAAGTCCCGGTTGCTCGCGTATCTCCCATTAAATGCACTGCTTCCCCCGTTTTGTGGTAAATTTTAGAAATTGTTACTAACGATTCGGAAACAAATAAATAATCTCTGATTTATTATTTAAAGAAGATTTTACAACCATTTTCTAATTATTTTTCACTGCTAACAAAAATTGTATCACCAGGGCAAGGGACTTCATGCAATTGCATGTTTGTTGTGGTTACTCTGAGTTCTACCTATAGTTAATATTTTTGAGTATCAAAAAAGTTTCATAATTTTATTTTAGTGCATATTTGTCAGTATGATTTCCAGTCTTATAAAACTATGAGAGACCAAGTGTTATTACAATTGCATTATTCGTTACCGTTTTATTCGTACTAAAGTGTTTTCAGTGGGTTGATGTAATATGTGGCATATATGGTAAATTATGGAGCGATCTTCATGAAATTTGTTAGTAAAATTTGTTTTATATAGAATCTTATATCAATATGTGCATTCCGCCACGATTTATGTTAATTTTTGTAACAAAATTATCAATTTTTTAGGGTGGTGGTCCCACAATTGGATTCATAACTCTTTTCCTACTTTACCGATTTTTCTGGGGCTCAATCCCAAACTGCTTAGGATAACTAGAAACAATTTGACAGCAATATCGTCCTTTTTTGAGTTGTTCCAAAGAGAGCGTGTTTTAAACAGCCGGGCGGACGGACAAGCCTAAATTGACTTGGAATTACTCATGAACCCAGAATATATAAAATTTATTGGCATCTAAGATGAATATTAAAAAAGTTTTCCGCGGAATAACAAACTTAATATGCCCTCATTCACCACTAGTGGGTATAAAAATAAAAAAAAATTCTACACAAGAATTAAAGGCTGAAAAGGCATTTTATATATTAAAACCGAATTTCAGTAAAAATTATGGCTGATAACTAATTCTGTTTGTTTCATTTTGCCTCCATTTATTTTAGTGTTTGCAATTTTTCTACGAAATCGGTATGTATTCAGTTGAAAACATGGGTGATGGAAAATTTCGCTTGTTTCCTCGATTTAATGCTGCTTATAATCAAAAATGATAAAAGTTTTAGGATTTTTGCTAACTCAATACGAACATTGGTTTTTAAGCAAACATACAGGCGATCATAAATCCTGCGGGTTGTTTTCCCGACGCAACGATTTTTCACTTAAGCCTAGTACTCTGCTCAAATTTGTGAAAAATGTTGAGCAACATTGATTATTCCACACGAAAATGTTTGCATTTATCAATGTTACCAATCTTGCGAGTTTGTACAATTTGACGTTTTTATTCCTTCAAAGTATGCTACATTGTTTCGTGTATGTGAAGAAACGCCACATGTATTTTACTAAAATTATTTTTTTTTAATAAAAAATTTATTAAAAAAAAGTAAATATGGATAAAAAACTGTTACCGATTGTGTTATTTTAATTTTTTATTTCTTTTTTAATATTCAGTTCATATTTTTTGCTTTTGCTTAAAATTCCACGTGAAATAAAGGCAGCTTACATTATTTCGCAGTTGTAAAAAAAATGTTGCCAGAAACATTTCGGAACTTTTTCACAAAATAAACAGAGTACAACTCCATCAACATTATTTCGTAGATATTCCGCACAAGTTTTTTTCATATGCATTTTGACAGCATTTCACGTGAAATGTTGAACAGAGTACCAGGCTTTACACAGAAAAAGTTCTCGCCAATTTTTTTTTTCAATTAAAAATTACTACAGAAAATGTTGTGAATATCAAAAAATATTTAATTGATTAAAATAACGAATGTTTTAACTGAAATCAATTTTTATTTTTTTCTGTGTATAGTTTAACGATTTATAGCTCAATTGGAATGTTTACATAAAAATTGGGTTTAAGTTTTGCCCAAGTATTCTCACAAACATTTTGAAAAAAAAAACTCATTTTTTTGACCAGTTTAAAAAAAAATAAAAATACAGAAAATTATAAATAAATTAGTTAAATACCTGAAGTTGATGGATCCATTTAAAAAAAATGGTGTTTTCTAAAAAACAATTCTCTCAAATCGCAATTAAAATATATTGATTTTTACTTTTTAACAAATATTTCGAAATTTTAAAATATTATTCAACTTTGGCAGCGTATTACAAAAAAAGTAAGCCGCATCGATCCACAATTTTTACAGTTATTGGTGTTGAATTTTATCTACTTTTATAAGGTATCAAATACTTATACGAAAAACTAACTTTATTTTTTAATTAATCCTGGTTTTTGGTACTGTTCACCCCTCTGTGCGACGCACAGTACTTTGTTCCATATACAAGGTGAAACAATGTTATTCCAATGTTCAAAAAAATTACTGTACTGCATTCGTATCTAAATAAATTACATGAAGAAAGCCCCTTTCTTTATTTTAAATGCGTTTCACTGCTGCTAGAGGCCGCTAAACTTATCCTAATTTTTAATAAAATATTACATGAAAACTACAAAAAAAAATTATTAAAAATTAGTTTTAAAGAAGACGTAACTAAAAAAAAAAAAGTAAAAAAAAAATTTTGATGGAAAAACCGAGTTAAAATTTTTTTAATTTTCTCTGCCGTTTAATACCAAGTATCCGAAATTATGATATATGAACTTTTTTAGAGGCCCAAAACGCATTTATTATATTTTATAATTTAGTACTTTAGATAAAAGCTATAAATATTTTTCTGTACGATAAAATTATCCTATTTTCTCTGTACTGGGTTTAAAAATTAACGTTCTATAGAAATTAACTTCAAGAAACTCTCTACCGTGATTAGAGATTATAATATAGCCATAAAAAAATGCAGGTTGTTTTTGCAAGAAATATGAAAATCGTCAATATTCACTTTAAATTTAAAAAAAAACTGAGTGCACCGGTTTTTTCAGTTTTTTTAAAGAATATATCGTTAGCTAAAATGTAAAAAGGCGGAACTAACAAAAAATTCAAAAAAGTGTTTTTGATTGGTTATTATGAATGCTATTGAACTACATGTCTTGAAAAAGTTATGCACTTCTGCGATCAAAAATGTCGCTTTTATTAGCCAAAAACAAAAGGACGTAGCTACAAGAATATATATTTTATAAATGCAAAATTAAGTAGTTACCCATTTTTTTTTTAACAAAATAAAATGAAATGGTTTCCTTTTAAAATTGTTTGAAGAATTCCATGGAAGACTTATCAATGCATGTTTTCTGACATGCTTGTAGTTTTCATTTAATAAAGTTTTTTGCTTCTCCTGTAAAATTACATTTTTGTTAGTTACGCCTTTTTGCATTTTAGCATTGTGAGTTTAAGTGTCATTTTTTGTGCTTTTTCCGGAACACCAAATTGTTCTTGTTTTTTATATTTTTGTATGAATTATTTTCATTATGAATTATGATTGATGTTTGATGTTTGACTATTATGTTAGCAGTCGTCGATGACTGCGAGTGTAAGACGGCAAATCCTTCTGAGGAGATCGAGTGGTTGCGATCGAAACATGTCAGGGTAACCTGCCGGCCTGGGTTCGAGCCCAGCTACAGTCAAGAATGAAAAATTATCAATAACAATTTAAATTAATTTTCATGTTGTAAAATTCCTTTCTTCATAAAAAAATAATTTAATGAAAATTAAATTTAATGAACTTGACCCTAATTAAAAATATTAAAAATTTGGATTAAAAACCATAAAAAGTTCAACAAAATAACCACAATACTAATTACGAAATATTTAAATTGTTTCTTTCATATTTTAAAATACAAAAATCCTTGCTAAAATGTATAAAAAAATTAAGTATGTACATCAATTTTAACATTATATTTAGATGGATTTGGTAATTTTCAACAATTTAACATAAAAAGTGTTGCCGAATTAAATTTTTTTTAAGAAAAGGATTCGTGCACCTGAATCCTTTGACGGAATTTTTTCAAAACTTGAAATTTTGTTTAGTATTATTATCATATACCTCCATGCAAAATATTTTTAGTCTGGGTCGACTCCTTCTATTTTTGCACAGTTTTGTTCCACATCAAAGTATTGTGCGACGTGCTAAATTCTTACGAAGACAATAAAATAAAGCAATTTGTTTTTTTCTTCTTACCCACTTATAACTACAAATCGGAAAAAAGCCAACCAATAATAAGGGAATGTAAGAAAAGATAAGCTCACTGCTTATTGTTGGTGTTTTGTTTAAGCTTTGATATTATTACAAGTAAGACTTTGAGTGTTTATAATTATTTTAAGCTTTAAAGTTTTATTTGTATAACATTTTTGGCTTTTTCAAAATCTTTGGAAAAGGTTTCCTAATGATCTGGCCTACGGAACCAGTGACTAACATAAATAGTGGAACAATGTACAGAATGATATAAGATTTTGCAAAAAAATCGTTGTATTCGACTAGAAATGACACTGTGAAATTTCGTGAATGTTTTTTCTTTGCGTGTATGTCGATACAAATTTTATAATTTTCTTGAGCATCTCTTGAGATATACATATGTATTAAGAAAAAAGACTTTTTATTAATTATGAAAAGTTTTAGCTTGAACTTCAACCATAAAAGTTGTCGTTGTGTATTGAAAGTATTTGAATCGTTTATTTCCAAAACCAGTCAAGTCAAGAAACAAAAAATCTAAAATTAAGTTATTGGGCGATTACTGTTTTGTAAAAGTAGATACATCGTAAAACGAAAAGAAAATCAAATACTGTCCCCATGTGATGATGAAGCAAAGCTGAGGAATGCTTGTTTCTGTTTTGTAAAATTAATTTTAAGATTTTTAGGAAGTTCTCTTTGATTTATACTTCCACTTTTCCAATTTATAAAAATACAAGCAATTTTCATTGTGTGTTCCGACAATGCCTAACAACAGATCTGGCAGCTCTTGCCATGCAATTATCTGACAATTTTTGTTGGCAGATGAATTTATTATCAGACAGTTTACTACCAATGAAATTGTAAGGTTTACTTATAATCGTCTAAAATGTCAAATTCCTTTTGGTGGCAATCTTTTTTGGCAGTATTTTGCCAGACCTTACAATATTGTAAGATCTGACAAGCGTATTTAGACAGCTTTTAAGTTTGCTATTTAAAATCGGCGAAATTATTTTGTGTATAAGCATTTGCTTATAAGCTTATCCCACATTTATCCATCACAATATTAAATAATTTTAATAAATTGCATTAGAAAAATTCTCATTTAAGCATCGTTTCAAACTTGAGTCAAATGCGATAAATAAATGCGCAAAAGTTATTTTTCAAAACTAAATTTGCTTAATTTTAATCATATTTTAATTGTATTCATACATTTCACTTTCGATGCAAGAAAAATAACTTTTTTAATAATACTGGTGGAAATGCACGATGTTAACTATGAGTCACACCTTTACGTCAAGTTTTTTTGGCGTTAAGATTGTTGAAGCCTTTTAAGAAAACGGGCGTTAAAATCAAAATGCATTTCGTGCACTTCGTGCAAATGTGTCTACAATCGCGATGATTGAGCGCAAATTTTAGCCATGAGTGATTGTTAAAAAGCCGATGTATCCGCAAAGAATGACAGTTTGGTGCGGTTAATGGGCTGGCGGCTTCTTCCAAAATGAGGTCGGCCAAGCAGATACCGTTTATGGTGTTTGCTATTTAAAAGAAAAAGTGTACATCAATAAGCCGAAAACAATTTAAAAGCTAAAGGATGAGATAATTCGGCACAAGAAGGAACTTATGTCTCAGAGTCATTGAAATTATGGACCAACGGATAGAGGTATGCCACCGAAGCCGTGGCGAGATTTTAATTGATACTTTGTTACACACATAATTGCTATAGATCCATCCTTCTTTAATAATAGAAAATATTAAGATAATTCTCTGAAAACTTTTTGTTTTATTTACAATTAAAATCGTTAATATCGCGTTTTGGTTGGACTCCCCTTTATAAGCACAGTATATGCCATTAAGCGAGTTTTTATAAATGCATTTCTTGCTTAAAAGCGTCAAAAATGTGCAACTTATACCATGCTTATAAGCGATAACTACTGTAAATGTAAAAAACAGACTTTTGTGAAATGCTTTTTTTTATTGCAAAACCGGCACAATAAATAGAACATTTTGAAAACAAGTAGATTTTTTTTAAAAAGAAAAATTATCTTTTAGCTACTGTTTTAAATAAAAAAATTGGCAACCCTGTATCGAAACGTCAAACAAGCAACGTTAACAATTTTACATTTTTTTGACATAACTTCATTTTTTATCGATAACTTTAGTAAATTTTTTGACAGTTTACACTTGGTAAATTTTTGTATTACATTATATTTGTACTGTTCACCAAAACTTGAATAATGCATTAAAAATGTAGTGCCATAAGGGCTTAAGGGAAAATACTAAACTGTATCACAATTCTATTCTCCTTACAAACCTGCTTCATTGGAAGCTCCATTTTTTATTGGGTAGCATCTCACAACAAAAAAAACCTACAATTAATATTTAACAAAATATAATTTATTTCTTCTATTTGCATTCTTATATGTACACTGTACATAATTCTCATTAGAATTATTTGTTTAAACTTTATTTGAATTAGAGCTTTAACAAATTTCCAAATAATGAATTTCTGCTATTGTATTTCAATAAAACACGTGTTTCAAGATCTACAAAAAGATTTGAGTATTGGAAATTATTTAGAACTTTTCCAAAATATTATTTAGTAAATATTTATTCTAAAATAAATAAACATTTTTTATCCACAACTAACTGCTTCCAAAAAATCTATAAAAATGTTTAGCTTCAAAAATTTTGTAGCATTGTGCAGTTGCCAACTTTAACGATCAGTAAAAATCTTTTGACTCTGCGAAATTAGTTTCACAATGAAGTCCTTTATCTTTTATTTTGTTCTTGTCGCTATAACCGTTGCATTTATCCAAGTTTCAGTAGCAGCACTGGAAATTAGTCCGGTAAGTGATACACAGATATCTAAAATATTTTAAAAATTGTTAATAATTTTCGAAAATGTTTCTTTATTTTTTAGATACTCCCCTCACCCCATTGTCATAACCGCGGAGAAGTTTGTTATACGTATCATGATTGCTGCAGCAAAACCTGCTTAAATTTACATAATAATAGATGTGTGTAATAATAATTTTGTACTACAAGAAGAAGATTTAACAATAAAATAAAAAACCTTTTAAATAATAAAGTTTGATTTTAATAAAAATTTAATTTTTTTACCAAAGATTCAAGTCGTGGGGTGGGCTGACATGAGTTGTCGGGAGAGCTATCCACTTGTGTTGGAAGTTTTACATTGGACCTTTAGTGAATTATGTAACAAACATCTCGAAATTTGGTAGAGTGAAAAAATTGCTAGATTCCAATATAAAAATATTATTTGCTGGTATTTTAGGCGTCATAAAGCGCTTTTCTGTAGGCGGATATATATGGCCCCGGTAAATTCTGAAGCGATCATGACGAAAGTTTTTATGTTAACTTCGAGTCTAACGAAACTTAATTCGACCGAATTTCACCACAATGCAAATTTATATTACCGGATACAATTTAGGGCGTATTTAAATTTTATTGTTAATTAAAAAATTTGATTTTAATAATAAGTTTTTAATTTTAATTCCAATTATTTGTAATAATTTATTCGATAAAAATTTTAATTGAATCTAACAAATAATTTGATTATTAGTTTGCTCAATTCAATTTCTATATTCATTAGTTATTTGTTTTTTTTTTTTAATCGAATGAGGTTATTGAATAAAATATAAATTTTTTCTTAATTATTTTTGTAATTGAATCAATTAACACATTGCTTGAAATCTCATAGTTTTTTGATCATATTTTTAATTTAAATTTAAAATATCATTTATTGAAAAAAAATTTACAATTTTAAATTTCTACAATTTTAAGTAATCAATATAATCATTTTGGTGATAGGAGCAAATTCAACAAATTGTTTACTTGATTTTATGAATTCGGTGATTGAAATCAATTTTTAATTTTTTCTGTGTATTTACTCGTGTTGTGGTAAACTTAAAAGTTAATTTTTACAGCATTTTTGCAAATAAATCTCAACTAAATAAATTTGTGTTCATTGTATTGCGGCATAAATGATGAAACAGAATTGAGTCTTCAACTTCAGGCAAAAACTCTAAACCCCATAATTAAAACGTCGCACAGTGGGAAATTTTACGAGAAGGCGGTCAAAATTCCATAACTTTTGACTGGATCGGTATTTTTTTATGCGATTTTTTGTGTTTGATAGGTGCGATGTTAGGCTTTCATTTGCGCTATAAAACGTAAAATTCGACTGATAGGAGCAAAAGTTATGGGGAGTTCAAAATGCATTTTCATTTTTTTGTTGAGTTTCGGTGTAAAAGTTGAATATTTCAAATATGATTTTTTTATAATTTATCATTATTTCTCTTGTATTTTACAACTGATACTTATTTTTTATTGTCGAACTTAGATCCTGTCAGAAAATGCCAATATTTCGTCCCTGTAAATTTTTTAGTCGCAATATTCACAGGGGCCAAAAGTTGGCTTTTTTGGGATGAGACGAGTTGTTATAAGGATAAAACTGAAAAGGAATATTTTGAAAAATTCCCAAATAGCATTCTTGGCAATCGATAACATTTTAGGTAATTCAACTTTTATTTTTGGTTTGAGATGTATGTGTATTTTATTTTTATATATTAATACAAATATATACTTAAATCAAAAACAAATTATAATCTATAAACAATTTTAAATTAAACAATAGTAGTAAAAATTTCTTCTAAATAGCTTTGGGTCTCATTTTCCAGAAGTTGTTTAGCTTCTTCGATTGAGGTTGATTTCCATTTTTGTCGAATACTGGACATATATGGATCTGATGTGCACAACAAAATAGTAATAAGATCTTCATTAGTACAACATCTGGACATTTTTCTTGTGTTATGCTCGCGGAAGAATCTTTAGTCTTTGTTCCTTTTTTCTTGCGCTTCTTCAGATAGATCTCTAATTGGTAGCATATTGTGTTGAACTATTTGTTCCCCATGGTATAAAATTTTATGAACTGCGGTTGGCATATGTCTCCAAGAGTATTTTTTGTTATAAAGAAATGCAGTTTCATTTGCATACTGGCCAAATTTTTTTGCATTTATCTTTCTGCTACATGAAATATCTTGTAAAATTATCTGAATCGTCTTATTAATTCAAAATGTACTCCTGTGATAGATGCTGCAGTTTCTGGATCGGAAAAGAATTTCCTAGCAGTGTTTCCATCATTTGTATTTCCTTCTCCTTGTTTTGGCTGATCAATTATAAGGCCAAGGTGAAGGCATTTTTCTTGAATTTGTTTTTTGTTTGCTTCCTTTTTTCCACATTTTCTTTGTTTTTTTCTCACTGTTTCGCCTAACGGGCCAAATTCCAAATCATAACCCAATTTAAGAATATGCTCCATAAAACGAATTCTGGTATGAAGAGGGGACATTCCAAATTCGTATGCTTCATTGAAACTATTGTCTTGTTGATGGGATTGGCTTAATTGACTTGATGTCTTTTGGCATATGGTACAGCTTGACTAAGACTTTGTTTCGGTTAATGGTTGTGCAACTTTTCCATCGATCATTGTAAGGAACATTTGAAAATTAATTTCAATGCATTGGTCATCAAATTTAAATATTGCCAGTTGAAGTTCTTTAATTTGATCTTTTATTTTTCGAACTTCTTCAGTTATGACATCTTTAGTTTCCTTTTTGTAAACAAACTTTATTGGTCTGCAATACTTTGTTGAAGAGGGAATTTCATTTTTCCATACATCCATTTCTGTAACTCTACTGGTTGACGGCTCTAAGCCAATATAAGTTTTTCTTAAAAACGCAAAAAAGTTTATAACATTTACGCTATTTTGGCAATTATGTGCCGTTTAAAGCATGACATGATTAGTTAATTATATAGTTGCCCTACCTTTTGTTTTCAAAATGTTTAGTAAGCTTAAAGTGGTAAATGTCACATACAGCACCATGGTACAACTACACAATGTAGACTCGTTGGCCCATATGTTTGTTAGCTGTTTCAGTTCACTAAAACCACAAAAGTAAGTAAAACCGTAAAGTTTTTAACCAGAAAAACAAAAAGCTAAATAAGAAAAAGTATAATAAAATCTGTTATTTTAAAATTTAATAAATTTTTTTGTTAAGAAAATGAGCTGCTGAGAGATGTTTGAATATCGCTAGATTTCCCGCTTACCGCTAAAACGTATTTTTTTCCTGCGATTGACATTTAAAAAACGCTAGATTTAGCGGGAAAATCTCTAAATTGGCAACAGTGCTACCAGTAGCCAAGTTATTGCCCGTAACTACAATATACAATACAGTCCTATTGTAGCTCCTTTATCCACCCCCATTGTATCCAGGACTCTAGCCGCTTATGCTGCCCCATTGCTGCTGCTTACACCTCTCCCGTTGTAGCTAAATATGCCGCTGCTTACTCTGCTCCTTTGACTTATTCTGCCGCTCCTTTTGCTAATGCTAATGTTCATTTGGATACCATCCCTACTGTTCCTGTTGCTACTCCTTTAGCTGCTCCCGAAGTCCCGGTTGCTCGCGTATCTCCCATTAAATGCACTGCTTCCCCCGTTTTGTGGTAAATTTTAGAAATTGTTACTAACGATTCGGAAACAAATAAATAATCTCTGATTTATTATTTAAAGAAGATTTTACAACCATTTTCTAATTATTTTTCACTGCTAACAAAAATTGTATCACCAGGGCAAGGGACTTCATGCAATTGCATGTTTGTTGTGGTTACTCTGAGTTCTACCTATAGTTAATATTTTTGAGTATCAAAAAAGTTTCATAATTTTATTTTAGTGCATATTTGTCAGTATGATTTCCAGTCTTATAAAACTATGAGAGACCAAGTGTTATTACAATTGCATTATTCGTTACCGTTTTATTCGTACTAAAGTGTTTTCAGTGGGTTGATGTAATATGTGGCATATATGGTAAATTATGGAGCGATCTTCATGAAATTTGTTAGTAAAATTTGTTTTATATAGAATCTTATATCAATATGTGCATTCCGCCACGATTTATGTTAATTTTTGTAACAAAATTATCAATTTTTTAGGGTGGTGGTCCCACAATTGGATTCATAACTCTTTTCCTACTTTACCGATTTTTCTGGGGCTCAATCCCAAACTGCTTAGGATAACTAGAAACAATTTGACAGCAATATCGTCCTTTTTTGAGTTGTTCCAAAGAGAGCGTGTTTTAAACAGCCGGGCGGACGGACAAGCCTAAATTGACTTGGAATTACTCATGAACCCAGAATATATAAAATTTATTGGCATCTAAGATGAATATTAAAAAAGTTTTCCGCGGAATAACAAACTTAATATGCCCTCATTCACCACTAGTGGGTATAAAAATAAAAAAAAATTCTACACAAGAATTAAAGGCTGAAAAGGCATTTTATATATTAAAACCGAATTTCAGTAAAAATTATGGCTGATAACTAATTCTGTTTGTTTCATTTTGCCTCCATTTATTTTAGTGTTTGCAATTTTTCTACGAAATCGGTATGTATTCAGTTGAAAACATGGGTGATGGAAAATTTCGCTTGTTTCCTCGATTTAATGCTGCTTATAATCAAAAATGATAAAAGTTTTAGGATTTTTGCTAACTCAATACGAACATTGGTTTTTAAGCAAACATACAGGCGATCATAAATCCTGCGGGTTGTTTTCCCGACGCAACGATTTTTCACTTAAGCCTAGTACTCTGCTCAAATTTGTGAAAAATGTTGAGCAACATTGATTATTCCACACGAAAATGTTTGCATTTATCAATGTTACCAATCTTGCGAGTTTGTACAATTTGACGTTTTTATTCCTTCAAAGTATGCTACATTGTTTCGTGTATGTGAAGAAACGCCACATGTATTTTACTAAAATTATTTTTTTTTAATAAAAAATTTATTAAAAAAAAGTAAATATGGATAAAAAACTGTTACCGATTGTGTTATTTTAATTTTTTATTTCTTTTTTAATATTCAGTTCATATTTTTTGCTTTTGCTTAAAATTCCACGTGAAATAAAGGCAGCTTACATTATTTCGCAGTTGTAAAAAAAATGTTGCCAGAAACATTTCGGAACTTTTTCACAAAATAAACAGAGTACAACTCCATCAACATTATTTCGTAGATATTCCGCACAAGTTTTTTTCATATGCATTTTGACAGCATTTCACGTGAAATGTTGAACAGAGTACCAGGCTTTACACAGAAAAAGTTCTCGCCAATTTTTTTTTTCAATTAAAAATTACTACAGAAAATGTTGTGAATATCAAAAAATATTTAATTGATTAAAATAACGAATGTTTTAACTGAAATCAATTTTTATTTTTTTCTGTGTATAGTTTAACGATTTATAGCTCAATTGGAATGTTTACATAAAAATTGGGTTTAAGTTTTGCCCAAGTATTCTCACAAACATTTTGAAAAAAAAAACTCATTTTTTTGACCAGTTTAAAAAAAAATAAAAATACAAAAAATTATAAATAAATTAGTTAAATACCTGAAGTTGATGGATCCATTTAAAAAAAATGGTGTTTTCTAAAAAACAATTCTCTCAAATCGCAATTAAAATATATTGATTTTTACTTTTTAACAAATATTTATTTCGAAATTTTAAAATATTTTTCAACTTTGGCAGCGTATTACAAAAAAAGTAAGCCGCATCGATCCACAATTTTTACAGTTATTGGTGTTGAATTTTATCTACTTTTATAAGGTATCAAATACTTATACGAAAAACTAACTTTATTTTTTAATTAATCCTGGTTTTTGGTACTGTTCACCCCTCTGTGCGACGCACAGTACTTTGTTCCATATACAAGGTGAAACAATGTTATTCCAATGTTCAAAAAAATTACTGTACTGCATTCGTATCTAAATAAATTACATGAAGAAAGCCCCTTTCTTTATTTTAAATGCGTTTCACTGCTGCTAGAGGCCGCTAAACTTATCCTAATTTTTAATAAAATATTACATGAAAACTACAAAAAAAAATTATTAAAAATTAGTTTTAAAGAAGACGTAACTAAAAAAAAAAAAGTAAAAAAAAAATTTTGATGGAAAAACCGAGTTAAAATTTTTTTAATTTTCTCTGCCGTTTAATACCAAGTATCCGAAATTATGATATATGAACTTTTTTAGAGGCCCAAAACGCATTTATTATATTTTATAATTTAGTACTTTAGATAAAAGCTATAAATATTTTTCTGTACGATAAAATTATCCTATTTTCTCTGTACTGGGTTTAAAAATTAACGTTCTATAGAAATTAACTTCAAGAAACTCTCTACCGTGATTAGAGATTATAATATAGCCATAAAAAAATGCAGGTTGTTTTTGCAAGAAATATGAAAATCGTCAATATTCACTTTAAATTTAAAAAAAAACTGAGTGCACCGGTTTTTTCAGTTTTTTTAAAGAATATATCGTTAGCTAAAATGTAAAAAGGCGGAACTAACAAAAAATTCAAAAAAGTGTTTTTGATTGGTTATTATGAATGCTATTGAACTACATGTCTTGAAAAAGTTATGCACTTCTGCGATCAAAAATGTCGCTTTTATTAGCCAAAAACAAAAGGACGTAGCTACAAGAATATATATTTTATAAATGCAAAATTAAGTAGTTACCCATTTTTTTTTTAACAAAATAAAATGAAATGGTTTCCTTTTAAAATTGTTTGAAGAATTCCATGGAAGACTTATCAATGCATGTTTTCTGACATGCTTGTAGTTTTCATTTAATAAAGTTTTTTGCTTCTCCTGTAAAATTACATTTTTGTTAGTTACGCCTTTTTGCATTTTAGCATTGTGAGTTTAAGTGTCATTTTTTGTGCTTTTTCCGGAACACCAAATTGTTCTTGTTTTTTATATTTTTGTATGAATTATTTTCATTATGAATTATGATTGATGTTTGATGTTTGACTATTATGTTAGCAGTCGTCGATGACTGCGAGTGTAAGACGGCAAATCCTTCTGAGGAGATCGAGTGGTTGCGATCGAAACATGTCAGGGTAACCTGCCGGCCTGGGTTCGAGCCCAGCTACAGTCAAGAATGAAAAATTATCAATAACAATTTAAATTAATTTTCATGTTGTAAAATTCCTTTCTTCATAAAAAAATAATTTAATGAAAATTAAATTTAATGAACTTGACCCTAATTAAAAATATTAAAAATTTGGATTAAAAACCATAAAAAGTTCAACAAAATAACCACAATACTAATTACGAAATATTTAAATTGTTTCTTTCATATTTTAAAATACAAAAATCCTTGCTAAAATGTATAAAAAAATTAAGTATGTACATCAATTTTAACATTATATTTAGATGGATTTGGTAATTTTCAACAATTTAACATAAAAAGTGTTGCCGAATTAAATTTTTTTTAAGAAAAGGATTCGTGCACCTGAATCCTTTGACGGAATTTTTTCAAAACTTGAAATTTTGTTTATTATTATTATCATATACCTCCATGCAAAATATTTTTAGTCTGGGTCGACTCCTTCTATTTTTGCACAGTTTTGTTCCACATCAAAGTATTGTGCGACGTGCTAAATTCTTACGAAGACAATAAAATAAAGCAATTTGTTTTTTTCTTCTTACCCACTTATAACTACAAATCGGAAAAAAGCCAACCAATAATAAGGGAATGTAAGAAAAGATAAGCTCACTGCTTATTGTTGGTGTTTTGTTTAAGCTTTGATATTATTACAAGTAAGACTTTGAGTGTTTATAATTATTTTAAGCTTTAAAGTTTTATTTGTATAACATTTTTGGCTTTTTCAAAATCTTTGGAAAAGGTTTCCTAATGATCTGGCCTACGGAACCAGTGACTAACATAAATAGTGGAACAATGTACAGAATGATATAAGATTTTGCAAAAAAATCGTTGTATTCGACTAGAAATGACACTGTGAAATTTCGTGAATGTTTTTTCTTTGCGTGTATGTCGATACAAATTTTATAATTTTCTTGAGCATCTCTTGAGATATACATATGTATTAAGAAAAAAGACTTTTTATTAATTATGAAAAGTTTTAGCTTGAACTTCAACCATAAAAGTTGTCGTTGTGTATTGAAAGTATTTGAATCGTTTATTTCCAAAACCAGTCAAGTCAAGAAACAAAAAATCTAAAATTAAGTTATTGGGCGATTACTGTTTTGTAAAAGTAGAAACATCGTAAAACGAAAAGAAAATCAAATACTGTCCCCATGTGATGATGAAGCAAAGCTGAGGAATGCTTGTTTCTGTTTTGTAAAATTAATTTTAAGATTTTTAGGAAGTTCTCTTTGATTTATACTTCCACTTTTCCAATTTATAAAAATACAAGCAATTTTCATTGTGTGTTCCGACAATGCCTAACAACAGATCTGGCAGCTCTTGCCATGCAATTATCTGACAATTTTTGTTGGCAGATGAATTTATTATCAGACAGTTTACTACCAATGAAATTGTAAGGTTTACTTATAATCGTCTAAAATGTCAAATTCCTTTTGGTGGCAATCTTTTTTGGCAGTATTTTGCCAGACCTTACAATATTGTAAGATCTGACAAGCGTATTTAGACAGCTTTTAAGTTTGCTATTTAAAATCGGCGAAATTATTTTGTGTATAAGCATTTGCTTATAAGCTTATCCCACATTTATCCATCACAATATTAAATAATTTTAATAAATTGCATTAGAAAAATTCTCATTTAAGCATCGTTTCAAACTTGAGTCAAATGCGATAAATAAATGCGCAAAAGTTATTTTTCAAAACTAAATTTGCTTAATTTTAATCATATTTTAATTGTATTCATACATTTCACTTTCGATGCAAGAAAAATAACTTTTTTAATAATACTGGTGGAAATGCACGATGTTAACTATGAGTCACACCTTTACGTCAAGTTTTTTTGGCGTTAAGATTGTTGAAGCCTTTTAAGAAAACGGGCGTTAAAATCAAAATGCATTTCGTGCACTTCGTGCAAATTTGTCTACAATCGCGATGATTGAGCGCAAATTTTAGCCATGAGTGATTGTTAAAAAGCCGATGTATCCGCAAAGAATGACAGTTTGGTGCGGTTAATGGGCTGGCGGCTTCTTCCAAAATGAGGTCGGCCAAGCAGATACCGTTTATGGTGTTTGCTATTTAAAAGAAAAAGTGTACATCAATAAGCCGAAAACAATTTAAAAGCTAAAGGATGAGATAATTCGGCACAAGAAGGAACTTATGTCTCAGAGTCATTGAAATTATGGACCAACGGATAGAGGTATGCCACCGAAGCCGTGGCGAGATTTTAATTGATACTTTGTTACACACATAATTGCTATAGATCCATCCTTCTTTAATAATAGAAAATATTAAGATAATTCTCTGAAAACTTTTTGTTTTATTTACAATTAAAATCGTTAATATCGCGTTTTGGTTGGACTCCCCTTTATAAGCACAGTATATGCCATTAAGCGAGTTTTTATAAATGCATTTCTTGCTTAAAAGCGTCAAAAATGTGCAACTTATACCATGCTTATAAGCGATAACTACTGTAAATGTAAAAAACAGACTTTTGTGAAATGCTTTTTTTTATTGCAAAACCGGCACAATAAATAGAACATTTTGAAAACAAGTAGATTTTTTTTAAAAAGAAAAATTATCTTTTAGCTACTGTTTTAAATAAAAAAATTGGCAACCCTGTATCGAAACGTCAAACAAGCAACGTTAACAATTTTACATTTTTTTGACATAACTTCATTTTTTATCGATAACTTTAGTAAATTTTTTGACAGTTTACACTTGGTAAATTTTTGTATTACATTATATTTGTACTGTTCACCAAAACTTGAATAATGCATTAAAAATGTAGTGCCATAAGGGCTTAAGGGAAAATACTAAACTGTATCACAATTCTATTCTCCTTACAAACCTGCTTCATTGGAAGCTCCATTTTTTATTGGGTAGCATCTCACAACAAAAAAAACCTACAATTAATATTTAACAAAATATAATTTATTTCTTCTATTTGCATTCTTATATGTACACTGTACATAATTCTCATTAGAATTATTTGTTTAAACTTTATTTGAATTAGAGCTTTAACAAATTTCCAAATAATGAATTTCTGCTATTGTATTTCAATAAAACACGTGTTTCAAGATCTACAAAAAGATTTGAGTATTGGAAATTATTTAGAACTTTTCCAAAATATTATTTAGTAAATATTTATTCTAAAATAAATAAACATTTTTTATCCACAACTAACTGCTTCCAAAAAATCTATAAAAATGTTTAGCTTCAAAAATTTTGTAGCATTGTGCAGTTGCCAACTTTAACGATCAGTAAAAATCTTTTGACTCTGCGAAATTAGTTTCACAATGAAGTCCTTTATCTTTTATTTTGTTCTTGTCGCTATAACCGTTGCATTTATCCAAGTTTCAGTAGCAGCACTGGAAATTAGTCCGGTAAGTGATACACAGATATCTAAAATATTTTAAAAATTGTTAATAATTTTCGAAAATGTTTCTTTATTTTTTAGATACTCCCCTCACCCCATTGTCATAACCGCGGAGAAGTTTGTTATACGTATCATGATTGCTGCAGCAAAACCTGCTTAAATTTACATAATAATAGATGTGTGTAATAATAATTTTGTACTACAAGAAGAAGATTTAACAATAAAATAAAAAACCTTTTAAATAATAAAGTTTGATTTTAATAAAAATTTAATTTTTTTACCAAAGATTCAAGTCGTGGGGTGGGCTGACATGAGTTGTCGGGAGAGCTATCCACTTGTGTTGGAAGTTTTACATTGGACCTTTAGTGAATTATGTAACAAACATCTCGAAATTTGGTAGAGTGAAAAAATTGCTAGATTCCAATATAAAAATATTATTTGCTGGTATTTTAGGCGTCATAAAGCGCTTTTCTGTAGGCGGATTTATATGGCCCCGGTAAATTCTGAAGCGATCATGACGAAAGTTTTTATGTTAACTTCGAGTCTAACGAAACTTAATTCGACCGAATTTCACCACAATGCAAATTTATATTACCGGATACAATTTAGGGCGTATTTAAATTTTATTGTTAATTAAAAAATTTGATTTTAATAATAAGTTTTTAATTTTAATTCCAATTATTTGTAATAATTTATTCGATAAAAATTTTAATTGAATCTAACAAATAATTTGATTATTAGTTTGCTCAATTCAATTTCTATATTCATTAGTTATTTGTTTTTTTTTTTTTAATCGAATGAGGTTATTGAATAAAATATAAATTTTTTCTTAATTATTTTTGTAATTGAATCAATTAACACATTGCTTGAAATCTCATAGTTTTTTGATCATATTTTTAATTTAAATTTAAAATATCATTTATTGAAAAAAAATTTACAATTTTAAATTTCTACAATTTTAAGTAATCAATATAATCATTTTGGTGATAGGAGCAAATTCAACAAATTGTTTACTTGATTTTATGAATTCGGTGATTGAAATCAATTTTTAATTTTTTCTGTGTATTTACTCGTGTTGTGGTAAACTTAAAAGTTAATTTTTACAGCATTTTTGCAAATAAATCTCAACTAAATAAATTTGTGTTCATTGTATTGCGGCATAAATGATGAAACAGAATTGAGTCTTCAACTTCAGGCAAAAACTCTAAACCCCATAATTAAAACGTCGCACAGTGGGAAATTTTACGAGAAGGCGGTCAAAATTCCATAACTTTTGACTGGATCGGTATTTTTTTATGCGATTTTTTGTGTTTGATAGGTGCGATGTTAGGCTTTCATTTGCGCTATAAAACGTAAAATTCGACTGATAGGAGCAAAAGTTATGGGGAGTTCAAAATGCATTTTCATTTTTTTGTTGAGTTTCGGTGTAAAAGTTGAATATTTCAAATATGATTTTTTTATAATTTATCATTATTTCTCTTGTATTTTACAACTGATACTTATTTTTTATTGTCGAACTTAGATCCTGTCAGAAAATGCCAATATTTCGTCCCTGTAAATTTTTTAGTCGCAATATTCACAGGGGCCAAAAGTTGGCTTTTTTGGGATGAGACGAGTTGTTATAAGGATAAAACTGAAAAGGAATATTTTGAAAAATTCCCAAATAGCATTCTTGGCAATCGATAACATTTTAGGTAATTCAACTTTTATTTTTGGTTTGAGATGTATGTGTATTTTATTTTTATATATTAATACAAATATATACTTAAATCAAAAACAAATTATAATCTATAAACAATTTTAAATTAAACAATAGTAGTAAAAATTTCTTCTAAATAGCTTTGGGTCTCATTTTCCAGAAGTTGTTTAGCTTCTTCGATTGAGGTTGATTTCCATTTTTGTCGAATACTGGACATATATGGATCTGATGTGCACAACAAAATAGTAATAAGATCTTCATTAGTACAACATCTGGACATTTTTCTTGTGTTATGCTCGCGGAAGAATCTTTAGTCTTTGTTCCTTTTTTCTTGCGCTTCTTCAGATAGATCTCTAATTGGTAGCATATTGTGTTGAACTATTTGTTCCCCATGGTATAAAATTTTATGAACTGCGGTTGGCATATGTCTCCAAGAGTATTTTTTGTTATAAAGAAATGCAGTTTCATTTGCATACTGGCCAAATTTTTTTGCATTTATCTTTCTGCTACATGAAATATCTTGTAAAATTATCTGAATCGTCTTATTAATTCAAAATGTACTCCTGTGATAGATGCTGCAGTTTCTGGATCGGAAAAGAATTTCCTAGCAGTGTTTCCATCATTTGTATTTCCTTCTCCTTGTTTTGGCTGATCAATTATAAGGCCAAGGTGAAGGCATTTTTCTTGAATTTGTTTTTTGTTTGCTTCCTTTTTTCCACATTTTCTTTGTTTTTTTCTTACTGTTTCGCCTAACGGGCCAAATTCCAAATCATAACCCAATTTAAGAATATGCTCCATAAAACGAATTCTGGTATGAAGAGGGGACATTCCAAATTCGTATGCTTCATTGAAACTATTGTCTTGTTGATGGGATTGGCTTAATTGACTTGATGTCTTTTGGCATATGGTACAGCTTGACTAAGACTTTGTTTCGGTTAATGGTTGTGCAACTTTTCCATCGATCATTGTAAGGAACATTTGAAAATTAATTTCAATGCATTGGTCATCAAATTTAAATATTGCCAGTTGAAGTTCTTTAATTTGATCTTTTATTTTTCGAACTTCTTCAGTTATGACATCTTTAGTTTCCTTTTTGTAAACAAACTTTATTGGTCTGCAATACTTTGTTGAAGAGGGAATTTCATTTTTCCATACATCCATTTCTGTAACTCTACTGGTTGACGGCTCTAAGCCAATATAAGTTTTTCTTAAAAACGCAAAAAAGTTTATAACATTTACGCTATTTTGGCAATTATGTGCCGTTTAAAGCATGACATGATTAGTTAATTATATAGTTGCCCTACCTTTTGTTTTCAAAATGTTTAGTAAGCTTAAAGTGGTAAATGTCACATACAGCACCATGGTACAACTACACAATGTAGACTCGTTGGCCCATATGTTTGTTAGCTGTTTCAGTTCACTAAAACCACAAAAGTAAGTAAAACCGTAAAGTTTTTAACCAGAAAAACAAAAAGCTAAATAAGAAAAAGTATAATAAAATCTGTTATTTTAAAATTTAATAAATTTTTTTGTTAAGAAAATGAGCTGCTGAGAGATGTTTGAATATCGCTAGATTTCCCGCTTACCGCTAAAACGTATTTTTTTCCTGCGATTGACATTTAAAAAACGCTAGATTTAGCGGGAAAATCTCTAAATTGGCAACAGTGCTACCAGTAGCCAAGTTATTGCCCGTAACTACAATATACAATACAGTCCTATTGTAGCTCCTTTATCCACCCCCATTGTATCCAGGACTCTAGCCGCTTATGCTGCCCCATTGCTGCTGCGTACACCTCTCCCGTTGTAGCTAAATATGCCGCTGCTTACTCTGCTCCTTTGACTTATTCTGCCGCTCCTTTTGCTAATGCTAATGTTCATTTGGATACCATCCCTACTGTTCCTGTTGCTACTCCTTTAGCTGCTCCCGAAGTCCCGGTTGCTCGCGTATCTCCCATTAAATGCACTGCTTCCCCCGTTTTGTGGTAAATTTTAGAAATTGTTACTAACGATTCGGAAACAAATAAATAATCTCTGATTTATTATTTAAAGAAGATTTTACAACCATTTTCTAATTATTTTTCACTGCTAACAAAAATTGTATCACCAGGGCAAGGGACTTCATGCAATTGCATGTTTGTTGTGGTTACTCTGAGTTCTACCTATAGTTAATATTTTTGAGTATCAAAAAAGTTTCATAATTTTATTTTAGTGCATATTTGTCAGTATGATTTCCAGTCTTATAAAACTATGAGAGACCAAGTGTTATTACAATTGCATTATTCGTTACCGTTTTATTCGTACTAAAGTGTTTTCAGTGGGTTGATGTAATATGTGGCATATATGGTAAATTATGGAGCGATCTTCATGAAATTTGTTAGTAAAATTTGTTTTATATAGAATCTTATATCAATATGTGCATTCCGCCACGATTTATGTTAATTTTTGTAACAAAATTATCAATTTTTTAGGGTGGTGGTCCCACAATTGGATTCATAACTCTTTTCCTACTTTACCGATTTTTCTGGGGCTCAATCCCAAACTGCTTAGGATAACTAGAAACAATTTGACAGCAATATCGTCCTTTTTTGAGTTGTTCCAAAGAGAGCGTGTTTTAAACAGCCGGGCGGACGGACAAGCCTAAATTGACTTCGAATTACTCATGAACCCAGAATATATAAAATTTATTGGCATCTAAGATGAATTTTAGAAAAGTTTCACGCGGAATAACAAACTTAATATGCCATCATTCACCACTAGTGGGTATAAAAATAAAAAAAAATCCAAACACGAAAATTAAAGGCTGAAAAGGCATTTTATCAGCCGTGTCACAGATTCCGTTCGGAATGCTGTCAATTCCGTATTTGCCATTCCGTTCGAAATCATTTTAGGTGCTTTGGATTCCAATCGTTTTCATCAATCCGAAAAATTTTGTTTAAGCGATTTTTATGTTATCCATTTGGCAACATCAGTATTTATTACAATTCAATATGGCAACAAATTCACTTAGCAAGGCAAAAAACAGCTGTTAACAAAATTTTTGTAGACAAAAATTTACATTTGAGTTTTTGTTTATGTGTAAAAAAGTAATCAACTTTAAAATTTGTGAAAATTAAAAAGTTAATATGCCGGGCGTATTTAATTTTTAAATTAAAATGCGGGAAATGCAGGCTAAAAAAAAGTTTAACAAATGTAATTGTTTCCAATTTTGCTTTGTGCTTTTCCGTTTTGTTTTGTGTGTTGCCGGTATGTAAATTTTGGCAAAATATGACAACAAAAGAGATATGGCAATGCTTCATAAATCAATTATTTGCCGTTTAAGATACATAAAACTCCCATTCCGTTCATGAAAATAGAAATGGTTTCATTCCGAAAAATTTTTTCGTAATTAATTTTCTGAAGCACCAAAATACGGAATGAATTCCGTTACCGAACGGAATTGTGTTCTGTGACATGGCTGTATATATTAAAACCGAATTTCAGTAAATATTATGGCTGATAACTAATTCTGTTTGTTTCATTTAGAATTTGTAATTTTAATAAAATTTGCGCTTTTGCCTCCATTTATTTTAGTTTTTGTAATTTTCCTACGAAATCGGTATGTATTTAATTGAAAACATGGGAGATAGAAAATTTCGTCTGTTTCCTCGATTTACTGCCTTGTTTTAAGAAAACGTAAACAAGTGAGTGAGTGAGATATTATATTGAAAACAACAATAAAAAACAAAAATTTGTTTTTGTTTTTATATAATTTCTCACTCACTCAATTGTTTACGTTTTCTAAAAACAGGCAGTTAATGCTGCTTTTAAACGAGAATTTTAAAAGTTTTAGGATTTTTGTTAACTCAATAAGAACATTAGTTTTTAAGCAAACATATAGGCGATCATAAATCCTGCGGGTTGTTTTCCCGACTTAATGATTTTTCACTTACACAGAAAAAGTTCTCGCCAATTTTTTTTTTTTTTTTTGCTTTTTCAGTTGAACCCTTAATCATAAATAATATCAGTTTTAATTAAAAATGTAATCAAGTGAATTAAAACTTTACTTAGCAGGGGTGTTCTGGAAATCGAAAACGCAAGAATTTGGATGTTGTTTTTAATACACTTTTAATCAAATTTTTATAATTTTTGTTATGAAATTCTGTTTAACAGAGAAATATTTGTCATAAGTTCATTTATCACAGAAATCTTATTAAAAAACGACGTTTAAAATTCTTGCGTTTTCGATTTCCAGAACACCTATGTATGTATATCAACAACATTACTTCGAAAATGTTGTTAATATCAAAAAATATTTAATTGATTAATATCACGAATTTTTTAATTGAAATCAATTTTTATTTTTTTCTGTGTATAGTTTAACGATTTATAGCTCAATTGGAATGTTTACATAAAAATTGGGTTTAAGTTAAAAATGTGGATGATCCCCAAATTTAGCTTGTTTAAAAGATTTATAAAATTTTTTCGGGATTTTATTTTAGAAATCGATTTTTAATAAAACAAACAAATTCGAGTCCAGCCTTCAGTTCAGTTCAAATAAAGGAAATTTAGAAAACCAGTGCTCAACTTCTTATTTTTTTTTATTAAAATGTCATTTTTTTCTTGTGAAGGGAAGTATTTTTTGTGCTATATGGAAAAAACCATGGTTGCATAGTTGCATCACTAAGTACAATTAGATTTTAAGTAGTTTTTGTAAAATCTAGTCACGAAGTAGATTTTATTTTGTATGGAAAATCAAAATTTCAAAAACACCTAGAATTTGCTCGAAATCTCGTTAGTACTAGATTTCTTTGTAGTGAAAATGAGCATTTTAATTGTTACAAAATAGCTCACTACACCAGCAAAAACATTACTTACCTGGAAAGTTAGCAAGTAATGTTGGAGAAAATAAACTCTACTTATTTTTCGGCTGAATAACTATTTATTTTTGTTCGAGGTGTCCACAGAATTCAGTACTTACAATACACTTACTAAAAGTCAAAAAAAATCTATTATTAATAAGATTTCTGTAAGACGAGCTAAATTCCCAATATTTCATATTTGATAAATACAGTGAAATTTATTGTTGAGGGAAAGCTAGCTTCTAATTATTATTGAACTAAGAGTAAGTTGAATTGTAAGTACTTACAATATACTTACTAGAAGCCAAAAAATCACTAGTTAATATACCTAATTAGTAGTTATTGAGTACGTTACCAGTAAGTAAATATTCAGTACCGAAAATAACACAACTAATAAGTAGTTATTGAGCTGATTACACTACGTGACAAAATTTCAAAGTCGTGACCAAATGAATCTGACAGCTAATCTTTATGTACAATTTTCCGCTGAATCCGAATATGAACTCAGAATTGTCAAAAATAGAACAGTTTTTGAGATATTTCAAAATAACCGTTATTTGTGTTTTTAAAAAAGATGATGTGACTGATATGCAAATATCCAAAAAATAAAAATTTTACATAAGGATTACGTTTCAAATGCATTTGGTCAAAAAATTGTTACGTAGTGTTATAAGTAAGAAAATATTCAGTAGTGAAAATAATAAAAGTAATAAGTTGTTGATGAGATCATTACCTATTGAAGTTTTCAGAATAATGACAATTGTAATGACACAAACATACCAGGTAACGTATGAAATAACGACTACCTATTACTAAAAATCAAGAAGTTTTTCCTGGGACATAGGGCCATGTTCTGACAATCGCACGATTTAAAATCGCAAAACGCCAGATTTTTTTGATGGTGTTCTTAACTCGTGCGTTTAGCTTGCGATCTGCCATAGTTTCTTACAAATATTCTAGCTCCCTTTTGCCATTTTAAGTCGCCAAACTTCTTGCTATTGCGATTTAAAGAACACCTAATTTGCGATTTTAAGTCATAATCGCCAATTTTAAGCGTTTTGCGATTGTCAGAACATGCCAGATTAAAGAACATTGTTATACAAGGAAGCTTTTCTTTGCCATATTTTTAAAAGTCCAGATTGCATATATATGCAAAGTTTGTATTTTTTTTTAGAACACAGTGGTCTGCTTTTATGTCCCGATTAAAATTTTCTATAAAAATTTAAACTAAAAGAAAACAAGTAAGAAAGTATAGTCGGTCAAGCCCGACCATATGATACCCAGCACCACAGTACTTAAAAACACATCATGCTTATGTGTCCATATAAATTTGGATTTCTCTATGTTTAAAAACTTCATTAAAATCGGTTTGAAAGTTTGTGAGAGGCAGAAATTGCCCCCTACATCCCCTTGTGGTCCTATTTTTGAAAAACTGTATAGCTTATGTGTCCATATAGATATGGATCTACCTTTGTTTTAAATTTCATTAAAATCAGTTTGAGAGGCAAAAAGTGCCCCTTTCTCCCCTTGTGGTCCTATTTTTTTAAAACTGTATAGCTTATGTGTCCATATAGATATGGATCTAACCATGTTGTAATTTCATTAAAATCGGCTTGATAGTTTCTGAGAGGAAGAAATTTCCCCCTATCTTCCCTCGTGGTCCTACGATTTGGCCCATTTTCAATAGGCTTGGTCCTTGTGCCAATAAGAACCTATGACCCAAATTTTATCAAGTTATCTCCAAAGTTGCGACCTGTACTTTGCGCACAAGGTTACATGGACAGCCAGCCAGCCTGCCAGCCAGCCGGACGGACATCGTTAGTTCGACTCAGAAAGTGATTCTGAGTAGATCGGTATACTTTAAGGTGGGTCTAGGACCACTATTTTAAGGCGTTACACACATCAGCACAAATGCATAATACCCTCTCCACTATTGTGGTGTGGGTATAAATATAACTTAATTTGTTTTATAAATTATTTCGTTTTTTCTTTTTCTAATTTTTTTAATTCAAAATTAATAAGTGATTCTAAAAAGGTTTTTACAACAAAACTGTAGCTGGAGCAGTGGTATAAGTCAAAGGTGCTGAGTAGGCCAAAGGATGAGAATAAGTGGCTACGTATTTGCTAACAACAGGTGCAGAGTAAGCTAAGGGAGTAGTGTAGGTAGCAGCGTATTTGGCTACAACTGGAACGTGGTAAGCAGCTGCAACTGGGGCAGTGTAGGCGGCAACAACAGGGCCAGATACTGGGGCAACAACAGGAGCGGTAGCAATACCGTTGTAGTTGCGGGCTATAACTTGCCTACTGGTAGCAGTGACAACAGGAGCTGGAGCAGCAACAACAGCAGCGGGAGCAGTGTAAGCCAAAGGAGCACCAATGAAACCTGGTCTGGCAGCAGCACATGCGATAACGGCAAAGATGGCAACGGCCTTAATAAAATAATTAGCTTTTATTAATTAAAGAAAAGCGAACTGGAAAATAATTTTGTTTGAAAACTTACGAATTTGAACATTGTGATTTAGCTTCTAAAAGGATTTGTTTGTCGAGAAAGATAAAATGTGTTTGATATTAATTTCGTTTAACTAGAAACTATTTATAATGTTTAATTTTCATAAAGTGTGTAAACTTTTTTTATTTATTTACGTTAAAAATGTCTAAAATTAGTTAAAACATGTATATAAAACAAATTTAAAATTTCAGGTGATTTTATGTAAATCGCAGCTAAATTATGCTTAAAGCATACAGACATCAAACTTTTCATTCGGTCATTCATTCATACTGCTTGCTAATTTTAACTGACCCATGCTAAAGTTTTACTGTTGTACTGGTCGTTTTAATTTTAAATGCAAACAGCTGTGACTTTAAATTAGACTAATGATATAAAAATAGTTTAATATGAAATTCTTTTTGCAAATTTATTTCAAGAACATGGGTTTATTTTGAAGGCCTGTTTTATTTTCAAACTAAAAAACGTTAATAATTTTTGTAAAAAAAGTTTTGTATAAATAATGCCTTTTCAATTGCTTAAAGTATCATTAACAATTCTTCTTGTTAGCTAATCATATCCTAATACAACAAAATGTTCAAATACGTAAGTTTTTGCCTCAATTAAAAAAAAAGTGAAATATATTTCAATATTATATTTTAGAACATTGTCATCTTTGCTGTCATTGCCTGTGTTGCTGCCAAGCCCGGTTTGATTGGTGCTCCTTTGGCTTACACTGCTCCCGCTGCTGTTGTTGCTGCTCCTGCTCCGTTTGTAACTGCTACCAGTAGGCAAGTTATTGCCCGTAACTACAATGGTATTGCTACCTCTCCTATTGTAGCTCCTGTAGCCGCCCCCATTGTAGCCGCTTATACTGCCCCAGTTGCTGCTGCTTACACCACTCCCGTTGTTGCCAAATACGCTGCTGCTTACGCTTCTCCCTTGGCTTACTCTGCTCCCGTTGTAGCCAAATATACGTCAGCTTACTCTGCTCCTTTGGCTTATGCTGCCGCTCCTTTGGCTTATGCTAACGCTCATTTGGATGCCGCTTATGCCAGCAGTCGTGTTGATGTCAAGCAAAATTACAATGCCGCCGTTTTACCAGCCACTTATGCCGCTGCCGTCCCTGCTATTCCCGTTGCTACTCCTTTGGCTGCTCACGTAGCCCCAGTTGCTCCTGTAGCTCCTATTAAATACACTGCTGCCCCCGTTCTGTTGTAAATTTTAGAAATTGTTACTAACGATGCGAAATAAAATAAATAATCTGTGATTTATTATTATTTTAAGAAAATTTTACAACCATGTTGCAATAATTTTTTAACTCTATCAAGAATATTATCACACATCGAAAAAAATGCATGTCAAATCGCCGAAAGCAAGGTTTATTTTTCATTTTTCTGTTCTGATTTTGCTTCATAGTTACTTCATGTTAATTTAACATGATCAAACAATAAATTGCAAGCAACATTTCTTTCTTTAAAAATAACTGTAATTCATGGTTAATTAAAAGTTTAGTCAAGTTAGAGCAAAATCACATTGATAGTTAATAACACTACGAATCACGTGGAATGAATGTTATTTCAAATGAAACGTGAATTTTATGTTGAATCCATTTGATTTGAGTGTGAATAATAGCGAGATGAAGCTGCAGAGACATCAAATTGTTTTTTTTTTTAATCATTTTAAATACTTACCCCGGAACCAGAGAGTGAGAGAGAATATTATTTGTTTTTCTGTTTTGCTGCTTCTTTCTTACTTGGGTGTAAGACGATCGAGATTTGCACTTCTAGTTTTAAAATCCCAAAACTTTTTTACCAATTCACTCATACATACTTATTTTTTAAAACTAAGCTAATTTGCTTTTAGTCTCTCTTAAGTTGAGTGTTTCAATTAACGTTTAAGAGAACAGCTAATTACAATTTTAATGAGCATCTTTTTGATTGTCTTTATCAGTGATGCCAACTTTTTGAGAGCAAAAAGCACTTTAAAATTAAAAAAAAGCACTAAAAAGCACTATTTTGAACAAAAAAAGCGTAAAAAAGCACTAATCCGTTTTTAAAATTTAATTAAACACAAAACAAATTGCCTTCGGCTGTGCCGAATATTAAATACCTCCAAAATTTTAAAAAAGGCGACGGCGTAGATGGGGAACCATTTTCATTTAAAATTAAATAATAAATATATTTACATTTGTATATAATAATTTTTAAATGTATTATTATTATCTTCAATAAAAATAATATTATCCAAATCATTTGGAGTTTGAATTGGCCATAAAACAGTTTAAACATAATACAGTGCGAGCCCGATTTTCGTAGCTAAAAAAATCGTTGTTTATTTTTCCATTTACAATTCTTAATATTTTTCAAGCCATTTTCTATTTTTGAAACAGTGTCTACATCTTTAAAAATTTGTTTACCGAAAACAAATACATCGTTTTTATTACGATTACTAAATATGTTGTCAACGCTTAAAAGTGCAACGTTTTGTAAAATTTCCAAATTGCTAGGAAGCCTAGCTCAAACCTCGTAAATAAAGTTTTTGGTAAAACGAATGCAACTTTCTTTTATCACTTTTTTTTATCATTTCAAATCTTAAAATCTTTACAGGCTTTCTCAAAATTATACTCCAAATAGCTAATCTCATCTAAATCATCCTCTATATAACCGAAGTTTTAAAAAATGGTAAAAAAAATAAAAATTTTAAAAAGCATTAAAGGCACTAACGAAAAATTGAAAAGGCACCAAGTTAGTGCTTTTTCTTAGTTTGGCACTAAGGATACAATTTTGGCGTTTTGAGGCATCAAAAAGCACCATAAATAGTGCCAAAAGCACTAAGTTGGCATCACTGGTCTTTATAGGTTGTTTTCTTGATGACATCTTGAAAATAAATTGCTCTTAAATTGCATGCAGCCTACATCACATCTATTGAATTTTGTGAATTTTGACAAGCAGTTTGTGTAAAAATCTTGAAAGCAACACTTGATCGTGTGGCTTACTTTATAAAGATTTTTAATGTAATCGATTACACAGTGCAACAAAATTCGGGTCATCGCCGCCAGCCTCAACACTTGCAACGCGAAATGAAAGTATACTACTAGTAGAGCAAATCTGCCAAATTTTTTGAAAACCCGTTTTACATCCATTGCACGATTTTTTGGTCTTAGAAGAAGACCCCTAGTGAAATTTGATGCAGATATATTCGTAGAACATTTTTACCCTCTAAAGAGCCGTTTTAGTATATTTTTGTGTGGAAGCTAAAAAATCTCCCCTTAAAATGAGTGTTAGAGGGTTAATTTATTCCAAGAAAAGAATCGCCATGCAATTCTACTGCAGACATCTGAAATAGTCTTTTAGCTCAGAAGTACATTTAGGGTATTTTTTTGTTTTGTGCCAAACGCATTTTCAAGAAATTCAAAAATGTCAATGCCCGAAATTTCGAAAATCCGTTTTAAATACATCACAGAAACTTTTGGTCTTAGAAGACCCTTAGTGAAATTTGATGCATTTTTATAAGTGTCATTTTAGTATACATACTTTTGTGTAAAAGTTGGGAAAAAGGACAAAAACTATCCCTTAAAATGAGAGTTAGAGGGTTAATAAATTCTAAGAAAAGAATCGCCATGTGTGGAAACTAAAAAAATGTCCCCTTAAAATGAGTGTTAGAAGGTTAATTTATTCCAATAAAAGAATCGCCATGCAATTCTACTGCAGACATCTGAAATAGTCTTTTAGCTCAGAAGTACATTTAGAGTAATTTTTTGTTTTGTGCCAAACGAATTTTCAAGAAATTCAAAAATTTCAATGCCCGAAATTTCGAAAATCCGTTTTAAATACATCACAGGAACTTTTGGTCTTAGAAGACCCCTAGTGAAATTTGATGCAAAAAATATTCCTAGAACATTTTAACCCTTATAAGTGCCGTTTTAGTATACTTTTGTGTAAAATTTGGGAAAAAGGACAAAAACTATCCCTTAAAATTATTTTTTTAGCTCAGAAGTACATTTAGTAAATTATTTTTCACTTATACCAAACGCCTTTTAAGAAAATTAAAAAACTAGGGGCCCATATTTCGGAAACCCGAGCTAACTTTTCAGATCCCTTTGGCAGATTTGCTCTACTAGTAGTATAATTTCATTTCGCGTTGTAAGTGTTGAGGCTGTTTTTTTTTGTTGCACAGTGTTATCAATTAAGCCATATATACTGTAAATAGTGGTTATTATTTGGTTCAGTTTTCTAAAAAAATGGCCATAGGGAAAAGATGGATTGGTTTTTTCAAACCATTAAAATGCAGGGACTTTATCAAAATTGTAGGAATTTTTTTGGAGACAATTTTTTGAGCGTGTAGGGAAAATATAGATTTTTTCGGGCTATGTAGGGACTTTTCAAAAAAATAATAACATCACTGGAGTATCATGTTCTCTACGCCTACAGAGGCAGTATGTAATGTAATATTGTACATAGATTTAAAGTCTGTTAATTCTTCAAAAGTTTGAAAGCTCTTACTCATATAGTTTTGCAAATAGACGAAAATAAGTGTTAGCTTTATTTGGGAGGTGCCAATTCCACCAAAAGATTCGAAAAATTATAAGGCCTATTGTAACTTCCAGATCATAAGAAACATACTATTAAAATTTTATAAGAATCGATCTAGAGGCTTAGGCGTCTATATACATACTTATATATAATACTAGCCGCTCCCGTGGCGTTCCCCGCCCAAAATTAATTTTTGAAATATAAAGCCTGTGAGTTTTATTGTTTGTAGATCGATCTACATAAGTTTTAAATTTCATCAAAACCTAAATTGCCCATCTATCCCTTCATATTCCTAGCTTTGAAAAACATTAAACCCCTGTGAGTTTTAATTAAAATGATCTATCTATTCAAATAGCATCAAAATTGGTTAGATATTTTCGGAGTGGCATTAATTCTCTGTATGCTCCCTTTTGGTCGCTTTCGACTTCGGTCAAGGGACGGTCGAGCGGAGAGATAGGCTGGAGGTGGAATGGAGGGTGAATAGCGTATTCATGTTAAAATGGATATTCATTTTTTTGAGTATAGAAACTATTGCTTTAATAGATCTCTTTCAAAATTATAAATAATATTTTCTGAATATAGGTGGTTTAGCGGCCCTGAACCCTATCCTAAGTTAGTACCAGTTAGAGAAATACAAAGTCCCAAAAAAATCCCTTTTACAGATTGTTATTCACTCAAGGCTTTAGTTCCAATATTAATAAATTTAAAAAGTACCAGTTAAATAACAAAAAAGTACCAAAAACCCCTCTTACGGATTCTCGTTCACTCAGGACATTGCATGTTTAATTTTATGTTTCAAGCCCAATACTAACGGAAATTCAAAAAGTACCAGTTTAAGGCCAAAAAGTTCCTCATAGAGTCTTATCACTCAGAATATTGCATGTTGAATTTTATGATTCTAGGTCCAATATTAATGGTAATTAAAAAAGTACCAGTTGTAGAACCAAAAACCTAAAGAAAGAAATTTAATTTTCAGTATTTCCCCGTTTTTGTACTTTTTTCTCCATATAAATATTAAAAATTTCAATAATATAGTGGGAGCCCATTTAATACGTATATGCCAAAGAATGGAGAAAAATACTTGTAAAAAAGTGCCAACAATAGTTTGTATTTAATTTTTTTAGATAAGTTTCGAATGTGATATAATGTTTATTTTTACGTTTATCGGGTTAAAAGATAGATGGGGTGACAAAACAGTACCAAAATTCAGGTTTTACATGTTTACTCCCTTAAATGGCCCAATTTTAAAAAAGTACCAGACAACTGTCCGTTTTTTTTAAAGAACAACGATAAGTATTAAATTTTTGTCTCTTTTGGTTTTGAAGGTAGAAAAGGAGGTTAAGCGCCCCTGGACCCTATCCTTAGCACTTAAGTGGAACCTTATATAGCCAATGTCCGTTAAGAGGTTCCATTCTTTATTTTGTAAATTTTTAAAATCGGAGTCGCAGTTCCGGAGATTACCTCTTGCAAACGTTCAAACTTTTCAGCTTTATAATATTAATATAGATCTTAAAAGTGCAAATAAAATATTGTTCTTAATTAAATTAAATTTGTATTTCTTCGACCTTTTTTAAATTATTAAAATAAAAAGTTTTTTCGAGCTCGAGGCCAATTATTTGTAAAAAATATATGTATAATATTTATTAAATTATTTGTTCCAATATTTCGATATCCTTCGGATATCATTATCAAGGAATGAGTTACAAATATATTTGTAAGAGACGTATTACTATCTCCACATTTAATATTGCACTAACTTAACTATTTAATTTTCTTTTTTATTATGTGTCTATAGCTATTGGCGCAGTTTTCCGTGTCTGTTTTATAATTAATTCTCCTCTCCTTTGGTATATTTATTATATGAAGCATCTCTAAAGTATACCGTTTATTATATTTCGCCTCTCTTTGTAATCAGTGTTACCGTCGGATATTTTCAAAAAGTACCAAAAAAAGGGGATATCTACAAAAAAAGTGGCACCAAAAAGTGGATTTTTTTAAAAAAAAGGGGCACACCTTTTAAAATTAAAATAAGTACACCACATTATGTATTTTTTACGTTTTTTTTTCTATTTATTATAGTTTTAAATGGTATAAAAACTTAAATGAATATTTTGCAAATATTTCTCTCGAGAAGTTATTTTTATAAAATATTTACTTTAATGTTTTGGTAATTCAAAAACGTTAAACTTGTTTTCTGCCAAACATGTTTTTTGGATTATGACACTGTTGCAGCAAATAGAAGATGTTTATGAAATGTGTTTTATATATACATTTAGTAATATATTTCTTGTAATATTCCCTCTGAATACATTTTCTTTGATTTATTTAAGACTGACTGCACAGGTAGACATTTTAAAACTTTTTAGAAATTTATTTGCCCATTCCACCAGATTCTTATGTTTTTTGGAATGCTATGGCCGAATATGAGCACAGTTTTCTTCCATCACGTCACATTTATCAGATACACCAATTATTGTAATTTCGGATGATGTTTTGTACCACAATTAATAACAAAATCCATAGTTTTATAATTTTTTTCTACAGTCAACCTTATTACAAAAGTTGTTTGCCCAAGCCCACGATGTCGACAATAAAATTTCTTTCGTATATTTGTTTTGAACAAATTTTAGTTTTTATTATTGTTTTCAATATATGTATGTAAATATGCGAAAGAAATGTTCTTGTCGACTCCGTGGGCTTGGCAGGTAAGCTAACAAAAAAACGAAAATATCACACAAATACTTTATATATAATCAGTTCCTCACTTTAATACAAATAAATGCACGGCATGCGTACATGCTACTAAATTTAAGTGCAAGTGTTTTAATTTCTTTGCTATAGCATAATTAGTTTTTATCCAATTTCGTCTATTTTGGCTTCAAATTTTTGTAATCAGGTTTATAGAACAAAACTATAAAACTGGATTTTGTTATTAATTGTGGTACAAAACATCTTCCGAAATTACAATAATTGGTGTATCTGATAAATGTGACGTGATGGGAGAAAACTGTGTTCATATTTATCTTAAACATTCCAAAAACATAAGAATCAGTTGGAATGGCTAAACAAACTTTTCAATGTCGTCCTGTGCTACATATTTGTTAATGGCCAGTTTCATACAAATTTTACAATTGATTGTTCTTAAAACGACTTCCATACTTTCCTAAAATGTCTTTAGCCTATTTGTAACTTTATTTTATTAAAGCTAATTTAGTAAAAACACGCCAAGCAGAAGCACTACTATGTGACAATGTAAAAATATGAGAGATCAATTTGTACAAGTTAGGTATATAGTTAGGTATATTCATCAAATTTTTTTTCAATGTTCCTATTTCACGCCAAAAATCTTCAGCATTCGAAATTTTAAATATGTGCTCACAATTCGTGTCATTTACTTTACTCTCTAGAAGTTTAAATTCATGTATAAATGCATCTGGGTCTTTAAACTCTGAAACTAATTCGAAATAGTTTATATCTTCATTAGACATTATAAATATTGGGTCTAAATACTTCAATATATTGAGCTTTTTGTTTTTTATATCAATTCATTACACAATTTTTGGTAAAAACTTAGATTTTACTTTTAATGTCAATTACACAAATTTTAGACAAGTTTTCGGTGCACAACAGTTCGGTTTCTGCTTCATGACTTCTGAGGAGAGACCAAATACTTTTTTTACCAACTATTTAAAACTTTTTGCTATATATTCTTTTAAATATTTATAGGAATTTTTCCTAAAAGTTTCAAATATTTGGTAAAAAAAAAGTAATTTGTCTCTTTTGAAAAGTAGTTGTTTTTGAGTTACGAGGTTGCGGAAGAAACCCATCGATATGTGAGATATCTTTATGCCCTTATTCATAATAAATAAAACAGGTTAATAGAAAGTTTATTAAACCGATTTTCAGCTAACCACGCATGACAAGAAAAAAATTCATAAAAACTTGCTTACATATATATGTAATATTAAAGCTGGGGGTTATAATAAAGCAGAAAGAAAAAAAGTATATTTTCCTAGCGTAAAAAGTATCAAAAAAGTGGCAAGAATCGCAAAAAGTACCACATTTGGGTGCATTTTGTAAAAGTGGCCAAATAGTATCCAAGCAGTCGAAAAAGTGGCAAATTGCCACTTTAGTGGCACCAACGGTAACGCTGTTTGTAATATCTCCACATTTTTTAAGTTTGGTGTATGTAGTCTCTCTGCACAGTGGGATGCGAGTGCAGTTTTTTGTGTTGATATTTTATTAATGTTTTTAAAATCTGATTTATGTCCAGCTATACGAGTCTTAAGTTTATTTTTTGTAGTACCGACATAAACTTGATCGCATATGTCTTGGTCATTTCCTGCACAACTAATCTTATATACTACGTCAGTGTTATCCAATTTGTCAAGTTTACATTTGTTGTTTGAGAAAAGTTGTTTTAATGTATTTGTCGATGTGTGAGCAATCATAAATTTGTCCTTATTATAAATTTGAGGATTCTTTATTCTCTCTGCGATACTTGGTACATACGTCATTGATTTATATATTTTCGTATTCTCTTTATGTTCCCTAGGTGGTTTTTTTCCATAGTTTTTAATTAAAGTTTCTATTATATTTTTAGGGAAAGAGTTTCTTGTAAGAATACTTTTAATTTTTTCTTTATTGGAAGAATGGAACGACTCATCGCTAATGGAAAGGACCCTGTTTATCAAATTGTTGGCCGTATTCATTATTATCTTTTTCGGTTGGCAAGAATTGAAATTAATAATTCTCCCTGAAGCCGTCGGTTTTTGGTACCAGAATTATTAATTTCAATTCTTGCCAACCGAAAAAGATAATAATGAATACGGCCAACAATTTCATAAACAGGGTCCTTTCCATTAGCGATGAGTCGTTCCATTCTTCCAATAAAGAAAAAATTAAAAGTATTCTTACAAGAAACTCTTTCCCTAAAAATATAATAGAAACTTTAATTAAAAACTATGGAAAAAAACCACCTAGGGAACATAAAGAGAATACGAAAATATATAAATCAATGACGTATGTACCAAGTATCGCAGAGAGAATAAAGAATGCTCAAATTTATAATAAGGACAAATTTATGATTGCTCACACATCGACAAATACATTAAAACAACTTTTCTCAAACAACAAATGTAAACTTGACAAATTGGATAACACTGACGTAGTATATAAGATTAGTTGTGCAGGAAATGACCAAGACATATGCGATCAAGTTTATGTCGGTACTACAAAAAATAAACTTAAGACTCGTATAGCTGGACATAAATCAGATTTTAAAAACATTAATAAAATATCAACACAAAAAACTGCACTCGCATCCCACTGTGCAGAGAGACTACATACACCAAACTTAAAAAATGTGGAGATATTACAAAGAGAGGCGAAATATAATAAACGGTATACTTTAGAGATGCTTCATATAATAAATATACCAAAGGAGAGGAGAATTAATTATAAAACAGACACGGAAAACTGCGCCAATAGCTATAGACACATAATAAAAAAGAAAATTAAAGAGTTAAGTTAGTGCAATATTAAATGTGGAGATAGTAATACGTCTCTTACAAATATATTTGTAACTCATTCCTTGATAATGATATCCGAAGGATATCGAAATATTGGAACAAATAATTTAATAAATATTATACATATATTTTTTACAAATAATTGGCCTCGAGCTCGAAAAAACTTTTTATTTTAATTGTTCTTAATAATTAAATATTTTGGGTACTTTTTACATTTGGTAACTTTATTTTTACATTTTGGTTAAAATTTTTTTGGTCGTGGCCACACTGTTTGCGATCTTCATACACAATAACTTTCAATTTTACGATGTCGAAAGAAAGTTTTCTTTCACACAAATACATTTTAATTAAAAACAATTTGTTTTTGTTTTGTTATTACGGTTTTTTTTCTTTTGTTGCACACTGACACCTAGTTTATGCCTCAATCAAACATTTCGGCAAAAACTTGATAACTTAAATTAGATCAAACATATTTAATTTTTTTTTTTTATAAATTATTTCGTTTATTACTGTTCCTACTTTTTTTTTTAATCTCAAATTAAAAAGTGTTTCTAAAATAGTTTTTAGAACAAAACTGGAGTTGGAGCAGCTGCATAAGTCAAAGGTGCTGAGTAGGCCAAAGGATGAGAATAACCGGCAGCATAATTGGCTACAACAGGAGCAGAGTGAGCCAAGGGATGAGTGTAAGCAGCAGCATATTTAGCTAGAACGGGAGCAGTGTAAGCATTAGCTGCAACTGGGGCAGCGTAGGCGGCAAGAACAGGGGCAGATAATGGGGCAACGACAGGAGCAGAAGCAATACCATTGTAGTTACGGGCAATAACTTGGCTACTGGTAGCAGTGACAACAGGAGATGGGGCAGCAACAACAGCAGCGGGAGCAGTGTAAGCCAAAGGAGCACCAATGAAACCGGGTTTGGCAGCAACACAGGCAATGACAGCGAAAAAGACTACGACCTAAGATATTTTATTATTATTAGTAAAAAATTTGGTTCGTTTTTTCCAGAGGATACTTACGTATTTGAACATTTTGTTTTAGTTTAGATTTATTTCAACAACTGTTAATTTGCTAATGATACTTTAACCAATTCAATTCGTAATATTTATACTAAAAATAATTTACAAAATTTTTAATTCCCATAACGGTTTTTTCGAACCAATTTAAATAAACCTTTTTATTCGTATTGAAGATGTTCTTGAAATTAAACGGTTCAAAAAATTTTAATACAACTGTTTACACTTACTCCAAAAAAAAACTGACCTTTGCTTATGTCAGTTGTACGAATTCCAATCGGACTAAAGTATGCTTGTTGCATAATTAAATCATGATTTACATAAAGTCAGCTCAAATAGTCAAATTTTAACGGCATTTGACACATTTTATTTAAATAAATAAGCAAAGCCCATTTTAAATTTATACGACTGTACTTTCTTTAAATTAAGCAAATAACAATTAAGGTTTTTCGGCTTTGTACTTTTAACTAGAGTGTGATAAAAACAAATTTGTTGATTTTTATAAACTGGCTCAAATATATTCTATTGAGAGATTAGAATTAAACTAGCCATCTTAAATAGAGTTTGGCGGTTTAAGTTACGAAGTTTGCCACACATGCTGATCTTGTCCACATGAATCAAGAATGAATGGTACTTTTATTGATAATCACCAGGGAAATCGGAAATATAAGCTAAAACAAAATGTTATATGCGGATTAAATATGCAGTAAACACTTAAAAATATGTTTTAACCGGAAATTTTACGAATGTTCCCTGTTTGGGACCAGGGTTGCCAGATCGATGTTGACCTTTTTCGCCAAATTGAATCTCAAAAATCGCCAATGTGAATCATGAAAGAAAAACTTGAATAAAAAGAAAAATGTCAAAAATAAAAAAAATCTTGATATACTTTCGAAACCGTTTTCAATGTATAAATAAGTAAACAAATCAAAAACAGCTGACAGGAACGGCTTTTGTAAGGCGCGTTGTGTAACTTGCAATTGTTCATGCGCTAAAGTTTTTAAACCCACGACACATGTCGACGAATAAACGCGTGTTATGTACTTCTACCTTTATATATTTTATAACTCGTTATAACGTGTAAAGAAGTTCGTACTGCATTCTACTTTGAGGGCGAGTTTAAGTGGAGTTCATTATTAAAAATACTCTTTCAACACAGGCATTACTAGTTGGATTTACTACCATACCAATGGTACGTACCTGCCGTATCCTTATAAGTAGCTAAAGATTTTTGGCCAAAACTGATTTAAATAAGATTGAATATCATTCAACTACCAAACGTTGACTTTGTCCATTATGTTTCATAAACATCCAAAGGTACGTTACGGTTCATAAATATCTTAAACAACAACGAATTTTGTTTGTGATAATTAGTGATGAGATTTTCATGCACTAAAAAATCGAAAATATGCACTAAAAACTCCAAAATATGCATTAAAAAAAATAAAAAATATGCACTAAAAACTTGACCATTTTCGATAAAAAAAAAGCGTTTGTGTTTTTTATTTTATTTAAAACAAAACAAAATGAAATGAAACATTCTATTATTGTTATAGCAATAGAATTCAAAGGTGTAATATTTTTTAAAACTTAATTTAAATAACTACGTACATAATTTAAATTTTTGTTTGCATAATCAAATAAATACTTGTTAAATGACAAGAAAGTATTTGTCTGTTAAAAAGCTTTTGTGCAGGGAAAATTATCTCTCAACGTCAACCGAAGTTGAGGCATACTTGAAGGATGCCAATTCACTTGGAGAATGTTAATTTTCTAATTCGGATCCCACATTGGATTCAAGATCAAAAATAGTTGATTTGTTTTATTTTTTGAAATCCTGTATTTTTTTGCAACACATTTTGGATTTTTTTTAATTTGTCGATCTATTTTTCCTTCCACATGTTGATTTTACTTTCTGCCATATCAATTAATTTAGTTATTGTTTCACCAATATATCCGAAGTTGGAAAATACAATTGCTAATTGACTTTTGATGTTATTTAAATTTAATATTTCTTTTACTTTTTTTATTGCATAAGCATCAATAGCAACAAGCGCTTCAATAAAATTCTTAAATTGCTAAAAGTTTTTCGAATAGAATTCTGAAGCATCTATTTCCCCATCTTGGTAATACTGGCTGCGGTGTTGACGGTACCAAAAGATATATTTCATTTAAAATTGCAACTCGTGAAGGAGCCTTTAAAAATATTTGTTCCCGTATGAAACCAAAAAATCAATATTATCGAATTGAATTCTGATTTTTTCCAAAACTCGGTGTAACCCATGTGCCACGCAAGTAATATGTAACAGTTTTGGATAAATGGTATTAGGACAATTGGCAGCCTTAACCATGTAAGGTGCTGCATCGGTTAAAAATTGAAGGATCTTTTGTCGAAATCTTGTATTTTAAGCAGAGCGCAAAAAAATGTATTTAGGCCCCTATTGCTGTTTACAACTCAACTCAGTTGAGTTGTAATTTCTTAATTTTTGTATTATGGTTTACAACATAACAAAAATTACAACTGATCACAACCAGTTGTCTTAATTACAACTCAACTGAGTTGAGTTGTAAACCGTAATAGGGGCCTTATTGATTTAAAAAAAAAAATTTTTACATTTTTTTGTATACAATATGGAATTTTTTTAAAAAACTTTTTTTATAATATGGAAATTTAAAAAAATATATCACTCAAAAATGCGTAAATAAGCAAAATATGCATTTAAAACCAAAATATACATTTTCACCAAAATATGCAACAATATGCAAAAACAAATCGATGCAATTTTAAAAGCAAATTAAATGAGGCGGAAAGATAATTGGTCAACATCGATTTTAGACCAACGACAAAAAACATGAATTTGCAAGAAAATCACATCCCTAGTGATAATAAATTGCACCTTTTTATAATGGAAAAATGTTCGTAAACTTTGAATATATTCCTGTTTTAAGGATAATAATTTTTTTTGAGGATTTTCAATATCTTCATCAGCTATTTGAACATTACATAAATTAGTTTCAAGTACTGACCATACATTTGAGTGTCTGAAACTTCATACATAAAAATAATATTTTTCCGTATGGAATTCAACGAATTTCAAAACAAATTCATGGCTCAACAAAAATAGCCAACAAAATCGCCATCTGTTTTATAAATCGCCAAAAAGTCGCCACGTCGCCAAAACAAAAATTAGATCGCCAACCAAGTTTAAAAATCGCCACTTTTGGCGAGAAATCGCCACATCTGACAGCACTGTTTGGGACTCATGGGCAGTAATAAGGCTTGCCAGACGGTCTTGATTTACAAAAATGTTTAGTGCTCGTCAAGAATCAAGAAAAAAATATGTTTTTACAAACAATTTTAAAGCCCAACCAAAAACACGTTATTATTTTTAAATTGGTTTGAAGTTTTGATTATACAAAGCTATTTAAAAAGCATATCTGTGGCATTTTGACAAAACATCTTAAGTCGAGATAAGATAGCAAAAAAGTTTTAAAAAAAAACTCGGTTTTATTCAATAATAAAATAAACCGAAATTAAAGAAAAATTGCGTTTATATTACACAATTTTAAAAACGTAAGCAAAAATGTTTTTTGAATGAAAATTCGTACGATTAACAACATTTTTTTATTGACTTAAGATGTTTTGTCAAAATGCCACAGATATTAATATTTCATCGCTTATTTGTATGTATTTGTATTTGTTTTAAAATCTATCAAAACAACGTTTCCTTAATCCAATACTAACAAATTGACAGCACTGAGATGCTGAATTGAAATAGAAACCCATATCAATCAGTGATGCCAACTTAGTGCTTTTTTGATGCCTTAAAACGCCAAAATTTTATCCTCAGTGCCAAACTAAGGAAAAGCACTAACGTGGTGCTTTTTAAATTTTTCGTAGTGCCTTTAGTGCTTTTTACAATTTTTATTTATTTTTTTCTACCATTTTTTAAAACTTCTAATATTATATAGAGGATGATTTAGATGAGGTTCGTATTTAGAGTACAATTTTGAGAAAGCCTGTAAAGATTTTAAGATTTCAAATGATAAAAATGTGATAAAAGAAAGTTGCATTCGTTTTATCAACAAAATTTATTTACGAGGTTAGAGCTAGGCTTCCTAGCAATTTGAAAATTTTACAAAACGTTTCACTTTTTAGCGTTGGCAACATATTTATTAATCACAATAAAAACGATGTTTTTGTTTCAAAAATAGAAAATGGCTTTGAAAATATTAGGAATTGTGAATAGAAAAATAAACAACGATATTAAGTCATGTAGAAAAAACGTATTGAAAAGTTAAAAAACATGCAGTCGGAAATCGTACAAAAGAACGCAAGGACTTTAAAAACAGAAAAGAGTCGTAACTTGGTATTAGTAAAGTGTTAAATAAATTAAAACAGCTCACAGAAAATGCGTTTATAACGAGCGTTGTGTAACCTGCCACTTTTCATGCTCTTTAGTTTTCAAACGCAAGACGCTCGTCTCCAAATATCCGCGTGAGTTACATAAATCAATACTACCAGAACCCCAGATAAGTTCGACCAATTCTAAAATAGCATTGGTAATGTTATTGAACCATAAGTTAATGAACCGTAATTATTGCATTGTCAACATTTTCACTTTAAATTGATTTCAATATTTTTTAATTTAATTTTGTCTAGTTTCAATTAATATTTTTTAATTCTGTTCAATCAGCAGTCTAGTTTCAGTTAAAATTTTTAATTTAATTTAATTTAATTTAATTTAATTTAATTTAATTTAATTTAATTTAATTTGTTTATTCAACAGTCTAGTTTTATATTGATTTTACAAGATTTGTTCGAGCTTCGAGCTAATACACTACTTTAAAATTGTTTTATGGCCAATTCAAACTCAGCTGATGAAGATCCAAATGATTTGGATAATATTATTTAAAAATGTTTATATACAAATGTAAATACATTTATTATTTAATTTTAAATGAAAATGGTCCCCCATTAACGCCGTCGCCTTTTTTTAAATTTTGGAGGTTTATAATATTCGGCACAGCCGAATGCAACTTGTTTTGTATTAAATTAAATTGTAAAGATGGCTTAGTGCTTTTTACGCTTTTTTTCGAAATAGTGATTTTTAGTGCTTTTTTTATTTTTGAAAGTGCTTTTTGCTCTCAAAAAGTTGGCATCACTAGTATTAATGTATTGTGTATTATCCTCTATACTCAGCACTTATTACATTGTGCTCTTCAAAAATGTATAAATTGTATAAAAATTAATAAATTGTAGAAAACTGAAAACCTAAAAAACGCTGAGCACCACTGGATTCAGCGTATTCGAATTTGGTTGACCCTCCGGGTGCCCCACTTCCTTCAAAAAACCGTTTGCCGATTTGAGCACAGTGTAATTAAAAGGTTAAACAGCTGATTCAAAACAAAAGCGTGCATTAGCTCTTTTTACGAGAGTAACAAAAACACCAAACTTGGGTAATTACCCACAAAGTGCCAACACTGAATTCTACTACATAATACTACAAATTTTTTTTTTTTTTGGTACCGAAATTGCCCAGACTATACATGGGAATATTTCTCAAGAACATTGTGAAATTTATTATTTATGACCCTCCTATTGGAAGGTCTTAGCCAAAAATTTATTTAGACTCATTAGAGTGATCCTCTCCACGGAAATCTTTAGTAAAAGGCGAAAGATTTATTCGACAACTGAAGAGAAGCCAGAGTGAATAAAACGCTATTTTTGTTAACTATATACGTATAACTTTATATAAACACAATAGGAATTATAAAGAAAAAGAAGTTGAAATTCAAACTAAAAAAAGGGTTTAAACATAAATAAGGGAAGTTAGCTTTTTAAAAAGAATCTAGGCAGCAACAAATTTTAAATACATTCATACATACATATGTACGTATTAATATGAAGGGATGAATAAATAAAGAAGTATTTTTTGTGAATTCCAAGGTCTATACGATAGGTCTGCTCACCTCTACAACACTACATCAATACGAACTGGGACAAATCTACAAGAAAAATACATTAACACAAGCAACAATGTTACATAGTTTGTTTCAAATATATTTTACTTGTAGATTTGTAACTTGCAGTCTTGAGAAACAGGGCCCTGGTTTTAACAATTGTGTTATTTCTATAAAAGATTATTTTTTAATTGTCAAGAATTCCTTTCAAAATAAAGATTTCTTTTAGGGAATGTTAAGAATTTTGCAAATTCGAATCTGGCAAGCCTAGCAGTAATACACTCACCAAAACAAAATTATCATTTTAGGATAAGATTCTTATAATAATTACTTGTGCCAAATATTATCTATAGTTATTTTAAGGTCTACATACCAAAAAATGTTTGACTTAAGATTATTTTAAGGGCGGGGATAATTATTACGTTTTAAAGTTCTAGAGTGGTATTTGCATGCTAGATTCTAATTAATATAATAAGCTAATCAAGGTTGTAAAACTGTATTACGTAAAGATTCTCACCATTTTAAATAGACTTCTTCCGTTCGACAATAAAAACTGTAAGATCTAAGCTCTCATACAAAACGTAATGTACCAAATTTTAACAAAGGAAGTAAGTACATCGTTAGAACGATTCAGAAAGGGATTCTAATCGGTATACTTGAAGCTGGATCAAGAAAGGTGTTACAAACTATAATAATACCCTCATTACCTATGGTTGGGTATAAGTAGCAAAACAAATATTAAAAAACATTTTTTTTTGTTCCACTGCGGAAGCAAAATTCAGAAAAGCACAACAAGTAATAAATTTGCTTTAAAAAGGTATATATCGTTACTTTAATATAGAAAAGCCCTAACTAACATGTTCCTTATTTTAGAGGAGAAGGAAAAAACTTAATAAAAATTATAGTCTTGTAGTCGCGATTTTTTTTAAACGCAGTTTTTTATTAAACTCTCTAAACAATTTAATAAAAAATGCGTTTAAAAAAAATCGCAACTACGATACTACAATTTTTATTAAGTCTTTTCCTTCTCCTGTAAAGTAAGGAGAATTTTAGTTAGGGCTTTTCTATATTAAAGTAACGATATGTATATGCACCTTAATTGAAACAAAATTAGGTGTTAATGTTATTATTACTAAATAATGCAAAAAAAATGCTTTAAAGGGTAAAATATGCACTTTAATTAAAAAAATTATGCATTTATGCTCTTTTGACTTAAATATTAAAAAAAAACCTTTCTAAAAATAAATCGTTTTACAAAATAATAATTTTGAATTAACAAATAGTTGTTTTTTTTTCTTAATCACTTCGCTCAAATAACAATTTAATCACAGACAATCGCAGTTTTTACAACAAAACTGGAGCTGGAGCAGCGGCATAAGTCAAGGGAGCTGAGTAGGCCAAAGGATGAGAATAAGCTGCAGCATAATTGGCTACAACGGGAGCAGAGTATGCCAAGGGAGTAGAGTAGGCAGCAGCGTATTTAGCTACAATGGGAGCAGTGTAAGCATTAGCTGCAACTGGGGCAGTATAGGCGGTAAGAACAGGGGCAGATACTGGGGCAACGACAGGAGCAGAAGCAATACCATTGTAGTTACGAGCAATAACTTGGCTACTGGTAGCAGTGACAACAGGAGATGGGGCAGCGACAACAGCAGCGGGAGCAGTGTAAGCCAAAGGAGCACCAATGAAACCGGGTTTGGCAGCAGCAAAGGCAATGACAGCGAAGATGACTACGGCCTAAAGGAAAAAGCAAAACGTAATTAAGATTTTCTCAATTAAAAAAATTGCAAAAAAAAAAAAAAACTTACGAATTTGAACATTTTGGTATGTTTTTAAGTTGAAACTACTTCGAAAAACGGGAAAAAGTTTGTGATATGAAAATCTCGCTTGCATTCAATATTTATAGCAGAACTTAAAAAAACAACTTGGCAGTTATCAAATACTTTACACACTTTAATAAAAAATCCCTCGGATTTGCATGGAAAAACACTTCTTGATATTTTTGCTAAAGAAGTTTAAATTTTAAAATAATAATTTTTTTAAATGATTTACAATAAAAATATATATCTAAAAAAAACTGTATGTAAATCAGCACAAAATTTTAGTAAAAATTCAATGTTAAACTAAAGATAAAAATTCCAACCGCAAAGAAAAAATTTGAAATTCATAGCGCATGCGTATGCGAAACAAATTGCCAGTTAAAAATAAAGTTAAACATCTGAACTCTTAAAGTAACTGCAATCGCCTGAAAATGAAGAATTGTGGGCTGGTTTGTCATTTCAACTTTATAATGAAATCAGTTTAATTTTAAAAGAATTTATAACTATAAATAGTTTATCGATTTGTCAATTGGATATCAAACACAATTTAACTGTTTTAACAAACAAATCGAAATCACAATAATTTTAACAAAATGTTTAAGTTCGCCGTTGTTATCTTTGCTGTCATTGCCTGTGCTGCTGCTAAGCCCGGTTTGATTGGTGCTCCTTTGGCTTACACTGTTCCTGCTCCTATTGTTGCTGCTCCAGCTCCCGTTGTCACTGCTACAAGTAGCCAAGTTATTGCCCGTAACTATAATGGGATTGCTACCACTGCTGTTGTTGCCCCCGTAGCTGCCCCTGTTGTTGCCAAGACCGTGACTGCCTTCACTGCTCCAATTGCTGCTGCTGCATACACTGCTCCCGTTGTATCCCATTACGCTACTGCCTACACTGCTCCCTTAGCGTACTCTGCTCCTGTTGTTGCAAAATATGCTGCCTCTTATTCTCATCCTTTGGCCTACTCTGCTCCTTTGACTTATGCTGCTGCCCCAGCTCCAGTTTTATGGTAAAAAACTTCGAAGTCTAATGAAGTAGTTAAGTGTTGTTAGTAGTTATTTAGAGTAATTAAGAAAAGAAATTCCTAATAAAAACTGAAAATAATTTATAAAAATTATTCAGTTTTAATTTTCTGAGAAGGAAATTTTAAACCTAGGGGCTATTCTGGTATTCGTGATCGAAATTGTTTTCGATTCAAAAGCAATAATAATTTTTTTTTTTTTTTTTTTTTGCTGGAGACAAGACTTCTTGAAATTTCTTACAGTTTTAATTTTATTAAATTGAAAATTTTTATATGAAAGTTGAAATTTTTATGTTTTTTTTAGCATTTAGTTTGAAAAGGTTTTTGATTATGTTTGAAATGTTTAGTATTTTTTTATTCAAACAGGGGGATGTTTTTAGGAGCACTGTTTTAAGACCTTTTAATTCTACATAACTGCCAGTGTTCATTATAATATTTTTATTCATGTCAGATTTAAACAATGTCAAACCTTAAAATTACTATTTTTACTCATATTTAAAGCCCTTTTATTCACTTACACTATAAAAATAATAATTTTAATGTTTGACATTCCATGAATCTGGCATGGATAGAGATATCACAATGAAATTTTGAAGTTATGTGGACCGAAAAGATCTTAAAACAGTGGAAGCATACCCATTTTTGATTAAGAAATACGCCAAATTCCTAATCCCAGAAAAGTTCTTTTAAAAAATGATTTTAAAATATGATTTCCAGAAAATTATGAACATAGAAAAAATTTCTGTTCTAATTTTTTCACAATCGGTGTGTTGATTTATTAGAATTTTTTACTAAAATTAATTTTTTTTTGTTTCAAAAGTTAGATTTTTTCGGGTTGGGCATGTGGGAGAAACAAATTTCAAATTAACTTAAAATTGCTTCTACAAGCAAACTCATAACGTTTCCTTTTGTAAAATATAGACATTTTTATATATTTCTGGAGAAAAGATTGTTTTATCAGCGAAAGATAAAGCCATCTTTTGGTGCAATAGTAAAAATGATGTAAATATGTACTACACTCACAATATTCTGTACGTAAAATTAACTGAAATTGTAATATAAAATAAATGAAAGTTCAATTAAAAACCGGTCTACCTATTTTTCATTTATTTTTAACAAAAAGTTCATTTAATTTTTACTGTCAAAAATTCAACACCATATTCCGTAAAATCAAATAAATATTCAGTTATTTTGTAAAATTTTACTGTCAAAAATTCAACACCATATTCAGTAAAAACGATTAAATATTCAGTTATTTATTAAAATTTTACTGTCAAAAAATTGACCCCATATTTAGTAAAAACAATTAAATATTCAGTTATTTTATTAAATTTCCGTTTACTCCACAAAAGAGCCGAATTTCTAAAAAATACCAGACAGACACCTGTCCGCTTGTTTTTCTTATAAGCGAGAGAGGGAGAATATTTTTATTTACTTACCCAGTTACACACGTTTGTTTTACTTTTGTTGTACTGACCACGTTGTTTACAGAAGAACTCTCAATTATAAGACACCAGCAGCATGACCGATATGGCTTCGCAATTATTTTACTTTTAAAATTTGATGTATTTAACTAAATTATTTTAACAAATAGAAAATGGGAATTGCTTACACAAAACAAGCAATTCATTTTTTATAGATAAGTAAAAATTAATTTTTGGTAGTAAAATTATATAAAATAACTGAATATTTAATTGTTTTTACTGAATATGGTGTTGAATTTTTGACAGTAAAATTTTATAAAATAACTGCATATGTATTTGTTTTAACGGAATATGTAGTTAATTTTTTGACAATAAATTTATATAAGATAACTGAATATTGGTTTGTTTTTACGGAATTCGCGGTTGAATTTTTGACAGTAAAAATTAAATGAACTTTTCGTTGCTTTAAATTACATTTTTATTTACTTTAACATAAAGAAGAATTTAACTCAATCAACGGACAATATTAACTGCAACTGAAAATCCGTATTAATATGCACTTAATTTTTTGAATAACTGTTAGAATCAGTTAAAAATAAATTTGCTTGGAATTTTAAGTGTTTATTTATTTAAAAATGACTGAACGGAATATTTCTTTAATAAACTACAGTCCGTTACTGTAATAATATTGTGAGTGTACCTTTATACGCAAATACATTCGCCTCGAAAATACGACTTTACTTATAGAAAAATGCATTAGCATTTAATAACACAACATTCCATTGCTTAAAGTCTGCTTTGCTTCCAATATAAAATATGTTTCACCCACTATTGATAACAGTTTGATAATAAACATAATCCACCCGATTAAAAACTCGAATAATCCTTAAAAACTATCAACCCCAAAAATCCGTTTTATCCGAATATCTCTAAAGGCAAAGGAGATAACCTAAACATTAAAGCATATTTTTTGTAGGCCAGCTTAAGTCTAATTTTTTTGGCGAATTTTTTTAAGGTTTGCATATCCGAGGTTACCAATTTTAGAGGTCCACAAGTCACGCTCCCGGCCTTCTATGGACCCGTGTTCTCAAAATCAACTCAAAAGCTGCCTGGCTATGACAGTTTCAGGAATTGCATCAGTTGCAGAATAATTTTTGATACAAAACGTTCTTAAGCCATTTGGGGTATTCACAAGGTGTGCTATCTTGTTATATTGTCATAATCTTCTAACATTTTACAATGGTTTAAAAATATTGTTGTTGCTTTGTTAACAAAAAGTGTCTTAAATTAATAGAACTTTGCTTGCTAAGTTTATTGTGCTTTCGTAATTAATCAGAAGAGACCTGCGCTGAGCGGCTGAGCCAAGCCGCATTAGTTTTTGTAGCTGTGATGGTATAGTTTTATCCGGCTAATATCCGAATTTAACCTGCGGCTAGCAATTTTTGCAACAAAACACTTGCGGCGTCAAATTATATCGGCTTAGGACTCTGATGTTTGGTAAACAAACAAAATAAAATTTATTGGTGATTTGCGTCTAAAAAATGGAAAATAGACAGATAAGATCTAATTTAATTTATTAACGCATGAATTAGAATTAAAAAATATGTTGATGTTAGGTAAATATTTATTTTTTATATTTGTTTTAAATCAGCTGATTTTAATTCAAAATATCACACTAAATAATGACGGGTTATTCACAAAAGTCGTATTTTTTCATGTTATTATTTTAAGACTTATGACTTTATGACAACTTATGAATCCCCCAATTGTAAAAAAAATGTTGCGAGCAATATCATTTTAATGAAAAAAGTGTTCAACAGACAGTTCCAAACAGTTGCTTACGTATACATGGGGTTATTATTTATTTATTTAATTACAATATTTTGTTCCCGACGCACAGTGGCTGAAAATTTTATTTCATTGGCCAAAAGTTTAATTTTTGTTTGAAACCGATTTCAAAAATTTTAACTTTATTTAATGGTAAACATATTAAAACTAAGGTAGCCAAAAAATTAGGTCAAAATATTGGTAATTGTGGTTGTACCATGTTGTTAAACACAACTTTTTTTTTAATTCATTACCATTTAATTTAATTACCATTGCTCATTATCGTTGAAAAAGTAATATGTGCGACTATTGTGTTATTTATATTTGAGATGTTAAGACATATTTTCTAAACTACTATATTTTTGTCAAATTTCCACTTTAGTAGAATAGAACTTTTGCGGATCAAAAGGGTAAGACCAATGAGAGAAAGGTGAAAGTGTTTTCTTTAACCCTGTATATAATTTTGTACCCGCTTGGACCCGCCTGTTTAACACTTTTTTAATTTTAATGAAATAACTCCAAAAAAATTTCTAAACTACTATATTTTTGTCAAACTTCAACTTTAGTAGAATAGAACTTTTGCGGACCAAAGGGGCCAAGAAGGTAAAACCACTGAGGGAAAGGTGAAAGTGTTTTATTTAACCCTGTATATACTTTTGTACCCGCTTGGACCCGCTTGGACCCGCCTGTTTAACACTTTTTTAGTTTTAATAAAATTACTCCAAAAAAATTTCTAAAGTACTATAATTTTGTCAAATTTCGACTTTAGTAAAATAAAACCTTTGAGGGCCAAAAAGGACCACGAAGGCAAAACTCCAAAAAAAAAATGTTTTTTTTTTTTGAAATTTTTTTTTTTTACTTTTTTTTATTATAACAAAACAGCAATATATTCAGCTCAGATTACGTGCGATTGAAAAAGGCTCAAATCCGTATCCAGCATATCATCACAAAACAGCTGCTAAAATGGAATGTTTGCCATTAAAGGACACTATTACAATCACACCAATTTCGGCAGAGGTACAACTACAATCTCTACTTGATCACACAGCCGAACGCTTGCTACAATCAATAAAAGGAAATGAGTTAAAGAAACATGGAAACACACAGTTAATTCTTTTTTTTTTTAATGGAAATGTGATGGTTCTTCCCGACAAAAAAAATACAAACAAGTAGTATGTGAAAATATTTCGGACTCAGATTTGTTCATGGTATCATTTGTACGATTGCGATTAAAAAAGATTTTGGAAGATTCAGAGCCTTCGACTAGTACAACGCAAACAAAGGATTTTTGGAAAAATGAGACACCATCTTCTACGAAATACTGCAGGCCTATTAAATTTTAATTCAAAAATGAAACTCATGATGCCATTAACAAAGAAGTTAGTGATATTAAGGCCCAATATGCAATACTGCAGCCATTACAATTAGATTTAGAGGGGCAGCAAATTGAAGTTAGCTACCAATTAGTGCTAAGAATGATAGATGGAAAAATTGGCCAGGCTTTGACTAACACGAAGGCTGCATCCAGCTGCATCATATGCCATGCAACATCAAGCCAATTAAACCAAGTCCCGACCAAATCATTAGATAATACTGATGCATATGAATTTGGATTATCACCACTACATGCAAGAATACGACTTATGGAACACACACTTAAAATCAGTAATGATTTGGATTTCGGATCTTCGGGATCAATAAGAAACAACGAAACCAACAAGGAGTTAAGAAGTTCAAAAAGGAAACATGTTCAAGATGAATATCGCAAATGTGGGTTGATTATAGATCAGCCGAAGCAAGGGTCAGGCAATACAAATGATGGCAATACCGCAAGAAGATTCTTTTCCGATCGAGAAACAGCATCTGAAATAACAAGTGTTGATTTTAACCTCATTTTTAGATTTAAAATAATCCTAGAAGTTCTTGCGTGCAATGAGGAAATTTACTCTACAAAATTTGGAGATTTTGCTAAAGGCTAGATTACACTATCTCACAAGTCTTACGTATTCCATAATACATTGTGAGATAGAAATCTTATGAGTTTTGTTGCGACTGTCAAAAAATCTAATTTCACACGACAGTTTGTGTTCACACCATCACACAAAGTATAAACACTCACATATGAAATAAAATGCAACCCTGATCCAATGAAAAGTATTATTGTTTAGAAATTTTTCAAAAAACGATGAAGTCAAACTTTTTTCATAATACTTGTCATTTTCGTGACACATTGCATTCACACTATCACACTTTGTCATATTACATGACTTTTTGACATGTATTTATACAAAGTATAATAGTGTAATCCAGCCTTAGGGAAACTGCAAAAATATATACAACCCAACCATGGGGAAATATGTCTGCTACAGTTCACAAAATCCTTTATCATGAAGAAGATGTCCGTAAATATCAGTTGGTGCCACTTGGATTACAGATTTTATAGAGAGCACACTACTAGAAAAATTCACGAAATTCCACAAATGAAGATCTATTTAATATATTATTGGCAACGTCAGATCCGTTTATCTCCAGTATTCGAAATCAATGGAAAGTGGAACATCAGGTTTTACATGAAGAAGTCCAAAAAACTACTAAAGAACAGAAATAACACAGAACAGAATATGGAATATTTGCAATCAATCTTTTAATTAAATGAACAATAATTATAATTCATTAGATCTAAGACAGACATTGTATTAGTAAAAAATAATAATAAACAGAAACTCACATTGTTACAAAAGCTTTTAAAATTCTGTAGTAATAGCAAGATTTAAGATAATAGTTCTAAAGTTTTTTTAAGTGTAAACAAATTTGAAAGCAACAAATTTTTAATATTTCAGTGTTTTATAGTGTAAACATTTAATTTTTTGAGTGTCCCATTATTACAAAAAATGTTAATGATTATTATTTAAATCCAAAAATTACATTTTTAAATAATTAAAACAAATAAAAAAAACCATATTTCACGCTAAAGTTAAAAAAAATCTAAAATTCCACTTTGCCCTTAAATTCCCCAATAACTACTCAACCGATTTTAATGAAATTTAAAGTGAAGAAAATTTTAAGAATAATGGTCAATTTTCTTTTCAACATCAATTAATAGGTTTCAGAGAACACTATAAAGTCTACGTAATGTAATTATAATCTAATATATCATAAAGCTAATGTGTTGGCTAAAAGACAAATCTTTATCAATAAAAAATCCAATAGTCTTTAAATATGAAACGAAATGTAGAGGTATGTCACCATGTACAATATTTAAAAGGTTCTCGTTCATATTACTAAAGTTAGCAGCTTTCGACTTAGAAATATTAAGCGAAATAAAATTAGTATTAAACCAGCTTTGCCTATTCTCCAAATTACGATTAACATTACACAGAAAAAAATTAAAATTGATTTCAATTAAAAAATTTGTGATATTAATTAAAAAATTAATTAAATTTGCACCAGTAAACAAATTAATAGTATCAATTAAACCAATTAATAGTATTAATTAAACGTTTAATTCACTTGATTAAAAATTTAATTTTTTCTGTGTACTATTAACTCACTCCCAGATTTCGCTATAACCACCATTTTAAAGTCATCAGCATATAGATAACCTTTTAATGAAACTATAGATGAAAAGATATCATTTACATAAATTAAAAACAACAATGGTCCCAAAATGGTACCTTGGGGTACGCCTCTAGAGATGCATTTAGTCGATGACCTAACAAAACCTAGTTGTACAAATTGTGTCCTATGCGTTAAAAAGGCTTCAATCAACCGACAAGCAGGTTTCGTTAGCCTGAATTAAAGAGGACACTTTCAGTTTTCTGATGGTACTAAAATCTCTTTAACACCTATTCCTCTGAAGTTCGGATTTAACTAAAATAAAGAGCCTGGGGAAACATTTAAAAACACATTAGGTATAAATGATACAGTGATGTAACGAATCATTTCTTAAAGACTACTATCCCTCTAATATAACAAAAAAATCTCCATACATTATTGATAACAGTTTGCGAGTAATCATAATTTAGTTCTGATCACACACAGTAAAAAAAATTGGGTTTTTTAAGCACTTATGAAAAAAGCGCATATTCGAACGCTTCAATATGAGAGCTCTTATACAGCAGTACATGATAAAGAATAAAATATACAAAAAGCTGACAACGAAGAAGGTTTTAAAGCGAAAAAATAAAATTAAATTATTGTTTACGAAAATTATTAAAAAAAAGGCATTTTAATAAGTAGAAGCAGAACATTAATGAAAAAGCACTTCAGGAGTGCTTTGTTTGCATGTTAAAAGAAGCGCTTATTGTCAGCAGAAAAACGTCCTCCAAACCGGGAACACTTCATACAAAAATCAGGCATCCCATCAGCAGGTTTGAAGCGATTTGAGGTATGAATTAATACATAAAACCTGCTCCTTTTGGAGCTCATTTTTTACTGGACAGTTACAAAAATCAATTTTTTTCTAAAACAACATAAAATATTTGTTTCCAACAGCATCCCACAATTACCAATCTAATCTTTAATCTAGTTTTTGGATACCTAAGCTCTAATATTTTTGCTATCGAATGACATTAAAATTTTTGAAATCGGCGATAACAAAAGATTAGACTTTTAGCCTATGAAATTCAAATTTTAGCCACAGCGACGTTACTAGAATTTCCATTGACTGGAACCCGCTGGGGAGCAGAAGAAGCGGACGTTCAGCTCATACATGGAGACGACAATAGTTGAGGTGAAGTGAACGCGTAATTAAGGCCGAATGCTCCTTGTAGGAAAACCGGGAACTTATATACACAGAAAAAAATTTTGCGCCAGTAAAAGCATTAATCATAAATAAAATCAGTTTTAATTAAACGTTTAATCATGCGAATAAAACTTTTAATCAAGTATATTAAACGCTTAATTGACAATATTAATTTGCACTAGTAAACAAATTAATAATATCAATTAAATGTTTAATTCACTTGATTAAACGTTTAATTCACTTGATTAAATTTTTAATTAAAAATAATTTTATTTTTGATTAAGGCTTTAACTGGCGCAAAATTTTTTTCTGTGTATGTATGTGTTTATATACACATACATACATATCGGTATACTATAAAAAATTTAAACAATATATAGAATATATATCGCTCCTTTGCTGCAACGTCGTCCTAACTCAAAAAATTAAATTTTGATGCAGAATTGTTGGCTATGTTTTTTTCTTTATATTGTGTATAAAATTCATCTTTATATCTTTCCTCGTTTAAAGAGAATGTGTCGTTATTTTTATAAAGGCTGGTCCAAATCAAACGCACGATGTCAATTGTAAAAAAAACTTAAAGTTTTCAGAGAATTATTATTTTTTATTGTTATAGAAGGATCTATGACAATTAATTTTTTTTTTTTTTTTTTTGTACCGAAAATTTCCAGACTATACATGGGAATATTTCTTAATAAAATACTGAAATTTATTATTTATGGCCCTCCTATTGGAAGGTCTTAGCAAAAATAATTTTTAGACTCATTAGAGTGATCCTCTCCACGGAAATCTTTAGTAAAAGGCGAAAGATTTATTCGACAACTGAAGAGAAGCCAGAGTGAATAAAACGCTATTTTTGTTAACTATATACGTATAACTTTATATAAACACAATAGAAATTATAAAGAAAAAGAAGTTGAAATTCAAACTAAAAAAAGGGTTTAAACATAAATAAGGGAAGTTAGCTTTTTAAAAAGAATCTAGGCAGCAACAAATACATTCATACATACATATGTACGTATTAATATGAAGGGATGAATAAATAAAGAAGTATTTTTTGTGAATTCCAAGGTCTGCTCACCTCTACAACCCTACATCAATACGAACTGGGACAAATCTACAAGAAAAATACATTAAAAAAAGCAACAATTTTACAATGTTTGTTTCAAATATATTTTACTTGTAGATTTGTAAATTGCAGTTTTGAGAAACAGGGCCCTGGTTTTAACAATTGTGTTATTTCTATAAAAGATTATTTTTTAATTGTCAAGAATTCCTCTCAAAATCAAGATTTCTTTTAGGGAATGTTAAGAATTTTGCAAGTTCGAATCTGGCAAGCCTAGCCGTAAAAGACCCACCAAAACAAAATTATCATTTAAGGATAAGATTCTTATAATAATTACTTTTGCCAAATATTATCTATAGTTATTTTAACATCTAGATACCAAAAAATGTTTGACTTAAGATTATTTTAAGGGCGGGGATAATTATTACGTTTTAAAGTTCTAGAGTGGTATTTGCATGCTAGATTCTAATTAATATAATAAGCTAATCAAGGTTGTAAAACTGTATTCCGTAAAGATTCTCACCATTTTAAATAGACTTCTTCCTTTTGACAATAAAAACTGTAAGAACGTAGCTCTCATACAAAACGAAATGTACCAAATTTTAACAAATTATTTCAAAATTGCGCCATGCACATTGCCAACAAGGTTTGCATAAACAGGCAACCGAAAGAAGTACATCGTTAGAACGATTCAGAAAGGGATTCTAATCGGTATACTTGAAGGTGGATCAAGAAAGGTGTTACAAGCTATAATAATACCCTCATTACCTAAGGTTGGGTATAAATAGCGAAACAAATATTTAAATCATTTTCTTTTTGTTCCGCTGCGGAAGCAAAATTCAGAAAAGCACAACAAGTAATAAATTTGCTTTAAAAAGGTATACATATATGTATATGCACCTTAATTGAAACAAAATTAGGTGTTAATGTTATTATTACTAAATAATGCAAAAAAAATGCTTTAAAGGGTAAAATATGCACTTTAATTAAAAAAATTATGCATTAATGCTCTTTTGACTTAAATATTAAAAAAAAAAACCTTTCTAAAAATAAATCGTTTTACAAAATAATAATTTTGAATTAACAAATAGCTATTTATTTTTTTTCTTAATCACTTCGCTCAAATAACAATTTAATCACAGACAATCGCAGTTTTTACAACAAAACTGGAGCTGGAGCAGCGGCATAAGTCAAGGGATCTGAGTAGGCCAAAGGATGAGAATAAGCTGCAGCATAATTGGCTACAACGGGAGCAGAGTATGCCAAGGGAGTAGAGTAGGCAGCAGCATATTTAGCTACAATGGGAGCAGTGTAAGCATTAGCTGCAACTGGGGCAGTATAGGCGGCAAGAATAGGGGCAGATACTGGGGCAACGACAGGAGCAGAAGCAATACCATTGTAGTTACGGGCAATAACTTGGCTACTGGTAGCAGTGACAACAGGAGATGGGGCAGCGACAACAGCAGCGGGAGCAGTGTAAGCCAAAGGAGCACCAATGAAACCGGGTTTGGCAGCAGCACAAGCAATGACAGCGAAGATGACTACGGCCTAAAGGAAAAAGCAAAACGTTATTAAGATTTTCTCAATTAAAAAAATTGCAAAAAAAAAAACTTACGAATTTGAACATTTTGGTATGTTTTTAAGTTGAAACTACTTCGAAAAACGGGAAAAAGTTTGTGATATGAAAACCTCGCTTGCATTCAATATTTATAGCAGAACTTAAAAAAACAAACTTGGCAGTTATCAAATACTTTACACACTTTAATAAAAAATCCTTCGGATTTGAATGGAAAAACACTTCTTGATACTTTTGCTAAAGATGTTTAAATTTTAATATAATAATTTTTTTAAATGATTTAAAACAAAAAAATATATATCAAAAAAAAACCAAAGAAAAAAAATTTGTATGTAAATCAGCACAAAATTTTAGTAAAAATTCAATGTTAAACTAAAGATAAAAATTCCAACAGCAAAGAAATAATTTGAAATTCATAACGCATGCGTACGTAAAAATAAAGTTAAACATCTGAACTCTTAAAGTAACTGCAATCGCCTGAAAATGAAGAATTGTGGGCTGGTTTGTCATTTAAACTTTATAATGAAATCAGTTTAATTTTAAAAGAATTTATAACTATAAATAGTTTATCGATTTGTCAATTGGATATCAAACACAATTTAACTGTTTTAACAAACAAATCGAAATCACAATAATTTTAACAAAATGTTTAAGTTCGCCGTTGTTATCTATGCTGTCATTGCCTGTGCTGATGCTAAGCCCGGTTTGATTGGTGCTCCTTTGGCTTACACTGTTCCTGCTCCTATTGTTGCTGCTCCAAATCCCGTTGTCACTGCTACAAGTAGCCAAGTTATTGCCCGTAACTATAATGGTATTGCAACGACTGCTGTTGTTGCCCCGGTAGCTGCCCCTGTTGTTGCCAAGACCGTGGCTGCCTTCACTGCTCCAATTGCTGCTGCTGCATACACTGCTCCCGTTGTATCCCATTACGCTACTGCCTACACTGCTCCCTTAGCGTACTCTGCTCCTGTTGTTGCAAAATATGCAGCCTCTTATTCTCATCCTTTGGCCTACTCTGCTCCTTTGACTTATGCTGCTGCCCCAGCTCCAGTTTTATGGTAAAAACTTCGAAGTCTAATGAAGTAGTTAAGTGTTGTTTGTTGTATAAAGAGTAATTAAGAAAAGAAAATCCTAATAAAAACTTAAAATTATTTATAAAAAAATATTGATTAACTTTTAGTTTTCTGAGAAAGAAATTTTAAGCCCGGGGAATAATCTTATTTCTAATTCCGTCAGTCGAACCTGAACGAATCAAAATTTTTTTTTTTCAATGTTGTGAAAACTCAAATAGTTTACATAACTAAAAAATTTGTTCTTTTCCAATTACACAAAGTTTTTTCTATCAAACAATAAAAAAAATAGGGTGGTCGATTATTCTTTTTCTTAGACATTTTTCAGAAACCGGTTTTCGAATATTTCGACTACATAAATCTTTTTTTTAAATCGACTTAGGCAAAACAGTTAAGAACGCTTTCTGCGTTTGTTTGTCAACCGAACCTTAATGGGGAGAGAAAAGTATCAATTAAAGGAAAGAGCGGCAAATTGAGTGTCTTTCTTATACTTTTCCGTGCTGTATGTGATAATTTTTGTTTTTCATCTGGTAATTTTATAATTTTTGTTAGTATTCGATCTGCAAAGATAAAATTAAACATGCATAGTCCTGAGTGAATAAGAATATGTAAAGGGCTTTTTTTGGTACTTTTTCGGTCTCCATCTGGTACTTTGATTAGACAAAGGCGTACAAAAATTGCAATCTTTAATGTGAATATTAAATATATCTATCTATGTATGTAGTGGAGATTATCCAAAATATATTCCCTGCAGGAAATGTCAGTAGGGAATTTGTACTGACTCACGGCCTAATTTATAAAAAATAAAACCGGTTAATTAAGGGTTAATAAAATGGATTTTCATACAAAATCCGTTTAATAAACCCTTTATTAACATGTTTTATTTTTTATAAATAAGGCTGTTAGTCACCAGTGCTAGTGACTTATAATCAGGGCTGGGCAGTATTTGAAATACGTATTTAAAATACAAATACAAGTATTCTGTATTTTGTATTTTAAATACTTGTCCATCAAGTATTTTGTATTTTAAATACATACAATAAATAGAGGTATTTTGTATTTTAAAAACATACAATAAATAGAAGTATTTTGTATTTTGTAGTTTGTATTTTGTATTTTAAATACATACAATAAATAGAGGTATTTTGTATTTTAAAAACATACAATAAATAGAAGTATTTTGTATTTTGTAGTTTGTATTTTGTATTTTAAATACATACAATAAATAGAGGTATTTTGTATTTTAAAAACATACAATAAATAGAAGTATTTTGTATTTTGTAGTTTGTATTTTGTATTTTAAATACATACAATAAATAGAGGTATTTTGTATTTTAAAAACATACAATAAATAGAAGTATTTTGTATTTTGTAGTTTGTATTTTGTATTTTAAATACATACAATAAATAGAGGTATTTTGTATTTTGTATTTTAAATACATACAGATGTGTAAGTATATTGTATTGATAAAGACAAAGAATCCAAAATCTTGCAATTTATACTCTGAAGGAAAATTACAAAAAACTTAAAATGACACCTGGAAATATCAGAAGTAGAAGCACCAGTAAAGAAGACGATGATTTTGTTGTTTTCGTAGATAGAATATCTAGGATATCAAATTTAGAGTTGGAATTTGTCAGTTTCGGCAGTGACAAGAGCAAAGACATAATCACTCTTGACAGCTATGCAAATATAAAAATAGTATTCATAGAATTCAATAAAAGTTTGTGCTCATCAGGACCTGTAGAAAGATTATTTTCTTCAGCAGGTTTTATTTATTCTCCAACAAGAAACTGTTTGTCTGATGCTACATTCAAATATCTTTTTTTTTTTTTTGTTTGAATGAAAATGGTGTATTTCGTATTTAAAATATATACATGTACAAGACGTGGAAGTATTTTGTATTTATTTAAAATACGTACAATAAATTTAAGTATTTTGTATTTTGTATTTCAAATACATACAGTAAATAGAAGTATTTTGTATTTTAAATACATAACCTGAAAGTATTTTGTATTTTAAATAAATACATGACAAGCAAGTATTTTGTATTTTAAATAAATACCGCAAACCATGTATTTTGCCCAACACTGCTTATAATACCCCAGACAATGTTATTTGCTACAGACATTTTACATGTGCGTGTCATTGAAAATCTACTACTGACGTTGGTACAATTAACTAGGTAGTTCTGTTGGGTCCATATGTAGACCTTGGAACAAGAGAGTCACTACCCTACAAGACATGGATGACCGAAACTAAAAAAAAAATTTACTAACACACTTGCAACAATTTTACATTAGTTGTACCACTCTTACATATATGTTAGAGTATTACAACTCAAAACAATTCACAAAAAATTTAAATTTTTTTAATAAATTTTTGTCATAAGTTTTACTGGCTAATATTAGTGAAAATTTATTAATTGTTAAAATTTAATACTGCAAAATATTACTTGCTATTGCTGTTAGGAAAAATAATCCGGAGGACAGGGTGGTGGATTCGCTGGAAACAACGGAACTAATGTACGAAGCTGTTGTGGTCATTCGGGTGGTGGCTTTGGCCAGGATACTCGTTTAAGATTTGGTGGTGGCAATAAAGAAGCAAATAATAACTGATAATCAAACACCTGATGACTTTTGAAGTAGGTATATATTTGGTTTTTTGTCCACAAAATGTTAACAAAATAAATAGGCTTTTTAAGATCTCCCGCATTTCAAATGAACTTTTATAGATAAGATCCTAAAACAAGATCCAGACCCATGCAGAGAATTGGCTTAACAGATAAAAAAAAAAGACGCGGATGATATTGGTTAATTTGTGTATGTACGCAATAATTTAGAAAGGAGTAGAACTGGTTTTTGGAACAACCAGCCGTTTGCTAGATTTCGCAGCTAATATGAGCCACACAAATTTGTACTCGATAGGAATTTATATAATAAAAACTTTAATTTAAAATGAAAATTTCAAAAAAAAAAATTATTATTTTTAAAGGTGTCCGGTTCACAGAAAAAAATATCTCAAGAAAATTTTTAACAACACAGTTTGTTAAAAATAAAATTTTAGGTCAACAAACTTTTTGTTTGATTCAAAGAAAAAATTTATCAAATTTACACTTTGCAAAATAGCACTCAATAAAACATATTTAAAAATGAAATAATTAAATATTTCTTCATATTCAATAAAAAAAATATTTGAATCAAAGTAAAGACAGTATTTTAACAACTCTTGTCCATTTTTAAATAGCTCATAATTCTCATTTGTTTTACAGTTTTATTTGAATAATATATTTAGTTTTTCCAAAGTCTTTGGAAAAGGTTTCCTAATGATCTGGCGTAAGCAACCATTGAAACTTACTTATCCCCGCATAATAAATTTCAGTGTTTTTATAAAAATATAAAAATTTAAAATTTATAACATCATCATTAATAAATAAAAAAATAAAGATTCGATTAACATTTTTTTTGATTTATTCAACATTTTCAACAATTTATTTTAAGAAATCAAGTAAACATTTTGTTGAAAAAAATTATTTTGGGCAACAACTTTTTTTATTGACTCAATAAACTTGGTTGTTGACTAAAAATTTAATAATTATACATACAAACTTTTTTATCAATACCGCAAAAATCAAATATGCGATTTTCGTATTCAAATATGAAAATTATTTTTTGCTGTGTATAAACATCAGTACTGACTAGTCAGCTGTGTGCGGAATATACATCAGGGGCCTAATTCGAAAGCAATTTTATTTCTAATTCTTTCAGTCGATACTTAACGAATCTAAACTATTTTTTCAGTATTGTAAAACTCAAATTAATGCTTTTCAACACTGAAAAAATAATTCCGATTCGTTCAGTATTGACTGAAATAATTTGATATTAAATGGCTTTCGAATCGAGAAAGTACTCGATCAAGACTGCCAGAATCAGGCCCAGTACTGACTAGCCAGCTGTGTCCGGTTTAGACATCAGTACTGATCTGTAAAGAGCATAAGAGTAAACAGCTCAGATATATGTTTTATTAACCACAAATTTCATAGGTTAAAGAAGGATGCAAAATCACATGTACACAAAAGTTTCCATCAGTTTTTTCATATTTGCCTAAAGAAAATGATAGAAACTTTGTTTTACGCGATGATGTATATTTGCATCAGCAATGCTAGTCATATGGCAGGTCGAATGACTGTCACTGTTCTTGTAGGGTAGTACATTTTGGTAAATCTAGTCTTCACTCTTGGTAGGAATACAAATTCATAACTATCTTTTTTCTATTATTTCTTCAACTTTTATAGGAATTATACTTCTCAGTTGTTATTGATAAAAATTTTTTCGTATTGAGGCCAAATATAGTGGCAAATGTAGTGTAGTGTAGACAATTCGTTGACAATGTCCCCAAAATAGTCGAAAAAACTGGTGACTTGGAGACTCTTGCACTCAGGTTTTCTTTAGGGTTTTTATAAATTTTAATGGAAATTTTAAAATACATTTAAAAGCTAAATTATTTTTTATGAATTCGGCACAAGGTACATTTACACAAGGTAGCAGCGCTAGGAATCTAACTGTTCCTTTTTTTGTATATAGTTATATGGCTTTGACATATAGAACACAATATAAAGGGATAGCCAGGATAGGATTCTCTAGTGCATATACCTAGTTAAGTGTGCCCTGATAAGGCAGATCGAATTCCAATTTTCATAAAATGTTGTTCAATGATTTCTTAACGACAAACATAAAATATTTCCTTTTGAGGATTGTAATTTGACTTAGAATACACATTCGAATAATATGAAAATTTATGTAAATTAAATTCCTTTTTAAAAGTCAGAATTAAAAACTTTGGTAAAAATACAGAGGGATATTTTGGAAAGACCAAAAAGACTTTCCTGTAAAAGACCACAAATATAAATAATATTGTTTTAATTAGTATTGTGGTTATTTTGTTGAACTATTTATGGTTTTTAATCCAAATTTTTAATAATTTTAATTAGGCTTAAGTTCATTAAATTTAATTTTCATTAAATAATTTTTAAGAAGAAAGGAATTTTACAACATGAAAATCAATTAAAATTGTTATTGATAATCTTTCATTCTTGACCGTATAATAATGAAAATTAAATTTAATGAACTTAAGCCTAATTAAAATTATTAATATTGTTTTATTTAAAAAGTACCCTTTCCAAAAACTTGACCCAATTATTTTTTATTAAAATAGTCATTTCAATTTCAAATTCAACTTAAATACTTACAAAAAACCGTTACAAGCCATCTAAACAACAACAAATTCCTTTACCTGCACTTTAAACACTTAAACAAAAAAAGTTTTGAAATCGTTATAAGAATTTTAAATCGAAATCATTTAAAACACCTACGAATTTTTAAAGGAATTAAAATCAAAACACAAATTGCAAGGCTGTGCATTCAAATAAAAAAAAATGCATAAATCGTCATATTTTGTAAAAACAAAACATTATTAAAATTTAACACGTTTTATTTAATTCAAATTATATTTAATATTTAGAGTATAAAAACGGTAGCTAAACTCGAAATCAACATTCAGTTTTATACCAACAGAAGCTTAAAAAACAATCAACAATTAAAATGGCCAAATTCGTAAGTTTTGAAAAAAACCCAAAATGTATTTTGCATTTATTATTTTAATAAAAATATTTACTTCCTTTTTTTAAGATTATTGTATTGTGCGCTTTCATCGCCTGTGCTGCCGCCAAGCCCGGTCTTGTAGCTCCTTTGGCTTATACGGCTCCCGTCGCTGCCTCTTTGGCTTACTCTGCTCCCATTGCCGCCGCTCCTTTTGCCTACTCTGCTCCTTTTGCCTATGCTGCCACTCCTTTAGCTTATGCTAATGCTCCTTTGGATGCCTCTTATGCCAGCAGTCGGGTTGATATTAAGCAAAACTACAATGCTGCTGTAGTCCCTGCAACTTATGCTGCTGCTCCATCTGTTGCTGTAGCTACCCCATTGGCTGCTCCAGTAGCCCCTGTTGCCCCCGTAGCTCCTCTTAAATACACTGCTGCCTCTGTTTTGTTGTAAATCTGTCTCATTTTCAAAATTTTGTAAATAAAATGTACTATTTTAATTGCTTTAAAATTTTAAAATAGTTTTTATAGAAGTGAATATAATCTGACCACAATTAGAAGAACTTTATTTTGTTCTTTTTATATTTGGGAATTCAAAAAGGGGAATTTCCCCACTGAAAAGAGTTTTCTCAAACCGAAAATAGTCAGTGTTTATTATTTGAAGCGTTATCTGTGATTTTAATTGACATCATTGTTTGATAAAAATCGATTGAATTTAAGACGATAATTTTTTTAAACATGTGATGAATTTCGACAGATTTTAAGGTCCATATCGGAATAAATGTCTTGATTTTTTGGTTAAAATCCTTCTAACATTATGACCCCTATTACGATTCACGATTCAACTCCGTTGAAATTAAGACAACTGGTTGTGATCAGTTTTAATTTTTGTTATGTTTTTGTTTACCGCAATATAGCAAAGTTGTAAACCATAATACAAAAATTAAGAAATTACAACTTAACTGAGTTGAGTTGTGAACATAAGTACTTGATACTCTCGATACCCTTACCTTTTGGTACTTTTTGTGTTTTTGAAAAACTTGGTATAGAGATAGCATATGGCCCAGATTAAAATGTAGGGTTTTTTTATAATGTAACAAAGAAAAAAATTGGTACTTTTGGTACTTTTTTCTTAGACCACGTAAGCGCCAAAAGCTAATTTTTCAGCAACACAAAAAAAAACTTAATAACTCTTTAAATATGGGTTTTAAAACAGGTTTTTTTTTAAAAAACATGGCTTTGTGATTCTCTGAATGGTGTAAAAACATATTTTTTTTAATTTGTTACTTACAAGTAATTTTAGCCAAATTTGTCGCTTACGTGTTTTTGGCGCAAACAGCAGTTTGCAAATTAAATGAAATTTTGAATTAATTTATTATTTTTGTTAAAAAATTAAATCAAGTACCCCTATTTCTAAATATATCTCCAAGATTAGGTGTGTTCCACAAGATCTCGGGCAAGTTCGGACTAATGAGAATTAAATAAAAACTACTCTCTAAATTTGCCAAAGTTACCCGCAATTGTTGGAATGCAAAAATCCATTTTTGCACTTCTTTAAATATAAGTGCTGCTTACTTTTTAAATTAAGATCTTTTTAAGTGGTTTTAGAAGCTTAATAGTCATATGTCATTTTTAATATTTTGTTTTTATTTTATTAAAGATTAAGGGAAATATGTATGCAATAATGTATTTACGACTTTAATTTTTCATTAAAAGCTTATATTTAGCTTTTAATTAAAAACTAAGCTTTCTCTTTTGCTCATAAATTGTTTGATTAAGCTGATTGTTTATTCCTATCCGAACTTTCCCAAAGAAAAAGTTCGTGCAAATTTATGCAGGAAATGAAAATCATTCTCTCAATTAGTCTCTTAATTGCACAAAAATTGTTATGTGGAACGCTTTTGGGTAACTTTGTGCAAGTTCGGACAGTTTTGTTACGCATGTGGAACAGAGCTTTTATGACTCCAAAAAATTTTGTTTTTTGCATCGCACCGTGAAGATTTTCGTTTTTGAAATAATTTCAAAAATTACTCATATTCGCCAAATTTTGTTTTTTTTCATACATTTTACGTTTTAAATTAGAGCTACTATTAGGAGCAAAGGTAGAGATTTGAATCCTTAAACAAAATATTGGTTATGTTCATTTAAAATTAACTCTCTAAGGGCACGCGTTAATCCCTTAGGATCCGAAAGTGAATTTCGGCTCGGAATGGCTTTTTTCTAGGAAAGCCATGTTTAGATATCGAAATAGAGCTTTAGCATTAAGGAAAAAAATGCATTTTATTATTATAAAATGGGGACTCGGGGAATATTTGTGCTGTTTAGGATATATAGTTTTTGAGTTACTGGACGAAAAGTGTCGTTTTTACCAAAGTTACTGAATGGCGATTACGTGGTCTAAGAAGAGAGACAACGATATGGTTCAATGGTCAGAATACACATATTTAAACACCCATTGCTTTTTATATGGATATTTGTCGGTTGCTCAAGTGAATAAAGTGCTAAAAACTCATGTGTATCAGCCTCGACACCCAATAGCGGCGATGTACCTCTGTCATTCGCGCCAAGTACATCAAAAGCCGCAAAAGCCCTTTCCGCCAAAGCGGATAAGTCCCATGCTTCGGGTGCTGCCAAGCAGGAAATGACAAAGTCGTCCAACAAAGCAGCCTCCCGTAGGCCTATTGTGCAGAGAGGGACAGAGATGAGTACATCCTGTCCCACTGCTGTACCTCCCCCTGCCAACCCCGTCAGTCTCTGACATGCTGGGTGACCTCTTTGACCAGGAGGACGCCAATGTCACGGTCGTCAATACTGGACATGGTGGAGGTGACTCTAAGGCAGCATCCGCTGCACTGCTCCTCCGGGAAGAGGAAGGTGGAGCTGGTAATGGTCCAAGAACCATGGATCCACAAGGATCGGGTTTGCGGACTAAACCTTAAGGGCTATAAGGCTATGGCGCACGACCATGATGATGGGCCACCCAAAAGGCTCGTCCGTGGCTTAGTAGCCAAAGCTGGCTGCATGAGTACACCGGTGGTTATCTGTGCTGACGATAATGCGCAATCACGTGGGGCATCTCCAGCACTAACACTAGAGGTTAGTCGCTATTTTCTTTTATTTGTAACAGTAATTTAGAAATAGCAAAGATAGGCGCGAAACCTACGTTCATTGTAGCTACATAATAGGCAGGAAGTTCTTGATGTGACATTGGTCAGCTCGGAACACTCCGACTAATAAGTAACTGGGCGGTCTCAAATGACTGCTCCTTTTCGGACCACAGATATGTTGAGTTTCAATTAGGTTCACGCCCCTTGGTGGTGTGTACTTTTGTGAATAGGAGAAGAACGAAGTGGGACTATCAGGCTAATCTACTCGCTAACTCTTTGAGCTAAGACCCTGTCATTAGTGGCATTACGGAGACTGAAATAGCAGTGGAATTCCTATCGGAGGCACTGCTTGAACGGCACTTGCCTGCAGGCCAGTAATTAGGAAGGAGGGGGCAAGCCACCATGGTGGAGCCCTGAGGTTGAGCAGTCTCGCAGGGACTGTCGTAGGTTATTCAATATGAACTAAATATGTTTTTGTTTCGACCTTTTAAATTTTAAATAAATTAAGTAAATAATCAGGCTCGAGGTCTAATATTTCGCCTACCATCGGTAAGCATCATCAGGAGAATCTATACACAAAACAGAAATAATACAAATAAATTTATTTATCTTATTATTTTACAGAATTTAAGGATAACACGACAAAAAACAAAAAACTTACAAAACAATGAGTAACAATAATCAAAAAATTAGAACTTTTAAGTTTAACATTTAATATTGCACTAATTGTCTAATTTGTTTTATTTATTATGTAAGTATAACTCTTTGACAAGTTTTCTATATCGGTTCGGTAGTTCATTCTCTCTTCTTGTTCGACTTTGTTGATGTGTAACATTTCCAATGTAAATCTTCGTTTATATATTTCCTCTCGTTGCAAAATTTGTACATTGTCAAAATCTGGTGTATGTCCTCTCATTGCACAATGGGCTGCAAGTGCTGTTTTTTGCGTTGATGAATTATCCCTACATCTTATATCCGATCTGTGTCCTGCTAATCTAGTTCTAAGCTTGTTTTTTGTAGTCCCAACATATACCTGGTTGCATATGTTAGTGTTGTCCCCCATACATTTTATTTTGTAGATAAGATTTGATTTATCCATGTCGTCAATTCTACTTTTTGTATTTGAAAAAAGTTGCCTGAGAGTGTTATTTGTTTTTGGAGCTATTTTATAGTTCTCTTTATTATAAATATCCGATTTTTGAATCCGTTCCGAGATTTTTGGCACGTAGGTCATTGATTTATATATTCTATTAGAGTCATCTGGTAAAGGTATTTGTTTACTGTTCCTATTTTTGTAGATTAGTTTTTTTATAATATGTTTCGGGAACGAGTTTTTTATTAAAATATCATTTAGTTTACGTAAATTGTCTTTGTGGAAATGTTTGTCACTGATTGTTAATACTCTCTTAATAAAATTACTTGCAGTATTCATTATTATACTCTTTGGGTGGCATGAAAAATAATTAATAATTCTTCCCGACGAAGTTGGTTTCCGATACCAGTCAACTATTATCTGATTTCCTCTCCTGATAACCAAAGTATCCAAATACGGCAACTGTCCGTGCTTCTCTTCCTCGATTGTAAATTTAATACGGTGGTGAAATTTATTTAATTGGTCAAGTGTTTCTACAATGTCATTTTCCCTTACTATCGCAAACAGGTCGTCCACGTACTTGGTTAATAATCTCGGTCTTTTATTTAGTTTTTCGACGCTTTCTCTTAACAATTCCTCCATTACGATGTCGGCCACAACTGGAGAGGCTGGTGATCCCATCGGTAGTCCGCTACATTGTGTATAAATCTTGTCTTTATATTTAAAATAACGGTTTTCTTTTATGCAGAATCTTAGTATTTTCATAAATAAATCCTTAGTCATATTTGTGTGTGGTGTTATGTCATCCTATTTGTTATTAATAATTTCTATTGCATAGTCCACAGGAATACTTGGGAATAAAGATACTACGTCAAAAGATATAAGTTTTTCGTCATCACATATTGCACTTCTGTTTACCTTATCTCTAAATTGCACGGCATCCCTCACATTATATTCAGAATTCTCTGTAAGCTTTTTTAAAATATTCGCTAAAAACTTACAAAGTTCATTAGCCGGCGAGTTTATTGAGGAACATATTAGTCTAAGTGGTAATCCGTCCTTATGTATTTTCGGCAGTCCATAAATCCTTGGAGCAAAAGCTGCGTCATTTTTAAGCCTATTCTTTTCTATCACAGATATACTATTGCACTTTAGGAGTTCATTGACTAAATAATTATTTTTCTTTTGAAGTGATGATGTAGGGTCTTTATTTACTTTTCTGTATGTCATCATATCATTAAGAATAGTGTTCATCTTTGTCTCATAATCATTTTTCTCCATTGCCACTGTGACGTTCCCTTTATCGGCATTCAATATCAAAATATTTTTATTTTTCTTCAAAAAACCTGAATTTTTACTTAATTTATTTGTTATTCAATATGGCTAAACGTCTGGGAAACTGGGCGAAATATAAGTCGGCATTGAATAGGTTTAAGTATTTGGTTAGATCGGTGAAACGGAGTGCCTGAAGGAACTTCTGCAGCGGCGCGGAAGGTTCCTTGGGGACAAACCGGTTGCGCAAAATAATGGCTTCTTGCCCGGCAGTCCCTAGCTACATTCAGAAAGCTGATGGTAGCTGGACTACGAATAGTCAGGAGACGCTGGAGGTGTTAATTGACACACACTTTCCTGCCAATTCCTTTCCAACACCACGGAAGGTCAATTGCTTATCGGAGCCTGGACTCGTGTCCATTTCTCTGTGCTATGATAGGCTCAACTGGGCGATAAGGAGCTTTGACTCCTATAAGGAACCTGGTCCGGACGGTATTATTCCGGCCGAACTTCAAAAGAATGCGGACCTTCAATAATCTCAGATCCAACTCCATCTTGTAGTCAATGAGGGAGTTGGGTGTTGACGATGTTATTTGTAGATTTATTGGTAATCTACTCGACAGTAAGATCATTAAATCCACGATGGGTGCTACCAATGTTTGCATATTTGTACACAGGGGCACCCCGCAAAGTAGGGTTCTGTCCCCTCTACTATGGAACTTGACGATGAACACTTTGCTGAGTCATTTCGACAGATTAGAGATAAAAACTGTCGCGTATGCGGATGTGTTGTATGGAATCTGCATTACAGATTGTAAGCTCTTGGAGCATCTCCTGTGGACTTTTTGTCAGTCCACGGAAAACTGAGTAGGTACTCTTTACCTGGAGGTACAAGGTTGGTAGCTTTAGGCTCCCTATGCTAAATGGCACGGAGCTGACGATCTCGAACAGTGCCAAATATTTGGGCGTTATTCTCGATAGCAGACTATCCTGGGAACTTAACGTTCGTTCGTGGGTTGATAGGGACATTGTGACCTTATACACCAGCAAGAGATCTGTGGGCAGAAACTGGGGCCTTGGCTCCAGCAGCGTTGAATGGATCTTTGAGGCGGTGGTAAAACCGATCCTCTTCTATGGGGTCATAGTGTGGTGGCCTGCCAAGAGAAGGGGGCGGTACTGTAGGATGCTTGAGAAAGTATACAGGGTGGTTGCGCTGATGACCACGGGATCACTCCGCTCGACACCGACGAAGGCGCTGTTTACTATGCTGAGCTGGCTGCCGGTTGAGAGGGCCATTGTGACCTTATACACCTGCAAGATATCTGTGGGCAGAAATGGATCTTTGAGGCGGTGATAAAACCGATCCTCTTCTATGGGGTCATAGTGTGGTGGCCTGCCATGAGAAGGGGGCGGTACTGTAGGATGCTTGAGAAAGTATAAAGGGTGGTTACGCTGATGATCACGGGATCACTCCGCTCGACACCGACGAAGGCGCTGTTTACTATGCTGAACTGGCTGCCGGTTGACATCATGGCCGAACAACAAACAGGCCCTGATTTCCGCTATTAGACTGGGGGCGGTGGGCCTATGGTCTACGCGGAACTATGGTCATGACAGGGTCACGCATCATATGACCTGGTGGGGCTGGACTATTGTACTCCGAAACCCTTTTTCGGTGCTTTATTCACAGTTCATCATGGTAATGATGATGAGCTGCTCGATAACACGCGATCTCTGGAACCGGCCCTAAGGGTGTATACCGATGGTTCCAAGATGGGCAATAGAGTAGGTGGAGGTTTCTTCATCGAGGAATTGGATATTAGGCTCTCTTTTAGGCTGCCAGATGGCAGTAGTGTGCTGTAGGCGGAAATCTCTGCCATAAGGCGGGCGGCAAACTGGCTGAGGTACTATCGTATATCGAGAGATATATGTATATTTACGGACAGCAAGGCTACCGTTGCAGTTCCAGCTGGTGTCTTCACGACATCTGTGTTAACAGTGGAATGCCGGATGTCTCTAAATGAGATCGCGGAACATTCCAGTGTAACGCTGACATGGGTACCAGGGCACAGTGGATGCTTGGATGTGTGCCCAAGTCACCAGTTTTGTCGACTAATTTGGTGACTTTTTGGCGACATTGTCACACTTTTAAATTTGCCTTTAATACGAAAAAAAAATTTTTGTTATGAACTGGTACCAGTATACGTATTTTTATTATTTTTAAAAAAATAATTATATGTTAAAAAATATGCAGTTTTCCATTCGACATCTGCTTTAAAAAGTTCAAATAGCTTAAACTAGATTTACTATAATGTACTAGTGATTCTCTGGTTCCAATGTCTACATATGGTCCCAAAAGTACTACATAGTCCATAGTACCAAAGTCAGTAGGAGATTTTCAATGACACGCACATGTTTAATGTCAATAGCAAATAATATTGTCTGGGCTATAATTAGGGCTGTAGAGTCGGAGTTAAGGTTTTTGTATCCGAGTCAGAGTCGAAGTACATGCAAAAACTCGCGACTCCTACAGCAAAATGTTTCGGCATAAAACATTTCAAAAAAAATTTTCAATTCTTTGAAATTTTGGGATGTAATATTTAAAATAGAGATTTGAAATTATTACAGAATAATTTTCTTGCTATATTAAACCATAAAGAGGTACTGCATTAAAAAATAAAAGTTTAAAGTCCAATAAGGACCAGTCTCATATACATTTAGCATCAATGTAAGAGTAGGAAGAAAACCGCCGTCGGAGTTGGAGTTGGAGTCTTAAAATCGTCAGAGGTTGGAGTCGGGGTCGGAGTTAGAACTATTTTTGGCGACTCCACAGCCCTGTGCCCATGTTCTGTAACTCTCGCGTCGAAAAACTTTTCGATTAAAATGTGAGAAATGAAACAAAAATGCCATATATTAAAACAAACAACTGTTTTTCTCACTTAACTGCGTCTGTTACATTTTTGGCGAGTATTAGCTGTCACGTAAGAAAATTGCTCGTCAATTTACAGGAAAAGTGTGTCTTTAAAATTTCTGTGAGAAATTTCACGCTATGAACTGTCAAATAAACTCATAAAAAAATGGAGCTTGAAAAAAATTTAACACTACAATTATAACGTAACAGTGTAATCTCTTTTAATAGTTTTCGACATGAGCTCACATCTTTTTGATGCGAGAAGTTCTCACTAAAGTTACAGAACATGGGTACTGGTTATAAAAAAAATAGTGGTACTGGTGACTGTGTCAATAGTAAATGGGTACAGATTCACTAGGGGCATTTCCTATAGGGTTATTATATTGATAGCTTATAATCAAAAGCAGGAACTGCACTATTTTTCAAATTTAAGCTTACAAAAATTCAAACTAAAAGAGTAGTGGTCTACGTGCATAAGGAATACACCAAGATAGTCCTTGTTACATGGATTACCTTTAGATGCATTAATTTTTTTATTAAATAATGTTTATTTGCTAACCGTTTATCTGGCTAGTTGTCTGTTCCTGTAAACTTTTGCGCAAAGTACTGTTTGCAGTTTTAAAACTAATTTGAGGAAATTTGGTACATAAGCGTTAATTTTCATAAGGACGAAGCCTATTGAAAACGGAAACAGCAAAGGCAAGATGCAAAGAGAATTGGAGTCGCTTGAATTCAAATGGTAAATCGTTGGAAATCATCGGAATTCGTGGAATAAGTACGTCTTCGCCTTTGAATCTGTCACCGATGATTGTTGCCTCGATTAAATTTGGTGAACAGTTTTTGATGGTCAATCTGGTTCCGTTGCATAACTTTGGTGCGTTTAAGTTGCGAATAAGAATTACCGGTGATCCAACCTTTAATGTTAGTACATGCGGTGGCATTCCGGGTGGTTCCAATGAATTCAAAAATTCAGAGGGACAATTGACGGCTTGTTCTTCAGCCATTACTGTGTCTTTTAGTTAAATCGGAAAAAGTGGACGTAAAAGTGGGCGGGGCAAATTTTTCTTTCCGCAAGAACCTAAGTTGGACCATGGTGATAATTTTATAGAAAAAATCTAACAAATCGGTCAAGCCGTTCTCAAGTTATGCGCTTAATAGAAAATGTGGGCGTAAAAGTAGGCGTGGTACATTTTTCTTTCGATGAAAATGTAAAATGGATTAAACAAACATTTAAAAGAAAAATTAGTCAAACCGATGGAGCCGTTTTTTGATTTTAGGTAAATCGAAAAAAGTGGGCGGGGCAAAATTTTCTTTCCATAAAAACCTAAGTTGGACCATGGCAATCGTTTTAAAGAAAAAATCGTCCAAATCGGTCAAGCCGTTCTCAAGTTATGCGCTTAATAGAAAAAGTGGGCGTAAAAGTAGGCGTGGTAAATTTTTCTTTCGATGAAAACTTAAAATGGATTAATACGAACGTTTGAAATAAAAATTTGGCAAATCGATGGAGCCGTTTTCTGATTTTAGGTAATTCGAAAAAAGTGGGCGTAAAAGTGGGCGGGGCAAAATTTTATTTTCGTATAAATCTAAGTTGGATCATGGCGATCATTTTAAAGAAAAATTTGTCCAAATTATATAGATGTCATTGGTGGTGCAATATGAAAATTGGATTTTGCCACGCCCCTTCGCCCGCAGACCGAAAATCAAAAATCAGACTTCACAGTGTCACCCGCCTGAATATTCTGAAGATTCCCTGAAAATTTCATCAAAATCGGCCCAGCCGTTTTGGAGTCCATACGTTACATACACACATACATACATACACACATCCTATTTTATATATATAGATTATAATTACAATTAGACCGAATTTGGACAAAGACGACAAACATAATCTTGTTAAATAAAAATTTTGTATTCCCAAAAATTACTTTGATAATAAACTGGCAAGTGCACGGCTTAAAAAAAAACTGAACTTAACTGGCAACTTGCATTATTTTTTTAATTTTCTTGCGAAAACAATAAAGCAAGTTGCTTTTGTTTTTATTTAGTTTTTTCTTACAACTTAGGAGAATTCCAACCAACTGTAGTGGGGAATGTAAGAAAAATTAAACTCACTATTTATTATTGTTGGTTTTGTTTAAGCTTTGATATTGTTACAAGTAAAACTGTTGCTTATAATTCTTATTCGCTTAAAAGTTTTATTTGTTTAATATCTTTAGTTTTTTTTTAAATCTTTGGATGAAGTTTCCTGATGATCTGGCCTAATCAACCAGTGAATGCGCACAGGAATAGCTAATCCCATCAACAATAAATTTCAGTGTTTTTACCAAGAATAAAAGTTGGGAATTAAGCAAGACAAACAAAATCTTAATTAAAAATTTTGTATTCCCAAAAATTACTTTGATATTTTTTAAAATCGTTCCATATATTGCCATAGCTCCCATACAAATACCACTCCCAAAAATATCTTAAAAAGACATAAATCCGTTGTAAATGTTGGTATTGATATAAATTTTACGCGACGATAACTTTTATAATAAATAGAAACTACGTCCTGGTAGGTTCAGAACTGACCATAGGGGCCATATAAAACCCCGGACTCCACGATCGCTTTAAGACGAACTGATTTCATACAGATTTTGATATTTAGGTTATATGTATTCGGCAACAAGAACTCTTAAGGGGAAAAACTATTGTTAACTTAAAAACAAATTATGTCATATATAACCATTACGTGTTTAGAGGCAACTATAACATGGTAGTGGCTTCTTGATGGGGAACTAATTTTACCATAATATGGTTGTCGGTGACAATAATACGGTTAAATTAAACACAATAGGTTAAAAATTTTCTTTAAAACTAGTTTTGATTGAGGTGACCATATTGAAACATGTTTTTTCTCTTCGTGATTATATAATTATTTAGTTAACAATAATTAGTATTGTGGTTATTTTGTTGAACTGTACCCATGTTCTGTAACTTTAGGGAAAACTTCTCGCATCGAAAAGGTGTGAAACAAAATATTCCATCATTTCTCGGAAAGTGAGAAAAAAGTGTGTCTTGTAACTCATGTCGAAAAATATCAAAAGAGATTACGTCGTTACGTTATAAATGTCATAACATTGCACTCGAAGCCGATGTGAAATTGCAGACGTTGAGAACGCCAGTAACACATATCGTTGACGGCGAACAAAATTCATTAAAATTGAAATTTTTCAATGACGGCGGCAAAAATACAACCGTCGGCTATACCAAATAATGTAAAGTGCGACTTTAATGTTTGTTGTTTGCAAACGAGCTTTGGAAACATTCGTTTATTTTATAAAAACGTTAAAAGCAAAATAATTAACCCTTATGTGAATGGCAAAAAAACACCCTTAACAGCATTGCAAGGTACCCGTGTACCTATATGGAAAAAAAATGTATCTGAAAACGCCAAAGGTACCCGGGTACCTTGCTATTCACATAAGGGTTAAACAATAAAAAAATGTGCCAAGAATAAAATATTTACCTCTTTCGAGTTATTATTATTTGCATTTTGCATTTTTAATTGTTTTTTAGTGTTGAAATTTTTTCTCGCCCCATATTTATTCGTGAGTTTATTTGACAGTTCAAAGAGGGAACTTTTCTCACAAAAATATTACGGAAACACTTTTTCTGTAAATTGGCGAGTACTTTCCTTATGTGACAGCTAGTACTCGCCAAAAAAGTTACAGACACAGTTTAGTGAGAAAAACAGCTGTTTGTTTCAATATATGGCACTTTTGTTTCATTTCACACAATTCAATCGAAAAGTTTCTCGACGCGAGAGTTACAGAACATGGGAACTGTTTATGGTTTTTTATCCAAATTTTGATATTTTAATTAGGTTTAAGTTCTTCAAATTTCATTTTCATTAAATTATTTTCATGAAGAAAGGAATTTTACAACATTAAATTAATTAAAATTTATTAATAATTTTTCATTCTTGACTGCCGCGGTTCAATTGCAACCACTCAATTCCTTCAGAGGGTTTAACGTTTAACACTCACAGCCATTGACGACTGCTGGCAGTCAATAGTCAAACATCAATCTTTAAACCGAATTGTATTTAACCATTGATTTGAATGATTATGTATTTTAATTGATTTACATGTTCTTCCTTACTTACATATGTTTTTTCGTACATTCAAAAAATAGTAAATTAAAATGACGAGCGTCTTGAACTTTTGCGTTTTTTTCGGATGGATCTTCGTGAATGAGGAACCAACAATAGTTGGTGTTCATCCCACCAGCCTTTGTAATGTCTCTCACCTTGTTCATCACTTTCGGTGCCCAAGTTCGTGGGGAAAACATCCAAATGACGGTTGGGCTCCACAAGGGTTTAAGTGGGACCATACACCGAAAAACGCAAAAGTACCGTTATTTAAAAAACGGTACTTAGAAAAAAAATTACAGCGTTTTTCGTGTTCAGGAGGTCCCTATTAATTATCTAGATATGTGGCGTTCTTGGTGTTTTTCCAAATTAAAAATTTGTAAGCAGTGTTATTTAGTTTAGTTAATAATACAAATTATATTATTTACACTTTTTATTTATGTGTATACAACAATTTAAATACATTGTTGCCATCAAAATGGTTCATTACTTTAACCATGTGCTTTAAAATTAGCAGTTTATGGCTATTGGTTTTCTTTGTTTAAAATTATTTATTGTACACACAAATTAAAGAGTTTAATGCTGTTCGTTACGTGACCTGATTGATTAGATAAGTTTTTGGGAATTTTCTTAATTTCGAGAGCGACTTTGACACTGAATTTTTTTTATTGTTTTTTAATGTTTGGTCACCACCACCTGGATAACTATCTTGCCGCGATGTGGTGGCTTAAATGCTGGCTGTAGTGAATGTCTTGCAACTTGTCTCGACTAAGCCGGATTCTGAATCGTTTCGGCTAAGCCGGAATAAGTTGGAAGGTATTTGCTCTAAGGCCAGCACGACTAAGGGTTATCCATCCTCCCATCCCCCATCCCATTACCTATAATCCTATCTATTCCCCCTTTATCTCCCATATCCCCCACTTTTAAGGTCAAGGTGGTAGACAGCAGTGCCGAGGACCTGAATGGCTAGTTAGTGGTTAAAGAAACTGGTCGTGAACAGCTTCCCTCTGGCGCCGATGGCAAGGGTCAGTTGTAACTTTGGCCTAGTCCGTGCAAGCCGTCACTGCGCGGACGGTCCTTTTCTTTACGGCTTACTCGTGGGACCAAAAACTGGACAATTTTCTTAAAAAACAAAAGGACGCGACTCTAGGAGTCGATGCAGGGAATGTCTCCAATAACTCGGCAGGTTCGGTGTCAGATCTAGACGCCGATTGGCTGAGTATCCATGGAGATATTCTTGAGCAGGAAGGTCAGTTATTGACAGAACTGACAAGGACAAAAGGAACGAACGAACCCCCAGTCGGCTCCCCGCCTCGAACAGGGGTCTCGGAAAGACTCGATGGTCTGGCTCTGGGATCTGATGATGAGCATGAAATAACCATGATTTCGGCTCATGATCAGGACCATAGAGCTGGGTCATCGACTCCTGAGGTCACACTCGAGATAGGGAGCGGAGTAGCGGGTGTACCAAAAACTATTGTTCGGCAAGATGCGACAGAACAGGTCACATCAGAAGGCCGAACGAGCCTTGAAAAAGCCAAGAGTGGTGTAAGAGCCTCCTTAGCCTTTCTAGAAAAGATAGCTAAGAAAGACTCCTCACTACACGATGGGCGGGATAGGCACTTGCTGAGGAAGCACCGGAAGAACGTTGCCAGATTCGAACGAATCCACGGATCTGTCGGTGATATCCTAGGCATCCCCTATCCTGCGGGATACATAGCAAGGGCTGCTGAGGGCTCAAATGTTGTCAGTAAAGATAACGAACCCTCAGCAACCCCTGTTGATGAATCCTCCAAAAATTCGGGAATTCAGAAGGAGGGTACGAAATCAACACCTGGTCCTCTAAACCGAGACAGTATGGTCACGGATAAGGGAACCAAGCCTGTTGACGTAATACCCACTACTAGCTGCGCGATGAGGACTGGTAAAGTCTTGATTATCTCCGACAGTCCCTCCCAAGGGGAAGTCACAAAAGGGATAACTGGGTCAAACCAGCCAACATCTGCAGGGAAATCGGGTAATCACCGACAGAGCTCTGCTAAGGCCCCCAAGAAAGGGGTACTTAAGAGAGTTAGGTCTAGTGATGACCAGAAATCCCCAGCGGCTAAAAGGAAGGATCCCCGAAAGGGGATCACTAAGAGGATTGGCTCCAGAGAGGACCAACCCTCCACATCAAGGAGGCTAAGGGAGTCGTCAGGTAAGGACGGTATTCTGGCAGCTGTCATTGATCGTATGGATCCCGATGGAAGGATCAGTGTCGAGAAATGGCAGGTGCTAGAAAACAAACTACTTGACGAAATCTTTAGCGTTAAAGGAAGGCCGGACGAAGTATCGTTCAAAGGGGCTGACTGGATAAGAGGTGTCAAAACTGTCAGTTGCGGCAATCTAAAGACCTTTGAGTTTTTAAAGGCTGCAATCGGCAGGTGTGGCAGCGCTTGTCCTGAAGCCAGATTGGACGTAATACTCGCGTCTGAGTTGCCGTTAAGGCCGGTAGTCACGGTATGGATTCCTCCACCTATAAAACCGGTAGAGGTCATACTGGGGTTACTGGCCAACCAGAATAACGGGCTCCTTACAGGACAGTGGAAGATGGTAGCTTCACTGGGTTGTAAGGAGAACCAAGGTAGAGACTTCCGGTTCGCAGTAGACCGAGAGTCTCTACAGAAGCTGAAGTCAATGGGAGGGGTTGCTGTATTCGGGTTAGGGTCTGTCAGATTTAGGTTTCCTAAAGATGATAGATCCTAAGAGGCTGAAAGTGGTGCAGATAAACTTGCACCACTGTGAAGCGGCCTCAACCGAATTGGCAACCCACCTCATTGACAACAACGTGGACGTGGCCTTAATCCAAGAGCCCTGGATTAACAAAAACCGGGTAGTTGGATTAAAGGTCACGGGGTATACCTTGTTCGTATCCCGCTCGGAGGAGAAGGTACGAACTTGTATATTGGCAAGAACTGAGCACAATTTTATGTTTTCTCATTCTTTCAGTAACGGAGACCTCACGGTTGTGACAGGGAAGGCCAAGGACAGATCAGTCCTGGCACTGGCATCGGCATACTTGCCATACGAAGCTGTCGATCCACCTGGTGATAAAGTACGAGAGTTGGTGGAGCACTCAGGCAGAAGCGGCTTGAGATTGGTACTGGGTTGTGACGCCAATGCACACCACACCCTATGGGGTAGTGCCGACATCAACAAGAGAGGTGAGTCTATGTTTGATTTTATTATTGCCAGCAATCTTTTTATCTGCAACAGGGGGAATACACCGACGTTCAGAACTAGAGATAGGGAGGCAGTGATAGATATAACACTGACGAACTGCAGGGAATTAGTGGAGGACTGGAAGGTGGCGTTGGATTTTTCCTTTTCTGACCATAGTCGCTTGTCCTTTAGTCTGATATTTGAGGGGTCGAAAAGGTGTCCGTATAGGAATCCGAGAAGGACGGATTGGAACACTTTTTCGGGACTGGTTCAAAGTAACTTTAGAATTACAGGGGACTGGGGGTCGACTCCGACCGGTGTGGAGCGGCTGGTGAGCACCTTTACGGGGGTATTGACCAGTAGCTATGAGCGATCCTGTCCGTTAAACTTTCCGGGCAGGCGTACACAGCCAAGATGGTGGACAGACGAGTTGAGGACTCAAAGGTCCACCGTCAGAGGGCTGTTCAATAGGGCGAAGTATACGCGTAAGGAGGAAGATTGGAGTAACTTCAGGTTGAGTTACGGGAGGTATAAGAGAGATATTAGAAGAGCGAAAAGGGACTCGTGGATTAAGTTTAGCGAGTCAGTTGAATCCGTGAATGAAATGTCTAGGTTCAGGAGAATTTTATCCAAGGACCCGGTGGTCCCTGGATTTATTCAGAGACCGGACGACTCATGGACGGAATCTGGCTCTGAATCTCTCTGCCTGCTTATGGAAACTCACTTTCCGGGGTGTGTGGATCCTGGGTCGGGGGAACAGGTTGTATGTGGTGACGCCTTCTCTGGGTCAGGCTCGGACGGTGGGGAAAGGGAGACGGTGGGAGATATGATCACCTTGGATAAGGTAACTTGGGCGGTGAATACCTTTGGGTCCTACAAATCGGCGGGACCAGATGGTATCTTTCCGGCGATGTTACAGAATATCGGGAGATCATCACTCCTGGTGTTGGTGGAACTGTTTAGGGTATGTGTGCTGAACGGGTACATTCCTAGAGGGTGGAGGGAGGTCAGGGTAGTTTTTATTCCCAAGGCGGGTAGAACCGGTCACTCTAAACCCAAGGATTTTAGACCAATCAGCTTATCGTCTTTTCTTTTGAAGACGTTGGAAAGACTGATTGATCTACATCTGAGGATGAAGATTGACGCCGACATCATCAGCGGCGCTCAACACGCCTATCTTAAGGGTAGATCTGTTGAGAGTGCGTTGCATGATGTGGTGGGTTATGTTGAGCGGGGTTTGCGAACCAAGGAATACACCTTGGCGGCATTCCTGGATATAGAGGGCGCCTTTAACAATTTGAGGATAGAGGCTATTAGGCAGGCACTGTTTGATCAGAGGGTTCCGTTGTTCTTGGTCGAATGGATAACTAGGATGCTAAGCAGCAGGGTTATTCACTCGGACTGGGGAGACGAACGTTTGAGGAGATCGGTGACTAGGGGGACCCCACAGGGGGGAGTTCTCTCACCCTTATTGTGGCTCTTGGCCGTCAATGTCGTTCTGAGACGTTTTGACAGAATGGGTCAGAAGGTCGTAGCCTACGCGGATGATGTGGTGATATTGGTGTCGGGCAAGTTTCTGCCGACAATTAGCGACATCATGCAAGGGGCGCTGGGCGAACTGTCGGCATGGGCGAGTGATAAGGGACTGGGAGTTAATCCGGGGAAGACGGAGTTGGTTCTTTTCACTAGGAGGTACAAGGTGGAGGATTTTAGGCTACCGGTACTAGGAGGAGTGGAGCTTAGACTATCTGATAGTGCTAAGTATCTGGGAGTTTTTCTGGACAGCAAGCTGTCATGGGGAAGGAATACTCAGGAGAGACTTAAGAGGGGTCTCAATGCCTACTATGCTTGCAGATCATCGATAGGTAGGAGTTGGGGACTCCGGCCGTCAGTGGTGGGATGGCTGTACACCTCGGTGGTTAGACCCATTCTTACGTATGGATGCTGTGTTTGGTGGGAGTCATTGAGATTGGCTAGTCGTAGGAACCTTCTTTCTAAGGCTCAGAGGTGTGCTTCAATGGGCATGACAGGTGCCATGAGGAGTACCCCTCAGGCGGCCCTGGACGTCATTCTACATCTTCTGCCTATTGAGCAGTATGTGATGGGAATGGCGGCCAGGAGTATTCTTAGACTGAGGGAATCAGGACTGATGGGGAATGTCACTCAGGGTCACTCACGGATCCTGAGTGAGATTGAGGCGTGTGGCTATTGCCTGGGACCTCCCGGATCCACAGATTATGTGGGCACTAGGGTGGATTTTGGGCGGCTGCCGGAGGTAATAGTTCCTTCTAGGGAGAGCTGGTCAGGTAGGGGCAGATTATTTAGTGGATTTGCTATTTTCACTGATGGCTCGAAGATGAGGGGCACGGGTGCGGGGGTCTACATTGAGGATCTGAACATCAGAAGGTCATATAGGCTTCCTGACGACTGCAGTGTTTTTCAGGCGGAGGTTCTGGGGGTCATGAGGGCCGTGGAACTGATAAGGGACAACATTGATAGGGGCTCGGAGGTCACTATATATGTGGACAGCCAGGCGGCTCTTATGGCCGTAAGGGGCTGTTATGTGAAATCCAAGCTGGTTGATGATTGTAGGAAGGCTCTTGGGGCAGTCTTAGGGGAGTATTTGCTAAGGCTGTGCTGGGTGCCGGGTCACTGCGACATAGTCGGCAATGAGGTTGCTGATGGGTTGGCGAGGCAGGGCTCGGAGATGGAGGATCCTAACTGTTTAGAGGCGGTTAGGCCTCCAATGGCATTCTATTTTGGAAGAATCAGGGAATGGATTGTGGGCGCGACCAACCGGGCCTGGGGGAATCGAACGGACTGTCGGGTATCACGGACGCTGTGGCCGGTGCTCAATAGGTCCGATTCGGTTTTGCTGATGGGCAGGAGTAGGGTCTGCGTTAGAACCATGATGGGAATGATCACGGGCCACTGTATGATAGGCAGGATGGCGGTGAGGATAGGATCCGGATTGTCGGATATGTGCAGGTTGTGTGAGGACCCTGAGGAGTTGGAGACGGTGGAGCACATTCTGTGCCACTGCCCCAGGTTGCAGGGCAGCAGGCAGAGGTGGCTGGGCAGTAGATTCCTGGGCGAATTAGGGGATGTCTCGGGTTGCGGACTCGAGAATCTGATAGGATTCGTAATGGGGATGGCCTGGCTGCGCGAGAATAGGCTGGGTGTTGGACGCACGTAGGGCGCATTTGGTTGAGTAGGATTTCGCTCGGGCTTGGTCAGGAACCTTCTTTCTTTCTTTCTTTCTTATTTATCTTATGCTTTCTCTGTTTATTTCACTAACTTTCTCTCTAGGGCTATCCCTGAATAAGGCATCACAATGGACCATATTGGTCTCTGGGTGAGGGTGTGAAGGAGACTTCACACCGGCCTTTCTACCTACCTACCTACCTAATGTTTGGTCAGGGAGTTTAGATTTTATATAACAAATTTGTTTATTAAAAAAATAAAAAACTTTAGATTTTTTTTTAAATTCGTTTAAGATAAAAATAAACTTAAATTTGCTTAAAAAATTTCCAATAGTCAAGTCAAGCATTTTTTTTGAAAAATTTTATTTGCAATGTCAAATAATCTACGAAAACTACACAAGTTTAACGGTAAAAAATAAGAAAAATAATTTTAGCGATTATTCTACAAAATTTGATGATATTCTTCAAATTATGTCAGGCAAGTACCCATTAAAATCTTTTTAAAAAACAAATTTTTGGTCAAAAATTAAAGTGGTCACAGATGAAGCTGCTTTCTTTAAAAAAAACGCAGTATATTTAAAATTATAAACGATTTAAGTTTTCATATAAAAATCGATTTTTGCTCAAAATAAAAGTGATCGATTAAAACAATTTTTTTTTTCATTATTTATTTAAAAAAATTGAGTTAACAATTTATCTACTACCCAAATTGGTTATTAATAAAATATTTATTTTAATAATTAATTCGTTTAGTTTAAAATCATGATTGTTGCAGCAATAAGTATTCCTTTAAAAATAAATAAAACAGTTAATTTTGTTTTATATAAAATTATTACGTGATCTGATTTATAGTTAGAGAAATATGTTAAATACACAATAGGGAAAATGTTGAGGTAGATCAGGTTTTATTGCACAAGTTTTGCAGTTAATAAATATTTAGGTGTTTACACTTTAATATTAAATTCTTTGGATTAATGCATTAATGGCATTAATGCTGTATAAACAGTGATTAATAATTCAATCATTATACTGGCTTTAACAACTCTGCCAAAATGTTCAAAATGGTTAACAGAAAAAAACATAAGCCTTATGGCCAATTTTCAGGATTGATATTAAAACACATTTATGTTTAAAATCTTTTTAAATACAAAATTCTCTTCTTCACTAAATACTTAAATCAAACTTAATTCACGGATGTGGTACACTTAATTTCAACTTAAGTTTCTATTGTAATATTTTAGCAAGGTGGCCTCAATATCACGACAATACAACAACAAGAGGCAAAGCAATAACAATCAGCTGTTTTTTGAGACCACCTTGTAAATATTTATACTTTTATATGATATTTGTTTGTATTTAGTAGTGCTACCATACTTTTATCTTATTTAAATAAGACTTTTCATTAAAACTAAAAAAATCAATTGGGCTATTCACAAGGTAGTCATAAAGTTGTAAAGTCATATGTCTTAAAATAATTACAAGAAATATATATGACTGCTGCGGGCAAGCGCTCATAATTTAGGTTTCTAATATACAGTTACGACGAAATAATGAACACAGCATTAAAATTTTTATTTTGTTTCAAACACAACAATATTTTTTATAAACAATTGTAAAATATTATTTAGGATATTATGACCATATGACTTGATAGCACACCTTGTTAAGATTTAATTACTATCCTGAAAATTTGGCATTAAAGTTAAAATAAAAACAAAAAAACTAATTTCTTTACTGGTTTGTAATCGGCTTTTGACTTATACTGCTCGCGCTGCTGTTGCACCTTATCCGAATTCAGTTGCAATTGCTACTAGCAGCCAATTTGTTGTCCCTAACCACTATGGTTTTGCCAACGTTCACGTTCTTGCCCCAGTAGCTGCTCCTGCTTATGCAAAAACTGTTGCTGCCTAAGCTTATCCTTAAGCTGCTGCAGCTGCTTTGGCTTACTTTGCTTCCTTGGCCTACTCTACCAAGTAAAATTTTTCTTATCAGCAACTATCAAGTTTTTACTGCGTACTTAAAAAAAATTTCAGAAACCAGTAAAAGTTTTAGTATTTATTAGCTTAAAAAGTAAATATCTTTAAACTATTTTTACAATAAAAAAAATTTACGTAATTTTGGAATTATACTTGCGTAGCCCATTTGTTTAAATAATTCTCATTGTCAATGTTTTTTAACACAAAAAAAAAAATTATCAAAATCCCATAATAAACCTAATCACGTTCGAATAAAAAACTACTTTTAACCGTAATATGTCCAAATAAAATAAAATAAAATTCAAATTAGTTTTGGGAAGCTACTAAAATAAAATAAAGCAGTAGCATTAAGATATGAATCATAGCTATTTAATATTAATTAACAAGTGTTTAATAGCCGTTAAAAAATTTACTTATAAAAATATAGAGACAAATAGAATCTGGGAATTTATTTCTCATGGTGAGTAGCATTTTTATTATATAAATTTTCATAGTATTCGAATGTGTATTCTAAGTCAAATTACAATCCTCAAAAGCTTTTATACTTTAATATTTTCCAGGAATATTTCCTATGAACTATCAGAATTTTCGTTTGTATATTTCTGCTACGAGGCTTACTTTAGCTATCCTTTGGCTTGCAATGAAGTAAATTGTAAAGAAAATTTATACAAGCTGTTGTTATCTTAAACAATGAAAGAATTATGCTTCATATATCTAATGAATCAATTTCATTAAATTTTTTTCTTTAATCCAATGAAAAATTTCATTACGGGAATGAAATTTTACAGAAATAATGAAGCAATTTCATTACCACACAGAAAAAATTATAGCTGAATTATTTTCAAAGAAACGCTTGTTTGAAATTTTTTTTAATTTCTACAAATTTTTTTACTGATTCAACTAATATTTTTGTTTGAATTTTATTTTAACCAACAGAAATGTTGACAACTATTTAAAATATTAATATACGCGTTATTGGTTTCAGGTTTTCATTATTTTGTATGAAATATTTAACGCTCTTTAATGTTGTCGTTTTTTTGCATTTTTCTATTTGATCGTAAGCAACACTTCTTTATGTGAAATATAAGAACAACAACAAAAAACACATACAGTCTATTTTTGGACGCTTTAAAAAAGTACAACAATAAGAAAGATGATAAAATAGCGTGGCGAGGTTTGTAGTAAAAAAAAGAAACAAAAACAATATTAGGTAAAAAAACCTTTCACTCTTTTTAAACAACAACAACAACATTAGAAGAAACAAAATAAATTTTTGGTTGGTTTCAAAGTTGGTAAAAAAGAATGAAAAACAAAATCCTGTTTTCAATTTTTTAAAAATGTTTAGTTAAATACCTACATCAAATACAAAAATAAAATGATGACGAAAAACATGTCGAGTCGGTCTGCTGCCAAGGAAAGGATACAGCAACAGTGAGTGAAGAAGCAAAACATTGTGTGTATAAGCAAGACAAAAAAATGTGTCTCACAGCCAGCCGCGCCTCTCTGCTCCTGCCTTCATCTACTTCTACAGAGCTTGCTTGTGTGCGCGTCATTGCTTGTGCAAAAATTTTTTTTGTTTGATTCAGCGAAATTATTTTGTTGGAAATTTATATGATTTTCAGTAAACTATTTGTTTGATTCAGTTAAATTATTTGTTTGATAAAATCAGGGTTTTTTTTCAATAAACGAAATGCAAATAAATTGTTTGAATATGCAAATTTGTTTGTAGGACCGATTTCAGACAAAAAATGTTTTGATTCTACAAATTTTTTGTTTGAATTGGAAAAATAATTTTTTCTGTGCACTGCGAAATTGTGTTTCGTATATTGGTAAAATTGTTTATTAAATTAATGACAACTAAATATCTCTTTCAAAAGAAAAATTCAACTAATTGTTATTTCAATAGGTTTTTTAAGATTAAAATGAACTATTAATTAATGTATTCAAATATTTTTCAGTTAATGAAAAAAAGTGTAACTTCATATTTTCCATGAAAAATTTCACTAAATCAATGAAAACAAGATAAAGTTCGTTTTTCTTTAAAGTTCTCCAACTTCAAAATACTTATAACTAGAAAATATTTTCTTCCTATAACTGCTGTAAAAACGTATTTTTAATTCGATTTTAAGCGATAGACATGAAAACATATGAAAAAAAATGTAAATTCCTAGAAAATACTGAAGGAATAAGACTTTTAAAGTATAAAAGCTTTTGAGGATTGTAATTTGACTTAGAATACACATTCGAATAATATGAAAATTTATAAAATATAAAGATTTTTGAAATTAATCCAAATTTTTAATATTTTTAATTAGGCTTAAGTTCATTAAATTTAATTTTCATTAAATTATTTCCATGAAGAAAGGTGTTCTACAACATGAAAATTAATTAAAATTGTTATTGATATTTTTTTTTTTTTTTTTATTTTTATTAATATTATATAATACAATAAATGACACTATATAATATGAGTTTGGAGTGCTAGCTACTATGGCCTTCGACTCCATGTTATTGATAATCTTTCATTTTTGACCGTGGCCGGGATTCGAACCGCGGCCGGCAGGTTACCATGACATGTTTCGATCGCAACCACTCGATCTTCTCAAATGGATTTGCCGTTTTACACCCGCAGCCATCGAAGGCTGCTGACGTCAATAGTCAAACATCAATCCTTAAACCAAATTGTATTTTAACCTTTGGTAGATCGAAGTTTGCCTTCTTGAATGATTATCTATTTTAATTGATTTTACATGTTCTTCCTTACTTCTGTTTTTTCGTACTTTTGTCAAGAATTTTTCTTGAAGTCCAAAGTACATTTTTTTTTTTGTTTTTTCATTTTTGTCTTTCTTTTTCTTGTTGACCTTATTCAGCACAACTTGAAGGACAAATGAACACATAGAGCTCGTGCCCTAGCCTTTAACAATAATTAGTATTGTAGTTATTTTGTTGAACCATTTATGGTTTTTAATCCAAATTTTTAATATTTTTAATTAGGCTTAAGTTCATTAAATTTAATTTTCATTAAATTATTTCCATGAATACTAATTATTGTTAAAGGCTAGGGCACGAGCTCTATGTGTTCATTTGTCCTTCAAGTTGTGCTGAAAAAGGTCAACAAGAAAAAGAAAGACAAAAATGAAAAAACAAAAAAAAAAATGTACTTTGGACTTCAAGAAAAATTCTTGACAAAAGTACGAAAAAACAGAAGTAAGGAAGAACATGTAAAATCAATTAAAATAGATAATCATTCAAGAAGGCAAACTTCGATCTACCAAAGGTTAAAATACAATTTGGTTTAAGGATTGATGTTTGACTATTGACGTCAGCAGCCTTCGATGGCTGCGGGTGTAAAACGGCAAATCCATTTGAGAAGATCGAGTGGTTGCGATCGAAACATGTCATGGTAACCTGCCGGCCGCGGTTCGAATCCCGGCCACGGTCAAAAATGAAAGATTATCAATAACAATTTTAATTAATTTTCATGTTGTAGAACACCTTTCTTCATGGAAATAATTTAATGAAAATTAAATTTAATGAACTTAAGCCTAATTAAAAATATTAAAAATTTGGATTAAAAACCATAAATGGTTCAACAAAATAACTACAATACTAATTATTTTTGAAATTACTAGCATTATCATAAAAAAACTTATCTCTTAGAAACAACATTTCAAAAATCTTCTTAAAAAACAAATATCTGCTAATTTATGTGCAGTCGAAGATGACATTTGCAAGCAACGTTCAGTATGCAGCATTCATTTTCAAAAAGGTATAAAAATGTTCACAAATACAATTTAGATACAGTGTTTATAGATTATAGTAGCCTTGTTCATAGTCTGCATTTTCTTTTAGGTTTCATTCCCTAAAATGGAAGGATTTGGACACAGTCGTCATATCCCTCACGGAACTCATACATAAGAATTTCAGTCTGTCATATTTTTTTAAAAATCATAAATTTTAATATAAAAAGACTAATAAAATATCAAATTAGTTTTTAATATTAAAAACTGATTTTTCTTTCTTTGTTTTTTATTTTCAAAATCATTTTTATAAAACATATACAAAATAAAATCTTAAGAGAGATGGTTTAAAGCTACCTTACTTCTATAACAATATTTCTTAATTTAAGAACACGCAAATGAATTTTAATAAATTTGTATCGGAGAAGGAAAATAAATTAGAGCATAAAAACCTTCAATAAATCATTAAAGGAAGGAATGTATAGTACATACAAGGAAAAAATATATACATATACATATAATTAAAAATTTGTTTTGTACCTAATATAAATATGAAATGTAATCATTGTTTGAATGATTACATGAAGTTCGAAATTTGTTTATTATAGTTTGAATACGCACATTTATGTATTCTACATTACAAAGACGATGTAATCTTTGTGTAGAATAGTGCCAAGGCAAATTCATAACCATTTTAAGAAGTTTATTCTGGCTGATTTGGATTTTCTTAACATGTGTTGCTGCACATGTTCCCCATGCTGGACATGCATATAGAGCTATAGCCTGAAAAATTGTCTTGACAATAGTTATTTTATTTTCGGTGTTGAGATTGGACTTTCTATTAATAACAGGATATAACATTTTAATGGCAATATTAAATTTTTTGATTATATGATTGGTGTGTTCATTAAAAGTTAACCGTCGGTCTAGAAAAACTCCCAAATATTTAACATTGTTAGACCAGGGAATATCTACACCATTTAAAGATAAATTTGAACTGGGTAGCTTACAAGAACTTCTTTTTCTTGTAAAAAAGATAGCTTGTGATTTTCCAGCATTTATTTTAATTTTCCAATTAACAAAGTATTGAAAAAGGCTGTTAAGAGAATGCTGTATATTATCAAGAATAGGTTGTGGTGATACATCAGAGCAGTAAATTGCAGTATCGTCAGCATAAAAAGCATAGTTACATACATGACTTTTAGGAACGTCTGCACAATATAAAATGTACAGCAAAGGCCCTAAGACAGAGCCTTGAGGAACACCAGCATCGATATTGTAGTTTTCTGAGTATGAAGAGTTAATGAAAACATTGTAACTACGATTTGTCAAAAAACTTTGTACGATTTTTACCAGATATGACGGAAAACCGTAGGAAATTAATTTATATACAAGGCCTTTATGCCATACGGTATCAAAAGCCTTTTCCACATCTAAAAGTACCATAGCTGTAGACTTTTTGTTTATAAGCTCATTTTTTACGTAATTTGAAATTCGTTTGATTTGTTGTGTTGTATTATGAAAGGGACGAAACCCGAACTGTTCCTTGGGAATAATATTTTTTTCATCAATAAAAAGAAATAATTTTTCTTTTAAAATTTTTTCATACATTTTTCCCAGGCTACTGAGTAGACTAATAGGCCGGTAGCTTCCCGTTTCATTATTGGGTTTTCCCGGTTTTAAAATAGGAATTACTTTTGCAATTCGCCAACATGTTGGGAAATACTGAAGCTTTAAACAAGAATTTATAATACATGTTAGATATATTATTCCACAAACTGAGAGGTTTTTCAAAAACTCATTTTTAATGCTATCTAATCCGCAAGATTTTCGTGGTTTAAGACCCCTTAATAAACTTTTTATTGTATCTACTGAAATGTATTCTGAGTCGGGTGTAATATAGTTAAGAGAATTGTTATAAATTAGCACGTTATCGACTTGTTGTTCTAATGTCTGACAACCAAGGTTGTCTGAAACATGATGATTTTGAAAAAAGTTTTCTGCAAACGCATTAGCTTTATCGCAATCAGTATTTATAGCCCTACTTTGATCCACTAATGAGGGAATATTGGAAACCCGTTTTCTCAGAACTTTAGTAATATTCCAGAAAGGCTTAGAGCGCTTGTCAAGTCTACGTAATCTGTCATTCCATTGCCGATTTCTATGATTCAATATTTCAGTTTTCACCAAACGGTCGTAACGTTTGTATTCATCGAGATCCGTTGTCCATCTATATCTCTGCCACTGACGTCTATAATAGTTTCTCTCCCTAATAAGGTTGATAATTTCGCTTGGTAATCTTATAAAATTCGTATGTGAATTTCGAATAACAGGAGTACTATGTTCGATAGAATTAAGGATAGCATTAGAAAATGTGTTAACCATTTCATCAACTTCATTCACTGTAGAAATGTTTTCTCTGTTAGGTGGGTCAATGGGAAGTAATGAATCAAGTTTTTCAGAGTATTTTCTCCAATTGGTTTTATTAAAATTTAGCTTCATATTTCCCAAAGAAGAAACAGAGGCATTAAGTAAAAATATAACAGGTAGATGATCGGATGAGAGTGTATTTAAAACTTCAGGTTGGGTTAGATACCCCGGGATATTTGTAAGTACAAGATCTAATGTTGAAGGACGGGACCCCGAAGAAGTTGGTATTCGTGTTGCACTATTTGGAAACATTATAGTAAAAGGGAAATGAAAAGTCAAATCGTTAAGTAAATTACCATAGCAATTTGCTCTAAAGCATCCCCATTCGCGGTGCTTACTATTTAAATCCCCACATAATATAAAATTTCCTTGAATACTAAGCAGCTTTCTTATATCACGTCTGTAAATTGGTAAAATGTCAGATGAATTTCGGCCACCTGGAAAATAAACGCAAAATATTTTTAAATTAAGTTGATCTAACGAGAGATCAATTCCTACATTTTCAATAATATTAGTTCTGACGGACTGTAGTTGTTGAAAACGAATTGATTTTTTAATAATAATTGCCACACCACCACCTCGTCCGTTTGGACGATCGATGCGCAAACAATTAAACATAGGATGTGAGAATTTTGAACCACTATCCAACCAGGTTTCAGTAATTAAACAAATATCGATATTTTTATGAATAATTAAATTAAAAAACTCTATTATTTTGCCGCGGATACTTCTTGCGTTCCAATACATTATTTTCATTTGCGTATTCATTATTTAACATTTGAATATAAATACTTAATAGTAAGTTCTGTTAATACATTAAACTGTTGTTCTTTAGATGTACAATCTCTTAATTTATTTATTAATTCCATTGAAAGCTGAGTTATCTCTTCAATGGTGAATAAATCATTTTTATTAACTTTGTAGTTGTTATGTGGAAGATTTTGGGATGCATTAGCTGCCAGATTAACATAGGATTGTTGTACTTCTCTTCGATTATGAGATGCATTTGCTTCCTGATTTATATGTAGTTTTTGTACTTCTCTTTGTTTGGGTAAGAGAGGAAATTGAGTGGTATTATATGAGATCACATTATTATTTGACCTTCGAACATTATTATTTGATTTTTTGTTTGTAAACTTGCTTCTTATTTCCAAATACATCTCCCTGTTTGGGCAAGTGAGATCAGATGATTTATGATTACCGTTGCAATTGGCGCATTTTGCAGTGTTAGCTTTACAATCAACTGTTTTATGCTTACCAGCACAATTTGAACATTTAGTTCTTACAGAACAACCTTTCTCGCCATGACCAAACATTTGGCAGTTATGACATTGTACAATTCTGTTTTTGTTTTTTCTTTGGTACTCCCATCTAACAATTGTACGGAAAATACATTTATGATCTCTTCTTAGATCATTTAATTTAAGAGAACCATTGACAAAAGAAACAATGTAAATTGTATCAACAAAGTTTTCATATGTTTTGTCAACGCGTTTGACCTGAGTGCACTGTAAATTACGAGAAGTTAATTCTGCTTTTACTTGCTCTTCTGTTTTAGTTTCAAGGCCAAACAAAACCACTTTAAATACACGATCAGATTTTATATCATGTGTAAAAAATTGACAGTTTTTTTCACTTAACAAAGTTTTAACAACACCATATGAGGCTATTGTATCACAAAATATTTTTGTACCAATTGACATTCTTTTTAGTCGATAATTTACAATACCTTTTTCTGTCAATATTTTGTGAATAAAATCACCACCCTGACCCAAAACTTTTAATGGCGGAATAAGTTCCTTAACATTTTTGATTACAGCTTCAGTAGTCTCATCTGAGTCCATTGGATCTCCATCATCATCAAGGGCCTGCAAAGGGGTCCAATAATTACCCCTTTTGCGCTTAAAAGGTCTTGCCATAAGAGACAAGAACAATTCTTAGTTGAGAAAAAAAAATAAACACTCGTTGTAAAACAAAGTAAGAGACACAAATATATACGTCTTTTCAATACAATAGTCACCAACGAACTGATTAAAAAAAAAAAAAAAAAAAAAAAAAAAACTGATTGTTTTTTTATAAAAGCTTTAAAATTTCGTGTAAATAGTCGTATTTTCTTTATAATATTTTTTATCGCATGCGATATTTATTTAATATATTTTGTATCGTTATTTTTAAAAAATGAATTAAACTTTTCGTATTTATCTTCACGCACGTATCTAATGACTTTTTTTGCTTTTGCGAAAACACATTTTCTGTGGCTTTTCACTACGTATTTTTATAGAGAAACTGAACCAAACTCTACCGCTTCGATCAGATTTAATTAAGATAAGGACGCTCACCGTTCTCGGCGGGCAACTAACGGGTTTTTGTGAAGTTTACAAAGCCCGAAACAGGTCCAAATTAGCTAATTGTCACAACCATTTAACCAAAAAATGAGCCCTGTCACTGAGCATAGTATGAAACAGAAGTTTACTCTAGCATTTCTGAATTTAAAACACAAGTTTAGAAATATTTTTTTGCATTCCGTGCATACATACGTTGTTGTGGCGTTAGTCAATTTATGATAAAACTGGCAAACCCACACAGAAAAAATTAAAAATTGTCTCTTATCACCAAATTTATTCTAAATTCATAGAATTGTTGATTTTGCACCTATTAAAAAATGATTATATTGTTTACTAAAAATTTTAAAAATATTATATTTTGAACATTTTTTTTCCAATAAATTATAATTTTAATTAAAAAAAAAAAAATCAAAAAACTTTGCCGTTTCAAACAATGTGTTGATTGATTTTGACAATTTCCAACAACAATTTCACAAGTTTAAATAAATTTTTTTTTTGTTATTTAATTAATAGTTTTAATTCAAAATTTATTTCAAAACAACTAAAATGTTAATTAAATCAAAATTATATTTTTAATTTTCTTTCAACAAAAAATTAAAATACTTTTTAAATAATTTTTTTAATTAAAAAAAACCACTAACAATTTTTTCTGTGCAATCGTTAAATCTGCGGTTTTCACGAATAATCGCGTAAGTCGGTTTTTACCGAAATCGAGATAATGATGTCAAAGTGCTACATTTTGCATTAGGTTTTTATAAGTATTAAGCTTTTTAGAATATAATGTAGTATTATTAATTTTTTTCTGCTAAAAACAACAAGTTAACTGTTTAATAAAATATTTTGCTATTATAACGATTTATGTCGACATACATCGCCAAAAATTGTAAAATTGCTGAATATGTTTCCAAATAAAAAGCATATGTGATGTTATGTTGTTATTCGTGCAAAAAATATGAAAGTATTTTTTGAAAATTTTTCTATTAATAACAACTTATATGTACATGTGCGTTTATTGTTGACTTCTTCAGTTGCAACAACAGCAGATGAGCGGTTGCTTGTAATTTTAGGTCCATACGTTGTGCTATAAGTATCAAAAACTCTGAATATGTAGCCAACTTGTGTGCTAAAAATAACAACGTAAGTCGTCATGTGTGATTAAATGATAACATTTATTTTCACAAAAAAGAACTTATGTAGAGATATGATGTTATATTGCACACACTTAATGAGTCAATCAAACATATGCATTTTTAATCCTTTTACAGATTGTGATCCTGTGAGGATTTTTTCATGAAAACTATGCATAATACGTAGAAAGTCACAGTTAAGAGGATAGTAAAGAAAAAAGTTTAAAAAGGCATCTACAGAAGCCGCAATTGAAAAAAATAATTGTTTTTGCTCTCCTGAAAAGTTTGGTTTTATAACTTACGCAATTATTCGTGAAAACCACAGAAATATCCTTATTTCTTTATGAAAATCAAATCTTTTAAAACTATTTATCATTCTATTAAGTGAAGCTATATGGACACCACAAAAGTCCTACCAATTCCATTAAATACCAAATTCAAAATCAATGTGTATCAATTTCCCTTTCACAAAAACATTTGTGTTAAAAACACTTTTTGCTGCAATCAGAGTATTCTACAATTATATATTGAACACATAATGCATCAATAAATTAACATGACCTACGCTTAACATTAACCTCTCTTTTTTATTTTATCCGAATAAAGAAACCGTTAAATTAAAATTTAGATATTGTAAAATTAATTAATCACATTTCGTTTTTTTTTTTTGTCAAATTTTCTAGCGTTTTGTTGTAAATGACTTGCCATAAAAACCCACAAAAAGTTGAATATGAAAACATACGACAAATGGTGGTACGTGTAATGCATGAATAATTAGAACCGCCTACAACAGCACATACTCGGCTTCTTTTCAACGTTTTGTTAAGAAAATCCTAAAATTCGAAACCAAAATAAAAGAAACAAACTCATGGTAGTATTATAATTGTAAATATTGACTAAGGTCAGTAAACGCAGAAGTTTTTTAAGCAACATTTTATATAAAAACTAGCAGAGTTGAGCGAAATATTATCAAAACTCATTTACATTTCAAAACAATCAGTTCGTCCGAACCACGAAAACTTTAACTCATACATCAAAATGTTCAAATACGTAAGGATTTTTAAATATTGTTTTTATTTATTAATAAAAAAAACTAAAGGATTTTTTTTAAATAATAACAAAAATTAATTGTTTACTTTAAGGCCGTTGTTATCTTTGCCGTTATTGCCTGTGCTGCTGCCAAACCCAGTTTAATTGGCGCCCCCTTGGCTTACACCGCACCGCTAGTTGCTGCTCCAGCTCCTGTTATTACAGCCACCAGCAGTCAAGTTGTGGCCAGAACATACAATGGCATTGCTCATGCTCCGATTGTAGCTCCAGTTGCCAGAGTTGTTGCCCCCGTAGCTCCAGTTGCTAGAGTTGTTGCTCCTGTTGCTGGAGTAGTTGCTCACGCCCCTGTTGCTCATGTAGCTGCTCCCTTCGCTGCCCCTGTTGTTGCCAGGTACGCCACAGCTGGTTACGCCGCTCCTTTTGCGGCTAGATATACTGCTCCTTTGGCTTACAGTGCTCCTTTGGCATATAGTGCTCCTTTGGCTTATCCCCATGCTCATCCCTATGCCGCTTCCTACGCTTGGTAAAGAATCAACACTATTAAGAATTATTTTGTTAAAATTTTATTGTTATCCGTCATGGACTGATTTAGTTGTAATAAAAAAAAAATTTTAATTATTTAACGAAATATTTTTCTCAAAATATCTTTACAATCAGTTTGAAAATTTTACCTTGATAGTTCTCCGAATAGAGTTTTAGAACTAGAACAATTTTCATTAAGGAAAAATACTGTTTTACCATTACGAATTCTTCAATTTTTAATAGGTTTGTTTCGAATACCCTCTAGATCAAAGATCTAGAACAGAGTTACGTGTTGAGTTTTAGGAAATGAAAAAAAGAGTTCCTGTAGATCATAAAACCTTTTTCTTAGCAACATTTTAAATCTTGTAGCTCTTTATACGAATTTTTTTTTTTTGTTAACCATTTTTCCCGAATATTTAATTACGACTTGAGAATCTCCTTTTAAGCTTAATGGGTGAATTTTCCTCATTCATCTAAAAACTCTTTTTTCTGAGTAATAAGTTGAGTCTTAAAAAACAGAAAAATCGCAAGGCTCTTTCGCCAATCTTAATATTAGTTCTTAATGGCGGCGTGGTGTAGTGGTTAAAGAGCTTGCCTACATAACCAAGCACTCGAGGTTCGATCCCTGGCAGAGGACGAAATATATTCATCATGGTTTTCGAGTCTTAAAAAAATTAAGTGGCTGACCCGCTCTCCCTCTGGAAAAGAGGATAACATAATGGCAAAGGTCAGACAGCTGCCACTCCCTGGGAAGAATGATAGGAATCAAAGATTCAAAGCAATATTCTCCACCACTACACCAAATACACGAAGGGCGTTATTTCTGGGCAACGACAGATGGCAGCCCAATTATCCCACGACCTGCTACAGCAGACCAATCATCAACTTAGCTGGAACAACAACCGATTAACGAAACAATAAAATAGTAATACTTAAGGGATCTATATTCCCTAAGAAAGAGAAATCTTACATGGGAAGACGCAAGAACAACTGTAACAAATTGTATAACATGGAGATGCTTTGTGGAAGTCATATACTCCCAAAGGGGTAATGGGAAAAAAATTATTTTTTATCAATTCCAGATCATTGTTAGTGTCTTAGCCAACTCCTTTTTTTCGTCTCAAATCACTTTTCCCAAAGATGTAATTCAAGTACTATCATACCCAACGAAAATATTATCGCGCACAGGATTTGATATGTGGATATGTCGATTTCGTAGATATTTTCGAAAAGTGACTTATTACGGATTTCCGTAATCAATAGTTGTAAGAAGGTTCGATACTTATTTATACTGGAATCGGCCATAGTACAAAAAGTGATTTAAGATTTCCGTCAAATTAATCTTTTAATCTTCCAAACGAATGTAAAACTTTAAAATTGGCCAAAGAATTTGAAAAAGTTTGTTTGGTTTACGGAGCTTTTCTTTTAAACCGGATTTTTACCAGAGTAAAATTAGTAAATATTAATTTGAAAGTGTTCATTACTTGGGTCTACCAACAAAATATCCAAGAACGATTACATTGTTAAGCAACTGGTATTTTCGACTCAAAGTGTTTAAGTGATCTTAGATTAAATTCCTATTAAATAGATCATGCACTTGATATTTCTAGGAATGTAATATTTTGAACTTGATACTGCAAAGCAAGGTAGAAAAAAACTTTGTAGAAGCCCTTAACTGCTGAGCAACAAGTATTTCTATTTAAAATGTCGTTTTAGGTACAAATTTCCAGCTATCTGTTTTATAAGAACACATTTTACGGTACATTAGTGTGAAAATTCGGGTCGATGGAAATCTGTATATACCACTAGGGTGGTCGTTAACTATATGGAGCATATTAGTTTTCTATTTTTCCATGCTCTCACCCCCAATTCGGTGGGTATTGTTAAAAAATGACACCAAAAAAAGTTTTAGGACATTTGCCGAACGCTAAACCGTCCCTCACGTCCGCCAAAGCTTGAGAAAAATCATTAAGTCCGACTTTTATGCCTCATAACTTGGAAAATATTAATTTTACATAAACATTGTTTTCAAAGAATTTGTTATTAGTGAAGTTTCCAACAACTTTTGTCTAAACAAATTTTCTCTAAATCTCATATTTAACAAAAAGAACCCAAAAAAAAGAGCAAACAGCAGCAATAATGCGAATTTTTTCTTTAGAACAATTTTTTCTTACACACGTCAATTCAACTTCAAAAATTTGTTGCGTTGTTTTTTTATCAATAGCCACCAAATTGGTGCGTGAGACCTAAAGAAATCCCACTTTTGATTTTAACGGTCACCCTAATATGTGGTAGCTATGAGGTATTTGCCATCCTGTAAGGTCTTCCAGTTTGTCCTAAATTTCTAAAAATCCCTCAGAGAATCTGCATTTTTGATAAAATTCTTAATTTCTTTCAAATTTCATTAAATATGTAAAAAATACGAAGATATTTAATAATTTGATATTTTAAATATGTCACAAATACGAAAACATATGTATATAATAGTTTGTCATAAATATTAAAACCTATTTGGAAAATTGTCCCAAATACGAAAAACATGTTTTAAATATGTGAAGACGTAAGATGTTACGTCAAAACATATTTAGTTCCACATATTTATCTTCACCCACATAAAACAATATACAAACATAACTTTATTCATAAATTAATACAGAATTATAGTTTCCTTAAAAATATGTTTAATTGTTAATTAAAAAATGTAAGATTTAATTATTTCATACATCTAATGTAATTTGCCATTAAATTTATGAAATCAAAAATTTTTTAATAAAAGCAACATGCATATTTCAATAATTGAAAAAAAAAATATTTTTAACATTCAAATAACTCTATAGTCTCAATAATTAAAAGTATAAAAATATTTCGAAAAAGCATGCCTTCATAAATTTAAATTTTCATTATGACAATGAAAAATGTCATTATAGTAATGAAACAAAAACTTTCAATCTATGAATATGTATGTTTTTAGTTTTCTTTAATATGTACATACCTACCTACATTTAGTATGTAATAAGTAATGAACAAACAAACGTTCTCCTTTAAAAAAAACACATCCTTATTTTAAACTGTTGTCAACCAAATGATGTATACGAAAAAGCTTGTTCTCTCTTTATGTGGTCGTTTTTTATTATGCGTTAGCAAAAAAATCAACGTTGTTATTGTTGTTATGTTATGACAATTTAATCTCGTATTTACGCTCTTAATTGAGTAATGGCAAAAAACATAGGCCCTAAATTTGTAAAACGCAAACGCAACGCCAAAAATTATATTGAAAGCAAAAACAAAATCGAAAAAATTTCATAATTTTGTTGTTGTTTGCTATAGAAATGTATATTGAATTTTTAAATTTTAAACGCTGCATATCTTGTGGCGTTGATAATTTTAAAACGCAATATGTATTTCTGTAGAAAGCAACATCAAAATTTTGACAAATTTTTGACATTGTTTTTGCTTTCAATGTTATTTTTGGCATTGCGTTGCGTTTTAGAAACTTAGGGCCATAGTTTTTTTATTCAAAAACTACACTGCCTCAGTAGGCTAGCTGGTAGTGAGCTAGTCTATCAGCGCCGAGGTTGCGGGATCGATTCCCGCCAGCGACTCTGGTTAAAAAAAAAGTTGAATAAGAACAGCTTTGATTAAAAAAAATTCAAAAAAATTACAAAAAAAATAAAAAAAAATTAATTTTTTTAAAGTATTTATCCAATGAATAACATTCATAGATCTAATGTTATGTTTCATTAAATACATTTTAATGAAACAGGTTTCATTGATCCAACGAAGCGCTGCATAGGTTCCTTTTTAATGTAATTTTTCATGGGATTAATGTCAAAATTCATTAGTATACTGAAGAAAATTCTTTCAGTGTAGGCGGTACGAAGTTCGCCGCGTCAGTTAATTAAAAATAAAGGTAGCCCTTAATTAATATTTAAATAACATGCTAAGATTTAATTCTATCTACGCTATGTTGTAATTTTCTCTTTGGATTTGCAAAGCGAAACGCGTATGTTTATATTGATATCGATAGCGGTTAGGTAGCATTGCCCTTCGATTTAGGCAGGTTAAAATAACACGATCTCTCTTGCCAAGTTAAAACACTTAGACAAAGATATTTATAATCGCCATTAGTTTATGATAATTTTTTTCACTCTCCCTTTTGAAACCACACGTAGTCGATGTTCATGTCGTTTCATAAGTTTAAAAAAATTGTTTCCATTCATTATTATCTTTCACATTTGCGCAGTTGGTAACCTTACAAAAGCCGTTTCGGTGTGTCCTACAAAGTTTGACATAAGTGAATATGTTTTTGATCATTGATCTTAAGCGTTCGCAGTTGCCTAATTGAAAGTCTTAAAAAAGCCGTTTCGGATTCTCCTGCAAACTTTAACTTTGTGGATATGTTCTTGGCTGATTTGATCAAGTTTTCTATCACCTTGCCATTGGGATTTGGCATGAGACTCTAATTGACAGATGGCACCAAAACAACATGGACGACTCAGACTGTTACGATCAGCCTACACCGAATAAGATCCATTTTGTAAATAATACGAAAAAATAGCTAAGAAAATGTTTAATAGAGAGTGTAGCACGGGCAGTTTTCAGTGTGCTCCTATTGAAAGTTACATTATTTCATTTAGTCTCTACTTTAATCAATATAAAGTTTTCAAGCATTTGTAAAATTGGAGCATCTTTCAATCTTTCTTTATCATTAAAACATTATTTTTTTTGCAAGAAAAATATGTACAAATGTATACACATAAGTACATAATATGGGTTTTATTAAAACTAAATTTTTTTCGAGCTATAAAGAATAAAGCCATTTTTTACAGTTTGGTATGAATGAAAATTGTGAATTAATCAAGATGTTATGAGGTTTCCGCGGTGTTTGTTATTAAATTAATATAAAGCAGCAGCTGGTGCTACTAATCTAGCAGGAGCAACAATCTTAGCAGGAGCAGCTACAGCAGCAGGAGCAACATAAGCGGCGGCTGGAGCGGGAGCTATAAATTTTGCTGGGGCAGCAATAACACCAGCGTTATATCTGTTATAAACATCGACACGATGACTGTGAGAAGTAGAAGCTAAGGGAGCCGTAAATGCGGCAGCATAAGGAGCATTATAAGCGGCAAATGGAGCTGAGTAAGCAGCGGCATAAGGAGCAGTGTAGGCGGCAGCATAAGGAGCAGTGTAGGCGGCAGCATAAGGAGCAGTGTAGGCGGCAGCATAAGGAGCGGTGTAGGCTGCGGCATAAGGTGCAGTGTAGGCGGCTGCATATGGTGCAGTATATGCAGCAGCAAAAGGTGCAGCAGCGATAGGTGCAGCATAGGCAGCAGCTATTGGAGCAGCCGCTATAGGAGCTGCTATAGCGTGACCAGGCTTAGCTACGGCGCAACCCAAGACAGTAAGTAATACAATGCACTAAAAAAACGTTTTACAAAAATAAAATAAAAACTGGGAATTAAGCACGAATAACAAAATCTTTTGAAATTAAAATTTTGTATTCCCAAAAATTGAAATTACTTTTTGATAAAAATTATTTATTTTAAAATGTTAATCTTGTTTTAATCCTTACCAATTTAAACATTTTTAAGGTTTTTTTTTTCTTTAAAAATTCTGTAAATTCTTGCGAAATTGTATGTGTCTGAAACACTTGCTTGTTAACTGATTGGAATTGTTATGAATATTAAACGTTTTTGAACAGCATTTTATATACTTACAGGTAAATGGTTTAGTTTCCAAAAAAAAATTAGCTACTGACGCAGTTGGCATTTTGCCTTTTAGACATTTTGGCTTAAACAGTAAAAGTTACTTTGGTATTTTTGGCAACTTGAAAAAAATAGTGAATTATTACCAGGTCACCTTTATTGTTAAATAGAAAACTAATAAAATTTGTTTAAATTTCAAGGTTATATTTTGTAAAAAATTAGATATTATCAAAAATATGACATCTTTGTTAATTACGCGCATTTCCTTCCTCTAGTTCCAAAATATTTTCATGCAGTTCCTTATTTGTTTTTTCCTTTTTCAAATTTATTTTTGGCCCTTTAATAAAAAATAATTTTAACAAATTGTTTTACTTTGTCATGCAGTTTTTGGCAAAAAAATCTTTATTAATTTTAATTCTACAATGGCGATTGATTTTGTTTATTAAAAATAACATTTTTCTCTTTTTTTAAGAGCAAAGCCTCAAGCAGCCTTCTGCCTATTGAGCAGTATGTGATGGGAATGGCAGCTAGGAGTTTGCTTAGACTGAGGGAGCTGGTACTGTAAGGAAACTTTACGCAAGGCCACGCGCAGAACTGGGTTGAGATTGACCTTGGTGGGCTTGCCCGGCTGCACAGATTATGTGGGTGCTAGGGTCGTCCTTGGGCCAGCGTGGTTTTACCCTCTAGTGAGAGATGGTCAGGACAGATTTTTTGAGGGATTTGCTTTTTACTGATGGTTCGAAGATGAGGGGCACGAGTGGAGGGGTCTTCCTTGAGGATCTAAATGTTAGAATATTAGATAGGCTTCCTGTAGACTGTAGTGTATTTCAGGCAGGGGGATCTTAAAGGCCGTAGATATGATAAGAGACAAAATTTCCGGGGGCTCGGAGGTCAGGCGGCTCTTAAGGCCTTGAAGGGCTGTTTTGTGATTTTCAGACTTGTGGATGATTGTAGGAGAGCTCTTAGGGAAATCTTAGGGTAGTATGTGGTGAGGCTATGTAAAATCACCGATGAGTTAGCAAGACTGAGCTCGGATATAGAGGACCCTTACTGTGTGAAGACAGTGAGACCTCCAATAGGCTTTTATTTTGGGAAGATTAGGAAATGGGTTCTCAGCTGGACTAATCGAGCCTGGAGGAATATAACGGATTGTAGAGTATCGCGGATGTTATGGCCGGTGTTTAGAAAAACCGATTATAATTTAATGCTAGAAAGGAGCAAAGTCGTCGGATTTATGGAAGTAGTGCGAGAACAAAGAGGAGATAGAGACAATTGAGAACAGTCTGTGTCCCTATCCTAGGCCACAGAATAGGAGGCTTGGATCGCTGGGTTGTAGGTTCATAGGCGAAATGGGAACTGTCTCGGGCAGTGAGCTCGTAATGGGTATGATCTGGCTGGAGCGGCTGAGGGCTGGGTATACTTACATATTGTATGTCCTTTCTTATGGAAGACACATTTATTATATTTAATTTAACCATATAATAGTCATTGACAACCATATTATGGTTAAATTAGTCTTCCTTCAAGAAGCCACAACCATTTTATGGTTGCCTCTAAGCATGTAGCAGTTGAATATGACAATAATTTGTTTTTAAATAAACAATAGTATTTTCTTCTTTTCGAAGAGTCACATGCTATGGTTGAAAACCAATCATGCCATTAGAAGTGTTGAACATATTTCAGTTATTATTACCCTAACATGCTCGGAGGCAACCATAATATGTTTGTGGCTTCTTGTTGGAGGACTAATTTAACCATTTTATGGCTGCCAATGACTATTATTTGGTTAAATTCTGTTCTCAATTGACTCTATCTCCTCTTTGTTCTCGCAGTTCTTCCATAAATCCGACAAGTCAGATCCTATAATACATATCATGGTTCTAACGGCGGCTTTGCTCCTTCCTAGCATTAAATAATTTGGTCAAAATAAACATAATATGTTGAAAATTTTCTTTTAAAAATAGTTTTGCTGGCGGTGACCAAATTTAAACATGTCTTCTCTCTGGCTGTAGTTTTTCTAGCGGTGATCATATTAAAACATATGCTCTCATCGCGTGCATAGGTTTTAATCCTTTTCGCCTTGGGATTACTAGTTTTGAGCTTTTCGAAATGGTGAATAACATTGCACTTTCGCAAAAACATTTGCATCAAACAGTGAACCCCGTTATAAATAACAAAGGTGTATTGACATCAGAGCTGCCGTTTTTGGTTATTTCTAACCAAAATTGGTTATACTTTTTTCTAAATTAATAATACGTACGAATATGTTTTTCTTCATACAATTATTTAACGATTTTTTCATTATTTCTTACCAGTGAATGGAAGTTTTTTATAATATATCGAAAACAAAAAATCGTTTTCAAAACAGCAACCAAATAATTTTCTTAAGATTTAAGCTTAGAAAATATTGCCATTTGTGATTTTTATATAATCTGAAATCGAAAACAAATGAAGTTTAAATCAATGGAGATTTTCAATTATTTTTTTAAGTGAGCGTAGACTAGACTAGTTAAAGTAGGAAGTGCATAAAATCAAGCGGAATCGATTTCAGAAAATTACACAAATGTCGTTTTAGTGTTTCTAAAAACTTGAAAATAAGTTTAATGTTTTAAATTTTGGTTATTTCCAGAAGTATATTTAAATACATACATGTATTTGAAAACGCACAGAGGAATTTTTTAATTTTAAAATTTATGGAATTTTCTATAAGAAATGGCTGTAAGTTTAAGAAATTTAAAATTTGACTGTTTATATATTTATTTTGTTTTTTAAGATAATTATTTGGTAAAAAAAAATTTGACTGTGAGTCATATACTTTTTCCCCATTGAATGTAAGTTACGAAAGCGAATTTGTTGCTATTCTTCAAAATACTTTACAATGATTCACAAAAAGTATCAAATAGAACAATTTTGAAACAGTTATATGTAATACAAGAATTATAAATTTGAAATAAAATTTACAAACAAGAAAAAAAGTTGTTATTATATTTTAGATATACATAGGTAAATAAGAAAATATTTACATCAAATGCATTTCACATATCGCCAATCGGTTTTCAATTTCGCCAAAATAATCGCCATATCGCGAAACGTAAATTTCCATCGACAAAAGGATTAAGAATTCGCCACATTTGACAGTCCTACCAATAACAGCTAAAAAGCGGAAAACCATTTTCCATTTTTGTTATTTATAACTGGCACATTAAAAAATATTCAATTTATTAACTTTCAATATACTGAATTTTGTATGGAAATTTTACGGGTTTAACTCTTCTTAAATAAAAATATTTTCATTACGAAAAATCTTATACATATATTTAAAAACTTTTAATTAAATTTCTTGTTATTTTTTTAATATGTAAAAAAATTACATTATGTATCTTGTTTTGTTTTCTAATTTTATAATTATTATTTTACTATAAAGTGCAAATAACCTTTGTATTACAATGCAAATAAAATAACAAAAAAATTTAATGACTCTCAATATAAATAAAAGGCATTTTAACTTTGGTTATAATTTTTTACATTTGGTAACTTTTTCAAAAATTTTGGTTGTAAAAATTGACTTGGTTGTGGCAGCACTGATTGTCATACATATTCAAATATAAAACATTTCATCATTCTTATGAGATTTTCTAATTATATGTATAATACAATAGAACACTTTGTAACTTTGCCTTTTATAAAGGCTTGCTTTGAATTGGCCAAATACGTATAGGAGAAATGGTTCCCTGTATTAAGGAGAAGGTATTGTAACTTTTATGGTTTAATGAGTTTCATGTTATAGCCGTTTCCCCTTTTTTTAACTATGAAATTCATTTTATAACACTTATTTCACTTATTATTTATAGCATTCTTCTGCAGTTATAGTACTTTCTTTACATTCGTTATCTTGTTTCACTACCTCCAAAGGTTTAAGGCCTGTTTAGCTAAGACAAAACCCATTACAGCAGCTATAACGCCAATTTTTTTTATTGGTCAAGTATTTCACAAAAATTTGTGATGTAAAACATACTTACATGCGTACATATTTATTTATTCGTATAATTTGTGCAGACACACGTTAATAAATCGCTTTAAAGTTGTTCACACTAACAGCTTGTCAAAACTCAACGTGTTTATAAAAAGGACTAAAAGGACGTATTTTTACCCTGTTTTGCCGCTTTAAATTAAATTTTTCAATTTTATATCCCTGGTGGTAGCTTAAGCCAAAAAATATATAAACTTTTTTTAAAGTTTTGCAGTTTAAAAGGAGTTGATCAAATCATCATTATTATATGGAGGTCAAAATGATAAAAAAAATGTTTACTATTATAGTTATTTTTATCCCTCTCTGGTGCAAAATTCCGGGTAAAATGTAGCCTATCATAATTTCGCTATAACATTCTATCTTCGTACCAAGTTTATTTTTAAATCGGTTCAGCCGTTTGAGCCTGGTTGTGGAGCAAAATAGAAACTAAAATCGAAAGGTAAAACTTGATCGTGGGGCCCCGAAGTTAAATATAAGCTTTATTTCGTTATCCCTCGATTAACGTCGTGATTAGTTCCGGGAAATTAAAACATAAATAGAGACATTTACTTCGTATAAACAACTTTTAATATGTCTTTATTTCGTTATCCCTCGATTAACGTCGTGATTAGTTCCGGGAAATTAAAACATAAATAGAGACATTTACTTCGTATATACAACTTTTAATATGTCTTTAATGCAATTTGTTAGGATTTTAAATACGTTTTATGAATAGTTTAGTCAGCTACAAAAACCAATTTAGAAAAATAATTTAACACCAAAAACCAGCTTCAATTAATAATAAAGAATCACAAAAAAAAACAAACCATTTTTTTTCCTCTGGCATTCTAGTCTAAAGCATCATTGATTATTTCACACGAAAATTTTGACATGTCGTCAGCTCAGAATTGGTTTGGCGCATATGCCAAAAAGTCGGAGTGGAGAAAATTACGCGAAGATTTACCCGAAGATTTCTTAAAATGTACCCGATAGAATTTTTTTATATTTTTACCACTGCTTCCGGCATATGTTTTAAAGAAAAATTTAAATTTTTGCGCACTTTCATGAATAAAGTTAGAATTTTATAGTATTTTTTTGAAAATGAAAAATATTTGATGCAGACTTAACCAAAATTGCATTTTTATATTTTTCCTCTCTCGTAGAAGTTTTACAGTATAAACATAAATCATTATTTTTACTGTATAAAAGTACTTTAATTTTAGCAAAAGGGACTTTTCGGAAGTTCCAACAAGTATGTGCGAAAATTTTCCGGAAGCATTTTCATAACTTTGAATTTTGTTTTATTATTTGGCATTGTTTTAAGCAAATTTAGTAAATGAAGAGGACTATGAATTTCAATATTCTTTAAGTACCGGTCAATAACACCATGGACACAGTCCACCTCTTGAATTAAAGAATGACCTGGTTCTGAAGACTTTTGTATAACGGCATCAATTATTTTGTTTAATGAACATTTTGATTGCGGTTGAGTTAATTCGATTTTTATTTTGAGGTACGCAAGAATCGCCCCATAATGTCAAAGTTTTAATTAGTGGATAATCTTTTATTAATTAATTTAAAATTTTAATTAAAGCACTAGCAACATTGTTACCACTCCGACCACTATGAGCTTCCCTCCACAAGGCACGATAAGTAAAAGTTGGTATATTTGGCATAATAATGGTTGCTGTAAGATTATACATATTTAATTTTCGGCTGAAGTGCAGTTAGCCACCCGATTCAGAATAAACATTTAGAGTTGACAAAAAATCAATTAATTGTAGCCGGGAGTGTTTATTGTTGTTGTTTTTGTTTAAGCTTTGATATTGTTACAAGTAAAACTGTGGCTTATAATTCTTATTCGCTTAACAGTTTTATATGTGTAATATCTTTAGTTTTTCTAAAATCTTTGGATGAAGTTTTCTGACGATCTGGCGTAAGCAACCAGTGAAATGCGCATAGGAATAGCTTATCCGTGGGGCCCCCTGGAATAAAAAAACTAACCCGCCCACTTAATGTTGTGTGTGGGGCCTCAGCCCCCTTAAATTTTAATTTTGGTTTTTTTTGTTTTTATTTCTAGATGGGGTTAAAATGTTTTTTATTTTTTTAAACTGCTCTTTTGCCTAATTATTTTATAAAACAATTTTTAACAAATTTATTTTCTTGTTGTCATTTTATTTTGCTTTTGCTTTAACTACTTTTTTTCTTACGGCAATAAAGCAAAGCAACAGTAAAATTTATTTTGAACGTTTTTGTATGAAGAATTTGCTGCAATCGCCAAACAGTGGCTTGTAAAAAATTTTGAAACAGTTTAAATGCTCCAAAATGAATGCTTTATATCTCAGAAACCACAAAAAATTTCGCGAAACAGATTTTGGATTCAAAAAGAGGGTATTCAAAATATATATACCCCATACCTAACTCAGTTTTTTTCAAAATGGTCGGTAGATCAAACCAATTCTGAGCTGACGATGTATCAATGTTATCTTACGAGTTTGCACAATTTGACGATTTTTATTCCTTCAAAGTATGCGACATTGTTTTGCGTATGTAAACAAACCCCACATCAAGGTATATTTACACAAGGTAGACTCGTTGGTCCATATGTTTGTCAGCTGTTTACCCCAGTTGAAACCCGAACGTCAAATTTCGTGTATATGAGCCAAAACTTGTGCATGTGTGCGCTAAATTGTTTTTGTTTTATATGAAGACAATTTTGACAACTCGGTTCTTTTTTAGAGCAGCATGTCTACACTCCCAAATGAGTCTACCTTGTGTTAATGTACCTTGCCCCACATGTATTTTACTAAAATTTATTTTTTTTAATGAAAAAAAAAATATGGATAAAAAACTGTCACCGGTTGGGTTATTAAATTTTTTATTTCTTATTAAATAATCAGTTCATATTTTTTTGCTTTTGCTTAAAATTCCACGTGAAATAAGTGCAGCTTACATTATTTCGCAGTTGTAAAAAAATGTTGCCAGAAATATTTCGGAGCTTTTTCACAAAATTAACAGAATACAACTCTATCAACATTATTTCATAGATATTCCGCACAAGTTTTTTTCATATGCGTTTTCACAGCATTTCGCGTGAAATGTTGAACAGAGTACCAGGCTTAACATCGATATTTTTTGTAATGTTGTATTTATTGCTCTAGTAATGCAACATGTTAATTTCATCGTGCTTTAAATAAAACATTTACTTAAAATGAGGGGTTTCCCGATTTTACTCATAAAATCCCAATAAAATGAAATTTCATTTTGCAATAGCTCCCAGCCCTCTCGGTTTGGTTTAATTTTTTTAGAAGTTGTTTAATTTTTTTGCCTGGGAGTTTTTAATAATAATACCCAAATGAAATAAGCAGAGATGTAACGACACGGCTTTTTGCCGATACGATACCGATACTCAAATAAAAATATTGACGATATCGATACCGATACACATATTGAATTTGAGTTCAAGTTAAATTTAACTAAACTCAATTAGAGCAAATTATTAATTATACTAAATTACGGTGTAAGCGATTATGAAACTAAATCTTCGCTGCAAAAAGGCCTTCGACCGGACTCAAGAAGAGATTTAGAAGCTTAATTAAGCAAAACCGGTGTTTGTTAAACGATAGCGGAAAAATCCTTGCGCCCTGTCGCAAGCCGGCAACGCACAGCGACTCTTGTTACTAAAGCCGCTGTGTGTTATACCATAAAGGAGGAAATACGTGCGCCCGCCCAAAGGCCGGCTATGCAGAGAAGTTTTCTTTCCAGATTTTAAAATTTGAAATTTTGAAATACGGGATTTTAAGTTTCGGGTATATGACCCCAACCCAAATGAGTAAAGCAAATAAGGCGACGTAAATCGATTGACATAAAATATAAGACGGCGCAAACCTTAGCAACGTTTGTACATACAAATGTAAGTCGAGGCAACGTAAATCAAAAGATTATTTTATAAGGGTAATCACGATGGGCATTGTGCAAATTTGCAATTTGTAAATTGGTAGTGCATATTTTGATTGATCGTGAGCACAATTTTTTTTTTTTTTTTGTGTGCAAATGTGCTATTTTTCTAAAAATTTATTCTGGCAACACGAAAAACTTCTGGCAACAAAGAAAAAATCTGCATTTGTTTACAATGTACACAAGCAAATTAAAATAAATTTTTTCTATTTAAATTATTTAAATTTAGTTCCCTTATTTATATTAAAACCCACGACAATGTTCAATTTATAAGTTTCCTTAAAAAACAATATGGCGCTTTATATGTCAAAAGTTTTTGTTTTCATTTGTTTGCAACTGACATTTTACATTTTGTTGTTGTGTTGTGCAAATGTATGTAAAGGGTGTTTTTTTAAGCTAGATAGAACTTTAAATTGTAAAAAGTAACACAAAAAATTAAATTTTAATGAAATATTTTTTTTTATCGTTTCAGTATACTCTGACAAATCATCATGAATAGACTCACGCTTGAACAACGCTACGAAATTATCCAAATTTACTTGGAAAATCAGTCGTCGATTCGTTTTTTATCGCATGTTGTTTTATCGCAAAATTGTGTTCAGCGATGAGGCGCATTTTTGGCTTAACGGGTTTGTTAATAAGCAAAATTGCCGCATATGGAGCGAGACCAATCCACAAGAGACCCTACAGACTCCATTACATCCAGAAAAATGCACCGTTTGGTGCGGTTTTCACGCTGGTGGCATCATCGGACCTTATTTCTTTAAAAATGAGGCCGGAGCTCGCGTTACGGTCAATGGAGATCGTTACCGCACCATGATCAATGATTTTTTGTTTGAAAATATGGATGACATTGATCCGGAGGAGATGTGGTTTCAACAGGATGGCGCTACGTGCCATACGGCGAACGCAACCATCGACTTATTGAAATCAAAATTTGGCGATAAGTTGATTTCGAGAAATGGACCTGTCAATTGGCCTCCAAGGTCGTGCGATTTGATACCTCTCGATTATTTCCTGTGGGGCTACGTGAAGTCACTGGTTAATGCTGATAAACCAGCAACAATTGACGCCTTGGAGGCCAGCATTGTTCGTGTTATTCGTGACATACGGCCAGCAGTGCTCGAAAAAGTGGCCCAAAATTGGACGTCCAGAATGCGCTTCGTCAAGAACAGCCGCGGTGCCCATATGCCCGAAATCATTTTCAAATGTTAATGTCACGTATTGATCTTTCGAATAAAAAAAAAATTTTGATTACAATTTAATTTTTTGTGTTATTTTTTACAATTTCAAGTTCTATCGGGCTTAAAAAAAACACCCTATATTTTTGCACGCATTTGCATCGTTTGCACACTTTGCACTACCCATCGTGATTTCCATTTATATCTCTTTCTACGTTGCTTTTAGCAAGTTTTTATTATAGTGAAAAATAAAATAATTAAGTATTAATTAAAATATATGGAATAATTATTGTTTCATTTTATATACATACATATTAATAAAAATTAAAATTTTTCCTTTTAATTTTTCTTTTTCAATTTTATTAATAATTTAACTTACCCTGTTTTGCAATTGTCCAGAAATTCCATGTTAATTATTTTAAAAAATTTGTTGAAGTACGAATTCAATTATTTACAAATATAGGTTAAATTTTTTCTTTTATTTTATTTTTGTAAATAAAATTGTTTTTGATAAAATATTGACACACGCTACACGAAAATATACAAGGCAAGTTCGCCTTGAAAAAGTATTTCCGCATATGTACCTATTAAGAAATTTTCAAAAATATTTTTATTAATAAAAATTTGTTATTTTTGTTCCATTTAATTAATTTCATTTTCAAACAATTTTTTAAATTTTATTTTCATTCACAATTTTTATTTAATTTTTATAAAAAAAATCTTTTATAGGTACATAAGTATTTATTTTTTTTTTTTTTATTTATAAAGCGACCCATCCCTTGTATAATAATATTGTACCTATGTATATGTTATTTGCCATATTATTTCCATTTTGCCCGATATGATGCAACAAGTGGCACAATGGTTTTATTTAAAATACATATCGCTCCTTTATTGCAACATAGTCATATCTCAAAAAAAATCAAACTTGGTAAAATGCGATTACAGTTTTCAAAATTAACCTTTTTTTTACAGAATTAATAAAATACATACATTTTTCTATAACATTGGTTCAATTTGAGATATAATGCTGATATTAAGAAGGTATAAGGGAACACTTTTGCTTAAGTAACTTACAATTTTTTATTTTTAAAATATGACTATTTTGAAATAAAGAAGCGATGTGTACATAATAAGAATGAAATAAAATAGTAAGTTATGAGCTGCTTAGTCCCAATTTACCCTAGGGAAATTTCTTGCCGGACAGACGAAGTTTGATGGCGAGGGGTCGAAAAGGTAGAGTGTGTAGTACATGACTATCTGTACTGGACATTTTTTCATTTCTCTTTCTTACTTTTCGTAGTTTACATCTTGTTGCTTTATATTATTTTTCTGTCTGACTTCATATGTAAACGCTTCAGGTAAGATTAAAAAAGAATTCAAAAAATGTCCGGCAAGAAATGTCCCTAGTGTAAATTGGGACTTAGCTAAGAAATATTTTTAATTTTTGCAATTTCCAACACTTTAACTATTTACTTTCATTTCCGATTGCACTTTTGACATCCGATCACTTCCCTTTGATATTAGTACACTCACACACATTCACTCTCAAAAGCAAACATTTTTGCAACCACACATCTTTTTGTGCAAGTAAGCAAAAGTTTACGCACAATTTGTTGCACAAATTTCATACTTTTTGGAATTATTGTTTAATGAAAATATTGCATTTTCTTTAAATAACACGTGTATACACTTTTTGTTAAACTCCTTTTGGTTTTTCTTTCGATTTTTCCGATTTTACTAGCACGTTACAATTTTTAACTTTCCTAATGACGCTGATAAAAAATGTACTAACATTAATACACATTAACGGTTTTTCTTTGTATACATGTGAATTACTTAATTATGGCAATGCTGTCTCTGTTGTGTTACCAAACACTTCCCACCGAACAGCTGTTGGTTTTTTTTTCTTTTTTGTTTATTTTGAAATTGTTTGTGTAATTTGTTAGTGAAAGTTGACAGTGGCTTGAAAAATTTCCTAGTGTTGAGTTGCTTGTTTTAAATTTTTGGTATTTTTTGTATGAAAATTGGAATACAATAATAATTTTTTAATCGTTTCTTAATTATTCTAAGATAAATTATAGTTAAAAATACTTAAAAAAAAAAGCAAAAAGTACTTAAAGATGTTTATTGAAACATGCATAGCACCCGTAAATATAGCTTTAATTAAATATTGTAAGTGAAATTTGTGAATTAAGTTGGTTAATTTAAGAAAAAGGAAAACTTTCCCTTTTTCCGCATTATGCTGTTTTTGGCATATAAATAAGAAATTCTTTGTTTAAACAATAATTTATGTTTTTTCGTTGTTAAATTTTAGGGGGCAAACGAGATGAAGAATTGATTTTGCCGATAAACGATTCATTAAGCATGACTCTTAGCACCGATGAGGTAGGATGAGGGTAGAACAAATAAAAATCTATTATGTATAACAATTGTTTGGCTTTCATATGCTAAATAAATTCAAGTATTTATAGACATTTGTATCTACATACCTGCGTATTTAATATAGAAATATGTAGCACAATATGTCACCTTTGACATGCGTTTCATTGTTCTATTTTTTTTTTTTAATTTCCCTTTGAAGATGTGTGCAAAAACTACAGCTGCTGCTTGTTCATCGTTTAAGGAACATCGTATGTGGTTGAATGGTGAGGAAGTGCCGTTCGAAGAAAATCCTCGTATTATAAGATGTTTAAAAGCTTGTAAGTTTTGTATGACCTAAAAATGAAAATTGTTTAGAAATATATAAAAGGGGAAAATTTAATAAAGGACCTTTTTTAATGTTTTTTTTCTTTTCTTAGAGAATAACGTTTTCCACACAAAAATCTATGAAAAATAAAATTTATTTTAAAAAAGGGATTTTTTAGTAAAAAAAACTTTTCAAATTTCATTTAGGTTTTTTATGAAAAACGTTTCGTTTTTTTAGAAAAATATTTGTTAATCGGAGTGTTCTATACAAAACTCTTAACACAAAAAGGTTTTCTATAAAAAAAACTTTTAGAAAAATTACGTTTTCTATTTCGAAGCATAAAATTTTTCTTTACAAAAGTTTGACGAATAATATTTTTTATAGAAAACTTTTTAATTTCTAAAGAAAAATTTTAGTTTTAAAAAAAAAATTTATGAAAGAATGAAATTGTTTATAAAAATTTCGTAAACAGTTAAGGGACTGTTACACGTTCAAAATATGTATGTATATTGTGATATTTGGATCGCGATCCGTTTTAATGGATTAATGGATCACATAAAAAGAGGCTTTTCTGCGTTATGGATCCATTAATACTACGTGCTTCATGTTAATACCGGATCATGGTCAAAATATTTTTTATAGGACTCTTTTGACGAAAAACTTTTTAATAGAAAAATCATCGACAAAATAAAATTTTCTTAAAAAAAATTTTCAAATAAATCAAGATTTAATAATTTTAAAGTATTATTTTTTTATACTTACTATTTCTAGTACAACGCTTAGCTTTAGCTAAAGGAGAATCTTTAAAATTTCCCCTTGAATGGAAGCTGCACATTGTGTCACGTAATAATTTCCCGACGGCTGCAGGTTTGGCCTCAAGTGCTGCTGGTTACGCATGTCTAGTCTACACTTTAGCTTCACTATACGGCATAGCAGATGAAGAGTTAACAGCCATAGCCCGTCTAGGTAGTGGGTCGGCTTGTCGTAGTTTACATGGAGGATTTGTACGTTGGCATATGGGTAAATTGGAGGACGGCTTAGATTCCGTAGCAGCACCAGTTGCCTCTGCCTCCCACTGGCAAAATATGCATGTTTTAATTTTGGTAGTTAATGATGGCCGTAAGAAGACAAGTTCCACTAAGGGCATGCAAAGGGCCGTAGAAACTTCCGATTTAATTAAGTATCGAGCAAAATACTGTGTACCACAACGAATCAATGCTATAACGGACGCTATAAAACAAAGAGATTTTGAAACATTCGCCAATATCGCCATGCAAGATTCGAATCAATTCCATGCTATCGCATTAGATACTTATCCTCCTTGTGTTTATATGAATGATGTATCGCATGCTATTGCTTCATTTGTTCATGCCTACAATACAGCTGTAGGTCATACCCGTGTGGCTTACACCTTTGACGCGGGACCAAATGCTTGTTTGTATGTGTTAAAGGAATATGTTCCCTCGCTACTGCAAGCTTTACAAAAATCATTTCCCAATGATGCTTCTTCAAATGTGGAATACTATCAGGGTATACAGGTGGATGTAGAAACTTTAACCTCACCACCATCATCTAATGATGACATCATTTTAAACGGCAACTTTTCATTTCCCATTAATGAACGCAACCTTCTTAAATACATAATACACACCAAAATTGGTTTGGGACCTCAACGTTTAAGCAAAGATGATAGTCTCATTAACTCCAATACAGGTCTTCCATTTTAAATGCAATTCCCTATCAGAGACTAAAAAACAAAGAAACAAAATATCCCTGCAACTTTAGAGTGAAAAATTTAAACTTCGAAACAGAACTAAAAACGCTTCATATAGTAAACGATGACAATAACGAAACAATTTTTTTTTTATACAAACTATTTAATATTTATCAATATTTTAACTAAATGAATGATTACGTAGTAATCCATACTTTTACATGGAAATATTTTTCAATATGATGAAAATAACTCAAAAATAAAAAACTGAAATATGTACTTGCTTTCCAAGTAACAATGTATTAATGTAGAATAATTTCTTTTATATTTCAAGTTAAAGAATATTTAAAATACAAAATGCTTTGCTTACGCAATTTTTTATTTAATGCTAGAGAAATTAATTAAAATGTAGTAGATTCAATTAAAATAAAGAGAATTTTATTTCAGGACTTAAAGGAATTCTTTAAAAAATGTTTTAATTAGAAAATTTTTTAACGTATCAAGTTTTCGTTAGGCGTGTAAATTTCCTTGCAGTAAAGTTTTTTGCCGAATTACGTATAAAACTTTTTGGCGAATAAAATTTTTTTAGTCAACTCTTTTAGGAATAAGAGGGTTAATTACGGCATTCGATATCGATCGAGATTTCTATTCAAATTGTATTGTAATTTCGATCGATATCAAATGTCGTAATTCGCCCCAAGGTTTTCCATACAAAATTTAGACAAATAAAGAGTTTTATGAAAACTAAGCAAAGAAAGTTTTATACTGTAAACTCTTTGTCGAGTTAAGTTTTCTAAAGAAACTCTTTAGAAAACTATAATATTTTTGAAGAGTAACAATTTGTACTGTGCATTACGACTTTCGCACTATTTGTTTCGTATGAACGTTAATTTTTTTATACTTAATCGAAAACAAAAAATCCCTTTTAAATAACTCAATACATATTCTCTTTACGAACAATAACTTACATCGTAAGTACACAGTACCAATTGTTCGCACTCGTAAAGTATTTCCTTTGAATCTAAATACGCTGTAACCTCCTGCTTTATTTTCTTTAGAATTCTTCATCAGCAAAGAGATTATACTTAGGAAGGAGGTAAAAACAAATCAAAAACAAGTCAAAGTAACTCGATCATTCAGGGGTTATTTCGTAAGTTGTTTCTAAAACAAAAAAAAAAAAAACATAATCAGGGGGCTTATTCTGTATTGCAATGCGAAAATCAATGCGACTCCCAAATATATACATGAGAAAAATTGCAATTCTGAGTTACGATGTTCGCAAAGTACGTTTTTAATCACATTAAAAATAAGAAAAAGTAGTAACTCGGTATTCTGTAATGCGAAAACAAATGTCAAAATCGCAAAATTTATTCGACGTCAAAACAGCATTCGTAAAGCACACAAATGTAAGTGAAAATGAATATTTTATTTATTTAGTCATGCTTTTATTCTTAAAATTTCACAAATTATTCAGTTATTTAACAAATTTGTGCCATTTTATTTTTAAATCTGAAAATATATATAAATTGGAATTACTTTAAAACAAGTCTATCAAATATCACCACATTTTGTTTATATAAAATAGTACACTACGAAAAAATATGCCACTTAAGTTTAAACTCTTGTCACCGGTAACACCAATCGACAATGTAAATGAAACAAACGTCATTTGTGATATACCCTATTAAAGCCATGTAATACGTTGCCCCTAATCTCAATGTACAATAACTTTAAATTAAAATTTTCCTTTTTTAGGTTAAGCCTGACGTTTTCCTATATTGAGGTTAAGTCTGACACTAGTTTTTGAACATAGCTTTCCTGCTCTGCTAACTTACCTGTTCGGGAGGGGGAAGCAGCTCGCGCGTTATTGTTTTTATCTTTTAAGGGTAATCAGGCTGTCCTTGTTTGTCTATCTTCCGTTTTGATTTGCATTTAGTTTCGCACTGGATAATGGTTTGGCGTTGCATAACTGTAGCAAGTTATAGTTTCTTCGATTTTCAACATTAACCATATGCATTCGTTATTAACACTACTTTTAACCGTTTGTCTGGTGCAGAAACAAAAAAAAACACCCGGAATCAACTTGGCGGAGTACCTTTTGTAACTCAGATGATATCCAGGTTGAGTACTACATATTTATAACTCAAAATGATTATAGGTTTTAGGCTTCTTGTACGAAAGTTTAGGTCGATTGATGACTTTGGGAAGGATCCTTTTTTTTGTAAGAAATCTTGCTCATAAAGCCTGTGAGTGTGACTTAATAATACAATTTTCGACAGTTTTTGCATAAAGATTTTAGAGACATATTTATTTCAGACAGAGTTCTGTTAGATATTCGACTGAATAAATTCTACGATTTCGTCTGTTAGTGAAAACCGGAACTTATTTTATTATTTGTTAAGTCTGGATTCATACTATGAACCTATGCTCCTTATAGGAGTTAAAAGGAACAAATATATATTTACTATGAAAGTTTTCTTTTAGAAAGTCTGAGTTTATTGGTGAGAGGGGAACCCAGACTATGTTCAATAGTTCTGAAATATCAACTTGAAGTTGGCTGGGCTTTTTACACGTCTTCATTAATTTTTCTACCCTCCAACACAATAACTTGTGAAGAGGGTATACTAAGTTTGTCATTCCGTGTGAAACTTTGTTATTATTCATCTTAGAGCCCATAAAGTATATATATTCTGGCTCCTTAACTAATTCTAAGTCGATTTAGCCATGTCCGTCGGTCCGTCTGTAGAAAACACGTTCACTTTCGAAAAACTCAAAAGAAATAAAAAAAGTGGGTGTCAAATTGCTTGTAGTTATCCTAAGCAGTTTGTGATTGAAATCCAGCCAAATCGGTTTAGTAGGATCAGAGCTATGAATCAAAATGTGGAGCCACCACTTTAAAAAATTATAATTTTGTTACAAAAACTAACATTAATGATTGAACAATGCACGACATGATATGAAATTTTGCAAATGTTCGTTTTATTCGACTGGAAATCACACTGTAAAATTTCATGAAGATCGGTCCATAATTTACCCTAGGCCCCATATAAACCCTACTCCCGGAAAACAGTTTAGTACGCCTAAAACCGTGATAATTAGTGCTATCATAACAAAAGATGGCACGTAACAGTTTTATGGGACTAGAAATAATTCTGTAAAATTTCGTGAAGATCAGTCTATAATTTACCCTAGACCCCATGTACACGCTACTACCGAAAAACAGTTAAGTACGCCTAAAACCGTAATAAATAATGCTATCATAATAGAATTTGGTACTTCACAGTGTTATAAGACTAGTAATGATTCTGCGAAATTTCGTGAAGATCGGTCCATAATTTACCCTAGGCCCTTTATAAACCCTACTACCAAAAAACAGTTTAGTACGCATAAAACCCTAGGCCCCATATACACCCTACTACCGGAAAACAGTTTAGGACGCCTGAAACCGTAATTTATAATGGTATCAGAATAAAATTTAATGCTTCACAGTTTTATAGGACTTGAAAAAGCACTAAAAAATTTCGTGATGATCGGCCCATAATTTACTATAGGCCCCATATATAGCCCACTCTGGTAAATTAATTAAATACGCCTAAAATCGTAGCAGATTATTGTGTTAAAATTTCTTCTAAATTGGTTTCATATGGCCAGAAAAAATGTCATGCAATTTTGTGGTATACGGACCATAATTTACCTTAGATCCCATATTTTGCAGCCTTCTGAAATTCACTGTAAACGTTAAAACTAATTTCACCACTGTATTGAAATGTATGTTTTTTAATACCAGAAATACCTCTGCGGAATTTGGATGATTGGTTCATAACTTACCAGGGCTCCAATGTAAATCCCCCTCCTGAATATCGTTTAAGTTCGGCTTAAACTATTACGAATTAAGATATTTTACTCAAGATTGTCGGTCAATAATTTAATATAGGTCTAAGCCGGAACCAATTTTAATGCTGATGTCTGTTTTAATAAAGATAAATTAATAATAAATAGACATCATATAGATATGACTTCTGAAATATTCGAACTGTCGGTGGAGGGTATCAAAGATTCGGCCTAGCCGAATATAGCACTCTAACTTGTTCTTATTATTTTCACTAAATTTTTAGCTAATCCTATTAATTATACCCACACCACAAGAGTGGTGAACATTGCTGTCCATGTAAACCTGATGAAATTTGGTACATAGGTCCTAATTGCCACAAGGACCAAGCCTATTGAAAATTGTGATTGTCGTTATATAATTGGAATGGAGCCTTTCTGCCTATAAACCACCTAATTACACTACGTGACAAAATTTCAACAATGTCGTGACCAAACGAATCTGGCAGCTTATGTTAAATTTTCCGCTGAATCCGAATATGAAGTCAGAATTGTCAAAAGTAGAACAATTTTTGAGATATTCCAAAATAACCGTTATTTGTGTTTTTAAAAAAGATGATGTGACTGAAATGCAAATATCTTCAAAAATTTTTATTGTTTGTGGATTATGTATTTCTTTCTTTTTAGTGAAAGGTTATAAAGTTTCTAAAATAACCATGGATTGCTAGTGAAGATTGGTCAAGAAATGACAGAGTTACAGGGGACAAAATTTCAAGCTTCATTAAAAATTTTATGATTTTGTTAAATTTTTCTCTTTTCAAGTTATTTTTTTTCAGGTGTCCAATTCATTTGGTCACGTAGTGTTATTATTATAATATATCATAATTTTGTCCATGATTGCCAGTGGGTCCCAAATAGGGTCTACTCAGAATATTTCTTTTGGAATATTGTGGTATAGGATATGGTATTCATAAGTCTAAGACGACATAAAGTATTCTGGGTCCTTGAGTAATTCTAAGTCGATTTAACCATGTTCGCCCGTCTGTACGTCTGTTGAAAACATGCTCACTTTCAAAAAACTTAAAAGAAAAGAAAAATGTTGGTGTCGAGTTGCTACTAGTTATCCAAAGCAACTTGCGATTAAAATCCAGCAGCATCAGTTCAGTAGGATAAGAGTTATGAATCCAAATGTGCAGCCACCTAAACAATTTATAATTTTGTTACAACAACTAACATAAATGATGGTGTAATGCACGTTCCATATGACTAGAAATCACAGTATCAAATTTCGTTTTTAAAGTAAATCGTTTAATTGAACAAGTGTTCACATTGCTTTAAGTATTTCGTGAAATAAAACTCGACTTATTGGCCATTGGGCAGCTATGACAAATTTTTTCGAAAAACTACACAGAACACATGTTAAGATTTTTCTTTGATAGTTTAAGGACTTAAAAGAATCGTAACTTTAAAAAAATTTTGGAATACCTGCAGATATAGATATCATTCTACCTAGATTAGATTAATATGTTGAATCCGATAAATCGGACACATAAATAAATGAATAGGGATGGGGACTAAGGGAGAATGCCTCGTCCAGTCATGACAAAAAATTATGCAAAACGCCGCCAAAATCTTACCAGTCCAATTTCAGGGCTTGGCAGAATAAATTTTGCAGTCCATTTAATACACCCCTTTTGTATCTTTCAGATGACTTTGTGGAATTTAAAACATCATTTATTTTTACTGCAATCAGTCTTTGACAACTTATTAACAAGCGTAAGCTCACTAAAAGAGCTACTGAAGCGTTATACGAAAATCGTGTTTCCAAGGAATTGAAGTTAAGAAGTAAACCACAGTTAATTTGCAAATTTGATGGCTGAATGCCCACTGGCATCTTAAGTTGCCAGATGAAAACACAAATTACCAAATTGTATCCGCGAAGTCGCTGAACAAAGTATGCTTTTTGGACAAAAAGGACAATGCGTTTCTTTCCACAATTCCAAAAACAAGTTCTGGCTAATAATGGCTTAATTATAATTATTTTTGGGAAATGAACCAAAATGAATGTATTTAATATTTTAAAAACAGGACATAGTTAAAATAGTTTACAAAATATTAAATTAAGAGCTAATGATTTAAATTATCATAAAATGCGTGGTTATCTTTATGCATATATATTTTTTGAGTGATTGCAGTCTTCTATATTTTGATCCTTCTATTTACAGTTTCTTAGTGCACCCAGAGCAAACGTATTTTACAATAGGTCACCTCCAACTAAATTATTACTAACGAAAAATTTTAAACATATTGTGGATTATTAACCATAATATAGTCACCGGCAACCATATTCTGGTCAAAGTTGTTATCCATTAAGAAGCCACAACAAGAAGCCACATATAATGGTTCCCTCCGAAAAAAACAACTGAATGAAGTTTGTTATGTGGTGTTGTAAGTGAAGAATATCGAAAAATAGTTTTTCTGTTTTTTTTTATTTATCCACATAGGATGCTTAAGAAGCGTACACAAACGGGTTGGTCGATAGATTGTTGATATATTATTTATTTATTAAGAGTTACTAATACAATTGCAAATAATGTTTAAACTTAATTAACCGAGCAATAGTAACGAAGACCTTCAGCTCGTTGTTGTAAAACAGACCAGATACTCTGGCGGGCATCCGCAACAACAGCTTATTACAGCCTACCGGGCACCCTTTTTTGACATAAAATAACTGAAATACTCGTGAAAAACAGTTAAGTGAATTTTTACACATAGCGGTTTTTGTACGAACATTCTGTACCTGGGTTACACACAGCTACTTTTGTTAACTTCTCAACCACTAAAGATATCATTACACGGTTTGGTGGGTAGATGTATCATTAACAAAGGTTTCAAAGGGTGTAATAAAATAAATTTCTAAATTTTGCACATAGCCGATGTTGTCAGAGCAACGAGATATTAGCTGCGTTCGAGAACACAAAAGTTTTTACTATTTTTTACTGAACTTTACTGCATTTTACGAAATTGCGTTCGAGTACACAAAATGCAGTAAATGAGAACACAAATTGAGAGTAAAAAGTGACAGTTCTTATCTGAGTATTTACAAATTTTTACTGCAGAAATTTTTGCAGTAAAATTTAGTAAAACAAAAAAACATATGTTTCAAAAGGTAAACAAACAAAATGCTTATAAATTGTGAAAAAATTAATAAATAAAAGAAAAGTTGAAGTAAAAATTAAACAAAAACAAGAAGTGAATAAATATTAATTAATATAACTTGTATGTGAAGCATTTATTTGCCTAAATACGAACATTTGAAACTTTTTTTGTTATGTTAATTTTTTAGAGTTGTAAAAGTGTGAAGTACTCGGGTGCTTAAGTCATCAATAGCAAAAAATTATTCATGTTCTTTTGAATAAATTAACCCGCCACAAATTAGTAACATTAAATAAAATAAAAAACAAACAAATATGATAGATTACATAAAATAATTTGCTTGTTTTTTGCAAAAATGTTCGTGCTATATAAAGTATTTAATCGAGTACCGATAAGAAAACGAGTGAAGTAGTCAAAAGTGTTAACATTTTTCAACACTTCAATTATTTGTCATCAGCTGTTGCCTTTATTTTACGAATTTTTACAAAATTTGCGCTCGCGTACTTTTTTGGACAACAGCTTTTTGTGAGAGCAAATTTTACAATTTTCTCATTTACTGCATTTTACTGTAAAAGTACTCAAACGCACCTATTGTTACCTTAACCAAAGAATGGGGACAAAATTTATCAATAAAACACTTTAAATTCATTTAAATTTTATTTGTATCATTGATGTCAATATTACATTTAATAAATTGATTAATATTTTTTTTATTTTATTCAATTTAATTAATTTTTATTTATTGTATGAATTTGTTTACTATTTAATTATTATTATTATTTTTGTTTTTGTTCGTTTAATTTATTTCTTTAGTATGGAAAATTTTTTTTGAATAAATTCCAATTTAAAGTTTTTTTTCCATTATGAACGGTTTTTTTTTTAAATTTTTGGACTAATTAACTTTTTTGGATGTTTGGATTTTTCTTTATTTTTTAATTATTGTATAAATAACACATGCAAATAGTATTTTTGTTGTATTTTTTTTTTAGTAAATGAATTTTTTTTTTTTTTTTTGTTTAAATTTTGGTTTTATTTTAATAATTTTGGTGATTAGGAGGAGACTACGAGTATATAATTGGTAATTTTGTATAATATTTGTAAATTTAATTAATTAAGGAAAAAATTAATATCAAACGGACAGAATTTTATATTTAGGAAAATGTGTTTTTGTTTTTCTTCTTAATTTAGTAACTAAAATTAAAAAACTTATTTAATTAGATTTAAATTTATTTACGTTTTTGTTTTCTTAATAAACTTTTATTTGTTTTTTTTTTTTTGTTTTTTTTTTGTTTTTTGTTTTTAGGAAATCTAATGTTTTAAGGAGTAAATTTAAGTTTATTTTTAAACATAATTATGTTAAATAACATTTATTTTTTTACTTTTTATATAGATTTTAATATAAATTCATATACATACAATTGTAAATTTAATTTAATCAATATTTTGCGATTTATTTACATTTAGAATAGATTTTTTGTTGTGTAATTATATACAAAATAAACTAAGTAAAACAAAAATGATAGTAAAATATTTAAAGGTCAAATTAGTAAAATTTACTTAAATTAAAAGTTATCTAACAAATCTCATGGGAAACCAGGTTTAGATTATAATTAAGTTATTAAAACAAGTTTAATAAATCAATCACGTGCTATTAATTTACTTTAAATCAGTTTAAATTAAATTTAAAAATAAAAACAATTTTAATGAATTAATCATAAAGATTTTATAAATTTACCTAAGCCCGGTTTAAAATGGGTTTAGTTGCATAACTTTACCAGAATAAGTATTTTCTTAAATTGCAAACAAACATATATGGTTTTTACTATTTTCTGTTATATTTCCTTTTAAAAGTTAAACAGCACTTAAACAATTAGCTTATTTGTTACAATACATATTTAGGTATGAGATGAAAATCAAACGATTTCAAAACAATCGTTTTTAGCAGGTGTATTAAGTTTCGAGCGATTTAAAAATCAATTTCTAAATTATTTTGAGTTTTCTATTTTTCTGTTACATTATACCGTTAAATTAAATAAAGAACTTAAATTTAAAAAAATAATATGCAAGAATGAAAAAAATTTGTTTCTTATATTTGACTGCTAACTGTAATATTTTAAAATATTTATAATTTGAAAAGAATCGTTTAATGCTTTATAGCCCAATAAGACATTTGTATCTGTAACAAACTAAAAATAGCACTCTAAATTATTTAGTTCCAATGTTTTGGTGATTAAAATCGTTGTAATACTAAAGCAATACACTTATTAAGATCTTGGTACACAACAAACTCTAAAGACGGTGCCACTATTGATAAACATAGCTTTGAAATTTGGCAAACGCTAAAAGAGAAAAACCGCCTGGTAAAAAATTGTTGGCTAAGGTGCAAGTTTCCCAACTGCACCGACTTTCCGCAAACTGTATGCAAAAAATGTAGAGTTGTACATCAACAAACAACCTAACCAGTGTTCGAAAATAAACATTAAATATTGCTCCTTAGTGTTCGGTTCGGTGGATTTTTGGAAAACACAAACGCTAGAATTAAAAAGATACGATTTTCATCTCTTTGGTACTTTTTACAAAACCTTTTTTCTCCATTCATTGACAAATACATATATACGTATTAAATTATGGACTCCCACTATAATATTGAAATGTTTGTTACTTTAATGGGGAGGAAAAAAGTACCAAAAAGAGGAAATTCGTGAAATTAAATTTCTTTTTTTTTACTTTTCCGTTCTACATATGGTACTTTTTTTGAGTCTTCTATAATACTGTACTTTGAAACAAAAATTATAGAAGCAAGGTCCTGAGTAAATGAGAAACCATAAGATAAAAAAAATTTTGGTACAAGTTTGTTCTTCAACTGGCAATTTTAAAATTTTGTTGTGCACACAAGACGCTAACGAAGTAGCGAGTTAAATGTAAGTACAATTTAAAAGAATATAGACCACAAAATAGAGATAAATGTATTAGAAATCAATTTTTATAGATACTATAAACGATCGCTATCGACTTTAAATCTTTTTGTTTTCGAAATATTTTTTCATCACATACCTGATTATTTGTTTGTTCATTCAAAGAGTATTTTCGTGCATGGGAATAAAGTCACTTTAAAAACTAAAAATGTTTATTTAAAAATGCTGCAAATGGTACCATTATTAAAATTAAATGCGTACAATAATTTCACAAAACAAAAATATTATCTGGAATGAGTTTAAGGAAAAAGTAAAATTCTGTAAAATGCAAAAAATTTAAAAACAGTTTGTGGGATGTAATTCTTTTTCATTGTGAAGAGGTTAAGAAAAAATTCGAAAATATGGAAATACAACAAATATTTAAGCTTTAAGTCACAGATCGTCACATAAAACGCAAAAATCTACATTTTTATTAAATCAACACAAATATCCACAAAAAATATTGCAATCTTTTGACAAACATTAGCGATTTTATTGAAAAAACAAACGGCCCTATCAACAAAAGCTCATATGATGAACGCTAAAGTACCGTACTAGCAGTTAGTATTATGTGCAACATTGGTAATTGTCAAAACAACTGGTAGGTTTTACATTTAAAATAGAAAAAAAATTAATTATTGTAAAAACAGTTTAATGTAATTTATCAATTTATCATATTCGGCCATGTTCTAGAAATCGAAATCACGTGAAATTGAAATCGAACAAATTTTGAAAACTCTCCCTGTTCAAAGTTCATAAAAATATTTCCTTTTATATAACACATAATGTGACGGACCACTTTCCTCTACCGATACTACTTTTGAAATCACGAAAATCTACGTTCGTTTTTACAAGCTTTCAACTGAAAATCTTTATCGATTTGAATTTTGCGTGATTTAGATTTCCAGAACATGGCCGATTAAATAGTTTTTTGCTTCTCCTGTAAAATTTTCAAAATGTTAGATAGGACCTTTTGCGTTTTAGATGACAAGATATAATCTTAATGTTTTTTTTTTATTTCCTTTTTTTTATAAGTAACCTCAACCGATTTTGTTGGCATTTCAATGATTTTAGAACCGCCCTTGTAAGCTTGAGGTCTGAACAAAGCGAATTATTTACAGGTCGTCTCTGTCCTAAAAAAAATTGCAACTTATACAAAAATCACAAGAAATGTGTTTTTGCAAAATCATTGTACAATGTCAAACACAGAAACAAAGAAACTAAACGAAATTACGACATGCAACAATTATAAAGTTAAAACAAAATTTATCAGTCGGGCTAACTTGTAATTCAAGTCTTAAGTATTTTGAAGAAAATGCTTTCCTGATCTAATTATTGTTTGGAAATTTTTAAAAAACAATAACAACTTATTATGACAGCGTTGTATTTACCTCAAAATACATAAGACGTGTGATAGTGTAAAGTACCCTTAAGAAACAGGCACTTGACATATTGTGTTAATATTTTTTTTTTTTATTCTCTGTGTCCTTTTTAAACTATTTGCAGCCTTTTCAGCACATTAGTTTTACAATACCTTGTACCAGCTGAATTAATGGGTTGTTAGAAAAACTGCAAGTTACTATGTAATACAAAGTGTTTTAAATTAGTTAGTCCAGCAATTAGTTCCCGTTTTGTTACAATATTTTACTGTCTCCCTGCGGTCCTATATTACCTGGCTGCCCACAATTTTACTCAGAAAGCCGATTGATTTAACGAAGAAGTTAAATCATTGTCAGAGGTACAAGTTTTGTCCCAAAGGGTTCCCCGATCAAACAGTTTCAGTCTTACGTATCCGAATGGCGGACAATGACAGAAAAGATGTTTCGTTTACTCTTCTTCTTCCCCGTCATCGCATCTTCTACACATGTCATTGTAAGATAGCCCATATAGGCCAATGGCCAGTTATTACCACAATTTGGTTTATTAGGTGAAGCCTGGCCAGCTTTAAAGCCCGCTGAGTCCTTTTTCAATATATAAATTGCCGGATTTTTCTTGTTTCCCCACAGAAAGTTTTATCGTGCCATCTCTGACTAGCAATTAAATGAAATTTGTGTGCGCGATAATTTACTTACACCACATTCAATTTCCTTAAGCGCAATACGTATTTATAGGTTTTAAAAAATTTACCACTCGAAAATAATTAAATGATCGAGTAATAATTTTGAAAGGTATTTGGTTAAGAAGGCTTATGTGATAGTGTTTTAAGTGTTTTTAGTCAACAAGCTGGATATTAGGTTACCATATTTTTGCTTCGCAGTTACATGACATAAAAAGTATATTGCCGTTTCCAAAACACTTGGATCAACAAACCGATAGACAATCACCGAAAGATGTCAAATTCGATGATTTCAACACCTGCAGAAAAAAATTCTCAAAAGAGAACAATAACAACAGTAAGAGGTATTTTAATGGCAATGAGATCTGCTTTCCGAAATGACCTGACTCTTGATCTGCCAAATATTGGCAATATAGCGACATCAGTATCTCTTTCTGACAATAACAAATACTGCAGTTACACCCGTTCCGCAAGATATCGCATAAGCCGAACCGTCATAGGAATTTCCTTTGGTTTAAAGTAAGTTGTTAACAGACTTTGTAACGCCGATATTATGAAAAAGTATCGTTTTGTTCACGTTGGAGATTTAATATTATTTACATATCTACAACCATATTTAGAAGTTCACTTTGTAAATCACCTTAGGGATTTTACCAAGATTTTTTACTAAATATTTTTCTTAGTTGACTCTTTTTAGTTATTTTTTTGCCATGGCGTTGTCTGATGCACGCAAATATTTTTTTAACAAGTAATGCAATATGATAGCTTTTTAATTAAGACTAACTATTTAAAATAAAGTGTATTTCACGGTAATCGCATTAGCAAAATGCTCAGCAGTTTTTTTCTTAAATTTGAACATCCGCATTAATTTGAAATTACCCAAAATGAACTCTAATAAAACGAGGTTAAGGTGTTTTTGGGTTTAAATGCTCGTTCAATTCTGCATAGTTTAAACGGATCCCCTTCCTGTTAAATTGTTTTTGTTTTATACATACATATATGAATATATATCCTTTAACTCTACCTACTATTCTACACATGTTCCCAGAAGTTTTTTTTAAATTACATTTAGGCGACATCCCAAAAACTCGTTGAAAATATTTTAATTGCAAAAAAAAGTAATCCTATTTAATTGCTTGCGAATAAATGCACTTAATAAAGTGAAATTAAATAAAAAACACCATACTGCACACCAGCTAGGTTTGGTTGCCTTCTTAAAGTATATCATATTTAAAGCGGTATGTTATAAAATTTCTTAACATAAAATTAAAAGCAAATAACTTACGGCGACAACGTTTCTGTGTGTTGCGTAAAACACTGGTAGAGGTCGTGGAAGAGGCAGCTAATGAAATGCCTTTAAGTGAATTAATTGCTGTTGAAGGTTTTTCTAATATCGATTGATGTGGCACATGGTGATGATAATGATGATAATTATTATGATGTTGCTGTTGCTGCAGATGATAATGACATTTTAAGTTATTAAATGTTGATGTAATACGATTTGTTGATTGATATTTTATATTGCTATTGTTATTAAGGTTGCATTTATTGTTGTTGCTCGTAAAATCAGACCATGATGACGACGAGGAAGATGAAGCATAAAAAGGTTTTTTGTTATCATTGTGAGAACATTGCCGATGATGATGGTAGGAGTGTTTAAAGGGTGAATGATGCTGCTGCTCGTAATAATGATTGAGATTTGTTATATAAAAGTAGTCGTTAGTGGCTAGAACATCGATTTCAGCATAATTATCATCTTCATCTTCCTCGGTCTTATTTTCAAGGCCATCATTATTCGGAGTTGATGTTGTTGCTCTATTGCGGTACACATTTATTTGTTGTGTCTTATTATCTTGAAATAATTTATCAAATCACATATTTTCATCGAATTTGGCAAAATTTGTGTTGTCATCGTCCCAACCATCAGCATTATTGCCTTTTGTGGCACCATTATTGCTGCCGCCGGTGCCCGATCCATTATTGTTAGTAGTTTTATGGTTTTCTGATTTGTTGTCATTTGTTGTGGCTGCAGTGGACGTAAGTTGTGTAGTGGTAGGAATATTGAAAAACTCATCGTCTTCAAAGGGATCTTCAACTTTTTTGGCAAATATATTAACAGATTCGGACTTTTTAATCAAATCCTGCTGACGTTGTTGTAGTTTATTGTTACGTATTTGTTGTTTAGTTGTTTTCTGTATAGACTCTTGCCATTGCACATCATCGTTTTGAAAGGCATCAAATGTCGCTTTTGAAAAGTCATCTTCAAAAGCATCATTGAATTGTGATACCTTGACATTGTCATCGAATCGTAGCTTTGGGGTGCTGGTTTGGGTAGAGGTTTGTGGTGAAATACCACGATTTTCCAAATCGAATTGCTGCAAGGACCCAGCCGGATGATGTTGGAAATGTTTCTCCCTATCTTGTCCAGCTGAGAAGTCATTAGAAAATCTAAATGACGATTTTGAAGCTGGGGTATTAGCTGCACTAACATTAGCTGCCGGAGTTGAATTGCAACTAGAGGCTGTACCAGCTGGAGCTGGAGGGGGTGAGGATTGATTAAAGTCGGATTCAAAACCCACATCAAAACTAAATTTGGTACTGGCATTGGGGGTAGCTGTAGGTAAAGCACTGCTTGTATTTGATCTAGGTGTAGGTGTTTGTTCATATTCCCCATCATCTCCATCATCATCGAAGCCATAGTCTTGTGGATGTTTGGGTTCCGCAGGAGGAGGCAAAGGTCTTCGTATGTAGCCTCCCTTACCTGGCTTACGGTAGGTCATCGAACTTACTTGAGTTTGGGAGGGCGGCACTTCCTTTCTTCTTCGAACGTGGGCGTCCATCATGCGATTGTGCATTTCATGACGTCTCATTTCAAGACGAGCAAATTTATCTTCATCTGCTGGCGATATTTCATCATGATCTATGCCACGATCCTCCTCCTCCTCTTCTTCTTCGTCCACATAATCCTCGGCATCGTCATCCAAATCTTCACAGGAGATATAATCGTAATTGGCAGTGCGACCATAACGGCCAGCATTACTAGGAATGGCTGGTAAGTCCTTATTTCGAGTAGTTCTCTTTTTGCGGTACCTAGTAAAAAGAATTTCAAGTTTTTATTTTGTATCTTTTATAGAATTAAAGAGAAAACAAAAATTACCTGCGATCTTTATCTTCATCCGAGCCTGAAGGGGTTTGACCCTTAACAGCAGCTCTTCGGCGTTCTGCTTCTGCAGCGCTTGAAGGACGTTTCCAGGATGAAGTTGATTTTTGTCCCGGCAAAGGAGGTTCTAAATTAAACAAAATTTAATCATAAGGAAATAACTTTAGGTAAAACACGTTCTTACCTTCACCATCCCATGGACTTGACCCACTACTCTTACGTATACGATTCTGGGAGCCCAATACATTACCTCCTGCTCCCATACCACCTCCTGCTCCAACTCCTTGTGTAGTTAATTGACTAGGTCTTTGCAAACTTCTTGTATCACAACGTGGTCTTTGATCACGATAATGATATTCCTTTTCAGAATCCTGATCATAATCAATATCACCCGTAACACGTAAAGATTTTAACGATTTGCGCAATGAACGACTTTTGTCGGCCGTCATAACACAACGTTCACGACCATGGTACTCATCACGACTATCACAACTGCCATAAGGGTCAGAGGGAATGCCACCACTATCATAACTACGTCTTCGTCTCCGTGGAGCTACGTTTGAACCTTCATACGATTCGAGACTTTCACGATCGAATGATTTGCGATCCCGTTCGTACATATAGTCCGAAGAACGTTGGCGATGCGATGGCATTGTGGGCGAGCAACATTCGCCCTTCATTTCCTCGTACATAGAGGCCAAATGGGCTGGAATTTTTCCCGATGCTGCCAACATTTCACCAAAATCATCGAGATTGTAAATGCGTTCAGCAGAGCGAGGATTGGAGTCACCGCGGTAATATTTGCTACGTTTGTCATAGACTCCACCACCAGCCGAACGTCTTTCGTAACTAGAGGAAGGTGGTAGCGGCGGTCCCACACCTCTTTTATCGTATATGGGAGGTCCGTAAGTGGTCCTCTCGTAAGCCAAACGATCGAAAGTGCGTCCTCTGGCCTGCTCAATATCCTGGGATGACCAAGTGTGATGAGGGTGCTGAGCACCGTGATGGTGATACCAACCAGGAGAATCTAAAAACAACAATTTAAATTCTAATCAGAGATCTTTATGTGCCGAAAATTGTTTAATTTACCCATGTCAAAATTATCTCGGCTTCTGCTCAAACTATGTTTGTATTTACACGGATCTCTATCACGACGGCTTGTGCCAAAATCTTGTTCATATCTAAAAATGGTAAAATCAAAAAAATATTCAGTACTAATAAAAAAATGTCATGCGATAGCTAGCTTTGCACAGTCTGAGTTGAAGACACAAATTTGTTAAGAAAGGAAAATATAAAAAAGCAAAAAGTCTAATCTAATAAATCGAAAGTGTTTGGCTTCTCAAATGTATCCAAATCGTAATTTATTAAGCATTTATTTACTCACTCATATTCATCATCACAGGAATTCATACGTCTTGCATGACGACGATAGTATCCATGGCGATCTGTTGTAAGACTACTAGGCAGTTGTCCAGCTAAACGTTTACTTTGTGGATACTCGAGAACATGAGGTGGTGCTACGGTACCCTGATCCTCATCCCAACTCAGATCTCGCGATGATGAAGATGTATTTTGGCGTTCTTTCTTGTGATAACGTCGCTGCGCTGAAGTTCCGGCCCCTAAAGGTGCTGTTTGATGTCCCAGAGATACACTGCTACCACCCATGGTATGTTTGTGCCAAGCTTCTTCCCTAGGATCCGAGGAACAAGGTGACTCTATGGCACTGTCGTTTTGAGAACAATTGGATATCGAGCCGGGAGGGGGTGGTAAATTCAGGAAATTATTGGCTTTTGTTACAAGTTTAGCTGAAGGTCTGGCTCGCTTATCGGAAGCTATTGCTGGTTGATGTTGGGGAGTATCAAAAGTAGCCCAGGAATCATTTAAAGTCTTTGAAATAGCATCATTCTGTATTTGTTTGTTAGCAGCATCGATTATTTGTGAAACCACAGTAAGCTGGGAGGGAAGTGGTGAAATTTGTTGGGGTGACTTGTTGTTGGGTGATTTATTTTGCTGGCTGGTAAGGGTAGGTCCCGGAGACCTTTGCAGGGGTATCGGTGATGTACTCACATCATTGAAATGCGGTGGTGTAATCGTAGTGGTAACGGTATGAGTATTTTGCTGTTGCGGAGCTATAGCTGGTGAGTTGCGTTCTCGTGAGTCGAGTGATAAATTAGAAATGGCTCTTTGCATTAAATCATCTATTTCCAAATCATCTTTTGAGCCCGATAGTCCCGATGAAGCCACACTGACCACAGACAAGTATTTGCTATCGTTGCTAGAAAGCATTTGACTTTGGGTGATATTTATTTGAGGATTCAAATCAAATTTCTCAGACTTTTGTTCAATTTCTTCTAGCTGGTGATTGGAACTGGCCAATTGTTCATATTCTGTAGTAGGCAAGGTATCCTTATATTGTTCCTTTTCATTGCTATCGGCACTACTTAGACCCCCTGCGTCCTCGCGTATGTTATTACGATGTAATTCCTCCTCTTCATCTTCGTCCTCTTCCACAGTAATAGCCGATGAAGAGGGTTCGACCAAGAAACCTCTACTGTCTACTAGACCCAATCTTTGTTGTTGTGTGATTGCGTCTAGAGAAGAGGCTTGATCCATTAATTGCCTTAAATCCTGGTCTTCTTCGTCATCATTAAAACCACTAAAACCTTGGAAGGGTGATTTACTATCGCCTTGGCTGCTTACCTCTAAATCGGTGGTAATAGAAGGCGGTTTAGGTGGAGGTTTATCAAACAGATTTTCCACCAATATCAAGTCACGCAAAGCAGCATAACGATCTTTAGCCTGGGCCAACACCTCTGTTATTTTGGTGTCTATTTTGGGTGGCTGTGGTCCAGAAATTTCCGCCATATCGCCACTTAAAAGATCTTGTTGCTGAAAATCATTCATGTCTAAATCCGTTATAGTAGATATAAATTGTTTCTCATCTGATGTACTGGCAATTTCGGTATCCATAACATCTCCAATAAGATCAACACTTTCCTGCTGCTGTTGTAACTCCTGGTCGATAATTTCTCGGAACACAGCATAACGATCTGCTGGTGGCACCATGTGATTTATTGCTTGCGTTGGCGGTTCTACGTTAACACTATCAAATTGTGCAAAATTGGCTTCGAAGGTAGTTTCGGAGCCAGCCGTTGCTGGTTGTTGAAAATCTTCACCAAAAGTATCATCAAATTTCGCTACAAATGTTGCCTCTTGATCAAAGTTAACCTTAAAAATGGGCGCGGTATTTTTTTGAGTATCTGGTTGTGAAGTTTTTAATTTGTGTTCCTGTCTTGAGGGTTTACTTTGTTCTAAGAATTCCGAGAGATAAGAGGTCAGCTCTACCAGAGTCATCGTAGAGAGTTTTGTCGTTGGCACATTCAATTTAACAGCCAATTCATCTATACCTAACGTTAGCAGCTGGGTGAGTGTTATATCAGGAACTATGGACGCTGGGGCGGTTGTTTGTTGTTCTAAAATGTTTTGTTGCTGCTGTTGTTGTTGTTGAATTTGCTGCAGTATTTCACTTTTGTTCTCGTAAATATCGTGCACTCTACTTTGCTGATTAAGCGATTGCTGACGTTGGGTCCTAGTGCGTGAGGAAATTTGAGTGGGAGGCGGCAATAGAGGAGGCACATCTGACACTATGGTATTTGAGGCTGAAGTGCCTGTTCCAGAGCACCCTAGAACAGATATGGGTGCTAAGTAGTCATCTTCAGTATGGCCAGGTTTGCGCGGCCTTCCTGGTCCAGGATAGGAGCCATCCGTACGTCCCACACGACGTGAAGGCAATGGTATAGGAGGCACATCTGTGTTGGCTGAACGTCCTGTTAAGCTTTTAGAAGCCAAAGCTGAATTAAGACTGTCATAACGATTACCGGCCATTGATTGATTAGCCGTGGTACTTAAACTATGACTGGGTCCATTTCTTGATCTTATGACAAAATCATTAAATTGCTTTTTGGGTGGTAAAGGAGGTGGTTCAACACATATTCCATAATCCGGCCGAGGAGGAGGTTCCGGAGCACATTCTGTTTCACTTAACGAGTCAGACTCCTGAAGGCGTCTCATATTGATCGAATTCGAATCACGTTTAGAAAACCTCGAGGACTGACCAAATAAGTGAGGCATTTTTTTATTCGATATGCTGGAAATCACATCGACTGTTTGCTGTTTTAGCATAGAAGCAGGGGGCAAAGTGGCCCCTTGACCTGGCGCTATACCTACACCACTTGTTGCTGAGCCCATTGAAGAGGGTACAGGTCTTGATCTTACCGTACTAAGGGGTTGCGACAAGTCACCCTCTGGAGGTAAGTTCACTTGCAAATGGCCAGCCAAGAGATCTTGTGAAGCCTGCACACCACTAACAGCAAGTTTGTCGGCTGACGGCGATAAAGATTTGGGAGCTTTTCTAGTTTTATCCGCTTCACCAGTGTCACTACTGAATTCAAATTCAAAAGGATCTAATTTCGAAAATAAATCACCACCTTCTTCAAACGGATCACTTTTCTTGCGGGTGGGTGAAAAGGGATCGGTATCACGCGGCAACATAACGGGATCCGAGTTGGCAGCAGTGGAAGCGGCAACCGGTTCTAAAGGAGAATGATAGCGAGAAAAACGTAATGCATTAGTTTGATTCATAGTACTTGACTGATTAGTTGTAATTGTTGATGTTGTTGTAGAAGTTGTTGTTATTGTCGTGGAGGTGGTGGTGATGGTGAAATAAGATGAAGATGATGCAGTTGTTGTTGTTGTTGATAATGACGATGATGCATTAAAATTCGAAGGACTAATAGCATTGGCATTTTGAAACGCCGCCGCTAAGACACGACCTTGACCACCACCTTCACCAGAACTACCAACACTCATACTCTTATTCAGATTCCTAGTCACTTTCATGCCCTGGGGCATGGACATGGGCGCTAATGTTGATATTGATGTTGATGGTTTTGATTGATGGTTTGTTAGTAAAGCAAGACTACTAGTGTTTTTATTCATAACAGTGTTATTACTATTAGTTGAAATATTATTAGTATAATTATTAGTTGAGTATTTATTATTAGTTGATGCATTAGTTGTTGTACATGTTACAATTATGGAGGTGGGACAAGTGCATATTAGAGAAGTAGATGTACGAGTAGTAGCGATAAAAGCGTTATTAACAGAAGTGTTAGAAGCACAAGAGGAGGAAGAAGCAGTGATTTTATTCTTAATATTACAAACATTTACATTTAAATTTGTGGCACACAAAGTGTTGGTGTTAATGGTGGCGGTAGTGGTAGTGGTGGCATTTACATTTGCTAATGAGGCATGACTATTTGAAACAGATACAGTAGTGCTGGTGGCATTTTTATTGCTTATATTATTGTTAATAGCAGTAGAAGTATTAATCTTGCTAATAGAACTAGTGGAAGAAGAAGAAGAAGTGGTTGTTGTAGTAGAAGTAGAAGTGATAGTACCTGTTGTTGCATGGTTAATAATTGTATTTGCTGTTGTTATTATTGTTGCTGATGTTGATGATGGTGGTGGATTTGTTGTTGTTGTTGTTAGTAAAGTATTTAAAGTGGGAGTGGTGGTGGCAATTGTCATTCTACTGAAAGATTGCTGATGTTGATATTGCTGTTGCTGCAATTGCTGTTGCTGCTGATATTGTATTGATTTCAGTTCTAAATCGCCTAAATTTAAAATGTCTTCGGTCATTGTTGTGGAGATCAATTTTTGATTTTCACCCATTAAATTTAAGGCTGTAGTCATAGTCGTCGTTGAGGTCGATGTAGCCGTAGCCATCATCATGGTCGCTGCTGTAGCAGTTGTTGTTACTGTAGTTGTCGTTAAATCTTTAAGGACTTTCTTAGGTGGATTTTTAAGCTCATGGAAAAAGTATTTCTTATCAACGTATGGTCTAGTACGACCAGTGCCCAAGGGATCCAAATCTGTAAAAGCATCTGGTCAATTTGGACAAAAGGACAAAACACACAATCATCAATTAAATCTTTTTTGTTTTGTTTTGTATTTTTTTTTTTTTTTTTTTTTTTGTTAATTTTTTTCTATTGTTTTTTGTCTATCCACGAAACAGCGACAATTTGTTTTCTTAATTTTCAATGTGACAAAACAAATAAAACATATACAATAGTAAAGAATAGTTAAAGAATGCGATACTCCTTGGTTTTGGTTTGATTGATTGGTTGTTTTTGTTTGGTTTGTGGAAAATGTGCATGTGCAAAAATTGTAATTAAAACATTAAAAAAAATTAAATATAAATGAAAAAACGAATATTCCAACTAAAAAATTCAATACTGAATTATCGTAACAGCTGAAAGAGCCTTCGCACAAGAGCTTAAAGAATTATAAAGCGGGTATTTGAAAACTTTGTAAATTATTTTTTTATTTCTATTTATAATTTATTAAATTTAGTAAATGATCCCTAGAACTTTATTCTTCTAAAGGTTTACATAAGATCTATAAAATGTTGATTTGGAGAATAAAAAAACGCCAATTTTCAATTCTTTTTGCAGTATTTTCGGCCGTATTTCAATTGTCTCTGGCTTATCGAAGTAGACAAGTAACTTTTCATAATCCCAAAGAAAATAATCCAATGGGGTTAAATCACACAATCTTGATGGTCAATTAATTGTCCAATTACGTGAAATAATTCTTTCATCAAAAGTTTCGTTGAGTAAATAAATTGTGGCGCTCGCTGTGTGGCATATTGCTCCGTCTGATAGAACCACTTGTCAATGCCAGCTAATTGAGGCACGAAAAACTTTCTAATCGTGTCCCCAGACCGTTCACCATTGACATTAACATTCTGACCATCATCGTTTTTGAAGACACGTGGACTAATCACTTCGCCATCCCATAATGCACACCAAACAGTTATTTTCTGTGGATTAAATGGCGTTTCGACAAAAGCTTGTGGATTATTTTCATTCCAAATGCGACAATTCTGCTCATTAACATACCCATTCAACCAAAAAGGGGCTTTATCGGAGAACAAAATAATCAGCCCAATTATGAATATAAATTCCCTGAGAGTTTTTTTTCCCATTTTTACAATTGAATTTACATAGGAAAAATGGGAGAAGGGAGAAAACTCCCGTGTAATTTTTAATGAATAAGTTTGACGAACAGAACCATTCTTTTGATAAAAAAAATTCCAACAATTTGCAAGCGTTGGTCTGGTGTAAGTCTATCCATAATAAAATGTCAAACCAAACTAAACAAGAAGCCAATGGGTTTTCAAATAAAGCAGTGTTGCCAATTCAAAGTTGGGACCTTCTAAAAAAAAAACACCCTGTATGTGTACATACATGATGATGTCTTAACACTTTGCAAAGCTCAATGCTTGTTCGTTCCACTGACCTAATTAGTTAATATGAAATTGAAATCTTGGCAGATATATGAATATTCGTCACATAATTATACCCACACCACAATAGTGGAGAGGGTATTATGCATTTGTGCTGATGTGTGTAACACCTTAAAATATTGGTCCTAGACCAATATCGATCGACTCAGAATCACTTTCTGAGTTGATCTAACGACGTCCGTCCGGCTGGCAGGCTGGCTTGCTGTCCATGTAACCTTGTGCGCAAAGTACAGGTCGCAATTTTGAAGATAATTTAATAAAATTTGCCACATAGGTTCTTATTGACACAAGGACCAAGCCTATTGAAAATGGGCCGAAGTGTAGGACCACGAGGTTAGATAGGGGGCAATTTCTGCCTCTCAGAATCTATCAAACCGATTTTAATGAAATTTAAAACATAGATAGATCCATATTTATATGGACAGATAAGCTATGCATTTCTATAAAAATAGAACCACGAGGGGTGATGAGGGGCAATATTTGACTTTCAGAAACTATCAAACCGATTTAAATGAAATTTAAAACATAGATAGATCCTTATTTATATAGCCACACACTCTCGAAAATTTGTTTTTAAATACTGTGGTGTAGGGTATCATATGGTCGGGTTTGACCGACTATACTTTCTTACTTGTTGTATTGTATTTGAAAATTTCATCGAAGAACTACTGCAAATACTGAATATTTGGCTGTACTTTTTTTTACCGGTTTTATTTGAAACTTGAGTTTTATTAAAATTTCTTTAAAAATCTATATACATTCTTACAAAAATGTTTAAGACATAAAAAAGTGCGTGATAACAGAAATTATATGAAATTAAACATGTACATATGTATAATAAAAACACAAACTGCATTTGAAATTAAAAAAAAATGAAGAACAAAATTGGTCGAATGATTGGTTGATTGGTTAGTTAGTTTTTGTGTGTTAGTGTTTTGTTAATTGGTTAAGTGAAAACATACATAAAAACAACATTCAACTAAAATTGTTTAAATAAATACCTTAAAGCTTAATGCTTGAAATGGAGCATGACAGTAACAAATGTTTCAACTTACCCGATTTAATATCCTGTTTGGAATTTTGTGAAGCCTCCGCAGCAGCCGTTTGAAATATATCCGAAAGACTAGTACTATTGGCTAAATTAGTTGTATTGGTGTCTGCATTATTGTTGGCATTATTGGTAATAGTTGTTATATCGGACATATCGGATGGCATAGTAGAGGCAGAACATGAGACTGTTTCATAAATATGATTTGGTGGAGTATCGGATGATTCTCTGGCCGCCAGAGGAGCACGTGTAGGCAAAGCTACAGCACTTGCAAGTGAACTGGCTAAAGGAGGCATACCCATTAAGCCTGGCACTACCGTTTTAGAAGTATCAAAAACGTCATTGTGGGCATCTAGTTCGCGTAGCCAATGATCATCATCATCGTCCAAGGTTTGTAGATTTGAGGTTGTTGTATTAAGACCTGCAAAGACAAGTGTTAGACGAGATTGTGTAGCAGTGGGTGAAAGTAAAGAGGAATTACCGGCACCAGAAGTTGGTATGTTGGTGATATTTATTTCATTGGATTTAGTAGTAGTTTTACTGCGTAAACGCCCCGGCTCGGGAGGTGGTAAGGTCTAAAAGGAAAAGTTGAATTTTAGATTTAATAATAAAGAAAATATAAAAAATATACCGGAAAGCTGGTAAAAGAATCTCCAAAAGGATCGTTAATGCCACCGCCACTACCTCCGCCTAGATTAATAGAAGTTTTTGCAGCATTTGAGGTCAACGAGGAGGATTGTTGAGAATGTGTGTCATTAGGTGTAATACGTTCCATTTGTGTTATACCTCTTTGTAAGGAACTAAGCTCTTGTTCTAAATCTACTAAATCAGCAACAGATTCAGGTGATATCTGATATTAAAGGAAAATTTTTATAAATCAATAAAAATAATGTACCTATAGTAGAATGTTTTGGAAATGTTTTCTTATCCTTCACTTACCTCCTTTGAAGCACCTTTCGAATCCAAATTAACCCCCAAACGATTGGTGTTTGGTGTATTTGTAGAACTACTAACCATAGTATTTAACATACTCAGTGTAGCAGCCGATGTTGTTGAACCGCCCAAGCCTGAGAGATCATTTTGACCAGCTCCACCTGCCGCTGCACTCTTTAGTGAAGACAATGAAGACAACTGATGTTGATCATGATGATGTAATGATTTCGATTGTATCTGTTGTCTGGCCAATTCAATTTCCTTCTTTTTCAATTCGAAGACAACTTGAAATAGATCACGCATTGCCAACACCACCTGAGAGGCAGCTTTATCTGTTTTAATACCAAAGAAACGATGTCCACTATCAGGTGAGCCGAATATATAACCAAATGCACGTGAATCAGTCATATCTTGTGCTATAAATGAGATCTTGTGTACGGGATGATGATATAGTGAATCGCCCGTTTTTTCATCTCTCAAACGCAGACCATCGATGGTGACGTGTATGGTAATGCGTTGTTTGTGTTCACCAGCTGCACGTATGGCCATTTTTAGATCTTGTAAGGCCTCTTGGCACATACGATCGCCACGTGCCTCGCCCACCTCCAAGATGCCAATAAGTTTGGCTTTGAATTGCACGCCATCGCCAAAAAAACGCCCCGGATCATTGCGATCTACAAAGAAGATTTATTGTAAAAAATTAATTTTGTAAAAAAAAAAATTATAATTTAAAGGGTTTTTTTATAAACTTTTTTTTTTTGTAGTTATATTTTTCGACATTCGATCAACTGAAAATATCTGTGGAGATAACGATGAAAATTTTATAATTTGGTTTGTTTATTTTAATGATTTTATTTTATTATTTTGATTATATGTATATATATTATGATTATATATACATATATATATTTTTTTTTTTTTTTGTTTTTTTTTTATTATAAATTTCCTAAAGTATATTTTTTGATATAATACAATCCTAAATATACTAAATTTAATACTTCGAATTAAATAAAATTTTAAACTTCTAAATTTATTACAAACTGGGTTTGTTAAAAGAATTTTAAGAAAAAACTTTAATTATTTTCAACAATAAAATTTTGGAAAGTATAATTGCTATTGAAAGTTTAAATTATACTATTGAAAGTATTAACATAACCTTAATAACAATTTTTAAGTTACGTTAGATTTTATAATTAGCATTTTTATAGAAAAAAATTGAGACGCATTGATTGCATTTGAATTGAATTTTGGAACGGTGAGTTTAAGTAATTGAAGTGGTTTCTTTCCGAAGAAAAATTCGCAACCTAAAGACTCGACTTTCGAAGTTGAAATCACTTTCGATGTAGCCCAAATAATTTCACCTTCTCTGAGTTTTATGTCTTCATAATGCAAAAAGTTATTCATTTCTTTAAAAGAAGAAATAAAAAAGTGAGAAAACAATTGTTTATAAGAAACAAATAAATATAATTAGGAAAGGATACCTTTTAAGTCATGGGAGTATTGGCATTTTTTTCATATTGTAATGATTCAAATAAGTACAATTACATACTAACTTTTTCATGATCGCCAAAAATCCGATTTTAAAGAAACCCTTTTTAATTTAAATTTATTTGGAATACAATTTCGAAGAAAATTCTTTAGGTATCTGCAATGGCCAATTGGCCAAGGGTGTTTAAATCAATAATGTAATGTTTTTTTAAAAAATTTTAATTAAAACTTTTTCTTAAATAAATTTTTGTAAATCTATTGATGATTTCATTACTAATTTAAAAATTACAACAAAGAAACACACTTTGCTCCAAATCCCTTGTGAAAAAAAACTATGTATTAGCAATAAATTTTGCAAAAGAGAAATAAAAATAATTAAAACACTAAAAATAAACATTTACATTTTAAATAATTATCCCCAGAGATGGCAGTAGAAGCTGTAGATGAGGCAGATGTGTTATCATGATGTTTTCCATGGCTGCTACCAAAACTACTGGCAATCGATAACGTAGAAGAGGCGGATGATAATTTGGACACCAACGATTTAACCATAATGAGGCAAATGCAACTTGAGACTGGTTAGCAAATGATATACATACATACATATGTATGTACATTCAGTCAATCAGTTTAACAAGCAGGCAGAGAGTATTGAATGGTACTAACAGAATCGTAGAGTAAAAACTTATGAGATTCTGGTTTTTATTTTTTAATATATTTTAATGAAACAGCAATTGCGGCAATTGAATTAAACAATCATAGCGACGATACTACACTAGCAACAGCAAAGGCAGACACAGACAATAACATTAAATAACAATAGTTTGATACAATTCTGTAGCAATTGCTCCAAGCCTTATCCGCTCCATCTCCTCCTCCAGCCTATTGTTGCCTGTCAAGTTTGGATAGCAATTTACACAATTTTTTGTGTTACAAAGTTTGCAAGTCTCTTGTACACCTGGGTTTCAAGGGGTGGTGGTGTTTGCTTTACGGCTTTTGGTTTTAAAATTGTTTTATATTTCTTTCTATTATTGTTTTTATTTTTGGGTGCTTCGTCGATGTTTTGCTTTGTAATTTTTTTTTCACAATATTAATGGAATTTATATCGATATTCTAAACTTGCGCCATAGCGGTCATCATTGAATTGAGTAATGACTGAAACGAAGAACAAGCCCATCATCATCTAATTGTTTTTCAATACATTAAACATTTTTTAACTAATTGTTTTTTTTATTATTTGGTGCCTTTTGTTGTTATTATTTTGCTTCACTTTTTGCATAATTTAAAATTTTAAATAGTCTTACTTTTCCCATCACCATTAATTTATACTAAGCATTTTTACTTGTTGTTGCCTTTAAGTAGTGTATTGAATTTTCTTTCCCTTCTCACATTCTTTCTTGTTGATAAATTAAACAATAACTGGAATTTAGTTATTTTTATTTAAATACACATTTTAGTTTAGATTATATTCTTTCTTTTTTTATTTATTTTTCGGTGATCGCAGCAGCATTTAATTCATTTTTTTTCTTAACTTTTCTCTCTTTATAATGTTTGCTATTTATTTGTTCCTTTATTAATGTATTTATTTACAATTTCCTAAAATGTATGGAAAATTATAGAAAACAAAAACAAGGAAAACAATTGATTTCCAGCTGCCACTTGAATTTTTTCGTGATTTTTGTTGCAAAAACAATTAAAGAGAAATGCATTCAGTTTTTTTTCGCAAACTGCATTCTACTAGACAAGGGTTACCAGGCTATTTTTTGATTAGTTATCATTATAAGGCTGCCAGATGTTTTAAATTAAGCTTTGTATAAATTAAGTGTAACATTAAATGGAAAATAACCAGGAATGTCACGGTTGCTGATGATCTGGCCTAAGCAACCAGTGAAATGCGCATAGGAATAGCTTATCCCATCAACAATAAATTTCAAGTGTTTTTATCAATAATAAAAACTGGGAATTAAGCACGAATAACAAAATCTTTTGAAATTAAAATTTTGTATTCCCAAAAATTGAAATTACTTTTTGATAAAAAAAAAAATTGTTTTTAGTTTAAAATGTTCTTTATCCAATTTAATCAAAAATATATATTTACCTAATATGCAAAAGGTCCTAATTTTATCTCATAATTTTATATCATTTTAACGCTTTTCATGTTCCGACAATTTGTTTTTTAAGGGATCTAGCGATCTTTCAATTAGTTTTTGGGTTTGTTAAAATTTTGCAATTTTTCGTGAATTTTTGTCATGTTTGCATTAAAGCGGTTTATTCCTGTAATTTTTCTGATTCTGTATAGCTCTAACGATTTGTAATTAATAGTAGACTTTGTTATCGTGCCGCTGTTAGCAAATTTTTGCTAACTAAGCCATTTTTACCGAATTTTTGCCATTCCTTATAGTTTTAGGGACTTTTAATTAATTTTATGGTTTGTTTGAATTATTAAAAATTTTGGCGAATTTTCGGTGTTTTTTTTTTTTTTTGTTTTTGTTATTTTTCGTCATTTTAATTTTAGCCATGTTCGCGATAGAAGCGATTTTTGGCTGCAAAGATACTACTTTCACGATTGTTAAAAAATATTAGACTTTGCTATCGTGCTGCGGTTAGCAAATTAGCGATCTTTAGCTCAACTAAAGTTTTTTCCAACAAAAACTTCGAATACACAAAAACATGCGGATTTGAGAACACCAATTTATGAATTATGCGGAATCAAAAAATTTTTCGTTTTCAATTCAAGTCTAAACCTAGAACATAACTTATAAATACTATATGGATTTTATTATATAATAACAAAGTAGAGTTGTCAAATATTCGTATATTTTTAAAAACTGGTTTTCGAATACTTCGAAAATCCGACTTCTGAAAAAAAGGATTCTCGGTTCTGTAAATAAAAACCGGTTTTTGGTTTTTTTAAATTATTTATTTAACAAAAAAGTAAAACAGAACAAGCATATATGCACACGTAAATAGAGATCACATTATTTGTTTTTATACCCACACCACAATAGTAGAAAGGGCATTGTGCGTTTCTACTAGGGTATTCATTCGGTATTCACCGTTAATAGGTTAACCGATTAATTACTACCCGATTAACTGATCGGTTAATTTAAAATTGGCTTTTTTCGATTAACGATTAAACCGGATAATTTCAGTCGATTAACCGATGTAACAAAATTTTTGATTTTTTGTAGTATTAAACCACATTTTTTTGTGTTTTTAATTATGGGTGAGGTCCAAAACGCCAGTTGCGAACCAACTCGCTTTTTTAAATGCATTCTACAATGCAATCAACTAAAATTTTACAACTTTATCTGTAGCAAAGTTCATTTTTTGCTGCCAAAACACAAGCGCACCAAAAACGTTGTGTTTAGAAATATTTTTTCATACAATGTATTTGCTTCAAGAAATTCATTCGTAAAATACAATACAAAAACAGAAATTAAGGAATTCGGAAATGAACTTTTTTTCAGAATGCTCGGCGCTGAGCTTTACCAGGATGAGTTAGATGATGACCTGCAAACTTAAGAAACTCACGATGGTAACACAACAACAGAATTAACCGAAACAATAGGAAGTGTTAAAAATTTTAAAAAATTAAAACAGGACTCTAATAGCCTAATGGAAGATTTTATATGTTTAGAAAAATCCAGTTAAAGGAATAAGAAATATGAAATTTTGTATTAGGTTACTTTCGATTTCTCCAACCTTTACGATAATTGAAAGAATTTTTTCCATGTCAAGTTTTATCAAAACTAAAGAAAAGTGCCAAATTAACCAATTGTTTTTCTAAAAGATCATTTTATAACATCTCCTTAAAGTTTGGAAATAAAATGATCTCGCAGTTTATTATTTAATAAATACATAATACATATGTAAAATATGTTTAACATAGTTTTGAATTATGTATTTTTTTGTTTGCTCGTTTTAGTTCAAGAATTGATATGTTATTGTTTTTTTTACTAATAAACTCCAACTAATAAATAATTTTTCATTTTTATTTATTGAAATTACTTAATTTATAAAAAAAACTTTATTAATCGGTTAACCGATCAATAACAAAATTAACCGATTATTAACCGATTAAACCAAAACCTCGATTAATTAATCGAGCGATTAACCGATTAAAGCAAAAGCTCGATTAAATGAATACCCTAGTTTCTACTGATGTGTGTAACACTAAAAAAATATTGGTCCTCTTATTATGCCGATCGGTTGATTGCCAGCCCATGTAAAGTACAGGTCGCAATTTTGGTAAATTTAATACACACATATCAATTGTCATAGGAACGAATCCTATTGAAAATGGTGAATTGTTTCCGGAATATTCTTTGTGCCCATAAACTATCTTATTATGTTGTTAGTTAGATAAAAGTTGACTCAAAAATATTTTATTGCAAATGATTTCGGGGCATTCGATTTCTCAACTAAGTTTTTATAGAGGACAATACTGAAAAACACGTTCACTAATCGTTGAGATTGGGTTAATTGTCAGTCCTGCCATGTAAAGCAAATCTAATTTGGAAGATATTTTACAAAATTTATCTTTGTAATCAAAATCCTCTTTTAAGCCACTGTTATTTTGAATTTGAATTTTTTTTTAAGATAGCATTAAGCGGTTCTTATATTACAGTTTACAACTCTAGTTCACTTGAAATTTTGCAGTTTTTGTATTATGGGTTACCATTTATTTTAGTGCGGCTTACAAAAACATCAAAAAAAAAACATCAACTGAGATGAGTTGTACACCAGCAACCAAAGCAAAAGTCAGAACTGTCGCTTAACTCATACTGCTGGCAGTTATAAGAAAGTCTGTGTTGTAGAATTCTTCTGCAAGTTCAAAAGCTTGGTACTGTTATGAATATGTTATGTATGGTAACAATAATTAAAATACTGTTATGAATAACGAAAGTGGTTACTAAAAAATGTCATCGAATGCAAGATAATTAAAAAATTAAAAATAAGTAAAAGTCGATTATTCGAGACCAAAAAACGGATTTCTCGAATACTTCCAAAATCGGCCTTTTAAAAACTAGAAAAAATCGATTTTTCAAATACTTCGGAAATCGGTTTTGACAACTCCAATAAAAAAGTGTATTTATTTGGAAGGTGGTTTCAAAAAACAGACGACTGTTATTGCTTTGCATGCTCCCTGCAGATAACGAGACTATTCCATACATGCATGTAAAGAGTAGTCCATAAAGGAGTAGGAGTACTCCAAAACTACTCCAAATATATGGGTAAAAGGTGGTCCATTTAACATTACGATGTCCTAGGAGGGGACCATATAACCCACCGAAGTAGTCCCTAAACTACTATATGGAGTACTAAAGTGGGTTAGTTTTAAAAGTACTCCATGTCATTACAGCATGGAGTACACTAAAGCGGTTGTTTAAGCATTTTTTACTAATCGCCTTTTATTGCGTGCCCTGTAGTCTATTATTGTTATTGTTAAATATGTTTACTTGGTATTTTTAATTTGTTTACCTTTTTTTCACAAATTTCACTAACTTTCACTTTTAAATAAACAATTAATAATGGACACCATCAGGGCTACCAATGTGTAATACTGTAAACTATAGAAAAGTATACATCATGCAGCTGTTGGCAGCACTGCATGTTAATTTCTTATAACATGGTCCATATTACAATAGATTGGACCATGTTGTGAGTAGTCCATTTAAGCCACAATGGACCACGTAGTCCCAAATTATCTGTAGGGCTGTTATATAATTGTTGTGATACTGATGATTGAAAATCATAGTAATTATCTGCAAAGTATGGGCTTAATTTAAAACTATCATTGTTTCATATTTATTTAAAATGAAAAGTTATTAATATAACCTTAGAATATAAATAATAATTATAACGTTGTTTTGATATTGATCAAAGTTTTAATATAAATACTAGCTGTTTAGTCCCGGCGCTGCTCGGGTTTTTCAAAAAAAAAATAAAAAATTAAATACTGGAATACTGGAATACTGAAGAATTTCGTAAATACCTTGACCCAGCAACACCTATCGGGATCAAACTTAAGAGAAACATGGCTCCTAACTAAATTAATTTGTTGTAGAAGTTTGGTGTCAATCGGTCCAGCGGTTCTGGAGTTTTAGGAACACATACATGTATATGTTGCCGTATCTATGCCACCTGGTATATAATATTTGTATATCAAAGTTGTTTTTATTCGACCTTTCGAAATTTAAATAAATAGCTCGAGGCCAGTTCTTGACAAATTTATTTATTTATATTTGTACACTGATAGAAAAATGCATCTTCATATTGATGATGCCCTAACATCAGAATTGTCACATCAAATGGCATCAATAATGCAAAAAGTAACATCAATCCAATGACTAACGTCTTCGTACAATTTTGTTATTTTTTACGTGTCATCTATTTTATGACTATATTCACATCAATTCGATGCCACATTTTGTATATTATTAACATTATTTTCATGGTACAATGTATTATAAGAAGCAAAAATTCCTATATTCCATTTTTTTAAATTATTTAGCTAAATACATGAAATTTTTAAATTAGAATGATTACGAAAACCACATGAGGCATGGTGCTGGTGTATTATTATTGAGAGTTCTGCTGTAAACAAAGGCCGAAATTCAACAAACGTGAAACAAACATATGCAACGGGTAAGAAAATAATAATATTCTCTCACTTTGACTCACTTTTGATAGGCAAGGATATTAGATACGAGTCATCCCTTTTCACTGAAAGCTTAAAAGAAAATATTTTGTTATTTCGGCCATATGTTTCAAAAACCGCCGATTCAAAACGTCGTATCTAACATAACCTACAAAATTGGACACCGTACTTTTTTTAATACATAAATGAATTAACAAGTTTTCTATATCTTATATCTTATTTGAAACAAAAACCAAATTACTACGAAAGTGAAAATGGAAAAGTTTTTACCTTCTCTAGAAAATTTAAAAATTTTTCGTATTAAATTCGTTTCAAAATATTGAGGTGAAATTACTAATATGGAAACACTCTGGAAGCACTAAAATAAGAGAAACGTACAAAAAAATATTTCAAATGATAGAGAATCCTGTTGTTTCTTTAGTTGTGTCTTGAAAAATAGACTGTTTAGATAACAAATTTTTTATATTTTTTACAGTCAAGGTACTTAACAAAAAAAAAAAAAAAATATGAAAATAAACAAAAAAAAGCATTGAATTATTTTTTTGTTCTTTTCTGTTTTCTATCATGCTGCAATTATTGTTAAGTATTGATATTTAACAATTTCTCAAGGATAAAATTTAGTTTTAAATAAGTTTTTTCGAGTTCCAACAATCATTTTTATTTTTAAAACCTTTTCTTTAGCTTCACTTCGGAAAATCAAATCTTGTAACGTAAATTTAACCGCCTTATACTCAATGTAAATGGATGAAACTTTGCAGGCATACATATTCCCGATGACAATACACGAATACATGGGCGTAGCCAGGATAAAATCTATGGGGGGGTGGGGTGTCAAAAATTTTTTTGTTTTTAGTAAAATGCTTTTTTGACCGTCTTTTACTCAATGCAAATGGATGAAACTTTGCAGGCATACATATTTCCGATGACAGTACACGAATACATGGGTGTAGCCAGGATAAAATCTAGGGGGGGGCGGGTAAAATTTGTTAAAACCTTTTCCTTAGGTTCACTTCGGAAAATCAAATCTTGTAACGTTAATTTAACCGCCTTTTACTCAATGCAGATGGATGAAACTTTCCAGGCATACATATTCCCGATGACAATACATGAATACATGGGCGTAGCCAGGATAAAATCTAGGGGAGGGGGGTTAAAACCTTTTCTTTAGCTTCATTTCGGAAAATCAAATCTTGTAACGTTAATTTAACCGCCTTTTACTCAATGCAGATGGATGAAACTTTCCAGGCATACATATTCCCGATGACAATACATGAATACATGGGCGTAGCCAGGATAAAATCTAGGGGGGGGGGGGCAAAATTTTTTCTTTTGGTAAAATGCTTTTTTGACTGCCTTCTAATCAATGCAAATGGATGAAACTTTGCAGGCATACATATTTCCGATGACAATACACGAATACATGGGCGTAGCCAGGATAAAATCTAGGGGGGGCAGATACTAATCCACGTGTGTAAAGTTTTATTATATGAATATAAATTTTTTTTTATTATATGAATATAAAATACAAAACATGTAAAAAAAATTTCTTATTTACCATGGAAATTGTAATGCATTAATTAAAGCTATTCGTTACTAAAAAGTAAAAAATAAATAAAAAAAAAAAAAAAATTTTAAGAAACGCTTTTCTTTACCTTAATATATTGATCAGTTGTGCACACAGAATAAATATGAATACTAAAAAAATCGACTAAAAGTCAAAAAATAACAACATTTCAAACAACATAAACTTTTAAATCAAAATTAAAAAAAACTCACACATCCCTTAAAGAAAAGCGTGGGGCGCGTTGTTATGAAACAAAATGCTCAATTATTGAAAATTGGTAGCTTTAAACATGATTGGTTGTATTTCTTTCGGTCTGAAATATTAAAATGTACTCACGGCAGTCATGTTTTTTTTTTTTTAAGTTCAGGTTGGTATGGGCGCCCCACGCTTTTCTTTAAGGGATGTGTGAGTTTTTTTCAATTTTGATTTAAAAATTTATGTTGTTTGAAATTTTGTTATTTTTTGACTTTTAGTCGATTTTTTTAGTATTCATATTTATTCTGTGTTCACAACTGATCAATATATTAAGGTAAAGAAAAGCGTTTCTTAAAATTTTTTTTTTTTTTTTTTATGTTTAAAACGAAGCTGTTTAATAATGATATCATATTTAATAACAAAAAAAAAAAGTTTTGATTTTTTATGATTTAGGAAAACGTACAAAAGCTGAAGAAGCAAACCAAAAACGGTGCGAATTGAAAAATGTCCAAATTTCACTTTCGTAGAAGTTCTGTGACAACTGATTGTGTTTCTTCTGCACAACACTTAATTTAGATACTATATTATTTCAAAACAACTTTTTATTTTTAAAATACAGAAAATCTAGAGTGACCTTCTTTAAAAAATTATTTATCTCTAGCAACCATTCAATTATTAACAACCATAAAAACTGTTAAGTTCTTTACATTCATAATTTAAAAAATTAAATAAATTAAATTTAAATTTAAAAGATTTTGTTATTCGTGCTTAATTCCCAGTTTTTATTCTTGATACAAACACTTGAAATTTATTGTTGATGGGATAAGCTATTCCTATGCGCATTTCACTGGTTGCTTAGGCCAGATCATCAGGAAACTTCATCCATAAAGATTTTGTAAAAAATAAAGATATTAAACCAAATAAAACTGTTAAGCGTATAAGAATCATAAGCAACAGCTCTACTTATAACAATATCAAAGTTTAAACAAAAACATCAACAATAAACAGTGAGTTTATCTCTTCTTACAGAATAAAAACTGGGAATTAAGCACGAATAACAAAATCTTTAAATTAAAATTTTGTTTTCCAAAAAATTACTTTTGATAATTAAATTTATTAAAATTTAATACTTACATTTACAGGGGCTTGTTTTCTTTCTTAGGGTTTGCATATTTTTGAAAAATTGCTTGACATCCGTGCGCTGCAACGTTAAACTCCTCTTTTACCAAAGATTTTCTAACGTATTAATAAAAAAAACAACAACGCAAATGCCGCAGGTTAAAAAAAATAGACAAAACAAATAATTTTATCACAGATAAGACAAAATTTAGAAAATACATGCGTCTGTGTGTTTGTAATTATGAACGTTTTTATGGAATTTATAAAAAGAAATAAAAACAAACATAACAAATTTACGTGATTTTGTATTAAAAATGTTCACGTCAAAGTTGTGTGTAATTCATTTCGGAAATGTGTTGGAAGTGTAACGGAATATACTGTCAGTCATAAACTTACGTTTTTGTTTACTTTTTTATTTTTGTTTATCAGATAATTTTTCGTATTTATGTTTTTGATTTTCTTTGTTTTGTTATGCCAGGAGTAAGAGAAAAAGTGTTGCTTATTCAAAGAAAATGGGGGGTGGAAAATGTGTAACGTTTTTTTGTATTTTTGTTTCCTTTTCTGAGTGTAGGGGAGGTTGTAAACAAAAAACAACAAAAATTATAACACACTGCGCGTTGATATGACAAAAAAAAAACAAAAAGAAAAAAGCACACTGACAGTTTAATTCACCGGCTTCTGCTCTCACGCACACCAGCAAAAATCTTTTAGAATGAAGAATACAGCAACTTTTATCGATTTTTCACTTGAATGAAAAATTACGTCTGAATCAAGTCAATTCAATAATTTTTTTTTTGTAATTTCATATGAGACGTGTTAAAGTATTATTTAACTTTTTATGTAATTTATAGATAATTTTAAAAATTTTCATATTTCCGCGTTTGTTAAAATTGATTAAAATTCAATTTTTTTAGCTTCAACTTATTTTTTATTATCTTTATTTGTTAAGGAGAATTTTTGTGATATTAATTAATATATTTTAAACATTTTTTTGATTTGTTTAAATATTTTTTCTTTAATAAATTTTCAATTTCTTTTTAAGATTTTTTAAAATTTTAAAACTATTTTATGTATAACATAAAATTTTTAACATTTTTTAACTTTGCTTTAATTTTCCTATTACATATATTTTCCTTTTTCTATAATTAAACACTTAAAAAAAATAGTTTTAATTATGAGTAATTATTATTATAAATTCATTGCTTTTTAGGTTGTGATGAGTTATTTCTTTTAATTAATTTGTAAAATAATTCTAAAAGAATTTTTTTCTCTTTTAACAAGTCCTCCGCCCTTAACGCGTTGAAAATCATTGAAAATTCGATTATGGCAAAGGATTTCTATTTGATATCCTTTGACAGTTTAAAAAATCGTATATTTTGACAGTTACATTAAGGCTGGAAATGTGTAAACGAAGATTTAGTGTTGCCAATGACTTTTCTAATTTTTTCTGTTAAAAAGTGATGTAAAAAGCACTAGAAAGTTTTGTATTTTTTGCTCTTAATACATATGTATATATTGATAAAATTGTTTGGTTTTATTTATTTCATTATTTTACATACAACCAATTTTTGGTTTTTCTTTGCTTTTAGGCCAAAATTCGAGATTTCCAGCAAAATTTTGCATTTGTAAAGCTGTTTTTTGTGGGGAAGCAGCGACAATGTTTGTCTGCGTTTTGGGTTAAATTTTTCATTAAAGTTCAAAGTTTTTAACGAACCGGTATATGAAAAACGCTGACTTGGCTGAAAATTAACGGAATTTGGATTAAAAACCATGAACAGTTCAACGAAATAACCACAATACAATTGTTAAAAAAGCTAAGGCACAGGCTCAATGTTTACATTTGTCCTTCAAGTTTTGTTGAGAAAGGTCAACAGGAAAAGGAAGGACAAAAAAATGAAAAACAAATAAATAAAAATGTACTTTGGACTTCAAGAATAATTCTTGACAAAAAGTACGAAAAACAGAAGTAAGGAAGAACATGTAAATCAATTAAAATGGATAATCATTCAAAAAGCAAATTTCGATCTACCAAGTGTTAAATACAATTTGGTTTAAAGATTGATGTTGGACTAGTGACTGCCAGCAGTCGTCGATGGCTGTGAGTGTTAAACGGCAAATCCCTCTGAAGAGATCGCGTGGTTGCGATTGAAACATGTAGGGGAACCTGTCCGTAAAAACGTCTGTGTTCGAGCCCAGCTTCAGTCAAGAATGAAAAATTATCAATACATTTTAATTAATTGCATGTTGTAAAATTCCTTTCTTCATAAAACTAATTTAATGAAAATAAAATTTGATGAACTTTAGCCTAATTAGATTATAAAAATAATTTAATTATTTATTGGGATATTTTTTGGGAAATTTTTTCGAATTAATTAAATAAAATGTTAACCTATTTTCCTTATGATAGCAATAATTTCGTCTTCTATCTTATTTCTTCTTAAAATATTTCATACATTTTCTTTTCATTTTTTGAACAAAACTTAACTAAAGTTTTTTTTTTAAAGTTCAGTCTACTTCTACTTCAGTAACAATTTGTATGAAATTTTGAATAAAAATTTCAACAAAATGTTAATAAAAATAATAATAAATACGTAATATTGATGTGGGTGAATTTTGCAAGAGTTTTCTGAATTTGCAAACGTTTTCGAACGAAGCTTAAATTTAAAAAACTTCAAATAAAAATATTTTTATACATATTAAATTATAAATTTTAAAAACTTGTAAATTTGTGAACTTATTTACGAAAAAGAAGTTAAATTAAATTTAAATAACTTTTAAGTTCTCCATTTAATGCTCTTACAATACATAATTTTTTTTTAATAATTATTTATTCAATATTGTAAAATAAAATTATTTCCTTCCCTTTAATATGACCTGAAAATTTTAATACGGTAAAAGCTCTTGCTTTAACAAATAAATTGCATATTCTGGCAGCCTTGCATTGCAATACTTGCACTGACTCCCAAGCTAATTTCAACAATGCTTCTCAAACCAATAACTTAAAGCAAGAAGTTCTCAGTACTTTAGTGTTTATAAGCACAAAGGTACCAATTAGTCTATATAAAATTTTAACCATTAAAAATTAAAATATAACTTATTATAAACTAATAAATATTCATAATAGTTTTTTCAACTTTAAGTCCGGTAAAATACCGCATTATCTTCTTCTTCCCACTTCAATCATTCACGAAAAATTTGTATGTAAGTATTGCCAGACTACGTGATTCTTGTTTGCACTATTTTTATAATTTCAAAACTGTTAGGGGCCGCCGTTTTTAGAGCATTTAATAATATGAGGGGAAGAATATTTTATACAATTGGAATAATTAAACATAAAACGAAAAACAGCCAAAATCGAATGTTACTTTACAGATTTTGTTAGAGACACTAAAATCATAAGTGATTTTTATCAAAATAATTTGCCTTCTTATATAGTGCTTATTATATAATTAGCATAAAAGCAACAGAAGTATAACATAATATTAAACGAAAAATTAAAAAAAAGATGTAAATCAGAAAAAGGTAAAATAAAACAATCAAAAAAGCTTACAACTTTTTTGAACCACAATATTAATAATCATTAAATATTAAGCATAAATTGCTTTTAGTTGGAAAATAATTCCACAAAAAACCAAAAAGTTAATAACATTTAAAAAAAAATTAATCTTCAAAAAATTTTAATTATAAAACTAAAAAAAGTGCCAAAACTTGTTGCGGCAGTTGGGTGCACAAAATATTTTTTTGGTACTGTGATGCGGCAGCTGTAGCGGGTGCCAGAATGTGTGGGGTAAATGTTGTTTGGTTGGAGGGATGGTGTTTTTTTTTTATTTCTTGTTTTTGGTGGCTTGTCGTTTGCCGGCTGCAGTTTTGATTGTGGCTGGTGTAAAAGTCCAAGGAGGGGTGGTTTTGCCTTCTGTTGGCGTTTAATCTGTTTTTGTTTTGATTTGTAGTTTTTGTTGTTCATGGGGTTTGACCAATTTGTTTTTTTGTTTTGATATTATGGTTTTATTAATTTATTTGGTTTTTTTTTATTGCGTTTGGTTTTGTGCGTGATAATGGTTCTTTGGCAAATAAAATGTGTTAATAAATGGGATTCTTAGTTGGAAAAAAAGGTAATGAAATAGAATGCATGGTACTGCCAACATGAAGGATAGATATTGTGAATGGAAATCAAGGTGACGATAATGTTAGCACTAAAGTAGTCTGGGATCACTTGATTGGTAAAATCTATGACAATTGGAAAATTTAAATGGAGATTAGTTAAAAAAAAAACTAGAAACCAATTGGAAATTAGAATCCAAAAATGGTGAACAATTGTAGGTACTCAAAAGGCTTTTAGATACAGAAGGTAGAGACTAAGCCAAAATCGCCATTTGTGTGCAAACAAACGATTAAAACGGGTGCAATTGGTGGCAGAGTTTAAAGAAATTTAAAGTTAAATTTATGTATAACGTTTTTTTTTAATAAAACTGATAAATAAGTGTTTTTAAGTGGTTAATATTATTGAGAACGAGTAAGTAGGAAACGAATGTCTTCTTTTTGTATTTGGGGTAAAAACCAATTCTTATAAGAAAATTTTAAATAGGAACAGGAAGCGGTTACGGAGAGGATATTAAGTGTGGGAGGCCCAACAGTGTGTTTTCAAGGGCCATTCCCACGAGAACTGTTCCCGGGTGTTTTGGAGGAAGTGGAGACAGACACGTAGCCAATAAACCCGATCAGATATAAGTATCTGGAGAACAGGTAACCTGCATTATAAATTAGAAGCGTCAAGTTTTTTTTTATAAAGAAGAAAAAGCCATTTGTGTAAAAAGACAGCCATATTGATTTGGCTGGATGAAATATTATTAATAGAAGCCCGGTTAATTCTCTGAAGGTTATTCAGCACCAATATATAAAAAAAAGGAAAGAAATCAAACAAACAAATTTTGAATAAATATAACAATAGTTTTAGTTAGGGTAAATGAGATTATTTATTAAATTAATTTATTTTTATGTGTTTATGTAGGTTTCAGTATATGTAACTAGAAGTTAATTTTATTTATTTATTTTTTTGTTGTTGTGTAAGGTTATTTTGTTAGGCCTAAATTTTTGATTAGTATTATTTAAATAAAAAAAAAAAGGAATTAGCCGGAACAAAAGAAGCAAGCATTTTTATAAAGCCTTCTAAAGGGAATTTGTGAAGGGTTAGTTGTGAAATTTATTTTTGTGTCCATAAATTGCATGGTCATATAGACCGCCTAAGAGAGCTCCTTTAGGTAGGGTGTAATTAAGCTAGAAGAAAAAAAATATGAAAAATTAATTGAAGTATGAAATATATTATCACAGATTTCTGAAATTAGTTGAAGCGGTATAAAAATTGTTTTGTTTGAAGGCATTGTTTTTTTTTTATATAACTTAGTCGTTTATGGTAAATTTAGGCACAACATTATAGCCACATAGATGTACTTATGTATAGGTTAGTGATTATAATGTTAAGATTTTAATTGTAGTTTTGAGTTAAGCAGAATTTATTGATAATTTGTTTTCATACATTTCTTTTAGGTAATTTTTCTATTCCTTTTTTTTAATTTGAATAAAATATGTAATTTGTGTTAAGATTTGTAAACAGAAAAATGTTTGTGCTCTAAGTTTTTTCTTTATTTGGATTTGGTAATTGTGAGGTAAGTGTATGTGAGTGAGTGTGTGCTTTAGGGGACACAATTATATATGATTAGGAGTAAAAATAAAATGTGTCCAAGGTTGGGAGGGCAGTTAAAGGACGGAAATCACCTCGTTCTTACTCATGAGTGTTTTTCAGTGACTAGTTTGCGTTTGATGATAGTTTTTTTTTGTAGTTTACCTTTTTAGTTTTATGTGTTCATGTCCGTGTGCTATGGTTGGGTTGGAACCTACCTTGATAGATGTGCATGCTGAGCTGGTTGGCATCACGGCCATAGCAATGTTGGGGGTTAATGCAAACACCCATAGGGATATGTAACAATATGGCGCCCAATTTAAAATATAAAAGAATCAAAATGAATATACGTTACATCTAAGTATATGAAGGTACAGAAATAGCCCATAGGTCATTATTAGGTGGTGAACTCAGTACGTGCAAAGGCACAGTTAACTTATAAACGTTGTTTATGAGCCGCAACCTAATAGTTAATTATTAGCTTTGTTGAACTAGGTCTAGCTGTATTGAATACACTTCTGGATTATTGATCTTAAATAGTACAGATGATAGTTTTAGTATTGTAGCGTGGGAGTTTATATATTGGAAAACGTCCTATTGGATACTAAAAATATCGAAATTTTTTTTTATTTAGTTTCAGTTTAAAGTTATATGTTGTATGAAATAAAGTTGGATAACAGCCGCTTTGATACAAGGTATCATAGGTCTGTGGTGTTATGAAAACGTTAATTTATACAAGTTTTTTTTTGTGTTCTGAAATAGGCCTATGATAGCCGCTCTTAATATTGGTAGAGGTCTGATGTATTATGGGTAGTAAAATTTTCAGGACAACCTAGTAATTTTTAAACCGAAGCCCATTACTGCAATATAATAACCGATTTGAACAATGTTTCAGAATCGTGGGTAATGTGCAATAGTAGTCTTTAGTAAGTTAAGAAATACTAGGTAGAATATAAATTTCTTTTTGTGCAATATTATTCATAGGGAAACACGAAGTTAGGCCGTAAAGGCACTTTTAAATTTTTTTTTTGAAACAACACTCAACTCAATACACGATACTCTCACTAAAATGTTATCAAATCCAAAAAAAAAATTATATGAAAGTTTTTATTTTGTTTTTTTTTTTTTTAGTCTCTTTAATTAAAAATCAAATTGCTAATAGGAAATTTGATTTTGTTGTGTTTGTATTAATACATTATTATATTCACAGTGTGTTATTATTCGTTGGGGAAAATTTGAAAATAACAGAAGTGTGAATAATAATAGTGATAAGTGTTTATTAGTATTTTTTTTTTGTATAATTTTTTTATATTGTTTAGTGTAGTTACACTGTAGGAGATAAGAATACATTTTTTTTATATATACAATTTTTTTTTTAGTTTTTTTTTATATACATTTTTTATATTATTTTTCGTTATATATAGGAAAATATTTTGTTTAAATTACGTTTTTTTTTTGATTATAAATTTTATGGCCGAAAGTAATAGGGTCAAAGGAAATATAGAAAAAAATCAACGGAGAAAAAGAAATAGGGAACCACTGTTTGATATTAATAGAACTATTCCGCATCGGCAATCAAAAGAACGTAAAGAACAAAACCAATTGATAGAAATGAATCCCAATACTAACAACATGAATACACCTCAATTTATGGACTTATCTGAAACAATTAATGCTAGGACTCAAAGTTTAGGTCAAATACCGAATCAGGGTGGTATTGGCGTGCAACCTTCCTCAGGATTCGATGGGGATATAACACCCGAATTTAGGGAAATAGTAGTGGATGAGGCCATGGTAGTGCAAAAATCCTTAGAGGAAAAGGTCAGGAAAATGGTTCAGGACGAAATGTCTGAAATAAGGAAAAACATGGCCGATTTGGCCAACTCGATGGCGAATTTGAGTAGGATGTATCAGGGCAACACACCGGAACATAACGGGACCGGTAGTGCGAGTGGTCCGATAAATGAGAATCGGTTAATAAGTACGCAAAATCCAGTAGATCAGTTTTCTAATGATAGTGTTCCCACTGGCAGTACTAGGAATAATAATAACACATTTTAATTTTTTTAAATTTATAAAATTATAATGGAATCGTGTCATGTAATTTAAAATGTGGTTGTTCACGACATTTGCGAGAAAATGCTGAGGATACCGTCACCTGAGGGAAGTAGAAAGTAAGTAGGGAACATTTTAAAGTACTGACAAAACTTACCTCGTATTGCCCGGCTTAAGACTCTTCTTCAGGGTGTGGGAGTTCCCCACGTGTGCATTTTGTTTGTTGTGGTTTCCTATATGGTTGCAGTGCAAATCTGCACGCACACCAGTCCTACTGGCGTAAACTTTGTAGCCCCGGTGTTTTGTTGCGGCAGTTGGGTGCACAAAATATTTTTTTGGTACTGTGATGCGGCAGCTGTAGCGGGTGCCAGAATGTGTGGGGTAAATGTTGTTTGGTTGGAGGGATGGTGTTTTTTTTTTATTTCTTGTTTTTGGTGGCTTGTCGTTTGCCGGCTGCAGTTTTGATTGTGGCTGGTGTAAAAGTCCAAGGAGGGGTGGTTTTGCCTTCTGTTGGCGTTTAATCTGTTTTTGTTTTGATTTGTAGTTTTTGTTGTTCATGGGGTTTGACCAATTTGTTTTTTTGTTTTGATATTATGGTTTTATTAATTTATTTGGTTTTTTTTTATTGCGTTTGGTTTTGTGCGTGATAATGGTTCTTTGGCAAATAAAATGTGTTAATAAATGGGATTCTTAGTTGGAAAAAAAGGTAATGAAATAGAATGCATGGTACTGCCAACATGAAGGATAGATATTGTGAATGGAAATCAAGGTGACGATAATGTTAGCACTAAAGTAGTCTGGGATCACTTGATTGGTAAAATCTATGACAATTGGAAAATTTAAATGGAGATTAGTTAAAAAAAAAACTAGAAACCAATTGGAAATTAGAATCCAAAAATGGTGAACAATTGTAGGTACTCAAAAGGCTTTTAGATACAGAAGGTAGAGACTAAGCCAAAATCGCCATTTGTGTGCAAACAAACGATTAAAACGGGTGCAATTGGTGGCAGAGTTTAAAGAAATTTAAAGTTAAATTTATGTATAACGTTTTTTTTTAATAAAACTGATAAATAAGTGTTTTTAAGTGGTTAATATTATTGAGAACGAGTAAGTAGGAAACGAATGTCTTCTTTTTGTATTTGGGGTAAAAACCAATTCTTATAAGAAAATTTTAAATAGGAACAGGAAGCGGTTACGGAGAGGATATTAAGTGTGGGAGGCCCAACAGTGTGTTTTCAAGGGCCATTCCCACGAGAACTGTTCCCGGGTGTTTTGGAGGAAGTGGAGACAGACACGTAGCCAATAAACCCGATCAGATATAAGTATCTGGAGAACAGGTAACCTGCATTATAAATTAGAAGCGTCAAGTTTTTTTTTATAAAGAAGAAAAAGCCATTTGTGTAAAAAGACAGCCATATTGATTTGGCTGGATGAAATATTATTAATAGAAGCCCGGTTAATTCTCTGAAGGTTATTCAGCACCAATATATAAAAAAAAGGAAAGAAATCAAACAAACAAATTTTGAATAAATATAACAATAGTTTTAGTTAGGGTAAATGAGATTATTTATTAAATTAATTTATTTTTATGTGTTTATGTAGGTTTCAGTATATGTAACTAGAAGTTAATTTTATTTATTTATTTTTTTGTTGTTGTGTAAGGTTATTTTGTTAGGCCTAAATTTTTGATTAGTATTATTTAAATAAAAAAAAAAAGGAATTAGCCGGAACAAAAGAAGCAAGCATTTTTATAAAGCCTTCTAAAGGGAATTTGTGAAGGGTTAGTTGTGAAATTTATTTTTGTGTCCATAAATTGCATGGTCATATAGACCGCCTAAGAGAGCTCCTTTAGGTAGGGTGTAATTAAGCTAGAAGAAAAAAAATATGAAAAATTAATTGAAGTATGAAATATATTATCACAGATTTCTGAAATTAGTTGAAGCGGTATAAAAATTGTTTTGTTTGAAGGCATTGTTTTTTTTTTATATAACTTAGTCGTTTATGGTAAATTTAGGCACAACATTATAGCCACATAGATGTACTTATGTATAGGTTAGTGATTATAATGTTAAGATTTTAATTGTAGTTTTGAGTTAAGCAGAATTTATTGATAATTTGTTTTCATACATTTCTTTTAGGTAATTTTTCTATTCCTTTTTTTTAATTTGAATAAAATATGTAATTTGTGTTAAGATTTGTAAACAGAAAAATGTTTGTGCTCTAAGTTTTTTCTTTATTTGGATTTGGTAATTGTGAGGTAAGTGTATGTGAGTGAGTGTGTGCTTTAGGGGACACAATTATATATGATTAGGAGTAAAAATAAAATGTGTCCAAGGTTGGGAGGGCAGTTAAAGGACGGAAATCACCTCGTTCTTACTCATGAGTGTTTTTCAGTGACTAGTTTGCGTTTGATGATAGTTTTTTTTTGTAGTTTACCTTTTTAGTTTTATGTGTTCATGTCCGTGTGCTATGGTTGGGTTGGAACCTACCTTGATAGATGTGCATGCTGAGCTGGTTGGCATCACGGCCATAGCAATGTTGGGGGTTAATGCAAACACCCATAGGGATATGTAACAAACTAGGTAAGTAAAATTGTGTCAAAAAAGAAAAATGTTATAAAACAAGTAAGAGTGCTATATTCGGAATAAATTTATCATTTACTTTGGTGATAAAACTTGGACTCAGAAAGACTTATGGGTTCCGAAAATGTGTATTTAAAAAAAAAATTTTGGTTTTTGGGTTTTACCGAGTTTTTCAGAAAATATGTTCTACTAAAAATTTCTGATGTTTTGATATATTATCTTATCCTTAGGTCTTATGACAGCCCTAAAATGTAGGTTTTTACTAAAATTTTGATGTTTTTTTAGGCCATTTTGTGAGTATTTTACTCATAACTTGCCATTTTTTTAACTGATTTGACAGATTTATATACCGACGTGTTAAAGAACAATTTTCAATTAATTTGAACTACAAAAGTTGGACTCAGGATGATCTATGGTTCCCGATAAAGCGTATTTAAAAAAAAAAATTTATTTTGGCCATAACTTTTTCGTATCTGAACCGATTTTTTTGATATATAAGGCGTAACCATAGGTCATATGACAGTCCAAAAAATCAGGTTTTTTATACAATTTTTGATATTTTTTGTACGGGAGGTACCACGCCCACTTGTTCAAGCCCGCCCACATTTTGTGGGATGCTGTGTATTGAAAACGTTAATGTGTGTACCTAATTTAGAAACTTTGGCTCTTGCCGTTCTCATGATATACAGAAATAAAAAAATACAACAACAACTAGGGATTTTTGGGCAAAATCAGAGGCAGTCGTGGTTTTTTGCTCATATCTCCGTCATTTTTGGACCGATCTGGTTGAATTTCAATAGCAAACTTAAACGGAGTATATGTGACATAAATATACATCAACCTAATCCACATAATTTCTGGGGTTTTCGGAAAACCCATTTCAACATACACACGGACAGACAGACAGACGGACATCGTTAAATCAACTTCGCGTTTCAGGACCCAGAATTAGGGTGTAGGATCAATATTTTGGAACATACAAACGGAATGACAAAGTTATATACATATACCCTCTTACCTTCGGTGAAGGGTATAAAAAGTATACTTTAAAAAACTTCAATACGATAATACGCTGCTTAGTCTTCCTTCATATTATGAAACATTTGCTGCGAAATATTTGAGTTTGATGATAAAAGAGGAAAGATGAACGGAAAAGTGTACTTTGTTTCGTGTACAAGAATCTTTTGTGAGTTTGCTATTAAAAGAAAGAGAGAAGGTATACAAAATGCTAAAATTCTACAAAGCAAAAGTTTGATCGTATTGATACAAATGCAGTTTTAAATGAGAATTGAAGAAAGGTTCTGCAGAAAATGTTTCATAATATAGAGGAGGACTTAAAAAAATTATCGAATATAACAAAATGTAATGTTTCACTATACATTTTAATAGCCTTTTTCTGATGTGCGAAAGAATTCTTTCTTTCGTACAAATACATTTAAAACAAAAACAAAATTTTTAGAATTTCTTTTATGATTCTTATGATTGTACCATGGACAAGAACTTAAGCTGGAGGTCCACACCACGCGTTTTCGCCTCCATACATTAAATGTTAATCATGCATTACTTGCGTTCTACTTTTCAAGTTACATGCAACACTTTTTATGCGTCATCACAACAAGTAAAAATAATATTTTATATGTCAAAATTAGCTGATTTGTTCGAACGCTGCTTGTGACGCATCAAGGCATTCCTTTTTGTGCATGTCTCTTGCTACGTAAAACAACACAGATTTTACTTTTTTGACAGCTGCGTAGGCAGCGAGAAAGCCTAGAATGCATGGTGTGGTCCTAAAAGAGATTTTTTAATCGTCTTTCTGGGAATTCTTTCTATGAACATTATAAATTTCTGGTAGCACTATTGTCAATTGGAAAAATAAACATGTTTTACAATCGTTTTGTAGACTATTTTTTTAGTCTTCTTTCTATACTTGTTCCGTGGAGTCGCAAAAATTCCGATAGTAGTTCGAAAACAACAAATTAATATCAGTGTGAAAAATTAAAAAAAAAAATTTGCTGCATTAAAAAAAATTAATAGTTTTTTTGTTCAATTTGTAAAAGTGTTTGAAAAAAGGTGTGTTTCCTGTGAATTTAAAGAAATTATCGTTTACTTTTTTTAAAAGATTTAAATGAATTTAAAAAGAATATAATTAACAATAAAGTGATCATATCTCTACAATAAGAAAATTTATATAGAAGAAAAATAAAGAAGAAAAGAAACCCCCTCAAACACCAACTGGAATTTTAGATTTTTTTTTTTAAATTTTGTCAAAGTGTGTGTTTATTTTTCTACAAAGTTTTAGAAAAGAAACAAGTGCATTTAATTTTAGATTTTTAAAAATTAATTTGAATTAATAAGATAATTGTTAGAGTTTTTCTCATATTTTTAATTTCTTAAATAAATTTAATAAAATTTCCTAAGTTATTTAGTTTTTTTTTTAACAAATTTTAATCATTCAACTTCTTTTTTCCACTTTTTTCATCTTTGTTTGCTTGTGTGTGTGTTGTGTTTTAAAATTCAAAAGCAAAAAACCAGTCCCGCGGCTGTTAACATCTTGAGCTGTAGCAACAACAACAAAAACTACACCAATAGTAACACAAACAACAAACACAAGGATTATAAGCCAAACAAGAAAAAAAAAACAAAAAGAGCAAAGACAACAACTTAAAACAACAATAACAAAAAGAGATCTTTGTGTCAAACCCAAAATCAACAGGAGAGTTAAATACTAATGCAATAACAGCAACAAAAACCAAATAAGAAAACAAGAAAACAAATACAATAAAAACAAATTTAAAATCAAAACAAAGCCCTAAAAAGACAATTGCTGCAAAAACAACAAGAAAACTTACTGTTTTTGAACGTCAAAACAGAATAAATCTAAAAAAAGAAAAATATCAATACCAAAACAAGATTTTGTGTCAAATAATTAAAAGACAACATTTGCGTCGTCACTTGAATTATAGGAAAAGTTTTCTTTTAATTAAATTAAATAAACATATTTAAATCAATAAATAAAAAACTAAATAAAAATGAATAAAACCTGTGCTCGCTGCCAAAAGGTGGTTTATCCAATTGAGGAATTAAAGTGTCTGGATAAGGTGAGTTTCAAGTTGGTGGCACTCACTGCCTTCGAGATTTCTTTAGGGCTTGTTTGTGTTTCAGTTGTTCAATTCTTTCACCTTGATTTTTGTGTGTTAATTAATCTTTGTTTTAATTTTGTATAGGTACCTAGGTATAATCTATTGAAAAACTTATCAGTTGTAAAGCAATTCAATGGCAAAAAAATAGTTCGATTAACAAAGGAGTGAGAATTCTATTGTTTTAATAAAAAAGAGTTGCCAGAATTATTAATTAAAAATAAATATATTAAAATTACCCTTGAAGTCTTAAGATCACTTTTCTATTATTTTTAAAAAAAATAACACATTAAGCAGAGCTTAAAATCAAAACAGAATAATTGTTTCATAGGTATAACATATGAATCAACGGATATGGAGAATATTTCCAAAATGTAGCGGCTGATTAGCATTTAGGATTTAGAAAATAATGAAACCTACTGCTTAGCTACAGTTCTTGACCCACGATACAATGCTCGCATATATTTTAAAGAAAAACACAATCACCCCTACAGATGGTATAAGTTCTGATAAGTCTAGAAGAACTGGCCTTTAAAGCGTTTGTGAAAAAATGTATAAGAGATGTCGAGAGGTATGAGCCTCTTCCCATCCTATGCTCTAGTTCTCCTAAAGAAGAAATCAAAAGATACCCTTAGATATTCTAATCTTTCTAGAGATCCACTTGTTTACGGCAGTAATGACATGTTATACCCTAAGTTTAAAAAAAAAATAGCGCAGACATTTTTGTGTCTTCAAATTAGTTCTGTCGCAACGAATGAATGTAATTTTACACGAAATTTTAACCTTTTTTTGTTTTATTTTTCTGTATATCTCGAGAACGAAAATAGCAAAAGTTTCCAAATAAGGTACCATCATCTTGGTTATCAAAAGACAACACCCACCCGACAAAGAAGAACGGTAAGAGAAAAATTGTCAAAAATTTGGTACACATTTTTATTCTCTAAAACTTTTTTTTTTTATTAATCTCTAAAAATCTTGGCGAGATTGGTGAAGTCGGCGTGGCACTTTCCATACAAAATCATAATAGGTTCCCGGAAATCTGGAGAATGGCAAGAGCCAAAATTTCCAATTAGGTATAAGCATCTTGATTATCAATACACAACATCTGACTAAATGTGGTCGGTAATTGAGAAGTTGGGCGTGGCACAAAAGAGATTTATTTATATCTAAACAATAGTAAGAAAATTTTTCTAAATATGGTCATAGCTGGGTTATTAATATGCAACATACATATAAATATGGGCGTGATTGGAGAAGTGAACGTCGCACCTACCGTACAAACACATTTTAGATTTCTGTATATATGGAGAATGGCAAGAGATACAATTTCCAAATAAGGTAAAGGCATCTTGGTTATCAATACACAGCATCTGACAAAATGTGGGCGTGATTAAAGAAGTTGGTGTGACAAAAAGGGTTTTATTTACATCTAAAAAACGGTATTTATATATAACATTATATTCTTATCGCACCAAGGTAAAGGCTATATAGTATATACGATTCGGCATAGCGCTCTTACTTGTTTAATTTATTTAAAAAAAATTATGGCCGAAAAATTTACAATTGCGGCTTCGATTATGATTTAAAGTAGAACACAATCTTGTCTAGGCCATATTTTGCTTAAACCTAGGCAATATTTTTTATTTGAATGAAGATTTTGAAACACTGTTTTTTTATTTCTAGACACAATTCGATGCAGAAAATCAGTTTTGTTTTGTAGCATTGAAGCACAATTTTTAATATGGGCATTTCCCCAGAATGGTCTACCAGGATGAAAAAATAAAATGGTGAAAATTATCGTCTTTATTGTTAATTGTTATAAAAAAAGTTTGTTTTTATAAAAGAATAGTTTCATATCATATCTCATATCTCGCGACCCGTACGTTCGCGACCGGTACATAAGCCAATTAAACAAAAACCAAAAGAGATATTTTATTTTGTAAATACTGGATAGACCCCTACATTAATATACTTTCAAAATAAATAAATCACTTTTGAATTTTCCGTTCCATTACGCATATTTTTCCATTTCACTACTGTCAGCCAAAGTTGACTTCTATTTTGCGTACGTTCGTGACCACATGTTTATAACTAACATTATGAAAACTTAAACTCGATGAAATCCAACTTTTGGCACTAAACATAGAGCTACCCAAATGCTATCGAATCGCAAAAAAAAATCTAGGAAAAATGTTGTTTTCTATATTTTTTGCACACTAAAGCGTACTAACGTACGTTCGTTACCCCAGGAAATGCCCATATATAATATCGTTGCTCTCAATTTCCATGCTATTTTTTCTATTACTTAAATAGAACCCTGTTTGGAAATGACTAACTATTTTTTTTTTAATTCTCAATTTTTTTAGTTTAATTGTTTTAAAACTGACTGCAGTTTTCCTGAATTTCTTAAATCTTCTTAAAGATAAGTGGTAAGAAAAGTTGCCTTTCGTCAGCCTGACGACTATAGAGTCCAGCAGGCGAAAATTTCTGCATTAAGGCGGGCGACTAACTGGCTTAAATATTATCCAATATCGATGGATATATTTACTGATATCAAAGCTGCGATTGCATGCCTAGCTTGTGTCTATACGGCATCAAAGTTAACTGCAGAATGTCGGATGACTTTAAATGAGATTGTGAAGCATTCGAAAGTAACGCTTATATGGATTGCAGGGCATGCGAACTGTATTTGAAATACATGGATTTGAAATACGTATTTAAAATACAAATACGTATTTTGTATTTGTATTTTAAATACATGAAGTGCAATTATTTTGTATTTTAAATACATACAATAAATGGAAGTATTTTGTATTTAAATACATACATATGTGTATTTTAAATAAAGACAAAGAATCCAAAATCTTGCAATTTATACTCTGGAAGAAAATTACAAAAAACTTAAAATGACACCTGGAAATATCAGAAGTAGAAGCACCAGTAAAGATAGAATCTAGGACGTCAAACTTGGAGTTGGAATTTGTCAGTTTCCTCAGTGACAAGAGCAAAGACATTATCACTGTTAACAGCTATCCAAATATAAAAAAAGTATTCATAGAATTTTCTTCAGCAGGTTTTATTTATTCTCCAACAAGAAACTGTGTGTCTGATGCTTCATTCAAAAATCTAATATTTATGAAAGGAAACAATTGTTTTGTTAATTAGTTTTATCTAATGTATTTTTTGGTTTAAATAAAAATGGTGTATTTCGTATTTTAAATACATACATGTACATGACGTGGAAGTATATTGTATTTTGTTTTCGAAATACGTACAATAAATGGAAGTATTTTGTATCTTCTATCTATATAAAAAAAAGTGGCGTTAGTTACTAAGTTTATAACTAAAGAACGGCTGGACCGATTTCGATGATTCGTACCAATTCGGAATGGTCTCTGGCCAAGTAAGAAGAATAGCAAAAAAAAATCTAAAATAGGTGGCGTCATTGAAAATTACTCAGTATGAATTAAATCGTAAACTCTGCATTTGACGATGCTATGATCTTTAGCAAAGTTGTTGAGCATAAGCCGGCGAAGGTTTATAAGTTGATATGACCAATTTCAGACAGGATTTTACCAGTATTTAATTTTTTATTATAATTTGGAAAATCCCGAGCAACGCCGGACCAAAAAACTAGTTTTAAATACATATAGATGTGAAAGTATTTTGTATTTTGCATTTTAAATACATGACCAGCAAGTATTATGTATTTTGTACTTTAAATACCCGCAAACAATGTGTTTTGCCCAACACTGGATAAGCTTGCCAAACGAGTTGGCAGTCTGCCTGACAGATTTATTGATTAATTCGTTAGCTTTTCAGTTGGATGTGGACTTGTGAATCCATTTTCATCCTATTCATTGTGACCTGGCTATATTGAACGGAGGACATGATGTCTACTTAGGACCAGTACGGAACAAATTAGAACAGGAGTCTCAGCAATAACTTGTCACTGGCCTGTAAATAATCATGCGAAGAGGATGGATCTGCAATTCAATTAATACTGCAGAAGTTGTCATGCAAAGGAGCAAGAGGAAGCTGTGTTTAATTTTATGTGTCAGAGTCCTGGAATTCGATACATTAGGGAGAGATACCTGGGAAAACTAGTGTTCGTCTTATGGATAATCTATGTATATACATTAGAGCGACTCAAAATGTATGGAAGCAAAATTCGTGCTCAATGTACCCTCCTAAAAATGAACCTTGGACTTTTTTAAGATACCATTTTAAATATTTCGGCTCCAGCTTTGACCTCTCGTGAGGAATGATCCACGACTTTTTGGCGGCATATTTTTTTTGCAAATTAAAAAAAAATTTAAGTCGTAGATCATTTCTTTTTTCTTTCTTTAGTTCTATTTTTATCCATACATGATCTAGAAACTAAATCCGCTAACATATTACAGTTACTACAAAATTGCATTTATATATATTCCAGAGCACCGTGTAAAATGCATCTAATTTGCAAAAAATAATATTATTTACATACAAAGATGATGTACTTGGTAAAAGAAGAAATTTGATGCCCATATTGCTATATTTAAATGAAGGGTTGCCACCCCATTGCATTTTTGTCAAAACGCGAACTAGCGCGAATTTCCAAAAAAGCTGAAACACGTATTTAATTAAACCGACTAAAGATTAAAATATGTTAATTTGGCATTTTTATTACAAGCAACGCCGAACAAAAAATTCAAAAACCGTTTTTTTTACAGAAAAACCTTAAAAAAAGGATATGGATGATCGTCCTTGGACAAATTGTATATACAGTTGGACGCGCCTTAAAAAAACCTTTCTTATGATACCCAACTTGTATATGTTGGTAAGGAAACAGATTCTCAAATTAACAAAACATGCAAAAATAGACTCTTTTTAAAAATGGTCCAGCTCACGAGAGGTCAAAGCTGGAGCCGAAATATTTAAAATGGTATCTTAAAAAAGTCCAAGGTTCATTTTTAGGAGGGTACATCGAGCACTTTTTTTGATGAGTCGCTCTAATATACATACATATATACATATCGTTACCTTAAATCCACTTTTTCATTAAATTTGATGTATTGCATCAACACAAATGTCCACAAAAAGTTTTGGAATCTTTTGACACACGGCCCTATCTAAAAGACCTAACAAACAGTTTGTATAATATGCAACATAGTTAATTAGCAAAACAACTGGTAGGTTTTACAAGAATAAACTATTTAATAGTTTTTTGCTTCTCCTGTTAAATTTTCAAAATGTTAGATAGGGCCTTTACGTTTTAGGTGACGATACGTGTGGATGATTTTTCTTAGATAGAACTAAGGTTGCTTCTTCTCTTCAGTAGAAAGAAGAATTGACGTCTATTGAGTAACTGCTCTGTAGGATGGACATTGGCGTTGGTGTTACAATGTGATCACTGAACAACCCAAGTGAGCTGTCTTCTTGATGGCTGAAAGAATCCTAACATAAGTGGTACACAAATTATGAAGTATTTTAGAATAAATATTAATTTAAAATTAAAAAAAAAAATAATTTAAATTTTACTAAAATCTAATTTCCAGAATATACCTGTTTAAACAGAGATTTAATTATATATGGAAACGCATAAAAATTCAAATTAAAATAATTAATTTTTTTCTTAAAGCTAATTACCCAGCAAAAACTTTGCTTACAAAATAAGTAGAAAAATAATGAGAACTTGACGAACAGACTACTTATTTTTCTACTAGAAGAAGTACTTATTTTTGTTCGAGATGTCCCAAAAGTAATCCCTTATAATTTAGCCTATTATAATCTAAAAAATAATATGTTTTTTTTATACTTAAAATTTTTATAAAAATATATATGTAGTTACACAAAGTCAATAAAGTAAAAAATTTTTTATTTTTTTTAAATTTTTTTTTTTTTGTTTTTTTTTTTAATTATTTTATTTTTATTTTTCTTATTCTATTTGACTTTATTTTATTTTTTATTTTTTTTCTGTCTCTGGCGGGATTTGATCCCGCAACCTCGGTGATGATAGACTAGCTCTCTACCAGCTAGTCTACCGGGGCAGCGTAGTTTTTGCATTAAAAAACTATGTTTTATGACTATAAAGACATTTTTATTGTCATAATAAAAATACACATTTTTCTGTATATTTAAGATATAATAAAGTTATTATTTAATATATAACTAATAATCCAAAAAGTGGCGAATAAAGCTACAAAGTAATGAATTCTTGAAGTCATTAAAAGTAGGATTGTAAGTAAAGTTTTTGCTGGGTAAGCTATAAAATGTGAAATATTTTAATATTTGTCCCTTATTAATTTTTTTGTTATAGAATAACTCTAATTGATGTACAACACAGTTCTTATGATTTTTTTAAATTACACCTTTTTCTATAATTTTTTTTATAGAAGAAAGAATTTTAAACATGAGCAAATATATGTATGTTTAATTAACGCAAAAGTCAAATTTCATAGAAAAAGTTTTACATTTCTAGAATTTTCTATATGAATTTTTAACTTTAATTTTCTTATTAGTTTTATTTTAACAAGTGTTCGCCTAATGGTCAAAATTCGACCATACATTTTTATGTACATATAAAGAAAACATAGTACATCTAAGTATATATGAATTTACATGTTTCGGGCATTTATTTTTTCAGTCTTAGGGACCAACCTCCGGTTCATATCTTCCACGTAAGTTAATTTAATTTTGTAAGCTCAGTATAAAAATATTGAAAAATTGAAAAACAAAAAAAGTATCAAAAAATCTCTTTAATAGATTGTCATCCACTCAGGACATTGCATGTTTAATTTTATTTTTATATGTCTAATGTTTACGAAAATTAATCAAAGTTCATATTCTTCACTCAAGACCACGCATGGTTAATTTTATCTTTATAGATTGAATTTTAACAAAAAGGTTTTCATTCACTCAGTAAAATTTAAAAATTCTCACATGAAGCACGAAAAAGTAAAAGAAAAAAATTATTTTCCCGTATTTCCTCTTTTTGATACTTTTTTTCCCCCCACAGAGATTCGGTTGACAAAAAAAGGAAGAAAGCGTTCTTAATTGTTTTGCCTGTGCTGATTTATACATAAGATTTATATAGTCGAAATATTCGAAAACCGACCACCCTATTTTTTATTATTTGGTAATTGAAAAAAAAAACAATGTTTTTATTTATGTGTCTGCATATGTGTTAGTAGCAAATTCGAACGCTTATAACTGTAAAAGATTTTGATAAAATATATATTGTGCACTTCTGTGAATAAATACCTTTTAAATGGTGTATATTTTGTTCAAAACGGTTGACATACAGAGGAGAAAAGTGTTCTTAACTGTTTTGCTTTTGCCGATTTATATATAGATTATAAAATAAACTTACTCTTCAATTATTTAACTATTTTTGTGATATGTTTTGCCGACTTTTCTTTGCATAAACTACTCGACTTTGTACTACGAATTTAATGAAATGAAAAATAAATTGTTTTTATTGTTTTAAAACTTCCTACGCAATGAAAACCTCCACAAAATAATTAAAAAAATTTTTTTAAATAATACAAAAATAAAATCTTCAATTATAAAGTATACAAAAATTACTAGAATCCATGCAAATATTATATAAATGAAATCTTTACCAAGCCAACGTTTTTTTTTTGAGAGGGCCAATTAGTGGATGTCAGTAAAATTTTGTGTTAAGATTTGATTATAACTAGGGTTGTGATTTCCATGCAAATTTTTTGTTTTTTCGTTAAAATGGCATCGATTTGTTCTTGAATATTTATGCATATTTTTTTAAAAAGGCATATTTTGGTTTTAAATGCATATTTTGACATTTTTGAGTGATTTCATCTTTAAATTTTCATATTATAAAAAAAGTTCTTCAAAAAAATTTTCAAATACACAAAAAAAATCCTCCAAAAAAATTTTAAAATCAATAAAAAAATTCTTTTGAAGCTTTGCTTATAATACAAGATTTTTAAGATATCAACAAAAGATCCTTCTATGTTAAACCCTTCATGGTTAAGGCTTTCAGTGGGTTTAAAATATTTTATCCAAAACTGTTACAAACAGCATTTTAAAAAACTGCAGTCAAAGTAGAAAAATTGCTATTTATTGCACTTCTTCATTTGTCATTGGCCAACAAAAAACTGTTGCTCTAAATTCTGATTCATTAAATGTAAGCAGTCGCTGGCAAACCAACGACAGTTTTTGGTTTCGACTGAAGTTTTTTAAACCCTGGTTACAAATTACCCACTTGGCACATGGGATTTACTGCGTTGCAGAAGAAATTAGAAACCAATTCGATAATATTGCAATTTTTAATAAAATGTATCACTTGATTCCCCTTCCACCGCAGGCAGTAGCAACAAGATGAGTCCTGGTTAGATGCTTCAGATTTCTATTCAAAAAATTTCAGTAATTTAAGAACGCTAGAAGAGGTTGTTGACACCGATGATTATGCTATTAAAAAAGTAAAAGAAATATTAAATTTAAATAACATCAAAAGTCAATTAGCATTTGTATTGTTTTTTTTACCTACGGATAAATTTGTGAAACAATAACTAATTAGAAGGGATTTAGTTCACTTGATACCCAAGTCAAATTAATTGACATCGCAGAAAGTAAAATTAACAAAGTGGAAGGAAGAATAGACCGACAAATTAAAAAAAATTCAAAACGTTTTGCAAAAAAGAAAATTAAGGATTTCAAAAAATAAAAAAAACTTAAAATATTTTTGATCTGGGCCTAAATCGTCGCACACGTGTTCGAACGAACTTTTGTATCGAATAAAACTTCGTGAAGTATCAAAAACGAGATTGCGGCATTCGAAAGCTTTCGAATCGAAATTTGTTTAAAAAAAGTAATAGATTTTTATGATTGTATACTAATGGCATAAGGCATTGCACTTTTCGCCCCATAAAAATCAACAGTGTTGGCAGTGCCTTATAAAATAGGTAACTTCGGTTTATATATGGGGCTTTTTTTTAACGGCGACTCTTGCAAAACAGAGCAACGCAAAAATTCGAAAAACTATAGAAATTCAGAAAAATTTTACAAATTCAGAAAATTTGCAAAAATAGCTAAAATTCGCGAAAGTTTTTAATATATCAAACAAGCCATTAAATTTATTAAAAGTCCCTAAAACTACAAGGAATAGCAAAAATTCGATAAAAAATTTTAAAATGGCCGGAAATTCGCAAAAATTTGCAAACAGCGGCATGAAAGAAAAGTCTAGTATTTATTAAAAATTGTTAAAGCTGTAAAGAATTAAAATCTTGGAAACAAACCCTAAAATTTATTTGAAATCGCTTAATCAGTTAAAAAAACAAAATGTCAAAAATTAACAAAAGAAATTTTTGCAAAAACAGCGAAAATTTGCGAAATTTTTAATAATACAAACAAGCCATTAAATTGATTAAAAGTCCATTTAAGTATAAGGAATTGAAAAAATTCTCTAAAAGTTGATAAATTAGGAGAAACTCGAAAAAATTGCTAACAGCGGCATTATAGCAAAGTCTACTATTTATTAAAATTCGTAAAAGCTGTAAAGAATCAAAAAACTTACAAGAAAAAATCGCTTCTATCGCAAACATGACTAAAATTTGCGAAAAATTGTAAAACTGAATGTTATTATTTTGTTTCTTTTTGCTGAAAAATGTTGTAAAAAACAATTAAATGTTTTTACGAAAGTTCTTAACCTATCGAAAGACATTTCGAGTGAAGGTATTCGATCGACTTCTCGTTATCGAATGACATAATCTCAAATTTCGATAGAAGTTTTTTGATAACGAATGGGACGATTTCAAAAAGTAAACTTTCGATCAAAGTCACTCGATCACGATCTGGGCCCAGATCTGGAATAAAATTGGGATTTGAAAATAAATATTTTCCAAATGCATTGGCATTCTTCAAAAAGTTTTTTGCGTTCAAAAGTTTTTTGCGTCTGAAGAGATAAAGTTTTACTTTTAATAGCAGTGAAAGTGAAACACCAAGCAGGTTTTCTTAGCCTGCCATCTCGCCTGTGCCCTTCTGTAAGACTCACGTTTAATGAGAGTTTTACAGCGAGCCACTGAAATGCCGATCAGGCCGGCGAAGAATATGTCGTCCAAGAGACAGCCTTGGTTGGCCAGGCCTTCTGTAGCTTGGTTCCCCGAGCCCACATTGTGCCCTGGTACCCAGGCCAGCGTTAACCTGGAATGTTTCGCAATCTCATTTAGAGAAATCCGGCAATTCACAGTTATCCTAGATGTCGTGAAGACACCAGCCAGAACTGCAATAGCAGCCATGCTGCCCGTGAATATGCATATATCTCTCGATATATGATAGTACCTCAGGCGGGCTTATGGCAGAGATTTTCGCTTGCAATGCCCCCAATTTCTCGATGAAGAAACTACCTACCCTGGTCACCATGATGAACTGTGTATGAAGCACCAACAAAGCAAAGGAAAAAGAAAGAAAGAGACAAACCATATAAAATACTGAAATGCTGCAAAACAAAGGTTTCATTAAATGAATACAAATGCAGTTTTAAAAGAGAATTTTTCAAAAAGGTTTTTAAATATTCAAAATTTTTTTAAAACAGTCACCCGTATTCAAATTGAAAATCTTGTTAACGAGCTGCGAAACGTTTGCCAACTTTTGAAAAACAGCTGTTTAATGTTAAACAATTTTTTTATTTTTTTAATTTACCGTTTTTATTAATTTTAAAACTTTTTTAAAATTTTTATATGTGGAGGAAAAAAGAAAAAAAATTACAACATCAGCGATGATTAATGCAAAACATCTTGCCTTTTTTAAAAGTTGATTTATTAACTGTTAGCAGATGGAGAAAAGTTTATTATGAATTAACTCTGTGCTAACAAGCTGCTTAGCATAATTGACATTCTAGTTAGCAGCTCTATGTACATAGTGTACAAAATGTGGCTAACTTTTTGTTATGAATACGGCTCTCAAAATCTTGCTAAACTTGAAAAATCTTGCTGATTTAAAAAAAAATTTATTTTAACATCTATTTAAAGAAAATCAATATAAATATCTATGTATATTTTATGCCGTGCCATAATTAGCTCTACCCGGTATTTTTGTTTAAAGTGTAATAAATGAATAAATGTTGCAAAAAAAGTACAATTTTTATGCAAACAAAAGTTTATGTAAATGTATGAGTGTATGTATATAGTAAATTATTGTAATACAATCATACAGAAATATACCCACAACGTTTGTTTGTGTGTGCGACATGATTTGCACACACATTCATAGAATTTGATAAGATCCATCCAATAATACAACTGCAATAGTTGAGTTTTGCATATTTTCTCTACAAACATTCAAAAAAACATACACACACCGCAACATGTTGTACATTGAAAAATGGGCTGGGAAGACATGAAATAAAAATGGAATAGAATTGATGGCAATTAATAACCCAGGCAACAAAAATTATTAAAACTATTGAATATTTAAAGAAATAAAACAAAAATATTGGAATTTTTGAAAGGAAATCTATAAAAAAAATAGTAACTAAACTAAAGTTTATGCATACAAATATAAATAGGAAATTTTGTCTTTAACCAAAATGTTCTCTGTGTTTTCTTATAACAAGTATTTAGTAAGTAGAGTGCGAGGTCCGTCCATTCCCTGGAAAAGTTTTTCTCATTAAGTACTTTACTTTAAACACACATGTGTTTACTTTTGTTACATTTGTTGTTGTCATTGGTGATTTTTTCTATACATAAGTATATGTAGAAGATACATATAAAATCATTTATATGCATATACATAAGTATCTAGATATTATTTTTTTTTTATAAATTTGAGTGGCAACAAACTACTAACACACATATTCTCATATACCTACATTATTTTTTGTCAGTGCAGTAAATTCTTAGAAATTTACCAGAACAAAAACTATATATTCGTTCTTCAAAGGAAAAGCAATTGAAAAACAAATTGACCAAGATGAATTGGAAGCACCTTATACATAATTTTTTTTTGGTACAATCATGGAACTAAATTATGTTATGAGTTTTAGGTATTATCAAGATATCAATGCCTATATGGGTAATTCTATGTCAAATCGACCAAGAGTGGAACCCGCCCCTTTTCGATTTCAGTAAAATTTAGTGAGAAGGTTCCTTTAATCCTATAAGGAACATATACATGGACGAAAAAAAAATTTGAATTTTTTTTTTTTTTCAAAAGTTATGTCATACATACATATTCAAAATGTCATAATTTCGCCGACTTTTTTTTTAGTATTAAAATACTTCTAATATTAAAAAAAAATATGACATTAATGCTAATTACATTTGCTGTATGTTCTATATAAATAAATTGAATCTTATAAAATTTGTACATTTTTTTCTATATACATTGAAATTTCTTTCAATTTTCATATTGTGTGGTAATTTATTAAATAGTTTATACCTCTAATAAAAAAGAGATCTTTGCATGTGTGTTCTCGTGACTCTTTAGATTCGAAAGTCCTCGGCATTCCTGAGCCCATATGGTTATACTTCTCCAGCATACTTAATTTGATCGCACAGATATTGTGGGGCATCACCATATTCAAAATGTGGTTTAATTATAGTATTATAGATATTTATTGCAATTGTTTTATATATTTTATTTCTTATTCTTTTAAAAATTAGCCGAATGTGTTGAGCTTATTTGTTCAATATCTCGAAAACTACTTTACATACGAAGTTGACTTTAATGTAATTTTAAAGAGAATACTAGAAAATTTTAAACTTATGTTTTTTAATGGCAGCAAACAAATTTAGCTTAGTTAAGAGACAAAACAGGGTAAAAATTTGTACTTACTTGAAACCTATATTCCTTTGGATCTGCGATAGGCAACCGATACTATTACATTTTGCGATTGTATGCGTTGCATAAATTCTTCATATGTTGTTGTAAATCTTGTTAAATTATTTTTAATATGTGTGCACACGTTCGTAACACGTACGTCAAAGAGAAAACGCGACGCGTTTTAAGTTTTCTAATATCGGACTGCATTAGTTATTAAATCATAACTATTTCCCTGAGGATTACAAACAAAGTTGGTCGAAATATTGGAATAAATAAATAATAAAAATTAAAACAAAACAAGAGTTTATATATTTATTCTATTTTAAAAATGACCTCAAGTCGAAAATATAATACAAAAAAACAATTATAAATATTTGATGTGAGAATACCAAGAAAAAGAAAAAAAAAAAAAAACTAAGATAATAGGCGGCTTGTGCAAAAACAACATATTTGGGGTATTCACAAGGTGTGCTATTTTACAATGGTTTAAAAATATTGTTGTTGCTTTGTGCCTTAAATTAATAGAACTTTGCTTGCTATGTTTATTATGCTGTCGTAATTAATTAGAAGAGACCTGCGCTGAGCGGTTGAGCCGAGCCACATTAGTTTTTGTAGCCGTCGCCGTTGATGGAATATCTTTATCTGGCTAATATTCGAATTGAACCTGCGGCTAACAATTTTTGCAACAAAACACTTGCGGCTTCAAATAATATCGGCTTAGGACTCTGATGTTTTGTAAACAAAAAAAAATTTATTTGTGATTTGCGTCTAAAAAATGGAAAATAATCAGATAAGATCTAATTTAATTTATTAATTCATGGATTAGAATTAAAAAATATTTTGATGTTAGGTAAATATTTATTTCCTAAATTTGTTTTAAATCAGCTGATTTTAATTCAAAATAGCACACTAAATTACGAGGGGTTGTTCACAACAGTCGTATTTTTTCATGTTATTATTTTAAGACTTATGACTTTACCCCCAATTGATTCTTGTAGTGGCTGACTCAACTATGAAAAAAAATTTCCTGTAAACACAACATAAAATGTCTTATTATTTAAGTACTTTTTTGTTTGAAACACAATAAATTCTTTTTTTAAATATTGTAAAATATAGGATTTTATGACAATATGATTTAAAATTATCTCGAAACAAAAATTTAAACTTTTTCCAAAAAAGGATACTTCTTTTAAAATTTGCCATGACAAACTTAAAATATATCCCTTTTCCATTTAGTGGAAAAAAAACAGTAACAACAATTCTCGTTTTTTACTCATTGACTTTTACTGCTGCAACTTGAGATATAAATTGGTTGGGTTTTTTTTCTTTCATCATTAAAATAAAATGCAAAAAAAAACTTGAAAAGTTTTTGATTCAAACATTTTTAAAAACGTGACTTTAAAGAGAGTTTTTGTGTTCTTTATTTTTATTTGCTTAAAAATTAAGTTTTTTCTTCTTACGAAATACTTTTTTTAAGTTTCTTTTTTTTTTTTTTTAAACAAGACACAAAAATACTTGTAAAAACTGCAGTAGTTTAATAAATTTTATGCCATTTTTTTCTATTTAGTTTTAATTTAATTATTTTGTTTTTTTTTTTTTATTTTTGCTAATAAATAATTAAACATATTTATTTCTTTGCCACCAGTTCAACCTGTTATTATGGCATACAAATAGTAAAATATACAAGAAAAAAAAAATTATATAAGATTATTTTAAAAGTTGTTTTAAATTGTAATAAAGAAATAAAAAAAAAATAAAATTTTGACATGATAGTAAAAATTGCAGTTTAAACAACTTTGAAGCAGAGCTGGACAAAGTTTTGATTTAGGGGGAGGCCTTAAGCTTCGGTCACATTTATTAAACATTTGACCAAATAAGCATAACCACTACTTTTGTTAATAGTAAGTGAAATTAAACATAGTCTTAATACCACAAAATAAAGGTTAATTTACTGCTAGACATAGCAAAAAACTGTTTTCTGTAAGATGTGGTTTTATAATCAAAATAAATATTTTAATTCAAAAAAATTATGTATTCGGTTGCCTGTTGCTCACGTCTTTTTCGTCAAATATTTGCCAAGTGTGACCGTAGCTTTAGAAACAAAATATCGCAATTGATTTCAAAATTTGCAGTATAAACAAACTAATTTTTAAATTGATATTAAATGAATAAAAAAATTTAATTCTTAAGATTTTGTTTGTCGTATTTAGCAAATAAAACTTCAGAGTGAATGAGAATTGCAAAAAGAATTTTTAAACCAACCCTTTCATTAACAAAAAACAGACAAAATAGCACGATATTTTTACCGCCGGTAGATACTAATATTTCGTGTCCATTTTTCCCAAAAAGTGAGAAAATAAAAAATTTTAAGTTAATACCGTATACACCCATAGATCAATGCATCTTCATATTGATAATGCCCTAACATCAGAATTCTGACATCAATGTTATTACAAACGACATCAATGAGGCAAAAACTGTCATTAATCCAATGGCGAACGTCACCATAAAATTTTTTTATTATCTTATGCGTCATCTATGCTGTGACTAGAGTGACATCAATTCGATGCCACATTTTGTATATTATTACACATTATTTTCATGTTTAAAAAGTAAAATAAGAGCAAAAATTTCCATATTCTATTTGTTTTAATTAAATAGATCAAATTTTCAAAGTAGAATTTTTTTTTTTTTTTTTTCTCAATATTATTTATTGAATCTTCATACATTTAAATATGAACTAACAATAATTAATCAAATCTTAACCTAATACTTTATTTTATGTCCTGCCAGTGCCAGACAAAAATTTTCTTCATCACGGGTTCTGTTCACTTATCTAGGTGTTTGTCGCTCATCTAATTGGATAAGTGCTGCAGTGTCTCTTCTTCTTAAGCGAGTGTGGCCGCTATCATTTAAAATATTTCGTGCTAGTGGGTTTGGATGCAATTCGAGCCTTTTTAAGTATTTTACTGCATATTTCGTAATCATAGTTTTGACTAATGGAACATTGAGATCCCTGTGAATATTTGAGTTTTTTACATACCAAGGGGCAGCTGTGATTATTCGAAGAATTTTATTTTGGCGCCTTTGAATCTTTTCTATATTAGAGGCCGAGGCAGTGCCCCATAACTGAATACCATAGCACCAGATTGGCTTTAAGATGGAGTTGTAAAGAAGAAGTTTGCAGTCGAGACTAAGGACAGAGTTTCTACCAATAAGCCAATGAATTTGAATGGCTTTTAGTTTCATTTGAGTTAACTTTGCCTCTATATGGCATTTCCACGTTAATCGCCGATCCAGATGTATACCCAGATATTTTACATGCGAAAGTTGAGGAATTATTTGATTGTTGATTGTTATATGGGGGCAAGATTCCCGGCGCAAGGTGAATGTTATATGCACGCATTTTTGCTCATTGACCATTATCCTCCATTGTCTTAACCATATTTCTAGTTGAAATATATGATGCTGTAAGAAACGAGATGCTTCATAACGGTTTTCGTGGACGCTTAGAAATGCTGTATCGCCTGCAAATGTTGAAGTTTGGGTGTAGTTACTTGTTGGCATGTCCGAAGTATAAATTAAATATAATAGAGGGCCCAGGATGCTGCCTTGTGGGACTCCAGCGCCAATGGGCTGAGGTGAACTTAAGAAATTTCCTTCTTTAATAATAAATTGACGACCGACTAAGTAGCTTTCTAGCAGCTTGTGTGTGTTTGCTGGTAAATTTTGTTTCAATTTATGTAATAAGCCTTCATGCCAGACTTTATCAAATGCTTGCGAAACATCGATGAAGAGTGCTGAGCAATATTTTTTTTCTTCAAATGCTTTTCTTATGACATTTACTATTCGATGAGTCTGTTCGATTGTGCTGTGTTTTCTTCGAAATCCGAACTGATGGTTTGGAATACATCTATTTTCACTTAAAATCGGTGTTAATTTTGAAACTAATAATTTCTCAAACAGCTTTGACATATTTGATAATAAGCTAATTGGCCTATATGACTCAACTTTTGTATGATCTTTACCTAGCTTTGGTATCATGGTAACTAAGGAAACCTTCCATTTTTGAGGATAGTATTCAAGGCGTAAAATAGCATTAAAAATAAAAAGAATAATTTTCTTTGCTGTGCGAGGTAGCTCTAAAAGCATTTTATTACTGATTTTATCAATACCAGGTGCCTTCTTAGTGTTTAAGTCACAAATAGCCTGTTCGATTTCTCTTATCTCAAATCTGAGGGGAATAGCTGCTCTAGCAGGAACAGGTGGTAACTCGACCGCAGTATCGTGAGATATATTTGGGGTAAATACGTTTTTTAAATGATTAACAAACAGATTTCCCTTTTCGTTATCATTTCTTGCCCAACTTCCGTTCAAGTTTCTTAATGGTGGCTTAGAGATAACTGGCCTATTTAGATTTTTAGCTGCACGCCATAATGAGTAGTCTGATTGCGGAGTTGCATCAAGTTCCTTAAGATATTTTTGCAGAGAATCCGTTTTCTGTATCTGTAGTAACTTTCTTAGCCTTCTTGTACAATCTTTTAATAAACTCTTAAGTTGAGGGGATCTGTGCAATTGCCACTCTCTTCGGGCTCTTCTTTTTTCAGACAGGAGACGCTCAACATCTGTGGAATAAATTTTAATATTTTTAGTTTTTTTTTGGGTAATACTGGAATGTTGTACAGCTAGCTTTAGAAAACTGTCAAAATTAAGAATAGCGCGATCTACGTATTCCGGTGTACTAAGCGGAATATTTTCTGTGCAATGGGTGCTGAGATATTTTTTATATTTTAGCCAATTGATTTGTGTAGCTGGCGTCGCTAAGTAACCAGTTGGAGATACAGTTCTATTGGGGTTCATTAAAGTAACAATTGTTGGTGTGTGGTCGGAAGATAATTCTAAGGAAGCTTCAACATAAATCGTTTCTAAGGGGATGTTTTTAACCACGCCAAAATCGATGACATCTGGTATTTTTTGCTGATCAGTAGGCCAATATGTTGGTTGTCCGCTCGCTATCACATTCAAATCCATTTTAGTAATAGTATTAAATAGAACACGACCCTTTGGTGTTATAAGTCGGGACCCCCAGAAGGTATGTTTAGCGTTATAATCGCCAGCGGCCAGGAAACAGGGTCCTAATGATTTGAAATATTTATAATATTGGCCTTCTGATATTGAATATCTAGGTGGGGAGTATAACGATGAGATTACTACGTTTCTATTTAGTTCTTCAACGCAAATGTTTGTTGCTTGAAGATAATCTTCACGATGATCACCCATTAGGTAGTGTTTGACTCTGGTTTTAATTAAAATGGCAGAACCTCCACAAGCTCTATCTCGAGGGTCCTTTGTATCATATAGTATATAACCATTTATTTTAAACGTATTTTTTGAAGTCAAATGAGTTTCAGAAACCATCATGACATCAATTTGTTTATTTTTAAGAAAGTATTCTAGTTCATTTTTATGTTGGCGGATGCCGTTTGCGTTCCAAAAACAAATTTTTATACAGTTCATGGCTTGTTAAGTACAGCTTGCAATAACATTGATTGCATTCTAAGAATTTCCTGCATCATATTACCCATTGTGTTCGTAAAATTATTTACTGTTTGCACTAATGTTTCCATGGTTTTTTCTAAACGACTTAAATTAGAAACTGGAGTTTCATCATTACTTGGCGAGGCACCTTGCATTGGCTCATGGTTTGATTTTAGAACGTTAGCATAAGAGGTTCTGTTATTACTAAACTGGGGGGCTTGAATTGCATTTGTGATAACTTGATTTGCAACCTGCATTTGAGGGGCATTTGTTTTTGGTCCAACCGTCTGCTTGACGATATTATATACAGGGCATCCTCTATAATTGGCAGTGTGATTACCGCCACAGTTGCTACATTTTTTAACGTTGGGGTCGGTTTTAGGCTTATCGCAAGAAACTGTACCGTGTAGCTCACCACATACTACGCAAACAGGGGATAAGTAGCAGTATGCCTTTGTATGGCCAAATTCTTGGCAGTTTAAGCACTGAACAGGTCCATTTTTTTTGTGCGGCTCCTCAATTGTGATTTTTCTGTGTAGAATATATTTTAAACTATAAATGGGATGCGTTTCGTTTTTTTTTAACTTAATGTCGCCGGGCTCTAATTCTACTCGAAATAGTGGTTGTGGATTTTTGTCTCTATTTCTAATATTTACCACGTGTTTTATCTTGAAGCCTTTTTCTTCTAAGAAAGTTTTAATTTCCTCTGGGTCTACGCATGAATCAATTCCCTTAATCACCACCTGGAGACCTTTACTGCTCTTGAGTTGGTATGTATAAAAACTTTTTTTAAGTGCCTCAAATTTGTTAATAATTTTGCGAAAATCATTTTCATGATTCACTTGAATTTTCGTTTCATTTATGCTACCTCTCTTTATTGCGGCTACATAAAACGAATTTTCACCAATCAACGAAATTAAACTCTTTATTAGATCATTTGAGTTATGCTCCCTAAGATATATCGGGGGAGGCTTGGGCGATCTTATGACGTTTGGTGCTTCAGAGGATTCATCCTCCAGAATTGCAAAGCGATTTTGGGAATTTATTTTGTCAAAAGATGGCACTTTTGATGCCGAAGCAACAGCTGAAGAGGTAGGGCTGCGACCCCGCTTAAGGACTGTTATATACCTGTCCATACCAACTTGGACTTGAGGCTTTTGGCAACTTTTTACAGGGGGGTTTTCCATTGCATTAGTGTTTTGGTTCATGGTATCATTTCCCACTAAATTTATTTTTGACGTAGCGGCAATACTTGTTGGCCTGGCAACACTTGTTACCAAGTCTATTTTTAGTTTTTTTAATGAGTCACTATCCACCGTTTGTGTAAATAAAGAGGGTGAGAGGGAACGAGTGCGAAAAATTGGCTTAGCCGTTAAGTAGTTACTATTGTTTTGTTTTGTTTTATTTATTTCAACATTATTTTCGTTGGCATGCACTGTCACATAAGCATTTCTATCATTTAATTTTATTGTTGTTACATTGTTTTTACTCATGCAAGAAATTGTTTTTGTTTTTCACCGGTTTAATGTGCTTTTAATGTTTTTATTATTTATTTTATTTTACAACAACAACGCCAAAAATAAGAAATTTAAACTAAAATGTTTGTGCACAGAATATGTATACATACACATGTATGAACATTCATACGTACATATGTATATATTTTTGCTTTATTTATGTTTATTTAATTTTTCGTTTTAATTGTTCACTTTTATGTTAAATAATTTAAATAAAAAATATCATATATTTTCCAGCGTCCATTCGCTTAGTGTTTATATTCCAAAATCAAATTTAATTAATAATAAATTAAAATCGTATGCGGGGTTGAAAATACACGTCCGTTTCACAACAAAGCACAAACGATAGCTATTTGATTAAATCCATATCGGGCGTCTTTTAATTGAGAGTTCTTCTGTAAACAAAGGGCGGAATACAATTTGATGAAAGTTTGTCATAAAATTAAGCCCAATAAATCCTTTCTCCGATGTTACTGAGTCACCGCACTGATGGGATTTTTTATTAAACTGACTCCGATTCGGTATGTCTCCGATGGCGAGTTGTGATACCATTGATGACATAATTTCAATGTTTAACTCTGATGACAATTATGTTATGACTGACATCACAATGATGAAAAGTGTCATGGGGTCAAAAACGATGACATTTGTCATAGTTCTGATGTCAAAATACATCAGCGTTATGAGGCTTTTTCTATTTGTGTATATGATCATTTGCGATACGTAGTTAAACAACGAATTTAATCCCATTATCTAAATATAGATAGTTTTTAGTACAAAAAATACTTTTTTATATAAAATTATCTATTTTGTAAAATGAAACTTCTTCTGTTCGACGGACGCTGTTCCCTGATACCGGCTGCTGCGTACTATAGGATGTCATTAAGTTTGAGAAATTTTGAGAGTCCACTTACCCTGTACGGACATATTTTAACTATCCCTACAGTGACCGGTCATGAAAGATTCCTTTGCTGTATTTACCAATTAAAAATAGCAATAAACAAAGTTTTTGATAACAAAAGTTTCATTTTGCAAAGTTCTTGTTAACTTTAATACAAAAATTTTCTATTAAAAAAAAGTTTTTAATGAAAAACTTCACTTTTTTTAAAGGTAAATTTAAATGTTGGATCTCTAATCTAAAGATTTTGCCCTCCTTTATAATTAATGCTTTCCCATTTCTGCTAAATCACATTCCTTACATTTTTTTTACTACAATCTACAAAGTATGACTAGATTCACACACATGTAGCCACTTTAAAAACTACAACTAGAGACATGATTACTTCGTATTTAAGATCAACATTCCACATTCATAGATTTCTTTTAGAAACATGTCGATGGCAACTAATACACCTCAAGCGGTATTTGAAAGATTTTTTTTTTTTTGTTGTCAATACAAACAACCATCGTTTCTCACCCCCTCCCCCCGCTAGCTGCTACTGCTCCTTCTGAAATTTATATATTGACAAATGAAAACTTCAATCCGAATTTGGTTTTCAGTTCGTTTTAGTCAACAAAAGAACAAAAAAAAAAAAAAAACAAAAAAAAAAAGAATTATGTAGTTTTTAAATTAAAATCTCTTGAATTCACAAAATAAATTAAACTTAGTTCTAGAAAAATATTTTTGTGGTATAAAAAGCAGAAAAAAAATTTGTGCAAATAATGAATAAATTTTATTCTATTTAAATTCACCGGAAATATAAATTAAAAAAGAAGAAATTTCTAGTAATGCTCTTGTTTGTGATCTGTATTTTATTGTTCTAGTCCTCATTTTTTTTTTATTTTTTTTTGTACGAAAGATTCTTTACTAATAATGTTAATAAGGGAACGAATTGAAAATCGTGAAACGATTAATCGTATAATTGTTTTTATTTTCAAAATGATTGAGAGTACAAATAGTTTCTCGTTGTTTTTAACAACTAAAAGGCTACACGTTAAATTTATTGCTATTTTTTGTGCAAGTGGCAACTCTGAAATTTAACAGCTGTCACATATGCTTTTTCTGATTATTAAAAATTTTACGCTTTATTATTGCGAAAAATTATTACAATGAAGCAAAGTGAAGTCAATGGCAATATTTTGAAAAAAGTTATCTTTTCCGATGAAGCGCATTTCCATCTGAATAGCTTCGTGCATACATAAAATTGTCGAATTTGGGGCCCAGAAAATGCAATCCATGAAAAAAATTGCACCCACAACGAGCAACTGTCTGGCGCTGATTTTGGTCAGGCGGCGTGATTAGGCCTTACTTTTTTGAAGATGAGGTCGAAATTGCAGGAACTGTGAACGGCATTCGTAACAGGAACATGATAACGGAGTTTTTTTGGCCTCAAATGGAAGGCATGGATCTGGACGACATGTGGACGACACAGCGCATGAAGTAATCGATTTATTGCAGCAACGATTTCCAGAACCAATTATCTCAAGAAATTCTGATGTCAACTGGCCACTAAGATCATGCGATTTAACGCCGTGCGATTTGCTTCTTTGCCGCTTTGTGAAATCTCGGTTTAATGGGAATAAACCAGAAACTGAGCTTCTGAGCCCTCAAATCCGAGATCCTGACGCGTTGGATATACAGCCACATCTCTGGAAAAAGTTTAGGAAAATTCCATGAAAAGAGTAATGGCCTGTCATCAGAGCCGTGGGGACCATTTGATAGATATTTTATTCCATACTTAATCGGAATATTCCAATAAAAATCTCACAACTATTTTAAAAAATACGTCTTTATATTTTAAAATGAAAAATTACATTCTTACTAAGACACCCTTCACATACATATGTATATTGTAGTATTTGACTCGCGATCCATTTCGAAAAATTGATGGATCGCGCGCGTAAGCTACGTGTAGCACTACTCTTAAATGACGGGATTCACTTTCCTACACAGTCGTACGATTCATTCACTCGAAAGCCTGAAATAATTCTATCTGACATAAAAAAATGTCTCCAAATCTGTTGTCAATGCCACACTATCACACAAAAAAGATGCAAAGTCATATGTCTCAGTTACTTTACAAGAAAATGCAACTCTGATCGCATAGAATCTATTATTTTGTAAACACGTCCATGAAGTCGGGCAGTCTCTTCTCCTGGCATTTCACCCTCTAAGGATATAGTTTCGCTCATACCTTAAGCATATTTGAAGGAAGATCCTTAAATATTACAAGATTATGTCTGAATTTTGTAGTCTGACTTGCTGGCAGATAATCCTGTATGCTGTTGCTATTGCCATCTCTGTGTTGCTGTTCACGAAGTAGACATTGGCAGACGCTTTGTTTTCATCCTGTGTTTAGATCGCTGTGGGCAGGTCCTTGACGACATGAACTTAAAACAACAAGTGACATGTACAAAAAAAGCAACAATTTTACAATTCTTTCAAATTCATTTAACTTGTAGGATGGCCTTCCTGTTCTATGTATATTATGTACTAATATTCCGTGCCTACATTAATTTGGCTTGTGTAGACGGCTGTTTTTGATATTTTGTTCTTGTTCGAACATCGTTGTGGCATAAATGGGTGAATTCGCCTCAACATCAATTAAGAAATTCATGGATATAACAAACTCCATCTTATTTTTTGTTATTGTTGCTTTTTAAATGGATTTCTGTCCCATATGTGTTCCCCACATCAAAAAACATGAACAAATTATTTTGCCAACAATGGCTCGCCAAGAGGGGGTGTTAGCAAGTGGCATTTTTAACTTACTTTACCAATCGTTTTCTTTTTCTACAATTATTCGATTACTCATTTTACTCCCACATCACCATTATGTGCTCTCTGCCAAAATAAATGAAGAAGTTTAAATCAAACACACTCTCGCACGTAGGTATGTTTATTAAATTTTTTGTGCGTGCAAAAACAAAACAGAATCGAATATTTGTATTACTCATTCACTTACCCATCATACTCACATACATACGCACATACATTATCACTAACTTCCCAACAAACACGAAGGTTTGATTTCAAATTAAAAATTATTTAAAATCAAACCTTTTCTTAAAGCAGTTCATACACGATTCAATTCAATTGTCAACTGAGTCGGTTGTTGTCCAAATCAAAGCGTTTGATTTTTTGAAGTTGACTACTAAGTCTTTCAATTCGATTGTGTGCTCGACAGTGTTGCCAAAACTTTGTGACCAAAAATGGCTAAATTTACGGGGAAAAATGGCTTAAAAATGGCTAAAAATGGGCTAAAAAATGGCTAAAAGTTTTTTTAAATAAAAACATATTAAAATTCAATAACAACACAGAAATAATTCATTTAAAGTTGCTTGCGATGAAATTGTAAGTTAAGATCAATTTGTTTAATAAGAATAAACCTAAATTAAAATTTTGATAGATATTAAAAATTAAATCATCGATAAATTTGATGTCGTTATTGTTCATCTCATAGGAAACACTCGTACCTATTAGTTTTTAATGATTTAAAGGTAAATCATAATCACGACAACATTTACCTAACCTTTTGAGTCCAGATCTACAATTAAAAACAAGCTAAAAAGTATTGTCGGTCAACCCCGACTATACGATACCCTACACCACATTAGAACCTATGTATCAAATTTTGTCAAATAATCTCAAAAATTGCGACCTGTACTTTGCGCACAAGGTTTACATGGACAGCCAGCCAGCCAGACAAACATCGTTAATTCGACTCAGAAAGTAATTCTGAGTCAATCGGTATACGTAAAGGTGGTCTTAGAACCAATATTTAAAGGTGTTACAAACATCAGCACAAACGCATTAGGGTACCACTGTTGTGGTGTTGGAATAAATATTTTATTGTTATGGTTAAAATGTTTACCTAATTGATAAAATCGAATAAACGGTTGCTAAATGTAACCTATTTCTTTAATTACTTTTATCGATGTTTGCTTGGCTAAATACCCTCTCTACTTCAGCATTAGACCATGGAAGTGAGAGCAACTTTAAAGTCAATTCTGAAATTGTCTAAAAAAATTTTGTTGCCGCCTGCATCTCTTTTTTATATAAATACTTGCAACCAGAGAGAAATACTGATGTTTGTGTTGATCCATTTTATAAATTTAATATTTAAATACTGTTCATTTACTTTGAAAGATGTTTCATCCTCTTTTTTAGCGATTTTCAGCATTTGTAAATAGTTTGATTTAAAAGGCATTTTAATTGTTAAAAATGTTTATTTTACTTTTATAAATTTTTATTATAACTTAAAAATTATTCTTTTAAAATAAAAACGGCAAAAAAATTTATGGCTAAACAAGTTGGAAAATGGCTAATGGCTAAACTTATTTTTTAATGGCTAAACAGGGTGAGAAATGGCTAGATCTAGCCACTAAATGGCTTAATTGGCAACACTGGTGCTCGAGTCTCTTGATCAGCTGTCAAAATTAATCTTTGTAGTTTTCTTTTGCAAAAAAAAATTTAGTATTTCAAAAATTTTCTTTTATTTCATTAAATTTTAAATTTAAAATCTTTCAATTCAGTGTGTGGCCAAGTCTCAGTTGACATTTAAATTGAAACGTGTATGAGGCGCATAAAAGACAAACGCTTGAAAATAATTTGAAAAACAAAGCATTCTCAACAAAAGGAAGACATTATCTTCAAATTGAAAAATTCATTAATGTTTAACTTGTTTTTAAACGTATTCTCGAATATTTTGCAGATCTCTCCTTCCCTAAATTCATCAAAAGTCAATATCCTCATTTTTATTTTCGGGATTGTCTTGGCTCTGCGTAGTAACTCGATCATAAAACAAACTGATAATTTCCTTACTTTTTCGTTTGTATGTATGTTAAAGTTTGTAAAAATTTCCTTAGTTTCCAAGTTTATTTTTAATTTGAGAATAACACTTGATACCAATTTGACAACACATTGATAAAACATTGTTTGTCAATAGCTTTTATTCAAATCATTATCAAATTCAATTCAAATGTTTTTATCAAACCATTGAAAAAAGTTTGAGAACTGTGCTTTAGATCAAATAAAAAAGTAATTTGATATCAGCGGTTTGACTTCGTGTTTGCTGGGTAGAGATCATTCATTTTTTAACTCAATATGGATTTGTTTGCAGTCCGACTGACAGCAGCAGGCACCACAAAATAAAAGCAAAAAAATTATTTTTGTGCTTAACCAACTAAAATCCATTAATTTTTATCCTCTTTTACACATTTTGTTATTGTTATTGCTGTTTTTATTAAATATTCCGTTGACCGACCGACCTTGAATGCAAAGCAAAACACAACATGTTTAACTTCTTATTTGAGTTTTTAGTTTTGTTCGTATCAAATCCAAAAATAAATCCAGTTTTGGTGTTCGCATTCTTTTTTTTTTTAAATCACTTAATTTTTTTCGAAATTTTGTCTCCATTCATCATTGGAGACAATTTTGCACTAGAAAAAAATAAAGTAAAACTTCGGCATAACGAACTTCGTTACATACTGTGAGCGTCAAAATAAAGTAAACACCTTGTTTTCTAATATAAAAATTTTTAGAAGTTTGTTATCATTTACAAAACTTTGGACAATGTTTTTACAATATAAAATTGAAAATTTTAAATACTTCAAAAACAACAAAAACAGTTCAATAAAAAACAAATTTACTTCGTTTTTAACGCGTCCAAAAAAAGTGTACAGTTTAAAAATACTAAGAAAAGTGAAGTGGGTTATACTTTGTTCGATTTATTTTTGTTTTAGGACGGCTTCAAGTCTCCTCTTTGGCATTGATTCCACCCATTTTGAAGTTAGATCAGTAGACATTTTTGGACAATCTTCCTGCAGAATTTTCTTCAGAGAGTGCTTGCTGATTAAGTTTTTTTAATTTGTCTGTCCAAATGTTTAGTTGAGTTGATATCGAGTGACTATTGGTCTGATCCAGCTATTTTAGGACGTTTTACAAAAGCCAACTCTATCACGCTTCACCATAGATACAGTATGTTTTCCGTTGAATTTCTTATTTCTACCTTTTATCACGTTTTTTTTGTCCAACTTGCTTTCGTGAAATTTTGGAGCAACGTATTTTTCACAGATGACAACAAGCTTGAAGTCTAATCAAATTTGGCAAAGTAGAAATTTAACTTTTTATAACTAGCATAACACTTTTTATATTGGAAATAATGCTGTTTACTTTATTTTGACGCTCACTTTATGTATAACGAAAAACTCAAAATAAATTTTTTTTATGGGTCTCCTCAAAAAACATTTTTATTGCAAAATTTTTCATACAAAAATGATTTAAAGCTATAACGAACAAATTCTGAGCTTTAAAGCCTCTATATAGTGAAGTATTAATTTAAATGCCTCTATACAACGAAGTCAGATTAAAACAAAATTGTATTGTAAAATTGTGTAAGGTCACATTATCAAAATTCTAAGATATCTTTATGGCGTCTATATAGAGAAGTATTTATGAAGTCAGAATAAAGCAAAAAAAAAAGCAAAGGTAAATGTCTCATTTTGTTTTACTTTGATATTTGCCAGAATGAAAAAAAATAAGCGATAAGAGCAGAATGTAATGTTCCACGTTCACTTCTTCAATCCCGCCCACATTTTGTCGGATGTTCTGCATTGATAACCAATATGCTTGAGCCTTATTTGAAAAGTTATTTTCTTGCCGTTATCCAGATATACAGAAATCTATAATGTCTTTGAATGGAGAGTTCCACACCCACTTCATCAATCCCCCCACATCATTTCGGGTGTTGTCATTTGATAACCAATAACTTGTACCTAATTCGGAACCTTGGAGACATAAAAAAAAACAACAACAAGAGATTTGCGGGTAAAATTATGTGTAGACTTGGTTTTTTGTTCCTATTAGCCATTTGTGGATCAATCTGGCTGAATTTCAATTGCAAACTTTTCTGGTTATATGTGATGTACCTATATGTATGTATGTATTATCACCAGGGAAACCATAAATATGCAACTGCATGTTTTTCATTGTGTGACTAATGAAGGCAGAAACAATATATTATTCCGTTTTAGAGCCTTTTATGAAGTTTGGCATCGATTTGTTAGTGCATATTTTGGCATATTTTACCGTTTGCAGCATTTTTTGCATAATTTATTTAAAAGTGCATTTTTGTAGCATCTTTTAAGTTTATAGCGCATATTTTTCCTTTTTAAGGCATATTTTGCCTTTTGAAGGCATATTTTGATACATGTGGACTTTTTATAGATGCCTACAAGAGCTTTCATAGCAAATAAACAAATACATTTTTTTTCGAAATTCTGGTGAACAGATGGCTTTTCTGTTTTAAATAGGTATCTATCTATATATCCAAAGTGTTGCTTCAATTTCGCCATCTACATTTAATTTTTACTCTAAAAGTGTAAGGCAAAGCAGGGGCCAGATTCTGGCATTCGTGATCGAGTGCTTTCTCGATTCGAAAGCAATTTAATATCTAATTATTTCAGTCAATACTGAACGAATTGGAATTATTTTTCGTTATTGTGAAGCAATCATATAAGTTTCACAATACTGAAAAAATTATTTTGATTTGTTCAGTATTGACTGAAATAAAATTGCTTTCGAATCGAGAAAGTACTCGATCACGAATGCCAGAATTAGGCCCCAGGTTGTCATTAAAGAAAAATGTTATTTAAAGCTACATGTTATTTAAGTGATCTTACAATGTCCATCATTCCGTCTGGCTGGTTGTCTGTTCATGTTAACCTTGTGCGCAAAGTACAAGTTGCAAATATGTAGATAATTTGATCGACAATCGGTCTATAATTTTACATTCAACATAAACATCTCCTTTATGAATTTTAACCTCTTAACATAACTTTGTTTTTGTGAGCCCATGACTGCCCATAGTTTCCAAATAGGGTAAAATCACGAAAATTCGTCCGTAAATACTATGGTGTATGGGCTTTACCGACTATAATTTTAGGATTGTTCTTTTTAACGCAAATGTTATTAAGTTGTTAAATTTTTTTGTTTTCCAATGAGCAATTTTTGATATTTTTGGGGCATATTTTTACAATTTTCAGGGCATATTTTCAAGTTTTTATTGCATATTTAATGCGCATAACACGCGTTTTTAGAGCATATTTCTGGTTTCCCTGATTATCACCTTGTCCCTATCATATTTGCGCTCTTCGAAAACCACTTTTCAACGAACATACGGTAAGACGGATTTCGTTAAATCAAGTTCGCTACACGCATTAGGACCCGAAACTTATATGGTCTAACATCAATATTGTAGAAATTACAAACAGAATGACAAGCCCTTAAGGGTTGGGGAAATTTCCACCTGCAGTGAAGGGTATAAAAATTAATAATGAATTTTTTCATATTTCTTTAGATTTAATACAAATACATCAGATTCGGTTTATCGAAGTTTCACTGTAATCCATTTTAAATTTACTTTACAATTAATTTGGTTTTATTTCGGGGGCTTTTAAGTCAAACCATTTGTATTTACTTCTTATTATTAGAACTAACGGTTTTTTTGTGCGATATTTTTTTAACGTAAAAAGCTTTTTTTTATTTTTTATGTTTAAGCTTTCGATAGTTAAATTTTTTAAAATAACCGAAATGACATGGTCAGCTGGGCTTTTACAGCTCACTTTTATTGAATTCGCCTTGGTAATAATAATTGTGAATTTAGCTATTTTTTGTAAATTTGGAGAAATTTTGACAACAAAGAAAAAGGATTTTGAAATGGTGCAACACTTACCCTACGTTTCCACATGCAAGTAATTACAGTGTAAATTCGATAATCCGGACTTCACTAATCCGGAATATTCGGTAATCCGGACAGAATTTTTCAGCTCATTGCGTATTCTATAATCCGGATTGATTGCAACTATGTAATCCGGATTGAATAACACCCGTTTTTATTTATTTTTTTATTCAAATCACAGCATGCTTTGTAAAACGCAGTTAGATTAGTGTGATATGAGTATGTTTGCACATGCGTTTTTTTTGCTATGAATTATTATAATTTTTAATAAATACATACATGCGGTAATCCGGATAATTCGCTACTCCGGATTGGGGTCTGCAATCAATTATCCGGATTATCGAATTTTTACTGTACTTGCAAGCAACGAAAAACCGAGGAAACAGCCGATTGATTGGCTGAAAGTACTAAAATTGTGTGAATGTGAGTGAAAAAGTGCGAGTGTATTGAGTTTTTCGAACTTGCACTTGCATGTGGAAACGGGGGTTATAGCCTTTTCACATTTGTAAACAAATACTATCAATTGGGGAAGATGTTGAAATTTTCCCATAAGAAATACATAGAGCTAAAAATCAACATCTTTACAAGCCATAAATGCTATTAATTTTGTGGCATCACTGAAAAATGGCATTTGTCAAGTTTTGATTACTATTTTTGCAAGCCTTCTTTTTTAAAATTTTTAATTTTATATATAAAAGCAAAATGAACTTTAAAGAATTTTTGCGTTTTCTTTAAACATTTTAGCAATAAGTTTTTTTTTTTGAAAAACAGAAGTTTTTTTTCAGAAATGGTGACGTTTTTAATTGATAGTATGTATTTTGTTATATGTTGCAAGTGTGAATGCATGTTTTACATGTTTAAAGGGCCAAATACACTTGTCGAATGCTTGTCCAGCAGGCGAATTCACTCGTGTACGTGGTCTGGACGTAATATTCGCCGTCATTTCTAAATTTTTTGATTTTCTATCCGGCATGTATGTGTCACACCGACGATGCTGGATAGAAATTAAAATAATTTAGATATGTCGGCGAATATTTCGTCCAGCACACGAACACGAATGAATTCGACTGCTGGACAAGCATTTAAAAAGTGTTGTTGGCCCTTTAAGGTCCAAATAAACTGAACAAAATTCTCATCAAGCATTGTGGTAGGATTAGTGAAAATGTGTTTGTATGTGACACACCGACGAAGCTGTCTGCGTGACAAGCATTTGACAAGTGTTTTTGCCCCTTAACATCTTCCATGCATTCCTCCAAAATGAATGCAAATGTGAAAGGCTAAAGTGCGAAAAGGTTTAATTTTATATGAACGTGTATAGTAAAAGATAAGTTGAGTTTAGGTTTAATTCAAAATTATTACAACTGTAAACATTTTATGAAAAAAATTTAAATTTTAATCTTACCCGCTTAATAGTCCAGTCTAATTTTTTTGCGTTAATCTTCAGTCGAAAAGTAATATTTTGGTTGAAAATATTTAAAATTGCCTCCTTGTTTTCCTGAAGCGGAATCCATAGAGAGATATTATGCAATTAAATTCTAATTCAAATAATCCATTAAGAAGAAACCGCTAAACCTTTTATTTACTATTAATATTTAAGTTTATTTTACCTTTTAATGGCAACTCTTCCCATGAAAACATTATCAAGTGTTCATTAATTATACACTCTTTAATGGCAAACTACTTGTTTCAGCATAATCTCAAACTCAAATACTTAATTGTCATAATTTAAAATGCGTTTTTTTGAGAAACCTTAGCAACACACAACTTGGCTGATAGTCACTTAGACCAACCAGTCAAACTACCTAAAATATTGGTCATTTATATTTAAAGACAACCCACCAACCCATCAACCTACTACCATCGCCACAGCACTAATGTCCCATTTCTTGTGTAGCCCAGGTTTGTTTGAAGTTCTCTAAAGTTCTTTTTTTAGGTTTTCTGACTGCTGTTGTAGAATTTACCCCCTGGTCGTATTAAAAACTTAAAAAAACTTTCTAAATGTATTTCACAATAGTCAAAACCGAACAATAGAGATCTTTTGTAATTTTATAAACTTAATCAATTTCATACAAAAAAATTCGTCGTCGTAGTCACAGGCACAAGTTATAAAGAAGATTTGTATGTATTCTGGTTTAACTTTCAAAAATAAAATTAAAAAAAAAAAAAATACATAGACTTAATACACTTTTGTTAGAAATGGCTCAAAAAAATTTAACTTTAATATTCTATTGTTTGGATTGTCGTTCGGGTTTTTCTCTTAAAAAACAACTTAAACTATTGTTATTTTATAAATATGTTCTCCAAAATAAAATATAAAGGAATAAATAACTGAAAAATATATAAAATTCATAAATGTATAAAAAAACTAATTTTTTGCTTGTTTGTTAGACGAAAACAAAAAAAAAAAAATATCAAAGATCTGATTTTAAATAAAAAAAAAACGTATTTTACTTTTAAAGAAATATCAATTCCAATAGAATAATTTTTGTTTTTTTTTTCTATTAAAAAAATAACCGAATTTTTTAAAAGGAATTTGGGTCAAAAGTAGGGTTTCTAAAAAATTTTTCGGGGAGAAAGACATTTCTTTTTTGAACTTTTAGAAATTTAAATTTTAGGAATTTTTCTGCAAAAATTGGCTGATTATCGTTGTCGTATAGAAAGTTTTTTAAGAAAAATGTTTTCACAATTTTCCAAAATTCCAAATTTAATTGTCAATATTGGATCTAGTTTTTAATCTTCACTAAAAATAGTATTTTTGCATACATACATAATATATATGCAACTTATGTAAAGTAAAGGCCTCCATAAAGAATTTGAAAATATAAGACACATCAAGAATCAAATGTGTATACCAATCGTTTGTGTACAACGGTAACAGTAGTTGTTTTTTCGAAACCTTTCAATACAGTAAACATTTTTGGTATACATATACTCTTAAGGCCCAACCATAATATGCTTAGGTTGGCTTAAGCAAATGTCCAAATACATGTTAATTATATGAGGCAAACCATATTGAACTTAAGGAAACTTTTTGCTTAGTTTAATGAAACTATCATTTGCTAAAGCAAGGTGCGAATCTAATCGCACATTCCGTACGGAATCAAACGTTTTTTTATTTTAACAAATAGAATCTGGGAATTTTTTTATTTTGTTTTTTTATTTTTTAAATACATTTGAGAGACTTTTTGTTAATTTTTGACAGTAGGTTAAGCCAGGCTATGCATATTATGGTTAGGCCTTTAGTTTGAAAATTACACCGTGCAGTTTGCAAGAATTGTTTTTTTTTTTTCAAAAATATCAAAGAAATCAACAGACAATCCCAATATCAAAAATTAACCCCCCCCCACCCCCCCCAAGGATGTCCTGCGCCTCTCCGGTAACGTTGTTAAAGCATCTTGAGGGGTCAGACTTCTTGGTGTTACATCCCCCGGGGTAAATAAGAGGTGAATGCAACCTGGGATGTGCAAATAGTAGGTCAGTAGCAGCCCTCGGTGGCAAGAACACCGGTCTGACTATTGATTGAGGTTTGCTTATTGAGGGTGATGTCTTTCAGAATGATCGCTTTACGGAAGCATCACATTTCATTGAAAAGATAAATTCGGGGAGCACGGGATTGTTGTGGTTTATACATAAAGTCGCAGGTAGGGTGACGTTCACATGGAAGGCTGATTTTTCACCCTAGTGGGAAAGTTGGGCCTGTGTGTATTTTTTTGTTCCATTCTCATTGCTGTGTGTATTTTTCATTCGCTAGCACATTTCGAGAGTATTTTTTATACCCGCACATTCACTATAGTGAAGTATTTTATTTTTGTCGTCTCTGCGATTTTCAATGCTTTGCAAATGAAATTGTGCAGACCTCTAAAATAAAGCAAATTTTGAAAACAATAAAGGCGTGAAGCAAACTGACATGTTCTTCCTCTCGCATAACCTTCGTCCTTTTAATACATACTCGCAAGTGAGAATTTTTTTTGTCAAACGAAATCGCAAGACTCTTGGCAACTAAGCACTCAAGTGAACTGATATTATTAGACTAAACCAAATTTTTAATAAACTTAATAAATTGCACTGAAAGCTTAAATGCTTTAAATTATTTATTTATTATTTGGGTTACAGAGGAACATGTGGCACCGTCCTGTTGAAACCAAATGTCAGTAATATTAATTTTTAAGGTGTACACGTTACTTGATTTTTTCGTGTACGTAAAATCACGTAATAACTCGTGATTGTGATTATCAGGGAAACCAAAAATATGCTCTAAAAAACGCGTTTTATGCGCATTATATATGCAGTAAAAACTTCAAAATATGCCCTGTAAAATGTTAAAAACATACCCCAAAAAATTCAAAAATTGCTAATTTGAAAACAAAATATTCAACAATTTAATTTTACATAGACTTCTTCCGTAGTACAATTAAAATGTATTTACCAAATTTTGTCAAATTATCTACAAGTTTAAAACTTGTTCTCTGCGTACGAGGATAACATGTACCGGCAACCTGCCAGACGGACGGATGGACATCGTTAGATCACTTTAAAAGGTGATTCTAAATCGATAGGTATACTAAGAGATTGGTCCAGATTTCTATATATTACACACATCGCCAAAAACTTATATAATTGATTTTTTCTTAATATTTCGTTGCATATAAAATTTTTAAGTTTAAACTAACATTTATCTTTAATGGCAACCTGCTTTGTCTTACAATTTTGGAGTAAAACTTAAATGTAGATTACGAAATTTAGGCAACACGTTGGGTATACAGATAGATATTTAAAACAGAAAATCCAAAATTTCGCAAAAAAATTTTTCTTATTTTCTGGGAAAGCTCTTTAGGCATCTTAAAAATTTAACATGTATCAACATATGCCTCAAAAAGGCAAAATATGCGCTATAAACGTAAAAAATGCTGCAAAAAGGCTCTTTTAACTAAATTATGCAAAATAAAAATATGCTGCAAACGGTAAAATATGCAAACATATGCACTAACAAATCGATGCCAAAATTTTTAAAAAGCTCTAAAACGCATATATTGTTTCTGCCTTCATTGCACGCACAAGGAAAAACATGCAATTGCATATTTATGGTTTCCCTGGTGATTATATACTTTAAAAGACGCATGCGAGAGGGAGCTTTATTGCCATATAGATTAAAATTTTAAAAGCATGAACGATTTCTCATGCACTCACGAAAACTTTCTAAAAAAAAATTGTTGAATACCTAAAAAATAAAAAATATATTTTTAAATAATTGTCTTTTTTTGAAGAATTTTTAGTTAAAAATATTCAAAAAATTTAACTGAATTGAATAAAGATTTGTGTTTCATTAAAAAAATAAATTTTTTTTAATAAAATGTTCTGTGTGCTTGCGTGATTGTGTGACTTTAGAAATGATTCGTTGATGAGCGTGCGTAATAAAAAAAAATTTCGCTCGTTAGCATTCGTGATCGTGAGGTTATAAAAATGCCTCGTGCGTGATCACGAACAATAATGGTTTTAAAACTTAGCGATGCCAGTAAACAACTGTAGCCGGTTAATAAAGGGCCGGATAATCGAGGCTCAACTGTACTTTTATTTCTAAACGTAACGAATTGCTGTAATAGCAATCATTTTAATAAGTATTTTTCAGGCTTGTGTAGGCAGGGCTGGGCAGTATTTGAAATACATGTATTTGAAATACGTATTTAAAATACAAATACGTATTTTGTATTTGTATTTTAAATACATGACGTGCAAGTATTTTGTATTTTGTATTTTAAATACATATCCAGCAAGTATTTTGTATTTTGTATTTTAAATACATACAATAAATATAAGTAGTTTGTATTTTGTATTTTAAATACATAAAAAAATGGGAGTATTTTGTATTTTAAAAACATAGTTTACAAAATATATTCTGTCAGTTTATTGATGGTTGATTGCATTTTAATCTACCAAAATATAAAAAAATATGGTGTCACTTTTCTTCATCTTTCGTGAAAAAAGTTTCCGCACCGAAAGCGTTGAAGTTTTGTTTTTATTTTTTATTTTCATCATTAAATCAGTGGATCTTGTCTTCAATAAGTTCGTTTTTGTTTAAAATTATATATAATCTTCAACATTAAACCATTTTTCATAAGTCTAATGCAAAATCAAAAGGGTTTCAATTTCCAAAAATAAAATTTACACATAATATGGAGTTTTAGGAATCGCTTACGGTGCGGAAACTTTTTTCACCGAATCAGCTTAAAAAACAGTTTTTTATTATCAGAACAAAATTCCCCACATGGCGCTGGAGTGGTATTTTGCACTCAAAAAAAAGTTATAAACTTAATGTACATGACGTGGAAGTATTTTGTATTTTGTATTTGAAATACGTACAATAAATGTAAGTATTTTGTATTTTGTATTTTAAATACATACAGGATGTGTAAGTATTTTGTATTTTGTATTTTAAATACATACAGGATGTGTAAGTATTTTGTATTTTGTATTTTAAATACATAACCTGAAAGTATTTTGTATTTTGTATTTTAAATACATGACCAGCAAGTATTTTGTATTTTAAATACCGCAAACCATGTATTTTGCCCAGCACTGTGTGTAGGAATATCGAAGAATTCAAAAGTTTAAAACAATTTGTTGCTTGTTGTCTATTTTGAAGTGATAACTTTTTATTATTGTATCAAGAAACTACAGAAAAATAACGATGAGTCAGTCACACAGTCAAACGGACAGTTTTTACGTCAATGGTAGTTTTGATAAGATGAACTTTTTAGAGCGAAAAAAAAAAATTAAATAAAAATATGACTGAAAATTGAATGCATTTATTTTCATATTTCAGCAACAAAAGTTTATGTAGCTCAACATAATTCTTAAGAGATTGAAAATAGGGACATGTCCTAACATAAGATACCCTTAGTCACTAAAAAATTTACCTTACAACAAAAATTAGTTTTTACTGGAAAAGTGTAAAAAATTGTTATCATAAAGTTAATTTTATACAAGAAAGTAACTTATTTACAATAAAGTACTTTTTTTTTAACAAAAAAAACCTTTTTTATTAAAAAAAGTACCTCTGGACAAAAAAGAAGCCGTTTACAACAACTTTTATTTACGAAAAAAGTGCTTTTGTTTGTTAAGGTGCTTATTTACAATAACATACGTTTTTAAGAATAAAGTACTTTTTAAACAATAAATCCATTTTACTAATAAAGTACATGTAGGAAAAAAGATTCGTTTACTTACAAAAATGTGTTTTTTTTTCTAGAAGAAGTACAAAAAGGAATTTTTTTTATTTAATAAAATTTAAACCAATTAGTTAACAAAGAAATTTATTTTAACCTTTTCTTAATACAAGGGCATTTTTTATAAAATTTTTTTATAGTAAAAAAAATAAAAGTACCTTTTAAAAAACAAATAATACGTTTTAAAAATATCATTTAACTAAGTTCCTTTTTAGAAAAATACACATTAACAAAAAGTAAATTATAATAAATTTGCCCCTTTTAACAAAAAATAACATTATAAAAAAAATACCTTTTGACAAAATAGTTCCTTTTAACAAATAAGTACCTTTGAACAAAAAAGTGCCTTTTAACAAAACGGTACCTTTTAACAAAAAAGTACCTGTTAACAAAAAAGTACCTTTTGAAAAAAAGTACCTTTTCACAAAAAAGTACCTTTTCACAAAAAAGTACCTTTTCACAAAAAAGTACCTTTTCACAAAAAAGTACCTTTTCACAAAAAAGTATCTTTTCACAAAAAAGTACCTTTTAAAAAAAAAGTACCTTTTCACAAAAAAGTACTTTTTAATATATTTGAAATTTTTTTTGCATTTATACAAAAACTTTTTGGTATGGTACATATGTATGTGTACCACCAGTCCTGATTAGTGGTACACATACATACGTACCATGTTACAATGGATAACCAGTCCCCTACTAGTCCCCTCGTGGCAACCTTGCCACATTTCCCTAACAGGCGATATATTTGAGACATAAATAACACAATAATTTAAAAACAATAATATATCATTGCAATAAAAATATCATTTAACTAAGATCCTTTTTAGAAAAATATCCATTAACAAAAAGTAAATTATAATAAATTTGTCCCTTTTAACAAAAAATAACATTATAAAAAAATACCTTTTGACAAAATAGTTCCTTTTAACAAATAAGTACCTTTTAATAAAATAGTACCTTTGAACAAAAAAGTGCCTTTTAACAAAACGGTACCTTTTAACAAAAAAGTACCTTTTAACAAAAAAGTACCTTTTAACAAAAAAGTTACCCAAGCAAAAAGTTTATTTTTTTTAAAAAAGGTATTTTTACAAAAAAAGTCCTTTTTAAATTAAAATTTTTTTCATGCATCATTTTAAGAATTCGTTGTGGTTCTTAAATGTGTTTCACCCTAATCTTATTTACCTAATCTATCATCCATCGTCTATCACTGGCTTTTGTGTATTGCATTACAAAGATTATTTACTTAAGCATTATTGTAAATGTAAAATATTATGTCAAGTATGCTATCAATTATATTTATGTAAATTTTTTTGTTTACAAGAATAGTAGTTAACTTGATATCAAAATTATTCTCGAAAAGAGTTTTATCTTGACTAAAATTTTTCTATGCAAAATCGTTATACAATAAAAAAAAAGTACTCACGACTTGTTTTTAGGAAGTTAAAAGACAATTGTGAGACATTGTGTCTGACCTACGACAACAATATTCTACTAATTGTAAAACATTGTCAACTTTGGCCATTAAAAAAAAACTTAATAAAATGTTTTTCCTCTTTTTCTCAAAGTTTTAGCTTGGTTTCTTTGTTCGTTGTTTTGAAATGCTGTTTTCATGTTTGCGGTTGTTGCAAGAATAAAGAATAAACGAAAATAAGTGCTACAAGTAAGCCTTAAAACTGAGCCACAATGTTGTCCTTGTTTTTTTAGCCATAAGTCTATTAGTTGTGGGGTACTTTTTGTAATTTCCTTGGTTTTACAACATTTAAAAGTCTTTTTGGAAATTTTTTTTAACCATTCGCTCATTCTGCTTCTGTCGCTCAGTACTTTATTGGGTTTTATAAAACAACTACAAAGGGAATTTCCATTTTTAATACTTTTTAAGAACTTGGTTAATGGCCCCCTTTACATACCCTCCCAAAAAAAATCATGACTTAAAAAGAGAATAGGTTAAAAAAAGACACACCAACAGACGGACAGACAGACAGACAGATAGCTAGTAGTGGCAAAGCAAAATAAACAACCGGCATAAAGTTTTTCTTTTATTGCCACCACAAAAATTCCCTCAAACAGCTGCGCAATATTTTGCCGCTTGGCTGGTTTTATTTTTCTTCAAGTTGCAAGTTTTTTTTCTTTCAAATTTATTTGATTTTGGTTTGTTATTCAAAAAGTTCTTTTCGGGATTCCTTTTAATTTTTTTCTCTGTGTGTTGGCCTCTTTCATGTTTGTTTTCTTTCTTTTTGAAATTCATTCTTTTTGGCCGTTTCTTTCTTTAAAAGTTTTTTTTTTTTAATTTTCGCTTGGATTCTACCACTATTTTGGCAAATTATCTATTGTGTATGTATAAAGAGTGTGGAAGTATTTGTATACTTTTGGTTCGTTTGTTGCCACAAATGCAACCAAATCCAGCCAAATGTTTAAAATTACACATTCTACCCAAATAAATAATGAATATTCTGAAAAAAATTCGATTCAAACCAGGCCAAATGAGGTCATTTACTTTCGCTTAACAAAATTCTCTAAAAAAAAACTTTAAATTGCAAGTCGTCTATTACGAATACTTCGAGTAATTAAGTGATAAAATAGCTTAAGTATTTGCTAGATAATGATGGAGAAATAAATGATATTCTACAAATATTTGCTTTAAATTACAGGCAATTATATTTAATTAGTTGTTAGGAATAAATGGAAGACTTTGTTTGCAGATAACAATTAAAACTGTTTATTTAATGAAAAAAAAAACATGAAATTAACTGTTTTACATTTATTTAATCCACAAACTAAATTTTGGCAGAAATGTTTTTCAAAATCAAAATATCAATATAAAAAGAAGTTTAAAAGGAAATTAAAAATTGAAATATATATCGATTTTTTTTTACAGAAATTGTATTTAATTCTTAATAATTTTACCCATTACATGGTGTAAATAATTTATTAAATTCATTATTACTCAAATCAAAATAGACAACAATCTGCGAGGTTAATAGTCAGGTTTCCGGCCAAATAGAAGCTGCTTAGATCAGACCAATACTATACCCATTATAATAGAGCAATCTATAGAATGACGTGCTCTCCTGTTTCTACTGTTCATAGACTGCAGAAAAACCTTCGATATCAGCAGACGTACTTCCATATAGAAAGCATTGAATAAGAGCTCTGCAACGAACTATAACTAACATTTAAAACAGAAACAAATTTTGAAATTTAGTTTTAAATGATAGTTAAGCGAACGAGCCTTGCGCTCTTACTTACACATATTTGTGTAAGTTTTCAGAAACTGCAGTAAAATTGATGTTCTCCGATGTAAGTGGTAGATCTAAAGCGACTTACCCCGGCTCAAATGTATGAAAGCCCTGCATACTAAGGAGGGGCGTGCCACAGCGATCAATACTTGGTCCTCTTCTTTATTCGATGTAATCGAATAAACTACCGTCCCAATTAAAGTTTTGCGAAATATACAAATGTACACTGACGATGTGCAACTTTACAAAAGTTACGAGCCAAATAATGTAATCGATGTGTAAACAAATTAAGCCATGATCTAAATAATATTTACAATTGGACATCTACTAAAGGTCTTTGCTTTCGTGCAAAAAAAAAAAAATCGTAAGCCATGATCATTGGTAAATCACTTTTTATGCCCTCGTTAATTCCGCCGATACAAGTTAAGACAGCAAAATATTTAGGTGTAAATTTTAAATCGGAACTCAATTTTTCTAATCATATCAGTAACACTCAAAAGAATAATCAATCCATCCGTACTCAAATCAACCCGAAGCGGTAATAATAGTACGGTGAGTACGGATTTTTTTGAATCAAGAACAGAGAGATTGATCAAGTACGGATTTTCAAACGCAAAATACTTAACTTATCCATATTGGATCCCGAATTCGTACTTCAAATAATCCGAAAATGAGACTGATTTAAGTAAAACTAAGATAGAACCAGTTCTTACTTGAAATAAACTAAAAGTGAAATTAGAAGGATACTTTTATTATGATTGATTTACGTACCCGTTTTACACCTTACCGAATTTAAATTATAAAACACCAGCTACATTCTCGATATGGCTTTTACTTAAAAAACTTAATGTACATATAAATATAAACTAAATGAGAAGCAAGAGTTCTCAAATTAACTTTTTAAACATGAAAATAATGTGTTTTCGTCTTATTCTGTTGTTTTTATGCACATCAAGCAAATCGGTTTTTAACTACTTGTGTGGTGTTGTTGTAGTGTCTGCAACAAACTTTGATAAGTTAAATGAGATTTAAAACGCTCTATTTGTAATTTTACTCTCAGAGTGGCACTGCCAACGAAAGATTAAATCATTTTTTACTTGGTTTAAGAATTTTGTACTTATTTTAAAAAATTTCGGGATTGATTTTCAAAAGTCATCCCATTTAGGACTATTTTAAGTACGTTTAAGTGTTATTCGTACTTGAATTTTTAAATACGATTCGTACTTAAAGTAAGTATAAAAAACGTAATTTATCCCGAGTGTTTTTGTTTCTGGTGTTACTTACGTAATGTTAAGGAATCTGTGGAGGACGCAATACTACACTCCTCCAAAAGTTAGAATGCCACTCGCTAAAACGTCACTTCTGTCAAAACTTCTATGTGCCTGCCTGTGAACTCTTTTTAAACTGTGACTCAGTATGCGAATCAAAACTTAACGTAACATTAAACAATATTGCTAGATACCTTCTTGGCCAGTAGACGTCTTCATAGTATCTCTGATTAATCAAAGAGAATCTACAATTTAACACTCGAAAACCTGTTGAAAGTTCGTCATTATTGTTTCTACAAAAGCTGATTTTTACTAAACAACCTGTATATTTATACAGAAGATTAACTTTTTTAAGATCTCGCAGGGAAACAAATACAAATTCCCTTTGCTACCGCAGCCATATGTGAGTTAGACATTTTTACGTCTCTACTATTTGTCTGTGGAATGGACTACTTTCCCATATTTAAATCATTATTTCAAATCTGCCAATTTTGAATATTTTTGTTAAAATTTTATGTGAATAATTTGAATAAATTTTTTGTCATTATTCAAAATTTTTTTATTTTTTCATAAATATTATTTTTATATATGTTTATTTATTTGTATTAATTATAAATTATTTATAAAGGGTGGTTAAATTGTAAGGGCCGATGTTGAATGTGAACCACACCTAAACGCCTAGTTTTTTTCCGAATTTTATTTGACATTTCTCTATTTCAGACTAACTCAATTTGAACCATGGAGAGATACACAATCCAACAACGTGTTAAAGTTATCCAGACTTATTATGAAAATGAATGATAAATTTCGAAGAAAATCATCTTCAGTGATGAGGCACATTTTCACCTCAGTGGATTTGTCGATAAGCAGAATTTCCGCATTTGGGCGAATAATAATCCAAGAGTGATTGTCGAAAAACCAATGCACCCACAAAGAGTGACTGTTTGGTGCGGTTTATGGGCTGGCGGCATCATCGGGCCGTATTTTTTCCAAAATGAGGACGGTCAGGCAGTTACTGTGAATGGTGTTCGCTATCGTGAGATGATAACGAACTTTTTATGGCCCGAATTGGAAGATATGGATGTGGACGATATGTGGTTTCAGCAGGACGGTGCCACTTGCCACACAGCTAACGAAACAATGGCTCTTTTGCGCAACAAATTCAATGGCCGTGTTATCTCACGTAATGGCGATGTCAATTGGCCGCCAAGATCATGTGATTTGACACCGTTGGACTTTTTTCTTTGGGGTTATTTGAAAGAAAAGGTGTACGTCGATAAGCCAGCAACAATTCAAGAGCTAAAGGATGAGATAATTCGGCACATTAACGGCATAGAACCTCCATTATGCCTCAGGGTCATCGAAAATTTGGACCATCGGATAGAGGTGTGCCGCCGTGGTCGCGGCGGCCATTTGGCCGATATTTTCTTCCATACATAATTGAGTAATACCAATATATCATAATAAAATAAAATTACAATAATTTCCTAAATAGTTTGTGTTTTATTCAAAATCAACATCGGCCCTTGAAATTTAACCACCCTTTATATATATATATATTTATTTTACATATGCATTTTATTTTAATGTGCCACAAATATATAACATTAAATCTGCTGTTAAATAAGACACCGTCCTTGTTGTTCTGTTGGTGAACTCCAAAACGTCATTTGCAACCGAACAAAGTATTGCATTCCTAAATGCAACCATTTGAACATTGACAAGGTCATACGGGACTAATTGTACAATAACAGTTTTCGATGCGCAAACGAAGGCAAACAGTGCATTAATAATTTTGTTGATGCTTTGTTGACATTTTATTATAAACTAGCTGGCCGTCCCTGCTTCGCTCGGTAGCTGATTACTAATGATCGATGGAGCCGTTTTCTGATTTTAGGTAAACCGAAAAAAGTGGGCTTAAAAGTGGGCGGGGAAATATTTTCTTTCCTTAAAAACCTAAGTTGGACCATGGCGACCATTTTAAAGAAAAAATCGTCCAAATCGGTCAAATAAATAGAAAAAGTGGGCGTAAAAGTAGGTGTGGTAAATTTTTCTTTCCATGAAAACTTAAAATGGATTAACACGAACATTTTAAAAAAAAATTAGTCAAATCGATGGAGCCGTTTTCTGATTTTAGTTAAATCGAAAAAAGTGGGCGGGGCAAAATTGTCTTTTCGTACAAACTTGAGTTGGACCATGGCGATAATTTTAAAGGAAAAATCGTCCAAAACTTTCAAGCCGTTCTCAAGTTATGCGCTTAATAGAAAAAGTGGGCGTGGTAAATTTTTCTTTCGATGAAAACTTTAAATGGATTAATACGAACATTTGAAAGAAAAATTTGTCAAATCGATGGAGCCGTTTTCTGATTTTAGTTAATTCGAAAAAAGTGGGCGTAAAAGTGGGCGGAGCAAACTTTTCTTTACGTATAAACCTAAGTTGGACCATGGCGATCATTTTAAAGAAAAAATCGTCCAAATCGGTCAAGCCGTTCTCAAGTTATGCGATCAGCAACAGACAACATTTCATTTTTATTATACCTATATAGAAGAAGATTAAACAAAGTAGCACGTTACTTTGTATCGAAACAATATCAAAACCGCATCACTGCAGTATGTTTTGAAGTTTTGGAACTCACCCTGTCATAAACTATGTTCACACTTGGGTTTTTAAACGCGTTTCAGCACCTCGAACGTGATTAAGCTCTAATCACATCAAAAACGATATGAATAACCATACATTGAAGTGATTTTTAAATCACTTCAAATTGACATGATTACAACTAAATCATTTCATAAATCACATAGAATTCTTCGAACATACCTCAAACTGAGAATGATGTAGCATCGGGCACAATAAACGTACATCTCACGCGTACAACCGACTACGATTCTTCTTAATGTTTTTTTTTTTCGTCTTTAAATAATCCATTAATTTTTGCAATTTAATCATTAGTATGTTTAAAATTATCTTTTAATAACTTTATTAAGTATTTTTATCAATTTTTGACACTTTAAAGAAATATAAATTTGTTTGTTGTGTTTTTTTATTAATCAACTGTCATCTTAATCATCTCAAATGTAATGTGGCCGGCTTTGGTTAATTTAATCAACATTTTTGTTAAACGCTCTTAAAAACCCAAGTGTTAACATAGGCATTTGCTAATAAAGAATCAAATTAAATCAAATCAAAATTGTCCATTAACTTTACAAGTCCTTTAATGCTAATCTATAGAAATTCACTCTAAATGAAACTTACTTGCAAAAAAAATTATAAGGAAAATATTCCGATATGCGATGGAAATCAGTCGATTTTAAAACGACCGTTTTTAAAAGGTGTAAAGGTGTGTACAGTAAAACTACCACATATTTATAATATAAAATTTAAAAGAATACAGGAAATAAGAAGAACATGTAAGTAATAATTTTTAAGACACTGAAAATTATATTATCGATTTTAAATCGTTCGGCTTTCTAAAACGATTTCCATCACATACATGATTATCAGGTTTGGCAAACTGAAATGAGGGCAAGTTTATGAATACAAATCTATCTCCTCTAGATCGTTAAATTGACCCCAAAAAAGTTTTATTAGTCAAAAGGCCGTGGTATGCACTATTAGTAAAATATTTTAATCTAATAACTTTTTATATATACATATATTTATTTTCTATTTTCAGGTATGTGCTATCTTTTAAATTATACGGGAAAGTTTACTATTCTACTTGATATTGGTAAATATTTCAAAATTAATTTTTTAAAATTCCACTATAAAAAAAAGTCTTAAAAAAAAATAAAATAAAACCTTAAAATTATTTTTGCTTTCCTACGTTTTTTCTAAATCAGTTCATTATTTAATAAAACTAACGATACCTAAAAGGGTGTTTTATTTAAGACCGATAGAACTTATTTAAGTGTTAAATTTCAAATGAACTTTTAAAATGTTCCCATTTTTTGACATTTATGATCAGCATGAATAGGTTGACGCTTGTACAGCGCTACCAAATTATCCAAATTAATTTCTTAAAATCAGTCATAAATTTGCGCAACTTAAAGGGCTGTAGGAAATATCGCCCAAAGAAAAAAATGAAAAATCGCCCAAACGAAGAATCGCCCAACCAAACATAAAAAATGACCCAAAAAGGTAAATACGAAATTTTGCCCAAAAAAAAAAAACGAAAAAGGGCCCAAAAAGAAAATGAAAAATGACCCAAAAAGCAGAAACGAATTTTTTCCCAAAAAAAAAAAAAAAAAAAAAAATTGAAAATTACTCAATTTGCAAAAAAGTGTTTATTATTCATATAAATTTAGTTATATACAAATATAAGTTTTATGTAAAAATTTGCATTGTGCCTTCAACAGCTGTTCGGCAGTATGGACAGTAATACTCATTTAAGCCCTCCGCCAAACTTTGTGCCTGCAAAAATGGCCCAAAAAAATGGGCTATTTTTCATATAACAATTTTTGGGCGATTTTTCATAATGAAAAATCACCCAATTTCAAAAACGAAAAATCACCCAACAATAACGAAAAATAGCCCAAAACTTTTGGGCCATTTTTCATATGAAATCAGGCCCAATTTTACATGCAATTTTTTTGGGCGATTTTTCATTTTTGTTTTTGGGCCATTTTTCTTTGGGCGATATTTCCTACAGCCAACTTAAAGACGTCTTCGTGACTTTTATGGCGCAAATGGAGATGAGTTAAACTTTTGGTTTCACGGGTTTGTTAATAAACAACATTTTCGCATATGAAGTAAGACTAATTTACAACAGACCCTATAAACTCCATTACAATTAGAACAATGCACCGTTTGGTGCGATTTATACGCTGGACGCATCATCGGAACTTATTTCTTCGAAATTTGAAGCAGCAGTTGTGCCCATAAGAAAAACTGTAAAGATTTTTAATGATTTACTCCAATATTCATAAAAAACATTGCAGGTTTATAAAAGGTTTATGAACCGAATTTTCTATGAAAATTTGTTCAATAAACATTTTATAAATCAAAAAATTTTTTTATGAATATGCGGCTTATTTTATATTTATTATTTTAATTGAATTTGAATTAATGGAATTTACTTGCATCAAACAATGTTAACAAAATATCTTACCAGGAATGGATCAAATATGGCCACACTTTAGATTTGTAATACCCTACTCCACCAAAGTTGGGAAAGGTTTAATGCGTTTGTGCTGATATTTGTACCGTATAAGTCATTGTCCAGACTTGCAATTTTTGTTGCAGCAATTCTTGAGTTTAAGGGTGATAGAGGTGAGAATTTTAGTTAGGGGTGCTCAGTTGCATGTACTCTGCAATTCTGTTTTGTTTCGTTAATCTCACACTTTTCAACTTGACGTTGAATGTAGGTGTATTTGTGTACACCTAGATGATAAGAACAAGATAAAAATACAAAAATTGCTATTGCAAGAATTTCATAATCTGGACACTAGTGCAATTTCTTAGCAGAATTTAAAAAAATTCCAGCCACAAAAATTGCAAGTCCGGAAGATGATTAACGCTTATTAGTTCTAGACCAATCTTTTACTATACCAATAGACTCGGATGGAAAATTTCTGCACTTCCGTTCGCCTTATCGGCTAGTTGTCCGTCTGTCCATGTAAACCTTGTGTGCAAAGCACCACAGGTCGCAGTTTTAAAAATAATAAACCGAAAGTTGAGGCCAAAGGACTAACCATATTAAAATTATTGAAAATCGATCCATGATTTCACAAAGCCCACCACACAAATATACCCCCGAAACAGAGATCCATAGTTGACCACAGCTCCCATTAAAGTTCTACTCGCGATAATTTCATTCACTTCTATAAAATCTTTATAAATGTTGGTATTAAGGTAAATTTGGCAAAAATAACATAAATAATAACAAGTTTCTTGTTTTATTTGATCCAGACTTTCCTCCCGAAAATCTTTTAAAAACAAATAAACCTCATATAGATTATGGTATATACATATGTACATATGTACACTAAAAGAAAAATAAATCCATCCGTACTTAAAACAAGCCGAAGCGGGGTCAATAGTACGTTAAGTACGGGTTTTCTTAAATCAAGAACAGAATGCTTGATTTAAGTACGGATTTTTAAAGTGCGCCGTACTTATAATAATCCAAACACGAGATTGACCTAAGTAAAAGTGAGATAAACCTAAAACTCAAACAGTGATGGTTTCGAGAATTTCTAAGTTGGCTTAATTCCGAATTCGTACTTCAAATAATACGAAAGTGGATGATTGATTTTAACCCAAACACTTACCCCAGAGAACCAGAGAAAGAGAATATTATTAAATATTTACTTTACTTATCCACCCATTCGTTACAGACGTTTGTTTTAACTTTGCTGTATTCCCTTCATTGTTTACAGAAGAAATCTCAATTATAAGACACCAGCAGCATGTCCCATATGGTTTTCGAAATCATTCTACTTTGAAAATTGGATGTATTTAACTAAATAATTTAAACAAATAGAATTCGGGAATTTTTGTTTCTTGTTTTACATTTGAACATGAGCAGCTGGTATAAATAACTCAATTCTCAAAAATAAAATATAACAAATTTAGGCTCGGTCACATTTGTCTATTTTAATTCATTCCGGGAATTCTTAGGGATTTTAAAAAGGATATTGAACCTTTTGGTGTTACAATCTCCGGGGAAATCAGGCGCCAGTCAATACCTGAGATATGTCAAAAATTCAAAATTAACAGATCTCAAGAGATATTTACGATTATTTGCGATCGCGGCTGACCAGTGATTCTATCGGCACCGGACTGACTATTGGTTGAGGCCTGGGTTGATTGACATAGATCTAAAGTTATGTCATTTTCTTTAAATTAACATCAGCTAATGTTAGTTAAATTTTTTTTTTTTTTAATATATTAAAAAAACTTTATAAAAAAATGTTTTAAAGCATAAAGGTGTTAATTTCAATTTTATTTTTTTTCACTACAATCAATTAAACTCGTTCAAATTATTCCAAATAAAAAAAAAATTAAAAAAATTTGTTCGCATTATTGTTTTTGTTGTCGCTTACAAACTGCCATTAAAAAATCAAAATAATAATTTGATTTGTTGTTTCCACTCCCCGACCTCTTTGCATGTGAATTCAATTGTCAGTTAGTTGCTAGTTTTTAGTTGGTTGAATGATTCTTCAATGGATCGCTGCTTCTGGTGGTTCTGCTGTTGGTTTTGCCGCCGACACTGGTTTTTATTAAATAATTCTCTATTGGAGGGAACGTGTGGTAAATGAAGCATTAATGCACTTGAGTTCAAACTGACAAGAGCGGAAAATAAAATTTCAAAACAGTGCAAGAGTTAGATATAGATACAGAAACAGAAACATTTTGATTCACACACACACAAAATAAACAGATCTTTACAAATGTGTGGCAAACATTGCAGGGTTAAAAGATAAAGAAGATAAAAAAATGGAGGAGAAACCGAAAAAAAACAACAACAGAAACTATTTTTTTTTTTATTATATTAAAACTGAAACTTCCACAATGACATGAAGAACAAATGTGATGTAAATGCAGCATTATGATGGATGTTATAAAAGAAAACAACTTTAAAAGTTTTGTTAATTTTTTTTCTTTTTTGGATATTTTGTATGTATTTTTTTTAAAAAAATTTAAGAGAAAGACTCCTTATTGGGAAAGAAGAAAGTTAAAAAAAGCTAAAGTGCAATTTTAAAAAAACTCCCAGCTTTTTTTTGTGAGACAATTTTGTTAGTTTAAGTCGCATATTAAGAAGAATTTTTTTGGGAATTCCCGGACATTTTTGCAAAGTCTTAGATTTCGTTTATAGGGTTTCTGATAACTATTATACTTATAAGTAGCGATGCGATTTCCATGCAAATGCATGTTTTTTTGTCGAGAGTCTTAAAACCGTGTCGACCAGTTTTCTTTTCGAATCATTAAATTTGCGATTTGTTTTTGCATATTGTTGCATATTTTAGTGAAAATGCATATATTTGCATATTTAGGTTTTAAATGCATATTTTGCCATTGCAATTTCTAATGAAATGTATTCCTTTGATTCCCCTTCCAACACAGCCAGTAGTACCAAGATGGGGGCCTGGCTAGATGCTCCAAAATTGTATTAAAAAAAAAATTAAGTAATTTAGGAATATTAGAAGAGCTAGTTGATACTGATGATTATGCAATTAAAAAAGTAAAAGAAATATTAAGTTTAAATAACATTAGAAGTCAATTAGCATTTGTATTTTCCAATTACGCATATACTGGTGAAACATCAACTAATTGGGAGGGATTTAGTTCACTTAGTAGTCAGCTCAAATTAATTGAAATTGCAGAAAGTTAAATTAACAATGTGGAAGAAAGAAAAGCCCGAAAAATTAAAAAAAAATCCGAAACGTTTTGCAAAAAAATTTGGAATTTCAAAAAATAAAATAAATTTCAAATATGTTTGATCTAATCTGGAATCAAAGTGGGAACTGATAATAAATTTTTTCAAAATGCATTCTTTAAGTACAAGACAAAGTTTCACTTTCAATAATTTAAGCAAACAAACAAACAAATATTTAAATTAGTTATTTAAAATATTGGTATAACAATAGGCGAATGTTTTACAGTGTTTGCGCATATTATTTATTTTTTAGTGCATATTTTGGATTTTTTAGTGCATATTTTGAGCGCATATTTTCGATATATTAGTGCATGAAAATCTCATTCCTACTTATAAGTATATACCATTTTATTGTTATTAAAAAGAAAGTTATTCGAGATAAATGGTTGAATCGGAGCAAATAATAACTGTTTTTAAGTTTAGAGAGCTAAATTTGTATACATTTGCTTGGATCTATTTTTCAATACCTTCTAAAAACCTTAAAGCTTTTAATTATCTCGATCAAAAAATCACACTTGGATTTAAACAAATTTTAAAGTACCCGAAACAAATAAAAATAAATCCTTATTAAAGCTCCCACATATTGACCGATTTACAAAATGTTATGCTCTAACGCCGCAGTCACACTTTCAAGCTTTCCAGTTTTTTACACATGCATTCTTCTTGTTAAAGATCACAAAAGTTTAAAGCTGTGACGTAGACTGCACGAATTTCAAAAGCAATTTTTTTTCTAGGTGTCATTAATAATTATGGCAGCATTAAAATTGCAATCAGCTGTTTTCTTGACTGTAAATTAAAACACACAATTGGAAAGACAATTTGAAAGCAAATTCGCATCAAATTTTGAAATTATTAATGTTTAAGTAAAAAAGTGCAAGTGTATTGAAACTTGAAGCAAAATTTGCAGCTAAACTTGATTGTGTGAAATATTTACTGGGCTCACGAAGTTGATCTCTCTATTAACACGTATCTAAATCGCTTAAGTCGATCAGCTGGCTATGGGTCTTCGCTTGTTGAAACTGTCAAAGAACATCTTTTGCTTACATTTTGTTAGAAATGAGGACATTTTTAACCAGCGAAAATAACAACAGATTTCCTATTATTGTAGTATTTCGGCCACCTACTTCCCATTGAGTGGGTCCAATTTTAAACTCAAAAAGTGACAATTTTGGGTCGACTACCTATAGCAACACAACTAAAGTTGAGTTGCCAGCGGCGAAATTAGGCAGCGCCGCTCATGTTAAAAGCTATTAAATTTTTTTTATCTTATATTTCAACATTAGCGACGTTGCCTGATTTCGCTGCTGGCAACTCAACTTCAGGGGCCTGATTCTGGCAGTCGTGATCGAGTACTTGCTCGATTCGAAAGCAACTTAATATCTTATATTTCAGTCAATTTAGAACGAATCGGAATTATTTTTTCAGTGTTCTAAAGCATTAATTTGAGTTTCACAAAACTGAAAAAATTATTTCGATTCGTTCAGTATCGACTGAAAGAATTAGAAATAAAATTGCTTTTGAATCGAAAAAGTACTCGATCACGAATGCCAGAATAAGGCGCCAGTTCAGTCTTCATCCGTAATCGACCCATTAGAGGCTTTTTTGTTATAAATTAATTTCTTAGAATTTTATCTTTTTAAAGTAAAAAATAAAAAACTGTTTCAAAGTGAAAAGTGGTCGTGGTTTCTTTATCCAGGAATTGGGCTAAAGGTCCCTTTAAAGCTGCCGGATTACAGCTGTGACTTGCAGGCGGAAATCTCCGCCTTAAACTGTTCGCAAAAAGGCTGATGTTATATCGTATAACGAAAGATATATTCACAATAATAAACAGCAAGACTGCCATTAAGTTTAAGTTAAAACTAAGTTTAACGAAGTCTGAAACTCGGATTTTCCGGCGAAACTTGATTTTTTTTATTATTTCAGCAAAGACCAACATTTTAAGCATTTTTTCCATTTTTTATTTTTTCCTAAGCTATTCCCGCGAAGCTCTGCGCTTGTCTGTATACAAACTTCGTAATGGCGGCACGAATCTGTTTTCAGATTAATTAAACCTAGTTTGTACCATGTTCGCACGACAGCGTTTTTTCGTAATTCGCTCTCTCATTCGTAATTCACAGCCTAATTACGATCAAAATTACATAATTCGTCATACAAAATTTTGAGAGCGGATTATTTCATTTGTACGCAATTCAATTGTTATTACCCTGTGGATTACTTTATAATCAATGTGATCCCTAATTTGTATCGGTTTTTTTCCATCACCAGCTGTCAAAGCACTAAAAAAAACAAACAAAATATTCTTTTTACTGGGAAAATAAATAATAGTGTGTATTTCATTGAAATAATAGTTTTTACTTACTTTTTCTTTTCATTCTTAATACAAGTTACCGCAAAAAAACAATTAAATTTAGCAATAAACACAATTAAGAACAATTTTGATTTCTAGTTGAACTGTTAATTTTTTCTTTTTATATTCTTTAATTAGGCTCGAGTTCATCAAATTTAATTTTCATTAAATTATTTGCACTGAGGAAGGAATTTTACAACTTGGAATTTTTATTAAGATTTATTGATAATTTTTTCTTGGCTGAGCTGGGATGTGAACCCGGGTTGATTTTTACATGTTTCAAGAATCACCACATTCTATCTTTAGAAAATCTTTGAGTTCTACCCACTGCACCACTGCGGTGCCCGCCAGCCAACAGTCAAACATCAATCCTTTAACCAGTAGTACTGGTGGTTCGAAATTTGCTGTTATTATCATTCTTAAATTTCAAATTATATGTAGCCTCCCTTCCTCCGTTTTTTCGTATTCTTTCTGTCGTATTCTTTCTGTCTTGAAAACCTGAATACATTTGCTTATTATGTTTTATTTTGTCCACTTTCGTCGACATTTTACTTGTACAAATTAAAGTACAAATGTAAACATTAGAGCTTGTGCCACAGCTATTTTTAAGAACAATTTTGATTTCTAGTTGAACTGTTAATTTTCTGAAGATAGAATGTGGTGATTCTTGAAACATGTAAAAATCAACCCGGGTTCACATCCCAGCTCAGCCAAGAAAAATTATCAATAAATCTTAATAAAAATTCCAAGTTGTAAAATTCCTTCCCCAGTGCAAATAATTTAATGAAAATTAAATTTGATGAACTCGAGCCTAATTAAAGAATATAAAAAGAAAAAATAAACAAAATTAATAAAGAGAAGAAGAAGAACACTGTCAAACCCGATTAGGAATATGCCGTGCAAACATGGTAATTCAAATAAGTAATTAAAACGGAGAGCGAAGTAATCCAAAGCACCGTGCGAACAAGGCATTAACTAAGATCTCAAAAAACCCAGCATAATTGAGATTGCGAAACATTCTAGGGTAACGCTTGCGTGGGCACAGTGGTTGCCTGGGAAACCAAACTGCAGACGGCATGACCGAAAAAGACCGCCTTGTTTCGACGAAAGGGTTGTCGACGGCCTGATAGGCATTCCGATGTCTCGTTGTAGAACTCTAATCAAATGTTGGTCATCCAGGAGGGCCCAGGATAGATGACAGGGTAAGAATATCTACTTTATGGCCAGGACTCTATGTCATTAGGATGAGACATTTTAGGAGACCAGAACTGCCGTGTTTAGATGCTATGTTTAATCTAATGTAGGTTTAAGGTCGATTTTTTTCTGCAAGGAATCGAAATGGTTCGAGGTCCCTTGTGAATAATCTGGTGAACACTGACCTGACTCTGGTCGCTCTGTTAGGGACAAAAGAACCCAAGTAAGCCCTGCTCGTATCGCCTGCCCATTGAATCTAACCTAAAAAGGCAACAGCTTCAATGTTAATCACTTTGGGTATGAAAAGTGCTACCTTTAAAACAATTTCAAATATGAATCGATTTAAGGGAAATTTTCAATTAATGCTAAGCAAACGAAAATATAAAAATCCATGTAGTCTTATAAAAAGGAAGTGTAAAGCAAGAATGATAGAAATAAAGATTACGACATGCGCATGATTTTCGTTTAGATGACGTAGTCTGTGAACGGCAAGGGTTGCTAAGTTTAAAAGTCCCTTCGATTTTCGAAATTCTTATAAGAGCTGGCAACTTCGCAATCAAACAACAACTAACTATCTACCTAATAAAAAATGGAGCTTCCAACGAAGCAGGTTTGTAAGGGAGAAACATAAACGTTTCGCTTACCATTGCGCTTAGGGAAGACATGAATATTATATGGCGAGTTCCCACTTTGAAGCAATACATTTTTGATACATAAAGCGCATTATTCAGCGCATATAAAAATGTGTTGGATGGAACGATCAGCCTTACACACTGATGCCTGTATTTATAAAAAAATTTTAAATTTAATAAAGGTTTACAAAACAAATTATGTATGAAAATTTGGCTTAATAAACGTTTGTTAAATTAAACAATCGTTTATAAATACGGGGGTGAATGTTTTGATACAGTTATTTTTTAGTATTCTTCCTTACAAACCTGCTTCGTATTAAGGGAATGCCGTAGCACTTGAAATGTTTTTTTTTTTTTATAAAATTTGTTGAGAGTTCTTTCACTTACTTTACTACATTTCTGTATGTCTTATTGCGTAGCGCATAATTGTGCGCTTATTTTTTTAAATGTACCATTACTGCTTCGCAAAATGATAACATTTTTTATTGGGTAACTAACTAACTATCTTGAATTTGCCAGCTTGAAATTATTAACCAATGTAAATGCAGTTTGCGTGACGTCATTTGTGACAAATGCGCAGAAGATTTCAATGTTGTTTTCTAGATGGCGTGTTCTTTATTTCTGTCATTCTTGGTGTAAAGGCATTGAAGTGATTATTTTGGGCATAAAAAATAGCGGCTTTAAAACATTGTAGATGTTCTAGACGAAATGAATAAATCGCTGTAACTTTTAGGGAATTTTTTAATGCGCTGTTAAGCAAATAAGCACCGATTTTAATAAAATTCAACAAATCTTTTTTAAATAAGAAGTGAAAAGTGGCACCTTTGAAATTTTTTTTATAGACGTTTCCCGGTTATTTTAATGGTTTTGTAAAGTATACGATTTGACCAAATGATCTTTTAAAATATATTTAGGAATTATGCATAACTTTCATTAAACGCAAAATTTTTGTTTTTAGACATATTTTTCCTGAGGGATACCTTCCCCTAAATTTTAATAAGAAGATTCGTTAAAAAGAGCCATAAAAAGTCCAACAACAATACAATTTCTCTCTTTTACTTTACCAGAAGAGATCTTTTCAATTATCGAAAAAGTGCAACATGTTTTGAGAAGAGGGAAAATATTTTCACAAGAAACATATGAATATTATTACAATTGTTGTTGTAGATTAAAAAAAAAAAAAACGTATCTGCAAGAAAAACATAAAATTAATCATAAATGATATTGACTACTTAAGAAGTCAAATAAAGTTCAATTGAATTTAAAAATTTTAAAAAGATACAACCAAGAAGTCAAAATTTTACAATGATCTACTCAACTTTAAACAAAACAAAAAAAAAAGACATTTTTAAATGTATTTTTTTGACGATTACAATTTGCTTGTAAGTTATTTACGATTTTTACATAAAAAAAATTAATTCTAATGATTACACAATTTATCATTTTGTTTAGTTTGTTTTTAAGTTGAAAAACAATTAAACTTGACGATAAACAAAATGACAGACAGCTGAAGTTGTCAGAAACTGAATCATCATCAGCAGCAGCGGCACCTTTATAAAGTTGGAGTAAAGAACAGCACGGCTTTTAAGTTTTTTCTTTATGTTTTATTGAATTTCTTTATCTATCAACTCCATTCAACTCAAAACTCAAACACACAGGTTTACAGGTCCCAATACAGGAAATCAATTCCGCCAAACAATTCATCAACGACCAAAGCAAACAACAACAACAACAACGACGACTTATTAGAACCTGAGGAAACTTTATTTTATTTCGTATTGTTTTTTTTTTTTTTTAATTTAGTTTTTAATCAAGCTCAATGTGAAGCGACAATCGTTTGCTAAAGAGTTTGCAAAAAATTCCTTTGAAGGGAATTTTAAGTTTCTCGAATGAACTATTGTAATGGATACATATTATATAAAACATTTGGTCTAAAACTAAATAAAAAAAAAGTGTAATTGCAGAAACTACTTTTCGAATGGTTACAATTTGACCACTAAGGATGTAAAAAGTAGCCCGTCACGTTTAACTAAAAAATATCGTTTAGAAAAGTAAGAAGAAATTATTTATTTTTTGTAAAGAGTTACAAATACAATTACAACTTATTTACTAACTTAAGCCCCCCGTACACGATATGTTTTTACATCGAACTGGTCAAATTTCCCAATGCAGAAACATGCATACATGCCGTGTGCCACCTTTATAACATTGGTTCTGTTAAAGTCAGACGCAAAGTCGTCTGACAAAATTTCAGTTAGAGTGTGCTCTATTTCCTTCTGGCATCAGTTGTTTATATTGTTACGAAAGTAACTTTAGTTAAGAATTAGTTGTAATTATTAGTTATCTTGTATTTATTAGTTATCTTGTATTTATTAGTTATCTTGTATTTATTAGTTATCTTATATTCATAAGTAATTTTATTAGTTTACATCATTTTTGTTATAATTTAGTACACTTCAATCCCAATGTGCAGAAAGACCTAGAAATGACCGTTAAAAAAGCTTCAATATAAGAGGTAAAATTATGTAAACATTAGCGCTGCCATAAATCAAATTAAAGTGTGGTGAATAGTAAAGCCTCGAACCTTCGAAAAACATTTCGAATGTTCTAGACAATCAAATTGCTGTATAAATACTAGCGGCGACTAGCGTAATTAATTCATTCTAAGTTCAGACTTTGTCGATAACGTATAACGCTGAGAAAATTATAGTTGGTTGTGAATAAAAGCTATAAATTACGGTTGTTAAAAAGACTTTGTACTAAATAAAGTTGTGTTAATTGTAAACAGTGTTAAAAGTGTTTGTGTTTTATTTATTTTATTAAAGTTGCAATAAAGAACTCGAAACAATATTGTTACGTTACTGCCTTTCAATAACGTTTTGGTTTATTTCCTTTATGATAAACCGTTTCGAGGTCTTTGATTGCAATTTAAATAAAACTAAATAAAATACAACACTTTAAACACTGTTTACAATTTACACCACTTTGTTTAGTATTTAGTCACTTTAACAACCGTAATTTATTATTGCGACCTCTATCAATGATCTGCACACTTAAACGTTTAAAGTAAAACTCATTTGGCAACGTCATTTTGCAAGTATTTATACTCAATAACATTTATCTAGAAAGCTCCAGAATGTTTCCCTTATGTTCGAGCTTTTACTATTTAATGTTAACGACTAATACATTGATTATGTTATGAATTTTAAACTTTACGGCTAATATGTTATTATTAACGACATCTATGGTTAAATAGTTGCATCACTTATCATATAGCTTTTTTAACGGACTTTTTAACATCTAGAGCATTCTGCACATTGGGGTTGAAGTATGTATAATGATGTATAACAATTTTTAATAACAATGTAAACTAATAAAATTACTTATGAATACAAGACAAGTAATAAATACAAGTTAACTAATAAATACAATTAATTCTTAACTTATAACTACAACTAATTCTTAACTAAAGTTACTTTCGTAACACTGCTCCCCACTTAAGCCTGTTCGTCCCGAATAAGCTTAGAATCACCTCTTCCATAAGGGGTTAATCGTTCTAAATGAACAACTTTCATTTTGGCCCTTGGCCTTTTATACTTCCGTATTTGGTATACAACATCATTTAATTTCCTTATCACCTTATATTTCCTATTCCAATGGCTTGGCAACTAATCCTTCCTTTGGTTATTGATTCATTGGCAAAACCAACTGGCCCTCCTTAGATCCTTCAGAATTCACCGGCCGGTCATATCTGCACAACTTACTACGGCCACGCACGGACTTTCTATGGTCGTAAGGATTTCCCCGCTCTAACGAAGATACCCGCTTATCTTCTGGTATAGGTAGTGCATTACAATTGCACTGCGGAAGCGGCGCGCAACCTCTGTTTATTGTTCCCCTGGCTGCTATACGCTTTGGACAGTTTCATTTAAAAACTTGACTTCCACCTATACTCTTGGCCCTCATAACCTTGGCCAATACGGGCTCAAATCTTTTCGCCGTATTCCCTCCTATCTGCCTGTGTACAGTGCCTGGCTTCCAATCTGCTAAGCTGTCTTACATGAGCAACCGCTTTCTCACGTTTTTCAACTTTTCTGCAAGGTGACGATTTCAGACGAGTACAAGCGAGAAGCTGTCCCACACGAGCCTCACTTTCATACCCAACATCCAGGGGAATTTCATAATCAAACAAATACATGATTTGTTTTCCCATATTCAGACTTAGGTTATGTCTTATCATAAAATCTGCGCCAATCAGTACTTCGTCTACAATGTCGGCCACAATAAACTCATGAAAAGTGACAATATCGGCAATTTTTAACAGCACACGTGTTTTGCCACAGACAGTAGCAGGCTCACCTGTAGCTGTTCGCAAGCTCACCCCGCTTAGTGGTTCGAGAGCTCCCCTTACCAAGTCAGGCCTTATTATTGAAAATCCTGCACTGGTCAGCCGGACGGACAACGTTACATCGATTAAAAGATCGGATAAAAGGTATGTCCATAACCAATATGTTAAGGTGTTACCAACAAAAAATTCATACAAATATGACTTTTTATATACTACATACTTTGAGTACCAATTATATTTACAAGAACAGCTCTTAAAAACAAGAAAAACTACAGTCATTTAGTTAATAATTTAAATCAAAATCTCGTTCGAGTTCAATTCCACTTCATTTCGATTTGTAGAACATGCCCGAAATTTTATTTTTATTTAACACGAAAAACGAATTTTAAACCTGCGCACACTGGGAAATTCCGGCCAAAAATCCATAACTTCTTTATTTCTTTAAGTAAACGGCTGAAATTGGTATTAATGGTATGCAACTTAAGAATAGCATGTTTGATCGCTAGGTAAAATTTTGGAAACGTACATGCAGAGGTTGGCCAGGTTATCATTGACGAACCAAAAGTATCGAGAAAAATTAAAAAAGGGCTTTGGAGGTGTAATAAAATATGATCATTTGTATCGAATTTATTAATAGTTTGTGGAATACCTATATATGCTCATCTGCTGTCCCCACCTTTTTGACTACCTGAGCAAATAAAAGTAGATATGATCATAAATATATGGTTATAATATAATATGTAAACTTATGTGATTATATATATAAACATATGTATGTACATCTTTACATAACCCAGACGTGGATCCGACTTGAGCTCCTGAGGGATGGGTGAAGGGGGGATTGTTTAGGAACCTTCATTTGTAATAGAGGAGGTCACTAAAGCGCAATTATAATATGGTTATCTAATAATCAAAATAATTGTTTAATTTGCGTACTGTGTTGTGTTAATTATAATTTACCATTGCACTTTCATTAAAATTCTAAAACATAGAATAATTTATGTCCGGAATTGACTAGTGTGCACACCGGTCAATTACGGTCAAACCTCATAGCTTTCTTATTTCTTTCAGTAAAAAGCTGAAATTTGGTATTCAAATATTGGGCATATATTCAGTATAAAAACAAGTAAGAAAGTATAGTCGGTCAAGCCCGACCATATGATACCCTACACCACGGTATATAAGAATAAATTTTTGCAAGTGCAACTATTTCGGACCTAGTTTTGAAAAATGCATAGCTAATGTGGCTATATAAATAAGGATCTATCTATGTTTTAAATTCCATTAAAATCTATTAGATAGTTTCGGAGAGGCAGAAATTGCCCCCATACCTCCCCTCGTTTTCCTATTTTTGAAAAACTGCATAGCTTATGTGTCTATATGAATATGAATCTATCTATGTTTTAAATATCATTTAAATCAGTCTGATAGTTTCTGAGAGGCAGAAATTTCCCCCTTTCCTCTCTCTTGTTCCTATTTTTTTAAAAAATGCATACCTTAATCTAGGGCCCATATTAAGGGTGTTACCTACATCAGCACAAGTGCATAATACCCTATCCACTATTGTGGTGTTGGTATAATAAAAATAGCTTAATAGAAAAAAGTACCAACAATATTTATATATTCGAATTTCCAAAAGGTACCAAAATTTGTATGAGAGCTTTTAAAGAGCAGAGAACACAATTTAAATTTTATTTTTATCTTTATTACTTGAGAAGATAAATGGTTTACCAAAACAGTACCAAAATTATATTTTTGCCCTTTTTTATACCCAAAATGTGCAAATTTCCAAACACATGACAATTCAATTTGCGATTAAATAATGGTATTTTTTAAATTTTACTTCTACCTCTGTTAGATCACGAGATATAATGTTACTGATTTTACCCGTTTTTACCCATTTCTAACCCCTTATGAATTTAATTTCCAAAAGTCTACTATTTTTTTATTTTACACATTGGGAAGGGAGTCTACATACAAAATTTCAAGTGTCTGGCTTAAGTCGTTTGGGCTGGGCGATGATCACCCAGTCAGTCACGCTAATCTTATAAAAATATATGAAATCACTAAAAATGATCTGGTTACTAGAGTGGCAGGTGGTGGCAGCTGAAATGTGTAGTACTTACTTTTGATACTTAACATTACTAGATATAATTATCTCTTAACCTCTCCTAGCCTCACATTTTTTGTTATGGTCTCTTTAAATTTGGCTTACTTTAGGTTTTGTTTATTTTTAAAGTAACTCACTATCACTTCACTTATCCAAAAAAATAACGCGCACAAAATCACAATTATCACATGGAATGATTAATTACTAATACGGTTTAAACATAACGTGATTATTTTCAAAGAATACTTTAAAGGAAAATTCATAGCTTACTTTTATTTCAAAGTACAAAAATCAAATTTGAAAATTATAAATTAGTAAGAAAACAATTCTCTACTTTGCTCCAGTATTAACAGTAAAATAGTTATCCAAGAGCCAGATTAAGATATGAGTTGTATGTTTTTAAGTGTTCGCTATAATCTGTCATCAAAATTTTATTAAAATTAAAAATTAAAAAAAATTATTTTTGCCCCGAATTTCCCAGTGTGCACACACCCAAGAACGATATCTATTTTTTTAGTCATTGCGTACACGAACACAACCCTAAATACCGTTCGTAACTATTTTCAAGAAAGAGCCGAACATTATATAATGTTCTGTTCTTCAATTGCAGTGATACTGTAGACAAACATTTTATTTTAATGTTCTCTAATGTTTCTTTTTTCACATTGATAAAGAAATGAACAAAAAAAAAATTTTAGCAACGATCGCACCACGAACAGCTAGTGTGTGTATTGTGTATATATTTTGTTTTTTTTTTCGTATGTGTATTTTGTTTTTGTAAAAAAATTTTGGTTTTTTTTACCAGCCAAAAGGGACGAACATTAATGAGCCGAACCGAACACAATAAAGTTTGTGGATTTACAAAAAAACCGAACGGAATGAAATGTTCTCATCTTTTGTTGAGTTTGGTAAGAACAGTATTATTTTTGTGTTCGAAATATGACTAACAGGGAAACGGTAGCGTTTGTGTTTTCCACAAATCTACCGAACCGAACACTAAGGAGCGATATTTAGTGTTTAGTTTCGAACACTGTTTAAAACATTAATTGATTTTTAAATAAATTGGTAAAATTGTCTATAACTGTCTAAAATTTGACCACCTCCCTGTGGTGCAAAATCTGATATGTTTAAAATTTTTTTTCATTTTATTCGATTTTTCTTAAGCCTTTTTTTATAAATCTTTTTTAAATGTGACCTAGTGTTCGTATTAAATTCGATCTTGATTATTAAATCGGAACCATTTTGGTTATCGATTTAAAAAGAATAAAAAAATTGAATTCGATAATCCCTTTTAAACCTCTACTGAAATCCCTACAAAAAACTTTTTCAAGTTGATAATTACAAAACTTCAACATCAGTTTCTGCTACTCTTTTAAGTAGACGACAACAAAAGTATAAATTTCTTTGTATTCTTTCCATCGTCACTTTTTTACTAACTCTATTTTACACGGTACTTGATTTTATAGATGGTAAAAAAAGAGGGATCATAAATTTCGTGTGCTGCTGCTTTGTCGTTGAACGCTGTTCGCTATACCTTTTGTTCGGGATTAAAAATAGCAACAACAACAATTCTCAAACTCCAAGAGATCACATTTATGTCTTGATGTTAAATGTAAAATATCACTTCACTTCATGATACCAAGTGACCTAAATTTAAAAAGAAATGAAAAAATTATCTGCGTAGCAGGGAATCAAAATTATTGCTTAATTTCTATAATGTATTTCTAACGGTAATTTTTTCCCCAAAAACAAATTTTATCTAATCTTTTTTTTTAGATTTAATTGGTGCGTAGTTTTTTGGAAAGTAGAAAATTTTTATATGAATGAAACACTTGTAGTAAGTTTCTTGTTTGATAAGATAAATTAAAAGTTTTAGGTTTTCAAAAGTCTCTGTAACGCAAAAAAATCATTAAAAGGTTATTAAAATTTTGTTGTAAATTTCATTGTTTTTTTACAGTTTTTTTTTTTTGTAATTGTGAACATTTTATTAATGAAATCTCGTTGTATTTTTTTAGAATTTTGTATCGTATTTTTAACATCTGGTAGGTATACGCTTACGCCATAAGATCGTTGATATTGTAGCAATAGCCTTACCTTTATTATAAAAGTAAACACTACTTAAGAAGTACATACATATTAATAGTTTTTGTTATCAGTTTCAACATTTTGTTTATCTAAACAATTGTACCTTCAGTTTAATTAAACATTTTCTTTTATTTACCAGTTGAAGCTTTTTCAACTTCAATTAAAAGAATATTTTTGAAAAAACTTATTACTTATTTATATGTTTTTATCACAGATTGAATATTTTGTAGAAAAGTATCAATGATTGAAGGCTTTAAAAGAAAACCTTTCATTAAATACATTATCTATAGAAAAATTTTTATTTATCGAAACTTTTTACAGAAAATTTATTACAGTACTTTTCGTTTATAGTCACTACCGCTTATAGTCACATTAGCGATATAGTGCATTTTATCTGTTTATTTTGCCGCTATAAGTTAATTTAATATAACATATTAACGTTACAGTTAATTTGGCGATATAGCCACATTTGCCATATGCCATATGCCATCTATCAACAGTCATCAAAAAAAAAAGTAAAGCAAATTAAAGGCGATATTGCTACATTAGCAATATTTACTAAGTTTTTTTTTAGTTTTGGAAACCACAATCCATCCAAAGAAAGAATTAAATCGTTTAATTTTTGTCATCCACGCTCTACTCGTAAGAAATTAGTTTTTGCCTTTGGTAACAGTTATGAAATATCTTGTTATTATTTTAACTATTTTTAATACAGTATGTAACTTTGTTGCAAAACCATAAGCCAGATGTCGGTGTAATTTATATGAATTATTTATTTTCTTTATTCACATAACTTGACTATATTCGAATTCGGTTATATGCCCCATAGTGGCATACATATATGTGAATTAGCCTTATAGTCACATTAGCGATATAGTCCACGTTATGGTTTTAACTAAAAGATGTGACTATAAGCGAAAAGTACTGTACATATTTTCTAAAGACAACATATTACTAATTAAAATCTTCTACAGAAAACTTATAATTTTTCTAAGCAAAACTTAATAATCTAAATTTCTTATTAAAATTTTCAACTCATGAAATTTTCTAATAGAATGATGATCACTGAACAGAATTTTCTATAAAGAAACTTTTTTTTCATATACCTTTTTAATAGAAAACTTATCACAGATTGAATTTTTTTTATAGAAAAGTATCAAGTTTGTCATTTATTATTTTTTTATAAAAAAATTTTAATCGATTAAAATTCGATCAGTGATTTTTTTTATAGAGAAATAATCATTTATCGAACATTTTTGCGAGGTGATAATTTTTCTTCTATAGAAAACTTATCACTAATCTAACTTTTCTAAACAAAATACTAATAATCTATACAAATTTTAACTCGTAATGTTTTTTTATAGAAACTAATAGAATTAACTTTTATATGAAAAAAAAATTTTCATGGAACGAATTTTTCTACATATTAATTATTGCTAAAGAAATATTACAATCAAAAATTTATACTGGACGAATGTTTTTATTGAAAAATTATGATTGAACGAAAATTTCTAACGAAAAATCATAAATAAACGAATTCTATTATAAAAAAAAAATACTATTAATATAGTTTTATAAAGAGAAATCATTACTTAACGAATTTTTCTATAGAAAAATTATTACTACTAACAAAAATATTATTTTAAGAGTTTTTCTGCAAAAAAATTATCACTGGACGAATTTTACTAAAACAAAAATTGGTCTCTAAACGGGTTGTTTTAAAGAAAATTTATAACATACGAAACTTTTTATTAAAAAAATTATTACTATGACGCAAAACAGACGGTGCAATGCAACGAAACTGCAACTTCTAGTTATGCCATAGACTCAAAGAAAACCGAAATGATTGGGATAATTTCATCACATTGTGGTACACTTAAGGTTGCGGGGTGTGTGGAAAGCGATTGAAACTGGTTTAAATCAATAATTCGTTGCAATTGCACTTTACAGTTGTTCTGGGTCTAAATTTTTTATTGAAAAATTATCACTAAACGAATTTTTTTTATAGAAATATTATCACTGAACGAAAAATTATATTTTTAAAAAAAATTATTGCTAAACGAATTTTCAATAGACAATTTTTTACTGAACCTTAAGCAAAATTTCTAATGCAAGTCATAAATTATTGAATTTTTCTGCAGAAAAGTTATCATTTTTACCTTGAAAAATTATTACTATTAAAATATTTTCGTAAAAAAATTATAAGTTAACAAATTTTTCTAAAGAATTGTGGTCTGTGATCGAGATTTTCTAAAGACGATTATTTGTATAGAAAAAATATCACTAAACGAATTCGCTATAAATAAAATTATCACCGATCGAATTTTTCTATAGAAAAACAAAAAACTTTTTTTAGAATTCACACTTTTAAATTTTCTGTAGAAAAATTATCACTGATCAAACTTTTCTACTTTTTTTTCAAAAAACATTTAATAATACAACTTTTTTAATATATTCTTGCGGCCTGGCCTGTTAATCGATTTTGAACGTTAACGTTAAATTCGAAAATTTGTTTTTGTTTTAAATGTTATTTTCTATGCGAACGATGACGTTCGAAATCGCTAAACCGGCAATTAAAAAAATTTACTTTTTTCTTGCTCTTTTTTTTACAACAAAAGAATGTTACAAAATTTTATTACAAAATAAAACATTTTATTTATAATTTAATCCTGAAAAAATGTTCTTAATTTTTTATAAAGAAATAAACTTAATATGCTCATTTTTTCTCTCTCTTTCGAAATAATAAAAACTAATTAAGTAGCCAACATAATTGAAATAATTTTAATATGACTACTTAACCATACAACGAAAATAAGTACAAAAAAATCATGGCGCAAAAACCAAACACATACGCCCGTGACCGCCATCTCCGCTTACTCGTAAATGCCAATATTCTTTATACGATATACTCACAATTCTAAAAGGAATTCTGACTTTACTCTAAGAAAGAAAGAGAGATGTAGAGATATGGTGGCCTTTGAAAGGGCCTTATTTTTAAATAAACAAGTTTCCGTTAGTGCCATCGAAAATATAGTCTCTATATGCGCTGCAATTGGCACTATTTTATGAAGATCGTGTTTGGAAGACCCAAATTAAATTTGGGAAAAGAAGGGACAAACTATGAATTTAGATTTAAAACAAAGACTGACTGACATACACATACATAAAAATATTTTAGTATTATAAGTGTTGCCAAAAGACCTTAATTGTAATACTTAAATGGTAAAGAACTTTTTAAAAATCGGTTAAAAACAAAATAAAATCGTTTAATCAACGGTTAAAAAATGGGGGTCTTTTTTTAAAAAAAATATAAGCCCATCATGAAATGTCAACATTAAATGCAATCAACGAGCGGTTACCCCAGATTCCTATGCAAAGTCTCAAGCAAGACTGACTGGTTTTATTTTATATTTGAGCATACGTAAGTGTAAGATTTAAAGTGATAAATGCACGGTGTAGTAACTAGTGTTTTTCATACGGGATTTCCCGGGACAAAAATCCCGGGATCTCGCACATTTTTCGGAAAAAGAATCCCGGGAAATTTGTGCGGGAATTCCCGAAAAATAAAAAAGTCCTGGAAAAGAAAAACTCTAGTAGTAACACATGTTTCACTTTTTTGTTTTCCCCTTTGTTCACAGAAGCACTCACAATTAAAAGACACCAGCAGAATCGCCCGATATGGTTTCCTCATCATTCTACTTTGAAAATTTGATGCACTATTTAACTAAATAATTTTAACAAAAAAAATATGGGATTTTTTTTCCTTTTTATAAATAAATTTAAACATAAAAATTAAAAAATTCATGTTTTTATACCCACACCACAAAAGTGGAGAGGGTATTATGCATTTGTGCTGATGTGTGTAACGCCTTACAATAGTGGTCCTAGACCCACCTTAAAGTATACCGATCTACTCAGAATCACTTTCTGAGTCGAACTAACGATGTCCGTCCGGCTGGCTGGCTGGGTGTCCATGTAACCTTGTGCGCAAAGTACAAGTCGCAACTTTGGAGATAACTTGATAAAATTTGGGTCATAGGTTCTTATTGGCACAAGGACCAAGCCTATTGAAAATCGTAGGACCACGAGGGAAGATAGGGGGAAATTTCTTCCTCTCGGAAACTATCAAACCGATTTTAATGAAATTTAAAACATGGATAGATCCAAATCTATATGGACACATAAGTTATATAGTTTTAAAAAATATAGGACCACAAGGGGAGAAAAGGGCAATATTTGCCTCTCAAACTGATTTTAATGAAATTAAAAACATAGGTGGATCCATATCTATATGGACACATAAGCTATACAGTTTTTCAAAAATAGGACCACAAGGGGATGTAGGGGGCAATTTCTGCCTCTCACAAACTTTCAAACCGATTTTAATGAAGTTTTTAAACATAGAGAAATCCATATTTATATAGACTTATGTATGATGTGTTTTTAAGTACTGTGGTGCTGGGTATCATATGGTCGGGCTTGACCGACTATACTTTCTTACTTGTTCTTTTTATAGTGTTGTTATGGTTTCTATACAAACAATTATAACAAGATTTTATGGATTCAATATTGGACAATGTTATTTTAACATTTTTTTCATTTAAATTTATATGAAGAATTTTGTAGAACGCATTGAATGCATTTAAAAAGTCTGAATAACTTCCGATTTTTATTCCTTTGAAAAAGCAGTGAAAAGCGGGCTTGTAGTTGGCCTAAAAAGTAAGGGCCTGTTATTTTTATTTTCTTCTGCCCGTTTTTTCATGTGAACACAATACAAAGATAATAAATACTTTATAAAGTAAAGCATGTAATGGGTTCTTGCACTTGTCTCTCTATTAAAGAATAGGACAAGGGGAGAGGAGGTGGAGGAGATCCCTGAAAAATTGTTATTGAATGAATAGTTTAAGTTGCAGTTGTTGTTTGCTTTTGTAGTTCGCTTATTGTAATATGCTGCATTAAAACTCAATTAATATTTTATAATACTTGTGTACATGTGTTGCTATAAACTGAATAGCGGCACAGACAGACAGAAAGACAGTCAAACTTACAATGGCATCATCGAAGTTTCATCTCAAACTAATAGCAACAAACAGTGGGATCGAAAAATAAATAAATGGTAATTAAAATATTAATTCCGAGTGAAGTACCTGAATAATCAAAGTTGTTATTTATAAAAAAGGAATAAGACTTTCAGAATAAAGACTTCAGGGTTAAGAAATTTATGTCTACATAGCGCTACTGTAAAACAAATTTATCAACTCTGATTGGATCTTTTGAATTTTCTTTTGCTGTCTGCCCAAATTTATACACTTTCCCAGATGTTAAAAAAATATATATGTATATAAGTTTGTCATTCCGTTTTAAATTCCTACAATATTGATCTGAGACCCTATAAAGCATATTCTGGGTCCTTATGAGTAGCGAAGTTGATTGGACGATCTTCATCGGTCTGTGGAAATGGGGTTTCCGAAGACCTAAGAAATAACAAATGTTCCTTAAAGTTTGTTTTTAAAATGCAGCCTGATCGGTTTATAAATGACTGAGAAAAGAGCAAAAACCACAATTCCGTATTCCGTAATTCGCTAAAGCTTAATCTCTATCGCTAAAAATTTATAAAGTTGATTTAACGATTTTTGGCTACGAATGCAATTCTTAACGTTCATTTTAATTTAATTTATTTTTTTTATTAATTTAATTCGCCGCAATTTAAGCTTTTAATGTCATCTCTAAAATTTTTAAATTTTGTATTTGCTTAAAGAGAAAGAAATTAGTTTTAAACGAATAAATGCACTCGACTTACTTTATTTTATTTTTTTTTTAAATTCTGTTTGATAATGTGTGTTAGCGGGCAAGTTGTTTAAGACGCTGCATTACTTTGGGTGAAGGGTATTAAAGATTCGGCACAGCCGAAAATAGCACTCGTTCTTGTTACAAGTTATGTTCAATATTTTATTCCCCTTTACATCCTCCATTTAATTATTCATTCATCATCATTCAACGAATATGCACCATTTCTTATTCAACTATTGAAGCATGTGTTATTGCAACATACTGCCTGTAGCATGTACCACAACAGCAAAATAGACAATGCCAAGCCGTAATGATTATATTTGAGTGGAGCTCTATTTGTATTGACAAACGAAGGATAGAGAGACAAGAAAGAAAGAAAGAAAATAATCAAAAACAGAAATAAAACTATTATTCACAATTGTGTATTTTGAAAGAAAAGTTTTAATTTTTTTTTGTTGCAAAAATTTTCCTGAAAATAATAAAACTAAAACAAAGGAAAATAAAAGAAAAAACAATGCTAAAAAGGAAATTGCATACAGGAAAGAAAGGAAACCTGTATCTTACATACGAAAACTTTTCCCCACTTTAGTTTTTGTTGGCTTCTGTTTTACTATTCGGAGTTAAGTTTTTGTTGTCTGCTGCTGGAATATGAACGTTTAAACTAGAGCAGCATGTTTTATTATTTAAATAGTGTGTAACGAGGGTAGGCGGGAAATTAGTTTAAAAAGTATGATTTACAAAATAAAGCTAAAATTTTTTTTCTCGTTTACTTTTATAAAAAGAAAATTCAAACAGTGATAATTTTTTTTATAAATCTCGAGGTTTTTGGAAATATCTAATGTAACTCCAAAAAAAAAAACAAGATTTTCGCGAGTATATCGCTTTTTGAGAGAAATAAATGAGTGTCATATTCGTGTTCGGATTTACCGAAAACGTTTAATTTTGAGGTTATGGCAAACAATTAAAATTTATGAACCAGTGTTATGTATGTACTGAGAATTTTCAGGAGAAAAATTTTTTCAGTGATAATTTTGTAAGCGAAATTAGCAATAGTTAAAAAAATGTAATCAGCAGGGACCGGACTTTTATGCAGATAAAATCGCGTTTTATGCGCATAAAAAATGCACTAAAAATAGAAATATATGCGCTAAAAATTTAAAAAAATGCAGTTAAAACTATATTAAATTTTTTTTTAGGGATAAATAAAAAACATAAAAATAACAAAAATAAACAAAATTACAAGAAGAACGTTAAAATTTAGTCTCATAAACGTAACTAAGGCTCAGTAACCACAAAAGTAGAAGTTAAAATAAAGTAAAACACAAATGTATAAAGAAACAGTAAGACAATCATGTAAATAAGGTCACTTGCAAAGGCCCAACTATAATATGCATAAGCTGGCTTGAGCCACTGTGCAACTGTGTTAATCATAATTGTCAAACCATATTAAACTTAAGAAAACTTTTTATAAAATTTTTTGAAACTGTCATTTGCTTAAGCAAAGAGCGAAACTGTTCGCAATTACATTCGAATCAAATGTTTTTTGATTTTGACCCTACATTTTTTTAAAATAACGGTTTACTGCCTGTTTTTCAAAACAAAATAAAACGGAAGAGATAGGTGCATGATTAAATGCTGATAGTTCCTCTGTGGTATATTTATTTTCACTACGCTCTTTTCGCAAAAAAAACTCAAATTAAATATGAAAGCAGCTAAGGATTTAAAACAATACATTTAAATCCAAAATTTTTGTTTAAACTTTATCAAGCTTGCTACGAATTTGTTAACTTAAGCTACCGTCTATAAAATACATCTTGTTTATGCCAATATCAATTAACTAAAATTCACCATTGTTGAATCCTTTTACCACATCTTTGAATTGGCAAAAATTTTCAGCACAATACATAATTGGTTTCAACCACGTCCCCTATCTGGTTGTTATAGGCTCTAGAGGAAGACATTAATCCGGATAATTCTTTTAATATGCGGCAACACGCGAAGGTGCTTTACAAAATATTTTTCCCATAAGAAGTCAATAAATAAATATCATCGAAGTTGTCTTTTATCTCTTCTGCGGAAGGGTGCATGGCAAAATAAAGCAATTAAAACAAGTTTTTTTCAAAATACAGGTATCCCTCGATTTACGCGGTACTTTATTTGCGCGGTTTTGATTTAACGCTGTTCAATAATAGCAACAATTTTTTTATATAACGCGTTTTTTTACGCGATTTTACTTTAACGCGATTTGAAAATAGTGGCAACCCTCGAATTGCGCGGTTTACAACACTAATTTTGTAAACATTATCAGCTGTTTGCTAAAAAGAACAGGTTAAATTAAATTTTCAGTGGAAAACATCTTTAAAGGTAGTAGAATAAACTATTTGCTGTCGTTTTGTGTTATTAATTTTATTATTTTAGAAATGCCACCAGTAAAATCAAATTTAAATCCAAAAAGGAAGGTTTTGTCATTGCTAGATAAAATAAATATTTTGGATCGTTTGCAGAAAGGAGAAAAGGTAGCATCCGTAGCAAAATCTCTGAGCTTGAATGAATCAACAGTAAGAACAATCCAAAAAAATGATAAAAAAATTCGAACAAGTGTTTGTGCTGGAGCTTTTGATACTGCAAAACGTACATCCTATACCCGAGATGCTTCAATAGAAAAAATGGAAAAACTATTAATTATTTGGATTGAACATGCCATTGATAAACACATTCCACTTTCCACTAATGTTATCACACAGAAAGCTCTAAAAATATATGATTGTTTGGAACAACCAGATGACACAACTTGTAAAAGTAAATTTGTAGCAAGTCATAGGTGGTTTGAAAAATTCAAAATGAGGGCTGGTTTACGTAGTCTACTTATACAGGGAGAATCCTCATCTAGGCTTGCCAGACGTACTGTTTTCAGAAGTACGCGTACTTTTTTTTACCATTTGTACTGCTAACTGCATAACCATTAAAGAAGTACGCAATTGTACTTTTTTTTAGCTTTTGTACTTCATTTTGTACTTTTTTTGCACAAAATAAAACATGTTTTGTGCATATTGTATTAAAAGTGCAAAAAACCAAATTTCGACAAATTTTCGAACTAAAAACACTGCAAACCTGAAAGAAATGTTTAAGTTTTGCGATTTGAAATGGTTTGAAATGCTGCGTCATGTACCAACTCAATGTCGCCTGCAGTTAAAAGATTTAAAAAAAACCATCGAGCCGTAAAAGCTTAGTTGTTGTCCCAAAACTGTTTCGTATTTTTTATTTGTATTTTCACTTCCTCATTCAAACAACTGAAAAAAATTTTCTTTTTGGAGAAAAGAGCGAAGTAAATTAATAATAAAAACTTATTTTAAATAAATAAAAAATGGCATTGTTAACGAAGAACAAAAAAAGTTATAAATATTTGTAATTTTTTAAATTTACATTAATTTAATTCTTAAATTAGAATAATTAAATTGTAAAATTAGAATCATTAAATTGTTTAACAAACACGTAACATTAAATTGAAAATTAATATTAATATTTTTATAAAAAAAAAACAAAGCGTTTTTGTTTTAAACATTTAATTTGAAACATCTGACAAATTTAAAGATGTCACTGCATAAGTATATTAAATACTTATGGCCTTATTCGTTAAAAATAAAAGGTTTATTTAACAAATTTTCATAGTAAATTCGTTTCATAAACCTCTTATAAACCTGTTTTATTTTTTATGAATAAGGGGTTTTATATTACATTAACTGCCTGTTTTTCAAAATAAATTTAAAATTTTCGCTTGGGAATTTATATTGAAACAGGAATAAAAGAACTCAAAATTGTTTTTGATGTACTGAATTTTAAGTTAATAAAATAAAAAAAAATTGTACTTCTTTTTACATTAATGTACTGCCGTTTTTTCCCCGATGTACTGTTTTTATGGATTTCATATCTGGCAAGCCTATCCTCATCTGGAGACAAAAATGTAGCACAAGAATTTCCTATTAAATTCCTCCAATTAATAAAAGATGGTGGCTATCATCCCCATCAAGTCTTTAATGCTGACGAGACTGGGTTGGTTTGGAAATCGATACCAAAACGGTCTTTCGTTTTGGATAAAAATTCCACCGCCGCACAGTGGTCCAAATGCTTAACCTAGCCGGAAGAAAGTCATAACTCGCTTTTGAAAAGCCGCATTGACATGAAACTTTGCACGTTCATAGATTTTATCAATAAAAAGACTCACTAAAAAAATGGGCGCAATCGGTGAAATGGGCGTGGCAAATTTTTTGTTAAAAAATAAAAACAAATAATATACCTGTATTTTTGTAAAACATTATTTATTTATTTATCTAAAATTTTTGTATCACAAATTGTAATCTACAATAGCTATCCGTTTCATTATTCTGAAGCCCGATCTTATCAAAAACATGTGATACAACAGCATTAAGTTTTTTATTTTGTTGTTTTTCACTATACCAAGCATCAAATAGTTCCCTCTTAGTAATGGACATTTTAAACTGTAAACCAAATAAAAAGCATATAGGCAAAAACTGGCAGCTAAATTTGAAAACATTGACAAGCTACCATTATACAGATTACAAAACCACAAATAATAGAATTAAAGTCTTATAAATTCCCATTTAAAACTCTAGTTGAATTTGGACATTGAACAAAATGTTAACATATAAGACACACACGTACAAAACAGCATTCTTTTTCTAAACAAAACATTTTATTTGAAATATAAAAATAGTAAAATTTGTTCCTACCTTTGTTAAATTAATTTCAGCAAAAAAATAATTTAAAAACTTTTTTCTTATTTTTTCACGACAACTTTAATTTCGGTACTAAATATCAACTGAGCTATAATAGAAAAACAAAACAGCAATTACGTGTGTTTAAAACAAGAAAGCAAACCTGAAACAGAAGTTAAATAAATAAAAAATGTACCGTTATGCACTGTGGGCACTTGTCAACTTATTATCAAACAAAATATTTAGTTTCGAAATAGTAAAAAAATTACTTTCTTCCGGCTAGATGGAGAATTTGGACCACTGTGCGCCGCCGGTCACAAACAGTCCAAAGAAAGAGTGACACTTTTGATGTGTTCCAATGCGTCAGGAGATTTTGTAATGAAACCTTTGTTTTTAAATAAGTTCCTGAATCCAAGATGCATGAAGCATGTAAATAAATCCAAACTGCCCGTATATTGGAGGGCAAATAAAAAGGCATGGGTGACTTCTAAAATGTTTGAGGACTGGTTTAAAAATATTTTTGCAAAAGAAACAGAAACTTACATGAAATTAAAAATTTGGATTTTAAAATTATGCTGGTAATTGATAATGCTCCCTGTCACCCAAAAAATTTAAAACACCCAAATATTGAAGTGGTGTTTTTGCCACCAAATACAACATCTCTTTTGCAACCGTTGGACCAAGGAATTATAGCAACGTTCAAGTCGTATTATATCATGATTTCCCTACAATTTATTTTAGATTTAATGGAAAAAATGCCAAACCTAGATCTGTCAGATTTGTGGAAAGAATTTTCAATATTGACATGCGTTAACGTAACATCTCAATCTATAAAAAACCTCAAGAGTTCTACACTAAATGGTTGTTGGAAAAAACTATGGGCGGAAGTTGTTCCTAATGATAATGTTGCGACTCCGGTAACAGCGGAAGTTTCTCAAATACTACAAGTAATTGGAACATCTGAATTATTTGAAAATATAAAGTTAGTGTTTCAATTTGTGCGGTTTATTATATTTCTGGTCCCAAAATAGAATTTTGTACTGATTTAGAACCTTTATTTACGCGGTTTTGAATTACGCGGTCTTTTCTCGGTCCCAACATACCGCGTAAATCGAGGGATACCTGTATGCAACAAAAATATGCAATATCAGTAATATATGCAAAAATATGCATTCAAAGCAAAATATGCAAAAATATGCACTAACAAATCGATGCCATTTTACTGCAAATTTCTTGATTCGCACAGATATTTTGTATATGGTAATCTCCGACTGACGAGAACAAATATGCATTTGCATAAAAATCCGGGCCTTGGTAATCAGTAATAATTTTGCCAGAGAAAAATTTTATTATATAGTGATAATTTTGCCATAGAAAAATGTGATCAGTGATAATTTTTCCAGACAAAAACTCAATATATGACATTTCTCTATAGGAAAATTCGATCAGTGATAATTTTTTCATAGAAATATTTAATCAATGAAAATTTTCTCATAGAAAAATTCGATTAGTGAAAATTTTGCAAAATAAAAATAAAACAATAATAATAAGTTGTATAAGAAAATTCGATTAGTGATCAGCAGGGCAACCATAAATATGCAATTGCATGTTTTTCCTTGTGCGACCAATGAATGCCGAAACAATATATTTATCCGTTTTAGAGCTTTTTATGAATTTTGGCATCGATTTGTTAGTGCATATTATTGCATATTTTACCGTTTGCAGCTTTTTTTTTGCATTATTTTGTGAAAAGAGCCCTTTTTAAGTTTTTAGCGCATGGTTTGCCTTTTTGAGGCTTATTTTAATACATTTAAAATTTTAAAGATGCCCACAAAAGCTTTCGCAGCAAATAAAAGAAATTTTTTTTTGCGAAATTTCGGGTTTTTTGTTTTAATTGGGGTATTCACAAGGTGTGCTATCATGTTATATTGCCATAATGTTCTAACATTTAACAATGGTTTAAGAATATTGCTGTTGCTTTGTAAACAAAAAGTGTCTTTAATTAATAGAACTTTGCTTGCTATGTTAATTGAGCTGTTGTAATTAATCAGAAAAGACCAGCGCTGAGGGGCTGAACCCGTTGATGGTATAGTTTTATCCGGCTAACATCCGCATTTAACCTGCGGCTAAAAATTTGCAACTAATCACTTGCGGCTTCAAATTAGATCGGCTTAGGACTCTGCTGTTTGATAAACAAACCAAATTAAATTTATTTGTGATTTTCATCTGAAAAATGGAAATTAGCAGGTAAGATCTAATTGAAATTATAAATTCATGGATTAGAACTAAAAATATTTTTATATCAGGTAAATATTTATTTTTTTATATTTGTTTTAAATCAGCTGATTTCAATTCAAAATAGCACACTAAATTACGAGGGGTTGTTCACAATAGTCGTTTTTTTTCGTGTTATATATATATATATATATATATATATATATATATATATATATATATATATATATATATATATACCCAATATATTGCTTCAATTTTGCCATCTACATTTAATTTTTACTCGATAATTGTAGGACAAAGCAGGTTGCCATTCAATATAAATGTTATTTTAAACTTTTTAATTTTTATATATAAGGAAAACTTAAGAAAGAATCAATACGTTTTTGGCGATGTGTGTAATACATAGAAATCTGGACCGATCTTTTGGTACACTGATCGACTCAGAACCACTTTTTAAAGTGATTTAACCATGTCCATTCATCCATCTGGCTGGTTGTCTGTTCATGTTAACCTTGTGCGCAAAGTACAAGTTGCAAACTTTTTGATAATTTGATCAAATTTGGTAAATACATTTTTATTGTATTAACAACGAAGTCTATGTAAATGGTGAGAATCGGTTTATAATTTCACAAATTCCGCATTAAAACCTTTATCGGAATTAGACTCTGTGCCGAAAACCATCTAATTATGTTGGCATTTAGATTAAATTCGCCGCAAAAATTTTTATTGCAAATTAAATTCCTTTCGAATCAGTTCACATTTGCCCAAAGCTCCCATCTATAAACTTTAGCTTTAACTTCATTTTAAATGTTAACATTAATAAACAATTAAGCGAAGACAAAATGTCTCATATAAATTTTAATATTAAGATAATATCTGCACAAATAACTCTTATATGAATTTTAACCTCTTAACATAACTTTGTTCTTGTGAGCCGATGGCTGACCATTGTTTCCAAATAGGGTAAAATCTCGAAAATTCGTCTGAGAATACTGTGGTGTTTGGGCTTTACCAGTTATAATTTTAGGATTGTTTAATTACATGGCATTTTTTGAATTTTTTGGCGCATATTTTTAACAACTTTAGAGCGTATTTTCAAGTTTTTACTGCATATTCAATGCGCATAAAACCCATCTATAAGAGCATATTTCTGGTTTCCCTGGTGATCAGTGATCACTTTTCTATGACAAAATCCGTAATCGAGAAAAAATTCATTCAGTGAGAACTTTTCAGGAGAAGAATTGAATCAGTGATAATTTTTTTTAGGGGAAAAATTGTTCTGTCAGCGATATCCGTGACAGTTAAAAAAAATGTTGTTAGTAATAATTTTGCCAAAGAAAAATTAATTATGTGGTGATAATTTTTTCATAAAAAATGCAATAGTGATAACTTTTTTAGCGAAAAACTCAATAGCTGACAATGTTTCTATAGAAAACTTAGATCAGTGGCAATATTTTCATAAAAAAATTTTATAATTCTTGCAAAAAAAAAAAAAAAAAAAGTTAATTAGTATGTAACAATTTTTTGTGTAAAAATTCGATTAGTGATCACCAGGGAAACCAAAAATATGCAATTTCATGTTTTTCCTTGTGCGACCAATGATGGCAAAAACAATATATTTATCCGTTTTAGAGCTTTTTATGAATTTTGGCATCGATTTGATAGTGCATATTTTGGCATATTTTACCGTTTGCAGCATTCTTTTTTTTTGCATAATTTAGTTAAAAGAGTTTTTTTGCAGCATTTTTTAAGTTTTTAGCGCATATTTTGCCTTTTTGAGGCATATTTTGGAAATATTTTTTTGAGGCCTGCAAGAGCTTTCGCAGCAAAAAAATGTTTTTTTGCGAAATTTCGGCCGTCTGGCTGGTTGCTTGTCCATGTTAATTTTGTGTGCATAGTATATGTTGCAATCTTGTAGAAGATAACTTAACAAAAATTGGTAAACACATTTTAATTGTACTAAGAACTAAGTCTTAGTAAATGGTGAGAATCGATCTACAACTTAACATATTCCCCATTAAAACTACTTTTAAAATTAGACTCTTTGTGTCCGTAAACCATCTTGTTATGTTGGTATTTAGATTAAATTCGAACCCAAAAATATTTTACTGCAAATTAAATTAATTTCGAATCAGTTCACATTTGACCAAAATTTCCATCTATAAAAAGCTTTAACTTCCTTTTAAATGTTAACATTTATAAACAATTTCGGGACCGTCCCTAAAATCCCTTAAAGACAAAAAATCCCATATGGATGTTAATATCTAGATAGTATTCGGCACAAATAACTCTTATATGAATTTTAACCTCTTAACATAACTTTGTTTTTTTGAGCCGATGGACTGCTTATGGTTTCCAAAAAGGGTAAAATCTCGAAAATTCGTCTGTAAATACTATAGTGTTTGGGCTTTACCGTTTATAATTTGAAGAATTTAATAGAACTGTTATGAAATTGTTGAATATTTTGTTTTTAAACTGGCAATTTTTGAATTTTTTGGGGCATATTTTTAACAATTTACAGGGCATATTTTCAAGTTTTTACTGCATATTTAATGCGCATAAAACGTGTTTTTAGAGCATATTTCTGGTTTCCCTGGTGATCACTTTTCAAAAGCAAAATCCTTAAAAGTTTTTGTAAAAAAAATATTGTCAGCAAAATCAGTGATAGTTATAAAAAATGTTATCAGTAATAATATTTTAATTCAATCAATGATAATTTTTCCCGGGAAAAATTAAATCTGTGATAATTTTCCAGGGATAAACTCAATAACTGACAATGTTTATTAAGAAAAATTAATCAGTGATAACTTTTTCATAGAAAAATTTTATTAGCGATAACTAAAAAAAAAAATATGTAATAATAATATTTTGTATAAGAAAATTTGATAAGAGATCACTTTTCTATAGAAAAATCGGTAATAGTTTTTCGAAAACAAAAATTCAATAAAAATGTTTCTATAAAAAAATTTGATAAGTTTAAGTTTTTCTATAAAAAAATTCGATCACGGGTAATATTTAAACACTATAAAAAATTGATTGGTAATATTTTTTCTATAGAAAACTTCGATTAATATTAATTTTAGAAAAATATAGAATTTTTTAAGTAGTGATAATTTTGACATAGGAAAATGTAATCAGCGATAGTTTTAAAAAATCAGTGATTAAGAAAAATTTTATCAGTAACCAAATGTCGATCAGTTATTATTATCCAGAGAAATATTCAATAAGTGTTTCTAATAGAAAAAATCGATTGGTAAAAATGTTTCTATAAATAATTTGATAAGTTTAAGATTTTCTATAGAAAAATTCGATCATGGATAATATTTAAACACTAAAAAAATTGATTAAAACAATTCGATTAATAATAATTTTTCTATAGAAAAATTTTCAGTGATAATTTTTCCAGAGAAAAATTCAATAAGTGAACATTTGATCGGTAATAATTTTCTTATAGAAAAATTCGATTGGTAATAATTTTTCCATAAATAGTTCGGATAAGTCTCTATTTTCCTATAGAAGAATACGGCGATCAGTGGTAATTAAAAACAAAAAATAATATTTCTATAAAAAAAAAATTATTCGTAATAATTTTTTATTAAAAAAATTCGATTCGTAATATAGAAAAATCGGTTCTTTTTCCATAAAAAAATTAAATCAATGATATTTTCTCTATAGAAAGATTAGATCAGTGATATTTCTTTTGATACTTTTGATTCTTTTGAAATTTGATCGATGATATTTTTATATCTTAAAATTTTAATTTCTCATGAATTTTCAATTCGAAATTTGGATTAGTGTTTAATTTTCTATAGAAAATTTTGATTAGCTTGTAATTTTGTAGAGAACATTTTAATCAGCTATAGAAAATAGAATAATCATTTCAATTAGTGATGAATTTTCTTAAGAAATTTTTAAAGTTTTAAATTTACCATACAAAATTAATTTAAAAGATTTTGTTATTCGTGCTTAATTCCCAATTTTTATTCTTGATAAAAACACTGAAACTGGGAATAAAGCACGAATAACAAAATCTTTTAAATTAAAATTTTGTATTCCCCAAAATTACTTTGATAATACAAAGCTAATGATAAATTTTCTATAGAAAATTTTTAACAATTTTTGCCCTTAAAAATATTTTAAAGTACGAAACTTGTCTATGCAATAATTTAATTAGTGGTAAATCGTCTGCTTTGGATAAGTAGTTAATTTTCTATACAAAATTTTGATCAGAGGTAAGTTATTTTTTAATTTTGATCAGTGATAAATTTGCTATATATAAATTCGATGGGTAAGAATTTTTCTATGACAAACTGATCTGTAACATTATGTCTAGAAAAAATTTTGTTTCGTGATAATTTTTATAAAGAGAATTCGACCTGTGATTATTTTTTTGTTTTATTCAATAACAGATAAGTTTTCTTGACAAAATTTTGACGTTTGCTTAAAAAATTTAAAAGTTTTAAGTGAATTTACAGCCTACTTTTCAATTCATACCTGTTTCGTAATGTATCCATCCATTATAATCCAATATTTATACCTGGTTTTTCTCAAAGAGGAAATTTTTTTGTGTACAAGTTTTTCTGTGGCTTTTTTTTTAAGAATTTTCTATGTTAATGATACAACAGAAACAGACATTAAAATGGCAAATAATAGAAAGTAAAATAGAATTAGCTAGTATTTAAATATTGTTTAAGTTTTGTGTTTTATTTGATTATTTCCCTTTTAAAATGCGACGTACTTGAGTTTTTTGTATGTGTTAAATACTCTCTTGACATGTGAAACTGAAAAAAAAACAAATTAGGTTTAGTTTCCCTTGTATTTGCTTTTAATTAATGGAAACTTTTATTGTGATTATCGAAGATTTTGTTACAAGTTTTACAATATAATTTAATTGTTGACATTACCATTGGCTTTGTTTAAAGGTTTTTGCAATAGAAAACGACTAGAATTAAAAGAGAGAGAAAATACCAAACAAACGGTAAAAAAAAACCTTACTCTATGGCTGTGTTATGCATTAAACACATTCACCACAGCAGGCTACACGAACACAATACTACAAATGCTGCTAGCTGCAATTTTAGTCGTGTAGTCAGCTACTGAATTATGTTGAAGACGGCAGCTACAATTGAAAAAATACAAACAGCTGTTTTTGTTTACTACGTCTTTATATTTCAGTGGTGCCACTATCATTTTTTTTTCTTTTATAAATGGGAAAAACATGCATAATTGCAGACTCTTATTCAAACTTAATTTAAGATTATCAACAAATGAATTTATTTAAAAAAAAATTAAAATATTTTAATTTTGTTGTTTTTGTAACTAATAAACAATATAATTTTAACGGCAGATTAAACAAAAAATACATATAAAACGCTTTTAAAATAAGAAAATTTGTTCCTTCAACACACGTGGTATAGTTCGTAAAAGTTTCAGAACACTTTACGTACGTACGTACGTAAATGCATAAAAACTATGTATCACTGCTGCAGTGATGCAAAATGTTGTTGCTGATGCGTGATTACCAGTTGCAGTTGTGTTGCTGATACTTTGCACAACAGCTGTGCAAAGTTTGAATTTTTGAAATTTCAAAAGTTTAATTAGCAAACATTACATAATAATAAAAATGCTTTTTACAATAAAGATGACAAATTTAATTGAAAATATTGAACCAAAAAGTAACAGTTTTCTTATAAATGACGATTAAACGATTTCTTTTTTGTCAAAAGTTATTGCTTCAGAAAATTAACTGAAGCAATAATTGCCAAAGTTTGCTGCAGAGCTGCGGCATTACTGCATAAAAACTTTTGACATATGAGAGTGATGCCAAGTTTCTTACAAGTAATGCTTTTACAAACATTAAACTTTACTTCTGCGCAAGTGATACCCAACAACTGCATTTACAAACGTACCCTTTATCAATAACTTTTTAGGTAAAAACTGGATCTAAGAAGTAGTGGTATTAATAGAAACTACTTCCAAATGGCTTTCACTTGATCTTTAAAAAATTCCGATTTATTAGCCCGTTAAGGGCCAATTTCAAAAATAAATATTTCTTGAAAGATTTTTCTACAAAACTTAAAATTTTGTCAATATACATATTTATTAAAACATAATATCTTTAGGGAAGAACACTTAATCTTTTATATACCATATTATTAGTAACTTTATCATATAAAATTTTAAATTTATTAAGCTTTAAAAAATTTTATTTTGGAAAATTAGTCAATTTACTTAAAAGTTTGATTAAAAGTATTTATCTGGTAATAATTTATGTACTTCTTACATATTCATCCCAATTATGAATGAAAATTCCCCGGGAGTTTTCTCACTTCTCTCATTTTTCCTATGTTAATTCAATTGTAAAAGTAGGAAAAGGGAAAAAACTCCAGGGGAATTTTTATTCATGATTGGGATGATTGCATTATTGTAATATGTACATAAATAATAAGTGTTCTGCAACGCCGAAAAACAGCAATTCAGAAAAACTTTATTAAGCAAATATCTTAGGGTTAAATAATTATTGTTATATCGACATGATTTAAAGCAGCGGTGGGCGCTGGTTTGCCTGGATTACGAAGTTATTCGGGTTTTTACATTTACTCTTCGTGTTTTTTTGTACCAGAGCTGCTACAAATACAAAAATTTTCCTACTAAGATATTCCTTAAAATCCCCAAAACATACCATACACTTGTTTTATTATTATTCTTTTTAACTTAATAAAAGTAGGTTTAAATATAAAGAAAATGAATAAAAAGCAGTCAAAACAAAAAGAAATAACAATATTTACATTGAAATCAGAATGTGAAAAAATTTACCGTACAACACATACACGTGTTTGTGTGATGTTGTTTTCGCTTATTTATTATTGCCCACAAACTGAAAATCTTGAATTCATTGTTTCAAGCATAAAAAGTAACAAAGGCAACCCGAAAAACAAATACAACAGAAAGAAAAAAAAATAAAATTGCATTCAGTTGCTTAATAAATTTCGACGAAGCAAGGGTGTTGCGCATGTTGTTATTTTGGAAAATTTTGCAGTTTCGTAGTAGTACACTGACAATATATTTATTGTGTTGTGATCAAGCTGTGCTCCTGTATGTTTTTTTCAGCTTGTTTTAAAAACTTTTCAGCAATCATGTGGGATGATAAATTATATAATAATCAAGTTTTTTACTGAATTCCTTTTTTTTTTTGCATATCTACACACCTATTGTACACATTTTGAAGTTTTTGCTCACGGCATTTTCGATTTCATGTGACCATATGTATATATATATTTTACCGTTAATTAAAACTTGATGAATTATATAATAATAATATTTTCTAATGAACTAATTTTTGTATTGCATATTTACATACAGTTTGAAAAACTTTTCAAAAATTTCTCTAAGTGTAAATCAACTAATTTACTCTCTTTTATTCAATGTTCTCTATCTGCCCTTCGCTGATTTAAAGATAAAGCCAATTTTGTAAAAAAAAAGTCAGCCACGGAGTATAAATATATAAAATTGGCTCTTAATTGGTTAATCGGTGTGCCATAAACGCCATGTGGAACACACTTTAAAGAATTTTCCAATGATTCCCATATTTTATAGATTCATCTTATACCTAAAGAGATATGGATAAAGTATTTTGAAACTTTTACGACCTATAACTCCTGAACTAGAAGCGTTGGCGCGAAAAACATCTTCCGATAGAACTTATTATATAAATAACAATTTGGTGTTGAGCCGAGTTAATATTCTTGTTTCAAGCCGATTCTTTTCTGTTAAATAAAAAAAAAAAAAATTTTAAGCACTTATTTTTTAAATATTTTTTTATATTAGCAGCACTTTTTCTGTTTTGTAGTGGACAAAAATAGAAATTAGTTTAATTTGACTACAACGACAAAATAAGCACAGACAACAACCTGCAGCCATGTATCCGTGTCGTCGTGAAAATAATCATTTCCATATGCACACATGTATTCTAGTTTTGACATATTGAAGTCGGTAGCTTGCTGTCTCGAATGTGTTTAAAGCATTAGTTAGAAATGCGTTGACTTTGTTGTACGGAATTTTAATAGAGTATTTATTTTTAAGAGAGAGTTAGTTTCTGCTCTAGTCGTTTCTCTATGGTTTTTGTATTAAAATGGATTAGTTTGATTCTAAACAGAATTGGTTTTAAATATTCTATTTTATTTGAAGAGAAAGTAATTTTCATTTAGAAAACTTAAATTCAGAATTTATATTGAAATTTAAAATATTTATAATCTAAAAGCTCCTTATCAAAGAGAAGATATTCAACAACTTTTAATTAACTTTGAAAATAACTGTTCAAAATTCATTCATGATGTAATGATTTTACTGATGATTTCATAAAAATTTTAATTAAATTTATTCAAAACAATTAATTGTAAATGTTTTATGATTCACAAAAAAATCTTTTGTATAAAACAAAAACTCAGGTTTTGAATTCATTTTAATTTATCAATTTCCCCCCTCTCTGACTTCAACCCAACACCTTGACCTTGGTCTTCTTTATAATAAAAATCAACAAGGAATTAACACAATAATTAAATAAATACAAGTTACATTACAAAAACAAAACAACACAAAAAAAAATGCAATAAAATATAATACAGGTAGTTTTTTTTTGGATTATAAAAAAAATTCACCTGTTTAAATAGTTTGTGAAAAACAAACAACAGTACATAACAAAAGTAACAATGAACTAAAAGCACTAAAAGTTATTGGAGCGTAATTATTTAACTGAATTTATGTTAAATTGACCAAAACATACGAAAAATGTGTGTTAGACATAAAGAAAAACAAATTGAAAATAAAACAAATAAAAATGCAATTGACGATGATGATGACAAAAAAAGACTTTGAATGACCTTTTTTTTATTGAAAAAATACACATTTAAGTGGTCAATACGGGGGTTACCATTGATTCTATTAGGAAATGAACAAAGAAAATTGTTATTGAACTAATGCGGGTCGGGTTTTTAGAAATATTTCATACTTTCCAAAATTTAATTCAGATGAGAAATAAATTCTTAAAAATAAGCGGGTTTCATAATGACTTTTTTAAAGAAAAAAAGTATTTATTTAAGTATGAAGTTTTAAAATAGTATAAGCGTTTATTATTACAATTTAAATTTTTCTCTAATTAAAATAAATAAATTTTTCTATATTTAATGGCCTGTTCGTTGATAACGAATGATAACTTCGTTCGCTTAACTTACATGTCAAACAAAAACAATATTTTATAATTGGTTTTTGTTTTAAATGTAATTTATGCAAACGAAGTCTTCGTTCGTTATCGAGGAACAGGCCAAGCCCTATAATTAAATAAGTTTTTCTATAAAAAACTTCCAACAGTGAAATTTTTTCAAAAAAATTTTTAATTTTTTTTATTAATAACAAGTAAGAAAGTATAGTCGGTCAAGCCCGACCGTGTGATAACCTATTGAAAAACAAAATTTCGATAGTGTATCCTATTTGGGACTCATGGACAATCATGAGCCCAGCCCGCCAGAGCAAAATTATGTTATGAGAATAAGAATCATGTAAAAGTTCTTTGTGCAGAATATTGTTTTACAAATCTTCATGTATAAAAGTTTTTTTTTTGCCCTAAAAATATGTTACGAAGGGGATTATATGGCTCCTATAATTAATTTAAGACCATACACTCATGTTATAGTAGCTATCGTAAAATCTATTGTCGAAAATTTGTATGTCAATACCTACATTTATAAAGAATTTATGATAATAAAAGTTATTTTCGAGAGTAGTATTTGTATGGGAGCTATGGGGAATATGGCTCGGACACAATAAAAGTAAGTGAGATAATTGGGATGGCAATAAAACAAGTTAAGGCCAAATTTGGTCTGAATACGTACCAACACTATAAGATAATGGGCACAAAGACTCTAGAAGAAGCTTGTTTGGGGGCTATGTGAAATTAGGATCCGATTGTCACCATTTTTAATAGGCTTGGCCCTTGTACCAAATTTCATAACATTTAAAATGATAAATTGATAAATCGCCTTAATCTATTTATAATTTTTTTTCTTCTAAAACCTAACTCTTGTTTTGACGATCGACAATGTTGCATATTATGCAAGCATTTAGCTAGGTCCTTTAGTGTTTATCATATAAACTTTTGTAGATACGGCTTTTTGTTTTTTGTCAATAAAATCGCTTTCAGTGAAAAAGTCGATTTTAAATTTGTTGTTAGCTAGGGCTTTTTGACGTTTTAGCCAACGATATGTTGTTGTAAATGTTTTTAACTTATCTTCAATGCGTGTGCACACGTACGTAATAAATGAGAACTGAGAAAACGCGGCACTCTGAATTTGCCTATCGCAGGTCTAGGACCAACAGTTTAAGTTTTTACAAACATCAGCACAAACGCATAATATGCTCTCCACTATTGTGGTGTTGGTATACAAATTAACCAGTGAATATTTTTTTATTAAAAACCTCTTCTAAGAAATGTGATAATTTTTCTTAAAGAAAACTGCAACCAGTTATAGTTTTTCTAAAGAAGAATTCGAAATGTAGTATTTTTTTATGAAAACATTTCAATAATTTTGCCAAAGAAAAATTTGAATTTTTCTATAAATTAAATTCTGACAGTGATAATTTTTCTATAGAAAAAAATTTTCGAAGGAAAAACTCCAACTGTAATAATGTTTTAAAGAAAAATTGAACCAGTGATAATTTTTTTAAAGAAAAACTTAATCTATGATAATTTTTTTTAGAAATATTAACCAGTGACAATTTTTGTTTAAAAACCTATCGGTGATAATTTTTTTGTTGAAAAATTTAATCAGTGATAATTTTTTTGTTGAAAATCAGTGATAATTTTTCTTTAGAAATATTCAATTAGAGATAATTTTTTAAAGAAATATTTTATCTGTGATAACTTTTTTCTAAGAAAACATCAAGCAGTGTTAATTTATTTTATGAAAAATGGAATCAGTGATAAATTTTCTAAAGAAAAACTTTATCTATGATAATTTTTTTTTAAAAAATATTTATTGTAGAAAAAACTTTATTAGTGATAATTTTTCTGTTGAAAAATTTAATCAGTTTACTATAGAAATATTGAATTGGTGATAATTTGTTTAAAGAAATATTTAATCTGTGATAAATTTCTGCGAAGAAAACATTAAGCAGTGATGATTTCTTTTGAGAAAAATTGAGCCAGTGATAATTTTACTAAAGAAAAACTTAATCTATGATAATTTTTATATGCTAATTTATTATATTAAACTTTAACCGTTATAATTTTTCTGTTGGAAAATGTAATCAGTGATAATCTTTCTATAGAAATATTCAATTGGTGATAATTTTTTCAAGGAAATATTTAATCTGTGATACACTTTTGCTAAGAAAACATAAAGCAGCTATAATTTAAAAAAAAAAAAAATTAATTAGTGATTAATTTTTCTACAGAAAAATTCGGATACAAATAAATTTTTTTAGCGATAATTGAATCAAACATTTTTTTTGTGAGTGATAAGATTTTATGAAAATACAATTCGATAAGTAATAAAGTTTTATAAATAAAAACATTTGATTCTCGATAATTATTTTTTGGGAAAATATTTTATTAGTAATCTTTTCTTTATTGAAGAATTTCGTATGTGCACTTTTCTCAAAGTAAAGATTAACCGATTAAAAAATGTATTTTTAAGTAAAATTTTCATAGAAAATTTGTTTTGTAAACCTTTATTAAATTAACGAGTGTTCGCCTAATGGTCAAAATTGGACCATAAATTTTAAGGCTCATATGAAGATACTACATCTAAGTATATTTGAATTTACATGTTTTGAGCATTCATTTTTTCCATCATAGTGGACCGATTTGGCAAGGGACCGACCTCTGGTTCATATTCTATCTTATACTATAAAAAATCAAAAAACCAGATGTTGAACGAAAAAGTACCAAAAAGCTCCCCTTACAGGCTCTTATTCATTTTTCATCTTATAGGTTTTAATTCACTCAGGACCCTGCACCTATAATATTATGTTTCTAAGTGAAATAAATCATCACATGCAGCACGGAAAATTAAATAAAGAAATTTAATTTACCGTATTTATATAGCCGATATACTCGAAAACCGGTTTCTTAAAAATGTCGAATAATCGAGCACCCTATTTTTTTTATTATTTGATAATTCAAAAAAACAAATTTTGTATTTTGTACATTTGTGTTAGTAGCTAATTTGAACGCTTATTAATCCGAAAATATTGAACAGATTTTAATAAAATATATATTGTGCACTTCTGGAAGTAAATATCTTTCAAATGGTGTGTGTTTTTTTTTTCAAATCGGTTGACATACAGAGGAGTGTTCTTAACTGTTTTGCCTTAGCCGATTTATATATAGATTATATTTTTATGAATACGGCAGTAATACATTTTTTTAAAAAAAGATACTATTAGTGATAACTTTTCTATAAAAAAATTCGATCGATGATAATTTTTCTTTTAAAAATTTGACCTTTGTTCATTATATAATATAATTTGTCGGAAGATCATTTTACTGTTGCTTTGCTCTGTGTAATTAAAACTGCAATTCTTTATATATGAACAGTTGCCATCACTGTTTTTTGTTTTTTTTTGTACCCGTTATTGTTTTATTTTGCAAGAGTTTATTGTTTGTTTGTGTAGTTGTCTTGTTTTATATTTCACTGCATTTGTAAACAACAAAAATAATAGAACAACAAAATATGTATATTAACACGACAAAAAAAAAAAAAAAAACTAAATACCCAACAATTAAATTTTATTTGAATGACAGGGTTGCTATGCAACTGCATGCGATTGCATGTTGTCATTTTAATGTGAGTGAGAGTGTCTAAATGACGTCCTGTCTCTAAGTGCATTAAATTAATGTAAATAAACACAAGTTAATTAAGAAAACTGTGTTCGCAGCTCGTTTAACAAACAAACATGTATGTACATATATGGGGGATTTCATATCAAGTGACCCAGCTTTGAAATTGATGTCTTCCGATTTGGATGAAATTTGAACCTAGGTTAGTCCTATTAGATAGCAGTTTAGACACAAATTTTCAAGATCGATCGGTCAAAGAGTTTCTGAGATAGAGGGGGTCAAAGTTTAACATTTTGGCCATACAGGTGTTCTTTCTCATCCATGTAACCTATTACCTTATTACCTATTGGATAGCTATTTGATCAATCTTTTGAAAAAATTTTTTTTGTTTTTTTTTTAAATTTTTAAAATTTTTTTTTTTAAATTTAAAACTTTATTTTTACTTTTTTTTTTTTAGCGGAAATGATTTTTTTTTTCTCAAAAGAAAGCTTATGTCTTTTCCTTTAAGGTAGTTCTGTTCTTTAAGGAAAAAATTAAAAATAGTGCTGCATATGCTAAAAATTTTAAAACCGTCGTCTTGAGTTAGAAATTAATTTTTTTATACATAAGCCACTCGCAGCCAAAAAAGCGACCAAAACTACCTTAAAGGAAAAGACATAAGCTTTCTTGAGCAAAAAAAAAAAAAAAAACATTCCCTAAAAAATAAAAAAAAGTTTTAAATTAAAAAAAAAAAAAAAACAATAAAAAAATTTCAAAAAATCAAATTTTCAAAAGATTGATCAAATAAGTACATAAGCTATTTGGGACAAATTTTGCTAACTCCAATAGGTAATAAGTTACGTATGGCCAAAATGTCAAACTTTGACCCCCTCTATCTCAGAAACTCTTTGACCGATCTTGTTGAAAATTTGTGTCTAAACTACTATCTAATTGGACTAACCTAGGTGCAAATTTCATCCAAATCGGAAGACATCGATTTCAAAATTGGGTCACTTAAGATGGAATCCCCCATATGTATTAATTTTAAGATAAAAATATATTTTGTTAAAATAAATCAAATAAAGAGGCCACCACTGAAATTTGACAATATTTACGAACAGAAATGTAAAACTGTTAGTTAGAAAACCTACTAAAGATAAATAATTTCTATGGAAAAACCAGTAACTACCTGTTTTTAGAACGCGAGCGCAAAAGTGACTCGTTTTACTAACATTAAAAACGAAAACAAAATTTTGCGCTCTCGTTCTAATAACGGGCAGTAAGAGTGTTTTTAGGTTGTTTTCGAGATCTACCGTTTTTCGAAATCGGAGGAGGTTGCACAACATACATTCACGTAACTTAAAAACGGCAAACTTAAATTCTTTCACCTAAAAACTGATCGGCTTGTTCCTGCCAAAAAAATCGATTAAACCAGATTCTATGACACCAAATTCTGATATGTATTCTGATTCAAACATAAAATCAATAAGATCTGTTTCTGTGGAAATAAAAATTAATTTCGTGTCGATTTCAATTCTGATTCTGACATCATTCTGATTTCACTACAACCCTGATTTTTACTTTTATTAAGATAATTAAATATAATTTAATTAATAATTCATTCTGTTTACACGTTTAACCTAAATTACCAAAAAAATATTAATTTTGTCCATATTAAGTGATAAATATTAAATATTCTGCAATGGAAAAATAAATGTAAAATTTTTAACACAATAATCTTCTATTCTACTTGTACAAGTATGAGAACATTTATTTTCATTTTGTTTTTAAACTTATTATTATTTTGAACCAAACAGCAGCCATAAATGGAAAAAACAAATAATTGTCAACTGCAAATGCTCGTGTTGCACATTTAAGTTTTTTTTTATTTTCGCAGACAGACAAAAATACAATAGAATAATAAATACTACACAGAATCTAGAGACTTTATATGTACATATGTATGTGCATAATCTAAAACCAATAGTAAGGATAATAGTTAAAGGTAAACTTTAAATTTTCAAGAAAATTTAATTTAAGCTTAAACTAAATAAATAATTGAAAATGTCAGTTTGTAACAAAATATGTTTTTAATGTATTTTTATTTAGTAATTATTCTGCTGAACTTGTAATTATGTTCAGGAATGTCGAAATATGTTTAAAAGACAAGTGCTCTAATGTTTTAACAATGGTACATGTAAAGGAATGCTTTAATTTATGTCAAAAGTGGTATTTCAATATTCCCATTTACGGGAAAACTGCAAAAATATTCGATAAGTTTTTGTCGAATTCGTTTTGTAAAATAATGGAATATTTTAATTACACTGGTCGGCAAAAAATCAAAATCGGACAAATCGTTCTCAAGTTGTGACGAAATGGAATGTGTGTTTTTTATTTAAAAAATTTTGGTTTTATAAGCGCTCAATTTTCTTGGCATTTAATTATTAAAAATAATTTCTGACATGGCCTCCGCGACTGCGATTTATGAAAGCCATTCTATCTGTCCAGTTTGGACTACTTTTTCGAGTATTCCCGGCCTTATTTAGTCAAAAGTGCGTCGAATGTTGGCTTCTAAATGATCAATCGTTGCTAGTTTATCAGCATAGACCAGAGATTAAACCTGGCGAAATTCAAAGGTCAATTTTTTTAAATAATTCGGTCGCCAAACGTTTATCTCAACAAAGTGATGGTTTCACGTGTTGTTGGAGCCATTTGTCATCCAAATTATTTGCAATGACATGAGGGAAAAAAATCAAGAATCAATTGACTGTAGCGTTTGCCGTTTACGTTCGATCAAATTTTTTCAATAGAAAAATTTTCATTTTATGAATTAACTATTATACTTACACATATAAAGAAAAATATTTTCCGATGAACTTATTTTTTTACAAAATTAACACTTAATCTCTGCAATCAGTGGTTGAATTATTTATTTTTAAACATGATCACTGATTGAATTGTGCTCTTAAAAACTTGTCGCTGATCGAATTTTCTACTGAAAAGTTATTACAGATTGAATTTTTTTCTTAAACAATTTTTACTTGTCAAAATGACAAGTTGTGATTACGACTAAAAAAATATTTGTACTTTGATCACTGATCATATTTTTCTATGGAAAAATGATCACTGATCAAATTTTTCTATGGAAAAATGATCACTGATCAAATAGAAAAATTATTGTTGATCAAAATTTTCTATTGAAAAATGATCACTCATCAAATTTTTTTTATAGAAAAATGATCACTCATCAAATTTTTTTTATAGAAAAATGATCGCTGATCAAATAGAAAAATTATTATTGATCAAAATTTTCTATAGAAAATTTATTAATTCAAACAATCGAAATTTTCTATAAAAAATTCAAAACGAGCAAATAAAGAAATCACGGCTATCGTGAATAAAAAGGGAACAGTTTTACTTTTCGCCATACATTGTTTAGGAAATGGGGAACAAATCTCGCGAGAAATTTTTTACGATTACCAATCTTTTCTTTAGCTCAATTATCATCGTTCAAATGTTTTTGTAGAAAAATTTAAAAATGATCACTAATCGAATTTTTGTATAAAAAATTATCACCGATAGAGTTTTTTTTATAGAAACATTGTCTTGATAGAATTTTTCTATAGAAAAATTATCACGGAAAAATTTTTTCCTATAGAAAATTAATTACTGATAAAATTTTTCTATGAAAAATGTTCACAGATCGATTTTTTCTATTGAAAAATTATTACTGATCGAATTTCTTTATAAAAAAAACTAGCAATGATCGAATTTTCGTATGAAAAAATTATTCTTGAGCGAATTTTTCTATAAAAAATCATTACCAAGAAAATTCCTTCATAGAAAAGTTATTATTAAATAAAATTAAAAAAGGAATAACCGATCGATATTTTCTGTAAAAAAATTATAATTAACTGAACTCTATAAAAGTAAAACTATCAGGATTCTAACTTTTTTTTAATAGAAAAAAAGTATTATTGATCGAACTTTTGTATAAAAAAAATTATCTGTTTATTCTGTTTAAAATTATTATCGGCTGAGTTTCGGTTTTAGAAAAATTATTTTTTATCCAAAATTTTACAAAAAAAAAAAAAATTCTTTAAAACTGAATCTTTTAAATGTTTCTTTAACTACATTTTAACCCTTTGTCAACACTTAGAGACAATGTCTAATAAAACATTAGTTATACTCCATTATTTACATTAGCAAAACGAAAAGACCTGCACAAAAGCAACCACAATTTTTTGTGTCTTCTCTTCTTTTCCTTGATGTTCTTTTTTTTTATTCATTATTTCCATGTATGAAAATTTAACAGCATTATTTTTACAACTATTTTTTCTCAGTTTTTACCTTGTGTATGTTCCTTTCCATTCATTTTCAAATTAAAGGCATTTGGATTTAGTTGTTTTTTTTTTTTGCCGTTCTAAATGTAAATATTTTTTACCTGTATAAATAAACATTTACTTAAATTTTGTGTAGTAAAGTTACATATCTTTTCATTTATTTAATTTTACTTGTAGTTTTTCCTGTGGTCTGAGATGCTTGTTGTAATTTTCTCTTTCATTAGAAATTTCTTATACGTTTATAATTAGTTTTAGGTTTCGTCATTACGCTTAGTTTACATCAACACGATGAACATGTTTGTTTGTACTTTTTACATCAAAATGTAGTGTTGTTTTTGTACCACCAGTATCGTCAAGTACACAATGTGCCGGCATAATTTCATGTTTGTGTTAATGGCAGATGACTGCATTTATTTAGACATTTAAACATTTTTTTCTATTAGTGAGTGTGATATATTGATGGTGTTACTGTTATTTTTATTATTCCAGTGGTTGTGGTTGTTGTTAATGTTGATGATGTTAATAATGTTCATAATGTCTTTGATGATTATAAGTTATGTTTACATTACCTTTTACATGAGAATTATAAATAAGAAGAGATCCAAACATTTCTGTTCATGTGCGAAAACATGTATGACTGATTTCATGTTATTTATGGTATTAAGTATGAAATATTTGAGAGTTATTGAAATAAATATAATAAATACAACACACATCAGTCATAAAAAAATTTACATTTTTTTATGGAGGGAGGAAGATAAATAAGTCTTTTCAAGAAGATAGAACTGAAACTTTACTTGATTTAGAACTAGAACTTACCAGAAATAACGAAGAACTGAACTAGAGTTAAATAAGAAAAGAATAGAACTGAGCTAGCACTGAAAAAAGAGGAATAAGAACTGCACTAGAACGATAACTGAACTAGGACTGAACTAGAACAAAACTATAACTTAGTCCCAATTTACACTAGGGACATTTCTTGCCGGACGGACGAAGTTTGATGGCGAGGGGTCGAAAAGGTAGAGTGTGTAGTACATGACGATCTGTACTGGACATTTCTTCATTTCTCTTTCTTACTTTTCGTAGTTTACATCTTGTTGCTTTATATTATTTTTCTGTCTGACTTCATATGCAAACGCTTCAGGTAAGATTAAAAGAGAATTCAAAAAATGTCCGGCAAGAAATGTCCCTAGTGTAAATTGGGACTTAACAGGAACTGAACTGGAACAGAATTAAACTAGAACAAAACTATAACTAAACAAGAACTAAACTAGAATTGAACTAGAACTTAACTAGAACGAAACTTAAACTAGAACGTCAATAGAATTAAACTACAACTGAAATAGAAGTGAATTAGAACTGAACTAGAACTGCACTAGAACTGAACTAGAATTGTACTAGAATTAGAGTTTTTCTTTTTCCGGGAAAGCGGGATTTATTTTTTTTTTTATTTCCTCAATAAATAAAAAATCGATGGAAAATAGTATTTAATTTAATTTATTTTAACAAATAACATTTCCTGAGATCAATTAAATAAGTTAACAAATGCATTCAACTTTTTTATTTCTATGCCAAAAAGGATAAAGTGCTTAATGGCGCCTTAAGATCTTCATGTTCAAAAGTAAACATGGGCAAAATTTCAATTATTTTGTAGGTCTTTTGTGGAAGTTATAGCATAATGACTTTTTGGCTATCTTTTTTCAATGTGCAATAACATTTGGAATAAAAACTTAAGTTTACTTCCAATTTGTGACATTAGGAGTTTGTAGGAATAAAAACTATAACCGCAGAGAACTGATGATTATGTTAAATTCGGAGTAAATTTTCAAAAGCCCCCTTTAAAGCTTTAAATTATTCTCTTATAAAACTACGCAAATAGACTTAAGCACTAATTGCCAAAGAATTAATTTAAAGCCAACAGCATTTATATAAAACCAAAAAAGTTAAATTTTTTAAAGAAATTATTACAAAATATTTTATAAAATAGGATTTTAGTTCAGAATAAGCATTTACAGAATTGCTTGAAAGCCTATTTCTAAATTTGTCAAGAAGATTTCAATGAGAAAACACGTTTCCTTTCTACGGATGTTTGTCTTTATAGCCAAAGGAACATTATATAATCTTTAGAGACTTTTAGTTTTCTTAGCACTTCCTTCGAATCGAATAAGCATTTTCTTTTTTAACAACTTTTGTCATCATCTCTTACAGAATCTAATCCGAACAATCTTTTAAGCAGCTGCTCTGCATATAATTTTTTGAAGCAAGTGGGAACAACTTTTTTCCTTTTTATAAAATAATTCTGGGTCTTTAAACAAATTAAAAATGTTGTACATTTTTACTCTTCTTCTTTCGAAATTTTAGAGCATTAAACACTAAAAATTGCCATACTTATCGGATATGAATTGACATCTCTTTGGCGTGTGGCAAAACTGTCTTAAGTCAGAAACTGTAGTTTGCGTGATGTTAAATTGAAAAATATTTATTTGGTGTATTTTATAACTTTTTTCTTAAGAGCAGATGATAATAATTAGAACCAGTTGTGATAGATTTGAACCAAACAAAAGAGAAAAAAATTTAATTGAAGCCAATCAAAAACTCAAAATGCGTGTTTTTGAGTTTAGGCCTTTTTGCCTAAGGGCTAAGAAATATTTCTTGACACAAATTATTTACAATTATATCAGCAGTACAGTTGCCATAATTAAATTAAAAAATAATTACGGTAATTCCCGCATAAATTTCCCGGGATTTTTTTTTCCGAAAAATGTGCGGGATCCTGGGATTTTTGTCCCGGGAAATCCCGTATAAAAAAAACACTAACTAGAATTGAACTAGAACGAAATTCAAACTAAACTAAAACTGAACTAAAACCGAACCGTATTTATTTTGGGAGAAATTTTCTGGACTTTGAGTTTTTGTTAGATATTTTGCGATTATCAGGCCTGTTCTGAGAACCACTTTAACTCTTAATCACGTGATTTCAAATCATATGTGCCTTTAAAAATCACACGTCTAATATTTCGGTGTTTCGTTTTTGTGTATTTCGGTGTGATTTTAAAAGCACGTGATTTAAAATCACATGATTTTCAGAACAGACCCGTATTTCGAGTTTTTCAAAAAATTAATCGACTTGCATTTTTTGATTTTAAATTGGCCTATTTTTTTCTGTTTTTTTTTTGTAAAATTTTTAACTGTTGATTGACATTTTTGCGATTAATTAATGGGTCGACTACGGATGTCAACACAAGTTCAGTTGCATTGTCAAAAAGCAACGTATCTAGCATTTAAATTGGTATTAGGTAAGGCAACATTGTTAAGTTACTTTGACAGTTTGGCAACTAAAAAAAGATATTACAAATTAAAAAAAAAAGACCAGAAAAGTGATTCAAAGTGAATAAAAAGTTAAATTAAATTAAATTAAAAAATAGTTACTGCTATTTTTGCAAAATCTCTGTCTTTTTGAAGGCGTACAAATGTCACGTACGATGTCATGGAAATGCCCATATAAATAAGTTTTCAAATTAATAAATCGCGATAATGATTTATTAATTTGAAAAAAAAAAAAATATTAAGAAAAATGTTTTAACAAATAGAAACTGGGAATTTTCTCCTTTCGTAGGTTACTTTATATTATATTCAACATTTTTTATTTTTTCGAATTTATTCTATGAGCTAAATTTCAGTTATGTATTTTATAAAGCTTTTTTGTAATATTTCTATTCCTTAAATTTTTAGGAATGACTTTTATACACCACCAGACTATTATATTGTATTTTCTTGTTACATTTTACCTTAGCTATACATTCAATTTATAAAGTATCACTATCCAGTGTGACACAAAGAATGCTGACGAAGGCCGTAGCGGGCCAGAAAATGCATTACATTCTGCTGGTGTCTAATAATTGTAAATTTTTCTGTACATACTATACACTTCATTGCTATCCAAAGGATAGCTTAGGTAAAATGTAACAAGAAAATACAATATAATAGTCTGGTGGTGTATAAAAGTCATTCCTAAAAATTTAAGGAATAGAACTATTACAAAAAAGCTTTATAAAATACATAGCTGGAAAAAATTCGAAAAAATAAAAAATGTTGAAAAATGTTTTATTTTTTTTATAATTCTATTTATATTGAAAAGCTTTAGATATAAACTAATTTTACTCATTTATATTTTTTGATTTTATTGATTTTTCTCATTTTAGCGATTTCGTAATTCTTTTTATTTAAGTGATTTTTTTATATTAAAAACTTTTTTCATTTTGTCGATTTTGTTGAGAAATTAAAAAAATACAGTCATCTTTTGTACAATTTTTCTTATTTTAAATGGTTTTTTTTTTTTTGGATTTTATTGATTTTCCACATTTTGGCAATTTTTTTAATTTTAATTCTAAGCGATATTTTTTTTGTTAAATTAAGAAGAAACTTTAATCTCACGAAGAAATAAAAATTTTTAAAATAAAAAAAAAAATTCTTAAACGGATGTTGTACTAAATAAATTGAATTTTCAAAAACTTTTCACACTACCCTCATACTTATATAAAAAATGTATTTTTTATACAAATATGTACATCACGTAATGTTACATTGTTCATTGGTTTGTACACAAACATTCCACCATCAAATGCTATCGTTCATTCATTCTTGCGTTCATTACAATTTTTCCATTCAAACTCTTCTTGTTGCCTTTTAAATCGTATTTACTGGAGTGAAATGTTATTTTTTTTTTTTTTTTTTTTTTTAATTGTACGACTGAATATGAATTGTGTTGTTGTGCGATGCCTTTTAAAGCATAATTGTTATTTATTTATATCAGGTGTTAATTGAAGTAGATTTCGTTTTGAAAAACGTTAATTTATATTGAATTTATTTATGGTAATTATAACACATTTTTTTTGTTAAAATAATAAGTTCCCACGATATTTTGTTTATTTAAATTTCGTTAACTCCCTCGAGAACAGATAATTAGGATTTGTTAAATCGTTGCCTTTTGTAATAGTTGTGGAAGAAGAAATTAGGCATTTTTAATAAAATATTGTTAAGGGTGCACCAGCGAGTGCAACCAAAGCTAGACGAATAACAGCAGCTTTTGATAAAGGTTGGCCTTAAAATTAATATCAGCAAAACAAGAACGTAGCAAATTTAATCATCCAACAATGAAATTTTCACCATTAACGGCCTAAACATAGCAGACGTCAGCAGATTCACTTATTTGTGTAGAGTCCTTTCAACTAAAGGAGGAGCTAAGCAGAATATTTTAAGTCGCATACAGAAGGTGCGTACGACGTTTGCCTTGATGCGAAATAAATGACACAAGTACTGCAACTATATGACGAATTTGTTATGCCTACGTGAAGTCTGTGCTTCTCTACGGCTCCGACACATGGCTTGTTACCAAAGAAATGAGAGTAAAACTTAAGAGCTTTTGAAACAGTTAGGTACACTCAGAGAAAAAACATATTTAAATATGGTCACCTCCAACAAAACTATTTTAAAGAAAATTTTAAACATATTATGTACATATGTTTTATTTTATTTAAAACCCATATTATGGTTAAAAAAAGGTCGCTATCAAGAGGATACAACCATATTATAGTTTTTTTTTTATGATAATGTGTCGGCGAAAAATATGCTCGCCCCAAATAAAGAAGTCCAACGGTATCAAATCACATGATCGTGGCGGTCAGTTAACATTGCCTCAACGTGGGATAACAAGGCCATTGAATTTCTCGCGCAAAAGAGCCATTGTTTTGTAGGCTGTGTGTCAAGTGGCACCATCCCTGTTGGAACCACATATCGTCCAGGTCAATACCCTTCATTTAAACCAGTGAAGGGCACTTTTGCAAATCCTATGTACGCGTACATGGGAATAAAAATGCTGCTTGTGTGACGTCGACACATGTACACTATAAACTTCTTCGTGTTGTTTGTGACAATGTACGTTCGGCTGTTGCTTTGTTGTCATTACGTCAAAGTTATTTAAATCAGTTGCAGATCAGCACTTGTTGATGAGCGTCATTCGTTTTCTGCTGCTTCCCACACAAGGTATAACTGTGATAGTATGTGTGTTGCCCTCCGCTGATTTAAACCCACACTATATCCGTTATTATTTTCCGATAGCGAACACTTTTCACGGTAACTGCTTGGCCGACCTTATTTTCGAAGAAGTACGGCACGATTACGCCGCCAGCCGCAGAACGAAGTGGGCGAGAATGACGTGTTTTCACATTTCCTACAGACCCAGTTTGCTGAAATTGGCGCTTAATTCCACCAATTTTAGATTTATTTGATCGATTATGCTGACCAAGAAAATCACGGAGTGCCCGAAATGTATTTTGATTTAAACGACAATTTTTGTAAATGGCTTCAACAATCTTAACGCGCTGCTCAATTGGGTACCTTTCCATGGTTGAATTTGTCGAATACTAAAATAAAGAAATGTCAGGTTAAGTTGTGCAAAAAATTCACGTTAAGGTTTGACTTGAAACAATTAACATCGTGCTTTATGGTTTGACCACTCTTTATATTCCTCATACTTTGAGGACCACTTTCCTTTTGAAAAATCTTACTTGATATCAATTTTGCGAGATTTCGATTTCCAAAACATGGCCTAATAACACTGTGCAAGAAATTGACAAGTTTTTTGAGACACGCTGGGCACCTGGTGTTTTAACCTAATTCTAACCTAACCTAACGCTGAATCCAGTGGTGCTCGCCGTTTTTTTAGATTGGCTCGGGTTTTCGAGGTATACCGTTATTTCAAAAAAGGGAGAAGGTTGCACAACATATATTCCCGTAACTCGGTTTAGTTTATTGATATTACTAAAAAAAAACCGAAATTCTGCAATAAAATTTCCTTTAAGAAAAGTGCAGTGCTAATATGAGCAGTGGTTTTTGAAACATAATTATTTTTTATTAAAATTTTGAAATTTTTGTTTTTTAAAAATTCATAAAAAATTAAAAAATGCAGCTAGGCTTCTAATAAAAAACGAAGCTGCAAACGAAACAAGGCATAAATTGTACTTACTTTTGATTTTATTCACAAAAGTAATTAAATTTATTTAAGAATTTCATAAAACTCAATATTTGTATGGGAGCCTCCCTAAAAAGTGGAGTATGTCTCGAGAAAATGTTTAGGACAAAAAACTAATTGAGGTCGGTCATACATTTTATCTTATTAGGGGCGACTCCTGGGCATTTATGGGACTTTATCTCAATATATTTCTAGTCTGCATTAAACATTTTGTATGGTAGCCCCCTTAAAGAATGGAGATAGCGGGTAGGTATGTTAGAAATAAAGGATTGAGATGAAAAATAAAATGGGGTTGGTCATACATTTGACCCATCTAGGAGCATCCTAGGCGCTGCATGGGCCAAATTTAAGAATTTCAACCAAACATCCTATATGGCGGTTTAATAAAATTCCTCAATTTGGCCCCTGTTTTACTTTTCTTTACGGAAATTTTATTGCGGAATTTTGTTTTTTTTTTAGTAATTTCAATAAACTAAACCGTTCTTGAGTTACGCGAACATATTTCGTGCAATCTCCTCCATTTTCGAAATAGCGGTATATCTCGAAAACCAGAGCCAATCTAAAAAACGGCGAGCACCTCTGGATTCAGCGTACCCGAATTATGTTAGAACGCCATGTGCCTGGCTTGTCTGTTTTTTCAACTAGCATAGTGTAATTAATAAAAAAAGTTTTATGTGCTGTTTTCACAACACAAGTGACTAAATGTGTAGTAAAATTTATATGGAAAACACTCAAACAACTGAGTGCTTTTCATATAAATTTTACTTGTGTTGTGAAAACAGCACATTAATATTATTTTTTGTGTTATGTGTACTATAATTTTTTTAAAAAACAATTAAGTCAGTTACAGTTCTAAATCCTTTTTTTCCGTTAAATTGTTTAAAATTCAAGTTTGATTGGGAAAAAATACTTTGCCCCTTTCATCTAATGATTCAAAATCTTTCCTATAGAATCTTCATCCTTTAATCAATATAATTTTTTTCCTTTTTTTTTGTTTTTATTCTTTCTAAACAACGTGACTTTTATTTTTAAAAAAAAAAAGATACGAGTACGAATACAAATACAAATGACAACATCTGCGCCCTAATGTGCTTCTCTATGAAACGTTTTTTCAATTTTAACTGGAAATTTGTAGCAATATCCATTTATAAGAATATGCTGACTTAACAAATAAAATTTTTTTTTTTTTTTTTTTTGCTAAATTATTATTTTTTATTTGTTTTTATTCCATAAAAAAAATGCTGAGCGTTTGAGTTTGTATCTGTCTGTTTGGAATTATTAAAATTTCATTGAAATGACTCATTAGCACTCAAGAATTAACAACTACAATAATAATAAAAAAATTAAAAATATAAAAAATCATTTATAAAATTTTTAACAACTTTACTAAAAACAACAATAATTTAAAAAAAAAAACTCCAAACTTGGAAACTAATGTAAAAGAATGAATTTATTCAGAAGATGAAAAAAAGAATTAGTTCTTGAAGGGGAAGGAAGAAAAAGAGAACTATTTTTTAAAGTAAAGGTCAATTTAAATATATAATGTAAAAATTTATGCTCAAAGTTTTTTCGGGAATACAAAATTTTTTATTCTTGATAAATAAACTGAAATTTATTGTTCGGAGATAAGCTAGTTCCTAGGCGTATTGCACTGGTTGATTAGAACAGATCATCAGGAAACCTTTTTCCAAAAATTTTGGAAAAGCTTAAGATAAAACTGTAAAGCGAATGAGAATTACAAACACTAAAGTCTAATTTGCATCAAATTCAAACCTTAGGCAAAACACCACGAATAATCAGTGAGTTAATCTTTTCTAACAACCTTACATTTATTATTTATCTATTCATTCCTTTGAAACTCTGCCTCTAAAAAACACCAAAAAAAGTAGAACAATTTATTTGAACTGGTAATTTAAAATCGTTTAAACGAATTGTTTATACGTACAATATGTTTTTTTTTTAAATATTATTTTAAACTTTTTTTTGGTTTTTCCTTTTTTAATTTCTGTTTCATGTCTATTCTATATAAAAAAATAATAATAAAAAAATTATGCAAAATAAGCTGAGAGCGACAAGATGGAATTATTTGTTCTGTTTGAAAACATGTGACTGGATCTTGAAACAGAATGACTAACATTTTGAAAATAAAAACAAATCTGTTTGACTAGAAACAAAAAATCATGAATAGTAATACGTATTTAGTATTTGTGAAGTTTAGTATATATTTATTAACTGTTTTTCATTAGCTTATATTTGCAATTTTAGATTTAAAAAAGTAAATATTTGCTGTTGAGAATTGAATAAAATAGTATCTACTTTAAAAAGAAATCAAATCACATACAAAGGGTTGGTGCTTAGAGAAGGATAAAAAAGTAAATTTAAAGCAAATTTTAGTTATGTTTTACCAAGGTTGGCAGCCGAAACGAATTTTGGTATCGGTATTAAACTATTCGTTATCTAGTTTTTGGTATTGGTATTTTAATTATATCGATATACGAAATATGCAGTAAAACATTCAACCCTACCGTGAATAATTTTTTCCTAGTAATTTTTCCCCTTTTCACATATTTGCAATCATGAAAAACTCCCATGAAAAAAAAAACTTAATTAAAAGGAAGTTAATAATGTGAAAAAATTTTCACGGGAAAAAACTCCCCTTATCGTGACAAGTTGTTTTCCTCGTAATTTGTTCACGTTTCTCTTTGATTTTCTCACTTTCTTTTTGATGGGGAACAGAACATGTATGTAAGTAGTTCTTCCTATAAATCAAAAATTAAGGGCTAGCTAGATCCGATAATAAGGCACAAACTGATATATTGATCAACAATATGCAAAACAACAGGTCGATTGCCTGCGGATTTGTGAAGCTTTCGAAAGACGTGGTGGCAGAATTTTGCAATCTATTTTACTACATAAAATCTAAAAAGTGCAAAAAACTAACGTTGTTATCAAACTATCCCTCCAATACTAAATATTTTGCTTTATTATTAAAACTTTTCTTAAAAATATATAGGTGTATATTTTTGAACAAAAATTTCATTGATTTTTAATTTTTTTATCTTTCTTCTTTTTTTACATTCACTGGAACTGATAGCGTTAAAAAGTTTTTACATAAGATTCACAAAGGGGAATAACAATTTCATGGGAACCAAAATTCCACGTGTTATCTACGATAGGGGTGATTAAAAAAGGCTTGAGTTGTGCACCCAAATCCAATAGTTCGAAATATTTTAATAGTGGAAATTCAGCCGGAATAGTCTCCAAATCAAATATATGATTATAGAATAGTGCTAGCCGAAAAGGAAGTGCCCCTCCTTGAATCCGCGCTTGAAATAACTAAATAATTTCAACAAAACGCTGGATTTCTTCACGATCCTTTGCGATCGTGGCTGACCAGAGATCATATCTGGTGCCACGGGTGCCTGTAGCACCCGGTGACACTGCACCGGTCTGACTATTGGCTGGGGCCTCTTTTAGTGTGCTTCTTGATGGGAATGCTTTCTGTCTTGCAAGAGGATTGTCTTTTCGGAACTTTCGCTTTTCCGCTGAGAAGATACTTTCGTAGATTTTGGGTAGTTGTGGCTTTTTACCCAAAGTCGTAGGAAGGGATATCTTAAAAATCCAACCAAAGGGTGTATTTTTTACCACTTGTGCGAGAGCTCGGTCTGAGGGATGATTATCCCTAGGTGTTGTTGCTACTCAACAGATTCTGCTAGACTTTTTCAAAAAGCAGCTTTAACCTCAGCTGCTTTTAGAAAAATATTTGTGTATTTTTCGCGCTCACACTCGGGGAGGGGGTTGGTTGTTAAACGCATTGCTTGTCACCCAGTGGCAGTGTTGCCATTTTAGCCTTTTAGTGGCTCGATTTAGCCCATTTTCACCGTGTGTAGCTATTAAAAATGAGTTTAGCCATTTTTATACCCTCCACCACAATAAGTTGTAAAGAAGGTATACTCAGTTTGTTATTCCGTGTGAAACTTTTTTAATATTCATCTCGGACCCCATAAAGTATATATATATTCTGGCTCCTTGAGTAATTCTAAGTCGATTTAGCCATGTCCGTCTGTCTGTCTGTCTGTTGAAAAGACGCTCACTTTCGAAAAACTCAAATTGCTTGTAGTTATCCTAAACAGTTTGGGATTGAAATCCAGCCATATCGGTTCAGTAGGATCAGAGCTATGAATCAAAATGTGGAACCACCACTTTTAAAAATTGATAACTTTGTTACAAAAACTAACATGAATGATTGAAAAATGCGCGCAATGATATGAAAATTTGCAAATGTTTGTTTTATTCGACTGGAAATCACACTGTGAAATTTCATGAAGATCGGTCCATAATTTACCCTTGGCCCCATATAGACCCTACTCCCGGAAAACAGTTTAGTACGCCTAAAACCGTTATTATTAATTCTGTCATAACAAAATTTGGCACGTCACAGTTGTTTAGGACTAAAAATGACACTTAAAAAATTTCGTGATGATCGGTCCATAATTTACCCTAGGCCCCATATAAACCCTACTCCCGGAAACAGTTTAGTACGCCTTAAACCGTAATTATTAATGCTATCATAACAAAATTTGGCAGGTCACAGCTTTTTAGGACTCGAAATGACACTAAAAAATTTCGTGATGATCGGTCCATAATTTACCCTAGGCCCCATATAAACCCTACTCCCGGAAACAGTTTCGTACGCCTTAAACCGTAATTATTATTGCTATCATAACAAAATTTGGCACGTCACAGCTTTTTAGGACTAGAAATGACACTAAAAAATTTCGTAATGATCGGTCCATAATTTACCCTAGGCCCCATATAAACCCTACTCCCGGAAAAAGTTTGGTACGCCTAAAACCGTAATTATTAATGCTATCATAATAGCATTTGTCGGTCAATAATTTAATGTAGGGTAAGCCGCAACCAATTTTAATGCTGATGTATGTTTTTATAAGGATAAACTAATAATAAATAGACATCATATAAATATCACTCCTGAAATATTCAAATTGTCGGTGGAGGGTATCAAAGATTCGCCACAGCCGAATATAACACTCTAACTTGTTGTAGCCATTTTTGAACTTGTTTAGCCATAAAAATTAGTTTGGCGTTTTTCTTGTAATATAAAAAAATAACTTTTATGTTCTTATAAGAATTTACAAAATTGATAAAAGTAAAATAAACATTTTTAACAATTAAAACGCATTTTTTTTAAATCACAACTTTTACAAATGTTGGCAATTGCTATAAACAATGATGATGAAACCTTTTCAAAAAAAAGGAACAGTATTTCAATACTCAATTTATAAAATATAGCAACACTCTGTCAACTCTGTTTATTTTTGTTCGAAAGTATTTCAATATACAGATGCAGGCGGCAGCAAATTTTTTTTTAAAAATTTCAGAATTTACTATAAAGCATTGGCTCCAAAGTTTCTTAAAACTTGAAGGAAATTTTGCTTAATAAAAATGGCTTATGGCTTTTAGCGCCTATTAGACATTCATATTTCAATTTTAATTAAAACTGATTTTATTATCGGTAAGAATTTTTTCTGTGCATAGTGATGAAGATGTCTGTGACCATATCCAGCCATATTTTTTTTAAGTGTACTCTGTAATCAGAAATAAAACATTTAAATCACAAGTCTAATTACTTTGGATTTATAAATATTTTTTAAACCCGGTTTTAAACGTCAGCAATCTTAAAATAAAAAAAAAAAAATTAAATAAGAAAACGTACCAAACCATCAAGCAGAGAGGTGTGGCATTGCAGTGGCATAAAATTAGAAAGGATTGATAAACTTTTGTTTATTACTCAGATTAAATTGCAAATATGTACCTTAAAAAAATATTTTTGTAATTATCAGACTAAAACAGCAGTAAAACAAAAACAATTAAATTAAATAAATAAATAAATAATAAAAATCTACTCAGATACACGCAACCATCCTAAGACATTTGTCAACAAAATGTCGCATAAAATCTGTTAAAACAAGTCGTTGCAAGTTTAAAACGACTTAAGAAGTAATTGGCATTTTACACCAAACCGGCTTTAGAAGAACAGCATCTAAAGAATTTGTTAAAAATTGTTAAAGCAAAAAAAATAAGAAAATGTGTGAGTACTCCTATCAAACTATTACCTCAAGGTGTGTTTTATATAAGATGGTCAGTGTTGCTAAACAAAATTCCTAAAGGCTTAAAAAAAAGCAAAAAAGATCTTAAAAGATTGAAGCGTATGAATTTTATGTCGACTTTCATAAGATGACGCATTTCTGTGAATAAACTTGGCCTTAACTCAACCAGGGCTGCCTGGTACTTTTTTCCTCGTCCCCAAAAAATTAAAAATAAATCCCCAAAAATCCCCAAATTAAAAAATATAACCTGAAAAATTTAATATTTTTTTATTGATTTCTTTTCTGACCAAATTTAAATTTTTTGTTTTTTAAAATAGTAAGACAAATTTTAATAAGAAATCCCCACATAAAAATTTGTAGTAAAAAAAAACATTTTATTTTGTTTGTAGCGACTGGTTTCGGCATGTTTTTTTGAATCATTTCATGCGATTCCAGTGAGGAGTTACAAGTAGAACAATATGCTATTTTTGAAGACGAATGAGTCTATGAGTTCCCAAACTTAATTAAATGTTACCCTCTCCGAGAAAAAGGGACCTAGTGTGTCAAAAAGCGGGCTTGGACTTAACCCGAATTCTCCCGGTTTATGAAATAATCATCCGATTGTTATAATATTTGATTCATGTACTTTTTCTGTGAATTTGTCTTGTGGTTTGGTGTTTGTGGGAAGTTCTCCATTGGTTCTTCGTATTTCAGGAGGTGCCAGAAGTTGATTACGAGACGAAGAATTAATATTCCCTTCGATTGCCTTATCTGAGTCTTCATCAGTTAAGACGTCAACATCTGAAGGTACGATGTAAAACTCATTTGATACATTTTCTTCATCTTAAATATCCAAAATGTCCGCAACACTAAGAAATTTACTGATAATAAACTGAAAACAAAAAAAAGTTTAAATCAGATAGTACTCGTTGTATCATAGTGTCGTCATTTGACGACAACCAGATATATTCTCATAAAAATTATATTTCTTCTACAACTCGAATAAAGATTTTTAGCAAGAATCTTGTAAACTAATATGTATTAATTTTCATTTTATATTACTTTAGGGCACATTTATAAAATGTATTAAGTTTTTAACACTTACTTTCTAGTCAAACTCATAATTCTAAACTTTTAAAAAAATCTCTTTCAAAAAACAATTTACCACACACGAACTCTTTGACTCACAAAGCTGAACAATTTTTTTTATGGAAAAGTTGTTAACACACAACACAATTGTTATTGCTTTATTTGTTTCTATGCAATAAAAATGGTTCACCAGCAAGTTGAAGCTGCCAATATTTTTGTCTTTATATGACGACGCTAGGAGAATTCGGGTTAAGAGTGGATTCTGGTGTAGAATAAGATGAAATGAGTTAGATTTCTGATAAAAATTTATTAACCCCATAAAAACGTACAAAACGAACTTGGGAAAATCGATAAAAACATTAAAATTATGGAATTTTAAATGCGTTTTTCTGAAAACTTCATTTTCACATACTAGGTCCCTTTTCTCGGAGAAGGTCACATATTGTCTTTCATATTTACTTATTTTTGGGGAAGACATATTTGCTTGAAAATTGTCTTTAAGCAATCAAAAATTGTGTGTGTGTTTTCAACGGTTTTAGATTATTTTTAAAATGTTTTTAAAACACTTACTCAAGAATAATAACCTAATTTATTAAGTAGCTTTTACACACTTAACATAAATGGTAATCTTTATTAGGACCCTTTACACCGTATAAGTTGTTGATAAGAGTAAGATAAAAGTTTTGCTACTTTTTTGTCATATTTTATATACGAAACAAAGAAAAATAAGCGTAAATAATAAAAGTAGGGAAAATATACTAAAAATGTGTAAAATCCCCGATCATTTTTATTAAATCCTCCAAAAAATCCCAAATCCCCAATCCCCAAATGACTTTTTTTGTCCTTTTTGCTCGCATGAAATCCCCAACTTTGGGGATAAACCCCATGTCTGGCAGCCGTGAACTCAACTAAGTTGTAAAGGCAGTACCAAAGTACCAGTAGTTTTTTTTTTTTGTTTTAGTACATGACTTTTAACAAAAAAAAAAGTTTCACTTTCACATTTTGTTAAAAAAAAGCAAGACAAGACAAGAAAAGACAAAACAAAAGAAAAATATACTCGTGATGAGCATAAAATTAAACATTTGAAAACTGGTTATTTTTCTTCCAACACTTTAAAATTACGACTTAAGTTTTTTTTTAGTTTTAGCCTTCTTTTTATAACAGTTTTTAATTAAAATCACTTTAATATGAGACCACAATTAAGAATTTGTTCAAAAAAACCTTTTATTGATTTAATAATTACATTTTTAAATGGTAATACAATAAAGCTGTTTAAGGCCTAATTGTTAAAAAAAACGTACAAAAATATTGGTAAAAGGTAAAAGAAAATTCGTTATTGCAAGAAGAAAACAAAAAGAGAAAAAAAAAAGATTTTTAGTAAAATCAAAGTTATATTTCCAAATCTAAATAAGTTTGAAAGCAGTGTTGCCAACAATTTTTTTATTTTTTAATACACGCTAAAACGGTTTTAAGCACGTGCATGAAATTTAAAGTCTTTTATCATAACTACTAGTAACTATTTATTAGAAAATTATCAAAAATATTCAAATTTCCCTACGCTACTATTTAAGTGAGGAAAACCCCTACATGTAGTGATTTTTCTCTACTTCAGGCAACACTGGCTTAAAGTTTTAAACATGATTTAAATTGTTTATTGTAAAATTAATGTTAATATTTATGCGAAAGAATAAAAAATTTAATTTACATTACATTAAAGGGTGTTTTATTATACAGGCCTGTTTTGAAAATCACGTTATTTCAAATCATCTGCTTTTAGAATCACATCGTTTTTGTTTTTTTTTTTTTTTTTTTTTTTTTTTTTTTTTGGTGACAATCACACCGGAAAACACAAAAACCTATTATCGCAATATCACACGGGTGATTTTAAAAGGCACATGTGATTTGAAATCAAGTGATTTTTCAGAACAGAGAAATTTTTCGATTCAAATGTGAGAAATGCCATAAATTAAAACAACCCACTTTTTTCTCGCTTAACTTCGACTGTAACATTTTTGGCGAGTAATAGCTGTCACGGAAATGTAAGCAAAGTACTCGCCAATATACAGAAAAAGTGTCAGTAAAATTTTTGTGAAAAAGTTCCCGCTTTAAACTGTCAAATAAAGTCATGAATGAAAACCGGGTTAGAAAAAAAATTTTAACACTAAAAAATATATTAAAAATGCAATGAATATTAAGACGAAAGAAGTAAGTATTTTTTTCTTGGCAGATTTTTCATTGTTTAATTATTTTGCTTTTGACATTTTTAAAAAATAAACGAATGTTTTCAAAGGTATTTTGTAAAAAACAAACATTAAAGTCGCAGTTTAGATTATTTGGTATAGCCGACGGTTGTATTTTCGCCGCCGTTCTCAACGTATGCAATTCCAATAAATTATGACACTTATTATAACATAACGACGTAATCTTTTTTGATGGTTTTCATCATGAGTTACAGACACACTTTTTTCTCTCTGTTCGAAAAAACGAAGGAATATTTTGATTCACATTTTTTCGATGTCAGAAGTTCTCACCACAGTGACAGAACATGGGTACAGGCCTGATAACTTGAATTTGTAAAACACAACACTAAAGATTTAATTTTAATCAAAGAAAAGAATTTTTTTGAGGAATTAATACATGTCATTAACATTTGAAAATAGATTTCGGACATGGGGACACCGCTGCTGATCTTACTAAAGCGCATTCGGGACGTTTAAATTTCCTCCAAGCCACCAGCTTGTAAGCCGCACCAAACGGTAATTTTTCCAGATGTACTGGAGTCTGTAGGCTCTACTGTGGATCGGTCTCACTCCAAAAGCGGCAATTTTGTCCATTAATAAAATCGCGAATTCGTCTATAAGTTGAACGAATCTATGACCTATTTTTCTACCCTTTACCGAAGGTAAAAAGGACTAAATAAGTTTGTCATTCCATTTGTAATTTCTGCAATATTGATGTTACACCCTATAAAGTATATTTATTTTGGGTCCATTGCTTCTGAAATTCAGCCTGATCGGTCAACAAATAGCTGAGGACCATGACTACCCATTATTTTACCCATAAATCCCTTGTTGCTGTTTTTTTTTTCTTTTTAAACCCTTCACCGAAGGTTAAAGGAAATGTTTGAATTTCTCATTCCGTTTGCAATTTAGGAGATATTGATATTAAACTCTACAAAGCATATATATTCTGGGTCCCTATGAGGAGCGAAATTGATTTAACGATGTCCATATGTCTGTTGAAATAAGGTTTCCGAAGACCCCATTTATGATGGGGACTTGGTTGGCATATATTTAAACCACATATGCTCCGTTTAGTTTTTCCATTGAAATTTAGACTGATCGGTTCACAAATGGCTGAAATTTAGGCAAAAAACCACGACTGCCTCGTATTTAACCCATCAATCCTTTGTTGTTGTGGTGTTTTTTTTAAATCTGGGGAACGGCGAGAGCCAAAGATTTCAAACTGGGTACAAGCAATCTGTACCCATGTTCTGTAACTTAAGTGAGAACTTCTCGCATCAAAAAGATGTGAACAAAATAATCCATCGTTTCTCGCAAAGTGAGAAAAAAGTGTGTCTGTAACTTATGTCGAAAACTATCAAAAGAGATTACGTCGTTACGTTATAAATGTCATAACATTGCACTCGAAGCCGATGTGACATTGCAAACGTTGAGGACGCCAGTCACACATATAGTTGACGACGGCCAAAGTTTACTTAAATTAAAAAATGTTTAACGACGGCGGCGAAAATACAACCGTCGTCGATGCCGAATAGTGTAAAGTGCGACTTTAATGTTTGTTGTTTGCAAACGAGCTTTGAAAACATTCGTATATTTTATAAAAATGGTAAATGCAAATAATTAAACAGTAAAAAAATGTGCCAAGAACAAAATATTATTATTATTAGGTACTCTTTGTGTTTTGAATTTTCAATTGTTTTTTAGTGTTGAAATTTTTTCTCGCCTCATTTTTATTCGTGAGTTTATTTGACAGTTCAAAGCGGGAACTTTTCTCAGAAAAATGTTACAGTAATTTCCTTACGTGATAACTAGTACTCGCCAAAGAAAGTTATAGACACAGTTTAGTGAGAAAAACAGCTGTTTGTTTCAACATATGGCATTTTTGTTTCATTTCATACATTTCAGTCGAAAAGTTACTCGACGCGAGAGGCGGAAGGCGGTGCACTTCCCATACAAAAAATATAAGATTTCTGTTTATGTATCTTGAGAACGTCGAGTCAAAGTCTTCCAATTTGGAACAATCAACTTCGTTATCATTACACAACATCCGACAAAATATAGGCGGGGTCGGAGAAGTGGGCGTGGCACAAAATATATTTAATAAAATCTAAAGAACGGTATGACAAAAGTTGTCCTAATTTGGTAAACATAGCTGGGTTATCAACACAAAACCTCTATAAAAATGGGTGGGATTGGAGAAGTGGGCGTGGCACTTGTAGAATTCCTTATATCTGGAGAACGGTAGAAGCCAAACTCTTCCAATTAGATACAAGCAGCTTGGTTATCATTGCACAACATCCCTACAGGGAACTTACACCAAATTTGTCATGTTTCAGTTCTAAAAGGGTAGGGACCGGATCTAGTTCTAACACTTTTAAGGGGACTTGTCATATTAATATGGCGATATCCTAGAAGTGAATTAATTGGCACCTTTTCGAAACTTTGTAACAGGTTACTGAAATAACCTAAATGGACACATGCAATTTCGGTTAAAATAATGCCTGTCGCAGATATTGTCCCGATTGTGAACTGGCGACGGGATAAGTGCTTTAAGAACAATTGACACAAATTTCCCGCAAGAATCCGACAAAATGTGGGCGGGATTGTAGAAGTGGCCGTAGCACAAAATAGGTTTTTCTATATCTTAAAAGGTATTTATTAGGGTGTTCAGCCGATTTATTCTTGTTTGATTAATCGAACAATTTTAGACGATTAATTGTTCGAATAATTTAAAATTGGTAATTTCGACTAAAAGATTAATCGAAGAATTTATACTGATTAATCGAATAATTATAATATATACAGCCCAATTATGAATAAAAATTCCCCGGGAGTTTTCTCCCTTCTCCCATTTTTCCTATGTTAATTCCATTGTAAAAATGGGAAAAGGGAAAAAATTACCGGGGAATTTTGATTCATAATTGGGCTGATAGTATTTCTGTTTAATGCATAATTTTTTTAAAGTTTTAAGTCGAATAGACCAACCAAATGTATGTGTCCGTTGGAATTATTGAAATCTAGAGATAATTATTTGCAGAAGCATAGCTGAGGATGGAATGTCCGTGAAAAGTTTTAAAAACGAATGTTTATTTATTCAATTACTAATTTTTTCTTAAATTTTCGAAAACAAATCTAGTAACTTATAAAATTTCTGGATTTAGAATTATTCGATTAATCGATTAATTTTAAAATTTTATTCGCTTAATCGAATAAATTAAAAATGCCAAATATCGAATAATCGTTTAATCGAACAAAAATAAAACCCGATTAATTGAACACCCTAGTATTTATATAACTTTCTGTTATCGCACCATTGTGAAGGATATTTAAGATTCTGCATAGCCCAATATAGCATTGAAGATAGAAAGCTCTTAATGGAAGGCCCTCTAGGGTGCCAGGCTGCACTTAAAGCTCTAAAAGCTAAAGATCTGAGCTAGTAGAAGAACAGCAAATTAAACTTAGAGACAAGACAAGTTTTGTAAGTATCAAAAATTTTACCATATGCAAGCAAAAACAATAAAAAAAAAACCAAAATATGCTGAAAAATATGCAAAGAAAATCATAAAACTCTTAAGGAAAAAAAATCAAACTGCAGGAAAATGTTAAAAATAAAATTACTTAAAAAAGTGAAAATAGGTAAAACTTACTTCAACTTTTTAAAGTAATATTATTTTAAAAATTTTCCTTCAGTTCGACTTTTTTTTCTTTGCTATAAATTGTCTACTTGTATGAATTTAATCCCAAAAAAAACTAGCTCCCTGAAGTAACTGCAAAAAAAAAAGTAGAGTGCCGCAATGGAAATGAATGTGAATGAATATTCATTCAAACACATTCACCAATAACTACTGCCAAAGTAAACTTAACTTAACTTAACTCTACTGACTGACTGTCTGGCTAACAAATACACACATATACTATCTCTCCCTGTCTCCCTTTTTATTCTCCAAATCCCACTTTTCCCCCATTTTACATACATAGTTTTTTTTTTGTGTTTTTTGTATCTGTCATATTTTTTAGTCCTTGTTAACTTTTCATTTGTTTATTGGTCAGTTGGGTGGTCAGCCAGTCATTGTTCATACAATGAATTTCATGTTCCAGCTCCCCGATTTATGGAAAAATAATAAAAACAAAATTCATACTCGTTTTAGAAAAATAGAAAGAAAAAAATACAAAAATAAAACTATCCATAAATAGAAAAAAAACGGGGCGAAACTATGACAACATAATTGTTTCTACATGGCTTTTGTTCTTGTTTGCAAAATTGCATAGAAAAAAAAACTCAAATGATTTGGTATTTTTTTATTTTTACACGAAAAACAAACAAAAAAAACTAGAGTAACAAACAATTCAATCCATCCTCTAAATCATTATTGTTTTCATTTGCTCTGCCATCTCAAACGATTGTTATAAATTTTCTCGTCCCGGTCCTCCTTTTCTTTCCAACGATGTATGTATGGATCCGTGTATATGACTGGTCAGTAAATATTATTTTTGATTTAGTGTCATAATTTACATTGACAGGAATTATAATTTGCAAAATGCCAACACGTCATTTTTTGCTGGAATTATATTTATGTTGCTTTGTTTTTGCAAAATTTTTCTAAACTAGAGAAAATTGCTGTTGACACACTTTGAATATTTAATATTTGAATTTTAAATTTATTAAACACAAATGACAATTTCAAATTAAACGAACAAAAATCTTGATTACAATAATGAAAATAATTGAAAGCTCAAAAAGAGATTAAATAAAACAAAAATTAAGGATAGATAAGTAATCAAAATTTTAGTAACTGAAAATTTATTAATAAAATAACATAATAAAAAGTCTGTATTTTTTGGCGAAGGATTCGAGTAAAATTTTGTAAAAAGTGAAAATTTTAAATTGGCCACCTTTTGAGGAACCGGTTCGATATATTATTAAAAAAAGGACTTAATTTCCTTTTATTTGATATATAAAATGTTTAACTTAATCTTTTTCTTATGTTTGAATAAAACCATCATAACTTAAATGGTCTTGCGAAAGTGAAAATGCAAAATATTTTAGCTTTTGTGCGCAATCCAACAACAAAAAACACAGAACTGCAATTGTCACATCATTTGGCAAAACACGTAGCGTTTGCATCCCTGATACTCGAACAGCTGACATTTGTAAACAATAATTTAGAATCGTCAAACAGATCTTCGTAAGCTTCGATAATAATTTCTTTTGCATTGCTTCGTGGCCTTTTAAAACAATCTCACAAAAACACCTTTTTGTATATTTTAGCGACCAATAATTGTGCATATCAGCTGTTACCTAATTTGCATCTAGCATTGCCAATGACAAAATTATTGCAAAATCAAACAGTTGCAACCTTAAACGCACTAAACACTGAATACCGCAAATATCTATGTAATGTGTATTTAATGTAACTGCATTACCACGTTCTGCATTATGTTGAACACTATTACCAAATATGCAATATAAAAAAGAAGCAGTGTTGTAAATTATGATGTTTTGTATTAGGAGGTTAAACAAGAAGTGATTTATTTTCCATTCTCTTTTACTTACGACTAATTTGACAGTATTCTTAAAGTACGTATACAATTATTATAAAGTAACCATCACACATAGATGGTGCTACCCTACAACTCCCACCTAGGGTTTAATAATACTTATAAAATTAACTTAATATTAACCAATTTCATCAGACCTACAAACTGTACGAAACCGTAAATATTGCTGTTCCTTCAGCCTTAACTAACCTAAAATTCATTTTTTTTTTATTTTATAAGGGTTTATTTTTATATATAAACATATTTATTTTACAAATATATATCTGTTGCATTTATATAAAAAAAAACTATTTAAAATTACTCCTTGTAATTACGACGTTGCAACCGTCTTAAATTACGGGAATTTAAATCAGTTGGATCCAGAGGAGCATTATTCTCTAGCCTATCTCCCTCTAATACCGAGTTGTCTGTTTTCGTAACGTCTTGATTAATAGCAATACTTGGTGCAGCCTGTTCGATGTCATCCACCTTTTCCTCATTTTTACCGCTAATCATTTGATTTACGTGTCTTTTAATTAGTTTTTTACTACGGGCTAGCACACAGCTATAAGACTGGGATCCTATACGTTCCTTGACCGTCGCTTCCTGCCATGATGCTTTGTTCGGATTCGAATAATCTCTAACAAACACATTCTCATCTGTCTCAAATGCAGTATTACGATTGCCTTTATGATTTTTGCTGTTCGTTAATTGGCTTTGACCAATTTTATCCTTTACCAAGGGCGGACAAAGCATACTGAAACGCGTTTTAATTTCTCTACCTAACAATAACTTTGCGGGAGACTCCCCCGTTGTACAATGTTTGGTTGACCTGTAGTCAACCAGAAAAGTACTTATAATATCATCCAGATTTTCCCCTTCACGTAAGTTTCCCGTCAATGTCTTTTTAAATGTCTTCACGAAATTTTCGGCCTGCCCATTGGTCGCCGGATGACCCGGAGCCGTTAAAATATGCTTAATATTATTTCGCCTCATGAAGACTTTAAACTCTTCAGATGTAAACTGCCGGCCGTTATCACTAACTAGCGTGTCGATAAGACCGAACCTTCCACACACATCGCGTAATTTCGAAATAGTGAAATTAGTGGTTATATATTTTGTTTTAAATACCTCCACCCACTTTGAAAACGAATCTATAATTATAAGAAAATAAAATTCCCTAACGGGTCCCGCAAAATCTACATGAATCCTAGACCATACCGTATCCGTAGACCTCCATGGTATAAGGGGACTCTTTTCCGGACTCTGTTGACTCAACCTACATGAAACACAGTTAGCTATCAGCCCCTCTATGTCACCATCCATTTTAGGCCACCATACATATGATCTAGCCAATGCCTTTGTCTTTACTATCCCAAAATGGGAAGAGTGTAACTGTTTTAAAATTGTGTTACGTAACTTAGCAGGTATTATAACCCTAAATCCCCATAAAATGCAGCCATATTCCACAGACAGCTCGTTTTTACGTAATTTAAACGAAGTAAACTCTTCACCTTCTAGTAAGTCAATTTTCCCTCTTAGGATCGCCTCTTTTAATTTTGACAAGATTATATCACGACCAGTTTCCCTTGAAATATCCTTAAAATTTAAATTTAATTTGTTGTCACCACAAATGTAGTTTACATAACCGGGATCATCTTTATTTTCAACGGTCTCGTTATGCGGAATTCTTGATAAATGGTCCGCCGAATTTTCCGTGCCCTTAATGTACTTCATAGAGTAGTTAAAACCCGATAAAATGAACGCCCATCTCTGCATGCGTGCCGCGGCCATTACAGGAAGCCCTTTGTTCTCACCAAAAATTGCCAACAGTGGCTTGTGATCGGATTCTAACACGAAATGGATTCCCATTAAATATTGTTTTAGCTTAGTAACACTAAACACGATCGCCAATGCCTCTTTCTGTATGGTGCTATAATTTCTTTCAGGTTGTGTGAGTGCCCGCGACACAAACGCTATTGGCTTTTTAGACCCATCCGCCCATACGTGCGATAAAATTCCGGCGATGGCATGATTTGAAGCATCCGTTGATAATACAATGGGTAACTTTGGATTAAAATGAACAAGTACTTTGTCAGACGTAACTTCCCTTTTCAGCGACTCAAACGCCTCATGACACTTTTGGGACCACCTAAACTTGACGTCCTTTCTAAGAAGCTCATATAGAGGAGCCATTTTGTGTGCAAAGTTGGGGATAAACTTTGAATAATAATTAAGCATTCCCACAAAAGCCCTTACCTGCGAAATATTTTGGGGTACAGGCGCCCCCAAGACTGACGCAATTCTGTCCTTATTCACACTCAGTCCGTTCCTATTAATATTAAAACCTAAATACGACACCTCGTCTTTGAAGAACTCGCACTTACTCTCGTTGAGTCGCAAACCTACTGACTCAAGCTTAGTAAGCACTAATTCGATCGTCCTGACATGATCAGTAAAATTGTGGCCAGTGATGATAATATCATCTAAATAATTGATTACATTTGGTATTCCACGCAAGACATTCTCTATGACCTTTTGAAAAATTGCAGCCGCAGGCTTTACGCCAAACGGTAACCGAGTCATTTTAAAAATTCCTAAGTGCGTACTCCACGCACATAACATTTGAGACTCCTCATCCAAAACTAACTGGTTATAGGCATTAGATAGATCTAACTTTGTATACAACTCACCCCGCAGGGACGCAAATAATTCCTCTATTAAAGGAAGGGGATACTTTACATCCTCCACATACTTATTAATAGTCGATTTGTAATCCCCACACAAACGAATTTGCCCATTAGGCTTAATAATGGGGACTAATGGTGTACCCCACTCTGAGTTGTCTACGGGGACTAAAACCCCTTTTTCTACTAATTCTTGCAACTGCAATTCGATTTCCGCACGCCATGCCAATGGCACAGGCCTGGGCTTACAAAAGATTGGTTTTACGTTTCCAACCAAACTGAGTTTCACTGAACCCCCTGTATATCGACCTAAGTCCTCTTTAAACACGCTTAAAAAACGTTTTCGTATGCCCTGTACACACTCTTTCATGCTACTAACTGCATTCACGCCGGAAAGACCGATTCCGAACAAAACCATGAAGTCGCGGCCTAAAAGCGACGGACTAGACGTATTTGTTACGACAAAACGCAAAGTTTTACTTTGCTGTTTAAATTTTATTACTGTGGAAAACTCACCGATTACCTTTATTTTATTTCCGCCATATGCACAAAATTTATCCACGCACGGCTTTAAGTCTTCTTTCTCGAAAAATTTATCAAACGTTTCCTTTGAAATCAATGAACAGGCAGCACCAGTATCCAAAACACAATCCATTTTTCTTTGATTTACTTGTACCGACAGGGTGAATGGTGCAGAATAATGCTCATCCGTAACACTATATACAGAAAAATTTAAATCATTATTTAAGTTTTCACTACAAATATTATCTGGAGAATTTATTTCTGATACTTGAACCGTGTTAATTATGTTATTGCTACACACACTAGCAAGATGTCCTATTTTGTTACATTTATGACACTTGCTGTTTTTGTACCTACACTTATCGCTCACGTGATTTTTCCAACCACAATGTGCACATTTTTTTTTCGTCTTAGCTCCGTTATTCTGCCGCTGCTTATTGCCATTGCCGCTGCCTCTTTCTTCTTTGCTGTTAAAATTTTTTGATCCACGAGAAAGTTTTTTTAGATAATTAACCTCACTTTGTTGACCTTCATTAGTGCATATCTTAGCTTCCATTGTTAATGCTTTCTTGTATGCCACTTCCAAGGTCAAACTTTCATCCTCCTCACAAAGCCTTTCATATATCTTACCCTCGAAACCAGTTACGAATTTATTTAGCACAAATGGTTGTAGCTGTGCCCCAAATTTACACTCCATTGCTAACTTCTTAATTCTTGCGTACCATGCAGCAACCGACTCGCTTTCCATCTTTTTGGCCTCGAAAAAATTTCGTCTTTCCCGAAAAACTATGACGGGTGGTGAATAATGCTGGCTTAACATTTCACATAGGCCATTATATGTTTTTTTTATAGGTAACTCTGGAAAACACAACTCTCTCAGCAAACCGTACGCATCTAGGCCGACAGTCTTCAACAAAGTTGACACCTTAATTCGGTCGTCTTCAACTGCGGCTTCCACAAAATGTGAGTCCAAGACCTCTTGCCAATTACGCCACTTATCAACGTCTGGCCGAAATTCTCTGATACCTGTTGCCATTGAAGTAGAAAAAATACTTTCGTTATGCAGCATCGTGGTATTTCTTTCCTCTTTTGCCATCTTGCTTTTAATTTAAATGCACCAACAATTTTGCTTAATCCCTTATTAACTTTTATATTATAAATTGTTAATAAATTTTACAAATTGTATATGAACTGCACTTTTTTTTTATCCTCGTCGCCACTATGATGTTTTGTATTAGGAGGTTAAACAAGAAGTGATTTATTTTCCATTCTCTTTTACTTACGACTAATTTGACAGTATTCTTAAAGTACGTATACAATTATTATAAAGTAACCATCACACATAGATGGCGCTACCCTACATAAATTAAAGACTAGATTACACGGAATGTGAAAAGACATACGCATGTGGTTCTGACGTAATTTTGACGTCATAACAAAGCCACAATGGTCATTGTGTGTTATTTTGAGACTATTTTGAGACCGCTTTCGTATTTCACCTGTGAAAATGATTTTTTTTTATTTAAGGCTCAGTTAGTCTTTACTTTCTGTTCTGTTACGGATCAGCTGATTTGTTTTTGTTATTAAAAAACCTGTGAAATTGATTAGTTTTTCTGTTCTGTTGCGGTTCAGTTTGTAAAAATCAAAAACTTGTAAGTAATTGTAAGTGACAGCAAAATAAATATTAAAAAATACATTTTTATATTGAAATAAACTATTTTTTGATTTTAAGAATTTATAAAATTTAATTTCTTCAAATTTATGTGCATTAAAGTTATTGAAATAAAACAATGAACGGTGTAAAACTAATAAATTTGTCATAAATGGCTGATAAGTTGCTACAGAAAAAGTAACTATTACAATTTCGTAACAGAACGGCACGGAACAGAACAGAAACAGAAAGTAAAAACTAACTGAGCCTTTACTGCTATTTGATTAATTGACACTTTAATGTTCTTGTATAATCAATAATGTGTTGTGGTCATCAATATAAACTGGATTCTCTTTTATATCCGAAACTTTTAAAGAAAATAGGGCCGAAGGGTTTAAAAGTTATGAAGAATAATGTAGGACAAAGATCACTTTACACGCAGAACAAAAAACATGGTTGAAGTATGGTTATAAAAACCATATTATGTTCCGTCCACAAAGAAACTATTGTTGTTTTCAACTTTCCTATTGTCACGATTAATACAATTTTGGTTTGTATTTAACCATAAAATGTCGACCTTCTTTAAAACATCAAATATAGTTGAATTTAACAATATTATGTTTGGGTAAAATTTTGCTTTAACCATAGGTATTTTAAAAAAGAACAAACATATTATATTTTTAAACATTTATGCCTGTATTCAAAAAAAATTTTTAAATTTAATAAAGGTTTAAAGAACAAATTTACTATGAAAATTGTTCTTAATAAACGTTTGTCAAATTTCATAATCGTTTGTGAATACGGGGGTTAATGTGTAAATAAAGAAAAATTAATCTGATTTTTTTAAAGGAAAACAAAAACTAAAAAAAAGTTCGACAACTCAAAAAGCACATTGAAAAACTTTGGAGAAAATTAATTTAAAATTAATATTAATTGTGAGTCACGTCTAGTTTTTTGCTCAATTTAATTTGACACTTCTTTGTTTATGTGTTTGACAAATTCAACCATGGAGATCTGCACAATTAAGCAACGCGTTTAGATTGTTGAAGCTTTTTAGGAAATTTGCGTTCAAGACAAAATGCATTTCGTGCACTCTGTGGTTTTTTTGGTCAGCATAACCGACCAAATGTGTCCTTAATTGGGAGAATTGTGCGTTTGACCGGGTCTGTAGGTTTGCTGGCGACTCATTGGGCTGTACTGTAATGTACAAGTGGAAAAATATTTTTATTTTCTTTTTCAATTGCCCATAAGCCATTTCCGATTAAGTAATAACCCGGATTGACTTTGGTGCCCGGATATGTGCACATGTTTAATGAAATAAAACCACTTTTAAAAATATGTAGCTTAGGCGATTGGGAGCTATTAAACTGCTAGCTAACAGTCTGGTCGGGTGGGTTCTTGCCTGCTAATATCTTTCCTCGCACATAACCAGCTTGTACTTTTAATCATAATAAACTAAAACTCCCTTGCCTCTGTGATAGAGTGATGCATTAACCAACAAAATAATAGTTTCAAATTCTTAAATAAGAATTCAACGTTAAAACTGAAGGCATCTAAAAAAATATGAGAAGGTTTCTATGGTAACATCAATTTTGCTAAGTGTAAGGCACCCAAGATCTTGCTGGGGCCAACGCCTCATAACCCTCCCTACCAAATGTTTCAGTGGCGTAAATTTTACCGAAACCCTAAATGTTTTCACCCTACCTAATTCTACATCCGTAAGAAATTATTAAAATTTAGAGATTCATTTTCAATTCACAAAATTTATTCATTTTTTAAAGTTCATGTTACTTAGAAATAATAGATAACAAAATTAAAACTAGTTCAACTAATTAAAACAAACTCTGACTTTTTATAACGACTCAAATCTATTTTGCTTAGGAATACCCTACGATAATCATGAAAAAAATATACAAAAAAAAAGGTAAATATGTAAAGCTTAAATTAAAATAAACATATGACCTGAAGCAAAAACAAAATAAGAAATGTTGCTAAACATTTAAGAGATACTTAATCTCTTTTGCATTAATTCAATACTACTGTTGTTGTTGCTTCGTATATGAATTGTAAAGAAATATGCAAACAGATAGAAATACATTGGTTTGATCACTCACCAAAATTAATGCTGATTTACCATAGTAAAAAAAATGTTGCGTATGATGTTTCGGAGGCCTCTTCGAACATTCTGCATACTCTACTTGGGTAATAGTAAGTTTTTAAAAGTGGTGTTGCATATTTTCTAAACAAAAATTGATTGATTAACACTAATACACATAAATTAATTTAAATGAATACAGACCTTACTTATAATCTATATATGAATGTACGTAACTATTTTATTATTGTTAAAATATTAAAGAACATGAGGGTTAGTATAATAATGAAGTTAATACATATTTAATTAAAAGAAAAATATATATGTAAGTATATAAACGAAGGCTAATATACACTTTATACAGGACAACTGAGGTTGCGAATAGTGGTAGGACATTTAGATTTAAGTTAAAGGAGCAATGTTAATGATAATTAGTACAATAGGTTAAATTGATAATTTAAGAATTTTGAGAAAAAAAATTAGGCTTGAAGATTAATTCAATTATGGGTAAGTTCAAGTAGTTTTAGGTTTAATAATATTGTTATTTAGTTAGTAAGGTGATATGTAGGTTATAAATGCAGGCTGTAAATACTTTGCTGAGTGTAGGCTTATTTTTTTTCACGTATTCTTTTGATCTGTTTTCTTATTTTTAGTTGTTCTTAAAATATATTTTACTTCTGCTGACTTGATTGCGGAGATAATATTTATATTCACATCGGTGACGTCACAAACCTGATTTAACGCATTTCATCTTTTAATATGTAAAAATCACAAATTTTGTAGTTCTTTATCAATTGTGGTGTTGAACTAAAGGGAGAGTTTTCCAAAATATTAGAAATTAATTGAGTTCCTAGGTTAACCTTTTCGTTCTCTATTGAAATCTGAGAAAAAAAATAGCACATGATGTTTAACCATACCATTTTAACTACCTACATACTGTAATACCATACCTGAGGGGTTATGCAATACGACGCATTTCTTCGTGGGATATTTCTAATCTTAGAAGTACGCCCTCCAGGGTGGCGTAGGAACTCAATTATTTAATAAACGCACAAACGAAAACCTCGTGTGCAGATAGGACTTATCCCTATATTAAGTATTTGTTTTACCGATGTATAAATTTTAATTATGTAGGTATAAAATAAACTTTTACCTTTTTTCTTTTGTGTAATGTGTAATGTAGTAATGCTGTTGTTTGTAACAATTTAGTTCACAAAATAAAATTTTATTGGATAGATTTTTAAAATAAACTTTATCTCACTTTATGCAAACTTTTGTACTTTGCAGAACTTTAATTTTAATGTGACTTACTTCGTCAAAATCTAGCAGCAAAAGAACGATTTGATGGTTGAGTAGAAAAAATCTAAGCTTATGCTAGTGTAGATAAATGCATTGGTAGCACTTACCATTATTAATTACTTATTGTTATCGGTGTTTGTTTTTAGAGTTACCACTGTATTTACAGTCCTCAGCAGAAAGTTTTACTTATGCAATTAGAATAATTTAAATAATGTTAGTAATGTAAATAATGCAAAAATTTGCCTGTCTTAATAGAATTTCACCGACACATATAAATAATATATAGATGTTTGATATTTTTAACTAAATAACTACATTAAATTTTATAATTTACGTAATATACATAGAAACGCATTTAATTTCTGGAGCAAATTTCATAACAGTCCTATGAATGATAGAAACAAATTTGTTGCCAAATGGGGTATAAAACGTAAAGAATTGAACATAGCGATGTTTAAGTTATCTCTTTGGGATGTAAGCTTTGAATAAAAAAAATCTAGATGGGATACATGTAAAATGCATGTTCCAGATCTACCCAAAAATAAACAAAACATTTTTATTTCGATTCGACAAATAAAAGAATGTCAAGAAAAGCAGAGGGGATACTGTGTACACTACAAACCGCATAATACTTGCGTTTTCGCCAAAGTATTAGGAGGAAACCGCTTTCAGGATCTTAAATCCTTGGCATGAAAGGTTCCTATGAGTTTACCATTAAGATCCTCCAATTGGTAATAATTTTGTCCAATTTTATTTCGGATTTTAGCCCGAAGATAAAGTGGCGCAAGTTTAGAATTAAACTTTTTCTCAAAGCTACTCTGTGCAAAATTTTTCCTGAAAACAATTTGACCCACAGAGAAGGATATAGGTCTAGTTCTAAGATTGTATTGATGTTGATGATTATGATATGCATCCGCAATACTTTTCTGTAAGTTGTGACGTATTAGAGCTAAAGAATCGTCCCTGCCTAAAGGGCTTACATTTTCACCAAGCATTTTTACCTTTTCTAATAATTTATATGAAGAACCGTGAGTTATCATATCAAGTCCAAAGACTGCATGGTATGGCGAAATACGTATCGATGCATGAAATGAGTTTCTTAGGGAGCAGCATATTGAGCTAAGGTGTTCGTCCCATAAGGTTTGGTCCTTCTTCAAATACGAACGAATACCAGCAATTAACGACCGATTAACCCTTTCGGAGGCGTTAGATTGCGGCGAATACAATGCAGTGTATATATGATTAATTCCCAATTTCGTAAAAAATGCATTGAGTTCATTGGCTTTAAATTGGGAGCCATTGTCGCTTACAATGTGTTCGGGGACTCCGTACACATGAAAGATTTGCTCCAATAAAAACGTTTGTATCGCCGCAGAGGTAAATTTGCGCATTGGACATACCCAATGAAATTTCGTTAGGTGGTCCACCACAATCAACAGCCCTATGTGGCCACGCTTACTTCTTGGGTAAGGTCCTAATAGGTCTATGTACAGACGCTGAAAGGGGCGGGTGGATACTGCCTGCTTTCCCATTTCGGGCTTGGTCACAAAATTCGGTGCCTTGGTAGTTTTACAAACCTCGCATTTTCTAATATAGTCGCGGACATCTCTAACGATACCTGGCCAATAAAAATTCCTGCGTATTAAGTCTAAAGTTTTAAACATTCCCCCGTGTGATGAAATAGGTACATCATGAGCTCGGGTTATAACACTTGCGCGTAGTTTTGTAGGGACCCAAAGTTTCCACGCATTTTGTTCATCCTGTTCATTGCCTGTATAGTGGTCGGTCCGAATATACACATACTTATCAACAATCTTCAAATCCGGGTACTTCGTAGGCATGTCAGTGATTTTAGTTTTTAGCTCCTCATAATCCTGGTCAGAAAAATGCTCAGAACTCAAGTCAATTTCGGGATCAGTTAGCTCGACAGCGGAAACGTCGTCACAGGGCAACCGAGAGAGAGAGTCTGGCACAATATGATCCTTACCCTTTCTATGACTTATTGTGAATGTATAGCATTGGAGTTTTAATACCCATCTGGCAAGTCTGCCAGATAAATTAGATTGCTTCATCAGCCACACCAAGCTCGAGTGGTCCGTAATTACCTCAAATTGTTGCATTTCTATGTAACACCGGAAGCGGTTGATGGCCTCAATTGCTGCCAGACACTCTCTTTCGGTTACACTATAATTGCGTTGAGCGGTGTTCAGCTTTTTTGACATAAACGCTATAGGTTTTTCGTTGCCATCGTCATCCAGCTGGACTAAAACCGCGCCAATACCGAAATCGCTTGCATCACAATGTATATAAAACTTCCTGTTGAAGTCAGGATTAGCGAGAACGGGAGCTGTGGTTAGTAAAGTTTTTATCTCTAAAAATGCCTTTTGTGCATCTTCTGTCCAATTGAACTTCCGTTTCGACGACAACACTTCCGTTATCGGAAAGACTACAGTAGAGAAGTTTAAAATAAATCGTCTATACCATCCGGCAAGGCCAAGGAATCCACGAACTTGCCTGATGCTTTTAGGGGCAGGCCAGGAAAGTATCGATGCTATTTTCTCGGGATCCGTTTTAATTCCCCCATTTCCGATTACGTAGCCGAGATATTTCGTTTCAGTAACGCAGAAACGTGACTTACTAATATTCAGGGTTAAATTTGCTTTTCTGAATTGATCAGCAATACGCACTAAGACCGACAAATGGGTTTCAAAATCCTCGGAAACAATTACAAGGTCATCTAAGTAACCGAAAACACAATGTTTTAATTCAGGTGGTATTAACGAGTCCATTAAACGGCACATCGTTTGTGGGGCGTTACAAAGCCCAAACGGCATGACCTTGAACTGATAGAGGGGTCTACCCGGGATTGTGAACGCAGTGAGAGGTTTAGCCTGATTGGCTAGGCCGATCTGCCAATACGCATCTTTTAAATCCAGTTTTGAAATCAGGTTAGCTCTAGGAAGTCTCGCAAATATACCCTCAATACTTGGAAGCGGATAGGCGTCTTTAATGGTCACTTGATTGACCTTTCTGGCATCTAAGCACAGGCGGACTTTGTGCGGCTTAACCACTAAGCGCATTGGAGAACTCCATGGGGATGATGATTCTTCAATCACCCCTAATGCCAGCATTCTATCTACTTCTTTATACATCAGCTCCTCCACGGCCGGAGAAACTGGATAGAATCTTTGTTTTATAGGCGAGGCATTGCCAACGTCTATATCGTGCTTAATGAAGCTGGTTCTGCCCAAGCCGTTTTTCTCAAAATTAGGAAATAAAGCTATAATAGCCTCTAGCTGTGAATATTGGCTTGAAGTTAGAGGAAATTTTTTCTCATCTGAGACTAAATCAGATTTTTCTATATTTACGGACAAAACTTCGGACGGTTTTTTAATATCGGACAACTCAGAAGGACAGCTAATAATTGCAGATTCGAATAAATCTGAAGCTAACGCGAATAACCTCCAAAAGTCTAAACCCAAAATCAAATCTTGTGACAACGAGGGTACAAGCCACAATTTCATTCTATGTGATTTATTTCTAAAAGAAACATTAACGTCGAGATACCCTAAAACCTTTTGTAGTTTGCCATCTGCCGTTTTTACGTTGGCATTCATTTTGTTAAATTGTTCCGAACCCGAAAAATTCTCCTGAGCAAGTTTACCACCAATGCAACTAATATTTGCACCCGTGTCAAGCAGACCTAACAGTGAAAAGTTTAAAAACCTTACATTTGCATAAAACCTTCTATCAACCGTATTATTTACGACAGTAGATACAATAAACTTAGAAGTCATTTTTCGCTTCTTGAAATATGTTCGTAGTCGAACGGTGGAACGTTTTGGTCGTTGTTTCGGACAGAAAAAGAGGGATGAGTTTGAAAAAATTAAATTACGTTTAGCAATATATTCCTGCATTCGTTGATGATAGGGTCTAATTGGAAACAAAATTCTATCCTTATTTGGTGATTGAAATCGCTCAAGAATCTTGAAATCTTTTACAGATTTGGTATTGGACGTATCAGGTAATTCAGAAAAGGTGTTTAAATCTTGATAGGATGTCGAATCAGGGCTATTTTTAACAATCAGGTTGTTAGTTAAATCAGAGTTGGTTGTAGTTGTATTAGAATTTAGTAAAATTTTTGTGGGTGTGACGGAGCTGTTAAGTTTTTTGAATTAGAAACTTTTTTGGAAGTACATTTCGGGCACTGTGGCCGATATGTATTTTTTTCGCCACATCCATAACAGAATATGGTTCTAGTACCAAGGCAGTCTTGCCAATGATGACCTACCTCATCACAGTTCCAGCACTTGGCACTAAAAGGTTTTTGCTCTATACTTTCTACGTTAAAATCTTCATTAGGTGTTTTAACAATATTAAGATTTTCAGAACAGTCGAGTTCTGCCACATTACGTCTTGGGTAATTAGTTGAAAACATTTTGCCTTGGGAATTCTTTCTTAAAAATTCATCCGTCATCAGGTTTTCGCGCATTTGCACCAGTTTCCTTAAATGAGCGATTGAATAAATTGGGACATATAATAGTTCGTGACGAATATCTAAGCGAAGATTTTTTGTTAAAATTTCTATAAGCTCATTTTCGGGTATAGGTCTATCTAAACGATCTAAAATGGAGGATATTGCCTCAAAAAATGAATCAAATGATTCTCCTGTTCTCATTTTGCGATTCCTGAGTTCTTCCATCAAATCAAAATTAGTCTTAAAGTCTTTATACTGACATTTAATTGCGGCACAGAACTCATTCCATTGAATACTCTCCACCTGCTTATGGTAACGCCAAAACCATTCACGGGCCTTACCAGACAACAGTATATGCAAGTTTTTGCAAATAACAGAAAAATCATTTTGGAAATTGTCAGCGGTCAGAGACCGTATTCTATATAAAAATTCTTCCACATTTAAGCCGTTCGCTGACCCATCGAACTTAAGGTTCCAATTTTGGATCACTGAAGTTACTTTGTCCGATCGCACACTAAAATTATCATAGACACTAGATAAAGGAGAGGTAGGATTGATAATATTATTATTTCTCTGTGCAAAAGTCCGAGGTTGTGAATTATTAGCATGTTGGGAATTATAAGCTCGCTGTGAATTATTAGCGACGATATTCATATTTTGTAAAATACGTGAAACGCTTGTTTCTATTATATGAGATAACTGTGTGGGATTAATAATTACATCGCTTTGAATATTAGGAGAATTCCGTGTAGAAGTAAAATTTAGGGTATTATCATTATTATCAGTTGGATTAGTATTTTGAACAAAATCTAACGAGGAAGATGCGTTCTCATTAAACAGATTTTTGGTAACATTCCTAGTATGGTACCTTTTTGCCATGGCACCTCGTCCTTTACCACGAGCATTAGTGTCACCTTTTGGTACAGGATTTTGCCGAACATTCTTTTGAATGTTAAATTTTTTAAGATCCACAAGATCACATGCTTTTTGGCAATCGGGACATTCTGCTGATTGTGAAAGGTGTTTTTCAATACACTCTTTATGAAATACATGACTACAGTTCATGATTATTAGACATTCATTTTGTTCTAACATAGGCTCGTTACAAACGATACATTGCGTACTAATAAAACCAGATACCGTACTCAGAGCTGGGAGCGGGGTATGTTCCAAAGACATTTTGTTTTTAATTAATTGACAAATGAAATAAAGATAACAAAATGTAATATCAGAGAATAGATTTCTACTTTATCTAGGTTAATTTTCCCCAGATAGAAAAAAAATTTATGCACTAAGGTAAACTTAGAAAATGTATGTTCAATACAAAAAACTTATGACAGTTCCGTTTTTAACTAAAACTTTATATTCATAAAGTATATTGGTATATTGTTCTTAGAGAAAAAAAAAGAATCCAAATTAAAAACCGGATTAATATAAAGTTTCTGTTCGAGCAAAATATGGACGATAAGTTCCCAGTACTGTATACAAATAAAATTTGCCGGAAATACCAAACAAATTCGTTTTAATTCAATTAGATAAAAATTCCTTACATATTGGATGCGAAGTGAGTAGGATGAGAAAAAAAAAATATATATATTCCAATAGAAAAATTGATGTTAATAGAAAAAAGAATCTATTATGTTCCTAAGTTAAACCTGAAGTTTCCTAAAATTAGTCAAACCTGTGTTAATAAATATGTCCTTCTTCTTTCAAAACTAACTAGGTGGATATAAATATGCACATTGCGAAATTTATATACTTTCCTTGTCTAATTAGCACACCGATGTTAAGACAAAAATTTTTGAAAAACTACAAATTTTACTTAAAAACGTTAAGCAATGAAAAAAAAAATTACGATATTAATTTGATCTATCTATAAAAAGGAACTTTAAGGGAATTTTCGGTCGTTTTATTTGATCTTCTGTCGTCAAATAACGAAAGTCCAGAAAATTTTAAAAGTTTATTTTATAAACAGCTTCAACCAATATCACAACTTTAAATTCTGCTAAAAAAATAGATGAAAAGTAGCTAGGGTTTGGACCCATTTAGTAAATAACCTGGGCCCCACGTTGGGCGCCAATTATGTAATGTACAAGTGGAAAAATATTTTTATTTTCTTTTTCAATTGCCCATAAGCCATTTCCGATTAAGTAATAACCCGGATTGACTTTGGTGCCCGGATATGTGCACATGTTTAATGAAATAAAACCACTTTTAAAAATATGTAGCTTAGGCGATTGGGAGCTATTAAACTGCTAGCTAACAGTCTGGTCGGGTGGGTTCTTGCCTGCTAATATCTTTCCTCGCACATAACCAGCTTGTACTTTTAATCATAATAAACTAAAACTCCCTTGCCTCTGTGATAGAGTGATGCATTAACCAACAAAATAATAGTTTCAAATTCTTAAATAAGAATTCAACGTTAAAACTGAAGGCATCTAAAAAAATATGAGAAGGTTTCTATGGTAACATCAATTTTGCTAAGTGTAAGGCACCCAAGATCTTGCTGGGGCCAACGCCTCATAACCCTCCCTACCAAATGTTTCAGTGGCGTAAATTTTACCGAAACCCTAAATGTTTTCACCCTACCTAATTCTACATCCGTAAGAAATTATTAAAATTTAGAGATTCATTTTCAATTCACAAAATTTATTCATTTTTTAAAGTTCATGTTACTTAGAAATAATAGATAACAAAATTAAAACTAGTTCAACTAATTAAAACAAACTCTGACTTTTTATAACGACTCAAATCTATTTTGCTTAGGAATACCCTACGATAATCATGAAAAAAATATACAAAAAAAAAGGTAAATATGTAAAGCTTAAATTAAAATAAACATATGACCTGAAGCAAAAACAAAATAAGAAATGTTGCTAAACATTTAAGAGATACTTAATCTCTTTTGCATTAATTCAATACTACTGTTGTTGTTGCTTCGTATATGAATTGTAAAGAAATATGCAAACAGATAGAAATACATTGGTTTGATCACTCACCAAAATTAATGCTGATTTACCATAGTAAAAAAAATGTTGCGTATGATGTTTCGGAGGCCTCTTCGAACATTCTGCATACTCTACTTGGGTAATAGTAAGTTTTTAAAAGTGGTGTTGCATATTTTCTAAACAAAAATTGATTGATTAACACTAATACACATAAATTAATTTAAATGAATACAGACCTTACTTATAATCTATATATGAATGTACGTAACTATTTTATTATTGTTAAAATATTAAAGAACATGAGGGTTAGTATAATAATGAAGTTAATACATATTTAATTAAAAGAAAAATATATATGTAAGTATATAAACGAAGGCTAATATACACTTTATACAGGACAACTGAGGTTGCGAATAGTGGTAGGACATTTAGATTTAAGTTAAAGGAGCAATGTTAATGATAATTAGTACAATAGGTTAAATTGATAATTTAAGAATTTTGAGAAAAAAAATTAGGCTTGAAGATTAATTCAATTATGGGTAAGTTCAAGTAGTTTTAGGTTTAATAATATTGTTATTTAGTTAGTAAGGTGATATGTAGGTTATAAATGCAGGCTGTAAATACTTTGCTGAGTGTAGGCTTATTTTTTTTCACGTATTCTTTTGATCTGTTTTCTTATTTTTAGTTGTTCTTAAAATATATTTTACTTCTGCTGACTTGATTGCGGAGATAATATTTATATTCACATCGGTGACGTCACAAACCTGATTTAACGCATTTCATCTTTTAATATGTAAAAATCACAAATTTTGTAGTTCTTTATCAATTGTGGTGTTGAACTAAAGGGAGAGTTTTCCAAAATATTAGAAATTAATTGAGTTCCTAGGTTAACCTTTTCGTTCTCTATTGAAATCTGAGAAAAAAAATAGCACATGATGTTTAACCATACCATTTTAACTACCTACATACTGTAATACCATACCTGAGGGGTTATGCAATACGACGCATTTCTTCGTGGGATATTTCTAATCTTAGAAGTACGCCCTCCAGGGTGGCGTAGGAACTCAATTATTTAATAAACGCACAAACGAAAACCTCGTGTGCAGATAGGACTTATCCCTATATTAAGTATTTGTTTTACCGATGTATAAATTTTAATTATGTAGGTATAAAATAAACTTTTACCTTTTTTCTTTTGTGTAATGTGTAATGTAGTAATGCTGTTGTTTGTAACAATTTAGTTCACAAAATAAAATTTTATTGGATAGATTTTTAAAATAAACTTTATCTCACTTTATGCAAACTTTTGTACTTTGCAGAACTTTAATTTTAATGTGACTTACTTCGTCAAAATCTAGCAGCAAAAGAACGATTTGATGGTTGAGTAGAAAAAATCTAAGCTTATGCTAGTGTAGATAAATGCATTGGTAGCACTTACCATTATTAATTACTTATTGTTATCGGTGTTTGTTTTTAGAGTTACCACTGTATTTACAGTCCTCAGCAGAAAGTTTTACTTATGCAATTAGAATAATTTAAATAATGTTAGTAATGTAAATAATGCAAAAATTTGCCTGTCTTAATAGAATTTCACCGACACATATAAATAATATATAGATGTTTGATATTTTTAACTAAATAACTACATTAAATTTTATAATTTACGTAATATACATAGAAACGCATTTAATTTCTGGAGCAAATTTCATAACAGTCCTATGAATGATAGAAACAAATTTGTTGCCAAATGGGGTATAAAACGTAAAGAATTGAACATAGCGATGTTTAAGTTATCTCTTTGGGATGTAAGCTTTGAATAAAAAAAATCTAGATGGGATACATGTAAAATGCATGTTCCAGATCTACCCAAAAATAAACAAAACATTTTTATTTCGATTCGACAAATAAAAGAATGTCAAGAAAAGCAAAGGGGATACTGTGTACACTACAGTACTTCGTCGAAAATGAGCAATGAGCCAACGAAACAATGGCTCTTTTGCGTTGTGGCGATGTTAATTGGCCGTCACGATCATGTGATTTGACACCGTTGGACTTCTTTCTTTGGGGATATTTAAAAGAAAAAGAGTACGTCAATAAGCCAAGAACAATTGAAAAGCTAAAGGATGAGATAAATCGGCACATTAACGGCATTGAACATCAACTATGTCTCAGAGTCATTAATAATATGGACCATCGGATAGAGGTATGCCAATGAAGCCTTATTGTTATATAATTGTCATATATCCTTCTATAATAATAAAAAAAATATTAAGATAATTCTCGAAAAACGTTTTGGCTGGACCACCCTTTATTGTGAATTTTAACCATAATATGGTTAATTTGACCATATAAAAGATAATGCGATTAATTTTTTAACATGTAATGGGTCATTCTGGTCATATAATAGTTAATTACGACCAAATTATGGTTGATTTTGAAATTTGTAGGTAACCATACTATGGGTTATCTACAAACAATGGCATTGTTTAAATCCAACACCATAGTAAGTTGCTCTTCAACCATATTTTTTTGCGTGTAAAGGTCTGGATAATTTTTAAAATATAAGAAAAATGTCTAAAATCTGAATATTTAATATTTTAGAAACTCATATTAACAATGAAAAAATATTTAGGTTAAATTTTTTCATAAAAACATTCATTAGAAGATTAAAATCTCTTATATAGAAATAAATTATTAAAATCCCTAACGTACTTAAAAAAAAACTTATAATATTAAAACTAAACTATTGCTATTCGAAAATGTGGCATCATCTGGTGGAATATTTTTGAAAATATTTAAATGTGTTTTCCCCCCCAAGTTTTACACTATGTTCTCATGTAACTAATAGCTTAAGTAACATAATGGTAATTTTTTGTTAAATAAAAACCGAATTAAAAATAAAAACTCAAAAATAATTTTACATTTTATTTTTTCTTTTTGTTTTTAGTCAAAAGTTTTAGGTGCAACGCACCGTTAAATAGACTTTTCATTTAATTTATAACTGAAATTTAAATTACTTACCCGTATATTTATACATATCTAGATACTTACATACACATTAGATACACAAACTACACACCCTAGAGGCCTCTGAAAAGATTATAGTTTCGATGATGACGTGTTGGTGATGTGATGTGATGTGTTAAAACATTTTTCTATTTGTTACCTTACCATTGGAGTCGGACTGTGTAATAGTGTTACAACCACCGTTAGACGAATTTAAATGTAAAGATCACATTTATATCAAAAAAAAATATGTATTAAACGAATATTTTTGTTAGAGTTGAGTTTTATTTACCACAGACATACTAGTTTTCATAATTTATTTATATGGTGGATTATCTTTTAAACCATTAACTGTAAGAGAGGGTCAAAAGTGTTTAGGCTACAAACACTGTCCACGAAATTATTTTGTTACAAGTAAAATGAGGTGGTGGTACCGTAAATATGAAATTGCATGTTTTTCCTTGTGCTGCTCAATGAAGAAACAATTGTACAATTTACAAGCCCTGTCGTATTGCTTATCGTTTATAAAAAATAAAATGTTTGTTTATGCACTTGTGAATAGGCAAATTTTTTGTATCGTTACTTTGTCATATTGCTAAATGTTAAAAATGGAAAATTAACAATTCAATGTACATTGTCAATTCACTTTGAGTTAATTTTTTAAAAAGATTAACAAATTTCTTTTCACCAAATAATAAAAATAAAACAAAAAAAAGCAAATTATTTAATTTTAGCTAAAATATTTTACTTCGCTCTTGGTTTTGTTTTATTTCCTCTTCTTCTTTAATAAAATTTGCCATTCACATGAGTTGATGCCATGAAATTAAACCAGGTATGAGTTGAAATTTTAGTAAATATTAATTGATAAGCAATTTTAATTAAAATAGCTTAAAAAATAAAATTCACCAAACAAATCGATCATTTTCAGGCCTGGCACATTTTTCAAAACATGTTAAAATCAATCGTATAATAAGACAACACTTTTGTATAAAAATTACCAACAACAAGTATACAATATTTTATATTTTACTGTTTAAAAGCATATTTTGGCGCTTGTTAAATGATGATTTCAAAACATAACAAAAAAAGTGTTTTATATTCTGGTTAACAGATGTTTTTTTTTAATATCTGTGGCCAATTGACGTAACCAAAAAGGTGAAATAATGTGTTCCAGAAACTTATCTTGCAATAAAGCCATAGTCGATCGTGTGGTGTGGCTCGTGGCATGGTCTATTTCAAACTACATATCGTCCAGTTCATAATCTTTAATTGCAGGCAAAGCCGCCACATTTTCACTAACAGAAGCGACACTTTCGGCAGGAGCATATTGCGACCAATTATGTAACGCTTCAAGTCTCTTAAATTTTTCTTATAATCTCGGCCATTCCTTGCAAATAACGGCTTCGCGGGAATATACTTTAAGTAAAATGTAAATTATTTCAAAATGTAAAAAATTAGATCGGTAATGATAATTTAACAGATGACAGATATTTAACAGCTGACAGCCTTGACAAAACGATGGCTTTAAAACCACAAAATGGATAACCCTGTATCATTAAATTGTTAAATGTTTTGCTTCCAAGTAAGATATTTTTGTTTTTTAGGGCATATTGTTAACAATTTTTAGAGCGTAATTTTATGTTGTTTTATACTGCAAATTTATATATATTATAATTATAGCAAAAATATTCATTCTAATATCGCTCTTAATCAAAAAATACAATTTAAATGAAATTATGGTAAGTGCTTAAGGAAGGATGTGTCAAAATTCTTCGTAAAATAATGGACCAATTTGTCTTATTGAATCACAAAAACGTGCAAGATATGCATTTAAGAGAAACAAAACAATTTCAGCTTTTTGAAATATCAAAAAATAATTGCACAAGTTGAGTGCTTATAACCGGTGTGCTTATAAGCGATACTACTTGATTAAAATGTAGTCTTCACTGAAAGAATTTTCATCAGAGATCCAATAGGTTTTAATATTAATCCATTGAAAAATTACATTAAAAGTCAACCTATGTAACCCTTAATGGGATTAATAAAGAATGTTACATTAGCCCCCCGTTAATAAAATGTTACGTAAAATCGATGAAAATGTTTTATTATTTTAATGTCAGAAAATTTTATTTAGACTGTGACTATTTGTCATCACATTAATAAAACATTTCATTAACATATTGATAAGAGTCAAATGTGTAAAGAATTTTTTTTATTGTTTTAGTATAAATGTTTTGAATGAAATTTTTAATTTGTTCAATGACATAAATTAATTAAATTAATGATTAAATTTGGTAATTTTTATGACAGTCTTTAATTAGTTTAATAATTGTTATGGTTATATATTTATGTTTCTTTATTTCAGCCATGTTTTCTATCTGCGTTTTGAGTTGTTGTGAATTTTATTTTTTTTATTCCTGTTTCAAATCATCAAGTTATATTAATTTTATTTCTTTTTTCTATTTCTGTTACATCATGTTATGTTCTGCTTTCATACGCTAACCTTTTAGTAGGTTCTATTTAATTCATTTTCCAGTCCGCGACGACCTTCATCTACGTAAATCTACTACGTAAATTTTGTGTATTTAAATTAACAATTAAAGAAAAAAGAATGTGAGAGTTTTTGCTCTTGTTGTCTCTTTCTCGTTGTTTGTTTTTGAACATATTACTAACATTTAGCTGAAATCAGTATTTCGTTATCGTAATAAATTTTTTCCATTGATGTTAAAAAACATGAAAATTTACAATTTTTTTCATATATTTTCATGTCTATCGCTAAAAATGGAATTAAAAATACGTTTTTACAACAATTTTAGGAAGAAACTATCTTCTAGTTTTAAGTATTTTGAAGTCAAAGAACTTTATCGTGTTTTCATTGATTCATGGAAAATGTGAAGTTAAAAAAGATTCCTTTTCTTCATTAACTGGAAAATATTTGAATATTTTCATTAATAGTTCATTTTATTCTTAAAAAACCTATCGGAATAATGTATAACAATAAGTTGAATTTTTCTTTTGAAAGAGACATTAAGTTGTAATTAATTTAATGAAAAATTTTAACGAAATTACGAAACTCAATTTCGTATTTTTAATGAAATTGCTTCATTATATATGTAAAATTTCATTCCCGTAATGAAACTTTTCATTGGATTAAGGAAAAAAAAAATTAAATGAAATTGATTCATTAGATTTATGAAGCATAATTCTTTTAGTGTATTTCTAATTTCTGTTTTCAGCCAAAAGTTCGGTAATTTATGATCGTGCAATTTTTCTGAGTTTTTAATGAAAACAATTGTGTAAATTTTGTTTATGTACTTTTTCTAATTAAAGGTCGAATTAAACGCAACTTAAACCAATGCCATAGCCGTCACGATGGCCATAGAAACCAAAATTCAATTGGCTTGTATGGTCATCGTTATGACGTTATGGTAAATCACCTATAATCAAATACAATGGTGCCCATAAGGTTGGTTGGTTCAAACAGCTATTTTGTATGGCTATGGTTATGTCACGTCCAATTTGAGCTTTAAATCCATTTTGCACTTAACAGTAATTTAAAATCTCTCAAATCCAGTATCTAATGCTTAATTTTTTTATTTCTTTTGTCTTGAAACTTTATCTTCTGCCTTTTATGGTCATTCATACTTTGTACACAAAGCAAAGCTTTGAAAGTGAAACAAATGAGTGTTTTTTTAAACTGAGTCTTAAGTATTTAGAGCAGAAATAACTATTCACGTTAAAAGAGTGAATTTTATATGTACATAGTTTTTTGTTTGCCTCATATTTCTTTAAAATTACATCATTTAAAAAAAAAAAAAATTTTAGTAAATTAACACCTTTTAAAGAAACAAAAATTAACAACAAAAAAGCTTTTAAGTTTTAATGGGGTTTTCTTAAAACGATTAACTCCTAAACGCTGTAGAGAAGGAAATTTAAACCATTTTTTTTATAAATCCCATAATCTCTAACAGAAATTTCCTTCAACAATAAATGACCATTTAGGGATTTACTTTTTTTTTTTGAAATCTAATAACCATATGGGAACTGTAGTAGACAGGGTTTTAGTTTTCATATTTAAGTACCCATTTAGTGTTTTCTTAAACACATGTCACAACATGTCATTCACATACAAAACTCCTCAAACTCCCCTGAGTGCGTCCGTCTTCTCTTTGATTGTTGGACTATAGATTTTCTTGAGGTGTTTTTTTTTTTTTTGTTTTTTGTAATTTAATATGTTGATGGGAATTGTTTGTTTGTTTCAATTTTAATTTCCCCTGTTTTTTCTTTTTTAAAGCCAACCAAAACCACAAATATGTCAATTTTACTTTTCTCTATCTATCTGGGTTTGACTTAAATTTGTTTTTTTTTTATTTCATCTTCATCTTACTTTTTGTCTTTAAATGCCAATCTGTAGTAATCTTATGGTTTGATTTTTTAACAAGATTTTTATACCTTTCACTACGAATTGTGGCAGTATACATGAGTTTTTCGATTCGTTTGTAATTCAACACAAATTGCTTGAGATTTTAAAAGATAATGTATTCCAGAAGATTATAAAAAATAAAAATAAGAAGATAGTAAGAAAAGATAAACTCACTGTTTATTGTTGTTGTTTTTGTTTAAGCTTTAATATTGTAACAAGTAAAACTAGATTGTTTATAATTCTTTTTCGCTTAACAGTTTTATATGTAAATATCTTTAGTTCTTCAAAAATCTTTGGAAAAAGTTTCCTGATGATCTGGGTCCTGTTTCTCGAAACTACAAGTTAAAAATATACAAGTAAAATATATTTGATACAGAAACAAAAATTTTAACGTATTTAACGTATTTTACTTGTAGATTTGTAAGTTATAGTTTTGAGAAACACGGCCCTGGCCTAGGCAACCAGTGATAGTGCGCATAGGAATAGCTTATCCCACCAACAATAAATTTCAGTTTGTCAAAAGTACGAATTGGGCATTTAGCACATTAAAACGAAACCTTGATAATGAACTTTTGACTCCCAATAAAATCTTTGAAAAATCATTTTTGTTTAAATATATTTTACTTTTTAGCGCTAAAATCTTTTTACGACAAAGTACTTTTTTCAACACATAACATATTTTCAAGCTAAAAACATGATAATTAAACAAAAAGTGCTTTAAGTTACCAAAAAGTGTCTTTCGATCCTAATTTTCATATTTTTAATCAGGCTTAAGTTAATTAAATTTCATTTTCATTAAATTATTTTAATGAAGAAAGGAATTTTACAAGATGAAATGAATTAAAATTTATTGATAATTTTTCATTCTTGACCGACCGGTGAATTGAACCCACGTTCACGGACAAGTTGATTTGACATGCTTCGATAGTAAACACACTATCTCTTCAGAAATCTATTCCGTTTAACACTCACCGCCATTGACGAAGTTGGCAGCAGTCAAACATCAATCTTCAAACCAAATAGTATTTTAACTTTGAAAGATCGAAATTTGCGTGGAATGATTATTTATTTTAATTGATTTGCATGCTCTTCATTACTTCTGGTTTTCATACTTTTTGTCAAGAATTCTTCTGAAGTTTAAAGAACAGTTTTCAGCTTTTCATATTTTTGTCTTTCTTTTTCTCGTTGACCTTTTTCAGCAAAACTTGAACGACTGTTAACCGCAAAGATATCTAAAGAGATAGTGTGGTTACTAATAGTAATAGTAACTTACTATCGAAACATGTCAAATCAACCTATCGGTGAACGTGTGTTCAATTCCCCGGTCAGTCAAGAATAGAAAATTATCAATAAATTTTAATTCATTTTATGTTGTAAAATTCCTTTTTCATAAAAATAATTTAATGAAAATTAAATTTAATGAACTTTAGCCTGATTAAAAATATGAAAATTTGTAAATATAAAAAAGCATAAACAGTTCAATTAAATAACCACAATACTAATTAAAAAGTATCTTTTTCAATAAAAATATGCGGCATTCATTAAAAAAATTTAAGAAATTATTGTTATATTCAAAAACGTACTTTAGTTTGAAAAAACAACGTTTTTTCATAAAAGAACTTTAATCTAATAAAAATCTAATTAAAGCGTAATTTACCATAAACATAGAAAGAAAAAACTACTTACAAATTTATGTACGAAAGTACTCTAAGCAATCCAAAATGGGATTACTTTCGGAAACCAATCCCAGAATTTCTTAAAATAAGTATAAAATTCTTGAATCAAGTAAATTAAAGTTTGAACTTTTCGTTGACCGTTCCACTTTAAATACTTTAAGCGTGCATACGCTTGTGTTTGTAAAAGTTTGTTGTAGAAATAACAAAAACACTACAAGAACAAAAACATGCATTATTTTCATGTTTAAAAAGTAAAATAACGCTCAAAAATTCCCAAATGCTATTTGCTAAAACTATTTAATTAAATACATCAAATTTTTAAAGTAAAATGATTACGAAAATCATATCTGGCATGCTGCTGGGGTCTTATAATTGAGAGTTCTCCTGTGATTAAAGGAGGGAATACAAGAAAGGTTAATACAACGGGTGGGTAAAGAAAGTAAATAAATAAATAGTCTTCTCGCTATCTGATCCTCAGGGGTAAGTGTTAAGACTTAGAATCAAAATCCCACTTTCGGGATTGTATCAAGCTCAGTTTAAGATAAATTTTTATCTTACTTTTACCTAAGTCAATCCCGTTTTCTGATTATTTTAAGTACGGGGTATTTGAATGATTCATACTTGAATCAAGCATTCTGTACCTGACTTATGGAAATCCTTATTTACCGTACTATTGACACCGCTTCGGCTTGATTTAAGTACCGATGGATGGATTTTTCTTTTCAGTGATGATATTTTTCAATTACAATTTATCTTTTTAGTAATAAAGTGGTAGCATGAAATACCACTAAAAAAAGTACCTCTAATAAATTTTATAAGAATTTATTTTAAACAAAATCTAGTTTTAGAAAAATTACTTGAAAAAAAAATAACGCCAAATTTAAAAATTTCACGAAACGAATTAGAAATATAAAAAGAAATTTGTACAAAAAATCAATAATTTAAACCTAAAAAAAATTAAAAAAAACCCTTATTTCACAGAAAATCACTAATTTCAAACTAAAAAAGAATTACGTACAACAAAAAATTTATAAAATACAATTATTGTATATTAAAAAATAAATAATTTTATTTAACAAATTAATTTTAGATTAAAAATCGCTTTAATTTAAGAAACTAAAAATTACAGAAATAACAAACTGCAAACAAAAAATGAAGGAAAATAATAATGTTTTTAAAAACAAAACTCAATTTTCCAAAAAAGAAAAATATTTCTAAAATCTGGGAAAATATTCCTGAAAAATATTAAAGGAATAATGCCCAATTTTCAGGATAGTAATTAAATCTAAATTAAGTTAATTTTCATAAAATCTTAAATCGTATTTAAATACAGATTGATTTTTTGAGTTTTATTTGAAAAGTCTTATTTAAATAAAATAAAAGTATGGTAGCACTACTAAATACAAAAAAAATATCATAAACAAGTAAATTTATTTACAAGGTGGTCTCATAAAACAGCTGATTGTTATTGCTTTGCCTCTTGTTGTTGTATTGTCGTGATATTGAGGCCACCTTGCTAAAATATTACAATAGAAACTTAAGTTGAAATTAAGTGTACCACATCGGTGAGTTAATCGGTGTTTTAATATCAATCCTGAAAATTTGCCATAAGACTACTAAATTATAAAAAGCTTTTGAAATTGTAATTTGACTTAGAATACACATTCGAATTAATAAGAAAATTTATTTCTAAAATCATAATAATGATTTCTGTTTCATTTTTTTAAGGGTATTTCACATTCGTCATGACCAAAATTATTTTTCTTTATTTACATTTATCTCATGTTTCTCTTTCCCTATCTCACAAATTCTTAATTAATATATTATGTTATTGATGATTTAAATATAAATACATTTTTTTATAGCTAATGTTCTATTTCTTTTCATTGCAGACATGGCATAAAACCTGCTTCAGATGTACAGAATGTGGCATGACATTGAATATGAAAACATATAAAGGATTTAATAAATTGCCATATTGTGAAGCGTAAGTACCTAATTAAATGACTAGTTTAAATTAATACAACACAAAAAAAAATTGGTTGTAGCAACCAAGAACAAGGACAATCGAAAAAATTTTTAGGAACTATAAACATTTTAATTTTTAGTGACAAAAATTTAATGCAAAAAACCAAAAGTATAGTTTTGTAAAAAGTTCTCAAGTTTATTATTACTTTTTTGTAATCATGACAGCGGTTCACCGCTAAGAAATGGGAAATTGGTAAACAGGGTTGCCGAGATCTGTGTAATTATCCAAAAATTTAACAGAAACTTTTTTCTTGGGCAATTTTTGATTAAAAAATATTTGTGTAATTTTGACTTAACGGAAAAGCGATTTCAACTGAACGTTCACCGAATATGACCTGATAAACGATTCGCAACAAATTCGTTGGTTTAAACGAAAGTTCGATTTCAAACATTTCCAACACCCGCTACTCGTTTTCAGTCTCTCCTCTCAACATCTCAAATTGCATAATTTAAACTCATTTCCTTTTCGAATATAATAAAACTTTAATTTAAACAAATTTTAAGTTTTATTATTTTAATGTCGCAAAATTTATTTGGATTGTGGCCAAACTGAATACAATTTTATAACAAACCTAAAACAAAATAATTTAAATCATATTACAGCAGCAAACATTGCAAAATGTTACGAAAAATTGCAACAAAAAAAATTTGTAAAATGTGAAATAAATACACATTTTGCTGGGCATTGGCGCCTTTTTGATGGAAACTGTTAGACATTACTTAATAGTATGTACATGAATATTTTAAAATAAAAAAAATTGAGGAATAATTTTGAAATCCTTTGAATTTAAATCAGAAAAAAAAGTTGCATAGATTTTGCACAAAAAAAAACAAATTGTTCTCTTAAATATAAACAACTTTTTTAAATATTCATAATTTAAAAGAAAGTCATTTTTCTTTAAGTGTAAATATTCTGAGGTTTTTTTTACCACAATACTTTTGAATCTAGGCCATATTTCCTGGAAGTTGTCCACTTTACGAGTATTAGTAATTTAAAATATCATCCTGTGCTATGAAAGAAAGTAGTACGAGGGTTACTTTATGAACTTTATTTTTTGTTACAGTGCTGTTGTTATAAAAAGTACTTTTTGTTTAAAAAAAAGAGTATTTTCGTTATAGAGGTTACTTTTACAAAAAAAAAAAAAAAAAAAAACTCTTTTTCTTGCAAAGAGTACTTTAGGTTTTGAAGGTAGTTTTAGTTGAAAAAAAAATAAATTTTATTACAAAAGGTAAATTTGGTTTCAAAACGTACATTTCATAAAAAGGCAACTTGTTGTGAAAAGGAAATATTTGGTAAAAAGGAAAAAAGAAAACTTTTTGTAAACAGAGAACTTTCAAATTGTGGTTTTCGTTATTTGCTACAAAAAATACTTTATTTTACAAATGTTAAATTTTTTTGGTAAAGAGTACTTTTTTGTTTTCAGAACAGGCGAAAAGTACTTCTTATAAAATTAGGCACGGCTTTTTGTAAGAGATATATTTTGTTATAAAGAAATTATTTTATAAAGAAAAAGAGTTACTTCATATAACAAAAGGTACTTTTATTGAAATATGAATACATAATATTGTTACGAAAGTAACTTTAGTTAAGAATTAGTTGTAATTATTGGCTAAGAATTATTTATAATTTTTAGTTATCTTGTATTTATAAGTAATTTTATTACCAAGCAAAAACTCACATTGCAAAGTAATGCGTTAAAAAGCTTATATAACTACTCTTCACTACTTCTACATTGGCGTTTTAACTTATTATTTTAACACGGTTATATCATTGGAGGCAAGTACTTACCACCCTCGCTTACAAATAGGGAGTTAAATAAGTCATTAAGTTTATGATACAATATCGATATCATATGTTATAATGTATGTCACCAAGACGATATCGTTATAATATCGTTTGGTTTAGACTACAATACCAAGTTTTTAATATTAAAATATATATCAAAATCACTTAGGTATTTAAATTTTTCATATTCAAATTTATTACAAATTGTTTCAATTTAGTACAAATAAAATCATTTTGTATTAGATTTGAATAAATAAAACCTTAGATGCGTTTTATTATGAATTAATTATAAATTTCGCTAATCAACTTATAAACAAGTACTTATGTATCAGATTATATGCCAGCCATTACTTAACTACTTCTATGTAATGCAGATGGTATGAAGTAGGCATTGAAAAGAAAGTTGTTCAGTAATTGCAAGTCATTACCAAGTTTTTGCTGGGTAGTTTACATTGTTATTAAAAATTTATATAATTTAGTACACTTCAATCCCAATGTGCAGAAAGCCCTCGAAATTACCGTTAAAAAAGCTTCAGTATAAGTCGTGAAATTATGTAAACATAAATAAGTGGCGCCATAAATCAAATAGAGTGGTGAATTGTTAAGCCTCGAACCTTCGAAAAACATTGCGAATGTTCTAGATGGCCGAATGGCAGTATAAATACTTGAGGCGGCTAGCATAGTGAGATCATTCTTAGTTCAGACTTTGTCAATAACGTATGACGTGGAGAAAATTATAGTTGGTTTTGAATAAAAGCTAAATATTACGGTTGTTAAAGTGACTTAGTACTAAATAAAAAATGTGTAAATTGTAAACAGTGTTTAAAATGTTGTGTTTTATTTATTCTAGTAAAGTTTATTATAAAGCAAATAAACTAAAACGGCTCTGAAAGGCAGTAAAGTAACAATATTAAATGTACTTGTTGTTTGTTTCTTATAAAAAAAAAAAAAAAAAAAAAAAAAAAAAAAAAAAAAAAACTATTAATTATAAAAATTCTTACAAAAAGTTTTTCCTTGGTTTAAAAACAAAAAAAATTTTTAAGCAATCCGTATTTTCCCATAAAAACCGTAATCTCAAAATAAAAAACAATTTCTAGCAAAAACAGAACCAAAAAACCTTTTATATATGTATATTAGCGTGGCCGTTAGTTGTATGGAGAACTTTTTTTTTTTTGATTTCTTATACTCTCCCCCTCCAAATCGGTTCAGTTTTATGTAAAAAAAAATACAAAAAAATTTCGTAGCGATAAGTTGTGTTTTAGGGAGGGCGTCCGCCCCTCAAAGTTTGCCATCAAGCCATTTATTCAAATGTAATTTGTTTGCGTATGACTATCTTCTAAAAACAATATTTTACAAGAATATGATATATGGCAATATTTAAGCTCTTCTAGTCAACAACATAAGCCTCCAAGAAAGTTTTTTGTCTTAGCTAATCGCTACGAAATTTTTTTGTATTGTTTTTTACCTAAAACTGAAACGATTTAGGGGGGGAGAATATAAGAAATCAAAATAAAAAAAATATCGGCCACCCTAATGTATATACTAATATAATAAAGAGGTAATATATGTATATTTGTTTGTAACTGGTAATCTCCGAAATCGCTGAACCGATCTTTATGCGATTGGAGAAGTGGGCGTGGCACAAAATCAATTTCTTTATATCTGGAGAACGGGTGGAGAAAGAATATGGCCAGAATTATGTACAAACATCTACGTATCAATACACAAACTCTGAAACAATCTACGCGCGATTAAAGAAGTGGGCGTAATACAAAATATATTTATTTATATATTTATTTGTATCTGAAGAACGGTAGGAGAAAAATTGTACAAATTTGGTACAAAAAGCTGGGTTATCAATACAAAACCTCTTAAAAAAATTGTAGATGTGATCGTGCCTCAAAATAGAATTTTATATATCTGGCGAACTGCAATAGCTAAAGTTTCCAAATTTGAAACCAATTGCTTGGTTATCAATACGCAGCATCAGTCAACGGGACGGGATTGGATAAGTAGACGTGCCACAAAATAGAATTCATGAAGTATATCTGAAGAATTGTTAGTGTAAAAACATAAAAAAATTAGCCTTTTATGATACGATTTTATGATTGTATATTTAACTCCATATTGGTTTGACCCCGGAAAGCGCTGGGTCTTAACATCTAGTATATTATAGGAAGAGACCACTTTTCTTAAAAGAAGGCGCTTTTGGATTAAATAGAACCAGAGTATAAGGAAACACTCACAATATCCTGTACGTAAAATTAACTGAAATTGTAATATGAATGAAATGAAAATTCAGTTACACAGACAAAAATATCTGAAGAAAATTTTTAACAACACAGTTTGTTAAAAATAAAATTTTTGGTCAACAAACTTTTTGTTTGATGCAATGAAAAAAATTATCAAATTTACACTTTGCGAAATAGCACCAATAAAACATATTTTATAATGAAATAATTATATATTTCTTCATATTTAATAAAAAAAAAAAAAATAGTTGAATCAAAGTAAATACAGTGTTTTTACAACTCTTCTATTTGTGATTCTCATTCGCTTTACAGTGTTATTTATATAATATATTTTGTTTTGCCAAAGTCTTTGGAAAAAGGTTTCCTGATGATCTGCCCTAAGCAACCTAAGCAACCATCGAAATGTGCATAGGGACTAGCTTATCCCCCCACAATAAATTTTAGTGTATTTATTTATCAAAGAATAAAAATTGGGAATTAAGCACCGTCCTAATTAGTAAATAAATAAATAAAGATTCGATAAACATTTTGTTTGATTTATTCAACATTTCCAACAATTTATTTTGACAAATCACGTAAATATTTTGTTGAAAAAAATAATTTTGAGCAACAATATTTTTATTGACTCAATTAACTTGGTCGTTGACCTCAATTCAATAACTATGACTACAAACTTTTTTATCAATACCGCAAAAATCGTCATCGAAGAAAATTCCAAAATTTTTATAATCAAATATGCGATTTTCGCATTCAAATATGAAAATTATTTTTTTCTGTGTAAAAACCGGTCTACTTATTTTTCATTTATTTTTAATGAAAAGTTCATTTAGTTTTTACTGTCATAACATCAACCCCATATTCCGTAAAAACAAATGAATTTTCAGTTATTTTATATAATTTAACTATCAAACATTAACTACCGTAAAAACGAAAGGAATATTTAGTTATTTTATGTAATTCAGTAATTTTATATAATACAGGTTTCACTCGCTTAAGCCTGGTACTCTGTTCAATATTTCACGTGAAATGCTGTCAAAACGCATATGCAAAAAAACTTGTGCGGAATATCTATGAAAAAATGTTGATGGAGTTGTACTCTGTACATTTTGTGAAAAAGTTCCGAAATGTTTTTGGCAACATTTTTTTTACAACTGCGAAATAATGTAAGCTGCACTTATTTCACGTGGAATTTTAAGCAAAAGCAAAAACGTATGAACTGATTATTAAATACGAAATAAAAAATTAAAATAATACAAACGGCTACAGTTTCTTATCCATATTTACTTTCTTTTTTATAAAAATTTTTAATAAAAAAAATATTTCAGAATACATGTGGGGTTTGTTTACATACGCAAAACAATGTCGCATACTTAGCAGGAATAAAAACGTCAAATTGTACAAACTCGCATGATAGGTAACATTGATACATGTCAAAATTTTCATGTGAAATAATTAATGTTGCTCAACATTTTTCACAAATTTGAACAGAGTACTAGGCTTTACTCCACAAAACAGTCGAATTTCTAAGATAAGGAATATTATTATTTCTTTACCCCATTTTACATGTTTGTTTTACTTTTGTTGTACTGACTGACCCCTTTGTTTACAGAAGAACTCACTATTATAAGACACCAGCAGCGTGACCGATATGGTTTTCGCAATTATTTTACTTTAAAAATTTTAACTAATAGAATATGGGAATTTTTACACAAAACAAGCAAATAGTTTTTTATAGATAACTAGCAATTTATATTTGAGTAGTTAAATTATATAAAATAACTGAAAATGTATTTGTTTTTACAAAATTCGCTGTGGAATTTTTGACAGTAAAAATGAAATTAAATTTTCGTTATTTTAAATTAAATTTTAATTTAATTTTACATACAGAAGACTTCAACATACACAACGGACAATTTATATAGAGCTGAAAATCCGTATTAATGTGCACTTAGTTTTTTGAATAAATGTTAGAATCAGTTAAAAATAAATTTGCTTGGAATTTGAAATGTTTTTTTATTTTGAAATGACTGAACGGAATACTTATTAAATAAACTACAGTCCGTTACTGTTAGTCTTGGGCTTAATCGTTCGTTTAGGTGACCGGTCATTAACGTTCAATTCGAAACAGTGAACGAGTTCGTTCATTTCGTTCAGTCGGTCATTTCAGGTCACTTGTCTTTTGGGTCGGTTGATCGTTTGGATCAGTCGGTCTTTTGTATCAGTTGCTCTTTTGTGGTTTTCGTTCAGTCATTCACAATTGATTGAATACGGCAATGTGTTAAAAGAGTATAGCAATATTCATATAAGAAATATGTATACAATAATAGAAAACAATAAACACAAAGCAAATTCGAAGAAACATTTTGCTTTGTGTTTTGCATTGTTTTTTGTGAATGACTGATTCAAAAGACCCAAGTGAACCATATTGAACGATGTATTATGAAAATGTGTAAAGCAATGTGACAATGAGTAAAAGAAACAAGTATATTATTCTGGCATAACAAACATATACACAAGAATAGTACTGTTGTTTCTTTTCAATCAGTTGTTCGGTAAGCAAGTGAATGACTGATTCAAACTGATTCAAAAGACCTGAAAAGACCCAAGTGAACCATATTGAACGATGAGACTGAACGGCCGTTCAACGTTCATTTGACTGATTCGTTCAATTGAACCGGGTCGTTCATGACCGACACAACTCTAGTTACTGTTATAATATTGTGAGTGTACTTTTCTAAACAAGTCGCGTCTTTTTTTTAAGGTTTATTTATTAAGGGATGATTAAAAGCTTTTTTAAAACGGTACTAAAGCTTTGGTTTTAAGTTTTTGTTTATACGTTTTTAGGAACATAGTACTTTTTTAAAACAATTTCTTTAGACCTTTGTCAAAAAAATATTTTTCACCAAATGTCCTTTTACAATAAAAAAAACTCTTCCCTAAAAGGTATTTTCCCGAAATTTCCTTTTTTTAAAAAAACTATTCTTCTATTTCTAAGAGGATTTTTATTAAAAAAAGACGTCTTGTTTCAATAATGATAAAAAAAATACAGTCGAACTTCCATAACTCGAATCACCATTATGCAAAAAAAAAAAAACTTAAGACTTGTGGAGAATTGAAATTACAGAATTTTCTTGTTAAAAAAAATCAATTGCAAACTTGTGTGTACAATCAGGCCTGTCACAGAAATCAATTCCGGAAGAAAGTGAAAGTGATTTCGTACTTTGCTTCACATAAAACGAAATCACTCTCGATCGGAATTGACTTATGTGACAGGCCTTAAAAATTTTTTTTTTTATTTAAAACAGGCACTATTTGAAAGCTGCATACCTTAGTATGTATGTGTAATAACCAAGTTATAATGAAGTAAAAAATCGGCTTTTTTGACTTCTAGCTCTCTAAACCAATTGAGGATTTCTTTGTCGGTTTCTTTGTAAATTGGAATCCTAATGCTTTTACTAGATAGACGAGATATAGATTCAAACGATTTGACCGTACTAGCTAGGGTATTTAGCGACCCTTTTCTTGAACCCCCCCCCCCCCCCCTTCGATTTCTTTTATTAGCTTATAAATTTAACCAAATACAAATAATTTTAAAAATTATCATATCGCGCATATGACACTTCTGCATAAAACTGATACATAATGATTAAAAGCGAAATAAACAAACAAATTTAACAAAACAAGAATTCATATGTAAGTATGTGGTTGGAGTTATAGGAGAACTGTATGTTGTTTATTTCGTAATAGCTGCTGCCAATCTAATTAGTTCGAGTTAGAGAAAATTCCAGTTATAGCATATCAAAATATGGAAATTCAAATGCTTTTTCCAAAAATTGTAACGTTTTTTTTTTTTTTTTTTTTTTTTTTTTTTTTTTTAACTTTCCTTGCAACCCTCGTTTTATTGCAATTTTTTTTAAAGTGTTTTAAGTAAAATTGAAATAAATACTGCATTTCCCTTTTAACAAATTGGAAATTCGTGTAGTTTTAGAAAGTACTTTAAAAAAAGACTTTATTGAAGTATCACTTCTTTTTTTTTATTTATTTTTTATTATTTTTTTTTTTTTTTTTGAAAAACATTTTCAGAAAAGTGACATTGTAAACAGAGTGATAAATACATTTACACATCACTTACAAATCCGACATAGAGACAATTGCATTACTTAAGCAATTTTATATCATAACACTTTGTTTCATATTGATAAAGTAGATAAATTACGGTAAATACATATAACAAAATATATTTTTCCGCTCAAAATTCTGTTGTGTGTGCGACTCGAGCCATGACAAGCAAAATTTACGATACTTGTTAATTGATTTAAAGGAAACCCCTCCATTGTACCTATAATTAAAATCCTTGATGTCTACACTTTAAAAACACATTGCCACATTGAACATATTTCCCCACTTTATGTCAACAACGTCATCATCATTCTCATCAACAACAGCAGCAAGCAAGCAACATAAAACCTCAGTTTAGCAATAAACTTTCCAACAAACAATTGCAATAAAAATGGCAAGTACGAAAAAAAAACAAATCTTTCAGCCAGAAGAAACAATAAAAAAGAAGAAGAAATAGAAAGAGAGAAAGGGTGAGAGTGAGAGAGCAGCAAGGAAAAAGAATTATAGTAAAGTTTATAACATCCTGTTTTGCATACTGACACATTTTTCTGCTGTTTTATTTGCTTTTTTGCCACTTTCCACCTTTAGATAAGAAAAAAAAAACACATTAAAGCATTACTTGTTTGTCTACCAGTGTACACATCTGTGTATATAATCTGTAATCATATCGTTTTAATCAAACAATTTTGAAAAAGCCTCTTCCGAAGTAAAACAGCGCATTTTCCGCAACTTTTTGTTGTTTTATAGGCGATGCAGCTACTGTTTGTTTATGCTGTTGTTTGTCATGGGGAGAATTTGCACATTTGTGCAACAATATGTGAGTGTAGAGTGTTTAGAGTAAAACTAGTAGGAAAATTTGAGCCTAAACTTACTGTTAAATGTAATAAATCTATTGTTTTATTACATTTTGCGGTTGTTGTCGTTATTATTGTTATTGTTTTGCTATTGTTGTTTTTGATGTCGTTTCTCTACACGCAATATTTGTTGCCATTTCGATGCAGTAGTCACAGCAATCTTGGAATTTTTGAACCGGCTATTTTTATTTAGTCCACCATAGACAGGCAGGGACGGAAATATCAGCCTATATTCTGTATTTTTTTTTTTTTTTTTTTTTTTGTCTTTTGCTAGTTTTGATTTATTATAGTCTATTATTTAAAATAATAAAGCAAATTTATCCTAGTAAAATAAAAATGTGCGTGGCGGTCTCTTGACGTCATTCTGAATGTTAAAAAATATTGAAAAATCTTGTCTAGTAGTTTTGATAGCAAAATAAATTAACAGCCGTATTCATAAAAACTTATTGATGATTAATTGACCGTTTTTAAGCAAAAATTGCTAAAGTTGTATTCATAAACGAAAAATAGTCTATTGAACCTATATTAAACCATTCATAAAGTAAGAAAATTTATTGTTGGAATTGCCCTTCTTTAAACCAAAATGACATATTAAAAGGTGTTTGCACTTTATGATATTATTTTTGTGAAATATGTTGAAAAATAATGACAAAAATGTTTTATTTATTACAACGGACATGTTAAATACATTTTACAAATTTTTTTTATTTTAGACAGCCAATTTAAAGTTATATTGATATCTATTTAAAAAAAAATTTATATGATTTAAATGAATATGTTCAGGGGCAAATGCAGATATTCTCTTTAATTATTTATTAAATTATTGCAACTAGTTGTTTTTTTTTTTGGTTTAAAACAACAAATTATTGTTCAAAAATATAAAAATAAAATAAACAAATCATAAATAGTGATGTTAATAAAAAGTAAACAAACTTTTTATTCGATTACTTTCTTATCGTATATTTAAAAAAGGTTCAAACAAAAGTTTTTATGATACTATTCGCAAACATTTTGTTCAGCAACTAAAATAATATGTGGTTTTATTTGATAAGAATAATTTTGAAGGTCTACAATCAAAAAAAAAATTGTAAAAAAAATTTAAATATAGAATATCATGTAAACCGAATAGAAGTTTCGTGCATCACTAACAATAAAATGACAGCCAAAAATAAAGAAAGTTGCCATACTTAAACAGAAAACCGCTGCAAACAGTTAATAGTAAAAAAGCTGTTATTGTACGTTTATGAATACAAATTTGTATAAGAGGTTTATAGGACAAAAAGCGTTTAATAGTTATTACATACTATAAGCTTAAAATAAGAACTTTTTATGAATATGGCTGTAAAACTTTAAGATTTAAATAGGGGAATAAAGCCTTTTTTTTAGATTTGTTAAACTTAAGTACAGTTAATCTAAAGTAGAGATGAACCAACTGGAACCTGATTGGAAAAAGAGAAAAATTTCGTATATTTTCAATATAAAACAAGTAAGAAAATATAGTCGGTCAAGTTCGGCCATATAATACTCTATACCACAGAATTTAAAAACAAATTTTCGAAAGTGTACCTAATTTGGGACTCATGGGCAATCATGGACCCGCCAGCACAATATTATGTATTGAGGTTAAGATTAGGGTGTTCAATTAATCGGGGTTTATTATTGTTTGATTAAACGATTAATCGATGTATGTATGTAATTTTTAACTTATTCGATTAAACAAATAACATTTTAAAATTAATCGATTAATCGAATAATTTTAAATCCAGAAATTTTATACTCAACGAGATTTTTTCCGATAATTTTAGAAAAAATTAGTACTTGAGTAAATAAGCCTTCATTTTTAAATAAAACTTGTCAATGTAGTTCCAAATTGTTGCTTTACTTTCGGGCACTTAGATTTTAAAAGAGTCAGTATAACTTTGGATTTTTTTAATTTTTCACGGATATTCCATCCTCTGCTGTGCTTCCGCAATAAATTTCCTCTAGAAAATCTTTTTTAAAATATTTATTCATTGGACCACTTGTAGCCCCCTTTGATTTTGTCCGTGGAGCATCTTCTTCAAGTACTGTGTTATAGTCATTGTGTAAGTGATAAATTAGTGAAGTTGTTGAGGAACATTTAAGTTAATACATTTTTAGACACCTGTTACATTTAGCATTATTAGATTTATCCTTCGTACAATATTTTTAAGCCAAACTTATTCTAAAGAGAGAAACGCATGAACTATTTTTATAAAAACTACGTGCGTGTTCTTGAAATCAAAATGAAGTGGATTTAAAATCGAGCAAATTTTTAAAAACGACCCTGTAATGAAAGTTCATAAATATATTCCTTTTTATCTACTTCATTCTTTAGATATCTATTATTTTTGCAAGGACAACACTTTAAACAACGAAAAACTGCGGTCATTTTGTAAATAGTAATTGAATTTAAATTAACGTTCGATTTTAATTTCACTTCATTTCGATTTCTAGAACATACCCGATAAATTAATATAAATCTTTGAGTTAACATACCTTTGTCATACCATTGTTTTAAAAAAATGTAATACAAATATAAGCTTAGTTACTCACTAAACATGACTGTTTTTTTTTTAATTCCAATGAACACATACTATATATTACTATTATTATATTTAACGGTATAAACTCTTCTATTAATCCTTTAATCGAAATTAGCAACTTAAATTATTCTTACAATTAATCGATTAATCGAACAAGAATTATTCGACTGAACGCCCTAGATAAGATTCATGTAATAGTTCTTTGTGCCGATTTATACGATACGTATCTTCGTGTGTATCTTTATCAATATAAGATTTGTTTGCCTTTAAGCGATTTAAGGATGGGGGTTATATGGAATTTATGGTTCATTTTGGACCTACCAACACAACATTTTGTCAACTTTATTGTCGCCAATTTGTATGTCAATACCAACATTTATAAGGAAGTTATGGCATTAAAAGCTATTTTCGGGATTCCAATAAAAGTTTGTAAAATGGAGCAGATGACAATCTAATAAGTTTAAAACATTGATGTCCAGCCCATACCACAATTTTGGAAATTAATTCACACACATTCTTCACACGCATTCTTACGCTCTTTCATTTAGTCCACGAGAGTACACAATTCAGTCGTCGATTATCAAGCGACGAGTGCACACGCGGCGGATGCTTACATATTTTTTGTATTTTTATTAAGAATATTTGTCTCTTTATTCACAAATACTAATAAAAAGCAATACAACCACAATTTACATTTTGGACATCACTGGCTTAAAACAAGTTTATGGGCACAAAGAATTTATTCCGGAAAGAACCTATGTATAAACTTCATCAAATTATCTTCAAAATTGCGTCCTGTACTTTGCGCAAAAGGTTTACAGCCAGCTAGCCGGAAGGACGGTCATAGTTAGATCGACTCACAAAGGTGATTTCGGCAATTGAAAATCACACCAAAAATTAAAAATACGGAACACAACAATATCACACGTGTGATTTTAAAAGTAACATGTGATTTAAAATCACGTGATTTGAATTTAATTGATTTTCAGAACAGGCCTGTATATTAGGGGTGGAAAAGTGTTATATGGAAATCCTTAGCAGAAAGATTTCGAACGCAAGAATCCCCAATTTTGTGAAGTTTGTAAAAAAAACGCATGAGCCAAAAATTTGTAAATGACTCCTCATCGGGGTCAAAGCTAGGGAAAACGATACAAACGCCAAAAAAAAAAATCACAACTGTCCCTGAGTCGCTCCTAGAGGGGTAAAATGTAGGACTGACTCCCACTAATATTTCCCCCCTACATTTTTTTTTAACATATCTGTGCTCCTTAAAGGCTGGTATTCTGTTCAACATTTCACGTGAAATGCTGTCAAAACGCATATGAAAAAAACTTGTGCGAAATATCTATGAAATAATGTTGATAGAGTTGTACTCTGTTCATTTTGTGAAAAAGTTCAGAAATGTTTCTGTCAACATTTTTTTAAAACTGCGAAATAATGTAAGCTTCACTTATTTCACGTGGAATTTTAAGCAAAAGCAAAAAGTATAAACTGATTATTAATTAAGGACTAAAAAATTTGAATAACACAACCGGTAACAGTATTTTTTTAATCCATATTTACTTTCTTTTTTATTAAATTTTTTATTAAAAAAAAAATATTTTTAGTAAAATACATGTGGGGTTTGTTTACATTCGCAAAACAATGTTGCATACTTTGCAAGAATAAAAACGTCAAATTGTACAAATTCGCATAATAGGAAACATTGATACATGTCAAAATTTTCATGTGAAATAATTAATGTTGCTCAACATTTTTCACAAATTTGAACAGAGTACTAGGCTTAAGGGGACTCCCATACTCAATATTATTTTTTATAAAATTACCTGCCACCGCCCTAACTAGCCCCAGAGTGGACCCGAGCATTTTTTCAGAACATACCTAGTCTCCATCTTTTATCATGGGGGCCACCCATACAAAAATTTCGTAAATGGAGGAGTTATACAACATATGTTCGCATAACTCAAAAACGCTTTAGCTTATTGAAAAAACTAAAAAAAACCGAAGCTCCGCAATAAAATTTCTTTTAAGAAAAGTAAAATTTTAATTTTAAAATATGCGCAGTCATGTTAAATATTAGGGAAATATTAGTGGGAGTCAGTCCTACATTTTACCCCTCTAGGAGCGACTCCGGGACAGTTGTAAAGCTTTTTTTGGCTTTTGTATCGTTTTCCCCTAGCTTTGACTCCGATGAGGAGCCATTTACAACCTGTCCCACACCCCCTAATTTTTTGGCTCATGCGTTTTTTTATAAACTTCACAAAATTGGGGGTTCTATCGTATCGAAATCAAAAAGTCGTGCACTATTCCACCCCTTCTGTATATATACTTTATAGGGTCTAAGATCAATATTGTAGAAATAACAAACGGAATGACAAACTTTTACACACCCTTTCCACCTGTGATGAGGGGTGTAACAATGAGTTATTGTAGTTAAATGGTCAGTAGTGTTTAACGTAATTTCTCATTACGTTTTTGCTAGATAACCCCTGTTTGTTTAATGCATTTAAAGCAGTGCAATTACTTAATATTTATTAAAATTCTTAGGACAACTTTATCTACTAGTTACAAATTATTTGAAATTTACAACATTTATTTAAGTAAACAAGTCATAAGATATCAATATTTTACAAATAACTTACCAATACAATTTGTGAAATAAATATGTCTTCTTGCAATACAAAAGTTTTTAATAAGTAATAATAACAACAAAAAAAGAAAGAATTTCCGCATATTTGAGCATGATAAAGTTTATATAAGCAATAATACGTACTTATATCATTCATGCTGATAAGATAATGCTCGTATCCATATGTTACAAATACAACAATAAAAAAAATAAACTTCAGAAATTGTCACACAAGTACAACAATAAATTGTACATAAGATACAATTCATATGTTGTCAGTGTTTAAGTGTCTGTATCTTGTATCTTCACAATGTAAACAATTGCAATCGTAATCGTTTATATGTACGTTTATAAAAATCCATTCATTGCCAAAATGATAAAAAGTTTCGATATAAAAAATAGAGTTGTGAGCGTGAGTAGTTTTTGATTCCGAATCAAGCAAACTCGATAGGGTTAACGTAATCGCGCTTACTCAGGAATCATTTCCAAAGTTTCGTAATTACACACACGCACACACACACGAAATATTTTCTAAAAAAAAATTATATTTAATGAAGCACGACGCATAAATTTTAATTAAAAATGGTAACAATTTTGGAAATTGAAGCAAAGCCACGAATAACGCAGTAAAAGACATATTTTGCACATTACCGTTAACGTAACATTCTAACATTGCTAAAACAACAATTCAGTCAAAACTATGAGCCTTGACGGCAATTATAAAAAAGTCAGTCAGGAGAAGATCGTTGTTAGTTGCTAACGAAAATATACGAAGGAAATTGTCAAATGTAACGGATATAAGTAACAACAGGGGTACAAAAGTATAAGTTCATTTGAAATGAAAATAAAAAGTTCAGAAAAAGCAGAAATTAATAAGAACAAGAGCATATCTCTAAAAGACGCTAGCGAGCAGGTAAAGTGGAAAAACGTTTTATGTACACACTGTCTGTTTAAAAGCCACTAGTAGTGATCAGCGTTGCCGTTTTGGTTACTTTTAACCAAAATTGGTTACTTTTTTTCCAATGTGTACTTGTGTACTTTTTTTTCATTTTGGTTACTTTTTTTCAAGACAAAAATAACCAATTTTTGGTTTTGGGACAAGCTTACCCGCTCCGCTTTTTTAACTTTAGAAATGTTTATGGTATTGGTGCTTCCAATACTGTTTCTATCTACTTTAAAATGATTTTTCTAGCATATTATTCTGTAACAAACTATCAGCTTAAGAATGTAAAGTGCCTATTAGACGCCCATACTTGGTATGCGAGAATGGTATCCATCATACCATCAAGCTCGTGTAATAGCGAAAGTACACGAATTTTTCGCTATTACACGAGTTTGATGGTATGATGGATACCATTCTCGCATATCAGTTTGATATGTTAAAATTAAAAATTTTTGACTTTTATGTATGCCATCATACAATCGTACTCGTGTAATAGCAATTCTGTCATACTCAGTAAAAACATAATTTGAACTTTGCAAGCAAAGGGTAACGACTTGGTTAGAGCTCGCATTTTTAAACGGTTTTATTTCGAAATATTTTTTTTTTTTTTTTTTTTTCTTTCTTATTTATTGAATCTTCATACATTTAAATATGAACTAACAATAATTAATCAAATCTTAACCTAATACTTTATTTTATGTCCTGCCAGTGCCAGACAAAAATTTTCTTCATCACGGGTTCTGTTCACTTATCTAGGTGTTTGTCGCTCATCTAATTGGATAAGTGCTGCAGTGTCTCTTCTTCTTAAGCGAGTGTGGCCGCTATCATTTAAAATATTTCGTGCTAGTGGGTTTGGATGCAATTCGAGCCTTTTTAAGTATTTTACTGCATATTTCGTAATCATAGTTTTGACTAATGGAACATTGAGATCCCTGTGAATATTTGAGTTTTTTACATACCAAGGGGCAGCTGTGATTATTCGAAGAATTTTATGTTGGCGCCTTTGAATCTTTTCTATATTAGAGGCCGAGGCAGTGCTCCATAACTGAATACCATAGCACCAGATTGGCATTAAGATGGAGTTGTAAAGAAGAAGTTTGCAGTCGAGACTAAGGACAGAGTTTCTACCAATAAGCCAATGAATTTGAATGGCTTTTAGTTTCATTTGAGTTAATTTTGCCTCTATATGGCATTTCCACGTTAATCGCCGATCCAGATGTATACCCAGATATTTTACATGCGAAAGTTGAGGAATTATTTGATTGTTGATTGTTATATGGGGGCAAGATTCCCGGCGCAAGGTGAATGTTATATGCACGCATTTTTGCTCATTGACCATTATCCTCCATTGTCTTAACCATATTTCTAGTTGAAATATATGATGCTGTAAGAAACGAGATGCTTCATAACGGTTTTCGTGGACGCTTAGAAATGCTGTATCGTCTGCAAATGTTGAAGTTTGGGTGCAGTTACTTGTTGGCATGTCCGAAGTATAAATTAAATATAATAGAGGGCCCAGGATGCTGCCTTGTGGGACTCCAGCGCCAATGGGCTGAGGTGAACTTAAGAAATTTCCTTCTTTAATAATAAATTGACGACCGACTAAGTAGCTTTCTAGCAGCTTGTGTGTGTTTGCTGGTAAATTTTGTTTCAATTTATGTAATAAGCCTTCATGCCAGACTTTATCAAATGCTTGCGAAACATCGATGAAGAGTGCTGAGCAATATTTTTTTTCTTCAAATGCTTTTCTTATGACATTTACTATTCGATGAGTCTGTTCGATTGTGCTGTGTTTTCTTCGAAATCCGAACTGATGGTTTGGAATACATCTATTTTCACTTAAAATCGGTGTTAATTTTTAAACTAATAATTTCTCAAACAGCTTTGACATATTTGATAATAAGCTAATAGGCCTATAAGACTCAACTTTTGTATGATCTTTACCTGGCTTTGGTATCATGGTAACTAAGGAAACCTTCCATTTTTGAGGATAGTATTCGAGGCGTAAAATAGCATTAAAAATAAAGAGAATAATTTTCTTTGCTGTGCGAGGTAGCTCTAAAAGCATTTTATTACTGATTTTATCAATACCAGGTGCCTTCTTAGTGTTTAAGTCACAAATAGCCTGTTCGATTTCTCTTATCTCAAATCTGAGGGGAATAGCTGCTCTAGCAGGAACAGGTGGTAACTCGACCGCAGTATCGTGAGATATATTTGGGGTAAATACGTTTTTTAAATGATTAACAAACAGATTTCCCTTTTCATTATCATTTCTTGCCCAACTTCCGTTCAAGTTTCTTAATGGTGGCTTAGAGATAACTGGCCTATTTAGATTTTTAGCTGCACGCCATAATGAGTAGTCTGATTGCGGAGTTGCATCAAGTTCCTTAAGATATTTTTGCAGAGAATCCGTTTTCTGTATCTGTAGTAACTTTCTTAGCCTTCTTGTACAATCTTTTAACAAACTCTTAAGTTGAGGGGATCTGTGCAATTGCCACTCTCTTCGGGCTCTTCTTTTTTCAGACAGGAGACGCTCAACATCTGTGGAATAAATTTAAATATTTTTAGTTTTTTTTTGGGTAATACTGGAATGTTGTACAGCTAGCTTCAGAAAACTGTCAAAATTAAGAATAGCGCGATCTACGTATTCCGGTGTACTAAGCGGAATATTTTCTGTGCAATGGGTGCTGAGATATTTTTTATATTTTAGCCAATTGATTTGTGTAGCTGGCGTCGCTAAGTAACCAGTTGGAGATACAGTTCTATTGGGGTTCATTAAAGTAACAATTGTTGGTGTGTGGTCGGAAGATAATTCTAAGGAAGCTTCAACATAAATCGTTTCTAAGGGGATGTTTTTAACCACGCCAAAATCGATGACATCTGGTATTTTTTGCTGATCAGTAGGCCAATATGTTGGTTGTCCGCTCGCTATCACATTCAAATCCATTTTAGTAATAGTATTAAATAGAACACGACCCTTTGGTGTTATAAGTCGGGACCCCCAGAAGGTATGTTTAGCGTTATAATCGCCAGCGGCCAGGAAACAGGGTCCTAATGATTTGAAATATTTATAATATTGGCCTTCTGATATTGAATATCTAGGTGGGGAGTATAACGATGAGATTACTACGTTTCTATTTAATTCTTCAACGCAAATGTTTGTTGCTTGAAGATAATCTTCACGATGATCACCCATTAGGTAGTGTTTGACTCTGGTTTTAATTAAAATGGCAGAACCTCCACAAGCTCTATCTCGAGGGTCCTTTGTATCATATAGTATATAACCATTTATTTTAAACGTATTTTTTGAAGTCAAATGAGTTTCAGAAACCATCATGACATCAATTTGTTTATTTTTAAGAAAGTATTCTAGTTCATTTTTATGTTGGCGGATGCCGTTTGCGTTCCAAAAACAAATTTTTATACAGTTCATGGCTTGTTAAGTACAGCTTGCAATAACATTGATTGCATTCTAAGAATTTCCTGCATCATATTACCCATTGTGTTCGTAAAATTATTTACTGTTTGCACTAATGTTTCCATGGTTTTTTCTAAACGACTTAAATTAGAAACTGGAGTTTCATCATTACTTGGCGAGGCACCTTGCATTGGCTCATGGTTTGATTTTAGAACGTTAGCATAAGAGGTTCTGTTATTACTAAACTGGGGGGCTTGAATTGCATTTGTGATAACTTGATTTGCAACCTGCATTTGAGGGGCATTTGTTTTTGGTCCAACCGTCTGCTTGACGATATTATATACAGGGCATCCTCTATAATTGGCAGTGTGATTACCGCCACAGTTGCTACATTTTTTTACGTTGGGGTCGGTTTTAGGCTTATCGCAAGAAACTGTACCGTGTAGCTCACCACATACTACGCAAACAGGGGGTAAGTAGCAGTATGCCTTTGTATGGCCAAATTCTTGGCAGTTTAAGCACTGAACAGGTCCATTTTTTTTGTGCGGCTCCTCAATTGTGATTTTTCTGTATAGAATATATTTTAAACTATAAATGGGATGCGTTTCGTTTTTTTTTAACTTAATGTCGCCGGGCTCTAATTCTACTCGAAATAGTGGTTGTGGATTTTTGTCTCTATTTCTAATATTTACCACGTGTTTTATCTTGAAGCCTTTTTCTTCTAAGAAAGTTTTAATTTCCTCTGGGTCTACGCATGAATCAATTCCCTTAATCACCACCTGGAGACCTTTACTGCTCTTGAGTTGGTATGTATAAAAACTTTTTTTAAGTGCCTCAAATTTGTTAATAATTTTGCGAAAATCATTTTCATGATTCACTTGAATTTTCGTTGATCTATATTTTCAAACTTAAATAAAACACGTAATAATTGACACAAAGTTTTATTTAGAGCATTGAACGATAGAATGCAAATGCGTATCTTATTTTATAAAGAGTATGTCATCCAGATGTCTTCCGTCGAGTTGAACACACTATTCGAAGAGGAGCCTTGTTTTTCGAAAATTTTCGAAAAAAAAATGATACAGCTATCTCATGCGTGGATAAGGCACACCCTGCGGCAATGCAATGGTTTTTGATGTTTAAATCGAGGGTTGCAAGTTCTTGGAGACCAGTAACGGCAGTTTTGCTTGTTGACGTGGCCGTTAAAGTGAAAATAATCCTCGCCGCTCCAAGAAAGGGATTTACAGTACGAAAACGCTCAAACATCGTTTCACAAAAATTATTGCGTAAATCAAAGTCACTTTCTTCCAGTTCTTGAACGATTTAAATTTTAAAAGGATGGAACTTCAGATCCTTTTTAAAAATTTCATGAATAATCGCTCTTGGAAGTCCTTGTGAGGCTGCACTTTTCCGTATTAAAAGTCACGGATTTTTACGTAAAGATCGACTGAGCCCTGTCCGAGGGACATTCATAGTCGCAGCAGTTGGGCGGAATCTCTGCGCCCACGAAGGAATTAAATTTACACTCGGCTTATCACGTATTTGCCGAATACCGAACTTTGAACAAAATTGTCGACGCGCAATTACTCTTAAAAAATGTGTGCACAGCGAAAGCGCGATGCTCACTCGACCACAATCGGTAATTCCAACGGCGCCACCCTCCCTCCGCACCGTTTATTTCTTTTTGAAACTTAAATAATTTTCTAGGAAAAACGATTAGGTGAAATATCTTTCCAAATCCAGCTGATTAATATGATTCGTACTATTTTCACTTCAAAGCATCTATATATCTGTGCTCACAAGCAATAACAGTTGAAGTCGAGTTAGGAAAAATTTGACTTATGAAATGCTATAAAATTGCTTACAAAGAGCTTGCAACTATAAGCTTAATAAAAATTCACTGATTTTTGCCAACGGGTTTTCAATTAAAAATGCTTTGCTGAGCACTTGCCGAAATCGAGTTAAGATAGTTTAGCTCAATTATGCGCTTTGATACAGAAAGGCTTAAGAAGTTCTACTTGTAATAGCTGCCTATAAAAAAGGTTGAAAGCTCTAGCTCAAACAGTTTTTCAAATAGACGAAAATAAGTGTTAACTTGGTATATGCGATGCCACGCCCACGAAAAATTATATAGCCTATTGTTTTTTCCCGACCATCGGTAACATAGTGTCAAAATTTTATGAAAATCGGCACAGCAGCTTAGGCGCATTTAATACAAAATAATTTTGGTTACTTTTTTTCGCTTTTGGTTACTTTTTGATTTGATTTTGGTTACAAATTTTTTTTGGTCGTGGCAACGCTGGTAGTGATGCTTTTGGAAGTGGAAAAACGTTTTAACTGTCATCGCGTTTTTAGATATGAAACGTTTTTCCACTCATTTGAAATTAAAATTTCTTGATTTTTGGCACACAAGTTTTTATTGTCATTAAATAAAAAAATTAAAAAAAGTGATTTCAGCCTTTTAAAAGGTTTTTATTTTGCTCACTTAAAAAACTATTATTTTGTTACTCACAGGCCTGCTTCAATTATTATATACAACATTTTTTAAACACTCCATCAAAAAGAAGCGTTTATATAAGTTTGTAATTTCTAAATCTATGTTTTTCATCAAGAACTTTGTTTTTTAATTGTGGCAACACCAACAACATGATAGTTTTTCCATTTAGATATTAACCAAAAACCGCGGCTACCTCTAAATTTTTTTTTTATAAAATTCCATGCTGTTGTTTTTTTATATCCATCATCGTAGGCACCTCCCGTAGAAAGACGTTATAGATTTCTGTAAATTTTTAATTAAGTACAATCAGTGTGACCAGATTTTAAAAAAATATAGAGCTAAATCAGGTTAAAAATAGAGCTAAATAAGGCTAAAAATAAGTAAATAAAAGCCAAAAAATAAAGCTAAATTTTTATATTGCTTTTTAATAATATTAATTTATTATTCGTATAATAAATAACACATACTATGTAAAAACCTTTTTTTTAGTCAAAATTTAAGTAAAATATGTTTTTAATCAGTAACCAAATCAAACTATGTATAGTTATGGAACAAAAATATCTTGATGAGCATTAAATTCAAACACATATTCATGTATGTATGCTCGTATAATAATAATGATTATAAAATAATTTTTTGTAATTCTTATGCCAGCATAAGTTAACCACAAAGAAAATAAAGTTAAGAAAAGTCTTAAGACTAAAATAAAATTGATAGCAATTCAAAACTACTTTGGTTGATATATATAAAAATAAAGTAAAAACAAAAAATATAAAATTAACATATAAAAAGTGATATCACATGAACGTATGTATGTATCTTTGTACAATGGTGAACATATATAAAAAAGCTCTTAAAGCTAATATACAAAAAGGAATAAATTCAAAGGCATCGGTTAATATAAAGTATAGTATAGAACAAATTTGGAATCCTATAAAATTTGGATTCTTCGTTTGCACAAATTATGAGTATATTTACTAGATTTAAAAATGTTTAATTCCAAAAAATACTTTTTATAAAAGAAGAAAACAAAATGTGTACAAAAGTACATTTCAAAACAGATTATAGCAGATATTGAAACATCGCATTGTTTTCATATATGTGTGTAGATCATCAAGCTGTCAAAAACAATAGTGAAAAAATAACTGGGAACAAGTCTAGTTTACCAACGCAGCTCTAAATAAAAAAAAAAGTACATAGGGTGATAGAAAATTGAAAAATAAGAAGAAAAAATTAAATGGCAAAATTCTCGGAAACGCATAGTTTCCGAGTTATGGACCTCTGAAGTTTTCATATGAATTTGTGATTTCCCACTACATTTTTGAACGTATATGGCCAATATTGGTACCATTTGAAAGCTTTTGAACAGATCTTTCTGGAAATGCAAAATTTTTTTAAAACTTTTTAACAGTTTTTACAAAATTTTATATCAAAATGTTACGGAAGTGCACTAGGTAATATAAATTTAATTTAAAAATCCCAGCTTCGCTAAATAAAGCTTCTCCACATAGCCGGCCTTCGGCCGGGCGCAAGGATTTTCTCCTCTATGGTATAACAAACACCGGCTTCGCTAAATAAAGCTTCTCCGCATAGCCGGCCTACGGCCGGGTACAAGGATTTTCTCCTTTATGGTATAACAAACACCGGCTTCGCTAAATAAAGCTTCTCCGCATAGCCGGCCTTCGGCCGGATGAACAGATTTTCTCCTCTATGGTATAACAAACACCGGCTTCGTTTACTAATGCTTTTCTGCATAGGTTTCCTCCACTACCAGTTTATTTTAGAAAAAATTGCATTAAAAACAAATTGAAAACATAAATGCATATATTGGTTTTTATGCTTACTAAAAACTTTTGTTTTTTCGTAAATTCATCGCCGCTCCTTAATGGATTAAGAATTTTTAAATAAAATGTTTATATCCAGAAAGATCTATTCAAAAGCTTTCAAATGATACCAATATTGGCCATATAGGTTCAGAAATGTAATGGGAAATCGCAAATTCATATGAAAACTTCAGAGGTCCATAACTCGGAAACTATGCGTTTCCGAGAATTTTGTCATTTTATTTTTTCTTCTTATTTTTCAATTTTCTATCACCCTATGTACTTTTTTTTTTATTTGGAGCTGCGTTGGTAAACTAGACTTAAGCCAATAACTGCAAATCTCCTACTACCACCTTGTTTAACTTTAAAGAGTTACTTGCTGACTTATTGTTTCTGTGATGCCAGATTTTAGCTGTTTGAGACTAGTTTATAAGGTTACCAATATATCTTTATTTTATTGAACTTTCTTTTTTTATTATGTACATATCATAAAATCATTGGAATACAAATAGAAAAAAAGGCTAGAAAAAGCCAAATTCATTTTTTAAAAAAGCTTAAAAAAAAGCTTAAAGCTAAATGAAATATATCAAGCTAAATACAAAAAAATAAAGCTAAATTTAGCTCGAAAAAAGCTAATATGGTCACACTGAGTACAATAATCATCTTGGCTATTAATATGTACTAAACATCTGCATGAAACTTAATAATGATGTTCATGAAACCTTCATTATAATTTCGTGTTCGCTTCATTCGTATTCAGTAAGATGAAATACTATGAAATGAAAGCAATGAACACTCGATATTTAAAAGACGAATAAGATGAAATTAGTTTATTTGCTTATACAAGAGAATATGAACATTAACAACCATGAAACAGAACAACCATTGAACAAATCTCGAATAAGTTCATGAAAAAACAGTATGATTTAAATGTCCGTGTTGCCAGTTGTAGAAAAATAAAACATAAGAAAGTTAAAAAAAAAAAAATAGAAATAAACATGAGGGGTAAATGCAACAAGTTTAAGAGATTCATTAATATTGAAATAAAAACTCAAATTTATTTTTGTTTTCAATGTAAATTTTCAATAAAATTAAATATATTTAATTTTATTTTCAAAAACATTCACTAACATTAAAAAATTTTCGCCAATATTTTTGTCTTAAACAGAAAAAAGTAGATAGCTAATAAATTCAAAATGCTTCACAATCTACAGATATTTTTATAATGAGAACTAAAAAATGAGATAATTCATGGTTAAAATAAAAGTGATAAATTCTAGGCAAAAAAGTGTCATATACATCATCCAGCACGATCAACATCCATCGTTTTCATATTATGATGTAAAAACATAATTTGTTCGACTGACGTTGTATTCCACCCAATGATGCAACGTTTTTCGCAAAGTAAATTTCTTGCTGACGAAAACACCCGTTCTGAAGAGGCACTGCTAGCTGGTGTGGCGAAAATTTTGCAGCTTACCTGGTATAAAAGAGGAAATTTTGATTTATTTATTTCCCACCATAGTAACACATCAAAGCTATCATGAAATACTGAAAACAACCACGTGGTCAGACTCCTAAGACACTTACAAAACTAACAATTAAATTTCTCATAAACTCATTCTTCCTTTTGTTTTTCATCTTTCACCTAAAAATGTGTGTGTTTTTTATGAGTTCGTTTCATTTCAGGGCCGTGTACAGTACATTACAAGACAATTAAGTCTTGCCATGTTTGAAAGATTTGTATTGTTTAAAAATGCAAATGACAAACAAAAAAAAAACATATTTTGCATATTATTTATTGTTTACATTCCAAATATGTATACTACACATATATGTGTATAGGTATATCTACATATTTGTTAAAATTTAAATTACACATGGGCAACGCATGCAAATAATTATATGAATTTACTGAAGTGGCAACATTGCTATTGAGTATTAATAAAAATAAATGAGAGAGAATGAAAACTATGAAACAAAGCCCGTTTCATTGAACAACCTCTGTGTGTTTACGATATGAAACGAAATGTGTTCATAGCAGCATGAATAAAACAACAGTTTGTTCGGTAATCACAATTTTATTCGAACACGACTTTCAGTGAATAAGCATTTCAGTATGTTTATGAATGAAGTTGTTCATGCAGCCCTTTAATATGTACACAACATCCGACAAAATATGGGCGTAATTACAGAAGTGGGCATGGCACAAAATAGATTTATTTATCTGGCTGGCTGGTTGTCTTTCCACGCAACCTTGTGTGTCATGTACAGCTCGCAATTTCGAAATAATTTAATAAAATTTCAAGTTTGGTACATACCTACCTACCTCTTAATTGTCATAAGGACGAAGCTTTTTAAAAATGGTGAGAATCGGTCCATAATTTCACATATCCCCCATACAAACTTCTTTCCGGAATAGTCTTTGTGCCCATAAACTATGGTCAGGCTTGACCGACTTTGCTTTCTAATGTGTTTTTCTTGCTATCACGCTCACTCTCACACGCGTAATTAAAATTAAAAGTAATCACAATTAAGAGTGATTAACGCGTGACACGATACATTAGAGTCACGCGCACATCTCAAATAATAAACGTAAAAACACAAAATTTCCATTGTTCAAATTTAAAACGATAAAAAAATATTCCAATTTAAATTTTTATTTAAAAAAAAATATCAGAACTCTAATTTTCCGAGTCCTCGTCCATGTTATGGAATATTTGCTGCAGAAATTTCTTCAATTCTCTTTTGAAACTGCTTTCGTGTCCATACAGTAAGGTTTTTTTGCAGCACTTAAGCATTTTGTATACCTTCTCTCTTTCTTTTAATAACAAATTCACAAAAACTGCTTGTACCCAAATTAAGTACACTGTTCCATTCGTCTTTCCCCTTTCATAATTAAACTCAAATGTTTTGCAGCAAATGTTTCATAATATGGACAAGGACTTATATAGTATAAATTATATTAACAGTACAGTCCAATCATAGCTAAGCTTAATATATTAAACTAATAAATGACCGTATTCATAAAAATACCTTAAACTAAATAAAGATTTTCAAAACAAATATTTCATGAAAATTACATCCGACACACAGAAAAAAATAAAAATTGATTTCAGTTAAAAAATTTGTGATATTAATTAAAAAATTAATTAAATTTGCACCAGTAAACAAATTAATAGAATCAATTAAACCAGTTAATAGTATTAATTAAACGTTTAATTCCCTTGATTAAGCGTTTAAATCACTTGATTAAATTTTTAATTAAAACTGATTTTATTTTTGATTGATGCTTTAATTGGTGAACAATTTTGGAGAATTTTTTCTGTGCAAGCGTTTGTTAAATTTTTTAATCGTTTTTGAAAACGAGCGAACAGATTTTATTGTATGTGGGTGAAGATAAATATGTCGAACTAAATATGTTTTGACGTAACATCTTACGTCTTCACATATTTAAAATACGTTTTTCGTATTTAGGACAATTTTCCAAATATGTTTTAATATTTATGACAAACAATTAAATATGTTTTCGTATTTGTGACATATATTAATAATATGAAATTATTTAATATCCTTGTATTTTTTACATATTTAATGAAATTTGAAAGAAATTAAGAATTTTATTAAAAATGCAGATTCTCTGAGGGATTTTTGGAAATTGTGGACAAACTGGAAGACCTTACAGGATGGCAAATACCTCATTAGAAAGATAATTACGCCCACTTTTGTAATCTATTTCGGTTTTTGAGAAAAAAACCTCTCGGCTATTTTTAAAAAATTTTTGAAATTCTCAGATGTACTAGTACTGATTCTCTGAGGGGTTTTTGGAAATTGTGGACAAACTGGAAGACCTTACAGGATGGCAAATACCTCATTTGAAAGATAATTACGCCCACTTTTGTAATCTATTTCGGTTTTTGAGAAAAAAACCTCTGGGCTATTTTTAAAAATTTTTTGAAATTCTCAGATGTACTAGTACTGATTCTCTGAGGGATTTTTGGAAATTGTGGACAAACTGGAAGACCTTACAGGATGGCAAATACCTCATTTGAAAGATAATTACGCCCACTTTTGTAATCTATTTCGGTTTTTATGAAAAAAACCTCTGGGCTATTTTTAAAAAATTTTTGAAATTCTCAGATGTACTAGTACTGATTCTCTGAGGGATTTTTGGAAATTGTGGACAAACTGGAAGACCTTACAGGATGGCAAATACCTCATTTGAAAGATAATTACGCCCACTTTTGTAATCTATTTCGGTTTTTGAGAAAAAAAACCTCTGGGCTATTTTTAAAAAATTTTTGAAATTCTCAGATGTACTAGTACTGATTCTCTGAGGGATTTTTGGAAATTGTGGACAAACTGGAAGACCTTACAGGATGGCAAATACCTCATTTTAAAGATAATTACGCCCACTTTTGTAATCTATTTCGGTTTTTGAGAAAAAAACCTCTGGGCTATTTTTAAAAAATTTTTGAAATTCTCAGATGTACTAGTACTGATTCTCTGAGGGATTTTTGGAAATTGTGGACAAACTGGAAGACCTTACAGGATGGCAAATACCTCATTTGAAAGATAATTACGCCCACTTTTGTAATCTATTTCGGTTTTTGAGAAAAAAACCTCTGGGCTATTTTTAAAAAATTTTTTAAATTCTCAGATGTACTAGTACTGATTCTCTGAGGGATTTTTGGAAATTGTGGAATTTCAAAAATTTTTTAAAAATAGCCCAGAGGTTTTTTTCTCAAAAACCGAAATAGATTACAAAAGTGGGCGTAATTATCTTTCAAATGAGGTATTTGCCATCCTGTAAGGTCTTCCAGCTTGTCCACAATTTCCAAAAACCCCTCAGAGAATCAGTACTAGTACATCTGAGAATTTCAAAAATTTTTTAAAAATAGCCGAGAGGTTTTTTTCTCAAAAACCGAAATAGATTACAAAAGTGGGCGTAATTATCTTTCTAATGAGGTATTTGCCATCCTGTAAGGTCTTCCAGTTTGTCCACAATTTCCAAAAATCCCTCAGAGAATCTGCATTTTTAATAAAATTCTTAATTTCTTTCAAATTTCATTAAATATGTAAAAAATACAAGGATATTAAATAATTTCATATTATTAATATATGTTACAAATACGAAAACATATTTAATTGTTTGTCATAAATATTAAAACATATTTGGAAAATTGTCCCAAATACAAAAAACATATTTTAAATATGTGAAGACGTAAGATGTTACGTCAAAACATATTTAGTTCGACATATTTATCTTCACCCACATTTTTATTGTCCTTTTATTTATTTTATATTAATTACCACGGCAAACAGGGAATATGCGTTTTTACACGCATAAAGAAATGAAATCATATTAATGCGCACCAACCAGGCCATGACATATAAAGGCTTCTTCGCTTGTTCTGCGAAAATTCTTAAATTTTTCTTAAACATTGAATCCTGATTTATCCAATTCGATGAAAACGCAGCGTAAGCTAAGTTCTGAAATTCCAATTCCATTATTGTGCCATAATAACAGGCGGGTAAACCTTCAATAGCCATGCAAATCAAATAAATAAAGTAGTGAATAAAAGTGAAAGGATCACGGACAAAAAGAATCATAAAAACTATGACTACACACATAATAATGCTGCTGAAAAGGAGTTGGAAAAACATGTACTGGGAAACCACTTCCTCTAATTTACAGCGATATCTTTAAAAATAAAATAAAAATTATAAAAATTACAAGAACTTTACGAATCAGTAAAAACTTACTCACTCCAATAAATCCTTATGATCCTGTATACAGTTCAGTAACTCTTGATTATTTTCCTGCTTGCTTTTCTTTGGGTCGTGGCCAATTTTTCCCAACCGCATACTTAAAATTTGTATTTGTCCACTTAGCAAAGCCAAATGCATTCCAGCAAACGTATCATTGACCAGATTTTGTAGAATTTGAAATGAGATCCCAAAAAATTGATAAGCATGAGCCACTATATAAGTCCAATTGGAAGCGAAAGGATCAAAGGGAAAATAAGCTGGATACATTAAACGCCAATTGCCAAAAAATCCATTCGTCAAGACCGCTGCTTCCAAGGTTAGAGCCGCAATCATATACAACACCTTAAACATAAACATGATTCTGTTCAGTGAAGAAAACACCACATCTTCATAATATTTAGCCTCATCTTTTGAAGCCGATATCCTTTGATCTTGTTTTCTAATAATATCGAAGATATGACGCACATTTTTAAATTTCAGCCAAATGGCAAAAGTTTTTATGGAACAACATAGACACGTTAAATTGATGGCCAAATTTTTTATTATATAAAATTTTGTTTTACTTTCGAATAGGCCGATCATCAAGTGCAAAGGATAACCGATTGTTATAATAATATTGATGAATATAGAATACAGTATGTAGAGCTCACGGTAACTTTTGGTAGGTGAATTGCCCAAAATCCGCCAGAGAAAGAAATGTAGATGAAAGAGTTTTTCACCTTGCAACGATGACTGCAGAAACGATGTCATATCAAATCAAAGGACTTAAAGTTGTAACTAAAAAGTTTACGACTAAGGACGCTGATTTTATACTATAATAATCTAATTCATGCACCCCTATCGTGCGCTAAATGACACTTGAAAGTTATACCCTTTTCCCTTAATAATGTATTGGGAAAAGCAAAATTTCAGTAGGCGTGGTGTTAATTTCTGGTTACATAAATCATTATTGGTTATTAATATATTATTACTTTTTTTATTTAGTTTTATGCTGTAGAGCTTACAGTGTAAAACAAACTGTGTATCAATGGTGAAATCATCATTAAAACTAAAATTTATGTGAAATTAATGTTCAAAGTCAAAACAATGTAATAACCAAGATAAAGTCATAGCCGAGGCTGTCAAAAGCAAATAACAGGCAAATTTATTGTCAAAGTAAGCTAAAATTAATACCCAGAGTAACTTAACAAATATGTATTTCTAAAGGTAAAAAAGAACTGCTTAAAATTTGTTTCTCACTGTAATTGTTGCTATTTTTTTGTTTTTTTTTGTTATTAAACTTCATTTAAAAGTGTTTAAGTTTAATCAAATTGCTTTTTTATTAGACTTGCGTGTCTTTTGTAAGCAACCCATTATTTATTGGTAACATATGCATTTATGAATTATAATACTAATATTTTTTTTACAGTTTAATCCCTTATGTATTTCAATTTATTTTATAAAAAAATTTGAAGAGTCAGTAAAAAATTTTTACTTAAAATGTTTAGGTGTAACATACAAACCAATTATAAATAACAATTCTCAGGGAATTTTATTCGTTTTCCCACTATAATTTAATATTTTAATCAACCTCCCTAATTATAAATTTAAAAAATATACCATTTCCTTTATTTTAATTTTATTTCATTTGAATTTTAGTAAAAAAATTCATAAAATCTTTTAGTTCCTTCCATAACAAAATTTATATTAGCTGTACAATTATGTATATCATAATGGTTAAGTCATAGGTCATTTATAGTCAAGTCATACTGAAGTCATAGTCAAGTCATAGTCAAGTCAAGTCATAGTCAAGTCATAGTCAAGTCATAGGCAAGTCATAGTCAAGTCTAGTCAAGTCATAGTCAAGTCATAGTCAAGTCATAGTCAAGTCATAGTCAAGTCATAGTCAAGTCATAGTCAAGTCATAGTCAAGTCATAGTCAAGTCATAGTCAAGTCATAGTCAAGTCATAGTCAAGTCATAGTCAAGTCATAGTCAAGTCAAAGTCAAGTCATAGTAAAGTCACAGTCAAGTCATAGTCAAGTCATGGTCAAGTCATGGTCAAGTCATGGTCAAGTCATGGTCAAGTCATGGTCAAGTCATAGTCAAGTCATAGTCAAGTCAGAGTCAAGTCATAGTCAAGTCATATTCAAGTCATAGTCAAGTCATAGGTAATTCATAGTCAAGTCATACTGAAGTCATAGTAAAGTCATAGTCAAGTCATAGTCAAGTCAGAGTCAAGTCATAATCAAGTCATAGTCAAGTCAAAGTTAAGTTATAGTCAAATCATAGTCAAATCATAGTCAAGTCATAGTCAAGTCAGAGTCAAGTCAGAGTCAATTCAAAGTCAAGTCATAATCAAGTAATAGTCAAGTTATAGTCAAGTCATAGTTAGGTTATAGTCAAGTCATAGTCAATTCAAAATCAAATCATAGTCAAGTCATAGTCAAGACATAGTCAAGTCATAGTCAAGTCATAGTCAAGTCATAGTCAAGTCATACTGAAGTCATAGTCAAGTCATAATCAAGTCATAGTCAAGTCATAGTTAAGTTATAGTCAAATCATAGTCAAGTCATAGTCAAGTCAGAGTCAAGTCAGAGTCAATTCAAAGTCAAGTCATAATCAAGTCATAGTCAAGTCATAGTCAAGTAATAGTCAAGTCATAATCAAGTCATAGTCAAGTCATAGTCAAGTCATAGTCACGTCAAAATCAAATCATAGTCAAGTCATAATCAAGTCATAGTCAATTCAAGTCAAAGTCATACACCCATGTGCTGAAAAACTCGCGGTTTTAAAATCACATGTGAGATCAAAATAGCCAATTTCATTATTGCTTGTGCTGCGGCTCGCACGTTTTATTTTTTATTTATTCAAGGTCTATCCATTAGGTCTACGCAAGTCGCCTAAATTTTATTCCTTAACGATGTCAAAATTTTGCGTTTTTAGTTTTTTTGCCACACATACATGTATACCTATACAGAACAGTTTTCTTTTATGTTTTTCCTATGAAATGGTAAGCTTTTGACAACAACCCAACAAACACGAAGTCAAACCTTTGATATAAAATGTCTTTATCCTTTGACATCAAACACAATTCTCAAACCTTCTTGAATTGCTTGATTTTAACATTTGAAATCAAATTGACAAGGATTTGAATATTAACATTTGTATGAGAATTCATTTACACAAACTTCGTAAATTTGCCCAACAATTTTGACTCGTAACAGATACAAACAGATTTGTTAGTGCTTTTAACGTCGTATGTTTATAAATCACAAACAATACTTCCACCTTTAATGTTTTATCAAATTTTTTTCAAATATTATTCTCAAATTAAAAATAAACTTGGCAACACTAAAGCGAATGGCAGTTAAAAATCACATAAAACTTGAAGTGAGTGAATTTGCCTTCAGAAACCTTAATTGCTTGGGGGGGAAAATATAAATTATATGTGAGTAAAACATCAATTACAAACTGTTAAAATGCGAATAAAAATATGTAAAACGGAAAAGTGAAGAATATGTAGGTGTGTTGTACATTCGCGGTGGTACGTCATGACAATTCTCAAAATACAAAGGAACTTAGTATTTCGTCTTTCCAAGAACTAAAGGGCGGAAAGGAAAGAATGCTATTTCATCTTTTTTATTAAAATAAATAAAGAATTTAAATTCCAAAAAAAAATGGTTTTTATTTGTATTCCACATTGTTTTTAAATCTATATTTGAAAATAATGTTTGAAAGCAAGTGGAAAATAAATGCCTTTCTCAATTTTAAAATAATTTCCCCTTTTTGTTGAGAATGCTATGATTTTCAAAACATTTTGCAATTTGAAATCAAATCAAACTGAATCAAACAAACAAAATGCCTCCTTTTTTTTGTATTGTTGTATTGCTGTAGAGGTGAGCAGGTCTATTGGATAGAAGACCTTGGTTTGGTTTACATGAACGAAGACGAAGAAGAAGCAAATTCAAAAGTAGCACATCAGTCAAATAAAAGAAGTAAATTTTTTTATTTAGTATATTTTATTAAAATTTATCAAAAAGTTTTTTTTTTAGAAGACATTTAACAAAAACACATTAAATTTTATTATAACGTTCTTATTTCTCGTGCATGATCAAATTTTTTTATAATAAATACTAGTTCACTTAGAAGTTACTTTGATCTTTGCTTGCGAGTTGAAATAACAAAATTTTTTGCGATTGCGATTTCCAACACACCAATTTAGTGCCTTCAAATAGGCGATAGTCAAGTCAAGTCATAGTGAAGTCATAGTCGAGTCATAGCCAAGCCATAGTCGAGTCATAGCCAAGGAAAAGATAACTCATAGCCTTATTGTTGAGTCATATAGTCTAATAATGAGGAAATCCAAATCCCTTCAGACCAAAGATGAAGCTGCTTTAAAGAATTGTGCCACAAAAGCATTCAAAAAATTTAATAATATCAAAAAGGAGTTAAAAATTTTAAACAAATTAAACATTTTATTGCACTTTGTATTATTTTTATTTTATATTCATTACCACGGCAAATAGGGAATAGGCGTTTTTACACGCATAAAGAAATGAAATCATATTAATGCGCACCAGCCAGGCCATGACATATAAAGGCTTTTTGGCTTGTTCTGCGAAAATTTTTAAATTTTTCTTAAACATTGAATCCTGATTTATCCAATTCGATGAAAACGCAGCGTAAGCTAAGTTCTGAAATTCCAATTCCATTATTGTGGCATAATAACAGGCGGGCAAACTTTCAAAAGCCATGCAAATCAAGTAAATAAAATAGTAAATCAAAGTAAAGGGATCACGGACAAAAAGAATCATAAAAACTATGACCACACATATGTTAATGCTGCTGAAAAGGATTTGGAAAAACATATATTGGGAAAGTACTTTCTCTAATTTACTGCGATATCTTTAAAAAGAAATAATATAAGAATTACAAGAACTTTAAAAGTTGTATAAAAACTTACTCCAATAAATCCTTATGATCCTGTATACAGTTCAATAACTCTTGATTATTTTCCTGCTCACTTTTCTTTGGGTCGTGGCCAATTTTCCCCACCCGCATACTTAAAATCTGTATATGACCACTTAGCAAAGCCAAATGCATTCCAGTAAACGTATTATTGACCAGATTTTGTAGAATTTGAAATGAGATCCCAAAAAATTGATAAGCATGAGCCATTATATAAGTCCAATTGGTAGCGAAAGGATCAAAGGGAAAATAAGCTGGATACATTAAACGCCAATTGCCCAAAATTCCATTCGTCAAGACTGCTACTTCTGATGTTAGAGCTGCACTCATATACAACACCTTAAACATAAGCATGATTCTGTTCAATGAAGGAAACACCACATCTTCATAATATTTAGCCTCATCTTTTGAAGCCGATATCCTTTGATCTTGCTTTCTTATAATATCGAAGATATGACGCACATTTTTAAATTTCAGCCATATGACAAAAGTTTTTATGGAACAACATAGACACGTTAAATTGATGGCCAAATTTTTTATTATATCAAATTTTGTTTTACTCTCGAGCAGACCGATCATCAAGTGCAAAGGATAACCGATTGTTATAATAATATTTATGAATATAGAATACAATATGTAGAGCTCACGGTAACTTTGGGTAGGTGAATTGCCCAGAATACGCCAGAGAAAGAAATGTAGATTAAAAAGCTTTTGACCCTGCAACGACGATTGCAGAAAAGATGTCATCTCCAATTCAAAGTTGTAACTGAAATGTTTTAAAAATAATGAAAGCTCTTTTATACCGTCATAATTAAAATTATAATAATTTATTAAAATTATTGTTTAATTACCTTTAGACATGAAGGAGTCTTTTTTTAAAAAAAGCATAGATTTTACAGTGTTTAAAAAAACTGTGGGTTAAAGCATTTTAAAGCAAATTAGCAATTTTAACAATTTTATGCCATTAAAAAGATCCCTTTTTTATAAAAACGATTTTTTTTTCTAAAATTAACGTAAGGTTTTTGTTAATTTAAAAAAAAAATTTGTTCTTTGAAGTCAAAGGCGTAGATTAATTTTAGCATGTTCCACCCATTTTTTTAATGTATTAAATTTGACGCCTTATATAATGACCTCGCAGTGATATTCTAGTCATATTCAAGTCAAATCCAATTCATATTTAAGCTTTAGTCTAGGCATAGTCAAGTCATAGTTTATTCATAGTCAAATCAACTCATAGTCAAGTCATATTTAAGTCATAGTAGGCAACAAGTCATAGTCAAGTCATAGTCAAGTCATAGTCAAGTCATAGTCAAGTCATAGTCAAGTCATAGTCAAGTCAAAGTCAAGTCATAGTAAAGTCATAGTCAAAACATAGTTAGTTCATAGTCAACTCATAGTCAAGTCAATTCTTAGTCAAGTCAATTCTTAGTCAAGTAATAGTCAAGTCATAGTCAGGTCATAGTCAAGTCATAGACAAGTCATAGTCAATTCATAGTCAAATCATAGTCAGCTAGTCATAGTCAAGACATAGGCAAGATATAATTTAGTCATAATTAAAGTCCAAGTAAAACCAAAAAAATTAATTTGTAGATAGTAGATTGACAAATTATCATTTCTTAAAGTTAATTAAACAATTGTTTAATATTTGTTAAACACTGTAATTGTTATTAATTTGTTAATAAAATATTTAAACATTACTTGTTATCAAATTTAATTTCAAAGTGTTAAATTTTAACCCAATTGCTTTTTAATTCGACTTGCGTGTCATTTGATACCCATAATTTATTTGTGACACAAATAATTTATGATTTTTAATATGTACTAATATTATTTTCATATTTTTAATGAAATTTAAACCCTTTTATGTGTTGAAATTTCTTTTGAAAATAAATTTTAAGTGTCTGTAAAAATGTTTATTTGTCACTTAATCAATAATATATATTAAGTTGATTAATTTTTTTTTTTTTTTTTTTAATCTTTAATTTTGACTTTAAAAACCTTTGTATAGAGAGAACAGGTTTATTTTCTGGATGCGCAGTAAGAAGAAGAAGTATTCAGTAAAGAAAGCTAGAGATATAAACTTAACTTGTGCTTGAAATTCCAATCAAAAGTTGCAAAGTTTAAAAGGAGCAGTGTTGCCTTTTTAGTCATTCAGTTACGAGATTAAGATGGTTTTTATCTTGTTAAGCCATAAACTAATTAGTTTAGCCAATTTTTATTCGTTTTTAGTTGTAAATTCTTCCTAAAACATTTAAAAATAATCTGCATCAGCTTACAGCGATATCTTCTAAAATAGACGAAATAATTCTAATAAGTCCTTATGGTCCCGTTTTAGGGTTTCTGTTTTTAACCACTGGAAATTTTAGGACGAGAAATAAAGGTTTTTTTTGGCGTTAGAGGCATTAGATGCTTGAACCAGAGAAAATAATAACTTTCAAATGGAATTGTAGGAGCTGAATTTAAATCGATGGTCAAGACTAAGTATAGTTTTCTAGCATTATTTGAAGAATCGAATGATTTCAAATCAAAAAAATAAAATAGCCGCCGAAGTCGATAAATCCCCATTTTTTTTTTTTTTTTTTTTTTTTTTTTTTTTTTTTTTTTTTTTTGTTAATTTAACGTTGTACATCTTTATAAAGCAACACGGTTTTATAGCTGTATTTTATTTCATGAAACTATTTTAATGCATTTAAATTTAAATTACTTTTAGCAATCTGAACGTAGTCCTCCTTGTTAATCATTTCATATTCATTACCAAAGCAAATAAAGAATAAGCATTTTTGCAAGCGATTACAAATAAATCCAAATTAATGCGAAATAACCAGGCAATCACACATAATGGCTTCTTAGTGGTCTCAGCAAATATCCTTAAATTTTGTTGAAATTTCTTATTCTGGTCCATCCAATTTGAAGAGAATAAAGCATAAGTTAAATTTTGAAATTCCAGTTCCATTATCGAGCCATAATAGCACATGGGCAAGATTTGTACGGTTATCGACAAAAAATAAACGAAATAATACAACAAAGTAAAGAGATCGCTGGTAAAGAAAATGACAAATAAAACAGTGACACACATATTAATACTGGTAAACAAGATTTGACATAACATATACAGAGATATAACCTCCTCTAGTTTACAGCGATATCTGTTTAGAATATCAAAATATCAGAATCTGTGTATTAGAAAAAAAATTAGAACTTACCTTAATAATTCCTTGTGGTCCTCTATACACTCCAATAATTCCTGATAATTTTGAGTCTGGGACTTACCCTTATCTCTACCCAGTTTCGATACTCTCATACTTAGTATATGAATCTGACCACTTAATAAAGCCAATTGCATGGCAGCAAATGAATCATTGACCACATTTTGCATTATTTGAAATGTTATACCAATGAATTGATAAATATGAGCTCCGAAATAGGATTTTGTACTAGCCAATGCTTGAAATGGAAAATAGCCGGGAAACATTAAATCCCAGGTACCCATGAAACCATTATATAACACCGAAATTTCCAATAAAGCACATCCAGAAGTGTATAAGATAACAAAAACTTTTAATAACAAATGTACATTCCTAAAAACCACATTTCTGTAATAGAAGGCCTCATCTTCAGCCAGACATATACGCAGATTTTGTCTCTTTATAATGTTTTACATAATCTCAACATTTTCGAATTTCAGCCACACGACAATTGTCTTCACTGAGCACACCAAACAGGTCAAGTTCACCGACAAATTCTTAATAATTTCGTAAAGGGAACTGCTCAAAAATAGACCAATCATTAAATGCAAAGGATAGCCGATTGTTATCATAATATTCATAAAAAACGAATAAATTATATAGAGTCGATGGGGATTATCGGTTGTCAGTAGACCCAAAATACGCCAATAAACATAGTGAATGCGAAATAATGTTTCACCTTGTAGGTTATCTACCATGTTCATTAGCGGTTCTGACTTTAAAGGAGTCTAAATTAAAAATGAAATTATTCACTAGTGCAAATTTAAGTATTTCTTGTTCAGTGGTGAAACATAATTAATTTGAAATTTGTAAAACACAATTTAATTTATGGGAACTTTGAGGTTTTCTTTACACTTGCTGCTTACTTTCTACACTTAAAAAAAATGTTTAGTTAAGAATTGAAATAGTTTTTTTAATCTTAGCGTACTCCTCAAGTTCAAATGGAAAAATTTTGCCGAAGCAAACAGAAAAAAAAAAACAAAAATTTTGATTTCAATTCAAAAATTTGTGATATTAATTAAAAAATTAATTAAATTTGCACTAGTAAACAAATTAAGAGTATGAATTAAACGTTTAATTAACTTGATTAAAAGTTTAATTCACTCGATTAAACCCCTAATTCCCGTTGATTAAATTTTTAAATAAAACTAAGTTTATTTTTGATTACTACCAGCATAATAAGACAGTTTAATTGCACAATATGGACCGCTACTCACTATTTTCAGTAGGCTTTATTCTTATAACAACTGAAACTTACCAAATTTCATCAAATTTTCTTCAAAATTGCGACCTGTATTTTGCGCACAATGTTGCATGGCCAGACAACCAGCCGGATGACGGAGTGATAAGGACAAATTTTTTTATGTGCTACACACATCAGCACAAACGCATAATACCCTCTCCACTATTAGGGTGTGGGTATAAAAAAGAAGTTTCACATAATGAAGTACATATGCTTTTCTTACATATATCGGGTGTATCCCAGCAAACACGGAGGTTTGGTTTCAAATTGATAATGATTTGAAATCAAACATTTTTCAAACGACAAACGTTTGATAATGATTTGAAAATCATTTAAAAATAATAGCATTCTCAACAAAAAGGGGAAATATTTTCAAATTGAAAAATGCCTTTATTTTCAACTTGATTTCAAACGTAATTCTCAAATGGATTTTAATACCATGTGAAACATAAATAAAAATATTTAATTTTTTTAATTTAAATTCATTATTTATTTAAATAAACTGTGAGATAAACATTCGGAACCATAGCCAAAAAACGAAATAATGTTCTTTCCCTTTGGCTCCTTTTTATTTCGAGGATTGTAGCACAGCGATCATACAACAAACTTAAAATGTCCGAACTTTTACGTTTAAGTTTTTTTTATTCGTATTCTTAATCATTGTAGCTACTCACAAATAATTTTTATTTTTCACAAGAAATAAATCGTTCACTTGTAAAACACATTTAACCACAAAGTAAAAATTTAACTTTAATCGCCATTTTTAATGTTTGCATTTATTTTTTGCTTTAGTATTGCCAAGTTTAGTTTTGATGTGAATTTAACATTTGATACATATTTGACATCAAATTGATAAAACATTTTATGTCAAATGTTTATTTTCAAATCAAATCATTTGAAAAACGTGCAAAATCAAACATTTAAAAAACGTTTGAGAATTGTGTTTGATGACAAATGAAAAATTCATTTCATATCAAAGGTTTGACTTCGTGTTTGTTGGGATAATTTACATACGCGATTTTTGCGTGTATTGGTAAACATCGGTTTAATTTGAATTTATTTAAAAATAACTTTCTTTTCGTACAATGTTTCTTGAATCCAACTCTTATGGCGTCAAATTTCCTGGTTTATTGATGAATTCTGCTGATTGAAGACGTTTTAAAATTGCTGCAAGATTGCCTTTCAATGATTTTGCAATTTTTCGTTTAATTATGTACTTAAAAAACAATAAATAAATGACCCTCTGAAATTTCATATAAGTTACTTAATACACAAATCATTTCTTTTAGTTAAGAGGCGGAAAATTTAAAAAATCACGGACTTATTGAGCTGCCCTTGTATGCCGTTAATTTTTTTTTTAAGCGCCCTTTATGAAACTTATTTTTTCCAAAATATATTAATATATTTAAAAAAAATTAGAACAAACGTGCTTACATTTAAAACCATATTTCGTATTCTTTAGCAGTGTTGCCGGTTAAGGGAATTCGTTCTTGATTTGGGGTTTTCAACATTTATTAAGGGACTGATTTTTATAGAAAGGCATTTGGGGATTTTGTATTTTATAATTTATTTATTTATTTATTTAACAAGAGTAACAAATACAATTACAAATTATATTCTAACTTTATAAACCGAGCAAAAGTAATGTACCCCTTTAGCCCGTTATAGTGAAACAGACCAGAGTCTCTGGCGGGAATCGAACCCGCAACCTAGCTCACTACCAACTAGCCTACCGGGGCAACTTATATTATAATTTTTTTGCGTGTATTAATAAAAAAAAAAATTTATTGTCTCAATCCCGGGAAATTCAAGGAATTTAAAAAAAAAAACATAGAAAACCATTTATGATTTTGGTTTGATTCTTGATAGTTTTCAAAATTATACACGATTTTGAAACATTGTTTCCTATAGTCATTTTAGGAAAAGAATTTGCATTTCCGATTTTTTTTTTATTCTAGTTTTTTGTTTAATTACTTTTCTTCGTCATTTCCTTTCCCAATCTTTAGTACCATTTTTTAAATTTCGCAAATTGTCTTGCTTTTCTGTTAATTGTCTAAAATTAAGAGATTGTTGTTAAAAACATTTTGGAATGATTTTCGGATATGGCTGTGCCTATTTTTAAACCTTCTGCAAATAATGTCATCTTCAAATTAATTTTGTTTCTATAGTTTCTTCTTAAAAATAAATTTTTTTGTAAATTATTTTTTATTTTTTTTGTAAACTAGAACCCAGAGCGCTTTAAGGATTCGAATTATGAGATTGAAGTTAATCCACCAAAAATAACATTGGCTCTTAAAGATTGACTATAGACTGACAGCCGTCGCAGTGGCGGAAAGGCTTAAACTGCAAATAGCTCTGATGAGAATGTGGCTATTCTCGAAACATTTTCAAGAATAAAAATTATTAATAAATTTAAATGAATTTCATGTTGTTAATAGAAATAATTTAATGTAAATACAATTTGATGAAGAGCCTGATTTAAAATCAACATTTGGATTAAAAACCATAAACATTGCAATTAAACCACAAATAAACTAAAAGCCGTATTCATAACAAAAAGTTAGACACAGTTTGTACACTACGTACAACGAGCTGCTAACTAGAATGTCGATTAAGCTTAGCAGCTTATTAGCATAGAAGTTTTTAAATCAAATTAATTTAAAAAAGAAAGCAAATTACAGACAGTAAATTAAAAAAAAAAAAACAACAAAATAGTTTGACATTAAACGGCTGCTTTTCAAAAGTTGTCAAACGTTTGGCAGCTCGTTAATAATAGACTGGCAAACCGTTAATCAAAGTTTGGTAGTGTATTATGAATAAACTTAAATGTTAAATTAGTTCTTAAGCTCTCTTTTATTAAGACGTTGATCCAGCGACGAATGCACATGTGTTGTCTTTTTTTTGAATGCACACACAAATATTGTTTTACAAACGAGTTTGTTATAAAAAAAATGTTACATGCAATTAAAAAAACTCTTAAATTTTTTTTATTAGTTAAAGACTCGCGATTAACTGGCTTAACTTTCTTTCAGTGCAATTTTTTCTTACTCACAAACACAATTGCAGTTTTAGTAATGGCCACCTCTGATGTAACCACACTTTATAATATTTAACTTGAAATCGTTTTGCAATAAGTTTCACGCACTTAAGTTATTCGGCATATAGCGTAGGGGTTCCCAACGTTTATAGCACCGCAGACTTCTTGAGAGACGAAATATTTCCGCGGGACCGCAAAATGTAATTTGGTTACAAAAGGTGTGATAAAATGTTCGTTAAAGTTACTGTATTTTTCTGGTTTCAATATGACTTTTAAAAATTTTAACAAAAAAAATATATTATATATTATTTTTTTGAATTGTTAAATTTTAAACCAGAAAGGTACATTTATTATAATGTGCTAAACTCCCAAGTTTTATTCTTGATAAATACACTGAAATTAATTGTTGGGGGATAAGCTAGTTCGAAGGCGCATTTCACTGGTTGTTTAGACCAGATCATCAGGAAACCTTTTTCCAAAAACTTTGGAAAAATAAAACTGTAAAGCGGATGAGAATTACAAACACTTAACTCTTATTAGCAACGATATCAAAGCTTAGACAAAACACCAACAATAAACAGTGAGTTTATCTTTTCTAACATTCCCCTACAATTGGTTGGCTTTTATCCGACTTTAAATGTAGTTGTAAGCGGGTAAAAAAGATAAAAAGTTTTTAATATCAAAGATAAACTTTTTAGTAGTTTTCTTTGCGGACCCCCTAGAGATCTATCACACGACACAAGGAGACCATGGAATCCCTTTTAAAAACCTATAATTTAGAGTAGCAGTTTTAAACTTTTTCTTTTCATTTTCATTGATCTCTCTTTCAATAAAAAAGATTGTATCGCATGTATTTATCTAATTTATTCGCTCTTATCGTAAACCAAAAACTTGCTAGAAACTTGTTCCCTTTTCCGTAAAAAATGTTTAGGAAAAAGAAAACTTTTAAGAGAAGAACCCGTTTATTTTTTAACTACGATATGCGGGCTTAAAACAATACCATACCTCATAACAGCAAACAACGAAATATTCTTCTTAATCTTTAAAATAAAATTCATTTAACAAATAGAATCTGGGAATTTATTTCTCATGGTGATTAACAGAAATATACAAACGAAAATCCGCTAGTGCATAGAAAATATTCCTGGAAAATATTGCAGGAATAAGACTATTAAAGATAAAATAAAATAAGACTATTAAAGCTTATAAAAAATTGTAATTTGACTTAGAATACACATTCGGATAATATAAAAGATTATATAATAAAATTCTTTTATTACAATAAAAATTACGACATCATATTTATTTTATATTCATTATCAAAGCAAACAAAGAATATGCATTTTTGCAAGCCGTTTGAAAAGAATTTAAATTAATGCGAAACAGCCAGGCCATAACATACATGGGCTTGTTAGTGGTCTCGGCAAAAATCTGTAAATTCCTTTTAAACCTCTTGTCCTGGTTCAACCAATTTGAAGAGAATAAAGCATAAGTTAAGTTTTGAAACTCTAATTCCATCATCGAGCCATAATAACACATGGGAAAAATTTCCCCTGCCATCGAAATAAAGTAAACGAAATAGTAGACCAAAGTAAAGGGATCGCTAACAAAGAGTATAACAAAAGTTATAGTGGCACACATATTAATGCTGCTAATTAGAATTTGAAAGAACATGAAATAGGAAATAACTTCCTCCAATTTTCGTCTATATCTGTTAAACAAAAACAAAAACAAAACTTTTTTTATCATCGTTTAACACTATTTAATGAGATTTTCTACTTACAGTAATAAATCCTTATGATCCTGTATACATGCCTCTAACTCGTGATTATTTTCCAGCTTCGTTTTACGGTTATCAGACCCCAGTTTAGCCACTCTTATACCTAAAGTATGAATCTGGCCACTCAACAAAGCCAAATGCATGCCAACAAATGAATCATTAACAATATCTTGTAGAATTTGCACAGATACTCCGAAATATTGATAAACATGAGCCACTATATACAATTTCGTATTAGCAAATGGATTGAATGGAAAATAGGCGGGATACATTAAGCTCCATGTACCCATTAGGCCATTTACCAATACCGATGATTCACACAAGACCCACGAAGCGAAATATAATATTTGAAACATTTTCAATACACGACGAACATTCTTTAAGGCCACAAATTCGTAATAGTGAACTTCATCACTCGCTAATCTAATTCGTTTATCTTGTCTCTTTATGATGTCAAATATTTCTTGTATATTCTGAAATTTTAGCCAAATGACAAGAGTTTTTATGGAGCACACCAAACACGTTAGATTTATGGCCAAAAGTTTGATTATGTCAAACAAAGTTCTACTCCGGAATAGGCCAATTATCAAGTGCAATGGATAGCCGATTGTTACTAAAATATTCAAAACAATTGAATAGAATGTATAAAGTTGCCGATATTTTTTCGAGGGTAAAAATCCCAAAAAACGCCAATAAATGAAATGCGTACGAAATGCAGTTTTTGCTTGTAGCATTAAGGCCATGTTGTTGCGTACTCTGCCTTTTACGGATTAATGTTTTCTATTTAACATTGCAATGCATGTTTATATTCTAAACTACCACAACATTATACCCTACTAGCATCCCATTAGGTCATATTCGCTGGTGTTTATGTTTGTAAGGTTAAGGAAAGGCGGTCGTAGAACAAGTCAACCCAGAATTAATTTTTGACTTCGTTTTTTGTAGTCGAATAAGTTAAACTAGTCTCTATATAGCACTCAATTTACAAGAGGGCTTTAACGACGTCGTTTTTTCTTGATTCCCTTTTGAAGCAACTTTCAAAATCCCTTTGCGTTTATACGATGATTTTTGGTTGCATGTTTTTTTTTTTTATTTACAGTAGGGGCTTGATTATCCGTAATTCGATTAACCGGCCGCATCAATTAACCAAAAAATAAAAAATTTTTTGCATTGATTTCAATTACCTCTATTATCCGGCATTACTTTTGTTATCCGAAATTATAAACAACTTATCCTTTTTTTCGTTTCCTTTTGAACAATCAAAAAAAAAAAAATTAAGTAAACAAAGAAAGAGAATATCCCAACTTCTAGAAACATGTTCTGCCAACATTACTTTTTTCTTCATATTTAAATATTCACAATAATACAATTTATAATATAAATTTTCATATTAATCGAATGTTTATTCTAAGTCATATTACAATTTATAAAGCTTTTATACTTAAATAGTCTTATTCCTTCTATATTTTCAGGAATATTTTCTATTAAAGTATGAAAGCTTTATAAATTGTAATTTGACCTAGAATACACATTCGAATAATATGAAAATTTATATAATAAATGTTACTTACCATGAGAAATAAATTCCCAGTTTCTATTAAGGAAAAAGAATTAAACGTAACAAGAAAAAGTTTACAGAGAAATATAAAAAACGACATGAAAACACAAACCGAGTCGTTTTGTTTACCCCTCTTTCTTCTATACACCGTTAGCCCACAAACAAAAAGAGACTTCAAAAAGGCGACGTCGTAAAAGCCCTCATGTAAATTGAGTGTAAATCAACGGCTTATAAGATTTTTGTTTGTTAATTCTTTTAAAGAAGTTATTTTTATACCCTTTACCGAAGATAAAAGGGTATATATAAGTTTATCATTGCTTTTGTAATTTCTACCATACTGGTCTTAAACCCTATAAAGTATATATATAAGGACCCAACCCTTATGAAAAGCGAAGTTGATTTAACGATGTCCGTCTGTCCGTCCGTGTGTCCATTGCAATGGGCTACCCAGACCTTATGAAAAGCGAAGTTGATTTAACGATGTCCGTCTGTCCGTCCGTGTGTCCATTGCAATGGGCTACCCAGACCTTATAAAAAGCGAAGTTGATTAACGAAGTCCGTCTGTCCGAACGTGTGTCCATTGCAATGGGCTACCCAGACCTTATGAAAAGCGAAGTTGATTTAACGATGTCCGTCTGTCCGTCCGTGTGTCCATTGCAATGGGCTACCCAGACCTTATGAAAAGCGAAGTTGATTTAAAGATGTCCGTCTGTCCGTCCGTGTGTCCATTGTAATGGGCTATCCGAACACCGCCGACATGATGGGGACCAGGTTTTTTATATATTTATGTCACATATAGTCCGAAATTGTTTGCTATTGAAATTCCGCCTTATCGGTCCATGACTGCCTTTAATTTTACCCATATATACCTAACTTGTTTTGTGTGTTTATTTTTTATGTATATCTGGGGAAAGGCAAAAGTCAAAGTTTTCAAATTAGGTACAAGCATCTTCGTAATTAATACACAATATCCGACAAAATGTGGGCGGGATTGGAAAGTGGGCATGATATTCCCATACAAAAAGATTTTCAAATCAGGTACAACCATTTAAGTTATAAATACACAACTTTCGACAAACTGTAGGCCAATCAGCAAAGTGTTCTCTCTCGTAAAGACTTTAGGTTCTTCGTTAAAATCTCAGTTTAAACTGACAATATATAAGTGATATCCTTTAAAACTTTGCTATATACCTGTGAAATTGTATCAGCGACGTCAGACTATCCTTTTAGAAACTACAGATATATTTCTATTTCTTTTTCAAAAATCGCCGACGGTACTTTTACTGTTCTAAATTCGTTTGAGGTTTAAAAGAAAGTTTTTATTTCAAAAGTTCTACTTTAAAAAGTGCCTCTAATTTAAATTCCACAAAATTTTTTTCTAGTGTTTTAAACAAACTAATCAAAATCTTAAATTAATTTACTTCATGTTCATAATTAAAGCAAATAAAGAATACGCATTCTTACAAACGATTATGAATGAATTTAAATTTATGCGAAATAACCAGGCCATAACGTACAAAGGTTTTTTGGTGGTCTCGGCAAAGATCCTTAAATTTCGCTTAAACACACCATCCTGTTCTATCCAGTTCGAAGAGAACAAAGCATAAGTTAAATCTTGAAATTCAATTTCCATAATTGAGCCATAGTAACAGACAGGAAAAATCTCTCCAGTCATCGCCAGAAAATAAACGAAATAGTAAATCAGGGTGAAGGGATCCGGAGTAAATAAGACAACAAATGCTATAGACGCGCACATGTTAATGCTGGTGAATAGTATTTGAAAAAACATGTATAAGGAAATAACCTTCTCCAACTTGGAGCGATATCTATGAGCATAAAAATAATGAAATAGATTTTAGTATCGTAATTATGTTTTTTTTTTTTTACTTACAGCAATAGATCCTTATGATCCTGTATGCACTCCAATAACTCCTGATTGTTTTCTGCTTGAGTTTTCTTACTATCCCTGCCCAATTTTGTTACTCTCATACCTAAAGTATGCACCTGGCCACTTAACAAAGCCAAGTGCATGGCGGCAAACGTATCATTAACAACATTTTGTAGAATTTGAAATGATACACCCAAAAACTGATAAACATGAGCCACTATATAAGATTTTGTATCAGCAAAGGGATCAAATGGAAAATAGGCGGGATACATTAAACGCCAATTGCCCATAAAACCATTTATTAAAACCGACAATTCCGAAAATATACAGGACCCAAAGCACAAAGCCATAAATGTTTTCAAAACTATACGTACATTCTTAAAAACCTCATATTTGTAGTAATGAGATTCATCTTTGGACAAACAAATACGTTTATCCTGTTTGCCTATGATATCAAACATATTCTGTATGTTCCGAAATTTAATCCAGATAGCGAAGGTTTTCAGGGAACACACCAAACACGTTAGATTAATGGCCAAATTTTTAATTATATCGTACATGGTGGTACTCATGAATAAGCCAATCATCAGGTGCAAAGGATAACCGATTGTTACTATAGTATTGACCAGAATCGAATAAGTTATATAGAGTTTTCGATATTTTTCCAAGGGTAAAAAGCCCAAAATACGCCAACAAATAAAATGTGCGCGAAATATAGTTTCACCTTTTATATTAGACATAATCTTTTGTTGTGAAAATACAAGAAAATTTCAAAATTCTTAACACCTTTTGGTGCAACTTTGTTGTAGCCTCGTTTATTTATACTTTTGAAGTGGCGATAATTTGTATTGAAAATTTAATAACGTTTAATTTATGGGAAAATTGTGAGTAATTGCTTAAGTATTTAATAAGCTTTAATTTTGAAAGTGAAAATATTTTTAAAAGGACCAAATGACTTATGTTAATATAAGCCCTTTAAACGCAGTGATGGGCATTTTTACCATTCCGACGCACAGAATTGAAGTTTTTCGTGTTTATTATTAAAATTGAGTGTTCCCGATTTATTATAATTTTACAGGCTTAAGCTAAGATCACACTATCGACGCAATGTACCAATTTTCGTTGCATATCATGTGCCGATAATGTGTATTCACACAATGCTTTAATATACGACAATCTCCGCCGAAATCTGGCTAACATTAGACAATAAAAAGCAACCCTGATATACCGATAATGTAAACACTCTTTGACAAAATGGTAAGCGATCAAAATGTTACAAATGCGCCGATTTTTATCGGCCACTTGTGCGTCGATCAAAAAGGACAATCAGCGCCGATTTAAGCGAACATGTGTTTGCTAAACAAATAAAAACATCAACGTGAAAACTATTTATAGGAAATTTTGCCATTGCCAAAATTTACTTTTTATAGGAAGTTTTGTCAAAATTTAATTTTTAAAGGAAATTTTGCCAAATAAAAAAATTTTCCCAAAATTTACTTTCTATAAAAAATTTTCCCAAAATTTCCTTTTTTTAAAAAATTTTTGCAAAATTTACTTTTTATAGGAATTTTTGCCAAAATTTACTTTTTATAGGAAATTTTGCCAAAATTTACTTTTTATAGGAAATTTTGCCAAAATTTACTTTTTATAGGAAATTTTGCCAAAATTTACTTTTTATAGGAAATTTTGCCAAAATTTACTTTTTATAGGAAATTTTGCCAAAATTTACTTTTTATAGGAAATTTTGCCAAAATTTACTTTTTATAGGAAATTTTGCCAAAATTTACTTTTTATAGGAAATTTTGCCAAAATTTACTTTTTATAGGAAATTTTGCCAAATTTTACTTTTAAATAGGACATTTTGTTTAAATTTACTTTTTTATAGGACATTTTGTTTAAATTTACTTTTTTATAGGACATTTTGTTTAAATTTACTTTTTATAGTAAATTCTGTTTAAAGTTACTTTTTATAGGAAATTTTGGTTAAAGTTACTTTTTATAGCAAATTTTGTTACTACATATACATAGAAAATTTTGCCAAAATTTACTTTTTTATAGGACATTTTGTTTAAATTTACTTTTTTATAGGACATTTTGCTTAAATTTACTTTTTTATAGGTCATTTTGTTTAAATTTACTTTTTTTATAGGAAATTTTGTTTAAATTTACTTTTTATAGTAAATTTTGTTTCAAGTTACTTTTTATAGGAAATTTTGGTTAAAGTTACTTTTGATAGCAAATTTTGTTACTATACATAGAAAATTTTGCTAAAATTAACTTTCTATAGGAAATTTACTCATTAAGGAAATTTTACTAAAATTAACTTTTTAAGGAAATTTTGCTTAAATTAACTTTTAAAGCAAATTTTGCTAAAATTTACTTTTTATGGAAAATATTGTTGAAACTTACTTTTATAGTAAATTTTGCTAAAATTTACTGTTCATAGGACATTTTGTCAAAATTTAATGTTCATAGGAAATTTTGTCAAAATTTACTGTTCAAAGGAATTTGTGCTAGGATGAACCGAACCACTAGAAGATGAAATATGCTTAAGATGATCCGTACAAACCCCTGCTTTGACAGTGCGTACAGACGTTTACCAATAGTAATCAGGTGTTTAATCTATAAATGTATGTGTTTTCCTCTATACTCAATGTACAAACTATATCGCCATTCTCGCTTTAGACAACCTATACTGTTACATTTTGCGATTGTATGCATTTTACATATATTGCTGTTAATGTTGTTAATTTCTCCACAAAGTGTGTGCTCATGACCGTAATAAAAAAATAAAAGAGAAAACGCGGCGCCCTGAATTTGCCCATCGCTGCTTTAACGTTAAATAGCTTCTGCAAGTTTTGCCTCTTACATGTTTTTATGTTTGTGGATAGTTCTATTGATATTTGTGTTAGTGCATGTGAAAATAGCTGATCAGAGAACGATGGCTGCTATATACTTATTTGTAGCAGAGTTATCATTTTAAAAACAATTTTCGGCTAGCGAAATCAGCTTTTACCATCCCTGCCTGCTTTTTTATACCTATTCGAAATTTCAGATCAAGGTTTAAAAAAATTTGTTTTCTTATATTATATTTTTAAAAATCAAACGCCGTGTCTTAGTCACGCTTAAACTCGAGAACTACTTGACCGATTTGTATGATTTTTTTTTTTTTTTTTGTTTTGTTCGTCTAATCACGAGGAAGGTTTAGAAAAAAAGAAAGTTCAGTAAAGCCCAAAAAAAAGGTTAAAAAATCGGAAAAAGCGAAAAGCTTGACCTATTTCAATGATTCTTTTTTTGTTTTTTTTTTTTCGTCTTATCACGACGATGGTTGCGAAAAAAGGAAGAAGAAGAAAAGCCAAAAATAAAAGTCGAAAAATCTAAAATGTACGTTTTGTATGCAAATTTGACCTAATACCACCAAAAGGAATTGTATTTCTTGTTGTTCGTCTAATCACGAGGAAGAAAGTTCAGAAAAGCCCAAAAAAAAGGTTAAAAAATCGGAAAAAGCGAAAATTGTGTTTTGTATGAAAATTTTACATTGCACCATTAATTGCTGTGGATTAGTCTGCTTAAACTCGATAATTGCTTGACCTATTTCAATGATCTTTTTTTTGTTTTTTTCGTCTTATCACGGCGATGGTTGCGAAAAAAGCATGAAGAAGAAAAGCCAAAAATAAAAGTCGAAAAATCTAAAATGTACGTTTTTATGCAAATTTGAACTAATACCACCAAAAGGAATTGTATTTCTTCAGTTGGTGGCGGATCCATTGTTTGACAGCTGCACAGAAACAAAGCAAACCCATTTGAAACATCGACAAATTTCTACGAATGCGTTTTACGCGCACTTTTATGATGGTGTGTTTTCCCTATATAAAATGTATTTTTTTCCTTATGAGCTCTGCTTGCTCGCGTCTTTTGACTTATTTTGTATTGTCCAGCAACGCGGGCAGGGTTACTGTAGTATATTATTATTTATTATTATTATTTTTTACCAATTTGTAGAATTCCTCTTCCAATAAACATAAATGGTATTTAAAGAGAAATACCTCCGCATTATTTTTTTGTGTAGGGTACTGTAGATGGTCATGCCTAAATGTATAAATATTTAATAACAATTAGCCATAATTTTATAACAAAGTAGTAACTATTATTTCATTTATGTTATTAATCTAACCACAGAAACCGTCACCAGATATTTATAGACAAGTAACTAAATACTGACTGTTGTAGTGCATTTAAGTGATTGAGAGCGTGTGCTTAATAACATCAATCATATTAATTAACTATGTAAATATCGAAAAACAAAAAGAGATTATTTTTAACACCATATTGAAGTAATTTGAATTTGCTACATGTTTGTTTTATTAATCTATTATTTGTGAAGTATTTTTGTATATTGAAAATGTGTTTTATACTATTTTTAATATTTAGAGAAATTAAATTTTTGCAGGAAAATTCATACCCAGTAAAACTTCCGCCTACAAAATAATGTGTTGAGTAATCAGAAAAAAGTAAAAAATACTACTGAGAGAACCAATGAATTTTACAATGAATGTCCCAAAAAGAATGCGTTTAAATGTAAGTCATTATTTTTTACTTACATACATCTAAAAAGTAAGTAGTTATAGAAGAAAACTACTAAATAATGAGTGAAAGAAGCTATTCATTTTGAAAAAGTAAGCGAAGTTTTTACTGGTTATCTTTTGAATTCTAGATTTTTATTGAATTTTTCTATTACAACCAATCGGTGTAAATTAAATTGTTGAATTTTTCGTAAAAACCGATTTAACATTTTTATTTCGGAGGTTTACAACTTTGAATCGAAATTATAATTTCAAGGAAAAATGTGGCTTTATTTAAATGTTAAATTTAAGCCATTCGTTCATCAATAGCTTAAAAAATAGTAATGTGGCAGCACTACGATAGTTGTTGTCAAATTCAGATGGTGTATATTGGTGGTTTTAACGCCCAATTTTTTACGTTTAGGGACGGTTTGTATGTTTAGGGATTTGCTAGCTAAAACACATTTTAAACCAAAAGGAAAGGTTAACTTGCACTGAATGATTAGCCCTTAGGTTTCAATTTCAATTAAATTTACCCACTTTTTCAAAATTATCTATCTCATCTTTAAAGTTTTTAAATTAATCGCAAAATTGGGCGTGGCAAAATAAATATTTCATTGTTTTTCCCCGACATTTACCTTGAAGTATATTAAATTAATTTTTTTCATTTAACAGGATATTAATTACCAACCGGAAAGAAACACAAATAACCTTCTTCCGTTTAAATCCTTTAAATATGCTGCACTATTTAATTATTACATCAATGAATGGTTTAATACTCTCAGGATATGCTGTTGATTTTTCTGTATTTTTTTTATTTTTCTTTTTTTGTTTTTTTTTTCATTTTCCTTAAACAGCGATTTTATACTTAATTTAAATTTTTCCCCTCAAGTTCATTGACTTCAATGACGAGAATTTTGTTCAATGTAAATAAAAAAAAAATAAAAATACAGACACCAAAAATTACTAGCAATTTAAACATAAATAATAAATTAATTTATGTCATTCTCATTTATCCACACACTTGAATGCGATTTTCTGTGTATATGGATTAGTTGCTTTGAAATAGTTTGGTATGGAAAGTCAAGAGACAAAGAGGAGAAGGATAAAGTAGACACTTAAACATTATGCGACAGTCGGATCAGGGGTGGAAATGTATTTCTTTTTTTTTTTCAAAAACAAATTTTAAATATGTCGTATTTTTGGATGAACAGCTTTAATTTCAGTAACTCATAAAAAAAATCGTCGAAATTGCTGTAAATTATACTTCTATGTTGAATTTTTTAGAGTTCTTTAATGATCCAGACAGGTCAGTTTGTTTGTTTGTTGTTGGGACTTAACGGAGCTTAAACAACAATAAGAGGAAATAAGTCATACTAAACTATTCTTTTTCGTAGCCCCTATAGAAATAGAATCACACAGGATATTATCTTAAAAATTAACTATTGTCTCCAAAGGATTAAATCGTCTTATTATTTCTTCTTGACGCTAAACAAGATTCAAATTTATAATTTGTTTATTTTAAAAAACCATTAAATCGTTGTGGAGTTTTAAAAGCTGCAAGAAAAGACTAGTCCTTTGTATGTTGTTGGAACGTTAGATCTTGAACGATTAGTATAAACGATTAAAATCCGTTATAAGCGATTTGTTAACCACTATTTCTTGTAGCTTCTATACAAATGCAACCGCAGGGGATATGAGCGGAGTTCAGTGTTTGGTGCAAATGGTCTTGCATAACTGCAAATGCAAAATATTGTAGTTTTTTTTTAATCTAAGGGAAACTTTGTGTGTTTTGTCTATGGCAGTGTTGCCAATTTAGCCATTTAGTGGCTAGACTTAGCCATTTTTCACCTTGTTAAGCCATTAAAAAATGAGTTTAGCCATGAGCTATTTTTTAGCCATTTTTCAACTTTTTTAGCCTTAAAATTTTATTGCTGTTATTCCTTTAAAATTATAATTTTTCTTATGAAAATTTATAAAATTGCTAAAAGTAAAATAAACATTTTAAACAATTAAAACGCATTTAATTTAAATCGCAACTCTTACAAATGTTGAAAATCGCTATAAACGATGATGATGAAGCATCTTTCAAAATAAAGGAACTATATTCCTATATAAAATGGATCAACACAAAAACAAAACTGTTTCTTTCTGGTCGGAAGTATTTCAAACTTTTAAAAATTTCAGAGTTTAAAGTTGCTCTCACCTCCATGGTCTAATGCAAAAGTAGAGAGGGTATTTAGCCAAGTAAGCACCCTTAAAAGTAATTTGAAAAAATAGGTTACATTTAGCAACCGTTAATTCGATTTTATCAATTAGGTAAATATTTTTACCATAACAAAAAAATAATTTTTATCTTTTTTTTATTTGTTAAAGTAGATTTGGACTCAGAAGGTTAGGAATTTTCATTATGATTTACCTTAAAAATATTTACAACTCCACATTAAATTTATCGATGATTTAATTTTGTAAATGCTAAAATATTTAATATACGTTTATTCTTATGTAAAAAATTTATCTCAATTTACAAATTCATTTTAAAAAATGTTTAATGAATTATTTTTGTTTTGTAATTGAATTTTAATGTGTTTTTATTTAAAAAAGTTTTTAGCCATTTTTTCCGTTTTGCCCCAAACATTGTACTTTAATTTTACCTACCGCCCAGTAAGAGTATGGCAAGATATGGCGTATACAAAGTGTGTAATATTTTTTAAGAGCATCAGTAAAAGGATTGCCAAGTCACCTTTTAATTCTGAAAACCCTATAAAAACATAGCATTAAACGTAGCAGGTTTTTAAGGAAGAAATGTAAATGTTTCGCTTTCTATATTGCTTATGAAAGGCATCAATTTTATATAGCGAGGTCCTACGTTGTTGCAATTTGACACAAAAAGTGCTTTATTGAAAGCTTATAAAATCTAGTGATTGTAGCGATCAGCTTTATACACTGAGTTTTTTGTTGTTACAGTTATTCTCTAATAGTCTCCCTTACAAACCTTTTTATTTTTAAAAAAATTGTTATCAAGTCGTTCACTTACCTTACTGTATCTCTGTTTTTAAGTTTAAGGTGTACTACAAGTTGTAGTCTACAACACAATTAAATAATATTAAAGTAAGTACAAAACAATATTACTAAATTAATTTGTTGCACAAAACAAAACGTCTTTTTTTAAACTTGGTTTCTGTTTTGCTATTTTTGTTTTGATCACGAAATTTGCATGAATTGTAGCGGTCTGTTTTTACACATTGCCACTGCACTACCAAAAAACGGTTTCGAAAGCTGCATTCGCAACTGATTTGGTCATTTTTCACACGTCCTTTTTTTAGCTTTGTGTGTACTCTGTTCTTACTGCGTAGCACAAAAAATGTGTGCTTCCTCTTTAAAATGTATCTTTAGTGCTTGGCAAAATAAGAACACTATTTATTAAGTAGTGGTTTGAAAGTATGATAGTATTTAATTTTCCATCCCTGAGTAAAACATTTAACTGAAGAAATAAAGTTAAAAAAAAATGTGTGAGCTTTCAGAAAGAGATACATTAAAAATTTTACTTTAGAAAATTTAAATGAAACGAATATTTAAAGGAGTTGAAAAAACAATGCTGAAAAAACATTACTTTATAAGTTGCGTTCGACATGGAAGATACAAGGTAGCGTAAATGAAAATATGTACTAACATTAAAAAAAAGTTAATTTTATGTGTAGTTTATAGAACACGAGCGCCTTACTCGTCCGTTCAACTTACATTTAAAACAAAAACAAATTTCGAAATTTTGTTTTTGCTTTATATGTAAGTTGAACGGACGAGAAAGTTGCTCGTGTTCTATAAACCACACATTAAAGTTTTTAAGCTGTAATTTCTACAACGAAAGCCGAACAAAGCAAATGTTATTTGCAAAAAAAAAACATATTTCTGCACATTAAACTTTAAACAAAATTTTTAATTTCATCTCTGCGATTGGAGAGAATGGCCTTTTACATACGAGTCTAATTGTGCCGGCTTAAAATTATAGTATGTTGGGATGAGAGTAGGGTTTTTTCCCGGGATTTCCCGTCCCGGGAATTCCCGGGAATTTCAATTATTTTATTTCCCGTTTTCCCGGGATTTTTCTTGCGGGATCCCGGGAAATGAAAAATTCCTCATAATTTCAGAAAATAGCTATTTATACTTTGAAATTTAGTTTTCTATTCTCTAAAAACTAGCATTTGTGGATGGGTTGTGGACTAGATTAATTACAAGAAGTGAGTACATGTATTTAAATCAATGTCTCCTGATGCAATAAATCTACTAAAAGCAAAATGGGCAATGCAACAGTTGATAATTATTACATTTAGTGAAGTGAAGAGTTAATAAAGTACATTAATTCAAAATAAGATGCAGGCAGTAAAGTTTCATTGTCCATGAACAAGTCTTAAAAATAGGAGATACTTAAACATATCGCTCCTTTATTGCAACATAGTCATATCTACAAAAACAAACGATCTTGGCAAAATTTAAATTAAAGTTTTCAAAATGTACCGATTTAAAGATATATTTTGCTATAACTTCGGTTCAGTTGGAGATATAATACGAGAAGGCATGAAGGAAAACTTTGCTAAAGTTACTTAAAATTTTGAGATACGACTATGATGCAATGAAGGAGCGATATGCTTATTAGATGATAAACAAAAATTTTCAATTTCAATTTGTGTTGGTTTATATACCCGTGAAGTGCGGGGAAACCGAAATAAAATAACATTTTGGAAACTCGTGTAAGATACTACAACATACAACTTGAAAAACACATTGTCCTAAAGATTACAAATGGACCTATTGAAATGAAAAGGTTTGTAAGAAGCAGTCCGGTTGATGCTTTTTTTGCATCAACCCTGACATACATTTGACTGATATAGACGCTGTTTATAAAAAGAAAAAAATGCTTCTGATTGTGAATCCGAAGCATGCTACAACGGTTCACTTTTTACTATTTGTCCAACCTCGGTAAAAATGAACGAAATTTTTTGGAAACATGATAATTAGTAAATTAAATCAGGAATATACTTTTTGACGACATACTAAGCGCTTTGAGTGTGTCAGAAAGTTATTTCCTAAGGCGTTAAAAAATGTTTTAAATTTCTTTAAAATATTTTATCTATTTTATTAATTAACTTTTAGATCACATATCTTGAGTACCTTAATTTTATTTTGTTTTATGAATTAAATTGTTGTTTATGTTATCTTTTTATCTTGTATCCAGAGCATAACCATACTGAATAAAAGCATAATAATAGGGAATAAAGGCGTGAGGTGATAATAATTGAAGTTCCTATTTTAATATTCTATTATTTTTTTAGTATTGAACCATTTCTTTTACTTTCTTTGTAAACAAGTTCCCTTACGTTATTTTATAAAAGTTTTTTTCATTAATTAATAACAAAATTTACTTTGTATTATTTATATGGAGCGGGATCCCGGGATCCCGGGAAATTTATTAAAATTTCCCGCTTTCCCGGGAATCGAAAAAGTCCGGGAAAAAAAAACTCTAGATGAGAGACAAAGATAAAGGTTTTTTCTTTCCTTAAAGCTTCCTTGCATAAGAGTCTAAACACAATGTTTTCGCTGCGGTGCGATTTCTCGTTGCGGGAGAGAAAAATAAACATAATACAACGGAAGACGGCAACGGAAATAGTTGTCATTTTTTGTTTAAATTTTTATTAATTTATTTGTGCATACATTTTTATCATGTTGTCTGTTTTCAATAATGTTGTGAACATAGCCAATTATTCAAAAACTATGGCAACACCAGAAAGAGAACTGGTATCAGGGCTGCCAGTAATTTTCAGCAAAAAATCTTAATTTCACCAAAAAAAAATCTTATTTTGGAAAAAAATCTAATTTTGGAAAAATAATCTTTTTTTTTTTGGAAAAAAGGAGTTTTTTTTTTATTAAAATTAACTTTGAAACATATCAATATGGATTTCCACTGCTGCCAACTTTTTTTTTTTTGAAGATTTTCCGCCAAATCGGACTTCAAAACTGCTAGAAACCGCTAAATATTCAATTTAGCGGGATTTTTCTTAAAAATACCTCTAAAATCTAAACATTTTTAAACCTTTATTTATATAAATCTAGATATACAGGGGTGTCATGGAAATCGAAAACGTAAAACGAAAGAATTTTAAGAATCGTTTTTCAATAAGATTTCTGTAATAAAAAAATTGTATGACAATTATTATACAAATAATGCTCTATTAAACAGAATTTTTTAACAAAAATTGTAAAAATTAGATTAAAAGTTTAATAAAAAGAACTGCCAAATTCTTTCGTTTTTGATTTCCATGACACCCCTGATAAGCTGCTTTTTCAAAGGTATTTCGATGCACTTAAAATTACCTTTTCGGATTAAACATTTTTCCATTAAATGTCTTTGCTACTATTTAATTTTTGCGAACCTTAGTCTGACTTGCTATATTTTCTGTTTTTGGAAAATAAAAAGCGCGCAAAACTTACACCTGATTAATCGCCCTTGAACGTCAAACAGAGGTTGCTTTTTAAAGGCCAAACCATAATATGCATAGCGTTGCTTAACCTACTGTCAAAAATTAACAAAAAGACTCTGAAATGTATTAAAAAAACAAAAATAAAATCCACAAACATTTGATTCCGCACGGAATGTGCGATCAGTTTCGCACTTTGCTTAAGCAAATGACAGTTTCATAAAATTTAACAAAAAGTTTCTTTAAGTTCAATATGGCTAGCCTCATATGATTAACATGTAATCGCAAGGTTGCATTATTAAGTTTAAAAGTTTTCAAATGGGAACTTTTGTCTAGACAAAACAAAAAATCTTGTTTTTGGGGAAAAAATCTTAAAATCTTTTTTTGGTTAAAAAATCTTAAAAAATAAGGTGAAATCTTACTTCTGGCAGCGCTGACTGGTATCAAAAATTTAGAGACAAGGCAAATTAAATTCGCCTTGTTGAGAGAGAAAAAAGTCCGCAATGAAAATAAAATAGATTTTAATTTTATGCCGTTCCGCACTGCGGTTTTTTACTTCAAAATCGTATGAAAAACCGCACCGCAATAAATTATCGTTACATTGTGTTTGGACTCTTAAGCTACGGTCACACTTATTAAATATTTGATCAAATAAGCGTAACCCCTACTTTTGTTAATAGTTAGTGAGATTTAAAGTGTTCTTAATATTACAAAATAAATTAATTATACTACTAGACATAGCAAAAAACCGTTTTTTGTTAGATGTGGTATTTTAATCAAAATAAATATTGATATTAAGCGAAATGATTTTTTAGTTTGGTTGCTGGTCCCGTTTTTTTCGTCAAATATTTGATAAGTCTGACCGTAGCTTTAGCCGCAAAAACCAATACATGTACAATAAAAGAAACAAATGAATGCAAAAAAAAAACACTAATACGCACAAAACTGTGTACGTATACATGTTATACCAGATGAAAATACCACCGCGTGTGATCAACAGAAAACGAAAATTTTTGGCTAAAAAATTGGACTCGTCTGTGAAAGACCAATGAGCTAAAAAATTAAAATTTTTTATTTTTAAACTCGATAATCTTAAGACTTTAAAAACATTTTTTTAGCAAAGCTTGACTAAAACAGACTCCATAAGGGCTTGTGGATTATGCTTGCAACTGGACTTGTGGACTAACCGTTAAATGGGTCCAAAATGAAAACAAAAACTAATAGACCATTTTTATAGAAACTGCAAGTTTTTTTCCTTATTTTGTATTCCACATTATTTGTGAGAAATATTAATTCCATCAGCATTTACACACATTTTGCAGATTTCCCCAATCCAGCCTACTTTTTGACTGCTGTTGTGTATTTATAACGAAGCTATTTGTATTAGGTTTGGATACTTTAACTCTTAACGTTCTTCAGATATACAAAAATCTATATTATCTTTGTATGGAGGATGCCCCGCCCCCTTCTCCAATTCAGCCTACTTTTTGATAGATGTTGTTTATTGATAACTAAACTATTTGTACCAAATATGAAATCTTTTTTTTTCGTTCTTAAGAAATTTTTATTGTCTTTGTATTGAAGGTGCCACGCCTACTTATCCAATCCAGCCTACTGTTTGACAGATGTTGTGCATTTATAATCAAGCTTCATAGTTGTGTCAAATTTGAATACTTTTACTCTTATTGCAAGTAACTCCAGATCAGTGTTCGAAAATAAACATTATCAGCCATGTCACAGAGTACAATTCCGTTCGGAATCGAAGAAAACATATTTCTTTATCGATAGAAAGTGTATTTTGATAGTTTTCTGGCCTATAAGATACCGAAAACTCTCATTCCGTTCATGAAAACAAAAATGGTTTCATCCGAAAATTTTTTCGTCAATTTCTGAAGTAACAAAATGCGGATGAATTCCGTTTCCGAACGGAATTGTACTTTGTGACATGGCTGTATATACTGTTCTTTAGTGTTCGGTTCGGCAGATATGTAGAAGACACAAACGCTTATAGTGTTTGTGTAGTAAATATTAAACACAAAAATAATACTGTACTTATCCAACTCAACAAAAAGATGAGAAAATTTTATTTCGTTCAGTTTTTTTTTACCACAAGCTTTGTTGTGTTGTACTTAGCGTCTTGGCTGGTAAAGAAAACCAAAAATTTTTACAAAAACAAAATACATATACGCAAAAAAAAAACAAAAAACCAGTACAACAATTTTACACAAATAAAACATGTAGACAAACGCAAACATATTATGTTTGCTGTAGTCGTGCTAACATTTTTTGTTTGCTCATTCCTTTTCAGTGTAAAAGAGAAACACTATAGAACACTAAAATATATTGTTTGTCTACAGAACCACTACAACTGTTCTGTTTTATAACGAAGAACAGAATACTATATAATGTTCATTACATTCTTAAAAATAGAAATGAACGGTATTAAGAGTTGTTTATTACTACACAAACACTAAAAAAATAGATATCATTTGTGGGTGTGTGAGCCGTACGCTAAATAATGTTCTGCTTATTTTCAAACACTCCTCCAAAAATACAGAAATATTATCTTTGTGAGGGAGGAACCACGCCCACTTCTCCAATCCAGTTCAAAATTAAAGATGTTTTGTATTAGTAAACAAACTGCTGGGCCATGTTCTGGAAATCGAAATCGAGTAAAATTCAAATCGATGGTGAGTTTAAATTAATTTTTTTAAAGATCGTTAAATTTCCTGATTTTAAGAGTAGTTCTTGGTGAAGTATATGGCTCTCAGGCTATAAAATATATATACAGGGGTGTGCTAGAAATCGAAAGCGCAAAACGCAAGAATTTAAAATGTAGTTTTTTAATAAGTTTTCTGTAATAAAAGAATTTTATAGCAAATATTATACAAATATTTCTCTATTTAACAGATATGTATAACAAATCTTATAAAATTTGATTAAAAGTGTATTAAAGACAACTTCCAAATTCTTGCGATTTACGTTTTCGAATTCCAGCACACCCCTGAGAAAAATGGAATTTTATGTAAATTTAAAATAAAGGATCGTTTTCAAACTTTGTTCCATTTCGATAAACAGAAATGTATAACAAATCTTATAAAATTAGATAAAAATACACTTTTACAAATCGAAAGCGCAAAACGCAAGAATTTAAAACGTAGTTTTTTAATAAGTTTTCTGTAATAAAAGAATTTTATAGCAAATATTATACAAATATTTTTCTATTTAACAGAAATGTATCACAAATCTTATAAAATTAGATAAAAAGTGTATTAAAGACAACCTTCAAATTCTTGCGATTTACGTTTTCGAATTCCAGCACACCCCTGATAAAAAGGGAATTTTATATTAATTTAAAAAAAAGATCGTTTTCAAACTTTGTCCATTTCGATTTCCAGAAAAGGGCTAACTATTCACATCAAATTCATATTGTCTTTATGTGAGCGTTTCATTAGGGTCATTTTAAAATTAGCACTCAGATTTCGTCTAAAAGTGGGTTAAATATGCTCTGGTTTACATAATTTTTTTACGTTATTTTTTATGTTTATAATAAATAATTTATTTTTTTTTTCGTTTGGGTTATATCGGTATATACGAAGAATTTTAATTATTTGCAATAAAAAAAATATGTTGCTTGTGAACTCAAACATACGCAGATTAAGGGGTTTCAGTTTGGAAGAATTTTTTTTTTTTATAGGAACAAAATTTTGAAAAACATGGTTTAATGTTTATTAAAACTTATACAAGTTTTGTAAGACACAAATTTTTTTGAAAGCAAAAACACTTGAGTGCAATATTTATTTGGTTGGAATACACTTTTGTAACAACAAATTAACAGTATTAAGTGTTAAATTTTTGAAACATTTTTGCAATTCCAAATTTTAAATAAACATATTAAGTTTAAACAATTACTTTAATATTACCAAAGAACTCTCAAAATTTTCTCAAATAGTTGTACAATGAACCACCCTAATGAGTTATACATAAATATTTCCATACAATATGTGACATTCGTGTATTATTTTTCCATTGTTTCCAATACAAGCTTTTGTTATATAAACGCGGGTATGTGATATTTTGTACTTGATATAGTAAAAATCTTTTGTTTTTAACCATGTCATTATGTAATCAATATCTTCTTTTTTATTTATTTCCATTTTTTTTTTTCGTTTGCTGTTTTTTTAATAACCAATGGTTTCCATTTGGTAAAAACTATGTCATTCAGTGCATTTTCATTTATACTTTATATTTCTTTTATAAATACATACATATTAAATTTGCTTGCCAATAATATAAAATGTCACCATTTAGTTCTTGAAATTATATAGAAAGTTCTGGAGTTTCAAGATCAAACTGATGAAATTCGGAGTTAATTGAAAATTGTTTTCAACTACTGTTTACCTACAAGGTGACAAAAGGCCATCTGATTTCGACAGTTCGAACAAATTTGTTGTGGGTTTGTTGACATTTCGAACCGTAAACACATTGCAATGCAAAATACATCCGTTTTTTTCTTTTGTTTTTTTTTAATTGTAAGGGCCAGCATGGCATTGTGTTGAAATTAGAAGATAGGTTATGGGAAGAAGGATAGAGGGGAGCAGTGCTTATGGACACTCGATTTGAACTTATTCATTTTGAAAGTTAGAGGAAAGATTTCTGCAGGAAGGTTATTCCACATACGAACTTCTCGCATCGAAAAGATGTTAAACAAAATATACCATCGTTTTTCGAAAAGAGAGAAAAAGTCTGTCCGTAACTCATGTCGAAAACTATCAACAGAGATTTACGTCATTACATGCCATAATATTCCACTTGAAGCCGATGTGACATTGCAGACGTTGAGAAAGCCAGTCACTCATATCAATGACGGCGACCAAAATGTTCTAAAATTGGAAAATTTTCAACGACGGCGGCAAAAATACAACCGTCGGCCATTCCAAATAATGTAAATTGCGACTTTAATGTTTGCTGTTTACAAAATAGCTTTGAAAATATTCGTTTGTTTTATAAAAATGTTAAAAGCAAAATAATTAACCCTAGAAAGATAATCTGCGTAAATTTTACGCACGCACTTTCGAAATATTGCTATATCTTTTTATTAAGCTTGAATAAGTTGCTGTGCACTTCAGACATTTCATATATAAACATGTTTTAAATTTTGTATTTGTATTTTTAAAAATGTAAAAATAAAATTCATATAAGTTTTTTCTTAATTAATCAATTAATACAACCATATAGCAGGTTAAAATAATGCGTTATTTTAACGTATGATTATCTTTAACGTTTGTCATGATATGATTATCTTTTTAGGGTTAAACAAAGAAAAAATTTGCCAAGAACAAAATATTTACCTCTTTCGGGTTATTATTCTTTGCATTTTGCATTTTGCATTTTTGCTATATTTTTTTCTGTTGAAATTTTTTCTCATCCAATTTTTATTCGTGAGTTTATTTGACAGTTTAAAGCGGGAACTTTCTCACAAACATTTTACAGACACACTTTTTTTGTAAATTGGCGAGTAATTTCCTTACGTGACAGCTTTTACTCGCAAAAATTTTATAGACGCAGTTAATTGAAAGAAACAGTTTGTTTTTTTTTTTCAATTTATAGCATTTTTGTTTCTTTTTCACATTCCAATCGAAAATTTTCTGGACGCGGGAGTTACAGAACATGGGCACAGGTCCCTAATTTCATCAGAACACATCCCATTGTAGTAATGATAAAACAGGAAAATACAACCTACGTTGCGACGGTGCTCAAGGGAGTCAATAAAATTAGATATCCTACTGTCAACAATAAGAACCCTCTCCTGCACGCGGTCGAGAAGCTCCAGAATAGACTTTGAAGCACCGGCCTACACATGAGAGTTGTACTCCATTCTCGGTCGGATATAGGTAATATAAATAGTAAGGAGATCATTTACCGTCTTAAAAAACCGAGGTTCTTGAATGCTTCTTTTGACACCATGGATATATATTTTGTATTTCGGGCGTTTAAATCGACTCTATTCTTAAGACCCCATTCTGGGATTATGTCAGGATCTCGGCCAAGCGTATCATTCATGTGTTGCCTCATAGCAGCAACTTGAAGTTAGTATTTAGACATAAACCGTCTTAATACTAACACTTTGTATAGGGGGTAACTTGCGTCCGGCTCCTTCCGACAAAGTTTTTATTCTAGTAATACAGGATTAAGTTTCTTCATGCTCCTACCGCGGCAATATAAACCATGATAATGTAGATTAATAGTCTTTAGATTTTCAGAAAGCTTAATAAAGCCGTTGATACATTTAAAAACCATATTTTGAACGTACCATAATCGAAAAAATATGGAGTGCAAAAAGTGTTACATGCATGCAAGAAAAGTGTCGGGTCTTCATAAAAAATGCTTTGAAAACAAATAAAGCCTCTTTTGATATTAAAAATCTGTATTTTCATTATTAAGCTTAAAAATTTGTTGCGGATCCCAATTTGTTCAATTAAATGCAACCACTTCCAGCGTTACAGTTGTGCGACTTTAGTTGCAATGTGCAACTTTTTTGACGCTCTGCCACTTTTTGTGCGACTTTTTCAAAATCGTCGAATTTTGCAACTTTTTGCCCCTTTTTTTGTAAGTGAAAAATACTTTTTTACACTGCATAATTTCACATATTTTCCCTTAAAAATATCAATTTTGTTTAAAACATTCCCCGGGATATGAAACTTCATTCGATTGATCAGGTGATTATTTTGTATCCTGACAATTTCAATTACTGAACTGTATTGTATATGCCTTGTTTTGTATCGTGTTCATTAAATTTCCATGCCAATCTAGGATGATCGGCAATATTATTTAAAGCGTTTTAATGCCAACTTTTTTACTGCTATTGATCTCATATCTTTATTAAAAAATGTTCTAAATGAAACAGGCTTTTATTAACGAATTTAAGTTGTTAGAAAGTAAATTCAATGATAAATCATACAATTACATTTTTAAAATTACAAATGCTAACCATTTTTAACATACAGTTGGAAGCTTCAAAATTTCTTTTAATTAACCATTGCACATTGGTCTGGCGAGCCACGTTTTTTTTGGCCAAAACTAAAATATTCACTTATATACATGAATTCAATTAACAGACACAATTAATAACAAAAAAACATAAATTGTATTAATAATTTTTAGCCCATCTAGAGCCAAAGGAACATTTTATATCTTCTTCATTTTGTTCTTCAGGTTCATCGTCTGAACTTTCTTCACTATCTATATTTTTTCATGAGCTGAAATATCAGGAAGATCCTCGCAGCTTAATAAAGCAATAACTTCTGATGGAAATGTTAAGCGCTTTCGTTGATATATGCGCGTTTTTTTGAATACAAAGTTATTTTGAAGACAGGTTTCATTTTTTGTATTAAGTTGGTCAATTGATCTTGAAGATTTCTGCCATTTCACATCCAGTCTCCCATTATATTCATTAGAAATATTTGTTTCTTCGATTTTTTCCAAAATACAACAAAAAACACGTTCGGTTTTTTCTTGTTTTTTACTTCCACTCTGCCAAACCCTGAGTAAATCACAATTTTTGAAGCAAAAGTTTCCTGAAACAAAAATTGATATCTTAAAAATAAGCAAAAACTAGCAAAAAATTACTGATGATTTGTTTGCACTAAATAGCACTGTAACTTTATGTATTTTTAGTTCGTTGAAATCACTTGAAATTTTTAAGTTTTATAATATATTTTTTTTTTATTAAAAGCTAAAATCACTGATTTTGAGGTTATGAAAGTTTTTTATGTTATTTCTTATTTCCATAATTTTTATTTTATATTTTACTATTAAAAATTTGAATATTTACCATCGTCATTAATATTCATAACTCGTGTAACCTGTGACTTAAATAAAACAAAAAACTACACCACGAGTTTCACTTTATCACTTTACTTAAAGCATTTAACTTCCTCACTTCATAGAATAACGGTTAATTGAAGTTTGCAAAAACAAATTATTTTATTTGTTTATCTGAGGTGTTTACTGCAATATTTCAACAACAAATAGAGGAAAAAAACGTTTTGAGTTTTGGCCAAAAAAATGGGTCTTGGAGACCATTGTGCATTGTACCTTAATTTTAACAAATAAGCAGCGCATGTATTAACTCTACCGCACAAAAGTGCGTGTGCCGACTTTTTATTTTTTCAAAATTAGAAATAATGAAGGCCCCTATTACGGTTAACAACTCAACTCAGTTAAGTTGTAATTAAGACAACTAGTTGTGATCAGTTGAAATTTTTGTTATGTTTTTGTTCACCGCAATATAGCAGAGTTGTAAACCATAATACAAAAATTAAGAAACTGAGTTGTGTTGTAAACCCAAATAGGGGCCAAAAAATAACTTAACCAACAGGTTTAAAGTAGATACTTGTGAGTCCATGCTATCAACTCTTAATTTTCTAGATACCGAAATAGAAGGTTGGATGCCAAGTAATAAACTTGTGCGAAAATACAAAAAAAAAATAAAGAACATAAAACGTAAAGTTTATACATATCGATGGTTTTCTTCCGCAACCTCGTAACTCAAAAACAACTACTTTTCAGGAGAGACAAAATACTTTTTTTTTACCAAATATTTGAAACTTTTTGCTTTATATTCTTTTATAATCCAAGAATTAGGAAAAATTCCGATATTCCACCAAACAAAAAAATTGCAAAATTGTAAGGCGGTATTTACTGATTACTTTTCCGGTTAAAACAAAACATCAGAAAACTCGAGTTAAGTGGTTACGTAAGAAAACCATCGATATGTTAAAGTATATACAAATTACATACATTATTAAAAATGTCTATAAGCGATGAGAACAAGTTATCGTCATACAACTTTTTTTCGTTTTTTTTTTTTAAAGAAGTTTTCGTCATACAAATTTTTTTCAGTTTTTTTAACAAAAACAATTTGTTTTGTAAGTTAAAATTTCTTTTTAACTGAAGCAAATTTTAGAGAGTTTTAAAAGAAATAAAACCGAAATTATCACCCGTGAGGTAATTAAATTAAAGTAATTACAATTTTAAAAAAGTGTGAGACTTAAATTTGAAAAACGACTTTTTTGTGCGACTTTTTGTTTCAAAAACGACTTTTTGTGCGACTATTCCAAAATTCTCAACGGTAACCCTGACAACTTCTTTAAGCAAATGCTTTATGAAAAGTTCCTACAGTTTGTCTGGCCATAAGAAGCTCCAAGAACTCTTAGGGCCATTATTACAACCTAATGATAAAGTTGCTGATAGTTAACGTGAACAATAGCTATCTTGAACGATAAAGTGACTAATAAGTTTTTTCCATTATTACAACTGTCCGATAAAATAAAAAATTTAATTTATATACTGTGGCAACATTGCAGTATATACCGACTACTTTTGGTTGTTTAAAATACGTAGTGGCAACGACTTAGTTTTGTTTTATTTATTAATTAAAAACAAAAGTAAATTTTTGTGCTTTATTTTTGGTTTTAATGGTAAATTGTTTTGTTTTTTGTGTTAAATTGTGTTTTTTTGAAAAAGTTGATTAATTTAAGACTATCATTGAAGTTACCATATCTTCAGCAGAAAATATGGCATCTTCAAGTTCTTAAAGTTCACTTGTAAAGTTACCATGAGGACAAGCCTGATGTTAGCTTATCAGTCACTTTTTAGGTTAATGTTAACTTGTAATAACCAAAAACTATTTATCTGTCAGATAGCATCCTAAAAATAACTATTTGTAAGTTGTAATAATGGTCCTTAATATAAAACACTAAAACTGGTGCGAGTGACATCGAACGCTGATTTTCATAAAGGAATATCTAGTTCAGGGGTCTCATTACCGCATACGATGTCGAACAAAAATTTATCGATATTTTTTAATTTGGTATCATGACACTCGATATTGAATGAAATATATCGTAATTTGCATAGTTGGGGGTAGTGCACTAAATATTGATTTAAATCAGCAGTGCACTATCACTACATAAAACTGCAAAAAAATTAGTTTGCACTCTTTTTTACCAGCTTTTATGATTTATCTTTAGTTGCACTCAAATGAGTTATGGAAAAAAGTGGCAATAAACTGATTGCTTTTTTTTTATTTTTTTTTTTTTTTTTTTTTTTTTTTTTTTGTTGAGTGCATCACTATCACTCATGTTTAGTGAGGCTGCAAATTTTCAATTCATAATATTTCTGCACTATCACTAACTGTGAGTTGAAACTGCAAAATGAGTGCACTGCCCCCATCTATGGTAATTTTGGATGATTACATTCGATATCGAGTATCCAAAGACATTACATCTCTTGATACGTCAATATATAATATGAATATCAAACGAGGTGATTAGACCCTTGATCTTCTGTCGGCGATACATATAACAAAATTACTTAAATATTACTTTCGCGTGACTTGAAAAAGACAAGTATATATGTATCTGTGGCTTGGAGCTAAAAGGGCCAATGTCAAAATATTCACTTTTGAGAAAATTGGAATTGAAGGCTTTACAAAAGGTTTTATAAAGGTTTTTCATAGTGACATTGGCCAGCATTTTATTTATGAAGCTGTTCTGGGCTAAGTATGACTTTAGCTGTTTTACCATAATGAAAGAGAGCAAGAAAACAAATCTAATGCAATGATTAACTCAAAAGAGCAAAAAAGTGACATTGTCCCTTTTCGCTCCGAGCCACAGATATTTAAAAGTTTTATAAATATTTTAACAAACAAACTCACTTTTTTCATCAATAGTTTTGTAACTTTAACACAGGTGTAGACGTATTATTTTTATCCCGTGCTTAGAGCACGTTTAAATAACAAATTTGAAGAAATTTATCGGTGCCAACCCTTTCAAAATGTTTTTTTTTACTTCTTTTTCGATATACATGCATATGTTATCTTTTCGCAAATGAAGTAATTAAAAATTTATTCGATGATAATGATACCAAATAAATAATACCAACCACAATTTTGCATTCTTATTTTCTGTTTTTGTTGCGGTGGCCCCACAGGAAAAAATTGTGTTATTGTGGCAAACACTCGTAATGAGAAAGTGTTGCTCCAATTTAGCAACAACATTTTTGCATACGAAACGTTTGTGGTGGGATGTGGGGGAATTAATTGCAATATTCTTTTATTGTTGTTTGTTAAACAATAAAAAAAGATTTTAATCGAAAGATAACAAGCCAATTTCTGAGAGTGAAAAAGAGAGTTTAAAAATAAACCAAAGCCAAACAATAAATAACAACAACAGATCAGAGAAGGAAAATGCGGTGCTATTGAGCTGCTGGTGTACCTTTTGATAAATGAAATAAAATATATTACTTTAATGTAGAATTGGCCTTCTGCGGATGTTAAATGTTATAAATTATTTGCGTTAAATTTTTTAAAATGTATTGTTCTCGCTAAAATTGTTCTTGTAGCCTTTTTATTTATTCGTAAATTGACAGACATTTTTTAATGTCATTTTTTACGTAATATAAAATTTTTTAAAAACTACAGACAGATTTTTTTATGATAATTTGTGAATTTCGAAAAATTCGAACATGAATTCGAAATTAGATTTTTTATGTTTTCTATACAAAATAAATATTTTTAGCACTAAAAAAACAATAAAAATTTACATATTGAGTCAAATTTGAAACTTCAGAAAATTTTAACATCTTAAGTTAAAACAGCAAATGGAAATATGTATTAGTTTAGACCTTCGTGCCAAAGTAGTAAGTCTATAGCAGGAATCGAACCAGCAACCCTTATGGTGTTTTCTTTTCTACAAAAAATGTGACATTTTATTTAAAAAAAATGCAATTTAGTGTCTGTTTCCTAAAAATTTTGCTCTCGAAAAGAATGAGTTTTTTAGAATAAAACAAGCCACCCTTTTCGGGAGCAAAATTTTTAAGAAACAGACACCAAATTGCATTTTTTTTAAATAAAATGTCACATTTTTTTGTAGAAAAGAAAACACCATTAGACTGATAGACAAGCTCACTTCCACTCATAAAGTCAAAAATATAAAAACTACTTTTTTTTGTTATAGACTATTTTTTACATAAAAATTGGTTTTTCGAGAAATTCAGTTATGATTTTGAAACACAAAATACTTTCAGTACTTTTGTTGTTATCAAGCAAAATGCACTTTGTTTTAAAAATAAAAAATTCAGGTTTAATTAATTGATTTCAAAGGGTTAAATGAGGTTATTTTAATTTTGTTTTGTTTGTTTTTTTTTTTTTTTCATTTTTTGCTTTTAATATATAAATTTTTACACTGTCAATTAAAATAATTGACATGTAATTCCCATGCAGACTTCTTTTTTCCGTATTAATAATAAATTGTAATTGAGAACCATATATAAAAAATGAATTATTTAACTTTAAACTTAATTTATGAGCAAAACGTCAACGAAATAATGAAACAAGTGTGTTGTTAGCTATATTCGGTCGTGCCAAGATATATTTTAATACAATTAGAAATTAAAACTTGTATGTGGACTTTATGAAATAGTGGACCTAATTAGTGATGGATTTTTGGCTCATTTTCAATACCAAACAAATCAGTCGTCCGAACATTATTGTTACCAAACCAACCTAAATGCGCGCGTCAAGCGTAACGTTTTCTAGCGCTTTGCTTTAACGCTGAAATGACATACTTTCTAAAATAAGAGCGTTACTAATGCTAACATATCTTGTTTTATAATAAAAGCCCACAGATAGGATATAAAAACTGGAGATAAAAACCCCTTTATTGACATAAAAATTGCTAAATTGTCATTACTTAAATGCTGACTTAAAACAGTTTTTAAGTAGCCAACTTCACTTCTTAGTACTTTGTCAAAATCGAATTTTTCATTTGCAAAGCGTTGACTTAACGCGATTTGAGTTTGCTTCATACATTTTGTATGAGCATTAGATTTTTTGACAGACAGAAAATGCTTGACGCGCTGATTTTGGTTTAACTGTAAGACTTTTATTGCTACCTCTGACATATCTACATCGTCTTAGAGCCACTTTTTGGGTTAGAGATTAGCGATAAAATTAACTCTAATCTCCGTATTTACTTTTTGAGTAGTCCAATGGTAGTTTAAACCTTAACTTACATATAGTGAAAGTGAAAATGTTAAGCTTACTATTGATGTATTGTAAGCATTTTGCGCTAAATCCGTAAATTTTAATAATAATCGTACTGCTATGTTTTTAAGCTCCCTATTATATCTACAGTTTTTTCCCGGCATTTCCCAAAATATTTAATTGTTTGAATTTCCCGCTTAATTACCGGGAAATTTTAAGAAATCTTTTTTTTTTAACTTAAGTAAATCTATGTGAAATTGTGTCTTTAGATGTTTTACCAGACCAAATTGCACCACAATTATTTAATGTGTGTGAAGATAATTACGTATTTAACTAGCGGAGACATCCACCACAATTTCTTAACAGCAATTGTTTGCAGTTAACATTAGCCCAATTCACAATCTTGTGCAAATGGTCTTGCATCGTAGCATTTGCAAAATGGTATAGTAAATACTGTAGTATATTTTTGATTGGCTTGGTTCACAGAGTGTTAGCTGTCGATTTACAATCAAGTGTTGCAAAAGTCGAGTAAATATAAACTATTGGTTTTAGGCGTTGCATATTTGCAAAAGAGTAGCAAGTGCATTGCTGTATATTTTGTTGGTTGTAGAGTAAAAATATACTATACCATTTTGCAAATGCTCCCAAAAGTATGCTACAGTATTTACTATACCATTTTGCAAATGCTACGATGCAAGACCATTTGCACAAGATTGTGAATTGGGCTATTGCACTTAACACTGCTGCTATAATAGAATAAAGTGTATTTAGGACGATTTTCAAGGAAATGGAACCGGTTTCACATAAGAATATATGTAGTTCTTTAGAGGATTCTGCTAGTGGGATATCTAAAATAATTTTGGAATTTCAGAAATTCAGATTTGAAAAATTTCGTTTTTTACGAAAATTTCTGGGGAGGATTAGTGACCATTTTGGAAAAATATAGAATGGTAACAGTTACAAACTATATGGAAACGGTGCTCCAAGGGGTCCTCTTTAGGACCCTATTAGTGGTTTATTCGAAGTAGTTAATTTCTTTCAGCTGGCACTTTAAATAAAAATTTGTGTTTAAAAATGTATTGCGTTCTAAAAACAGGCAGTTAAGTTTGATATGACCCCGATGAAATCATGGTTCAATGATTTATCCGATAAAGATGTACGCTTACTGGAACTGGCCAGAAGCAGAAAAAGATTGAGTCATGCTTACAACATATTAGAAAAGCACGCCGCTATAAAAACAATTGGCCACAGTTTTGTGCTCAGAAAAGAGATTGTATTTGCCAAAGATTTATCAAATATAATTATACGGCGGCAAGGAACTAGGAACCACAGGACATAATATATATATATATAAGAAAAATTGTAACGGTTGTTCAAAAGAATTAAGCTCACAGTTTGAACTTTTATGCAAAATCGTTTTGCCAATAAAGAATTTTAGGAAAACGAGCATTAGAAAAGCAGCGACCTTACGACCTTAAATCTAAATCTAAGTAACAAAAATAATTAAAGTGGTATTTGGTCTACCAAAACTAATACTTACATTTTGAACAAGTTTTTTTTTAATTCATTGGCAGCGTCAAAAGCAAAATTGTTTTCGTTCAAAAATTCGACGTCAACTTATAATAAAGATTTTACATTCGATAGTCAATAGCCAGCAAAATCGTTTGTCGAATGTAACTCATAATAGGTGCCATTCTTTATGACAGTGTTTTTGAAAACAAACAGTACATTATTAAGCGTACGGCTCACACACCCAGAAACTATATCTATTTTTTTAGTGTTTGTGTATTATGTAATACACAACCATTAATGCCGTTCATAACTATTTTTAAGAAAGTAACAAACATTAAATATTGTTTTGTTCTTCTTTACAAAACAGAACAATTGTAGTGGTTCTGTAGACATACATTATATTTAAATGATCTTTAGTGTTTTTTTTTTTTACACTGATAAAGGAATGAGCAAACAAAAATTTTTAGCAACGACCATGGCACGAGTAGCTTGTATTGTGTACATGTTTTGTTTGTGTAAAATTTTTTTGCTGGCTTTTTTTTTTATAAATATCTATGTATTTTGTTTTTGTAAAAATAATTTAGTTTTCTTCACCAGCCAAAAGGGCACTAAGCACAACTGAAACCAACGAACATTATTGATCTGAACCGAACACAACGAAGTTTGTGGTTTAAAAAAAAAACAGAACGCAATTAAACGTTCTCATCTTTTTGTTGAGTTGGATAAGTACCTTATTATTTTTGTGTTCAAAGATCAGAAACAGCGACGCGTTTTATTTACTATTGGCGTTTGTGTTTTCCGTAACCGAACACTAAAGAACAGTATATAATGTTTATTTTCGAGCACTGCTTTATGAGGTCTTAGAACAATATTTAAAAAGTTTCACATGGAAAGACAAACTTAGTCTACCTGCATTTATCACTGCTGGTTAACAGTGTAAAACTGTAAATAAATATATTATTAAATTACTGTATTTGTATTGAATTTTATTTGGGCAGGAATCCCGAAAAATTATTTTTATTTTCCGCTTTACCGAAAACTAAAAAAGTGCGACAAAACAAAGATCCTAGTTATATGGCAGAAATAAAATATTGATAATAAGTAGATAATTTTACCAGCCTATTTGCCAATCTTTCTTTTTTTCTGTACAACAGCGATTATGGTGTATGTGTGTGCAAAAAGTGCTCGAGTTTGTTTATAAATTAACATAAAAACCCATTGAACCAAATTAAATAGAACCTGGATTTAGTTGCAATCTACAATATCTTTTGAATTGTTATAACAGCATAAATATGTACTAAAAAAACTAGTATACATTTCCATATATTTATTTAGTTGTATGAGACTTTTTTTTCTAGTTTTACTTTCGTTTAGTTATAAATTTAGAAGATTAAAATAAATATGTATATTTTTTTCTATTGCCAAACAAAAGCCACAGCTACATTATCTCTCATATCCAGCAACTGAACTGAATAGTTAAATAATAAAAAAATATGAAACAAAAAGTCCTAAAAATTATTATAAATCAAACCACAGACAACTTGTACTTTAAATAATTGCCACAAAAATAAATAGAACATAAACGAGAAAATATACTTTAAAAAAAAAAGATGTATCATTAAAGTTGAATTATAAAAAAAAGTGAATTTGTTATACACGAAAAAATGAAATCATAAAATAAATTTAAATCCAATTTATTTGTTGACATCATCAGAGTCAAGCGAAATGCCTTTGATTTCAACAAACGAGTACTTTTTAAGGCCGGTTAATCTGATGAGATCGAATGAGCACAACAACAATTCTTCCGTCATTTCTTGTTGTTGCCAATGAAATTGTATTTAAAAAAAAATTAAAAACAAACAGTTTTTGTTTTTAACATGGCGTTTACATTTGCCAGTACTGGCAAGACAGTAGCAATTCATTCAAACTTTTTCACTAATACATAAACACTTTTACAGCTATTTTGTTTTTGCATTGTTTTGCCAACTAATATGTATATGCTTACTGTCTTGCCAGTACTGACAAATGTAAACGCTGAGTAAAGCTCCAACAAATCACTTAGAAGTTAAATTCAATTATCAAATAATGTGTAATTCTTTTGATATTTGGTTTGCTTAGTTTTTATTGTTTGTTTTTTTTTTTTTTTTTTTTGCACATCAATTAAACTTTTATTTTCTATAATAACTAATTTTTTTATATTCTATTTGAAACCCAAGGTTCTAGTTTATTTTCAGTTTTGTTCTACTTCAATTGTAGTTCAGTTCTATTTTAACTCTAGCTCTAGTTATGTGATTAGTGAACTTTAAAAAAGAAGCATAGAAGTGGCAAGGGCCTCTAAAAAGAATGTAATTTGCCACTTTAAGGACACGCTGTGAATGTTTTTACTACTTACAAACGGGGCTGTCAGATATGGCGATTAGTCGCCAAACGTGGCGATTTTGAAACGGGTTTGGCGACTGTCGACTTTTTTTTTGGCGATTTTTGACATAACTGACGATTTACTTGGCTATTTGTACCATTTATATTATTTAAGCGATGTTCTTTAACAATTTGTAATTTTTTGTTATTATTAATAATATTAAAAAAAAAATCTGGCAACTTCTTTTTACGTTATTTTTGTTTTGTTACCATTTTAAGACCCATTTTCACGACTTACCTATTAGCACTAGTGAGGAATAAAGTAACCTTCAACTATTTTTCGTTTTCACAACTTCTGTATAAAATAAACTTAACATTTTTGAAAATGTGACAATACTAAAGAAAATTCCGATTATTTTTGCCAAATTAAAAATACGAACTGGCAACTACGTACTTTTTTTACATTTACAATATATAGTCTGTGTTCATACGGCTCTTTTCTTATTGAAAAGATTGCAACTTTATAGGCGAGAGGGGCGAAGGGAAAAGAAACGAGTACACAAATGCCTGTACTGTCTTTACGTTTTGCTTTTTCATTCGTTGTTTAATTTTGTTATTGTTTTCAATATCTAAAAAGCACACATGCAAACGCACGACTATACAAAATAAAAAACATGGCGTAAACATGACATGAATAATTTGAACGCCAATTCATGTTCAAAGAAGAAAAAGGAAGAATCTTTTCGATAAGAAAAGAGCCGTATGAACTCAGACATACTTATAATTGGAGTTGCCATATATAAAAAATATGTTAATATAATATGGCAATCTCAAATCTAAACCTTATGACAAAAGTTAAAGGTAGAATGTTTCTCTCTTTAGCTTATCCTTCACTTTTAGATTAAAGGGAACTTGTAATATTAAAAAAAACTCATTGTCTGTTCGATACTTTCCTACATTTAGCTATCGTTAAGTCATGAAAACGGGCCTAAGTGAATTTTATATTCAGTCACTATTTAATTCTAATAGTATGTATGCAGGTCAAAACACTAGTAATGAAAAAGATGGGGCTGAATTGTACGATCTTATAGACTTGTGTACTTAATTTTAGTTTTTTTAACTGAATATATGATCTCCATTTTATTTTTACTAAACAAAATTTACTTTCGGCGACTTTTTTGTATTTTTTCTCAGTTGTTGGCGATTTTTGACTGTTATATTATATACTATCTTTTTTTTTATTTTGTATGCAAAAATTAAAATTTAAAAAAAAAAAATGTTACGAAAACTGAAAAAAATTACGTGTGTGAAGATAAATATGAAAAGTTAAATTCGTTTTTTAAAAATATCGCATGCGATAAAAAATATTTTAAAACAAGTAAGAAAGTATAGTCGGTCAAGCCCGACCATATGATACCCAGCACCACAGTACTTAAAAACACATCATACATAAGTCTATATAAATATGGATTTCTCTATGTTTAAAAACTTCATTAAAATCGGTTTGAAAGTTTGTGATAGGCAGAAATTGCCCCCTACATCCCCTTGTGGTCCTATTTTTGAAAAACTGTATAGCTTATGTGTCCATATAGATATGGATCTACCTATGTTTTGAATTTCATTAAAATCAGTTTGAGAGGCAAAAATTGCCCCTTTCTCCCCTTGTGGTCCTATATTTTTTAAAACTGTATAGCTTATGTGTCCATATAGATATGGATCTATCCATGTTTTAAATTTCATTAAAATCGGTTTGATAGTTTCTGAGAGGAAGAAATTCCCCCCCCCCCCCCCCATCTTCCCTAGTGGTCCTACGATTTGGCCCATTTTCAATAGGCTTGGTCCTTGTGCCAATAAGAACCTATGACCCAAATTGTATCAAGTTATCTCCAAAGTTGCGACCTGTTCTTTGCGCACAAGGTTACATGGACAGCAAGCCAGCCAGCCAGCCAGCCGGACGGACATCGTTAGTTCGACTCAGAAAGTGATTCTGAGTAGATCGGTATACTTTAAGGTGGGTCTAGGACCACTATTTTAAGGCGTTACACACATCAGCACAAATGCATAATACCCTCTTCACTATTGTGGTGTGGGTATAAAAATATCGCATGCGTATTATAAAGAAAATACTGCTATTTACACGAAATTTTACAGTTTTTATGAAAAATCAATAATTTTTATTTAATATTTAAAACTAATTAGATATTAAATTACTATTCTCTTGAAAGTGCTGCGTGAGGGATATGGCCACTGTGTCCAAACCCTTCGATCTCAGGGAATCAAACCGAATGGAAAATGAAGACTATGGACAGGGCTACAATAATCAATAATTACTATATAAATATCTATTAAGTTTTAAATATTAAATAAAAATTATTGATTTTTCATAAAAACTGTAAAATTTGTGTAAATAGTCGTATTTTCTTTAAAATACGCATGCGATATTTTTTTAAATATTTTTTATCGCATGCGATATTTAAAAAAAAATGAATTTAACTTTTCATATTTATCTTCACACACGTATGCTTATTTCACTTTTGTTGTATTCCGCCCTTTGTTTACAGAGGAGTTCTGAATTATAAGACACCTGCAGCATGACGAATATGGTTTTCGTAATCATTCTACTTTATAACATTGATGCATTAAACTAAATAATTTCAACAAATAGAATATGGGAATTATTGCTTCTTATTTTACTTTTTAAACATGAAAATAATCTATGCAAACAAACTTTTACAAATAAACGCGTATGCACGCATATTGGCTTTCGAAAGTTGTCCCATTTTGGATTGTTTTAAGTACTGTTAAGTGTTATTCGTACATAAATTTTTGAGTACGATTCGTACTAAAGTAAGAAGAATAAACATAAATTAAGTACGAGTTTTTTCTTTTTGTGAAGTAAAATTTTTTTTAAACAGATCTCGTGTGCAGATAACGCAGCAATTTTTACCAAATTTTAAATTTCTATTAATCTTTTCCAGATATTTCGACAAATATATTGTCGTTGTATGGGCGGTTCCCACTCACTTTTTCACTTCAGCTCGTTTTCTAACAGACCTTGTGTGTGGATAACCAAACTTACTGTTCCTTACTTGGAAGCTTTTACTCTTACCCTTCTATAAACAGTTGATCGTACAAATATGGAAACAGATTAACATGAGCACCTGTCGTGTTGGCCTAATCTCGAAATTATACAGCAAGGAGCTAGTTGCTTAGAAGCTGGGGCTGTTTAACCTTCGCTGCCTTAGGAATAGCCAGCAGCATCTGTTCTAATAGCAATATCACCTATAAATGATTTATCCTCGCAGCTAGAGCCTAACACAAGTGAATAACTCTCCTGACGATTCTTGTAACCCCACCCCGCGATTTGGATTTCAACCACAGCCACCACGTGATCTTTGGTAAACAAATAACATTTTTGCTAAAATCAAACGTTTTTATTTAAAAGGTTTTTTATTTTATTATTAAATCTTCTTCTTCTTGAAGTACAAAACTTTGACTACGTACATTACGATTGCATAACTTTGATGATACGCAAGCAGCATTCACTACCGACCAAACAATATTTTTCCTTACAATATTTAGCGGCCAGTTTCTAAAAAATAAAGAAATATTTCGAAAAATGTGGACACTCTTTGTTCCTGTGTATCACTTACCTGATAATTTTTCGACATTGGTGTTGCTACTGAAATTTGGAAAAATGGAACGATTATAGCGACAAGAACAAAGTAAAAGATAAAGCACTTCATTGTGAAACTTTTTTCGCAGATTCAAAAAATTTTTTTAATGATCGTTAAGGTTGACAACTGAATAATGCGACAACATTTTTGAAGTTAAATATTTTTATAGATTTTTTGGAAGTTGTGGATAAAAAATTTTTATTTTTTTTAGAATAAATATTTACTAAATTATTTTTTGGAAATGTTCTAAATAACTTCCAATACTCATATCTTATTGTTGATCTTGAATCACGTGTTTTATTGGAACACAATAGCAGAAATTCTTGTGTTCTTATTTAATTAAAACTTAAACAAACAATGTTACTCAGTAGTGCGTATAAGAATGCAAATAGACCTAATAAATTATTTATATTGTATTTCACACATTTGATTGTAGGTTTTTTTTGTAGTGTAGTGAAATTTAAAATAATTTCATTATTATTTCATATTTCGCCTATTTTTCATAGAACAAATTCCAGAAAGGTCCTATTTTTTTTTTTTTTTTTTGTAACAGTATCTAAAATATAGTTTTTCTTGTTTTAAAAATAACGACTGAAAAATCTACCGGATCTGCATGATCTGTTGTTAGGCATTGTCAGAAAATGAAAATCGTGTGTATTTTTATAAATTGGAAAATATGTATGTATTGTTATTGAAGGGAAAAAGACAATGGCAAGGATTTTCAGGTTTGTGTGTTGTTTCATATAGGTTTCATTAACTTTAATTATAATTAATTTTAGATTTGCAAAATTGAACTTTTTTTGTTTTGATTTCGCTTAAAAATAAAAGTTTTTGGCAAACTATTTAAGTTATAATGCCAGGGTACCACACAATTTTTGGAGCTCCAACCACAAAACCTCGTTCGACCTAAACCTTCGTATAGGAAGGCGAGAGCTTCCAGAATCCGCTCCAGAGTATTTTGGTCTCCACCAGTAAACGTCTGAGTTATTTCCTTGGTACTCCACCAGTAAAACGTGTGAGTTATATATGGTTCTCCACCAATCACGTTGAGTTCATTTTGGTTCCCCACCAGACAACACATTAAAACATTGAGGTTAAAAACGATTGCATATAGTTAATGTAGAAATCGCTAAAACTGTAACTCGGTACAGTTATACGACGCCGAACCACTAACCAATGCGGGGTGACAACGCAAAACGCTCGAAAAGCAGACAAACAAGAACGACCTGTTTGTCCTTAAGAAATAATGACAAAAAGCGCGAGCTGCTTCTCCACTCAGAGCAGTTTTACGAGTGAAAATTGAACTTTAATTTTAATTTTTCTTTTCACTTAAATACATATCAGGGATGAAAACTATGGTACCCCTTATTGCTATTCTTTAAAACGCTTCGTAGGGTGAACATTTCCATGAAAACAAAATATACGAAAACTTTTATTGGTTATCTATACACTTCTGAAATCAAATTATTGCGAGAGTTGTAACGCGTTTCTGTCTCTTTTAAGAACAGAACATTTTGTTTTATAAGCAAAAACAACTTTTATAAATTTGTTTTTGTTTTCTGTAAATTTTCACTCCATTGATCCATTTTCAAGAATAGCCACCATTTTGAAGTTTATTGTTATTTTTTGAACTGTTTTAATATTTTAATTAGGCTTAAGTTCAGTAAATGTTTTTTCATTAACTTATTTGATGAAGAAGAGAATTATTACAACATGAAATAAATTAAAATTTATTGAAAACACAGGTCAACAGCAAAAATGGCCTTGAATAACTACTATATAGATTTGATGCATCGTAGCCATGATAAGTACAAAAATTGTAAAATTTTTCAATGTTATGGATAATTTTTTTTTTAATAATTTTTAAGTAAAATTGTCAATACTTTGAGACATTTCTATACTTATCCTAACTCAAAAATAACTTGTCCGATTTTGTTACAATAAATTTACAAACATTTTGGCTTACAATATCTTTAAATTATGTATACAACTGTTTTTAATGCGAATAACAGTTTTAAACCATATCCATATACAGTGCACTCGCGATAATATGAACTAATTAAAACAAAGCCAGTTCACTTTTGCAAGATTGTTCATATTTGCGAAAGTCATCTAATTTCCCTTCAAAAACGTTTTTGCCATAAAAACAAAAGTTTCTAATGTTAAAGCTTTTTTATTTATTGTTCTTTGGATTTAAAAAAAAAATTGATTTGTAAAAAAGAAAAACCAACTTAAAGTTATGCGAAAAAGTCTGTGATTTTTTTTCGTTCAATCAGCTTAAAAACGCCCCGCCCCGCTCTCTTAAAAATCTCCAGATATTTGTAGTGTCCGCTAACAGTGATATTTTTGTATCTTATTTTCAAAAACCATTTTCCATTTGTTGGGTATTCGGAAGACCACACACTTTTCTTTTTCCAAGTAAAAAAACAAATTTTTTTCGCTAATATAGTAATATCTTTTCCTAAATTTTCTAAATTTTTTGATTTTTCTTTTTAAAGTTCAGAACTTATGATTTGTAAAAACTTTTCACGTTAAAATTATATTTAAAAATGTATATAGAATTCCATGTTAATGTGAGAACTAACAAAAAAGTGTATGTAAAACATGTTGATTAATAACTGAATACAATTTTTAAGCGATAGCTGGGGAAATCCTCAGGTTATTATGCAGTTGATTTAACACTGTGTAGGTAGATAAAAACCATTAAAAATACAACTATAAGTTGTTCATGTTTTAAAGCTTTTGCACAAGTTCATATTTTAGAGTAGTCAATGGAAGAAAATAAGTGTTCATATTTTGGGGTGTTCATATATTAGGGCGTTCATATTAACGCGAGTGCACTGTATATTTAAAGCCATATCCCTCACGCAGCACTTTCATGAGAATTTCACTCTAAGTCGTATTCTTTCAAAACTTATAAATTTTATTATAAAAATAGTAATTTAATATCTAATTAGTTTTAAATATTAAATAAAAATTATTGATTTTTCATAAAAACTGTAAAATTTCGTGTAAATAGTAGTATTTTCTTTATAATACGCATGCGAAATTTTTTTTAAATATTTTTTATCGCATGCGATATTTTTAAAAAACGAATTTAACTTTTCATATTTATCTTCACACACGTAACAAAATTGACGTTTGGCGAGGGAGCTCAAAAAAATCTGACAACCCTGCTTACAAAAGCTGTTAAAGCTGTTGCCAAAAAATAAAATATAAATTCTATTTCATAAAAGGGTCAAAAAGTGGCACGAAACAGTTAAAAATTATACAAAAGGGACATAAAAAGTACCAAGAAAAATGGTCAAATTAATACTTAATATCACAACGGTAACGCCATCCCGGTTTTTACATTTTTTAACTAGCACAGTGTTTTATAGATCAGTTCTATAGTTGAAGTCTAGTTTTATTCTAGTTCAGTTCTATTACAGCTTTAGTTAAGTTTGGGCTTGTTCCGTTATGCAACACCAAGTTGCAAATGAAAAATTTTTATGTCCTAAAATACTCTACTTAGCATATGATGCAGTAGAAAAATTGCTTCTTTTATAGAAGATCAGTGCAGTGGAGCATTTTCGCACAGTTTCTATTACTTCAGTTCTATGTTATAGTATGTTCACATTTGGCTTCTTAAACGCGTTTAAGCAGTTCGAACGTGATTAAGCTCTAATCACTTCAAAATCGAGATGATTACCAATACATTGAAGTGATTTGTTATTAATCACTTCAAATTGACATGATTACAACTAAATCACTTCATAAATCACATAGAATACACTACACATACCTCAAATGTAGAATCGCCAACATGATCGTGTACAACCGGCCAAGATTTCTGCTTAATGTTTTTATTTTTTTCCTTAAATAATTTATAAATTTTCTCAATTTCGTCATTAAAATGATTAAAATAATCTTCTGATAACTTTATAAAAGTGTTTTTATCCATTTTTAATACTTTAAAGAAATATAAATTTGTTTGTTGTTTTTTTGTGTGTTTGTTGTGTGTTTTTTTTCTTAATCATCTGTCATCTTAATCATCTCAAATGTAATGTGAACGGCTTTGATTAGCTAAATCAACATTTTGCGTAAACGCGTTTAAAAACCTAAGTGTGAACTTAGCATTAGTTTCAGTTCAGATCTAGTTCAGTACCATGTTGGTTTTAATACAGGGCTACTTTTTCTTTAATTTAATTTTAATTCAACTCTTATTCAGTTCTTGTTTTAGTTTCCGTTCTGTCCTCAATTCTAATTTAGTTCAAGTTTAATTCAACTCAAATTCTAGATCAGATCAACCTTAGTTTTTTAATTTATTTCTTGTATAGTTCCGATTATGTTTTTAATATTTTATAAAATATAAAATAAAATAAAAAGTTTTTAACAGTTTAACAGCTGTTATATAAACACATACATACTAGTATGTACATATTTTTAAAAGTTCACATAAATTCCTTTAAAAATGTTATTTATTTTGTATGTTGTTTTTATCTATTTACAGACACATTCCAAAGGCCAAAGCTACAGCTATTGCAGATACGCCCGAATTAAAAAGAATAGCGGAAAATACAAAAATCCAGTCGAATGTTAAGTATCATGAAGATTTTGAAAAGGCTAAAGGCAAATTTACCCAGGTCAGTTGAAGTTGTATGTAATATTTTCAGTTTCTTAAGTAACTTTATTTTGTAACAAACTTTTCGAATGTATGGATTAATAAAAACAAAAAATAAAACACCGTAAAAAAGGCGTTAACATGTTCATAGAAAAACTAAACCCTAAAAAAATAAAAAAAAACTAAAGATTTAATAAAAAATTGCGTTACTTTGGTCTCTACCAGGCAACTGCTTTATCTATCACATGATTTAATTTTATTCCATAACATAGTTTATACAAACCTACATACTTTAATAAAGAGAAAGACAGAGAGAGAGGGAGAAGAAATGATGTTGCCCACCACCTTGGGGCAAAAATTTACCATTTAGTTTAAGTTTAAATTTCTAAACTTTTTTTCATTTAACTTATTTAATAATTCCACCTTATTTTTATCTATCTTTTACACTTTATTTTGCTTTTACTAAAAACATCAATCTCTGCTCTCCTAAACACATGGCAACATCGATGACAGGTCGCCGATGATCCTGAAACGTTGCGTATTAAACAAAATACCAAAATCATATCAAATGTGGCCTATCATGGTGATTTGGAGAAAAAAGCTGCCATGGAAAAACAACGTGGAGCTGCTGAAGCATCTGAAAATTTAAAAGGTGTGTATAAAGAAAAAGTATTAAAAGTAAAAGAATTTTTTGTATGTACATATATGAAGACAGACAGACCTCCACCTGAAAACAAACATGCACCTTTTAATGTATGTTTGTTTAAACGAACAATTTGTATGTTAGTTCTTTTAACATTCAATAAATTAGAACTGATTTAAATATAAATTGTGTGTGTTTTTTGGCATGCACGAATACAAATATGTTTTAAATATTTCGACGTTTAATTAAATTATTATTAAATTTCCTCAAGCATAATTTGGTGTGAGAATGATTTGATTGCGTCAATAATTAGCGTGTGTATATCGTTTAATGTTTATTTAATAAATTTCAGTTCGATTCGAAGTTTTGCTAGGTTTAATTAAATGTTTTTTCGTTTTATTTCCCATTTGCTTTCTGGCTAAATCATTTACTAATTGTAGTTTTGAATGCTTTTAAATTTTTTTTTTTTTTATTTTATTTCCTAAGCTAATACAAATTTTCGAATTTTGTTTTTGTTATAAATATAATTTTTCTATGCGAACGTTAACGTTCAAATCGATTAACAGGCTGTGTATTTATCAAAATGTAAAATTCTTTAAAACCGTTATTTCCCAATAAAAAATGAGCTCCCAACGAAGGAGGTTTGTAAGGGAAAAACTTTTAAGTTCCTATTTTGAAGCAATACAATTTTTGACACAGAAAGCGCTTTATTCCGCACATATAAAACGATCAGCTTTACACACTGAATTTTTTGTTGTTACCGTTATTTTTTAATATTCTCCCTTACAAACCCGCTTCGTAGCAAGGGAATGTCGTGGCGATTTAAATCTTATATTTTTTTTAATTTGTTAAGCATTCATTTACTTACCTCACTGCATCCCTGTATGTCTTATTGTGTAGAGCGTATATGTGCGCCTACTTTTTAAAATTTACTATTAGTGCTTTGCAAAATTTATTGGGTTTTTAAACTTTTGTATGTATGTATTATATTTTTGTGACGAGGTGTGTTTGTGTATAAAAATTTCAATTTCGAAAAAATCGAGTTTGTGCATTTCAACTTGAGACTATCGATATAAATGTATGGATTTATGCACGTATGTATGTATGATTATAGTCATCGATACTGTTCTGTATAGTTCTGAACGGATGGTCAACGTATCTTTTAATAAACTAGGACTGAACCCGGACCAAGCTAGAGTTAAAAAAAATTAACTAAACCATGAACAGCTTGTTGGCATTTGTATTTTTTTTTTTTTATAAATTATTTTATTATTTAAACATTTTTGCAAATGTTATGAAATATTTAGGAAAGAGGACTTTTACAAAAAAGCTTTATAAATTGAAATTTGATTCAAATAAGCATTTTCCCCAAAAAAAAATTCTGAATTATAGAATTGAACCATATTTTAACTTACACCGAATTTTATTTTTAATATAAATGCTTTTTAAATAATTCTCTTTTTTTATTTAAAATTTGTCTATGTTGTACATTTATTCTTTAAAACTATTTTAACATATTTTATTTAATTTTTTATTCATTTCTTATTTTTTCTGTTTAATTTTATGTTTTATTTGTGTCATCCTGTATGTTGCTTGGTTTGTGAAAACAATAAAACCAACTTCACCAAAATTTTTCACCATGAACATCTACTAAAATCAACCACATTCAAATTGGCCAACACAATATTCATTCCATCATTTCACCCCTACCAAATCAAATTTATAAACCACAAAAAAAAAAATGTGGTGGTAAACATTTATCAATGACAACAACCAAATTGCTCTTCAACAAAAACAAATATACTCACCACACAAACAATAAATTGATACAAAATTTAACAGATGAATCGGAATATTTCTCAGAACAATTGGCAGCTGAACAATTTGCACAATATGCACCACAAATACAGACATCCCATTCACCATTGCCACCACAACAATTGTCGCCACGTTTGCCAATGCAACAACAGCAGCAGCAACAATACCACTATACACCACAGCAACAGCAACAACAGGCAATGCCGCCACCACCCATACACCATCAGCAACACAACACTGCTCACATTGTGCCCAGCAATCAAGCTGGCACAACACAAATTTATCAACAACATAGCAACAGTAGTAGACAGCAACAGCAACAACAACAGCAAACATCACAAACACTTGCACAACAGACACACCAGACACAACACAATCAGCATCAATACGCTACACCACTGCAACAGCAACAACAACAACAATTTATACAACATGAGCAACAATATCAACACTATCAACAACCACAAACATTGCGCCAATTAACCCCACAGCAACAACAAACGCAACATCAGCAACAACAAGGAATAAAACAAACTTCTCATTTATATCCATCTTCTACTTCGACAGCAACCAATCTGCAGCAACAACAGCAACATCATCAGCTGCAACAAATGCAACAGCAATATCAACAACCCAGTAATACATACAATCAATTGCGCTCAGCTATATTACAAAGTTCCCATCACCCAACTGGGGCCATACAGGCCGATTCCTCTCAATCATCCACACCAACATCTTCCTCCACACCCTCTTCTTATTCTTATGATCAATATGACAATAAAAACTATTCTAGACCACAAGCACAAACAACATCACAGCAAACACACAGCCAATTATATCAGCAACATCACATTAACAACAACATGAACAATAACACTGCTGCGCTACAAAATAATAACGGTGCCTCTATGTCAACCCTACAGCAAGCCTCCTCTTCCGCCTCTTCCTATACCTCCTCTGGACCCGCTAATCCCGGCAATAATGCTTCTGCTACTCAACAATTATTTTCCAACACTAATTACAATAATTATCCATCAGCAACTAACTTACCCACACCATCATCATCATCATCGGCTCAAAATTCATTTGTCTCGTCCGGTAGTGCAGGTGGTGGTGTCGGCGGTGGCAATTCACTAAACAATGGAGGTGCTCAGCCTTCATCTCATCACCACCATCATCATGCCAATAGCAATGGTGTTGTCATCAATGGTAGCATTGGTAAAATAGCTGACTATGACCCCCTATCAGATGGTCCACGTAATTTACCGAATCCAAATAGACAAAGTACTACCCTGATTTATAGCTCCGATAGTCGTGGTAATGGTGAGTAGTAGTTGTAGTCCATAGTTTAATAATAAAACGCTAATAACCAGCTAAGAGATGAAAATTTGAATTTGTTTTGCTTGTAAAAAGTACATAGACATTTAATTTCAAAACAATTATTTCTGAAATTAAAAAAAATATATGTATATAACTGTTTATTTTTTTTTATTTGTCGTATCTTTTTTCATAATGTGTTAATAATTTAATTACGGTCCCAATTAATCCAATAAGTCATTTAAAACCTTAAAGGCTCAACTATAATATGCATAAGATTGCTTAAGCTACTGCTAAAAATTAACAAAAAGTCTCTCAAAAGCATTAAAAAAAACAAAAATAAAATAAAAAAATATTTGATTCCGTTGCGATCTGTTTCGTTCTTTGCTTAAGCAAATGACAGTTTCATAAAATTTAACAAAAAGTTTTCTTAAGTTCAATATGGTTCTACACATATGAATCTCATGTATTTGCACAATTACTTAAGCCAACTTAAGCATATTATAGTTGGGCCTTTAGAACTTTAGAAATTCCCGGATGATAAATCTTATTTGACAGATCGCTCTGTTTGTCAATTAAAATGTATTGTCAACAGAGGTTTGAAGTTTAAAAAACCCTTGACGCTCTTATTTAGGTAGCTCAGTATATCATATGCAGTATTTATCGATTACTTGCACGTCTTTTGATGCATTTAAACGAGATATGAATCTAAATTTAAACGAGATATGAATCTAGTCACTGGCTTACAGTGACGGACTAAATTATTGGAACAGCCTTGTTAAAGTAATTTTTAATAAACAAACATTTTTACTTAAAAGAATGATTGATACATTTCCCACAAAATTCACTTTGTTTCTTTTCAAAATTTTGATTACATGACCTATTAAAAAAAAATAAAATAAAAATATACCCAGCTTTGCTGGACAAAATTATTGGCACACTTCATTAAAAGCTAAAAAATATTAGTTATTTGCGAATATTAATATTTAGGGGCTAATCCTTTTTATTTTATAACTGCCTCCATATGATTTCGATTTGGTATAGAACACATCAACTTTTTCGTGACTTCTGCCCCAATACTTTGCCATTTTTTAACTCATTATTTTTCGTCATTTCCACAGAAAAGTCTGCTTTTTGTCACGTAACGCCACCAAGCATTTGAAATTGTTTTTCAAGGAACTATATTTTATTTACTTTATTGTATTTTGGTGTAATGCACAACTAGTTTTACATTTAGAGAAAAAATTTGGTAGAAATTCCAGGAGCCTAATTCTGGCAGTCGTGATCGAGTACTTTCTCGATTCGAAAGCCATTTTATTTCTAATTTTTTCAGTCGATACTCAACGAATCGAAATTATTTTTTCAGTGTTCTGAAACTCAAATAAATGCTTTACAACACTGAAATAATTTATTTAAATGGTTCAAATCCCAGCTCAGCCAAGAAAAATTATCAATAAATTTTAATAAAAATTCAAAGTTGTAAAATTCCTTCCCTCAGTGAAAATAATTTAATGAAAATTAAATTTGATGAACTCGAGCCTAATTAAAGAATATCAAAAATTAATTTATTTAAATTTATATTAATTTCTTTTAAGCTCGAGGTCTTTTTTATATAAAAATATTGATTTCATTTTAACAAAAAAAATATGTATAATAAAATTTATATTGTTATATAAAGAAGACCTCAAGCTTAAAAATATTATTATTAATTTAAAAACTAAAGGTGAATAAGAAAAAAAATGTTTAAAGAACAATAATTTTCGCGTCACTTTTTACACTGCACCTTCTTCAATGTTTTTTTTTTTAATTATGAGTTAACATAAATATGTTTTACAATGCCCTTACCATAAGCTGAGCAATAAGAAATAAGTAGTCTCGGAACGGGGTCGTGCGAATAGGGTCGATTTTAATGCCCGAAAAATCCGATGTTACTCGCTGACGCATAAAAGCGCTACATATCGCTACAGATATGGGTGGTATAATTAGTGAGGAACCAGAATCCCTTGATGTTCTGGGCATGAAGATACAATGTGATGTCCGATGGACAGAACATATATTCAAGGTGTCGAAAGAATTATTCAAGTCCCTCAGATTTTTAAGACGGTGTAAGATATACTTTACTTCATCTGATATCCTTACTATTTATACCACCCATATCCGACCGCGTATACAACTCTCATGTGTGGGCCGGTGCTTCAAAGTCTATTTTGGAGCTTCTCGACCGCGTGCAGGAGAGGGCGAAGGTTATCATTAGTGACAGTAGAATATCCAATTCGTTTGACTGCCTTGAGCACCGTCGCAATGTGGGTTGTCTTTGCCTGTTTTATCGTTACTATAATGGGATGTTTTCTGACGAAATCAGATATCTGGTTCCCGAATCCCGTACGTTTGTTCGTAATACACGTTTTTCCTTAAGACCCCATCCTTTTGTGGTCGATTGGCAGGTTAATCGTACAACGCATTACAGGGAGAATTCGTTTTTTTGACGGACTGTTCGTATGTGGAATAACCTTCCTGATGAAGTCTTTCCTCTCACTTACAACATGAATAAGTTCAAGTCGAATGTTCACAAACACTCCTCCCTCCATCCTCCTTTCCATAACCTATTTTTCTAGTTCCAACACAATGCAATGCATTAGTAGGGGTCATCCCCTGAGTGCTGGTCCTAACAGAAAAAAAATATTGTTATGTCATTCAGCCGACGTTATTGCCAAATTGCTGAGATTTTTAACTTTAGTTTAGTCTCGGGGTAACGATGGTGCACTTGAAAATCAACATTCGTCAAGTTATCGCCGAGATACCGCCCAATATCTGCGACAAAGTAGTCGAAAGCTACCTCAAAAGGATCGACAGCTGCAATCAATCTAAAGGTGGTGGCATTATAATGAAATGAAAGTTTTATCGAAACCCATTACATTAGAACTTAAAACTGAACTTGATCTGAACTATACTTGAATTATAAATGAACTGCTAAGCAGAATTGAACTAGATTTTAACCTAAAACTAACTCAAACTGGAGTAGAAATATAACTGTCCGGGAAATGAACTTGAATTGAACTAGAAATGATCTAGGAATAACTTGTTCATTTTTTTTTGTATTCATTAAAAGCAAAACAAATTTTCATCAGATTAACTGAATTTTTAATTTAACTCTTCTTAATATACGATTATTTGTCTCCTAAGCTTTATATTCCAAATTTGATCAATTTAATAATATATTTTTTTTTTTTTTTTTTAATAAAAATCTAATATTAAAAATAAGTTTTGATATATAAAAAGTTTGTATATTCTAAGTAAAGTTACTTTAAATAAACATCGTTAAAAACCCCAAACAGGGTTAAAAAAACTGCAGCCGAAACCAAAAACTGTCGAACAAAAACGAAAATTTGTTTACAACTTTTCGCATTTTGAGTTGGTTTGACAGCGACTGTTTACATTTAATGAATTAGAAGTAAAAGCAACAGTTTTTTTTTTTTTTTTGCCAGCGACAAATGAAGAAGTGGAAGAAATGGCAGTTTTTCTACTTTGACTGCAGTTTTTTTAACGCTGATCCCAAATAATGTACCTGTTGCGAAAGATTTTCAATTTTTTCTTTTTTTTTCTAACAAGTTTAATATTTTAAGTGCTTTTTATATATTATATGTATCGGCTTTTTTATTAGAAGTTTTGTTTTATTGTATTTTCACGAAATATTGCGAATCAGCTCTAATAAGCTTTTTCTGTTAATTTGCTTAAATTTAAAATCTTATGATAAACCAAGTGGCAGTAATAACTTTTTTTTATTAAATTCTAACTTAAACAAGTAAAAGTGCTTAATTCGTCTGCGTCGAATCCTTTATCCTTTATGTACACCCTTCATCATAGCAATAAAAAGCCAATTGCTACTAAGCTCATTAGTTAATGGTACTATTTTGTCAAAATTCTTATTCTGTGAGCATATTTATACCACTTAATGAAATAATAGGTGGATTTTGCTAATTTTTAAAACCCAACAAAGCTTATTTTGTATGGATTTTCAATATTTAATGCTCTTTTGTATTTAAGAAACATTTTAGACAAATGTTGTCCTCCACTTCGGTACTCTAAAGGATCCAGAATATACATATATACTTTATAGGCTCTAAGATCACCTGCCACTAAATGGTATAAAAAAGAATTTGACATGCGAATTTTAACTTATTTCTAACATGAATGATTGAAAATCTATTATAATTATTTTATACAATCTATTTGTCGCACTATAATCAACTTTATGTGGTGCTTTCGGGGACTATTTTTCATTATACTAAACAAATCTTTTTATTGCAGTTACCTATTTGAATAAAAAATATTTTAACTTTTTATTGTTTTAGCAATTTTGATTTTATTTTCATTATTTGCTTTTTATTTAGTTAATAATTCTTTTCCGAAACGTATTGGTTCGGTAGCTGATATTGATCCTGTTAATGGTATTTATGGTTCTTTGTCAGCTGAACAACAGCAGCAGCTGCAGCTGCAGCAACAACAACATCAATTGCAACAACAGCAGCAATATTATCAACAAATGCCAACCGTTCAGCATCAACAGCAACAAATACATCACAGTGTTCAACCAAAACAGACGAAACAAAGTTTGGTAAGTTTTTGAATGACCAAAATCGATTATTTATATACATACATATCGTAGTGCGGGAGTTTATGTGCTCTATTCGCCATTTTACACATTTCGAGTTAATTATGCCACTTTAGGTTTTCGACCCCAAATTTTTCAAATATGTAATCCGTTTTCGGCTTTCTCATAAATTTTATCTCAGAAACTAGATTAAATTTGATTAATTTAAAAAAACTATATTCATGAAATCTTAAATCATTTTATTCAGTAATTTGTTGTAGCTAACTTTTCAAATATATGCAATAGGGTTCGCCTTATTTTTTATTATTGCGAAATTGTACCGTAGCTCCCACTAGAAATGTTGTTTCCATCAAAAAACTTTGTTTCGCAAAAAATTAGGCTGAAGACGTGGCTCATTCGCCCTTAAATTTGAATGAAGGTGCATTTACAGGGTGAATTATTTAATTGCAAAATTTTTTACAAAAACTGAAAAAAGTTCATTTTTTCCCTTGTAAATGCACCTTCATTCAAACTTAAGAGCGGATGAGCCACGTCTACCCGATATGCGATCAGCCTAATTTTTTGCGAATCATAGTTTTTTTATGGGAAGAACATTTCTAGGGGGAGTTCGCAGAAATGAAAAGTAAAGCGCATCCTAATGCACAAGTAATCAATTTTATTGTGCGACCAATGAAGTTAAACAATATATTAATCCGTTTTACAGCATATTTTACCCTTTTCCAGCATTTTTTTAAGGTTTAAACTGCATATTTCACCTTTTTGAAGAATATTGTGATACATGTTCAATTACACTGTGCATGAAATTGACACTTTTTTTTCGTGACAAGCCGGGCACATGGCGTTTTAACATAATTCGGGGACGCTGAATCCAGTGGTGCCCGCGGTTTTTTCAGATTGGCTCTGGTTTTCGAGATATACCGTTATTTCGAAAATGGAGGAGGTTGCTCAACATTTATTCGCGTAACTCAAAAACGGTTTAGTTTATTGAAATTACTAAAAAAACCGAAATTCCGCAATTAAATTTCATTTCAGAAAAGTAAAACTCTTTTTGTAATATGAGTAGTCGTTATTGAAACATAATTTTTTTTTTGAAAAAAAAATTAATTTTTTTATCAAAATTTCGAAATTTTTGTTTTTTAAAAATTCATAAAAAATTAAAAAATGCAGCTAGGCTTCTAATTTTTTGCAGACTTATAAAAAACGAAGCTACAAACAAAACAAGCCATAAATGATTAAAATCTGTTTGCAACTTTTGATTTTATTCACAAAAGTCGACAAATTTTTCATTAATTTAAGAATTTCCCTTAGGGGGCTCCCATACAAATATTGCGTTTTATGAAATTCTTAAATTAAATAAAATTTGTCGACTTTTGTGAATAAAATCAAAAGTTGCAAACAGATTTTAATCATTTATGGCTTGTTTTGTTTGTAGCTTCGTTTTTTATAAGTCTGCAAAAAATTAGAAGCCTAGCTGCATTTTTTAATTTTTTATGAATTTTTAAAAAACAAAAATTTCGAAATTTTGATAAAAAAATTAATTTTTTTTTCAAAAAAAAAATTATGTTTCAATAACGACTACTCATATTACAAAAAGAGTTTTACTTTTCTGAAATGAAATTTAATTGCGGAATTTCGGTTTTTTTTAGTAATTTCAATAAACTAAACCGTTTTTGAGTTACGCGAATATATGTTGTGCAACCTCCTCCATTTTCGAAATAACGGTATATCTCGAAAACCAGAGCTAATCTGAAAAAACCGCGGGCACCACTGGATTCAGCGTCCCCGAATTATGTTAAAACGCCATGTGCCCGGCTTGTCAGTTTTTTCAACTAGCATAGTGTTATTTTTAGATGTCTCCAAGTGCTTTCGCAGCAAACAAAAAAAATTTGTTTTTTGATACACAGATAGCTTTTCTGTTTTAAATATCTATGTATCTGCATACCCAACGTGTTGCTTGAATTTCACCATGTATATGGTGTTTTTTTTAGCTGCATGAGAATTTGAAGTGATGATATAAGACAGAAATATTAGCTCTGTTTCTTTACTCTACTTTGGGAGCCCTCGGGATCCAAATTTGCACGAAAAGCGATCCTGAACTTTAAATTTGTGCAAATGAGCGCAAGTTTTAGAGAGTTAAATTCTTCTTCTTGCACGAAACAGCAAAAATTGTGGAAAAAGCTTTTATATAAATAAAAATCTAGACCCATCTCCTAGTTGCCGATCAAATCAGAATCACTTTTTAAAGTGAAATAATGATGTCCATCCGCCCGTCTGGCTGGTTGTTTGTCCATGTAAACCTTGTGCGCGAAGTACAAGTTGCAATTTTGTAGGTAATTTGATAAATACGTTTTAATTGTACTAATACCGAAGTCTATTATATCACATATTCCCATACAAACTTCTCTCCGAAATAGACTCTTTGTGCCATAAAGAATCTAATTATTTTCGTATTTAGATAAAATTTGCACCAAAAATATTTTCCTACAAATTAAATTCTTTTTGGAATCGGTTCACCTTTGGAAGATACATATTTCCATCCATGAAGCTTTGACTTCCTTTTAAACGTTAATAGTAATATAAAAATTAGCGACCGTCCCTAAAGTATATTTAAGACAAATATCATATAGATGGTATATCTTTATATTCAGCCTTATCACAAAAGTCGTGGTCGATTTTGAAGTCGCAGCCGTTTGAAATATTGTCGTTATCATTTAAATTTTACGACAACGACAATAGAAAACACATAGAAAGTTTGTCGTATTTATATTGTTTACATCAACAATAACTTTTATATAAAATCTAAGCTCATAAGACTACTTTGATTTGGTGAGCCCATGACTGCCCTTCGATTCCAAAAAGGGTGCAACCTCGATTAATCGTCTGAAAATACTGCGTTTTATGGGTTTTACGGATTATAAATCTAGGCTTGTTTTTTAATGTAATTATTATTAAATTCTTGAATACAATCTTGATTTTTAAAAGCAATTTTTTGTTTTTTTTTTTTTTTTTTTTTTTTAGTATATGTGTAGCAATTTTAAGGGCATATTTTTAAGTTTTTACTGCATATTACGTGCGCATTAAACACATTTTTGACTAAAAATTTGTATATTTTTTTTATTTGAAATCCCTTTAAAATTTAAAAAAAAAAAAATTAAGCTTGGTTAAAATAAAAACCGTTAAATCAATTTTTGATAAGCCATATTGCTTTTAATATTCACTTTTTGTTATTAAAATTCGTTTGGGTTTTTTTCTTTCAGCGTGTTTATCGAGCTCTATACGATTACGAAGCCCAAGATGTCGACGAAGTTAGTTTCCGTGAAGGTGATATTATATTTGAAGTGGAATCCATTGATTCGGGATGGATGACAGGTCGCGTGGAACGTACAGGTAAAACTGGCATGTTGCCCGCTAATTATGTTGAAAATGCGGTTATATAATAGGGAATGAATGCAACTGTTGCCAAAAGTTATAAGGCCAAGAATATTAGCAACACCACCACCACCAACAACAACAACGCGAAAACGACCACGAACACCACAGCCGCAAATGGCGTCAAACATAAAACAATTTTAAAAAATGGTCATGGCAACAGCAACAATATTAACAACATTAACGGCACCAGCTGCACCAATACTACTATAATCAATACTGGCCCAACACCACCCCCAATTAGTCGGCGTAACAATTTAACGACTACGTCACGCAGTAATCGTCGCAATAGTAGCAGCAATAATTTGTCAACAACCAAACAGAGTTGCTGTTGTTGCACAAATCATATTGCTGTTATTGTAATATTATGCGTTTATTTAGCATTTGTATTTATAATATTCACTAATGTTTTTTTCGACGATAACAAAAATAACAACGACAACAACGATAATAATAATAACAATAAAAACACTATCAAACATAAATCGCAAATAAATGGAGGCCATAGTGGTCACTCTAAAGAAGATGAAGAACGAACACAACAGCAAAATTTTTATTATTATTTGCTAAATCATGTATTTTAACAGTAAATTTTAAGAGAAAATATAATTTTATTTTCCTCACAACTAACATTAATTTTTTAATAACATTTAAAACTTAATCAGGGTCTGTTTCTCTTTGAAAATTTCAATTTTGAAAATTGTATTTGTTTTTTCTTTTTTTTTTTATATTAATTTTTTTGTTTTTTTTATATTTTAATTTCTTGCTAGCAAAGAAATATAATTATTTTTATATAAAACTACCTTTAACTAAATATATAATATATATGTACATGAACTACATACATACGTATATGAATATGAAATAAGAACAAATTTTGTTGTATATTTTGAGCAGCTTTATTTAACAAAAAAAATTTAAGAAAGTTTGATTTCAAAAAAACTAAATTTTGTTTTAATCGAATTTTTTTATAAATAAAAAACTAATTGAATTGAATAAAAGTAATTAAAAAAAATTTTTGTTAAAACAAATAAAAAAATTTATTTGCCGATTTATAGGAAACTTTTCTATTAAAAATAATATATTTTCTATAAAAGTCAATAATGCAAGATTTTCTAAGGGAATTTATTCGTAAAATTTTCAATACAAAGCTTATAGAAATGTTGTAAAGTTTTTAAGAAAACTTGTTTAAATTGTTTAAAAGGGTTTTTTATGAAAAACTTGTAGAAAATCCTGCTAAAAAATCGGTTTGAAATGTCAAAAGAAATATTGTTTTTTTCACGAGTTCGTCAGCTTATTATTAGTTTGGCGCGTATGTTAAAAAAGACAATAAGGGTTTACACGAAGTTTTCTGAAAATATACCCGATAGAGTACAATATTGAATGTGGAGTTAGTAATACGTCTCTTACAAATATACTTGTAACTCATTCCTTGATAATGATATCAGATGGATATCGAAATATTGGAACAAATTAATTAATAAATAACATATATGGGGTATTTCATGTCAAGTGACCTAATTTTTAAATCGATGTCTTCCGATTTAAATGAAATTTGCACCAACAAGGTTAGTCCTATTGGATAGTAGTCGCCATGGTCCAACTTAGGTTTATACGGAAAGAAAATTTTGCCCCGCCCACTTTTTTCGATTTACCTAAAAACAGAAAACGGCTCAATAGATTTGACTAATATTTCTTTCAAATGTTCGTATTAATCCATTTTAAGTTTTCACCGAAAGAAAAATTTACCACGCCTACTTTTATGCCCACTTTTTCTATTAAGCGCATAGCTTGAACACGGCTAGACAGATTTGGACGATTTTTTCTTTCTGATGATCGCCATGGTCCAACTTAGATTTTTACAAAAAGAAAATTTTACCCCGCCCACTTTTACGCGTACCTTTTTCGATTTACCTAAAATCAGAAAACGGCTCCATCGATCATTAGTAATCAGCTATCGAGCGTAGCCGGGGCGGCCAGCTAGTTTCTTATAAAAAAAAGTAAGCGCAATCCGGAAATTAAAAACCAACTATCTTGAGTTTGTTTTCAGAATGGCTAAATCTTTATTTTTATCATTCTTTGGAAAAAATGATGTCAAGCGAACTGCATTCCTATTGGGTAAAAAATATCAAGCTGGCATACACAAGATAGTTGTTTAACTGCAAGGCTCCCAAATTTTATAAAATGCATACATTTCTTTTAAAACTATTCGTGAATCTTACGGACTATTAAACTTGGCAACCCTTGCCACGGACAATTATTACATATTTTCATTTGTTTGCAATAATTATTAAATTGTTCGGTTACCGATCTGTCAAAATTGCAACATGACAACAGTTGCCTTACCTAATCGTTGCAACGTCAGCTCATTATTGGTTTGACCTACCGACCATTTTAAAAAAAATTGAGTTAGGTATGAAGTATATACTTTAAATACCCCCTTTCTGAATCCAGAACCGGTTTTTTATGGTTTCTGAGTTGTAAGCATTAAATTTGCTCCATATCAACTATTTTAAAGTTTATTAAATACTGTTTTGCTCTACACGCCACTGTTTGAAGGAAATGCAGATAATTCCAGATATAAAAACGTACAAAATAAATTTAACTCTTGCTTTGCTTCGTTACCGTATGAAAAAAAAGTAGTTAAAGCGAAATCAAAACAAAATGATGCCAAGAAAACAAATTTCACTCATGCTTTGCTTCATTGCCGTAAAAAAAAGTAGTTTAAGCAAAAGCAACATTAAATGTTAACAAATCAATACACAGCAGTAAGTATAAGTATGCTGCACAAAAAGCTACTTTTTAAAAATAAATTTAGAAAAGTTGCGTATGCGGTAAAAAACAATAATTTTTACTTTCAATAAAATGCTATTAAATTCTATGTTCGTTAATAAACTTTCAAAAAAAACGTTAATTTTTCTTCAAAACATATCGTCGTTCGTTAATTATTGTGTTCTATATGGTTATATTTTACATATATTATAGAACACAATAATTTACGAACGACGATATGCCAGAAGCAGTAGTGAAAATGCCAAAAAAATCTATCGAAAATATTTTCAGAAAATTTCATATAAACCTTAATTGTTGTTTTTCTCCACTACGACTTTTTGGCATATGCGCCAAACCAATAATGAGCTAACGACATTAGTATTCCGTTTCAAAATTTTAATTGAATTTTAAAATTAATTTCACTTTAACGCACCCAAAGTAAATTTTTAGAATTCAATATCAGCGACAGAACCAGAAAATGTTTAAGATTTTCGAAACCTCTATATTTGGCAATTGATACATACAGTCTATTAAAAATATCGAAAATGGATTTCGAAAAATCTAAACATGACATATAAAAAACATGTAAAACTACTAAAAAATAAAAGAAAATTTGATAAAATGTTTTTTTTATTATAGGAATTATACATATAATTAAAAATAAAACCAACAAGCTTTTCTAGTAGTCTAATACTTATGCATACATACACATGCATACGAACAATAGAAGTGGCAAAAGAACAATTAAAACGAAACCCTTTTTAATTAAGGAAATTCTTAATAATTTAAGGAATTTCTTTAAAATAATTAAAAGAGAATTAAATAATTTCAATTTTAATAATATACCTACAAACAAACATACATGGCATATACACAAAATAAATCAATTTGTAATAGAGTTAGAAACAAAAAAAATATAAACCCTTTTTAGAAAATCACACAAGTCTGTTAGAATGAAAATTTATACAATAATTATTGAAATATACGAAAATAAACTTAAAAAAATTTTTTACTGCAATTTTTTATACAAAAAAAAAAAAAAAAAGAACCAACATTTAAAAACATTTAACAATACAAGTAAAGAAAGAAAAAGCTTTGACGTTTAATTTTCAAAATGTTTTGAATTTATAAAATAAAAATACTTTAAAAGTGCCTTTTATTTGCAAAAAAAAAAAAAATTTAAATATAACAACAAAAAATTTATAAAAAAGAATTTAAAAAATTAAAATTTTTTTTTTTTTTTATTATTATAATAACTTTAATTTATTTTTTGTGTAATTTTATTAAATAATTTACTAACATTTAAGCACGAGTTAAATTATTAAAAAAAATTATATTTTGAAAAAAAAAACAAGTTAAACTTGCATTTATGTAATAATTTTTATAGTAAATAAAAAATAAATATAACAAAAAACATCTTGAAAAGTATTTATAAATATATACAATTACAAAATAATATAACATTAAACAAGAAATATGTAATACTTAAAGAAAAAACTGCAAAAAAGAAACAGTTTAAAAACTGTCTTTATCTTTAATATTAAAAAAAAAAAGAATATAAACTATACTTTTGTTCTATATGAAATGTTATTGCATGTTAATTTTCTAATTTTTATATATTTAGTTAATTAATCTAAGAATAATTATAAAAAATAAAAAATTATTATTTTAAACATAAATTAGATCAAACAACACACACATTACAATTACTAAAAGCAATCACAATTAATGAATTTATATGCAAAAAACCAACAAACAAACTGCTTAAAAAACTTATCGATAACTAAAAGCCAGTATAAATAGTTATTATAAAAAATTAATAAATCAAATAAACTATTAAATAAAACTAAACATTAATTGCTTGTTTTATTTTAATAACCAAGTGTTTTAATAACACTCTGTTAGTTGAAAAACAGACAAGCCGGGCACATGACGTTTTAATATAATTCGGGTAGGCTGAGTCCAATGGTGCTTATCGTTTTTTTAGGTTAGCTCTTGTATTCGAGATATACCGTTATTTCGAAAATGGAGGAGGCTGCACAACATATATTCGCGTAACGCAAAAACGGTTTAGTTTATTGAAATTACTAAAAAAAATCAAAATTCCGCGATAAAATTACATACCTTAAAGTAAAGGTGAACTTTTTTCTAAGATACGCAGTCGTTTTAGAAACATAATAATAATTTTTATTCAAATTCTTAAATTTGGCCCCTGCAGTGCCTGATCATTAATTTCTAACATACCTACCCGTTATATACATTCCTTAAGTGGGCTCCCATACAAAATTTTCAATGTAGACTAGAAATTTACTGAAGAAAAAGTTCATAAATGCCCAGGATTCGCCCTTATAACGTATGACCGACCTCAATTAGTTTTTTGTCCTTAACATTTTCTCGGCGACATACTTGCCGCTTATCTCCACTTCTTAGGGGGGATCCCATACAAATATTGCGTTTTATGAAATTCTTAAATAAGTTAACATTTGTTAACATAACATAACATAACATAACATAACATAACATAAGTTAACTTTTGTGAATAAAATCAAAAGTTGTTAACAGATTTTAATCATTTTCCAATTTTTGATGAATTTTTAAAAAACAAACATTTTAAAATGTTGCTAAAAAAATTTGTTTGTTTGCCAAAAAAAAAAAAAACGTTTCTAGAACGACAGTAATAACAGTATATCTCGAAAACAAGAGCTAACCCAATTCGTTTAGCTTGCTTTCCAAAATATTAGTAGAACATATTAGGCATATTTATTGTATAATTTTAATTATTTTTTTAAGACAGAATAAAAAAGACCCCGGAAAATTTAAATATGTATAGGGTTAATTTTTCTTAAAAAAATGCCGTTAGATTTTTTTGTATTAATCCTAATATGCCATTTAGCTCAGAAATACTTTACACTGTTTTGACTTAATTACCACTGCTTTTGTGGAAAATAAAAATATATGCTACTTTTAAATTTTCCATTATTAAGCATTTTACAAATAGTGCACAAACTTTTAGTTTTAGAAGACACCTAGTGAAATTTGATGCAAAAAATATTCATATAACATTTTAACCCTTAAAAGCGCCGTTTTAGTATACTTTTGTGTGAAAGTTGGGGAAAAGGACAAAAATTACCCCTTAAAGTGAGAGTTAGAGAGAGGGTTATTACATTCTAAGAAAAGAATAGCCATTCAATTCTACTGAAGACATCTGAAATAATTTTTTAGCTCAGAATTACATTTAGTATATTTTTTTTTATTTATTCCAAACGCCCTTACTACTACGAAAACCCGAGATAACTTTTCTAAACGCTTTGGCATATTTGCTCTACCAGTAGTCATGTTTCATTTGGCGTTGCAATCATTGAAGCTGGTGTTTTGTTTTTTTTTTTTTTGCACAGTGTTGCGTAATACACACTGCGGTAAAGCTAACAAAGTACCTTAAATAGATTTGTTAGTAGAATTCATAATTTTTACTTTTTGTTTACTGTTTAATAAACAAAACGTTTTTACCTGTTTTACTAAAAAAAAATTGCCAATAATTCATTTATTACAGTAGTTTCGACTTAGCTGCACAATCTCCTTTGCACGATTTGTTGTGCAGGTAAATCAAAAATGCAGTTATCTTAAATGCATTTACCTGCCTTTTAATGTTCAGGTACACAATTGTGGTTACCTGCACAAAAGTGCAGCTAAAGTAAAGTGTTTGAATTAAAAGTAGTACTATAAAAAAATTATTTTATTAATATATAAATTTATTATTATTATTTAATTAAGCTTGAGGTCTTTTTTTATATTAAAAATATATTAAATTTATTAAACCAATATTTCGGCACTCCGTTGTGTGCCTTCTTCAGGGTTTTTCTTGAATTTTTGACAAAATTAACAATTTTTAACAAATTAAATAAATATAACAAAAAATTAAAAAACTATTTTCAATTAAATACAAAAAAAGGTTTTCCAATTCAAAAACTAATCTATTACATTATAAATAAATTTTTAACTTCCGTTTATATTTTTATAAACTAAATGCCTATAATTTTGTGCTAAACTTTCAGTATCTGACTTAAAATTAATTCTCGATATTGTCGGTACATTTATAATTTGCAACATTTCTAACATAAGCCTACGTTTATAATTATTTTCCGTACTTAAAACTGTTGTATTTTCAAAATCAGGATAATGGTTTAAATTTGCACAATGAGCTGATAATGCCGTTTTTTGGGATGAAATATGTCTATATTTTTGATCTGACTTATGTCTTCTAACCTAGTTTTTAGCACAAAGTATACAGAGATGTCACGAGACGGAAGATTTTGCGTTTTCTTCCGTCTCTTTCTTCTAAAGCTGCCCTTTTTGCATTTCTCTTTGCATCAATTTTGTGGCGCAAACAATGAGGTTTTAAGGATTTAACACTTTAAAAAAATGATTTTTTAGTTTACTACAACACGAGTAAATAATATTTAAGTAAGTAAATAACATTATAAAACAAAACAATATTATAAATACATTTTTTTCCACAAAAAACAACGTTTGTTAAACTAATGCATTTCTTTAACGTGATTTGTGTTTTGTTATTTTTGTTTTGATCACGCTATTTGTGTTGAATGTTGCGGCCTGTTTTTACACCTTTCCACTTCACTACTAAAAAAGCTTTCTGTCTCTTTCTTCGAAAGCTGCCCTCGCAACTGACTTGGGCCTTTTTCACACGTCACTTTTTTCATCTCTGTATAATTTGTGGTTTTTAGTTTATTCTTCGTTGTACCAACATATATTTTACCACATTGCCCATTAACATTTCCCCCACAAGGTATCTTATAAACTACATTCGACATTTTTAACTTATTTATTTTATCCTTCATATTAGTGAATAACCTACCTATTGTGTTATAAGATTTATGCGCAATTGTATACCTTTCCGTATCATAAATATTAGATTTTTCTATTCTCTCCGAAAATTTTGGTACATAAGTTAGCGATTTATAAACTTTTGGTTCCGTATTACCGTTCGAGTTATTTATTCTATGGTTATTATATTGTATTAGTAAATTAGATATAATTTCCTTTGGAAAACTATTTTCTCTTAATGCTCTAGAAATTTTCTCCTTATTATTCCTATGGAAACGAGAATCACTTATTTTCAATACTCTATCTATAAAGTTTCTAGCCGTGTTAATAATAATCCTGTTAGGATGATTTGAAAAATAATTAATTATTCTACCAGACGATGTTGGTTTTTGATACCAATCAATTAATAAACTTGTTCCCTTTTTTATTATCAAAGTGTCTAAATAAGACAATTTAGATTCAAACTCATTTTCCATTGTAAATTTTATATCCGCATGAAAGGAATTAAATGTATCTAAAATTTTTGCTATTTCTGATTCCTTAATTACGCAAAATAAATCATCCACATATTTTGTCATAATTTTAGGTTTAATAGACAACTGTTCCAAACATCTATCTATTAATCTCTCCATAAAAATAATAAAAACAATTATAAACGTAGGCTTATGTTAGAAATGTTGCAAATTATAAATGTACCGACAATATCGAGAATTAATTTTAAGTCAGATACTGAAAGTTTAGCACAAAATTATAGGCATTTAGTTTATAAAAATATGTGGGAATGTAAGATGAGATAAACCTACTGTTTATTGTTGATGTGTTTGTTTAAGCTTTGATATTATTACAAGTAGAACTGTTGCTATAAGTCTTATACGCTTAACAGTTTTATTTGGTTTAATATCTTTAGTTTTTCTAAAATCTTTATGGATGAAGTTTCCTGATGATCTGGCCTAAGCAACCAGTGAAATGCGCATAGGAATAGCTTATCCCATCAACAATAAATTTCAAGTGTTTTTATCAATAATAAAAACTGGGAATTAAGCACGAATAACAAAATCTTTTGAAATTAAAATTTTGTATTCCCAAAAATTGAAATTACTTTTTGATAATATAAACGGAAGTTAAAAATTTATTTATAATGTAATAGATTAGTTTTTGAATTGGAAAACCTTTTTTTGTATTTAATTGAAAATTGTTTTTTGATTTTTTGTTATATTTATTTAATTTGTTAAAAATGGTTAATTTTGTCAAAAATTCAAGAAAAACCCTGAAGAAGGCACACAACGGAGTGCCGAAATATTGGTTTAATAAATTTAATATATTTTTAATATAAAAAAAGACCTTAAGCTTAATTAAATAATAATAATAAATTTTGTAAAGGTCGAATAAAAGTCTATTTATATTAATACATAAATTTATTTTATAAATTTTCATATTTATTCGAATGTGTATTCTAATTCAAATTACAATTTTAAAAGCTTTTATAACATAAATTTATATTCAACCAGCTAGCATTTTCAATCGTCTAGGAGTCTACTGGGAATCTCACAAAGAGTGTTTTTGATCGTCGACGAGCTCATTTTTTAATTGTAGACAATTCCTCGCACTGGAGAAACTGTTACACGTGCTGATTCTTCCATAACGCAGCGAAAAACTCTTATATTAATCGTAAAGGGAATCGTTAATGATGTATGTAGAGATTATCTCACGAGTCTTTCAAGAAGCATGCCAAGAGTCGTATGAGCCGTATGACTGAGCTACCTAAATAAGCGCATCAAGCATATTTTTCTTGCTAAAACTTCTAAAAACCTGAAGGTCATGAAATTAACACCATCCTGTCGGAAAATCCTTTTTAAAAGATCCTTAGGCAGGTTTGTTTTCTTAAAATTATATTGGCAATGGAATTTGCATACTTCAAAAACGGTCTTATTTAGGTAGCTCAATAATTGTTATACGACTCTTACAGAGAGTCCCAAAAGGTACATTCCAAGATTTAAAGAGGAGCGTGTCAAAAAAACAAAAAAATAATTAGCAAAAACAAGATTTAGTTGTTTTTGTAACTCGTCAGATAATCACCAGAAGATTCTTTTAGGAGTTGGATATTAAACATAATCGTCTAACAAACAGCCTATGCTAGCTGGGAAATACAATGTACATGTATTTAATATAAAAGGAACATTAACAAAAACAATGAGAATTCACAAAGAACATAAACATTTATGGAAAAAAAAACAAAATAATTGCGATTTATATTTTTATTAACAGCTTAAATTGAATATTTATGTGAAAAAGTGGACACCATATATTTTTTATTTGTTCACCTAACTTTGATGTTTTGTATGAAAATGTTTTAAAGCTGCCCAAAAATGTGAAAAATATGCAGATATACAAAATGCACTTAAACAAGGATTTTGAAGAATAATTCCAAAAAATATGTATTTTAGGCAGTTAAGTTTAAGTGCAGCTAAGTAAAATTTTTTGTGTGAAAATAATTTTAAAATACCAAAAATTTTGTGATGTATTTTAAAATTTAAATACATAATTCCTAATTAAAAATGAAATTATTTCATACACAATCAGCTTTATTAAGGTTGTCGTTGCTGTAAATGACTGTGTCGTTTTTGCAATAGATTAAAGTAAAACACAACCTGTGCTCTTTAATCTACTAGCAACTGTACCGAGTTACAGTTTTTGCGGTTTCAGCATTAACCATATGCAGCCGTTTATAATCTTAAAATTTTAATGTGTTTTGTCTGGTCGAGTACCATAAAAATGTCAGACGTTTTACTGGTGAAGACCAATATGCTCTTGATCGGATTCTGGAAGCTCTCGCCTTCCTAAACGAAGGTTAAGGTCTACCGAGGACTTGTGGGTGAGGCTTAAAAAACTGTGTAATTGCCTGGCGATATGACTACATATAGTAAGCCAGGAACTTAGGTCCCTATTACGGTTGTAATTTTTGTTATGTTTTTGTTCACCGCAATATATCAAAGTTGAAAACCATAATACAAAAATTAAGAAATTACAATTACCGTAATAGGGGCCTTAGTCGCAGTGTTGCCGTTAGGATACGAAAGATACATTTTTCGTATCTTTTGACTACTTCAGGTATCATGTATAATCCTGACATTTTTCGTATCTTTTGAATCTGTACGCAAAATGTACAGAAACAAAACATTCGAGAATTTTTAGCCAACTAAAACTTATTAAGACTGATCATCGTAATCGTCTCAATACTAATACAATAGCAGCCAAGGCGCATTGACTAGAAGGTGAGGTCTACTCTACAACAACACTGCTTCTGTGGTCGGATTGTCAAAAATATTGCTAGTAAAAAAAGGTTAGTTTACGTAAAAAATTAGTTTGGATACACACTTTGACAAGTCGACCTCCGAAAAAAACACTATATGTAGACTTGACCCCACCTTCTAGTGAATTCTCCTTGATAGCAGCTTCAATAATGGTGAAAGAAAACATTAAGGGGTTACAACATACGATCCACCTAAATCGATGATTACTAGTGGTGCGAAGTTCTTCTGAGGAAATATGAACATGTTTTTTATTTTCAGGAAATTTATAAGAACTTTTTAATATAATTGCCTTAGTATAAACGCTAGGGTTGCCATCCGTCCTCTTTTCCCCGGGCACCGTCCTCTTTTTTTGGGTATCCGGGGCAGTCCTACTTCTTTTTCATCAAGTGTCCGGGGTTGTCCGGCTTTTTATACCTTCATTGTAAATTTGTTCCTGGATTTAAATCACAGTTCACAAAATTCATAAAAAAAAGATTTAGGTATTTTTAAGATAGCTATAATTTAGTTTTTGGGGACGTAACGTGACAAAAAGAGTACTTTTCTTTGAATGTGCCCAAAATGGAGCTCCCAAAAAAAATGGAACAAATAAGCAAAAGCAACCTTATCAATGTCGTTACTTTTGTTCAAATAAATACTTATTGCTCAAATGATTATATTAAAATTTTGTTTTAAGATTATTTTTGGAAAGAAACAAAAATCATATCTTAAAAAAAGCACATCCCTCAAAGTTTTAGGATTTTTAAAAAACAGTTTGAAGTATTATATAAAAAATAAATCAGCAAAAAAATAGGGGTTTGACTTAGTCCATTTTTAAAATTTGATATTTTTCATATACATTTTTTCCAATATATTTATTGTAGCCTCAAGTATTCTCTTTAAACTGACAGAAATCATCTTCGTATGTAAAGTAGTTTTCGAGATATTAAAAGAATAAACTCAACACATTCGGCTTATTCGGCGATATTATGACAATTTGAATATGACATAACTTTTGAAAAAAAAGTTATGTTCTTTATGGGATCAAATAAACCCTCTCGCCAAATTGCATTCAAATCGAAAGGGGTCGAGTCCCACTCTTGGTCGACTTGACATGGAATTACCCAAATTAAGTTTTTGTGTGCCGTCGTTAATTTTGTTAATATTAAGTTGTTTAGAAAGTGTCCTCTTTTTTCGAACAAATGTCCTACATTTTTTATGCTGGCGTCCTCTTTTTCTCAAAATAGAAATGGCAAGCCTATATGTACCTAATATTTATGACTTAAATAAATATAAAATTTAATTTATACGAAATCATTTTCTTTACAATATTCATTTAAATATGAAATAAAAATGTTATATTAATCAATGTTAAACGTTGAAAATGTATTTTCAAATTTTTTAAAAACGTATCTTTTTGGGAAAAAGTGTATCTTTTTGGAAACCAAAATGTATCTTTCTCGGAATTTCACTGGCAACACTGCTTAGTCGTACATATAATTCAAAACAGAATAGTCTCTTTTCATTTTTTTTAAATTGCTGAACAAGTTTGAAAATTTCTGCGCCATTTTTTTTCAAGTTTGGGTATAACATGTCGTTGCGCCAGTAAACAAGGGGATCTGCGTCTCTTGAAATATTAGAAGATCTTAGGTATCTTTCGACTTCTTTTTAAGCACAATCATAGCATAGGATGGAACGATTTTTTTACAAACGCTCATAAAGCCAGTTCTTTAAGACTTATCACCGACTTATACCGTGTTTTCGAAAATTTTTTAATGCAGAGACATGTTAAGTAGCTCAATAAGACGTTGTAGATAAACAATATGTTTAATTATTTTTTGAAGCTCAAATCTTTTATTTATATCTTATGCTAAGTCAGACGCTAAATTTTAGGAATCCGTTGATTTATTAATTATATGAAACAATTTTATTACTCTGTTTTTATTTTATGCTTTGCTTTTTAATGTGTCATTTCTCTTGGTGGCTACGCATAAAATAAACATAGAAAATTAAATTCTTTGTTCGAAAATACTCTAAAATATATTAAAGAATCGTCGTATCGACGGCAAAATATTGCCGATACCGATACATAAGAAAGTCTGAAGTGTCGCCAATATTTCGGTATTCGTTACATCCCTAAATTATACACAACATCTGACGAAAATTGGGTGGAATTTAATAAGTGGGCATGGTACCTCCCATACTAAGACCAAATAATTTTCTGCATATTTGGAGGACGCTAACAGTCAAAGTTTCCAAATTGACTACAAAGGCTTCGGTATCAATACACGATATCTGCAAAAAAGTCGACTGTCTTAGATGAGTGGGAAGGCACCCTATACGAAGACAATATGGATTTAAAAAAAAAAAAATTAATGCAAAATCCAAAATAAAATTTTGTTAAAAGTAGCACAACGTGCATTGGTTGTTAGCCGATACGAGGTTCGCCGCGTAAGCTAGAATTTAATATGAAATCTAACCTTGAATTAAATTGTCCATTAAAAACTCAACAATAATTTCATTTTATTACAATAGTTGAGTTCACACTTTAATCGATAGCTGTTTACTTGTTAAATGAGTACATTTTTAAATTAAATAACCTTAATAAACGGTTGTTAAATTTAATAATTGTTTATGAATACTGGGGGGAAATTTTAAATGCATTTTGTTGTTTTAATATTTAACCTTTAAGAAAAATGAAAACTTGGTATTTTTTTTGTAGTTGGGAAAATTAGTTTTTTTTTTAATTTGGAATTATTTTTTTTTTTACATTTTATTAACATTTTAAATATTTTTAAAACCAATTTACCAAGTTGAACTAATTAAACCCCTTGAAAGACGTTTACAATAACGAACTACAAATTTGTCAGCTACCGAGTAAGTGTACCCTCAACTAAATAAATTTTTATTTGTAAAACATATTAATCATACATTTAATTAAAATACTTATAAAATTTTAGTAAATTTGTATAAAAAAAAGATATATTATTCAAGGTGATAGATATGTATGTTTAGCTTAAAATTAGTTTTGTGAAAATTTAGTTAAATTTTTTTTTCAACTGGACGGAATGTTTTCTTTTATATATGTCAGTTAAAATACATTACTTAAAAAATATTGTCTCATGTAGAAGGCACTTAAAATACATGCAAAGAACTCAATTATTATAATTAAAAAAAAGTGAAGGGATATATGAAAAAAAAACTATGTATATGTAAATCTTGTACATTCAATATCAAGTATAGCTGATTTCATGATCGTAAGCACGCTCACGATCCTCTTCATTTTCGGGCAGTGCATGATGTCTAAGACCACAAAGACGGTGTCCGTATCGCAACATTATTATAATTACACCCACAATGAATAGGGCTAGAGCGGCTACTGCTGGATATAGAATAAAAAGTGACATTTTTTTTATTGTATAATTTTCTTTTTTGGAAGTTTAATGTGTTTTTTATTGTTAAATATCGCTTTCTCGCTTTGTATGCAATTCCACGTATTCTTCACGTTGTCTTTGCTGATGTAGGCCTCTGCCTTCCGGACGTGGGGGTCTTTGTTGAAATTGGTGTTGCACTGGCGGTACTTCTATTTCTTCTAACTGGGCTTCAATGTCTTCACTAAAAAGACGTGGAGCAGGCTGTAAAATTAAAAAATACATAATTTAAACATAAATATAGAAAATTGTTACAAAAAAAAAATAAAAATATGTATTTGGCTTTTCCGATATCTAAAAACATTTTTCCTTTCTCAAAATGGTTCCGTTTGTCATACTTGAAGCTCAGAAATAAGATTATGATAAAAAAAATTAAATAACATACTTTTGGTATTTTTTATTTTAGTAATTTTCTAAGGTTTTTTAAATATTCTGGGAAAAAATTCTTCGGGAAAAGCAAACGGAAGTCATACAGGCAGGGCTTTTCTGAAAATCAAATGATTTCCAATCCTATGTGCTTTTTTAAAATGAAAAGTGTAATTTTGTTTGTGTTTTTCAGTATGATTATTCAGCTGCCGAAAAACACAAGCAAACAACTTTTTTCTTTATTTAACAATGATAAAACAAGCCTAAAATAAAAAAAGAAAATAACGTTTGTGTAGCAGAAAATGTGTCGTCGAATTTTCCTTATTTTAAACGATTTGTTGTAAATAAAACATCTAATTGCATAAAATTATTAATTAACAACACATTGAGTATTATATTTAAGTAATTTATACAGGTGTGTTCCAGAATCCGAATTCACTCGAAAGTGGATTACTTCAGCTTTTTTTGGTGTTCTAAATATCACATATTTTTATTCGTTGTCAATTAGAGTTGTAAGTGGTTAATGAAAGTAAACTGAATCAAACTTTATTATTATACATATGCGATAACATTTTTAACAAAAAAAAAAATTTTGTTTTTTAGTTTGAAATGTTCTTTATCGAATTTAAAATATGATATGTTTATTTTCATAAAAATATTAATACAAATTTTTTTTTTATAACTGTTCCAAAAATTTCAATTTGTTTTATTTCATGCCTACCTAATATATATGGGGGATTTCATGTCAAGTGACCCAATTTTTTAATCGATGTCTTCCGATTTGGATGAAATTTGCACCAAGGTTAGTCATATTGGATAGTAGTTTAGACACAAATTTTCAACAAGAGAGTTAGAGGGGGTCAAAATTTGACATTTTGGCCATACAGGTGTTCTTTCATATCCATGTAACTTATTACCTATTAGTGTTAGCAAAATTTGTCCCAAGTAGCTTCAAAAGCTATTTGATCAATCTTTAAAAAAAAAAAATTTAATTTTTTTTTTTTTAAATTTAAAACTTTTTTTTATTTTTTTTTTTAGCCGGAATGTTTTTTTTTTTTTTTTTGCTCAAAAGAAAGTTAATGTCTTTTCCTTTAAGGTAGTTTTGGTCGCTTTTTGGGATGCGAGTGGCTTATGTATAAAAGAAAAAATCATTTCTAACTCAAGACGAGGGTTTGTTAATTTTAAGCAGAAAAGACATAAGCTTTCTTTTGAGCAAAAAAAAAAAAAAATTTGAAAATTTGTGTCTAAACTAGTATCCAATAGAACTAACCTTGGTGCAAATTTCATTAAAATCGGAAGACATCGATTTAAAAATTGGGTCACTTGACATGAAATCCCATATATGGGCATTTCTTTTTAAAGGTCCACCGTGACCGAAAATTTAAAAGTTATTAAAAGCATATTCTTTTATGATTTTGTTATAGAGAAATATTTGGGTATTACTAATTTTATAAATTCCCCCATAAATTCGTTCACTAAGACGAACAATCAGACTGCAAAGTTGTGCAAACGTAATTTCTTATTTGTGAGAATGTTTTATTGAATGTTTTCTTTGATATTATCTTTCTTAAAAGAGGTGATATTTGATAAAAATTATTCCAAAAAAATTTTCTTACATGGTCTGTAATCTTAGGAAGAGTTCAAAGAGAAATATGTTATTGGGATTAACGGTAAATTTTTATTTCGTTTTAATCATTATTCAGTTTAATTATTATGGAAAAAATTTCACGTTCGAAATGTCACGTATCGACACAGATTTTGGCTTAAAACAAAAATACAAAAGATTTTGGAATCAAACCAAAGACATTTTAATGTTACATTGCTACGTAAAATTCTGAAAGTAGTTTGACTAAAAAATTGTGCAGGTTTCGCAGAATTACGCCTTTTTATACATGGCCACAAAATCTACTGCTATTTTTTTCACGTTCGAACCGCTACTTCTTTTGCCATTATCTTTGACCTAAAATCGCGCCCTCCATTAACTTTAGCATAGAAACCAATGCTTTCTTAGTGCTACAATTTAAGGGTTAAAAGAACGTAAAAATATTTGTTGTTTAAAATGTTATTGCATTTTTGATGCGTACGACTGTCACGTTTAACACTTTGGAATTACCCATATATAAAATTGTAACGTTACTGACTCACTAATTCATCACCGCACAGCCTAAACGCCTAAAGCTAAAAACCTGAAATTTGGACCGGAGGTGGGTCTCTCCTAGAGCTGTCAATTATTCGCATTTCAACTTTGTTCGAATGATTCAAATTATTGTTTTTGTTCGTTCCATTAAACGAATAAATCTATAAAATTATTCGATTAATCGATGAGAATACGGAATAAAAAAAATAATTTTTACAAAAAAATAACGTATTTTCAATAAGTTACATTCGTCCATTCATCTACAACTATAGAAAAATTCCATTTTCTTCTTTATTTTTACTAAAATCTGCTATGAATTCTTCTTTTTTTAAACGTAAAACTTTTCATCTTAACTCCACATGGTTGTATTACTTAAAGGCATTGTAAAACAATCAATTCCATAAGAATCCGATATTACTTACTGCCATCTTCAGCTAAACTTTTGCATAAAATTTCTTCTATAGAGCAACCGCTGTCACTCTTTATGTATTTTTTCATTGGACCAAGTTCGACATTTTTTGATGTCGTCGAATTAATTTCCACTATGTACATCGTTTTCAATGGTATTATTGTGACACGCAAATGGTAAAAATATATATAATTTAAAAAAAGGATAATACAACAACAACATTTTCTACTTTCATGATATGATTTATATTCTTTATTTTTTTAGCTTTTTGTTTATTTCTAAGTTTTTCATAAAAAATTGAAAAACCCCCTTTCTTGAAAATTTTTTTACAGTTGATACAATTTTTTGTCAAAGATTTGTTTAATAAGAACATAAAATATATTTTTGAAATACATACATATGTACTATGAATACTCAAAAGGATTTTAGCTTAATAAAAATGGAGATTCATTTCAGTCAGGGCCAGTATTGCCAGAAGAAGGGGAAAATCTCTACATGTAGGTATTTTTGATACTTAAATAGAAGCGTAGGGAAAATCGGACAGATTTTTTAAAATCTCCAATATGTAGGGATTTTTTGTCATATAACATTATTTATGAAATAAAAGCAGAAAAAAACGTATTTTTAGTGATATTTTTTTTACCAGAACAGTTAAAACATTTCCTTTCTCTAAAATCGTTTAAAAATATATTTCCAGAGTTGTTTGTGGTTTTAAAGGTTGGCGATACTGATATGTATGCATATGTTTTTTTCTAAGATATCATAAAAAACAAACGGGTGGGGCTTCTAAACAATTGTTTGCTGAAATGGACATCAATGCCTTAGTGGCAAATAAAAAGATAGTGGCAAATAAAAAGAGAAAAAAATAAGAAAAAAATATACTTTCGGCATTACTTAGGGTTAGCGAACAAGCTAACGAATAGCGGGTAGCAATTGTTACAGCTATAAGTGACGGGAAAAAGAGATATGTACACTGCGGCATACCCTATCACTAGCGCCATTGGTGTACAGAGAGAAAATGCCAACCATTTGGCTAGTTACTAATGGCAATGGTTCTTTGTTATACTACTGGGATATTACTCAATGTTGAAAAATTTAATTGAGTTTAATTAAAAGTATATACAGTGGTTCAATCGCATAATCGGGCTAGTGTTTGCAAGACCAAAATGTACTCTAAACTTAAAAAAAAAATATTTATCAATTAATTGTTTTTCACTTTTTCTACACTTTATATTCTCATCTTCTCAAGGAATAAAAAAAACAACGCACTTTTGCAATATTAACTCTAAAATTCAAATGAAGAACAAAAATAAACCAACTTTTTGTGTTAAACGCATAATCGGACAGATCAAAGTATCAATGATAAAAATGCCGTTAACCAGCAAAAGCCGAGAATATCAAGGTTAGATATTAAATGAGAGAAAAAACCTTTCGATTTTCAAAGAAATCAAGCAAAATCGTTTTAAAGCGGCTGAGGAATTTAAAATTACTTTAAAAACTCGCAAATTGATTCTACTGTTTTTATTTGTAAGGCTTATAAATGGCCATTTTCGTGCAAATCCTTTTCTAAAATCGTATTTACATATGTAATGTATTGCGAATAGTGTTGAGGCAAAAAACTTTTCCAGTCGGAGTTTCTAAAGTTATTTTAAGTTTCTCAGCCGCTTTAAATCTTTTAAATTGAAACGGTTTTTCCTCTCATTTAACATCTAACCTTGATATTCTCCGCTTTTGCTGGTTAACCTAAACTTATTGTAAAATCTTTTGATAATGTCGTGGACTATAGACTTACATTTTCCAACCAATTCTGGAATTTCTGTCACAGTTTTACCCTCTAAATTTAATGTTATCTTATTTTCCTAATAATGCTAAGTGAAACGAAAAGAGTTGTTTAAATATATAAGACAAAAAAAAAACAAGTTTTTAAGTTAACGGTATTTTTATCGTTGATACTTTCGGACATTTGCGTTTGACACAAAAAGTTCGTTTATTTTTGTTCTTCATTCAGATTTTACAGTTAATATTGCAAAAGTTCGTTGTTTTTTTATTGCTTGAGAAAATAAGAATATAAACTGTTGAAAAAGTGAAAAACCATTAATTGTTAAATTTTTTTCTTAAGTTTACAGCACATTTTGGTCTTGCAAACACTTGTCCGATTATGCGTTTGAACCACTGTATTATTATACCCTTCACCACAGGTGGAAAAGGGTATATATAAGTTTGTCATTCCGTTTGTAATTTCTACAATATTGATCTTAGGCCCTGTAAAGTATATATATTTTGGGTCCTTATGAGGAGAGAAGTTGATTTAACGATATCCGTCCGTCTGTCCGTCCGTCCGTCTGTCCGTCTTACGTTTGATATGTGTTTTCCGGAGACTCCAGACATGATAGCGGCTAGGTTGTTTTAGACTTATGTCACATATAGTCCACCATTTCTTGCTATTAAAATTCAGCCAGATCGGTCCACAAATGGCTGAGATATGACCAAAAAACCACGACTGCCTCTGATTTTGCCCATAAATCCCTTGTTGTTGTTGTGTTTTTTTATTTCTGTATATCTTGAGAACGGCAAGAGCCAAAGTTTCCAAATTAGGTACACACAGTAACGTTATTAATACACAGCATCCCACAAAATGTGGGCGGGATTAAACAAGTGGGCGTGGTACCTCCCATACAAAAAATATCAAAAATTGTATAAAAACCTGATTTTTTGGACTGTCATATGACCTATGGTTATGTTTTATATATCAAAAGATCGGAAATTTTTAATAGAAAATATTTTCTAAAAAACTCGGGAAAATCGGTTCAGATACGAAAAAGTTATGACCAAAGTATTAATTTTTTTTTGAAAAATACCCATTTTCGGGAACCATAGATCTTCCCGAGTCCAAGTTTTATAACCAAAATGACTGGCAAATTTCTTCTTTAACATGTCGGTATATAAATCTGTCAAATCGGTTAAGAAGTAGCAGAGTTATGACCAAAATACTGAGATCCCAAAAATTACTCTCTTTTATAATTATATTATTTTTTATACCCTTCACCGAAGGTTCAATACCCTATAAAGTTCTTGGTATTCTGGGTCCTTATGAAAAGCGAAGTTCAAATCCAGTGGTCCGTTTTGGTGATTATAGGCCACCTATTATGGTTCACAACTCAAATATGTAGTTGATTTATAATTTTGGTATTATGGTTTAAAACTTTGCTTTATTGTGGTGAACTAAAACATCAAAAATAATTACAACTCAACTGTGTTGAGTTGTGAACTGTAAACTGATCATATTTACTTTTAATGATATTCATAAAACGTTCCGTCATGGTCCAGTTGTCTAGGGGGTTTGCTTAGGTTAGAAACTGTGAGTCCCTGGTTCGAATCTTGTTTTTTTCAAAAAGAAAATATTTTTTTAATTTTTTTAATATTTTGAAACGATTTAAAAAAATATTTACCAGTTTTAAGTTTTTAAATTTAATTTATAATGAAGTTTTATGTATTGTATATATGTATGTTTATGTAGAAATTATTTAGGTTTTGTCTAGTTGCTCTGTATTCTGCTCGCACAATGGTGAAGGGTATATAAGATTCGGCACAGCCGAATATAACACGCTTACTTGTTTTTTGTTTGTTTTGTACTTATTTTTTGTCAAAGCTTTAATATACATACAATTCGAATAAAATTAATTTTTAAAACTAATGTTTTTTCTTTTATTTTAATGACAATAATGCGAAGGGATTTTTGTAGGGAAAATTTTTTCAACGTGTAGGGAAAAATCGGATTTTTTTAGCATGTGTAGTTATTTTTTCGAAAAATTCACTGGCAACACTGGTCAGGGCCATGGCTACAACTTTATTTAACTTTTCCACATTTTGTATAAAATCACTAGAAACGTATGAGAATAAATCAAATTCTAAGCTTTTATTTAATTTATTTTGTAATAAAAAAAATTGTTCGATTAATCGGCATTAATTAATCGATTCATTCGTTATTCGAAAATCGCCTTTTTAAAATTATACGAATAAGAGTTTGATTTTGTTTGATCGATTAATCGAATTATTCTTAATCGGTTGACAACTCTAGTCTCTCCCCAAATCGGTCCACAAAGACTTGATTTTTGGAAATTCGAATGTTTTGGGGGTAAAAAAGGGTAAATTCGGAAACCTTTTATCTCAATAACTAAAAGAGATACAAAGGAACTGTAATACCTATCGTTGTTCTTTTGAAAACTAAGTGGACAGGTGTCTGGTACGTTTTTGAAATTCGGCTCTTTTAGGGTGAAAACGGGTAAAACCTGAATTTTGGTACGTATTTGTCAGCCCATCTATCTTTTGAAACAATAAACCTAGAAATAAAGTTTGTACCACATTCGAAACTTATCAAAAAAAATACGAATACAAGTTTGGTACTTTTTCGAAATTCGAACGTTTAAGGGGTGAAAATCGTAACTATTGTTGTTCTTTTTTTATAAAACATTTCGCTTCATTCATTGACACATTCGTATTAAATTATGGGCACCCACTAAAATACTGCAATTTTTGATACTTTAATGGGGGGAAAAATAGTACCAAAATGGGAAATACGGGAGATTGAACATCTTTCTTCAGCTTTTTGGTTCTGCAACTGGTATATTTTAATTATCGTTAATATTGGACCTTAAAACATAAAATTCAACATGCAATGTCCTGAGTGGATACGAATCAATGAGGCAACTTTTTGGTACTTTTTTGTTCTTTAACTGGTACTTTTTCAATTTTCGTAAGTATTGGACCTATAAACATAAAATTCAAGATGCAATGTCCTGAGAAAGTAAACGCATACAACCTGCACATATTTTGGAATAATACGGAAAATTTACTTTCTTTATTATTAAGTTTTTTGTATGACGTGCTTAATTCCCAATTTTTCATATTTGATAAATACGCTGAAATTTATTGTTGAGGGAAAGCTAGATTCCATGCACATTTCACTGGTTGCTTAGGCCAGATCGTCAGGAAACCTTTTCTTACATTCCCCTAAGAGATAAACTCACTGTTTATTGTTGGTGTTTTATTTAAGCTTTGATATTGTTACAAGTAAGACTTTGAGTGTTTATAATTCTTATCCGCTTTAAGGTTGTATTTGTATAATATTTTTAGCTTTTCTAAAATCTTTGGAAAAGGTTTCCTGACGATCTGGCCTTAGCAACCAGTGAAATGCGCATGGAAGCTAGCTTTCCCTCAACAATAAATTTCAGTGTATTTATCAAATATGAAAAATTAGGAATTTAGCACGTCATACAAAAATCTTAATAATAATAAATATTGTATTCCCAAAAAACTTTGATAACACTTGCTTTCATTTGCTTTTGTGTTCTACAAGTGGTACTTTTTTAATTTTCTATACTATTGAACTTAGAAACACAAAATTATAGGTTAAATTTGTTAAAAACCTAGGAACATAAACTTTGGCATATATGTATGTAAATATGTTTATGAAAAAAAAGGCCCGATAACAAAGTAGCGAGTTAAATTCTATAATTTAAACAAGTTAAGACCTGGAAAAATAAACTTTGGCATACAAATAAGTCCATGAAGAAAAAGGAGACGCTAACGAAGTAGCGGGTTGAATGCTAGTTGTATATAAGACGAAAAAAAGTCATAGCATTTTTATGTAAAATTCTATTTTTTGGAATAATTTTTGTTACAATCAAGAAAACAAAATATAACGGGTATTCATTTCAAATTTTTTTTTGGTTGGAAAAATGGAAAAAAGGAAAATTACACTCTTATTGACGTGAACGGTATTTTTTTTTTTTTTTAGTTAAAAGTAAAAAGTACAAAAGTTTTAACTTTCATAAAGAAATCTGTAATATAATTCTTGGAAGTAATTGATATTTTTCAAGATGCCAAATAAACGCTGTTAAAAGTTAATTAATTGATTATTTAATTGTCACATAATTTTTACGTTCTTTTTTAATATTTTTTTTTTTTTGTATAGAATTAATTTTTAATTTTGTTTTGAAAAACGACGTTTTAAAAAAATTATAATTTGATTTAATTAAAACGGAGTTTTTAAGAATCTTAATTGATTATCTTAACAAGAGATGTAAATTTTAGAACTTTTATGAAAAATAACCACATTTTTAATAGAGTGTTAACCACACTCAATTTGACGTTTATGAATTGCCAACTCTTTAAAAATTGTAAAGTTGTAATTTTCCAATCTGATTTTGTTACATTTGGTTAAAGCTTGTTTAAATTGCAACTTTCGGTGGAAAAGTTTATCCTTGTGTTTGTTGTAACAAAAATTACATTTTTCCACTTTTCCATTTTTCCAACCAATAAAAAAACTGAAATTAATACCCTTATAATTACTTTGAACATATGATAAAAAGCGGTTTTTATGTTTTTGACATTAAGATTTTGTTTTCAATCAAAAACTTCGAATACACAAGAATATGCGGGTTTGAGAGCACCAATTTATGAATTCTGCGGATTAAAAAATTTTGCGTTTTCAATATGAGGCGAAACCTAGGACACAGCTGATTATGACGGATCGTACATTTGTTGCAAAAATAACAAAGTGAATTCAAAATGTTGGTTTCGTAGCAGAACGTGTTAAAATCCCAAAAAAATATGATTTTCAGAACAGTACTGATATTGTCATACATACATATGTCTTAAAATAATAACACGAAAATATATGACTGCTGTGAGCAACCCCCAAAATGTATGGGTCGATTAAGGATGACGACTGAACTGAAGTTGAGTTGCCAGCAGCGAAAATATATAAAAAAAAAATTTTTTAACTTGAGCAGCGTTGCCTAATACAATTTACACAACAAAAAATGTCTTATTATTTAAGGACCTTTTTGTGTGAACTTATTAAACTTTTGTAAAATATTTTTCAATTGAATACAAAATGGATTAAAAGAAAATTTTAAAAGTTGATTATTCAAAAAAATCGGTATTTTGAAAGGACATTTGTACAGGCTTGCCAGAAGAATTCAAATTAAAAGTGCTAAATCGACAAAAAAAAGTGCTAAATTGTTCTACAGTGAAAAACAAAAGTACTAGTTTTGTAACATTGGTTTTTATGAATATGATAAAAAAATTTACATTTGAAATTTTTTTTACATATTCATTTTGTTTAATATAAACACTTATTATAATGTTACGATTTATTTTCTGAGAAATATGTAAGCCGATTATGGCCAATAGGCTAGGCTACTGAAATTTAATAAATAAATTAAATTAAATTAAAATTAAATATGTTGCATTAATACAACTGTGAATTAGTTGATTAAAAACATGCAAAACATGTTGCATATTTTAGCCTTACTTTTATTTAAGGTGTTCATATTGCCCTATTATACAACTTTGGTACTTACTTTGTTTATAGGATCAATTTTTATTTTCTTTGTCACATTTCATACCGCTCATAATTTTGTAGGAAGATTGTTTTAAAACAAAATATAAAAATATTAACATATTAATAATAGTGATGTCAACATTTGTTGCCAAACCGTAATAGCGTGTAGAAACCGCTCAAATAGCCTTAAAAATCGCTGATGAATTACATTAATGATAAAAGTGTAATAGTTGTAAATAAAATCATCTAATTTTGTTCTATTGAAATTGCACAACATGTAACACTTCGAGTGATTATAGGAACATTAGAAAATGTTACATCTATATACTGTAACATATTTTTCTCAGAAAATAAATCGCCATTAAATAAAGTTGTAACAACTGTTTAAAATTTCAATTGTCATTTTCATCTTCCTCATATACCGACTCATTTTGGTACTTTTCAGATGAACCGATTTTTTTACAATATCGCCCGATATTTTCAAAGTATGGCAACAAACGTTGTCTAAGTTTGCACTTTCTCTATGCGTATAACTGAACATAACAGTTCTGTTTTCATTTTAGTTCTTAGTAAGGTCTATACAATAGGTCTTTGGTCCAATAGGAGGTTGCCTCGCTGAACTTTCTGTATGGCTGATGGGTTTTTGTCCCAATGTGTGAGAAAACATTAATTTGCTTCTCTAAAGCCCGACAATGATTTTTGTAGTGTGCCGAAATTATTTTTGTTGATTGTATGATCAGAAAACCAATCTTCAGTCTAAGAATTACATACAAATTTACAAATAGAAACAAATTGCTATTGATATTTCGGAATAAGTATAAAAGACAAAAGTGCCAGAATTTCAACGAGCATTACTGAGTGCTGGTATTGCTAATTGGTAATTGCGTTTGAAAAGATTTGTAAAGAAAATATGCTCTATTCGACAATGCCATGCAATTTTTCCTATTTGCAAAACTTGTTAAAAGTTATATGCCTAATATGTATGAATTTTTCTTGTTACACTTAAAGAATTGATACTTTAATTGAATTGATTATGTGAGTTTTTAAGTGGTTTTGGGATCTAAAAAAAGTGCTAAAAATGCTAAATAATTATAAAAATGTGCTAAACTAGCACTTAGCACTTTTTTCGAAATTCTTCGTGCTAATTCAGAAAAAAATGTGCTAAATCTAGCACAAAAAGAGCTAAACAGGCAATCTTGCATTTGTATGCGGGCTACGTAATAAAATTAACCTATTTCATATCAAGAATATCCAAACCGAATAATATAATGCAAGCTTTCGTGTGGTCGCTACTTAACCATGTTCTACCAAACTTATTTAATATAAAAGAGCAACGATCATATAAAATCATGTTTTTTTGCATATATTTTAGACATTGAGCGATTTGGCTGAATTAAAATAGCAATTTCTTTAGACTATATGTGATATAACAATCTAGTCTAATCCTATGTTAGATCTTTGGAAATCTGATTTATAAATACTGACGGACTGACGGACAACGATTAATCAACTTCCCTAATCAATATATGTAAAGAAGACTGCAAAAATAACTGCTTTTATTTAAAGAAAAAAATACTGTTCAAAAATTGATTTATACAACAAACTAAGAAAGAACACTAGTATACCAAACTTTCCCCCATAAAAACTCTGTTTGAAAAATGTTTTCTATACAAAATTTGAAATAAAATGCCTATTTTATAGGTATGGCTTAAAAAAAATTATTTTGAAAATTGCTATGGGAAAATTCATTTCCTTGGGAAACTGATCGAAAATTAACAATTGGTAGAAAACAACTAAAATCTTCTTTTTCCCAAAAATAACTCTGGTCAAAAGTTTGTGAAAAGGTAGTTCAAAAAATATATACAGTCGAATTCGGATAAGCGCACGCTGTTTTATTGAAAAAATCGTTAAAATGTAAATATTTTTAGGCCCTAATTTGTAAAACGCAACGCAATGCCAAAAATAACACTGAAAGCAAAAACAATGTCAAAATTTTGTTGTTGCTTTCTACATAAATACATATTGCGTTTTAAAATTATCAACGCCACAAGATATGCAGCGTTTAAAATTTAAAAATTCAATATACATTTCTATAACAAACAAAAACCAAATTATGTAATATTTTCGATTTTGTTTTTGCTTTCAATATAATTTTTGGCGTTGCGTTTGCGTTTTACAAATTTAGGGCCTTAATATTTCTAAGTATTAGTATGAACAATTTTCAAAGCACTTTGTATCGCTTAACTGCCCTCTCTAGTATAGAATTATTGCGACATATATTGCGGTAAATGTCAAAATTATGTTATCTTTAATGTATACAGCAATTTTTTGTACATATTTATTGCCGGCAATTTATGTTGCAATAATTGTTAGTCCATTTTCGTTGACAATTATTGCTTACATAAAACGTAAAATTTGGCTGTTCAAATGAGAAAAAAGAAGCAAAAAAAAAAAGGAAACAAATTGTGTGAAAAATAAATTAAATTTGTGAAATGGTAGCAAATTATAATTTTAGTAAAAGAATTAAATTAAAGAATTTAATAAAAACTAAAATAAAATTACAAAAATTAATTTTATTAATATAATTTTTTCTTATTCGATCTTTATTATTTAAATTTATATTAGTGGTATTCACACCGAGCTTGTTAGTTTGTTAGTGGTTAATCGTTACTTTTTTATACGCATTTTGTTTTTGAATATTTAACGCGCTACCGGATTAACATTTAACAAATTAACGACACGGCACCCCTGATAAAATTTGTTAGCTGTTAACTCACAATTAGCTGTTGCAGTTTCTAAATAAATATAAAAGGTATTCACCTCAGAATTTTTACTCTTGCGGAATTGCGGAATCGCAATACTTTTTATTTTTCACTACAACAAACACATGAAAATAATTTCCCGCTACTTTTTATATTTTGCAAGACCTTTTTGATGGAGCGGAATCGCAAGGGTAAAAGTTGCACAATTCAGCTTAGAAACTTCAATATTGGTATCGTTGCCACATTTTTAACAAGTGTATAGTAATATGTAAACAGTACCTAAAATTACAACCTTTAATGACAAAATTCCGTTGTCTAAACTGTTTTTTTTTTAAACACAATCAAAGTTCTATAAAATGACTTCAATAAAAAATATAAAAAAGAAGCTAAAAGTTTAGCAAAAAAAAAAAAAAAAAAAAACTGTGGCAAAAAAATGGATGGATTTCGAAATTCTAAAAATAATTGATTATTTAGCCGACAATCGAAATTTTGAGGTAAATATTAAAAGAATTATTTCTTGGAAATTATTGAACAATTTTTTTTCCTTAGATACCAACTGCACAAGCTTATTACAGGAAATTTTTGGAAGATTCTAAAGTAAAAACGACGTGGAATTTAGTAAAGTGGAAAGTTCGCTATTTAAAAACATGTTTTGCAAAGGCTGAGGCATGGAGAAATAACACTGGCGCTGGAATTTTGGCAGAAGACGTTGAAAATGGTGTTAACACCGTAAAAGGTAAATAAAAAAAAATAAAAAATTACTAAGCCCAATATAATTTTTGTATCTGCCTAGAAAAATTGCGAAGAATGTGTCCACACTTTTTTGGGTTTATTGACATAGGCGATGAAATACTGGTAGAAAATGAAGACACTGCTACATTGTTTTCCACCGAAACTTTTGAAAATCAAACAAGTCAGCCAGGAATAAGTCAACAAGTAATAAGTCAACCAGAAACAAGTCAATTAGAAATAAGTCAACCAGAAATCGCTGCAAATCCACGAAAATCTGGAACTGTAGAAAGAGTAACAGCCCTTGCCGAAAAATTTAAAAAATCAGCTTCAAAGGATTCCCTTTCTCAGTTAGCCAAATGTCAAACTGAACGCAACAAAACTCAAAGATTACAAATAAAATTTGAAGAAGAAAAATTTCAAAAGGAACATGAGTTTCAAAAAAGTAAAGTTTCAAGCTGAATTAGAAATACTTAAACAGAATCTAGAATTAAAAAAAATTGAAATGGAAAGGAACGAAAAAATAAAATTATTAGAAATTGAAAAAAATGAGCGTATAGCTCATAAAATATAAAAACCAATAATTATTTGTTGTTCAGTATACGTATGTATGTATATTTAAGTTCTGTGTTTCATGAATTCATAAGTTTTTTTTTATCAAAATAAAGATACAAAATAAAATTAATTATTAAACATAATTTTATGAATTGCTTGTCTTTTTATGTCAAAATGAGGTTGTTCAACTTCGTCGGATAATGTTTCAGACACTTCTCCATCAGCCTCATTAGAAGAAAAACTATTTGTATCATTTTCTGTTAATAGAATGTTATGTATTATGCAAGTTACTAATATCCACAAGCAGCACAATTTTTTATTTTTTTTGTTTGCAAAACGGTGACGCATTTCTTTTAAACTGCCAAATCTTTCCTTTAAGAGACCAATGCAGTGTTCCGCTCTGACACGATATTTACTGTGTCTTAAATTAAATTCTTTGCGCTTGGAAGCGGTCATGGCTGTGGAATTTATTCTGTAAGGAGTAATTACTGTACTGGACAATGAATATGCTGAGTCTCCGGCAATCCATTGGTTTGAACTGAAATATGATGACGAGTTTAATGCTAAAGGGCATGAAGAATATATGCGTGCGTCGTGAACACTTCCAGATGATCCAATAGATACATGCCGAATACGTAGTTTATAGTCGCATGTTATCTGTGCTTTTACAGAGTAGATATGTTTACGTGAGAAGTGAGATACCGGGTTTTCGATTGGTGTTTCGGCCAATTTGAACTCTGTGCCGTCCACATACCCAATGCAAAAGGGCAATTCGCTAAACGTTTCTCGAACAATATAGTCCCTTTCTTCCTTGCTGGGCCAATAAATATATTTATCTTGAAGTTCAAGAAACGCACGAAAAACTCTGACAGTTATTTTTTGAATTGTGCCACCATCGCCAATTCCGAAAATTGTAGCTATTTTACGAATGCTACAGCCATCTCCATATGACCCTAGTCTAAACAGAACTATGGCTAATTGTTGGTAAACACTTAATTGCTTACACGAGTTTTTACCTTTGAATTCAGCGCTTGTACATATTAGGGAAGCGAGTAGTTGAAATTGTTCCCTGCTGCATCTTAACATTTGGCGGAAACGATCATCGTCCAACTCGGTAAGAACATCTTCACACCACACTTTTGATTTTGGTATTGAATATTCAATTCCTCGACGTGCTGACAAAACTGAAGATAAATCATCATAAAGTGTGGTTAATTCCTCTTCTACGAATTCGTCATCCAAAATATCTTCAGTTGTGAAATTATTTTCTTAAAAGTTTAATTACAAATTTTAATTTGGTATTTTTAATAAAATAGATCTATACTTACCGATTTCATCATAGATGTTTTCAATTTCAACAAAAAATTCATTATTTAAATGATTTACCAAAAATGTCTTAAAACTTTGCTTCGGCATCTTGAATTAATAAACAGCAATGATTTTTTTCAATCAGTTGACAATTGTGTGCTTTTTTTTAGTTTTTGACAGTTCGTAATACATATTTCGAAATTGAAATTTCAAAATGTTGCGGTTTTGCACCGATAGTGCAAAACCGCAATTCCGCACTTCAGCAAGAGTAAAAATTCTGAGCTGAATACCTCTATAATAAAAATGTCATTTGTGATACATTTCTAAAAAAATATTTGTGTTTTGGCAATTTTCGTGAATAATAAATTGTATCTAGAGTTGTTTTTTCACGGACTTTTTCGATTCCCGGGAAAGATCCCGGGATCCCGCTCCATATAAATAATACAAAGAAAATTTTGGTATTAATTAATGAAAAAAACTTTTATAAAAAAAACGTAAGGGAACTTGTTTACAAAGAAAGTAAATGAAATGGTTCAATACTAAAAAATTAATTAAAGATTGAAATAGGAACTTGAATTATTATTACCTCACGCCTTTTTTCCCTATTATTATGCTTTTATTCAGTATTATTTTGCTCTGGATACAAGATAAAAAGATAACAATTTAATTCATAAAACAGTAATAAAAACAAAATAAAAATTAAGGTACTCAAGATATGAGATCAAAAAGTTAATTAATAAAATATTATTCTTCTTTATTAATACTTGAGCTTAAGGTCACTTTAATTTCAAATAGTTCGTTTATTTTTTATATATCGATATTTCGATTTCCTTTGGAAAAATTAACAAAAAATTGTGTTTGACAATTAATAAAAATTAAAATTAAATCAAAAAATTTTTTCAACATTCAACATAACATTTCATAAACTCAAAATATTAAAAAATTAAAAATTATAAGAAAATCTCGAAATATTAGTGAGATCTTAGCACCTAAAATATATAAATCATTAACTTATGTACCTGAATTTTCAGAAAGGTTAGAAAACTCAAATATTTATGACAAAGGGAAATATAGAATGGCACACAAGGTAAATAATAATGTTGGTAGATTATTCACAAGAATGAAAGATAGATTACAAAAGTTAGATATGTCAAATTTAGTTTATAAAATACCTTGTGGTGGCAACAATAATGAACAATGTGCAAAAATATATGTAGGAATAACTGGGACGAAACTGAAAACTAGAATAACAGGACATAAACATGACCAAAAATATAGAAATTATAATTCAGCACATGGTACAGCTTTATCGACTCATTGCAGGGATTTAAATTATTATCCAGATTTTGAGAACAAAAGAAGATATATGTTAGAAATGGTTCAAATAAATAATATTCCATTTGAAGAAAGGATTAATTTTAAAAAAGATACTGAAGGTTTAGCTCAAATTTATAGATATTTATTGAATAAGAATAAATATGTTGAAGAAAATGGAAATAGGTTTAGATCGTTAGTGGTTTTCTAAAATAAAGTTTAGATGGCTTAAGTTAGATTTGTAGAAATACATTTTTTGATGAAAAAGGGAAATATTTTAAAATTGTTTTTTGTTTCCTCTTTTTAATTTTTTAATATTTTGAATTTATGAAATGTTATTGTTGAATGTTGAAAAAATTTTTTAATTTAATTTTAATTGATTGTCAAACACAAGTTGTTGTTAATTTTTATTAATTTTTATAAATATAATATCCTGAAGACGATTTCCAAAGGAAATCGAAATATCGATATATAAAAAATAAACGAACTATTTTAAATAAAAGTGACTTAATGTCTTAATGTGAGCATTAAGCTCAAGTATTAATAAAGAAGAATAATATTAAAAAAAAGGTCGAAGAAATTATAATAAAATTAATAAAATATTTTAAAGAAATATATAACATTTTTTAACGGCTTATGAAATAACTTTCTGACACACTCAAAGTCTTCAAAAAGTATATTCCTGATTTTATTTACTAATTAACATGTTTCCGAAAAATTTCGTTCATTTTTTACCGAGGTTGGACAAATAGGTAAAAGTGCACCGTTATAGCATGCTTCGGATTCACAATCAGAAGCAATTTTGTCTTTTTTATAAACAACGTCTATATCAGTCAAATGTATTTCAAGGTTGATGCAAAAATAGCATCAACCGGACTGCTTCTTTCAAACCTTTTCATTTCAATAGGTCCATTTGTAATCTTTAGGACAATGTGTTTTTCAAGTTGTATGTTGTAGTATCTTACACGAGTTTCTTCGGTTTCCCCGCACTTCACGGGTATATAAACCAACACAAATTGAAATTGAAATTGAAAATTTGTGTTTATCACCTAATAAACATATCGCTCCTTCATTGCATCATAGTCATATCTCAAAATTTTAAGTAACTTTAGCAATGTTTTCCTTCATACCTTCTCGTATTATATCTAGGGTTTTTTCCCGGGATTTCCCGTCCCGGGAATTCCCGGGAATTTCCATTATTTTATTTCCCGTTTTCCCGGGATTTTTCTTGCGGGATCCCGGGAAATAAAAAATTCCTGATCATTTCAGAAAATAGCTATTTATACTTTGAAATTTAGTTTTCTATTCTCTAAAAATTAGCATCTGTGGATGGGTTGTGGATTAGATCAATTACAAGAAGTGAGTACATGTATTTAAATCAATGTCTCCTGATGCAATAGATCTACTAAAAGCAGAATGGGCAGTGCAACAGTTGATAATTATTGCATTTAGTGAAGTGAAGAGTTAATAAAGTACATTAATTCAAAATAAGATGCAGGCAGTATAGTTTCATTGTCCATGAACAAGTCTTAAAAACAGGAGATACCTAAACATATCGCTCCTTTATTGCAACATAGTCATATCTACAAAAACAAACGATCTTGGCAAAATGCGATTAAAGTTTTAAAAATGTACCGATTTAAAGATATATTTTGCTATAACTTCGGCTCAGTTTGAGATATAATACGAGAAGGTATGAAGGAAAACTTTGCAAAAGTTACTTAAAATCTTTGATTTTTTTAAATATGACTATGATGCAATGAAGGAGCGTTATGTTTATTTGGTGATAAACGCAATTTTTTCAATTTGTGTTGGTTTATATACCGTGAAGTTCGGGGAAACCGAAATAAAATAACATTTTGGAAACTCGTGTAAGATACTACAACATACAACTTGAAAAACACATTGTCCTAAAGATTACAAATGGACCTATTGAAATGAAAAGGTTTGTAAGAAGCAGTCCGGTTGATGCTATTTTTGCATCAAACTTGACATACATTTGACTGATATAGACGTTGTTTATAAAAAAGAAAAAATTGCTTCTGATTGTGAATCCGAAGCATGCTACAACGGTGCACTTTTAACTATTTGTCCAACCTGGGTAAAAAATGAACGAAATTTTTCGGAAACATGATAATTAGTAAATAAAATCAGGAATTTACTTTTTGACGACTTACAAAGCGCTTTGAGTGTATCAGAAAGTTATTTCCTAAGCCATTAAAAAATGTTATATATTTCTTTAAAGTATTTTATCTATTTTATTAATTAACTTTTTGATTTCATATCTTGAGTACCTTAATTTTTAATTTGTTTTTATTATTGTTTTATGAATTATCCAGAGCATAATAATTTATTTTGTTTTTATTATTGTTTTATGAATTATCCAGAGCATAATAATACTGAATAAAAGCATAATAATAGGGAATAAAGGCGTGAGGTAATAATAATTCAAGTTCCTATTTCAATCTTCAATTCATTTTGGACCATTTCTTTTACTTTCTTTGTAAACAAGTTCCCTTACGTTTTTTTATAAAAGTTTTTTTCATGAATTAATAACAAAATTTACTTTGTATTATTTATATGAAGCGGGATCCCGGGATCCCGGGAAATTTAAAAAAATTTCCCGCTTTCCCGGGAATCGAAAAAGTCCGGGAAAAAAAACTCTAATTATATCTCAAACTGAACCGAAGTTATAGCAAAATATATCTTTAAATCGGTACATTTTTAAAACTTTAATCGCATTTTGCCAAGATCGTTTGTTTTTGTAGATATGACTATATGTTGCAATAAAGGAACGATATGTTTAGATATCTCCTATTTTTAAGACTTGTTCATGGACAATGAAACTTTACTGCCTGCATCTTATTTTTAATTAATATACTTTATTAACTCTTCACTTCACTAAATGTAATAATTATCAACTGTTGCACTGCCCATTCTGCTTTTTGTAGATTTATTGCATCAGGAGTCATTGATTTAAATACATGTACTCACTTCTTTTAATTGATCTAATCCACAGCCCATCCACAGATGCTAATTTTTAGAGAATAGAAAACTAAATTTCAAAGTATAAATAGCTATTTTCTGAAATTATGAGGAATTTTTTATTTCCCGGTATCCCGCAAGAAAAATCCCGGGAAAACGGGAAATAAAATAATGGAAATTCCCGGGAATTCCCGGGAAAAACCCCTAATTGTGTCAGAACAATAAATCAGTTGTTTTACTACGAAAGTTACCAGACCAACAAAGTTTTAAAAAGGGGGTCGTTCACGGTTGGCAACTTTAACAAATTAACAAACTACCGAGTAACATATTAACAAGTTCGGTGTGAGTACCACTATTAATTTGTTTAAGTTTGAGTTCTTTTTTATATAAAAATATTAATTTTATTTTAACAAAAAAAAATTTTTATAAAATTAATATTACATATTTATATAAAAAATGACATCAAGCTTAAACAAATTAATGTATGTATATTTAAATAATAAAGTCGAATAAGAAAGGATTTATATTAATAAAAATAATTTTTGCAAGATAGCGCCAGTTTTTATACTGCACCTTCTTCTTTGATTTTTATTTAAATTATGAGTTAACATATATACGTTTTCCTATGCCTTTAACATAAGCTGAGCAATAAGAAATATTGCTGTTATTCTGCGGACGTTATTGCCAACTTGCTGATATATGTATTCCTAAGCCTTAGTTTAATTAAATAACCACGATTAAATAATGTGTGAAACACATTTAAAAAAACTCAGCCAAACAAAAATAAGTGAATATTTTAATACATTTATTTAAAATAAAAGCTAAAAAATACTTTTTTAAAGTTCGAAAAGTGCCAAGTTCGTTTAACCGAAACACGTTTTCATTTATCCCAATTTCGTTTAATTAAAAATCTCGTTTAAACGGAACAAAATTCCTGATTTTTGCTTAACCAATTCGACTGTATTTTATATAAGTGTTTGAAACCTATTTTTTAACTGGTAACTCAGTGCAACTGTATTTTTTAATTGTGAGTTTCAAGGGGTTTTTTATTTTAAATTGTTTTAAATACCTGTAAACTTTGAAAATATGAAGCGTCTTTCAGCTCAGTAAAATCCAAAGGTGGTTGATTATGTGGCGTTGCTGACCAAATTGACACTAACCAACGATTACCAGTATGTCTATCTTGCCAATACTGGCGATGTTTTGAGCAGCAGCCAATGATTATATTCAAAATTATTATGGAACCAAGAACTACGGTACAAACAGCAATTGTTACATAAAATGGTGAGAAATTTCCATAAATATGGCCAGTAAAAAATGGATTATTTATATAAGCAGTACGTTCGTCGAGTGTTGACATAATCTATTAGGAAAGAATCGCAAAAGATAAACTCGAAAACAAGTCCAACTTGGAAAAATGCGTAATGTAACGTAAAGGGCTTTAAAATTACACACAAATATGTTCGATGAAGATGATGTTACCAGCAGTACAGAGGGAAAAGCATGTAGTAGATTTTTGAAGATTTGTGAGAATACGATTCACCATAACAACAGGCATTAATATTTAATAATAACTTCCAAAAATGTTGCAATTTTCCCGGGCATCAAAGTAAATTTCTAAAAGAAAAAAGTAATGACAAATTTATTTATACAAAAATAAATGATCGTCCACCTTAACAATCATATATGCATTCAAGACACTCCCAACTTATAAGCTTGGTTCAATTAGGGTGTGGCGTTGCGTTTGATTCGTATCAGAAGTTTAACTTGTTTTCAGAAGTAAGAAATTATTTGTTACAACTCTTTACATATATACTTACTTTTAAATTCTCTGTTTGCTTATTTTATTTTAATTTATTTTTTATTTATGTATATTCATTTATATTTGAATATTATTTTTTTTAATACTCGTCAGAAGTCTCCAACACAACAAATGAAAATAATGAATGAACAAAAGCAGGGCTGCCAGATAAATTTGTGAGGAAATCGTCAATTTCCTGAGAAAAAATACTAAAATCGTCTTTCACGTTTCGTAAAATCGTCAAAAACAATCGGACAACTTAAAATGTAGTTTTTTTTTTAACAATTTTTGTTCGATTTTAAAAAAAAAACATTTAAACAAAACTTAATTACTTCATACCCAGCTAGCATTTTCAATCGTGTATGAGATACCGGGAGGTTTGATCGTCGATGACCGCATTTTTATATCGTAGGAAAAAACTGTAACACGACTAAGATTCTTCCATCGTTGTGGGAATCGTTTAAGACGTAGGTGAAGATTATCTAACGAGTCTTTCATGTCAAGAATCGTATGTTACAGAATGTACTAATAGAGTGACCTCACAAGCACAGCTTGACATCATGGTCCAATTAGTAGGTCTGCTTGAAACGCCTGCTGATTTTATGCAGAGTTGTGTTTTTTACGTGCAATTGTTTTTGTAGCAATTGTTTTTGACATTTCCACCATTTTTTACACAAACAATTGCCTTTGTTCTTGACATCTTTATCGTTTTTTACACAAACAAAACGCGTGTTGTTTTTTTTATTGTTGTAGTTGCGCGCAGACCTACTAATTGGGCCATGCTTGACATTTGCCGTCTCAATTCTAGCAACAAAATGCCTGTTGTTTTTTCTATTGTTTCATTGTTGTAGTACTGAGGACACTTTGTTAATACATTTTGGTACCAACTTTGTCCCCCTCAGCGTTGTCAACTTTGAAACTTCAAAACACACCAAAACGGAGAAAAACGCGCCATTTCAAGAAAAACGCACCAACTTTTTTATTAAAAATCTTTATTGGGCTAATTTGGCATAAAAATTATAATTTTTGTATTGAAAATACATATAAGAAAAAACTTAACAACAATTAAAAAAAAAACTAATCAAATTTGTTTGTATTAATTTTACTACACAATTTTTAATTTGAATTAAGAAAGTTCCAATTGAAAATGCCAATTTAAATTTGAAATTGAGAAAATTCCAAATAAAATTGAAAATTTCAATTTGAAATTGGGAAATTTCCTGTTAAAATTGAGAATCTTAAATTTTTAAAATTCCAAACGAAACTGAGAGTTTTGACTTGAAATTAAGAAAATTCCAAATGAAGTTAGGAAATTTTAACTTGAAATTGAGAAAATTCCAAATGAAATTGAAAATGTTAAATTTTAAATTAATAAAATTGAATTATAAAATTTGTATTATACATATTTATATTCATTTGGAATTTTTCTCAATTTCATCTAGAATTTTCTCATTGTTAATGAAAAATGGTGTAGATAATTTTCAAAAATTCTATAGGACTTTTAAAAAGATATTAATGATTTAAAGTATGGATTCAAAATTAATAATACACCAAATTTCGTATAATGAAATGTTTCTTTTTTACATAATACACAATATATTGGCAACAATCAAGAGACTTTTTATTTTTATTGCACAACAAAAAGAAAGTGAAATGTGTCGGCAACATTGTAGAATGTTGTTTATGTTATTCCTATAGGTTATGTTCACCTTTTTATTGAATGAATGAAACCATTGTACGACTTATTGCATAATATAGGAAAAAAAATGGAAATAATAATAATAGAATGGGCCGCTTTATAGTCGAGAGGGGAGAGAGGAATTTAAAAAGGGTTCACAAGCGAGTGTACTCTGCGATTCGTTTTGTTTGATCATTCGTTCTCTCGTGGTTCTCTCAACTGAAGAAAAATTTATTTAAGTTCGGTGGCACAGAAAAAGTTGTAAATCTGAATTTACACGTTTCATCTTTTGATGCTCAACTTCTTTTCAATTCCCTTTTAAAGATGCCAATATAATCACACGAAGCAATCGGTTTCAACTTTTTTCGGTTCAAAACAAAAACAATTTTATTAACAGAGAATCAAAGAGAAAAAAAAAATTTCATGCAGCCATCGTTGTGCATATATGTACCAACGAATAAAAACACAAAGCTACTGACCGAGTACAGGCATCTCCATACTAACCGCCTTTCTTCTCTCACATAAATACATAAGAGTTGAGCATCAAAAAATGAAACGTGTAAAAGCAGACTAACGACAAAAATCGAACAATGTAAAAATCAGAACGACTTCAAAGAGGAAACGACAATAATCGCAACGACAAAAATCGTATAATGTAAATTTTGACTTAGGATTATATTACGGGTGGGGAAGAGAGTATGGTTCTTGTGTTCGGTACTCGGCGACACGCTTTGCCCACATTTTCTTCCACGACATTTACTTTGCTTTCTTAGAAAAAAAAACAACAAAAGTAACAGAATGTTTCCGGCAACATGCTCCTTTGTGTGACCGCAAGATAAAAAAAAGAGAATTACAGATGTTTCTCTCGTCTAAACTCGGCCTATGAAAACAAAATGTACTTTTTGGACTAACACGGGACCATTTTTGAAATGTATTAAGAACAAAACTTAGAAAAAATGTGTATAAAAATACACAGATACATGAAAAAATAAGTATGTATGGCATAGAGCTAGGGATGCCAATCCCGAAATCCCGGGATTATTCTAAAAATGTAAGCCTGAATCCCGGGATTTTTACTTAAAAAATCCCGAGATTTTTGGTTTAGCAAAAATTTGCTCATTTTTTTTATCAAATGTTAAAAATACCTTCAAAAATTTAATATTAAACCATACTGGCAATGAATCTTATTTTTATCTGGGGTCAGATTCTGGCAGTCGTGAACGAGTACTTTCTCGATTCTAAAGCAATTGTATATCTAATTATTTCAATCAATCCTGAACGAATCGGAATTATTTTTTCAGTGTTGTAAAGCATTAATTTAAGTTTCACAATACTGAAAAAATAATTCGATTCGTTCAGTATCGACTAAAAGAATTAAAAATGAAAATACTTTAGAATCGAGAAAGTACTCGATCACGACTGCAAGAATTAGGCCCTCCTGGTTACAAAAAGAAGTCGCAAGTGAATAAATGTTACATGCAATGCATTTTGTACCACAGAAAACAAAATCGGAAAATAAAGTTCGGTGTGGTCTTTTTTCTAAGTGAATGATAAAAGAACAGCGCACGCAAAATGCAAGTTGGGCAAAAAGGTGTTAAAAACTTTAGGCGGGTTTACCATAGATCTTTTGACACATATTTTTTTAAGTTTATTTCATTTAATTAATACTGGCATATATATTTCGGATAAAATAAATAAAATATATAATATTTTTAATTAAGCTTAAGTTTATCAAATTTAGTTTTCATTAAATTATTTTTATGAAGAAAGGAATTTTACAACATGAAAATTAATTAAAATTGTTATTGAAAATTTTTCATTATTGACTGTAGTCGGGCTCGAACCCAGGCCGGTAGGTTGCCCTGGCTTGTTTCGATCGCAACCACTCGATCTCCTCAGAGGGATTTGCCGTCTTACACTCGCAGGCATCAACTACTGCTGACGTGAATAGTCAAACATCAATTAAACCAAATTGTATTTTCACCTTTGGTAGATTCCTTTTTTCATAAAAATAATTAATTGAAAATTACATTTGATGAACTTAAGCCCAATTAAAAATATTAAAAATAGGAGATCGAGTGGTTGCGATCGAAACATGTCAGGGTAACCTGCCGGCCAGGGTTCGAGCCCGGCTACAGTCAAGACTGAAAAATTATCAATAACAATTTTAATTAATTTTCATGTTGTAAAATTCATTTCTTCATAAAAATAATTAAATGAAAATTAAATTAAAAATATTAAAAATTTGGATTAAAAACCATAAATAGTTCAACAAAATAACCACAATACTAATTATAAATTAAATATTGTCATATAGCATGTGTATATAAGTATTTATTTACGATATCACCCAGAAGTGTTGAATGCGAACATTGGTTTCGTCAACAGCATATGTTTGCAATAAAATAAGGTATCGATTATCAGACGTCATTAATTTGTTTAGAAGCTTTTTAAAATATAAGTTTTAATACATAATTCTTCCATATTACTTTAAAATAATACATTAAACTGTTTATTTTGTAATGAGTTTAATTTTCTTCATGCATTAATTATAATCCGTTTTCCTTTCTAACCATGGATATTGTTTCATTCACTCTTCCTGAAATGACACATACGGCTTTACTTGCTTTCTTGTCCTACAACAATAAAATTTTTAATCAATTTTTTCTTACCCTGCTTTCTCGTTAATAATTTGTATTTTAGTAAAAAAAAACTACTCTGTGTTTCCAATAAGTTATTAATTTAACAGCCATATTCATAAAAACTTATTGATGATTAATTGACCGTTTTTAAGCAAAAATGGCTAAAGTGGTATTCATAAACGAAAAATAGTCTATTGAAGCTTTAATAAACCATTCATAAAGTAAGAAAATGTATTGTTGGATTTGTCCTTCTTTAACAGTGCAGCCACACGATCAAGATTTTCTTGATAGTCTTTTACATATACTATTTGTCAAAATTAACAAAAATTTAAAGTTGTGACGTAGGCTGCATTCAATTTTTGAGCAATTTACATTCAAGATGTCATCAAGAAAACAATTTATAAAGGCAAACGAAAAATTTGCTTACTAACCTTGAAATCAGCTGTTTTCTTGAACGTAAATTGAAGCACTCTCTGGAAAGAGAATTTTAAAGGCAAGTTCGTTTCAATTTTTAAAAGTATGAGTGTTGGTAGAAAAGTGTGAGAGTATTAAAACTTGATAGGCAAAACTTGATCGTGTAACCCTCAAGTAAACCAAAAATAAAATGACATTTTGATAAGTGCTTGCAACTTATGATATTATTTTTGTGAAATATGTTAAAAAAAAAAACGACAAAAATGTTTTATTTATTAATATGGACATGTTAAATACAATTTACTAATTTTTTTTTTTATTTTAGACAACCAATTTAAAGTTATATTGATAATTATTTTAAAAAAAATTTATATGATTTAAATGAATATGTTCAGGGGCAAATGCAGATATTCTCTTTAATTATTTATTAAATTATTGCAACTCGTTGTTTTCAAACAAAAGTTTTTATGATACCTTTCGGAAACATTTTGTTCAGAAACTAAAATAATAATAAGTAGTTTTATTAGATAAGAATAATTTTTAAGGTCTACAATTCAAAAAAAAATTACAAAAAAATTTAAATACAGAATATTATGGAAACCGAATAGAAGTTTCGTGCATCACTAACAATAAAATGGCAGCTAAATATAAAGAAAGTTGCCATACTTAAACAGAAAATCTTTGCAAACAGTTAATAGTAAAAAAGCTGTTATTGTACGTTTATGAATACAAATATTTATAAGAGGTTTATAAGACAAAAAGCGTTTAATAGTTATTACATACTATAAGCTTAAAATAAGAACTTTTTATGAATATGGCTGTAAGTCTTTTACATCACGCGGTACCAACAAGGTCTAAAATGTACCAAAACAAGTACAATTGCACCATGGTATCCGTTCGTGATCAGATCCAAATCCTTAAAATAAAGTACTCGTTAATAGAAGGATAACAGTGTTATCGCTGTGATACTTAACTATCTATTTTACCATTTATCGACGCTCTTGTAACATTTCATGCCCCTTTTTTGAAATCGCCCTATTGTATCACTTTTAACTATGTTGTGCCACTTTATGATCCTTTTTAGAAATAGCACTTACATTTTGTTTTTTGCAACATTGCTGAGCAGTTGTGCTTATTATCATTGCTTAAAAGTAAACTTTGGATCAGACTCAACATAGAAACTTGCAATTCCATGCTTTCTATATATTTCATTTATTGAATCACTTAAAATATTAATAAATAAATAAAGTTAAGTGTTTTGAGCACTACCTGCCTGAAATATATATTTTTTTGTTTATAAAAAACTTGGTATTATTTTTTCCTTTAAAATACCTTTCTTTCGACCCTTTTATTGGTAAATCGTCGGTTCATCATTGGTTTTGCGCATATGCCAAAAAGTCGTAGTGGAGAAAACCGACAATGAAGGTTTACATGAAATTTTCTATTCTAATACTGCTACTTTTTAGTAATGTAACGATTTTTTATATGCTATGTTAAATTGAAATTTTTTCTTTAACTGAAAATTTTGAAATTTTGCGTTAATACCATCCTTAAGATAAACTGAGATATGTAGTGAATATATAAGCTCAATTTTATTAATATATGTAACTTGTTTTGTCAGACCATTGTCAGAAAAATGACAACATTGTAAGATCTGACCATCGTCTGTACGAAGCTTTAAACAGTCACAGCTTAAAATTTATCAAATATAAGTGTAAAAATTTTATTTTAATAGCCAACACCGGCTTTGCTAACTATACCATTCCTGAATAGTCGGTATTCGGCCGGAAACTAGGATTTTTATCCTTTGTGGCATAAAAACCTTCGCTAACCATGATACCATTTGGCCTAAGACGTTCAGAAATGTAGTGTAAAATCGCATAAATACATGTGAACTTCAGAGCTCCATAACACGGAAAACTATGCGTTTGCAAGACCAGTTAATACTTTTTATTTATTTTTCGATTTTCTATCACCCTATATCCTTTTTTTATTTGGAGCTGCATCTTAAAACATTATTTTTTTATTTGTTTTTTAAGCCAAAGATTTTAGTATCAGCTTTGAAAGAAAATTAAAAATGAACATACATATTTATTTTGAAAATCATCGTATAAAAGTCACTTTAAAAACATGCCCTAAAAGTCATCGGATAATTAAAACAATAAAACAGTTTGACTGAAAAATTACACTTTTTCTTTAAAGCAGCGGTGGGCGCTGGTTTGCCTGGATTACGAAGTTTTTCGGGTTTTTACATTTACTCTTCGTGTTTTTTTGTACCAGAGCTGCTACAAATACAAAAATTTCCCTACTAAGATATTCCCTAAAATCCCCAAAACATACCATACACTTGTTTTATTATATTACTTTTTTAATAAATAAAAGTACGTTTAAAATAGAGAAAATTAATAAAAAACAATTTTCTAGCAGTCAAAACAAAAAGAAATAACAATATCTACATTGAAATCAGAATGTGAAAAAATTTACCGTATAACACATACACGTGTTTGTGTGATGTTGTTTTCGCTCATTTACTATTGCCCACAAACTGAAAATCTTGAATTCATTGTTTCAAGCATAAAAAGTAACAAAGGCAACCCGAAAAACAAATACAACAGAAAGAAAAAAATAAAATTTTATTCAGTTGCTCTATAAATTTCAACGAAGCAGGAGTGTTGCGCATGTTGTTATTTTGGCAAATTTTGCAATTTCGTAGTGGCACACTGACAATATATTTATTGTGTTGTGATCAAGCTGTGCTCATGTATGTTTATTTTTCAGCTTGTTTTAAAAACATTTCAGCAATCATGTGGGATGATGAATTATATAATAATCAAGTTTTTTACTGAATTCCTTTTTTTTTTTGCATATTTACATACCTATAGTACACATTTTAAAGTTTTTGCTCACGGCCTTTTCGATTTCAGGTGACCATATGTATACATATATTTTAACGTTAGTTAAAACTTGATGATTTATATAATAATATTTTTTACTGAACTACTTTTTTGTATTGCATATTTACATACAGTTTGAAAATCTTTTCTCTAAGTGTAAATCAACTAATTTACTCTCTTTTATTCAATGTTCTCTATCTGCCCTTCACTGCTTTAAAGATACTACAATTTGAAATTCTATTTTTGCATCCCTGATTGAAAGACAGACACATAGACGGACCAAGGCGAATTAACTACAGGTGGTGTCGAAACGGCATCTGATTTTGACAGTTCGGGCTTATTTGTTTTGATTTGTTAGTGTTTTGCTAATAATGGTTGACATTTCGAGCTAATGGCACTAACAATGCAATGTAAAACACCCTATGTTGTTTCTGTTGTTTTTGGATTGTTGTAGTTCCGACACCACCTGTAGTTGAATTCGCCTTGAGACGGACGAAGTTTGCTTGTGTACGTAGGAAGGTGGGGTCAAGTCAACATATGGTGTTTTTTTTCGGTGGTCGACTTGTCAAAGTTTGTATACAAACTAGTTTTTTATGTAAACAAACCAGTTTTTTTTACTAGCAATATTTTTGACAATCCGACGACAGAAGCATTGTAGTTGTAGGGTTGACCTCACCTTCTAGTCAATTCGACTTGCTTGTGTTGAAAAATTACTATTTGAAGAATCTGGGAATTATTTCCTTCCGAAGGTTACTTTACATTATATTCAACATTTTTCATTTCAGAAAAATTGAAGGAATAGAACTATTACAAAAAAGCTTTATAAAATACATAACTGAAATTTAGCTCATAGAATAAATTCGAAAAATGAAAAATGTTGAATATTTGAAGAATCCAAACTTCGGTATTTCCCTGCATTTTCAATGTCAAATTTTCTTTAAATATAACAAGTCAAATTTTCTTTAAATATAACAAGTTAATTACTAAATTGGCCAGTATGAGTGGATATAAGGAGCAGTTGCAGCAGAAATTGCGTGAAGGCATTGGAAGTGATGTAATTCCTCTTATTAAAAATGTAAACATTTCAGCTCTTTCCTCGGAACAACTTGAAGAAATAATGTTGGAAAGAAATATTTCTATAGAAGGAACTCGTAGAGATATGGAAAAGGTTTTAATTGCATCTTTAGGCTCCAATAAAACTTATATTGTTAATAAGGTTATGATTGATTCATTAAATATTGTTGAATTGGAGAAGATGTTAAGTGGTATATCCAGACCAGCTACGGCTCGTAGGAAAACAATTGGAGAAGCCCAGCAGGAATTGGCCCAAAATTGTGGATTTGGAAGTGAAATTATATGGGATTTGTAAGCAATTTTTGTATTGCGCACTTATGATTATATTACGTCCCAGCTAGCGGCTGGTCGGTTTGCGTTATTGAAAATATTTTGGAAATAGAATTTTTTTGTTTAAAAAAACGCTTGACCCTCTTGGGTAGCTCAGTAATTGTTATTTGACTCATACAGTGTGGCAAAATGTTGATTGGATGATGGTTTGAAAGCGCAACTAGTTCTACATTAATTGACAAAAGGGATGACATTTGAACAACATGGGCCCAAAACACAAGCTTATTTGCTTGCTGGCGTAACGCTACAAAAAGTAGACTTCTCTGGAAGTGGTCATATATGTAATTTTAACTCATCAGATCATCACCAAAAGTTTCTTTAAGGAGTTCTATATTAACACAATCGTCTAACAAACAGCCTATGCTAGCTGGGTATAATGTAAAAATGTTCTAAGCGCTTTTCAGAACATTTTTTAAATGCAATTAAAAAAATAAATAATCATATGGTTATTTCAGGCTTCGATCAGAGGATGCTGAAATCATGAAGAATAAAGTAAAACAACTTATACCTGATCAAAAAAAACGGCAAACTGCTATTGAAAATCTTAGACAAACTATATTTGAAACCCTCTGGGCTCAAAGTAAGTACAAATTGAAAAATTTTCTGAAGAATTTATATAACTTATAAAATCGTATTTACCCTCAAACCACATGTCGAAATTTTGATGATGATCTGAAATGGTTTGGCCTAGGAAGCTTTAATATTTATTTATAATATTACTGTGAATGAAATTAATAAATTATTACCACAATGACCAAGCTTTCTCGAACTAAATATTGAATTCGATTACATATTTACAAAATGACTGTTGTTTTTCCTGTTTTTAAAAGTAGTTCTTGCAAAAATAGTTGGTACTTAAAGGAATATTTTTATAAACCTTAACAGGCTCGTAATCAAAATTTGTTTGATTTTTAATCCACTTCATTTCGATTTTTAGAAAATTAACCGGAGGTTCAATATAAACTCCTCTTCCTAAAATAACTTAACCCTCCGATGCTCCGTACCTTATGATTCGGTAAGTGCATAAAAAGGCTCTGACCAAAAAAAAATGTTAGAAATAATTTTTTAGAAACCATTTTATCCATTTATTCAATTCTTTTAAGCATTAGTAGTAAATTTAATTATTTTAACACAATTTACAAAGAACAATAGTGTTACATCCATGTAATTGAATGAAATGTTCTTTGGGTGTCCACAGACCCATTTGTGCTTGATTGACGAAAGTAGTTTAAAATTAATTTGTTTTTTTACAAGAAATATATTAAAAATGTAGATTTCACTTTTTCACAGTGTTAAGCGCGCTGTTTCTTAGGAAGTAAAAATCGATTTAACCATATGAACATCGATGGGCTTAAGACCAAAAAATAATATTCGACAAAGAATTTTTACGTAAATCTTAACTTCATAACATAATTTTGTTCTGGCGGGTCGATGATTTCTCGTGCGTCCGGTCCCATGTATTACTGACAATTTTCAACGATTGTAATCCTTGAAATTCGAACATGTACAAGTAAAAAGTTTTAACGACTATACTCCTTAAAATGCGAAACCGATTTTAATATGTATTGTGCACTTTCGAATGATATCTCCTTTGTTAAAATCCGACGTATACTGTAGGCGTAATATTATAGATATAACTTTATTCAATAAACACAAATGTGTTATTAACTTTGTTTCTATGTTTATTGGTTTAAAATATAGATGGGGTGGCAAAAAATTACTAAAAGTCAGATTTTACCCGTTTACTCCCTAATAGGGCCGAATTTCAAAAAAGTACCAGACACTTGTCCCCTTGTTTTTCTAAAGAACTACGATAAGTATTACATTTATTTTGCATCTCTTTTAGTTTTGGAGATATGTATAAGGTTACCGAATTTTTCCGTTTTTACCAAACATTCGAATTTCAAAAAAATCCCGTCTTAGTGGATCGATTTGGGGAGTGACCAATCGCTAGTCCAAATTTCAAGTTTCTAGGGTCAGCGGCTTAGGCTGGGCGACGATTAATGAGTCAGTCAGTCAGTCACTCACGCAATTCTTTTATATATGTATATTAGGGTGGCCGTTATTTTTTTTATTTTGATTTCTTATATTCTCCCCCCCCTAAATCGGTTCAGTTTTATGTAAAAAAAAATACAAAAAAATTTCGTAGCGATAAGTTGTGTTTTAGGGGGGCGTCCGTCCCTCAAAGTTTGCCATCAAGCCATTTATTCAAATGTAATTTGTTTGCGTATGACTATCTTGTAAAAACAACATTTTACAAGAATATGATATATGGCATTATTTTAGCTCTTCTAGTCAACAACATAAGCCTCCAAGAAAGTTTTTTGCTAAGACTAATATCTTAGAAAATAATTAAGAAAATAAAAACAAAATACCAAACATTTTATATACGTTTTATATATATAAAAGGGGGATTTAATGTCAAGTGACCCAATTTTGAAATAGATGTCTTTCGATTTAAATGAAATTTACACCTATTTTAGTACTGTTATAGTATGTTCACATTTGGCTTCTTAAACGCGTTTAAGCAGTTCGAACGTGATTAAGCTCTAATCACTTCAAATTCGAGATGATTACCCATACATTGAAGTGATTTGTTAATCACTTCAAATTGACATGATTACAACTAAATCACTTCATAAATCACATAGAATCCACTGAACATACCTCAAATGTAGAATCGCCAACATGATCGTGTAAAACCGGCCAAGATTTCTGCTCAATGTTTTTATTTTTATCCTTAAATGATTCATAAATTTTCACAATTTCATCATTAAAATGATTAAAATAATCTTCTGATAACTTTATAAAAGTGTTTTTATCCATTTTTAATACTTTAAAGAAATATAAATTTGTTTGTTGTTTTTTTGTGTGTTTATTGTGTGTTTTTTTCTTAATCATCTGTCATCTTAATCATCTCAAGTGTAATGTGAACGGCTTTGATTAGCTTAATCAACATTTTGCTTAAACGCGTTTAAAAACCTAAGTGTGAACTTAGCATAAGAAGCCAAATGTGAACATACTATTAGACACAAATTTTCAACAAGATCGGTCAAAAAGTTTCTGAGTTAGAGGGGGTCAAAGTTTGACATTTTGGCCATACAGGTGTTCTTTCTCATCCATGTAACTTATTACCTATTGGTGTTAGCAAAATTTGTCCCAAGTAGCTTAGATAGCTTTTTGATCAAACTTTTTAAAAAAATTGTTTTTGTTTTTTTTAAAAATTTTTAAAATTTTTTTTTTTTTTAATTTAACACTTGGCTAAAAAAAATAAAAAAAAGTTTTAAATTTAAAAAAAAAAATTAAAAAATTTTTTAAAAAAAAACAAAAAAATATTTTTAAAAAAGATTGATTAAATAGCTATCTAAGCTACTTGGGACAAATTTTGCTAACACCAATAGGTAATAAATTACATGGATGAGAAAGAACACCTGTATGGCAAACTTTGACCCCCTCTACCTCTGAAACATTTTGACCGATCTTGTTGAAAATTTGTGTGTAAACTACTACCTAATAGGACTAACCCTGGTGTAAATTTCATCCAAATCGGAATACATCGATTTCAAAATTGTGTCACTTGACATTAAATCGCCTTTTTATATATATAAAACGTATATAAAATGTTTGGTATTTTGTTATTTTCTTAATTATTTTCTAAGATATTAGTCTTAGCAAAAAACTTTCTGGGAGGCTTATGTTGTTGACTAGAAGAGCTAAAATAATGCCATATATCATATTCTTGTAAAATGTTGTTTTTAGAAGATAGTCATACGCAAACAAATTACATTTGAATAAATGGCTTGATGGCAAACTTTGAGGGGCGGACGCCCTCCCTAAAACACAACTTATCGCTACGAAATTTTTTTGTATTTTTTTTTACATAAAACTTAACCGATTTGGAGGGGGAGAGTATAAGAAATCAAAAAAAAAAGTTCTCCATACAACTAACGGCCACGCTAATAGATATAGATAAACTCATTGTATTAACAAAACAAATTTTTTGTAGGAAAATACACAAATGGAAAATCCGTTTCTTATATATTTTATGTCATGGTAACAAAAGATGGCGATTTTAACACCGCCAAGGATTCAACAGAATTTTCTTGTCATCCTGTTTTCCGCTGCCGAAAATGTGTTAGTAAGTTACAATATGTACATTGTGTATTAACTAAAGTTACTTATATATTATATAACTTGTACTTTCCCATTATAAGAGAATTTTGATACAACTGATTGTTGTATGATATATGTTGATGAAACAGGCAGAGTTTACCAAAATTGGAAATCGTTTATTGAGGAAAACGTTTTGCCAGCTGGTACAATGGTTGCACCACGAAATGGAATTTATAATTTCGATCAAAACAAAAAGGTTATTTTGGATGTTTATTGTACGCCAAGTGGCACAACTGGCGCACAAGCAATGAGCGTAGCACAAACTGGTTCAGCTGTAATAGGTATTGGAGCAGCATGTGTGCCTTTAGCAGCTATAGCCCTGCCTATAGCTGCTCCAATTGTAGCAACGGCCGGTTTTATTGGTCTAGGCGTTGGAGCGTTTTCGGCAATTTCTTCCGCTTTAAATCTAAGTGATCGTAAAAAGCACGAACAGTCTATAAGTATAACCGATAGCCAAGCCAGAGCAAGTTATCTTGGAATAATTGGTGGTGCCGTTGGTATGGCTGCTGCCGGTGCCACTAGTGCGATGTCATCAATGGCTGCAGCTGGTAAAGCTACTGCAGTATGTAGTTTTTGTTTTACTTTTGAGTAAATAATTTTTATGCTGTATCAATTTTTATTAAAGGGCATTGAAGTTATAGTTAATGGAATAAATATAACATCGATTGTACTTTCTGGAAGTGGTGTGGCAAATGGAGTTTTAGATTTAGTGTTTGTATGAAAAATTTACATTTATTTTTAATATAAACCTATACAAATATACATTTTTTTGCAGAAATATCAAGATGGAGATCAAATTTCTACACTAGATATCCTACAACTATCGGCATCTTTAGTTTTATTTACACATTCAGTTTATAATTTCCAATTAGCATCACAAATAGCAAACAATGCTCGAACAAATTCTATAAAATCCTATCGTGAGAGCTTAAGCAATCGTCAAAGGTGAGTGGCTTAGTATTTATTTATAAATGTACACCCAAAAAAAAACATTCCTTATATGTACAAAAACTGTCGTACATTGTACGAAATCATTTATAATTTCGCGCCACGAAATTCATGCGTGCAATGTACGACACTACGAAATTCTTTAGTAAAATACTTTTATACTTTTTATAATTTAGAAAAAAATATTTGTGTACATATTTTACGAAGTATTTTTGTAAATTGCATTAAAGTTTTTGTATTTTCATAAATTTTGTTAAATATTCTAAGACCTTTAGTTAGATTTTTCGGGGGAAATAAATCAAAAAGTGCATTTCATTTTTGATTGGGTTTATCTCTATTTTTCTCTTTCGTTTGGTAACAATAACTTACGTCTAGCACAACTGCTTCCAATCGTAATCAATTGATCTTTAGTCAATAACTCGATTTAATAAGACAATTAAATAATTTGCAATTTAACATTACGAACTGCAGTTTCTGACTTAATACCTTTATGTTTAACTTCAAAGAACTATAAATTAAATATTTTTCTTGCAGAAAGATATTTGATAAGATGTCAAAAGAAACTGTGCGTATACGTGGAAACAATCAAGGAAAAATGGATATCATACGTGGTGTTAATGAAATTCCAGGTCGACAATATTTAAATGATTTGTTTAAAATTAACAAAAAATTAAATCAAAATGATGTGAGGCCAGCATTCGGAGAATCTGGTGGGGGTATTCTCTTAAATAATGAATTTCCAGTAGATACAGGTGTCCTTAGACAAAGTGTGCAACATCAAAAAGGTCCGAATGTATTAGAGCAAGTTTCACGCCCTATACCACCGACGCATAATAGTGACACCTACCAAATACAAACACCTAAAATGGCCAGACTCCTATTTGCGACTGGAAATGTTAATCAAAAAAAATATATTAATTATGATTTTTCAAAAGACAATAGCATCAATGACCAACAAACTTGGAGCACTCTGGCAGTGGCGTTACCAAATGGTATGTTTGTGTTGCTAAAACAGTTTGGAGAACGTTTTTTGGAAAATATTGCTGATGGTTGTAAATTTGAGGATGTTGTTTCAAGTATGGCTGATAATTTACCAGAGCTTACATTTAATTTTATTATGATGTTGTCTAAAAATTTTATAGAAAAAAACTTAGATCAAGTTCAACAAGCTTTGAAATTATTCATACCAACAGAATCGGTATTGTATCGTATTTTAAAACATATTACGGAGCAATATAGCGATTTAAGTTATGAAAACATATCACAAAAAGGCGAAGAAATTGTAAAAGCCCTAAAAACATATTATAATTCCTTAAATCCTAATAATAAGTCGGCGATTTCAAACAAATGCCCAAATTGCAATGGCATGTTCTACATATGTCAATTATAAAAAATATATATGTATGTTTAAAAAGAGAATCATATTAATTAACGGTGCCTTAAGATGCTTTTTACATAAGGATCGTATACATTAACGGTGCCTTTAAATGCTTTTAAACTAACTTATATACATATACACAAAATCGTGCACAAACTAACATGACACTTGATATTAGCATTATATTCAGCGTTTAAAAAACTGCAGTCAAAGTAGAAAAACTGTTATTTCTTCCACTTCTTCATTTGTTATTGGCCAAATAAAAACTGTTGCTTTTACTTCTGATTCATTACATGTAAACAGTCGCTTTCAAACCAACACAAAAATCGTAGAGTTGTACAAAAATTTTCGTTTTTTGTTCGATAGTTTTTGGTTTCGACTGCCGTTTTTTAAACCCTGATCATATTACAACTATTTACAACAAATTAAATTACAATTAGACGTTATACTTCTTATTGGACTACATTTCCATACGATCTTTTTTATAACTTTTTTGTTTTTTGGCTGGGGAGCCATTGAAGGAGTTTTTTTTTTATTAGTTATAAGTGAAAGTATGTTTATAACTATGTATTAAAATTAAATTGTATTTGTATTCAGGAATATATCTTTGTAATATATGTTAATTGGTCTAGGAGGCTTTTATATATTTGAAATAAATAAATATTATTTTTATTTTAAAAAGAGCCGATGGCCTTTACTTCTAATTATGTCTTTTTATTATTCTAACTTATTTTAGAAAATTTTAGAACATAGTTATTATATTTCGGTTAGTTTTTTCATTTTTCTCTTAATAAACTAATAGAAACTTTAACCAATATGTTGGTCATATAACTAGTAAAATGACCGGTAGTCTTCTTGTAGTGCAGTTTGACTGAAAAAGTACACTTTTTCTTTAAAGATACTACAATTTGAAATTCTAATTATGCATCCCTGATTGAAAGACAGACACACAGACGGACTTAGTTTGCTTGTGTAGGTAGGAAGGTGGGGTCAAGTCCAGCGTTGCCACAACCAAAAAAATTGTGTAACCAAAATGTAAAAATAAAGTAACCAAAAACGAAAAAAGTAACCAAAATTATTTTGTATCATAAGTACTATTTTGTTCGCACTTCAGTTTAAAAATATGTCATAAGAAGAAATTGTGTTTGTTTGTATCTTGTAGGCTCATTAGCATCTGGACCGATTTCGGGAAAGAACAATAGGATATACAATTTTTCGAAATTTTTAGTGGAAGTGGCACTTCCTATACAAAGTTAAAACATATTTTCGTCATTTTTAAAAATTTTATGAGCTATAGCTTTCATTCTTTTTATATGAAGAGCTCTTACTGTGTGTTATATTATCAAAGTGCAAAATTGAGCTAAATTTTGCGGTAGATCTTTAATTTATAGATGATTTTAGCCCAGTGGAATATACTCATATTAAACGGGATCGGATCGGAAGGGCCTTTGACCTAATCGTTTATCTAGAAAAAGTTTTCAGTTAGCCATATGAAGCATGAAGAGTAGCAGATAATGGCCATTTACACTTGATAGTCTGTTAAAGCTTAAGCTTCTAAAAAAGTATTGGTTTAAGATGCACAAATACCACACACAATTTTTAAAGGTCAAAAAAGCGGAGCGGGTAGTTCTTGCTCCAAAACAAAAAATTGGTTATTTTTGTGTTGAAAAAAAGTTACCAAAATGGAAAAAAGTACACAAGTACACATTGAGAAAAAAAGTAACCGGTTTGGGTTAAAAGTAACCAAAACGGCAACGCTGGTCAAGTCAACATATTGTGTTTTTTTTCGGTGGTTGACTTGTCAAAGCATTGTAGTTGTGTTGAAAAATTACTATTTGAAGCAAGGTATATTTATAGCAGGTAGTCTCGGAAAGCCAGCTGTTTATTTTTTATTTGCTTGTTTTGTGGTACGAACTGTCAAATGTTGTATAGTAAACATGTAAACAAGTTTTTTGTCTCTATCTTTTGTCTTTTTTGTCTCTTATCAACCCCTTTGCCTTTTGACAGTTCGTACCACATAACAACAATAAAAAGCCATGTTGTTTGTTTTATTGTACAATTGTTGTAATCTCGCGGCTACCTGCTATAAATATACCTTGATTTGAAGAATCCAAACTTCGGTATTTCCCTGCATTTTATAACAGTCTATATTAATCGGCCAGTATGAGTGGACATAAGGAGCAGTGTTTAAAAAATTACCGATTTACGTTATCAAGAGATAAATCAAACACCATTGATTAGATTGAAATAAAACACCAAAATTGAACAAAAAATATATGAACACACAAAAATTGAAAATAAAAAAGATATTACGTTGTTTGTGCAAACGAAGTGTTTTACTTTATATTGTTACGAAAGTAACTTTAGTTAAGAATAAGTTGTAATTATTGGTTAAGAATTAGTTATAATTATTAGTTATCTTGTATTTATTAGTTATCTTGTATTCATAAGTGATTTTATTAGTTAACATCGTTTTTGTTATAATTTAGTACACTTCAATCCCAATGTGCAGAAAACCCTAGAAATGACCGTTAAAAAAGCTTCAGTATAAGAGGTAAAATTATATAAAGTGGTGCCATAAATCAAATTAAAGTGTGGTGAAATAGTAAAGCCTCGAACCTTCGAAAAACATTTCGAATGTTCTAGACAACCAAATTGCGGTATAAATACTAGCGGCCACTAGCGTAATTAGTTCATTCTTAGTTCAGACTTTGTCAATAACGTATAACGCGGAAGAAATTATAGTTGATAATAAATAAAAGCTATAAATTACGGTTTGTTAGAGTAACTTTGTACTAAATAAAGTTGAGTTAATTGTAAACAGTGTTTAAAGTGTTTGTGTTTTATTTATTTTATTAAAGTTGCAATAAAGAACTCGAAACGGTTTATTATAAAGGAAATAAACCAAAACGTTATTGAAAGGCAGTAACGTAGCAATTGGTGTCAGAAGTGAAATTGCATAAATAAATTAATAAAAGTGAAAAAAAAAATAAATAACAAGAAGACAGCAATGAAATTTGAAGAGCTTAAAGTAGAACAGCTCAAGAAAGAATTGGGCAAGTTGGATCTGCCAACCAGGGCTGTCAGATGTGGCGATTTTTCGCCAAACGTGGCGATTTATAAACCTAATTGGCGACGCAATTTTGTGTTTGGCGACATGGCGATTTTTTTGGCGAAATTAAAAAAGTTGGCGATTATTTTGGCGATTTCTAAAACGCATTTTATCTTTTTTTAATATTTATATGAAAAAATTTATGAGATGCAAAAAGAGTTGAATCAATAGCGAAAGAAAATCAGAAATTTTTAAAAAAAAAAGTTACTTAGAATATAAAAAAAAAAATAAATATTCACTTGAAATTTTTGAAAACGTTGAATTTATATAGAATCGAAAACGAATCTGGGTTAGAAGGTAATTTTTAAAATTTATTCTTTAAGAAGACTGAGTTGACTTAAAGTATTCAAGTTCAATTCCAAATATCCAATTTGAATACACCTTTTAAGACATTTCTCCTTTGCTTCAAATAAATACAAAATTTTACTATATTCTGATTTATATTCGCATAGAAAATAACTCATATAAAAACCGATTTTTTTTGCATCAAAGTCTACTCATTTTGCATACCGAATTAAATTATTTTTTTGCAAAATTTTATTAACTGATCTCATAAGTTTTAGGTTTTAAGATAATCAGCCTTCTTATGACAATTTAAAATCGCAAAAAGCTAGATTTCTTAAGGTGTTCCGATACTTGTGCGTTTTGCTTGCGATCTGCCAAAGTTTCTTACAATACTATTGCAATTTTACGTCGCCAAACTTCTTGCGATTGCGATTTCAAGTCAGAAACACAAATGTTAAGCGTTTTGCGATTGTCTACTAAAATATAAACACACTACTAGAATAGGGGTACATATGGAAAATTTAAATAAAGGTACACTCTTTTTTTATATAAAACTTTTATTTGGCGATTATTGGCGATTTTTTCCCCAAAAATTTAGGAAAATAAATTTTTGGCGATTTTCAGTATGCTATTTGGCGATGAAGATGAAAAAAAATCTGACAACCCTGCTGCCAACTGCAGGTAATAAAGCAGGGCTGCAAAAGAGACTAATAGATGAATTCGAGCGACGCAATATGGACATTGTGAGTTACGAATTTGAGGACAAAGAAGAAATAGAGGTATGTACTCGTGCTAGCAGCATGGACTTAAACACAATGTTTGCTGCTATGATGGCAAAAATGGACGAAAATTCCAAAAGCATGGTACAGATGATGAAAGAAAATTCAGAAGAAAATTCTAGAAAAATTGATGAAACTTCTAGAAAAATGGACGATAATTCCAAAAGCATGGTACAGATGATAAAGGAAAATTCGAGTGATATTCTTGCGGAAACTTCTAGAAAAATTGATGAAACTTCTAGAAAAATGGACGATAATTCCAAAAGCATGGTACAGATGATAAAAGAAAATTCGAGTGATATTTAAGCTGAAACTTCTAGAAAAATTGATGAGAAGACGAGCACCATATTAGCCGAAATTCAAGAGAATTCTAGAATAACAAACGAGAAACTTCAAGAGATTTCCATTGAAATGAATGAAAGAGTAAATGAAATGGAAATAGAATTTAACCAGAAGCTGACTGAAGTAACAACAAAGGTAACAGATATGAATGAAAAGTTTCATCATCTTGAAGAAAAAGTAAATAGTCTACAATGCCAAGAGGGACCAGTGCGTGTTATTCCAGAAGTTTCTAGTAGAATAAAGGCCCCTTGCTTTGACGGTAGTGTGCCATTAAATGTGTTCAAGTTCCAGTTCGATACAGTTGCCAACAGAAATGCATGGAATAGTGAGGAAAAAGCCAACGAGCTAATTCTTGCTTTAATGGGGACTGCGGCTGAAGTGCTTGAAAGTGTACCAGTAAGTAGCAGAAACAACTATAATGAAATTATGGTTGCACTGCAACGTAAGTATGGAGGTGAACACAAAAAGGAAATCTACAAAATGGAGTTGCGCGGCAGAGTGCAAAAGGCAAACGAAACCTTACAAGATTTTGCTCTCGAGATAGAGCGCTTGATGCAGCTTACATACCCTGGTGAGAATCATCCATTTTTGGATCATTTTAAAACTGAGGCATTTGTAAACGGTATTCGTGATGCAGATATAAAACTTGCGGTATGTGCATCACAAAAACCAACATTTGCAGAGACGGTTTCATTCGCCCTGGCCCAGGAAACCGCAAGAATTATTTCAAGACCTCAAGTGGGCAAGGTGCGAAAGCTCGATGTGACCAGCGATGCAGAAAGAGATATTGTGCAGTATTTAAAAGAGGCATTTATAGAAGCTTTAGGTGAGAAGCAACCTAAATCTAAAGTAAAATGCTATAACTGCGGAAAGATTGGTCACATACAACGTAACTGCAAAGCACCAAGAAAACGTTCAAGATCTGCTTCACCGCCCAGAGACAACCAGCGGGGTAATCACCAGTCTTCACAAGAATCCCCGTTAAACTAAAAAGAGCTAGCACTGCGGGGCATGAGCTAGCTCTCATATCTAAGGGCCCCACAATCTCCATCTCAGTAATCAACAGAGTAACAGAAACCTTACTGCTTGTGGTTATATTAACGGTCAAAAACGGGTTTTGACTGTGGACACTGGGGCATCACATTCGATAATTAGGCCTGATTTAATACAGCAGCCCATTGAACCACTAAGGGGTGTGAGTCTGCGAACAGCTACGGGTGAGCCTGCCACCGTCTATGGGAAAGTAAAAGTAAAATTAAGTATAGGCAATACAAGCGCTCACCATGTATTTATTGTGGCTGATATTGTAGACGAAGTAATTATTGGCTCAGATTTTATGATTGGCCAAGGTGTTCATCTGGATATGGGACAACAAATTATGACTTGGCGTAATGTTGAAATTCCCCTTGATATTGGATACGAAAACAAGGCTCATGTAAGACAGTTACACGCCTTAACACGTGAAAAATTGCCACCAAAGTCAGAAACAATAGTGTGGGCGCGAATGGAGGGAGATTGTGAGGACAACAATAGTTTATGGGTGGTAGAGCCAGCAGCAGTAACAGGTGATATAGTAACCGCGAATGCCCTCGTTAAAACCAGCAACAGCTTTGTTCCTGTAAGAGTTTTAAATTTATCCAACAGCGAAAAGGTCCTTACGCAGAACTTTAAGATTGGACAATGTGCTTCAACAGAGGCAATAATAAGTTGCGAGGAACATCCAGACGCAGCTAAAAAGGGTACCAAGGACCAGGAATTACTAGAGGAACATGTGCGGAAATGGACCGAAAAACTGAGGCCGCCCGAGAGAAATAAGGCTAAGCAATTATTAAAGAAATATGCCTTTATTTTTGCCTCGAAAGGTAAAAACCAGGGCAGGACGTCAATAGTGAAACACGAAATTAACACCGGCCACGCTAAGCCAATAAAACAGGCCCCAAGAAGCATTCCTCTAGCAAAACGAAATGAAGTTAGAGAACTGGTTAATGAAATGGAACAGGACGGCATAATTAAACCATCATCAAGTCCCTGGAGTTCACCGGTGGTTTTGGTAAAGAAAAAAGATGGAAGTACCAGGTTCTGCGTAGATTACAGGAAACTTAATTACGTCACCAAAAAGGACAGTTATCCATTGCCTAGGATTGATGACACCTTGGACACGTTAGCTGGAACAGAATAGTTTACCACATTAGATCTGCAGAGCGGCTATTGGCAAGTAGAAATTGCAGACAAGGATAAAGAGAAAACTGCTTTTAGTGCAAGTGATGGCTTATGGCAGTTTAATGTAATGCCATTTGGGCTCTGTAATGCTCCAGCCACATTCGAGCGTTTGATGGAACAGGTGTTGAAAGGTCTCCACCGAAAGACATGTTTGGTGTACCTTGATGACATAATTGTCATGGGAAAAACATTTGATGAACACCTGAAAAACCTCGAAGAGGTGTTAAAACGTATATCTACAGCCGGACTCAAGTTAAGTGTCAGGAAATGTTCACTGTTCCAGAAAGAAGTTAAATACCTAGGGCGTCGTGTAACATCTGATGGCATTTCAACAGACGAAGAAAAAATACGAGCAGTTACGGATTGGCCTCGCCCTAAAAATCTACATGAGCTACGCAGTTTTCTAGGTTTATGTACATACTACAGGCGTTTTGTACCGAATTTTGCAAATATTGCTGCAAGTCTGCATGAATTGACCAAAAAGGCGCAGGCATATGACTGGGGTGAAGCACAGGAACGGGCATTCCAGAAGTTGAAAGAATTATTGTGCTCAGCACCAATTTTGGCTTATAATTTAGTACACTTCAATCCCAATGTGCAGAAAACCCTAGAAATGACCGTTAAAAAAGCTTCAGTATAAGAGGTAAAATTATGTAAAGTGGTGCCATAAATCAAATTAAAGTGTGGTGAAATAGTAAAGCCTCGAACCTTCGAAAAACATTTCGAATGTTCTAGACAACCAAATTGCGGTATAAATACTAGCGGCCACTAGCGTAATTAGTTCATTCTTAGTTCAGACTTTGTCAATAACGTATAACGCGGAAGAAATTATAGTTGATAATAAATAAAAGCTATAAATTACGGTTTGTTAGAGTGACTTTGTACTAAATAAAGTTGAGTTAATTGTAAACAGTGTTTAAAGTGTTTGTGTTTTATTTATTTTATTAAAGTTGCAATAAAGAACTCGAAACGGTTTATTATAAAGGAAATAAACCAAAACGTTATTGAAAGGCAGTAACGTAACAATTGGTGTCAGAAGTGAAATTGCATAAATAAATTAATACAAGTGAAAAAAAAATAAATAATAAGAAGACAGCAATGAAATTTGAAGAGCTTAAAGTAGAACAGCTCAAGAAAGAATTGGGCAAGTTGGATCTGCCAACCAGGGCTGTCAGACGTGGCGATTTTTCGCCAAACGTGGTGATTTATAAACCTAATTGGCGACGCAATTTTGTGTTTGGCGACATGGCGATTTTTTTGGCGAAATTAAAAAAGTTGGCGATTTCTAAACGCATTTTATCTTTTTTTAATATTTATATGAAAAAATTTATGAGATGCAAAAAGAGTTGAATCAATAGCGAAAGAAAATCAGAAATTTTTAAAAAAAAAAGTTACTTAGAATATAAAAAAAAAAAATAAATATTCACTTGAAATTTTTGAAAACGTTGAATTTATATAGAATCGAAAACGAATCTGGGTTAGAAGGTAATTTTTAAAATTTATTCTTTAAGAAGACTGAGTTGACTTAAAGTATTCAAGTTCAATTCCAAATATCCAATTTGAATACACCTTTTAAGACATTTCTCCTTTGCTTCAAATAAATACAAAATTTTACTATATTCTGATTTATATTCGCATAGAAAATAACTCATATAAAAACCGATTTTTTTGCATCAAAGTCTACTCATTTTGCATACCGAATTAAATTATTTTTTTGCAAAATTTTATTAACTGATCTCATAAGTTTTAGGTTTTAAGATAATCAGCCTTCTTATGACAATTTAAAATCGCAAAAAGCTAGATTTCTTAAGGTGTTCCGATACTTGTGCGTTTTGCTTGCGATCTGCCAAAGTTTCTTACAATACTATTGCAATTTTACGTCGCCAAACTTCTTGCGATTGCGATTTCAAGTCAGAAACACAAATGTTAAGCGTTTTGCGATTGTCTACTAAAATATAAACACACTACTAGAATAGGGGTACATATGGAAAATTTAAATAAAGGTAACATACACTCTTTTTTTATATAAAACTTTTATTTGGCGATTATTGGCGATTTTTTTCCCCAAAAATTTAGGAAAATAAATTTTTGCCGATTTTCAGTATGCTATTTGGCGATGAAGATGAAAAAAAATCTGACAACCCTGCTGCCAACTGCAGGTAATAAAGCAGGGCTGCAAAAGAGACTAATAGATGAATTCGAGCGACGCAATATGGACATTGTGAGTTACGAATTTGAGGACAAAGAAGAAATAGAGGTATGTACTCGTGCAGTTGCTAGCAGCATGGACTTAAACACAATGTTTGCTGCTATGATGGCAAAAATGGACGAAAATTCCAAAAGCATGGTACAGATGATGAAAGAAAATTCAGAAGAAAATTCTAGAAAAATTGATGAAACTTCTAGAAAAATGGACGATAATTCCAAAAGCATGGTACAGATGATAAAGGAAAATTCGAGTGATATTCTTGCGGAAACTTCTAGAAAAATTGATGAAACTTCTAGAAAAATGGACGATAATTCCAAAAGCATGGTACAGATGATAAAAGAAAATTCGAGTGATATTTTAGCTGAAACTTCTAGAAAAATTGATGAGAAGACGAGCACCATATTAGCCGAAATTCAAGAGAATTCTAGAATAACAAACGAGAAACTTCAAGAGATTTCCATTGAAATGAATGAAAGAGTAAATGAAATGGAAATAGAATTTAACCAGAAGCTGACTGAAGTAACAACAAAGGTAACAGATATGAATGAAAAGTTTCATCATCTTGAAGAAAAAGTAAATAGTCTACAATGCCAAGAGGGACCAGTGCGTGTTATTCCAGAAGTTTCTAGTAGAATAAAGGCCCCTTGCTTTGACGGTAGTGTGCCATTAAATGTGTTCAAGTTCCAGTTCGATACAGTTGCCAACAGAAATGCATGGAATAGTGAGGAAAAAGCCAACGAGCTAATTCTTGCTTTAATGGGGACTGCGGCTGAAGTGCTTGAAAGTGTACCAGTAAGTAGCAGAAACAACTATGATGAAATTATGGTTGCACTGCAACGTAAGTATGGAGGTGAACACAAAAAGGAAATCTACAAAATGGAGTTGCGCGGCAGAGTGCAAAAGGCAAACGAAACCTTACAAGATTTTGCTCTCGAGATAGAGCGCTTGATGCAGCTTACATACCCTGGTGAGAATCATCCATTTTTGGATCATTTTAAAACTGAGGCATTTGTAAACGGTATTCGTGATGCAGATATAAAACTTGCGGTATGTGCATCACAAAAACCAACATTTGCAGAGACGGTTTCATTCGCCCTGGCCCAGGAAACCGCAAGAATTATTTCAAGACCTCAAGTGGGCAAGGTGCGAAAGCTCGATGTGACCAGCGATGCAGAAAGAGATATTGTGCAGTATTTAAAAGAGGCATTTATAGAAGCTTTAGGTGAGAAGCAACCTAAATCTAAAGTAAAATGCTATAACTGCGGAAAGATTGGTCACATACAACGTAACAACAAAGCACCAAGAAAACGTTCAAGATCTGCTTCACCGCCCAGAGACAACCAGCGGGGTAATCACCAGTCTTCACAAGAATCCCCGTTAAACTAAAAAGAGCTAGCACTGCGGGGCATGAGCTAGCTCTCATATCTAAGGGCCCCACAATCTCCATCTCAGTAATCAACAGAGTAACAGAAACCTTACTGCTTGTGGTTATATTAACGGTCAAAAACGGGTTTTGACTGTGGACACTGGGGCATCACATTCGATAATTAGGCCTGATTTAATACAGCAGCCCATTGAACCACTAAGGGGTGTGAGTCTGCGAACAGCTACGGGTGAGCCTGCCACCGTCTATGGGAAAGTAAAAGTAAAATTAAGTATAGGCAATACAAGCGCTCACCATGTATTTATTGTGGCTGATATTGTAGACGAAGTAATTATTGGCTCAGATTTTATGATTGGCCAAGGTGTTCATCTGGATATGGGACAACAAATTATGACTTGGCGTAATGTTGAAATTCCCCTTGATATTGGATACGAAAACAAGGCTCATGTAAGACAGTTACACGCCTTAACACGTGAAAAATTGCCACCAAAGTCAGAAACAATAGTGTGGGCGCGAATGGAGGGAGATTGTGAGGACAACAATAGTTTATGGGTGGTAGAGCCAGCAGCAGTAACAGGTGATATAGTAACCGCGAATGCCCTCGTTAAAACCAGCAACAGCTTAGTTCCTGTAAGAGTTTTAAATTTATCCAACAGCGAAAAGGTCCTTACGCAGAACTTTAAGATTGGACAATGTGCTTCAACAGAGGCAATAATCAGTTGCGAGGAACATCCAGACGCAGCTAAAAAGGGTACCAAGGACCAGGAATTACTAGAGGAACATGTGCGGAAATGGACCGAAAAACTGAGGCCGCCCGAGAGAAATAAGGCTAAGCAATTATTAAAGAAATATGCCTTTATTTTTGCCTCGAAAGGTAAAAACCAGGGCAAGACGTCAATAGTGAAACACGAAATTAACACCGGCGACGCTAAGCCAATAAAACAGGCCCCAAGAAGCATTCCTCTAGCAAAACGAAATTAAGTTAGAGAACTGGTTAATGAAATGGAACAGGACGGCATAATTAAACCATCATCAAGTCCCTGGAGTTCACCGGTGGTTTTGGTAAAGAAAAAAGATGGAAGTACCAGGTTCTGCGTAGATTACAGGAAACTTAATTACGTCACCAAAAAGGACAGTTATCCATTGCCTAGGATTGATGACACCTTGGACACGTTAGCTGGAACAGAATAGTTTACCACATTAGATCTGCAGAGCGGCTATTGGCAAGTAGAAATTGCAGACAAGGATAAAGAGAAAACTGCTTTTAGTGCAAGTGATGGCTTATGGCAGTTTAATGTAATGCCATTTGGGCTCTGTAATGCTCCAGCCACATTCGAGCGTTTGATGGAACAGGTGTTGAAAGGTCTCCACCGAAAGACATGTTTGGTGTACCTTGATGACATAATTGTCATGGGAAAAACATTTGATGAACACCTGAAAAACCTCGAAGAGGTGTTAAAACGTATATCTACAGCCGGACTCAAGTTAAGTGTCAGGAAATGTTCACTGTTCCAGAAAGAAGTAAAATACCTAGGGCGTCGTGTAACATCTGATGGCATTTCAACAGACGAAGAAAAAATACGAGCAGTTATGGATTGGCCTCGCCCTAAAAATCTACATGAGCTACGCAGTTTTCTAGGTTTATGTACATACTACAGGCGTTTTGTACCGAATTTTGCAAATATTGCTGCAAGTCTGCATGAATTGACCAAAAAGGCGCAGGCATATGACTGGGGTGAAGCACAGGAACGGGCATTCCAGAAGTTGAAAGAATTATTGTGCTCAGCACCAATTTTGGCTTATCCAATCGCGGGCGAAAAATTTGGGCTAGATACTGATGCGAGCGGATTTGGAATTGGAGGTGTGCTGTCCCAAGTGGTCAACGGTGTAGAGAAAGTCGTAGGCTATTACAGTCGAATACTTTCGAAGCCTGAGAGAAATTACTGCGTGACTCGGCGAGAGCTTCTGGCTGTACTAGAGTGCATAAAACATTTTCACAAATATTTGTATGGTCAACATTTTCATTTAAGAACAGACCATTCTGCACTCAGGTGGTTGCTGCAATTTAAAAATCCAGAAGGCCAGATAGCTCGTTGGATAGAGCGCCTTCAGAGCTACGATTTTAGCATTGAACACAGAAAAGGTGGAAAACATGGTAATGCGGATGCTCTGTCAAGACGACCCTGTAAGCTGGAATGTAAGCACTGCGTAAGGGCTGAAGGAAAAGAAAACATCTGTTACGTTCGTCTATTGCAGATAGAGTCCAACGAAGATTGGTCAATTGCGCAGAGAAATGACCCCATTTTAGCAAAAATTTTACAAGCCAAGGAAGAGGGCGAAAGACCCACCCGAAACGAAATCTCGCCTGAAAGTCCACTGATGAAAGCATACTGGGCTCTGTGGAACAGCCTTCAAGTAGTAAATGGCTGCTTTTACCGTACGTGGGAAAGTGCTGACGGAAAATCTGTTAAAAACCTTATGGTAGTGCCGTCGGCGAAAGTAAAAGAAGTTCTTAGTGAATTTCATAACGGTCCTAGCGGTGGTCATCTGGGTGTGACAAAAACCCTAGAAAAATTAAAACAACGCTTCTACTGGGTTGGCTGCCAACAAGCTGTAGCTGATTGGATAGCAAATTGCGCACAATGCATTGCCGCTAAAGGTCCAGTAAGGAGAAGTCGTGGGCCGCTACAGCAGTATAATTCTGGTGCCCCATTTGAGCGAATTGCAATGGATATAGCTGGGCCATTTCCTGTAAGTAATGCCGGTAACAAATATGTGCTAGTAGTCATCGATTACTTTAGTAAATGGCCGGAGGTATATGCCATCCCAAACCAAGAAGCAAAGACAGTGGTTGACGTCTTCGTGAACAATTGGGTGTGCCGCTACGGTGTTCCATTAGAAGTACATTCTGACCAAGGCAGAAATTTTGAATCTGCTATATTCAAGGAAATGTGTGAATTGTACGGAATAAGGAAAACAAGAACAACCCCATTGCATCCGCAATCTGACGGCATGGTTGAAAGATTTAACCGTACATTAGAGGAACATTTGCGTAAAGTAGTCAGCACACAACAAAAAGACTGGGATGAGCACATTTCAAAATTTCCGTTGGCGTACAGGTCAGCTGTTCACGACTCCACCTCTCGTACACCCGCCAAAATTGTGTTTGGAACAGAACTCAGACTACCAGGAGATCTAGAGTTTGGTGTTAAGCCTATACCAACGGGTGAAAACAATGAAGGCTCCACCTCACAAGAACAAGAAACTCTTAACGATCTTCATGAATTTGTACGAAACCGTATTAAGCTGTCTAGCGACAAGATGAAAGCCAGATACGATCGAGCGGCAAATTCGGAAGGTTTTAAGGAGGGCCGGTTAGCTTTGCTTTTTAATCCACAACGAAAGAAAGGATTATCTCCCAAATTACAGACACATTGGGATGGGCCATATAAGGTGATAAAGAAATTAAATGATGTTGTATACCGAATACAGAAATATAAAAGTCCAAGAGCCAAAATGAAAGTTGTTCATTTAGAACGATTAGCCCCTTATGGAAGAGGTGATTCAGAGCCTATTCGGGACGAACAGGCTTAAGTGGGGGGCAGTGTTACGAAAGTAACTTTAGTTAAGAATAAGTTGTAATTATTGGTTAAGAATTAGTTATAATTATTAGTTATCTTGTATTTATTAGTTATCTTGTATTCATAAGTGATTTTATTAGTTAACATCGTTTTTGTTATAATTTAGTACACTTCAATCCCAATGTGCAGAAAACCCTAGAAATGACCGTTAAAAAAGCTTCAGTATAAGAGGTAAAATTATGTAAAGTGGTGCCATAAATCAAATTAAAGTGTGATGAAATAGTAAAGCCTCGAACCTTCGAAAAACATTTCGAATGTTCTAGACAACCAAATTGCGGTATAAATACTAGCGGCCACTAGCGTAATTAGTTCATTCTTAGTTCAGACTTTGTCAATAACGTATAACGCGGAAGAAATTATAGTTGATAATAAATAAAAGCTATAAATTACGATTTGTTAGAGTGACTTTGTACTAAATAAAGTTGAGTTAATTGTAAACAGTGTTTAAAGTGTTTGTGTTTTATTTATTTTATTAAAGTTGCAATAAAGAACTCGAAACGGTTTATTATAAAGGAAATAAACCAAAACGTTATTGAAAGGCACTAACGTAACAATATGTTTTTTCTAAACGAACTTTCATTGAATTGCTTCAACGTGTTAAAAAATTACCGATTTACGTTTTCAAGAGATAAATCAAACACCATTGATTAGATTGAAATAAAACACCAAAATTAAACAAAAAATATATGAACACACAAAAATTGAAAATAAAAAAGATATTACGTTGTTTGTGCAAACGAAGTGTTTTACTTTATATGTTTTTTCTAAACGAACTTTCATTGAATTGCTTCAACGTGTTAAAAAATTACCGATTTACGTTATCAAGACATAAATCAAACACCATTGATTAGATTGAAATAAAACACCAAAATTAAACAAAAAATATATGATCACACCAAAATTGAAAATAAAAAAGATATTACGTTGTTTGTGCAAACGAAGTGTTTTACTTTATATGTTTTTTCTAAACGAACTTTCATTGAATTGCTTCAACGTGTTAAAAAATTACCGATTTACGTTATCAAGAGATAAATCAAACACCATTGATTAGATTGAAATAAAACACCAAAATTGAACAAAAAATATATGAACACACAAAAATTGAAAATAAAAAAGATATAACGTTGTTTGTGCAAACTAAGTGTTTTACTTTATATGTTTTTTCTAAACGAACTTTCATTGAATTGCTTCAACGTGTTAAAAAATTACCGATTTACGTTATCAAGAGATAATTCAAACACCATTGATTAGATTGAAATAAAACACCAAAATTAAACAAAAAATATATGAACACACAAAAATTGAAAATAAAAAAGATATTACGTTGTTCATGCAAACGAACATTTATTTTTTGGACTTTGTACTGACATTTCCTTTGGAATTTGTACAGGATGTTGTTTTTTTTCTTGGAATTTTATATATATTAACGTGTCCATCAGATGTCCAAACGGAAGGCTGATTCTGTAACCGCGAAAGAAACTGAGATCGTTGTGGTAAAAAAGGCGCTGAAAAGTGTTTGCAAAAATGAAGCTGTTTTCGAAAAGATTCAAATTGACGTCAATGAGATGTCCGCTCTTTTTGTCGAAGTTTCGCGATATATTCATTTTTCTTTGATGAAGCGGTGGAGAGGTGCTAACTTTGAACCTGTAACATTTCAGTCCTTCTACTATCCACTGATGAAAAAGAAGAAGCCGAAATATGTTCTCGATCCGCAATATGAAGCAATTAGATATACAATGCCGCTTTACGACAGTTCTTATCGTGGAAACCTCTTTACTGCCGCCGCAAATCAGTATGAAACTTTATTTTACAACAATATATGGATGCATGCCTATAACAGATTGCGTAAATTTTTCAAATTTGAGGCCGACAAGAAAAAAGTCTATCGTACGTTATCATATCTATTTCAGTCGAGTAGCAAAGAAGAGGCTGATGAAGAATTACTACAACAATTAAAAGATAAACTGTCGTGGAATGGTGAAAAGTTAGATCAAATTAAAAATCCTAAATTGTTTTGGAGCTATATCCCACTATTTTACAAATTGCAACGTTACAATGAAAATCATAATCATAAAAATTTTTCCTTGATTCCAATTTTGAAACACGGGGCTCACCACATACAATATGACTCCGCAGCACTTTGGAAAATGTTGTGTGGACTAAAGTTATATAAAGGATCTTGGCAAACATTTCAACGAGACACAGAGTGGAGGAAATATTTCAAATTCCCCGCAACTACAAATAAAAAATTTAACTATTCTTTGAAAACTGATGGTGTTGCTGTTTCGTTTTCGATGAAAAAAAACAAAAAGATAGAAATTAAACCCAAAAAGAAAAAAAGCTGCAAAAACAAGAATCCGACTGTAGCAGTAATCTTTTAAAAATAGAAGCACAATATATGACAACAAACTTGGCTTGGATCCAGGACTTAAATTGGTATACGGCGGTGTTAGAAATGGAATTCCAATAAAATTAAAAAGTTCAACGTTCCACAACATGTCCGGATTATATTTCCGTATTTCAAAACTAAAAAAATACACGTCTAATTTCAAAGAAGACTCTCAATTATCGCCGTACTCTGAAAATTTTGAAGAATATACAAAATATCAGCTTTCAATTTTCGAGCAAAAACAAACACTATATTCACAAAGAAAAGTTGTAAGACTGAAATTAAAAAAATTCATCTGTACCGAGAAAACTACACACGTAATAGCAGCAAAATTAGTTCCAGATACAAAGAAAAAACCTTGATATGTATAGGTTCAACAAAAATAGCCGCCAATTCACCGATGAAGGGTTACGTGCGGACTCCAAGTAGAAAATTGATTGAGGCGTTGAGAAAAAAAAAGCTGACATCCTTTTTGTGGATGAGTTCAGAACCACTAAACTGTGTGCTAACTGTTTCAGGGAAAATATAACATCTAAATCACCACACAGGTACCAGTTTTGCCCAAACTGCCGTACTTGTTGGCATCGAGATGTAAACGCTGGCATTAATATACTGTATCTTGGCGAGTGCATCATACAACAGAAAGAAAAACACGAACATTTTTTGAGACTGTTTTATTGTAAAATACCATTATTTCTGTTATGACGAAAATTATGTGTATTTGTCCGTTTTTAATTATGCTTTTTACATAAGGATCGTATACATTAACGGTGCCTTTAAATGCTTTTAAACTAACTTATATATACACAAAATAGTGCACAAACTAACATGACATTTGATATTAGCATTATATTCAGCGTTTAAAAAACTGCAGTCAAAGTAGAAAAACTGCCATTTCTTCCGCTTCATCATTTGTTATTGGCCAAATAAAAACTTTTGCTTTTACTTCTGATTCATTAAATGTAAACAGTCGCTTTCAAACCAACACAAAAATAGTAGAGTTGTTCGATTTTTCGACAGTTTTTGGTTTCGACTGCCGTTTTTTAAACCCTGATCATATTACAACTATTTACAACAAATTAAATTACAATTAGACGTTATACTTCTTATTGGACTACATTTTCATACGATCTTTTTTTATAACTTTTTTGTTTTTTTTTGGCTGGGGAGCCATTGAAGGAGTTTTTTTTTATTAGTTATAAGTGAAAGTATGTTTGTAACTATGTATTAAAATTAAATTGTATTTGTATTCAGGAATATATCTTTGTAATATATGTTAATTGGTCTAGGAGGCTTTTATATATTACTGTGAATTAAATAAATAATTATTTTTTTTTATTTTAAAAAGAGCCGATGGCCTTTACTGCTAATTATGTTTTTTATTATTCTAACATATTTTAGAAAATTTTAGAACATAGTTATATGTAATGTGTATGAAGAATATTTTACTAATAAAGTCACTTAACCAAATTTCATCCTGATTAAAATCTATATATGCATATGGGCATTTCCGGCGAAAATTCCACTTTTTGGAATGTAATGCCAGTAAGCAATTATAATTGTTTTCAAACTGACTGCTGTTAATCTTTGTGGAAGAGACAGCAGTTTTTCTACTTTGACTGCAGTTAATCAAAAACAAAAAGGGTAACTGCAGTCAAAGTAGAAAAACTGCAATTTCTTCCACTTCTTCTTTTGTCATTGCCCAAAAACTGTTGCTTTTACTGTCGCTGTCAAGCCAACTTCAAAAGCGAAAAGTTGTAGACAAATTCGACCACTTGACATTTACTTTCGAGGGAACCAGTGCGTTTCACAACAAAAACGCACGCATTTTAAGAGAACAACAAAATGCACAGCGTTTAAAAAACTGCAGTCAAAGTAGAAAAACTGTAATTTCTTCCACTTCTTCATTTGTCATTGGCCAAATAAAAACTGTTACTTTTACTTCTGATTCATTAAATGCAAACAGTCGCTTTCAAACCAACACAAAAATCGTAGAGTTGTACACAAGGCCTATCCAATAGGTCTGCTCAAGGCGAATTCAACTACAGGTGGTGTCGGAACTACAACAATCCAAAAACAAAAGAAACAACATAGGGTTTTTTGCATTGCATTGTTAGTGCCATTAGCTCGAAATGTCAACCATTATTAGCAAAACACTAACAAATCAAAACAAATAAGCCCGAACTGTCAAAATCAGATGCCGTTTCGACACCACCTGTAGTTAATTCGCCTTGGGTCTGCTTAAGAAGCCAAATGTTTGATTTGTTTATTCCTCAACGATGTCAAAAGTGGTTTACTTTTTCCTTATACATGTATATTTTTGTTTTTTTTGCCACACATACATGCACACAAAACACATTTTTCCTTTTGTTTCCTCTATGTAGTAGTAAGATTTTGGCAACGGTGAGGAATTTTACACAAACAAAATGCCTGTTGTTTTTTGTGTTGTTTTATTGTTGTAGAGGTAAGCAGACCTATTGCATAGGCCTTGGTTGTACACAAATTTTCGTTTTTTGTTCGACAGTTTTTGGTTTCGACTACAGTTTTGTAAACCCTGAAAATTCACGCTTTTTCACCCATGTGTGTACGTGTGTTTTCAAGATAAATTAACACTTTTTAAACACTTTAATTCTATATTGTGCATATCTTCACACAAATGCCTTTAAAACGATGTAGATAGGTAGGTAGAATGGCTGGTGTGAAGTCTCCTTCGAGAAAGATAGATGGAGTGAAATAAAGAGGGAAAGTATAAATAGATTTAAAAGATGGCCAGGAAAATAGAGTTTCGGACCAAACCCGAGAGAAATCCTACTCAGCCCTACGTGCGGCAGCTCCCAGCCTCCTCCCGCAGCCAGGCCATCCTCATTACGAATCCTATCAGACCCTCGAGTACACAACCCGAGCCATCCCCTAGTTCGCCCAGGAATCTACTGCCCAGCCACCTCAGCCTGCTGCCCTATAGCCTGGGGCAGTGGCACAGAATGTGCTCAACTGTCTCCAGCTCCTCCGGGTCCTCACACAACACGCACGTATCCGACAAGTCGGATCCCATCCTCACCGCCATCCTGCCTATCATGCAGTGGTCCGTGATAATTCCTATCATGGTCCTAACGCAGACCCTACTCCTGCCCAGCAGCGACTCCGAATCGGACTTCCTAAGCACCGGCCACAGCGTCCGCGATACTCGGCAATCCGTTCGGTTCCCCCATGCTCGATTGGTCGCGCCCAGAATCCATTTCCTGATCCTCTTAAAAAAAGAAGCCTATTGGAGGCCTAACCGCCTCAATACAGTTAGGATCCTCCATATCTGAGCCCTGTCTTACTAACTCGTCAGCCACCTCATTGCCGCCTATGTCGCAGTGACCCGGCACCCAGCACAATATCAACACGTATTCTCTCAAGACTCCCCCAGAGCCCTCCTACAATCATCAACCAGGCTGTCTACATATATTGTGACCTCTGAGCCCCTATCAATGATGTCCCTCATCAGTGCCACGGCCCTCAAGACCCCCAGAACCTCCGCCCGAAAAACACTGCAGTCACCAGGAAGCCTATTTGACATTCTGATGTCCAGATCCTCAATGTAGACCCCCGCGCCCGTGCCATCATCTTCGAGCCGTCAGTGAAAATAGCAAATCCACTAAATAATCTGCTCCTACCTGATCAGCTCTCCGTAGAAGGTGTTATTACCTCCAGCAACCGCCCAAAATCCACCCTAGTGCCCACATAGTCAGTGGAGCCGGGTAACCCCAGGCAATAGCCACCAGCCTCAAACTCAACCAGGATCCGTGAGTAACCCTGCGTGACATTGCCGACAGTTCGCCCAGTGCCCCTTGCATGACTTCGCTAATTGTCGGCAGAAACCTGCCCGACACCAATATAACTACATCATCCGCGTAGGACACGACCTTCTGACCCATTCTGTCAAAAAGTCACAGAACGACATCGACGGCCAAGAGCCACAGTGAGGGAGAGAGTACTCCCCCCTGCGGGGTCCCCCTAGTCACCAATTTACTTAAACGTTCGTTTCCCCAGTCCGACCAAGAACAACAGCACCCCCCGATCAACCAGTGCCTGCCTAATAGCCTCTATCGTCAAATTGTTAAAGGCGCCCTCTATATCCAGGAATGCCGCCAAGGTGTATTCCTTGTTTCGCAATCCCCGTTCCACATAACCAACCAAATCATGTAGCGCACTCTCAACAGATCTACCCTTAAGATAGGCGTGTTTAGCGCCGCTGATGATGCCGGCGTCAATCTTCATCCTCAGATGTAGATCAATCAGTCTTTCCAACGTCTTCAAGAGAAAAGACGATAAGCTGATTGGTCTAAAATCCTTGGGTTTAGAGTGACCGGTTCTACCCGCCTAGGGTATAAAAACTACCCTACTACGATGTATGTTTAATTAAAATCGGTGGACGATAAGTATAAGATACTTAAACTCTACTTCAAAAAAATTGTTTCCGTATTTATTTATAAGATTATTTGCTTTTTTGTATTTTGGTGTAAAGCTAGCTCTATATTAAGTAACAATAGGTCTGTCTGCGTACTTTTCCAGTAGCAAATACTCAGTAAATTTTTTTGGGAGAGTAAGACCAATTTTACTCTGTCGGCTGAAAATATCTCAAAAAGTACGCAGACAGAATCCAGTGAAATCTTGCAAGAAAACAGCTGATCGGTGTGTAGGCAATTGAAATGACAAAGCAAAATTTAGCAAAATAGCGACTTTTGGGAATTTAAAAACCGGGAAACAAAAATACCCAAATAATGGGATTTACCGAATGAAATCAAAAAGTTAGCGTCGAATTTAGGAATTTAAAAGGGGAAGTATAAATATTTAATATTTTTAACAAAAATACAAAAAATAGTTAAAAAAAAATTAACTTTTTGGAACAAAATGAGCGATGCGTGCAAAAATTCGTTCGTTTCGTTCCCGAGATTTCTGGGTTCGATTTTTTGCAGAATATATACAGTTTGGCTGAGTTCCAAAACATCAATATACTTTGCAGCACAAGTCAAAAATGTATATTCAAGTTTAATAATGCACAGCTTTTGTATTATGTTCTCATTAAATACTTTTTTGTTGCACATTGGGACAAATAGAATTGTAATAACCTACACGGTTGCATTGTAGCATGCATTTAAAAAAGATAGTTGCTTTGCAACCGACGTTTTGGAACTCAGCCTTTATACCGTGCAAAAGCTTGTGTTCCAAGGGATAAATCAGTAAAGCTTTGTACTGACCATTTTGGATGCACCCAAATATCTCGGGAACTAACCGAACGATTTTTTGCACGCATTGCTTATTTTGTTCCTAAATGTGTATTTTTTTTATTTGTGCTAACTATTTTTTGTATTTTTATTAAAAATATTAGTTATTTTTACTTCCCCATTTTAAATTCCCAAATTCGACGCTAACTTTTTTTTACTTTTGGAAATCCCCCTAAATTCCTAAATTCGACGCTAACTTTTTGTTGTTATTCTGCAAAAGACCATAATTTGGGTATTTTGTTTTCCCGGTTTTTATATTCCCAAATTCGACGCTATTTCGTCGACGCTATCTTGGCACACGTAATAAAAACAGCTGTTCAAACTAGTTGCAAAATCTTGCAAGAGGAAATTTCTCCAGTAACATTTTGTAAGTTCTCTAACAAGGTATATTTACACAAGGTAGACTCATTTGGGAGTGTAGACATGCTGCTCTATAAATGGAGCCAATTTGTCAAAATTGTCTTCATATAAAACAAAAACAATTTAACGCACACATGTACAAATTTTGGCTCAAATACACGCAATTTGACGTTTTGGCTCCAACTAGGGGTAAACAGCTGACAAACATATGAGCCAACGAGTTTACCTTGTGTAAATATACCTTGTTCTCTAACTTCCAACTGTCAAAAAATTCTCTTTTTGGCTCTCTCGCTGCAAGAGATTTGGAGTACACAGACAACATTTTGTAATATTTTGCAACATTTTTCACAAAATGATGCAAAATATGTGTACGCAGACAGACCTAATAATGGGAAACATTTGACAACATGGGCCGAAAATACAAGCTTATTTGCATGGCCCAATCCATGGTGAAATTACTACAAGGTGGCAGCACTAGGTGTTGTTGTACAACAATACAACAAAAACAGGCAAATTTGTTTGTGTAATAAACTCCGTGGTGTCAAAAATTATGTGCAACAATGTTGCCATTGTTTGTATTTTCCGACAACATTTGGTCGGATAATTTTCGCTTGGTAGGATGGTAGGCTAAACCTTAGGGCAATGTTACACGTTTAAATACATATATAACAAAATCGAAAAAACTTAAGACTAAAGCTATTTTAAGATATTAAAATGGTCATTTTAAATGCTAAAGGACATAGAAATCAATATACGTACAAACATTGCATAATGAGAATGAAAATATTGCAGTCTAAGTGGAATGCTATTTCTGGAAGGGTAAATAGAAACGGAAAGCTAAACATTACGAAGTAGGAATTCTGAAACAATTTCGTTATTAAACAAATTGTGCATTAAGGAGAAATTTAATTTATCATATTACAGTGGTATCCCGGTTTAACGTATACTCAGTTTAACGAATTCGCGATTTAACGTACGGTCATATCTTTTCCATTGAGTACCTTATATTACGAACAAACAGCAAATTTTTGTACTCTATATAACGAATTTGTACAATAAAATTTTAAAAAACAAAATAGAATGAATGGAAACATATTTGCATCCATTGTATACATTTTTACCATATTTTAAGAGCAATTTTACTGAAAACAAAGAGTTAAGAGAAGTATTTTCCTTTATAACAAAGAAAATACTTGGTATCCAAAATAAAAATTTGTACGTTACAAAGTCATTTTTGACTTTTGTTCAAAACAAATGTTTGTTTTCTGTTTAAAATTTTACGTCATTTTTGTGAAGTTGTTGTACATTTGACATCAAAATTCCCAAAAGAAAACGTTTAATTCTTAAAGAAAAATTAAATATTATTGACGACTATGAAACCGGCCTGCGGCTTAGAGCTTTATCTAATAAATATCAGCTGCCAAAGTCATCAATATGCACAATTATATGATCGATTAAAGTTCTTCGATAGCAGACAAATATAAAGGATTATTATAAATAACTTGAATACTTATTTTTAACGTTTTTTAAGTTCATTATTATTAATTTTGTTCTCCACTATGTACACATTTTATTAAAACTGATATGAAGTATTTATTTTTTGTTTGTGTTATGAATGGAAATAAACAAATTTACTTTGTTTTATTAAAATATTATTGTGTTATTAATAAAAATGTATTAAAAAAAACTTCGGGATTTAACGAATTTTTCGATATAACGAAAAGGCCTGACAATATATAATTCGTTAAACCGGGATACCACTGTACTACGTTTATCATTCTATGTGAATTTTTTTTTTTCAATATTCATCGAAGATCCCATAAAGTATCAGGCCTGTTCTGAAAATCACGTGATTTCAAATCACATGTGCTTTTAAAATCACACGTGTGATTTTGTGGTGTTCCGTAAATCACATCGTTTTTGTGTTTTTCGGTGTGATTTTCGATAGCCGAAAGCACAAGCAAACACAATAAGTTTGTCGTTTGAATTATAACTCATTTTTTAACATTTTTTGTGTTATATTTTGACAATTTGTTTTTTTTTTTTACCAATTTAGCGAACTCAAATTAGTTGAAGGTTTTGTTTAAAGTTTTGCAATTTTTTGCAAATTTTAGCCATGTTCGCGATAGAAGCGATTTTATGATTCTTTACAGATTTAACGATTTATAATAAATAGTAGACTTTGCTATCATGCCGCTGTTGGCAAAATTTTGCGAATTTCCGCTAATTAGGCAATTTTTACCGAATTTTTGCCATTCCTTATAGTTTTAGAGACTTGTAATAAATTTTATGGCTTGTTTGAAATATAAAAAAATTTCTCAAATTTTCGCTATTTTGCAAATTTTTTTTCTTGTTTTTATCCGACATTTTGTTTTTTTGTCATTAAATTTCAACAAAAACCTTTTCATGACACCAAATATGGTGAAGGTCGGTCCATAATTTACCTACGGCTCCATGTTAACTTAAAATTTAAAAATTTTCAGTAGAAGCAAAACAAATTTTAATTTTATATTTAAGGTGTATAAAAAAAAAGTTTTAAACTAACAGCTATAACTGGTAGTTAATTATAACTTAACTTGCTTTAATGTATCAAAAATAGAAAACTTGTCGAGTCCAAAGGATTTTGGTTAATAAGTTTGGTCGAATAGAACATTTTCAGTGGCAACTCTGATCTGCAACAAATAAAACGAAAAATATTATGAAAAAATTACTAAGAGATTCATACTTAAAATTTTAATGTTTTTTGAATTAAAAACCATTGTTTTTCCACTTTTTTTTCACTACAAGTCCTTTGGAGGTTTAAAGAAAGTGGCGCACAAGCGCATATCAAAAATATACGCATTTTTCAAACGTACACACGACGTGGTCACATACACAATTATTTCTGTTTTTATTTATTAATAAAAAAAAACTGTTAGCCCAACTAAAGACGCACATATCAAAACCACATACGATTTGTTTTTTGCAAATATTTTAATTGTTATGCACAATTTTCATTTAAAAACCGCACAAAAATTATTTTTTTTAAATATTTTTTCAAGAATGTAAACATAAACAAAAAAAAAATTACATCTTGGGGTTTTCACCACAGTTAAGCAAAAAATTACCAGATGCCGTAGTGATGCCACCTTGTAGTAATTTCACCATGGCCTTGCTTGTGTTGAAAAATTACTATTTGAAGAATCCAAACTTCGGTATTTCCCTGCTTTTTCAATGTCAAATTTTCTTTAAATATAACAAGTGTCTATTGCTGAATTACAGTCTATATTAATTACTAAATTGGCCAGTATGAGTGGGTATAAGGAGCAGTTGCAGCAGAAATTGCGTGAAGGCATTGGAAGTGATGTAATTCCTCTTATTAAAAATGTAAACATTTCAGCTCTTTCCTCAGAACAACTTGAAGAAATAATGTTGGAAAGAAATATTTCTATAGAAGGAACTCGTAGAGATATGGAAAAGGTTTTAATTGCATCTTTAGGCTCCAATAAAACTTATATTGTTGATATGGTTATGATTGATTCATTAAATATTGCTGAATTGGAGAAGATGTTAAGTGGTATATCAAGACCAGGACCAGGATATAAGGAGCAGTTGCAGCAGAAATTGCGTGAAGGCATTGGAAGTGATGTAATTCCTCTTATTAAAAATGTAAACATTTCAGCTCTTTCCTCAGAACAACTTGAAGAAATAATGTTGGAAAGAAATATTTCTATAGAAGGAACTCGTAGAGATATGGAAAAGGTTTTAATTGCATCTTTAGGCTCCAATAAAACTTATATTGTTGATATGGTTATGATTGATTCCTTAAATATTGCTGAATTGGAGAAGATGTTAAGTGGTATATCAAGACCAGCTACGGCTCGTAGGAAAACAATTAGAGAAGCCCAGCAGGAATTGGCCCAAAATTGTGGATTTGGAAGTGAAATTTTATGGGATTTGTAAGCAATTTTTGTATTGCGCAGTTATGATTATATTACGTCCCAGCTAGCGGCTGGAAAATCTTGTTTGGCAGCACAAGGTCGGTTTGCGTTATTGAAAATATTTTGGAAATAGAATTTTCTTGTTTAAAAAAACGCTTGACCCTCTTGGGTAGCTCAGTAACTGTTATTTGACTCATACACTGTGGCAAAATGTTCATTGGATGATGGTTTGACAAAAAAAGTACATACAAAGGTTAACAGTTTTGTTTTTAGACTTTAAAATAATCAAAAGGTTTTTTTTGGACTTGCATGGTAAACATAGCAAGATTAAAGGACGAGCATTTTACTACAAAAGTAGTAAAAAAAACTATATTTGGGCATTTCCAGCGAAAAGTCTACTAAAAAAGTACAAAATTTATATGTATGTATAATATTTTTTAATATTTTTGTGTAAAGCGCAACTAGTTCTACATTAATTGACAAAAGTGATGACATTTGAACAACATGGGCCCAAAATACAAGCTTAATTGCTTGCTGGCGTAACGTTACAAATAGTAGACTTCCCTGGAAGTGGTCATATATGTTATTTTAACTCATCAGATTATCACCAGAAGTTTCTTTAAGGAGTTCTATATTAACACAATCGTTTAACAAACAGCCTATGCTAGCTGGGTATAATATAAAAATGTTCTAAGCGCTTTTCAGAACATTTTTTAAATGCAAAATAAATAATCATATGGTTATTTCAGGCTTCGATCAGAGGATGCTGAAATCATGAAGAATAAAGTAAAACAACTTATACCTGATCAAAAAAAACGGCAAACTGCTATTGAAAATTTTAGACAAACTATATTTGAAACCCTCTGGGCTCAAAGTAAGTACAAATTGAAAAATTTTCTGAAGAATTTATAGGTATAACTTATAAAATCGTATTTACCCTCAAACCACATGTCGAAATTTTGATGATGATCTGAAAAGGTTTGGCCTAGGAAGATTTAATATTTATTTATAATATTACTGTGAATGAAATAAATAAATTATTACCACAATGACCAAGCTTTCTCAAACTAAATATTGAATTCGATTACATATTTACAAAATGACTGTTGTTTTTCCTGTTTTTAAAAGTAGTTCTTGCAAAAAAGTTGGTACTTAAAGGAATATTTTTATAAACCTTCTTAACAGGCTCGTTATCAAAATTTGTTTGATTTTTAATCCACTTCATTTCGATTTTTAGAAAATTAACCGGAGGTTCAATATAAACTCCTCTTCATAAAATAACTTAACCCTCCGATGCTCCGTACCTTATGATTCGGTAAAAAAAAGTTAGAAATAATTTTTTAGAAACCATTTTATTCATTTATTCAATTCTTTTAAGCATTAGTAGTAAATTTAATTATTTTAACACAATTTACAAAGAACAATAGTGTTACATCCATGAATGAAATGTTCTTTGGGTGTCCACAGACCCATTTGTGCTTGATTGACGAAAGTAGTTTAAAATTAATTTGTTTTTTTACAAGAAATATATTAAAAATGTAGATTTCACTTTTTCACAGTGTTAAGCGCGCTGTTTCTTAGGAAGTAAAAATCGATTTAACCATATGAACATCGATGGGCTTAAGACCAAAAAATAATATTCGACAAAGAATTTGTACGTAAATCTTAACTTCATAACATAATTTTGTTTTGGCGGGTCGATGATTTCTCGTGCGTCCGGTCCCATGTATTACTGACAATTTTCAACGATTGTAATCCTTGAAATGCGAACATGTACAAGTAAAAAGTTTTAACGACTATACTCCTTAAAATGCGAAACCGATTTTAATATGTATTGTGCACTTTCGAATGATATCTACTTTGTTCATATCCGAAGTATACTGTAGGCGTAATATTATAGATTTAACTTTATTCAATAAACAAAAATGTGTTATTAACTTTGTTTCTATGTTTATTGGTTTAAAAGATAGATGGGGTGGCAAAAAAATTACTATAAGTCAGATTTTACCCGTTTACTCCCTAATAGGGCCGAATTTCAAAAAAGTACCAGACACTTGTCCCCTTATTTTTCTAAAGAACTACGATAAGTATTACATTTATTTTGCATCTCTTTTAGTTTTGGAGATATAAGGTTACCGAATTTTTCCGTTTTTACCAAACATTCGAATTTCAAAAAAATCCCGTCTTAGTGGATCGATTTGGGGAGTGACCAATCGCTAGTCCAAATTTCAAGTTTCTAGGGTCAGCGGCTTAGGCTGGGAGCCGATTAATGAGTCAGTCAGTCAGTCACTCACGCAACTCTTTTATATATGTATATAGATATAGATAAACTCATTGTATTAACAAAACAAATTTTTTGTAGGAAAATACACAAATGGAAAATCCGTTTCTTATATATTTTATGTCATGGTAACAAAAGATGGCGATTTTGACACCGCCCAGGATTCAACAGAATTTTCTTGTCATCCTGTTTTCCGCTGCCGAAAATGCGTTAGTAAGTTACAATATGTACATTGTGTATTAACTAAAGTTACTTATATATTATATAACTTGTACTTTCCCATTATAAGAGAATTTTGATACAACTGATTGTTGCATGATATATGTTGATGAAACAGGCAGAGTTTACCAAAATTGGAAATCGTTTATTGAGGAAAACGTTTTGCCAGCTGGTACAATGGTTGCACCACGAAATGGAATTTATAATTTCGATCAAAACAAAAAGGTTGAATTGGATGTTTATTGTACGCCAAGTGGCACAACTGGCGCACAAGCAATGAGCGTAGCACAAACTGGTTCAGCTGTAATAGGTATTGGAGCAGCATGTGTGCCTTTAGCAGCTATAGCCCTGCCTATAGCTGCTCCAATTGTAGCAACGGCCGGTTTTATTGGTCTAGGCGTTGGAGCGTTTTCGGCAATTTCTTCCGCTTTAAATCTAAGTGATCATAAAAAGCACGAACAGTCTATAAGTATAACCGGTAGTCAAGCCAGAGCAAGTTATCTTGGAATAATTGGTGGTGCCGTTGGTATGGCTGCTGCCGGTGCCACTAGTGCGATGTTATCAATGGCTGCAGCTGGTAAAGCTACTGCAGTATGTAGTTTTTTTTATTACTTTTGAGTAAATAATTTTTATGCTGTATCAATTTTTATTAAAGGGCATTGAAGTTATAGTTAATGGAATAAATATTACATCGATTGTACTTTCTGGAAGTGGTGTGGCAAATGGAGTTTTAGATTTAGTGTTTGTATGAAAAATTTAAATTTATTTTTAATATAAACCTATACAAATATACATTTTTTTGCAGAAATATCAAGATGGAGATCAAATTTCTACACTAGATATCCTACAACTATCGGCATCTTTAGTTTTATTTACACATTCAGTTTATAATTTCCAATTAGCATCAGAAATAGCAAACAATGCTCGAACAAATTCTATAAAATCCTATCGTGAGAGCTTAAGCAATCGTCAAAGGTGAGTGGCTTAGTATTTATTTATAAATGTACACCCAAAAAAAAACATTCCTTATATGTACAAAAACTGTCGTACATTGTACGAAATCATTTATAATTTCGCGCCACGAAATTCATGCGTGCAATGTAAGACACTACGAAATTCTTTAGTAAAATACTTTTATACTTTTTATAATTTAGAAAAAAATATTTGTGTACATATTTTACGAAGTATTTTTGTAAATTACATTAAAGTTTTTGTATTTTCATAAATTTTGTTAAATATTCTAAGACCTTAAGTTCGATTTTTCGGGGGAAATAAATCAAAAAGTGCATTTGATTTTTTGATTGGGTTTATCTCTATTTTTCTCTTTCGTTTGGTAACAATAACTTACGTCTAGCACAATTGCTTCCAATCGTAATCAATTGATCTTTAGTCAATAACTCGATTTAATAAGACAATTAAATAAGTTGCAATTTAACATTACGAACTGCAGTTTCTGACTTAATACCTTTTTGTTTAACTTCAAAGAACTATAAATTAAATATTTTTCTTGCAGAAAGATATTTGATAAGATGTCAAAAGAAACTGTGCGTATACGTGGAAACAATCAAGGAAAAATGGATATCATACGTGGTGTAAATGAAATTCTAGGTCGACAATATTTAAATGATTTGTTTAAAATTAACAAAAAATTAAATCAAAATGATGTGAGGCCAGCATTCGGAGAATCTGGTGGGGGTATTCTCTTAAATAATGAATTGCCAGTAGATACAGGTGTCCTTAGACAAAGTGTGCAACATCAAAAAGGTCCGAATGTATTAGAGCAAGTTTCACGCCCTATACCACCGACGCATAATAGTGACACCTACCAAATACAAAAAAAATATATTAATTATGATTTTTCAAAAGACAATAGCATCAATGACCAACAAATTTGGAGCACTCTGGCAGTGGCGTTACCAAATGGTATGTTTGTGTTGCTAAAACAGTTTGGAGAACGTTTTTTGGAAAATATTGCTGATGGTTGTAAATTTGAGGATGTTGTTTCAAGTATGGCTGATAATTTACCAGAGCTTACATTTAATTTTATTATGATGTTGTCTAAAAATTTTATAGAAAAAAAATTAGATCAAGTTCAACAAGCTTTGAAATTATTCATACCAACAGAATCGGTATTGTATCGTATTTTAAAACATATTACGGAGCAATATAGCGATTTAAGTTATGAAAACATATCACAAAAAGGCGAAGAAATTGTAAAAGCCCTAAAAACATATTATAATTCCTTAAATCCTAATAATAAGTCGGCGATTTCAAACAAATGCCCAAATTGCAATGGCATGTTCTACATATGTCAATTATAAAAAATATATATGTTTAAAAAGAGAATCATATTAATTAACGGTGCCTTAAGATGCTTTTTACATAAGGATCGTATACATTAACGGTGCCTTTAAATGCTTTTAAACTAACTTATATACATATACACAAAATCGTGCACAAACTAACATGACACTTGATATTAGCATTATATTCAGCGTTTAAAAAACTGCAGTCAAAGTAGAAAAACTGTTATTTCTTCCACTTCTTCATTTGTCATTGGCCAAATAAAAACTGATGCTTTTACTTCTGATTCATTACATGTAAACAGTCGCTTTCAAACCAACACAAAAATCGTAGAGTTGTACAAAAATTTTCGTTTTTTGTTCGACAGTTTTTAGTTTCGACTGCCGTTTTTTAAACCCTGATCATATTACAACTATTTACAACAACTTAAATTACATTTCCATACGATTTTTTTTATAACTTTTTTGTTTTTTGTTTTTTTTGGCTGGGGACCCATTGAAGGAGTTTTTTTTTTTTATTAGTTATAAGTGAAAGTATGTTTATAACTATGTATTTAAATTAAATTGTATTTGCATTCAGGAATATATCTTTGTAATATGGTCTAGGAGGCTTTTATATATTTGAAATAAATAAATATTATTTTTATTTTAAAAAGAGCCGATGGCCTTTACTGCTAATGATGTCTTTTTATTATTCTAACATATTTTAGAAAATTTTAGAACATAGTTATTATATTATGTATATAATGTGTATGAAGAATATTTAACTAATAAAGTCACTTAACCAAATTTCATACTGATTAAAATCTATATATGAATATGGGCATTTCCGGCGAAAAGTCCACTTTTTGGAATGTAATGCCAGTAAGCAATTATAATTGTTTTCAAACTGACTGCTGTTAATATTTTTGAAGTGGAAGTGACAGCAGTTTTTCTACTTTGACTGCAGTTAATCAAAATTAAAAAGGGTAACTGCAGTCAAAGTAGAAAAACTGTATCCATTTTTATTAAAGGGCATTGAAGTTATAGTTAATGGAATAAATATTACATCGATTACTTTTTGGACTTTGTGCAAAATGTATTAGACTAAAATTTACTACGCTGTGGTTGAAAAATCCAACAAAAAGCTGTAGTAAACACGTTTGTTAAGTAACACAGAATTAAAAAGTGGAAGAAACTATATCTGTCTCTTTCCCTCACTCAGCAACTTCATTAATTTACAATACTAACGAAAAAGTCATCGCATAAATGAAACTTAGTACAATATGACTGAAAAAGTACGCTTTTTCATTAAAGTTACTACAATTTGAAAATTTAAACTTTGCATCCCTGATTTACATTACAGAAATTGAAGAAGAAACCAAACTTCGGGATTTCCCTGCATTTCCAATTCTAAATTTTGTTTAAATATGACAAGTCTATAATATAATATAACAGTCTATATTAATCGGCCAGTATGAGTGGATATAAGGAGCAGTGTTTAAAAAATTACCGATTTACGTTATCAAGAGATAAATCAAACACCATTGATTAGATTCAAATAAAACACCAAAATTGAACAAAAAATATATGAACACACAAAAATTGAAAATAAAAAAGATATTACGTTGTTTGTGCAAACGAAGTGTTTTACTTTATATGTTTTTTCTAAACGAACTTTCATTGAATTGCTTCAACGTGTTAAAAAATTACCGATTTACGTTATCAAGAGATAAATCAAACACCATTGATAAGATTGAAATAAAACACCAAAATTAAACAAAAAATATATGAACACACAAAAATTGAAAATAAAAAAGATATTACGTTGTTCATGCAAACGAACATTTATTTTTTGGACTTTGTACTGACATTTCCTTTGGAATTTGTACAGGATGTTGTTTTTTTTTCTTGGAATTTAATATATATTAACGTGTCCATCAGATGTCCAAACGGAAGGCTGATTCTGTAACCGCGAAAGAAACTGAGATCGTTGTGGTAAAAAAGGCGCTGAAAAGTGTTTGCAAAAATGAAGCTGTTTTCGAAAAGATTCAAATTGACGTCAATGAGTGTCCGCTCTTTTTGTCGAAGTTTCGCGATATATTCATTTTTCTTTGATGTAGCGGTGGAGAGGTGCTAACTTTGAACCTGTAACATTTCAGTCCTTCTACTATCCACTGATGAAAAAGAAGAAGCCGAAATATGTTCTCGATCCGCAATATGAAGCAATTAGATATACAATGTCGCTTTACGACAGTTCTTATCGTGGAAACCTCTTTACTGCCGCCGCAAATCAGTATGAAACTTTATTTTACAACAATATATGGATGCATGCCTATAACAGATTGCGTAAATTTTTCAAATTTGAGGCCGACAAGAAAAAAGTCTATCGTACGTTATCATATCTATTTCAGTCGAGTAGCAAAGAAGAGGCTGATGAAGAATTACTACAACAATTGAAAGATAAACTGTCGTGGAATGGTGAAAAGTTAGATCAAATTAAAAATCCTAAATTATTTTGGAGCTATATCCCACTATTTTGCAAATTGCAACGTTACAATGAAAATCATAATTATACAAATTTTTCCTTGATTCCAATTTTGAAACACGGGGCTCACCACATACAATATGACTCCGCAGCACTTTGGAAAATGTTGTGTGGACTAAAGTTATATAAAGGATCTTGGCAAACATTTCAACGAGACACAGAGTGGAGGAAATATTTCAAATTCCCCGAAACTACAAATAAAAAATTTAACTATTCTTTGAAAACTGATGGTGTTGCTGTTTCCTTTTCGATGAAAAAAAACAAAAAGATAGAAATTAAACCCAAAAAGAAAAAAAAGCTGCAAAGACAAGAATCCGACTGTAGCAGTAATCTTTTAAAAATCAGAAGCACAATATATGACAACAGGACTTAAATTGGTATACGGTGGTGTTAGAAATGGAATTCCAATAAAATTAAAAAGTTCAACGTTCCACAACATGTCCGGATTATATTACCGTATTTCAAAACTAAAAAAATACACGTCTAATTTCAAAGAAGACTCTCAATTATCGCCGTACTCTGAAAATGTTGAAGAATATACAAAATATCAGCTTTCAATTTTCGAGCAAAAACAAACACTATATTCACAAAGAAAAGTTGTAAGACTGAAATTAAAAAAATTCATCTGTGCCGAGAAAACTACACACGTAATAGCAGCAAAATTAGTTCCAGATACAAAAGAAAAAACCTTGATATGTATAGGTTCAACAAAAATAGCCGCCAATTCACCGATGAAGGGTAACGAGCGGACTCCAAGTAGAAAATTGATTGAGGCGTTGAGAAAAAGAAAAGCTGACATTCTTTTTGTGGATGAGTTCAGAACCACTAAACTGTGTGCTAACTGTTTCAGGGAAAATATAACATCTAAATCACCACACAGGTACCAGTTTTGCCCAAACTGCCGTACTTGTTGGCATCGAGATGTAAACGCTGGCATTAATATACTGTATCTTGGCGAGTGCATCATACAACAGAAAGAAAAACACGAAAATTTTTTGAGACTAAGTCTTTTATTGTAAAATACCATTATTTCTGTTATGACGAAAATTATGTGTATTTGTCCGTTTTTAATTAAAATGGATTAACACCGACAGATTAACATAGCACAATTGTGTTGTGTGGGTCTGAGTGGTGTGGCAAATGGAGTTTTAGATTTAGTGTTTGTATGAAAAATTTACATTTATTTTTAATATAAACCTAACCTATACATATATACATTTTTTTGCAGAAATATCAAGATGGAGATAACATTTCTACACTAGATATCCTACAACTATCGGCATCTTTAGTTTTATTTACACATTCAGTTTATAATTTCCAATTAGCATCAGAAATAGCAAACAATGCTCGAACAAATTCTATAAAATCCTATCGTGAGAGCTTAAGCAATCGTCAAAGGTGAGTGGCTTAGTATTTATTAATAAATGTACACTCAAAAAAAAAAAAAAAACATTCCTTATTTGTACAAAAACTGTCGTACATTGTACGAAATCATTTATAATTTTGCGCCACGAAATTCTTGCGTGCAATGTACGACACTACGAAATTCTTTAGTAAAATACTTTTATACTTTTTATAATTTAGAAAAAAATATTTGTGTACATATTTAACGAAGTATTTTTGTAAATTGCATTAAAGTTTTTGTATTTTCATAAATTTTGTTAAATATTCTAAGACCTTTAGTTAGATTATTCGGGGGAAATAAATCAAAAAGTGCATTTGATTTTTTGATTGGGTTTATCTCTATTTTTCTCTTTCGTTTGGTAACAATAACTTACGTCTAGCACAACTGCTTCCAATCGTAATCAATTGATCTTTAGTCAATAACTCGATTTAATAAGACAATTAAATAATTTGCAATTTAACATTACGAACTGCAGTTTCTGACTTAATACCTTTTTGTTTAACTTCAAAGAACTATAAATTAAATATTTTTCTTGCAGAAAGATATTTGATAAGATGTCAAAAGAAACTGTGCGTATACGTGGAAACAATCAAGGAAAAATGGATATCATACGTGGTGTTAATGAAATTCCAGGTCGACAATATTTAAATGATTTGTTTAAAATTAACAAAAAATTAAATCAAAATGATGTGAGGCCAGCATTCGGAGAATCTGGTGGTGGTATTCTCTTAAATAATGAATTGCCAGTGGATACAGGTGTCCTTAGACAAAGTGTGCAACATCAAAAAGGTCCGAATGTATTAGAGCAAGTTTCACGCCCTATACCACCGACGCATAATAGTGACACCTTCCAAATACAAACACCTAAAATGGCCAGACTCCTATTTGCGACTGGAAATGTTAATCAAAAAAAATATATTAATTATGATTTTTCAAAAGACAATAGCATCAATGACCAACAAATTTGGAGCACTCTGGCAGTGGCGTTACCAAATGGTATGTTTGTGTTGCTAAAACAGTTTGGAGAACGTTTTTTGGAAAATATTGCTGATGGTTTTAAATTTGAGGATGTTGTTTCAAGTATGGCTGATAATTTACCAGAGCGTACATTTAATTTTATTATGATGTTGTCTAAAAATTTTATAGAAAAAAACTTAGATCAAGTTCAACAAGCTTTGAAATTATTCATACCAACAGAATCGGTATTGTATCGTATTTTAAAACATATTACTAGCGATTTAAGTTATGAAAACATATCACAAAAAGGCGAAGAAATTGTAAAAGCCCTAAAAACATATTATAATTCATTAAATCCTAATAATAAGTCGGCGATTTCAAACAAATGCCCAAATTGCAATGGCATGTTCTACATATGTCAATTATAAAAAATATATATGTTTAAAAAGAGAATCATATTAATTAACGGTGCCTTAAGATGCTTTTTACATAAGGATCGTATACATTAACGGTGCCTTTAAATGCTTTTAAACTAACTTATATAAATATACACAAAATCGTGCACAAACTAACATGACACTTGATATTAGCATTATATTCAGCGTTTAAAAAACTGCAGTCAAAGTAGAAAAACTGTTATTTCTTCCACTTCTTCATTTGTCATTGGCCAAATAAAAACTGTTGCTTTTACTTCTGATTCATTACATGTAAACAGTCGCTTTCAAACCAACACAAAAATCGTAGAGTTTGTTATGTATCTTTGATTTAAGTAGGATGTGCCGCTTCACCACTGGCTCAATTTTTCTCTCGGGATGGATTCTTAACCCGCACATTCCAACTCTAGATCACAACAGCAAAACTAAACAACAAAAAAAACTAAACAACATAACCATCGCCTAAAACCACCTAAATCAAATAGACACGACATACATGGGATAGATGTTTCATCCCTGTCAGCGTTGCCCTTATCCCAACCATGTCACCTAACCGTGATACGATGACCCCTCACGCTCGAATACACTTCAGACTACTACACAACCATTACACCGGAAATCCTATTAAGAAAAAAATTACTCACACATATTTAATTATTTTCAAAAACATTAATTTATTTTGATAATTTCTTAACCTAAACACTTAACAAATAATAAATAACTAACATAAAAAAAGATTCTATACACTAAAAGATTATTGTTTCAATATAATAAATAATCCGAGATATACATTCACAATTTCTTGAATTGTTAAGATATCCGTTACATATAGGTGAAAATTATTCTTTTTTTTATATAGGTTTTCTCCTCTTTTTTCTTTTGCAATCAAAAAAATTTTCACCCCTGGGTTAAATTTAAAAAAAAAAATCAATTAGTTATTAAACGAATGGTATCATATACCCTATGTCAAACTCACAATAGTTTCCAATTTCTTAATTTTAATATTTTTTCAAACTAAACTGTCAACTTTACTTTCCTTTTCCTTCGAACGGTTAACACACTAACATATACATATACACAATCTCGTCTTTTCCTTAAAAAAATATTACAGCAAACACAATAAACAGTAAGAAAAAAAATTACGACATTATCCACGTACACAAAAGGTTAAAATTAACCGCTTCTGGTACTTTAGTTTCAAAATTTTAAATCTATTCTTGTACCTATCGCTTTCCCCTAATGAGCTCACTTTAGCCATGTTTGCGATAGAAGCGATTTGTTCCTGTAAGTTTTATGATTCTTTACAGATTTAACGATTTATAATCAATAGTAGACTTTGCTATCATGCCGCTGTTGGCAAAATTTTGCGAATTTCCGCCAATTAAGCAATTTTTAACAAAATTTTTGCCATTCCTTATAGTTTTAGAGACTTGTAATCAATTTTATGGCTTGTTTGATATATTAAAAATTTTCGCAAATTTTCGCTATTTTGCAAATTTTTTTTTCTTGTTTTTATCCGACATTTTGTTTTTTAACCCATTTAGCGATTTCAAATAAATTTGAGGGTTTGTTTACAAGTTCGCAATTTTTCGCGAATTTTAGCGATGTTCGCGATAGAAGCGATTTTTTCCTGTGATTCTTTCCAGCTTTTACGATTTTTAATAAATATTGACTTTGCTTTCATGTTAGAAAATAAGCGATCTTTGACTCAACTAAAAAAACAAACCTGAAATCACAACAGAAGTCACAAAAGCAAATATCATTTTTGTTGTGTCGTCGAATTTTCTTAATTTTAAATGATTTTTTGTACATAAAATAGCTTATTGCATAAAATATTAGTAACCAACATATTGAAAATTTTATTTAAGTAATTTATAATGACAGTCATCTTACAATAGTCGCAAAAATAACAAAGTGATTTCAAAAAGTTGTTTACGTAGCTGAGCGTACATAATAATATGCCCAGAACACCTTTCTTGTGATTTCAAATCACTTTCATAAAATGTGATTTTCAGAACAGGCCTGATAGTTATTATATTATGTATATAATGTGTATGAAGAATATTTAACTAATAAAGTCAATTAAGCAAATTTCATACTGATTAAAATCTATATATGCATATGGGCATTTCCGGCGAAAAGTCCACTTTTTGGAATGTAATGCCAGTAAGCAATTATAATTGTTTTTAAACTGACTGCTGTTAATATTTTTGAAGTGGAAGTGACAGCAGTTTTTCTACTTTGACTGCAGTTAATCAAAATTAAAAAGGGTAACTGCAGTCAAAGTAGAAAAACTGTATCCATTTTTATTAAAGGGCATTGAAGTTATAGTTAATGGAATAAATATTACATCGATTACTTTTTGGACTTTGTACAAAATGTATTAGACTAAAATTTACTACGCTGTGGTTGAAAAATCCAACAAAAAGCTGTAGTAAACACGTTTGTTAAATAACACAGAATTAAAAAGTGGAAGAAACTATATCTGTCTCTTTCCCTCACTCAGCAACTTCATTAATTTACAATACTAACGAAAAAGTCATCGCATAAATGAAACTTAGTACAATATGACTGAAAAAGTACGCTTTTTCATTAAAGTTACTACAATTTGAAAATTTAAACTTTGCATCCCTGATTTACATTACAGAAATTGAAGAAGAAACCAAACTTCGGGATTTCCCTGCATTTCCAATTCTAAATTTTGTTTAAATATGACAAGTCTATATTATAATATAACAGTCTATATTAATCGGCCAGTATGAGTGGATATAAGGAGCAGTGTTTAAAAAATTACCGATTTACGTTATCAAGAGATAAATCAAACACCATTGATTAGATTCAAATAAAACACCAAAATTGAACAAAAAATATATGAACAGACAAAAATTGAAAATAAAAAAGATATTACGTTGTTTGTGCAAACGAAGTGTTTTACTTTATATGTTTTTTCTAAACGAACTTTCATTGAATTGCTTCAACGTGTTAAAAAATTACCGATTTACGTTATCAAGAGATAAATCAAACACCATTGATTAGATTGAAATAAAACACCAAAATTAAACAAAAAATATATGAACACACAAAAATTGAAAATAAAAAAGATATTACGTTGTTCATGCAAACGAACATTTATTTTTTGGACTTTGTACTGACATTTCCTTTGGAATTTGTACAGGATGTTGTTTTTTTTTCTTGGAATTTAATATATATTAACGTGTCCATCAGATGTCCAAACGGAAGGCTGATTCTGTAACCGCGAAAGAAACTGAGATCGTTGTGGTAAAAAAGGCGCTGAAAAGTGTTTGCAAAAATGAAGCTGTTTTCGAAAAGATTCAAATTGACGTCAATGAGTGTCCGCTCTTTTTGTCGAAGTTTCGCGATATATTCATTTTTCTTTGATGTAGCGGTGGAGAGGTGCTAACTTTGAACCTGTAACATTTCAGTCCTTCTACTATCCACTGATGAAAAAGAAGAAGCCGAAATATGTTCTCGATCCGCAATATGAAGCAATTAGATATACAATGTCGCTTTACGACAGTTCTTATCGTGTAAACCTCTTTACTGCCGCCGCAAATCAGTATGAAACTTTATTTTACAACAATATATGGATGCATGCCTATAACAGATTGCGTAAATTTTTCAAATTTGAGGCCGACAAGAAAAAAGTCTATCGTACGTTATCATATCTATTTCAGTCGAGTAGCAAAGAAGAGGCTGATGAAGAATTACTACAACAATTGAAAGATAAACTGTCGTGGAATGGTGAAAAGTTAGATCAAATTAAAAATCCTAAATTATTTTGGAGCTATATCCCACTATTTTGCAAATTGCAACGTTACAATGAAAATCATAATTATACAAATTTTTCCTTGATTCCAATTTTGAAACACGGGGCTCACCACATACAATATGACTCCGCAGCACTTTGGAAAATGTTGTGTGGACTAAAGTTATATAAAGGATCTTGGCAAACATTTCAACGAGACACAGAGTGGAGGAAATATTTCAAATTCCCCGAAACTACAAATAAAAAATTTAACTATTCTTTGAAAACTGATGGTGTTGCTGTTTCCTTTTCGATGAAAAAAAACAAAAAGATAGAAATTAAACCCAAAAAGAAAAAAAAGCTGCAAAGACAAGAATCCGACTGTAGCAGTAATCTTTTAAAAATCAGAAGCACAATATATGACAACAGGACTTAAATTGGTATACGGTGGTGTTAGAAATGGAATTCCAATAAAATTAAAAAGTTCAACGTTCCACAACATGTCCGGATTATATTCCCGTATTTCAAAACTAAAAAAATACAAGTCTAATTTCAAAGAAGACTCTCAATTATCGCCGTACTCTGAAAATTTTGAAGAATATACAAAATATCAGCTTTCAATTTTCGAGCAAAAACAAACACTATATTCACAAAGAAAAGTTGTAAGACTGAAATTAAAAAAATTCATCTGTGCCGAGAAAACTACACACGTAATAGCAGCAAAATTAGTTCCAGATACAAAAGAAAAAACCTTGATATGTATAGGTTCAACAAAAATAGCCGCCAATTCACCGATGAAGGGTAACGAGCGGACTCCAAGTAGAAAATTGATTGAGGCGTTGAGAAAAAGAAAAGCTGACATTCTTTTTGTGGATGAGTTCAGAACCACTAAACTGTGTGCTAACTGTTTCAGGGAAAATATAACATCTAAATCACCACACAGGTACCAGTTTTGCCCAAACTGCCGTACTTGTTGGCATCGAGATGTAAACGCTGGCATTAATATACTGTATCTTGGCGAGTGCATCATACAACAGAAAGAAAAACACGAAAATTTTTTGAGACTAAGTCTTTTATTGTAAAATACCATTATTTCTGTTATGACGAAAATTATGTGTATTTGTCCGTTTTTAATTAAAATGGATTAACACCGACAGATTAACATAGCACAATTGTGTTGTGTGGGTCTGAGTGGTGTGGCAAATGGAGTTTTAGATTTAGTGTTTGTATGAAAAATTTACATTTATTTTTAATATAAACCTAACCTATACATATATACATTTTTTTGCAGAAATATCAAGATGGAGATAACATTTCTACACTAGATATCCTACAACTATCGGCATCTTTAGTTTTATTTACACATTCAGTTTATAATTTCCAATTAGCATCAGAAATAGCAAACAATGCTCGAACAAATTCTATAAAATCCTATCGTGAGAGCTTAAGCAATCGTCAAAGGTGAGTGGCTTAGTATTTATTAATAAATGTACACTCAAAAAAAAAAAAAAACATTCCTTATTTGTACAAAAACTGTCGTACATTGTACGAAATCATTTATAATTTTGCGCCACGAAATTCTTGCGTGCAATGTACGACACTACGAAATTCTTTAGTAAAATACTTTTATACTTTTTATAATTTAGAAAAAAATATTTGTGTACATATTTAACGAAGTATTTTTGTAAATTGCATTAAAGTTTTTGTATTTTCATAAATTTTGTTAAATATTCTAAGACCTTTAGTTAGATTATTCGGGGGAAATTAATCAAAAAGTGCATTTGATTTTTTGATTGGGTTTATCTCTATTTTTCTCTTTCGTTTGGTAACAATAACTTACGTCTAGCACAACTGCTTCCAATCGTAATCAATTGATCTTTAGTCAATAACTCGATTTAATAAGACAATTAAATAATTTGCAATTTAACATTACGAACTGCAGTTTCTGACTTAATACCTTTTTGTTTAACTTCAAAGAACTATAAATTAAATATTTTTCTTGCAGAAAGATATTTGATAAGATGTCAAAAGAAACTGTGCGTATACGTGGAAACAATCAAGGAAAAATGGATATCATACGTGGTGTTAATGAAATTCCAGGTCGACAATATTTAAATGATTTGTTTAAAATTAACAAAAAATTAAATCAAAATGATGTGAGGCCAGCATTCGGAGAATCTGGTGGTGGTATTCTCTTAAATAATGAATTGCCAGTGGATACAGGTGTCCTTAGACAAAGTGTGCAACATCAAAAAGGTCCGAATGTATTAGAGCAAGTTTCACGCCCTATACCACCGACGCATAATAGTGACACCTTCCAAATACAAACACCTAAAATGGCCAGACTCCTATTTGCGACTGGAAATGTTAATCAAAAAAAATATATTAATTATGATTTTTCAAAAGACAATAGCATCAATGACCAACAAACTTGGAGCACTCTGGCAGTGGCGTTACCAAATGGTATGTTTGTGTTGCTAAAACAGTTTGGAGAACGTTTTTTGGAAAATATTGCTGATGGTTTTAAATTTGAGGATGTTGTTTCAAGTATGGCTGATAATTTACCAGAGCGTACATTTAATTTTATTATGATGTTGTCTAAAAATTTTATAGAAAAAAACTTAGATCAAGTTCAACAAGCTTTGAAATTATTCATACCAACAGAATCGGTATTGTATCGTATTTTAAAACATATTACTAGCGATTTAAGTTATGAAAACATATCACAAAAAGGCGAAGAAATTGTAAAAGCCCTAAAAACATATTATAATTCATTAAATCCTAATAATAAGTCGGCGATTTCAAACAAATGCCCAAATTGCAATGGCATGTTCTACATATGTCAATTATAAAAAATATATATGTTTAAAAAGAGAATCATATTAATTAACGGTGCCTTAAGATGCTTTTTACATAAGGATCGTATACATTAACGGTGCCTTTAAATGCTTTTAAACTAACTTATATAAATATACACAAAATCGTGCACAAACTAACATGACACTTGATATTAGCATTATATTCAGCGTTTAAAAAACTGCAGTCAAAGTAGAAAAACTGTTATTTCTTCCACTTCTTCATTTGTCATTGGCCAAATAAAAACTGTTGCTTTTACTTCTGATTCATTACATGTAAACAGTCGCTTTCAAACCAACACAAAAATCGTAGAGTTTGTTATGTATCTTTGATTTAAGTAGGATGTGCCGCTTCACCACTGGCTCAATTTTTCTCTCGGGATGGATTCTTAACCCGCACATTCCAACTCTAGATCACAACAGCAAAACTAAACAACAAAAAAAACTAAACAACATAACCATCGCCTAAAACCACCTAAATCAAATAGACACGACATACATGGGATAGATGTTTCATCCCTGTCAGCGTTGCCCTTATCCCAACCATGTCACCTAACCGTGATACGATGACCCCTCACGCTCGAATACACTTCAGACTACTACACAACCATTACACCGGAAATCCTATTAAAAAAAAAATTACTCACACATATTTAATTATTTTCTAAAACATTAATTTATTTTGATAATTTCTTAACCTAAACACTTAACAAATAATAAATAACTAACATAAAAAAAGATTCTATACACTAAAAGATTATTGTTTCAATAGGTGCGTTTGAGTACTTCTACAGTAAAATGCAGTAAATGAGAAAATTGTAAAATTTGCTCTCACAAAAAGCTGTTGTCCAAAAAAGTACGCGAACGCAAATTTTGTAAAAATTCGTAAAATAAAGGCAACAGCTGATGGCAAATAGTTGAAGTGTTGAAAAATGTTAACACTTTTGAATACTTAACTCGTTTTCTTATCGGTACTCGATTAAATACTTTTTATAACACAAACATTTTTGGAAAATACAAACAAATTATTTTATGTAATCTTTCATATTTGTTTGTTTTTTATTTTATTTGATGTTACTAATTTGTGGCGGGTTAATTTATTCAAAAAAACATGAATAGTTTTTTGCTATTGATTACTTAAGTACCCAAGTACTTAGCACTTTTACAACTCTAAAAACTTAACATAACAAAAAAAGTTTCAAATGTTGGTATTTAGCCCAGTAAATGATTCACAAACAAGTTTAATTAACAATTATTTATTCACATTTTGTTTTTATTTAATTTTTATTTCAACTTTACGTTTATTTAACAATTTTTTCACAATTTATAAGCATTTTGTTTGTTACTTTTGTTTGTTTACCTTTTCAAACATATGTATGTTTTTTTGTTTTACAAAATTTTACTGCAAAAATTTCTGCAGTAAAAATTTGTAAATACTCAGAGAAGAACTGTCACTTTTCGCTCTCAATTTGTGTTCTCATTTACTGCATTTTGTGTACTCGAACGCAATTTCGTAAAATGCAGTAAAGTTCAGTAAAAAATCGTAAAAACTTTTGTGTTCTCGAACGCAGCTAATATAATAAATAATCCGAGATATACATTCACAATTTCTTGAATTGTGAAGATATCCGTTACATATAGGTGAAAATTATTCTTTTTTTTATATAGGTTTTCTCCTCTTTTTTCTTTTGCAATCAAAAAAATTTTCACCCCTGGGTTAAATTTAAAAAAAAAAATCAATTAGTTATTAAACGAATGGTATCATATACCCTATGTCAAACTCACAATAGTTTCCAATTTCTTAATTTTAATATTTTTTCAAACTAAACTGTCAACTTTACTTTCCTTTTCCTTCGAACGGTTAACACACTAACATATACATATACACAATCTCGTCTTTTCCTTAAAAAAATATTACAGCAAACACAATAAACAGTAAGAAAAAAAATTACGACATTATCCACGTACACAAAAGGTTAAAATTAACCGCTTCTGGTACTTTAGTTTCAAAATTTTAAATCTATTCTTGTACCTATCGCTTTCCCCTAATGAGCTCACTTTAGCCATGTTTGCGATAGAAGCGATTTGTTCCTGTAAGTTTTATGATTCTTTACAGATTTAACGATTTATAATCAATAGTAGACTTTGCTATCATGCCGCTGTTGGCAAAATTTTGCGAATTTCCGCCAATTAAGCAATTTTTAACAAAATTTTTGCCATTCCTTATAGTTTTAGAGACTTGTAATCAATTTTATGGCTTGTTTGATATATTAAAAATTTTCGCAAATTTTCGCTATTTTGCAAATTTTTTTTCTTGTTTTTATCCGACATTTTGTTTTTTAACCCATTTAGCGATTTCAAATAAATTTGAGGGTTTGTTTACAAGTTCGCAATTTTTCGCGAATTTTAGCGATGTTCGCGATAGAAGCGATTTTTTCCTGTGATTCTTTCCAGCTTTTACGATTTTTAATAAATATTGACTTTGCTTTCATGTTAGAAAATTAGCGATCTTTGACTCAACTAAAAAAACAAACCTGAAATCACAACAGAAGTCACAAAAGCAAATATCATTTTTGTTGTGTCGTCGAATTTTCTTAATTTTAAATGATTTTTTGTACATAAAATAGCTTATTGCATAAAATATTAATAACCAACATATTGAAAATTTTATTTAAGTAATTTATAATGACAGTCATCTTACAATAGTCGCAAAAATAACAAAGTGATTTCAAAAAGTTGTTTACGTAGCTGAGCGTACATAATAATATGCCCAGAACACCTTTCTTGTGATTTCAAATCACTTTCATAAAATGTGATTTTCAGAACAGGCCTGATAGTTATTATATTATGTATATAATGTGTATGAAGAATATTTAACTAATAAAGTCAATTAAGCAAATTTCATACTGATTAAAATCTATATATGCATATGGGCATTTCCGGCGAAAAGTCCACTTTTTGGAATGTAATGCCAGTAAGCAATTATAATTGTTTTCAAACTGACTGCTGTTAATATTTTTGAAGTGGAAGTGACAGCAGTTTTTCTACTTTGACTGCAGTTAATCAAAATTAAAAAGGGTAACTGCAGTCAAAGTAGAAAAACTGTATCCATTTTTATTAAAGGGCATTGAAGTTATAGTTAATGGAATAAATATTACATCGATTACTTTTTGGACTTTGTACAAAATGTATTAGACTAAAATTTACTACGCTGTGGTTGAAAAATCCAACAAAAAGCTGTAGTAAACACGTTTGTTAAATAACACAGAATTAAAAAGTGGAAGAAACTATATCTGTCTCTTTCCCTCACTCAGCAACTTCATTAATTTACAATACTAACGAAAAAGTCATCGCATAAATGAAACTTAGTACAATATGACTGAAAAAGTACGCTTTTTCATTAAAGTTACTACAATTTGAAAATTTAAACTTTGCATCCCTGATTTACATTACAGAAATTGAAGAAGAAACCAAACTTCGGGATTTCCCTGCATTTCCAATTCTAAATTTTGTTTAAATATGACAAGTCTATATTATAATATAACAGTCTATATTAATCGGCCAGTATGAGTGGATATAAGGAGCAGTGTTTAAAAAATTACCGATTTACGTTATCAAGAGATAAATCAAACACCATTGATTAGATTCAAATAAAACACCAAAATTGAACAAAAAATATATGAACAGACAAAAATTGAAAATAAAAAAGATATTACGTTGTTTGTGCAAACGAAGTGTTTTACTTTATATGTTTTTTCTAAACGAACTTTCATTGAATTGCTTCAACGTGTTAAAAAATTACCGATTTACGTTATCAAGAGATAAATCAAACACCATTGATTAGATTGAAATAAAACACCAAAATTAAACAAAAAATATATGAACACACAAAAATTGAAAATAAAAAAGATATTACGTTGTTCATGCAAACGAACATTTATTTTTTGGACTTTGTACTGACATTTCCTTTGGAATTTGTACAGGATGTTGTTTTTTTTTCTTGGAATTTAATATATATTAACGTGTCCATCAGATGTCCAAACGGAAGGCTGATTCTGTAACCGCGAAAGAAACTGAGATCGTTGTGGTAAAAAAGGCGCTGAAAAGTGTTTGCAAAAATGATGCTGTTTTCGAAAAGATTCAAATTGACGTCAATGAGTGTCCGCTCTTTTTGTCGAAGTTTCGCGATATATTCATTTTTCTTTGATGTAGCGGTGGAGAGGTGCTAACTTTGAACCTGTAACATTTCAGTCCTTCTACTATCCACTGATGAAAAAGAAGAAGCCGAAATATGTTCTCGATCCGCAATATGAAGCAATTAGATATACAATGTCGCTTTACGACAGTTCTTATCGTGGAAACCTCTTTACTGCCGCCGCAAATCAGTATGAAACTTTATTTTACAACAATATATGGATGCATGCCTATAACAGATTGCGTAAATTTTTCAAATTTGAGGCCGACAAGAAAAAAGTCTATCGTACGTTATCATATCTATTTCAGTCGAGTAGCAAAGAAGAGGCTGATGAAGAATTACTACAACAATTGAAAGATAAACTGTCGTGGAATGGTGAAAAGTTAGATCAAATTAAAAATCCTAAATTATTTTGGAGCTATATCCCACTATTTTGCAAATTGCAACGTTACAATGAAAATCATAATTATACAAATTTTTCCTTGATTCCAATTTTGAAACACGGGGCTCACCACATACAATATGACTCCGCAGCACTTTGGAAAATGTTGTGTGGACTAAAGTTATATAAAGGATCTTGGCAAACATTTCAACGAGACACAGAGTGGAGGAAATATTTCAAATTCCCCGAAACTACAAATAAAAAATTTAACTATTCTTTGAAAACTGATGGTGTTGCTGTTTCCTTTTCGATGAAAAAAAACAAAAAGATAGAAATTAAACCCAAAAAGAAAAAAAAGCTGCAAAGACAAGAATCCGACTGTAGCAGTAATCTTTTAAAAATCAGAAGCACAATATATGACAACAGGACTTAAATTGGTATACGGTGGTGTTAGAAATGGAATTCCAATAAAATTAAAAAGTTCAACGTTCCACAACATGTCCGGATTATATTCCCGTATTTCAAAACTAAAAAAATACAAGTCTAATTTCAAAGAAGACTCTCAATTATCGCCGTACTCTGAAAATTTTGAAGAATATACAAAATATCAGCTTTCAATTTTCGAGCAAAAACAAACACTATATTCACAAAGAAAAGTTGTAAGACTGAAATTAAAAAAATTCATCTGTGCCGAGAAAACTACACACGTAATAGCAGCAAAATTAGTTCCAGATACAAAAGAAAAAACCTTGATATGTATAGGTTCAACAAAAATAGCCGCCAATTCACCGATGAAGGGTTACGTGCGGACTCCAAGTAGAAAATTGATTGTGGCGTTGAGAAAAAGAAAAGCTGACATCCTTTTTGTCGATGAGTTCAGAACCACTAAACTGTGTGCTAACTGTTTCAGGGAAAATATAACATCTAAATCACCACACAGGTACAGTTTTGCCCAAACTGCCGTACTTGTTGGCATCGAGATGTAAACGCTGGCATTAATATACTGTATCTTGGAGAGTGCATCATACAACAGAAAGAAAAACACGAAAATTTTTTGAGACTAAGTGTTTTATTGTAAAATACCATTATTTCTGTTATGACGAAAATTATGTGTATTTGTCCGTTTTTAATTAAAATGGATTAACACCGACAGATTAACATAGCACAATTGTGTTGTGTGAGTCTGAAAGGGTTATTACATCGATTGTCTTGGAAGTGGTGTGGCAAATGGAGTTTTAGATTTAGTGTTTGTATGAAAAATTTACATTTATTTTTAATAAAAACCTAACCTATACATACCTATATACATACATTTTTTTGCAGAAATATTAAGATGGAGATAAAATTTCTACACTAGATATCCTACAACTATCGGCATCTTTAGTTTTATTTACACATTCAGTTTATAATTTCCAATTAGCATCACAAATAGCAAACAATGCTCGAACAAATTCTATAAAATCCTATCGTGAGAGCTTAAGCAATCGTCAAAGGTGAGTGGCTTAGTATTTATAAATAAATGTACACTCAAAAAAAAAAAAAACATTCCTTATTTGTACAAAAACTGTCGTACATTGTACGAAATCATTTATAATTTTGCGCCACGAAATTCTTGCGTGCAATGTACGACACTACGAAATTCTTTAGTAAAATACTTTTATACTTTTTATAATTTAGAAAAAAATATTTGTGTACATATTTAACGAAGTATTTTTGTAAATTGCATTAAAGTTTTTGTATTTTCATAAATTTTGTTAAATATTCTAAGACCTTTAGTTAGATTATTCGGGGGAAATAAATCAAAAAGTGCATTTGATTTTTTGATTGGGTTTATCTCTATTTTTCTCTTTCGTTTGGTAACAATAACTTACGTCTAGCACAACTGCTTCCAATCGTAATCAATTGATCTTTAGTCAATAACTCGATTTAATAAGACAATTAAATAATTTGCAATTTAACATTACGAACTGCAGTTTCTGACTTAATACCTTTTTGTTTAACTTCAAAGAACTATAAATTAAATATTTTTCTTGCAGAAAGATATTTGATAAGATGTCAAAAGAAACTGTGCGTATACGTGGAAACAATCAAGGAAAAATGGATATCATACGTGGTGTTAATGAAATTCCAGGTCGACAATATTTAAATGATTTGTTTAAAATTAACAAAAAATTAAATCAAAATGATGTGAGGCCAGCATTCGGAGAATCTGGTGGTGGTATTCTCTTAAATAATGAATTGCCAGTGGATACAGGTGTCCTTAGACAAAGTGTGCAACATCAAAAAGGTCCGAATGTATTAGAGCAAGTTTCACGCCCTATACCACCGACGCATAATAGTGACACCTTCCAAATACAAACACCTAAAATGGCCAGACTCCTATTTGCGACTGGAAATAATGTTAATCAAAAAAAATATATTAATTATGATTTTTCAAAAGACAATAGCATCAATGAATAACAAATTTGGAGCACTCTGGCTGTGGCGTTACCAAATGGTATGTTTGTGTTGCTAAAACAGTTTGGAGAACGTTTTTTGGAAAATATTGCTGATGGTTTTAAATTTGAGGATGTTGTTTCAAGTATGGCTGATAATTTACCAGAGCGTACATTTAATTTTATTATGATGTTGTCTAAAAATTTTATAAAAAAAAACTTAGATCAAGTTCAACAAGCTTTGAAATTATTCATACCAACAGAATCGGTATTGTATCGTATTTTAAAACATATTACTAGCGATTTAAGTTATGAAAACATATCACAAAAAGGCGAAGAAATTGTAAAAGCCCTAAAAACATATTATAATTCATTAAATCCTAATAATAAGTCGGCGATTTCAAACAAATGCCCAAATTGCAATGGCATGTTCTACATATGTCAATTATAAAAAATATATATGTTTAAAAAGAGAATCATATTAATTAACGGTGCCTTAAGATGCTTTTTACATAAGGATCGTATACATTAACGGTGCCTTTAAATGCTTTTAAACTAACTTATATAAATATACACAAAATCGTGCACAAACTAACATGACACTTGATATTAGCATTATATTCAGCGTTTAAAAAACTGCAGTCAAAGTAGAAAAACTGTTATTTCTTCCACTTCTTCATTTGTCATTGGCCAAATTAAAACTGTTGCTTTTACTTCTGATTCATTACATGTAAACAGTCGCTTTCAAACCAACACAAAAATCGTAGAGTTGTACAAAAATTTTCGTTTTTTGTTCGACAGTTTTTGGTTTCGACTGCCGTTTTTTAAACCCTGATCATATTACAACTATTTACAACAAATTAAATTACAATTAGACGTTATACTTCTTATTGGACTACATTTCCATACGATCTTTTTATAACTTTTTTGTTTTTTTTTTTTTGGCTGGGGAACCATTGAAGGAGTTTTTTTTTTATTAGTTATAAGTGAAAGTATGTTTATAACTATGTATTAAAATTAAATTGTATTTGTATTCAGGAATATATCTTTGTAATATGGTCTAGGATGCTTTTATATATTTGAAATAAATAAATATTAATTTTATTTTAAAAAGAGCCGATGGCCTTTACTGCTAATTATGTCTTTTTATTATTCTCACATATTTTAGAAAATTTTAGAACATAGTTATTATATTATGTATATAATGTGTATGAAGAATATTGTTACGTTTTTCCTTTAATAAACGCGTCTGAGTTCTTTTAATTGCAAAACCGAATAAAAACACACACTTATTTAACTTAACAAACTTTATTAATTATTTTGTTCACAATTATTAGTTACGAACAGAACCGTTTCTCAAAACAAACTAAAACAAATTATACATGAGTCACCCCTTTTTATATTTCCTAATTATTTCTAGATTTTCCTGAACCTTCCCGTAAAAACTATTTATTATGTTCTAAAACCATTTCTAGAAATGACTGGGAGACTCATATAGGAATTATGTTAAAATAACAGTTGCGTTGAAAATTATACATGACAATTTTAAGTAACTAATATGACATAAAACTATAACTTACAAGATAACTTATAACTATTACTATAAATAATTCTTAGATAATTTAACTTTCGTAACAATATTTAACTAATAAAGTCACTTAACCAAATTTCATACTGATTAAAATCTATATATGCATATGAGCATTTCCGGCGAAAAGTCCACTTTTTGGAATGTAATGCCAGTAAGCAATTATAATTGTTTTCAAACTGACTGCTGTTAATATTTTTGAAGTGGAAGTGACAGCAGTTTTTCTACTTTGACTGCAGTTAATCAAAATTAAAAAGGGTAACTGCAGTCAAAGTAGAAAAACTGCAATTTCTTCCACTTCTTTTTTTGTCATTGCCCAAAAACTGTTGCTTTTACTTTTGATTCATTAAATGTAAACGGTCGCTTTCAAACCAACACAAAAATCGTAGAGTTGTACACAAATTTTCGTTTTTTGTCGGACTTCCTAAGCACCGTCCACAGCGTCCGCGATACCCCCCAGGCTCGATTGGTCGCGCCCAGAATCCATTCCCTGATCCTCCTAAAAAAGAATCCTATTGGAGGCCTAACCGCCTTAATACAGTTAGGATCCTCCATATCTGAGCCCTGTCTTGCTAACTCGTCAGCCACCTTATTGCCGCCTATGTCGCAGTGACCCGGCACCCAGCACAATATCAACACGTATTCTCTAGACTCCCCCAGAGCCCTCCTACAATCATCAACCAGCTTGGAGTTCCCATAACAGCCCCTTACGGCCATAAGAGCCGCCTGGCTGTCTACATATATTGTGACCTCTGAGCCTCTATCAATGATGTCCCTCATCAGTGCCACGGCCCTCAAGACCCACAGAACCTCCGCCTGAAAAACACTGCAGTCGCCAGGAAGCCTATTTGACATTCTGATGTCCAGATCCTCAATGTAGACCCCTGCGCCCGTGCCATCATCTTCGAGCCGTCAGTGAAAATAGCAAATCCACTAAATAATCTGCTCCTACCTGATCAGCTCTCCCTAGAGGGTGTTATTACCTCCGGCAACCGACTAAAGTCTACCCTAGTGCCCACATAGTCAGTGGAGCAGGGTAATCCCAGGCAACAGCCCCCAGGATCCGTGAGGGACCCTGCGTGACATTGCCGACAGCTCGCCCAGTGCCCCTTGCATGACTTCGCTAATTATCGGCAAAAACCTGCCCGACACCAATATAACTACATTATCCGCGTAGGACACGACCTTCTAACTCATTCTGTCAAAAAGTCCCAGAACGATATCGACGGCCGAGCCACAGTGAGGGAGAGAGTACTCCCCCCTGCGGGGTCCCCCTAGTCACCAATTTACTTAAACGTTCGTTTCGCCAGTCCGACCAAGAACAACAGCACCCCCCGATCAACCAGTGCCTGCCTAATAGCCTCTATCGTCAAATTGTTAAAGGCGCCCTCTATATCCAGGAATGCCGCCAAGGTGTATTCCTTGTTTCGCAATCCCCGTTCCACATAACCAACCACATCATGTAGCGCACTATCAACAGATCTACCCTTAAGATAGGCGTGTTTAGCGCCGCTGATGATGCCGGCGTCAATCTTCATCCTCAGATGTAGATCAATCAGTCTTTCCAACGTCTTCAAGAGAAAAGACGATAAGCTGATTGGTCTTAAATCCTTGGGTTTAGAGTTACCGGTTCTACCCGCCTAGGGTATAAAAACTACCCTACTACGATGTATGTTTAATTAAAATCGGTGGACGATAAGTATAAGATACTTAAACTCTACTTCAAAAAATTGTTTCCGTATTTATTTATAAAATTATTTGCTTTTTTGTATTTTGGTGTAAAGCTACATAGCTCTATATTAAGTAACAATAATGGGAAACATTTGACAACATGGGCCGAAAATACAAGCTTATTTGCTTGCTGGCGTTACGTCACAAAAAGTTGACTTTTTGCTGGAAATGCCCATGTATAAAAAAGAAATTCGAATTAGTTACACCACTTTTAACTCAAGAACGGCTGTACTGATTTTAATGACTTCTGATTTGTTGAATTCCTCTCCGACCCGAATAGCAGAATAACTAATAAAATATATAAAAAAAAGGAAATGGGCGTGGCACAACAGATTTCTTTATATCACAAAAACGGTAAGAGTAAAATTATACATATTTGGTACAAATAGCTTTTTTATTAATGTGAGTTATGTATGTTATTAATATTATGGTAATTTACGTCACAAGTTGAACTTTTGCGAAAAAGCAAAAGTGCAAAAACATAATAACAACCACATAGGCAATTATTTGTGCGAAATAATTGTCCATGTTATATAACCCAACAAACCAAAACGATTTAGAAAGAACTTGTAGCAAGCTTACTAACATAAGCCTTAAGCTTAGAAAAGTGTAGTGATTACTATTATAAAAGGCTTATTAACAATTGTTTAATAATGAAAACTGAACCCTTGCGATAATGTTACTAGTCTATAATATAATGTAAGCTAAGAATTCCAACTATAGAATAAGCTTACAGAAAAATACTTTTTCTAATCATGTTAATTAACAATGAACACTGAACTACAGTAGTGATTTTATTTATTAAAATTAGTTGTTCTATTATTTTACAAAATATATTTTTAAGTAATTATTTTTGTTTTGTTTACCCACATATTTCTTGCGGGAATCTTGTCTGTTTTTGGCAAACTGAAAGAAAGATTTTGTGCTTTTTACAAATTCGTCCTCTCTTACTCCAATAGAAATTGCAGAATCTGTAAAAATTAAAAAGTAAATTAATATGTTAATGCATACAATATATGAAATACTTTACTTCTTATAGCTCTGGCTACACTCAGGTTCCGCGCACTATTCTTTTCAGCCATTCCCTTCCAGCATAAATGCTCTGCCAGCTTAGCTGTCAATAATTTGCGCCAACAGTTTTTGATATAATTTGGGTTTTTTGCTACCGTAAGCAGCTCAAAATCTTCATCATTTGAAGAACCAATCTCAATAGAGCTGGCTGAAAATTCACTTGCATTGCTTCTCTTTCTTTTATTAGTATTTAAAAGTAATTCAACAACTTCTTTCGATTCTTTACGAACACTCTGTTTAAATTTATATGGCATAGGTATTAACAAAATGTTTTTGTAATTATATATTATTTAATTACTTTTTTTTTAATTGGGCACTGTTTAAAACACTTTAAATCACTTCACTCTTTAAGCAAAACACAAAGACTGAAAACTTTAACTTATTATACAAAATGTATGCACGCATCAAATAACGGGACATCATTCTCAAAAACACTTACAAAACTATAGCGAGAATAAGTCATTTGCAATCATATTGGTTGTCACGATGTAGAAAATCTCTTATGATAAACTTATTCTACAACTTATTTAAATTTTGCTCTGTTTTGGTCTGTTGGGAACCTAATCTATATATAAATCGGCAAAGGCAAAACAGTTCAGAACACTTTTCTCCTCTGTACGTCAACCGATTTGAACAAAATATACACCATTTGAAAGATATTTACTTACAGAAGTGCACAATATATATTTTATTAAAATCTGTTCAATACTTTCAGAGTTATAAGCGTTCTAATTTGCTACTAACACAAATACAAAAAATATGTTTTTTTCAATTATCAAATAATAAAAAATAGGGTGTTCGATTATTCGATATTTTTTAGAAACCGGTTTTCGAATATTTCGAAAATATAAATCGACACAGGCAAACCAGTTAAATATACTATATTTTCTTTGTATTTAAAAAAAAATATGGCCGAATTTCGACCATTAGGCAAACACTCGTTATATTAAAAAGATATTTTTATTCGTTCAAGTTTTTAGACAAGAAATGCATAACAAAATTATCTAAAGCAATGCAACGCCAAAAATTATATTGAAAGCAACAAAAAAAGTCTAAAATATTTTATAATTTTGTTGTTGCTTTCTACAGAAATTTATATTGCGTTTTAAAATTTAAGATACGCAGCGATTGGAATTTAGTTGAAAGCTTTCCTCGCATTCTTTTTCTTTTAATTTTTGATTTAAATACATTCATTTACGTAGTAGTAAAACCATTAGGTTAGGTTAAGAAGAGTTATGTGCCCAAGGGCACAGCTACACTCGGAGACCAAAGCGGTTCATTGTGAAAGTACAAACCTGTAAAACGTAGAACGGACCAGTTTTTTACGACTTGACAAATCGATCCCTTTGCACGAAAATTGCTTTACTTAAAAATGCCACGTTATTACACTTGGAACACTAAATCAGCGTCGAAATAGGCGATATGATTCCTAGTCATCGAATTCTTATTTTCTGTTTTTGAGACATTAAAGATTTTTGTATATGTATGTAAATAACGGCAAGATTCCAAGTTTCGAAATAAGGTACAAGTATATTGGTTTTCAATTCACAACATCCGACAAGATGTGGGCGGGATTGGAGAAGTTCGCTTAACACAAAATAGATTATTAATTTCCAAAGAACGATTTTTATGGATATAACTTTCTGTTCTTATCGCACAATTGGATTTTCATTCCGAAATAACCCGAGTCTAACTCGATCAAAGAGTCAACTCAGCAACAGCTGTATCAGTCGCACGTTTTTTTTCCAGAAATTTGTTATATAATAAAACACAAAAAATGCTTGCTGAGTTCGGTTTAAGTAAAACTAGGATTTACTTTTATTTTTGAGAATATACACTATATATTTTTTTTTTGTTTAAGTTTAATACAATATTTATTCAATTTTATTTGAAATTAATTTTTATCAAGATTTTTTGTAAATTAATTAAATAATAAAAACACATTTCTTAACAAATAAACGAATAAATAAAATATTATATTTTTTATGTAAATGTAAGAAAAACAGTTAGGTAAATAAATAAATTATGAAAATTTGTTGATAAATTAGGAAAAGTTATTTCAATCAATAAAAATTAGAATAAAAAAAAAAAATTAGTAAAGTAATGGTAGAGAATAACTAAGAGCCGAACAAACAATGTTTACCTTAATGTAGTATTAAAAAATGGCTGAAAAAATAACCAAAAGTTATAAAAGTTTCATCATCAATAATAACTTTAATTGTGCGAGAGAGTATAAACTTGTGTTATATCATCATCATCGCCGCCGACGGTGGTGGTGGTGGTGTTGGTTTCAGAATGTTCAAACTCTTGACAAATGTTGTAATAGATTACAAGGCCAAAATGCTTCAATCCGTTCTTTAAGCAATTGAAAAGGATACGATATCCAAGTAAGTACTGTTTGTGCTAATAATCCCATAGGTTCGGGATACTGATGCGTCAACAACGCAAGCAGGGCGGTAAAAGAACATAAACCAGCTGTAAACAATATAAAGAAAGGTAATTCTTTTTTGGGATACACTGATACTTCGTGAAAGGCCGGCAATAACTCTCGGTCTGCACATTCTGTACATGTGGGATAGGGGTAAAAGAGATGCCCACGTTCCAAGGGGTAGGGCAGCATGCGAAATGTTCCTTCCCAAGTACAATGTAGCAGATTCAAAGCTCCCTCGATGTTCTTCCAATGTTTCAAATGGAAGAACGCATACGCCAAAGCCTCAGAATCACCTCTTTTTAGTATATGTTCTGGTGGCAGGATTAAGGGCTTGGTTTCAAGCAGATATTTCGGCACATGAGGATTAAACTCAACGGCTCGGTGAATAGCCTCAACGGCACACATTTCAGCCGGACTTAAGCCTCTTTTAGATGCAATATCTGGGGAAAATTTATCTGCCACTGCTCTGGCCTTTAACAAAGCTGCTGTATAGCAAATTGTTGCCGATTTGGGTAAGGAAATGTCATCGTATTTTGCTAATACTGCTTGACAATCTGCATACGCCTGCATTTCCAACAATGTTTCAATGAGATTCTCGTGAATGTTTAAAACATTCATTATTGAAGGAATTTCCTTCGTTAGGTCTCGAAACATTTTAGCGGCTTCCTTTAATTTACCTAATTTGCGGGCACACATTGCCAAACGGCGTCTGATATAGATAAGAACATTTGTGTCACGCCGATGCAGTCCCTCTGCTACGGGCCCTTGATGCTGAGTTAATTGGGATTTGCGATAGTTTTGCTCGGCCACCTTTAAAGCTGTACGAAGTATACGTTCGGCCTCTAATATTGTTGTTGCCTCTTCTTCGGCCAATAGTATGTAAGCAGGAGCACATTCAGGATTTATTTCAATTGCATTATGGGCTGATTTTATTCGTTGCACCGGATTTCGCTCGCGCCAGGCTGTTTGCATGATTTCATATTCTTCTTTTCGCGCATCGCCTTCACATGTAAAAAATGTTTGATGATCTTGGGCCGACAGGTTCATATCATAGTACGTCAACGGCTCTTTACTAGTGGCCCAAAAAAATCGCTGATATTCGGCACCACGAAAAAGATTGAGAGGATTACGCCACACTTTGCATTCGGGCATTTGTTGACCACTTGCTGATGACACACTGACGCCCGTTGACCCGTTGCCACCGTTCGTTAAGCCACTGCTGGAGCTGCTGCCACTTCCGTTTGCGTTTGAATCGTTCGCTGAATCACTGCCGTTAATCCAAGGACTTATATGGTTTATGGAAACTTGTTCTGTAAATAATTATAAACTTATGTAGATCGGTATATGTAAAAAAGTTTGTTTGCTTGGAACTTATATATACATACATAGATTAAGGGAAACTGATTTTGAGAGCAAATTGTGAAAATATTGTGTTTTTTACTTCAAGGAAGGATAATTAAAATAAATAAAATTTTTTTGGAGCACATGTATTTAAACATAAATACAATTAAAGACTAATTTTTTGTGTCCAAGCAAACGTTACCACAAACACCTATTTTGTTAAATCCTTGTCCAAGTGCATTATTCAATAACTTACCTATAAATGATGTACCGTATTTACGAAAATACCACCACTCAAAAATTAATATAAGTCCCGAAATTAAACTTGATGTTCCCGTCAAAGCCACATAGAACTTAGGCGTCAAAGTACTGAGGAACATAGATGAGTCCCACATGACGCCGTTGTTGCCTTCTTCTTGGACTTCTTCAATATTTGCCAATATTTTTAAGATTACAAGAACCAAAATCGATAATATTAATGCTTTATTTCTCTATATTTTAGATTTTTTCTGAACACAAGTATCCTTTTTCACATTTACTTCACTGCACACCACGGCTGGCTATAGAAAATATTTTTTATTCTGTTTCTTTCTATATATCTTTTGCAAAAGTTTTTCTCTACCCTAGTTTTTTCTCCTAAATATTCGCTATTCATTGATTTTTATTAAAAAGCATATTGTTTTTAAAAATTAAACTTCTATATTTCTATTTTATATACTTATTTAAAAAAATATTGTGTATGTTAAACAAAATAAATATTTGCAAAATTCTATACGGAAAATTTGGTTTTGATGTACACTTTCACTGGTTTCTTATTCTTTTCACAATAGAGTTGCCAAAGGTTTTTTACATTAACACTGCAAGAAATAAAAAAAAGGAGTGTTTGTGTACTTTATTTGGCTCTAAACTGCACATCTCCACAATATTTATTTCCGAACATAAGCAATAACGTCGGCAGAAAAACAGCTCAAATATGTTCGTGTAAAAGATTATGTTTTGAGGTAAAGAACATGTATTTTGTACTAAACATAAATGTAATGTATTTGCAAATATATGTATGTACATAAATGATACTATACCTCTGTGTCATCAACCTAAAGAAAAAAGCAACCCAGTTTGGAACAACTCGCATATATCAATGTTGATAAAACAAAGACAAGAATCATGGCAATTTTTAAAAGATGTCGGAGTAAAAGTATCTTAATAGACTACAGAAAGTGTTGTGCCAAGGTCAAACAAGAATGCAAAATTGCAAAAAGAACTACAGGGGGCAGTTTTGTTTATTATTTAAACTCCTACAAAGACGTTAGAGTTATTTGAATTAGATTTGAATTAGAGCTAACAACGTTCCCACTACTTATACCCAATTTCACGCAGTTATTATGCCGGCGCTAAAACTTGTGTTAAGCCATCACAAGGTTGCTTGTGTTTTTGACATATCGACCAACGAAAGCAATAAATAATATACAATGTTGTGTTTTTGGTTAATACTTCTTGTAGTATCGCCAGTACCGTTCACATGAATTTGCCTTGGTAGGGTTAAACGGTTTTTTTTTAAACTAAATATATTGTTAGCTAAAATGCAGTTTAATATATTTTTGTTAGTTACGTCTTTTTGCATTTTAGCTAACGATATGATCTAAAAAAGCTTATTTCTGCGTTTTATTTAAGAACCGTTGGCAACATTTTTTTATATTGTTTTTTTTTTGTTTTGCGCAATAATTGTGCTCCTTTCACGATTAGATTGTGTTTATTTACTAAATTTATTTTATTTAATTTTAGTTAAAAAAATTATGTCTGAAGAAGAAAAAACTTATAAAGAATATACTTTAGAGGCTGATTCTGAACTGCGTTTTGAAATAGAAGACAAAGATGCAAAAGTTCAAGTTACGGTAAGAAAATGTGCAGTGCCTATAATGATAATAAAGTATATATTCTTTTTTTCCGTTCTAAGCTTATTTCGGGATTTGCAGAAATGTTTGGTACCGAATTGGTAAAAAAGAAAAAATATGAATTTAATCTAGGAGCAAAAGTGGCCATATTTACATATCATGGCTGTGTTTTGCATTTAAGCGGAAAAACAGATGTCAGCTATATATCTAAAGAGACGCCTATGGTACAGTATCTGAATTGCCATTCAGCTTTGGAACAATTGCGTGAGCAAGCAGAGGAGAAGGATGAAAGAGGCCCTGTAGCCATGATTGTGGGTCCAATGGATGTGGGAAAGAGTACTTTATGTCGCATATTACTAAATTATGCTGTGCGGTTAGGCAGAAGGCCTTTATATGTCGATACAGATATCGGACAAGGAGCTCTAGCCATACCAGGTACCATTGGCACAATATTAATAGAAAGACCAGCCAGCATAGAAGATGGTTTATCACAAACAGCTCCTTTAGTTTACCATTTTGGTTATACGACACCCTCAGGGAATACTAAATTATATAAAACTGTCATAACTAAGATGGCTGATGTTATATTGGAATCAATGAATGTCAATAAAAGAAGTATGTTCTATGACATTTTGTTTAAAAAGCAAAATTTTAAAATTTCCATTTTTTAGCCCAACATTCTGGCATTGTTATAAATACTTGTGGTTGGGTAAAGGGAGACGGTTATGGCAATTTAGTTCATACTGCTCAGGCTTTTGAAGTGAATGCAATTTTTGTTTTAGATCAAGAACGTCTATTTAATGAATTATTGCGTGATATGCCTGCATTTGTTAAAGTAGTATTATTACCAAAAAGTGGCGGAGTAGTGGAGCGTAGCAAGGAGTTTAGAGCCGAGTGTAGAGATCAACGCATTAAAGAGTATTTTTATGGCTCAAAGACGCCATTCTACCCTTTCTCGATAGAAGTTAAGTTTGCAGACTTAAAATTATACAAAATAGGTGCTCCTCCGCTACCAAATTCTTGTATGCCCCTAGGCATGAAGGTACATCATAATAAAAACAATTATTACATCAAAATTAAGCATTTTCATTTGTAATGGGTTTGTTATTTTTCTTTTTAAGGCTGAAGATAATAAAACCAAACTTGTAGCTGTAACTCCTTCTCATTCAATTTTACATCACATTTTAGCTGTTAGTTTTGCAGAAACTACAGAAGAAGATGTAATTGGTACAAATGTAGCTGGTTTTGTATGCGTGTAAGTTGTTACAAAGGGTGCGTTCGTAAATGCATAACTGCGCTGCATCACTGATTTCAAATGCTTATATATTTATCAGTGAAGTTAATGTGTACCAAAAAATTGTGAAACACTCCACAAAAATAATAGTCACAATAAAAAAATTTTAATTATTTTTTATCGGCTTTAAAAAAGTTTGCTTTTTTGATGCAGCGCAGTGATGCATTTACGAACGCACCCAAACCCATTAACTTGTATTTTTCAACAGGTTTTTTTTAATAATTTATATTTTTCAGAACTGGTGTTGACATGGAGCGTCAAGCTATAACAATTTTATCACCACAACCTCGGCCTTTGCCGAATACTTTGCTACTTTTCTCGGATATACAATTTATGGATAGTCATGCATAAATGTAGCTTTTAAAATCTAAAAATTTGTATAAACTGTTTGTAAAAAAGAAAAAATTTATTTTAAAATATAAAATCACTTTATGTATTTGGAGGTTTTTGAACTTTAGCCAGTTCCGTTTTAAATTTGGCTATGGTTTCTCGGGCAAGTTTTAGTTTGTCTTTTAAGGTATTGATTTCGCCTTTTACTTTGTGTTTAACATCTAAAATATTTTTTAAAGTTTTTTGCTTTTTAGCTTCAACTGGAAAAGAAAAGAAGAAAAAATAAAAATAAAAAAAGAAAATTGCATTCTACTTACAATCAGTATCGTGGATATACGGCCCATTTGTCAGAGGCTGAACATTCATTAAAAAGTGCTGCATTAGCTGAGTTGGTTCTTGGAAAACAATTTCCTCATAAGACTCTGATACTAAACCTTTTTTTGGATCCATGGTTGTAGTTGACAATTCACCATCAACTATTGGTGATTGGAAAAGCTTTAAAATATGATAGCAAGTGACCGGCCTTTCAGTGGGATCGTGAAAATAGATTTTAATGACCACCTCAAATTCACCCCAACCAGTCTCGGTTATTTCATAAGGTGGCTTTGTAACAATACGATTGGGATTCGCATAACTTTCATGTAGTTTAAAGTGGACTTTCTTAACATAAACCGACATGTCTTCATTGTGATACGCCTTCACATAAACTTTCCATTGATGCGTATGACCATCTTCTTCACGTTTTTTACCAAATGAACGAGCAATATTACCATAAACTATGGGTTTTACAATAGTAAGACCTTTTACACGACCACCTGAATCAGGCCCAAAATCAGTAGGTATATTTAAACTGTTCATTTTATAAAATTAAAATTTTTGGAAAAAACTTGCTCTTGATTAAAAGTGTAAACAAAAATAATTTTAAGAGCATTGCCAGATGAAAATTTATTTCTTAAAAGCAGGGTGATACATATTATATACGAATTATTCACCCTTATTCCATTTAGCGTTATCAATACGAAACGATATCGTTTTGTGTCGATTGTTGCAAATCGGTATGCCCATTGTCAATATCAAGTTTTATCGATAAGCGTCGATGTATTTTTGGTATGCCGTACGCAACGTTAACGTTGGCATCGATTTAAATTGACTCTGTTTTTGTCGTCAGTCTTATTGGTGTCGAAACAGTTTTTTTTCTTTTTTATTTTTCAAAAATAATGTTGAATTAAAAAAATGAAAAAATAGCAACAAAGTTTCGGGAAAATTGCAAAAATTTGCAAAAATAACGAAAATTCGCGAAAATTTTATGTATTCCAAACAAGCCAAAAAATTGATTAAAAGTTCACAAAACTATAAGGAATAGCAAAAATTCCATGAAAATCGCTAAATTACCGCAAATTCCCGAATTTTAGCCATGTTCGCGATAGAAGCAATTTTTCCTGTAAGTTTTCTGATTCTTTACAGTTTTAACGATTTTTAATACATATTAAATTTTTCTTTCATGCCGCTTTTATCAAATTTTTGCGAATTTCCACTAATTTTGCCATTTTTATGGAATTTTTGCCATTCTTATGTTTTTGGGGACTTTAAGTCAATTTTATGGCTTGTTTCAAATAAAAAAGAATTTCGCGAATTTTCGCTATTTTTGCAAATTTTCCGAATGTTTGCAATTTCGCGTAACTTTTTGTTGCTCTTTTCGGCAATCGTCGTACCGTTCTGTTTTTTACAGGGCACTATCAACACTGTCGATTTATACGGGGCGAAAAGCGTAATCAATACCTTATGGCATTAGTAAGGGTGATTTTTTTTAGAATAAATCAAGCTACCCTCTTTGAGAGCACAACATTAATAAGAAACGAACATGAAATTGCACATTTTTAATAAAAACTTATTAGAGATGTTCTTAAAAATATATCAGATATTATCTCAGGTGAAGACTCTGTGTTATGGCATACAAGTTTTGTATCGAATTGATGACGATGTCGATAAAAATTGATTTTGATATTCAATTGATGACGATGACGACGACGTTAAATGGAATAGGGGTGATTATAGCATATTCAAAATTTTTCACTTTGTGCTGATTCACACACTTCAAGTTTGACTCTTCAAGTCTTGAGCTTTTCGGAACGAAGGGATGCCATTTCTTTTCCCCTCTCTCCTAAAAACTCAAGACTTGACGAGTCAAACTTGACGTGTGTGAACCGCCACAAACACATGTATCATCGTGTGTGGCAGTGTTGCAAAATTGAAATTTTGAAATGGTACTGAACTTCAACTAAAAGAGTATTTTTCCCACCAAATGGTACTTTTTGTTAAAAAAAAAAAAATAATTTATGAAAATAAAAGGAGCAAAAAATATTTTATTGGAATAAATTTATCTAAAGCTTCGTACAGACAATTGTTGTCATTTTTCTGACAATGGTGCCATTGTCAGATGCATTAATTTAACACATCTGCCAAATGAAAATAGCGTACAATGTTCACACAGTTACAAGACATTTTTAGTCAATTTCAATGACAACATTGTAAGATCTGACCACCGTCTGTACGAAGCTTAAGTATTTAATAGCAAACAGTATTTATATTTGAGGTACACATGTAAATAATATTTCTGTTATACATAAGCGTCAAGCGCCCCATCCATTTACAATATTATTGTATATTTTATAGTACATAGTACATTTTTGCCAACACATTTCACAGTATATTGCACTTCTTTTCTGATTTCGATTCTTGCCAATATATTGGGTCACCTTCGAATGTCACATACACTTTGACGATGAAATTGAACAGTTATATTGCAAGTGTATGAGCCGCTTAAGGTACCTTTTTTCAGTAGAAGAATTCTTGACAAAAGTACGAAAAAACTGAAGTAAGGAAAAACATGTAAAATCAATTAAAATGGATAATCATTCAAAAAAGCAAATTTCGATCTACCAAAGGTTAAAATACAATTTGGTTTAAGGATTGATGTTTGACTATTGACGTCAGCAGTCGTCGATGGCTGCGGGTGTAAAACGGCAAATCCATCTGAGGAGATCGAGTGGTTGCGATCGAAACATGTCATGGTAACCTGCCAGCCGCGGTTCGAGCCCCGGCCACGGTCAAAAATGAAAGATTATCAATAACAATTTTAATTAATTTTCATGTTGTAAAATTTCTTTCTTCATAAAAATAATTTAATGAAAATTAAATTTGATGAACTTAAGCCTAATTAGAAATATTGGAAATTATAATTCAAGTATGTATAATTACTTTTATTTTAGTCTTATGTATTTAATTAATACATTCTAATAAACTTGACCCTATTTTACTTTTAAATATAATTTTTTTGACCCTTTTTTTCTTAAATACCCTTCTTATGACACTGTTTTGGAAATTTTCAACGACAACCCTTATGCTTAAACAGCAAGTAATAATTTAATTGCGTTAATTCGTAGTGTTTTTAAAGTATACAATTTAGTTTTTTTAAAACTAAAGCCATCTTATAATATGAAGATATATCAGAAATACTAGAATCAATTAACAACTTAAGTATTATAAAAAATGAAGTTTTTGATTGAAGTTTTATCAGCTAGTGCCGGTTCACACACGTCAAGTTTTGAGCTTTTAGGAGATAAAGGTGAAGAGAATGCCATTTCCTTTCCCCTCTCTCCTTAAAACTCAAGTCTTGAGGAGTCAAACTTGACGTGTGTGAACCAGCACTTAACTTTTTATTATTATTAAAACTTTTGGCTTAAATCTAGGTTACCAACGCAGCTCCAAGCAAAAAACAAATTTACATAGGGTGTTAGCACATTGAAAAAAAAAAAATATATATCGGAAAAGCATTGTTTTTGAGTCATGGACCTCTAAAGTTTTCATATGTATATTCGATTTTTCACCACATTTCTAAACCAATATGGCCAATATTGGTATCATTTGAAACAATTTAAAAAACTGTTTGGGTGATAATTTAAATCCAAACTTGTATAAATTTGCTTCGTATATTTTTATTTTACCACAAAGTAGTGCATCTGCTGAGCGGATTTTTCTGGCTATTAATTTGATTTAACATGACTTGGAAGATTGGATTCCAAGTGATAAGCTTATAAATAAATATAAATGTAAATTTTCAATTAAAAAAAAAATTGATATACAAAAACTAAACAAACAACAAAAAGCGTTGTTCACAATCAGAGCAACAATTTCGTTTTTTCTTCTATCTTATTTCTTCTCGAAGTATTTTATATATTTTCCTTTCATTTTAAAAACAAAAATGTAACTGAAGTTTTTTTTTTTTTAAATTGAGTCAACTAGAACTCCATCAACAATTTGTATGAAATTGTTTTTGACGTTTAAAACAATTTTATTTAGTTTTGAATGTAGCAAAAATAATAATAAATTCATAATATTGTTGTGGCTAAAATTTTCAACCGGTTTCGTAATGCAAAATGTGTGTGGTTGCAAAATAAATTGTTGCTCTATTATGAACACCAAATGAAAATGTTTCTTTGATTGTGAAGCTTAACAATGCATTGCATAACAAAATTGAATAGTACCTGATATTATCCTCCTCAGAATCAAATGTTCAATTTAATCAAAACTTTAATATGCTTTTTCCCTAAATTTTTTTTTGCAATTTTCTATTTTTGGTAAAAAAAACCTTGCCCACTTTCTCAGAATTACCCTTTGTGCCACTTTTTTTTTTAAAAAATCCGTTTTTGAAAATTTTAAGCGGTAACGCTGAATAAAATGCCGAACAGTGCTACCAATATCTAAATTTTGTAAAATGACGTTTGACTAAATATCTCTTGACTCTCTTAAATCTTTACAACTTTTGACAAAACCAATTTGAATGCGCTAAGGAGTGGACGTGTGTGTTGTGTTTAGAAGAAATATTTTCTGATTTTTATTCTACAAAAGTTTAAATTTGGTTAAAAGAAAATCTTAATTAAAGAAAATGTGTGTTTTTTTTAAACAGTTAGAATATAAGCAAATTTGCCAAAAGACAATTTTTCATTACGTCAACTGTTAAAATAGGGTGCTCCGCCGGACAAAGAAGAAACTACTAAACTGTGTTTTCAAAATATGCACAAACAGCATACATATTCTTAATAAAAATTATTGTTGTATGTAGTAGCTTTAAAGGGAAATTAAATTTCTAGTTTTTTAAATATAAAATATTGTGACATTTTTCAAAAACGCAAGTGTATATTCAAATAGATTTTGGTCAATAAGAAAAAAAGTAGCACGAAAAGTTGCCAGTGGCAATACCTAGTAAAATATGTGGCTTAATTTTGTAACACTTTTGCTGCTAGCAATTATTTCGGGATCTAACGTAAATGCTGGTAAGTTAATTTTTTCCAATTAATAAAGTTTATCAAATTAATTAATAAACAAGGCTTAAATTATTTTTTTGGGCGTGTTCTCTATGAGTCGTTCTTTTTATTAAAATCTGAGATGTCAATATGTATTAAAGTTTTCTTTTTGACATTTGTTAAAATATTTAAGAGAACCATCTTGAAATTTTCTTAAGAGCGGTAAGTTTTAATTTTAAAAGAGTAATCTTATTGAAGATTTGAAATTGCTCTTTGTAATGTGATCTGTTTGTTTTGATTTTAGTTTTGTTTATAAAGTTTGTTTACAAATACCCAAGGTCTATCCAATTGGATAGGCCTAGCAAATACCTAACTTTTGAATTTTTCTTCTCTGAACTGAAAGTGCAACACTGGCCCTGGTCAACCAGCATTGCCGATTTTGCCATAATTATCCAAAATGGGACAAAAATTTTTTCTTGTACTACTTATGGATTATAAAATTTTTGTGTCATTTCGCTTAACATTGGGCATGTTAATAAATTCATCACTGCGCTGCAAATGGAAATTTAAAGGTCTAAAAATATTTTATGCCATACAAACAAGTGTCAAACTTGCATTGGCAGTGTAAGCAATGTTTGCTCCACAGATGACTTAGTGCTCTGTAGTTTGCTCGTTTGATGGTAAGCAGTGATGCATTTACGAATAGCCATTATATAAAAAGTGTGGTAGATTATTCATACCAACAATGATTTTTTTTGTTTCACAAAATTAATAGAGAAATGAAATATTGTATGCATCTATTTATATTGGTTTGTCGACCCAGAATTCGATTTTCTTTTGTTCACGTAAATGTTCCTATACCCTTTTTGGAAACTATAACATTAAAATGGTTTGCCAAATCAAACAATGGTTTAAATGTTATGATAATTTGTACTTTGCTAAAGGGACTCATACACAACTACAGCATGCACATGCAATCAAGTGATTTTGCCAGCCGATTGACCGTGTATGTGTTTGTTATTGTCAAAAGAGTGCATATCAAGGTACTATGTATTAAAAAACTATTTGATAAGACACAATTTGTTTCAACACCTTACTATTGCAAAATTGTATATACTAAACAAATTGTGTCAGTAATGCATTTTGAGGTTTTTGGTTTATTAGTCCAGCAGCCATATTCTGTAATTCGCTTAGCTAAAGCTAAATCTCGATCGCTAAAATGCCTAATGCAGGGTACAGACAGTGCAATCTACTTTCATCTTTTTCATGCAACCTCAAAATATCAAAGCGTTTTGATGTTGATGCAATCTGGAATGAAAGAAAAATGAATGAATATTCTCTTAGGAATTTTAGCGATCGAGATTTAGCTTTAGCTAAGCGAATTACAGAATACGGCAGCAGATTGATTATTCAAAAAGGTTAAAACACCTTTGATAGGGCCAACCATTTTTGTGGGATTTATGTATTTGATTTAGATTTGTATTCACATAAATAAATCCAAAAGTAATGGTGATAAAGTTACGGTGACGACCATCCGTTCTGTTTTATTAAAAATCGTACTTTTTTTAGAGCTTTTTTCTGTTTGAACTATTTTTTTAGTAAAAAACCTTAAATTGTTCTGCATTTAATTAAATGTTCTTCATTTATAATGTTTTTAATAGAATAGCTTATTTATTATTCTCAATTTATTTAACTTTTCTAATAACGGAAAATATGTAAAATTTGTTTAAAGAAACTGAAGTACACTATTTTAGACAATTTTAGAAATGAAAAAAATTGCAAAAAAATACTGAGATATTCCATTTTTTAAAAAAAATATTTAAACAAAATACATAGGTATTGACAATAAGCGTTCTTTTAACATGCAAATAATGCACTCCTAAAGTGTTTTTAATGAATATATTCATTATTGTTTTGCTTTGAATTGTTTTTCAATCATTTTCGTAAGCCATAATATATTTTTATTTTTTCGCTTTAAAACCTCCTTCGCTGTCAGCACTAAAAAATCAACTTTTTTGTATACATATCTAATTCTATATCATTTACTGCTCTATAAGATCTCTTTAATTGAAGCGCTCGATTATGCGCTTTTTCTCTTAAGTGCTTCAAAAAACCCAAATTTTTTTTGCTGGGTACTAATTTATTTATTTATTACTAATTTAAAAAAAAAATAGAAATTTTTTAATTTTTTTTTTAAAAATAAAAATGAATGCGGTGCGCACTAGTTGCAACAACTCATCCGTACAAAATTTTTAAAGAAATGGATATTGCACCAGTGTGGTATGTGTCTCGAGCACGCTTCAACAGCACTTGTTTGTGCAAGTATGCTTAAGGCAAAGTACGCACAAACTTTTCAAACCAAATCATTTAAAAATTTCAAGAAAAAATTTCCTTCGTAGAAATTTATCACTAAAAATTAGATGATTAAAACGTCAACATGCTTTTTTAGACTTTTATGAGCACAAACTTTACGACATGATGTTTGAAAGCAATTGGTCGAAAGTTTAGTTTAAAAACTTTTCTTCTTATTAGATGATTAAAACCGTCAACATGCTTTTTTAAACTTTTATGAGCAAATACCAAAATACCTAGGCCAAAATTACACCAAGCTTTGAATGTTAATCGGATCGTAGTACCAAATTATTTTTTTCCCAGAAATATGGTGCGTTTTTAAAAAGTGCTTTTATATAAATTTTAATACGCAACCAAACACCGCACTTGAAAGTTAGGTAAAAGGTAAAAATATTGAAATGTTATTAAGAATTTAACAAGCACATGCTCGAAACCCCAAGGAGTTAAACAAAGGGTTTCTCAGAGCGGGGTCCTGTCACCATTCTTGTTTAACTTATATCACTCTAAACTCCCAACGCCCACAGGTTGTGGAGGTAATTTCCTATACGGACAACGTTTATAAGCCTTGTGGTATCGTAAATGATTATCTCAACGAAATACAAAATTTCTTCAATGCACGTAACCTGCAGTTTTCACCAACAAAGCCATCGGCAATACTTTTCACCACCTGGACGAAGTAGGTAAAACTTAACCTAGGCTTCCACCTGCGAAATAGGAACAAGGCTCTCAAGGCGCTATCCGGCAGTGCTTGGGTATGGATAAAGAAACCTTGCTTACTACCTTTAAGACGATTGATCTGTCAGTGGTTAACTTTGCTGCTCTAGTAGCTGGATACCTATGGCAGACTCTGAAATGATTCTGCCGCGTAAATCATTTCGTGCTGGCGCAACTAAGACCAAGATAGATCAACAGGCTGAATCCTTTTTGGTCCCGCATAGACCGTGCCTAATTTTATATATTAAGCAATCACACCATCAAATTTCGTAAAGATCGGTTCATAACTCACCTTAAGCCCAATATACAGATTACTCTCGAAAATAACGTTGGCATGGCTAAAACGTAAGGAATAATGATTTTGTGATACAATTTGGTCAAGTCATAATTTATAATAGGTCCTATGAAAAATCGACTCTCTGAAAATACTTTAGTACGCTTTAAACCGTAAGAAATAACAAAAAAATAACATTTCGGGAAGATCGGTCTATAATTTACCATTAGCATTATATAAACCACTTGAATAAAGACCTTTAATTGAATAAAACAACAAAAGACAGGAGTCCTACATATGTAAAGATATTTTTTTAAATCTTCCGAGAATCTGCAAATAATTCCCGGGAAAGCGGCAAAACAATTGAATATCCCGGGAATTTCCGGTAAGGGGAATCCCGCGAAAAACTCTACTGTTTACATAAATTTAAATACACCTGCTATTCCTTGTCTTGAAAAACAATATTTTCGAGATCTTTGAAATTTTCCTTATAAAAAATCAGTTGAAATTGACAATTGCCAACTTTGAGTAGGTATTATAAAAACCAAGATTAAATAAAAATTTTTATAAAAATTAGCTTACAACCCTTTTTACATACAAGAATGCCTGATGGATGCCCGATGTTAAAATGCTCGGTACTTTAGTCAGACATTCGTACTTAAACGTACTTGAACTGGCAAAAGGTGCTGTTGTTGGATTTAGCAAATAAACAAACAAAAGTAAATAAAAAACTACCCTCTATAAAAAACATATGTATATGTACAAACAAAGTGTCCCCTTGATACATCATACAAAATGTATTTAAATCACACTATAAGTGCATCAAAAATTTTCACTCAACACAAACGTTTGTGTATTTTGTTGCACGGCTTAAAGCTCTTGATTCTCTTTTTTGTAAACACCCAGCAAACACAAAATCTCATGTTAAACTTTAGTAAATGGCTTATTAACAATTTGAGGATAATAGATTTCTCAAATTCCTAATATGATGAATTTCATTTAAAAATCGAGATAAAACTGAAATTTTGAACCCGACCCCCTCAGATATCGATGAAATTTTGTTCATAGCTAAATTTGATCAATACAAACAAACTCTCATTTTTAGAAATGACTGTTTTGCGATATTTTGGGCGTGACACAGTGGGAACGTTTTCGAAAAAACGCGAAAATGGTCGAAAAGAGCTCCATTTAAACTACAATAACTCAGAATCGGCTAAACCGATTTCCATGATCTTGGTATCATTAAAAAAATATTTTAACAGGCTTTATGACACGTTTAAAAAAAAAAAGAAATACACTGTAAAAAAATTTATAACAAAAAAAAATTTTAGCTGACGAAAAAACCAAAAAGATCAAGGGTTTTTTTACAGTGTATTAATTTTTTAGAAAGGTTTATCCTTCATCTATACCATATCAAAAAATAAAAATGGGTTCTTTTTTAGTTTTTTTTATATAATTTTTTAAGTAGTGTCACTTCTAGTAATTGCCCTTATATTTTATAAAAAAAACAAGTTAGAGTGCTATATTCGGCTGTGCCGAATCTTTGATACCCTCCACCGACAGTTCGAATGTTTAAGTAGTAATATCTGTATGATGTCTTTTTATTATTATTATCTTAAACTGTGACGATTTGTTATTAATTATGGTTTTAGGAGACTAAACTGTTTTCCGGGAGTAGGGCATATATGGGGCCTAAGGTAAATTATGTACCGATCTTCACGAAATTTCACAGTATCATTTATAGTCCTATAAAATTGTGACGAGCCAAAATTTGTTATGATTGCATTATTTTTTACGGTTTTAGGCGTACTAAACTGTTTTCCGGGAGTAGTGTTTATATGGGGCTTAGGGAAAATTATGGACCGACCTTCGCGAAATTTTACAGTGTCATTTCTAGTCGAATAAAACGGACTTGTGCAAAATCTTATGTCAGTCCGTGCATTTTTGCATCATTTATGTTAGTTTTTGTAACAAAATTATCAAGTTTTTGAAGGTGGTGGTTCCACATTTTGATTCATAGCTCTGGTCCTACTGAACCGATTTTGCTGAAATTCAATCCCAAACTGCTTAGGATAACTACAAGCAATTTGACACCTAGTTTGTTTATTTCTTTTGAGTTTTTCGAAAGTGAGCGTGTTTTCAACAGACGGACAGACGGACAGACGGACAGACAGACGGACATGGCTAAATCGACTTAGAATTACTCAAGCAGCCAGAATATATATACTTTATGGGGTCTGAGATGAATAATAAAAAAGTTTCACACGGAATGACAAACTTAATATACCCTCTTCACAACTAATTGTGGTGGAGGGTATAAAAAATTTAGGTAACGAAAAACCAAAAAAGATCAAGGATTTTTTACAGTGTATTACTTTTTTAGACAGGTATTTCCTTCACCTATAACATATCCAAAAAGTAAAATGGGTTCTTTTTTATTTTTTTTTTTAAATAATTTTTTAAGTAGTGTCACTACTAGCAATTGCCCTTATATTTTATAAAAAAAAAAAAAATTTAGGTAACGAAAAACCAAAAAGATCAAGGATTTTTTACAGTGTATTACTTTTTTAGACTGGTATTTCCTTCACCTATAACATATCCAAAAAGTAAAATGGGTTCTTTTTTATTTTTTTTTTTAAATAATTTTTTAAGTGGTGTCACTTCTAGTAATACGTACCGAAAGTCTTTTTTGAACTTTTTCACGTAAGTTTCCTTGTTTAACAGTAATTGAATCTTGCGATCCAGGCATCATTCGGCTAATTTCATCATCTTCATAAAATAACTTGACTGTGCTTAGAGTTTCGGTTGGTAAACTACGTCTGCTCATTTTAAAAAGATTGATATCTGCAAACTTCGTTTTATTCCTTTGGATATCTTTACTTTTTTTGATACAATCGTGAGATATATCATCCCCAAAACGATCTTTAATTTCTGCGTGACTCATATTGATTGGTAAGAGAGATAAAAGTTTTTGCTTTTCCAAAAGATTTGAGCTGTTCTCTATTTGATATTTGATGTTTTCCAAAATTTCTTCGTAAATGGCTTTGACGTTTTCAAGTTGCGCTGACAAATCAGATAATGGATCAGCTCCAAGTGAATCTGCTATATTTTCGAAAATTTGCAGCGATTTTCTATTTCTGTATGCATCTTGTTTCATATATTTCCTTTTAAGAGGCGACATTTGGTTTGGTAGATGAGGAATAATATGATCATTTATATTTTCAATGACTTCCGTCCTTTCGATGTTTGCATTACAAGTTGGAAGTTCATTAAATTCTTCGCTAACTTCATCGCTGGGCGTTGTTGGTAAATAATTTGAGACTTCATTCTGCTCCACGTTGGATTCATTACGACTGCGCGCTTTTCTCAGTGTATTCCGGCATGTTTCGCAAATACGGCTACAATGAATGTTGGCGACAGCTGGAAAATATTCAATTATATTTGCAGCCTCGTTTTCACTTATTTTACGAAACGAAGCGCAACACTTATTCGAAACTGACTATAATTATGAATTATGAATTTTTTGTTCTATATATATTTCTCTTTATTATGGGTAAAGTAATAAATGTTTATGACAAAATAGAAAATTATTATGAAGAATACATTGATTTTTTTATTCAGAATTTTGCGGAATTACTAGAAGTGGCACTACTTAAAAATTTATATAAAAAAAACTAAAAAAGAACCCATTTTTATTTTTTGATATGGTATAGATGAAGGATAAACCTTTCTAAAAAATTAATACACTGTAAAAAAACCCTTGATCTTTTTGGTTTTTTCGTCAGTTAAATTTTTTTTTTTGTTATAAATTTTTTTACAGTGTATTTCTTTTTTTTTTTTTAAACGTGTCATAAAGCCTGTTAAAATATCTTTTTAATGATACCAAGATCATGGAAATCGGTTTAGCCGATTCTGAGTTATTGTAGTTTAAATGGAGCTCTTTTCGACCATTTTCGCGTTTTTTCGAAAACGTTCCCACTGTGTCACGCCCAAAATATCTCAAAACAGTCATTTCTAAAAATGAGAGTTTGTTTGTATTGATCAAATTTAGCTATGAACAAAATTTCATCGATATCTGAGGGGGTCGGGTTCAATGCATCTCGATTTTTACATGAAATTCATCATATGTAGGATTTGATAATGCTTAGATTGAAAGTTAAAAAAATATGCCACTTTTAAAACTTTTAGCTTGTGATGGCCAGTAAAGTGGGTGTTTTGTTGACTTTTTTATTTAAAAACAAAAAAAATACCGTTTGTACTTTCTAATAAAGCTGCGAAACTATCGATATTATCGATAGTCTTAAAATATCGAAAATATCGATAGGAAAAGTATCGATATAATTATTTTTTAAAATACAGCTACAAGTTTTTACTTGCTATTAATTCGAGCTGAATTACAGTAATGTATACAAACAACAAGATTGGCAGGTGCTATTAGCTGCGTTCGTTTACCCCAAAATTTGTACAAATTTGTACTGGATTTTACTGAAATGCGTTCGCGTACACATAAATTTGTAAAATTTTCATGTTACTCACCTACTGGATTTTACTGGGATTTTACTGGAAAAGTAAACGAACGCACATATTAATTGCTTAGCTGTTCTTTTTTACTGCTAATTTAAAGCCTTTATCTCGAAATTTATATATGTTTACATAGTCCCCATTTACAATGTGGCAAGTGAAAGGCAAAGGCAGACAAAAGAACTTTGTGGTCAAGGGGTTGTAGAGGTAGAGTGTGTAGTACATGACTATCTGTACCAAGGCGAATTGACTAGAAGGTGGGGTCAAGTAAACATATGGTGTTTTTTTTCGGTGGTCGATTTGTCAAAGTTTGTATACAAACTAGTTTTTTATGTAAACAAACCTGTTTTTTTTACTTGCAATATTTTTGACAACCCGACCACAGGAGCATTGTAGTTATAGAGTTGACCTCACCTTCTAGTCAATTTGCCTTGATCTGTACTGGACATTTTTTGCTTATCCTTTACACTTTTCGGCATTTTCATGTTGTTGCTTCATATCATTTTTCTCACACCAATGTAATTTTAGTATCAATGCCGAAAAAAGGAAAACAATAATTTATGTCTGTCTATTAATTTCGCGATTGTGAAAGGTTTAGGCCAAGGTATATTTATAGCAGGTAGTCCCGGAAAGCCAGCTGTTTATTTTTTATTTGCTTGTTTTGTGATACGAACTGTCAAATGTTGTATAGTAAACAAGTAAACAAGTTGTTTGTCTTTTTTGTCTCTTATGCGCCCCATACACGGTTCAATTCAGTTGTCAACTGAGTCTTTCAACTCAGTTGACAACTTCATCAACTGAATTGAAAGATTTTAAATTTATTTTAAAATTTAATGAAATAAAAGACAATTTTTAAAATACTTAACAACAAAAATTAATTTTGACAGCTGATCAAGAGACTTGGGCACACACAGTACAATCGAATTGAAAGACTTAGTAGTCAACTTGAAAAAATCAAAATCTTTTGATTTTTCTTCAATCAACTCGACAACCGTCAAACTAATCAATTGACAAAGCCATACACGCTTTGATTTGGACAACAACCGACTCAGTTGATAATTGAATTGAATTGTATATGGGCTGCTTTATCAAACCCTTTGCTATTACAGTTCGTATCACAAAACAACAATAAAAAGCCCTGTTGTTTTTTTTATTATACAATTGTTGTAATCTCGCGGCTACCTGTTATAAATATACCTTGGTTAAGGCAAGTTCAAAAGAGAATAATAAAAATGTCTGCCTTTCAATTTCAACGTTGTAAATTGGTAAATAGTGACGGAAATTTTAAATTTTTTTTGTATTATTAAAAAAAAATGCAAGTGCAATTGCAATTGCGAGCATAGGATAATACAATGAACGACCATTAGAGGATAGGACCATAGAGGAAACGTCCGACAGTTGCAAAAAAAAATTACTTCGGTTCCATCAGAAAGGTGCTTATTAGCAGCACAATTTTTCAAAAAGTAAGTAATAATGTGCGTACATACATATAAAATAAAAAAGATAAAAACAACGAATGTCGCCTAATAAAAAACTAGTTAAAGTTTTCCTACTCAAGTATGTACAAACATTCAGTCGATAGTAATATCGATAGTATCGATAGCGAAATCTAAACTATCGATGAATACCGATAGAATCCCGCACTACTTTCTACATGTTAATACATTTTTTATTATTTTTCGTTGCATACATTTGCGTTGCAAAATTTTACTAGAGCAAAAGTTCAAACTTTGAAGGAAGTTTATTTGTCCTAAATCTTTAACACTTTTTTTATTGCAAAAGTCACGAATGTTTTATGTTCTTTTTTATTTGAAACTAATACTTACACGCACTGTTTTTTTTCTTCATGCTCTAATTATTTAAGCTAGATTGTTTTGCTAGATTTTTTATACAATAAAAAATACTTTATTTTTCTTTAGAAGGACTATTTATTTTGAGAAAGTGGTTTTGTTGGTTTTTGGCGACAGGTATCAAAATTAATTATCAATGGAACAAGCACTAAGACTGGAAAATTGAGATTTTAAAATGACTTCCATTCCCCAGCAAATGAGCACTTTTTGAAAATGAATTTTAATGATGCCACATTACATAGCGTCTTTACCTGACAATTTTTTGTCATACCAAACGTCAAACTTCATATTAAAAAAACGCTGACAACAATTTTCGAGATTTTTTTATATAGACTTTGACGTTTGGTATGACAAAAAATTGTCAGTTGAAGACGCTATGTTATAGGTATTACTCAAAAATGCAACATGTTTTGCATTAATCATCGCTGGACTTGTCATTTTTTGTTTTTTTTTGTTTTTCCCTTTACATATAAAAATGTTAAAAAGTTTTTAAAATTAAAATAAATTAATTAAAAGACAGTAAATGAAAAAAAAACAGTTAAAATAAAAAAAACCAACAAAATTGTTTGACATTAAACGGCTGTTTTCCACAAGTGGCAAACGTTTGGCAGCTCGTTAACAAGAGTTTAGCAAATCGTTAGCCAGAGTTTGGTTAGTGTATTATGAATAAACTTTTTGCTAACTTCATGCCAAATTTTCATTATGAATACGGCTGACAGGGTTTATATCTACGACCACAAGAAAAGGGAATGTGTGTAAAGCTCCGTAAGTAAGATTTGTTTGGTTGCCAATCAAGTTTCCTGTACACAAGCAACTTCTTTCAACATAGTTCTCACTTAAAGGCTGTTGAGATAACAGAATGAATGTTTTTTTTTTACCAAAGGTTAGCGAAATATTGAATTAAATAAATAGATTATTTTATAAATAAAAAGACCTCAAGCTTAAATACTTAAAAATAATTAAAAAAAAAAATAGTTTCAGACCAAACAAATTAAAATTGGTAATTCAGATTAATTAATAAAACATATAAATTATATTTGAACAATTTGTCCCGAAAATTAATTTACATTAAAAAAGGGGCCTTTCAGAATCCGAAAACGGGTTAAAGTCGGAATGGTGTTCTAATATGGACTAATAGTTTGGAAAGCTTAGGTATTCTAGATTTCAGAACTTTTTAGTTTATATTCAGAATTTTTATAGATTTTAAGTAATGGAGCATAGCTATAAGATAATTTTTAATAAAAAAAAGTCCTACTTTCAGAAGTTGATAACGGGTTAAATCAAAATTTTGCTCTAATATGGACTTATAGGGTAGAAAACATTTTTAAATGGATGTCAGAATTAATATTAAATTTTTTTGGTACTTTTTACAATTTTTCATTAAAATAAAACTTTAAATCATTTTTTGAGTTTTGATACTTTTTCCTTAAGCCAGATTAAAAGCTAGTTACAAACGTGTTTATAATTTGTATGGATAAACAAGTTTCTTAAAATAGTTTATCATCATAAACAACTTATAACCTGTTTATGGAGTAGGTGTAAATGCACTATTAAAATTACATGTATAATACTAAGAAAAGGTCAACAAAATCAATTATTTTTACAATTGTAAAATTAATAAATCTTTTTGCAATTAAATACATTTTTTTAAAAACCACATTCATATCTATTATGTTAAAAAACAATCGATGTATAGAAAACATCGATGTATTTTGCAAAATTTTTTAAATTATATCTCTTTCTAATAGTGAAAATATGTTGTGTTGTTGTCTCATTTAAAAACCTGTAAACTACTACCGATTTTTTTTAGTATAAGAGCCCGCAGCTTGATCTCAAAGTATGATTTAAATTAAGAATATGATGATCATATTACCTTATTTACATTAACGTCTTTTGCTTCTCTAATAGACAGAATATTCGTAAACACAACACCTATTTTTTACTCGTGGCACAAAATTATGTTATTGAATTGAACCAACTTTTCTGTTTCTTCTCAAAAATAAAAATCAAAAAATAACTGTTAATTTTGTTCAAAAAAATAAAAATCCAAAACTAAATTTAATTTTTGATCGAAAAAATTAAAATCAATATACATTCATAGTTTTTCATAGAATAGTTCATAAGGATCAATATGGTAAACATGAATCAGTTTTACGTCTTTTAATACTTTTTTTGTTTTAAAATTTCGAAATAACTATTATTTTCGGTCCATGCTTGATTAATGTGAACCAGCACTAACGATATGTAATTAACTGCCTGTTTTTTGAAAACGAGCGCAAACAAATTTTGAAATTTTGTATTAAATGTAGGTAAAAAGAACGAACGAACGTTCGCGTTCTAAAAACAGGCAGTTAGCAATTTGAAATTATATCTTTATTTTTTTTTTATCAATTTTTGAGTACATACTATGTATTTACAATTAAATCTTCAATTTTGCATTTTTAATTACTAATCATAAAATTAAAAGGGGGGTTTTTAACCCATTTTTAAGAAGAATATTTATAAAACTATCAAAGTAATTTTTTGGGAAACTTCATCCAAAGATTTTAGAAAAGCTAAAGATATTAAGCAAATTAAACTGTTAAGCGAAAAAGAATTATAAGCAACAGTTTTACTTGTAACAATATCAAAGCTTTTCTTTCATTCCCCACATAAAACTATAAATTTTTTTAAACATGGTGTTTTGATTAATGATTTTTTATGTTAAAAAATTTCATGTAAAAAGGAGAAATGGCTCGAAATGACCAAAAAACATTTTATTTAAAATATCTTATCGAAAAAAATGGTACAAACACAACTGTTTTCTACTGTATTTCTTAGGACAGCCACGTATGCTTTTTCCACTTAGCTTATTTACCTCACCCACCTTCATATACAAATGTATACAAATATTTTTTCGCAACTTAAATCATGTCATGTCAGTCAAACAAGGAGTATTATAAACATAGAAAAAGAAACAAAATAAACAATCCAAAAAATGTTTTAAATCTTTTTGTCAGAAGTGCTTTCGTTTTACACATGAGCACAGTATTAGCCATTTTGTAACTTTACTTTAATTGTATATAAAAACACGAACTAAAAATTGAAATTTTCAGGCCTGTTACAGAAATCAATTCCGATCGAAAGTGGACGTGATTTCGTATCTTACTGCACATAAAATGAAATCTTTTTCGATCGGAATTGATTTCTGTGACAGGCCTGTTTACTTGTTTTTTATAAAACTATTCTGAAGAAATTGTTTCATTTGATTTTGATTTTTAGGGGCGTTTTACCTTTTTCTTTAAAAGAAGTATTTTTCTACAATTATGAAAATTTCATTGCGTTGTTCTTGACGAATGTACCTCATTATCCAGCTTGAGAATTTATCATCCCCATTTTTCACAGACCAACCTTCTTTGCGAAACAACTTTTACTAACATAAACACCATCCTATACCTTAATTAAACATACCAGACTTTGTGTTTTAACTTTAAAGCCGTTATAATTTGTAGTAGCGAGTGCTCTTAATGTATCCTTTAGTCTAAGGATTTGTTCATAAGATTAAGATAAATAAATAATTGTGAAAAATAAAAATTAATTTACAAAAGTACAAAAAAATTGTAAAATAAATTGTTTTGAGATGTTTCGTTAAAAAAATTATTTGGTGAATATGTGTTAAAATTTTCTGATCTATTAAGGAATTTATTCATTAACTATGGAAAAACTTGAAAAGAAATTAAATATTAATTTTTCATTCACAATAGAGATTAATATTAATTTTATATTGATTATGCTTTACAATAATTATCCGACTAGTACTGTTTAAATATAATGACGATAAAAGTACTCACTCACTTATATTCCAAAATGCCATAACTATCAAAAAAAAAAAAAAAAAAAAAAAAAAAAAATATGGAAGTTTGCCAATATTAGATGTTTAAATTAAAAAAAAAAATATATATTAAAAATAATCGTTTGTGTTTCTTTAACAAATGTTTTCTGTCTATTGGAAACAAGCAATACTCTACAAATTTTATTTTTTACTATTTAAAATTTCAATTTTTTATTTTTAGATTCGTATAGTGACTACTTTTCGGATTATGAATGCAACACACCGTTAATGGAGAATGCCGTACTAACAGCTACATCACAACTTAATGATCGTGGAGCTGAAAAGGCTCGTTTAAATGGTATGTAAATGTTTTTTTTTAATTTTAAATATTTATGGTTTTGTATTTAGCTTTGTATTTTTTGTGAGTTTCTTGACTTTGCAGTGTCTTAATAATTTGAGTTTTTCTTTTCAATTATATTTTAATTTTGTAAATACATATGTAGGTGCATTTTATTTCCTATAGTTTTTCTTTAAAGGTTATTTACTAGAAATTTTTGTTGTGAGTTTAGCTTTTTATTCATTTTTAAAAACTTTTTTTAGTTTACAAGTTTTTATTTGAAATTTGTGTAATTTTTAAGTATTTTTTTTTTTTTTTTTTTGTATTTGCATACTTTTCTATTGACATTTGCTGATTTTTATTCTTAATGCAAAATTTTCAAATCCTTCACCAATGCAAACTAATTGCATTTTTTTATTATGTGAAGAATGGTGTTGTAATATTTACCATGTTTTATAAAATATAATTATTGATAATTGCCTTTAAATTATGACAGTTAAAACGCGGGCCAATTTCCTTTGATATTCGTTTTTAGTATTAACGAATGTTTGGATAAATGTTTGTTGTTGATAAAGACCGTTTTATACTACATATCACACAAGTCTTAAATATTTTGACGAAAATTCTTTCCTGGGCCCTATTACACAAACAAAATTATCAACTTTTCTCTTTGCACTTATGAAATTTTTTGTCAATTTGCAAAACTTTATGTTCCACAGAACTATTAATTTGATAAGCGATAAGTTGAAATTGATAAGTAAAATTTGCAAAGTCTTTGCAATTTTTATATTCTCTTTTCAATTTCTGTTCCACGTACGTTCTCTTGTGCAAAGTGCAAAGTTAATATTGTAAAGTGTAATCTGCAAAGACTTTGTAAATAATTATGCTGTTTTGTTCCACAAAAACTGTAAATTTAATTTTTGCAAAGTAAATTTTGATAAGTTTGTCAAAAAATTGCAAGGTAAACGATCTCTTTGCAAATTCATATTGTTATAGCTAGTAAAGCTATCAAAATGTTAAAACGCTAGTTTTTGTTCGCCGAAAGTGGAGACGCAGTAATAAAAAGAAATTATAGAGCCCGAATTAAGTTTTCGGGACCACAAAACTTTTATTTAAAGTTTGCTTTCGTTTAAATCAAATCCAAGTTGATTTCATTTTAAATAAAATTAGTGAAAAATTAGAGCACAATACACAGCGCAGTTATTCTTTGTCAGCTGAAAATCAACGGCTCGGAAATGGTTGCCAGTATCATAGAGTTGCAGCTGTGCATGCAAATTACAAAACCATCCATAGAGTTGTCGATGTTATAGTAGACGCATATGTCCATGTTTTTCGGGCAAACGCCAGTTGCAAGAAAACCTGTTTTTATAATTTACTAGCTGTTTGGTCCCGGCGCTACTCGGGATTTTCTAAATAAAAATAAAAAATGAAATACTGGAGAATTTGTTAATAACTTGACTCCAGCGCTATCTACCATCAATAAAAAAAATTTAAATATCACGACAACCTATTGGGATTTTTTCTATGTATAAACCATCAGTGAAAGTAGACCTTTCCAACGCATGTACTCGTTTGAAAATCGGTTGAGCGGTTCTCGAGTTATAAAATGACGCACATAGGACAACATTTTTATATACATATGTAAATAGATTAACCTTTAAAATGAAATGTAAACTTAGCTATGTTCCAAATATATCCAATAATAAACCATTTTTTTTTTAAATAATTTAACAAAATTGTGAATCATGAAAGAAAAACTTTTTGAAGAGCTTAAAAAACATACAATATCTATATATAAATCGGCTAAGGCAAAACAGTTAAGAACGCTTTCCTCCTCTGTATGTCAACCGATTTCAAAAAAACACACACCATTTGAAAGATATTTACTTACAGCAGTGCACAATATATATTTTATTAAAATCTGTTCAATATTTTCCCAGCTAGCATTTTGTATCATAATCTAATCATTTAGGAATCAGCTTAAGGGGCAAAATACCGATATATGAGCTCATTTTTCAATCATAAATGATACTCTCGTTGTGAGAAAATGGTACCCTACCAAAGAATCACCTGAAAGAATCATTTGTGATACAATTTTCTGATTCCATTTTGATCATTTTTATATTAGTTTTTCTAATCATTATTGAATCGTTTTTGTCTCATTTTTTAATCATAAATTATATAGTTTTTCATTATATGCATTTTATATAATTTTTTAATTGTCATGTTTTTTAATTCTTCTCCAAAAAAATCAGCACCATTATTGCTTTTGAACCAAAGAAAAGTAATTGGTTTTTCGCAAAGAAGAGAACAAACAATTTGCACTAACATTTACATATGTTCATAAATTGTCCATAATTTATGTGCTTCTTTTTAAGCCAAGCTTTTTATTTCTTTGTCTGACATGAAAGTTTCTATTTTTATTTTTTCCATTTGGCAAAAACAAACATTCAAAATCATTATTTAAACATATAAATGAATCATATATTAATCCTTTTTCAATCACACAAGTGATAAATCAGTTTTTAATCATCAAAACTGATCTGAAAAGAATCATTTTGGTGATTTTTACAAAAAATAATCACCCAAATGCTAGCTGGGTTTGGAGTAATAACCCTGTAAGCATTTTATAAAAAAATTAATCATATTCGAGCCATTTATGGCTCCTCTGCACGATTAAAATAAGCATATATGAGCTCATTTTCTGATCATAAATGATTGTTTTATCGGGAGGAAATGGTACCCTACCCGGGACTCTTCTTGAGGAGTCTTTTATTACCCGTTTTTCTGATCAGTTTCGAGTTATTTATGACTCATATTTTTAATGATTTGCGAGTCTTTTTCGAGTCATTTTTAAGTCATATTTCTGATTGTTTGCGAGTCTTTTTCGACTCATTTTTTAGTCGTATTTCTGATCGTCTGAGAGTCTTTTTCGACTCATTTTTCAGTCCTAATTCTAATCGCTTACTAGTCTATGACCATAACACATATTTCTGACAAGTTTCGTAGATCTAGGGGCACTCGATAACTTTAAAGAAGCAATATAAACTAAATAACGTTTTAAATAAAAAATGCAAATTTAAAAGAAGTCATTAATATAATTTTTATTAATAATTGCTAAAATTTAATGTTTAAATTACTCCACTAAATTCTATCAAATGTCTGTGTACATTAAATTCATTCATTCTTAAAAAATACCAAATTAACGTCAAAGTGATGTAGTCGTCGACTTGAAATATATATAAAATATATATAAAATATACATCGACATTGACAACAACTTATACCTTATAATAGGGGTGATTATATTTATTTATATTGTAGTCTTGTAAAAAAAGGATGTTTGCTTTATTAAAATTTATTTCCGGATGTTTTTGAGCGTTTTTCGATTAGTTCAATGGACAATTTGCAGGCAACCGGTTTTTACTATTGCGCACAAAAAAATATAAGTAAAAATCTAAAAAGTTTGTTTAAAAATAAAAAAAAATTAAATTGATTATGTATATAAATAATTGACTTTAAAACAGACCTACAAAACTACTGCACCGTGCTTTTTTCTCTTTTGATCTCACACCTACGTGCACGCTTGAACACTTGAATAAACCCAAAAGTCCCGCTTGAGCTTTCACACTATGCGGTTTTTTATTTATTTATTTTATATGAACAATAATCTGAAATGGCATAGACGATTAAAAAAAATATTTAGTTTAAAGAAAAAAATTATTTTCCATTTGGCATATTTTTGAATAATATTTAAATAAATTTATAAAAGTTTAAAAGTCAAAACAGTCATATTTCAAACCCCTGTATGATCCATTTTCGATTGCTGTATGTTTTGTTATTGCATTTTCAATAAATTAATTTTTAAGCATAAGAACGAATGATTTTCGAGTCTTTTTTCAAGCGCGCAAGTGATTAATCAGTTTTTAATCGTCAAAAGTACTCGAGGAAGACTTAGTTAGGTGATTTTTGATGAAACAATCTTCCAAATGCTAGTAGGGAAGCGTTCAAATTAGCTACTAACACATATGTACAAAATACAAAATTTGTTTTTTTTCAATTATCAAATAATAAAAAAAGGGTTCTCGATTATTCGGAATTTTTAAGAAACCGGTTTTCGAATATATATACTATATAAATACGGCAAATTAAATTTCTTTATTTTGCTTTTTCGTGCTGCATGTAGTGATTTATTTAACTTAGAAACATAATATTATAGTTGCAGGGTCCTGAGTGAATTAAAACCTATAAGATGAAAAATGAATAAGAACATGTAAGGGGAGCTTTTTGGTACTTTTTCGTTCAACATCAGGTTTTTTGATTAATTTTCGTTAATATTAGACAGAACAAAAATTAAAATGCAATGTCCTGAGTAGAATACAATTTACGAAGGAGATTTTATGATATTTTTTTGTTTTTCAATTAATATTTTCTGACATTTTTATAGTAGAAAATAGAATATGATCCACTAAGATGGAAAAAATGAATGCTCAAAACATGTAAATTCATATATACTTAGATGTAGTATCTTCATATGAACCTAAAAATTTATGGTCGAATTTTGACCATTAGGCGAACACTCGTTTATATAAAAAGAAGAAATTTAATAAAATAAAAAAATCTTGATACAAATAAGTAAACAAACAAAAAACAGCTGACAGCAACGGCTTTTGTAACGCGCGTTGTGTACATAACTTGCAATTTTTAATGCGCTAAAGTTTTTAAACGCACGACACACGTCGACGAATTAACGCGTGTTATGTACTTCTACCTTAAGAAACACACGCAAATTTACGAAATACGTTTTCATTACTTTGATTTTGACTTAATTTTAATCAAATTTTCCATTGTTTTCAATTCCCGCTTTCGCAGGAACTTAATAAGTGATTCCTGTAAAATTTTTTTAAGAAAAAAAATTAAGAAAATGAAATAATTACTTTTGTTAACTTAAATAATCGGGCAGAAAGAAATACTATAACAATAATTATAGGCGGTTTAATTGCATATTTTACCAATTCTATTTAAATATAGTTTTTCATATAATTTTATTTTTATTTGGTATAAAAACGATTTTAAAACAATGGCCTGTTCGTCGATATTAAAAACAATTAGGCGAACGAAGTCTTAGTTCGAAATCGACGAACAGGCCCTGAAATTTAAATAGAATTATTAAAATAGCCCAGGTTATGCCTAACCTGTGGGGGAACCTCCCCGCTTTATCGGTATTAAAATAGCCGAAGTGAATTATTAATTAATTAATTATTAATATTAAATTTATTATTATTATTTAATTAAGCTTGAGGTCTTTTTTTTATATACAAAATATATTAAATTTATTAAACCAAAATTTCGGCACTCCGAATAAAAGTCTATTTATATTAATATTAAAGCTAATTAGTTATTTAAAACAACCTTTACTCATATTATTTGGTACCCGTAAATTTGATTTGTTTTAAATTTTTAACAGCTTTTACGGTAGAAATTATTTCTGTGTGTATTTTAGAGGTTGGCAGCAGTGCTTGCTCATTTTTGTTTACATTTTTCTCTCTTCTCTTTGCACAGTTTTGACATATTTTCTTATTAAACAATTACTAGCACACAATTACTACATTCCTAAATGTATTTTATTTAATTAAAAATTTCTTAATATAAACTTTTAACATTAAATTGCTACACAATATAAAGTCTGCTTAATGAATATAAAGCTATAAGAAAAATAATTACAAAAAATGTCGTATAAATTACAAACAACTCGGTGGACATTTGACCTAAGCACTTGGTCACCCACATTAAGCCAACTAACACAAGCAGTTGCAGCCATACAGCCGGAGGAAAGGACTAGGTTAATGAAATTTTATTTCATAAATGATTTTCTTTCATCATTGGTCGGACGTTTACTTATGCGTAAATATGTTAGTGAATGTTGTAATTTGCCTTTTGTCGACGTAAAGTTTGCCAGAGATTTTAGAGGAAAACCTTATTGGTTACAAAATGAAGTGCCGAATAATCATCAGACACCTGCCCTAAGTTTTAACGTTTCTCATCAAGGCAGTTATGTGATATTGGCCGGTGTTGTTAATAAAACTTCAACAGATTTTAATGATTTTGGCATTGGTTGTGATGTTATGAAGTTGGAATATAATGGTGGCAAAGATTTAAAAGAATTCTTTCGTTTAATGAATAGAAAATTTGCGGATAGCGAATGGAGATTTATATCACAGCCACATTTCAATCAACAGCAGCAACTAAAGGCTTTTATGCGTCATTGGTGTTTAAAGGAATCTTATGTTAAGGAACTGGGAGTTGGCATAACAGTGGATTTACAAAAAATAGTTTTTTCCGTAGACAAAAGCAAAGATTTAACTATGGAATCTCAACCTTTATGTGGCACTACTTTAACAGATAACGATGTCCCTATGAGTCAGTGGTTTTTTGAAGAACATATGCTGCATCCAAAATATTGTGCTGCGATAGCATTTCGAAATTTTAAACCAGAAACAATAGATGCATTTCAAGTATTAAATATAATTGAGCTATTGCAAACATCAGCTGCCCAAGATGACGAAGAAATTATTGATTATTGTCGAAATGTTTTAAAAAAACCTAGCAAATAAAATTAACTTACATATTAAGGAACACATATCCGCTGACTGTTATTTATTAAAGTTGGACATGAACCAGACTAATTTAATTGTTGCTTATTTGTTTTTGTCGGGTTTTATACATTGTTCGCTATAGTATATTGTGTTGTATTTTATAATTTGCAAAGTTTTATCAATGTTTATTATAAACCAATTTAGAAAGGGGAGAATTTTTTATTTACCCAGTTACTATAGTAATAGGAATGTTATTTCTTGTTAATATCATAAATTAGGACAAGTATGTAAAAAATAAAGTCGTAAATAACTCTGTTTTGTTAAGGCAAATTTGTTTTTTTTAAGGATTGTCATTAAAAATAATTGACTGGCATAAAGTTTTGATAATTTTTTATTTCTTGTTTGTGAGTGCACGCCAGGTGACTAAGTATAAATTATAAATGTTGATTCTATTTAATTTTTTTTATTTATATATTTTATTTGTATATTTATAGTAAGAAAATATAAATCTCCATGAAGTTTTCGAGCTACGAACCTCTGAAGTTTTCATATAAGTACATAGATAGATTTTCCACTACATTTCTGAACCTTTATGCCCAATATTGGTATCATTTGAAAGATTTTTGATATACGAAATTTATGTAAAAACTTAACCCATTTGGAAGCGGGGATGAGTTTGTAAAAATACAATTGTTTTTAGTAAGCAAATCAATTGAAATGCAGGAAAGTTTAAGTTAACAAAGCCGGTCGTACGATAGAGAAGAAAATCCTTGCGGGCGGCCGAAGGACGGCTATGCAGTGAAGCTTTAGTTAGCGAAGTCAGTGTTTGTTAAACCATAGAGGAGGGAATCTTTGGTCACGGCCGAAGGCCAGCTATACAGAGAAGCTTTGGTTAGCGAAGCTGGTATTTGTTATACCATAGAGGAGAAAATCCTTGCGTGCGTCCGGAGGCCGGCTATCCAGGGAAGCTTAAGTCAGCCAAGCGGTTATTTGTTATTTAATAATTTTTAGTACATTTTTATTTGAATAAACTACATACATACATATTTATTTTTTTTTTTTAATTTTCTGGCACCAAATTACATACATAATTTTTTTTCGTATTTAGTGGTGAGTTGTTAAACTTGGTTTGTTTCCTTTTTTTTATAGGAAGTTTTGAAAATTTGGCCCAAATTTGTTTTTCTTAGGAAATTATGCGAAAATCTACTATTTTATAAAATAAATTTCCTTAAATTAAATAAAATGAAATTTGTTGTTTTAATACAATATTTTACAAGAAATTTGCATTTATAGGAAATCTTAAAAAAATATTTATGTTTTAATTGATAGGACTATCATTCTTAGTAGTAGTATTTTGTCCCACGTATAAAAAGTTTTTTATTATAACAACATTAATATAAACTAAAGTGAGCAATATGTTAAAGGAAATTTCATGCTACCGGGTAGGTTAAAGCTAAGTTGATATAATAAATAAGTTGTTAAACGCCTGACAAAATCCTTCTTTTAACTAATGGCAAGTTATAATAATAATCCCTTAAGATATGTTAATAAATCATCTGCGCACATTAGAACACGAATAAGTAGAATATATTATTTTTTTTTTTGTTTGCAGAAACTATATGATTTAAAACTTAAAATTTTTTAGAACAATTTAATATTTTTAATTAGGCTTAAGTTCATCAAATTTAATTTTCATTAATTTTTTTTATGAAGAAAGGAGTTTTACAACATGCAAATTAATTAAAATTGTTATTGATCATTTTTCATTCTTGCCTGTAACCGGGCTGAAACCCTGGCCGGTTACCCTGACATGTTTCGATTGCAACCACTCGATCTCCTCAGAGGGATTTGCCGTCTTACACTCGCAGCCATCGACGACTGCTGACGTCAATAGTCAAACATCAATCCTTAAACCAAATTGTATTTTAACCTTTGGTACATCGAAATTTTACTTTTTTGAATGATTATCCATTTTAATTGATTTTACATGTTTTTTCCTTATTTCTGTTTTTTCGTACTTTTTGTTAAGAATTCTTCTTGAAGTCCAAAGTACATTTTTTTTGTTTTTTCATTTTTGTCTCTCTTTTTTCTTGTTTTTTCCTTTCTTCATAAAAATAATTTAATGAAAATTAAATTTGATGAACTTAAGCCTTATTAAAAATATTAATATTTGGATTAAAAACCATAAATAGTTCAACAAAATAACCACAATACTAATTATTTTTTAGATTATGTATTTAAAAAGTAACGGTTTTCGTGCCAAATTTCCAGGGGTCCCCCAGTAAAATACGAAAAATGTTACCTTTTTTAAAACAAGAAAACTTTGGCTGAAAGTATTGTATACATTTGGGAAAATATTTGTTTTGCAAAGATTCCGCTAAACAAATTAAAATTACCCTTTTGCAGAAAGAAATGTTAAAGAAATTGATTTAATTATTTAAATAAATCAGTGGGAAACTTTATTTTTTACCTTATTTTCTTTAATAATATCTTTAGTACATAGAAAAAATAAAACATATAATATGAATTGACATAAGAAGAAAGAACGAAACATACGAACTAAATAATACAAATTTAGCGAAAGGAAATCTTTTCAACTTTTAATATGTTTTGTATTATTTACACCTTTTTACTCTTTTGAAATGGCTTCTTTTGTGCAAAACGTTTTTATGCTCCATTTGATTTTCAAAAAAAAAAAAAAAAAAAAAATTTACAGAATATTTAAAGTATTAAGAGTTTAAAATAAAGAAATGTATAAACGACCCAATAAAAAATTTTGTCATTTTGCGAAACATTAATCGTACATTTAAAAAAATAAGCGCACAAATATGCGCTACGCAATGAGACACACAGAGATGCAGTAAAGTAAGTGAACGAAATCTTAACAAGTTCTATAAAAAAAACATTTCAAGTGCCACGGCATCCCTTACCACGAAGCAGGTTCAATTCAATTCAATTCTCCCTTACAAATAACTGTAACTAAACATTAAGTGTGTAAAGCAGATAGCTACACTCACCAGTTTTTATATGCGTTGAATAAAGCGCTTATTGTGTCAAAAATGTATTGGTTCAAACTCACAATATAAAATTCATGCCTTCTGTAAGCGAGATGGTAAGCGAAACTCTTACATATCTCCCTTACAAACCTGCTTCGTTGGAAGCTCAATTTTTTATTGGGGATTTTAAATTAATTTTGTTCTTAAGAATTTTGCTTCTTAAAATAAGTCAACTAAGAACAGCATATAAAATAGTTATTATTTTCTTTAATAGCCATGATTTAATAGCAAAGTAATTTTAATTTGTTGTGTACGAAACTCTTGATTTAAATTGTAGTATAAATTCTCCATTCTATTGCTATTTTTTTTTTGTGAATTCTGTGTAAGAAATCCTCCCTTGTCGGGCCATGATAGGTTCTACTGTAATTTGATTCCAAAATGTTGCCATATAAAGGGTGGTCTAACCAAAATGGACGATGTTAATTGTAAATAAAACAAAAATTTTTAGAGAGTTATCTTAATGTTTTTTAGGATCTATGACACTTATGAGTGAAACAAAATTTCGGACAAATGCTTTCCACGGCTTCGGTGGCATACCACTATCCGATGGTCTATAATTTCAATGACTCTGAGACCTTTAGCTCTTGAATTGTTCTTGGCATTTTGACGTACACTTTTTTTAAATATCCCTGGAGAAAGAAGTCAAACGGTGTCAAGATCGTGTAGGCCAGTTAACATCGCCACGACGTGAGATTCATAATACGGCCATTAAATTTCTGGCGAAAAAGAGCCATTGTTTCGTTGGCTGACTGACAAGTGGCACCATCCTGTTGAAACCACATATCGTCCAGGTCCATATCCTCAATTTCTGGTCACAAGAAATCCGTTATCATCTCGCGATAGCGAACACCATTCACGGCAACTGCTTGGCCGACCTAATTTTCGAAGAAGTACGACCCGATGACGCCGCTAGCATTGTTTTCCGCAGAACGAACTGGGTGGACATGTAAAGGTGTTTTCACATTTCTAACACACCTGGTTTGCTGAAATTTGCATACAATTCTTCCGATTGTGAACACATTTGGTCGATTATGCTGACAAAAAAATCACGAAGTGCATTTTGATTTGAACGCTCATTTTCGTAAAAGGCTTCAACATTCTTAACGAGCTGTGTATCTCTCCATGGTTGTATTTGTGAAACACCGAAACAAAGAAAAACTTGAAGTTAAGGTATGGCTCCCAATTAACATCGTGCATTATGAATGAGCGAATCATCATATTTTCCACGTTAGCGTTAAGACAATGATGGGAGAAATTATAGAAAATCAAGTTTTCTGTTACAATTTTGTTAAGTACACATTTTTTATTAAGGTTTTTTTTTAAGTTCTTAAAGTGAATTATTTAATTTTTTTTTTAAACAAAAAAGAAGAATTGCTATATTATGGGTTTTAAAGTTTTTTTTTACAAAAAATTGCCGCATTTGGTTTTTTTTATTCCCAAATTTTAGTTTGTGGCCACTTTTAATTCACACCACCCCTTTTGTTGAGGTTAAACCCATGCTCTTTCTACTCAAATTTCAGCAATTGCCATCCATCAACCGACACCCCATTTTCCGATAACAAAAACTAAAACAATACTTTTTTGTTGCTGTTGTTTTGTAGGTTATCGCTGCAAAGTACATTTAGTTTAGACATTTTCTTTATGTGATTATTGTTGCTTACGAATATGCCTCACTATGCAGTGTTTGGAAATTCAATTTTTATTATTTTTATCGTTTTGTATTTAAGTTCTTTGTTTGTTTAATTGTACTGCACTATTATGGCTTAAAGTACCTTAAAATTGTGTAGTTTCCAACTGATTGTACATTATTGTTTTACTCTTAATTTTGAACAATTTTATTTTGTTCCAACCATAACAATTTGTGCATATGCAGATGTTCAACAAGGGGGTTGATATTAGATGAATGAATGGTTGATTGGTTGGTTGGTTGCCTCTTAAGTGGGTTGTTAAGTTATAAAAGCAAATTCAAAGAGATTTGTCAGGAGTTTAATATTATGTTCCCTTCGCTAAATATTTGATTTTTGTAGGAAATTTAAACATATACATAAATGCATATTTTTTACACAAAGTTTAAAAATATTTTCATAGTTGTTATTATTCAAAAAAATCATTTATTTTTATAAACTCTATTTACTTTTCAACATAGTATCCTTTGTACTCGAAGTGTACTTCACCTAACGTTGCCCCAATATTTTTATTCCTTGCAAAAAATAAGATTTGTTAGATCATCAAAATAGGTATGTATGTATTTGTTTGTGAGATGATGTCATCGTTGGAGTCAAATCTTCTCTCGCCGGGGCATTTCTTTAGGTTTAGAATCGAAAATTTACAAATCGGGACTTGATCCGAGAAATTATTCAGATAAAGGATGCAATTCGTAGACATTGCCATGGAATAGAGGCTTTAAAAATCATACGAAATTTACTTTTTTCCAAATTTACTTCTTCGGTATAAAAAATGCATATTTGGGCTGAATCAGCCTAATCACGAATGAAAACTCCGGGGGAAAATTTTCTCTTTCACCATTCATCCTATTACAAATAAAAATTCCGTATGAAATTGCTCACTTTTTTCCGGAAAAATTCCCTTGCAAAACAGAAGAGTTTATAAAAAATTGTAAGTAGGATTTTTTGAGGGATGCTAAATACGAGCTTAACTACATGGGCCACCAAATAATTGTGTTACTGAGTGCAAAAATGTTTATTTATCCTTGTATTTTTAAAAGTAATTGTTCAATAAAAAAAGAAAGTACGGCAAAAGGCTGCTGCACAAAACTAAAAAAAATACACAGGAGGAATAAAATCATACGTCGAAGTTGAGACGAAGTTGAGACGTTGTCTGATTAAAATTCTTTCGGAAATAATACATTATTTTCTTAGTTATTTTTGTAATTAATTCCTCATTTTCCCGCTGGGCTGAGTTTATTGGTGAGAGGAGAAGAGAACATACTATATTCTATATTATTCTCTCCCCTCTTACCAAAACACTCAGAATTTCTGAAAGAAAACTTGAATAGTGTGAACCCAGACTATTATGTTCTTTTTAATTTTTTATTCTGAATTAACCCATTAGAAGTCTCTGTACTTAAATGAGTACAGCTGGCATTTTACAAGTTTCTAAGCAACAACAAAGAATTTTTAATCAATGTACCATTATTTCTGTTCACAACAATAATACCAACAGCAGCTAAAAAAGAATTTGTGTTTCTTTTTAATTTTTCTGCACAAAAGAATAAGTCTGATTTGTATTACAAAAGCAGTGTGAAGGTATGAACACTATTTTAATAATATTGAAAACAATATTGAATTTTTTTTTGGTAATTTTGAATTAATATAATGAAAATCGTATCAAAATAACTCACAGACAAAAAAAAATTACTTATATAAAAAAACAATAAACGTAAAGCAGTATAAAATTGACTGTACTCGTTTGAGTACACTAACAACATGCATAGGTAAAAAAAATGTTTTTTTCGTTAGATTTTAACTATGAGTGGATAACATTTTACATCTCAAAAGTGATTCAAAAGCCTTCAAGAAGCTGTTGATAGCATATCATGTGGTGAAGAGGTGTTTAGGGAAATAAAACGGTTTTAAGCCTATCAAAATTCAAACCTGGTACTATTAAAGTTTTCGTAAATGTTGAAATTATTGACAACGACGTCAGTGACAATAGTGATAATAAACAGTTGGCACCAAAGAAAACTCGGCAAGACTTTGCAAAGCAAATAGTTCATATTTGGCGCAAATACTTTCCATCGCAGAGCTCAACCCCTCAGCAGAACTCGGAAATTTGTAAAAGATGAAATAGTGTATGTGAAGAAATATTTGAAAAATCTTTGATCCCAATGTCTTTGATCTTATCTTATAGCCTTCAATTGTTGAAGTCGAATAGAACTGGCTTTCTTCGAATGAAATGCTTAGCGGTGGCCAAAATATTCCTAAAGACGAGTCAATACTTAAATATTCTGGCTACCATCCCGCTAAGCAATTCATTCGAGGAAAGCCCGTTCGATTCGGCTTCAAAAACTGGGTTGCGGCTATTGCTATAAGCTTTTGCTGCCAGTTAGATTTGTACTCCGGAAAATCGCATTTGCAATCTTCTGATCCGTTTGCATCATGTGTTGTTAAACATTTGTTGGTGTTTTTTATAGCTTTTTACTAGATACAATCTTTATGTTTATCTTTGATATTTAGAGTAACGTCTGGGTCAATGTTTGCAGATGAATCTCAAGTTGGGGCTGGACACTATCCTAATAAACTCCAAAACCATCTGCGGTACATTTTTTGCTATATAAGAGTTTGTTGGCAGAATAAGAAGTGCTTAAAAACACTTTGCACTGAAAACAATTTTCTGAAAATTTTCATACGTAAGAGGTCAGTGTACTCAGTTGAGTACACCCCAAAAACTCAGTTAAAAAAATTTTTGTTTTCATTTTTTCCATTTTATGTTTTTTTAATACTTATTTTAATCAATAAATAAAGTTGAAATTAAAAAATTATGGCCTCTTTTGGTTTGACCTCTAATGGGTTAAATTAATTTTACTTTAACTGACACAGACAACAAAAATATTCAATACAAAAAAAAAAGCAAAACAACTTCGGTGATGCCACCTATTAACGTTTTTTTCTCCCGCGGAATTGGAATATTTTTTCCGTGAGAAAAAAAATTTCTTGGGAATATTCGTGATTACTGATTACGTTAATTTACTGTTTCTGTAAAGAAAATTTTTGGTTTTGTTTTTTTTTTTTTTAATTTTGTAATATTTTTTAGAAGATAATTTAATTTTCATTTTAGTTAAAAATGTTTAATTTACAAACTCTTTAATTGATTTTTCGCAGTTTGAAAATTTAAAGCGACAACTGTGTTACTTTCTTTTATGTATTTTTATGCACTTAAACCAAAACTATCCAGTTTGCCTTGACCCTTTCTATATGCTGCATTCTAACTTTGTTTTTACAAATTAAGATTTAAATATATGGGCAAATCCTGCGTCACGAACTCTACATTCGCACGCGTTTTCTGAATGAAATATCCACATTTTTTGGCCTTTCAAAAGAGATAGCTTCAACTTATATATAGTATTTAGTGACATTAATATGTACTTACAAATAGCATGTATCATAATTTCTAAGCAGGTATTTGTTGCGAAATAATTGATCACAAAGTTTTGTGACGCACGCCACAAAAAGTGGAAGTAACTTTAAAAGTTGAAGTGTGTCTTCCTAATTTTTAGTGAATTTTGCATCATAAGGTATACAAAATCGAATTCCTAAAAAAAGATGAATAGAAGAGAATTCTAAAATCACTTAATCGCAGCCAAAAAATGTTGTGATTTTTTGACAAAAGCCGTGAACCCTTTGTGACGCACGCCTCGCAACGCACGCTACAGTTTTTCAAGTACTTATAATAAACCCAATTTTATTTATTTTAACAAAACCAATTATATATATAAACTAATTTTGTGATTATTAAGGAATGTATGAATGAATATCAATTTTTTGTTTGAACGAAATTTATGTTTTGATGAGTCTGCTTGTAAGTGTAATTTTAAGTACATAAAGCACCTTAAATATTGTTAAATTAATGTATAACATTAATGGATCAGGGTGGGGTAGGATTTGGTAAACATTTTTGTATTAATGCCCATCGAAATACATATTTTTTAATATAAAAATACAATTATGCATCTAGTCTTAAGCTACGGTCACACTTATTAAATATTTGATCAAATAAGCGTAACCCCTACTTTTGTTTATAGTTAGTGAGATTTAAAATGGTCTTTTAATATTACAAAATAAATTAATTATACTACTAGACATAGCAAAAAACAGTTTTTTGTAGGATGTGGTATTTTAATCAAAATAAATATTGATGTTTAGTGAAATGATTTTTTAGTTTGGTTGTTGGTCCCGTTTTTTTTGGTCAAATATTTGATAAGTCTGACCCTAGCTTGCATTAAAAAAAATTCATTTTAAAAATTTTTGGTTGGTGGTGGCGATTTGCCCATATGTATGACAAGCATATCCTTTATTTGGTATTTGTTTGTATGCATTTACAATTTGAAATTTATTATAAACATTAACTTTTTCATTATGAATTGACTTGATTTTGTAAAGTCACGTTTATCATTTTAAAATAGCTAAAAGTGTTGAGTTTAAGTTTATTATCTATTTAGGGTCGTTAAATTTACAATTGATTTTCCTCTTATTATTCTCCCTGTTGTGTGTCCTCTGTCCATTGTCCTTTCTATTGTTTAACAACTGTCTTATACGTTGGCGTGTGTAACGAACATTAAATCGTGCATATTTTATCGTGAAACAAATTAATGTTTTGCTTTCAGTCTTAAACGACATGAATTGTCATCGTTATGGGAAGGGCATTATAATTCATAATAGATCGAATAGAATTTTAAAAAAATATTCCAAAATAAAGAATTAAGTTTGTAAACGTGCAGATTTTGTAAAAACAAAGTGATGTGATATTGTTGCTGGCCAGGCGCGGAGCCAGCTTGAATCTTAGGGGGGTGGGTTTATGAAATAAAAAAGTAAAAAATCTGTTTTTTAAAGTTTATTAGACAAAAAATGTGTATATTATATTAAAAAAAACTCAACAATAAGGTTAAATAAAATATAAGATCAATATAATTAATAATATAAACTAATCTTTTTAAATAAGCAATTTATGATTTCCTTGTGAGGAAAATTTAGATAGTACAGTCTATCTACTGTCATTGTTGATCTGAGCCATGTCTTATTAGACGAAGGGTGGGAAATGACCTCTCGCTCGTAGCATTACTGACGAGCATTGAAACGAAAATTTGAAATATTTATCTGATATTTTCAGATATTTTCCATGTTTGTTGCCAATGCAACAGTTCAGGCTCAAGTTTAGATGTTAGTAGGTGCTTATCTCTTTTTTATCTTTTTTCGCGGTTTTAAAAGTTTTGTATCTGTATATGACTTGATTACACTTTGAGCTAGAAGTTTAGGTATGTTTAATACATTAGGATATCTAATAAAAATAAGAGAAATGTAACCTACAACTAGGTAGTAATCTTCAACATTTTGGATGTGATTATTTCGTTCAGATCTTGTCTTTTCGATTGGAACCTCGATTTGAACGCAAATAACTTAAACTTTTTCAAAATCGCTTTAAATTTTTCTTCGGCTTTATTTTTTTTTCTCTTCCACACACATGATTAAAGTTTTGATAAGGCTTGATCCTTTTTGAAGATCTATATCGTGCTTTTGTTAAATGATACTAAGCGGCTATTTACAATAAGTATCACACTTAAAATGAATATTCCGCAAATAAATTAAAAAGTACTAAGTGAGTTCCTTAATATAAGGCTTTTGATGACTTTTACTACACTTGTTGCAAAGTGTAAAATTGAGTCGTGACGGTCCACCCATCTTGTCTCGCATAATGTAGAGAGTTTGGCTCCCAAATACTTTGCTAAAACTGCGTTTCGCTTGGGATGATTATAAGTATATAAAAAATTTGGTCGTTTCTTTAACAAATGATACAACTTTTTGTATTAATGGCACTTGATTGCTTTAAGAAATTGAGTTGTTAGATTTACGGGAATAGCAAGGCGTTTGTTTCGCAATTGTCGCGGTTTCCAGAATTTTTTAATAGGTCCATTTTCTGCTGACATCAGAGGACACCCATCTGTTCCAACTCCTACACAATTTTTTAGGTCAAGACCAAATTTTGTCAAAGCTTTAGGAACTATTGATGATAGTGCCTTCGCATCAATTGACACATTAACGTCTTTATCAATACCCTTTGAAGCCTCTTCAAATGCGTTTACAACAAAGTCAATAAATTCTTTCCTAACAACTTTTTGTTGTATATGGAAATATCTTAAAGATAAGGAAATCTGGCTTTTCCCCGACAAATCCGTGCTTTCGTCAAAAATTATCGAATAGAATTTTGATTCATACATATTTAAAAATTTCAAATTCAAAGATGACTATGATGAAAATGTGATACGAAAAACGGTTTTATTCAAATGTATATAATAATAATTATCATAACACATATGTATATACATAAATATTGCATATACTAAAGGTATGTTCAGACCTAACAAATATTTGACAATAAAATCCAAAAAAAGCGTTGCCAGTAAATTGATCAAACTTAAGCTTTATTTTTAACAATTTCTATTTATTTACAAAACTTTAATTTTAAAATGATCTTTGTATAATGTAATTAAAGCTACGGTCACACTTATTAAATATTTGATCAAATAAGCGTAACCCCTACTTTTGTTAATAGTTAGTGAGATATAAAATGGTCTTAATATTACAAAATAAACTAATTATACTACTAAACATAGCAAAAAACTGTTTTTTGTAAGATGTGGTATTTTAATCAAAAGAAATATTGATATTAAGCGAAATGATTTTTTAGTTTGGTTGTTGGTCCCGTTTTTTTCGTCAAATATTTGATAAGTCTGACCGTAGCTTTAGAAACTGTTAAATAATGTTTGCCCTAGCCAAACGTTTTGCAAAAGCAAACAATTCTTTAAGAAAACTAGTGGTCACGTGTTGGACGTCAAATATTTAATAGGTGTGAACATAGCTTAAGGCTTATTAAAAATTCAACCGCACGCTGTTTCAAGTCAAACGTTTACTCTTTGGATAAAGATCGCACCTGCTGGGATTGAATGTAGAATAATAAGTATTTGAATACAGTAAACTAGATGTTTCATTGGAAATATCTAATAAACAACTATGTATTAGGATTAAGATTTGGATACTTTTTGAAAATTTCGTTAGAGATTCAATAAAAAAACAAAAAAAAACTTGCTGGGATTTCCTAAAATTTTGTACATTTAAAAAAAATATTATTATTGGCAATTCTTGTATTATCGAAATAAACAAAAACTATTTTTTAATTTAGGGGGGGGATTTCCTTATTCCCCCCCTGAATTGGCGCCTGTTGCTGGCAGAGATGACTTAAAGATTAAGTTAAGTTATTCAATTGTTTTTAATAAGTTTACTTTTAACATTTTATTGCGTGCAGGATAATTGAAAGGCAACATTTTTGAATCCTTGTTAGATTTAGATTTAGCTTTAGTTATTATAATTTTTATTTTTAAAATTTTTAATTTTTAAACTTTTGATTTTCTTTTTATTATTTAATATATATATTTCTTGTTAAACACAAAACCCATAACCTTAAAAAAGCTGGGACATCATGGTCGGCTAGACATTCGGATTTTGATCAACGTCTAATAATCGATTTGGGAAATGTTAAAAATGTTACACATATTGCTCTGCAGGGAAGACCGCATAGTAATGAGTTTGTCACTGAATATGCCATCAGTTATGGTATAACAGATTTAGAATTTGCCGATTATAAAGAACCTGGAGGCAATATTAAGGTAAGATGCCTCATAAAAAGACCATAAAAATAATAAGAAAAAATGGCTTAAAGCGGAAAAGGTGAAGGATTTAATGATTATGTTTTTTTGTTTTTATTTTAAGCAGACTTAACATGTAATTAATAAAAAGCAATTTATTTTTTAAAGCACTTTTAATTAATTGTATTTTAATTTAATTTTATCATATTTGCTTTAATTTTTCTTGTATTAATCTTTATTTTAAGACTTTTCTTTAATATAATTCTAACTAATATTTTTATTAACTAATTTAAATAACCAACTCTAAAAACTAACTATTATTTAACGAATTAACTTATAAAACAAAAATCAAGGTAATTCGGCATGGACTCCACTTGAAAATACTTACAATCACTTTTTAATAATTGATTTGGGTTATAAAAGCACTACACGTAAAATTGCCACTATGGGGCGGCCATTGACCAATGAATTTGTTACTGAATACATTGTACAATATTCCGATGATGGTGAATATTGGCGATCTTATGTTAATCCATCTAGTGAACCACAGGTAATTTTTTTTTTTAAATGACAATATTTATTATTGATTTTTCTTGTCTTTATTTTCGTTTGGTTAAGATGAGAGATTTAATAAATGTATAATTTCGTATTTTACATCTGTAGCAGTGTTGCCAGTTTAGACCTTCAATAGCTTGATTTAGCCATTTTTCATCTCCTTTAGCCATGAAAAAATAAATTTAGTCATTAGCCATTTTTATTTAAACAAATTTTCCTTAAAATGTGCTAAATTCCCAATTCTAACTATTGATAAACTGAAATTTATTATTGGTGGGATAAGCTATTCCTATGCGCATTTCACTGGTTGCTTAGGCCAGATCATCAGAAAACTTCATCCAAAGATCTAAGAAAAGCTAAAGATATTATTCAAATAAATAGGAATAGGAATTATAAACACTCAAAAGTCTTACCCGTAATAATATCAAAGCTTAAACAAAACACCAACAACAAACAATCTTTCTTACAATCGCGTTTTTTTAAAAAATATAATAAATGCTGTATTAGTTGTGTTTAACGTTAAACTTTTCTTTAATAGTAACCGCAAATGATTTTTAAAATAAAACAAATCAAACTGAAAAACTCCGAAAATGGGATTGATTTAAGTAAAATTAAGATTGAATCAATCTCAAAATGTGCTTGAGTCAAGTACTATAAAGTTGATTTTATCCCGAACTCGTACTTGAAAAAAACCAAAAAAGAAATTAGAAAGAGGATATTATTATGATTGATTTGCTTACTTACCCGTTTTACACCTTATAGAATGGTTAAACACCAGCTTCATGCCCGATATGGCTTTCACTTTAAAAATTGTTTGTAAAAATATAAAAAAAGAAGCAAGAGTCCAATTTTACTTTTAAAACATGAAAATAATATATTTTTTCTTCTTTCTCTGTTGTTTTTGTTGTTTCTAAACACAACAAGCAAATCGCTTTTTCCGAGTGGTTGTGATCAGTTGTAATTTTTGTTCACAGCAATATAGCAAAGTTGTAAATAATAATACAAAAAATAAGAAATTGAGTTGAGTTGTGAACCGTAATAGGGGCTTAAGTTTAGTACATTAATTGAGGAGGTCCATAACAAAACAAAACAATTCCACTTTTTAAGCTTTTGACTTTTTTACTGAATAATATTCCATATCAGTGAAAATAAACATTAAATATTGTTCTTTAGTGTTCGGTGCGGTACAAATATGGAAAACACAAACGCTCATAGTGTTTGTGTATTAAATACCTTTAAAATCGTTTCTCTATTTAAGGTCTTCGTACACAACAAAAATAGAACATTTCCTTTGGTTTTTTGTAAAAAACCACAAAGTTCGTTGTGTTCGGTTCAGCACATTAATGATCGTTCGTTTGAGTTGAGTTCAGCGAAATTTTTTATGGTTTCTAAGATATAAAGCATTTATTTTGCTCCATATCAACTACATATTTTAAAGCTTATTGAGTTTTGTTTTGCTTTACACGCCACTGTTTGCCGAATGCAGCAAATTCCTCATACAAAACATACAAAATAAATTATAAACCACAAGCCAAATAAAATGTCAACAACTCAACACACAGCAGTAATTATACGTATGCAGCATAAAAAATTAATTTTTAAAAATAGATTTAGAAAAGTGGCGTATGCTGTACAAAACAATAATTTTCACTTTCAATAAAATACTATTCACTTTTAAGTTCGTTCATAAACGTTCATAAAAAATCAGTCATAACATATGCCGGAAGCAGTGGTGAAGATACAAAAAAATTCCTTCATCGTCGATTTTCTATACTGCGTCTTTTTGGCATATGCGCCAAACTAATAATGAGCTGACATTTATAAATTGTTTTAGTAAACTATTTTACCACAACAGGTCTTTAAAAAGCTGGCTTTAATTAATTTTTTTTCACTTATCCAAACAATTGTTAAAGTGGAATTGTTGACTTTTGTTATGGAGCTCTCAGTTACTATCAGTATAGTCTCATCTTTGGCCCTGACTAGGCCATGTAGAGTTATTTATTGTGTCTCGTCTATCATCTAGTCTAAATGTTCGTGTATTATCTAACGTCTATATCCCGTTCAAAACCCTGTTAATTACACATTTTTGTTTTAAGTCGACATAATTAACTTTGTGAAAATATTAAAGGTAATTTTTTTTTATATGTTGTCTTTTATTTTGGGTTGTGGTGCAGTTGGATGGTGTTTTTGTGTCAAATTATGTTTTGTTAATGTTAATCGTTCAAGACTTAAAGAACATGTGTATTTAAGGAATTCGTTTAATTTAATTATAAATATGTAATATATATTTTTCCAAAACTACATAGATGTTCAAAGGCAACTCTGATGGCAATTCTATACATTACAATGTATTTGAAGTTCCAATTATAGCCCAATGGATACGTATTAATCCCACACGTTGGCACGATAGAATTTCTATGCGTGTTGAACTATATGGTTGTGAATATGGTAATTAAAATTTTTGCAATTATCTTTTAAACACTAGTAACAAACATAATCAATTAATCAATTTTTACAGTTGCTGAAAACCTCTACTTCAATGGTACTGGATTAGTACGTTACAACTTGCTGCAAGAGCCCATTGCTTCCACACGCGAATCTATACGTTTCCGCTTTAAAACAGCTCATGCAAATGGCATTCTTATGTACTCACGAGGCACTCAGGGAGATTATTTTGCTTTGCAGTTGATGGAGAATAAAATGGTGTTGAATTTAGATTTGGGTGGTGGTATAATGACTTCTCTATCGGTGGGCAGTTTATTGGATGATAATGTTTGGCACGATGTGGTTATATCACGTAATCGCCGTGATATTATATTTTCAGTTGATCGTGTTATAGTCCGTGGACGTATTAAAGGCGAATTTAGCCGTTTAAATCTTAATCGTGAATTGTTGCTGGGAGGTGTTCCCAATGTACAGGAAGGCATATTTGTTACACAAAACTTTACCGGCTGCATGGAGAATATTTATTTTAACTCCACCAATTTCATTAAAGAATTAAAGGAAAGCTACGAACGGGGAGAAACCTATCGTTATAATAAAGTTAACACTATATATGCTTGTCCATCACCACCTATCTATCCGGTAACATTTACCACCCGAAGTTCGTTTGTACGTCTAAAAGGTTATGAAGCCCAAAAGTCTCTTAATATTTCGTTCTATTTCCGTACCTATGAGGACAGGGGTATGATGTTGCATCATGAATTTGCCTCTGGCGGCTATGTGCGCGTTTTTCTCGATTATGGCAAAGTGAAAGTCGATTTGAAATTAGCCGATAAACCTCGAATTATTTTAGACAACTATGATGAGCAATTCAATGATGGCAAATGGCATTCGTTTGTTTTGACCATTCAGCGCAATCGTTTGGTTGTCGACATCGATCAACGGCCCATGGCAACGACCAAAAACATACAAATTTCGACTGGTCGCTTATACTATATAGCTGGTGGTGTTGAGAAAAACAATGGTTTTGTGGGATGCATGCGTTTGATTTTGGTCGATGGTAATTACAAGTTACCCAAGGATTGGGTACAAGGTGAAGAGGTTTGTTGTGGTGAAGAAGTAGTCGTGGATGCCTGTCAGATGATTGATCGTTGTAACCCAAATCCTTGTCAACACAGTGGTGTTTGTCATCAAAATTCAATGGAGTTCTTTTGTGAATGTAGCCATACTGGTTATGCGGGAGCTGTTTGTCATACCTGTAGGTGTTTTTCATTTTTGTTTAAATTGGAATTTTGATTTATTAATTGATTGTTTATTTAAATTTTAAGCTAATAATCCCTTGTCTTGTACGGCATACAAAAACGCTCAAAGTGTAAAGTCACGTGTCAGTATAAATGTTGATGTTGATGGCAGCGGACCTTTGGCGCCCTTCCCTGTTACTTGTGAATTTTACAGTAAGTTAATCGTTATATATTTTTTTTTTGATTTTTTTTCTTTGGACTTTTAAGCGAGAAAGGGAGATTTCTTAAGAAATGCTCAAAGTAAAGAAAAAAAGATTCCTTTATACATTCTTGAGTTTGCGAAAAAAGGAAAGTTTTGTTAAAAAAAAAATTCTAAAGCTAGCGGGCTAGAAAATTAAATGAAAATTATAAAAATTTAATAGAAACGAAAGCACTCTTTCTTGATCGCTAGCAAGAAAAAGGGGTTCTTGTTAAAAGTTCTTAAGCTTGCTAAAGAGTAAACCATTCTAGATCAGCGAGCAAAAAAAGAGTGATTTTTTCATTAAAAATTCTTGATTTGTGTTATTTATTAAGTTTGTTGATTATTTCAGATGATGGACGTGTTATTACCACACTGGGCCATAGTCAAGAACATACCACAACTGTAGATGGTTTCCAAGAACCTGGATCTTTTGAACAGAATATTCTCTATGATGCTGATATGCACCAAATCGAAGCCTTATTAAATCGTTCTCATTCTTGTTGGCAAAGACTAAGTTATTCGTGCAGATCTTCGAGACTTTTTAATTCACCTTGTAAGTTAACATTTATTTTATTATATACTATCAGTCTTATTTTTAACAAAAAGTTTGTACACTACGTATAACGAGCTGCTAACTAGAATGCCGATTAAGCTTTGCAGCTTGTTAGCACAGAGTTAATTCATAACAAACTTTTTTCCATCTGCTAACTTTTTATAAATCAACTCTGATTTGAATGATGCCACATTATAATACTCAAAAATGCAATACGTTTTGCATTAATAAAAAGGAAGTAAATTGAAAAAAAAAGTAAATTAAAAACAGACAAACAAAATTGTTTAACGTTAAACGGCTGTTTTTCCAAAAGTTGGTAAACGTTTGGCAGCTCGTTAACAAGAGTTTATCAAATCGTTATCCAGAGTTTGGTAACTGTATTATGAATAAGCTTTGTGCTAACTTCATGCCAACTTTTTATGCATGTATATATATGTGTTGATAAATATTTTTTATCAACTCTTAGCTGAAACTGGCAATTTCCGTCCTTTTTCATGGTGGGTCTCTCGACACAATCAACCGATGGATTATTGGGCTGGGGCTTTGCCTGGCTCTCGTAAATGTGAATGTGGTATCCTGGGCAAATGTAAAGAAAAAACCAAATGGTGTAATTGTGATTCAAACAGTATAGAATGGTTGGAAGATGGCGGTGACATCAAGGAAAAGGAATATTTGCCTGTAAAAGCTGTGAAATTTGGTGATACCGGCACTCCATTAGATGAGAAACAAGGCCGCTACACATTGGGTCCTCTGCGATGTGAAGGAGATGATTTGTTTAGTAATCAAGTTACTTTCCGCATAACAGATGCCACAATCAATTTGCCACCCTTCGATATGGGTCATTCTGGTGATGTTTATTTGGAATTCAAAACCACTATTGAGAGTGCTGTTATATTTCATGCTACTGGTCCTACGGATTACATAAAGTTGTCTATTAACGGTGGCAATAAATTGCAATTCCAATATCAAGCCGGCAGCGGTCCCTTGGGAGTTAATGTGCATACCAGTTATCATTTGAATGACAACAAATGGCATACAGTTAGTGTAGAGCGTAATAGAAAAGAAGCCCGCTTAGTTGTTGATGGTTCCATTAAAGCTGAGGTAAGGGAACCTCCAGGTCCTGTTAGAGCTCTACATTTAACTTCGGATTTTGTTATTGGTGCCACTACTGAATATCGTGACGGCTATGTGGGCTGTATACGTGCCCTACTACTTAATGGCAAAATGGTTGATTTAAAAGAACATTCCAAACGTGGCCTTTATGGCATTTCGTCCGGCTGTATGGGTCGTTGTGAGTCTAGTCCTTGCCTGAACAATGGTACTTGTATTGAAGGCTATGACAGCTATTCATGTGATTGCCGCTGGAGTGCATTTAAGGGACCCATATGTGCAGATGGTAATTTTTTTGTTAAAACTTTTCTGCAGATTTTTGGTACAAGTTTATTTTTTTTTATTAATTTTACTAGAAATTGGTGTCAATTTACGCAGTAGTTCTATGATAAGATATGAATTTGAGGGCTCTTTCCGTTCTTCGATAGCGGAAAATATACGTGTTGGTTTTACCACTACTATTCCAAAAGGTTTTCTATTGGGTTTATCCTCTAACCTGACCGGGGAATATTTAACCATACAAATTTCAAATTCAGGTAAAATTTTAAATCTTTAAAACTTCACTTATTTTTATAAACAATAATTTGTGTTATTTGTAAATTTTAGGTTTTCTACGTTGCGTTTTTGATTTTGGTTTTGAACGTCAAGAAATTATTTTCCCCAAAAAACACTTTGGCCTGGGTCAGTATCATGATGTGCGTTTTTCACGTAAAAATAGTGGCTCAACTGTAGTTTTACAAGTTGATAACTATGAACCTGTGGAATATCATTTCGATATTAAAGCTTCGGCCGATGCTCAGTTCAATAACATACAATACATGTATATTGGTAAAAATGAATCAATGACTGATGGTTTTGTGGGCTGTGTGTCACGTGTACAGTTTGATGATATCTATCCATTGAAGTTGATGTTCCAGCAGAATCCTCCACAAAATGTTAAATCATTAGGCAGTAAGTTTTTTATTTAACTAGTTTTTGTGGTTGGGAAGTTTAAGTTTAATAAAAACTGTTTTCTTTTTGTTTAGCACAATTGACCGAAGATTTCTGTGGTGTTGAACCTGTTACTCATCCCCCCATTGAGGTAGAGACCAGACCGCCACCTCTTGTTGATGAGGAGAAACTACGCAAGGCCTATAATGAAGTCGATTCGGTATTATTGGGATGTAAGTAAAATTTTTGTTTGAGTTTTGTTTAAGAAAACCAGAATTACTATTTTGCTTAGGAAATTTATTTTAAATTTTTGAAATTGAGAGTTTTATTTTGTTAATCCTTTTATCTGGCATTTGAAAATTTTTTAGTAAATAAGGGAAAACCTGTCGAAGTAAAATATTTTTAATATAATTAGTATTATTATTTAATTAAGCTTCAGGTCTCTTTTTTTATTTAGGCACTAGGGTATTCATTCGGTTAACCGTCAATCGGTTAACCGATTAATTACTACCCGATTAACTGATCGGTTAATTTAAAATTTTATTTTTTCGATTAACGATTAAACCGGTTAATTTTATTCGATTAACCGATGTAACAAAGTTTTTAATTTTTAGTAGTATTATAAAATATTTTTTGTGTTTTTTATTATTTGTTTCGTCTCATACAAAAGGTATGTGTTTGGAAATATTTTTTCATACAATAGATTTCCTTTTAGCAATACATTCTTAAAATACAGTACAAAAACAGAAACTAAGGAATTCGGACATAAACTTTTTTGCAGAATGTTCGGTGCTGAGCTTTGTCAGTTCAGTCAGATGATGGCGTAACAACAGCAGAAACTCTCGATAGTAACACAAACAGTTTTTTAACAGAATTAACCGAAACAATTAGAAGTGTTAAAAATTTTAAAAAGCTACAACAAAACTCTAATGCTTCGTTCACAATAGGCAGCAACATTTTAAGTGAAAGAATTTTTCCAAGTCAAGTTTTATCAAAATCTCTTAAATCCTAAACATTTAAACTAAATTTTTTTTCTAAAGATTATTTTATAAGATCTCCTTAAACTATTGATAATAAATAATATGAGCGTTTATTTTTTAATAAATATTAAAATAAAAAATAAATTAAAAAATATATATTAAATTTTTTGAATTATTTTTTTGTTTGCTCTTTTTAGTATAAGAATTATTATGTTTGGTATGTTATTGTTGTTTTTCATTAACTTATGCATTTTTATTTTTTGAAATTACTAAATTTATTAAAAAAAACTTTATTAATCGGTTAACCGATCAAAAACAAAATTAACCGATTATTAACCGATTAAACCAAAACCTCGGTTAATTAATGGAGCGATTAACCGATTAATGCAAAAACCCGATTAAATGAATACCCTATTAGGCACACAAAGGAGTGCCGAAATATTGGATTAAATAAAATTAATATTTTTTATAAAAAAAAGAGACCTGAGGCTTAATTAAATAATAATACTAATCAGATTTTGTAAAGGTCGAATGAGAGTCAATTTATATTTTTAATATAGATTTTTCATGCAAGTTTTTTTTTGTAAATTCTTATATTTTCAAAATTGGATTTTTAATTTTTGTTATTTTTAAATTCTAACATTTTTTTTTGATTAAAACTTTTAAAGATGAATTAAATAATTTAAAATATTTCATTTTTCAAAACTCAAATATTTTTTTTTTTTTAACAATTTTTGAAAAAAAAAAATGATATATATTTTGTTCTCAACAACCCACATTTTCAATTAAGAAAACGCTTGCAAATCTTTCCCAGAACAATATTTCCTATATGTCATTATTTTTAAATCATTTTGTTACTATTTTCATTCAAAACTATATTAAATTATGTATTATGAACGTCATTTACCATTTCATACAAATTGTTGCTGAAGTAGAGGTAGACTCAACTTTTTTAAAAAACTGTAGTTACATCTCTGTTTAAAAAAATAAAAGGAAAATATATGAAATACTTGGGGAACAAATAAGATTGAAGAAAAAACGAAGTTGTTGCTCCCGTTGTGAACAACGTTTTAAAGGTTTTCAATTTAACAATTAACAAAAAAAAAAAAAATTTAATTTAAAATTTTTTTTTCTTGGAAAATAAATTTTTTTTTATATTTAAAAATTTTTATATTATTTTTGGATTTTTTAAATAGAATATGCACATTTTTAAAACTTTCGAAATTAAGAGCCAAGAGCTTTGTTTTCTAAAACAAAAAATTTAGATAAAGATGATTCAAATTTACGAAGAGAAAAGTTCGGCCGGCAATTATGAAAGAAAAATGGAAATCGAAAACACAAAACGCAAGAATTTGGAAGTTGTTTTTAATACACTTTTAATTTTATTTTTACAATTTTTGTTATAAAATTCCGTTTAATAATAAAAGTTTTTTATTACAGAAATCATATTCAAAAACAAAGTTCAAAATTCTCGCGTTTTGCGTTTTCGATTTCCAGAACACCCCTGTATGTGTCCTTTTTTATTTATTTGAAAAATGTTTTAAGAACACATATTTAAAAATTTAATTAAAATTTTTTTTCGATTTCCTAAAATCAGTGTTATTTTATTCGTTCCAGGTCTTTTAATCATCCTTTTCCTTTTACTGTGCTTAATGGTCTTCTTAATTGGCCGCTATTTGCACCGACATAAGGGTGATTATCTAACACACGAAGATCAGGGTGCCGATGGCGCTGATGATCCCGATGAGGCTGTAGTCCATTCAACAACTGGCCATCAAGTAACCAAACGAAAAGAATGGTTTATATAGTTCGCAATGTCAAACGCAGGCGAATGGTCAACACAATAATAATCATAAGCCGAAGTTAAGCAATTAAAAAAGAACGAACAAAATGAAGAAGAATGCAAAAAATACGAATCAAGACGACTTTTAAATACAACAGAAAGACTTTTTCCATCAAAAACAACAATTTTGAAGCGAAATGAATACCTAAAAAAACAAAAAAAGCTGGCCTTAAAACTTTAAAAAATAAAACAAATAACAAAAAATAGTGCTGAAATGCGTTTTTTGCATTCAACCATAAGTTACTGCCAATTTTCGTTTGCAAATTATTTTTTTTTATTATTTTTGAAACTGCAGCTATTTTAAAAAATAATTTCTTATTTTACTTAAGTGCATGATTTGTAATAACCATTTTTTGTTTAACAAACAATAAGTATAATCTTTTTAAAAGTCTTTTGTTTTATACACAATAGTATATTGTAAAGCTTTATAGAACGTTCTTTTTTTTCTTTTGAATATTTGGTTTATATTTGTATTATTATTTATTTTTTATAAACATGGTCACAATAGTTAAACCATTTTATTTCCGTTCTTAATTACTTATCTTATGTTCTTTATGCCGTCCATTATTTTGTACTTTTCTTTTAGTTAGTATTTTTTTAGTTATAATTTTTAATATTAATTTTTTTGCTTTTACTTTTTTTTTTACAAATTATGCAATACAAATTGTTTTTATACTTTATTTTATAAACAACCAGTCTTAAGTGAATTTTTTTTTTAATTTTTGTTTAAAAGAAGTTTTAACGAAAGCAACTGTAATTAAAAATAATAGTATTTAATTCTATTTGTAAACACGTTTCTTTTTCCTGTTTTCTGTCTTAATATTGTTTAAAAATTTAAAATAAAAAAAAATACTGGCTTTAAATTTGTTTTTACTTTATTTATAAAGAAGAGTAATTTAAATTAACAAGAAAAGTAAAGGAAACGTGTTACTACATTCCATTATAATCTATCATACATAAAACTGTAATTGTGTTAAAACAATAATTTTTAATTATTTGTCAACTTTTAATTGTAGCAATTAGTTTGTTAATTATAAAAACAAAAATGAAAAAATAAATTTTAAAATTTTACAAATATAAAAAACATAAAATCTAAAAAAACAAATTTATTAAATAAAAAAAAAAAAAAAACTAAGCAAAATGTAGTATACATTTATACTAAGTTAAAGTATATATACATAAATATAAAGTTAAAAAAATTTTTTTAAAATGTTGAACAAATTAATTTAGATATTTTTTATTCAAAATCTGTTTAAAAGAGCAAGAAAAACTGCAATTAAAACCAACAGCGTTGTTTCGAATTTCGATTTGAAATCAAATATCAAATGGAAACTCCTATGTCCATACGATACAAATTCACAGCTTTAGTTCAATTGCCATCCGTAATCGACCCATTAATTTCTCGTAGCATGATTTTGCTAGTTACACCCCTAATAACTTTTTGTTTCTTATGCGAGAACAACGGACTTTATCAACCCAGCGTTTTCAAATCGCCAAACGGTTCGGAAAACGCATTTGAGCATGTTCTAAAAACCGCGCGATATCCTTGCGTTTTGCTATTTTTCGAAGTTGTGTTTGAGCAATGAAAGCATATGGTTTATCATAACAAATCATAAACAAACAAATTAATTTTAATGCCTACATTAAATGCTGGCTATATTAGCGTTTAAAGGATTCAATCAACAATTAAATTAATACCGTGAAAAAAATGTTACAAGTTTTTCTTTCAATAAAAAGAAATTATCAGGCCTGTCACAGAAATAAATTCCTATCGAAAGTGGAAATGATTTCGTATCTTCACATAAAACGAAAGCACTTTAAGTCGGAATTGATTTTTGCGACAGGCCTGTAAGAAAGTCTTTGCACCCAATGTTTCATAATATTTTTTTTTTCGTAAGACTAACGGTTTTTGAGAAAAGTCGTTTAAAAAAATTCTAAATTATCTCGAAAAAAGGCAATTGTTTAATTTTTTGAATACTATGGCCGATTTCACCAATTTATTTATATATCAAAATTATGTTTAAAAATCGTTTTTCATGTCAAATAAAAATAAAATTATATCGCACTTGTTGTATTAACTCAAAATTTAAAAATGTTTAGGAGAAGCAAACAATTTTTAATTTTACATTAAAGGCATATCACACTGGTTGGTTCTTCTAAAGGAGGTCACTCAAAATTTTAAATTTCCAGTAGAGACAAAAAACTGTTTTCTTTTTATATGCACTCTTATACTATTTTTTTTGCAAAATACTAGAGAAATTGATCTAAGATTTTAACAGTGCGTGGATATGACTGATTTCGATCGATTTCTTGTGATAATTGAAACATTTTGAATTGACGCTCTTTAGAAGAACCAGCGCGATATGGAAAATAATTTTTAAACCACCCGTTTCATTGCCAAAAAGCAGACAAAATAGCACAATATTTTAACAGCAGTTAGATATGCATATTACGTATTTTTTTTTTGCAAAATGTGAAAAAAATTTAAATTTTGAGTTTATATGTATACTATTGTTGAATAAGTGCGATATGAAAAACTATCAGGGTTGTGCTGGAAATCAAAACGTAAAAACGCAAGAATTTTAAAAAGAATTTCTTAAAAGATTGCTGTAATAAAAGAATTTTTTGACAAATTTTATACAAATATTTCTCTATTAAACAGAATTTTATAACAAAAATTATAAAAATTAGATTAAAAGTGTATTAAAAACAACTTCGAAATTCTTGCTTTTTACGTTTTCGATTTCCAGCACATTCCTGTACATTTAAATATGAATTGATATTTAAATACAATTGGTGAAATTGGCCATTAATATTTTGCCGTTAGCGAGAGTTTTACAAAAACCCGTTTTTAAAAACGAAACTTTTTTAAGCGGCGCACATAGGGACAAATTTAGTGCGACAAAATTATTTACTTCATATGGATTCAATAAATTTTAATGAAACTAGGTAGCTCAAGATTTTTAGGATCGCTGATTACAAATCTGATGCCAATGGCGGACAATTTTTAAAAAATTGATCAAATTCGCTTAAAAGTTATTACACGGGATTTTTTTAGGGTCGCTGATTACAAATCTGATGCCAATGGCGGACAATTTTTAAAAAATTGATCGAATTCGCTTAAAAGTTATTACACGGGATTTTTTTAGGGTCGCTGATTACAAATCTGATGCCAATGGCGGACAATTTTTAAAAAATTGATCGAATTCGCTTAAAAGTTATTACACGGGATTTTGGGGTCGCTGATTACGAAATTAAAAATTCAAATTCCAAAACATTAGGCCTAATTAAAAACTTAAAACGAGAATACCTTTAAAAAGCGGAATTAATAATTATATTTTAAAAAGTTTTTATTTAAATTTGATCAACTGGTGTTTATACTACTTAAAATAATAAGAACTATAATTAATTGTTTCACGTTTTTTTTTAAATATCAAGATGACATACGGGGACATTATATCAATTTTTATTTTATTTTATATTAACATCTTCATAGTCTTGGACGTCATCAAACTCCTGTGGGGTAATTCTGTAACTTTTTAACGACAAAAATTTGTCGTTAAGTAGTAAATTTTTAAAATTTTTACTTAAAATTTTCTACTTAAAGTTACAGAATTACCCCACTGTTCATAATTATCTTCTTCGTTGCCACAGAAAGTGGGCACCCTTAGCATATTTAGTACAGTTTCATTAACTATTGCTTTACTTTTTTTTTTTAGCTTTTTTTCGGTTATCGGTCACAACAGGGTCCGAAGAAACCAGCATCCAGTTAAGTATGTCAGTATTGATATTGGCAGTGTACATCAGTGGTGCACACAAGTATTTTGTGAGGAGACTGCACATAATGTAAAATTTAGCGATTTAAAAAAAATGTCATTTGCATGTGGGATTTTCAGAATTAGGTGTACTACCTAAGAAAAATAGGCTCTATTTCTGGAAAGTGGAAAGAGGTGGACCTCCACTTGACTTTTTTACACTTACTAGCAGTTGTTTTTTTATTTAACTTATAAGGATAAGTCGTGGAACTGTTTGGTACTTTTTTTGTAGCTCTAGCTAAAGTAAATTTTTCAATATATTTCATAATAAAAACAGTACACTATACCTACACTACATATAATTGTTATTTTAATAAAAACTGCAAAGTTATTCCGAAGTTTCTTATTTTTTTTTTGTCTTTTTTGCCCGTACTATTAGTGTAAGCTATGCTATGAGTCATCTGGGGAAAGTCGATTTTGAAAACGTACCGAAAATATAGTTTTTAGTAAAATACGTTTTTGTCAATATTCATCTCAATTTAAGAGTTAAGACTATAGTTTAAAAATGTATTTAAAAATCGTTCGAAACTTATCACACCTGTTAAAAACCATTGTTGTCGATCGGTTTTCATCCCATATTTTTATTGTTTAAACAAACTTGAAGGCGATTTGATTCGGAAACTAAGAAGTCATTGATTGTTGATCCACAAAGAAGGCAAATATGAATTTACAAATACAAAGTCTGCAAAGTAGTGTTATGTGTTATTTTAATGGGCCTATTATTTCCATAAACACCAAATTTGAGTTGCTTGAAATCAGGCAACGCCGCTGATGATAAAATATAATTTTTTTTTGTATCTTTACATCAGCTGCGTTGCCTGATTTCGGCTTACAACTTCAGTTGAGTTGCCAGCAAGAAATTAAAACCCGAAATTAAAAAAAAAAAAAAAAATATATAATTACAGTTTATTAGTTAATAATTTTTAAATATATTTTAGTCCTACAATTATATTTATGTTCAAAACATCGAAGATATTTCTTCTTAATTTGTTCTTTATTAAAAAGTTATTTAATAAATTTAAAATAAGTTAAGCAAACCTTTGGTCACACTTAACAAACATTTGACGCTCACACGTGACCACTACTTTTATTAAACATTTGTTTAATTTTGCATAGCTTTGGCTAAACTTAACAGCTTTTTTAGATTATTAACTACGTTCTTCTACAATTTTTTCAGAATAAAATTTAGTAAATCAATAAAAGTTGTTAAAAAGAAAGCTTTTAGTAGATCAATTTAGTGGTTACGCTATTTTTTTTTAGATATTTTTGTCAAATATTTGTTAAGTTTGAACATACATTTAATTAAGTATATATTTTTAAGAACATAAGAAATATTTACAATAAAATTAAACAAATAAAGAGAACAATAAATCTTAATACATACAACAAAGTAATTTTGAATTATTTATTAGTGAAGCAAAAAAAAAAATCTAAACAATATTTAAAAGAATTGCCTTACAAAGAATTATTATTAAATACTGATAATTAATTTCTTAAATTTATTATAGCGCACTTGTTTAACCATACTGTATTAACTCAAAATTTAAGTCTTCAGTATGTAGTTCAAAATTAAGGAAAACCTTATTAAGCCCCACCGGTGTTTGAGAGTTCAAAATCCTCCCGCCCGTCCGAAGGCCGGCAATGCATAAAACTTAGTGAGCGAAACTTGTGTTGAAATGTTTCGACCACATCTTCTAGGATTTTGAATAGGCTTTTTTATGATACCCATATTGCTTCATCAAAACGTAAGTAAATTGAGATACATATAAGCAAATTTTTTTCAAAATTTCGAAGCCCCATAACAAGGAAAATATGCATCGCTGTTTAAAATTACGTGTTCTACCCCCTAAAAGCCAAACTGTCTATATTGCTTGGCAGTTCCTTAAAAAAAAATTTTTTTGAATCGACTTTCACTGAATTTTGTTTGTTTTAACGTAGCGGTGTTTGCAAGTAGTTTACTTATATATCGTCACCTGAAATGCAACAGGACGTAATTTTGGATTGAATTTGATGTAATTTGCCAAAATGCATTATAATCAATCAAAAAACCGATTTTGATTTTTTTGGAGTTTAGGTTTTTTTAATTTAAATAAACATTTACTTTTTCAATTATTATAGTACAAGTATAAGTGCATTTTTAAATTGTCTAGTTATTTGTTTAAAATCCAAGTTAAATTTTTTACATTGTACAGTTAGGTTGCCAGTTAGTTTCTGGCAACATTAGTTTCGGTATAGAGATATTTTTCAAATATTCTGTAAATAATCAGGGGACTAATCACCGCATTCGATATCAAGTAAACTATCCCATTTTTCTGCATGCGATAGACACTGATGTTTCCAATTAAAACTCGAGAGATTTAATGTCTATGGTTACTAGATATCGAAAGCTATCCTCTCAAATTACGATGCATTTCATTCGATATCGACACCACCAGTAGTTGAAATCGCCTTGGTTTTGATTATTACTCAGTTCACTGCAGTGATGCCATAACTGTTTGATGAGAATATGCCAAAACTTCAAAAACAATCTGCGAAAATCTGCTCAATCGTAATACATACGAAGAAAATATGCTTAAAGCCTGCTAAGATTAAAACATGAAATTTTAAATTTTCTAAAAATATGTTAAATTTGTAGACAAAAATACGCTAAAAATCTTCTGAATTTTTATAAAAAATATTATGCTAAAAAGTGCTAAATAAAAAGGAATTTTAATATGTATATACATATTTCATTAAAAATTTCATTTTTTAAAAATGTATTATATTAATAATGCCAAAAACGAAAAAGTAGTAACAATTTGAATATGATATTGTTTGGAAATATAGTATAGTAATTTCTGTTTGAAAAAATTTGTTAAAAAACGTTCTAAAAATTAAAAATATGCTAAAAAATCTGCTTTTGGTCAAGTAAATATTCTAAAAAGCAGTTAAACATTTTCCCAACTCAATCTGCTAAATCTAGCAGAAAATATTCTTAAATGGGAGCACTGGTTCACTGCGTAACCCCAGGTCTACACTAAAGATAAATATCTCAACAAGTTGGCAATAACGTCGGCAGAATAACAGAGCAATATTTCTTATTGCTCAGCTTATGTTAAAGGCATGGGAAAACGTATTTATATTAACTTATAATTTGAAAAAAATCAAGGAAGAAGGTGCAGTGTAAAAACTGACGCTATCTTGCAAAAATTATTTTTATTAATATAAATTCTTTCTTATTCGACTTGATTATTTAAATGTACATTAATTTGTTTAAGCTTGAGGTCTCTTTTCATATAAAAATATTAATTTTTATTAAATTTATTTTTTTTTTTTTGTTAAAATAAAGTTAATATTTTTATATAAATTTTTCATATTATTCGAATGTGTATTCTATGTCAAATACATTCCTCAAAAGCTTTTTTTTATACTTTAATAGTCTCATTCCTTCATTATTTCACAGGAATATTTTCTATGCACTATCAGAATTTTTGTTTGTATATTTCTGTTACGAAGCTTACCTTAGCTATCCTTTGGTTAGCAATGAAGTAAATTGTAAAGAAAATTTATACAACTATTAGATACCAGCAGAATGTAATGCATTTTCTGGCCCGCTACGGCCTTCGTCAGCATTCTTTGTATCTTATAACTGGATAGTGCCTATTGTAAATTTTATGTATTTAACTTAATTATTTTATCAAATAGAATCTGGGAATTTATTTCTCATGGTGAGAATAGAAATACACATTCGAATAATATGAAAAATTTATATAATAAATGTAACTCATAAAATTTACAATAGGCACTATCCAGTTATAAGATACAAAGAATGCTGACGAAGGCCGTAGCGGGCCAGAAAATGCATTACATTCTGCTGGTATCTAATAGTTGTATAAATTTTCTTTACAATTTACTTCATTGCTAACCAAAGGATAGCTAAGGTAAGCTTCGTAACAGAAATATACAAACAAAAATTCTGATAGTGCATAGAAAATATTCCTGTGAAATAATGAAGGAATGAGACTATTAAAGTATAAAAAAAAGCTTTTGAGGAATGTATTTGACATAGAATACACATTCGAATAATATGAAAAATTTATATAATAAATGTAACTCACCATGAGAAATAAATTCCCAGATTCTATTTGATAAAATAGTTAATATTTTTATATAAAAAAGAACTCAAGCTTAAAACAAATTAATATAAATTTAAATAATGAAGATTGAATAAGAAAAAAATTTTATTAATAAAAATAATTTTTGCAATATAATTTTAATGTTTATTTAATTCTTTAATTTTATTCTATTACTTCAATAATAATTTGCTACCATTTCACAAACTTAATTTCAATTTGCTTCTATTTTTTTTCTTTTTGTTTCTTTTATTTAATTGACAACTAATTTTACGTATTGTATAATTATATCGCCAATGTGTATGTGATATTCGAAGGTGGCACAATATATTGTCAACAATCAAAAGACTTTTGATTTTTATTGCACAACGAAAAAAAAGTGAAATGTGTTGGCAACATTGTCCAATGCTGTTTAGTTATTCCTATAGGTAAAGTTCAACTTTTTATTAAATGAAAGTTGAGCAATACATATTTAAATTGAAACTATTGTGCGACTTATTGCATAATATAGCACAAAATGGAAATAATATGGCGAATATCATATAAAAAAATATTGCAAGTGTATGCCGCTTTATGTAAGAAATAATTGTCAGCGAATATTGACTTACTACTATTGCAACATAAATTGCTGGCAATAAATATGTACAAAAAAGTGCTGTCTACATAAAAGATAACATAATTTTGACATTAACTGCAATATTTATCTCTGGTATAGACGGTCAGTAAATAGCAAAAATACTACCCAAACACACTGTACAGTGCCAGACTTTAGCACTGAACTTGTGTAGTGTATGCCCGGCGTTATTGACATTGTGGCTGTGCAACAAGTTAAAGTAGAAATTAAATTCAAAATAAAAAATTGAGAAAAACACGATAGCTTTGCAAATTCCTAATTCAAACGATCTTCACCAGCACAGCCTCGACGCATGATTTTATTCCTGTAATATTAAAAATCATGTTTTCTGTAGAAGAAAACATTTTATATATGTTTGGGCAACCTCCTGTGTATTTTTTTTGTTTTTGTTTTGTGCAGCCCTTTGTTGTAACCTTTTTTTGATCTGCTCAAACATATGTATGTATAATTCCAAGGACGTTTGTGTCATCAATCAATTATGTAAAATTTCTAGCGGAACTTTTATTCGTGCTTAGGCTAAATAAAAATTTCTTTTAAGCCTAATCAAATTAATTTTTCTTACGGTGCACCGATTCTAAATAGAATTGCTATTAAACAATTTTCGGTTTTAATAAGAAGTTCTCATTTATGTATATTAAAAAAAAAATTCAAATATCGGGCCTGTTCTGAAAATCACGTGATTTCAAATCACGTGTTTTTCAAATCACGAGCGTGATTTTGTGGTGTTCTGAAAGTCATACCGTTTTTGTGTTTCTCCCTGTGCTTTCGGCAATTGAAGATCACACCAAAACACACAAAAACGGGACACTTAAATATCACACGTGTGATTTTAGTAGGCACATGTGATTTGAAATCACGTGATTTGAGTAAAAGTGATTTGCAGAACAGGCCTGTATATACAAATTTTATATCTAACTTTAAAATTAAAAATACCGTTAACCGTTTTTTTTCACAGAAACTGCATACTCATTTTAAACGTGTGGCATCTCCAAGGTTTTTATCTATTCCATTTTAGTTTTTATTTCCGCTCAATTTGTTAAAGATGCTAAGATTTTGGTTGCCGGTAATAGATAAAAAAATTATAAAATTAAAATCTCGTTTGTATTTAAAAAATATATAATTAAAATAATTAAGGGCTTAAATTTATAAATAAAGTTTTTTCTAATAAAATTTTTAAAAAAAATAAAGTGTAAAGCATTAAATAAAAGTTTGGGCCAGAGGGCCATCTTAGAATGTTCAATCAAATTGCAACATAATTAATACCTATTAGTGTATAAAGTTCTTGGTGCTTACTTTAAAAATTAAGAAAAAATTATAAGTTTATTGAATATAAAGCAAAAAATGTCTAAAATTTTAATAAATAAAAAGAAATTTAACAAATACATATGTATGTATGTACATAGTGTGCCGTCCCTAACCAAACATAAAGTAAAGAAGATTTCTTCTTTTTGTTATTATATTTTGATCGTTTGATTGTTATGATTTTGTTGTTGTTGTGTATTTGCATGCATTTAAGTGAGTGTTGTTTTAAGAGAAAATGTCATTGCTATCATTGAGTTAAAGGAGTAGAAGAGTAGAAAAGTTTTAAAATACATAATTGCAATAAATTGAATTCAACGTAAATAAATGAATAAAAAAAGTATTAAAAGAGTGATAAATAAATTAAATTTTTAAGGAGAAATATAGAAAGAAATAATTAAAGTGTTTACAAAATTAAAAAAGTGTTTAAAAAAGTTTTTGTAGGTATAATGTTTAATTAAATGCATAGAAGCTAGCTTTCCCTCAACAATAAATTTCAGTGTATTTATCAAATATGAAAAATTGGGAATTCAGCACGTCATACAGAAATCTTATTAATAGAAAAAAGTAAGTTTGCAATAGAATGGCCTGTTTTGAATAAATAATAAATAATCCAAATAAAAAATTAAAAAAAAAAATGTATTTAACTCAACTATCAATGGAAAATATTTTACTTGGATCATTGAAATTGTCAAGGTAAATAAAATCAATATATTATTACGAAATTTAATTAAGTCAATATTATTTATAGTCTTAGTAATAAGCAGGGAAATAAGCTTTAAAAAAAGTTTTTTATGCGTATTAATTATGCTGTAAAACTTGAAAGTATGCCCTAAAAGTTGCTAAAATATGCTCCATAAAATAAAAAATTAGGAACTTATTTCAAATTTGCTTATTTCCAAAATCAACTTTATAATATTCGCTTTACTCTTTTATAACATTGCGTTTACATTTGACAGCACTGGAAAAACTGTAAGAAAATACATATAAGTGGTCAAAAATATTAGCTGTGTTCATTTACTAAAAATTGTTATAAATTTGTAACAATTGTTAAATTTAAAATTTTTTTTAACAAGTACTTATAACATTTACTTGTTACAATTTGTAGTAAATGAACACAGCTAATAGCATGTTTTTATCTGATATTTTACCAAAATCTATGCACTTGCTTAAATATAAACTTTTATTTAAATTTTTTTAAAAATAAGTCACTTACGGCCAATTTCACCAAGTTCAGTTATAACTAACTATCAGCTATATCTGCCAAAAACATATTATTAACTGTAATAAATTTTTACCAAAAATCTTACAAACATTTTAGCATTTTTTAGCATTGCCCATGCCTAATGCCTGATTTAGCAGTAAAACATTGAGAGATCTGGCCACACTGACTAATTGCATAAAAAGGGGCCCTACAAGAAGACTACCGGTAATTTTAACCCGCATTTAACCCGCTACTTCGTTAGCGTCTCCTTTTATTTGTGGACATATTTTTATGCCAAAGTTTATTTTTCTAGGCTTAAACTTGTTTAAATTCTAGCATTTAACCCGCTACTTTGTAATCGGGCTTTTTCTTTCATAAACATATTTATATGCCAAAGTATATGTATCTATGTTTTAGCAAAAAAGTTCCAAAATTTTTACCTCATAGGTTGATATTCACACAGGACTTTGCACCTATTATTTTGTGTTTCTAAGTTTAATATTATAGAAAATTCAAAAAGTACTACTCGTATAACACAAAAGCAAATGAAAGAAAGTTAATTTCCCGTATTATCCTTTTTGATACTTGTTTCACCCCATTTATGTATGAAAAATTTCAGTGTTGAATTGGGAGCCCATAATTTAGTACGAATATGTCAATGAATGGAGAAAAATATTTTGTAAAAAGGACCACATGACCTTGCAAGTTGAATTTGATGTTTCTAGGTCCAATACTAACGGAAATTCAAAAAGAACCAATTAATGAACAAAAAAGTACCTAAAAGCCCTCTTTCAGGTTCTTATCCACTCAGGACCTTGCATGTTTAATTTTATGTTTCTAGGTCCAATATTAACGGAAATTAAAAAAGTACCAGTTAGAGAACAAAAAAGTACCAAAAAGTTCCCTCATAGAACCTTATCCACTCAGGACATTGCATGTTGAATCTTATGTTTTAAGGTCCAATATTAACGACAATAAATAAATACCAGTTGCAGAAACAAAAAGCTAAAGAAAAACATAAATTTCCCGTATTCCCCTTTTTGGTACTATTTTTTCCCCCCATTTAGTTATCAAAAATGTCAGTATTGTAGTGAGAGCCCATAATTAAGTACGAATATGTCAATGGAGAAAATGTTTTGTAAAAAAAGTACCAACAATAGTTATGATTGTTGCCCTTTAAATGCTCGAATTTCGAAAAAGTACCATATTTATATTCGTATTTTTTGATAAGTTTCGAATGTGGTATAGACTTTGTTTCTATGTTGATTGGTTCAAAAGATAGATGGGGTGCCAAAAAAGTACCAAAATTCAGGTTTCACCCGTTTGCTCCCTAATAGGACCGAATTTTAAAAAAATACAAGACACCTGTCCGCTTATTTTTCTAAAGAACAACGATAAGTATGACGCATTTACCCTTTTTTACCCCCTAAACATTCGAATTTTCAAAAATCCCGTCTTAGTGGATCGATTTGGGGAGTCACTTATCTCTGGTCCAAATTCAAGTTTTTAGCTACAGGCGTTTAGGCTGTGCGATGATGAATCAGTGAGTCAGTAACGTTACAATTTTATATATAAGTATATATAGATAAATAGATGGAGAAAAATGTTGTGAAAAAGTAACAAAATTTGGAACGATTTTCACACCTTAATCATTTGAATTTCAAAAAAGTTCCAAAACTGTTCTGTATTTTTTAAGATAAGGTACGAATGTGATATAATTTGTATTTACCCTGTTACTCCACAAAAATGGCCATACTTCAAAAAAGTACCAAACGCCAGTCTGTTAATTTTTTTAATGAACAATAATAAGTATTAAATTTTTTGTATTATTTTTAGTTTAGGAGATATGAGGTTAGCGAATTTTTCTAATGAACAACAATAAATGTTAATGTTTTCCTTTAGCTTAGGAGGTATGAGGCTAACAGGATCGATTAAGCGCGACGACAGACCCCGGTCCTAATGTTAACCTTATAGCTTTAGACGTTTAGGCTCTGCGATGAAAGATAAATAGATGGAGAAAAATATTTTAAAAAGAAAATAACAAACATATCTTAGGAGGTATGAGTTTAGCAGGATCGATTCAGCGAGAGTAGAGCCTCCGGTCCAAATGTCAAACTTTAGGCTCTGCGACGAAAGATAAATAGATGGAGAAAAACAAACATATGTTGGTACAATTTTGACCCCTTAAACGTTCGAATTTCAATAAAGTACCAAATATGCGTTTGTACTTTTTAGATAAGTTACAAAAGTGTTTTTAGTTTTTCTACTCTAACATACATGTTAGAGTAGAAACACTAATGTAAAATTGTTGCAAGTGTGTTAGTAAAAATTTTTTTTTTTTAAATAACAGAGCAATTTATGGGTCTTTTACGGATGACAACTGAACGGAAGTTGAGTTGCCAGCAGCGTAAGCAGGACACGTTGCTCAGGTTAAAATATAAAAAGGAAAAAATTTGTATATTTTAACAGGAGCGGCTTTGCCTTACAAAGTATTTGTTATGCCTAAAAGTAATCTTTAAATTAAATTGTATAACATTTAAAGTGTCATAATAAGCATAAATTTGTTAAGATTTTACATAAAGAATTATAGAAAAAGTTTCAAGAAACTACCAAGCTTTTAAGATTAGGAAGGTATAAATACAGGGCAAGATTGTGCGGTAATGGTATTTAATAATTGAACGCGAAAAAATGTTTAGCCCTAAACCAAAAAATGGATTAATTTGGCCCTTTTTTTTAATTACTATTTACTCCCTTTATCATAAAAAATATTTAAATTTTATTAAAGGTTAATTAAACAAATTTTCATATAAAATTCGTTTTATAAACCGGTTATAAGCATGGACTATTGTTTATGAATAAGGCCTTTAGTCTTCTAGCCCGTTTTTACTTTTTGTTCTCATAATCGATTATATTTTTTAATTAACAAAAAAATAAATGTATATTTTAGCCGTTTTTGCACATAAAAATAATTAAATGATAATGTACTAAAACAATAATTTTTTCAATTTAGCCCTTTTTAGCCTGTTTTTCAAATGTCTTCACGCGTTAAATGTCCCAAAAATTGGCATCACTGTAGATAAGATTGTGAACTGTGTTTTTATTTTTATAATAAAAGTTGTTAACGTGAATAAGCGTGTGTTTATTCGTTTTTAATATGCAAAGATTTATTTAGTTTTAAAAAGGTAAAAAAGTAACAAACATGTTCTGAAAATCGAATTCGAGTGAAATTAAAATCGAACAAATTTTAAAAACTATTCTTTGTTCAAAGTTCAAAAACATACATATTTCCTTTTATGTACCTCATTTTTTAGGACCACTTATCTGTACGAGAACTACTTTAAAAGTCAGGAAAAGCTGCGTTCATTTAAAAAAAATTAAATTAAAAATCTCTATTAATTTCAAAATTATCTACAGTAGTTTTGACTTAACTGCCTTTTATTTACGTGCACTTTTGACTTAACTGCACAAAATTGTTAATTTTTGGAATTCTTGTTTACGTGCATTTTGTATACCTGCATATTTTTCATATTTTTGGGCAGCTTTCAAATATTTTCATACAAAACATCAAAGTTAGCTGCACACGAAAAAAAATATGGTGGCCCCTTTTTCGCATAAATATCCAATTTGTTTATACTGTTTATAAAAATATAATTCGCAATTAATTTGGTTTTTTTTTTTCATAAATGGTTATGTTCTTTGTGAATTCTCATTGTTTTTATTAATGTTCATTCTATATTAAATATAGGTACATACATACATGTATAAAACTATCTGTTGTTTTAGCTTTGTTCACAATCAGAGAAACAATTTCGTTTTTTCTTCTATCTTTTTTCTTCCTATATATTTCATATATTTTCCTTTCATTTTTATTTAGAACAAAAATGTAACTAAAATTTTTTTAAAATGTAACTAAAGTTGAGTGAACTAGAATTTCAACAACAATTTGTATGAAATTGTTTCTGACGTTAAAAATAATTTTATTTAGTTTTGAATGAAAATTTCAACAAAATGTTGTAAAAAATAATAATAAATGCATAATATTGTTGTGGTTAAAATTTGCAAACGGTTTCTTAATGCAAAATGTGAGTGGTTGCAAAAGAAATTGTTGCTCTATTATGATGAAATAAAATTTTAATAAATTATAAGTTTATGTATAAATAAAATAGTTTTTTTGTTCTACTTTTAAATCAAAAACTTTACTTTAGCTGCACTATTGTGAGGAAACCACAATTGTGTACCTGAACATCAAGGCAGGTAAATGCATTTAAGATAACTACATTTTTGATTTACCTCCACAAAAAATCTTGCAAAGGAAATTGTGCAGCCAAGTCAAACTTACTGTATTTACAATTTAATTCTTTAAAAAATCGAATTTTATATGAAAATATCGATAGAAAGTTGTAGTTTACTGAGTTAGGCAGCTGATTTAGGTAGAGCGTCAGGCGTTTATTCTCAAATGAAAATTCTATTGCTAATTAATTTTCATTTAACCAAACCGACCTATTATCGATCTATTAAATAAGATTTTGCAGCCGCATTCTAAAGGTTTCTTTCGCATCAACTGTATAGAAATGAGATGTTTTGTTATAAACAAATCTTGACGCTCTTATTTTAGTAACTCAGTTAGTAAACATTGGGTTTTTGAGAAAATAAGCAAGTTTTGTGATCACTTTTAATTTTCTTCAAAAATAAAATTTTACAATAAAATTTAAATCGACTGTCATTTTTTGAAAAAACTTTTTTGGGGAAAAATATGGATTTTTTTTTCGTAAAAACTTCTAAAAAATACTTACCCGATAGTTTTAAAAATGTTTTTTCCAGTATAAATAAAATAAATTTTTTTTAGATTTTGTTTTAGATTTTTTGTTTTCTTAATTAATATTTGATTTATTTTATTTTTTATCTAGACTATTACAGTTCACATAATTGTAAATACTCATTAATTTAACATCACTAAATATTTCCTTTTAAATTGCTAATCAAAAAATAATTTCTTAACATTTAAAATCTACGGTTTATTTTAAATATTTTGTTGTTTTTTTCACTACAAACACAATTAAAATGTATCTATAGATATTTTTAAATTTCTAATGATATTAAGGGCTCAGTTTTGTAAAATGAACTTGAAATTCCAAAACAAAAATCGTTAAAAAATATTTTAAATAATGAAACATGTTTCATTCGTTTTACAAAAAAAATTTTTTAATTTAATAAACTTTGACAAACTATTTTTAGGTATTATGTACAAGAGTTTCCATAAATAAACTATTTAAAATCTTTATAAATACTAACAACGAATTGCAAAAATAATCAAAAGATATGGAATTACATATGTATGTTATTTTTTTTTTGGATATAAAATTTATCGAATTTTTGGTAAAAAATTTATCTTTTTTATTAAAAAAAAGTTTTTAGTAAAATTTATTGTTTTTAAAGTTATTTGTTTTTTTTTTTTTTTTGTTAAATTTGCGATTTTGAAATTGGAGAAGAAAATACGGCATAATTTCGATCGATATCGAATGCCGTATTTTGGTCCCTGATATTTTTTTTTGCCTTTAGCGATTATTTTTTGTAAAATCTGTCTAGTTGTAACATTTTTTTTGATTTCAGTGATGTTATTTAAAATCGATTTTTCGTAAAGTTGAACTCCGATATTTTATAATTTGGATTTATTAAGGACTTTTTGCAAGTCTAGCTACTTTTTTGATACTCATGGCGATTTCTTTTTTGAGAAATATGTTGCATTAATGTTGCATGTTCTACAATTTTGTGTTCTTTTGTACAAAAAATTCAACTGCGCAAAAAATGTTGAAGTTCTTTTGTAAATATGTTGATGGAAAACAAGCAAAACATGTTGCATATTTTACCCTCACTTTCACTTACAGGATCATATATTTGAACTGCAAAACTTGTTAAAACAATGGAGGATAGAGGTCAGTGAGCAATAGCATTCACTTTGCGTTGGGAATAATACCTCAACACTCGCATGTAAAATACCTGGAAATACATCTAGATCACGTTAAAGTCGAATTTTTAAATTAGTTGACTTATTGAAAGATTATCTGTTCCTAGTCTCGATTGCAAACTTCAACTTTACAACTCTATCATAAAGTCAATCTGGTGCTACAGTATTTAGTTATGGGGAACTGCCTCGGCCTCTATAATCGAAAAAATTCAAAGGCCAAAATAAACTTTTTCGAAAAATTACAGCTGCCTCCTCGTATCTTAAAAACTCAAATATTCACAAGGATCTCAATGTGCCTGCCATTAGTAAAAACTATGATTACAAGATTTGCAGTAAAATATCCATATCCACTAGCTCGAAATATTTTAAATAATGGCGGCCACACTCGCTTAAGCCCTTATGACACTACATTTTTTATTCATTAATTGATATAGAATTGATAGAAAGAAACAGTAAATGTTAGAAAGAGCTAACTATACATAATGTAAATAAAGATTCTTGTTTTTTTTTTTTCTCTTGTTATGGTTTTGTTTCAGGGATGGCGTTGAGAATTTTTAAAATTGTACCAACAACCTTTAAAACTTTTACTTTTTTACCCTAATTGTACTTAAAGATTTTTTTTAGTTGAAATTAATTTTATTTATGTTCATAAAAAACACCAAAAAAAGGTATTATAAATCTTAGTTTAAAAAGTATCAACAAAAAAGTACAATTGAAACAACTTAGCCATCCCTGTTTTGTTTATTTTATTAAATGTTGCCAACTTTTTGTTTATGAGAAACCTAAAAACAGAAAATGTAAACAATTTTACATTTTTTTTGACATAACTTCATTTTTTATCGATAACTTAATTAAAATTTTTGACAGTTTGCCATTTATCTTAATACAGCTGAACTCTTTGCACTTGGTAAATTTTTGTATTACATTATATTTGTACTGCTCACCAAAACTTGAACAATGCATTAAAAATGTAGTGTCATAAGGGCTTTAAGAAGAAGAGATACTGAAGGGTTCATCCGATTAGATGAGCTCTTAACAGTTTACGATAATAAGCCAAGAATAATTAAAGAGCTAAAGGATGAGATAATTCGGCACATTTACGACATTGAACCTCAATTATGTCTCAAAGTCATTGAAAATATGGACGATCGGATGAAGTATGCCACCGAATTCTCGGCGAGCATTTGACCGATATTTTTTTCATACAAAGTTGTGATAGATCATTCTATAATAATAAAAAATTTTAAGATAATTCTCAGAAAACTTTTTGTTTTTTGTTTTACAATTAACATCGTGCGTTTTGGTTGTACCACCCATTATTTTAATGAATTAGACATTTTTAAGAGATCCTACATTTTTGAGCTTTTTTTATTGTTGGTGTTAGTTTTTGTAACCTTTAAGGATTTTTAGATAATTATGTTTTTTGGTAAAAAAGCGTTTTGTTTTTTTATCAAAGTACCGTTTAAAAAAAAATATTGCCTTAAACCTTTCTTTATTTTAAAGAAACTTTGGAATCAGTGATGTTATAAGCAGGGAAAAATTGCTATTCGTAGGGATTTTCTTCTAAAAAATATTGCGTAGAAAAAAAAAAATGACAGATTTGTTAAAATCATTAAAATGTAAAAAAAATCGCGCTTATATTCTGAACTTTTGATAAAATTTGAATTTTTTCCGATATAAAATTAAAATTATTAGAAAAATTTTAGCAATAAAATCGATTTTTGAAAAAATTCGTTTTTTTTTCTTTATAATAAAGTTATCAAATTAAATAAAATTTGCGGTTTTTTATTTTTTTTGCGACTTTTAACATTTTTGGAAAAATAAAATAATTTTTCTTATATAATTTTAAAAATAACAATTTTTTTACGCTTATTGAATATGACGATGTTAGCTGAGTTAGCGATTTTTGGAATTTTGCTGGGTTTTTACATGGTGAAATAAACAGGGTGCAGCACTTCGCCAGATGACGATTTTTTGCTCTTGCCTTGTTTGTCTAGGTTTATGTCAAAGTTTTGTTTATATTTACAAAAAGTCCACGTTGTGTGCTGTGATTATTGTATTTTAATTAAGTTTTTGATCATTTTAAATTAAAATAAATAAGATATTGACCATAATTAAATAAAAATTGGCTAACAATTGATTTGATTTTTGTTTAATGTATTTTTTGACGTAAACGGTGATGTAATTTCCATTTTTGTTGTAATGTTGTATTTGTTGCCGTAACGATGCCACCTGCTTATTCCATCATGGGTTTTTATGACTACTTTAAAAATTTGACATTCTTTTTCTTTAAAGCGACTTAGCTCAAATTTTTTTAGATTTTGTCGAATTAACAACTTTGTTGATAAAATTAAAGCTTTTCTTTCATTTTAGCGATTTTTTTGCTTTGAGCTATTTTGTAAGCTAAAGCGTTTTTGATGAATTTTTTGTGAAATTAATGACATTTATTATTTTTTTTTTACGAAAACACACTTTTAGAAGATAACTTTGTTTTTAGCGTTTGTTTTTGCCACAATTTTTAATTTTAGTCTCTTTTATGGTAAAACGTTAGATATTCAGCCTTATTCCGGTTGTCGTTCTCGTAATCGATCAAGTCGTTTTTTGTAAGAGATTAAAGAACACTGGTTGTGTGTTACTTTAATCTCTTACAAAAAACGACTTTATCGATTACGACAACGACAACCGGAATAAGGCCAATTATTGGTTTTTTTGATTAATTGCCCATTTTGTAATTTTTCGTTATTTCATTATTTTTGTTGAAATGTATTTTTTTTTGAACAATTTTGATTGTAAAAACTGTACTTTTTTTGATTTAAGCGATTTTTTTTGATTTCAGTCAAAATCGCCATGAAAATTTACTTTTTGGTAAAAAAGAGTTTTTATGTTGACGACTTCTCTAATTTTTGCTATTTTTCTATTCGTACTCAATAAGTCTAGATTGACATAACTTTAAATTTCTTTTATTTTTATTATTCTCATTTTGGCGATTTTTGATCTGTTTTTTCATTAAATGATTTTTATTTCAAAGTTTTAATTAAGATTAATGGGTCGATTATGGAGGACGACTGAACTGAAGTTGAGTTGAAAGCAGCGAGCGTCTGGCAACGCCGCACTATATTTTTACATGGGCGGCGTTGCCTAATTCCGCTGCTGGCAACTCTACTTCAGTTGTGTTGCTATCCGATTTCGACCCACAAATTTTCATTAGGACTTTTTTGCTTGAAAATGTGTAGGCGAAGGGTGAAGATAGGCATGCAAGGTAGCTACGCTCATGCCTGCTTATTCAAGCAAAAAAATTCTCCATAAAAATCTAGTCAAATATTTTTGTAATCATAATTTTTACTAGTTTTTTTTTAAAGCGCATTTTTATAAAATTTGTTTTTTCTCTTATTTTTCTCATTTCTTCAAATTGATTTCGCAATTCGTTTTATTTCGTTAATAAAATTATTTTAATGTATATTTTAAAAAAGTTTTTATAAAAATATTGTAAATTAAGAAAAAAGGTGGGTTCAAATTATATTTAATTTTATGATTTTTTTTCTTTTAATAATTGATTTAGTTTTAATTTTAATAAACACATTTTGAATTATATGTAATACTTTCTCAGTTAATTCTAAAGATAAATTAGTTTTTTTTTTATTAATGATATTTTAAGTACTTTATTAATAGTTTTGATTACATATGTATTTGCTACAAATTAAAAAGTCTAATCAATAAGTTAATAAGTATTAAAAGTAAAAATAATACTACAAATCACAAAAACACTGAATGCTTAAAAATTCGATTTTTATTAATCGTTGCTTGCAAAAGATCAGATGATTTAAAAATTAACACAATTTTTTAAGAAGAAAAACTGAATCTATTACCGATATGGTAACATTGGAAAACAATATCATTTTGTAACAAACCTGAAATGAAACGAATGTGAAATGTGTTAAAAAAAAATAAATTCAGGTTTCTACAAAATTGTATAAAAACCGAATCTTTTATACCATTCACCCATGCACACTGGTAAATTCCGGCCAAAAATAATTTTTTTTTTAATTTTAATAAAATTGTGATGACAGATTATAGCGAACACTTCAAGACATTCAACTCATTTTTTAATTTGGCTCTTCGATAACTATTTTACTGTTAATACTGGAGCAAAGTCGATAATTTTTTTCTTGCAAATTTAAGGTTTTCAAAGTTGATTTTTGTACTTTGAAATAAAAGTTAGCTATGAATTTACCTTTAAAGTTTTCCTCTTAAATAAGCACGTTAATTTTAAACCGTATTAGAAATTAATCACTCCATGTGGTAATTGTGATTTTGTGCGCGTTATTTTTTTGGATAAGTGAAGTGATTATGAGTTACTTTTAAAATAAATAAAACCTAAAGTAAGCTAAATTTAAAGAGACCATAACAAAAAAGGTGGGGCTAGGGGAGGTTAAGTGATAATTATATCTAGTAATGGGTGCGTTCGTAAATGCATTACTGCGCTGCATCAGTGATTTAAAATGGTTATATATTTATCAGTGAAGTAAATGTGTACCAAAAAATTGTGAAATACTCCACAAAAATAATAGTCACACAATAATAAATATAATAATTTTTCTCTTATCGCCATTAAAAAAAGTTTGCTTTTCTGATGCAGCGCAGTGATGCATTTACGACATACCCAATGTTAAGTATCAAAAGTAAGTACTATACATCTCAGCTGCCATCACCTGCCACCCCAGTAATTAGATCATTTTTAGTGACTTTATATATTTTTATAAGATAAGCGTGACTGACTGTATATATTTTTATAAGATTAGCGTGACTGACTGGGTGATCATTGCCCAGCCCAAACGACTTTAGCCAGACACTTGAAATTTTGTATGTAGACTCCCCTCCCAATGTGTAAATAAAAAAGTAGAGACTTTTGGAAATTCATTTCATAAGGGGTTAAAAAGCGGTTAAAATCAGTAACATTATATCTCGTGATCTAACAGAGATAGACGTAAAATTCAAAAAAATATCATTATTGAATCGAAAATTAAATTGTCATGTGCTTGGTACTTTTTTGAAATTTGCACATTCTGGGCAAAAATATAATTTTGGTAAACAATTTATCTTCTTAAGTAATAAAGGTAAAAATAAAATTTAAATTGTGTTCTCTTCTCTTTAAAAGTTCTCATTTTGGTACCTTTTGGAAATTCGAATATATAAATATCGTTAGTACTTTTTCTATTAGGCTTTTTTTATTTTTATTTTTATATGCCCAATATTTGAATGCCAAATTTCAGCTATTTACTTAAAGAACTGATATATGTGATTTTTAGTTGAACTGTTAATTTTAATTTCGATATTTTTAGTTAGGCTTGAGCTCATCAAATTTAATTTTAATCAAATTATTTTTTCTGAAGAAAGAAATTCCTGATAATTGCAGCAAATTTCGAACCACCAGTACCACTGGTTAAAGATTGACGTTTGACTATTGACTGGCAGGCACCGCAGTGGTGCAGAGGTTAGAACTCAAAGAATTCTGATGAAATAATGTGGTCATTCTTGAAACATGCAAATTCAACCCAGGTTCGAGCCCCAGCTCAGCCAAGAAAATTATCAATAAAATTTTTTAAAAAAATTTTATGTTGTAAAATTCCTTCCTTCAGTAAAAATAATTTAATGGAAATTAAATTTGATAAACTCAAGCCTAACTAAAAATTTCGAAATTAGAATTTAACAGTTCAACTAAAAATCACAATTGTTCTTAAAATAGCTATGGCACAAGCTTCTAATGTTTACATTTGTACTTTAAGTTGTACAAATAAAAATGTCTTCGAAAGTGGACAAAAAACATAAAAAACAGATGTATTCAGGTTTTCAAGACAAATTCTTGACAGAAAGTATACGAAAAAACGGAAGAAAGGAAGCAACATGTAATATAAGATTGAAAATGATAATTGCAGCAAATTTCGAACCACCAGTACCACTGGTTAAAGATTGACGTTTGACTGTTGACTGGCAGGCACCGCTGTGGTGCAGAGGTTAGAACTCAAATAATTCTGATGAAAGAATGTGGTGATTCTTGAAACATGCAAATTCAACCCAGGTTCGAGCCCCAGCTCAGCCAAGAAAATTATCAATAAAATTTTAATAAAAAATTTCATGTTGTAAAATTCCTTCCTTCAGTAAAAATAATTTAATGGAAACTAAATTGGATAAACTCAAGCCTAACTAAAAAGAACAGATATTTGTTATATATAGCTATGCAGTCGCGAGTACAGGGAAAGAAAAATGAATTGGTACACATCCCAACCCACCCTCAACCCCCACCTTAAACAGAAAAATATATACCAAAAGAAATTTAGCAAAATGGTATGTTTCAGCTGAAGGCTCCTAAACAATCCCCCTCTCACCCATCCCACAGGAGCTCAAGTCGGATCCACGTCTGAGTTATGTAAAGATATATATACATATGTTTATGTTTATAATCACATAAGTTTTCATATTATATTATAACCATATATGATCATATCTTCTTTTATTTGCTCAGGTAGGCAAAAAGATGGGGACAGGAGATGAGCATTCCACAAACTATTGATGTAATCGATACAAATGATCATATTTTATTACAGCTCCAAAGCCCTTTTTTAATTTTGTGCGATAATTTTGGGTCGTCAATGATTACCTGTCCAACCCCTGTATGTATGTGTCCAAAATTTTACCTAGGGATCAAACATGCTATTTTAAGTTGGATACCAAATTTTAGCCATTTACGAAAATAAATAAAGAAGTTATGGATTTTTGGCCGGAATTGACCAGTGTGCCATGGCGCGTTAAGAACAGAAAGTAATATAAATATAGTTCTTTAGATAATAATAAATCTTGTGAAACGCCCACTTCTCCAATCCCGCCCACATTATTTACCCTTTCAGACCCCGATGCATCGATTGTGCAGAAGGGTTTTGGTCTCAATATTTTCGCCTCTATTTGACCAATATCAAAAAGAACGGCGTGCATCGATTACGCTAATTGTTCTTTATGTTTGTTTCTAAAATTATTAGCTATTCGATTTACCGTTACTTAAATAATTGTGAAATTTTTGCGTCACATTTTAGTTTTGTCAATTAAGTTGTGTTTTAAATTTAAAAAGTACTAACTGTTAACAAATAGTGAAGTGGGCATATTTTAACTAAAAAAAATATGAATTTTAATGTTTCAAGCTAATTGAAGTCATTAAATGCAATAAAAATGCTTTCTAGCTAAAAATTTTAATGAGATGCATCAATTGTGCGTGTCCTGAAAGACCTTGAAGGATATAAAAATGGTAAAACCTAAACATTGATTATATTTCTTAAAGATATAGAGACCATATATTCCAAAAATTATTTAGAAATTCCCAGTGGTTTAGCTTCAGGTCTGAAAGGGTTAAGGATGTTGTGTGTTGATAACCAAGATGCTTCTTTCTACCTAATTTGGAACTTTAACTCTCGCCGTTCTCCAACTATACAAAAAAAAAAAAAAAAAAAAAAAAAAAAAAAAAAAAAACAACAACAAGGGATTTATGGGTAAAATTAGAGACAGTCGTGGTTTTTTGCTCATATCTCAGTCATTTATATACCGATCTGGCTGAGTTTCGATAGAAAACTTTAACGGAGTATATGTGATATATAAATGTTACAACCTGATCCCCATCGTTCCTGGGGTCTTCGGAAAAGCCAGTATGTGAAACCTGTTAGCCAGGAAAATTAGTTTTGGTTTGTTACAACATTAAAAGGCAAAAACAAGATAGATACATAATTAGGTTTCGCTTCAAAACCTTTTGCCAGCTTACTGCTAAATGTCTACATTAGGGTGGCCGTTATTTTTTTTATTTTGATTTCTTATATTCTCCCCCCCTAAATCGGTTCAGTTTTATGTAAAAAAAAATACAAAAAAATTTCGTAGCGATAAGTTGTGTTTTAGGGGGGCGTCCGTCCCTCAAAATTTGCCATCAAACCATTTATTCAAATGTAATTTGTTTGCGTATGACTGACTATCTTCTAAAAACAACATTTTACAAGAATATTATATATGGCAATATTTTAGCTCTTCTAGTCAACAACATAAGCCTCTAAGAAAGTTTTTTGCTAAAATCAATATTTTAGAAAATAATTAAGAAAATAAAAATAAAATACCAAACATTTTATATACGTTTTATGTATATAAAAGGGGGATTTAATGTCAAGTGACCCAATTTTGAAATAGATGTCTTTCGATTTAAATAAAATTTACACCAATTTTAGTACTGTTAGATAGTAGCTTAGACACAAATTTTCAACAAGATCGGTCAAAAAGTTTCTGAGTTAGAGGGGGTCAAAGTTTGACATTTTGGCCATACAGGTGTTCTTTCTCATCCATGTAACTTATTACCTATTGGTGTAAGCAAAATTTGTCCCAAGTAGCTTAGATAGCTTTATGATCAAACTTTTTAAAAAAAATTTTTTTGTTTTTTTAAAAAATTTTTTAAATATTTTTTTTTTAAATTTATCACTTGGCTAAAAAAAATAAAAAAAAAGATTTAAATCTAAAAAAAAAAATTTAAACATTTTTTAAAAAAAAACAAAAAAATATTTTTAAAAAAGATTGATTAAATAGCTATCTAAGCTACTTGGGACAAATTTTGCTAACACCAATAGGTAATAAGTTACATGGATGAGAAAGAACACCTGTATGGCAAACTTTGACCCCCTCTACCTCTGAAACATTTTGACCAATCTTGTTGAAAATTTGTGTGTAAACTACTATCTAATAGGACTAACCTTGGTGTAAATTTCATCCAAATCGGAAGACATCGATTTCAAAATTGTGTCACTTGACATTAAATCGCCTTTTTATATACATATATTAAACGTATATAAAATGTTTGGTATTTTGTTGTTATTTTCTTAATTATTTTCTAAGATATTAGTCTTAGCAAAAAACTTTCTTGGAGGCTTATGTTGTTGACTAGAAGAGCTAAAATATTGCCATATATCATATTCTTGTAAAATGTTGTTTTTAGAAGATAGTCATACGCAAACAAATTACATTTGAATAAATGGCTTGATGGCAAACTTTGAGGGGCGGACGCCCTCCCTAAAACACAACTTATCGCTACGAAATTTTTTTGTATTTTTTTCTACATAAAACTGAACCGATTTGGAGGGCGAGAGTATAAGAAATCAAAAAAAAAAAAAGTTCTCCATACAACTAACGGCCACGCTTGTCTACATGTTAAATTTTTTAAATTCTATATTTTAGATTTATATAAAATTTTTAAGCTTTCAGTGGTTTGTTAATTAACATCTACTTTTAAGTCTTATACTTTAAGTTTTGCTTATATGAGTTGAATGAAACAATTTTGAATATTTTCTTTAACTCAGTCTAATGTTTAACATTTATATATTTAAATATGTATGATTTGTTTTGTATATCGTTGCAAATTGGTATCTACACTATAAAGATGTTATTCACAAAAAAATTAACTGTTTTTATATGTTTAACGTGAACGATTTTTAGGGATGGATAATTATGAGTTTAAGAGTTTTCAACAGTTTCTTAATAGTCATTTTATAATAAAATCGTAAACATATTTCATTAGCTTAGAGAAGATATATGTTTAAATATGGTCAGTGATGCCAGGAGAAATTTAAAAAAATCCCTACGTATCTAAAAAAATCCCTTTTACCCTACAACCAAAAAAATTTTCCTTACACTTTTCCCTAAGTTAAAAATTTATTGTTTTAGCAACAGGCAAACAAAAACATATTTTGTTAAAATTTTGTAAATATTATAATTAAAGCATTTATCAACAACAAGAAAAAAAACCAACTGTGTGACAATTTTAAATTTTGTCTTTTTGACAGAAATACCTGTCTATATATCCATTAGTCTAGAGACAAAACACATTCAAACTTCGTATAAAGAGCTTAATATTTTTTAAGAATACTTATTTTAAATATTTTTTTTTAAGATATAAGAATCTAAAAGTTTTTAGCAAACTTGGTACCAAATATGAAAGAAGGCTGTGTAAAATTTAAAAAAAAATATTTTCTTCAGTTCCCTTGAACTAAACTGTAAAAAAACTTTCCTTTTAAAGATATATCCTTCCTTAACTTTAAAAGTTTTTATTACAAATTTCTTAAAGATTCGAAAATGCATTGTTTTATTTCTCTTAGTTTAGAAGGTTTGATTGTTTTTTTTTTACAATTCCGCGAATATCTATCTAATGTTATTATAGGGGCGCGACGAATATTCGGGTACACGGTTTTGGCAATTGTTGAAGATTGTCAGGCTGCTGGGACTCATAGTAAAGGGTTTCTGTTAAAAAATACTACATTTGTACTTAAATGCTATTGTATATGAAAAGTTTTAATTTTTTGATGAAAATAAGACGAATATTTACGTTTTTTAGACAATATATGGGAAATGAGATAATATTTTGAAAATTCCCTACATTTGCCTTAAAATAAAAAAATCTGTCCTTTTTTTCCCTACGCTTGAAATTTTCCGAAAAAATCCCTACAAAAAGGGAAAATACCCTACTATTGGCATCACTGGTCACGGCACAGTCAGAGAACCGAAACGTTCGCCCATTGTTCATTCATGAGCGAGTGTGAACTTTTAAATTTTGCTGCTTATTTTCATTCATGAGTATGAAGAATAAAAAATCACTCATGAGAAAATAAAAATTTTTCGATATATTCATTCTTGAATTGTTCAGATGCACAGATGGCGCATTCCACTTTTTTAGATAATTTTCTACTGCACATGACGTCACAAAGGATAAAACTGTATAAGATTTTGATTTAAAAACAGTGCCCAATAGTCTTTTTCTACGTCACGCAAGCCATCAACAACCAAACGGACCTGCGTAATGCGTTATCTTGTTTATTTGATTTATGGTTTCTATGAGACTCATTTCGTTTATTCATATTGGAATTCTCCATAAGTGAAAAGAACTGTGAGCAATGCTCCTCATTTATGTTGTTGAAGTTGCTCGGTAATTTGTACGACATAGCACGAATAGCCTGTGTGCGTTTTGTGAACACGTTTGGTTGTTGTAAAATTTTTTTGTTGTCCTTATTAGCCAAAGTGTGTGATTTAATTTTTTTTTTGTTGGCAAACGTTATTGACTTCTCATTCATGAGCAAATTTATCAATGACTATATATCGGGTTTTTCAACAAGAACTTTGTTTATAAGCGCTCGCATAGAAAACAATTCTAAAATCTGCTAAATAATATAAAGAGTTATCCATTTAGTGGCTTAAAAAACCGCTGGTCTGGGAAAACTGTCAACTGTTAAAGATTTTTCGTCTGAAGTATCATTTGTTTAGTGTAAGGCTTGCCATTTAAAACAATGGTCCTCAAAAGGGAGTGTCGGCATAATATAATAATTAATGGCAAAAATACAAAAACAAAATATCATTTGTAAACCATAATATAGTTGCAGCGAGCATAAATACGACACGGTTAATCATAAAATGGCTGCGGTAAAAATTTAGTTTAGCTATCCGTAACCATATGCTTTTTCTCTACGTGAACAAGTAAGTGTTTACTAAAATATTTTAACTCTTATGATATTGAATAATACATTTTTTTGTTATATTGGTGTTATTTATTGTCAATTATTGATATGAAATTCATAAGTTTAATGAATTTGTAAAGTTTGAAAAACAGCTAAATAGTTTGCGTAAAGTACTATCTATAATAATATTATTTTTTAAAAAAATTAAATTTGTATATTCCAAATGATTTTAAAATTTTTCGTATGGTCATGGTACCGGCTATTGCTTTATCTTTATGTCACGTCTAATTGGAACTTTGATATCAAATATATTTTAAGATAGAGCGTAACTTTTTTGGCGAAGAGAACAAAATTGATTTAATCTATTGAAATAGTAGAAATAGAAGTTTAAATAGACCTTAAATCACAGACTATTGCAAAACTCACTTCACATTTTCTTTTAGATCATTTAAAATCATTTGGAAAAGCTTACTAAACTATTAAAAAAACAATTAATATGTATCTATTCCATATTGATATGCATTAATTGCACTTAAATAAAAAAAATTCTAAATTAAACTAATGTGCTTACATTTTAAATTAATTGCATTTGTAAGTTTTTTTTTTTATAAAATCTTAACCCAAAAGAATACATGTTTTATATGGCCCCAGATTACTAAACTGTTTTAAAGGAAAAATGTTCATACATGTGAAACTTACAGTAAAAATATAATTGCAGCCGTCAATCATATCACGATTGCATCAGTCCTCTGTACGGCTATCGCAACCATATTAAAGTTGCTCACGGTCACTTTATGTTTGTTCTAATCAACCATAGCAAGTTGGTCTTAAAACATGATAAAAAAAAGCAAAATGTTTAATTTGAAACATAACAATGGTAACACTAATAAAGTACATGTTTGTAGGCAATCATATGTTAGATTGTGGTGAATATGTAGCGGACTGATGCAATCGTATTTCAATCACAATGATTGTCACAATAAGAATGATTAAAGTAAACAGAATATTCGTGAATAGTCTTCAACTATACAGAATGAGTTATCTGTGGCCACACTGAACAATGTTTTTTCGCTCGGGGCATATTTGTTTTATAAACAAAATTTAGCAACAATAAAATTAAATCATATGATTTTTGTAAATAATTTTAATTTATGAAATTTTGCTTGCACTCAAATTTTTTGGTAACCTCATTTACACACAGCAAATATTCTTAAAGCTAAAGGTCCATACCACGCGTTCTATACGTTTTATACATTTCGCCAAAAAGGTAAAGTGTACACAGAAAGAAAAACGCTGGAGATAAATTAGGTTTTTTATATTTACTTTAAGTACGAGTCGTACTTAAAAATTCAAGTACGAATAACACTTTAACGTACTTAAAATAATCCTTAATGGGAATACTTTCGAAAACCAATCCCGGAATTTCTTAAAACAAGTATAACAATTTTAGACAAGTAAAAAAAGATTGAACTTTTCGTTCTGAGAATAAAATTACAAAGTGAGCGTTTTAATCTGATATAACTTATTAGTCTCATCTCTCAGCATTGCATTCCTTAGGCCTGGAAAAGAATAAAGTAGTTGTAGTAGTAGCTGAAACTGACGAATGCTTTGTAGCGCGAAAAAGTTTAAAATTTCGAATATTGTGCTTTAACTTCAACTGCAATGACTACAACAACTACGTATTATGTTGAAAATACTTTGAAACTGCCGTTTTTAACTTTTCACAGCTTGCAGCGCTATTCGTAACGTTGTGCTACAGCGACTATTCTGTTCCCCACTTTCTGCTTGTGTTTATCAAAGTTTGTTGTAGAAACTACAACAAGCTGCGATTGGGTTTACTTTCTACTCCTTTATGCGTCGCATGAGTCAGCTGTTTTTGAAAGCCAGGGATGGGAACTAATATTTTATTTTCAATGTTATCGATTAATATGATTGGGTGGTGGATTTCTTTTTGCCAAAATTGTTTTTATTTGAAGAAAAAAAATCAATACAAAAAACTTGCGACCCAAAACGCGTTGCATGTTACTTGAATTTAAAAACGTACAAAATGCACTGAGAGTATCAAACGCAACAACGCGTAGAACGCGCGTTTTGCGTTTAAAAGAGAACGAGAGAAAAAAAAATGATTATTATCATTCTTCTCTTTTGATAAACTCAATACTTGCTCAAGAGAACTTGCTAGGTGGTAACGGGATAAAATTTACTTTTGTGAACATTTGATTTTAGATTCTAAAATTAAGAAAGTTTCGTTGCAGCCACTATTTTTTTTTTTTGTTGAATTAAGCAATCTTTTATGTTGCCCTATCTGAAAAATTAGCAATTTTTTTTAAATCTTTCTTTGCTTAATGGTCGATGTTTTTTTCGATGTTTGAATTATTTAATAATGAGAAAACAAAAAACATCATATGATTCAATTTTAAGTTAATTTTCTGCCGATATTTTGCTAAAGTTTTTTCGTTAATTTCGTACTAAAACTAATTTTACTAAATATTAAAATTCAAAAAATAATACTCACTTGAAGAATTTCTAAGTGTTTTTTTAGTTGTTGTAAAAATTCTTTAAGACGTGCTTTTAAGTTCTTTCTTCTTTAATTTTTTTGTATCTTTTTTCCATTTTTCATAACTTTTCTTTCATTTTCAATGAATTCTTCGCAACTATTTTTTGTGGTGGTAGTAAAAAAGTTCTGTTGTTATAATTAAATTATGTACATTTTCAGATTTTTGTTTTGTTTGTTTGTTCTATAAAAATATTGATGGTTTTTCTTTTTTTTTTTTTTAACATCATAACAGTTATTTCCAATAATGAGGTTTACACACATTCCAATAATCTCTTTAGTCAGCAGCCTCTTCGCCCGGTTCAAGGGTCATATTAATACCTTTATAGTTTTTCATATGCTCCAAAAGCCATTGGAAAAGTTTATCTCACAATATTGTACAGACCACAAAGAGAGCGATAACAAAAAACATCATGGCCACTATGTCTTTGTGTAAACTACGATCCTTGGAAAAGGGCCGGGTGATATACGATTCTTTACGCGCTCGATTTAACAACCATAAAGGTATAACCAACTGCATTATGTCCGGAACCATAAAACCAATATCGCGTACAATTTGATGGGCATAACCTTCACCACGCAAGACATTGAAAAAGAATTGATCGAAACTGCTGGCGATTATGTGCAAAATGGCAATGCCAACAATGCAAAAGATTTTCTTAGTTGTAACCGCATTGGTGTTGTCGGCCAAATGCATAACCATGACAGTGGAAATGATTTCGGTTATCTTAAATAAGAAAAAAAATTTTAAAAACATTAAATTTCATACAATATTTTTTTAAAAGTTCGCACTTACCGTAAAAAACAATTGGTGATTCCACTGCTGATAGTAGTCATCATTGTAATAGTTCATATACGCCCACCATGCATAATAATGGGAAAATATCGAGAGACTGAAAAGCACGAGCATTGTGTAGCGCAAACGTTGCTGTAGTATGAGAGCAATCAAACGTTTAATACATTCGTACAGGGCAATCACGGCGAATACAGTTAACAGCCACATTTTGAATGTATTTTGAGTGGCATTGAAATACATGTGTTTGTAGGAGGCCACACCAGACTCGTAGGGACCCTTGAAGACAGTATCCCAGCATGAGCACGTACAAAAGTGCTTATCAACGTAACGCGCATAATTCTCCCAAAAGTACCACAATATCGCAATGTGAGCTGGTGGTATAAGAGCTGGTGCTAAACTGCCGCACGCAGCAGGCAGCCATTTAGTATCAAACATTTTAAGCTACAAAAAGTGAAAAAAAATTGCAAGTAAAATTTAATATTATGAAGGAATACGAATTGTTCTGGCCATAGCTACTAGTTACAAGTGCACTTGCTGCAAAATATTGAAGGAGGAGGGTGTTGAACACATAAAAATTATTTACCAAAAAAAAAACCGTTTTAATATTCCCTGTTTACTTTTTTATTTCCAACCTTCAATTTGTTTATAATTGGGGCTTGAGTATATTGAGAGGAGTTTATTGTGTATTCGTTTCTTCCTTATTCCTTAGGCAGAATTGCGATGTAAACCAAAAACTATTTTACCAACTGCTTAAAACTATTTTATTTCATTTCATTAATAAAGTGAAGTTGGTTTCAAAAGATAAAAGTGCTTAAATAATAATATGTAAAACCTTTAAATTTATCTTGATTTCAAAAAAATATTACTCAATTTATTTATTTTACTTTATTGTTTAAAATAAGCTTTAATGTGCTGTTTCCAAAAGACAGGCAAGTGATTGTGTAGTCAAATTTATATGAAAATAAATTAAAATTAACAAAAATTAAATATTAGGCTGATGTCAGAGTTGCAGCTAGAAGCTATAATAATTTTTCTATGTCAATGCTTGAAAGTGTCAGAGCGAATGCTATATTGAACAACCTGTGGTCGTATTCTGTAATTCGCTAAAGCTTAATCTCTATCGCTAAAAATCTATAAAGTGATTTTAGCGATTTTTGGCTACGAATGCAATACTGTAAAAATTTAATTCGCCGCAATTTTAGCTTTTAATGTCATCGCTAAAATGTTTAAATTTTGTATTCTGTAATACCCTTTGTACACTTGCATACATTTCGGAGGAACGCATGGAAGATGTTGAAAATGTGAAATACGCGTTCACACTTGAAACATCTACTATCAATAAAAAATGTCACCATTTCTAAAAAAAAATCTGTTATTTTTTTCTACAAAAGTGCCAATATCTTAAGAGATAACACCAAAATTTATTTCTTATTCATTTTGTTTAATAATTTTAGCGAAATTAAGCAAAATAAGGCTTGCAAAAAAGGAAAAACTTGAGAAATGGTAGCGCTGCTTTCAAAGCAACTTCCATTTTGTCAGTGATGCCACAATAATTACAGAATTTATTGCCACTTTTCTAGTGATGACACTAAAAGAATCGAAAAATGTAAAAGGGAACAAAATGAGATAGTAACATTCTGTAAAGATGTTGAACAATTTTGATTTTTAGCCCTATGTATTTCTTATGGGAAAATTCCAACATCTTCGCAAATTGATGTTAAATGTTAAATGTTGACAAGTGTGATCGAGATTTAGCATCAGCTAAGCGAAGCGCTTTCGGTTTAAAAATGATTAAAACCGGTCGGTTTCGGTTCGGTTTTCGGTTTTGAAAATATCCCAATAAAACTACATGTACAATATTGTATTGCTGTATTCACAAAACCGCTTGTATCGGCTGTATGTTCTATTAACACACATAATTCACTATTGTTTTTTATACGACATACAAGGGGTTTTGTGAATACGGCATATGTAATAAAATTTTTATGATTTGTTTTAACCCAGCTAGTGAAATTTTTTTGTAAAAATTCCCTAAATGCGTACTCTCAGATCACTTATGATGATTTTAAACTGATTTATCGCTTGAGCGATTGAAAAAGTATTAATATATTATTCAATCATATGAAATAATTTAAAAAGTATTGGCATATGATTCATTCATATTCTCAAAAAGGAATCAGAGAATTGTATCACAAATTATTCTTTGAGGTGATTCATTGGTAGGGTACCATTTTCTCACAACGAGTGTATCATTAATTATCGTAAAATGAGCTCATATGCGTTTATTTTTTATTCGTGAAGCTATTTCCTCAAAGATTCAATTATGGTACATTTTTAATCTTATTCGAGTCTTTTTGACTCTTCAGCGCGATTAAAAAACAAGAATATGCGCTCATTTTCTGATTATTAAAGGGGGGTGTGCTGGAAATCGCAAACGCAAAACGCAAGAATTTTGAGGCTGTTTTTAATACACTTTTAATCTAATTTTTATAATTTTTGCTATAAAATTCTGTTTAATAGAGAAATGTTTGTATAATATTTGTCATAAAATTTTTTTATTACAGAAATCCTTCTAAAAAACGACTTTTAAAATTCTTGCGTTTTGCGTTTGCGATTTCCAGCACACCCCTGAAAGATTATTTTGTAGGGAGAAATGGTACCCTACCCGCGACTCTTCTTGATGAGTCATTTATGATTTTTGAAAAAAAAAAACGATCTTCCAAAGGCTAGCAGGGAATCAAGGTACATTTATTAAAAAAGCACATTTGTTCTTCTTAGTACTTATTTTAAATTTTAGGAGTTTTTGAAACGCCTTGCCATTGTTTCAGGCTGTTATGTATAAAGTTTTTTATGTGAAGTACGAGTATTATGTAAATATAATTTGCAATTTCCTTAAGCATAAACATTTTTTTAGTGCAGATAAAAACCGAGGTTTTTTTCGGTTTCGGTTTTTAGGCATTAAAACCCGCGGTTTCGATTTTGGTTAAAATCGAACAGCAATCCCTACAAAAAACCATTTTCGCATTGCTGTCTGATTACTGGTTGTCTTTTTTTGGTTTGGGTTAGCATCAAACAAATGTCTTTAATTAAAAAGACAAAACAGTTTTTTTTTTACTGATAAGACAACGGAAAATGTATTCTCATGAGACAACAACCCACACCAATTAAGACGAGAACATAAAACCAGCAGCCGTTTTCTGTAATTCGCTTAGGTTAAGCTAAATCTCGATCTCGCTAAAATGCCTTAGAGAATACAAAATTTAAACAATTTAGCCATAACATTAAAAGCAAAAATTGCGGGGAATTCAATTTTTATGGCATTGCTAAATTTAGCAATGCACGTTACTGTATTGCATTTGTAGCCAAAAAATCGCGATAGAGATTTAGCTTTAGCGAGTTACAGAATACGGCTGCAGAAAAGACAAAGAACCCACACCAAAAAAAGGAAAAGGCTTTAACAACCGGTAATCCGACAAAAATGTGAAAATGTTTTTTTTGTCTTTTTTCGTTTTTTTGACTAGTCTTAATTGACAAAAAACCAGAATTTCCTACGATATGTCTACGATAAATTCGTGTCTACCACTTCAAACATACAGAATTCGTATACGATTCCGGCTTTTTTTGTCGACGTTCTCTCAAATAATTTTTTAATTGTTATTTGTATTACTATTAGCATATTATGCATAACATAAATGTGTACAGATTGTTTCAGTAGGAATCTTTTAAAAAATATTCGTATCATAGTTTTAATATCATAAAAACCCCTGTCGTGAATAATTTTTTCCCTTTTCACATATTTGCGATCATGAAAAACTTCTATGAAAAATGTAATTTAAAGGAGAATAATAACGTGAAAAAATGTTTACGGGAAAAAATTCTCCCTATCGCGAAAAGTTTTTTCCCTCGTAATTTGTTCACGTTTCCATTAGATTTTCTCACCTTATTTTTGCTAGGGAACAGAACATGTATGTAAGTAGTTCCTGCTTTAAATCGAATATTAAGGGCTAGATCCGTTAATAAGGCACAAACCGATATATTGCTCAAAAAAATGCAAAACAACAGGTCGTTTGCCTGCAGATTTTAGAAGCTTTCGATAGACGTGGTAGCAGAATTTTAGAAAATATTTTACTACACAAAATTTAAAAAGTTGTAATCAAACTATCCCTCCATTCTAAATATTTTGCTTTATTATTTGAACTTTTCTTTAAAATATATACGTGTATATTTTCAAACAAAAATTTCATAGATTTTTGATTTTTTTTAATCTTTCTCCTTTTTTTACATTCACTGGAACTGATAGCGTCAACAATTTTCACAAAATTTCGAGGGGAATGAAAATTTCATGGGAACAAAAATTCCACTTGTTTTTCACGACAGGGGTGAATGTTTGGTAATGCAGTAAAAATTAGTTAGTGGAATGCAGGCATAAGTTCACGAAACTACGTTAAGATTTGGTATAAAGACAGCTCAAGACCGCGCTGTCCGAGTGAGATTTTGAGCCTTCGTGAAGTAAATAACGTCACCGTGGCACAAACTGTCTTGTGAACTGCATTATGAATGTGGTAAAACAAAGGTTGGTAATGTGAATAAGTGTATGTGTTTATTTAATTTGCAATAAAATTGTATCTTAAAGTTTATTTAATGGAATTAAACTAACGCGTTTTTTTAAACGAAACAATAATTATGGCAAACATAATCAAACGAGTATGTCTCACGTCCTTAATCATGGCAAAATATATTTTTTCTGAGAACAGCATAAAGTGATAGAGGGATTTTTCGAATTTTATGTTGATGCTATCGCGTCTGAAATTCTTATCTAGAGGATACAAATGTATGGTGACTAAGAATTAAAATAGTCCGATGTTCTTTAGACTGTACTTCTTTAACGTTTAAATAAGGCGACCAGATTTTGAAAATAATAATAGAGGACAAAGAAACAAACTAAAAAATTTATTTGACATACATTATTACAGACAAATTTACATTCACATACATATTTATATATGGAAAGTAAATTGAAAAAAAAAACATAAATATATGAAAACCTAGTCCTCATCATTTCTGGGGTCTTCGGAAAACCCATTTCAACATACACACGGACAGACGGACAACTTCGCTTTTCATAAGGACCCGTAATATATATACTTTATAGGGTGTAGGATCAATATTGTGGAACTTACAAACGGAATGACAAAGTTATATATACCCTCTTACCTTCGGTGAAGGGTATAAAAACATATGAAGGGCTTAAATCACAAGTAATTTATAATAAAAAATGACAAAAAAGCTGTTCAAGTTAAATTGCAATAGAAAAATAGAGATCCAGATATACATTTTTCTTTTCTGAAAATTCACCTATTAATTTCATATGTTAACTTAATTTTAGAAAAAAGGCACTTAAACCCCTTGTGCTTAAGCCTTATAAATAAGCAAAATTAGTTAAAAAAATAACGAAACCTAAAAATTCATTGCACTAACTTGTTCACAATTTCAAACTGCAAGTGTATGAGAATTCAGTACGAGTATGAACAGAACAAGCACGGCATGACGATTTGACAGAAAAAAATCGGTGACCATCGTGAAATAAAATTTATATTTATTTATAAAAATTAATACAAATATTGATCATGCTTTAAAAAATAAAGATGACAGATTATGAAAAAAGATGACAGAAAGAGGACACAAATTTTATAGATGACAACCAGTTAAAATAGATGGTTGTCTTCTAAAAAAGAGTACGTATGGCCACGTTAGTTTAAATATATTTTGGTTTCATTTATTTAGATCGTGTCTCAAGTTTGATTGAATGACTTCTTTTATAAAAATCAAAAAAATGGGCGATTTTTTAATTTTTAAGATTTAAAAAATCTGATAAAACACTCAAATTTGCATCATATAAAAATAACTTCATGTAAATGTTTCCCGCGGCTCCGGTTCAAATGGTCCACATAGACCAACGACTTCACGTAACCCCACAAGAAATAGTCAAGAAGCGTCAAATCACATGATCTTGGCGGCCAACTCACAGGGCCATTTTGAGAGATAAGCTGCTCACCAATTCATCCTTCAATATGTAAATTGTTTCACGAGCTGTGTGGCATGTGGCACCGTATTGTTGAAACCACATATAAACCAAGTCCAACTCAGCCAATTGGGGCAAAAAAAAGTCGCGTATCATGGCTCGATATCGTTAGCCGTTGACGGTGACGTTTCTTTCACGGTCGTCTTTGAAGAAAAATGGACCGATGGTGCCACCAGCCCATAAACCACACCAAACTGTCGTTTTTTCGGGGTGCATCGGTAACTCTTGTACGGATTGTGGCTGTTCTTTACCCCAGATGCGGCAGTTTTGCTTGTTTACGTATCCATTTAGCCAGAAATGAGCCTCATCGCTTTACACAATTTTTCGGTAAAACAGTGGATTTCCATCGAGTTTTTTTGATAATTTGCAGTCGTTGCTCGTTTGTGAGTTTCTCCGTGAAAAATGGCAAAGTATACTTAACACTTTTCACTTTCACAGATGTTGTTTGGACACCAACCAGTGCTGCCAGCCCGAAAAAACTTAATTCATAGTAAATCACCCTTTAGAAAGTGGTTTACTACGGTTGCCAATGCCAATTCGCGCGATTTTTAAATTAAGGCCAGGAATTGGGATTTTTCAATTCTTCCCTAGCATCGGACAGACTCACAGGATTTTTGGGACTTTTCATTCCTTAAAAACATTACTCAATTTAAAAAAATTAAATTGATTTTTGCACTTAAAATCATGAAATCAAAAAGTGCCCAAAAGTTTTAGGGTTTCATTATTTTGTTCAACAACTTAAAAAAATAACATAATTCCCCAAAAAGTAGTGCAACATTTTCCATAGTGCCTGATTTTGATATAAATAATTATCCAAATACTTCTATTTCAACATTTCATATACGACAGCGTTTTTGTAATATAAAGAAATTCTGTACTAAACGAGGTCATTTTCCATCAAACTCATATTCGACTTGGCGTTTTATCGCATTGACCGGTTCATAGAAAATATTTAAGATGGGAAATTTTAGAAACTGGGAATTATTTTCTTCCGAAGGTTATAGAATAAATTCGAAAAAATGAAAAATGTTGGATGGGAAATTTTACATTTTCCACATTTTGACAATTGATCATAATGGTTAATATTCAAAAATGTTAGTTGCAAACAATAAAATACTTTAATAGGGATATGTTCGGGAATGCGAACAGTTCTGACGATTATTGTTATCGCTTTGGGCAAAATAATACAATTAAATTAAAAACATTCAGGTTTTAAATCTGGTGCAAATATTTAATCTATTGAATTCAATAAAACGTCAATATCTTTCCGTTCCTAAAATTATTTAAACCCTGCTTTGGCTAAACCATTGGTGTCCAGCCCATACCACAATTGTGGAAATCAATTCACACACATTCTGCACACGCATTCTTACGCTCTTTCATTTAGTCCACGATAGTACACAATTCAGTCGTCGAATATCAAGCGACGAGTGCACATGCGGCGGATGCTTACATATTTTTTGTATTTTTATTAAGAATACTTGTCTCTTTATTCACTAATACTAATATAAAGCAATACAATCACAATTTACATTTTGGACATCACTGTGCTAAACTGACATTAGTAACTTCACTTTTTTTGCGTATACTTATTATTGAAATAAAATTTTAATTAAGTATACGTCACGCTTCTCGCTTAAGGCCCTGTTACACTATAATACTAAGGCCCGTTTTCACGACTTACCTATAAAGTTCGAAATAGTTAACGGTACCTTTAGCACTAGTGAGGAATAAAGTTACCTTCAATTATTTTTCGTTTTCACAACTTCTGTATAAAATAAACTTAACATTTTTCAAAATATGGCAATACTAAAGAAAATACCGACTATTTTTGCCAAAATAAAAATACGAACTGGCAACTACGTACTTTTTTTACATTTTCAAAATATACGTATAATTGGAGTTGCCATATATAAAAAATATGTGAATATAATATGGCAATCTCAAATCTGAACCTTACGACAAAAGTTAAAGGTAGAACGTTCCTCTCTTTAGCTTATCCTTTACTTTTAGATAACAGGGAACTTGTGATAATTAAAAACTCATTATCTGTTCGATAACTTCCTACATTTAGCTATCGTTAAGTCGTGAAAACGGGCCTAAGTATTGCGACATGTCAATTACTCAAATAGTAAATTCAAAACAGGTTCTTCGAATAAAAAGTTTCCATGTAAAACTCGTTTCACCCATGCGTTTCGAACAATATTTTTGCCCGAACAAATTTTTTTTTATTGACTTTGACATCTTACTTCTGAGAAAGAGAGAAATTATTTTGTTCGGCAATTTGTTTCTTGAATTGGTTTAATTTTAATTTTTGTTCAGAACAAAACAACCTGAGTTGTCACTTTTTTTCAATTTGTACATAAAAGTTGAAATGATTGTTTTTTTTTGCTGAATAATAAAATTAAAAATAATAAAATCATTTTCCTTTTTTCGTCCATTTCCTTTAACACACTTTAAGAAACTAATTTAAAATAAGTGGTTTGCTAGTTGTGCAGCCATTTTGTATAATTGTTTTTACATCTGTAAACCATATGGTAGCTTTGTTTTGCCGGGCAAATTTTCCCAAAATGGGTGAATCGTTCTGCAGAACACTCTCAGTAAAAAAAATGATTCTTCGGACAAAAATTTGTTCGGCACGCATGGATAAATCCACCTTAACTTTATATGAGTATCGAGAAAAACGTGATTAAAGTTTTAAATCGCAATCATTTTAATATTTTTTTCTTAATATTCTTAATAGCAAGCAATGTGCTATATGCTATTAAATTTATTCTAAATTTCATGTAAAATTTGCGTTTTATCAGCAAAAAAAAAATAGAAATGTTATAATCGTATAATGTTTTTGCATTATCGGCCATGTTCTTGAGATTTCTAGAACATGGCCAGAACATGAAATCACGAGCAATTGAAATCGACGAAGATTTTAAGTTTAATTTTTATAAAAAATAACGTAGCTTTTCCTAATTTCAAAAGTGGTAGTAGTAGTAGTAGTAGTAGGAAATTTCACGTGATTTCGATTTCCAGAACATGCCCAAAACCTGCGTTAGTTAAACTTCTACAGTTCCAACCCTGAAAAATGAGTATAAAATATTTAAAAATATTTGCAATAAATGTGTAATTAACATGTATTATTTTTGTATGCCTTATTTCTTATTTATAAGCTACATCGAAATCAATTAACAGGCTGTATGTTTAATAATTTAATTTGCAAGAATTGATAAATAAAGGTGAAACTGGTGACATCCACTCTATGTCGTTAAAAATAAAGCAATAAAAAATAAAATTTATCTAAAAACAAAAATCTATTTTTTTAATTATTATTGGTTTTTTGATTATCTTATGCCTAATAAATCACTGATGGTTTAAGCGCTGGTTTAGTTGAACTAAACTTGAATTTATATGTAGTTTAAACTCATCAACCATAAATCAGTGTCCCATGTATTACATGTTGTTAAAAAAATAACATGTGGCAGCACTACGACAAATGTTGGCAAATTCATATGATTTGTACTGGTAGTTTAAACGCCCAATTTCATGCGTTAAAAGATGGTTTACATGTTTAATGATTTATATATTTGTTGGTTTAAACACATTTTAAACCAAAAAGAGAGTTTAACTTGCTCTGATTTTTTAGCCCTTAGTCGTACTTAGAAAACTAAACATTGAACAAACTAGAGGCAATTGTAACCCCACTTTAATAAGACTAATGGTTCGATTACGGATGATGACTGAACTGAAATTGAGTTGCCAGCAGCGAAATCAGGCAACACCGCTCATGTTAAAATATAAAATTAAAAAAATGAGCGACGTTGCCTAATTTCACTGCTGGCAACTCAATTTCAGTTGTGTTGCTATACGTAGTTGATCCATAAACCACTCGTCAGGATACCAGATCGGAGTTATTGCTAGGTCAATGTTGATGTGGGTAAAGCCAGCCCGTTGCATTGAGATATTTAAATATATTAACGAGATTAACCCACACAACCTCAGAGCAATCTTATAGAAGTTGATCCCCAAATCACTTATGTCTCGAAATGTCTTTCCGTTTGTATTTGGGAAGTTGCATAAGACTGAACCCACACCAACAAAAGACAAATTTTTTATGTGATTTAAGTGAAAGACACTTGTTTGATGCTTACCCATACCAAAAAAAAACGTATTATCAAGGTTGTATCTTAAAAGACAACCGGTAATCATTTTTTGTTTTTTTTTTTTGATTTGGCTTAATGGTTAGGGTTACATTAAAAGAAAGCACGCAATTATGTGCAACGAGGTTCGTTTAATGCTAGGAACACAACTGGGACGAACGACGAATTTTTTAGTTAATATTCGCTGAGTAAATTCGTCGTATGAAACACAATAACGATAAAATCAAAATGTATTAACAAAGTGACCTCAGTACTACAACAATGCAACAATAGAAAAAACAACAGGCATTTTGTTGCTAGAATTGAGACGGCAAATGTCAAAATGCCTTATTAAAAAAAGTAAATAAACAAAAAAAATGACGACAAACGTCACACACAAAGAAAATCACTGCAAACAGCTGCGCTTGTGAGGTCACTTTATTAGTACATTCTGGATAAAATTAAGAAAGTTGTTTGCTGTTTGTGTAAAGAGAGAGAAATAGTGTGACCATATAAAAAAAAATTTAATTAAAAACACAAACATTAACAAAAACAAAATTAAAAACTATTCTTATAGTTTTTTACTTTGTATATTTATTTTAAATGCGATAAAATAATAAAAAACAATTACTAAAGTAAAAAAGTAACTTAATATATTAAAATACTTGAAAACTAAAATCAAACATGGTCACGTGGTACTGATTTGTTCGTCGTTCACCGGCGTATAAAATAGAAATAAATCTATTGCAAAGTCGCCGCGTATGACGAATTTCGGCCGACGCCATGATTGTGTGTTTTTTCATATACACATATGTATTTTATTTTTGGAGACGAATATTCGCGGCCAAAAATTCGTCGTTCGTCCCAGTTGTGTTCCTAGCATAAGTTTGTTTTATTTTACTCTGTGCCGATATGTTGTAACAAACCACAATTTTTTTCTGCAACCAATGTTTTGTCGCAGTCAGTCAAAAATACAGTTTTGCGTTTGTTTGGCTTGGTGTGGGTTGTCTCATAAGAACTAATGTTCTGTTAAGGCTAGTTTACATCATTATACTTTGTATTAATACAGTAATTTTGACTTAGCTGCACCATCTCCTTTGCACGATTTTTTGTTCAGGTAAATCAAAAATGCAGTTATCTTAAATGCATTTATCTGCCTTAATGTGCAGGTACACAATTGTGGTTACCAGCACAAAAGTACAGCTAAAGTAAAGTGTTTGATTTAAAAGTGGAATACAAAATCTTTTTATTAATACAGTTATTCCCCCTTAATTGAGTTTCTAAAAATTCACGACTTTTATCGCAATTAAACCAAAATCGCATGTGTATATAGAAAATAAAACTCATTTCTTTATTTATTAAGTTAAAAAAGGGTTTAGGTTTTTTAAAACAAAATAAAAATCAGGTACGTCCATCCAAACATTTGCTTTTGTTTTTCACAATGCTTTCTTATTTGGCGAAATAATTAAGCAGGTGACGCGATTCAACGGAACTCAACCAAACGGGTATTTTTACATTGACAGTTATACTGAATGATTTCGTTTCATAATTTTTAGTGCAATAAAACTGGAAACTCAATTACGCGGGGCACAATTAACCGAAAACCACGTACATAAATTTATATTTTATTAAAATTTTGTTTCAAATAACAGATCATTTTATACATATAATAAAAAAGGAATATTAACAAAAACAATGAGAATTCACAAAGAACATTAACATTTATGAAAAAAAAAAAAACAAATTAATCGCGATTTATATTTTTATAAACAGCTTAAATTGGATATTTATGCGAAAAAGTGGCCACCATATTTTTTTTTCGTGTGCATCTAACTTTGATGTTTTGTATGAAAATATTTAAAGCTGCCCAAAAATATGAAAAATATGCAGGTATACAAAATGCACGTAAACAAGGATTTTGAAGAATAATTCCAGAAATTATGTATTTTGGGCAATTAAGTCAAAGTGCAGCTAACTTAAATTTTTTGTATGAAAATAATTTTAAAATGCCAAAAATTTTGTGCATTTATCTTTAATGTGCAAGTAAAGAAAACGCAGGTAAAAATTTGTGCAGTAAAGTCAAAACTGCACGTAAACAAAATGCAGTTAAGTCAAAACTACTGTACATGTCAAAAACTCAAGTAATATGACAAAGTGTGAAAGTGTGAATGCAATGTGCAAAGTGTTTTTTGATAAATTTCTAAACAATAATACTTTTCATTGGATCAGGGTTGAATTTTATTTCATGTGTGAGTGTTTATTAGAGTATTCATTTAATCGGGTTAATTTACCGAGGTTTTGGTTTAATCGGTTAATTTGCTTTTTGATCGGTTAACCGATTATAAAGTCTTTTTTATAAATAAGGTAATTTCAATATTTAAAAATGAAAACCCTCAGACTTTTAACGAACGCACCCTGGTTTGTGAGAAACAACGCTATTCACCGTGATCTTGATGTACGCTTTATTACTGAAGAAATTAAAAATTACAGTAGAAAATACCAACAAAGACCACCAAAATTTACTTGCGATCTCATTGTTAGATGATAGTTATGAAATTAGACGTTTAAAAAGATTACACATTCTGGATCTCCCATTTTAAATATAACTTTCAGTTGTAAAACTTAGTGTTAATAATAATTTTTTTTTTAAGCATTGTATTGTATAAAGCAGTTAGATTCGTAGGAACCTAACACTCTGTGAAATTATTGTATTAGCTATAAGTTTTGCTTAATATTTATTTGTAAATAGATTGCAAAAATAAAAATTGAAAAAAAAAAAAAAAATATTTAAAAATTCATAAATTAATTATTATTTGGAGTTTATTGGTAAAAAAAACAAGAGTAACAATTCTTTATCTAAAGCGAGCAAACAAAAAAAAAATAATTCATAAATATGTGATATGTATTTTTAAATTAATACATAATCAGAGGTGTTCTGGAAATCGAAAACGCAATAAACTATTTAACGTCGTTTTTAATAAGATTTCTGTACTAAAAGAATTTTATTGACAAATATACAAATATTTCAATATTTTGTAACCAACATTACAAAAATTAGATTAAAAGTGTATTAGAAACAATTTTCAGATTCTTGCGTTTTGCGTTTTCGATTTCCAGAACACCCCTGAATATGTTTTTATTTAAAAATAGACTGTGGATCATTTTATTAGTTATTTCAATAGTTTAAGGATATCTTATAAAATAATTTTTTGGAAAACAATTTTAGTTAAGGATTACAGCGATCATTTTTCTTTAGTTTTGACAACACTTGACTTGGAAAATTTTTTTTTCACTTATTGTGGGTGTTGGAGGCCCATAATACAGAATATCTAATTTCTCAATCCTTTTCCTGGATTTCTCTAAACATATAAAATCTTCCATTATGCCATTAGAGTCCAGGGGCCTAATTCTGGCAGTCGTGATCGAGTACTTTCTCGATTCGAAAGCAATTGTATTTCTAATTCTTTCAGTCGATACTGAACGAATCGAAATTATTTTTTCAGTATTGTGAAACTCAAGTTAATGCTTTACAACACTGAACAAATAATTTCGATTTGTTCAGTATTGACTGAAATAATTAGATATTAAATTGCTTTCGAATCGAGAAAGTACTTGATCACGACTGCCAGAATCAGGCCCCTGATTTAATTTTTAAAAATTTTTAACACTTCTAATTGTTTCGATTAATTCTGTTTAAATAGTGTTTGTGTTGCTATCGAGAGTTTATTCAGTTTTTGTACTGTATTTTAAGAATGTATTGCTAGATGGAAATATATGATATAAAAAAATATTTTCTAAGCATGTATATGAGACGAAGCAATTATTTAAAACACAAAAAAATTGTTATAATATAACAAAAAATCAAAAATTATGTAACATCGGTTAATCGGTTAATCGAAATTAACCGGTTTAATCGAAAATAAACAATTTTAAATTAACCGATCAGTTAATCGGGTAGTAATTAATTGGTTAACCGATTAACGGTTAACCGAAAGAATACCCTAGTGTTTATACTTTGTGTGATGGTGTAAAGACAAACTGTCATGTTAAATTAGATTTTTTTGTCAGTAGCAATAAAACTCATTAGATTTCTATCTCACAATGTATTATGGAATACGTAAGACTTGTGAGATAGTGAAAACTATCCTTTAACAATAATAAACAAAACTTTGCCATGATTGGCCATGGGTCCCAAATGGGGAACAATCTCGAAAATTTGTCGTTATATGCTGTGGTGTTGGGTATCAAATGGTAGGGCTTGATCGACAAGTCTTTTACTGCTATCGTATTTAAAGCCTAATTTGTATGGCCGCAAGATGATAAAGGGTTCATTTTGAATACTCTTAAATTCGAAGAAATCTGCCATCCAAAATTTAACTTTTTACTTACTAAATCCATTCTTTCGATTTCTGTCGTGCAGTCAACGGAGGCAGTCAGACTCAGGGACAAGTATCGCTATATTGCCTTAGAATTTTACAAGTATACATACACATTTTTATTATTTATTTTACTTAAATACTTGGATATTGTTGGATCATTTATAATAATTAAAAATTTTTTATGATCTAGTTCGCGTATACTTTATTTTTAATAAAAAAAACTGCACAACACTCATACGCCCACGTACTAAATTTTTAAATTTTGAATAATTTATAAATATTTATGTACGTACATTATATTTTTTTTTATTAGCAAACACTCACCGTTGAATGCAAAATTTAATATTCAGAGTATTCAACAATGCAAAAACGCACTGAACTAAATTCAAAAAAATAAATGTGCACTGGAAAAAAATAATTCTCAAAAGTATTCAACAATTTTTTTTTTAACCAACGAGGGTTGCTTTGGTAATGCTATTGTTAAAGTAATTTGTTAAATAAATATAACACTTCCACTGGGGCTCCTATGTGTCATAAAACTTTTTGCATAATCACAATTGTTGATATTTATTTTAATGAGGTATAGTGGTGTTTAAAAAAATAGCATTATAAAAAAAAAGTTTTTGTAACGTTAAAAATACTAGTGAGTATTTACTTAACCCTTTCGGGGCGGCTCTCTAATTGCATTGATATATTATCATTTTCGTAATTATTGTATTAGATATGTCTCAAATAGATCGCCTGTTAGGGAAATGTGGCAGGGTTGCCACAAGGGGACTGCTGGGGGACTGATAAACCCTTGGACTGGTAGTACAAATAAGTACCATCCAAACATTTTTTTTGGAATAAATACAAAAAAAAATGTAAAATATACTTACCAGCTGTAAAGTAAAAAAAATAAATATTCCTATTTAATATCGTGAAATAAAAAAAATTCATCAATTAATGTGGTTAACGTCCGACTCTGCCAACAAGATCCATGCACTGAGCACATGTTAATAATGATATTCAAAAAATACTATTTTATAGCAATGAAAACCTTTGATTAAACGAAATGGTTTGTTTGTACACCAAAGAAAATGAGAATTTCAACTTTAAGGAATGTTTAAACTTTGGTGGTACTTATGTGTACCACTCGTACCGAAAGGGTTAAAAATAATAAATTGCTCATATATTTAACATTTTCTCGAATGTGCTTCTATGAGTCAATTTAAATTTTTAAAAGCTTTCTTGCAATAGTCCTATTCCCTCAATATTTCACAAATTTTTTTCTTAATCCAACCGGGGGTTAACAATAAAGCTAAAGATATACAAATAGACTTGGGAACGATTCTATACACTACCGAAATATCCTTTGTCTTCCTTTTACATGTATAAATTTACAGAAGCACATTCGAAAAAATGTTTAATAAAATAAAAATAATATATGAAATCGAAATAATTCCCACATTCTTATTGTACATGTATTTAGAAAAAATATTTTTTTTAAAGGATTCTTTTGGATATTTTTTTTCGGAAGGCTATTTTTAATTAAATTAAAATTAGAATAAAGGAAAGTAAAAAAGTTTAGCCGGGCAAGCCTAATATGATACCCTTCACCAATTTGTTGTTATTGACTATTTAGTTTAATCGATTTTCAGAAATGGGTGCTATATAAAAAAAGGACTGCAAATAACGATTATTTTTTAAATTTAAACTAAAAAAACTAAGTAAAAGAGAAGTGCTACGTGCATAAGGAATTCAACAAGGTAATAATTGCAACATGGACTACCTTTAGATGCATTGATTGAAACTTAACTTTCATGGGAAATAAAAATTATTTTTGAGTTTTATTTTTTCCTCAGAAAGTAAAACTTTTTTCTTGATTTTTATTTGTTCCTCAGAAATAAAAGTTATTTTTTGAATTTCATTAAAAGTCTTTTTTAAATTAAATAATGTGCTGTGCCCATGTTCTGTAACACTCGCGTCGAAAAACTTTTCGATTGAAATGTGTAAAATGAAACAAAAATGCCACATATTGAAACAAACAGCTGTTTTTCTCACTAAACTGTGCCTGAAACTTTTTTTTGGCGTGTACTAGCTGTCCCATAAGAAAATTACTCGCCAATTGACAGGAAAAGTGTGTCTGTAATATTTTTGTGAGAAAAGTTCCCGCTTTGAACTGTCAAATAAACTCGCGAATAAAAATGCTGCGAGAAAACATTTTAATACTTATAAACAATGAAAAATGCAAAATACAAAGAATAATAATAATATGTAATATTTTGTTCTTGGCACATTTTTTTATTGTTTAATTATTTTGTTTATAACATTTTTATAAAATATACAAATGTTTTCAAAGCTCGTTTGAAAACAACAAACATTAAAGTCGCACTTTACATTATTTGGTATAGCCGACGGCTGTTTTTTCGCCGCTGTCGTTGAAAAATTTTTAATTTTTGTATATTTTGGTCGCCGTCAACGATATGTGTGACTGGCTTTCTGAATGTTATGACATTTATAACGTAATGACGAAATCTCTTTTGATAGTTTTCGACATGAGTTACAGACACATATTTTTCTCACTTTTCGAGAAACGATGGAATATTTTGTTTCACATCTTTTCGATGCGAGAAGTTCTCACTATAGTTATAGAACATGGGTACTGTTTTCACAACACACAGGATTGAACGTGTAGTAAAATTTATATGAAAAACACTAAAAAAACTAATTGATGTTTATATTAATTTTACTACACGTTCAATTAGTTGAGTTGTATAAACAGCACATAAAATTAAAAAAAAATTAATTTCATTTTACAAATAAGAGTTTTTACACGAAGGATAAATTCGCCCTGAAATCGGTTAATATTAATTTTAGCGCAGAGAAATTACTTTGTTTTGGCAAGCAAAACAATAAAATAAATAAATAATAAATATTTAACTTGAAGACTTATGCTGCTATTCAGAAAAACCCTTAAAACTGCTATTATTAAACTTATAACTGTTTTAGGTATAATCATACTTTATTTTGTTTGTATACATTTGTTATTAGAATTATACTTAATTTATTAAAAGCATTTTATTAAATGCCGCTTAAAGAATTTCTTACACATACACAAACACAACACACACACACACACACACACACACACACACACACACACACACACACACACACACACACACACACACACACCAAAGATATAAATACAGTGAGAGCTCTCATAACAAGCAGAAATCTCTTTTTAAGGAACAATTATTAAATCTCTAGAAAGTTTTTTTTTTTAAATTTGTTGTCAGTAAAAAATCTTAACCAAAACATAACCCTTGAAAGGTCTCCACTTATTTAAGATTTGACTGCACTTATGTATATCCGCTTTAAAATTCTGTCAAATCTGTTGTAATTGCACGTGCATTACACACACGTTTACATTGTAACATTGGGCATACAAACAGACACTCATTTACGAGAAAAGTATAAACATATAAGAGCGTTGCCATAGCAAAACAAAATTTGATTATTTCCTCTTTTTATTTTTTATTTAATTTGTTACAAGAGAAGAGAACAAAAATTTTTGGTTGCTAAAAGAGCGAAAGAGATATTAAGAATTTATATGAGTACTAAGCATTTAATTATAAATAAAATTCGTTAGGATTTTGTTTGTTCGATAATAATTTTGTTTATGTTTGTACTTTTTTTTTTTAATTTTTCGTGAATTTTGTATTTTTGGATTCATGCATAAAATATTATGAGATTTTTTAATATGATAAAAAAATTAAAAGTACGTAATTGGAAAAGAATTTGAAAATATTATTCGTTTTGCATTTGTGGTTTTCTTGTATTACAGCGTATGTCTTTTATTAGAAATTTTTAAGGAGAACATATTTACATATCTGTGGTTTCCACGAATAATCGCGTAAGTCGGTTTTTACCGAAATTGAGATAATGATGTCAAAGTGCTACATTTTGCATTAGGTTTTTATAAGTATTAAGCTTTTTAGAATATAATGTGGTATTATTAATTTTTTTCTGCTAAAAAGAACTTAAGTTAACTGTTTAATAAAATATTTTGCTATTATAACGATTTATGTCGACATACATCGCCAAAAATTGTAAAATTGCTGAATATGTTTCCAAATAAAAAGCATATGTGATGTTATGTTGTTATTCGTGCAAAAAATATGCAAGTATTTTTTGAAAATTGTTCTATTAATAACAACTTATATGTACATGTGCGTTTATTGTTGACTTCTTTAGTTGCAACAACAGCAGATGAGCGGTTGTTTGTAATTTTAAGTCCATACGTTGTGCTATAAGTATCAAAAACTCTGAATATGTCGCCAACTTGTGTGCTAAAAATAACAACGTAAGTCGTCATGTGTGATTAAAATGATAACATTTATTTTCACAAAAAAGAACTCAAACATATGCATTTTTAATCCTTTTACAGATTGTGATCCTGTGAGGATTTTTTCATGAAAACTATGTATAATACGTAGAAAGTCACTGTTAAGAGGATAGTAAAGAAAAAAGTTTAAAAAAGCATCTACAGAAGCCGCAATTGAAAAAAATAATAGTTTTTGCTCTCCTGAAAAGTTTGGTTTTATAACTTACGCGATTATTCGTGAAAACCACAGATATATGTACCAGTGTTTCAAGTTTTGGGGATTTTTTTTTTTGTAATTGGGGATAAAAATCCCCTGGGAATTTTTTGGGAAAAAGCACTTTTCGCAGGGGATTTTTGGGGATAATATATAATTATAAATTCGATTTTTGCAATAGCAAGACTGATTTGGTTAAGATGTGGGATGTGGGTACAAATTTTAGTCTTGTTTGCGGTTTAAAACTTTTTCAAGAACTTGTTAGAATAGTTTTAAATATGCTTTTTGTACTAACTAGCGTTACTTCTGTTGAACTAGTCTTTTTCTGTAAAGAATACAACCAAAATCAATATTTGCAACAGAATGCAATATAAGTTATTAGAATTAATAAGAATCGCAAATTGGGGATAAGGCTTAAAATAAAACTGGGAACCGTGTATATGACACAATAAGCTCGGCTGCATTCTTTTTGTTTTAAAAATAAAAATGTAAGAAGAAAATGCCATACCTTAGATTCTTTTGAAAAATAATGTTGTATAGACTAGAGTATCCAGGAATTTTTCCGCCATTATTTGATCCAATAATTGAAATAGCCAATTTCGAATAACGAATAACTCGAACAATTTATGTCAATTAATCGATTAAAATTAATTTCTAAGAAAATTCTCCTTTTTTAATGTAAAAATATTTTGTTTAGATTTCTAACCTTTAAACTAATTAAATGTTGTTACCTTTTGCATTTATTTTCATTACTCATACTTTTAAACATATTTTAGTCCATTTTTAGATTTGAGCGTGTGAGACAAACCAAAAACTGTCGAACAAAAATTTTAAATTTTTGTTCAACTTTTCGCTTTTTAAGTTGGTTTGACAGCGACTGTTTACATTTAATGAATCAGAAGAAAAAGCAAAGTTTTTTTGGCCACTGACAAATGAAGAAGTGGAAGGAATGGCAGTTTTTCTACTGTGACTGCAGTTTTTAAATGCTGACTATAAACGTAAAATTCGTAAGAAAAATTCATCAGCAGTTATAAATGTGTAAACCATTCATGTTGACGTTTAAGATATCTTTAGATCCGTCTTAAAAACCTAAGCGTCCTTGTTTGAACACGAAGTGTCTGTCGTGAAATAGTCATACGTTAAAAAAATTAACCAAACCTATAGAGTAGAGATTTAAAATAAAGGAAATTTAAAGGGAATTACAAAAAAATATATAAAAGTTGTCAGCCATGTTCTGCAAACCGAATACATACGAGTGTAATTGGAATGAAACGATTTTAAACAAAGATCGTGTTTTAAAAGTTTATGAAAAAAAAATCCTTTTATATAGTATACATTGAATTCTTATCTTTACCAGAATTTCTATTAAAATCAGGAAAAACAGCGATGATTTTTAAAAAAAATTTAACGGATAATATCCATCGATTTCAAATTTACTCGATTTTAAGAAATAATAAATTGGTTTAAAATGTTTTTCGTAACTGGCTGGCACCTCTCACCTCTGTTTTTCTGTTTATTAATAAAATAAAAGTATGAGTTCAAATAGAGATGTTTGCTTTTTCCCATTGGATAAAATTATTTGAATTCTTCGTGTTATTCGAGTAACTCGAACAATTCAAAACCTTTATTCGATTAATCGAGCAACTTTAAAATTCAAAAATCGATTAATGCCTTACTCGAACAAAACCAAAAGTCGAATAATTGGATACTCTAGTATAGACGTTACAGGGCTATTTTCAGGGACCGAAAATAACAGTTATATTGGAATTTTAAAATAAAAAAAGCATATAGAAGTAAATGTAGAAAAACTAATTCAAGTATACCATATTGATCCTAATGAACGTGTCTATAAAAAAATATATTGATTTTTAAAATTTTGATTTTTATTATTTCGATCAAATTTAAATTAAAACTAAATTATTAAAATACGAACATTTCTTTAGAGAATAACTTTTATTTTTGCTTGAAAGAATAAAAATCAAAAAATAACTGTTATTTTTGTTAAAAAAAAAAAATTAAAAATAGCTGTTAATTTTAATCGAAAAAGAACTGTTATTTATGTTCAAAAAAATAAAAATCACAAAATAACTGTTTTCATATGACTTTTATGAAAAACGTGATAACTGTTACGGTCCTTGTTTATTTGGAAAATCCCTTTATCCTGCGTTGACAAATTTTTCATATACAATTTTTTGAAATTTAAAAAATTTTTATAAAAATATTTTTAAAGTGAGAAAAAAATCATTGAAAAGTGTACTCAGATAAAACAACCTATGTGGACTTATAAAAGAGTTTTGCTTTTTTTAACCGACACAAAATTCAAAATGAACTTTTTTTTTTCATTGATGATAATCTAATTAACCAAAATACATCATACTGAATTTCAAAGTATCTCTTTTTTGCCTTTTGGATTTTATGGGACGATATATTTTTGTAATAATAAATTTTTGGGTTTGGGGTTTTTTGGCTTTTAAGGTAATGAATTATTTAGTTAATGGTAAACTCTGCGATGAATATTCGCCCTTATCTTGGTTGGCGAAAAGATTAAAGAGAATATGAACTTATTTCCTTCAATCGATTACAAAACAGACGTAGGCGTTTTTAAATTCGCCAACCACGATAAGGGTGATTGTATATCTGGCGATTTAAAAGAGGTTGTTGATTAGATTTCCGCGATTTATTTAAGTAAAAGCGTTTTTTTTTTGCTTTTCAATGCATATTGAGCATATAGTATGTATCTCATACTTTAAGATCGGACTATAAATGGCAAAGATATAACGAAAAATTTAAAAAGGCGACGTAGAGTTCGGCAAACAAATTTTTTTTTTTTTTGGAAACCGCCTTGCAAAAATACTTTATATTAGGGGGTGTACGGGGATTTTTTTTGGTGTAGGGTCTATTGTACATATACAACGTAGGGAAAAAGTAATCACACAATGTTCTTTCGCTTTTTTTTTTAAATTTTGGTTCCGCTTGTGAAATTTGTTTATTTTTTTAGAATTTATTTTAATAAGTTGAGAAAATGATATGGGCCAAGTGGTCGCCGCTAGAGTTGATGATTATACAATGTCGATTTATGGCATTTTCCATCACTCTTGCCAGAACTTCGGGCGACAGGTTCTGGCATTCCTGGCGAATATTCTTCTTAAGTTAATAAGTTCAAAAGTCTGAGGCTTGTTGACGTAAACCCACGAATTCAAAAAACCCGAAAAAGCGGTTAAACGGTTAAATCGGGTGATCTGGCTGGCCATTGCAAATCACCAAAATGAGAGATTAAGCGACCCGCAAATGCTTCCTTCAGAATTTCGATTGTGGCTCGAACAGAGTGCGAAGAAAACCGATTCATGGCTTGTCGATTTGTATACTGCGTTTGTTTACTTCACTAATGTCAAACTCGAATTAACATTTGGTGCCATTTGCAAAAGTCAAAGCGTTTTTCACTAGGTTGATTACTTTTGCCCCACCTTGTATATGTAACTAGATATTGGTTTTTATTAAAATTTTTTCTTTATGTTATCTTTATTTTTGTCCAATTTTTTGATTTATTCGTTTTTTTTTTTGTAAATTTGGCGATTTAAGCATTTTTTGTACTATCGGAGAAATTTGCAAAACAATTTTTAATTAATCTAATAATTAATTAATCTAATAATTTAGAATTTTATTTTATGATTTTTAAGACTTGTTTCGAATTTTGCGATTCTTATTTGTTAAATTTTACTATATTTAGATTCTACTTTTCAAGCGATAAAAGTATTTTTTGAGTTCGACAATTTTTGGTATTTAGCTGACTATCAACTAGCCTACCGGGGCACCCACTTTAGCAATAGGTAATAGTCTAATATGGCCCTCCAGGAGGTTATAGGGATCATCTTTAGGATATTGACCCTTTTGCTATTACAGCCTCTGGGGCAAATCAGGTGCAACCAACATCTGTGTTTCGAACAAAATTGACAGACTTCTGAGATCGCGGCAGACTAAAGTCAGTGGCCCCTGGTGACGCCGGTCTTACTATTTGTTGAGGCCTCCTTTAGTATGCTTCGTGCAAGAAATGCTACCTGTCTTTCTGGGAGTGGAGCCAAGATGTTAGTCTGATGTGCCTCACAAGCTATCAGATTGGCATCGAGTGCCTCCGCGTGGCGGCTCCTGGTTAACAACTGGATATTTCCAGTATGGCTAAGGAACAGGGTTACAGGTCTGTTAACAAACTGCACTTTGAAGGGCAGATAGGTATTTTGAGGAAATCAACCTCACTATATAGTGGTTATTGACCAAGATCAAGAGTCTTCGGCTTTAAAAAAGATGGTGGGGTCTATACCTCATGCGTGGGCAAGCAGAGACATATATGTTTGAAATTATCACACTAATCTTCTGGGAAGTTTAGTAAAAATACTTGGAGAGTTACACACCTCTTGTATAGTGATGATTTGATAGAATAAATAATCCAATTTTGCTTACCCGTCTAATATGTTGGATTAGAAGGGGAGTCGGTTGGATTAACATAATCAGGTTGCGGTCATCCCTGGGATCCGAAAAGTGACAATTGGCTTCGAATGGTCTTGGATTATCCTTGACCCGGTTGTACTGGCACTCCAAGTGGGTCTCATACTACCCAGCAGAGCGAATGCTGCTTGATTGCGTCACCAAAACTTTCGAAAGCTAGAGTTCGTTTGGTCTCGAAGTCAGACCTAAGGACTTAGACAGTAGGCACTACGGGCGTCAGCTGCCCCCGGTGTAAGCCGGGCTGACGGGTGGTTGAGGTCTCTGTTTAGTGGTCTTTCGTGAGAAATGCTTCCTGTCTTTCAGGTTGATTGTCTTTGCGGAAGTCGATGCCCTTTGGAGGGACGCTAATTCAGAGTACACGTAGTGGCTGTGGTTTATACCTGAAGTCGCAGGTAGGGGCTCGCTCACGTCAAAGCCTGATTTTTCGCCTTCGGGGAGAGTTCGGGCTGTGAGGGGGGCCCCTGGGTGCTGTTGCTATTCGACAGATGCTGCTATAATTCAAGTAAAGCAGTGGAGGTAAGATAGCTCCGGTTCTCAAACAAGGGACGAATGTGTAGGCTTCGACGGGTTTACACATTCAAAGTTGCTACCTGTGTGTACAAATGCATTCTCACTCATACAGGGGCATTTGGTAAGTGCTTAATGTGAACTCACCAAGTAGATTTGGTTTTGACTACTGTGCGGTCAGGTCTTCGGATAGTATACTACTTTAATCAATTTCAAATCTGTCTTTCTGGGAGATTGTCTTTGCAGAAGTTTCACCTGTCCGCTGGCAGAAAACTTTTGGGGATCACGTGGTTGTTGTGATTTAAACTCAAAGAAGCGGGAAGGGATAATACTGAAAAGTCCACTAAACGGCTGATTTTCACCACCTTTTCGGCCTGAGAGATGACAATCCCTAGGTGCTGTTGCTATTCAACAGTAGATGTTGATATTTTCAGTAGTAATTTTGGCGGTTCATCAAATTGCTACCTGGTTCTGATGGTGCCTCTGATACTCGGGGGCGGTTGGTAAATGCATAGTTTGCCAACAATGTGGATTAAATCCACCATTAGGTTGGGCCAAACGGCAGGTATTCATGTAAATCCTTTTCACAACTGTCTATCAAATATGGTAAATCTCTGCAATATCGCTAAATTTATTCTATCTATTCGGCAACTCGTTGTAAAATTCTAAGAAGAGTTTGTCTGGCAAACTGCGACGACTTTTTTTTCATTCCAGTAAAAGTTGGTACCTAGCATTTACACATGAAAGTAATTTCTTGAAAGTCGCAATACACTCACACTTTTTCACTAACCCATTTACATTTTTTTACTTTCAGCGCAACTTTCAGTTAGCTTTCAATGAAAATTTCATGAAAGTAAATGACAAAAAACTAAGCAGTGTTGCCAATTTAAAATTTTTAATTAAAATTTCAGGATTGTGGTTAATTGCAGTTAGAAAAGCAATTTGTTTTGGGCTTATATATAAAGATTTTGAATAAATCGAGCCCTAACCGCGAAAATAACGCAAGCGCCAAAAATCAAATTTTACAGGAGAGAGTTTTTTTATTTTATTTCATATAAATTTTGTATGAAATTTGTTGCTTACGATTAAATTATTCTTGCTTTAAAATCTTAACGGTTCCTTATGTGACCATGACATTTTAGGAGATGATACAAGTGTTGCCAATAAAGTAATTTATTAAAAAAAATCGAAAATTAAACAATATGTCGGTTACGTTGTTTTCGCGGTTAGGGCTCGATATTTTTTTACCTAAATATTAACAACACAATTATTATAATTAAATTGTATAAATATCATGAAAATAAATAAAAATAAATATAAATTTGTACAAATGCCCGAAGTTCGGCGTGAGTAATTGTCTTGGCAACTCTGGAACTTTAAATAACATAGCGTTTACATTTGCCAGTACTGGCAAGACAGTAGCAATACATGCAAGCTTTTTTACTAATACATAAACACTTTTACAGCTATTTTGTTTTTGCATTGTTTTGCCAACTTATATGTATATGCTTACTGTCTTGCCAGTACTGTCAAATGTAAACGCTGTGTAAGCAAAACAATAAAAGAACAAGAAGAGCGATTCTTGATAGAAGTTTACACTTTGACTACATTTTGAAAACGAAATTTCACTTTCATGTTAATTTCCATGAAATTCAATTACTTTTTTTTAAATTTGTGTTCATAATACGTATATGGAACTTTCAAGAAATTTTATGTGTAAAGGCAGTGTAAGGCATCAAAAGAAAGTTGTTCGATTTTTTAAACTCACAAACTTGTCGTTTTATGTTACTTCTAAACATTGGGCATCCCTTTACCAATACCATCGCACATAATAGCAAAATCTTCTAAAGTATGTCTGACAAATATTTTCAACTTCGTTGTATCCTTTTTAATACCGGACTTTTACTTATGTACCAAAAGAACACATTGTGCACATTTAAATTTTCAAACCCGCCATTTTTTTTACTCTTATAATTGATAAGCTCTCTGTCTAAACCTACGTAAATCACACGTTCGAAACGAAGAGATGTGTAAACAAATTAATCGTGTGTGTTGTGTTTTGCAACAAAATTGTAAAAAAGTAAATAAAAAGAAAGAATAAGAACGAGGTTAGTAACCGAGATGCCGGTAAGTATACACACATTTTTATTACAACAAGAAACAGAAGCAGGAAAAAAGAAAAAAAAAATAGACAACAGAAATGTAAATGATAATTGAAATTCTTATTTGGCGTTTTTTTTCTTAGCCGTTCATTAATTATTTGTGACTTTTTGTATTTTTTTGCAGTTTGTTGTTTTTTATTTGGCACTAAATGTTATGAAATCAATTGCAATTTTTTTTTAAACATACACAAATCTTCTCTACACTTGAATTTCTTTTACATTTGTTAAAATTTTTAATAAAACAATAACAAAATTAGGCACTCAATTGTTTTTTCTTTTGCTCACAGCATCCATTTTCATTTATTTTATAATTTATGGAATTGTTATTAAACAGAAATAAATATTAGAGGCTTCTTTTATAAATCTATTTTTTTTTTTTAATTTTAAATACTTTTAATTTTATTCACTATTAAAAACACTTTATATAATTTAATTAAATTTATAAAATTCTTGTTAATTTAACATGTTTTTTTAAAACTTTTTTCTTAATTTTAGATCTTAGAAGGAAAACTTTTTACATCACACAGCAGCTTTTTACAGACAACTGAATTGAATTTTCTGAGTTGAATTTGTATACGAAAATGTTTTCCATTTTTTTGCTCTCTAAGTTTTTCACTGTCGCTCTCTTTTATTATGGTAAATTCACCTTTTTTTGTATATATGTATGTGTGTGTGTTTGTGTGTGCATTAAAAAGAGTAGTTGAAACCGTTAACTTTTATGTCATCCAGCATTATTCCGTTATTTATGCGTTGCTATTATTAAACAGTGATGCCAGCTTTTGGAGCACTAAACACGTGAAGACATTTGAAAAGCGGGCTAATAAAAAAGAGTAAATTAAAAAAAAAAAATTACGGTTTTAGTAATTTATCATGGCATTTTTTTGGAAAAGCGCAAAAAGAAGCTAAAGTATAGGTATTTTTTAAAGTAAAAAGCAAAAAAAAAAATTTACGAAACAATTAATAAAAAAATATTATTCAAGGGTACTTGACACTTTCACAAAAGTCTTACGTTTTTTTGACGAAAATGTTTCCCTTATCTAATTGCACTGTGCAACAAAAAACAAGCCTCAATACTTGCAAAGCGAAATGAAAGTAGACTACTAGTAGAGCAAATTTGCCAAAGGGTTTTGAAAAGCTAGCTCGGGTTCCCGAAATATGGGCCCCTAAAGTTTTTGAATTTTTTCAGAAAAATTTAAAAATTTCAAGGCCCGGAATTTCGAAAATCCGTTTTACATACATTGCACGAACTTTTGGTCTTAGAAGACCCCTAATAAAAATTGATGCAGAAAATATTCGTGGAACATTTTAACCTTCTTAACTGCCGTCTTAGTGTGGAGGTTAAAAAAAGGACAAACATGACTCCTTAAAATGAGAGTTAGAGGGTTAATATATTCAAAGAAAATAATCGTCATACAATTCTACTGAAGACATCTGAAATAGTCTTTTAGTTCAGAAGTACATTCAGTATATTTTTTTGACTAGTACCAAACGCCTTTTCAAGAAATTCAAAAATTTCAATGCCCGAAATTTGTGGAACATTTTAACCCTACAAAGTGCCGTTTTAGTATACTTTTATGACGAAGTTAAAAAAAGGACAAAAATTACCCCTTAAAATTAGTGTTAGAGGATATATATATTCTAAGAAAAGAATCGCCATACCATTCTACTGAACACATCTGAAGACATTTTTTTAGCTCAGAAGTACATTTAGTATATTTTTTTTGACTTATACCAAACGCCTTTTCAAAAAATTCAAAAACTTTAGGGGCCCACATTTCAGGAACCGGAGCTAACTTTTCGAAACCCTCTGGCAGATTTTCTCTGTAAGTAGCCTACTTTCATTTCGCGTTGCAAGTGTTGAGGCTGGCCGCGATGACCCGAATTTTGTTGCTCAGTGTTATTATTTTGAATTTTCAAAAAACAATAACAACCTGTCATGACAGGGTTGTATTTTCCTTAAAATATGTAAGACTTGTGTGATATGTACATATGTATGTACTTATATGTATGTTATCACATTTAAATAAATTAAGATACAACTATAGCTTTAAGTCTTTTTTAAAATTGGTCATCAAATACAATTTTCAGTTCTTGGTCAATCTCGTCTTAATTCCATAAATAACTATCTATGTTTGTAATATATTGACTTTAAATGTTCCACTAAATCAAATTTTAAAGCATAACTCGACAGGCATTTGTTAGCTGGAACAAAAACGATTATCTAATCTGGCACTATTAACGTTGGCGTCTCCCTTTCTCGTATTTACAAATATGCCAAAGTTTATAGTTCTATGTTTTAATAAAAAAGTGCCAACATTTTTCATCTTATAGATTCTTTTTCACTCAGCACCTTTAATTTAATGTTTCTAAGTTTAATATTTTTTATTCAAAAAGTACCACATAAATTTCCCGTATTTTCTCTTTTTGATACTTTTTTCCCCACTGAAGTATCAAAAACTTTAATACTGTAGTGGGAGCCCATAATATTATCCGACAAAATGTAGGAGGTAAGGAAGAAGTGGGCATGGCACAAAACAGTTTTAGCTATATCTAAAGAACGGTATTTATATTATTTATAAAAAGTTTTCTGTACAAAGCTTAACAAATAAATACGATACTTAAAACTTTTCCATCCCTGAGAGCGAACAAATTAAGTTTGATATGGTCACGAACAATCTGTTAAGTATTACAGAAAGTAAAAAAAATGCTGTAGCTAGACCGAAGTCGAACTTATACCGAACCTTTTTGTTATTGAATGGAAACAACTTTTACTTTTGCGAACTCTAACCTTCGGTCGGACTCAAATTACTTTGTATGTATATAATTTAACCACATTATTTAGAATATAGTTAGAACCAGTCATAGATGTTTTTATTCGAAATTTAAAGCACTCGTAAATTTTAGTTCCTTTGATATAATTTTTATCTATAAACTTACCAATTTTCTTATTTTATGGGAATAAAAGATTTTTCTCCTTCTGTATTAATTAAAATAAATTCGGTTTTATTTAAATTTTATTTTTGTTTATTCATTTGTTTTCTTAAACCTAAAATAGCACATATAGAAAAAATATCTTTAATTTTTTATAGTATTTTTTTTTTTAAATAAATGTGTTTAAAATATCAAATTCAACATCAATATGCAGAAATTATCGCTTATATGCATTTGAAAAAATTTAAACGATTGTTGGTGCTTTAAAAACGAGAAATGCATTTTTACAAAATTGACTATTTGCATATGCAGTGCTTTAAAAAAAACTCGCTTAACTGCAGCAGCATTAGAAATTAAAACTATATTTAAAATCAAAGTTATTTAGTTTAAAAAAAATAGTTTTTATTTTTTTTATACCCATCACAGAAGGTAAAAGGATATATATATATAACCATTCCGTTTTTAATTTCTACAGTATTGATCCTAGACCCTATAAAGTATATAGAAGTTTACTTAACGATGTCCGTTTGTCTGTTGAAATGGGTTTTCCGAAGACACCAGATATGATGTGGACTTGGTTGTTAGATGCTTCTGTCACATCTGCTCCGTTAAATTTTGCTATTAAAATTCAGCCAGATCGGACCTTAAAAAAACCAAGACAGCCTCTAATTTTACACATAAATCCCTTGTTGTAGTTTTTTTTTATTAAAGCAGCAAGAGCCAAAGCTTCCAAATGAGGTATAATTATCTTAGTTATTAATACTTAACATCCGATAAAATATGGGCAGGACTGGAGAATTGGGCGTGACTCTTTCTATACAAACCCTTTATAAATTTCTATATATCTGAGGAACGACAAGAGCCAAGGTTTCTAAATTAGATTCAATCATCTGGGTAATCAATAGACAACATCAGAAAAAATGTGTGCGGATGTAGAGAGGTGGGTGTGGCATCTATTGTACAAAGGTATTATAGATTTCTGTATATCTGGAGAATGGCAAGAGCCAAAGTTTACAAATTAGGAACAAGGATCTTGGTTATTATTTAAACTATGGTGTTCAGTCGATTAATTCTTGTTCGATTAATCGAACAATTTTAGACGATTAATTGTTCGAATAATTTAAATTTTTTTTAATTTCGATTAAAGAATTAATCGAAGAATTTATACCGATTAATCGAATAATAATTATATATAGTATTTCTGTTAAATGTATAATGTATAAATGTATAAAAAAACATTTTTTTAACACAACTTAATAACTCATTTCCCAAAAGAAAAAACGACAAAGGTACATATGTTTACTCAAAGATTTATATTAATTTATCGGGTATGTTTTAGAAATCAAAATGAAGTGAAACTGAAATCGAACGATAATTTAAATACAATAACTATTTACAAAATGACCGTAGTTTTTCGTGGTTTTAAGCCGGGACCGCAACAGTTATTTCTTTTTTCATAGAAGTCAGATAAAACAGTTATTTTTTTTAGCAAAAATAACTGTTATATTTTGATTTTTATTTTTTGAGCAAAAATAGCAAAAATAGTTTTGATATTTAATTTTTTGAACAAAAATAACAGTTATATTTTTTTTGATTTTTATTTTTTCAAGCAAAAAAAAAAGTTATTCTTTACAGAAATGTACGTGTAATAATAATTTAGTTGACTTTAAATATTTATTTGAATATGCATATGAAATCCCAATGATGATTACACAATAAAATAAACATTTAAAGTCAACTTAATCCACTTCATTTCGATTTATATTGACTCTTTTAAAATTTAAGTGCCCGAAATTGAAGCAACAATTTTGAGCAACATTGACAAGTTTTATTTAAAAAACAACAACTAATTTTTTTTTAAGTGATCGAAAAAAAATCTCGTAATTTATAAAAATTCTGGATAAAAAATGATTCGATTAATCGATTAATTTAAAAATTTTATTCGTTTAATCGAATTAGTAAAAATTCCAAATATCGGTTCATCGTTTAATCGAACACAAATAAAACCCGATTAATTGAACACCCTAATTATTACACAACATCCAACAAAATGTGGGCGGTAGTGAAGAAGTGGGTGTGGCACAAAATATATTTATTTATATCTAAAGAACGGTATTTATATAACTTTCTGTTTTTCTCGCACCATGGTGAAGGGTATATAAGATTCGGCATAACTCTGTTTTCAAAAAATGTTTGTAATATTTATAGTTACATAATACAATTTCGCATATTTCTAAATAACATACTTTACATAATTGTACAATTTGCGGTGCAAAAAAGCGTTAAATGCGTATAACGATGTGCATATAAGCGATAAATACTTTACTATCCTATTAACATTAAGTATACTAAAAATTATATTTAACACATACATAATTACAAAACACTTAGGTTATTTTGTTGCAATTTAACAATTAAATATTTTGGAATTTTATTATTCAAATTTGATCAATAATGATCATAAATTGGTTGGTTTTTTGCCATTGGCCATTATAAAAATATAATTTTCATTTCTTAGAATACTGTAAAGGCCAGGGGCCAAACTACGGCATTCGATATCGATCGAAATTACTATACAATTTAAATGGGAACATCGATCGATATCGAAAGCACAGTGGGGCATATTAAAAAAGAGGAAATAAGTCTGCAGTTTAGAAATCTTCACTAGCAGATTTCATTTATCTGTGGCAAAAAGGAAAAAGTGCTAAAGTCGACTTAGCATCTTTGTTATCTTAAAGTTTAAAAGAACCAATGGACAAAGTTTCAATTACTTTGTACGATTTTTCCGCAAGTTATAGTAAAATTACTTTTTGCTTATATTTTTCCAAAGTCCTTTTATTAATTTGGAATAAAAGTTCAAAATTGCTTTCCTACAAAACTAAAAAAATAAACTTAAGCACTTTTCTTTTTTGCCACAGATGACCTTATATTGAGTTTATAATTTATTCTGTCAGTTTAACGTTAAAAAAAATATACTAAGCAAATAAAAGTTTAATAGTAAAGGTGTAGGCTATAAAGAGGATGGGGTTAAACCTGCCGCTCCTTTTTTTCAGCAGGACAAGTGTTGTAGTTAGGAAAAAATACAACTTCGTTGTTCGTTAGAGTTTGTTATCTGTATAGCTGCAACGTTAAAAAAGTCATAGCCTCTAACTAAAAATCTTATTTAAGATCTTTGTCTCTTCACAAAGATGCTTTTGCTTGGTGGTCAGTTTAGCTGGCTTTTAATGTTAGGAATTGCCCTTTGAATTGTTGCAAGAGAACTTCCCATTGTCTAAAGTAACCGACCGTTTCAAACCCTCTTTTTCCGATACGCAGATTTGTTGCTTGACATCTGCCCGCTTCTAATGTTTAAGCAAAACATTCGAGTTCTACTATGTTTAAATCAGTGACCGGAAAATTCACAATTTATATATCATTCGTAACAGTTTTAGGCGTACTAAAGTATTTTTTTTGTATGGGGCCCATTGTTACTTATGGACCGATCTTCACGAAATTCGTTGGAGTGATTTCTAGTCGAATAGAGCTGTGACAGACCCAATTTTATTACAAAATCGTTATTCATTACAGTTTTAGGCTTTCTATTGGGCCTATGTTAATTTATGGACCGATGTTTACGAATTTTTGTGGTATGATTTCTAGCCATATTAAATGTTTATTTTATCTGTCCGCTCATTTCACCACAATTTATGTTAGTTTTTGTAACAAAATTATCAATTTCTCAGGGTGGTTGTTCCACATTTGGATAATAAATACTAAACCGATTTAACTGGATTTCAATCGCAAACTGCTAAAGAGAAGTAGCAACAATTGGACACCAAAATTGTTCTTTATTTTAAGTGGTTTGAAAGTGAGCGTGATTTCAACAGACAGATGGACATGGCTAAATTGACTTAGAATTACTTAAGGACCCAGAAGATATATACTTTATGGGGTCTTAGATGAATATTAAAAAAGTTTTACACGGAATGCAAACTTAGTATAACCTAATTCACCACTAGTGGTGGAGGGTATAACAGGCAACAGCTGGGCGTAAGAAAGTTGATGCTTTAAGGCATTGGTGTCCAGCCCATACCACAATTGTGGAAATTAATTCACACACATTCTTCACACCAGGGCTGCCAGAAATTTTTAGCAAAAAATCTTAATTTCACCAAAAAAAAATTTTATTTTTGAAGAAAAAATCTTATTTTTGGAAAAAAGTAGTCTTTTTATTATAAATAATAAAAACAATTCATTTTTTATTTAATACATAAAATAAACAAAAAAAAAAAAAAAAAAAAAGCATAATTCAAATTGTAAAATGTACATAAATGTCTTTGCCATTATTTAGTTTTTGCAATATTTTCTATTTTTGCAAAAGAATTAGCGCGCAAAGCTTACAGCCAAGCAGAGGTTGCTTTTTAAGTATTTTTTTTTTATCCAGTAAACCGCAAGGTTGAATTATTTAGTTGAAAAATTTTCAAATGGGAACAAAGAAGGTTTTTTTTTAATTGAACCTAACCTTCGTCTAGACAAAACAAAAAATTTTGTTTTTGGGGAAAAGAGCTTACAATCTTATTTCGGTTAAAAAATCTTAAAAAATAAGGTAAAATCTTACTTCTGGCAGCGCTGCTTCACACCAGGGTTACCGTTGAAAATTTTAAAAAGTCGCACAAAAAGTCGTTTTGAAAACAAAAAGTCGCACAAAAAAGTCGTTTTTTCAAATTAAAGTCTCACACTTTTTTTAATTACTTTAGCCTTATCAATACGCACCCGGGTGACAATCTCCGCTTTAGTTATTTAATAACTCTCTCAAATTTGCTTCAGTTAAAAAGACATTTTTACTTTAGAGTTGATGGCATGGACTCACAAATTTCCACTTTTAACCTGTTGGTTAATTTATTTTTCTTTAATACTAATTTTGAAAAAAAAAATGTCTGCACACGCACTGTTGTGCGGTAAAGTTAATACAAGCGCTGCTTATTTGTATAAATTAAGGTACAATGGTTAATTAAAAGCATTTTTTAAGCTTCCAAAAATGTTTATCATTTGTATTTTCAAAAATTTAATTGTATGATTTATCATTGGATTTAGTTTCTAACAACTCAAATTCGTTAATAAAAACCTGTGTCATTTATAACAGTTTTATATAAAGACATGAGATCAATAGCGGTAAAAAACAGTTGGTTTTAAAACGCTTAAAATATTAATGCCGTTCATCCTGGATTGGCGTGGAAATTCAATAAACTCGATACAAAACAAGGCAAATACAATACAGTTCAGTAGTTGAAATTGTCCGGATATGAAATAATCACCTGCTCAATCGAGCAAGGTTACATATCCCGGGGAATGTTTAAAACAAAAACGATATTTTTAAGGGAAAATATGTGAAATAATGCATAGTATTTCTATGCAAAAAAAAAAAAAAGTATTCCACTTACAGAAAAGGGGCAAAAAGTCGCAAAAAGTTGGAAAAAGTGGTAGAATTAGACGAGTTTAAAAAAGTCGCACAAAAAGTGTAAGAGCGTCAAAAAGGTTGCAAATTGCAACTAAAGTCCATGAGAGTACACAATTCAGTCGTCGAATATCAAGCGACGGGTGTACATGCGGCGGATGCTTAAATATTTTCTGTATTTTTATTAAGAACACTTGTCTCTTTATTCAATAATCCTAATATAAAGCACTGCTTTAAGGCCAAAAAAATCTGGCCAAAATACTCATCAAGTAGTGCTGGGAAACTATCGATAGTACTATCGATAGTCTTTCAATATCGAAAATATCGATATTATTAGTATTTAAAACACAGTTCGGGCCGAATTACAGCAATGAATACAAAAAATGGCAGGTGGTATGGATTGCTTAGCTGTGCTTTTTTACTGCTTATTTGAGGCCTTTATATCGAAATTAGTACATTTTTATTTAGGGACTGAAATGTCGAATATTTTTGTAATGTTGTAAAAAAAAAAATTAAAATACAAATGCCATTAGACCATTAAAGGAAAAGTCCGGTAAATTGATTACCTTTTGAGTTGAAAATCAAAACTAACATTATTTAAAATTGCAATTAAATTTGTTATAATCCCTGCTACTTTAGTTCCTTCAGAAAGGTGCTTATAAGCAGCACAATTTTTCAAGAACTGTCATCTGAAATAACGTGCGAACATACATACGTCTTATACGTTCAATAAGGTAATAAAAACAACGAACTGAAGCCTGATAAAAAACTAGTTAAAATTTTCCTGCTCAAGTACAAACATTTAGTCGATATTAATATCATTAGTGAAATCTAAACTATCGATACATATCGATAGTATCCCAGCACTATCAGCAAGCATTGTGGTAGTATTAGTGAAAATGTGTTTGAATGTGTCACACTAACGATGCTGGATAGAAAATCAAAAAATTTATATATGACGGCGAATATAACGTCCTGCACATGTACAAGAGTGAATTCGCCTGCTGGACAAGCATTTAACAAGTGTTCATTTTCCTTAAATGGCACCATACACTATCAAAATGCTTGCCATTAAGGCGAATTCACGTACACGAGTGAAATCTAAATTGGTTTGATTTTGCATCAAACGTTGTCGGTGTCACACATGCAATCACATTTTCCCTAATACTACCACAGCGCTTGACGAGTAATTTTTATAGGTGCCCTTCATTAATTTTTATCAGTGTTCGAAAATAGGCGGAACATTATTTAGCGTACGGTGCACACACCCGGAAACGATATCTATTTTTTTAGTGTTTGCTTAGTAGTCCCTTACGCCAAATAGCGTTCATGACTTTTTTCAAGAAAGAAACCAACATTATGTACAGTAAAATTGTAGTGGTTATGTACACATACATTATATTTTAATGCTCTGTAGTGTTTTTTCACATTGATAAAGAAATTAGCAAACAAAAAAATTTAGCCACGCTTCTTTTTGTTGTTGCTTGGTACTTTGCACGACCCCAGCACGAATAGTTAACATTTTTTGTTTGCTTTTGGTTTGTTTCTCGTTTTCGTTGAAAACATATTTATATGTATTCTGTTGTCTATACCAGCAAAAAAGGGCGCTGAGCGCAACTGAAAGGAACGAACATTTATTTGCGAACACAAAGAAGTTTGTGGTATTTAACGAAAAATAGAACGCAAGAAAATGTTATCATTTTTATGTTGAGTTGGATTAGTACTTTTTTTTTATTGTGTACGAAGATCAGAAACAGCGAAACGTTTTTTTAAGGTGTTTACTACAAAACCACTATAAGCGTTTGTGTTTTTCATATTTCTGTCGTACAGAACACTAAAGTGGGGTATATAATGTTTGTTTTCGAATTCGGATTTTTATTGAAAACATATAAAAGCAGAGCAAACAAAGAATTGAATAGTGTACGTACTTAGTTTGACGTTCCGCAAGTAGAATTTTGTTACATAATCACAAGTTCTCAAAAACTAAGAATATGCCGATAAAGAGTTTAACCATTCTGATGGAAAAACACTTTCTTCTAGCGATGACAAGTTTCTAAAGTATGTAAACTGCCAATTATAGAAATTTTTTTTACGGTAAAATGTGTTTTTTTAAAAGTTATAAAATAAAATGCAACAGTTTTTCTTACCCCTAATTCTTTTTCCTCATTTGACAGGCAAATGCAATTAAAATAATAATAGTATAATTTAAATATATTATACAGTAGTTTAATTAAAATATTGTACTGTACGAATTAATTAATATAATGTGGTTTTAAATATTCTTAAATATGTGTAATAAAACCGTTTTTATTTAAAATACTTAAAGCTCTTAAACATATTTATCTGCTATTTAAATATAGAAATCAAATAAAAAGGAATACAAATGAGTTAAAGAGATTTAATTCGTTTTGAAAACATGGTCGAATTTATTTTTAGTTGTCTTAAAAAACTGAGACGTAGAAAAATAGATATGCAACTTTTAGCTTTACGTACTCTACATAAAGCAGTTATTGATTTTATAGAAAAAAGTTAATCGGCAAGTGGAAACAGTTAACAAACTTCTTTCCTCTCTCTTATCTCTTCTATAAGCTTAAACTTCCTGAAGAAATCCTGCTGTAGTTTAATTGGCTATTAACTTTTAGATTTAATTGAAATTTATTGGATTAGAGCTAATTACAAGGGTACTCCACATATAAAAATTATTGATTTTATAAAATCAACTCTCTCCTCTTTCTTCCATAAACTGAAACTTCCTGCAGAAATCCTGATTTAGTTTAATTGGCTATTAGCTTTTAAATTTAATTGAAATTTATTGTATTAAAGCTGATTACAAGGGTACTCCACATATAAAAATTATTGATTTTATAGAAAACCGCTATACGGTGGAGTTAGTGAACAAACTTCACTCCTCTTGCCTAAAGAATTTGTGCTGTAGTTTAATTGCCAATTAATTTTAAGATTTAATTGAAATTTATTTGATTAAAGCTGAAGACAAGGGTACCCCACATACAGCAATTAATGATTTTATAGAAAACAGAGTTAGTTGACAAACTTCTCTCCTCTCGCTTCTATAAACTTAAACTTCCTAAAGAATTCGTGCTGTAGTTTAATTGCCAATTAATTTTTAGATTTAATTGAAATTTATTGAATTAAAGCTGAAGACAAGGTGGGGGGGGGGGGGGGGGGTACCCTTGCCTACAGCAATTAATGATTTTATAGAAAACAGATATACGGTAAGTGGAACTAGCAAATAAATTTCTCTCCTCTCTCTTCCATAAACTGAAACTTCCTGAAGAAATCCTGATTTAGTTAATTTGCCAATTAATTTTTAGATTTAATTAAAATTTATTGGATTAAAGCTGAAGACAAGGGTACTCCACATACAGTAATTATTGATTTTATAGAAAAGAGATATAGGGTAAGTGGAATCAGTTAACAAACTTCTCTCCTGTCTCTTTTATAAAAATTAACTTCCTCAAGAAATCCTGCTGTGGCTAAATTGGCTATTAGATTTAAATGATGACAAGCCTGCAACAAGCCATTTGAAAAGAAAAAGGCATCTTAAACTATAGTTTGTAGCAAAGTGTAGCTCAATCGCGGATCCAGCCTTCCGTTCAGGAAGCGGTAACATAGTGGAAATTTAGTCGAAACAGCCACCAAACCCAATTTATGATTTTAAAGTGCCAGTGCTCATGGACTCCAGGGTGGCCATGTCCTACATGATCTTTCGCTTGGATCCGCGGTTAGTGTAGCTTCATATACGGTATCTATTGTAGAGAAGAGAGTATAAAATGAGAGATTATAGGGAGAATTAATAAAATGGTCTGTAGTTTCACGCATCTCTTGTGCATAAGTAAAAATCGCTTCTCGCTTAAACAGTAGTTTGTATTAAATTATATGTATATCCCAAATTGCTAGATTCCTTAAATAGAGAGAGTGTAAGCTATAAAACAGATAATGCAGTGACTTGTAGCTTTTCGCATCATGTGTAACGCGTACTCTAGACTCAACGTTTCTACTAGAAGATACATATTTAAGCAGACTTACCTAAATCCTAAATAATGTCTATCAGATTTAATTATTTTTCATTTACTAGTAAATACCTCTATCTAGATTTGCAAAATTTTGATTAAAGCGGTATAACTTGAAGGATTTTGAAAATCTGCCAATACAACTTTTGTACTTTGTACTTTTTTGTCCAAAACGTTTTACGATATTTTATTCAAGGCCATTTCTTACTGCGCCATATAGTAGCAGTAAACGCTTATTGCCTTCAAAAGTTTGTCTCCAATGGCTGCACCTTCAAGTCCTCTAAGTCGTTCAATTCCAAAACGAAAATACCAGCTTCTTCCGATGATACCACCGGGCTTATTTTGTTTCTGTAATGTGAAGATTTCTTACAGCGAGGCCGGTGCTGAAAAACATTAGTCGCTAAATCGCCATAACCATAAATATTGGAATTGACTATTCCTCCAATTGTAGCATTATCTATGGATATTTTTTCCTTAAAATTATGACGATGTGCATCCGATTGTGTACCATTATCACCATTGTCCACACGATAGCGTAATCGTCTAGAAGACCGAGTTAGATACGAAGATCTTGTCATAGAATACCGATAAATTGGTGGACGTTTACAAAATAAGCGTTGCAATTCATTACGAAATCTTTTATGAGAAATCGTGTATAGAAAAGGATTCAAACAGGCTGCGGTTTTACAAAACAATGCCGGAATCATCGAACGAGTGGGTGTTAAATGTTTCTCCATGCCAAACACCCCGGCCATTGCCACAATGGAATAGGGGGTCCAGGCTAAAAACCACAAACCAATCACCAGCAATACTATAAAGGCCAAACGTACTTCAATTTTATGTTTATTGTGATTACTTTGAATATTTTTGGAGGTGAAGACGGCTTTGAGGATATGAAAATAACAAAAGCAAACGCTAAACAAAGGCAGACACCATGCAAATACGAAAAATAAAAACATAAAGACGCGAGCAGGCATAGTCTTGTCGAGATAGTCAAAGGAGCAGGTGGTTAAGTAGCCCTCGGGTACATAAACCGACAAACCCACCTCGAGTAGTGGTATCACCGAAAAGAAAAATGCCTCCAACCAGGCCATCAGCAGAAGGCAGTAATAGTATTTTGATTTACAATTAAAACGTAGAGGACTTAAAGGATTCACTACGACACTATAACGATCCACAGAGATGACCGTTAACATGCCAATCGAGGCAGTGCCACTGAAACCGCCAACAAATCCGTATATGCGGCAACCTGTAGAAGATTAAGTTTTTTTTTAATACGTATAATAAAAAAGTCTAATAAAAAACGTGTGTGAAGATAAATACGAAAAGTTAAATTCATTTTTTAAAAGTATCGCATGCGATAAAAAAATACAATAAAAAATATCGCATGCGATAAAAAAAACATTATAAGGAAAAAAAACGACTATTTAAACGAAACTTTAAAGTTTTTGTAAAATATCAATCATTTTTATTTAATATTAAAAACTAATTTGGTATTTTATTCGTCTTTTTATATTAAAATTTATGATTTTTGAAAAAATATGACAGACCGAAATTCTTATGAATGAGTTCCGTGAGGGATATGACCACTGTATCCAAATCCTTTAATCTCAGCGAATAAAACCTAACATAAAATGAAGACAATGGACAAGGCTACTTTAATCTATAAACACTATATCCAAATTGTATTCATGTTACTAGTTTGATTCCCTGACATCGAAGGATTTGGACACAGTGGCCATATCCCTCACAGAGCGCTTTCATGAGAATTTCACTCTAAGTCAAATTTTCAAAAATTTATAAAAATGTATAGTCTTCATTTTCTATTGGGTTTGATTTCCCTCACGGACCTCATTTATTAAAATTTCAGTCTGTCATATTTTTTCAAAAATCATAAATTCTAGAGCCTATTACTCTGTTCGAACTTGCGAGAAATGTTGAGCAACATTGATTGTTTCACACGAAAGTTTTGTCATGTATCAATATTATCTATCTCGCGGTTTTTTAAAACTTAACGTTTACATTAGTTACAAGTATACAAAATTTTTTTTTAAGGTAAACAAATACCATAGTTGGGGAAGTGCACTAAATATTGATTTAAATCAACATTGCACTCATACTAATTGAAACTGCAAAAAAATAAGTTTTTACAATTTTTTACCCGCTTTAGTGATGATTGGGATTTTTTCACTAGCACTGAAAAAATTAATTGGTATTGCAAATTTTTTCACTATCACTAACTGTGATTGAATACATAAAATCTGCACTCAATTCAAATATGTAGTTAAAAATTTGAACTTGCAATCAAAAAGCTGTACAAAAACATAATATCACTAAAATTTAAAAAATATATAATTTTGTATTTGAATGGTTTTTGATTTTTCTGAAGATATGCATAAGCAAAGAAAATTAAACTTTTAGTTCTGTCAAGAACGTAATAATTCTTGGCTTTAATTATGAAAACACAAGTTTTGTAGTTTAAATTTTGTGCAAAATTTTTAGTGAGTGAAGAAAAAAAATTTGCAATAATCTGATAATTGCTTTTTTTTAAATCAAACTATTTTTTTATCGCAAAATGTTTTAACATTATAATCACTCATGTTTAGTGAGATTGCTAATTTTCAATTCATCACTCAACATCAACAAAATTATTACAATCATTTTGAACTAGTGCACTACCTCCATCTATGACAAAAACCATGTGTTTTTATAACTGTAATTAGAAAAAGTAAAACAATACTATTTTTATAATTTCCTAAAGTAAAAAACCAATAAATTTAATTTTATTACTCATTTTTGCACTTTATACATTTTTCTTTTTGAAACGCTTGTTATAAACCCCACTTCACAAATACAAAACAAAAAATGTTGCTTAAAATTCCGTGCGAAATAATATGAGCTGCACTTGTTTCGCACGGAAAATAAAAATGCTGCTAGAAACATTTCGCATGTTTTTCGTAATATAAATAGAGTATAACTCTTTCAACATTTTTTTCACAAACATTTTTTTATATTGAGTTTGAAAAAAAAAAAAACTGAACACAGTTCCATGCTTAATATAAAAACACTAATAAAATATTAAATTAGTTTTAATATTAAATAAAAATTATTGATTTTCATAAAAACTTTAAAATTTCGTGTAAATAGCGTATTTTCCTTACAATATTTTTTATCGCATGCGATATATTTTTAATATATTTCTTATCGCATGCGCTATTTTTAAAAAATGAATTTAACGTTTCGTATTTATCTTCACACACGTAAATATACACACAAAATAAAGGAGCAGGCTATCACTTACCCCAATCTCCTAAGGCTGGACCCCGCATAAAATTATTATAGGCTGCCATGGGGCACTTGATTACAATGATTAAATCGCATAAAGCCAAGTTGAAAACCAATATATTTGAAGCTGTCCTTAAGGCTTTGCATCTGAAAATAATTTAAAATTATTATTGAGCTTAATTGTCTTCTTTTTAAATATCGAACAACTTTTAATCCCTAAAGGGCCCACAAAATTTATAAAATTTACAATCTCTTTGGTGGTCGATACCAAAATATTTTTCTCTTTTTTCCTTGAGTACCATAAAGTAATGTCAAAAATTCAAGATTTGGAATATAATGGATTTTAAGACTAATTTTCCGGTAGTTTGGGAGGCAGATAAAAAATTTTCCATTGATGGGTCGTTTACAATTGGCTACAAAACTGAAGTCGAGTTGCCAGCAGCGAAATCAGGCAACGCCGTTCATGTTAAAATATACAAAATTTGTTTTTATTTTATATTTTAACATGAGCGGTGTTGCCAGATTTTGCTGCTGCCAACTCAACTTCATTTTGACCCATTAATTTTCAATTTGCAAACATTTGGATCTTGACCATTTCGACACCCAAATACGCCGAAAATTTTTTGAAATGCTAGATATTATTTTGAATTTTAGAAATGCAGGGTCGGAAAAGAAAAGTGACCTAATTTTGGTAAGGTGAACGCCCTATTGCGATCCTCAAAGTATACCCAAGTGTCGTTTCTATTAAAATATGGACTTCAGTCTTTAGTCATATAAAAATTAAAACAAATGTCTTTTTGTTTTTTTTAAGTTTCTTTTTTTTTTATGGTTTATTTTTTCTTTTTTTATGATGTGTTCACAATGGCTTCAACTTATCAACTAAAAACTCTTCCTTCTACTTTTCCATCTTGTACCGGCGGTTGACTATACATATTCCCTATTTATTTTCATTATCTTTATTCTATTTTTATACCCTTCACCACAGGTGGTGCATAGGGTACATATATAAGTTTGTCATTCCGTTTGTAATTTCTATAATATTGATGTTAGACCCTATAAAGTATATATATTCTGGGTCCTTATGAGGAGCGAAGTTGATTTAACGATGTCCGTCTGTCCATCTGTCCGTTGAAATGGATTTTCCGAAGACCCCATATATGATGGGGGCTGGGTTATTATACATTTATGTCACATATAGTCCGGAATTGTTTGCTATTGAAATTTAGCAAGATCGGTCCACAAATGGCTGAGATATGAGTAAAAAACCACGACTGCCTCAAATTTTTTCCTTTTAAAGATCCAATTAGACGTGACATTACCATACCAACACTGTATTAGCAAAACGACATAAACATACCATACAAACCAATTCAATTTTGGTTTCTACGGTCATACAGTGGCTATGGTAATACAGTGTTGGTTATGTGGTTTTTTTCAATATATTTTAATTTAACGCTTCTTCAGTAAAAGCATTCGTAGCCGAGTTGTTAAGTTCTCTTCTGAGACTGATGATATTGCCTGTTCGAATTTCATTTTTTTTTTATTTAATTTTTTTATGTTCTAAAAAAACGATTTTAAGATTATAAAACGAATTTCAAACATCAACTTTGGCAAAAGAGGAAACGGGCTTAGGAACATATATAAATTTTTTGTTTTTTTTATATTCTTCGGCATGGCGAAATGAAAAGTTGGCGTAGCTCAATTAATATTTATTTATACCTATCTAAAGAACGTTATTTATGTATATAACTTTTGCTTCTTATCTCATCATGGTGAAGGGTATATAAGATTCGGCATAGCCGAATATAGCACTCTTACTTGTTTTTTCTTAACAGTGCTGCCACAAGACTATACATTTTTTCCATGTTTTTTTTTAAGTTTTCTTACCAGGCACCAGGAAACAAATCATCGTTTGCCGGGTTCTTAAATTTTTTTTTTTAGCAAGTCTATGAGTTCCAACTTACCTTGCAAACATATAGATCACTAAACCATTGCCGGTTACACCAAAAGCGAATATTATCATATATAAAGTGCCCATCACATAATATAAAACATCGCTTGGTGGCTCAAAAGTCAACCAAAAAGGATTAATGCGGGCTATCATCTTGTAATCATAAGATCCTCGAAAACCTTTGAGAGCAGGATACAAACTAGAAATTTAAAGAACATAAAAGTATTATTGTTTATTTCACTTAAAATTATTATTAAAATGGAAAAAAAAGTTATTGGCTGAACAAATAAGTTTCTACTGTTTGACATTTGATATCTTTTCTTGTGATAATGGCGGACATCATTTGATGAAGAAGAACCTCAACAAGTTTCCAGTCACTTCTTCTAAATGCCTTGTTCCCTATTTCATTCCTTTCTTATCCTGCTCGCGAAGCTTTATCTAACTGCCTTTACTAAATGTCGGAAGGACGTCCTCCCCTCCTTCTTGCTACCTTGCGGGTTCGAGTCAATAGCATTTCGGCTGAGTCGTATTTTTTCAAAAATCATTTAATATAAAAAGACTTACCCCCTTATTCATAAACAATATTTCTGTTTTATTAACGGTTAATTAAACAAATTTTCATATAGAATTCGTCTTATAAACCTGTTATAAGCATTGACTATTGTTTATGAATAAGGCCTTAATTTAATATCTAATTAGTTTTAAATAAAAATTTTTGATTTTTCATATAAACTGTAAAATTTCGTGTAAATAGTCGTATTTTCTTTATAATACGCATGCGATATTTTTTTTAAATATTTTTTATCGCATGCGATATTTTTAAAAAATGAATTTAAATTTTCATATTTATCTTCACACACGTCATTCTGGCATATTATATGTAGATCTTAGTCTGCTTAAGGCTTAGTTAGCCGGGAGTAACGTAACGTTGCAAATCAGCTGCTTAATTTTGTTGTATGTAAAGCAATTTGAACGATTCCCAGCAAAAATTTTACAATAATTGGAAGCAATAAAATTAGAAACAGCATCCAAAGTGCTTCGTCTGTTGCTTCTTAAAATTATTGACTTTCACAACTGCAATGTGGAAGGCATATATTCAGCAATATATTTGTCGTTGACTATACTGCAGCGCAGAAGCACTAAAGTAAGGCGAATTGTTAAACAAATTGTTAAACAAATTGTATGTGGCGTTGACTATACTGCAGCGCAGAAGCACTAAAGTATGGCAAATAGTTATTTGCACATATTTCATGTAGTGAATTCACATAAAGAATAACTGTGTGAATGAAGCATACATTGGATTCCGACGGCAGAGCTTCTACGTGAGGAATCCCATACAAAAATCATGTAATATTTCACAGAAATGGAAGCGATTCACAACTGATCTCTGCCTTACAAACCTGCTTCCGAGTAAGCACAAATTTTTGCTGGGTTATAGTTAACAGTAATATGCTACGTCTCAATCTGTAAGAATTAGATTGGTCTTCCTTTTTTACGGTTAGTTTAAGTTACTGTTACTCCCGGCTAACTGAGCCTTTAGCCGTCGATCAGTCAAACAGAAATATAATCCTTCGCGGAAAAGAAATTTCGATTGGTATTGGTTGTTCGAAATCTAAAACAGGCAACGAAATTAGCAGCATATCCAGAGACTTAGGTCTATTGATATTCCTTAGGCGCCTACTTTAAATATAACTAAAAAGGGTTTTTTTCGGACAATCTGACGCTGATCAAGGTTATTGATTGTTGGTAAGTTCGTGAAATCTAAGCATCTACATATATTTCTTGGCTCTCTGTACTAACCGAGAGATCATGGCATAAACATTTTGTGGAATTTATATCATGAATGAATTGGACATAATGGATTACCAGATAAATGTTATTAAAAAATGTTCTGCCTTAAATGAGTTGACTTGAGCTAACGAGTTGATATTTTAATCCCAATTATTGGACTGTCGAATATATAAAAGTGGCATTGACCATTTGGCAGTCGTAATGCAGGTGGACTGCAATTAAAACTTTCTTGATTTTTGGTAGAATTTTTATTATACGGAAAAAATTTTTAAATGATATGGCTTACTTTTTTGGATATAAGAAAAAAAAAACCTTAACGAAATAATATTTGTCAGTTACAGAATTGACTTGTTAAATACGAACGTTGAACTGACAATCAGGACTTCGGAAAGTTCCGCATACATTTTGTTGATTATTCAGATCTTCAATCAGTGCAATAAACTAAAACTTCCTTGATTTCAGGGTTAAATAAATACTGGTATTTTTTTATAGATCGTCTGCAAGAACGAATTATAAAAAAACAAAACTTAAGAAAAAAGCGTTTTGGTACAATTGAGCTCAAAAAAGTACAATTTTAGTGACAAGTTTGTACAATTTTAGAAATCTCTTTTTGACAACCCTGCAGGTTATCCAAAATTCTGTTATTAGAGCATTAGAAAAACACCTTCTTTAAGACTTTTCAACCTTTTAGAAGCCTTCGAATCTACGAGTCCTACGGAAACCAGATTTTTGCAAGAAAAAGCAGAAAAAAAATGTTTTTTTGTACAACCAATAAGGGCTGAGTTTCATAATATCGTAATACTTAGCAGTAAAATTTAACAATGTATCATTAAGTTTAACGATACACAGTTGGCTTATTGTGTACTCTTTGGGACAGATAACATTGTAAAATTCTACGCTACGTCTGGGAACTCATCCAAGTTGCTTTCTTTTCTATAACTTACCTTTCATTCAATTCAATTAAACCATTTAACGAAGAGTTAACATATTTAATGCAGGTATTGGAGTTATTCTCTGGTATACACACCACTAAGTCATCTTCCAAAACTGGGACCAGGGGTGCCAATGTTGTCGAAACGGCCTTAGCTAAACAAATCAGGCCAAAGAGAACTGAAGAAACCGTGCAAATTCTTAATTTTAATATTTCATACAATAGCAGACAGCTTTTGTGAAAAAGAAAAGAGTAAAAACTTTGAACTGCTTGAAAGTGAAACCAGTATTGCCACCTAATGGTAAAGTTAACGGGTGTGCAAAAAGGCTTCCTGTAAATTCGAGGGGCTGGTAAAGCTGGTGGTTGTCGGATTTTATTAGGTGGGTTAAAAACAAATTGTTGTTTTTGTCTTTTTGTTTTGTTTTTAAATTTTGGGCAAAGAGAAGACTTAAACTTTGCTTTGAGACTCTTAACCGGTTTATCCATTCTGATGTTTTTATTGTTGTTGCTATTAAAATAACTTTTGCAAAAAGGAAACAACTTAAAGCACGATCAACTTGTTGCCATAGAAATGAAGGTTTCATTCGTAAGTTATAAATTCTTAAAAAATTGTTTTTAAATTCGTACGAATGTGAAAATAACAAGAATTTTGTTTAAAACTTGAAAATCTAGTCATTTAATTCAGAACAATTGCGGCATTCAATTGCTTAAGGATTTCCTTCTCTTGTTGTTTTCGGTTGGTTGTGTGTTTTAAGCCGGATTATCCTTTGGATATGTAGACATGTATTGCAAACCTAAAAATATAAAGAAATAACTTTATTTTAAAAAATATTTATATTTTATTTAATATAACATTATTCCAACAAAAAAAATATATTTTATGTTGAGAAAAATTTATAAATTTAAATTTTAAAATTGCAATAATATCATACATGTTTTCCATTCTATTTGTAAATATTTATCAATATTATTTTATGTGTTCTTATTTTGTGTATTCTCTAGATATGCGAATTTGTTTGTTTATCATTTTTTTTTTCAATCCAGAATGCAATTTAGCCAGTAAAAGTGTGGATGTGATTTTTTTTTATAAATATACAAGTAAAACAAGTAAGAAAGTATAGTCAGTCAAGTCCGACCCTACACCACAGTATTTTAAAACAAATTTTGCGAGAGTGTATGGCTATATGAATAGGGATCTATCTACGTCTTAAATTTCATTAAAATCGGTTTGATAGTTTCTGAGAGGAAGAAATTGCCCCCTATCTCCCCTCGTAGTCCTACAATTCAGTTCAATAGGCTTGGTCCTTGTGCCAATAAGAACCTATGTGTCAAATTTTATTAAATTATCTACAAAATTGCGACCTGTACTTTGCGCACCAGGGTTCATGGACAGCCAGCCAGCCAGACAACCGGACGGACATCGTCAGATCAACTTAGAAAGTGATTCTGAGTCGATCGATATACTTTAAGGTTTTAAGGTGTTACACACATCAGCACAAATGCATAATACCCTCTCCACTATTGTGGCGTGGGTATAACAAAGAGAAAGGGTTGGGCGATAAGTTCTTAACTTGAGAAAAATTTTGATTTTCTTAACTTAAGAATAATATTGATTGTTGTCAATATTTATTTGCAATGAAATTAAAGACTTTTGTATGTAACTTTTTGTCTAGCTTAAGAATGTTTCGTTCTTGAAGGCATTGAAGCGTATTTGGAAGTAGTTTTGCATTAAAATAAAAAATAAACAGAATATTATTTAGCGTTCGGCTCTCACACCCAGGAACGATATCTATTTTTTTAGTGTTTGTGTAGACGAACACAACCCATAATATCATTCGTAACAATTTTCACTTTATAGTGTTCTGTTCTTCGTTAAAAAACAGAACAATTGTAGTGATACTGTAGACAAACATTATATTTTAATGTTCTTTAATGTTACTTTCTTTACATTGATAAAGAAATGAACAAACAATCAATTTGAGCAACGACCACAGCACGAACAGCTTGTGTTTGAATATGTTTTGTTTGTGAAAATTATTTTGCTGGCTTTTTGTTTTTTTCGTATGTATATTTTGTTTTTGTAAAAAATGTTTGGTTTTTTTACTAGTCAAAAGGGCGCTACGCTCAACAGAAACGAACGAACATTAATGAGCTTAACCAAACACAATGAAGTTTGTGGTTTAAAAAAAAACCGAACGGAATTAAATGTTCTCATCTTTTTGTTGAGTTCGATAAGAACAGTTTTATATTTGTGTTCGAAAGATGACAAACAGGGTAATGTTATTTTTTTTAATGATCTACTACACAAACACTATTAGCGATTTTTCGAACCCAACACAAAGGAGCGATAGTCGAATAGTCGAAAATTAGTTGGGGCAGCCAGCGACCCCAGTTTATGATTTCAAAATATCAGTGGTGGGAGTTCCTCCCCCTCTTAAATCCCCGCTTGTCCTAGTAGCTTGTAAAACTGGAAAAATTCTTCCTTCCTTTAATGTTACTCGAAAGGTGGGTGTTTTTATCAACTAATGAAAGTTTTCTCAATGTATCGACAAACTGCCAATGACCGATTTCGCAATGAACACACTGTTTTTTTTTTTTTTTTTTAAACTTCCTAAGCTAATCCCGCGAAGCTCTATGCTTGTCTGCAGGAAAGAAACCAGAGTATCTGGCGGGAATCGAACCCGCAACCTCGGCGCTGATAGACTAGCTCGCTACCAGCTAGCCTACCGAGGCACTCCTGTTACTAAATTTCTACATCAATTTTTTAGACTGCAAAACTGTCCGTTGACGATTTTGGTTTTCAAAATATATCGACAGAAAACTATTTTCAGTTGGTAATACCTTTCAAACTAAATGTGAAAGTAAAAGTGATGGAATTTATAGAAGCAAATGAGACATTGAGAAAACCAAATTTCTTTAATCTGTAGTTTTTCGTTGAGAAAAGAGATAATCGCATAATGAGAAAATTACCACAAGTGCTAAATACATAAATATGCATATATGTACATATGTATGCATTTTTTATTACTTAGTACGTGTGTTGCCTTTGCGAATTTGTGTTAAGTATAAGCATAATTTAAATTTTTCCATGCTTTCATTTTGTTTTTAATTTCTTATGCATACAAACAAATTTATTCATAGGAAAAATTACCTAAAAATATGGAATTAAATTAACTAAGCGCGAGGGTAGCATGTAGGGATGCCAATCTCGAGATTTTCTGGATTCAGTGAATCCCGAAACCCGGGATTTTACATTTTTTATTTTTTTTTTTATTTTAAATAATATTAACCTTATATAAATATAAGACTAACATGTTTACAAAAGTATAGCACTAGCTATTTGGGCTATCGGCTATTACATTTTTTATTCGCGGAATTTTCGGGATTTAGTCAATCCCAAAATTGTTAACTTAATTTTTGGGATTTCAAAAAGTCAAATCCCGGGATTTGCGAAAACCAGCCTCTATTGGCATACCCAGTAGCATGGCAGCATCTAAGTTTCTTATGTAATAAATAGGGCAACCAAAAAAAGCAAGTGCTTATTTTTTGGTTTACAAAATAGAAAGATTTTGATTGAACACAAATTCTGATCATAAAAAAACAAAGAAAATTAGCTTTCTTTTTTTTAGTTATTTTTGCTATATCGGCTTTTTTTACTTATTTTGCCATTTTAAGATAATTTTTTTTTTCTTACGAAAAAAACTTATTTACAAAAATTTTGCAAAAATCGTAATTATTATTTTTTTATGTGAAACATTTTTTTATAAATACTAAAAAATCAACCATTTCTGTGCTGTAAAAACTCTGTTTAAAAAAATCGTTCAACGTTATGGTAATATTTTGTGCTTTCCTTGAACAATATCATCCCAAAAACCTATATTATCTCTGTATGTTATTATAGCAACACTTAAGAGTGGAGAGGGTATTATTATGCATTTGTGCTGATGTGAGAAACACCTTAAAATATTGGTCCTAAAGTATACCGATCAACTCAACTCAAATCAAATCAAATCACTTTCTGAGTCGATCTAATGATTTCCGTTCGGCTGGCTGGCTGTCCATGTAACCTCGTGTGCAAAGTACAGGTCGCAATTTTAAAGATAATTTAATGAAATTTGGTACGTGGGTTCTAATTGGCACAATGGCGAATCGGTCCATAATTTAATATAGCCCCCATACAAGCTGTTATCCGGAAGAAGGTCTTTGTGCCCACTATCACACCAATTTTAATGCAATTTTAAACATATGTAGATAGATCCATATTTATATGGACACGTAAGGTATGCATTTTTTAAAAAATAGGACCACGAGGGGAGATAGGGTCAATTTCTGCTTATCAGTAACTATTTAGCCAATTTTAATGAAATTTAAAACACAGATAGATCCATATTCATGTAGCCGTACACTCTCGAAACTTGTTTTTAAATACAGTGGTGTTGGGTATCATAGGGTCGGGCTTGACCGACTTTACTTTCTTACTTGATTTTTATGCAACTCTGTCTTAGCGGTACTGTACTTTTTATAGTGTTGTGTATAATTTTTATGTGTTTATGTTTTTTGTATTAAGCCTTTTTATCAACTTATTTTATTATTTGCTTGTTTAAGTTCTTTTTTCTCGAAAATTCCATAGCTGTATTCTTACGATCAAATGCCTCAGTCTGTAACGTCTTTTACCATCATACTTTGTAACGTCTTATTTCTTTTTAAATATAGTTTTTGTATAAAGTAACGTCTGTTACTTCCCCTTCTCTCTGTTTTTGGTATAGTAACGTCTTATTTTTTGATTTTTTAATATAGTTTTAGCTATTAAGAATTTCTCTGTATATCAAATATTGTTAATTTCTGCAAATTTTGGGGTTTTACACGAAGTTGTTACAAAATTGGAAACAAAAAATCTTTCATTGGTTTTCTAAATGAACATAGTTATGGACCGTAAGAAAAATATCCCGTGTTCCAGGGGATATAGGAGACAAAGTTAATACAAAATTTAAATCAGTTTCATTCAAAAATTAAGGAATTTTGCTATTAAAAGATATCCCGGCCACGGTCAAAAATGAAAGATTATCAATAACAATTTTAATTAATTTTCATGTTGTAAAACACCTTTCTTCATAAAAATAATTTAATGAAAATTAAATTTAATGAACTTAAGCCTAATTAAAAATATTAAAAATTTGGATTAAAAACCATAAATAGTTCAACAAAATAACCACAATACTAATTATTGATATTGGGGATATTTTGGGAGCCAAGCGGAATTATGAGTCCAATCGTATAAAATATACTTCAGAGCAAATACTCAATTTTAAATATGCTCCCTTAACATCTGTAGACGTAGGAAGAACTTTTTCTATATACAAGAACTTGCTGACTCCAAACAGACATAGTTTTCTTTTCGAAACATAATTGCATCAACTTACAATTTACTATAACAACGTATTAATCGAATTAAGTGAAAAATAAACAAGTTTAAATTGTTAAATTAATTTTAACAGCTTATTTTCATGTTTTTGAACGCTTTTTTAAAAGAGCTTAAAACTGTTTTTTTAGTGCTTTTTTTGGTTGCCCTAGTAATATAACTATTGAGTCAGGTAATTTCTATGTTTGAAAAAGTATCTAAAAATTATGTTAAAGTTACTTAAATATATAAATAAAATGATAGCAAAGGTTATTTATATTTTTAGTTTTGGAAATTTATCTTAAGGTACGTTCAGACTAATGAAATATTTGACGAAAATATTTATATTTAATATTTAATATTTAAAAATATATTTTGTTTAATGTTCAAACTAAGCTCAAATATTTGACAATTTTTGTTTGTTAAAACAGTTGGCAAATAGTGTCAGATAAAATAAATTAATTCATGTTTGCCGTGTGTTCAGACTAAAATAAATATTTGCATCAAATAATTATTTAATGAAAGTGTCTAAAAATAAAAATATATTTCCCAGATAGTAAAAATGAGCGCCGAAGCTATTTTATTTGTTTTATTCTGTGGAGCAGCATCTCTTATAGTTTTAGAACAGGAGAATGTAAAAGGAAAAAAACTGGAAGACAATGGGTAACGGGAACATGGCTAATTTGCTAAAAATTGCAAACTTGAAAACAAAGCCTTAAGGCTCAGTTAGTCTTTACTTTCTGTTTCTGTTCTGTTACGTGCCGTTCTGTTACGAAATTGTAATAGTTACTTTTTCTGTAGCAACTTATCAGCCATTTATGATAAATTTATTAGTTTTGCACCGTCCATTGTTTTATTTCAATAACTTTAATGCACATAAATTTGAAAAAATTAAATTTTATGAATTCTTAAAATCAAAAACTATTTTATTTCAATATAAATATGTATTTTTTATTATTTATTTTGCTGTCACTTACAATTACTTAACAAGTTTTTGATTTTAACAAACGGAACCGCAACAGAACAGAAAAATTAATCAATTCCACAGGTTTTTTAATAACAAAAACAAATCAGCTGATTCGTAACAGAACAGAAAGTAAAGACTAACTGAGCCTTAAAATATATATGAAATCGCTAAATCGGTAAAAAAACAAAATGTCGGGAAATAAGAAAAACATTTTTGCAAAAATAGCGAAAATTCGCGAAAAATTTAGATATTTCAAACAATCCATAAAATTTATTAAAAGCGCTAAATTAGCGGATATTCGCAAAAATTTGCTAATAGCGGCATGATAGAAAATCCTAATAATTAATCGTTAAAGCTGTAAAGATTCAGGGAAAATTCACTTTGTCGCGAAAAATAGCGAAAATTCGCGAAAATTTTTAATATTTCAAACAAACTATAAAATTGACTAAAATTCCCTAAAAGTATAAGGAATGGCAAAAATTCGGTAAAATTGCTAAATTAGCGGAAATTCGCAAAAATGTGATAATAGCGGCATAATAGCAAAGTTTAATAATTAAAAACCGTTAAAGCTGCAAAGAATCACAGAAAGAAATCGCTTCTATCGCGAACATGGTTAAAATTCTCAAAAAATTGCAAACTTGAAAACAAACCCTAAAATTTATTTGAAATCGCTAAATCGATTAAAAAACAAAATGTCGGGTAAAAACAAAAAAAAAAAAATTTCCAAAAAATATCGAAAATTCACAAACAATTTAATATTTCAACCAAGCCATGAAATTGATTTAAAGTCCCTAAAACTATAAAGAATGGCATAAATTCGACAAAAATTGCTAAATTAACAGAAATTCGAAAAAAAATTGCTAAAAGCGGCATGATAGCAAAGTCTAATAATTATTAAAAATCTTTAAAACTGTAAAGAATCGGAAAACTTAAATATAAATTGCTTCTATCAGGAACTTGACTAAAATTATTTGTCGTTGTTTGCTCTTACAATTTTTTTGTAATATCAAATAAATGTTTGCTCAAAAATAACTAAAATATTTGATATTTAGTGTTTACACTATGTTCACATTGGACAAATATGTGTTTGCCGGCAAATACTTTTATTTGCTAAAAATCAGCTTTTATTTTATTTGACACTCAAAAATATTTAGTGTTCAGACTACGTTAATGAAATATTTGATGTTTGCTTTCAAATATTTTATCAGTCTGAACGTACCTTAAGTTAAATTTTTTGATAAAATAGACATTTAAAAAAACTCTTTTTAATTTTTTTTTATTTCAATCATAATTGATCAGAAACATTGTTAACATAAGTAAAAGACATTCGTTCGGAAACAGAATAATCTAATATATATTGACATTGATCAAAATGTCACTTTCCTTTTAATTTAAGCTTTGCGTATTAAAACAACAGTTTTGCCCTCAAAAAATTCACCCATATCATTGTCGTCTTTTAAACCCTAAAGATGTGTTTCGGTTTAGACTTTTCGGCTTGCTTGTTCTCTTTCCCTCCCCATCTACCAAATCATCTACTCCAAATTATCGGTCCATTTCCTCTAAAGTTTTAGCCTGTAAAACTATTGAAATTTACCCAAATTAGTTATAGTATGTATAAACGCATTTTGCGTTTTTATTTTTGTCCAAGTCCTTTTTGTTTCCTGATACCATTGACTTTGTCATCAGAATCCCCTTAAGTTTTAATGTTACCAAGTCTTTCTTTTGAAGGTGTTATTCTCTGATGGGCCTGTAGTGAAATCACTTAATTCTGAAAATGTAATGTAAAATATTTTGCATTGTGGGGAGATGTAAAAATTTTTTTACATTAATTGCATTAAAACAATTCATACCTTTTTTTAGTAATAATTTCGAACCTTTTATAAATTTTATACTCGTAGTTTGTTTTATATTTTTATTTTTGTCTTTAAATTAAATTTAAACATGAAAATTTTTATAAAAAAAAAAAAAAATTCCAGTGGACAATAAAATAAAACTTTATGTATGTTTATATGTAGATGGGAAAAAGCTTAATATCCAATTGGTAAATACCCTGTAAGTAGGAAAAATTGGGTAAGAATTGGTAAATACTAGGGTATTCATTCGGTTAACCGTTAATCGGTTAACCGATTTAATGTTCGGTGCTAAGCTTTGCCAGGATGAGTCAGATGATGACCTGACAATAGAAGAAGCTCTCGATTGTAACACAAACAATCTTTAGCAAAATGAGCCGAAATAATGGCATAATGGAAGATTTTATATGTTGAGAGAAATCCTGGAAAAGGACAAAGAAACCAAGATATCGCATTCAGCTTTTAAAAGTGAAATGTTTCTGCGCATCTACGTCACATCAGCGTATAAGTACAGCTAAAATATAGAAACACAAGCAAACAAACATGTTATAAAATGCTAAAGTGACGTCATATGAAACAGTTGAATTTTGTAAACATGTGCAATGCGTAATCTTGAATCTGTATTATGGGTTGCTACTAGAGTTTTTTTTCCCGGACTTTTTCGATTCCCGGGAAAGCGGGAAAGTTTTTTAAATTTCCCGGGATCCCGGGATCCCGCTCCATATAAAAAATACAAAGTAAATTTTGGTATTAATTAATGAAAAAAACTTTTATAAAAAAAACGTTAAAAAAACTTGTTTACAAAGAAAGTAAATGAAATGGTTCAATACTAAAAAATTAATTGAAGATTGAAATAGGAACTTGAATTATTATTACCTCACGCCTTTATTCCCTATTATTATGCTTTTATTCATTATTATTTTGCTCTGGATAATTCATAAATCAATAATAAAATTGAGGTACTCAAGATATGAAATCAAAAAGTTAATTAATAAAATAGATAAAATACTTTAAAGAAATATATAACATTTTTTAACGGCTTAGGAAATAACTTTCTGACACACTCAAAGCGCTTAGTAAGTCGTCAAAAAGTATATTCCTGATTTTATTTCCAAATTATCATGTTTCCGAAAAATTTCGTTCATTTTTTACCGAGGTTGGACAAATAGTTAAAAGTGCACCGTTGTAGCATGCTTCGGATTCACAATCAGAAGCAATTTTTTCTTTTTTATAAACAACGTCTATATCAGTCAAATGTATTTCAAGGTTGATGCAAAAATAGCATCAACCGGACTGCTTCTTTCAAACCTTTTCATTTCAATAGTTCCATTTGTAATCTTTAGGACAATGTGTTTTTCAAGTTGTATGTTGTAGTATTTTACACGAGTTTCCAAAATGTTCTTTTATTTTGGTTTCCCCGCACTTCACGGGTATATAAACCAACACAAATTGAAATTGAAAATTTGTGTTTATCACCTAATAAACATATCGCTCCTTCATTGCATCATAGTCATATCTCAAAATTTTAAGTAACTTTAGCAAAGTTTTCCTTCATGCCTTCTCGTATTATATCTCAAACTGAACCGAAGTTATAGCAAAATATATGATAAAATCGGTACATTCTTAAAACTTTAATCGCATTTTGCCAAGATCGTTTGTTTTTGTTGCAATAAAGGAGCGATATGTTTAGGTATCTCCTATTTTTAAGACTTGTTCATGGACAATGAAACTTCACTGCCTGCATCTTATTTTGAATTAATGTACTTTATTAACTCTTCAATTCACTAAATTTAATAATTATCAACTGTTGCACTGCCCATTCTGCTTTTAGTAGATTTATTGCATCAGGAGACATTGATTTACGTATGTAATCACTTCTTGTAATTGATCTAATCCACAACCCATCCACAGATGCTAATTTTTAGAGAATAGAAAACTAAATTTCAAAGTATAAATAGCTATCATAAGGAATTTTTTATTTCCCGGGATCCCGCAGGAAAAATCCCGGGAAAACGGGAAATAAAATAATGGAAATTTCCGGGAATTCCTGGGACGGGAAATCCCGGGAAAAAACCTAGTTGCTACCGATTTCTCAAACATCTTCGATAAGGAAAGAATTGTTTCCAAATCAAGTTTTATCAAAACTAAAGAAAAAAATCGCTTTAATTCTAAACATTTAAACCAAATTATTTTTCCAAAAGTTTATTTTATAAAATCTCAAACTATTGAAATAATTAGATTTTATTTAATTATATTCACATGTTTGCTTGCTATTAAATATTTTAAAAGTATAATTAATATATACATAGTAAGTTTAGTTTTGATCGAGTTTCAGTATTTGGTCATAACTCGGCCATTTCGTAACCGATTTGACAGATTTTTATACCGACATCTTTAAGAATAAATTTATTTTTTACTTTGGTGATAAAACTTGGAGTCAGGAAGATCTATGGATCCCGACAGTAAGTATTTAAAAAAAAAATTAATTTTGGTCATAACTTCTTTGTATCTAAAGTTAAGATGGGGGTAGTGCATTCATTTTGCAGTTTCAACTCACACTTAGTGATAGTGCAAAACTATTGCAATCATTTTGTTGATGTTGAGTGATGAATTGAAAATTTGCAGCCTGTTAGTGATGTTAAAAAATTTTGCACTCAAAAAAAAAAAAATAGTTTGATTTAAAAAACAGCAATCATCAGCTTATTGCAACTTTTTTCTTCTTCACTCATTTGAATGCAACTTAAATTGTTGCTCTAATTTTAAAATTAAAAACTTGTTTTTTCATGATTAAAGCTAATAATTATACCGTTATTGACCAAATTTTATTTTGTTTAATGCTTTTTACTTTTGCATATCCTCAAAAGAAATCCAAAACCATGCACATACAAAGTTAAAAGAAATGGTGGACTATATGTGACATAAATGTAAAACAAAATAGCCGCTTTCATGTCTGGAGTCTCCGTAAAACACATATCAAACGTAAGACGGACAGATGGACGGTTATCGTTAAATCAACTTCTCTCCTCATAAGGACCCAGAATATATAAAGTTTATATATAGGGTCTAAGATCAATATTGTAGAAATTACAAACGGAATGACAAACTTATATATACCCTTTTCCACCTGTGGTGAATAATAAATCTTGAAACTTAATTTGAATTAAAATAAATATTCAAATAGAAATGTCAAAAAAAGGAAGGCACATCATTTTGACATATAGTTAGTTATCAGCTGTTGCTTACGTTGCAAGCATGAATTCGCATTGATATTACCAACTATTTAAGATAATTAAACTTAGTTTTTTGTTTTCATATAAAAACAAGTAAGAATGCTATATTCGGCTATGCCGAATCTTATATACCCTTCACCATGAAAAAGTTATATCCATAAATAACGTTCTTTAGATAGGTATAAATAAATATTAATTGAGCCACGCCAACTTTTCATTTCGCTATGCCGAAGAATATAAAAAAACAAAAAATGTATGTATGTACCTAAGCCCGTTTCCTCTTTTGCCAAAGTTGATGTTTGAAATTCGTTTTATAATCTTAAAATCGTTTTACGCTTTTACTGAAGAAGCGTTAAATTAAAATAATTGAGTCTATGAGTTTGTTTCTTTATTTGAGCGGCATATTATATACATGCATTAATGTGTATGTGTATTCGTTAAATTAAACACATTACAAATAAAATCCACCACTTGTAGTGAAGGGTATAAAAAAAAACAACAAAATAACCACATTACCAACACTGTATTACCATAGCCACTGTATGACCGTAGAAACCAAAATTGAATTGGTTTGTATGGTATGCTTTTACTGAAGAAGCTTTAAATTCAAATATATTGAGTCTATGAGTTTATTTCTTTATTTGAGCGGCATATCATATACATGCATTAATGTGTATGTGTATGCGTAAAATTAAACACATTACAAATAAACACTGTATTACCAACACTGAATTACCATAGCCACTGTATGACCGTAGAAACCAAAATTGAATTGGTTTGTATGGTATGTTTATGTCGTTTTGGTAATACAGTGTTGGTATGGTAATGTCACGTCTAATTGGACCTTTAAAGGAAAAAATTTGAGGCAGTCGTGGTTTTTTACTCATATCTCAGCCATTTCCAAACAATTCCGGACCATATGTGACATAAATGTATAATAACCTGGCCCCCATCATATATGGGGTCTTCGGAAAATCTATTTCAACGGACAGACGGACATCGTTAAATCAATTTCGCTCCTCATAAGGACCAAGAATATATATACTTTATAGGGTCTAACATCAATATTGTCATCATTCCGTTTAATGACAAACTTATTGTTACGTTACTGTCTTTTAATAACGTTTTGGTTTATTTCCTTTATAATAAACCGTTTCGAGTTCTTTATTGCAACTTTAATAAAATAAATAAAACACAACACTTTAAACACTGTTTACAATTTACACAACTTTATTTAGTACTAAGTCACTTTAACAACCGTAGTTTATAGCTTTTATTTATTACCAACTATAATTTTCTTCGCGTTATACGTTATTAACAAAAGTCTAAACTTAGAATGATCTTACTATGCTAGCCGCCGCAAGTATTTATACTGCCATTCGGCCATCTAGAACATTCGAAATGTTTTTCGAAGGTTCGAGGCTTAACTATTCACCACTCTATATAATTAATGGGGCACTTATGTTTACATAATTTCACGACATATACTGAAGCTTTTTTTAGCGGTCATTTCGAGGGCTTTCTGAACATTGGGATTGAAGTGTTCTAAATTATAACAATTTTTAATAACAATGTAAACTAATAAAATTACTTATACAAGATAACTAATAAATACAAAGGCGCATATTCATAAATCATTACCAAGTGTAAACTTTTTTAAGTACCTACTTAAGCTATTCACAAATGATTACTTGCAGCATAAAAAGTTTACACTTAATTATAGGTAAAGCTGTAACTAAATGCCAACTAACTAATACATTCAAAGAACAGCTGATTGATATTATTTTATAATTTATTTCAAAAGTACATTTTTGAAGTGGTTATAAAAAATAAATGGAAATAAATGGGATAAGAGATATTCAAATAATAACAGATAAAAACATGACAAAAAACAGTTAACACGTATAAAACACGCTACAATTATAATTTGTGTTTGAAATGAATTTCTGCTGCACCAAAAAAAAATCCATAAAAAAATAAACTAGAGATGTGTTCTTAGTCGATAAAATTCTTTTGAATATTTTTATTATTATTTTAATTGACTTATATACTATTATAACCAAAAAACAACTTTTTTAGAATTTGCGTTAATATTTTAAAGAACAAAAAATGAGATTTTAATAGTTTTATAAGCTTTTTAATTAATTACAGAATATATCGTTCAAAATATTATCGACATTTAATTTTCTCTAAATGCCAATATGCATGGTTGCATTTCTTCTATCAGCTGAGAGCTGTTACTACGTTAGTTACGAATTGTGAATAAGATCTATAACTATCTATGAACTATTTTTTAGTTTCTGTTTTGTTAGTTACAACTTTAGTTATGATTTCTGAATATGCGCCAAAATAACTAAAAATTATAATTAATCTTAACCAATAATTACAACTTATTCTTAACAAAAGTTACTTTCGTAACATTATATATACCCTATTCACCACCTGTGGTGCAAAAAATGTTATTAGAATTAAATTTTGAATTTGACAGTAAACTAAAGACACAAAAGCCAATTGGTCAAACTTATAAATTTGTCGTTGATTTTGTAGCTGATATTTATTTCAGTTTTTAAAAAAAAATTTTTTTGTTCCGATTTTCGATTTTTTCCAATTATAGCGCTTTAATTGATGGGTTAGTTTTTAATTGATTTTCACAGTTTTTATACCCACACCACAATAGTGAAGAGGGTATTAGAGTTAGTAAAATTTTAAGTTTTTGCCCGTTTAAAATATGGGCTTCTGCGAAGCCATTTGCGAAAAATATTAAGCCCACACTTTCCCATTAGACACGACTTTAAAAAATGTGCGGGTAATATGTTACACCATATGCTGGTAATATGGTATAGTGAACTGCTTTACCAACTCATAGTTTCCTCGAAAGCCTTGTGCGCAAAGTAAAGGTCACAATTTTGAAGAGAGTTTTATGAAATTTAGTACATAGGTTTTTATTGTCACAAGGACCAAGCCTATTGAAAATGGTGAGAATCGGTCTATAATTTCACAAAGCATCTTTCTGGAATAGAGTCGTTGTGCCCATTAACCATCTTTTTATGTTGGTATCTATGTATGTTAAATTTGGTCCAGTTAGTTTATTGCAATCTTAATCATCTTACGAAATTTTATTGGAATCGGTCCACATTTGACCATTGATCCCATACAAATAGTGCTCCCGAAAATAGTTTTATTGTCATAATTTTCTCATAAATGTTGGTATTTAACGATAACTAGATGTGAAAATATTGTGCTATAGGTCAAAACTTAACAGCGCGTCTTCTATCCGTCAAAAATACTTATGCTCATAGAAAATGTATAAAGTAAACCCAAAAAGCGCGCATCAACATTTTGCAATTGGAAGTCGGATTTTGACAGCGCTTTAAGTAGCAAAGTTGGATGCTACTGTTAAAAACTAATGGCAATTTAGCCATTTTTTTTTGTTTAATCAAGCGGTTTTATCTCTATTTTTATCTCTATTTTTCTTTCTATATTGTAGGTTTATTAAACAATATAAGTTCAAATTACACAGCGTTGGCGCTTTGATTTGAGTTTCTTATGGCATCGTTAATGCTAGGCTCTATAAAATGTAACTCCCCTTACTCACTGATTTAGGTTGGTCTGTTAAAGGCAAACAAATCTCATATAGACGAAGATTGTAACACAAATTCGTCACAAATGACTTTTACATGAATCTTATAGGTCTATTACAGATGACAACTAAACTAAAGTTGAGTTGCCAGCAGCGAAATCAGGCAACGCCGCTCATGTTAAAATATAAAATATAAAAAAAAATTTGTATATTTTACCATGAGCGGTTTTGTCTAAATTCGCTGCAGCAAATACCCAAACAGGGAACACTCTCGAAAATTGGTTTTTTTACACTGTAGTGTACACAGAAAGAAAAACACTCGGGATAAATTAAGTTTTTTATACTTACTTTAAGTACGAGTCGTACTAAATAATTTAAGTACGAATAACACTAAAACGTACTTAAAACAATCCTATATGGGATTACTTTCGAAAATCAATCCCGAAATTTCTTAAAATATGTAAGTAAAAAATTCCGTGCCATTCTGAGAGTAAAATTACAAAGTGAGCGTTTTAATCTCATTTAACTTATCAAAGTTTGTTGTGGACTACTACAACAATACCACACACGTAGTTAAAAAACGATTTGCTTGTTGTGTGTAGAAACAGTACAATACGAAAACACATTATTTTCATGTTTAAAAAGTAAGAACTCTTGTTTCTTCTTTGGTTAATATATTCAGTTATATATGTACATTAAGTTTTTAAATTAAAAACCATAACGAGAATGATGCTGGTGTTTTAAAATTGTAATGTGTAAAAACGTGTAAGTAAATCTATCTTAATAAAATTCTCCTTTTAATTTAAATTTTGGTTTATTTCAAGTACGAATTCGGGATTAAATCAATTACATATATAATTCTGCAATCAAGCCCTTTTTTTGATTGATTTAATCTTAGTTTTACTTAGATCAATCTCAAATAATGAATATGGATAAGTTTAGTATTTTGCGATTGAAAATCCGCACTTGAATCAATCTTTCTCTACTTGATTCAAGAAAATCTGTACTCACCGTACTATTAATATCGCTTCGGATTGATTTGAGTATGTATGGATTGATATTTCTTTTAAGTGTAAGATATCATTTGGTCGGACTTGACCGACTATACTTTCCTTGTTTTAAATTGTATTGTTTTTTCTATTTTTTTTTTGACAATTAAGCGATGTTGTTTTTGTTTTACAAATTTTATGATTTTATTTTTTGCGTTCTTAAAATTTTTCATGTTAAATTCTCAATGTGGAAATTTTTTACATAGATTTTACCGAATTTTACGCGGATATTTGTACTTTAATAAAAAAAGCCGATTAAAATAAACTGGGATATTAAGATAAAATATGGATTTACAAGTTCTACAAGGTATTGGGAAAATCAATTTTAACGTACATATTAACAAACATTGTAAAAAACAGCGATAAAAATTATAAAAAACTGAAATTTTTTAAAACCAATGCATACATGGTTTTTACCCTCTTTTACTTTAATTAAGGCAATCAATTAAAGCTGCAGACATCTACAATACCTATAAATAACTATTATTTTATATTATGCATTTTGTTTTCTGCAAGAACAGAAAACAATCTCAACAATATTTGACAAGCTAAATCACCAAGAATTTATAGTCATCTCAGTTAGAAAAAACCCAATCAGGGCTGGTAAAGTGGGTACAGTTGCATTTTTTTATATTTTTAGGTTCAAGTGAAAATAGTGTAAAGGGTTATGCCATTCCGTTTAAATTAAATACAATATTGATCTTATATTTGCTACATATATAAAATCTGGATCCTTATTAGTAGCGGAGTTGGCTTAACGATGTCTGTCTGTCTGTCCGTATGTTTGTTGAAATGGTGTTTTCTATAATTCCAGATACAGTGGGAACTAGTTTGTTAAATATTTATCTCACATATAGTGCGCAGAAGTTTGCTATTAAAATTAAGCTACGCCGGTCTACAAATCACTTTGATATAAGCAAAAATACCCATTAATCCAAAAATCTTTACTTTTTGAAGTGTCCGTATAAATTATGAACTTTATTTTTTTACTTTCACCTTGGTAGCAAAAATTAACAATATCAGTTTGTTATTTGAATTAATATCACAATTTTTTTAATTAAAATCTATTTTTACTTTTTTTTGTGTAACTACTAGGGTAATAATTCGGTTAACCGGTAATCGGTTAACCGATTAATTACTACCCGATTAACTGATCGGTTAATTTAAAATTGTCTATTTTCGATTAACGATTAAACCGGTTAATTTCAGTCGATTAACCGATTAACCGATGTTACATAATTTTTAATTTTTTGTCATATTATAACAAATTTTTTGTGTTTTAATTAATTGTTTCGTCTCATATACATGTTTGCAAAATATTTTTTTATATCTACAATATCAGCCCAATTATGAATAAAAATTCCCCGGGAGTTTGCTCCCTTCTCCCATTTTCCCTATGTTAAGTCAATTGTAAAAATGGGAAAAGGTAAAAAACTCCCGGGGAATTTTTAATCATAATTGGGCTGTATATTTCCTTCTAGCAAAACATTCTAAATAGAATTACCCGAAACAATTAGAAGTGTTAAACATTTTTAAAAATTAAATCAGGACTCTAATGGCATAATGGAAGATTTTATATGTTAAGAGAAATCCAGGAAAAGGACTGAGAAATTAGATATTCTTTATTATGGCTGCTTCTGATTGCTCCAGCACCCACGATAAGAGAAAAAAAAATTTCCAAGTCAAGTGTTGTCAAAACTAAAGAAAATTATCGCTTTAATCCTAAACATTTAAACAAATTTCAAACAAAATTTCAGATCAAAAATCAGATCTCTTTAAACTATTGAAATAACTAATAAATAATAATAATCAAATTTTTTAATTAAGTTAAAAAATTCTGTTTAATAGGGATTTAATATTTGTCAATAAAATTATTTAACTACAGAAATCTTATTAAAAAACCACGTTTAAAATTCTTGCGTTTTCGATTTCCAGAACACCCCTGATGATGTATTACTTTAAAAATACATATCACATATTTATGAATTATTTTTTTTTGTTTGCTCGTTTTAGATCAAGAATTGTTATTTTTGTTTTTTTAATAATAAACTCCAAAAAATAAATAATTTATGCATTTTTATTTATTGAAATTACCTTATTTATTAAAAAAACTTTATTAATCGGTTAACCGATCACAAACCAAATTAACCGATTATTAACCGACTAAACCAAAACCTCGGTTAATTAATCGAGCGATTAACCGATTAAAGCAAAAGCCCGATTAAATGAACACCCTAGTAACTACACCCCAAGGAAAAATCAATCCATCTGTACTCAAATTAATACGAAGTGGTATTAATAGTACGGTGAGTACGGATTTTCTTGAATCATGTACAAAATGATTGATTCAAGTACAGATTTTCAATCGCGAAATACTTAACTTATCCATATTCATCGATTGAGATTGATTAAAGTAAAACTAAGATTAAATCAATCAAAGAATAGGCTTGATTGCAGAATTATATAGTTGATTTAATCCCGAATTCGTACTGAAATAATACGAAAATGAGATTAATTTAAGTAAAACTTAAATTGAATTAAACTCAAAATGCGCTTGATACAAGTATTATAATGTTAATTTAATCCCGAATTCGTACTCGAAATAAACCAAAAGTAAAATTAGAAGGAGAATTTTAATATGATTGATTTACTTACCCGTTTTACACCTTACAGAATTTAACACCAGCATCATTCCCGATTTGGTTTTTACTTTTAAAACTTAATGTACATATAAAACTGCATATATAAACTAAATGAAGAAGCAAGATTTCTCAATTTTACTTTTAAAACATGGAAATAATGTGTTTTTATCTTGTTCTGTTATTTTTGTTGTTTCTACACACAACAAGCAAATCGCTTTTTAACAACTTGTGTGGAGATGTTGCAGTAGTCTACAACAAACTTTGATAAGTTAAATGAGATTAAAACGCTCACTTTGTAATTTTACTCTCAGAATGGCACTACCAACGAAAAGTTTAATCTTTTTTTTACTTTGTTAAAGAATTTTGTACTTTTTTTCAGAAATTCCGGAATTAGTTTTCGAAAGTAATCCCATTAAGAATTGTTTTAAGTACATTTTAGTGGTATTCGTACTTGAATTTTTGAGCATGACTCGTACTTAAAGTAAATATAAAAAACTTAATTTATCCCGAGTGGGTTTCTTTCTGTGTATACATGACATTGTACCGTTGTCTCTGACGCATCTACAGATGATGCTGGGCAACTGAACTTGCTATTAATTGCTATTAAACTAACCTAACATTTGCCTTTTTCTTGTGAAATATATGTATAAGAATGTACTACGAAAATATGTCTATGTTTGTTACAGATTCCGGGCTCTTAAAACTTTATTTCCCCTCATGAAATTTAATTTTCTCTATTTCTCCTAGTTCAAGATTTTTTTACAAGTTTATAAAAATTTTATAGGAGGAAAAATTCAATCATGTGGTACTTTAGTAGCTCTCGTATGCCTTAAAGTACTTAAGCATCTAGTAGCTGCATATTTTTTCCATTTTTTCCATATTTTATCAGTAAAACAACACACTCGAAATAAAACTAAAATGTTGCAAATTTCTTTCCAGTTTTTTTTCCTACTGTTAATACACATATCTTCTTGTAGTATTGTTGCTAGTTTGGAAGAAAAAAAAATGCAAAAAATAAATCAAAAAGTACAAACGTACTCGTAAACTGTGTATTAGATTAAATATTCAAGTTGCTTTTCGAAAAAAGTTGAATTTTTCTTTTACCGTAAAAGAATTTTAAGCGGAAATCAATAAATTTTTACAAGTGATTTGATTTGTTTGTCTTTTAAGTTTTTCTTTTGTTTGTATTTTTTAAAGAATCTAAATAAACTCTTTAGTAATTGTTAAGAAAGGCGTTAGAAAATTTTCTTAAAATCTTTGTAAACTTGATATTTTGTTTTTAAATGAATAAATATTAAAATTTTAATTGAAAATATTAAAAAAAAATATTTAAAATAATTTGTATTATTAGTGGTTTGAAAACCATAAATGACATTTTATCTCATAAATGCCATTAAATTATCAGTAAAAGTGTCTGCTTAGAAAGCAGTGTTACCAACGAACACATGCAAACAAATGTCAAAGCAACTTGGGCTTATTTTTGATGGGTGTAGTTTTTTTAGTTCCCTTTCCTTTCTCATCGCTCTTAACTTAATCATTGTAACAATTAAGAATTGTCAAGAACACATTGGGAGGTAAAAGTATTCAGAAACTAATTTAACTTAAAACTAAAATTAAGAGTTCTTTAATTTGTTCTTTCTCCCTTGAAAAATAATATTAAGTATGTATTGTTAAAACAAAGAATGTGTGTAAATCAGTGTTCGAAAATAAACACTAAATATCGCTCCTTGTGTTCGGTTCGGTAGATTTGTGGAACGCACAAGCTTTAAAAGTGTTTGTGTAGTAAATCATTAAAAATAGTCGAGTTGGATAAGAACAATATTATTTTTCTGCTCGAAAAATGACAAACAGGGAAATCTTTTGAGCACAAAAATGATACTGTTCTTATCCAACTCAACAAAAAGATGAGAACATTTGATTCCATTCGGTTTTTTTTAAACCACAAACTTTATTGTGTTCGGTTCAGCTCATTAATGTTTGTCCGTTTCTGTTTTACTAATGCCTAATAAATCACTGATGGTTTAAACGCTGGTTTAGTTGAATATCATTTTGCAAAGACAAATTGCCAATTTTCGTAAAGACAAATGCCCCTTTTACGGTTAAAGACTCACCTCAGTTGAATTGAAACTTAAGAACTTAACTTAACCACTGCTAGTAATAAGTTGTAAATGTTTAATGTTTTAGTTCACCGCACTCACACAGTGTTCCAAACAAAGCGAGTTCATGCACACGGTGGCAACAATACTACAATAATAAAAATGGAATGGGAACAACAAACGTTTTTTGCTCTGTATGTCGAACATTGTAAAACTAAACAAATTGATTTAAACCGTCAAAGTCAGGAGGCTTTTTACTGCCACCTGTAGTGAATTCCCCTAGGGTTGCAAATGGTAACACAAAACTGCAAAATTTTAAATCAGCCCGACTTCGGGCTTTCATAAAAAGTAGTATAAAACTTTGCCACAATTCAGAATTTATAAGAACAAAGCAAAAAAAAAAAAAATAAAAAAAATATAGAGAAACATATGGACGCAGACTGGGTTTTTAAGATCTCAGTTAAACTAGGTTTAGTTAATCTGAAAACAGATTTGTGTCGCCATTACAAAGTTTTTATACAAAATTTTGACTAAATAGCTTAGGTTTGTTTAAAATGTTGGTCTTTAATGAAATAATAAAAAAAATCAAATTTCGCCGTAAAAATGCTAGTTTCAGACTATGTTAAACTAAATCCCCAACTTAAAAACCCGGCCTTAAAGACCTAATAAAGTAGTAGTTTTTCCCCTTCGTCTTTCAAAAAAGGATTTGATAGGAATACAGTAGGAGTTAAAAGTATTGAGACGTTTTAATACTTAAAACAGAAAACCTTAATCATCTTTAAGGCGGAACCCACACCAACAAAAGACAAAACAGTTTTTTTTTACTTATACGACAACAGAACATTAATTCTTATGAGACAACCACCACCAAACAAAACAATCGCAAAACTGTCTCACTGCGACAAGCAATTGGTTGCAAATTCATGTTCGATACAACATACCCACACAGAGTAAGACAAAACAGACTGAAACGAACCACGTTGCACATAATTGCTTAATATTTTATTACATTTCTTTATATGTCCGAAACTGAAATTTGGCAAAGATTATTTTTAAATTTGTACTAGGAGTATATGAAAAATTGTTTAACTGTATTAAAAGGTTTTGAAAGAAACAGTGTACTGTCTGCAGTGTATTTCCTTGAATTGTTGTACCCTCACAAAACTATTTAAATTGTGCAAGTTGCAGTACAAAAACGTTTTGTCCACAAATTTGATTTTGGTTGTGTGTTTGATTTACAAATACATTTATGCAGGCCTTTAGTGTGCAGCTTTTGGTAATTATTTGCTCTGGTCCAAAAATAGATCTTTAAACAGGCCGTTACAGTAATTTAGAGTTACAAATTCTTAAAATTGAGTCAAATATTTTCACTTTAAAATTCTCGGGAATTATTTAGTAATTTTAAACGGCAACACTAATCTTAAATTTGATTTTGTTCTAGATAATTTAATCCATAACCTTTTTATGTTTACATATTTTGGATTTCACACATCTAGTTGCAAGTAGCTTTACAAAACGGTTGGTGCAAGTGTGTAGACATTAACACACTTTAATCTTAGAAAGCAAGAGTATCCTAAAAAAATTTTTGTAATTGTTTCACGACACATTTTCTAATTAGTGTGTGTTTCTGTGTTTTCCGAATCTGTGGTAATGTTGAAACTCTTAGTGTCAGTTGTAAAGAATGTTTCATGTCACTTTTGTGAAAAACGAGAAAAAGTAGCAGCCATTGTTTGCATTTTAAGGATGTTTGATGTATTTACACGATTTAAAGTTGATAGATTACGTTTTAAGTACGTGCAGACACATCTTTAGCTTTTGAAAAAAGAATTTTTATTTAATTTTTTCTCCATCCTAGTAAACCAAGCGATATTGTTACGATATCGAAACGATATCTTATGTTTGATACACAGAAAGAAAAACACTCGGGATAAATTAAGTTTTTTATACTTACTTTAGGTACGAGTCGTGTTCAGAAATACAAAAAAAGATTAAACTTTTTGATGGTAGTGCCACTCTGAGAGTAAAATTAAAAAGTGAGCGTTTTAATCTCTATTAACATATCAAAGTTTCTTGCAGGCACTACAACAACACGACACAAGTAGTTTAAAACGATTTACTTGTTGTGTGTAGAAACAACGAAAACAACAGAACAAGACGAAAACACATTATTTTCATGTTTAAAAAGTAACATTGAGAACTCTTGCTTCTCATTTAGTTTATATTTTCAGTTTTTCATGTAAAGGGTAGTTAAATTTGAAGGGCCGATGTTAATTTTTAATAAAACACAAATTATTTAGGAAATAATTGTCATTTCTTTTTATTATGATAAAATTGGTATGGTTTAATTATGTATGGAATAAAATATCGGCCAAATGGCCGACACGACCTCGGCGGCACGCCATCCGATGGCACAAATTTTCGATGACGCTGAGGTTCTATTCCTTTAATGTGCCAAATTATCTCATCCTTTAGCTATTGAATTGTTGCTGGCATATCGACGTACACCTTTTCTTTCAAATAACCCCAAAGAAAGAAGTCCAACGGTATCAACTCACATGATCTTGGCGGCCAATTGACATCGCCACGACGTGAGATAGCACGGCCATTGAATTTGTCGCTTAAAATAGCCATTATTTCGTTAGCTGTGTGGCAAGTGGAACCTTCCTGTTGAAACCACATATCGTCCACATCCATATCTTCCAATTCGGGCCATAAAAAGTTCGTTATCATCTCGCGATAGCGAACACCATTCACAATAACTGCCTGACCGGCCTCATTTTGGAAAATATACGGCCCGATGATGCCGCCAGCCCATAAACCGCACTAAACAGTCACTCTTTGTGGGTGCATTGGTTTTCCGACAATCACTCTTGGATTATCATTCGCCCAAATGCGGCAATTCTGCTTATTGACGAATCCACTGAGGTGAAAATGTGCCTCATCACTGAAGATGATTTTCTTCGAAAATTGATCATCCACTGTTGCCATTTCTTGACACCATTCTGACCATTGACGACGTTTGGAATGGTCAAGAGGCTTTAGTTCTTGAGTCAATTGCACCTTGTTAGCGTGTAAATGCAAGTCTTTATGCATAATGTTCATCAACGACGAGTGTGAGAGGTGCAATTGTTGGGGACGACGACGAGTTGAGGTGGAGGCTCTTCAGCCATACTATCGCGATCATTTTTCAGGTGGCGTTGAAAGCACAGCTGTGCTACTTTTTTTTCTAAATTAGAGAGAGGAATGTCAAAAGTGGCTTCTGTTTTTGACATATCGATCAACGAAAACAACAAATAAAATACAATGTTGTGTTTTTATTGTTGTTACTAGTTGTAGTATCGACACCACCGTTTACATGAATTCGCCTTGATTCTATGTTTAAAGATTTTTTGTTGTTTGTTTTTTTAATTTTGAAGAAAATATTTTAAAAAAGTGTTGCCGTAACGATATCGTTTTAAATAAAAGTATGAAATATTATAATTTCCGTTAAACATAATTTTGTTTTTGCTATCATATCGTTGGTTTATTGGGATTTCATTGCAATTTGACAAAAAAAAACTTACAAAACTCCAAAAAGGGATAAAAGCTTTTTTCTAGTAAACAATTTTAAATTTAATAATTATTGGAAAAAACGTCATACTTTGGGTGTGTGTGAAACGGTAGCAAAGTTCTATGGTGAAATGAAATTTGTTTGTGGTAGAAAATTTTCATATTTGTGCTGTGTGAAATTGTAAAATTTTTGACAACGTAAAATTTTGACATAAAGAAAAAAACAATTACAAGTAGTTTTGTGAAAATGAATAAATTAATCATGTTTTTACCAATAATCATTTCAATTCTGTTGGAAATGAGATCGTCCCAACTATTTGATGAATTCGCTCTTTTATATTAACAATTTTTACAAAAATTGTGGGCAAAAAAGTGTATACATATGTAAATACTTACAGGTTGTATAATTCTTTTTAATTTTTTTGCCGCTGGTCCTGGAATATGGAATATTTTTTATTTTGTTTAAACAAATTTGAAGAAAAAAAAATAATTTTGTGGTTGTCAAAAATTTCTACACTAATGTCAAAATTTATACTAGCCCCTAGGGCTAGTGAAATTTTATTCACCTCAATAGTGTCAAAATTTTACTTCCATGAGTACTTTGCTACCGTTTCACACACACCCTTTGAAATATTTTTTAAATTTCTATGAAAACATAATAATTATAATTTTTCTCAATAAATCATTAATTCAATAGTGTCAAAGGTAATAATTAACATAATTATTTGCAATTATTGAATACTTCAGCTGCTGAATAACACGACACCTCATTGTTTTTTTTTCCAAGTTCTTATTGTTTAAGATGTTGTTTTGTTTTATTTTTTCCTTTCCAAATACCAAAGTGATATTATAAACTTAGCAACATGGAATTCATTATACGTTCATAATTATTTTACATACACATCGCTTTTTTGCTGCAACGTCGTCATAACTCAAAAAAATACATTTCAAAATAAATGTGTTTAAAGTTTTTGATTTGCTTGCATCGCTTCGAATAAATAACGACACATTTTCTTCAAACAGGGAAAGTATAAAAGATAAATAGATGAATTGTATACACACCATAAAGAAAAACAAAGCGAACAATTCTGCATCACTTACTCCAAAATTTAATTTTGTGAGTTAATCCTACGTTGCAGCAAATGAGCGGCATGTGTTAGTTTTTCAAATCTCTATTATAGATAAGCATAAGTGGTGAATAGAGGTATATATATAAGGCTTAGCATTTCGTGAGTTATATCAAGAAATATTCATCTTAGACCCCCCAAGATAAACTCCGTAGTTTGTCTACGTCTTTGTGAAATTCCAAGGCGATTTAGCAATGTTCTTCTGGTTCTTTATTAAAAAAACACACCCTTTCACAGAAAAAAAATAATTTTCATATTTAAATAATGTAAATGCAATTAAAAAAATGTTTGAATTTACTGCGATGACGATTTTGTAGGTATAGTTATTGAATTTTTAATCCACAACCAAGTTTATTGAGTCAATTAAAAAGTTGTTGCCCAAAATAATTTTTTTCAACAAAATGCTTACGTGATTTGTTAAAATAAATTGTTGGAAATTTTCAATAAATTTGTTTGAATGTTTATCGAATCTTTATTTATTTTTTCATTAATTATGATGTTCTAAATTCACAATTTTTATTTTTTGACAAATACACTAAAATTTATTGTTGGGAATAAGCTAGTTCCTATGGTTGCTTAGGCCAGATCAGTAGGAAACCTTTTTCCAAAGACTTTGGAAAAACTAAAAATGTTATACAAATAAAACTATAAAGCGAACGAGAATTACAAACACTCAATTCTTAATTGCAACGATGTCAAAAATGAACAAAAGTTGTAAAAATACTGTCTTTACTTTGATTTAAATATTCTTTTTATTGAATATAAAGAAATTATAATTATTACATAAGTTAATAAGTTTTATTGAGTGGTATTTTTCAAAGCGCAATTTTGATAAATTTTTTCATTGAATCAAATAAAAAGTTTGTTGAAAAATTTTCTTGAGATATTTTCTTCTGTGTTTCGACAAGCTTGATTGAAAAAGATTATTTTAGTGCCTAATTGCTTTGTTTGCAGTTTGTAATTGAAAATTAGAAAAAACCAGATGATTAGGAAGAGAGTTCTAAATCAAATTTATGACGCAGCAAAAATATCCTCAAAATTTTAAATCAAGATCAGCCTTTATGAACAGGAATTTGGCTGGCTGGGGCTCATTAAAATAATCTCACTTAAAGCAAAGTGAAAGCTGTGCGGCAGAGTGTTCAAATTAAACCATCTGTCTTTTTCAGAACAAAATTGTAGAGAATTTTTTAAGTTTGGATCTTAAAATTTACAAAATACAAACTGTACACACAGAAAAAAATCAATGGAAAACCCTCGAAAACAAGGTTGATTTAACATTTTTCGGTAGTAATTTTGCTTCATAGTTACTTCATGTTAATTTAACAAAATTTTACAATAACTTAAGAACAACATTATTTTCTTTTAAAATAACTATAATTTATGTTTATTTAATATTCTCGTAAAGTTAGAGCAAAATGACATTCATATTGAAATAACAAACTGACTTACGTTAAATAAAAGTTATTTCAAGTTGAAACTACGTGAATTTCATGTAGAATCGGATTGGTTTGAGTATACAACAGTGAGCTTCAGAGACAACATATGCTTTTTTTTAAGAATAATTTTAGACACTTGCCCGCGAACACATGTTTCACTTTCTTGTTTTTCCCTTTGTTTACAAAAGCACTCACTCACAATCAATATACAACAGCAGAATGGCCCGATATGGGTTTCATCATAATTTTACTTTGAAAATTTGATGTAGTATTTAACTTAATAATTTTAACAAAAAGAATACGGAATTTTTTTTTCTTTTTACAAATAATTTTAAACATAAAAATAAAAAAAATTTATAATTTTCTTTTTTTTAGTGTTGTTATTGTTTCTATACACAACAAATAAAACAGGATTTTATCGATTTAACGTTGCACAATGTTATTTTAACGTTAAAAATTAATATAAAACAATGATAATCTTAAATAATGTCCATACTTTTGCAGAAATTTAATATGATTTTAAAATAACATTGCGCAGTGTTAATTTAACATTGATAATTTTTTCTGTGTGTACAAGCTCTGCTCTGCAAACTTCCTTCGCAAAAACATCCGCCTGTGAGAACAGAATTCTATGCGAAAGAGCATCGTTATGTGCAACAAACATTTCATTTGAAAGTTAACTGCTTCTACATCATCGGCTCTTGACTCTTATCTCTTTATCCACTCCAAATCCAAAAAGCACCACATCTACAAGTCACTTCACTCCACAGCAACGCCGGTACCTAAACTCTTCGCTACCAACCACTACTAAGTCTTCTCCACTTCTACCAAAAAAAGGTGATATTTACAAAAAAAGTGGCACCAAAAAGGGGATTTAAGAAAAAAAAGGTTTACTTCTTTTACAATCAGAATAAGTACACCAAATAATGTTTTTCCACGTATTTTGTTCAATTTATTTAAAATTTAAAATAACATTTAATAAATGGTAAAAAAAATTCATGGGCTAGGGCTAAAACATTTTATCATAACATGAGATCGATTTGACCGATTTTGTCAAATTATTAATAAAATTTACTTTGAGTTATCCAAATACACTTTTTTTATATTTTCAACTGTTTCGAAATTATTCAAAAATAAGTAGCGATAAATTAGCTCTGTTTCTTTACTCTACTTTGTGATCCCAATTTGCACGAAAAGCGTTGCCGTACTTTTAATTTGTGTAAATGAGAGGAGATTTGAGAGAATAAAACTCTTCTTCTTCTTGCACGAAACAGCCCAGACTTTTTCTTTGTGCAAATTGTGTAAATTTTCAAACAGGTGGCAAATTATGGCCGTCGTGATCGAATATTTTTTCGATTCGAAAGCAATTTTATTTTAGTCGATACTGAACGAATCGTAATTATTTTTTTAGTGTTGTGAAAACCCAAATAAATGCTTTACAACACTAAGAAAATAATTTCGATCCGTCCAGTATAGTCAGAAAGAATTAGAAATAAAATTGCTTTCGAATCGAAAAAGTATTCGTTCACGACTGCCATGATTTGCCCCCTGCTGTAAAACATAAACAAAACAATAAAATGCAAAGAAAAAAAATCATGAACCAAATTTTGGAAAAAGTGTTGTGGAGCAAGAAAACATAATGTTAGTTATTGTAAAAGTGTTTGTTTTGTTTTATTTTTGGTAAAAGTAGTTTATTTCTACAGCCAATATAAAATTTTTCAAAAGTGGCGCAAATATTTTTGGTGTTGTAAAGACTGTCAAAACACTTATCTTATTCGCTTTAGGGTTTTATTTGAATAATATCTTAAGCTTTTCTAAAATCTTTGCAAAAGGTTTCCTTATGATCTGGCCTAAGCAACCAGTGAAATGCGCCTAGAAGCTAGCTTTCCCTCAACAATTAATTTCAGTGTTTTTAACAAATATGGGAAATTTGGAATTTAGCACGTCATACAGAAATCTTATTAATAATAAATTTTGTATTCCTGAAAATAACTTTCGATACTGAATTTTTATTTTGTGCTTAAAATTGTGTTTTTTCTATTCCCGTACTTTTGTGTAATTGGTTCTCTTTATGAGAGAAATTTATGCTTGCTCTCATTTTCATGAGCTTTACCCAAAAAGTAAAGAAACAGAGCTATTTTTTTTGCCAAAATTAGTACTATTTTTGTTTTCAAAAATTCATACAAAAATGGTAAGGATAGAAATTTACAATTTTTGTTTTTTATAAAATACGGCATACATCATGAAAATCGTAGGACAAATGTTAATTTTATGTATAATTCATTATTTTGGGCATGACTTATATTTCGCCCGAAATAAGTCGATTATTTAATCTTGACTTGAGGATATTTGTACGATTGGATACATTTAATACTAGTTTTTTATATTTTAAACACCTTCGGAAATATTCAGAATATATACACAGAAAAAAATAATTTTCATATTTGAATACGAAAATCGCATATTTGATTATAAACACTTTTGAATTTTCTGTGATGACGATTTTTGCGGTATTGATAAAAACGTTTGTATGTATAATTGTAAAATTTTTAGTCAACAACCAAGTTTATTGAGTCAATAAAAAAAGTTGTTGCCCAAAATAATTTTTTTCAACAAAATGTTTACTTGATTTGTTCAAATAAATTGTTGAAAATGTTGAATAAATCAAACAAAATGTTAATCGAATCTTTATTTTTTTAGGTATTAATGATGATGTTATTAATTTTCAATTTTTATATTTTTATAAAAACACTAAAATTTATTATGCGGGGATAAGTAAGTTCCTATGCGCATTTCACTGGTTGCTTAGGCCAGATCATCAAGAAACCTTTTCCAAAGACTTTGGCAAAACTAAATATATTATTCAAATAAAACTGTAAAACAAATGAGAACTATGAGCTATTTAAAAATGGACAAGAGTTGTTAAAATACTGTCTTTACTTTGATTCAAATATTTTTTTTATTGAATATGAAGAAATATTTAATTATTTCATTATTAAATATATTTTACTGAGTGCTATTTTGCAAAGTGTAAATTTGATAAAATTTTTCTTTGAATCAAACAAAAAGTTTGTTGACCTAAAATTTTATTTTTAACAAACTGTGTTGTTAAAAATTTTCTTGAGATATTTTTTTCTGTGTACATAAAGATGAAAAAAGGGTAAAAACCCAATTGGTAAATAAGGAGAATTGGGTAAGAATTGGTAAATACATTGGTATTTACCCAAAGGGTGGGTATAATAAGTTTTGTGCAAAATTTGATAAAAATGTATGTATGTATATTTAATTTAATCAATATTAGCTTCACTAATAAACACATACATACCTTCTTAACAATTTTAAGTCAATATTCTCCGGTTTATTGTAACTTGTTAAATTGTACTAAATTTGACAAGTTTTTTGATATGTAATAACGTTTTTAACAGTGCAGCCACACGATCAAGATTTTCTTGATAGTCTTTTACATATACTATTTGTCAAAATTAACAAAAATTTAAAGTTGTGACGTAGGCTGCATTCAATTTTTGAGCAATTTACATGCAAGATGTCATCAAGAAAACAATTTATAAAGGCAAACGAAAAATTTGCTTATTAACCTTGAAATCAGCTGTTTTCTTGAACGTAAATTGAAGCACTCTCTGGAAAGAGAATTTTAAAGCAGGGATGTCAGCGCCATACACAATTGTGTAAATTAATTCACACACATTCTTCACACGCATTCTTACGCTCTTTCATTTAGTCCACGAGAGCTTTAAAACCAGCGTTGCCATTTTGGTGCCTTTCGGGTATTTTTTGGTGCTTTTTTGCTTATGCAATACCCGAAGTTGTGTTAAGCACCCGTTTTTGAAAAGCGGGTATTTATAGTGCTTTTAACAATTTCTCACAGTGCTTTTAAGTGCCTTTTAAGTAATCTACATATATTTTTGGCACTGAACCATTTTGCTACTATTCTGTAAACACAGCGAATACTTTTTTAACCAACTGCGTATAATTTGCATTTATGTTTTAACTAGTATTCGCAAACTCTTCTAGGCTTTTCTCAAGCATCATCAGTGATGCCAACTTAGTGCTTTTGGCACTATTAATGGTGCTTTTTGATGCCTCAAAACACCAAAATTGTATCCTTAGTGCCAAACTAACACTCAATTTACATGATGAATTTTATGACGTCCAATTTTGGACGTCATTTTTTTGTTTGGTAGCAAGCGGTGTAGAGAAGAAAGAGGGGTAGAAAAATAGACATGATTTCTGTTCTCTCTTCCTCTTTCTTCTCTACACCCCTTGCTTCCAAACAAAAAATGACGTCTAAAATTGGACGTCATAAAATTCATCATGTAAATTAAGTGTAAGAAAAAGCACTAACTTGGTGCTTTTTAAATCTTTCGTTAGTGCTTTTTAAAATTTTTATTTTTTTTTTACCATTTTTTAAAACTTCGGTTATATAGAGGATGATTTAGATGAGATTAGCTATTTGGAGTACAATTTTGAGAAAGCCTGTAATGATTTTAAGATTTAAAATTATAAAAAAAGTGATAAAAGAAAGTTGCATTCGTTTTACCAAAAACTTTATTTACGAGGTTTGAGCTACGCTTCCTAGCAATTTGAAAATTTTACAAAACGTTGCACTTTTAAGCGTTGACAACATATTAAGTAATCGTAATAAAAACGATGTATTTGTTTTCGGTAAACATTTTTTAAAGATGTAGACACTGTTTCAAAAATAGAAAATGGCTTAAAAAATATTAAGAATTGTAAATGGAAAAATAAACAACGATTTTGAGTCATGTAGAAAAAACGTATTAAAAAGTTTAAAACATGCAGTCGGAAACCTTATTTTTTCGAGCTACGAAAATTGAGCTCGCACTGTATTACTTTTAAACTGTTTTATGGCCAATTCAAACTCCAAATAATTTGGATAATATTATTTTTATTGAAGATAATAATAATACATTTAAAAATTTTTATATACAAATGTAAATATATTTATTATTTAATTTTAAATGAAAATGGTCCCCCATCTACGCCGTCGCCTTTTTTATAATTTTGGAGGTATTTAGTATTCGGCACAGCCGAAGGCAACTTGTTTTGTGTTTAATTAAATTGTAAAAATGGATTAGTGCTTTTTTACGCTTTTTTTAAATTTTAAAGTGCTTTTTGCTCTCAAAAAGTTGGCATCACTGTTTAAAACAGTGATGTCAATTGTGGTTGTATTGCTTTATATTAGTATTAGTGAATAAAGAGACAAGTATTCTTGATAAAGATTAAAAAATACGTAAGCATCCGCCGCATGTGCACCCGTCGCTTAGTAATCGACTACTAATTGTGTACTCTCGTGGACTAAATGAAAGAGCGTAAGAATGCGTGTGAAGAATGTGTGTGAATTAATTTACACAATTGTGTATGACGCTGACATCACTGTTTTAAAGGCAAGTTCGTTTCAATTTTTAAAAGTATGAGTGTATTGGTAGAAAAGTGTGAAGGCCATGTCAGATAAAACTTCATCGCTTTGCGTGACACTTCTAACTTTGACAGAAAAGCGTAACGCAAAAGGTGTATGTCACAATAAAAACTTTGACAACACTCACACATTGTGTGTTAAAAAGAAAATAAATAAAAAAAATTATACTAGCAGATTGTCAAAGCGCGCAAAAAGATATGAGTTGCCTAACTTCTCGCTTCGCTTTGCGTTAAAAGTTCTTTATGTGACATGTTTCGTATAAGTATGAATATTTCATCTTAGATGTCAAAGCGAACCTCTAACTCAACGCGAAGCAAAAGTTTTATCTGACATGGCCTTGAGAGTATTAAAACTTGATAGGCAAAACTTGATCGTGTAACCCTCAAGTAAAAAACGAAAAGTAATTTAAATTTAAATTAATTTTATTGAATTTGTGTTTTATAAATACCCAAAAAATCAATAAACCTGGTATTTACCCGGTATTTACCCAGACATCAGGTAAATACCCGGTAGAATCACATCTATAAGAATATAGTAGAGGTAAATTTTTTTAAAGCAAAATCAATGCTATTTAAAATATAAACAATTCTGAAAAAATTATAAGAACAAAAACTTTACATACATATTTGTATATAATTTATTGGTAAGATAGGTAGGTATATAATAAATAAAATAAGCCATTAACCATGTTCGTGCTTTGTTGTGATACAGACGTGTATTCTTAACTCCGCATACAATTTGAATTTTTAATTAATCACATTTGATTTTGTTATATAAACAGCGAATGGACGCTTGAAATTAAATGATATATTTTGTTATTTTAATTATTTAAAATAAAGTGAACAATTAATACGAAAAAAATATTAAATAAAGAAAACTAGTAAAAATATAAACGTACTAATGTTCATACATGTGTATGTATACATACATATTCTGAGCAAAAACATTTTAGTTTAAAGTTCTTATTTTTTTTGTTGTTGTAAAATACAATAAATAACAAAAATATTAAAAGCACAGTTAAACGGTGAAAAACAAAAACAATTTATTGCATGAATAAAAACAATGAAACAACAATAAAACTGAATGATAGAAATGTTTATGTGACAGTGCATGCTAACGAAGACAATGCTGTAATAAATAAAACAAAAGAAAACAATAGTAACTACCTAACGGCTAAACCAATTTTTAGAACACGATCCCTTTCGCCCTCTCTTTTTACAAAGACGGTTGATGGTGATACGTTAAAAAATATAAACCTCACACTTGCAAGTGTTGCCACAACGGCAAACACAATCTTATTAACAAATGGTACCATGAACTCTAACACAGATGCAATGCAAACATCTCAAGTAAAAAGTGGTCAAAAGCCTCAAGTACAAGTTGGTATGGACAGGTACATAACAGTGCTTAAACGGGGTCGCAGCCCTACCTCTGCAGCAGTTGCTTCGGCTTCAAAAGTACCATCTTTTGATAAAATAAACTCTCAAAATCGTTTTGCAATTCTGGAGGATGAATCCTCGGAAGCACCAAACGTTATAAAATCTTCTAAGCCACCCCCGATATATCTAAGGGAGCAAAACTCAAGTGAGTTAATAAAGAGCGTGATCTCGGTAATAGGTGAAAATTCGTTTTACGTAGCTGCAATCAAGCGTGGAAATATAAATGAGACAAAAATACAGGTTAATCATGAGAATGATTTTCGTAAATTAACTAACAAATTCGAAGCCCTTAAAAAAAGCTTTTACACATACCAACTAAAGAGCAGCAAAGGTCTTCAGGTAGTGATAGACTCATGCGTGGACCCAGATGAAATTAAAACTTTTTTGGAAGAGAAGGGTTTTAAAATAAAAAACGTTACAAATATTAAAAACAGGGAAAAAAATCCCCAACCATTATTTCGGGTAGAATTAGAACCTGGCGACATTAAGCTTAAAAAAAATGAAACGCATCCTATTTATAATTTAAAATATATTCTCTACAGAAGAATAACTATAGAGGAGCCGCACAAAAGAAATGGTCCCGTTCAATGTCTTAAATGCCAAGAATTTGGCCATACTAAGGCATACTGCTATTTACCCCCTGTTTGCGTCGTATGTGGAGAATTACATTGTACAGTCCAGTGCGATAAGTCTAAAAATGACCCCAATGTAAAAAAATGTAGCAACTGTGGCGGAAATCACACTGCCAATTATAGAGGATGCCCTGTATATACTATCGTCAAGCAGTCGGCTGGACCGAAAACTAATCCCCCACAAATGCAGGTACCTAATCAAGTAAACACTAATGGCATTCAAGCTCCGCAGCCTAGTAATAACAGAACCTCGTATGCTAACGTCCTTAAATCAAACCATGTGCCAATGCAAGGCGCTTCGCCAAGTAATGATGAAACTCCAGTTTCTAATTTAAGTCGTCTTGAAAAAACCATGGAAACATTAGTGCAAACAGTTAATAATTTTACGAACACAATGGGTAATATGATGCAGGAAATTCTAAGAATGCAATCGATGTTATTAACAAGCCATGAACTGTTTAAAAATCTGTTTTTGGAACGTAAACGGCATCCGCCAACATAAAAATGAATTAGAATACTTTCTAAAAAATAAACAAATTGATGTCATGATGGTTTCTGAAACTCATTTGACCTCAAGAAATACGTTTAAAATCAATGGTTATACACTATATGATACCAAGGACCCTCGAGATAGAGCTTGTGGAGGTTCAGCCATTTTAATTAAAACCCGAGTCAAACACTACCTAATGTTTGATCACCGCGAAGATTATCTCCAAGCAACGAACATTTGCGTTGAGGAATTAAATAGAAACCTAGTAATTTCATCGTTATACTCACCGCCTAGATTTTCAATATCAGAAAGCCAATACTGTAAATATTTTAAATCATTAGGACCCTGTTTCCTAGCTGCTGGCGATTATAACGCTAAACATACCTTCTGGGGGTCACGACTTATAACACCAAAGGGTCGTGTCTTATTTAACACAATTTCTAAAATGGATTTAAATGTGGTAGCGAGCGGACAACCAACATATTGGCCTACTGATCATCAAAAAATTCCAGATGTTATCGATTTCGGCGTGGTTAAAAACATCCCCATAGAAACGATCCATGTTGAAGCTTCCCTAGAATTATCTTCTGACCATACACCTACAATTGTTACTATAATGAACCCCAATAGAATTGTATCTCCGACTGGTCACTTAGCGACGACAGCTACGCAAATTAACTGGTTAAAATATAGAAAATACCTCAGCACCCATTGCACAGAAAATATTCCGCTTAGTACACCGGAGTATGTAGATCGCTCTATTGCCAATTTTGACAGTTTTCTGAAACTAGCTGTTCAACATTCCAGTATTGCCCCCAAAAAAACAAAAAATATTAAAATATATTCCACAGATGTCGAGCGTCTCTTGTCTGAAAAAAGGAGGGCTCGAAGAGAGTGGCAATTGCACAGATCCCCGTTACTTAAGAACTTACTAAAAGAGTGTACAAAAAAGCTTAGAAAGTTACTGCAGACTCAGAAAACGGCTTCTCTGGAAAAATATCTTAAGGAACTTGATGCAACCCCACAATCAGACTACTCATTATGGCGTGCAGCTAGAAATCTCAAAAGGCCAGTTGTCTCTAAACCACCATTAAGAGACTTGAATGGTAGTTGGGCAAGAAATGATGTTGAAAAAGGAAATCTGTTTGTTAATCATTTAAAAAACGTATTTACCCCAAACATATCTCACGATATTGCGGCCGAGTTACCACCTGTTGTTGCTAGAGCAGCTGTTCCCCTAAGATTTGAGATAAGAGAAATCGAAAAAGCTATTTGTGATTTAAACCCCAAGAAGGCTCCTGGTTTTGATAAGATCAGCAACAAAATGCTTCTGGAGCTACCCAGCATAGCAAAGAAAATTATTCTTTTAATTTTTAATGCTATTTTACGACTTGAATACTACCCTCAAAAATGGAAGGTCTCATTAGTTACGATGATACCAAAGCCAGGAAAAGATCACTCCAAAGTTGAGTCATATAGGCCTATCAGCTTATTATCTAATATATCAAAGCTGTTTGAGAAGCTCTTAGCGTCCAAATTAACCCCAATTTTAAATGACAATGGGTGTATACCTAACCATCAATTCGGTTTCAGACGAGAACATAGCACAATTGAACAAACCCATCGGATAGTAAACGCCATAAGAAAAGCCTTTGAAGAAAGAAAATATTGCTCCGCTCTCTTCATCGATGTCTCTCAAGCTTTTGATAAAGTCTGGCATGTAGGTTTGTTACATAAATTAAAGCTGAACCTACCGGTTAACACACACAAGCTGTTAGAAAGCTACTTGGTCGGTCGAAAATTTATTATTAAAGGTGATTTTTTAAGTTCTCCTCAGACAATTGAAGCTGGAGTCCCTCAGGGAAGTATCCTGGGCCCACTTTTTTATCTTATATATACCTCGGACATGCCGACAAACAATTACACCCTAACCTCAACTTTTGCTGATGATACAGCTTTCCTAAGCGTACACGAGAACAGTCGTGAAGCATCTCGATACCTGCAGGATCATATATTTGAACTAGAACTGTGGTTAAAACAATGGAGAATAAAGGTCAATGAGCAAAAATGCGTACATATTACATTTACCTTGCGTCGGGAAACATGCCCCCCTATTAAAATCAATAATCAACTAGTGCCTCAACAATCGCATGTCAAATATCTCGGTATTCATCTAGATCGGCGTTTAACATGGAAATGCCATATAGAAGCAAAATTAACCCAAATGAAACTAAAAGCAATTCAAATTAACTGGCTTATTGGAAGAAATTCTGTTCTTAGTCTCGATTGCAAACTACTACTTTACAACTCTATTTTAAAGCCAATCTGGTGCTACGGTATTCAACTATGGGGCACTGCCTCGGCCTCAAATATCGAAAAAATTCAAAGGCGCCAAAATAAACTTCTTCGAATAATCACAGCTGCCCCTTGGTATGTTAAAAACTCAAATATCCACAAGGATCTCAATGTGCCACTGGTAAGGACTATTATTACGAAGTATGCGGTAAAATATTTAAAAAGGCTAGAGTTGCACCCAAATCCACTAGCTCGAAATATTTTAAATGATAGCGGCCACACTCGCTTAAGGAGAAGAGACACTGCAGCACTTACCCATTAAGATGAGCGATAAACACATATATTAATGTGATACAGAACCCGTGATGAAGAAAATTTTTGTCTTGCACTGGCAGGACATAAAATAAAGAATTAGGATAAGATTTGATTAATTATTGTTAGTTCATATTTAATATATGAAGATTCAATAAATAAATAATGAAAAAAAAAAAAAAAAAAAAAAAAAAAAAAAAACCATGAAAATAATTATTCTATTCAGAATTCATTGAAATTTTTATTTACAATACGTATACACAAATTTCATAAAAGTAGTGTAAATGCAGTGTTACATAAAAAAATCGAATTTTGCGATTTACTGCGCATTGTTCTTAACAAAAATCCTAAGAAAACTAAATTTGGCGAATTTTGCCATTCGCTGTATAATTGGCAACGAAAATAAAAAAAATCTGACAACCCTGATTAATACAGAGATAGTATACGCAATGGTATACGCATCAAAACAAGTGGCACTTTCCAAGTGCACTTGCCTGCAAATATGTACATGTTTACACAATTTATTCGCAATAAATATTTAAGCTAACCACGCATTACAAGAAAAGATGTTTCATATAAGCTGGCTTACATATACATATATTCAGGCTGGGATTTTAATAAAACAGAAAGTAAAAAGAACTTTTCTCTAAATTTAGTAAAAGTATCAAAAAAGTGGCAAGAATTGCAAAAAGTATCACATTTGGGTGCATTTTGTAAAAGTAGCAAAATAGTATCCAAGCAGTCAAAAAAGTGGCAAATTGCTACTTTAGTAGCACCAACGGTAACGCTGCATACAACTCTTTGTCCTCAACTCCTCAAATTTTCGCCACTTCACAAAATCCACGACTTCACCCATGGTACTTTGCCATTTACTTGGACCACAACTACCACGTCCTTACACCACCAACTGCCGCTCTACAACCAAGAGCCTCACTATTTTGGCTCCCCGTCCAAGCACAGAAAAAAATATCTCAAGAAAATTTTTAACAATACAGTTTGTTAAAAATAAAATATTAGGTCAACAAACTTTTTGTTTGATTCAAAGAAAAATTTTATCAAATTTACACTTTGCAAAATAGCACTCAGTAAAATATATTTAATAATGAAATAATTAAATATTTCTTCATATTCAATAAAAAAAATATTTGAATCAAAGTAAAGACAGTATTTTAACAACTCTTGTCCATTTTTAAATAGCTCATAATTCTCATTTGTTTTACAGTTTTATTTGAATAATATATTTTGTTTTGCCAAAGTCTTTGGAAAAGGTTTCTTGATTATCTGACGTAAGCAACCAGTGAAATGAGCATAGGAACTTACTTATCCCCGCATAATAAATTTTAGTGTTTTTATAAAAATATAAAAATTGAAAATTAATGACATCATCATTAATAAATAAAAAATAAAGATTCGATTAACATTTTGTTTGATTTATTCAATATTTTCGACAATTTATTTGAACAAATCAAGTAAACATTTTGTTGAAAAAAATTATTTTGGGCAACAACTTTTTTTATTGACTCAATAAACTTGGTTGTTGACTAAAAATTTAACAATTATACATACAAACTTTGTTATCAATACCGCAAAAATCGTCATCACAGAAAATTCAAAAATGTTTATAATCAAATATGCGATTTTCGTATTCAAATATGAAAATTATTTTTTTCTGTGAGCAGGAGCGTCACCTAAAGAATTCATATTTAAAACAAAGTACTTCTACAGATACATACAATTATTTTTAATTATTAATTTTATTTGTTTTAAAGACTTTTACATAATTTTTTTATATGAATTTCTAGGTATATTTAATTGATTTTTTTTATAAAAAAAAAATAAGTATATGTATAAATAGTAATTCTACTTGCTAATATCATATTCTTTGAATTACTTTATTACCTATCGAATAACCTTAATACTATTTATCATTTTTACTACATTTCGAAATGTCCTTTTTTTCGTTTGAAAAATATGGTCACCGTAGTTATACCGCGTTGCAGAGGAAATTAAAAACTAATTTGATAATATTGCAATTTTTAATGAAACTGCAGCCCGTAGAACCAAGATGGCCTTGGCTAGATGCTTCAGAATTCAATTAAAAAAATTTTGAGTAATTTAAGAATGTTAGAAGAGCTTGTTAATTGTTAATTTTAATCATCGGTATCAAGATTATTAAAATTAACAATGTGGAAGGAAGAATAGCCCGACAAATTAAAAAAAAGAACTCAAAACGTTTTGCAAAATAAATTAAGGATTTTGAAAATTAAATAAATTTCAAATATTTTTGATCTGATTTGAAATTAAAGTGGGATCTGAAAATAAAATTTTTCAAATTGCATTGGCATTCTTCAAGTACAAGACAAAGTTTAACTCTAAATGAAACAGTACTTATTTTTTTAAACAAACAAAAATTTTAATTAGTTATTTAATATTTTTAAAGATAATTATTATTATGGTTATTTATTGAACTATTTATGGTTTTAAGTCCAAATTTTGATATTTTAATTAGGCTAAAGTTCATCAAATTTAATTTTCATTAAATTATTTTTATGAAGAAGCAATTTTACAACATGGAAATTAATTGAAATTTATTGATAATTTTTCATTCATAACTGATGCTGGGCTCGAACCCAGGCTTTTACGGACAGGTTACCCTGACATGTTTCGATTGCAACCACTCAATCTCTTCAGAGGGGTTTGCAGTAACACTCGCAGCCATCGACGACTGCTGGCAGTCAATAGTCAAAGATCAATCTTTAAACCAAATTGTACTTAACCTTTGGTAGATCGAAATTTGCTTTGAATGATTATCTATTTTAATTGATTTTACATGTTCTTCCTTACTTCTGTTTTTTGTTTTTTTTTTAAAGATATTTGAATAGCAATAGACTGCATGTTTTATATTTTTGTTTTTAGTAAAATTAAAAAACAATTTTTTAGTGCATGAAAATCTCATTCCTAGTCATAACAAATTTCGATATCATCATAAATTTTGGTTAAAATTGGTCTTATACGACCTGAAACTACGATATCTGATTTAATAAAGATTTTCAATTAATCTTTTTTTGGAATCCATTTTTGACGAGCACTTAAAGATCACACATAAAAGATCGTAAAGAATAATGAAGTTATCATGGAATTTGGAAGAAGTTGGTTATATGTACATATATTAGCAATAATTATAATATCTGATTAAATAAAAGGATTAGTCCATAATTTTTGTTTGGACATATCGCTCATTTGCTGCATGACCGGCATAACTCAAAAAAATCCATTTCGAGATAAACGCATTTAAAGTTTTGGATTTGCTTTAACTACTTAGAAAAAAATAAGACACATTCTCTTCAAACTGGAAAAGTATAAAAGATATAAAGATTAAATTTAATACACAATATAAAGAAAAACAAAGCGAAAAATTCTGCATCTCTAACTCCAAAATTTCATTTTTTGAGTTATGCCGGTCTTGCAGCATATGAGCGATATATAAAAACTTCTTCTGAAAAGCACTTTAACCCACATCAGCTTTTGAAAAATAATGAAATTGTCGTGAGATTTTGTACAACTTAATTTGATGTGACTTAAAATAAAAAAAATTTGGGAGTTTTGGTCTATAATTTGGCACATTTTCTATATAAAGCCACCTCCCGGAAAAGTACCATTGTAACGTTTTTTCGTTTTGCAAAGCAGCGTTTTTTTTTCATATACCAAATCAATATAAATATTTTGATTTTTGGAATAGGGTGTCTAGGATTCGGTACAACCGAATATTGTAAAATATTTTAACTTGATGTTTTTCTTCTAAGATTCATAAGAAAATGTGTTTGAGAGAGTGCAATGGAAAAAAGGATGTGGGTTTGAATAAATAAATATTTGTACTTGAAAAAAATAAAAAATTAAATGCCAACAAGTACCAGAAGCAGAAACAATTGGGTCTAAAATTCTATTGTTTTTACCTCAAACAACAAACATATTTTATTTTCATTTTTCTTTTTCTTTTAGACAACATCATTATTGCTGCAATAATTATGCCATTATGATTATATGTTAATTTAAAATATTGTTTGCATTGTTCTCGAAACTCGTGCATATAAACAAAATTAATCTATGTTTGTACGTATAAAGAAAAACATTTTTTTTTTAATTTTATTTAAGCCTTTAATTGTGCGTTATGAAACATTTTATTTCACCAATTAATTTTTTTTTTCTGTTTTTCGTTTCATTTCAGTCCGAATGTTTTAAGAAAAACAAAAACAGGTGAGTTGATTTGAATAAAGTTAAATTGAGTAAAAAAAAATTTAAAGCGTTTAAAGCAAACTTGAACCCTTCAATATCACTTAAGGTCTGTTAGAACTAACTGCAATACTTTATTTTTCCTAATTTATATTAACTACAAAAATTAAATATACATGTCGACAGCTTAATTCCACATCATGCCAAGTCGAAAAAGTGAGTTTTGCAGGAAAAGCTTTTAAAGTTTACGTGCGATACAACATTTTTTGTGCAAAACTTTAGATTGGATTAGCCGATCAACACCAACATTTGACAGAATTTAACTTGAATGATACTTAATTAAAAAACGTTAAAAAAAATTAAGAGTGTTTTGGAATTGAGCTGTCAATATATGCTTACGTTTAATACAAGGCGAATTCATACAAGGTGGTCTTATTTTGAAAACGGATACAACACTGTAAACTACTTTAACGTTGTGTCAAAATAATACAACACTGCAGTAAGCCAATTAGCTATGCACTAACATACAAACATGTAAATATAAATGTCAACAAAAGTAACAGCATATCATTTTGACACAAGGTTAGATTTCAGATGTTGCTTACGTAGCAAGCCAAGACCACCTTGTATGAATTCGACTTGGTTTAATAGAATTAAATATACGGAAAATATTGTCAATAATCATAGGAACACAATTGCACAACGTACGACATAGATACGTTTAATATTTTTAACAAAAGCACACAATACCTGGCGCAAAAGTAAAAACGTACCTCGTAAGTCGACTTAGATCTTATTCTAATTATTTCATACACCGGTTGTCATAGAAAAAGAAAAATTAAACAAATTTGAAAAAAATAAGAGGGGGAAAAATAAACAAAAAATTGAATATGTTTAAATTTCAATCAATATGTATAAAATTGTAACGTTACTGACTGACTGATTCGTCATCGCACAGCCTAAACGCCTGAAGCTAAAATTAGTTGCGGGTTAGACCATGGTGAAATAAGCAGGTGGCATCGTTACGGCAACAAATACAACATTACAACAAAAATGGAAATTACATCACCGTTTACGTCAAAAAATATATTAAACAAAAATCAAAGCGTGCCGCTGAACGGGATGAAATAAAATAATTTTTAGCCAATTTTTATTTTATTATGGTCAATTTCTAATTTATTTTAATTTAAAATTATCAAAAACTTTAATAAAATACAATAATCACAGCACAAAACGTGGACTTTTTGTAAACATAGTATGTTTAACATACACAAAACTTTGACATAAACCTAGACAAACAATGCAAGAGCAAAAAATCGTCATCTGGCGTAGTGCTGCCACCTGTTTATTTCACCATGGGTTAGGTCTTTATTAAATTATTGACCGACAATCTTGCGTGAAATATCTTGTTTCGTAACAGTTTAAGCCAACCTTAAATGATTTTCAGGAGGGGAATTAATGTTGGAGCCATGGTAAGTTATGAACCAATCATCCCAAAATTCCGCAGAGTGAGTTCTGGTGTTAAAAAACATAAATTTCAAAACAGTGGTGAAATTAGTTTTAGCGTTCACAGTTAATTTCAGAAGGCTGCTAAATATGGGATCTAAAGTAAATTATAGACCGTATATCACAAAATTGCATGACTTTTTTTCTGGCCATATGAATTTAAGTTGAAAGAAATTTTACCACAATAAATATATCTGCTACGATTTCAGGCGTATTTAATTAATTTACCAGAGTGGGCTTTATATAAGGCATATAGTAAATTATGGACCGATCATCACGAAATTTTTTAGTGCTATTTCTAGTCCTATAAAACTGTGAAGTATTCAATTTTATTCTGATAGCATTATTTATTACGGTTTAAAGCGTACTAAACTGTTTTTCGGAAGTAGGGTTTATATCGGGCCTAGGGTAAATTATGGACCAATCTTCACGAAATTTCACGGTGCTTAGGATAACTACAAGCAATTTGACACCAAGTTGGTTTATTTCTTTTGATTTTTTTCGAAAGTGAGCGTGTTTTCAACAGACGGATAGACGTACAGACAGACGGACATGACTACATCGACTTAGAATTACTTAAGGAGCCAGAATATATATACTTTATGGGGTTTGAGATGAATAATAAAAAAGTTTCACATGGAATGACAAACTTAGTATATCCTCTTCACAACTTATTGTGGTGGAGGGTATAACAAGGAAATACATATACATATTTTTAATATCAATTTTTTTTATTACATTTATTTAAATTACAATTTATCCTAAGATAATAAGCAATTTTGAAGAAATATGTAAATTGACATTAATAGATGTACTCTAATAAGTACAAATATAAGTTCAGAATCATCTTTTGTTTCACAGTAAATAACTAACAATATAATAACAGAAATACAAATAACTTAATAGCAAATTTATAATATTACAATTAATTACGTACAGATTTACATTATTATAAAATATATATTTAGCAAAATATTTATAAGTAGGGCAACCAAAAAAAGACTAAAAAAACAGTTTTAAGCTCTTAAAAAAAGCGTTTAAAATCATAAAAATAAGCTGTTAAAATTTAAAAAAAAGCAATTTAAAATTGTTTATTTTCCACTTAATTCGTTTAATACCTTGTTATAGTAAATTATAAGTTGATGCAATAAATTTTCGAAAAGAAAACTATGTCTGTTTGGAGTCAGCAAGTTCTTGTACATAGAAAAAGTTCTTCCTACGTCTACAGATGTTAAGGGAGCATATTTAAAATTGAGTATTTGCTCTGAAGTATATTTTATACGATTGGACTCATAATTCCGCTTGCCTCCCAAAATATCCCCAAAATCTTTTAATACCGAAAATCCTTCATTTTTTAATGAAACTGATTTATATTTTGTATTCAATTTGTCTCCTATATCCCCAGGAACACGGGATATTTTTCTTACGGTCCATAACTATGTTCACTTAGAAAACCAATGAAAGATTTTTTGTTTCCAATTTTGTTACAACTTCTTGTAAAACCCCAAAATATGTAGAAATTAACAATATATATACAGAGAAATACTTAATAGCTAAAACTATATTAAAAAAGCAAAAAATAAGACGTTACTATACCAAAAACAGAGAGAAGGGGAGCTAACAGACGTTACTTTATACAAAAACTATATTTAAAAAGAAATAAGACGTTACAAAGTATGATGTTAAAAGACGTTACAGACTGATGAATTTGATCGCAAGAATACAGCTGTGGAATTTTCGAGAGAAAAGAACTAAAACAAGCAAATAATAAAATAAGTTGATAAAAAGGCTTAATACTAAACACAAAAACACATACAAATTATACACAACACTACGTTACAGTACCGCTAAGACAGAGTTGCATAAAAATAAAGTATGATACCCAACACAACAGTATTTTAAAGCAAGTTTCGAGAGTGTATGGCTATATTAAAAGGGATCTATCTATGTTTCAAATTTCATTAGAATCGGTTTAATAGTTTCTGTTAGGCAGAAATTGCCCCCTATCTCCCCTTGTGGTCCTATTTTAAAAAAAATGCATGCCTTACGTGTCCATATAAATATGGCTCTATCTACATATGTCCTAAATTGCATTAAAATTGGTTTGATAGTGGGCACAAAGAACCTCTTCCGGATAGCAGCTTGTATGGGGGCTATATTAAATGATGGTCCGCTTCGCCATTGTGCCAATTAGAAACCACGTACCAAATTTCATTAAATTATCTTTAAAACTGCGACCTGTACTTTGCGCACGAGGTTACAGCCATCCAGCCGGACGGACATCGTTAGATCGACTCAATAAGTGATTGTGAGTTGATCGATATACTTAAGGACCAATATTTTAAGGTGTTTCTCACATCAGCACAAATCATAATACCCTCTCCACTCCTTAGTGTAGCTATAATAATATACAGAGATAATAGAGGTTTTTGTGATGATATTGTTCAAGGGAAGCACAAAATATTACCATAACGTTGAACGATTTTTTTAACCAGAGTTGTAACAGCACAGAAATGGTTGATTTTTTAGTATTTATAAAAAAAAAAGTTTCACATAAAAAAAAATAATAATAATCACGATTTTTGCAAAATATTATTAAATAAGTTTTTTTTCGTATGAAAAAAATGAAAAATTATCTTAAAATGACAAAATAAGTAAAAAAAAAGCCGATATGTATTGCCAAAATAAGCAAAAAAAAGCCCTAACAAATAAAGCTCATTTTCTTTGTCTTTTTTATGATCGGAATTTGTGTTCAATCAAAATCTTTCTATCTTGTAAACCAAAAAATAAGCATTTCCTTTTTTTTTGGTTGCCCTATTTATAAGTAATATTTCGAAAATAATATTAGAATATTAACATAATAATACGCATGCAATTAATGTCTAAATATGACTTTTGCCATGTGACCGCCACGGCTGGCGCGTAGAAGGCGCAATCTGGAACACCAATTTTTAACAACTTTTCGCAGCATTTGCGGTCGTATTTCGCCGATAACTCTTTGAATGTTGATTTCCGGGTGTTCAATTGTTTGTGGTTTATCGACGTAGACAAGTGACTTAACATAACCCCAAGGAAACAATCCAAATCACACGATCTTGGTGGCCAATTAATTGGTCCATTACGTAAAATAATTTTTTCATCAAAAGTTTCTTTGAGTAAATCAATTGCAGCGCCCTCTGTGTGGCATGTGTCTCCGTCCTGTTGGAACTACATATCAGCAAAGATTAATGCCACCTAATTAAGCTACGAAAAAATTTTGAATTATGTTTCTAAACCGTTCACCATTGACAGTAACATTCTGACCATCATCGTTTTTGAAGAAATATGGGCCAATTACCAGCGTTGCCGTTTTGGTGCCTTTCGGGTATTTTTTGGTGCTTTTTTGCTTATGCAATACCCGAAATTTTGTTAAACACCCGTTTTTGAAAAGCGGGTATTTAAAGTGCTTTTAACAATTTCTCACAGTGCTTTTAAGTGTCTTTTAAGAAATCTACATATATTTTTTGTGACCAATATATTGGTTAAAGTTATTATTAGGTTATTAAGAGCAAAATGAAAAAACTAGCCGAAACTCTTGTGTACGTGTGATTTTGCCTTTCGCTCTAACTAATTAGTTTCACTCACCTACGGAACATATTTCTGTACTGCTTACTCTACTGCTTTTTATAAGTCAATGATAACCTAAATAATGGTAAATGCTAACTAGTTAGTCATAACGTAAATATTGGTTAGCACTAACTAGTTATCCATAGCGTAATGGAAAAATAAACAACGATTTTGAGTCATGTAGAAAAAACGTATTAAAAAGTTTAAAACATGCAGTCGGAACCCGTATTTTTTCGAGCTACGAAAATCGAGCTCGCACTGTATTACTTTTAAACTGTTTTTTACGCTTTTTTTGTTCAAAATAGTGCTTTTTAGTGCTTTTTTTAAATTTTAAAGTGCTTTTTGCTCTCAAAAAGTTGGCATCACTGCCAATTACACCACCAGCCAATAAAGCGGACCAAACAGTAATTTTCTTTGGTTGTAACGGTGCTTCGACAAAAGCTTGTGAGTTCTCCTCACTCTAGATGCGACAATTCTGCTTATTTACGTACCTATTCAACAAGAAATGGGCTTCATGGGAAAATAAAATGTTAATGGAAATTCAAAATCAATATCAATTTGTGCTTCAACCCATTCGCGAATTATTTTGATTAAATATTTCAACAATTTTCACGCGTTGCTCTGGTGTCATTCGATTCATAATGAAATTTCAAAGCAAACTTAACAAAAAGCAACTATCAGCTGTTAAATGGGTGCTCAAATAAAGCAGTGATGCCAACTGAAATTTGTGACACTCTAAATAACACCCTTTATAAGCTTTCAGTCATAAAAGACCAGATAAGAGTCATAATACAGGTCTGAATTATAGCGAGTGGTATATATCAGTATAGATTGCTGCACCTACTTCAACTTGATAGTTTGAAAATTGTGCCCTTTTGTTTTTCAACTTCCCTTAAATCATCTCTTTCGTACAATACAAACAGTCGTCGCACACTGTTTCATATTTTGAGAAGGCTGCCAAAAATTATTTATTTTTATGTTTTCCGATTTAAAAATTATACTCTTCATATATACTAGTAAACCTCGGCAGCCAAACAATTTGAACCCTATATCAACCATTTCATTGAGAACAGGGTGGTCCAAAATGGATTTTGCTATCGGTGAAATTTGTTTTTAGGAAATTGTCAATAAATCTTTGCTTCTCATCGTTTTGTGAACCAAGCCGAACGCTAAAGAAATAAAAACAATAATTTTATAGTCGTATTTTTTCACAAATATAAAGTGTTCTTTCGTAAAGAGCACCATTTTCGGAATAAACATATTGTTACGAAAGTAACATAATCCGCACTTGAATCAATCTTTTTGTACTTGATTCATACTCACCGTACTATTAATACGAGGTTATTCATTTAATCGACCTTTTGCTTTTATCGGTTAATCGCTGGATTAATTAACCGAGGTTTTGGTTTAATCGGTCAATAATCGGTTAATTTTGTTTTTGATCGGTTAACCGATTAATAAAGTTATTTTCATAAATTAAGTAATTTTAATATATAGAAATGCATTATTTATTTATTATTTGGAGTTTATTAGTAAAAAAACAATAACATACCAAACATTAAACTTCTTGAACTAAAACGAGCAAACAAAAAAACAATTCATAAATCTGTGGTTTTCATGGGCAACCGCGTATGTCTTTAAATCAATTTTTTTAGTAGAGCCGAAAAACCATTCTAGATCAAACTATGGGCTAGGTATTGCACTTATTGAACTTTGTTATTACGTTAAAAAATCGGTATTGATCCATCTTTTTTCAAAAATTTTTAGAAACATGTAAAGAGCGTTTAAAATTAGGCAATTTGGCATCAACATCTCAAAATCGAAAAAAATAGACATACGCGGTTGCCCATGAAAACCACAGAAATATGTAATATGCTTTTTTCAATTAATACATAATTGGGGGATTCACAAGGTGTGCTATCAAGTCATATCGTCATAATGTCCTTAATAATATTTTTTAATTGCTTAAAATAAATATTGTTGTGTTTCAAACAAAATACAATTTTTAATGCAGCGCTCATTGATTCGTCATGACTCCACAGTAGAAATATAAATTATAAGCGGTAGCCCACAATAGTCATATCGTCGGCTTAATATGCAAACATGCTAACTTCCTTTCAGCATTTTACAGGAGAGACCAAAAACTTATTATTTTTTTTATTTGCAGCTTGATAGAAAATTAAAATACAATTAGTTTTACACACTTACAGACTTAAATAGAAGAAAACTACAAGCTGGCCGACGAGGCGTATCTTTCTCTACCACACGGCATCAAAATCTCAATTTACATAAAAAGTGGATTTAGCCGGTTTGCATATTAATCCTACGATTTATATTTCTAGTAATTATTTAAAGACATAACCCTTCACAACTTTATGACTACCTTGTGAATCCCCCAAGTATGTATTTATAAAAAAATAGACTGAGATATTTTTATTAGTTATTTCAATAGTTAAAGGAAATCTTATAAAATAATCTTTTAGAAAAGTAATTTGGTTTAAATGTTTTGGAGTAAAGCGATTCTTTTCTTTTATTTTGACAAAACTTGACTTAGAAAAAGTTCTTTCACTTATCGTAGATCAATATCTAATTTCTCAGTCCTTTTTCAGGATTTCTCTAAACATATAAAATATTCCATTATGCCCTTAGAGTCCTGTTTTAATTGTTAAAAATGTTCGTTAAAAGACTGATATGAGAAGGTATGAGCAGAAACAATTAACTAAACACATACATATAAAAAGTACGTGAAACAAAAAAAGGTGTTGGCAATCAAACATTTTACCCATTTTTCGCCACATTCCTGTTGATTGAACATTGAAATCGGTTGGCGGAAAATGGGTTGAAATGAAGACCACAGAACACCTTTGTTTGTATGAAAAAATATTTTCTTAACACATACCTTTTGTATATAAGACGAAACAAATAATTAAAAACACAATAAAATATGTTATAATACTACAAAAAATTAAAAATTTTATTACATCGGCTAATCGGTTAATCGACTGAAATTAACCGGTTTAATCGTTAATCGAAAAAAGCCAATTTGAAATTAACCGATCAGTTAATCGGGTAGTAATTAATCGGTTAACCGATTGACGGTTAACCGAATGAATACCCTAATTAATACCGCCTCGGTTTGATTTGTGTTTTCCGAAAGAGTTAAAATGATTTATAATTTGTTTACTTATGCTATTATTATTACTTTTTTAAATACAGTATATTATTGTGGGATTTTTTTTTCAATTAACTTTGTTAGTTATGTAAATTTTCTGCTTCGCACTTACGTGCTCTTTCTAACATATGTTCCTTAACTTTTCGCAAAATTTAGTGTGTTATTATTCTTGTTCGATTGTGTAGTCATTTATAATTAATGCCCCAAGTTTTAAAAAAAAAAAAATAATTAAAAAAAGTTATAAAGAATTCAAACCATATGGCTCATTCTGCGCCAACATGTTCATGAACGTTTTTGTTTTTTCTCGATAATAAAATAATTCCTTGTAAAAATTACCATTTTTGTGGGTTTAATAATATTACTTTTTTAATAGTTCTTTTTTTAATAATAATTTTTTAAAGTTAAAAACGCAGTTTCATTCAAATATCTGCATATTAAAAGTAAACATTTTCCTTTATAAATAGAAAAAAATTACAGATTAACTGCTTTATGTGCTTGTAGTGAAAATTGTCCAACATTTTTTTTATTACTAAAATAGGTAGTTTGATTTAAATATATACAAAATTTACCTTAAAATCTTTGATAAAAGTGAATAATATTTTCTTAAGAAATAGAAAAAAATCAATTTAATTATGTTTTTAAATTAAACAAATTTCCCAGAAAATAGTGGGTTATTTTTGCCCTTATGTGTATAAAAGGGTTAATTTTGTTTTTTTTTTAAATATTAATTACCAGTTATAGAAAAGAGTTAAAGGCTCAGTTAGCCGGGAGTAACAGTAACGTTGCAAATCAGCTGCTTCATTTTGTTGTATGTAAAGCAATTAGAACGATTACAGGTAGCAGTAAGATGTTACGTCTCAATCTGTAAGAAATATATTGCTCTTACTTTTTTACGGTAAGGTTACTGTTACTGTTAAGGCCCAGTTAGGCGAACGTTGCTGTACCCGTAATGTACCGCACCATACTGTAAGCACGTTGGTGCACTTATAGAACATTTAAAAATGTGTCATATGTGTTTCCCATACATAAACAAAAAGCAATAGTATACATAAAACAAAACACACAGTGATGGGAATCAAAAATGTTTAAATGGTGACCGCTGTGCAGAAAAAGTACCAAGTGATTTAGATGGTATTAAAACAGTATTTTTTGTGTGTAAAAAACATTAATAATTAATATTTATTTTTATAGATTTACAATAAACAAATTTGTATTTTAGCATGCATATATTGTATTATGGTGTATGCACCAAACAAGGTTTTGATACTATTTAAAGCATTTTACTTGTTTCACATTTCCATTGTATGTATGTGTATATGAATTTGTTTATTTTTTACATCTTAACATAAACATATTTGTTTATATGGAAATATGTTTTTTTTTAAGTGGTTTTGTCTCAATTCCATAGCTTTACTGGAAAAAGTTCCAAAAAAAAGAGCAAAAGTACCCGCATTCAATTAAACATACAAGCAGCCCATTACTGCTTTACAACTGTCACGTAACAACGGCATAAAAATCTCTTTTATACAGATCGAGACATTCCGTCAACGTGACATTTAAGTTCAGTAAGCATTTACATTGTTTGCAAATAACAAAACGAACCAGACGTTCCGTTAGGGGACGTGGACGTTCGACTAACTCTGCCTTTACTCCCGGCTAACGGAGCCTTTAGTCTACTTACATCGAAGTAAAGTTTTACACCACAAAATTTCCAAAAAAATTTAAATTTATATTAAATAAAGTGTGTGTAAGATATCATTCGTTTGAATGGTCTATCGATGCCCATTATGTATGGAATATTAGGGTGACAGCCAATTTTTTTTATTTTATTTCAAATTTAATTTTAAAAAATTTGAACCAAATCGAATAACGTTTTCTGGGCGCGCATCGGGGTCAAAGTTCAGATATGAACAAATTTCACTGTTTATATAAAATCAAATTGTGAAACTCGTAATTAAATACATTTTTTAACAGCATATGAAGATTTATATATTTAAACGACAAGGACAATAAAACGGATTATTTACAAAGTAACGAGTCATTTGGGTCTAACTAACACTCCAAACTATATTATCCTCAAATTCTTTAATATTTTTTACTATTTGGTGCAAATAAAATGTCATCTACAATATCTCAAATGCTACAACTTAAATTCTTATTATAAACAAAAACCATTATTATTATTAATTTAAATTAACTGATTTTAATTAAAAATTTCAAAGCCTACTTAGTTTTCAAAATAGAAATTTTACTACGTTTATACGCACCACTTATTCGCAAATAAATATATTTCAAGTAGAGAATATTGCCGAATAAACAGTGAATTAAATTTGTATTTGCGAATAGCTAACTCATGAAAACAATTCCGGATTAACGACACTATTTACAAAAAAAGATTTTAAGCATTGCCACACTTTTAACCGTTTTACGTTTTTATTCGATGTGGCACATTCATATGACAACAAAAGTAAAATTAAATCCAAAATGTGCAAATAAATTTAATAATACACAATAATTTTTGATCTTTTTCATTTAAAAAATAAGAAGTTTGTATACATACAGTGCTACTAAATGACTAAATTTTCCATCTGGCATCACTTAAAAATAAGAATTTTCATTAAGAAAATTGACATATAAACAGGGTGGCATGTCATAACGTCCAGTGTCATAGTGTCCATGGACATGGAGTGAGTATTGCTGGTATAAATAGGAAAAATCGAAATAAATGGCAGTATCCCGATTCACCGTCAGCGCGCCGTCCAATTCCCCATTCCGAAGATGTTCCCATTCAAAAACTGAATGATTCTTCAGGGCTGAGTTCGGAGTTTGAACATAATACCGCTTATGATCTAAGTGATTGCGACAGTGTTTTCGAAGACACAGAAACTATTCCTCAACGTTTTAATCAATGCGAGTTGAATAACTTAATTCGAGATTTGGCCTTATCAAAAGAAGCGTCTAAAGTGTTAGCTTCGAGGTTAAATGATAAGAAATTGTTAGAACAAGAATAAGTTATTACCGCACTAGGGATAAAGCTTTTTTAACATTTTTTACTAAGGAAGACAATCTGGTGTTTTGTAATAATGTAAATGGTCATATGCAGGAAATGGGGATTTCCAATTATCTACCTAGCGATTGGCGCCTCTTAGTGGACAGTACCAAGAGAAGTTTGAAGTGCGTCTTATTGCACAATAGCAATTTGTATGCATCAATTCCAATTGCGCCCTCCACAGCAATGAAAGAAGAATATAACAACATTGCATTAGTGATGAAAAAGATAAAATACCAAGACCACCAATGGATCATTTGTGTTGATCTTAAAATGGTAAATTTTCTTCTTGGACAACAGAGTGGTTATACTAAGTACCCTTGCTTTTTGTGTCTCTGGGATAGCAGATCCAAGCAACAACATTGGCGGCAAAAATATTGGCCTACGAGAGAAAAAATGATTGTTGGCGATAAAAATATTGTAAATGAAGCTTTAGTTCCACGTGAAAAGATCGTCCTACCACCGTTGCACATTAAATTAGGACTCATGAAGCAGTTTGTTAAGGCTCTGAATCGCGATGGGGAATGTTTTGCATATATTTGCAGCAAAATGCCTAATCTAAGTAGAGATAAGATTAGAGCAGGAGTTTTTGACGGTCCCCAAATAAGGCAGTTTATGAATGACAACGATTTTGATAAGTCAATGACCGAAACTGAACGAAATGCGTGGGCATCATTCGTGCAAGTTATAAAAAATTTCTTGGGAAATAATAAAGCTCCAAATTATGTTCAATTAGTGGAGAATATGCTGGATAAGTTCAGAGACCTTGGCTGCAACATGAGTATTAAAATCCATTATTTGCACAGTCACTTGAACCGATTTCCCGAAAATTTGGGTAATTTAAGCGAAGAACAAGGAGAAAGGTTTCACCAAGATATCAAAATTATGGAGAATCGGTACCAGGTGGGATACACATATGATGGCAGACTACTGTTGGAATTTGCAAAAAGACTCTAATCCAGCTGTTCATTCCAGATTGTCTCTTAAAAGAAGCTTTACATCCTGTAACTAGAATTATATTTATATTATATTTTTAATGATTTGTGAGAATTTTTTTTATTTTAATAAATCTATATGAAACAGTTTTACTTCTTTTTATTTTTTTTAAATTCCTATGGAAAAGTTTTACTTTTTAAATACTTAAAAAAATTTGGGAATTTTTTTTTTTTTGGTAATAACTATAACAGTAATAAAAAAAAATTTTGATAAAAAAAAAAAATTTGGAAAAAAAAAATTTTGGGTAAAAAATTTTTTTACGGAAAAAATGTTTTTTTTTTTGGCAACTACCATAACTGTAAATAAGAAATTTTGATGAAAAAAAATTTTTGAAAAAACTAACAGACGGACAGACGGTCATAATTGGAGGTCATAAGTGGAGGGTATAAAAAGCTATATCATGAAAACTAGAGCTGATAGAGACAAACTGATTACAGTTTTGAATTCAGAAGAAGCAAAAATCTTTTTTAATTTTGTCGGGCTGTGTTATCAAAACTTAAGAAAACAAATTATTATTTATTGATAGAAATTTTTTACAATTCGAAGCTTTGGATTTTCATACAGACTATGAAGCAGCTTTAAGGCGGGCTTTAGAAAATGTGTTTCCTAACGCGTCATTAAAAGGTTACTGGTTCCATTACTGCCAAGCTCTGAGACGCAGAGGTCGAATAGGCTATAGGCAGAGAGGCGAATCGGCTACGTATAAACGTAGCATATCACAGCCAGGGATGATAAATGAGAGAGTGTTTTCTTACACTTTTTAGAATTTATCGTTTTTTTTTTTGTGAAAAATTGGCGAATAATTCTCAAAATGCAATCTCGAATTTTAAACAAAAATAAAATTTTTAAGCGTTCTAAAAATATGTGCATACGAGCATCTTCGGATTACATTTCCAAATTTATTGTGTTTACAATTTTCAATATGTACTGCAGAAACAGGAAAGGAGTAGAAAGTCCGAATATAATCAAAATTTAATTAAGCCCTTGTAAAATCAACTTCAAATTAATTCGGAGCAAAATAATAATGGAGTGGGCTCACACTGTTCCAAAATTCTGTTGATTACTTCTTGACGTGACAAACATCTTGTTAACGAATATTTGAAAATATTATGAATTCGTTCCAAAAAAATCTTGAATTGAGTCTTTTCTACTATGTAGAACTTTTGCAGAAGTGGTTTCCTATATCTTTTAAAAACTTGTCAATATCATCAGAAAATGCACGTTTAAATGCTGCCGCTGATACTAAATTTAGAATGTGGCATAAGCAATCATCCAATGAACAAGTCCAAAAATCTATTCACAATAGCGGAGTTCAGTGCTTGGTGCAAATTTTCTTGCAAAAGAGTAAATGCAAAATATTAAAGCTGTTTTGTTAAATCCAACAACAAAAAATAGAGTTTCTCTTAGATTTCATAAAAAAGCTACGGCATTTTGCATTTTCGCAAAACTTTTTGTACCAAACACTAAACTCCGCTTATATTCATTGGCCAGTAAATACGAGTTGCCATTTTAAATCAATTATCAATATCAAGGTTTGAAAAATTTGGAAATAGTACCAAATGAATCACGGGGGTACCAGCGTACTTTTTAGTTTTAAATTGTCATCAACCCTGATCACAGCTTATTTGAATTGCATTTAGTTGTGTGAATTTCCGGTTAGTGGTTTTAAGTGGTTTTTAGTAATTTTTTGTGATCTTGTTGAAAAATGTATTCAATATATGATGCTTTTATTAAGAGAAGAAATAGTTTTCTTTGGTTACCCAAAACAAAAAATAGTTGGTGCTAAACTTCCATCGAAGGGAGATTGCCTCAAAGTTTTTTTTTTCCCATAATATGGAGATAACCAAACCAAGTGCCAAGGATGGTGCTGATCTTGTGGTAAGAGAGTGTCCAATTTTTTTGGAAAAGGCTCATATTCCTGTTCAAAAGTTGCATAAAAGTACAAAAAAGTTATTGAGCCTGCAAGAGGAATAGACTTATTTAAAAAAACTATAAATGGAGTGTCGGACATTCATACAAGCAGAAGAGAACAGTGGAGGAAAATTTTAGACGATCTGTTGGATATTGCTTATTTTGATGCACTGGAACTTTTAGATATAGAAGAAGAGAAACTCTTTTTATTACAACAAAAAATGAAAGGACGTGAAGGTTGTATGTTAGGCGTAGACGTTATTCTAAAGAAAAAAGAAAAATTTAACGCAAAAAACCAGAAGAGTTGCGTACAAGATTAAGTGGGGTGTTACCAACAACTTCATCAGGTACAAATTTAACTCAATATTAAAAGAAGTTTTTTTTTTTAATTTTTGTAAGAATTACGGAACAGCTTTATTATTAATTTTAGTATGCAGTATGATTGAGTTTTTTGAATCTGAGAGAACTGTTACATCAGAAAAAAAAACGTATTCGTAAAACTTTTACGAAAAAAGAAGTCCTTTTAACGCCCAGACCAGCTGCAGTTTTTGACAAATTGAGTATAAGCCAGAGAGATGCTGTACATTTATTGATTGCCATGGTTCTTAGTCCATCTAATTATATTTTGAACCGATCACATACAAGTCAGCAAAGAGCAGAGTTAAGAAAAATACAAAGTGAAAAAATTATAGAAAAGTTCAGTACAAATGATCAACCCTTGACAATACATTGGGCTACAAAGCTGTTATCAATAATTACGCGTAAAGTAATTGCTTCGTCTCCAGGCTTGGAACAAATTACAGATATGCCCGATATTCCTAGTGCAACTGGAATGGAATTTTCTTCTGCAGTTTTCGACGCATTAGAAAATACAAATATTTTGGAAAAAACGAGAGCGTTTTTTTTTGATACCACAGCATCCAACACTGGTCGATTCAAAGGTGTATTTAGGATGCAGACACCACATCTGTGAAAATGTGTTGGCAGCAATATTTACAGAGGCCAAGGTTGGACATTCTACTGGACCGGAAATTGCGTTATTTTAAAGATTCAAAAAACATTGGCCAGTTATAAAGATAATTATATACCGGAATAGATCACCCAAGAGTCGTTGAAATTTTAGGTGAAAATATTGCTGAAGTTTTAACTTTTGCTAATAATAAAACTAATGAATAGTTTCCAAGCAATTATTATAAAGAATTTTAAGAATTAGTTATAATACTCCTTGGTGGCAGTCCTCCTCGAGGAATAAAATTTACAAACCCTTAGCATTACACCACGCAAGATGGATGGCGAAGGCTATATACTAATTGAAAATAATAATTTTTCGCAATCAATTTCCTAAAGTTACTGATTTGGAAATAAATAGTTACAATAAATGGCAAATTTTCTAGAGGGAAGCGAACTGACACCAAAGTAGTCCCGTGATAGGTCTTTGGTGGTAGAGACCGGTTCTAGTTCTAACACTTTGTATGAATAAGACCTATCACTTTTACATGGGGTTGTCATTGGAGGGGGTCAATTGACACCATTTGACCAGTCACAGATCTATTCTCAATGAACGTGCTTAGTGTCAGTTACTGAAATGTAGTGTTATATCAATAAAACAAGTCCTGGAATTAAATTCAAGAACAAAAGTTTAGAAACTACCAAAAAATGTGTCGCAGCAACGGTGAAGACTGTACTGTAATTCAATACTTTTTCTACCTTTTTGTTTCTTCATAAACCAGTTAAGGAATTGCTTCTTCTTTTACTGGTCATGAGTCCTTTCTTTTTGTACTTGTTCTATTTTCACAAATACCAGTTTGTTGGACCAATTGACACAAATTTCCCGCAGGGCTACTATTCCATTTTTTGGTTTGATTCTGATAAAGCGCACGAAGCACCTTTAACCTTTAAACGATATTATGTTTTTGAGAAAATAAGAAAACTATAAAAAAGTAAACCGAAATATTGCCGACAAAGCCATTTTAAAAATACTAAATCATCTTTATTATTTAAACGAGGAATGTGTGGGCTTTTCTTAATTTGACGAAAGATTAGACGTTGAAACAAAAATAAAATAAGTCGCAAAGAAATTTTAAAAGTTTTATATCCAGAGATATTTGTGACTTTTTGCGAGATATATTTTTAAACGATACGAAAAAGTTTTCAATAGATTTGAAATTCCTTATTGATTTTTTTAATAAAGATCTACACTCTTGGAATGTGTTGGAGGAGTACGTGAGACAAAGTAACACAAGACGAGGAGCAGCAAGTATGAAATGAAAGTAGCCATCTTATTTTATTAATAAAGTGTTAAGTTATTTTTTTTTATTTTAGAGGTGCTGCAGCAGTATTCGAAAATTGCTAATTTACAATCTTTACAAAGAGACTTGGGTGTATAAATAATGGAATATTAAAGAATTTAGGGATAATATAGTTTGGAAGGTCAATTAGACCCAAAATACTTACCAGGGTTAATTTCCAAATAATCCGTTGTATTGTCCTTGTCGTAAAAATAAATAAATCTCCATATCGTGTTAAAATAATGCATGCAACAAACGAGTTTTACAATTCTATTTCATTTAAACAGTGAAATTTGCTCATAACTGAAATTTGACCTTGATGCGAGCCCAGAAAACATTGTCCAATTGGATCAAATTTTTAGAACTGAACTTTTAGACCTAGTGTCACAATATTCTGATCGGCATTCCTTGAATTTCAAACAAAAAATTTTTTTCACATAATCGATTGTCACCCTAATGGAATATAAATAACATCATGCAAATGTCTGCCGCTTCGCTGGGTGTCGCATATCCTAAATTACCAATTTTCCATGACGCCACCGCATAAATCAGGCTGAATTTGACCGATGGTATTGGTTTGTTCGGGTTTGTGGCCTATTCGCATAGACATCCGACTTAGGCAAAGTCTAATCGGTGACCGGTTCACATCACCTGCACGTAAAATGCACAGAAAAAAATAAAAATTGATTTCAATTAAAAAATTTGTGATATTAATTAAAAAATTAATTCAATTTGCACCAGTAAACAAATTAATAGTATCAATTAAACCAGTTAATAGTATTTATTACACGTTTAATTCACTTGATTAAAAGTTTAATTCACTTGATTAAATTTTTAATTAAAACTGATTATATTTTTGATTAATGCTTTATATATTATTTCCTTTAAACTCCTACAAGGAGCATAGGGCCAAAAATTAATGCTTTAATTGGTGAAAATTTTTGGAGAATTTTTTCTGTGTGATCATGGACTTAAATCGCTTGTGCAGAATGTCCAATGTTGCATGAGCTGTGCTACACGTAGCGCCATCCTTTTTAAACTAGATGGCCTTGGTGTCCATATTTTTTAATTCTGGAGGATACAATGGACACTCTTGGATTTAATGTGGATTGGTATATTCCTTAGTTCGACAATTTGTTTTATTGACGACTCATCCAGAAATGGACCTCATCGCTGAAGAGGATTTTTCAATAAAATTTGGGTCAATTTTGTCATTTACACGTGTTGTTGAACAACGCTACATTCATCTATGGTGATTTGATAAAATAGATTAGATAAATGACAGCTTATTTAACAGATGTAGCTGCAACATGGACACTATTTACAGTCAAAGTTTCTTAGTGTCTGTCAGAAGACACTTTATTTGACAACTAGTTAAGAAAGAAAAAAAAACAAAGTAAATCAATACAAATGGAATGTCAAAAGTTTTTGAAAATACTCTTTAAATATAATCAGCTATCAAAATGAAAAGAACTTTGACAACTTTATATGCATTTGGACTTTGTTATATAAATGTAAGGCTTAATTTAATTGACAAAAAAGACAAAAAAAGAAATATTTTTTTTTTTTTTGGTTATTTTTTCAATAATGAATTTTGTCCCCAACGCTAAAATAGTTATTTCATGGAAGCAACAAATATTTTTCTCATTAAAAATAAAATTTGTTGTCATTGAACGTGTTTGTTTTAGTTTTTTTTCTTTTATGTAATTTTTTTCTAAATAAAATCAATTAAAATTTTCTAGCAATAAATCATAGAAAAGAAAACTAAACATAAATGCAAACATATTTGCAGTTGCTAAATGTACGAGGTGGCGCAAAAGTTTCCCCGCCCTGTTCTTTAACTGTAATTTTTTTAGGTTTTGTTTTTGAATTATATATGTATGTTTTTTTTTAGATGTCAAAAGTTTTATTTTTCATTTAGTTAAAAACAATTTAGCGGCCAAAGGGCCGCCGCGAGATTCGGTTACCATTCGGGCTTGATTTTTGATGGATAATCTCTTTGAGGACTTCCGAAATCTAAGACTTGTTGACATAGATTCGTATCTTCAAGAAACCCTACAAAAAGAAGTCTAGAACTGCTAAATCTGGCGATCTCGCCAGCCTGTGATAATTATAAAAACGAGAGATTAAGCGACCCAGAAATTATTATGCAAAAAAAACGTCGAAACAATTATTTCTCCATCTTGAGGAGCATAGCGCTCCATTTTCTATTGCCGTGTACTTTGTGTCTGTTTGCTTTACAAACCTCAAAGCAGAACTGACATTAACCAACATTTGCAAATTTTATAGCATCTTTCGATGAATTTTGCACCACCTTGTTGTTTTTGTACAAAAGCTATTTTAGTTTCAAAATATTTTCAGGCTTGTTTGGTTTTGTTTCGTTGTGTCCCAAATTGATTGTGCTATAAAATGAAACAATTTGAATTTGTACATTGTACACTCATCAAAGGGACTGAGTGCTAGATGAGGACTTGGTTGGTTATTATATACATACATACAAATATATTTATAAATCTCATTTGAAATTTCGCCAACATCCTTAAAACTGCAGTTGTTATAATTTTTTTTTGTTTAACACATTTAACAAATTCTAATGCTGATGTTTTTAAGCCAATTTTAAATTCTTTAAATGGTTTCAAGGCGAACATCATTGAGGACCACACTGTGATACAGAAACCTTCATTAGAGTCAAATAGGTGCTTTACTAAACCCCTTTTGTAAAAAGCATATCAATAGAACCCAAATAGCGTAAGCTGAATCGCAAAACTACGTTACTAACAAAAAAATGTGAAATCGGGTTTTTGATTGATTATGATGCATATCAACATCATCCATGTCTCTCCAACTTTAACTTTCAGATAAAACAAAAAACCTGGTATTTTATTAGCAAAAATCGAAAGCACGTAACTATAAGTGCAAGTTGTATTTATGTATATCAAAAGCACGATACTCTATATGCACATACTTCACTCAATTCACACGGGGGCTTTTACGACGTCTCTTTTTGTTGGCGAACGGTGTAGAGAAGAAAGGGTGTAAACAAAAAGACTCGGCTTGTATTTTTCATGTCGTTTTTTATATTTCTCTTTAACCTTCTTCTTGTTACGTTTTATTCTTTTTCTTAAGGCTCAGTTAGCCGGGAGTAACAGTAACAGTAACCTTACCGTAAAAAAGTAAGACCAATCTATTTCTTACAGATTGAGACGTAACATCTTACTGCTTACTGTAATCGTTCTAATTGCTTTACATACAACAAAATGAAGCAGCTGAATTGCAACGCTACTGTTACTCCCGGCTAACTGAGCCTTTACTTTGAAGTGTCAAGGCCTCGTTACTCTTACGTAAATGTTGCGGATACGTAAACTCTGCGGTCGACTTGAAATGTTGGTAGTTACTAAAAATACGTTAACGTTTCATATGGTCATATTATATGCAAACAGACGTAACTACACAAAATTTCGAAATTGAGTTTTTTATCGATTATGGTTCGTTTTATCAAAATACATGTTCGTAGATTCCTACGATTAAAAATGGCGATTTTATTAACGAAATTCTAACGCCAATTACACCTTGTTGTTATTGATTTTGTAAATTTTTTTTGATTCGCCTGTAAAAAAAAAAGTGTAGTTACGTCCGTTTGCATTTAATCTGACGATATGTATGTATGTAAATTATTATTTGTTTTGATTTTGCTCACAGTCAAGGTAAATATACCTTGCTCACAGTCTTGTTCCAAAACATGCTGCTAGCATTCTTTTTTAAAAACGCCAATATACATAACGATATCGGCGCTTTTGTTACATATACAGCACTAAAATTGCGCTGAAAAATAAAATTTTCTATCTAGGTTTTATTGCGCCTGAGGATCTAGTTTTGGAGTTATGGGCCTTAAAATATTTTAAGTCATAAAAAATATCTCTTTAAATAAAACTTAATATAACTAAAAAGTGTTCATATAAGTAAAAATGAAAAAAAAAACATTTATTTTTATAATTTTTTATTGTAAATTTAATTTAATTTCCTAAAGATGCTAACCACAGGTAAGCGAAATATTGAGAAAAATAAACACACATAATATATATTTTAATATTCATAATCAGGCTTAAGTTCATCAAATTTAATTTTTGGTAGATCGAAATTTGCTTTTTTCGAAAGATTATCCATTTTTAATTGATTTTACATGTTTTTCCTTACTTCTGTTTTTTCGTACTTTTTGTCAAGCATTCTTCTTGAAGTCCAAAGTACATTTTTGTTTTTCCATGTTTGTCTTTCTTTCTCCTGTTGACCTTTTTCAGCACAACTTGAAGGACAATGTACACATAGAGCTCATGCCTTAGCTTTAACAATAATTATACCCACACCACAATAGTGGAGAGGGTATTATGCATTTGTGCTGATGTGTGTAACGCCTTAAAATAGTGGTCCTAGACCCACCTTAAAGTATACCGATCTACTCAGAATCACTTTCTGAGTCGAACTAACGATGTCCGTCCGGCTGGCTGGCAGGCTGGCTGTCCATGTAACCTTGTGCGCAAAGTACAGGTCGCAACTTTGGAGATAACTTGATTTGGGTCATAGGTTATAATTGGCACAAGGACCAAGCCTTTTGAAAATGGGCCAAATCGTAGGACCACGAGGGAAGATACGGGGAAATTTCTTCCTCTCAGAAACTATCAAACCGATTTTGATGAAATTTTAAACATGGATAGATCCATATCTATATGGACACATAAGCTATACAGTTTTAAAAAAATAGGACCACAAGGGGTGATAAGCTATACAGTTTTAAAAAATATAGGACCACAAGGGGAGAAAGGGGCAATTTTTGCCTCTCAAACTGATTTTAATGAAATTTAAAACATAGGTAGATCCATATCTATATGGACACATAAGCTATACAGTTTTCCAAAAATAGGACCACTAGGGGATGTAGGGGGCAATTTCTGCCTCTCACAAACTTTCAAACCGATTTTAATGAAGTTTTTAAACATAGAGAAATCCATATTTATATGGACACATAAGCATGATGTGTTTTTAAGTACTGTGGTGCTGGGTATCATATGGTCGGGCTTGACCGACTACACTTTCTTACTTGTTAGTATTGTGGTTATTTTGTCGAACTATTTATGGTTTCAATCAAAACTTTAATATTCATAATCAGGCTTAAGTTCATCAAATTTAATTTTTCATTAAATTATTTTTTATGAAGAAAGGAATTTTTACAACATGAAAATTAATTAAAATTGTTATTGATAATTTTTCTTTCTTGACTGACCTGAGATTCGAACCCAGGCGGCTGGCCTGAGATTCGAACCCAGGCGGCTGGTTACCCTGACATGTTTCGATCACAACCACTTGATCTCCTCAGAGCGATTTGCTGTCTTACACTCGCAGCCATCGACGGGTGCTGACTTCAATAGCCAAACATCAATCCTTAAACCAAATTGTATTTTAACCTTTGGTAGATCGAAATTTGCTTTTTTTTGAATGATTATCCATTTTAATTGATTTTACATGTTTTTCCTTACTTCTGTTTTTGTGTACTTTTGTCAAGAATTCTTCTTGAAGTCCAAAGTACATTTTTTTCATTTTTGTCTATCTTTTTCTGTACACATAGAGCTCGTGCCTTAGCTTTAACAATAATTAGTGTTGTGGTTATTTTGTTGAACTATTTTTTTTTTAATCCTGAGGAGATCGAGGGGTTGCGATCGAAACATGTCAGGGTAACCTGCCAGGCAGGGTTCGAGCCCTGCTACAGTCAAGAATGAAAAATTATCAATAACAATATTATTTAATTTTCATGTTGTGAAATTCATTTCTTCATAAAAATAATTCAATGAAAATTAAATTTCATGAACTTAAGCCTAATTTAACAATATTAAAAATTTGGATTAAAAACCATAAATAGTTCAACATAATAACCACAATACTAATTATAATATATAATTTTAAAAAACGACCTCAAGCCTTAACTATTCAAAATAATAATAATTATAAAAAAAGAAAGGTCAAATAAAACTAAATAATATATATATATATATTAGAGCGACTCAAAATGTATGGAAGCAAAATTCGTGCTCGATGTACCCTCCTAAAAATGAACCTTGGACTTTTTTAAGATACCATTTTAAATATTTCGGCTCCAGCTTTGACCTCTCGTGAGCTGGACCATTTTTAAAAAGAGTCTATTTTTGCATGTTTTGTTAATTTGAGAATCTGTTTCCTTACCAACATATACAAATTGGGTATCATAAGAAAGGTTTTTTTAAGGCGCGTCCAACTGTATATACAATTTGTCCAAGGACGATCATCCATATCCTTTTTTTTAAGGTTTTTCTGTAAAAAAAACGGTTTTTGAATTTTTTGTTCGGCGCTGCTTGTAATAAAAATGCCAAATTAACATATTTTAATCTTTAGTCGATTTAATTAAATACGTGTTTAAGCTTTTTTGGAAATTCGCGCTAGTTCGCGTTTTGACAAAAATGCAATGGGGTGGCAACCCTTCATTTAAATATAGCAATATGGGCATCAAATTCCTTCTTATACCAAGTACATCATCTTTGTATGTAAATAATATTATTTTCTGCAAATTAGATGCATTTTACACGGTGCTCTGGAACATATATAAATGCAACTTTGTAGTAACTGTAATATGTTAGCGGATTTAGTTTCTAGATCATGTATGGATAAAAATAGAACTAAAGAAAGAAAAAAAGAAATGATCTACGACTTAAATTTTTTTTTAATTTGCAAAAAAATATGCCGCCAAAAAGTCGTGGATCATTCCTTTTTTTCTTTCTTTAGTTCTATTTTTATCCATACATGATCTAGAAACTAAATCCGCTAACATATTACAGTTACTACAAAATTGCATTTATATATATTCCAGAGCACCGTGTAAAATGCATCTAATTTGCAGAAAATAATATTATTTACATACAAAGATGATGTACTTGGTATAAGAAGGAATTTGATGCCCATATTGCTATATTTAAATGAAGGGTTGCCACCCCATTGCATTTTTGTCAAAACGCGAACTAGCGCGAATTTCCAAAAAAGCTGAAACACGTATTTAATTAAATCGACTAGAGATTAAAATATGTTAATTTGGCATTTTTATTACAAGCAGCGCCGAACAAAAAATTCAAAAACCGTTTTTTTTACAGAAAAACCTTAAAAAAAAGGATATGGATGATCGTCCTTGGACAAATTGTATATACAGTTGGACGCGCCTTAAAAAAACCTTTCTTATGATACCCAATTTGTATATGTTGGTAAGGAAACAGATTCTCAAATTAACAAAACATGCAAAAATAGACTCTTTTTAAAAATGGTCCAGCTCACGAGAGGTCAAAGCTGGAGCCGAAATATTTAAAATGGTATCTTAAAAAAGTCCAAGGTTCATTTTTAGGAGGGTACATCGAGCACTTTTTTTGGTGAGTCGCTCTAATATATATATATTTTTAATATAATTAGGTTAAGGCGAATATTTGGAACTATGCGCTGATTTTTTTCAATTTGCAATGTCTTATATGTATGCATATATTTATTTTATAATAAAACCGATTATCGAATCAGCTGTTTTATGTTTTGGCTCATGTGTTTACAGCTTTAAATTCAATTTTTGATTAATAATTTTGTAAATTATGAATTTTGCGTAAAAATATTTTTTAAACTTGTGTTTTAAATAAATGAAAATTATAGATAAGAAAATAAGAAGTCGAAATACAGTAAACATACAAATGTACATATGAAATAAATGCCATCGTTGTATAACTTGCATTTGTTGTTGATATTTGTGTAATTTTATTGCTTTGTAAATATAATGGGTGATTTTTTAAGCGTAGTTTTTTTAAAAATCTAATAAAACACTCAAATTTGCATCATATTTTCAAAGTTTTTATTGGAATCGATAAATTGGTCTTTGCCATTGACTTTTTAAAAATAACTTCATGTAAATGTTGCCCGCGGCTCCGGCTCAAATGGCAAGGTCCAATTTTGCACCACTTTTTCGAGCATTTCGGGCTGTATTCCATGAATAACACGTGTTATGTTATACTCTAAGGCTTCAATCGTGTTTGGCTTGTCCACATAGACCAACGATAAACTGCTCACCAAATTCATCCTTCAATATGTCCATTGTTTCACGAGCTGTGTCGCATGTGGCACCGGCTTGTTGATACCACATATCAACCAAGTCCAACTCAGCCAATTGGGGAAAAAGTCGGGTATCATTGCTCGATATCGTTCGCCGTTGACGGTTACGTTTCTTCCACGGTCGTCTTTGAAGAAAAATGGACCGATGATGTCACCAGCCCATAAACCACACCAAAATGTCATTTTTTTCGGGATGCATCGGTAACTCTTGTACGGCATGTGGCTGTTCTTCACACCAGATGCGGCAGTTTTGCTTGTTTACGTATCCCTTTAGCCAGAAATGAGCCTCATCGCTGAACACAATTTTTCGATAAAACAGAGCACGAATTTTGATAACAAATTTCAACGATTTGCAGTCGTTGCTCCTTTGTAAGTTTCTCCATGATGAAATGGCAGAGTATACTGAACACTTTTCACTTTCACAGATGTAGTTTGGACACAATTATCAATTAGTGCTGCCAGACCGAAAAACTTATTTCATAAAAAATCACCCTTTATAATGGGAATTTATTAAAAATACAAAACTAAATGTTGTTTAAACTTATAAATGATCACAGAAAAAGTAAGAAAAGGCTTTTGCAAATTTGCAGCAGCCCGCTGCCGGAAACATGCAAAAAAAAAATATTTTAACTATTTATCAATTAATCAGTTTATCAACTGTTGAATAAAATAAAATAAAAAATTAAGCTTTTAACGACAATATTTATTTCCAATAAAAAAACAAGAGCTGCAAGCTGCTTGTTTTATTTTCAATAAAAACCCGATAACATTGGTTTCTGTAACACCTAAAGCCGTCACTAATTTCAGTTCGAACAAAAAAGCCAAAGCATTGTATTTCATGACACCAAATTTAAATGAATCTTTTGATGAGAATCTCATTAATAAAATTTAAAATTAAACAGCTGGTCAATAAGTTGACAACACTGCTTGAAATAAAATTCTTAACAGCTGATACATAAAAAACGGAGAGAAATTTTAATTTTATCAGGTTCAAGGCGAATTCATACAAGGTGGTCTTATTTTGAAAACGGATACAACACTGTAAACTACTTTAACGTTGTGTCAAAATAATGCAACACTGCAGTAAACAAATAAGCTGTGCACTAACATACAAACATGTAAATATAAATGTCAACAAAAGTAACAGCATATCATTTTGACACAAGGTTAGTTTTCAGCTGTTGCTTACGTAGCAAGCCAAGACCACCTTGTATGAATTCGCCTTGATCAGGTTCATCTGCAACGCAACGCAACGTTACGTTTACGTGTGAGTACCTTTTTGCTCATAAGATTGGTAAGGAAAACGGAACAGCTGATCCGCAGCGTATACGTTTACGTAAGAGTACCGATGCCTTTAGGTTGAAAATATAGTGAGACCTCGATTATTAATAATAGACGGGACCGGCAGTATTCTGGATTATAATTTTATTTTGTGTGTTTCTTATTTTATGTAAATATATAATGTATTATTATGTAAATATTTAAATATGAGAAAAATGTAGTTTTGACAAAACATGCTTCCAATACGTAAAGAAATTATCTTTCTTCGTTTATTTTAATTTTTTTGAGAATTTTTTATAATTTCGGATAACAGAGGTAATCGTTGCAAAAAAATTTTTATCAATGCAAAAAATTGTTTTTATTTTCCGGTTAATTGATGCTGCCGGTTAATCGAATTACGGATAATCAAGGCTCTACTGTTAATACAAAAAAGACATGCAACCAAAAATCATTGTATGAATGCAACAGATTCTTAAAAGTTGCTTCAAAATGGAATGAAGAAAAAACAACGTCATTAAAGACCTCAAGTGAATTCAGTGCTTGTTGCTTGAAAATAGTCACTTACACATACTTACGTATTTATTTCCATTGAATCTTAATAAATCGTAGTATGTTTTGAGTTTTTACAATGCATTTCTTTCAATTTGGCCTTGTAAGCAATTTCACCATTCTCTTTTTTAACTTGTGTACCAGGAAAGGTACTTTTTATATTGTTCCTAATAAAGACTTATAAAAATATTTATTTTTATCGACAATATGATTCGTGGAACAACTTATTTTAAAATGTAACAAATAAGTATAAGAAACTTCGGCAAAGAATTGGAAAACACGAACAACTTTTTAACATTTAAAGTTGCATTTACCAAGAATAAAAATTTTAAACTGGACTGCCTTTAAACCAATGAAATTCGATTTGAAGAGTTGTATTTTGTTATAAAAGTAATTTTTGTATTTTGTATTTCATTTCTATGTTGTTAATCTTACATATAAATCAGCAAATGCAAAACAGCCAATCGATTTGAAAAATACACCATTTGAAAGGAAGTGCATTATATATGTATATTTTATTAAAATCTTAAGGCCATTTTCTCAATGTATCGACAAACTGTCTGTTACTTAATGTCAACATAAATTTATTAGACCGATAAACTGTCCGTTAACGATTTTGGGTTTCTTAATATACCGATAAAAACATTGTTTTCAGTTGCCAACACCTCTAAAAATACACGCGTGTCAAGGTTGGCAGTCAGTTGATTGAATTTATCTTTACGGCAAATTAAAGGAAAATAAATATATGGCAGATGAGTGCTGGTCAGCTTTTTGACAGAATAGAAGCAAATAAAACATTGAGGAAACCAAATTTCTTTAATGTGTAGTTTTTCGTTGAGAAAAAAGATAATCGCCTAAATGAGAAAACGGCCGTAAGGGAATAAAAACTTAAAAACGGGTAAATTCGGTAACCTCATATTTTCAAAATACAGTGCGAGCTTGATTTTCGCAACCCCCAATTATCGCAACACCGCGATTTTCGCAACAGGCAAAATTTTTACATTACAGTCTTTATAACTACAACAATTTTTTAAAAATAGTCTCAATAAGTGCAACATAAGTAAATCACTGATGGTTTAAAAACTGTAAATCAGTGTCCCATGTATTATATGTTGCTAAAGATATAACATGTGGCAGCACTACAATAAATCTTATCAAATTCATATGGTCTGTATTGGTAGTTTAAACGCCCAATGTTATGTGTTCAAAGATGGCTTATATGTTTACTTATTTATAGATTTGTGGGTTTAAACACATTTTAAACCAAAAAGAGAGTTTAACTTGCTCTGATTTATTAGCCCTTAGTTGTATCAAAGTTATCATATTTAGCCAATGAGATGAGTCATTTGATTTTGAATTTCTTTTGTGTGATAGTGTGACATTGACCGCAGCTTTGCGAAAACTTTTTTATATCGGAAAGAATTCTGTCAGATTTTCGTGTAAATGAATCGTACGATTGTGTAGAAGAGTGAATTCCGACTTCCAAGGTAGAAGTACATTACACGCGATAGTGCACTGTAGTCTTCTGTCAAAAAAGTTAAACTAGTGTTTTTTCATAGAAAAAGTTTCATTAAAAATAATTTGACGCATTTGCGACGGGGCAACTTTTCGGTAATTGCACCAGGAGATAATCGAGCTCGCACTGTACATAGAAGTCAAGCTTATACCAAACTTGTAACTTATCTAATGTTATGTTCGCATGACAACGTTTTTTCGTAATTCGCTCTCTCATTCGTAATTCATAGTCCAATTATGATACAAATTACATAATTCGTCACACAAAATTTTGAGAGCGAATTATCTCATTTGTACGTAATTCAAACAAATCATTGTCATCACTAATTGTAATATGTAATATGAATTTGCCTTGCATTAAATTGTAAAAAAAGTTGATTTTTGGAATAGAAATAGGAATTGTTTAAAAAAGAGGCATTTTAAATTGTAGCTTGCTTTTGTATAATTTTCAAAGCAAAAAAATTTTCATAAATGTAAAAAGAAAAGCAATTACATTAAGAAGATGCCGTGTGAACAGCGTAATTCGTATTCGTAATTAAAAAAGCGAACAACGTAATTGAAGATGCCGTTCGAACATAGCATAAAAAAACAAATATAAATGTGGTACTTTTTCGAAATTCGAACTTTTTGGGGGTGAAAATCGTACCTACTTTTATACTTTTTTAACCATTCATTAACATATACACACATACGTATTAAATTAGGAGCTGCCAAAACAAAATTGAAATTTTTTATACTTCAATGGATAAATGGAATAAAAGTGTCAAAAGGGGAAATAAAATTTCTTTCGGTTACTTTTCGTTGCTGCAAGTGGTAATGTTAGAGCTTTCTATAATATTGAACTTAGAAACATCAAATTATAGGTGCAGGGTCCTGAGTAAATGAGAACCTATAAGATGAAAAATGTTGGTACTTTTTTGTCCTAAGGCTGGTACTTCTTGTGAGTTTTCGTTAATATTGAACCTAGAAACATAAAATAAATATGCATGGTTCTGAGATTCTGGAGAATTTGTAAGGGAGAGCTTTTTGGTACTTTTTTGTTTAAGTGGTACTTTCTTAATTTTCGTATATTATGGACCTGGAAACATAAAATTTTAAAAGCAATGTCCTGAGTGGGTGAGAATCTATAAAAATTAACTTTTTGGTACTTTTTAAATTTCCGTTACTATGGGACCTAGAAACACAAAATAAAACATGCATGGTCCTGAGTGAATGAGAATCTGTAAAAGGGATATTTTTGGTACTTTTTCGATTTTTAACTGGTACTTTTTGAATTTTTATTAATACCGAAACTACAATCATAAAGTTCTACATGCCAAGTCCAGAGCGATTGAGAAACTATAAGACGAGACTTTTCGTTACTTTTTTGTTTTTCCAATAAGTACTTATGATTTTTATATATTATTGAACTTGCAATACTTAATAAAAAATTCACGGACTTGAGTGAGAGATAATATATGGACCGAATGTTGGTCAAATCGATTCGCTGATACGAAAAAAAAACAAAATGTATATATATTTATTAAAGTGCTCCAAAAAATTACCTTGCGAACTTTTAACTGTGTGACGTCATCCTGAGTCCAACATGCACTCCTATACGATGGTTATTAAATAAAAGGGCTTGCTAAGAATAACTTAAAAAATTAAGTGACGTCACTCTTAATCCAATATGGTCGACTTCTAAAGCTTGAACTCAGTTTTGAAGCAGATACCTTCAACGGATTGAGCTGAAATTTTGCATACACATTCATTTAGGATAACAATACATGGTCAGATGTATGACGTTATTCTTAATCAAACATGGTGGATCACCCAAGATGGCGAACTTATTATTTTTAATGCATTCCCACAATATGGGTATCAAATAAATTTAAAGTTAAAAACCAAACTTTTATTTAAATTAATTTTTTTAAATTTTACTATCAGCTTACAATTTATATGATATAAAAACTTTAAGCGATATTTACTTTTGTAGAAAAACAAGTAAATTAAATAACTTGATGTTATTGATTTTAACTATGTATATACATTTTCAAACTGCACTGAACCAAATTTCATCGGTAATTTTAACAAAAAATTTTAGTAAACTTTAAACTAAAAAAATAGTTTTATCAACTGAATTTTTCCAAAAATATAATTAAATTAATTCAAATACACAAATTTTCTTCAAATCAAAACAATGGTTTTTGTTAAAAATATATATTAACTAGCTGACTCGGCAAACGTTGTTTTGCCATAGAACTTTTTTCTTTCAGATGTTACAGTGTCTGCATGCTAAATTTTAAGAAACCCGGTTGATTAGCTTAAAATATTGGGGAGGGGGAGCTTTTACCCCTATTTCCCCATTTCACGCCCTAAATAATAAACATTTTAGGCTATAGTTCTTTACATATGTTACACTATTTTCCTGCAAAATTTCAAGAAAATCGGTCGATTAGTTAAGCAGATATAGGGAAGGGGAACTTTTACCCCTCTTGCCCTATTTCACGCCCTATTCCCTATTTTCTTTCAGATGTTACAGTGTCTGCATGCCAAATTTTAAGAAACCTGGTCGATTAGTTTAAAATATTGGGGAGGGTGAGCTTTTACTCCTATTGCCCCATTTCACGACCTAAATAATAAAAATTTTAGGCTATAGTTCTTTACAGATGTTACACTATTTTCCTGCAAAATTTCAAGAAAATCGGTCGATTAGTTAAGCAGATATAGGGAGGGGGAACTTTTACCCCTCTTGCCCTATTTCACGCCCTATTCCCTATTTTCTCTCAGATGTTACAGTGTCTGCATACCAAATTTTAAGAAACCCGGTCGATTAGTTAAGAAGATATAGGAAGGGGCAGTTTTACCCCTCTTTCTCTATTTCACGCCCTAAATAATATAAACTATAGGCTATAGTACTTTCCAGCTGTAACACTAATTGCCTGCGAAATTCCAAAAAAAATCGGTCGATTAGTTAAGAAGATATTATGAGGGGGAGATTTTACCCCTATTGCCCTATCTCACGCCCTATTCATTATTTCCCTTCAAATGTTACAGTGTCTGCATGCCAAATTTTAAGAAACCCGGTTGATTAGCTTAAAATATTGGGGAGGGGGAGCTTTTACCCCTATTTCCCCATTTCACGCCCTAAATAATAAAAATTTTAGGCTATAGTTCTTTACATATGTTACACTATTTTCCTGCAAAATTTCAAGAAAATCGGTCTATTAGTTAAGCAGATATAGGGAAGGGGAACTTTTACCCCTCTTGCCCTATTTCACGCCCTATTCCCTATTTTCTTTCAGATGTTACAGTGTCTGCATGCCAAATTTTAAGAAACCCGGTCGATTAGTTTAAAATATTGGGGAGGGTGAGCTTTTACTCCTATTGCCCCATTTCACGACCTAAATAATAAAAATTTTAGGCTATAGTTCTTTACAGATGTTACACTATTTTCCTGCAAAATTTCAAGAAAATCGGTCGATTAGTTAAGCAGATATAGGGAGGGGGAACTTTTACCCCTCTTGCCCTATTTCACGCCCTATTCCCTATTTTCTTTCAGATTTTTGTTGATATTTGTATGGGAATAATATATAGGAAAATCTAAATGCCACATCTCCGGAACCACTTGGACTATTTGGTGCAAACTTCACATAAACCATCTACAGACTATCCCCAACGTACCCTGAAATTTGGGTTAAAATCGGTCGACCCGTTTTCGCAGTTAGTGGTGACATCAAAGTGTACACTTCTTTTTATATACTAAATATATATAGATGAAATCTGTGTATATGAATAAAACCTACATTTCTTCACATTTACACGCCATTTTGCAATATTTAGGTAAAATTTTGGTTCAGTGTAAGTAAAGTAAAGTTAAAGTTTCAAAGAGAAAGTAATTTTTTCCTTTTTAGCGGATTAAATTTATTGTTTTTAAAAAAGATTTTTTTTTTTAATTTATTAAGATTTAGTTAAGCATTTACCGCATTAAAAGTCATTTAATTACGAGTTATGGACTTAAACAAATTCATTCCACTAAAAAACGCGCTAAACAATTTAAAATGGAAGTGAAAAAAATTTTAAATGCAATATTCGTTCACTTCAGTCTTCAAAAAATGTAATGTAGAATAAATATTCTGCCATTGCATAAGGGGAATCATCCGCAACGCATTTCCACTACTAGATAAAATTTCGTTATCGGACTTTAATTGTGTTGCTCATGGCATTATATTATTTTTAAAATGAAATTATGCGTTTAATCTCAAAATCTGAAGACAATTTCATCAACTTATTTTCTTGTAAATTGATAGCAGTTTTTTTCATGCGATAAAATAAGATTCGGTGTCGCCGAAAATAAAAAATAGCACTAAATTAAAAAAAAAAACAAGTAAGAGTGCTATATTCGGCTATGCCGAATCTTCTATACCCTTCACCATCGTGAGGAGAGAACAAAAATTTATATAAACAATGCTCTTTAGATAAAAATAAATATTAATTGAGCCACGCCAACTTATAATTTCGTCATACCGAAGAATATGACAAAATTAAAAAAAGGTATATATGAACCTAAGTCCGTTTCCTCTTTTGCCAAAGTTGATGTTTAAAATTCGTTTTATAATTTTATAATCTTAAAATCGTGTTTTAGAACATAAAAAAATTAAATAAAAATAAAAAAATGTATTTTTCAGACTCGAACTCGCAACCTCATGAGTCTCGGGCGAGAAATTAGACAACTCGGCTACGAACGCTTTTACTGAAGAAGCGTTATATTGAAATATATTGAGTCTGCGAGGTTGTTTCTTTATTTGAACGGCGTATCATGTGCATACATAAATGTACATGGGCTTGTGTGCACAAAATAAAACGCATTAAAATAAAACAACAACAACCACAAGGGATTTTTATGGAAAAATTAGAGGCAGTCGTGGTTTTTTGTTCATATCTCAGCCATTTGTGGACCGATCTTGCTGAATTTCAATAGCAAGAAATGGTGGACTATATGTGACATAAATGTAAAACAACCTAGCCGCTATCATGTCTGGAGTCTCCGGAAAACACCTATCAAATGTAAGACGGACAGACGGACATCGTTAAATCAACTTCTCTCCTCATAAGTACCAAAAATATATATACTTTATAGGGTCTAAGATCAATATTGTAGAAATTACAAACGGAATGACAAACTTAGATATACCCTTTTCCACCTGTGGTGAAGGGTATAACTAGACTGTGGCGAATTCTCCAGCATCTACAGGCGTGGGCATTATATAGATCTATAATTATAAAATAATCTTTTTAAAAACGGACGGAAATCTGATTATTTTACGATATTGTTATAGAGAAATATTTAGATTTTACTAATTTTGTAAATTTACCCATAAATTTGTTCACTTAGATGAACAATCAGACTGCAAAGTTGTGCAAACGTAATTTCTAATTTGTGAGAATGTTTTATTGTAAGTTTTCTTTAATATTATCTTCCTTAGAAGAGGTGATATTTGATGAAAATTATTCCAAAAAAATTTTCTTGCATGGTCTGTAATTTAAGGAAGAGTTCGAAGAGAAATATGTTATTCGAATTAGCGGTAAATGTTGATTTTGTATTAATCATTATTCAGTTAAATTATTATGGAAAAAATGTCACGTTCGAAATGTCACGTATCGAACCAGATTTTGGCTTAAACAAAAAAAAAAAAAAAAAATACAGAAGGTTTTGGAACCAAACCAAAGACATTTTAATGTTACATTGCTACGTAAAATTCTGAAAGTAGTTTGACTAAAAAATTCTGCCAGGTTTCGCCGAATTACGCCTTTTTATACATGGCCACAAAACTACTTCTATTTTTTTCACGTTCGAACCGCTACCTCTTTTGCCATTATCTTTGACCTAGAATCGCGCCCCCATAAACTTTAGCAAAGATAATAGTGCTTTCTTAGTGCTATAATTTAAGGGTTAAAAGAACGTAAAAATATTTGTTGTTAAAAATGTTATTGCCTTTTTGATGCGTACGACTGTCACGTTCAATACTTTGGAATTACCCATATGTTAAATTACGCTATGGAACAGTTTTTTGACCAAATGTATTTGACGCCTAATCTTTATGTAAAATTGTCCGCTGAATCCGAATGTGAAGTCAGAATAGTCAAAAATATATCAGTTTTCTAGATATATAATAAGCGTTATTTGTGTTTTAAAAACGGGTGATGTCACTTAAATGCAAATATCTTCAAAAATATTAAACGGGTTATGTATTTCTCTTTTTAATAAAAGATAATAAAATTGAGGAGCCGCAGAACAAAACGTACTTTTTCGCATTTTTTGACAAATTGGTTTTTTGATATTTTTATAATATTTGGGTTAAAATCTTTAAGAAAACATCTTGTTAGCATATTTTTTTTCTATTTTTACCAAGAAAATGGGTTCTAAAAAAATTGGTGCATAACAAAACGTACTTTTTTCATTTTTTTTTTCAAAACGTGCTTTTTTCATTGTTTTTGCCATTTCTTCGTGAAGTTGTTTTAATAACAAATCATTTCTTAATATTCTTAATTTGTTTGACGTTTATTTATGTCGTTACATTTTCGTTAAAATTAATTGTTAAATAATGGTGACTATTCTTGAAAACGCGTCGAAAAAGTAAAAATTTTCAGTAAAACAAAAACAAAGTTAAAGAAATTGTTTTTGTGTTTATCATACAATTTACCGTTTTTTAAAGAGAGAGAAACGAGTCAAAACTCTCACGTTTATTTAATTTTAGAAATGTATGATAAACAAAAACTATTTTTTAAACTTTATTTTTGTTTTAATGTACATTTGTATTTGTTCGACGAGTTTTCAAGAATAGCCTCCAATAATTGCAATAATTTAACTATTGTTTGGTCCCTGCAAATAATAGGACCAGTCCAAATACGCATGTAAAGAGTAGCCCACAAGGGACCAGGACTAGTCCAAAAGTAACCCAAACGTATGGAAAAAACATGGTCTATTTAACATTGCGATGTCCTAGGGGAGGACCATATAACCCACCTTTGGACTACTATGGAGTAGTTTTAAAACTACTCCATGGTATACTCAAGAGGATTAGCTTTGAAGTCGTTTAAAAACGAAAGCATGTCGTTAAAAAACGAAGACATGTCGTCTCACTACAAACACTTTTTAACAATGACATGGTCCATGCTTGCATTACATCGGACCAGTCCATGGAGTAGTCCATTTTATCAAAATGGATCAGGTGGTCCAATTTTATTTGCAGGGGTGAATGAGTGTTATGAAAACAATAATTAATACAACAGTATAATTAAACATGGAATAATTACAAGAATCTGTAGAAAATTTAAATATTTTTTTAAACAAAACGTACTTTTTTCATTTTTTTTTAGCAAAACGTACTTTTTTCGATATAAAATTGGTTTGATATTAAATATCCTTGACATTTAATGTGTTGACTTACGGCAGTTTGATTCATCTTTTGGTAAGAAAAAAACTTGTTTCCATTTCCAGGTTCATACAGTTTTTTAAGGGGTCGAAAAAAATAAACCTCAATTTCCCAAAAATTTTAAATATGTGAAAAAGTACGTTTTGTTCTGCGGCTCCTCAATTACTAAAATAACAATGGACTGCTGCTAGTGAAGATTGGTCAAGAAATGACAGAGCTACAGGAAATAAAATTTCAAACTTCATTGAAAATTTTATGATTTTTTGCAATTTTGCTCTTTTCAAGTTATTTTTCTTTTTTACACCAAACAAAAAAATTGTACGATTTCTGTATGACGTGCTAAATTCCCAATTTTTCATATTTGATAAATACACTGAAATAACTTTGAAAATTGTAACGTTTTATTGCATGGGGCATTAGATTATTTCAATACGAACATTTTGCGCCCAAGAAGACCTATATTGGTGCAAAAATGATAAAGCTACTAAAGATTTAGTCAATTAACCCGCATAGTAATTTAACAGTTTTAGGCTTTTTTCAATATTTTTTGTTACTAAACATTTCGCTATGTGTATTTACTTGGTGTGTTTGTGATTTGGCAAAAATTGAAAAGTGTGATATTTCAAATAATCTACTGTAACTCAGTCACTTTTTTTCCCCGATTTGGATCCTTTGGCTCACAAAATGTGAGCGTATTGAAATAAGCTAACGTCGTAAGTGATAATACATAAAAAAAATTTATTGTTTGGTTTTAAAAAAATAAGTTGAAAAGAGCAAAAATGCCTAAAATCATTAAAATTTTTGTTAAATTTGCACTTTGGTCCAATGTAACATAAACATGACTGTTGGTTTGTTTTATTATCCGAACTTAAAATTAATCAACAAATTGTTTAAAAGATTATTATAAAAATAATTTGTTAACAATTTAATTAAAAACTTACTAAGACACCAATTAATGACAAGAAAGGCATAGAAACCACATGAAAAAAGCTTTTGCTTTTTATTTTTGCATTTGTAGACATTGTAAAGCATACCTTTAGGATGTTATTTTAATAAAAAATTATAGTATATGTTTATTTTTTGTGAAGATTTTCAAACACAAACCGACTTTATGTAAATTTTTAATTCATTTTTTACACTGGTAAAATTGCAAATATAAAAACATTTCTGGGTTGCAATTGTTTCGAGATGACTTTTTGATTTTATTTTCTATTAATTAAAAATAATTGCGTTTAACAAACAATTTTTTAATTATTACATATGTATTTGTAATTATTATTTGTTATTATTATTTGTTCAGTAGTAATTAATGATGCTGAAAACTTTTGCTTTCACAGATAAAATTTTGTCATGATTTAATTACTGATTATAATTTAATCAATTACTTTTAATTTTAATATTTATAAAGTGAAAATAACTGTCAGGAATCAAGAGCAATAAGTGATTTTTTTTAATACAACTACGAAATATTGAATTTTTTATTTATACAATTTTTTTTTTTGATTAAATGAAATTCTTTAAAAATTTTTTTATAATTTTTTTCTTTAAAAACTTTTTTACGCACACACAATTTTACTTTGAATCTTTTGGTTTTTGAATTTTAACTGACATTTTAGCTTCTTTTATTTCCCCACCCACCAAACCGTTTAATGTTTTTTTTCACCGTTTATTATTTCATAAGTTTTTGAATCCTTGTCAACATGTTGACAATTTCACGGTCAAGTTTCAACTGTTGGATTTCAGTGACAAGGTCAGTCTATTTATTTCACACATATTTCTGCTTAAGTTTGCTTTCGTTTTAGGGTTTGTGTTTTTCTCTGCTCTCACAGGATGCTGCGCAATTTATTTGCGTTTTATCAAATGAGAGAAATGTAAAAAAAATTGTGCAATTTTTTGTTTTTTTGTTTTTTTTTTATTTCATTCATTAGTTTTCCTTGGCACCTGTACGACAGACAATGTTCGGGTTGTTTTTTGAAGGGTTTCTTAAAAAAATAAACAAAAGAATTAGTTTTTCATAGATAAACGAGGGTTGTATTAGAGAGTTTTTAAACCATTTTGAAGATTTATCGTATGAATTTTGTGTGCAAATCGATTTATTTCTTGGTAAACACATCACAAATTCTGTTCATTTTAAGATTTTATTTAAAAATTTTAGTTTAGGTCAAAGATTTGAGTGAACACAAATTAAGTCTGTTTTTCTATTTTAATGGTTATTTAACTGAGTTATAAGCAATTTCAGATTTGTAAAGAGAACTTTTTAATACAGAAAACTCCTCTTTTATTCAAGGCAACGTTATAAGAGATATTGTTTGTACAAATGTGTTTTATTTTTCAAGTTAAATATCGTTTTTGAATGAATGCTTGATCGCAAATTGAGTTTAAATTTCTATTGAAAAGCTTTTTATACCCTCCACCACAATTAGTTGTGAAGAGGGTATACTAAGTTTGTCATTCCGTGTGAAACTTTTTTATTATTCATCTCAGACCCCATAAAGTATATATATTCTGGCTACTTGAGTAATTCTAAGTCGATTTAGCCATGTCCGTCTGTCTGTCCGTCTGTCCGTCTGTCCGTCTGTTGAAAACACGCTCACTTTCGAAAAACTCAAAAGAAATAAACAAACTAGGTGTCAAATTGCTTGTAGTTATCCTAAGCAGTTTGGGATTGAATTTCAGCAAAATCGGTTCAGTAGGACCAGAGCTATGAATCAAAATGTGGAACCACCACCTTCAAAAACTTGATAATTTTGTTACAAAAACTAACATAAATGATGCAAAAATGCACGGAATGGTATAAGATTTTGCACAAGTCCGTTTTATTCGACTAGAAATGACACTGTAAAATATCGCGAAGGTCGGTCCATAATTTACCCTAAGCCCCATATAAACACTACTCCCGGAAAACAGTTTAGTACGCCTAAAACCGTAAAAAATAATGCAATCATAACAAATTTTGGCTCGTCACAATTTTATAGGACTATAAATGATACTGTAAAATTTCGTGAAGATCGGTACATAATTTAACCTAGGCCCCATATATGCCCTACTCCCAGAAAACAGTTTAGTCTCCTAAAACCATAATTAATAACAAATCGTCACAGTTTAAGATAATAATAATAAAAAGACATCATACAGATATTACTCCTTAAACATTCGGACTGTCGGTGGAGGGTATCAAAGATTCGGCACAGCCGAATATAGCACTCTAACTTGTTTTATCTCAAATTGGGCTTAATTTTATATTGAAAAGCTTTTTTTTATAGGCTTATGAAATTAAACAAATCAGTCAATTGAAATCGATTGTTAGTTTAAATTTTCTTATTTTAACGGGTTGTAAAAAAGCTTAAAATTTTTAAAGAATTTTCTCAAAAAAAAAAAAAAAAAAAAACAAGTTTTACTCTGAAATATTATTAATGATAAATTAAGTTAATATCCTTATTTTAAAGCATTTTAACAAAGTTATAATCAACTTTATACGTTAATGCATTTTCTCATAAATGACCAATTTTATAAAACAAGTGATCATAAATTGTGTTTTTTTCTCCATTCAAATGCTTTTTTATACCAAGTTTAAGCGATTTTTCGGCGTTTTAATTGGAAACTTTGTTTCCTGTGCCCATGTTCTGTAAGGAAATGAAACAAAAATGCCATATATTGAAACAAACAGCTGTTTTGCTCACTTAACAGTGTCTGTAATTTTTTTTTTAGCGGTTACTAGCTTTCACGTTAGGAAATTACTCGCCAATTTACAGAATAAGTGTGTCTGTAACATTTTTGTGAGAAGAGTTCCCGCTTTGTTCTGTCAAATAAACTCACAAATAAAAATGGGGCGAGAAAACATTTAACACTAAAAACAATTAAAAAATGCAAAATACAAGGAATAATAATAATAATATTTTGTTCTTGGCACATTTCTTTTATTGTTTAAATATATTGCTTTTTACGTTTTTATAAAATATTGACTCATCTTCACAAACCACCCATGGTTATTTTAGAAATTTTATAACCTTTTAAAAAGAAAGAAATACATAATCCGTTTAAAATTTTTGAAAATATTTGCATTTCAGTCACATCACCTTTTTAAAAAAACAAATAACGGTTATTTTGGTATATCTCAAAAACTGTTCTACTTTTGACAATTCTTGACAAAATTTTACATAAAGATTAGGTGTCAAATTCATTTGGTAAAAAAACTGTCACGTAGTATTATTTATCAGTAAAAAAATAAACAAAATTGAGACAACATCAAAAATTTAAATTTTACGGTCAATTAATGCCCTAAGTTTCGCCCGAAATTTGATGTCGGAATAAAAAGTCACAAAGGACAAAAATGAAGCCATAGTGAGGCCATTAATAATGATAGGCGAGACAATAAAATTGGACTTTAAACGGCGGCGCTATATATAAAAAACCAAAAGTTCCATATAATATATATAAGTAAAGGAAAGTGGGCCTTATTTTGGGGCGTGACATAAAAGCGAGTACATTAAAGGAAATAAGTACAAAGTTTTAGAAGGGCTTTCTTGCCAGGGCAAAAAATTTGACATTAGGGTGGTACGTTCCGAGATGGCATAGGTGGCGCCCAGAATTTGATGTCGGACTAAAATGTCACCCAAGGCAAAAATGAAGCCATAGACAAGCCATGAATAACGACATGCAATACAGTGCACTCGCGATAATATGAACCCCCTAATATATGAACACCCCAAAATATGAACACTTTTTTTCTTCCATTGACTACTCTAAAATATTTTGCACAAAGCTTTAAAATATGAACAACTTATAGTTGTATTTTTAACGGTTTTTATCTGCCTACACAGTGTTAAAATCAAAATCAATTTTGATTCAACTGCATAATAACTTGGGGATTTGATTCAACTGCATAATAACTTGGGGATTTTAGAAAATGTAGAAAAAGGTTTTACTAATTTAGCGAATTAGCTTGTTTTTTTTAAATGTTCTAACAATACGTTTATTTGACTTGGAAAAAGAGAAATCGGGCAACCCTCGTTGGTAAAGACGTCAAATTATTGTGTAGAAGATTATTTTAATAAAAAAAAATTAATTTCTTTAATATTATCGTTGTTATTAAGTAAAAAAACGGTTTTAAAGTAAAGTTTGAAAGGTGCTCTTTTTATTGGAGTGAAAAAACTATGGCTGGAAACAGACGTAAAAGTTTAAATAATAAAAACAAAATTGTTTGTTTACAATGCAAAACTGAAGTGTTAACTAATGAAGATGCGTTGCAGTGCGATGTTTGTAATAAAACGCTGCATTCAATATGTACGAAGAAGGATAAAAAGCAAATTGAAAAATTGCTTAGTAATGCTTCTCTAGAGTTTACATGTCATTTTTGCCAACCAAGTGAGAGCATAAATGTTGTGAGTGAGCTGACTGAAATAAAATCTAAACTAAATCAGCTAGATGATATTAGGGAGGCAATTAAATTTATGTCCTCCCAATATGATACGATTTTAAAAGGTGTTACAAATAATAACAAAAAAATTAATAATCTGCAAAAGGAAAACAAATCACTACGTAATGAAGTTAAACAACTTAAATCGAGCATTAAATTTTTAAATGATGTTAGAGTACAAAACGATTGTGTTATTAATGGAATAAAAGTTAAAGATGAGAAAGTAAAAGCTATCGATGTTGTTTTAAATATTGCGCAGAAAACTGGTGCCGATATATGTGAGGATGAAATTGATGAGGCTTATTTTTTGAATACAAAAGAAAAATCTTCCAGTGTATCTACTGAACCAAAAAAGAAATCTATTGTTGTAAAATTTTCAAATAAAAAAAGTAAAAAGATATTTATGGCTGAAAAAGCAAAAATGAAAGATATGGATGATTTTAAAAAAGTATATGTCAATGATTTTCTTTGCAAGGAGTCCATGGAAGTGTTTAATTATGCAAAATCGCTGAAAGAAGTTGGATACAGTTTTGTTTATGCTAGAGGAGGAACTATATTTGCAAGGAAGGATTCTAACTCAAGACCATTTCGTATTAAATCAATGGATGATGTGGATCGCATTTTACTTAACTCTTCCGGTGGTGGTGGTAGAAAAAATGGTTCTGTGGCTCATGTTGAAACAACTGATGATGATAGTGATGATGATGATAATGGTAACGTTGCTGAAGGTGATATTTAGATTTTCTTATCCTTATAATTTTTTTTTTTTTTCTTGTAAAAAATTTAAATGCCATTTTTTACTATTTTTTTTACATAAATTATGAACTCAAAGTATTTTAAAAATTTAAATTCTTATAATTGTTTTATTAATAAATACAATAAAAAATTTTTGAATATTTTATCTGTAAATATTAGAAGTGTTTCTTCAATTTCCAAATTTAATAAATTTAAATATGAACTTAGCAAGTTTAAATAACTTCCTGACATAATTGCTATTCAGGAGACTTGGTTCGATAAGCAATGTATAAATCTATACACAATTTTCGGTTATGAAGTTGTTAATTGTTGCAGAAAGGATGGATATGGTGGGACTTCTGTGTTTGTGAAGTCTGTTTTGAATTATAAAATCAAACAAAATTTAAGTAAAGAATTTTTGGATATAATATCAATAGAGTTGCCAGATGTCAAAATAATGAACAAACCTTTAACGATTGTATCAGTTTATCGGTCACAAAAATGCACCGTACCTACATTTCTTGAACAAATTGAAGATCTTCTTATTTTAAATAATGGTGTTCCATGCTTTTTCGTAGGAGATATTAATATTGATATGTTGTGTAACAACAGGGATCTAAATCTTTTAAATAACCTATTATCCGAATTTGATATGCATTCTTGCCACAATCTTGTAACAAGGCCTCTAAGTGGAACGTCTATTGACTGCGTTTTTACGAATTTATCTAACCAAGTATATATATATTCTATTGAGAGCAATCTAAGTGATCATAATATGATAAGTTGTAAATTGGATTTGAAATTTATGTGTCAGGATGTAATGATTAAGAAAAATTATGAAATTGATTACAGCAAATTCAAAAGTTACTTAGATAATAATTTATTAAATGGAAATTCATCTTGTAACAATTCATCTGATTTGTGCCAAAGCTTAATAAACAATCTTTCAGCAGCTGTCATACATAGTACAAAAATTACTACCAAGCGTTTTAATGATCGTAAAAAACTTACACCATGGATATCTGACAACTTGCTTAACATAATTGCATTAAAGGACAATCTACTAAAGGCACGAAGGAAAAATCGTAGCGATAAATCCATATCGGAACGATTAAAAAGAATTAGCAAAATCATTAAAATAAGCAACAACAAACTAATGAATGATTATTATTCATATAATTTGGAAAATTGTAGTGGAGACCCAAAGAAAACTTGGCAATTTTTAAATAAAGCGTTAGGTAGAAAAAGAACTGGAATAAAAAGTGTTGTAAAGCAAGATGGTTGTGTTTTGACAAAAGATGAAGATAAAGTTGAAGCTTTAAATGATTTTTTCGTTGATATTGTTGATAATATGCAAACAAATATTACAACAAATGCAAGTGATGATATAAACTGTTTCCGTACTTTAATTCCTGAAAGAACAACTTTTGAGCTCAAAAAGGTAAATAGAACCAAAGTTGGAAATATTTTGAATACTTTGGACAATAAAAAAAGTCCGGGTTATGATAATATTACGCCTAGAATGCTTTTAATAAGTGAGAATGTGGTAGTTGATATGTTGACTGAGATTTTCAATAGAATGATCGATGAAGGGAACTATCCTGATGTACTTAAAGTACATAAGGTAATTCCAATACCAAAAGTTACTGGATCTAATAGTATTGAAAGTTTAAGACCAGTTTCTGTCTTGTCAGCTGTGGATAAAATTTTTGAAAAAATTATATGCGAACAATTATCCAATTATCTTGATGATAATAACATTTTATTTCAAAGGCAATATGGTTTTAAAAAAGGAGCAGGAACCGAAGAAGCAGTAGTAAATGTTATTGATTACATTTGTGGAGAGCTTGATGCTGGGTATAGTGGTATTGCAGGAGTATTTTTTGACTATTCAAAAGCGTTTGATCTCGTAAATCATGACATTTTGGTTAAAAAGCTTTCTATACTAGGCGTAACAAACAAAACACTGGAAATATTTCGTCAATATTTGGTAAACCGCATGCAATTTGTTCAAATTGGTGAATATAGCAGCTCTAGGCGTCCAGTCAAATGTGGAGTCCCACAGGGAAGTGTCCTTGGACCATTATTGTTCAAAATTTTTATTAACGATATAAAAAACATACATTTTAATGGAAAACTGTATATGTATGCTGACGATGTTTGTATTTTTTACCCATATAAATACCAACAAGTTTTACAAACTCAAATTGAATATGATGCGGCTATTTTAAGTGAGTTTTCCCGATGTAATCGACTTGTTTTGAATCCAAATAAAACTAAATTTGTAAGATTTAAACCATACCGATCAAGGAATGATGGAGAGATGGTGGTTCATATTGATGGAACTCCAATAACTGAATCCGAGATGGTTAACTATTTAGGCATTCAACTGAAACAGAATTTATTATGGGATGAGCACATCAACTTGTTAAAAACTAAAATTTCATCTGGAATTGGTATTTTATACAAATTCAAAAATAAACTTAATTCTGATGTTAAAATGCTTATATATCAATCACTTATACATTCTCATTTAACTTATCTTCCTATTATTTATGGCTGTAAAGTAAACAGTTCACTAAAGTCCCTTCAATCTGCTCAAAATAAAGCTCTTAAGCTGGTTTTTAATCTTCCGCTAAGATTTTCAACTTTAAACTTATTTAAAAAATATGCTAAAAAGGTTCTTCCAGTAAGAGGCTTATATAAACAAAAAGTTTTAACATACGTTTTCAAAACAATAAGAGGAGGAGATGTTCGTGGTTCCAGGCAGTTTACTCAAAATATTTTACACACTCGAAGAAATACTAGACAGGCTCTGAATTTAAGTATTGTAAGATGTCGTTTAGATTTAACAAAACAACGCATTGCTTATGTTGGACCAAGTGAGTATAATGAATTGTCAATCAATATTCGTAATATACAAGCTTTATCTACATTCAAAAAATCCATTAAAGATCTTTTACTTCGTAATGTTGAAACACTTCTAGTATAAAATATTATTTTATTACTATTTTTTATTTTTTTTTTTTCTCTTTCCCTAAGTCTAAATTTATTGTATATAATGTAAATTTTAAAAATAGATTTTAAAAATCTTCTATATGTAATATATACAGAGTTGCCTTTTAGCCTCTACAAAGCCTTTATGGCGCTGAGGCGTTAAACTTATTATTGTATAAATATTATATTGAATAAAAAAAAATAAATAAAAAAAAAAAAAAAAAAAAATGTGCGGTCTTACGAATACCCAAAAATTGGAAAATGCATGCAGCGATGGTTTTTGAACATGTGATACAAAAAGATCACTGTTAGGTGACATGGCAAATATCTGGAGATCTTTAAGATAGCGTGGCGCTTTTAAACTGATTGAACGAAAGAAAATCACATATTTGTTCATATAACTTTAAGTTTGTTTTTCTTCTTTAAATATCAATAGTTTTTTAAATCCAAGGAACGATAAATAAAAAAACTTGAACGTTAAAAACTTTTATTTTTATGGAAAAAACGTTTTTGAAATGAAATAAGATGCCATTCGCAAATATTAACAATCTTGCAAAAGTGAACTGGCTTTGTTTTAATTAGTTAATATTAACGCGAGTGCACTGTATGTTAAATGGCGACGCAGTATACAAAAAACTAAAAGGGCGGTATCCAGAGGCGCGGCAAAAAATTAAAAAAAAATTTTCTGGAATTCTTTTCAACTAATCTTTAATCCTAGGGGGTGACTGGCTCAACTTTTTTTTGTATGGGGACCGAACCACTCTAATGGACAAACATCGGTAGATCAATTCAGAAAGCGAATTTGAGCTGATCCGTATACCATACATGTTTCAACAAAGTTGTTTTTCTTAGAGTTAAGTCAAACCTTTTGTGATCAAATGATCACAAAATTTAACTTGAATAAGAAATTTTTTAAACAGTTCGCAGAGAAAAAACACGTTTAAATGGTCATTTCTAACAAAACTATTTTTAAAGAAAAATTGTTAAAATTAAAACTTGGCGGTTAGTTAATTTAGAGATATGGTAATTGGTCTCCAAGGTAGTGCGATTTCACAACTCTCGCTTATTGCCTGTGGGTCTACGCGAAAATACTGGTTTATGGTGATAAACCAGCCGGTATTGACGGATTGCAGTCAAATATTGTTCGTGTTATTCGTGACATACGGCTGCCAATGTTTAATAAATTTCACAATAAATTGGATGTCCAGAATGCGCTTCTTCAAGAACAGCCGCGTTGTCCAAAGTTTTAAGTATATTTTTAGAAAATGCTTCCCGGATCTAATTATTGTTTGAAAATTTTCCAAAAACAATAACAACTTACATGACAGAAGTCTTACGTATTTTGAGAAAAATACAACTTTGTTGTAAAAAGTTGTTGTTGTTTTTTAGAATAATTTTAAACAATAATGAGATCAGGGAAGCATATTCATCAAAAATTATGTGATAGTGTAAAATAGCCTTTAGTGATATTCCGAATAAAAAATATTTGTTTTAAATAAAATTTAAATTTCTTTATAAACCGATATCTTATTCGTTTTTTTTTTAATTTTTTTCCATAAAGAACCTTGTCGATTATCACAATAATCATCAGCTAATTCATATTTGTTCAATGTTTAGTATCGAAATAAAAAATAAATCACTTTCTAGAAAAAAAAATTGATGTCAAACTCTTAAACACTTTTCTTAAATCAAAAAAAAAAAAAAAAAAGCTAACAGAAAGGAAAAGGAAGGAGAAGAAAAAAGTTAATATTCCCCAGAGATTATGGGACATAATCTTCAAGGTAAGCAAATAAAAGTGACAAAATGATTGTATTTTCCTTTTAGTTTCCACTATTTGCACATTTACCGACTCTCTCAAAGCGACTGGGAAGCCTTAAAGAAACCTTAATAAATTGAAATATTTAAGCACAAAAGGAAAGCCTAGGAAATATGTCACATTAATTCTTAATATAAAAACATACATACAAATGTCATTTTTAATTACTTCTTATAATGTGGGGTAAATTTAACTTAATTATAATGACTTAAGGACACACAAAAAAGTTAGAATTATAAATTACAATAAGAAACAATTTATTTTAAATTGTTCAGTAACACCAAAATCTTTATAACATTGTTAAAAAGTTTTAAAATTTTAATCAGGCTAAAGTTCGTTAAAAATTTTTTACAACATGAAATCAATTAAAATTTATTGATAATTTGTCATTCTTGACTGTTGAAGAAATTCAACTAATAAAAAGGCCTAACCAAGGTATATTTACACAAGGTAAACTCGTTGGCCCATATGTTTGTCAGCTGTTTACCCCTAGTTGGAACCCCAACGTCAAATTGCGTGTATATGAGCCAAAATTTGTACATGTGTGCGTTAAATTGTTTTTGTTTTATATGAAGACAATTTTGACAACTCGGTTCCTTTTTTAGAGCAGCATGTCTATACTCCCAAATGAGTCTACCTTGTGTAAATATACCTTGGGCCTAACCAGCATTAATTCCTTTATTTTTTTTTTAACCAAAAATCGATCTTTTATAAAAAAATTTTCTAGAAATTAAAAATTGTCATGACTTTATAAAAAAGATATCAGAAATGAAAATAAAAATTTTCAATCAAGTCGAGGCTGTTCATCGATTTCGAACGTTAATGTTCGCAAAGAAAATTACATTTTAAACAAAAACTAATTTTCGAATTTTGTTTTTGTTTTAATTTTGGAACGTTGACGTTCCAAATCGTTAGACCGGCAGTAAAACTTGTAAAAAACACCAGCATTTTTGTTCCTTCAGTCGATACTGAACGAATCGAAATTTTTTTTTTCACTATTGTGAAACTCAAATTAACGCTTTACAACACTGAAAAAATAGTTCCGATTCGTTCAGTATTGACTTAAATAATTAAATATTAAATTGCTTTTGTATCAAGAAAGTACCCGATCACGACTGCCAGAATCAGGCCCCAGATTCAGACGGTGATTTTTTCTATGTTTTTAAAACATGATTTTGAACTGTGTAGAGAAGCAAGCGTGGCAGAGAAAAATTCTTAATTCATTTTATTTTTTAATTCAATGTGGCAACCAGGGCTGCCAAATAAATTTGTGAGGAAATCGTCAATTTCCTGAGAAAAAATAAAAAAATCGTCTCTATCGTTTCGAACAATTGTCAAAAAATCGGACAACTTAAAATTTAGTTTTTTTTTAACAACTTTTGTTCGATTTTCATAAAAAAAAACATTAAAACAAAAACATAATTACGTCATCCCCAGCTAGCATTTTCTGTCGTGTAAGAGCTTCTTTGATCGTCGATGACCGCTTTTTTTAATCGTAGAAGATTCCTCACACGTTTAAGACGAGTGTGATTCTTCCATAGCATAGCGAAAGACTCTCCTTCAATCGTTGTGGGAATCGTTTAAGACGTGATCAAGGATTATCTAACGAGTCTTTCATGTAAAGACTCGTATGAGACTCATGTAGATTTTATCTTACAACTCGTGAAATGCTCTCTGTATAATTGTCGTAAAAGGTTCATTCGATGATGGCTTGACAAAAGAAAAGCAAAGTGTAATAACACTGTTGTTTTTGTACTCTAAAAATAATCATTTAAAGATTTTCTTAAGACTTGACGAAGAGACGACAATCGGATTTGAACTTCACTTTTCATAAGGACACAGAATATATACAGCCCAATTATGAATAAAAATTCCCCGGAAGTTTTTTCCCTTTTCGCATTTTACCTATGTTGATTTAATTGTAAAAATGGGAAAAAACTCCCGGGGAATTATTATTCATAATTGGGCTGATATACTTAATAGGGTGAAGGACCTTCGGTGAAGGGTATAAAAAACAAACTTAATTATAAAAGAGTAATTTTTGGGATTTCAGTAATTTGGTCCTAACTCTGCTATTTCTTAACCAATTTGACAGATTTATGTACCGACGTGTTATTTTGGTTATAAAACTTGGACTCGGGAAGATCTATGGTTCCCGAAAATGGGTATTTTTCAAAAAAAAATTAATATTTTGGTCATAACTTTTTCGTATCTGAACGGATTTTCCCAAGTTTTTCAATATTTTCTATTAAAAATTTCCGATCTTTTGATATATAAGGCGTAACCATAGGTCATATTACAGTCAAAAAATTCAGGTTTTTATAAAATTTTTAATATTTTTTGTATGGTAGGTACCACGCCCACTTCTCCAATCCCGCCCACATTTTGTGGGATGGTGTGTATTTATAACCTTAATGTTTGTACCTAATTTGAAAACTTTGGCTCTTGCCGTTCTCCAGATATACAGAAAAAAGTAACAAAAATACAACAACCACAAGGGATTTTTTGGAAAAATTAGAGGCAGTCGTGGTTTTTTGGTCATAACTCAGCCATTTTTAAACCGATCTGGCTGAATTTCAATAGCCAGAAATGTTGGACTATATGTGACATAAATATAGAACAACCTAGCCGCTATCATGTCTGGAGTCCCCGGAAAACACATATCAAACGTAAGACGGACAGACGGACGGACATACGGACATCGTTAAATCAACTTCTCTCCTCATAAGGACCAAAAATATATATACTTTATAGGGTCTAAGATCAATATTATAGAAATTACAAACGGAATGACAAACTTATATATACCCTTTTCCACCTGTGGTGAAGGGTATAATAAGTAGGGATGCTATTTCCATGCAAATGCATGTTTTTTGTCGATAGTCTTAGATCGATGTTGACCAATTAACTTTCCGAATCATCAAATTTTATTTACATATCGTTAGCTAAAATGCAAAAAGGGGTAACTAACAAAAAATTTAAAAGCGTACACTTCTGCGATAAAAGATTGCGACAAAAAACAAAGGAACGTAACTACAAGTGTGTTTATTTTATAAATGAAAAACTACGTAATTACCAACTTTTTTTCAACAAAATATAATGTAATGGTTTTCTTTGAAAACTGTTTAAAGAATTTAATGACGACTTATTAATGCATGTTTTCTGACATGTTTATAGTTTTCATTTAATAAAGTTTTTTTTCTTCTCCTGTAAAATTATATTTTTGTTAGTTACGCCTTTTTGCATTTTAGATAACGATATTATAAAAAAATTTCTTCAAGAAATATTCGTATAAACAAAAAATAATCTTCCAAAAAAAAATTTTCATATCACTAAAAAAATTTTTTTGGAGCTCTGCTTAAAATACAAGATTTTCAAGATTTTTAACCAATGCAGCACCTTAGATGGCTAGGGCTGCCAATGGGCTTAAAATATTTTATCCAAAACTGTTACATGTTACTTGCTTGGCACATGAGTGACACCGAGTTGCAGAGGAAACAAGAATTTAATTTGATAATATTGATTTATTGGTTTCATACTGGAAAAAAATATTTTTAAAGGCTCCTTCACGAGCTGCAATTTTTAATGAAATGTATCTTTTGGTACCGTTACCACTGCAGCCAGTATTAACAAGATGGGGAACCTGGCTAGATACTGTAGAATACTATTCAAAAAACTTTGAGCAATTTAAGAATGTTTTACGAGTACTAGCTGTCACGTAAGGAAATAACTCGCCAATTTACAGAAAAAGTGTGTCTGTAAAATATCTGTGAAAAAGTTCCCGCTTTGAACTGACAAATAAACTCACGAAAAAAAAAATGGGGCGAGAAAAAATTTTAACACTAAAAAAAATTAAAAATGCAGAATGAGAATAATAATAATTATACATAATAATATTTTGTTCTTGGCACATTTTTTCATTGTTAAATTATTTTAAGCTCTTTTGCAAACAACAAACATTAAAGGCGCACTTTGCATTATTTGGTATAACCGACGGTTGTATATTCGCCGCCGTCGTTGCAAAGTTTTCAATTTTAGTAAACTTTGGTCGCCGTCAGCGATATGTGTGACTTGCTATGTCAAATCAGCTTCGAGTGCAATGTTATGACATTTAAAACGTAACGACGCACAGTGGCGCCATTTGAGTTTTTTCGTTGCAAAAATCATATCTTTTGAACCGAATAAGATAATTGAACAGTTTGAACAGCATATGATAGATAACTGTTCAGCCTATGAAATGAGCGTTTTGGAAAGGGTGCTACGCTTTGTAGGGGCCTACTTATGGGTTATCAAAGTTAAAATTAGTAGAAAAATCAATTTTATGGTAACTAAAAAAAATTATTTTTACATTTTTAGATTGTTTTTATTTTCTTTCTTTAGGGTTTTATGTTTTAAATTATTACCCAACAAATTAAAAAAAAAATAATTTTTTTTTAAAATTTATTTTTTCAATTTTCTGTAAAATTTTCATCGCAAATCGTAAGAGAAGGTATATCTAAAAGACTAACCATTTCTAAACTATAATTATTTTCTAACTCTATTCGTGACTTCACATGCCGCAGGGAAGCAGCTTCCGTAAAAAACTTTGGTGTGGTTGACTTTCTAAACCGTTCAAATAATTTTAAATTGTTCAACGCCATGTTTTCAGTACTTAAATTGTTTAATGGTTTCAGTAATTTTTGCGCCAACTTTCAGTCGTAGACTAACCCAGGCATTATGCTTATTTAGGCTTATGCTACCATGCCTAAAAACTTACCTGTTCCCTGCATACATATGGATTTAGGCTGAATAATGCAATTTTGATATTATGCACGTGTCCAAATAAGATTTGTGCCTACCTGTAGGAACCATAAGTCAATATTGTTCTTGACCATTTGTACGCCAAAGTATTGTTTAAGTGAGGTACGTACCTGCTAATTTCAATGAGTAGTTTTTTTCAAACTATTAGATCAAACTACTGTCAGTCAAAACATATAAGGGATGGACGCCATACAATTTCTGCAACCATGTCTTTTTAACCTTTTTTACCTCTAGAAGCCAAACGGGCACGTACGGGCTGATGAAATTTTTTGAATTATGTAAAGAAATAATCAAAGAACAGGTTTTGCAAATATGGCAAATATAGAAAAATATAGATTTTTTTTTATTTTCCGTCAAAGTTGAAAAATAGTGAAAAAACGGATAGTTTTTAAATAGTGATTTACCAGGAGAAACACAAAGCAAACAGTTAATTTTTTTTATCATTATACATTTAATAAATACATCAATCAATACAAACAAAAACTAAGGCGATTCGTTACCTATTTTTCGTGATATTACACCTGAAATCGCAACAAATTGACTAAAAATTGTGTGTTTTTTTGAAAACCGAAAGTCGGTCAACTTTGAACGGGTTTATCTTCTAAACTAAAAATGTGACATTATTAAGAGTGGCATATTTGTAATCGTTGAAAAGTTTCCTATAACATGGGTTTATTCAAAACTTCGTCGGCGCTCATGAAAATTTTGATTTTTGCAACCTCGTTTGCTCTACGGGCGCCACTGTGCGACGTTATCTCTTTTGATAGTTTTCGACATGAGTTGCAGACACACTTTTTTCTCGCTTTTCGAAAAACGATGGAATATTTTGTTTCACATATTTTTGACGCGAGAAGTTCTCACAAGAGTCACAAAACATGGGTACATTTCTGTAATGGACTAAATAAAAAAGAGTTTTGTCCCTAAGGTAAAGGTAATAAACTTAATTCAATAGCTCCAGAAGTTAACAATATATTTTTGAATTGAATTTTATATTTTGACATGGTTTGCTTCAGCTGTAGGCTCTTTCCAAGAGATAGCGTGAGAACAACTGCATATTCTTTGAGAAAATTAAATTTAAGCCAAAATCTACATGCAGGCCTGCCATATTTGCCGATTTATCGGCATTTTGCCGATTTGCCGATTTTTGCTCAAAAAATGCCGATATTTCAATAAGCGACTAAAACATGGTAACTTTTTGTTTGTTTTGGTATATTTTTAAAATTTTATTTGAAAAATGTTCAGCTATGAAGAATGAAAGAACTAAATCCAAATAAAAGAAAAAAAACCATCGGTTAAAATGTCTTTTTCTATAAGGAAAATATAAAGAACTTTATATTTGAGTATCAAAATGAATAGACGCTTACAAAGGAGTAAGGGTAAGCTAAATTTATATTCACTACCAATAAAAATAATTTGAAAAAAAAAAAAAAATTATTCCTACAAGATTAACGGAATTGAGGATGATGCAGCTACATATATCCGATAGTCAATCTAATGTAAGGAAGTGAAGTAAATTTGCAAGCTTTTTGGCAAAAATTCAGATTAAAAACGTGAGAATTTTAGTGGTGCATTTCCAAAAAATTATTTTCCTGCCAATCTTTCGAAAATTATGAAAGAATTTGAAGCCAAGTAAACCTAAATAAAACAAAATTTCGATGGTTCCAAAAATATTAAAAAAGTTTTATTTTTCAAGTTTAATAATTCGAATTGTTTTGAAACTAATTTCAGGGGGCTGATTCTGTCAGTCGTGGTCGAATACTTTTTCGTTGCGGAAGCAATTTTAGTTATAATTCATTCAGTCGATACTGAATGAATCGAAATTATTTTTTCAGTGTTGTGAAAACTCAAAAAAATGTTTTACAACATTGGAAAAAAATTTCGATTCGCTCAACACCGACTGAAAGAATTAGAAATAAAATAGCTTTCGAATCGAAAAAGTATTTGATCACGACTACCGCAAATAACTAGTATGATTTAATTGATATGTCAACCAAAAATATTTGTCTATAATAAAAAAATTGCCCTAGAGTACAAAATATACATATTTGTTTTTAATTACCTACACGTTTCTTTTTTTTATTGATTATTATGTTTCACACATTAGTTAATGCTGCATACTTCTGTTTTGTTATTAAAAATATGTTTTATTGTATTTAAAAGAGGTATTTTAAATTTGCCGATTTTTTAAATCAAAGTGCCGATAATGCCGATTTTTTATCAAAATCTTCTGGCACCCTGTCTACATGAGACATTAAACATAAAGTAGCTAAAACTAGCACAACCCCTAAATGGGGTCTTGTTAGTTTTGATAAGTACTTTGAGAAATTTTACACGAGAAAAAGTTTGCATTTTATGTGTTGCACTGTGTACTTAAACAAAATTATTAATTCACGTATAAAACTCTAATGTGATCGTAACTTATATTAATTAATGAGAACAAAAATGTTTTAAGTCAACTTTTTAATCAAACTGACACATTTTTCATGAAAACGGATGAAAAACATGTCTCTTGTATCAAGTTCAAATCCCAATTGTTGGAAAATCTAATCACATTTGATGTGACAGAACAGAAAATTCAGGCTTATATTTTACGACCCTTAAGTTGACAGATAAAGCCAAGAAGAGGTATGGAAACTGTATTCCTTAATACTAAAATGTATTTAGTTAATATATCACATTTTCATTAAGAATAAATATTGTTAAATATTAATGATTTTCTTAATCAATTTAATTCACAAATTAATTTTCTTATTTGAAAAGTTTTCTTTTTTTGTTTTCCTAAATGGTTCACACACACACTTTTTGATTTTCTTTTATAACTTTAATAAGCGAATGTTTCTCCTTTAATTTTACTTTAATTTGATGTTTTAGAGATGAACTAAAAATCTATACTAAATTTTGTTTAGAAGAGGTCAATGCTCAGAACCATTCATAATTTGTATATTGCAAACAATTTTCTTTTCTAATTGAAACGCGTCTCATTTTAAGTCTTTACTAATTGGAATATTCATTTTTGTAGTAATTAGTACGGAATAAAATGCTATTTACCACTACATGCTAAAATCAATAAAGAATATTTTGCACAAAAGTTATTAGTTTAGAACAGTGATGGGCAGTTTGTCTCAATTCTTCCGCAAGCGTTCTTTGGCAACAAAACTATGCTTTTGCGGTGTTTATTGCCGAAGGTAATAAAGCAACCCAGTTGGCCACGTCTTTGAGACATCTTTAACGACGGGTACAAGACAACAGTTAGTCGTAGAAGACTAACGGAGGACAGCTCAATACAAATTGTCGATGAAATGTTCATACAAATGTCAGCAGGGCCACACAAGACAAGATGAGAGACAAATATCTTTTAATAATTTCGTCAACGACTCTGTACAATACTCTATATCTTCTTTACAATATATTCTATGATATATATAGGACAATATATCCTACTTTGTCAGCGACGACTTTCTTTATGACAATAACGTCTATTTTGTTGTCCACCATAAAAATTATTATGCATATGGTTATTTATTTCAGACAATTTTCCCATGTGCTTTTTAAGTATAGTTGTGGTTTTATTTTGCTTTAAGCAATTGTATAATTGACAGTGAATAACAAACTGCATTTAATCCACTTTCCAGTCCGCGACTATCTTCATTAGCATCAGTTTAACTGTTTTGCGCTTATTCGTAAATTGTATACAGGTATGTATTTAAATCAACAATTGAGAAAAAAAGAATGTGAGAATTTTAAGGAAACCAAACCAATCGATTTACAACAGCGGTGGGCGCTGGTTTGCCTGGATTACGAAGTTTTTCGGGTTTTTACATTTACTCTTCGTGTTTTTTTGTACCAGAGCTGCTACAAATACAAAAATTTCCCTACTAAGATATTCCCTAAAATCCCCAAAACGTACCATACACTTGTTTTATTATACTACTTTTTAACTAAATAAAAGTAGGTTTAAAATAGAGAACATGAATAAAAAACTATTTTCTAGCAGTCAAAACAAAAAGAAATAACAATATCTACATTGAAATCAGAATGTGAAAAAATTTACCGTATAACACATACACGTGTTTGTGTGATGTTGTTTTCGCTCATTTACTATTGCCCACAAACTGAAAATCTTGAATTCATTGTTTCAAGCATAAAAACCAACAAAGGCAACCCGAAAAACAAATACAACAGAAAGAAAAAAATAAAATTTTGTTCAGTTGCTCTATAAATTTCAACGAAGCAGGAGTGTTGCGCATGTTGTTATTTTGGCAAATTTTGCAATTTCGTAGTGGTACACTGACAATATATTTATTGTTTTGTGATCAAGCTGTGCTCATGTATGTTTATTTTTCAGCTTGTTTGAAAAACATTTCAGCAATCATGTGGGATAATGAATTATATAATAATCAAGTTTTTTACTGAATTTCTTTTTTTTTTGCATATTTGTATGGTATGTGCCTATAGTACACATTTTAAGGCTTTTGCTCACGGCCTTTTCGATTTCAGGTGACCATATGTATACATATATTTTACCGTTAGTTAAAACTTCATGATATAATAATTTTTTTTTACTAAACTCCTTTTTTTTGTATTGCATATTTACATACAGTTTGAAAATCTTTTCTCTAAGTGTAAATCAACTAATTTACTCTCTTTTATTCAATGTTCTCTATCTGCCCTTCGCTGATTTACAAGCATTCAGCTATGGCTAACGAAAACTTTGTCGTCAATAGCTCTCATACAAGACAACTAAGAGGACAATGTCGCTTATATTGTCCCAAATAGAGTTTGTTCAAATACGGCAATCTGGCCAACTGGAAAATTGCTTGCTGCATTACGTTCACAAAAAGCACAGTGGTACTTTTTGCAATTTCAAGTGGACAAAATTAATAACTGCCGCTCCGGAGCAGGTATGGATAATATCTATACACTGAAAGAATTATGCTTTATAAATCTAATTAATAAATTTCATTAAATAGTTTTCTTTTATCCAATGAAAAATTTCATTACGGTAATGAAATTTTACAAACATAATGAATTTTATTCTAATTTCTTCGACCTTTTTTAAATATTGTTCTTCTTTATTAATTATTGAGCTTAAGGCCACTTTTATTTTAAATAGTTCTCTTATTTATTCTATCAATATTTCGATTTATAAATATAATATCCTGAAGAAGATTTCCAAAGGAAATCGAAATATTGATAGAATAAATAAGAGAATTATTTGAAATAAAAGTGACTTTAAGCTCAATATAAACAAAGAAGAACAAACATAATGAAGCAATTTCATTACCAGAACGAAATTGAGTTTCGTAATTTCGTTAAAATTTTTCATTAAATTAATGACAACTTAATATCTTTTTCAAAAGAAAAATTCAACTAATTGTTGTACATTATTTTAATAGGTTTTTTAAGTTAATTAATGTATTCAAATATTTTTCAGTAAATGAAAAAAAGTGTAATATCATATTTTTCATGAGAAATGTCACTAAATTAATGAAAACAAAATAAAGTTCTCTGCCTTCAAAATACTTATAACTAGAAAATATTTTCTACCTATAACTGCTGTAAAAACGTATTTTTGATTCCATATTAAGCGGTAGACATGAAAATATATGAAAAAAATTGTAAATTTCAAGTTTCATAACATCAATGAAAAAAAATTCATAACGATAAAGAAACACTGAATTTAGCTAAATGTTATTAATAGGTTCCAAACCATACAACGAGAAAGAAAAAACAAGAGCAAACAATTCTCAGATTCTTTTTTCTTCAATTGTTAATCTTAATACACAAAATTTACGTAGTAGTACAAGCCAGCAAAATGGAAAGAAGCAAGATGAAGGTCATCCCGGGCTGGAAAACGAATTAAATACACAAAAAATTTACTCAAAGGTAATCTTATACAAGTAGAACATAACGTGATGTAACAGAAATATTTAAAAGAAATAAAATTAATAGAACTTGGTGAATTGAAACAGGAATAAAGAAAAATAAAATTCACAACAACTCAAAACGCTCATTGAAATGGCTGAAATAAATAAACATAAATGTATAACCATAACAATCATTAAACTAGTAAAAGACTGTCATAAAAATGACTAAATTTTACCAGTAATTTAATGAATTTATGTCATTGAACAAATTAAAATTTTTTCGATTTTGTGAAACATTTCATTTACGGAGGGCTAATGTAACATTCTTCATTAATCCAATGAAGGGTTACATAGGTTGACTTTTAATGTAATTTTTCGTTGCATTAATGTCAAAATCCATTGAATCTGTGAAGAAAATTCTTTCAGTGTATTGATGGTATGCTGGCCTTAATTCTTGCATCGGCTTGATTTTATATGTAGGATGTAGGCCACGATCTTCCTCGAAGTTTTCCAAGAAGTGGACGGACAGAGACCGAGTAGCTGAGAACGGCGTCGGATTCATAAATTCGAGTCCTCTGTCATATTCACGTCTAAAGCGGCGATAGCTGCATCATTTTCAAAAGAGTAAATCTGGCCATGAATTATGGATCGATTCATGGCCATATTTACTTGCGTATTTGCTGCTCAGATGACCGAATTTTGGAAATAAATTTCCACGGTTTGTAAACGTTGTTTTGTTGTAAATCTTTGCATAGTGAGTTGCCAAAGTTTGCTGAAAAGAAAAAATAAACACACTTCATTAGTATGGCAGATAGTTTTACAGTAATTCCTATCGGATGTTTTAAATATTTAAAAAAATGCGCTTTACATGTTAATACAATAACTTCTTTTTAACCGACTGTCAAGAAAGGTTAATGTTTTTGTTTTTATTGATGTTCTCGAATGTATGTAAATTTCTTTATCATCTAAACGGCTAGATGAATTTCGACCATTAAGGTATCGTTATATTGGTGCTAATACGCTTAGGTAGGCGTAAAAAACCAAAATGGAGGATGTTAGGCACAAAACAGTAATACAATGAATAAAATTTACCAATCAAAATAAAGGAGATAACAACAATATATGTGAGTTATATGTGGAGATATAATTATGAATTCAAAAGTGGTAAAAAAAAAAGTTTTGATAATAGTCTGGTACCTCTCATTAAAAGCGCCGGAACACTAAAAGTTCAAAAGAAATTTTTTATTTCTCCTTTACCCCGTTTGGGAGCAAAGCATCTTAATCTTACACGATTTGTTGCTGTTGTTTTTGAGTCTTCCCATGTAAGATTTTACTGTCATATTTCGTGGAGTGTCGGTCTATTCAGTATTGTTATTTTTGCCTTGTAACAGTTTTGTTAATCAGCTGTTGCTCCCTCCAGCCAAATATCTGCTGTAGCAGGTCCTACACAGAAAAATTTTTTTTCGCAAATTAAAGCATTAATCAAAAATAAAATCAGTTTAATTAAAAATTGAATCAAGTGAATTAAACGTTTAATCAAAAGAATTAAAAATTAATCAAGTGAATAATACGTTTAATTGGTACTATTAATTTGCACCAGTAAGCTAATTCAATTCACTTGACTAAACGTTTAATTCACTTGATTAAATTTTTTATTAAAACTAATTTTATTTTGGATTAATGCTTTAGTTGGTGAAAAATGTTTTTCTGTGTAGGATAAAAACAACGATGAGGAAGGATACACACAGAAAAAAATCAAGTTAAAAACGTAGAAAACAACGTTGATTTAAAATTTTTCGCTGGTGATTTTGCTTTATATGTTTTTCATGTTAATTCAACCTGATTTTACAATAACTTGCGAACAACATTTTTTTCTTTTAAAATAACTATAATTCATGTTAATTTAACATTGCAGTAACGTTAGAGCAAAATGTCATTTAAATTGAAATAACAATCCGAATCACGTTGAATGAAAGTTATTTCAAGTTGAAACAACGTGAATTTCATGTAGAATCAAATTGGTTTGAGTGTGTTATAACTGTGTGAATAAGCTTCAGAGACAATTTATGCGTTTATTTAAGAATAATTCAAAACACTTTCCTCAGCAACACATGTTTCACTTATTTTGTATTCTCCTTTGTTAACAGAAGCATCAGCAGCATCGCCCGATATGGTTTTCGTCATCATTCTACTTTGAAAAATTGATGTTCTTTTTAACTAACTAATTTATATTAAAAGAATACGGGAATTGTCTGCTTTTTATAACAAATTTTAAAAATGAAAATAAAAAAATGTACATACTTAAGTATGTATGCATGTTAATTTAACAAGATAAATTTTTGATTTTAATATAAAACAGGTTGTTATGGATTCAATATTGAATCCATATTTATTTATATTTATATTCATATTTTATTTTTTTTATTTTAACAGTGGATAATATTAAATAAACGTGATTTAAGGTTATTTTATTTAAAATTTAAATAGAGGGCATACTTTTGCAGAAATTTACTATGATTCTCAATCAAAATTTTTCCATGTTAATTTTACATTGGTATTTTTTTCTGTGTGTAGAAACAACGCCCTCCGTGTATTTGGTGTAGTGGTGGGGAACCTTGACAATCTTTGATTTCTACATTTTTTCCCAGGGTGTGGCGGCTGCCTGATCATTGCCATAATGTTATCTTATCCTCTTTTCCAGGGAGAGGGATGGTCAGGAGGCTTCTAGGATGGATTCTTGGGTGGCGGTTGAAGCCACTTAGTTTTTAAAAAACCGAAAACCATGATAAAAATTTTTCTTCCTCTGCCTGAGGTTGAACCTAGGGTGCTTGGTTTTGTAGGCAAGCACCTTAACCACTACACCACGCCGCCCAATCGCACTAGTTTTTTGTCTTATTTGACAAATTTACGCTACGAATTCTTGCCGACAACTTCGTAGTGCTGCGGTTAGTTTGTTCATTTGTACCAATTGTGTTTATACCGGAATCCTTACAAAAGCAATTTCTTTTATTCTGTCTCAAAAACCTTATTGGTATGCGAATATCAACTTGTCTTTTTATGAAACCCGTTTAAAAATTATTATTCTTCCAACCCGAAAAAATAAAATGAAAATTAGGGTATTCAAAAGATTAACCGTTGTTCGATTAATCGAAAATTAGTTTTTTTTACAATATAAGCACTTTTCTTTTATGTAAAAAACAAGCCGGTACGTTTTAAATACCGTTTAATTGTTTCTTAACTCAGGAGCATTTCCTTCGAGTTATGTGTATTAAAATATAGTACAAAGACTGAAACCAAAGAGTTTGGGAAACATTTATTTTTAGGAATGTTTAGTACAGATTACCACGAATGAACACAACCTTCTGCCAGACATTAACAATACTATTAAAAGAATTTAAATTGCTAAAACTCAAAAAGAGCTTCAGTGTGGTATTATGGAAGACTAACAAAAATAACAAGAGAAAGAAATCATGTGAAACATAAACATTTACAGCCATATTCATAAAAAGTTCTTATTTTAAGCTTATAGTATGTCTTATAAGCCTCTTATAAAAATTTGTATTCATAAACTTACAATAACAGCTTTTTTTACTATTAACTGTTTGCAGAGATTTTCTGTTTAATGGTGTTTTCTTTTCTACAAAAAATGTGACATTTTATTTTAAAAAAATGCAATTTGGTGTCTGTTTCCTAAAAATTTTGCTCCCGAAAAGGATGAGTTTTTTAGAATAAAACAAGCCACCCTTTTTGGGAGCAAAATTTTTAAGAAACAGACACTATATTGCAATTTTTTTTAAATAAAATGTCACATTTTTTGTAGAAAAGAAAACACCATAAGTATGGCAACTTTTTTATATTTAGCTGCCATTTTTTTGTTAGTGATGCACGAAACTTCTATTCGGTTTACATGATATTCTATATTACAATTTTTTTTTAATTTTTTTTTCAATTGTAGACCTTCAAAATTATTCTTATTAAATAAAACTACATATTATTTTAGTTTCTGAACAAAATGTTTCCGAAAGGTATTATAAAAACTTTTGTTTGAACCTTTTTTAAATATACGATAAGAAAGTAGTCGAATAAAAAGTTTGTTTACTTTTTATTAACATCACTATTATTATGATTTGCTTGTTTTATTTTTTTTTTATATTTTTGAACAATAATTTGTTATTTTAAACAAAAAAACAACTATTTGCAATAATTTAATAAATAACACAGGCCAACACTCAATTTGCTTCTTTGAATTTATCAACTGATTCTAGTTAATTTTGGTGCGCTGAATTCAAATCTGTAATCAGTTTTTCTCTATCAGCTCTAGTTTTCATGATATAGCTTTTTTATACCCTCCACTTATGACCTCCATTTATGACCGTCTGTTAGTGTTTTCAAAAAATTTTTTTCATCAAAATTTCTTATTTACAGTTATGGTATTAATTTTGTCGGGCTGTGTAATTAAAGAGAATATCTGCATTTGCCCCTGAACATATTCATTTAAATCATATACATTTTTTTTTAAATAACTATCAATATAACATTAAATTGGCTGTCTAAAATAAAAAAAAAAATAGTAAAATGTATTTAACATGTCCGTTTTAATAAATAAAACATTTTTGTCTTTATTTTTCAACATATTTTACAAAAACAATATCATAAAATGCAAACACCTTTTAAAATGTCATTTTATTTTTGGTTTAAAGAAGGGCAAATCCAACAATAAATTTTGTTACTTTATGAATGGTTTATTAAAGGTTCAATAGACTATTTTTCGTTTATGAATACAACTTTAGCAATTTTTGCTTAAAAACGGTCAATTAATCATCAATAAGTTTTTATGAATACGGCTGTTAAACTCTATTCTCTTTTTAAAAGATTATTTTAGAAGATTAGCTTAAATTTTGATGCTATTTTTTATTTAAAAAGTTATTTTTTTCTTTTTTTTAAACTTCTAAACTAGACACAATTAAAATTATCCGATTAACCGAATAATATTAAAATGTTCGATTATTGTTCGATTTAATTATTATCTCGAATAATTATTCGCGCAACTAATTGATTAATATAAGACATCGATTAATTGAATACCCTAATAAACATCTCCTTCATGTAGAATTTTTTTAATTCGCCCTTCCAGAAATTATATTCCCCTAAGACTTTTATAGTTTCGGTTTAATTATGCAAATTTAGATCCTTTTCGAATAATGAGCTCTGAATCTATACTTTTATATTGACATGTCTGACCTTATTGACATTATGAATGCAATTTTCATCGTTTGAAAATAGCTTAAAATTTAAATTAATTATTTTTTACGCATACTAGCCAGTAAGAATTACTAGTTTCATTGGCGAATTTAATAAATAAATAAAATAAAGAAATAAAAAAATAAAAAATAAATACCATTGGTTTTTCACATAATAGTTGCATTATAAACCTTTCACGAGTTCTCGTCTCTGTTTGTTAAATAAAAATTTGATTGGCATTGAAATCGAAATTGACCACTTTCCCTTTAATTTTAAAGTTTTTCAATGTTTATTTCCGAAATGAAAATTTCCCAACAAAGTCACTCGAACTTTGTTGTTTTTCACTTGAAATTCCAAAAATTCCTATGGGTGATAAAAGCAACAAAAATAGAAAAAAAAACATTTGTAATTTTCTTTCTTTAAATAATATTGAATAGAGATTTAACAATTTATAGCAAAAAGTGTAAACATGTTGAATAGACGCTTTGATATTGAATTCCATAAAACCCGTTGGCAGTGGGAGGAAGCATTAACAAATTGAATTGGTTGTTTTCAACGAAATTTCTAAATTTGCTATCAGGAAAAAAGCCCAGAAGTTTAAAAAAATACTAGATGATTGCTTGAGTGAATTTAATTTGCAACACCCGGTAGTGAGTAAAGTAAACATTTTACTAATTAAAAGCGGGCTTATGTTATCTATTCAATAGTGTTTTTCACTTTCCGTCCTCTTTTTTGTTTAGAAACATGACTCTTTTTAAGTAATCAAGAAAAAGATAAAGTAGTCAATTGTTCAAATTAATTGAGTGAATCTCGCCTGCTTTTTATTAAAAGACAGATCACCTAAGTTAAAATAACAATTCACCTTTCTTCCTTACGGCCGTACTGAAACTAGAGCGGAAGGCGGAAAGTTTTCTTCCGCTTAGTCTGAGTTTATACGGTTCATTCTTTACTGAAAAGATTGCTACTTTATAGGCGAGAGGGGCGAGTGGAAAAGAAACGAGTACATACCCCTCGCCTCTCTCGCCTATAAAGTAGCAATCTTTTCAGTAAAGAATGAACCGTATAAACTCAGACTTAGTTTTTACGCTGATATTACATACCTAAACAAGAGCGTCAACGCGTGTGAAACGAACAGTGTAGTGTTAAATTTTTTTATAATTAAACCCACATTATAGAAATAAAACATGGAGATGAAACAGCTAGATTGACCAAAAATATCTTAATTACCATTATTTATTAACAATAGCAATAGCGAGCAAATTCACTATTAAACGCGCTGTCAAAATCGAATTTTCCATTTGTAAAGCGGCGAACGGCAGAGCGGTAAGCGGCAAAGCGGTGAGCGGCAAAAAATTAAAACGTATGAAATACTACAAAAGTGGTTGCGCAATGAGCGGAATTTCAGAGCGGCAAAGCGGTGCCGCTCATGAATAAAACTTATTCTAATTTTTAGTTCTTTTGTGAGTGGCAGAAAATAAACATGTCAAAAGTGAAGGTGGAGCTTATAATTTCATCTGTACAAAATCGACCGCTATTAAGGCAAGACAGATTAAATTAACTTTTTGCAACAGCAAATCAAAGGATTTCACATACATACGGCAGTATTGCCAAAAATCTGTCTGGAAATTTGCGTAGACTTGTATATAAATGGTTAATTTTGCTGTTATGTCACCTTGCTTGATTTATAGGATGAACACCAAATCTTCTTTTTTTTTGCTTAAACGCATTAAATTCTTATACATATTACTACGATTTTCGCTTTATATCATTAAACAAACCTGTCTTGACAATGTCATTTTAACAGCTAACCGCCTAGAAATGACGCTCAGTAATAAGCCAATGCCGCTCAAACTCACCGCTCTACCGCTTTGCTGCTCATTTTTTGCCCTCGGTCTTAGGGATACTTCATACAAATTACATTGCCATGACAATTTTTGACAACTAGAAAACGCGTGCGACTTTTGTTTATGTACGACTGTAGGGTGTTCTCCGAGCCCTGACAATTCTGAAAATTAACTATTAAAATCACTAATATTACATCAGTTCGCTTGATCAAGCTCTGTAATGTTTCCGTTGAGCTCATCACTATTTTAACTATTTTTAAATGATTTGATTCTATTTCATTCTACTTTAGATTACCCAGGTATAAATAAAGTAATTACATAGTTAATTGTTCACTTTGATTGAATAACTTGTCTGAACTTTTGTAAGTAAGAATTAATTAAAATAACAAATCAATGCTTTTCTTTAAGCTGAGGCCACCCCTCACAACTATTTAAATCAACAGTTTGACAAGAATTCTAAGAACTGTTGGGCTACAGTTAATAGTGCAGAATTTAGTTTCTTTTTTTTTTGCTCATCACGTTTAGGAAGTTAAATTTGTTTTATTCTCTTAATGATAGCAATTTTCAACAAAAGAAATCCACAAGTTTAAAGAATAATAAAAAGTGTTTAATTAGAAAATCACTTTATTTGAAATAAAAACAATTAAATAAAAGAGTAGTTGTAAAAATAGAAACATTACAAAATACTAAATAAATCCCGACATGACCACTAACGCGTCAATTTAAAGTTGAAAGGTACTAAACTCTTAAACAAAAATAATTCTTTTTTAAAAAAATATGCTTCTGAAATGCCAAAATTTTACTTTAGGGAATTTATATAAAAAAATCATATACTTAAACAAAATTTGTCTATATCTCGTATAAAAAAATTCAACAAACTGTTTAAAATTAAAAAGTAACAAAAAACAATGAACTTATTCTCAAATTCGCATACTGAAACACCTGAATTTTTATTTAAGCGGAAAACTTGATTTTCATCAAAAAATCCTCAAAAACCAGCTAAATTTTGAGTGAAATTTTAAAAGCAAACTAGTTCTGTATAAAAAATTTACTAAGTCCCAATCCATATTATGAAACATTTGCTGCGCAACTTTTGAGTTTGTTTTGGAAAGGGGAAAGACGAATGTAAAAGTGTACTTTGTTTCGTGTGCAAGCAGTTTTTGTAGGTTTGTTTTTGAAAGAAAGAGAGAAGGCATAGAATATGTCTCAATGCTGTAAAACAAAATTTTTATTCTATTGGCACGAATGCAGTTTCAAATGAGAATTGAAGAAAGTTTTTGCAGCAAATGTTTCATAATATGGATGAGGACTAAGGAACTATAAAAAAACTTTAATTTGTAGAATTTGTTTAAAACAGCAATGAATATAAATATTATAGTGCATTTACACCTACGCCATAAGCAGGTTATAAGTTGTTAATGATGATAAACTAGTTTGAGAAACTTGTTTATCCATACAAATTATAAACACCCCTACAAGAAATGAATGAGAGAAAAGTCACATTTTTCACGTTGGTGTTGAGAAAATGATAGAACGAAATGACCGAAATCAAGTTTGTACGTTTGTAACTACCCTACAAGAAGTGAATGAGCGAGCTGTCACTTTTTTCACGTTAGTGTTCAGAAAATGATAGAAAGAAATGACAGAAAACTTTATTTCGGTAATTTCATTCTATCATTTTCTTAACACCAACGTAAAAAAAGTGACAACTCGCTCATTCTCTTCTTGTAGAGTAGCTTTTGAGATAAACTGGTTACAAACAACCAGTTTTTGTTAATGCAACTCTGTTTTTTCAAATTTTGTTCCGGCAACGCTAGTGATATTTGACATTTCATCCAGGATAAAAAAATTTAAGTTTAAAAAAATTTCTTTTATCTGTGAAAAAAATAAGAAAAATTAAATAAAAAAAGAAAATTCCAAATTCATAAGAAATGTAAGTTTTTTAAATAAAGTTATGTTTGTATGTCGATATGTACGTGCATCAACGTTTTTTTTTTTAATATTGGGGTTAAAAATGTTTTGACTTGTCAAAGATAAACAAAATGGCTGACTTCCAAAACGTACTAATACAAAGTTCGTACACAATTTTACTACTGTATTTCAACCATGTACACGTACAAAGTACCGAAACAATGCAACTATGTGTTTTGCTTATTAAAACGTTTTGAAATGTAAGTGATGCAATGCATAACACTTTTAAAATAAATCTGTATTGCTTGCAAATAAAATGTTAAATGTCACAAAGCATCAACTTTAAAACCGATGCTCTGATTGCTTTTTTGCTGCGTAACTAATACTTAGCAGTGACGTTTTGGAAAGGTTTGCATTGTATATATATTGTACTGAGGCGTTCTGAAACATTATACTTTGTTCTAATACAAAGCAATTGACGTTTTGGAAGTCAGCCAATGCTGGTGTAAACGGTATAGTTTATGAAAGTAGCTTACGATCATCAACAAGTTTGAAAATTACAAGTGTAAAAACCATGAAATATATAATTTTAAATAATCACACAGTTTTTTATTTGTTAAATTTCGTTCCTAAATGAACTAGTTCTTACAAGAAATTCATGTATGTTAATAATAATCTGAAATGTATTTTAAATGCTAAATGACTTTACACAACTAAATTTGCATAAATTTCGCCTCAAAACATCAAATGAACTAAACATGAACAAACTCCCCAAGAAGTATATTTTTCTTTAACTAAATGCTACTTAAAAGAATGCATTACTATTACAAAAGGAAAAGCTCTTTTTATATAAATTTAGAAAACTACCAAATATTATAAATTTGTTGTCTTAACATGTAAAAGACAATTTTGATTTTGAATGCCAAATATACCAAACATTTGTCTTAATTTATTGCGAACTAGTTCCACAAAATTAAAATTTCATTTGAACTAATTCGCTGAGAAAAGAAAACAAACTATTTATATTGTAACATTATTTTTTGAATATGAAGTAAAGAAAATTTTTTTTTGAAACTTAATTTTGTTTAAAAATAATAGTTTAAAATTTTAAGCGAATTATTAAGTAGTTCTTTTCAAAAAAAGTTCTTATTTTAAAGAAAAACAAAAAAAAAAAACAATTTTAATTTTCAAAGTCAAGATTAACATTTAACTAACAACATCGCTGAGGTAAAAACCTCGCTAAAGAACTTAAATCAAAATGAACTAGTTCATTTGAATATTCTTTTATGTGTGGGAACTAAACAAATCTTTTCTTGAATTTTTTTTCGAATAAAGATTTTAAATGGCAAATTTTAAATGAAATAACCAATTCCTTTACTTCGATTTTTTTTTTTGAGATTTAATTCTTTAATCCAAAATAAATTCTTTACGAATAATTGGAACGATATTACAAAAAAAAAAAAAATTATTTGGTATGCATAAAGTTTTCTTTAATTTATTTTCTAAAATACTTTTGACATAAATTGCAAAAAAAGAATTTTATTGACAATGCTTATAATAATTGGCTTATAAAATATTTCATTAAAAGAATTTAATCCTTAAAAATGACATGGCTTTTTGGCACTTCTGTCAAACAATAAAATTTTAATTAAAAGGCTAACACAAACATTTCCACGGTAATTAAATTATAAAATCCTTTGAATAAAAATATGACGTGAAATTTAATTAACATTATTTTGGTGGCGAATTTTATTTGAGTGCTTTTAAATTTATTTGTCGCCTTAACCCTTAAAAAAGGTTGAACTTAAGAAATGACAATAAATTTAAAACGAAAATTATAATTTTTAAAATCAACTTTTGTTAGAGGGGGAAAGAATATACATTATACCTTATTTCAGGTAATAATCATTTAAATGAAAAATTAAGCAAAATCTGTGATCACTCATGTTTTTCACCGAAAATCGAAATTTCACAAATACGTAAGCCGTATTTCTAAATATAAAAGGACGTACGTTGTTATTTCGGGACATATTTAGTTCTACATATTCAGCCTGATTACAGTTGGCGTTGGCGTAAGCGCCTGTCGTTTTTTGTAATAGAATAAAATAACACACAACCAGTGTTCTTTAATCTACTAAAAAAAACGACTAAAGAGCTTATGCTAAGCATGTTCTGTAACTCCCGTGTCGAGAAACTTTTCGATTGAAATGTGAGAAATAAAACAAAAAATGCCATAAATTGAAACAAACCGCGGGTTTTCTTATTTAACTGCGTCTGTAACATTTTTGGCGAGTAAAAGCGGCCACGTAAGGAAATTACTCGCCAATTTACAGAAAAAGTGTGTGTCTGTGAAATCTTTGTGAGAAAGTTCCCGCTTTGAACTGTCAGATAAACTAACAAATAAAAACGGCGTGAGAAAAAATTTTAACACAAAAAAATATATTAATATGTAATGCAAAATGCAAAGTTGTTGAAAAATTTTCAATATTAGTAAATTTTGGTCGCCATCAAGGGCTCCGAGTGGAATATTATGACATTTACAACGTAAAGACGTAATATCTTTTGATAGTTTTCGACGAGTTACAGACACACTTTTTTCTCACTTTTCAAGACACCATGGAATATTTTGTTTCACATCTTTTCGACGCGAGAAGTTTTCACCAAAGTTAAAGAGCATGGATGCAGGCTGATTATTTTTCAAACACATTTTTTCTGTTCAGTTTTCTTAAACAAATTTTATTTCTAGTTCGATAAACAAAAGCAAAAAAAAAAAAAAAAAATTGTTTGAAGGTTACCATATTCTAAAGGATGGTTAAATTTCAAGGGCCGATGTTGATTTTGAATAAAACACAAACTATTTAGGAAATTATTGTAATTTTATTTTATTATAATATATTTGTATTACTCAATTATGTATGGAACAAAATATCGGCCAAATGGGCGCCGCGACCACGGCGGCACACCTCCATCCGATGGTCCAAATTTTCGATGACCCTGAGGCATAATGGAGGTTCTATGCCGTTAATTTGCCGAATTATCTCATCCTTTAGCTATTGAATTGTTGCTGGCTTATCGACGTACACCTTTTCTTTCAAATAACCCCAAAGAAAAAAGTCCAACGGTGTCAAATCACATGATCTTGGCGGCCAATTGACATCGCCATTACTTGAGATAACACGGCCATTGAATTTGTTGCGCAAAAGAGCCATTGTTTCGTTAGCTGTGTGGCAAGTGGCACCGTCCTGCTGAAACCACATATCGTCTACATCCATATCTTCCAATTCGGGCCATAAAAAGTTCTTTATCATCTCACGATAGCGAACACCATTCACAGTAACTGCCTGACCGGCCTCATTTTGGAAAAAATACGGCCCGATGATGCCGCCAGCCCATAAACCGCACCAAACAGTCACTCTTTGTGGGTGCATTGGTTTTTCGACAATCACTCTTTAATTATTATTCGCCCAAATGCGGAAATTCTGCTTATCGACAAATCCACTGAGTGAAAATGTGCCTCATCACTGAAGATGATTTTCTTCGAAATTTATCATCCATTTTCATAATAAGTCTGGATAACTTTAACACGTTGTTGGATTGTGTATTCAAATTGAGTAAGTCTGAAATAGAGAAATGTCAAATAAAATTCGGAAAAAAACTTGGCGTTTAGGTGTGGTTCACATTCAACATCGGCCCTTACAATTTAACCACCCTTTATAAGCATATTTCAGACTTTATTTAGAGCTTTTCGAGTCAAGTTGTTATTTTATTTCGCCAAATAATAAATTTTATTTGGTTCTTTTATTCCTGTTAAATGCTTTGTTCTACTTTTATAAGCATTTCTCTAATCGACAGTGAAGTAGTAAATTGCATGTTATCCAGCCCTAGAGAACTGAGGAAAAAGCATTAAAATCAGTGATGCCAAGTGTAGGAATTTCTCCCTTTTTGTAGGGATTTATTTTAAAAATTTTACATGTAGGGAAAAAGGGAAAGATTTCTTACTTCTGTTGAATTATGGGTATTTTTGTTCCATAGCAAATTTTTCTGAACATTTTCAATTGTAAACTTTCAAATTAAATAATATATATAAATTCGTAAATCTGGTAATACTTCTATAATATGAAGAAAGTAATATGTGGCATCTTTAATATTATTGAAAATTAAGTACTTGTTTAATTTTTGCTTACACTTGGTCTATTATTTTATTTTATTTTATTTTACTTTATTTTATAAAAAAAGAACCCTAACACTGTAGTTACACGTTCAACTTTTCTTGATAGTCTTTTACATATGTATACTGTTTGTCTTTTTGAAATTGAAGGCTGTGACGTATGCTGCACGCAATTTTTAAGCAATTTACTTTCAAGATGTCAACAAAAGATTTGCTCACTACAATTGTAATCGGATGGTTTCTTTAACGTAAATTTAAACACTCAATTTGAAAGAGAATTTTAAAGGCAAGTTTGTTTAAATTTTTAAAAGTATGAGTGTATTGGTAAAAAAGTGTGAGTGTAATAAAACCTTAAAGCTAAAACTTAATCGTGTATCTTTGTTGTAAAGAGTGATTGTACCATAAGGATGATGTTTATGTTGGCAGTGAATGTGAAAAAATGTTAAAACGTCATGAAAAAATCTGATTGGGTACAATTTTACAAAGTAGCTGCTCTTGAAAAGAAAATATTGACTAAACGAGATGTTGAAGCGTTTTTTTCTAAAATGTACGTTGTTTTTTGCGATTATATTTTCTTCTTATGTTACTTTTTATGCTATTTTTGTTCGATTTTTTGCAAAATTTTTGTACCTGAAATAAAAATGTACAAATTTTAAATAAGACTTTGTTTTTCGAATGAAATACCTTAAAAAGTAGTGTAGGGGAAAATTAAAGAGGAAAAAAGTCGTTGTAGTGAAAAAAGGGATTTTTTTTAATAATCGTAGGGATTTTTAAAAAGTTATCCTGGCATCACTGATTCAAATTGCCCTTATAACCGTTTTATGTCGCACAACTTTTAATTTCAGTAAAAGACATTTCGGAAACTTTTGGCCATAAAACTAGAGTTCATTTTACAAATGCTGTTTGAAAGAATTAATGGAAAACTTTTCTAAACTAAAGAGTAAAGTTGACGTTTTTTTTTTAATAAATAGTAGTTTGAAAGTTATTTGAGGGCACTTATGTACATCGAAGTTTGCTTGAATGTATTTATTACATTTCGATTCTAATAAGATATGTTTAGTGGAGTTTGTTCTTAAAGAGCATTTTTTAGACATTTACTTTTTTGGTTTTTTGGTAAACAATAACATTTACCCTCCGATTGTTTTTTGATCTTGACAAGTATTTGACCCGAAAAGCTGGCCAACATAATAAAACGTCCACGGATTGATGTAAGATTTTGCAAAAATTCGTTTTATGTAGCTAAAAATCAAACCACTAAATTTTGTGAAGATCGGTCCGTATTTTACCATAGGCTCCATATAAAGCTTGCTCTCAGAAAACACTTTACTACGCCGAAAACCGTAACAAATAATACTATTTTAGAAAGATTTGTTCCATATGTCTTTTAATCATACTGCCAAATTTCGTGAAGATCGGTCTATAATTTACCATAGGTCCCATATAACGCAGACTTCTGAAAAATCATTTTAAAACAGTGTTCGAAAATAAACATTATGTGTATATTGTTCTTTAGTGTTCTTTTCGGAAAATAAATGTGTGGACAACGCTTATAGCATTTGTATAGCAAATCATTAAAAAAAGGGGTCTCTGTTTAAGATCTTCGAACACAAAAATAATACTGTACTTATACAACTCAACAAAAAATTTAGAACATTTCGTTGCGTTCTGTTTTTATGAAACCACAAAATTCGCTGTGTTCTGCTCAGCATATTTATGTTCCCTTGTTTCAGGTGTTGGTAAAGAAAACAAAACAAAACAAAAACCAAAAGCCAGGAAAAAAATATTTCTCAAACAAGAAGAAGAAAATCGTGCTTTTTGACAAAGTTATGAAGAAAACTTAAAAAAGGCCGGCGACCTCTTCCGAAAAATCTGAAAAAAAATCTCAAAAATACTTTACAATATAAGCTTTAAAATTATGCTTGAGCCCCATAAAAAATTTTATTTTTGGGACACACTAGTGTACACAAAAGCTATTCGTGCTTTAGTCGTGCAAATTGGCAAGCAACAACAACGATACTACTGAGAAGATTTGCTAACATTTTTTGTTTGCTTATTCCTTTAACGAACACTGTACAACATTAAAATATAATAGAATTGGGCAAAACCTTTCATTTATGTGCATCTTTCATTCTCATTCAGAAAGGTTAAGTGAATTAATTCATTCTTTTTTCACCTTTCACACTGCTTTCAGAATGAAGTGTCTGGTTCTTTTGAGGAATGATTAAATTGATATTTTTAAAACAAAAACGTGTTTTATAGTTAATTGAAATTAGATTTTAGTGTTGCTGTTAAAGAGTTGTTTTAGAAATATGTACTAAATATGGACTCATGTTTATGTATGTAAAAACTCAGATTGGTTTTGAAAAATGTCATTCGTCAAAAAAAGTAATTAAAATAAGCATAACAAACAAGATAGACATAAATCAGAATATGGAAGCAAACAGAAATAGGAAAGAAAAAAGATGAGACCGAAAGATGAAAGAAATGGAAAGAAAATACGGAAATATTTCATTCTTTCACTTAAGTGAATCATTCAGTTGAAGTAATTCATTCAAGAACGACACAAGCCTAAAATAAATGTACCACTACAATTGTTCTGTTTTATAACGAAGAACAGAATACTATAATAAATATATTATAATGTTCGTTACTTTCTTGAAAAGTTATGAGCGTTATTAAGGGTTCTGTGTTAATAATTACAAAAAAAAAACACTAAAAAATAGATATCGTTTCCGGGTGTGTTGACGTACGCTAAATAAAGTTCTGTTCATTTTTGAACACTGATTTAGATTTAAAATGTATAAACTGCTAAAACTAATTTTTATCCTATATTTAAATTTGGTCAAATTGAGGTCTTTTAATACCAGAAGTAAATCTTCAGAATTTTCTGATGATTGCTCCATAATTTACCATGGGTCCAATATAAATTCCTTTGCTGAAAATCATTTTAGTACGACTAAAACTTTTCCGAATCAGGGTATATTACCTAAATAATAATATTAAATATTTAAAGGACTACAAATTAAAGTACAAAACTTTCTTTAGAGTTAACGAAAACAGTGACGCAAACGAAATTTTCGTGGTCGCTATAGATTTGATGTAGTGGGCGATATGTACAATTATGTTTTTAACAAATAATGTTATATGTACTTATATTCTACAGGTAAACAAGAAGCAGTTTTATGGGGGTGTGTGGGATGTTTGCTTTTACAGTATTGGCGATATTTCTGCTCTTCTAAAAAATGTTTAGGATATTCGTCTCTTATAGGCAGGTAATAATATTGTATTGTTCAAAGTGATGTGAATAACATTTAAAATCAATAATTCAAAACACACAAAAGTTTATGACGACAAAAAGGTATAAGAAAAAGTTGTGAAAAATAGAAAAAATTTAAAATTTAAAAGAAAATCATCAAAAATATTGACGAAACCTTTCTATATTTTGGGTTTTAAATTAGATATTAAAATTTTTCTTTGTAGTTTAATGCATTATTTGTGCTGCAGCTACCTTCACTTTTAAAAACCATTTCTTGTTTTTTTTTTTGCAATTAAAATATATACAAAACTTTTTTTTAATTTTTTAAATTAATTGTTGCAACATAAATATTAAAGATTATTCTTTTTATTAAAATTGAAACAGCCTTTGATCAAGTCTGTCGGTGAAAACAATGAAATAACTTCCAAAAACAGCCCATCGAAAAGAAATGAAATAAGAACCAAAAAAAAATGAAACAACTTCCAAAGAAATTTATTATATATGTATTCGTTTTACTTGAATATTTACGTATTTACAAATGTTAAACAATTTTAAGAAATTGCAAATAATTGAAAATGAAATAACTTCCACAAAAAATGAAATAACTCCCACAGCAAATGAAATAACACCGAAGCTCAAAATAAACTGAAATAACTCCCACGTTTATTTTTTTGGGGACTTATTTCATTTGGACTTTATTTCATTACGAAATAACTCCCAAGCAAAAAATTAAATAACTTCCAAAAAAATTAAATAAAACCGAGAGAGCTGGGAGCTATTTCATAATGAAATTAATCCCACATTTGTATGAAAAATTGTTGGGTCTAATTTCATTTTTTTCTTGGGACTTATTGCACCTGGGAGTTATTGCACGGAGCCTTAAGATTTCTTAAGAATACCTCTTGTTCCCCTGTGCTACGGTTACTTGTAAGCAGTGTTCATCTTTCGAACACAAAAATAATACTCTTCTAATCCAACTCAACAAAAAGATGAGAATATTAAATTCCGTTCCGTTTTTTTTTAAAACCACAAACTTTATTGTGTTCGGTTAAGCTCATTGATGTTCGTTCGTTTCTGTTGGGCGTATTGCCCTTTTGGCTGGTAAAAAACACCAAAAATCTTTTACAAAAACAAACACACTTATGAAAAAAAAACCAAAACGCCAGAAAAATAATTTTACACAAACACAACGTATACATATGTAGGTGAACAATACACACACAAGCTTTTCGTGCTGTGGTCGTTGCTAAAATGTATTGTTTGTTCACTTCTTTATCAATTTAAAAAAAGAAACATTATAGTACATTAAAATAAAATGTTTGTCTACAGTATCACTACAATTGTTCTGTTTTTAAACGAAGAACAGAACACTATATAATGTTCGGCTCTTTCTTGATAATATAAACGAACGGTATTAAAAAAAATAGATATCGTTCTTGAGTGTGTGAGCCGAACGCTAAATAATGTTCTGTTAATTTTAGAACACTGCTTGTAAGTAAGAATTTTTTTTTTTCAAAAATGCTTATAAAATTTTTTCAAAGCCTCCATAATTAAAAAATTATAAAGTTTTTTCGTTTTCTAAAAAATGATGTGGTTTAAGAAGAAACGCAACGGTATAGAACTTACCTACTGAAGAGTAGCAAAAAGCGTTTTCTAGCTGTCAAAAATTCTCATACCCATACAATTTGTATGAAGCATGCCTAAATAGCGCGAAGTCAATGCTTTGCAAACTGAAAATCCTATTTTGGCAACGCGCTTATCAGTAAAGTTGCCCGCTGTTGTGAAAAAAGTAATGTAGAGTTTGCTAAAAACCGTAAAAATGTGAAACCGCGGTTTCGGGGTTAAAATGATTAAAACCGGTCGGTTTCGGTTCGGTTTTCGGTTTTGAAAATATCCAAGTAAAACAACATACAAATACATTTTTTTGTATGTAATAAAATTTTTTTTATTTGTTTAATTTCAGGTACTTTTATTAAATAAGAAACGATTGTTCTTTTTAGTACTTATTTTAAATTTAAAGAGTTTTTAAATACCTTGCCATTGTTCCAGGCTGTTATGTAAAATTTTTTTGTAGAATTTGCAATTTCTTTTAGCATAAATATATATATTTAAGGTAAAAGCTAAAACCGAGGTTTTTTGGTCGGTTTTCGTTATCGGTTTTTAGGCATTAAAACCGCGGTTTCAATTTCGGTTAAACCGAACAGCAATCCCTAAAATAATGACAATTTAGCTTTTTTTTTGTCAATCTAGCGGTTTGGTCTCCATTTTTTATTTCTATTATGTGGGTTTTACTAAACAAGGAAGTTAAAGTTTGTGACACAACGTTGACGCTCTTGTTTAGGTATGGCATATCAGCGTAAAACATAAGAGGAAGAAAACGTTCCGCCTTCCGCTCTTCATTAGGTACGGCTGTAAAAATTTCATTTTGAATACGCAAATATGTAAGTAGAATATAAAATCTGACAGTCAACCACACAAAAAGAAGTACATAAGTTTTCTCTTGCACAGGGTTGCCGTTGAAAATTTCGAAAAAGTGTCATAAAAAGGCTATTTAAGAAAAAAGGGTCAAAAAGGGGTATTTAAAGTAAAGTAGAGTCAAGTTTATTAGTATGTACTTATTAAATACATTAGACTAAAATAAAAGTAATTATACATACTTGAATTATAAATCAATATTAAAACTAAGAAACAATTCACAGGTACATTCCAATATTAGTCATATTATCAAAAAAAGAAGTTAGTTTTACAAAAACCTTTGATAATGTTTTTCACTTTTTCGAAATTCTCATTCTATATTTTGTAATTAGTTCTTGACTTGGAGTCCATTCTTTCAGCTCCGATTCGACGAAATTGAGAGAGGAAAGCATGGACTCACATGTTTCAATTTTAGGTTTGTTTGTAAAAAGGTGCCCGTGGACACCATGGCACTGGACATTATGACATGCTACCAATTTTCATATGTATGTTCACAAAGTTTCGTTAGGAATATGGAAACTTGTAGTTATTTTCCAAAAGGTTCAATAGTGTCATACATTTTGTTAAATTGATACAAAGCGATAAATTAAAAAAAGGTTCACAAAAAGTGTCATATGCATGAAAAGGGGTCAAGAGTTATACTTTAGTGTCTCAACGGCAATGCTGCTCTTAAATAAAGTTTAACAAAGTTTTCCATTTCCGCAACGAGTTTTTCTAAACATTGAATATTGTAAGATGTATTTTATATGTATGATAAAAACTTCTTTTAAGATTGGCTTTTTACATAAATACGGGCGTTTTCTTTTGTTTATAAACAATGTATAGAAAATCATATTTATCATTTATAGCTTTAACTAAATAGTTTAAAGAAGATTATCTTTTTTTTAAAAAAGGTTTGTCTCTTGTTTCGTAAGAGCAACTTTTAATACTTCTGTAGTGGCTGCAATGCAGTTTACAAAATAAAGGGTGATTTCTTTAGCGTAGTTTTTTTAAAAATCTAATAAAACACTCAAATTTGCATCATATTTTTAAAGTTTTTATTGGAATCGATAAATTGGTCTCTGCCATTTACTTTTTAAAACTAACTTTATGCAAATGTTGCCCGCGGCTCCGGTTCAAATGGTCCATTCGTAAGGTCCAATTTCGCACCACTTTTTCGAGCATTTCAGCCTGTATTCCATGAATAACACGTGTTATGTTATACTCTAAGGCTTCAATCGTGTTTGGCTTGTCCTTGACCCACGACTTGACCAACGACTTCACATAACCCCACAAGAAATAGTCAATAGGCGTCAAATCACATGATATTGGCGGCCAACTCACGGGGCCATTTCGAGAGATAAACTGCTCACCAAATTCATCCTTCAATATGCCCATTGTTTCACGAGCTGTGTGGCATGTGGCATGTGGCACCGTCTTGTTGAAACCACATATCAACCAAGTCCAACTCAGCCAATTGGGGCAAAAAAAAGTCGTGTATCATGGCTTGATATCGGTCGCCGTTGACGGTAACGTTTCTTCCACGGTCGCCTTTGAAGAAAAATGGACCGATGTTGCTACCAGCCCACACTCAAAAAAAAAAAATCAATCCATCCGTACTCAAATCAATCCGAAGCGGTAATAATAATACGGTGAGTACGGATTTTCTTGAATCAAGTACAGAAAGATTGATTTAAGTACGGATTTTTAATCGCAAAAACCTTAAACTATACATATTCAATCCCGTTTTCGTACTTGAAATAATGAGATTGATTTAAGTAAACCTAAGATTGAACCAATCTCAAAATGCGCTTGATTCACGTTCTTAAGTTGATTTTATGTCGAATTCGTGCTTCAAAAAAACAAAAAAAGAAATTAGAACAAATTATTTTGTACTCTTCGTGGTACACATGAGTCTGGTCAGACCTTTTTTCAATGTGTAAGCCGGAGGGTTAAACACAGCCAAAAGTTTAATCTTTTTTTGCTTGATTTATGAGTTTTATACTTATTTAAAGAAATTCCGCGAGTGATTTTCGAAAGAAATCCCATTTAGGATTGTTTTGAGTACGTTTTAGTGTTATACGTACTTGAATTTTTAAGTACGACTCGTACTTAAAATAATCATAAAAAGCTTGATTTATCCCGAGTGTTTTTCTTTCTGTGCATAAACCACACCAAGCTGTCGTTTTTTGGGGATGCATCGGTAACTCTTGTACGGCATGTGGCTGTTTTTCACCCCAGATGCGGCAGTTTTGCATGTTTGTGTATCCATTTAGACAGAAATGAGACTTATCGCTAAACACAATTTTTCGATGTAACAAACGATGGACATTTCTCACAGAGCACGAATTTTGATAATAAATTTCAACGATTTGCAGTCGTTGCTCGTTTGTTAGTTTCTCCATGATGAAATGGCAGAGTATACCGAACACTTTTCACTTTCACAGATGTAGTTTGGACGCAATTACCAACCAATGCTGCCAGCCCGAAAAATTTAATTGATAAAAAATCACCCTTTTTATTTAAAATGGTAACAGTGGAAATAATTCAAGTTCAATGTGAACTAAAAATTGCTATAACTCAACTATTTTATTTTTAAGGTTTTTTTCTTTAAAATATGCAAATTTATGCTTTAGAAAGTTGAAAAATGCAAATATATTTCCGTTCCTGAATGTCATCTTAATGTATACATGTTTAGAGTTTTTTCTAACCGGGATTTCCATGCCTGAAAATTCAATATTTTTTATACCTACTTTCCCGGGAATTTGCGGGAAATTTCGTTTAAACAAAAATTAACAAAACTAGGGAGAAGATCTTATTAAATAAAATAAATTGTAAAAAACTTTCGTTTTCTCTAATCACAATTGAATTCCCAGTTTTGGAAGATCTTTAATTGAAACAAAATTAAGTCAATTATACAAAGCTCGTAAAATCTTGCCTTTATTATGGGAAACTTTAAACATTTTACTTTAGGACCACGTTAGGTTTTCAATAATAAGATCATTGGCGATTATTGAATTTTTAAATTAGCTGTTATTCTATAATCTTTGAACATATTTTTTTTAGTTGTGTTTAGTAATTGTTTTTATTATATATGGGCATTTCCATCATGTCAAACGTAACCGTCACAGTAAAAGTGAAAAAAATGTCAAAATAAAATGGATTTTTATTTTGAAAATAGGTTTAACTTATAGCTCTTACCTATAATTAGCGCTATTGTTGAATTTGATAAATTTTTTCGTTTTCAAAACATTTGCAAAAAATCAAGCGCTCCGCACATGAAAAACACAGAAGTGGTTTTCGCGGCCACCAATTCAAACGCCGATTTCAGCGAAACTTGAGGCAATATTTTAATGCGACAACCTTTAGAATTTTATGCACTAATGTCTCTTAAAAATTGGTTTTCATTTTGCCCATAAATAATTTATAATTTTTTTAAGTTAAAGTAACTTCGGGTATTGTATGCAATTTTTGAAAAATTATATCAGTATAAGCAAACTCTTCATCGGGCTAGTTGAAATATGTTACTAAATCGATTGCCTAACTATGCTCTTCTCAAAAAATGTTATTTTCTTAATACTCAAAAAAGAGTTATAAATGAAAAATCTGAGGTACCTCAAAAACAGTGATTTGAAAAATTTAAGGGTAATGTGTAACCCCCCTGGTGGGTAATATAGAATACGAAACAAATTCAGTGAAATGCGCATAGAAGTTAGATTTCCCTCAACAATAAATTTCAGTGTATATATTAAAGACCTGCACGAGTGTATCAGTAAGTATTGTTAAAACAGATACACCAGATATTTATCTGTTACTACTGATATAAATGAGAGAATTAGTGTAACTGATATTGTATGGTTTTGCTATTGCCCACTCACCATATCTTAAAAACAAAAACAGATGCTTATGGTTTTGGATTGAGTGTGTCATAACCTTTTTTTTTTGCTTACAAATATCTGTTGTCACCATAAGTATTTCTACAATATCTGTGGTTATCTGTTGTATGCTAAAATATTGTTGGCGAGTTGATGAAAATAAGAGAGTTTATAAAAACTTGTATAAGATCTCAACCAGGGGTGCCAGATGGTTTTAGTAAAAAATCGGCATATTTTCAAAAACAAATCGGAAATCATATTATGAAAAACGGCAAATTAAAATTACTGTTTAAAACACAATAAAACATTTTTTTAATGACAAAAACAACAAAGCAAAACAATTAACTATTACATAATGCTTTAAAAAAAATAAATAAAAATAAATGTTTTATAAATTTTATTTAATTAAAAAAATTCCGGGGTATCTGATAGCAGATTTATAATTTCAAACTTAAATAAAAAATGTAATAATTGACACAAAGTTTTATTAAAAGCATTGAACGGTTAAATGGAAATGCAATGGAAATGGATTTTATTTTTTAAAGAATATGTCATCCACATGTCATTTGTCGACTTGAACACACTGTTCAAAACGGAGCCTTGTTTTTTCGAGAATTTAAAAAAAATGACCCAATTTTCTCATGTAAAGGTATTTGATTTTTCAATCGAGGGTTGGAGGTTCTTGGAGACCAGTAATGGTAGATTTGTTTGTTGACGTGGCTATTTAAGTGAAAATGAACTTTGAACAAAATTGTCGACGAGCAATTACGTAAGAATCATTGCCATTAAAAAATGTCTCCTAAGCGAACGCGCGATGCTCACTCGACTACTGTGACTAACAAATCCTCCCAATCGATAATTCCAACGGCGCCAACCTCCCTCCGCACCGTTTATTACTTTTTGAAATAATCGCATTAAAAATATAATTTTGCCACCAGACACCCTTTATATGAATAGATTTTACTTAAGGGTAAATGGCAGGTACCGTTAATAAGAGTGAAAACTCTTCATATTAGAGTCAGCGGAGACATATACTGTCTTATACCAATAGGTTCGTCTCTTTAAGAACCTATGGTGATCTAGAATAAACGATCTTAACTCCACAGTTAAAAATTATTTTTCAACGAAAAAATAAAAGTAGGTTTTAAGTATAAAAGTAGTAGTAAGTTCGGATGAACTCAATTTTCAATTGCGAACCTTTAACCATTATCGTTATATATATTTTATTTGTTTTGTAAGTGTTTCTCAAAAAATAGGCACTTTGATAATTTAGAGGCAAAAATCGTCCAAATGCCGATAAATCGTTAAATATGGCAGGCCTGATCACAATGATTCTCGCTTGTGTTGTTGTTGTTGCTCGACAATTTGCGTCGTAGGTATAATAAGAAACTAGTAGTGTTGTTGTTGCTTGGCAATTTGTACGTCCACAGAACGAGCAGCCTGTGTGTTTTGTTTTTGTAAATTTTTTTGTTTGGCTTTTTTTCGCTCGAAATACATTCACGCTCTCTTTCATTGAAAATAACGGTATCGTACAATAAGTAACTTATTGTATTCCATAAGTATCCACTAGTATCTGCTTTTGCGAAACAGATATAAGCAGATATGATACTCTCTTTCGCTTTTTTATCAACTTACATCCACTCTTTTACAAATCATATCAACATCAACTTATATCAGAAACACAAGAGCACTCATCCATACGCATCAACTTTAGAAAAAACACAGAAACAGATATAAACAGATACATCTGTGCAGGTCTTTAGTATATATCAAATATGAAAAATTGGCAATTTATCACGTCATACAGAAATCTTATTAATAACAAATTCTATTTAGCATATACATAATTTTTTATTTGAGTTCATTAAAAACAAAAGGCATCCTTCTTGACATGAATTGTTGTTTAAAAAATATTCCATTTAAAATAAATTCTCTGTCTTCATGGCATTAGCCGATTGTCAAATTTTTTAAAACAAATCTTATCAAGTCATATCGTCATAATGTCCTTAATAATATTTTACAATAGTTTAAAAAAGATATTGTTGTGTTTCCAACAAAATAAAAATTTTAATGCTGTGATCATTGATTCGTCACAACTTTACAGTAGAAATCTAAATTATAAGCGGTTGCCCACAGCAGTCATATATATTTCTGGAAATTATTTTAAGACATATGACTTTACAACTTAATGACTACCTTGTGAATACCCCAATTGTTTAGTTAATAATTTGTTATATAATTTGTTAAACAGTGTAAAAAAACACAAATAAAATATCACTATTTGGAGCAAAATAACGGTTTAAATATGCACACAAAAAAAAAAGTCGACAACACCTGTGCGACCATTTGCATAGCCAAAACCGTAATCTTAATATTTTTATCTTAACATAGCAACATATAGGGAGCGTTTCAAAAATCTATTTAGTTTGGGAAATAAAGGGGGGTTCCACACTGCCCATCTATTCCACAATACCCGAAATAACACTAGTTTTAATCACATTCGCATGTGACATGTCGCACGTGACATTTTTTGCCATCATTTTATTTATATTGTGTCCAGCCCTCTTTTTGCAAAATTATATATTGTTACGTTACTGCCTTTCAATAACGTTTTGGTTTATTTCCTTTATAATAAAGCGTTTCGAATTCTTTATTGCAACTTAATTAAAATAAATAAAACACAAACCCTTACACAACTCTATTTAGTACTAAGTCTTTTTAACAACCGTAATTTATAGCTTTTATTCACAACCAATTATAATTTTGTGAGCGTTATACGTTATTAACAAACGTCTAAACTTAGAATGATCTTACTATGCTAGCCGCCGCAAGTATTTATACTGCCATTCGGCCATCTAGAACATTCGAAATGTTTTTCGAAGGTTCGAGGCTTTACTATTCACCACTCTATTTAATTTATGGCGGCACTTATGTTTTCATAATTTCACGACTTATACTAAAGCTTTTTTAACGGCCATTTCGAGGGCTTTCTGAACATTGGGATTGCAGTGTACTAAATTATAACAATTTTTAATAACAATGTAAACTAATAAAATTACTTATGAATACAAGATAACTAATAAATACAAGATAACTAAAAATTATAACTAATTCTTAACCAATAATTACAACTAATTCTTAACTAAAGTTACTTTCGTAACAATATAAACCAGCTTAGTTAAAATTTTTTTAAATGAACACAAGTACTTAATGTACTATATAGGTTCGCCAGGTGGCCGAATTTTGACCACTTGACAGTAACTGCCTACATACTCCGCACATACGTATATATGTACATATGTATTTGCGATTCTTTGTTCAAATTACGAAAAAAAATGGTATTATAGTATTTAGTATAAGCCCAAAAGTATACTAAAATAAATTACTAAACCATTTTGCACTTGCTATGTTGTAAGACCATTTGCAATCATTTTTGAACTCTACTAATATATTTCAAGAGAACCATTGCGTTTACACAGGTGTGAACTTGTGTGCTGGCAAGTAAATATATGTATTTACATAAATAAATCATTTATATAAAAAAAAAATTTTCCAAGTTTTAATTTTCACACTAACGATGTCGCACGTGACCAAATTTATATGAGTACTACAATCACAAATCTTCTTTTTTTCAGTAAGGTTTCTTTTATTTTAATTTTACAAAAAATCACTTTTTGTTCTCGATATTTCATGAGCTTTCTGCATTTACTTTCGACGCACTGATAGAAAATGTTGTTTCTTAATATCGCTCGTGACATCGATATATGAGATAATACAAATAAAAAAAAATACAGTTGCACTTCGACTTCGACTTTGCATTAGTAAAACTCGAAATAGGTTATAAATAAATATTACATTTTCTTACATTAATTAAATTTAATCGTATCCGTGAAAATATGCTAAAACAAAGTCTTTTCAAGAACTTGAAATTTTTTTGTTTCGGCGAAACTGCCCATATCAAGCTTTTGAGTACTAAAAATTAAGCTTTTTTTTTAGAAAACTAAAAAATGTTCTGTTTTAAGATGAAACTGCAAAGCATAATGGAAAAAGAAAATTGTATTCTTATCTCAAGAGTTGAGTTAACAATATCTTCTTAAGAATGATTTACTATACATTACACAGAAAAAAATAAAAATTTATTTCAATTAAAAAATTTGCGATATTAATTAAAAAAATATTTAAATTTGCACCAGTAAACAAATTAATAGTATCAATTCAATCAGTTAATAGTATTAATTAAACGTTTAATTCACTTGATTAAACGCTTAATTCACTTGATTAAGTTTTTAATTAAAACTGATTGTATTTCTGATTAATGCTTTAATTGGTGAAACATTTTGGAGAATTTTTTCTGTGTAGTGATATTAAGTCAAAACTTGCGATTTTTATTAATGACGTTGTTGCAGCAAATGATGTGTGCATAAAATGGTAAAAAATGGGCAAAACTTAAAACCAACATTTTTTTTCGTACGAATTTATATAGCGACCAGTTTTGCCATTAGGATACGAAAGATAAATTGTTCGTATGTTTTGATGACCTTTTGAATCTGAATCTGACCTTTTGAATCTGTACGCAAAATGTACAAAAATAAAATATTAAACTTTCCGTCTCTTGGGTTTAACAGTGACATCGCCGCTGATGAGTATTGGGGAAAAAGCGTTTAATTTAAAAAATGTGTTAATGACCCGATGTTTAAAAATTTGAAAAAAAGAAGTTTGTTTAACATTTGTACTTTCTTTTTCGAATGCATGTGTGGAGAGAATTTTTATCCAACTAAAACTTATTGAGACTGATCATCGTTACTGACTCAATATTAATACAACAGCAGCTTTTATAATGGTGAAAGAAACCGTTAAGGAAACCTTAATCGAAGATTACTAGTACTAGTTAGAAGTTGTTCTGAGGAAATATGAACATCTTTTTTATTTGCAAGAAATTTATATGAACTTTTTGATATAATCGCATTACTGCCTATTTCCGATGTGCGTAAGAATCCTTTCTTTCAAATAATTACATTGAAAACAAAAACAAATTTTTATTTTGTTTTAAATGTATTAGTACGAAAGAAAGATTTTTTCGCACATCTGAAAAAGGCTATTAGTATAAACGCCTTAACTCGTATATTAATTTTTACAAAAATAAATTTGTTTTGATAACAACTAAAGATAATGCTAAGTTCACACTTAGGTTTTTAAACGCGTTTAAGCAAAATGTTTATTTAGCTAATCAAAACCGTTCACATTACATTTGAGATGATTAAGATGACAGATGATTAAGAAAAAAAATACAACAAACAAATTTATATTTCTTTAAAGTATTAAAAATGGATAAAAACACTTTTATTAAGTTATCAGAAGATTGTTTTAATCATTTTAATGATGAAATTGTAAAAATTTATGAATTATTTAAGGAAAAAAATAAAAACATTAAGCAGAAATCTTAGCCGGTTCTACACGATCATGTTGGCGATTCTACATTTGAGGTATGTTCAGTGGATTCTATGTGATTTATGAAGTGAATTAGTTGTAATCATGTCAATTTGAAGTGATTAACAAATCACTTCAACGTATGGGTAATCATCTCGATTTTGAAGTGATTAGAGCTTAATCACGTTCGAACTGCTTAAACGCGTTTAAGAAGCTAAATGTGAACATACTATAAGTTAATAAATGTTAAACGTTAAAAATGGATATTAAAATTTTTTTTAAAATGTACTTTTTTGGGAAAAAGCGTATCTTTTTGGAAACTAAAATGTATCTTTCTCTAAATTTCACTGGCAACACTGAAAGCGACATCGGTATGTCATAAAAAGCATTACAAAAATTGGACCTTTAGTGAAAAACTACCAAAATTTTTAGAGTAAATTTATTTTTGACCAGCGATATAGATTTGAATAAATGTTAACATAAAGGGGCAAACAGGGTAAACATTGATGCTCTCGGTACTTTTTATAAATACGTTTTATTTTAATTTTTGCGATCCTAAATTAAAAATTTTTGCTTGAAGGAATTTAAAAGTATATTTTTAAAGACAGTCTTTCAGGACGTAAAAGTGGGTAAAATAGGGAATTTTCGGTACTTTTTAATTAATCTCCTTTAGACTGCAAAAATTTTAAAAGTTTAATTATTTTTACGCTACAGCTATTACTAGGGACATTAGGGTGGCCGTTATTTTTTTTATTTTGATTTCTTATATTCTCCCCCCCCTAAATCGGTTCAGTTTTATGTAAAAAAAAATACAAAAAAATTTCGTAGCGATAAGTTGTGTTTTAGGGGGGGCGTCCGTCCCTCAAAATTTGCCATCAAGCCATTTATTCAAATGTAATTTGTTTGCGTATGACTATTTTCTAAAAACAACATTTTACAAGAATATGATATATGGCAATATTTTAGCTCTTCTAGTCAACAACATAAGCCTCTAAGAAAGTTTTTTGCTAAAATCAATATTTTAGAAAATAATTAAGAAAATAAAAACAAAATACCAAACATTTTATATACGTTTTATATATATAAAAGGTGGATTTAATGTCAAGTGACCCAATTTTGAAATAGATGTCTTTCGATTTAAATGAAATTTACACCAATTTTAGTACTGTTAGATAGTAGCTTAGACACAAATTTTCAACAAGATCGGTCTAAAAGTTTCTGAGTTAGAGGGGGTCAAAGTTTGACATTTTGGCCATACAGGTGTTCTTTCTCATCCATGTAACTTATTACCAATTGGTGTAAGCAAAATTTGTCCCAAGTAGCTTAGATAGCTTTTTGATCAAACTTTTTAAAAAAATTGTTTTTGTTTTTTTAAAAAATTTTTAAAATTTTTTTTTTTAAATTTAACACTTGGCTAAAAAAAATAAAAAAAAAAGTTTTAAATTTAAAAAAAATATTAAAAATTTTTTAAAAAAAAACAAAAAAAATATTTTTAAAAAAGATTGATTAAATAGCTATCTAAGCTACTTTGGACAAATTTTGCTAACACCAATAGGTAATAAATTACATGGATGAGAAAGAACACCTGTATGGCAAACTTTGACCCCCTCTACCTCTGAAACAATTTAACCGATCTTGTTGAAAATTTGTGTGTAAACTACTATCTAATAGGACTAACCTTGGTGTAAATTTCATCCAAATCGGAAGACATCGATTTCAAAATTGTGTCACTTGACATTAAATCGCCTTTTTATACCCTCCACCACAATTAGTTGTGAAGAGGGTATACTAAGTTTATCATTCCGTGTGAAACTTTTTTATTATTCATCTCAGACCCCATAAAGTATATATATTCTGGCTGCTTGAGTAATTCTAAGTCGATTTAGCCATGTCCGTCTGTCTGTCCGTCTGTCCGTCTGTTGAAAACACGCTCACTTTCGAAAAACTCAAAAGAAATAAACAAACTAGGTGTCAAATTGCTTGTAGTTATCCTAAGCAGTTTGGGATTGAATTTCAGCAAAATCGGTTCAGTAGGACCAGAGCTATGAATCAAAATGTGGAACCACCACCTTCAAAAACTTGATAATTTTGTTACAAAAACTAACATAAATGATGCAAAAATGCACGGAATGGCATAAGATTTTGCCCAAGTCCGTTTTATTCGACTAGAAATTACACTGTAAAATTTCGCGAAGGTCGGTCCATAATTTACCCTAAGCCCCATATAAACACTACTCCCGGAAAACCGTTCAGTACGCCTAAAACCGTAAAAAATAATGCAATCATAACAAATTTTGGCTCGTCACAATTTTATAGGACTATAAATGATACTGTGAAATTTCGTGAAGATCGGTACATAATTTACCCTAGGCACCATATATGCCCTACTCCCGGAAAACAGTTTAGTCTCCTAAAACCATAATTAATAACAAATCGTCACAGTTTAAGATAATAATAATAAAAAGACATCATACAGATATTACTCCTTAAACATTCGAACTGTCGGTGGAGGGTATCAAAGATTCGGCACAGCAGAATATAGCACTCTAACTTGTTATATATATAACGTATATAAAATGTTTGGTATTTTGTTGTTATTTTTTTAATTATTTTCTAAGATATTAGTCTTAGCAAAAAACTTTCTGGGAGGCTTATGTTGTTGACTAGAAGAGCTAAAATATTGCCATATATCATATTCTTGTAAAATTTTGTTTTTAGAAGATAGTCATACGCAAACAAATTACATTTGAATAAATGGCTTGATGGCAAACTTTGAGGGGCGGACGCCCTCCCTAAAACACAACTTATCGCTACGAAATTTTTTTGTAATTTTTTTTACATAAAACTGAACCGATTTGGAGGGGGAGAGTAAAAGAAATCAAAAAAAAAAAAGTTCTCCATACAACTAACGGCCACGCTAAGGGACATACATAGGTACATATACAAAATATTGGAATTTTGGTACTTTTTTTAAAAAATTTTTTTTTTGATACAATTTTTGTAAACTTAAAACTAGCAAAAAAATAAAGTACCTTTGAGGGGTTTCTTGCTATAATATTTTTACAAAGTGTAAAGCGGCTCATACACTTGCAATATTATTGCTCAAATTTTTGAATTGTACAATTATTTCGCCAATGTGTATGTGATATTGGAAGGCGGCACAATAATTTGTCAAGAATCAAAATCCATTCGATTTTGAAATGTGCTGTTAACAATGTATTTTTTTTCTTTTAAAGGTTAGGTTTTGTTTTAAATAAAAATTGCGCCATATTATAATTGAAACCATTGTGCCAATTATTGAATAATATAGGGCAATATAGAAATAATATCGCGAATAACATTTACAATAATATTGTAAATGGATGAGGCGCTTTAGTAGTAAGGATATTAAGGTCAATGATGGTTTGACACCACCGTGCAACGCAGGGTCTTAAAAGCTAGTCTGTTATACATTTTGTCTATAAAAAATATTTTAAATCTCCTTTAATGTTTTTATGCCACCTTTGTAAACTTTATTATACATATATGGAAGTAATATGTGTTAAAATAAAAATGCTATGCATATTTTAAAACTCCCAAAAAGCACGTTTCATTATAACTTTTGATTTTGTCTTTGGCTCTATGCTGCCAAAAAAAAAAACAGACGTGATTTTGGGGAAATGTAACTTGTTCATCGTGCACTACAGAAGCATACGATATCCAGATTAATTTCACTTTTACATGAGTAAATTAACATTTCGTCACCTTCACCTACAGACATTTTATTACGAATAAAATTTGCAATCAAATCACAATATTATTTTTAAAATGTTAAAGCTTTAATTTGACTGAAGGATTGAAAAGGGTTTTGCAGCATAAGCATGATAATATTTTTTAAATATACATAGTTACATATTAAAAAAAAAACTGTCATGTAATATGGTTAATAATAAATACATACAAATTCTCATGTTTATTCAGGAAATAAAATTCTTTCAAAATAAATTATAAAAATGTGTCATGAAACTTAAATATGTATAACGGCTCACAGAAAAAAATGCACGTCAATTTTTTTTTCAAGTAAACTTTAAATGAAAAATAAAAATAGTTTAATTAAAGAATTTAATCAAGTCAATTAAAAGTTAACTTATAAAGGGTGGTAAAATTTTAAGGGTCGATGTTGATTTTGAATAAAACACAAATTATTTAGGAAATTATTGTCATTGTCTTTTTATTATGACAATATTGGTATGGTAAATATGTATAGAACAAAATATCGGCCAAATGGCTGCCGTGACCTAGGCGGCAGACCTCCATTCTATGCCGTGAATGTGCGTCCTTAAGCTCTTCCTGTTGAAACCACATATCGTCCACATCCATATCTTCCAATTCGGGCCATAAAAAGTTCGTTATCATCTCGCGATATCGAACACCATTCACAGTAACTGCCTGACCGGCCTCATTTTGGAAAATATACGGCCCGATGATGCCGCCAGCCCATAAACCGCACCAAACAGTCACTCTTTGTGGGTGCATTAGTGTTTCGAAAATCACTCTTGGATTATCATTCGCCCAAATGCGGCAATTCTGCTTATTGACGAATCCACTGAGGTGAAAATGTGCCTCATCACTGAAGATGATTTTCTTCGAAAATTGTTCATCCACTGTTGCCATTTCTTGCCACCATTCTGACCATTGACGACGTTTGGAATGGTCAAGAGGCTTTAGTTTTTAAGTCAATTGCACCTTGTAAGCGTGTAAATGCAAGTCTGTATGCATAATGTTCATCAACGACGAGCGTGAGAGGCGCAATTGTTGGGGACGACGACGAGTTGAGGTGGATGGCTCTTTAGCCATACCATCGCGAACAGCAGCAATATTTTCTGCAGTACGAGCTGTACGAGCATGCACTTGTGTTTTGACATCTTCTATAGACCCAGTTTGCTCAAATTTTTGCACGATTTTTCCGATTGTACGCACATTTGGACGATTAAATTGACCGGAAAAATCACGATATGCATTTTGATTTAAACGCCCATTTGCATAATAAGCCTGAATAACTTTAACGCGTTGATCGATTGTGTATCTTTCCATGGTTCAAATTGAGTTAGTCTGAAATTGAGAAATGCCAAATGACATGCAGAAAAAAACTTGACGTTATATTTAACTAATACTATTAATTTGTTTACTGGTGAAAACTCAATTAATTTTTTAATTAATATTACAATTTTTTTAATTGAAATCTATTTTTATTTTTTTCTTAATTAAAAAAGTGATTTGCGAGAAAATAAACAGTGAAATTTTGAATAAAATTATATTGTCTGTATAAAAATCGTCGAAGTTAAGAACACTTTCCTCCACCTTAGTTCCGTAGTTACTTTGAATGGTAGTTACTCCAACTACAATATTGAAATTTTTGTTACTTCAAAAAAGTATCAAAAAGGGAAAATATGGGGAATTTAATTTCTTTTTTTTAATTTTTCGTGCTGTAATTTTAGAATTTTCTAGATATTGAACTTATGGCTAATAAATTAGTGAAGGTTAAAACGCTGGTTTAGTTGAACTAAACTTAAATTTATTTGTAGCTTAAACTCAAAAACTATAAATCAGTGTCCCAGGTTTTTATATGTAGTTAAGAAATAACATCTGGCCGCACTACGACAAATCTTGTCAAATTCACATGGTCTGTATTGGTAGTTTAAACGCCCAATTTTATACGTTTAAAGATGGTTTAAATGTTTAGTGATTTAAAGATTTGTTAAATTTGTTTAAACACATTTTAAACCAAAAATAGAGTTTTTCAGCCCTTAGAGGCATACAATTATAGCTGCAGGGTCCTGATGGAATGAGAACCTTTAAGACGAAAACTGTTGGTACTTTTTTGTTCTTCAACTGGTACTTTTTGTACATTTTCGTTAGTATTGGAACTAGAAACATAAAATTTAATATGTGTGGTTCTGAGTGAATAAGAATCTGTAAGGGGGAGCTTTTTGGTACTTTTTAGTTCTACAACTGGTACTCTTTTGATTTTCGTTAATATTGGTCCTCGAAACATAAAATTAAACCAACAATGTCCTGAGTGGGTAAGAATTTTAAATTGTCGTTAGTATTGGACCTAGAAACAAAAAATTCAAGACGCAATGTCCTGAAACGATAAGAATCTTTAAAAGGGAAGTTTTTGTTACTTTGTTCCTTAAATGGTACTTTTTGAATTTCCGTTAGTCCTGAGTGAATGAGAATATGTAAGAGGAATATTTTTAGTACTATTTCGATCTTTAAATGGTACTTTTTGAATTTTTATTAATACTGAAACTAGAAACATAAAATTCAACATTCAGAGTCCAGAGTGCTTTAGAAACTATAAGAGGAGACTTTTTGGTACTTTTTTGATTATCAATTGGTACATTCTGATTTTTTTTTATATACAGCCCAATTATGCATAAAAATTCCCCGGGAGTTTTTTCCCATTTTTACAATTGAATTAACATAGGAATAATGGGAAAAGGGAGAAAACTCCCAGGGAATTTTTATTCATAATTGGGCTGATAATTGAACTTACAAAACTAAATTAAACATTCACGGAGTTGAGTGCTAGATAATATATGGTCCGGATATTGGCCCCACGACAAATCGATCCACTAAGACGACAAAAAAAAAAAACAAATGCTCGAAACATGTAAATTAATATCTGTGGCATTTTGACAAAACATCTTAAGTCAAAATTAAAAAGTTGAAATTTTTTCAATAATTTTGTTATTGTTAGTTACATATATTATTGTTAAAATTTCCTGACGATGCTAACCGATGGTTAGCGAAATATTGAAAAAATAAATAATTTAAAAAATTTTTTAAAAAAAGACCTTAAGCTTAAATAAAAATAATTAGTTATTAAATTAAAAAAGGTCAAACAAAAAGTTATATATAAAGTTGAAAAAAAAAATGTTGTAAATCATACGAATTTTCATTAAAAAAAAACATTTTTTTTATCAAATAGAAACTGGGAATTATCTCCTTTCGTAGGTTACTTTATATGGTTAAAATGGTTTATTTTATTATTTAATAAAAATGATTTTTTCACCAAATTTTATTTAAAAACTTTTTTGCTATCTTATCCCGACTTAAGATGTTTTGCCAAAACGCCACACATATATACTAATATGCATATTTTCTTCATATTTGCATAAATAATAATGGTCGAATTTTGACCACTAGGCAAACACTGGTTTTTTTACATTTACCCCACTGTGCAAAGTAGTTTATTTTTTAATTAATCAGAGTCAATTTATTTGATTACTTTTTAAAATTAATTACACTCTACTAACAACGTTGAAATTCTTTTAAAATAAACTCAAACAAATCCTGCGAAAGTAAAAACAGTTTCAAATTTAAACTCTAGCAAAAAAAAACAATATGTCGGCAAATGCGTTAATAATCCTGTTGGTAATTTTTTATCAAATTATTTTCAATAATTTTCCAGTCATGGGTATAACCTTAAATTATTTACAATAAAAAAAAAAAAAAAAAACAAATTTAGCTTAAACTAAATCCACTTTTCAGCATCGGCCTTCGAAAGTTTAGAAGATTCCGCCTGTCAGGGCAAACATCAAATCGGTCTCGAAAAAGATCTTTATATTGCTTATCGTCAACTTAAAGCGATCGAGCTTGTAGATTTCGATAAAACACCAAATGAAACAATTTTAGAAAAAAATGATCAAATGCTGGCGATTAAGTTGAAGTATCTTGACACTAAGCCCACAATAAAACTAGATTTTGAATCAACTTTGGGCGTAAAGGGCACATTTCGTTTGGAATTTTTATACTTCCAATGGTTTCACAAGGTACCAAGGTCGTTATCATATGGAAATTTAACATTTCCAGAGGAATTACATGCAGTTTTTTATAATATAAAGGCAAAAGGTTTTGGTCATGCTGTGTTTGAGGACAAACAAGTAATAGTCTTGGCCTTTGGAATAAAGGTAAAAACTAAATTAAAGTGTCGAAAAAATTCATGTTTTTTTTTTTTTTAAATGTAAAATATTCTCAGGTTCGTCCCTTCCAAACCAAATCATTTGATGCTTTAAAGGAAAATCTTAAATTTCTACAGCATGGTTATGGTAAAACTTCTATTGCAAATAACAATCTGAAAAATTGGTTCAATTTTCGAATCCAGCAAAAATTTTATATTTACGAAGGCACTTTGTTGCAGTTTAATTGTGAAGGGACAGTGGTATGGATCGACTTTGTTGATAAGTTGCCCATGTCTCCGTCAACAGTAAGTTTGATTGCTTTTTTTCTGCAGTTTTTGTTTATATTTTAATTTAATTTTTTAAGGTAAAAGAGTTCCAGAAACTAAAAGGAAGCGGTGATCAACCATTAATAAACGTTTTTTCTGAGACTTCTAAACCTAAAGGCAAAGTGTTTGCAAACGTAAACTCGATTTCTAAAACAAACTTAAACGTTTTTACAATGTTCTGGTAAAATAGTTTTATTAGAATTCAGAACCTGCTTTTTATTTATTAAAACATTTTTCTCTTTATCTTAAAGATTTTGCACTTATTTATTTTAAAATAAAAATTTAAATCTTAAGATTAGTCACTTAAAGGGCACAATAAAATCAAATCGTGTTTAATTTTTATTTTTTCCCCCCTCTTTTTCTTTAGTTTACATTAAACTGTAAAAATGGGAAAGGAGAAAAAATTTCTGGGCAATTTTTATTCAAAATCGGGTTTCATATGACACCAACAATAAGGGAAGTATAATACAAATAGAAAGAGACCTACGATAAAAGACAGTGTCTAAATTTATAATGACCTGCTTTTACACACGATCTATAGTTGCTTTAGTATATATTATAGAAGAGAAGAAATGACTATCCCTAGGGAAAAGGGAACTAACACCAAACTTGTCACGTGACATTTTTACAAGTTTAATTTAATTTTGTAAGTTCAATAATAATAAAAAAACTCAACAAGTACCAATTGAAAAACAAAAAAGTACCAAAAAGTTTACTCTTATAGTTTATCAATCCCTCTGGACTCTGTATGTTAAATATTATGTTTCTGGGTTCAGTATTAATAAAAGTTCAAAAGGTACCAGTAAAAGTACGAAAAAGCACTAAAGAAATCCCTTTTACATATTCTCATTCATTCAGGACCTTGCATGTTTAATTTTATCTTTCAATAATAACGGGAATTCAAAAAGTACCAGTTGAAGAGCAAAAAAGTACCAAAAAGTTACCTTTTATATATTCCCCTCCACTCAGGACATTGGCAAATTTAATTTTATGTTTTTAGGTCCAATATTAACAAATATAAAAATAATAACCAGTTGTATAACGAAAACGTACCAAAAACCTCCATCTTACAGACTATTTTTCAATCAGGATAATGCATGTTTAATTTTATGTTTCTAGATCCAATACTAGCGAAAATTGAAAAGTACTAGTTGAAGAACGAAAAAGTATATACCAACATCGTTTAAAAAACTGCAGTCAAAGTAGAAAAACTGCCATTTCTTCTGCTTCTTCATGTGTCATTGGCAAAAAAGAAACTGTTGCTTTCTTTTACTTCGAATTGATAAAATGTAAACAGTCCTTGTCAATCCAACTCAAAAAGCGAAAAGTTATACACAAATTTTCGTTTTTTATTCGACAGTTGTTGGTTTCGACTACAGTTTTTTAAGCCCTGGCTGGTACCAACGTTTTTCATCTTATTTTCATTTTTGTTTATTTTCATATAATATTAATATTATTTACATTTAACTTAAAGTAGTAAAGAGTTTAAGAACATTTGTTCCTATTCTACTTAATAATAAATTTTAAATTAGTATTATTTACATATGTACATTTTGTTCTATTTTATTAATTGGAGGAAAAAAAGATACAAAAACCTTTGTGAAATTTTCATCTTATAGGTTCTCATTAACTTAGGACCCTATATATATATTTTTTTTTTTTTTTTATATTTGTGACGTGTTTGAGGGAAAATTTTCGTTTTGAGAAAATTTTTGAAATTAATCAAAAACTCAATTTCGCTTCTCCATGGCCCATGGCACACTGGCGTTTGGGCTGAAGCTCGCCGGAAATAGGGGTTCGTACCCATCTACTCACACATACACAATTTAATTCGTGCCAAAAAAATAAGAAAGCTGTTGACGAAAACTCGAAACGATGAAAAACATAGAATTTTGTACAAAAAAAAAAAAAAAAAAAAAAAAAAAAAAAAAAAAAAAAACACGACCGTTGATTGTTTATTACGAAAACTTTACCGCTGATTTTGACACGACGGAACTCGAGTCTTCAAGACCAGATGCATACGTCCTGGACAGGCAGCCCACCCCATATGACATTTTACCGTCATCCATGACACTATTCATTGACTGAAAGATAAATGTTTGGAGTAAGGCCCCAAACCGTAACTTACCACTTCGCCATACGCTTGTAAACGTTCAACCAATTTTAATTAACTCAATTCATAATCAGCCCGGGAGTTTTTTTCCTTTCCCCATTTTTACAATCGAATTAACATAGAAAAAATGGGAGAAGAGAGAAAACTCCCGGGGAATTTTTATTCATAATTGGGCTAAATATATTTTTTTTCCTTGATTCCAAAATATACAGAAGTTCTTTATTTACAGCTATTTATATTATTAAAGTTTACATAGTTACAGTACTTATTTCATGAAAATTCTAAAAAAAGCTAGCATCTACCAAAATTTTGCTTATGTATTTAAATTAAGATTTTAGAAATTGATTAGTATACAAAAAAAATTAATATATATATTTTTTTATTCCTTTCCTTGATATTAATTAAAAAATTAATTAAATTTGCACCAGTAAACAAATTAATGGTATTAATTAAACCAGTTAATAGTATTAATTAAACGTTTAGTTCACTTGATTAAATGTTTAATTCAGTTGATTAAAATTTTAATTAAAACTTTTTATATTTTTGATTAATGCTTGAATTGATGAAAAATGTGGGAGAATTTTTTCTGTGTAACTAATAATAACTAATTATTCAAAAACAGAATTTAATGGCGATTTCTTTTCTGAGAAATATGTTGCATTACTGTTACATGTTCTACGTTTTTGTGTTCGCTTGTACAAAAAATACAACTGTGGGAAAATTTTTCAAGTTCTTTTGTGAATATGTTGATGAAAAACATGCAAACATGTTGCATATTTTACCCTCACTTTACTTAAGGAGTTCATAAGTTCATACTGCCCTGTTTTACAACTTTGGTACTTACTACTTTGTTTTTACAACCAATGTTTTATTTTGTTTGTCATAATTCATACCGCTCATAATTTTGTAAAAAAAAATTTTTTAAACGAAATATAAAAATATTTACACATTAATATCAAAAAAGTCTTTTCTAAGCCAAAGGTGATGCCAATGTTTGTTTCCAATCCGTAAAAGCGTGCAGAAACCGCTCAAATAGCTTTTAAAATCGCTTATGACGTACATTAATGATGAAAGTGTAATAGTTGTAAATAAAAGCAGCTAATTGTGTTCTATTGAAATTGCAAAACATGTAGTAATTATACATAGGTAACATTAGAAAATGTTACATGTATATACTGTAACATATTTTTATCAGAAAAGAAATCGCCATTAGATAAATAATGGTCATTATATTTATATATTTGGTTTTATTCTTTTTTTTATATAAAAATTGTCTTTTGGGTTTCTTTTCCCCCCTAATATAAATTGTTTGTTGGGTTGTCTGTCTTTTCCTATTTAAAAATTCAAGGTACATTAACACAAGGTAGACTCATTTGGAAGTATAGACATGCTGCTCTATAAAAAAAACCGACTTGTCAAAATGATCTTCATATAAAACAAAAACAATTTAATACACCATGTACAAATTTTGGCTCATATACACGAAATTTGACAATTGGGTTCTAACTGGGGTAAACAGCTGAGTCTACCTTGTGTTCATGTACCTTGCAAAAATTATTTTTCTATATCGTACGTTTGTTTTTTTTCTACAACCAAACACCAACCCTAATGTTTTGTTACGGATCTGTCCATTCCTTCTGAAAATTTATTCTCCTTAAGCGATTTGTATAACACGAAATATGCATAGAAACAACTGACAAACAAAATTTTAGAATTTGAACAAGAAAGTCATTTTAGGTTATTCCATTGGTTCTTTTTTAAAGTCCCGCTGGTGGACATCTCAAACAAGGTATATTTAGGTGTAAACTAACCTTGACCTTAAGTTTCGATGTGATTATTTATTGAAATTACTCAAGAATTTGGGCTGTCAACGGTAAGTATCTATTATTTCAATTATCTTGCAATACCTTTAATTGTTTTTTGCAGGGGATTTTTGCTGCTATTTATTTTTTTAATATTTCCATTAGTTATTTATTTAGGCCTTTAGGTATTTATAATGCTTCTTTTATTAAAGCGTTTAAGGTTTTTATTTAGTTAGACATTTACGCATTTTTTTATTTCTTTATTAAATTGTTCTCTTAATTTTTTTTTTAAATTATTTCCCGTTCTATTTATGTATTTATTTATTTATTTATTTTTTTATTGGAGGCTTGCTTCAATCACTAATTCAAGTATATATTAGTTAAGCAAAAATCTAAAAAAAAAAACTATTTATTTGTCTTAATATTTCGATATCTATAAATTATTGGTGCACGCAGAGAAAAAACATGTTTAAATATGGTCACCTCCAACAAAACTATTTTTAAAGAAAATTTTAAAAATATTATGTTTAATATAACCATACTATTGTCACCTACAATCATATTATGGTTGAATAAGTCCTCCATCAAGAAGCCACAACCATATTATGGTTGCTTCTAAACATGTTATGGTTAAATATGACAATAATTTGTTTTAAAATTAACAATAGTATTTTCCTCTTTTCCAAGAGCAACATGCTATACTTGAAATCCAACCATACTATTATAAGTGTTAAACATGTTTTAGTTATTTTTAATTACAACATGTTCGGAGGCAACCATAATATGGTTGTGGCTTCTTGATGGAGGACTAATTCAACCATAATATGGTTATCGGTGACAATAATATTGTTAAATTTATCATAATATGTTTAAAATTGTCTTTAAAAATAGTTTTGTTGGAGGTGACCATATTTAAACATGTTTTTTCTCTGGGTGTGCAAGTAATTATCCGAATGGGAGAAGTTCTTCATTAAATCATTGTTGAACTTGATGTTATCCCTTTCCTGAAACGACATTGTTTTTTTCCGTTTGCTTACCTTGTTTTGTCAACGAATCTGTTTTATTAAAATACTTGCTGGTATGAACACTTTTCCTCGTGTTGACTTGAGTGGGTGTATTGCTGTTCGGAAGGTTGCTGAAGCTGTGCACAGACGATGGTCAGATCTTACAATATTGTAAGTAGGCATTGCCAGCAGCAATATTTTTGTCAGATTGTCAGAGGCATTAATTTTGCACATCTGCAAATACAAATGAGCTTACAATGTTCACACAGTTGTAAGACATTTTAGCCAATTTTAATGCAATTTAAGCAACGCTGCTAACCAATATTGTAAGATCTGACCATCGTCTGTACGAAGCTTCAGATGGGTTTGGTATTGATTCGCCTTTGGTTTTTTTTTTTTTTTTTTTGGCCAACAAGTAGGTAGGGTGAAAAATGTATTCGTTGTGGTTATGTTTATGTGGAAGTTTTACTCCTATCCATTTTTTCCTTTTATGCGGTAATCGTGAAGGTGAGGTATGTTGTAGATTCTCTTATGTTGTGTGACACAAAGTTTCGGTAGGTTGGCTACGTCCGGTCACTGCTCTTACATGTGCACGCTCTTTTCCGCACCTGCAAGTAGTTCTGCCGCGCGCACACGGCAGCCTCTAACAATTAATCCAGTCCCCACTAACAGTGTGTTTAACAACCAGACTGGTAATTGTACCCCGGCAACAAGTCAGGTATCTTACTCGATGGACACGTCACAATAAACTCCCACTACCTACAACTGCGTCTGAATTTTCCTCATTCAAAATCCACGTTGCGGACGCAATCAAAAAAAATCAGCACACCAGCTTTTTGCAAAAAAAAAATATTTTAATCTTTATTTTTTAACCTTTTCCTTTTTTCAGCTTTTCTTACCTTCATGTGTTCCCGTTCCACTTTTTATTTGTTGCTATTTTCCTATAAATTTCCGGATTTCTAACCTTTATTTTTTTTCCTATAAACTTTCCAGGCCGGCTTCTGCTTGACTAATGATGTGAACACGCTTTTTTAGAAAATAAAGAGGTGCCCTTTTCAGCGTCACATTGTTGTACCTACAGCTCAGTAAATTATAGAGTCGTTTTTTTGCATTCTATTTCAACTCTGTCTTTGTGACAGGGATGATCGCCAGAGACGGGAACCTTTTAAAACAAAAAACGCCAAATTGCCAACAACTTTGTTTCAAACCTTTAGGTTCATCACATATTATAGAAAATCAAAGAAAGAAAGAAATTTAATTTCCCGTTTTTTCTATTTTTGTACTTTTTTCTCCCATTGAAGCATCAAAAATTTCAATATTGCAGCGGGAGCCCATAATTTAATACGTATATGTCAACGAATGGAATAAAAGTGTTATGTAAAAAAGTACTAAAAATAGTAACGAACGTTCGAATTCCCACAAACTTACCAAATTTATATTTGCATTTTTTATATAAGTTAATTCTATGTTAATCGTTCTAAAAGAGTGAGGGGGTGACAAAGGAGTTCCAAAATACAGGTAATACCCGTTTACTCCCCTAAAGGGCTGAAGTACAAAAAAGTATCAGATACCTGTTCGCTTTTTTTCTAATTAACAACGATAACTATAACATTTTTTGGTATTTCTTTTAGTTTTGGAGATATGAGGTTACCGAATTTACCCATTTTTCCAATTTCGGTCTCATCTTAAAAAATGTAAGGCCCAATCACGCCGTCTGACAAAATCCGCACCAGCCAGTTGTTCGTGCTGGGTGCATTTGTTTCTCATGGATTACATGAGAATTTTCTGCGTCGCAAATTTGATATATTTACAAAGCCATTCAGATTAAAATGCGCTTCATCGCAAAATATGACTTTTTCGTACGTTCTCAGCATAACTTTCCAAATTTTTGTAATACGTTTTCACAGTTATAACGCGTTGTTTTTTGGTTAAGGTCTCAATTTGTAATAATCGGAATAAACATATGTGACAGCTGCCAAATTTCAGAGCTGCCACTTGCACAAAAAAGTTACATGTAAAAAAAAACAAAAACAAGTCGTCTACATGCAGCTTTACTGAGACACCCTTTATATAAAGCCAAATATGTAAAATATTTAGATCTGGATTCCACATTAGACTAAATATAAAAACACTTTTGGTAGGGTCACTTGATTACAAAAAGCCATAAGTTACACTGAAAAAATTTTTACAGGAGAAGCTAAATTTGTCTGCATTTTATATACATATATTTTCAATATAATTTTCTCGCTTGTAGTCCACAGTGAAGCCATATTTGTCATTAAACAGAGTTCGATTAATTGATAACTATCTATGTAATTGGTTTATGATAAACTTTTTTTTTAAGCTAAAAACAAAATTGTAGTAAAGTTGTTAATTGGAATTGTAAAATTAATAACTTTCCATCCAATTATTCTGTACAGTATCAACTTAATTGGTATAATAATATCCACACCACAACGTTTGTGCTGATCTTTGCAACATCTTAAGCTCCTATTAGACGGTCATGCTTGGTATGGCATATTTGGAGAGAGTAGTAATATAAAAATCTTTTGATATTCAACATACCAAACTGACATGCCCGTCCGTCCTCTATACAAACTTTTTTCCGGAATTGTCTTTGTGTTCATAAATCCTCTAATAATGTTGGTACAGTCAAATCCCAACAATTCTTACCCCGATAAATCGTAATCCCCGATAATTCGTAATAAACTTGAAAAAATCTCGTTAATTCGTAAAATTTCCATACATTTTGGTCCCGTCGCTAATTCGTAATTTTTTTTTTCAAATAAAATCTTCTTTACCTCTTATAAATTGTAGTTGTTTGCTAACTACCACTTATAATTCGTAATAAAAACAACAGAAACATGGAAAGAATGATTTTTTTGTTAACCGCTTTTTTTTGCTTTTGCTTGTGCGGGCGTTTATTTTCTTAAGATCAGTTTGTTACATGAATAATAAAGAAAAATGTCAAAGCGAACGCATAAATTCTGTCGGTGTTACAAAAACAATAAATTTTTTCACCCATTGACAATGCAAGGAAAAAAAGACATTGCTAAGTCTGCTTTCACACGTTTCATCTTTTGATGCTCAACTCTTATGTTTTTAGGTGAGGGAAGAAAGAAGAAAGGGGGCTGGTACGGAGATGCCTGTACTCGGTCAGTACGCTTTGTGTTTTTATTCGTTGGCATATGCACAAGGATGGCTGTATGTAATTTTTTTCTTTTCTTTTTCTCTTTGATTCGCTGTTAATAAAATTGTTTTTGTTTTAAACCGAAAAAAGTTGAAACCGATTGCTACGTGTGAATATATTGGCATCTTCAAAAGGGAATTGAAAAGAAGTTGAGCATCAAAAGATGAAACGTGTAAATTTAGACTAAGCGATTTGAAATTGCTCAATGGTTTTTTTGTGTATTTTTTTTTATCGTTTTAGTAAATTCATTAAATTTAATTTTCATTAAATTATTTTTATGAAGAAGGGAATTTTACAACATGAAAATTGTTATTGATAATCTTTCATTCTTGACCGTGGCCGGGATTCGAACCGCGACCGGCAGGTTACCATGACATGTTTCGATCGCAACCACCCGATCTCCTCAGATGGATTTGCCGTTTTACACTCGCAGCCATCAACTTATTAAAAATATTAAAAATTTGGATTAAAAACCAGAAATAGTTCAACAAAATAACCACAATACTTATTATTGTTTTAGTAAATTAATTTAAAAACTCCGTTAATTCGTATTTATTTTATTTTTACCCCGTTAAATCGAAACCTTGCTAAATCGAAAACCCCTACAATTCGTAAGAAATGGCCAGTCCCTTGCGATTGCAAATTATCGGGAGTCCACTGTATTTAGATTTAATTTAATCCAAAGTAATTTAATTGTAATCGAAATCACCTCTCCAAATTTTGGTGGAATCGGTACATATTTAATAGCTCCCATGCAAATATTGCTCCCAGTTTTATAAAAATAAAAAGAACAAATTCGGATAATCTGCAGCCACACTTTCACTAACAGAAGGGATATTTTCGGTAGTTCGCACATTGCGATAATGCAAAGGGCTGACAACATCTGTAACGCTTCCAGTCACCTCAAATTTCGTTATTATCTAACCAATGTCTTGCACAGTCGGTCGATTATGACGATCATAATCACGCCTTAATGCTCGAAAAGTGGCCACGTTTATACCAGCCCTTTCTTTTAGTAAGTTTTATCTATTATTACGCGTTCGTCGGTTGGTTAACGATCTATATTCGTAAATGGCAAATCTTTTACTAAATAAATGGCACTACAGATGAAAAATACCTAACAGCAGCTTACAGCCTTATCAGACCAGCGGTTTTAAAACAACTTTATGGATAACCCTATATTTCTGTAAGAGATGATGACAAAAGTGAAAAATAAAAATTTAAGAATTTTTTTTTTTTAATTTTAAGTTAGGCTTTAGTTGATCAAATTTAAGTTTTATTAAATTATTTTAAAATTTATTGAAAGTTCTTATTCTTGGCTGAGCTGGGGATCGAACTCGGGCTAAATTTACGTTTCGAGAATAACCACATTCTCATCATCAGAATTCTTTTCTGTTATCGATCCCCAACTCAGCCAAAAATAAAAATTATCAATAAATCAAAAGTAATTTCTTGGGAATACAAAATTTTAATTTAAAAAAATTTGTTATTCGTGCTTAATTCCCAGTTTTTATTCTTGATAATTAATTTCATTTTGTAAAATTCCCTCCTTCTGTAAAGTAATTTAATGAAAATAAAATTTGATGAACTCAACCCTAAATTAATATTCAAATTAAAAATCGACAGTTGTACTAAAAAATCACAATTGTTCCATTTAAGAAAATGTTTAATGCAGCGATTAGTTAAAAATGCTAATTCGTTGCTAAGGAAACAATTTAATTTTTTACAAAAAAGCAGTTACAAGATTGAAATTGAAAAAAAAATCGTCTTTCTCGGGAAATGCAAAAGTCCGGGACAAGAAGAACTCTAGAGGTGCCACATTTACTTTTCTCAAGCTGTTACATTGGGTTGAGAAAAGCCTACTCAATAGATGTTGATAACTATACCATTCACCGCAGTTGGAACTTATATATCGTTTTTATATAGGTTAGGTTAGGTTAGGTTAGGTTACACGGGCAGCCGTCACAACGACGACTCACTTGGGTCCTTATAGCGGTCCCTTTGTGATACCCATAGCCAGTGACAGGAGTCAGCCAGTACCCACCAGACTATTCCCCCGAGGTCACTGCAGCCTCGAACCACCCCGACTCCCTGCAGAACAGGGAGATCGATCTCAGTCCCACATTGGACAGATCGTCCAGACATGGCAATTCCGGTCTCCCAAAATGCCTAAACCTGATGCTCCCCAAACCGGGGCATTGGCAGAGAAAGTGAGACACCGTCTCCTCCTCCTCCTCATCATGACAACTCCTACAGTAGTCGTTATGCGCAAGACCCATCCTCCTTGCATGAGTCCCTATCGCCCAGTGACCCGTAATGACCGATATCACCGTTCTCATCCGGTCCCTACCGAGACCGAGAAGTACACGCGTTCTCAACGCGTCATAGCCAGGCCATAGAGTCCTGGCCATCAAGCAGGTAGGCTCCCTCTGCCATCTGCCCTGAGCCCTTCTGTACGACTCCCCTCTGATGAGAGTCCTGCATCGGGCCATTGAGGTGCCAACCAGGCCGTCGATGAACGGGTCATCCAAGAGACAGCCTCGTTTGGCCAGACCGTCCGCAGTTTGGTTACCCAGGCATCCACTGTGCCCTGGTACCCATGTCAGCGTTACACTGGAATGTTTCGCGATCTCATTTAGAGACATCCGGCATTCCACTGTTAACATAGATGTCGTAAAGACACCAGCCAGAGCTGCAATGGCAGCTTTGCTGTCCGTAAATATACATATATCCCTCGATATACGATAGTACTTCAGCCAGTTTGCCGCCCGCTTTATGGCAGAGATTTCCGCCTGCAGCACACTGCTACCATCCGGCAGCCTGAAAGAGACCCTAATGTCCCACTCCTCGATGAAGAAACCTCCACCCACTCTATCGCCCATCCTGGAACCATCGGTGTAGACCCGCAGGATCGGTTCCAGAGATCGCGTATTATCGATCAGCTCATCATCATTACCATGATGAACTGTGAACAAAGCACCGAAAAAGGGTTCCGTAGTGCAATAGTCCAGCCCCGCCAGGTCATATGATGCACTAAGCAAGATCCTGGCATGACCATAGTTCCGCGAAGACCATAGGCCCACCGCCCCCAGTCTAATAGCGGAAGTCAGGGCCTGTTGTTCGGCCATGATGTCAACCGGCAGCCAGTTCAGTATAGTAAACAGCGCCTTCGTCGGTGTCGAGCGTAGTGATCCCGTGATCATCAGCGCCGCCACCCTATATACTTTCTCAAGCATCCTGCAGTACCGTCCCCTTCCCATCGCAGGCCACCACACTATGACCCCATAGAAGAGGATCGGTTTTACCACCGCCTCAAAGATCCATTCGACGCCCCTGGGGCCAAGGCCCCAACTTCTGCCCAAGGATCTCTTGCAGGTGTACAAGGCCACAATGGCCCTATCAACCCTCGTTCGAACGTTGAGTTCCCATGATAGTTTGCTATCGAGAATTACGCCCAAATATTTGGCATTGTTCGAGAGCGTCAGCTCCGTGCCATTTAGCCTAGGAAGTTTAAAGTTGCCAACCTTGTACTTCCTGGTGAAGAGTACTAACTCAGTCTTCTGTGGATTGACGCCAAGTCCACAGGAGGTGCTCCAAGAGCTTAGAATCTGCAATGCAGATTCCATGCAACGGGACAGTGTGTCCGGGTGTTTACCCATGACCGCCACCGCCACGTCATCCGCATACGCGACGGTTTTTATCCCCAGTCTGTCGAACCGACTCAACAAAGTGTTCATCGTCAGGTTCCATAGTAGAGGTGACAGAACTCCACCCTGCGGGGTGCCCCCGTGCACAGATCTGCACACATTGGCCGCACCCATCGTGGATTCAATGATCCTACTGTCAAGTAGATTGCCAATAAATCTACAAGTTACATCGTCAGCACCCACCTCCCTCATCGATTCCAAGATGGAGTTGGGTCTGACATTGTTAAAAGCACCCTCAATGTCCAGAAAGGCCACAAGTGAGTATTCCCGAAATTCAAGGGATTTCTCAATGTAGCCTACCAGTGAGTGAAGCGCCGTCTCCACAGATTTGCCCCTGGTGTAGGCATGCTGTGATGAAGAGAGCAGATGTCTAGGAATAGACATCCTCAGATGAATGTCAATGACCCTTTCCAGGGTCTTGAGAAGAAATGACGACAGGCTGATTGGCCTGTAGTCCTTGGGTCTGGTGTGGGATGTTTTCCCTCCCTTTGGAATGAAAACAACCCTACATCTAGTCCAACTGTTGGGAACGTACGAGAATCTAATACATTCCGTGTAAATAGCGGACAGCCAAGGAATCAGAAGCCCCGCATTCTTTTTAAGGTCGGCCGGAATAATACCGTCCGGGCCAGGAGCCTTAAAGGAGTCAAAGCTCCTTATCGCCCAATTGAGCCTATCATAGCACAGGGACATGGACACGGGTCCAGGCTCTGATAAGCAATTGATATTCCGTGGTGTTGGAATGGTATTGCCAGGAAAGTGTGTGTCGATTAAGACCCCCAGCGCCTCCTGACTATTCGCAGTCCAGCTACCATCAGCTTTCTGAATGTAGCTTGGGACAGCCGGGCAAGAAGCCATTATTTTGCGCAATCGGTTTGTCTCAGAAGAGCCTTCCACTCCACTGCAGAAGTTTCTCCAGGCATTCCGTTTCGCCGATCTCACCAAATTCTTGAACCTATTCAATGCCGACTTATATTCCGCCCAGTTTCCCAGACGTTTAGCCATATTGAACAACCTACGACAGTCCCTGCGGGACTGTGCAATCTCGGGGCTCCACCACTGTGGTCTGCCCCCCTTCCTCCTAACCACCGGCCTGCAGGCCAGTGCCGTTGCTCGACGCAGTGCCCCCGATAGGAACTCCACTGCCATTTCAGTCTCCGTAGTGCCATTAATGACAGGGACTGAGCCCAGAGAGTCAGCGAGTAGACTAGCCTGATAGTCCCACTTCGTCCTTCTCCTATTTACAAAAGTACACACCCCCAAGGGGGGTGAACCTAATTGAAACTCAACATACCTGTGGTCCGAAAAGGAACAGTCATTTGAGACCGCCCAGTTACTTATTAATTCGGAGTGTTCCGAGCTGACCAATGTCACATCGAGAACCTCCTGTCTATTAGCTACAATGAACGTGGGTTCCGCGCCTATGTTTGCTATTTCTAAATTACTGTTACAGATAAAGGAAAATAGCGACTCACCTCTAGTGTTGGTGTTAGAGCTGCCCCACGTGATGTGGTGCGCATTAGCATCAGCACAGATAACCACCGGGGTACCCATGGAGCCAGCTTTGGTGACCAGGCCACGAACAAGCCTATTGGGTGGCTCATCAACCTGGTCATGCGCCATATAGCCCGAGACGATCCAAATCGACCTGTCGCCCGTCTCTAGGGCCGCTGAAGTTGTGTCTTCATCACTGAAATCAGAAAGAATGAAGATATCCAACGTGCTTTTAGCCAGAATACAAGATCTAATTTTACCTGTTCCTTTGGCATATAGGAGCTTATAGCCCCTAAGGTTTAATCCGCAAACCCGATCCTTGTGGATCCATGGTTCTTGGATCATTACTAGCTCCTCCTCTCTCTCTACCACTCGGAGGAGCAGTGCAGCAGATGCTGCCTTAGAGTGGTGAAGGTTTATCTGAGTTACCTTCACCATGTCCAGTATTGACGACCGTGACATTGGCGTCCTCCTGGTCTGATTCCAGGAGGGCGTCCTCATCAGCCAATTCACCCATGCGCTCAAAGAGGTCACCCAGCATGTCGGAGACGGACGGGGTGTCTTCCTTGTCACATGAATGAACGGAAGCGTCATTCGTGCAGTCCACGGACTGCGTAGGCTCCGCAACCTTCGGAGCGGGATCGCCCTTGTCGTCACCTCGGTAGACACGGAGCAAGATGGTACTAAAACCATAGTAAATCTTGCCCTGTTTCTCCCTCAGTGGTTTCAAGGAGTCCTGATTCAGGACTACGATCGCCGTTCTTGATGATCCTTCAGCTGCTGAAACCCTGACAACTTTCCAGTTATGAGTGGGAAGTTGCGGGTTGCAGCACTGGATGATCTTCAAGATTTCCTCCGGCGCAGATGGTTCCGCTGGGATGGTGGCGATGGATCTAGGTCTCCGTGGTATCTCACTCACCAGAACCACGTCGAGCCTAGCACCTTCCCATATTTCGCCAATCGCTCCGATGGCAAGCTTCAGCAGAAGCGCCGAGCGCTCGTCCACGCATGCCATCAGCTTCACGTGACCCTGGTACCAGCCAGCATCGTCACATTGCGGGGGTGCTCCTGGATTCTCACTGAGGATCTTCCAAAAGACACCCATCATTTGCTGCTTCACCAAGTCCCACCTAGAGTGGGAGATGGATCCATCAGCAGCACCTCTATCTATAATAGCCCTGACAAGGTGGTCTTTAGCCACCTCACTATAGGATCTATTGGTCGATTTTGGTGCATATTTGGGACGTTTAGTCCCTGGTTGCTGTCTAACGGCTGTCGCTTCTTCCTCCGAACGTTGCCGTTTAGGCATTGCCTTCGCAGGGGCAGGAGGTGAAACGCTCTGAAGCCCAGCAATAAGGGCCTTAGCCCATGTCAATGAAGCTTCCTGTTCTGCAGAAAGCTCATTGGCATCTTTGGAGCCTAATAGCTCGATAACACGCAAGGCGGCACGCCTTGAGTTGGATGCCCTCTTGGAAGGGTTTTTATGCCGAGGTGTCTTTTTAGTGACGCCGGAGTTGGCGGGGGGAGGTGCAGAGGTGGGACCGGATGTAATCATCTCTTTCCCCCTTTGCACAATAGGCATATGGGAGGCTGCTTTGTTGGACGACTTAGTCATTTCCAACTTGGCAGCACCCGAAGCAAGGGGTTTATCCGCTTTGGCGGAAAGGGCTATTGCGGCCTTTGATGTACTTGGCGCGAAAGACAGAGGTACATCGCCGCTGTTGGGTGCCGAGGCTGATACAGCCACCGACGGGGTCGTCTTCGTCTCGTTGTCCTTATCATTAGTCCTTTTCGTGTCCAGTTCCGTGCCATCGTCAGTGAGTTGTTTGTTGCGTTTTTGGTTTTTTGTGTTAAAAAGAGAGTTCATTGTGCTTGTTGGTCCCACGAGTGTAGGGGAATCTGGAGGTCCGCCACGTCATAGCCCCCAATAACGCGGTAAGGGCGTAGTCTGTTTGCTGAGGTGCCCAGGTATCAGCAAAGCTCCGTGATAATACAGTCGGTAGCCCCTGACTGCAAACCAACCGATAGGCACGGGTCGCATAACACCTCGGTTTAGGGGATGGATAACCTTTCGTTGCCAAAGGCCTTTAAGTTCCCTGCCTTCATCTCGGGAGTCACCAGATGCTGGCATCAAACCCGGACCAAGACACAAACCACAGCCAAGGCTTAAGCCACCACATCGCTTCAAGATTGTTATCCATAATGGTGGTGGTTTTTATATAAGTAAGTTGTTATTCCTTTTGTAATTTCTAAAATATTGATCTTATACCCTATTAAGTATATACATATATACTTAATAATAATTTTAAATACAATTATTTCAAAAAGTATTAAACGATGGGGAGGGAGGGGAGGGAGGTTGGCGCCGTTGGAATTATCGTTTGTGCGGTCGAGTGAGCATCGCGCGTTCGCTGTGGAGAGTCTAAGAATCATGATTCTTGCGTAATTGCTCGTCGACAATTTTGTTCAAACTTCATTTTAACTTTCACGGCCACGTCAACAGCAATACTGCTGTTACTGGTCTCCAAGAACCCGCAACTCTCGATTGAAACATCAAAAACCATTGTATTGCCCCAGGGTAACTGTTTGCTGTGCCTTATGCATGCATGAGATAAATGGACCATTTTTTTTCGAAAACTCTCGAATTACATGGCTGAGTTTTGAACAGTGTGTTCAACTCGACGGAAGACATCTGGATGACATACTCTTTAAAAAATAAAATCTGCATTTTCATTATATCGTTCAATGCTCTTAATAAAACTTTGTGTCAATTATTAAGTTTCTTATTTAAGTTTGAAAATATAAATCTGCTACCAGATACCCTGTGTAATACACAGTGACGTGGCGACACCACGTCATCGAGCACTGGCCAACTCCAAGGTGCATCATTACTGCTTGAGCAGATGCTCGAACGAGACGTTCTTTATCTTCCCTGCAGACATCATATTTACAAACTCCTATTGAAAGAAGTGTTCGAAACTAAGTTCGGCAAAATGTCTGGCCCAGCAGCCGTATTCTGTAATTCGCTTAGCTAAAGTTAAATCTCGAGGTTTCCTTTCGTCTGCCGGATGGATGTAGTGTCCGGCAGGCGGAAATCTCGGCTATAAGGCGGGCGGCAAACTGGCTGAGGTATCATCGCATATCGGGAGATATACGTATATTTACTGACACCAAGGCTGCCCTTGCTTCCCTGGCGGGTGTCTACATGGATGTCTTTGGATGAGATTGCGAAACATTCAAGGGTAACGCTTATGTGGATACCTGGTCACCCGGAGTGCCAGGGCAATCTAGTAGCAGATGGGCTGGCCAGACAAGGTGGTCGCATGGATGACGGATTCATCGATCAATTTGTTGGTCTTCCAATGGCTCACTGTAAATTACTCATCGGGCGCGAGTCTTATAGAATTGCGCAGCTGCGGTGGACCTGTGAGTCTACTTGCTTGATATCCAGGATCCTTTGGCCTGGATATGATGAACGGAGAACTGGCTCTCTACTTGAGTTCAGCAGGAACCAGATTAGGACGGTGACATCGGTTTTGACTGGACACTGGCCGGTGGGGACTCATGCTGGAAGAATGGGTCTGGAATCGAACGACTACTGTAGGAGTTATCAGAACGAGGAGGAATAGGAGACTGTGCTTCACTTTCTTTGCCACTGCCCTGGACTGCGGGGCTTTAGGGAAGAATACCTGGGTGGACCGGTGTTTTCCTGTTTGGGGGATCTGTCCGGGATGGAACTAAAATCGCTCCTTCTCTTCACTTGGAAGACGAAGTGGTTGGAACTTGCGGTGACGCCATCTGAGTAACTGCTCCAAGGGATGGGCATTGGCGCCGGGTATCACAAAGGGACCAATTGGGGACCCAAGTGAGCTGTCTTTTGATGGCTGCCCATGGAATTTAACCTAACCTAAGTTAAATCTCGATCGCTAAAAAGCCTTAGAGAATACAAAATTTAAAAATTTTAGCGATGACATTTAAAGCTAAAATTGCGGCGAATTCAATTTTTATGGCATTGCTAAATTTAGCAATGCACGTTACAGTATTGCATTCGTAGCCAAAAGTCGCCAAATCAAATTTATAGATTTTTAGCGATAGAGATTTAGCTTTAGCGAATTACGGAATACGGCTGCAGAAATGCCATTATTTGCACGTTTTAATGAACAATGGGAAAACATTAAACTCAAACCATATATTCCTGGCATAAAAGATGATGAAGTAGCAGCCAAAATTCCAGTAGTCCAAATTGCGATCAAGTGGTTTTGTCGTACTCAGTTCGACGAAAAATAACCCAAAAGGGACTACAAGCAATTTCTTGAAATGGTATTACTGTTTCTATGTAAAGGTATAAAAAAGAATAATTTTGGACAATCAGAACCCATCAGTCATGGTCGTTGGATGGCGAAAGGAATATACTGCCTTAAAATTATATCGAGAATATCTTGGTTTAACTAAAAATGAATTTGATGGAATCCGCGATATCAGTATATGTATGCATCGTTACAATTTATGTATTAAGTGAGTGCAATTGATAACACAGTTTCGCAGCGTGGACATCTCTGGTACCTTAGTGATGAACCTGTTGCTCTCGCATTATTTGACCAGAATGTTACCTTTGACATCAAAAGGAAATTGGCGAATGATATTCGTATTTTTGCACAATATAGAGAATAATATGAAGAAGAGTTATCCGACGAAGAGGTGGACGAATCAACAAATGAAGGCAGCCACGGAGTAGATGATATTGAGGCAGAAGACTATAAAATAAATAGTGGCGCCAGTCGAGAGTAAGGTCGTTCTCGCACAGTTATTGGATTCACAAGTATGAAGCGAATTACATTAGCTCCCACAGAAGTACACCAAGAAATAATGAAGGATTTGAGCCAATACGTAACTCCTGGGACCGCAAACTTTTTTTTACAGTTTGGATTACCAATAAGTTTGATAAATAGCGATCCAGAAACCTGGGAACAACTATACTATAAGCAAGCACTAAAGATATTGCAAAAACTGCATGTTGTTAACGACGCTTCCGAAAGAGGCGTACAAATAATAGAAGAGTACAGCAGTGCATTGTGCCGCGACAAAGAAAGTTACATCCAACAAATGCCAAAAATAAATTAGTGATTTAACAAAGAATTATTTTTTTTGTATGGGGACTACCTTAATGGTTGAGATAGACACAAGTATGTTTAGTGAAAATCTTCGTATTGAAAAAATATCGGAGGTCGGTCATACATTTGACGTCGATAGGTACGCCCAAGGGGCAGTTGGAGCCCTGTGAGTAAATTTTATAAAAATTTCCCATTTGTATGGGATCCCCCTTAATAAGAGGAGTTAGGTGGTCGATGTGCTTGGAAAAGATTTTGGGCAGAGAAAATTATTAGGGGCTGGTCATACATTTGACTATCCTAGCGGTGAGCACTGGAAAGCTATTGAAAATGAGCCAAATTATTCCATTACTTCACCGGGCATCCATTCATGTGCCATTTTTAATAGTATTCCAGTTGGTCAGATTGCCGTTGACTACATCATTGTCGATTTCGTTTAGATCTTAAGAAGACAATTTAAATTTTAAGATGATAATTTAGAGGAAATCGTCGTGTAAGACGTTTGGTGTTTCGTTATCCAATATCTATCAAACTCTATGTGGGATAGTATAAGTGCATTCGTCTTAAAAGTTATCTTCCTTCAAAATTTATGCGGCACAGTATAAGCGACATGAAAGTCAAAACCTTCTTATACCGTAGTAGGATGCTTTTCAGTTAATTGCTTAGTTTGCTTAAAATTCTCACATTCTTATTTTTTGATTGGTTTGTTTATTTTATGTAGGTTTTTACTATATTATATTAACGAAGTGGCACAAACCAGTTAAACCAAAAAAAAAAAAAAAAATGCTGATGAAGGTAGTCGCGGACTGAAAAATGCACAATTTTCGCGAGACTTGTTTGATAATGTCGTTTACGAGTTCCAGCTGTCCCTCACATGCGAGCAGGCATTAACATTGTCTTCATTTAAAAAAATTTTTTTGCTGAGTTTTTCTAAAGAAAACATTTGGTGCCTTAAGTTTCCTGAAAAAACAATTTCCATTCGATCCTTTCGTTTTATCTAAATTTTAATGAAAAACTAATCGTTCGTTCAGTTTTTAATAAAAATAGCATGTCCTTTCAAAGTTTTTCTTGGGATTAAAAAGTTAATTAACAAGGTTTCGTTTGAGTTTATTATTATAGACTGCTTTTCGTTTGTTTGAGTTTAAACTGAAAATTTCTCGTTCTTTCAATTCGTTTATTAAAATCTTTATGCTCGTTTAAGTTATCTTATACCAATTTTTTCGTTAGCGCTTTCTTATAGAAACTATTTTCGCTTGTTCGAGTTTTCCAACAAAAAGTTCTTCGTTCGTTGATTTCTAAGTCCCCTTCCATATTATGAAACATTTGCTGCAAAACATTTGAGTTTGATAGTGAAAAGGGAAAGACGTATAGAAAAGTGAACAAGCATTTTATATGAGTTTGTTATTGAAAGGAAGAAGAAGAAAGAGACTTGGGCATACAAAATACCAAAATGCTGCAAAATAAAAGTTTCATTGCATGGACACGTTTCAAAAGAGAATTGAAGAAAGTTTTTGCAGCAAATGTTTTATAATATGGAAAAGGAATAAACAAACCTTTTGTTCGTTTGAGTTTTCTGAAAAAAATTTTCGTTTGCTTAAGTTTCTTATTAAAAACTTTTCGTACTTTAGAGCTTTCTAATAGAACTTTTTTTCTCAAAGTTATTTACGGGAATACAAAATTTATCATTTATACGATTTCTGTATGACGTGCTAAATTCCCAATTTTTCATATTTGATAAATACACTGAAATTTATTGTTGATTGTTTTTCGTTTGTACGAATTTTTTGATAGCAAATTTTTGCTCGTTAAATTCTTAATTATGTAATAAGATTTGGTTTGTGGTGCTTAATTACCAATTTCCCAAATTCTTGATAAATACACTGAAATTTAGAAAATGTTTTTTTTTGTTGTTCGAGTTTCTAAACAGAAAATATTTTGGTCTTTTAATTTTCTATTTAAAACTTTTCGTTTGTAGAGATTTTTTGTTTGAGGCATTTATTTTCACTGAGAAAAGTTGAAATCTTTTATTCCAATTATTTTTGTTCTTTTTTTTATATAGATCGGATATAAAATAAATAGTTTACAATTTTTAATTTATTTCGCTGCAAAACCTCTAGCTTTTAAATACAAGTTTCGATTTTATAAAAAAAAAGAATTTTTAGAAAGAGATTATTTTATTTTGGAAATAATTTTCTCCCTCTTAACCCACTGTTCAAATGAATATTTTTTTTTATGTCGTATAAAATATTACGGGCTTTAATCTTCTTCAATTTGAATCCATTTTATTAATTACTTTTAAGGTTTTATTTTTGCAGAAAATTCAATTTTCAAAATGTTTTTCAATTAATTCAAATTACAACTCCAGGAGAAGGGTCTGCTGAAATAAATGACGGTAAATTTTTCGATACAACGAATAGCTTTAAGCTTATTAATTTCTTATCAAGTGCTTTTTAATAACACACAGTTAAATGGTATGATTAAAATTAACAGGGTTTAAAAAACTGCAGTCAAAACCAAAAACTGTCGAACAAAAAACGAAAATTTGTGTACAACTTTTCGATTTTGAGCAATAAAGAAGTGAAAGAAATGGCAGTTTTTCTACTTTGACTGTAGTTTTTTATACGCTGAAAATAAATTATAAATAAAATTAAACGTTTTCTAATTTAAAAACTTTTTAGTATTTGCCTTTCGTAAATTTTATGAACCATGTATTGGTAAATATCAAATCGGCCTTGATACTGATCTCGATATTGTCGATCATGAATTTCAACCAATTGAGTTCATAGATTTTGATAAAACTCCAAAAGAGACAATTATAAGAAATAACGGTCATTTGTTAGATATTGACTTCAAATATGATGGAAATGCTCCCATGATAAAAGTTAATTTCGAATCAACTGTGGGAGTCAAGGGTACATTTCGCCTTGGATTTTTATATTTTCAGTGGTTTAAACAGGTACCAAAATCCTTAGCCCATGAAAATTTAACATTTCCCGGCGAGTTTCATGCCGTGTTTTATGACGTGAATGCAAGGAGTTTTGAGTTAACGTTTTTCGTAAACAAATCTGTTATTGTTTTAGCATTTGGTGTTAAGGTAAGAGATTTTAATTTATGAAAATTATTTTTAACTAAATAAAATCATGTACTGCCCTAGATCGATTCTGTTCAGCCGCAAAATTTTAATGTCCTACAAAAAAATCTTAAATACGTGAGGCAATATCCCACCAAAACCCCAATTGCAAATCACAATCTAAAATATTGGATAAAAGCTGACTCCCAACAATTTTATGTTCACGAAGGCACTCTGATAATAGCCAATTGTGAAAATCCGATAAGAATATGGGTGGACTTTATTGATCCCTTGACAATTTCCCCGGAACTTGTAAGTTATGCTTTTATAGCACTTTATTCTATGGATTTAATTGAATTTAAAATGTTTTAGGTAAATGAATTTCAAAAAATAAAAGCAGCTGATTTTGATGAACCCTTAATGGAAAAAATTCAGGAGAGTGTTGGCCCTAGTGGCAAAGTGTTTCGAAATGCAAACCCTTTATTTTTTACGTCTACAACCGAAAAGTTGTCGTTAACAAACATACAATCATCAATGCCGGGTAAGAAGTGCGGCTTGGTAGTGAATTTGTTAAACCAGTTTTTAAACCCTTTACCACAGGTGAAGCTTGTTATTCCGTTTGTAATTTCTACAATATTGCTCTTTGACCCTATTAAGTATATTGTATGTTCTGGTTCTTTTTGATTAGCGAAGCTGATTTAATAATGTCCATCTGTTCATGGTTTTTCAGAAGACCCCAGATATGATGGGGACTAGGTAGTTGTATATTTATGTATTGAAATTCAGTCTGATCTGTCCACAAATGGCTAGAGATTATAAATACGTTATTGTTTTATTTTTTATGTTTATCTGGAGAACGGTGTACAAAATATGTACAACGTCCAACAAAATGTAGGCGGGGTTTGTGAAGTGGGCGTTGCACTTCCCATACAAAGACCTTCTTAATTTCTGTATATCTGGAGAACTGTAAGAGCCAAAGTTTCCAAATTAAGTACAATAATCTTGGTTATAAATACACAATATTTGACGAAAGTTTATTCTTTTCAGTTTATATGAAAATATTACCAAAACAAACCAGCACAAATGAAGTCAACGGAATATAAAAACTTTTATTCAAAATAAAATTTTTAATTAATTTACACTAGTCCAGTAGTCGAATTTCGACCATAATTATTTATGAAAATATAAAGAAAACTTATGTATCGTTAGCTTAATGCAAAAAGGCGTAACTTACAAAAATGTAATTTTACAGGAGAAGCAAAAAACTTTGTAAAATGAAAACTATAAACATGCCAGAAAAACATGCATTTATAAGTCGTCCATGGAATTCTTCAAACAATTTTTAAAGAAAACCATTTTATTATATTTTATTAGAAAATATTGTGTAGTAACGTCGGCTTGCGTTTATCAAATAAACACACTTGTAGTTACGTTCCTTTGTTTTTTGTTAATAAAAGCGTCATTTTTGTTTGCAGAAGTGTAAAATTATGGCAAGACATGTAGTTCAATGGCATTCATAATAATCAATCAAAAACTCGATTTTGAATTTTTTGTTAGTTACGCCCTTTTGGATTTAAGCTAACGTTATGTATGTATTTAAATAAGTTTATACGGATTTACATGTTTCGAGCATTTGCTTTTTTTCGTATTAGCGGATCGATTTGGCAAGGGACCAACTTTCGGTCCATATGTTATCTTCCACTAAAGTGCGTTAATGTTTATTTTAGTTTTGTAAGTTCAACTATAAAAAAAATGAAAGTACCAATTGATAATCAAAATAGTGCCAAAAAGTCTCCTCTTATAGTTTCTCAATCCTTTGGACTCTGCATATTGCATTTTATGTTTCTAGGTTCAGTATTAATAAAAATTCAGAAAGTATTAGTTCAAGAGAAGAAAAGTACCAAAAAGATACCTTTTACAGATTCTCATTAACTTAGGACCTCGCATGTTTAATTTTTTGTTTCTAGGTCCAATACGAATGGAATTTCAAAAAGTACCATTTAAAAAACAAAGTTGTACCAAAAAGTTCCCTCTTATAGATTCTCACCTACTCAGGACATTGCCTATTTAATTTTATCTTTCGAGGTCCAAAATAAACGAAAATTTAAAAAAACGACCATTTAAAGAACGAAAATGTACCAAAAAGTTCCTTCTTATATAATTTCATCCCCTTATGACATTGCATGTTTAATTTTATGCTTCTAGGTCCAAAATTAACGAATTTTTAAGAAGTACTATTTAAAGAACGAAAATGTACCAAAAAGTTCCCTCTTATATAATCTCATCCCCTTAGGACATTGCATGTTTAATTTTATGTTTCTAGGTGCAATATAAACGAATTTTTAAAAAAAGTACCATTTAAAGACCGAAGATGTACCAAAAAGTTCCGTCTTATAGATTCTTATCCACTCAGGACATTGCATGTTTAATTTTATGTTTCTAGGTGCAATATAAACGACAATTTAAAAAAAGTACCATTTGAATAACAAAAAATTACCAACCTTTTTCATCTTATAGGTTCTTATTCACTCAGGACCCTGCACCTATAATTTTATGTTTCCAAGTTCAATAATATAGAAAACTCAAAAATTACCACACGCCCGGAAAAGTAAAAATAAAGAAATTTAGTTTCTCGTATTTCCCCTTTTTCTCTCCATTGAAGTATCAACAATTTCAATACACGGAGAAAATGTTTTGTAAAAAAAAGTACTAAAAATATTTTCACCACTTAAATGTTCAAATTACAAAAAGTTATCTTTGGTACTCTTTTTTTTGTATTTTTGAAAAAAGTAACGAATTTTGTATAATCTTTATTTCTATGTTTATTAGTTCAGAAAATCGATGGGATGTCAAGGAAAGGGTCCAATTTCAAAAAGTACTAGACACCTGTCCGCTAATTTTTAAGTAAATACCTTTTAAACGTACTTTTAATTGAATTTTAGTTGGGCTTGAGTTCATTAAATTTCATTTGCATTAAATTATTTTACTGAAGGAAGGAATTTTACAACATGAAATTAATTAAAATTTATTGATAATTTTTATTCTTGGCTGAGCTGGGGATCAAACTCGGGTTGAATTTACGTTTTGAGAATAACCACATTCTCATCATCAGAATTACTTGCAGTTCTACCCCCTGTATTTTTTGTTCAAATCGTTTGACAAACAGAGGATTAAAGTGTTTTTAACTTATTTGCTTTTGCCGATTTATATATAAGATATTATACTTTTTAAATATTTATTTTTTAAAATAATTATTTTCAATAATTCAAAGTTAATGGTAAACATTTTTTTTTTTTTTTAATACCTCAACCGAGTTCAAATTAAATGATCATAAAATTTATAGTTTCATCTCCCAGAGAACCTCAATGCCGCGATAAACACCAAATGGATCTTTCCAAAGATCTTGATGCTGTTGTCGAGAATATGAAACCAATCGAAATCATAGATTTTGACAAAATGCCCAGTGAATCGATTTTGGAAAGAAATGGCAACATGATAATTATCCATTTAAACTACAATGACACAGTTCCCATGATAAAAGTAAATTTTAACACAACTCTGGGCGTAGAGGGAACATTTCGTCTGAAATTTTTATATTTTCAATGGTTTGATCAGGTCTCAAAGTCTTTGAGTTATAAAAATCTGACATTTCCCGGAGAGTTACATGCCCTGTTTTATAATGAACAAGCAAACATTTTGGAAGACTTTATAACTATGGACAAAGGTATAATTGTCTTGGCATTTGCAATAAAGGTAAGAAATTATCTAAGAGAGAGAAATTATTTCCTTAAATGAATTTCAAATTTTAGGTTGATCCGTCACAGCCTTTTAACTTTGACGCTTTGCATGAAAATCTTGAAAACATACAAGATCCCTATTCCAAAGCAACAATTGCAAATCTCAATCTAGAGTACTGGTTGAAAGCGTATATGGATAAATTCTTCGTTTACGAAAGTTCTTTGTTGGAATTTTATTGTAAAAGTACTATCATATGGGTCGACTTTATTGAACCCATAGTGATGCCGCCGAATCTTGTAAGTAGTCTCGTCAAAAATTTTACTCAATTGTACATAAATTAAAAAAAAAACTATAGGTAAAGGATTTTCTTAAATTGGAAGAATTTAATATGAAACCCATAATGAAAGAGAGTTCCAAATTTTTTAAGCCAAAAGGAAAAGTATTTAAAAATTTTGCATCTACTGCTGTGTATGGTCCCTCGCCACCCTTATCTTTGCAACCCGTTGACGAAAATAGTAGCAGTACATCTGGAAGTGAAATGCTGGGATCTGTAGAAAAAAGTCAAGTGGGTGTCTTTATTCTTTTCAACAGTTGGATTTTAATTAAAATTCCTTATTAATAATTATGAATTTGTTCGTATATAAAAAAACTTTACATTTATTTTATTTAATTGTTCATGCACATTTTTTTTAAATATATATAACATACATTTTTTTAAAGGCATACCATCCACAACTATTTGTAAAGAGGGTATACTAAGTTTGTCATTCCGTGTGAAACTTTTTTTATATTCATCACACAGAAAGAAAAACACTCGCGATAAATTAAGTTTTTTATACTTACTTTAAGTACGAGTCGTACTTAAAAATTTAAATACGAATAGCACTAAAACGAACTTGAAACAATCCTAAATGGGATTACTTTCGAAAATAACACCCAGAGTTTCTAAAAATAAGTATAAAATTCTAACTCCAAGTTATTAGTGCCACTCTGAGAGTAAAAAGACAAAGCGAGCGTTTTTATCTCATATAACCAGCGTTGCCGTTTTGGTTACTTTTAACCAAAATTGGTTACTTTTTTTCCAATGTGTACTTGTGTACTTTTTTTCCATTTGGGTTACTTTTTATCAACACAAAATTAACCAATTTTTTTGTTTAGAACAAGAACTACCCGCTCCGCTTTTTTGACCCTTTTTTATATATTTTTTTTTCATCTACTTAACCCTTAAATGCATGATTTTTTTTTTGGAAAAAAAAATTTTATTCGACTGAAAAATAAATGTAGTTAAATGGAAAAATAAAAGAAAAATTAAAATAGGCAGATTTTCTTTGTATTTTCAAAAAAAAATTGTGATGTATTTCTACATCATCATGAACAATCGCTCCTTAAATTATACTAATCTACCTCGTAGAAAAATAAAGTATTTCAATCATACAAAAATTGCTTTTATTATATTACAAAACATGAAAATTCATAAAACAATTATTTTTTATGGAATTTTACATCTCAATCTGTTAGAAAATATAGGCCAGTGACCAACGCCATCTTTTCGTACATCTTTAGATGGCAAGGGATGAGGCGATGATCTATGTTTTTTTGTCAGTAAACTTTGCTGTAATGACTCATTAGAAGGTCGACCTCTTTTATTGCCGTTTAATTGAGTTCCCACATTACAGAGAGCGTCAGCCAAGTCATTGCGAAACTGACCAAGATTTGGTAGTTCTTTGTTCGGGGTACCCTTTGCAGTCAAGTTTTTCTTCATTAATATCCAGGAATTTATGACGGCGAGGTCCAATAGATGATAAAATAAGCGAAGGTACCATTTGCGACTTTTGACTCTAATTCGATAGCGACCTAAGTAGCTATCCATCAAATCCACTCCTCCCATATGCATATTATACTCTTGCACAATTTTTGGACAAGAGATATCTATTTTTTCCTTTATTCGCTTATCATATCGGCAGATATTACCAACAGGTTGGGAGCCAATATAAGTAGACAACAAAGTAACAACTTTGTTGTCTTTCCACACCGTCGCTGAAAAGTCCACCCCATCATAGTGAGAAATTCTTTCCTCATAAGTTCCCCTAGGTGTAGCTGATTTCATTAGATCCTTCTTGTCCGGGAATCGACAATTAGGCAATCTATTCTGTTGTACAGTTCCGACACAATAGATTCCTTGTTTCGATAAATAGTAAGCCAAGGGCAATGATGTGTAAAAATTGTCGAAAAATAGTATGTGATTTCTCATCTTTGGTATTACCCTGGCTAAGCGTAAGACAACATTATTAGTGACTCCTAAATCTGGCTCATCATCTTGTCTATTTCTTTGATCTTCTTGCCCGGAATACACCTCAAAACGGTATGCATAACCCATTAGACTGCATAAAACAAATAGCTTGTAGCCCCACTTGTGAGGCTTATTTGGTAGGTACTGTTTTAGGAAATGACCTATTTTAGTTGAACACATTTGTTCATCTATTGACAGGCGTTGATCTATAGGAATAGATGAGAATGTTTCATTTAGGTGGTCTATTACAGGTCTAATCTTGTGTAGACGATCGTGATTTGGATGATCTCTTGAAAGATGTTTCTCATTGTTGTTAAAGTGCAACATGCTTCTTGGCCTCAAAACGATTTACTTGCATGACGGATTTTATTGGTTCATAACCAAACTTATTATTCCAACAAGAACGCACACTAGGGAAATGTTGGACCGACATGAAAAGCAAAATGCCAATGAATTTTTTTAATTCGGAAACAGTTGTAACGAAAGAGCTCGATGGGTTTGTTTGAATGGCATAGATATTAGTTTCATGTACAATTTTTTGTAGAAATTCAGTAGTAAAATAATAGTGAAAACATCTGTATGGTGAATCTAGATCGGCTACATTTGGATCTAATGTGACGGCTTCATGTGTTATTTTAGAGGCATCAAAAGTCAGTTGATCTTTTTTCCAGATAAGTCTACGTCTATCATGAAACTACCTGGACTTTCATTTGGGACAAATGGCTCAGTATTTGCTTGAAATCCATGTTCGTCTTCATTTGTTTCTTGTTCGCCTATAATGTCGTCTTCTTCCGTCAAATTTTGCACGATATCTCTTGCAATCGTGTAAAATTGATCCTCGTCATCATTTTCATCCTCCAAACCATCGTCGGAAACATTACCGTCTTCCAAAGCAGCTAAGATTTCTTCGATATCCTTAGTTTTTAATTGTCGAGACATGCTATGTTAATAAAATGGTTATCTCGTTAGATATTAGTATGAAAGTCATTCATTTAAATTATAATTATATAGTTGACCCGCTCCGCTTTTTTGACCCTTTTTTATATATTTTTTTTTCATCTACTTAAAAATTCTTTTTTTGAAGCTTAAGCTTCAACAGACTATCAACTTAACCATATAAGGTATATTTTTGAGGTGTAGATGGTCATTATCTGTTACTCTTAACGGTTCATAGGTCTAACTGAAACACTTTTCTAGATAAACAATAAGGTCAAAGGTCCTTCCGATCCCATCCCGTGTAATATGATTATATTTCCACCGGGCAAAAAGCATCTGTATATAAAAGGAAATGAAATAAGACCCCAATATGTATAATACAATTAGTTGTACAGCTTTGGTTTAAAGAAACATGCGATAGATACCATGGTTGATACTTCAGTCGGGCGCAAGGATTTTTTCCTCTATGATATGCCAATCATCGGCTTCGATAACTAAAGCTCTTCTGCATAGCAGACCTTTGGCCGGGCGCAAGGATTTTCGCCTCTACGGTATAAAAAACACTGGCTTCGCTAACTAAATCTTCTCTGTATAGCCGGCCTTCGGCCGGGTGCAAGGCTTTCCTCCTCTATGGTATAGCAAATACCGGCTTCGCTAATTTAAGCTTTGCTGCATAGGCGGCCTTAGGCCTAGCGCAAGCCCAAATTTAGCAGCTATACTTAGTGAAGACGGTGCTTGGTATACCATAGAGGAGAACATTCCAGCGCCCGGCCGAAGCCAGTGTTTGTTATACCGTAGAGGAGAAAATCCTTTGTTTGTTATACCATGGAAGAGAAAGTCCTTGCAGCAAAAAACGTTTTCGTAATAAATTAAAAATGAAATAATCCCCAAAATATTAATTGGGGCTTTATTTCATAATGATTTTTTGGGGAATTATTTCATATAAAATAAACACCCTAATTATTTCATTATAACACTCTAACTTTCTAAAAATAAAACAAAACAAATTCATCTGAACGACCAAAGCTTTAGGCTTTATAAGCACACAAATTTTGTGGCTTAAATTGTTAAAAAAATAATTTATGGCCGGCGCCATTAAATTAGGGCGGCATGAATAACCCCCAAAAAAATAATGAAATAACACCCCAAAAGCTTGTACAGATAACAAAAACAACGATTTTTGCTAGATTATTTCATTTTGTTTGGGGTGTTATTTCATTTTTTATTTTGGGGGATTCATTCATATGAAATTATCCCCCAAAAAATCATAAAAAAATGAAGCACCCAATATATTTTTTTTGGGGTTTATTTCATCTTAAAATTTATAATGAAAACGTTTCTCTCCAAAACACCGGCTGACCTGCATAACTGGCCATCGGCCGATCGCAAGGGTTAACTCCTCTATGGTATAACAAAGACCGGCTTCGCTAACTTAAGTTTCTTAGAGTCTACTATAGAGGGGAAAATCTTTGCGCAGGATCAAAGGTCGGCTATGAAGAGAAGCTTAAGTTAGTGATGCCGGTGTTTGTTATACCACAGAGGAGAAAGTCCTTGGGCCCGGCCGAGTGTGGGCTATGCAGAAAAGCTTTATTTAGCGAAGCTGGTGGTTGGTATATCATAGAGGAGGAAATCCCTGCGCCAGGCCGAAGTCCCAACCATGATATCTATCGCGCGATTCTTAAAAGCAAAACTCTAAAATTAATTGTATTATACATATTGGGCTCTTATTTCGTTTCAGAAATAAGGGAATTATTTCATTTCTGTATGAGGCGTTATTTCATTTCGTTGGAGGTTTATTTCATTTCCAAAATTGGGGCCTAATTGCATATGAAATACGACCCCACACTTTGGGGGGTTATTTCATTATTCTTTTGGGTGTTTATATACTGGGGGGTTATTTCATGCCGCCTTTAATGATTCCCCACGTAATAAGTCCCTAACAAAATGAACAAAAAGCAACAACAACGTTTTTTTGGAGACTTATTTTTTTTTTTTTTTGGGAATTATTTAATTTTTGTATTGGGGGCTTATTTCATATGAAATTGCTCCCCAAAAGACAGTAATGAAATAAGTAAAAAAAAAGCTTGGGACTTACATATTTTATTTTATTTAAATTTTTGGGGTACTATTTCATTGTCCTAACTGGGAGATTAAAGCAACGGTCAGACTTATCAAATATTTGACGAAAAAACGGGACCTCAACCAAACTAAAAAATCATTTCGCTTAATATCAATATTTATTTTGATTAAAATACCACATCTTACAAAAAACAGTTTTTTGCTATGTCTAGTAGTATAATTAGTTTATTTTGTAATATTAAGACCATTTTAAATCTCACTAACTATTTACAAAAGTAGGGGTTACGCTTATTTGATCAAATATTTATTAAGTGTGACCGTAGCTTAAGCCGCATGTAATACCTCTGTTCACATCTATGGCCCTTGAGTTTTTGGTAAAAAATTTTCAAACACAATTATTTTTAAAGGAAAGTTTTAAAAGTTTTAAATTTCTATTTTAGTTTGAAAAACAGGCAGTTACTTTTTAAATCTATTATTTTTCTAACAATTGGGATTTTTCATTGAATTGAAGGCTTAAGATTATTAAATTAAATTTTCATTAAATTATTTTTAGTTAAGGAAGAAATTTACAACATTAAATGAATTTAAAATTTTTTTGATAATTTTATTCTCGAATGAACTCGGGATTGAACTCGAGTCGAATTTGATAGTTTCGAGAACAACCACATTCTCATCATCACAATTCTTTGCCACAAGCTCTATGTTTACATAATTTCCTTCAAGTTGTACAAAGAAAGGTCAACGAAAAAAGACAAAAAATAAAAACCATAAAAACAAATGTACTTATTAAGTCTTCAAGACAAAGTCTCGACAAAAAAAAGTACGAACAAGTTAGAGTGTTATATTCGGCTGTGCCGAATCTTTTATTATTTATCTTTATTAAAACAGACATCAGCATTAAAATTGGTTGCGGGTTAGACCTTTATTAAATTATTGACCGACAATCTTAACTAAAATATCTTGATTCGTAACAGTTTAAGCCGAAGTTAAATGATTTTCAGGAGGGGTATTTATATTTGAGACATGGTAAGTTATGAAATAAATCATCCCAAAATTCCGCAGAGGTATTTCTGGTATTAAAAAATATAAATTTCAATACAGTGGTGAAATAAGTTTTTAGCGTTTACAGTGAATTTCAGAAGGCTGCAAAATATGGGATCTAAGATAAATTATGGACCGTATACCACAAAATTGTATGGCATTTTTCTGGCCATATGAAACTAATTTAGAGGAAATTTAAGCACAATAAATATATCTTTTAAGCGTATTTTATTATTTTACCAGAGTGGGCTTTATATGGGGCCTATAGTAAATTATGGACCGATCATCACGAAATTTGTAAGTGCTATTTCAAGTCCTATAAAACTGTGAAATATTAAATTTTATTCTGATACCATTATAAATTACGGTTTTCATTCATCATTCTGTGCATTTTTCCACCATTTATGTTAGTTTTTGTTACAAAATTATCAATTTTTTAAAGTTGTGGTTCCACTTTTTGATTTATGGCTCTGATCCTACTGAACCGATTTGGCTGGATTTCAATCCCAAATTGCTTAGGATAACTACAAGCGATTTGACAACCAGTTTTTTTCTTTTGAGTTTTTCGAAAGTGAGCGTGTTTTCAACAGCTCGACAGACGGACAGACAGAGGGACATGGCAAAATCGACTTATAATTAAGCAAGGTGCTAGAATATGTATACTTTATGGGGTCTAAGGTGAATAATAAAAGAGTTTAACACGGAATGACAAACTTAGTATACCCTCTTCACAACTTATTGTGGTGGAGGGTATAAAAAAGAAGTAGGGAAAAACATGTAAATAAAATTGAAAATGGATAATCAATTAGAGCAAATTTCGATCCACCATTACCATTGGTTAAAAATTGTTGTTTGACTATAGACTGGCAGTGGTGCAAACGGCAAAGAATTCTGATGATGAGAATTTGGTTGTTCTAAAACTAATTCAATCCCGTGTTCAGTCAAGAATAAAATTATCAAAAAATTTTTAATTCATTTCATGTTGTAAATTCCTCCCTTAACTAAAAATAATTTAATGAAAACATGTAAGAAAGTATAGTCGGTCGAGCCTGACCATATGATACCCTACACCACAGTATTTAAAAACACATCATGCTTATGTGTCCATATAAATATGGATCTATCTATGTTTTAAATTTCACTAAAATCGGTTTGAGAGGCATAAATTGCCCCAAATCCCCTTGTGGTCCTATTTTTGAAAAGATGCATACCTTTTGTGTCCATATGGATATGGTTCTATCTAAGTTTTAAATTTCATTAAAATCGGTTTTATAGTTTCTAAGAGGAAGAAATTTCCCCCTATCTTCTATCGTGGTCCTACGATTAGGTCCATTTTCAATAGGCTTGATCCTTGTGCCAATAAGGACCTATGTCCCAAATTTTATCAAATTATCTCCAAAATTGCGACCTGTACTTTGCGCACAAGGTTACATGGACAGCCAGCCAGCCAGCCGGACGGACATGGTTAGTTCGACTCAGAAAGTGATTCTGAGTCGATCGGTATACTTAAAGGTGGGTCTAGGACCAATATTTTAAGGCGTTACACACATCAGCACAAATGCATAATACCCTCTCCACTATTGTGGTGTGGGTATAATTAAATTGAATGAACTTAAGCCTAATTAAAGTATCAATAACTGTTCGATTCTCTAGCTCAATTATCTATAGAAATCCTCCGAAACGTCAGTTTTTTATGGAATTGGTTCAAGTCGATTAGTTTTCTATTGAAAATGTTACAATCGATCAGTTTTTTTAAAAAAAAAAGAATTTCGAATCGATTAGTTTTCCATAGAAAACTTTCAAATCTATTCAATTTCTACAAAAAATTCTGGAATAGACATGCAAAAAACCTTCGAAGTGATAAGTTTTCTGATAAAAAATATTCGATTCGATTAGTTTTCTATAGAACTTGTTCGAATAGAATAGAAAACTTTCAAATCGATTAAATTTGTATTAAAAACTTTGGAATCGTTTAGCTTTCTGCTTAAAAAGTATCCGAATCGATAAGTTTTTTATGGAAATCGTTTGAATCGATCTGGTTTCTTTAGAAATCTTTCTAATTAATAAGTTTTCTAATAGAAAACGTTCCACTCGATTTAATTTTCACTGATTACTTTGAAATTGTAATTTTTCTTTGCAGAAATCTTTTAAGGTGATCAATTTTCTGGTAAAAAACTTTTTTGTATAAAAAAACGTTCGAATAGATCAATTTTCTATAAAAGTCTTTCGAATGGATAAGCTTTCTCATAAAACACGTTCGATTCAATAAAATTTCTATAGAAATCTTTCGAATTGATTAGTTTTCTGGAAAAAGCTTTTGACGTGATAAGATTTCTGATTAAAAAAGTTCGAATCGATAAGGTTTCTTTTGAAAACTTTCGAATCGATTAGCTTGGTGCAGAAAACTTTCGGAGTGATAACTTTTCGAATAAAAAGCTTTCGTATCGACCAGTTATCTATATAAATCGATCAGTTTTCTACAAAAAAAAGCTTCTTTAAAAAAAATTTGGACTTAATTAGTTTTCTACAGATGCCCCTTTAAAATCGTTTAGTTTTCTGTAGACAAATTTCGAAATGTAAAGATTTTTGTTATAAAAATATTGTTTAAAGGATAAGTTTTCTAAACGAAATCTTTCAAATTGCCAAGTTGTCGTAAAGTTTTTATGTAGAGTACTTGTTATTACTTAATAGGAACTATATTGATTTGCTTAAAAGTATTAAACTGTATCTATTTAAGTGATTGCAATCTTACCTACGAGGACTCAGGCAACATTTATTAACAGTTCTAATAAGTTTCCTTTTTAATTTTTTTTTTTTTTTTTCAAACAGTAACAAACTTGAACCGAGCGAGCGTGTAAAGTCAACGCAAAATTAAAACTCTTTTTAAGCAACGAAATGGTATTAAAACTATTAAATATTCTTATAAAATTAATGATTTTGAATCAAATTATTCTTAGAAAAACGAATCAAATGGGTAAATATTTTATAAATTTTTCTCAATTATGTATGTGAAAAAAAAAATTTTCAGTTTTTGCGTTGGAAGAAGTTGACACAGAAACCCACTGCATTGGTAAATATCAAATAAGCCTTGAAACAGATCTGGATTTCGTGGTCGAGGACTTGGCAGAAATACATTTCATTGATTTCGATAAAGTTCCGGACGAATCGATTCTTGAAAGAAATAACAATGTGTTATTTATTCATTTAAAGTATAACGACAAAGTGCCAACGATAAAAGCAGATTTGGAAACATTTTTCGCCACAAATGGTACATTTCGTTTACACTTTTTATACTTTGAATGGTTCGAGCGTGTATCGGAAATATTAGATTACGAAAATCTAACTTTTCCTGGGGAACTTCATGCTCTATTCTATAACGAGGAAGCAAACAGTTTTGAACACTCTCTCACAATGGATAAAGGTATTATTGCTTTGGCTTTTGGAATAGAGGTAAGCAAATTATTATGGATAGAAGATATTATTTTTTTTTATGGAATCATTTTCTTAGATTAACCCCTTTCCGAAGTATAATTTTAAAGATTTATATGACAACCTTAAGTTTGTTGAAGATTCTTGTGCCCTTAGACTACTTCCAAATAACAATTTAGAAGAATATTGGTTAAAAGCGGATAGGAGTCGTTTCTATATGTACGAAGGTTCGTTATTACAGTTTCATTGTAATGGTTCAGTTATATGGATTGACTTTGTGCAACCTTTGGCTATGCCACCAGAAGTTGTAAGTTTTCTGTTTTTTAATCACATTTTATTTTCGATTGTTTTATAAATTTTAAATATTTTAGGTAGAAGGTATTTGGGAATTAAAAGATGAGGAAATGAATCCCATAATGAAAGGATTCCATCGAATTTTTCAACCAAAAGAAAAAGTATTTGCAATTAGCCCCCAAATCGCTGGTGCTGTAGGGGCACCACCGATAATTGTGTACCCTGATAAAGATGAGAACAATTATAGATCTGGTGGTGATGAAGCGAAACTTGGTTTTAAGGAGTTGGGTGTTTTGATTGCCTTCTTAAGTTTTGTTTTAAATATTTTTTTTTGTAAGTTTTAAATTTTTAGAAGCACCATTTTTTATAAATTTTGATCAAAATGTTGCTAAATCTTAAAATATTTCGACCATCTAGATTTTTTATTTTTTTCTTAACAGCACATAACTTATATCAGGGCTTAAAAAACTGCAGTTGATACTAAAAACTGTCGAACAAAAAAAAAAAAAAAATGAAAACTTGTGTACAACTGTTATGCCCAATTTTCAGGCTAATATTTAAATCTATATTAAGTTAATTTTCATAAAAACTTAAGTCGTATTTAAATACAGATTGATTTTTTTAGTTTTGTTTAAAAAGTCTTATTTAATTAAGATAAAAGTATGGCAGCACTACTAAATACAGAAAAATATCATAAAAAAGTGTATTTATTTACAAGGTGGCCTCAAAAAACAGTAGTCTGTTGATGCTTTGCCTGTTGTTGTTGTGTTGGTGTAATATTGAGACCACCTTGATAAGTTTTTCCAATGGAAACCTAAAATGAATTTAAATGTACCACATCGGTGAATTAAGTTACGTTTAAGTGTTTAGTGAAGAAAAGAATTTTGTATTTAAAACGATTTTAAACATAAATGTGTTTTAATATCAATCCTAAAAATTGGGCATTAGCTTTTTGAGTTGGTTTGACAGCGACTGATTACATTTAATGAATCTGAAGTAACAGCAACATTTTTTTTTTTTTTTTTTGGCAAATGACAAATGAAGAGGTGGATGAAATGGCAGTTTTTCTACTTTGACTGCAGTTTTTTTAACGCTGACTAATATTGAAAAAATATACTTTCAAATGCGGAAATAAATTAATTTATGGGTGACTCTCATTTAAAGTGTTCATTTCGGTTTCTTTCTTTTAACTTTTCCAATCTAATTATTTAAAATATGAGAAGGTACGATTCGTATTACAGTTTTCGCCTCATTCAATGGATACTCAAATAACATTGTATTAACGAATTTTTATAATTTTTGTGTATTGAGCGTTACATTTGCTTTCACAGTTTTTCTGGGAATGATTTTTGCGAAAATATTAGTTCACAAAGTTTATATGTAAAGAAATGAACTGATTATAATCATTTTCAATAGGCTTCGTCTTGTGACAATTAGAACCATGGACCAAATTTCAGCGAAATATCTCCAAAATGCGACTTGTACTTTGGTTACAAGGTTTACATGAATAGCCATTTGGACAGACGAACATCTTTAGATCGATTTAAAAATGGATTCTAAGTCGATCGGATATTACAGACATTAGCACAAACGTATAATATCCTCTGCAATATTGTGTTGAGGGTATAAAAAAATGTAATCCTTCGAGTAAAGAAATTATTTTTATTAAAAAAAAACATGAAATTTAAAAAAACAAATATTAAAACCAACTATTTCAACATTTTTTTGCCGTCCTTAAACTAAAAGATAAATTATTTATAAAAATTTTGTCAATGTAACGCTCAATACATTTTTGTACCATATTAATATTTTTTCAAACAACATTTTTTTATGTCAAAACTATGCGTTTTAACAAAAAATGCTGTGCTATATAATACAAATTTTTAATTAATTTAAAAAAGCTTTGGTAACACTCAATACATTTTTTTTAGGAAATAAACCATGATTGATCTATGAGACCTTTTGCAACATTATAAATCAACGCTGTGTTAGTGTAAGAAGGAAATTGTCAAAATTTGGTTTCTTAAAATTTTAAAATTTTTTATATAACTCAAAAACTAAGCGTTGGATCGTAAAGCGGAATATCAAAATTTTAAACATTTATGTCAATAATAAGTATACAAAAATTCGAAGAAAAATCTTAAGACGTTTTAGTTCCATTTACAAAACGAGCGAAAAATCTTTAGCCATTTTTCCAAACGAAATTTATAAAATCATGACACAATGGAATGATTTTAATATTGTATTAACAGATTGTCGACAATTAAAAAGTTTTTTACACAATTCCATATAAAATATGTGTTTGTGTTTTTCGCTGTATAATTCTCTTTCAGCCTTCATACAGAGTCAAAGTACAACTTTCGGTTGTAGTAAAAAATTTTCATATAACTTTAACTTATGATGTTAAATTTAACAAATTAGAAAGAAACGTCAGTCAACCCCGACTATATGATGCACTACAATAAAGTATTTAAAAAACAAATTTTGAGAGCGTATTCTATTTGGGTCCGATGGGCAATCATGAACCCGCTCTAACAAAATAAATTAAGACTCATGTAAAAGTTCTTTGTCCCAAATAATAATTAGTTGTCTTCCTCAATATGAGACTTCTTTTGACTTTAAGTGATTTTATATTGTAGATCTACCCTGTAGATCTACACTCAGAAAACAATCAATGTGAAATCGTCAAAAGCAAGGTTGATTTTACATTTTTCGGTAGGGATTTTGCTTCATAGTTATTTCATGTTAATTTTACATGATTTTAAAATAACTTGCGAAAAACATTTTTTTCTTTTAAAATAACAATCATTCATGTTAATTTAAGATTCTAGTAAAGTTAGAGCAAAATGACATTGATAGTTAAATAACACTACCAATCACGTTGAATGATAGTTTTTTCAAGTTGCAGAATCAATTTGATTTGAGTGTGAAATAATAGTGAGAAGAAGCTGCAGAGACAACATACATTTATTTAAGAACAATTCTAAGCACTTTCCCTCGGAACCAGAGAGAGAGAGAGAATATTAGTAATTATTATCCTGTTGCATGTTTCACTTTTGTTGTATTCCCCTTTGTAAACCAACACAACCAAAAAAAAAACCAAAAATTGGATGTCTTTAACTAAATAATTATAAAAAAAGAGTAGGTGAGATGCAAATCTCGTTCGTTACACTATTTTCCAATTTTGGGAAAATGCAAAAATCATATACCGCTGGATATAATGGACCAAATTAGTTGAACTTTTTTGATTTTGAAGTGTTATGCCATTATTCATTAATAGCTCAACAGTTGAAAAATTGAAACCAACTGAAATATCGAAAAATAATAGATTTAATTTTGTAACCAACGAGTTTTGCTACGCATTTTCGAAAGAAACTAGTTTTGCTACGATCTGTATGAGATCGAACTAGTTTTGCAACGCACTTTAGCCCACCAGGAAAATTAATCATTGCACTTTTTATATTTTGAAAGTTATATAAATTAATTAAAATTAGGCAAACAGTGCTAAAAAAATGTTACAACTGTTCTGTTGGTGGGAGATAAACCACCCCAACTAACAGTTTTTACAAAATAAGTTTTTTATACAGTTGGAATCGGATGTGTAAATTCCCTTAAGTCCTATATAATGTAGTTTTTGAGGTAGAAAAGTTAAAAACAATACCCAGTCCAACTTGCTTAGATACAAAGGGAATCAAGTATACTTAGTTTTGTTTACCACTGGATTTGTACACAATCAGGAGAATGTGCTTAGGGGCAAAGAACATCAAGTATCCTTTTTTGTAAATTGTAAAGTGAGGTCTTTTGTTTTTAAAATAGATAAACTAAAACACTGCCATTTTGGTTCTATTTTTTTATTAAGTCAAATATTTCGACCAACTTTGTTAACCATTCTTAGGAAAATAAAATGTATTTTTATTTAAACATGCGGATGCTCCTTCAGTTGTTACTTATAAAATTTTGTATAACACATTTTGAAGAGAAAAGTAAGGTAACAAAAAATTTGTGTAAGCCTTGTTATAATTTTCGGAAATAGCAGACCATTTGTGGTTGGACTTGGTGCTGTTGTGTCAAGGGATTGAACAGTATCAATACCAACTTGGGAGGTAAAGAACACCAAGTCCAACATAATAAGTAAACGTATGTTACCTTATATGACGTTATTTTATTAACGATATCATCGACATAAAAAAAACATATTAGAGTCATAAAAAATATTCGGGAAAGGCAAATTTTTAAATTTAAAATTTTTGCGGTCATTTGTAAAGTTTTCAAAATGTGGCTTGGTTTAGTTTATCTCCCTTGTTGTAAAAAATATGAAATTTTTAGACAAATAAATTAAAATCTTTTTCTTCAGTGTACTCGTCATTGTTTTTTTCCGTTCCATAATCAATAATTTTTTCTCTCCAAGAATATAAAATTGCAAGTCTTGAGTTTCTCTCCAATTTTCCCAAAGTGAGTAGATAAAATTTTTCAAAAATCATTTTTCGGGTAAACCCCCTCATTGATAGAGAGTATATATGGAACAATGTCATGCATTTTTTCCGAGTTCCTTTTCCTTTTTTCTATTAGCTTTCGCTTTGAAGGTTGGAATTTAAAATGTAGCTTATTTAGTGCTCACCACAGGGGCTACAACATACTCCCAGTCATATATTAGACCGTCCATACAAAATTTTTTTCAATATACGATTTATATAAAACAAATATGCCAAAGCGAACTTGTTTTCAAATTTGCAGTTTAAAAGTCCCTAACTCGACTATATTTAATCAACGATATCTTGGTGCACCTCTAACACAAAGTTTAAAACAGTGAACCAGCGAGTTTTGTTACACAAAATACAGTGAGATAGTTTTGAAAATGTCTGTTGAGTGGAACGAACCAGTTTTGTTACCAACTGCAATTTTATGTCACAAAAAAACACAGAAAAGGACATGATTCGATACAATCTATATATTTATTCTCATAAAGTGCTAAAATATCTGTCTAGATCGGTTGTTATCTCAATTTTTTTAATTTTTGAATCGAACGAGTTATGCAACTCACCTACTCAAATAGAATACGGGATTTTTTTTTCTTCTTTTTATAAATTTTAAGAATTAAAATAAACAAAATTATGTTTTTCTTCTTTTAGTGATGTTTTTGTTTCTACACAAAACAAGTAATGCAGGATTTAATGGATTCACTATTTAACAACAATATTTCAACATTTTTATTTAAAAATATATATAATATTTGGTGTTGCCATTTGTGGGTAATTACCCGAATGAGGTGTAATTTTTACTGTCGTGTGTTGAGCGTGGGTAATTTCTTATAGAAGTATTTCAGGTGTAATTTAAAACAAATAATTAAGAAAATTCTCCGAAGAAACCATGGGTCTAAAATCAAACCCTAATCCGGGACTCTCGACTTGAAAATTTTTTTAATTGGGTGAATATTTTTTTTTTTAATGTACAAAAATTTTGAGTGTAGAAAAATATAAAGTGCAAAAGAACAACCTTACTAAACAATTTTATTCAGAAAATGGGATTTCTTTTTGGAAAAAGCTATTTTTTCAAACATTTTTTTTTTGGCAAAGGCCGGCATATACATTTTCAAGTCGAGGAGGCGGATTAGAATTTGATTTTAGACCCATGGTTTCTTTGGAGAAAATCGACCCGACCTGATGCACAGTCTTCCCAACCAAAGCCACGGTTTTTTTTCTAAGAAAAGATAATAAACAAATGTATTCAGGTTTTCAAGACAAAGTCTTGACAGAAAGAATACGAAAAAACAGAGGAAAAGGAGGCAACATGTAATTTGAAATTTAAGTGATAATAACAGCAAATTTCGAACCACCAGTACTACTGGTTAAAGATTGATGTTTGACTGTTGGCTAACGGGCACCGCAGTGGTGCAGTGGGTAGAACACAAAGATCTTCTGACGATAGAAAGTGGTGTTTCTTGAAACATGTAAAGATCAACCCGGGTTCAAATCCCAGCTCAGCCAAGAAAAATTATCAATAAATTTTTATAAAAATTTCAAGTTGTAAAATTCCTTCCCTCAGTGAAAATAATTTAATGAAAATTAAATTTGATGAACTCAAGCCTAATTAAAGAATATCAAAAATTGAAAAGATATAAAATAATAAAAAAAATCACATTTCGCCGGAAAAGTTGGAGTTTCTGACTACGTTGAATTAAGTTAATCCACATCTCAAAAGACCGCCCTTAGTTGCGCGAATTGATGACGGAGTTTCAAAGTAAATTTGAATAATATTTGAATTTGGATAATGGACAATTTGTTTGTGTTTTTTAAGCATCAATTTATTCATGTTGTTATTTAAAAGCATACTGGTCCTAAATGTCAAGAAGTGCGATCAGCAGTATGGAGTTCGTTTGACAGCTTACCCTTTCCTTATAAAGACCCGGTAATGAATATTTTGAGCCATCAATAGATAATGCAACTAAATATGAAAGAGATCTCATTATTTGAAGTATTTTATTTCATGTGTCTGTTATTTCAGATAATTTATTTTAAATAAGGATAAGAATGTAAATTGAATTACTAATATTAATCTCATTTAAAAGAATATTTTGTGTTTTTTTTTGGTAAATGTTTTTTTTATAAAATAAGATGTTAATTTTATGTCAGGTGTAATTTTATTTAAATGGGGTAATTTGGCTTCGTCTCAAGTGTAATTTTGAATTTTGCTGGTGGTAACACTGATAATATTATATGTATGTAGTATTAAATCAAATCAATACATTTGTAGAAATTTACAATGGTTTTCAATAAACATTGCGCCATATTAATTTGACAAAGCTATTTTCGGGAGAAGTATTGTTATGGGAGCTATGGTTTCACAACAATACAACAACAACAGGCAAAGCAATAACAGTCATCTGTTTTTTGAGACCACCTTGTAAATAAATACACTTTTTTATGATATTTTTTTGTATTTAGTAGTGCTACCATACTTTTATCTTAATTAAATAAGACTTTTCAAATAAAACGCAAAAAATCAAGCTGTATTTAAATACGATTGAAGTTTTTATACATAAATCTACTTAATATGGATTTAAAAACTACCCTGAAAATTGGGCATTAGTCTAATAAGATGCTTTATGGGCACAAAAACTCTATTCCGGAAAGAGGATTGTGTTGAGGGCTGTGTAAAATGTTGGACCGATTCTCACTATTTTATAATACGCTTGGTCCCTGTGCCAATTAGAACCTATGTACCAAATTTCTTTTAATAACCTCTAAAATTGTGACCTGGGCCCTGTTTCTCAAAACTACAAGTTACAAATCTACAAGTAAAATACATTTGAAACAAAAACAACAATTTTGATATATTCTAATAAGGATAAAGCTTATCAAATTATTAGTATTGTGGTTATTTTGTTGAACTATTTATGGTTTTTAATCCAAATTTTTAATATTTTTAATTAGGCTTAAGTTCATCAAATTTAATTTTCATTAAATTATTTTTATGAAGAAAGGTATGTTGTGCTGAAAAAGGTCAACAAGAAAAGGAAAGACAAAAATGAAAGGACAAAAAAATGTACTCTGGACTTCAAGAAGAATTCTTGACAAAAGTACGAAAAAAACAGAAGTAAGGAAGAACATGTAAAATCAATTAAAATGGATAATCATTCAAAAAAGCAAACTTCGATCTACCAAAGGTTAAAATACAATTTGGTTTAAGGATTGATGTTTGACTATTGACGTCAGCAGTCGTCGATGGCTGCTAATGTAAGACGGCAAATCCCTCTGAGGAGATCGAGTGGTTGCGATCGAAACATGTCAGGGTAACCTGCCGGCCAGGGCTCGAGCCCCGGCCACAGTCAAGAATGAAAGATTACCAATAACAATTTTAATTAATTTTCATGTTGTAAAATTCCTTTCTTCATAAAAAAAATTTAAAGAAAATTAAAGTTTATCAAATTTAATTTTCATTAAAGTATTTTTATGAAGAAGGGATGACTTTGGACTTCGAGAAGAATTCTTGACAAAAAGTACGAAATAACAGAAGTAGGTTGGAACATGTAAGTCAATTAATATAGATAATCATTCAAAGCTAAAAGAGATTGAGTGGTTGCAATTGAAACATTTACGGGCCCTGCACTTTACGCACAAGGCCTACTTGGCAGCCAGCCAGCTAAACGGAAGCACGTCGCTTGATCGATTCGAGAACCAATATTTTAAGGTGCTACAAACATTAGCACAAAAGTATTGGTCCAAATTTCTGAAAAATTCTTAAAAAAACAGTACAGTAGTATAACTATTCGGCAACCACTGTTTTACATTGCAATGAATTGACACTCTATTATTTCGTGTGTCATGCTTTTTATAAATGCATAACTTATTTGTGTGTGTCAATACTTTATTGATTAGAGTGGAACCTTTTAATTATTTTAAACCAGCTTGTTAGTTTTTATTACTGTATTATCCAGGGAGTTAAATAATCAATATGATTAAATGTACATTGTAAATTGAAAAGCATAACAATTGCAAAACTTTTTCAGTTACAGTTACTAAAATAGTTCAGTAATATTTGTCAGTTTAAAAAAGCGAAAACGTGAAGAAACTTTGTTTTGTTTTAAACAAAATCAACAAGGTTTTAAAAATGATAAAATTATTACTTTTGTTATTCATAAATAACATAATACAAGGTAAAATTTTTTATTAAAAAAAAAAACTTGATGAACCTAAATTTTACATTATCTCTAGTTTCTATAGCAAATCAAGAACCCGAAGAGTGCATTGGAAAACATCAAATACCGATAACAAACTTATTCGATTACCAGATAACGGGTGAGATACTTGAAGCCATAAGTTTAAAGAATTTCAATGTTACTCCAGAGGAAACGATTTTGGAAAATAATGACTACACTTTAGTACTTTCCATGAAATACAAGGACGATAGTGTGCCAACTGTAGATTTTGGCTCTGCTTCGGGTCTAAGTAATTTGCGTTTTGAGTTTTTATATTTTCAATGGTATGAAAATGCAACGGAAACAATATTTCCTGTCGAATTACATGCGGTATTTTACCATAGTAGAATAAAGACATTTCAAAATGCCCTGAATCGAAAAAACAGTGTTGTGGTTTTGGCATTTAGTACCGAGGTAAATATGTAGAAATCCTACAAAAAATCTACCTTTTTAAAATCTCTACCAACTTATTTCACAGATTAAAATCGTACCGAACTCAGAACATTCCTTTTTATTAAAAAGAAATATTGAATCTGTACGTAACGGTAGAAAAAGAGTTACCATTGAAAACCGCCCGTTAAATGTTTGGATACCGGTTTCGATGCATGAGTACAGTTTGTATGAGGGACATTTACCATTTTTTAACTGTGAATCAGAGGTTTTATGGGTTGATTTTGTACTTAGAATCCCTTTTGGACCAGAATTAGTAAGTCAATTTTTCAGCCTTCACCACCGCAATTATAAAAAAAACAAGTAAGAGTGCTATATTCGGCTATGCCGAATCTTATATACCCTTCACCATGATGAGATAAGAACAAAAAAATAAATACATAAATAACGTTCTTTAGATAGATAAAAATAAATATTAATTGAGCCACGCCATCTTTTCATTACGTCATGCCGAAGAATATAAAAAAAACAAAAAATTTATATATGTACCTAAGCCCGTTTCCTCTTTTGCCAAAGTTGATGTTTGAAATTCGTTTTATAATCTTAAAATCGTTTTTTAGAACATAAAAAAGTTAAATAATAAAAATGAAAAAAAATTCTTTTTGGGATTCGAACTGGCAATATCATCAGTCTCAGGAGAGAACTTAACAACAAGAAGCGTTAAATTAAAATATATTGAGTCTATGAGTTTGTTTCTTTATTTGAGCGGCATATCATGTACATGCATTAATGTGTATGTGTTTGCATGAAATTAAACACATTACAAATAAAATCCACCACTTGTAGTGAAGGGTATAAAAAAACAACAAAAAAACCACATTACTAACACTTATTACCATATCCACTGTAAGACCGTAGAAACCAAAATTGAATTGGTTTGTATGGTATGCTTATGTCGTTTTGGTAAGGCAGTGTTGGTATGGTAATGTCACGTCTAATTGGACCTTTAAAGGAAACAATTTGAGGCAGTCGTGGTTTTTTACTCATATCTCAGCCATTTGTGGACCGATCTTTCTGAATTTCAATAGCAAACAATTCCGGACCATATGTGACATAAATGTATAATAACCTGGCCCCCATCATGTATGGGGTCTTCGGTAAATCCATTTCAACGGACGGATGGACAGACGGACATCGTTAAATGAACTTCGCTCCTCATAAGGACCCAGAATATATATACTTTATAGGGTCTAACATCAATATTATAGAAATTACAAACGGATTGACAAACTTATATATACCCAATTCACCACCTGCGGTGAAGGGTATAATAATAAAGTGGTATAGTCGGTCAAGGCCGACTATTTGATACTCTCCATCATAATATTTACAGAAATATTTTGATAGTGTACCCTATTTGGGACCCATGGGCCCAGCAAAACAATATTAAGGTAAAGATTCATAAAAAAGTTCTTTGTGCAACACACAGTGCAACACATAAAAAGCAAACCATTTTTCGCGTGAAATTTCTCGAAATATTTATCGAATCTGATTCCAAATTATTATTATTATTACGAATCATTTTAAAAAGGAACATCAAATTTTTGCTTGATTTTACATTTTGTCCTAACTGGTTTACCCCACAAGCGTTTTTACTTCCTTTGCTCAAATCTTGTCATGTCGCATAGTCTGAATCAGGCATTTGGTAGAAAATATGCTTTAGCATTTTCTAAAAATTACATGTGCTAGAAATTCACACTTTTTTTTAGACAAGCTGGGCACTGGTCGTTTTAACCTAATTTGGGTACGCTGAATCCAGTGGTGCTAAACGTTTTTTTAGGTTAGCTCTGAGTTTCGAGATATACCGTTTTTTCGAAAATGGAGGAGGTGGGACAACATATATTCGCGTAAAGGAAATTTTTTTGCGGAATTTCAGTTTTTTTTAGTAATTTTAATAACCTAAACCGTTATTGAGTTACGCGAACATATGTTATGCAACCTCCTCCATTTTCGAAATAACGGTATATCTCGAAAACAAGAGCTAACCCAAACAAAAAACGGTAAGCACCATTGGATTCAGCGTACCCGAATTATCTTAAGGTGCCCGGCTTTTCTATTTTTTCAACTAGCAAAGTGATATCATAATCGTCCATAACTCCAAAACAAAGTTTTTATTTAAGTTCCTGGTGGAGGGTATCAGAAATTCGGCACAGTCGAAGACATAATTTTAAATTCTATTTCCATTTATTAAATAAATATTTCTAGAAAAACGAGTTTGAATTATTGCAAACACATGAAGGCCAATCTCTAATGAAGCAATACCGACCATTCCGAGCACCTCAAGGCCCTTTAGTGCAAAATTTTGGTAGGGTCTCCGTAGGAGGTTCTGGCACAATGGGCGGTATACCTTTCGTAGATGCCTATTACGACGATGATGATGGAGATGACAAACTGATATATGTTAGTAAGGCGTTCCAAGGTTTTAAAGTTATAACGAATCTTCAAGTTTTTATCTTGATTTTGGAATTTTATTTTATATTTTAATGGATTATAAAAAGCACTATGAGGTTTAATTTGTATTGATTGGCTCAATGCAGTAATTAATTATTTAAAATTTAGTTCTTAATTGTTTTTTTTTTTTAAATGTGATTTTTCCAATGCTAAATAAATTAAAAAGTATCAGAAATAAATTTTTGTTAATGAATACAATTTCTTCCTAAAAAACAATACGTAGCTTAAATATGATCTGGACCGATATATCGCAAGCAAGTACATTAACGTTATCTGGGTTCAAACCTTAAAAGTTTTCTTTCAGAAAGTCTGAGTTTATTTATGAGTGGGGAGAGAATCATAGCATGTGCTTCCCTCTTTCACCAATACACTCAGACTTTCTAAAAGAAATCTTGCAGAGTGTGAACCAAGGCGAATTTACACCAGGTGAACTTATCTTGCTACGTAAGCAACAGCTGATAACTAACCTTGTGTCAAAATGGTATACCGTTCTAGTGGTTCTGGGGAATCTTTACTAAATTCTATAATTTTCGCTTAAAATTATGAAATTTAAAACTTTTTTAAGTTATTACATTTCAAAACACACAATTTAAAACTGAAAACAAAATGAAATATTTGCTTTCAACGTTAAAATATTTTACAGTGTTGTTAAACGTTTTCAAAATAAGACCACCTTGTATGAATTCGCCTTGGTGTGAACCCAGACGTTTAGAAAACTTACAGAATAGGGTTCCTTATTACCCGGACTTTTTCCATTCCAATAAATAAAATTTGTTTTCATTCACTGGAATTCTTTGGAGTTGTTTATTGTTAAGTATATCTAATAGAGAAAAGTAAACAAAGAATTAGTTTTCGTTTTATACGCTGCTTTCGATCTGTTCTAGTCATAAGTCTAGCTTAGTCCAATTATAAGACCTTAATTTTTGTATCGTTCGAAAATTCTTGTTTTGTTATGGGGGATGTATTTTTGTATCTTTAGGAGAGATCTCATGGTTCTCGTCCGCAAACATTTTTAGCGCTCTCTTGATAGATTTCAATTGACCGATTACAATGAAATAAACCTCATTTCATTAAAAATTATGTTAAGATAAATTTTTTTAGACCAAAATTGTGATTTTTGTCGCATTTTTATGTTTTATGAATTTTGAAGAAACAAAAAATTTGTTTTTTAATTTAAAATGTTCCTTTTTTTCAAAAATTCAACAATATCTCTGAAACTACAGAGCAAATTTAAAAACAATGTAAGCACGGCTTAAATATAATATTGTTGCCGAGTTACGGATTTTTTTATCTAAACATGGTCAACTGTTTTAAAGTTTCTCCAATATATGTAGTGAAAGTGCCTTAATTTTGGACATAACGGTATACATATCTCGAGCTATATATACAAAAGTCGAGCTGATAGAGAAAAATGGAGATTAGATGTGAAATCAGCGACCTCAAATTAGTAAAAATTTGCAATCAAATATCAGGAATTTTACATCATGATTATTTGTCATTCTTGTCTGACCGGGGAATAGAAACCACAGTCACGGACAGGTTTATTTGACTTGTTTCCATGTGGTTACCCACACTATCTCTTCAGAAATCTTTGCCATTTAACACTAACCGCCATTGAAAATATCCACAATACTAATTGAAACAAAAAGATTTCAGAAAATTATCTGAATATTTTTTATTCTTATAGAAATTTCTATGACAATTATGTGTGAAAGAAAATATCGGCCAAATGCTCGCCACGGCTTCGGTGGCATACCTCTTTTCTATGGTCCATATTTTCAATGACTCTGAGACATAATTAATATATCTTTCAGCTACATATCCTCAATTTCTGGCCACAAGAAGTCCGTTATCATCTCGCGATAGCGAACACCATTCACAGTAACTGCTTGGCCGACCTCATTTTCTCCCTATTACGAACAACAGCAATGTTTTCCGCAGAACAAACTGGGAGAGCATGCACAGAAGGGTTGCCAGATACCAAAAGTCAAATAACTGGACAATAGAAAAAATTCACCTGGATTTTGAAAAAATAACTGGACAATTTGAAAAAGCACTTAACTATAAAAAAAAAAAATAAAATTTTACTTAAGATTTTATTTTGCAATAAAAAAAAAAATTAAAAAGCAAGGAAACGTAAAAAACTCAATTTATATCATATTACAAAATCATAATTAGGGCGAATTCACTATAAAAGGCAGCGAAAAGCCTGCTGGCTTTGACAGTTCGAACCAATTTGTTTTGGTTTCATAATATTTTATTTATAAAGAGTCGACATTTCGAGCCGTAAACATCTGCTGTTTCTGTTTCTGTTTTTGTTTATTGTTTTGTTGTAGTATTAAATTAAATCAAATCAAAAAGTACATAAACAGCCATGTTATGGATCGAGTGAAATTAAAATCAAAGGAAACTTCCAGTTAAATTTTTGTTTAAATTACCGTCGTTTTTTTTATTTTAAGATAAGTACTAATAAAGATAAGCTGTACTCATAGTATGAAGTATATAAAACAAAATTATTTAATAAACTTTAAAACTGGATCGTTTTTAAAGTTTGTTCGATTTTTATTTCACTCGAATTCGATTTCCCGAACATGGCTGATAACTTTTTGTTTAGCCACATATATATTTTTCTGTATTGTTATTTGAAGAATTTAATAACTCTATTACTTTAGTTGTATGCAAAAATGTTTGAAACATTTTGCAACTTTCATCAATATTAAGTCTTATTAAAATTTTAGCCTTTATTCGGTCATATGAATGGATTCATGTGAATAAAGATTATCAAAAATACCTTAAGTCCTTGCACAAAAAGTATTGCTAGTTGGCATGACTAACAAACGAGATCTATTTATATAAGTTTTGTACGTTATTTTTATCGCATTTTTGAAAAACTGGACCTTTCTCTCTATCTCATTAATTGGAATGTCTGTCGGTAAATTAGAAATTTTTTCCCAACAACTTTTTCTTAGTATATCGTCGCAAGAATTAAAGAACGCTGTAACTGACAAAAAATCGAAAATACGTTTTTTTGCATCATTTTTATCAGAAAAAAATACTGCGTCGATTGGTCTCGGTCCCATATTTGTTTGATGAAAAAAAATTCACTTACACAAAAAAAATCGTTGCTGTAAGCCGCAGAATCACCGGGAATAATAGACTTGAGAGGAAATGTTTACAGAAAAAATAAAAACACGTTTTTAAAACTATGTTCCTTAAGCTACGGTCACACTTATTAAATATTTGATCAAATAAGCGTAACCCCTACTTTTGTTAATAGTTAGTGAGATTTAAAATGGTCTTAATATTACAAAATCAACTAATTATACTACTAGACGTAGCAATAAACAGTTTTTTGTAAAATGTGGTATTTTAATCAAAATAAATATTGATATTAAGCGAAATGATTTTTTAGTTTGGTTGTTGGTCCCGTTTTTTTCGTCAAATATTTGATAAGTCTGACCGTAGCTTTAGTTGTATAGTTTTTGTGATATGTATTTTTTTCTACTTTCTTTCATACAGGTTTTTTGGCTCTGGTAAAGATTTTGTTTTGTCAATTACAGCGTTCTTTAATTCCTGCGACGACATGATTTTGTTCAAAACAATAATGAATATAATTAATAAAAAAAGTATTTTTTCAAAATTAAATTAAGTTTTTTAACTGGACAAATTGCATTTAAGCTGGAACCTGGACAGCACCCAAAAACACTGGACAATCCAGGCCATTCCTAATACTCAGGTATTTCCACATTTCCTACAGACCCGGTTTGCTGAAGTTTGCGCACAATTCTCCAGATTGTGGACACATTTGGTCGATTATGCTAGTGCATAATATGTAGCGCATTTTCATTTCGTAAAAGGCTTTAAAAATCTTAACGCGCTGCTCAATTGTGTACCTCTCCATGGTTGAATTTGTAAAACACTGAAACAAAGAAATTAAGTTGGGCAAAAAACTTGACCTTAAGGTGTGACTCACAATGAACATCGTGAATTATGGTCGGACCACCCTTTATTAAGATTTAACTTCATTTTAGCAATTTAATTTAAAACTACTATCGACCTTAAACTTGCAACCAGCATACACCCTTCCCGTACATACATGTTTGCATTAGACTTAAATGGGAAATCCCCTTTTTCTGTTCAAGCTTTGTACAAACAGTTTTATATTAACGACGCAAATCGAAGCATTAATGAAGAGACTTCGAAACCATACGACGCAACGTCGAAATCACAGAAATATTAAAATCACGCAACTGAAAAACCACGCAAACTAGGATATTAAGGGGTCTGTACACTGTTAAAATGCTTGACGTCACGGCAAATTCACTCGTGTACGTGTGCTGGACGTAATATTCGCCGTCATATCAAAATTTTATGATTTTCCGTCCAGCATCGTAGGTGTCACACATACAAACACATTTTCACTAAAACTACTATAGTGCTTGATGAGAAATGCTTGACCGTGTACAGACCGCTTTAAGGTTTTTAAATTGTTCTTAATAAATTTTAAGCCATTTGGTAAAATGCATGAAATTCGCATGTATTCTCGGTCCTTAATTCTTATTTATATTTTAATTCTTATCGGATTCCAGTAAATGAAAAATTTTCAATTACATAATTTAACAATAATGAATAAGTGATTATTCCAATTTAAATAAAAACACAAATTTCATTAAATTTATTTTATATATTAATTAAAATATCCGTTTACTAATCTAAAGAGTATGTGTTTGAACAGCAATAACTTTTATTAAATTTAATTCATTTAAATTGTTTTTTTATTGATTTTTTAACTATTTGCTTAACTGTAGTAAGAATTTTTTTAAATTTATAAATTTATGTGTATTTCCGGTCTTAAATTCTTATTTGTTTTCCAACTGTGATCAAAATTCAATAATTAAGAAATTGTGTATTTATTAAATAAATAATTATCGAGTACTTACCCCAATACAAATAAAAACTAAAATTCATTAAATTCATTTCATAATAAAAAAAAATTATTATTTTTCAATTTACGAGGGCGGTACAATAAGTACGTGACTTTTTTAATATAAAGGCCAATCCCACATCTTTAAGTTGAGTCCTCTCAAAATTTTAAAAAGCTGCGTCGTAATGTTTGTGTTTGACAGCCATTGAAAGCAGTCTACTCCATGATTGAGGTTAAAAAAAGCGAATTTCGTTGGATCATGGCAAAAAATACATAAAGTAAGCTACGAGTTTATACCTCAAGCGCCCTATTGTCTGAATTTTGCACCGAAGGACCATTTTTGCTTTTTTTTTTTTTTTTTGATTACCTGAAAAATCTTAATTTTTGGAAAGGATACTTCACTGTGGGGTACTCCACCACTTAAACTTCATTGAGCCACAAATTATTTGCAATTATAAACTCTGGAAAGGATACAAAAATTGGAGAAATGTGTGCAGTTTAAGGCACTTTTCAACTTTTTATCGGCATCGCAAAAAGTTGCTTTTCTGATGAAGCGCAGTGATGCATTTACGAACATGCCCTTTGCTTCTGTAGATGCCTACTTGAATTAGCAGTGTAGCATTTTTCAATTAGAGCGTGTTCTATTTTGAAATAACAAACCATCTGACATCAGCAAGTCATTTGCCTGTATTTGTTTATTTTGACAGACAGACAGTTGAAAGTTTTAACCTTACATTAGAGGAACATTTGCGAAAAGTAGTCAGCACACAACAAATTTCACATTTCAAAATTCCTGTTAGCGTATAGGCCAGCTGTTCACGACTCCACCTCTCGTACACCCGCCAAAATTGTGTTTGGAACAGAACTCAGACTACCAGGAGATCTAGAGTTTGGTGTTAAGCCCATACTAATGGGTGAAAACAATGAAGACTCCACCTCACAAGAACAGGAAACTCTTCATGAACTTCAGGAATTTGTACGGAACCGCATTAAGTTGTCTAGTGACAAGAAGAAAGCCAGATACGATCGAGCGGCAAATTCTGAAGGATTTAAGGAGGGCGAGTTAGTTTTGCTTTTTAATCCCCAACGAAAGAAAGGGTTATCTCCCAAATTACAGACCCATTGGGATGGGCCATATAAGGTGATAAAGAAATTAAATGATGTTGCATACCGAATACAGAAATACAAAAGTCCAAGAGCCAAAATGAAAGTTGTTCATTTAGAATGATTAGCCCCTTATGGAAGAGGTGATTCTGAGCCTATTCGGGATGAACAGGCCTAAGTGGGAGGCAGTGTTACGCAAGTAACTTTAGTTAAGAATTAGTTGTAGTTGTATTTATTAGTTATCTTGTATTTATTAGTTGTCTTGTATTTATTAGTTGTCTTGTATTCATAAGTAATTTTATTAGTTTACATTGTTATTAAAAATTGTTATGATTTAGTACACTTCAATCCCAATGTGCAGAAAGCCCTAGAAATTACCGTTAAAAAAGCTTCAGTATAAGAGGTAAAATTATATAAACATAAGTGCTGCCATAATTCAAATTAAAGTGTGGTGAATAGTAAAGCCTCGAACCTTCGAAAAACATTTCGAATGTGCTAGACAACCAAATTGCTGTATAAATACTAGCGGCGACCAGTGTTGCCAGAACTTTTGGAGGCAAAATCAGCTAAAACCCAAAATTTTTCATCAAAAAATCTGCAAAATCTGCTTCAAGATTTTAAAAATCTTCAATATATCTTAAAAAAAAAAACATTTATTAAATTTTTTTTGTAGTTTATTTAGAAAAAGATATAACAACTAATTTTAACATATACAACCATGTTCTGGAATTTAAAATCGATGTTTTAAAAGTAGTTCTGGTAAATATAAGTGGTCCTCTAAGTATGAGGTATATAAAACGAAATTTTGTTTTTGACTTTTAACACAAAACACTTTCAAGACATTGTTGGATTTTGATTTCACTCGAGTGCGATTCTCAGAACATGGCTGATAGTTTTGGGATATTTTTACATTAAAAATATATATCCAAATTCAATTACTCAGACTGAGTAAGGATTAATCACATCTTTGTTATTTAAACTATCAAGAGTCTTATTGAAAATTTACAAGAGATCAAATACTGCAACTATTAAAGATATTTATATATAAGTACATATGAATATGCACATTATTTCGTGAAAAATCAGATGACATAAGTCTGGCGATATTAATGTGTCATGAAAATGCGAATTTTGTGTTTTATGGCGATTTCTTTTCTGAGAAAAATGTTGCATTAATGTTACATATTCTACATTTTGTGTTCGTTTGTACAAAAAATACAACTGTGGGAAAAATTTTCAAGTTCTTTTGTGAAAATGTTGATGAAAAACATGCAAAACATGTTACATGTTTTACCCTTACTTTTACTTAAGGGTTCATACTGCCCTGTTTTACAACTTTGGTACTTACTTCTTTGTTTGTACAACCAATATTTTATTTTGTTTGTCATAATATTTTAAAAGTTTTGTCAAAAGAATTCTACATATATTCTTCGACGGCATACTCCATTTTGAATTAAATCGTTTTTTTTTTTTTGGTGGAAAATTCTATGTATTTATTATCGTTTTAAATTTGTTCAAGCAATAAGTGATGTCAATGTCTGTTTCCAAACCGTAAAGTAAGTGTGCAGCAAATAGTCGAATAGTTTTAAAAATCGCTAATGAACTACATTAATAATAAAAGTGTAATAGTTGTAAATAAAGGCAGCTAATTCTGTTCGATTGAAGTTGTACAACATGTAACACTTCGAGTGATTATAGGTAACATGAAAAAGTGTTACATGCATATACTGTAGCATTTTTTTCTCAGAATAGAAATCGCCATTAAAGTAATATTTTGTAAATAAAATTCCTACTGATGAATCTACTTCCACACGGTTCTTCCATGAATGGTTAATATATTTCGTTTATCAATGCAAGAAGTAGAAATAGTACAAGCATAAGTCATAAATAATATTCCACCGAGCTAAAAAATCTGCAATTTTAAACCAAAAATCTTCAAATCTGCATTTTCACAATTTTGGGGTATAAAATCTGCAAAATGCAGATAAATCTGCACTTCTGGCATCACTGGCGGCGACTAGCGTAATGAGATCATTCTAAGTTCAGACTTTGTCAATAACGTATAACGTGGAGAAAATTATAGTTGGTTGTGAATTAAAGACTTAGTACTAAATAGAGTTGTGTAAATTGTAAACAGAGTTTAAAGTGTTTGTGTTTTATTTTTTTTATTAAAGTTGCAATAAAGAACTTGAAACGGTTTATTATTAAGGAAAAAACCAAAACGTTATTGAAAGGCAGTAACGTAACAATATATAACTAAACACAACACTTTAATGTACAACACTTATTTAGTGAGAAATTAGTCACTTTAACAACCGTAATTTATTATTGCGACCTCTATTAATGATCCGCACACTTAGGCCGGGTTTTTGAGATGTGGATTAAGTTTAAACTTAGTTTAACGTTGTGTGAAACTCGGATTTTCCCGGCGAAATGTGATTTTTTATTATGTATTTCAATTAAGACCAATGTTTTAAGCAAAACTAAGCTGTTCCGTCAAAATTTTGTATATAAACTTGATAATGACGGCACAAATCTGTATTTAGATTAACTAAACCTAGTCTAACTGAGATCTCAAAAACCCAGCCTTACACGTTTAAAGTAAAACTCATTTGTCAACGTCTTTTCCCAAGTATTTATACTCAATAACATTTATCTAGAAAGCTCCAAAATGTTTTCCGTATGTTCGAGCTTTTACTTTTATTCGAATAATCGAGCAATTTTAAAATTCAAAAATCAATTAATTCCTTACTCGAACAAAACCAAAACTCGAATAATTGGATACTCTAATATTAATTTTATTTTAACAAAAAAAAAAAATAAATAAATTTAATAAAATTAATATTTTATATTAAAAAAGACCTCAAGCTTCAACAAATCAATATAAACTGAAATAATAAAGTCGAATAAAAAAGAATATATATTAATAAAAATCATTTTTGTATGATGGCGCCAGTTTTACACTGCAAATCTGTCTTTCAAAAGTCCCGGACTTATTGACCCACCCTCGTATTTTTTAAGTATTTATTTTTATATAATTTTATGCATTGCCTGTAAGAAATTGTTGTTGTTTTCCATAGACTGAAACAAATTAATATATCAAATATGCTGTAATCTATAGAACGAGTATTTAAATAGGAATTATAATAATTAACAGATACAATATTCTACAAATACAAATGCAGGCTATAACGAATTTTCTTACCCCTTGCACCAGTGTTTGATTAAATTAATAATACGTTTAATAGAACAATTCTAGTATTTTTTTTTTAATATCATATTTAAAAAATTCAACACTACAAATTAATTTAAATAGCAACGTTAGTTGGCATTGAATTTTGCACAAATTCGTTTTATATCACTAGGATTCATACAGCTTAATTTCGGAAAGACCTTTAGCCCCATATAAGCCGCACGTTTGAAAAACGCATTCGTAAGCTTAAAACAGTAACCACTAATGATATCGCCTCATATAAAGCTAATTCTTAAAAGCGCCTAAAACCCCAACGAGTTTTAATAGTCAGTTTTATTAAGATTGGTTTATAACTTATAGAATCCCAATGCTGAAATATTTAACTGAATATAGCACTTGTGCTTGTTTATATTTTAAAGGTGGTACAAAACTACAGAAAGACAGAGGAAAGATTCGAAAAATGCAAATTTACCGTATCTGCAAAAACATTTTGGTTAAGTTTTTGCATTTGGTTAGTCCTTCTCCGTATTTAGAAAAATTTTCTGCAAAAGTTTTCGAGATTCAGCGAATCCGAACCTCGGAGTTTTCGGGATCAAATATGCTGTAGGCGGACATAACCCTTAATAACGTTCGTAACTATTTTCAAGAAAGAGCCGAACATTATATAGTGTTCTGTTCTTCGTTAAAAAACAGAACAATTGTAGTGATACTGTTTATTTTAATATTCTATAATGTTTCTTCTTTTACATTGATAAAGAAATGAACAAACAAAAAATTTTAGGAACGACCGCAGCACAAAAAGCTTGTGTTTTGCTGCCTTTTTGGTTTTTTCGAATTTGTATTTTGTTTTTGAAAAAAATGTTTGGTTTTTTTTTACCAGCCAAAAGCGACGGACATTAATGAACCGAACCGAACACTTTGTGGTTTAAAAAAAAACCGAACGTAATTAAATGTTCTCAGCTTTTGTTGAGTTAAATAATAACAGTATTATTTTTGTATTCGAAAGATGACAATTTTTTTTAATGATTTTCTACACAAACACTATTAGCGTTTGTGTTTTCCACAAATCTACCGAACCGAACACTAAGGAGCGATATTAAGTGTTTATTTTCGAACACTGATCAAAAATAAAATCAGTTTTAACTAAAAATTAATCAAGTGAATTAACTTTGTAATTAAGTAAATTAAACTTTTAATCAAGTGAATTAAACGTTTAATTGATACTATTTTTTCGTTTACTGGTGCAAATTTAAGTAATTTTTTAATTAACATCACAAATTTTTTAGTTGAAATCAATTTGTATTATTATCTGTGTAGTTTGTTTCACTGCCTTAATCCCACAAATCCCTAAGAGAACTCATCTATGAATCATTATGAATCGCTTATAAATCTTGTAACTATAAAAGTCTTAAGATGTGTGTGTAGCTGTAGCAATTAGGAAAAAGTGGTTAAGTCTATTTTATTAGGTTAAACTTTAAAGGTTATTTTTTTATAGTTTCAATACGTCACAGATCGGAAGTAGGCTTAAGTTGTTATTCCAGATGTTGTGGCACATTTAAAAAAAACGGAAACGAACAGGTGGCCGTTATGCCAATTTTTCGAAACTTTAAACATAACATTTATTAACTCATACATTATTTACTCGCATAACCTGCTTCCAGCTGGCCAAAGTCGTGTTTATTTCATGAGAAATCATTTTTCGGGACTTATTAAAAATCACTTGAATGACAGGCTTGCTATGCCAACAATAACCACCAAAGATATTCGAAATGATATTCGAAAAGAGCTGCAAGTCAATAACCCCACAGATTCCGAGAATTTATTTTCAAAAAGTCAAAATAGAAAAAGGAAGATATGTGGAGTTTGTTCCTCTTCGAAGCGAAGAATGACAAATGTTGTCTGTGCAAAATGCCGAAAAAGGCTGTGTGCTTTATAACTATGAAATAATTTATTTCGAAAATAATGTTCGTTTTTTAGTTTAATATTTAAATTAAAAGAAACCGAAAGACTGAACTGAAAAAAATTGCAATATGTATTACTTTGTAATTTTTTATTTATAACTGTAAAAAACAATGCCAATCGAAGGAAGGCTGTGAAATGTTTATTTTCCGTTAAAGATTAAAAAATAAATAAATGAATTTCTTTAAATATTAGTTTAAAAATAAATAAATTTAAATAAAAAGCATTTTTTGGTACGTATCTTTGCTTATGACGTGTTTTATAGTCGCATAAAGTATGTCGTAGTCAAAATGGCGAAGGATGACGTTAATGTAATAAAAAAAAGAGTGACGTTCTAGGGTTAAACAAAAAAAAATTATGTTTATTTAATAGGACGATTACGGATGGCAACGGAATTCTAGTTGAGTTGCCAACAGCGAAAGCAGGTAACGCCGCACAAGTTAAAATATTAAATAAAAAAAATTGTGTACATTTTAACATGAGCGGCGCAGTGACCATCACGGGGAAGAATTTGAATATAATCGGCCTTATTCCGGTTGTCGTTGTCGTCATCGACAGTGTCGTTTTTTGTAGAAGATTAAAGAACACAGGCTGTGTGTCACTTTAATCAATTACAAAAAACGACACTGTCGATGACGACAACGATTATCAGAATAAGGCTGAATGTCTCAGTGTATGGAGGCTGCACTAAAGGCACTTAGCACCTGGAGCGTATCATGCGGACTGGGTGTCAATCCGTCCAAGACGGAACTGGTAATCTTCACGAGGAAGCATAGGACCGAGTTCATGAGACTTCCGAGGCTAAAATCTTGGACAGTAAGCTGTCGTGGGGGCTGAACGTCCGGATGAGGATGGAAAGGGTAATAGTTTATATATATACATGCAGGGTTACAATCGGCAGGAACTGGGGTATGGGCCCGAGGTGTGTAGTGAAGCCGACTCTGTATTACGGTGTTGTTGTATGGTGGACTGCGCTAGATTAGGGCAGGTACCGTGCGTTGCTTGAGAAGGTACATAGACTGGTCGCATTGATGATCACAGGGTCAATGCGTTCCACTACCACTAGGGCGCTGTATACACTGTTAAACTGGCTTCCGGCGGACATCACGTCCAGACAGATGGCTCTATGCTTAGCGACACGGCTGAACGCAGCGCACGGCTGGTCAACCCGTGATTATGTCTACTCCTGGATAATTGGATACTCGATTGTCACTGACTGAGTGAACTATTGTACCCCGGAGCCTATTTTTGGTGCGGGGTACGCGACACATATGGCGCACAGCGGTGCGTTGTCGGTTATGGACACCTTTCATGGACCGGCCCTAGCGGTATATACTGATGGTTTGACGAATGGGGAAAGAGTTGGCGGAGGTTTCTACATAGGGGAACTGGGCGGAAAACTCGGCTATAAGGCGGGCGGCCAACTGGCTAAGGTAATATCACATATCGGGAGATATACGCATATTTACTGATAGCAAGGCTGCCATTGCTTCTCTAGCGGGTGTCTATACGACATCTAGGTTAACTGTAGAATGCCGCATGTCTTTCAATGAGATTACGGAGCATTCGAGGGTAACGCTTATATGGATACCGGGGCACGCAGACTGTCCGTGTAACCAGATAGCAGATGAGCTGGCCAGGGAAGGTGGTCGCATGGATGACACATTCATTAATCAATTCGTTGGCCTTCTAATGGGTGACAATAAGTCACTTATCAGGCGCGAGTGTTATACGATTGCGCAAGGGTCCACCTGCTCCATATCCAGGGTACTCTGGCCTGGTTATGATGAACGGAGAACTAGATCTCTACTTAGGTTCAACGAGGACCAGATCACGACTGTGGTGTCGGTTGTGAATGAACACTGGCGTAGTGGGACTCATGCTAGGAGAATGGGTCTGGAATTCAACGACTACTGTTGGAGTTGTCCCGATGAGGAGGAAGAGGAGACTGTGCTTCACTTTCTCGTTCAATGTCCTGGGTTACGGGCCATTAGGGAAAAATATCTGGGAGAGCCAGTGATTTCCTGCTTGGGGGATCTATCAACGATGGAACTTAGATCGCTTCTTCTCTTCATTAGGAAGACGAGTTGGCTTAACTCTGCAATGACGTCATCGGGGTAATTGCTCTATGGAACGGACATTGGCGCAGGGTATCACAAAAGGACCGCTGAGGGACCCAAGTGTGCTGTCTCTCGATGACTGCCTATGGAACCTAACCTTACCTAACAACTACAGTTGTGTTGCCATCCGTAATCGACCCTTAAATTTACGTTCAAAGTGTTTTTGATGTTTTAAAAAATTCAATTATACAAATGTATTTACATTTTTTAAAAAATTTCTTTATTTTTCATACAAATTTTTAAATGAAATTCATACTTATTTTCGGTATAACAAATGCGATATCTTTTAAAAATGTAATTTTTTTTCTCTCATTTAGATGGTCTTCCAGAATTTTGGGCTTTTAATTTATAATAGTCATTGCCCTCCCTGCATTCGAGGTTAGGTCTGCTCAAAGCAATAACGAAGATCAACCCAAAAATTATTGAAGTTTTCATTTTCTTTTTGTTTTTCTTCTATCTTTTTTCCGTCAGCTCAAAATGTTACTTGATGAATTCCCAAATTCGACTATAAATCTTCGCTCTTGGGTTTAGTATTTATGAACAAATTTTGTTATTATTATTTTAGAACAGAGTTACATACAGAACTTTAATAAATTATTTTCTTTAATAGTTGTGGATAAACAAATATTTTCGGCTTTGTACAAGTGTCTTTGTTATACCCTTCACCGTTGGTATTAGGGTGGGTCAAAAAAAATTTTTTTCTCGTATCGACTTCTCATAGCGCAAATATGTTGTATTTTTGTCTGCATTAGACCCCTGTAAAATATTATATATTTATTTTTGTGTAGGTGCCCGCGCTTTGACCTTCAATTATGTAAAATTTTGAATATGACAACAACAGTATTGTATTGCAGAGAAGCACATTTTAACGACTTTCAAGTTCGTGAAAATAGCGTCAGAAGCATTCATTACTCGATGCGATTAAAAATCAAGAGAAGGTTTAATACAGACAAAACTTGAATCAAGACGAGAGATGCCCAGATTTGACATTAACCCAGCAAAAACTTTACTTACCTGGTAAGTTAGCAAGTAATGTTGGAGAATAATAAACACTACTTATTTTTCGGCTGAATAACTGCTTATTTTTGTTGGAGGTGTCCACTGAATTCAGTACTTACAATACACCTACTAGAAATCCAAAATTATCTAGTTATTATTTAACTACGACTAAGTTAAATTGTAAGTATTTACAATATACCTGCTAGAAGCCAAAAAATTACTAGTTACTATTTAGCGGTCAGTAAGCTACATTGTAAGTAGTTATTTTTCGACTATAAGGCCCGTTTTCACGACTTACCTATTAAGTTCGAAATAGTAAACGGTACCTTTAGCACTAGTGAGGAATAAAGTTACCTTCAACTATTTTTCGTTTTCACAACTTCTGTATAATATCTTTAGTTTTTCTAAAATCTTTATGGATGAAGTTTCCTGATGATCTGGCCTAAGCAACCAGTGAAATGCGCATAGGAATAGCTTATCCCATCAACAATAAATTTCAAGTGTTTTTATCAATAATAAAAACTGGGAATTAAGCACGAATAACAAAATCTTTTGAAATTAAAATTTTGTATTCCCAAAAATTGAAATTACTTTTTGATAATAAAATTAACATTTTTGAAAATGTGGCAATACTAAAGATAATACCTATTATTTTTGCCAAAATAAAAATACAAACTGGCGTACTTTTTTTACATTTACAAAATATGTATGTATACGAATAATTGGAGTTGCCATATATAAAAAATATGTGAATATAGTATGACAATCTCAAATCTAAACCTTACGACAAAAGTTAAAGGTAGAACGTTCCTCTCTTTAGCTTATCCTTTACTTTTAGATTACAGGGAACTTGTGATAATTAAAAGCTCATTATCTGTTCGATAACTTCCTACATTAAGCTATCGTTAAGTCATGAAAACGGGCCTAAGGGAGTTAAAAATATGTAGTTACTCCTAACTTACGGGAGGCGAAAAAATCACTACTTACGGAAATACCGGAAAATAGGTAGTAACCCATCTACTTACTTACCTAATAAATATTCAAATCAAAATTAAATGCTATTTTAATTTTGTATCACAAGAATTTTAAATGTCGGTTTTTAATAAGATTTCTGTAATATAAGAATTTTATCACAAATATACAAATATTTCTCTAATAAACAGAATTTTAAAACAAAAATTAAAAATATTTTACTAAAAGTGTATTAAAAACGACTTCCAAATTCTTGCGGCCATACAAAGTACGTGCATATGTATACATACAGAAGCTTACAATGTACATATATGTACATTGTAAGCTTCTGTGCTTTTACGAATCATACTTTTCTAGCATCACCAACACAAACTTCGATTCGTCACTAAAAAAAATTGCTGTCCAATTGCCTCTGTGCCCAAGAACGTCTCTCTTTACACCACAACAAACGTTTTTCTTTTGAAATGCGGTAAGCAATGGCTTTTCCTTAGCCTAAAAAATCTTACAATATTTTAAGTTGATTTCGACATACCGAGTAAATTTTTAACTTACTTTATAAAAATTATCATATATATTATTTATAAAGCACTTTTTTGTCGGTTGCAAATATCTCCCATACCACCGCATCAAATTTAATGAATGATATCTCATTTTAAAGCTTATTTCTAACACTAATGACGAAAAATAATTAGAAATTGAAAAATTAATATTTTCATTGATAAAAATTATATTTTATATAGAACTGCATGATAATACTGTTGTCATTATGATTATAAGTTTTTGTTCAAATGTGGTAATACAGGGTTGCTTAATAGTAATGCAGTTCTATGTTACAAAAATGACAACTAACGTTGCGAAATATTCGCACGGGTCATCTAGTACCCTATATTTTTCATTTGCTAGCGGGTCCATTCACGTTTTACGGGCTTTCCAATAGCATCAAATCACTTCGATGCTATATCACGAACAGTGCTTCGGCGATGTTGCCTAATAATATTTGCTTAAGCTCTTTTATTTCGAAGCGTTATTTTTGAGGTCCGGCCTCTTTTTGAAACTTCATTGCAGTAGTTTCCACTTATTTTGTATTTTTATACCTTTCCCCACAAGTTGTGAATAGGGTGTATATAAGTTTGTCATTCCGTTTGTAATTTCTATAATATTGATGTAAGACCCTATAAAGTATATATATTCTGGGTCCTTATGGAAGCGAAATTGATTTAACAATGTCCGTCTGTCCGTTGAAATGGATTTTCCAAAGACCCCATATAAGACGGGGGCCAGGTTATTATACATTTATGTCACATATGGTCCTGAATTGTTTGCTATTGAAATTCAGCAAGATCGGTCCACAAATGGCTGAGATATGAGTAAAAAACCACGACTGCAATTGTTTCCTTTAAAGGTCCAATTAGACGTGACATTACCATACCAACACTGTTTTACCAAAACGACATAAACATACCATACAAACCAATTCAATTTTGGTTTCTACGGTCATACAGTGGCTATGGTAATGCAGTGTTGGTAATGTGGTTTTTTCTTGTTTTTTTTTAATACCCTTCACTACAAGTGGTGGATTTTATTTGTAATGTGTTTAATTTTACGCATCCACATACACATTAATGCATGTATATGATATGCCGCTCAAATAAAGAAACAAACTCATAGACTCAATACATATATTTTAATTTATTGGACTCAATATATTTTAAGTAAAAGCATTCGTAGCCCAGTTGTTAAGTTCTCTCCCAGTTCGAATCCCAAAAAGAATTTTTTTCATTTTTTTATGTTTTAAAAAACGATTTTAATATTATAAAACGAATTTCAAACATAAACTTTGGTAAAAGAGGAAACGGGCTCAGGTACATATATAAATTTTTTGTTTTTTTATATTCTTCGGCATGGCGAAGTGAAAAGTTGGCGTGGCTCAAGGGTATATAATAAACATCTGCATGAAACTTAATAATGATGTTCATGAAACCTTCATTATAATTTTGTGTTCGCTTCATTCGTATTCAGTAAGATGAAATACAATGAAATGAAAGCAATGAACACTCGATATTTAAGAGACGAATAAGATGAAATTAGTTTATTTGCTTATACAAGAGAATATGAACATTAACAACCATGAAACAGAACAACCATTGAACAAATCTCGAATAAGTTCATGAAAAAACAGTATGATTTAAATGTCAGTGTTGCCAGTTGTAGAAAAATAGAAACATAAGAAAGTTAAAAAAAAAAAAAATAGAATTAACCATGAGGGGTAAATGCAACAAGTTTAAGAAATACATTAATATTGAAATAAAAACTCAAATTTATTTTTGTTTTCAATGTAAATTTTCAATAAAATTAAAGATATTTAATTTTATTTTCAAAAACATTCACTAACATTAAAAAATGTTCGGCAATATTTTTGTCTTAAACATAAAAAAGTAGATAGCTAATAAATTCAAAATGCTTAACAATCTACAGATATTATTATAATGAGAACTAAAAAATTAGATAATTCATGGTTAAAATAAAAGTGATAAATTCTAGGCAAAAAAGTGTCATATACATCATGATGTAAAACATTATGATGTAAAAACATAATTTGTTCGACTGACGCTGTATTCCACCCAATGACGCAACATTTTTCGCAAAGTAAATTTCTTGCTGACGAAAACACCCGTTCTGAAGAGGCACTGCTAGCCGGTGTGGCGAAAATTTTGCAGCTTACCTGGTATAAAAGAGGAAATTTTGATTTATTTATTTCTCACCATAGTAACACATCAAAGCTATCATGAAATACTTCATGGAAAGCAACCACGTGGTCAGACTCCTAAGACACTTACAAAACTAACAATTGAATTTCTCATAAACTCATTCCTCCTTTTGTTTTTCATCTTTCACCTAAAAATGTGTGTGTTTTTTATGAGTTCGTTTCATTTCAGGGCCGTGTACAGTACATTACAAGACAATTAAATCTTGCCATGTTTCAAAGATTTGTATTATTCAAAAATGCAAATGACAAGCAAAAAAAAAACAAACATATTTTGCATTTTATTTATTGTTTATATTCCAAATATGTATACTATACATATATGTATGTGCATAGGTATATCTACATATGTGTTAAAATTTAAATTACACATGGGCAACGCATGCAAATAATTATATGAATTTACTGAAGTGGCAACATTGCTATTGAGTATTAATAAAAATAAATGAGAGAGAATGAAAACTATGAAACAAAGCCCGTTTCATTGAACAACCTATGTGTGTTTACGATATGAAACGAAATGTGTTCATAGCAGCATGAATAAAACAACAGTTTGTTCGGTAATCACAATTTTATTCGAACACGACTTTCAGTGAATAAGCATTTCAGTATGTTCATGAATGAAGTTGTTCATGCAGCCCTTTAGTATATAAGATTCGGCATAGCCGAATATAGCACTCTTACTTGCTTAACAATGCTTTGTATTGTTGATCTTGGGAGTTTAAGACCAGTCGATATTTGCCCATATGTCTTTCCCGATTTTAATTTTTCAATGACTTAAATTCGAATATCTTCAGAAACAGGCTTATCGCGTGCAATTTTTTCAGAAATAATTAAAATTAAAATAAAAGAAAGTAAAAAAGTTCTCTTTTTTGCTCCCTTGCATTATTTTTCTGTTTTTGTAACGGTGTATTATCAATTTTTGTTTACATTTTGCACTTTTTTGTCATATTGAGCCTTGTTTATACACTGTAAGAATTAATAGCGGTCAAATTAATTGCAGTGAACAATAATGATTTTTGTAGTTTATGCATTTAATTAATATTTTCGTACAATATTAAATTATCTTTATAATTAAATTTAAAGGAAACAAAGCAACAATTCAGAAAAGTACAAGCGTGGAAGTACACTGAAAGAATTTTCTTCAGAATACCAATGAATTTTGACATTAATCCCATGAAAAATTGCATTAAAAAGCAACCTATGCAGCGCTTCGTTGGATCAATGAAACCTGTTTCATTAAAATGTATATAATGAAACATTACATAAGATCTATAAATGTTATTCATTGGATGAATACTTTCAAAAAAGTCAAAAAATTTAATTTTTTTTTAATCCTTATAAAAATTCCAAAAATCTTTCGCAATGCAAGAATTATCGTATCATTCTATACCATCTAAAATACTTACAAGAATCCTCTTAGAGAGAATAAATAATACAATAGAATTGAAATTGGTCGAACAGGTCGCGTGTTGACCACATAAATACACTAAGAATTATCGCCGAACAAGTAGAGGAATGGCAAAGTAATCTATACACACAGAAAAAAATCAAGTTAAAAACGTAGAAAACAAGGTTGATTTAAAATTTTTCGGTGGTGATTTTGCTTTATACGTTTTTCATGTTAATTCAACCTGGTTTTACAATAACTGCGAACAACATTTTTTTTCTTTTAAAATAACTATAATTCATGTTAATTTAACATTGCAGTAAAGTTAGAGCAAAATGTAATTTATATTGAAATAACAATCCGAATCACGTTGAATGAAAGTTATTTCAAGTTGAAACAACGTGAATTTCATGTAGAATCAAATTGGTTTGAGTGTGTTATAACAGTGTGAAGAAGCCTCAGAGACAACATATGCATTTATTTAAGAATAATTCAATACACTTACCCCTGTAACACATGTTTCACTTATTTTGAGTTCTCCTTTGTCAACAGAAGCATCAGCATCGCCCGATATGGATTTCGTCATCAATATACTTTGAAAACTTGATGCACTATTTAAGTAACTAATTTTAATTAAAAGAATACGGGAAGTGTCCTCTTTTTATAACATATTTTAAGAATGAAAATAAAAAATGTACATACTTAAGTATGAATGCATGTTAATTTAACAAGATACACTTTTGATTTTAATATAAAACTGGTTTTTATGGATTCAATATTGAATCCATATTTATTTATATTTTAATATTTTTTTTTTTTATTTTAACAGTGAATAATATTAAATAAACATGATTTAAGGTTATTTTATTTAAAATTATTATGAAATAATGATAAATTTAAAAAAGGGCATACTTTTGCAGAAATTTACTATGATTCTCAATCAACATTTTTCCATGTTAATTTTACATTGGTATTTTTTTCTGTGTGTACCTTACTTTTGTAGATTATACTTCTGCATTTGACAGCACATTCCGTTACAAAATATGAGATCTTTAAAAAACACTGGTATTCCACAAAAGCTTGCCTACAAGAAATGAATGAGAAAACCACGCCAAGAGATCAATGTGTCTGTACTCATACGGCTCATGTCTTATTGACATGATTGCTTCTTTATAGGTGAGAGAGACGCGGGGAAAAAACGAGTATACAGATGCATGTACTGCAGGGTTGCCGAACTTGGTCTTTTCCGACCAGTTTTGGTCGGATATTTTTGGTTTGGTCGGATGGTGGGCCAAGTCTAATTTTGGTCGGTTTTAGAAAATGTACAACATACATATATTTATTATAACAAATTAAGAATACTGGTCACAAGGCAGACAAGTGCAAATCTATTAGTTTTTTTGCCACACAAATTTTTTTTTTAATTGTTGATGAAACTAAAGATGTGGCAATGAAAAGAAATGTGTTCCGTTAAAAGCAAGTTACTTTGACGGTGTTAGTTTTATTACGCATAGTGTTGCCATCTTATTTGAGATGCCATTTCAATTTTTCTTTTTTTTAAAAAACTTTTTATAAACAAACAATATTCCTTCAAAAAATTTGATCGGATTGGCAACAAACGGCGCTAACGCCATGACTGGTAATTTTGGAAAGCTTAATCTTACTTAAGCCCTTATGACACTATATTTTTAATGCATTGTTCATGTTTTGGTGAACAGTACAAATATAATGTAATACAAAAATTTACCAAGTGCAAAGAGTTAAGCTGTATTTAAATAAATGCCAAAATGGCAAACTGTCAAAAAATTTACTAAAGCTATCGAAAAAAATGAAGTTATGTCAAAAAAAAATGTAAAATTGTTGAACTTAAAATTGACATTTCAAGCTTGAAATATTAAAAGTCTTGCTGAATCAGCGGCTTATAGGCAAATTCAGCGATTTACCGCTTTTTGTTTGTTTTGTTTTTATATTTCTCATAAACAAAAAGTTGACAACATTTCAAAAATTAAACAAAACCACAATAAAAGAAAAAAACTTTGTTTACATTTTTTATGGTTTGCTCTTTCTAACATTTACTCTTTCTTTCTATCAATTCTATATCAATACAATGAATTAACAAGTAAGAGTGCTATATTATATACCCCTCACCATCGTGGGGTAAGAAGAAACATTTATATAAATAATGTTTTTTAGATATAAATAAATATTAATTGAGCCACGCGAACTTTTTATTTCGTCATACCAAAGAATATGACAAAATCAAAAAAAGGTTTATCCGTTTCCTCTTTTGCCAAAGTTGATGTTTGAAATCCGTTTTATAATTTTATAATCTTAAAATCGTTTTTTAGAACATAAAAAAATTTAATAAAAATATAAAAAAAAAATTTATTTTTCAGACTCGAACTCGCTACCTCATGAGTCTCAGGCGAGAAATTAGACAACTCAGCTACGAACGCTTATACTGAAGAAGCGTTAAATTAAAATATATTGAGTCTGCGAGTTTGTTTCTTTATTTGAGCGGCATATCATGTACATACCTAAATGAGTATGTGTATGCGTAAAATTAAACACATTAAAATAATATCCACCACTTGGGGAGAGGGGTATAAAAACCACACCCAAGAAAAATGCAAAAGAGATCAACGTAGCAACAGCTTGTTAAACACAACAAAAACAATTACGAAAGCAATGTACATATGTGTTTGCAATACGTACGAATTTAATTAAATTACATACAACTTTTTATGTATGTATGTATGTACCTATATGCTTGCCGAAATAAAATAAAACATTGCCAATAAAATGAAAATATCGAACAGCTTTACATGTCATAAGGGCTTTAGCAATGCAAACAATATTAAGGTTCTTTGTGGTAATATTTAAAGTTTTTTCATCGCTCCTAATTTTTTTTTTTTTTTTAAATTATGATAGCCCTTTTGCATTTTTATGACGATATACTTGTTTTTGAACATTACAAAAATTTGGTGGGTTTCAAAGGTTTTACAGACTATTTTGGTCTAATAATAATTTTTCAAACGGCAACCCAGATATACTGTCAGTACGTTTTGCTTTCTCATTCGCTATTTGTTTTTGCTTTCTTACTCGTATGTAAAGACTTTAAAAAAACATGTCGTCAACATGACATGCATTGTTTGAACGTCAATGCAAGTTCAAAGAAGGAAATTAAGAATCATGTCAATAAGACATGAGCCGTATGAACACAGACTTTGATAACTTTCAGTGCAGAGTCTTGCATAGCAATCGTCTTTCTTCCGAAATCAGGTGTTTGACCTATTGTCTCCACTACTCTTTCTACTTGTTATAGACAATGTCGGTATCCAATGGACCTTAACCAATAATCTCGAGGATGTACCCTCATATGTGACAAATTGAATCTAACTAAAGAAAACTTTTTGGTAAGCTTTATGAAACATGCTTTTGTCTTTTTAAATGCATTTGAGAGGTTTCTCGTTAATTTTTGATAGTGGCTTATGCTCGCTCATGCATATTTTAGTTGGGCATTTAGTACACCTAAACTCACCATTATTGGTGGAAGGCATAACAAATTTTGGTTTGTACAAGTTTTTAAAAATGTTACTACATATTTATTTTTTAAAAATTATTAAGTTTAATTTTTATTCATTAAGATACCGATATATTCGATTAATAAAAAGTATTTTTTATAAAAAACTGACCTTGAGCTTGAAGATTTATTAAGAAGAAATATTTTTTTTATTAATATACATAAATAACAAAATGCGATGTAATTATTGTTCGTATTCAAATCACATGATATAAAAAAACAAGTAAAGTATTTTTATTAAAAACAGTTGAACAAATAAATAATATTTTTGAATTTTTTCTTTTACTTGTTAATATTTCCAATTGCGTTGCCACATATAGAAAAGAGAAAAAGTATTTTAAAAAATTAGTAAACAAATAACACATTTGGGCGGTGTCAAACTTACTTGGCGTTCTACAAATATTTACATCCTGTGTTAAGCGCCGAGGAGTCAGGAATATATGTAGCGGAAAATTTCAGGAAAATTATTTCAGTCGTTTGGGAGTACCTATAAAGGATGCAAAAAAGCATACAACGAAACTGATATATAAAATATTGTGATAATTTCAGAAAATACGTGTGCCCCGCATAAATTTGAGGGGAAAATATTTCGCAGACACTGCACATATTTAATTAGCTTTTTTTTCTTTATTTTTCCCACCCCTTATTATTGCATTTTGCGGCATTTTAATGTTCTGAAAAAGTATGAACTAAGTGAGTTTTCTAAAGTTTTGCAGCTTTTGGCCAAAAATGGTGAAAAAATATAGAAATGAATTTTTTTTCAATATTTTAGCAATTTTGAGGCACTTCAGTCCTCTTAATTCCATGTGGATGAAAGGGCCTCTACAAAATTTCTCCAAGATATTCTATAATTTGCAAGTAATTTTATTTCGTTCCAGCTTCTTCCGCTGTTTTCGGTGTCATTTAGCATGCTTCTTTTACAAGTTATCTTTTGCCAACCACTTCTTCTAATGCCTTGTGGGTCAAGGGCTTGGCGGCACACTCTTCGTTTTTCTATATAGTTCGTCATTGCTTATGATGTTAGGCCAACCGATTTTCAAAATGGAGCGCAAGCAGCGGGTCAACACACGACCTATTTCGATTCTATTGTATCATTTATTCTCTCTAAGAGGATTCTTGCAAGTATTTTAGATGGTATAGAGAGAAGTGATTATTATTATTATGACATGTTCTTATTTACAATTCAAAAAATTCGAACTTAGTCTAATCACAAATAAATAATTTTTACAAAACTTCTCCATTCCGTTCTATTCCTAGCTATGTATCGCAACTGGTTAAATGATTTTCTAGTTTCAGCTGCAACTGTGCTCCTCCAGGTCGCTTTAGGTCTACCAACATCGCGCCGTCCTTGTGGGTTCCATTCCAAGGCAGAATGTTTACGTTTCTGTATTTCGTTTTTAATTGGTAGTTGTCTGGTTCTATTAAGTAAATCCTCGTTTGACACAGTTTGCGGCCACCAAATTCTTAGGATATTGCGTAAGCATCTATTGATGAACGTTTGCAACTTCCTGCTGAGTGCTTCGGTTAGGAACCAGGTTTCGCAACCGAACAGCAGTGTAGATTTAACACATGAGTCAAATATACGAATTTTCGTTGAATTGGTGATTGTGTTGGATCTCCATACCTTGCTTAACATTGCAAAACTGCCCTTGGCTTTTTTTAATCTGTTTTGTACAAATGCAAATTATAGAATATCTTGGAGAAATTTTGTAGAGGCCCTTTCATCCACAGGGAATTAAGAGGACTGAAGTGCCTCAAAATTGCTAAAATATTGAAAAAAAATTCATTTCTATATTTTTTCACCATTTTTGGCCAAAAGCTGCAAAACTTTAGAAAACTCACTTAGTTCATACTTTTTCAGAACATTAAAATGCCGCAAAATGCAATAATAAGGGGTGGGAAAAATAAAGAAAAAAAAGCTAATTAAATATGTGCAGTGTCTGCGAAATATTTTCCCCTCAAATTTATGCGGGGCACACGTATTTTCTGAAATTATCACAGTATTTTATATATCAGTTTCGTTGTATGCTTTTTTGCATCCTTTATACTCCCAAACGACTGAAATAATTTTCCTAAATTTTCAGCTACATATATTCCTGACTCCTCGGCGCTTAACACAGGATGTAAATATTTGTAGAACGCCAAGTAAGTTTGACACCGCCCAAATGTGTTATTTGTTTACTAATTTTTTAAAATACTTTTTCTCTTTTCTATATGTGGCAACGCAATTGGAAATATTAACAAGTAAAAGAAAAACTTCAAAAATATTATTTATTTGTTCAACTGTTTTTAATAAAAATACATTACTTGTTTTTTTATATCATGTGATTTGAATACGAACAATAATTACATCGCATTTTGTTATTTATGTATATTAATAAAAAAAAAATATTTCTTCTTAATAAATCTTCAAGCTCAAGGTCAGTTTTTTATAAAAAATACTTTTTATTAAGCGAATATATCGGTATCTCAATGAATAAAAATTAAACTTAATAATTTTTAAAAAATAAATATGTAGTAACATTTTTAAAAACTTGTACAAACCAAAATTTGTTATGCCTTCCACCAATAATGGTGAGTTTAGGTATACTAAATGCCCAACTAAAATATGCATGAGCGAGCATAAGCCACTATCAAAAATTAACGAGAAACCTCTCAAATGCATTTAAAAAGACAAAAGCATGTTTCATAAAGCTTACCAAAAAGTTTTCTTTAGTTAGATTTAATTTGGAGATTATTGGTTAAGGTCGATTGGATACCGACATTGTCTATAACAAGTAGAAAGAGTAGTGGAGACAATAGGTCTAACACCTGATTTCGGAAGAAAGACGATTGCTATGCAAGACTCTGCACTGAAAGTTATCAAAGTCCCCTCGCGAATGGGGTAGTCATCTTGCCGCGATGCGAGGGCTTAAGTACAGTCAAGACCGGTAGGGCCTCCCATGGCAGAAGGGTCTAAGCCGAGTACAAACCAAGAACTACCCCCCCCCGCCTGTCTATTAGAGTCTGTTTCTCCTTGGAGCGGCTAATGACTATGCGTCCGCTGGCCTTTTACGTTCAACTGTAAGGCCTTCTGAAGGCCGTCGCACACTGGTTCATATTTTGAGAAGGCGGCCAAAATTATTTTTTTTTTTGTTCTCCGATTTTAAAATTTTTTTATTCATGTGAAAGTAAATACTAGTGAACCTCGGGAGCCAAAAAATTAAAACCCTATTTCAACTATTTCATTGAGAACAGGGTGGTCCGAAATGGACTTTCTCAATATTTGGTTATAGTTTTGAATTTCTGAGTCAATTTTTGAAGTTGAAATGCTCATAACTTTTTTGTTTTTTAAGATTTTTTGACAGAATAAGTTTTGTGTATTAGTTTATTTTATTAGCTATACGTGGTTTAAAGCATTAAACTCTGCGACCTCTAGAACTTTTTAATTTTTTTTTTTTTTTTATGTCAAAATTTCCCGGAAATTTCCTACTTTATAGAGCATAAGTCCTGAGCGTCAAAATGCGTCAAAAAAAAACCTATACTCTCTTGTAGTCCAGAATCTAACCTACATTTCTATACCCCATTGTACGCACGTCTGGATACGACCTTGCGAACTACAGCAATTTCTGTGACCCAAGGTAAGATATTCGGTTCAAAAAATAAGTCCTGCAAGGAAACATTACTGAAATTAAAGAAGGTGAATCTTAAAGAATTTTCGACAAATAAAGCAGTTCAGGCCACATAAATTATCTAGCACGTCAGGTTATCAATTAATTTGGAGATGGTAAAGGTATTGCCATTGTTATGAACTTATTGTGGGTGAACGGATGCTGCAAAACGAATAGGCGACATAAATAGACTAACACGTTAGATTTCTGAGTAAGTTAAAAGGTTAAACATAAGTAAATAGCCGCAACATAAACTACATAGTTTAATTACCTGAAAATTGCAAATTAATTTAAAAAAATGGAAGAACAGGTAAATGGTAAAAAAACTAGCACGCAGTTATATTTTACGTGAAAATTACCTATATGTTACCTGTTAATTTATTGCCGGTATGGTATCCTTTTAAAAATTGTGAAAACAGGGGTTTTTTATGTTTCAAAGAAATGCTAATAAAAGATTAAATTTGTATTTAAAAAAGGGTTTTTATGTTTTAAAGAAGCAGTAACAAAAGATCATTTAAAAAAACTTCTATCAAGAGTATAAAAGTGCATGCATTCATAATTTTACCTTCATTATTGTTTAAACAATGGCTAAGTTCAGTTATAAAGTTCTCGCAGATATATATTTTCAACAGAAAGATGAAAAAGATTTTGTGTTACACATAATGAATAATCCATTCTTTCATAAGATTCATAAGATAAAAATTAAAAATTTTTTATTAACATTAAGAAAACGGTACCTTAAATGTTCTAGAAACAAGAAAACGTTTTACTTACGCAACGAAAAATGGCTAACAAATGATCTGATTTTTAAGAAGCTGTCAATAACTGCTAAGGAAACTGGAAAAGTGGGTCGGCCCGCAAAACAAATTGACAATTGCAGTGAAAGATCACGAAGACGCAAGCTAGCAAATATCAATAAAGAAATTTCTCATAGTATGATAAAGGATTCATTTCTGCATCAAATTCAACCAACGCAAAATAAGAAAACAAAAATTGCAATAATTGAAAAAAGAGTGGAAGCGAGCCCTAAACGCACAAAGAGGATTTTAAAAAGTATGCCTACACCAACTGAAGAAATGAAATTTACTCCAGAAGAAGCATTTGCACTATTTTTGGATTTAAAACGGACAAAAAATCAGTATACAGAACAGCGAAAGCGAACCAATAAAATAAAATAAAATACACATACATCTCAAACCAAAAGTAAAAGTTGAATTACCTAAAATGTTATCGATAGCCAAGAATGCTATTTGGGCATTTTTCAAAATATTCCTTTTCAGTTTTATCCTTATAACAACTCGTCTTTCCAAAAAAAAGCCAACCTTTGGCCCCTGTGAATATTGGGACTAAAAAATTTACAGGGGCCAAATATTGGCATTTTCTGACAGGATCTAAGTTCGACAATAAAAAATAAGTATCAGTTGTAAAATACAAGAGAAATAATGATAAATTATAAAAAAATCATATATGAAATATTCAACTTTTACACCGAAACTCAACAAAAAAATGAAAATGCATTTTGAACTCCAATAGGAGTCCAGGGGCCAAATATTGGCATTTTCTGACAGGATCTAAGTTCGACAATAAAAAATAAGTATCAGTTGTAAAATACAAGAGAAATAATGATAAATTATAAAAAAATCATATATGAAATATTCAACTTTTACACCGAAACTCAACAAAAAAATGAAAATGCATTTTGAACTCCAATAGGAGTCCAGGGGCCAAATATTGGCATTTTCTGACAGGATCTAAGTTCGACAATAAAAAATAAGTATCAGTTGTAAAATACAAGAGAAATAATGATAAATTATAAAAAAATCATATATGAAATATTCAACTTTTACACCGAAACTCAACAAAAAAATGAAAATGCATTTTGAACTCCCCATAACTTTTGCTTCTATCAGTCGAATTTTACGTTTTATAGCGCAAATTAAAGCCTAACATCGCACCTATCGAGCAAAAAAAATCGCATAAGAAAATACCGATCCAGTCAAAAGTTATGGAATTTTGGCCGCCTTCTCGTAAAATTTCCCACTGTGCGTCGGTCCGCAATAAAATCCATCAGCGTCTGTTCTCATATTGAGCGGCTGATGGTCTGCGTCTGTCTCCAGAGGAGCGGCAGGTATCCTTTCGCCTGGCAGTTAGGCATAAAATGCAACCCACTCACTGAGCAGGAGAAAACCTCTCTCCAGTGGGCAAAAGCCCATACTGAGGGTTTAAAACGTGGATCTCTCTCTGTAGAGGAAGGCAATCCTGAACGGAAGCCAACCGAAGCAGCGCCTAAACGGCAACGGTCAGGGGAGGATACACTTCCTGGGTCTAAAAGGTCCAAATATACGCCTCAACGGCCGCAAAACAGGTCGTACAAAGATGTGGCTAAATACCACCTCATTTGGGCGATCATTGACCGCAACGCCAGTGATGGCACCATTTCATCCAAGAACTGGAAGCTGGTTGTCGTCGCACTTAGTAGGGCGTTCTTGAATGTCTTGAGGGGTAACCCTGGACCACCACCACAATGTGAAGGTGCCGGCTGGTATCAGGGTCACATTAAAAAACTGATAGCGTGTGCAGATGAGCGTTCAGCGCTGCTGTACAAGGATGCCGTGGAGTCCCTGGGGGAAGTTTGGCAGGGCGCTAAGATTGAGGCAATACCTCTGGCCGATGTTCCGCAAAGGCCCAGATCTATTGCCAAGATCCCCGCTGAGCCATCCGACCCCAAGGAGATCCTGATAATTATACAGATCAGTAACCCCCAGCTACCCACACAGGACTGGAAAGTAGTGAGGGTTTCTGAATCTGTTGAAGAGTCCAGGAAGGCCACTGTTATAATAAACAACACCACAGCAAAAATAAACTGGTAATTAAAGATAATGCTTTTCCTACAAATTTAATTAAAAATTTAATAACTGCCTATAAACCTATTATAACAAACACAAATGGTAACATTGAAAAGGAGGAAAAATATTTTATCAGTGTAAAATACATACCGGGCCTCACGGACAATAAAAACATAAAAGGTGCAATAGATAAAAATGACATGAGCTTTGCTTACAAACCAAACAAAACATTAAGTGCAATATTTACAAATTCAAAAACTCCAATACACAAACTACAACAAAATAATGTAGTGTATGAAATACCATGCAAGGGAGACAACAACAACAGCTGTGACTTAGTTTACATTGGTACGATCAAAAGGAATTTGGAGACAAGAATGGGAGAACACAATTCAGACATAAACAAAAACAAAGAAAGCACTCCAATCACAGCACATATTACAAACAAAACACAAACCTGATTTTGACAACATAGGAATACTAGACAAGGTAAGTAACGTGAGGAAAAGATATACAACAGAAAGCTTAAGAATTCAACAGAAAATAAATAGAACAATGAATAAAAAAGAAGATACTGACAATTTAAGCGCCTGTTATAGAGTTGTTTTGAAAAACAGTAGATGACACCACTAGTGTTGGCTTTTATGTTTTTAAAAATATATTAATGCAATACAAATTTGTTTCTTTTCACTGTAAGTTCGTTACATTTATATTTATTGTATTTTTAAATGTTGATGACTTTATTTTAAATTAATAGACGAATCCCCTGAAGAAGTGAACATAAAATTCACGAAACGTCGGGAAAAATGATTTAAAAAAATTTTGCATTTTTATTTTCACAAATGGAGTTAGGCCTCACCAGCTAAATATATATAATAAAAAAATATATCAATACAAAAAAATAATCAAACTTTGCACAAATAGCTTTGTTCACAATGCATGAGAACTGTATTTTATTTTAATTAGGGCTGCGAAGCGCACTAGATAAAGCTACATAGTATTCAAAAAAGAATTTCAGTCGAAGTGCTTTTTAAACTAAAAAAAAAAAAAATTCTAATTATTGAGTTAAATTCTTCAAAGTGTTTTTGATGTTTTAAAAAATTTAATAATAAACACGTATTTATTTTTTATAAAAATTTCTTTATATTTCATACAATTTTTTAAATTAAATTCATACTTATTTTCTGTATAACAAATGTTTTACCGGATGCGATCGATGTCTTCTAAAAATTTTATGCTTTTAGCTGGATTTTTCGGAATTAAGTTACCCAAATCTGCGGGGATCTAAATACAAATCGTTACATATCTCGATGTTACATTTGCTCAAAGCCATAACGAAGATCAGCCCAAAAATTATTAAAATTTTCATATTCTTTTTGTGTATTTTTTTTTTCGTCAGCTCAAAATGTTACTTGATGAATTCCCAAATTCGACTATAAATCTTCGCTCTTGGGTTTAGTATTTATGAACAAATTTTGTTATTATTATTTTAGAACAGAGTTACATACAGAACTTTAATAAATTATTTTCTTTAATAGTTGTGGATAAACAAATATTTTCGGCTTTGTACAAGTGTCTTTGTTATACCCTTCACCGTTGGTATTAGGGTGGGTCAAAAAAATTTTTTTCTCGTATCGACTTCTCATAGCGCAAATATGTTGTATTTTTGTCTGCATTTGACCCCTGTAAAATATTATATATTTATTTTTGTGTAGGTGCCCGCGCTTTGACCTTCAATTATGTAAAATTTTGAATATGACAACAACAGTATTGTATTGCAGAGAAGCACATTTTAACGACTTTCAAGTTCGTGAAAATAGCGTCAGAAGCATTCATTACTCGATGCGATTAAAAATCAAGAGAAGGTTTAATACAGACAAAACTTGAATCAAGACGAGAGATGCCCAGATTTGACATTAACCCAGCAAAAACTTTACTTACCTGGTAAGTTAGCGAGTAATGTTGGAGAATAATAAACACTACTTAGTTTTCGGCTAAATAACTGCTTATTTTTATTGGAGGTGTCCACTGAATTCAGTACTTACAATCAGTGTTGGGCAAAATACATGGTTTGCGGTATTTAAAATACAAAATACAAAATACTTGCTGGTCATGTATTTAAAATACAAAATACAAAATACTTTCAGGTTATGTATTTAAAATACAAAATACTTACACATCCTGTATGTATTTAAAATACAAAATACTTACACATCCTGTATGTATTTAAAATACAAAATACTTCCATTTATTGTACGTATTTCAAATACAAATACAAAATACTTCCACGTCATGTACATTAAAGGTTATAACTTTTTTTTGAGTGCAAAATACCACTCCAGCGCCATGTGGGGAATTTTGTTCTGATAATAAAAAACTGTTTTTTAAGCTGATTCGGTGAAAAAAGTTTCCGCACCGTAAGCGATTCCTAAAACTCCATATTATGTGTAAATTTTATTTTTGGAAATTGAAACCCTTTTGATTTTGCATTAGACTTATGAAAAATGGTTTGGTAGATTAAAATGCAATCAACCATCAATAAACTGACAGAATATATTTTGTAAACTATGTTTTTAAAATACAAAATACTCCCATTTTTTATGTATTTAAAATACAAAATACAAACTACTTATATTTATTGTATGTATTTAAAATACAAAATACAAAATACTTGCTGGATATGTATTTAAAATACAAAATACAAAATACTTGCACATCATGTATTTAAAATACAAATACAAAATATGTATTTTAAATACGTATTTCAAATACATGTATTTCAAATACTGCCCAGCCCTGGCATAGGTACATATGATAGAAACCCTTTCGTCAGTCATAAAATGTTTTGGTTGTACGTAGATGTTTTTTATTTAAATTATTACATCTAAGACTAATATTACCTGTGTAAAAAATGAATGTGGGAAACAGTAAGTAACGGTTTTTAACCACCTGTGCAGCCGCTAAATGACGTTATTTTATGGAGCAAAATAAAATAGACCCTTTCGTCATCTATTAAATGTTTTGGTTGTACGTAGATGTTTTTTATTTAAATTATTACATCTAAGACTAATATTACCTGTGTAAAAAAAGGGATGTGCGAAACAGTAAGTAACGGGTTTTAACCACCTGTGCGGCAGCTAAATGACGTTATTTACCTGTTTTGCATAACTTTTAAAATTATTAACAACAAAAATAATATTGTAACGCAGTTTACTTTCCCAGCTGATGTATGACTCAGTCTGTCCAGGGTCAATTCGAAGGTCTGCTTCCTTTGAAATGAAACACGGGATGTTTTCGTGTATGTTCGCTTACAATAATTTTAACAAAGCTTTATTTACGAAACCTAAGTCTACTTAATATACTTAAATAATCTTAGCGAAGAAGTAGGGTCACGATGGAGGTAGGGGGAAATATCTGCCTCTCCAAAACTATCTAACAGATTCGAATGAAATTTAAATCAAATAGATCCCTATTTAGATAGGCACATAAGCTATGAATGTTTTACAAAATGGGATTACAATAAGGGGGAATGTAGTAGCAGACGCCGGGTATTCGCTAGTTCTAAATAGATCTAATATCTTAAAGATTATAATAATGCCACTGACCTATCATTATTATTTGACCAATAGTCTCTCGAGTTATGTAGGTTGAAATATCTCATATTATGTAAAATACCAATTATGTTTCGCAATTCTAAAACATTGAAGGAACATCTTTCAAAGCAAATCGCAAAGTTTCCTCAATTATATAATTTTCCAATCTATCAGGTAATTAGTAACGACAAGCCTGATACGGAGAAACTAATGATTTGATATCATCAGGCAGAGAGCTATCGCCCATTAACTATACTTCCTGACTGACGAATTGCATATTACCCTGTTTTTTTAGATATTTTTTTCAATTGCAGAAGCTTTTGGATCGAGGAAAACATTTTGAAATTTTGAGGAAAGTAAATCAAATGACGTTGGACTTGATAGTAAGTCCTGTGAGTGAATTGAGCACTGATTAGCTGCCGACTCTTGTAAGCTCGCAGTTGAGGAACTGGATGCAGTAGGATTTGATGATAAACTATTTCTGGAAACGCGGGATAGGACGAAGGTATCCGTTCTCAAATTTGGTACTAGGGTATTTGAGGTACAAAATTGTACGTGGCCAGTAGCTCGTTTCTGTATTTCTCGCATCGTAAAATTTCTTACATGAAGTGTGAAACAAAAAATTCCATCGTTTCTCGATTTATGAGATAAAAGTGTTTCTGTATTTGAATGCGAAAACAGACACAACAAATTCTGTTTATACTGGAATATTTCCAGTAATTAAGTGTCAAATAAAAGCGAAACGTCAACAAAAGAAATAAATATAATAAAAACAGGGCTGCCAGATTTGACGAGTTATCGTCATCTTGACGATTTTTTGTTCCGATATTAACAAAGTGACGTTTTGATGATTTCTTCTAAAAAAGTGACGAAAGCAAAAACAAAATCAAAAATATTTTATAATTTTGTTGTTACTTTCTATAGAAATTCATCTTGAATTTTTAAATTTCAAACACTTCTATTATGTGGCGTTGAAAATTGAAAAAAAAAATAATATGAATGTCTGTAGAAAGCAACAACAAATTTATAAAATATTTTTGATTTTATTTTTGCTTTTAATGAAATTGTTGGCGTTGCGTTTTACACTATAAGCCCCTTAGTCTTCGAAATAAGGTAATTGTAAATATTTTTTTATGTTTGTTTATTAGAAAAAAAGATATCTTTAGAAACAAGGCTGCTTAAATTTTTATATTTATCCCTATTGTGAAAATTGTCCTCGAAATTGTTTGTTTCTTCCCTAAAAAATGTATCGGCAAAATCAAAATTTCGAGGGAAAGTAATGGACCGACTTGGCTTATTTTGAACATTTAATACTTCTTATATACATATACAAAATATGATTGATATTTGATATTCTTATCTTATATGTACACTTTTGTGCCAAAACCATTATTCCGGCAAGAAAGAAATTTGTTTGTCTCCCAGTAAAAACTTTTTCAAAATGGATAGCTTCTTTCACTCGTTATTAAGTAGCTTTCTTCCATAAGAACTTCGATAACTACTTTTTTCTGGATGTATTAAGATAAAAAAATGACTTACTTTTGAATATGTTCTTTTTGGCACAACCCTTGTAAAATTCATTAGTTTTTCAGTAGAATTGTATGTAGTGCTTTTATGTGTTTCTGATTACTTAACATATTATTTTGTAGGCGAAGATTTTACTGGGTTTTTAACCCGTTTATTTATGAACCGATTTTTTTAATTTTAACTACAAGGTATTCTACTAAGTCTATTTCAGGTAAAAAAGAAAAAGATTATAGGAATAGGTAAATTAAAGATTTATATCTCAATTATTAAATAATAATTATTAAATACCCATGAACTTTAACTATGTTTTTGTTTGATTATTTTTTAATAAAAGTCGAAACAAATTTGTTTAAAATTGATTTTAAATTGGACGATTTTTAAAACAAAAAAGACGATCTTTTTTATTTTTTTCTCAGGAAATTGACGATTTTGACACAAATTTATCTGGCAGCACTGATTAAAACCAAAACAAGAAAAGGCTAACAAAAATTTAAACTAACAAAATATAGCATTGTTTTTTGTTTATTTTCATCATATAAATTATGCATTTATCATTTATATTCCTTCTATTTTTTTATTTATTTAAAAAAAATAGTATATAAACATATTTTAAATTCAAAATATCTACATTTTGTTTTTCTCGCCACCAATTTCAAATGTGACTTATTTTGACAGTTCTTGAAAGAAACTTTTCGCAAAATATTGTTATAGAAACACTTTTTCTCGCATCCTTCCAATAATTGCTGGAAAATTATTTAAATGACAGATAAATCTCGCAAAAAAAAGATACAGAAACACTTGTGTGAGAAAAACCATTTTTTGTTTCATTTCACACTATTTTTGTTGCAATTCACACGTTTCATGCGAAGAGTTTTACGATGTGAGATATACAGAAACGGGCTACAGGATACAGAAGGGAACTAGCCTTAGCAGCTACTTAGCGTGCAGCTACAGGAAAATGTATTGGGCTTGAGAACAGATTATCATCGTTCATAAATGCAATAAACGAGTCCTGAACTGACTCTTACGATATTTTCTGATCCTTTCTCCGGATCAAAGTCATTATCAATCAGGACAACATTTTAATTTTTAGAGGAAACTATTTTTGGAATTTAAATTTCATCGTTACTATTTTTATCAGTGCAGTCATAAGGAAATTCTGCGCTGTTTCAAGAAATTTTACATATTTTATCATTTGTCATTTTGGATCTACCAATACGTCTGAACGCATTCATATCGTTACCTAAAACGCAAAAGGCCCTAACTAACCATAAATTTAAGATCGGCTTTTTCATTGATTCTGATGTATTGCACCAACACAAATGTCTTCAAAACATTTTAGTATCTTTAGACCAAAGTTTGCAATTGTATTAGCAAAAAACAAAAGGCCCTAATTACAAGAGATTATATGGTAAACACTAAAAGGCCTAACTAAGAGTTTCCATAATGTGCAACATTGTCAATTGTCAAAGCAACTGGTAGGTTTTACAAGAAAAATAAAAGACAAATAAATTATAAATAGTTTAAGGCAATACTTATCCTGTAAAATTTTCAAAATGTTAGATAGGGCCTTTTACATATAAGGTGACGATATTTGTAATTATAAATAGAATAAAAAAAATTTAAGTAGCGAGCGAAAAGAACTTGTGTCAAATGACTAAACAAGAAGAACACACAATACATAAAACAATAACAGCCAACATTCCTAATTTGTGTGGAATGCGCAATGTATCTTTTAAGATACAACCACTATATACGATTTTTTGACGAAAGTATAAATCAGACCGCATTGAAAATTTCTACATGGTTTAAGAACACTATTTTAATCACCATATATTTTTCTGGAGTAAATTTGTGAAAAAATAATGCAAATAAAATTGGGTAAAACTTAGCTTCATTTATAAAAGTACGAATTTTGAAATTTTGAATCTACGGCTCTGTGTTTTCCAGAAACGATCCATTTTTGATAAAAAAAATTAATCCAGCATAAAAGAAAAAAGTGTTGTTAGTGGTAATCAGCAAAATTTTTTTAGTTTTTTTAATAATTGTGCAAATAGCAGCAGTTTTATTGGTTGTATCTTTAAAGATACAATGCGCATTTAAGGGTTAAGGGTTGTCAATTTAATATTAAATTTTTTGACACCGTTGTTTATCAAAGGCATTTAGAGAAAGTTGCATTTTAAAAAAGCTCATTGAAAATATATGGATTTTCCAAAATATAGTCCTAATGTAAAAATTATTTAAAAATTGTTGGTACACTATTTAAAAGATATTTCTTAGCAGTAATGTACATATATATAATTTCTTTAAAAAACAAAAGGATTCTCGGTAGCTTTTTACCACAAAGTTCTCCTTTTGGTTTGGCCAGACCACAATTATAAATTAGCAAAAAAAAATGTGGCTTTTACAACGTTATTCGCGGATGTGCTTCAATTGTCTAATATACATATACATACAAATTACAAAACAGGAAAATTCATAAAAACAGACATGAAATGATTTTTTTTTTAGACAAGTCTGACAAGACACCTTTTCTCTTATAATAATTTCAAATTAAACCAGGGATGACATCAAGAATTTTAAAATAGTACCAACAACATAATTACATTTAAAGATTGTTCAGTTAGGGCGATTTCATGTCAAGTGACCCAACTTTTGAAATCAATGTCTTCCGATTTGGAGGAAATTTGCACTAAGATTAGTCCTATTAGATAGTAGCTTAGAAACAAACATCAACAAGATCGGTCAAAAAGTTTCTGAGATAGAGGGGGTCAAAGTTTGACATGTTGGCCATAATGGTATTCTTTCTCATCCATGTAACTTATTACCTATTGGTGTTAGCAAAATTTGTCGCAAGTAGCCAAGGCGAGTTCAACTACAGGTGGTGTCGCAACTACAACAATCCAAAAACAACAGAAGCAACATAGAATTCTTTGCATTGAATTTTTAGTGCTAGCTCGAAATGTCAACCATTCTTAGCAAACCACTAACAAATCAAAACAAATAAGCTCGAACTGTCAAAATCAGATGCCGTTTCGACACCACCTGTAGTTAATTCGCCTTGCAGGTAGCTTAAATAACAATTTTGTCAATCTTTTTTGTTTTTTAAAAAATAAAATTTTTTTTTTCTTAATATTTTTTTATTGAATCTTCATATATTAAATATGAAGTAGCAATAATTAAACGAATCTTATCCTAATACATTATACATGTCCTGCTAGTGCCAGACAGAATTTCGTCATCACGGTTTATGTTCACATATGCAGGTGTTTATCGCTCTTCTGATTCGGTGAGTGCTGCAGTGTCTCTTATTCTTAGGCGAGTGTGGCCGCCACGATTTAATATATTTCGAGCTAGAGAATTTGGGTGTAGTTTAAGCCTTTTTAAATATTTTACTGCATATCTTGTAATCATAGTTTTTACTAATGGCACATTAAGATCTGTAATTATTCGAAGAAGTTTATTTTGGCGCCTTTAAATTTTTTGAGGCATTGCCCCATAGTTGAATACCGTAGCACCAGATTGGCTTTAAGAAGGAGTTGTACAGTAGAAATTTATGACTAATGGGTACTGAGCTATTTTTTATATTTTAACCAATTAATTTGTGTGGGTGACGTCGCTAAGTAACCAGACGGAGATACCACTATATTGGGGTTCATTAAAGTAACAATTGTAGGTGTATGGTCGGAAGATAATTCTATTGAAGCTTCAACATGAATCGTTTCTACGGGGATGTTTTTAACCACGCCGAAATGTTGGTTGTCGGCTCGCTACCACATTTAAATCCATTTAAGAAATTGTATTATATGAAACACGTCCCTTTGTTGTTATAAGTCGTGACCCCCAGAAGGTATGTTTAACGTTATAATCTCCAGTGGCCAGGAAGCAGGGTTCTAATGATTTAAAATATTTATAATATTGGCTTTCTGATATTGAAAATCTAGGTGGGAAGTATAACAATGAAATTACTAGGTTTCTATTTAATTCCTCAACGCAAATGTTCGTTGCTTGGAGATAATCCTAACGATGATCACACATTAGGTAGATTTTGACTCGGGTTTTTATCAAAATGGCAGAACCTTCACATGCTCTGTCTTGAGAGTCCTTGGTATCATACCATCATAACATCAATTTGTTTATTTTTAAGAAAGTAATCTAGTTAATTTTTATGTTGGCGGATGCCGTTTGCATTCATGGATGTTAAGTACAGCTTGCAATAACATCGATTGTACTCTAAGAATTTCCTGCATCATATTACCCATTATGCTCGTGAAGTTATTTACTGTTTGCACTAAAGTTTCCATGGTTTTTTCTAGACGACTTAAATTAGAAACTGGAGTTTCATCATTACTTGGCGAAGCACCTTACATTGGCACATGGTTTGATTTTAGGACGTTAGCGTAAGAGGTTCTGTTATTACTAGGCTGCGGAGCCTGAATGACATTAGTGTTTGCATGATTTGTTACGTGCATTTGAGGGGGACTAGTTTTCGGTCCAACCGACTGCTTGACGATAGTGTATACAGGGCATCCTCTATAATTGGCAGTGTGTTTACCGCCACAGTTTCTACATTTTTTTATGTTGGGGTCGGTTTTAGACTTATCGCAAAGAACTGTACCATGTAGTTCACCACATACTACGCAAACAGGGGGTAAGTAGCAGTATGCCTTAGTATGACCGAATTCTTTGCAGTTGAAACACTGAACGGGTCCATTTCTTTTGTGCGGCTCCTCTTTTGTGATTTTTCTGTACAGGATTTATTTCAAACTGATGCGTTTCGTTTTTTTATGCTTAACGTTTTTTTTTAAGTGCTTCAAATTTGTTAATTATTTTACGAAAATCGTTCTCATGATAAACTTGTATTTTTGTTTCGTTTATGCTACCACGCTTGATTGCAGCTATGTAAAACGAATTTTCAGCGAAATATCACCGAGATCAAACTATTTATTAGCTCGTTTGAGTTTTGCTCCCTAAGATATATCGGGGGAGGCTTGGACGATTTTATCCTCCAGAATTGCAAACGATTTTATGAATTTATTCTATCAAAAGATGGTGCTTTTTAGGACGAAGCAACAGCTGAAGAGGTAGGGCTGCGATTCGTTTTAAGCACTGTTATATACCTGTCCACACCAACTTGTTCTTGAGGCTTTTGACTACTTTTTACTATTGGGTTTTCCAATGCGTCTGTGTTTGAGTTCATGGTAACATTTCTTATTAAGATCGGCTCGGCAATACTTGGCACTAGTGAGAGTTTAATATTTTTTAATGTATCCCAATCAACCGTTTTTTTAAACACCGAGGATGAAAGGGAACATGTGCGAATATTTGGCTTAGCCGTTATGGCCCCAGGAAATATGGCCCCAAAAAATAAATAAAAATTGACCCCAAATTTGGGGCTATTTTTCATAATGCAATATGACCCCATTTTTTAATGAAAAACTACCCCCTCTATGGTATAACAAACACCGGCTTCGCTAACAAAAGCATCTCTGAATAACTGGCAAGGATTTTCTTCACTTTGGTATTAGAATTCGAGTTTTTTATACTATCCCTAGAAAATTTTACATAAAATATTATATAATTTGTGTAAAAATGTTTGGGGTGATTTTTCATTTCTTAAAATTTGCATTTTTTATTAGTAAACGAAAAATAGCCCCAAAGTAAAAATTGTTATTTTATTTGGGGTCATTTTTCATTCCACTTAAAATGCAAAAACCCCCTAACGAAAAAATGGAAAATACCCCTCAAAAAAAAAAATATTGCCCCAAAATTGCGTGTTTTTGTGTCTCATGTAAAATTTAGGGGCCGTTCTATACTTTTTATTTGGGGCCATATTTACTGGGGTCAGTTTGCGCACCGCATTTCAGCAGCTTAAAAAAGCATGTCAAAATTTTACGTTTGTACAAATATTTTATTTTGTTTATTGGGGTGTGTGCTGTTGGGACAAACATTTGAAACAGGTTTGTAAAATTATTTAAAATTTTTAAAATTTGGCAGACATGTTTGATATTTGACAAACTTGCTGGCGTGTTTAGTGCTAAATGTAATTATTTTGGCGAAAACTTAGCAAAGTGAAGACGTTCCAAATCATTTTCAGTCGAAAATTCGAGTTTTTTAAACAGCATGGCTTGCCACAAAACAGCTCGTTTCTTAAACCACTCTTCTTCTTCTTTTAAATATCTGTTTCTTTGTATGCTTGTTTGTATCCTTTATACTCCCAAATTCAAAGATGTTTGGCACCGCCCAACACATTTGTTTACTAATTTTTTAAAAGACTTTTTCTCTTTTCTATATGTGGCAACGCAATTGGAAATGTTTACAAGTAGAAGAAAAACTTTAAAAAATATTATTTATTTGTTCAACTGTTTTTTATAAAAATAACTTGGTTTTTTATATCATGTGATTTGAATACAAACAATAATAACATCGCATTCTGCTATTTATATAAATAAAAAATAAATAATTCTTTATAATGACTTGCAGATTCATTATCAAGGTCACTTTTATATAAAAGATATTTATTATTAATCCAATATTTCGCTTTCTAAATGAATAGAAATTGAACTAAATAATTTTTAAAAATAAATAGTTAAATTTTTAAAAACTTGTACAAAACAAAAAATATTTGTTTAACAACAAAACAAAATTTGTTATACGCTCCATCACTAGTGAAAAATTAAAATGTACTTACTAAAGGCCCAACTATTATATGCATGAGCCAGCTGTCAAAAATTAACGAAAAATCTTACTGAAGAACCCAGAATATACATACTTTAGGGGATCTTAGATAAATATTAAAAAAAGTTTCACATGAAATGACAAACTTACTATACCTTCGTCGACTCTGCTGATTCAGGGTACAAAACTTTTAAAAATATGTTATTAAAAGGGATGCGATTTCCATGCATTGATAGTGTAAGATTGATGTCGACCAATTATCTTTCCGAATCATTAAATTTGCGTTAAAATGGCATCGATTTGTTTTTGCATATTGTTGCATATTTTTGTGAAAATTCATGTTTTTGCATACTTTGGTTTTAAATGCATATTTTTGCATATTGTACCATTTTTGAGTGACATATTTTTTAAATTTCCATATTATAAAAAAAAGTTCTTCAACAAATTTCAAAATTGTATAAAAAAAAATTTCTAAAATAAAAATTTGTATAAATCAATAAATAAATTTTTTTTTTTTGAGCTCTGCTTAAAATACAAGATTTTTTCAAAAGATTCTTCAGTTTTTAACCGATGCAGCACCGTACTTGATTAAGGCTGCCAAGTGGCCTAAAACAATTTACAATGGGTTACATCGAGTTGCAGAGAAAAATTAGAAGCCAATTCGATGATATTGATTAATTGATTTCATACGGGAAACAATGTGGAAGAAAGAATAGCCCGACGAATTAAAAAAATCCAAAACGTTTTGCAAAAAAAATATGGGATTTCAAACAATAAAACAAATTTCAACTATTTTTGATCTGGATTCAAATGTAGGATCTGAATTAGAAAATTAATATTCTCCAAATGAATTGGCATCCTTCAAGTATGCTTCAGCTTCGGTTGACGTTCAGAGATCATTTTCCATGTACAAAAGCTGTTTAACAAAGGTGATATAAAAAATTATTTACTTGATTACGCAAGCAAAAATTTAAGTTATGTAGTTATTTAAATGAAGTTTTAAAACATTCTATACCTATAAATGAATAACAATGGAATAAAAACAACAAAAGAATTTATTTTTTTGTTTTTAATAAAATTAAAAAAACCAACGCTTTTTTATTGAAAATGTTCAAGTTTTTAGTGCATATCTTTTATTTTTTTAATGCATATTTTGGACTTTTTCGTGCATATTTTATGCGCTTATTTTCGATTTTTTAGTGCAGGAAAATCTCATTCCTAGTTATTAAGTATGGTAAATTAAATTTCTCCTTCATGCTGAATTTGTTAAACGGTGGAAATGTTCCAGAATTCCTACTTCGCTTTCAGTTTTTATTCGCCCTTACAGAAATTATAATCCCCTCAAAAAATTCTAATTATGCAAATTTTGATCCTATCCGCAGAATAAAACTATTAACCCAATTGATAAAATCGAATCAGCGGTTGCTAAATGCAACCTATTTCTCAAACTACTTTTAACTTGGCTTGGAAGTGACAGCAACTTTATTGTAAATTCCAAAATGTTTAAAAGTTTTTTGTTGCCGCCTGCATCTCTTTATTGAAATACATATTTCCGACCAGAAAGAAACAGTGTGAATTGTGTTGATTCATTATATATATTGAGTACTGGAATACTGTTCCTTTATAGCGATTTTCAAAATTTGTTGTGATTTAAATAAAATGCGTTTAAATTGTTAAAAATGTAAAAACAAGAAAATACAAATTTTTATTTTAATAGAAAATGGCAAATAAAATTTTGGCTAAACAAGTTGAAAAATGGCAAAATCTAGCCACTTAATGGCTAAATTGGCAACACGGATATTATGTGTATTAAAATCATAGATAGGGGTTGTGCACTCATTTTGCAGTTTCAACTCACACTTAGTGATAGTGCAAAAATATTGCAATCATTTTGTTGATGTTGAGTGATGAATTGAAAATTTGCAGCCTCACTCCAAAAAAATAGTTTGATTTAAAACAAAAGCAATCATCACCTTATTGCAACTTTTTTTTCTTCACTCATTTGAGTGCAACTTAAATTGTTGCACTAATTTTTAAATAAAAAACTAAAAAAAATTAGACAGTTATTGACAAAATTTCATTTTGTTCAATGTTTTTTACTTATGCATATCCTCAAAAGTAATCAAAAACCATGCACATACAAAGTTGCATTTTTGAAATTTTAGTGAGACAATATTTGTATGCAGCTTTTTTGATTTCATGTCCAAATTTTGCATTATTTGATTTGAATGCAGATTTTTGCATTCAATCTGCTTTTAGTATTGTAACACTATTAGTAAACATTAGAGTATCCAATTATTCGACTTTAGGTTTTGTTCGAGTAAGAAATTAATCGATTTTGAAATTTTAAAATTGCTCGATTAACCGAATAAAGGTTTTAAATTGTTCTAATTACTCGAACGTCGGATGTCGTTTTTTAATGGGGAATCGTATTTCGAGCTTTAAATGGCGTTTATGGATGATAGACTATTTGTACAGGTAATATACTTTTCCAGGCTAAGAGCAGCGAACTCCACCGCAAGAAATATGGCAAATGCTTCAGTAGTAAAATTGGAACAGTGGCTAGAAATATATCCAGTTTTTATAAGTTGATTATCAGAATAATCCGTATTTGAATGAAGCATTCTGTACTTAATTTAAGAAATTCTGTACTTACCGTACTATTGACACAACTTTGCCTTGGTTAAGTACGGATTGATTTTTCTTGAGACTGGAACAATTCTAAAATTATTATAGTACATAACTTTTTTTAAGTATTTAATTAAATGAATTAAACAAAACATTATTTTTTTAATGCTTATCACATACATATGCACGCTAAGCGTATTAAATAAAAATATTTTGAGTTGAATGAATATACATATATGTATGTATGTACCTATTTTATTCAAAATTATTTTACTGCCATATTCATAAAAATACAATAATTTTGCTTAAAAATGTAGTTTAAACAAAAATTTCTAATCAAATTTTATCTTAAGACACATTTAAAATTTAAATAAATGGTTTATGAATACTGCTCTTATGTGCTGTTTCCAAATGGCAGGCGATGGACTGAGTGCTTTTCATATAATTTTTACTACATAATCAATCGCCTGTCATTTGGAAACAGCACATTAATGTTTGCGTACGGTTATTTCTTTTCAAAAACGGTAGCTTTTAGAAGGCCGTACGGTAATGAAAAATAAAAATTAACATCACTGAGTCTCATATACATTTAGCATTAAGATTATAGAAGGAGTCGGAGTCGCACTTAAAAAATTTCAGCGTTTGGAGTCGGAGTTAGTATTTTTTTCGGACGACTCCACAGCCCTTTTATCTAACATTAACATTGTTAGATAACAGGGGTATTCTACATCATAAAACTAAAGTATACTTTAAGGCGTAACAATTTGCTTAATATATTCGAAGATTTTTGGAGTAAACTACAATGGGATTGTAGTACAATTATGCATAACAATTTTAGCATTACAATTGTACAAGAAAATTCTGTACAGTAATTTGTACACTACAAATATGCAGAACTAATACAATAGCCATTTTAGCTATTAAATTGTAACAATATATTGTTGCGAAAGAAACTTTTGTTAAGAAATAGTTTAATTTATTAGTTATCTTGTATTTATTAGTAATTTTGTATTTGTTAGTTATGTTATTAGTTTAAATTGTGATTGTATTAGTTATGCATAATTTTAAAGTGTACAAATCACTGTACAGAATTTTCTAGTACAAATGTTATGGTAAAATTGTAATGCATAGTTGTACTGCAACCCCACTGTAATTCAGTGATGCCATTAGGATACGAAAGATCTTTTGATGACTACAGGTACCATGTATAATCCGGATATTTTTCGTATCTTTTGAATATGTACGCAAAATGTACAGAAATAAAATAGAGACTAGAATAAAAAATTTTTAGCCAACTTAAACTTATTAAGACTGATCATCGTTGCCGACTCAATACTAATACAATAATTAATAATGAAGAAAGAAAGCATAAAGGATGTTTCAACATCCACCTAAATCGATGATTACTAGTAGTGCGAAGTTGTTCTAAAGAAATATGAGCATCTTTTTTATTTTCAGGATATTTATATGAACTTACTATAAACGCTTTAACACATATATATTAATTTTGATAAAAATGATTTTGTTTTGATAACATCCAAAGATAGTTACCTACAATTGGTTTTTTTAATCGATTTGGCGATCTCAAATAAGTTTTTAAGTTAGCTTCAAATTTTGCAATTTTTCGCGAATTTTAGCCATGTTTGCGATAAAAGCGATTTGTTCCTGTTAGTTTTATGATTCTTTACAGCTTAAACTATTTATAATAAATATTATAAAGGGTGGTTAAATTGTAAGGGCCGATGTTGAATGTGAACCACACCTAAACGCCAAGTTTTTTTCCGAATTTTATTTGACATTTCTCTTTTTCAGACTTACTCAATTTGAACCATGGAGAGATACACAATCCAACAACGTGTTAAAGTTATCCAGACTTATTATGAAAATGAATGATAAATTTCGAAGAAAATCATCTTCAGTGATGAGGCACATTTTCACCTCAGTGGATTTGTCGATAAGCAGAATTTCCGCATTTCGGCGAATAATAATCCAAGAGTGATTGTCGAAAAACCAATGCACCCACAATTAGTGACTGTTTGGTGCGGTTTATGGGCTGGCGGCATCATCGGGCCGTATTTTTTCCAAAATGAGGCCGGTCAGGCAGTTACTGTGAATGGTGTTCGCTATCGTGAGATGATAACGAACTTTTTATGGCCCGAATTGGAAGATATGGATGTGGACGATATGTGGTTTCAGCAGGACGGTGCCACTTGCCACACAGCTAACGAAACAATGGCTCTTTTGCGCAACAAATTCAATGGCCGTGTTATCTCACGTAATGGCGATGTCAATTGGCCGCCAAGATCATGTGATTTGACACCGTTGGACTTTTTTCTTTGGGGTTATTTGAAAGAAAAGGTGTACGTCGATAAGCCAGCAACAATTCAAGAGCTAAAGGATGATATAATTCGGCACATTAACGGCATAGAACCTCCATTATGCCTCAGGGTCATCGAAAATTTGGACCATCGGATGGAGGTGTGCCGCCGTGGTCGCGGCGCCCATTTGGCCGATATTTTGTTCCATACATAATTGAGTAATACCAATATATCATAATAAAATAAAATTACAACAATTTCCTAAATAGTTTGTGTTTTATTCAAAATCAACATCGGCCCTTGAAATTTAACCACCCTTTATATGAAAATAGATGAATTCCAAACCATCAATTCGAAATTAGAAGAAAACACAGCACAATTGAACAAACTCATCGAATAGTAAATGTCATAAGAAAAGCATTTGAAGAAAAAAAAATTGCTCAGCACTCTTCTTCGATGTTTCGCAAGCTTTTTATAAAGTCTGGCATGAAGGCTTATAACATAAATTGAAGCAAAACATACCAGCAAACACGGGCAAGCTTTTATAAAGCTACTTAGTCGGTCGTCGATTTATTATTTAAGAAGGAAATTTCTTAAGTTCCGTTCAGCCAATTGGCGCTGGAGTCCCACAAGGCAGCATCCTAGGCCTTCTATCATAGTTATTTTATACTTCGGACATGCCATTGACTACTGCACCCAAACTTCAGCATTTGCTGATGATACAGCTTTTCTAATCGTCTACAAAACCCTTCATGAAACATCTCGTTACTTACAGGATCAAATATTTCAACTAGAAATATGGTTAAAACAATGGAGCATAATGGTCAATGAGTAAAAATGCGATCAAATAACATTCACCCTGCGTTAGGAATCATGCCCTCCTATTAAAATCAATAATCAAATAATATCTCTCAATTAAGTCAAATTCAAATTCATTGGCTTATTGGAAGAAATTCTGTACTTAGTCTCGATTACAAACATCTATTTTACAATTCAATCTTTAACACATTGACTGCCACGTCGGATACATATGTGCGACAATGCACTATGTGGTTTACGCCACGTCGGACACATATGTCCGACGCGATTTTCATTCTTTCTAGCCATGTCACACAAAAGTGGCTGACGATAAATACAATTTCATTGCAGTAATATGATATACGGCCCCCCATGAACAATGAAGAAGTGGAAGAAAAGGCAGTTTTTCAACTTTGACTGTAAGTTTATGTAAATGTATATTGGACATCATGAAAAGACAATAGGTTTTTGAAAGCATGAAAAGACTCCGTGTAAATGCCACCTAAAGGCTAGGTTACACTACAGTGTTGCCAATTTAGCCATTTAGTGGCTAGATTTAGCCATTTTTCACCCTGTTTAGCCATTAAAAAATGAGTTTAGCCATTAGCCATTTTTTTAGCCATTTTCCAACTTGTTTAGCCATAAATTTTTTTTTCCATTTTTATTTTAAAATAATAATATTTTGTTATAAAAATTTATAAAAGTAAAATAAACATTTTTAACAATTAAAATGCCTTTAATTTAACTCAAAACTTTTACAAATGCTGAAAATCGCTAAAAAAAAAGAGGATGAAACATCTTTCAAAGTAAATGAACAGTATTCCAATATTAAATTTATAAAATGGATCAACACAAACATCAGTGTTTCTTTTTGGTTGCAAGTATTTCAATAAAGAGATGCAGGCGGCAACAACATTTTTTTAGAAATTTCAGAATTGACTATAAAGTTGCTCTCACTTCCATGGTCTAATGCTGAAGTAGAGAGGGTATTTTGCCAAGTAAACATCGTTAAAAGTAATTTAAGAAATAGGTTACATTTAGCAACCGTTTGTTCGATTTTATCAATTAGGTAAACATTTTAACCATAACAATAAAATATTTATAACAACACCACAACAGTGGTACCCTCATGCGTTTGTGCTGATGTTTGTAACACCTTTAAATATTGGTCCTAAGACGTATACCGATTGACTCAGAAGTTCTTTCTGGCTGGCTGGCTGTCTATGTAAACCTTGTGCGCAAAGTACAGGTCGCAATTTTGGAGATTATTTGACAAAATTTGGTACATAGGTTCTAATGTGGTGTAGGGTATCGTATAGTCGGGATTGACCGACAATACTTTTTAACTTGTTTTTAATTGTAGATCTGGACTCAAAAGGTTGGGTAAATGTTGTCGTGATTATGATTTACCTTTAAATCATTAAAAACTAATAGGCACGAGTGCTTCGTATGAGATGAACAATAATTAATTTTTTATATCTATCAAAATTTTAATTTACGTCTATTCTTATAAAACAAATTGATCTTAACTTACAATTTCATCGTAAGCAACTTTAAATGAATTATTTCTGTGTTGTTATTGAATTTTAATATGTTTTTATTTAAAAAAAACTTTTAGCCATTTTTTAGCCCATTTTTAGCCATTTTTTAGCCATTTTTCCCCGTAAATTTAGCCATTTTTGGTCACCAAGTTTTGGCAACACTGTTACACTATCTCACAAGTCTTACGTATTCCATAATACTTTGTGAGATAGACATCTAATAAGTGTTGTTGCGACTGTCAAAAAATCTAATTAAATATGACAGTTTGTGTTCACACCATCATACAAAGTATAAACACTCACACATGAAATAAAATGCAACCCAGATCCAATGAAATGTATTATTGTTTAGAAATTTTTCAAAAAAACTATGAAGTCGTATGGGATGTCAAACTTTTTTCATAATACAGTGCAATCTCCCTTAACAGACACTTCCCATAAGCGGACACCCCCATTAAACGGACATTGTTGCTAGGTCCCGGCAGCGCTCCATAAGAAAAGCATTGTAGTCGCTTTCCCTTGAACGGACGCTTCTCATGAGCGGACGCGGACATCCGCTAGATAAAAAAAATTCTCTTGGACGGACACTTAGCTTATTTTTTCCCCGAATTTTTCATGTCATAATTTACAAATAAGCCTGCCAAGACTCTTTTAATTTGTTCGTTTTAACAACAGGGCACGGTTTATCATATTTACTACATCACATAACATGTGGGTATGTTAAATACATATTTTCTCTCTTACATAATGTTTTCAATTTAACGTTTTTTCTACGATTTACGCTTCTGCTTCGGAGAGTTGACGATACTAATTCATGCAATGTTTGTGGTGCATACGCATGGTGTACAAACCTATTTGACTAACAGCTTGTAATCTATGCCATTACTTATGCGATTTAGGGGATTCCCCAAATAATAATCGATGTGCGTTTGCTTATTGTACTTTGGAATGCATTGTTCATTCGTTTGTACACATTAGTGCGGTAAGACTTTTTAAAATGGATAAAAAGAGGTCTGTATTAACTATTAAGCAAAAAATAGAAGTGATTGAAGTGTACAACAAAGAAAAATTAAGCGTGAGAAATTTATCGAAGTACTCATAAAACATTTTAAACTTTTATTACATATAGAACTACATTTAATGATTTTTTGTTATTAAACCCAATTGAATTGTTTATTTTTTATATTTTTTTTAATAAAAGTATGTATCTTTAAATAAAAACAAACAATATAAGGCAAAGTTTTGTTGATTTAAATTTGTAGTTTTCTCTTGGCCAGACAGCCCCCTTGTGCGGACACATTTCAACGGTCCCTTCGGTGTCCGCTCATGGGAGATTCCACTGTACTTGTCATTTTAGTGACACATTGCATTCACACATCACACTTCGTCATATTATGTACTTGAGTTTTTGACATGTATTAATACAAAGTATAATAGTGTGATCTAGCCTTAACTAAAATCGTATCAGAATAACTCACAGAAAAAAAATATTACCGTGTAAATTCCTTCCAATGTTATGTAAATAAATAAATAAATAATGAGGGTAGCGGAGCGCATTGGGAAAAGCTAGTAATACAAAAAAGAATTTTACTTGAAGTGCTTTTAAAACTAAAAAAAAAAATTATTATTGAGTTAAAACACGTTCAAAGTGTTTTTGATGTTTTAAAAAATTTAATAATAAACACGTATTTATTTTTTATAAAAATTTCTTTATATTTCATACAATTTTTTAAATTAAATTCATACTTATTTTCTGTATAACAAATGTTTTATCGCAAGCGATCGATGTCTTCCAAAAATGTTATGCTTTTAGCTGGATTTTTCGGAATTAAGTTACCCAAATCTGAGGGGATCTAAATACAAATCGTCATATCTCCTAGAGAATCTGATTCCCCTTTTGCACAAAGCCATTACGAAGACCAGCCAAAAAATTATTGAAATTTTCATTTTGTTTTTGTGTTTTTTTCTAACTTTTTTCCGTCAGCTCCAAATGTTACTTGATGAATTCTCAAATTCGACTATAAATCTTCGCTCTTATGTTTAGTATTTATGAAAAGATTTTTTTATGATTATTTTAGAACAGAGTTACATACAGAACTTTAATAAATTATTTTCTTTAATAGTTGTGGATAAACAAATAAATTCGGATTTGTACAAGTGTCTTTGTTATGTTATTATGGTTTTAACCTTCAACGAAGGAAAACTGGTATATATAAGCGAGAAGCGAAGTTGATATAACGATGTCCGTCTGTCTGTGTGGCCGTTAAAATGGTTATATATATTTATGGGGAATTCACAAGGTGTGCTATCATGTTATATTGTCATAATGTTCTAACATTTTACAATGGTTTTAAAATATTGTTCCTGCCTTGTTAACAAAAAATGTGTTAAATTAATAGAACTTTGCTTGCTATGTTTATTGTGCTGTCGTAATTAATCAGAAGAGACCTGCGCTGAGAGGCTGAGCCGAGCCGCATTAGTTTTTGTAGCCGTCGTCGCACAGTGGGGCCTTTTGACTTTTTTCGTTGCAAAAATCATAACTTTTGAACTGATAAAGATATTTAAACATTTTAAAAAGCATTTGAAAGGAAACTTCTTTAGCTTTAATATACATGATTTGCAAGGTCATAGGTTAGGCGCGGCACTGTGCACAGTGTCTGCTTTCGACTGTTTTTATTACAAACATCATAACTTTTGAGGTAAGAAAGACACAGTGGTTTTTTTTTGTTGAAAACATCATAATTTTTGAAGTTACCAAGAAATTTGTAATGGGGAAAAAACACTGGATTTTTAAATCTTTTAGGATCAAAATAAGTGCTCCCTTATTATGATAGGCATTGGACACGATGACACGTTTGACCTTTCTTGTCGCAAAAATCATATATTTTGAAGTAATGATATTTTTAAAATTTCTCAAACATTTAAAACACAACTTTTTGTGCTTTAAATGACATTTTCATAGGGAAGTCTAGAAAAAATGCTACTCTAATATAACATGTTATATTAATATAAGTCTTTTTATTTATATTACAGATAAAAACTATTGAAATATTTTTAATACTAATTTTAATTTATAATATTATTTTATAGTATGATATATTATAATATGATATTGAGTTATTTTTATTAATTTTTTTAATAGTTAGTTTTCTTCAAAATAGTCATTAACATTTTGAGCGATTTGTAATAGACTTAACATATCGGAGCTATATTCTTCCAAATCCTTTCGAGATCTTACATGTCTCCGCGATGAAATCAGTGGGTCTGAAGAGGCCGCCAACATATTAGAAAGATCCTCATTCTGTCTAATCCGTGAAATTTTGCAAGTATTCGCATATCTAAAGTGCTTGTAATCTTTGTTTTTGCATTCCTGGGCTTCTTCTGATAACTCTCCAATTAGTAAGCATTGATATTCAATTAAATTTTGGCCATGAGCCAAAATCTTATGGACCGTAGGAGTAAGTTTCTTCTCAGGGTACTTTTGAGCCAAAAGCTGGGCAGTTTTTGATGCATAATCCTGAAACTTTGGGCCATTTACCATTTCTCTAGAGTTTATAACAATTATTATAACTGCCAACCTTTTTATAATATGGTTGTCGACACCAGTAATTTGGGCTGTTACCTCATCATTTTCAAAAAACGATCTGGACATGTTACCATCGTTAGTATTTCCATATCCCTGCTTTGGGCAGTCTATTTTTAGTCCAAGGTTCTTAAGAAATTCATTTTGTATAATATTTTTTCGAGCAGTTAGTTTTTCTTTTGGTGTTGCATTCTCATGAAAACTTTCTCCTTCTCTCGGAATTGTATACGCTAATTTTAAAATAAACTCCATGCACCTAATTCTGGCATGTAACGGAGAAATTCCATATTCATAGTTTTGCTCATCACTTGAATCATTAAAATTTTGAAAGTAATTCTGTGACTTTTTGCGAATTGCACACTTCAAAGTTGAAGAAGTATCTGTTATTACATTTAAGACTTTGCCATCAATCATTGTAAGACAAAATTCATAATAAATGAAAACCTTTTTTCCATTCTTCATTTCAATAACAGAAGGCTTTAGTTCGGAAATTTGCTTTTTTATATCGTTTACTGTAGACTTGATTATTTCTGAAGACTCCTTTGCATATTTAAAAAACATCGGACGGCAAAAATAGACTGACGATGGGCGAGGATTTTTCCAATGCTCAGAGATTTCACTTCTAAGCCGTAAAGGAACTATAGAAGCCATAAACATATTTGCATCTGTAATAGTAATGTCAGTTGTCGATATTGTTTGTTTGTAAGCACTTTGACCAGATGATCCATCACATCCCCACTTGCTTATCAATGTAAGCCTATTTGGAAGTAATGCTCTTTCTTTTTCAGGAAAACTTTGAACTAAGCGTTTAGATGTATGATCCATTAAGTCTTGCAGTTCAACTTCTGCTGATACTTCAGTAACTTTTACATTAGATGGTACAGCTTCTTTTTTGGCAGAGGTAACCTTTTTATATCCAGGAAGAACATTCACATTATGATTCTTTAAAGAGCTTCGTAAAATATTATATTTCTCCTTTGACAATCCCAAGTCCATAAATAACGCTAAGGCTTCTTCTTCTTCTTAAACTGATTGCATTCCACAACTTCAGATTAATTTATACCCAAAAATAAAAAGGTTCAAGCTACCTGATTTGCGAAACATAAATCTAGGCCACAATTAACTGGATTATACACAACTGCAGTTTTTATTTTACTTAGTATAAAAACCATGTTTTAAAACTACCTGCCTATTTTCATAATGTGTTCTTAAATTTAAATAAATAAACAAATTCTAATAATTATGCCTACCTGATTGACACAAGAAAATATTGTTTATAAATAAGGCTACATATATACATATTTATAAGTAGGCACATATGCATACATTAACAGAAATATGTCAGTCAGTTCCACTTATATTTACATTTTTGTGCTGTAAGATAACATAAAATATAAAAAATATTAAAATTTTGGTAGCTTTATTTCTTATTTGGCAATTTTTTTTTTTAATTTTGGTTGCAAAAATATCAGGTTTCAAGAAAACCTGTAATTTTTTGTGGCCTAATTTAGCGAAATTATTTAAAGTACTGTGTATTAAAAATGCTAAAAAAATATGGGCGTGACCATTTTTGCCCATTTTTAGATATTCTCTATTTTATTTGTAAAAAGTACCTAAATATAGGGTGTCTGAAAAACGGCAACTGCCAAAAAAGGAGGGTATCTGGTGGACATTTTCTTACTTATTTTAATAAACAATAGATATACCTTTAAAACAATACCAAAAAAGTAGTGATCACATGGCAATATTTCTGACACTTCAATTCTAAAATGTCTTTTTTTCTCAAAATCACCTTTTTTTGGACTTTCTAAAAAACTGTCGACTTTAAGCAGCTCCACCAGCTATAATTCTTATCCAATTAAGAAAACCATTTTTGAATTCTGATCAGTAAAATGGTCTTTATACGATGTGTTCATTCATTTTACAAAATTTTGTCATCAAATTTTGTATTTTTGCCACGGTTTTTGGGAAAAGGCGCCACAGTGCGTCGTTGATTGTATAGTTTTATCCGGCTAATATCCGTTTTTAACCTGCGACTAGCAATTTTTGCAGCAAAACACTTTCGGCGTCAAATTAAATCGGCTTAGGACTCTGATGTTTGTTAAGCAAACAATATAAAATTTATTTGTGATTTGCGTCTAAAAAAAATGGAAAATAGTCAGATAAGATCTAATTTAATTTATTAATTCATGGATTAGAATTAAAAAATATTTAGATGTTAGGTAAATATTTATTTTTTATACAGTCAAATCCCGATAATTCGTACCCCGATAAATCGAAATTCCCGATAATTCGTAATAAACTGTCGGTCCCTTGAAAAAATCTCGTTAATTCGCATAATTTTCATACATTTTGGTCCCCTCGCTAATTCGTAATTTTTTTTTCAAATAAAATCTTTACCCTTTATAAATCGTAATTGTTTGTAACTACCACTTATAATTCGAAATAAAAACAACAGAAACATGGAAAGAATGATTTTTTGTTAGCCGTTATTTTTTTGCGTGGGTTTTTGCTTTTGTTTGTGTGTGTATTTATTTTCTTATGATCAGTTTGTTACATGAATAATAAAGAAAAATGTCAAAGCGCACGCATAAAACTCTGTCGGTGTTATAAAAACAACAAATTTTTGCAGCCATTGACAATGGAGAGAATAAAATAGACATTGCTAAGCGATTTGAAATTGCTCAATTGTTTTTTGTGTATTTTTTTTATCGTTTAAGTAAATTAATTGAAAATCCCCTTTCATTCGTATTTATTTTATTTTAACCCCGTTAAATCGAAACCTCGCTAAATCGAAAACCCCTATAATTCGTAAGATATGGCCGGTCCCTTGCGAATACGAATTATCGGGAGTCCACTGTATATGTTTTAAATCAGCTGATGTAAATTCAAAATAGCACACTAAATTATGAGAGGTTGTTTGCAACAGTCGTATTTGTTCATGTTATTATTTTAAGACTTATGACTTTATGACACCTTGTGAATTCCCCAATAAAATAGTTATATATTTATTTCACATATAGTCCGGAATTGTTTGCTATTGAAATTCAGCCTGATCGCTTCACAAATGCCTGAGATATGAGCAAAAAACCACGACTGACTCTTATTTTACCCAAAAATCCCTTGTTGTTGTTTCTTTATTTTATTTTTATGTATATCCCCTGCAGATAATATTGGACTACGTGATCTATTTTAATCAAATGGACTACTCCCTGGACTGGTCCGATGTAATGCAAGCATGGACCATGTCATTGTTAAAAAAGAGTTTGTAGTTAAACGACATGTTTTCGTTTTTAAACGAAATGTTTTCGTTTTTAAATGAAGTTAAAACTAATCCTGTGGAGTATGCCATGAAGAAGTTTCAAAACTAATTCACTAGGAGTATGTATGAACATGGAGTAGTTTTAAGACTACTCCGTTGTAATGCAAAACTGGGTTATATGGTCCAGACCTAGGACAACAAAATGTTAAATAGACCATGTTTTTTCAATACATTTGGGTTACCTTTGGACTTGTCCTACACTAGCGTGTATGGGCTAGTCGTATTATCTGTAGTGTCTGGAAAAGGACAGGAGTCAAGGTTTTTAAATTAGGAACAAGCGTCTTAGCTATTAATTCACAACATCCGACAAAATGTTGGCGAGATTGGAAAAGTGGGCGTGGAACAAAGTTGATTTATTGATGTCTAAAGATCGGTATTTTAGAACTCTCTGTTATTATCGCAACATGGTGAAAGGTATATAAGATTAGGCATAGCCGAACATAACACTCTTACTTGGTTTTATTTAAATGTTGCTAGGAAGTCTATATAAAACATCATGAAATCGCTTAAAAGACTCGCAAATTGGTCAAACTGCGCATTTGTACGTCTTCGCTAATGAACTCTCAAAATTTTTATGAAAACCCATTTACACAAATTTGGCAAACTTGCCTAAAAATGTTGTCTCGTAAACTTGCCCTGTTCAATTGCGCATAACGTTAAACTGAGATTCGTGGAATAATTACGATTACTTTAGGCATTTTAAAAAAAAAAAATTCTTTTTTCAAAAGTTTGAAGCAGTGTTCGAAAATAATTGCATATATACTGTTCTTTAGTGTTCGGTAAGGTAGAAATATGGAAAATACAAACGCCAATTGTGTTTGAGTAGTAAATACCTCAGCGTTAATAACTCGGTGCGTTGCGCACTGTTTTTAAAATTGAAATTTTCAACATGACATATTCTCTAGTCGGTGCGCGGTGAGTTTTTTTTATTTCATTACTTGTTTTTATTGTGGCAACGAATCTTATTTAAGCACAAACATTTTTTTAAGTGTAACAAAAATGTTTTTTATATAAAAATATGTATTATCGTTTCATTAATAGTTATGCATTAAACACATTCACCACAGCAGGCTATACGAACACAATACTACAAATGCTGCTGGCTGAAATTTTAGTCGTGTAGTCAGCTACTGAATTATGTTGAAGACGGTAGCTACAATTGAAAAAATACAAACAGCTGTTTTTGTTTACTATGTCTTTATATTTCAGTGGTGCCACTATCATTTTTTTTTCTTTTATAAAATGGAAAAACATGCATAATTGCAGACTCTTATTCAAACTTAATTTAAGATTATCAACAAATGAATTTATTTAAAAAAAATTAAAATATTTTAATTTTGTTGTTTTTGTAACTAATAAACAATATAATTTTAACGGCAGATTAAACAAAAAATACATATAAAATGCTTTTAAAATAAGAAAATTTGTTCCTTCAACACACGTGGTATAGTTCGTAAAAGTTTCAGAACACTTTGAGTACGTACGTAAATGCATAAGAACTATGTATCACTGCTGCAGTGATGCAAAATGTTGTTGCTGATGCGTGATTACCAGTGGCAGTTGTGTTGCTGATACTTTGCACAGCTGTTGAATGCTGATACTTTGCACAACAGCTGTGCAAAGTTTGAATTTTTGAAATTTCAAAAGTTTAATAAGCAAAAATTAAATAATAATAAAAATGCTTTTTACAATAAAGATGACAAATTCAATGGAAAATATTGAACCAAAAAGTAACAGTTTTCTTATAAATGACAAGAAAATTAAACGATTTCTTTTTTGTCAAAAGTTATTGCTTCAGAAAATTAACTGAAGCAATAATTGCCAAAGTTTGCTGCAGAGCTGCGGAATTACTGCATAAAAACTTTTGACATATGAGAGTAATGCCAAGTTTCTTACAAGTGATGCTTTTACGAACATTAAACTTTACTTCGGCGCAAGTGATACCCAACAACTGCATTTACGACCGTACCCTTTATCAATTTTAAGGTAAAAACTGGATCTAAGAAGTAGTGGTATTATTAGAAACTACTTCGAAATGGCTTCCACTTGATCTTTAAAAAATTCCGATTTATTAGCCCGTTAAGGGCCAATTTCAAAAATAAATATTTCTTGAAAGATTTTTCTACAAAACTTAAAATTTTGTCAATATACATATTTATTAAAACATAATATCTTTAGGGAAGAACACTTAATCTTTTATATACCATATTATTAGTAACTTCATCATATAAAATTTTAAATTTATTAAGCTTTAAAAAATTTTATTTTGGAAAATTAGTCAATTTATTTAAAAGTTTGATTAAAAATAAATATCTGGTAATAATTTATGTACTTCTTACATATTCATCCCAATTATGAATGAAAATTTCCCGGGAGTTTTCTCCCTTCTCTCATTTTTCCCATGTTAATTCAATTGTAAAAGTAGGAAAAGGGAAAAAACTCCCGGAGAATTTTTATTCATGATTGGGCTGATTGAAATATTGTAATATGTACATAAATAATAAGTGTTCTGCAACGCCGAAAAACCGCAATTCAGAAAAACTTTATTAAGCAAATATCTTAGGGTTAAATAATTATTGTTATATCGACATGATTTAAAGATAAAGCCAATTTTGTAAAAAAAAAGTCAGCCACGGAGTATAAATATATAAAATTGGCTCTTAATTGGTTAATCGGTGTGCCATAAACGCCATGTGGAACACACTTTAAAGAATTTTCCAATGATTCCCATATTTTATAGATTCATTTTATACCTAAAGAGATATGGATAAAGTATTTTGAAACTTTTACGACCTATAACTCCTGAACTAGAAGCGTTGGCGCGAAAAACATCTTCCTATAGAACTTCTTTCAAGGATATAAAAAAAATTATATAAATAACAATTTGGTGTTGAGCCGAGTTAATATTCTTGTTTCAAGCCGATTCTTTTCTGTTAAACAAAAAAAAAAAAAAAAAATTAAGCACTTATTTTTTAAATATTTTTTTATGTTAGCAGCACTTTTTCTGTTTTGTAGTGGACAAAAATAGAAATTAGTTTAATTTGACTACAACGACAAAATAAGCACAGACAACAACCTGCAGCCATGTATCCGTGTCGTCGTGAAAATAATCATTGCCATATGCACACGTGTATTCTAGTTTTGACATATTGAAGTCGGTAGCTTGCTGTCTCGAATGTGTTTAAAGCATTACTCTGCAAAGGTCGCTTCATTATTGCAACAACAGTTATTTTGCATGTTTTTCATTTGCAGGTAATAGGTATAACCTAAATCCTAGTAGGTACTCTGTTTCAATTTATGAAAAATGCTCAGCAACATCTATTATTCCATACGAAAAATTTGACTTATATCAATGTTACCTTTCTCACGATCTTGCACAATTTGACGTTTTTAATTTTTTAAAGTATGCGACATTGTTTTGTATGTATATGTAAGTGCCAGTACACACACGGCAAGTTTGACTCTTCAAGTCTTGTGGTTTTAGGGGAGAGGGGAATAGAATTGGCATTCTGTTTTCGCTTCTCATCTAAAAGCTCAAGACTTTACGAGTGAAACTTGTCGTGTGTACACCGGTACTGAAAAAAATTAAATAAAAATCAAAGTAAATACGGATGAACACTGTCACCGGTGTTATTTATGTTTTATCTTTCTCATCTAATATTAATTTTAAACTTTTTTCCATCTGCTTAAAATTCCACGTGAAATAAGTACAGCTTATATTATTTCGCAGTTGTAAAGAATTTGTGCCAGAAACATTTTGTAACTGTTTGTAACTTTTTCAAAAATTAAACAGAATACAACTCTATTAACATAACTTCGTAGATATTCCGCACAAGTTTTTTTCAGTACCAGGTATAATAAAAAAAATTTAAATTACGAAAGGTATGAAATATGGATAAATTAATAACCGTTAAAGCATATGCAATTATCAAAGATATGATGGATGATGTATACAGATGTATATAATTTTATCAATCACCATCTAAATTTAAATAAGAAAATCACTATCATGTATTCTCTCAGTTATTTCTTTATTTACATAGCGTTTATATTTGACAGTACTGGCAAGACAGTAAGAAAATACATATTAGTTGCCAAAAACACTGCTAACTGTCTTCGTGACGTAGGCGTCCAGACAGTAGTTAAGACAGCTCAACGTGTTTTATATGAATTTAACAAACTTAAAAACAGCCTAAAATAACTATATATTGAAAAAAAACATAACACTTAACTAAAACATAAAAAATCAAAGCAAAATATATTTACATATTTTTTACGTTTTTTTTTTCCTTTTGCTAATAAAACTTCAGATTATTGTTAGAAAATGAAAAAATAACTGTTCAATTTTACTGTCTGCAAAATTTGCTAGACAGTAGACAAGACAGTTGAAAAAGTGTGCATGTATTAGTAAAAAAGTTTGCATGTATTGCTACTGTCATGCCAGTACTGGCAAATGTAAACGCCAGGTAATTACTTTTTTTATAAGAGCTATATTAAATTTGACTTTTGTGTTGCGAATTTTTACTTGTCTTTGTTGGAAAAGAACGACTTCCTTCACTGAGCATGGCTGGTAATACAAGATAGCTAATTTCCATACAAGGACAGGGCCAATTGGTCAAGTTCGTTACATAAATAGAAAATATTCCTGAAAAATATCGACGGCATAAGACTATTGAAAGTATAAAAGCTTTTAAAAATTGTAATTTGACTTAGAATACACATTCGAATAAAATGAAAAATGTATGTACTAAATGTTACTCACCATGAGAAATAAATTCCCAGATTCTATTTTATTTTATTTAATTTATTTAAAAGAAAAAAGCTTATTTATTATGTTCATTGAATTTATGCATCTATTGTTATCTACTACAGGGAAACCACAAATATGCTCTAAAGACCTCGTTTTATGCGCATTAAATATGCAGTAAAAAACTTGAAAATATGCCCTGAAATTGCTAAAAATATGCCACAAAAAATACAATACAGTAGAATCTCACAAATTAGAACCACTTTGTGCACCGGGCAGTTAGAATTTCTGAAAAGTTCGAATTTCTGGACATTTTTTTTACAGAAAATGATAAAATTATAATGAAATAGTGATAGATAATGAATAGTTGTGTAAGCTTTATTTTTACTCAAAACAGTTTTTATTTTATAACATTTAATTAAATGAAAATATTAAATTCCTAGAAAAACTTTTAAAAAGTTTTTTAATTATTAGGTTCTTATTGGTCTTTAACATAAAATCAGTAATACTTGTTTGTTTGTTTTTTTGATTTATTAAAACTGGATACAACGACATCGTTACGGACGTCCAAAAGGTTAGACATGTGTTTACTTGAATATATATCACTGGTATTGCACTATTTTATAGCATTATTGATGCCTTCAAGGACTTTTAAATGAGGAATTGCTGGCATTATAGAGCTTTTTATTTGGTTTTTCGCCTATTAAGTTCAAAATCATAAAAAAAAATTTTTTCTAGTAGAAATAAAAACAAAAAAACACCACAGGTTCTAATTTCAGAGCGTCCAATACATTGAAATGGCCGGTTCTAATTTCTGGACGGTTCTAATTTGTGAGATTCTACTGTAATTACAGATCCATCTAATAATAACAATCCTAAAATTAAATTCGGTAAAGCCCATACACCATAGAATTTACAGACGAATTTTCGAGATTTTACCCCATTTGGAAACGATGGGCAGTCATTGGCTCACAAAAACAACGTTATGTTAGATGGTAAAAATTCATAGCATTAAGATAGAATTCGTCTTTAGTACAATTACAATGTTTTTACCAAATTTTATTAAATTATCTACAAGATTGCAACTTGCACTTTGCGAACAAAACTAACATGGACAGGCAACCAGCCAGACGGACGGATGGCTTACGTTAAATCACTTTAAAAAGTGATTCTAAATCGATCAGTTAACTAAAAGATTGGTCCAGATTTCTATGTATTACACACATCACTTTAAACCTTTATAATTGCTTGTTCCTTAATTTTTGCTGATTCATATATACAATTTTAAAGTTTAACACAACATTTATCTTTACTGCAACCAGCTTTGTCTTAAAATTTGCAAGTAAAAATTTAATTCAGATGGCGAAATTGAAGCAACACGTTGGATATGTATCAAAATGTGCCTTAAAAAGAAAAATATGCGATAAAAACTTGAAAAATGCAGCAAAAAGGCTCTTTCAACTAAATTATGCAAAAAAATGCTGCAACGGTAAAATATGCACTAACAAATCGATTCAAAAATTCATAAAAAGCTCTAATACATTTTTCTGCCTTCATTGGTAGCACAAGGAAAAACATGCAATTGCATATTTATGGTTTCCCTGGTTATAATAATATTAACATAACAAAGACACCTGTACAAAGCCGAAAATATTTGTTTATCCACAACTATTAAAGAAAATAATACTAAATACTAAACCCAAGAGCGAAAATTTATAGTCGAATTTGAGAATTCATCAAGTAACATTTTGAGCTGACGGAAAAAAAACACAAAAAGAATATGAAAATTTTAATAATTTTTGGGCTGATCTTCGTTATGGCTTTGTGCGAAAGTAACAACAAATTGAGTAATAGATATGACGATTTGTATTTAGATCCCCTCAGATTTGGCTAACTTAATTCCGAAAAATCCAGCTAAAAGCATAACATTTTTGGAAGACATCGATCGCTTGCGATAAAACATTTGTTATACAGAAAAGAAGTATGAATTTAATGTAAAATTTTTATGAAAAATAAAGAAATTTTTATAAAAAATAAATACGTGTTTATTATTAATTTTTTTTAAAAACATCAAAAACACTGAAGAATTTAACTCAATAATAATAATTTTTTTTTTTTAGTTTAAAAAGTACTTCGACTGAAATTCTTTTTTGAATACTAACTAGCTTTATCTAGTGCGCTTCGCAGCCCTAATTAACCCATTAGAGGTCACACCAAAACTGGCCATAATTTTTAAATTTCAACTTTATTTATTGATTAAAATAAGTATTAAAAAAAAACATAAAATGGAAAAAATGAAAAAAAAAAAAATGTTTTTTAACTGAGTTTTTGGGGTGTACTCAACTGAGTACACTGACCTCTTACGTATGAAAATTTTCAGAAAATTGTTTTCAGTGCAAAGTGTTTTTAAGCACTTCTTATTCTGCTAACAAACTCTTAAATATCAAAAAATGTACCGCAAATGGTTTTGTAGTTTATTAGGATAGTGTCCAGCCCCAACTTGAGACTCATCTGCAAACATTGACCCAGACGTTACTCTAAATATCAAAAATCAACATAAAGATTGTAAAAAGCTATAAAAAACTCCAACAAATGCTTAACAACCCATGAAGCAAACGGAAAAGAAGATTCCAAATGCGATTTTCCGGAGTACAAATCTAACTGGCAGCAAAAGCTTATAGCAATAGCCGCAACCCAGTTTTTGAAGCCGAATCCAACGGGCTTTCCTCGAACGAATTGCTTAGCGGGATGTTATCCAGAATATTTAAGTATTGACTCGTCTTTAGGAATATTTTGGCCACCGCTAAGCATTTCATTCGACGAAAGCCAGTTCGATTCGACTTCAACAATTGAAGGCTATAAGATCAAAGACATTGGGATCAAAGATTTTTTAAATATTTCTTCACATACACTATTTCATCTTTTACAAATTTCCGAGTTCTGTTGAGGGGTTGAGCTCTGCGATGGAAAGTATTTGCGCCTAATATGAATTATTTGCTTTGCAAAGTCTTGCCGAGTTTTCTTTGGTGCCAACTGTTCATTATCACTATCGTCACTGACGTCGTTGTCAATAATTTCAACATTTACGAAAACTTTAATAGTACCAGGTTTGTCTTTTGATAGGCTTAAAACCGTTATATTTTCCTAAACACCTTTTCACCACATGATACGCTATCAACAGCTTCTTGAAGGCTTTTGAATCACTTTTGGGATGTAAAATGTTATCCACTCATAGTTTAAATCTAACAAAAAAAAACATTTTTTTTACCTATGCATGTTGTCAGTGTACTCAAACGAGTACAGTCAAATTTATACTGCTCTAAGTTTATTGTTTTTTTATGTAAGTAATTTCTTTTTTGTCTGTGATTTACTTTGATACGATTTTCATTATAATAATTCAAAATTACCAAAAAAAATTCAATATTGTTTTCAATATTATTAAAATAGTGTTCATACCTTCACACTGCTTTTGTAATACAAATCAGACTTATTCTTTTGTACAGAAAAATTAAAAAGAAACAAAAATTCTTTTTTAGCTGCTGTTGGTATTACTGCTGTGAACAGAAATAATGGTACATTGATTAAAAATTCTTTGTTGTTGCTTAGAAACTTGTAAAATACCAGCTGTACTCATTTAAGTACAGAGACTTCTAATGGGTTAAAATAAAGTACGTTCTCATGCATTGTGAACAAAGCTATTTGTGCAAAGTTTGAATATTTTTACCAGATATACAGAAATATATATTGTCTTTGTATGGAAGGTGCCCACTTGAAATTTCACAAAATATGAAGCCTAAAGTCTCATTAAGATTGGTTCAGCAGTTTAGGCTGCTTAAGGCACAAACAAACATACATTCATTATACCCTTCACTGCAGGTGGAAGAGGGTATATGCAAATTTGTCATACCGTTTGTAGTTTATTTAATATTTATGTTGGAACCAATAATATATAACTGTATATTATGGGTCCTTATGAGCAGCGAAGTTGATTTAACGATGCCCGTCTGTCCGTGTGTCCGATTAAATAGTTTTTCCGAAGACGGCAGATATGATTGGGACTTGGTAGTTATATATTTATGTCACATATAGTCCGGAATTGTTTGCTATTGAAATTCAGCCTGATCGGTTCACAAATGCCTGAGATATGAGCCCAAACCCACGACAGCCTCTAATTTTACCCAAAAATCCCTTGTTGTTGTTGTTTCTTTTGTTTTATTTTTATGTATATCTGTAGAGGGGAGAAGCTACAGTTTCCAAATTATGTACAAGTATCTTGTTTATAAATTCACAACATCTGACAAAATGTGACCGGGATATATTTATATCTAAAGAACGGTATTTATATAACCCTCTGTTATTATCGCAACATGGTGAAAGGTATATAAGATTCGACATAGCCGAACATAACACTCTTACTTGCTTTTATTTAAATGTTGCTAGGAAGTCTATATAAAACATTAAAAGAGTCATCATGAAATCGCTGAAGAGACTCGCAAATTGGTCAAACTGCGCATTTGTACGTCTTCGCTAATGAACTCTCAAAATGTTTATGAAAACCCATTTACACAAATTTGGTAAGCTTGCCTAAAAATTTTGGCTCGTAAACTTGCCCTGTTCAATTACGTGCGCCAAGATAGCGTCGAAAGTTATCCACGAAAACGCAAAATTGAATTGGTGCTTTTGAAGATGAATAAAAAATGGGAATTTAATGCTTTTGGGAGTTTTGCTTTTCAAAATTTAGGAATTTAAGAATTATGGTGTCCGAATTAAAATGAGAAATTGTAATTTAAAGCAAATAATTACGCAAAAATGTAGTAAAAAATAAATAAACAATAATAAAAATCTCAATATATATATAAAAGTATTCAAATAATTAAATGAAGTGTGTTTAAAAAAAGACTTCTTTATCATAAAAAGACAAATCATAAATATTTAATAAAAATATAAAGTATGTATTAATAAAACCGAATTTGGTGTTTTATTTTTTTTTTTTTTGGGGTAAGAGGTAACGTCAAGGAAGAAACTCTAGTTTTCCAGAAATCAGGTTTAGGGTTACGTCAAGGAAAAAACTGCATAGATATAAAACGTTTAACGTGCAAAACATTGCCGTGCCAGTTTTCCAGAAATCTGGGTTTCTCCAAAATGATCAGTAAAAACTGGGATTGAATTTTTAAGGGGTTTAGAGGCAACATCAAGGAAAAAACGCAATAGATTATGAAAGTAGACGTGCTAAAGAATATAAAACGTTTTCCTCCTGACCATTTTGGAGGAACCCAGATTTCTGGAAAACTGGACCGGCAATTTTTTGCACGGAAAGCGTTTTTTTATTTTATGGTACACCTACTTTCATAATCCATGCAGTATATTGGATACAAATATTAAGTGATGTTTTCATGTTATTAAATTGTCATGTATTTTCGCTGTTCTTAATTATTTTAATTGTGTTAACTTCTTCGTAAAGATCCCAAATTTTTTTTGGATTCTGAAAAATCTTTAGCACTAGATTCATATAAGTTGTCTGAAGTTAATGTAATTGATGGCTCAGCGAATAAAGGCCTAACGAACTAACGCCTAATTATGAATTAACACCTAATGAAAGAAAACCTAACAACTGGAATTAAAATGCTGAAAATATATTTTGAAAGGAAAAAATGTATTTTTAAATTATATTTAACTATAAGTTATGTAAATACAGTTAAATTTTCAACAACTATAGCTCTACATAGAATGTTTACAAGATAGTGTATGCATTTTGTAAAAGGGAAAATCAATTGCTTTTATAATTTTAAAAACTAATAATTTTCCCTTTTACAGAATGTTTACAAGATAGTGTATGCATTTTGTAAAAGGGAAAATTAATACCATTATTTTAACATTTTGTAAAAGGGAACTTACCTTTCGTAACCATTGCTTTTCATAATAAATCATGAATGGTGTAAATAATTCTTGCATATTTGTATTCATCAATTCTTCTTTTTCTGATATTACATAAAGTAAATTTGAATTAATCCTCTTGCCAGAAATAATTTCGTAATCCATTTTTAATTATAATATAATTTTTAACGTCCAACACTTATGAATGACTTGCTCGTAGTGATAGAAGTTTAACGAATGACGACAACTGATAACAAATTGCAAAAACATTTGTCTAACCGTAAATACAACTGTTAGTTTTCAATGAATTCACGCATAATAGTAATAAAAATCACACTTTTAGCAAAATGAAAAATCGCCTAACATTAATGAAAGAAAGCCTAACAATCAAAAATGAATAAATATCTAATTAGGCGTTTTTTCATTTTTGATTGTTAGGCTTTCTTTCATTATGAAAAATCACCTAACAATTTTAATGAAGGAATGCCTAAAATATTAGACATTCTTTCATAATGAACAACCGCCTAATTCCTATATAATTTTTTGTTGCAATTTTTAGGCATTATTTCATTTTTTTTTTAGGCGTTAGTTCGTTAGGCCTTTATTCGCTGAGCCGTAATTGATCTTAGAGTTAGTTCCTTAAAGTTTTATGTTGCACTTTTTAATGGTCTGTTAAAAAGTTCGATTTTGATAACGACTTTCTTAAACACGTCAAAGATCTTGTACCTTTTTATGTAATAAGAGGTAATCTATTGAGTATTTCTCAATTATGTGCTATTGTGGTAAATTAAGTCTATTTGAGTGATATTGAAGAAGTTAATAATAAATAGCTTGAGCTTTAATTTTTAGGAAATTAATAGAAAGAGCAAAATATTGAAAATTTTTAGATTTAATTTTTTTTAAATAAAATGAATTCTATATACTTTTTTTCATTTAATTATTTAGCAGTAATATAAAAAGCCTTACAACATGTTTTTGTTTTTTCTTTTAAAAATGTTGGCACTTTTGTAAAAAAAAAGTTTTATTTTCAGAAATAAGAGGTTTTTTTAAAAACATAAATTATGGACTGATCATCACGAAATCCTATAGTATAGTGGTTTCCGTTATTAAAAATCTAAATGGAACAAAGTTCAATACAGTAGTGAAATTTGTTTTAGCGCTTAAAGTGCTTTTCAGAAAGCTGCTTTATATGGGATCTTAGGTAAATATGGACCGATAATCAGAAAATTGCATGGTATTATTTCTAACTATATGAACCAAAATTGGACCAAATTTTACAATATCTATAGCTGCTACAGTTTTAGGTGTATTTAAATAATTTCCTAGAGTTAGCATTATATGGGGCATTATATAGAAAATTATGGACCGATCTTCACGAAATTTTGCAGTGTCTTATAAAACTGTGACGTACCAAATTTTATTATGATAGCGATATTTATTACGTTTTTATGCGTACTAAACTGTTTTCCGGGAGTAGGCTTTATATGGGACCTATGGTAAAATATAGACCAATCTTTACGAAAGCACATTTAAATATGATCATACTGATTGGATTTTGCTGGATTTCACTCCCAAACTGCTTAGGATAACTAGAAGCCATTTGACATCAACCCTAAACTTTTGTTTTTAATTTTTCGAAAGTGAGCGTATTTTGAACAGACGGACTCTGTCCGACAGACATGGCTTAAGCGACTTAGAATTACTCATGAAACCAGGGGTATTAGATGCATAATAAAAAAGTTTCACATGGAATGACAAACTTAGTATACCCTCATTCCGTACGGTAATTACCCTTTTTTAGGGTAATTTTGGGCTGCAAAAGGTAGCAAGGTAATTTAATTTATAAAACGGTAATTTAAAGGAATTTGGATTTTGAGTATACACATATTACATGCTTACATATGTATGAATATTTATTAATTTTAACGTTTGAGAGGTGATTTTAAATTTAAAAATAGACAAATTTTATAACAAAAAATTAAGAACATAATGTTTTTGCAAATGTTTTCGTAACAGCGATAAGTCCAATTAAGAAAACTGAAGTTATGCTTGTATAGTTATTATTAATTTTATATAAAACTTGTTGTTTGTTTAAAAATCAACAATAGCCGTAAGCTAATAAATTTGACTATAGTTTTCAGATTAGCTTAAGTACGGATCTCAGATTAAATGGGGCTAAAGTTAATTGTTTGGCACTTGAATAATCCGTATTTGAATGAAGCATTCTGTACTTGATTTAAGAAAATCTGTACTTACCGTACTATTGACACAACTTTGCCTTTGTTAAGTACGGATTTTTTTCTTGAGACTGGAACAATTCTAAAATTATTACACAGAGAAAAAATAATTTTCATATTTGAATACGAAAATCGCATATTTGATTACAAAACTTTTTGAATTTTTTGCGATGACGATTTTTGCGGTATTGATAAAAAAGTTTGTATGTATAATTGTTAAATTTTTAGTCAACAACCAAGTTTATTGAGTCAATAAAAAAAGTTGTTGCCCAAATAATTTTTTTCAACAAAATTTTTACTTGATTTGTTAAAATAAATTGTTGAAAATGTTGAATAAATCAAACAAAATGTTAATCGAATCTTTATTTTTTTATTTATTAATGATGATGTCATAAAATAACCACGATACTAATTATTCAATTTTTATATTTGTATAAAAACACTAAAATTTATTATGTGGGGATAAGTAAGTTCCTATGCGCATTTCACTGGTTGCTTAGGCCGGATCATCAGGAAACCTTTTCCAAAGACTTTGGCAAAACTAAATATATTATTCAAAAAAAACTGTAAAACAAATGAGAATTATGAGCTATTTAAAAATGGACAAGAGTTGTTAAAATACTGTCTTTACTTCGATTCAAATATTTTTTATATTGAATATAAAGAAATATTTTATTATTTCATTATTAAATATGTTTTATTGAGTGCTATTTTGCAAAGTGTCAATTTGATAAATTTTTTCTTTGAATCAAACAAAGAGTTTGTTGACCTAAAATTTTATTTTTAACAAACTGTGTTGTTAAAAATTTTCTTGAGATATTTTTTTCTGTGTATAGTACACAACTTTTTTAAGTATATAATTAAATGAATTAAACAAAACATAATACATATGCACGCTAAGCGTATTAAATAAAAATATTTTGAGTTGAATGAATATACATATATGTATGTATGTATGTACCTATTTTATTCAAAATTATTTTACTGCCATATTCATAAAAATACAATAATTTTGCTTAAAAATGTATTTTAAACAAACATTTCTAATCAAATTTTATCTTGAGACACATTTAAAATTTAAATAAATGGTTTATGAATACTGCTCTTATGTGCTGTTTCCAAATGGCAGGCGATGGACTGAGTGCTTTTCATATAATTTTTACTACATAATCAATCGCCTGTCATTTGGAAACAGCACATTAATGTTTGCGTACGGTTATTTCTTCTCAAAAACGTTAGCTTTTAGAAGGCCGTACGGTAATAAAAAATATAAATTAACATCACTGAGTCTAATATACATTTAGCATTAAGATTATAGAAGGAGTCGGAGTCGTGAGTCGGAGTCGCACTTAAAAAATTTCAGTGTTTGGAGTCGGAGTTAGTATTTTTTTCGGACGACTCCACAGCCCTGTTATCTAACATTAACATTGTGCATTAACTCTATGGCTGAATTTAAATTGAGGTATTCTACATAATAAAACTAAAGTATATTTTAAGGCGTAACAATTTGTTTAAAATATTCGAAGATTGTTCGAGTTAACTACAATGGGATTGTAGTACAATTATGCATAACAATTTTAGCATTACAATTGTACAAGAAAATTCTGTACAGTAATTTGTACACTACAAATATGCAGAACTAATACAATAGCCATTTAAGCTATTAAATTGTAACAATATATCGTTGCGAAAGAAACTTTTGTTAAGAATTAGTTTAATTTATTAGTTATCTTGTATTTATTAGTAATTTTGTATTTGTTAGTTATGTTATTCGTTTAAATTGTGATTGTATAAGTTATGCATATTTCTAGTGTATAAATCACTGTACAGAATTTTCTAGTACAAATGTTATGGTTAAAATGGTAATGCATAGTTGTAATGCAACCCCACTGTAATTCAGTGATGCCATTAGGATACGAAAGATACATTTTTCGTATCTTTTGATGACTACAGGTACCATGTATAATCCGGACATTTTTCGTATCTTTTGAATATGTACGCAAAATGTACAGAAATAAAGACTTGAAGAGAGAATTTTTAGCCAACTAAAACTTATGAAGACTGATCATCGTTGCCGACTCAATACTAATACATTAATTAATAATGAAGAAAGAAAGCATAAAGGATGTTTCAACATACCATCCACCTAAATCGATGATTACTAGTAGTGCGAAGTTGTTCTAAAGAAATATGAGCATCTTTTTTATTTTCAGGATATTTATATGAGCTTACTATAAACGCTTTAACACATATATATTAATTTTGATAAAAATTATTTTGTTTTGATAACATCCAAAGATAGTTACCTACAATTGGTTTTATTAATCGATTTGGCGATCTCAAATAAGTTTTTAAGTTAGCTTCAAATTTTTCAATTTTTCGCGAATTTTAGCCATGTTTGCGATAAAAGCGATTTGTTCCTGTTAGTTTTATGATTCTACAGCTTAAACTATTTATAATAAATATTATACTTTGATATCATGCCGCTGTTAGCAAATTTTTGCGCATTTCCGCTTATTTAGCAATTTTTACTGAATTTTGGCCATTCCTTATTGTTTTAGGGACTTTAAATCTTTAAAATTTTCGCGAAATTTCGCTTTTTTGGAAATTTGTTTTCTTATTTTCCGACATTTTGTTTTTTAACCCATTTAGCAAAATCAAATGAATTTTAGTGTTTGTTTAAAAGAATGCAATTGTTCGCGAATTTTAGCCATGTTCGCGATATAAGCGATTATTTATTGTGATTCTTATTTTGTTCTTAGTATTTTTGTTCTTAGAATTTTTTCTTAGAATTTTTTGTTTTTATCATCATCCCTAATGTTTTTGAGTTTAGGTCTTTGTGTTCAGAACAAGTAAATTATGTGTTGAAACAATAAAAAATTATAATGATGCCCAAAAACATGCATTTATTAGTGAAATTCAGTACAAGGACCATACGGACCTATTCAGACGTCCGCGTACTATTCTCACTAAAACCTCAATAACTCCTAAAGTAATGATCCGATCGACTTGATTTTTTTTCCAAAATATTCGCAACAAAATACTCTTGGAATACAGAGTAACTTTGGGGGGAGGAGTAATTTCAGTTTGAAAAGGCAAAAAGGTCCCTAGGGACCTTCTCACTCATCGGAGGGTTAATAAATGTAAAACGTTAAAAATGCATTTTCAAATTTTTTTCTTTTTCGAAACTAAAATGTATTTTTCTCGAAATTTCACTGGCAACACTGCTGTAATTACTCAAATTATCAATATAGATAATTAAGCCTTAAACTGCTAATTAAGGGTATAAAACAGTAAAGAAATATGTTATTTAATATGGTAAATTAAATTTCTCCTTCGAGCTGAATTTGTTAAACAGTCAAATTTTTCTAGAATTCGTAATGTTGAGCTTTCAGTTCCTATTCGCCCTTCTAATTATGCAAATGAGCTCTGAATTTGACAATGTTTAAACGTTTATTGATTTCTATGGTCCGCATCAAAAACAACTGCTTAAGTGTCTTGAAAAAACATTGATCTTACATTTTTTTTTTTCATTTTTGTTATATAAAAGAAAAGAGTTAGAAATATAAGTTTCATTGGAGAAAAAAGTAAAAAAAAAAAAAGGTAGTTTTGTTTTTAGGCCAATTAATAACCCAAAAGAGTATTGGCTATGATAAAAATAGATTAAAATGAATAGAAGATTTGTGAGCGATAAAATGTAAAAAAAAAGCAGAACTTATGGGATTTGTTATTTAAAGCCTAGTACTCTGTTCAAATTTTTGAAAAATGTTGAGCAACATTAATTATTTCACACGAACATTTTGACATGTATCAATGTTACCTATTATGCGAGTTTGTACAATTTGACGTTTTTATTCCTGCACATTATGCAACATTGTTTTGTGTATGTAAACAAACCCCACATGTATTTTATAAAAATTATTTTTTTTAATAAAAAATGTAATAAAAAATAAAGTAAATATAGATAAAAAACGGTTACCGGTTGTGTTGTTTGAATTTTTTATTTTTAAATTAAAAATCAGTTCATACTTTTTAGCTTTTCCTTAAAATTCCACGTGAAATAAGTGCAGCTTACATTGTTTCGCAGTTGTGAAAAAATGTTGCCAGAAACATTTCGGAACTTTTTCACAAAATGAACAGAGTACAACTCTATCAACATTATTTCATAGATATTCCGCACAAGTTTTTTTCATATGCGTTTTGACAGAATTTCACGTGAAATGTTGAACAGAGTACCAGGCTTAACGACAAGTTGTTTTTCGCAACTTAATTTGATATTTCTTTGTTTCAGTTTCAACCATGGAGCAGCGCGTTAAGAGCGAAGAGCATCGCCATGGTCCAACTTAGGTTCATACGTAAAGAAAATTTTTCCCCGCCCACTTTTTTCGAATAAACTGAAATCAGAAAGCGGCTCCATCGACTTGACAATTTTTTCTTTCAAATGGTCGTATTAATCCATTTAAAGTTTTCATCGAAAGAAAAATTTACCACGCCTACTTTTACGCCCACTTTTTCTATTAAGCGCATAACTAGAGAACGGCTTGACAGTTTTGGACGATTTTTCCTTTAAAATTATCGCCATGGTCCAACTTAGGTTTGTACGAAAAGAAAATGTAGCCCTGCCCACTTTTACGCCCACTTTTTTCGATTTACCTAAAATCAGAAAACGGCTCCATCGATTTGACTAATTTTTTTTCAAATGTTCGTGTTAATCCATTTTAAGTTTTCATCGAAAGAAAAATTTACCACGCCTACTTTTACGCCCACTTTTTCTATTTATTTGACCGATTTGCACGATTTTTTCTTTAAAATGGTCGCCATGGTCCAACTTAGGTTTTTAAGGAAAGAAAATATTTCCCCGCCCACTTTTAAGCCCACTTTTTTCGATTTACCTAAAATCAGAAAACGGCTCCATCGATCGTTAGTAATCAGCTACCGAGCGAAGCCGGGACGGCCAGCTAGTTATTAATATTTAAGACATATTGTCAACATTTTCATTTAAAACTAACTAAAAATTATCATAAACGTCATTTACAATTTCATACAAAACGTTGAACACATAGTAAACAAAACTATCTAATTAAAAAAAAATTTAATATTATTATTATTCATATATGTAATTATTTTATTAAATCAACTAACTAATTATTTTAAAATGCACCAACTACTAAAGCCGTCAACAGCAAATAAATTGCAATAAATAAAATTGTGGTCTATAGAGAAAATTAAAAATTAATTTAATTTAGATTGATTTTTTATTGTTTAATATGAGAATTTGCCTATTTAATTAACGCGATTCAATTTGTTAAAAAAAAAAACAACTAACTCATGTCATGTCTGTACGTCTCTGTGTGTATGGCTGCCTGTCCATTAAACACACTTCTTGTTTAGCTGCTAATTGAAAATATTTGCAGATTTTTGTATTTTGAACATTTTTTGTTATTAAAATGTTAAAAATTTTATTTTTAACTACTGAAAATTTATAAATAGAAGCAAAATGAAAAATAAATAATATAAACGTGCAATAAAACCAGACACACTAATGTTAAATAATTCATCAAATATTAAGTTGTCAATTTTTATAGCAGTTATTGCACTATGGCATAAAGTTAATAACGATAGTCTTATACAAGTGAAGATTTTATTTAATAAATCATAAAAAGGGTTTAGACCAGTGTTCGAAAATAACACTAAATATCGTGCTTTAATGTTCGGTTCGGTAGATTTGTGGAAAACACAAACGGGTTTTATTTTTTGGGGACAAGGAAAAAAGTACCTAGCAGCCCTGTATAAAATTCATAAATTGCATTTATAACCTTTTTTACTGTTTGTTTAACTTCTCTAATTTATAATAAACGCACTCAATGAATTTAATACTTAAAAAAATGATTTTATTTCACTTTTACTTTAAACTGCTTAATTTGTATGTAAAAACATTTTAATTTGCTTTTTTTAACATTACCAATTTTTTTTAAATTAAAAATAATTTAAAGTAGAGTTTATTTTTTCTTTTTGCCCGCGAGACATTCAAATACCTTGTTTTTTAATGCATTTTAAAATAAATATATCTGGCAACCCAAACTTGTGTGTACTTGTAATTAAAAAAAAAACACTAAAGAACATTAAGATATAATGTATGTCTACAGAACCTCTACAATTGTTCTGTTTTTTGACGAAGAACAGAACATTATATAATGTTCGGTTCTTTCTTGAAAATAGTTACGAACGGTATTAAGGGTTGTGTATGTCTACACAAACACTAAAAAAATAGATATCGTTCTTGGGTGTGCGAGCCGAACGCTAAATAATGTACGGTGTATTTTCGAACACTGGTTTAGACACTAAGGGCTAAAAAATCAGAGCAAGTTAAACTCTCTTTTTGGTTTAAAATGTGTTTAAACCAACAAATCTATAAATCATTAAACATATAAACCATCTTTAAACGCATGAAATTGGGCGTTTAAACTACCAGTACAAATCATATGAATTTGCCAACATTTGTCGTAGTGCTGCCACATGTTATTTTTTTAACAACATGTAATACATGGGACACTGATTTATGGTTGATGAGTTTAAACTACATATAAATTCAAGTTTAGTTCAACTAAACCAGCGTTTAAACCATCAGTGATTTATTAGGCATAAAGATACTAAAAGCGGGCTATAACCAGTGTTGCCATAAGATGAAAGAGTAAAAGTGATAAATCGCCTAAAAAAATGCTAAAATGTTTTATAGCTGAAAAAGAAATTTTTCTTTTATTAAAACAATTAAAAAAGCAGCTAGTGAACATTTTTAATTAAATGTTAAAATACATATAACTATTGTAATTTTTTTCATTTTTCAGTCTTATACTTAAAAGCTTTGTATTCGGTCCTGTTCTGAGTTTGGATTTTATTAACTTCATTTTCCTAATCAAACGCTCTGATTAAGCGTTTAAAAAAGGTAGAACTTCAAACTCTGTCTATTCCTTAAAAGGATTTACGGTAATTTATGCCCCTATTGCGGTTCACAACTCAACTCAGTTGAGTTGTAATTTTTTAATTCTTTTATTATGGTTTAAAACTTTTCTATATTGCGGCGAACAAAAACATGGAAAAAAAACAACTCAACCAGGGTTACCGTAAGGAATTTTTGAAAAGTCGAATAAAGAAAAAAGTCGTTTATTAATAAAAAGCATAGAAAAACAAAAAAGCAATTGAAGCAAAAGATTCAGTTGCATTTTTTAATTTTCAGAAGAATGTTTTATATTATTAATCTGTTGTTCCATGAAGATAATTGTTAAGTTCACTAAAAGCTGTTTACAAACACAACTTTTAACACTTTTATGTGATATCCGTACTTAAATTTTTGAGTTCGACTCGTACTAAAGTAAGAGGAAAATACTTAAATTTAGTACGAGTTTTTTCTTTCCGTGTAGTGCCATCTGGCACGGTCTGCTAACTGAGCTACCTAAATAAGAGCGGCAAGCGTCTGTTTTATGTCAAAACTTTTTATTTTCTCATAATTTATAAGAAACAAACCTTTAGAACGAAAATTCAACACCACCCGGCTGGAAATTCTTATTTGAAAGATCGCTTGGTCGCTTTATTTAATTGAAAATATAATGGCAACAGAATTTTCATGTTTAAAAAACGCTTGCCGCTCTTGTTTAGGTAGCTCAGTAAGTGCTGTAAGCCTATAATCTCCTTTATTCTATTATAATTTGGGTTTTTCCCGTACGACTTTTGTTATCCTACCGTCGGTGGCGTCCTGCCAGCTTTTAACATGTTCGTCTAATGCCCATTCTTTGAGTTCGCATATGAACCTATTAAAAGATTAATGAGTCTGTTCTGATAATCACGTGCTTTTAAAATCACACGTCTGATTTTGTGGTGTTCTGAAAGTCATACCGTTTTTGTGTTTCTCGGAGTGCTTTTGGCAACTGAAAATCACACCGAAACACAAAAACGGAATACCAAAATATCACACGTGTAATTTTAAAAGGCACATGTGATTTGAAATCACGTGATTTAAGTTGCTTAGCTCCAGGCTTTTGAAGTCAGAGTTGTGGAGTCGAAATCGCGAAGTTTTAACCGAAGCCGAAGTAAGAGTAGGAGTACCTACAAAAACTCGCGACTCCGAAAGTTCACGATATTACACGTGCATAAAATAATTCAAACAATTTTTATTTTGAAAAATATTTAAAACATTTTTTGAATTTTTTTTTGCAGCGTAATATTTAACAGTTCACTATGAATAAGTAGATTTTAATTTATTTTTTGATTTAAGTAACTTAATAAAATGTGACATTCGTAAAATTTTTACTATAATTACAGCCAATATGACACAATAGAACACTTTGTGAATTGCCTAAATATAAAAGTGTGTAAAAATTTTAATTAATTTGGTATTTTTTTTTTTTTTTATTTATGCGGTCAAGAGTTTAAATTGCATAAACAGAACTTATACTCGGTTATTGTAATTTGTTTCAGGTCTGTGGTTAATTCTCGGCTCAGCTCGGCTGAATTGCGTGAATCGCAGTCATTCACTTGTGCCTAAGTATAGAAATGACAGGAATTTTCGCTAATTTTTAAATCAAATTTTTAACCGTTAACCCTAAAATATGTTTAAGAATGCTTTAACACAAAAAAAATTAAATTTGACTTCAATTAAACAATTTATCTATTATTTAAAAAATTATTTGAATTTGCACCAGTAAACAAAAAAAAAAGATTAATTTTAACTAATTTTATTTTTAATTTAATTGAAAAAAATTGGCGAGAATTTTTTTGTTAAGTACTAAAATAGACCACTCTATTTTAAAACTTAATTTTTTCCAAGAACATGCTATTTTTCACACGTCTATATCTCGCGAAAACTAATTGAAATTTGGTTTCTCTGTCTTCGGAGAAAACAAGTGTGTAACAAACTCATCCGAACAAACTGCATCTAATGCCTCAAAATTGCTAAATCTCATACAAATTCTAATCATTTATCTTATCGAGAAAGAATTGGATTTTATGGGTTGCATAGTGTTATAAAACGAATTAATAAGCATATGTAAATAAAATATTACAAAAATAAAATAAAATATTATATTGAATCAATTACCCACAGCATATACATACGTGCATAAAGCATAGAAGTTGGAGTCGGAGTCGGAGTCGGAGTTGGAGTAGGAGTTGGACTTTAAAAAAAATGTCAGCTGTTGTAGTCGGAGTTAAAACTTTTTTTTGATGACTTCACAGCCCTAATGGTAATGATGATGTCAGAACGGAGTCACTGTCGACTCTACTTGCAGCACGCCTAGTTCTGTGCGTGCTACCACGTTAACCAACCAACAGCCCTGATATGCACCATTTTTTCCAGTCCAGTGGGTGTGCGTACCCAATAAGCATTTATCTCTTTCATGCATTTTATGACGGTCCGATATTAAACGTTATCGTTATCCATATGACTGCTTAACTATCCGAATAAAATAATGCTTAGTAACTTTCTTCCCTGTCCGGTATGATTGGGACTAGGGCTATTCCTGCTGTTGGGAGTATGTGGGTCTCGCCGAGTGATCGGGTGTTGGACATTTCAAAGCGCCTTAAGTTATGGTCACACTTATTAAATATTTGACCAAATAAGTATTTCCACTACTTTTGTTAATAGTTAGTGAATATACTGCTAGAAATAGCAAAGAACTGTTTTGTGTTGATGTGGTATTATAAACAAAATAAATATTGGAATTAAAGGAAACTATATTTGGTTATTGTTGCTGTTGTTGAATAGTCGCTCTGGGGCCGGACTCTGGCAGTCGTGATCGAGTACTTTTTCGATTTGAAAGCAATTTAATATCTTATTATTTCAGTCAATACTGAACGAATCGGAATTATTTTTTCGTTATTGTTAAACTTCGTTCACAATCAGAGAAACAATTTTGTGTTTTCTTCTATCTTTTTTCTTCCTAAAATATTTCATATATTTTCCTTTCATTTTTAAAACAAATATGTAACTAAAATTTTTTTAAAAATGTAACTTAATTTGAGTCAACTGGAACTTCAGCAACAATTTGTATATAATTTTTTCTGACGTTTAAAATAATTTTATTAAGTTTTGAATGAAAATTTCAACAAAATGTTGTAAAAAATAATAATAAATGCATAATATTGTTGTGTCTAAAATTTGCAATCGGGTTCTTAACGAAATATGTGTGTGGTTGCAAAAGAAATTGTTGCTCTATTATGAACACCAAGTGAAAATGTTTTTTTGATTGTTAACGAAGCTTAAAGCATTCATTTGAGTTTCACAGTACTGAAAAAAATAATTTCGATTCGTTCAGTATCGACTGAAATAAAATTGCTTTCGAACCCCTAGAGTCGTCTGCGGTTGTTGCTGAGTCTGGTGCTGAGAGCAGGGTTAAGAAATAGAAGAGTGAGAGTAGGAGTTAGGTTATGGGAGGGAATATGGACAAGGGGGGATGATATGCTTGTTCCAATGGCTTACTCTGATGAGAAGTGGAAAAATCTCGAAAACGCATAGTAGTTTGCCCAAAATTAGCATTTTAAAACTATTGTGGTTTTGATCGATATCGAATACCGTAATTTGGCCCCTGGTTTTTATGGCTTAAAATCAAATTAATGAAAAAGTGTGTTGAAAAACTAAATAAATTAAAATCTATTCGGGGAAATTTTTGTAGCTGATTAACGTCAAACATTTACAAGCGTCATACAATGATTAGCAAAGTTTTAAATATAAATAACAATCCGATGACGTATTTTAAGAAAATAAATTTTTGTTAATTTATAAATTAAACAAAAAAAAAAAAGTTTAACAAATATGTATACATACATACATACATACATACATACATATGAATGCATACACATACGTATGTATGTATACTTGCATATTAGATATAAACAATAATTATAATCTAATACCCCTGACAGACATAGGATTTGTATACTATACTATCATGGTATACTACATGTGTGTCAACCTAAACTACAATTAAATAAACAAAGTGGTATATTGATGGTTTATATACTACTGTAGTACGTATACCATGGTATTGAAACTAGATGTCTGTCAGGGGTATAAGAGAATAAACTAAACCAACTATAAATAAATGACTAGCGAAACTTTTTTTTGAAAAATTAATAAAAATTTATGATTATTAATCTCTTAAATATTGTTAATTGCTTTATTTACACATTGTGATAATAACACTGTGATAGAAATTGACACTTTTTTTAGACAAGCTGGGCACTTGTCGTTTGAACCTAACTCGTGTATGCTGAATCCAGTTGTGCTAGCCGTTTTTTTAAGTTAGCTCTTGTTTTCGAGATATACCGTTATTTCGAAAATGGAGTTTAAGAAGGGCTCTCATACAACATTTTAAATGTTCTTTTTTCTAGACACTACAACAACAAAATTAAGAAATTAACACAAATTTGTAAGATTTAAAGTTACAAATTTAAATTTGTTTACACAATTAATATCTTTTTAACACTTTTTCGAAAAATTTACCTTTAACTTTATTTCAATATAAAAGTTTTTTTTTCTCTTAAGGTATTGAGTGTTGTGATTAGGGTTTTTTTCAATTACTTTATTTCCCGTTTTCCCGGGATTTTGCTTGCGGGATCCCGGGAAATAAAAAATTCCTCATAATTTCAGCAAATAGCTATTTATACTTTGAAATTAAGTTTTCTATTCTCTAAAAATTAGCATCTGTGGATGGGTTGTGGATTAGATCAATTACAAGAAGTGAGTACATGTATTTAAATCAATGTCTTCTGATGCAATAAATCTACTTAAAGCAGAATGGGCAGTGCAACAGTTGATAATTATTACATTTAGTGAAGTGAAGAGTTAATAAAGTACATTAATTCAAAATAAGATGCAGGCAGTGAAGTTTCATTGTCCATGAACAAGTCTTAAAAATAGGAGATACCTTAACATATCGCAACATAGTCATATCTACAAAAACAAACGATCTTAGCAAAATGCGATTAAATTTTTCAAAATGTACCGATTTAAAGATATATTTTGCTATAACTTCGGTCAGTTTGAGATATAATACGAGAAGGTATGAAAGAAAACTTTGCTAAAGTTACTTCAAATTTTGTTTATTAGGTGATGAACACAAATTTTCAATTTTAATTTCAATTTGTGTTGTTTTATATACACGTGAAGTGCGGGGAAACCGAAATAAAATAACATTTTGGAAACTCGTGTAAGATACTACAACATACAACTTGAAAAACACATTGTCCTAAAGATTACAAATGGACCTATTGAAATGAAAACGTTTGTAAGAAGCAGTTCGGGTGATGCTATTTTTGCATCAACCTTGACATACATTTGACTGATATAGACGTTGTTTATAAAAAAGAAAAAATTGCTTCTGATTGTGAGTCCGAAGCATGCTACAACGGTGCACTTTTAACTATTTGTCCAACCTCGGTAAAAAATGATCGAAATTTTTTGGAAACATAATAATTAGTAAATAAAATCAGGAATATACTTTTTGACGACTTACTAAGCGCTTTGAGTGTCAGAAAGTTATTTCCTAAGCCGTTAAAAAATGTTATATATTTCTTTAAAATATTTTATCTTTTTTATTAATAAACTTTTTGATCTCATGTCTTGAGTACCTTGATTTTTATTTTGTTTTTATTATTGTTTTATGAATTTAATTGTTATGTTTATGTTATCTTTTTATCTTGTATCCAGAGCATAATAATACTGAATAAAAGCATAATAATAGGGAATAAAGGCGTGAGGTGATAATAATTCAAGTTCCTATTTCAATCTTCAATTAATTTTTTAGTATTGAACCATTTCTTTTACTTTCTTTGTAAACAAATTCCCTTACGTATTTTTATAAAAGTGTTTTTCATTAATTAATAACAAAATTTACTTTGTATTATTTATATGGAGCGAGACTCCGGGATCCCGGGAAATTTAAAGAAATTTCCCGCTTTCCCGGGAATCAAAAAAGTCCGGGAAAAAAACTCTAGTTGTGATGTAAAAACGGAAAAAAATTGATTAAATTAACACATTCTTTCTACAAATAATCTTATAGCCCGTTTTCACTGAAACGAAATCTAGTACTAACGAGATTTCGAGTCAAATCATACCAGGTTTTCCATACAAAACAAAATCTTCTTCGTGACTAGATTTTGACTAAATCTACTTAAATCTAGTAGTGGATTTTTCCATATACACAGCATTTAAAAAAATTTAAAATAGCGTATTTTTAAAACTCTGTATTTTAAAATTCTCACAATCTGTGCAAACTGTACATTTTGAATATCTCGAAAAATCGCGCTGACTCGTTAAGTTGCTCGCAAATTTGCCCATTTGCCCAACGGGCATTCTTAAGACCCAATTTACAATATGAAAATTTCTCGCCAGACAGAAGAAGTTTGTAGGCGAGAGGAGAAAGAAGTTAAGTGTGTCACGCATACAGCGTCGCCCCCTTGCCAGCAAACTTTGGAAATATTGTCAGAACCTGTGCAAATTTTTTAACGGAAATATTGTCAGAAACTGATAATGATTTGAATATAAGCATTTGAAATAGAATGTTTAATCAATTTGATACCAAATTGTTATCCAATGTTATACTCAAAACAAAAATAAACTTGGCAACACTAAAGCGAATCATAAACGATATCAATAAAAAATGGCGATTTAAATTACATATTAAGGTAAATAATATAATATAATATTAAGTGAGTTCGCCGTTGGAAAACCTTACTGCCTGTTTTTCAAACTAAAATAAAAATTTCAAATTCCCAAGCAAAAATTTTTATTTTTTTTTTTTGTGATAAATCTAAATTATTTGTGAGTAAAATATTAATTGCATTGAGTAAGAATACAAATTAAAATAAAACAAAAACGTGAAAAAATTATAAGTTTGTTTTAAGATCGCGGTGCTACGTAGACCCATGACAATCCTCAAAATAAAAAGGTGCCAAGTATTTCGTCTTCCAAGAACTTGAGTACGGAAAGAAAGCTATTTTAATCTTTAAGCAGCAACTATGGTGCCGAATGTGTAAGTGACATTTTAAGTAAATAAATAATCAATTTAAATTAAAATAAAATATTTGTCATTTATGTTCTACATTGTATTACAATCCGCATTTGAAAAAAATTTGAGACTAACGTTTGAATAGGGTATTCGTTCGGTTAACCGTTAATCGGTTAACCGAACGAATTACTACCAGATAAACTGATCGGTTAATTTAAAATTGGCAATTTTCGATTAACGATTAAACCGGTTAATTTCAGTCGATTAACCGATGTAACAAAATTTTTTAGTTTTTTTAGTATTATAACATACTTTTGGTGTTTTTAATTATTTGTTTCGTTTCATATAAAAAAGGTTTATGTTTGGAAAATATTTTTTCATACAGTATATTTCCTTCGAGCAATACATTCTTAAAATACAGTACAAACCCTGCAAACAAATGAAATTTATGCCCTAAGGCAATAGTTTAGCAATAACCCCAAATTGTCATCTAAAAGAAAATAATCCAAGTAATTTTTTATTTTCTTCCTTTTATAATTTTTGAGAAAATTGCGCAATATAAACAGAAAAAATTAAATTATAATACGTCATAAAAAAAATAAAAATTAATCAAATTATTAAATAATAATATTTTTTATCCAGGCAATACGTTTGGCAATACATAAGGTGTATTTCTGTGTTTGCTGGGAAACCCGAAACTAGGGGTTCGGAAATACACGTTTTGCAGAATGATCGGTGCTGAGCTTTGCCAGGATGAGTCAGTTGATGACCTGACAAAAGAAGAAACTCCCGATCTTAACACAAACAATCTTTACCAAAATAAGCCGAAATAATCGCATAATGGAAGATCTTATATGTTGAGAGAATCCTGGAAAAGGATAATCTGTGGAATTAGATAACTTGTATCATGATACATAGAAACCAAGACAACGCATGCAGCTTTTAAAAATTAAATGCTTATGCGCATCTACGTTACATCAGCGTATAAGTACAGCTAAAGTATAGAAACACAAGCACACAAACATGTGTATAATATTGTTACGAAAGTAACTTTAGTTAAGAATTAGTTGTAATTATTGGTTAAGAATTGGTTATAATTGTTGGTTATCTTGTATTTATTAGTTATCTTGTATTTATTAGTTATCTTGTATTCATAAGTAATTTTATTAGTTTACATCGTTTTAGTACACTTCAATCCCAATGTGCAGAAAGCCCTAGAAATGACCGTTAAAAAAGCTTCAGTATAAGAGGTAAAATTATGTAAACATAAGTGCTGCCATAAATCAAATTAAAGTGTGGTGAATAGTAAAGCCTCGAACCTTCGAAAAACATTTCGAATGTTCTAGACAACCAAATTGCAGTATAAATACTAGCGGCGACTAGCGTAATAAGATCATTCTAAGTTCAGACTTTGTCAATAACTTATAACGCAGAGAAAATTATAGTTGGTTGTGAATAAAAGCTATAAATTACGGTTGTTAAAAAGACTTAGTACTAAATAGAGTTGAGTAAATTGTAAATAGTGTTTAAAGTGTTTGTGTTTTATTTATTTTATTAAAGTTGCAATAAAGAAACGGTTTATTATAAAGGAAATAAACCAAAACTTTATTGATAGGCAGTAACGTAACAATATGCAAACGTGACGCCATATTAAACAGTTGAATTTTGTAAACATGTGCAATGCGTTATCTTGGATTTATCCATGAATTTATTGGATTTATTCATGAATCTGTATTATGGGTTGCTTCCGATTTCTCCAACATCTTCGTAAGTGAAAGAATTTTTTCAAAGTCAAGTTTTATCAAAACTAAAGAAATGAATCGCTTAAATCCTAAACATTTCAACCAAATTATTTATCCAAAAGATTATTTTATAACATCTTAAACTATTGAAATAATTAATAAAAAAATCTCATAGTTTATTTTTTAATAAATACATATAAATATTATTTATAAATTATAAAATATGTTTTTCATATTTATGAATTACTTTTTTGTTTGCTCGTTTTGGTTCAAGAAATAATAAACTGCAATAATAAATAATTTTTGCATTTTTATATATTGAAATTATTTAATTTATAACAAACTTTATTAATCGGTTAACCGATCAATAACAAAATTTACCGAATATTAACCAATTAAACCAAAACCTCGGTTAATTAATCGAGCGATTAACCGATTAAAGTAAAAGCCCGATTAAATGAATACCCTACGTTTGAAAGCAAGTTGAAAATAAATGCATTTTTCAATTTTAAAATAATTTCCCATTTTTGTTGATAATGCCATGATTTTGAAATCATTACCAAACATTTTTATTATATATTTTTGCCATTCCACTATTACATACGACATGTGTCAACTTGTGAGAATTTTTTTAACTTAATACGTTTAATGCTATTTATATAAATACTAAATAGTTTTCGATCTATTTTAAAAACAATACAAACGCTAATTTTTATAACTATATTATGACATTTCTTGCTGATAGAGCTTTTTAAGAGGAATATATTTTCTTAATTAGCACTTTAAAGACTTACAGATTGTTAAAAGAGTAACAGTGCAACTTAAAACAATATTTATGGTTTTAGTTAATTAGAGCTGCATGCTTCTAAAATTCTAAAAGTATTGAAAATTGTATCAACATATTTAACGTAAAAAATAGCACAAAATTAAATTTTAAATTAGTACAAATGAGTATGATCACACCTAATCGTCTAATAATTTGCTTACACAATTTAATAATTATTAATAAACCATCTATAAAAAATTGTTTTTAAAATTATTTTGTATTTATTTAATTTTTTCAGCCAAAAAAACCTCATCTAATTGTTTAGAACGTAAAACATTCAAAATAATTGTCCATATAGCCAAAATAATTTTAGCACCCTTAACTTGCTAATTTTTAATTGAATTGTTTTGAATTGTTAAAACTCTTTAAATTGTTATGAATCAGATATTTTATTTCATTCTTTAACGTATTTCGAAAACAATTAAAAAAAAAACAATTTTGATTAAAAATTAATATTTAAAGTAATCACACGAAAAAGAATTAACGTCACATTCAAACGGTAAAACAGTTTATCAGTATGTAATTCGTTCGCTCTACGATTCATACTGCAACCAAGGTCAGGGGCCTAATTCTGGCAGTCGTGATCGAGTAATTTCTCGATTCGAGAGCAATTTTATCTCAGTCGATACTGAACGAATCAAAATAATTTTTTCAGTATTGTGAAACTCAAATTAATGCTTTACAACACTGAAAAAATAATTCCAATTCGTTCAGTATTGACTGAAATAATTAGATTTTAAATTGCTTTCGAATCGAGAAATTACTCGATCACGACTGCCAGAATCAGGCCCCAGGACTGCCAGAATCAGGCCCCAGGGTTCACAGCAGTGTTACCACCATCAAAATTCAAAATTACACTTGATATGAAGCAAAATTACCCGATTTAAATGAAATTACACCTGATATAAAATTTAAGTTGTATTTAATAAAAGACATTTACAAAGATACAAAAACACAAAAAACTTATTGAAAGAAGATTAATATTAGTCAAACTGTTAGCATTCTTATTGTAATTTAAAATAAATCAACATTAAAATAAATAACATTAAAGACTTAAAAACAATTAATAAAACATAAAATAAAACTCCTAAAATAATGAGTTTAACTTCCACATTTGGTTGCATATATCTAGGGAAGGTTCAAAATGCCCATTGCCTTAAAGGTATGGGCGTTTTTTTAAGCCCGAAAGAGCTAACGAAGGTTAGCTGTCAAACGAACTGCCATACTGCTCTCACTTTTTGCTCAGGCACATCATGCTTGAACAACGCCACCAAATTGTCCAAAATCAGCCATCGATTTTCGCAAAGTACAGGCGACTTCATGATTTAAATGACGCAACCTTTTTTTTCACAAATAAGGGCGATTTGTTAACTTAGACAAAACAAACTGTCAATTAGACTTCAAGGCCGTGCGATATGACACCACTTGATTGTTTTCCGTAGGCCTGTAACGTCATTGGTTAATGCTCTTTAACCAGCAACAATTGACGTCTTGGAGGTCAACATTGTTCATTTTATTCGCGACTTGCAGCTAGCAATGCTCAAAAAGTGGAACAAAATTGGACGTCTGCAATGCGTTTCATCAAGGACAGGCGCGGTGCCTATTTGTTTTAAATCAGTTTCAAATGGTAATGCCGTGTATTAATCTGCTATTAAAATTCATTTGATTTGTGTTTTCTGCCCTTTTGAATTTCATGGTCTTAAAAAATACTCTTTATACCATATTTAGTAAACAAAATGCATGCAGGGTTTTATACAACTGTCCCTTTCGTAATTCAGTTTTACAACTGTTAAGGGCGTTAAATATTCTTCAAACTAAAGCATTTGAAAGTTTCCCGACACAAACAATATTAATTATATGTTTTTAATTTTGTTTTTTCTTTTTACCCAATTACAACTACAATTCGAGTCGGAAAGAACCCAACCAATTGTAGGGGGATGTAAGAAAAGATACACTCACTGTTTATTGTTGGTGTTTTGTTTAAGCTTTGATATTGTTACTTACAAGTAAGACTGAGTGTTTAAAATTATTATTCGCTTTAGGGTTTCATTCGTATAATATTTTTAGATTTTCTAAAATCTTAGGAAAAGGTTTCCTGATGAGCTGGCCTAAGCAACCAGTGAAATGCGCATAGAAGCTAGCTTTCCCTTAACAATAAATTTCAGTGTATTTATCAAATATGAAAAATTGGGAATTTAGCACGTCATACAGAAATCGTATTAGTGATATGTTGGAATATTGGAAACATTTCTACCTCCAGGCTAGATTGTAGTTTGAATAACTTTTTTCAATAAACTTCAGGTTCTAAATCACTATGATAGTCATATTTATTCAAATCTAAGAGTCCATCTTGCGACATTTATTTATTAAATTTATTAAATTTATATTTATTAAATTTGTTTTGTATTCACCGACGAATGTGGTATAGATGATATATCTTTAACAATTCTACTGATATCTGGAAACATAAGTTCATTAATTTTATGTTTCAACTCTCCAACCCTAGACCAAAATACTTCAATGTTAAGTGTTTGAAATTTTTAAATTGTACTAAACTTGTCATTGGAGTACTTCAGTACTTTTGTAATGCTAATGGTACTGAAAAAAGAACAATTGTACTTACTTTTTCATCCCTGCCCTCTAGCCTTTAAGGTAAGGCTCTCTAAAAGAAAACTTTCATAATGTAAACCCAGAAAAACTGTTTTTTTTTCTTGCAGACCCAAAACTGTTATTTAGTTATGAAAATTATAAAGGAAATATTTGGCAAAGTAAATGTAACCTCAACCTTTAATTTCAATTAATATGTTTTTAGTATTCTTCTTTCCGGCTGCCTGGAAATCTAAGTTTAACATGCACATGAATTTGTAATATTTTAATATAAGTGAACTATTCTATCTACGTATTTTAAATTATTGGTACTTTTTATTTAAAAAAAAAAATGGTTTAAAAAAGGCGAATTTAACCCCGTCTTACCCCAAATAAATAAATTTAATTTACTTAGAAAAATACTTCGCCATCTTCAGCTTCGTAAAATGGACAAAGTGTTCTATGAACTTCGCGAATAGATATATTTATTGCTTTTTTTTCAAGTATATTTCCATAGTTTGGAAACGTTAATCTAGACTTGCCAAACCTTTCTAAACATAAATGCAAACAGAGTTTAACGTGCACTTAAACAAAAGGCAGTTAAGTCAAAACTACTGTATATGAAAAATAAAAGATAAGATATAAAGAAAAAAAACACAAAGACATTTTAATTAATTATTTCGGGTGCTAACATTTTCTAACAAAATACAGTTATGTTTATAAACTATTATGAAAACATTTTATACACATACTTAATTTAACCTTTAAACTTTAAAGACACAAGCCAGCAGCTTTTTTATACCCTTCACCTCAGGTGGAAAAGGGTATATATAAGTTTGTCATTCCGTTTGTAATTTCTACAATATTGATCTAAGACCCTATAAAGTGTATATATTCTGGGTCCTTATGAGGAGAGAACTTGATTTAACCATGTCAGTCTGTCCGTCCGTCTGTCTGTCTATCCGTCTGTCCGTCTTACGTTTGATATGTGTTTTCCGGAGATTCCAGACATGATAGCGGCTAGGTTGTTTTACATTTATGTCACATATAGTCCACCATTTCTCGCTATTGAAATTCAGCCAGATCGGTCCAAAAATGGCTGAGATATGAAAACCACGACTACCTCTATTTTTTTCCAAAAATACCTTGGATCGGAGAAGTGGGCGTGGTACCTCCCGTACAAAAAAATATCAAAAATTGTATAAAAACCTGATTTTTTGGACTGTTATATGACCTATGGTTATACCTTGTATATCAAAAAATTGGAAATCCTTAATAAAAATTATTTTCTGAAAAACTCGGAAAAATCGGTTCAGATACGAAAAAGTTATGACCAAAATAAAAATTTTGTTTTTAAATACCCACTTTCGGGAACCATAGATCTTCCCGAGTCCAAGATTTATAACCCAACTAACTGGCAAATTTCTTCTTAAGCACGTCGGTATATAAATCTGTCAAATCGGTTAAAAAATGGCTGAGTTATAGGTAATCAAAATAAAACAATTTTTTTTTTTTTTTTAATTTTTAATTTTTTAAAAACGATTTTATAAAGAATATAAATATTTACCAATTTTTGCTTTTTAAATTTAAATTATGATGAAGTTTTTAGTATTGTAAATATGTATGTATATGTAAAAATTATTTTGTTTTTGTCTAGTTGCTCTGTATTCTGCTCGCAAAATGGTGAAGGGTATATAAGATTCGGCACAGCCGAATATAGCACTCTTACTTGTTTTAAAATAAATTATTAGTTTCATACTGAAAGTGAACTTTTTAATTCTGTTCGAAAAACAGAAACTTAAACAAATACATAAATGAATATTGTTACCATTCATTTACTCATTGTGTGTCATGCTTAATTATACACTCATTTTCGTATTCGAAAAATAATTTCGAAATAATTTGTGCATTAATGCAGAAAATCTAACGTCTACTAAATTATTAAGTATTTTTATTCAAACAATAACAAATAGCCGAATAATATTCATTACAAATTTACATTTTTTAACAAAAAATTATAAATATACATATGAAAGTATTTTGTCAAATTATATGTTTGTAATAAACCGCAAGTTCAGTATAAATATTTACTATATTGCTTTACAATATAATTAAAATTATTGTTAAATATTATTTTTATTATAACAATTATGACACTTTAAAACAAATAGAAAATTACATTACGAGCAATATAACAATTACAATAAAAAATTTTAAATAAACTGTTACAGTTATACAAACTAAATGATGGAAACTAGTATCTTAAATAGTTTTGAAAAATTAGGGTGACCGACCACATTTTTTGTTTTTCTATTAAAATATATGCATACCCAATAAAAAATGGAGCTTCCAACGAAAAAGGTTTGTAAGGGAGAAACATACAAGTTTCGCTTGCCATTGCGCTTACGGAAGACATGAATTTTATATGGCGAGTTCCCACTTTGAAGCAATACATTTTTGACACATAAAGCGCATTATTCAGCGCATAAAAATGTAACGATCAGCTTTACACACTGAATGTTTTGATAGTTACTTTTTAGTTTTCTCCCTTACAAACCTTTATCGTAGTAAGGGAATGCCGTGGCACTTAATATGTTATTTTTTTTATAAAAGTTGTTGAGAGTTCTTTCACTTACTTTACTGCATTTCTGTATGTCTTATTGCGTAGCTCATAATTGTGCGCTTATTTTTTTAAATGTACCATTAGTGCTTCGCAAAATGATAAAAATTTTTTATTGGGTACATACGTATGTATATTTATGTATGACAGTATTCATAATAAGATTTAACGTTGTAGAAATCGAAATCAAGTGAAATTCAAATAGAAGGAGATTTTTATTTCAAGTACTAGCTGGCTGTCCCGGCTTCGCTCGGTAGCTGATTACTAATAATCGATGGAGCCGTTTTCTGATTTAAGGTAAATCGAAAAAAGTGGGCGTAAAAGTGGGCGGGGCAAAATTTATTTTCGTACAAACCTAAGTTGGACCATGGCGATCATTTTAAAGAAAAAATCGTCCAAATCGGTCAAGCCGTTCTCAAGTTATGCGATCAGCAACAGACAACATTTCATTTTTATTATATAGATTTTAAAAACGAGTGTAGTTTTTATAGGTTTCAAGCATAAGCGTAGCTACCCAGCAAAAACTTTACTTACCAGGTAAGTTAGCAAATAATGTTGGAGAAAATAAGCACTACTTATTTTTCGTCTGCATAACTACTTATTTTTGTTCGAGGTGTCCACAGAATTCAGTACTTACAATACACTTACTAGAAGTCAAAAAATATCTAGTTATTATTTAACTACTAGTAAGTTGAATTGTAAGTACCTACAAAATATTTACCAGAAGCCAAAAAATCACTAGTTAATAAACCTAATAGTACGTTAGTACGTTACCAGTAAGTAAATATTCACTACTGAAAACAACACAAGTAATAAGTAGTTATTGAGCTGTTTATTAGTAAGCAAATATTCAGTAGTGAAAATAATAAGAGTAATAAGTAGTTGCTGTGGTCATTACTAGTAAGTACTTATTAAAGTTTTCCAAATAATGACAATTGTAATGACAACTACTTACCAGGTAACGTATGAAATAACTACCACCTATTAGGGGTAGGCTGTTATTCTGGGGTGGGGAAGTGCCCTTCTCAAAAATAAAAAAATAAATACAAAATAATTTTTTATAACAACAAAATAATTTCTTATTAAAACAAAATTAATAAATATATCACAAAAATTCAGTCTGCAAATAATGTAACAAAAAACAAAGTCAAAGTTATTTACCGGAATACAAAATTTATTATTATTAAGATTTCTGTATGACGTGCTAAATTCCCAATTTTTAATATTTGATAAATACACTGAAATTTATTGTTGAGGGAAAGCTAGCTTCTATGCGCATTTCACTGGTTGCTTAGGCCAGCTCATCAGGAAACCTTTTCCTAAGATTTTAGAAAAGCTAAAAATATTATACAAATAAAACCCTATAGCGAATAAGAATTTTGAACACGCAAAGTCTTACTTGTAACAATAGCAAAGCAAAGCTTAAACAAAACACCAACAATAAACAGTGAGTTTATCTTTTCGTACATTCCCCTACAATTGGTTGGGTTCTTTCCGTATTGAGAAAATTAAAGGTAATTAGTCTTTTTGAGTTTAAAAAAAATAATAATTCTATCAAAATCAATTTTTATTTTAAAAAGATTGTTCTAACGTTATTTTTCTATTCTTTTTTTACAAAATATGTTTAATATTTCTTCTGAAGTAATTTTGTGTTTGATTATTTCATTTTCAATACCTTAAAGTGCTAAATTTGAGAATCGTTTCTGAAACATTGCACAGCGGAACCACGTTTTTATTCTACGCATAGCTGAGAAATGTCTTTCGCAACTAAGAGAACTATTAGGAAGGCTAATTTCCACTTGTAAAAGTTTGTAAATGTTTAGGTGTACATTCATTTCAATTTCGGATTTCAGCATATCAAAGTGTAATATTTTTTAGCTGGATATGTTTTTAATCATATTCTTTAGTACTAGTGCCTTCGGCTTTAATAGAATCACAATCAATTTGCAAAACGTTTTTGTAATTAATAATGAATTCGTTAGCGCCTCCCAAATCGAATTGAAAGAAAATGTTTGCCGCTTAAGCTAATGGAAGGTTTTCGAATCGGTATTCGATATTTTAAGAATTATGGTATTGATTACTTTATAATATATAATAATAATCACTAATCCAATAATAAACTGAAGGAATGTCATGAGGCAGATCCAGAAATTTGCTTTAACCCTAATTCTACCTAATTATATATTATTTTTCTTTGAAAAGTTTTCCATATCTCTCCAAATTTCATCAAACTTAATACGATTCTCTTTTAATATTCCAATCGTAGCAGTAGTTGTATCATGATGAGCTTATCCAAGTGTCGAATTTTCCGTTCAAAAAAATTTGTTCAAAAGGTTTATCGTTTTAAGAGCAAAACTGAAGATAAAAAATCACAATGAAATCATGTTTCTTAATTAAAGTCAGTATTCTAAGACCGTAAAGCTTGTTAAATTTATTAGTTTTTTGTTTACTTTATTTTACTTTTCTTTTTATATAAATGGCAATCACATAGTAGGAGTATTGGCCCATATTCATAGTCAAAAATAAAGTCGATTTTTTCTAAAGTCGACTTTAAAACAATGTTATTGACATCCATTTAAAGCCGGTTTTAACTTAAAGTCGACTTTATTTTGACTATGAATATGAGCCATTGTGTTTTATACACTGAGAAAATATTTCTTAAATTCAAACAATTATGTAAAAGAAATGTATTAAGTAATATTTTATCGGTAATTTAAAATATCAATACACCTACAACAAATGTCGAACGAAAACAGTAATTTCGGGTCAGGGGTGCAGCCTACGTCACATCTTTCGATTTTTTTAAGTTTTGACAAGCCAGTATGTGTAAAAATCTTGAAATCAAAACTTGAACGTGTGACTGAAGCGTAACGTTAATTGTTCCGTCTACACTTTTCTTTAGTATTTGTTTGTACAAAATAAAATTGTGCAGGCCTCGTGTATATACACAAAGAACTCTGATGATGAGAATGTGGTTATTCGACCTGAGTTAAGTCCCGTGTTTAGTCAGGAATAAAAATTATCAATAAATTCTAATAACTTTCATGTTGTAAAAATTTCTTTCCTCATAAAAATAATCTAATGAAAATTAAATTTAGTTAACTCTAGCTTGATAAAAATATGAAAATTTGTATTAAAAATACTTTTATTTCAGTTTATTACAAGTAGGTTCTGGTTAAATATGAAAAATTTGGATTTAAAACCATAAACAGCTCAATAAAATAACCGCAATACTAATTAATATTTTTAATATCTCAAAAAAAAACTCTTTTTTATTAACATTAAAATTATATCTAAATTTTTGGATATCCTTTACAAATTCAATTCAATTTGCATACGGGATATACTTATTTAAACATGGTCACCCCAAACACTGTACATCATCATCAATCAAGCTGAAGATTTTAGTTTATTTTTCTCTTATTCACATCTCGACTTCCAAACGTATAAATAAATGTACGAAGACAGAAAAAAAGACCGATAACAAACGGATTGATTGAGTGATGACAATTGTCATGCATTGTTTTTCTTTATGTTGTTGTTTTTATAATATTAAATATGAATTATTGATTGATAGTTCGTACTTATGTAGCTATTATTTTCAGCGTTCTCAACTGTAACATTTTAAAAAGCACCAAAAACGAGAATAAAACGTACATATATTTTTTAAAAAAAGCATTTAATTTTTAAATTTTTCAGTTTAAACTTTTTTTTTATAACATTGATACGTTTTTACAGCCGTGTAGAATTTTACAATGTTATCCGTCCCAAAGTGTATAAAAAAAGTTGTCAATGCGTACACAATATGCAAACTCTGCATCGTTAAGCTCTTTGATACATTTTTGACTTTGAGTGCAATTTACTAACTTTAATTGTAAAAACAAACTTAATTCACAATTTTATATTTGGAAACGAATATAAGCTGGAGGTCACATGACGCGTTCTATGCGTCAGATATTTTTATGGCCTTTTTTCAAGACGCATGCACAAGTAGAAAGTAAATGCATTCCGCGCGTGTGCCGTATAATAGCCGTACCTTAACAAAAGCTGCACGCGTTTTCTAGTTGTCAAAAGTTGTCATGTCCATAAAATTTTTATAAAGCATCTCTAAAGCTGAAGGTCCATACCACCCCTTTTTGCCTTCACGCATTGCATTTTAATGCCATACTTGCTATCGAGATCAGCTAATTTGTTCGAACGTTGCTTGTGATGCTTACAAAAGTAGAAAGTGCATGTAACTTGTTACATACAAAGATTCTACTTTTTTTACAGCTGCGAAAAGAGGTATAACGCGTGGTATGAGCCACGACCTTAAATAGCGCGGCGTCAACGCCTTGCAATCCGAAAATCCGATTTTGACAGCGCGTTTAATAGTGAAGTTGTCCGCTACTGTTGATAAATAATGGAAATTTAGTTTTTTTTTTGGTCAATCTAGCGGTTTTATCTCTTATTTAATTTCTATTGTTTGGGTTTTATTATTAAACAAGAGACTTTAAACTACTGTTAGTGACACAACGTTGTCGCTCTGGTTTGGGTATGGCTGTAACTCGCAAAAACAATTATACACTGATTCTATTTATTTTGAGAGATGCATCAATGCATTGAACCTACAGCCAGGGCTGCCAGATAAATTTGTGAGGAAATCGTCAATTTCCTGAGAAAAAATAAAAAAATCGTCTTTTACGTTTCGAAAAATCGTCAAAAAAGAATCTGACAACTTAAAATTTACTTTTTTTTAACAATTTTTGTTCCATTTTTATAAACAAAAAACATTCAAACAAAAACATAATTACTTCATACCCAGGTAGCATTTTCAATCGTGTAAGAGCTACTGGAAGTAACATTGTTGTTTTTGTACTCTGAAAATAATCATTTAAAGATTTTCTTAAGACTTGCATATTACAGCCGTACCTAAACAAAAGCGGCACACGTTTTCTAGTTTTTTTAGCGGCCTCAACGCTTTGCAACTGGAAAACCCGATTTTCACAACTCGTTTAATAGTGAAGTTTGCCGCTTTTGTTAATTAATAATGGCAATTCAACTGTTTTTTCATCAATCTAGCGTTTTTATCTCTATTTTTATTTATAATTTGTGGGCATTATTAAACAAGAAAGCTATCACTACTGTTTGTAATGCAATGTTGTCGCTCTTGCTTAGGTATGGCATACTAGCGAAAAAGCTAAGCAAAAGAAAACGTTCCGCCTTCCGCTCTTGTTAAGGTACGGCTGTTAAACATTCCAAGATACAAAAACGAACGTGTCAGAAAATGTAATGTTTTATTCAGACTTTGGAGACCGAAAAAAGTCGTCACTTTTTAGAAAAAAATCAGCAAATAATATTAGGGTCGTTCACGGAAGGCTGATCACACTAGTCGGCAAAATAAAAACAGGGATTTTTGAAAACCAAAAAAAAAAGCATTCAATTTGCATTAAAAAATTGACTGCCTCTTATGTCTGAATACCCCCGAAACTGTTAAAAATATAAGAAACTATTGACACTAGGTGGATTTTATTCCAAATCATTTGCTGATAATTGTATCTTAGTCGGACAAATCTTTTCTCAAAGCAAAACTAGACGTGATAAAAAACAAGTCAGAATCTTATATACCTTTTACAATGGTATTTATAAATATAAATACATACCGTTCTTTAGAAATAAATAAATCCATGTTGTGTTATGCCCACTTTTTGTCGGATGTTGTTCATACACAATCAATTGATAACAAAGATGCTTGTACCTTCTTTGGAATCTTTGGCTCTTGCCATTCTTCCGATAAACAGAAAATAAATAACAAAAACAACAATAAGGGATTTACGGTTAAAATAAGGGGCAGTCGTTGTTTGTTGCTCCCATATGAGTCATTTATGGACTTATTATATTGCTTAATTTCAATAGCAATCTTTAACGGCGTACATTGGACAACCTAGTCTCTATCAGTTCTGGTGTCTTTGGAAAATCCATTTCAATATACAAAAGAACAGACGGACATCGTTAAATCAACTTCGCTTCTCATAAGGGCCTAGAATAGTATATTTTATAGTAAAAAAAAATAATATAAACTTAAAACGGATTTTAATTTTTTTAGTGCCGTAAAAAAAATGTTTATTTCAATAGGCACTATCCAGTTATAAGATACAAAGGATGCTTTTAGTGCTTCGCAAAATGATAAAATTTTTTATTGGGAAGTAAATAAATATAAATGTTGTTGTACTACAAAAAAAAACAAATTTTTTGTATTTATTTAGTTTATTGTATTTAAAACAAACTTTTCCAATACTTAAGCGAATCGAAACATCACTCATCAATAATAATAATGTCTATTTCTTACATTCGATCACTATCGCATGGCCTTAGTACAGTTTTTAAACCCCTCACCGAAAGTAAGAGGGTATATATAACACTGTCATTCCGTTTGTTAGTTCTACAATATTAATACTACACCCTATAAAGTATAAATATTTTGGTTCCTAATGAGAAAAGAAGTTCAAATCCGGTTGTCCGTATGTATGTTGAAATGGGTTTTCCAAAGACCCCAGAAATGATGGGGACTTTGTTGTCATATATTTATGTCACATATACTCCGTTTATGTTTGCTATTGAAATTCAGCCAGATCGGTACAAAAATGACCCAGATATGAGCAAAAACCCACGACTGCCTCTAATTTTACCCAAAAATCTCTAGTTGTTGTTTTTTTTTTTATTTGTTTTTTATGTATTTCTGGAGATCGGCAAGAGCCAAAGTTTCCAAAAAAGATCCAATCATCTTGGTTATCAATACACAACCTCTCTAAAGAAAAATGAGCGAGATTAGAAAAGTGGGATGTTACCTCCCGAATAGAAAACATCAAAAATTTTATTAAAACTTAAATTTTAGGGCTACCATATGTCAGATAGATACGTCTTATATATCATATATCGGAAATCTTTAGTAGAACATAGTTTTTTTTTAAAATCTTGGTTCAGATAAAAAAAAAAGGTATGACCAAAATATTGATTATTTTTGTAAAATATCCATTTTCGGTTTTATCACCAAAGTAAATGGTAAATATCTTCTTAAAGGTGTCGGTATATAAATCTGCCAAATCGGTTAAGATATGGCTGAGATATGACCAAAATACTGAAATGTAAACAAAAAGCACTGAACACTGACTCTAAGAATTTCCTCGTTAGCAATTTAAAAAAGCACTAAAAACCGTGCTAAAAATACCGAGTTGAGAACACTGGTTTTTGTTGGTTTGTTGGTTACAAAACTACTCTTATTTTCACACTCTCTCGAGCAGGGTAATTCTATTTGAAACTGTCTTTCATTCAGTGATACTCTGGGTGGTATGAGTGTATTGATGGTTGCAATTGCTTATTTCGATAGTGTGTATGCATGAGAAGTGTAAAAAAGTCGTCAATACTAGAGGTGTGCACGTGATGTAAATTTGTTGTGTCACGCGTGAATAACTCGCGATTTTATTATTTTTAATATTAATTACGAGTGAGAGAGTAAGCGTGATTAAAATATGAAATTTGCATGAGAAATCCGTGATTTAAAAATTTTAATCACTTATGATTTCTCACGCACTCACGAAAACTCTGTTAGCAATTTTTTGAACATAAACGAACATACAGTGGATCAGTTAAGTCTTCGAACCAACTAGTACTTGCCTAATCTATTCTGAGACAAAACTTGATGCAGAGTGTCAAAAAATTTATATACTAGCCACATATCAGTGTTGCCCGAACAATGATCCAAAACACAAGGCACATTTTGTACGTATGTGGCTCTTGTACAATAGTCAACATGTTCTCAAAACGCCATAGCAGTATTCGGACATTAAAGTTATCGATCATTTCTAGGCACATTAAGAAACCAATATAGAAAAAAACATAAGATTTCTAATAGAAATTATCTCGTGAAACGATAATGGGCGATTGGGTGAAAATTTACGCACTGTATGGAAAAATTCTCTATAATTGATGCCAGGAAGAGCAGGAGCAGTTGCCAACGGCAAAGGACTGCTTTAATGTTTATATCCAAAGCTTTAGCGAATGGTATTCCAGCTGTCCGATTACTTTTTTGGTGAACATTTTAATATATAAAATAATTTTAATGTGTTTTTTAATTGGTAAAAGATCACTGAAATGTTTTGTTTTATTTTTTTTGTAATACATCTTGTTACATACAATTTATATTTTAAAATAAAAATTAAAAAAATAAATTTATTAAAAAATATCGACGACTGTGGATATATGTAGGTACCAAATTGAAAATAATTTTAATAAAATTGTCTAAATTTAAGCATTTTTTCTAAATACATATTTATAAACATTTAATTGAATTGAGTGTTCTTCCTTTATTAAAAAAGTAAATTCTTCTTTTTTCGAGAACATGCTCGATCGCGAGAATTAAATTTTCTTCCCTTTGTGAGCTTGCGTGATCGTTAAGCAAAAATCACTCACGCGCACAGCTCTAGTCAATACAAAACAAAAACAAAAGTATATTTTTTGGTGGTTTTCCGTAGACCAAATCGTTGTTGTTGTTGGCTTGATTTTATTTGTTGGATTGAAAATTACTTAGAAAAAAAGTAGTGAAACCGAATAACCGCATTTATTCCGTATGAAATAGAGCTTAAATACGAACGTGCCAATTGTAAAAGCGCTTAAACGTTCGATTGAAACATTACAAATGAGATCGTTTAACGAGAAGTCTATTGGAAAAGAAAAAGTGCAATAAGTTTCTAAAAGCGTTAAAAAAATAAAAACTAAATTTAAAAAAGATTAAAAATGTGATAATTTTTAAAAATATTATATAAAAATATAAATAAACAGTGAATTTAATAAAGATATTTTGGAAAATATATCAAAATATAGTTTTAAGAAATTTAAAGATCTAAAAAGTTTTAGATTTCAAAAGTGTTATTCTAAGCAGCATTTTGAATTACATACATAAATTGTACTAAAAAAGGAATATTTTGTAAATAAATCCAAGCAATGTAACTACCCAAATCTATGAAAAACAAGAAAAACTGTTATAACCTCTATCCGAGAGTTATAGGGCGTTATAGGGGTTTTGAGAAATTAAGAACTTGAAATGATAATACAATTTTACGGCATTTATTTTTTTAAATATGATTTCCGGCATATGTATACCGCGGCTACGAGTTACATGGTTCATTCGATCAGTCCAATTTCTGCTTACTTTTTTCAATAAATCTGTCCGCGTCACTGGTGGCTTGAATATTGGCTTTCAATGATTCAAGATTGGCTGGTTTGTCGGCATAACCAATAACTTAACATCGCACCAAAAAAAGTAGTCCAGGGGCACTGAATCTTACGAACGAGGGCCAATTCTGGAAATACAGTTGCCATCAAACTGATTTTGCAACAAATCTATTGTAAAGTGCGCTGTGTGGTCAGTTGCGCCATCTTGTTGGAACCAAAAGTCGTTGATGTATAGCTGATTAATTTTTGGAAACAAAAATTCAGTAAGCATGCCTCGAAAGCCGTAACCGCAGCTTCGAAAAAACGTGTAAACCGTACCAAAAAAGTCAGTTTTAATGGATGTAATTGTGATTCGTTAACGGTTTGAGGATTGTATCGCTTTATATACAGTAATTTTGCTTATTAACGTAGCCATTTTTTAACCAGAAATTTTATTTTCAAATTCAATTTCCACAATTTGGAAGCGTTGTTCTAGCGTTAAATGATTCATGATGACTTGTTAAACCCTAGTGAGCAGAAATGTCAACACAGTTTGAAATTCTCAGCTGTCAATATATAGTTATCGATATCAAAAGTTCTCATGCAGATAAAAAAGAAATACCCGTAGAATATTTCAGAAGTGACCTCACAGTACACACAGCACTCCAAGTAAAATTATTATTTGTACCTAATTTGAGTCGAGTTTTAAACGATTTTGGTCGTATTAAAGGGTTTTCCGAGAGTGGGCTTATATTACGCCTATGCTAAATTATGGACCGATCTTCACGGAATTTGGCAGTGTGATTTTCATTCTTATGAAACTATGACAGACCAAGTTTGACTACCACAGCGTTATTCGTTACGTTTTTAGGCGCACTAAAATATGGTCTAATAGAGAGCTTTATATGGGTCCTATTATGGAGCCGTCATCAAGAAATTTAGTAAAACGTTTTCTAGTTTTTTAAAACTAAGGCAGACTAAATTAAATTTTTAACAGTTCACAGTTTTTATAGTTTTAGGCCGGGGTTTTGAGATGGGGATTAAGTCTGAAATTTGGATTTTTTCGGCGAAATGTTATTTTTATAATTTCATTATAGACCGACATCTTAAGCAAAACTAAGCTGCTCCGTCAAAATTTTCTATACAAACTTGGTAATGGTAGCACAAATCTGTTTTCAGATTAACTAGACGTAGTTTAACTACACTGAAAGAAAAATGCTTTATATATTTACTGAATCATTTTCATAAAAAATTTTTCATTGGTTAAATGAAAATTTGCACTGTCTAAATGGAATTTCATAGTTATAATGAAGTCTTTTCGTTAAAATCGCTTAATTGGATTTCGTAATTACGTTAAAAATTTTCATTGGATATATGAAAATTAAAGTTTGTCCAAGTTAAACAAAAAATTTTAATTGGGAACATAAAGAACAATATACAAACATAACTATATTCATAAATTAATACAAAATTATAGTTTCCTTAAAAAAAAGTTTAATTGTTAATTAAAAAATGTAAGATTTAATTATTTCATACATCTAATGTAATATGCCATTAAATTTATGAAATCAAAATTTTTTTTATAAAAGCAACATATTTCAATAATTGCCTTCATAAATTTAAATTTTCATTATGACAATAAAAATGTCATTATAGTAATGAAACAAAAACTTTCAATCAACTTTGTTATTGTTGTTATGGACAATTCAATCTCATATTTACGCTCTTAATTGAGTAAAAAAACGTAGTTTTTTTACCCAAAAACTACACTGCCCCGGTAGGCTAGCTGGTCAACGCCGAGGTTGCGCGATCGATTCCCGCCAGAGACAAAAAAAAATAAAATAAAAAAAATTAAATAAAAAAAACAAAAATAAAATAAGAAAAAAATTTTTTTACTTTATTGAAAGTATTCATCCAATGAATAATATTCATAGATCTAATGTAATGTTTCATTAAATACATTTTAATGAAACAGGTTTCATTGATCCAACGAAGCGCTGATCCTTTTTAATGCAATTTTTCATGGGATTAATGTCAAAATTCTTTGGTATTGCGAAGAAAATTCTTTCAGTGTAAGATCTTAAAAAAAACCCAGCCTTAGGCGTACTAAAGTTTTCTCGGGAGTGGACTTTATATGGTGGCTATGGTAAATTATGTACCAATCTTTACGAATTTTGGCAGTTTCATTTTTAGTCTTATGAAACTATGACAGACCATATATTATTACAATAACTTTCAGGGGCGTTCTGGAAATCGAAAACGCAGGAATTTGGAAGTTGCTTTTTTAAACACTTTTAATGTAATTTTTGTTATAAGATTCTGTTTAATAGAAAAATATTTATGTAATATTTGTTATAAAATTCTTTTATTTTAAAAATCTTATTAAAAACCGACGTTTAAAATTCTTGCGTTTTGCGTTTTCGATTTCCAGAACACCCCTGTTTATGTGTGGCCTATGGTAAATTATGGACTTTATTAAAAATTTAGTAGTCTTATTTCTAGTCAAATAAAATAAGTTTGTGCAAAATTAAATAACAATCGTTATATTTCGCCACCAATTAATGTTAGCTTTTCTAACAGAAATATCAGTTTCTTCTCTCTTCCTACTGAACCGATTATGCTGGACTTCAATTCCAAACTGCTTAGGGGAACTAGAAAGAGTTTGACACCAATTGTTTTTTTTCAGTTGAGTCTTTCGAAAGTACGCGTATTTTCAACAGGCGGACTGATGGACAGACATGCATGTCTAAATCAACTTAAAATTACTCAAGGGCTCAGAAATATATACTTTGTCGGCTTTTAGATAAATATTAAAAAAGTTTCAGACGGAATGACATACTTAGTACGTATAGCCTCATTCACCACCAGTATTGGAGGGGTATACAAATAATTAATTTAATTCATAAATTGCCAGACATCAAAGTGGTTCACAAACATCAAAATACTAGCAATTTTTTTTTAAATGTTTTCAAATATTGTTTGTTAAAGTATGACCAACTATTTTTTTAGTAAGTGAAAGTTTAAAACAAATTTATTTCGGTATTTGCCAAAAATTTTAAAAACTGTTGGGCAAAAGAATGTGGTAGTGCACATCAAAAAAAAAAACTAAGAGTGTAATTAAAACCAATTGTTTAAGCAATATATAAAACTTTGTAACACACACTATCGTTCATTTAATTTTTTTTAAGCAAATTACTCTGTTTAGTTTTTATTGGTTTTTTTTTTTTTTTTGCTTTTTGTTTATAAAGGGTATTGTTTTAAGACAGATGCCACTTGAAATTGTAAAAAACTAAATTTTATTAAAAAAAAAAACATTTATTGGAAAGATACATAAACATTCGAAAATTTTTTAAGGGCATATCGGCAACGCGTCTGATTTTGATTCTGGTCCAATATGGGCTACTTTTCCGAACATTGCTGGCCGTATGTCACGAATTACACGAGCAAAGTTGCCCTTCAAAGCGTCAATTGTTGCTGGTTTACCAGCATAAGCCAATGGCTTCACGCAGCCCCACAGATAATAATCTAAAGGTGCCAAATCGCACGATCTTGAAGGCCAGTTGACAGGTTAATTTCTCGAAATAAAATTATGGGTAAACTTTGGTTTAATAAGTCATGGATGTTTTCAAACTAAAAATCACTGATCATGGTAAAGTTAAAATCTCCATTGACCGTTAAGTGAGCTCCGGCTTCATTTTTAAAAGAATTAGGTCTAATGATTCATACAGCGTGTATATCACACCAAACGGGGCATTTTTCTAGATGTCATACAGTCTGCAGGGTCTTTTGAAGATTGGTTTCACTTCATATGCGAAAATGTTGTTTATTAACAAACCTGTACCCATGTTCTGTAACTTTATAGCCTTTTCACACTTGTCAACATTTAACATCAATTTGCGAAGATGTTGGAATTTTCCCATAAGAAATACATAGGTCTAAAAATCAAAATTTATCAACATCTTTACAGAATGTTACTATTTCATTTTAGTCCCTTTTACATTTTTCGATTCTTTTAGTGTCTTCTCTAGAAAAGTGGCAATAAATTCTATTATTATTCACGCATCACTGACAAAATCGAAGTTGCTTTGAAAGCAGCGTTACCATTTCTCAAGTTTTTCCTTTTTTGCAAGCCTTATTTTGCTAAAATTATTAAACAAAATGAATTAGAAATACATTTTGGTGTTATCTTTTAAAATGATGCCACTTTTGTAGAAAAAAAGTATTTAAAAAAAATAAAAGTTTTTTTTTCAGAAATGGTGACATTGTTTGTTTATGGTAGATGTTAGATGTTTCAAGTGTGAACGCGTATTTCACATTTTCAACATCTTCCATGCGTACCTCCGAAATGCATGCAAGTGTACAAAGGATATTAGTGAGAACTTCTCTCATCGAAAATATGTGAAACAAAATATTCCATCGTTTCTCGAAAAGCGAGAAAAAAAGTGTGTATGTAACTCATGTCGAAAACTGTCAAAAAAGATTACGTCGTTACGTTATAAGTGTCATAACATTGCACTCGAATCCGATGTGACATTGCAAGCGATGAGAAGATATCGCTGACGGCGACCAAAATTTACTAAAATTAAAAAATTTTAAAGGACGGCGGCGAAAATACAACCGTCGGCTATACCAAATAATGTAAAGTGCGACTTTAATGGTTATTGTTTGCAAACCAGCTTTGAAAGCATTCGTATTATTTTATGACGTTAATGTTAAAATGTTTATGTTAAAAAATGTGGCAAGAACAAAATATTATTATTATTTTTCTTCGCATTTTCCATTTTTAATTGTTTTTTAGTGCTAAAATTTTTTCTCGCCCCCTTTTTATTCGTGAGTTTATTTGACAGTTCAAAGCGGGAACTTTTCTCACAAAAATGTAACAGACACAACTTTTCTGTAAATTGGCGAATAATTACCTTAAGGCGACCGTACACGACATGTTTTTGTCATCTGACATGTCAAATTTCCTACTGCAAAATACATACATGTCGTGTGTTACCTTTTTTACTTGGCTTCTGTAAAAGTCAGATGCAAAGTCATCTGAAAAAATTTCAATTAGAGCGTGCTCTTTTTTCTTCTGAAAAACCATCTGACATCACAAATCTATGCCGAGATGAAACCGGCATATGATCATCCCACCATTGAATAGAATTTATGTAATTATATATATAAAAACCGTTTCATTATAATATCCTAAATTGGTATCTTTGAATTAAATGAAAAATATGTAAAGATGGCTAAACTTTTTTACGGCGTAAACTATGCGAAAAAAATGGAGACAATGTCAGAAGCAAATTACATGTATGTTTGTGACCGAATATTACAAACCTTCTGTAAAACAGCAATTTTGCCAGACATGCTCAATTACATGTGACTTGAAAAGTTGACAAGTCAGATGTAAAAAACATGTCGTCTACATGCACCTTTACGTGACAGCTAGTACTCGCCAAAAAAAAATGTTACAGACACAGTTTAATGAGAAAAACAGCTGTTTGTTTCAATAAATGGCATTTTTTGTTTCATTCCACACATTTCAATCGAAAAGCTTCTCGACGCGAGAGTTACAGAACATGTTCACTGTTAAGCCTAAACTAAGGCGTGCACCATAAAAATCACGATGTCATCTATCGACGACTGATTTTCAATGCAAATTTGTTGTTCAAGGGTGAATCTATTCAGGACAATTCCCCAGAGTATACTGATCATGATGCTTATGAATTAAAATTATGTTAAAGATGGGTGACTGATTGGGCCATCGCATCCCCACCTAGTACTAAGGCTGCCAGCAAATTTCTAGGCTACGGATTGCTAATCTTAAATCTTTTGAAGACCTTTAGGCGCCACAATTGGCCATACTTTTGGCTCATCCGCTGTCATTCCTATTAATTAAAAAATTGTGAATAAAATCTGGAGTTTCCTTTGCTTTTTCATGAAACGAATGGCACAGTCAAGCCGTAAAAGGTAGTCTGTCGGCTTCAATACTTAAAAAAGTTGAACTTTATATGAGAACAAGACTAATGTATTTAAAACGCCTTGCAGCGACCGCCGTGATAACTTTAGTTGTGTCGAACGTGTCCTTTTAATGTTGTGGGACAATGCTGAACGCTCTCCCGTATACGTCAAACATTTTGAGCACTTATCACTGTATGTGGTCTTCCGGTCGCAGGAGGGGTTCTAACAGACCCATGTTGACAAAAACTTGCAAACAAATATTAACGCTGTGGCTGTAATTTTGTAAACAAATTATTATAAACTTAATCTTAACTTAAATGAAAACAAAATTTCAATTATTTTTATCAAAATACATATTTAAGTAAATCAAAAATACGCAATACAGTAGTTCCCGCTTAAGTGCGCATCAAAAAAGTTTTCTACGCATATAAACGGGGAAGCATTTAACCGATAGCCCGGATAAAAACGTCGCTTAAAAGACTCAATATTCATTTAAAAGTATTTTTTTAGTTATAAGGGAAAATAAAATGTATTATACCTAGTTCTCATACAAAATTAAATATCTACATATAATAAATCGGCAAAGGCAAAACAGTTAAGAGCACTTTCCTCCTCTGTATGTCAACCGATTTGAACAAAATATATACCATTTGAAAGATATTTACTTACAGAAGTGCACAATATATTAAAATCTGTTCAATACTTTCAGAGTTATAAGCGTTCTAATTTGCTACTAACACAAATACAAAATAAAACTGTTTTTTTTTTTAATTATCAAATAATAAAAAAATAGGATGTTCGATTATTCGAAATTTTTTAGAATCCGGTTTTCGAATATTTCGACAATATAAATCTTATATATAAATCGATACAGGCAGGCAAACCAGTTAAATATAAATTCTATATTTTCTTCATATTAAAAAAAAAATGTCCGAATTTCGACCATTAGGCAAACACTTGTATTATTAAAACTAAAACTAATTCAATAAACATTCTTACAAAAATTCATATGCACATACATATTTATTAAAAATATAATTATGTTTTGTATGTAATAAGTACTTTATTCGACCTTTATTATTTTCAAGTACATATTAATAAATTGTCGAGCTTAAGGTCTTTTTTTAAAACTGTAAATGTTTATTCGAACCAATATTTCGGAAAATGTTAACGCCATGTTAATATTATTAAAACCATTTATTATGTCTTTCCATAGTTTCAATTTCATTTGTGTATTTACTTTTTTACTTCAACTGCCGTTTTAAATATTTGCTATGCCATACATATAAGTACAAAAATACTTTTACTAACTTTATGAATGCCTTGTCGGATATAAAAAACGCAAGTTTTGTTTACCCATTTAAGCCATTTATTTTGTTCAAATTTATGTAATTTCGGACAAAAACAATGAATCATTAAAACAGGGAACGCTTTTAAGCGAGGTCATTAAAGCGGGATTATGTTCATTTAATTATGTGAAAATTTTGCTTGCCAGCACATTTTGCGCACTTAAGAGGGGAAATCTTTTAAGCGGGTTGCATTTAAGCGGGAACTACTGTAAAACAATTAAGTTATAAACCTTAAATAGTTGGTCACGGCAAACAGAAATCAATAGTCTCGATTTGTACCATTTGGAATGATAGTTTTTTTCAAACAAAACTGTCATATTGTCTATTGTGTATTGAAAAATTACACCAAATTTTTATTCAAATAAAACAAAAATAAAAAAAGTGTATTTTTTTCACTGAAACGATTTCATCATTTTTGTTTGTTTTTACAATTTTATTTATTTTTTAGCACAAAAATCTAGTAAACAATTAAAAAATCGGAAACAGTTAGCTTTATAAAAAAAAAAAAAAAATCGTGCAAAAAGATCATTCAATAAAAATAAAAAACATTATAAATTAAACTAATTGAACTAAAAAAAACTAAATTGTGTTAAATTTTAATTAAAATTCTTCTAATTTTTAAACAACAACAAAAAAAATCAACAATAATAAAAAAGTTAAAAATGACAAAAATTATAAATTCGAAATTATTAACAATCATTTTGGCCACTTTAATAAAATGCGGTAAGTAAACAAAAAAAATATACAGTGCACTCGCGATAATATGAACTAATTAAAACAAAGCCAGTTCACTTTTGCAAGATTGTTCATATTTGCGAATGACATCTTATTTCCCTTCAAAAACGTTTTTCCCATAAAAAAAGTCTACTATGTTAAAATTTTTTTATATATTGTTCATTGGGTTTAAAAAACTATTGATGTTTAAAAAAGAAAAACAAACTTGAAAGTTATTATGCGAAAAAAAGTCTGTGATTTTCTCACGTTCGATCGCCTTAAAAATGCGCCTCTCTTACCAATCTCCTGATATTTGCCATGTCCGCTAACAGTGATTTCATTTTCAAAAACCATCGATGCATGCATTACCATTTTTTGGATACTCGGAAGACCGCACATTTTTCTTTTTTCAGGTCAAATAAACGTATTGTTAGCACATTTAAAAAAAAAAACATATTTATTCGCTAAATTAGTAACACTTTACACCTTTTCCTTAATGTTTTAAATTTTCTAACTTTTTTGATTTTTATTTTTAAAGTTCAAAAATTATGCTTTTTTTAATTCATATTAAAGAACTTTTCACGTTAAAATTATATTTAAAGATGTATATAGGATTCCATGTTAATTTGACCACTAACTAGAACGTGTATGTAAAAATTTTGATTAACAACTGAAGACAATTTTAAAGCAGGTAGCTAGGGAAAATTTCCAAGTTATTATGCAGTTGAATCAAAATTGATATTGATTTAAAAAAACTGTTAAAAAAAAATTATGAGTAGTTCATATTTTAAAGCTTTTGCACAAGTTCATATTTTAGAGTAGTCAATGGGAGAAAATAAGTGTTCATATTTTGGGATGTTCATATATTAGGGTGTTCATATTATCGCGAGTGCACTGTATATATATTTTAATTTCCTTTATTAAATTTTTATTTGAATTCCGTAATGAATGTGAATATTGTCAAATACGTAGGGAGGAATTTATTCGGACGTGTGTGAATGTTTAAACAAATTTTACATATTTGTGCATTCAAACATATTTACATATTTATGCCTTCCCCACCATATTCGAAAAGACTATTATGCGTTTCTGCTTATGTGTGTAACACATATAAATATTGGTTCCTAGACCCATCTTTTGGTACACCGATCGATTCAGAACCACTTTCTGAGCCGATTTTATGATATCTGTCCGTCCGGCTGGCTAGTTGTTTCTCCATGTAAAAATTGTGAGCAAAGTATAGTTGGTACTGAGATTAAATTTGGCTCTAAAGTGCTAAAAATACTAACAATACTATAAGAAACATATGTATGTGTTTGTCGGTCTACACCTTTTCCAGTTGTTATTCAGAAAGCGTCAATTATAATTCAGATTAGTCAATTGTAATTCAGAAAGCGTCAATTGTAATTCAAAAAGCATCAATTGTAGTTCAGATTAGTCAGTTGTTATTCAGAAAGCGCCAATTGTGATTCAGAAAGCAAAGAAAATGAATTATATATTTTATTATAACAAAAAAATAAATAAAAAATGTTCACTAAAGTGCTCAGTATATAGTGGTATATATTCGTATATATTTCGTTGTATTTTTATTATATTCTGAATTACAATTGACGCTTTCTGAATTACAATTGACAATTTCTGATTTACAATTGACGCTTTCTGAGTAACAATTGACAATTTCGGATTTACAATTGACGCTTTCTGAATTACAATTGACTAATCTATGTAGACCCACCTTTAAGTATACTCATCAATCAATCAATCTAAAAATTTCAGCAAGGCTGGCTGTCCTACAAACCTTGTGAGCCCTATTGAAAATAAAGGGTGGTTAAATTGTAAGGGCCGATGTTGAATGAAAAGAAAAAAACCCCAATTTTTTTTCCGAATTTTATTTGACATTTCTCTATTTCAGACTTACTCAATTTGAACCATGGAGAGATACACAATCCAACAACGTGTTAAAGTTATCCAGACTTATTATGAAAATGGATGATAAATTTCGAAGAAAATCATCTTCAGTGATGAGGCACATTTTCACCTCAGTGGATTTGTCGATAAGCAGATTTTCCGCATTTGGGCGAATAATAATCCAAGAGTGATTGTCGAAAAACCAATGCACCCACAAAGAGTGACTGTTTGGTGCGGTTTATGGGCTGGCGGCATCATCGGACCGTATTTTTTCCAAAATGAGGCCGGTCAGGCAGTTACTGTGAATGGTGTTCGCTATCGTGAGATGATAACGAACTTTTTATGGCCCGAATTGGAAGATATGGTTGTGGACGATATGTGGTTTCAGCAGGACGGTGCCACTTGCCACACAGCTAACGAAACAATGGCTCTTTTGCGCAACAAATTCAATGGCCGTGTTATCTCACGTAATGGCGATGTCAATTGGCCGCCAAGATCATGTGATTTGACACCGTTGGACTTTTTTCTTTGGGGTTATTTGAAAGAAAAGGTGTACGTCGATAAGCCAGCAACAATTCAAGAGCTAAAGGATGAGATAATTCGGCACATTAACGGCATAGAACCTCCATTATGCCTCAGGGTCATCGAAAATTTGGACCATCGGATGGAGGTGTGCCGCCGTAGTCGTTCCATACATAATTGAGTAATACCAATATATCATAATAAAATAAAATTACAATAATTTACTAAATAGTTTGTGTTTTATTCAAAATCAACATCGGCCCTTGAAATTTAACCACCCTTTAGTAGAAATCAGTCCATGATTTCAAATATCCCCCGTAAAAACGTCTTTGTCTTTGTGCCAGCAAACCATTTTATTATGTTTGGGTTTAAATTAAATTTGGCCCAAAAGAATTTTATTGCAACCTAAATCACCGCACCAAATTGTATTGCAATTGATCCATATTTGACCAAGTGATTACACTGGTCTACAAATTTGAAAAAAAAAAAAATTACTGCAGAAACGAAGCTTGTTTTTAACCCTGCGTTACTATCGTCTGGGTGGATTCTACCCAAAAGGCTTAACTTTTGAGAAAACTATATTATTTTTCATGAAAATCGTTCTTTAAGTATAATGTAATCTATCTTTGAATAGTTTTTCATGTTAAGAAGTACATTCTACTACATTAATTTGAGATTAAATTTACATAAAATTTGTTTTAAAAAGAGCTTGGGTGGTTTACACCCGCGATAGTAAAAGGGTTTAATTTTTTGGGTGTTTTATGTCCATCGATAGTAACCATGTACATCTTTGTAGCTTTACATTTTGTGCAAATGCGAATTTTTTTTTTTTTTCAAAACTCACAGCCACCTACTGTGTACTATTTGCTATCAATCAACAATCTCAGCATTGGCAAAAAATTACGAAAACCATGATGATATGTTCGATGGATTTGATAAGTAAAATTTTAATTTGTTGAAAAAAAAAAATTTTTAGTTTGTTTAGAAAAATGTTATAGTAACTTTTTTTCTTTATCCTTTCAACTTTCCAAATCAGTAACCCGCATAATCCATTTAATATTATTTTTTATTTTTTTTTAATGAAATGTAAATAAACAACATACAAATAATTTGAAATAAAATAATAGATATACGAATAAAACTAAATTTGTTCGCTATTTTAGTGCTCATTATTTAAAAAAATTACATTATTTGTATATTTGAATTTGACAGTTAAGAAACGCAGACACTTAAAAGGCATGGGTGGATTACACCCAATGATAGTACCGAAATAAGTGAAATATACGATAGTAACTGAAAATTAACTAATCTGCTGAATTCGAATCTGGCATCAAAATTGGCCTATCACGTCTTGTTCATTTTTTTATCTCATGCTGGCAATACTGTAAAACAGTCAATACTGACACTACAATTTCACAATTACTAATTTGACAGAAGCCCACATTCATTCGAAAGGCCCAACCTTTGCTTAAGTTGGCTTAAGCAAATGTGCGAGTACATGTAATTATACGAGGCTAACCATATTGAACTTAAGGAAACATTTTGTTTAATTTTAAGAAACTGTCATTTGCTTAAGCAAAGTGCGAAACTGATCGCACATTCCGTACGGAATCAAATGTTTTTTCAGTTTGTTATTGTTTTTTTAAATGCATTTGAGAGACTTTTTGTTAATTTTTGACAGTAGGTTAAGCAAGGCTATGCATATTATGGTTGAGCCTTAAATCTTCATAATAGTAGCTTTTAAGCATGTCAGGGAGATCGTGTGTTACTGATTCAAGCTATTTTTGCTTTGTGTGTGGTGAATATTTGGTTGAAAAAAAAGAATATGCAATACCAGAATCATTAAAATATGCATATTGACTAGGGATTGCTGTTCGGTTTTACCGAAATCGAAACCGTGGTTTTAATGCTCCAAAACCGAAACAGAAAACCGGCCAAAAACCTCGGTTTATGCTTTTACTTTAAAAATATATTTGTGCTAAAAGAAATAGCAAATTATACATAATACTCAAACTTCATTTAAAAAAACTTTATACATAACAGCCTAGAACAATGGCAAGGTATTTCAAAATTCTTTAAATTTAAAATAAGTACTAATGGCCAATTTTCAGGATTGATATTAAAACACATTTATGTTTAAAATCGTTTTAAATACAAAATTCTCTTCTTCACTAAATACTTAAATGAAACTTAATTCGCCGATGTGGTACACTTATGCTATGTTCATACGACGATATAAACCACTCGTTTCGCTCTCTGAAACTAGTTTGCCAAACATGCTGTTCATACGATTCATTCTTGTTTCATTTTGACATTTTTTTTGTGTTGTTAGTGTGATTTTTTTTTAAAGTAGATAAAAAAGTAAAAAAAACTTGAAAATATAATATTTAATACTTTTATTAATATTATTAGGTTATAATTATTCCTTTATTTTATTAAACATCAATTTTTTTCTTTGTTTTGATTTTTTTTGAGAGCTAGTTCTGATAAACTAACGATACATGTTATCAAAATTGGAGATGATAGTACATTTTTCCTGTTTCGCAGCCTGTTTCAAAATGAAACGACCTGTTTCGCTCTCAAAATTTTGTATGGGGAAACAAGTCGTTTCAATCGTGTTTGGGGCGCGAAACAGGAATAAGAGAGCCAAACACGAATATTGCTGTCCGTGTAAACATGGTATTAATTTCAACTTAAGTTTCCATTGTAATATTTTAGCAAGGTGGCCTCAATATCACAACAATACAACAACAACAGGCAAAGCAATAACAATCACCTGTTTTTTAAGACCACCTTGTAAATGATTATACTTTTTTATGATATTTTTTTGTATTTAGTAGTGCTACCATACTTTTATCTTATTTAAATAAGACTTTTCAAATAAAACTCAAAAAACCAATCTGTATTTATATACGATTTAAGTTTTTATGAAAATTAACTTAATTTTGATTTAAAAACTACCCTGAAAATTGGGCATAAGAAGAACAAATGTCTCTTTATTTAGTAAAAGTACCTAAATTTAAACAAATGAAAAAATTGTATTACATACATACAAAAAAATGTATATGTATGTAGTTTTACTTGGATATTGTCAAAACCGAAACCGACCGGTTTTAATCATTTTAAAACCGAAACCCCGGTTTCACATATTTATGGTTTTTAGCCAACTCGAATATTTACATCATTTTGGGATTGCAGTAAGAAACTTGAACAAACCGTGGACACCGACAATGTTTTGCATATTCTTCATTCGCATTTGGATTTTAAAAAAAAAAAAAAAAAACTAGGTGCGGTGAGCGCGAACAAGGGGAGCGTGCTTACCAAGATTTAAACAAAATTGAAAGAATGTATCAAGGATTTTGGGACAACCGGAAACCGAACCAACAAAATACAAACGACGCGTCGTTCAAATAACGCCATTTACTTTTAAAAATTTATTGATTTTTAAATAATTTTGTGATTTTTTATGTCAGAAACGAATAAAAAACATTTGTTTGTATTCAAATTCGAATTCAGCCCACCAAATTACCCTAGGAAAGATATTTGGTTGCTCCAGTCCAAAACCTTGTTGGCTAGTGTTATGGTTGTCATAATCGACCAACTGCGCAAGGAATATTAATAAATTAGAAGAGACTGGAGGAAGCGTTCAGTCAGAATTTGTCTATTCCATGACTCAGAGCGCTTTGTCCTTATTATAACACTGTGCGAGTCGAAAAAACTCCCAAACGGAGCACTCGGCGGGTAAACCTAATTCGAATACGATGAATCCAGTGTTGCTAACCGTTTTTTTATTGCCTCTTGTTTTCGAGATATACCGTTATAATGAAAATGGAAAAGTTTGCACAACATATATTCGCGTAACTCAAAAACGGTTTAGTTTATTGAATAAACTAAAAAAAAAATCTGGCAAACTGATTATCAATAAGTTTGAGTTGATATTTTCAAAATTTGTAAAATCTTTGAATAGATTTTTCGAAAATTGTATCAGTACTAAACTTTAATTAAAGTGGGACATTTTTACAAATATTTATATTTTTAATTATGCATTTACGCCTTTTATTTAATTATGTAAATTGAAAACAATTTTTTTCTAATTTAAAAAAATCTTCAAATTACAAATTTTAATTTAGTACAGAATTTAAATGGCATAATTACGTTCAATTTCAATAAATTCCCAATATTAAAAATGAAAATCATATGAGATAATTTGTTTTATAATTAGGGAAAATTACTTTGAATACAAAACATTTACTTATGTAAACAGTTTATTAGTTGCTACAAAATCATTTAGAATTTACAAAAAGAGCGAAAAAATAATGGAACTTAATTGTTGCAAAATCAAAAATTCATAAAATTCATTCAGAAGTTCACATTCTTGCTTCACAATGAATGTTCCCATATTAGGACTAGTAAAGTAACTTTTGATATTACACGATAAATCTTAAGTTTAGATAGCATTCATTGTATGCATAAATAATTTAATCAGTTTCAATTATCAACGAAATAAAAAATCTAAATTACTTTATATTCTCATATGTATGTTTGTTTGTATGTATGTATGAAGTAAATTGTTTACAACTCATACAATTATTAACAAACAAAAAAATGTTTGTTAATAAAATTTTCCTATAGGAAAATTTTGTAAACCAATAATGTTTTTGTTCCATTTTTTTAGAAAAATTTACATTTCTCTTTCTAATCTCTCTTTTAGTACACCCTGAATCGGAATTTACCTATTCCGGTCATATGGGTCCTGACCACTGGAGCGAGCATTATAATCAGTGTTCAGGCAAACACCAAAGCCCCATTAACATCAATGATGTCGATGTGGTCAATCATACCTATTCGAAAATGTCTTATAACCAATTTGGCAAATTGCCTTTGGAGGCTTCGGTTTTGAATAATGGTCATACGGTTTTGTTGAAAATGACTTATGAAAATGAAATCCCCTCTATAGCGGAAGGCCCGTTGGAGGGCAAAGGTAATTATCAATTTCAACAATTACACTTTCATTGGGGCGAAGATAATACGGTGGGCAGTGAGGATCGTATTAATGATGTGGCCTATCCCATGGAACTGCACGTAGTTTTTCGCAATAGTAAATATGACAGTTTTGAAGAGGCCGCTAGAAAGGACGATGGTATTGCAGTTTTGGCGGCGTTTTATGAGGTAAGAAATGGTTACTTTTACTAGGACCCTGCACTAACCGGGCTTTAACGATTTTCATCCTTTCAACCAAACTACGATCTGTTTTAGATTAAAGTGTTGAAACAGAACTTAGTCTTCAACTTTTGGCAGAAGTCCTAAAGCCCCTAAATAAATCGTCGACAGTACAAAAATTTGTCGTTAAAAAGCTACAGAATTTCAGTACAGAAAACACACTGATATTTTACAGAAGAAAATAAAAATGAATTTCAATTAAAAAATTTGTGATATTAATGAAAAAAATATTATTAAATTTGCGCCAGTAAACGAAAATAAAAGTATCAATTCAATATTTTGTTTGCAGAAATTTTGTTGATATAAGTAAACGTTATGTTCACTTGATTAAATTTTTCATTAAAACTGATTTTATTTTTGATTAATGGTTTGATTGAAACAAAATTGGCGAGGTTTTTTTGCGCGGAGTTTTTGATATGCAAAAATTTTAAATTTGGCCCAAATTTTCTATTCGCAAAGTTTAAGGGCCGACCAGAATGTGAATAACGTGACTTAAACAACTGAGCAAATTCATGTAAATCATATGTGTAAAACCATATTGAACTTAAGGAAACTTTATGTTAAGTTTTATAAAACTGTCATTTGCTTAAGCAAAGTGCGAAACTAATCGCTCATTCCGTGCGGAATCAATGTTTTTTTTTTCTTTTTGTTGTTTTAAAAGCATTTGAGAGGCTTTTTGTTTTCTTTTTGACAGTAGCTTAAGTTTGTTTATGCACATTCTGGTTGGGCCTTTACTTCTCTCGTCAAATATGTTTTTACAATTTTTGTATCGTAGGCGTAGATATCAAAAATACATACATACATATTTTTTTTATTTTTTTTTTTTTTTGTTCAACAAACTGCACTTTTGTGCAGTATTTGTATTTTATTTTTTTACAAAACGTACTTTTTTATTTTTTTAACAAAACGTATTTTTTCCAACATAAATGAGGTTTTATATCAAACATCCTTAACATTTAATGTGGTGACTTATGGCAGTTTGATGCATCTATTGATAAGTAATAAACTTGTTAACATTTCCAGGTTAATGCAGCTTTTAAAGGGGGGGGGAAAAAAAGGGCTAGTGAAATTTTATTCACCTCAACAGTGTCAAAAATTTACTTCCATGAGTATTTTGCTACCGTTTCACATACACACTAAATATATGAAGTTGTTTTTTGACTTTTTATTAAAATAAATGACAAATAAATCTTCAAGGTCCTCGAGCTTGACGATTTATTTGTATGTTATTTAAATTTTATTATTTTTTAATACCGAAACGATTGTACCGGTATAATACCGGTATTAAGGGAAGCGGTATACGTATACGGGTATGCAAAAACTAATTTCGAAATCGGTATCAATACCGTTAACAATTTAAACGGTGCTTAAACGGTGTTAGAATTGGTTTCTGTTGCCAACCTTGCTTTTTAGGTTTTGATATTTCAAATATCTAGCAGATCGGAAAAATAGATTACAATTTGTTAGCCACTGTACGATATGGCAGTGTTACCGTCGTATTCAAAAACGATTATTAAATTTAACAGACGTTTATTAAAAAACATTTTCATAGAAAATTAGTTTTGTTTAAGTTTAAAAATAACTTGTATTTATTTCTTGTTTAAACTCATACATGTTGTTTTCATTTATTCTAACCTTAACCTTGCAAGTATAATTTAATACTTTACAAGTATAAATTAATATTTTTTACTAACAATTTATCATTTTCTTTGTTTTAGGTTGGCAATCAAACTAATGAAGAATACGACCAGTTGACTAGTTATTTAAAAGACATTCATGAGCCACATACAAATGTAACACTTCCAAAACCCATGGATTTATTTAGTTTACTGACCGAAGATTTGAATAGATATTACACTTACATCGGCTCGTTGACTACACCACCCTGCAGTGAAGATGTTATATGGATTGATTTCATAAACCCTATACCTATATCGCCGGAAATGGTAGGATTGAAGAAAAACGTATACAATTCCTGAATTAATTGTTAATTTAATTTTTTTAAGATTGAACGCTTTCGTGATTTGAAAACTTTTGATGGTTCCTCCCTAAAACACAATTTTCGCCCGGTCCAGCCTTTAAACAATCGCAAGGTATATAGATCTGTATCGGAGTTGGATCATAGAGTTTCAGAAAATTTAGCAAGCAGTTCTACATCTTCACTTTTGCTAAAATCTTCAATAATCAGTTTAATAGCTGTTTTTAGTATTTTTATCGGTAGTTAAAGTTTAAAATCTTAGTTTTTTCAATAAAAATTTAGAATTGTAGTTAATTTAAGTTTATTTTTACTTTTTAAATGATCTACTGAAGCCTATAATTAAGTGAAAAACACAGGGTTAATATAATTCAATTAAATTCAATTAATTGTATTCATAGAATTTATAATTTATTTTTGTTATTCAATAAAAAAATTAAGTTAAGAGAAATGGTTCGATTCATACAGTCTATTACGAATCGGTTTCAAAAAAAATAGCACCTTAATTTCGTAAGACCGTTTTTGCACACGCAAAGTTAACTTTCCAAAGTCTTGAGTTTGTTGGGGAGAAGGAAAAAGAATGGAAGTCCAGACTTTGATGTACAGAGGTGAAAGAAAGTTTAAAATTAATTAAAAAAGACTTTGTCAAAGTAAACTTTGCATGTGCAAAAGAGGTTTAGGCCCCTATTATGATTTACAACTCAACTCAGTTGAGTTGTTATTAAGACAACTGGTTGTGATCAGTTGTAATTTTTGTTATGTTTTTGTTTACCGCAAAATAGCAAAGTTGTAAACCATAATACAATGATATAATGAGTTGTAAACCGTAATAGGGGCCTTAATTATAATTTTGAATTTTCTGGAAATTTAATTGCTTTAAACTTTAAATTCTTTTTTTTCGAACAAGGTTTCAAAAGTGAATAACTTTTTTAAAAAAATTTTCTTGATATCGAGTTTCATTTGATTATGTGAGGAAGAAACGATTAAATGATACATGGGGACAACATGGAGTTCCACTAGAACCACCGTAGAACTAACCCTATCTTCCACCGAAGTTAAAAATGCGCTCCAGTTCAACGCCAGAGATATCATAAAATCCGTCAAATGCGGATTCCATTTAAGCCAGTCCCCTTCTCCCCAGTGCAGGACAGTGACAAAGAAGGTGTCCTACATCCCCCTTCGCATTTTCGTTATCGCAGCTGCGGAATTAATCCGACTCTCAGATACCAAAAGTTATACGTCTCTTTTGATCATCAATAGTAGAGACAAAGTTCGCCCCTTATCCATGCGAGGGCACAATTTCCTGGCAATCCTGCCTCTAGTGTTCGCGGCTCATTTTTTTAGCTATACATATATATAGTCGATTGCCGAAGTTCGATTTTGCAAGAGAGCAGGTGCACCTCAACGCCTTCCAAATCCAGTGGAACCCTTAAGATAGTGCAGGGCCTAGCAAGTTAATCCGCCCTTATCCGCAAGTTAATCCGCCCTTATCCGCCCTTGTAATATTGATATCAAACTGCGCAGCCAGAGAGGAGCGGCAGTCAACGGGTGTAATCGTTTACAGGAAGATGGTGTCTAAAGCCGGTGTCTATATTCACAGCAGTCGTTGCAACAGCTGATAGTTTCAGCCAGTCTATAGCTTCCTTGATCCCAAGTTGGTATATCAGCCTGGAAAACGCTACAGTAATCCGGAAGTCTTCGCGATAAATTCAGATTGATTTTCCTTGAGTGTTATCCGAAGACCATCCCTTTTCGTGATAAAAAGCCATCCGTCTAGATGTTCACGCCTCTCCTTGCGTCTAGCAGGACGTTTCTCCACGCATTCTGGTTTGGATCAGCGTTCTGTAACGACGAACTTGAACCCAAACTGGGGAGGTGTAATCAAGCCTCCAGTTCGCGATTGTTGTGTTCATAACATTTTAGTATCCGCAGCTATTTCCACTCCACTGTTGGATACATTTTAGGTCGATTTTTCCTTACCAGATCCAAGGTATCGATTGTAGAGTGAGTCCTTCTATCCAATATTGGCCACTATATGAGTATGCAGTTTAAAGGAATTGGTCGAACTATGGTCGTATAGATCTAGTGGAATACGGTTGGGGATAATCCACACTTTTTGCCAATGGCCTGAAGTGTTCAAACAGAACTGCATCGAGACTACATTTTCCATACAATTTGACATAAAAATTGGTTGTAGAAATAAAATCTTAAGCTCTTACATATCGCACTGGTTCCTCTTTTTTTGGGAAAACGATAAACAGTGGTCCTGTAAAAATCTTAGATCAATTTCTCTAATATTTCGTGATATAAGAGTACACATAAAAAAAAAGTTTTTTGTCTCTACTGAAAATTTATAAATTTTGAGTTAACCCCCTTTAGAAGAACCGGTGCGATAGGTATAGACACTAATTCTCCTAACAATGCTACCATACTTTCATTAAATTTCATACATTTTGTTAACAAAGAAAAATAAGAACAGAATAAAAAGAAAGAAATAAGAGAGAACTTGAAGTAACTGTTGACAATTGATTTATGGGCTTTAGCATTTTTGCCTGAAGTTGAAGACCCAATTCTGTTTGAACACTAAAAGCCCAACCATATTGGGCATAAGCTGGCTTAAGCAATTGTGCGAATACATGTGCATATATAAATGATATATGTCAAACCATATTGAACTTAAGGACACGTTTTGTTAAGTTTTATTAATCTGTCATTTGCACACTTCGTAACGGAATTTTTCTAATTTTATTTTTTTAAATTCTTTTTCAAAGGCTTTTTGTTAATTTTTGACAGTAGCTACAGCTAGCTCGTGCATAATATAATTTATTTTATAAATAAATCTAAAACTTAATATTTTTCCGAAAATGAAAAGTCCGTGTAAACAGAATCGCAAGAGAGAACATTATTCTTAAATTTTTATGTATTTTATTCAACACCACAATTCCAATACTTTAAAATGCTCTTAAAGAAGTTCTGCAATTAAAATAAGGAATTTAATAAAAGAAATATTTTTAAAATAAAAATGACAAGTTAAGCAACAAAACCGCAAAAGTTTTTTAATATGAATCAATGTCCAATATTAAATTAAACGATTGAAATTAACCACAAAATTTTGTATTATTCATTTCTGCACTTCAATTGAAATTTTTAAGTTGAAAATTTATTACGTAACTTACTTATTAATTTATTTAACATGTAAGTAGGGATGTTGCAAAACTCGCGCGTTACAAAATTAAAGTACGAAATGACAATTGATTCCAACAGTTATTTTGGCCATTTATGAGAAAACGTATACTTAGGGCCATATTCTCAATGTATCGACAAACTGTCTGTCACTTAGTGCCGGTTCACACACGTCAAGTTTGACTCGTCAAGTGGTGAACCGGCACTTAATGTCAACATAAATCTATTAGACCGATAAACTGTCCGTAAACGATTTTGGGTTTCTCAATATACCGACAAAAAACATTGTTTTCAGTTGGCAACACCTCTCAAAATACATGTTAAAAATGGAAGTCAGCTGATTGAATTTATCTGTACGGCAAATAAAAGGAAAATAAATAATTGGCAGATGAGTGCTGGTTAGCTTCGCGACAGAATAGAAGCAAATGAAACATTGAGAAAACCAAATTTCGTTAATGTGTAGTTTTTCGTTGAGAATATAGATAATCGGCTAATGAGAAAACGGCCATAGTTGTATCTCTTCCATGTTTTTCAAGGACATGCATTTTTTTGTGGTTTATTTGGACCTTTGATTGTCCATGATTAAGGATTGGTGAGAATCGAAATGTTGAATTTCTTTGACTAACCGAATAATAAATAAAACAGGAATAATTATATAAATAAATAACAGCATTTTATTTGGCTTATGAAACACCCTTTTGTTGGAAGGTTGCAGGATTCGATTCTTCTTAGCACATCTTGCAATTTTTTTTTTCTACTGCACCTAGCTTTTAATAACTTTTAGCAAATGTTGAAACCTTTTCATTTTACAAATAAATTACTGCTCCTTAATTTATGCTAAATATTTTAGGCAAATAAAAATTATTTTAAATAAGAAATACTCCCTGCGGCAGAATTATGGGCGCCTGGTATTTAAAAAAATAACAAATTAAAGGCCAAATTTAAAATAATAAAAGAAAAAACAAAACTTATTTTTAAATTGCGATATACTTTCTAAAAATATATTAACTTTTGAGGTGTTCCCTGCCTTCTTAAACTTCTCGGCTAGCATGCCGTGGTGTATGGCTTAATCCACCAACAACATAAACATTACATGTGACGCATTTTTTGCAATTCGATTGATCCTTAATTTGCCATGGAAACTTTTCTCTCCATTCGTCCCAAAATTTTAAAACTATCTATATATATAAAACTCAAAAATTTTTGTTTGTTTGTTGGCTTATAGACTCCTAAACCACTGAACCGATTTTCCTGAAATTTTACAGTAACATCACGTAAGCCCGAAAAATAAAATAGACTACTTATTTTTTCGATAGGGGCAGGGGAATTGGTACCCCCCATAGGATGCCAACATTAAATATCGCATATCATAAGATAAGCTGCACGCATTTTGTTGAACTTTTGGTAGTAGGATCTTCTGAGCCCCAAAATTGAAATTAAATAGCAGCGGGGAAAGTGGTACCCCATAGGACGCCAATGTTTAATATCGCATATCTTAAGAACTGTTATAGCGAGAATGTTCAGTCTTTGTAGAAGTCACTCATATAGTATATTACACTTTTGAAAATAAATATAAAGCGGGTAGGCGCAAGGGGGAAAATTCCTCCCATAGGATGCATATATTAAATATCGCTCAACAGAAGAACTATTAAAGGGAGAGTCTTCAAACGTGGTTAAAGCTACTATTTTGGTTAACTATAAATTTCAATATAAAAATGGGCGGGGTAGACAGAGGAGGAGCAGTAACCCTCATAGATAGAAATATTAACGAGCCGCTGTACGCATTTTGTTGAACTTTTGGTAGTAGGATTTTCTGGGCCCCAAAATTGAAATAAAAAAGCATCAGGGGAAGTTGTATCCCCCATAGGACGCCCATGTTTAATATCGCATATCTTAAGAACTATTATAGTGAGAATGTTCAAACTTTGTAGAAGTCACTCTTATAGTATATTACACTTTTGAAAATAAATATAAAGCGGGTAGGCGCAGTGTAGCGAAGCGCACCGGGTTAAGCTAGTATAATATAGATATTGTCCTTTTTAACAAAACTTCAAAGCATTTTTATACCCTTCACCACAGGTGGAAAAGGGTATATATAAGTTTGTCATTCCGTTTGTAATTTCTACAATATTGATCTTAGATCTATAAAGTTTATATACTCTGGGTCCTTATGAGGAGAGAAGTTGATTTAATGATGTGAAGTCCCTCTCCCCCCGCCGTTTACAATTGTTTACATATACTAGCATAATGTCCAATATGACTTTCGTTATCACTCTTCTTTATTATTTAATCGAAATAATTTTAACAAATATAAACTGTGAATTTTTGTTTCTACTTGCTACTTTAAAACTCGCCAAAATAGATAAATCTACGGTATGACAACACTGCCTATACTAAAAGAAAACAAACACACATACATGGTACAAACCATTTTGGTGAATATAGGCCCCTATTACGGTTCACAACTCAAATAAGTTGATTTGTAATTTTTGTATTACGGTTTACAACTTTGCTATATTGTAGTGAACAAAAACATCAAAAATAATTACAACTCAAATGAGTTGACTTGTGCACAATAAAACGGGTCATATTTCATTTTAATGATATTCAAACAACGTTCCTTCATGGTTCAGTTGTCTAGGGGGTTTGTTAAGGTTAGAAACTGTGAGTCCGCTGTTTCGAATCTTGGTTTTTCAAAAACAAAATTTTTTTTTAATTTTTATGTTAAAAAACGATTTTAAAAAAGGGTATAAAAATTTTTACTAGTTTTCGCTTTTGAAATTTAATTTATAATGAAGGTTTAAGTTTTGTAAATATGTATGTATATGTAAAAATTATTTTGTTTTTGTGTAGTTGCTCTATCTTCTACTCGCAAAGTGGTGAAGGGTATATAAGATTCAACATAGCCGAATATAGCACCCTTAATTGTCTTTACTTTCGTTTTTAATTTCCGAACAAAAAAGAGTAAGTACATACTACCAGGCATGTTCTGAAAATCACAAGATTTTTTTTCAAATCCCTTGTCATTTAAGGGTATTTTGGAAACCACAAAAGATTTTACTTGGTTTTAAGTGGTGGAAAAAATAAGCAAGTAATTTTAAATCGATGGCCACTTAGCTGAACGGCTTAAAATCACAATTATGAAAACATATGGTTGTCCAGAACATCTTTTTTGTGATGCCTGTATGTTATACTGTTACCGAAACCATGTAGTAAAAACGCATTCAAAATGACATTGGTTATTGAGGCATATCAACATTTTTGCAAAAACAAAAAAAAAAAATAATGAAAAAAGGACAATAAATTGTAAGTGCTTGTATGTAATTGTCACGTAGGAATAACATACATAGTAACGCTGGGTTTCTAAGCCAGAAAGAATAACAAGAAAAGAGTACTAAAACTGGCGAAAAAGTACCGAAAATCCCAGCCAGACCTCCTAGAGAGAAGAAATGCTTACCATCAGGCGAGAATAAACCTGCAGAAAGCCATTAACTCCAGTAAAGCCGAATGCTTTAAGCAGCTGTGTAAAGAAGCCGGCGCAAATCCTTGGGGTAAAGCGTTCTACGTTGTAATGACACGACTAAGGCGGAAAAATTCCCAAAAATCACATGCCCGAGCCTTATAGTCAGGATAGTAGAAATTTTATTTCCAGAAGGAGAACCACACTCAGGTGCCCCGAGTTCAGCAGCACCGCACGACGTGGAAATTACCGAGGAGGAGATTGTAAGGATGAGTTCAAAGATTGGCGATAAAAAAAGCTCCGGGATTAGACGGCATAGAGCCTTGGAACTTGCGCTTTATTTAAGGCCAACAATATTCGCTAAACTGTTTAAAAAATGTCTGCAGGATGGTCTTTTGGATACTATAGGCAAATGTCTCGAGAGAATAATATATAAAAGGCTTCTAGAAGCAGTCGAAAATGTACAGGGCCTTTCAGAAAGACAATACGGATTTCGTAAGACCAAGTCAACTATAGATGCTATTGAATTTGTTGTTGGCACGGCTAAGAGAGCAATAAATGGAAAGGGCAAGGAAAGGAAATATTGTGATATAATAACACTGCCGCATGGAAGCATGTCGTATCATCGTTGAGAAATGTTAATGCACCCGAGTACCTAATCAGAATTATCCAAAACTATTTTTCTAATCGATGTTAATGGGCGGAGACTGAGGCATTAGATCATATAATATTACATCGGGTGTTCCGCCGGGCTCTGTTCTAGGACCCCTATTGTGGAACATAATGTATAACGGAATCATTAAGTTAAGAATACCAGACGAGGCAAATGCAGACGACATAGCTGTGCTAGTCCAATCGAGATATCTGGACGAGGTCCAATTATATGCTAACGAAACAAGCAGAATAATAAAGGGCTTGTTAACATCGGTAAACCTTTAGCTAGCAGAACAGAAAACAGAGATGGTACTCATTAGTGGAATGAGGAAGAGAGGGTCATTATCAATAAAAGTAGGAGAGGCAACGATTACATCAACGTAGGCAATTAAGTACTTGGGAGGCATGATAGACGACCGGCTTAACTTTGGAAAACGCATGGAATATGCATGTAAGAAGGCAACGGCTGTATCAAATGCATTAACCAGAATGATGCCACACATTGGTGGACCACGACAAAGTCGTAGAGTATTAATCTCACGTGTTACCAATTCAGTACTCCTATATGGATCGCCAGTCTGGGAAAAAGCGATAAGCAAATCTTCAAAAAAGGATATGCTCTCTCTATTTAGGAGAAGTAGTCTAAGAGTCTGCAGTGCCTTCCGGCCAGTGTCAGTAGAAGCAGCAAACGTGGTGTCGGGAACCCCCATAGATATTACGGCGAAGGAGCTATCGAATACATTTAGAGCTATAGCTGAAAATCCAGTGACCTACAGGAATCAAATCCAGAAAATAGAAAGGGAGAACTCCCCTTAAAGCCGGTGGACGTTTGGACTTATCCCTTCAATAAGCACATAGATAAATCGTAAGCATGGAAGAGGGAACAGCTGAACATGTAGTTGAGGTCGGAGGATAATTAGAACGCAGTGTACTCCTTCAGCACAAATGTGAACAAATTCTTACGGGTCGCGGAAGCGGCACGCAGAGCAGCAGAAACCAGAAGGGCAAACCTTCCCCGGGAAGTAATACCAGTTGGCAGTCCCGCGGGGGTCGGGGACGAAGGGGGTGTGGTTTAGTACGTAGGCGCAAAAGCGAATCGTGCATGTTTTTCAACACGGGTTGAATACATCATTTGAAGATGCCACACCTCCAACACAAAAAAAAAGTCATACAGGGGTGTGCTGGAAATCGAAAACGCAAAACGCAAGAATTTTACAAGTAATTTTTTAACAGATCTCTGTAATAAAAGAATTTTATGGCGAATATTATACAAATACTTCTCTATTAAATAGAATTTAATAACGAAAACAATAAAAATTAGATTTAATGTTTTAAAAATAACTAAATAAGAGTGCCTCGGTAGGCTAGCTGGTAGCGAGCTAGTCTATCAGCGCCGAGGTTGCGGGTTCGATTCCCGCCAGAGACTCTGGTTTCTTTCCTGCAGACAAGCATAGAGCTTCGCGGGATTAGCTTAGGAAATTTAAAAAAAAAAAAACTTCCAAATTTTTGCGTTTTACGTTTTCGATTTCCAGCACACCCCTGATAGTCTTAGTCATAGTCATAGTAATAGTCATAATCATTGTTTTTGTCATTGTCATTGCCATTGTCATAGTCAAGTCATAGTCAAGTCATAGTCAAGTCATAGTCAAGTCATAGTCAAGTCATAGTCAAGTCATAGTCAAGTCATAGTCAAGTCACAGTCAAGTCATAATCAAGTCATAGTCAAGTCACAGTCAAGTGATGGTCAAGTCATAGTCAAGCCATCGTCAAGTCACATTCCAAGTCATAGTCAAGTAATAGTCAAGTCATTGTCATTATCATTGTTTTTGTCATTGTAATTGCCATTGTCATAATCATAGTCAAGTCATAGTGAAGTTTAAGTCAAATCATATTGAAGTCAAAGTCAAGTCATAAGCATTGTCATTATCATGGTTATTGTTTTTGTCATTGTCATAGTCATAATCATAGTCAAGTCATAGTCAAGTCATAGTCAAGTCATGGTCAAGTCACAGTCAAGTCATAGTCAAGTCACAGTCAAGTGATGGTCAAGTCATAGTCAAGTCATATCATAGTTGAGTCATATAGTCTAATAATCAAGTACCTAAATTATTTTATACATACCAAAATTCAATGCAATATGTTGCAAAGAATTGTGCCACAAAAGTAAACAAAATATGTTCATAAAAATATCAAGAAGAAGTTCAACATTTGAAACAAATTAAAAATGTTATTGTACTTTTTTTTATTTTATATTCATAACTACTGCAAACAGTGTGTATGCGTTTTTAATTGCATATAAAAATGAAAACATATTAATGCGCACCAGCCAGGCCAAAACATATAAAGGCTTTTTGGCTTGTTCTGCGAAAATTCTTAAATTTTTCTTAAACCTTAAGTCCTGATTTATCCAATTCGTTGAAAACAAAGCGTAAGTCAAGTTTTGAAATTCCAATTCCATTATTGTGCCATAATAACAGGCGGGAAAAATTTCAACAGAAACGCAAATTAAATAAACAAAATAGTAACTCAAATTAAAGGGATCACGGACATAAACAATTATAAAAACTATGACCACACCCACATTAATGCTGGTTAAAAGGATTTGGAAAAACATGTATTGGGAAATCACTTCCTCTAATTTGCAGCGATATCTTGAAAAAGTAAACAATTTACAAATTACAAGAACTTTCAAATTCGTCAAAAACTTACTCCAGTAAATCCTTATGATCCTGTATACAGTCCAACAACTCTTGATTATTTTCCTGCTGACTTTTCTTTGGGTCATGGCCAATTTTTTCCACCCGCGTACATAAAATTTTTATTTGACCACTTAGCAAAGCCAAATGCATACCAGCAAACGAATCATTGACCACATTTTGAAAAACTAGATAAAAAAACCCAACCATTTGATAAGAATGAGCCGCTATAAAAGTCCAATTGGTACTGTAAGGATCAAAGGGAAAATAAGCTGGATACATTAAACGCCAATCGCCTAAAAATCCATTCGTCAAGGCCGCTAATTCCGAGGTTACACCCGCACTTATATACAACACCTTATACATAGTGAAGATTCTGTTCAATGATGGAAACACCACAACTTTATAATATTTAGACTCATCTTTTGAAGCCGATATCCTTTTATCTTGCCTTCTAATAATATCGAAGATATGACGCACCTTTTTAAATTTCAGCCATATGTCAATAGTTTTTATGGAACAACATAGACACGATAAATTGACGGCCAAATTTTTGATTACATCATATTTTGTTTTACTTTGGAATAGACCGATCATCAAGTGCAAAGGATAACCAATTGTTATAATAATATTGATGAATATGGAATACAATATATAGAGTCCACGGTAACTTTTGGTAGGTGAAAAGCCCAGAAACTGCCAGAGAAAGAAATGTGGATGAAAGAGTTGTTCACCTTGCAACGAGGACTGCAGTAGAGATGTCATCTTTAACTCAAAGTTATAACTGATAAGTTTTAGAACTTATGGCAGTTCTTTTATACCGTGATAACAATAATTATAATAATTGGGGTTTATATAAATTATAATTTAATTACATTTAAACATGAGTCCTTTTTGGTAATGAGCATAGATTTTACAGTGTTAAAAAAAACTGTAAAGGGAAGCATTTTAAAGCAGTTTAGGTTTCTTATCAATTTTAAGACTAAAACAAAGCAACGTTTTTTTTAATAAAAGCAAATTTTTCTAAAATTTCTACAAAAGCCATAAGCAAAGCCACTGCTACATTTTCCGACGCTATTCCGCAACTGAACAGTCTTCGTACATTATTAAACATTTTAATAAATGAATCAACAACGGAGATGTCCAATAAAATTTGCGGTTAACTTAAGGCCCAACCATTATGTGCTTAAGTTGGCTTAAGCAAATGTGCGAATACATGTAAATCACATGAGGCAAACCATATTGAACTTGAGAAAGCTTTTTGTTAAGTTTTATAAAATTGTCATTTACTTAAGCAAAGTGCGAAACATATCGCAATTCCGTACGGAATCAAATGTTTTTTTACCCTTCACCACACGTGAAAAAGGGTATATATAAGTTTGTCATTCCGTTTGTAATTTCTACAATATTTTGGGTCCTTATGAGGAGAGAAGTTGATTTAACGTGTCCGTCCGTCTGTCCTTCATACGTTTGATATGTGTTTTCCAGAGACTCCAGACATGATAGCGGCTAGGTCGTTTTACATTTATGTCACATATAGTCCACAATTTCTTGTTATTTAAATTCAGCCAGATCGGTCCAAAAATGGCTGAGATATGAGCAAAAAAACCCGACTGCCTCAAATTTTTTCCAAAAATCCCTTGTTGTTGTATTTTTATTACTTTTTTTCTATATATCTGGAGAACGGCAAGAACCAAAGTTTCTAAATTAGGAACACGCATTTAGGTTGTTAATATACAGCATCCCACAAAATTTGGGCGGGATCAAAAATATCAAAAATTTTATAAAAACCTGATTTTTGGACTGTCAATTGGTCTATGGTTATCCCTTATATATCAAAAGATCGGAAATCTTTAGTAGAAAATATTTTCGCAAAAATCGGTTCAGATACAAAAAAGTTATGAAAGTTATTTAAATACCCACTTTCGGGAACCATAGATCTTCCCGAGTCCAAGATTAATAACCCAAATAACTGGCAAATTTCTTCTTAAACACGTCGGTAAATAAATCTGTCAAATCGGTTAGTATAATATTTTATATATAAAATATAAAAAGGAGAATAGGAAAGACAAGATGAAAATACAAAAATTGCAAAACTAGAATTTCATAATCTGGACACTAGTGCAATTTCGAAGCCGAATAAAATTGCAATTCTAGACGTTAACATAGCATTCGCTCTGAATGAAATATTTTAGAGCTTAGAGAATATGAAACCTATTGCTTATCCACATTTCTTAACCCTCGACGCAAGGTTCGAATATTTCAATGGCAATTGACTTCAGTTGTATCGGAAAAACGTCTTATTGAGTTACATAACATGACTCTTCATTTCGAAAGTACGACGGTCACCCCTACACCAACTAAAAGTTCCGATAAGCCTACTGGCCTTTAGAGCGTTTGTGAATACGCAACGCTGTTCAGTTAAAGAAGATCTTGCACTATTTCTAGAGACGAAGATCTGTTTCTTTACTGGCGAAATGACATGTTATACCCAAAAAGAACATAGCGCAAAAATACATACTTAAGTTTTCAAATGAGTTCTGTCGCATATGAGAGACTATTTTCCACTGTTGGTCTGGGGGCTTATTCTCGCAATAGTATTTCTAATTCTTTCAGTCGATACTGAACGAACCGAAATTATTTTTTCGGTGTTGTAAAGAATTTATTTGAGTTTTTCAAACCCTGAACAAAAGAATTCAGACTCGTTTAGTATCGACTGAAAGAATACGAAATAAAATAGCTTTTGAATCGAAAAGTATTCGATCACTACTGCCAGAATTAGAACCCTGGTTCAAGCGGATTTGCAATCGTCTATCTCCGCAAAAGTTTTTTTACAGCAAAAATCTTATAAATATTAATTTTAAAAATGAATAAGCATATATTGTACTACATATACATACATTACTGTTTTTTTTTTTATAAATTAAGTTAAGTTAAGTTTATTTGAGACTTTAAAAACAATCAAATAAGAAAAAAAAAATATGAGTCAAATTACAAAGAAAACTTAAAACTATAATGTTTTGTATTAATAAATATTATTGTTTAACAGTAACAAACTTATCAGATTTTGCGAAAGATCCCTAACATTAAGGTTTAAAGTGCTTGCTCCCGGCACAACAATAATAAAAGGTAGCAAAAATAAAAAAAAAAAAAAAAACAAGTAGGGAAAAAAATTAACCCCTGTGGGCACCTGCAATTTTTGAAACGTAAAATTTCGGTAGTAAGCTATTTACACATTTAATTTCATGTTCCACATAACCTAAGGGTGAGTAGTAGTTGGTATTCAGCCAATTTGAACCTAGTTGATCATTTAAGACATTTTGAATCACAACATTATCGAGATTATGTAAAGAGTCAATAAAGCGTTTCATTAAATCAAAACCATACGAGGCTAAGGGCTTAACCTTTGTTAAATCATATATATATTCATTAGAAAACTTCCTATGAGCCCGTTCAAAGTGTTTGTTAACGCAAAGTCTAAGAACTTTACGTTCAAAAATTTCAAATTCCTTCATTACCGAAGGTGAAAATGAAAACCATATTGAGAAAGCATACATAAGAACCGGCCTAATGCTTAATTTATAAATTAACAATTTTGTCTTCTCTGGTAAATATCTGCTATTAAATAATTTTCCAAAAGAAATTTTAATGCCGCGAGCTTTGTTAAGGCAAATTCTAGCATGACGGTTATACTTAAAAAGCTTATTAAAATGAATACCTAAATATTTAATATTGTCTACAAATGGCATTTCCTGTCCATCAAGGGACAAACTAAGCTGCTTGCTCTCAGGTTCAACAAAATATTTGCATTTTCCAGAAGCATTCCTTAAACAAATGGCTTCACTTTTAGACGCATTTATCTTTATACCCCAAAATTTATAAAAATTATTTACCGAATTTAAATATGACGAAATAGAACTCAATGTATTCTTTGGTGAAGTTCCATGAGCGTAAAGAAGAGAATCATCAGCGTAAAGAATACCAGTTGAACAACCAAATTGATGTGGAAAATCAGAGATGAAAATGTTGTACAAATGAGGAGCCAAAATAGAACCCTGCGGTACTGTTTTTTTTTATAAAAAATACATAATTTGAATTTTGTTAATTTTACAATGAATTCAAATTCAATTCATTTTTGTTTTAAATCTTATAGAAATCAATTTTAAATATTCATAATTTGTTACACCGAAATTTTGTATAATAAAAAAATTACTCTGCCTGAATTTTGTAATTTTTTTAAATTAAAATTCCATATGCGTATTGGTATACAGGATTGTTAGTTGTGACGATTTTTCGTCATTTTGACAATTTTTTTGAGAAAATACAGTAAAACGACGATTGACAATTTTTTGTTTTCATATATATTGGCAACAATCAAAAGACTTTTGATTTTTATTGCTCAACGAAAAGAAAGTGAAATGTGTTGGCAACATTGTACAATGCTGTTATGTTATTCCTATAGGTTATGTTCTCCTTTTTATTGAATGAGTGAAACCATTGTGCGACTTATTGCATAATATAGGACAAAATCAAAATAATATGGCGAATATCATATACAATAATATTGCAAGTGTATGGGCCGCTTAAAAGTAATAGTGTTATGACGATTTTCTGGCATCAATAAAAAAAACACTTACAAGAAATATTTAAAATTATATGGGGAACAGTCCAAAACGTAAAAATCAATCTTTTGAAATACAAAAATTATTGGAAATTAAATTCTTTCCCCATCACAAACCAGGTGGCTCTCATTAGAAGCATGAGTAATTCGAATTCTACAATTATATGAATGCCATCGATACTGCCAAAATATACATTAGAGCCCCGATTTGCGTCGGTCCTATTTGGTCCACTTTTTAAAAATTGGTTAAATCCGCTTTGCATTTTTATGAATTCGATTTGCGTAGCTACACGATTGCATTTTTTCGCTGGAGTCATAATCACATGTGAAGAATTTTTCTATTTGCGTGTAAAAAGGCGAATTACCATTTAATTCTGTAAGGTTAGTTATTCTGAGTACAGTTGTGTAGTAGGAAGCAGCGTTGCCACGACCAAAAAAAATTTGTAACCAAAATGTAAAAATAAAGTAACCAAAAGCGAAAAAAAGTAACCAAAATTATTTTGTATCAAAAGTACTATTATATTTGCACTTCAGTTTAAAAATATGTCTAAAGAAGAATTGTTTTTGCTTGTATCTTGTAGGCTCATAAGCCACTGAACCGATTTTTATAAAGCTTTGACAGTATATTACCGAAAGAACCGGAAAGAACAATAGGCTATAAAATTTTTCGAAATTTTTGTTGCAAGTGGCACCACCTATGCAAAGATTACACTTGTTTTCGTCAATTTAAAAACCTATATGAGCTATAGTTTTCAAACTATGGTAAAATATAATCATATTAAAAGGGATGGGATCGAAAGGCCTTTGACCTTATCGTTTATTTAGAAAAGTGTTTCAGTTAGCCCTATGAAGCATGAAGAGTAGTAGATAATGGTCATCTACACTTCAAAGTATATACTTAATATGGTTAACTTGATAGTCTATTACAGTTTAAGCTTCTAAAAAAACATTGGTTTTAAATGCAAAAACACACACAATTTTTAAGGGTCAAAAAAGCGGGTAGTTCTTGTTCTAAAACAAAAAATTGGTTATTTTTGTATTGAAAAAAAGTAACCAAAATGGAAAAAAGTACACAAGTACACATTGAGAAAAAAAGTAACCAATTTTGGTTAAAAGTAACCAAAACGGCAACGCTGGTAGGAAGCAAGAAATTGGTTCTTAAAAGAAGTTGTGTAGAAAAATGAGTGCAAAGAGAAGAAAATTAATTAGTTTGGAACTTAAATTGGACGTAATAAAACGTTTCAAGTCGCGTAAAAAGACTGTTGAAATAGACAGAACCTTCAACAGTAAAAACAATTTTCAATAGTGAAAGCGCTTAAAATTAATTATTTAAAGTTAGCTCGAGTTAATAGCAAATGAGATTTTATTTAATGTTTTTGTGAATATGGATAAATGAAACAAATAAATATATGTTATGTTTTTATGAAAATATAATTTTTCTTATGTATTTCTTTTCAAATGATAAAAATTTATATTTCAGCCCACTTGCTGAAATAAATAGAATAAAACTTAACCATATCACTTTCTGTACCATAAATAGAATTTCTTGCTAAAAATTTATATTTTTGAACCAATCAATGCAATAAATTATCTCTAATTTGTAAATTTAAATATTTGACGATTTGTTGACGATTTTGTTAAATGTTCGTGACGAATTTTGTTAAAACTTTTGACGATTTTTGAAGAAAAAAGCCTAACAACCCTGTTGGAATAGCCGATAAATTATCGGTGCTTCCCTAGTTAAAACCATGTAATAATTAATGTAAAAGTTAATGTCAAAGCCGAAGCTGTCAAAATAAAATTGGAGTCAAACTCATAGACAAGGTAAAAGCAAATTTAAAGCCATAGTATTTTGACAAATTATCTTTTCTAAAAGTTAATTGAAAAATTGTTTTATATTTGTTATTCACTGTAATTGCTGTAACATAATTTGTTTATAAAATATTCAAGCATTAAGTGTTATCAAATTAAAGTTAAAAGTGTTAAATTTGAAACCAATTACTTTTTCATTATACTTGCGTGTCAATTGTAACTCATAATTTCTGTGGCAATAAGAAAAAATGCTAAAGTATTAATTCCTAAATATTCCTTATTCCAAATGTTATGGCGTATTGAAAAAAGATAAGCAAAAAGTCATATTGCTATAATTTTCTTAAAAAATAATTAAAAATTTTCCCATGTGTACTTCTGAACGTGAAGATACTAAAGTATTAGTGCCGGTTCACACACGTCAAGTTTGACTCTTTAAGTCTTGATCTTTTAGCAGAGATGGGTAAAGAGAATGCCATTTCTTTTCCCCTCTCTCCTAAAAACTCAAGACTTGACGAGTCAAACTTGACGTGTGTGAACCGGCACTTAATTTAACTCTTAAAATAAATATCTTTTGTTTGTCTATATAAACCTTTCTTTAAAATGCCCTTTTTGCGGCCTCTAGTAAATACTGCATATAAAAAACGTGACCCTTTTTTCCTTTGAAATACCCATTTTGTGACCCCTTTTTTGGAAAATCTCCTTTTTGTGACCCCTTTAGAAAATTTCAAACGGCAACGCTGCTCACAGGCGCCATTAAGCCAAATTTAGCTTAAATCCACTTAAGCACTTTTTCCTATTTGCAACAGATTTATTGGTGATACTAATAATTTATTAATTACATTATGTACTAATATTATTTAAATCCTTTTTTTATACCCTTCACCACAGGTGGTGAATAGGGTATATATAAGTTTGTCATTCCGTTTGTAATTTCTATACTATTGATGTTAGACCCTATAAAGTGTATATATTCTGGGTCCTTATGAGGAGCGAAGTTGATTTAACGATGTCCGTCCGTCCGTCTGTCCGTTGAAATGGATTTTCCGAAGACCCCATATATGATTGGAGCCAGGTAATTATACATTTATGTCACATATGGTCCGGAATTGTTTGCTATTGAAATTCAGCAAGATCGGTCCACAAATGGCTGAGATATGAGTAAAAAACCACGACTGCCTCAATTTTTTTCCTTTAAAGGTCCAATTAGACGTGACACTACCATACCAACACTGTATTACCAAAACGACATAAACATACCATACAAACCAATTCAATTTTGGTTTCTACGGTCATACAGCGGCTATGGTAATACAGTGTTGGTAATGTGGATTTTTTGATGTTTTTTTATACCCTTAACTTCACATACACATTAATGCATGTACATGATATGCCGCTCAAATAAGGAAACAAACTCATAGACTCAATATATTTTAATTTAACGCTTCTTCAGTAAAAGCATTCGTAGCCGAGTTGTTAAGTTCTCTCCTGAGACTGATGACATTGCCAGTTCGAATCCAAAAAAGAATTTTTTTTTTCATTTAATTTTTTTATGTTCTAAAATACGATTTTAAGATTATAAAACGAATTTCAAACATCAACTTTGGCAAAAGAGGAAACGGGTTTAGGTACATACATATATAAATTTTTTGTTTTTTTTTTTATATTCTTCGGCATTGCGAAATGAAAAGTTGGCGTGGCTCAATTAATATTTATTTATACCTATCTTAAGAACGTTATTTATATATATAACTTTTTGTTCTTATCTCATCATGGTGAAGGGTATATAAGATTTGGCATAGCCGAATATAGCACTCTTACTTGTTTTTTAATAAATTTAAACCATTTTGGGTGTTCAAAATTCTTTTGAAAAATGTTTAATTGTCACTTTGTTGAAATAATTACACTGTAATTATAAAAGGTGGGCTCAATAAATATAAAGTGTATTGAAATAAATATGTATATTATAAACGTTAATAGGATAATCAATAAGATTATCAATAAAATTTTTAATTAATTTTCATGTTGTAAAATTCCTTTCTTCATAAAAATAATTTAATGAAAATTATATTTAATGAACTAAAGCCTAATAAAAAATGTTAAAATTTGGATTAAAAACCATAAATTTTTCAACAAAATAACCACAATACTAATTATTGGTTATAGGATATTATCAAAAGTAATTTTTGGGAATACAAAATTTTAATTTAAAAGATTTTGTTATTCGAGCTTAATTCCCAATTTTTATTCTTGATAAAAACACTGAAATTTCTTGTTGATGGGAGCTGTTCCTATGCTCATTTCACTGGTTGCTTAGGCCAGATCATCAGGAAACTTCTTATATTAAACCAAATAAAACTGTTAAGCGTATAAGAATCATAAGCAACAGTTCTACTTGTAACAATATCAAAGTTTAAACAAAAACATCAACAATAAACAGTGAGTTTATCTCTTCCTACATTCCCCAATACAATTGATTGGAATTCTTCCAACATTATTTGTAGTTGTAAGTAGGTAAAAGGCCTAACTATAATATGCTTATGGTAGCTTAAGCTTCTGTCAAAAATTAACGAGAAGCCTGTCAAATGCTTAAGCAAATTATTGTGGACTTTTGGGTGACTATATTGTACTTTTTGAACTTAAATAACTTTAACGCTTAGTTGCAAACATTTGTACTTTTGCAAAAATTATTTTCTTCGTATACATATTTCCTTAAAATATGAATTCTTTGACTAAAATTTTTTTAGTGTCTACTATTGAAAAATATACTTCCGGACAACTTAAAATTTATTTTTTTTTTTTTAATTTTTGTTCGATTTTTATAAAAAAAACACATTCAAACAGAAACATAATTACTTCATACCCAGCTTTCGTTTTCAATCGTGTAAGAGATTACTGAAAGTCTAATGAAGAGCGTCTTTGATCGTCGATGACCGCATTTTTTTAATCGTAGGAAAAAGCTGTAAGACGACTGAGATTCTTCCATAGCACAGCGAAAGACGCTTCTTTAGGCGTTGTGGGAATCGTTTAAGACGTGGCTAAAGATTATCTATCGAGTCTTTTATGTCAAGGATCGTATGAGACTCATGTAGATATTATCCTACAACTCGTGAAATGTTGTCCGTATAATTGTTGAAAATATGATTTATACAGAGACTCGTAAAAGGTTCATTCGATGATGGTTTGACGAAAGGTAAACAAAGTGTAACATTGTTGTTTTTATTCTCTGAAAATAATCATTTAAAGATTTTCTTAAGACTTGCATATTAGTGCCGGTTCACACACGTCAAGTTTGACTCGTCAAGTCTTGAGTTTTTAGGAGAGAGGGGAAAAGAAATGGCATTCTCTTTTCCCTTCTCTCCTAAAAGCTCAAGACTTGACGTGTGTGAACCGGCACTAACAGCCGTACCTAAACAAAAGCGGCACACGTTTTCTAGTGTTTGAATAGAGCGGCCTCAACGCTTTGCAAGTGGAAAACCCGATTTTGACAGCTCGTTTAATATTTAAGTTAGCCGCTATTGTTAATTTTTTTATAATTTGTCGGTTTTATTAAACAAGAAAGCTATCACTACTGTTCGCGACACAACGTCGACGCTCTGGCTTAGGTATGGCATATCAGCGTAAAAACTAAGCGAAAGAAAACGTTCCGCCTTCCGCTCTTGTTAAGGTACGGCTGTTAAACATTCCAAGATTAAAAAACGAACGAAATTTTAATGTGTTATTCAGACATTGGAGACTGAAAAAAATCGTCACTTTTTAGAAAAAAAATCTGAAATCGGCACTTTACTAATTCCGGAACAAAAAAGACAAAATGACGATAAATTGTCAAATCTGGCAGCCCTGGGTGTACTATAATAGCTGCATTCGTTTACTCTAAAATTTGTACAAATTTGTAATGGATTTTTCTGAAATGCGTTCGCGTACACATAAATTTGTAAAATTTTCAAGTTACTCACCTGCAGGATTGTACTGGGATTTTACTGGAAAAGTAAACGAACGCACATAATTTCTTACTTGTTTTTATGATCGTTTCCCTTTGGTAGTTCGGGTTTGAAGACACAACATCTTTCAAAATGAAACTTCATAAGCCTTTTAATATTTAAATTAATTTTGAGTTTTATTGCTATGAATAGTTGCTGATAATTTCAGAAAAGTCACATGTTTAAATGTTTTTTTTTTTTTTATTTTATTTTTTAATTTTATTTTTAAATATATATATATATTTTTAATTTTTATTTTTATCATTTTTCTTCAACTATGTATATGTAACATAATTATGTGTATGAGTGTATATATATTTATATATGTAGGTATGTTATGTTTTTTTTTTTATATATGTAAGTAAGTATATTTCATAAATGTAATGTACTTTTTATTTTTTAGTTTAAAGTGTTAAACATTTGTTTTTATTTTATTATAAATTTAATATTATTATTTTTTATTTCTAATTTAAATTCTTAGGTTTTAATTTGATACTATATTTAAAAAATATTAATAATTTATTTTATATATTATAAATTTAAATACATTTATACCGTTAATTTGTGTAAAGTTTTAGGGTGTGGGGGTTGGAGAGGGAAATGGGTTAGTAGTTGTTATTAGTGTAGAAGTAAAGGAGCTATGTATATGTAGGTCTGTCTGTCTGTCTGTCTGTCTGTAAATGTAAAAAGGATTTCCTTTTTTGTTTAAAATAGATTTTCTATTATAAATACGTTTTTTATTTGTGAAAAAAATCAAATTCTTTCGTTTTTTTTCTTTTAAGTTTTTTACTTAATGCGTTTTTGTTTTGTTTTTTTTTTTTTAATTTTTTTTATAATTACCACAAGATTTGTTTACTTTCTTTGAAAATTTTCTTTTCGCTTACTTGTTGTTTAGTTTGTTAATTATTTAAGTTCTTGCTTAAATATTTAAGTCTAGCCTTAAATAATAAAAAATACTTATATTTATAGAGCTAAAAATTATTTAATATTTTTCCTTTTATTTTAATTACATACACAAAAGAAGCACTTTAATACATTTAATTTGAAAATTGTTAAAATAAATTACACTTTTTTCCTTAATACATTTCTTTAATTATTAATAATTCTTAATAATAATTAATATTTTATTTATTTAACACTTGGTTTCTTTGTGAGTAATTAAAAAAATATATACCACATTCATATATTTTTTTAATTATGTTTGAATTTTTTAAGTAAATCTTCTCATGTTGTATTTTATTTAATGTTTTTTTTTATTAAAATTTTTTTCTATAAAAATATAAATTTTTTTTTATATTGTTTATATTGTTAATGTTCATATAAAGAGCAATTTATTTAAAAAAATAACCACAAAAAAAAACCTAAAGAAGCAGATTTAAATAAAAAATTATTTGACCATTTTGACCGGTTTGAAACGTTTAATTGTAGAAGAGCAAAAAAAAATAACCCTAGATTAGTTGGGTATGTTCTGCCACTCGCACAATTGTCAAATCGTATGTGAGTTGGAAATCGCCTAACTTGTTTTGGGTATTTGCCAAGTTTTGAAGTTGCACAAATTAATTGTTTAAATTATTCACAGCACTGACATGTTTTTTTTTAATTTTTAAATTTCCTAAGCTAATCCCGCAAAACTCTATGCTTGTCTGCAGGAAAGAAACCAGAGTCTGTGGCGGGAATCGAACCCGCAACCTCGGCACTGATAGACTACCGAGGCACTCAAAGATATTTCGAATGTATTATAGGATTATTTAAGTCGTAAGAAAACAATGGAAAGAAAACATTAACAAAACCAGAAAACATTTTTTAAATTTTATAAATTTAATAAAAGCTGACAGACAAATCGACCAGTTTATTTAATTCACTTTAATGTTATGAAAAACGAATTTTTAACACAAATTGATATTTAAATAAATTGGTGAAATCGGCCATTAGATGTTTAGTTTAGACCAAATTCGTCAGTTCACTTAAGTAAACTCTTGCGATTGCGATTTACAGAACATTTCTTTTGCGATTTCAGTCACAATTGACAATGTTTTCGGTTTTTTTTTTAAATTGTTGTATTTTCCTAACAGTCGAATTTAACCTTTAAAAGTGCAATAAGGGTTAATACTTGGGTATAACCCTCTAATTCATAAAAAATATTTGAGATTTATAAAAGGTTAATTAAACAACTAAATATTAAGTAAAACTTAAATAACCGAAGCCGTCAAGAGATAAAATTTTAAATAACATTTTGTTAAGTATTTTAAATAGGAATAATCGGCCATGTTCTGCAAATCCAATTCGAGTGAATTTAAAATCGAACAAATTTTGAAAAAAAAAAACAATCCTCTTTTAACCTCATTTAAATATTTCTTTTTATATACTACATACATACTTTGAGTAACTAATAAAGTATACTCTTCAGGCTAAAGGCAGAATTAAGACCTAACCATAATGTGCTTAAGTTGGATTAAGCAAATGTGCGAATACATGCAAATCATATGAAGCAAACCATATTGAACTTACGGAAACTTTTTGTTAAGTTTTATGAAACTGTCATTTGCTTAAGCAAAGTGCGAAACTGATCGCACATGCCGTACGGAATCAAATGTTTTTTGATTTTGTTATTGTTTTTTTAAATACATTTGAGACTTTTTGGTAATTTTTGACAGAAGGTTAGGCACGGCTATGCAAATTATGGTTGGGCCTTTAGTCTTTACTTTTTGCTCTGTTACGAATCAGCTAATTTGATTTTGTTATTAAAAAAACCTGTGAAATTGATTAGTTTTTCTGTTCTGTTGCGGTCCAATTTGGTAAAATCAAAAACTTATTAAGTAATTGTAAGTGACAGCAAAATTAAAGTTTAACTTTATAGTTGGGGCCATTTTAGCTTCAAAGTGTATTTAGGATTAAATTTTATTTTACAAGTATTCAACACAGCACAGGTTGTGTGTTACTTTATCTGGCATCATTTTGAACGAGTACGACAATCGTAATACACAGTACAATATATTCGATCTCGTAAATTATTTCTTTCGAATCGAAATACGCGTTAACCACCAGGTTTAGTTAGCAAATCAACATGGATTTTTTATGAATTCTTGTACATACATATATATTCTCAAAAATAAAATATCAACCTTTGACCTAAACGTAAAAATTTTTTTTTAATAAAAATACGGTGTTTAGAATTTTTAAAATATACAAAGCCTATTCCAATTTAAAAATAAAATAAAATATCGACCTTTGACTTTTTGGTTGAAATTTCGATTCTTTCCTCTAGTATAATAAACACCATTATTCCCCACCCTTTATTTTTACTTTTCTATAGCTAAACATTTCATTATTACATTTCTATTACATATTGGTTTAGGTAAAAATCAATCAAATAGTTTTATTATTTTCTAATAAACAATTTAAAAAAACTAAAAATATTTTTATTGAACACTATGGCTTGTACAGTTAACTTTTTCCTTGAACTTGTAGAACTTAACGAAAATTTGCTAAAAATTCTGGGATTTCATAAAATATAAAAATGTTTATTGAAAATATCCTTAACTGATGAGTGAGTGACTTTTCTCTAAAATAAAATGGGCGTTTTGAAGTCTTTAAACTATGTTTTCATCCAAGGTGAATTCATAAAGTTGACCGCATCAAAGAGAACGAGACAGAGAGAGTTTGCTGGATGTACATTTTTTTGTATCGAGGTGACATTCAGAACAGAATAGAGCCAGCCTAATTCTCTCTTTCTAATGAATTTGTCTTGGTTTTCATCCGAGTTGTATGTAAAAAATCGGATTAATAATAAAAAGAATCATGTTTGTAAAATTGTACATTAGTCTATTTTCTTTTGGAAAACTTTTCTAAAGTACATACATATTATCAAAAATTTAACATAACTCAGTTAATAATATCTACAGATATTTTGCCAATTTAACTTTAGCATACATTTTCATTGATCTAATTTTAATTACAGATTTTTTTGTGTTATTCTTATTTTCTTGTTATGGGTTATTATTTAAGGTATCACATTTATTAAATATTAAAAAAAAAAACTTTACTAGAAGAAATATCCATAAGAAATTTAATATTATTATATATTTACAAATATGTATTTTTAAATTTTATATAGTTTAGGTTTTTTCCACTCTTGACTTTGTGCGCTATTGAATTTATCTTATCTGAGGGTTAACGTGCATTTCGATTCGAAATAAATAGCTAACGAGTTCGAACAATTTTTACTGTGTTTTATAATTTTCGTTACATTTGTTTTAATTTTTTTTTTAATTTATCGAAAACAAAAAATACCTTTTTAGAACAGCAACTCTCTATTACGAGCAGGGTTGTGGAGTCGTCAAGAAATAGTTCTAACTCCGACTCCGCATCCACCTGCTGAAATTTGTTAAGTACGACTCCAACCCCGACTCTTACTCTAACCTTGGTGCTAAATGTATAAGAGACTGGCCCTTATTTCACTTTAAACTCTTTTTTATTCTGTAAAAATTTCAAATCTATATTTTAATTCTAACACGTGCCACATTGAGGTATAATATGAATAGTTATTTACATATTGCACTTGTTCAACAATACTGTATTAACTCAAAATTTAAATACTTAAAATTGTTTTTAAGCAGACCGAAAAATGTTGGAGTCGGAATCGCACATTTTGTGGATACTTAAGTTCTCCACTCCGACTCCACAGTCCTGATTACGAGCAATAACTTTTTATCAAATTTGCCATTTGTTTATAAATACAACTCAGTCATCATTTCGAACGAGTACGACAATCGTAATACACAGTAAAAAAATGTTCGATATCCTACATTATTTCTTTCGAATTGAAATACGAGGAAACTCCCTCTGTATTACTTTTACTACATTTTTATAAGTTTGAATTATTTATGAAATCCCTTCGGCATATAGTACATAAATAAACATACATAAAATGTAAAGTTCTATGTTTTAATTTAAGATTTTAAGTTTGCAAAATTATCATAATTCAAGCGTCAAAACAAATAGAAATACTAGGGACATTGATTGAAATTTTCATTTGAAATCTATTGTAATTTCGATCGATATCGACGTGATTTGAGCCCTGTTCAAATATTCCTTATTTTTTTTTTCTTAGAGGTAATAGTAGAGAATTTCGGTAAGTCTTCAAATCTTATTGTGAGAAAAATGTTTTTTTTTTTTTTTTTGTAAAGTATTCTCTGCAGGGATGAGAAGGGGACTCAATGCCTAATACACATGCAGGTACTCCATCGGTAAGAACTGGGGTCTGAGGCCGGATATGGTAAACTGGATTTACACATCGGTGGTTAGGCCTATACTTACCTATGAATGCACTGTTTGGTGGAGTTTAGTGGATAGCTATAGGAAGATGATCAGCAAGGTTCAAAGGAATGGCATCACAGGCGCAAGGAGAAGCACTTGACAGGCAGCGCTGGACATCCTTCTATAACTTTCCCCTTTTTAGCATTATGGAAGGAGTGTGGCTGCTAGACTTTACGAGTCTTTTTTAGGTCTAGGCGGTCTGCTTGATCGGGGTATTATTCTCGAGGGAATTTCGGATCATAGGACTATGACCCTGGACTTCGGTGTAACACCAGCAGTGGAGTTCCCGGATAGGGAAATTTGGCGTGGATCCAATGGACTGTTTGAGGGGTGGGCAGTATTTACGGATGGATCCAAGATGAAAACCGACACTGGTGCCAGTCATTCAGACTCTCTGATGAGTGCAGTGTCTTTCAGGCTGAGATCCAAGCGATCTGGAGAGCGAAGGAAGTGATACTGGATCACATCTTGGGTGGATCTCTGGTGACAATTTAGATCGATAGTCAGGCGGCGCTTAGGGCATTGACAAATTATACGGTGCGATCGTGCCTGGTCGCTCGGTGTAGGAATGCTCTAAGGGAAATCAGTGAGGCATTCAATGTAAGGCTGTGTTAGTACCTGGACACTGCTTGGTTGATGGAAATGAGTTGGCGGACAAACTCGCGAGAGGGGTTCGAATCTGCAGTTAGTAGTAGGGGGCTGGGGGGTTAAATCCCTCCTATGTTACTACTATGTGGTATATATATATATTAGTTCCTTTAGTTCCTATAAGGAGCATAGGGCCTCTATGTGGTGATACGGGAAAAATTTCGTGATGACGTTAACCGATCCTGGAGACACAGAACGGATTGCAGGGTGTATAGGGCAGATTGGACGCGGGGGCAACCAGGGTTCTACTGGGATTGGGCAGGGTTGGTCTTAGAACACTTATAGGGTTCTTGACGGGTCATTTTCCTGTTAGGGCTTTTACGGGCATATGAGACAACACCCTACCGGACTTCTGCAGATTATGCGATAATTCTGAAGAGCTGAAGACGATCGAGCATGTACTGTGCCACTGTCCTAGGATGCAGAATCTCAGACAGAAGTGGCTAGGGGATATATTTCACGACGAACTGGGGTGCATCGCTGGATGTAATCCGGCTCATCTACTGGGGTTTGTCAGGGAAATAGTGCGGTGGTTTCTGTTGAGGGGACTGTAGACGGGGTAATAGTTCTACGTGGTACCAAATAACTTTCTTAATTCTATCCACCTCATACTTCCTGTTTTTACTTCTCTCTTTATATTTTCATTGAAGGCATTCACAATGGACCGCATTTGTCTCCGAGTGGAAGTGTGCCCTTGGGCACATATCCCTTCTTAACCTAACCTAACCATTCTCTTCTATTTTTGTTTAACATTTCCAAAAACTTAAAAATTTTGACTGTAAAAGCAACCCAGAAGCTACATATTTCTTTTCGTTTGAATAGGCATTCTCTTTTCCCTTCTCTCCTAAAAGAACAATACTTGACAAGTCACACTTGACGTGTGTGAACCAGCACTAAAATAAGTATGTATGTATAATGAATTTGAAACGGTCATGATAAAAAAGTTAAACAGAATGTACAAATCTGTTGAATGCATTGTGGCTAGTTAATTTTAGTGACCGGTCAGTTTCGTTCAATCATTGAAAGTGAACCCGTTCGTTCGTTCAATCGTTCTTTTTATACCATTTTTATACCAGAGTGGTATAAAAAGAACAAAGGGACCGATAAATGGTTTATAGTAGAGAAGTGGTAATGTGCAAAAACGAACAGCTATGTATGTATATAAGGGTGGGCCGATTTTTAAGGACAATATTTGTCGATATTGTGCCATCGATTTTTCGATAACTTTTGGGCATGAGGAAAAAGTTTCACGAGATATCAAAAAATCATTTTCGAGGCGTCCAAACTTTAAATTTCAATATAGATTGCTAAATCGACCCACGTCACGAGCGATAAAAAACTTGAACAAAATTGACCGATGCATCACTGAGCTAAATGCGCTGTCACTTCGTTAAGTTGCATAAGTCGTACAATAACCGGGGTAGTTCATGAACGGCACAACTCTTAATACTATACGTACAAATATTCAATCCAAAATTTTTTAATAAATCGTCAGCTCATCATTATTGGTTTGGCGTATATGCCTAAAAGTCGTAGTGGCGTACATGAAGTTTTCTGAAAAAATGCACTATAAAATTTTTTTGTGCGCATACGCCACTTTTCTAAATTTATTTTTAAAAAGTAGATTTTTGTGCTGCATACGCATACTTACTGCTGTGTGTTGATTTGTTGTCATTTTATTTTGCTTTTACTACATTCTTTCTTACAGCAGTGAAGCGAAGCAAGAGTTAAATTTATTTTGTACGTTTTTGTATGAGGAATTCGCTGCAATCGCCAAACAGTTGAGTGTAGAGCAAAACAATACTTATTACTTACTAAAACAGGTTTTGGATTCAGAAAGGCAGTATTCAAAATATATAAACCCCATACCTAACTCAATTTTTTTTTTTTTTCAAAATTGTCGGTAGGTCTAAATAGATACTAAAAGTACAAGCATGGCAACACTGAACAACAATTGTTGGCAAAAAATTCACTATAATTTGTTTTTAGTTTAGTTTTCTTTTTATTTAAAACCTACTAGTTGCTGCAAGACTGTTTAAAAAAACGCTACTGTCGGGCGAAGCAACCCAAGCTCCCGGTACCAATAAAGATTGTTAACACCAAGCTAAGTTTTAGAACGATCAAGTATATGTATGTATGTACTTTTATTTTCACAAATCTTTATAAATGGCATTGAAATTCCTAGATAAATATAATACAAAATCAAGTTTTACAAATATGGTTACTTTAATTCAAAATTACAAACTTTTTAGTTTGGCCTCGGAGCAAGTTTCTTTACTTCCTTTTCTTATTAAAATAGGTTAAACATACAATATGCAGTACAAATGTGAATACAAATTGAAATTGAAACTACAGAAAAAAATATGAGCTACCTAAATAAGAGCGTTAAGCGTTTTTTTAAACATGAAAATTCTATTTCAAATACATTTTCAATAAAACAAACCAACTTATGGATCTGTCAATTAAAATTTTCCAACCGGGTGGTGTCTAATTCGCATTCTAAAGGTTTGTTTCATATAAATTGTATGCAATTGAGAAGTTTTGACAGACAAAAAACGCTTGCCGGTCTTATTTACGTGGCTCACTAAGCAATAATTACTTTTCCCGCTTGGTAAATCTTTGATATTTTACTATTTTGACAATATAAGTGTTGCCACTTCAACAAAAGTTTAATAACGAGGTGCGGCTTGGCAGTGGCGGTGACAGCTACATAAATTAATTCCCTATACACTGAAGAAAGAAAAAGTTTTTCTGAAAAACCAATAATTTTAAGAGAAATTTTAAGTCGTTGACACATCAAGTCGACGACTACATCACTTCGTCGTTCTAAAATAAAGTGAATTCTACTCGACGTCGACTTAAAAGCGCTTAAGAAAATACCAAATGGCTGTCAATAGTATTCGATTACTGTCAAAAACGACTTAAGTTCCGTACAGACGGTGATTAGATCTCTAACAATGTTGTCATTAAAACTGCATAAAAACGTCTTGCAACTGTGTGAACATTTTAAGCTCATTTTAATTTGGCAGATGTGCAGAATTAATGAAACTGACAATGACACCATTGTCAGAAAAATGACAACATTGTATGATCAGACCACCGTCTGTATGAAGCTAGTCGTTTTTGACAGCAATCGAATACTATTGGTAGCCATTTGGCATTTTCGGATCTTACAATAATGAAAGGTCTGGCAATGTGCTGAAAATATGATGCCAAAGCAAAATTGCCACCAATAGTAAACTATCAGTTCAGACGGTTGTAAGAAAACCATATAATTTCATGGGCATACAACTGTCTGACAATAAATTCAACAGCCAACAAAATTATCAGTTCACACGGTTGTCAGATAATTGCAGAGCAAGATTGCTAGATCTGTTTTAGACATACTCAGAAAATAATAATTGCGTGTGTTTTTTATAAATTGAAAAAGTGGAAATATTTTTAATATTTTCTGTTGCTTTAAATAGGTTTCATTGATTTTCTTCAAAATAAAATTTAATTTTGCAAAATTAAACTTTTTTTGTTTTTTTTCACTCATGCATTTTTTTTTTTTTTTTTTTTTTTTTTACATTTTTTGATACATTGGTGGCTATCTTTAAACCAGAAAAAATAAAATTGGTACCGTCTTAGTCTCAAAACAACGTTTTGTTGAAGTAGGTTAAAAAATCCTAAAGCCCATTTTCTATCCCTGATACGCATGCATTTGCAGCGTTGCCAATAGAAAAAGGTCTCTGACAATGATGCCATTGTCAGATGCATTAATTTCGCACATCTGACAATAAGAAATAAGCGTCCTACGTCTGATAATGATCTGCCAAATGCAACTAAGAGTGTTCTCACGACTGTCAGACATCTCACAATATTGTTGTCTTACAATGGACGTACAACGCTTTTTCTAACAACGTTGTCAAGACATTTTTAGCATATTTTACTGGCAATATTGTTGGATCTGACTACCGTCTGCACGAAGCTTTAGAAAATACAATTATTGTGCGCCGTTCCCGTCGACTTTCATTCGACTTTCTCTTTTAAATATATTTTAAAAGATTTTAGTTGAAAGTATGAACTAAATTTTTGGGTCCTACTAAAGGCTAGTTTTCACTATCTCACAAGCCTTACGTATTCCATAATACATTGTGAGACAGAAATCTAATGAGTTTTGTTGCGACTGTCAAAAAATCTAATTTAACATGACAGTTTGCATTCACACCATCACACCATTTTTCATAATACTTTTTATTTTTGTGACACATTGCATTCACACTATCACACTTCGTCATATTACTTGAGTTTTTGACATGTATTAATACAAAGTATAATAGTGTAATCTAGCCTTAAAGGCCGTTACACACTATCCCACAAAGACTTACGTATTTTTCAAAAATGCTTCCCTGATCTAATTATTCTTTGAACATTTAAAAAAAAAAACAATAACAACTTATCATGACAGGGTTGCATTTTCGTAAATTACTAAAGACTGTGGGATAGTGTATAACAGCCTTAAACAGTATATTTATGTACATTTACATTTTATGTACATATCAATTTTAAATTAAAACTTTACATACAATAATTTACAGCAGAATTTTATGTTTTACAAGTTCTGTTTTATTTGTTCTTAAGTATAAAAAAAAAAAACTAAAATATATTTACTTAACTCTTGTCCTGTTGTTGTTGTAAATATGTAAATATGCATATATAAATATTTTGTAATTTAGTATTATTTTTTTATGTTAATAAAAAAAAGTTGTTAAGTTTTGTTACGTTATTAACTACATTTTGCTGTTTTTTTTTTTTTTTTTTTTTTTTGTTTTTGTAAAATCTACAATACAAAAAAATATGTTTTACACTCTTTACTTTTTTTTATTTTTAAAACTTTTTATTAACATATATAAAATAATCACTCCTATCGTGAATAAAATTTTCCTTGAAATTCGTTCCTTAACGGGAAAGCAAAATATCGGAGAAAATAATGTTTGTTCACTTTTTTTCACGATAATATGTTAATATGGTGTATTTCTTTTTTAATAATCAGCCTTGTAGCGGTTGTTGTTGTCGTAAACGACTAAGTCGTTTTTTGTAGTTGATTAAAGATCACAGGTTGTGTGTTATTTTAATCTATTACAAAAAAGACACAGTCGTTTATGACAACGACAACCATAATAAGGCTGAATATTTGGAGAAAATCTGTTTGTTTGAATTTTTTTTTTTTTTAATTTAGTTTTTTCTTTTGTTTTGTACCATATTCTTTTTTTTTTTTTTGTCCAAGCTACTAAAATTTACATATATGTAATAACTAAATTTGTTAATGGTTTGTTAATTTATATATGTATGTATATGTTTTAATTAAATAATTCATGTTGTTGTGGTTTTGCAAAATTTATTAACTATTTAATTAGTAAAATTAAAATAAATTTCATAATACTTAAATAATTCGTATAAAAACAAAATAAAAGAAACAAAAAATTTAAAATTAAATTTAACTTTTTACAACGTGTTTTTATAAGTATGTATGTCTATATGTATGTTTTATGATTATGGGGATGGTTTTTTTTAACATCCCCTTGCATTAACAAATTAAAAAATATATAATTTTTCTTATTTTTTTTTTTTTTTTTTTTTTTTATTAAATATAATTAAGTTTTATATGTATATAAATCTTACAATTTAAATTGTTGTTGTTAATTTTTTTGTATTTTATAAAAGTTTTTTTTTTTTTTTTTTTGTTAATTTAATTTAAGTATTTGTTGTTTTTATACTATAAATACGTCATTATTCTTGAAAACTCTTTTATTTTTCTAAAATTTTAGCTCTTTATCTGGTTTTAAAAAGTTTGAATGCTTTTTTTTATTTTATTTTGTAACTTTGTGTTAATTTTTTGTTTGTTTTTTGCAAATAAGACAAGTGCCAGCCAAGTAATATTTTTCTTTTTTTATTCTTGTTACATGGGTTGTTTGTTTGTTTGTTTGTTTATTAGTCTATTCTTGTATCCTTTTTTTTTTTCAAAAAAATTTCCCCGTTTTTTTATTTGTTGTTTGCATGATTTAGTTGAATTTTTTAAAATTTAAATAAAAAAATACATATGTATGTGTATGTCTAATTATTTTATAATTTAATAGTAGTATATGTATGTCTATATGTAGGTTTCTATATATATGAGAGTGTATTAGTTTGTGTTCTTTATATCGCCCATGTTCTCGATAACGCAGCGTTTTCCAATCGCCTACGGTATTCAAAAAGCATTTCAGCATGTTTTGAAAACCACGCGATTTCCGTGCATTTTGCTATTTTTCGAAGTTGTTTTATTATAACACAACATAAACAAACAAATCAAATTTAAATATACTCAGCGTTCTTGCTCGCTATATCAGCTTTGAAAAAGATACAATCAAAAGAAGTTCATAAATAATCCGACAAACTGACTAACTCAAAGCAAATTTTTAAATTGCCAACTTTTTTTCTTTTCTTAAAACTAAAAGAAATCATATAACATTTTTGTCTCTTTAAAGTGCAGTTTCAATAAAATATATCAATTCATTTCACTAGACACTAGCAATTTGAAAACGAAAAATTTCTAGCGTTTTAATTTGTCAGAACACCTGTTTGGCGTTTTCAAATCGAAAATGCTAATTTTAAGCTGCGATTTTCAGAACATGGGTGTATATGTGTGTGTGTGTATGTATATATTTATTTACATATATAAAGAGTATGGAGTAAAAGATGGAAAGGTGTTAGTTTAGGGAGACAGGGAAAAGGAAAGAGAGAGAGAGGGAAGTATATTACATTTTATGCTATAAATTATTTAGTTAAAACAAATAAAAAGAAATTAAATAAAAATATTTGAAATTTTGTAAACATAATTTAAAGTTAAAGATAGTTTTCAATTCAAGTCACCACGGTGTTGCTGATGTGGATGATGATATCCTCCTCCATAGTTCATATAGCCACCATAGAACATCATATTGTTTAGTATATAGTTGTTTAACGCAATTGATTTCTGTAAAAAAAAAATTGAAATTTATACTTAACATTTTATTTAGAATGTTGCTGATCAAATAAATTAAACTTAAAGTTTTTGTAAAATAATAAAAATAAAAAAAAAATTGTTTAAAAATGGTTTAAAGTTTTTTTTTTAAATTATTATAAATTATTAAATTATTAATTTTTAAATTTTTCTATAACATTTTCTATATTTTCAATACTATCTTTTTGTATGGCAATATAATAAGGAAATCCATAAACATACTTCTTTAAATAAGGCTTGTCAATAATAATAATAACAGTTCTGGGGACACAGAGAATCCACATGAAATTGCATCCCTTCAAAGTGACTGTTTGGTGTGGCATTTGCTGCGAAAAGATGATTGCTGTAAAACGATCGCAATTATGGACCAACTCGGGAAGTTTTCATTAAGCGATGTAACTTTTTTTCAATAAACGTCATAAGTTTTACATTTTCAAATAAACTATAATGGCAGCCAATTAAAATTATGAAATTACCGTTGGCCACTTTGTATAAGATTTTCTCCAGTTGAATAGGGATCTTGTTAAATGACATTGAAAACATTTATAACAACCTAAGCCTTTATATGCAAAATATGAGCTAAAGGATTTAATAAGCCCCGACTGTCCAGACCAAATTAACCATATGTATGTACATTTATATAAAAAAAAAATTGCTTACAACCTAGAATAAGATAATACCCATCTTGAACACTAAACAAAGCTCGTGTGTCCCATTTAATGCTAGGTGTAATATTGAAAACTGTTACGAACTTTCAAATCTATTGAAAAAGTATCAGAACTCTGGAAAGTTATTTTGTATTCGTGTCGACAGAAATGTCATTAAGAAATCGAATTGGTGGGTACATTCTAAAATGATTTTCATGAACGTCTAACATTTTTAAACAATATTTTTTTTTCTAAGACAAAAATAAAATAAATTAAATTTTAAAAATAGTACTAACTTTTTTAAATAGAAATTGTGGTGCGTTTTAATTGTAAATACTGATAAATACTTCTGCATGATGAGAATGATGATCAAAAATTCTTTTTGACTACTTTACTTTCTTTCTTGTTTTAAAACATTTTTGTCACTTTTTTTTTTTGTAGTTTGTTAGAAATTAATATGAACATGATGTTTTATGATGAACTTATAATGTTAACAGTAGTGATGAAGCAAATATTGGGTGGTGGTGGTATTGATTGTTGTGGTGGGTGCTTGTCGATTGTATTTTAATGTTGATGTTTGTCATGAAACACGAAGTCAATTTGTTTTATTATTAAACTGCCCTTTTTACACATTTTATAACAATAAAAAACATTTAATTCTTTCGAATTTAGCTTTTTAGAAATTATTATTAACAAACAAACATAATAAACAAACGAAAGCGTTGATGAATAGTCAATGATGATCAATGAGAGAGCAACAAAATAATTGATTCGTTTATGGGTCCATTTACCGCGGCCGTTGTCTGTTGAAATAAATAAAAATAAAAAAAAAATAAATAAATTTTATATGTACATTTACAAAAACGGAGGTAGATAAAAAAAATATTAAGGGTATTCAGTTAAGATTTTTTTGATTACAAAAAATTAAAAATGGAAAATTTAACTGATGTTTAAATGAAATGAAATGAAACTGATGTTGAAATGAGAAATGAGGTCTTTATTATAATTTGAAAGTGTAAAGTGGTACATATTTCAAAGAGATTTAAATTTTAATTGCCAACTCTTTAAAAATTGCAACTTTTAAACCTGATTGTTTTTTGCACTTGGTTAAAGATTGTTTAAATTGCAACTTTTAGTGTTAAACTTTCTATTTGTGTTTGTTGTAATAAAAGGTTGAATTTTTACATTTTCATTTTTGCAGTCAAAAAAAATCTGAACTGAATACCCTTATTCTTTTTAAAAAACAGCATTTCTATTATTCGTTTAATTAATTGGGAAATTAAGTGCAAATAAAAGAATTGGGTGTTTATAATGTTTTTATACTCTTACACACTCAAGTAACCAATGACAAACACTCACGCACACGTAACACTTATTTAGAAATGTTACATTTTTTCGTTACGATCAAAAGTAGATTCTAAATGAGTGCTTTCTTACAAATTTTAATTTCGAACTTTAATATTTGGATGATTTTTTTTTTTTTTTTTTTTGGGAAGATGATGACTGATTAATAGTGTTTTCCTTTTTAACTTTACTTGCTTGTATTTTTTTTTTTTTTTTTTTTTTTTTTTTAAGAGACGGACCAAAGTGGTTGAGGCAGAGTCAATGGCAGACAGAAGCATCGTCAGATCAGCTGATTTGTACTTACCGAAAATATTGATCATGCAATGATTGACGCTGGAATTCAGCAGCCTGTAAATACTGTATATATGTAATTAATGAGTAAATTAAATTATCGAGAGTAATGGGAAACCTGAAGTTGATCAGCATAAGACATACGCAGCAAAACATCCGAGTGCGGCTCTCTAGGCATAAGCATATTTGGACGTGGAAATTGACCAACATTCGCTATATATATTTTTCGATTTTCGATTTGATTTGTTGTTCAATTTTCCAGTTGATGTACAAACAGGTATATAAATAAGAAAACAAATGCACACACACACACAAGATTAACATAGATGTTGTTGGAAAATATAAATTAATTTGATGTTCGGTGGATTATGATCAAGTTTTTGTTGGTGTTGCAGTAGTAGTTGAAGACATTTGTTTTGAAATGATGTTTATACACACAAACATAAACGGAATGTTGTATTGATGCACATCAATGTAAAGAGATTTACAAAACGAAATAAAAGTAAAGAGAAATAAAAAATAAAGAATAAATGTCAATCGATTTCTTAAATTATAATTACATTAACATATTGAAAATTACTTTAAGAATAAATACTAAAATTCTTCACTTTGTTTTTAATTTTTTAGAGGTTTAACAATGAAAATATAAATCTAGTCTTTTCTTTTCTTTACTTTTAACTAAAGTCTTGTTTATTGTCGCGATTATAGTCCTGATTATAACATTTAGTTAGTATTGACAATAGTTTATGTAGTTAATATATAAATTAAGTATTCTTAAGCTTAAGGTCTTATTTTTTATATAAAAAACTTTTTTTTATTTATTTTTTATTGTGTATACAGTCTTGTCTAATGCCTTCACTACAATCTTGTCTAAAGTCTAGTTCTTGTTTTTGTCTAATGTCCTGTAAACTTTTCGAAATCTACGGGATACTAATTTGATTCGAAATTAACTTAAACAAATTCTTATTTTAGGTCATGTTAAATTTGTTTACAAATGGCTGTTGTAAATCAAAAATTTTAAAATTATGGACTGAATACCGTAATAAGGCTGAATATCTATAACAATAAAAAATAAATCATACAGGCCTGTTCTGAAAATATCTTTAACTTAAATCACGTGATTTCAAATGACATACAAACGCCTTTAAAAATTACAAGTGTGATATTTTGGTATTCCGTTTTTGTGTGTTTCGGTGTGATTTTTAGTTGCCGAAAGCACACCGAGAAACACAAAAACGGCATGACTTTCAGAACACCACAAAATCACACGTGTGATTTTAAAAGCACGTGATTTTCAGAACAGACCCCATAAGTATGTATTTATAAAACTAAAAATTTAAGATATACAGCCTTACTACGGTTGTCGCTGTTGTAAGATGCTGTGTCGTTTGGGACAACGAAAACCGTAATAAGGCTGATAATGTTAATAAAAGAAAGCACTATTTTTTATTCAATATTCTTTTCAATGCCAATGATTGATTTTTTTTTAACTATTTTCGATTCAAAAAGATACCTCGATCTCGAAAGAACATTTCGTTCAAAATCAAGGGGCAGGCAGTTAAAATTTAAAATACATTTATATATAATTCTTTTCAAATACTTTTTTAGATGATTTCTTATCTCAATTCTCTCACATCTTATACTTTTAGTATTTGTTCTTAAAATTTTACTTTTTGTTTTCTTATACAATTTTACACAAACTCACGTGGTAGTTGAAATCCTGCATCCGGTGGTTGCTGCTGTGGGGGCAAAGGCAAATGTAAATGAGTATGAGAATGCGCATGTGCATGATATTCTCTCGTCAATCGTATCTGAAAATTTATAGTTTAAAAAAAGTCGTGGCGAATTTCCAAAATTTAGTGTTGTGTTTTGAAAAATTCATTATTTCATTTACAAAAAAAATGCTTATTTTTTCCATTAATAATGAAAATAACTGCAGTAAAAAAGGACAAAAACATTATGAAACAAAATGCTTGTTGCTTTTTATTTTTTCTTTTTTTTTAGGGGAGTTTTTAAGAAAAGCTGTGTTAAGTTTAAGCTTTTTTTCAAATCCAAATTTTTTTAATGAAATTTTTATGGTTATTTGCAAAAAAAATGGGTTATTTTTTTTAATGAGGGTTTAGAAATGCAAAAACAAAATGTGGAAGATGTTTTCCTATTTAATGGGTTAATTTTTAATGTATTAACTATTAATAAATATTTATTATGTATGTTAAGACAATGCATTAACAAAATGGTTTTTGTTTGGTTAATTTTGTTTGTATTCTTTTTTATTAAGGGGTGAACTGAATATTTAATTAAAAAAAAAAAAAACATAAAAAATTGTAGCTAATTTGTTGGGAAGGTAAAAAACACACACACAACGCACTCATTAAAGACGAGTTTTTTGTAATCGTTTCTTGGTTTCTTGGTTTTTTTTTTTTTTTTTTTTTTTTCAAAACAAATTATTGGTGAATTTGATATTTGGTGATTAATTCGCAAAAAAAAAACAGTAACAAATTTCAAAAATCCAAATACGATTGAGTGATTGAATGGTTGATTGATTGATTTATAAAATACATAATTGTTTTATAAATGTATACAGAATATTTAACATATACATTATATTATAATATCAGTAAAAATAATAATAATGTGATTTATAAGATAAGTTTTTGTCTTAGAATAATAATTTAACTCGTTTTTATTTTATTAAAAATATAAATGAATGTTAGAATTTTGAAGTTTTTTTTTTTTTTTTTTGTTAATATAAAATAAGTAAAATAAAAAACAAAATAAATACTACTTACCATGTGTTCATTGGGATCCAAGCCCACATGATGGGGAGGTGGTATACCCAAACGTTCTCTTTCCATTTGTGATATGGCCGCTGGATTAGCATACATAGGAAATTGCGAAGGATGTAGACCACTAAGCAAAACATAGAGAAAAAAGATATATATTTAACAATCACTTAATAATTATTCAAAATAAATATGTACTAACCGTCTATAATACTCCATCCAATGAGGGTCTAAACGTGATTGGCCAGCAGCAGCAGCTTGTGCGTTTTTAATTTCCTCCAATTCTCTGTAATTTAATGTAATCAGAAATTATTTTCAGATTTTAACTTTCTTTGATTATGTTAAAAATACTAAATTTTGGTCGTTTTGAAAAACACATGCATTAGGCGGTAAAAATTTTGCATTTGAAATTAAAATGAGGAAGCATAGTATAAGTTTTTAAGCATTTATGAGTTATTAGAATGCATTTAATTAAGTTTTGTATTATTTCTTTTTAATTAAATTGTTATTGATTTTTTTTATTGTAAATATATTTTAAAATACCTTTCTCTACTATACATGGGCCCCATTGGATGATGATAGGGTACCATCTGTTCAACAGGACTGAAATTGTTTGAAATGCGAGAAAATTATTAGTTTTTTATTTAACTTATTTGCGTTTAAAGCTTGGAAAAAAAAAACTTGAAACAAAAACAAAATAAAGAAACAGAGCTTGGTAATATTTTATTTGATTCGAATTTAAAAATCCTAAATTTTAATTCAAAATTATTATAATTTCACATTTCACTCTTTAGTTTTTTTTTTTTTTTTTTTTTTTTTTCATTTAAGACTTATGGCCTATTTCACGAATTCTATTTTAATATCAATTTATTTTAAACTAAAGTTTTTCATATAATTGTATTTTTATTTGACATGAAAAATAAATTGTAAACTTAAAATTTATATTTTAATATAATTGGTGAAATAGGCCATAAGTTTTGACTAACTATATTTAAACATATCGGTATTACACAGATTATTGGCCTTCATCCACAAATCCTCGGTCGACCTAAACCTTCGTATAGGAAGAGGAGAACTTCCAGAATTCGCTCCACAGTATTTTGGTCTCCACCAGAAAAACGTCTGAGTTTTTTATGGTTTTCCACCAGCCACGTTGAGTTTTTTCTTTGGTTCTCCACCAGATAAAACACGTAAATTTTAAGGTTATATACGATTGCACATGGTTAATGTTGAAACCCGAAAAACTTTAATGCGGGACAGTTATGCAATACCAAGCCATAAGTCAAAGCGAGCTGAAACGTAAAACGCACGAACAAAATTGGCCTGTTTGTCATTAAAAGTTAACGACAAAGACCCAGAGAAGTTTTACAGTTCTACGAATGTTTTAGCTAATTAATACATTTCTAAATGTATTAATTACGAATGTTTTAGCTAATTAATACATTTCTAAATAAAATAAGGCTGGGTTTTTGAGTACCGCTTTTACCAAGTTTGTTTACAAAATGTTGACGGAAGAGTTTATTTTTGCTTAAATCACATTTCGCCAGAAAAATCCGAGTTTCAGACTATTTTAATCTAACTTTAAGCATAATCCACGTCTCAAAAACCCGGCCTAAGTTTAGCACTTAATAATTAAATCAATCAGATGTGAATGCCAAAAACTTGAATAATATGTAAAGTGTGATAGTGTGAATGCAATGTGTTATGAAAATGTCAAGTATGACGGAAAGAAATTTGACATCCCATACGACTTCATCGTTTTTTTTTTTTTTTTTTTTTTTTTTTTTAATTTTTCTAAACAATAATACTTTTTAAGGTTTAATTTTCATTTGATCAGGATTGCATTTTTACAATATTGTTAACAGAACTCTGTAATGTTAAATTAGATTTCTTGACAGTCGCAACAAAACTCATTAGGTTTCTATCTTACAAATTATTATGGAATACCTTTTGTGTGATAGTGTAAATTAGCCTTTAGTGGCACTAGATTCAATTTGTTCGGGTTTGTTTTACACTTTTTTCTCTCGTCTATAGCTAAAAGTGTGCCGAAGACAGGAAAACAAAATTCCAATTTATTTCCGAGATATAGCCGTGTGGAAAATGGCATTTTCTTCGGAAAAATTAAGTTTTAGCCAAAATATACACGAGTCCTTAAAATCCGAATAGCAGCTAAAACTAGCAAAACCCGAATCGAGAAATTCTACACGAGAAAGAGTTTGCACTGAGAAAATCCATAATAATATAAAGATTCTGTTAAGCTCGATGCCAGTTATTAAGTTTTTATCATAATCCAGAAAATGAGTAAGAATAAGATGAACAGGACGTTTGAATTCAATATTGCATGTATGTGATGAAATGGTAAAGTCCTGTTCATGTTATTGTTGCTAATGTTATTTTAGAATAATATCCATAGGGTATAAAAATAACAAAAATAAATTATAGCGGAATTCATATATAATTTCCCTTTACAAATTTTTTTTTACAAAATTTACATCAATTCTATGCCTGCAAAACAATCCCAGAAAAGTTCAACGTTGAGTAATATTGACATCGTTTCGTAAACATTTTATTTGTGCATGGGTAAGTTGGATGATTGAATGTACTTTGTTTGAATTCATTGATGCGCACGCCATAGAACAATTGCTCATTCTTATGCTCTTGCATTGAAGTAGTCATTGTCCACTCGATGAGACAACGACGACTGTAAACGAGCACGGTTGTATGACTTTCATTTATTTTTTAGTTTTTGTATGTGTATCAGAGAACTGCAAAAATCACTATTTTTCTTGATTTATGCATACGCTATAATTTAAATTAACTCTATGTCTGCAAAACAAAGTTCAAAGTTGGTAATTTTGTCATCCTTCTGTACACATTTGATTTGTGCATGTGTGAGTTTTTTATTGAAAGTGCTTTGTTTGCATTTATTGTTGCGCACGCAGTAACACAATTGCATAAAGTCAAATGACACCCATTTTTATGCTTTTGCATTCAAGTAGTCATTGCACACTCGATGAGACAAAGACGAATGTAAATTGGTATGAGAACGAGTCGCTTTGTTGGTATGATTGTTGTAGCATAAGTTCAAATAAACTAGTTATTGTGTCCAATTTGTTTTTGTGTTTACACTGCAAATAATATTGGACCACCGGATTTTGATCAAATTGACTACTTATTGGACTAGTCCGATGTAATGCAAGCATGGACCATGTCATTGTTAAAAAGTGTTTGTAGTGAGACGACATGTCTTCGTTTTTTAACGACATGTGTTCATTTTTAAGCGACTTCAAAACAAATTCTCTTGAGTATATCATGGAGTAGTTTTAATACTACTCCTTTGTAATCCAAAGCTGGGATATGGTCCTGCCCTAGGACATCGTAATGTTAAAGAGACCATGTTTTTCCATACGTTTGGGTTACTTTTGGACTAGTCCTAGTCCCTTGTGGGCTGAATTTTACATGCGTGTTTGGACTAGTCCTATTATTTGCAGGGTAGTTTTTAAAAGCGAAACAAGCAACAATACTTTTTCAGAAATGATAAAAAATAAAAGCAGTCATCTTGTTTCTATGGAAATTGTTTGTTCCTATGTGCGTTTAGTTTAATTTAAATTTTTTTTCTTTCGAATCCAGGATATGAAAAAACTTTAATACGTACTACATACAGAGCAACTGCTGAATAGGCATCAGAGCAATGATTTTTGTGTATTTTTCTTTGTATGTGTTTTTTACCAAAGAAATAATTGACGAACGAAGCTAAACATGGTATGAATGGCAAAGCCAACACGCTGTGCATGACTTGAATGAATTTTAAAACAACACCAATGTGTGTGGCTGAGAAAGTTTGATTGCATGAACACAAATGAGTGTATTTGATGTTGTTCATTGAATGCGAATTTTTTGCAATCGCACAAAGCCGTTCTCTGATTTGTATATTGTTTTTGTATTTGTAACTATGTGTGTTTGTGGTTACGTTTCATTTCAATTTCTTTCTTCCGAATCATGCCAACTGCTGAATACATCAGAGCAATTATTTCTTGATTTTTTTGTATTTGTTCTTTACCAAAGCCATCATTGACGAACGAAGCTAAACGATGGTATACATTGCAAAGCCAATACGCTGTGCATTATTTGAATTATTTAAAACCATCAGCGAATGTGTGTGGCTGCGAATGTGTGTGGCTGATTGTATGACGCAAGTGTATTTTACGGTGTTTATAAAATGCGTATTTTTGGCAATCACACAAAGCCGTTCTCTGGCATACATTTTGTTGTTGTTGTGTTTTAAATTTATCAAGATTTACCAAAGCTATGAGATGTACAAGGGGTACTATAGCAAACCAACCGTAAATTACGCTAATAAAAAAAATTATTGAGTGGTCTTGAGCCCAACAAAATCTTTTAAACTATTTGGAATATATCAAAAGGTCCCGTAACAACGATTCAAATAATTTTCAATTTTTTTTTTTTAATTTTCAATTGTAGCATTTCAACCATAAGCAATTCTCTTGTACGATTGCTTTGGGTCGCCTTACAATTTAAATTTCTAGCAGCAAAAAGCGAGTTTTTAAAAGTACGTTTTCGTCTTTATAAGTAGAAATTAAAGCACAATAAAAAATTTAGTAAAGCGTTTTATTAAAAAAATAAAAATTACTTCTGTTTTCAATCTTTAAATGAAGATCTAAAACATCATTATAAAAAAACATACTTAAATCTTTTGCCAAGCAGCTTAAAAACTTTATATTTTGCGCTATAAAAAAATCTGTTCAATTTTTAAATTACGAGTATGTTCATAATATATGGGCTTTTACTGAAAATGTTAAAATGTACTTTTATGTATTAAATACATAAAGTTGGCTGCAGTTCTATTTGCTATTTCAATATTAAATCTATTGGAAAAAGTAACCAGATTTTCCTCAATGGTTGTTTCGCATTTTAATATATAAATAAAATTCTTACCTAAAACCAACATGTGGTCTAGCGTATTCAGATAGTTGTCGCAACGCTGGTGTATCAGTATAAGGTGGTTTAAGTTCAGCTTTAAGTTTAGCTTGTTGTGCTGCCTGTTGAGCAGCAACAGCTTGTTGTTGTTGCTGCTGCTGTTGCATTTGTTGTTGCTAAAAAAAAAATCAAATCGAATTTAATAAAAAAAATATTATGGTAAGCAATTTAAAATATATCAACACTAACCTGTCTTCGTTCTCTTTCCTTTTCGGCCAATTTACGATCGCGTTCCTCACGTTTGCGTGCTAATTTGGAATCGGCTACTGGTTTAAATATTAAATCAGTTCTTGTGCATGAGTTGTAATCGCCACGATCAATATGACGTACAAAACTGAAAAAAGAAAATAATGAATTAAAATACAATTTAAATTTCATGACGCATGTAATCATACATAGCCGATTGAGAACGATGACATTCAGTGTCGTCCGGCTTGGCTTCAGGACTAGGACCACGTGGTATATTGTGCGTTGGACTAGGTATTTCCGGCTCGGGATCTGGTTCAATTTCAATGGGCACTGTAAATGCCATAAAAAAAGCGTAAGAATAGTTTTTTATACATATTTTTTTTTTTAACTTACAAGGTTCTGTGGGATGATGATGGGGCTGTGGTGGTCCTACTAGACCAGAACTGGCCGAATGAGCATGGGCTCGTAAAGCATCCATGTGAGATGTGGGCTGGAGTATATGGGGTTTGCCGATTTCTTGAAATGGTGATGAGTGAGGTGGTGGATAACCTGGTATATGCGATCCTGGATAACCAGCAGGTGGCAGACCGGTCGTCCCTGGTTGTTGACTGCCCGGTGGTCCATTCGGGCCTCCACTATTGATATTGCTATTAGTGCCCTGTTGTGTCTTTGGTGTTGGCGGTTTATTTTGTTGTTGCATTTGCTGCTGATGTTGCTGCTGTTGTTGTTGTTGTTGCTGCTGCTGCTGTTGTTGTTGTTGTTGATGCTGCTGCTGCATTTGTTGTTGGTGTTGCTGTTGTTGATGCTGCTGTTGTTGTTGCTGTTGTTGTTGCTGTTGTTGTTGTTGCTGCTGCTGTTGTTGCTGCTGCTGCTGTTGATGCTGCTGCTGCATTTGCTGTTGATGTTGCTGTTGTTGTTGCTGCTGCTGAAGTTGCTGTTTCTGTTTTTCCTGTGCTGCCAATAATGCCGGATCATCTGGCCTTGTTGGGGGAGGTCCCTGCAAGCCTTGATGATGTGCAGCCGCCATAACCGCAGCTGGATCTAGGGGGCCACCTGGACCTCCTGGTGGCTTCATGTATGCTGGGAAACCTGGTCCATATGGCCCATATCCATATGGCGAATTGAATGGATTATGGTGATGAGGAGAGTAAAACATTGATGGATGTAAAAGCGGGTGGGGATAAGGTGATTGACCGGGATGTACTCCTATTGGTGGCATTCCAGCTCCAGCAGGTATAAGTGGCAATGGCAGTGGCATTTGCGGATGTCGAATAACCGGTGGTGAAGCGCCCGGTCGCAAATGAGGCGGCGGTGAAGCTCCTAAGCCTCGTTGACCCGACTGGGGACCATACATCTTGCTCAAGGGACTTGCCATCAAAGCGGAAGCACTTGAAACCGGTGGCGGAGTCATGTGCGGCGATTGTTGGCGTAACAAAGCATGTCGATCACGTTCAGCCACAGCAGCTGCGGCTGCTGACAGTGCAGAGGATGATGGATGATGGCTAAGCGGTGATTGTGGCACTGGATGCAAGGGACTTTGTCGACTTAGACTGCTAACACTCGAAGCTGGCGAAGAAGAACGATGTCCAGCACCGGCAGAAGTATTCAAACCACTTGGCGTACCAACATTATTGCTGCCAGGAGGACCACTGACACCACTGCCTGGACCACCAGGACCCGAGTTATTTTGAACGCTAGGACTGGCTCGACTAAATGCAGACGATGGAACCGTGTTGGTAGACGACAGAGAGCTAGATGACGACACTGGTGGATTCGAGGGGTGAGATGGCAATGAACCGCTTGCTGAAGACACAACTGGGTGTCCCGATGATTGTAAATGTGAAGGCGGTGGACTTCTTCTGCTTAGACCCGACTCAGGCATACTGCTTAGTGATGGTGGTCCAGCCAACAAGGCCAAGGGACCAGCACCGGGTCCCAAGCCAGCAAGAGAATGTGGAAGCATATGATGACCTGCATGAGCCGGATGACCGGGTGGTAAATGAGCCAAATGCGGATGAATAGGCAGGGGATGCCCAATAAGCCCTGGTGGTGCATTGCTTGATAGTCCGGGTAAAGGAGATGTACGATGCGCATGTGAAGATTGCTGTGGTGGTCCCGATGAAGACGACTGTGAGTTGGGGGGATCTCGTAACTGAGACGACGTAGGTCCCCCTTGGCCGGGCCTCTCATCGTGCAAGCCTCCTCGTTGCGGTGGCTGAGCAGGTGATGGAGATCGAACATTTGTTGCCGACGGTTGCTGGGGCGGTTGTCCATGTGTTTGCAAACCGTGGCTTTGAAGATGTGGCAGAGGCCCACTTCGTAAATCATGATTTTGTAATGACAAAGGTATAGGAGCAAGAGGATGCATGCTCCCAGCACCTGGTGGCAATTCCGCATGGGGTCTATGCAGCTGAGGTGGCAAATGGCTGGGAGGCATATGTTGAAGATGCATACCAGACGAAGGTGTCATCGAAGTTATACTATGCGGTGGACCTCCAGCTACCGAAGATGGTGGCATAGAATTGGGAGCAGACTGCCCAGGATGGTGCATGCCACCACTAGACGTAGCGGCTGTTGGGGTAGGATGATGAAGCGCACCTTGAGGTGGTGGTGGTCCACCGCTCGCCGAACCTGGTAGCATACCTGGTATTTGACTTTGGTGTGTTTGTGGTGGCGGTTGCAGTGGACCACTATGTGGTGACACCAGATTTTGAGGATGCATACCTGGAGGCAGTCCTCCTCCTGCTGGCGACGGCATATGAGGTGAAGGATGTGGTGATTGGAATTGCATTTGTGAAGATGGCTGTGAACTGCTGTTACTACTTTGACTATCTTGGCCGGGAGTAGATCGCGACGAAGCGTCGATAGGACTTCCCGGAGGTTGATATTTAAGTCCAGATTCGGGTGGTCCGCCTACATAAGGAGAAGGTTTAATAAGATTCTCGCCATAAGGTGAAGGCTTCATACCACCTGTGCTCATATCAGTAGGTGGTCCTTGCTGTGGAGGTGGATATTTCATGTCCTGAGGTCCATATTTACCCACCATTGGGTCGCCATACTTCATCATCAAACCAGCTGACTCAAAAGGTGGTCTGGGGAGAGCATGCTGGACTTGATGCTCATAATGAGGCTTGGGCATTGCTATGCCTGGTGGAGGTGTGGCTCCTGGTGGCAGGCCATGTGAGGGTGGAGGTTGTTGATCTGATGAATGACCACTCATATATTTATGAGGTGGTGGTACATTATCACCTGGCGTAGAAGCACTGCTCACTGGAGGTGGACCAAGACTTGAAGGTGGATAACCACATTTAAGATCTGTCGCATGTTTCATGGATATATCGCTTGCACTGCCATACGGAGATTTGCCCGTAGGAGGATGGGCTGACAAATCACCCGGAAACTTGCCACCTTGTTGTTCTATCATGAATTTCATATCAAATTTGCCTGCCGCCGCCGCTGCTGCTGCCGCCGCTTGCATTTCTTGGCTATATTTGAGGGAATCCAGTTGTCCTGGTGTATACTTAAGATCTTGGGGAACAAATTTGCCAGGTTCATACTTAATGCCATCGGGGAACTTATGATCCATTTCATTTGCGTATTTGGGTTGTTGAGAAGGTGGACCTGACGGTGGCCCATTGCCCGGAGGCATTGAACTGTCGTTAGACATAGATGTTGGCGGTCCATGTTGTTGGTGCTGCTGTTGTGACGGCGGAGGTGCAAATTTAAGCTGACCACCCTCAACTATGTAACCTGGTGGAGGTCCAGGCGCATGAGAATGCTGCAAATGTGGCGGCGGTTGTTGATGTTGGTTCAACGAAAGTGAAGACGGTGGCTCTTGACAATCCCGCTTTGTAGTAAGAGACATTGGTCCTAGACTTCCGGGAGGCGGTATTACCGGCGTTAATCCCATAATTGGTGGCTTGATATCTTCGCTCTTAACCTCAATTTTAACTTTGAGATCTTGAGGTTCGTTACTATTTTGATTGCAAGATGCATCAATGTCCTTTGGTTCCTTCTTAAAGTAAACAACCTCTGGTATAATGCTTTGTTGCTGAGGGGGTGCTAGTGGCGGTTGAGGTGGTAACTGAGGTGGAGTAGAAATTTCTTGCTTCATATTGGCCAACTTTTTCAGCATATCTTTTGGCATATCCCCAGTATCCATCATTTCCGTTTTGGCCATCTCTTTACGATCGACAGATGCGTTTAGCGCCTCAACCGTGGGCACTTTTAGTGGGGGATGCGTTGTGCTTATAACTGGCGGTGGTTTTGTGGTAGTGATAGCTAAGGGATCTTCTTTGGGTTCCTTGTCTTTAAGACTTGTATCAGTACACATAGTTGGTGCCTGCATATTGGTTTCCTCGTCAACATTTTTGATTTTATCTTTAACGTCGATTTCGGAAACTTTTGATTCAGTTTTCGGTATAAGATTCTTATCACTTTTTGTGGATGATTCAATTTCACTATTACCACTACTGCTATTCTCTTCCTTGCTGGACGAACTTTCTTTGCTGTCTTTAGATTGTTGCTCGCCAGAGTCGGTGTTGTTAGACTCGCCATCATCCATGGCAGAATCTGAACGGCTATCAGAGTTTGTGCTTTCGACCGGACTCTCAGCTCGTTTGCGTTTATCTTTAGCGCCAATTGATATTGCTGCCGAACTGCTGTTATTATCAGCCTCGTCCGGAGTATCTGTGGCACTGACCGCTGAACCCACAGAGCCTTCTGTGTCGCTACGCTTCTTTTTACTGGGAGTTTCTTGGCGGCCAGTCTTACGCTTGTTCGCTGCACTCTCGGCTACAGGCTTAGTTGGCGTTTTAGGACTTTCGCCCGTAGCTGAAGCCGTTGTCGCAGCTCCCTGGACAACATTTTCTGGCGTTTCAGTACCACGTTTTGGACGCTTGCCATTAGCCGTCGGCTGTGGCTGCGTCACCTGTGTCTGATCGCACTTCCCCGTTGTGCCGGTTGTGTTTTGCTGTTTGTTTCTCGTCCTCATTCTAGACGGTGATTCATCCCTTTTATGGGTTAAACTTGAATCGCTGTCGCACTCGCTTACGTCGTCTTCAGTCAGAGAACTGGTCTCCTCCTTATTGACAACTGGCGAAGCGCGACCTTTGTCTGCACTCGCCGTCGACGCCGTCGTCGTCGCCGTCGTTGTTGCGGCTGATGCAGCAGATTGTGGTTCTGGTGTATCCTCCTTTTTGGGAGGTGTATTACTTGCCCGTGTAACACGATTGCGACGCAATGCACTTTGGCGGCGTCGACGATGCGGGCGATTGCTATTAGCGCTCGGTGTCTTCTTCCACAAATAGTAGAATTCAACTAGTTCGGGTGTCTCTTTGTGTGGTAATAAATCTTTTTGGATTCTAAAAAAGTTTTTGCCAAATTGTCTTAGACCTTTAATGAATTTTTTTATTTCGTCCTCGCACCACTTCTTTTCGATGCTTTTAGTTAGAGGTGCTTTTACAAGTGCTTGAAGTGCTTTACCTGGATCGTAACCGTTATCATGTAACTGGAAAATTAAATATTAAGAGAATATTTAGTTTATATATTTAAGAGTTATGATTTAATAAAAAATTATATGTATTGATTTTGTTTATCCATTATCAATTTTTTTTTTTTTTTAATATATAAAAATTATAAAGTTATTTACTTGATATGATTAATATAGTAGTATTGGTAGGAGCAAAAATGTTATGTAGTGAGTGGATTAAGGGGCATAGAGAAAACATTGTCAAGAATATTTATTAATCACTTGATTGTATTTAAATGTATGACTGTGGTTTAAAAGTTCGAAAATTTCCTAAAGAAAATTTAAGAATCTTAAAAAAAAATCAGAGTTGTGTTTTATTGAATTACGTAGAAACTACCAAAAATTGTTTGAAAAATATATAAAAAAAATTTTTTTTCATAAATTTCCAATGCTGGATGAAAAAGTTCGTTTAATAGATTCTATCAATTTCCTAAGAGGGAGTCTTTAAATCTTTGTAAAGGTTTCAAAAGATTAAAAATTAGTATTTTTACGTTTCAATATCTTATGATTCCAATTTTATCTATTATTTTGTATCATCTTAACATAAAATACATTTTATTAAAAATAAATAAAAACAAACTTAATAGAATTGTTAAAAATAATATTCAAAAATAATACATACATACATACGAATTATTAAAAGATATACTTACAACGTCATGTGCATTAATAGTTGTGTCATCACGTGTTGCTGCCACAATACCTTCTTCTAGACCACCATCACACATTCCTGCAAGGCCAAATGGGAGAAAAGACATTTATTAATAAAAAACAAATTCTGTCTTGGTATAGGATTTTTGTGTGTCATTACTTTTTAGTATTTCTTCCGGTGGATATTTACCTTGAAATGCAGCCATTGAACGAGCTGCACGCAAGAACATCAAAAGATCGCCATCTGCCATAGCACCGGGACTCCATCTTGGTATTTCTAATTCACGTTCGTCGTTTTCCTTGTCAACAGGGAAGCTTGAAATTGGATTATAATCGGGCAGTTTTGCCTTTTGTGTTTTTTGTTGTGTATGAGTGAGTGCATATGGAGTAGTAGTAGTAGTACAAATAGTAGTAGTAGTTTTAATAAAAGAAGAGCAGAATAGGTATGTAGGTTGGTTGATTGATTGGTTGGTTGATAATAGAAGTAGTAGTAGTAGTAGTAGTTTTGGTTGGTGGTGATGTATTGGTTGGTTGATTGATTGATTTGTAGTTGAGGTGTTGAGGTGATAGGTTGATTGGTTGGTTGAAAGGATTGATATAAATATGGAAGGTATAAAAAAAAAAGTTAATTAGTGGAAAAATCAAAAATATGTTTAAAGTTTTTGGGTAGTGGGATAATGAAAAAATCGAATAAACAAATTTTTTATGTTAATTGCATTAAATGACAATTTTGTTTTTTTTGGTATAGTACTACGGATTTAAACAGATTATATACATATATTTAAAATTGTTGTTTTTGTGTGTTATTTATTTCATATTTATATGTAGGTTACAAAAAAAATATTGTTTGTATAAATATAGATATAAATAAAACACAAGAAATATACACAATAAATACTTATTTTACGTCTACTTTTATTTAAAACTAATGCAAATGAGGATGCATGATAACGATTTTGTAATGTGATGAAATGTAGTAATGAGTGGACTAAGAGGATAGGATTTATAAGATGGGAAAGGGATGGATAGGGGTTTAAAATAATGATAACAACTAGTAAAGTTTTATTGTTGAATGAACTTAATTTTTAGTATTCAAAATTGTATGTAAAGGAATCTGATTTAAGAAAACTTTTTAAAAAGTTTCAACATTTCATATAAATTTTTATAGAAATTTAAGAAGTGACAGAAAAATTTTAGAAATTTAGGTGCACACAGAAAAACTTTAGAAATTTAGGTACACACAGAAAAACTGTATTGTTTCTTCACTAAGGTTAAAACATAAACATTAGTTCTGGCAAAAATTGGTTAAAGTTTACAAAAAAAAAAATTAGTTGCATAGAAATTTGCGATTTTTTCACAAATTTAAAAATTTCATTAAAATTTTAAGTTTTATAGAAATAAATAATATTTTGTTTATTTTTTAGAAATTTAAAAATAATTTATAGAAATTTGAAAAGTTCATTGAAATTAAAAAAAATCATTGAAATTTGTAAATTATGAAGTTTCAAAAAATTTTAAAATTTCAAAGCAATTTGAAAATTCCATGGAAATTAAACAATTTTATCGAAATTTGAAAATTTCATGAAAAGTTTCATAGAAATTGGGCAAATTCACTAAAATTAAAAATTTCATAGAAATTTAAGGATTTTAAAAAAAAAATTTTTAAATTTCATAGAAATTTAAAAAACTCATTGAAATTAAAAAATTTTGTAAAATTATCAAAGTAATTTTTGAAAATACCAAATTTTTAATTAATAACATTTAGTTTGTCGTGCTTAATTCCCAATTTTCATTCTTGATAAATACGCTAAAATTTATTGTTGAAAGATAAGCTCGTTCCTATGCGCATTTCCCTGGTTGCTTAGGCCAGATCACCTGGAAAATTTTACCTAAAAACTTAAGAAAAGCTAAAGATATTAAACATGCAAAAAAAAACTGTAGAGTGAATGAGAATTACAAACACTCAAAATTTTATTTGCCACGATTTTATCTTTTCTTACATTTTTTAAAAACAATTGCTTTATTTTATTGTTTTCACAAGAAAATCAAAATAAACAATTTGCCAGTTCAGTTTTTTTAATAAGTGAATAAAAAATTTTGTATTGCCAAAAAAAAAACTTTGAAAATCTATTTTATTTTGAGAACGTGTTTTATTCATCTCTCACATATAGACACTAAGGCCCTTATTGTGTAAAACGCAACGCAACGCCACGCCAGCCAGATATGCAGCGTTTGAAATTTAAAAACTCAATATGAATTTCTGTAGAAAACAACGACAATTTTAAAATTATATTTTTTACTTTGTTTGTGCTTTCCATGTAATTTTTAGCGTAACGTTGCTTTTTGCAAAATTAGGGCCTTGGATTTTTAAACGCGTTTAAGCACCTCGAATGTGATTAGAGCACTAATCACATCAATATCGAGATGATTACCCATACATAAAAATGATTTGTTAATAACTTCAAATTGACATAATTACAACAAAAGAATCCTCTGAACATACCTCAAACCAGTGTTCGAAAATAAACAGTACATAATTAAGCGTTCGGCTCACACACCCAAGAACGATATCTATTTTTTTTAGTGATTGTGAAGACGAACACAACCCTTAAAACCGTTCGTAACTTTGTTCAAGATAGAGGCGAACATTATACAGTGTTCTGTTCTTCGTTAAAAAAAAAACAGAACAATTGTAGTGATACTGTAGAAAAGCATTATATGTTAATGTTTCTTTTTTTTACATTGATAAGGAAATAAACAAACAAAAACTTTTAGCAACGACCGCAGCACGAACATCTTGTGTGTGTACTGTGTATATGTTTTGTTTGTGTAAAATTTTTTTCGTGTTTTTTTTTTTTTTTTTTTTTGTAAAAAATGTTTGATTTTTTTTTACCAGCCAAAGGGGACGAACATTAATGAGCCGAACCGAACACAATTAAGTTTGTGGTTTTAAAAAAACCGAACGGAATGAAATGTTCTCATCTTTTGTTGAGTTTGGTAAAAAACCGTATTATTTTTGTGTTCAAAAGATGACAAACAGGAAAACGTTATTTAGCGTTCGTGTTTTCCACAAGCCGAACACTAAGCAGCGATATTTAGTGTTTATTTTTGAACACTGCCTCAAACTAAGTTTGATGTAGCATCGGCCACAATAAACGTACATCTCACGTGTAAACCCGACCACGATTTCTTCTATATGTTTATATTTCGTCCTTAAATAATCCATCAATTTTTACAATTTCAACGTTAACATATTTCAAAGAATCTTCTGATTTGTATACTTTAAAGTAATTAAAATTAGTTTGTTCTGTTTTTAATCCAAACTTTTATATTTTAATCAGGCTAAAGTTCATTAGATTTTATTTTCATTAAACTAATTTTATGAAGAAAGGAATTTTACAACAACATGAAATTAATTAAAATTCATTGATAATTTTTCATTATTGACTGACCGGGGAATTGAAAACACGTTCACGGACAGGTTGATTTGACATGTTTCGATAGTAACCACACTATCTCTTCAGATATCTTCGCCATTAACGACGGCTGCAGACATTAGTCAAACATTAATCTTAAACCAAATGGTATTCTTATTTGGCTGATCGAAATTTGCTTTTGAACGATTACACTGCGGAACAGTAATTTTGCGGCCTGGAATTTGGTTGCAAATTTTTAATAATTTTAAGTCTTTGATTTCTAATCTAATCTCCATGTTTCTCTATCAGCTCTAGTTTTCTAGTTTAAGGCACTTTCACTACATATTTTGGAATAACTTGAAAACGGTTGACCATGTTCAGTGAAAAAAAAAATCCGAAACTCGGCAACAATATTATCAGTTTTCTCAGTAAATTGTGAATAAAATCAAAAGTTGTGCACTTATTTCAATGAAACACACTTCATTTCATTCGAAATTATGTTAAGCTAAATGTTTTTAGACCAAAACTGTGATTTTTGTAAAAGAGGATTAAATAAACAAAAGTGTTATTTAAATTCATGTCAAATGTTGCACTCTTGTGAAAAAGCAAAAGTGCAAAAACATTACCACATAGAAAATTATTTCGCATAAATTATGCAAAATTGTCAGGGTCTCACCCTACGTTTCCACATGCAAGTTATTGCTTGCAAATAGTGTATACGTATTATCAACGAAAAATCGAGAAAACAGCCGATTGGCTGAAAGTACAAAAATTGTGTGAATGTTAGTGAAAAAGTGTGAGTGTATCGAGTTTTTCCAACTTGCACTTGCATGTGGAAACGGGGGGTAAGTAAGTGCAAGATTATCAGAGTAAATGTATAACAATTTTGCAACTGTATATAAAATAAACTCTGCACTTAACAACAACGCAGGAAAAATAAACTTTGTAAAAAATAAAACAACTAAAAAAAAAGAAAAATTGTCAAAAAAAAAAATAGAATAAAAATAAGGAAATACTTGTCTGACTTGTAAATTAATAAAATTAATCATATTGTGTATTTATTAACAAACTTTAAAATTTATTAAAAAAAATTTTTTTATATAATCGCAAGTGAAGGCATCTTGGAGTATTGTCAAATGGAAGGTGCGTTGTTTAAAAAGTTGTTTCGGAAAAGCTGAAAATTAAAGTTGCAAACAAAATGGGTTGCTCACGTCAAATGAGCGCAACTATGCTATTTTTCACAGTTGCAAAGTTGAAAAAAATTGACGTGAATACCTTTAATATTGTATGCGAAAATTTGCAACGTTCTGTTTTTGTTATTGTTAATCATTTTTCTTGAGAATGATATCCGAAAGATTTTGAAATATCGAAAATAAATAATATTAAAAAAATAATTGCTGAAATATGTATATCGTAAGGTCGAAATAAAACTCATATAAATTCAATTAAGCAATTCACACTTGCTATTATGTCATATTGGTTGTATTTGCTATAATTTTATGAATGTGACTGACCTTCATAAAAATAAAGTAAATACAACCAACCTGACACAATAGCACACTTAGTGCATTGTCTGAATATAATTTTTTAAGAAATATTATGTTTTCAAAAATTTAACCTTTACATTTAAAGGGTTTACCCCCCTTTTTATAAGTAATTGTATATTAAATATGTAAGCAAACGTTTATTAAGGAAAATTTTCATAAAATATTTGTTTTGTAAACGTTAATTAAATTAAAAAAAAAAAAATATGAATACAGGCATTAATGTTGATTTTTGAAAATTTTTTTAGTATTTTCTACAACATATTTAAAACGTTTGATTGCATTCTATAAAATTTTAATTTGCCTCTCAATTTTTAAAAAAAAAAAATGTTGGCAAGTGAGAAGAACATTACAAAAAATGACACGACAATCTTTAAAACTTCTAGCAAAAACACTTGTAAATATATGTAACTTTAAATTACATAATAAAATTTAGTATAAAGGGCGGTCCACCATAATATACGATGTTAATTGTGAGTCACACTTGAACACGTCAATTTTTCCCCCCAACTTAATTAATTTTTTTTTTTTTCAGTGTTTGACAGATTCAACCTTCGGCAGGTACACAATTGAGCAGCGCGTTAAGATAGTTGGTTGGACAGACAAATGTGAATGGTAAAACTTCGTATAGACAGTGGTCAAATCTTACAATGTTGTAATTTTTCTGACAATGGTGCCATTGTCAGATGCATTAATTTTACACATCTGCCAAATGAAACTGAGCTAACAATGTTCACACAGTTGCAAGACATTTTTAGGCAATTTTAATTTTAATTAAATTTTTAATTTTAAGCGACGAAACACACTTTCACCTCAGTGGATCCTTTAACAAGCAGAATTTCCGCTTTTGGGTAAATTTTCAACTGCTGTAAGGGATGCATTGCCTTGTGGATCGAGGACCAATGCAGGCAGACCTAAAAAAGAATTTAAGGATTGTCATCCTAAAGTGCAATACAAAAAATTGCAACATCTTTTGCAGTCCGCTAGTCAAGACGAGTTAGCCAAAGGAACAGAAAATAAAAAAAAGTTGCAGAGATGAAAAAATACATTCAACAAAAATTTAAAGAGGAGCTTGGCTTGCTAATAGATATGCCAAAACAGCAGACCGGAAACACAAACGATGGTAATACCGCAAGGAAATTCTTTAGAAATGCCGAAAAGTCAGCCGAAATAACTGGCCTTAATTTAGATTTGATCAAGCGTTTTCATGTGCTGTTGGAGTGCCTAAATTGTGGTCTTAAAATTGATTCAGAAAAGTTCGGCGAATATGCAAGAGAAACTTTGGAGTTGTATTTGAAAGAATATTTCTGGTACTCAATGCCTGTTAGTGTGCATAAAGTCCTTTGTCATGGAAAGGATATTATAGCCTCTTGCACTCTTCCGATTGGACAATTTTATGAAGAAGCTCAGGATGCAAGAAACAAACACTGCAGAAAATATCGCGAACTTTTTACTAGGAAAACATCCCGAATTGACACAAATACGGATTTATTTAATCGACTGCTTATTTCATCGGATCCGTACATCGCTAGTCTTCGTTAAGCACCTAAAACCAAGCGTAGTGAAGTTACTCCAGAAGTTTTAGAGGTGTTAGAAACATTTTAAGACCCATGCAATGATTACGAGTATTCAGACGATTGCAATGAGACTAGTTCTGAATTGATGTTTTTTTAATTGTTCTATAATTAAAAACGTAAATAAACTCAAAGACTTAAAAAAAAACACATTAATTTTTATTAAAACTTTAAAAAAATCACAAACAGAACTGGTTTACTGGTTTAAATAATAAAGTTCCGCTAAACTCAAGAAATTTCGCACTGTGCGGCGTCATCGTTCCGTGTTTCTTCGAAAATACGGTCAACCAAGCAAGCAATTCCCGAGAATGGTGTTCGCTATTGCGAGATGATAACGGGCTCGCGAGATGATAACGGACTTATTGTGGCCAGAAATTGAGGATATGGACCTAGACGATAAAGGGTTCCAACAGAATGGTGCCACACAGTCAACGAAACAATGACAATTTTGCGCGAATAATTCAATGGCCGTGTTATCTCACTTCGTGGCGATGTCATTTGGCCGCCACGATAATGTAAATTGACACCATTGGACTTCTTTCTTTGCGGATATTTAAAAGGAAAAGTGTACGTCAATAAGCCAAGAACAATTCAAAGGCTAACGGATGAGATGATTCGGCATATAAACGACATTGAACCTCTGTTATGTCTCAGAGCCATTTAAAAAAATGGACCATTGGATAGAGTTATGCCACCGAAAACGTGGCGAGCATTTATTTCATATTTTGTTTCACACATAATTTTCATAGCTTCTTCTATAATAATAAAAAATATTAAGATATTTCTCTGAAAAGTTTTTGTTTTATTTACAATTAAAATCGTGCGTTTCGGCTGGACCACCCTTTAGATGCTACATATGTTCTTCAATTTCTAAAATCTTTTTCAACATTGTGTATTTATTGTACAAACTTTATATTCATTAAAATATTAATTCAATTTTTCAGGGAGGTGGTTAGAAGACAACCAACTCACTCATTTAATGTTTCAAGTCTATATATTTCATTTCAAACTTTATTAAATGTTAACATTATATTTCTATTACAATTATTATTATTTATTAAGCCAATTGTAAATTAAACAGCCAATTATGTATGTACGTTTATATGAATGTATGTAAAAGTATTTGTATAAAATTCTAATACATACAGACATTTCAATAGACAGGGAGAAGGAAAATAAGCAGGAGGTTGGGTTAATTGCATATTTATTGATTTGTTGTTGCTGTTATTTGTTTTTTTTTTTATTTATTTATTTAATACAGTCTATAGTAATAAATATATGTTTATACAACAACGCAAATCTAGTAAACATTTAAACAATTAGTACAATTAATTAAAACAAATAAAATATCTTCATTATCAGCTACTTTTGTGTTGTATTTCAATAATATTCTAAACAGTCTACTCGTTCGTATTGATTGCAAATTGTGTTTAACAATCGTTTTACACGACATTTTGAGATATAAAAAATTTTATTTAATATTTTGTTCGAATACAGTGATAAAAATGTAGTTGATATTACAATGAAAAAAAAAAAACATTCTATTATCTAAAAGTTTATCTTTTGTTAATTAAAAACAATATTGATTTATAAAATATTTTATTATGTCACAAAACTACATCTGTGTATGTAAATAAAATTTAAAGTAAAATAATACCACAAAATGTTTTTGAATTCGTCTAATTTTTTAGGATCTTAATGCCTGTTTTTAGAAAATGAAAACAAAATTTCGCGTGAAGTTATATTGAAAACAACAATAAAATACGAAAATTTGTTTTTGTTTTCCATATTCTTTCTCACACGAAATTTTGTTTTCATTTTCAAAAAAGAGGAGGTAAAATAACTAGTTAGCTCATAAGCTGAATACAAAGTTTTTGCACTTTAAATCCGGCTTTTACTCCGATACAGGTTTTGGTAAAAAAAACCCTTCCTTTAAATATTAGGAGTTCAAAAAATCATCTGCCGTGCGGAAAAATTTGGTGAATTTGAAGTTATTAGTATTAAATTTGATAATAAAAATTGTAAAATTCCATAGGAATTTGAAAATTTCTTAAAAATTTTAAAATTTAATAAAAATTGAATTTGGGAATTACTTCTTTTTTTATAAATTATTATACCCTTCACCGAAGTTAAAATGATATTCATGTGTTCTCATTACGTTTGTAATTTTTACAATAGTAATTCTAAATTTCTTAAGGTACGTTCAGACCTAACAAATATTTGACGAACAAATCCAAAAAATTGGCCAGTAAATTGATCAAACTTGAGCTTTATTATCAAAAAATTTTTTTTTTATTTACTTAACATTATTTGTAGGACGAGTTCCAGGATCGGATGCAGAAGCCCAATCAGCTACTCATCTTAAAACAAATGATTACCGAAACCTCAAACAATGTAAATGAAAAACAATCGATCCCTCTGATGACGACCTTCAGCTTTAAACAACGGACACGATTTGGAACTTGGAACGTGAGGACGCTTTTAGATTCTTCGAAGCTTGCGCAGGTCTGCAGGGAAGCAAGAACTTACAACCTCGCCTTCCTAGGACTTTGTGAAACCAGATGGCCGGATTCAGGAGAGTTCTCAACATCTGATAATTTCACTATGATCTACTCTGGCAAACCAGCCGACCAACAACGGTCTAGTGGAGTGGGGATACTACTAAGCAGGGAAGCGCGGAGTGCGCTGATAGACTGGCACCCATATTCTGATAGAATAATTACAGCACGACTCCGAACACGCGCTCGAAACATCACATGTATACAATGTTATGCACCCACAGAAACTTCTGACACACAGACTAAAGAAGACTTCTATAGCCAGCTAGCCAGAGTAACCTCAGCTGCACACAGGGGTGATATATTATTGGTGATGGGTGATTTTAACGCTCAAGTGGGCAACGATAACTCAAATCGAGAACCAGCTATGGGCGTCCATGGCATAGGAAGAATGACCGAAAATGGAGAGTTGTTTACAGAAATGTGTTTGGGCAACAAACTGGTTATAGGTGGTACAATTTTTCCACACAGAAAAGTCCATAAAGCCACGTGGGTATCACCTGATCATCGAACAGAAAACCAGATCGACCACATCGCTATTAGCAAGACATGGCGTGGCTCCCTATTAGATGTGCGAAATAAACGTGGTGCTGACTGTTCCAGTGACCACCATCTCCTTGTGGGTACCATCAGATTAAGAGTTGCGGCGGTGAAGACGGGTATTCAAACCCACAGAAAATTTGATGTCCAGAAGCTAAATGACCCCAACGTCAAAACTACCTACACCCAGGCCTTGAGAAACTCAGCAGGAACCAACCAAAATCTTACTGACGAATTTGAAAATGTGAGGGACCTTATATGTGATGCTGCAGCAAAACATATTGGATACAAAATCCCCGAAAGAAAGCCGTGGATATCCGAAACAACGTGGAGTTTCATTACCACGAGAAAAGAAATCAAGTCTCAAATGAATAATGCCAGAACAAGCTTGGAAAAATCCAGACTCCAGGCCAACTACAGTTTTATTGACAGAGAAGTTAAGCGTAGTGCGCGTAGAGACAAACGTAAATGGGTGGAAAACCTTGCCACAGAAGCACAAACTGCAGCCGAGTCAGGTAGAACACGAGACTTATACAAAACAATAAAAAAACTTACTAATAAAAAATTCAACTCGTCAAAACCGCTACGAAACAGCAACGGCGATCTTATCACCTCAAAAAATACTCAGCTTCAAATTTGGACACATCATTATGCCAACATGCTGTCATCGGACATGCACATACCACATCCGATATGCAATTGCACTACCCACACCGAGAGGACCGACATACCCGTACCCACCCCTACAGTAGATGAAATAGTTGACGCTATACACGCCCTTAAAAACCACAAGGCTCCAGGACCTGACAACATCAATCCTGAGCTGTTAAAAGTAGACCCCCAAACAAGTGCCTTCCTGCTCCAGAATGTGGTAAAAAGATTGTGGGACAACAATGAGCTCTCCGACGAATTGAAAGAGGGCCTGATCATCAACATACCGAAGAAAGGTGATCTTACAGAGTGTAGAAACTGGAGGGGAATAACACTTCTAAGCATGATAAACAAGATAATCGCTAATATTATCAATAGAAGACTTTCTGACTCCCTTGACAAAGAGTTTCGTTGTGAACAGGCGGGTTTTAGATCACAAAAGTCTTGCTTAGATCATATAAACAGCCTCCGTATTATAATTGAGCAGTCAGTCGAATGGAGATCGCCCCTTTACCTAGTCTTTATAGATTTCGAAAAAGCTTTTGACACACTTTCACACGATGCCATTTGGAAGGCACTGACCTGTAAAGGCGTTCCTGGAAAAATAATTGAGATCATTCAGGAGTTGTACAGAAACGCAAATTGTCGTATACTACACCAGAACTCAATAAGCGGCAAAGATTCTGTTAAAGCGGGTGTGCGTCAAGGCTGCATATTGTCACCGTTACTTTTTAACGTTGTGCTGGACATCGTTATGAAAAATGCAACGGCCAACAACAGAGGCATAATGTGGGGACTTGTCGAGCGTTTGGCCGATCTTGAATATGCCGACGACATATGCCTTCTAACACATAGTCACTCCGACATGTTAGAAAGCCTAAAAATGGTAGAGTCAGAAGCTGCAAAGGCAGGCCTCAAAATAAATATTCCTAAGACAAAGGCCATGAGAATAAATTCCACATGTAACAGGCCTTTTTCCATCCAAAACATTCAAATCCAGGATGTTAACACTTTTTGCTACTTGGGTAGCATCATAACAACGACCGGAGGATCTTCTGATGATGTACTGAATCGCACTATGAAAGCCCGACAAGCGTTCGGCCAACTCAGCACAGTGTGGAAATCACCAGTCATCTCCACCCACACAAAAATCAACATCTTCAATTCATGTGTGAAATCTGTTCTTCTCTATGGGTGCGAAACGTGGAACATGGCTACCAAAGATGTGAACACCCTGCAAGTCTTCGTCAACAAATGCCTGAGAAGAATATTAAAAATTTTTTGGCCCAACAGGATATCCAATGTACAACTCTGGGAACGCACTCATCAGAAGCAAATACAAATCGAAGTGTTAAGAAGGAAATGGCGCTGGATTGGCCATGCACTGCGAAGATCTCCAGATGACGTAACCCGTAATGCTATAGACTGGAACCCACAGGGTAGTAGAAGAAGAGGACGACCAGCACACACTTGGCGAAGACAGCTAGACTTAGAAGCCTTGAGAGCAGGCAAAACCTGGAACGAAATAAAGAACCTTGCACCAAGTAGAAACGAATGGCGAAACTTTGTTGAGGCCCTATGCTCCTTATAGGAACTAAAGGAACTAATATATATATTTGTAGGACGATAATGGTACAATGTAATTCAGAAACTGTATGGTTACAGATGAAGGAGGTACTGGTAAAGATGTTGATTGCCGTATACGAAAAGCACTCGGAGCTTACACAACTTTGAACAGAGTCTGCAACAATAATATATACATATATAGCATAGCAACAAAAATTCAAATCTTTAAGTCATGCGAATTTTTGTTCTTCTGCATGGGTGTGAAACGTGGTCTACCACGGATATAATATAGAATAAACTGCGTGTTTTTGTCAACAGATGCCTCCGCAGAATTAATATAAAGTTTATATAAAAAAGAAATAATTCCCACAATCTATTTTTTTAATAAAATTTAAAATTCCGTAGAAATTTAAAAAAATTAAATTTAAATAATTAAATAAAAATTTGTTAAAATTGAACATAGAACATTATAAATTATTTAATTATTTAAATGTTTTTTGAATGTGTTTTTTAACTTCTCCTAAATATACAAAGGCTGATAAATAAGATCGTGACTTTTTGAATTTCTCGCTTCTTATTGAAGTACTTTTTCTCCTCGCATCCGCCCTATTCTCTGGGTGAAACTACGAGTGACTCTTCTTTGTTTCCAAGCCTGAAGAAATGGCTCGGCGGAAAGAGATTTGACTTCAACGATAATATCATCTCGCAAACAAATACCTATTTTGATGACCTGACAAATCTTAATTTTTGAATTGGAAAAAATAATTTTATATCCAAAAATCTGTGTTTAGTTTCAAAACTCATGGACACACGTATATACATATGGGAACTCCACAGAAATGTCACGTTACGCCAACAAGCAAATAAACTTGTACAGGGTGTTTTTTTAAGCTAGAAACAACTTTAAATTGTAAAAAGTAACACAAAAAAATTAAATTTTGATGAAATATTTTTTTTTATCGTTTCAGTATACTCTGACAAATCATCATGAATAGACTCACGCTTGAACAACGCTACGAAATTATCCAAATTTACTTTGAAAAATTTAAAAATTTAATCCAAATTTAAATCGCAAAATTGTGTTCAGCGATGAGGCGCATTTTTGGCTTAACGGGTTTGTTATTAAGCAAAATTGCCGCATATGGAGCGAGACCAATCCACAAGAGACCCAACAGACTCCATTACATCCAGAAAAATGCACCGTTTGGTGCGGTTTTCACGCTGGTGGCATCATCGGACCTTATTTCTTCAAAAATGAGGCCGGAGCTCGCGTTACGGTCAATGGAGATCGTTACCGCACCATGATCAATGATTTTTTGTTTGAAAATATGGATGACATTGATCCGGAGGAGATGTGGTTTCAACAGGATGGCGCTACGTGCCATACGGCGAACGCAACCATCGACTTATTGAAATCAAAATTTGGCGATAAGTTGATTTCGAGAAATGGACCTGTCAATTGGCCTCCAAGGTCGTGCGATTTGACACCTCTCGATTATTTCCTGCGGGGCTACGTGAAGTCACTGGTTTATGCTGATAAACCAGCTACAATTGACGCCTTGGAGGCCAGCATTGTTCGTGTTATTCGTGACATACGGCCAGCAGTGCTCGAAAAAGTGGCCCAAAATTGGACGTCCAGAATGCGCTTCGTCAAGAACAGCCGCGGTGCCCATATGCCCGAAATCATTTTCAAATGTTAATGTCACGTATTGATCTTTCGAATAAAAAAAAAATTTTGATTACAATTTAATTTTTTGTGTTATTTTTTACAATTTCAAGTTCTTTCGGGCTTAAAAAAACACCCTTTATTTTACCCCCATGTTGTTTAGATTTTTCCTCTCTTTCACTAAATTGCGCTTAACATCAAAAAAAATAAATCAATTATTCTTTGGAAACAGTTTTAAATGCTTGGTGGTGTAAGTGGTGTAACGTGACTAAAGCCTAGTACTCTGTTTAAATTTATGAAAAATGTTGAGCAACATTGATTATTTCACACGAAAATTTTGACGTGTATCAATGTTACCCATCTTGCGAGTTTGTACAATTTGACGATTTTATTCCTTTAAAGTATGCGACATTGTTTTGCGTATGTGAACAAACCCCACATGTATTTTACTAAAATATATTCTTTTAAATTAAAAATTTTATAAAAAAGAAAGTAAATATGTATAAAAACCTGTTACAGGTTGTGTTATTTTAATTTTTTATTTCTTATTTAATAATAAGTTCATACTTTTTTGCTTTTGCTTAAAATTCCACGTGAAATAAGTGCAGCTTCCATTATTTCGCAGTTGTAAAAAAAATGTTGCCAGAAACATTTCGGAACTTTTTCACAAAATGAACAGAGTATAAAGGCTCAGTTAGCCGGGAGTAACAGTAACAGTAACCTTACCGTAAAAAAGTAAGACCAATCTATTTCTTACAGATTGAGACGTAACATCTTACTGCTAACTATAATCGTTCTAATTGCTTTACAAACAACAAAATGAATCAGCTGATTTGAAACGTTACTGTTACTCCCGGCTAACTGAGCCTTAACTCCATCAAAATTATTTCGTACATATTCCGCACAATTTTTTTTCTTATACGTTTTGACAGCATTTCACGTGAAATGTTGAACAGAGTACCAGGCTTTAAAGAAGACTTTTCTGTGGAAATACCCAATTCTGAAGATTCAATGTCAACCAAAGTTTGAAATATTATTTTTATTGAAAAAATATTCAGAAAAAGTTTTTATATTGTAATTTAACTCAATTTCGAAAATGTTTTTAAAATTCTATAGAAATTTAAATATTTCAAAAATAAAAAAAAAATTAGAATTCAATAGAAATTTAGAAATTTTGTTAAATGTTTGAAAGCTTTTTAAAGTTCTATATAACTGGAAATATCAGAGTTTTAAAGTTTTGAAAGTGTTATAAATTTAAATATTTCATAGAAATTTGATCGGTGAATCCGTCTTAAAATTCGATCGGGTAAATTAGGGAATTTTGTTTCAGAATCAAACGTAAAGATTCTAATCTGGAAGCAAGTCTTAAAGGATTTTAAATCGAACATTAAACTGTACACACAACTTTTGAAGTAAAACAAAACTTTTTGAAATATAATTGACTATTAAGTATTTCAAGTACCTTAAAAACAAAAAGTAAACAACTTTTTTTTATCTAAATTAAAGTGCTCAATAAAATACTTGAAATTACAAAAAGGAGGACAACTAAAATATCCGATTTGAGCTAAAACCGAACTTTTAAATCTGATAAGTTTTAATAAAGTACATATCAAAATAAAATATTTTTTTTAACATATACTATTTATCTTTTGTTTACTAAAACAGCAATTTTTTTTTTTTTTTTGTTAATAACAATTAAATTAGTATAGTGTTTGGAGGGGAAAAACAATTTTGAACTTTTTAATTTTTAATTTGAAAAAAATTTTAAAATTAACTAAAAAAAAAAAAATAGATTTGGATAAACAAAAAAAGGCACAAGTAGAATTGTTACCGTGAAATTTGTGAGTTATGTACGTACATAGACATCGTTTACCTGGTGGCCGGGACCCACTCGAATTTCTCCTTGAGTGGAGGCCGCCATTACCCTTCCACCACACTTTTACGGTCCAGTGTTAAGCTGTTTTTGTGCCCCGTTGTAATGAAATTATAATCAATTAACAATGAAATTATTTTTCTGTAACGAGAGGAAAAACAAACATTGAAGAAGATAATTAATATAAAATTATTACAATTTATGCCGAGAAGTCATTTAAAATAAACAATTTATTTTTTATTTAGGTTTTGGAAATTTTAAGTTGAATTAAAAAATTAATCTATTACATTAATTAACCTTTCAGAATCTATTCTATTTTAGATAAATCCAATTATTTTTTAATTTTATTTATTTTTTAATAATAATTATTTTTTCTTGGTTTTTTCTAGCATTTTGTGACAGAAGACTTGGGATATTAATTATGAATAACTATAAAATCGAACAACGAACAAAAATAATTGAACCCGATTTATTATCATTAAAATGACTTGTCTTGGGTGTGTGAAATACAGGGTGGCACAGAAAAAACTTTATGGTTTGAATTTTTTAAAACTCTTTTAGTTATTATTTTTCTTTGTTTGTTTTTAGGAATTTTATGAAAGACTTGGGAAATTAATTATGAACAACTCTAAAATCGAAGAAAAATAATAACACCCACAATTCTGGGAAAAGTTATGTGCGAAGCGAAAATGGACATCACTTAGAGAATACCATTTTTCAAAGGTAATTGAAAAAATTTTCCAAATAATAAACATACTGTTTATAACAAAAAAAAGTAATAATAATCGCATAAATAAAGTTTTAAGCCATATAGCTCATACTGCGCCACCATGTATATCATAATACCCCTAATATTTATTTATTTATATCTAAAGAACATTGTTTCTTTGTACACTTGCATACATTTCGGAGGAACGCATGGACAATTTAAAAAATGTGTAACAGGCATTCAAACTTGAACTGTGGGCTGCGGAGTCGTCAAAAAATAGTGCTAACTCCGACTTCAACCGTGAAATTTTGTAAGTCCGACTCCTACCCTTAAAACTATGCTAACTGCATATGACACTGGTCCTTATTTGACTTTAAACTCTTTTTTTTTAATGCAGTACCTTTTAAATGAATAAATAAAGCAAGAAAATGTTTCTGTAAAAATTTAAAATTGATATTTTATTTCTAACACGTGCCATTGTAACACGTGCAAAGTAAAGTAGAAAAGTTTTGGAGTCGGAGTAACGAGTTTTTGTGGGTACTTCGACTTCGACACCGGTACAAAAACCTCAACTTCGACTCCGACTCAACAGCCCTGCTTAAAACATCTAACATTTGCCATCAATCAAAAATGTCACCATTTCTTAAAAAAAAAACTTTTTTTTTTTATTTTTTTTTTACAAAAGTGCCAAATTAAAAAAAACCAAAATGTATTTGGAACTAATTTCTTTTAATAATATAAAAAAATTAAAACAAGAAAGACTTGGAAAAAAAAACTTGACATATGGTAACGCTGCTTTTAAAACAAATGCCATTTTGTCAGTGCCATAATAATAGAATTTATTGCCATTTTTCTAGTGATGCCACTAAAATTATCGGATGATGTAGAATGGAATACAAAGAGAAAGAACATCTTGTTATACCCTTTTTCCCTCTCTCCTAAAAACTCAAGACTTGACGAGTCAAACTTGACCCGGCACTTAGAAATTGCTAAATGCATTTTTAACATTTATCTATAGATGATAGTGGTATTCAAATGGTTGTCATAATGTAAAATGCCCCAAAATTCCTAAATTTCGATTACGTTCCCGCATTCAGTTACGCATCAATCGCAAAAATGTATAACAACAAAAAAAAAACTGAATCGAAAAAAACAAGACAAGATTTGCCCCTTTTGCTGTGAAACGTATGAAATCGGAACAAAATAAATAAGCAATTTTGAAAACATTTTAACGAAACGGAACGCTGAGTACCAAAGTTACCAAACGGAGAAAATTTCTATTCGAATCGAAACGTAGAAAAGGTGTTAAGTGATATCCAGTGATGAAATATTTAAAGTTGTCAAAACGCAGTCGTAAGGACCATCACAGGCTGCCTTCAAATAACCTTTGAACACCATATTTATGAGGAGACAAAGGTTCCAGCTATCTAGAAACACAACGTCATGTTGAAGAAACAGTTCATTCTGGGATGTCATCGGAGAAGTCGTCCAAACTTCGACATCACACAGTTAGAGGCTCACCCGAGGCATGTCAGACAGGGCCTACGTTTATACGGGGAGAGTGTACTGGAGTAAGCGCAAGAAACATTAAATCGCAGCTCGTATATGACAGCTTTGAACGGCATTCATAGAGACGCAACCAACTCCGCGGTAGCAGATTACCGCACGAATGTCGTAGTAGTACTAATTTTTAAAATATATTTGAAAATTTATAAAACAAAATGTTTTAAAACAAATGTTAAATATCTGAGTATGTATTTAGATATTCTGATTTACAATTTCAGTGTTCAAGAGATTTGGCCCGTTGAAGAGAACGCCTATTTTAAGGGTCTAGAAAAAGCCTATTTTTTGCAAGTACATACATATATCGAATTAAAATCAAATATGTAAAAAAGTAAATCGTTTAAATATCTTTTATTTAAAAAGTCTTTGGGCTTTTAATCTTATTATACAGCTTTCAAGCTGACTTTAGAATGCAGAGTTTAAACTGGAAGAAAAGAGTTAAGAAAAGGACGTGTAATAAAAGTAGTTTAACTCTAAAATTTTAAAAACCATTTATTTGTTTTAGAAATTTCTGCCACTTTTAGCCCCCATTAAAAAAGCGTGTCATCCAAATTTATTCTACAAAGAGGATGGGATGTATCATAAAATAAATCCCCTTAGTGAAATGTATGAAATATCAGTTTTTGTTGAATATTACACCCTTTCCTTTTGTATATGTATGTATATACAATATTTTGTTCGTAGTCTAGTTTAAAAGTTTAATAGTTGTACATGCACAATTACATTTTATTAAGTGGTTGGTTGGTTGGTTCGTACATTGTAGAGGTGGTGATGATGATGATAAAGGTGGGGGTGATGGTGGTGGGTGAATATGTACAATTCTATGAGCCTTTGTGTGATTGTGTTTTTGTGTATGTGCTTGAGATAGCTGCAATTGACAAGTAAACATGATTAAATATTAAGTGGAAAAAACATGGCCTAAAGGTGTAACTAGCAATAATACCGAATATATATACACACACATAGAGTGTGTCAAAAGAAAAGTGCTGTCTGACAAAAGGGGTTAAAAATATTCAAATACAAGCATACGGACAATAAACGTCAGTAGCACTTATTTAAAATGGGTAGTGATTTGTTAAATCGTATAAATCAATATTGCATAACTAATTAATACTGACTAATAATAAATAAACCGGCAATAAAAGAAAATTTATACACAACATCATAATCGAGTCGTTTGTGTAAACAAAACAATCAAAAGGGATGAAAATTATTTTATAATGGATTTTTGGTACAGTAAAGTATTTAAAAGGGTTTCACTTCTGGGCCGGTTTCTAATGTGTTTTGATTTTTTAACATTCCGTTTCTAACATAATAAAATATTTCCATTTATACATTTGCACAATTACTTGTAAAGTTAGGAGAAGATCTAGTGATATCCTTGTTAAAAATTACTTATTCGTTTGGCTTTAAAAATGACCCACTAAATGTCTCTATGCCCAACATATTAAAGTAATTACATTAAGGGGACGATATAATCGTGTTCCGAACGTTAATTCCTTCACACATGGTCGTCCATTTATGGGTTGAGACAGTAGTCAAAGAGATTTGTGACTCTGTCCCGTGGCAGGGCAGCTACGCTGCTTCTGCTTGAGATGGGGGAAACTTAGGCTACTTTTTGGCCTCTTTACGGGACAATGAGGCCTTAGATACCATCAGCGTATAATGGATAATGTTATTATCAAGGTATGCAGAACTTGTGAGGTTGATGATGAAACGTTAGAATACATATCTGCTCATCTGGGCACTGTTTTTAAAAACTACATGTTACATGTCTACAAGTAAAATACATTTGAAAGAAAAACAAAAATTTTAAACTTGTTGTTTTTTTTAATGTATTTTACTTGTAGATTTGTAAGTTATAGTTTTAGAACTGGGACCTAATGTCCCCCCTTGGGGACTACCAGTCGAACTGGGTGGCAACTGATGAACCCAACTGAACTTTATGTTCTTTTACCAGGCAGGGTAATTGGCTTCATGCGTAGCCTGAACCTAACATGGCGAGATACACGGGCTGAACATAAGGTCCTCTGGTTCGTGGTACTTATGGCCTTTTGCATATGTATATGTATATCTTATTTTTTTTGCTAAGCACCAGCAAAAACGTCGGCAGAACAACGGCGCAATAATTGCTGATTATATTGCTGGAAAGCACGTGTAATTGCTTTGCCATAACCAAACGTACAGAGAAATGAAATGTCGGATAAATGACAACTGATTTTACAGCAGATTGCTAAGCAATCAGAAGAGCAATCGCTGCGCAATAGATTGCCACTCATGGCAATATGAGGTCAACACTTTGCAAATTTAATGGAGCAATCAAATTTGACGTTTGCCGCAATAAATATTGCTTCGTGGAGACCCGGGGTTACAAAGTCCTATGAAAGTCGTAAGACTTGTATTATGGTCTGAAACTGACATAACTAATATAATTTATTTAAGTGTCTGTCAATTCAAAGCTGTATGTATTTGAGTTCTATTTGAGATGACATCTGCAAATAATTTATTGTTGCAAATGTTTCGTTTATAAGTAAATAAAGCCTCAAGGCGGCATTACTATTATTATTTTAATCGTTACATATGAATAACAATTATTTGCAAAACACAAAGTAAAATTGCCTTTCTTTGAAACTTTTCTCAGTTTCATGCAGCCATAAAATGAAATAAACAGGGTGTATTAAAAAGAAAAGTTATTTAGAAAAGTAAAAGAGAGTTGTGAGCGTCTGTGGTGTTTAACGCACAACCTATCACCTAGGGCCAACCAGGCCGTTTTGTTTGTTAGCCTTCAGGTATTTTGCAATTCCTCTTTGCAATGGTTCGGTGGTGAAGCGTCGCAAAACTGTACTGCACTGTACTGTACTCGATGTGTATCACTAACCATATGCACTCGTGTAAGTTAAAATAACCTTGATATAAATAATTAACACAGCCTATACGTCTAAAGCTGAAAAGTTGCAATTTGGATCGAAGGTTGGTCTCTCGCCAAATGATGGGATTCTCGGAAATACGTTTTTTGTTAAAAAAAAAACTAAGCGCAAAAGTGTCTGGCACTTTTTTTGAAATTTGGCCCTTTTAGGGGATAAACGGGTAAAACCTGTATTTAGGAACTTTTTTGTCATCTCATCTATCTTTTAAGCCAATAGACATGGAAAAAAATTATATCACATTCGTAACTTATATACATAATACAAATATAAGATTCGAGTGTTTAAGGGGTCAAAATCGTCCCATGTTTGGTACTTTTTTGACAAAACAGTTATCTCCACTTATTGCCATATTTATATAGGTATATAAAATTCAAACGTTTCTACTTATGCCCGTTATGTCTGACTGAAACCATCCAACCGATGTGCTCCACACCGGTTTCATTAGAAAGGCAATTTTGTGAAGATGGTTTGGGCTATACATTTTTTTTCAAAACTAGGACTGCATCTCCGAAACTATCATACAGATTTTAATGTTCCTAAATTTAAGTTTTAAAATATTATTTTAAAAACCCTTGAACTCTAGCACACACGCTAAGAAAAAACATGGTTGTGGTAAACATTAGAATATGACCAGCATATTATGATAAGATCCATGATTGTAGTCACCATATTACGATTCGTAATATTACATCATAACATTTTTGCCTTAATCATATTCTTATCATGTTAATCATGATAAGTTAAGAAGTAATCATATTATTGTCATGTTAATCACAACAAATTTAGAAGTTATCATATTATTCTACAACAATAAAAATATTAAAATTTTTTTCTCGATTTTTTATTTTGTGGCATTTTACAATTTTTTTGTTGAATGTAAATACAATTTCTTTTTTTTTTTTTTAATTTCTGTAAACTAGAGCTGCAAAACAATCGATAGTACTATCGATAGTATCGATAGTTTAATTTTTGGCGGACTATCGATAGTTTTTATCACTATCGGAAAATTTTAAAAGTAACTGCTAAGTTGATTAGATGTAGTCAACGAAACATTTTAAACAACTCATTCGATGCAAGTTTTAAGCAGTGTTCTTTGGGAAAAAGAAAAAAGGAAAAAGTACTTAAGTTGACTTAAGTTAAATTTGAGTTTTTTTTTAGATCTTCATATGCAAATGCACACATGCAACAACAACTAGAAACAATAGCACCCTTGAGACCTTCACAATATTTGAAATATTAAAGGTCGAACAAAATACATATTATATAAACTTCAAAATATATATAACCTCAGATAAGTGATGATTATGTTAGAAAAGGAGTAAATTTTCAAAAATCACCTTTAAAACTTAAAACATCGACTTAAGCACTTTTTCCTTATTGCCACAGAATTGTATACTTATATACATATTAAAATAATGTAAAGCGTACCTACCTTATAAAAACTAAATTAATTCAAAGAGTGTTACCTTGTTTATTGAGCTAAAATAATTTTAAGTTTAAAAAAAAAATAATAGCAGCCAGGATTCTTCGCTAAATGTGGCTATTTTTTACCTGTTTATCATTTTTTTTCTTAACGAAAAGTCTTAAAAAAATTAATGGGGTTATTTTTTAAAACACTTTATTCTATTTCCTTGAAAAAATTTTATAAAAATTCTAAATATTTTATATGAATAAAATTTTAACGCAAGGGTTACGAAATAACCTTTTAAATTTCTAGACTTAAGTTGAATACTTTGACGTCGAAGGTGAAAAAACTGACAACCCTGATGACAATTAACCGTATCTATATCTATATAAAGTTTATATTAATTATAAACTATAGATGACACTGAAATTTAAAATGAATATGCTGGTTTTTATACTTGATAAACGTTTTCTGTAAATTAAGTTTTAAAACCTTTTCATTTTTTACCACCTTCATTGACTTCCGTATCCACAGAAGTGGCACAGAGAAACTTTTCGATACTATCGATAGTTTTTAAGCTAACTATCGAAACTATCGATTGGGCCGACTATCGATAGTTTTGCAGCTCTTTTGTAAACTTGTTTTTTTTAATGTTGAACCACTCACTAACAAATAATTCGATAGGCATATTTTATTATTTTGCAAATGGCGATAACAAAATATTATTAGAGTAAAGATATTTTGATTGCGTGTAAACATTCTATGAGTACACGTATAGAAAGTTATCATGTTATGACTATTAAATATCATGAAATGGTCGAGAGTAATATAATATGTTTTCAAAGTTGTCATTATTTAGTTGTTAGAAAAATGACTATTTTTCGGTCAACAATACTCAAATTTATAATTAAGATAAACATTGAAATGTTTACAGTAACTATTATGTATATTGCTGATTTTAAATAAAAATAACAATTATTTGTCTAAAACAACAATATATTGTTACAATAAACATAGCGTAGTTGCCGTGACCATGCCCAACCATATTTTTTATCTGCGTGTAGTTGCAGCTTATTTCAGTTCTTTAGAAATAATATATTCTAATTTCAAGGTTAATATTTTTTTCCTTTGTTATTGTTGACTTTATGGAGAACGTAAGTAAATTCACAATCAGAGCTGCCGTTTTTGGTTATTTCTAACCAAAATTGGTTATATTTTTTTTCAATGTGGAGATGTGAATATTTTTTCCATTTTGGTTACTTTTTTCTAAAACAATAATAATTACGAACAAATATGTTTTTCTTGGTACAATTATTTACGAGCTCGAATAATTTGTACTGTGTACTACGATTTTTTCATTATTTGTTACCAATAAACGGAAGTTTTTTATAATCCCTTTCAAAACAGCAACCAAATAATTTTTTTAGGGTTTTTGCTAAGAAAATATTGCCATTTGTGATTTTTATATTAAAAACGCCATGATCTGAAATCGTGAACAAATGAAGTTTTAATCAATAGAGATTTTCAATAATTTTTTTTAAATGAGCGTAGTTTTTCTTGATTTTAAGAGAAGTAAAAATAATTACTACTTATAGTAGGAAGTGCATAAAATCATCCGGAATCGATTTTAGAAAATTATTGAAAAATTACACAAAAGTTGTTTTAGTGTTTTTAAAAACTTGAAAATAAGTTTAAGGTTCTGAATTTAGGTTATTTCCAGAAGTATATTTATATACATATTTGAAAATACACGTTGGAATTTTAAAGATTTTTTTAAAATTACATTGATTTATGGAATTTTCTTTAATGGCTGTAAGTTTAAAGAAATTTGAAAAATAAAAAAAATTTTTTTACGAAAAAGTCTCAAATAAATAAAAACTTTTAATTAAGTTTCAAGTTATTTTTTAATATGTAAAAGAATTACATTTCTTGTTTTGTTTTCTTGATTTATAATTATTGTTTTACTATAAAGTGCAAATAACTTTTGTGTTACAATGTATTACAATGATTTTAATGATTTTCTCAATTAAGAAAAAGCACTTTAAATTTGGTTATATTTTTTTACATTTGGTAACATTTTCAAAAAATTTGGTTGTAAAAATTGTATTCGTTGTGGCAGCACTGTTCACAATATTATGTATTTATAAAACATTGACATACATATGTATGTAAATTTAAAGTTAATTGATTGGAGTTAAATAATTTCGAAAATATATACAAATTTGTAATAAATAACTTAACAAAAAAAAAGAGAAAGGAAAAAATAAACATAAGCTAAAGGTATTTTACAAATTTTAATACCTTTTCTTTAAACTTAAATACACACAAACATTACAAATCCGATTTAAGGATTTGTTTTTCTTATACACAATTTTTTTTTTTTTTTTAACTTAACATATTGTAAAACATTTCAAAATGAAAAACAAAGAAAAAAATTTAAGAAGGGCAAACATCTATCTACATATGTTCAAATATAATGATACCTAAAAGCAATTACAGGTGGTGGCTAAAGTTTTTAACATAAAATAATTAAGTAAATACCTACCTACCATACAAAATAGGAATTAAAAAAAAAATAGAAATAAGGGAACGTAAACTCTAACAATAAATTTTCACCTTAATAATTATAAAATTGGCTCAGTGCCAATTCTGTCTAAATTATTGTGCTCAACCCCTGTTGTCAAATATCTGTTTGTATGTACGTTTCTATGTGGAAAAATAAACTCAGTGTGTGGCGGCATGTTGTGTGAATGTTTTATTTTATTATTTGTATTATTTTTGTCGTTGTTGTTGCCTTTTATTAGTATAGAAAAAAAAACAAATTTGTCAAACAAAATGAAATACACTTAAGTACTCAAGTGTAACCAATTCTTAATGGTATTAAATAAAAATTTTACAAAAAAAAAAAAAAAAAAAAAAAAAAAAATCAAAAAAAACAATCAACAATATATAATGAAATCATAATAATAAAAACATATAAATATCACACATAATAAAAAAAAAACCTGAAACATGAAAAATAAAAATGTTTAGTCAATCAATTTTCAAACTGACTGACTGATAGATTTAAAGAATTTAATGAATGCATTGCTGTAAGTGAAATATAGGTACATATATGTATTTATTTTTTATTATGTACATAATTCTATTTTAATATCATTAACGAGATTCCGTAGAGAATTTTATTTTCCCTAGAGATTTGAAATGAGTTTATGACGTTTTAATGTGTGTAAAGACTAATTCAAAGACATGGACTACATGTTATAACATTGTTTATTTTGCTGTTAACACACAGCAATGTTAACATCGTAACAGTCACATAAAATACTTCTTAGAAACCATGAATTAAAATTGAGAAATCATTGCAGAACCAAAAACTAAAATTTATGTGCACAAATTATGGGTTTGTAAAGCCTTAAATTACAATTTTTACAGGATAAGCAAGAACTCTCTACGTTGAAAAATAACCTAAATATTTCAGAATTTTTAATTTTTTTTTTTTTCTTTTTTTTTAAGAAGAAATGTTAATAAACAAAAAAACATACAATATTTCGTTTTTTTTTGTGTTTGTTTTTTATTATTTCGTCAGCTCATTATTGGTTTGACCTACCGACCATTTAAGAGTAAATTATAGTATAAAGCATGATACAAAGAAACCAAGATAACGCATTCAGCCTTTAATAATGAAATGTTTCTGCGCATCTACGTCACATTAGCGTATAAGTACAGGTAAAATATAGAAACACAAAGAAACAAATATGAGTATAATATGCTGATGTGACGTCACATTAAACAGTTGAATTTTGTAAACATGCGCAATGCGTAATCTTGTTTTTATCATTGTTGGTATGAAGTACACTTTAAATACCCCCTTTCTAAACCAAAACCTGTTTCACGAAATTATTAATGGTTTCTGAGATATTAAGAATTAATTTTGCTTTATATCAACTATTTAACGTTTATTAACTGCCTGTTTTTAGAAAACATAAACAAGTGAGTGAGTGAGAAGTTATATTGAAAACAACAATAAAAAACGAAAATTTGTTTTTGTTTTCAATATAATTTCTCACTCACTCACTTATTTACGTTTTCTAAAAACAGGCAGTAAGTATTGTTTTGCTCTACACGCCACTGTTTTTGGCGAATGCCAGTCTTGCTTTGCTTCATTGCCGTAAGAAAAACAAGTAGTTAAAGCGAAAGCAAAATAAAATGCAACTCAATACAAATCAGTAAGTATACGTATACGTAGCACAAAAAGCTACTTTTTAGCAATAAATTTAGAAAAGTGGCGTATGCGGCAAAAAACTATACTTTTCACTTTCAATAAAATACTATTAACTTCTAAGTTCGTTAATGAACGTTTCCAAAAATGTACACTTTTCTTTAAAACATATGCCAGAAACAGTGGCGGAAATACAAAAAAATTCAATCGGGTATATTTTTAAAAAACTTCATCTAAATTGTCGTTTGTCTCCGCCACTTTTTGGCATACGAACTAAAGATTTTTCGAAAGGCGTGTGCACTAAGGCCTTTTAGAATTGTCTTGACACGAAACGTTATTCTTAATTGTAGGATGTACAATTTTCAAGAAACATGTATTTTAATACGGTGCATCGTAATCAGACAAAAAGTCGATTTTGAATTTTTTGTAATTAAGGACTTTTTAGCAATCATATTACGATATGTAGAAATGTTGCACTGTAAAATAAATTTTTAACCATTCACCACCTCTATTATACAAGTCGTTTTCGATGTCGAAGTCAATTTTAAGTTGTTTTCACATCAAGTCGACGTCTACCTCACTTCGATCTAAATTGGGTATTTTCTAAGAATGTTCAGTCAATTTCGACTATTTATCGAAAATTTTATTAAAAAAAAATACCATCTCTAATTATTTCTTCTTTGGAGGTTAAGTGTTTGTTTTTTATATTAAAATAAATAAAAAAGTAAAAAAAAAACTAAATGTAATGTATTCATTCTGGCGACTTTTGTTATTCAAGTGTTGCTCTATAGAGGTAATTTTTTTATGTATTTGAAACACAGGTATTTGGTAAACTTTTGGTGGACTTATTTATTACACAGGACAACAAATTTGTTACCCATGGACCAGAATATACTTTTCTAAATGTTTGGGTTGCGCTAAATACAACATCAGGTTTTCGCGATAGATTCGCTTAAAGTGTAAAAAAACCCCATATTTTTGCCATATTCGAAAGTTTATTAATAAATGGTCTTGTGGAAGAAGCTCTTGTGTCAACTGAATCTTAAATGCCAACAAATGTAAATCCTTGTGCAAAATTGGGGCCAAAGTTATTCTTTGAAGACCACGCTCCTGAGCACGGCGACGAATTGAGGTTGATGGATTGTTTTGACCACTTTCTTGAGCAGCAGTAGTGTTTTCAGCAGATCTTGCAGCACGTAGTGGTCTATGCTTGGGCCTATAACCATCAAACCCTCTTTCTTCGAAATCATTCACTACACGATAGTGCGTTTTGTTGGCACGTTGTTTCTCCCAAAAATTTCACGTAACTTTCTCATCGTCACAATTATCGATGATTGATTTTGATAAAATGTTTTAACGATCAATTAAAAACACGTTGGTTTATCGAATATTTTTCCATAATAAATTTGCCACGTGTCTACTTCACGACTGCCAAGACTTACGTTTACCAAAATGACGGCAAAACAGAGTAGAATACCTTCCCGGCGGACACTCTGTACATACATATAGCAAAAAATCAACATCTTAACCAAATGTTCCTATCTCATTGTATTCCATTCTACATTTTCCGATTATTTTTGTGTCATCACTAGAAAAGCGGCAATAAATTCTATTTTATTGTATATTATTATTGTGGCATCATTGACAAAATGGCATTTGTTTTGATAGCAGATTTACCATTTGTCAAGTTTTTCATTTTTTGAAAATCTTTGTTTGATTAATTTTTTTTTTTTTTTTTTGTTATATTTAAAGTTTTGGCACTTTTGTGGAGTTCTTTTAAATTTGCCCTTTTTTAAAACAAATGTATTTAAATATATTTATTTAATTTCTAATATCTTAAATATCATGAACTTTCATTTGAGTCGACGCAAAATTTTCTTTCGGCTAAAACGAAGTAAATGCCACTTGACGTCGACTTAAAAGCGCCGTAGAAAATACCAATTGACTGTCAATAGTAATCGATTGTCGATGGCTAAGATAATACAATTATTGTTCCGCTGCCGTCGACTTGTGTAAGCTTTCATATTAGGAGTAATTGATTTTCTAAAATAATTTTTAAAACTAAAAAACACATCTAATTTTCTTAAATTATTTTAGAACTTTTTAAAAATCGAAAAATAAAATATATTTACCATTTACTGAGCTACCTAAATAAGACAGGTAAGTGTTTTTCCTTTATTACAAAACTTTTTATTACGAAGCTTTATACTAATCAAACCTTTAGAACGCTAATTCAACACCTCCGCCTGGTAATGGAATATGTATGTACGTATAAACATACATACATATGTATGTAGATAAGGCAGATTATTTAAGTTAATTTAATTTTTTTTAATACCTATCGCGTGCGATAAAGTAAACAAATTTGCACTTAAAAGGTATACAAATTTTAATGAAAAATACCTATAAATAATAAATTTTACCTAAATACAAAAATGTTAACAAATTCAACCTGTCCACAAATACAAATAGCGTTTATAGATTATTGTAGCGTTGACCCTTGCCTTCATTTTCCATTAGGAAAAATATTAGGATAATAGGATAACGTTAACTGGCGCCAGAATGACGCTTAAGTTTGAAGGTACAAGGAGAAAAACTACATGTTTTTTCGTTTTTTAACAATTATGCCATTTAATAATTGCTTTTGCAATAAAAAAAAATCGAAATGTATACGTATGAGTAATTATCGTTCTAATGATATACAAATTTATTATAAAATTAAGTTATTAAAATTTCCCCGGGCCATTAAGGCCACTTGAACAAGAAATTTATGAGAAATCTTTGAATAAGAGCTTATTTCTTCTAAAAATATATCCGTATTTACTGGTAGGTATATGAGTTCTTGACTTCGTAGTATACCGTAACTTGTTCGCAATTCTGACCACAAACAAATAATTTTTTTAACGTCAGTTTTAAAATTTTGTTTAACAAATTTCAGAATTTTTTGATCACCACATTGGGCTTTATTGAGAATACGAGCTGTATCCCGCCGCTCGGGATTTTCCAAATAAAAACCAAATATTAAACACTGGAGAATTTTCTTAATAACTTGACCCCAGCGCTATTTACCCTGCGATTTACATTTTGCGATTTTCGGGAAAAACTAATTTTTTGGCCATATTTTGGGCGAATGAGCCCAATTTCCTTACTGTTATGAAACTTATTCAGTCGAGATTATTTTAAATACACATACATACTATGAAGGTTTCACTAAAATCTGAAAACATTAACCCTAAAGTCAATGGTAAAAGTTTTACATATTTGGAATTTCTAAAGGAAATATAGCGAAAAACTGGAAAAAATATACCACATAGTCATACGAAGACAAAACAGTGAAAAATGAAGATTAACCCTTAAATGAACTTGGCTTCAAAATGACCACAAACTTATTAAACTTTGAAAAGTCTGTCAATTTGAATAGTGCTACTCATTTGACAAATTTATTATTAAAGAAGGTGATTTTTTAAGTTCTCCTAAGACAATTGAAGCTGGAGTCCCTCAGGGAAATATCCTGGGCCCACTTTTTTATATTATATATACCTCGGACATGCCGACCAACAATTACACCCTAACCTCAACTTTTGCTGATGATACAGCTTTCCTAATCGTACACGAGAACAGTCGTGAAGCATCTCGATACCTGCAGGATCATATATTTCAACTAGAACTGTGGTTAAAACAATGGAGAATAAAGGTCAATGAGCAAAAAGGCGTACATATTACATTTACCTTGCGTCGGGAAACATGCCCCCCTATTAAAATCAATAATCAACTAGTGCCTCAACAATCGCATGTCAAATATCTCGGTATTCATCTAGATCGGCGTTTAACATGGAAATGCCATATAGAAGCAAAATTAACCCAAATGAAACTAAAAGCAATTCAAATTAACTGGCTTATTGGAAGAAATTCTGTTCTTAGTCTCGATTGCAAACTACTACTTTACAACTCTATTTTAAAGCCAATCTGGTGCTACGGTATTCAACTATGGGCACTGCCTCGGCCTCAAATATCGAAAAAATTCAAAGGCGCCAAAATAAACTTCTTCGAATAATCACAGCTGCCCCTTGCTTTGTTAAAAACTCCAATATCCACAAGGATCTCAATGTGCCACTGGTAAGGACTATTATTACGAAGTATGCGGTGAAATATTTAAAAAGGCTAGAGTTGCACCCAAATCCACTAGCTCGAAATATTTTAAATGATAGCGGCCACACTCGCTTAAGGAGAAGAGACACTGCAGCACTTACCCATTAAGATGAGCGATAAACACATATATAAATGTGATACAGAACCCGTGATGAAGTAAATTTTTGTCTTGCACTGGCAGGACATGAAATAAAGAATTAGGATAAGATTTGATTAATTATTGTTAGTTCATTCATATTTAATATATGAAGATTCAATAAATAAATAATGAGAAAAAAAAAAAAAAAATTTGACACAAGCAAATTTTGACATTTTATTCTCTAACACAGCATTTACACATGAAACTAATTTCTTGAACGTCGCAATAAACTCACACTTTTTCACTAACACATTTACATTTTTTACTTTCAGTCCAACTTTCAATGAAAATTTCAAGAAAGCGATTTTTCGACAGTTTCATGAAAGCAAATGACTTTGAATTTCAGGATCGTGTTAAATTGCAGTTAATGCAGGGTGTATATAAATACCTATAAAAAATTTAATAACATATCAACAACACAATTATTTTAATTAAAACGTATTATGTATCATGAAAATAAATAAGTAATTGTCTTGGCACCTCTGAAACTTTAAATTATCAAAACAATAAAAGAAGAATAGCAAAAAATTTTAAAAACTTATTTGTGCTCCCCATTGCAATTACTATTTTAAAAGAAAGAGAAAAAAATAGCAATAAATTTAACCCATTGACCCATAATATTATTTAGTGGCGATAAAACTGTAAAATAAATTTTTGAACTGTTTAATGATGTAGAAAAATTTTATTTTAATAAAAGTAATTGACAATTGAAAATTTGTTTGCACATTTTTTTATTTTAATTGAAAAAATTTGATTTTTTTTAATCGCCCAAAAGGTAGACAGACTCGCATAATCAAAAGGTATGTATGTACATACATATGTATACACGAACAGGCGTGATGGCTTTAACAGGCACACCAAATTACTTAAAAAATCAATAAACCAAAAAATAAATATGTAAATAAACAAAAAAAAAAAAACCGCGCACCCAACAACAAAAATACGAAGAAAAAATCATTAAAATTATGTGTGACACTAAATGGCCATATTTTTTTATTAAATAAATACAAAGCTTAAGGTATAAATAACCAAAACTTATGCACACACATACTAGTGATGTTACAAATGTTCGTATTCGTACTGCCGAATATTCGCATATTTGATGCCATTCGTATTTGTAATTTGTAAGGGAATACATATTTTGCGAATAAGCTCAATATACCGACAAAAACGTTATTTTAAGTTGGCAATACCTCTCAAAATATGTAGGTGTGAAAGTCCGCAAGTCAGCTGATTGATGCAAATTAGCTTTAAAAATTAGGTTAGCTTTACGACAGAATAGAAGCAAATGAGAAATTGAGAAATTCAAATTGCTTTAATCTGCAGTTTGTCGTTCGAAATAAAAATAATCGCCTAATAAGAAAACGGCCAAATCTTTTTTGTTCATATAATGTTAAATTAAAAATTAAATTTTAATTATAGCAATACTGAAACTCTAAAAGTTCAAAACTTTTCGCCTTCAAGCGTATTGCGATGCGTTATGTAAATAAGTATAAATAAGTATATAATAAGTATAAAGGCTAGATTACACTATTATCTATATAATAAAATGAAATGTTGTCTGTTGCTGATCGCATAACTTGAGAACGGCTTGACCGATTTGGACGATTTTTTCTTTAAAATGATCGCCATGGTCCAACTTAACTTTATACGTAAAGAAAATTTTGCCCCCCCCCCCCCTTTACGCCCACTTTTTTCGAATTACCTAAAATCAGAAAACGGCTCCATCGATTTGACAAATTTTTCTTTCAAATGGTCGTATTAATCCATTTAAAGTTTTCATCGATAGAAAAATTTACCACGCCTACTTCTACGCCCACTTTTTCTATTAAGCTCATAACTTGAGAACGGCTTGACAGTTTGGACGATTCCTTTAAAATTATCGCCATGGTCCAACTTAGGTTTGTACGAAAAGAAAATTTTGCCCCCCCCACTTTTTTCGATTTACCTAAAACCAGAAAACGGCTCCATCGATTTGACTAATTTTTTTTTCAAATGTTCGTGTTAATCCATTTTAAGTTTTCATCGAAAGAAAAATTTACCACGCCTACTTTTACGCCCACTTTTTCTATTTATTTGACCGATTTGGACGATTTTTACTTTAAAATGGTCGCCATGGTCCAACTTAGGTTTTTAAGGAAAGAAAATATTTCCCCGCCCACTTTTTTCGATTTACCTAAAATCAGAACACAGCTCCATCGATCATTAGTAATCAGCTACCGAGCGAAGCCGGGACGGCCAGCTAGTACTTTGTATAAAACTCATGTAATATGACAAAGTGTGATGGTGTGAACACAAACTGTCGTGTTAAATTAGATTTTTTGACAGTCGCAACAAAACTTATAAGATTTCTATCTCACAATGTATTATGGAATACGTAAGACGTGTGAGATAGTCAAAACTAGCCCTAAGTATAATAAGAGACTCGTAATTTTCCCTATTCACTTTTCACCACGTCAGTAAGTACAAAAATTTAAATATGTTTAATAGTCAACTCAGTCATCAAAATAGCATAATCATGTTAAATAATTTTAGTAGTGTGACAGTTTTAAACCCTTCACCACAGGTGGAGAGGGTATATATAATTTGGTCATTCTGTTTGTAATTTATAAAATATTCTTCTTTGGTAAGGTGTGTATATTCTGGGTCCTTATAAGAAATGGGTTTACTAAAAGATCCCATATATGATGGGGACTGGATTGTTTTTTATTTACATCACATTTAGTACCGAAAAGTTTGATATTGAAATTTAGCGAGATCGGTCCACAAATGACAGAAATACGAGCACAAAAACACGACTGCAACTAATTTTTCCAATAGTCCTATGACCCTTGTTTTTTTCTTCTATATACCTATCTGGAGAAAGGAAAGAGTCAAAGTTTTCAAATGAGGCGCAAGCATCTTGATGATCAATGCACAACAACCGACAAAATGAATTGGATAAATGGGCGTGGCACTTCCCATACAAAGAAATTATAGGTTTCTGTATATCTGAAGAACAGCAAGAGCCAAAGTTTACAATTTAGGTACCAGCATCTTGGTTATGAAAAGACAATAAACAACATCCGACAAAATATAAGCCGGATTGGAGAAGTGGGCGTGGCACAAAATAAATTTATTTATATCCTAAGAAGTGTAGATAAGAATCGGCTTAGCCGAATAAAGCACTCTTACCTTTTTTTTTTATTTCCTGTTTTCGAGGCAAACGATATAATAGTAGGTATTCTTCTCAATTTAATTTGATATATCGAACGCTTGATTTAAGATTGGATATTCGTATCCGCGAATATTAAAAATTGATATTTGTAACGTCACTAACACACTTACGTACTCGCAACAATAATTTCCATTTTCAAGAAAAGAAAAAAAATGAAAAAAATAACAACAAAAATTCAAACTTTTTCGTTTCAAAAAACACTTCGTTTAATCTTATACAAAAACGAATTTAATATAGGAAGCAAAATAAAAACAAACAAACACACATATTTATAAAAAAAAAAAACCAATAAGAAAAAAACACTGAAATAAAAACAGGGGAGAAAACAAATTATGAATAAATTAATTTAAATTAATTGAGCGAGCGCACTTTTAAATTAACAGTAAAATTTGTGTGTTTTGATAAAAAGCATAGCAGAACAAGATTTTCTGCCCTCCACATCACCACAACACCGTTGTGCTGCTGCTTGATACACCTCTTTGCCCTAACAACCACCTTTTTTCACTATCATATACATACATACCAACAACTGCATAGTAAAAAAAATCAATTGGGTAGAGGGGTGAAAAGAAGGAGACGCCATTATAGTATGTACTTTACTATGTGACTGAATCTCTGTCCTGTTGATGTTTATTCGGTCTGTCCATTTGACTTTGTGTTGCTACAACGGTTGCCAGATTTGATTATTTATCGTCATTTTGACGATATTTTTCTTAAAAATGGACTATTGATGATTTGACGTTTTATACCCGAAATTTGATGATACACTGCACTCGCGAATGGCATCTAATTTCCTTTTAAAAACGTTTTTTCGATAAAAATAAAAGTTTCTAATGTTAAAGTTTTTTTATTTTTTGTTCATTTGATTTAAAAAAACTATTGATTTAAAAAAAATCTGTGATTTTCTTTCGTTCAATCAGTTTAAAAACGCCCCGCTTTTTTAAAAATCTCCAGATATTTGCCGTGTCCGCTAACAGTGATCTTTTTGTATCTCATTTTAAAAAGCCATCGGTGCATGAATTTTCCATTTTTTGGGTATTCGGAAGAACGCACATTTTTCTTTTTCCAAGTCAAATAAACGTATTGTTAGAACATTTAAAAAAAAACAAATTTTTTTTTGATTTTTCTTTTTAAAGTTCAAAACGTATGCTTTTTTAATTCATATATAAGAACTTTTCACGTTAAAATTATATTAAAAACTGCATATAAAATTCCATGTTAATGTGAGAACTAACTAAAAAGTGTATGTAAAACATTTTGATTAACAACTGAAGACAATTTTAAAGCGATAGCTAGGGAAATCCCCAAGTTTTTATGCAGTTGAATCAGAATTGATTTTGCTTTAAACACTGTGTATGTATGTAGATATAAACCGTGAAAAATACAACTGTAAGTTGTTCATATTTTAAAGCTTTTGCACAAGTTCATATTTTAGAGTAGTCAATGGAAGAAAATAAGTGTTCATATTTTGGGGTGTTCATAAATTAGGGTGTTCATATTATTGCGAGTGCACTGTATTTCAAATGACAATTTTTTAATTTAGGGGTATAACCAATTTTTTGGCATAGTACCATGAGGTCAACAATGTTTTAGTAACCACGAAAATTATAATCTTTTGTTATTTTTCTCAAAAAAGTTCACGCACCAATTGGTTTTTCTAAACCAATGCAATATTGAATATTCATAATTTTATACGGTGTTTTTTTTATTAATTTTTATTTTTTTTTTCGTTAAAAAAGGTTGAAGATACGTTTTAGTTTGCGGAAAAATTTCTTACCATCTCTAAACATTAATGCAATTTCATACTTGAGCTATTTTTTGTTTTAAATAAACAAATTATTAATTTTTCTTAAACAAAAATAAAATTAAAAATTTTCAAAACTTCATCGCGGTTGGTGCGTGAACTTTTTTGACCTTAGCAAAAAAATAAGTATACGTTCTCTTATAGTTTTTTATGCTCTATCAGACTGTGCTATGCCAATTTTAATATTTTAAAAAATTGTTAAAAAATTATATCCCTAATGTAGGTACATACATATTTTCATACATCAGTTTATAAAAAAATTTAGTTTTTATTTAAGCTTCCTAGATACTTTTAACTTTTTTTGATGGGAGTAATTTATATGTGCATTACTGATAAGATTTGTAGTACAATTGAACCAAATTTGGTACAATCTAAGCTTTAATGGTGCACTGGTACTATTCATCGTTTTTTGGTGCAATTTAGAAAAAGTACATATAAAGTTTAATCATTTCTTTGAGGTGGATTAACTCACTTTCATTTTTATAATAAAATTTCTAATAACATATCTCCAGCCCTCACCAGAACTACCAAAAATGACATTTGGGGTATTCACAAGGTGTGATATCATGTTATATTGTTATAATGTTCTAACATTTTACAATGGTTTAAAAATATTAGTGGTATTCAAACCGAACTTGTTAATTTGTTATTCGGTAGTTTGTTAATTTGTTAAAGTTACCAACTGTGAACGACCCCCTTTTTAAAACTTTGTTAGACTGGTACCTTTCGTAGTAAAACAGCTGATTTATTGTTCTGACACAATTTATTATTCACGAAAATTGCCAAAACCCAAATATTTTTTTAGAAATGTATCACAAATGACTTTTTTATAAATTTATTTAGAAACTGCAACAGCTGATTGTGAGTTACCAACTAACAACTATTTTATCAGGGGTGCCGTGTCGTTTATTTGTTAAATGTTAATCCGGTAGCGTGTTAAATATACAAAAACAAAATGCGAGTAAAAAAGTAACGATTAACGACTAACAAACTAACAAGCTCGGTGTGAATACCACTATTGTTGTTGCTTTGTTAACAAAAAGTGTCTTTTATTAATAGAACTTTGCTTGCTAGGTTTATTGTGCTGTCGTAATTAATCAGAAGACACCTAGGCTGAGCGGCTGAGGCAAGCCGCATTAGTTTTTGTAGCCGTATCCGTTGATGGTATAGTTTTATCCGGCTAATATCCGAATTTAACCTGCGGCTAGCAATTTTTGCAATAAAACACTTGCGGAGTCAAATTATATCGGCTAAGGACTCTGATGTTTAGTAAACAAACAAAATAAAATTTATTTGTGATTTGCGTCAAAAAAATGGAAAATAGTCAGATATGATCTAATTTAATTTAATTTATTAATTCATGCATTAGAATTAAAAAATATTTAGATGTTAGGTAAATATTTATTTTTTTTTTTTTTTTGATTTAAATTTAAAATAGCACACTAAATTATGAGGGGTTGTTCACAACAGTCGTATGATTCGGAAAGATATGTTAAGTTAATGTTGTTAAATTCCGGTTACTGTGTGTTCACACGTACGTGATAAAAAAGAAAACAAAATGTTGCCTATATCTGTTTTTTTTTTCAATAACTTTTAAGATAGCTACACTATATCATGAAAAATGTGCTGGTAGGTCCAAAATTAGCCATATGTCCCACATAAGCACCCTTCCTAGAATCACTTAGTCCTCGTCCATATTATGAAAAATTTGCTGCAGAAACTTTCTTCAATTCTCTTTCGAAACTGCATCCGTGTCGATAAAAAAAAACTTTTGTTTTGCAGCAATTAAGCCTTTTGTATGACTTCTCTCTTTCTTTCAATAACAAACTCACAAAAAATGCTTGTACAAGAAACAAAGTACAATTTTTCATTCATTTTTCCCCTTTCATTAACAAACTCAAATGTTTCGCAGCAAATGTTTCATAATATGGACGAGGAATTGTCAGATCCCAACGAGGATGTACATATGTATGTCTTATACAAAATACGCGTTATTATATTTTTGGTGTTAAATTTGCTCAATGGTTCCGTTTAATTTTATACATTTTTCAACCATTTTTTTCGAACAGAAATTGCGACATGTAAAATAGGTGCTCGATATCTCTTGGCTTCAGCTCATGTGGTACCTAATTTTCTTACTTTTAAAACATTTTCCATCAAAAATTAGTGTTATTTTACAATGACGATTAAGCTTAGCCTATTTGACGATTATTTCTTTAAAATTTAACGATTTTCAACCAGTTTTTTCTGGCAACTATGGTTGCTACTCAGACGTACGTTCGTTGGTTCGTTATTTCGTACCATTTGCTTCATCATTATTGGGTAAAAAAAAAAAACAGCAACAACAAAAGAAAAAACGCTTATAATATAAATGTTAAAAAGTAGTGAAAAAAGTGATTTACAACACTTCACACTGCATAAATTTTAACAGCAATAATAACAACTACAACAACAGCGGCAAAATAGAGGAAAAATATTAAATACGACAGCATTAAGTACAAAGTGGGCGCTTAGCACCACAAGAACAACAACTACAAAAACAGTAGTCAAAAAACTTGTGTATGCAAAAAATCCCGCAGTAAACGCGATATTGTAGGTAGGTATAAGAAGTTTGTGTGTTTTTGTACGAATGAAATAAAATGAAAAAAAGAATCCCATACATCACGATCAGAAGTGATAAAGAATGGATACTTTTACTTTAGATAAGAGAGAAAGTTTTTAAATTGAAACTTTTTTTATTGATATCCAGAGTGCGTTAGTTTTGTAATTTAATTTGTAACACATCTTAATAGTCATTGAAGACTAAATAAATTATATACAGTGGCTCCGCCGCATAATCGGACACCTTTTTGTTTAATGGAAATATTCGCTAAATTTAAAAAAAATGTTAATTGGTTTATTAATACATACTTCATGACTCTATTTATCCACTTAAGAAGAAAAAAAACAACAATAATCAGATTATAACCGTTAAAAAAAATAAATAATAGAACCTCAAATATGCCTCAGCGTGGTCGCGGCGGCCATTTGGCCGATATTTTGTTCCATACATAATTGAACCATACCAATATTATCATAATAAAAAGAAATGACAATAATTTACTAAATGATTTGTGTTTTATTCAAAATCAACATCGGCCCTTTACATACCCAGTAAAAAAATGAAGCTTTCAACGATGCAGGTTTGTAAGGGAGAAATGTAAGAGTTTCGCTTACCATCTCGCTAACAGATTTAAGAATTTTTATAAAAAAGGAATTTTACAACATGAAATTAATGAAAATTTATTGATAATTTTTCATTCTTGACTGCCGCGGGAATCGAAACGAGGCTTTCATGGACAGGTTACACTTACATCTTCCATTAATTTCATGTTGTAAAATTCTTTCTTTATAAAAATAATTTGATTAAAATTTAATTTAATTTAATTTAATTATAATATCAAAATTTGGATTAAAAACCATAAACAATTCAAAAAAATAGCCACAATACTAATTAAATTTAAGAATTTTATTAAAGCGCCATATTTATATGGGAGCCTCGCTTAGGGGTGGAGATAAAGGTCACGCATGTTTTGGGAAAATGTTAAGGTTATAAAACTAATGGAGGTCTGGGACTTTTTCTTCAATATATTTCTAGCCTGTATTAAAAATTTTGTATGACAACCCCCTTAAGAAATGGATGATAGCGGGTAGATTAAACTGCCATTTTAGCATGAAAGCCCCCCTAATGGTTGGTGATAAGAGGGCAAGTATGTTTTGAGAAAATGTTAAGGACAAAAACTAATTGAGGTCGGTCATACATTTTATCTCCTTAGGGGCGACTGCTAGGCAGTTATGGGTCTTTTTCTTCAGTATATATGAGTTAAGCGAATATATGTTGTGTAACCTTCTCCATTTTCAAAATAACGGTATATCTCGAAAACAAGAACTAACTTAAAAAACGATTAGCACCACTGGATTCAGCGTACTCAAATAAGGCTAACCCGCCGGGTGCCCCGCTTGAAATTTTTTTAAACTTGCGCAGTGTAATCGGCCAGTAGCAGAAAGTTCGTTCCACTTGACATATTAAAATTTATAACAGTAGAAAACAATAACTTAATTGTATCTAGTACCTAAAGATAAGAAATTCTTTTAAAGAAAAAATCTAAAAAATAATTACAAAAAGTCAGACAACCGACCAATTGTCGAAATTAATTATAAAATGGCTTTGCCAAAATAATGAATGTGTGTCAATTCACAATTAAGCACAAGCATATTATAATTTTTTTGTACATTTCGCGTGGAACCGATTTAAATTCATTACTATTTTTAAATAAATTTTCAACATTAAAAAATATGTTGAAAAAATATCCGAAAAAATGCAAAAAATTACTTCACATCTTATGAAAACAAAACGCAAACAAATTTACGTACATAATTAACCTTAAACCGTAAAATTGTGTATTTGTTATTTATTTATATTTCTATTAAGCTTATTCCTTTTTATAATAATGTTTATTTTTAGCCATTGACTCATAAACACGCAAGAAGAGTAGCAAAAAATATTTTATAAAATTTTTAACACATTTTTGCAATAAAACAATTTACAAACCGCAAATTAAAATAATAAAATATTATTTTATAAATGTTTTTATTATCGAAAAATAAATCAAAGCCATATGTCAAGACAAACGAATAACTACATTCCTTTAAAAATCTCTTAATAATTCAAATAAAAATGAATTCTCCCTACAAGATGTTTAAAACGTAAAATATTCATTCGTTCTTCCAACAAAAGGAAGTCCTAGAGCTTAGAGGACGAAAATCATACTCAAGTGGTAGAAAATGAAGCGTATAAAAGAGAAATAGAGAGAATAAAAAAATTGTATTACCACAAAATGCTGTGTATATTTTTTAATACAGCAACTCGTGTATTACAAAATCAAAAGAATGAAAAACATTATTCCCTGCTGTTGCAAAACCCCAAAAAAAAAACACAAACCTGGAAACTAAACTCTTAATAGTCAGTAGCTGCAAACAGGCCAAAGTAGATGTTCAAACATGTATGTATGTAAATGTATTTGATGGAGGTCTGACTGCCATCCAACCACCATCACCTCACCCAGAAAATTTGTAATAAAAAAGTTTTAACAAAAAAGCGTAAAATACCCAAGAAAACTATATTGTTATCCAGCACAATTTGTAAGAGCTAGTCATTAAAACAGAGCTATAAAGGAGTTTAAGGTTAAACGATATGCAGAACGCATAGTATGGTTTCTCTAAAAAACCGATAGCGAATAAAGCTAAAAGGAGCTTAAGGACACTATGGCCCCTTCTAAATTCAACTCCAGTGCCGTTGATATTTTAGAGTTTTCTTTTTAAGAAAAATGTTACAAATTTTAAGGGGAAATTTATTTACGATAAAAGTACTAATGAAGGATGATGGCCCGCTCTGAAATCGAATTAAACAAAATGGGAGTCAGCTACTAACGAAATTCTTTTTTGCTTAAGCTAAGTTCACACTTAGGTTTTTAAACGCGTTTAAGCAAAATGTTGATTTAGCTAATCAAAGCCGTTCACATTACATTTGAGATGATTAAGATGACAGATGATTAAGAAAAAAACACAACAAACAAATTTTTTTTTTCTTTAAAGTATTAGAAATGGATAAAAACACTTTTATAAAGTTATTAGAAGATTATTTTAATCATTTTAATGATGAAATCGTGGCCGGTTGTACACGATCATGTTGGCGATTCTACATTTAAGGTATGTTCAGTCGATTCTATGTGATTTAGGCAGTGATTTAGTTGTAATCATGTCAATTTGAAGTGATTAACAAATCACTTCAATGTATTTGTAATCATCTCGATTTTGAAGTGATTAGAGCTTACTCACGTTCGAACTGCTTAAACGCGTTTAAGAAGCCAAATGTGAACACACTATTAAACTATTCATGTTTGCCATTAAGCACGGCAAACCGGGAAGACAAGTATAACGCATGTGGATTTGAAACATAGCTGGGCTAATATTCACCCCTATCGTGAATAACAAGTGGAATTTTTGTTCCCATGAAATTTTCATTCCCCTCGAAGCGAAAAAAAGCAATCGTGAATCTCATGTGAAAAATTGTTCATGCTATCAGTTCCAGTGAATGTAAAAAAGAAGAAAATTAAAAATCATTGAAATTTTTGTTTAAAAATATACACGTATATATTTTAAAGGAAAGTTTAAATAATAAATCTAAATAATTAGTTTTGGAGGGATAGGTTGATAACAACGTTAGTTTTTTGCACTTTTTAAATTTTATGTAGTAAAATATTTTCCAAAATTCTGCCACCACGTGTTTCACAAATCCGGCGGCAATCAACCTGTTGTTTTGCATTTGTAACGGATCCAGCCCTTAATATTCGATTTATAGGAGGAACTACTAACATACACGTTCTATTCCCTAAAAAAATAAAGTGAGAAAATCTAAGGGAAATGTGAACAAATTACAAGGGAAAAAACTTTTCACGATAAGGGGAATTTATTCCCGTGAACATTTTTTCACGTAATTATTCTCCTTTGAATTACATTTTTTTCATGGGAGCTGTTCATGATCGCAAATATGTACAATATTTTTGCATGTAGAGAACTTTTAAGATATAGTCTAGCGAGATTAAATCGAGTGGTCGTTATGGTGAGTCTATATCACCTCCGTCATGGGTGGGGCCTCTACTCGTTCATAATATATAATTCAGAATGTTAATCACAGTGCGGCACATAGCGGCCTGATCGTTAAATTTTTTTTAAAGAAATTTTACAACCTGTTGTTTAGGCACCGTCCTCTGGCGTTAAGTTTTCGAGGGATATAGATGTGGTCAACACCTTATGCTAATTTGGGACTTAATAATAAAAGATTGTGGGTGGCCTGAGTTTAATTTAAAAAAACGGAAATCCAAAGCCTTTAACTTAAAGTTCTAGGCAATTCAAATTAAATTGCTTTGAATTACATTTAACTAAGTGTTATTACAATTATAAGCGAGTAACACATAAACAAGGCCATATTGTTTAAGAATTGCAACCATTGGTTTTAGCCACGATAGTTTTGATGGCAATAGACTGTTGGCCAGCACATTAAATTTGACAGGTGTTAAGAGTGCCCTTGGAATAGTTACTAATGGTAGATAACTACGATAAGTTAAAGTTTAGGGACGTCCATTAGTGTCCTTCGGCACACTTTTGCTGTGAAAATGTTTTGATCCATATTTTTTTTTTTTTTAGTTTTTGAGTTGTTTCATTTGGAATCGAACTGGCTTTCAACATTTTGATTAATGATTGATTAAAGGTGAATTTTCGAGAGTGTACCTTATTTGGCGACCCACGGGCATAATAGACTCCTCAAAACGAAATTGTTTTATGAGGTTAAGATTCATGTAAAAGTTTTTTATGCCATTAACTGTTTAGATATCTTCAAATATATGAAATGTCGTTGGCTTTAAGTGATTCTAGGATGGGGTTTATATGGGACACATGGTAAATTTTGGACCAGTTCAAGATTTTGTCATGACATAGTAGCTATCGTAGAAGTTATTGTCAGTCAATACCAACATTTATAAGAAAGTTAAGGCTTAATTTTCCGAAGTAGGATTTTGTATGGGAGCCACTGTCAAATATGGACAGATTCCAATTAAATTTGTTAAAATGATTTAGATTGCAATCAAATAATTTTGGACCAAATTCAATATAAACACCAGCACAATTAAACGGTTTACGGGCACAAACATTCTATTTTGGAAAGAGGCATGTATGGAGGCTATATGAAATTATGGATTGATTCTCACCATTTTAAATAGGGTTCGTTCTTGTGAAAATTAGAACCCACCAAATTTCATAAAAAAAATTGCGCACAAGGTTTACATGGACAGCCATCCGCCGGGACGGACATCATTACACCGAATCAAAATCAATATAGCTAAAGGTGGGTCTTGCACCAATATTTTAAGATGTAACAAGCATCAGCATCAATTCATAGCTCCCTCTTCACTATTGTGGCGTGGGTATGAGTGCAATCAAAAATTTGTTCGCCCAGTGAAAAAAATTCACCCCTTTCCATAACTGCTTGTTATAACAAATATTAATACCCTCTAAGTATACATACAAATATACAAACACAAGTACAATACAATCAATGTTCAAATAATGAACACAAAAGGATTTAATAACATTAACTTTGTTAAAAATGTACAGCTATGGATATGGGCATCATATAAACTCACACACTAATGGCAAAAAAAAATTTTACATTAACATGGTCATGTTGGAATGTCTGACCAAACAATTAGTTGTATATACGTACATATTCCTGCCACCAAACCTACACTCCTCATTACAACTTCCTGAAATAATAAACTCGTAGAGAAACGAGCAACTATGCTTGTGTATTATTGTATTAATGTTGAAAGTCAGTCGTCGGTATAATGGGAAAATGGTCCACAGATTGAGATTCTTTAACAGGCAACCAGAAAATAATGTAATATAGATGAGAGAAAATGAACAGGAAAGAGATAAATAGACGTGAGGGAGTGTATAAATTAACACAAGAGTTTATGGAGTTTGTATGCTTGTGAATTTAGTCATTAATTATGTTTATGTTTGAAATTAACCCCATGATTTGTATTGAGTTTAAATGTTACCCGAATCTGTTTGTTTCTTCTTATCTTAATTGTAGTAATAAAACCATTTGGATGACCTATAATAAAGACGACGTTTTTGCAATTTGATATTATTAATTAAATTCAATTATAATTGACAGTGCAAATATTTAGATAAACTTGGTTACGCCCTTTTCAAAAAGTAAGTATGCATTATATCGTCGCATAAGCGCCAACAACTCGTTTTTTTAGAAAACGAAAAAAAGTAATAACTTTTGAAATATGTATTGGTTTTAGAACAAAATGGCTTTGCGATTCTCTGAACTGTAGCCAAAGGTGCCGTTTACGTGATTTTGGCGCAAATGACAATTAGCAAATAAACTTAAAATTTTAGTTTTGTTATTTTTGTTAAAAAATTGAATTAGATACCCCAATTTCTCTCCAAGATTATAACTCTTAACTCCAAAAAAAATTATGTTTTATGCATCGCACCGTGAAAATTTTCGTTTTCGAAAAATATCCAAAATTTTCGTTTTCGAAAAATTTCCAAAAAAAAAAACTAATTTTCGACAAATTTTATGATTTTTCTATACATTTTACGATTTAATAGAGCTTTGAATCCTTTGGTTATAAACAAATAGTTGGTGTCGGTCTGAAAAAATAATCCTCTATGGGCAAGCGTTAACCCCTTAGGGTCCGAAAACGAACTTCAGGCCAAAACCAGTTTTTGTAGGGGAACCAGGTTTACACTGAAAAAACAAAAGAACCCATCCGTACTTAAATCCAGCCTAAGCTGTGTCAATAGTACGGTAAGTACGGATTTCCTTAAATCAAGTACAGAATGCTTGATTCAATTACGTATTATTCAAAACCCCCATACTTAAAATAATCCGAAAATGGGATTGACTTAAGTAAAAGTGAGATAAAATTAAATCCCAAATTGTTTATTATTTCTAAGTTGGTTAAATCCCAAATTCGTACTTGAAATAATTCGAAAAAGAGATCAGCTTTTAAATTAAACCTTTTCCTAAACATTTAACCAGAGATAGAGAGAATCCGGGTTTAAAAAACTGCAGTCGAAACCAAAAACTGTCGAACAAAAAACGAAAACTTATGTATAACTTTTCACTTTTTGAGTTGTTTTGACAGCGACTTTGTTACATTTAATGAATCAGAAGTTAAAGCAACAGTTGTTTTTTTTTTTTTTTTTTTTTTTTTTGTCCAATGACAAAAGAAGAAGTGGAAGAAATGGCAGTTTTTCGTCTTTGAATGTAGTTTTTTAAACGCTGGAGAGAATATTATTATTAAGTTACCCGTTACACATGTTTTATTTTCACTTTTGTTGTATTCCGCCCTTTGTTTACAAAAAAAAAACTCTCAATTATAAGATACCAGCAGCATGCCCGCTATGGTTTTCGGTATCATTCTTCTTAGCAAATTTGATGTATTTAACTAAATAATTTAACAAATAGAATATGGGAATTATTGTTTCTTACTTAACTTTTTAAACATGAAAATAATCTGTATTTTTCTTCTTGGCTGGTTAAGGAAAAACGCGACGACATGTAGTTAAAAAAGTTTGGTGCAGCCAGAGAAAAAAAATTTTTCAATATGGTCACCTCCAATACAACTATTTTGAGAGAAAATGTTCCACAGTAGTATGTTAAACAATTTCCTTCGTCCACACACTTTAACTCTTTAAATATGCACAGAAATTTTTGTCATAACCCTTGTTTAAGTTAATTTTGTTAATGCATAGATTTAATGATTTAATACTTATTTTGTTCAAGTGTATTGTTATTCGTAATCAATTAAAATTAAAATTTTATCCTTGACACTTTTATTGCCATTCAAGTTAATTTACTCTGGCATATACACAATATTTTTGCGCCAGTGTCGTAAAAGTATTTATAAAATAAAGTAAAAATATTTCAAATTAACCATACAATTGTCTTGTGTGTATAAAGTATGGTTATGTGCGAATGAATGACTGGGGATGGCTTACGAGTATTAAACAATTTCAGTTTTGTTGTTTCAATATTCTACATAATAAAAATACAAAATGATTTTCTGGGTATTTATTTTTTTTTTCAGATTTTCGTGATGATATTTTCAATATTTTTTTGTTTATATTTATTTTTATATATTTTATATGTTTTTAGTAAATTCATCTATGGAGAGAGACTGGAGGGAGAATTTGTTCAAAAGCAAACGAATATGGGAATATTTTTTTAAAGATTTGAGACCGAAAATAATTAAATTTTTTGTGCAAATAGAAATATATAAATTATATTGAAATTTATAAAAATAAAAAAGAATTGGAGAAAATATTTTTGAAATTCGAAATTTTCTAGAATGCTCATCAAACTCACATTTTTGTGATGGTGTTAGTACTAAAAACAAAATCACTCATATGGTTTGATGACAGTTGGACGAAAATCAAAGTTTGATGTGTGTAAACGGAATTTCTTCAAACTTTATTTGAAAAAACAAATTTTCAACAAAATAAAATATAATTTGGCAAATAATAAAATATTTTGCTTGAAGTTTGATGATAAAAATTTGATGTGTGGCTGTGCTTATGTACATACATATTTATATAAAAAACGTTTCATTATAATATCTTAAATTGGTATCTTCGAATTTAAAGAAAAAAATGTTACGATGACTCAAGACTTTTAAGGCGCAAATAAAAATTTTTGTGGCGCCATAACGCTATTTAAACCGAGAACTACTTTGATTTCAGCAATAAATATGCGAAAAAACAGAGACAATGTCAGAAGCAAATTAGATGTACGTTTGTGACCGAATATTATAAAACATATGTAAAACAGCAATTTTGACAGACATGCACAATTACATGTGACTTGAAAAGTAGACAAGTCTGATGTAAAAAACATGTCGTGTACATGTACCTTAAGGGATTTTTTTATCGATATGTATCTCGTAAATTTGTATGGAGTTGCGCATTTAAGAAAGCGACCCGACCGCAAAGCAAAATATAGAAAAAAAAGTCGTTTTAGGACTATCTTAGCAACATGGAAAGAAATATTTGCTAAATCACCAGAAAATCTGGCTTGGTTTATGCAAAATCTTTCTTTATTTATAAGAAGAAAAAAAAAATACAAACGAAATAAGTTAAAATCGAGAAATTTGTTTTTGGATTTTCTTGTTTTAAAAAACGAAATTGATAACTTTCGACAATAAAGTTCTTTTCGTGGAGATAAAACTAATAAGAAGTAGTGCTTTAGGCTAGTTTTCACTATCTCACAAGTCTTACGTATTCCATAATACCTTGTGAGATAGAATTCTAATGAGTTTTGTTGCGACTGTCAAAAAATCTAATTTGACATGACAGTTTGTGTTCACACCATCACACAAAGTGTAAACACTCACACATGAAATAAAATGCAACCCTGATCCAATGAAAAGTATTATTGTTTAGAAATTTTTGAAAAAACGATGAAGTTGTATGGGATGTCAAACTTATTTTCCTAATACTTGTCATTTTTATCACACATGCATTCACACTATCAGACTTTTACATATTACTTGAGTTTTGACATGTTTTAATACAAAGTATAATAGTGTAAACAAGCCTTTGAAAACACTGCTTTACAAATTTTTAACTTGGAAAAATACCAAGAACGGCACATGCCTAGGTAAGTTAATTGGGACCTCCTGAACACGAAAAACGCTTTAATTTTTTTTTTAATGTTTTATTTTTTTACCAAATAGCTTATTTAATTACCAACATTTTAAGCGTAAATCGGATGAAAAATAAAGTTTTTATTAAGGATTTTGTAGAACGACAATATTTTCATCTTCATTGCTCACACACTATATTCGGCGTAAATTCAAAAAAATTAAATTAAAATGACGATCGTCTTGAACTTTTGCGTTTTTATTTCGGATGGATCTTCGCGAATGAGGAACCAACAATAGTCCGCCATCATTTGTTCATCCCACCAGCCTTTGTAACGTCTCTCGATTTCTTCCATTTCCTGGTGAAATCTTTCACCTTGTTCATCACTTTCGGAGCCCAAGTTCGTGGGGAAAATATCCAAATGACTGAATAAGATGTGAAATTTTTTTAATTGTAATTATATTTTATCCGATTTTTTTCAAATTACGCTTAAAATGTTGGTAATTAAATAAGCTATTTAGTAAAAAAAAAATAAAACATTCCAGATCTTTACTATAATGTAGAAAAAAAACGAAATAAAAATGAAAAATTTTGAAAAAAAACGTAAAAAATAGGCAAATTTTGAAGGTGCTATAACTCAGCCACTTATTATCAGATTGAAATTTGCAGCATATCGACTAAAAAGGCATTCAATTACCTTTCCAACGATATGCTATTTATCTTGATCAGTTGAGCTCCACAAGGGTAAAAGGGGGACCATATACCGAAAAACACAAAAGTACCGTTATCTAAAAACGGTACTTAGAAAAAGAAAAATTACAGCGTTTTTCGTATTCAGGAGGGAACAATTAACTTATCTAGGCATGTGGCGTTCATGGTATTTTTTGGCTGTAAACCAGTGTAATCGGCAATACTTTGGCGAACATTTATGATACCGTTGTTTTTGCAACAAATAACCATTTATTTTGGTGAATTATTGATTCCCTTAAAAAAATATGGAACATATTGCAAGATTTAGTTTATATATTTAAAGTTGCGTATTAAAAAAGTACTCTACATAAACTAAAAATTAAACCAAAGAACCTTCTGAAATATTTGACATCAACTTTTAAAACTCTCGCTTCGATCATATTCGATTTTTAGAGATTTATTGCGTTGGCTTATTATAATTCATTGCTCCAATTTAAATTCGCGTGTTGTCTTTTGTGAATGATAAGCTGCCATATACAGTTAGGGACAAAATTGTTCACTAAATTAGTGTTATTGGCAAAATAGGCTGTACATTTTTGTTTTATTTATAATTATTTAATATTTTTTAACTATATGAAATGTAGAACATTTCAAAAACTTAAAACTAAAAACTTTTCCAAAAAAATATGTGTTCATAATATTTTACACGGTATTAGTATTAAGTTCTGAGTATGAACAATTAAGACCGCAGTTAGAGATTATTGTTGTATTTGGTTCCTAGCGTTTTGTTTGTTGTCCCTTTGCTCACTTTTACAAAAAGTTTTTAGCATTTTCGGCTAAATTTTTTCAAGCTTTAACGGCAAGCTCCCAAAGCTTATATGCAGTGTTAGGCGGATTCCTCTGAGCAAAAAAATTTGGCATTTTTGAATGGACCAAAGGTACTCAAGTGGGTACAACTCTGGCGAATAATTAGGTAAATTTATTTTTGAATTTTTATTTTCTTCAAACTAACTTTTAGCTATTTCGGAAGTATGCTTAAGATCGTTGTCCTGCATAATGATATCACCCTGTCGGGGTTCTTAGCCGAATATGGCTAATCTTGGAATCTACGGGTCTTTAAGGATGGTTATGTAGTACTCGGCACACATTGTTCTTCTGAATTAGCGGAGTGCTCGAAACAATCTCATGTCATTTATGAGATCATCAAAATTTTAATATTTGGAATTATTCCGCTCATTTACGCTAACACTTTTACGCCAGCCATGTTTACGGCCGTCCGACTGGCTACAATCTCATAATTTTTGTCCGATCTAAGCATGTTACACGCATTCAATCTTTAAAACTGAATTGTTCTTACTCTTTTGCAAACTTCAGCCGTTTTCAGCTTTTATTTTTGCTAAAAGGTGGGTTGTCGCTCTTTATTCAAGCTACTAATCTACTAGAACTTAAGCAACTTCGTACGATTTTAGTGCTTACATCTAAATTGTTCTCTTTGCTCAGTATTTGCCGGAACTTAATAGCTTTATTGACTACACCAGTAACAATCAGTCGCTTTGATTCGCGAAAATCTTTTGGCGAAAGTTTTTTTTTGGGCGACCAGCTTTGTTGCTTTTGGTATCCAAACTAAACTTTATTTTACATTCAAATCTCTCTGAAATGTTGTATTTTTGTGATTGCGATGTGACTCCTTTTTTAAAATTTTTCACAATGCTTTGTTTTAAGAGTGCCGCTTTCGACTTACCGTTCTTAGGGAAACTAGGCAAAATTTATTTGCTCAAATTTTTTTAAAATTTTAAAAAAATTTATTATTAATGAATTAATTTACTCACTTTTAAAGCAAATCTCACAGATAAAACTTGAAATTTTTTTTAAATTTTTATGAAAGATTCACACAGGGTCATTGTTCGTTCACACATATGATTTGGATGTTAACTTAGTATAAATATAAAAACTAACGGTACTTTTCAAAATAAGTTTACATAGTTTTATTATAAAATGTAGAAAGCCATAGTTGAAACTTTAATAGTTTTCATGATATACATACATTTTTTATAATTTCGTTAACAATTTTGCACCTAACTGTAAATTAAAATAATTTAATGGTTTCGACAGATTCCTAAAAATTGTTATGCCTGTATTCATAAAAATATTTTGAACTTAATAAAAGTTTGCAAAACAAATTCAATTCTATTAAAATTTTTCTTAATAAACGTTTGTTAAATTTAATAATAGTTTATAAATACGGGGGGTCAATATTAAACACAATTTAAAATACATTTCTATAAAGCTTAAAATTAAAACGCAAGCACTCTGTTCTAATTTGTTTAGTTTCACTCCTCAGTTTTACACGCGAATATATTTCTACAAAATATTTATTTTAACGCCAATAATGTGAAGCTTTCAACAAAAACAATGGCAAAAAATAATAAAAATAAAAATTTATATCATTCAATTAGTTGGTTGCTAGAAACAATATTTTTTTTTAAGCACTGTGAACCAAAAACCCAGCACGAGAGGAAGAGTCACGTAAAGAGAAAACCCACACGAATTACTATATAAAAACTGGCAGCTGTTAATAAAAATGACGACAACAGACACAGATATTCGTGGTGGTGGTGGCAGAGGATTATTGGGAAAAACTCTGGGGGCAATATACAATATATTTTGTGTATTTTAACATATTGATTTAATATATGACAAGCTACTAAAAGGCTCGCAGGGTAGGCAGACCGGCACGTTGACTAACAGACTGCCAGGGATTCAGTCAGCTAGAAAAACTATTATTTTAATTCATTACCATTACAATTATAATAAAATAATCATTATTATAATTATCATCGTCTTTATTATTAACGCATATTAATATACTTTTATATGCAATATAAATTATAATGATGTTGTTGTTGGTGTTGATGTTAATGTTGATGTGAAGGCGAGCAATAGATTGGGATAATGTGGCAATGAAAATGGCCGAGATATGTTTTGCTGCTGATAAAATTAATTTTCAATTTGTTTTTTTATGAACGACAAATGAATTTTATTAATTTTATAATTAATTTATGACAGAAAAATTTTTGTAAATGGTTGGGTATATTTAAGTGATTGAGTATGCATTAGTGTGCGTGTATAAGTGTGCATTTGTTGTTGTAAATGTATTTTTAAATATTTTATTTACAACGAAAACACTTAACAAGATGGAATAAAATATTTTCGTTTCATTGAACAAGAGTGCAGAGTGGTTTAGTTCGTCCAAAAAATCAAAAAAAAGATGGATTTAAAAACGTAAAAACGGCTTCAAAACGTGTACATACAAAAATACAAATTTCGATCACAATGTTCAGCCTACTTTGACTGTATGAGTGCCGGAAACTAATGGGTCGATTGCGGATTTCGACTGAACTGAAGTTGATATGCCAGCAGCGAAATCAGGCGAGTTAAAATATTTTAAAATGAGCGGTGTCGCCATAAGCATATTTCGTTGTAAGTTTTTAATACAATTATTTGAATTTTCGAACAACGAAGTCGAGGTGGGCTAGTTTTCAAGTCAATCACTCATTGAACCCAACCACATTAGATTTGATAATTTTGAACACATCGTTAATGTTAAAATTCTGGTATATATAACAACATTAACAGAGTATGTACAAAGTTTGTTAATCTAAGAATTTTTTTTAGTAGTTTTTAGATTTTAAAGGGCTTTAGCACAGAGTAGTTAGTAAAAAGGCTTACAAGTAAAGGGTACATTAAACTATCACGCAAGTCTTACGTATTTTAAGAAAATACAACCGTGTCGTTATAAATTGTTATGTTTTTTTTTTTTTTTTTTTTTTTTTTTTTTTTTTTTTTTTTTTAAATAATGAAACAATAATAAGATCAGGGAAGCATATTCTTCAAGTGTAAAACGGCCTTAGGTGCTAAGGGTTTTCTTGAAATCGCTTAAAATTACCATTTGTGCAAATGTGCAAACTTCCGAGACTCCTTTCATGAAGCACCTTTTTAATTTTTGTGTATTTTTAAACAATGAATTTACTTTATTGCAATTCAGACTGATCGGTCCACAAATGGCTGAGATATGAGCAAAAAACCAGGACTGCCTCTAATTGTAACCAAAAGTCCTTTGTTGTTGTTATTTTTTTATTTTATTTTTATGTATATCTGGAGAACGGCAGGAGCCAAAGTTTCCAAATTAGGTACAAGCATCTTGGTTATCAATACACAACATCCGACGGAATTTATGCGAAATTGGACAAGAATTGAACACCCTAATCTATACTAATATTTAAAGCTGAAAAGTTTGTATAGTTCTATGTTTGTATGTATGGTTGTTGCAGGTAATCTCCGGCAATGCCGGTATGATTTAAAATTTGTTCAACAACATACAGAATAGAACCTCCTAACGAACATAGGCTATATAAGGTTCAACTACAGTGCCTAGGATAGAGTCCAGGGGCGCTAAACCTTCGATACTCAGAATTTATTAACTATCGTTTAGGAAGGGATCTAACCTTACTTATATCTTTAAAACTAAAAGAGATGGGAAAAAACATAATCGTTTTCAGTATCTTTAAAAGTTGATTTTCAATAAATTTCCTCTGTTTTCTTGTATATATTCTTTTAAATTCTTTATTATATATGTTAATTGAACTGTATTTTGAACAAAAAATTAAAACTTTACTTTAGAAATGGATTTAAAAATTGGTCGAAATTCATCACACCTGCTTAAAACGATCATTACGAAAACGATCGTTTTTCATCACATACCTGAATACTTATCGTTCTTCTTTTGATAAATAAGCGGCCAGCAGTCTGGTACCTTTTTTGAAATTCGGTCAAATAAAGGTTATATTACATTCGAAACTTATTAAAAATTACAAATACGAATTTGGTACTTTTTCGAAATTCTAACGTGTAAGTGGTAAAAATCGTAACTATTGTTGGTACTTTTTTTGCAAAACATTTTTCTCCATTCTTTGGCATATGCATATTATATTTTGGGTTCCCGCATGAATATTGTAATTTTTGATACTACAATGGGGAGAAAAAAGTACTAAAAAAGGGAAATACGGGAAATTAGATTTCTTTATTTAGCCTTTTGGTTCTACAGCTGGTACTTTTTTTATTTCCGTTTGTATTGGACCTAGAAAAAAAATTTAATTTAATCTATGAGGGAACTTTTTAGTACTTTTTTGTTGTCCACAAATGGCTGAGATATATGCAAAAAACCACGACTGCGTCTAATTTTACCAAAAAATCGCTCGTTGTTGCCTTTTTATTTTATTTGTATGTATGTATATCTGTAGAACGGCAGGAGCCAAAGTTTTCAGCATCTTGGTTATCAAAACACAACATCCGAAAAAATGTGGGCGGGATTGGATAAGTGGGCGAGGCACTTTCCACAAAAAGACATTATAGATTTCTGTATATCTGGAGAACGGCAAGAGCCAAAGTTTCCGAAATAGGTACAAGCATCTTGGTTAAAAATACACAACATCCGACAAAATGTGGGCGGGATTGGACAAGTGGGCGCGACACAAATGTTTTTTTTTTTTATTTTTAAAGAACGGTATTTATATAACTTCTGTTACTTTAGCACCATAGTGAAGGGTATATAAGATTCGGCATAGCCGAATATAGGACTCTTATTTCTAATTGAAAGCATAAAAAAATTTGTTTGTGTAAATGCACAATTGAACAGCGCAAGTTTACGAAAATTGTTAGCAAATTTACAAAGATTATGTTAATGAATTCTCATACAATTTGTGACAGTACATTTACGAGGACGTAAATATTCACAGTTTGCAAAACTTTTAAGCGATAAAAACATAAAAACCCTTATTGAGTTTTTTGTGTTAATATTTTTATAAACTAGCATTAAATCCGTTACTTCGTTAGCGTTTACCCCTTTCTTTCGTGTATATATTGATATGCCAAAGTTTATCGTTTCTAGGTTTCAAACAATAAAGTACCAAAATTTTTTTGCTATTTAGTTATTTTAGAAAATCTAATTAGATTTATTGCAGTTAAGTATATTTAATTACAAATTAAACAAGTGCCAGTGGTTACTTTAAAAAAAAAAACTAAGAAAATCCCTTGTTCCGAAATTTTCAATATAATTTTAGGGAGTTTTTCAAAATATTTTTGGTTTTATATCTATAAAACTAAATTAATCCCTCTCAACCCAGTCAAAATTTGCCACGTCATGATAAAAATCGATTAAAATAGAACAACAAAAAAGTCTTTCTTGAATTTTCGGTTCTCCCCTTTACAATGTATGTTTACCTTTTTTTCTGTTGGCCTCCCTTGAGTATATTTTTCTATTAAAACAATATTGTTTGAATTTTAAACACACAGATACACACATAACCATTATTTTATGGTTGACTGTTATGTCGAAGCAGAGACGGGAAAACGGTATTTAAAAAAAAATTGATTTTAAAATTGTTTTTATTTGAATCAAAACTTTAGAAAAGGCCTTAATTTTATGACGAGCAAAAACTCTCTGTTCTGAAATCGCCAATAATATTTTCATTCAATCTTTGAAAAGAAAACAAAGAAATTATCAATGGTACAATCGTTTCCATCCCTGTTATAGACCACAATTTTTGAACACAAGTTCCTCTGTTCCTCCCTTTTAAAACATATGTGCACTTACGTATTGTGTGTCGAATTGTTTGATGAGTTACTTAAATATTTATTTAACTGTCTATTATATTTGTTTTCAAATTCATTTTATATTTGCTACGGTACGATTTTTTGTTAAATTTTCAAAAATAAATAACAAGTAAGACAGCTATATTCGGCTGTGCCGAAACTTTAATACCCTACACCTAAGGCAAAGCAGCTTCTTTGACCACTCACCCACTAACACACACTATCAAACAGAACTAAAAACCAGCTATATCCACCAAATTTTTACGATTGTTCTCCAACCGTTCTCTAGATATAAAGAAATTTGTGCCAAGCCTGTTTCTGCAATTACGCCCACTTTTTGCTTCGATTCTCCAGATATACAGAAATTTATTTTTAAGCTGTATGGGAGAAGCCACTCCCAGTTCTCCAAACTGCCCATTTTGCTAAGAACGGTTGTGGGTTGGTTGATAACCAACTTTAGGTATAAAAAAAATCTATTTTGTGCCACTTCTCCAATTCCGGCCACATTTTGCAGGATGTTTTGTGTTGATAACCAAGATGCTTGTACCTGATTTGGAATCTTTGGTTCTTGGCGTTCTCCAGAAAAAAACAACAAGGGACTTATGGGCGAAATTACAAGGCATTCTTTGTTTTTTTGCTCATGTCTCAGTCACTTATGGACCGATCTGACTGAATTTCGATAGCAATATTTAACAGGGTATATGTGACATAAATATATATAGCAACCTAGTCCCCATAATTTCTGGGGTCTTCGGAAATCCCATTCAACTTACACACGAACATCGTTAAATCAACTTTGCTACTTGTAAGCACCCGGAATATAAATATTTTACTGGGTCTAACATCAATATTGTAAAGATTACAAACAGAATGATGAACTTATATATACACGTTCTACCTGTGGTGAAGGGTATAAAATACGAAATATTTAGGGTTTATTTATATAAAAATTTCAAAATTTGATTTCTTAAAAAAAAAAAAAAAAAAACGTTTCCACACTCTTCTTCCCACTTAAAATAAAATAGTTTTTCTTAAGTTTTTTATTTATAGGTCTTTTCTTGAACATTTTAATTTATTTTTATTTTGTTAAAACTAAAAACATACATTTTGCTTTTCATTTCAGAAAATGTGAACATAAATAAATCAAAAAATCACAAAAAATTGCGGAAAACAATTTAAAGAATTTTGTTTAGCATTTTAAAAAGAATTTCAAAATGTACAATGAGAAAGCGATTTATTTATTTATTCATTCATTTGGTCGGTCGTTAGTTCGTTTGATCGTTTCTAAATGAAAAATGGTTGGGTCGAGATTTTTATTTATAAAAAAAAAACTGTTTTTCGCATTAATAAGCATTTGAATGATTTCTCACTCAGCGTTTTAAAAGAAATTGAAATAAATTTATTGGCTGAAGGGAAAAAAATAATTTAAATTTTTAATGAATCTTTTTTGTTAAAATGTTTATGGCTATAATTTGGTTCAATTTAATTAAACAAACAAACAAAATTTGCACAGCAAACATTTTGCGGAAGTGCCTCCGTATTCGACCAGACATTTTTAAGAAAAATACAATTTTACATTTAATTAGTTTTGTTGAATAGTTCTACGTAAAATTGTATTTTTTAGATATACATATAAATAAAATGGATTATGAATGGAATATTTTTGATTAAAAAAATTAAAAAAGTTATTTTTAATTAATTACCAAGATTTTGTTTGTCGTGCTTAAGTCTAATTTGTATTCTTGATAAAAACACTGAAATTTATTGTTGAAGGGATATAAGCTATTCCTATGCCCATTTCACTGGCCAGATCATCAGGAAACTTCATTCAAAAATTTTAGAAAAACTGAAGATATTACACAAATAAAACTGTTAAGCGAATAAGAATTATAAGCAACAGTTTTACTTGTAAAAATATCAAAGCTTACTGTTTTGCTTCCTAAACACAGTTTTGACAGGGTCGTATTTTAATTTTGCTCAATATTTATAACAATTTCTTATTAATTGAGCAATAACTAAATTGCAATTTTATTTGGATAATTGAGCTCAATAATGTCATTTATTGCGTTAAACTCAATTAAGGTGCATATCTGAGCACGATATTATGCAAAAAAATTAATGTGTACGAGACATTTTTGTTTAAACCGCTTTTAAATACAAAATTTTTTGCTTAATTTGCTTGCCCCAAAACAGCTTTAAACCAATCTTTACTCTAAATTATTTTCCTTTCTTTCGTATGTATTTCTTTAAACAAATAGCGATTAAAATAGCAGCAGCACAAACGTCGTCTGTACACTTTAAAAACAAAGAAACAAATTAAAATATTATGTTTGCATGAAATATGTTTGCGTTGTTAATTTGCAAACATAAACAGATCAAGCTTATGAAAATAAAAAAAGGGGGATGTATATAAACTCACTGTTTATTGTTGGTGTTTTGTTTAAGCTTTGATATAGGTTACAAGTAAGACTTTGAGTGTTTAAATTCTTATTCGCTTTAGGGTTTTATTTGTATAATATTTTTAGCTAAGCAACCAGTGAAATGCGCATAGAAGCTAGTTTTCCCTCAACAATAAATTTCAGTGTATTTATCAAATATGAAAAATTGGGAATTTAGCACGTCATACAGAAATCGTGTTAATAATAAATTTTGTACTCCCGTAAATAACTTTGAAAAGAAATCAGACTTAGACAATTTCTTATATCGCAAAATTTGTACAAGTAACCAGAGTTTGTTTAAATCGATTCATAAAGCTGACTTTTGAAATCTTTTACAAATTCGTAAAAATTATAAGCAATTGTACGGATATAAGTAAAAAACTTGTTAGTATCTGTGACACCGAAGGTGCTAGATTGCAGAAATCAAACTAATTTAAATGCACCATACGCTATCAATTTGCTTAACATCCAACTCTTATACGTGTGCTTGAAGAAATATCTCAATTGGTTTGAATTTTCATCAAGCGTTGTCGGTGTTACACAAACAAACACATTTTCACTAATACTACCATAACGCTTGATGAGTAGATATTTAAATAGTGTATGGTGCCCTTTAGATATTACGCAAGCACAAGTACACGAGCTTGACAGCAAGCATTTTGATCGTGTATAGACTTCTTAAATAATCAAAGCAACAAGATTAAAAATATTTTTAATGTACAATTTTTATAAAAAAAAAACACTTTTTATCTTCTGAAGAATAATATCGGTATCGCTAATACCGTGTTCAGACATGAGCCTTAACCCACTAGCGCCCACTTTTTATTTTAAAATTGTTAGCTATTTTCGAAAAAAATATTTTATTTATTATTTGTTAAATTATTTGTGTATGTTCCCAAATGGAATCATTGAGCGCTAATGAGTTAATTGAGTTACGAGCGATAAATGTCATTATTGAGCTCAATTATTCATATAAAATTGCAAGTGTGTTTAGTGAGCAAAACGCAGTGACTTGCCAAATTTCAAAACACTGTTTTTGAAATGTCAACAAAACAAAGGTCCATCCATTTAAGGCCCTGTTAGCCGACCGTAAATGTAGAAATGTAAATGTAATGTAAACAGCTGATCGTTTCTGTTATATGGAAAGCAATGCAACTGCTTAACTTACTGTAATGTCACTTTACCGTAACGTGCCAACCTGTAGAAAATAGAATTTCATTACGAGATTACGTGACATTTGTAGATAGTGATGGGCTGCTTGTATTTTAAATGGAATGCTGGTAAAATCACTCTTTTTCTTTGGTACATTTTTTTAGTAATAATATCTGTGGACTTTTGACAAAATAAGTTACAATCCATACACATTTTCATTTATACATCAGCTGAAGCAGAACTCCATAAATAGTTCGTCAAGCAACTACCCAGTCAGAAAAACAATTGGCTGTATCAGTTATCTTTGTTCTGTGATAAATATTTGATAATAACTCAATACTTACCTCTGGTTTTCTTGATTTGCGCAATTATATATTTCTAAAAAATATTCACTTCAATTCACTTCAACTACTGTCGCTTCTAAACACAACCGGCGCTCTTGACACAAGGAACATAATATTGTTCATAATCTATGCATAAATGCGCACAACTTATGAACAAGATACACACATATCAAAATGTTGGGCAAAATCCATGCACAAGTAGGCATAACTCATGAACAATAAGTGTTAATAGTCGTTCATGCACAATGTTCATATATTATGATCAATTGTGTTTAATTTTCAAATAATTAAGCTATGAACATTGTTCACAAACTGTGCACATTTTTTTTGTATAACTTATGCACAATTTCAATAGATTGTGCAGAGTTTATGATTATTAGGCATAATTTATGCGCAAAGTTGCATATTCAAAAATGTACCTAATCATTTTATAGTTATGAACAGCTTGTGCATAAATAATGCACAACAGTTTTCTCCGTGCAGATATATGTTTGGATGTATAAAATAAACAAATGCATACATATCCCCAAACAATAAAAAGTCTGGTTTTAAATGGGATCAAAACCTTGTTTTGTGTATGCACATTTTGAAAATAATGTAAGAACATGTGTACGAATATGCTATACATAATACATATTTATTTATTGTAAATCTGTAATATTAATATCAAATATTTATTTATTTATATAAACATACAAGAAATAGCGTTTTAATGCTATTTAAATCACTTGGTACTTTTTCTTCAAAGCGGTCACCATTTCAACACTTTTAGTTCTCATCACTTTTCTCTTTTTTGTTAATGTTTTTGAAAAACAGCTGACACGTTCTTACATGTTCTATAAGTGCACAAACGAGCTTACAGTACGTTACAGTACGTTACATTGCATTTAATTACATTTACGGTCGGCTAAAGCGGCCTTTAGGTGTTTCGGTTTTATGTACAATGTTTTGTTTAGAAATGATTGACATTTCGAGCCATAAACACACCAATGCAGCACAAAAACCCTCTGTTATTTCTGTTGTTTTTGTATTGTATTCCGTAGTATCTAAGTACTTAAAAATGTTCTTGAAAACTTAAAAAAAAATATGTGATACTACTCAGATCAAAATGATAACTTTTTAACAATAATCCACAAGAAATGGATGACCTATTGGCTAAAGTAAGTCCAAATTTACAATGCTGTCATTTCTTGCCGGACAGACGAAGTTTGTAGGTGAGAGAGGAAAAAATTAAAGTATGTCAGGCAAACAACGTCGCAACCTTATCAATAAACTTCGTCTGTCCGGCAAGACATTTTCAGATTTTAAATTGGGACTAAGCAAATAAATCACCGTTGCATCAAAATGATTTGTATGTGTAACAATTAGGAATACATTTAAAATTCGGTTTTTAACGAAAATTCTTTGCAAATACATAATTTTTATTTCTATCAACGCTGGTATTTAATTTTTTAAACTAAATTAAAAATTAATTTCAATTTGAAATATTTATCTGTAATTTTTTTTATGTATTACAATCTTCGTAAGTTCCCCTGTCATAAAAAATTTTTTTAGTCACTTTTTTTAAATATTGAGTCTATGATTAATTGGATTTTCTTGTTGTAAAATGTTTAAAAAATATTATTTCTAGCTTTTCCTTTCTGTGCCATTATCGACTCATTCATTAATTTAGCATTTTTCCGTGCTTTATACGTGTATTTTAACAAAAGTGTTGTGTTTTCAGCTATTCGCTTGTTCGTTCGTTCCTTCTATAGATCCAATGTAAGCCATGGTAAATGGGTGTGTTAAAGTGTTTGTACATGTTTTTAATGCTACACAAAAATGACGAAGTAGAAACCATTTTATAGCTATAGTGTGTTAAAAGATTAAAAGAGTTTTATAGTTTTCTTTCAATTTCGTGGAAGATTGTTTTTTCCTGTAGTACTAGACAAGAACAGAAAGAAGTACTATATGGAAGTCTATGGGGATGTTGAAAAGAAAACATAAAGAAAAAAGCATGCAGCATAAACATACAACTCTTTATCGTTTGTTCACAATATTAAATACTTTCCCTGGAAAATATTTTGACTTGTAAAAAAAAAAATAAAAAAATATGTATTTTTTGCAACTTCACTAATTGAGAGTCATTATAATTGTTGTAGAGGTTAAATGAGATTTAAAAAATTAATTAACATTAATTTAATCTACTGTAAAATTTTGCATAAAAAACCTCAAAGAGCATAATTATGAGGTCAAATGAGAAATAATTGTTGGGAAAGGTAAAAGATGTATAATTCTTATTTATCAGTTCTTTTCACATATATTTAGAACATATACACAACTATATCGTTATATCTTTGTCGTTATGCAAAAAGGCCTTAAGTCAAACAAAAATGCATTTTTGCTTGGGTTTTTTTCTCTCTTTAGTTCAGTATCAGTTACTTAAGTCTAGGACAACTATCGTAATCATTTACTCGTTTTTTTTCCAAAATAATTTTGTTTGAAATTGAAACCCATGTACATACATACGATACGTCCTCTGCGATAAAGTCAGCAAACAAATAAAGTAAGTTTTTGGGACAAACATGGTAAAATAATTATGGTACTTTTTATAAATACGCTTTTTTTTTCAAAAAATTTTCCGCAAAATTGAATCATATGTCTTTCAACACAAAGGCAGCAAACAAATAAAGTACATTAAAGAAGAAAAACTGGGTAAAAATTCGTACTTTTTGTAGACAATTTCTTTTAAAAATAATTTTGAGCAAACTTTACACCTTTGTTCTTTAGCACAAAGGCAGCAAACAAAATAAGGTACATTTAAAGACGCGTTTTTTACAGAAGTTCGTTTTATTTATTTTACATTTAGTGCATCAACAAATAATTAGCTTATGATGTTATCTTGTACTCGACACTAACAGAAACCGTTTTTATTCCACCGCTTAACCCCATATACGAAAAGTTTTGAACGGACATTTTTAAAAACCAACGGTTTAAATCAAGCTAAAACAGATTTTGTTACGCATGCAATAATGACGGTGTTAGCCACACACGGGCAGTTTTAACCTTACGGGTTGCAAGAATGTGAAAATGTGAAGTTTATTTTTTTTTTTTTTAACAAATAACAACTATGTATGACTCTTGCACCTCGCACTACATATAACCTGGCGTTTACATTTGCCAGTACTGGCATGACAGTAGCAATACATGCAAACTTTTTTACTAATACATGCACACTTTTCCAACTGTCTTGTCTACTGTCTAGCAAATTTTGCAGACAGTAAAATTGGACAGTGATTTGACATTTTCTAACAATAATCTGAAGTTTTATTAGCAAAAGGAAAAAAAACGTAAAAAATAAAAATATTTTGCTTTGATTTTGCTTATGTTTTTTTACAAAATATAGTTATTTTAGGCTGTTTTTAAGTTTGTTTAGTTCATATAAAACACGTTTAGCTGAACTTTCACTGCAACATTCACGTTTGACATATATTTCAAAGTGAACTGTCTTAACTATTGTCTGGACGTCTACGTCACGAAGACAGTTAGCAGTTTTTTTGGCAACTAATATGTATTTTCTTACTGTCTTGCCAGTACTGTTAAATGTAAACGCTATGTAAGCAAGTGCGAAAAATCAGTGCAAGTTCTTGCGCAAAACATATGTTCTACGTGCCAATCTCCTAAAATATAGCGTTTTTATATAAAAAAGTATGTACCGAAAAGAGCAACTATTAATCAACCGTAAAATTTTTTTTTTTACAAGCCAAAATTAGACGGACATATTTCTAATTAATATGTTATAAAATTCTGTTTAATAGAGAAATATTTGTATAATAGGTATTTGTCATAAAATTCTTTTATTCTTCTTGCGTATTGCGTTTTTGATTTCAAGAACACCCCTGATAAAAAAAAAACAGATTGCGAAATTCAAAAAATGGTAGATTATTTAGCAGACAATATAAAATGAACTCTAATAAAAGATAGCGTCTGTTATTTTGCGTCTGCATTTATGCACTTGTTGCTAAAATTAATACTGCTCACGTCACGTCACGTTATTAAATAATTATGAAAATATGTATAGCTAAAAGCCAAAAGTTGCAATTTTTCAAAAAGCACCATATTAAGATGAAAAACAATCATGAAATTTGGCAGTATTTCCACCAACCATATTAAAGCTACATGAGGATTACATGATTATCAAAAGGAGTCTGTGGGGAAGAAAAGAAATTGTGCATGCTTAAGAGTATTTTTAAAATGGCTTTGTGTAAAAATATACAACAAAAGTTGCCAGATTTAATTATTCATCGTCAATTGACGATTTTATGGTCTAAAATTGCCCAAGTGAAAATTTGACAAATTATGCCTAAGCTGGCCAGTTTTGTAGTTATTTACAAAATTTTTTTTAAATATTTCGCAATTTTTTATATTACTTGGTGGCCACACGATCAAGTTTTGCCTTTCAATTCCTTTCAATTTGCAATACACTCGCACTTTTTTACTAACACACTCACACTTTTTAAATTGACCACGAGATTTACTATCAATTTAACAGCTGATTACATGTTAGTCTTTATAAATTGTTTTTTTTTTACATCTTGAAAGTAAATTGCTTACAAATTGAGTGCAGCCTACGTCACAGCTTTCAATTTTTGTAAATTTTGACAAGCAGTATATGTAAAAGAGTATCAAGAACAACTTGATCGTGTGGCCGCAGGGTTAGCTTGACCTTCATTTAATTGGTTGGTAGTAATTTTTATGTTTCAGCATTTTATAATACAAAATACAAACGTTTTATTTTAGCGCAAATGATTTTTTTGTCGTTGGTCCCGTTTTTGACTTGATAGTTTACGCTTCGGATTCTGGTAATTTTTCAGTACTTCTATTTGAATCGATAAAATATTATATGGGCATTTCCACAGAAAAGTCTACTTTTTGTCACGTAACGCCACCGACCAAGCATTTTAAATTGTGACAAATAGAGAGCTTTTTTGTGGTAGTGCCTATATCCGACGTGTAATATCGAAGCCCAATATCTCTCGGCTTCAGTTCATTTCAATTCTAACTTTTCTATGAATGATAATACTTTGGGAAAAATTTTGGTTGTGTTACTCCAATAGTTCTGGATTTTAGTTTAGTGACGTCTTTCATTCTAGAATCTCACACTATTGTAGCTTTTGTAAATGCTTAAAAGCTTTATCAGCGAAACAAAAAATTTGTTTTAATTTCTGGTTATCTAAATTTGTATTTGTATACCAAACGTGCTGCTTTAATTTCGCCATCTACATTTAATATTCACTCTACATATGTACATATGTTAAAATTAATTAATTTGGAATTAAAGAAAAATGCAAATCAAAACTGTCAAATTTTATACATTATATCACACGTAAAAATATTGGTTTTAGACCCGTCTGTCCGACTGGGTGGTTTTAAATCCAACTAAACCTTTTAAGCAAATTTCGGGTCTAAATTTTAGAGATACATATGTAATTTGATAAAAACTTGGTGAATACGTTTTAGTCGCCATGTAAAGACGAAGAAATAGTAAGAATCAATTTAAAGGGCATATTCTTACTTTTTTTTGCCATATTTTTGGTTTCCCTGGTTGTTGTATTTATTTTAATAGATTTTTTTAAAAAAAAAGAGAAATATGTATGTATGTAAATTTTATAACAAAAACTATTCAAAATTAGTAAAAAAAAAAAATGATGATTTAGTTTAGTCAATCTGACAATGTTGACGATTTTTAATCCATTTTGTCTGGCAACTATGACCCGACTACAACCAGAAGGAAAAGTTAAAAGAACCAACAAAAAATAAAAAGGAAATAGAGTAAAGTTAAGTAAAAGAGCTGTGAAAAAAATATGGCGCAAATATAAAGTGAGTACAAAATTTACAACAACAACATCAACAAAAAAACTTAAAAAATTTATGATGAAAGTTCTTTTTTGTTTTATTTTGTTTGCTTTCTTTTCACTTTATTACAAAAAGAGTAGAGTGTAGTGATTTTATGTTCTTGCTTTGTATGCTAAGAGGGGAAAATCGTATAAAAACTAGGAAGAAAAAAAATAAATAAACCCAATCTATGTGTATAAGTAAGTTTGGATGTATGTATGGATAGATGGAGTATTTTAAGTTGCCGAGCTATAAAAGAAAGACACGACAACGACGACGATGATATACACGAAAAATTTATATGAAAAACACAACAAACCCAAAAACAACAAACCGTTGAAATACTACAAAGTGTGAGTAAGTAAGAAGAAGCCAAAGAAGCATAAAGTAATACAAAAATGCCACTGGCATCCGATTTGTGTTGGATTTGCTCATAAAGTTGTTAAACAGATTGTCGGTATAGATACCTTCATCATCATTTTTCGTATGATTAGTTTTATGTAATTTTATCAAGTATTTTAAGGATTTTCATTTCTGATAAATTGTTTATACGTAGGCTCATTGTAAAGTGAGCGTAAAAATATAAAAAATTTTAAATTTTTCATACCTCGTTTTTAATTGTCTATATTGTAGACAAGTCGAAGTGAACTATAAACTAATCGAAAGTCTGAACTATGGACTTGACATTCTAGACTTATCAATATTTTAAGCTAGGTAAAGACTTGCTGATAAGCCTAGTACTCTGTTCAAATTTGTGAAAAATGTTGACATGTATCAATGTTACCTATCATGCGAGTTTGTACAATTTGACGTTTTTATTCCTGCAAAGTATGCGACATTGTTTTGCGTATGTAAACAAGCCCCACATGTATTTTAGTAAAATAATTTATTTTAATTAAAGATTTAATAAAAAAAGAAAGTAAATATGGATAAAAAACTGTTACCGGTTGTGTTATTTTAATTTTTTATTTCTTATTTAATAATCAGTTCATTGTTTTTTGCTTTTGCTTGAAATTCCACGTGAAATAAGTGCAGCTTACCATTATTTCGCAGTTGTAAAAAATTGTTGCCAGAAACATTTCGGAACTTTTTCACAAAATGGACAGAGTACAACTCTATCAACATTATTTCATAGATATTCCGCACAAGTTTTTTTCATATGCGTTTTGACAGCATTTCACGTGAAATGTTGAACAGAGCACGAGGCTATATCCAGAATTTTACTAAGTAGATAATTAAAATTTAGGCTAGTCCATAGTCACATCTGCAGACTAATAGTCCCAACAAAAGACTAAGCGATAACTTGAACTGTTAAATAGATAATAGAATAGTCGATAGCCTGAACTATAGAGCACTTAATAATCCGTACTACAAAAGTAGTCGATACATATTCTTATCCATGGTATTAACTTTAGAAAAACCGATAGTGTAAATAAAAGACCAATCGATAGTCTGAACTATAGTATAATCGATAGTAGTCAATAATCTGAACTGTAGATTTGTGTAAGGGGTACATTTTTCTTAAGCTTTCACATCGACAAAAAAAAAGTATTTAATTTTTGCAAAATATTTTTTTTTTATTTATTTAAAATATGTATAAACTATGAAATAGTTTACTACTCTATAAAACTTTTATATCACAATCAAATAATTTAGCCACAAGCTCATAAAATACATAAGTATGTAGATAAAGTAATAAAAAAAAGTAATACAATTAATTAAATTATTCAAATTCAATTAAAGATTAGCCTACGCACATTAAAAAATAAATGACTGTATAAATTTACTAATAGGCAGTCACTATTCACTTAAGCTATGTTCACACCTATCATATATTTGACGTCCTACAAGTAACCACTTGTTTTATTAAAATATTGTTTGCTTTTGCAAAACGTTTGTTAGATCAAATATCATTTAACAGTTTCTTAATTAGATTGCACACTTACTTTCTTACAAATAAAGTTAATTCAACAAAAATTGTTAAAAAATAAACCTTAAGTTTGATGAATTAACTGGTCACGCTTTTTTAATTTTTTTTTTTTTTCGTTAAATATGTGTAAGGTCTAAAAATGCCTTTGCTCTGTTACTTTTGTTAGCTTTCTTACTTACATACTTACTTAGTCAGCCAACCAGCCGGTTTGGCAGGCAGTTATTAATACATTCATTCAGTCAGTCATTAAAAAAACTACTGTCCAGGAGGAATTTTAACAAAATCGTCTACAGATTATTTAACTGAATGAATGAATGACTAACTAAATCACTTACGGACTGAGTTACAGACTTACAAAACAAAAAAATTTATAAACGTATTTAAGGATGTATGTACATATGTATTTAAAAGTTAATACAGCACAAAAAGTCGAGTGCGGTTTTGTTTAACACATAAATAAATAAATATAAAACATAAATATTTAGTGTTTTGGTTGCGGTTGCGGTTGCGGTTAAATTATTATTTTCTCTCATTTTGCTATGTAAACGTTTCCAAGTGATAGTTCTCGCATGTTTGGATTGGTTTAGTTGGTTTGTGTTCTAAACTTCGACCTTGTTTTAGAAATCTTTTATAAAAATTTTCAAGTTATTTTAAGAAATTCGAATTGATTCCTAACTAATAATATAGATATGGTAATTTCTGCAATCTTAAGAAAGTTTATAAAATATGGCGCAAAAGTTTTCACCCGATGTAATTTTTAATAAATGAAAAACTTAGTTTGGATTGTGTTTTTTATTAAGTAGAAAAGGGGATATCGGCCAAGTGGTTGCCGCCAAAATTACCGACGGTCCCGATTTATGACATTTTCTATCACTCTTGCCACAACTTCGTAACGGATATTCTCCTTGAGTCTGAGGCTTGTTACCATACGACTCGTGACTTCAAGAAACCCCACAAGAATAAGAAGATAACGATTGAATCGGGCGATCTTGCCGGCAAGTGCAAATCACTAAAACGAGACATTAGGCGACCCGGAAATGCAGACCTCAGAAAATTGAAAGTATTATTTAGCGTTCTGGAGTAGTATAGAGCTCCATTTTATATTGACGTGTATTTTGTATATCGTCAGCTCATTATTTGTTTGGCGCATATGCCAAAAAATCGTAGTGGAGAAAAACGACAGTGAAGGTTTACATGAAGTTTTCTGAAAATATACCCGATAGAATTTTTTGTATTTTCATTACTTCTTCCAACATATGTTTTGAAGAAAAATGTAAATTTTTCTGAACGTAATGAACGAACTTAAAAGTCAGTAGTATATTATTACAAGGGAAAATTATTGTTTTTTGCAGCATACGCCATTATTTATAAAAATAAGCTTTTTGTGCTGCATACGTATACTTACTACCATTTTATTTTGCTTTTCCTATTTTTTTTTTTTTTCTTAGGAAGCAAGAATAATTTTTTTTTGTCATTTTATTTTGCTTTCGATTTAACTACTTGTTTTCCTAACGGCAATGAAGCAAAGCAAGAGTGGTATTTATTTTAAACGTTTTTGTATGAGGAAGTTGCAGCATTCGCCAAACAGTGGCGTGTAGAGCAAAACAGTTCTTCTTTATAAACTTTAAAATAGTTGAAATGGAGCAACATTAATGCTTAATATCACGGAAACCACAAAACTGGTATTCGAAATATATATACCTCATACATAACTCAATTTTTTTTAAACGGTCGGTAGGTCAAACCAATAATGAGCAGACGATATCTCAAAGCACAACTGGTATTACCGCTATTTGCAAAAATTATAGCTTCCTCCAAAGGGGTGATGACCTTCGCGCCACTTCAGGTTGAAACTATCGACTATTCTAAATTTTAGCTGGTCAACTTGTTTTTATTTTTAAGCATTGCTCAGACTTTTGACCATGGGTGTTATTTTGTTTTACGTGAAATTTTTTGAATTTTCAAAAATTTGTATAAAAATATTTTTAAGTGAGGTGAAGTATTTTACAAAATAAGTCTACAGGTTAGAATATCGCCTGGGGTAAAGTTTCGATTAACTACTAGACTATAGTTCAGACTATCGACTAATCTATTGTTCTGACTTATTATTTCTATAGTGTGAACTATTGACTTATCTAAAGAATACTGAATATCTTTATGCCCCCGTATCACTAAAATATCTTTAGAACTTATTTTATTATCCTTATGCAATACAGTACAGTCCGTGAAGAGAACTTTAGTGTGGAGTACCCGTAGTTGGTTTTGTTGTTTTGCTACTACTCAATCATCTTTGTAAAAATTCATAACATTATTTGAACGTTGAGTCCACTCTGCGTTTATAACAAATGGACAGACATTCCTTTGCGTCCCTCGAAACGTTTGTCTGTCTGCCAAGTGAGTGAGTGTATTTATTAGTCGTACTTGTCAGTTAATATTTCTTTTTTGTTTCGCTTTTGATTTTTATTTTGACAACTGCAAAAAATAAAAAATAATGAAAATAAAAATAATGATGATGAGGGCTTTTTCGTGTTGGTATACCAACAAATACAAAATGTATTTTGTGAGTTTGTTTGTTTGTTTTTTTGAGAGTGTATTTATGAGGAGTGTTTATGTCGTGATAATAAACTTTGATTTAATTTACGATTTGTTACAACTGCTGCCTTTGACACTGTTATCGTTTGCAATTTTTATAATTCAATTTAAATTTAGTTTTGTTTTTTTTTTTTCTTTCGTTCGAATTCATTTCACATGATTTTATTTAATTTGTTTTGTATTGTTATTTTAATTTTGTAGTTTTTTTTTGCAAAGTATGTATTTTGTCATCATTTTGCATGAGTTTTAATGAATATTTCAAATGAAATTTAAATGGAAAAAAGTTAAATAAAAAGATTGAATAGATTATAAGCATGATTATCTGGGTTTATAGCATTTTTATAAAGTTAAAGAGTTAATTTGATTTTAATATTAAATTAAAATAAATGAAAAAAATTATGCCTTACAAAAATAAATTAAATAAATAACAAGCTGCTAAGTATTTAACGGTTAATAATTAGCAGAGGCGTAGCTAGTTTTTTAGATAAAAGGGGAATTAACAGAAGAAGGATGTTTTTATAAGAACTTTCTTTGGATCAATTAATATTATTTCTAAAATTAGATTTTTAAAATTTTATAATTTACAACTTTATTAAAGACCTTTTTTAAACTTTAAACTTGTACAAGAAAACGGTTGCAGTATGTACCTTAATGAGAAAAACAGCTGTTTGTTTCAATACATGGCAATTTTGTTTCATTTCAGACATTTCAATCGAAAAGTTTCTTGACGCGAGAGTTACAGAACATGGGCACAGGTTAGAGATAAAAAAATATTGTCCAATTTTTACCAATGCCCTAGATGCAGCTCTTGTAAATGCTTGGAAACTGCATTGTTTATTGAGAAAAGAAGAAAATACTGGGTTTTCGAATGTCTTTATTGAAAAATGTCGAGACAACAAGAGCCAAAAACATTAAAGTTGCATATCCACTATTATCTGTTCGAAATAATGGTTCTAATCATAACATTGTTCGCAAAGATCTTATATCTGTATCTTATAGCTGTAGACAATGCAACCGTCAAACTGTCTATTAATGTGCAAAATGCAATACTTCGAGGCTTATCAAATTTAAAAGTTTTAAGGTTTTGCTTTTTTAATGGGTTCACGTTTATTACTTTTAGTTATAGAAACTAAAGAAAAAACTAAGTTTGCAAAAAAAGTTCAATATTTATATCGTTAAGGTCAAATTTTTTATATCGTTAAATTAATTTTTTTTTTTTAATTCTTTTCCTATAACATTAAGGTCAAAACCAAAAACGTTTTAAAAGATTCACGAATAAAGCTCAACGGATACGATAATGGGCCTTAATGGGCCAAAAATCTACATAAAATAATACATTTAAAAAAAATTTCATTTAAGTGCTTTTCAAAAAAAAAAAAATATTTTAGTATATTTTTAAAAATTTAAAAGTCAAGTCTAAATCAGGTTAAAGTCTTAGTTAAGTTTGAGTCAAGTCTAAAGCCCCAGTTAGCTAACTGTAATAGTAACAGTAACGTTTTAAATAAGATTATTTATGCATGTAAAGTAATTAACATGATTCTAGTTAGTAGTAAGATGTATGATGTAATTTGTAGAAAATTGAGTTTTCTTACTTTGTTACTGTACGGTTACATTACTGTTACTGTCAGCAAACTGGGGCTTAAGTCTAAAGGCCTCGTTACTCAAACGTAAATGGACACGTAAAAGTTGTGGTTGACTCCAATAGTTGGTAGTTATTAAAAATATGTAATCGTGTTGAAATGTGTTAAAAAGAAAACAGAAAGTTTTTCAAAATCTACAAATTTTAAAGTCGTGTACGCCGATGAAATTTTCACTTTATCAGTAAATATAATTGAGCATAAAATTCTTTAACACCTTAAATTTTGTCAAGTTCATCCGCATTGCAACTTTACGTAAGAGTACCTAGCTTATGTATAAATAAGGTTGGTAAAGAATACGGAACAGCTGAACTGCAACCTATTCGCTTACGCTATTCTAGGTCAAGTCGTCTAGGCTAGTTTAAATTTAAATCAAGTTAAATACTAGTCTAAACCAAATTAATAAAAATAAAAGTCTAAATCAATTGCCAGACAAATCTAAGTATAGTTGATATCAACATTAACATTTCAAAAAGTTTCCCAAGAAACATGACAGAAGTTCAACCTTATAAAAATCCCCTTTTTAACATACGCCTTTTTAATATGTCATGTTCTATCTCTCTTAGTTTCCTTTCCCTTTCCTACTATTTGACAATAATGAAGTGATAAATACAACAACAAATAACAAATATTATATGGTGTTTTGATAATTAATTTGTTCATTCTATTGTTGAACATTTAATATACGAGTACAATTTTTATTTTGTAAATAACTTAAAAGCCTCTTTAGTTAATAATAAATATTAAAAAAAAGTTCAATTAATTTGTCTCTATTCATTAATTAAACAATTGATATCTCATCGTATAATAAAGAAAATAATTTATATGTAGATAATATTGAGCATTGAATTTCTTTCGACATTATTAAAAACTGGTTATTAAATTTATTATGATTTATTTTATTGATTTAAAACAATTTTATTGTAGGTATTGTGTATTGTTTTTTTTAATTTATTATAATATTTATTACAAGCGAACTAAAAAAGTAATACAGACCAGTACACATAAAACTTTTATTTATTTTTCAAAATAATTTTGAATTATTTATAAAAAAAGGTGAGAAAAAACTTAGATATGTACTTTAGGGGGATGACTTTTTTTGCAGACATCTCCAATTCTAAACTTCATTGCATTTGGTGCGCAAACTTCTTTCAAGCTCGGGAAAAAGTAATACCGCACTTCTTGGTATTTTCAATGCCCTAGATTATTTTTGGAACTGGATCTTGCATATTTACAAAAATTGCAAAAAGTCACTACTCTAATGTGCATATTTATAAAAAATTACAGCAAAACCAAAATAAAGATTTTTATATTAAACATTATTAAAATGTAGATGTGTTTTTTTGATGTCATGTTTAAGTAGTTGTTGGTATTTTTATTAATCACTTACTGCCTGTTTGTAGAACACGAGCGCACGACTACATTTCATACAAAAACAAAATTTCAAAATTTGTTTTTGTTTTAAATGTTAGTTAAGCAAACGAGTATTGGTACTCGTGTTCTACCAACAGGCAGTTAGTAATTGTTCATTTTGTATTTAATTATTTTTTTCTAGTGGCTTGTTTTTGAATAGAGTTGCCATATTTAACGATTACAGTGGAGTTCGGTTATAACGAACACCTGGTTTAACGAATTATCGTGAATAAAGAACCATTTTTTGGTCCCAACAGTTTTGCATTAAGATTTCATACACATTAGTACGCTTATAGCAAACTCCGGTTTATAACGTTTTTAAATTTGTCGAATCCAAAAACAGTCCAATAAGTGTTTTAATAATTTTTTTGAATTGGAAAACTTTTCTGCAAGAAACGTGATTAATTCCACATAATAAAGATTTTTATTTTTTTATTATGTATATTACTGAAGTCTCTGATTATTTTTTAATACCTCATTAAATTTTATTAAAGTATATTTAAAAAAAATGTATACAGGGGTGTGCTGGAAATCGCAATCGCAAAACGCAAGAATTTTAAAATTCGTTTTTTAGTACGATTTCTGTAATAAAAGAATTTTATGACACATATTATACAAACATTTCTCTATTTTCCAGCACACCCCCCATAGCTTTTTAAGATAATATTCAATACATAATTTATTAATGTTTTGCTACGAATTTTGAAATTCCTTTTTCATAAGCATTTGCATGTTAATGTGTCAAAACTGTTTTATCCAACTTAAAAAAAAGAATATGAATGGACTTTTTTAAATTTGTTTACTTTTATTTCTAGGAAGAAAATAGATTGACTCCAGTTATAACAAGTTAGCCTATAACGAACAAGTTACCCGTCGCGCGGAGTTCTTTATCGCCGAACTCAACTGCATTACACATTTAAAATAAATAGCCAGTTTAAAATTAATTTAAAAAAATAAGAGTTTACCCATTATTACTTTGTTTTATGAGGAGCCGCAAAACAAAACTTACTTTTACGCATTTTTTGACCTATCGACAGGTCATTCATTATTAACCTGATCTACCGACCATTTTAAACAAAACTTGAGTAAGGTGAGGAATATCCCCCTTTCTGAATCCAAAACCGGTTTCATGAATTTTTTATGATTTCTGGGATATTAAGCATTCATTTCAACTATTTTAATGTTTGTTAAGTTTGTTCTTCACGCTACTGTTTAAGGCTAGATTACACTATTATACTTTGTATTAATACATGTCAAAAACTCAAGTAATATGACAAAGTGTGAATGCAATGTGTCACGAAAAAGACAAGTATTTCTAAACAATAATACTTTTCATTGGATCAGGGTTGCATTTTATTTCATTTGTGAGTGTTTATATTTTGTGTGATGGTGTGAACACAAACTGTCATGTTAAATTAGATTTTTTGACAGTCGCAACAAAACTCATTAGATTTTTATCTCACAAAGTATTATGGAATACGTAAGACTTGTGAGATAGAGTAATCTAGCCTTTAGCGATTGTAGCAAATTCCCCATACAAAAACATACAAATTAAATTTCAATCTTACTTTGCTTCATTGTCGTAAGAAAAAAGTACTTAAAGCGAAGTTAGAATAAAATGACAAAAAGAAAATAAATTTCACTTCATTGCTGTTAAAAAAAAACTAGTTAAAGCAAAAGCAAAATATGATGTCAACAACTCACTACACAGCTGTTAAATCACGTATGAAGCACAAAAATCTATTTTTTAAAATAAATTTAGAGAAGAGGCGTATACGGCACAAAACCATAATTTTCACTTTCAAGAAAATGGTATTAAATTCTAAGATCGTTTATCAAAAACACAAAAAATTACCATTTTGCTTCAAAATATATGACGAAATCAGTGGTGAAAATACGAACAAATTCTAACGGGGATATTTTCAGAAAACTTCACGTAAACCTTTATTGTCGGTTTGGTCAACTATAAGTTTTTGGCATATACGCCAAACCAAAAATGAGCTGACGAAATTTATTTTTTGATATATATATTATAATATTTGGGTTAAAATCGATCATAAAAAGTGGAGTTAGCATTTTAACCAAGAAAATTAGTTTTAATAAAAATTGGTGCAAAACAAAACGTATTTTTTTTTTTATTAAAACGTACTTTTTGCATAGTATGTATTGGAATTTTGTCGTGAAGTTGAACTGTTTGCTATATTGAAAGATGCAAACCATGTATCGATAAAACTACAATTAAAGTAAACTTAAGCAGAAGTCAAACAAACATGAACTCTACTTTATTAGTTATCTTTTGATATGTATGTCACTTTCCTGCTTCTGAAATTCATTTCAGTCGATCTAAATATTAATGTATGTATTTAAATACCAGACTCTTTAGTGCCAACATGTTTGCGATGAACAATAAATCTGTTGATGCTAGTTTAAAAGTAAACTTTTTTTTCGTCAAATTTTTTTGAAACAATTTCAATATCGGATTTTCATCACCGGCATCAGACGTCTGTAGTGTGCCAGAAAAAACTAAAACCTGTCATAAGTTTTCCTTTTTTGGTTTTCGAATTAATAGCCTTACAGCTAATGCATTTTACGACATAATCACTCCTATCGTAAATAAAAACTCGCAAAAACTATCGAAAAGAGGAAAGTCAGAATGGAAAACACACTGACATTAGTTTTTGATATGCAAAAAGTTTAAATGTTGCCAAAATGTCCTATTCAAGATGGTTATTACTCTCGGCAACTAAGTGTTTACAATTGTCGTATTTTCAACTACGCAAGTCGAAGTGATTATCAAAAAAGGGGCCTTACTGTCATGTTTAGTATAATTTGAAACATTAAATGAGACTGTGGTTATGAAAAAATTGTGCATAATAATCTATGTACGTATGGGCTCTTCCACAGAAAAGCTCTCTTTTTGTCACGTTACACCACCAAGCAATAAAGGCCCAACCAGAATGTGCATCAACAAACTTAAGTTACTGTCAAAAAGAAAACAAAATGTCTCTCAAATGCTTTTAAAATAACAAAAAGAAAATAAAAAAACATTGATTCAGTACGGAATGAGCGATTTGTTTCGCACCTTGCTTAAGCAAATTACAGTTTTATAAAACTTAACATAAAGTTTCCTTAAGTTCAATATGGTTTACACATATGATTTACATGTTTTTGCTCAGTTACTTAAGCCACGTTATTCACATTCTGGTTGGGCCTTAAGACTTATATTTTAGACCCATGTTTTTTTTTTCTATTTTCACTAAATGTTTCCTCTCTTTCACTAAATTTAAAGCTAGCTGCGTTAAACACCAAAATACAAAAAAGTAAATAATATATAAATTATTCTTTGAGAAACAATTTATAATGCTTAGTGGCGTACCGTGACAAAAAGTAGACATCTGCATAAATGCCTATATGTATATACGTTGCAAGAACAAAATGTTTGACATTTGACCTTTTATATGGTTACAAAGGTTATGAAATTAATTAAGAATTGTAAATTCTTCTAAACAGTAAACTTTTCTCATATTTTATTGTTTATATTTATCAATTTTAAATACAATAACGTTAAAACGATGTATATTTATTTAATTATGTTTCCACCACCCCATATTAGGGAGAAAGTTTTGATTCCAAACAAAATGGCTACACTCTTTCTTTAATATTCAGATGATTATCGTTTAAGTTAAAACAGTAATACAGAAGTTCATTATAATTGTTTAATGCTTAAAAACAATAAAATAATTATAATTCTATAAAATGACTTTAAATACCTTGTAATTAATAAATTGACTTAATTTGTTATTGTGTGTTGTTGCTGTTTTTGTTATTATTATAAGTATTATTGTTGGAGTAGTTGTTTCTACAAGCTATTGATATAATAATTCATTTATAGTTGTTGTGTATTATTATTGTTATTATTTTTTGCTTTTAAACTTTGTGGGTAGACACGAACAGAAGACATTTGAAAGAATAAATTCTTGAATGCGGAAAAGAAATGTAAGAGAAATCAAAATCAAGTATAATGGCCATTTTCTCAATGTATCGACAAACTGCCTGTTAACTTAATGTCGACATACATTTATTAGACCGAAAAACTGTCCGTTAACGAATTTTGTTTTCTTAATATACAGATAAAAACATACACCCGTATTCAAAACAAAAATTTAGTTACTGCATATCCCCAAGAATTTCTTATTCAAAACACTTTTTAATCTACATATATATATATATATAAATGGTGTAAAAAAGTATAGTAATTCATAAAATGAGAACGGCTGGGCCGATTTCTGTAAAATTTTTGTCAGTTGTTCGTATTTTAGAGGAGAAAATTTTGGAAAATCCCTCCGGAAGAGTAGAAAAATTGGAAAAATCGAAAATCGAGTTTTTGTATAAAATTTTGTGTGAAATTATTCCTTAATGGCTTTCCAAATGAAAAAATTAAAATTGGGGCGAGGCGAAGTTCGCAGGGTCCGTATACTATGATTATCGAATGATCAAAGACTTTTTAACTGCTTTCAATTTGCTATTTCTATCAATTGAATTTAACTAAAACAGAGATGTACAATTTTTTCTTAATCGGGCGATTTAAAAGTGTTTTGAATAACCGCATGACTAAATGGTGATTAAGCTTAATTAACATTTTAGTTGCTCACTCGATGAGCGGAGTATAGTCGGAGTACACAAATTTTCTTTTGAATACGGCTGATAGTTTTCAGTTGGGAACACCTCTTAAAATAGATGTAAAAGTTGGGAGTCAGCTGATTAAATTTATCTGTTAGGGAAATAATAGCTAGCCAAGGCTGTCAGACTTGGGGATATCATGTGAGCAAAAAGGACAAAGAAAGTCGTTTGGGGATTTAAATAAATTTCGGGGATTTTTTTGGGATTTTACACTTTTTTATTATTTACGCTTATTTTTCTTTGTTTCGTATATAAAATATGAAAAAAGTGGCAAAACTTTTATCTTACTCTTATATAGTGTAAAGGGTTCTAATTAAGTTACCATTTTTGTGAAGTGTGTAAAAGGTACTTTATAAACTTGTTATTTTTCTTGAGTGAGTGTTAAAAAAAAAAGAATTTAAAAATAGAATCTAAAACCTTTGACAACACATAAAATTTTTGATTTTTAAAAGACAATTTTGAAGCAAATATGTATGTCTTAAAAAAAAAATAAGTAAATATGAAAAACAATATAATTAAGATTGGGAAAAAAATGGTAGGCTATTGGTTAGTAGTTATGATGCATCGAAGTACTAAATAAATGACGGATATATGTATTTTTATTGTTGATTATAAGGATGGCTTAAGCCGATTGAACAAGCTCCAAATTCTTATAAATTGCCTCATTCGTCTTCAATAACAGCATATTGTTCCGCTTGTTATTCCTCACTGGAATCGCATAAAAAGGTTTTAAAAAAACATGCCGAAACCAGTCGCTAAAGACTAAATAAAATGATTTTTTTGACTAAAATTTTTATTTGGGGATTTTTGGGAATTTCTAATTAACATTTTTCCAGCTATTTTTGAGGATGATCAGGCGTATTTTCAAGCTAATAGTTCGTTTTGTTTATAATGTTAGACGCTATGAACATATTTCTTATATTGCTTTTAGTTTTCTTGGATGTACTTTTAATAACTTTATTAAATATCGGAATATGATATTGTTTTATAAAATTATCAAAAATGGTAAACCACTTGAATTATTAAACTCCTTTGAGTTTATGCGTTCTTCTAGGAATCCCTCAATTCGTATACCGAGAATCTCAACATCCTGTTTCGAAAAATCTTTTATTGTTCGTATTGCTAGGCTTTGGAACTCTTTACCATTTTCGTTACGAATTTTTTCCTATTCAAATAATGTTTTCCTAGTAAAAATTCTAGACTTCCTAAATAATCTTGATTAGCTACTGATGGATGATAATTATGATACCTATATTTTTAATGTGGCTGGGGAGCCTTAATCTAAAGTGATAGTATGTATATTATTTTTAGTTTTCATTTTGTTATTTTAACTATGAATTATAATTATTGATTAATGAATATTATATATACACATGTATGTAGCTTAAGCACTTAATACTTGTAATATTGTTTTTTGACCTAAATGGCTTAATATTACGTAAATAAGGTTTTGTTTTTGGGGATTTGTAAATTTATATAGTATTTATTAGTATATTTTAAGTCAAATTAAAGTAAGATTTAAGAATGGATTACGTCAGAAATGTGTCTATAAGTCTGGTCATTGTCAAGACCAAGTAAGAAAGTAAAGTAGGTCAAACCCATCCATTTGATACCCTACACTACAGTATTTATAGTGTAACCTATTTAGCACCAATCGGAAATCATGTACGCTGAAAAACTAAAAACTAAAGTTGTTTGTGCTGAATATTATGAAGATATCAACATCTATATGAGATTCGTACGTCTTAAAGCGATTTATGGGACCTGTGTTGACATTGTAACTATTATAACAATTATCGCCGCTAAATGTTATGGCATTAAAATCTATTTGGATTTATGCTTAATACATTGGATTATTAATTTAAACATTGAAATTACTAAACATAAAATAAAGAATCGAAGTGAATACTCTTTATACAAAATATGAAAATCGGAAATGCACGAGAATACCTAATAGATTAACTAAGCTATGTTGGAGGTTTACAACCATACCACCTAAGAAATGCTAACAACTTCAGGCTTCCAAGAATAACAACAACTGCAATGTAATGGTCTCTTTTCAATAAAGGACTGACTGAACCTTTACATATCATATAAAAAACGGAAAAATTTTAATGTTTTTAGCAGAAAAATTAAATTTTTTTTTTTAAAAGACGTTAATTAAAGCTTTATCTTTGGCTTTCGTTTGTTTAAAAAAATCTTATATTAAAAATGAGATAAAACTTGTTTGTACTTAGTGCACAAGGTTACGTGGATAGAAAACGGACGGGCATCGTTAGATCGATTAAGAAAGTGATTCTGAGTAGATCGATATAGAAAAAATACTTATGTGTTACAAACGTCAGCACAAACGCGTAATATCCTCTCTACTATTGCGGTGTAGGTATAAAAATAGTGGTGAGGAGTAGTTGTTAAGTGTGACTATTGCTTTAGTCAAGTCTTATTGAAGTTAATGTAAAGACTTAATACCAGTCCAAGTAAATTTTTAATCAAGGCTTAGTTAGTTTTTATTTACGTCTAATTCTAGGATAAGACAAGTCTAATTACAATCGAAGTCAAGTATTAGAGCTGCAAAACTATCGATAGTCGGCCCAATCGATAGTTAGCTTAAAAACTATCGATACTATCGATAGTATCGAAAAGTTTCTCTGTGCCACTTCTGTGGATACGGAAGTCAATGAAGGTGGTAACAAATGAAAAAGTTTTAAAACTTAATTTACAGAAAACGTTTTTCAAGTATAAAAACCAGCATATTCATTTTAAATTTCAGTGTCATCTATAGTTTATAATTAATATAAACTTTATATAGATATAGATACGGTTAATTGTCATCAGGGTTGTCAGTTTTTTCACCTTCGACGTCAAAGTATTCAACTTAAGTCTAGAAATTTAAAACGTTATTTCGTAACCCTTGCGTTAAAAATTTACTCATATAAAATATTTAGAATTTTTATACAAATTTGTCAAGGAAATAGAATAAAGTGTTTTAAAAAATAGCCCCATTAATTTTTTTAAGACTTTTCGTTAAGAAAAAAATGATAAACTTAAAATTATTTTAGCTCAATAAACAAGGTAACACTCTTTGAATTAATTTAGTTTTTATAAGGTAGGTACGCTTTACATTATTTTAATATGTATATAAGTACACAATTCTGTGGCAATAAGGAAAAAGTGCTTAAGTTGATTTTTTAAGTTTTAAAGGTGATTTTTGAAAATTTACTCCTATTCTAACATAATCATCACTTATCTGCGGTTATATATATTTTAAAGTTTTTTTCCTAAATATTCCTTATGTCACAGATCGGAGTTTTCATTCCAAATATTTTTACACATTGAAAAAAGATATGTACGCAAGGAGTAATTTTTCTATAACTTCCTGAAAAGTCGTACAAAATAATTGAAACTTTACCCGTGTGTAATTTGGATTGTGAAGGTCTCAAGGGTGCCATTGTTTCTAGTTGTTGTTGCATGTGTGCATTTGCATATGAAGATCTAAAAAAAAAACTCAAATTTAACTTAAGTACTTTTTCCTTTTCCTATTTCCCAAAGAACACTGCTTAAAACTTGCATCGAATGAGTTGTTAAAAATGTTTCGTTGACTACATCTAATCAACTTAGCAGTTACTTTTAAAATTTTCCGATAGTATCGATAGTGATAAAAACTATCGATAGTCCGCCAAAAATTAAACTATCGATACTATCGATAGTACTATCGATTGTTTTGCAGCTCTATCAAGTATGTATACATTAATGCAGGTCAAAACTAGTTATCAAACGTAAATCAAGCTGAATGCATATTTAAGACAAATGCAAGGCAAACATAAAGTACATATTGTGAAGGTATCTTTTTAATGCAACACGAAGAATAAATTAGTTTTATTTAATTTTAATAAATATTTTTAGCTCAAAATCCTTAGTCATTAGTTTTATAGAACTTCTTCGTGAGTGCGTAAGAAATCGGTAGTGATTGTAAATGTTAAATCCCAAACGATTACGCATGCAAACATGTTATGCAATCACGCTAACCAACCAGTAATTCACGCATAAATCGTGAATCACACGAAAATTTAGAGTCACTCGTGCACATTAAATTTTGACAAAGTCAAAAAAAAAAAAAAAATCTACGTGTTTGTAAAAAGCCAACTAATAAAAAAAATCGCATCAATTATTCTTACATTCTCAGATTGTACATTTGAATCGAATTATTGTTTGAAAAGTTGTTTTTCTGAATGTATTTCCAACAAACTAACTTTGGACTTCAGGAAAAATTCTTGACAAAAGTACGAAAAAACAGAAGTAAGGAAGAACATGTAAAATCAATTAAAATGGATAATCATTCAAAGAACCAAACTTCGATCTACCAAAGGTTAAAATACAATTTGGTTTGATGTTTGACTATTGACGTCAGTAGTCGTAAATGGCTGCGAGTGTAAAACGGCAAATCCATTTGAGAAGATCGAGTGGTTGCGATCGAAACATGTCATGGTAACCTGCCGGCCGCGGTTCGAATCCCGGCCACGAATAAGAATGAAAGATTATCCATAACAACTTTAATTAATTTTCATGTTGTAAAATTCCTTTCTTCATAAATATAATTTAATGAAAATTAAATTTTAAGGAATTTAAGCCTAATTAAAAATAATTAAAATTTGGATTAAAAACCATAAATAGTTCAACAAATTAACCACAATACTAAACTAAAAAACTTGATAAGAATTTTAATTAAAAATAGAACTCATTCTTTAGTTCTCTGTTTGTAAAGAGGATACAAAAACTTCCCTTCCTCATAAATTAAAAACTTAGTCTGTGTTTACTTTTTAGATTTATTCTGTTATTATTGTACTTTTATGGTTTTGATGTAGAATAAAATTTTACTACTATTTAGGAATTACAAAAAAAAAAAAAAAACTCAACCGCAAAAATTAATTAAGTCAGTCAGTTTTACAAAACTAAACTAAAAAAAAAATAATAATAATAATAATGGGGGAAAACATAAAATTTGTACAAAAAAATCTAGAGAAAATTAATATCTATTAAAATAAAATTGTAGTTTTATTTAAAATAGAGATCTAATGGTTTTGTAATTGTATACAGAGTGTAATAATTATCAACATTTTGATGTTTATTTTAGCAAATTAAATCAAGTGTAAAATCGTATAGTTTACACAAAGCTAATTTTATGAATAACAAGTTAGAGTGCTATATTCGGCTGTGCCGAATCTTTGATACCCTCCACCGACAGTTCGAATGTTTAAGGAGTAATATCTGTATGATGTCTTTTTATTATTATTATCTTAAACTGTGACGATTTGTTATTAATAATGGTTTTAGGAGACTAAACTGTTTTCCGTGAGTAGGGCATATATGGGGTCTAGGGTAAATTATGTACCGATCTTCACGAAATTTCACAGTATCATTTATAGTCCTATAAAATTGTGACGAGCCAAAATTTGTTATGATTGCATTATTTTTTACGGTTTTAGGCGTACTAAACTGTTTTCCGGGAGTAGTGTTTATATGGGGCCTAGGGTAAATTATGGACCGACCTTCGCGAAATTTTACAGTGTAATTTCTAATCGAATAAAACGGACTTGTGCAAAATCTTATGTCATTCCGTGCATTTTTGCATCATTTATGTTAGTTTTTGTAACAAAATGTTCAAGTTTTTGAAGGTGGTGGTTCCACATTTTGATTCATAGCTCTGGTCCTACTGAACCGATTTTGCTGAAATTCAATCCCAAACTGCTTAGGATAACTACAAGCAATTTGACACCTAGTTTGTTTATTTCTTTTGAGTTTTTCGAAAGTGAGCGTGTTTTCAACAGACGGACAGACGGACAGACGGACAGACGGACAGAAGGACAGACGGACAGACGGACAGACAGACGGACATGGCTAAATCGACTTAGAATTACTCAAGCAGCCAGAATATATATACTTTATGGGGTCTGAGATGAATAATAAAAAAGTTTCACACGGAATGACAAACTTAGTATACCCTCTTCACAACTAATTGTGGTGGAGGGTATAAAAAATGAGAAAGAGGGCAGGCAGTATTTTAACTGCAAACATTTAAGAGGTTTATTAAAACTAATTAGAATTTTAATTTGGAAATTCATTTTTTTTTTTTTTTTTTTTTTTTTTTTTTAATATTAATTTGCTTCAGCTGAATTCGTTATTAAAAACTATTTGCAATTAAAGTTATGATATTTTCGTTTTTACTTTAATTTGTTTTAATAAAACTAGAAATAAATTATTCAAAAAAAATTACTTTCCACTTGTCTATTACTGATACTTGTATAAGCTGATTAGATTTTATACTGCCCCATTTTCTTTTAAAGTTTGCCGCCTTTTATATCAAAAAAAATAATAAATGTTTGTAAAACCTAATCAGAATTTTATTAAAATTGATAAGATAGCAAAAATTTAAAGAAATATGAATCAATAGCCGGAAAAAAAATCATTAAGTTGAAATAAAAATCGAACATTGATTAAAAATAAATACCTTAAAGCCCACATATGCTCATAAAAATTCATTTTTTTAAATAACAAAAAAAAAAATTAAAATAACATGTACACAAGATGTATTAAAACTTGTTATAGTGTTAAGTAAACTAATTTTGTTTAGATTATGTAGAATTATTATCAATATTTATTGATTATAAAATAAATAATCAAATACAGTTTATTAAATTTATCATTTGTTTAAAATTGTGATTTTATTAGAAAAATATTGTTTGCTTAAAAATGTTTAAATTTATTAACTTAAGTAGGCAGCTACTTGAATTTAATTTCTATTTAAATAAATTAGTAATGCAAAGATATGATAACAAAAATTGTTGTCAAAGATAATAAAAAATGTGCTAAATAAATATTTAAGTCATTTTTTTATTATTTTCCAAATGGTTATTTATTTTTTTTTTTTAAGATTAAACACTCTAGTTAAAGTTTTAAAAGTTGTGTTAAAGGAGTAGCATTGGTATCTTATCAAAAAAACCAAAATTAAAACAGTTACTTGAGAACACAATATTAAAAGCTAAAAATAGTTAATTAAATCGTTAGTTTTAACTATTAATTATAAAAGCACTAGATTTGCTAAACGTTCTAAAAGACCAAAACCAAAAAAAAAACTCAAAATGCGTAACCACTCAACTTCAAGTGATTTCGATTTCGAGAACATGGCTGTTTATTTCTAAAAGAAATCGTAGTGGAATGTAATTTAAAAAATTTTAATTAATATTTGATCTCGCAAACGTTATGTGAAACCAAAAAAAATTAATTTTAAATACTTGTTAATTGTGACCATAGTATAAGTCAAATTGTTCTACGGAAGTAAAATCAAGTTAATATTATTTTCAAGAAAACTTTATACGATTTCTTAGTTTATTCTAATAAAGAGATAGAAGTCTAAAAACAGGTTTTTTTAAGATGTGGTATTATAATCAAAATAAATATTGGAACTAAAGAAAAAGTGGTATAATTAACATAAATATTGGGATTAAAGGAAATGATTATCTAGTTTACTGTTTGGTGCCGTTTTTTGTCAAATATTGGACAAGTGTGACCGTAGCTTAATGCTGGGTTTTTGAGAACTCAGTTCAACTAGATTTAGTTAATCTGAAAACAGATTTGTGCCGTCATTGCCAGTTTTGTATACAAAATTTTGACGAAACAGCTTGGTTTTGCTTAAAATATTGGTCTTTAATAAAATAATAACAAAAATCACATTTCGTCGGGAAAATCCTAGTTTCAGACCACCTTAAACTAAGTTTAAACTTAATTTATATCTCAAAAAGCTTGCCTTAGTCAACGATAAGTCAAGTCTATGTAACTATGTAAATGGACATAGAAGTGTCTTAAAATGGACATTGCCCACTTAAGTAAAATGAAGTCGAAGTTAATTCTAACTTGTATCCAAACAAAGAAAATTTTATATATATATTTGTTCCTTTTACTCCTGCAAGGAGCATAGGGCCGAAAATTTTATAATACATATATACATAATTTTAAAAAAGTAAGTCAGGGCTATATGAAGTCTGTGACAATTTCAAAACAATTTTAAGTTAATTCTAACTCAGTTCTTAGTTAATAAAGTCAATTCTTAAACTATCCAGAGTTCATTCTTTATAAATTCTACTACTACTAGGCCAACTCTAGGTCAATCGAAAAATCATTAAATCCCTGAAAACTATATTATATATGAGTAAAATCAATAAAATCTTAAAATGCTTAATTTTGAGATATATGTACATATAATAAGCCTAATTTTGAATTAAATTTCACTGGAGTTTTTCTTTTTTCTTATTCCCAAGAGAAAAAAACTTATGGGAACTTTTTTATGCATGATTAGGTTGAAAATTTTTTTTAGATATGTATATGTTACATGTGTCTATGCTTAAGCCCTGCAGGAGATTAAGAGTTAATTGTTAAAATACCACTAGTACATAAAGGGCACCACTTGTAGACTGATAGAATTTTTTTGTAACAAAACTAAAATTTGAATACATACATATTTGTAGTTTTATACTGCTTCTTAAATTTGATTTCAAATAATTTATTAATGATATTTTTATTTTTAAAAAATTAAAAAAAGCAAAATGCTAATTTTTTCTTTACACAAGAACTAGTAACAAACTTGTTCTCAAGCACCCAATGTGGTCCCAGTGTACTAGTACACGTCTAGAACCAATAGAACTAATGGTTTTCCAAGCACACTCAATGCTAATTTGAGCATACATAAAGATGATATAGAAAAGTTTAAAGTTGAGACATAGTACACGTTTTTTTGCACTAGTTTGCAACTAGTTTTGTACTAGTTCAATCTCCGACAGGGAATATAACATATCTTTTGAATTTTTAAGTAAATTTAATTAACATATCTCAAATTTCTTATTCTTACAATCCATTTATACATGGGAAACAATAAAATCACTTAACTCAATTAAAATACATTAAACAACCTACATAAAAAATTAATTATAGCAAGAAAAACTGTTATTAAAACCACATAATTCGATAAGAATATAAAACAAATATTAATCTACTAATTAGAAGTGAATGAAAGAAAAAATAAAAGAAACCATGAAAACAAAATTAATAACGATGTAATCGCTTAAAAAGCTTATAAAAGAAAACCAACCTCCAGCAGTTTAAGGGTTGTTGTTGTTAATAATAATGAAATGTTTTTACATCTAGTCTATTTGTACAATAAATATTTACTAAAAGTTTTGTAAAGCACAGAAACATAAATGAAAAAATAGAAGAAAAAAAAAATACTTACCATTCACACAAAAAATAGAAGTAGAAATATAATATGATGTTGTGATATTGATGATTATTCAATAGACAACCAACTTGTTATGTTTATCTGTGGATTATTAAATTTGTTTCTTTTGAATTTTTATGTATTTAGCAGAACATAAACTAAACTACAACGACTTTGTTGTTTATTGTTGATACTAGAAAGTTAATAGTGGTAAAAATTTTGCAGGGTTTTATAGATTCGTTTTTGAAACATAAACACCCAATTCTGGTGGCGAATGTTTTTTAAATTGTTGGTTGTTGTTGTTTGTTATTACTCCTGTGGTTGAGTTAGTTGTTGATTATTTAAACAAGATAACGTGTGTTGTTCTTGGTCAATTAATTGAAAAAAGCGTTAACATCAATAATAATAACCACAATTTTGAGGAAGTGGACGATGATGGGAATGATGTAAATGGTATTTTTTAAACCTTTTTTACTCATCCATTGTTAAAATTTGTTTTTATTTCCTCAAAAATTTAAAATATGTTTGAGTGTAACCTAGAAAGAAGAAAGAGATCACAATAATTAAAAAAATTCAGATTAGAAGAAAATTTAAGTTAAATATGTAATAAAATTATTAATTGATTATTGTTGGAATTTTTTTTCCTCTTTATATGTTAACATACTTTTGCCAACATATAAAACTAAACTATTTCCTTCGGTCACAATTTGAATTGTAAATACAAATTGTATTTTGTTAATCAATTTAGCATCAAGACCTAAATTCCAAATAATTGTTTTATTCTACTGAAAAATACAAAAAAAAAGAGTTATTTAAAATTATAAATAACTTATTATTAGTAAACTTATTCTAACATTTTATTGAAAAAGAACTTATTTTTATTAAAATCAAATAAAGTTAAGGAGGGCCCGCAATATTTTAAAGATGGAAAATTGAAGGCTTTTGTATATTACTTATATTAAATAAATAAATAAATAAATTAAGGCAGGCCCATATTACAGAGTCATTGTTATAAGCATTCAAATTATCATCGATTTCGAACTTTGACTTTCGAAATATTTAAACAGGCAGTATATTTTCTTTGATTTAAAAGTGTTAGAATTCTTTCAAAGTCAAACGAAGATATTTTCAACGCTACAAAGTGTTTTCGAAGAGAGTGGCTGAGAATAAATAATAATAATTGACAGCTCTTTTCCAAAACATATTTTATTTGTGGTCAATTTAATACACTTAGAGCTTATTTAGTATGGACCCTATCGTACCAAAACATTAAAGACATATATATATAATATAGTAGACCGATTACGCTGATTTTCAATATGAAATACACCCGATATTTAAGAAATATTTATGTACATGATCCAAATTTGGTCTATTCAGCTAGCTCATAAGATATAGGATGGGCGCTTTCGTGCCAAAGCCTTATTGCAGGACCATATTTGTATGGGCTCTAGGTGAAATCATAGGTCGATTTCGTTGATTTTAAAAACCAAACAAATTGTTCACTTAGAATATTTTATCAAGCTAGCTTGTTTTGTATGAACTTTTTCGCACTAAAAACACTTTACTAGGTAAAATAACGGAACAATATGGCTGAATTTTATTATTTAATGCCTCATATATTTAAAAAAACATTTGAGCCAAATTTTATCCGCCCAGCACATATGGTATATGGCTACTGTGCTAAAACCATTATTTCGAAAAAAAAAGGTATTTTATTTGTATATACAGTGTGAAGCACCTCTTTTGAAATAAAACAATTTTCAAAATTTTTTTTAAAAGCAAGTAAGAATGTTTGTGTTATTTATTCCTATTTTGTAGAATTATTCATATACTTCAGTCCAGCAAAATTATGCACTCTTATTCTAATTTATCTTATTCTATTATTATTAATAATTATAGATTGGGAAAATCATATTCTAAAATTGCTCAAATAACTAATAGAAGTCAACAATGCAAAAGGTAATAAATCGCTTTCAAAAAAAAAAAAAAAAAAAAAAAATGTATTTACACTGTACTTATATAACTAGATCATTTATAAACAGATTTTGTTAATTTTCACAACTAGTATGCTACTAAGTTTTTTAAAGATGAAAGCTAAAAATTAGGTTCATAAATTAAAAGAGGTATTTGAAAAGATAAGATTTATGCGTGAAACTTTGTGATTTATAGGTAAAAATTGGAGGCAATCGAGGTATTTTGTCAATATCTCACTCGTTTATGCACCGATTTGGATAAATTTTAATAGCATAATTTAACCGGTCATATGCGACATTAATTTATATCTAGTCCCCATCATATCTAAGGTCTTCGAAAACCCATTTTAACAGACAGACGAACATCGTTTAATTCACTAAGCTACTTATAATGACCCATGATATATACATATTTATTATTTTTAAAACTGCTTTAATAAAGTTAAACAAAATATCTGTACCCACAAGGAATAACAACTTAACTCGATTTCGGCAAGAAATTAGCAGATCTTTTTTAAATTTAAAACCCTTTGGCAAGAATAAGGGAATTTAGATTAAGCTTTTATTTGCATGTTCTCTTTTAAGCAATTTTACAACATTTAAATACGAAATTCAATTTGGAATAAAAGATACAGTTAACTTAAGATAAGTAAAAATTAATAAATCAAATTAGTTATAACTTTACTTTAGCTGTTCCTTGTGGAGACAGACATATGAATGTATTAAATATAAATAAGAAAAAATGTATGTAATTAAAAAATAGCTTGAATCTTTTGAGGGGATGTTGGAATGATTGTAATAAAGGAAACTAGAAAAATGCTTCAAAAAACGCGTTCCATGCGCATTAAATATGCAGTAAGAATTGGAAAATATGCCCTGAAAATTGTAAAACAATATGCCATAAAAAATAAATAGTTGCTAATTTGAAGACAAAATAAAATATTCAACAATTTAATAACAAAATTTAAAAAAAAAAAACCTAAAAATATTATCGCTTAAGCCTATATTAGGTCAAAACTCATATAAGAAATGTGTGCGCCGAATATTATCTAGGTTTTTATCTTAAAGTTAAAGCTATTTAAAGATTGGAGTTTTGGGCAAATGTAAGCCGATTCGAATATTTTTTATATTTTTGGGGCGAATATAATTTAAATACCAACATAATTAGATGGTTTACGGACACAAAGAGTTTTAGAATAAAAACTAGATTTATATGGCGAAATTGAAGCAACACGTTGGGTGAACAGATACGTACCTATTTAAAACAAAAAAGCCATCTGTTAACCAGAATTTTGAAAAAAAAATTGAACATGTATCAAAATATGCCTTAAAAAACAAAATTTGCGCAATAAACTTAAAAAATGATACAAAAATGCTCGTTTAACTAAATTATGCGCATTAATTCTACAAACGGTAAAATATGCTCTAACAAATCGGTGACGAAATTCATAAACGGTTTTAAAACTGATAAATATTGTGTTTTTGACTTCATTGGTAGCACAAGGAAAAACATGCAACTGCATATTTATGGTTTCCCTCGTTTTAATCAATAGGAAAAACATATACAGTCAAAACTATACTAACGGACACCTCCCTTAGGCGATCACCTCTATAAAACGGACAACTTTCCAAGTCCCTTTGTTTTCAAAGTGTTTGTAGAACAAATTACTCTCTGTAAGACGGACGCGGACACCTTTTTTCTGTAAAATACCTCCAAAAACGAGAAAAACACACAAAATATGAACATTCATGTATTAAAATTACCATACTCTTTGCACTTAAGCCATACATTTTAAGTTGTGTGATTCCCCTTTTTTGCTATCATTGGCAGTTTGTTGTGTAGTTTTCTATGATGTTTTTTAAGCGAGTTCATTTAAGATGACATTCTCTTACATTAAATGAAAAAATTAAAAATTATAAATGTTCAAGAACAAGAAAAACTTTCAGTATGTACGTAAAATTGCAAAAAGGTATTGTAACAAAACAAAACATTTAAAAAAAGCGTGCTTAATTACATACAAATTTATTTTTTAAGATTGAGTATTGGGGAAACTCAGTCTGAGAGCATTCTAAAAGATAAGGAAAGGATGGCAACCTGGATATAACATCAATTATAAAAAGAATAGTCTATCGACAAAAGATTCGGAAGTTGTGTTTTGATTGGTTTGCAGTTGCCAAAAGCAAGAGCTTGCCTTCAGAAATAATATGAAGTAATTCAGAAGAGGATGTTGTAGAGCAAGAAATTTATCAAATTAAATCAATCAAAGAAGCCCTGACACAGATTGCACGTTTGAACGCGTTTACTTTACATAATTTTTCAGCATATATGTATATCCTAATCTTTTAAATGAACTATCCCGAAGACGGACACTTCCCGTTAACAGACAAATTTGCTGTGACGGTCGGTGTCCGCCTACGGGAGATTTCACTGTAAATACATTTTTTCGATCCGGGTGGCTTATGATGTTTTGACAATAAGCCCTTCATATCAGAGACCTGCGCCGTGGGGTTTTACCGGCGGCGGAGGCTGGCACAAAAAATACTCGGCGGCGGATCGAAGCCGGCTGTCAGCCGATAGAATATATAAAAATTTGTGTGAACATATTGGTATGTGTTTATATATAACACAACCAATTTAAGCCATTTTTCTTACTCTTATTCACTACTCTTAACTCATTTTCGGATATGTCTTTATTTTGAAAATTTTGATAGAATTTTGGTGCTTTATAAACAGTAGCTGACAGTATTGGGAGGCAGGCACTATTAGAGTTGCACTTTTTAAGAATAGTAAAACCAAAAAATGCGGAAGGTGTTTAAAAAAGAGAATAAATATTATTTACAAAGTAATCGTTGGCTAAGCTGGAGCCGATTTTTAGCTGAAGAATTCTCGGCGGCGGCGGCTACAAATATTATTATAGGTATTTATTTCTTAATGAGAATTACTTTCATGACTTCAGTTTAAAAATATACCTACGTAATAGGTACAAAAATGTTATTCTTTTTTAATAGCTACCCTATTAAGTGTACCTATGTAATCAAAAAAATAAATAAAATAGCTAGATTAAATTAATGAAAATAAAGTTAGCAGCTGGAAATTCTTAAAAATTTATGCGATGAAAATTTAAATTAATAGACCAAAAGATGCAAAAAAAAAACAAACATAAAAATTTCTTGTTTAATAAATTAATACAAATTGAAAAAGATTGTGTGCTATTTCATTCATATATCTAATCATCAACGACAGCGAAACACATCATAATCATTAGCAAAGTTTTTGTTGTTATTTTTTTTTTTTTTTTTAAGAAAATTAAAAACAGGCAAACGACCGAATGAACGTACGAATAGCAAACGACTCAACGTGTGACGTTTGTGTGTCTAAAGCGCCAACAAAAACAACAGAAATATCAAAAAATGATGGTCGTTTTGATCGTTACCTTCACCACTACTACCACCACCTTCAACCAACACACAGTACTGAAAATAAAAAAACAATAACAACACTTCATAAAGAGGGTGGTTAATTTGGGTTTGAGTACCGAAAAAAGTCGACAATAGGAAAAAACATGATGGATGCATTCAATCTTCAGTGATGCACAACCAAAAAAAAAAAAATTTGGATTCATTGTATTCATTTTTACGAAAATCTTTTTCTTGTTATTAATAGGTATATAAAAAAAAGAAAATTTGTTTCGCTTTTGTTCTCGTGCTATTTTTTTATATAGGTACTCTTCTTAAATAAAATACATTGTTTTATTTTTTCTATATGTATTTTAAACATGACAAAAAACAGCAGCAGCAGTTTTACTTGCGTTTTAAATGAAGATGGCATAAACAAAAAAAAACAATATCGGCGAAAAAAAGCTTTAGCCAGTTATTTTTACATCCACAATCTCTACACTACATTACACTACTATATACTATTTTGCTGCTGTTGTTGCTAAATGATGATTCTCAGTATTTTTCTTAACATACAAAAACAACAGCAACAACTACTGACAATACAACAACAAAGATTTCGTCTTCCTTTTTTCATTCTTTTTTTATTGTTGTTGTAAAACGAAGTTGTGTCTTTTTCCGGATTTTTCACTTACAACAAAACGAGGACTAACCAAACGACAGATGAAACACAAACACTATACAACCAACAAAAAAATACAATATTCTTTCTTCATCATCATGTCGTTTTGGTGTTTTTGTTGTTGTTGTAGCTTAGGTTTATGGTTTAAGCACTTAAACGTTATTTTAACATACAAACATACACACTATTTAAATATTTCTTTGTACAAATGCACAAGCCTATATACACTATATTAACCATACAAAGAAAATCCATGTGTCCGTATGTGTGCCTGTGTGTTTTAATTTTTAAGCGCCTCTTAATTTTATATTTCTCACCTCTTAAAAACTAATTAAAATCTTTAAGATTTTAAATAATTTTTTTTCACTGTATTATAATTTCTTCAAACATTTTCTCTCATTTTTTCGAAAAATATTTTCTTTAAATAATGAAAAACTTAACTTTATCACAAAATTTTTCACTTCATTTTTTGCATATACAATTTTTCCTTTTTTTTGCCTCATACACAATCACTCATTCTTTTTAATGACTTTTTTTCAGCTTGATGAAATTTTGTATTTCGTTTGTAACTTTTTAATTGATGATTTTGTTATTTTTATTAGGTTTTTTGTTAAATAATTAATTATACACTTGGCACTTGTCTTGTTAAATGTTTTAAGTTCTTTTTTTAAATTATTTAATGGATTTTTTGCTAATTTTTCATTCCCAAACAAAGAGCTAACAAATTTTTTCCTTCGCGCACGAACTGGCAACCATTTTGTATTTGGCTAGCCATTAGCGACCATTGTTGCAGAAAATAGTACTATATTAGTGCTATCTTCAGGCAATTAAATGCAACACTGTATTAATATTTCGATATAAGATGTTAATGCAGTGAGGCTGATAATAATGTAATGATATAGCAGTTTGTAGATATAAAACCATTAATAGATAATACCGAGTCTTTTCAATTGCGTTCAGTGATGCCATTTCAGCACATTCAGTGTTGGAATAAGCGTTCTTATATTTTATTATAACCATGCACGTATCATAAAAAATATTTGTATATTTTTTATGAAAATTATGTTTGCAAAAATTTACTGTGGCTTTCTCTAACTCTTATTGGTAAAAATGCAATCTAAAAACAAATCTTTAGTCCTAAATGTTATTACTTATTAAACTATGTGTTTTATTATTTAACATCTATGATACCTTTTTTAATGTATAATTTAATTTTCTAGCTTCAGGTCTTAAATTTTATATTAAATTTTCAATATTATTTAAACCAATATTTCGGCACTCCCTTGTGTGCCTTCCTCAGGCTTTTTTCCCTGATTATTTGAAAAAATTTAACAAATTTAACCAACAATTGGGGGATTCACAAGGTGGGCTATTAAGTCACATCGTCATAATGTCCCAAATAATATTTTACAATTGTTTAAAAAAAAATACTGCTGTGTTTCAAACAAAATACAAATTTTAATGCTGTGTTCATTGATTCGTCATAGCTGTGCAGTAGAAATCTAAATTATAAAGGCTAGATTACACTATTATACTTTGTATAAATACATGTCAAAAACTTATGTAATATGACAAAGTGTGATAGTGTGAATTCAATGTGTCACGAAAATGACAAATATTATGAAAAAAGTTTGACATCCCGTACGACTTCATCGTTTTTTGAAAATTTTCTAAACAATAATACTTTTCATTGGATCAGGGTTGCATTTTATTTCATATGTGAGTGTTTATACCTTGCGTGATGGTGTGAACACAAACTGTCGTGTTAAATTAGATTTTTTGACAGTCGCAACAAAACTCATTAGATTTTTTATCTCACAATGTATTATGAAATACATAAGACTTGTGAGATAGTGAAAACTAGCCTTAAGCAGTTGCCCAGAGCAGTCATATATTTTTCTTGTAATTAGTATTTATGAATACCTCGCGAGTCCCCCAATTATATAATAAAATCACATATGAAAATGTTTCAATTTCAATCAGAGCAGCTAATTCGACTGTTGCCGGAATTCGAATTTAGTTCAAAATAGGCACTAGAGTCAAAATCAATAAGAAAGAAAACAAATTTAAAGAAACACGTTGAGTGCCATCATAAAAAAAATATATATATTACTAAAGTGCCAATATATGAAAACAAGTGTAAATTAATATTTTTGTGGTAACAAATGAATTTGTGAAAATCTTTTTTTGTGTATGTGTGTTATTTGTACCGTTATACATGTGACAGCCGGCGGTACACGTGGCACACAGATAATATAATTTTATTCAGGTGCCGTGTGTACCGCCGGTAGTCACAGCATATATTGTTATTATTATTTGATTTATTTTATTATTTCATTAGTTTACATGTACTTACAGAACGTACATAACACAAAATGGATGTAAATTCTTTTTATGGGAAACGTCGTAAAACTGATGACATTGAAAGCGAGGAAAATGATTTTGAACCGTCAGATGGCTGTGTGGATAATCCACCTCTTTGTCTGGACTGTTCCAACCAAATTCATTAGTCCCTTTTATATTTATTGAATACTAACTTCCTTCTTTTATTATAAACTAAAAGTCAAATAATATATTATTTTCTTATTGAATTTAATGAATTCTAATTTGTTTGATCCTATATATTTTCACTAAACACACTAGTTCCTATTTTTTTTATTGAATATGAAGTGCCTTTTTTATTATCTGTAAGCTAAAAGTGAATTAAATATTATTTTCTTATTTTATTCATTGAATTTTTATTTATTGAAGTCGGTTAGGTTAAATCAAATTATAAATTTTTGATCCTGTATAACTCATGTAATACAAAAGATACACAAAAAATTCTTGAAGTTAAAAAAAAATGCATTTCTCTAGGTGCCATCATATAATATTTATTCGCTTTACTATAATACGACAGAAATTATATTGTATTGAATACCTAAGTAGCTGTGCACCGCCGGCGGTACACATGGCACTCTAGTAAAAGAAAAGTGTGCACCGCCGGCGGTGCACATGGCACTCAACGTGTTAAAAAATAAGCCTACAATCATAAAAATTAGTCAATTTAGCAATGGGAAATGTAATGACGAAATCATTATTTGGTAAGATTTTTGGAATATTAAAGTGCTTTCGCTAGCTTTATTCTACAAGCCAATTTAGCTGGATTTGAATCATCAACTGCTTAGTCATCGTCTAGACTTGCAATTTTTGTTTTTTTTTTTAATTCTTCTTTGAAATTGCATTAGTTTCCAGATTATAAAATCCTAGACTTTCATTTTTTGTATTTTTATCTTGGGTTTTCTCCTTTTTAAATTTTATATACATATATATAAAAAATACACCCTCATGCAACTTCAAACTCTTCACAATACGACATACAAAAAACAGGTACTTTTTATTAAAAATTTCGTTCCTTTCAAGAATATGTGTAAATAAATATATTTTAATGTATATTTGCCGCCACAAAATAATTACTTGCAAAACAACTGATGTCAGATGAATTGTCGGTTCAAAATAGAACTTGCTCTAATTAAAAAAATTTACACTGCAAACTCGAGCTGACAATTACAGGAGCATTTTTTTCGCTTTTACACGACATGTTTACATTTTGCAGTGTAAAATTTGACAAGTACACTGCTAAATACATGTCGTCTAAAACCAACTTTAGTTTGCATAAACTTCCACAAGGATCTAGAAAAAAGCCATGTCAAACATTAAACTGCTTTTAACATTAAAATACAAAAACCTAAAATTATTGATTCCGTTCTTGTGCGGAATTCATCTGTTGTTGCGGTATCATCTCTATCATTGCGGATTTCCCCATTTTATTGATACGGCAATTTACATATTTTCTTTATTTTGCTTAGTGCTGGTTCACACTCTTCAAGTTTTAGCCGTCAAGTCTTGAGTTTTTAGGAAAGAGAGAGAAAAAGAAATGGCATTCTCTTTTCCCTTCTCTCCTAAAAGCTCAAGACTTGAAGGCTAAGACTTGAAGAGTGTGAGCCAGTACTTACGTTCAAATTTTACAACGAAAAGCTAACGGAAGTATTACAAATTTAAAAAGAAATATAAAAATACAAAAAAATTAAAAAAACAAAATTCTAAAATTTGTTTTTGTTTTAAATATAATTTTCTATGCGAACGTTAACTTTCGAAATCGTTGAACAGACTGCAAGTTTATAAGTTTAGTTATTAAAAAAACTTATGGTAGGAGATAAAGAGATAAACATACAAGCAAATTTCAATTAGAAGCAATGGTTGATTTTATGAAATTTATGAAATTTAAAATTAAATCAAGACATTGCTAGTGATTTTGGACAATGTACCCCAGCAGAAATAAAAAATTTTGGAGAGGTTTTGAAGTGACTCAATGCTTCCGGGCCGCCCTTAAAATATGCCAGTAATTGAAGAAAGCTAATGCTATTTTTAGTAATATGTTGCTAACGCGACCATTATTTTTCTTGTATAGTATTTTCGGTATGGTTATATTACAAAAGCGGTGCTTAAAAAAAATTGTCGAAGAATAGACAGATTTTAAGTGGAGTGGAGTTCCATACAGAGAAATTATACTAAATGAAACAAAAGAAGAGGTTAGCGCTCTTTTAAACTTAAGTGTGGCGGTTTGCGGGTTACAAAACATTAGCCTGAAGGTCTAAGTAATCGTCGTCACTACTATATATATTTTCCGCGGTTGAATATTTTACACAAAAAAAAATTTACAGGAATGAATAATTGCAATTTGCATATTGATCGATATGTATTTTTGCTGATTTTCCTTTCCCTGCGGAATTAAGAGTACCACCCATAATAAAAAAGGTAATTCAATAATTATAATTTTCCAGGATACAAGGCGAATTCATCCCAGGTAGTCTCGGGACTACAACAAGTACAACTAGTACAAAAACCACAAGCAATTTGTTTTTGTAAAATCATTGTACAATGTCAAAAACAAAAACAAAACAGAAACAAAGATAATAAAAGAGAATAAACAAAATTTTGACATCCAACAGTGATTTTAGCTAATATCAGCAGGACTTTTAAGACTACCTATAATAAATTCGCCTTGCCAGGATATAAAAAACGTTATTTTTTTTTAATCTAAAACTTTTCCAGCACTGTTTGAAAGTTCTTTTATATTTGAACCAACCTGTTTTTATGCTGCCCACACACGATATAACATCAATAGAAATATGGACAGGTTTTATTTAATGTTTTATCGTGTGTAGTTAGGGCTACCGTTAAAGATTTAAAAAAAGTCGTTAAAAAAATAAAAGTTAAAAACTCAAAAGACACAACATAAAACGAATCAAACAAAACAAAAGTTCACGTTGAGTTGTTAACATATTCCGAACTTATTGGAATTAAATTTTCGATGTTTTAAATCACTTTTTGCAAACAATATTAAATTTGTATTAATTCTTGTAGAGATTCCATTAAGAGCTAATATTTTACCCATGTCCAAGTGTTGAAAATATATAAAACAATAAATGGTAAAGGCCAAGATTCACTATCCTACAAAATCGTATTTTTTATTTGTAAATTTTCTATTTTTTCAAATGTGTTATTTTTGTTTTATTGTATATTTTATAAATATACAGAAGTTTACAGAATTTTTATTTGTCATCTCGCCTCAATAATGTCTTCAAGACGCAGACGCACTACATATTGTAAAAAAATTATTATAAATAAAGAATTAAATTAAAAAAAAAATGCACATGAAACTCTGTCATAACCCTTTCCGACATAAAAAATGTCTGCAAAATCTTACTGACTTTACTTTACAAGAAAGTGCAACTCTGATCTGAAAATGCTCATAATCTTTTGCAAGTCGGACAGACTTGTCAAAAAAAAATTCGTCACTTAATTTAATTTTTAAGTGGCCAATAAGCTTGCATTATAAATGTTAAATTTGTCTTTTTATACAATTATATCGCTAAAGGCCAGTTTACACGGTAATATTTTGTATTACGACTTGTCGAATAATTATGTAGAATGAGAAAAATCTTATCATGTAAAAGCAAAATGTATTGAGTAAGAGAGAATACGGATACAAAATCTGACAAGCGGTCGGTAAATGCTTTTTTTTTAAACCATTTTAGAAACTTATGTATTCTCATCACACCAGAGGTGTATTTTAACGGAGTATATTGAAGGTGGTAGCATTTTTATACAATTACAAAAACAATTAAAATCAACTCAGGAAATTTTCATGTTGTTTTTGTAAAAATTTAAAACTGCAACCATCTGTTTTTTTGTTATTATTTTTGGTTTTACTTATACCATCCGTGTAAACATGAATTATACTTACAAAAGATTTTTATTTTTTTCTTTTAAACACGGAGAGAATTTCATAATATTTTGATTCTACAAAGTCGTAATACATTGTATTACCGTGTAAACTGGCCTTAAGTTGTATGTGATATACGAAGCTGGCAGAATATATTGGCCACAATTAAGAGACTTTGTCCCCTTTAACAAAGTGACAGACAGAAGGCAGACAGACGAAGTTTGTTGGTAAGGGGGCGACGCTGTATGCGTGACACACTTTACTTTTTTCCTCTCACGCCTACAAACTTCGTCTGTCTGCCTTCTGTCTGTCACATTGTAAAAGGGGACTTTTGATTTTTATAACGTAAAGCAGTGCAATATACTTAGAAATCTATTGGCAACATTATACGATGTTCTTTTTCTTATTGGTTATATTTTGTTGAATAAATGTTACACCATATTTCAATTGAAAACATTGTGTCACTTATTGTAAAATATATGGAAAAATGAAAATAATTCTGTCTTTTTCTTCGAAAGCTGCCCTTTTTGCATTTTTTGTTTTGATTAGGCAGTTTGTGTTGATAGTAGCGGCCTGTTTTTCCACATTGCCACCTAACTACCAAAAAGTGGTTTCTTTCTCTTTCTTCGAAAGCTGCCCTCGCAAATGATTCAGGCATTTTTCATACGTCACTTTTTCATCTCTGTATGCTTTGAACTTGCGGTATAAGCTTTCCGCAATAAGTTTTTAACATCCCTGTTTTAATAATTTCTGAGTTGATATTAGGTCTTGTTTTTTTACTTTTTAAGTAAAGTTCGTGCAAATGAGAGCAAGCATGCATTTCTCTCATAAAGAGACAAAATTACGCAAAAGTACGGGAACAGAAAAAACACGATTTAAAGAACTTTTAACAAAAATAAAACAAAACAAACAATAACTAACATTTTGTATCCCTAATATTTCAGTATAAAACTATCTATTTAAGTACATTATTTTATTCCACAACACTTTTTCCAGAATTTGGATCATGAAGTTTTTATCTTTGCTTTTTCTGTTTTGTTTATGTTTTACAGCTGTTTGACAATTTACACAATTTGCATGAAGAAAACGTCTGGACTGTTTTGTGCAAGAAGAAGAAGAATTTAATCTCTCAAGCCCGCTCTCATTTACAAAAATTTTAAGTAAGGGAACGCGTTTCGTTCAAATTGGGATCCCGAGGGATCCCAAAGTAGAGTAAAGAAACAGAGCTATTGTGTCAGCTGTTGGTAAAAAAAACATTTTAAACCAGTTGTTGAAATTTTTGTGAGCAATAATTTTTTTTATCAAATTAATTTCTGTAAAATATACAACTAATTTAAAATATGATAATAAATTTTTTTAAATAACAAATGTTTTTTTTTTAAATATTTCTTACATTTTTATTCCTTCCGTTAGCTTCTCGTTGTAAAATTTTAACGTAAGCAAAATGGCGAAGAATATCTATATTGCGGTTTCAATAATATGGCCATACCACAATGGTAGAGATGATACCGCAACAACGGAAGATACCGCACAAACGGAATAAATAATTACAAATTTGGCTTCCGCACAAAAATTGCTTTCCGCACTTGCGGAACGGAATCAATAATACCACCCAATATGGCAAAAAATACTGTATAATGGATGGAGCGATTTAGGTCACACTATCTTACTTCATGATCACCATAGCTGTTCATTGTAAATTATTTTCTTCTAAATATTGGCTCAAAATAAATTATTTACAATCTGTAACTCTATTCATATATTAAAATATGTTAAGTTAATTTAATACTTCTTTAAATAAAACTACTTCCAAATAATTTACAATAATGTTTTTCAAATCTCAAAATATCCAAATCAAAATAAAGGGTGGTTAAATTTTAAGGGCCGATGTTGATTTTGAATAAAACATTAATTATTTAGGAAATTATTGCCATTTCTTTTTATTATGATAATATTGGTATGGTTCAATTATGTATGGAACAATGATGGTCCGATGGTCCAAATTTTCGATGACGCTGAGGCATAATTAAGATTTTCTTTCAAATAACCACAAAGAAAGAAGTCCAACGGTGAGATAACATGGCCATTGAATTTGTCGTGCAAAAGAGCCATTGTTTCGTTAGCTGTGTGGCAAGTGGCACCGTCCTGTTGAAACCACATATTGTCCACATCCATATCTTCCAGTTCGGGCCATAAAAAGTTCGTTCTCATCTCACCATTCGCAGTAACTGCCTGACCGGCCTTATTTTGGAAAAAATACGGCCCGATGATGCCACCAGACCATTGGTTTTTCGACAATCACTCTAGGATTATCATTCGCTCAAGTGCGGAAATTCTGCTTATTGACGAATCCACTGAGGTGAAAATGTGCCTCATCACTGAAGATGATTTTCTTCGAAAATTGATCATCCACTGTTGTCATTTCTTGTCACCTTTCTGACCATTGACGACGTTTGGAATGGTCAAGAGACTTTAGTTCTTGAGTCAATTACGCCTTGTAAGCGTGTAAATGCAAGTCTTTATGCATAATGTTCATCAACGACAAGCATGAGAGGTGCAATTTTTGGGCACGACGTCGAGTTAAGGAGGATGGCTCTTTAGCCACACTATCGCGAACAGCAGGAATATTTTCTGCAGTACGAGCTGTACGAGCATGCACTGATGTTTTCACATCTCCTACAGACCCGGTTTGCTCAAATTTTTGCACGATTTTTCCGATTGTACGCACATTTGGACGATTAAATTGAGCGAAAAAATCACGAAGTGCACGATATGCATTTTGATTTGAACGCCCATTTTCATAATAAGCCTGAATAACTGTAACGCGTTGCTCGATTGTGTATCTTTTCATGGTTCAAATTAAATGCAGAAAAAACTTGATCATCCTTTATATTCAAATCAATAGAAAAGTACACAAATTTGTTTAAAAAAAATAAATTCAAAAGATCTTATTTTATTTGTTTATTTATTTATTTAATTTATCAGCAGAATACTGAGATTGGCAGCATAGGCTGTCAGATCATCAAAAAATATTAATAAAATACAATTGTTCAAAATTTCTTGAATAAAATATTTTCAGATTTTGTATGTAATAAACTTAAAATTAAAAGAAAAATGCCTAAATATTTAAATTCAACAAAAACCTTTTGAATATCTTTTAATTTGTTTTTCAATATAAAACCTAAATTGCAAAAAAGCCACAAAGGCGTTTTATTGTATAAAAACAGCCACGAAACAAAGTGCAGTTTAGTCACAATTAATAAGTGTGGTTTTATTAGCGTGTTTCGAAGCCACCAGTAAGACAAGACCTGCCTCAATCAACCGAGTAGTGAGATTCCCTGGAGAACGTGCAACAGTCTACCCAGAACTAGCGCCTTTGATAAACCAGGTAACCCGTATGCACCCAAACATTTGTAAAAGTCCTTTTCTCTATTATAAGAAAAGATTTTGGTGGTTTATTAATAGTATAACCTTTTATGTAACAAGCAAGAGTGATATATTCGGCTATGCTATTTAAAACACATTTTAGTCGAATTAATTTCTAGAACATGGCTGCACGCTTAGAGCTCAGGCAATGATCTTACATAAAGTTGTTTCAAACAATTCAACCTCAAAAAAAAACTTCACTAAATTGCACTTTACCTTAATTTGTGGAATATAACATTGGTTTCTGGCTAGTTTTCAGCCGAATTTGTGTTTAAAAGCCATGACAAAGAACCTTGTGTTCTAGTAACTATAAAATATCGTAAATTTTTTAAAATTTTCAAATACAAAATCGTCAAACTTTTAATGTTTTATTTTTTAAAACTGAACTTTAATCTTTTTATGCCAGTATTTTATTATATTGTCATTCTAATTTTTCAAGGAAAATATTTTAATATATAAAATTTTTTTGTTTTAATAACCTTATTTTCTACAAATTTTGTTGAATAAAAATTCTATAAATATAAATCTATTTTTTTTAATTGAAAAATTTGATTTGAATAACATTCAGCTTTGGATATTAAAATATAAAAAGAATTATACAACATTTCTAAAATCTAAGTCAAAATTTTAAAATTTTTGCAAGAAATCGATGAACAGTACGCACTGTATTTTGCCAAAAAAAATACAATTGTTTCCCCATTTGCAGTATAAGACTACATATAAAAAGAAAACAGTTTTCTGTCTCTACTGAAAAATTTTGAGTTGAATCTCTTTAGAGGAACCAGTGCGATATATTCAAATTTTCTATTTATAATAAATATTATATAAACATATCAATATATATATTAATCTCATTCGATTTTATAACACTTAATAACACAAAGATTTCAATAAAAAATATGAAATTTAAATCGCTTTTATTTTTATTTTGAAATAGATATTAGAACTAAAAAGAAGTATTTTAATGTTTTATTTAATTCACGTGTTACAGCTATGATACGCACACACGATTTTTATTGACAAATCCTTTGATTGCTTTTAATATTAGATTACTGTCCACACATTTGACGATGTTTTGTTAAAACTTTATTATTGTTATAATTTTTGATATTTTATGTTTCCAAACACAATGTTCCATCGTCTTTTTCAATATTTACAATTTTTTTTTTTTTTTTTGAGAGCAGCTGTTGTTGGCGGTAATTTTGCAGCGGAATAAAATAGATAAGGAATAAAGAAAAGGGGGATTGGAGAAATTTTATAAATAATTTAAAACATTTTTCAAAATTATGGCACAGTATATTTGCTTAGCCATCGCCCAGACTTGCAACTTTTGTTGCAGCAATTCTAGAATTTATTAGTGAGTGTGGAGAGAAGATAGGGGAGGGGTACTTGGTTTCATGTTTCATTCAGTTTTGTTTTGTAATTCTCAAACTTTTTAACGTTGAGTTGTCTGTATGATTTGTACTTGTATATAAAACTTAAATGGAGAAGAGGAAAGACAAGGTGAAAATACCAAATTGCAAAACTCGAATTTCCTTAACTGGACACTAATGCAATTTCAAAGAAGAATCTTAAAAAATTGCGGCAACAACAAATGCAAGTCTAGATGACGACGTAGTAGAAGCAGTTTCGATAAAAATACTACACTGACGATTCGTTTTTGGTGGGTTTAATTGTTTATGTTAAAAATTTAACCATTAACAATAACACATGTTTCCACTCTTTTTCCTTCGTGTGTGGGCAGCGTAAAACAAAGTGTTTTATTTGCAAACAGCCTGTGTTGATCTAAACAGGGTGCCTGTAAAAAATTAAACATATTGACCAGTGTTGCCGTTAGGATACGAAAGATACATTTTTCGTATCTTTTGACTACTTCAGGTATCATGTATAATCCTGACATTTTTCGTATCTTTTGAATCTGTACGCAAAATGTACAGAAACAAAACATTCGAAAATTTTTAGCCAACTAAAACTTATTAAGACTGTTCATCGTAACCGACTCAATACTAATACAATAGCAGCCAATGCGCATTGACTAAAAGGTGAGGTCAACTACACAACAACACTGCTTCTGTGGTCGGATTGTCAAAAATATATCTAGTAAAAAAGGTTAAGCTTCGTACAGACGGTGGTAAGATCTTATAATGTTGTCAACAAAATTGATTAAAAATGTCTTGCAACTGAGTGAACATTGTACGCTATTTTCATTTGGCAGATGTGTTAAATTAATGCATCTGACAATGGCACCATTGTCAGAAAAATGACAACATTGTAAGATCTGACCATCGTCTGTACGAAGCTTTAGTTTTCATAAAAATTTAGTTTGCCACAGAAAAAAACACCATATGTTGACTTGACCCCACCTTCTAGTGAATTCGTCTTGATAGTGGCTTTAATAATGGTTAAAAAAACATTAAGGGGTTGCAACATACGATCCACCTAAATCGATGATTACTAGTAGTGCGAAGTTGTTCTGAGGAAATATGAACATCTTTTTTTATTTTCAGGAAATTTATATCAACGTTGATATAATCGCATTAGTATAAACGCCTTAACTCGTATATTCATTTTTACAAAAATGAATTTGTTTTGATAACACTCAAAGATAATTACATATAATTAATTTTAAAGTTTGCTTACTGTATTTTTAAAAATTACATATGTACCTAATATTTATGACCAAAATAAATATAAAAATGAATTTATACGAAATCATTTTCTTTACAATATGCATTTAAATATGAAATAAAAATGTTATGTTAATGAATATTAAACGTTAAAAATGGATTTTCAAATTTTTTTCAAAACGTTTTTTTTTGGGAAAAAGTGTATCTTTTTGGAAACTAAAATGTATCTTTCTCAAAATTTCACTGGCAACACTGATATTGACATTTGTAAAATAAAAAAAAAATCAAGTTAGTTTTTTATGGGATTTCAGACTTTTCGGATGTTTTGTTTGTTGTGAAAATAAATAAAAAGTTATAATAAATATTTAATAAATAATTATAAGTTATTAAAGCATATTAAATAAATACACAACAAAAACAATTGAAATAAATGAAAGAATTTTCAAGTTTTTTAACAACAACTTTATGTTAGAAAAAAAGAACTTGAAGTGGAAAGAATATTTACGAGTGCAACGACCTTGATTTTTTTTTGGCAATAGAAACAATTGTATGTGATTGTGTTTAAAAGTGTTTTAACTAAAAAAGCAGCAGGACTTTGTTTAGAATTTTAAAAACAAATTTATCAGAAAAAGTACTCTTATATGAAAAAGAAAATTTATTGTAAAACCTTTTGCTCAATTAAAATTTTAACGGTATTTATTATAACAATAAAACAAAAAACCAAACAAATTACCTGAACGTTACCTTGCTTGTTTGTGTAATAATTATTATATTATTTTGAATATTTAGTAGTAATCACGCAATTTTTTATATTTTTTTCTAAAAAAATTTGCGTTAACATCCATCTCTTTAAAAAATATAATTATTAAAACAGCGCCTCAAAAGGTAAACAATAGCAAAACAGATTAAAAAAATTTAGTTGAACTTGTATTTACATAATTTAAATAACAAATTAAACAAAACTAAAACCAACACCTTCTTGCTGTCGACCAGCTTCTTAAATCCCAGAACAACCACAAGCCAAAATAAAACGCATAAACTATAATAAAATAATAAGCGAAAATAAAAAAATATTAACATTCGTTAAGGGAATAATAACCGCCATCTAAATAAGAAATAAAATTAAATAACAAAACAATGTCACAAGGAGCTACAATTGATCAAGCTGGGGGAGGTAAGCCATTCAGTTATGTTAAAAAATAAAAACAAATTTTAGGTATAAACTTGTTAATAATTGCCGACATGGTAGAAACTTTTATGTATGTAATTTATGCAAATAATTAGAGATTTTTCCCACATGCTTACTAACCAGTTTGTTGGGGAACTCTTGATTGTCATCTGACCTTTTTTTGTGTATATCAAACATTATTTTAACTAAAATTCTGACATCACATTTTACTTGTTATAAGCAAAGGCATATCAACCCCCTTAAAAATAATTTTTACTTAAATGATTTAAATGTGTTTATTTTTTTTAACTTTAAAAGAGAAAATTTAAAATTCTACAACATCTACATACAAGTATTAAAGTGATAAAAGTTATTTGTCTCGATTTTTAACTTGATACAACTATTGTTATTTTCACCAATTTTAGGGCAGAAAACTGTTTGAAATCAGATTAATGCACATTCAGCCAAATTACAAGTGCGCAAAAAACCAAAGTATTGATGACAAACCATATAACAATAAAAAAATTAAAAAAACAGTTCCTACCTAGTAGTTTTTATAGTTGGTATTTATTTACCTAGAATTTCATCTTGATACTAAGTTTAATCGTTTAAAGATTTTTAAAAGTAATAAAAGTCTTTGAAGAAGTCTTTTATTTAATAGTTAAAGTAAATTAGTGATCATTAGCAATGTTAATAATTTAGGTTATGTTTTAATGAGCAGACGACATGGGGACGGCTCATACTAGGGTCCTTTGTGATATCCTGAGCCAGTGACCAGAGTCAAGCCAGTGTTCATCGGAATATTCTCTAGATATCAATATAGTCACGTACCATTTCGATTTCATTCATAAAATAGAGATCGACCGTTACTCTACTTAAATAGAGCATCCAAGCACGGCAAGTCTTGTCTCCCAAAATGCCTTATCCTAATATCATCGAGGCCGAAGCTTTAAGAAAGAAAGTAAACACCATTTCCTCCATCTTATCATCATCACAAATTACTCATTAGTCGCAGCCTAGGCACATCCTTAACGCATGGATCCCTCTGAACCAGTGACCCGTTATGCCCAATATCACCTTCGTAATCCGTCTACCAAACCATATTAGCACGCGGGTTTTCCCCGTGTCGTAGCCAACCCTTGGACCATGTCATCACTCCTGAGAATTCCTGTATGATTGACGTTTAATGAGAGCTCTACAACGAGCCATCGAAATGCCGATTAGGCCGTCAACGAACATGCCGTCTGCACTGTGCCCTGGTGCCCCAATGCCATCGTTATCCTAGAATGTATCGCAATCTCATTTAGAGGTGACTGGTAGTCCACAGTTAACGTTGATGTCGTGAAGACACCAGTCAGTGTTGCAATCTCCATATCGTGGTTGACGAATTTAAAATACGCCTGCGACTGTTTGATAATAGATTAAAGAGATGGCAAACTTATTTCATTTAATCTATTACCAAACAGTCGCAGACGTATTTTAAATTCGCCAATCACGATAAGAGTGATTGTGTGCCTTTATATAAGATTTTGTAAAGTGTTAATATCACAACGTATGTATATCTCACGCTTCTTGGTTCACACGGTGAAATTGTGTTCCTACGGTTAATTATTAACAAAAACCTTTTAATACAACTTGTACAATGAATAAAAATTTTACCCTTTTATATATAAGGGCTGTTTCTGCTTTGTTAACTACCCGTCTCCACTATCCATCAACTTGGTAAGAACAGCATGTCGCACATGAATTCTGCTCGTGTAGACTGTTCATGTTCATGTTTCGTCCATGTGCTGCCATCGTTGCCCAAACATTCGTCTTAGCATCCATGTGCGCCATGATGTTGGCCATACAATGTATTTTCTGTATACCAGCAAACGCCACAACAACAAAAATTGTGGCCAATCAGAACATGAACATCAAAACGTATTCGCCACATACAAGAACGTGAACAAATTAATACCGTTGCTCTGCCGGCGTTATGGTCATGTCATGTTCAAATCTAAAGCGCATGGAGACGTGGGGTAAGGGCTTATTGTTTTAATTTCCCCTTGTAAACAATTTCTTTTCTTTATATACAGGGGTGTGCTGGAAATCGCAAACGCAAAACGCAAGAATTTTAAAAGTCGTTTTTTAGTAAGATTTCTGTAATAAAAGAATTTTATGACAAATATTATACAAACATTTCTCTATTAAACAGAATTTTATAACAAAAATTATAAAAATTAAATTAAAAGTGTATTAAAAACAGCCTCCAAATTCTTGCGTTTTGCGTTTGCGATTTCCAGCACTCCCCCCATTATTTATTTTCATTCTTTTTGATAAAATCGATAATTAAATATTTTATACATGTTGTTAAACTATTCTTAAGAAAAAAATTTTGTATGAATTAACCGCGTAATGCGCTTTGGCCTTGAAAGCTTTTTGTATCACAAACAATAAATACATAACGTTGGTTCTCCACGTAGCAATGCCAACTCATTTTACAGCAGATTGCTAAGCAATAACTGCACAAGCAATAATTGCTTAAGCAATCAGAAGAGCAATCATTGCGCAATGAATTGCCACTCATGGCAATATGCGGTCTATATGTCGCAAATTTAATGAAGCAATCAAATTCGACGTTTGCTGCAATTAATATTGCTAGGTGGATACCCGGGGTAATAAATTAAAAATAAATAAAGCGGTCCATACACTTGCATTTTATTTGTTCAACTTTTCGTTTTGTACAATTATATCGTCAATAATATTCGAAGGTGGCACAATATATCAACAATAAAAGGAATTTAACTCTTTATTGCACAACGAAAGTAAGTGTAATAGACTATGGAATGTATTGGTAACATCGTATAGAAGCTAGCTTTTCCTCAACAGTGGCCGCCATATCCCTCACAGAGGGCTTTCATGAGAATTTCACTCTAAGTAAAATTTTCAAAAATGTATAAAAATTTTCACAAATACAATTTGGATATAGTGCTTATAGATTATTGTAGCCCTGTCCATAGTCTTCATTTTCCATTAGGTTTGATTCCCTGAGATCAAAGGATTTGGACACAGTGGCCATATCGCTCACGGAACTCATTTATAAGAATTTCCGTCTGATAAAAAGACTAATGAAATATCAAATTAGTTTTTAATATTAAATAACAATTATTGATTTTTCATAAAAACTGTAAAATTTCGTGTAAATAATCGTATTTTCTTTATAATATGCATGCGATATTTTTTTTATATATTTTTTATCGCATGCGATATTTTTTAAAAATGAATTTAACTTTTCATATTTATCCTTACACACGTGTTATTTTATCCAAATCGCAAAAATCGTTTTCAAGTCATGATGAGCATAACCGCCTTATTTCTTGCGAAATATTAGTCTAGAATCTAGACCATAAAAAAACTAGGCGTGATAGAATAAATCATCACATAAGAATGTACTTGCTCCAGACTTGTTTAGTTGTATTAGTTTCAAATTCATTAATAAATATTAAAGTAATGACATGAAAATATATCGGGACACGAAAAATTCACGTCACTTGCCCATTTCTAAAAAATTTATTGAAATATCGAAATTCCTATTATAAATTCTTGTTGGAATATTTGACAGTTAATGACATAATAATCACCCCTATCGTGAATAATTTTTCCCTCGTAATTATTCCCCTTTTCACATATTTGCGATAATGAAAAACTTCCATGGAAAAAAGGTTATCCAAATGAGAATTATAACGTGAAAAAATGTTCACGGAAAATAATTCCCCTTATCGTGAAAAGATTTTTCCTTCATAATTTGTTCACTTTTCCCCTAGATTTTCTCACTTTATTTTTGCTAGGGAACATAACATGTATGTTAGTAGTTCCTCATATAAATTGAATATTGAAGGATAGATCCGTTAGTAAGGCACAAACCGATATATTGATTAACAAAATGCAAAACAACAAGTAGATTGCCTGCGGATTTGTGAAGCTTTCAAAAGACGTGGTGGCAGAAATTTGGATAATATTTTACTATGTACATAAAATTTAAAAAGTGCAAAAAACTAACGTTGTAATCAAACTATCCCACCAATACTAAATATTTTGCTTTATTATTTAACTTTTTTTTTAAATATATAAGTACGTGTATATTTTAAACAAAAATTTCATTGATTTTTAATTTTTTTATCCTTCTTCTTTTTTACATTCACTGGAACTGATGAAAATTTCATGGGAACAAAAATTCCACTTGTTATTCACGATAGGGGTGAATAACAATGTGTTAAATACTTTTAACCAAAATATCTTTAATTTCTCAATAGTTTATATAGTTTCCTATATGCAGGCTTTCAAGGTCATTAATTTAATGTAAATAAAAGATTATTTATTTCATTCTCAATAAAATCCGACGTTTCGTTGGTATTCTTTCCAACTTCTTCAGGGATTGAGTTTTTATTAAAATCTGGCAACATTGTAAAAACACAAATTAAAAAGTAGTCAATAATAACAATAATTATAATCTTAATTTTTGACAAATTAACTTACAATCAAGGCGAATTAAACTACAGGTGGTGTCGGAACTACAACAATCCAAAAACAACAGAAACAACATAGGGTTTTTTGCATTGCATTGTTAGTGCCATTAGCTCGAAATGTCAACCATTATTAGCAAAACACTAACAAATCATAAAAAATAAGCCCGAACTGTCAAAATCAGATGCCGTTTCGACACCACCTGTAGTTAATTCGCCTTGCTTACAATAATCTTTTTCGTCAGTTTACATCATTTATAAATTATATCACAGTATTTTGTATAGGTGGACAACACAACACAAAACTTAAAATATTAAAATAAATGTATGTAAATTTAAAAAATTATCACAGAAAATTTGTCCTTTTTTGATCACAGTTGTTATTATTACTAAAGTATTGCAATGGTGTAGTTTGCATTTGTATTGTCTTTGTCTTCTTTTGTGTTTATTGCACTTGTCGATTTTTGTTGTATTCTTAAGCTCTCCAACGTGTATCTTTTATTTTCCCTTTTCTCTTTATCTAAAATTCTTACTTTTTCAAAGTTTGGCTAGTGTCAGTTTTCAATGCAGTGTTGTGCAAGTGCAGTTGATTGTTTTCCTCTTTTTATATCAGCTTTATGTTCGTCTATTCTCACGCCTAAATTTCTCTTTGTTGTACCAATGTAGATTTTTCCACACTCATTATCACCGCCGTCACATTCAATTTGATAAACAACATCACTTTGATCCCTACACTCAATCTTTGTTTTTGTTTGTGTAAATAAATTCTGTATTGTCTTGTTTGATTTATGCGCGAATATTATTTGTTGGTCCTTTATTATCTCTCTCAGTTTGTTGTTCTCAGTTAATCTTGGAATAAACGGTAGACTATAGTATTTTACGTTGCCAGATGTGTCATTTTTGTTTTTTTCCCCTGATGAAATATTATTTTTGACTTTAGTCAGTAATGAATTGATCAACCCCTTTGGAAAATTGTTTTTCATTAAAATATCCTTTATTCTTGTCATATTCTTAAATTGAAATTTTACGTTGCTTATTTTTATAACTTTGTCAATTAGATTCATTGCTGTATTTATCTTCTGTTTCATGGGTTGTGTTGAGTGGAAATTCATCAAGCGTCCAGAAGCAATTGGTTTCATATACCAATCTGTTATTATTTTGCCATTTTGTCGGAATATCTTCATATCCAGATATGGTATTGCATTGTCCTTCTCCCTCTCTAGAGTAAATTTCAGTTTGCTATGATATGAGTGAAATGTTTTCAATATTATGTCTTCGTCTATATATTTTATTATGGCAAACAAATCATCCACATACTATGTGATCAGTTGTAGTTCTTCGATGCATTGTTCCATTAAGTGGTCCAATATAATTTCGGCTACAGTCGGTGATAATCGGTTGCCCATTAGCATCCCGTATGTCTGTTGGTATAATTTGCCATCATGCATAAAATAATTATTATCATTTAAGCAGAATTAAGTATTTTTAGAAATTGTGTCCTTGGTATTTTAGTGTGATTTTGGTTCACATTCCATTTTGTCATGATATTAATTATCGCTAGGTGTATAGGTATGTTTGTAAATAACGATACCACGTCCAATGATACAAGAATCTCATCTTCGTCCAATGTAAGTATATCCAGTTTTGTCTTTAGTTCTAACGAGTTTTTTATGTTAAATTTGTCGAGTATAATGTTTTTTAATATATTCCCAATATATTTTGATAATCCATAGCAGGGTACTCCTACCGATGATGATATTGGACGAAGTGGGATACTAGGTTTATGGATTTTCGGAAGTCCATACAGTCGGGGCGCCGTTGCGGCATTTGATGTCAATAATTTCTCTGTATTTTCTTCCCCTGTTGAATATTTATTATTGTTCTAATATTATCCCTTTAATATTTCTTTAGGAAATACCAGTACATAGTAGCATTTTATTTATTTCTTCTGCAGTTTGTTGACAAGTTAAACAAATATTTTTGGCATGGAAACCAACAAAAACTATTTTTTTTTAAATGTTTTTTTTTTTAACATTTTGCGTTATTTAAAAAAAATAGCAAAATGAAAATGGGTTTTCTTGTTAACAAAGGAAAAATATTAAAATGAAATATTCATTTAACTTAAAATATTTACTGAACGGCATTTCTGTTTTGGTCAAGTCGTCACTTATGACAGTAGAACAAATGCACCTTTAAAGTGATTCTTATATATAAATTTATAAATACATTAAACATGTGTAAGGAAAATATGTTATGTAGGTTTGTATGTATGTATATATTTTTTGTATTTTAATACTCTGGCATGGTCAGGTTTAACTAGATGTAGGTATGTATATAAATAAATATATTGCTGTTTAAACGAAGGCCTTCTATTGTTGCACAGAAATGTAGAAAAATTGAATAAAAAAAATTAGGGGACTGATGGAGAAAAAATGTTTATCTTTTTGTACTAAAACAATTGTTACGGTATGGATTTTTTTTTAAAGTCAAGAAAACGACGAATGCTTCGCAAAAGAATATCAGAATAAAATCCTGTTTCAATTGTTTCTCTTCAAAGAACATTCTGGACTGTTTAATTAAACTCAACGAAAATCTAAATTCTATTTTATTTGATCGCTGATCTGATTTTCATTAGACATTATCGAGTTTTGATTAACTACTTTACACATCCAAGTGCAAGATCCAAAAACTATAAATAACTAAAAAAAATACATTCCCAATTTATTTGCCTTTTTTTAATTTTAAGGAATAATAACTTTAAAAACGAAGGAACTCCTACTATTTGCCCAATTTATTCTAAGGAGCACTTAAGGCTCATAAACACTCATTTCGACACCAACAAATAATTAAAGTTATTAATTTTTAAATTAAAAAAAAAAAAATATTAACTGAACATTTATGTAAATTTAGTGTTGGATATTAATTTTTTAATAATTATCTGGTTCTAACATCGTTAATAACACGGTGCTACAAATGATCACTTTTTATACTTGAAAAGCGATCTAGTGTAGATTATAGACCTTATTGAGTAGATCATAAATCAATTTTAAAAAGTTCGGGAACACCCTAATCCATCAATTTATATAAATGGGGAGGTTATTCAATTCGTAGATAATTTAAAATGTCTGGGAGTTTATCTTGATCGATATCTTTCGTTTGAACGGCACGTTAACCATCTTTCCAGCAAGATGTTTTTAATTCTAAGAAGGTTGTACTCCCTTAGTTCATATATACCAAAGTACGTAAAACGTCGAGTAGCTTATTCTCTTCTTATGTCTAATTTAAATTATTGTATTGAGATTTTTTCTGGATCATCGATCTCTGTCCTAAACAAATTTGAACGTATCTTTAACAGAATATTGAGATTTGTATATAGTCTTAGAATTCGTGATCATGTTACTAGTTGCGCCTTAGAATTTTTAGGATGTACGTTTAAAAATTATGTACTGCTGCGTACATTGCTTTTCTTTTTTAAAACCCTTAAATGTGGTGTTCCCTTTGATTTATGTCGTAGCTTTAATTTTTTGCGTTCGTCTAGAAATCCACATATCTTAATTCCTCTCATTCATTATGACGTTTTCTCACGTTCATTTTTAGTTAGAGTTGCGAGAGCTTGGAATGGTTTACCTCTTGAACTTAAATCTTTTTCACATTCTTTCAGCGCTTATAAGAGAATTCTGTTAAATCACTTAAATCTCTAGCTAGGACAAATTTAAATCATCTATATGTTGGAATGATCGTGTTGTTTTGGATGAGAACCATACTTTTAGTTTTAGTTTTTGTTTTAGTTTTAAATTAAACATGTACGAGAGCATTAATTATAATTATAAGATAATAGAAATTGGCATAGTGATTTACTAATGTATTTACTTTGTAATACAGTATTTTTTTGGCCGAGAAGGCTTTTTGTATTACCTGTTGAAATAAATAAATAAAAAAAAAAAATAAATAAAATTTCGGAGTTATTCCGAAAAAAACATTTTCTTGTAGGTTCGAGTTCTTATGAACACGTAACTCAGTTAATTTTTAGCCGATATTTATTTTTTAAACGGTTTCAGAAAGAAGAAAAATGTGCCTTTCTAAATATATACACCCTTTGTAACTAAACTTAATAAACTTTAATGAAATATATGCATGAGGATATGTTTCTAAACAAACTAATTTAAAAAAAGTGCACCAAAGTTGAAAAAACTAGAAAAAATTTAAATCAGATATAATTAAGAATATCACTACAAAAATTGTATACACATACCAAAGGGTGTATATATAGAAAGGCACATTTCTAAACCCATCTGAGTTACGTGTTCATAAGTACTCGAACCTACCAGAAAATGGTTTTTTCGGCATAACTCCGAAATTTTAGGGTGTTTTCGAACTTTTTAAAATTGATTTATGATCTACTCAATAAGGTACACTAGGTCACTTTCCAAGTATATATGTACTGTAGCACTGTGTAATCACCCTAATTGCTCTTATCGAATTAAAAATACGTCTGCATATGTTTGGTAATAGATTAATAGATTATCGTCAAATTTATCTTTGATACTTTTTCTAAATTCAAGTTTTTATGGTTGTTTTTTTTTGCTTGAAATCCGAAATATTTAAAAACAGGAAATAAGATTGTCATTTTTGAACGTTTTGAAAACAATAAGATTTCTCATGAAATCGCTTGAAATTGCCATTTGTGGAAATTGGCGAGATTGTGCGACTTATTTCAGGAAGTCCCTTTTTAACTTTTGTGCAATATTTAACAATTAATGTTAGTTAAAAAAAAAACGTCAATACCAACAAAAATGAAATAAAACACGAAAAGTTAAAATTTGTGTTTAAAAAAAATTAATTGTCTATGGAAAGCTAAACTACTACATTCAAAAAAGTTGTTCGTTGTGAAAGCAAAATTTGTCTAAAGAAAGTCAAAATACTAAATAAGTCTAATTATTTAAAAAATTGTTCATTGTGATATGTGGTCAACTCATTATTGTTTTGGCGCATATGCAGAAATGTACTAATGGAGATAAACGACAATGAAGGTTTACATGCAGTTTTCTGAAAATATGCCCTATATATACTTACTGCTGTGTTTTGAGTTGTTGACATTTTATTTTGCTTCAACTACTACTTTTTTTTCTTATGGTAATGAAGCAAATCAATATTAAAATTTATTTTCTTGTCGTTTTGTTTAGATTTCGCTTTACTATTTTTTTTTTGCGGCAATGAAGCAAAGTAAGATTAAAATTTATTTTGTACGTTTTTGTATTAGGAATTTACTGCAATCGCTAAACAGTGGCAAAAAAAAAAATAATCAACTTTAAAATAGTTGATATGGAGCAAAATTAATGATGAATATCTCAGAAACCATAAAAAATTTCGTGAAACCGGTTTCGGATTTATAAAGGGGGTATTCAAAATATATATGTACTCCATTCCCGATACCTAACAAAATTTTTTTAAAAATGGTCGGAAGGTCAAACTAATAATGAGCAGACGATGTAAAAACTTAATTTTCTTGTATAAAAACGACGATAAACATAAAATTTCTTAATTGCACAATAATTTCGGTTATAAAACGAGCTAAATTTGAAAAATAACCTCGTGACTGAGGAATTACGGCAAAGCCAAAAAAGGAAATTCATATGTATGTACATTAGACCGACTCAAACAAAAAAGTTGTTTATGTATCCCCTCAAAACTTGGCTCTAGTGAACCGCTGAACCGCGTCAAAAAAGGATCCAAAACTGTATTTTTTATAAATAAAAAATTCGGTAATTTTTTTTTTTTTTTTGGGCCAATGAATAACCAAATATAATAGATATTTAGGAATTCTTTGATTCTGCATTTAAACATTTTAAAAATCTAACCACAGACTCGAGATAGCGATTTTTTTGTCCGATTTTCAATTCCAATACGTCGTTAGAAAGGTGTTACCACCGCTTGCGATTTTAGTCAAAAATTAACCCTTAACTGCACTATCTTACTTTTTTCAAACATTCATTTAGACATCATTAAAAACTTATTTTATAACCTCAAAAAGCATATGTTTATGCAGGAAACACTTTTTTTTAATATATTTCGCTGCTATTAAATTAACACGTCATGACCAACATTTTTAATAGTACATTAAAAAAAATATTGTTGAAAAAATGTAGGCCCAGTTGTATGCTTAAAAAAATAATATAATTGCTATCAAGGCACATTAAACAAGACATCACCAGTTGATTAACAACTTTAACTTTTTTTTGCCCATGTAAGCTGAGTCGGTCTAATGTACATACATATATTAATCGGGCTTGTTCTCGAAAACGAAATGAAGTGGATTTAAAATGGAGCCAATTTCAAAAACGACCCTGTACTGAAAGTTCATAAAAATATTCCATTTTATCTATATCATTTTTTGAGTACCAATTAGCTACGGTAATTTTGTGAATAATTGAACCTTACATTTCGTGTGATTTCAATTTCACTTCATTTCAATTTCTAGAACATGCCCGAATATGATTCATTTTCATAATATCAAACTTTTGTGTTCTGTAAACATGGTCACCGTACGTTGATTCTACTACCCGGAACTCAGCAATACCTAGGCCCTGTTTCTCAAAACTACAAGTTACAAATCTACAAGTAAAAAAAGCCACAATTTTACAATTTTTTGTTTTTGTTTCAAATGTATTTTACTTGAAGATTTTTAACTTGTAGTTATGAGAAACAGGACCTTGGTATTAAGTTCTCACTGCTACAACAACAACGAAAGACAAAAAACACTTAAACGTTTTGTCTATCATTATGTTCGTTCAATGTGTGCGTATTAATTTTGCTCGAGAAGACGGCTGAAGTCAATGTTTTCTAAACGCTTAAAATTATGGCTCAACAAGATGGATTATGAAAAAGCAATAAATAAATTAAGTGATTCGCTAAATCCTAATTTTTTTTAGTTCCGGGTCTAAATTTTTTTTCTACTTGGACCACCCTAATGTTTATACTTACATACTTATGTACATATTACATACATATATTATGCTAATCTTTTGTTTTTGTTTACACAACATGTGTCAAATGGGAATCCATTTAAAGGTCAACACCAGTCTTTTTTCATATATTATGAATTGTTATACATTCGAGGGTAGACTTAAAAGCAAATGCGAAGTGTATATGGATACAGGTACATAATGAGATCTCCAATAAGTGGTTGACAGTTCGTACCGGCCATGTTTATTTTGAATACACACATTAAATTATATGCTATCAAATCTGATATTATATAGTCATTTTCAATTTATTCATCAGACCTCAAGCCGAACTAATAATTTTTAATAATTATATATGAATTTTAAAGTGCTCATACCTAACAGGGATCAATGGGCACATCAATCTTAGTGGCAAGAACTTGCAGTTTACAGTTTGTTCGAAACTTACTTATGGCGATACCAGTTCCGGTATATTTGTTCCAAATTTCCAAATGGGTAAATAACCGTCTTTCTTTCCGGCTGCTCCTGGAGCCTAGGGTTCTCATAAACTGTATTACTTCTCTCTATGATCAAGTGAAACGCAACGACTTAAAATAAAGTTGCGTATAACAACGGCCCCTTAAAAGGACATCTAATTCTCACATTATTTTACGGGTTCTTTTGAATTAAAACACAGAGAGATGCAAAATTTTACGCACCAGATAAGTGTAGATAGAAATATTTTTAAGATTTTCTTCCGGTGACCCCCAAATAGATCTTAACCATTAACCAGACTACGATCTATCGGGTAATTTTTTAGCTATTATATTTTTGGCAACACTGGTTTAAACAGCTGACGCACCTTTTGTGTTTTGTTTCACTGTTAAACATCTTCAGTATGGTCTATAATTTAACCATGAATCGTCTTACAAACGAACAACGCTTGCAAATTATTGAATTTTATCATCAAAAATTATCAAAAAAAATTATCGAAAAATTGTGTTCAGCGACGAAGCTCATTTTTGGCTCAATGGGTACGTTAATAAGCAGAATTGTCGATTTTGGAGTGAAGATCAGCCAGAAGCATTGCAAGAGCTACTAATGCATGGTGGTATCATTTGACCGTACTTTTTTAAAGATGATGCGAATCGTAACGTAACTGTGAATGGTGAGCGCTACCGTGAGATGAAATCCAACTTTATTTTGCTCAAAATGCAAGAGCTTGACTTGCATGACATGTGGTTTCAACAAGACGGTGCCACATGCCACACAGCACGCTTAACAATGGACTTATTGAGAGGCCAGTTCGGTGAACATTTTATTTCACGTTCGGGACCGGTCAATTGGCCGCCTAGATCGTGCGATTTAACGCCTTTAGAATATTTTTTGTGGGGCTATGTTAAAGCTCATGTCTATACACACATGCCCGCTTCAATTAAGGCATTGTAAGACAACATGTTAGAAATATTAGAAAGAGTATGCCAAAATTGGACTAAGCGGATGGACCATTTGAGGCGCAGTCACGGTCAACATTTGCATGAAATAATCTTCAAACATTAAATTATATGGACCGTACTATCGATTCAAATAAAGATTTCATGCATTTTTCTGAATTTTATGTGTGTTTTTTTTAAAACTTTCCTATAGCTCTTAAAAAATCACCCCTTATAAAGTTCCGAAGAATTCTAAATTCCTTGATATCTAAATGCACTCTGGTCAAATGCGATGTTTCTGTGATAAGCCAATTACATGGCTAAGACAAGCTTAAGGTCCTTTTCGGGCACCCCAAAATCTGGCTGGAGTTGCAAATGGAATTTAGCATAAACAAGGGCGTCCAATACTGTTTGGTATTACCCGCCTTTGTTGTAAGCTTTGCTAAGCCAATGTAAGTCGACGTAATCACATCTACGCAGATCTGAGCCAAAAGGACGTTAAATCAAAATCTTAAAATGTGTTAAAAGTGAGTGCTGCCAAAAAGCAATTTTCTGTTAAACAACAATTAAAAGTTCGACTAATGTCTACTCCTGCGATTTGATTTCAGAAACGATTTTTTAGTATATCAGGGGAATTTCGTAAAACGAAAACGCAAAACGCAAGAATTTTAAACGTCGTTTTTTAATAAGATTTCTTTCATTAAAAAAAATTTAATGACAAATATTTTACAAATCTTTCTCTATTAAAAAGAATTTTATCACAAAAATTATAAAAATTAAATTTAAAGTGTATTAAAAACAACTTCAAAATTCTTGCGTTTTGCGTTTTCGATTTCCAAAACACACCTGTATGTTAGATTTAAACCGAAAGACGTTGGAAGACGTTGTTTATAATAGAAGTCATTTTTATATTGGCCTAAATTAGAAAGAATAGATCAAAAAATTTTAGAATAGATTTTTACTAATTGGAGGTCGCTGATTTTAAATCTTATCTCCATTTTTCTTTAACAGCTCGAATTTCCGGGATATACCGTTATATACAAAATTAAGGCACTTTCACTATATTTATTGGAATAACTTGAAAACGGTTTACCATATTCAGTTAAAAAAATCCGAAACTCAGCAACAATATTATCTTTAAGACGTGCTTACATTGTTTTTAAGTTTGCACAGTAGTTTCAGGGATATCGTTGAAGTTTTGAAGAAAAATAAAAAATTTTTTTTTCTTTAAAAATTAATAAAAAAATAAAAATGCAACAAAAATCACAGTTTTGGTCGTAAAACATTTAGCTAAACATATTTCAAATGAAATGAGCTTTATTTCATTGCAATCGGTGCACAACTTATTTAGAAAACTGAAAAATGATAATATTCATAATAGATACTTGAAAAAGTATAAAAAACAACCAGAAAACTTTATGTGAGTATATTTTTTTATTATAACTATCTAGGGACTGATTTACCAAGCCACATTGAAAATTCTTTTAGTTTTACCTAATATTCTAGAACTAAGGGTAATTTCTATTATAAAACATCTATGACCACCCTATTGCAATGTCTTTTTACTTATATGAACAGTTATACATTTTTCATTATTTCGATTCTTTCCATTTCTTTTTACCTCTGCTATATACAGACATGAATGTATGTACTTATTTTTGACACCTAATAATCCCTTACCTAATAGGGATTTTATTTACATAATAACCAAACAAAGTTACCGTTTGTTGTTATTTTTATTGTTACCTTTTTATACCCTTCACCGAAGATAAAACGGAATACATATCGTTACCTAAAACGCAAAAGGCCCTAACTAACAAAGAATAAAAAATCGACTTTTTCATGAAATCTGATGAATTGCATCAACACTAATGTCCACAATAAATTTTGGAATCTTTCAACCATAATTAGCGCTTTTATTAACAAAAAACAAACGGCCCTATCTACAAAAGATTATATGGATACACGCTAAAAGACCTTACTAACAGTTTGCATAATATGCAACATTGTCAATTGTCAAAACAACTGGTAGGTTTTACAAGAAAAATAGAAGGAAAATAAATTATAAGCAGTTTTAGGCAATTTATCAATTAACATTTTGAATAGTAATTTGCTTCTCCTGTAAAATTTTCATAATGTTAGATAGGGCGTTTTGCGTTTTAGGTAACGATATATAAGTTTGTCATTCCGTTTATAATTTCTATAATATCGATCTTAGACTCAATTAAGTGTATTTATTCTGGGTGCTTATGGGTCGAAAAGTTGATTTAACGATTTCCGTGTGTCTGTTGAAATGGGGTTTCCAACGACCTCAGATATGAAGCGGACTTCGTTGATAGGTATTCAGCTTGATCGGTTCACAAATGGCTGAGATGTAAGCAAAAAAAAATCACCTCAGCCTCTAATCTTACCCATAAATTCCTTGTGGTTTTTTTCTGTATATCTGGAGAACGGCAAGAGCCAAAGCTTCCAAATCAGGTACAAGCATCTTGGTTATTAATACAAAACATCCGACAAAATTTGAAGAAGTGGGCGTGGCACAAAATAAATTTATTTGTATTTAAGGAATGGTATTTATGTGACTTTCTGTTCTTATCGCACCATGGTTAAGGGTATACATAATTCCGCATAGCCGAATACAGCACTATAACTTTTCTGTTTTATTCTACTCTACTCTGCAGAGCTTAAAAGCAGCAATAAAACGATTAAAATATTCTTAAGCCTTTAAAAGTGTATGTGACACTAACCAACCACCAGACGTAAAAGTCCGATTAAATATCGCAAGACTTGTGTTCCCTTTTCTTCTTTCTCAACAACGCCTTCGTTGTCGTTAGCTAGTTAATTTGTGTGCTAAACATTTCATGCTTAACGCCTTTTAACCACGCGATTTTACAACAATTACAACATTGTTAAATGTTAATGTCTTTCGCATACAACTTGGTGTATTAGACGCTCTTTAAGTGCTTAATGGTAGTTATTGTTCTGTGTTTGTCAATTCTTCTTCTAATAGTTGGCACGAGGTTTGTATTAGTCTTAAATATGTTGCTTTTGTTGGATTTTTAATAATAGTATTGTTATGTACTCATATGATTTGTTGAGTTTTTTTTAATTGAGATTATTTGCTCATGAACAGTTGTCATAATCGTTTAAGATAATGTTATACGCATATATACAAAAGTTATAATAGCATTTTAAAAAGATTTATTAAGTTTTAAAATGATACCATAACGTGAAAGATATTTAAAAAATTTAAATTTTAATTGGAAATACAGTAACAACGAAGAGATGTTACTTTAATAATGAATTAAAAAAGAAAACACACGCTGTCGAGTTAAGAACGTTCTGTTGTAAAAACAAAAACACCATTGTGTTAAATTAAGAACAATACGTTTTCAAATTAAGAACTTTTGTTGTATTACGTTGGTTAGTTTTTAATATACATTTTTACAAATTAGAAATAAATTAAAAATTATATATTTTTGTGGCAATAAGGAAAAAGTTCTTAAGTCTATTTTAATTATTTTTGAAAATATATTTTTGTTCTAATAAAATTATTACTTCTCTTCGGTTATAGTTTTTTTTTAGATCAAATATGTATAAACTTAAGCTTTTATTCCAAATATTAGAAAGGGTGTTTTTATTAGAGTGACACAAGTTTAGAGCATGATAAAACAAGGAAATATATTTTTAATATCAATGAAACGGGCTTTATTGGAAAGAAAATTTTATGAAATGAATGAAACAGTAATTTTCTGTAAATGTAATGGTATTTTGAGTGAGGAGAATCGACAACTTCTCACTCAAAATGCGACAATTCTGCTTATTTTCGTACCCATTCAACCAGAAATGCCAAATTATTTTGATTAAAAATTTCAACAATTTGCACGCATTTCAAAGCAAACTAAACAAAAAGCAACTATCAGCTGTTAAATGGGTGCTAAAATTAATCAGTGTTGCCAACTCAAAGTTGCGACACTCTAAAAAAATACCCTTTAGAACATTGAAAAATAAGCAAAAAGTAATTTCGCTATAACTTCCTAAAAATTCGTACAAAATATTTGAAACTTTGGGTACTTTTAAACATGAAGAAGGCGCCTTAAGCACTTTTTCTTTTTTGTCAGAGATTTATCAACGGCCATACGTTGACAGCTCGTAACTAATTTCTTATCACTTTGCTTAAAATCAAAAAATGTCGCTTTTTTAATTAACTTGTTTTATGATTTTGAGCAAAGATAGATGAGAAATCAGTTGCGAGGTGTCAATGTAGGGGCGTCGATATATTTTTATTTTTAATTTATTTGTTATTTAATCGCTGTAGAAAACAATTTAAAGGATTTTTTAAGCTTACTTAAAATAATTACAATGGTATGTTGTCAAAATGACAACAGTACGTTGTCAATGCGAACAATGTGTGTATAGCAATTGGGGACAAAACTTTTCGTTGCCATTTATTACCAATCTGTTGTATTAAAAAACCACAAAATTTTTATTAAACAATTCTTGACAGATATTTTTTAAAGAACTATTATCGAATGAAATCGTTAAAACAGTAGACTTGAAAATCGTTTATTCCGATTGGTAACGATTTAGTTTATTTAAACACAAATTTTTTTTGATAACATTTAACCAAAAGTAATCTTAACTTATAAAAAGATATAATTAAATATTGCATATGTATATTGTACAAAAAAGAAATAAATAACGTTGGCAGTAAATGTGCCAATAAAAAAAAACCAAAATTGTCCAAGACTGATATCACGTGAATTTGTATCAATTAACATATGTATTTGTATCGGCAAACAAACATTATTTTGTTGATAAAGAAGCTATATTGAATTCATATTTTCCTTATGTAATACAAAGTGCAAAAAGATTTCTTTGTAATTAAGTTGACTATATTTGAAAATTAAAGAAAGTGAAATTTTAAGGGAGGAATGGACCTGACGTGTGAGTGCAAGTTCACACTCTTCAAGTTTTAGTCGTTTAGTCTTGAGCATTTAGAATAGGAAAGATGAATGTCTTTTATTTTCCTCTGTCTCCTAAAAACTCAAGACTTGACGACTAAAACTTGAAGAGTGTGAACCAGCACTGGCTAAATAAATAAATATTCGTTTCTTTAAAAATGAGGTTTTATGTTTTCTTCTAAAATATAGGCATTCTAAAAAAAATCGTAAAATATTGTAAATAAAAAAAGACTAAGGGCTAAGAAATCAGTGCAAGTTAATCTCTCTTTTTCGTTTAAAATGTGTTTAAACCAGCAAATCTATAAATCAGTTGATATATAAACCATCTCTAAACACATAAAATTGGGCGTTTAAACTACCAATACAAACTATATGAGTTTGACAACAGTAATCGTAGTGCTGCCACATTATTTTTTCTTAAACTCCATATTATATATGGGGCGGGGCAGTGATTTGCAGCTGTTAAGTTTAAACTTGAGTTTAAACAAAACAAGCGTTTAAACAATCACTGATTTATTAGCCATAAGTGTAAGTCATCAAATTAATATTAAATAAACTAAAAAAAAATATCAGAAAAACCAAACTAAATCAACAAAATAAGATATATGATTGAACACTTAAAAAATATTGTTTTTTAATATTGCATACAATTTTGGAAAACAATTTTAAAACGAAAAAAAATTGCCAAAATGGAAAAGTACTAATTTCAAACGAAATCGCCAAAACTAAAAATATCATTAGATATAAGTAACAATTGCTTCAAAAACAAAAGTCAAAACGAAAATCGTTAAAATTTAAAAAAAAAAAAAAATTATATAAAACAAATTAAAAATATCGCCAAACAAAAACGGCTGATTAAAAAAAAAAAATCTTTGTATTTTTATAGCGACCTTGACATTCCCAAAGTCAAAGAAGAAATTAAAAGATATAGCAGCAATTATATGAACAGACTCAGTTACCATGAAAATATCCTTGCCAAAACTCTCCTTGACGATACTAACGAAGTTAGACGGTTAAAAAGGCGACATATATTAGATCTTCCTTTTCTACCCTAATCAAAATTTGTAAAGTCATTTTATATGCAATATTGATCTATTATCATTATATTTCTGGTTATTATTAATTGCAACCTTATTCTAATCATTGAAATAGAACAACTTAAGTAGCTAGATACGTAATATTAAATACTGGTTAAGTTCAATGGAACTTAACACTTCTGTAATTTTAAATCTTTATGAAATTTGCCCATTATTTAATTGTTTTTAAATAGATTGCAAATAAATAAGTGAAAAAAAAGATATAAGTAACAATTGCTTCAAAAACAAAAGTCAAAACGAAAATCGTTAAAATTTAAAATAGATGTAGAAACAAGATCACAGAATGTTAAAAATAATAAATAGTGAAAGTAAAAAAAAATTAATTTTTTGGTTATTTTGCTATTGTTTTATTAAGAAAACTCACAGAATTTTTTAGGAATTAAATTTTCTACAGATCATTTCACGTGAAGGTGATGTGAACGAGATCGTGAGATTCGACTTTTTCTCGTGGAGTATTGTTAAGTCGCAGGTGTATGGGAATAAGCACTGTTGCCAATTTAGAGATTTTCCCGCTAAATCTAGCGTTTTTGAAATGCCAATCGCGGGAAAAAATACGTTTTAGCGGTAAGCGGGAAATCTAGCGATTTTCAAACAACTCTCAGCGGCTCATTTTCGCTTCAAAAACCTTTCTCAAATTTAAAATTAACAGATTTTTTAATTTTTCTTTTTGTTTATCTGGCTAAAAACTACTTGTTTATGTTCACTTTTGTTTTTTTAGTGAACTGAAGATTGTATATGAAATTTTTTTACGATTTTCAGTTAGTATTTTGTTAGGGATGTATGTGACAATTCACAACTTTTAGCTTGCTTAAAATTTTGAAACAAAAGGTAAGGAAACGTTAATTATCACGATAGATCCCAAGCAATATAGTTCACTAACTTTCATCTTACTAATTTTATCTAATTGCTTAAAACGGCCAATAATTACCAAAACTAGCGTTACTTATATACTAAGTTTGTCATTCCGGGTGAAACTGTTTTAATATTCATCTTAGACCCCATAAAGTATATTTATTCTGTTTCCTTGAGTAATCCTAAGTCGATTAAGCCATGTCCCTCTGTTGAAATCTCGCTCACTTTCAAACGACTCAAAGGAAAAGATAAATATTGGCATTAAATTGTTTAGATTTCACCTACGCAATTTGGGATTGAACTCCAGCACAATCGGTTCAGTAGGAAAATAGTTATGAATTAAAATGTGGAACAACCACCCTATAAAAATTAAAAATATTGTTACAAAAACTAATGGCGGAATGCACATATTGATATAAGATTTTGCACAAATTCGTCCTATATCACTAGAAATTACACTGTCAACTATCGATCAGATCGGTCCATTACTTACCATTGGCCTCATATAATATCTACTCTCGGAAAAAGCTTTAGTACGCGTAGAACCGTAGAGCTCTCAATCTGTCTTCTATTATAATAACATTTGGTCAGTCAAAGTTTTACAAGACTATAAATTACTTGTTCAAATTTCGTGAATATCGGCCTATAATTTACCATATGTCTCATATAAAGACCACTCCGGAAATATTCTAACTGTTGGTGGAGTGTATCAAAGATTCGGCACAGCTGAATACATAACTCTAACTTATTTGATTTTTGGAAATAAAATAAATAGGGAAGTTGGAAACCTTAGTAAGCAACGTAATTTGAAAGTCATATACGTTTGAAAAATCAGCCTATATCTAGATTTATATAAAACTTATAAAAATGTTTAGGTTTTAGAGGTATTTTTAAAAAAAATTCACGCTAAATTAAATATTTAGCGGTTTCTAGCGGTTTTGAACTCCGATTTGGCGGGAAATGTTCAAAAAAAGTTGGCAACAGTGGGAATAAGTCACAAACCATTCGTCAAAATAAGCTAGAGTAATAAAAAATTTGACATTCCGGATGACCGCCATCCAGCAAAACTGTGGAGGACATTTATATTCCATGCATAATGCCATTGATAAGCCTTTCAAAAGAATAATAAATTTCAAAGATAACTCAAACATGTTTTTTTTATTAAAAATGGTAAGATATGAAGCGCTTAATGAAAGACTGCACCTAAAACTACCATAAAGGTATGTTTAAAATTTTTTATGACTCTTGTATAAAAAATTGGTTCAATTTACATACAAATTATTTTATCGGTGTTTTTATGTTATTTTTTTAATTTCATTCAAAAATCCTTTGGGGATATAATGGGCTAACAAAAATATTACACAATATATCCCAACATGTAAAAACCATTGATTGAAAAAATTTCCTGTGAAACATGTCTAACATCGTCTTAGTGTAAATCTCGTGCATTAATACATATTTATTTCAAGAGTAAAACTCTTATCTTTGATTTTACAAAAAGAGTGGGGTTTTTTGTTTGAATAAATACAAAACAAATATGTTTCACAGTGTTATTAAAATTAAATTCAAACAAAACAAACAAATTCTTGAAATTGCCAATATAATATCAATGATTTTAAATATAAGATCGCTTAATTAGAAATTCCTGAATTATACGGGCCTGTTCTGAAAATCACGTGTTTTTGAAATCACGAGCGTGATTTTTTGATGTTCTGAAAGTCATACCGTTTTTGTGTTTCTCGATGTGCTTTCGGCAATTGAAGATCACACCAAAACACACAAAAACGGGACACTAAAATATCACACGTGTGATTTTAGTAGGCACATGTAATTTGAAATCACGTGATTTGAGTAAAAGTGATTTGCAGAACAGGCCTGTATCGTTTAAATGGAAAACATTATCGTTTCATATTTTAAATAATAAACAAAAGCAGCTGACAAATTCTTAAACTAAAAAAAACGCCTAAATAAAAAAATTACAAGTTCTCTAAAACAAATGTAAAATCGGAAAAATCTTTTAAGATGTATCAGAATAAAATAGTCAAATCTAAGAAATACACGATTCAAAATTTTAAATAAATTCAAGATTTGAAATACATCTTAAAAATCGCCAAAAATATTTAAACTTTTAAAATTAACTAAAAAATGTATTAGAATCTAGAATATGTAAATGAAAAAAACGCCTTTTTCAAAAATATAAAAATTAAATGTAATAAAAATTTAATTTCGGGCTTTATGTGACATAAATATATAACAAGCTATTTTCTGAGGTTTTCGGAAACCCCATTTCAACGGACACACGGATAGATGGACAGACGAACTTCGCTACTCGTAATGACCCAGAATATATATATTAAAGTGGGCCGATTAAGCAATCGATATTGTGCTGTCGATTTTTCGATAGCTTTTGGCATGAGGAAAAAAAGTTCAACAACGGCATATCAAGAAAATCATTTTCGAGGCGCCCAAATTTTAGGATACATATATGTAATATTAAAAAAATTTTAAGTCAGCGAATTTTTTTAACATCTACGAAAAAAATCTTTAAAATTAACGCTTAAAAAAATCGATTTTTCGACAAAAACTTGTATAAAATCTCAAAATAAACTGCTATCGCCATCGTTTTTAGCGTACAATTTCACCTTGGAAAGGTAATATTAAAAAAAAAAAAAAAAATTAAATCAGCCGATTTTTTGTTATTATACCTACTTAAAAATTTGGGCGCCTCTAAAATGATTTTTTTGATATATCGTAGTGGAAATTTTTTTCCTCATGCCAAGAGCTATTGAAAAATCGACCGCACAATATCGATTTCTAGATCGACCCACCCTTATATACATTTATACACATATATAAAAAAAAAAAAACGCTTATTTCAAAAAAATAATTTAGGGATTAGTTTTTGAAATAATTCATAAAAAAATGAACAAAATCTCATCAGCTTCATAAATAAGTTGCGTTCTATGTATTATGTTTTATTAAATAAACACAACACTTTAAATAAATTTTCAGTGGAATTTGGCATCATTCACTCAATATCAACAAAAAATCAACATATGTTGTTATTCATCATTTACGAGATTAAAGATTTTCGATTTTTTTTCTAAATGATTACCTTATTTTGTAGCCGTCTAATTTTAAATGTCTACACAGAAAGAAAAACACTCGGCATAAATTAAGTTTTTTATACTTACTTCAAGTAAGAGTCGTAATCAAAAATTCAAGTAGGAATAACAATAAAACTTGCTTAAAACAATCCTAAATGGGATGGATAACTTGCAAAAATCAATCCCGGAATTTCTTAAATTAAGTACAAAATTCAAAAGATAAGTACAAAAAAAAAAAAGATTGTTGTAGACACTTTAACAACACCACATAAGTTGTTAAAAAACGATTTGCTTGTTGTGTGAAAAAACAACAAAAACACATTATTTACATGTTTAAAAGTAAAATTTAAAGCAAGAGTTCTCATTTAGTTTATATTTTTAGTTTAATATGTACATTAAGTTTTTAAAGTAAAAACCATATCGGAAATGGTGGGATAATTTAAATTCTGTAAGGCGTGAAACGGCATTTTGCATTTACAAATCATGCTTACAGACTACCCAGTGTGCCAAACGGATCCGTTTCGGATCCGTAACGGATCCGCATCTTCGTATTTTCTATCCGTAACGGAATCCGTTACTGATCCGTTACGGATCCGCAAGCGGGAGAAATTCCTCTCGAAAAAACGGATTCAAAAACGGATTTTTACGGACTCGTTACGGACATCATATTGGGATCCGTTACGGACCCGTTTGTTTTCATAAAACGGATCCGTAGCGGAATCCGTTACGGATCAGTTTTGGATCCGCAAGCGGGAGAAATTCTTTAAAAAAAGTTATTACAAATTCATTTTGCTGGGTCCACACAAGGACCTTTTCATAAAAAAAAAATCAATTATTAAAAACTGATTTTGCTGGGTCCACATAATGACCTTTTCTTAAAAAAAACTCAATTAGCGATTACACTGTCAAATCGCGATTACACTGATTCCGTTTCTAAGTTTTTTACGGATCCGAAACGGGTCAGAAACGGATCAGTCAAATCGCGATTACATTGATTTCGTTTCTAACTTTTTTACGGATCCGTAACGAGTCAGAAACGGATCCGTAAATTCGTGATTGCACTGATTCCGTTTTTGACTTTTTTACGGATCCGAAACGGGTCAGAAACGGATCCGCATCCGTTTTTGTGCACATTGGGTACTCACTTATATTACTTTAAGTAAACTAGTTTTAAACTTTTCTTTAGAAAAACTAATATCTAATATAACATTTTAACTGAAATTATTAAACAACAGTTGGGATCTAAAAAGTGGCTCATTTAGTGAATAATTAGTCTTATGCAATCCAATATCAAAATATGTATAATACCCTAAAGATCTAGAAGGAACTTTAAAATTGACAAGTGTTAATAGATAAGGACATTTAACTTGATAGATTCAATCTTATTTTTACTTAAAGCAATCTTATTTTCGGATTATTTAAAGTACGAATTCGGGATTGAACATGGATCAGTTAAGTATTTCGCGATTAAAAATCCGTACTTGATTCAATCTTTCTATACTTGATTCAAGAAAATTCGTACTCACCTAACTATTAATACCGCTTCGGATTGATTTGCGTACGGATGGATTGATTTTTCTTTTGTATACAAACTACATGGTAGTGAAATGCCCTATTGTGCAATCAGATGTGTTCTACCAGTAGATACGTACTTATAAGTAAATGTTTGTATCTAATAGTTGCATGTTACATTATAGAAATATTTATGTACAATTTTTTAAAAATAGGTTTCTGTGTTTGTTTTGCTACTGACAGACACTTGTTTATATTCCTTTCCTTTACTCTTTATCTGACATTTCATTCCACTTGCATATTCAACCATTCAATAGTACTTGTCAATATCTTTTAACATTTTTTCTATGATTCTAGTTTATAAATATTTTCACTAGAAAGCAGATGAATGATGTCTTTGATAATTTAAATGAATGAACGAAAGAATGAATAAATGAAATCAATATTATCACGTTTTAACCTTGTTTAATATTTCTAGGCGACTTTTGCTTTATCATTTACAATTCATATATAATTTTAATTGAACTGTATGGGTTTTTTTTATTTTAAAATTTTTAATAACTGATCAGGGTAACCGTTCGTCCACTAAACTCGCAATTTGACGCCTTTTGGCGGTCTGCGACTTTTTTGTGCGACTTTTTAATTTGATCTTATATATCGACTTATGGGTCGATTACGGATGATAACACAATTGAAGTTAAGTTGCCAGCATAGAAATCAGGCAACGCCGTTCATCTTAAAATATACAATAATTTTGTTTGTTTTTTATTTTACAATGAGTGGCGTCAGCTGATTTCGCTGATGGCAACTAAACTTCAATTTCGACCTTTTCCCCTTTAATAACAAACAATCGTCAAAATAAAGAACAGCGATATACTTTGGCATATGCTGTATTACTCACTAAACATGACTGTTTTTTATTTCCAATTCAAACGAACGAACGATTTGGTTTGGTTCTTTGACTTAAAACTGAAAAAAATTTATACATTTAACAGAAAAACCATATATTATTATTATTTGATTAATCGGCATAAATTCTTCGATTAATCCTTTAATCGAAATTAGCAATTTAAAATTAATCGTCTAAAATTGTTCGATTAATCGAAAACAAATTAATCGGCTGAACACCCTTGTCTGTAACAATGTTGCCAGAAAAGTTACCGCTTTGAACCGTCAAATAAACTCACAAATAAAAAAACGTTGAGAGAAAATTTCAAAAATAAAAATATATTCAAAATGAAAAATGCAATGAATAATAACACGGAAATGGTAAGGTCTTAAGTGTATTTTCATTGTTAAATTATTGTGCTTTTGTATTTAAAAATATACGGATGTTTTTTAAGGCGTTTTTTATTGACAACAAACATTAAAGCAGAACTGTACATTATTTGGTATAGCTGATGGTTGTATTTTCGCCGCCGTAGTTGAACATTTTTCAAGTTAAGTAAATTTTGGCTGCCGTCAACGATATTTGAGATAAACATTCTCAGCGTCTGCAATTTCACATCGGCTTTGACATATTTTTTTTCTCACTTTTCGACAAACGATGGAATATTTTGTTTCACATCTTTTTGGCGCAAGAAGTTATCACCAAAGTTACGGAACATGGGTACTGAAAAATTATTGTTTTGTCACTTACAACGTTGTTCGCGGCTTTCCTTAAGATATGTATAGTTAAAAACTTCTTTTAGTTTTAAAAACCTACTTAATAACGTTTTCTTACCAATAGCAATGAATCCAAAATAAAAAATATTTGAAGTATTTTTGCTGTCAATAGATAATTTTGCTAACATACGGAAAGGCTACAAACGTTTGAGAATCTAGAACTGCAAACGTAACTTGATTCAGATTCAGAATCATTGATTAACACAACCAAAAAGTTTTGGCATTAAAAAAAAGTAACAACATTAGGTGCCACACAACGCTACAGTTGTGACACTAAAGAATCCCTTTTATCCTTTTTTCGACGCACTTGATACCTCTTATGACCCTTTTTTTAAATTTCCCTTTTGTATAATTTCAAATATTGCGTTCCACTTTTTGACCTTTTTTAGAAATATCACTTAAATTTTATTTGGCAGCTTTTGTAAGTAAGTGCTGTTTACACTCTACAAGTTTTAGCCGTCAAGTTTTGAGTTTAAAGGAGAGAGAGGAAAAGAAATGGCATTCTCACATGTTTCATTTTGTTTTGTATTCCCTTTTGTTAGCAGAATGGCCCAGTATGGGTTTCATCATCATTCAACTTTGAAAATTTGATGTACTATTTAACTAAATAATTTTTACAAAAAGAATACGGGAATTTTTCTTCTCTTTTTAGATTATTTTAAATATTAAAATAAAAAAAATTTATGTTTTTCTTTTTATAGTATTGTTGTTGTTTTTTTTTATACAAAACAAGTAAAACAGGTTTTTATGGTTTCAATATTGAACAATTTTATTTTAACAATTTTTATTTAAAATAAACATGAAACCAAGATAATTTTAAATAAAGTCCATACTTTTGCAGAAATTTGCTATGATTTTTAATTAACATTGCGCCATGTTATTTTAACCTTGATATTTTTTTCTGTGTGCAGCGTTGCCGTTGTGCCCTTTAAGTGGCAAATTTGATCCTATTTTGTGACTCTTGTACCCTTTTGTTTAATTTAAAATTAATCCCCCTTTTGATCATTTTTTAAATTATGTCACCAAATTGTATCAGGAACAAATAAAAAAGACGAAATGAATATTTTCAAGGTTTTTAGAACCCGAATTTTTTAAATCCAAACAAAAAAAATATTATTTTGAAATTGTTTTCATATTTAAGACATAATTTTTAAAGCAGAGGCTTTTGTAAACGAATTTAAATTTAAATTTAAAGTAGTGTACTACAAAATCTAGTACTTACGAAATTTTGTTTGTTGTTTTTGACTAGATTTCCCATACAAAACTAAATCTACCCCGTGACTAGATTTTGACGAAATCTTAGTAGTACTTAGTCATACCTTAAATGGCCAATTTTACCAATTTATTAAAATAGCAATTTATGCTCAAAAATTCGCTTTTCATGTCAAATAAAAATAAAATTATATAAAAAAGTATATTTAAATATGAATTGATATTTAAAAAGAATTGCTGAGATTGACCATACGTGTGTGTTTTATTTTATTTTGCTTTTGACGCCGAAAATGTGTTGAGTCCACTTCTCATGGCGAAAATTTATGGCGAAACAATTTCACGTCTTTTCAAGTAAATCAGGGCCCAGATCGTCGCAGTCGTGATCGAGCGACTTACATCGAAATTTTACTTTTTGAAATCGTCCCATTCGTTATCAAAACAACTTCTATCAGATCGAATGCCTTCACTCGAAATGCCATACGATAGGTAAAGAACCTTCGTAAAAACATTTAATGATTTTTTTACAAACAATTTACCCACTTTTTGGGAAAAATTATTAGATTTCTTTAACAAATAGCTAAAAATGTAAGTATTATGTAAGCAATAAGAAAAAAAATAATAACATTCAGTTTTGCAATTTTTCGCAAATTTTAGTCATGTTTGCGATAGAAGCGATTTTTGTATTGTGAGTTTTTTGATTATTTACAGCTTTAAAGATTTTTCATAAATAGTAGACTTTGCTATAATGCCGCTGTTAACAAATTTTTGCGAATTTCCGCTAATTTAAAATTTTTTATCGAATTTTTGCCATTCCTTGTAATTTTAGGGACTTTTAATCAATTTAATGGCTTGTTTGATATATTAAAAACTTTCGCGAATTTTTGCAAATTTTCTGAATATGTAAAGTTTTTTCGAATTTTTATAGTTTATTTTATAGGGCACTATCAACATTATAAATTTATATGGGGCGAAAAGTGCAATGCCTTATGCCATTAGTATACAAGCATAAATATCTATTAAATTTTTTTAAAAAATTTCTAATCGAAAGCTTTCGAATGCCGCAATCACGTTTTTGATACGTCACGAAGTTTTATTCGATACGAAAGTTCATTCGAACACGAGTGCTACGATTTGGGCCCAGCAATAATTGCGACATTCTTCTGCCAACATTTTTTCTTGTGCTCATCAATAAAAATTGTATAGGGTTTTTTAGCAATGCGGTAGGCGATTTTTAGCACGGATTGCGTTTTTTTTAATTTATAGACTGTATTATTATTATGCACTGGCTAGTTCTTATTGAATCATTAAGGGCCATATGATATGCATACTAAGTTTTAAAAGGTCTTTTTTGACACGTGAAAAAAAATTGGGATGAGGATCCGAGATGGCATTAGTGGCGCCCAGAATTTGAAGTCGGATTAAAAATGAAGACACTGTCAAGCCATGAACAACGATATGCGATATATTAATGAGATCGGACTTTAAATGGCACCGCTACATATAAAAAACCAAAAGGGCTATATTTGGGGACATGGCAGAAAAAAAAATTTCCTGCTTTAGAATCTTCATTGACATATCTTTCATTCTGCGTGGTGACTGGCACAATTTTTTTTTTTCGTATGGAGCTCACCCGGTCTATTCATCAATATTTGTAAAAGTTAAATTTTTCATTTTTGAAAAACTTTAATAACTTTTTTATTTTTTACTCCATTTTATTAAATGAAAGCTGGTTTAACTCAAAACTAAATTAGCTTTAATGAAATATATACTTAAGGATATGTTTCTAAACAAACTAATTTAAAAAAATGGCACCAAAGTTAAAATACCTAGAAAAAATTAAATTAAAATCAGATATAATTAAGAATATCACTACAAAAATTGTATACACATACCAAAGGGTGTATATATTTAAAAAAGGCACATATCTCTTCTTTCAGAAAGCGTTTAAAAAATAAAAATCGGCTGAAAATCAACTGAGTTACGTGTTCATAAGTACTCGAACCTACCAGAAAATGGTTTTTTTGGGAATAACTCAGAAATTTTGGGGTGTGTCCGAACTTTTTAAAATTGATTTATGATCTACTCAATAAGGTCTATAACGTACACTAGGTCGCTTTTCAAGTATAACAAAAGTGCTCATTTGTAGCACCGTGTAATTTGTCTTTTCTTTTCATCTCTTTTAAACTTCAATAATTGCTCAAGAAAACTTTTTGTGTGTCAATTTAGGCAAAGTTCAATACACATTTTTCAAATTATCTTTTCATTAAAAATATTTAAAATTTTTAATTAAAAATATTTCTGAAGTAATTTTCTATTAATTTCTCTTTTTAATTTGCAGAATAAGGTTTTTTTTTGTTTAAATGAAAACATCTTCCCTTTCTTTATTTTTTAAGGTCAATATAATAATATTTTATTTTAAATTCATACATATACATACATTTGTAAAAAGAACATGATAATATCTTTAATTAAATTAATTTAAACAATAAAAGAATTTAATTTTAAATTCATGAGACATAAGCCATTGAACCAACCAACCGGCCGGCCCATTTTTTTTAATCATTTACAATCAAACGATGATTCTGTTTTAACTTTTTCTAGAATCACAGCTGGTTGCAGCAAATCTATTTATTGCTTTATTTTATTTCTTTTATTTTTTTGTATTGAATTAATATATTTCTATGACACAAATTTATTATTTCTTTTTTGTTGGTCTTATCTTCCATTTTCATTATATGTATAGAAACAATGCAAATCTGTGTAGAAGTGCATGTACGAGTGTGTCTGAGTGTTTGCAACAAATCTGGCTTGAACAAGTTGACATACATAATTGTGCAAATTGAAAGCGGAAAGTTGAAAGGCAACACAATATACTTTTTGAAACACAATAGAAATTTTGATACAATTTTATTCGTTTTATCTAAAGCAGGTTTTCTTGCCCAAGTTTCAAGTTTATAAAAATGGGTAAAATGCGAATTGCAAACCCTTTCCATTATTCGTTTCTCTCCTTTCTTTTTCCACATTTTTCTTTTCAAATTCAAATTGTAATTGTACTAATCGTTTATCTTTATTAGATTGTCAATAATCATGAATATGTACTTAATATTTAGGGGTTTATTGTCGTAAATAGTGGCTTAATTATGAATCTGGTTATTAGCCATTTTCGACTACAACCGTCGACTTACAAAATTTTCAGTTGCATTTTTAGCCAATTTTTATTTATTTATGGTCAATATCTTATTTATTTTAATTTAAAATTATCAAAAACTTTAATAAAATACAATAATCACAATCCAAAACGTGGACTTTTAGTAAACATAAAAAAAACTTTGACATAAACCTAGACAAACAATGCAAGAGCAAAAAATCGTCATCTGGCGTAGTGCTGCCACCTGTTTATTTCACCATGGTTGTATGTACCTGTCCATGCCTTACGACAACTTCTTCTTCTTTCATTGACTCGGCGGAACACTGCAAACACCAAAATTTTTTTTAACGCTTTTTTGCTAAAACTATTCTTTGAAATTGAATTCTGAAAATTTGCAAAAAAAATTCTTAAATACATTAACCCATATTCATAGTCAAAAATAAAGTCGACTTTAAAACAATGTTATTGACATCCATTTAAAGCCTGTTTTAACTTAAAGTCGACTTTATTTTGACCATGAATATGGGCCATTGTATTTATGACAATGTTGCGAAAAAGGAATAAAATTGTTGCCAAAGGACCAACAATCTGTGAATTGCTTATAAATTTTGACGACGTTATTTTGACGATTTTTTTTTTATAAAAATAATAAGGAAATTAATAATTTACTGCAAATTAAATGCTTTTTGTGGGAAACTCTAAAAAAAAAATGGTAAAAGGTCGCAAAAGTCGGTGATAACAAAAGTATCACAAAAAGCCGCAGGCCGCTAAAAAAAAAGGGTCAACTTAAGTCGGGCGAACGGAAACCCTGATAATTGTTTTATCAATACAAGACCCTGATTTTCATCCAAAAATCATCTTAAGCGATGAGACTCATTTCTGGCAGATGGATACGTAAACAAACAAAATTGTCAAATGTTGGACAATACTCATATACATGCGATCCAAGAGCGTCCAATGCATCCCAAAAAAGAATTCTTTCGGTGTGGTTCGATCCATATATTTTTGAAAGCGACGTTGGCCGGGCCATCACCGTCAACGGCAAACGCTAAAGGTCGCTGATTAACTGCCGTAGGTGGCTGGTTTCAACAACATTTTGCACGAGCGATTTAAGGGCATCTCAAATGGAGGTGACGTATACTGACAAAAACTGTTGTTGACTAATTTGGCACCAGCATTAGAATAAAAATTATTAAAAATTTTTTGTTGTTCATTTTTTTTGTGTATCCCTTTCTCCTTTGACCCCTGGAATGACATGAGTTTCCAGTCAAAAGTGTAAACGCTTAAGTGGTTGTCTTTAGAACAGAAAAGTTAACTGAACTTTGTGTGTACACAGATACTTTTTTAAATTGTTTTATTCGAAACGCTTTATGGTGCGAAATTGCACTTAAACTGTTTTTATTTTTTTATTATTTTTTGTTCCTCATTATATTTATGAATGCTAAAGTTTTATTTATAAACTTTTTCTGCTGGTGTCGATGAAAAAAATACAAATTTGTTAAAAAGTATGTGTAAAGACTTTAACATAAAAATTAAAATTTTACATTAGGAGGGCACAGTTTTGAATAGAAAAAAAGAAATTCCGAGATTTACCACAAAAACAAGTTTAGTTTGTTCTGTTCTAAAACATTTTTTTTTTTTTTAATTTAATCAAAAGAAACAATTTAAGGAGAAGACTTTTTAAATCTACTGGTTTTAAATTAACGTTTGTCAAAAACTTCTAGAAGAATAGTTATCTCAGAATAAAAAAACTCTTAACAATTTATCCTTTGCTTCCTTAAAAACAAAGTTTTACGAAAGTAAAGAAAAATCTTATAAAACAAACAAACAAAACTTCAAGGTTGGAAACACCCTCATCTTTTTGTTTGGTTTTATAGTACATAATCGGCTTGCTTGTGATAAGTATTATTTTTAAAGGAACTATTTATACAAAATTCACATACATACGAGTATGTACCCCTGTTTGTATTTTTGTTCTAGTTTAAACATTTTTTTATGTATATTTTACTTGCAAAAGGATTTTTATTTACTTGACCTCCAACAATAGTGTGTGCTCATGCAAAATGTCTTTTTGTGTGAGTAGTTTTTAACATTAGGGTAGTTCATAAAGCTTGGGAGAACTATGCTTTGCTAAAGATAACTATAAATAATTAAAAGCCTTTTTCATATCGTTAAGTAAAACAATCTTAATTTTTTGTTTTTATGAAAGAGTTATACTGACTCTAATTGTTATTTTTTATGATTTTAGGTCCTCATTATTTGCCATTTTGTAATCACGAAGCGTATGAAAATCGTGTCTAGTCTTTATAATGATTTTGAATTAACTTCTTTAATTTTGCAATGGCGTTCCATTTTTATTCTGTGGAACGCATACAATTTTCGATTGATGTTCATTAAAAATGTTACGTATTGAAGCAGGATCATAAATTTTGTCCGAGATATTTTCCTAAGATTATATCATCGGTCTATTTTTGCTCTGAATTTAATAAAACCAAATGAGTACTATGCTTTGCTAAAGATAACTATAAATAATTAAAAGCCTTTTTCATATCGTTAAGCAAAACGATCTTAATTTTTTGTTTTTATGAAAGAGTTATACTGACTCTAATTGTTATTTTTTTATAATTTTAGGCCCTCATTATTTATAAAAGAACCTTATTTGCCATTTTGTAATCACGAAGCGTATGAAAATCGTTTCTAGTTTTTATAATGATTTGAATTAACTTCTTTAATTTTGCAATGGCGTTCCATTTTTATTCTGTGGAACGCATACAATTTTCGATTGATGTTCATAAAAAATGTTACGTATTGAAGCAGGGTCATAAATTTTGTCCGAGATATTTTCCTAAGATTATATCCTCGGTCTATTTTTGCTCTGAATTTAATAAAACCAAATGAGTACTATCACGCTAGTCTCAGATATTTGTATATTTTTGTACATAAACATAATATGGTTGCCTCCAAACAAATTATAGTTTTACTATTAACCATTATTATTATTATTATTATTATTATTATTATTATTATTATTATTATTATTATTATTATTATTATTATTATTATTATTATTATTATTATTATTATTATTATTATTATTATTATTATTATTATTATTATTATTAGTAATAATATGTTTTCCCTTTTCCAAGAGCAACATGTTATGGTTGAAAAACAACTATACTAGTATTAATGGTAAACATATAATTGTAATTTTTAAACATACCATACTTTACTTCTTTTTGTTGTGCAAAAAAATCAAAAATATTTTTGTTGTTGTGCCACTTTCGAATATCACATACAAGGTGTATATAATAAGGCCTATATAATTGTACAATACGAAAAATTTAACAATTACATTGCAAGTGTATGGGCCGCTTAAGACGCTCTTGCAACGTCTGTCTGTACATATGTTTGTTTAAGGAACAATGTGGCTCGAAACTGAAAACCTTGGAAGAAAGTAAATATAGTTAACGGAGGGATTTGTTTGATATTAAAAATGTGCAAAATATTTTTCCTATTCCGTGCCAAAAATTATGTAAGTCGGACGGACCATGAGTCAACCTTCTTACACCGCACAAGATAGGGTAAAACAATTTTGCTAGAATAATGTAGTATTTATATTAAGAAATTGCTTCACACTAAAAACAATACAATTGGTCACTCCGTTTGCAATTTCTTCAATATTGATATTAGACCCTACAAAGTATATATGTATGAATATACTAGGTCCTTATGAGTAGCTTAGTTAATTTAACGATGTCCGTCTGTCTAAGTGTATGTTGAAATGGGGTTTCTGAAGACCCCAGAAATGATGGGGACTAGGTTGTATATATTGATGTGTCACATTCTCCGTTTGCTATTGAAATTCAGCCAGTTCGGTCAAATAGCTGAGATATCAGCAAAAAAAAAACACGATTACCTCTAATTTTTACCCATTAAGTCCCTTGTTATTGTTGTTTTTATATCCTTCACTGAAGGTAAAAGGGTATATATAACTTTGTCATCCAGTTTGTAATTAATATTGGTCCTACACCCTATAAAGTATATATCTTCTGGGTCCTTATGAAAAGCGAAGTTCAAATCCGGTTGTCCGTCTGTCTGTCTGTCTGTTGAAATGTGTTTTCTGAAGCCCCCAGAAATGATGGGGGCTTGGTTGGTGTATATTTCTGTCAGGTATTCTTGTTTTAATTTTGTTATTGAAATTCAGCCAGATCGGCTGAGATATGAGCAAATAACCACGACTACCTCTAATTTGTACCCATTAAATCCCTTGTTATTGTTGTTTTATACCCTCTTCAGAGGTGTAAAGGGTATATATATGTAGGTTTGTATTTATGTAAGGTTTTTATTTCTTTGGAATTTCTACAACATTTTAGACCATATAAAGTATATACATATATATTTATATTCAGGATTGTTATAAGAAGCAGAGCAACCTAAAAGATGCCCGTCTTTCCGACCGTTAGTTTGTCTGTCCGTGTGTATGTTCAAATGGTGTTTCCAAAGACTCCGAAAATGATGGGAACGAGGTTGTGAAATACTTCTATCATATATAGTCCAGAATAGTTTGCTATTGAAATCCAGCCAGAAAGGTTAACAAATGGCTAAAATATGAACAAAAAACCATGGTAGCATAAATACCCTTTTCCTAATTGAAGTCTTCATGTAATCTTTAAACTTAATTTTTCACTTGAAATAAACTAAGTAAATTACTAGAAGTAAAAATAGAAGTGTTCTCCTGAATTTAAGGTTTTGGTACGATTTTAAGTACTATAGTGAAAGGTACTATATAAGATTCGGCACAGTTGACTTTTACTTGCTTTTCTTAAATTTTTTTAATTTAATTTAAATGTGATAATTTTTTTTCACTTTTTGACACATAAGAAACACACACATGATTTGCCGCTTTGATAGAGAAAGAAATGTGTATTAACTAAAGGCCTTCAAATGTTGAACTATACAACAACAAAGCAGCATGTGTCACATCATGCAATTGTAAGTTCAAGCAATGCCAATCCTTCATGTTTGACAACGACTTATGAAGACACTGTCGAAAAAAAAAAAGAATACATTAAAATTAAATTTGTGCATAGTTTTTCAATTGCTTCTGCACACATGAAAATGTCAACACATGCGGCATATGCAGCATGTGTATGTATTTATACGTAATAAAACTGCAAGCAAAAACCATTATTGATTATGATTATTATTACTTTCAAGGAATTTCTTTTGAAGCTTTATTAAAAAAAAAATATTTAAACGAACTCTACTGTAGAAGAGTAACACAGTGCGACATCGAGTGCACACTCCTTCTCGTGTGAAATTGCTCGAAGTACTTATCGAAAGTAACAAAACCCCATGTAGGTGTTGCTAGTATTAGCTGCTGTTCAGATTTTATGACCTCATGTATAGTATATTTTGCCTATAAAGCGGCCCATACACTTGCAATATTATTGTATATGATATTCGCCATATTATTTCCATTTTGTCCTATATTATGCAATAAGTCGCACAATGTTTTCATTTATTCAATAAAAATGTGAACATAACCTATAGGAATAACATTAACAGCATTGTACAATGTTGCCAACACACTTCACTTTCTTTTGTTAAGCAATAAAAATCCAAAGTATTTTGATTGTTGCCAATATATTGTGCCACCTTCGAATATCACATTCACATTTGCGATAAAATTGTACAATACGTAAAATTGAGCAATATTATTGCAAGTGTATGAGCCGCTTAACTTGTTTTTTTCGAAGAACATGCTATTTTTGTAATGGCTTTATCTCGGAAACCAATTGGTATTTTAGCACAGTTGTAGTTACAGAGTAGGAGAAAAAAAGTGTAAATAAAAAATTTGTTTTTAAAAGTTTATTAAAAACAATATGTGTATTTTATATTAAAAAAACTCAACAATAAGGTTAAATAAAATATAAGATCAGTTCAATATAAATTAAAATAAATTAATCTTTTTAAATAAGCAATTTATGATTTCCTTGTGAGGCAAATTAAGATAGAACAGTCTATCTCCTGTTATTGTTCTGAGCCATGTTTTTATTCGACGAAGGGTAAAGCATTGAAAATTTGAAATATTTTTCTTAGATTTGGGTAGATATCTTCATCACAGATTTTCAGGTATTTTCCATGTTTGTTGCCAATGCAACAGTTCAGGCTCAAGTTTAGATGTTAGTAGGTGTTTATCTCTTTTATTAAACATAATCAGCTCATCAGGTAGTTGTGATTTTAAAAATTTTGTATCTGTTTATGACTTGATTACACTTTGAGGTAGAAGTTTAGATATGTTCAATACATTTAAGATATCTATTGGGAAAGGTTTTTTGAGATCTTCTAAAATAAATTCAATAAAAGGAATGTAACCTACAACTCGGTACACTGAAAGAAAAATGCTTCATATATTTAATGAACCATTTTCATAAAAAAATTTTCATTGGTTAAATAAAAATTTTCATTGTCAAAATGGAATTTCCTAGTTATAATGAAGTCTTTTCGTTAAAATCGCTTCATTGGATTTCGTAATTACGTTAAAAATTTTCATTGGATATATGAAAACTTAAGTTTGTCCAAGTTAAACAGCTAGTATCAGCAGGTAGCGCGATCGATTCCCGCCAGAGACAGAAAAAAAAATAAAATAAAAAAATTAAATAAAAAAACAAAAATAAAAAAAAAAAAAATAAGAAAAAAATTTTTTTACTTTATTGAAAGTATTCATCTAATGAATAATATTCATAGATCTAATGTAATGCTTCATTAAATACATTTTAATGAAACAGGTTTTATTGATCCAACGAAGCGCTGCATAGGTTTCTTTTTAATGCAGTTTTTCATGGAATTAATGTCAAAATTCATTGGTATTGCGAAGAAAATTCTTTTAGTGTAGTAATCTTCAACATTTTGGATGTGATTATTTCGTTCAAATCTTGTCTTTTCGTTTGGAACCTCGATTTGAACGCAAATAACTTTAACTTTATAAAAATCGCTTTAAATTGTTCTTCGACTTTATTTATTTTCTCTTCCAGGCAATTGATTAAAATTTTGATAAAGCTTGATCCTTTTTAAAGATCGATATCGTGCTTTTGTAAAATTATGCTAAGCGGCTGTGTTACAATAACTATCACACTTAGTATGTTTCCGCAAATAAATTCAAAAGTACTAAGTGAGTTCCTTAACATAAGGCTTTTGATGAAGTATCTCTACCTTTCCACTCAGATATTTTTTTCAAAGCGTACATCATATAGACACCTGTTGCAAAGTGTAAAATTGAGTCGCGACGGTCCACCCATCTTGTCTCGCATAATGTAGACAGTTTGGCTCCCAAATACTTTGCTAAAACTGCGTTTTGCATGGGATGATTATATATAAAAAATTTTGTTGTTTCTTTAACAAATAATACAACTTTTTGTATTAATGGCACTTTATTGCTTTAAGAAATTCAGTTGTTTGATTTATGGACATAGCAAGGCGTTTGTTTCGCATTTGTCGCGATTTACAGAATTTTTTTACAGCTCTATTTTCTGCTGAAATCAGAGGACACCCATCTGTTCCAGCTCCTACACATTTTTTTAGGTCAAGACCAAAATTTGTCAAAGCTTTAAGAACTATTGATGATAGTGCCTTCGCATCAGTTGACACATCAACGTCATCAATATCCGTTGAAGCCTCTTCAAATGCGTTTACAACAAAGCCAGTAAATTCTTGCCTAACAACTTCCTGTTTTATGTTGAAATATTTTAAAGATAAGGAAATCTGGCTTTTCGCTGACAAATACGTGCTTTCGTCAAAAATGATCGAATAGAATTTTGATTCATATAACACATATATTCATAAATATTGTATATATGTACTAATGGCCATTTTCTCAATGTACCTACAAACTGTCTGTTACTTAATGTCAACGTAAATTTATTAGACCGATAAACTGTCTGTTAACAATTTTGGGTTTCTCAATAAACCGACAAAAAACATTGTTTTCAGCTGGCAACACCTCTCAAAATACATGTAAAAGTTGGGCGTCAGCTGATTGAATTTATCTTTACGGCAAATATAAGGAAAATAAATAATTGGCAGATGAGTGCTGGTTAGTTTTGCGGCAGAAAAGAAGCAAATGAGACATTGCGAAAACCAAATTTCTTTAATGTGCAGTTTTTCGTTGGGAAAAAAGATAATCATGTAATGAGAAAACGGCTATATAAGACTTATAAATAATTCAACCGCAAGCATTATCAAGGCAAACGTCTTTGTCCAGTCTTTGGATATAGATGGCACCTGCTGGGATTGAATGTAGAATAATAAGTATTTGAATACGGTAAACTAGATGTTTCATTGGAAATATCTAATAAATAACTATTAGGATTAAGATTTGGATACTTATTGAAAATTTCGTTAGAGATTCAATAAAAAATAACATAAAAAAACCCTGCTGGGATTTCCAAAAATGTTGTACATTTTAAAAAATATTATTGAAGAAAAACTGCATGCTGGTCAACGAGGCGTATCTTTTTCTACCACACGTCATCAAAATCTCAATTTTCTTAAAAGGTTGATTTAGCAGGTTTGCACATTACGCCGACGGTATATAACAAGCAAAAATAAAAAGTTTTTTTAGTAGTTTTGACATAAATTTTAAATAGTTAAACTACGTCAAAAAAATAAAATAAATTTCTTAAATTCCTTCATCTATCTATCATTTCTTTAAACTTTTACATTTAAAATGTATACATCCATCAAAAGAACCACCTTAATTCAACTTTGCACAACAACAGCCACTCTCCCAGAAATTCGTCCACCTGGGGCATTAATTGGTGCTTGTGTGAAGTACAGTGCCTGTCACAGCATAAATTGTGTATACCTGAAACTGAAAATAAATAAAATTGCAGCTGCATTAAACTGATGCAAAACTTGCAACAACCTCTTAAAAGGTCAAAGTGCGTGTAACATTAATGAAGTAACTGACTACTGTTTCCTGGCTGCCAGGGTCATATCTTTTATGTGAAGCTACATATACATACATATGTAGAGTGAAAAAAGCAATTATTTGTTAAGCAAACAAAACAGGCAGACATAAAAAGTAATAAAGTTTTTTTAAAGACTTTTAACATTTGTTGCTTTAAACAATGTTTCGTTTCAGATGAAAAGATAAATTTGTTTAATACATTTTATTAATGCTAAAAATTTAGTTTCTTCAAAAGCTAAAGAGTTTTCTATTTATTTTTTATTAATGGCTTTTTAAGCAATAAATGGTTACTCATGCTTTGGGGCCAGAAAGAAATTAAGTGTATTCCAGCCAGATTGTTTTAAATCAATCGAGACAATGGAATTCAGACAGTAAAAGCTCTGGTATATAAAGTGGGTGAGTAGAAGGAGAGTTTGATCCTTCCTCTTGATTTCTAAATATTTCTTAACTGGTACATGCACTTTTATACCCCTGACAGACATAGGATTTGTATACTATACTATCATGGTATACTACATGTGTGTTTTGGCGTTTTAGCACTTTATGAAATAAACTTTCTGGCAACCCTTACAACTGGTCAATTACTGCCCACTTTTTTTTAAGCTCTTTTACATGCAATAGTCTAACCTATCAAATGCAGATTATTTTCCATAATTTGCCTTTTCCAGTCGTTATAAAATATTAGTGCTGGTTCACACTTTTAATGCTCAGTTAGCCGGGAGTAACAGTAACGTTGCAAGTATGTAAAGCAATTATAACGATTATCGTTAGCAGTAAGATGTTACGTCTCAATCTGTTAGAAATAAATTGGTCTTACTTTTTTACGGTAAGGTTAAGTTACTGTTACTCCCGGCTAAAGCTATGTTCACATTATGTGTATTTGTCATGTGGATTGTCACTTTTTCACATGTAAAACTTGTACATATCGTCTGAACCCCTTAAAACAATATCATGTGTTATTTCTCTGTGTGTGTACACATGACATTTATTATTTAGAACGAGTTCTATTAATTGAAATTTTAATACATATATATTATAATAGTAAATAAATAATAAAACAGATAAAAAATACACAAATTAATTATTAAATTTTTTTTTTTTTAATTTTTGATAGGTTATGTCATGTATGTAACGTACAGTGTTGCCAATTTAGCCATTTAGTGGCTAGATTTAGCTATTTTTCACCCTGTTTAGCCATTAAAAAATGAGTTTAGCCATTAGCCATTTTTTTTAGCCATTTTTCAAATTGTTTAGCCATAAAATTTTATTTGTCGTGTTTCTTTTAAAAGAATAATTTTTATTTTATTATAAAAATTTATAAAAGTAAAACAAACATTTTTAACAATTTAAACGCCCTTAATTTAAATCACAACTTTTACAAATATGGAAAATCGCTATAAACTAAAATCATGAAACATCTTTCAAAATAAAGCAGTGTTGCCAATTAAGCCATTTAGTGGCTAGATTTAGCCATTTTTCACCCTGTTTAGCCATTAAAAAATGACTTTAGCCATTAGCCATTTTTTTTAGCCATTTTTCAAATTGTTTAGCCATAAAATTTTATTTGCCGTTTTACTTTTAAAAGAATAATTTTTATTTTATTTTAAAAATTTATAAAAGTAAAATAAACATTTTAAACAGTTAAAACGCCTTTAATTGAAATCACAACTTTTACAAATGTTGAAAATCGCTATAAACGATGATGATGAAACATCTTTCAAAATAAAGGAAAATTATTCTAATATTAAATTTATTAAATGGATCAACACAAACATCGGTGTTTGTTTCTGGTTGCAAGTATTTTAATAAAGAGATGCAGTCGGCAACAAAATTTTTTTAAGAAATTTCAGAATTGACTATAAAGTTGTTCTAACTTCCATGGTCTAATGCTGAAGTAGAGAGGGTATTTAGCCAAGTAAACATCTTAAAAGTAATTTTAGAAATAGGTTACATTTAGCAACCGTTAATTCGATTTCTTTAATTAGGTACATATTTTTACCGTAACAATAAACTATTTTTACCAACACCACAATAGTGGAGAGGGTACTATGCGTTTGTGCTGATGTTTGTAACACCTTAAAATATTGATACTTAGCCAACCTTTACGTATACCGATTGAGTCAGAATCACTTTCTGAGTCGAATTAACGATGATTGTCCGGCTGGCTGGCTGTTCATGTACACCTTGTGCGCAAAGTAACGGTCGGAAATTTGCAGATAATTTAATAAAATTTGGTACATAGGTTATAATGTGGTGTAGGGTATCATCTAGTCGGGGCTGACCGACTATACTTTTTTAATTGTTTTTTATTGTAAATCTGGACTCAAAAGGTGCTGGGTAAATGTTGTCGTGATTTTCCCTCAAATTATTTAAAACTAATAGGCACGAGTGATTCCTATAGCCTAGTACTCTCTTCAAATTTGTGAAAAATGTTGAGCAACATTATTATTTCACACGAAAATTTTGACATGTATCAATGTTACCTAATTTGCGAGATTGTACAATTTGACGTTTTTATTCCTGCAAATCATGCGACATTGTTTTGCGTATGTAAACAAACCCTACATGTATTTTACTACAAATTATTTTTTTTAATAAAAAATTTAATAAAATAAAAAGTAAATATGGATAAAAAACTGTTGCCGGTTTTGTTGTTTAAATTTTTAATTTCTTATTTAAAAATCCTTTCATACTTTTTTGCTTTTGCTTGAAATTCCACGTGAAATAAGTGCAGCTTACATTATTTCGCAGTTGTAAAAAAATGTTGCCAGAAACATTTCGGAACTCTTTCACAAAATGAACAGAGTACAACTCTATCAACATTATTTCATAGATATTCCGCACAAGATTTTTTCATATGAGGTTTGACAGCATTTCACGTGAAATGTTGAACAGAGTACCAGGCTTATGAGATGAACAATAACGGCATCGAATTTATCGATGATTTAATTTTTAATATATATATCAAAATATTAATTTACGTTTATTTTTATTTAAGAAATTGATCTTGACTTACAATTTCATCGTAAACAAATTTAAATGAATTATTTCTGTTTTGTTAATGAATTTTAATGTGTTTTTATTTAAAAAAGCTTTTAGCCATTTTTTAGCCCATTTTTAGCCATTTTTTAGCCATTTTATCCGTAAATTTAGCCATTTTTGGTCATCAAGTTTTGGCAACACTGCTGGTAACGTACATACCAACATGTGAACATGTAAATTATAAACCTTTTGTAAAACTCAAATTTTGACATACACATGAAATCACATGTGGATAGAAAAGTGACATTCCACATGACAAATACACATAATAGTGAACATAGAGACAGAGGGAAAGAAAAGGCATTTTTTTCCTTCTCTTTTAAAAGCCAAGATTTGACGGCTAAAACTTGACGAGTGTGAAACAGCACTTACCCACTCTGTTTTCACTCTATTCTAAGGCCTCTCACACGTGTTTTAACATCTAACTTGTCAACTTTTCAACTCACATGTAATTCTGCATGTCTGAAAAAACTTTTTTTACGAAAGGTTTATAACGGGGTATCCATTTTTCGGTTTCAAAAGAAAAGTTAAATAAAATACACACAAAGCTATGATTTCGATTAAACTTTTATTTCTTTATAATGCTTGGACCTTGCCATTTCGTACGAAATACAATGGCATTTGAATGATCGACTCTAGATTAATTGCAGCAGTCGATCCTTTTGAGGTAGTTTTCGGCCACTTTTTCGCACATTTACGACAGTATCTCGGCGATAACTTGGCCAATTTAGGTTTTCATATGCTCCAACGTAAGGGGATTATCCGCGTAGAAACGCCCTAGCCCCACAAAAGACGTCTAACGGCGTTAAAAGGCATGATCTCGGTGGCCCATTGAACGTGAAATTCGCCGGAACGTGAAATTACGCGTTCTGGAAATTTCCCATGTAATAAAGCCAAAATCTGTCGTGCTTTGTTGCCCGTGGAACCATCTTGTTAAAACCATACATCGTCCAGTTCAGTATCTTCCATTGCAGGTCACAAAAAGAGTATATCGTACGGGCACATTGCCCTAAGCTGTGAAATCGACAAATTTGGATTATCCGGAACATATTCACTAACAGAAGCGATATTTTCCACAGTGCGTACATTGCGATTACGCACAGGCATGGCTGGGCAGTATTTGAAATACGTATTTTGTATTTGTATTTTAAATACATGACGTGCAAGTATTTTGTATTTTAAATACATGTCCACCAAGTATTTTGTATTTTAAATACATACAATTAATAGAAGTTGTTGGTATTTTGTATTTTAAATACATACAAAATGGGAGTATTTTGTGTTTTAGAAACATAGTCTACAAAATATATTTTGTCAGTTTATTGATGGTGGTTTGCATTTTGATCTACCAAAAACTAGAATCGCTAAAAAACGTAACTATACAAATTCTAAGAGTTTGTGCTCATCAGGACCTGCAGAAAGATTATTTTCTACAGCTGGTTTTATTTATTCTCCAACAAGAAACTGTTTGTCTGATGCTACATTCAAAAATCTGATATTTATGAAAGGAAACAATTGTTTCGTTAATTAGTTTTATCTAATGTATTTTTTGGTTTGAATAAAAATGGTGTATTTTGTATTTGAAATACCTGACCAGCAAGTATTTTGTATTTTGTATTTTAAATACCGCAAACCCAACACTGTGCACAGGCCTTACAACATCTGTAACGCTTCCATTCTCTTTAAATTTCTTTATAAGATTGCAAATTCCTAGCACAGTAGGTCGATTATGACGACCATAATCACCCCGTATTGCTCGAAAATGTATGTTAGTAAGTTTTAACTATTTTTACGCGTTCTTCGTTTGTTAGACGATCCATATTCGTAAATGGTTTGTACACTAAATAAATGACACTTCAAATGACAGATATTAAACTGCTTACAGCCTTGCCAGACTGGCGGTTTTGAAACAACTAAATAGATAACCCTTTATTATTTGCTCACAAACGTGCATGTTAATTGCTTCTGACGAAGTCTCTTGTTTTTTGCATAGTTTTTGCAAACATCAAATTCGTTCTCGGTTTCAAAATGGCTTGCTGCCGCTACAAAAAATTTTGTTTGCGCCGCAAAAGAATTCAGACATCTTAAAGATTTTTACTTTAAATTCGAAGATACCAATTTATGATATAATATTCAAACTATGTATAATTATATACTTATCGCACTTTATAATAAGGGTATTAAATTAAAAATTTTTTATTAATACGATTTCTGTATGACGTGCTAAATTCCCAATTTTCAATATTTGATAAATACACTGAAATTTATTGTTGAGGGAAAGCTAGCTTCTATGCGCATTTCACTGGTTGCTTAGGCCAGCTCATCAGGAAACCTTTTCCTAAGATTTTAGAAAAGCTAAAAATATTATACAAATAAAACCCTAAAGCGAATAAGAATTTTAAACACTCAAAGTCTTACTTGTAAGTAACAATATCAAAGCTTAAACAAAACACCAACAATAAACAGTGAGTTTATCTTTTCTTACATCCCTCTACAATTGGTTGGGTTCTTTCCGACTCGAATTGTAGTTATAAGTGGGTAAAAAGAAAAAACAAAATTAAAAAACAAATTGTTTCATTCTATTGTCTTCGTAAGAAAACAACAAAAAAAAACCAATTTGCAAATTCAGTTTTCCGCACGGGCACATGCGAGTATATTATCAAAGTTATTTACGGGAATACAAAATTTATCATTAATACGATTTCTGTATGACGTGCTAAATTCCCAATTTTCAATATTTGATAAATACACTGAAATTTATTGTTGAGGGAAAGCTAGCTTCTATGCGCATTTCACTGGTTGCTTAGGCCAGCTCATCAGGAAACCTTTTCCTAAGATTTTAGAAAAGCTAAAAATATTATACAAATAAAACCCTAAAGCGAATAAGAATTTTAAACACTCAAAGTCTTACTTGTAAGTAACAATATCAAAGCTTAAACAAAACACCAACAATAAACAGTGAGTTTATCTTTTCTTACATCCCTCTACAATTGGTTGGGTTCTTTCCGACTCGAATTGTAGTTATAAGTGGGTAAAAAGAAAAAACAAAATTAAAAAACAAATTGTTTCATTCTATTGTCTTCGTAAGAAAACAACAAAAAAAAACCAATTTGCAAATTCAGTTTTCCGCACGGGCACATGCGAGTATATTATCAAAGTTATTTACGGGAATACAAAATTTATCATTAATACGATTTCTGTATGACGTGCTAAATTCCCAATTTTCAATATTTGATAAATACACTGAAATTTATTGTTGAGGGAAAGCTAGCTTCTATGCGCATTTCACTGGTTGCTTAGGCCAGCTCATCAGGAAACCTTTTCCTAAGATTTTAGAAAAGCTAAAAATATTATACAAATAAAACCCTAAAGCGAATAAGAATTTTAAACACTCAAAGTCTTACTTGTAAGTAACAATATCAAAGCTTAAACAAAACACCAACAATAAACAGTGAGTTTATCTTTTCTTACATCCCTCTACAATTGGTTGGGTTCTTTCCGACTCGAATTGTAGTTATAAGTGGGTAAAAAGAAAAAACAAAATTAAAAAACAAATTGTTTCATTCTATTGTCTTCGTAAGAAAACAACAAAAAAAAACCAATTTGCAAATTCAGTTTTCCGCACGGGCACATGCGAGTATATTATCAAAGTTATTTACGGGAATACAAAATTTATCATTAATACGATTTCTGTATGACGTGCTAAATTCCCAATTTTCAATATTTGATAAATACACTGAAATTTATTGTTGAGGGAAAGCTAGCTTCTATGCGCATTTCACTGGTTGCTTAGGCCAGCTCATCAGGAAACCTTTTCCTAAGATTTTAGAAAAGCTAAAAATATTATACAAATAAAACCCTAAAGCGAATAAGAATTTTAAACACTCAAAGTCTTACTTGTAAGTAACAATATCAAAGCTTAAACAAAACACCAACAATAAACAGTGAGTTTATCTTTTCTTACATCCCTCTACAATTGGTTGGGTTCTTTCCGACTCGAATTGTAGTTATAAGTGGGTAAAAAGAAAAAACAAAATTAAAAAACAAATTGTTTCATTCTATTGTCTTCGTAAGAAAACAACAAAAAAAAACCAATTTGCAAATTCAGTTTTCCGCACGGGCACATGCGAGTATATTATCAAAGTTATTTACGGGAATACAAAATTTATCATTAATACGATTTCTGTATGACGTGCTAAATTCCCAATTTTCAATATTTGATAAATACACTGAAATTTATTGTTGAGGGAAAGCTAGCTTCTATGCGCATTTCACTGGTTGCTTAGGCCAGCTCATCAGGAAACCTTTTCCTAAGATTTTAGAAAAGCTAAAAATATTATACAAATAAAACCCTAAAGCGAATAAGAATTTTAAACACTCAAAGTCTTACTTGTAAGTAACAATATCAAAGCTTAAACAAAACACCAACAATAAACAGTGAGTTTATCTTTTCTTACATCCCTCTACAATTGGTTGGGTTCTTTCCGACTCGAATTGTAGTTATAAGTGGGTAAAAAGAAAAAACAAAATTAAAAAACAAATTGTTTCATTCTATTGTCTTCGTAAGAAAACAACAAAAAAAAACCAATTTGCAAATTCAGTTTTCCGCACGGGCACATGCGAGTATATTATCAAAGTTATTTACGGGAATACAAAATTTATCATTAATACGATTTCTGTATGACGTGCTAAATTCCCAATTTTCAATATTTGATAAATACACTGAAATTTATTGTTGAGGGAAAGCTAGCTTCTATGCGCATTTCACTGGTTGCTTAGGCCAGCTCATCAGGAAACCTTTTCCTAAGATTTTAGAAAAGCTAAAAATATTATACAAATAAAACCCTAAAGCGAATAAGAATTTTAAACACTCAAAGTCTTACTTGTAAGTAACAATATCAAAGCTTAAACAAAACACCAACAATAAACAGTGAGTTTATCTTTTCTTACATCCCTCTACAATTGGTTGGGTTCTTTCCGACTCGAATTGTAGTTATAAGTGGGTAAAAAGAAAAAACAAAATTAAAAAACAAATTGTTTCATTCTATTGTCTTCGTAAGAAAACAACAAAAAAAAAACCAATTTGCAAATTCAGTTTTCCGCACGGGCACATGCGAGTATATTATCAAAGTTATTTACGGGAATACAAAATTTATCATTAATACGATTTCTGTATGACGTGCTAAATTCCCAATTTTCAATATTTGATAAATACACTGAAATTTATTGTTGAGGGAAAGCTAGCTTCTATGCGCATTTCACTGGTTGCTTAGGCCAGCTCATCAGGAAACCTTTTCCTAAGATTTTAGAAAAGCTAAAAATATTATACAAATAAAACCCTAAAGCGAATAAGAATTTTAAACACTCAAAGTCTTACTTGTAAGTAACAATATCAAAGCTTAAACAAAACACCAACAATAAACAGTGAGTCGGAAAGAACCCAACCAATTGTAGAGGGATGTAAGAAAAGATAAACTCACTGTTTATTGTTGGTGTTTTGTTTAAGCTTTGATATTGTTACTTACAAGTAAGACTTTGAGTGTTTAAAATTCTTATTCGCTTTAGGGTTTTATTTGTATAATATTTTTAGCTTTTCTAAAATCTTAGGAAAAGGTTTCCTGATGAGCTGGCCTAAGCAACCAGTGAAATGCGCATAGAAGCTAGCTTTCCCTCAACAATAAATTTCAGTGTATTTATCAAATATTGAAAATTGGGAATTTAGCACGTCATACAGAAATCGTATTAATGATAAATTTTGTATTCCCGTAAATAACTTTGATAATATACTCGCATGTGCCCGTGCGGAAAACTGAATTTGCAAATTGTTTTTTTTTTGTTGTTTTCTTACGAAGACAATAGAATGAAACAATTTGTTTTTTAATTTTGTTTTTTCTTTTTACCCACTTATAACTACAATTCGAGTCGGAAAGAACCCAACCAATTGTAGAGGGATGTAAGAAAAGATAAACTCACTGTTTATTGTTGGTGTTTTGTTTAAGCTTTGATATTGTTACTTACAAGTAAGACTTTGAGTGTTTAAAATTCTTATTCGCTTTAGGGTTTTATTTGTATAATATTTTTAGCTTTTCTAAAATCTTAGGAAAAGGTTTCCTGATGAGCTGGCCTAAGCAACCAGTGAAATGCGCATAGAAGCTAGCTTTCCCTTAACAATAAATTTCAGTGTATTTATCAAATATTGAAAATTGGGAATTTAGCAGGTCATACAGAAATCGTATTAATGATAAATTTTGTATTCCCGTAAATAACTTTGATAATATACTCGCATGTGCCCGTGCGGAAAACTGAATTTGCAAATTGGTTTTTTTTTGTTGTTTTCTTACGAAGACAATAGAATGAAACAATTTGTTTTTTAATTTTGTTTTTTCTTTTTACCCACTTATAACTACAATTCGAGTCGGAAAGAACCAAACCAATTGTAGAGGGATGTAAGAAAAGATAAACTCACTGTTTATTGTTGGTGTTTTGTTTAAGCTTTGATATTGTTACTTACAAGTAAGACTTTGAGTGTTTAAAATTCTTATTCGCTTTAGGGTTTTATTTGTATAATATTTTTAGCTTTTCTAAAATCTTAGGAAAAGGTTTCCTGATGAGCTGGCCTAAGCAACCAGTGAAATGCGCATAGAAGCTAGCTTTCCCTCAACAATAAATTTCAGTGTATTTATCAAATATTGAAAATTGGGAATTTATCACGTCATACAGAAATCGTATTAATGATAAATTTTGTATTCCCGTAAATAACTTTGATAATATACTCGCATGTGCCCGTACGGAAAACTGAATTTGCAAATTGGTTTTTTTTTTGTTGTTTTCTTACGAAGACAATAGAATGAAACAATTTGTTTTTTAATTTTGTTTTTTCTTTTTACCCACTTATAACTACAATTCGAGTCGGAAAGAACCCAACCAATTGTAGAGGGATGTAAGAAAAGATAAACTCACTGTTTATTGTTGGTGTTTTGTTTAAGCTTTGATATTGTTACTTACAAGTAAGACTTTGAGTGTTTAAAATTCTTATTCGCTTTAGGGTTTTATTTGTATAATATTTTTAGCTTTTCTAAAATCTTAGGAAAAGGTTTCCTGATGAGCTGGCCTAAGCAACCAGTGAAATGCGCATAGAAGCTAGCTTTCCCTCAACAATAAATTGCAGTGTATTTATCAAATATTGAAAATTGGGAATTTAGCACGTCATACAGAAATCGTATTAATGATAAATTTTGTATTCCCGTAAATAACTTTGATAATATACTCGCATGTGCCCGTGCGGAAAACTGAATTTGCAAATTGGTTTTTTTTTGTTGTTTTCTTACGAAGACAATAGAATGAAACAATTTGTTTTTTAATTTTGTTTTTTCTTTTTACCCACTTATAACTACAATTCGAGTCGGAAAGAACCCAACCAATTGTAGAGGGATGTAAGAAAAGATAAACTCACTGTTTATTGTTGGTGTTTTGTTTAAGCTTTGATATTGTTACTTACAAGTAAGACTTTGAGTGTTTAAAATTCTTATTCGCTTTAGGGTTTTATTTGTATAATATTTTTAGCTTTTCTAAAATCTTAGGAAAAGGTTTCCTGATGAGCTGGCCTAAGCAACCAGTGAAATGCGCATAGAAGCTAGCTTTCCCTCAACAATAAATTTCAGTGTATTTATCAAATATTGAAAATTGGGAATTTAGCACGTCATACAGAAATCGTATTAATGATAAATTTTGTATTCCCGTAAATAACTTTGATAATATACTCGCATGTGCCCGTGCGGAAAACTGAATTTGCAAATTGGTTTTTTTTGTTGTTTTCTTACGAAGACAATAGAATGAAACAATTTGTTTTTTAATTTTGTTTTTTCTTTTTACCCACTTATAACTACAATTCGAGTCGGAAAGAACCCAACCAATTGTAGAGGGATGTAAGAAAAGATAAACTCACTGTTATTGTTGGTGTTTTGTTTAAGCTTTGATATTGTTACTTACAAGTAAGACTTTGAGTGTTTAAAATTCTTATTCGCTTTAGGGTTTTATTTGTATAATATTTTTAGCTTTTCTAAAATCTTAGGAAAAGGTTTCCTGATGAGCTGGCCTAAGCAACCAGTGAAATGCGCATAGAAGCTAGCTTTCCCTCAACAATAAATTTCAGTGTATTTATCAAATATTGAAAATTGGGAATTTAGCACGTCATACAGAAATCGTATTAATGATAAATTTTGTATTCCCGTAAATAACTTTGATAATATACTCGCATGTGCCCGTGCGGAAAACTGAATTTGCAAATTGGTTTTTTTTTGTTGTTTTCTTACGAAGACAATAGAATGAAACAATTTGTTTTTTAATTTTGTTTTTTCTTTTTACCCACTTATAACTACAATTCGAGTCGGAAAGAACCCAACCAATTGTAGAGGGATGTAAGAAAAGATAAACTCACTGTTTATTGTTGGTGTTTTGTTTAAGCTTTGATATTGTTACTTACAAGTAAGACTTTGAGTGTTTAAAATTCTTATTCGCTTTAGGGTTTTATTTGTATAATATTTTTAGCTTTTCTAAAATCTTAGGAAAAGGTTTCCTGATGAGCTGGCCTAAGCAACCAGTGAAATGCGCATAGAAGCTAGCTTTCCCTCAACAATAAATTTCAGTGTATTTATCAAATATTGAAAATTGGGAATTTAGCACGTCATACAGAAATCGTATTAATGATAAATTTTGTATTCCCGTAAATAACTTTGATAAAAATTTTTTATTTTTTCACTTTTTGGAAAACAAATCGACAAGTAATATTCATATCTATTCGCTGTAAAAATATCGTGCTATTTTGTCTTGTTTTTGGTAATGAAATTTTTATTCATATGCCTTTAATATAAAATTACAAATTGTTTTGCTTTCTACTGAACATTTTTGAATTTTGAATTAATGCCCTCTTATGATTAAGTAAAATAGTATAGTAAAATATCAACTTCAGCCGGCTAATAATTCCGTCAATAGTGGACTACCGCTGCCTGTTTCCTTACGGCATAGCAGTGTTGCCATTTTAGCATATTTTCTGCTAAAGTTAGCAGATTGATTTGGTGAATTGCATATATTTAAAAATAATGCAAACTGCTTTTTATCATATTTCCTTGTTCAAAAGCAGATTTTTCAGCATATTTTTTTTTTAAAAATAAAATTATTTATGTAATATATATTAAAATTTGTTTTTAGTAAAGGGTCCGCCAAATAACTTTTTTTTTTGAAAATGCTATAAAAAAAACTACTGAATATTTTCTCAAATTTCTTTTTTAATTTGAAAGTATAATCCTTCCGGTTAATAATAGAAAATAATTTCATTCAAATGGCTGACTCGGCTGGCCATGCAGTAGCCTACTCGATCGGTCCAATTTTTAAGCACATTATCGATTGTGTGCTGCTGTATTTCACCAATGGCTTCACAAATATTGTCCTTTAAAGCGTCAATTGTCTCTGGCTTGTTGGCGTAACACTTATCTTTGACGGCACCCCACAAATAATAGTCCAACGGTGTCAAATCGCAGCTCCGAGTTGGCCAAACGACATCAGCTCTGCGGCTGATAATGCGATCTTCAAAAACAGGGCGCAAAACATCGAGTGTAGCTTCGGCTGTGTGGCACGTAGCGCCGTCCTGTTGAAACCAAATGTTGCCAATATCCTCCTCTTCAATTTTTGTGAACAAAAATTCGTTCAACATGGCCCGATAACGGTCGCCATTGACTGTAACGGCCACTCCCTGCTCATTTTCGAATAAAAATGGCCCAATTATGCCTCTGGACCAAAATACGCACCAAACAGTGACTCGTTTTGGGTGCATCGGCTTTTCAATGTATGCGTGCGGGTTTTCTGTGCCCCAAATGCGACAATTTTGCTTGTTTACATACCCGCCAAGATCAAAATGAGCTTCATCTGAAAAGATGATTTTTTTACATTCTGCAACATTACCATTATTTTCAAAGTAATGTCGCAGTATTTCCCAGCGTTGTTTAAGCGTATACACAACCATATTCGTTCAGCGGAAGGATAAAACTAATTATCTGTAAAATCAGACATGAGCTAAGTGTTGCCATTCACGAAATAAGCACTAGTTGAAAAAAAAACGTTAGATGGCGGACCCGTTATAATTTTTTAGGAAAATTCAGAAGATTTTTAGCATAATTTTTTTATGCAAAAATGTAGCATATATTTTTTAGCAAATTTAAAGTGTTGAAAATTTTGTGTTTAATTTTTATTATATTGTCGTGTTTCATTGTTTATTGTTCTTACCTAAATTTTAACTTAAAAATTCTCATTTCAAATTGGGTTTTTCTCAGTTACTGCTCGAAATGGTGTATGTAGTAAATAAAAAAATATTTATTATTTTTACATGAACAACAACGACAAGTTTTTTCTACCACTAACGGTCAATGAATAAATTTAAATATTACATTTCGTTAACAAATAAAAAAAATTAGAAAAAAGCATTTCAATAAAACAAAAAATACATTAAAGAGGGGACATTCTTTTTAAACATTTCCCTATTTTATTCATCAAAATATAAACAAATCAAATAAAATATGCATCAGATTTTTTGATGCAATTTACACACGTTATAAAGACGTGATAAATTGTTATTATTTTAATTTAGCAAATAAATATTAAAACAATTTAAACAAACACAATTTCATTTATTTTGCAATGACATTTATTTTATATGCATTTCAAGTATTATTTATTTTGACACTGATAATCAAAATGTCAATTGATTTTGCAGGGTTAAATTTACCTGTTGACAATTAAATTTAAAGCAACAGGTCGATTATTACGAAATAAAATGTTGAAAATTCAGAGATTTTTTTTAATAGGGTAATTTATTTTAAAGAAAACATTGAAAGTATGTATTTATGTTTGGCTAAATATTTTGACAAATTTTATAAAATTAAAACTTATAGTAACATTAAAAGACATGTCGCGTGTTTGAATTTAACATACATTATTCCATAACGTTTTAAATTTAGTTGTCAAGCTTTAAAACCAATAAAAACAAGTTAGAGTGCTATAATCGGCTGTGCCGAATCTTTGATATCCTCCACCGACAGTTCGAATATTTCAGGAGTGATATCTATATGATGTCTTTTCATTATTAATTTATCTTTATAAAAACAGACATGAGCATTAAAATTGGTTCCGGCTTAGACCTATATTAAATTATTGACCGACAATCTTGAGTAAAATATCTTGATTCGGAACAGTTTAAGCCGAACTTAAATGATTTTCAGGAGGGTTATATATATTGGAGCCATGGTAAGTTATGAACCAATCATCCCAAAATTCTGCAGAGTGATTTCTGGTATTAAAAAAACATAAATTTCAATACAGCGGTCAATTTCAGAAGGCTGCTAAATATGGGATCAAAGGTAAATTATGGACCGTATATCACAAAATTGCATGACATTTTTTTCTGGCCACATGAAACTAAGTTGGAAGAAAGTTTACCACAATATCTATATTTGCTACGGGTTTAGACGTTTTTAATTAATCTACCAGAGTGGGCTTTATATGGGGCCTTTAGTAAATTATGGACCGATCATCACGAAATTTTTTAGTGTTATTGCTGGTCCTATAAAACTGTGAAGTATTCAATTTTATTCTGATACCTTATAAATTGCGGTTTTAGGCGTACTAAACTGTTTTCCGCGAGTAGGGTTTATATGGGGTCTAGGGTAAATTATGGACCGATCTTCATGAAATTTCACGAATAAAACGAACATTTGCAAAATTTCATATCATTCCGTTCATTTTTCCACCATTTATGTTAGTTTTTGTAACAAAATTATCAATTTTTTTCATAGCTCAGATCCTACTGAACCGATTTTGCTGGATTTCAATTCCAAAATGCTTAGGATAACTACAAAAAATTTTACACCGAGTTTGTTTATTTCTTTTGAGTTTTTCGAAAGTGAGCGTGTTTTCAACAGACGGACAGACAGACGGACATGGCTTAATCGACTTAGAATTAGTCAGGGAGCCAGAATATATATACTTTATGGGGCCTGAGATGAATAAAAAAAAAATTTCACACGGGATGACAGACTTAGTATACCCTCTTCACAACTTATTGTGGTGGAGGGTATTAAAAGCAAAATGAAAATTTCGGATTAGGACAAATTTCGAATATTTTCACATATTAGCAGGATAACGGCAATTTTTGACGATTAAAGGAGGATTAAGATGGTAATCCAAGTCGTAGGACATGTAAAATTTTTGTATACTATCCGCTAACATCGTGTACCCTTAATTTGTAATGAAAACGTTCGAAATTGAGAGAAAATACGGAAATTTCGGCCTTCCCAAAATACTTAAAAACGCATAAAACGCTGACAAATTAAGGGGTGGTCCAACCATAATGCAAGTTTTCTGCCAAACTTAATTTGACATTTCTTTGTTTTAGTGTTTGAGCAGCACGTTAAGATTGTTGAATTTTGATTATTGATTGTTTTTTTGGTGAGCATAATCGACCAAATCAGTTACCATGAATGGTGTTCGCTATCACGAGATGATAACGGATTGTGGCCAGAAATTGAGGATATGGACCTGAACGAAATGTGGTTCCAAACTGATGGTGCCACTCGCTACACGGCCAACGAAACAATGGCTTTTTTGCGCGAGAAATACAATGACCGTGTTATCTCACGTCGTATTGATTTTGTTAATTGGCCGCCACGATACCGTTGGACTTCTCTCTTTGGGGATACTTAAAAAAAGTGTACGTAAATAAGCCAAGAAAAATTCAAGCGTTAAAGGATGAGATGTCGCGGAGTCATTGAATAAGGACCATCGGATAGAGGTATGTAACCGAAACCTTGGCAAGCATTTGGCCGATATTTTGTTTCACACGTTACTGTCATAGACTTTGCTATAATTATAAAAAAAATAAGATAATTCTCTAAAAACCTTTTGTTTTATTTACAATTAACATCGTGCGTTTTGGTTGGACCACCCTTTACAGTATGGAGCCAAATCTGGGTACAGATTGTATACTCCTGGAATCTTCTTGTTCTAGACTACTTTCACTCTTCCGGTGACCAGATTCATGTCTTTTCAAAATACCCATTTAATCAAATACCAAAATTTGTTTAAACTAATTTAATAAAAAATAAAACTTTAAAAAAATATATACATATTATACTGATCTGATATATAAATATTAGTCCGAGACTAGTTCCACGCTTCCATCCTCTTATGTTTGACCATTTTATTTTGTAATTTTTAATGAAAATAATTTGTCAATTAAAAGAAAAAAGGTTTTTTTAATAAAAATGTTTATTTGTTTTTAATTTAATTCTTTTTTCATAGTTTATATACAGTAGGCGCTCGGTTATATGAATACCCAGTTATATGAACATCCAGAATAGTGAACAACAAAATTTTTACACATGAGGTTCTAAAGAGTGAACACAACCTATCTCTATTATGTAAACAACTGCAACCGTTGATTTTTTTGTAAAAATTTGTTGTAAACGGTGTTTTTTTTAGAAGTATTAGAACTTTGAGTTGGTATCACTGCTTTATTTGAGCACCCATTTAACAGATGATAGTTGCTTTTTGTTTAGTTTGCTTTGAAATTTCATTATGAATAGACTTATTACTTTTTATGAATCGAGCAACGCGCCAATTGTTAAAATTTTTAATCAAAATAATTCGGCGAATGGGCTGAAGCACAAATTGATATTGATTTTGGATTTCCACTTAAAATTTTATTTTCCGATAAAGCCCATTTCTGGTTGAATGGGTACGTAAATAAGCAGAATTGTCGCATTTGGAGCGAGTAGAATCCACAAGCTTTTGTCGAAACACCATTACATCCACAAAAATTACTTTTTGGTGCGCTTTATGGGCTGGCGGAGTCATTGGCTCATATGTCTTCAAAAACGATGATGGTCAGAATGCGAAAAGTTGTTGAAAATTGGCGCCTTCTACACGCCAGCCGTGGCGGTCACATGGCAGAAATCATATTTAAATTTCATAAAAATTTTTTTCAATACAGCCCGTTTCATTGATATTAAAAATATATTTATGATTTAAACTTGTGTCACTCTATAAAAAACACCCTTTATTAGAAATCTGTTCTTCCCCGAAATAAGCTAGTTAATGTGTATATACGAATGCAAAGGAACATTTTTAAGACGGTTGATGTTTGTAAAGTTGTTGCTTGGGGTGAAAATAATATATCTGATAATGATGTTTGGCATTGCGAAAATGCAGGGACAAGGCATTACAAAAATCCCTTAAAGCAAAAAAATATAACCGACTACTTTCATATACATTTATTATTACCAAACTAATTTAAAATAAAAACTTAATAAAGGTTATGTATATTAAAAATTAATTGAAATACTTATTTTATATTGTCTCGATGATGTGAACTTTTCCATTTAGTGAACAGGCCCTGTCTGAATTAGTTCATATAAGCGAGCGTCTGCTGTAATTGTATTGTTTTTTGTTAATTGCAAAATAAAACGAAAACGAATTTATTTCAGCAACTCGTTTTACCGCGTGTTGAACATATTAAACTGACGAATTTATTTATCTTCACACTCTTATTTTTTAAATATATTGTTAAAAAATTTTAAATATAGATGTGTGTATAAACATTTTTTTTAACATTACTATTTTGTGTAAATAATTTTTGTTTAAACATTATAAATTCTGATAGTCTGTCTTACTTAAATATTAAAATTCTTGGCCCATCTTTAAAAAGTCGGCAAAAATAAGAACATAAATTTTCTCATGACTGAATGTGTCATCCAGTCGTAATACATTTGTTACGACTTGTCTTTTTGGATATCAGTAGGCATCTAGTGATGTCAAATCAAATTTAAAAATAGTTTATAAATTCTCGCACGTTGCCTACTGATTTTGTTGTGCTAAAAGTGGCCTCCGTTGAAGTGATGCGTTTACTATAATTGAGACTTCAAAGTGCTTAATTTAAAGTAAAGTCAATTACAATTTAATAAAGTGCAAGAGCATAAACAGAATATTTAAGCAGCTTTCTAAGCGTTACGATACTTTTTTTTATAAATAAAACACAACAATTTCAGTGGAACGACTGAAACTTTATCTTTATTAGATCCCAAATTTCATGGCATTTAGGCTGAACCCACACCAAAAAAAGACACAACGTTTTTGTCTTTCAAGGCAAAGACACTTGTTTGATGCTAACTCGCATCAGAAAAAACGTCTTATCGAGTTATCACCAATGGGACAATATTTTTTTTTTTTTGTCTTTTTGTGTTTTTTTTTTTTTTTTTGACATGTATTAATTGATGTGGGTTACATAACAAGAAATCACGCAATTATGTGCAACGAGGTTTTGTCTGCGTAGGTATGTTGTATCAAACAACATGTATTTTCTGCAATCAATGTTTTGTCGTAGTAAGTCAAAAAGACAGTTTTGCGATTATTTTGTTTGATGTGGGTCGTCTCATAAGAACTACTATTCGGCTTGCGTATGAGTAAAAAAAAAAATTTTTCTTTTATTGGTGTGGGTAGGGATTCCAATACCGGTATCACCGATACTAAAATACTGGTATTACCGGCTTAAATCAAATACCGAAATACCGCATTGAGAATACCCAGATTTTTTTTTAGTTTTTAAAATTCTTCTTTGAAATTGCATCAGTGTCCAGAGATTTGGAAATTCTAGTTTTGCACTTATTTATATTTAAATACGGGAACAATTTTTTTGTGGTTGATTTTTAAGTATTTTATCGTCCACCGATTTTAATGAAACATACATACATATATCGTTTTAAAGATACATTTTTATTTTCAGGATTAAAGGGTTTAAAAAGCGTTTTAAATTTGCCTGCAAACACACGCACATACATGTATAAATAGTAGTTGAGTTTTTTGTTATTCTCCCAAAATGTGTTTCTTCTTCAGTGTTGCCACCAACGAAATGGTAAATTACACATGGATTATGCCAAAATTACACATGAAAATACAAATTACACATGCAATCTTTTATTTGCAATCCCACGAGTTTTGTTTTTTCAAAAAATTAACTAGTCATTCATTGTTTTTTAATTTTAAAAAAATAACGGTTCAAAATAAAAAATTCATACTATTTTTTTTAAGTAATTTATTTACATTTACATTGAAATAGATTTTTTTTTTTTTTTTGATTTTTCCAATTATTTAAAGCTTCAACTTTTTGTTTATAATGATTGGAATAGGAAAGTTTGGGTCACCATTTCTATGTATTCCTTTTTAAGTCTGTCGTACAATTGTTTAAATTGCTCAATATTCTTTCCGCAGCAGCATTTGAAAAGACTAAAACAAAAATAACTATTTTAAATAATCTGTCTCCCAATGAATTTTTTATTTTAAAAACCTTTTTCCAATAATATTCTGGCTCCAAATTACTATGAAGCTAAAGTTTTTCAAAATGTAAGAGTGCACGTTGTCGCGAAAATATGTTTTGTCGTTATAGGTAATAAATTGTGACAAAATCTATCTAAATGCCAAATGGTTAGTAGTTAATGATCCAACCATTTTTAGTTTAGCTCTTTTAACGCTTCCATTCTATTAATTGAATTTTTAAGTTTTGCCAATAATATTAAACCTTTTTACATCTTGTGACAAAATAATAACAAAAATCAGTGCTACAAAACGTTAAAATTTAAAATTACACATGAATTACACATGGAGCCAATTACACAAGGGCTACACATGAAAACAAAAATTACACATGATATGTGTAATTACACCTAAGGTGGCAACACTGTTCTTCTTGCACTATACTTGCAAAAATACGACGGTTGCGCTCTATGTTGTTCTCCCATAATGTGTTTGTTTGTTTTTATTTTGCACTTGCAAACACACATGTATAAACGTATTAGGACAGGGTTATCGTATTAAAATGTATACGTTTTTATTTTATTATATTATATTTATTATTTTTATTATATTATAACGCACAGGCTCTCTCGAAAGTAAATGTCAAGTGGTCGAATTTCGGCCACCGGGCGATCCTAGTATAATTATAAAAACATATGTATTATACCTACAGCCAAGTTCAAGTTGAAAAGTGTGAGAATTACAAAACAAAACAGAATAGCAGAGTACATGAAACTGAGTACCCCTCCACAATCTTCTCAGTAAGTTTATTTTCTTTAATTCTAATAACTTTGTCTCAGAGGGTAAATAAAAATTCCGAACGGTTTGCAAGATGTGAGCCTGAGAAAAGGATCACTTTTTTGCAAAAATGACACCGAGGCCCCAAATCTTTGGGGGCCAAAACTGGGAGACACGGGTCTTTTTTTGTCTTTTATCACGTAGAGTTGTCTGTATATGGTTATTTCATTAATATCGCGTCGAATATTGGCTTCTAAATCCTAATCGGTGCTGGTTTATCGGCATAGAACAGAGATTTTCACAAAAAGTAGTCCAAAGCTGTTAAAACACACGAACAAACACACGAGGTAGCCAATTTACAGGTGCATTTCTTGAGAATTGTCATTCGGCCACCAAATGTTTGGGTCAACAAAGTAATAGTTTCACGCGTTGTGTGGCATGTTGCCTCGTCATATTGGAACCATTTCTTATCCAAATAATTTGGCAATGACATGAGGAATAAAAAAAAATTCACAAGTCATTTGCCGAAGTATTCGCCATTAGCTGTAATGTTGCCACCTGTTTAGGGTTTAAAGACGAATGAACCAATAACGCCTTAGGCATGTAGACCGCACAATGGGATGTAATGAATCTAAAAAGTCTTATGAGGATTGTGCTCTATAATTCTGCTTATTAACATACCAGTTAAGCCAGAAATGAACCCTCATCGCTAAAAATGATTTGACGATAAAAATCTGAAAAAGTTGATTCTCAGCCCATTCGTCGAACTCACGATGCAATTGATGGTCCGCTGGTTTTGATTGCTGCACCAATTAAATATTATGTGTATTTAGGCCAAGATCTTTCCTCAAAATTTTCCAAGTAGTGGACGGGCAGAGGCCGAGTTGCTCAGAGCGGCGTCAAATTGATTAATTCGAGTCCTCTGTCACACTCACGTCTACAGCGGCGAAGGCTTTTTCGTTACGCACTGTACGGGGTCGATTTTGATAATTATTATCCAAAACAGTAAATGTGGTCATGAAGCGATCCATAGTATTGCGTATTGCCTGCTCAGATGTACGATTATGCGCGCCGTAAACTTGACGAAGTGCTCTATAAGTTTGGGGAATAGAGCGCTTTCTTTGGAAAATAATGTTCACGATTTGCAAACGTTGTTCTGGTGTTAATCTTTGTATGGTGATTTGTCAAAGTATACTGAAAATAAAAGTTAAACATACTTCATGTCAATGTCAATTAGTTTAATCGCGATGGAAGAATCAAAAATTAAAGCTGCTTCGTTAGCGTTAATATACTTTGGCTAACTGGTAAGCAGTTTAGTAGTGGAGAGTGGCAAAATTTTAACTAATCTATATAGAAAGATCTAACATGGAGAACGATCGTTAAGTTACTAGTGTCTTTTGAAATTTTGAAATTAATTTCAGTCAGATTTGCTGAAAACTTTTTAATATCGAATTCCAATTTTATGATCTTTAGTCTACAGCTATGTTCACACCTATTAAATATTTAACGTCCTACACGTAACCCCTAGTTTTATTTAAAAATTATTTGCTTTTGCAAAACATTATTTAAAAGCTTCTAAATTAAATTATACAATTATCTTCTTAGAAATAAAGTTAAGAAAATCAATACAAATTGTTTAAAATAAAATTAAAGTTAGATCAATTTATTGGTCACGCTTTTCTGTATTTTTTCGTCAAATATTTGTTAGGTCTGAACATACCATAATTCTTTAGTGTAAGAAATCCTACCACAAATTACCATTTAATTATATACAATTTTTAAATGAATACTATTCATGTGAATACAATTTCTTTAAATATTCATATAATTAATACGTTTGAAAACAATGCCAATGACATTGGCATGATGCCCAGTATTATTATATTTATAATAAACATTTCAGCAAAATCTTATTGTTTTCTATTGTTTAAAACTGTTTATGATATAAATTTGCAAGTGAACAGATTTAAGATTCGGCAGAAAGGAAATTCAGATCTAAGCAAGTTAGCAGTGTCAATTATTTTCTACAAAAAGTAGAAAGTAATTTTATTGAGGAGGTTCTTTTCAAAACTTGTCTATTCCACTTTTTGTGTTTTTTTTTTACAATTTGAGAAAATAGTTTTTAAGGAATGCCATTTTAAACTCAAATGAAGTTTATTAATTTTTGATAAAATCATGCGTTTTACTCTTTTATTCTGGTATAATAATATAATTTTTTCCCAATTTTATGTTCGCAGAGTTTTCATTTCAATATTACCAGACAAAAAAAAAATTAAAAAACCATTTCTGTCGAAAGTTTTATTAATAAGATTTCTCTATAACGTGCTAAATTCCCAATTTTGAAATTTATTGTTGAGGGAAAAAGTTCATATGCGCATTTCACTGGTTGCTGTTTCCAAAGACTTTGAAAAAGCTAAAGATGTTATGCAAATAAAACTGTAAAGCAAATGAGAATTACAAACATTCAAGTCTTACTTGCAAACGATATCAAAGCTTATATTCCCTTTCATCATATTAATGCTAAAGTCCAATCTACCAAGTATTGTTCATAAATTATTCTGTTTTAAAAGTGTTTAAGATGTTAAAATTTTTTTATATTGAATAAAAACTAAATCCGAGCCCTTAACACATTGAGTGCCAAGCGGTTTTGACGAAAACCTTCCCAGGAGGCCAAGCAGTTATTTACATTTTATACATTTTTCACTTTATAAAACCTCAAAAAATCATACTAGACCCATCAATGCTTCTGCAAAAATGTTCAGTAAAGAGTTCTTTATTTAAAAATCACAACAAATTTCACTCAATGTCGTCTATAAATGAACGACAGGCTCTAAATAAACTAAGTAAAAAATCACTGCCGTGCGGAAACGTACGACATGGCACTCAATGTGTTAAGATCGGGACGCTATTGATTTACCGGATTAAAATTTGGTTGGGCGTTTTTTTTTTGTAATCGACCGAGCAAGCTTGAGGTCAAAGTCGGATCCAGCTTTAAGTTTAGGGGATTTAACATTATGAAAATTCAGCCGGAACAGCCTTTAAATCCCATTTACGATTTTTGTGCCACCGTAATTGCAATTCCGTTCGATTTTGTTTTAGGTTCATAAAATTCCGAACGATTCTGTTTATTCTTTAAAATTTATAAAATCTCTGATTTTCAAATAAAGTATGGCAGTGTTGTGAATGGCAAAACAAAACATGGTTTTGCTTATTATTTGCTTTGTCACCTCTTTAATTTGTTCCAACTTATACATTTTCATAAAAAGAGTGGTTTGCACAAACAAGATAATTTGGCAATTCTTCGATTGAAAAATACATCAGCTGGTTTCTTTTTCTTAACAAGTTTAAGAAATTTAAATTTTTAGGTAAAAATATTTACCAAATGCTAAGAAAATCAATGTGGTAATCAAACATACTATTTAATCTATCATTTTGATTTAGTTTTTTTAGCATTTCTATTCCATAAATTACTTAAAATAGCAATTCCAATTTTAAAATTTGAAGTGGTTTAATTTCAAAAGCTAGAAGAGGGATTCAATTGACCGACATAATTTTTCATTTTTAACCAAAACCTATTTGTAATAAACTGAAATAAAAATATTTTTAATAAATTTTCATATTATTCGAATGTGTATTCTAAGTCAAATTATAATCCTCAAAAGCTTTTATACTTTTTAATAGTCTTATTCCGTCAATATGTTTATTAAAATAAAAATGATACCTAAATTTTTGGACACCCTTTACCTTAAAAATTAACTTCAAAATTTAGAGTACAAGATTAATTTTGAGTGATCAGCACCAAATTCCAAGAGTTTTAAAAACCCTACAAATTCTCTCACTTTTTCTTTTGAAGAGGGTCAATTTAAAATCCTGCTTATTTTTTACTCGACTTCATTTGAAAATGATGTGTACTCTTATTTTACACTCGATTTAACTTTCAGTGTCATGTCACCAAACATTTGAATCGTTAAATATTTGATTTTAAAAAAATACGCTTGTTTAAATAGATACTAAAAAGCCTTGAGGACCGCCATTATTTTAAAAGCGTTGAAAGAAAGATTTCAATTATTTTATTGCCCGTTTTCCCGAGATTTTTCTTGCGGGATCCCGGGAAATAAAAAATTCCTCATAATTTCAGAAAATAGCTATTTATACTTTGAAATTTAGTTTTCTATTCTCTAAAAATTAGCATCTGTGGATGGGCTGTGGATTAGATCAATTAAAAGAAGTGAGTACATGTATTTAAATCAATGTCTCCTGATCAATAAATCTACTAAAAGCAGAATGGGCAGTGCAACAGTTGATAATTATTACATTTAGTGAAATAAAGAGTTAATAAAGTACATTAATTCAAAATAAGATGCAGGCAATAAAGTTTCATTGTCCATGGACAAGTCTTAAAAATAGGAGATACCTAAACATATCGCTCCTTTATTGCAACATAGTCATATCTACAAAAACAAAGGATCTTGGCAAAATGCGATTAAAGTTTTCAAAATGTAGCGATTTAAAGATATATTTTGCTATAACTTCGGTTCAGTTTGAGATATAATACGAGAAGGTATGAAGGAAAACTTTGCTAAAGTTACTTAAAATTTTGAGATATGACTATGATGCAATGAAGGAGCGATATGTTTATTAGGTGATAAACACAAATTTTCAATTTCAATTTGTGTTGGTTTATATACCCGTGAAGTGCGGGGAAACCGAAATAAAATAACATTTTGGAAACTCGTGTAAGATACTACAACATACAACTTGAAATACACATTGTCCTAAAGATTACAAATGGACCTATTGAAATGAAAAGGTTTGTAAGAAGCAGTCTGGTTGATGCTATTTTTTGCATCAACCTTGACATACATTTGACTGATATAGACGTTGTTTATAAAGAAGAAAAAATTGCTTCTGATTGTGAATTCGAAGCATGCTACAACGGTGCACTTTTAACAATTTGTCCAACTTCGGTAAAAAATGAACGAAATTTTTCGTAAACATGATAATTAGTAAATAAAATCAGGAATATACTTTTTGACGACTTACTAAGCGCTTTGAGTGTGTCAGAAAGTTATTTCCTAAGCCGTTAAAAAATGTAATATATTTCTTAAAAATATTTTATCTATTTTATTAATTAACTTTTTGATCTCATGTCTTGAGTACCTTAATTTTTATTTTGTTTTTATTATTGCTTTATGAATTAAATAGTTATGTTTATGTTATCTTTTTATCTTGTATCCAGAGCATAATAATACTGAATAAAAGCATTATAATAGGGAATAAAGGCGTGAGGTAATAATAATTCAAGTTCCAATTTTAATCTTCAATTAATTTTTTAGTATTGAACCATTTCTTTTACTTTCTTTGTAAACAAGTTCCCTTACGTTTTTTCATAAAAGTTTTTTTCATTAATTTATAACAAAATTTACTTAATCACCCCTATCGTGAATAACAAGTGGAATTTTTGTTCCCATGAAATTTTCATTCCCCTCGAAGGGAAAAAAGCAATCGTGAATCTCATGTGAAAAATTTTTCATGCTATCAGTTCCAGTGAATGTAGAAAAGAAGAAAATTAGAAAAAATTAAAAATCCTTGAAATTTTTGTTTAAAAATATACACGTATATATTTTAAAGGAAAGTTTAAATAATAAATCTAAATAATTAGTATTGGAGGGATAGGTTGATAACAACGTTATTTTTTTGCACTTTTTGAATTTTATGTAGTAAAATATTTTCCAAAATTCTGCCACCACGTCTTTCACAAATTCGGCGGCAATCAATCTGTTGTTTTGCATTTTGTTGACCAATATATCGGTTTGTGCCTTATTAACGGATCTAGCCCTTAATATTCGATTTATAGGAGGAACTACTAAGTCCGAGTTTAGACGAGCGAACATTTGGAAGGAAAACATCTGGAATTCTCTTTTGTTTTTTCATTTGCGGTCACACAGACGAACATGTTGCCGGAAACATTCTGTTACTATTGTTGTTGTTTTCTCAAAAAGCAAAGTAAATGTCAACAAAGAAAATGAGAACAAAGCGTGTCGCCGAGTACCGAACACAAAAACCATTCTCTCTTCCCCAACCGTAATTTGCTACCAAACAAAATGTTTCCCTTCCAAATGTTTCCCTGTCTAAATGGGCACTAACATACACGTTCTATTCCCTAGCAAAAATAAAGTGAGAAAATCTAAGGGAAATGTGAACAAATTACGAGGGAAAAAACTTTTCACGATAAGGGGAATTTATTCCCGTGAACATTTTTTCACGTTATTATTCTCCTTTGAATTACATTTTTTTCATGGGAGCTGTTCATGATCGCAAACATGTGAAAAGGGGAAAAATTACGAGGGACAAATTATTCACGATAGGGGTGTGTATTTATATGGAGCGGGATCCCGGGAAAGCGGGAAATTTTTTTAAATTTCCCGGGATCGAAAAAGTCCGGGAAAAAAACTCTGATAATTACAAACATATAAAAACACGGACATTTCTATTCTGTCTCTGAATCGCCAATATTTTTAGTTTACGATGTTGCCAGAGATCTATCTTTATGATTTAATGTTTTTAATCTGATCATTTCAATCAGGGGCCTAATTCTGGCAGTCGTGATCGAGTAATTTCTCGATTCGAAAGCAATTTTATCTCAGTCGATACTGAACGAATCAAAATAATTTTTTCAGTATTGTGAAACTTAAATTATTGCTTTATGACACTGAAAAAATAATTCCGATTCGTTCATTATTGACTGAAATAATTAGATATTAAATTGCTTTCGAATCGAGAAATTACTCGATCACGACTGCCAGAATCAGGCCCCAGAGCTTTTTGGTTTTAAGTTAAATAAGGGTAATTTGCGGGAACATTTTTTTGAATACCCTTTAATACGGTTGGAAAGAAAATATTTACCTGCGCACCTGACATGTTGGCCTAATCTCAGGGTGGCCTTAACCACTGAGTAACAAACTATTTGTTTATCTTGCGCCCTTGTGTGTACGAAGAACCAACTCACATAGGTAGCAATTTCGAATGTACAATTCGGCAGATTTATACACTCTCCTGTTGTTTAGGAGCTGGAGCTATCTAAACTCTGGCAGAATTATACACTCCCCTTGTTTGAAGGCTGGAGCTGTGTAACCTCCGCTGTTTAAAATATTCGACAGCATCTGTTGAATTGCTAAAGAAACTAGGGAGATATTTCCGCAGGCCGAATTTTCCCATAAACGGTGAAACATCGGCGTTTAAGCAGGCTATTTCACGATCCCCCTACTCGCCAGCTTAGGTCCAAACCATAGCCACCACATGATCCCCGAAAGATCGTCAGCCAAATTCAGTATTGTGCTACCAGATAGGAACTCTGGTCTGCCGTGATCTTAAGAGATCTGCCAAATTTTAATTCTGCCAAATTCCGGGTATTTAATGCACATGATTTCGCCAGAGCATAAAACAGCAGAAGATGTAATGTTCTTTCTATGTTTTCCTATGTATCCCTAGAGGAGATGGAAAGTGTATATACTTAAAGTTTGCCATGCCGTTTGCAATTTCTACAATATTGATCTTAGACCCTATAAAATATATGTCTCTATATACTGGGTCCTAATGAGTAGCGGATTTAATCTAGCGTTGCTATTGATATTTAGACTGGCTGAGATATGAGATAAAAACTACGACTGGCGCAGTTATTTCTTATAATATATAAAGAGAATTATTAAATATGAGAAATAAGCCAAATCGGTCCATTATTTAACCTGGCCCCCATAAAAGTGTCGTATCCATCCATATCCATACAAAACGAGCTAGGCAAGTCAAATTGAGCTCAAAAATTTTCTATACATGAAATTATTTGGTTTTGAAAATCAGCGAAATTTTATATTATAAATGTACGTTCCCACCACAGTCGGTTCTACGCACCAGAACGACTCGGAGCTCTCAGGACTTTGATCAAGGATTGTCACCTCAGCAAAACCCCAAACTCACGTCGCGCTGCTACAACAACCTATTATTTCACTCCTGGAGTAATGATTTTGACACAATAGCGCTCATACCATAGGCAACAACTGACTTTTTAATTCTGCGGTGAAGGGTATATTAGATTTGTCATAGCCGAATACAGCACTATTACATGTTTTTTCTGCTCTTGAGTTGGCAATTTCAACTGGGCGTTCTTGCACGACTGATATTTAAAGCCGAATTCGAATTTTTTAATGCGGGCAATGGCGGCTTATCGGTATTCGATTACTAGTTTCAATTGAAGAAACCAAGCTCAAAGACGCATGAATTTACTATGTAGACTGCTTTAATTAAGTGAGCAAAGTTGTAGTGATTACTTAGAAAGTTTAAAGGCGGAAAGATTAAAGAGAAATACGTGCAAGAGTAGGCAGCATTGTATTTGGCGGCATCACCTTGAGTGGTTTATTATTATTTCTTAAACGTTTCGAAACCACTACTGAGCACTTTTATCCAAGATGATTGATGAACAGGTGTTGAAGAAGGGTTACTAATCGCAATGATGAGTAATGAATAATGTTTTTTTTTCAAAGTAATTTATGCTCTCAACATTGAAAAAGTTTCTTTTAAAAAAAGTTTACAAAAAATTAATCAGAACTTTAGTTCAGTTCTGTTGATTATGTCAAACGATTAAACGAACAAACACAGGACTCAATATATAAACTCCATTCTGTGGTGACGCTTTCCAAACTGGAAGGTATAAAAAAGATTTCCAAATTGTCCTTTTGCATTTAAATTTTCCTATAGTTAGAAACATGTGATAATTGGAAGGGCAAATCCCTCCTGGAGGTTTATTCTGGCAGTCGTGATCGAATACTTTTTCGATTCGAAAGCAATCTTATTTCAAATTCTTTCATTATATACTGAACGAATGGAATTTTTTTTAGTGTTGTAAAAACTCAAATAAATGCTTTACAACACAGAAAAAATAATTTCGGTTCGTTCAGTATCGACTGACAAAATTAGATATTAGATTGCTTTTCAATTGAAAAAGTATTCGATTACGATTGCCAAAATAAGCCCCCAGGAGGGATTATCGCTTATTCCTATATATTTCTAGTACTTGGGGTGCCTATACTTAACATGATTGCGGTTGTATTTTAATATTTGCTGGTGATTTACGCATGCCGGGTAAATGGCTAATTTTGCTTTTGCTATTTGGTGTGCTTTTGCTATTCAAAACAGAACCTACTTTCCCGGTGAGGTTAGGTAGCTCCAGCTAATAAGCAAGTCGTACGGTCATGGTGCGGAAGGGCATGCACTTAAATTACTTCCTGTGTGTAGATACACTGGGGCGCTGGTATATACTTTGTTTTTACTCGGTGTTAAGAGAACCGTGTGATTAGCTTCAATTGGTATTATGTAAGAATGTTAAAATCTTGAAACAATCGTATCATAAATTATATTCCCCACTGTTCAGCAACTAGAGGTTAAACAAGGCAAATGAAAAGCAAAATATTTATGTGAAATTTCAACAAGAAATCTTTCATAATTTAGACAATAGTCGTCACACGAGTACATTACTCCCACTCAAATGAACATACAATTGATTGCTTTTTTCAAATATTTTTTAACATAATATTTTTCTGCAAATTTTGTTTATTTTTAAAATTGAATGAAAATGTAACTTCTAATTTATTATTAATAAAAGTTTATTTAATTTAAAATAATTTATTCCCACTTAGTTATAATTAAATAAATTTGTCTTGATTAATTTGTAAACAAATAATTTGCCACATCATATTTTTAATCTTTTATATGAAAATGAATCACTTCCACTTAATAAATCATACAAATTGTTTAGATAAATGGTACGTACCGGCAGGTATTGAATTTCTAAGAAACCCATTTAACAGATTGATTACATTTTATAGCACATAGTTTTTAATTTTTTTCCTATTTGTTTAGTTTAAAAAACGAGATACGAAAAAAACGGTTTTTTTTTTTTTAAAAAAGCAATAAGATAAATTGTTGTGGTTACTTAAAATTAAGTGAATTAAAATTTTTTTCTTTAAATACGCTTCCGAGAAAAGGGTGCTTCTAAACCAGATAAAACTTAAACGGTAAAAAATAACACAAACAAGTTTAATTTTATCGAAAGATCAATACATGTCATTAACATTTGGAAATGATTTCGGGGGCATATGGGCGCTTGACTAAGCGCATTCTGAACGCCTAATTATGGGCCACTTAATCGAGCATTGCTGACCGAATAACACGAACAATGTTGGTCTCCAAGGCGTCAATTGTTGCTGATTCATCAGCATAAGCCAGTGACTTCACGTAGCCGCAAAGAAAATAGTCGAGAGGTATTAAATCGCACGGCCTTGGAGGCCAATTAACAGTTCTATTTGTCGAAATCAATTTATCGACAAAATTTGATTTAAACGCAGCGCCATCCTGTTGAAACCACACCTCGTCTGAACACTTCAGCTAATAATTGGTTTGGCGCATATGCCAAAAAGTCGTAGTGGAGAAAACAACAATGAAGATTTACATGAAGTTTTCTGAAAATATACCCGATAGAATTTTTTGTATTTTTACCACTGCTTCCGGTATATGTTTTAAAGAAAAAATAGTAGTATTTTGTTGAAAGTGAGAATTGTTGTTATGTGCCGCATACGCCTCTTTTCTAAATTTATTTTTAAAAAGTAGCTTTATGTGCTGCATAATTATACTTACAGCTGTGTATTGAGTTGTTATCATTTTATTATGCTTTTGCTTTAAATTCTGTTTTTCTTACGACAATGAAGCAAAGCAAGAGTTAAATGTAGTGGCTTGTCATTTTTTTATTTTTTTTTTTTTCTTTCGCTTTTATTACTTTTTTAAGCAAAGCAAGAATCAAATTTATTTTGTCCGTTTTCGTATGAGGAATTTGTTGCACTCGCCAAATAGTGGCGCGTAAAGCAAAACAATGCCTAATAAACTTTTATATCGCAGAAACCATAAGAAATTTCGTGCAACAGGTTTTGGATTCAGAAAGGGAGCATTGTGGTATTAACTATTTTTTTTTTAAAAGGTCGGTAGGTTAAACCAATAATTAGATAAAGATCTATATCCCAAAAAAAAAAAATTATTAAACATAGTGCGGTAAAGATCTCCAAAAAGTAACCGTAAAGCGACTTCATTTTTAAAGATAATAAATAAAGATGTGTAAATCGCATCAAATGGTTCATTTTTCTAGATGCAATAAAGCTTGAAGGGTCTGCTGTGTTGGCGTTATGCCAAAAATGAGCCAGATCGCTGAATACAAGTTTGTGATAACATATCGATGACTGATTTTTAAAGTAAATCTGGATAATTTGGTAGCGTTGTTTGAACGAGTATTTATTCATGATAATTTGCTAAAGTATACTGATCGTAAATGTCCTTAAATGAGCGCGGCATGACAATTCATTTCACAATAAAAAAACCTTGGGAAAGGTCTGTCGGACTTAAAACAACACTCTATACTTTTGCTATTAGTAAATTAATACAATAAAAGTGAATCCAGCAAACACAGTGGTGAGAACAGAATTCAGTAACAGTTTTTATTTAAAAGTTGAACTAGTGAATTCCAAATTAAATCGCATCATATTTAACAACGGTACATTGTTTTGTATTAGAAATTTCTCTGAGGTGGCCCGGTTTTTTCTTCTTTTTTTCTGTATTAGAGTATCGGCGATGTTTGGTTTATCATTATTTTCTAATAAATGTTTGTGTGATTTTATAACAAAATTTGAATCTCACTTAAATCCGGACTTAAATTTCTTGCTTTTGAACTATTCCTGACGACTTTTCCAATGTGTTTTTTGAGTCATTAGATATATGTAGGAGCAGCTAATACTTTAAGCCATCTGGAGCCTCAAAATTATAAATGAAATAATTGATTGTTGACGAAACCGCTTTAAGGAGAATCACATTTGTGTCATAGAAACCAATCTTATCGGTATTGGATTTGAAACCGTAAAAAAAAAATACATTGGTGTCATGAAATCCAATGTTGTCGGTTTTTTATTGAAAATAAACCAAGCAGCTTCAGCTCTTGTTTTTTTTTTGTTGGAAATAATTATAGTTGTTAAAAGCTTAATTTTTTATTTTTTTTCAGCAGTTAGATTTTTCACAGATAGAAGTAAATAAAATTGGTAAACTTGTATTTTTGCATGTTTTCGGTAGTCTCCGGCAGCGGGCTGCTGCAAACTCGCAAAAGTCTTATTTTCACTTATTTATATTTTTAACAAATTCGCTTTATACCTACATAGTTTTACAAAACAATAAAATTACACAAATGAAAACAACAATTGCAATGCAAGTAATACAACGATGACATTTATTTCATATGCTTACTGTAAGTCCACTTCTTATTTTCTTTTCTATAATTTTCCTTTAATTAAAAACACAGGTTTTAACAATATTTTTGCGCAAAAATCATAATTTACAAAATTGTCAAACAAAAGATCAAAAACATTAAACAGCTGATTCGAATATTGGTTTCATTTGCATTCGAAAATAACAAATCCGACTTGTTTTAATGACACCAAATAAAACCAATATTGGTTTCAAAACCGACAATGAGCAAAACCGACTTGAATTCTATGACACCCCTAATTGGTGTTTAAATCGAAATCTGTTGGTAAAATCTTAAAGGTGTCGGATTAAAGGCTGGCTGATTGTCCTAAACCTAGTTGTGAAATAAGTGCTCTTGCAATTCAAAAGAGTTGTATTAGAAATAAATCTCTGCCAAAAAAGTAGCTTATGTCGAATATTGTAGTTTCGAGATATCCTTTGTTGCAGTTTTATTCTTTTTTGCTTAGTCTGTATATTATCGTATTAGTTACAACTACAAGAGAGGCTAATTGTAAATGTTTAAAAACAAAATTTTAGTTAATATAAAAGATTTTTCACCTTTTCTTCTTGTAATAAATTAATTCTGTCTTATATCGACTAGAGATTCTTTAAGCTCAAAAAAAAAAATTCGAACTTAACGCTATTGTGTTTGTTGGGATATGCTTAGACACTTTGACTAAGTGTATGGGTACAAATGTAGGTATTTCAGTGTCTTTGTGACTGTGAATGAAATTGGCTTAACATTATAATCACATAAATAGATATGTATGAAGATATTTTCAGTTTTATACTCGTGATTTTTTTTATTTTTTAATTTTTTTTTGTCTTGTCGCTATTTTTATTTTTTTATGACGTTCATTGTACTGCATGTGCTGCCGTAAATATTTTCTAAATGCCCTGCAGGTTGTTTTGGAATACTCTTTTTCACCCATTAAGGACAAAAAGATATTTTTTGTAGTATCCATTCGTAATTTATGAAAGAAAATATATTGTAAAAATTTTCTTCTTTAATAAATTTTAAAATTGTTTTGATCAAAATTTAAAAAAATTTTGCTCTAAATTACAATAAAGCTGTTAACTTTTTTTTTCTCGTATTAATTAATTATTATTTAAATTAATTAAAAATTAATTAATTATGTTGTGAGCCTATGTTGCAAGAGGGTGGTACAGTTCTCTGAAAGCTTAAGTCCTCTTTTGTGTTATATGTATATCCATTTCTATTTCTCTTTGCGATTAGCCCCATTTCTATTCATTCGGCTGAATCCACACCAATAAAAGACAAAACTATTTTGCCTTTAAAGTCAAAAACACTTGTTCAATGCTAACCCACATCAAAACAAAACGTCTTATCAAGTTTTTGCCTTAAAATACACCCGATAACCAGTTAATGTTTTTTTTGTCTTTTTTGGTTGTTTTTTACTTGTCTTAATTGGTTTGGGTTACATCATAAGAAAGCACCAGTGTTACCCAACTAAGCATATTTTATATGCTTACTGCTTTTTAGCATATTTCTTTGTCCAAAAGCATTTTTTTTACATATTTTTACTTTTTAGAAAAGCAGATGTTTTAGCGTTTTTTTTTTAAATAAAATTTTTTATGAAATGAAAATAAAAATCCATTTTTATTTAGCAGATTTTAAGCATAATTTTTTATGAAATTTTTTTTGTAATAATGTTGCATATTTTTAGCAAATTTTAAATATTAAAAATTTCATGTTTTAATCTTAGCAGATTTTTAGCATATTTTTTTAATGTAATGATTCACCAGATTTTTTTTAAGTTTTGGTATATTCTCACCAAACAGTTATGCCAACACTGGAAAGCACGGAATTATTTGCAATCAAGTTCGTTTCAGTCGGTTTTGTCTTACCCTGGGGGTTATTATGTAATTCGATTCGAAACGAAAATACTTTCGAAAGAAATTTCCGTATCGAAAATGAAATGGTATTTTCTAATCCGTTCGAAAGCCCCACAGATTTGTATTTGTTAAAAAAAGGGAAAAACAAAGTGCTGCCAAATTTATAGCCGATAAATTTGACAGTACCTGTCAATATTGACAGAAATTTTTTGAAAAACAAGCGTTAATAAAAAAACGTTAAATTTTCCGCAAAATGTAAATATAAGTGAAAACTTCAAAACAAAATAAACCCAGTAAAAACTTCGCCTACAAAATAATGTGTTGAGTAATCAGAAAAACATAAGAGCACTACTTACAATTCTACTGAAAGAACCAATGAATTTTACAAGGGATGTCCCAAAATGAACGCATTCAAAAGCAAGTCATTATTTTTTTACTTTAATACATCCAGAAAAAAGTAGTTATAGAAGTTGTTATACATGTAGTTATAGAAGAAAGCTACTACATAATGAGTTAAAGAAGCTATTCATTTTGAAAAAGTAAGCGAAGTTTTTACTGGGAAATAACAAATAACACTACGTGACAATTTTTTGACCAAATGAATTTTACACCTAATCTTTATGTAAAATTTTCCGCTGAATCCGAATATGAAGTCAGAATTGTCAAAAGTAGAACAGTTTTTGAGATATTCCAAAATAACCGTTATTTGTGTTTTTAAAAAAGATGCTGTGACTGAAATGCAAATATCTTCAAAAATTTTAAACGGATTATGTAATTCTTTCTTTCTAGTGAAAGGTTATAAAATTTCTAAAATAACCATGGATTGCTGACTTCATATTCGGATTCAGCGGAAAATTTTACATTAGCTGTCAGATTCATTTGGTCACGACTTTGTTGAAATTTTGTCACGTAGTGTAATTATTTATAAAAATATAACGGTCTAAGAACATAAATTCTGTTCCATTGTGGTTGGAAGATAGCGATTAAGAAAGTGATGCAATTGCAGAAAGAGTTCAGAGGAAAATAATACGAGATACATCCGACATTATGAGCCTTGATAATAGTACGTAAGAAAGATTTTTAATTATCAAATTTAATTATAAAAATACTATTTTTAGTTTCGTGAAAAACTTTCGGCTTAATAAAAATTCATTTATGTATGTAAACAATTGTATATACATATGTAGGGTGATTTAAAGCCACCTGAAAGATCGACAGTCATTGCACCTTTGATGAAATTAGCTTCAACATTAAAATGTTTGGTACAAGGTGGATACCAACATCAGATTGACCAAGATCGTCTTGTAGGACTTTCACACTCATCAATTTCCATATGCTTATCTGAGGTATGCGAAATAATCGAACAAAATATTTGTCCGAAGCATATTATCTTTGAAATGACTGAAGAAAAAAAGATGGAGGCGAAAAGATGGTTTTTTTTTAATAAATGTGGAATACCTGGAGTAATTGGCCAAGTAACGATGAGCATTTATACTTCAACCGAAAACAGACATTTAACTCTTCTCATACCTAGTAACATAGCACATTTGTAAAAATAGTTAATACAAAATCGATTAAATGAAAACTCACTTTTTTCCACTTTTTCAATTCACGATACGGTGGACCAACCGCATCTTAATCCTTTGATAGTCTTTGCCACAAATCCTTCGACTTGCTTTTAGCATTTGCAACATTGAGGTGCCCCTTTGCTCAATATGCATGTGCAATTATAAAATCAACCATCACCATATTCTGTCTTGGTTTTGTAAACATTGCTTTGTTTAAGCTTTCCCTAAACACAACCCAAATTTAAAAAAATTACTATGTATAAAAATTTTCAGACTAAAAACAAGGAGTTGTGACAACAAACAGAGTAAAAATTGTGATTTCAAGTCACTCACAGTTCTGAATATAGAGGAAATCGTATGTTTTAAATTATATTTTACACTTTTTGTAAAAAGTTTTATTTAATTACTTACATTTTTAAATTTTTTATTGTTTTCGCAAGCACAGCACCTTTCGAATAATTTACGAAAAATTTAAATGAACTGACATTTGCTTTCGTATTATATAGTTGCAATTGTAAAAGGGTAATTTATAATTTACGAAAAGGGGTAAAAAAAATCCCACAAAAAGAAATAATTTCCGAACGTTCGAAAATAAATTTTCGAAAAACGTACTAAATACATAATACAATTTGTACGAATTCGTAAATCTTTTCTTTCGAATCGTATTACATAATAACCCCCCTGCCTTTACACATGCAAGTAATTACTTGCAAGCAGTGCACACGTATTATCAACGAAAATGTCGAAGAAAAAGCCGCAAGTAGCTTGAGTGTTTACACAGTCAGTTGTAAGTTCATTTTTCAAATGTTCTCGAAGCGAAAACATCTTTTTAAAAAAAGGTTTGTTTTTCGGTTTAAAAACATTACCATGTTGAAAACATTATCATGTTATAATAAAATAAATTTAATTATTTTTTCTTTATTTAATGTTCGGTCCATCTTGATGAAAAAATTATGTTTATTTTATAAAATATGTGACTTCAGTATTGCCGTTGTGGCGATATCATAATGTTGCTGAGAAAATATTGTAATTAACAATTTTTTTTTTTTCAAAATTCTTAAAATTCATGATTAAAATTACCATTAAGATGCGTTGTTGTATAGTTGTGCTGTTTATTTGTTATTTTTATAAATACACAGAAAATCGGCTATAAACATAACTTTTATTTTACTAAGAACTAGTAGATTGATACAAAAGTCATCCACGGCAACACTGTTTCTTCATTTGTCATTTTACTTGCAGCAAGTGTCAGAAATTTACTTGCAAGCAAATTCTTTTGCAAGTTGAACAACTCGAGCTGCAAGTACGAAAAATTTTATGGTATTAGTGAAAAAGTGTTAGTGTATTGAGTTTTTCGAACTTGCACTTGCAAGTGTAAACCCTAGGTTACTCTGTGTGGGTATGTTGTATCAATTGAATGAATTGAATTGATGGTCTAAACCACATATATTTTCTCCAACCAATATTTTGTGCCAAGTCAAAAATACAGTTTTGCGCTTGTTTTGTTTGGTGTGGGTTGTCTCATTAGAACTAATGTTCTGTTGTCTTATAAGTCCGAAATAAAATGATTCGTCTTTTATTGGTGTGGATTCAGCCTTACAAAAGATAATTATGAATATTTTTTTTATTTGGGAACTGCTGCCTACTAAAGTGCATTCTAATTGCTTAAATTGTAATTATTGTATTATTATCCCAGTGGAATATTTTTTGTTAATTATAACTTTAATTTAACTTTTCTTAATAATTATTTATTATTTATGAATTATTAATTAAAAAAGGAAAAAATCACAATCACATGACATGCAGTAACAAATTATGTTAATAACCATAACGTATAAAAAACAACAACTTAAAAATAGAAACATTTTGTGAAATAGGGGATACACGGGATAAAGAAAACGTTTCTTCAGAATAAAGAAATAAAACTTTATTTTAACATCACCGCGCTGCGCTGTTCAATTTTCAACCGGTTTTAGTGGATTTAAAAATCGCTTGAAATTTTAAAAACGATTATTTGGAAATCGATGTTCAAATAATCGAAATCGACATGTTCAAATAACAATTATTAAATTTAAATTAAAAAATCAAGAACTTAAAAATCATTTGATTTTATAAAAACGATCAAAATACTGTTAATGACTTGGCTCTCCCATATTTCTTGTGGCTGCTTCTTTCCTTTAAAAATTCAAAAATAATAATTATTTAAGGTTCCTGAAAATAAGTATAGCTTTGTGATCAGGATTGATAGATCATTCAGAATTTGGAGAAATAATATTTTTGAAATTTTTCCTGCTTCTGAGGTAAAAGAAACTCGTATTGCCGTCTTATATTTAATATTCACTTAATATTTTTAAAAAATCTAAAAAAAAAAGCTGCTAATAGCAGAATTACATTTTTTTGTATAAATAAATTTTAAAAAAGTCCCCCTTCCCAAACGGTAAGACTGGATCTGCGCCTGCATATGGATGTGAACATTAAAAAAAAAAACAAGATAAATAACTTTTTATAATCTTAAGATATTTAAATTCCTATTATAAAAAAGACTTTTATTATCTAATAAAATTTGTCTATACAATAACTATAAAAAACAAATTAATTTATTATTCCAACACATTTTTCTTATGACCTACGATTTAAAAATCTGCTAAAAATATTTAAATTTCTGCCACTAATAGTTTTATCCCTCAAAAAATTGTTTCTTTTCATAATTTAATTTTGATCTGTTTTTAGACACTTAAAAGAACACTTTTTTTTGTTATATCTCAAACGAAATGCTGTTGCTTGGATGACAATGAACTTTATTTTTCTGTGACCAAAAAAAAAAAAAACATTTGTATTCATTCATTTAGATATTTAAAATTTTTTGATTTTTAAAAGTCAACGTTACAATAAATAACACTTACAAGTTTTTTTAAATTCTTTTATTGTGTTTAAATTCTTACATTTTTTGACGAGGCCACCTTTTGTAAGGGGCAACTTTGTGCCAGGAATTATAAACAGTTGCAAAGAAAGAGACAAGTTTTTACAAAGTTGGTCAGCGTCGAATGTGTGTTGATAATCACACCCAACGTGAATAAAAATTCCTTGGGAGTTTTTTTCCTTTTCCCATTTTTATAATTGAATTAACATAGGAAAAATGGAAAAAGGGAAAAAACTCGCAAGGAACTTTTATTCACGATAGAGGTGAATATGAAATATGATCATAAAATTTACCGATATATAGATGACATGTTGAACTAAAATGTCTTGTTTCTTACAAAATCACCCTGTTAAAATCTGGGTAATAATATATTGAAATTGAACGTAGCACCAGTAATGCAAAATATGACACAATTGGGTAATTTGTTGCACTGTTGAATCTTTCATTGCCCTGTGGTACTTTCTAAACTATTTCAGCCGTTTCAGGTCAAAGTTCAACTAACTGGTTTAAACCAGTGTTTGAATATAAACAGTACATTATTTAGCGTTCGGGTCACACACCCAGGAACGATATCTATTTTTTTAGTGTTTGTGTAGACGAACATAACCCTTTAATACCTTTCGTAACTATTTTCAACAAAAAAGAGCCGAACAATTGTAGTGATACTGTAGACAAACATTGTATTTTAATGTTCTATAGTGTTTCTTTTTTTTTCATTAATAAAGAAATGAACAAACAAACAATTTTAGCACGAACAGCTTGTGTGTGTATTGTGTATATGTTTTGTTTGTGTAAAATTATTTTGCTGGCTTTTTGCTTTTTTCCGTATGTGTATTTTGTTTTTGTAAACAATTTTTGGTTTTATTTTTACCAGCCAAAAGGGACGAATATTAATGACCCGAACCGAACACAATAAAGTTTCTGGTTAAAAACAAAACCGAAGGGAATTAAATGTTCCCATTTTTGTTGAGTTGGATAAAAACAGTATTATTTTTGTGTTCGAAAGATGACAAACAGGGAAACGTTTTTTTTTAAATGATTTTCTACACAACCACTATTAGCGTTTGTGTTTTTAACAAATCTACCGAACCGAACACTAAGGAGCGATATTTAGTTTTTATTTTCGAACACTGGTTTTAACCGTTCAGTACATTTCCAATTTAATTTCGAAACTACTTTGGTTTGATCAAAGATATGAAAATCGTTCGAAGTTTCTACTAAAATTTTTTATATTCACACAAACTTCTTTTTGTTGTCAAACCGATTGTGTAGTTAATTTGGCCATTTATAAAAAAACTCCTGACTTTTATTTGTAAATCTGTCTTGTTTCAAATAAATATTCCGCTTTTTTTTAATATTTTTAAACATATTTCTTTGTTATTTTCTTAGTATTTTTTGCTGGAATAGTTAAATTTTTTCGTGCATATAAAAACTTTCACTGTAAATAAATATTAGAACACCAGGCTTGCCAGTTAAGCACTTGTAGTGCTAGATTTAGCACATTTTTTTCTGTATTAGCACTAAGAATTTCGAAAAAAGTGCTTAGTGATAGTTTAGCACATTTTTATAATTATCTAGTATTTTAAGCACTTGTTTTAGATCCCAAAACCACTGAAAAACTCACATAATCGATTCGAGTAAAGTATTAATTCTTTAAGTGTATCAAGAAAAATACATACATACATATTAGGCATATAACGTTTTACAATTTTTGCAAATACCTGTAGGAAAAATGGAATAGAATAGTCGAATACAGCATATTTTTTTTAAATCACAAAAAAGTTTTCGCATCAAACGCAATTACCAATTAGCAATGTCAGTACTCAGTAATGCTCGTTGGAATTCTGTCACTTCTGTCTTTTATACTTATTCCGAAATATCAATTGTAATTATTTTCTAGTTATAAATTGATCATCATACTATCAACAAAAATAATTTCGCCACACTACAAGAATCATTGTCGGGCTTTAGAGAAGCAAATGAATGTTTGCCCAGACGTTGGAACAAAAAACTATCAGCTTTTCAGAAAGTTCAGCGAGGCAACCTTCTATTGGACCAAAGACCAATTGGATAGACCTTGCTAAGAACTAGAATGAAAACAGAAATGTTATGTTCAGTTAAATGCATAAGAGAAGGTGCAAAATTAGACAACGTTTGTTGCCACACTATAAACATATCGGACGATATTGTAAAAAATCGGTTGATCTGAAAAGGACCAAAGTGAGTTGGTATATGAGGAAGATGAAAATTACTTAATTGAAATTTTAAACAGTTGCAACAACATTATTTAATGGCGATTTATTCTCTGAGAAAAATATGTTACAGTATATACATGTAAAACTTTCTAGTGTTACCTATAATCACTCAAAGTGTTACATGTTGTGCAACTTCAATAGAACATGAGCCATTTTTAAGGCTATTTGAGCGGTTTCTGCACGCTATTACGGTTTGCCAACTAATATATACCTTAAATAAAAGTAAGGGTAAAATATGCAACATGTTTTGCATGTTTTTCATAAAATATATTAAAATGTATCATAATAATAAGTGTTTATATTAAACAAAATGAAGTTGTTAAAAAAAATTCAAATGTAAAGTTTTTATTCTATTCATAAAAATCAATGATACAAAACTAGCACTTTTGTTTTTCACTGTAGAACATTTAGCACTTTTTCTTGTCGATTTAGCACTTTTAATTTGAATTCTTCTGGCAAGCCTGTAGAACACGCACGTGCAATCGTATTAAGATTTTTTTTTAACACTATAATTTGCGTGCGGTTTTCTTTTAGCTTTCATTACACTACAAAGTGTTTGATGAATTATAAGGTCAAGCAAGCGTTTATTTTAGCTTTAAAGTAGTTCATTTAATTAAACCTATTAAGTGGCATGTTAAACGTTGCTATTAATGCGGATGTTCGTACAATATAAAGCCTAAAAAAAGTTCATGTATTCCGTTTTTTTATCTTAATGACTAATTAAATAAATATAAAAACGCTTAAAGCCCCTTCATCCAATTATTTGGCAAGACCTTTAGCGTTTAAGTGTTATAATTAAGATTGAAAACAAATTTGGTTATGTGGCATGTTTTAAGTTCATTAACGTACCATGAGTAATAAAATACTTGATTTATACATCCTTTTAAGATAAAAACCAGAAATTAGAAGAATTATGAAATTTCTTAATTGTTGTAAATTTTATTTGAAAGAAAAAAACAAAAAAAAATTAAAAGATGAAGATTTTTTTGCAGACATTAAGCATTTAAAATTTGAAAAAGTAAACGAGGGTTATGCAAAATGAACAAGACGTGTTCTGCAAATTTCATTCACGATTAACACTGGTGAATCCAGTGTGGGTTGACACCAGCACATAGGTGGTAATTTTAGTGTTGCTAATAATTTATATGTATACAACAAATAAGTATATGATTGAGCAACTTTGACATGATTGTTGTAATGAAAATTAAAACGTGTATACCAAATTTAATTAAACGATCTATAAATTGCGACCTGTACTTTGTTTACATAGACAGCCGGCCTGCCGGACGGAAGGACACCGTAAGAACGATTCAGTAAACAATTCTTAGCCCATCCGTATGCTAGGAGGTAATAGGACCAATATTTTTTTGTGGTGCACACATCAGAACGAACTCATAATTCCCTCATTAACCCGGCGGAAAGCGTTAGAATACAACTGAAGCAGCAGATCATAAAACTTTCCTTTATAAACTGTTCGACATTTGCGGACGACACTGCTTTTCTAAGCGTGCACAAAAATCGTCATGAAGCATCACGTTACTTACAGGATCATATATTTCAACTAGAAATATGGTTAAAACAATGGAGGATAAAAGTCAATGAGCAAAAATGCGTACATATAACATTCACCTTGCGTCGGGAATCATGCCCTCCTATTAAAATCAATAATCAAATAATACCTCAAAGTTCGAATGTAAAATATCTCGGTATACATTTATATCGACGTTTGACGTGGAAAAGCCATATAGAGGCAAAATTAACTCAAATGAAACTAAAAGCCATACAAATTCATTGGCTTATTGGAAGAAACTCTGTTCTTAGTCTCGACTGCAAACTCCTAATTTACAACTCAATTCTAAAGCCAATCTGGTGCTATGGTATTCAGTTATGGGGCACTGCCTCGGCTTCTTATATCGAAAAAATTCAAAGGCGCCAAAATAAACTTCTTCGAATAATCACAGCTGCCCCTTGGTATGTTCAAAATTCAAATATTCACCAGGATCTTAATGTTCCTTTAGTAAAAACTATGATTACGAAATATGCAGTAAAATACTTAAAAAGGCTTGAATCGCATCCCAACCCACTAGCTCGAAATATTTTATATGATATCGGCCACACTCGCTTAAGAAGAAGAGACACTGCAGCACTTATCCAATTAGATGAGCGATAAACACCTAGATAAGTGAACAGAACCCGTGATGAAGAAAATTTTTGTCTGGCACTGGCAGGATATAAAATAAAGTATTAGGTTAAGATTTGATTAATTATTGTTAGTTCATATTTAATGTATGAAGATTCAATAAATAATATTGCAAAAAAAAAAAAAAATAAACTGTTTATACATATTAAAATGTTAGACAGTGTTTTGCTTCCTAAAACAATAAATAACTTAACAAAGATTGTATCTTTTAACACTTTCAAAAATAAAATAAAAAACAATAAAATTAACTTGAAATATAACATCCACTTGAGGAAACGTATAAATCTAGGTGAGATCAATAGTTTAAATAAAATCGCGTCGCATTGCAGTCAAACTGAAATCAAAAAATCATCGAACAGATTTCAACAACTAATTGAAGCAATAAAAAAATCAAATTATTTATGTATATAAATGGTGTTTTTTTAGTCCCGATAGAACTCGTGCTGCGCTAACTTTTTGAAATTTTTAATCAGAATACTCTGGCAAGTCATCATAAACAGAGTCACGTTTGAACAACCCTACCAAATTATTAAAATTTGCTTAAAAAATCATTAATATTTTTTGCTTAATAAGTTTGTTAATAAACAAAATTGCCGCAGACCCTCCAAACTCCATTATATCCAGAAAAATGGCACGTTTGATGCTGTTTACACGCTGGTGGCATCATCGGAAATTTTTTGCCACAATATTGTTTTTAAAACTACTGCTGCCAGATTTTACGATTTATCGTCATTTTGACGATTTTTTGTTCCGACATTAGCAAAGTACCGATTTGCTGATTTTTCTCTGAAAGGTGACGATTTTATTCAGTCTTCAAAATAAAACAATTTTAAGCAGAGTTGGAAAAAACAATATTTACTGTACTTAAGTGTTCCGTACGGTAGAAATATGGAAAACACAAACGCTTACTGTGTTTGTATAGTAAATACCTTAAAAAACTTCTCTCTGTTTGTGGTCTTCGTACACAATAATAATACTATATAAAATCAACTAAACATAAAGATTAGAACATTTCATATCGCTCTGTTTGTTCGTAAAAAAAAAACAGAAACTTCGTTGGATTCGGTTCAGCACACTAATGTTTGTTCGTTTCAGCTTTGGTCAGCGCCCTCTTGGCTGGTAAAGATAACAAAAATTTGTTTACAAAAACAAGATAAATATGTGTTTTTAACAAAAAAAAATCCAACAAACAGTTTTTACAAAAATAAAACATTTACACAATACACACGCAGGCTATTGCTTAAATTTTTGGTTTGCTTATTCCTTCATCAATGTGAAAACCCACTTTAAAATATTGAAATATATTGTATGTGTAAAGATGTAAAGAAAACTCTAACTATTTTTATTAATATTTAATTTACTTGATCTTTTATTATTTGATTTATGAACAGCCGCTTGTGCGACTGTTCTTCTCTTGCTTGTGTTTTACAATTTCTTTATTTATTCTTATTTTATTTAATATTTGCGGGACAGCCGCTTGTGCGACTGTCCGCTTTGATAGTACAATTCTTAATCTTAATTATTATTTATTCTTAATAACTAACAACTTATTTTTACTTATAAAATAATGCTTACACAGCATAATTTATTATTAAATCAGTGAGAATATGCATCGTTGCAAATTCTCACTGATGGGTTTGATGTGTGTGGACATTTTTGCTTACACAAAGTGTGAAGCTCGTGTTACATACAGAAGGTATGGTAACGACGACTTGTCAAACACACTACACCTCCCTTTTTCGGAAAAGAATAATCAATACTAGTTTGATTATTCTTTTATATAACATAACGTTGAAAATACAAATTAAATTATTTCCCTCACTCTCCCTTTTAAAAGAAAAAAAAAAATTTTGTTATAAAAAAAAATTTTTTTTTTCAAATAGGCGGAACCAAATTAGAACATTATAGTTAAAAGAAAAATTAATCTTGGCTCGCCGTTCAATATTTAAGGGGATGAGTAGGAGTGGGGATTACGTACAATTATTAAAATTAAAAGGTCATTTTTTTTTTTTTTCTGATAATTGTGATTCATTAAAAGTTATAAGTGTTATAAATGTAAAAAAAATACTAATTCACTAATTCTAATTCAAAGTTAGAAGGGTTATAAATGTAAAAAAATAAAAAAATTTAAGTATTCTTAGTAAGAAATTATATTATTTTGAGTCCTGTATATAGGAATTATAATTGTTTCTTATATGCGCGTGACATTGGATCTTTATGAAAATAGTTTTAATCGTGAGTACATTAAAAAAAAAATATATATATATATATATATAGCCGATTTATTACCCTTACCTTTGAGGGTTTCATTATTAGGTCCTAGGAAAAATTGACTTTCATCTAGTGAAAAGTCACAATGTTGTCAGATTATAATTATCAGCTATTTTTTCAAGCTTTAGAAAGTGGTGACCTAAGTCTACATTTCTATTAATAATTAGATCTGTCAACCTAAAATCGGAAAGAACTTGCTTTCCTTTGAGTATATTTACTTTATCTTGAGTAAAATACTTTCGCGGCGTTTTACGGTACTCTAACTATGCGCATCAATTATAATTACTACTCAAAAAATAAAAAAAATTTTTAAAATTATGAATTGGGGAAAAAGGAATTCAAAATATATTTGAATTAAAAATATAAAATTATTTTCAATAATTTTTTTTTAAAAAAAAAATTATACAAATATGAATAAAAAATTATGTTCCTACTCGTTCTAATGAACGCTAAAAATTTAAAGCATTAAAAAAAAATTAAAATAAACGAATTCTAATTCGATCCTAGATTATGAATAAAGAATATTATGTTTCCTACTCGTTCTAATGAACGTTAAAAAAAAATTTAAAGTATGAAAAATTAAAAAAATTAATATAAACGAATTCGAATTCGATCCTCATGAGGTCATTTATATAAAAAATTTAAAAATATGATAAAAAAAAATATATGTAGAATTATGTTCTAAAATATAAAAGTATATTTGGAATAAAAAAAACATACAAAATATATAAAAATTGTCAAATCAGAGTATGTCAAATCAGGGTGTTTTAAGCGTAAATCTAGTAGCTCATCCTCAGCTCTACTAAAAAATTAAATTGTAAGAAAAAGAAAACTACCTAAATTAAAAATATGCATTTGAGGAAAAAAAAATTATTTTTAGAACTAGACCTCTCCTAAGCTAATTAATTAATGAATTATAGAAATAGTTTTTTTTTTTTTTTCAAACTGAAATATTAAAAAAATAAAATGAAATATTAGAAAAAAATATTTTAATTATTTAAAAGAGAACTAATCTAACTAAAGGGCCTAACCTAGTTGTTATGCTCCAAATCGAGCTAATCCTCCGCTTTGCTAAACAAATTAAATTGTATGCCTAAACCATACGTGGAAAAAAAAAATAATTCAATTTAAAATAATTTATGCTTCGTAATGAGCATATTGACATTTAACTCAAAAAATTATTAGTTCACTAATAGTGAATTAAGATATTTTTTTTTTTAAAATAATAAAAAATTTATAGAGAACTTAATCCATTTTTCTTTTGTGTTATACCACTGCAGGGACACGTATGTATACAGCGGTGAATTAGTTTTTAGTAGAAGTATTATTTAATTATTGATTTTTATTTTATTATACCATTTTTAATGGTTATTTAATAATGATTATTAATTTTTCTTGTTAGGGTTAGTTGTTAAAAATAAAAATTAAAAGTTGTATATATAAAAAATAATTTTAAAAATATTTCATTTATTTAATTTAAATCACTTTTTATTTATATATTTTCTTTGCTTTTTTTTTAAAAAAAAAAATTATTATATAAATTTTTCGCATCATTTTTTTTTTTTTTACTTAAAAACCTCATTTAAAATATTTAATTAGTTTTGATTAATTTTAAACTTTAATTAAAACATTAAGTTACTTTACGTTAATTTTATTTTTTTTTTTTGTTTGTATAAAAATTAACATTAAAAATTTTTTTTTTTTTGTTTTTATTTACTTTACACAAGAGTTTTGTTGTTTAAAATAATTGTTTTTGCTCTATCAAATATGATTTTTGTAGAAAAATTAAAACTTTTAATTATAAAAAAAAATTAAATAAAATAGATTAAATAAAGAATTTTGGATCTAATTATGCTGTTGTGAAGTGTTATTAAAAAAATTTTTTTTAAATCCTTTTATTTAGTTATTATTTTTTTTGTAAATCCTTTTTATATTTTTAATATGAAATATATAACGATGTTTATCAGGTGTTGTGAGGTTAAAAATTTTCATTAATTTTTTATTTAACTACTTTATTTTTAATTTTAGAAGTTAGATATATGCTTTTATTTTACTTAGAACTTTCAACATTTTTGTATTTTATATTTTTTTTAATTATTTCTTTTTGTTTATAATGTGTAATGATTCATATAGTAGCAATATTACATATATAGATTAATACATAATATGTATATAAACTATTTTTGTTTTCTCATTAACAGAATTATTAATGTTTAACTTTATGTTCCATTCCACCACTTTTTTTTTTATTCCCTCGTTGGCTGGTCCTTGGCCGACCAGACTGGCAGGATCGCCATGTAAAGATGTAAAGAAAACTCTAACTATTTTTATTAATATTTAATTTACTTGATCTTTTATTATTTGATTTATGAACAGCCGCTTGTGCGACTGTTCTTCTCTTGCTTGTGTTTTACAATTTCTTTATTTATTCTTATTTTATTTAATATTTGCGGGACAGCCGCTTGTGCGACTGTCCGCTTTGATAGTACAATTCTTAATCTTAATTATTATTTATTCTTAATAACTAACAACTTATTTTTACTTATAAAATAATGCTTACACAGCATAATTTATTATTAAATCAGTGAGAATATGCATCGTTGCAAATTCTCACTGATGGGTTTGATGTGTGTGGACATTTTTGCTTACACAAAGTGTGAAGCTCGTGTTACATACAGAAGGTATGGTAACGACGACTTGTCAAACACACTACAAAATCACTACAATTGTACTGTTTTATAACGAAAAACAGAACACTACATAATGTTTGTTACTTTCGTGAAAATAGTTGTGAACCATATTAAGGGTTGTATACTAATACACAAACACTAAAAAAATAGACATCGTTGCTGTACCGTACGCTAAATAATGTTCGGCATAATTTCGAACACGGATTTAAAGTCTTTTTATATGTTTGTGTATTAAACAGCATAAAAAAAGAAATTTTGTCAATTTGTATATCCATCCTTATAGTGAATAAAATTTATCTCGAAATTTATGTTTTTTATGTGATTAAAACATTAAACCAATACCTCATTCTTCTGTCAATGTAGAGAGAATTTTGAGTTAATCCAATTTAAATAATATACGTTAAAGTTCTATATTCGACTGTACTGAATTAAAGATTTACAGCCGTATTTATAATGGAAATTTGGCATGAAGTTAGCACAAAGTTTATTTATAATACACTTACCAAACTCTGGCGAACGATTTGCTAAACTCTTTTTAACCAGCTGCCAAACGTTTGCCAACTTGTAAGAAACAGCTGTTTAATGTTAAACAATTTGGTTGGTTTTATTTTAATTACTGTTTTATTTTATGTTTCTTTCTTTGTTTATTTTATATTAATTTTAAAAACTTTTTAAATTTGTTATATGTGGAGGAAAAGACAAAATAAAATTACAAAAAAATGACAAAACCAGCGATGATTAATTCAAACGTATTGCATTTTTCAGTAATATAATGTGGCATCATTAAAATTCAGTGTTGATTTTTTTTTAGTTAGCAGATGGATAAAAGTTGGTTATAAATAAACTCTGTGCTTACAAGCTGCTAGGCTTAATCGGCATTCTAGTTAGCAGCTCGTTGTACGTAGTGTACAAACATTGGCTACCTTTTTGTTATAAATACGGCTGTTAAGGTTTAAGGTTAGAGGTAATCTTGTATTTTTGGCTCTTATTTAAGTCATTTGTGGTTCGATCTAGGGGTCTTCGGAAATCCCATTTCATATACATACACACGTAAAGACAAACACACTGACAGACAGACAGACGGATATCGTTTAATAAGCTCCACTAATCATAAGAATCCATAATATATACTTATTCTATAGTGTCTAAAATTTTATATTTTAGAAATTTTATATGGAATGACAGTCTTATATCCTAGCCGTTATGCAAAAAACGCATTTTGAGTTTATTATTGGCTTTAATTCAATTTGTTCTCTCTTTCGTTTAATATCAATAACTTAAGTCAAGTACAACTCCTCTTATCGCAATCATCTGCTCTTTATGAAAAAAAAACTATGAAATAAACCAAATAAATATTTTTCAATTTAAAATTACGAAAAACTACAGTTTCTGACTTAAGCCCTTTTTGCCAAACGCCAAAGATATAAAAAAAAACTTATAGGCAGAACTGCCGTTTTTGGTTATTTCTAACCAAAATTGGTAATTTTTTTGTCAATGTGGAGATGCGAATATTTTTTTAATTTTGGTTATTTTTTTTTCTTAAAATAAAAATATCTAAGAATTTTTTTATATTTTTTTTTATCAGGATTTTGTCGATTTTTTCACAAATTTATCTGGCTGCATGGAGCACTGATTTACAGCTGTTGAGTTTAAACAACATATAAATTTAAGTTTAGTTCAACTAAACCAGCGTTTAAACATTTACTGATTTATTGCCATAAATCAAACGACATTGCAAAAAAGTAATACTCATATCGATTGTTTCTAAAAGTGAACTTATATTTTGCAAAGGGACATTTTTCTGTTTTCCTCTTTAATATTAATTTTCTTTTCAAAGCTTATTGCAATTATTTATTAATTTACACAGAATTACAAAAACAGTTAAATATTTAACAATAACTGTAAAAAGTATTTACTTCAAACTTAAATATAACAGAAAACAAATTTCAGTTCATAATTAGACGATGTTGACACAACATAATAAGAATTAATTTTCTGATTTTTATTATAGCCCAGAAGATGTAAAATTGTAAAATTAGAATAATTAACAATAAAACCAGGACCTCGAGCTTAAAAGAAAAAAAAAAAAAGTTCTTTTATTTAAAAGAGAAAACCTTATGAACTTATAACTTTTAACTTGCAACGCAGTGTTCACATACATATGTTTATATGTATTTATATTTATTTTTTTTTTTACTTTCTGTTCTTATCGCACCATAGTGAAGTGTATCCAAAATTCGACATAGCCGAATACAGTACTCTTAAGCTCGATTCACCCATGCGTTCTGAACAATATTTTTGTCCGGACAAATTTTTTTTATTGAGTTTGACGTCTTACACAGGGCTGTCAGATATGGCGATTTCTCGCCAAACGTGGCGATTTTGAAACTTGTTGGACGGTGGGATTTTCCATTTGACGACTGGTGACTTTTTTTTTTGGCGATTTTTGATATAACTTTCGATTTACTTGGCTATTTTTATATTATTTCATTACTCACTTTAAAAAAAATCTGGCAACTTTTTTTCACATGTTTTAGTTTTTTTATCATTTTACTATTTAATTCTAATAGTATTTTTGCAGGTCAAAACACCAGTCATGAAATCGACGAGGCTGAAGTGTACGATCTTATAGACTTGTGTACTCAATTTTAGTTTTTTTTTTTAACTGAAAAAATGATCTCCATCTTGTGTTGGTTCTTTAAAATAAAATTAAATATCATACTAGCTTTTTTTGTATGCAAAATTTAATTAAAAAAAATTTACGAGAACTGAACAAAATTGACGTTGGCGATGGAGCTCAAAAAAATCTGACAACCGAGGTCTTACATTTGAGAGAGAAATTATTTTGTTCAGCAAGTTTTTTCTTGAAATGGTTTACTTTTTGTTCAGAACAAAATGAACTGAGCTGCCACTTTTTCAATTTGTACATAAAAGTTGAAAGATTAAATATGAAAAAAAAAATAGAATTAAAAATAACAAAATCACTTTTCCTTTTTTCGTCCATTTTCTTTAACACACTTTTAGAAAACAATTCAATATAAGTAGTTTTCTAGTTATGCTGCCGTTATGTATAATTGTCTACATCTGTAAACCAAATGGTAGCTTTGTTTTTCCGGACAAATTTTCCGAAATGGATGAATCGTTTTGAAGAACATTCTCATTAAAAAAATTATTCTCCGGACAAAAATATTGTTCAGAACAAGCTTTTTTACAATTTCAAGTTATATCGGGCTTAAAAAACACCCTTTACGAATATATATTGTTTTTTTTTTTTTTTTTGTAAAGCCAGTACAAACTGTTGAAATTAATATTTTTTAAATTGAAATTACAACAATCAAAATTATAAGTGATAAAATTTACATTATTTTACTCTTTTTCAATTAAGAAAAAAATTTACCACAAGCTTTTGAAACTTTTGAAAATGTTTGCTGTCGAATTCAGTATTGTATTTTTATAGTTTGTTTTGCATCTTTAACAATTTATAAAATTTATTTATTAATTTTTTTAAATTTGTTTATTGTTTTTCTATTAGCGACACAAAAATTTGTGGTTTTTTGTTTGTAATAAAATTTTGTTTCTAGCAAAATAATGTCTAAATTATTTTAACCGCAATCATTAAATGTTTTTTTTTTTATACAAGTTTAAGTATTTTTTTAGGGCTTTTGTTTATTCAGAAATTACTTTTCTAAGTCTATGGAATTTTATTTGCAAAAATATTGTTTTTTATTGTCTGTATGTCTGGCATGACTTAAGTATTTCAATACTGGTTAGTTGGTATTTTTATATTGGGCGTATAAAAAAGTTTGATCCGTTCCTTAGACTACTATTTACTTTAACCAGCTTTTAACTTTTGAATAATTTGTAATTGTAAATTGTAAACAACAAACTTAAGACTCTTATAAAGCATTTGTTATGTTTAATATTGGGTGTACAACTTAAAAATGCATTATTTTTATAAAATTTTTAACGTTAATGTTGAAACATTGTACAATATAAATTTATTTATATTTTATTCCTATTTAGTCGAACTTTAGTTCTGTTATTATAAAAAGCAGTATTAATTTTTTTTTATTTTCGATATTTCAGTACTATTTGACAAGGTAATAAAAAAATTAGTAATTTATGCTAAAATTTAGTTAAGATTTTGGCCATCTTTAGTTATAACATTATCCCATCTATGGATGGGCAAAATCGAACCAATCAAATTTCGAATACCCTGTTCTAAAGTAAAGCCTATTTCAGTGAAAGCGGTCTGAATCGATCGAAACAAATGACAGGAGAGGCAAAGCTTCCCAACCATTATTTTCAAAATAGTTTTTAATTAAAGGGTGATTAAGCGTTTGGATCTTGAAAATTGAAAAAAATTGATAAATGAATGCCCGCCATTTACTTTTTAAAAATTATTTCATGTTAACGTTGCCCGCGACTACGCCGTAGGTGTTCTATCCTTGAGCTCCAGTTTTGACATAAGTTCTCCAGGATTTCGGCCGGTATTTTACCTATAGCAGCTATAATGTTGTCTTCTAGGGCTGAATTTGGGCTGGCTTGTCTATGTACGACGAGAATTCACGTATCCTAACAAAAAATTGTCAAGTGGGGTCAAATTGCATGATATTAACGCCATATGGACTGCTTCAAAACGTGGGATTAATTGCTTCTTATACCGTTCAAGCATCAATTCGGACACACAAAATCCACGTCACTCGTCTTTATCTCGTGAAGAACCTAATGAAACTGCTGCTTGATTTTGCAAGTTCTACTGGAATTTTACAACAATCTTAATATGGAAATGCCTTTAATTCATCAACCTCAAACAATTGTGGCTTTCACGAGCGGTCTTTGGCTGCTGGGCAGAAGTCACCACTTCTGAACCGCACAAACCATTTCCCGTACTTAACTTTAGCAACACTTTAAACTAAGATTCCATTTTCAGTCGTATTTCATGTGCTGATGGGGTCAACGGTCAAAATTATTTAAAATGCGATCATCTGTGCCGATATTGTGCTGAATGTGGACGACGAAAATTAACCTTGTTGCGTCATTAATGTGAACTCTTTTTTGCACAATGTGGAGCAATCAAATTGTTAAATATTTTTATCAGCCACTTGTGCGCCGATTACAGTCGGCTTTTAGCCGATACAAGGGATGGCAAAACGAAATTTTGAAATCCCTGGTTTGTAAGCATCTCTTTACAAAACCAAAATTATGTTTGTTTCTTTCTTTTTAAGATTGACGGCACACGATTTGGGGCCACAGTAGTTTTCAGTTTTTGAAAGTTATCTTTTTCGAAAGTAAAACATTGTTGTTTACACTATTTCGTTCAATTACTAGTTGAGAACAATTGACAGATGTTTACCTTCCCAAATGCCATTAAGGCTATTAAGGACACAAACCATACAGGAAACTACATTTCGTCAGCTCATTATTGGTTTGGCGCATATCATGGTAATTTCACCATGATACGTACCAAACCAATAATGAACTGACGATTTGTTGTAAATCCCGAATTTTTATGTTATACATCCAAAAACAACCATTGTTTTCTCTTAGTGCTTGTTCACACTGTTCAAGTTTTATCCGTCAAGTCTTGAGTTCTTAGGAGAGAAGGGAAAAAGATTACCATTTCTTTTCCTCTCTCTCCAAAAACTCAAGACTTGACGCCTAAAACTTAAAGAGTGTAAACCAGCACTTAAAAAAATTTTGCTAGAGAAGTTTTTAAAACTTTTACCACTTTTAATTTACAAAACTCTCAAACATTTCGGCAAGTTTTTTTCAATAAATTTTCGAAGGTTTCTTTAAAGTCTTTATAAAGCTTTTTTTATAAAAAAAAGTAAATAAAGCTTTAAGCTTCGTTCACAATCAAAAAAACATTTTCACTTGGTGTTCATAATAGAGCAACAATTTCTTTTGCAACCACACACATTTTGCATTAAGAAACTGTTTGCAAATTTTAGCCACAACAATATTATGCATTTATTATTATTTTTTACAACATTTTGTTAAAATTTTCATTTAAAACTAAATAAAATTATTTTAAACCTCAGAAACAATTTCATACAAATTGTTGTTGAAGTTCTAGTTCACTCAACTTTAGTTAAATTCAGTGTTGCCAGAGAAATTTCGAGAAAGATACATTTTGGTTAAAAAAAAGATACACTTCTTCCCAAAAAGATACATTTTGAAAAAAATTTGAAAATACATTTTTAACGTTTAACATTTATTAACATAACATTTTTATTTCATATTAAATGACTATTGTAAAGAAAATGATATCATATTAATTCATTTTTATATTTATTTAAGTCATAAATATTCGGTATGTAATTTTTATAAATACAGTAATAGCCAATTTACACTACAACGAAATCTAGTACTTACGAGATTTTGAACCAAATTGTTATATCCACAAGAATTAACATTATATAAAACAATGTATTTTACATGTACATACACACAAACACAGGTAATAATAATTACATTTAAACATAAATAAAATTATTATTACCAACAATGAGAAAAGAATAGGTACAATAAATTCCAACTAATTATGTCTGGATTAATTCCGGCAGTTGACACAAATTAAATTCACACATTGCTTAATTTTCCTAAAGACAGGAAATGGCAAAACAACGTGCCAATATTTCTGTCTTAAATTTCTCAAGAATTATTTGTGCACTAAATTAAATTTAACTTTAATTTGAACTCTTTAATTTTTTTTCGCTCGCTTAATTTCCTGCCCTGCAGTAAATTAAAATGCAAGTATGCACTTTATTCTTTTCTCACATTTATCATTTTCACACAAACATTTTAACAAATTAAAAATATAAAACTAAATAATATCAATAAAAATGTCAGTAATAATTTTACCATCAAAAAAGACGCGTGTTTTAATTACTCCAGATTGTTATCTGAAAACCCGCAAAATAAGTTTTTTTTTTTGGATCTCAAGAATCCAAAGGACGTTTCTCCAAATCTAGTGGTTTTTGACTAGATTTCCCATACAAAACAAAATCTACTTTGTGACTAGTTTTGCAACTATGGTTTTTTCCATATAGCACTAAAAAATACTACAAAAACTGTTGAAAAAAAATAAAAAAAAAAAAATTGAGAATTTGTAAAAAATAAAAAAGGACAAATAATTGGTAAAAAGTGATGTTGATTATAAACTAAAGGTAATGCTAAATTTTTAATGTCTATTTTTTTTTGTGTTTGTATGTGTTACACAAAAATATTTTAGTCATTGATTTGTTATAAAAACAAAATCTCGCTAATGTCAAAACGGTATAATGTAAACGCACTAGATTTTGAGGAAGATTTCAAATGAAATCTACTAGATTAAATTAGCACACAGCCAGTGTTCTATAATCTCTTACAAAAAACAACTTAATCGATTACGACAACGACAACCGGAATAAGGCTGATTGTATTAGCATTGAGTCGGTTAGTCTTAATAAGTTTTATTTGTCTAAAAATTCTCTAATATTTTATTTCTGTACATTTTGCGCAACGATTCAAAATATACGAAAAATTTCAGGATTATACATGGTACCGGAAGTCATCAAAAGATACGAAAAATGTATCTTTCGTATTCTAATGGCAACACTGGTTACATTTTAAAAAAATTTTAGTTACATTTTTGTTCTAAAAATTAAAGGAAAATATATGAAATACTTTAGGAAGAAAAAACGAAATTGTTTCTCTGATTGTGAACAAAGCTTTAAACTGTGAAAGGCAATAACATTGTTTTTAGAGAATTTAAAAAAGTTTATTTTCTGTTGATAAAACATTTTCAACAAATCTTTTTTTAGAAAACATAAAGAAATAAACAGTTCATATTAAGGACGCATGTATATTAAAGTCTTTTAAAATGTGTCGTTGTTTTACGTTAGAAAACTTTTGCAAACTCTTGAAATGTTTGTATTTTAAAGCGTTTAAAATTTTAAAACTAGTTTTTAACTTCAGAATTTTTAGAAACTTCGGTATATTTTTAAGTATTTTTAAGGTTTTTTTTAAACTGTGGAAAGCTTCTTTGCCTAACCTTTAACTACAAACTGTTCTATCCATTTAAGATAATTGAAAGAGCTTTTTACAAAATATTCTCAAAATAATAAAAATAGAAAAAAAATTTCTGAATAAAAACAAGTCGAAAATTCATGTCAAGCTTTTTCAATAAAATACTACACCTTTTCCAAATGTAATTCAAAAAGCGTGAATTATAATTTAGAAAGAGTTATATCATGCTTTAACTTTAGATCAAATGTTATTAATGGAATTTATCATCGGAGTATATTATAGGCTCCTAGCCGCAAAAGAGCTGTTGGCGTACCATTGATCAGTCCTTTTTGCTTTGAATGACAAGTTGCGTTGTTCGCAACAATCACCAAATCTTCCAGTTGATTTTCCATACCTGCTACTGTTGCATTAATATAATAACCCAATAATTTGCTAAATGTGCAGTAAATACACCAAATGCGTTCTATATAAACGTTTCCTGTAGTTGAAACTAAATGAATGTTAGGACTTCTTTATGCTGAAAATTTTCTCAACTCTTGTTCAGAAAATGTTTAGTGATTTTTTTTAATAAATATATAATTTTTTGATTAACAATTAACGTTTTCTGAATTACAACTGCCAGTAATCTGAATAACAATTGCCGTTTTTTGAATAACAATTCACTAATCTGAATAAGAACTGACGCTTTCTGGATTACAAGTGGAAAAGGTGTAGTTCTTATATCAAACATTTCTAAATTTGTAAATGTTTTTTTTTTTTATTAAAAGTCCTTTAAAAGCTCTTGAAAAATTTCTTTGAACAATTTAAATCTTAAAACTAGCTTTCTATTAGAAAAACTATTGAAAGCTTTTAACTACTTTTCTATTAGAAAACTTTATAAAGCTTTATCTAAAACCCTTTTTTTTATGTTTAACTAGCCTTCTTTAATACCGTGTTCAGATATATCTTTTTCATTGAGTCAATATTAGTTTTATTGACATAATTATCTTTCTGTTCACATATACACAATTTAGCTTACTTAATTTATATAACTACTATGTACATACAACATTCAACGTAAACAAAAATGTACATGTATAAGCAAAATGTAAACAACTTTTGACATCTTTAAGGAATAAACATCTGGCTTTTAAGCAGACCTAATGGATGAGCCTTTGTTTTGTTGTAATTTCAGTTGCCAAATGTCAAAACACTTTGTTTAGTAAGTTGTGTTTTGCTCACTAGACACACTTGTGACAGGGTTGCATTTTAATTTAACTCAATATTTATAGCAATTTTATTTATTTATTTATTTGTAGCATTAGAAAATAATTATGAATTATAGACTAACGTAGGTACATGGCCATGGCTTCAAGGCCTTACATAGCGTCTTTACCTGACAATTTTTTGTCATACCAAACGTCAAACTTCATATTAAAAAAACGCTGACAAAAATTTTCGAGTTTTTTTTATATAGACTTTGACGTTTGGTATGACAAAAAATTGTCAGTTGAAGACGCTATCTATGTTAGGCTCATATATAGCAATTTTGTATATATGAGCCTAATTGAGCTCAATAATGTCATTTATTGCGTAAAACTCAATTAAGGTGCATATCTGAACACGGTATAAGAAAGCTTTTGAAAAGTTATAAGTGCTTAAAATTGTTTTTTTAAAAATATAAAGAAATATTGTTCAACTTTCCCGTAAAGAGAAAAGTCAGATAAATACAGAACATTTAATGAAATATAGAAAAATGAAAGGTTTTTGAATTCAAAAATAATTCATACTGAACAAAGCTCTAAAATACAGAGCTGTTCTGTATAATACAGAACGGATGGTCACCGAATTTTTTATGCTTTTTTTATTGTTTAACAACTTGTTTGTTTCTCCCTTAAAAGCAGATTATTTTTAGTATTTTTTAAATTGTTGTTTATTTCACTTTCTATTAATAATTATTGAATTCAGATGTATTTGAGAAGATAAAAAAAAACGAATAAAATAGTTGATACATTGTGACTTCAATTGATATTAATAATTGGATTTTTTTTTAACAAACAGAAATCTGTTTAATAAATTTTAATAGAAATTTATGCAGACACATCGTAGATTGCTAACTGAGATGGAAATTGAAAATGAAAAATTAAGCTTAAGTGACGATCGATCATTAATTTAGTAGAATGAAGCTCCCCAACAAGTAATTTGGACTTTTGTTAGGTTATCAAAAACTTGTAAAAGCTTTTAAATTGTTATTAGTGCTATCAAAAAGTTTTTGTTAAAAAAGTTGGGTATTTATACCCACATAACAATAGGGGTATTTTTCATTTGTGCTGATGTTTGTAACACCTTAATATATTGGTCCTATATCCACATTTAAGTATACCGATCTACTCAGAGTCGAATTAACGATGCCGTCTGGCTGGCTGGCTGGTCATGTAAACCTTGTGCGCAAAGTACAGGTCGCAATATTGGAGATACTTTGATGAAATTTGGTACATAGGCTCTAATTGGCCTATTGAAAATGGGGCGAATAGGTCCGGAATTTTACATAGCCCCCAAATAAGCTTCTTATCGGAATAAGTTCTTTGTGGCTATAAACTATGTTATTATGTTGGTATTTAGATAAAATTTGCTCCAAACTTATTTTATTGCAATCAAAATCATCTTCCAAAATTTAATTGGAATCGGCTCCCATACAAATACTGCTCCCGAAAATAGCATTTTGGGACATAACTTTCTTATAAATGTTGGTATATATTAACATAGAATTGGCGACAATAACTTTAACGATAGCTACTACATGCGTCATGAAAAAATGTTGTCCTAGTAGGTCCAAAATTTACCATAGATCCAATATCCTATCCTAAAATCTCATATAGATGAAGATATCTCAATAATATTCCGCACAAAAAATTTTTACATGAATCTTTGCCTCATAATAAAATTTTGATTAGGCGGGTCCATGAGTGTCCATGGGTCCCAAATAGGGTACACTAGCAATAATTGTTTTATATATTGTGGTGTAGGGTTTCATATTGTCGGGCTTGACTTTCTTGTTTTTAATTTTTAAAAACTTTGAACTAGTAATTGTGAACATTACAAACTTTTAAGTTTGTATTTGTTTTCTCTAAGAAAGCTTTTTCTATTAAAAACCTCCAAAGTCTTTCAACTAGTTTTTTATTGAATAAGCTTTTAAAAAATGTTGAAATTCAATTGTAGAACTTTTATCTAAAGCTGCTTAATTTTCTTTTTGTGTATGCAGTTTTAATAAAATGTCACTGGAAGATAAACAAAAAAAAAACTTCAATTTCAATTAAACAAAAGAGTTATTTATGTTTTAAAAAAAAAATAACATGACATCTAAAGTTTTTTTTTTAATCAGCAGCAGAAAGTCTTATGCTTGTTGCATTTGATGCACAAAGAAATTTCAAATTAAAATTAATTAAAATAAAGCACATAAAGAACATGAAATTTACAGGTTAACCGTGATAATATAGCATCTAATATTTATTTCTTAATGAATATGAATTTTAATATAGAACAGCAGAGAATTTTTTAATTCTCCATAAACTCAAATGTAAATTTAATATTTCAAAGCAAGCAACAATTATCGAGTTTATACTGTAATTTAAACCACTTGGCAGTAATTAAAAAAAGAATATTTTGATTAAACATCAATTTTATATTTGTAGTTAAGTGATTCAAAAAGTTTCTTCTTTTCTTTTTTTCCAGATCATCACGTCCACTTCGATGCTGCCTCTTTGAAAGATGACTTCGAATCGGACAGTTGTGTAACGTATCAACGTTCTGGCGACACGATAATTGTTAGTCTGGGCTTTTTACAGATCAATCACAGATACATGATTGACTTAAAACTACCAAGAAACTTATTCAGTGATTTAGACAGTAGTCTAGTTCACTTTCTACCGGATGTTACAACAGTTCCTAATCTACATTGTCGCATTACCGAATTCACTGGCTTTAAACATGATGAACATGATTTTTACGAAATGAAAATTGAATTTTTCGCCTACAAAGAGAAATTGCTGCGGGAAACACTGCACATTGTCAATTCGAACAATGATAAGGAAGTGCTTAAGTTAACAATTGCCGCCCGGGTTTTAGGCAAAGGCAAGGGCACCCCCATGTTACGCAATGGCATCCACTGCATAGGTGTGGAAAGGGATGAGGAATCAGAAGCTTCAGATTTTGCTGGCTTTGGCAAGGGTACATAAATAATTTAGAGCAGTTGAGAAGGAGATGGAGGAGGCGGAGGAGAAGAAAATGCATAGCAAAAAGAAAAAGAGTGCTGACTTCATTTAATAAAATAAAGCAATTAATTTTAATTGTTGAAATTTAAAAAAAATATATATAAAATATTCTTTATAACATTTAATTTTTCTTTAACTAGTTCTTAAGGAAATCTTCTAAGTGGCATTTTATTCAAATATTATAAATAATTTAAAACAACACAAAAAACAATACAGTATATACCATAAAAATCTGACTTTTTTCTTAACTTAATATTTAAAAAACAGAAAAATTGTTATGCCTAAAACTATTTACTAAAAAAAAATACATTCAGTACTTAATGGTTAAGTACTATTTTTAAATTATGTCATAATCATTTTAATAACAGAAATGGAAATGAACAAATTCACAAATACAACTTCTTAGTTGCCTAGCCTCTACACATGCAAGGGCAAGTTCGAAAAACTCAACACACTCACACTTTTTCACTAAGGCGGCATTTATACGATGGCTTTTCAGGCATGTCGGTATTATTCAATCTCTTTTGAACATGCTATTAAATTCATTTTGCATTTTCAAACATGTCCATGTACATTGTCATACATACACCCAACAAACACGAAGGTGTGATTTCAAATTGAAAATGATTTGAAATAAAACGTTTTCTAAAACGACAAACAAAAAGGGAAAATTATTTTCAAATTGAAAAATGCCTTTATTTTTAACTTGCTTTCAAACGTTTTTCAAATGTGCGTTATAACACAATGTGGGAGATAAACATTCGGCACCATAGCTTAAATGTGAAATAATGTTCTTTCCTTCCTCTAAAAAGACGAAATAATTGTCACCCTTTTATTTTGAGGATTGTAGCACCGCGTAATTTTACTCACAAATAATTTTTATTTTTCACAAGAAATAAATCGTTAAAAAACATTTAACCACGAAGTTAAAATTTAACTTTAATCGCAATTTTTAATGTTTACATTTATTTTTCGCTTTAGTATTGCCCAGTTTAGTTTTGATTTGAATTAAACATTTGATACCAATTTGCCATCAAATTGATAAAACATTTGATGTCAAATGTTTATTTTCAAATCATTATCAATTTGAATTTAAATGTTAAAATCAAACATTTGAAAAACTTTTGAGAATTGTGTTTGATATCAAAAGATAAATTCATTTCATATCAAAGGTTTGACTTCGTGTTTGTTGGGCATAGTAAAAACCATTAAAACTTACATTAACAAACATGAAAACTCTTTTAGTATCTGTTTGGCAATCCCTCTTTCTTTTCTAACCCGATCGCCTACAAACAAAACAAGCGTGCTTGTGAGTCTTGTCTGAAAGGACATCGTATAAATGCCCCCTATCACCATCAAATTTTTTTGTACTCGCAGCCAAATTGATGCTCAACTTGCAAGACATTTCTCAAAAAAGTGATTTTTTGACTCTTGCTACAAGTTAATGTCAAAAATATAAACAGTGTTACTTGGTTGCGGATACAATAATTATAACTTTAACTTTTTTATGTACATTTAAAAACATTTCTGTTTTTTTTTTTTTTTTTTTTTTTTTTTTTTTTTTTGCAAATATACATAAACTAGACATTTGATTTAATTTTAAAACATCAGTATCATTAGAAAAAGTAAAAATAATTATTTATTCAAACTGTTTACTTCGAAATTAAGCTTTGTTTCGCGCTTGTTAACTCTGATTTTTAAAGAACTTTCACTTGCATGACATTAAAATATTTCTTCGACATTTTCGATGTTAATACGTATCTCTACTCTACTTGCAATCAATTACTTGCATGTGTTTTAAGGATATAAAAAATAACATAAACATTTTAAAAATTTATAAAACAAACAAAGAGTGTCCCTAATGTCATTTTCTTCTTGAAAAAAAAATATATATATAAAAATTATTAATTTTCTTGAATCAAAGTATATTTTTTATTGCCCAAAGAATTAATTCTTCTCCATTTCTGTTCCATTATTCAGGTATTGTTTTCAAATATTTTGTTTATGTTTTTTCCTTTCTGTTAAATAATTTTTTTTATTGTTTTTAGAAGAAGAAGAATTAATTCCATTACAATTTTTTGTAATTGTAAATTAAGTAAATTCCATTAAATGGTAATTTTGTTTCTTCCTTTATTTTTCTCTCAGTACTAATAATCTTGATGTAAACAATTTAAATTTTAATAAATTGTCTATTCAATTTTTAACATTGTTTGTAATTTTTAATAATACAAATTTAAATTTTTATTATAACAAACAAGCCGCATGTGTAAAAAATATTTAAAAATATTTCAATTTAAAGCTGTTTAGATTATTTTTCATTTTTAATTTCCTATTTCTTATGAATTTTGTTCTTTTTCCTTAAATAAATTTTAAATTTAATTTTAAAATCAATTTATTTCATGTTTTATTTTATTTACAATTTTAGATATCAATAGAATTTGTTTTATTATTTCAATATAAAGTGTTTAAAAATCCAAATTACAGTTGAACCTCGGTTATTCGTAATGGTCGGGACCGTTTCTTTGTCTTTTTTCCGCTGATACGGATAGCTATGTAAAAACAAACGGAACAATCCATACTTCTCAAAATTCAAAACTAAATGCATGCATATCTGTACAAATGATTTCGAATCATGGTTTGCAAACAAGGAAATTCTCCTTTTTCATTTTATTCACACTACGTTTGATTGTTAAAAAATAAAACAAAAGATTGTAAGCATAATCCCGGATAATAAAGTAAATCACTGTTAATCGATGTACAAAAGTTTAATCGATGCAAAATATGTTTTTGGCTATCACAGATAATTAATGTTGCCGGTTAATCGAATCACGAATAATACAGGTTCAACGGTACTTTCTTTAATTGTTGTTATGATTTGTATAACAATTTTGAATAAAATTAAAGATTCTTTTGTTAAAATGTCTTATTAAGGTTTGGATTTGAAACATACATCTACATAATGGGTTCGTTCGTAAATGCATCACTGCGCTGCATCAGAAAAGCAAACTTTTTTTAATGGCGTTAAAAGAATAATTATAATTTTTTTTATTGTGTGACTATTATTTTTATGGAGTATTTCACAATTTTTTGGTCCACATTGACTTCACTGATAAATATATGTATAACCATTTGAAATCACTGATGCAGCGCAGTGATGCATTTACGAACGCACCCTATATTTATTATATTTTTTACTTAATCAAACTCTACACTAATGAGTCACAAAAAAAATTTTTTTGGGGCTCAAGCATAATTTAAAAGCTTATAGGGAGATGTTTTTCAGATTTTTCGTTAGAGGTCGCTCAAGTCGAATTTTTGACAAAAATCGTATCTGCCGGTCTTTTTTTAAGTTTTCTTCATAACTTTGTCAAAAACCATGATTTTCTTCACATTTAAGGAAATAATTTAAAAGAAAAATGTCCAAGCTTTATTTTGGTGTACAAAGACTATAAGTTTTTGCAATGCATTTGCTCTTTTATGCACCCTACATTAAACTTTTTCGTCATTTTTCTATAAATTTTGTAAATAACGCTTTATAACATTTAAAATCTTTATGAAAATAAAAAAACCAATAATTCAGTTTGAAAGATCAATTTATTCTAAATAACTTAATAACTTAAAATAACTGAATAAGTTTGATTTTAGTTTGTTTGTTGGGTATGAGCAATAATATTACAAACTGGTTACAATGCTGAAAGCCGGTAAAAATCAGAAACGGTGAGAGCAAATTCGAAAATATTTGTTTCTAAATTATTTAAAATAAATTGATCTTTCAAACTGCATTATTGGTTTTTTTCATTTTCATAAAGATTTTAAAAGTTATAAAGCGTTATTTACAAAATGTATAGAAAAATTACGAAAAACTTTAATGTAGGGTGCATAAGAGAGCAAATGCATTGCAAAAACTTATATTCTTTGTACACCAAAATAAAGCATGGACATTTTTCTTTTAAATTATTTCCTTAAATGTGAAGAAAATCGTGGTTTTCGACAAAGCTATGAAGAAAACTTAAAAAAGGCCGGTAGACCCAATTTTTGGCAAAAATTCGACTTGAGCGACCACTAAACATCTTCCGAAAAATCTCAAAAATACTTTACTCTATAAGCTGTTAAATTATGCTTGAGCACCCATAAAAATCCAAAAAAAAAAATTGTATCGAAAAAAACGTCTTATTGAGCCAATTAAATTTTTAATTTAAATTAATAGAAATTTCTATCCAGCATCGTCAGTGTCAAACATACAAACACATTTTCACATATACTACCAAAATGCTTGATGAGCATTTTGATCAGTGTATTTGGAGCTGAATATGTATCTGCTTTCCGAAAGTGTTAAAAACACGGTCACCCCTACAAGTGGGTCAAGTTCTGATAAGTCTAAAAGTGGTACAAGTTCTGATCAGTGTAAAAGAATTTTTCTAGAGACTCAGATATCTTGATTACGGCCGCAATGACATGTTATACCCAAACTTGAAGAAAATGGCACAGAAATTTTTAAAGCTATGTACAGACGGTTGTCAGATCTCACAATATTGTAAGCAGCGTTGCCAATAGAAATATTTTTCTGACAATGGTGCCATTCTAAGATGCTTTAATTTTACACATCTGCCAAATATTTTTAGGCAATTTTTATGACAACATTGTAAGATCTGACCACCGTCTGTACAAAGCTTAAGTTTGCAAAATAGTTCTGTCGCGGAGTTGCGAAATCGTGTATCCCCACAAAAGTTAAGAATTCATGGTTTTTTAAACAAAAATCTTAGAATTGTTAATCTTAAATAGTTAATTTCTGACGCCGTTATTTTTGTAAAAAAATTAATCTTATTAATTTTACCATGAATTAAATTTTAATTCTTTGTTTTTTCAATCTTATTAAATTATTATCTCTTACATAACTCTATTTTAGACTTATTAGTTTTAACTTTAATTCAAGTTCCATATGTGTATCGGCAAAAAAAGCGTAATGTTACATCACTAATATCAATATTAAACAGTAGTTTTTCATTTATAAAGGGTAAATTTTTTATCCCAAAAGAACTTGAAATATTAAAACATAACACAAAAAATTATACAGGGTTGTGCTGGAAATCGAAAACGTAAAACGCAAGAATTTGGAAGTTGTTTTTAAAACACTTTTAATCTAATTTTTATAATTTTTGTTATAAAATTCTGTTTAATAGAGAAATATTTGTATAAAATTTGTCATAAAATTCTTTTATTACAGAAATCTTATTTAAAAACGACTTTAATAAGTGACTGAACACTCAAAAAACTGAGTGCTTTTCATATAAATTTTACAACACGTTTAATCACTTGTGTTGTAAAAACAACACATAAAATTCTTGCGTTTAACGTTTTCGATTTCCAGCTCATCCCTGATAGTTTATTCAGAAAACCTTTTTGCAAGGTATATTTACACAAGGTAGACTCGTTGGCCCATATGTTTGTCAGCTGTTTACACCAGTTGGAACCCAAACGTCATATTTCGTGTATATGTGCCAAATTTTGTACGTGTGCGTTAAATTGTTTTTGTTTTATATGAAGACAATTTTGACAACTCGGTTCTTTTTATAGAGCAGCATGTCTAAACTCCCAAATGAGTCTACCTTGTGTTAATGTACCTTGCCTTTTTGTATTCGAAGAATCAATACAATAGTTTTGTCCAAGGCGAATTCATTTTTCAGGTGGCGTTGAAAACACAGCTGTGTTACTTTTTTTATTAATTAGAGAGAGATATGTCAAAAGTTCCTTGTGATTTTGACATATGGATTAACGAAAGCAACAAAAAAATACATTTTTGTGTTTTTGGTGTTGTTACTTGTTGTAGTATCGACACCACCGTTTACATGAATTCGCCTTGGTATTGTCATTTGAAAATTATTTCAGCCATATGGACGTCAAATTTTGGCCCACTTTTTCGAACATTGCTGGCCGTTTGTCACGAATAACACGAGATGTCAAATCGCACGACTTTGGAGGCCAATTTACTGGTCCATTTCTCGAAACCAACTTACCACCAAATTTGGATTACAATTAGTCGATGTTACGGTCGTTGGAACAATATTTCGCCCAGCTCAATCTCACCCATATTTCAAAACATAAAATCATTTATCATAGTGCGCTAACGCTTACGCAATCTCCGGCTTTAGTTTCAAAACCGCACCAAAAAATTCCTTTCAAAACAGCAACTCTCTGTTACGTTCTTCAAATTTTCCATTTGCATATAAAAAAAAAACTCTGCCATCCTTTCGAATTAGTATCAAAATCGTAGTACACATTTCAAACTGTTCGAGCTCGTTATTTATATTTTTCGAATCGAAATACGCGGTAAACACCCAGTGTTCCCCCCTAATTTTACTTTTCCGCATAAATTTTTTAAAAGGTAACAAATTTTAAGGGAAATTTTATTCACGACAAGGGTGTTTGTTGACTGCATATTGCTAGAAAAAAATTGCAAATATTTTATTTTTACTTATCAGAGGGCTACTCTCTATTTAGATGCGAATGAAAATGGTACTAAATCCAGTGATTGGTAGGTACTTTTTAATGCGTTTGCGCATTTGTCTTTCCCATCTTTTTGCTTTTTTCTTTTTGCAAATCAGCACTATTTAAATTTTTAAATTTCAATTTTTTTTTATTTATTTTGATATTTCCTTACGATCAATCTGCATTATCTTTAATTTGGTACCAAACACAGTGATTGGTAGGTACTCTTTAATGCGTTTGCGCATTTGTCTTCGCATCTTTTTATTTTTTCTTTTCGCATAACATCACTATCTATCTATTTTATTTAAATTTTTAAATTGAAATTTTTTTTTTACATATTTTGATATTTCCTTACGATCAATCTGCGTTATCTTTAATTTTTATTGCCAGTATTGCTTCATTTTCAACAAAATTTTGCTAAAGGAACAGAGATTACCAAATTGTCATTTAGCTTTCGTATCGAATTTAATTCGCAACGCAATCGAGAGTAGCCCCGCAGATCAGCCTATCGGCTTATATATTCAAAATTTATTTAATTTAGATTCTTATAAATCTTGGTTTGTTATTCATTTAAAACCCTTTCCTGATTATTAAAAAAAAATTAATTAATTAATTAATTAATTTTTTTCTTTGCTATTTTAAGTAAAACAATAAGGCAATTCACAAAGTGCGTCATATTGGTTGTATTTGCCATAATTATACGACTGTCATAAACATTTTGTTTTATTTTTCTTATTAAAATATTATATGACAATACAATTTGTTACCTAGTTATTTTCAATGTGCTATTTTTAAGCTAGTTTTTGTTTAAAATTTTATGTCATTATTTTATTTTTTCACGTAATAAAAAAAAAAAGAATATTTTTATAAATTAACAAAGTAATTTTTAGGGATACAAAATTTTGGATTAGTAAGATTTTGTTTGTCGTTCTTAATTCCCAACTGAACAATAAATTTCAGTGTTTTTATCAAGATTGTTTACGTATAAATGATATTATAATACAACAGGCTGCTCACAACAGTGCTATTTAGCCTAATATGGTACTTAGCACTTTAGAACACTGGTGAATTGGCTAAATATAAATTTCATATTCATAATAAGTATTATCATTTAATATTGATTAATTTATAGATGTGCCTTTTTTAATTTTTATAATTATAATAAACACATAATTCTGTGGTTTTCATGGCCAACCGCGTATGTTAATTTTTTTTGAGATGTTTATGCCATATTGCTTAAGCTTCGTACAGACGATGGTCAGATCTTACAATGTTGTCATTTTTCTGACAATGGTGCCATTGTCAGATGTATTAATTTAACACATCTGCCAAATGAAAATAGCGTACAATGTTCACACAGTTGCAAGACATTTTTAGTCAATTTTAATGCCCATAGTTCTAGAATAGTTTTTCGGCTCTCTGGAAAAACTTGATTTCAAGACATACGCTTTTGCCCATGAAAAACAAAAAATTAAAAAAACAGATAAGCACCCCAATAATTAAATATTAACTTTCAATCTTCCTGGGACCCAAAAACAATAATTATACTTCAAGTATGTATTTGTATATTTATGTTTGTATTTGTTAGCAATAATTTAATAAAATGTACTATAAATAATTATAATCTATTTAATTTACTTAATTAGAACCCAAATATATGTGTATGTTTTATAAATTAAATTTTAAAATAAAAAAAATGGTTATTTACATATCGCACACTTAATCATAAACAGTTACAACTTAAAATTCAAAAGTGTTTAGCAGAGGCAAAAAACTGGCTTCAAAACATGGTTGCAATTTTTTTTTTTATTAAATTGAGCAAGGTACATTTACATTTGTGAATTGTCAAATTTCATGTGTATGGAGACAGTTTTGACCATCCGGGAATTTTTGTAATGCTCTGTCAAATAAGGCTATATTGTGTAAATGTACTTTAAAATTGAGTTAATCAAATGTTGAAGACGCCTGTGATGCAAACGGAATTTCAGTGGATGTTATAGATTTGATTTGTGCACTGGCTAATGAGAAAATTAACGATTTTGATAAGTTTTGAGTTGTGACTGTTTTAGTGTGCGATATTTATATACATACTTATATATATAATTTAAGTAATTAATGGTAAAAATATTTCCTTGTCTTGTAATAATGACCTCGTTAACGAAATGTTCTAATTTTGTCTAGTTCTGTTCACTCAATTTTTTTTACGAAATAATTTGACTCTCTTGAAAATTAATTTATTTCAACACTAGCATTAAACCCGGTACTTTGGTAGCGCCTCCTTTTTCTTCGTGGACATATCTGTATGCCAAAGTTTATTTTCTCATTCACTCAGGCTTACATGTTTAATTTTATCTTTCTAGGTCCAATGCCAACGGAAATTCAAAAAGTACCAGTCAAAGAATAAAAAAAGTACCAAAAAGTTCACTCATAGATTCTCATCCACCCAGGACATTGTATCTTGAATTTTATGTTTTTAGGTCCAATACTAAAGGAAATTCAAAAAGTACCAGTTAAACAACAAAAAAGTACCAAACAGTTCCGCAAAAGATTCTTACCCACTCAGGACATTGCATGTTGAATCTTATGTTTAAAGGTCCAATAATAACGATAATTAAAAATACCAGTTGTAGAACCAAAAAGCTAAAGAAAAATAAAAAAAATCAAAGTAATTTTTGGAAATACAAAATTTTTTTAGAATCTCAAAGAAAAAAATACTCAAGATCGAGGTCATAGGTTTTTTTATTAAATGTTTTTTTTTTTGTTTTATTTATTTAAATAATTCCAATATTTCGATATTCCTTGAATATCATCATCAGGGATAGTTTAATTTGTAATAAATAATTCCCAATTTGTTTTCTTCCATCCATCAGGACCATCAGGAAATATTCTCCCAAAAAGTTCAAGAAAAGCCAAAGATATTAGTAAATGTAACTGCGTAGTAAATGAGAATTGCAAACACTCAAAAAGTCTTAAAGCCCAACTATAATATGCACAGCCTTGCTTAACCTACTGTCAAAAATTAACAAAAACTCTCTCAAATGTATTTAAAAAAACAAAATCATCAAAAAAAACATTTGATTCCGTACGGAAAGAAAATGACAGTTTCATAAAACTTAACAAAAAGTTTTCTTAAGTTCAATATGGTTGCCTCATATGATTTACATGCATTCGCTCATTTGCTTAAGCCAACTTAAGCACATTATGGTTGGGCCTTTATTTGCAATAATATCAAAGCTTACACAAAATATCAACTACAGCTTCTTCCAGTCTTCCGCTACCCTGATTCATGTCTTCTCGAAAAATCTATTTTTTTGGACTTGAAAATTACTATATTTTTCATACTAAGTCAATGAAAAACCAAATTTTTCTAAATTATATATCTCCGATATCGGGACGAATCTGGTCGTAGGACTTATAGTCCTGGAATCTACTAGCCCTAGGCTTCTTCCAGTCTTCGGCTACCCCAATTCATGTCTTCTCGAAAAACCTATTTTTTGACTTGAAAATATTATTCATACTAAGTCAATGAAAAACCAAATTTTTCAAAATTATATATCTCCGATATCGGGACGAATCTGGTCGAAGGACTTATAGTCATGGAATCTACGAGCCCTAGGCTTCTTCCAGTCTTTCGCTACCCCGATTCATGTCTTCTCGAAATATCCATTAGAACAATCTATATTTGACCCTTTTATAATGTGAATTTCTATGAAAATACTTTTTTAATGGAAAAAAATTATTTTTTTAATAAAAATTTCAGTTTGTTTTTTATTGAAAAAATGTTCTTGTTTTTATTTTTAATAATTGCATTGGTTTTTGTTTACAAAAAGAAAATTAGTTTGTTTTAGCAATTCGTATTTAAAATAACTGTAGGACGTATTAAACTGACGAATTTTTCTTTACACCCTTAGAAAAATTAACAAGAAATAACATCGGAAAAAGAGACACACAAAACTATGTCTTACGAAAATTCTTACTTACTTTACAAACACGACACAGATAACGAAATCGAAAAAGGAAGCAACATAGAAATCAATTATTACTACATGCATTACCGGGAAGTAATTTTTAAATGTATTCATGGTAATGAAAGAGTGGTTAAGGGTGTAATGCAATATGCATATTAAAAAATTTATGAAGTTTAAAATAAAGTTAATGCTAGCATTTCGTTAAATGTAAAGCATTGCAAATGCCGAAAATATAAAAATATGTAATTATTAAAACTAGATTTACAAACATAAAATGTTTAAAAAAGTAATTATGCAAAAGAATACTTTAAAATGTCAATTTATATACAACATACATACATACATACATACCAAAAAAAAACTGTAATTGAAATAATGTTTTTTCATTATAAAATACTTAAATGAACTTATTCAACTTAAATGGATCAAATGAATACTCAAATGCAATCTAAATCTGAATATATTCTAACAAAACTGTGCGGTTAAAGGGAACAAACTAAATATTTTAATTTTAAACAGTAGAATATTTGTAAAATAATTTAAAATTTTCTTAATTTCAAAACAAATATTAATTATTAGATGTAAAGGCAATTCATAAAGTGTTCCATTGTGTTATATTGGTTGTATTTGCTATAACGTTATGACTGTCATAAAAATTTGGTTTTATTTCTCATGTTAAAATATATGACAATACAATTTTGTTATCTACATATTTAGGCAATTCACAAAGTGTTCTGTTGTGTCATATTGGTTGTAAATGTTATACTTTTATAATTATGACATTAATAAAAGTATAGCAAATACAACCAAAAAGACACAAAAGAACACTTTGTGTTCTTTATTTTCTTTTGTTAAAAATTTTAAGTCAATATTTTTCTTTATTTGATGTCATATAAAAAAATATATATAATTTTTATAAATTTCTGGTCATTTGATTTAAACGCTGATTTCTCGTATGATAATACAACAGTGGTATTAAGCCTTAAATAGTATTTTAGTTCCAAGACTTGAGAACACTTTGTGAATTGGCTAGTTCTTTACAATTCTTTACGATATACAATAATTGATTTTTATTTTAACCGCACAGTCCTTATTAATTTAAAATATTTATTCTTAAAATGAGCACATAAATAAAAAAACAGTCAAACAATGCACCTGAATCTAGTTAAAATTTTTTGATAAAAATCTAAATATTTATTTATAAATGTAAGTGAAAGTATTTACATATACATATATATGAAAACATAATAAAGGTTCTTCTAAAAACTCTTAAATGAATTTAACATTTCTTTGCGTCTACATATATGTACATGTTAAATAATATTTAAGGCCCCGTTTGCACTTGGAGAGTTTTCTTAAGCAAGTCCTGTAGTAACAGAAGACAAAAATAACAAAATCAATTCGCCGCTTCTGTCTGTGATGGAAATCGTTTTAAAAAACTATACAATTTAAAATCGATATAATTGTGTTCAGTAGCTTGGAAAAAATCATTTCTAATACGTTTTTCCTTATTTCCTGTCTATAAATGTTAGTTCAAATGTAAGTTCTGAAAAATGAAAATGGAATTCACAAATCGCTCGAAATTTCTCACACCTTTTAATAACGATTGTTTTGAAATCGATCGATTTTCAACTGTGACAGACCGAATTTTATTATAACAACAGGTATTTCAAGAGAAAAGTTTATATGGGGTCTATTGTAAATTATGGACCGATTTTCACGAAATTTGACAGTTTGATTTCTAGACATGTGATTGCGACGGACCAAATTTTATTACAATAGCGTTATACTTTACGGTTTTACGCGTATTAAAGTGTTTCACGAACGAAATTTTGTGGTGTGATTTCTTGATATAAAGAACGAATTTGTGCAAAAACGTATTTTAATGTGTGCATTCCGACACTATTTATATTAGTTTTTGTAACAAAACTATCAATTTTTTGGGTGGTTTTCCACATTTTGATTCAGAACTCTTATCCTACTGAAGAAACAATTTGACACCAATATTGTTATTTTCTTTTTAGTATTTCGAAAGTTCGCGTGATTTCAACAGATTGACAGACAAACGGGCATGGCAAAATTTAGTTTGAATAACTCAAGGACCCAGAATATATATACTTTGTGGGGTCTTAGTTTCACACAGAATGACAAGCTAGTATATTCTCTTTCACCACTAGTAATAGAGGGTAGAAAAAGCGTTACGTATTATTAACCTCAAAAGTTGTTTTGTGTCTTTAAAAAAATTTTGCACAATTTTGATGCTTTGTCTGTGTAAAATTGAATTAGAATTCCGGCAAAATTGGTTTTGCCCTTAATCTCCCACTGTACATAGTAGTAAAATATGCTCTCCTTGCTAAATCTTGTATGTATTTGTACGTTTAAAGATTTTTCTGCTTGTTTACATTAAAGAATATTTCGAGAAATACCTTAGATCTCCTTATATGTATTTCTAGAGACGTAGTTTCGCTTCTTTATTGACCCAATGACAAATTATACTCAACTTGAATAAAATAACGCAGAAATAATTAAGTTTTCAAATGATTGCTGTCGCAGCAGAGTGACTATTTTCCGCTGCAGTTATGGTACAGCGGATTTGCGAAATCGTCTATCTCCGCAAAGGCTGAGAATACTTTGTTTTTTAAACAAAAAATGTTTTTAATATCAATTTAACATATATGTATGTCATTTCTTATACTGAAGTTTTGTAAAATAAAAAAATTACTTGTTAACTTGAATTTAAATTCAGTATGCGTATCGGTATTGGAATCGGTATCGCATATAGTTGTTTTTGCATATCGGTTTCAGGGTTCAAGTTAAATAAATTCGCAAAAGTTAAAAAACATTTTTGCTAAAAATATTAAATAGAATCTAGGAATTTTTATTTCTCATGGTGAATAACATTCATTATATAAATTTTCATATTATTCGAATGTGTATTCTCAGTGAAATTACAATCCTCAAAAGCTTTTACACTTTAATAGTCTTATTTCAGAATTTTCGTTTGTAAATTACTGTTACGAGGCTTACTTTAGCTATCCATGAGAAATAAAAATTCCTAGATCCTATTTGTAAAAATAATTAAGTTAAATACATAAAATTTACAATAGGCACTATCCAGTTATAAGATACAAAGAATGCTGACAAAGGCCGTAGGATAGCTAAAGTAAGCCTCGTAACAGAAATATGCAAACGAAAAATTCTGATAGTGCATAGAAAATATTCCTGGAAAATATTGAAGGAATAAATTAAAGTAATATGTTTATAAATTATGCTCAATCTTGACAATAAATAAACTATACTTTGGCAAGTAATTTTTTGTTTATGAAAAAATCTGGAACCCTGTAAAATATTGTTTGAACCTACATTTTTTTTTATTTCATAAACAATAACAAAAAATCTTGAGTGACTTAATTTTTATAAAAATTTTAGTTTTTAGAATCCTTTTTTAATCATAATGTCTTTTATAAAAGATTTTCAACATGATAATAGTGGGGAACCTCCCAAAAAAACCATGCGTTTACGTTCGAAGACAACTCCCATCGAAAGAAAGCCAAAATTAAGAAAATGTAAAAAACCCACTGAAAAGCCTCCTTTAAATTTATGCGATTTACCCACAGAGATATTAGAGAAAATTATCGGTAACATAAATATCTGGCATCACAATCGTATAAGAGCCACATCAAGACGGCTAAAAGAAGTGAATGACCTATTCGTCATGCATGAGTTTCAAAAAGCCTTACAAAAACATACCAGCCTGGATCCCAAAAGTGAACCAAGTGCCCGCTTAAGGGTATGGGATTAAGTGAAATGAATATCGTGATTTTTATAAGTTAATATTGATTTTTATATAGATTATAACCCAAGCGACAGAAGTTTATGTACGTTCAGGTTTTGAGTCAACATTTTGTGGCTGTATTTTACCCATGTTACGCAGTTCCTATCAAGATCCGTTTTTTCCTGATAAATCTAAAATAAAAAAGTTTTTGGTACATTTTTATGGCATGATATCAGATTTAATGGCTGATACATCATCTCAACGTTGGAGACTTTTGTATACCATAACTCTTCTAAGATTAATTAAGGTAAACTAAATAAATTTGGTATTTTAGGGAGACAAATTCAAATTTGGTAACTCTATATTTGCGTATATTTTTGAATTATTGTTAAAAAAAACAAAACAAATTGTTAAAAAAGAATGTAAATTTTTGCACAATTAATTGGTCATGCTATTTCAAGAGTTTTCGCCAAATATTTGTTAAGTGTGAACATATCTTTAGTTCTAATGCAAACAGTTCTTTTTGAACTGTAACTAAAATGTTATTAACTTTCTGCTGTCTATAAATAGGGTTTTGATGAAACGATAATATCATCCACCAGTATGCCTTTACACTTAAGAATTGTGGTCGAACTAAGAGGCCCCTGGCTAGGTATCCTGTGGACTTCAAAAGGACGACCCAAAAATCAATCTAAAAATCGTTGTAATCTCTTAGTTATACTCTCCGAAATGTTAAGAGCAAATATTACCGGAAGAAGTTTCAAGTAAGTTAAACATTAACATTACAAATCGGAATAGATTAATAAAACTCTTAAAATATTTAATAATTATGCAGATATGTTTGGGAATGCCCCGGAGAAATGTATGTTTTTGGTAACGATACTAGCAATACCGGTCATGTGCCTATGACACTACTCACTTTCACCGTTTATGGTTCGAGAAAAATTTGCAATCTTTTCCTTTCCTGTCTTGAAGATGTACCCGAACCATTTCAATGGCCTTTAAAATGGCCAAATGATCAATTTAGTGTTAATTTGGATATTATTTGTAAGGAAGCCATAAAATGGGGTTGTTCAAAATCTCAGCACATGGAATTTGGACCATTTGCAGAAATTGTGGGATATGAAGGGGTAGATGATGAATGAAATTGTGATATTATTGTTTTTGAAGTTAACGTAATTGTAAATTGTTTAATTGTGTGTTTATGTTTATTTTTCATTAAATTACAACCATGGTGAAACTACTACAAGGTGGCATCACTACGGCATCTGGTAATTTTTTGCTTAACTGTGGTAAAAAAACCCAAAGATGTAATTTTTTTTTGTTTATGCTTACATTCTTGAAAAAAAAATTTTAAAAAAATAATTTTTGTGCCGTTTTTGAATGAAAATTGTTCATAACAATTAAAATATTTGCAAAAAATAAATCGTGTTTGGTTTTTATATGTGCGTCTTTAGTTGTGCTAACAGTTTTTTTTTTTAAATAATAAATAAAAACAAAAATAATTATGTATGTATGTATGTGACCACGCCGTGTGTACGTTTGAAAAATGCGTATATTTTTGAAATGCGCTTGTGCGCCACTTTCTTTAAACCTCCAAAGGACTTGCAATGAAAAAAAGTGGAAAAACAATTGTTTTTAATTCAAAAAGTAAGTATGAATCCTAAAGTAATTTTTTCATAATATTTTTCGTTTTATTTGTTGCAGATCAGCGTTGCCACTGAAAATTTTCTATTCGACCAAAGTTAATAACCAAAACCCTTTGGACTCGACCAGTATTCAATTTTTGATACATTTAAAGGCTAGATTACACTATCAGGGGTGTGCTGGAAATCGCAAACGCAAAACGCAAGAATTTTAAAAGTCGGTTTTTAGTAAGATTTCTGTAATAAAAGAATTTTATGACTAATATAATAACATTTCTCTATTTTATAACAAAAATTATAAAAATTAGATTAAAAGTGTATTAAAAAGAGTCTCCAAATTCTTGCGTTTTGCGTTTGCGATTTCCAGCACACCCCCCTATCTCACAAGTCTTACGTATTCCATAATACTTTGTGAGATAAAAATCTAGTGAGTTTTGTTGCGACTGTCAAAAAATCTAATTTAGCATGACAGTTTGTGTTCACACCATCACACAAATAAACACTCGCACATGAAATAAAATGCAACCCTGATCCAATGAAAAGTATGTATTATTGTTTAGAAATTTTTCACAAAACGATGAAGTCGTATGGGATGTCAAACTTTTTTCATAATACTTGTCATTTTCGTGACACATTGCATTCACACTATCACTTGATATTACTAGAGTTTTTGAGCCTTAAGCAAGTTTAGTTATAATTAACTACCAGTTAAAATTTATTTTTTATACCTTAATTAAAAATTGTTTTGCTTTTACTGAAAATTTTTAAATTTTGAGTTAACATGAAGCCGTAGGTAAATTATAGACTGACCTTCACCATAATTAAACTTAAACTCGATGAAATCCATCTTTTGTACTAAACATAGAGCTACCCAAATGCTTTCCAATCGCAAAAAAATGCTATGTATTAAATTCTTTGTATGTCAAAAGCGTATGAACGTTCGTTCGTGACCCCAGAAAATGCCCATATTTAATTTTATTAATTATTATTAATTTTTGCCACATTGTTTTACAAAATAGCTCATTTTTATACATGTATTTTTTAAAAAATATTTTAAATTTTCTTGAAATGTAACCGAATACTTTTTAAGACACCTACAAATGATCGTGTACTTGATATGGCATCATTTTATTAAGCACTAATGTGGCAACACATTATGATCAGGGAGAGTTTTTTTAACTGAATATATATGTATGTATATGATCTCCATTTTATGTTATTAAAAAAAATTAACAGAAACTAAACAAAATTTACTTTAGGCGACTTTTTTGTATTTTTTCTCAGTTTTTTGCGATTTTTGAATGAAATATTATAATAGCTTTTTTTGTATGCATAATTAATTTAAAAAAAAAATGTTACGAAAACCGAACAAAATGGACGTTTAGCGATTTCTGAGAACCGATTTTGCGATGGAGCTCAAAAAAATCTGACAGCCCTGTCGTCAAATGCTAAAATTATTTGCTCTCACAATATTTTTTTTTTTTGTGTGTGGTACTTATTATAATATGAATTACACAAAATTCAAATTGAAGAAAAAGCTAAATGCGTTTTTGAAAAATGCTGGAAACAAAGCTAGCTCGAAAAAAGCTAATATGGTCACACTGCTTATGATTAAAGTTTAATCATTAAACACAAACCTGCCACTTTGAACGTGATTTTACTTGTTGTGTCTATTTTCTGCATTCCAGATAAAATGTTGAAATTGCGTTAAATAACATTGTATTTACATTTAATTACACACAAACTTCAATAGCAATTTAATTATAATATTTATTTTAACTACATACTTTTTTATAATAATTCACAAATGCCACAAGGCTTCTGGATCAGCGTTGCCGTTTTGGTTACTTTTAACCAAAATTGGTTACTTTTTTTTCCAATGTGTACTTGTGTACTTTTTTTCCATTTTGGTTACTTTTTTTCAACACAAAAATAACCAATTTTTGGTTTTGGGACAAGCTTACACGCTCCGCTTTTTTTAACTTTAGAAATGTTTATGGTATTGGTGCTTCCAATACCGTTTCTATATACTTAAAAATGATTTTTCTAGAATATTAAACTCTCACAAACTATCAGCTTAACAATATAAAGCGCCTATTAGACGCCCATACTTGGTATGCGAGAATGGTATCCATCATACCATCAAACTCGTGTAATAGCGAAAAATTGGTGTATGCCAGTTTGATATGTTAAAAATTCCAAATTTTTGATTTTTATGTATGCCATCATACCATCGTACTCGTGTAATAGCAATTCTGTCATATTCAGTTAAAACTTAATTTGAACTTCTCAAGCAAAGGGTAACGATGACTTGGTTAGAGCTCGCTTTTTTAAAAGGTTTTATTTAAAAATATGATCTATATTTTCAAAAATAAAACACGTAATAATTGACACAAAGTTTTATTTAGAGCATTGAACGATAGAATGCAAAGGCGGATCTTATGTTATAAAGAGTATGTCATCCAGATGTCTTCCGTTGAGTTGAAGACACTATTCGAAACGGAGCCTTGTTTTTCGAGAATTTTCGAAAAAACAAATGGTCCAATTATCTCATGCGTGGATAAGGCACACCCTGCGGCAATGCAATGGTTTTTGATGCTTCAATCGAGGGTTGCGGGTTCTTGGAGACCAGTAACGGCAGTTTTGCTTGTTGGCGTGGCCGTTAAAGTGAAAATGATCCTCGCCGCTCCAAGAAAGGGATTTACAGTACGAAAACGCTCCAACATCGTTTCACAAAAATTATTGCGTAAATCAAAGTCACTTACTTTCAGTTCTTGAACGATTTAAATTTTAAAAGGATGGAACTTCAGATCCTTTTTTAAAAATTCATGAATAATCGCTCTTGGAATTCCCAGTGAGGCTGCACTTTTTCGTATTAAAAGTCGCGGATTTTCACGTAAAGTGCTTTCAAACAGTTCAATGTTTTCGGGAGTGCTTAAAGATCGACTGGGCCCTGGCCGAGGGACATTCATAGCCGCAACAGTTGGGCGGAATCTCTGCGCCCACGAACGTATTAAATTAACACTCGGTTTATCACGTATTCGCCGAATACCGAACATTGAACAAAATTGTCGACGAGCAATTACTCTTAAAAAATGTGTCCACAGCGAACGCGCGATGCTCACTCGACCCCAATCGGTAATTCCAACGGCGCCACCCTCCCTCTGCACCGTTTATTACTTTCTGAAATAATCGTATTTAAAAATATAAATTTGCCACCAGACACCCTGTATATACAACCTTCACTACTTTTAATGCTTCATAGGTCTAACTGAAATAATTTTCTAGGAAAAACGATTAGGTGAAATATCTTTCCAAATCCAGCCCGATTAATATGATTCTTACTATTTTCACTTGGCTGAAAGCATCTATATATATGTCTGTGCTCACAAGCAATAACAGTTGAAGTCGAGTTAGGAAAAATTTGACTTATAAAATGCTATAAAACTGCTTACAAAGAGCTTGCAACTATAAGCTTAATAAAAATTCCCTGATTTTTGCCAACGGTTTTTCAATTTAAAATGCTCTGCTGAACACTTGCCGAAATCGATTTAAGATATGTAATTAGGCTCAATTTTGCGCTTTGATACAGGAAAGCTTAAGAAGTTCTACTTGTAATAGCTTCTTATAAAAAAGGTTGAAAGCTCTAGCTCAAAAAGTTTTTCAAATAGACGAAAATAAGTGCTAACTTGGTATATGCGATGCCACGCCCACGAAAAATTCTATAGCCTATTGTTTTTTCCAGACCATCGGTAACATAGTTTCAAAATTTTATGAAAATCGGCACAGTGGCTTAGGCGCATATAACACAAAATAATTTTCGTTATTTTTTTTCGCTTTTGGCTACTTTTTGATTTGATTTGATTTTGGTTACAATTTTTTTTGGGTCGTGGCAACGCTGTTCTGGATGACCATTGTAGTTAACTATGTAGCGGTAAATAAAAAAAGACAGAGCTGGTCAGAAACAAATAATGCTGCCATAGTTTTCTATAATTATAATTAACCCTTAAATACTCGGTTTATATATATATATAAGGAGCATAATAAATAAAAAATAATAATTAAAGCATCTATGTATGATCACACTTGGGTTTTTTAGCGCGTTTAAGCAAAATGTTGATCTACAAATTTATAATTCTTTAAAGTATTAAAAATTGATAAAAGTACTTTAATAAAGTTATCAGAAGCTTATTTTAAAAATGACGAAATTGTGAAAATTTATGAATTATTTAATAACAAAATAAAAACATTAAAAAGAAATCGTGATCGGTTGTGCACGTAAGGGGTGCGTCCATGGTGGGCGATTTCACATTATACTCAGTTTGAGGTATGTTTAGAGGATTCTATGTGATTAATGAAGTGATTTAGTTGTAATCATGTCAATTTGAAGTAATTAACAAATCTCTTCAATGTATTAGTAAATATCTCGATTTTGATCTGATTAAAGCTTAATCACGTCCGAGTTGCTTAAACGCGTTTAAGAACCCAAGTGTGAACATAGCATAAGATATGTATAGGTTTTCCAAAAATATTCCTAAAGACCGTTTTACACTATCCCACAAACTCTTTAGTAATTTACGAAAATGCATCCCTGTCATGATAATTTGTTATTGTTTTTTAAAAATGTTCAAAGAATAAAAGTAGCAGGGAAGCATTTTTGAAAAATACGTAAGACTTTGTGGGATAGTGTGTAACGGCCTTAAGCGGCTCATACACTTGCAATAAAATTGTTTAATTTTACGTATTGTACAATTATATCGCCAATGTGTATGTGATATTCGAAAATGCCAACATATATTGGCAACAATGAAAAGACTTTTGATTTTTATATATAATACAATAATATTGCAAGTGTATGGGCCGCTTTATTGAAACAAATTAAAATATACCTATAGAACATTTGTCTCCTTATTTAAGCTAACAATGTTAATTTCCGTCTTACTGTGTCTGAACATTTTTTAAAGTACATACATGGAAAATTCCACGGTTTTCACGAAACTGATATTTTTTCTGGACACAATTTTAATGACCGTTTTATTTTGGTTTACAAAAAAATTGTTTGGTACCAGATTTTCCATTAGAAGATTTTTACGAATTTTATTAACTTGGCAGTTACAAAAGCATTTTTATTGTCTACATTTTTGTTTACTACTTTAATAGATTCGATTTAATTCGCTTTGCTTCATTGCCGTAAGTAAAACAAGTAGTTAAAGCGAAAGCAAAATCAAATGATAAGAAAATAAATTTTACTCTTGCTTCGCTTCATTGCAGTATGAAAAAAGTAGTAAATGTAAAACAAAATGTCAACAACATAATACCCAACCCAATAGTGAGTTTACTTACGCAGCACAAAAAACTACTTTAAAAAAATTTGAAAAGTGGCGTATGCAGCACAAAACAATAATTTTTACATTCAATTAAATACTTTTAACTTCTAAGTTCGTTTATGAACGCTCACAAAAATTAAAATTTTTCTTCGAAACATATGCCGGAAGCAGTGGAGAAAATACAAAACAAAAACGATCGGGTATGTTTTCAAAAACCTTCATTGTCGGTTTTCTCCATTACGACTTTTTGGCATATGCGTCATGCCAATAATGAGCAGACGCTATGTACTAATGTACATATATACCAATTTAAGCTTTAATGGGTTATGCTTGAAAGTATCGATTTCTATTTATTTTCATAAATACAAATAATCTTGAATGAACGAACCTTAAAGAAAATTTAATATTTTTGCATTTAAAAAATTTGTATCTTAAATTAAATAAAACTCAAATTCCTCTATTTAAAAACAACTATACATTTTATTGCCATTTTGTTTACACAAAAAAAAACTACTAAAACTACTTATAAATTTGTAATTCGCTTATGATTTTTATAATAATAAACAATTGTGAAGATTAACATTTTATATGGTTTATTTAATTTTAACATGATATTTGCGCAGCTAATAAAAATTTTAAATAAAATATTCTACTAAAATCATAGACAGATAATATCTATTTCACATATAATTTAAAAAATAAATCAATAATGGACTAGCAAGATTAATTTAATAAAAAAAATAAAAACGCCACAGAAATATAGAAGACAACATTTTCTACTTAAAATATAAAAGATTAAAAAGAGAAGGGAAAATGGAAAACTTTAGTGTACAAATTTTTTAACATGATTTTAATATTTTTATTAAAAGAGGTGTTGGCGGTTAGTTAAAGAAAAAACGATTGTGTTTTTTGTTCTGATAAAATTGAAACTTTAAGCTTTATAAACTTTCTATTCCCTTGTTTTTAGGTAAAGTAGGCGGCTCTTAATGATCCAATATACGCATATTGCCCGAAACAATTTTATTCTCTAAAATGGCACCAGCTGGTATATCAATACGATCACCATGATTGGCAATGATAATAACAGTGCCCTGATTTGGAGAGAGAACAACATTAAACTATGAACAACTTTTTTGCTACAATAAACAAATTAAACTTACTCTTAAAGAAACACCCCGACCGAAAGTAACATCTCCCGATACAGTTAAATGATCTAGTTCTATGATATCGGGTATATTGGCAAAACGTCCTAGGAACTCTTTGACTTTAGCAAAATGATTTTCACCTAATTTCACTAACGGTGTGGTGGGGAACATGCGTTGTGGTGACATAACTAAACTGCCATATTTCAAATTGTATAAATTAGACATGACCAACAATAAATCGGATGTCTTCTTCACCGGCAAGAACCGGAAACGTGGCACATTGATACCAATAGAACCATCAAAACATTTCATGGCAGCACCAACAGCAGTTTCCAATTGTATAACACGTAAACCATTTTCCAAGGTTTTGTTGTTTATAATGATTTCCAAATTGAGAGTGCGTTCATTTAATACGCGATCAATGGCTGAAAAGAATAAACGAAAAAAACCGTAACATATTTTAAGGCTGTAAAAAGAAATTTAAGCAAAATTAAACTTACCGCTCAATTTCGCCCAAATATTGTTGGTGTTGAAGAATTTGAATGTTTTTACCGACTTAAAATCATCGACATGTTCTTTGGGAACTTGAGCAATTTCCAAAAGTCTCAGTTTATCCTCAAATTGTATTAAAGTACCACCCTAGATTAAAAGAAATAGCAGAGACATTAAAGTAAATTTCTTTTGTTCTCTTTATTTAATTATTTTAACAGTTAAATTCTGAATTTGGGCATTTGCGAGAATTTAGATATTTTTTTTAATCTGTGTGCCTTTTAAGCACCAAGTTTGTACATTAAAAGTTTCCAGTCTATTTTTACTTTTTTGTAGCCACAACAAATTTTTTAATATCTTCTCTGCGAATATTCCAGACAAAAAATTTTACTTTGAAAATTTATTTTTGGGACCAATAAAAACCATAAAAAATTTTTACTAGTTCTTATGTGGTTTGGTTTAGGTAATGATGGACGGATGTGGAGTGTTAATTTTAGTTTTTAGTCTTAAAATAGTCAATTGAAACTATTATTTGAACAGGAGTTTTATTAAATCTTTGGCAATAAGGAAAAACTTCTTTAAATTTTAAACTAATTTTGCTATAACTTCCTTAAAAATCATACAATATAATTGAAACTTCGTCAAACAAAATAATTGGAACTTCGTCCATAAGTACTTTTAAACATGGAGATTACAAAAGTGCAATAAACTCAAATTTTTGCTTATGTCGACGTAAGCACTTTTAATTTTAACATTTGTTTTTTAAAGGGCTTTTAAAAACCACATAGGATTAAAATATGAAATTTTTAGGTTAGTTAACAAAAATTAAATTAAAAAAATTTTTAAACGGGGAAGTTTTGGCACTTTTAGGAATTTAATTCGACTCTTAAATATCACTTACGGTATTCGCGAAAACTTTTTTCAATTTAATATAAATATTAATTTAACATGGTTTCGCTTCTTAATTTCATATAAAAGTTCGAAATATTTCAAAAAATTTCCATAACAATTAAGAATAATCCGAAATTTAATATAATAAGTATCGTGCATTCTAGTATTATAACTCTAAAAATTTTTAAAATAAAATTATTTAAAGATAAAAAATTAAATAAATATAAAACTGAAATTTAAATTCGCCCAAATATACCCAATTATTTCGTGTACATACTTTAACTACACTATTTTGACTATTCGATTAGCATATGAAACATTTCTTTTTTTCTAATAAAATTACCTTAACATCAGCTCTTGTCTTATCGGTAACCTCCATAACAAATTCTGCAGGCTTATCGGGACGGTCTTCGCCCAACAATTTATTCAAAATATTTAAATCAACAGTGGCGCCAAGGTTATCAATATTGGATAAGAAACAATATTCACGACCCTCACCAATGAACTTTTTCAACAAGCCAGAAGAACAGAAGGTATCATAGAAATCACCGTGACCAGGGGGATACCAGCTGAGGGAAAAAAATAAACAATTTTTTTTTTTTTTAAATCATACTAAGTAAAGAAAAATAAAATTAAATCAAACTTACGCCTCAATATCTTTTTCAACATCAAAATCTTTGGCAATGGGCAAGAAGGATTCGCGACTAATGCGTGGAAAACAACTTTGATTAAAGGTGTAGATTTGTACACGGAAACCCTTGTATTTTCGTACAATTTTCTCAGTGTCTTCATCGGTGTTAAAGGAATTCATGAGTACTAAAGGAACATTGGCATCATAGGTTTTGTTTAAGTGCTAAAGTTACGGAAAACGTTATCCAAATTAAAAAAAAAACGTAAATATTTATAAACTTACCTCAATTTGTTGTACTGTTAAATCCAAAAAAGTTAGATCAGAACGTACGGGTATAACACTTTTTGGTCCATGACAACCCATTGAAGTACCAAGACCACCATTAAGTTTAATAACAACTAATTTATCCAACATAGAACGTATCTACAGTTGTAAATTGTACATTAAATTTATATATTTTAATTTTTTTTTCTATTTTAGAATAAGATTAAGCAATAAAAGCTATACAAAATAAGCAGGGCTGTTTAAATACATTAGTAATAAATAAAAATTTATAAAAAATAGACAAAAATGCAATAAATAGTATAAATACTTTAAATTTTTAATTATATAAGACACAAGAAAAGGGTATGTATTTATTATCTATGTTAATTTTGAACGGTTTTAAAATCCATTATTTGTCTTAAATAAAACTTTTTAGAATACAGAAATTGTTTTAACATTGAAATAAGATTATTAAAGTTTTTCAACAGATTAGAAAGCAAGAAATCTTTTATATTCTGAAAAGCAAACCCAACAATCTGGTAGTTATTAAACTCTTTTTTTTATTAATTTTATTATGACAATTTACAAAAGAAAACAATTAAAGTTTAACAAAATTAAACATAAAACTAGTCACCATGTTGTTAATTAAGCTGTGCTAGCATTATTCTACCAATAAAATTATTATTTTTTTACTGGCTGAAAAATAAGCTTCAATAGATAATTCTCTTCTAACGTAATAATGTAACTCGCTACTTTATTTAATAAATTTTTTAAACTTAAAGTTTTAAAGTTCAGAACCATTAAAAAATTAGGTTACTAAATCTCAATATTTTTAGTTAGGCTTGAGTTCATTAAATTTAATTTTCATTAAATTATTTTTTACTGAAGGAAGGAATTTTACGACATGAAATTTGCATTAAAATTGATTGATAATTTTTGGCTGAGCTGGGACTCGAACCTAGTTGAATGTTTCAAGAATCACCACATTCTTTCATCAGAATTCTTTGAGTTCTAACCTCTGCACCACTGCGGTGCCTGCGAGCCAACAGTCAAACATCGCTCTTTAACCAGTGGTACTGGTGGTTCGAAATTTGCTGTAATTATCATTTTCAATTTTATATTACACTAGCATAGACCCGCTACTTCGTTAGCGACTCCTTTTTCTTCGTGGACATATTTTTATGCCAAAGTTTATTTTTCTAGGTTTAAACTTGTTTAAATTCTAGCATTTAACCCGCTACTTTAGTAGAACCAAAAAGCTAAAGAAAAATATAAAATTTCCCGTATTTCCTTTTTTGGGTACTATATGTTTCCTCCATTAAAGCATTAAAAATTTCAGTATTGTAGTGGCAGCCCATAATTTAGTACGAATATTTCAATTAATGGAGGAAAATGTTTTGTAAAAAAAGTACCAAAAATAGTTACGATTTTCACCCTTAAATGTTCGAATTTCGAAAAAGTACCAAATTCGTATACGTATTTTTTTTGACAAGTTTCGAATGTGGTATTAACTTTGTTTCTAGGTTAATTGGTTCAAAGATAGATGGGGTGGCAAAAAAGTACTAAAATCCCAATTAAAAAAGTACCAGACACCTGTCCGCTTATTTTCCTAAAGAATAACGATAAGTATTAAATTTTTTTTGTATCTCTTTTAGTTTTGGAGATATAAGGTTACCGAATTTTCCCGTTTTTACCTTTTTTACCCCCTAAACATTCGAATTTCAAAAAATTCCGTCTTAGTGGATCGATTTGTGGAGTGACCAATCGCTAGTCCAAACTGCAAGTTTCTAGGGTCAGCGGTTTGGGCTGGGCTATGATGAATGAGTCAGTCACTCACGCAACTCTTTTATATACATAGATGTTGCTTACTTTCCTCTGTTTTTTCGTATTCTTTCCGTCAAATCTTATAAAATTAGTTTAGCCGCTGCCATTGAGTCCCCTTTAATCATTGAACAAAAGACCTCAAGATCTGATTCAGAGGTCAGTGACCTTTTTAAATAATGAAAGAAAAGATGAACTTAGTTTTGTCTTTAATACAAGATTTAAGACAAGACAAAAATAACTGCTGCCTAGTTTTCAATTATATCTATCAAATTTTCATCTTTAACGTAATCGATCTTTTATATCTCTTTGACAACCCTGTATGTACTATTTTATTGTTTATATCAACTAAAGGCTAGATTACACTATTATACTTTGTATTAATACATGTCAAAAACTTTAGTAATATCAAGTGATAGTGTGAATGCAATGTGTCACGAAAATGACAAGTATTATGAAAAAAGTTTGACATCCCATACGACTTAATCGTTTTTTGAAAAATTTCTAAACAATAATACTTTTCATTGGATCAGGGTTGCATTTTATTTCATGTGTGAGTGTTTATACTTTGTGTGATGGTGTGAACACAAACTGTCATGTTAAATTAGATTTTTTGACAGTCGCAACAAAACTCATTAGATTTCTATCTCACAAAGTATTATGGAATACGTAAGACTTGTGAGATAGTGTAATCTAGCCTTAAATGGTATTTTGCAGTGCATTGATAGTGTCATGACCCAATTAGTAGGTCTGCGCGCAACTACAACAATTCAACAATGGAAAAAAAACAACAAGTATTTTGTGTGTGTAAAAATGTCAACAAAAGCATTTGTTTGTGTAAAAAATGGTAAAAATGTCAAAAACAATTGCACGAAAAAAACACAACTCTGCAAAAAATCAGCAGGCGTTTCGACCAGACCTACTAATTGGACCTTGGCTAGTGTTTACGGTTCGTTATATCAACTGTTTCTGACAAGACCAAAACAAATTGATTCGAACTGTCAAAATCAGATGGCCTTTTGCCACCACCTGTATTTGAATTTTCATCGAAATGTGTTTTACCACCCTATTGGAAGGTGTATTTACTGAAACTCTTTTCCGCTGGGTATAACTCGCACAAATAATTCGTTATAAATAAGAGATATTAAGGTCTTTTAGTATTACAAGATTGGTAAAGTGTAAATAGTAGTCCACTAGCAAACACCGCAAAAAATAAAAGCTCTATAAAAGCCAAATACATTGATCAAATTACTCATCAAGCGCTATGGTAGTATTAGTGAAAATGTGTTTTATACGGTGAATTCACGTACAGCATTGATGATATCGATGTAAGTTGAATTATTTAAGATCCGAAGTTTAAACGAGTGAAATGAACATCTAGTTAAATTTTTACTAAAACTCAGCCAGTTGCCAATAAAACCAACTCTCAGGCCAATATATCAATAGTGCAATGTGCACATTGCAAAAAATGTGAAAACGAAAACAATGGAAATTAAGTGTTCAATTGTTTTTATCTCTAATTTTACTTTATTTAATTTAACAAATCAACAAAAGCGTAAGAATTTATACAAGTTTTTTGTAGCACTTTTACTGACTCAAAATCGACAAAAAAAAAAAAACGCTAACTGTGCAAGGCTGAATAAGTGACTTGTAGTGAGCCATTGCAAAGCCAACGAATTGATCTATAAATCTGTCATCTAGACGACCACCTCGCTTGGCAAGCTCATCTGCTTTCTGGTTAGTCCGACTTAGGAGGCTACAGAGAAGCAACCTGTGATAGCTGGGTAGTAGGTTCATTGGCGAATTAGGAGATATCTCGGGTTGTGGGTTCGAGAATTGGAAAGGGACTCTTTATAGGTATGACCTAGCTGTATTGCAGGCGGCTGGGAGCTGGTCCTATGATGAAGAGTAGGGTTATTTTTCCCTCTCGTCTGTTGGCAGTTGCCATTAAGCTTGTGCTTTTCCTTTCCTGCTTCTACATTGTTTCCTAATTTCTGTATCCTTCTTTATTCTCAAGGCGTCACAATAGCCAACAGGCTAAATTAGCCGACTTTGGTGTCCATTAAGCCAAGTGTATTTGCGAATCATTGGAAATTAACGCATATGTGGATACCGGGCTACGGAGACTATATATAGATTTTTTGCTTAACTACCTAATGAAGCTTAAACAAAACTTTTATATTCAATTATGGAATCAATTCTACCGAAATTAACAAAACAACAATGTTTTTATTATAAATTTTCTCTAGCTTTAGACTATATATATATGTGTTCCTCTAACTCCCATTGGAGCATAGGAGCATAGGGCGCTTTAGACTACTTTAAATGAAAATTAAATAAATAAAAAACTCATTAATACCTTCATAATAAACCTACCATTGTATAAGTAATAAAACTTAAGCAAAAGATTAGAAAAAACACCATTAAAACAAGTATAAATTAGTATTTTTTATTGTATAAAAAATACAAAAAAAAAATAAACATATTTTTAGAGAAAAAACACAAATTAAATAAATGTTACCTCATTCTTTAGAAAACCACACACACACAATTACACAGAGTTTAAAAATTACAATATTTTTAAAATAAATCCATTACAAGGAATAATAGGGAAAAAATGATGGAATAAAAAAGTTTGTTTTACACAAATTATGTAAATTAATAAATTTAAACAAAACACACAACGACAAAATTTATTCGATTAATAACGAAAATGAAAACAAAAAATTTAAACAGCCAATTAAAATCGAAAACAAAAAAAAAATTATTTAACAAAATTTTTAATCAATTTAACAACATTTTCATAAATTCTGTCGTTATAAGATTTTGAAATTAAAAGTTGTCAAATTTTCATATATAAAGTAAGACAAAAACATACCTGTTCATTTTTCGGAGATTTCAGAGAACTATAATCCATTACAGCATTTGCAGGTAACTTTTGAATTTTATTCCAATCAATGGAAGGACCCTCTACAAAGAGTTGATTTCATAAGAACTAAATTTTTATTAATAATTAAATCAAAAACCTTCTTGCAAAAAACGTCCAAACAAATCGGAAAATCTGGTCATTTCCTGTTGCAATTCTGGACGTTTTCCAGGCTCAGCCGTTTGCAATAATCTATCCAAATCATTTTCCAACAAACGCAAAGCATCACGTTTAGTTACTTCATGAAATTCTTTGGAATCGGAAGGGGCTCTTTGGTGGCCACGTACCTATAAATAAATTGAAATAAAGTTAAAAAAAATTTCGTTATACAAAAACCAAACTTATAAATTTGTAGTTGTTAAATAATTGGCCTAAATTTAAGCAGGTTTTATATAAATACGCCATCATTGTCACAAATAATCACTCATTTGGTAGGCATTATTTTTTTTTATTTTCAAATTTAATGAAAGAAGTTTAACTAGGGGAAGTATACTTATGGCAAATAATTAAATGAATGTTTAAACGTTGGTTTAGTTGAACTTAACTTAAATTTATATGTAGTTTAAACTTAACAGCTGTAAATCAGTGCCCCATATGTTATATGTAGTGCAAAAAATAATAATGTGGCAGCACTATGATAAATGTTGTCAAACTTATATGGTTTGTATTGGTAGTTTAAACGCCCAATTTTATACGTTTAGAGATGGTTTAAATGTTAACTGAATTATAGATTTGCTGGTTTAAGCACATTTCAAAGTAAAAAGAGAGTTTAAATTGCACTGATTTATTAGCCCTGAAACTTAGGAAAAAAATAAAAGTAATTCATATACATAAGTACTTATCTAACAATATTATAAAACTACACAACCAACATTTTAAAGGCATCAATACGGGTAACCTCGATGTGTAGTGCAAAGTGTGCAAACGATGCAAATGTGTGCAAAAATACACACATTTGCACAACAAAAAAATTTACATATTTGCAATTTGCCTTTTTTTACTTCGTTTGCAAACACCTACTTTTGACATACGCCATATTTTTATTTATTTGTAAAAAGAAAATTTTAATTAAAATTATTTGTGGTCGCTTTAGCGCAAAAATAAAATAAAAGCTAAAATGCTTGTGTTTAATTTGAAACAAATGAACATTTTTGATAACTTATGCTAGTGCTGCCAGAAGTTTTTTGTGTAGCCAAAAAACAGCACATTTGCACAAAAAATTAAAGTGCAAATTTGAACAACGACCCTCGTGAGTGCCCCTAATGATTTATATTAATATAATGAGAAAAAAAAGTACAAACTATTTTTAAGTAAATCTTAAAAATCAGCTCAGTTCGGTGTTGTTTGTCTGCCTTTGCGCGGTTAATATTTCTCTCACGCATTAGTTCAGCTGCACCGCTTTAATGCTTTAATTTTGGATGAACTGAAACTTGAGGTTTAAGTTACTTTTCAAAACAAAGATTTAAAGTATAACATTCGACTCCAAGATCATGAGAGGATATTAACAAGTAAAAGTGCTATATGCAGTGCCGATTCTTATATACCCTAAATCATAGTAGCCAAATGTTCGCTATATCCTATGATTTTGGCGCTATCATGTCAAAATCCCTTATTCGGGAGTATTTTTGTATGGGTGCTGGGAGAAATAATAGATAGATTTCGCTAATTTTTAAAACTGAACAAATCTCATATACAGGGAATATTTCAGCGCAGTTTTATCAATATACATAGTTTATTTTTTATAGGCCCTATTGTGCCAAAACCAGTGTTGCCACCAACGAAATGGTAAATTACACATGGATCATGTCAAAATTACACATGAAAATACAAATTACACATGCTATCTCTTTTATTTGCAAACTCACGAGTTTTGTTTTGAATTTCATTACATGTATAAACTTTTCATTTAGTAAAAAAAATAACGATTGCGTTTTTTTTTTTTTTTTAATTAACTAATCATCGTTTTTTATTTCATAAAAATAACGGTTCAAAACAAAAAATTCATACTTTTTTATAGTAATTTATAACTAAAAAATAAACAAAGTAAAGTACATGTATCACATTTAAATTGAAATACATTTTTTGAATTTTTCCAGATATTTAAAGCTTCCTTCCACTTTTTGTTTATAATGATTGGAATAGGTTCAAAGTTTGGTCCACCATTTCTATGTATTCATTTTTAAATCTGTCGTACAATTGCTTAAATTGCTCAATATTTTTTCCGCAGCAGCATTTGAAAAGATTAAAACAAAAATAACTATTTGCAAAGTAGGATTTTTTTATTTCAAAAACCTTTTTCCAATAAAATTCTGGCTCCAAATTACTATGAAGCTTAAATTTTAAAAAATATAAGAGTGCATGTTGTCGCGAAAATATTCTTAAAACTCCTTAAGTGTGCAGAGCATTACTTCCAATAAATCAAGATCTAACATTACGAAGTAAATTTTTCAAATATGTTGGAAGGTTCAGGTTCGACGTTACCAAATGTGTCACGAGCATTTTGTCAAAGCAAAATCTGGCTTTTCGTCTTTTAACAACTTAACATCTGAATTATACTGTCCAAACATAACATTAGGTGTATCTGGTGCAAATCCAACTAGATTTCAAAAGAAATCCCTTTTTCTAAAATTGTGCTTTTGAGAAGCTCAAACATTTCTTTTGCATTGACTGCACTCTTTTGAAATAAAAAAAACAATAATGTAACAGGGATGTTTCGTCGTTATAGGTAATAAATTGTGACAAAAGCTATCTTAATGCCAAATGTTATATTTATTTATGTATATTACAAATAATATAATTATTATACAGTTGAATTTTTTATCAGCTCTAAATGCCAAATGGTTATTAGTTAATGATCCAACTATTTTTAGTTCAGCTCTCTTAACGCTTCCATTCTTTTAATTCAATTTTTAAATTACACATGGAGTCAATTACACATGGGCTACACATGAAAAAAAAATTACACATGATATGTGTAATTACACATGAGGTGGCAACACTGACCAAAACCCACCTTCCAGAGGTTTGTAGGTAAACATTTAAAGAGTTTTTCACCTTTTGGTATTACATCCTCTGGGGAAAATAGGGGCAGTCAATACCTGGAATTAGGCAGAGTTAAAAAAGGACAGATATTTTGAATTTGCAGCTAACCAGGAATTCTATCTGGTACTACGGAAGTCAATTGCACCAGGAGACACGGTTTTGCTTGAGGCCTGACGAGCATCACGTGGTTTGTACCCAAAGTGAGAAAGACAAATGCATAAAAAGAGTACCAATCACTAGATATGCTACCATTTTCATTCGCATCGCAATAGAGTGTAGCCTCGCAGTTGAAATCATGCACCGAGTTTCTAATTTTTTAATTTTAATACTCTTTTATTTAAGAAATATCTGCGCCAAATTTGGTTCTCCTTGCATATATAGTATAGTATTGTGCCAAAACAATTATTTTTAGAAGAAAGAAGAAGTTACTTGTTTTTAACTTAGTAATGTTTAAGCCGATTATGTTAATTTTCTTTACTATTATTCTATTAGGTTTATAAAAGGTGAAAGTGATGAAATAATAAGGGTTTTCATAAAACCGCCTAAAATTGCCATTTTTGCAAACGGGCAACCTTGCGAGACTTGTTTCATGAAGCCCCTTTTAAGCTTTTGTGCAACTCAAAATTGTTGGGTTAATTTACCTAGTTTGTGTAAATTAATTATTATACAATATTTGACAGTTCATTTGCGAGGGCGTTAAAAAGCACAGTTTGCACAGATTACGAAGCTTTCAACCGATATCATAAAAAACCCTAATGGCTAATAAATCAGTGAATGTTTAAATGCTGGTTGACCTGAACTTAACTTAAATTTTATATGTAGTTTAAGCTCAACAGCTGTAAATCAGTATATGTAGTTATACAAATTTCATGTGGCAGCACTACGATTAATGTAGTTAAATTCATATGGTCTGTATTGGTAGTTTAAACGCCCAATTTTATGTAATTAGAGATGGTTTATATGTTTACTGGTTTAAACAAATTTTAAACGAAAAACATAGTTTATCTTACTCTGATTTATTATCCCCTAATGTTAATAAATTATAAGAAGACTTCAAGTAGTAAAATTTAGAGGCAATTGTGGTTATTTTGTTCATATCTCAGCCATTTGTGAACCGATTTGGCTGAATTTCTGTAGCAAACTATTATGGACTATTTTTGATTTAAATATATAACACCATCATATCTAGGGTCTTCGGTAAAACTATTTCAAACAACACAGAGACAGACGGCCATCGTTAAATCAACTTCACTACTAAATCAGCAGACTAGATCCATCTTTCTATTATTTTTTAAGCAAACCTTCCCTTTCTCATTCTTTTTTTTATTAAAGAAAATTCATCATAATTATTTACGAATTTCCAAAAACAAAATTAAACTGCTTGTTGTAAGACAAAATTAAATAAATTACAAAGCATAAACAAAATTCACTCAAGTGACAAAATTTTAAATGAAACCAACAACTTTGCTGTTGCAAAAACTACAGACGCACGTTAGTAGAAGTATTAACGTTTCAGGCAAAACAACTTAGAAAAAATACAAAAAATGAACTGGCATAAATTGATAACGTGGAGCCTAATTTATGGCTTGTTTATCCTTACAGGAATTCAAGCTAAAATTGTCAAGAAAAGAGGCGTAATGGACAATTTCAATGATGGTTTAAAAGTGGCAGGGCAAATGTTTGGTAGGAAGAAATAAAGGAAAAACTTAAAATAACAAAATATTTAATCGAATTAAAAATTTTATCTTAGGAATAAATACCGCGGCTGATGTGGCAAATTTAGTGGCAAAAGCTTTTTCCAATAACAATAGTAATCGTAATAAAAACGATTTATTTTCGCTAATACAAAAAGGTCTGAAACTTTCTCCCTCCCAGTCCAGCAGTTCAGAGGAAGGGAAAAATTATGAAAATCAAAGCAATTATGAATCGCAAGAGAAACAACAGCAGTCGGAGCAAGCAACAGAGTTTAAAAAATTTCAAACTAAATCATCTGCCGCTGCACAAGCTGAAGAATCTGTGGGAGCAAATTTTGGTACTTCAAATCTTATTGCCAGCATGTTACGATTAGTAGGTTTCGATGCTACCAAATTGGGTGCTTTAGCTATAAATGCCCTGATAATGATTGCCTCAGCAGTAAGTTTTTAGATTAAAAAAAATATGTGTAAACATAAGTTTTAAAAAACCGTTATTTTAATTCCTCAGATTGGCAACACCATAATGGGCAATACACAGCCTACATTCTCCAAAGTTAATGGTGGTCGTTTATTTAATAAAAATGTCAAAAGTAAAACCAATGATAACGTAGATGAGGAAAATGCTGAAACCGGGCCTGAAGAAAAATATTCCTCCAATGATCATGAACCGAGAGCGGTGAATGATGCCACCACTATAGAATGGTTTCTACAAAACTCTTCCGGTAAAATGAAACGCATACTTAAGGATGCCACCCACAACGATTTAGCCAATAAAATTACCGATATGATAACAAACTATGAATCAGAAGAGGGTCAGGCTGCTTGTCTGAAAATGTTAGTGTGCAAAAGTTCACCATTTATTTGGGGTATGCAAAAATCAATAAGAAAACACATTCAACCGAAGGATAACAAAGAAAATAAAAATTTGGATGAAGAAGATTTTGTTGAAAAGTCAGATAAGCGTTTATTTGATGTACAAAATTTCTTTACACATCTACCCAGTGTTGAGGAGTATCGGGAAAACGGTGAAAAATGTGAAAAATTATATTCGATTAATTGTAATACAACGGATTTATATGATAAGAAATATTGAGGATTTAAAGGGTTATTTGTAGGGGTGTTCAATATTTTCCATATTATTATATTTCTTATTAGATACTTTTATCATTAATTACAAAAAAATCTAAAATAAATTTAGCTTTGATCTACTTTTATTTTATGATGTCCATTATTTTGCAGGGACCGAAAATAACAGTTATATTGGAATTTTCAAACAAAAAAAGCATATATAAGTATATGTCAAAAAACTGATTCAAGTATACCGTATTGATCCTTAAGGTCCAATTAGACGTGACATAACCATAAACTGTATTACCATTACCGCTGTATTACCAAAACTATTGAACATGCCATACAAACCAATTCAATTTTGGTTTCTAAATTCGCCGTTACGGCTGTGGCATTAAGGTTATGTCACGTCTAATTGGACCTTTATGAACTTGTCTATGATTTTTATTTTTTTCGATTAAAATGTTTTAATTTTATCAAAGTTATTTTTTGGAAATACAAATTTTCAGTGTATTTATCAAATATGAAAAATTGGGAATTTAGCACGTCATACAGAAATCTTATTAATTGTTAATTTTGTATTCCCAAAAATAACTTTGATAATATACTTGCATGTGCCCGTCTAAAAAACTGAACTGGCAAATTTGTTTTCCTACGAAAACAATAAAATGAAGCAATTTGTTTTTTCTTTTTACCCACTTACAACTACAATTCGAGTCGGAAAAAGCCAAAAAATTGTAGGGGGATGTAAGAAAAGATAAACTCACTGTTTATTGTTGGTGTTTTGTTAAAGCTTTGATATTGTTACAATTAAGACTTTGAGTGTTTAAAATTCTTATTAGCTTTAGGGTTTTATTCGTATAATATTTTTAGCTTTTCTTAAATCTTAGGAAAAGGTTTCCTGATGAGCTGGCCTAAGCAACCAGTGAAATGCGCATAGAAGCTAGCTTTTCCTCAACAATAATTTTCAGTGTATTTATCAAATATGAAAAATTGGCAATTTAGCACGTCATACAGAAATCTTGTTTTGATTTTTATTTTTTTGAACAAAAATTACAGTTATTTTATGATTTTTATTTTTTGGACAAATATAACAGTTATTTTTGATTTTTTTTTTTCAAGCAAAAATAAAAGTTATTCCCTAAAGAAATGTACATACGTGTAATAATAATTTATTTGGCTTTAAATGTTCATTTTAATGCGTCGTCATCATTAAGTTTCGTACAGACGGTGGTCAGATCTTACAATGTTGTCATTAAAATTGCCTAAAAATGTCTTGCAACTGTGTGAACATTGTTAGCTCATTTTCATTTGGCAGATGTGTAATATTAATGCATCTGACAATAGCACCATTGTCAGAAGCTTTAGGATTTCTTATTTTTTTTATTTATTTTTTTTTTTTAAATTCCCTAAGCTAACCCCGCGAAGCTCTACGCTTGTCTGCAGGACAGAAACCAGAGTCTCTGGCGGGAATCGAATCCGCAACCCCGGCGCTGTTAGAGTAGTAGTTGAGCTACTCTAACAACTAAATTATTAAAACACGTACATTTCTTTTTGCACGAAAAAATAAAAATCAAAAAATAACTGTTATTTTTGTTCAAAAAAATAAAAATCAAAAAATAACTGTTCTTTTTGTTCAAGAATATAAAAATTTGAAAGTAACTGTTATAATTGTCCAAAAAAATAAAAATCAAAAAATAGCTATTTTCTTCTGACTTTAATGAAAAAAGGAATAACTGTTACGGTCCCTATTATTTTGTTTACCGAGTACCGATTCCGGAGTGCCTCCTTACTATTAGTAATAGCTCATATAGGACTCCTTTAACTGCAATCTTTGGAGATCTGCCAGTTTTAAGTCACATACAAGCTTTAAGTATTGCAATTTTCCTATAACTTCCGATAGTTTAACGCCAATCTTTTAGGTGAACCATACCAAGAAGTTGAACTATCTAATTCCCACTGCAACTGCATCAACCACAAAGAGAGAGATAAATTAGTAGGCCGAATTTCTTCATAAGGTTCGAAACAAAATTACCTCCTTATCAGACACCTCCGACTCCGTGATTTAAGCATAAACCAAAACCAAGGCGTAACGTACTACTTATCATATTGGACTCTGGTCAGCCAAAATATATTAGAAGTCTGTCCATTTTACCCGAGAAGCTCTTATAAAGAGCTAAAGAACTATGCACTCTTACGTGCATAAATTTTCCCACGAAATTATTGCCCCCTTCCTAGAAAAAATAATGAGGATAACAAAATCCATTTTGCATTTCTACACATATGGCTAATAAATCAGTGAATGTTAAAGTGCTGGGTTAAATGTCCAATTTTATGCATTTAAAGATGGTTTTTTATTTATAGATTTACTGATTTAAAGATTTGTTGGTTTAAACACATTTCAAACCAAAAAGATAGTTTTACTTGCTCTTTTTATTAGCACTTAAAGGTTAAACTGCGTATATTGCAAATAATTTTAACGTTTATTCATTCATTTTAATTGAAAATGCAAGTCATTATCATGCAATACTCAGACAAGTACATTTGTGATTTTTAAATTTGTGTTCTAAACACAATGATACACTGCACAGAAAAAATTATTTTTCCAATTCAAACAAAAAATTTGTAGAATCAAACAATTTTTTGTCTGAAATCGGTCCTACAAACAAATTTGCATATTCAAACAATTTATTTGCATTTTGTTTACTGAAAAAAAACACTAATTTTTTCAAACAAATAATTTAACTGAATCAAACAAAAAGTTTACTGAAATTCAAAATAAAAAAAAAAAAAAGTAAAGCCCTTATGACACTACATTTTTTATTCATTAATTGATATAGAATTGATAGAAAGAAACAGTAAATGTAAGTATGGTTAATATAACGTATGGTACATATATCGGACACACAATAATATGTATTCTTTGTACAAGTTTTATTTTAAGAATAATAAAAATTTTCACATAACAAAAAATTAACAGACATAAAAAATCAAAACATACTTTGCCATAAATGAAGTATTTTCAGTAAAGTATTATATTCATTACAATATACAACACTTCCCCTGAATTATTACTTTACAATAATCATTAAACAATATAAACCAAACCCATTTCAACAATACAATTGTTATGTTTTGAAATTGGTAAACCTTTTGTTAAAATGTCAGCAGGCATGTCAGCAGTAGGTAAATATTCAATTTTAATGTTTCCGCTGGTTACGTTTTCACGAACAAAATGATGACGCATATCCATATGTTTTGTTCTATTGTGAAATATTGGGTTCTTACTCAATAGCCCAGCTCCTTGATTGTCGTTATAAATTAAGATTGTATTTTGTTTACCCAAAATTTCTTCTAAAAACCTTCTTAAATGTATAGCTTCTTTTGTGGATTCTGAGAGCGACATGTATTCTGCTTCGGTTGTCGACATTGCTACAGTTCTTTGTTTTCTTGAGTCCCAACTTATAGCAGCATTAGCTAATTTGAAAATATATCCCGTATATGATCTTCGGTCATCTATATTAGCTCCCCAGTCTGCATCTGCATAGCCAATTAATTGCTCATTTGTTCCTTTATAATGTAAGCCAATATTTTGAGTACCTTTCAAGTAACGTAAAACTCTCTTAGCTGCTATCCAATGTTCTTTACCATAGTTAGTATTGTATTGACTAAGTACGCTAACTATATGGGCGATATCTGGTCTCGTTGAAACTGATAAGTACATGAGAGACCCGACCAAATTTTGATACGGTAACTTTTCAACTTCAGATTTATCTTCTTCTGTTGCACACATTTCTTTCGACAGCTTAACTCCTATACTAAACGGTGTTTTTGCAGGTTTGCAATCTTCCATGTTAAATTTTTTCAAAATGTTTTGTATATATTTACGTTGTGACATTGTTATTTCTTTAGTTTTTGCATCTTGTTTAAATTCGATTCCCAAACAAAAATTTAACTGACCCAGGTCTTTCATTTCGAACGACTTTGCTAGTTCCGATTTCAGTTCGTTCCATTTTTGTTTATTATTTGTTGCTACTATTAAATCGTCCACATATATGGCTAATAATGTGATGTCTTCCCCTTCTTTTAACATATAAATGCAATTATCTGAGTCCAATGCTTTAAATTTTAATTGTTTTAATTTTGCATCCAACTTCTTGTACCATTGTCTTCCAGACTGCTTTAGCCCATATAAGGCCTTTTTTAACAGACATGCTTTACCTTTATAATTAGTTTTGTCTTTTTCCTCCAAAAATTCCCCAATTTCTTTTGGTATTTTCATAAAGATTTGTTCTTCAATACTCCCATTTAAGTATGCAGCTACAAAATCAAGTTGGTATACATCTAATTTCAATTCCACTGACAAAGCCATTAAAAAACGTATGGATCCAATTCTTGCTACTGGCGAAAAAGTTTCATTATAATCTACTCCTGGTGTTTGGGTAAATCCTTTTGCAACGAGTCTAGCTTTGTATCGATCTATTGTGCCATCAGCTTTATACTTTTTTCGTAATACCCACTTGCAATCTACAACCTTTTTATTTTCTGGGTAGTTGACTATGTTCCAGGTTTTATTTTTCATTAAAGCATCATACTCAGCTTTCATTGCTCTTTTCCATTTTTGTGATTCTGGACCTAAAATTGCTTCTTCAACCGTTAATTGATCATTATGCTCTGACAGATTTGCAAAATTATCTTTGTTTTCATTTTCGTTCTCTTCAGCAATAGCAAATAATTTTCTTGGTCTACCTCTTTTACCAGTTTTTATTTTCTTTGGTCTTCCAGGTCCTCGTTTGGAAGTTCGGGGCGTTTGATATTCTCCATTGTCATCAGCTGTACATTCTTCATTTAAAGTTTCTTCTGTATCTGAAAAACCATAAAATTCTTCTATTTCACTTTCACTGTATTCTTCAGGTTCTTCTGTGTTTCTTTGATTTTTCAAATTTCTACTTCCATTTTCTGTAAATGACAATTCCATTACTTCTTTTTCATTTGGACTATTTTCAAAAAAATCTTTATAATTATTTTCCGGTTGATACGCGTTGCTAAAATTTACATCTCTTGAACATACGATTTTTCTATCAATTATATCCCACAGTCTATACGCTTTTGATTTTATGGAATATCCAACAAATATGCATTTCTTTGATTTAGGGTTAAATTTGCCAAGGGTTTTAGATTTTATGAGCATATAAGCTGTAGTACCAAATTTCTGAAAATAATTCACAGTTGGATTCCTTCCTAGCCATATATTAAAAGGTGTTTCGCCATCTAAACTTCTTGAGGGACATCTGTTCCGAATATGATTTGCGGTTAATACAGCTTCTGCCCAAAAACCTGGGCTTAAACGTGATTGTATCATCATACATCTGGCCATTTCAACTAGAGTACGATTCTTTCTTTCGGCAACACCATTCTGTTGTGGGGTGTACTCAGCAGAAAATTGATGTTTTATACCTTCGTTCTTTAAAAACATTTTAAATTCATTGCTTGTATATTCAGTTCCATTATCTGATCGGATTGTTTTGATTTTCCGATTTGTACTATTCTCCACCAAATTTTTAAATTCTTTAAATTTTTCAAAAACTTCACTCTTTTTCTTAAGAAAATAAACTTCACACCATCTGGATTTGTCGTCAATGAAGGTCAAAAAATATCTTGACCCTCCAATGGAATTAATTCTCATAGGACCGCAAACGTCGGTATGTATAAGTTCCAATAACTCGGTTGATTTTGAAATTGATCTTTTGAATGGCTTTTGGGAGAATAATAAAAATTTTCACATAACAAAAAATTAACAGACATAAAAAATCAAAACATACTTTGCCATAAATGAAGTATTTTCAGTAAAGTATTATATTCATTACAATATACAACAGTAAGAAAGAGCAAACTATATGTATGTTATGTTTTTGTTTCAGGGATGGCGTTGAGAATTTTTAATATTGTACCAACAACCTTTAAAAATTATAGTTTTTTACCCTAATTGTACTAAAAGATTTTTTTTAGTTGAAATTAATTTTAATTATGTTCATAAAAAACACCACAAAAAGGTATTATAAATCTTAGTTAAAAAAGTATCAACAAAAAAGAACAATTGAAACAACTTAGCCATCCCTGTTTTGTTTATTTTATTAAATGCTGCCAACTTTTTGTTTATGAGAAACCTAAAAACAAAAAGCGGTAAATCGCTGAATTTGCCCATAAACCGCTCATTCAGCAACACTTTTAATATTTCAAGCTTGAAATGTCAATTTTAAGTTAAACAATTTTACATTTTTTTTGACATAACTTCATTTTTTATCGATAACTTTTTAAAAATTGTTGACAGTTTGCCATTTATCTTAATACAGCTGAACTCTTTGCACTTGGTAAATTTTTCTATTACATTATATTTGTACTGTTCACCAAAACTTGAACAATGCATTAAAAATGTAGTGTCATATGGGCTTAAGCACTGTATGAGAAGGTGACGGCAAAGCAGAGCCGCCGACTGGCTTTGAAACACATTTTTTTGTTGGAATAATTTTTGAACGAAGTCTTATTTATACACACAACACAATGTTTTTCTTTATCACTCTCTGTTGCTGTATCCTTTCCTTTGCTAAAGAAGAAATGTAACCAAAAACGGCAGCAGACCGACTCGATATGTTTTTCGTCATCATTCTATTTTTGTATTTGATGTATTTAACCAAACAGTTTTAAAAAATTGAATACGGGATTTTGTTTCTTATAATGTCGTGTCTGCTATTGTTTTTCTTATAGTTGCATTTTTTTAAAGCGTCCAAAAATAGACTGTGTGTGTTTTTTGTTGTTGTTCTTATATTTCACATAAAGAAGTGTTGCTTACGATCAAATAAAAAAATGCAAAAAGACGACAACATTAAAGAGCGTTAAATATTTCATACAAAATTATGAAAACTTGACACCAATAACGCGTTTATTTTATTTTTGAAGAGTTGTCCACATTTTTGTTGGTTAAATAAAAATCAAACAAAAATATTGATTGAATCAGTAAAAATATTTATAGAAATTAAAAAAATTTTCAAACAAGCGGTTGTTTGAAAATAATTCGGCAATAATTTTTTCTGTATGCGAAGAAATGTGTTTTTAAGACTAAAACACACCTAAATTGATTTAATAGGCAAATAAAGTATATATAACTAATTTATTTCAGAAAAAAATAACTTACAACTTAAGAGATTCAACAATATTCAAATTATGTGTAGCAGCTCAGTTTATAACGTATCAATCAAAAATTTAAATGAATTTAATTTAAATATCGACAAATAGAAAACACTGAAACTTATTTGGTTATTTAAATGTGTATTATTACACAACAGTTGCAACAAAATCATTTCATGGCATACGTAAATAATAATTTGATTAAAAAAAAAAAAAAACCAATTAGAGAGTTCACTATAGCGTTTTCAAATATGTCTTAACATTTCGGTTTTATAGCCTTAATAAAAGAAAATTTAAAAACAAAAAAAATTTATATTAATTTTTTTATAATAAGCAGTTGTGACTGGAGAATAAATAAATAAATTAAGCATTTTTTATTTTTCGAATTTATTCTATGAGTTAAATTTCAGTTATACAATATATACAATATATACAATATAATAGTCTGGTAGTGTATAAAGTCATTCCTGAAAAATTTAAGGAATAAGACTATTACAAAAAAGCTTTTTAAAATACATAAGCAGTTGTGACTGGAGAATAAATAAATAAATTAAGCATTTTTTATTTTTCGAATTTATTCTATGAGTTAAATTTCAGTTATACAATATATACAATATATACAATATAATAGTCTGGTAGTGTATAAAGTCATTCCTGAAAAATTTAAGGAATAAGACTATTACAAAAAAGCTTTTTAAAATACATAACTGAAATTTAACTCATAGAATAAATTCGAAAAATAAAAAATGTTGAATATAATATAAAGTAACCTGCGAAAGGAAATAATTCCCAGTTTCTATTTGTTAAAATAGTTGAGTTAAATACATTCAATTTATAAAGTATCACTATCCAGTGTGACACAAAGAATGCTGACGAAGGCCGTAGCGGGCCAGAAAATGCATTACATTCTGCTGGTGTCTAATAATTGTAAATTTTTCTGTACATACAATATACTTCATTGCTATCCAAAGGATAGCTAAGGTAAAATGTAACAAGAAAATACAATATAATAGTCTGGTAGTGTATAAAAAGTCATTCCTAAAAATTTAAGGAATAGAACTATTACAAAAAAGCTTTATAAAATACATAACTGAAATTTAACTCATAGAATAAATTCGAAAAATAAAAAATGTTGAATATAATATAAAGTAACCTGCGAAAGGAAATAATTCCCAGTTTCTATTTGTTAAAATAGTTGAGTTAAATACATTCAATTTATAAAGTATCACTATCCAGTGTGACACAAAGAATGCTGACGAAGGCCGTAGCGGGCCAGAAAATGCATTACATTCTGCTGGTGTCTAATAATTGTAAATTTTTCTGTACATACAATATACTTCATTGCTATCCAAAGGATAGCTAAGGTAAAATGTAACAAGAAAATACAATATAATAGTCTGGTAGTGTATAAAAAGTCATTCCTAAAAATTTAAGGAATAGAACTATTACAAAAAAGCTTTATAAAATACATAACTGAAATTTAACTCATAGAATAAATTCGAAAAATAAAAAATGTTGAATATAATATAAAGTAACCTGCGAAAGGAAATAATTCCCAGTTTCTATTTGTTAAAATAGTTGAGTTAAATACATTCAATTTATAAAGTATCACTATCCAGTGTGACACAAAGAATGCTGACGAAGGCCGTAGCGGGCCAGAAAATGCATTACATTCTGCTGGTGTCTAATAATTGTAAATTTTTCTGTACATACAATATACTTCATTGCTATCCAAAGGATAGCTAAGGTAAAATGTAACAAGAAAATACAATATAATAGTCTGGTAGTGTATAAAAAGTCATTCCTAAAAATTTAAGGAATAGAACTATTACAAAAAAGCTTTATAAAATACATAACTGAAATTTAACTCATAGAATAAATTCGAAAAATAAAAAATGTTGAATATAATATAAAGTAACCTGCGAAAGGAAATAATTCCCAGTTTCTATTTGTTAAAATAGTTGAGTTAAATACATTCAATTTATAAAGTATCACTATCCAGTGTGACACAAAGAATGCTGACGAAGGCCGTAGCGGGCCAGAAAATGCATTACATTCTGCTGGTGTCTAATAATTGTAAATTTTTCTGTACATACAATATACTTCATTGCTATCCAAAGGATAGCTAAGGTAAAATGTAACAAGAAAATACAATATAATAGTCTGGTAGTGTATAAAAAGTCATTCCTAAAAATTTAAGGAATAGAACTATTACAAAAAAGCTTTATAAAATACATAACTGAAATTTAACTCATAGAATAAATTCGAAAAATAAAAAATGTTGAATATAATATAACCTAGCATTTACACATGCCACTGCCAGTTCGAAAAACTCAATACACTCACGTTTTTTTACTAATACACTCAAATTTTTCGCAATGGCAGCTCCAGTGGCAGCAAAAATTGCATGCGAGTGGAAATTTGGCACTTGCTTGCCACTAAATGACAAAACGATGAACAATGTTACCCTGTTCAAAATTTAATGCAAATTAACTGGATTATTGTCAAATTGTTATTAAAGTTTTAACATGATACGTCTATTATTATGATTAATTTTTTGAAACGCGCATTAATAAAAGCAAGTTTGTTAATTATAGAGCATTAATAATGTTAAAATAATGCTTATATAAATAAATGTAAAACATTTCCCGAAAAATGTGCCAATATGATTAACTCGGTAACTCTATTTGGTTTTTTGGTACTTTTTTTTTAATTTGAGAAGTCAACAAATTATCTTAAGTTGACGCTTCAACGACATTTTGAAAATGAACTCGCAGTAGCATGTGTAAACACAAAAGCCAATGGCATGAGATTCGACTCTTTCGAACAATTTTTCTTTGATAATATGTATACAACAGTGGCATGCCACTACTTGCATGTGTAAAGGCAGGGTAAAGTAACCTGCGAAAGGAAATAATTCCCAGTTTCTATTTGTTAAATAAATTAAGTTTGAAATTTTTAAATTTACCATTTCTTCAAATTAACTAATCATAAAATAACACTGTGCTAGTTGAAAAAACTTTCAAGCGGAGCACCCGGCGGTAGTGCTGGGAAACTATCGATAATACTATCGATATTATCGATAATCTTAAAATATCAAAAATATCGATAGGAAAAATATCAATATCGATATTATTATTATTTAAAATACAGCTATGAAGACATCTAATAGCAGCTACACACACACAGTTTTTTGCCGCATATTTTTACTTGCTATTATTAATTCGCGCTGAATTACAGCAATGAATACAAACAACAGGAATGGCAAGTGGTATGTGCTTTTTACTACTAATTAAAGGCCTTTAAAGGTAGAAGTACATAACACGCGTTAGTTCGTCGACGTGTGTCGTGCGTTTATAAACTTTAGCGCATGAAAAATTGCAAGTTGCACAACGCGCGCTAAAAAAGCAATTTTTGTCAGCTGTTTTTTGTTTGTTTACTTATTTGTACATTGAAAACGGATTCGAAAGTATGTATATCAAGATTTTTTTATTTTATTGAATTTATTATTTTTATATAAATATTATATGTTTTTTAAGCTATTCAATAAGTTTTTCTTTCATGATTCATAAATTTGTTAAATTATTCCTTTTATTGTTAAAAAGTTCAAAGTTAACCAACTTTCTGGTGCAAGCGCGTCAAAATATTTTGCATGTACATATGTAGCTTGTTCTATGAAAATACACTAGTTTAACTTTTTTTGACAGAAGTCTACAGAGCGCGCGCGCACTGACGCGTGTTATGTACTTTTACCTTAAGTCGAAATTTGTACATGTTTATATAGGGACTAAAATGTCAAATATTTTTGTAATCTTGTAAAAAAATGCAATTCCAAATGCAATTGCAATTGCGAGCATGGGACAAAACAATGAACGACCATTAGAGGATAAGTCCGCTAGATTGATTATCTTTTTGGGTTGAGAACAGAGTTGCCAGTGGATTTTTCGAAAAAATACCTACACATGCTAATAAAAATCCGATTTTTTCCCTACACGTTGATTATTATCATTAAAATAGAAGAAAAAGCATTAGTTATAAAAAATAAATTTTATTCGAATATGTACATATATTAACGCTTTAACATTAAATAAGTAAAAACTAAAAAAAATAATAAATGTGTATGTACTTTTAATTGAATTTAATTAAGTCGTTCAACATTAGGTGTGATCCCGTACTCAACGTTGAGAACACGCGGGATCCCAATCTTACCGAAAACTGTTCCCGTACTCAAAGTTTGGTAAGGTGGAGCTTTTAAGAGAAAAATATTTTTCTTGCACAAAGTAGTCCGTACTTTTTTTTGGGCAAACTTATAAAATTGTTAAACAATCAGCTGTGTCAAAAATAAATAAAAAACTGCAAGCAAGTTAACCAAAATAATTAATATAAGAAATATTTATAAAATAAAAAATAGAAAATGTTGAAATATGTAAGTAAATGCTTGAATTGTAATTTTATACACGTTAATGTGTCATTTATGTTTTTTTTTTTTTTAACATATTTCATATTAACGTTTTCTTTTGAATTTTTATTATTCCCGTACTTTAGTAAATTTTTATCTATTTGAGATAATTTTTTTAACCCTCATTTTATTGAATGATAACTTAGAAAAAACATATACATACAAACATATTAGTGTCGCCAACTTTTTAAACCACAAGCAACTCTGGAAATATATTTTGAAGCTATTTTTAGGGGAAACATTTTTTTCAAACGTTTTGGACAATAAAATATCATTAAAAAGCGTTTTTTTCAGCATTTATTTTATAAATAATACGATATGACGAAATATCCCTACATTTTGGAGATTATGAAAAATCTGTCCAATTTTCCCTACGCTTCTATTTAAGTATTAAAAATACCCACATGTAGGGATTTTCCCCTACTTCTGGCAACACTGGTTGAGAATCAAAACCCATTTAGAAAATTATTTAAAGTTGCAATAGAATATCTTATAGTCAGTCCCTGCTACTTCGGTTCTTAAAAAAAGTACTTATCAATTTTTAAAAAACTGTCATCTGAAATAACGTGCGTATATACATACGTCTCATACGTTCAATACAGAGATAAAAACAACGAATGTACCCTGATAAAAACTAGTTAAAGTTTTCCTGCACAAGTACAAAAATTCAGTCGATATATCGATAGTGAAAACTTAACTATCGATAAATATCGATAGTATCCCAGCACTACCCGGCGGTTCAACTTAATTAGAGTATGCTGATTCCAGTGGTGCTAACCGTTTTTTTAAGGTAAGCTCTTGTTTTCGAGATATACCGTTACTTAAAAAATAGAGGAGCAGTGATACACTGCGAAGAAATGTGTTTTTAAGACTAAAACACACATAAATTGATTTAATAGGCGAATATAGTACACAAAACTAATTTATTTCAGAAACAAATTACTTACAACTTAAGAGATTCAACAATATTCAAATTACGTGTAGCAGTTTATAACGTGTCAACCAAAAATTTAAATCAACTTAATTTAAATACATATCGACAAATGTAAAACACTGAAACTAAATTGTTAATTTAAATTGTATTATTACACAGCAGTTACAACAAAATTATTACATGGCATACGTAAATAATAATTTGATTTGAAAAAAAAAAAAAATTAGGGAGTTTACAATAGCGTTTTAAAGTACATATGTATGTCTTAACGTTTTAATTTTATACTCTTTGTGTATTCCCTTAATAAAAGAAAATTTAAAAACAAAAAAATTGTATATTAATTTTTTTTTTTAATAAGCAGTTGTGACTGGAGAATAGTATACATAAATTTAGTTTGAAATTTTTAAATTTACCATTCTTACAAGTTAACTAATCATTAAATAACACTGCGCTAGTTGAAAAAACTGTGAAGCGGGGCACCCGGCGGTCCAACTTAATTCTAGTACGCTGAATTCAGTGGTGCTAACGGCTTTTTAAGGTTGCACAACATATATTCGCGTAACTCGAAATCGGTTTCGTTTATTGCATTAACTAAAAAAAACTCGCGAAATTCCGCAATAAAATTACATTTAAGTAAGGCCAAACTTTTTTGTTATCTGTACAGTCGTTTTAGAAACATAATAATTTTTAGCAAAATTTCGAAACTTTTGTTTTTAAAATCGGCATAAAAAAATTTTAAAAATTGTTTCTAATTTTTTCTACACTAAATTTAAGAATTTCATTAAACACTATATTTATATTGGACATAAAACTAATGGCGGTCGGTCATACATTTTATCCCCCTTTTATCCGCGAATATATGTTGAGCAAACTCCTCCAATTTCGAAATAAGGTATATCTCGAAGACAAGAGCTAACCTAAAAAAAACGTTTAGAACCACTGGATTTAGGGTCCATGTGTCCCGCTTAAATTAATTTGAACAAAATTTTGAATGTTTTGTTGTTCTAAAAAAAAAAAACATACATATTCCTATATAAAACCTTTATTCAGTCTACTACTAATTAAATGTTAAAAAAAAATATTTTATATCAATCCGTAATAGATTGAATTTAAAAAAATTAAAGCATTCTAAACACTGTTTTGGTGTTTTCTTTTCTACAAAAAAAAAATCCACATTTTAAAAGGTGCATGTATAAAATGTCTTGCCTAACATGTAATAATGCAATTTTTTATTTGACGAGAACAAAACACAAAATTGGATCGCCCTGTTTTTAACAGCTTCAATATATAAAAAAATATGTACATAAATCAAAAAGTATGTTCTTCAAAATACAAAAAAAAAATATACCTACATAAACCCAAATTTGTTAATAGATTGCATCCCACATTTATTGATATTAAATAAATGAACAAAATGGATGACCAAATTCCAATTTCTTTAGTTTGTTTTTCATAAAATATGTAAACAAGAAAATACCTTTGCCAGATTGCCAATTTTACGGTTTCTTGATTTGACGTTTTTTTTTCAAAATTTCAAACCCAAATTTGTTAATAGATTGATATTAAATAAATGAACAAAATGGATGACCAAATTCCAATTTCTTTAGTTTGTTTTTCATAAAATATGTAAACAAGAAAATACCTTTGCCAGATTGCCAATTTTACGATTTCTTGATTTGACGTTTTTTTTTCAAATTTTCAAACCTACCATTAACAATGTAATGCTTTCTTATGTTTTTACTATAAAACAATAGTTAGAAAAAATTACTATTAAAACTTAAAATTTTTACTGCCCTGATTAAAGGTGATTTTTTCCCAACTTCGTCTGGTAACCCTACCCAACAAACACGGAGGTTTGATTTCAAATTGAAAATGATTTGAAATCAAACGTTTTCTCAAACGACAAGCGTTTAATAATGATTTGAAAATCATAGCATTCTCAACAAAAAGGGGAAATTATTTTCAAATTGAAAAATGCCTTTATTTTCAACTTGCTTTCAAACGTAATTCTCAAACGTTTTTCAAATGTGGATTATAACACAATGTGGAAGATAAATATTCGGCACCATAGCTAAAATATAAAATAATGTTCTGTCCGTCCTCTAATTCTTGCAAAGACGAAATAATTATCACCCTTTTATTTCGAAGATTGTAGCAACGCGATCATACAACAAACTTATAATTTCTTCACTTTCCCGTTTTATTCTTTTAATTCGTATTTTTAATCATTGTAATTACTAACAAAAAAATTTTATTTTTCACAAGAAATAAATCGTTCACTTGTAAAACACATTTAAACACTAAGTAAAAATTTAACTTTAATCGCCATTTTGAATGTTTACATTTATTTTTCGCTTTAGTATTGCCAAGTTTAGTTTTTATTTGAATTTAACATTTGATACCAATTTGACATCAAATTGATAAAACATTTGATGTCAAATGTTTATTTTCAAATCATAAGCAATTTAAATTTAAATGTAAAAATCAAACATTTGAAAAACGTTTGAGAATTGTGTTTGATGTCAAATGATAAAGTCATTTCATATCAAAGGTTTGACTTCGTGTTTGTTTAGGCACGAAACCCCTACATATTTTGCAAGGCATGAAAACCCTACGTGGGTCACAATAGCGAGTACGTTGACTCGTCGTGTTTTTTCCTTTTTTTTTAACCCTTTTTTTTCTTAACATCAACAGGCGGTTGAGCGGTTATCTTAAATTGTTTTACTTTTCATTTTGTTCAGGCTTGCCAGTTTAGCACTTTTAGTGCTAGATTTAGCACATTTTTTTCTGAATTAGCTCTAAGAATTTTGAAAAAAGTGCTAAGTGCTAGTTTAGCACATTTTCATAATTATTAAGCATTTTTAGCACTTTTTTAGATCCCAAAACCACTTAAAAACTCACATACACAGAAAAAATTATTGCCGAATTATTTTCAAACAACCGCTTGTTTGAAAATTTTTTTAATTTCTATAAATATTTTTACTGATTCAATCAATATTTTTGTTTGATTTTTATTTAACCAACAAAAATGTGGACAACTCTTCAAAAATAAAATAAACGCGTTATTGGTGTCAAGTTTTCATAATTTTGTATGAAATATTTAACGCTCTTTAATGTTGTCGTCTTTTTGCATTTTTTTATTTGATCGTAAGCAACACTTCTTTATGTGAAATATAAGAACAACAACAAAAAACACACACAGTCTATTTTTGGACGCTTTAAAAAAGTGCAACTATAAGAAAAACAATAGCATACACGACATTATAAGAAACAACATCCCGTATTCAATTTTTTAAAACTGTTTGGTTAAATACATCAAATACAAAAATAGAATGATGAAGAAAAACATATCGAGTCGGTCTGCTGCCGTTTTGGTTACATTTCTTCTTTAGCAAAGGAAAGGATACAGCAACAGAGAGTGATAAAGAAAAACATTGTGTTGTGTGTATAAATAAGACTTCGTTCAAAAATTATTCCAACAAAAAAATGTGTTTCAAAGCCAGTCGGCGGCTCTGCTTTGCCGTCACCTTCTCATACAGTGCTTACTTGTGTGCGCGTCATTGCTTGTGCAAAAACTTTTTTTTTTTTTTTGATTTTGAATTTCAGTAAACTTTTTGTTTGATTCAGTTAAATTATTTGTTTGAAAAAATTAGTGTTTTTTTCAGTAAACAAAATGCAAATAAATTGTTTGAATATGCAAATTTGTTTGTAGGACCGATTTCAGACAAAAAATTGTTTGATTCTACAAATTTTTTGTTTGAATTGGAAAAATAATTTTTTCTGTGTAATCCATTCAAGTAAAGTATCAATTCTTTAAGAGTATCAAGAAAAATCCAAACAAATAAGGCATATAACTTTTAACAATTTTTGCAAATAGGAAAGTCGAATAGAGCTTTTTTTTAAATCACATAAAAGTTTTCGCATCATACGCAATTACTTTTTTTTAATATCATATAGCCATTAAATTTTATTTGTTGAAACATGTTTGAGCAATGCCAGCACTCAGTAATGCACGTTGGAATTCTGGCACTTTTGTCTTTTATACTTATTCCGGAATATCAATTGCAATTATTTGCAATTTGTATGTAATGTTTAAAGCGAAGTTTGGTTTTCTGATCATACTATCAACAAAAACAATTTCGCCACACTACAAAACTCATTGTCCGGGTTTAGAGAAGCAAATTAATGTTTCCTCAGACATTGGGACAAAAAACCATCAGCTATTCAGAAAGTATAGCGAGGCAACCTCCAATTGGACCAAAACCCTATTGAATAGACCTTGCTAAAAACTAGAATGTTGTGTTCAGTTATACGTATAAGAGAAGGTGCAAAATTAGACAACGTTTGTTGCCACTTTTAAACATATAGGACGATATTGCAAAAAAATCGGTTCATCTGAAAAGTACCAAAATGAGTTGGTATATGAGGAAGATGAAAATGACATAATAAAAATTTTAAACAGTTGTAACAACTTTCTTTAATTGCGATTTATTTTCTGAGAAAAATATGTTACAGCATATGCATACATGTAACACTTTCTTATATTACCAATAATAACTCGAAGTGTTACATGTTGTGCAACTTCAATAGAACAAAATTAGATGATTTTATTTACAACTATTACGGTTTGGCAACAAATATTGACGTCACTAATTGCTTAGAATAATTAAAACGATTATAATATATGTATATTATCTACATAGACTTTTTTTCATTTTAATATGTAAATATTTTTATAATTTGTTTTAAAACAATCTTTTTACAAAATTATGAGCGGTATGAATTATGACAAAGAAAATAAAACATTGGTTCTACAAACAAAGTTGTATAACAGGGCAGTGAACACCTTAAATAAAAGTAAGGGTAAAATATCAACATGTTTTGCATGTTTTTTATCCACATATTCATAAAAAAACCGGAAAATTTTTCCCACAGTTGTATTTTTTGTACAAACGAACACAAAAATGTAGAACATGGTTCATTAATGCAACATATTTCTCAGAAAAGAAATCGTCATAAAATATTTTATAATGTTACATTATAATAAGTGTTTATATTAAAAAAGTTAATAAGTAAAAAAAATTTCAAATTTAATTTTTTTTTATATTCATAAAAACCAATGTTACAAAACTAGCACTTTTGTTTTTCACTGTAGAATAACTTAGCACTTTTTTTTTGTCGATTTAGCACTTTTAATTTGAATTCATCTGGCAGGCCTGATTTTGTTAGTCAATTAGTAAAAGCGATCAACGACGGTCATAATTAAACAGTGTTTTTTGGTACTTGCTACTCTTTCATATACATAAAAGTGTTCCTACACAGAAAAAATTATTTGGCTGAAGTGCACTTTACGGGGCGTACGAAAAAAAAATATAAAAAATATGCCACCCGATCCAGAATTAAAAAACAAAAATACCAAAATTAATATTTAAGGGGGCTGAGGCCCGTGGGGACCCCTGGGTCCAAAAAACCGCCCCGCCCACTGAATAGTATGTGTGGGTACTCAAATTAAAGGTAATTGTGCAACAAAAACGAAAATAATAAAATTTTGGGTGGGCGGTACTTCAAGGGCCCTCTGGGGCAAAAAAAGTTTCCCCCATAACACTTATGTGTATCTGTGTGGGTACTCAAATTAAAGGTAATTGGCTCACGATTGCCAATATGTATTTTGTTTTTGTATTCGTTTAATATTTTCCTCTCTAGGTTAATTTATGTATCTTTTATAGGTATGCAGAGAAGTTTTAGTTAGCGAAGCCGGTCTTTGTTATACCATAGAGGAGAAAATCTTTGCGCCCGGCCGAAGGCCGGATATACAGAAAAGCTTTAGTTAGCGAAGCCGGTCTTTGTTATACCATAGAGGAGAAAATCCTTGCGCCCGGCCGAAGGCCGGATATACAGAAAAGCTTTAGTTAGCGAAGCCGGTCTTTGTTATACCATAGAGGAGAAAATCCTTGCGCCCGGCCGAAGGCCGGCTACACAGAAAAGCTTTAGTAAGCAAAGCCGGTCTTTGTTATACCATAGAGGAGAAAATCCTTGCGCCCGGCCGAAGGCCGGCTATACAGAAAAGCTTTAGTTACAAAAAAATAAAAAAATCCCGCGATTTTTATACAACATTAAAAAAGCCAAATAGAAACAAAATATTTACAATCGTAAGCAAAATACCTTTCATTCGAGTACCCACACATAGTTATAAGGGTGGGAGGGGCAATTTTTTAACCCCCCAGAGGGACCCAGAAGTCCCGCTGGACCTAAATTTTATTAATTTCGTATTTTTTACACAATTACCTTTAATTTGAGTACCCACACATACCACTAAGTGGGCGGGCCGCTTTTTTTGATCCATGGGGTCCCAGGGGCCTCAGCCCCCTTAAATTTTAATTTTGGTTTTTTTCTTTTTTTATTCCAGAGGGGGTCCAATTTTTTTTTTTTTTTTTTTTCGTACGCCCCGTAAAGTGCACTTTTGCCAATTATTTTTCCAATTCAAACAAAAAATTTGTAGAATCAAACAATTTTTTGTCTGAAATCGGTCCTACAAACAAATTTGCATATTCAAACAATTTATTTGCATTTTGTTTACTGAAAAAAAACACTAATTTTTTCAAACAAATAATTTAACTGAATCAAACAAAAAGTTTACTGAAATTCAAAATCAAAAAAAAAAAAAAGTTTTTGCACAAGCAATGACGCGCACACAAGTAAGCACTGTATGAGAAGGTGACGGCAAAGCAGAGCCGCCGACTGGCTTTGAAACACATTTTTTTGTTGGAATAATTTTTGAACGAAGTCTTATTTATACACACAACACAATGTTTTTCTTTATCACTCTCTGTTGCTGTATCCTTTCCTTTGCTAAAGAAGAAATGTAACCAAAAATGGCAGCAGACCGACTCGATATGTTTTTCGTCATCATTCTATTTTTGTATTTGATGTATTTAACCAAACAGTTTTAAAAAATTGAATACGGGATTTTGTTTCTTATAATGTCGTGTCTGCTATTGTTTTTCTTATAGTTGCACTTTTTTAAAGCGTCCAAAAATAGACTGTGTGTGTTTTTTGTTGTTGTTCTTATATTTCACATAAAGAAGTGTTGCTTACGATCAAATAAAAAAATGCAAAAAGACGACAACATTAAAGAGCGTTAAATATTTCATACAAAATTATGAAAACTTGACACCAATAGCGCGTTTATTTTATTTTTGAAGAGTTGTCCACATTTTTGTTGGTTAAATAAAAATCAAACAAAAATATTGATTGAATCAGTAAAAATATTTATAGAAATTAAAAAAATTTTCAAACAAGCGGTTGTTTGAAAATAATTCGGCAATAATTTTTTCTGTGTACTTAAAATCAAAAATATTTAAACTCAAGTAATACTTCCTACTTAATATTAAAATATTAAATAAAGGTGCTTTTCGAATTGTACTACAAATCAAGGTATATTTACACAAGGTAGACTCATTTGGGAGTGTAGACATGCTGCTCTATAAAAGGAGCCAATTTGTCAAAATTGTCTTCATATAAAACAAAAACAATTTAACGCACACATGTACAAATTTTGGCTCATATACACGCAATTTGACGTTTTGGCTCCAACTAGGGGTAAACAGCTGACAAACATATGAGCCAACGAGTTTACCTTGTGTAAATATACCTTGCTACAAATATTAAAGAAAAGTGTTTTATTTTTGTTATTTTTCCCATTCAGATTAAACGATAAATCCAATTGAATTGTGTTTCTAAACCAGTTCTCTGTGAAAATTTGCAAGAAAACAAAGTTAAAAGAACAACACGTTTGCTTCATATTCTGATAGTGACACCCACGACCAGGGCAGTGGAATACAAGCAACAATTTTACACCAGCGCCTGTAAGTACCCCCAACTTTTTATAACCCTATATATTTTACCCCCGTGTACCCATACAGTGTTTGTTGGGTATATATAAACAGAAGCCATCTTTTTACACTCTCGATTTATACGGGGCGTAAAGTGCAATGCCTTATGACATTTAAGGGTGAATTTTTTTAGAATAAAACACGCTGCCCTTTTAGAGAGCAAAGCATTTTTAAGAAACGAACAGCAAATTGCATTTTTTTAAATAAAATGTGACATTTTTTGTAGAAAAGAAAACACCATTAATATTTCAAAAAGTAAGAGTGTTATATTCGGCTGGGCGAATCTTTAATACCCTTCACCTACCACCCAGGTTATAACCTGCCGACGAGTCTCTCTGTTTGCTTTTTATATAAACCAGTAGCTGAGATAGTACTGGCTCCTAAGCAAGGTAATTACGCACCTGACCTGGGATTCGAAAAATCGAAAGCTCACTAAGGCAAAGAATTTTCGGAACAAAAAAGATCATTAAATAGTCGACAATATTTTATATCGGGAATATTCTTTTATTTGAAAAATTCTCGAAATTTTTTCGACAATCAACATTCGAAAATGTATTATTTTTCTTTAACTAAAACATGCGAGTTTTTGTCTTTTTTGGTAAAACTTCGAAACATAAAAGAGCGCTAGATTTTTTTATTCTAGACAAATCCTCAAACATTAGTTTTGTTTACCGTTAAAGTATTTTTTTATTCTTTTTTATTTTTCAAATTACCACCAAAGGTTCGATAAAACTACTTTGATCGAGTTTTTAGCGAAACTTGTAACACAAAGTATTGGAGTTTTTTTTTTTGTTGAAACATAAAAAGACCTTTAACTTTTGGTTTAGATTTTATAAAACTTATATCTAAAAGCGTGTTTAAAGAAAAAAAGAAGTGTAAAAAAAATTAAGTGAAAATTCGGTATTAAATTTAATTAAAAAGGAGATTTAAATTGGGAATAGAAAAATATATTTGTATATTTGAGAAAGTAGACATTTTATAGCTCAGTGTAATATTTATTGTAAATAGAAACCTCCGGCTAAAGGCGCAACCATAATGCGCTTAAGTTGGCTTGTAAACCACATGAGGCAAACCATATTGAACTTAAGGAAACTTTTTGTTAAGTTTTATGAAATTGTCATTTGCTCAAGCGAAGTGCGAAACAGATCGCACATTCCGTAGGGAAACAAATGTTTTTGATTTTGTTTTTGTGTTTTTTTTTTAATACATTTGAGAGAGTTTTGGTTGGTTTTTGACAGTAGGTTAAGCACGGCTATGCATATTATGGTTGGGCCTTTAGAGATACTGCTGATTGCATAGATAATATAACTTTAACCTTACACTCATTTTCTGCAATGTTTTTTATTTTGAGTTATGACGTTGTTTCAGTAAATGTGCGATATATATGTAAAAACATTTTCATTCAGACAAAAGAACTGTGCCAGTCCGGGGACAAAGCGTTCGACCAGTTCATAAGAGCATGCAGGAAAAGGACTTTACCTGACATCCTAGCAGAACAATTTTCACGGAAGTGATGAAGTACGAAAAAATGTATAAGAGGATGCAGACTAACACTAGCTATTTGAAGTAAGAAAGTTTTAAAAGCAAATTTTTATGTACTTATATATATTTTAACTCTTTCTTTCTATTCGTGCACCTAGATTCTTTCGAAAACAAATTTGGCTTCGAGACGATGACTTCGACCAAATACCTCAAAGCATTTCCAATATGCTCATGACAGGCTGTTGCAAACATCGATCTAACAGTTAAAAGGGCAAAATGTTGGAGAAGAGGTGAAGACCTCTTAGCCAAAAAATAAACACACTAATTTTCTTTTATTTATTCGCACTTAATTAACGAAATTTAAAAATTTTCAGTAGAAGCAAACAATTTTATTTATTTATTTGAAAAAGTAATAGGTATTAATAAAATATTAATTTTAAAAAGGCATTTTCAATTTGATATTGCTAAATCTTCGTTTCTAATTTTTTATCGAACCTTCGAAATCGATAGCTTTTTGGGACTAAAATACGAGCGACATGTAAACAATTTTGGATTCGTTTTTGATTGTCAATTTCGAAAAATTTACACAGTAAATGTTCGAGATATATTCGAAGGCATTAACGAAAGTCTTATAAGGCTGCCATGTACTAGAATTGACATGAAATGACTTTATCATTTAACATCAAACACAATTCTCAAATGTTTTTCAATTGTTTTATTTTAACTTTTGAATTCAAACTGATAATGATTTGAAAATAAACATTTGACATCAAATGTTTTACCAATTTGATGTCAAATTGGTATCTAATGTTAAATTCAAATCAAAACTAAACTTGGCAATACTAAAGAGAAAAATTAATGTAAATATTAAAATAAGCGATTAAAGTTGAATTTTTGCTTCGTGGTAAAATGTGTTTTACAAGTGAACGATTTATTTCTCGGTTCAAAGTTTGCTTTACCAATCAACAATAAAAACTTTTGAACGATCGGATTAATAGCAGATTTAGAACAGTGGGTACAAACTCTCACGGATGATAGAGAAAAAGATATTACTCGATCAAGGATAGCAAACCGAATTATGACCCACAAAAGGACAATAAAAAATTATGGTAGGGAAAAATTCATACTAGGCATCTATGAAGATAAAAAAAGATTTTTAGGACAATATAAGAATGAAATAGTCATAACAAAGGCAGACAAGGGAAACAAAACAGTTTTAATGTACAAAAAGGATTATAACGATGGAATGAACAAATTGCTGGAGGATAAACACACTTACAAACGTATGTTAATTGATCCAACACAAAAATTACAAAGGACAAACAACAAAATTATTATAGACTTATATAAAAAAGAATATATAAGTGGATATGATAAGAAAATATTGACATCAAATGCCGCAACGGCGCCCCGACTGTATGGACTTCCGAAAATCCATAAACCTAGTAACCCACTTCGTCCAATATCATCATCGGTAGGAGTACCCTGCTATGGGTTATCAAAATATATTGGGAATATATTAAAAAACATTATACTCGACAAATTTAACATAAAAAACTCGTTAGAACTAAAGACAAAACTGGATATACTTACATTGGACGAAGATGAGATTCTTGTATCATTGGACGTGGTATCGTTATTTACAAACATACCTATACACCTAGCGATAAGTAATATCATGACAAAATGGAATGTGCTACAAAATCACACTAAAATACCAAGGACACAATTTCTAAAAATACTTAAATTCTGCTTAAATGATAATAATTATTTTATGCATGATGGCAAATTATACCAACAGACATACGGGATGCCAATGGGCAACCCATTATCACCGACTGTAGCCGACATTATATTGGACCACTTAATGGAACAATGCATCGAAGAACTACAAATGAACAATATACGAATAAGACTGATCACAAAGTATGTGGATGATTTGTTTGCCATAATAAAATATAAAGACGAAGACATAATATTGAAAACATTTAACTCATATCATAGCAAACTGAAATTTACTCTAGAGAGGGAGAAGGACAATGCAATACCATATCTGGATATGAAGATATTCCGACAAAATGGCAAAATAATAACAGATTGGTATATGAAACCAATTGCTTCTGGACGCTTGATGAATTTCCACTCAACACAACCCATGAAACAGAAGATAAATACAGCAATGAATCTAATTGACAAAGTTATAAAAATAAGCAACGTAAAATTTCAATTTAAGAATATGACAAGAATAAAGGATATTTTAATGAAAAACAATTTTCCAAAGGGGTTGATCAATTCTTTACTGACTAAAGTCAAAAATAATATTTCATCAGGGGAAAAAAACAAAAATGACACATCTGGCAACGCCAAATACTATAGTCTACCGTTTATTCCAAGATTAACTGAGAACAACAAACTGAGAGAGATAATAAAGGACCAACCAAGGCGAATTCAGTTTTCAGGTGGCGTTGAAAGCACAGCTGTGCTACTTTTTTTTCTTAATTAGAGAGAGAAATGTCAAAAGTTCCTTGTGATTTTGACATATGGATCAACGAAAGCAACAAAAAAATACATTGTTGTGTTTTTGGTGTTATTACTTGTTGTAGTATCGACACCACCGTTTACATGAATTCGCCTTGGGACCAACAAATAATATTCGCGCATAAATCAAACAAGACAATACAGAATTTATTTACACAAACAAAAACAAAGATTGAGTGTAGGGATCAAAGTGATGTTGTTTATCAAATTGAATGTGACGGCGGTGATAATGAGGAGTGTGGAAAAATCTACATTGGTACAACAAAGAGAAATTTAGGCGTGAGAATAGACGAACATAAAGCTGATATAAAAAGAGGAAAACAATCAACTGCACTTGCACAACACTGCATTGAAAACGGACACAAGCCAAACTTTGAAAAAGTAAGAATTTTAGATAAAGAGAAAAGGGTAAATAAGAGATACACGTTGGAGAGCTTAAGAATACAACAAAAATCGACAAGTGCAATAAACACAAAAGAAGACAAAGACAATACAAATGCAAACTACACCATTGCAATACTTTAGTAATAATAACAACTGTGATCAAAAAGGACAAATTTTCTGTGATAATTTTTTAAATTTACATACATTTATTTTAATATTTTAAGTTTTGTGTTGTGTTGTCCACCTATACAAAATACTGTGATATAATTTATAAATGATGTAAACTGACGAAAAAGATTATTGTAAGTTAATTTGTCAAAAATTAAGATTATAATTATTGTTATTATTGACTACTTTTTAATTTGTGTTTTTACAATGTTGCCAGATTTAAATAAAAACTCAATCCCTGAAGAAGTTGGAAAGAATACCAACGAAACGTCGGATTTAATTGAGAATGAAATAAATAATCTTTTATTTACATTAAATTAATGACCTTGAAAGCCTGCATATAGGAAACTATATAAACTATTGAGAGTAATCAAAAAAGGTCGATCAACACTTATAATTATAAAAAATTATTTGTTAGTAATTATAATGATTAAGAATACGAATTTAAAAAAATTAAACGGGAAAGTGAAGAAATTAAAAGTTTGTTGTATGATCGCGGTGCTACAATCCAAAATAAAAGAGAGCTAATTATTTCGTCTTTGCAAGAATTAGAGGACGGAAAGAACATTATTTCATCTTTTAGCTTTGTTGCCGAATGTTTATCTTACAGTTTATTTAAATAAATAATGAATTTAAATTAAAAAAATAAAATATTTTTATTTATGTTCCACATTGTATTATAATCCACATTTGAGAATTACGTTTGAAAGCAAGTGGAAAATAAAGGCTTTTTGTTGAGAATGCTATGAATTTCAAATCATTATCAAATCATTTTTAATTTGAAATCAAACCTCCCTGTTTGTTGGGTTTTTACCTAGTGCTAACGATAATCTTAAAGAAAGCATTGAGTATGTGCTCTCCTGCGGCTTAATATGGTAAAGTATACACCTTAAAGGTGCACGTTCGTAGGATATCTTTAACGGCCGCCTAGAGTCCAACCCAAATATGTATAGACATTATAAATTAGCCGTAAGTAGTTTTATTTTTTCTCTAGGCCAACTGGATAAGATCGCTCAGCAGCCAAGACAAGCTGTGTGCTACAAAAATAGTTAAAATTAGATATCTTTGGCTTCTTAGCTACTAATCCAGGCAGTCAGGTCCAAAAATAGCCATATATTCGTCTTTGTGTGCACCCTTAGCTTGTGTTTAAGGTATACTCTTAAATGTTTCGGTCCAAAGACAAAACCTATTAAAAAATTAAAACTCAAAATCACGGATTTTTCTTAAAGGAATCAAGGTCTTATTGGCCAAAATTCCTAAAACAAACATATCCGGATGTCGTTTTAAATCTAATAATTCAGCAAATGTGTAGTTTTGAATTCAATAAATTTCATTAATATAGTTTATATTTTTAATGGCACCCATATACACCAACAAAACTCGCTTTAAATGTTATAAAAATGTTACAATCAGGGACAGAAAATAACTGTTATTTTTAAAATTTACATCAAAAAAGCACACGTAAAAAATGATCGTAGAAAATTTTGGTTCTTATCATTATGATACATAGGTGATGTACATGCAAATTTTTGTATGACTTTTAAATTAGTGCCTTTTTGATAAAAGTCAAAATATAACTTTTAATTTTGACTTTTATTTTTTAAGGCAAAAATTAAAAGTTATTTTTGACTTTTATTATTTTACTCAAAAAATAAAAGTTATTTTTAAACTTTTAATATTTTAAGGCAAAAATAAAAGTCATGAATTGAATATTGCATAGTAATACGCTAGTTTTATTGCTTTCAATGCTATAAATGATAAAACATCCGTTATCACCATTTCAAGAGCATTGCAGAGCATTTTGTTATTAATAATTATTGTTGTAATAACTGCATCACTGTTAATTCTTTCAGTATATTTCTTTCAATGTGAGTTTAATATAGAATTGTTGAACTGATAACAAATGATAACGTTCAATCGCGAATTAGAAATCATAGGAGATAGTGTTAGTTTTTCATTTCAATGGGTAATGGGATAAATTGGAGGCAACAAAACTAGCGTATTACTATGCAATACCTTATTCAAGAGTTTTATTTTTGCCTTAAAAAATTTATTTTTTGAGTAAAATAATAAAAGTCGAAAATAACTTTTAATTTTTGCCTTAAAAAATAAGAGTTAAGAAATAACTTTTATTTCTGCCTTAAAAAATAAAAGTTAAAAAATAACATAACAGTTACGGTCCCTGGTTACAATTGAAAATTTATGTAAACGTATGAATGTATGTATGTTGAAATTTTATGTAAACGTTATTAAACTTTGACTTTTCTATGTCCTAATGTAGTTCCATAGTTTTAAAACTCTCTTAAAGATGTTCTTATTTCCGAATATTTTTTTTAAATCCGTTTAAATATCTTTAAAAATTTATAATCAGAAATAAAATTGTCAAGCTTATTATAATTATTTTAACTGATTTTTAAAAATTTTAATGCAGAAAAAAAAATTTTGTTTAATCCTCGAATTCCAAGTCAAACATTAAATTTATTAAGTAATAAAAAGTCTATCAATCCAATTTTTTTTCAATGTGTAAATATTTACACATTCTCAAATATGTATGTATGTTTATTTGCTTTAAGTTCACTTATTTGTTTATTTATGCCTAGTGTTGATTGTGGTTATTATTTATTGTTGATATTAAATCCATGACACATTTTAGATCAACAGTTGCTTCTGACCACGACCTTAGACAATGCTAATATTATTGTCACTTATACTAAGTGATACGAGTACATGAATGTTAATTACAAAAAAAAAAAAAATGATTTAGGTATACATATCTAATTTCTTTTGGTATTATCAATTATGAAAACTTTAAAGGAAATGAAATATTTTGTTCTAAATGCGAAATACTTTAGATTAAGTATATGTATGGAAAACATTTGTTTAAAAACTATTCGTACTAATGATTGTGTTCACAGCAGCGTAACCACTTTCTGAATAATTATTAGGAAAATGTAATATTCATATATTATGCATTTGTGCTGATGTGTGTAACACACTAAAAAATTGGTCCCAGACCCACCTTTAAGTATACCGATCGACTCAACAGGTACATAGGTTCTAATTGGCACAAGGACCAAGCCTATTGAAAATGGGACGAATCGGTCCATATTTTCATATAGCCCCCACACAAGCTGCTTTCCGGAATAGGGTCTTTGTGCCCACTATCAAACCAATTTTAATGAATTTAAAACGTAGTTAGATAGATCCATATTTATACACAGAAAAAATTATTTTATCAATTAAAAAATTGTTTAAAAGGTATTAATGTGATAATTGAATCAATTATTTTTTTTTTTTTTTGAAAGAAAATTAAAAATATAATTTGGATTTAATTAACATTTAAGTTGTTTTGAAAAAAATTTTTAATTAAAATATTTATTAAATATTAATTAGTATTGTGGTTATTTTGTTGAAGTGTTCATGGCTTTTAATTCAAACTTTGATATTTAAATTAGGCGAAAGTTCATCAAATTTTATTTTCATTAAATTATTTTTATGAAAAAAGGAATTATACAGCATGAAATGAATTAAAATTTATTGATAAATTTTCATTCATTGCAATTGAAACATGTAAGGGTAACCTGTCCGTGAAAGCCTGGGTTCGATTTCCGCGGCAGTCAAGAATGAAAAATTATCAATAAATTTTAATTAATTTCATGTTGTAAAATTTCCTTCTTCATAAAAAATAATTTAATGAAAATTAAATTTGATGAACTTTAGCCTAATTAAAATATCAAAATTTGGATTTACATATGTATGAAATAACAAAAAAATTTTTCGTTTTAAATAAAATATTTAAAACTTGTGGAATTGTTGTTGGAAATTGTCAAAATCAATCAACACATTGTTTGATCATTTTTTTAATTAAAATTAAAAATATCATTTATTGCAAAAAAAAATAATCACAATTTTAAATTTTTACAATTTGGTAATAGGTGCAAAATCAACAAATAGGTTGCTTATTTTAATTCTATGCTTGTCTGCAGGAACCAGAGTCTCTGGCGGGAATCAAACCCGGCCCTGATAGACAACCCCGGCGCTGATAGACTAGCTCACTACCATACATGTTAAGTAATGATTAGCTAATGCTAATGATTGCTAATTAACATTCTTTTGTGAAATTCTGTAATTGATCAAACAATTAGAATTAGTTCAACTAATTCCCATTAGCTAATTAAAATTTTTATTCTAATGGTAAAACTAATTGCAATTAGTTGCCATTAGCAAAAAAAATTGGTTAACCTTTACAATTAGAAATCTAATTGACTTCTGATAATGCAATTAGATATTCAATTATTCAATTCAATTGATTCTAATTCGAGCTAATTGAATATCTAATTGCATTATCAGAAGTCAATTAGATTTCTAATTGTAAAGGTTAACCAATTTTTTTTGCTAATGGCAACTAATTGCAATTAGTTTTACCATTAGAATAAAAATTTTAATTAGCTAATGGGAATTAGTTGAACTTATTCTAATTGTTTAATCAATTAGAAAATATAAACTAATTGCATCAATTGCTAATTCTAATTGGAATTTAACATGTATGCTCACTACCAGCTAGCCTACCGGGGCACTCACACCGGGGCTTGATTTTATGAATTTGGTATGAATTTTTTGATTGGAGACAATTTTTAATTTTTTCTGTGTATAGACACAAAAGGTATGCCTTTTTTAAAAAAGGACAACGTGGAGAAATGAAATTCAAAGCATATGTAGATCCATATTTATATGAACACATAAGCTATGGACCACGAGGGTAGATAGGGGAAATTTCTGCCTCTCAGAAACTATCGACTATCGAACCGATTTAAATAAAATTTAAAACATACGATGGATTCATAAATTATGGACACATAAGTTATATAAATACTGCGGTGTAGGGTATTATATGGTCGGCCTTAACCGACTATAAATTTCTTACTTGTTTTATATCTATAACTTTTGTGTTATTTCTAAAAAAAAGTCAATAACAAGCAAATTTTAAATTTTCTAAAAACTCTTTTATTCTTGGTGATTGATTATAAATCAAAGTTTTATACGTTATTTAATAACTAGATAATTAATAACATATATGGCGATTTAATGAAATTCTTAAATTTGGCCTCAGTAGCGCCTAGGATGTCCCTTTATTGGTCAAATGTATGACTAACCCCACTTTATTTTTCATCTCCATCATTTATTACTAAAACACCCACCCGCTATTTCCATTCATTAAAGCCCTTATGACACTACATTTTTTATTCATTAATTGATATAGAATTGATAGAAAGAAACAGTAAATGTTAGAAAGAGCAAACTGGAGCAAACTATAAAAAATGTAAACAAAGTTTTGTAGTTTTTTTTTTCTCTTGTTATGGTTTTGTTTCAGGGATGGCGTTGAGAATTTTTAAAATTGTACCAACAACCTTTAAAAATTGTACTTTTTTACCCTAATTGTACTAAAAGATTTTTTTAGTTGAAATTAATTTTATTTATGTTCATAAAAAATACCACAAAAAGGTATTATACATCTTTGTTCAAAAAGTATGAACAAAAAAGTACAATTGAAACAACTTAGCCATCCCTGTTTTGTTTATTTTATGAAATGTTGAAAACTTTTTGTTTATGAGAAACCTAAAAACAAAAAGCGGTAAATCGCTGAATTTGCCCATAAACCGCTGATTCAGCAACACTTTTAATATTTCAAGCTTGAAATGTCAATTTAAGTTAAACAATTTTACATTTTTTTTGACATAACTTCATTTTTTATCGATAACTTTATAAAAATTGTTGACAGTTTGCCATTTATCTTAATACAGCTGAACTCTTTGCACTTGGTAAATTTTTCTATTACATTATATTTGTACTGTTCACCAAAACTTGAACAATGCATTAAAAATGTAGTGTCATATGGGCTTAAGGTGGCTCCCATACAAAATTTTCATTACAGACTAGAAATATATTACAGAAAAAGCCCGATAACTGCCAAGGAGTCGCTCCTAGGGGGATAAACTGTACGACCGACCCCCATTAGGTTTATAAAATTCTTAAATTTAATTAAAATGTCGGCCTTTTGTGAATAAAACCTAGAAGCATAGCTGCATTTTCCAATTTTTATGAACAAAATTCTAACTTAACTTAATTAAGTGTGATGTTACTGCAGAATTTCGGTTTTTTTATGTTTTTAATACACTAAACTCCACCATTTTCGAAATAACAGTATATCTCGAAACGGTTAGCACCTGATCATTTAATTGAAAACTGCATGAAATCATGCACCGACGGTTTCCAGTAAAAATAATGTATACGTATCTTTAGTTCAAAATAATAATGAGGTGCTCTTTTTTAATATAATGGTGTTTTCTTTTCTAAAAAAATAATAATGCATTATAATTGTGTAACATATTTATCAGGTTACACGCACCCTTACAAAGTGATATTTTTCGTGTTAAATATTGAGTTTGTACTAATAAGCGATATTCAACACAGTTGTAGCAGTTTTCAACATTTATCTCACACTCAATTAAACTTCGGGGTAAGAAATGTAACAAATTTGCCATTTATTTTTGCAACATATTTAGAAAGGAAAACGACAACTTCTCGTATTTTTGCATATTTTTTTAGAATAGAACAAAAACCCGCGCGAGTGGTAGCATTCATGGAACATTATTGTCAGAAAAGAAAACATTATAAAGTTTTCGGAAGCATGAATATCATGTTGATCAATATCATTTGATCGGATTAGAAAATATCAAATTTTTGTTTTTTATATTTTAATTTCCTTTAAGAATCAATTTTTTTTTTTTTTTTTGTTTTATTTTTTTTTTTCTAGTTCGAAACAATATTAAAAAAATCGTTTTATTCACTTAAGATTTTTTTATACAACGAAAAAAAAGTTCTACTTTTTATTATCATTTCAAAAATGCAAATAACGCACAACTTTTAACAATTTCTATTATCGATATCTGTGACATCTTATGAGAAGTTGTCGAATCAAAAATATTAAAAAAGTGTTTCTATTAAAAGGAATTTATCTCGGGGATAGGTAAAAAAAAGTATAATTATTAAGAACATCCATTAAACAAAACATAATGGAAACCCTGCTTATGAATTTACATTAAATTTAAAAAGTTTATTTAAAATTACCTGAAGTAAACTTTAACATCTGAATAATTTCAATTATAAAATTCACACTTTTTGAATAATCAAGTGTTTTATTGCTAAGCAAATGTTTTTAAAATGTTAAGTATTCTAAATAAAAAAAATGTAAATTTTGCATCTTCAAAATTTATAGCTCAATCAATCATTTAAAACGAATGGACAACTTTATTGTTTGAGATCATAATTAGTAAACAAATATTAAAAATATTTGCATAATTTTATAGTTTCAAACTAAAAAAAGATCTTGCCATAAACTATTTATATTTGGTAAATATTTATTGACTACTCTTTTTGTTTATTCCGACAAAAATTAATAAAACCCACATGTATTTATAATTAAAATCGCTAAACTTTTAAAATCTTTGGGGTTGATTAGATGACACCTCAAGCGTTTAAAAAACAATTAAAACAAATTTTTTTTGTAATAAGACAAGACCTTGAACGTGAATTTTATTTGCTTCTGCGTTTTAAGCTGATTTTATTAATTTTTCGGACAAAAAGTTTAACGAAAAACACGAATTTTTTTTTATTTAATTGATAAGAACAATGTTAAACATATTTGCAACGAAAATGAAAAATACTCATGCATTTAACAAAAAAAAAAAAAATTATTATTTTTTTGATGTTTGAGCACATTAAAATTAAAAAACAAATTTTTTATAGTTCTAACGGCCGATTTCACCACGTTCAGTTATAATTTTATATCAGTTATAATTGTCAAAAACATTTTGTTTGAAAGTTATAGTTAGTTTAAACTGAACTTGGTGAAATTGGCCGTAAATGATATTAAAAATATACAGCCATGTCACAGATTACAATTCCGTTCGGAATGATTCCGTTCGGAATAGAAGAAAACATATTTGTTTAGTGATATAAAGTATATTTTGATAGTTTTTTGGCCTTTTAGATACAGTAAACTCCGATTCAAACAAACCAAACAAAAATGGTTTCATTCCGAAAAATGTTTTCGTCATTTTCTGACGCACCAAAATACGGAATGAATTCCGTTTCCGAACGTTATTTTACTCTGTGGCATGGCTGTATAAAAATTTGCAAGTTGTTATAAAAAGGCCATTCAATTCAGTACTAAATCCCCACGCCATATTGCGTATCTTTTCTGAAATTCTCATTTATATTACTGCATTTCAACTGATTTATTATGAACCGATGTTTAATAACAAATTTCTAATCAACTTTTGTTATCAGAAATTTTTTTATATTTTTATGGGATCACTAATTACATTTAATGCCATTATCACTAAAAAAAACAAGCTGATGTAACAAAATGATCACTGATATCCCTTGCACAAGTTTTTAAATAACAACAGAATAAAAACAAACTGCAATGCAATTATATTTCGAATGATCTTTTCAAGGTTATTTTAGGTAATGGTTAAAAAAATATCGAAATTAAAGCCGTATCTAATTAAACTATATTCATCGATGGCATAGCAACATTTAGTGCTTTAAACATTTTCGAACTTTTACTGTGTTTATGTGAAATGTGTACCAAGACTTAAGCTTCGTACAGACGATGGTCAGATCTTACAATGTTGCAATTTTTCTGACAATGGTACCATTGTCAGATGCATTAATTCAACACATCTGCCAAATGAAAATAGCGTACAATGTTCACACAGTTGCAAGACATTTTTAGAAAATTTTAATGACAACATTGTAAGATATGACCACCGTATGTACGAAGCTAAATACTACATATGTACAGACGTTTGTCAGATCTTACAATATTGTAAGGTCTGAGAATATGCTGACAATATAACTGACAAAGAAAAATTGCTATCAAAAGTAAATTGTCAGTTTAGACTATTGTAAGAAAATCATACAATTTCGTTGGCAGACAACTGTCTGACAATAACTTCATCTGCCAACAAAAATCCGTATGAACTGAAAGTTCAGATAATAAATGTCAAGAATTGCCAGATCTATTTTTAGACATTGTCAAAAAATTAAAATTGTGTGTATTTTTTTTTAAATTGGAAAAGTGGAAATTTTGTTACTGAAGAGAAAAAGCAATAGCAAGGATTTTAATTTTTTTTTATGTTGTTTTGAACAGTGCCCATGTTCTGTAACTTTCGCGTCGAGAAATTTTTCGATTGAAATGTGTGAAATGGGACAAAAATGCCATATATTGAAACAAACACCTGTTTTTCTCACTAAACTGTGTCTGTAGCTTTTTTTTTGGCGAGTACTAGCTGTCACGTAAGGAAATTACTCGCCAATTTACAGAAAAAGTGTGTCTGTAACATTTTTTTGAGAAAAGTTCCCGCTTTGAACTGTCAAATAAACTCACGAAAAAAATGGGGCGAGAAACAATTTTAACACTGTAAAACGATTAAAAATGCAAAATGCATAGAATAATAATACTTTGTTCTTGGCACATTTTTTCATGGTTTAATTATTTTGCTTTTAACATAATGAAGAAGTGGAAGAAATGGCAGTTTTTCTACTTTGACTGCAGTTTTTTAAACGCTGCAGAATATTATGTTTTCTTCTTTAAAATTTTGATTGGGGTACACTGAATTCAGTGGTGCTAATCGTTTTTTAGTTAAGGGTTTGATTTCGAGATATACCTTTATTTGAAAATAGAAAAGATTGCACAACATATATTTTCTAAAATTAAAAAACGATTTAGTTTATTAAAAACACTAACAATACCGCAATTAAATTACCTTTAAGTTAAGTAAACCTTTTTCTAATATGCGCAATCGTTTAAGAAACATAATTTCTTAGTTTAAATAACTTTAATCTTAAATTTTTTCCATTTTTGTAATAACGGGTCCGCCATCTAACGTTTTTTTTTCAACTAGTGCTTATTTCGTGAATGGTAACCCTTAGCTCATGTCTGATTTGACAGATAATTAGTTTTATCCTTCCGCTGAACTAATATGGTTGTGTATACGCTTGAACAACGCTGGGAAATATTGCGACATTACTTTGAAAATCATGGTAATGTTGCAGAATGTGTGCGAAAATTGCGTACGGATTTTGGAAGAAGAGAAGCACCGTCAACTCCGTATGTTCGTTATCTTGTGAAAAAAGTGAAAGAAACTGGCATCCTCGTCGATAAACCAAAGCGTGAAAACCCAAAAACAGTGCTACACCTGAGAATATTGCTGCTGTGGCAGAAAGTGTGCGTGAAGCGCCATCAACATCAATTCACCTTCGTTCTCAACAATTGAACATTTCGGAGACATCATTGAGACGAATTTTGCATAAAGACCTTGGTATGACGCCATACAAAGTCCAATTGGTTCAGGAGTTGAAGCCAACTGACCATCCAATGCGTTTTCGCTTCGCTAAGTGGGCCTGCGACCGACTTAAAGAAGATGCCGATTTTGCCAAAAAAATCATCTTTTCAGATGAAGCTCATTTTGATCTTGGCGGGTATGTAAACAAGCAAAATTGTCGCATTTGGGGCACAGAAAACCCGCACGCATACATTGAAAAGCCGATGCACCCAAAGCGAGTCACTGTTTGGTGCGGATTTTGGTCGCTATACAAAGTCCAATTGGTTCAGGAGTTGAAGCCAACTGACCATCCAATGCGTTTTCGCTTGGCTAAGTGGGCCTGCGACCGACTTACAGAAGGTGCCGATTTTGCCAAAAAAAAAAATCATCTTTTTAGATGAAGCTCATTTTGATCTTGGCGGGTATGTAACCAAGCAAAATTGTCGCATTTGGGGCACAAAAAACCCGCACGCATACATTGAAAAGCCGATGCACCCAAAACGAGTCACTGTTTGGTGCGGATTTTGGTCCAGAGGCATAATTGGGCCATTTTTCTTCGAAAATGAGCAAGGAGTGGCCGTTACAGTCAATGGCGATCGTTATCGGGCCATGTTGAACGAATTTTTGTTCAAAAAAATTGAAGAGGAGGATATTGGCAACATTTGGTTTCAACAGAACGGCGCTACGTTCCACACAGCCGAAGCTACACTCGATGTTTTGCGCCCTGTTTTTGAAGATCGCATTATCAGCCGCAGAGCTGATGTCGTTTGGCCACCTCGGAGCTGCGATTTGAAACCGTTGGACTATTATTTGTGGGGTGCCGTCAAAGATAAGTGTTACGCCGACAAGCCAGAGACAATTTACGCTTTAAAGGACAATATTCGTGAAGCCATTGGTGAAATACAGCTGCACACAATCGATAATGTGCTTAAAAATTGGACCGATCGTGTAGGCTACTGCATGGCCAGCCGAGGCAGCCATTTGAATACAATTATTTTTCATTATTAACCAGAAGGATTGTACTTTCAAATAAAAAAGAAATTCGAGAAAATATTCAGTAGTTTTTTATAGCATTTTCAAAAAAAAAAAAAAAAAGTTATTTGGCGGACCCTTTATAATGAATATTCAGATTTAATTATTTTAAGCAACTAGCCAGTAAGAAATATAAGTTTCACTGGCAAATTAAGTTTATAAATAATTTAAAAAAAATTCACCAATTAGGATGTAATCCAATCCAATTCCGTTTTTTTAATCTTGGACTTCATTTCCGTCTGGCTGTCCGTCTGTTCTAGAGTCGGTTTTCGAGAAAATTAAATTTGTCGTATGGGGACCACATGAAGGGTTGGAGATAGATGATAAGTTTGTTCTAGAGAAATATTGAGGATGCAAAAATAAGGGGGTTGCTCATACATTTTACATCTCTAGGGGTGACTCTTCAGTAGTTACGGGCGTTTTTCTCTCCATTTAGCCCGAATTTCATTCTTACAGATTTCAATTGCCGCACGCACGGCAATTTTCAACCGATCGAGCTCATATTTTTACAACATTTTTTTTACAAAAATTAGTATTGTAGTCATTTTGTTGAACTATTTATGGTTTTTAATCCAAACATTCTTAATATTTTCAATTAGGCTTAATTTCTTTAAATTTAATTTTCATTAAATTATTTCTATGAAGACAGGAATTTTACAACATGAAAATTAATTAAAATTATTATAGATAATCTTCCATTCTTGACCGTGGCCGGGATTCGAACCGCGGCCGGCAGGTTACCATGACATGTTTCGATCGCAACCACTCGATCTGCTCAGATGGATTTGCCGTTTTTTTTTTTGCCCTAACCTAACACAAGACTGGTCTACCTTTTTGAAACAGATAACTTTTTAAATTTTCCCTTCATTGATAGTCCACTCTAATAGTTATATACTACTATACTATTACCCGATCACCTAAGAGACAGACCTTACAAAAGCCAAACCTGAACCAATAAAAGCTCGGGTTCTATTAGTTTCGGTGATACAAGATTGTTTTTCCAACAGTAGAGAATTATGTAATCTTTCGATCTTTAGTCCTGGCAATCTACTAGAACATATTTGCAACAGCACAAAGTGAAAACCGATCTATTGAGTTTTTGCCAATTTCAAGTTTCAGCCAATTTAAGCTCAAGGAATTGATTTACTTCCAAAGACTTCATAGCGGAGTAGGGCTGGCTGGAAAATTTTAAACGTGGGGGGTGTTATAGGGACCATGACCACATGCTAAGAAGGAGTTGGGCACGGCACGGTCTATAAGCCAGTTGTTCCATCATGATCTTAGTTGTGCCTACACTACTCTTGTTTTTCGCAGCAGAATCATTTCAGCGTCTGCTATAGGCGGTGGACGACCTCGAAGTACGACATTCATGCGGTATCCTGCTTCCGCGGAATTGGTGGCGTCGCTATAAATGTCGTTCAATGCTGTCATATACGAGGTGCGATCAAATTGATTCTGCACATACCTCTGTATGCTCTCCTCGTATATACGTACGTCTTGTCTGGCATGCCTCGGGAGAATCTCCAACTGTGTGATGTCAGGCTTTAGATGACTACTCCAATGACCTTCCATAAGGAACTGTTTCGTCAACATGACGTTGTATTCTTTGACCGGTAGAATTTTTGTCTCTTCATGAAGATTTTGTTTAGAGGTTATTTGAAGGTCCTAAAGGCTGCGTTTTGACAGCTTGGAATATTTCTTCACTGGGTAAATGTTATCGCTTGCCATTAAGAATCGAAGAATCGCAGATGATATAAAAATTAACTTTACTTTTAAGATGTATAAAGAAAAAATATTATTTTAAGAAAATTTTGAAGGTATAAAATTACAATTCTGGGAAACTTTGACTTTAAAGCGTAGGAAAATGAAAAAAGGGACATCTTAATATTTCATAAAGTTTCGATTACTGTATTCTAAATTCCTTATTTTTGAACTCAAGAATTTTAATCATTTGTATTTAGTTCTTTATTAGAGGTCCCCCAATCCTGCACAATTGGTTCAGACGCACTGACAATAAAAAAGTACAGAACTTTTTTGGATTCCTTCAACAAACAAAAAAAACGTACTAAGATTAGATTTTTTTTTTATTATGGCTTTTTTTGTTTTGACGCATGACTTAAAATTTTTTTATAAAAGTGTACAGATTTTATTTTTGAACAAATATAGAATTGGTTTAAATTTTGAAATTTAACCAAATGAAAAATAATAATTTAATTTAATAATTTATATTATTTTTTAATTATTAAAGTAGTAAGTACATTATTTACATTTATATATGAAAAAAATAAATAAATTATGGTGTTTTCCTTTCTACAAAAAAATGTGACATTTTATTTAAAAAACAATGCAATTTGGTGTCTGTTTCTTAAAAATTTTGCTCCTGAAAAGGATGGCTTGTTTTTTTCTAAAAAACTCTAATTTTTAAGAAAAAGACACCAAATTGCATTTTTATACCCTCCACCACAATTAGTTGTGAAGAGGGTATACTAAGTTTGTCATTCCGTGTGAAACTTTTTTATTATTCATCTCAGACCCCATAAAGTATATTTATTCTGGCTGCTTGAGTAATTCTAAGTCGATTTAGCCATGTCCGTCTGTCTGTCCGTCTGTTTAAAACACGCTCACTTTTGAAAAACTCAAAAGAAATAAACAAACTAGGTGTCAAATTGCTTGTAGTTATCCTAAGCAGTTTGGGATTGAATTTCATCAAAATCGGTTCAGTAGGACCAGAGCTATGAATCAAAATGTGGAACCACCACCTTCAAAAACTTGATAATTTTGTTACAAAAACTAACATAAATGATGCAAAAATGCACGGAATGACATAAGATTTTGCACAAGTCCGTTTTATTCGACTAGAAATTACACTGTAAAATTTCGTGAAGATCGGTACATAATTTACCCTAGGCCCCATATATGCCCTACTCCCGGAAAACAGTTTAGTCTCCTAAAACCATAATTAATAACAAATCGTCACAGTTTAAGATAATAATAATAAAAAGACATCATACAGATATTACTCCTTAAACATTCGAACTGTCGGTGGAGGGTATCAAAGATTCGGCACAGCCGAATATAGCACTCTAACTTGTTTTTTAAATAAAATGTCACATTTTTTTGTAGAAAAGAAAACACCATTAGTTATAGAAATAATGTTTCACTTACACGGCCTAATAAAATATCAATTGGACGGCTCATTTTTACAAAATGTAGTTAAGTATTTCCTTTAATATAAAATGTTGAATTTGAACTATAATTATTTAAAACTTTTTGCTTGCATTTAAACACTTTTTTAAAACAACTGTTATATTTATTTTTCTTAAATTTAACACCAAAAAACACTTTAAAAAATTGTTTAAATTTCTTATGCTTCCGTTTTATTTAACAACTTGTATTTGAAAATCACATTAAAAATATTGAAAATGTTGAAAATTTTTTTTTCTTCTTAAAATTTGTTGTGTAGTGCACAATTTTTAATGAATGATTGGTTTTAATTATTAATTGAACGATCAATCTGGTCTTCTTTTTTTTTTAAATAAATACGACCATTTTAATAATTAAAGCGCGAAAGTGAGTGCGAATGAAAGCAGCTTAAAAATTTTTTAACAATACAAATAATCGATTAGAGCAATAATATTCTAGTCTAATGTACAAATTAAAAATTTATTTTAATAAAAATACTCAATTATATGATTTGCTACGCGACTGGAGGAGCTCTTATAAAGTACTGTCGGTTAGAATTCAATAGCAATTGTTGGTGACGTCGACGGGGAATGAAATGTAGCTGGTTGCTGCTTTTTAATTTGTATTGCTGGTGATATTGTTTGTTGTCTTAGTGCATACTATTATTATTATGAAATATGTTGATAATGTGGATACACTCTTTCGTACTGAGATAAGTTTAAAATTTAAAAGAATAAAATCATTTTGGGCAATACAATTTTTGAAGTTTAATAAAATGTTACCCAGATTTATCTAGGACTTAAAACCAGAAGAATTTAAAGCATCTCTCATGCATGGTTTGTATGTACATAAGTTCATTCATGTAACTGTTCTAAACCTTCGCTGACCTTCGGCTTAGACTAGATTTGCCTTTTTTAACCCATCGCCTAAAAACTTAAAGAAACTAAAGCTGATTCGAAGGCGCCTGACTGAAAATCAGTTGAAAATAGTTCTCGTGATATCTTATTGGATTCTAGTCGGTCATAATTTACCAAAGAAATGCACCGGTACGACGTCTAGACATTAAGCAAAATTACTTGGCGGTCATAACAGCCGGTAAATTTACCGCCTTCAAGTTAAGGACAACAGAAATATCAATCGATCAATATTTATATCAAAAACTTAACTTTAGAATAAAACATTTCGGCGCTTTAAAGTTTCAAAGTTTAAATGAATAAAAAAAATATTAATAGGATTTCAAAAACTACATTCCATTTTAAACATTGAATACCTTAAAGTAACTGCTTCTGAGAAGAGGAGAGAAACAAATTGTTACTGCTAGCACAGTAGTATCAGCCAACAACCATTTTTTTCATTTGTTTAAATTTAAATAGTAATTAATACTTAATACAATTGAGATATAGTAGAAGAGCAGCTGTTTATATAAAACTAAAGCATTTTACTATACATACATACCAATATTTAAAAAAATAATATTGAAAAAACACTTAAAAAACAAAATCTTATCAGTACAGCCCCTATGAAATTTAATTTATTCAATATTCATTAAAAAAATGCAATAAAATCTTTGATTTGAAAAAAGATTTTAAGAATTTATTACATTTAAACTCATACGTCTCCAGTAACATGAATTTTCAAAACAAAAAGAAATTAAAGTTATCACTTTATATTTGGTTATGATAAGACGAAACGCGTAACGAAAATTTGGCAAAAATTTAAAGGTAATTTTCGTTACGTGAATAGTTCTTATCAATTAGGCAAGTTCAAATGTAAGTCAGGCATTATCTAATTTAAGATTGTTTATTTTTAGTTTGTTTTGTAAAAATAAAGTTTATTATTGCAAAACAAAAAAAAAAAAATAATAAAATTAACCCATTTGGAGTCAATATTAATTTGTAAAAGTTAAAATTATATTTTATCCACTTGCAAGAACAAAATGGTAATTTATTTTAAAAAATTCATTCATATATTTAAAGTTGTTGTTGTTTAGCAGCGAGACCTAAAGAACAGGTGTTGCTGAGTTGACAATCCTTGGTCAATAGCGTTTTAACCAAAACGCGCTATTTTCAGCGAGCTAAATTGAATGTGAATAAAAGTCGATACATATATTAGAAAAATCCTATATTTATTAAAACAAAAAAATACTTGATTTTAAATTTAATTCAGTTACAACTATTTACAAAATGTAAGAAGCTTAAAACGATAATAAAACTTAATATTTTTTTTTTTTTTTTTGTATATCAATCAAAATTGCATTGAAAATTTCCTAAAAAAAGGTAAATTTGTAAAAACTTGCCTATAAAAATAATAACTTTTTTAAAAATAGTCTAATAAAATAAAAAATTTCCTATTAAAATAGTAAATTTTTAAAAACTTTCCGAAAACATAGTAAGTTTAAAAAAACTCTCCTATAACAAAAGTGAATTTTTTGAAAATTTTTCTATAACATAGTAAATTTTTTGAAAATTTTTTTATAAAAATAGTAATTTTTTTATAAAATTCATATAAAAATAATCAATTTTAAAAAAAAGAAAACATCTTGTAAATTTTTACAAAAATTTGGTAATTTTTAAAAAAAATCCTATGAAAATAGTAAATTTTCAAATATTTCCTTTAAAATAGTAAATTTTTTAAAACTTTCCTAAAAAAATAGTAAGTTTTTAAAAACTCTCCTATAACAATAGTAAATTTTTTTTTAAAAAATTTCTATAAAAATGGTAAATTTTTTATAAATTTTCTATAAAAATAATCAATTAAAAAAAAAATTAATATCTTGTAAATTTTTAAAAAATTAATCTTATGCAAATATGTAGTAAATTTTCAAAAACTTCCTACAAAAATTATAAATTTTTAAGAAATTTTCTGTAAAAATTATGAATTTTTAAGACATTTCCTATAAAAATTTTGAATTTTTAAAAAATTTCCTATAAAAATAATAAATTTTCCTATAAATTTTTTTTAACCTTCCTTTAAAACTGTTATACATATTATTAAAAACTTTCCTATAAAAACAGTAAATTTTTAAAAAATTTCCCATTAAAATACTAAATTCTTAAAAAATTTCCCATTAAAATACTAAATTTTTAAAAAAAATTCCTATTTTAAAAATTAAATAGTAAATTTTTAAAAAATTGTCAATTTTTAAACAAAATTTCCTATAAAAATTGTTAATTTTTAAACATTATTCTTAATAAATTATTTAAGCTTAAGGTCACTTTTTAAAAAAATTTTTTTTTTTTTGTTGTTTTCTTACGAAGTAGGGTTTTTTCCCGGGATTTCCCGTCCCGGGAATTCCCGGGAATTTCAATTATTTTATTTCCCGTTTTCCCGGGATTTTTCTTGCGGGATCCCGGGAAATAAAAAATTCCTCATAATTTCAGAAAATAGCTATTTATACTTTGAAATTTAGTTTTCTATTCTCTAAAAATTAGCATCTGTGGATGGGTTGTGGATTAGATCAATTGCAAGAAGTGAGTACATGTATTTAAATCAATGTCTCCTGATGTAATAAATCTACTATAAGCAGAATGGGCAGTGCAACAGTTGATAATTATTCCATTTAGTGAAGTAAAGAGTTAATAAAGAACATTAATTCAAAATAAGATGCAGGCAGTAAAGTTTCATTGTTTATTGCAACATAGTCATATCTACAAAAACAAACGATCTTGGCAAAATGCGATTAAAGTTTTCAAAATGTACCGATTTAAAGATATATTTTGCTATAACTTCGCTTCAGTTTGAGATATAATACGAGAAGGTATGAAGGAAAACTTTGCTAAAATTACTTAAAATTTTGAGGTATGACTATGATGCAATGAAGGAGCGATATGTTTATTAGGTGATAAACACAAATTTTCAATTTCAATTTGTGTTGGCTTATATACCCGTGAAGTGCGGGGAAACCGAAATAAAATAACATTTTGGAAACTCGTGTAAGATACTACAACATACAACTTGAAAAACACATTGTCCTAAAGATTACAAATGGATCTATTGAAATGAAAAGGTTTGTAAGAAGCAGTCCGGTTAATGCTATTTTTGCATCAACCTTGACATACATTTGACTGATATAGACGTTGTTTATAAAAAGAAAAAAAAAATGCTTCTGATTGTGAATCCGAAGCATGCTACAACGGTTCACTTTTTACTATTTGTCCAACTTCGGTAAAAAATGAACGAAATTTTTTGGAAACATGATAATTAGTAAATTAAATCAGGAATATACTTTTTGACGACATACTAAGCGCTTTGAGTCTGTCAGAAAGTTATTTCCTAAGGCGTTAAAAAATGTTTTAAATTTCTTTAAAATATTTTATCTATTTTATTAATTAACTTTTTGATCCCATATCTTGAGTACCTTAATTTTATTTTGTTTTATGAATTAAATTGTTGTTTATGTTATCTTTTTATCTTGTATCTAGAGCATAATCATACTGAATAAAAGCACAATAATAGGGAATAAAGGCGTGAGGTGATAATAATTCAAGTTCCTATTTTAATATTCTATTATTTTTTTAGTATTGAACCATTTCTTTTACTTTCTTTGTAAACAAGTTCCCTTACGTTATTTTATAAAAGTTTTTTCATTAATTAATAACAAAATTTACTTTGTATTATTTATATGGAGCGGGATCCCGGGATCCCGGGAAATTTAAAAAAATTTCCCGCTTTCCCGGGAATCGAAAAAGTCCGGGAAAAAAAAAACTCTATTACGAAGACAATAGAATGAAACAATTTGTTTTTTTATTTTGTTTTTTCTTTTTACCCACTTACAACTACAATTCGAGTCGGAAAGAACCCAACCAATTGTAGGGGGATGTAGGAAAGGATAAACTCACTGTTTATTGTTGGTGTTTTGTTTAAGCTTTGATATTGTTACTTACGAGTAGGACTTTGGGTGTTTGGGATTCTTATTCGCTTTGGGGTTTTATTCGTATAATATTTCTAGCTTTTCTAAAATCTTAGGAAAAGGTTTCCTGATGAGCTGGCCTAAGCAACCAGTGAAATGCGCATAGAAGCTAGCTTTCCCTCAACAATAAATTTCAGTGTATTTATCAAATATGGAAAATTGGGAATTTAGCACGTCATACGGAAATCGTATTAATGATAAATTTTGTATTCCCGTAAATAACTTTGATAATATACTCGCATGTGCCCGTGCAGAAGACTGAATTGGCAAATTGTTTTTTTTTTTTTTTTGTTGTTTTCTTACGAAGACAATAGAATGAAACAATTTGTTTTTTTATTTTGTTTTTTCTTTTTACCCACTTACAACTACAATTCGAGTCGGAAAGAACCCAACCAATTGTAGGGGGATGTAGGAAAGGATAAACTCACTGTTTATTGTTGGTGTTTTGTTTAAGCTTTGATATTGTTACTTACGAGTAGGACTTTGGGTGTTTGGGATTCTTATTCGCTTTGGGGTTTTATTCGTATAATATTTCTAGCTTTTCTAAAATCTTAGGAAAAGGTTTCCTGATGAGCTGGCCTAAGCAACCAGTGAAATGCGCATAGAAGCTAGCTTTCCCTCAACAATAAATTTCAGTGTATTTATCAAATATGGAAAATTGGGAATTTAGCACGTCATACGGAAATCGTATTAATGATAAATTTTGTATTCCCGTAAATAACTTTGATAATATACTCGCATGTGCCCGTGCAGAAGACTGAATTGGCAAATTGTTTTTTTTTTTTTTTGTTGTTTTCTTACGAAGACAATAGAATGAAACAATTTGTTTTTTTATTTTGTTTTTTCTTTTTACCCACTTACAACTACAATTCGAGTCGGAAAGAACCCAACCAATTGTAGGGGGATGTAGGAAAGGATAAACTCACTGTTTATTGTTGGTGTTTTGTTTAAGCTTTGATATTGTTACTTACGAGTAACATATTCAATATTTCAATATTTCTAGCTTTTCTAAAATCTTAGGAAAAGGTTTCCTGATGAGCTGGCCTAAGCAACCAGTGAAATGCGCATAGAAGCTAGCTTTCCCTCAACAATAAATTTCAGTGTATTTATCAAATATGGAAAATTGGGAATTTAGCACGTCATACGGAAATCGTATTAATGATAAATTTTGTATTCCCGTAAATAACTTTGATAATATACTCGCATGTGCCCGTGCAGAAGACTGAATTGGCAAATTGTTTTTTTTTTTTTTGTTGTTTTCTTACGAAGACAATAGAATGAAACAATTTGTTTTTTTATTTTGTTTTTTCTTTTTACCCACTTACAACTACAATTCGAGTCGGAAAGAACCCAACCAATTGTAGGGGGATGTAGGAAAGGATAAACTCACTGTTTATTGTTGGTGTTTTGTTTAAGCTTTGATATTGTTACTTACGAGTAGGACTTTGGGTGTTTGGGATTCTTATTCGCTTTGGGGTTTTATTCGTATAATATTTCTAGCTTTTCTAAAATCTTAGGAAAAGGTTTCCTGATGAGCTGGCCTAAGCAACCAGTGAAATGCGCATAGAAGCTAGCTTTCCCTCAACAATAAATTTCAGTGTATTTATCAAATATGGAAAATTGGGAATTTAGCACGTCATACGGAAATCGTATTAATGATAAATTTTGTATTCCCGTAAATAACTTTGATAAAATATTTTAATTTTTATTTTCAATATTTCGATTTCCGTTGGAAATCTTCTTCAGGAAATTTTTATAAATTTTATTATACAACAAAATTTTCTATAAAAATTATAAATTTTAAGAAAAATTGTGATTTTAGTTGAACTGTAAATTTTCAATTTCAATATTTTAAGTTAGGCTTGAGTTCATGAAATTTAATTTTGATTAAATTATTTTTTACCAGCTCAGCTAAGAAAATTATCAGTAAATTTTAATAAAAATTTCATGTTGTAAAATTCCTTCCTTCAGTAAAAAATAATTTAATGAAAATTAAATTAGATGAAGTCAAGCCTAACTAAAAATATTGGAATTATAAATTTTTTAACAAAATTTCCTATAAAAATTGTTAATTTTTTAACAAAATTTTCATACAAATTATAATTCTTAAAAAATTTCCTATTTAAATAGTAGTAGTATAAAACTAGTAAATTTTTAAAAAAATTCCTATAAAAAGTTATTATGTATTAAATTTTTAAAAAATTTGCTATAAATATTGGTCATTTTCAAAAAATTTCTTATTAAAACAGTAAATTTTTTAAAAATACATGTTCCTATAAAAATAACATATTTTTAAAAAAATTTCCTATATTTTTTTTTTTTAAAGTAGATTTTCTTACATGGGAAATGTAAGACCCCTTTCAGACTCGGCAAGTCTGTACAAAATTGTTTTTTCTTTACCCCGACCTTACCGCTAACGTCTACAAACCAAGAGTTGCGCAAGAGACTTGCGCAAGTAACTTGCCGAGTCTGAAAGGGGTCTAAGAAAAGATAAACTCAATGTTTATTGTTGGAATTTTGTTTAAGCTTTGATATCGTTGCAAATAAAATTTGAGTATTTGTAAATCTCGTTCACTCTGCAGTTTTATTTGCATATCTAGTATCTTTAGTTTTCCTAAAGTTTTTAGTTAAAGGTTAAACAACCAGTGAAATGCGCATGAAACTAGCTTATCCTCCAACAATAAATTTCAGTGTATTTATCAAGAATGAAAATTGGGAATGTATTCCCAAAAATTTCTTTGATAATTTACTTCATATTTTTATAGAAAATTTTTTTAGAAATTGACTATTAGGCAATTCACAAAGTGTTCTATTGCGTCGTATTGGTTGTGTTTGCAATAAATTTATAAATATGACATGCATACAATTAAAGCATTAACAATCAATACGCCACAATAGAATACTTTGTGAACAGCCTATATATTTTAAAAAAAATATTCTACTAATATGTATAGTTAATTTTTAAAAACAAATTCTACAAAAATATGTTGTCAATTCACACAAAAATTGTAAATTTTAACGGTATCAGTTTTTAATCCAAATTTTTAATATTTTTAATTAGGCTTAAGTTCATTAAATTTAATTTTCATTAAATTATTTTTATGAAGAAAGGAATTTTACAACATGAAAATTAATTAAAATTGTTATTGATAATCTTTCATTCTTGACCGTGGCCGGGATTCGAACCGCGTATGTATCAGTTTTAGTAAAATTTTCTAAAACTAGCAAATTTTTAGTAAATATCCATTTAAATTTATATCACATAATTAAGTTTATTTAAATAGAAATTTTTGCTTTGAATAATTATATAATGTAACGAAATTTGTTTTACCAAAATTTCCTATAAAAACACGTTTTTTTTATGTGTAAATAACAAAATATTTTAAAAATAGGAAAAATTTTGCTAAAAATAGCAAATATTTAACAAAAATATTTTAATTAGTATTGTGGTTATTTTTGTTGAACTATTTATGGTTTTTAATCCAAATTTTTAATATTTTTAATTAGGCTTAATTAAGTTCATTAAATTTAATTTTCATTAAATTATTTTTATGAAGAAAGGAATTTTACAACATGAAAATAATTAAAATATTTTTATAGAAACAAAATTTTCGAAAAATTTTTTGCCAACAGCAAAATTTATATAAAAAGTCATTAATTAAGTTTTACCAGTAAAAATCGGTTAAAATTTTAAAAATTACATAAGAGATTTAAAATTGTTTCTTATCAGTTACAGGTTATAATAAAAATGCATACAAAATTCACTTTGATTAAATGTACTTGCTATTCAAGAACAAAGACGAAAAGTATTTGTTAATGGAAGGTATTCTAAACTAAAGCTTAACCCATTTTTCGCCGACCGGTGATTATAATCACCAGCACTCATACTCTTGTTTTTTGTTGCAATCTTTTTATTTTCCGTCAGTTACTTAAGATCTTATTTCGTTATTATATTGTCAGTTTACTTGGTGCGGCGAAAAATGGGTTAAGTTATTATACATATGTATTGTAAAGGTATTAACAACTAAAATAAATATCGTAAATAATGCTAAAAAAATAGTGTTGGATTTAAAAGATTAATAATTAAAAAACTGCCATCCATCCGATACAAATAATTTTATTATAAAAAGAACTTCAAGCATTTATAACAACAACTGAAAAAAATTATTATAAATAAACAAACAAAAAATAATCTGAAGTATTTCCCAAATACACAAAAAATAATAATGAAAATAGTTATCGGCAGAGATAATATAATATGTTAAAATGGTCAACATTTTTTTCAATGCACACGTACCTGATAAATATTTTTTGCGTAAAATGAAATGTCTTTTACAATGACTACAGAAATTTAAGTTATACTAAGTGCTAAATTTGTTATAGCAAGAAGTTTGTTTCGTTATTATTGCTATACAAATTTTTTAAATTCCAAAAAAAAGTTGACCAATATTTTTCAAAATACAAAATAACTTTGAAATGCTTAAGCACGTATTCTTAAAATAATATCAAATTAAGAGGTGTGCAAGTGACATAAATTTTTCGTGTCACGCGTGATTAATGCGTGAATTACTCTATAATGTGATTACTTTTTTTTTTTATTAATATTTACGTAAAAAAATGTGAGAGTGATTGCAATATAAAATTTACGTACGTGGTTAAATCTTCAAAATCACGAGCAACATCTCTCGTACTTACGAAGACTTTCTTAAGAAAGTATTGAATACATTAAAATTGAAAAACACTTGTGTATACAGGGGTGTTCTGGAAATCGTAAACGCAAGAATTTGAAAGTTGTTTTTAATACACTTTTAATCTAATTTTTATAATTTGTTATAAAATTCTGTTAAATAGAGAAATACTCTTTTAATATTTGTCATAAAATTCTGTTATTGCAGAAATCTTATTGAAAAATGACGTTTAAAATTCTTGCGTTTTGCGTTTTCGATTCCCAGAACACCCCTGATAATATATTTTAAGAATTTTTAATTAAAAATATTTATAAAAATTATATTGAGTTAAAGATTCGTGCGTGTTTCATAAAAAATGACTTTTTTATGGTTAAAAAAACCATATTTTGGTCCCCGCAATGCCGACAAACAAACTATTGTAATGTTTAACATTACTTTTTTACGATTACAGTACTTTTCGTTTATAGTCACATAAGCGATATGGTCCATTTTATCTGTTTATTTTGCAGCTATAAGTTAATTTAATATAAAGTATTAACGTTATAGTCCATTTAGCGCTATAAGCACATATATGCCATTTATCAACAGTCATCAAAGGGAAACGTAAAGCAAATTAATGGCGTTATAGTCACATTAGCAAAATTTACTAAGTTCTTTTTAGTTCTCGAATCCACAATCCATCCAAAGAAAGAATGAATTAAATCGTTTAATTTTTGTCATCAACTCTCTACTCGTAAAAAATTAGTTTTTGCCGTTGGTATCAGTTATGAAATATCTTGTTATTATTTTAACTATTTTTTATACAGCATGCAACTCTGTTGCAAAACCATATCCCTGTGTAATTTATAGAAATTTTTTATTTTCTTTATTCACATAACTTAATTATATTCGAATTCGGTTATATGCCTCATAGTGGCATATATGTGAATTAGCCTTATAGTCACATTAGCGATATAGTCCACGTTATGTTTGCAACTAAAGGATGTGACTATAAGCGAAAAGTACTATAATAATATTTTGTTTATATTTAACAATAAAGTGTTAACCTCCCTTGAAACTTCAAATTTGGTTAAATTTAAGAAAATAATGTTTTAAAAAAAAAGTTGCAACCATAAACTTAAACATATAATGGTTACTATAACCATATTATTGTCACCGGCAATCATATTATTGTTAAATTCATCCATCCAAAAGCCATAACCATATCATGGTTGTCTCCAAACATGTTATGGTTAATATGTAATAACAATAATGTGTTTGAAATTATAATAATTTAAAACATTGTGTGTTTACTTTTAAATTTAAAATAATATGTTTAAAACAACAATTATATGGTGGTTTTGCTCTTTACAATAGTTGAATGCTCTTCAAATACATACTTGCTTGGTGTGCTTAAAATTCTCATTCATTTTATATTAATTGTTAAATAAAATACACAAATTTAGTACTGCAGTACTATTCGTTTATAGTCACTACCGCTTATAGTCACATAAGCGATATAGTCCATTTATCTGTTTATTTTGCAGCTATAAGTTAATTTAATATAAAGTATTAACGTTATAGTCTATTTAGCGATATAAGCACATTTGCCATATATGCCATTTATCAACAGTCATCAAAGGGGAACGTAAAGCAAATTAATGGCGTTATAGTCATATTAGCTAAATTACGAAGTTCTTCTTAGTTTTGGAATCCACAACCCATCCAAAGAAAGAATGAATTAAATCGTTTAATTTTTTTCCTCAACTCTCTACTCGTAAAAAATTAGTTTTTGCCGTGGGTATCAGTTATTAAATATCTTGTTATTATTTTAACTATTTGTTATACAGTATGCAACTCTGTTGCAAAACCATAAGCCTGATGTCGGCGTAATTTATATGATTTTTGTATTTTCTTTATTCACATAACCTGATTATATACGAATTCGGTTATATGCCTCATAGTTGCATATATGTGAATTAGCTTTATGGTCACATTAACGATATAGTCCACGTTATGGTTGCAACTATAGGATGTGACTATAAGCGAAAAGTACTGTATAAACCAGCAAAACAGAAGTAGTGCTAATGAAGGTCTTCAAAGGCTGAAAATGCTTTTAATGGGACTACTTATAAAAGTGAAACCAACACGTAACAGGAAAAATACGAAACTTGACACTTAATAAACAAATTGCAAAAATGGATGAAATAAATAACCATAGTATGGTTTACTTTGGCCATAGTATTGTTATTTCTGACCATAATATAGTTACTTTTGTCCAAATTCAGGAAAATGTTGACCATATTATGGTTAATTTTGAACATAATATGATTAATTTTGACCATATTATGGTTGATTTCGGGAAAATTTGTGTTAATTTTAACCACATTATGGTCATATTTAAACATAATATGTTAACCCGTTTTAAATCCAACCATAGTATGTTGCTCTAAGAATATGGTTACCTCCAACCATATTTTTTTCTGCGTCTGTAGGGGCCTGTTTTTACACATCGCCACTTCACTACCAAAAAACGTTTTCTGTCTCTTTCTTCCAAAGCTGCACGCGCAACTGTGTGCTCTGTGCTTAGAAATTATTTTTTTTATACATAAGCCACTGGCATTCAAAAATTGTTAACAATGCAAATTACATCCTGCTATATTTACTGCATACGTTTACCATACATTAAAAAGGGGATTGGATTGATTGTGTCATATCTAATTTCAAAATTCCGAGAAGTCAAAATCTGGATTACTTTTAAATCTCGAAATCTCGAAATTTAGAAATCGGAATCTCTAAATCCCGAAATCAAAAATCCCGAAATCAAAACTCCCGAATCGCTAACAAAAGCTTTTCTGCATAGCGGGCCTTCGGCCGGCCCCAATCACTCGCCCTTCAGACTTTTAACGATTTCAAATAAATTTTAGAATTTATTTCTAATTTTTCGGAAAATTTCGCAATGTCCGTGTTAGAAGCGATTTTTTCTTGAACGTTTTCTGATTCCGTATAGCTTTAACGATTTTATAAAAATATTAGACTTTGCTATCAAGCCGCTGTTAGCAAGTTTTTGCGAATTTTCTCTTACTTAGCATTTTACCGAATATTTGCCATTCCTTATAGTTTTAGGGACATTTAAGCAATTTCAGTTCAGTTTGTGCTTTGTTGTGAAACGGACGTGTATTTTCAACCCCGCATACGATTTTAATTTATTATTAATTAAATTTGATTTTGGAATATAAACACTAAGCGAATGGACGCTGGAAAATATATGATATTTTTTATTTAAATTATTTAACATAAAAGTGAACAATTAAAACGAAAAATTAAATAAACATAAATAAAGCAAAAATATATACATATGTACGTATGAATGTTCATACATGTGTATGTATACATATTCTGTGCACAAACATTTTAGTTTAAATTTCTTATTTTTGGCGTTGTTGTTGTAAAATAAAATAAATAATAAAAACATTAAAAGCACATTAAACCGGTGAAAAACAAAAACAATTTCTTGCATGAGTAAAAACAATGTAACAACAATAAAATTAAATGATAGAAATGCTTATGTGACAGTGCATGCCAACGAAAATAATGTTGAAATAAATAAAACAAAACAAAACAATAGTAACTACTTAACGGCTAAGCCAATTTTTCGCACTCGTTCCCTCTCACCCTCTTTATTTACACAAACGGTGGATAGTGACTCATTAAAAAAACTAAAAATAGACTTGGTAACAAGTGTTGCCAGGCCAACAAGTATTGCCGCTACGTCAAAAATAAATTTAGTGGGAAATGATACCATGAACCAAAACACTAATGCAATGGAAAACCCCCCTGTAAAAAGTAGCCAAAAGCCTCAAGTCCAAGTTGGTATGGACAGGTATATAACAGTCCTTAAGCGGGGTCGCAGCCCTACCTCTTCAGCTGTTGCTTCGGCATCAAAAGTGCCATCTTTTGACAAAATAAATTCCCAAAATCGCTTTGCAATTCTGGAGGATGAATCCTCTGAAGCACCAAACGTCATAAGATCGCCCAAGCCTCCCCCGATATATCTTAGGGAGCATAACTCAAATGATCTAATAAAGAGTTTAATTTCGTTGATTGGTGAAAATTCGTTTTATGTAGCCGCAATAAAGAGAGGTAGCATAAATGAAACGAAAATTCAAGTGAATCATGAAAATGATTTTCGCAAAATTATTAACAAATTTGAGGCACTTAAAAAAAGTTTTTATACATACCAACTCAAGAGCAGTAAAGGTCTCCAGGTGGTGATTAAGGGAATTGATTCATGCGTAGACCCAGAGGAAATTAAAACTTTCTTAGAAGAAAAAGGCTTCAAGATAAAACACGTGGTAAATATTAGAAATAGAGACAAAAATCCACAACCACTATTTCGAGTAGAATTAGAGCCCGGCGACATTAAGTTAAAAAAAAACGAAACGCATCCCATTTATAGTTTAAAATATATTCTACACAGAAAAATCACAATTGAGGAGCCGCACAAAAAAAATGGACCTGTTCAGTGCTTAAACTGCCAAGAATTTGGCCATACAAAGGCATACTGCTACTTACCCCCTGTTTGCGTAGTATGTGGTGAGCTACACGGTACAGTTTCTTGCGATAAGCCTAAAACCGACCCCAACGTTAAAAAATGTAGCAACTGTGGCGGTAATCACACTGCCAATTATAGAGGATGCCCTGTATATAATATCGTCAAGCAGACGGTTGGACCAAAAACAAATGCCCCTCAAATGCAGGTTGCAAATCAAGTTATCACAAATGCAATTCAAGCCCCCCAGTTTAGTAATAACAGAACCTCTTATGCTAACGTTCTAAAATCAAACCATGAGCCAATGCAAGGTGCCTCGCCAAGTAATGATGAAACTCCAGTTTCTAATTTAAGTCGTTTAGAAAAAACTATGGAAACATTAGTGCAAACAGTAAATAATTTTACGAACCCAATGGGTAATATGATGCAGGAAATTCTTAGAATGCAATCAATGTTATTGCAAGCTGTACTTAACAAGCCATGAACTGTATAAAAATTTGTTTTTGGAACGCAAACGGCATCCGCCAACATAAAAATGAACTAGAATACTTTCTTAAAAATAAACAAATTGATGTCATGATGGTTTCTGAAACTCATTTGACTTCAAAAAATACGTTTAAAATAAATGGTTATATACTATATGATACAAAGGACCCTCGAGATAGAGCTTGTGGAGGTTCTGCCATTTTAATTAAAACCAGAGTCAAACACTACCTAATGGGTGATCATCGTGAAGATTATCTTCAAGCAACAAACATTTGCGTTGAAGAACTAAATAGAAACGTAGTAATCTCATCGTTATACTCCCCACCTAGATATTCAATATCAGAAGGCCAATATTATAAATATTTCAAATCATTAGGACCCTGTTTCCTGGCCGCTGGCGATTATAACGCTAAACATACCTTCTGGGGGTCCCGACTTATAACACCAAAGGGTCGTGTTCTATTTAATACTATTACTAAAATGGATTTGAATGTGATAGCGAGCGGACAACCAACATATTGGCCTACTGATCAGCAAAAAATACCAGATGTCATCGATTTTGGCGTGGTTAAAAACATCCCCTTAGAAACGATTTATGTTGAAGCTTCCTTAGAATTATCTTCCGACCACACACCAACAATTGTTACTTTAATGAACCCCAATAGAACTGTATCTCCAACTGGTTACTTAGCGACGCCAGCTACACAAATCAATTGGCTAAAATATAAAAAATATCTCAGCACCCATTGCACAGAAAATATTCCGCTTAGTACACCGGAATACGTAGATCGCGCTATTCTTAATTTTGACAGTTTTCTAAAGCTAGCTGTACAACATTCCAGTATTACCCAAAAAAAAACTAAAAATATTAAAATTTATTCCACAGATGTTGAGCGTCTCCTGTCTGAAAAAAGAAGAGCCCGAAGAGAGTGGCAATTGCACAGATCCCCTCAACTTAAGAGTTTGTTAAAAGATTGTACAAGAAGGCTAAGAAAGTTACTACAGATACAGAAAACGGATTCTCTGCAAAAATATCTTAAGGAACTTGATGCAACTCCGCAATCAGACTACTCATTATGGCGTGCAGCTAAAAATCTAAATAGGCCAGTTATCTCTAAGCCACCATTAAGAAACTTGAACGGAAGTTGGGCAAGAAATGATAACGAAAAGGGAAATCTGTTTGTTAATCATTTAAAAAACGTATTTACCCCAAATATATCTCATGATACTGCGGTCGAGTTACCACCTGTTCCTGCTAGAGCAGCTATTCCCCTCAGATTTGAGATAAGAGAAATCGAACAGGCTATTTGTGACTTAAACACTAAGAAGGCACCTGGTATTGATAAAATCAGTAATAAAATGCTTTTAGAGCTACCTCGCACAGCAAAGAAAATTATTCTTTTTATTTTTAATGCTATTTTACGCCTTGAATACTATCCTCAAAAATGGAAGGTTTCCTTAGTTACCATGATACCAAAGCCAGTTCGGATTTCGAAGAAAACACAGCACAATCGAACAGACTCATCGAATAGTAAATGTCATAAGAAAAGCATTTGAAGAAAAAAAATATTGCTCAGCACTCTTCATCGATGTTTCGCAAGCATTTGATAAAGTCTGGCATGAAGGCTTATTACATAAATTGAAACAAAATTTACCAGCAAACACACACAAGCTGCTAGAAAGCTACTTAGTCGGTCGTCAATTTATTATTAAAGAAGGAAATTTCTTAAGTTCACCTCAGCCCATTGGCGCTGGAGTCCCACAAGGCAGCATCCTGGGCCCTCTATTATATTTAATTTATACTTCGGACATGCCAACAAGTAACTACACCCAAACTTCAACATTTGCAGACGATACAGTATTTCTAAGCGTCCACGAAAACCGTTATGAAGCATCTCGTTTCTTACAGCATCATATATTTCAACTAGAAATATGGTTAAGACAATGGAGGATAATGGTCAATGAGCAAAAATGCGTGCATATAACATTCACCTTGCGCCGGGAATCTTGCCCCCATATAACAATCAACAATCAAATAATTCCTCAACTTTCGCATGTAAAATATCTGGGTATACATCTGGATCGGCGATTAACGTGGAAATGCCATATAGAGGCAAAATTAACTCAAATGAAACTAAAAGCCATTCAAATTCATTGGCTTATTGGTAGAAACTCTGTCCTTAGTCTCGACTGCAAACTTCTTCTTTACAACTCCATCTTAAAGCCAATCTGGTGCTATGGTATTCAGTTATGGGGCACTGCCTCGGCCTCTAATATAGAAAAGATTCAAAGGCGCCAAAATAAAATTCTTCGAATAATCACAGCTGCCCCTTGGTATGTAAAAAACTCAAATATTCACAGGGATCTCAATGTTCCATTAGTCAAAACTATGATTACGAAATATGCAGTAAAATACTTAAAAAGGCTCGAATTGCATCCAAACCCACTAGCACGAAATATTTTAAATGATAGCGGCCACACTCGCTTAAGAAGAAGAGACACTGCAGCACTTATCCAATTAGATGAGCGACAAACACCTAGATAAGTGAACAGAACCCGTGATGAAGAAAATTTTTGTCTGGCACTGGCAGGACATAAAATAAAGTATTAGGTTAAGATTTGATTAATTATTGTTAGTTCATATTTTAATGTATGAAGATTCAATAAATAATATTGAGAATAAAAAAAAAAAAAAAAATTTAAGCAATTTTATGACTTGTTTAAAATATAAAAAAATTTTCGCTATTTTAGCAAACTTTTCCGAATATAAAAAAGGTGATTTTTTATAAATTAAGTTGTGTTCAAACTATATTTGTGAAAGTGAAAAGTGTTATGTATACTCTGCCATTTCATCATGGAGAAACTCACAAGCGAGCAACGATACAAATCCACTGTTTTATTGAAAAATTGTGTTCAGCGATGAAGCTCATTTCTGGCTAAATCGATACGTAAACAAGCAAAACTGCCGCATCTGGGGTGAAGAACAGCCACATGTCGTACAAGAGTTACCGCTGCAGCCCGAAAAAACGACAGTTTGGTGTGGTTTATGGGCTGGTGGCATCATCGGTCCATTTTTCTTCAATGACGACCGTGGAAGAAACGTTACCGTTAACGGCGAACGATATCGAGCCATGACTTTTTTTGCCCCAATTGGCTGAGTTGGACTTGGTTGAAATGTGGTTTCAACAAGAAGGTGTCACATGCCACACAGCTCGTGAAACAATGGACATATTGAAGGATGAATTTGGTGGGCAGTTTATCTCTTGAAATGATCCTGTGAGTTGGCCGCCAAGATCATGTGATTTGACGCCTCTTGACTATTTCTTGTGGGGTAATTTGAAGTCGTTGGTCTATGTGGACAAGCCAAACACGATTGAAGACTTAGAGTGTAACATAACACGTGTTATTCATGGAATACAGGCCGAAATGCTCAAAAACGTGGTGCAAAATTGGACCTTACGAATGGGCCGTTTGAACCGGAGCCGCGGGCAACATTTACATGAAGTTATTTTTAAAAAGGCAAAGACCACTTTATTGATTCCAATAAAAATTTTGAATATATGATGCAAATTTAAGTGTTTTATTAGTTTATTAAAAAAACTACGCTTTAAAAATCACCCATTATTTACATTATAAAATACTTGGAAAATATCCAGTGACAGATAATAGTAATCGATTATTGTCAATAACGACTAAGAAAATATAATTATTATTCCATTGCCAACGACTCGTATCGACGTCGACGGGTAAAAAAATTTTTCTCTTTAACATTTTTCAATAATTCTAGTTGAATTTGCAAAACATATACATACATAAAAAGATTTATATTTACTGCTTTTTTCCTGGTTTTTTTTTAATTTAAAAAAGTTATTTCAAATTTTTTTTTTTTTTTGTTTTAAATGTTTGTTGAACGTGTCACTTTTGCGCTCGCGATCCAAAAACAGGCAGTAAGTTTACTGATCTCAAATTCTAAAAAGAAACATTTGGTTCAAATTTTATGCGTGTGCCACCTTTTTGTTTATTCGAAATATAAAAAAAAAACAAACAATTAAATACATACATATTTTATTTGAATACTGTTTTTTTTGCTAACAAAAAAGATACTAATAACTAGTATTAATAGTACATACTTCGCAAGATAATTTGTTTGTTTATTTCATATTTTTTTGTTTTTGAATTATTGTTTTAATTTTATTCAAAATTTGCTCTTTTCCAAATTTAGGTCAATTTGTCTGTTACCCGAGAGATACACTTACAAATTAATACTTTTTTTTCTAAAATGTTATTGTCTTTTTCACAATGTCGAAAGAATTCTTTCTTTCGCACAACTACATATGAAACAAAAACAAATTTTAAAATTTCGTTTTTGCGTCAAATGCAGTTGTACGAACGAAAAGAACTCGTTCGACATCGTGAAAACGGCAGTTAATTTTTAAAGATTATGTTTCGCTGCTGTTTATGTTTAAAACAAAATGGGGTAGTTTTAAAATTAATGCTGGAAACTAAAATCAATTTTTAGATAAAATATTTCTTTTCCAGAAAATATATTAATTTTTTTCTTATTTTTCTGTTTCTTTTTCTTAACTAGCATATTCCATTTATCAACAACAAAAAAATGTGCTATCTTATATTTAATTGCGGTGCTTATGATGGTCTCTGCCAAGGCGAATTAAAAAAGGTAAGTGCAACTTTACAACTACAAAAAGCTACATGTATTTTGTTTTTTCAATTTCATTGCTAGTTCTCAAAAACACTGAACACCAACGCATTTTTTTTTTTTTTTTATTTAAAGTTAGAATTTTTACTTTTTAAAAAAGAAATTAATGATTTAACTTTAATTATTCGCAGCTTTTTATTAGTTTTATTATAAAAATAATATTTTTCGCACTTATAAATCAACTTCTTCTCAGAAATTGTTTCGGTTATTTTGGCGCAAAACTTAAACAAAAGTATATTTTGATGTTTGGGAATTATATTTGCAATTCGCCGTTGAGACAGCTGATAAACCGCTGACGAGTTGCACTTACCTTTTTAAATTCGCCTTGGTCTCTGCATTGTCGTATCCTGTCCATTGTTGAATGCTTTTTATCCATGACATCTCCTTTTCGCCTCTGGTATTTTTTTTTAAGTCTTGGTCCGAAGAAGTAGCTTATATTCAGAGTTTCCTATAATATGACCAAAGTATGCCTTTTTCGTTTTCCTAGTAAATTAAGTTCTCATATGTATGTACTCAGTTATCAGTTTTCGCTGCACATAGTGAATTCTGCCATTAGCTTCTTAAGTCCATACAAAATACCAGCCAATAAGATATTGTCGACACTGCATCTGATATCTTTAAAATAAGCGTTGTTTAGTTGTAAACCCACCCTAATTTTTGAAAAGGTTTCTACGCCTTTTAGGTGCCTACTTATGGGTTAGCAAAGTTGAATTTTAATGGAAGCAAAATAAAATATTTTTTAAAATTTTTGATTGTTTATGTTTCTTTTTAAAGGCTTTAAAATTATTCTAGAAAACAATTTTTTTTTCAATTTTTTTGTAAAATATTGCTTACAGTCCGTAAAGGAATGTACATATGTATATTTAAAAGAATAATCATTTCTGAACTATAATTTTTTTTCTAACTCTTTACGTGAGTTTAAATGCCGCAATGATGAAACAAGTTGATCGGAAGATGCTACTAAATGTTGAGGTCCTCATTTTGTCTCACCCTTGATGATTTGAAAGTGTTCAGCAATATATATTTTTTTATAAAATTTCTTTAGGGACTTCTGTGCTTCTTCAGAAAGCTCTCCAATTGACAATGTCTTGCAATTTCTTAACGATTTAACTGATTATTCCAGTGATTCGAATTACAGCCTCATCATATTCAAAAAATCTCCTCGAAGTGTTTCCATCGTTTGAATTTCCGTATCCGTACTTGGGGCAGTCTACTTTTGGCCCAACTTGTTAGTAATCGCATCCTGTATTCGATTCTTTCTAATCATTTCCTTATCTTTGTTTGATGTATTTTCATCAAAGTGTTTCCCCTCTTGTGCAAGCGTACTACTTTTAGCCCAACTTGTTAAGAAATCGCATCCTGTGTTCGATTCTTTCTTATCCTTTCCTTATCTTTGTTTGATGTATTTTCATCAAAGTGTTTCCCCCCTTGTGTAAGCGTATACGCTAATTTTAACAAGAACTCCATACACCTTATTTTTGCGTGCAATGATGGGATTCCATATTCATAATTCTCTTCGTTTTTAGAAGTTCTTTTTTGTTTTTTTGTAAATTGGGAATGACAATGTTGAGGTGTATTTGTCAGTCAGTCAGTGAATTTAGGAAGCAGAATTTGACAGAGGATCTAAGGTAAGCATTTCCAGGAAGTACAAGGTTGGCAACTTTAGGCTTCCTAGGCTAAATGGCATGGAGCTGACGATCTCGAACAATGCCAAGTGTTTGGGCGTAATTCTCGATAGCAAACAATCCTGGGAACTCAACGTTCGTTCGAGGGTTGATAGGGCCATTGTGGCCATATACACCTACAAGAGATCTGTGGGCAGAAACTGGGGCCTTGGCCCCAGGGGCGTTGAATGGATCTTTGAAGCGGTGGTAAAACCGATCCTCTTCTATGGGGTCATAGCGTGGTGGCCTGCCATGAGATGGGGGCGGTACTACAAAATGCTTGAGAAAGTATATAGGGTGGTTGGGCTGATGATCACGGGATCACTGCGCTCGACACCGACGAAGGCGCTGTTTACTATGCTGAACTGGCTGCCGGTTGACATAATGGCCGAACAACAGGCCCTAACTTCCGCTATTAGACTGGGGGCGGTGGGCCTATGTTCTACGCGGAATTATGGTCTTGCCAGGGTAACGCTTCACGCGTCATATAACCCGGCGGGGCTAGACTATTGCACTCCGGAACCCTTTTTCGGTGCTTTATTCACAGTTCATCATGGCAATGATGGTGAGCTGCTCGACAACACCCGTCTCTGGAACCGGCCCTACGGGTCTATACAGCTTTTTTTTTTTATTTTATTTCCTAAGCTAATCCCGCGAAGCTCTTCGCTTGTCTGCAGGAAAGAAACCAGTGTCTGTGGCGGGAATCGAACCCGCAACCCCGGCGCTGATAGACTAGCTCACTACCAGCTAGGCTACCGGGGCACACAGCTGGTTCCAAGATGGGTAATAGAGAAGGTGGAGGTGTTTTCATCGAGGAATTGGACATTAGAATCTCTTTTATGCTGCCAGATGGCAGTAGTGTGCTGCAGGCGGAAATTTCTGCCATAAGGCGGACGGCAAACTGGCTGAGGTTCTATCATATATCGAGAGATATATGTATATTTACGGACAGCAAGGCTGCCATTGCAGCTCTGGCTGGTGTCTTCACGACATCTTTGTTAACAGTGGAATGCCGGATGTCTCTTTATGAGATCGCGGAACATTCCAGGTTACCGCTGACATGGGTACCAGGGCACAGTGGATGCCTGGGTAACCAAACTGCGGACGGTCTGGCCAAACGGGGCTGTCTCTTGGACAACATGTTTGTCGACGGCCTGATTGGCATTTAAATGGCCCGCTGCAAGGCTCTCATTAGACGAGAGTCGTACGGAAGGGCTCAGGGGAGATGGCAGGGGGAGCATACCTGCTTGACGGCCAGGAATCGGTGGCCTGGCTATGACGCGGCGAAAATGCGCGGAACCAGATGAGGACAGTGATATCGGTTATAACGGGTCACTGGGTTATGGGTACTCAAGCTAGGAGGATGGGTCTTGATTACAATGACTACTGCAGAAGTTGTCCTGATGAGGAGGAGGAGACGGTGTTTCACTTTCTCTGCCAATGCCCCGGTCTGGGGGACATTAGGTTTAGGCTTTTTGGGAGACCGAAATTGCCATGTCTGGACGATGTGTCTAATGTGGGACTGAAGTCGATCTCTCTGTTCTGCAGGAAGTCGGGTTGGTTCGAGGCTGCAGTGACCTCTGGGGAATAGTCTGGTTGACACTGACTGACTCTTGTCACTGGCTAAGTGTATCACAAAGGGACGGCTATAAGGACCCAAGTGAGTCGTCGTTGTGACGGCTGCCCATTGAACCTAACCTAACCTAAGGTAAGCATTACAGAATAAAAAACAAAAATCATATATCTTAACAATAACGAACGAAACAAAAACAATAAGAATAGGTTAACACGGCTTAATGTCATAAATTGCCCAAAAATGCATTCAACACATTTTTCTACCGTTTATTCTTTCAAAATTTTACCTCTAGCAAAAAATGGGGGCAAGGGTGGGCAGCTGGAAATTTTTGGATTACGTAAAGGAATAATCAAAGAACTTATTTTGAAAATATAGCAAATATAGAAATTTATATGTAGTTTGTTTTTATTTTATCAAAAAGAAGGATACGAGATACAGAATCTGAAAGCAGACCAAATTACCTAAAAATGGTTTGTTTTTTTAACACTGAAAATCAGTCAACTTTGAAAGGCTATATCTTCTGATATATCTTGGATAGAACCTTTTTAACTTAGAAAGCCTATATGCTGAAACTTTAATTGCAAATAGATCCATGTTGCTTAGATTCAAAATTTTATATTGCACAAAAAGAACCAACTGTTTTGAAACTTTTTCAAAAACGGTGGCCTTACCTAGTGGTTTTTTCTGTAGTGGTCAATATGGTACGTTCTGTCTATAACTTACATAAGTATCTAATTACTCAACTATAACTTAAAGGAAATCTACTTTGAGTTTAAAAAATAGATTTAATCAACTTATCAACTTTTATATTGTTAAATAGTTTTACCAAGATTTTAATTTCCAAAAGAGCCATCCCAATAAAAATGGAGCTTCAAACGTAGCAGGTTTGTAAGGGAGAAATGTAAAAAATTCGCTTACCATCTCGCTCAAAGAAGACATAAATTTTATATGGCGAGTACAACACAAAAAACTTTTTATTCAACGCATATAAAAACTGGGGAGGGTCACGATCAGCTTTGCACGCAAAATTTTTTGTTGTTACAGTTATTCTTTAATATTTCCCCTTACAAACCTGCTTCGTAGTAAGAGAACGCTGTCAGGTTTTTGTTCACTTAACTTCCTTTGTCTTATTCCGTGGCGTATAAAAGTGCGCTTACATTTTAAATGGTAACGTTAGTGCTTCCCGAAATAATTTGGTAACCAATGAAAACTAATTTGGTAACCAACGATGAACCAAATATTACGCTAGCCTCTGAAAGTACGCAAAAGCGGTCCATAAACCTAAAATTTTGGAGCCGAAACGTGCGACGAATAAAACAGCAGGCAGGGGAAAGTTCTACAAGCTCTCTAGGAAAAGACATAGCACACAAAATTATCCACCCTTTATGCCAACATCTTTGGATTTCCTTTTCATATCATTGTCTGTACGGAAACCTGGTTAAATAATAGAAAAAATATATACAATTCTGAAATGTTATGCCCGAGATACAAGATTTTTAAATTTAATAGGATACATAAATCTGGTGGAGGAGTTCTTATTGCAGTGCTTGATTATTTTCCTTGTGATTATATAAACCTTACATCCAGTGATGATACAGAATTTGTTGCCGTTAAAATTAAGCTGTATTCCTCATATCTTTACATTACCTGTTCCTATATACCTCCAAGCTCGCCAGCTAAAATTTACAATAACCACATTTCTGCAATTAAACTTGTTCTTGGCCAGTCTAAACCTTCTGACTTGTTTATTGCCCTTGGTGACTTCAACCTTCCAAATATAGTATGGAGTAATCCTGTGGAAATAAACCATCTAATTCCCTTACAACTAAATGAATTTATTCAGTCTATGCTGTCATGTGGACTTTTTCAGATAAACTACGTCTCGAACGCATTTGGGGAAACTCCTTGATCTTGCTTTTGTTAACCAGCCATCAGACATACATGTTAGAAGCTCGCTACCTATTTCTCTTCCCAGAAATTAAAAGTAAATCTAAATAATCAGGTATGTGATGGAAAACGATTTTGAAAAAAATACGATTTGAAAACGATAATGTCGTTTTCAGTATCTTTAAAATTTGATTTCCAATAAATTTCCTCTGTTTTCTTGTATATACCCAATGTGCACAAAAACGGATGCGGATCCGTTTCTGACCCGTTTCGGATCCGTAAAAAAGTTAAAAACGGAATCAGTGCAATCACGAATTTACGGATCCGTTTCTGACTCGTTACGGATCCGTAAAAAAGTTGGAAACGGAATCAGTGTAATCGCGATTTGACTGATCCGTTTCTGACCCGGTTCGGATCCGTAAAAAACTTAGAAACGGAATCAGTGTAATCGCGATTTGACAGTGTAATCGCTAATTGAGTTTTTTTTAAGAAAGGTCATTATGTGGACCCAGCAAAATCAGTTTTTAATAATTGAGTTTTTTTTTATGAAAAGGTCCTTGTGTGGACCCAGCAAAATGAATTTGTAATCTTTTTTTAAAGAATTTCTCCCGCTTGCGGATCCAAAACTGATCCGTAACGGATTCCGCTACGGATCCGTTTTATGAAAACAAACGGGTCCGTAACGGATCCCAATATGATGTCCGTAACGTATCCAAAAAACGGACATAAAATCCGTTTTTGAATCCGTTTTTTCGAGAGGAATTTCTCCCGCTTGCGGATCCGTAACGGATCAGTAACGGATTCCGTTACGGATAGAAAATACGAAGATGCGGATCCGTTACGGATCCGAAACGGATCCGTTTGGCACACTGGGTATTCTTTTAAATTCTTTATTATATATGTTAATTGAACTGTATTTTGAACAAAAAATTAAAATTTTACTTCAGAAATGGATTTAAAAATTTGTCGAAATTCATCACACCTGCTTAAAACGATCATTTTGAAAACGATCGTTATTCATCACATACCTGAATATGTCTTTCTGTTCGGAATTAAACTGTAAATATCGAATTATAGAGGAATTGCAAAGCTGAATGCGATTCCCACACTTTTAGAAAAGATATTGACTGATCAAATCTCTTCTCTTTTATCGCCTTGTCAACATGGTTTCAGGAAATCACGTTCCACTGCTACTATGAAGGTTTTATTAATAATAAACAAACCGACGTTTTTAGTAAAGCTTTTGATAAAGTCAACCACGATATTTTACTTTACAAGTTATCACGTATGGGGTTTAGCAACAACGCAATACGCTTGCTTAAATGTTTTCTTTTAGATAGAGCCCAACAAGTAAAATTTAAGAATGCTACCTCAAAACTTATCAATGTTCTCTCTGGGGTGCCTCAAGGAAGTCATCTTGGTCCCGTTTTATTCACATTATTTATTAATCATCTGCCATCCGTGTTCAGCACTCCAACATATTCATGTATGCCGATGATTTAAAAATGTTCAATTCGTTTAACAATATTATTGATCAATCCTCTTTGAGGGCTGACATTGAACTTTCCTCTCAATGGTGTGATAACAACTTATTGGATTTAAACTTAAAAAAATGTAAGCACATGTCCTTTTGCCGCTTATTAAAACTTGATACTACCCTGCCGGAAATTTGTGTCAATTGGTCCAACAGACTAGTCCTGGGATTTGTGAAAATAGAACAAGTACAAAAAGAAAGGACTCATGACCAGTGAAAGAAGAACCAATCCCTTAACTGGTTTATGAAGAAAGTAGATAAAGTAATGAATTTCATTACAGCTTCACCGGTGCTGTGACTCATTTTTTGGTACATTTTAAAAAATTTGTTCTTGAATTTAATTCAAGAACTTGTTTTATTGAAATAATACTACATTGTTTTGAAATAATACTACATTTTAGTAACGGACACTAAGTATGTTCATGGAGAATAGACCTGTGACTGGTCAAATGGTGTCAATTGACCCCCTCCAATGACAATCCAATGTAAAAGTGTTAGGTCTTATTCATATAAAGTGTTAGAACTAGAACCGGTTTCTACCACCAAGGACCTATCACGCGACTACTTCGGTGTCAGTTCGCTTCCCTCTAGGGTAGTTATTATCTAAATGGAACATTACTGGATAAAGTTCATAATATTATTGATCTCGGTATTATATTAGATCATAAACTGAAATTCTGTGATCACATTTCATTGATGGTTAATAAAGCTAATGGGGTATTTGGCTTTATGAAACGTTGGTCGAAAGAATTTTCTGATCCATATATCACTAAACATCTATATACGTCTCTGGTTCGCCCTATTCTGGAATATGGATCAAGTGTATGGGATCCTTACTTTAATACATATATCAACAGCATTGAATCTGTACAGAAACAGTTCCTTTTATTTTGTTTAAGAGGTCTTGGATGGAATTCGCTTGTGTTACCTTCATACACAGAAAAAAATTTTTGCGCCAGTAAAAGAATTAATCAAAAATAAAATCAGTTTTAATTAAATATTTAATCAGGTGAATTAAACTTTTAATCAAGTGTATTCAATGTTTAATTGACAATATTTTAATTAAACGTTTAATTCACTTGATTAAAAGTTTAATTCACCTGATTAAATATTTAATTAAAACTGATTTTATTTTTGATTAATTCTTTTACTGGCGCAAAAATTTTTTTCTGACAATATTTCAATTAAACGTTTAATTCACTTGATTAAAAGTCTAATTCACCTGATTAAATATTTAATTAAAACTGATTTTATTTTTGATTAATTCTTTTACTGGCGCAAAAATTTTTTTCTGTGTATGAAAGCAGACTTGGTCTTATTAAGTTACCGAAGTTAAAAAGTCGAAGAACAATGCTTAGTATTTCGTTTTTAATGGGTCTAATACGCGGTGATGTAGATTCCGATTTCTTGTTGAGCAAAATTAGCTTAAATGTTCCAGCAAGGCCTACACGAAACTTTCAGCTGTTAAATTTAAGCTATTATCGTTCTGTTTACGCTAACAACGACCCCTTCCGTCAAATTTGCGTAAAATTTAATAATCTATATCATCTAATTGACTTTTCTGATAGTAACGATGTTTTAAAAAGAAAAATTATTGTTTATTTAAATTAATTAATAAAATAATTCTTTTGGCACTTATGTCTGTAAGGATTTTTAATCTATAGATTGAAATAAATAAATAAATAAAAAAAAATAGTTTTTGAATTAACCCAATTGCTTTACGAGCTGTAAATATGACTATCAAAAAGTTGTTACACAAAACGTAAGTTTGGAATTCTTTAGGGATTTTTACTTGTTAGATCAAAAGAAAGAAAAGTCAAATTATGTTTTGAAATCAACTAAGAGATTTTAAAGTGTTCGTAAAGGAATAAATCGATAAATTCACGAAAAACTACTTTTTAACTACTTTGCGGAATGGTCTGGAAATGTGATTTGCATTTTTAAGCCATTTCGGATTGGAACTTTTGCGATTTTCCAAAAAATAGTTTACAACGCACACGAAAATAAAAATAATGTAACTGGCGTAATTAAAAGATGTAATAAGGGGTTGAAATCCGTAAAATTAATTTCTGAAGTCGAGGTTCCGTAACCAAAAACACCAGGAATAGAGGCCTAACCAAAATGTGCATAACGTGATTTAAGCAACTGTCCGAATATAGGGTCTAAAATCAATATTGTAGAAATTACAAACGGAATGACAAACTTATATATACCCTTTTCCACCTGTGGTGAAGGGTATAATAAATTAACACACTTTTTGCATTATCCTTATGCTTATTTCTTTTTTAACTTTCGGAATTTGAACTTTCTCAATAACAAATGTTTCTATCTTCAAAAATTGTTTCTTACCGTAACACAAAGTTCTATTTGGTAGTTAGAACCATTTTTTTCCAAATTGATCTGCCTCATCGATGAGCAACAGAGTCCTATTTTTTTTTTTTTTTTAAGTCAATTTGTGCAAAAACTAATAAAAAAGCATGAGTATTTTTATTTTCTTATTTAACTTTAAAAAAGTAGTTTTTTGTTGTTGAGATGAAAGTTTCTATATTTACAATGGAATAAAAAGTCAACACTGATAAAATTTGGTGTTATTTTACAAAAACAGAAAACTCATTTCTTTTCTTACGGAAATGAAGCAAAGCAAGTGTGAAATTTATTTTGTATGTACTAGGGAATGGTAAATCGATTTCGATTCCAATCGAAAATCGATTTTGCGGTAAAAAAAAATCCATTTTTTGCAATCGAATTTACGTAAGCGATTTTATACTGAATTTTTATCAAAATTTTGGCAATTTTTAATTTTAATCTTAATTAAATCGATAAATTATGGGCATGAACAATTAAACTTGGGTTTTTTGTGCGTACATACGTGTGTAGGTGGTATGTTTACGCAGATTTCCAAGTTTGAAGTTGTAGTTTTACGTATTTACCTATTAGTACCCTTGGAATACTCTCAACTTTAATATAGGGGCTTTTGTTCTTCAGATATTAAAGTCATCGATGGACAGTGAACAAAACAGTCCAAACTTATCGTATCGAACCAAACTCTGAAAGTCAGCTTTGTGAAAACCAACAAACTATATAGAAACACAACAGGTGAATTAAGCCATGGCATTCCTGTGGAAATACGTATTTACCTATTAGTACCCTTGGTATACTCTCAACTTTAATATGGGGGCTTTTGTTCTTTAGAAATTATAGTCATCAATGGACAGTGAACAAAACAGTCCAAACTTATCGTACCGAACCAAACTCTGAAAGTCAGCTTTGTGAAAATCAACAAACTATATAGAAACACAACAGGTGAATTAAACCATGGCATTCCTGTGGAAATACGCTAATATTCAAACAGACCAGTGTGTAAGCGATATTTAAAGCTAGCTATTAGCAGAGTGAAAAACAAAAAGTAAGAACTTATCCCCTAACAAATACGAAATTGCAAGTAAATAAATCTGCATCATTCCGACATCAATGATATGCAAACGTTTTTGTCTAAAACTAGCTTTTAGTAACTTAGCAAATAAACAGTCGCCACCGATCAGGAACTATTTTCGTAAACCTTTGAAATACTATCCATACATTTAGGCTTGTCAAAGAAATTAATTTCAATCAAAAGTGATTTCGTTTTATGTAAAGGAAGATACGAACAGCGTTACCGTTGGTGCCACTAAAGTGGCAATTTGCCACTTTTTCGACTGCTTGGATACTATTTGGCCACTTTTACAAAATGCACCCAAATGTGGTACTTTTTGCGATTCTTGCCACTTTTTGGATACTTTTTACGCTAGGAAAATATACTTTTTTTCTTTCTGTTTTATTATAACCCCCAGCTTTAATATATGAAAAATTGTTTTAATATATGTATATGTAAGCAAGTATATATGAAATTTTTTTCTTGTCATGCGTGGTTAGCTGAAAATCGGTTTAATAAACTTTCTATTAACCTGTTTTATTTATTATGAATAAGGGGATAAAGATATCTCACATATCGATGGTTTTCTTCCCCAACCTCGTAACTCAAAAACAACTACTTTTCAGAAGAGACAAATTACTTTTTTTTTAGCAAATATTTGAAACTTTTTGCTATATATTATTTTATAAATTAAGAATTAGAAAAAATTCCTATAAATATTTAAAAGAATATATAGCAAAAAGTTTAAAAAATTTGGTAAAAAAAGTATTTTGTCTCTCCTTAGAAGTCATAAAGCAGAAACCGAACTGTTGTGTACCGAAAACTTGTCTAAAATTTGTGTAATTGACATTAAAAGTAAAATCTAAGTTTTTACCAAAAATTGTGTAATGAATTGATAATAAGAATTGATATAAAAACAAAAAGCTCAATACATTGATGAAGTATTTAGACCCAATATTTATAGTGTCTAATGAAGATAAAAACTATTTCGAATTAGTTTCAGAGTTTAAAGATATTATAACTGACCCAGATGCATTCATACATGAATTATGAACACATATTTAAAATTTCGAATGCTGAAGATTTTTGGCGTGAAATAGGAACATTGAAAAATAGATTTGATGGATATACCTATATACTATATATTCAAACTTGTACAAATTGATCTCTCATATTTTTACATAGTAGTGCTTCTGCTGGGCGTGTTTTTACTTAGTTAGCTTTAATCAAAAATAAAGTAACAAATAGGCTAAAGACATTTTACGAAAGTATGGATGTCGTTTTAAGAACAATTATTTGTAAAATTTTTATAAAACTGACCATTAATAAATATGTAGCACAGGACGACATTGAAAAAGTTTGTTTAGCCATTCCAACTGATTCTTATGTTTTGGAATGCTAAAGACGAATATGAACACAGTTTTCTGCCATCACGTCACATCAGATACATCAATTATTGTAATTTCGGAAGATGTTTTGTACCACAATTAATAACAAATCCAGTTTTATAGTTTTTTTCTATAAACCTGATTGCAAAAATTTTAAGCAATAATAGCATGCATGCATGCCCGTACATTTATTTGTATTAAAGTGAGGAACTGATTATATATAAAGTATTTGAAAAAGTGATATTTTCGTTTTTTTTGTTATATGATTTCTTGTTTTCATCCGATTATAGTTTAGCTGCCAGGCCCACGGTGTCGAAAAGAACATTTCTTTCGCATATTTATATTGAAAACAATAATAAAAACAAAAATTTGTTTTTGTTTTCAAAACAAATATACGAAAGAAATTTTATTGTCGACATCGTGGGCCAACAACTTTTGTAATTAGGTTGACTGTAGAATAAAATTATTAAACTATGGATTTCGTTATTAATTGTGGTACAAAACATCATCCAAATTACAATAACTGGTGTATCTGATATATGTGACGTGATGGGAAAAAACAAGTTTAACGTTTTTGAATTACTAAAACATTAAAGTAAATATTTTATAAAAATTACTTCTTAAGAGAAATATTTACAAAGTATTTATTTTAGTTTTTATACCATTAAAAATTATAATAAATAGAAAAAAAAACGTAAAAAAATACATAATGTGGTGTACTTAGTTTAATTTTAAAAGATGTGCCCCTTTTTTTAAAAAAATCCACTTTTTGGTGCCACTTTTTTTGTAGTTATCCCCTTTTTTTGGTACTTTTTGAAAATATCCGACGGTAACACTGGATACGAAATCAGTTTCGATCGGAAATGATTTAGGTGACAGGCCTGACTGACTACACAAGAACACAATTACCTATCACAATAGTCATATCTAACCACTGTAAGAATCTTAGTTCAATTTCTCTAGTAGTTTGCAAAAAAAAAATTTCATAATCGATTTTGAGGTTCGATTAATCGATTTCAAAAACCGAAACAAAAAAAGTCGATCGAAAAATCGAAAATCGATTTTGGAATCCATTTACCCTATTTTGTACGTGCACTTAGAACAGTTGATATGCCAAATGATAAATATGTATAGGTAAAACTATAAAAAAAACTCGAAGCAGGTTTTGGATTCAGAAAGGGGATATTTCAAATATATATACTCTATACCTTACTCAATTTTTTTTTTTTAATTGGTCAGTAGGTCAAACCAGTAATGAGCTGGCTACATATAGGCATTTCTCTAGTACTGAACCAAAACTTAAACCGAAAATAAAGCTTCCCGTGTAATATCCTAATTTTTAGTTTTTAATAATTTTAAATATGTAGGTTGTTTCAATTTAATTTAAAAATAAATATTCGGTCTTTTAAATTTGTGAAGTGCATACAAATAAACTTACATACACTGGCTCAATCGCCTAATCAGTCAATAGTTTGCATGACCGAAATGTGCTTTCAAAAAAATTTTATCAATTAGTTGTTTTTCACGTTTTCTACACTTTATTTTCTCTCATTTCCAAACAATTAATTATTTTTGTGTTTTTAAATTGAATATTTGATAACAAAACAAAAGGATAGAAAAAAAACTATTTGAATAAATTAGGAACATTTTAATATTATCAAAAAAAACAAAATACGTTTACGACGTCATTGTGGGTAAGTGAAGCGTGTTTCTTAAAATTTTCGGCGTTACGTCCTACGTTTATATGACGTACTACTCAATTGTGTTCCTAGCATAAAAAATAATTTGAAAACTAAAATGAATAAGTGCCTATTTCACCGAGTTAAGAGGATACAGAGACGATTTATCAAATATGAAGGGTTCAGAGCTGAACCGAACCAAGTCATAAAATATAATAAATATATGTATTTCAAAACTAGTGCAAAGTTATCCGCAAAGTTTTACTCTATCAAGTTATGTAACGGACTAAATTAAATAGTGTTTAGTTCCCAATGTAACGGCAATAAACCCAAGTCAATGACTCCAGATAATTATTGCAGTTCACTTACACAAACTGAAAAAGTTTTCGAATTTTCTTTTGTGACTTGGTTTTCTTCAGCTCTAAGCCCTCCATATGCTTCACCGTATTTCATTTAGGTTTAGAAATGTTAGAAATGCGCCATAAAACGCATTCAATATTATTTATATATGACTTGATCAACAATAATATTGAATGTCCAATACTTTTAGAAAAAAAACTTTTTATGTACCAACTAAAATGTTTTGTCACAATAATTTATTCTTTGTTGGTTACCATCGTCATAACTATATATATATTTGAAAGTCCTTTAATTAGATCACTTAAAGATTTTAATTTATTAAATAATAATACATTGTGAAGTTTGATGCAAAAAGAAATTAATTCATAAAAACACAAAATCTAATGTTATGTAAGGAGTTGGCTTTGTTGTGGTTTGGGGGTTTACGTCGAGTGCTGAGGCTCGCAACTTGGATTTTATTGATGGTAAAATGGACAAATTTTTTAATCTAAACATTCTTAAAGATTATGTTAAGCAAAGTTCTGCACAAATTGGGTACAGCAAACAACTTTTCTTATGTCGAGTGCTGATGCTGGCAACTTGCATTTAACTGATGGTAAAATGGACAAATTTCTTTTTTATCAACACAATGATCCCAATAACACATCAGTTGTTGCAAAGCTAGAGTTGATCTATAATTACCCCTAACTTATAGAACCACCAGAACATAGCCCAGACCTTAATGTGATTAATGTGGTAGTCTTTGAGAGGAATTGGCTAGGATTATGATTGAGCACGCTTCCTGATAAGTTTTTTAAGATGAATTAGAAAACAGGCACTAACAACATAGGTTTTCGACCAGATTTGTTATGTTAGATTGTTTTATATTAGGGTGTAACTATTACAGTATTTAATAGGGTGTTAACATCTTCGATATTAGCTGTGTTCATTTACTAAAAATTGTTACAAATTTGTAACAATTGTTATAAGTAAATGTTACAAGTCAATGTTAAAAGTAAATTTACAAGTAACAAGTGTTACAAATTTGTAACAATATTTAGTAAATGAACACAGCTATTGTCGTAATTTATACATTTTAAAAGATCCGGTAAACATATTTTCCGAAGAGTGAGATTTGTGCTAGTCTGACAGTTAAAGATTAAGTGATCTATATCCAGTATGGTATTAGATTGGCATAGGTTGCAAACTGTTGGTTGAGAGTTCCCTACGTTTCCACATGCAATTAATTACTTGCAAGTAGTGTATACGTATTATCAACGAAAAATCGAGGAAACAGCCAATTGGCTGAAAATACAAAAAAAATGTAAACTCAGGGAGAGCTTTAATTCCGATAAGAATTTTTTTGTTTTTTTTTTTCTTGTTTACATTTGCAAATAACTTCACTTACCTTGCCTTCTGCTGGAACATTCAACATTTTTCCAATAATAATTCTTTTATTCGTGCTCAAAATTTATAATTAATTTTCTTAATACACTTTTTTAGTTAATAACTAATTCTTTAATACAAAATCTGCCAAAATTTTAGCCGCCAAACCGACAACACCACACATAAAGAACAGACGAAAATCACAGTGACGAAAATAGAGATTAAAGAAAATCAAATAAACTGTTCTTTGCGCAATTTTTCTGTGGTTTTATGTTTTGTTTTGATCAAGCCCAATTTAAAAAGGTATGTGCAAGTGACAGATGTTTGTTTATTCTTTAAAATGGTCAAAAGTTGTTTTCATTTTGCTAATATATGTACATGTTAGGATTGCCAGATTATATTGATTTTTCTTGATTAACCCGACGGTTACACGATCAAGATTTGCCTTTCAAGTTTTAATACACTCACACTTTTACCAATACACTCATACATATGATAATTGAAATTGAAAATCTCTTTCAAGTTGAGTATTTCAATTTACGTTCAAGAAAACAGCTGATTACAAATTTAGTGAGCAAATTTTTCGTTTGTCTTTATAAATTGTTTTCTAAGTAACATCTTGATAGTAAATTGCGTGCGGTCTACGTCACAGCTTTTAATTTTTGAAAGATTTGACAGACAGTATGTGTAAAAGACTATCAAGAAAAACTTGATCGTTAAGCTGTCATGTTTTGTTTTAGTGTATGTATGTATTTGTTTCAAAATCTATCAAAGCTACGTTCACTGCACTCAACACTCAATAATACTGATTCGAAACAAAAAACACTTGTATTTCCCTTTATTCACAGCACTAATAATTAAAGGGGCTGAAAAGCAAAGGGGTACAAGTACTAAAATAAAATTCCAGAGTAATTTTTTTTTTTTTTTTAACAACTACAAATGAATTAATTTAAGTTGTTTATTTTATTTGGACATAATAATTTTTCAAATTTCAATTTGGCTTCAGCGCCAAAAAGGCATTATTGAGGCAAGTTGGCAAAATAGTTTTAAAGTTAAATGTGCAAATAAAATACAAGGTAAAAAGTAACTTAAAGAATATATTACAGATATATTTTCAAACAACAAAAGTTGTATTTCAACAAAAAAAAAAAATTAAAAAAAGAAGAGAAAAAAAATTTTTATATTAAATAAATTTTATATTAAAAGCGTTTCTATTATATTATAAAAGTGCTCTTTACAAGAAGCCATAGGCAAATTATTGAATTGTCAAAGCAGCGTATTTGTTTTGTTTTTCAAATGAGTACAATGTGTTACCAGTTTATTTAAAAAGCATTGAACTTTTAAAAGGGAATTAAAAAATTTTTGTTAACCGATCTCGAAAAACTTCTTGAGTAATATTTTGTATTTTATAATCAAATTTCTTGATAAAAATAGAAAAAACTGTAAAAAATAAATTTTAAAATTAAAATAGTTTTAAGCCAAGTAATTCAAATGAGATTGTATCAATGATTAATATATAATTGCTCTTTAATTTATATAAAATTCCAATCGCTGGAGCTATCTTCCTTTTCAAATCACTGATATACAGATCCCATGACAAGTTGCTTTGAAGAATAATTCCTAACTACTTTATTGAATCGGTTTCATACACATTCTTTCCATCAACATATACATTAAAATTATTATATATACTCAAAGAATGTAGTCTAAATCGTATTAGATTGGTTTTACCAATCTTATTCAATTCAAAAATAAGTGCACAATAAGTGGCATTCTCTTTTCTCTTCTCTCCTAAAAGCTCAAGACTTGACGAGTCAAACTTGACGTGTGTGAACCGGCGCTTACGCTGCAGCCACACGTTCAAGAAATCACTTTCAAGTTGTCCACACAAACTCACAGCCGTGACACAGGCTGCATACAAATTGATGGTCAATTTAATTTTAAAAATGACTCCGACGAACAAAAAACTTAAAATGGTAGGTTTTTCAAAGTTATTTTGTAAAAAATCACAAGATTTTATAAAAACACAATTTATTGTAAATTAAGCTCATTTATTTTGTAACATATATATTTTTGAAAGGAAACAAAAATTAATTTGTGATAAGATCCTAAAATTGAATATAAAATTGCCAAATAAATGCAAAGGTCAATTTGAAAGTAAATAGTTACTAAATTTTATTACTCATTATTGTTAAATATTAATACATTAATCATATATGGTCCTATGGGCTCGATTAAATAAAGAACATAATAATAAAATAAAAAAAAAGTAATCTAGTTCTTAATTTTCAAAGTGCATATAATTTCACACACATGTGAGTGGGTTAGTGAAAAAAGTGTGTGTGAATTGAGTATTAAAGGGAATTGAAAGACATAACTTGTTCGTGTAGCCGCCAAGTTGTGAAATGGCTGCATTGGTTTCAACAATTTCAAGCAGATATGGTAACTCTAACGAAGGCTTACAAATGAAAACACAAAACAATTGTTGACAAAAAGCATTTACAACGAAAATTATGACTCAAGTGAAAAATACTCAACAAATTGCTTAATTTAATATTAATTTAATGCGTTGAAGTTTGATTTACAATTAATACAGCAAAATGGGAGGATTATGTTCATCATGCTGCGGTAGTTCTTCGGAGGAGACGAATTTAATGCCATCACCGGTAATATAAATAATATTGGATAAACTAAAATATAGTTAACATTTGTTCTAATAGGAGACACGAAGAAGACAACAATTGGAAGCGGCTGAGAAAAGACGTCAAGAAAACGAACATAAGGGTATAAAAGATCCCGAACGGGTCAAAAGACAACAGCAACGTAGTGAAGAGTTGCAGAGACGTGAAGATGAGGCAGCCCGTTTGAAAGCTGCTGGCCAGCCCATATTAAAGGTTAGTTTTTTAGTAAAAAGTTGACTAAATTATTAAAATTACGTTTTATTTATATTACAGTGGCAACAAGATTAATTACCTACCAATACGTTTTTTTTTTTACTTTTTCTTAACAATATTGAAGTCTGAAAAATGCATCTTAAGTGTTTTATTGACCACGAATATACAAAAATATTTTACAAATTTGAAATTTCCTTATGGTTGAATGGGGTCAATAATACTAAATAAAGTACATACATACATATTACATATATAAATCGAAAAACGTATGAACAATTGTATACTAAAATTAAGTTTATACTGTACCTATGTATATTGCACTTTTTCCTTTATTATTCTACGTTTTTTGTTGACATTTTTCTTTATCGTTGTTTATTTTTTATTATGAGAAGCCATACAAAATTTTGTTTCAAATACCTGTTTCATTGTTTAAAATCATTGCAAATGCTTGTTACCAAATATAATAAATTTAAAACACATTTATTAAATTTAATAAAAAAAGTAAAATTGTAATACCAAAAATATAATAAGAATATGCTACTAACATTTAAAACATAAGTTTGGATTTGTTAATAAAATAAATCTAAAATTTTTATTTTCAAAATCTTAAAATTACGACTTATTAACTCAAAATTTATACATTTTTAGATGAAGCAAAACAATTTGAAATTTAATATTTAACGCAAATAAAAATGATTTTTAAAACCAACCAAATGTAGACCAACAGCATGATATTTTTTTATTGCGTGTCGATGTTTACCAAAATGCGAAAAAATAAAAATTTCGAGTTAACGCTCTATTCGATTTTCTCTTAGTTTTTAGTTTTTTATATTGTTGTAAGGACGACTTGGAAATATGGGAATGGAAAGGTATACCATTGAACAATAAACTAAAATAATTGAATTTAATTTAAAGATTTTAAGGGGCACAACTCAAATCCGTTTTCAGTGCTTTTTTATCACGTAAATTTTTTATAAGGTTAAAATTGTTCAAATAATTGAGATTCCATGTAATAAAATTTTTACAGTGTTAAAAGTTAGAAAATGATTTTATGACTATGTATATATATAAGACCATAATAGTTCGACCCCGGTCAGTGCCGGAATTTAACATCTAATTAGGAAAAAGAAAGATTTTTTACACTTTTAAAGTTATTATTTCTTTAAATTAAAAAAAAAAAATATTCGGGCATTTTCTAGAAATTGAAATGAAGTGGATTTGAAATCAAGCAAATATTAAAAACATACAAATATTCCATTTTATCAATTAAATTTTGTGAGTACCAATAATCCATTAACCCTTTTACATGTAGAGGGAATAATTTTCCCACCAACTTTTCTTCATTGGTAAGGTAACTGATCAGTCGCAGTTGTTTTTTTTTTGATTTGGCAACATTAATTGAAAGGAATAAAGTATGTTTTCTTAACATTGTATGTGACAGATTATAAATATTTTTTTTGAGACGGTTCTTCTGTAAATTGAAAACAGGTGTTTTTGCAACTGCGAACGAAATCGGTATATATCTTCGAAATCTCGTGGTGATATATGGTAAGTTCTTCTACGTTTTATAGATTTATATTTAATATCTTAGAAAAGAGACATATCTTTTACTTATCTTCCACATTGCTTTCCTTGTGGGATTTTTCTTGGTGGGAAGAATATTCCCTCTAACCATGTTTGTTTTTTTTTAATACTATAGGTTGTCTGAAACTGAGCAAGAAAGTACTAAAAGAATATGAAATAGAGTTGGTGCTGAATGAGTTATACGGTTTACCATCAGATCCAGAGCAGTCTGAAGACTCAGGAATCGGACGAGGAAGAAATTGAACAATATATAAAAAGTGGACATGGTATTACTTTACCCGGTGGAGGCAGAGGGAATATATTTACCACCAATCAAAAACTAAAAAAAAAAATTTTTTTTTTTATTTTATATTTTTAGTCATCAATAGTAACCCTAAATCAAAACCAGATTTTATTTATCCTATTCCGATCGCTATGACCGTAAAAGGGTTAAATAAATTAAATAAAACAAAAACTTTAGATGGCAAAAAATTCGACTTGTTGTTCAAGATTTCAAGTTATAGAAACAAAATCATGTGAATTGGCCTGTCTACCGCTATTGCCAAGAGATTCCCTTCGACTTAAAGAATTTTCGACTTACAGAAGTTCGACTTATAAAAGTTCAACTGTAGTACGAATACTGAACATTTCATTAAATACGGAGCAATTGAAAGTTTTTGACTAAAAATATTTTACACAGAACAAACTTTTGAAAAAACCAGGGAATGTTAAAAGATTTTGAAAAACAAAGTTACAGATATTTTTACCAATATGTTTACATTTTTTACAATCTTGAAAGCATTTTATAAAAATTATAAGAGAAGCTTAAAAGATCGTATTTTAATTTTAAAAAATTACTATATTATTATTATTTAATTAAGCTTGAGGTCTTTTTTTTATATAATAAATTTATTAAACCAATATTTCGGCACTCCGTTGTGTGCCTTCTTCAGTGTTTTTTTCTTGAATTTTTGACAAAAAAAAAGGACTTATTTTTACGTATTCTGAAATTTTGTATAATTGATAATAGATATTTTCAATTGGACAGTAATGTATGTATATGTTCAACTCAGGGGACTTCCTATGGGATCACCAGCGTCTCCAATTGTAGCAGATATTGTTATGGAGAGATTAATAGATAGATGTTTGGAACAGTTGTCTATTAAACCTAAAATTATGACAAAATATGTGGATGATTTATTTTGCGTAATTAAGGAATCAGAAAAAACAAAAATTTTAGATACATTTAATTCCTTTCATGCGGATATAAAATTTAAAATTTACATTGTGGTACACATGGGCTGGCTACACATGTAAGTAGAAAACATAGTCCCCTTTTACAAAGTGACAGACAGAAGGTAGACAGACGAAGTTTGTTGGAAAGGGGGCGACGCTGTATGCGTGACACACTTTACTTTTTTCCTCTCTCGCCTACAAACTTCGTCTGTCTGCCTTCTGTCTATCACATTGTAAAAGGGGACATACACATTAGTCCGAGTTTAGACGAGCGAACATTTGGAAGGAAAACATCTGGAATTTTCTTTTGTTTTTATCATTTGCGGTCAAACAGACGAACATGTTGCCGGAAACATTCTGTTTATATTGTTGTTTTTTTCTTAAAAAGCAAAGTAAATGTCAACAAAGAAAATGAGAACAAATCGAGTCGCCGAGTACCGAACACAAAAACCATTCTCTCTTCCCCACCCGTAATTTACTCAAACAAAATGTTTCCCTGCCGGATGTTTCCCTGTCTAAATGGACACTTATGTGTAATAACACGCAGACTGGCAGCACTGGCAATAACAGTATCAAGAAGTTATCGCAAGATTATTAACATTTACGCCCGCTTTCACGATCTATGATTAAATGTTTGTTAAAAAAAAATTAACTAATTGCTGGTTTGGCTAACGGGTACTTTTTAATCAACGGTTACCGGTTTTCGTTTCATCATCTTTCGGTTATTTAACGAAAGAATTTAATAAAAATGTGGCAATACTATCGGTTTGTTTACATAAAAAAAATACTAAAAGGCGGCTAACAGTTAATTCTCGTATGAGCTTTAGTTTTCAAGTTTTAAATATATAAAAAAATATATACATACTTAGTGACGCCAGGACGCCATTTTGTTCAAAATCGGTGGTATCGTGGCTTTTGTATGCCTTTAACACACATATGAACTTTTCAAAGTCATTTTTTCTGTGGTGTTTTCTGTTTTTTAAACCTAAATTTTCAAAATAATAATCAAAAGTGGTTCCTTTACAAAATTTTGTGTAGTGAAGCCGGTACTCTTTTTCTTTAAAAAGCCAACCACGCTGTGTCGCCCATATGGGGAAAAAAAGGAAGAAAAAGCCAGACGGAAGTGAGCATAAAAAGCAGAGAGAGGACGGGACAAACTCGATGATTTCACAGGAAAGTCTGGGTGAGTCAGGCCCATCCACATCGTCGTCGGTTGCATCAGAAGCACTGATGGAGAATCTGATTGTACAGCAGGTAGGGGAAATGAAAAACCCTTTCGCCCCTCCGACAGAACCTGGTAAGTCACCTCAACAACCTTCTTTTGAACCACATCCTGGCCCAAATGGCTCTAAACCTAGTTCAACTTTGGCCGAACAAGATCGGGAAGTGATAAATTGGTACCAGGGGAATCATCCTGGACCTTTTTTTGTTTTAATTAGGTCTAAAGACCAATTATCCACACGTAGGATGAACAGTGAGCTATTTCTTTTTGAAAAACTAAAAAAAATAAATATTTCGGACGTCATGCTCAAAAATATTGGAGATCGCCTGTACAGGGCATCTTTTCTAAACGCAGAGGCTGCAAATGCTTTTGCCTTAAATCGTAAATTAGAATCTGAAGGGCTCGAGGCTTTTATTCCGGATAGATTTACCCAAAAATTTGGCATTATAAGAAATGTCCCGCGATCGGCTATAAGGACCCAAGTGAGTCGTCGTTGTGACGGCTGCCCATTGAACCTAACCTAACCTAAGGTAAGCATTACAGAATAAAAAACAAAAATCATATATCTTAACAATAACGAACGAAACAAAAACAATAAGAATAGGTTAACACGGCTTAATGTCATAAATTGCCCAAAAATGCATTCAACACATTTTTCTACCGTTTATTCTTTCAAAATTTTACCTCTAGCAAAAAATGGGGGCAAGGGTGGGCAGCTGGAAATTTTTGGATTACGTAAAGGAATAATCAAAGAACTTATTTTGAAAATATAGCAAATATAGAAATTTATATGTAGTTTGTTTTTATTTTATCAAAAAGAAGGATACGAGATACAGAATCTGAAAGCAGACCAAATTACCTAAAAATGGTTTGTTTTTTTAACACTGAAAATCAGTCAACTTTGAAAGGCTATATCTTCTGATATATCTTGGATAGAACCTTTTTAACTTAGAAAGCCTATATGCTGAAACTTTAATTGCAAATAGATCCATGTTGCTTAGATTCAAAATTTTATATTGCACAAAAAGAACCAACTGTTTTGAAACTTTTTCAAAAACGGTGGCCTTACCTAGTGGTTTTTTCTGTAGTGGTCAATATGGTACGTTCTGTCTATAACTTACATAAGTATCTAATTACTCAACTATAACTTAAAGGAAATCTACTTTGAGTTTAAAAAATAGATTTAATCAACTTATCAACTTTTATATTGTTAAATAGTTTTACCAAGATTTTAATTTCCAAAAGAGCCATCCCAATAAAAATGGAGCTTCAAACGTAGCAGGTTTGTAAGGGAGAAATGTAAAAAATTCGCTTACCATCTCGCTCAAAGAAGACATAAATTTTATATGGCGAGTACAACACAAAAAACTTTTTATTCAACGCATATAAAAACTGGGGAGGGTCACGATCAGCTTTGCACGCAAAATTTTTTGTTGTTACAGTTATTCTTTAATATTTCCCCTTACAAACCTGCTTCGTAGTAAGAGAACGCTGTCAGGTTTTTGTTCACTTAACTTCCTTTGTCTTATTCCGTGGCGTATAAAAGTGCGCTTACATTTTAAATGGTAACGTTAGTGCTTCCCGAAATAATTTGGTAACCAATGAAAACTAATTTGGTAACCAACGATGAACCAAATATTACGCTAGCCTCTGAAAGTACGCAAAAGCGGTCCATAAACCTAAAATTTTGGAGCCGAAACGTGCGACGAATAAAACAGCAGGCAGGGGAAAGTTCTACAAGCTCTCTAGGAAAAGACATAGCACACAAAATTATCCACCCTTTATGCCAACATCTTTGGATTTCCTTTTCATATCATTGTCTGTACGGAAACCTGGTTAAATAATAGAAAAAATATATACAATTCTGAAATTTTATGCCCGAGATACAAGATTTTTAAATTTGATAGGATACATAAATCTGGTGGAGGAGTTCTAATTGCAGTGCTTGATTATTTTCCTTGTGATTATATAAACCTTACATCCAGTGATGATACAGAATTTGTTGCCGTTAAAATAAAGCTGTATTCCTCATATCTTTACATTACCTGTTCCTATATACCTCCAAGCTCGCCAGCTGAAATTTTACAATAACCACATTTCTGCAATTAAACTTGTTCTTGGTCAGTCTAAACCTTCTGACTTGTTTATTGCCCTTGGTGACTTCAACCTTCCAAATATAGTATGGAGTAATCCTGTGGAAATAAACCATCTAATTCCCTTACAACTAAATGAATTTATTCAGTCTATGCTGTCATGTGGACTTTTTCAGATAAACTACGTCTCGAACGCATTTGGGAAACTCCTTGATCTTGCTTTTGTTAACCAGCCATCAGACATACATGTTAGAAGCTCGCTACCTATTTCTCTTCCCAGAAATTAAAAGTAAATCTAAATAATATGTCTTTCTGTTCGGAATTAAACTGTAAATATCGAATTATAGAGGAATTGCAAAGCTGAATGCGATTCCCACACTTTTAGAAAAGATATTGACTGATAGTTTACATCATCAAATCTCTTCTCTTTTATCGCCTTGTCAACATGGTTTCAGGAAATCACGTTCCACTGCTACTAATATTTTACAATTAACAACTATTGTAACTGAAGGTTTTATTAATAATAAACAAACCGACGTTATCTACACGCATTTTAGTAAAGCTTTTGATATAGTCAACCACGATATTTTACTTTACAAGTTATCACGTATGGGGTTTAGCAACAACGCAATACGCTGGCTTAAATGTTATCTTTTAGATAGAGCCCAACAAGTAAAATTTAAGAATGCTACCTCAAAACTTATCAATGTTCTCTCTGGGGTGCCTCAAGGAAGTCATCTTGGTCCCGTTTTATTCACATTATTTATTAATCATCTGCCATCCGTGTTCAGCACTCCAACATATTCATGTATGCCGATGATTTAAAAATTTTCAATTCGTTTAACAATATTATTGATCAATCCTCTTTGAGGGCTGACATTGAACTTTCCTCTCAATGGTGTAATTACAACTTATTGGATTTAAACTTTAAAAAATGTAAACACATGTCCTTTTGCCGCTTATGAAAACTTGATACTACCCTGCGGGAAATTTGTTCCAATTGGTCCAACAGACTAGTCCTGGGATTTGTGAAAATAGAACAAGTACAAAAAGAAAGGACTCATGACCAGTGAAAGAAGAACCAATCCCTTAACTGGTTTATGAAGAAAGTAGATAAAGTAATGAATTTCATTACAGCTTCACCGGTGCTGTGACTCATTTTTTGGTACATTTTAAAAAATTTGTTCTTGAATTTAATTCAAGAACTTGTTTTATTGAAATAATACTACATTGTTTTGAAATAATACTACATTTTAGTAACGGACACTAAGTATGTTCATGGAGAATAGACCTGCGACTGGTCAAATGGTGTCAATTTACCCCCTCCAATGACAATCCAATGTAAAAGTGTTAGGTCTTATTCATATAAAGTGTTAGAACTAGAACCGGTTTCTACCACCGAAGACCTATCACGCGACTACTTCGGTGTCAGTTCGCTTCCCTCTAGGGTAGTTATTATCTAAATGGAACATTACTGGATAAAGTTCATAATATTATTGATCTCGGTATTCTATTAGATCATAAACTGAAATTCTGTGATCACATATCATTGATGGTTAATAAAGCTAATGGAGTATTTGGCTTTATGAAACGTTGGTCGAAAGAATTTTCTGATCCATATATCACTTAACATATCTGGAATATGGATCAAGTGCATGGGATCCTTACTTTAATACATATATCAACAGCATTGAATCTGTACATAAACAGTTCCTTTTATTTTGTTTAAGAGGTCTTGGATGGAATTCGCTTGTGTTACCTTCATACACAGAAAAAAATTTTTGCGCCAGTAAAAGAATTAATCAAAAATAAAATGAGTTTTCATTAAATATTTAATCAGGTTTAATTGACAATATTTCAATTGACAATATTTCAATTACACGTTTAATTCACTTGATTAAAAGTTTAATTCACCTGATTAAATATTTAACTAAAACTGATTTTATTTTTGATTAATTCTTTTACTGGCGCAAAAATTTTTTTCTGCGTATGAAAGCAGACTTGGTCTTATTAAGTTACCGAAGTTAAAAAGTCGAAGAACAATGCTTAGTATTTCGTTTTTAATGGGTCTAATACGCGGTGATGTCGATTCCGATTTCTTGTTGAGCAAAATTAGCTTAAATGTTCCAGCAAGGCCTACACGAAACTTTCAGCTGTTAAATTTAAGCTATTATCGTTCTGTTTACGCTAACAACGACCCCTTCCGTCAAATTTGCGTAAAATTTAGTAATCTATATCATCTAATTGACTTTTCTGATAGAAACGATGTTTTAAAAAGAAAAATTGTTGTTTATTTAAATTAATTAATAAAATAATTCTTTTGGCACTTATGTCTGTAAGGATTTTTAATCTATAGATTCAAGGTATATTTACACAAGGTAGACTCATTTGGGAGTGTAGACATGCTGCTCTATAAAAGGAACCATGTTGTCAAAATTGTCTTCATATAAAACAAAAACAATTTAACGCACACATGTACAAATTTTGGATCATATACACGAAATTTGACGTTTGGGTTCCAACTGGGGTAAACAGCTGACAAACATATGGGCCAACGAGTTTACCTTGTGTAAATATACCTTGTATAGATTGAAATAAATAAAAAAAAAATAGTTTTTGAATTAACAGAATTGCTTTACGAGCTGTAAATATGACTATCAAAAAGTTGTTACACAAAACTTAAGTTTGGAATTCTTTAGGGATTTTTACTTGTTAGATCAAAAGAAAGAAAAGAAAAGTCAAATTATGTTTTGAAATCAACTAAGAGATTTTAAAGTGTTCATAAAGGAATAAATCGATAAATTCACGAAAAACTACTTTTTAACTACTTTGCGGAATGGTCTGGAAATGTGATTTGCATTTTTAAGCCATTTCGGATTGGAACTTTTGCGATTTTCCAAAAAATAGTTTACAACGCACACGAAAATAAAAATAATGTAACTGGCGTAATTAAAAGATGTAATAAGGGGTTGAAATCCGTAAAATTAATTTCTGAAGTCGAGGTTCCGTAACCAAAAACACCAGGAATAGAGGCCTAACCAAAATGTGCATAACGTGATTTAAGCAACTGTCCGAATATAGGGTCTAAAATCAATATTGTAGAAATTACAAACGGAATGACAAACTTATATATACCCTTTTCCACCTGTGGTGAAGGGTATAATAAATTCACACACTTTTTGCATTATCCTTATGCTTATTTCTTTTTTAACTTTCGGAATTTGAACTTTCTCAATAACAAATGTTTCTATCTTCAAAAATTGTTTCTTACCGTAACACAAAGTTCTATTTGGTAGTTAGAACCATGTTTTCCCAAATTTATCTGCCTCGTCGATGAGCAACAGAGTCCTATTTTTTTTTAAACTCAATTTGTGCAAAAACTAATAAAATAGCATAAATATTTTTAAAAGGATAATAACATTTCAAGACTAAATTGAAATTATTCAAAAACTGTTTTTAAGTTAATTGGAAACGGACTTAGTAAAGCGATTAACAATGTTCGATCTTAGTTTTCTCAAAAGTACTGTTTGTGCAAAAATAACCTTGTTGTCCTAAGGTCGCGACCTAACCTAACCTAATATTATTTTATAAAAAATGGAAAATATTGTTTTGTGCCGCATACGCTTATTTCCTTATTTAACTTTTAAAAAGTAGTTTTTTGTTGTTGAGATGAAAGTTTCTATATTTACAATGGAATAAAAAGTCAACACTGATAAAATTTGGTGTTATTTTACAAAAACAGAAAACTCATTTCTTTTACGAAAATGAAGCAAAGCAAGTGTGAAATTTATTTTGTATGTACTAGGGAATGGTAAATCGATTTCGATTCCAATCGAAAATCGATTTTGCGGTAAAAAAAATCTATTTTTTGCAATCGAATTTACGTAAGCGATTTTATACTGAATTTTTATCAATATTTTGGCAATTTTTAATTTTAATCTTAATTAAATCGATAAATTATGGGCATGTACAATTAAATTTGGGTTTTTTTTTTTTGTTCGTGTTTACGCAGAATCCCAAGTTTTAAGTTGTAGTTTTACGTATTTACCTATTAGTACCCTTGAAATACTCTCAACTTTAATATAGGGGCTTTTGTTTTTCAGAAATTAAAGTCATCAATGGACAGTGAACAAAACAGTCCAAACTTATCGTATCGAACCAAAATCTGAAAGTCAGCTTTGTGAAAACCAACAAACTATATAGAAACACAACAGGTGAATTAAGCCATGGCATTCCTGTGGAAATACGTATTTACCTATTAGTACCCTTGGTATACTCTCAACTTTAATATGGGGGCTTTTGTTCTTTAGAAATTATAGTCATCAATGGACAGTGAACAAAACAGTCCAAACTTATCGTACCGAACCAAACTCTGAAAGTCAGCTTTGTGAAAATCAACAAACTATATAGAAACACAACAGGTGAATTAAACTATGGCATTCCTGTGGAAATACGCTAATATTCAAACAGACCAGTGTGCGAGCGTATTTAAAGCTAGCTATTAGCAGAGTGAAAAACAAAAAGTAAGTAACTTATCCCCTAAAAAATACGAAATTGCAAGTAAATAAATCTGCATCATTCCGACATCAATGATATGCAAAGGTTTTTGTCTAAAACTAGCTTATAGTAACTTAGCAAATAAACAGTCGCCACCGATCAGGAACTATTTTCGTAAACCTTTGAAATACTATCCATACATTTAGGCTTGTCAAAAAAATTAATTTCAATCAAAAGTGATTTCGTTTTATGTAAAGGAAAATACGAAATCAGTTTCGATCAGAAATGATTTATGCATGGTGAAATAAACAGGTGGCAGCACTACGCCAGATGACGATTTTTTGCTCTTGCATTGTTTGTCTAGGTTTATGTCAAAGTTTTGTTTATGTTTACAAAAAGTCTACGTTTTGTGCTGTGATTATTGTATTTTATTAAAGTTTTTTTAAATTAAAATAAATAAGATATTGATCATAATTAAATAAAAATTGGCTATAAATTTATTTATTTCATCACGTTCAGTGGCACGCTGTGATTTTTCTTAAATGTATTTTTTGACGTAAACGGTGATGTAATTTCCATTTTTGTTGTAATGTTGTATTTGTTGCCGTAACGATGCCACCTGCTTATTCCACCATGGATTTATGGGACAGGCCTGACTGACTACACAAGAACACAATTTCATATCACAATATTTATATCTACCCACTGTAAGAATCTTAGTTCAATTTCTCTAGTAGTTTGCCAAAAAAAAAAATGCTGGTGTATCCCCCTTTGTGATATAGGGTATAAGTTTCTAAGTTAATCTGAAATCGATTTCAAAATCGATTTTGAGGTTCAATTAATCGATTTCAAAAACCGAAACAAAAAAAGTCGATCGAAAAATCGAAAATCGATTTTGGAATCCATTTACCCTATTTTGTACGTGCACTTAGAACAGTTGATATGCCAAATGATAAATATGTATAGGTAAAACTATAAAAAAAACTCGAAGCAGGTTTTGGATTCAGAAAGGGGATATTTCAAATATATATACTCTATACCTTACTCAATTTTTTTTTTTAATTGGTCAGTAGGTCAAACCAGCAATGAGCTGGCTACATATAGGCATTTCTCTAGTACTGAACCAAAACTTAAACCGAAAATAAAGCTTCCCGTGTAATATCCTAATTTTTAGTTTTTAATAATTTTAAATATGTAGGTTGTTTCAATTTAATTTAAAAATAAAAATTTGGTCTTTTAAATTTGTGAAGTGCATACAAATAAACTTACATACACTGGCTCAATCGCCTAATCAGTCAATAGTTTGCATGACCGAAATGTGCTTTCAAAAAAATTTTATCAATTAGTTGTTTTTCACGTTTTCTACACTTTATTTACGACGTCATTGTGGGTAAGTGAAGCGTGTTTCTTAAAATTTTCGGCGTTACGTCCTACGTTTATACGACGTACTACTCAATTGCGTTCCTAGCATAAAAAATAATTTGAAAATTAAAATTAATAAGTGCCTATTTCACCGAGTTAAGAGGATACAGAGACGATTTATCAAATATGAAGGGTTCAGAGTTGAACCGAATCCAGTCATAAAATATAATAAATATATGTATTTCAAAACTAGTGCAAAGTAATCCGCACAGTTTTACTCTATCAAGTTATGTAACGGACTAAATCAAAGAGTGTTTAGTTCCCAAAGTAACGGTAATAAACCCAAGTCAATGACTCCAGATAATTATTGCAGTTCACTTACACAAACTGAAAAAGTTTTCGAATTTTCTTTTTTGACTTGGTTTTCTTCAGCTCTAAGCCCTCCATATGCTTCACCGTATTTCATTTAGGGTTAGAAATGTTAGAAATGCGCCATAAAACGCATTCAATATTATTTATATATGACTTGATCAACAATAATATTGAATGTCCAATACTTTTAGAAAAAAAACTTTTTATGTACCAACTAAAATGTTTTGTCACAATAATTAATTCTTTGTTGGTTACCATCGTCATAACTATATATATATTTGAAAGTCCTTTAATTAGATCACTTAAAGATTTTAATTTATTAAATAATAATACATTGTGAAGTTTGATGCAATAAGTAATTAATTCATAAAAACACAAAATCTAATGTTATGTAAGGAGTTGGCTCTGTTGTGGTTTGGGGGTTTACGTCGAGTGCTGAGGCTCGCAACTTGGATTTTATTGATGGTAAAATGGACAATTTTTTAAATCTAAACATTCTTAAAGATTATGTTAAGCAAAGTTCTGCACAAATTGGGTACAGCAAACAACTTTTCTTATGTCGAGTGCTGGTGCTGGCAACTTGCATTTAACTGATGGTAAAATGGACAAATTTTGTTTTTATCAACACAATGATCCCAAGAACACATCAGTTGTTGCAAAGCTGGAGTTGATCTATAATTACCCCTAACTTATAGAACCACCAGAACATAGCCCAGACCTTAATGTGATTAATGTGGTAGTCTTTGAGAGGAATTGGCTAGGATTATGATTGAGCACGCTTCCTGATAAGTTTTTTAAGATGAATTAGAAAACAGGCACTAACAACATAGGTTTTCGACCAGATTTGTTATGTTAGATTGTTTTATATTAGGGTGTAACTATTACAGTATTTAATAGGGTGTTAACATCTTCGATATTAGCTGTGTTCATTTACTAAAAATTGTTACAAATTTGTAACAATTGTTATAAGTAAATGTTATAAGTCAATGTTAAAAGTAAATTTACAAGTAACAAGTGTTACAAATTTGTAACAATATTTAGTAAATGAACACAGCTATTGTCGTAATTTATACATTTTTAAAGATCCGGTAAACATATTTTCCGAAGAGTGAGATTTGTGCTAGTCTGACAGTTAAAGATTAAGTGATCTATATGCAGTATATCCAGTATTAGATTGGCATAGGTTGCAAACTGTTGGTTGAGAGTTCCCTACGTACAAAAATTGTGAGTGTATTGAGTTTTTCGAACTTGCACTTGTATGTGGAAGGGGGGAGGTAAAGAAGATGTGTTGATGCGTTATGAAAGTAGTATGTCCAAATCTCAATCTTGTTAATTTTCTATGTCGAACTGTGACATTGCGTGAGAGTAAAATGCAGGAGCTCTATAACGGTTGAACGTTTTATAGATGTGTTAGTAGGTTGACAGCGTCTTGAATTTTTTCTCACGCACGTTCAATTACGAATTATTTCCAATGTCTTACAATCACAAAATATTTTAATAAAGAAAGCATGTACATTTTATTATACCAAAACACGAAGTCCAAATTAGTTTTATTAAATTTCCAATAATATTTTTCTCTTCAGATTCTTAAAACTATATTTCCATCACGCTATAATTACTTGTGAATCACGCGTGGCATGCACAATTTACTTCTCACATGCACCTACATAGGTACATATATATTTAATTTTCTAAATAAATATTGAAAATAAACACTCTTGTTGATCAAGTGCGATATGTAACTACATATGTATGTACATAGTATGTATTTAGTACATACTACAATGTAAACTTCCCAAAAAAAATAAGATCAATTAAAAACATTTGTATAAACAATTAAAGAGAAACAAAGTTAACAAAATGAATACAATTTCAATTAAAAACATTCAACACAAAATTAAATAAAAGTAAAAATAATTTCTTATTTGTATCTCAAGTTAGGGAGTCAATACAAAACAAGAATCCCTATCAAAAATGTTAGTTTTGCATAAGGTCACTTGAAGGTTGAACAATTTATAAGCAAAACAAAAAAACAATGTCACACAAATCAACAAAAATACCATTTAAAAAAGAAGAAGTTTAGTTTAATAATTTTTTATATTATTAACATAAATTCTTAATAACTTTAAAAAATTTTAAACAAAATGTAAACTCAGGGAGAGCTTTAATTCCGATAAGAATTTTTTTGTTTTTTTTTCTTGTTTACATTTGCAAATAAAAAATAACTTCACTTACCTTGCCTTCTGCTGGAACATTCAACATTTTTCCAATAATAATTCTTTTATTCGTGCTCAAAATTTATAATTAATTTTCTTAATACACTTTTTTAGTTAATAACTAATTCTTTAATACAAAATCTGCCAAAATTTTAGCCGCCAAACCGACAACACCACACATAAAGAACAGACGAAAATCACAGTGACGAAAATAGAGATTAAAGAAAATCAAAGAAACTTTTCTTTGCGCAATGTTTCTGTGGTTTTATGTTTTGTTTTGATCAAGCCCAATTTAAAAAGGTATGTGCAAGTGACAGATGTTTGTTTATTCTTTAAAATGGTCAAAAGTTGTTTTCATTTTGCTAATATATGTACATGTTAGGATTGCCAGATTATCTTGATTTTTCTTGATTAACTTGAGGGTTACACGATCAAGATTTGCCTTTCAAGTTTTAATACACTCACACTTTTACCAATACACTCATACATATGATAATTGAAATTGAAACTCTCTTTCAAGCTGAGTATTTCAATTTACGTTCAAGAAAACAGCTGATTAAAAATTTAGTGAGCAAATTTTTCGTTTGTCTTTATAAATTGTTTTCTAAGTAACATCTTGATAGTAAATTGCGTGCGGTCTACGTCACAGCTTTTAATTTTTGAAAGATTTGACAGACAGTATGTGTAAAGGACTATCAAGAAAAACTTGATCGTTAAACTGTCATGTTTTGTTTTAGTGTATGTGTATCAAAGCTACGTTCCCTGCACTCAACACTCAATAATACTGATTCGAAACATGGTGAAATAAACAGGTGGCAGCACTACGCCAGATGACGATTTTTTGCTCTTGCATTGTTTGTCTAGGTTTATGTCAAAGTTTTGTTTATGTATACAAAAAGTCCACGTTTTGTGCTGTGATTATTGTATTTTATTAAAGTTTTTGATAATTTTAAATTAAAATAAATAAGATATTGATCATAATTAAATAAAAAATTGGCTAAAAATTAATTTATTTCATCACGTTCAGTGGCACGCTGTGATTTTTCTTAAATGTATTTTTTGACGTAAACGGTGATGTAATTTCCATTTTTGTTGTAATGTTGTATTTGTTGCCGTAACGATGCCACCTGCTTATTCCACCATGATTCGAAACAAAAAACACTTGTATTTCTCTTTATTCACAACACTAATAATTAAAGGGGCTGAAAAGCAAAGGGGTACAAGTACTAAAATAAAATTCCAGAGTATTTTTTTTTTAACAACTACAAATGAATTAATTTAAGCTGTTTATTTTATTTGGTCCCAATTTACACTAGGGACATTTCTTGCCGGACATTTTTTGAATTCTCTTTTAATCTTACCTGAAGCGTTTACATATGAAGTCAGACAGAAAAATAATATAAAGCAATAAGATGTAAACTACGAAAAGTAAGAAAGAGAAATGAAAAAATGTCCAGTACAGATAGTCATGTACTACACACTCTTGGACATAATAATTTTTCATATTTCAATTTGGCCTCAGCGCCAAAAAGGCATTATTGAGGCAAGTTGGCAAAATAGTTTTAAAGTTAAATGTGCAAATAAAATACAAGGTAAAAAGTAACTTATAGAATATATTACAAATATATTTTCAAACAACAAAAGTTGTATTTCAACAAAAAAATAAAAAAGAAGAGAAAAAAATTTTTATATTAAAAACGTTTCTATTATATTATAAAAGTGCTCTTTACAAGAAGCCATAGGCAAATTATTGAATTGTCAAAGCAGCGTATTTGTTTTGTTGGTCCAAAGTCCCAATTTACACTAGGGACATTTCTTGCCGGACATTTTTTGAATTCTCTTTTAATCTTACCTAAAGCGTTTACATATGAAGTCAGACAGAAAAATAATATAAAGCAACAAGATGTAAACTACGAAAAGTAAGAAAGAGAAATGAAAAAATGTCCAGTACAGATAGTCATGTACTACACACTCTACCTTTTCGACCCCTCGCCATCAAACTTCGTCTGTCCGGCAAGAAATGTCCCTAGTGTAAATTGCGACAAATGAGTACAATGTGTTACCAGTTTATTTAAAAAGCATTGAACTTTTAAAAGCGAATTAAAAAATTTTTGTTAACCGATCTCGAAAAACTTTTTAAGTAATATTTTGTAATTTATAATCAAATTTCTTGATAAAAATAGAAAAAACTAAAAAATTAATTTTAAAATTAAAATAGTTTTTAGCCTCTTCAATGCCAATATTGGTGCTGAGGCCCTAAAATATTTTTGTGATATAAAATTATTTGAAATAAAAAATTAAAAAAAAAAAATCCGCCAATATAATCAATTCGCTGTTTGGTTGTTTCTAACCTGCATCTAGGAATTCTAAAATTTGTTCTATTCTGTGTATTGAAATTTATTTGATTCTGAATGAATGGTGCAGTATGGTTCTCAATACTATTAATGCATTTAAACACAAACACTAAAATTTAATATCCATGCAACCCATATATTAATTGGTAATATTGTTTTGCATATTTCTTTATAATGAAATAGTTGAATACAACTTTGCTTTGTTTTGCATACGTTGCAGAGATTTAAGTAAGTTATTGTTTTATATAACAGCCAAGTAATTCAAATGAGATTGTATCAATGATTAATATATAATTGCTCTTTAATTTATATAAAATTCCAATCGCTGGAGCTATCTTCCTTTTCAAATCACTGATATACAGATCCCATGACAAGTTGCTTTGAAGAATAATTCCTAACTACTTTATTGAATCGGTTTCATACACATTCTTTCCATCAACATATACATTAAAATTATTATTTATATTCAAAGAATGTAGTCTAAATCGTATTAGATTGGTTTTACCAATCTTATTCAATTCAAAAATAAGTGCACAATAAGTGGCATTCTCTTTTCTCTTCTCTCCTAAAAGCTCAAGACTTGACGAGTCAAACTTGACGTGTGTGAACCGGCGCTTACGCTGCAGCCACACGTTCAAGAAATCACTTTCAAGTTGTCCACACAAACTCACAGCCGTGACACAAAAAACTTAAAATGGTAGGTTTTTCAAAGTTATTTTGTAAAAAATCACAAGATTTTATAAAAACACAATTTATTGTAAATTAAGCTCATTTATTTTGTAACATATATATTTTTGAAAGGAAACAAAAATTAATTTGTGATAAGATCCTAAAATTGAATATAAAATTGCCAAATAAATGCAAAGGTCAATTTGAAAGTAAATAGTTATTAAATTTTATTACTCATTATTGTTAAATATTAATACATTAATCATATATGGCCCTATGGGCTCGATTAAATAAAGAACATAATAATAAAATAAAAAAAAGTAATCTAGTTCTTAATTTTCAAAGTGCATATAATTTCACACACATGTGAGTGGGTTAGTGAAAAAAGTGTGTGTGAATTGAGTATTAAAGGGAATCGAAAGACATAACTTGTTCGTGTGGCCGCCAAGTTGTGAAATGGCTGCATTGCTTTCAACAATTTCAAGCAGATATGGTAACTCTAACGAAGGCTTACAAATGAAAACACAAAACAATTGTTGACAAAAAGCATTTACAACGAAAATTATGACTCAAGTGAAAAATACTCAACAAATTGCTTAATTTAATATTAATTTAATGCGTTGAAGTTTGATTTACAATTAATACAGCAAAATGGGAGGATTATGTTCATCATGCTGCGGTAGTTCTTCGGAGGAGACGAATTTAATGCCATCACCGGTAATATAAATAATATTGGATAAACTAAAATATAGTTAACATTTGTTCTAATAGGAGACACGAAGAAGACAACAATTGGAAGCGGCTGAGAAAAGACGTCAAGAAAACGAACATAAGGGTATAAAAGATCCCGAACGGGTCAAAAGACAACAGCAACGTAGTGAAGAGTTGCAGAGACGTGAAGATGAGGCAGCCCGTTTGAAAGCTGCTGGCCAGCCCATATTAAAGGTTAGTTTTTTAGTAAAAAGTTGACTAAATTATTAAAATTACGTTTTATTTATATTACAGTGGCAACAAGATTAATTACCTACCAACACGTTTTTTTTTACTTTTTCTTAACAATATTGAAGTCTGAAAAATGCATCTTAAGTGTTTTATTGACCACGAATATACAAAAACATTTTACAAATTTGAAATTTCCTTATGGTTGAATGGGGTCAATAATACTAAATAAAGTACATACATACATATTACATATATAAATCGAAAAACGTATGAACAATTGTATACTAAAATTAAGTTTATACTGTACCTATGTATATTGCACTTTTTCCTTTATTATTCTACGTTTTTTGTTGACACTTTTCTTTATCGTTGTTTATTTTTTATTATGAGAAGCCATACAAAATTTTGTTTCAAATACCTGTTTCATTGCTTAAAATCATTGCAAATGCTTGTTACCAAATATAATAAATTTAAAACCCATTTATTAAATTTAATAAAAAAAAGTAAAATTTCAATACCAAAAATATAATAAATATAATAAGAATATGCTACTAACATTTAAAACATAAGTTTGGATTTGTTAATAAAATAAATCTAAAATTTTTATTTTCAAAATCTTAAAATTACGACTTTTTAACTCAAAATTTATACATGTTTAGATGAAGCAAAACAATTTGAAATTTAATATTTAACGCAAATAAAAATGATTTTTAAAACCAACCAAATGTAGACCAACAGCATGATATTTTTTTATTGCGTGTCGATGTTTACCAAAATGCGAAAAAATAAAAATTTCGAGTTAACGCTCTATTCGATTTTCTCTTAGTTTTTAGTTTTTTTATATTGTTGTAAGGACGACTTGGAAAGATGGGAATGGAAAGGTATACCATTGAACAATAAACTAAAATAATTGAATTTAATTTAAAGATTTTAAGGGGCACAACTCAAATCAGTTTTCAGTGCTTTTTTATCACGTAAATTTTTTATAAGGTTAAAATTGTTCAAATAATTGAGATTCCATCTAATAAAATTCTTACAGTGTTAAAAGTTAGAAAATGATTTTATGACTATATATATAAGACCATAATAGTTCGACCCCGGGCAGTGCCGGAATTTAACATCTAATTAGGAAAAAAGAAAGATTTTTTACACTTTTAAAGTTATTTCTTTAAATTAAAAAAAAAAAAATATTCGGGCATTTTCTAGAAATTGAAATGAAGTGGATTTGAAATCAAGCAAATATTAAAAACATACAAATATTCCATTTTATCAATTAAATTTTGTGAGTACCAATAATCCATTAAATAAATTAAATAAAACAAAAACTTTAGATGGCAAAAAATTCGACTTGTGGAAGTGTGGTGCAAATTATTTACTTTGAGTTATAGAAAAATTCAAGATAAAGTTGTTCAAGATTTCAAGTTATAGAAACAAAATCATGTGAATTGGCCTGTCTACCGCTATTGCCAAGAGATTACCTTCGACTTAAAGAATTTTCGACTTACAGAAGTTCGACTTATAAAAGTTCAACTCTAGTACGAATACTGAACATTTAATTAAATACAGAGCAATTGAAAGTTTTTGACTAAAAATATTTTACACAGAACAAACTTTTGAAAAAACCAGGGAATGTTAAAAGATTTTGAAAAACAAAGTTACAGATATTTTTACCAATATGTTTACATCTTTTACAATCTTAAAAGCATTTTATAAAAATTATAAGAGAAGCTTAAAAGATCGTATTTTAATTTTAAAAAATTACTATATTATTATTATTTAATTAAGCTTGAGGACTTTTTTTATATAATAAATTTATTAAACCAATATTTCGGCACTTCTTTGTGTGCCTTCTTCAGGGTTTTTTTCTTGAATTTTTGACAAAAAAAAGGACTTATTTTTACGTATTCTGAAATTTTGTATAATATTTAAGTAAATAAATAACATTATAAAACAAAAAATATTAATAAATACATTTTTTTTTTGCACAAAACACAACGTTTGTTGAACTAATGCATTTTTTTAACGTGGTCTGTGTTTTGTTATTTTTGTTTTGATCATGCCATTTGTGTTGATTGTTGCTGCCTGTTTTTACACATTGCCACTTCACCACCAAAAAAAGCTTTTTGTCTCTTTCTTCGAAAGCTGCCCTCGCAACTGATTTGGGCCTTTTTCACACGTCACTTTTTTCAGTTCTGTTAGTATTCTGTGATTTGCGGTCAAACAGACGAGCATGTTGCCGGAAACATTCTGTTAATATTGTTGTTTTTTTTCTCAAAAAGCAAAGTAAATGTCAACAAAGAAAATGAGAACAAAGTGTGTCGCCGAGTACCGAACACAAAAACCATTCTCTCTTCCCCACCCGTAATTTACACAAACAAAATGTTACCCTTCCGGATGTTTCCCTGTCTAAATGGGCACTTATGTGTAATAACACGCAGACTGGCAGCACTGGCAATAACAGTATCAAGAAGTTATCGCAAGATTATTAACATTTACTAATTAATTACACATCACTAGTAAATTAAAAGTATTCTTATTCTGCTTTTAATTCTTTTTCTTTGTTTATTTTGTTTATTTTGTGTCGTTTATATGTTTAATTTTTACCTACCTTTTAAGTTTTGTTTTCAGCAAGATTATGTTAAAATTTTTTTTTTATTTTAATATTTTAGTTATATTAACAATTTTAATTATATTTATAACACGCAATGAAGGAAAAACATTAAATTGGGGATTTTTTAATAAAAACAGTCAAGATGAGACATCTTGGCCAAATTTGTGGTTCCCCCATCCACCAAATTATCACAACGACAACGATAACGCTCAAACTGTCAATGTGGCAGGAGAACAATCTACTAAAGAAGATGCAACTGATAATAGGAAATCTACTGATTGGCCACGCTTATGGTTTCCACATCCACCAAATTACAAAGGTCATAAGATTATAAAGGGAAGTGTTGTGAAATCTAATGAAAATGTGAACAGACTTCATGATTGTGACAGTGGAAAGGTAAGATTTTTTTTTATATTAGCCATTTAAAAATTATAAATCAACTAGTTTAAGCCGGTGCGCTTCGCTACCCCAGTTCAAATAAAATTGCTAAAATATTTTTTAAAACAAATCTCGTGCACTAATAACGTAGCAATTTGTACAACAGGTAGATAACTTTTTGTTAGCCTTCTCCAAGTAAATAGAATTATATATTGTATTTATGTTGAAGCTGTCATGGATACTTCTTAAATTCAGTTCACTTTTTGACACATTGTATAGAATACCAAACTATTTGTTAAGTTACCCCAATAGCCCAGCTGAATAGTCTTTACGAACCTTAAATTATATCAAAATTGGTTAACAATTTTGTTTGTTTATAAATAAAAGTATCTATTGTTACTAGAAATACACATATTCTTGAGAATCTATCAGGTTTTTCAACCAAGAAAATACATGTTGTTTTTGTCTTGTACTTGTTGCAGAATTCATGTTTTGCTATTGTTCCCATTGTACATCTCGTAGGTTTTAAAAATCTTTATTTAAAACATGCATGTACGAATTTAGTATTCCCATTTTCTAAACCAATTCAAGAAATTTCTTGTTATTTGTATTTTTGAAATAAAGACTATTGTTTTTAAAAAGCATTTAATTTTTTTGCATTATTGGAATAAATAAAATTAATATGTTTTAAAATGTATGTATCTTTTGAAAAATCTCTTAATCTAAGAACCGTAAATAAAAATTATAGTATTTCTAACCTACATAAGTTAAGGCGATCAAATTTTGAAAATAAAAATAGAGGACAAAGAAAAAATTTATTTGACTTCAAGATTTTTTTACATATTTTACAGACAAATTTACATTCCAATATTTATATATGCCGTGTGGTAGAGAAAGATAGTTATGCCCCGTCGACCAGCATGTAGTTTTTCTTCAATTTGAGTCTTGAAGTGTGTCAAATCAACTACATATTTGGTTTTGCTCTCAAGCAGCAAAAATTTTTTCCTGTAAAATTTGTTAAGCCCCCGATATATAAAAATTTTCATTTACTGCAAGTGTATGAAAGTTCAGTAGGAGTATGACCAGAACAAGCATGGCACGACATTTTCCATACGATTCGACAGAAAAAGCCGGCGATCGCCTTGATTGCCCCGGTAGGCTAGCTGGTAGTGAGCTAGTCTATCAGCCCGGGGTTGCGGGTTTAATTCCCGCCAGAGACTCTGGTTTCTTTCCTCAGACAAGCGCAGAGCTTCGCGGGGTTTAACTTAGGGAATTTAAAAAAAAATTATTTAAATTTATAAAAATAAAAGTTAATATTGGTCATGCTTTTAAAAATAAAGACGACAAAGATGACAGATTATGAAAAAAGATGATTAAAGAGGGCACAAATTTTATAGATGACAGCCAGTTAAAATAGATGATTGTCCTCTAAAAAAGAGTACTTATGGTCACCTTACAGTGCATTATGTAGATAGTTTTCAAAATTAGTTTTTTCCTGATTAATAATGATAAAATTTTTACATTTTTTTGCTCAAAAACTTATTGCTCTGCTAGTTTAAAAGCGAAATTCTCAACGTGTAGCGAAGATTTTTATGTAATATAGGTATAATCAGCCTTATTCCGGTTGTCGTTGTCGTAATCGATCAAGTCGTTTTTTGTAAGAGATTAAAGTAACACAACCAGTGTTCTGATTATTTATCTCTATATTCTTTATAACTACAATATAATTTATATTGAATTATGTTTTATCTATTTTTAGTATGGCTTAGCTATCGATTTTGATCCTCAAGATAAACGTCACTCCTATAATTACGTTTGTTTGGATAAAAAATCTAAATATGCTCCAGATTTAAATACAAGTGCTTTACTAAAAGAATATCTTATACCAGCGGCCTTTAAGCCACCCTTAAAGTGTTTAAATGAAAGTATTGAGTACTCAGAAACAATACCGACTTTGTAAGTACATAGTTAAAATTTTCCGAACAATATATTTGAATCTTATCATCATTCTAAAAAAATATCTTTCTATTATGGAAGAAAATGTAACTATTTTGCTTACGTGCAACATTTTGTTATATAAAATTTTGTCTTTTTTAATTATTTTGCAGTGGTGCCTATCGTCCTTTGCCTCCTAAGTTTGGCTCTTACCAATACCTACCCCCTCAACGTTGGTTACATAGCTTAGCTGATGGTGCTATTGTTTTACTCTACCATCCTTGTGCCTTTGCTGGTCAAATAAAAGAATTACAAAACACTTTAAACGGTTGTCTATATCGTCATGTCATAACACCCTCTCAACATTTAACACCACAACGTCCTTTAGCGCTTTTGGCCTGGGGTAAAAGTTTACAAATGTCTGTTGTAGATGATGCTATTGTAGTAAAATTTATTAAAGATAATGCTAAACTAGGATTTAGACAAAAACAACAGAATCTTAAATTATCGCCAAAATTGTATGAGGCTGGTTTATTGACCGAGGCTCATTTGGTAACAGATGAACAGGACAAGGAAATTTGTGGTTATAAAACAAATGAACTAAAATGATATTTAGATAAAGAAATTAATTCTCCTTGTATAATTTGTTATAATAAATTGTTATAAAAAAAAATTAACACATATTGTAAATTTTTTGAAGTCGCAAGCAAGAATATATGTAAGTAAAAAAGTTTAAGGTCAAAAATTAAAACGTCTGAAAATGGGTTTCTCTAACAACAAAATACTGTATGTAAGTTTTTTATTAGCCAGTAAAAAGAATTATATAATAACTGAAAATGATCAACTTAAAAAACATACAAAATTATGAGCTTATGACCTTGAAAAAATCGAGATGTACGGATATGTTCTGTAAATCGAAATGAAGTGGATTTAAAATCGAACAAATTTTAAAAATGAGCCTGTAAAGAAAGTTCATAAAAATATTCCTTTTTATAAACTCCATACTTTAAGTACCAATTATATTTACAAGAACAACTCTTGAAAACAGAAAAAACTACAGTTATTTTGTAAATAATTGAAATCAAAACTTCGTTCGATTTTAAATCCACTTCATTTCAATTTGTAGAACATGCCCGATAAATATTGAGAAACCAGTATTTAAAAAATATATTAAAATTATTTGATTTTCCAGTTCGACGCTCGTACCATATTCATTACTTACATAATCTGGTCCAGATTAGACGAAAATAAAAGCTAAATAAATTATCTTTTTGTTTTTAACTTTTTATTTGTTTTTAGTAATCGATTTCTTTTTAAAGGTATGTCTTTTGAATGTGAATCTTAGGTGTCCATATTATTTCGTGGCTCTATTATTTGTCACATCAATGTATATCTTACGGCCAAATTCACCAAGTTCATTTAGGTATAATAAACTATGAGTTATAGCTGTCAAAAAATTGTATATACATCAGTGTTGAAAAATTCAGTACTTTGGTACTTTTTTCAGTACTTTTTCATATTGAAAATACCGCAGTACCCCTGCGTTGTTTTCAGTACTTTTTTATGCTTTGAGCTTTTTAACACTTAACTTTATAACTGTAAATGTGATCATTTGGATAGCAGGCTTAGGTTATCATAATTAACGAAGTTAATATTGAAATGCAAAGCGTGGACGCCAGGATTCATATTTTGCTCTCCAGAATGGGATATTTGTTTTTACAACTTGCATGAAAATTTAAAAAAGGGATGCATAGGATAATATGTTAGTGGAAAATTTAAATGAAAACCATATTTATAGCAACATGCAATGTTAAGGAAATGGTTTATAAAGTAAAAGAAACTGCGAAATCGTTTTATTCGACAATTTGCGAAACATTTAGAACTAAATTTTGTTTTAAACATAAAACCTTAAAAGTAATAATCAGATCCAGTCACTCCAGAAAATATTGTTTCCGGAAAAACCATTAGCATATATAAGTATATATAAGTATATCAATTCTCAATTCCGTGTTCTAGTGGATCTTTCAGAAATAAAGCATTTCAGAACTGAATATATTTAAATTTCTTGGAAAAATATAGTCAATATTAAGAACGAAACTAATGTTTGCTGACATTTCACATATTGCTTTTGGTATTTTATCGATACCACATTTCTGAGCATCAATTGAACGACCATTTTCAAATGCAAAATGATGTAAAAAGCAAAGGAAGAAATCGTTTACACGTAGAAACTGTTTCAAGTTTTATAAAAACTAAAGATCTGTTAAAATCAACTGGTAGTTGCTGTTTAAGTTATATTTCTTATGATCTCTTAAAGTAAATTTGCTTTATCTTATAACACTGAATTAAAATCTTTATTTTTCAACATTCATCTTTTAAACTTTTTTTAGAACTTAGTTCTATGTATGTAATATATGTAAAATTCTGAATTATGTAACTTTGCAAAAGTTGAAATATAAATACCAGTAAAAATCTATGTTGACAAAAATAAAATTTTTAATTTATTTACTTATTCATAAATATATGAACTATTTCAAATATTTTCTTTCAGAAAATACTGAAAAACGTACCTTAAGCTGCTTATACACTTGCAATATAACTGTTCAATTTTATCGCCAATGGGTTTGTGATATTTGAAGGTGACACAATATATTGGCAAGAATCGAAATCAGAAAATAAGTGCAATATACTGTGAAATGTGTTTGCAACAAGGTACTATGTTGCTTTGCTTTAAAGGTAATTTTTTTTATTATAAGAGTTGCGCCATATTTTAATTGAAACCATTGTGCCACTAATTGAATAATATAGGGCCACATATAAATAATATAGCGAATAGCATATACAATAATATTGTAAATGGATAGGGAGTATGACGCTTATGTATAATAGAAATATTATTTACATGTGTACCTCATATATAAATACCGTTTGCTATTAAATACTTAGATCAATGAATTCCAATAAAATATTTTTTGTTCCTTTTTTTTTTATATATTATTGTTTTTTTAATAAAAAGTACCATTTGTTGGGAAAAATACTCTTTTAGTTGAAGTTCAGTACCATTTCAAAATTTCAATTTTGCAACACTGATATACATATATGTATATGAACATACCTTCAAAACAAATGCAAGAGGGCCTATTATATACACTAGTGTTCGCCTAATGGTCAAAATTCGACCATGAATTTTTATGTACATACATATGAAGAAAACATAGCACATCTAAGTACGTATGAATTTACATGTTTTGAGCATTTATTGTTTCCGTCTTAGTGGATCGATTTGGCGAGGGTCCAACCTTCGATTCATATTTTATCTTCTACGTGAGTTAATTTAATTTTGTAAGTTCAATATAAAAAATATCAATTGAAAAACCAAAAAGTATCAAAAAGTCTCCTTTATGGATTGTCATCCACTCAGGACATTGCATCTTTAATTTTATGTTTCTATGTCTTATATAAACGAAAATTAATCAAAGCATGGTGGAATAAGCTGAATCAAAGTACCAGATGTTGAACGAAAAAGTACCAAAAATCTCCCCTTACATGTTCTTGTTCACCCAGTTTAATGTATAATTTTATCTTTATAGGCCGAATATTAACGAAAAGTCAAAAAGTTCCAGATTAAAAACAAAAAGTGCCAACATTTTTTATCTTATAGGTTTTCATTCACTCAGGAATATTATGCTTCTAATTTAAACATTAAAGAAAATTTAAAAATTATCACATGCAGCACGGAAAAGTAAAAAAAAAGAAATTTTATTTCCCGTGTTTCCCTTTTTTGATAGTTTTTTCTCCCCATATAGGTTCGGTTGACAAACAAAGGAAGAAAGCGTTCTTAATTGTTTTGCCTGTGCCGATTGACACATAAGATTTATATAGTCGAAATATTCGAAAACCGGTTTCTGAAAAATGTCGAATAATCGACCACCCTATTTTTTATTATTTGATAATTGAAAAAAAACAAATTTTTTATTTACATGTGTGTTCTGCATATTTTTTAGTAGCAAATTTAAGCACTTATAACTCTTAAATTATTGAATTAACTTTTTCTACAGTTTTGCCAAATTCGCAGAGTTATGCAAGCAAGTCAAAACTCTCTTTTTGATTATCAGGGGTGTTCTGGAAATCTAAAACGCAAAACGCAAGAATTTTAAACGTCGTTTTTTAATAAGATTTCTGTAATAAAAGAATATTATGACAAATATTACATACATATTTCTCTATTAAACAGAATTTTATAACATTATAAAACTTAGATTAAATGTGTATTAAAATTAACTTCCAAATTCTAGCGTTTTCGATTTCCAGATCACCCCTGTATATCATTAATGTTATAAACACAACTGGGACGAACGACGAACTTCGCATAGTACGACGAATTCGTCGGCAAGAATTCGTTGCGTAAATTCGTCAAATGAGACTTAAATTTTTTTTATTTATAAAAATCAAATCATAGGTTGACCATATTTCAACAAAAAAAAAAAAAAAAAACATAAAAAACTATTAATTGGGTGTGTTTTAGAATCCGAATCCACTCAAAAGTGGATTACTTAAGCATTTTTGGTGTTCTGCATTTCGATTTAGCAAACTCTAATTAGTTTTTGGGTTTGATTCAAATCTTTCAATTTTTTGGGAATTTCAGCCATGTTCACGATTTTTTCCTGTAAGTTGTCTGATTTTTTACAGCTTTAACGATTTATAATAAATAGTAGACTTTGCTATCAAACTGCTTTAACGGCTAATAAACCACACAAAATGCTTGGCAAACACACACATTGTTTCCGTTTGGTGTTTGCCAATAAACAACCAAAATATACTCCGTAGACACATTAATTTTTCATTTTTGTTTTTAATGAATGCAGACGCAAATAGTGCTGCGGCAATTTTGTTCTGTTTTGCTTTAAACAGAGAAAAAATATAATAAAAAATATAAATATGTATACAAAAGGCAAAGAATTTAAAGTAAAAGGTGATTTCAACAAAGAGCTGTTTTGTGGCAAGCAATACTGATAAAAAAAATTGACTACTTAAAATTATGTAATGCTTCCTTTTTCAACGTCTTGACTCTGCAAAGTTTTCGCTGAAATGAATACATTTAGCAATAGACGCCTCAAAAAGTTTGAGAAATATATAACATGTCTGCCAAATATTAAAAATTTTTCATATTTCTACAAACATTGCTTCAAATGTTTGTCCAAACAGCAAACACCCCAATTAACAACACAAAATATTTGTACAAACGTAAAATTTTGGCATGTTTGCCAAGCCATTTGTCTGGTCTATTATGTCCTTCAGAAAATTTTTGCGAACTTCCGCTAAACCGAATTTTTACCATTTTTCCCTGTGATTTATTACAGCTTTCACTATTTAGCTGAGGTTAGCTGTCCTTGTCCCAATTCATTCGTCGTTCGTCTGCGTAAGAAATAGAAATAAATCTATCGCAGTGTTCGTTACGCAGGACGAATTTCGGTATACACAATGATAGTGTGTATTTTCATACACACCAATGTTTTCTATATCTGACGACGAATATTCGTTGCGAATAATTCGTCCTTCGTCCTAGTTGTGTTTCTAGCATAAATCCTTAGGTTCGGTCGTTGTTTTTTTCGCATATTAAAAAAAACCTTTTTACGAATTTGACTTTTTCATTTCTTTTTTTACTTTCTGACGTACAAATGTCACGTCACAATGGAAATGCTCATATGTTTCCTTGGTATGTAAATATTATTTCAATAATCGTAAAGAAATTGTAAAAAATCCTAGCTTGGTAACTTAATTTCTTTTTTACTAATCAAGTATGTGATGGAAAAACAAAACGATTAAAATCCATAATGTAGTTTTTAGTTGATTTCTTATGCATTTGCCTACTTTTCCAGTCTATATTCTGTTCGTTTTGAAATTTATCGCTTTTCGTCACATCATAAATAAAGGAAAAGAAAAAAATTTTATTGTTATATTTTTAAGTTATCTAAATTCTAAAAATTAAAAAACGTTATATCTAATAAACTACTGAACCGATCGTCATCCAAATTTTCACAGAAGGCTATTGTTCTGAATTAATAAGTCCTAGAGTTCAAAAAGGTGTGATTGGACAAAGGGGCGGTGCCGCGCCCATATAACCGAAAATCTAAAATCATTAAATCTCAGGCACTACAACTCAAAATTTAAAATCCTCTTATTTCCAATACCATTTGACGTGGGTAAATACTTTCAGTTTTATTTTATAGCGATAGGGGTAGCGAAGCACACCGGGTTAAGCTAGTTTTTTGCATTTATATTCTCTGGGCTCGGTTTTTGTGCAACATTGAATTAATAAACAAAATAATAAAAAAATTAGATATAAAATCTTCTAGTATAGGATGCTAATTATTTTTTTCATACGGGAATTAACGGGAAAAATATCGGCATCCCGCACACGTTTTGGAAAAAATTTTTGGGAAATTTGTGCCGGAATTCCCTAGATATTTTTTTTAATTATGTCAACTTTACTGCTGATATAATTGTAAATTAGTTATGTCAAGAAATAGATGTAAATTAATATTCGGTAGAGCAATGTTCAGTGTTGTTGAGTAAAAATGTATACAATTTTAAATTTTTGGATATTTCTATAAGGTCTATGAACGGCAAGAGCCAACGATTCAAAATTAAGTACTTAGTGTGTGTGTGAAACGGTAGCAAAGTTCTATGGTGAATTAAAATTGTCAAGAATTTCTACGCTAATGTCAAAATTTATACTAGCCCCCAAGGGCTAGTGAAATATTATTCACCTCAACAGTGTCAAAATTTTACTTTCGTGAGTACTTTGCTACCGTTTCACACACACCCTTATATACACAACATCGTGGCACTTCCTATACAAAGACATAACAAATAAGTGTGGACGCGGACTAAGCATTAAAAATTAAACTACTAAAATCGCTAGATTTGTAGTATAACAAATCATTCTATTGCCACCACTAACCAACTCTCGCCAAAACGCAACTCACACACAGTGATGCCAGAAGTACAGATTTATCTGCATTTTGTTTTTATATCCCCAAATTGTCAGTATGCAGTTTTGACGATTTTTGGTTTAAATATGCAGATTTGATAAGCTTGGTGGAAAATACATTACTTTTCACTAATGTTTGCACTATTTTCACATCTTGCATTAAATGCGTATTTGCTAAGTGTATGTGTGTATGTATGATAATCTTCAATATTTGGAATGTAAAGATCATACATTCTCAATAGGACTTTTGATAGTTTAAAAACCATGTCAAGCAAATCACTTTTAATTTCTTGTCTTAAATTACAGAGATATATTTATATATTTTAAATTTAAAAATGTCCAAGAATACGGAGGAATGAAAAATTAAATCGGAAGCTTTAAGTATTTAAGGTATTTGACCGAATTGCATCTTTCCATAAAATTTTACTGGTGTGTATGCGTATATGTTTTTTAGTCTTATTCTTAAACTATCCAAAAACTAATAAGTATTGAATTTAATATACATATGTGTTTTGTTTTTCTTAAAAATACAAATGTATGTATATTTTAGGAATTAAATTTTGTATGAATTTTTTGAGCCACTATAATATGCAATCTGTTTTCGTTTTGTTTAAATATAAATTTTTATATTTTGGAATTAGTAATTGTTATATCCTTTTCTTAACAAACTTCATAAAATGTTCTAAACGCATTTTGAAGATTTTAAAATCTAGACGCAAATTTTTTTAATAAAAACTCATTGCTTTTTGCTGATTTTATTTATAAAGTTCTGGTAACACTGCTCACACATCCATTTTATCTTTTTCCGACGTCGCCAGCAGAAAAGTTTGTCCCAACAAAAGTATTTCTGAATATTAAAATGTTATTTACTTTTAATTTAAAGAACAGCACGATATTGTAAAGTATATTAGTTTTTTATTTAGTTTGTTTCGGTATCGACGTCTGCGATCGTTTTCTACAAAAAGTTGATTTTAATTTTTTTTTACAAATCGTTTCATCTGTTTGTGTGTGAGTGCTTGTGTGGTTTTTTCTCTCTATTTTTTTTGTTAAGATAAAAAACTACGAAAAAGATACAAAAAAGAAAGAACGATATATTAAGTTCTAAAATTATTAAATTTGGTAGTCACAAAATTATAACTTTTCTCAATTCTTAATTAAGAAAAAACACACAGCACTTTAACTCTTTACATCACCCTTGCTCCTAAAACAACCAGCAGTCAAACAGCCAGCCAACTACAAAAATATTTGATTCAACTCCACACAATCAGCCCGCCTAATGTTTTCTTGTTGTTGCTTTTAAGCTCCAATAATTTTTGTTTTGTTAATTGACACAATTGAAGTGCTACGAACAACACACAAAAACAAAAGCGAGTCAATAAGAAAAAAAACAAACACTACAATTCTGTTGTAGAAAGGAGAAGGCAAAAAACAGACTCAAGTACAACGAAGAAAAAAATTTTAAATCATTTACCACACGTCACGTGAGCATTACGTGACAACAAAAAAACAAATTTTGTGGACAAAAACAAAAAAATTGAAAAACCTTTTTTTAATTTTGTTAAGATTCTATTAAAGAAAGTTCAAACAGCTGTTGGAAAAACTCACAGTTAGTCAATTATACCGCACTATACAAAAATAGAAATCAACATGAACAACTTGTCGGACACCCCTATACCAGATCCTGGCTCTGGCGCTGAAAAGAAAGAAGCGAAACAATCAAGTGCTTTAAAGAAAACCAGCCGTTATCGTAGTCGTTCATTGTCCGCTTCATCCACCGATTCATTTTCATCTGCCTCATATACGGGCAGCAGTTCGGATGATGGTGATGATGTACCACCACGAGAAAAAGTGCAAAAGAATTCCAAAGGTTGTTCTGATTTTTGTGTACGCAACATAAATCAAAATGCCTTTGGTCGTCGCGAAATCGAAATTGCCGAACAAGAAATGCCCGGTATTATGGCATTGAGGAAACGTGCCGCAGAAGATAAACCTTTAAAGGATGCCAAAATTGTTGGTTGCACTCATATAAATGCCCAGACGGCGGTTCTTATTGAGACGTTAATTGATTTGGGTGCATCTGTTCGTTGGGCTGCATGCAATATTTATTCAACACAGGTATGTACTATACAAATAATGGAGTGATTTATTAAATTTATTTGACATGTGATTATTGACTACAAATATACATACATATGAACATATATTTTGTACTTTTACTAATGTGCGTAACCATATATGTTGGGCTCTTTACTTATTGATTTATAATGGGCTTAATTTGTTTTTATGTAAAAAATTTTTATTTTTGATTACTTCTCGAAATACATATGTATTTAGAAATAGGTTACATATCGCTTTTTGTAACAACGTCGTCATAACTAAAAAGAAATACCTATGAACATTTCCTACACACTTTTTATACAAACTTTTTTGTTTATGTTTTTAGCAAAGTTGAGATCATATTTTTGAGCTTATATTTATTTTTTGATTTAATTAAAATTTTTAATTAATAAGATTTTGTTTGTCGTGCTTAATTCCCAATTTTGTTTTTGATAAATACACTTAAATTTATTGTTGGAGGATAAGCTAGTTTCTATGCGCATTTCTCTATTTGCCTAGGCCAGATCATCAGGAAACTTTCTCAAAAAAATTTTAGTAAAGCCAAATTTAATAGTAAATACAACTGCAGAGTGAATTATTATTAAATTAAGCTGTGAAATCAATTAATTAATTCCATTTTCTTTAATATAAATTTTGAAAACATATTCAATACATAAAAAATTCTATAACCTCAAAGGGCCAAGCTTGCATATTATAGTTTTGCACTTTGCTTAAGCAAATGACGGATTCATTAAACTTAACAAAAAGTTTCCTTAAGTAAAATATGTTTTGACACATATGATTTACATGTATTCGCACAGTTGCTTAAGTCAACTTAATTAAGCATATTATAGTTGGGCCTTGAGAACTATAATTATGTAGGTATGTATGTTGACCTTAAATTTCGAATTTTTGTGTAGTTACGTCCGTTTGCATTTAAGGTTACGATATGCAGTTTTTTTAAGAACAACTTTAAAAGAGAGCTTTGTTTTACAAAAAACCCGTAAGAGAAGGCTTTTAATAAAAATGCGTTTTTAAAAATGCTTTAAGATAAAACTTTTATTATTGACAAAGATTTTTAAAAATTATTTTATTTTAAGTTTTTTGAAAATACATACTTATGTAAAAATTGTGCGTAAAAGTTTAAAATCGATTTTCTAAAAAAATACATATGTACCTATGTACGTACTTTCTTTGGGTTTCTTCTTTTTTATAATGTCCGCATTATGGCAATTTTTATCTGTTTTATATTTCCTTGATGCTGTATGAAGTTGATTTTTTGTTTCAATGACCTTTAAAGTGTTTTATACTCCTTTGTGCTATTGCAAACAATGAACTCTGCATTTTAAACAATAGTTTTTAGATATTTGTAGTGTTAATTTATTTTGGACGTAAATTAGCGATTGAATTATTTATTTTTTATTTTCAAAAGTGTATAATTAATAAATAGTTTTTTGTTGAACAAAAATCGCTTACATTAATAAAAGATTGTTGAAAAATGTCTTGACATTTAAACAAGTTAAAGAGTCAACAGGGCCTCAAAGTCTTAAGTTCAACTTTGTTGGTAGTATAATACTCTAACAGTTTCTTTAAGAATTGCTTATTTAAGAATTTAAACACCAAAACTTAATACACATTTTATTAAAACCGTAAAGATTCTATTTATGGAAATATTTCAGGTACGTCAAAGCGTTATCGAATATCATACAATAAATAACCAACAAAAAACTGTACTAAATCACCGCATAATACTTTACTTATCTTAAATGCTGTTATTTATTGTTATTTATTTAAAGTTACAAAATAACAAAAATTATTATTTATACCAAAATTTTATCGATAATATTTTTTTTGTATACCCTGCACTAGTACAAGTGGTTAATGATGGCGTAATTAATTTGTCATTCCAAAAAGTATAAATATTAATTTTGGTTATTAAGTAATTCTAAGACGTTTCACTTCCTAAAGTCTTAACAGAAACGTACTCCTTTGTGTCGAATTGATTTTAGTTCCTCTAAATATTAAAGTTCTGGAAATCAGAAAAAAAGGCCCAGTAAGAAAAAAAGCTAAGATCCAAAATGTAGGACGCATATTGTTTTTCTGAGTACATAGTATTTAATATTAGTATAGATTAATTATTTTTAATTTAATATTCTAGTAAACAAATTGTAGTCCCATAATTATCATGGATACCATGATAATTTAGTTGTTAGGAATTTTGGACTAGTTACGATCTATATTCATTTTACTATCAAATATTCGATCGATCTATAATTTACTGTCTTATAAAAAGTTAAATTAATAAATCTTCTTAAAACGAAGGCTATGTTTTTTGCAATTTTGCTCTTTTCAAGTTTTTTTTTTTAACCAAACAACACAAAAGTGCAAAAATGAAAAGGCTACAGAAAATTTACTGAATTAACCCACTTTTCAAACTTTTATCAAATCAAAAACCCAAAAAAACCAAATACACAGAATTTTAAAAACGAACGCTGTAAACAGTAGAAACATTGAATTTTATAAAAAAAAAAAATACTGAAAAGCTCAATTCCAGTGAGGCACGCAGTTAAGGTTAAAGAATTGTATGAGTCCGTGGCTAAATTAGTGGGTCTGATAGGGTATGAACAGCATAACTGGAAAAGCTTTGCCGATCTAAAATTTGTTGCCATATTGCTGTTTTTTGTGCAAATGGGACAGCCGAGTGCTTTATTTACACTATGCCCGAAAAGATTAGCAGGATAGCGTAAATTTTACGCTTGGCTAAGATAATGTCAAATACAAAGCTCTGGTAAAAAAGGAAAACATTATTTTGTTACCATTACATATTAAAAATTTCATCAAAGCTTTGCCAAAAAAAAGGAAGCATTTGAATAGCTTAAACTGGTTTTTGTGGGACCACAAATTACAAAGCTACTAAAGGTTCCAAATTTGATTTTATCTGATGAGGATTCAAAGGCTTGGTAGTCATTTTGTTTGGCTTTGTCAAGCTTCCTGCAGAATTTCAGGAGCCCAAATGGTAAAGACATCATTCAAGATTTGTGGAAAAAACTATGAGAAAATTTTTACAGTTTTTTACACGATTTTATTTTTATTTATTTTTTTAATTGAACATTCATTTTTATATCTTACTTAAAAAAGGAGTTTATCGGGCATGGTCTAGAAATCGAAATGAAGTGAAATTGAAAACGAACGAGATTTAAAGTTCAATTATTTACAAAATGACCGAGGTTTTTCCTGGTTTTAAGAGTTGTTCCTATAAAGCAAATTGATACTCAAAAAATGAAATTTATAAAACAGAATATTTTTATGAACTTTTCGTACAGGGTCGATTATAAAATTTGTTCGGATTTAAATCCACTTCATTTCGATTTACAGAACATACCCGATTATTTAACTTTTGGTGGAGGCTATCAAGGATTCGGCCTAGCTGAATATAGAATTTTGACTTGTTTAATGAACCTAATAAATTATTATTTAGGTACAAAATGAATGTATATGTATTTTGAATTTGAAAATCTATTTATTATTGTCATCAATATTATGTATAAATTGGCACGTTTCATAAATTTTTTTCTACACGATATTAAAATTATAATTGTTTATTGTATGTGAGTTAATATAAAACCCATTAACAAAAGCTTGCATGTGAATTTTCTTATTCTTCTAAGAATTTATTCATTTTGTCTCTTATTTTTCAATTGACACCATTTAATCAATTGTACAAAAAATATAGAAATTTACTTATATTTTTTTTTGTTATTTAATAAAATTTATACCCTCAGTATCTTATCATTACAAAAAGACATATGTATGTATATATTTTATTGTGTGTATGTACTTTTATGGTTACATATATATGGCTTTCATTTGCCTAATTATTACAGATACAAATATGGAATGATACATAAAATTTTAGTTCAAACACTTTAAAGTTTTTACTTTATAAATCCAATGTTTGTGTGAAATTATATTCTGAAATGTAAAATTCTTTTATACGTCCACTCAGCTTTTATTTAAAAATTAATTAGAGACCTTATAATAACGTTTCAATCATTTGGTCATCATTTTATGTTTATCATTTGTCTTCTTAATGGCATTTTACCAATTAGCACTTCTGTCAGATTTATTACTTTGTTACAGGACAGGGCAGGGTTTTATTTGTACAAAAATAATTTTTGTTTGTTATATTTCGCAAGATTTTTTAAAAATGTATAAATAAGAGCATAAATCACAATGATACACTAGCTTATTGCGAGCTACCCTACCAGCCACCTGGGTTATTAAATATACATAATTAACCTTTATTTTGAAAAAAAAAAAAAAAAAATCTTTTATTAGTTTGTTAATGTTTGTTTTCAAATGGGGTCAAGAAGGTCTTGACTGTTTGAATTTTCATCCTCTTAACTGAAAAGTCAACACTATTCCACAGGCGTTTGACAGTTGACTGGTGCCAAAATTCTAATAACCTGTGTCATTTAGTTTGTACATATTTGCCATTGATTTGCGTAGAAAATCCATGAATTAGGCTACGAATCGCTCACTCATTCACCCTCTTCTTCGGACTTAGCCCCGAGTGCCTATTGTTTCCAAACCTGAAAAATGATTCCGAGATAGAATCATCTAACAAACCCGAAAAGTCTTATTTTTTGGAAATTAAAAAAAAAAATTGACATAAACCCAAATTGTCAAATTTCGTATGTATGAGCCAAAATATACGCTACGTGCCTTAAATTGTTTTTGTTTTATATGGAGACAATTTTGACAAGTCGGGTATTTTTGTTTTGCTCTCTCAAATGAGTCTACCTTGTGTAAATGTACCTTGAAAATTGGAGAAACGTTGGACAAAATCTATAGAGCCCTTATATTTTTCTTTTTTTATTTTGTTTGCTTAAATATTTTTATTTCATTTGCTTAAGAAAAACTTTCCCTGATAATGAATATGTGTTGTAGAAATTTTCTCTTTTAAGTTTATTGTACCTTTTTGTTATATGCCGGCTTTAAATAAACATAATCTTTTTTTTTTGAGAAATTTTTAGTGGTGTAAAAAAATGTGTGAATTAAAGAAAATAAATAAAACGTTTTTGGATATACAGGGTGGGCCATAAGTCACTGAACATCCGTTAATAATTCGGTCAATTTCTCACAAAATTTTAAGCGCGTTCTTAGTCTTTTGGCATGTACCATTTGTATCTTATACGGGTACAGCAATAATTTTTTTTCATTACTATCCGCAGAGAAATTCTGGACATTTGAAGTTGAGTGGTACTTTACGAGTCTCGATATTTTAGGGTTGTTATTGAAACAATCCTAATATAAGATCAAGGTAAGAATTAAAGCTAAATTAGGGTACCGTAGAGAAAATATAAACAATCTCAATAAAATTAGCGGCCAAGCCATAATTAAATGCTCAGGCTCGACCGACTTTACTTTCTTACTTGTTTTGTTTTTGTTATTATTGAATAAAAAAGTGTTATAAATTCTTACTATGTATGCTCTTTTATTTTATAGCGAAACTTTGGTACAATTTTGCCATTGAGACGGTAAAATTTAAGAATTTCCAGATCCCAACAGTGGTAGAATTTATTTATTTATAACTTTCCCTGACTGCTGTTTTCGGTGCCAAAATTGTTGGTTTATGGCCCGCTTTTGCGATCTTTCAGAGGTTAGTGCAACATTTATTTCATCCTCTACCGCATAGTTTTCATTGGGTACCAAATTACTTACATGTATTTTCTCGATGACTGCTTGTTTCAATTCCATTAAATTTTCAATAACGAATCTGACCACCATCCCAATGAAAAATTTTCTTATTTCGCGAAACACTAATGGTACCATTTCAAATGTAAGCGCACATTTATTCGCCACTGAATAAGACAAAGGAAGTTAGGTGAACGAATACTTAATAAATTTTATAAAAATAAAATTTAGCATTTAAAGTGCCACAGCATTTTCTTACTAAGAAGCAGTTTTGTGAAAAGAAGGCAATATATTAAAAACTTAAATTTTCCAAGTTTTGCCAAACTCTACAAACCATCTCATTTTATATATATATATAGATATAGTTACTAAATAAAAGGAACAAATTTGTCGAAAGATACCTACTATATCAATCAAAAAAACGAATCTTTTTTTTAAATGCGATAAAAACAAACGTACAAAATCCATCTAGATAAATTGTACTGTTTTTTTTTCATACCAATTAGCAAGGCGTTTTTAGAAAGTACTTTAAGTATTTTAAATAATCTATACTCACAAGAAAGAAATATAATGCGCTTACAGTTTATACCTAACTGCTGAAATATTAATTAAAATTAATTTTGATTAAAGTTTCAAAAATGCTTCATAAACAATAAAAAAGCCGATTTAAAATTTTTTGTTACTTATGTATGGCCTTTTGGATTTAAGGGGACGATATGAATTTGACGTAAGACTGAATTTTAGTTTTACGTTTCCTTGTTTTTTTTTTTGCTATTTTTTTTTTTAATTTAAATAACATTTTACGTTGTTTGAACTGTCTGTCGTACGAGTATAAGTGTACTTTTAAATTGTCCAGTTACTTTTTTCAAAGTCCAGGTGAATGTTTTACTTTGTCCAGTTATTTCAAGTTTGGTTTCTGGCAACCCTAACCGTAGTCGATTTATAGCGATGTGATATATAACTAATTATTGGAAAAAATGTCAGCTAGAACCTTGTTGTCCTAAGGTCGCGATGTACCGAGTGTTAGTATCATGTTTATCATCCCAAAACCCGGCTGCAAAAAATACAGTTTTTATACATTAAAAAAAGACCGAAACAAGATTAAGGAAAACAAAATTAAATTTACACTAATTGACGTACACGTCAAGTATTTCTTATCAAGCGCTATGGTAGTATTAGTGAACATGTGTTGTTATGTGTCACACCGACGATGCTGGATGGAAAATCAAAAAAATTTAGATATGACAGCGAATATTACGTCCAGCACACTTACATACACGAGTAAATTTGCCTGCTAGACAAGCATTTGAAATGTGTATTTGGAACTTAACAGACTATAAAATTATCTAAAAGCCAAAGTTTAGTACAGTTATGTTTATTAGCAGGCGAGAAACAATAATTTTTTCGGTTTATAATTTGCAATTGTGTCCCGCCTGCTTAACTTAATGCGGGTATAATATGTAGGCTTGAGCTCATATTTTTTAAGACAATTTTTTATTTACTTCTTATATTTTTGTCTTTTTGGTTCCGGCATATTTTGTGAGAGGTTAGGTTAGGTTAGGTTAGAGTGGCCGGTCACAAAGACCCCGCATAGACCAAATAGGTCCCTAGCGTTACCACAATTGTACGATAACCCACAGAAGAAAGTAAAAAGGTCAGTCAGATGTGATGGTATCCAAGGTACCCCACACTCTCTTGACGAATGCAAGGAGTCTCATTAACCCAATTCCAGAGACTTCCCCGAGATCTTGGAGATAATGATCTCCCAGACAGTTCGCCCTGGAGCGCACGAGTGCCGGACAGTAGCATAGCAAGTGCTCTACCGTCTCCTTTTCCCCTGGTACCCCACAAAATCTACAATTGTCACTATTCAACCGGCCCGCCCTATAGGCGTATACCGCAGTCCAACAATGACCCGTTATAAAACCTATCAGAAGTCTACAGTCCCTTCTCGATAGCGACAGAAGAATTTTCGACGACTCCCGATCATAGGATCCCCACATAACCTTGGAAACCCTGCACGTTCCTGTGTTTTCCCAAAACGCCTCCGATCTCCTCCGTATAGCAGAGTCCGTATCTCTCCTTATATTCTGAATTGGAGCCGGGATGACCACCATCCTATTGCGTGGTAAACGGGCCCCCCGTTTCGCCAATTCGTCCACCTCTTCGTTGCCCTCTATGCCCTGGTGACCGCGAACCCAGTAGATATGCACTCTCCTATTGACACAGAGTCTATCTATCGAGTCCCTACACTCCTGGACGACAGATGAGTATGAGTATTCCGCGGTTATAGCCTTGATCGCCGCCTGACTATCAATGAAAAAGTTTACCTGCGAGTTCTCGGTGCCGGGAACACGTGCCAAATCAGCAGCCATTTTGGCTGCAAAAACCTACGCCTGGAAAACGCTGCAGTAATCGGGAAGCTTATACGATTCCCGAATACCCAGTTCTCAGCAGTAGACTGCAGCTCCAACTCCGTCCTCCATTTTGGAACCATCAGTGTAGAATCTGAAGGTCCCTTGGCCTGATCGGAGTCCTGCCAACCAACCGTCCTCCTCTAGGGTAACTCGCGGCTTCCTTCCAAGTGTCAGTCTCGGAATGGTGTAGTCACTGCTACAATCTATTCCCCTTATAATACTACCGTGACCATAGAGTCCATATGCAAATTGTCCCGTCGCCCTTAAGCGGATCGCGGACCTCCTTGCAGTTCCTTCTGCCACTAGATGAATCGGCTGCAAGTCCAGGATCACATCCATTGCCGCAGTCGGTGTACTACGCAGAGCACCGGTGATACTAAGTTCGGCGAGTCTCTGTACGCCCGTTAGCATATTCCGGTACGATATCTTATCCAAGGCCGTCCACCACGTGAGAGGTGCCAGTTAGTTATGAAAAACATTTAAAACTAATTTATTATTCCCAGAAATCGAGTGAAATTGAAGTCGATGGACATTCTTAGTTAAACATTTTTTAAAAATCACCTAATTTTTTCGAATGCGGATGTGACTTTTGCGTTTGCTACGCTTTATCGGCTAAATAGCTGAACCGATTTTGATGAAATTGGAAATATAGGCTTTTTATATTTGAAAAACTAAGACCAGGAGGGGGAGATAGTCTTACTGTCTCTCCGAAAATATCTAACCAATTTTGATCAAGCACACAGGGCTTATATGTTTTTCAAACATATGAATATAAAGGGGCAGATGTGCAATTTCTGCCTATCCTAAACTGTCTTACCGATCTTGATGAAATTTAAAACATATTTATGTAGAACGATCTACACACAACAAAATACACAGGCTTTATATTTTTTTGTAGTTAGTCAAAAATTAATTCTGGGCGGGCACACCGCAGGCACGGCTAGTATCATATAAAAAGATACTTCTGTTATAACAATAGTTTTGATTATACTAAAATACATACTGCGAAATTTTTTTGGCGTAGTCAGAATATTCAGCCTTATTCCGGTCGTCGTTATCGTCATCAACGACCGGAATAAGGCTGATTAATAGAACTTGCGTTAGCTTTATCAAATTACTATCAACAAATGTTGATGATAGTTCAAAAATTAATTCGTTTTTATTAATACTAACAGTGTTTTAATAATTTTTTTTATTTTATGGAATTCTAATAACAAAGTAAATTGTTTTTAGCTTTCAAGTGCTTTCATAAGAACGTACTTAATTTAGAAATTTTTAATTTGTTGGGCGCCATTTTCAATTATGAAGACTTAAGTGTGCTCTCTAGTTAAGTATGTGGTTTATTCAGTAGTTACTTATAATAAAATAATTAATTTTGCAATCTATTTTAAAGTTTTCATAGATCATATTTCGATTTCTATCCATTCTTTTTCATTTCTATGCATATTTAGTACTGTTTATAACAAAAACTATTACTTGTTATCGCTAAGCATCTTTGAAAAATAAATTATGTAAAAAAATGTATATATAGTTAAGATCAGACCTTTTTTTTTTGCATAAAACCAAATCAATGGAAATGCATGTTTATTGCATTACCGCATTATTAATAATAACCTTGCAAAGAAGCATCTCAACCAGACCAGGGCGATTTGCGCTAATTTTGTATTACTATTTAATTGACCATAAAATATGTACGAGCAACATTTTTGCATTACCACTAACTTTGGCACTTTGAATGCACTACATTATTTCCTTATCAAAATAGTGTATTATTTTTTAAATACCACTAAGGTATATGGCAATCAATGCATTACTTTTGCTTTATTATTAAAACTCATCATAAATATTGCTTTATTATTTCTTATCACTAGAGTAGTAAAAACATGAGTAAAGCACTATTATCAGTAAACCCTACAAGAAATGAATGATCTAATAGTCACATTTTTCACGTTGGTGTTAAGAAAATGATAGATAGAAATGACAGAAAACTTGACTTGAATGAATGAGCGCATTTCCTGTAGGGAACCCTATTATAAACAACACTAAATAATGAAACTTGAAAAATTTTTTTTGATACATAACATAAATCAGCAGGGGCCGTAACAATTTTGACATAATCATAAAAATCGTTTTCGGTTTTGTTTTTATTCGCAGATTTAAAAGTTCATTATAAATTGCTTTCTGAAATTTACGTATGAAATTTGTAAGCCATTCGGGCATGTTCTTCAAATCGAAATAAAGTGGAATTGAAACCGAACGAGTTTTGATTTCAGTTATTGACAAAATTACTGTAGTTTTTCCTGTTTTTAACCCTAGAGTACGAACCATATTTTACGTACGTTGTAACTAATGATCGTCGATTCGACGATGTATTTTTTAACTGCCTATAACTTTGTCTTAAAAGCAAATGTACTTTTTTAATTAATGTTTTTAATCATCATGGCACCTTATAAGTTTATATAAAAAAAAATTTTTGTTTTAATTCATATAGATAAACGAAATATTTAATTTTAGAACTTTTTTATTTTATGTTGCACATATTTTTGGGATCATAAAGAATTACCTATAAAATATTGTTAGGAAAACTGAAAAACTAAAAAAGAGTCAAAACTTAAAAAAGACATTTTTGGCTTTAAAAAAAATAATTTTTTTTTTTTTTTAAATAACAATTTGAGCCAGAGTCACAAAGTTCAACTTTGGGTTCTCCGCATATGGGTTTTTCGCATATATCACATTTTGATTTTGACATTCGTCATTTTTTCGTATGGGCATGATATACACATACTTCATTTGTGTTTTTTTTTTTATTTTCTCCTTAGCTGGTCATTGTTGCCACTATTGTTTAAAGTAACACATTTGCAACATTTGCTCACAAAGTTGAAAAATAAAAGTCACGTTAATACTAACCATCGACGATTCGACGAGTACAAAACCAATAAAAGTAATGTTCCAGCAACGCAGTTTAAAAAACACAATTACACACAGCAAAAGTAAATCATCTACTAACTGCATACAAAATTTGAGAGTGTTAGGCACACCTATTTAAAAGTAAATTAATTAAAAGAAAGCGATGCTCGTCGAAACGTCGATCATTAGTACTCTAGGGTTAAGAGCTGTAAATACTCAACGTATGAAGTATATAAAAAGGAATATTTTTATGAACTTTCTTTACGGGCTCGTTTTCAAAATTTGTTCGGTTTTAAATCCACTTCATTTCGATTTACAGAACATACCCGATTGTATAAAATATTTGTTACAATTTGACTCAAAAAAATTACAAAAAAAAAAAAATTTTATTATAATTTCTTCGACCTTTTTAAATAAATAATATCCTGAAGAAGATTTCCAAAGGAAATCGAAATATCGATAAATAAACAAACTATTTATAATTAAAGTGACCTTAAGCTCAAACTAATAAAGAAGAATAAAAAAAAAAAAAAAAAAAAAAAACAGAAAGTAACAATTATCAGGGGTGTGCTGGAAATCGAAAACGTAAAACGCAAGAATTTTAACAGTCGTTTTTTACTTAGATTTCTGTAATAAAAGAATTGTATGAGAAATATTATACAAATATTTGTCTATTAAACAGAATTTTATAAAAAAACATTATAAAAATTGGATTTAAAGTGTATTAAAAATAACTCCCAAATTCTTGCGTTTTACGTTGTCGATTTCCAGCACACCTCTGTATATTTTGATTTTTATGATGAATGTCAAAATTGTTACGATCTTTTCTTATTTGAGCAAGAAGTTTCATTTAAGATTGTTCTTAACAGTAATAATGAAATCGCTTGAAACTCCCATATAATCGTGCTATTTTAAAAGGCACATGTGATTTAAATAAAAGTAATTTTCAGAACAGGCCTGATACATACATACATATTTGCAAGAGTAACGGATGTAATTTTTTAGCCATAAACAAGGTACATGTACACAAGATATCAGCACTAGGATGTTAGCTGTCCCTTTTTTTTTTTGAAGTTATATGGATTGGACATATAGAAGACATATTAAACTACCTAAGGTATATTTTGGGAAAATTGTTTACCCACAATTTCTGTGACTATTAGTATATGTCCATTTTGTAGTAAACATATATTATCAGGATGTAATTTTAAACCCACAAATATTTATAAAAGAAAAACAAGCTCTTGATTCCGAGTTATCCTTAATATTGCCTAAAGAGTATTTAGCATTTCTGTTTAAATGGTATAATAAGGGAAACTTTTTATAAATGCTTTTTTTAAATAGAACAATGAATTTTTATAATAAAATTTTCAATATATAAATCAAACTTAATTTTTAAAACGTTTTCTTATTTAAGAGGTATTGCATTGGTACAAAAATTGCAAATTTGCTACATTGTATGGGAATTATATTTTCAGTTTATCAACATCAGATCAAGATTACTATTAAAGTTTTGTGTTTATTGCTTCAATGTTGTAAATTTAAATTTACGGCTTTGTAACAATATTGAAAACAAGAGTCGGAAGACGGTTGTGACTACGTTGGAAATTCATGAATCCAACATTGTAAATTCAAATATACAGCACTGTGACAACACTAAAAAGAAGAGTCGGAAGACGCACATTTGGCGTTATCATTTAATATTGTGACAACATTGTAAACAGTACGTTGTATTGATGTTGATAGTACCCCCTGCAACGTCGGCACAGCGTCGTGGTGATTGTCTTTTTCTGCCTGGGTTACTTTACAGAAAACATAAAAAACTATCGAAAGAAACTTGAGAAATGTTTCAAAAGCAGCGAGCAACCCTCACAATAAAAGACCTCTCAAACAAAGAGCACCTAATTCTAGGTATAAGAATTTGCTTTCCTATTCGACCGCGAAAAAGTAAATTCTTTACATAACTGGACAGGTATGCCACTTTTAATAATGCGATGAAATAGAAAAATATTACGGTACTTTACGAATTTATCAAAGGGACACCCTAAAAATTTCTTGACAAATTTGGATAAATGTTCACGTCTGCGGATATTAAACACATATTTAGTCACAGTATGGCAATGGTCCCTAATACCAACTCAAGTCCATATAAGATCTGCGGCATAAGAAGCGCATGAGCTGTTCTACATTTAACCCGAAAAGGCAGGAAAATATTTGTGGAATATATTCTACGTAAAGTACAAGAAATCTGGCGATGCACAGATACAAAATGGGACTCGTAACTAAGCCTATTATCAATGACGATATCCAAACATCTATGGTGGCTTACAAAATCAATTTTAGAATCCCGAATAAAAATTTCAAAAATCTCAAGTTCTCAGACGATCCAAACAAACTAGCCTTAGATTTAGACGGTTTAACAGCCAGTGAATTACTGGAAGACCACAGGTCGGTCATATTAATAAGTAGTTAATATTAGATTCTAATACATCAGCAAAATCTTGACCAGTACTAAACAAAAGCAAAATATCATCTGCAAATAAAAACGGCTTACACATACTAGAACTTAGAACTTCAGGTAAATTATTAATGTAAAGTATAAATAAGAGGGGGCCCAAAACCGACCCCTGAGGAACACCAGATGTAAGTGAAAGAATACTAGAAAGCCTACCATCTAAATCCACAAACAGTGTCTGAAATATTAATTATTTTTTCATAGTTCTTTAATTTTGACGTTATTAGCAAGGTTTTAGAGGATTTTAGTAGCAATGTAAAGCCTTCGGATCTAAATATATTGAGATTCTTCTCATTGATTTTAAAATAAGCCATGTTTAATTAATTTAAAAACATACATTCGCATGAATGAATATAGTAAACATTTAATTGGAAAAAAAATTTGTTTTTAGTTATTGGTTCTTTGGGAAGACATTGTGATGTGAGAGTTTAAAGAATTGGGAACAGTAATGTCTTACGTAGGGAAACATCCCTGTTCGTAGGGATTTTCTTCTAAAAAAAAACGGCCGTAGGGAAAAAAGGACAAATTTTTTGAAATCAATCAAATGTAGGGACTTTTCAGTAATGTTGGAAAGCTGTATACATTTGGCAAATTTTTTCAAATTGTAATAGCATACTGATAAAATGGTTTATACGCCAACATTACAAATTGTTTAATTTTTTTAGATCATCTCTTGCTGTCATTTCAGTTTTGATTTTATCGTAATTTTGTGAAAATCTCTATTGCAAGAACGGAGATCTTTTAAACTTAATTTTACAGAGCAAGAAAAAGATAATTTGTAAAAGATGGGCATTAAAAAGTTTTAGAGTAAAGACTAAATGGTACCCTACCGATGAATCACCTCACAGAAAAATTCGTGATATTTTTCGTCTTATTATTTTTAAATCGTAAATTAAATAGGTTTTGATTATTTTTTAAACAATTTTTTTTATGATTATTTGGCTTTTGATAATTTGAACAAATTTTATTTTGAACCAAACAAAAGTTGTCGGGTTCTCGGAAAGAAAAGAAGAAACCATTCGCAATTTCATTTCATTAATTGGCAATAATTTTTGGTCTTCTTTTTTAGCCAATCTTTTTATTTCTTCGGCAATGAATTATATATTGTTACGTTACTGCCTTTCAATAACGTTTTGGTTTATTTCCTTTATAATAAACCGTTTCGAGTTCTTTATTGCAACTTTAATAAAATAAATAAAACACAAACACTTTAAACACTATTTACAATTTACTCAACTCTATTTAGTACTAAGTCTTTTTAACAACCGTAATTTATAGCTTTTATTCACAACCAACTATAATTTTCTCAGCGTTATGCGTTATTGACAAAGTCTGAACTAAGAATGATCTTATTACGCTAGTGGCCGCTAGTATTTATACCGCAATTTGGTTGTCTAGAACATTCGAAATGTTTTTCGAAGGTTCGAGGCTTTACTATTTCACCACACTTTGATTTATGGTAGCACTTATGTTTACATAATTTTACCTCTTATACTGAAGCTTTTTTAACGGTCATTTCTAGGTCTTTCTGCACATTGGGATTGAAGTGTACTAAATTATAACAAAAACGATGTAAACTAATAAAATGACTTATGAATACAAGATAACTAATAAATACAAAATAACTAATAAGTACAACATAACTAATAAATTCAACTAATTCTTAACTAATAATTACAACTAATTCTTAACTAAAGTTACTTTCGTAACAATATGAATCCTTTTTTAATCGCTTAAATACTAAATCAGTTTCTAACCATCAAAGTGATCTAAGGAGACTCATTTAGGTGATTTTTACAAAAAATTATCACCAAAAGGCTAGATGCGAACAAATTTAAATAAAATTTATTTACATTAATACAAATGGTTTTGTTTGTATTGATATTGTTACGTTACTGCCTTTCAATAACGTTTTGGTTTATTTCCTTTATAATAAACCGTTTCGAGTTCTTTATTGCAACTTTAATAAAATAAATAAAACACAAACACTTTTAACACTGTTTACAATTAACACAACTTTATTTAGTACAAAGTCTTTTTAACAACCGTAATTTATAGCTTTTATTCACAACCAACTATAATTTTCTCAGCGTTATACGTTATTGACAAAGTCTGAACTTAGAATGATCTTATTACGCTAGTGGCCGCTAGTATTTATACCGCAATTTGGTTGTCTAGAACATTCGAAATGTTTTTCGAAGGTTCGAGGCTTTACTATTTCACCACACTTTAATTTGATTTATGGCACCACTTTACATAATTTTACCTCTTACACTGAAGCTTTTTAACGGTCATTTCTAGGGCTTTCTGCACATTGGGATTGAAGTGTACTAAATTATAACAAAAACGATGTAGACTAATAAAATCACTTATGAATACAAGATAACTAATAAATACAAGATAACTAATAAAGTCAACTAATTCTTAACTAATAATTACAACTAAGTCTTAACTAAAGTTACTTTCGTAACAATATATTATCATTTAACCGTCCGTCTTACACATGTTTTGATTTTCCATTTAATACGCATTGAGAAAGGTCTGGCCAGACTCATGAGTAAGACGAAGTTTTGAGTTGTAGGAATTTTTGTAGAGATACAGTTTGTGTGTATGTTTTGTTTGTGTAAAATTATTTTGCTGGCTTTTTCCTTTTTTCGTATGTGTATTTTGTTTTTGTAAAAAATGTTTGGTTTTTAAAACCTTTTCTTTAGCTTCACTTCGGAAAATCAAATCTTGTAACTTTAATTTAACCGCCTTATACTCAATGCAAATGGATGAAACTTTGCAGGCATACATATTCCCGATAACAATACACGAATACATGGGCGTAGCCAGGATAAAATCTAGGGGGGGCAAAATTTTTTTTTTTAGTAAAATGCTTTTTTGACAGCCTTTTACTCAAAGCAAATGGATGAAACTTTGCAGGCATACATATTCCCGATAACAATACACGAATTCATGGGCGTAGCCAGGCTAAAATCAAGGGGGGGGCCACAATTTTTTTAAATGCTTTTTATTAGCTTCACTTTGGAAAATCAAATCTTGTAACGTTAATTTAACTGCCTTTTACTCAATGCAGATGGATGAAACTTTGCACGCACACATATTCCCGATGACAATACATGAATCCATGGGCGTAGCCTGGATAAAATCTAGGGGAGGGGGGTTAAAACCTTTTCTTTAGCTTCACTTCGGAAAATCAAATCTTGTAACGTTAATTTAACCGCCTTTTACTAAATGCAGATGGATGAAACTTTCCAGACATACATATTCCCGATGACAATACATGAATACATGGGCGTAGCCAGGATAAAATCTAGGGGGGGGGGCAAAATTTTTTTTTTTTTGGTAAAATGCTTTTTTGACTGCCTTCTACTCAATGCAAATGGATAAAACTTTGCAGGCATTCACCAGGACAAAGTCTAGGGGGGGGGGGCAAAATTTTTTTTTTGATAAAATGCTTTTTTGACTGCCTTCTACTCAATGCAAATGCATAAAACTTTGCAGGCATTCATACTCCCGATGGTAATACACGAATACATGGGCGTAGCCAGGAAAAAATCTAGGGGGGCAAAAAATTTTTTTTTGATAAAATGCTTTTTTGACTGCCTTCTACTCAATGCAAATGGATGAAACTTTGCAGGCATACATATTTCCGATGACAATACACGAATACATGAGCGTAGCTAGGATTAAATCTAGGGGGGCAGAATTTTTTGTTTGTGAAATGCTTTTCTTTACATTCACTTCGCAGCATCAAATCTTGCATCCATTTGCGTTAAGTAAAAGGCGGCTAAAAAAAGCATTTTACAAAAAAAATTCTGCCCTTCGTAGATTTCATCCTGGCTAAAAAAAAATTTCTAATGAATTCCTTACTTACTGCAGTTTTTACCCCTAAATATTAAAAATATTTTCATTTAAATTTAAAACTATTTTCGTAAATGTATGTAAATGTAAATGTAAAGAAAAGCGTGGGGCGCGTTGTTATGAAACAAAATGCTCAATTATTGAAAATTGGTAGCTTTAAACATGATTGGTTGTATTTCTTTCGGTCTGAAATATTAAAATGTACTCACGGCAGTCATGTTATTTTTTTAAGTTTAGGTTGGTATGGGCGCCCCACGCTTTTCTTTAAGGGATGTGTGAGTTGTTTTCCATTTTGATTTAAAAGTTTATGTTGTTTGAAATGTTGTTATTTTTTGACTTTTAGTCGATTTTTTGGTATTCATATTTATTCTGTGTTCACAACTGATCAATATATTAAGGTAAAGAAAAGCGTTTCTTAAATTTTTTTTTTTTTTTATTTTTAACCAGCCAAAAGGGCGCTACGCAAAAACAGTATTATTTTTGTGTTCGAAAGATGACAAACAGGGAAACGTTATTTTTAAATGATTTACTACACAATTAGCGTTTGTGTTTTCCAAATGTCTACGGAACCGAACACTAACCTTACGTTTCCACATGCAAGTAATTACTTGCAAGTAGTGTATACGTATTATCAACGAAAAATAGAGGAAACAGCCGATTGGCTGAAAGTACAGAAATTTTGTGAATGTTAGTGAAAAAGTGTGAGAGTATTGAGTTTTTCGAACTTGCACTTGCATGTGGAAACGGGGGGTTAGGAGCGATATTTAATATCAGTTTCGAACACTGGTTGCAGGATGTCATTAAAAATGCCTTAAAAAGAGCGGAAAGTTGCATAGCGAATTGCGGTCACCATTTAGCCGATATAATTTTCCAATCATAACGATAAAAATGTAAAGACCAAATAAACTTTAAATGAAAAACAAAATTACTTATCTTTTCTTTGAACAAAGTTTTTAGCAATCAAAATGGTGGCGGGACTTTTGCCCCACCTTGTATATGGTGTATGATATAAATACATATACACCTTTGTTTGCAAAAACATATTTATTTCCATTCAAGGTACATTTACACAAGGTAGACTCGTTAGCGGACAGACATAAACCCCCATTGCCAAATTTCGTATGTATGAGCCAAAATATATGCATGCAAATGTGCGTTAAATTGTTGTTGTATTATATGGCGACAATTTTGACAGTCGGGTATTTTTGTATAGCTCTCCCAAATGAGAGAAAGTACCTTGCTTCCATCATTATTTTATTAATTCAGTTTTAACAAAATTTGGTCTTTATATTCTATTTCGTTGATGTCATAATTAAATACATACATACATACATACATATCTCATCTATTATTTATTTTAAATCTCCAAATACAAACAGGAATTATTGTGAAACAAGTAGATAATTTGTTTGTCATTAAATTCAGTAGCTGGTATGTACATACATATTTATAACGAAAATATTAATTTAAATTTTAAAACAACCTATGTATTTTAATACACAAATACAATGATTTTTTTAATTTTAGTAAACTATAGTAAACATGGGTTTTTACAGGCCCTTTATGTCACGTGTTTAAGTAAACATTTTAAACATTAACTCGCATTAATCAAATCTTTTTTTTTTAATATTTAAGAATATAAACTATAGAATATACAAAATATGTATACATATTAAAATAAAAAGTTAATTTTTATACAGGGCGGCGGTTAATGGTGTGTATGAACTGACAGGATTTAGACCACGGAGAATCCAAGAGCAGTTCATCAGCAAACAAATTGCACTGCTTCCTCTAAAGGGGGTACCTCAAAATTTATATATTTTCAGTAGAGACAAAAAACTCTTTTATTTTTATATGTACTCTTATACTACAAAGGGGGATATAACTTCCTTTCTTTTTTGCAAAATACTAAAGAAAATCATGAATCAAAAAAACAAGATTGCGCACTCAGCCGCACAAAAAAAATTTGTACTGCGTATCTACGTCATCATAGACTAAATATGAGTGTTTGTTGTAAAAAATGTAATGCTGGGTACACACTGGGTACATAAAAACCATATGATTCTTGTGTTAAGTATGGCAATGTTAAGAAAAAAGTGGTTTGTGAGGGAAAAAAGGTGGCAACGCAACGGTAAAGAATTTATTATGTTTTTAATACAATCCATATCAAGGTATATTTACACAAGGTAAACTCGTTGGCTCATATGTTTGTCAGCTGTTTACCCCTAGTTGGAGCCAAAACGTCAAATTGCGTGTATATGAGCCAAAATTTGTACATGTGTGCGTTAAATTGTTTTTGTTTTATATGAAGATAATTTTGACAAATTGGCTCCATTTATAGAGCAGCATGTCTACACTCCCAAATGAGTCTACCTTGTGTAAATATACCTTGATCCATATAAAGTAAAATAAATAAATCAAAAGTGTGTTATTTCTTCAATCTATATCATAAAAAACATTTATTTATCCATAAAAAATAGTTTTAAGTAGTTTTTTTCGGTTATAAAATACTGAAACAATCAATTCCACTTAGAAAACCAAAAGTGGTTTCATTCCGAAAAATTTTTCGTTTTCTGAAGAAGCAAAATACGGAATTTAAACCACTTTCGATCGGAATGGAATTCAATGACAGGCCAATATGCAATGCATTTACGCAATCTAGCAAATTAAATTCATTTTCATTCATTCCAGATGGCATCAACATCAAAACGTATTGATATTTTGAGATTGCATTGATGTAGATTGCACTGTGTGTACCCATCATAAGACACACACAAATGCACATACACAAATTCTATTTCTTCGTCACACACAAAAATAACGGACCTGCGCAATGCTCAATCTTGTTTATTTGATTCATGAAAGAAAATTATCTAAAATTTTTACAGTGCGTAGATAAATTTCTCCGAAAACTCGATTTTTGTTAGTTAACAGAGAAAGCAAAGAACTTAATAAAATCCGTAGAATTTTAGATATAAAAAAGTTTTAATGTCATTTTTAATAAAAAGATTCAATAGATTTTATACTTTATTCTTTTGAAATGCATTTCGTCAGATCATTATTGATATGACCTACCGACCATTCAAAAGAAAACGAGTTAGGTATGAGGAATCACTGATGGGATTTGTGGTACAATTGTCCAAGTAGTGCAGAAATCAACTTTTTTTCAACGGCAAGATAAAAAAATGTGTATCTGAAATAGATAACGTTACTGGAACAACAACAAAATCGCTTGCTTTTTGCTGTCACGTTTTGTAGATATAAGTAGCTAACCCCTATGGGAGGTAGAGGTTATGCAGAGAGGGGTCAATTGCCACCTCGCACAGTGTAAGATTTTGCCAATCTAAGAGGACTTAATTCAATTACAGCCACAGTTTAAAAAATATAGACTTGAAATTTGGAAGATAAGCTTTCATTTTTAATGTGGAGGCTCAGATCTAAAATGAGGAACATTGGACCAAAACTACCCCCCCTTCCATATAAACCCAACATTATTTCTAGAATTAAGCAAAAAAAAAGTCTTTTTAATAAACTAAAATATATTTAAGTAACTGTTTTTTACTAGAGAAATATTGAATAAAATTAATAAAAAAAATATTTTTTGTTGTTTTCATGGTTGCATTCACATATTGTATTATATAATACCTTTTATTTGTAGATGTGATACTAAAAAGCGCCAAAAAATTGTATAAACATAAATCTAGTATCCTTCAGAAATAAGACATGTCCTAGTATTTATGTCCGACTGGGTTTTTTAAATCTCATAAATTGGGACTAAATATTCATCGATAATATTTCTTTGACAACAATATTTATATTCTGTTAGAATATATTCTGAATCAGAAGCCCTAAAATATCAAAGATCAGAGTCACTAGAATTAATTATTGCAGAGGTATCAACTTCCTTCAGTCTACCACCAGATTTGTTTTTATTTATTCTCCAAACATGCAAATTGGTTTACATATATCGCTCATTTGCTGCAAGACCGGCATAACTCAATAAAATCCATTTAGAGATAAACGCATTTAAAGTTTTTGATTTGCTCTAACTACTTAGAAAAAAAGAAGACACATTCTCTTCAAACTGGGAAAGTATGGGGGGTGTGCTGGAAATCGCAAACGCAAAACGCAAGAATTTGGAGGCTGTTTTTAATGCACTTTTAATCTAATTTTTATAATTTTATAAAATTCTTGCGTTTTGCGTTTGCGATTTCCAGCACACCCCTGTATAAAATATATGAAGACGACTTTAATACACAATATAAAGAAAAACAAAGCGAACAATTCTGCATCTCTAACTACAAAATTTCATTTTTTGAGTTATGCCGGTCTTGCAGCAAATGAGCGATTTGTATAAAAATAGGATAGTGTATCCCATTTATGTGCGTCAAAAAAAAAAAAAAAATCAATGGGATCTATAATACCAAATGGTAAAAAGAATCCACATATAACAATATATTGAGAGCATATTGTTGCTTACACTTTTATTATTTGCATTAAATTACATTTAAAGGAAAAACACTTATTCACACTGAAAAATTGAAAACCACTTGCGCATCCAATAGAGGTTTCCAACAAATAATTGTAATAAAAAACAATATACTCTCTTAACACACTCAAAACAGCTAGTGCCTGGGATGCATGAATTCCATAGTAGTGAAAGGGTTAATACATATACAAAAATTGTATTTACTTGCGAGATATTGCTGCGTTTAAACATTTGCGTCTATTATAATGCCAGTGCTTCATCCGCTGAAAGCCGCTTTGATTCCACAACAATAATGGGTAAATTACGGATGGCAACTTAACAGAAGTTGTGCTGCCATCCGTAATTGACCCATTAGTCTGGCCTGTTTTATATATGTACCTTTTGATGGGGAAGCGTTTACTAATTCCTTCACAAGATCGGCTGCGTCCCTTTTTCCGCTAGTTTGAATTTTCAGTTCAGTTGCTATTTTCCATCTCACTTCAACTCTTCAAAATAAAAGCATTTATTGTGCGTCAAAAAAAAATCAATGGGATCTATAATACCAAATGGTAAAAAGAATGCACATATAATAATATATTGAGAGCATATTGTTGCTTACTCGTTTCATTGTAACATAAAACACTTTTATTATTTGCATTAAATTACATTAAAGGAAAAACACTTATTCACACTGAAAAATTGAAAACCACTTTCGCATCCAATAGAGGTTTCCAACAAATAATTGTAATAAAAAACAATATACTCTCTTAACACACTCAAAACAGCTAATTTTGTGCCTGGGATGCAAGAATTCCATAGTAGTGAAAGTGTTAATACATATACAAAAATTGTATTTACTTGCGAGATATTGCTGCGTTTAAACATTTGCGTCTATTATAAAGCCGCTTTGATTCCAAAACAATTATGGGTAGATTTCGGATGGCAACTGAAAAGAAGTTGTGTTGCCATCCGTAATTGACCCATTAGTCTGGCCTGTTTTATATTTGTACCTTTTGATGGGCAAGCGTTTACTAATTCCTTCACAAGATCGGCTGCGTCCCTTTTTCCACTAGTTTGAATTTTCAGTTCAGTTCCTATTTTCCATCTCACTTCAACTCTTCAAAATCATAGCATAGCTTTTGTAGGTGTGCTTTTAACTTTTGACAGTCCACATCTCTTCCAAAAATTGTATAGAGGAATTTGAAAATCACTTCAAATCTCTTAGGTTTGATGTTATTTAACCAAAGATGTAAAACTTTCTCGCGCGATATTTCAAACATATTAAAAAACGATACCTTTGGGCAAAATATGGGCAAGATTTTATTCTTGGAATCAGTTTCGGGAATCTGTACGATGACCGACCCTCCTTGTAGTGCCAATGTAGAATCTGATAGAATATTAAAGTTTTACAGCCATATTCATAAAAAGTTCTTATTTAAAGCTTATAGTATGTAATAACTATTAAACGCTTTTTGTCTTATAAACCTCTTATAAAAATTTGTATTCATAAACGTACAATAACAGCTTTTTTACTATTAACTGTTTGCAGCGATTTTCTGTTTAAGTATGGCAACTTTCTTTATATTTGGCTGCCATTTTATTGTTAGTGATGCACGAAACTTCTATTCGGTTTACATGATATTCTATATTTAAATTTTTTTTTAATAATTTTTTTTAATTGTACCCCTTCAAAATTATTCTTATCAAATAAAACTACATATTATTTTAGTTTCTGAACAAAATGTTTCCGAAAGGTATCATAAAAACTTTTGTTTGAACCTTTTTTAAATATACGATAAGAAAGTAATCGAATAAAAAGTTTATTAACTTTTTTTCATTAACATCACTATTATTATGATTTGCTTATTTTATTTTTTTTTTATATTTTTGAACAATAATTTGTTGTTTTAAACAAAAAAAAAACAACTAGTTGCAATTATTTAATAAATAATTAAAGAGAATATCTGCATTTGCTCCTGAACATATTCATTTAAATTAATTTTTTTTAGTAATTATTAATATATGTAACTTTAAATTAGCTGTCTAAAATAAAAAAAAAAAATAGTAAAATATATTTAACATGTCCGTTGTAATAAATAAAAAATTTTTGTCATTATTTTTCAACATTTTTTACAAAAATAATATCATTAAATGCAAAGACCTTTTAAAATGTCATTTTATTTTTGGTTTAAAGAAGGGCAAATCCAACAATAAATTTTCTTACTTTATGAATGGTTTATTAAAGGTTCAATAGACTATTTTTCGTTTATGAATACAACTTTAGCAATTTTTGCTTAAAAACGGTCAATAAATCATCAATAAGATTTTATGAATACGGCTGTTAGTCTATGAAAAGTTGAAGATGTTTTAACACTTACTTACTTTATAGCTTTTTATTAATTTACTTATATAAAAACTCTACTTAAATTTTTTTTAGCGATTTATTAAAAATTGTATAGTTAAACTATTGACATTAAAGAAATAAAAAAACTTTTTGCAAAAAAAAAACACGCAAGATTCAATTTTATCCAATTTTATGACTGGCACAGGCTGTTAAATTTGTTTTTAAATTCATGGCAATAACACTTGATTGACAGCCGCCATCATATTAACAACATTGAGTTTATTTTCGCAACAATAGGATATTTTTCTAACATTTACGAAAATATTGTTACGTTTTTCCTTTAATAAACGCGTTTGAGTTCTTTTAATTGCAAATCCGAATAAAAACACACACTTCTTCAACTTAACAAACTTTATTAATTATTTTGTTCACAATTATTAGTTACGAACAGAACCGTTTCTCAAAACAAACTAAACTAATTATTCATGAGTCACCCCTTTTTATATTTCATAACTATTTCTTGAAATTTCCTGAACCTTCCTGTATTAACTACTTATTATGTTCTAAAACCATTTCTGAAATGACTGGGAAATTCATGTAATAATTATTTTAAAATAACAGTTGTGTTTAAAATTATACATGACAATTTTAAGTAACTACTATAACTTAAAAGATAACTTATTACTATAACTATAAATAATGCTTAGATAATTTTACTTTCGCAACACTGCCCTCCACTTAAGCCTGTTCGTCCCGAATAGGCTCAGTTTCTCCTTTTCTAATGGGCTAGTCGTTCTAGATGTACCACTTTCATTTTTGACCTTGGACTCTTATATTTCTGGATTCGATACACCACGTCATTCAGTTTCTTTATTACTTTATACGGGCCATCCCAATGAGTCTGCAGCTTTGGAGATAGTCCTTTCTTCCGTTGCGGATTAAAAAGTAAAACCAACTGGCCTTCTTTGAAGCCTTCCGAATTTGCCGCTCGATCGTATCTGGCTTTTATCTTGTCATTTGATAAATTATCACGCCTTCGTCTTAACTCGCTTTTCTGCTCCTGGGTGGAGTCCTTATTATTCGCTGGTACGCATAGTTCACCAAAGTCGCAATGCTGGAGCGGTGTTCTATTTCCTCCAATTAGACCGCTGTCTTCAACGCACTGTGGGCATTTAATTATGCACTCAATCACGGCTTGCTTGCAACCGACCCAATAGTAGCTTGCTTTTAACTTCTTTATGGTTTTTGTAACACTAAGATGTCCACCACCAGTACCGTCGTGAAATTTCTTCACAACTTCGCATACTTTAGAAGACGGTACTACAATAAGGTTTTTAACCGTTTTGCCATCAGTACTTTCCCATGTACGGTATAGGCAATCATTAACCATCCGCAGACTACTCCACTGCGCCCAATACGCTTTCATCAGTGGACCCTCCAATCTAACTTCTTCATGAGACGGTCTTTCACCGTCTTTCTTGGCCTTCATGATTTTCGCTAATACGGGATCACTTTTCTGCGCCGATGACCAGTCTTTGCTGGGTTCAATATGTAATATGCGAATCCCATTGATGCGTTTCCTGTTTTCAGACTCCATACAGTGCTTGCTTTTATGTTCACTGGGCCGTCTTGTATTTGTACTCGCCTTCCCACGTTTTCCATCGTCTCTTTGGGATGACAATTTGCTATGATCACCAGTGACTAGCTGTCTTACGAGAGCTTCACTTCCATTCCCAACGTTCAGGGGTATTTCTAGATCACGCCAATTCATAATTTGTCGTCCCATATCTAGACTAATGCCTTGACGAATCATAAAATCTGCTCCAATTATGACCTCGTCCATAATTTCAGCCACAATAAATTCATCAAAAACGATCATATCGGCCATTCTTATTTCTACTCTTGCTTTGCCATAGACAATGACAGGCTCTCCCGTAGCTGTTCGCAAGTTTACACCGCTTAATGGCTCGACAGCTCCCTTTATCAAATCAGCTCTTATAATAGAATGTCCTGCACCAGTGTCGATAGTCAAGATGCGGATTTCACCATTTATGTAACCACAGGTCGTAATATTTCTGTTACTCGTTTTCACAACTAAATTTATCGTGGGACCTTCAGTTTCCTCTGCACTGCTAGCTCTTCTCAGCTTTAGTGGTGGCTCCCGCGATTATTGTTGACTTGCTCTTCGTTTATTCCTTTGCGGCGAAGCAGACTTTGATTGTTGTCTGGGTGCTTTGCAGTTTCGCTGAATATGGCCACTCTTACCGCAATTATAGCATTTCGCTTTGTTTTTGCCTTGCTTCTCGCTTAAAGCTTGCATCACTACCTCCTTTATGCTTCTCATTTCATTTAGAACATCTCTTTCCTGTTCAGCGGCAAAATCAAGTTTTCGCACCATATACGCTTGCGGCCTTGAAATTATCCTTGCGGTTTCTTGTGCTAGGGCAAATGATACCGTTTCTGCAAATGATGGCTTCTGTGATGCACATACCGCTAGTTTCACATCAGCATCCCGTATACCATTAACAAATGCTTCGGTCTTAAAGTGATCTAACAATGGATGACTTTCACCTGGATATGTTAGCTGCACCAAACGCTCAATCTCTAGTGCGAAATCCTGTAGCGTCTCGTTTGCCTTTTGTACTCTACCCCGTAATTCCATTCTGAATATTTATTTTCTGTGTTCACCACCATACTTGCGTTGCAGTGCTGCCATAATGTCATCATAATTGTTTCTGCAACTTACTGGTACACTTTCTAAAATTTCAGCTGCAGTTCCTTTTAAAGCCAGAATCAGCTCTATATATAGCTTTTTCTTCATTGTTCCATGCATTTTTGTTGGCAACCGTGTCAAACTGGAACTTAAAAACATTAAATGGTGTACTGCCGTCAAAACTCGGGGCTTTAATTCTACTAAAGACTTCTGGTAAAACTCGAACCGTTCCCTCTTGGCACTGAAGACTATTAACTTTTACTTCCAGATGGTGTAGCTTTTCATCAAAAACTGTGACTTGTGTTTTTACATCAAACAGCTTCTGGTTGAATTCTATCTCCATATCGTCTACTCTTTCATTTATAGCAGTAGAAATCTCTTGAAGCTTCTCAAGTTTTTCGTTTGTCAATCTGGAATTTTCTTGAATTTCGGCTAAAATGATACTTGAATTTTCTTCCATTTTTTTAGAAGTTTCAGCCGAATTTTCTTTTACCATTCTCTCCATATTTTTAGAATTTTCTTCCATTTTTGTAGAAGTTTCAGCCGAATTTTCTTTTACCATTCTCTCCATATTTTTAGAATTTTCTTCCATTTTCTGCATCATAGCAGCAAACATTGTGCTAAGATCCATGTTGCTTGTTACTGCACGGGTAGCAACTTCTATTTCTTCTTTTTCGTCAAATTCATAAGCTGCGTTGTCAATATTGCGTCGCTTAAATTCATCGATTAATCTTTTCTGCAGCTCAGCTTTATTTCCTGCAGTAGGCAGATCCAACTTGCCCAACTCTTTCTTCAGCTGCTCAACTTTTAGCTCATCGAATTTCATTGTTGTTTGTATAGTTTTTTTTTTTTTTTATTTGTTTATTTATTTTATTTTTTTTTTATTGCAATTTCACTTCTGACACCAATTGTTACGTTTTTCCTTTAATAAACGCGTTTGAGTTCTTTTAATTGCAAATCCGAATAAAAACACACACTTCTTCAACTTAACAAACTTTATTAATTATTTTGTTCACAATTATTAGTTACGAACAGAACCGTTTCTCAAAACAAACTAAACTAATTATTCATGAGTCACCCCTTTTTATATTTCATAACTATTTCTTGAAATTTCCTGAACCTTCCTGTATTAACTACTTATTATGTTCTAAAACCATTTCTGAAATGACTGGGAAATTCATGTAATAATTATTTTAAAATAACAGTTGTGTTTAAAATTATACATGACAATTTTAAGTAACTACTATAACTTAAAAGATAACTTATTACTATAACTATAAATAATGCTTAGATAATTTTACTTTCGCAACAATATGATAAAATTTGAAGGACTTTTTTTTTTTTGATTGAGTCCCCATAGATTAGCAAAATCTTACACTGTGCCTCGTAGGAAATCTTTATTTTGATAAGAATTGAATTGAATTTTTTATATTCAGCCTTATTCCAGTTGTCGTTGTCGTAATCGATCAAATCGTTTTTGTAAAAGATTAAAGAACACTGGTTTTGTGTTACTTTTATATAAGATTATGATTATTTATTTTTGAATTGCAATCGTAAGCGTTAGACTAAGGCATTATTACCCAGCAAAAAAGCGTTGCAAAAGATGTTATTAAATCACCACAACTCGCAAACCCGAAGTACTTCAAATTCGGATGAAGAAGCTATGAATTTAACATAAGCATGTCATTGGAAAAATGTTGTTCATTTTCTACTACTACTAACTGCATATATTCCACGTTTCTAGTACTTTTACAGTTCCGATATTTGAATGTCATTTATAACCCAGCAAAAAAAGCGTTGAAAAAGATGTTATTAAATCAAAAGAAGCTATGAATTTAACATAAGCATGTCATTGGAAAAATGTTGTTCATTTTCTCCTGGTAGACAACTATCGGGTGATTTTTTAGCTATTATCTTTTTGGCAACACTGGTTTAAACAGCTGACGCACGTTTCGTGTTTTGTTTCACTGTCAAATGAACAACGCTTGCAAATTATTGAATTTTACTATCAAAATGCGATCCACTTTTTTATCGAAAAATTGTGTTCAGCGACGAAGCTCATTTTTGGCTCAATGGGTACGTTAATAAGCAGAATTGTCAATTTTGGAGTGAAGATCAGCCAGAACCATTGCAAGAGCTACCAATGCATCCAGAAAAAGTCACAGTTTGGTGCGGTTTATGGGCTGGTGACATCATTGGACCGTACTTCTTCAAAGATGATGCGAATCGTAACGTAACTGTGAATGGTAAGCGCTACCGTGAGATGATATCCAACTTTTTTTTACCCAAAATGCAAGAGCTTGACTTGCATGATATGTGGTTTCAACAAGACAGTGCCACACAGCACGCTTAACAATGGTCTTATTGAGAGGCGAGTTCAGTGAACATTTTATTTCACGTTCGGGACCGGTCAATGGGCCGCCTAGATCGTGCGATTTAACGCCTTTAGACTATTTTTTGTGGGGCTATGTTAAAGCTCATGTCTATACACACATGCCCGCTTCAATTGACGCATTGGAAGACAACATTGAAGTATTTATTCATGAGATACCGGCCGAAATGTTGGAAAGAGTATGCCAAAATTGGACTAAGCGGATGGACCATTTGATAATTTTCAAACATTAAATTATATGGACCGTACTATCGATTCAAATAAAGATTTCATGAATTTTTCTGAATTTTATGTGTTTTTTTTAACTTTCCTATAGCTCTTAAAAAATCACCCAATACAAAAGGTATATCCCTTAACAGATTCTCCATCGTTTCTTGAAAAATGGCTGCGGCCGTCTTGACACCAAATGACAAACGTTTTACCTTAAGAGTTCCAATATGAGTACTCCACGCACATAAAAGTTGAGATTGCTCATCCAAAACAAGTTGATTATATGCGTTCGACAAATCTAATTTTGTAAAGACCTGACCGCCCTCTAATGAAGCAACAATTTCATCTATTCTTGGTAGAGGGTACTAAAAGTCAACCAGAGATTTATTTATCGTTACCTTGTAGTCTCCACAAATTCTTAATTCTCCATTGGGTTTTAATATTGGTACCAGCGGAGTTCCCCAATCAGAGTTGTCAACTGGTTCAAGAACATTGGCCCCTATTACGGTTTACAACTCAACTCAGTTGAGTTGCAATTTCCTAATTTTTGTATTATGGTTTACAACTTTGCTATATTGCGGTGAACAAAAACATAACAAAAATTACAACTGATCACAACCAGTTGTCTTAATTACAACTCAACTGAGTTGAGTTGTAAACCATAATAGGGGCCATTAATTTTTATCAAATCCCGTAATTGTTTTTCTACTTTAATTTTCCACGCTAGTGGCAAAGTCCTTGGCTTAAAAAATATTGGTTTCGTATCTTTATCAATTTTTAAAGAGATTTTATTTATTTTATATTCGCCCAGTTTATCATCAAAAACATCAGCAAATTGATCTTTTAGTTGATTTATGATTGTACTGCTTTTTGTTATGTCATTTATGTTACTTACTTGAAAAAGCTCAAAGTTGAACGCTCTTAAAAACGATCTTTCAAGAAGTGGTGGGCTTTCAGAGTTAAAACCCACAACAACAATAGATTTGTTTTACTTTGTATGTAATTGAAGCGATGTATTCTCCCATAATGGATATTCTCTCACCACTGTAATCTACATATGGAACACTTCATGTATTTAATACTTTATTGATGTTTGCCTTGAAGAAAGAAGCAGGAACTAAAGTACAAGGAGCACCAGTGTCACAAACAGCTTTTAATTCGACACCATCAATTACTACAAAAAGCGAATACACGTCACTAGAAAGTTTATCAGCCACACTGAAAATAGAATAATTAAATAAATGATCATCATCTTCATTAGTTGATGCAGTTGATACATAATTTACACCTTTCTTATTTTTTGCACGACAAACGAAAGCTAAGTGTCCAATGCGACCACACGAATGACATTTACTATTTTAAACTTGCAAAATTGGGAGGAGTGGTTACGCCAATCACAATGACTACACGGATTATTTGCCTCTTTTCGTTATTGCTTCTGCTTCTATTAGCATCGCTACCACTACCTTCATCAGCCTTTCCTTTTTTGTGCGACCACATGTTCTTTTTAACAAAATTTACACCACAATTTACACTATGTTTTGTTGAATTCTTAGTTTCAATAATTAAAGCTTTTTTTAAAGCTTGTTCTACTGTAAGTTTTTCGTCCTCCTCGCAAAGTCTTTCATAGATGTAATCTGGCAAACCCATTACGAATGGATTCAACACAAAAGCATCCAGATTGTTCCCAAATTTACAATCCAATGCTAATGTTTTTACACGGGCAAACCAACCTGCAACTGTTTCATCTTCTTTTTTAACAGAATTATGAAACTTCTTACGCTCATGAAATATTATTCTTGGTGGTGTACATTGAGTTTCTAATATTTGACACAAGTCCTTATAAGTTTTAGTAACAGGTGAATTGGGACTGCATAAACTAAACTGTGCAGCACATGATATGCATTAGAACCAATAGATTTTAATAAAATCGATCTTTTTACGTTGTCATCTTCGCATTTGATCTTTCCATACTGTCCACGTCTCTAGGTTAGGAGAAAATTCTGGAAAATTTGACGATTGTAGCACTGTCACTGTGTTTGCTGAGTTTGTCGTCATAATTGTAATCAAACAAAAAAAATTTATATGTGTAATATATATTTTTTGTTAAACGAAAGTCGTTTATTATTTCTTTTTATATTTATAAGAAAAGCAAGAGTTAAATTTATTTTGTACGTTTTTGTATAAGGAACTTTCTGCATTCGCCAAACAGTGGCGTGTAGAGCAAAACAATGCTTTATAGATATAGATATTGATAATGAATGCTTATTATCTCAGAAACCATAAAAAATTACGTGAAACCGGTTTTGGATTCAGAAAGGGGGTATTTAAAATATATAAGCCCCATTCCTAACTCAATTTTTTTTTTTAAATGGTAGTTCAAACCAATAATGAGCTGACGATATAACACTTGATCATAAAGAGGGTATTAACTCATAATTTTTATTTTTTTTTTTTTAACATTTTGGAAAAAAACGAATCTTCACTATTTATTATTCAAAAAAAGTTCATTAACATTAACCCGTTGCAGTTGATTTTTTTAAATTGTATTTTGCAATTTTTAAATTAAAAATTAAAGTTCAAAATATGTGTTGAATTTACGTTCCGGAAATTTCTAAATTTATTTAAAAACTCTGTGTGTATTAGGAAATTATGAGAAAATTTTAATTGTTTATTTTCAATTAAAAATATGTTTTGCTTATTTTTTAATACAAATTTTAATTTAATATTAGTATTATTTATTTCAAATGTAATTTCCTTAAATAATAAATTTAAAGCTAAAGCCATGGTGAGTAATGGTAGTAATTTTACCATGGCTAAAGCTATGTTATACCTGTTAATAAAAAAAATTATAAGCGTCATTTTCAATTTCATGCAAATTGTTGATAAAGTATTTAGAAGTAGACTCAATTTAAAAAAAAAAACTTCAGTTACATTTTTGTTCGAAAAATTAAAGGAAAATATATGAAATACTTTGGAAAAAACGAATGGTTGCTATCATTGTTAACAAAGCTTAAAGCTTTTTTTACTTTTAAATTACTAGAATTATTGCTACATAAAAAGAGCCACATTTTTCTGATATATTCGAACGATTAAATGATAAAGGTACCGACCAATTTTATAGTCATAAATTGGGATGAGATTTTCATGCACTAAAAAATCGAAAATATGCGCTTAAAACATGCAATCAAAAATTCAAAATATGCACTAAAAAAATGAAAAATATGCACTGAAAACTTAAATAATTTTCAAAAAAATCGTTTGTTAATTTTACTTAAAAAAAAAATTCAGGCTATTGTTATTTAAATATCTTTTAAAAACTTAAATAACTAATTAAAATTTTTGTTATTTAAAAAAATATATGTATACTGTTTTATTAAAAGTAAACCTTTGTCTTGTACTTGAAGAATGCAAATGCATTTTGAAAAATTTTTTTTTTAGATCCCACTTTAATTAAAGATCAGATCAAAAATATTTGAAATTTATTTTATTTTTTGAAATCCTTATTTTTTTTTTTTGCAAAACATTTTCCATTTGTTTTAATTTGTCTGGCTATTTTTCCTTCCACATTGTTAATTTTACTTTCTGCAACATCAATTAATTTGATTTGGGTATTAAGGGAACCAAATCCCTCCTTAATTGTAATTGTAATTGTTTCACTAATATATCCGTAGTTGGAAAATACAAATGCCAATTGACTTCTGATGTTATTTAAATTTAATATTTCTTTTACTTTTTTAATTGCATAATCATCGGTATCAACAAGCTCTTCTAACATTCTTAAATTACTCAAAGTTTTTTGAATAGAATTCTGAAGCATCTAGCCAGGCCACATTTTGCTACTACTCGTTGCGTTTGAAGGGAAATTAAAAATTGAAACATTGAAAATTGCAATATTATCGAATTGGCTTCTAAATTATCTGCAACGCGGTATAACCCATGTGCCAAGCTAGTAGCTTGTAACAGTTTTGGATAAAATATTTTAAACCCATTGAATCATTAACCATGTAAGGTGCTGCATCGGCTTAAAAAAGAAGCACCGTTTGTCGAAATCTTGAAAATCTTGTATTTAAAGTAAAGCTCCTAAAGAATGTATTAATTATTTAAAATTTTTTTTTGTGTATTTAAAAATTTATTTAAGAACTTTAAAAAAAAAATCCCTAAAAAATGTCAAAATATGCAAAAATATGCATTTAAAACCTAAATATGCATTTTCACCAAAATATGCAAAAACAAATCGATGCCATTTTAACGCAAATTTAATGATTCGGGTAGATAACTGGTCGACATCGTTCTTAGACTATCGACAAAAACATGCATTTGCATGTAATTCGCATCCCTAGTTATAAAAATTACTTATTTACCGCATGATCTATCTTAATCTTAGAAAAATGATTTCAAACAGCAGATTGGCACGTTTTACGTAACAGCGTCAATATTAAAAAAAAAAAATCAATAAAAGAAAATCCTTAAATTTTATTTATATTAAAAAAAAATTGTTTTCTCTCTTTCAAGAACGAAGTTGCTGCCGCCTTGGCAGAAGCAAACATTCCAATATTCGCTTGGCGCGGCGAAACCGAAGAAGATTTTTGGTGGTGCATCGATCGTTGTGTTAATGCTGAGAATTGGCAACCCAATATGATTTTAGATGATGGTGGCGATGCTACACACTTGATGTTGAAAAAATACCCAACCATGTTTAAGCTGGTCAAGGGCATAGTGGAGGAAAGTGTTACCGGAGTACATCGCCTCTATCAACTGTCGAAGGCTGGAAAATTAACCGTACCAGCCATGAATGTTAACGATTCGGTAACAAAAACTAAGTTTGATAATCTTTACAGTTGCAAAGAGTCCATATTGGATAGTTTGAAACGTTCAACGGATGTTATGTTTGGCGGCAAACAGGTGGTAGTCTGCGGTTATGGCGATGTCGGCAAAGGCTGTGCTCAAGCTTTAAAGGGTCAAGGTTGTATTGTATACATAACTGAAATTGATCCTATATGTGCGCTACAGGCCAGTATGGATGGCTTTCGTGTGGTAAAATTAAATGAGGTAATACGCAATGTTGATATTGTTGTCACTGCTACCGGCAATAAGAATGTAGTGGTGCGTGAGCACATGGATAAAATGAAAAACGGTTGTATTATTTGTAACATGGGCCATTCTAATACGGAAATAGATGTTAATAGTTTACGTACACCCGATTTGACTTGGGAGAAGGTACGTTCCCAAGTCGACCATATTATATGGCCCGAGGGTAAATATATCATTTTATTGGCGGAAGGTCGCTTGGTCAATTTGTCATGTTCCAGTATACCATCATTTGCTGTGTCAATTACATCTGCCACCCAAGCTTTAGCTTTAATTGAGCTCTTCAATGCTCCACCCGGTAGATACAAATCCGATGTTTATTTGTTGCCCAAGAAAATGGATGAATATGTGGCCAGTTTACATTTGCCAACATTCGATGCTCATCTAACAGAGTTAACCGATGAGCAGGCGAAATATATGGGTCTTAATAAGGCGGGTCCCTTTAAACCCAATTATTATCGTTATTAATTCTCTTGCTTCCCCTTTTTTAAGCCAGTATATTAAGACGAGTAAATACAATAAAAAAAAAAGGCAAGACAACTGCGCACAGGCTTAAATGGGCACTTAATAAATATAAACTGTTGAGTTAAAAACTATTTACATACCACTGCAGACGACACTAGACAATGAAATTTAAAAAAAAAAATATAAATTTCTACTACTGATAGAATCATGAACATGTAAGAATTTAATATTATTGTATTATTTCTTAACAAAACAAACAAACCGACAATGCAACAAAATGTTATTAACAATATTAGGTCTAAAAATTTGATAAACAAAATTAACAATAATAAAGAATATACTAATCTTTAGAAAATATTGCTTATATAAAAAAAAATAAAAAAATATCTTAAAGGAGGCAGAATTTTGTAAAGAATAAATATGTAGTTACTGAGCTACCTAAATAAGAGTTTCATGCGAAACAAACCGTTAGAACGCGAATTTAACACCACCCGGTTGGAAAATCTTATTTTACAGATCGCTCGGTCGGTTTAATTGATTGAACATGTATTGGCAATAGAATTTTCATGTTTCAAAAACGCTTGACGCTCTTATTTAGGAAGCTTCGTTATTTAAACAGATTTTTGAAGAATTTATGTCATTCATTTGCTTAAAAAAATAATGAATTTTTTGCAAAATAAATGATTAAATTAGTTTTGCAACTTTAAAATGGAAATAAAAGATTTGAATATGAATTTTTTAAAAATTTGTAGTTTCAGAATGTAGTCTTAACAAATTTAAATTTTAAAAACTCCAACTGCCGTATTTATAAAAATTTACATCCAAATTTTTCTCAAAATAGATTTCAAATCCAATTTAGTTATGAATACGGCAGTTAAGCTTCGTTCACAATGATATGAATTAAAATTTAACAAAGGGTTTGTCAAATAACAGAAAATTATCGCTTGGTTTCAATAATTATTACTGGAATGTGTTCACGTAATCGAAAAGCGTTTATCGATTTCGAACGAAGATTTCGTTCGCTTAAATTACATGTAAAACAAAAACAATATTTTATAATTTGTCTTCGTTCGAAAAACGATGAACAGGCAGTTTAATTTTGGAAAAATAACCATCTGGCTCATTCTGCGCTAACCTGTAGCTCAGAACAATTCAATCAAGGAAGACATAATTTCGTACTCAAAATTATTTAAATGAGTCGCGCATAATCTTGTATTCTACAGCTGGATACTATCAATGTGCCTAACTTACTAGTTTTTGCTGGTAAAGCTTTCATTTAAGGTAGATTCACCCATGTTGTCCGGACAAAAACAAGCTGAGAGTTGTTTGTAAAAAATATGTTCTATCTCTCAAAAAGAAAGAAGTCAAAATACATTTTAGTTTTTTATTTAATTTTTTTGATTAATTGGGAGAAAAATTTGTTAAATTTTAGATTATTTACTCGTTTCTAGTTTATACTAGTAAAGTAAGTGAACACATCTGAGAAAAATTTGCAAACTTAATTGGAAATGTGAAAAAATTGTTGCTGTCATTGTTAATCTGTCCTTAATGTTCAAAAATTTTAAGAAGTTGAACATAAAAATTTGTACTTTTAAAATTAAACTGGCTGTTCATCTATTTCCGAACGATGACTTCGTACGCTTAACTTAAATTTGGACACAAAAACAAATTATAAAATATTGTTTTTTGTTTGACATGTAAGATAAGCGAACGAAGTCTTCGATCGAAATCGATGCATAGACCATTAATTTTTAAGTATATTTGCTTAATTGAAATAATTTATTTTAAATTAAATTCTTTATAAAACTGAATAAATGGTTAAAAACAAACTTTAAAAACTTTATATGTATATTCTTTATCTTAATCTCTCCTTAAAACATAAATAAATAAAAAAAAAAATCAACTATAATTTTAAAAATTCGATAAAAATTTATGTTATAATCAAATTTTCGAAAAACGTTTAAGTTTAATCACAAAATGCTGAATTAGTGAACAAATTTAAAAAAAAAATTTTCATTGTTGAACTTAATAATATCAAGAATTTTATACACAATTTTTGCCGCCTAAAGAATTTATTTTACAAAACTAATTACCACTAGCGTATTTTTTATTTTTTTTTTTGCACTATTTAGTTAAAAACATAAATAAAATAAATTTTCATTTATATATATTTTTTATATATTTATACATATTTTTGAGCTTATATTTTTTATATACATAAATGGCCAATGTTTCCCCACGCCATAAACCTCTTAAAGAAGGGGTGTATGTGTTTTATACAAAAATATATATTTTTTTGCGCATTTATCAATTAACAATTTGTTTTAAACTAATAAAATGCTTTTGATCCCTTTTATTTTTTAAAATTAATTAATTGTAATAGCAAATACCAGTTTTTTAAACAACATTTATTCCATTTTATTTAAATAAAAAAAAATTTCCACAGTCATTTATTTATCAATATTACAAACAATTAGTTTTTTTAATGATATTAATTTTACATTAATTACACACAAATTAATCATGTACTTAATTATGTTACGCTTATAAACAAATGATTATTATTATTGTTTTTTGTAATATTTTGCATTATATGTATTTATTTTATGCAACATACTTAAATGTTTATTTTTAAATTTTGAAAGAAACAATAACTTTATTCTTGTATATTAAGCTAAAACAATAAATAAAATGTTTGCCGAATTAGAAAGACACAGGAACTTAAATGAAATAAACTACCAGAAACAAACAGTATATACCTAATTTATGTATAAAGAAACAACAAACAACCAATTAAATTTACCAATAAAAAAAAACAAATTGTTTATAAAATTTAATAATTTATGTTATTTTTTATTCAATAACACTTCAAAGAAGGAAAATAAAGCTAAAACGATACTTTATAATATACAAAATAACTGAAGGAGTTCTTTTTATAATTTACTTGGGAGCACGGAAACTTTAATGCTGGACGATTTTAACTAGACCTTGATGCTTTACATCGGATGTGAGTTAATACCAGGTGCCTGATTCTGGCAGTCGTGATCGAGTTCTTTCTCGATTCGAAAGCAGTTTTATTTCTAATTCTTTCAGTCGATATTGAACGAATCGAAATTATTTTTTACTCGGCCATGTTTTGATAATCGCACGATTTGAAATCGCAAAACTCCAGATTTATTCGGGCCTGTTCTGACAATCGCAAAACGCTTAACATTGGCGATTCTTACTTAAAATAGCAAATAAGGTGTTCTGTAAATTGCAATAGCAAGAAGTCTGGCGACTTAAAATTACAAAAGGGAACTAGAATATTTGTAAGAAACTATGGCAGATCGCAAGCTTAACGCACGAGCTAAGGAACACTATCAAATAAATCTGGCGTTTTGTGATTTCAAATCTTGCGATTGTCAGAACATGGCCGATTGTATGGTGTTCTGAAACTCGTGCGTTTAACTTGGCATAGTTTCTAACAAATATTCTAGTTCCCTTGAGCGCACTTGCAATTTGAAAATTGAACCTTTTGTGTGTTGATTGGAAGTTTAATGCATTTTTTTTTTACTAATTTGAGGTCGATGATTTCAAATTTAATCTCCGTTTTACTCTATCAGCTCGCATTTTTAAGCTTTAGGTACTAATCGAATTTTTGACTTTTTTCCAAAAATTAAAAGTTAAAAAATCATAACTTCACTCTTCATGAAGCGATTTTCAGAATTCTTCTTTTTTAAAGATGTAATTGTTAAAACAATCAATATTTTGCAAATCACAAAAAATTGCTGAGTAATGGTTGTTTACGTGGAAAAAATCCACAAAATTGCAATTTTTTATTTTAAAAAATCATGAAAAATCCAAAACATAGATCATAAAATTCAATGAACGCGTTTCGCTTTTTTAAGTGAAGAAAAAACGTCCATTAATAGAACGGCAGCAAACACACACACATTATCTTGGAATAACATTAAATAAACTTAAATTTACCAACATGGCAGATTGGCCAAAAATAAGGGATTACGCATCAATAAATGTTTTCCAGATTATAAGAAAACAGAAACTTAAGTCAATGAACCAAATTACTGATCTATAAAGTTTGCTTCAGATCAGCGATCATTTATGGTTTTCCAATTTGGTACACGATATCACCAACCGTTACGAAGGAGTTAGAAGTCCTTAAAAGAAGTTGCTTGCGTCTCTGCGTTAATACGAATTAGGGAATAGTAAATCGATTTCGATTCCAATCAAAAATCGATTTTGCGGTAAAAAAAATCGATTTTTTGCAATCGAATTTACGTAAGCGATTTTATTCCGAAATCGATTATTTGGCTTTTAAAATCTATTTTTTTTATTTTTATCAAAAATTTGGTCAATTTTTAATTTTAATCTTAATTAAATCGATAAATTATAAACAATGGCTTAAAGATAATATTGTTAGCGAATTTTGGTTTTTTTTAAGTGAATATGGTTCACCGTTTTCAAGTTATTGGGTGTATTATTGATTCCGCACGGAAAGGAAAATTCGACGGAAATAAATATCGATCGATATGCAAATTGCGATTATTCATTCCTGCGGTATAAGCTTCCGCAATAAATTTTTAACATCCCTGTTTTAATAATTTCTGAGTTGATATTAGCTCTGTTTCTTTACTTTTTTGGGTAAATTTCGTGCAAATGAGAGCAAGCACAAATTTATCTCATAAAGAGACAAAATTACACAAAAGTATGGGAACAGAAAAAACGAAATTTAAAGCACAAAATAAAAACGCAGTGTTTTGACAGTCTTTAAAACACAAACAAATTTGCGCCACTTTTGAAAAATTTTATGTTGGCTGTAGAAATAAACTATTTTTAACAAAAATAAAACAAAACAAACACTTTTACAAGACCTAACATTTTGTATCCCTAATATTTCAGTACAAAACTATTTATTAAGGTACATTATTTTATTCCACAACACTTTTTTTAACCGTTTGATAATTTACACAATTTGCACGAAGAAAAAGTCTGGGCTGTGTCGTGCAAGAAGAAGAAGAATTTTATTCTCTCAAACCCGCTCTCATTTGCACAAATTTAAAGTACGGGAACGCGTTTCGTGCAAATTGGGATCCCGAGGGATCCCAAAGTAGAGTAAAGAAACAGAGCTATTGTGTCAGCTGTAGGTAAAAAGAACATTTTAAACCAGTTGAGTTTTGTGAGCGACAATTTTTTTTAATTAAATTAATTGCTGTAAAATAAACAAATAATAAATAAAAATATTTTTTTTTAAAATAACAAAACTAAATGTTTTTTTTAAATATTTCTTACATTTTAATTCCTTCCGTTAGCTGCTCGTTGTAAAATTTAAACGTAAGCAAAATGGCGAAAAATACCTGTATTGCGGTTTCAATAATATGGCAATACCGCGGTAGAGATTATACCGCAACAACGGAAGGATACCGCACAAACGGAATGAATAATTACAAATTTGACTTCCGCATAAAAATTGCTTTCCGCACTTGCGGAACGGAATCAATAATACCACCCATTATAATATATTTAGTGGAAGTGTCTTGGCATATCTCGAAAAGTCGAGCTGATAGAAAAACTGAGTGTAGATTTAAATTTAGCGTCCCAAATAATATTTCAGTTTATAATCAACAAAACCTTGTTCCCTTGTGTTATCAATCAGCTGGTATGTAATTTCAACTGGGTTTTTGAAAAGGTAATTCTCGTCAAAAGTTGCACTCTTGCGGAAATCAAAACTAACAACAACCAAATATCGCAAATATGTACCTTTATTGTTTTTAATATATCGTGTTCTTTTATATGCATATAATAAAAAGCGGATTAAACTAGATTAAATCGAAATACATATACATATATTGAACTAAATTGTTAAGAAGTTTTGTGTTTAATAGCGAATCTAATATTGATGAAATGCAACCATAAACTTTGAACACTTTTAAATTTAACCATGAGTAGGCCTAAAAATGAAGAAATATGGATGCGGTTTGCAACAAGCACCTTGCAACAAAAAATCAGTTCTTTGTAGATATGTACATTAGGGTGGGTCACTGATGTATGAGAAAAAAATAAAAGTTCTCGAACCATATTCTAATAGCAATATTTTTTTGTCTTACGTTGAAACAAACAAAAATTGCTAAAAAAAAATGAAGAAAGTCTCATCATGAGCCCGCGCCGGAGCCCCTAAGAATGAAGTATTTTGAAAAAATAACATTTTTATAAATTTTTATATTATATTTTTATTTTTTGCATGTTTAATTTGATGTTTCTAGGTCCAATATTAATGGAAATTCAAAAGGCAGCAGCTAAAACACCAACAAGTACCAAAAAGATCCCTCTTACAGATTCTCATTTACTCAGGACATTGCATGTTTAATTTAATGCTTCTAGGTCCAATATTATCGGAAATTTAAAAAGTACCAGTTAAAGAACGAAAAAGTACCAGCAAGATCCCTCTTGCAGATTCTCATTCACTCAGGGCATTGCATGTTTAATTTAATATTTCAAGGTCCAATATAGAGTCTTATCACTCAGGATATTGCCTGTTCAATTTTATGTTTCTAGGTCCAATATTAACGGTAATTAAAAAAAGTACCAGTTGTATAACTAAAAAGCTAATGAAAGAAATTTGATTCTCCGTATTTCCCCTTTTTGGTACTTTTTTCTCCCCATTAAAGTATCAACAATTTCAATATTGTAGTACCAAAGAATGGAGAAAAATACTTGGTAAAAAAAATGACCAACAATAGTTTCGAATTTTATCCCTTAAACGTTCGAATTTCTAAAAAGTACCAAATTTGTATTCGTATCTTTTAGATAAGTTTCGAACGTTATATATAATCAGCCATATTCCGGTTTTCGTTGTCGTCATCGACAGTGTCGTTTTTTGTAGGAGATTTAATCTTTTACAAAAAACGACACTGTCGATTTAGAACAGGAGGCTAAGCGCAGTGAGGCCAACTTTTTGAAAGTAAAAAGCACTTTAAAATTTAAAAAAAAAACACTATTTTGAGCAAAAAAAAAAGCGTAAAAAAGCACATAGCCATTTTTACAATTTAATTTAGCACAAACAAAGTTTCATTCGGCTATGCCGAATATTATTTACCTCAAAAATTTTAAAAAATGCGACGGCATTGATGGGGACCATTTTCATTTAAGATTATATAATAAATATATTTCCATTTGTAAATAAACATTTTTAAATGTATTATCTTCAATAAAAATAATATCATCCAAATCATTTGGATCATCATCAGCAGAGTTTGAATTAACCATTAAACATTTAAAGAAATACAGTGCGAGCTCGATTTTCGTAACTCTAAAAAATCTGGCCTGTTGCTATTACCGAAAATTTGCAATGACCGACATTGTTTATACAACTTAATGACAGCCTATATTTTAAGAAAAAACCTTATATTTAACGTTTAAATGAATCTAAATTAAAATCGTGGAAGTTTAATAAAACAATTGGCGTATGTTATTATCCAATTATTTTAACCTATGTACGCTTCTGAATAAAGAACACACATAAGGTGTAAAATAGAAAAAAACATGTATGTTTGCATTTTGATTCTTAGTCAAACCTTTTTGCAATAGCAGTAGAGGTAGAAGTGCACACCACGGGAAAGCTAAAGCGCATGAAAAATTGCAGGTTACACAACGCTCGTTCTTAAAGTATTTTCTGTTAACAGTTTTTAATTTATTTAACACTTTGCTTATACCAAGCTACGGCCCTTTTTGTTTTTAAAGTCTTTGCGTTTTTTTGTGCGGTTTCCAAGCCATTTTCTATTTTTGAAACAGTGTCTAAATCTTTAAAAAAATGTTTACTAAAATAAATCGTTTTTATTTAGATTACTAAATATGTTGTCCACGTTAAAAAGTGCAACGTTTCGTAAAACTTCCAAATTGCTAGGAAGCCTAGCTCTAACCTCGTAAATAAAGTTTTTGGTAAAACGAATGCAACTTTCTTCTATCACATTTTTTATCATTTGAAATCTTAAAATCTTTACAGGCCTTCTCAAAATTGTACCCCAATTAGCAAAGCTCATCTAAATCATCCTATATATAATCGTAGTTTTAAAAAATGGCACAAGAAAATAAATAAAAATATAAAAAAGCACTGAAGGCAATAACGAAAAATTGAAAAAGGACCAAATTAGTGCTTTTTCTTAGCTTGGCACTAAGGATACAATTTTGGCGTTTTGAGGCATCAAAAAGCACCATAAATAGTGCTAAAAGCTCTAAGTTGTCATCACTGGCTAAGCGCCCCTGGACTAGAGTTTTTCGATTCGCGGGAAAGCGGGAAGCTTTTTTAAATTTCCCGGGATCCCACTCCATATAAATAATACAAAGTAAATTTGTTTAAAATAATTGAAAAAACTTTAAACGTAAGGGAACTTGTTTACAAAGTAAGTAAAAGAAATGCTTAAATACTACAAAATGAATTGAAGATTACAAGAGGAACTTGAATTATTATAACCTTACGGTTTTATATGTAAATTTCGTATTATTATGCTCTAGATACAAGATAAAAAGATAGCAAAAACAAAACAATTTAATTCATAAAACAATAATAAAAACAAACAAAAATTGAGGTACCCAAGATATGAGATCAAATAGTTAATTCATAAAATAGTTAAAATATTTTAAATAAATATATTAAAATTTTGAACGGCTTAGGAAATAACTGACACACTCAAAGCGCTTAGTAAGTCGTCAAAAAGTATATTTCTGATTTTATTTACTAATTACCATGTTTCCGAAAAATTTCGTTCATTTTTTTTACCGAGGTTGGACAAATAGTTAAAAGTGCACCGTTGTAGAATGCAAATTTTTTTGTAAACAACGCCTATATCAGTCAAATGTATGTCAAGGTTCATGCCTCTTACAAACCTTTTCATATCATTAGGTCAATCTGTAATCTTTAGGACAATGTGTTTTTAAAATTGTATGTTGTAGTATCTTATAGAGTTTCCATCATTTTTTTTTTTCGGTTTCCCCGCACTTCACGGGAATATAAACCAACACAAATTGAAAAAAATTTGTGTTTATCACCTAACAAACATATCGCACCTTCATTGAAACATAGTCATATCGTCAGCTCATTACTGTTTTGGCGCATATCATGGTATGCGCCAAACCAATAGTGAGCTGACGATATCTCAAAAAATCAAAAATTGTAAGTTACTTAAGCAAAGTGTTCCTTCATACCTTCTCGTATTATATCTGAAACTGAACCAAAGTTATAGCAAAATATATTTTTAAATCGGTGCATTTTGAAAACTTTAATCGCATTTTGCCAAGTTTGTTTGTTTTTGTAGATTTGACTATGTTGCAATAAATGAGCGATATGTTTAGGTATCTCCTATTTTTAAGACTTGTCCATGGAGAATAAAACTTTACTGCCTGCGTCTTCTTTTGAATTAATGTTCTTTATTAACTCTTCACTTCACTTAGTTTATTAATTACACTATGCTAGTTGAAAAAACTGACAAGCCGGGCACATGGCCTTTTAACATAATTCGGGGACGCTGAATCCAGTGGTGCCCGCGGTTTTTTCAGATTGGCTCTGGTTTTCGAGATATACCGTTATTTCGAAACAGGAGGAGGTTGCTCAACATATATTCGCGTAACTCAAAAACGGTTTAGTTTATTGAAATTACTAAAAAACCGAAATTCCGCAATAAAATTTTATTTCAGAAAAGTAAAACCCTTTTTCTAATATGAGTAGTCGTTATTGAAACATAATTTTTTTTTGAAAAAAAAATAAATTTTTTTATCAAAATTTCGAAATTTTTGTTTTTTAAAAATTCATAAAAAATTAAAAAATGCAGCTAGGCTTCTAATTTTTTGCAGACTTATAAAAAACGAAGCTACAAACAAAATAAGCTATAAATGATTAAAATCTGTTTGCAACTTTTGATTTTATTCACAAAAGTCGACAAATTTTTCATTAATTTAAGAATTTCCCTTAGGGGGCTCCCATACAAATATTGCGTTTTATGAAATTCTTAAATTAATTAAAATTTGTCGACTTTTGTGAATAAAATCAAAAGTTGCCAACAGATTTTAATCATTTATAGCTTATTTTGTTTGTAGCTTCGTTTTTTATAAGTCTGCAAAAAATTAGACCGTTTTTGAGTTACGCGAATATATGTTGAGCAACCTCCTCCTGTTTCGAAATAACGGTATATCTCGAAAACCAGAGCCAATCTGAAAAAACCGCGGGCACCACTGGATTCAGCGTCCCCGAATTATGTTAAAACGCCATGTGCCCGGCTTGTCACGAAAAAAAAGTGTCAATTTCATGCACAGTGTTATCAACTGTTGTACTGTCCATTCTGCTTTAAGCAGATTTATTGCATCAGAAGACATTGATTTACGTATGTACTCACTTCTTGTAATGGATCTAATCGACAACCCATCCACAGATGCTGTTTTCTTAAACTATGAGGAATTTTTTATTTCCCGGGATCCCGCAAGAAAAATCCCGGGAAAGCGGGAAATAAAATAATTGAATTCCCGGGACGGGACCCTATCCTAAGCATTTTAGTGGAACCTTATATAGCTTATGTCCGTTAGGAGGCTCCATTCTTCATTTTGTTGAAGAAATTTTTAAAACCGGGAATGCAGTTCCGGACATTACCTCTTACAAACATAGAAACATACAAACTTTTCAGCTTTATAATATTAGTATAGATAGGAGTCGCAGAACAAAACTTGCCTTTTTTATTATTTCAAAATGTAACAAGTTCCTTCTTTATCATAAAATTCATTCGACTGTGTTCATTTACTAAAAATTGTTACAAATTTGTAGCAATTGTTACTACCCTAAGGGAAAAGGCACTATCACCAAACTTGTCACGTGATAGTTCTTAAGTGTAAGGGACCGGTTCTAGTTCTTATACTTTATATGAAGGGAGCTTGTTACTTTTACATGGTGATGTCCTAGGAGGAGGTTAATTGCCACCTTTTTGACACTTTGTAACAGGTCATTGCAATAACCTAAGTGGACACGTTCAAATTCGCTTGATATAATGCCTTTCGCAGATACTAATCCAACCAAATGTACAAGCCAAAGTCACATGACTAGTTTTGTGTCAATTACCTTCGCTCTGGAATAACTACACTTTAAACAAATTATCACCAGTTGAATTTGTTTCACCTATCACAATTCGGCCCTTTTTATTATAACATTTGTTACGAAATAAGTTCTTTAGGAACAATTGACACAAATTTTCCGCAGGGTAGTAAAATTTTTTTAACATGTACTTTTAACATTTACTTGTTACAATTGTAACAAGTATGTAACAAGTTTTAGTAAATAAACACAGCTAATAAATGGACCTTTAATTTGAAAAAAATTTTCGAAAAAATACAAAGAGACAAGTTTTGTTCTTTGACTCCTCATATAATCAGCCTAAGTTACACTCAATTTACATGATGAATTTTATGACGTCCAATTTTGGACGTCATTTTTTTTGTTTGGTAGCAAGCGGTGTAGAGAAGAAAGAGGGGTAGAAAAATAGACATGATTTCTGTTTTCTCTTCCTCTTTCTTCAAAAAATGACGTCCAAAATTGGACGTCATAAAATTCATCATGTAAATTGAGTGTAAGAATAAAAATTTCCCGGGAAATACAAAGAATTTAACAATAAAATTAATGCTTTTTGTTGGGTCGTTCCAAAGTGGGCTGTGATTTTAGCAGACAGACATGCCTAAATCGGCTAACAAATAAAGTGTCTTTACAGGTGCTCAGATGAATATTTAATAGGGTATTCATTTAACCGGGCTTTTGCTTTAATCGGTTAATCGCTCGATTAATTTAATTTTTTAAAATTTTTAATAATTTTAATTGTTTCGGTTAATTTAGTTGTTGTGTTACTATCGAGAGTTTCTTCTGTTGGCAGGTCATTATCTAACTTATCCTGGCAAAGCTCAGCACCGAGCATTTTGCAAAAAAGTTCATTTCCGAATTCCTTAATTTCTTATTTTGTACTGTATTTTAAGAATGAATTTCTTGCATGAAAAAATATTTCTAAACACAACTTTTTTGGTGCACTTTAGTAACTTTTTGGTGAACTTTGGTACAGATAACAATATAAAATTCGACATGATTGCATTGTAGAATGCATTTAAAGAAGCGAGTTGGTTTGCAACTGCCGTTTTGAAACTCACCCATGATTAAAAACCCAAAAAATATGGTTTAATACTACAAAAAATCAAAAATTTTGTTACGTCGGTTAATCGGTTAATCAACTGAAATTAACCGGTTTAATCGTTAATCGAAAAAAGGCAATTTTAAATTAACCGATCCGTTAATCGGGTAGTAATTAATCGGTTAACCGAATGAATACCCTAATATTTAACCCACCGATTAGTGAGTTTCACGTTGGCCTTGAAATAGAAGAAGGTCCGCAGGGACCTATAACAAATTGTATGGTAGTTTTCTTGACGGAGCTAAAACACACAATGGTTTTGATTGTTAATTTTATATTATACTAGCTGTCCCGGCAAATATAATTTATTTCTAGTGAATAATTTGGTTTCGAATAACGGATGTATTGTACACAGAAAAAATTATTGCCGAATTATTTTCAAACAACCGCTTGTTTGAAAATTTTTTTAATTTCTATAAATATTTTTACTGATTCAATCAATATTTTTGTTTGATTTTTATTTAACCAACAAAAATGTGGACAACTCTTCAAAAATAAAATAAACGCGTTATTGGTGTCAAGTTTTCATAATTTTGTACGAAATATTTAACGCTCTTTAATGTTGTCGTCTTTTTGCATTTTTTTATTTGATCGTAAGCAACACTTCTTTATGTGAAATATAAGAACAACAACAAAAAACACACACAGTCTATTTTTGGACGCTTTAAAAAAGTGCAACTATAAGAAAAACAATAGCAGACACGACATTATAAGAAACAAAATCCCGTATTCAATTTTTTAAAACTGTTTGGTTAAATACATCAAATACAAAAATAGAATGATGACGAAAAACATATCGAGTCGGTCTGCTGCCGTTTTTGGTTACATTTCTTCTTTAGCAAAGGAAAGGATACAGCAACAGAGAGTGATAAAGAAAAACATTGTGTTGTGTGTATAAATAAAGCTGGAGGTCCACACCACGCGTTACTCGCTTTTTCGCTGCATACGCAGCTGTCAAAAAAGTAGAATCTGTGTAGGTATACGTAGTAAGTTACATGCACAAAAGCGTAGATGCCTTGAGGCGAAAAGTAGGTTTACTTTCTACTTTTGTAAGCGTCACAAGCAGCGTTCGAACAAATCAGCTGATTATGACAAATTAAATTTTATTTTTACTTGTTCTGCTGCTGCATAAAAAGCGTTGCATGTAACTTGAATCGTAGAACTCAAGTAAGGTTAGAAAAGCATGCACTGCGTGGAAGCGAAAACGCGTGGTATGGAAATTTAGCTTAAGACTTCGTTCAAAAATTATTCCAACAAAAAAATGTGTTTCAAAGCCAGTCGGCGGCTCTGCTTTGCCGTCACCTTCTCATACAGTGCTTACTTGTGTGCGCGTCATTGCTTGTGCAAAAACTTTTTTTTTTTGATTTTGAATTTCAGTAAACTTTTTGTTTGATTCAGTTAAATTATTTGTTTGAAAAAATTAGTGTTTTTTTTCAGTAAACAAAATGCAAATAAATTGTTTGAATATGCAAATTTGTTTGTAGGACCGATTTCAGACAAAAAATTGTTTGATTCTACAAATTTTTTGTTTGAATTGGAAAAATAATTTTTTCTGTGTAAGTGTGTGGGGATGGGATCTATATTAGAAAAAGGAATGAAGCGCTTTATACCATGATCGGCGATGAAAAATTCAATAGCCCTTTGTTTCTTTATTTCTGTTCGTTACATATTCAAAAGTTAAACAAAAAAAGTGGGTGCCCAAATATAAACCGCAAACACATATCGATTGAAAACATGAGTAGGGGGAGCATTTATCCGTTTTGCACTATTTTGCGCCCTAAATGTTGGAATTTCCAAAAAATGTATAAGTTCCATTCAGATGTTACAGTGTCTGCATTCCAAATTTTTATAACACCGGTTGATTAGTTATGATACAGGGAGGGGGAGCTTTTACCCCTTTTGGCCTTTTTAATGCCCTCTAGCAATATGAAATACATATACATAACGACCTATTCTCATACCTTACAAGCACACAAACAAAATTTCATCAAAATCGGTTAAGCCGTTTCGGAGGAGTTCAATTACAAACACCGCGACACGAGAATTTTATATACATATGTATATGTAGGGTGGGTCAAAAGATTCTCAAATCGACTTCTAATAGCGTAAATATGTTGTATTTTTATCTACATTAGACCCCTGTAAAATATCATTAATTTATTTTTAGTGTATGAGCCTGCGCTTTTATCTTCAATTTTGAATATAACAACATAACATTGTATGGCAGAAAAGCATTTTACTGTATTCTTACGACTTTTAAGTTCGTGAAAATAGTGTCAGAAACATCTATGACTCTATGCGATAAAAAATCAAGAGAAGGTTTAATACAGACGAAACTTGAATCAAGACGAAAGATGCCAAAATTTGACAGTAAACAAGATTTTGTGACCAAAAATGGAATTTATTGTTTTATGATGTTTAAGAACCAAAGTTTTATTTTTTTTTTTAAGTTAAATTAAAAATTTATTAAGTTTTAATTAATTGATAGTAAATAAAATATTAAAATTTAAAAAAATGGCTTTTTTTCAAAAATATGTACTTAATTTTTATGAGCTTCGGCGCGGGCTCAATTTATAGCAGTTTTTATTTGTTTTAGTCAAGGTTGGATACCGAAACGAATTTCGGCATCGGTATTAAACTTTTGTTTTATTTCGGTATCGTTATTTTAATTATGTATATCGGTATACCGGTATTTCAACTTTTTTAACGATATCGGTATTACAATTTAAAGAACCAAACAAAAAAAGTTTAAAAAAAATAATATATTTTTATTCATACATATACTTATGTAAGTATATCGTTAGCTAACATGCAAAAAGGCGTAACTAACAAAAAGCGCAAAGTCGAGTTTTTGATTGATTATTATGAATGCCATTAAACTACAACATACATGTCTTGACAAACTTTTACAAACTTTTTTAATAAATGCAAAACGACGTAATTACTCATTTTTTTCTAACAAAATATAATGAAATGCTTTTCTTTGAAAACTGTTTGAAGAATTCCATGGATGACTTATCAAATTCATGTTTTACTGACATCTTTATATTTAGTTTTTATTTTACAAAGTTTTTTGCTTCTCCTGTAAAATTATATTTTTGTTAGCTACGCCTTTTTGCATTTTAGCTGAAGATATGTACATATGTGTATGTATTTTATTTTTTACATATGTATATGTATATGTGCTTATGTGTTATCTCTACAAATAATGCGACTAGTCCATGTAAAATGTAGCCCATAAGGGACTAGGACTAGTTCAAAGGTAACTTCAATGTATGGAAAAAACATTGTCTATTTAACATTACGATGTCCTAGGGCAGGACCATATAACCCATCTTTGCAATACAAAGAAGTAATCTTAAAACTACTCCTTGGTATACTCCAGAGGATTAGCTTTGAAATCGTTTAAAATGGAAAACATGTCCTTCAAAAACGAAGACATGTCGTTTCACGACAAACCCTTTTAAACAATGGCATGGTCCACGCTTGCATTACATTGGACCCGTCCAGGGAGTAGTCCATTTGATCAAATGGATCAAGTAATCCAATATTATTTGCAGGGATATTTTATTTATTCCCAGCGGTAACTAGAATGAGTAAAGAGGCCTAATAGAAGGCCTTATTTAGCAGTCATAAGCCCTTCTCGCCGCATTCCATACTTATTTATTTTTTTCACAGGTTGTCATTAGAAGCAAGCCCTTTTACACTGCCTTTAATATCAACTTCCATCCCTTTCCAAAGAATGGAGTAAGGAAGGTCACTAAAAATCAAAGTAAATAAAATTGAACAACTTCCTTTCTCCCTTCTCAAAGAAGATAGTAGCGAATGTCGGTCCTTAGTGTTTGGTTCGGTAGATTTATGGAAAACACAAACGCTAATAGTGTTTGTCTAGAAAATCATTAAAAAAACAACGTTTCCCTGTTAGTCATCTTTCGAACACAAAAATAATACAGTTTTTATCAAACTCAACAAAAAGTTTAGAACATTAAATTCCGTTCGGTTATTTTTAAGCCCACAAACTTCATTGTGTTCGGTTCGGCTCATTAAAGTTCGTCCCTTTTGGCTGGTAAAAAACCAAATATTTTTTATAAGAAGAAAATACACATACGAAAAAAAACAGAAAGCCATCAAAATAATTTTGCACAAACAAAACATATACACAATACACACACAAGCTGTTCGTGCTGGCTCGTTGCTAAAATGTTTTGTTTGTTCATTTCTTTATCAATGTAAAAAAAGAAACATTATAAAGGCCAAAATACATTGATCAAAATACTCATCAAGCATTGTGGTAGTATTAATGAAAATGTGTTTGTATGTGTGACACCGACAACGCTTGATGAAAAATCAAAAAATTTAGATATGACGGCGAATATTAGCTCCAGCACACGTACACGTGGAATTCGCCGGCTGGACAAGCATTTGTCAAGTGTATTTGGGCCTTTAAGCATTAAAATATAATGTTTGTCTCCAGTATCACTACAATTGTTCTGTTTTTTAACGAAGAACAGAACACTATATAATGTTCGGCTCTTTCTTGAAAATAGTAACGAACGATATTAAGGGGTGTGTTCGTCTACACAATCACAAAAAAATATAAATATCGTTCATGGGTATGTGAGCCGAACGCTAAATAATGTGCAGTTTATTTGTGAACACCGGTTTCTTACTTAAATCAGTAAAGCGCCAAATACACTTGTCAAATGCTTGTCATGCTGGCAAATTATATCGTGTACGTGTGCTGGTTGTAATACTTACCAGCATATATAATTACAAAAATTCGCCTTGAGTAAAGCCAACAGTTTATTTTTGTCCAATGACAAATGAAGATGTCGAAGTTACAGCATAATCTTATGACTTTTACTATCTCAACTGCAGCTTTTTAAACGCTGCATTAAACAAAAATCAAAGCCTGCCGCTGAACATGATGAAATAAAAAAATTTTTAGCCAATTTTTATTTAATTATGGTCAATTTCTTATTTATCTTAATTTAAAATTATCAAAAACTTTAACAAAATACAATAATCACAGCACAAAACGTGGACTTTTTGTAAACATAAACAAAACTTTGACATAAACCTAGACAAACAATGCAAGAGCAAAAAATCATCATATGGCGTAGCGCTGTCACCTGTTTATTTCACCATGTTTTATATGAAGAAAATTTTGCCAACTCTGTTCTTTTTATAGATCAGCATGTCTACACTCCCAAATGAGTCTATCTTGTGTTAATGTACCTTGTCTGCAATGAATGCAACAGTTTTTCGAGTTTAAAATATATACATATGTAAATAATAATTCTATTAAAATCAATTTATTATTTAAAAGGTTATTCTTACATAAATTAAGTAAATATTCTTACGTTATTTTTCTATTATTAATAGTATTTGACTATTTAATTTTCAATACCTAAAAGTGCTAAATTTGCTTCCAAATCGAATTTAAAGAAATTGTTTTACGCTATAGCTAACGAAAGGTTTTCGAATCGGTTCTCGATATTAGAAATTTTGGTATTGATGACTGGATAATATATATTTAAATTCCAATAATCAACTGAAGGAATACCAAGAGCCAGATCCAGATATTTGCTTTAACCTTAAGTTGATTCTATATAAAAATCTTTATTAAGAGTTTCCCTTTTATCTTTTCGTAACTTGCATTTCTTCCAATGAAATATTTCTTTCCTTGGAAAAATATTCAATATCCCACCAAATTTCATTAAACTTATTACGATTCTCTTTAAATATTCCAAGGGTAGCGGTAGTTGTATCATGAGCTTGTCCAAACGTCGAATTTTCCGTTTGAAAAAATTTGTTCAAAAGGTTTATCGTTTAAAGAGCGAATAAATTAAAGATAAAAAATTCACAATGAAATCAAGCTGGTTAAATTTATTGGTTTTTTGTTAACTTTATTTTACTCTTATTTTTTATTTATTATTGTGTTTAATAACTGAGTAAAAATTCGTTAAATGTAAACACTTATGTAAAAGAAATTTATTACGGAATATTTCATCGGCTATTTAAAATATCAATAAACTTACAACAAATGTCGAACGAAAACAGTAATTAAAAGAAAAAAAGGAATAATTCTGGGGTGGGAAAAAATCCCAATGTCCATTATGACAAAAAATTGTCAGGTAAAGACGCTATGTAACATACCTGATTATTTCTTAATACCGAAACGATTGAACCGTTTACCGGAATTTTATGCAAAAAACTAGTTTCGGTATCGGTATCAATACCGGTATTCAATTTAAACGGTATGTATTGGTATCGGTTGCCAACCTTGGTTTTAGCATAAGACAAAAAATATTGCTATTAGAATATGATTCTATAACTTTTATTTGTTCTCATACATCAGCGACCCACTTTACTGTATATAGATGTAAGTTTATTTAACTGTATTTTTAACAAAAAACTAAGACAATCGGGCATGTTCTATAAATCGAAATGAAGAGGAATTAAAATCGAACGAGTTTTTGATCTCAATTATTTACAAAATGACTGTAGTTTACACGGTTTTCCGCAGTGGTTCTTATAAAGATAATTAGTACTCAAAGTATGAAGTATATAAAAAGGAATATTTTCATGAACCTTCTTTACAAGATCGTTTTAAAAATTTGTGTGATTTTAAATCCACTTTTCATTTCGATTTATAGAATATGCCCATATATGTAATTCAGAAAAGGATTTTAAAATTGTTCGAAATTTATCACACCTTCAAAATACGATTGTTTTGAAATCAATCGATTTTGATCACATATGTAGCTGATTAGAATTATAAAAAAACTATTATTTTATTATTAAAGTTTTTAATTCAAAACAGTTCGCGGACATCCCTTGTAAAATTCATTGGTTCTTTCAGTGGAATTGTAAGTAGTGCTCTTATGTTTTTCTGATTACTCAACACATTATTTTGTAGGCGAAGTTTTTACTGGGAATTTAATTGAAGATTGAAATAGGAACTTGAATTATTATTATCTCACGCCTTTATTCCCTATTATTATGCTTTTATTCAGTATTATTATGCTCTGGATACAAGATAAAAAGATAACATAAACATAACAATTTAATTCATAAAACAATAATAAAAACAAAATAAAAATTAAGGTACTCAAGATATGAGATCAAAACCCAGTAAAAACTTCGCTTACTTTTTCAAAATGAATAGCTTCTTAAACTCATTATTTAGTAGCTTTCTTCTTTAACTACATCTATAACAACTTCTATAACTACTTTTTTCTGGATGTATTAAAGTAAAAAAATAATGACTTGCTTTTGAATGCGTTAATTTTGGGACATCCCTTGTAAAATTCATTGGTTCTTTCAGTAGAATTGTAAGTAGTGCTCTTATGTTTTTCTGATTACTCAACACATTATTTTGTAGGCGAAGTTTTTACTGGGAAACTTAATTAATAACATAGATAAAATATTTTAAAGAAATATATAACATATTTTAACGGCTTAAGAAATAACTTTCTGACACACTCAAAGCGCTTAGTAAGTCTTCAAAAAGTATATTCCTGATTTTATTTACTAATTATCATGTTTCCGAAAAATTTCGTTCATTTTTTACCGAGGTTGGACTAATAGTTAAAAGTGCACCGTTGTAGCATGCTTCGGATTCACAATCAGAAGCAATTTTTTCTTTTTTATAAACAACGTCTATATCAGTCAAATTTATGTCAAGGTTTATGCAAAAAAAGCATCAACCGGACTGCTTCTTACAAACCTTTTCATTTCAATAGGTCCATTTGGAATCTTTAGGACAATGTGTTTTTCAAGTTGTATGTTGTAGTATCTTACACGAGTTTCCAAAATGTTATTTTATTTCGGTTTCCCCGCACTTCACGGGTATATAAACCAACACAAATTGAAACTGAAAATTTGTGTTTATCACCAAATAAACATAAACATTGCATCTTAGTCATATCTCAAACTGAACCGAAGTTATAGCAAAATGTATCTTTAAGTCGGTACATTTTGAAAACTTTAATCGCATTTTGCCAAGATCGTTTGTTTTTGTAGATATGACTTTGTTGCAGTAAAGGAGCGATATGTTTAGGTATCTCCTATTTTTAAGACTTGTCCATGGAGAATAAAACTTTACTGCCTGCGTCTTCTTTTGAATTAATGTACTTTATTAACTCTTCACTTCACTAAATTTAATAATTATCAACTGTCGCACTGTCCATTCTGCTCTTAGTAGATTTATTGCATCAGGACACATTGATTTACGTATGTACTCACTTCTTGTAATTGATCTAATCCACAACCCATCCACAGATGCTAATTTTTAGAGAATAGAAAACTACATTTCAAAGTATAAATAGCTATTTTCTGAAATTATGAGGAATATTTTATTTCCCGGGATCCCTCAAGAAAACTCCCGGGAAAACGGGAAATAAAATAATTGAAATTCCCGGGAAGGGAAATCCCGGGAAAAAACCCTAGTATTAACTCAAAATTTTTATTTTTCGAATAAATCGACACGTTATAATCATATCTACTCGCTGTAAAAATATATTGTTTACTTTTTGTCAATGAAACGGTTCGTTTAAAAAATCTTTTTCATTTGCCTTCAATAATAAATCAAGGTATATTTAAATATACCTTGCAATAAATTAAAAATTGTTCGTTTGTTTTTTTTTTGTTGATTAAGTGCGAAATGTTGATTGACTTGTTTATTTGTACGTCTCCAAAATCATGAAGTAAACGACAATAACACATATGCATCGATAGATGGGTTTATTTGATAGTCTCCAGGGCTCTTTAAATTGAAAACATATAAAAATCATTTTTTAATATATCGAGCCCTATTTTCGATCATATCGTAAGCGACAAGTCAAATTTTACATGAGATGGGTTATTATTTTTTTTTCTTAAGCAATGCAACGCTTTATTTGGATTTACATAGATGGGCTTTTTCTCCGCAACGGTACAAATTCAAAGTCTATGAATATGTTTGTCATATTAACGAGTACTTATTAACAATTGGCAAGAAAAAACTAAATTTCGATAAATTGTCGCTTACGATATACATAATCGCAAACAAGGCTCGATACGAATGAATAAAACATGTCGTTACCTGAAACGCAAAAGCCCCTTACTATCCGAAAATTAAAAATCAACTTTTTCATTGATTCTGTTGTTTTACATCAACACAAATGCCAACAAATCTTTTGACCAAAAATTTGAGATTTTATTATTAAAAAACAACAAAAAAAGATTTTATGGTAAACTCTAAAAGACCTAACAGTTGCAACATTGTCAAAACAACCGGTAGGTTTTACAAAAAAAAATAAATTATAAACAGTTCAAGGCGATTTATCATTTTAAATAGTTTTTGCTTCTCCTGTAAAATTTTCAAAATGTTAGATGGGGCCTTTTGCATTTTAGGTGAAGATAAATGAATCCTTTTTCAATCGAACAGTGATCTGAAAGACTAATTCAGGTGATGTTTACAAAAAATGATTACCCAAATTCTAGCTGGGTCACTATTATGAGTAGAACAGTAAAATTTAACAGCCCTTTGCAAAAAAATTAATGTGAACTTGAAGTGTAAATTATTTTTTGTTTAGCATAAAGCCATAAATGTTTACCGAAAAAACTTTCAGTAAGCAGCAAATTTTAAATTTTTAATGCATTATCTATTAGTGAATGCAGTATGCTAATGTATGTCCCATACTTAAAAAAAACAGTACCTTTAATTTTTAATGTGAAGCATTTGAGTTTATTTTTTTTTTATTTCTAAAATATAAAATATCAAAAGAACTTAAGAAAAAAATTATTACAAATGGAAATTATTTATAGTTTATTGCAATTAATTTTTTTTAAAGTCAAATTTTTTAAAATTTTACGCGCGCACATGCGTAAATGCTGTCATACACAAACTATAGTAATTTTTTAGTTACATATTAAAAAAGAACGTAAAATACTATTTTATAAGTGTTCTTTTTAATAATTTTAAGTTTCTTAAAATTTTTTCTCTTATTATTTAAAACTACATACTTTATAAACAAAGTATAACTTCATAAATTTTTAATGATCAAAATAACTGCAAATGAAAAATAAAGAGAAAAAAATTAAAAATATAAAAATTAGTTTTTAAATTACTAAAACTCTTTGCTTTAGTACATCTTAATGGCCATGTGAATGTTTGTCCATTTAAACGCCAACCGCTGATTTCGCTTATTCTAAGAAATGGGTCTTTAAATGTTTCAACATGCCAAAAGTGCGAAAACGTTTAACTTTCATAACTTTTATTAGCTCATCATCACAAATGGCAAATTGTTTATTTTTCGGATCGTACAAATTGCGTTCTTTAATTATGGCCCAGACTTTTTTGACCACTTCATGCCGGGGAAGAGCTTCGGCACCCATAAGGGCGGACAACTCCGGGGACAAATTGTAGGATTTGGTAAAACCTGTGGTTTTACGAGCACCAGCTGGTTTATCGCCAGATGCCTTCTTTTTAGGAGTTGCTTTTTTCTTGGGTATTTCAAAGTCTGAATCACCGGCATCTGATTCAGAACCAGAGGCAGTCAATGGCTTGCGCTTCTTTTTGGCGGGCGATGCTTTGCGTTGTGTGGGTTGGGGACGTTTCTTTGCCGGTTTTTTTTCCTCCTCACTGCTAGCCTCTTCTTCGGAAGCACTAGCATCATCTTCTTTGTCATCCTCTTCCGATTCTTCTTTTTGATCGTTTATAAAATCCATTACAATTTTGTCGAATTCCTTTTTGCGGCTGAGCAATGAACAGCCTAATTTTTTCTCCAACTGTTCTCGAACCTTTTTGGCCGATATCACGGACAAATCAGCGGTCTTTAAGACTGCATGGATCTCATTTTTCAGTTCTTCCGTAGAAATGTCAGCCATTTTGTTTGTACGTAGATTTTTCTTTAATCAAAAATCCTGAATAAAAAATTATAGTTATTGATTTTACAAACGTTTCGTTATTAACATTTACCCTTTTTATTTTGAAATGTTTATGGCTTTTCCAGTGTTTTACACAAGAAGTAAACTTATTTTTTCCGCAAGAGAAATGTGATGGAAGAAAAAAATTTCGGCGTCTATTTTCTAAATTCACGCCGAATTTAAGCACAGTTGTCTAAAGTTATATTTATTTTTATACACATGGTTGTATTGAGAAAATACATTATTACAACGTTGCCAGACTGATGATTTTTTTCTCAAATGAAATACTCTTCAACATATGTAAAAACTATATCAAGGCAAATTCAACTACTAGTTGAACTATTTAAATTATTTTGTCATAAATCCGCTGTTGGTTTTATACACTTCAGCACAGGTCGATAAGAATATGTATAAGTTTGTCATCTATACCTATAATTAGCCAAAAATATTGCATAAAATTAACTAAGTCCCGGTTCACACACGTCAAGTTTGACTCGTTAAGCGGCCTATAAACTTGCAATATTATTGTATATGATATTCGCCACATTATTTCCATTTTGTCCTATATTTCGCAATAAGACGAACAATGGTTTTATTCATTCAATAAAAAGGTGAGCATAACCTATAGGACTAATAAAAACACTTAACATCATAATGGAAACACTTCGACGTGTTTTGCTCAAAACAAGTATTTTTCTTCATAATGGAAACGCACTATAACATAAACAGCATTGTACAACGTTGCCAACACATTACAATTTCTTTTAGTTGTGCAACAAAAGTCAAAAGTCTTTTGATTGTTGCCAATATATTGTGCCACCTTCGAATATCACATACACATTGGCGATATAATTGTGCAACACTTAAAATTGAACAATTTTATTGCAAGTGTATTAGCCGCTTTTAGTCATAATGAAAAATGATTCAGAATACAGTATTTGCCTACATTCAAAATTTCTTTTTGTAATTATAACGATTTTATTAGAATTAGTGAATTTTTCGTTTCTTTTTTCGAAACCAAATATTAGAAATTTTCTGTTCTGCTTTGGGTGTTTTTTTTTTTTTAGAAAATACATATGTGATTTCTTTCGAAAATAGGATTTCTCTGGTGGCCGAACTTATATATTATTAGTTTGAAATTCTCCTTTGAAATTCTTTCAGATAATTTTATTGTTACACACATATATATTTTTTCAAATTTTTTCTTTCATGAAATTGGTGCTTTTTCCACATACTTATGCTGGTGACTTTGCTAATTTGGCAAATAATATAGATTTTTTCGATTTCAAATATTTTCTTAATTTTTACTATATAATTGTACTCAATTTATTTTGTAATCGTTTTAGTGGTTATATTTTTCATAAAAAACACTAAATTATCATTGATAGTTGCCAATCACAGATATAGCAAAGTTCTTCACCAATATTTACTATTAACACAAATGAATAGTTTGGGAGTCATTGCTTATAAGCTGTCAAATTCTAATTTTGACATCTACAATACAAAATGTCAACAAAATACGAAAGAAGAAAAAGAATCTGCAATAATAGTGTAATGTAGATAAAAATAAAAAAATTCCGCGACGTCTGTGCATAAAAATATAAAATTTATTTAATATTAGTAATGAAATTCACTGAAAAAAGAAAGAAATTAAAATGATAACGATTAATTTGAGAATTTTGTAAAAGTGCGATAAAAACGAGCGTCGGGACTACATGAAAAAGTTTCCAGAACTTTTAAAGAACTTCAAGACAGAGTCAACACCTAAAATATATACAGATAGAAATATGAGAATTATAAAATAAAAAAAAAAAAAAACGCAACAAATAAAGGCAGCTAAAAGTAAAATTAGCTACCAGTTAGTTATTGCTAAGGTTGGTCATTTTTAAATATCTGAGATAATAGACCATAAAAACAAAAGTTAATAGTGGTTTTGGAAAGATAATATTTGTTCCAAACAAAAAGAGTATTAAGAAAATTTTGTGATAAATGTGTAAACTTAATCAAGTGTGAAGAGTTTTTAGCAGTTAGTGCTTAATATTGTAAAATACAAGAATTTTTTTCATAATTTTAAGGTAAGTTTTCAAATATTTCTTTTAAAATTGTTCCTTTTTCCCCCAGGAACAACCAAACGACTAATAGGCACCATGATTATATTTTCTTCTCTTGTGCTTTTTATTCTTTTTTTATTCATGTTAGTGGATCACCCAGGCACCCATTACATGCAGTTTACACAAAAACCATTTTGCGTTTGTTGTCTCCTCTCTAGATTGTGGGGCTGGCTAAATATTATTTTTGTTTGGCAGCTGCTTCTGCTACAACTTCTCTAGAAAAGCCAGCTGTGGCTGTAGTTGTTTTCGCCTGCTGCCAACAGTCTGTGTGTTTCTCCTCCCTTTCAACAACCATTTGATGTTATTATTTATATTTTTTTTCAACTTTTTTACATACCTATATTTTTCATACATATTTAAATCAATTTTTTCTAAACTGTTTCGTAATTTATTCAACTTTTGTTTTTTATTGTTTTACATTATTGTAGGTATGTACCTATGTTGTCCCTCTGACTGTGTAGCTAAACTAGCTAGTCTATTTTTTCTTTCTGTGTATTGAACAACGCCTACACTCCCCTGTTTCTTGTTGTTGTTTTATTTTGTTTATAAATAGTTTTTTATTTTGATTAATCTAATTTATTGTTTGTTAAAGAGCTGTTTATATCAAGTTTTATATTTAATGTTTCTACTTTGCTTAAAGTTTTTGGTTTTGTTTTAATAATCACCATTTTTCTTCATTAAACCGGAACAGGCAGCATGTTTTTGTATTTTTGCATATTCTTGTTTCCTTTGTTTGCCGGCGAAACGCCCTAATTTCCAATTTGATTTCTTTGTTTTTGTATTGCAATTTATGCGTGTAGATGTGTTTGTATGTGAATTCTGTTATTATCGTCGTTTTCGTTTTGTCCTTTTTGTTATTTAAAGTTTATTTCAGTGTTGACAAAACTAATATGTATAAACTATTTGCAATAAAAAACAAGTTAGAGTGCTGTATCCGGCTGTGCTGTATATTTGTTACCCTACACCGACATTTAGAATATATAAGGAGTGGGCTCCTGATATCTTTAAATAATTAACCAGCTTTTCTAAAAACTGACTTTAGTATAATAATTGGTTGAAGTTTCGACCTAAATTAAATTTTTTGCCGACCATCAGACAGTTCTAGTCATACAAAACTTAATTTGACCTTTTTTTTAGCCGTACTTAAATAATTTTTAAGAAGGGAATTTACATTGGAACCATGATAAATTATAGATCAATAATCTCAAAATTCCGTTGAATGATTTCTGGTAGATTTGCAAAGGCCCAAATTTGTCCAAACTTCAAAACAGTAGTGAATTTATTTTGCGTTTTATAAGTTTTTAAAGTGCTTTTAAGAAGACTGCTTTTTATGGGACATATAGTAAGTTATGGACCGAATATCGCAAAATTACATGGTGTAATTTCTGGTCCTATAAAGTTAAATTGGGTCCAATTTTATAACAATCCCTTAATATATCTGCTGCGATTTTAGGCGTATTTAAATAATTTCCCAGAGTGGGTCTTATGTTGGACCTATGGTAAAATATGAATCGATCTTCACGAAATTTAACAGTATGATTTTTAATATTAAGTTTTTTGACTGACCAAATTTAACTTCAATAGCATTATTCGTTGCTGCTTTAGGCGTACTAACGGGCTCTCCCAGAGTGTCTTTTTATCGTGCTAATCGTTAATTATGTACCGATCTTCACCAAATTTGGCAGTGTAATTTCTAGTCTTATAAAATAAAGAAAAACTCAATTTCACTACAATATCATAATTCGTTAAGGTTTTATGCGTATGAAAGTATTTTCCGAGAGTAGGCTTTCATAAGTTATAAACCGACCTTTAGATTAGGTTAACCTAACCTAACCGACCTTTACCAAAGTTAGTATGCAGTATGAGTTCTAGTTCTATGAAACTATGACAAACTAAATTTTTATTTCAGTAGCGTTATTTGGACGGAAATGGCTAAATCGACTTAAAATCGCCAACTAGTGGTGGAGGGTATAAAACACTATAAAAGGTTTTGTTAATAAGTAAGTTTTAGATAAGCAAATGATTAGCCTACTGTATCATATTCTGATGATGGGGCTGCCAATAGCCAGCTGAAAAAAAACGACACTCTGCCACCCTAAATCAATTGTTTTTTAACTTACTAATGGCCAATTTCACCAAGTTCGGTTAAAACTAACCTTTAATTAAAGTTCCGGTTACCAACATGTTTTGACAGCTATAACTTATAGTTAATTATAACCACATGGAAACAAATCAAAGTCCTTGCCAATAATATAAGAGAATGGAGAGAATTTGTTAACGCCCTATGTTCTTCGTGAACTTTTTTTTTAAGTATACATATACATACATATATATATATATATATATATATATATATATATATTAATTAAAATATTTGCATAATTAAAGTACAAATTTTAAAAATTACAGATTTGAAAGCACACGATTATGAAAAGGGCTATTGTTTTTTAATACACTTTTCACATAGGGAAAGAAGTTTATTTTCTAAAGTAATCAATTTCGTTTCTTAGAACAAGAAAATCCATAATAATTTCTTGATTTTAAGTTGCTTTGTTCGGATTTAGTAAAATTTTGTTAAATAAAGAAACATTTTGCTTAAACCACACATATATTTAAATAAGTAATTTTTGGTAAAGGAAAAATTCTCAAAATTGAGTAAACTTACATATCTGGGGTATCAATACACAACCTATCTAAAAATATCGGTGGGGTTGGAGAAGTGAGCGTGGCACTTCCCGTATTATAGATTTCTGAATATCTGCAGAACGGCAAGGGCCAAAGTTTCTACATTAGGTACAAGCATTTAAGTTATCAATAGGTACACAGGTTAGGTTAGAGTGGCCGGTCACAAAGACCCCGCATAGACCAAATAGGTCCATAGCGTTACCACAATTGTACGATAACCCACAGAAGAAAGTAAAAAGGTCAGTCAGATGTGATGGTATCCAAGGTACCCCACACTCTCTTGACGAATGCAAGGAGTCTCATTAACCCAATCCCAGAGACTTCCCCGAGATCTTGGAGATAATGATCTCCCAGACAGTTCGCCCTGGAGCGCACGAGTGCCGGACAGTAGCATAGCAAGTGCTCTACCGTCTCCTTTTCCCCTGGTACCCCACAAAATCTACAATTGTCACTATTCAACCGGCCCGCCCTATAGGCGTATACCGCAGTCCAACAATGACCCGTTATAAAACCTATCAGAAGTCTACAGTCCCTTCTCGATAGCGACAGAAGAATTTTCGACGACTCCGGATCATAGGATCCCCACATAACCTTGGAAACCCTGCACGTTTCTGAGTTTTCCCAAAACGCCTCCGATCTCCTCCGTATAGCAGAGTCCGCATCCCTCCTTATATTCTGAATTGGAGCCGGGATGACCACCATCCTATCGCGTGGTAAACGGGCCCCCCGTTTCGCAAATTCGTCCACCTCTTCGTTACCCTCTATGCCCTGGTGACCGCGAACCCAGTAGATATGCACTCTCCTATTGACACAGAGTCTATCTATCGAGTCCCTACACTCCTGGACGACAGATGAGTATGAGTATTCCGCGGTTATAGCCTTGATCGCCGCCTGACTATCAATGAAAAAGTTTACCCGCGAGTTCTCGGTGCCGGGAACACGTGCCAAATCAGCAGCCATTTTGGCTGCAAAAACCTCCGCCTGGAAAACGCTGCAGTAATCGGGAAGCTTATACGATTCCCGAATACCCAGTTCTCGGCAGTAGACTGCAGCTCCAACTCCGTCCTCCATTTTGGAACCATCAGTGTAGAATCTGAAGGTCCCTTGGCCTGATCGGAGTCCTGCCAACCAACCGTCCTCCTCTAGGGTAACTCGCGGTTTCCCTCCAAGTGTCAGTCTCGGAATGGTGTAGTCACTGCTACAATCTATTCCCCTTATAATACTACCGTGACCATAGAGTCCATATGCAAATTGTCCCGTCGCCCTTAAGCGGATCGCAGACCTCCTTGCAGTTCCTTCTGCCACTAGATGAATCGGCTGCAAGTCCAGGATCACATCCATTGCCGCAGTCGGTGTACTACGCAGAGCACCGGTGATACTAAGTTCGGCGAGTCTCTGTACGCCCGTTAGCATATTCCGGTACGATACCTTATCCAAGGCCGTCCACCACACAAGTATCCCGTAGAGTAGGATTGGTCTCGCCACCGCTGTGTAGACCCAATGTGTAAGAGCAGGGGTTAGACCCCACGTTTTGCCCAGCATTCCCTTACATGCGTAGAGCGCAATCGTTGCCTTCTTCACCCTCTCCTCCACATTCAGTCTCCACGACAGTTTGCTATCCAGTATTACTCCCAGATACTTAGTGTGGTATTTAAGTTCCAGGTTAGTACCCCCTAGTTTAGGTCTCCTCCATGGACCAACTTTATACCTTTTCGTAAATAGTACTAGGTCCGTCTTCTCGGGATTAACTCCCAGTCCTACTCCGGCTGCCCATTGGTTGATTATCGCCAATGTAGCCTCCATTACAGAACTAATAGTATTCAGATCCTTGCCAGTAACTATCACCGCCACATCATCTGCGTATGCGGTCATCTTTGCTGCCCCGTCCTGAAGTCTATTGAGAAGTTCGTTGACGACAAGCGTCCATAGCATCGGCGAGAGTACCCCTCCCTGGGGGGTTCCCCGGTGTGCCCTCTTTGTTATCCTGGAGTTGCCCCACGCCGCGGATATAGTTCTACACCGTAGCAGGTTACCAATCCAGTTTTTAGCATGCGGATGTGCCCCAGTGCGAGATAAGCTGGCCAAAATTGCCTCTGTGGACACATTATTGAATGCTCCCGCGATATCCAGAAACACACCCATAGCGAAGTCCTTATAGCTCAGGGTCTTCTCAATCAGCGAGACAACTGAATGAAGTGCCGTCTCAGTTGATTTACCCTTCGTGTACGCATGTTGATTGACAGAGAGAATGGTCGGCCTCATGTTACCCTTGACATGATAGTCCAAGATTCTCTCCAACGTCTTCAGCAGGAAGGATGTGAGACTTATAGGTCTAAAATCTTTTGGGTACATATGACTGCTCCTGCCCGATTTCGGCAGAAATACAATCTTAGATATCCTCCAAGATTTAGGCACATAGTTAACCCTCAGACATCCCTTAAAAATTTCCACCAGCCATGGTACTATCCGTTGTCTCCCCTGCTGCAGTTGCGCCGGGATAATTCCGTCAAGACCAGGCGACTTATATGGCTGGAACGAATCGATTGCCCATTCCACCCCCTCGTAGGTGATGATACCGCTATCACCATCTGCCAGAACAGAAGTTTCATCAGTTGGAATGGGATCATCAGAGCAGCCCGGAAAGTGTGTATCCACAAGCACCCCCAACGTTTCCGCGCTGCTCCCTGTCCATTCTCCGTTTTCCCTACAAACCGTACTCGGCATTACCGGACTGCCCACTAGCATCCTCCGCAGTCTTGCCGTTTCGGTTGTCTTCTCTATATTATCGCAGAAACTTTTCCACGAAGCTCGTTTAGCCCTTCGCACGTCGCGCTTATACCCCCTAAGAGCGTCCTTATACTCCCCCCAGCACTCAGACCGGTCGACAATTTTCGCCAGTTTGAATAGCTCACGAAGCTCGCGTCTTCCAGAGTCCAGCTGACCACTCCACCACGGTGGTCTGGACTTACGCCTAGCTCGTGTCGGGGGACACGACTTCTCATAGGATCTAGTAACGCCCGATACCAATGTGTCTATAGCCGAATCTATGTCCCCTGAACTAACCAATGTTCCCGAGTGACCTAGGTCCCTGTTCAAAAGTGAAGAGTATTTGGCCCAGTCCGTATTCCTTGGGTTCCTAAACACTGTTTCGTTAGGTATAGTGTAATCTAACAAAAATGATATGTAGGAGTGATCAGAGAAGGATGGCTGCGTAAGCACCTTCCAGTCATCTATCACTGTTTTATAATCAGTATAAAGCGTCACATCAAGCACATTCTCCGAGGTAGGGCCCCTATACGTGGGGACCTCACCTCTATTCGCAATTTGTATATTATTCTGTAATATAAAAGCAATAAGATCCTCACCTCTACTGTTTGTATCCTTACTGCCCCATATTGTGTGATGAGCGTTAGCATCCGTACCCACCACCAGGTTCTGTCTCCTTCTACAAGCTTCCTCGACTAGTCTATGGAGTTCTACTGGCGGGGCATCCCCATCGTGTGGCATATAGGATGATGCAAAAAGTACCATGTCATCTCTGCCATCAATAGGTACACAACACCCGACAAAATTTCATTCGTTGAACTTGCATTTAAAACAAAAACAATATCATAAAATTTGTTTTTTTCTTATATGTAAGTTAGTCGAACAAAGTCTGCGCATTACATTGACAAAATTTCGTCAAGATCGGTGTACAATTTTTAAAATGTTCTATAAAAAGCAACAACTAAAGACACGAGTCCCACATAGTTTTGCCGTCCCGGGAATTCCCGGGAACAAGCTCTAGTTAAAAATTTCATAAAAATGCAACCATGCTGTTGTCCAGTTCTACCAAATTAAAAAGATTGAAAACAGCTGATAACGTTAAATCCCGGCTAACATTTTGTATCATAATCGAATATTTTAGGAATCATCTTCACGATAACCGAATATGAGTTCATTTTTCGACCATAAATTATACTCTCGTTGTGAGCTAATGGTACTCTACAAATAAATCACCTCAAAGAATCATTTGTGTTACAATTTTCTCATGTCTTTGTGGGCAATTTAATCATTAGTTTTTTGTCTCATTTTACCAATGTAAATTATAAGTTTTTGATTATATTTTAAACCAAATTTTTATTATTTTAATCAGGCTTAAGTTCATAAAATTTAATTTTCATTAAATTATTTTATGAAGAAAGGAATTTTTACTACATGAAATTAATTCAAATTTATAGATCATTTTTCATTCTTGACTGACGCTGTGATCAGCGTTGCCACGACCAAAAGAAATTTGTAACCAAAATGTAAAAATAAAGTTACCAAAAGCGAAAAAAAGTAACCAAAATTATTTTGTATTAAGGCCAAAATACATTGATCAAAATACTCATCAAGCATTGTGGTAGGATTAGTGAAAATGTGTTTGTATGTGTGACACCGGCAACGCTTGATGAAAAATCAAAAAATTTAGATATGACGGCGAATATTACGTCCAGCACCCGTACACGTTGAATTCGCCGGCAGGACAAGCATTTGACAAGTGCATTTGGGCCTTTAAACACGGAAAGAACTATTTACTAAATCACCAGAAAATATGGCTTGAACCAAAAAAAAAATTTTCACCATTCTCGTCCAAGCCAAACATTTTTTATTGTAAACATATGTGTGGCTTGGTTTATTGATATATAAATAAATTGATGAAATCCGCCATGAATATTTTACAAAATACAAGGAAAAGCCTAAATTTTTTACATTAAAACGTGAAGCATATAAAAATAAGAAACTTTTTATTGATATGCTTAACATTTTTTTTTTTTTTTTTTTTTTTGGATTTGGGTGCAAGATATGTTAAAAATCATATGCTTGCAATGGCAAAACCTTAGGTTTATATGCCAGGACTAGAAGATTTGTATGCTATTCCTTCACATACAGTTGCATACTATAAAAAGGGAGGTGCTACAAGGATTGCACAGAACGACCTATACCGTCGTATAGGAAGATGGAAATCCTGAAGTCCACTCCACAGATTCTCTCCAATTGAATTTTGAATGGTCTTCTACCAGTAGCTAGTTTTTTTCCTTTATTTTAAGAGTTTTGACTGGAACTCTACCAGTTAGTTAAAGAGTTTTAAATGGTCCTCCACCAATATCTATCAATTTAAGTCAAAAATCGTTGGCCACTTATTTCCGCATGGTCACCGCCAAGCTAAATAAGGTTAAAACGAATGCATGTGATTAATGCCGAAAACACGAAAAACTGTAAATTATTACAGTTACACGACGCCACGCCATCAACCAATGCTGTGAAACGCAAAACGCAAGAAAGACAGACAAACAAGAACGACCTGATTGTCCTTAAAATTAATGACAACGAGCGCGAGCTGCTTCCCCGTCCAGAGCAGTTTTACGAGTGATATGCTTAACATATCAATATGTTAAGTTGTTCCAAAACAAAAAAATTGGTTATTTTTGTGTTGATAAAAAGTAACCAAAATGGAAAAAAAGTACACAAGTACACATTGGAAAAAAAAGTCACCAATTTTGGTTAAAAGTAACCAAAACGGCAACGATGGCTGTGATTGAACCACGTTCACGGACAGGTTTATCTGATATGTTTCGATAGTAACCACACTATTTCCTCAGAAATCTTTGTCATCCAACCCTCACAGTCATTGACGACGACTGGCAGTCACCCGATTAATTAAACTTTTAATAAAAACCTAAAAGCAGCTTTTTATAATTTTAATGTTAAAATCCGGTTTTTACTTAAGGTGTGATAACACCAAAAGCTGAAGCATAATCAGAAAATCCTATTTCAATAACCTTTTCTTAATGATTGACAGGAAGCATTTATTTATAAGGAGCATTATTTTTTCATTTCATAAAATGATTCACAAAAAATTTCTTTTACAAAAGCAACAAATAATTATTATTTGCCAACATAAAAATAAAAAAACCAAAATCTTTATAAACATAACTAATGAATCAAATTATAATTATAATACCTATATAACCACCAAAATAAATAATCTAATTTAAATCCGATTAAACCAAAAATAGCCAAAGCAAATCTAGAGTCATACAAGTACCATGAATCATATTCGAAATATTTTTCTACCATACTTTCTTGGGATACCCATCCAACTGAGCGAAAGCAATCAAGACCGACCAGCCGATCGATCAACTGGCAACAGCAACAACAACAAACAGTTCAAGTGTTCTACAACAAACAATACAAAAGAATAACTACAACAACATCTTTTTAGTACTTAATACTTACCATACTGCCATGATTTGTTTCTTCTGATTTCATACATTTTCTAATTTCATTCATTTACTCGAGTCATTTTGACGAGAAGAAACGTCAGTAGTACATGTCTGAATGGTCATCAGAAGAAAGTAGGACAATAGTTTCGTGAATAATAGATGGACGACACTGATGTTATCTATTGGTTAGAATTAATTAGGTACTAAATTGAATTGAAATAGAAAACATTTTGTATGCTAAATAAAGTAGATGAGAGTCAAACAATTTTTTTTTTAATTCTTTTGTTGTTTATTTCTTTTGATTTGTATTTTTGCATTATTACGGCAACAATAAAACAAATTTAAGAATTTTTGGCTAACAGCCTAGTAAAGGGGGCGAAATGATCAAACAAATTTGAATACTATGTTCGAAGGCAGGGTTTTAAAGGCATTATTTCGTAAATATGTACTTCCATTTTATCTACTATTTTGCAGATGACAGCAACCTTTGACATTCGTATTCATTTGATTATAGACCAAACGTATCTGATGTTGGTGCTACGAGGCAAAACATGAATGATATGCGAGGGTCGAATTAAATGCCCGAAATACCCAATTTTGTATGCTGTCGCATAAAAGCACGACGGATTAAGGTGCCTCACCTGTAGATATGGGTGGTATAATTATTGAGGAGTCAGAATCTCTTGATCCTATGGGCATAGGAATAGAGTGTGATGCCCGATGGACAAAATATATATTTAAGGTGTCGAAAGCACCATTTAAGTGCCTTGGCTTTTTAAAAAGGTAATGGAGATCATTTCTCCAACTGACGTCCTTACTTTTTATACCTAACTATATCCGACCGCGAATGGAATGCAACTTTCATGTGAGGGCCGGTGCGCCAAAATCTATTTTGGAGCTTCTCGATCGCGTGCAGAAGAGGGCGAAGGTTCTCATTGGTGACAGTAGTGTACCGAATTATATTGTTTTTGCCTGATTTATCGTTACTTCAGTGGGAAGTATTCTGATGAAATAAGGGATCTGATTTCCATAATTCCAGGTTCCATTTTTAAGTTTAAAAAGTTGTTGTATTTTTGTATTTTTCGCTATGAGATTGTAACCGTTTTCTTCTTATTTCACCTTAAGCTGCAACTCGTTGTGGCCAAGCTTTGCTAAACTCTTAAAAGTATTGAGTAGCAAATATGCTCAAAAAATATGGGCGAGACCATTTTTAGATATGCCCTATTTTATTTGTAAAAATGACCTAAATATAGGGTATCTGAAAAACCGCTACAGCCGAAAGAGTAGGGAATCTGAAAAGCACACCTTTAAAAACATACCAAAAAGATGTGATCAAACGGCAATATTTCTGAAACTTCAATTCTAAAGTGCATTTTTTTCATAATCACATTTTTTTTGCTTTCTAAAAAAAAATTGTCGACTTTGAGCAGCTCCCCCACCTAAAATTTTTATCGAATTAGAAAAATTTTTTAATTGTAATAAGTAGGTAGATCTTTATACGATGTTTGCAACCATAATATGGTTGTGGCTTCTTGATGGAGGACTATTTTAACCATAAAATGATTGTCGGTGACAATAATATGGTTAAATTAAACATAATCACCCCTATTGTGAATAAAAATTCCTTGGGAGTTTTTTTCCATTTTTCCTATGTTAATTCAACTGTAAAAATGGGAAAAGGGAAAACTCCCAAGGATTTTTTATTCACGATAGGGGTGTTAATGTTCCAAATTTTTTTAAAAATAGTGTTGTTGGCGGTGACCATATTTTAACATGTTTTTTCTCTGGGTGTTTCACAAAATTGTGTCATCAAATTTTGTATTTTTGCCAAGGGTTTTAGGAAAAGGCGCTACTGTGCGTCGTTGCAAATTTTTTTATTTTTGTAAATTTTGTTCAACGTCAACGATATTTGTGATTAGCTCTTTAACGTCTGCAATTTTCAAATTCGGCTTCAGTTTGTTTTATTTGACATTTCTAAAGAAACGACGTTTCAAAGTCTTTGACATGAGTTTCAGACCAATTTGTGTTCAACGTCAAGGATATTTGTGATTAGCTCTTTAACTTTTGCAATTTTCAAATTCGGCTTCTGCTTGTTTTATTTGACATTTCTAAAGTAACTACGTTTGATAGTCTTTAAAATGAGTTTCAGACCCATTTTTTCTCACTTTTCGAGAAACGATAGAATATTTGGCGCGAAAAATTCTTACCAAAGAACATAGACGCAGATAAATTTTTATTTGTTTAGAAAAATTTTCATGTTTATTAAAATTGAATGCAATCTTTTATACTGCTGTTACTCTGGGGAATTTTGCTATTAGGCCATTATGCAGATGAGCAAAATTAAATAGAAGTATGTGTTAGTAAATAAGGAAAGAAGCATTAAGTGGTAGTAGTGCCTTCCTTTGGTACTGTCTAGATACCATCCATCTTTCTGTTTTAACTCATACAACTATGATGTAAAGTCAGTCAGCCGTCTTTCGTCCATTGTAGCGTGGGTGAATGATTTTTATTCGTGATGTGGCAAACAGTGGTGGTATTGTACGACTTGTTTCTTGTTGGCATGAGGTGGAAATTCATTTCGTAGTTTTCACTTGTTTTATGTATTTCATGATTTTGGTTTTGTTCTCTTAGTCTTGTTGCTCATTTTCTTGACTATTTCAAAATATTGGCTAAAATATTTATGTGTTTTTTGTTTTGTTGGCTCTTAAGTTTTTTTTTTCGATAAATTTACGTACTCGCTGCCATTTATTCGAAAATTTTTTCTATTGTTTTATTATTTTTTTTTTTTGCTTTAATTTTATTTTCATTTCATTGCTTGTTTTTGGGTTTTCTGCATTTTAATACTACACTAAAACCCGAAGAGGTGATGGTCATTGCAAAGCTGTGCCACAACAACAGCAACAATGATGATGGTATAGCAACATGCTTAAATACAAACAAATAATAACACGAAAAATTAAGAATGAAAAAGATAAAAAAAATTGTTGTGTCTATAAACAAATTAGAAATTATTAGTGGATGAAAATATTTTCCTTATAGGTTTGTTAAATTGATAAATAGGAGGGTAGCTTAAAAAATATCTTTAAAAAAATACCATTTAAGCAATGATTCATTGTTGATCTAAAATAAGTGTAATTTTTTTTAAATTAAACAAATAAAATCATATTCTGAAATTTTAAACCGATATTTTTTATGACCAAAAATAATTACTTTATTTTCTCGATGTTTTACTCAAAAACCAATTTAATATAAGAGTCCTGCCCATTTTAACATTTTCTGTAAAAATGTCATTCTCAAAATATTCATGCATTGCTATGTCATCTCAACTCAAACAAGGTGTTATGACATGGTATGCCAACTCAAACATGCTGTCTAAGCATGTCATTGCAACTATGCTTAGCTGTTGTATGCTGCTGTGCTCAATACCATGTCTTTCAATATTTTGTTTTATACGTTTCCGAGAAATTTTCTTCACCGAAACTTTATATTGATTAATTAATTTTTTAACCAGATATGGGCCAAAACTAATGAAAACTATTAACGAGAATAGTTTTTTCGGGTAAGTTTACTTAAAACTGTTTTCTCCTACTCTATAGCTGTAACTGTGCCGAAGACAGGAAAACAAAATTCCAATTGGTTTCCCAGATATAGCATATAATCTGAACAGCAGCTTAAACTAGAAAAACACTTTGTCAATTTGATAAGCACTTCAGAAATCCCACACGAAAAGAATTTTGCACTTGATGACGATGTGTTAAAAATTACTGTAAAAACTATGTACAGATTTACAGCCTGGCCCACGATGTCGACCGCTATCGTTCGTTTTAATTTTCAACGACAAACAGCTGATTTGCGCCCCAATAACAATTTTCACCATATCGGATATCGGATGCCATAATTTGGCCCCAGCATTTAGTGTTTTATTTATTTTTGAAATTTTATTACATTTTTACAATATTTTGGAAAAAAAATGCTAAAATGTAAACAAATGGTCATCTTAGTCATTTACACCCCTTCCAGGTTTTTTAAAGTTTTTTATTTGGGCATTAAGTTGTAGAAACAATCTGAAAATCACGTGATTTGAAATCGCATGTGCTTTTAAAATCACAAGTGTGGTTTTCTGTAAATCACAGCGTTTTTGTGTTTTTCATTTGGCGAAAGCACAAGCACACTCTTGTTTTCTTTATTTTGATTGTTTTATTTTACAAATTATTTTGTAAATACATATGTGTGTACATACATTAAAAGAAAATTAATTAAAATTTAAATTCCTGGATGTTATATACCATTGCCTGGAGCTGCTGTGCTATCTTTAATTCATCTCAAAAAAAAGCATGAACCAACCCATTGAGTATTTTATTTAAGTAATTTATTGTTAAGGTCATCGTACAAATAATTTTAACCGGAATTTAGGGTATTTATTGGCTTAAATCGTAGGAACTATAGTTTTGAAATATTAAAGTTTCATTTGCTTATTCTTATTGATCTTAGCTTATCGATCGACTGCTTAAGCGAGCGACAACAAGCAATTCATTATCGTACCCTTAAGCAGACCAGCAAAGCCTCAGTAACAGTAATGTAACCGTACAGTAAAAAGTAAGAAAAATACATTTTCTACAGATTTACCTGATACGGTTAAGTTCAGTGTTGCCATAACTGTTTGATGGGAATATGCCAAAACTTAAAAAAAATCTGCTAAATCTTAAAATTAAGAAAATCTGCTAAGATTAAAACATAAAATTTTTAATATATTAAATTTTCTAAAAATATGTTAAACTTGTACATACAATAAAAATTTCCTTAAAATCTGCTGAATTTTTATAAAAAATATTATGTTAAAAATATGCTTACTAAGAAGGAATTTTAAAATATATTTTATCTAAACTTTTATTTAAAAAAAAGTATTATATTAATAATGCGAAAAACGAAGAACCATGTAGTAATAATTTGAATACAAAATTGCTTGAAAATATGTAAAGTAAGTCTATTTGAAACAAAGTTTGCTTAAAAATTCTGCTTTTCTAAAAAGTAAAAATCTGCTATGGACAAGGAAATATGCTAAAAAGCAGTTAGAATCAAAATGTAATTTTCCAACTCAATCTGCTAAATCTAGCAGAAAATATGCTAACATGGGAACACTGGTTAAGTTACATCTTACGACCTATAATCGCTCTAATTGCTTTTCACACAACAAAATGAAGCAGCGGATTTGCAACGTTACTGTTACTTTCAGCTTACTGGGGCCTAACTATATAGACTTGTCGACAGGTTTTACGTGTCAAATGTAATCCATTTGTTTGCTGTCAAATAATTGTATTGCCACATCAACAATTCCACAAATAAATCGGCAAAACATATAATTTAAGCCATACAAAAATACAGCTCTGTGCTACAAACAAAGCAAAATACAAAACAAAGGAGTAAACAAAAAATATAGAACAGAATTTTGTGAAAAATATTTTATAAAACTGTATAATTTTATTAGTGATGTAAAAAAAAAAAAAATGGGTAAATCCATGTCAAAACGACCGAAGGTACGATACGACACCTTCCGATTTAAATGAAATTTTGTGAGAAGGTTCCTTTTATCTTATAAGGAACATATATGAACGAAAAAAAATTTAAAAATTTTTTTCCAAATTTATGTCATATTCAAAATGTCATAATTTCGCCGAATTAGCCGAATGTGTTGAGCTTATTTCTTCAATATCTCGAAAACTACTTTACATAAAGAGATTAATTTTTAGGCTAGCTCTTGTTTTCGAGATATACCGTTATTTCGAAAATGGAGAAGGCTGCCCAACAAATATTCGCGTAACTCAAAAACGGTTTGGCTTATTGAAATTACCCATCTAGGTGCATCCCACGCGCTGCAGGGGCTAAATTAAAGAATTTTATTAAACCGCCATATTTGTATGGAACACCGCGTAGTATAAAAATCGACTTTTTCATTGATTCTGGTTTTAGTAGCAAAAAAAAACAAAAGGCATAATATGCAATATTGTCAATTGTCAAAACAAGTGGTAGGTTTTACAAGAAAAATAGAGGAAACATAAATTACAAATAGCTAAAGGCGATTTATCAATTAATCATTTTAAATCGTTTTTGCTTCTCGTGTAAAGTTTTCAAAATGTTTGCGTTTTAGGTGATGATATGTAATTATAAAAAATTATTTAGTGTTGGTGTGTAAAGAAATAATTTTGTTTAATATTCCAAGAAAATGCCTCTGTCGCAAACACAAGTGACTGATTTTGACATTTGCGGCCGCATAATATTTCTTATTGGGGCGCAAATTTGTATAAAAACTATACGTTATCGCTCGCTTGCATTGTCGATCGACTTGTCGTGCTGGAAATTGTTAGTGGGGAGCAAATCAGCTGTTTGTCGTTAAAAATGCAAACGAACGATAGCGGTCGACACCGTGGGCCAGGCTGTTAAGTTGATTTATTTTTTTTATTTTTAAATTAGATTTTTGTTCTTTTTTCGCCATTTTCTTAATAACCGAACTTTTTGATCTTTAAATCTTTATTACCCCTACTTATTACTCTCTGATATTTTGAATTCTTAAAAATCAATTAAAAATTCTTCAAAATCAATTAAAAATTCTTAAAGGCATTAAAAAATTTCATAAAATACATGGTAATAAAATGTCAAAATTTTTAAACTTTTGGCACATTTGTTGCACATAAGTTGTTGTCGTTTGTTTCTTCTACTTTTCTTGCCATTTGTTTTAGGTGGTAACAACCCCTTGTCTGTCTGTGCGATATTCTAAATGTTTTTTTTCTTTCTTGAAAGCGTTGGAGGTGGCGGGCAGTTAAAAACAATTTAGTTCAGTGCTGCGGTGCGGTGTGGTGCAGCAGCCAGCAGCAAGCTGCCTGCATTGTCGTCTTCACATCTTGAAATTATTATTTTTTAACAACAAAAAATTAATTACCCCTGCAAGTGTCTCAATTTAGTAAATTCTTACAAAACGAAATAATGTCATAAGTGGGTGTTGTGTCGCTTCTTATTTGTTGGCTTGCTTTTGGACTTGGGGCTGGGTAATAGTTTTTCGATGTTGATGTTGTAGTTTTTATGAAAATGAAAATATTTGTTTTGTCGGTTTTTACACTGTACGATTCTTTAGCCATTTAAACGATATTTTTTAATTGAAATAAAAAAGAAAATTAATTTACTACGAGTTGTTGAAATAAAATTTTATTAAAATAAATAAACAAAGATAAAAATGTATTTTAAGAAATATATAAATTATAAAAAGAACTGCATACATAGAAAATAATGCATTATTACTTTTAGAAAAATTATACCTACATTATATTTTTTTTAAATTCGCTTTAATCGTAGGCCTTTATAAAATGTAACATTTGTTAGCTTTTGTCTTAAAGGGTCTGCACACGGTCAAAATGCTTGTCATGCAGGCGAATTCACACGTGTAAGTGTGCTCGACGTAATATTCGCCGCCATGTCTCAACTTTTTGATTATCCATCCAGTGTTGCCAGAACATTTAGAGGTAAAATCAGCAAAAACCATAATTTTTCATCAAAAAATGTGCAAAACCTGCACCAAGATTTGAAAAATCTTTAATAAATATCCAAAACACATTTATGTACTTATTACGTTTTTTATGTTGTTTATTTAGAAAAAGATATAATTATTCATTTCAAAATATACGGCCAATGTTCTGGAATTTAAAGTCGATGGTAGCTTTAAAAGAAATTCTGGTAAATATCTATAAGTGGTCCCTGAAGTACGAGATTTAAAAAAGGAAATAATTTATAAACTTTCAACACAGAAAATTCTTAAAAATTTGTTTGATTTAAATTTCACTCGAATGCGCTTTTCAGAACATCGCTGATAATTTTTGGATATTTTTACATTAAAAATATCTATCCAAATTTAATTACTCAGGCTGAGTAATTAATCACATCTTTGTTATTTAAAAAAAAAACAAATTAAAAGTTAATGGCTTGTCATGTTGTTTAAACTATCACGGGTCTTATTGAAAATTTACCAGAGATAAAATATTGGACCAATTTAAGTTATTTATACATAAAAACATATGAATATATACGTAGGTATGTGCATTTATTTCCACATGGTTCCTCCATGAATGGTTGAAGTTTCCACCGAGCTAAAAAATCTGCAATTTTAAACCAAAAATCTTCAAATGTGCATTTTGACAATTTCGGGGTATAAAATCTGCAAAATGTGGATAAATCTGCACTTCTGGCATCACTGTATCCATTCAGCATCGTCGGTGTCACACATGTAAACACATTTCCACCAATACTACGATAGCGCTTGATGAGAAATCCCAGTAAAAAAAATTTGGGTTTTTTGAAGCACTTAAGAGAAAAAGCGCATAATCGAGCGCTTCAATTAGAGAAAATTATACAGCAGTTTGCAAAAATTATTGAAAACGGCATTTAAACAAGTAAAAGCAAAACATTAATGAATATGTTAATATAGTTAGCCATTAAAAAGCACTTTAGGAGAGCTTTGTTTGCATGATAAAAGAAGCGCTTATTGTTAGCAGAAAATAGTCCTCCAAACCGGGAACACCCCATATAAAAATCAGGCATCCCATCAGCAGGTTTGAAGCGGTTTGAGGTATGAGTTCATACATAAAACCTGCCTTTAAGGCTTTTTATAGTTTTTTATTAGTCTTTTTAGTAGATCATTGTGTATGTCTCAAATTGGCTTTAATCCTTAGTCTTTATATTGCCTCAAATTGGCTTTAATTTTGGTCTTAAGAAAGCCTTAAAAAATCTTTTATCGTAACACTTTGTATTGCCTCAAATTGTCTTTATTTAAACTTCTTTAGAAAGAGAACCAAAGACAGTTATTTGATATTTTTTTATAACAATTATCGGCCTCTATTTTAAATGTACAGTAGAATCCCGATAATTCGTAATCACAAGGGTCCGGCCATATCTTACGAATTATAGGGGTTTCGAATTAGCCGGGTTTCGATTTAACGGGGTTACAATAAAATAAATACGAATTAACGGGGTTTTTCAATTTATTTACTAAAACAATAAAAAAAAACATAAAAGACAATTGTTAAAAATAAAATATATAAAAATTATATATAAAACTTATTTATGTAACAAACTGATCTTAAAGAAAATAAACACACACACAAGCAAAAACCCTCGCAAAAAAAACCGGTAAATGTCATTCTTTCCATGTTTCTGTTGTTTTTATTACGAATTATAAGTGGTAGTTAGCAAAAAATTACGATTTATAAGAGGTAAAGAAGGGGACCAAAATTTATGAAAATTTTACGAATTAACGAGATTTTTTCAAGGGACCGACAGTTTATTACGAATTAACGGGAATTACGATTTATCGGGGTACGAATTATCGGGATTTGACTGTATTTATTTTAAAGAGTTTCTTTCTTTCAGGTTTGCCACTTACATATTTTTTATTTCAATTCTCTGAATATCTTGTTCATTAAAATATCGGGTTTTTTATTTAGATCAACGCATTTTGTTTTTTCAGCTGAAGCACATGCGGAAATAATTTTTTTTTCAAATCGATTATATCATTTTTGGAATACGACATTGATCAAATGGCCGCGGCGAGTTGGCCTGCAGTTCTTCTAACATTGTTGGCTTATCAACTGGCTCAGGAGTTGTAGTGTTAAGGGCTCTATTGACCTTAAACTTTGCTTATATTTTCGGAATATCGATCTTAATTAACAATCAAAACCCTTCGTTTATGTGAATTCTTCATTCTTTTTCAGTGAAGTGAATTAATTCTTTTTTTTCTTTCACCTTTCTGAAAGACATACAGCTTTCAGAATGAAGTGTCTATCTGTTTAAAGGATTGTTTAAATTGATATTGTAACAAGTAAGAGTGCTATATTCGACTGTGCCGAACCTTTGATAGAACAAGGTTCAACTTTTTTCTAATATGAGCGCAGTCGCTTTAAAAAAACTAATTTTTTAAAAAAATTTCAAAATTTTTGTTTTTTAAAAACTCACCAAAATTGAAAAATGCTTTTTAATTTTTCACAGATAAGTATATAAAAAACTAAGCTGCAAACAAGCCATAAATGATTAAAATCTGTTTTCAATATTTGATTTTATTTAGAAAAGGCGAAAATTTTAATTTTGCTGTTTTCACAACGCAAGTAAATGAACGTGTAGTAAAATTTATATGAAAAACATATACAAAATTTCATCTGAAATTTTGCTTTTCCCCATAAAGTTTTAAGGAAAAAAACATTTTATGTTTTCTGTTTGAATAAAATCGTCACTTTTTAGAAAAAAATCAACAAATCGTCAAAATGACGATAAATCGTCCAATCTGGCAGCCCTGTCTGTATTGAACACTTTTCCGGGAGTTAACCCCTAATTGCAATAAATAGAAATCCAGGGATCCCAGTTAATAGATTTTCCCCACTTTCCCTGGAGTAACCCCTTACTGCAATGTAAGTAGATAATATTTGACAGTTAAGTTTCGTACAGACGGTGGTCAGATCTTACAATGTTGTCATTAAAATTGCCTTGCAACTGTGTGAACATTGTGAAGCTCATTTTTAATTGGCAGATTTGTCAAGTTAATGCATCTGACAATAGCACCATTGTCAGAAAAATGACAACATTGTAAGATCTGACCACCGTCTGTACGAAGCTTAAAGGTCCAATTAGACGTAACGGCGAATTTAGAAACCAAAATTGAATTGGTTTGTATGGTATGTTTATAACGTTTTGGTAATACAGTGGCTATGGTAATACAGTTTTCGTATTGTTATGCCACGTCTATTTGGACCTTAAGGCCCGTTTTCACGACTTACCTTTAAAGTTCGATATAGTTAACGCTACCTTTAGCACTAGTAAGGAATAAAGTTACCTTCAACTATTTTTCGTTTTCACAACTTCTGTATAAAATAAACTTAACATTTTTAAAAAAGTGGCAATACTAAAGAAAATACCGAATTTTTTTGCCAAAATAAAAATACGAACTGGCAACTACGTACTTTTTTTACATTTACAAAATATACGTATAATTGGAGTTGCCATATATAAAAAATATGCGAATATAATATGGCAATCTCAAATCTAAACCTTACGACAAAAGTTAAAGGTAGAACGTTCCTCTCTTTAGCTTATCCTTCACTTTTAGGTTAAAGAGAACTTGTGATAATTAAAAACTCATTATCTGTTCGATAACTTCCTACATTTAGCTATCGTTAAGTCGTGAAAACGGGCCTAAGAGTGTTATTTACTTTAATGCAGACAAAAACTTATGATTAGATAGCAGTTTAAAGGAATTTAATAGAACAAGATTGATAAAAATATATTAAAATAAATCTTATATAAAATGAAAAATAAGGTTGAATTCCAAAACATCAAAATACCTTACTGTCAAAGTCAAAGCGAATTCACTTTGTAGGTGGAGTTGAAAATACAGCTGATCTTCTTTTTTTACTTAGAGAGAGAGAAATGCCAAAAGTCGTTTGGGTTTTTAACGAATCGACTAATTAAAGCAAAAATAAAAATACAATGTTGTTTTTATCGTTGAACTTATTGCTTTATTGCCACCACTGTTTAAATGAATTCGCTTTGCATTTATCGATAACTTAGGTGCACTTTGGGACAGACAACATTGTAAAATTTTACACGATTACACTGAAGAATACATTTGAAAAAGCGAGTTGCTTTACAACGGACGTTGTGGGAATCACCCTTATTTTGCTTTTTCAAAAGAACAAAACATTTTAAATCTCTGCGTGTCCAAATGGTCTAACATAATTAATGTGTTTGTGTGTCTATGAATTGTTTTGTATTTATTCTTATTCTGGCTCTGTTAAATAGTGACACCTACGCAATTCACACGTTTGTAGATTTAGAAGTTTTATTCTGCTCTTATTCACAGCTTTCGTACTTTTTATGTGCGATTCAATAGCAATGGCATAGTCTTTGGAGGTGTGTGCGTGATGTATTTAAAATTATTTTAAGTTTATAAAAAAGGCGCAGTGGGAGACAAAATTAGATATGTACTGATTTAACAAAGCTTTTATAAGCGGTCTTCTTATAGTCTTACGTTGTGTGGATCGTTTAAAAAATTTGGGAAATAAAGCGGCCGCTGCATGAACTTACGGTTAATGTCCACTTTATTTTGTCTCGCACTGTATATAATTAACAAGTGCTACCAGAAGTAGGGACAAATTCTTTTGTTTTCTTTACCAGTAGCATAGGAAAACCGGACAGTATCTTTTAAAATTTCGGTACCTGTATGAGTTATCATTTCTTTAATACAGACGTTATTGTCCCTTTAAAGAATAAAACTTCTAGTTTCCATTCTAAACGTCTGCATGCATGCAACTTTAAATTAAGAAATTAAACTTGCATTGCCAATTTCAATTATTCGCATTCGAAACAGTTGGCTTCGGGAACACCATAATTCGTGCAAGTTTGAATGCTTGGGTTTGCGAATACGTGATATTGTTGCACAGCAAAGCAATATGACTTAAAGAAGGTCGAATTTTATGTCTATCAGTATCAGTATACTTCGCCGATAATTTTTTAGAAAATGAAGTTTAAGTTTTTCTAAAAAGCTTTAAAAAATTAAATTTTTTTAAATCAAATTTCTATGCTTATGTTAATTTTAGTAAAAAAAATATTTAAAAATTTATGTAGTCAAATCTTGACTTTTAGGGAAAATCTGATTTGTTATGGAGTGTAATGTAGGCATTTTTAAAATAGTTTTCTGGCAACATTGATCCTTATTAAAAATATCTTAATCGCAACAAATATTCACTACAACCAGTGATGCCAACTCTTGAGACACTGAACGCGTGAACAAATTTGAAAACCGGTTCAAAAATGCCTAAATTTTTTAAGTAAAACAGCAAAGACTTTAAAGTTTAAACAAACAATTTATTAAAAAATATTATTGAGTTTGAGTGCGATCGATGGACATTTAATAGAACTATACAATAGAGCCGTCGACCTCCAGTTGTGCCAGTGCAAAATCAGCACTTCAGAACGGTAAGAGAAGAATTCTCCAAATTTGGTACACATAGCTTGGTTAGCAATACAATACTTCCCATACAATCTAATTAAAAATTTCTGTATACATAATTGGAGAACGGCAAGAACCAAAGTTAGTACAAGCATCTTGGTAATCAATAAACAACATCCCACAAAATGTGGGCGGGAGAAATGGGCGTTGCAAAAAATAGATTTATTTATATCTAAAGAAAGGCATTTATATAACTGTCTATTGCACCATTATTCGTTTGACCTAACGACCATTTTTAAAAAAATTTTGTAGGGAATGGGGTATATAGTTTTTTTATATTCCTCCTTTTTGAATCCAAAACCTGCTTCAAGAAATTTCGTATGGTTTCTAAGATATAAAGCATTAATTTTGCTGCATACCAACTACATATTTTGAAGATTAATAAGTACTGTTTTGCTCTACAAGCTACTCTTAGACGAATACCGCAAATTCCTCAGAAAAAAAGGTACAAAATAAATTTTACTGTTGCCTTGCTTTATCGCCGTAAGAAAAAAATTAGTTAAAACGAAAGAAAAATAAAATGACAAGAAAATAAATATTACTCTTGCTTCGCTTCATTGCCGTAAGAAAAAAAAGAAGTCAAAGCAAGAGAAAATGCCCCAACAACTCAATACACAGCAATAAGTATCCCAATTAGAAATTTCATCATTTTGCGAAGCACTAACGGTGCATTTAAAAATATAAGCGCACAATTATACGCTATGCCATGAGACATACAGAGATGCAGTAAAGTCAGTCAACCCAATAAAAAATGGAGCTTCCAACGAAGCAGGTTTGTAAGGGAGAAACATTAAAGTTTCGCTTACCATAGCGCTTACGGAAGACATGAATTTTATATGACGAGTTCCCACTTTGAAGCAATACATTTTTGACACATAAAGCGTTTTATTCAGCCGTAACTGTTTAAAAATGTTTTTTGGAAATCAAGCGGCAACCACCAACATAAAAATGAATTAGAATACTTTCTTAAAAATAAAAAAATTGATGTCATGATGGTTTCTGAAACTCATTTGATCTCAAGAAATACGTTAAAAATCAATGGTTATACACTATATGATACTAAGGACCCTCGAGATAGAGCTTGTGGAGGTTCTGCCATTTTAAGAAAAAATCGAATCAAACCCTACCTAATGTGTGATCATCGTGAAGATTATCTCCAAGCAACGAACATTTGTGTTGAAGAGCTAAATCGAAACATAGTAATTTCACCACCTAGATTTGCAATATCAGAAAGCCAATATTATAAATATGATAAGCTATTGGGGCCCTGTTTCCTGGCTGCTGGCGATTATAACGCTAAACATACCTTCTGGGGGTCACGACTAATAACACCAAAGGGTCGTGTTCTATATAAAACAATCTCTAAAATTAATTTAAATGTTGTCGCAAGCGGACATTCAACATCCCAATAAAAAATTTTATCATTTTGCGAAGCACTAATGGTACATTTAAAAAATAAGCGCACAATTATGCGCTACGCCACATGACATACAGAAATGCAGTAAAGTAAGTGAAAGAACTCTCAACAACTTTTATAAAAAAAATAGCATTTCAAGTGCTACGGCATTCCCTTACTACGAAGCAGGTTTGTAAGGGAGAATACTAAAAAATAACTGTATCAAAACATTCAGTGTGTAACGCCGATCGTTGCATCCAGCAATTTTTATATGCGCTGAATAATGCGCTTTTTGTGTCAAAAAGGTATTGCTTCAAAGTGGGAACTCGCCATATAAAATTCATGTCTTCCGTAAGCGCAATGGTAAGTGAAACGTTTATGTTTCTCCCTTACAAACCTGCTTCGTTGGAAGCTCCATTTTTTATTGAGATATTGGCCTGCTGATCCGCAAAAAATTCCAGATGTCATCGATTTTGGCGTGGTTAAAAGCATCCCCACAGAAACGATTCACGTTGAAGCTTCCTAAGAACTATCCTCTGATCACACACCTACAATTGTTACTATAACAAACACCAATAGAATTGTATCTCCCTCTGGTTACATAGCGACGCCAGCTACACAAATAAATTAGTTAATATATAAAAAATATCTCAGTACCCATTGCACAGAAAATATTCCGCTTAGCACACCGGAAAATGTGGATCTCTCAACTGTCAATTTTGACAGTTATCTAAAACTAGCTGTTCAACATTCCAGCAAAACCCTTAAAAAAAAAACCATTAATAATAAAATATATTCTAAAGATGTCGAGCGCCTCTTAAATGAAAAAAGGAGAGTTCGAAGAGAGTGGCAATTGCACAGATCCTCTCAAATTAAGAAGTTATTAAAAGAGTGTAAAAGTGGAAAAATATCTCACGGACCTAGATGCAACTCCACAATCAGACTACTCATTATGGCGTGCAGTTAGAAATCTCAAAAGGCCAGCTATATCGAAACCACCATTAAGAAACCTGAATGGAAGTTGGGCAAGAAGTGATAATGAAAAAGGAAACCTGTTTGTAAATCATTTGAAAAACGTATTTACCCCAAATATATCTGACGATATAGCGGACGAGTTGCCGCCTGTTAATGTTAGAGCAGCTATCCCCCTAAGATTTGAGATTAGGGAAAAATAAAAAGGCTATTTGTGAATTAAACACCAAGAAGGCACCTGTTATTGATAAGATTCGTAACAAAATGCTTTTGGAGCTCCCTCGCATAGCAAAGAAAATTATTCTTTTTATTCAAGAATGGAAGGTCTCCTTAGTTACGATGATACCAAAGCCAGGAAAAGATCATACAAAAGTTGAGTCATATAGGCCTATCAGCTTATTATCTAATATATCAAAGCTGTTTGAGAAGCTCTTAGCGTCAAAATTAATCCAAATTTTAAATGACAATGGGTGTATACCTAACCATCAATTCGGATTCAGAAGAAACCATACCACAATTGAACAAACCCATCGGATAGTAAACGCCATAAAAATAGTCTTTGAAGAAAGAAAAAATTGCTCTGCTCTCTTCATCGATGTTTCTCAAGCTTTTGATAAAGTATGACATGAAGGCTTGTTACATAAATTGAAACAAAATTTACCAGCAAACACACTCAAGCTATTAGAAAGCTACTTAGTCGGTCGTCAATTTTTTATTAAAGAAGGAAACTTCTTAAGTTCAACTCAGCCAATTGGCGCTGGAGTCCCACAAGGCAGCATTCTGGGCCCTCTATTATATTTACTAAATTTATACTTCGGACATGCCAACAAACAATTACACACAAACTGCAACATTTGCGGACGACACAGCCTTTCTAAGCGAGCACGAAAACCGTCATGAAGCATCACGTTACCTACAGGATCATATATTTCAACTTGAAATATCGTTAAAACAATGGAGGATAAAGGTCAATGAGCAAAAAGGCGTACATATAACATTCACCTTGCGTCGGGAATCATGACCCCCTATTAAAATCAATAATCAAATAATACCTCAAAATTCGCATGTAAAATATCTCGGTATACATTTAGATCGCCGTTTAACGTGGAAAAGCCATATAGAGGCAAAATTAACTCAAATGAAACTAAAAGCCATCCAAATTCATTGGCTTATTGGAAGAAACTCTGTCCTTAGTCTTGACTGCAAACTTCTACTATACAACTCCATCTTAAAGCCAATCTGGTGCTATGGTATTAAGTTATGGGGCACTGCCTTGGCCTCTAATATAGAAAAAATTCAAAGGCACCCAAAAAAACCTCTTCGAATAATCACAGCTGCCCCTTGGTATGCTAAAAACTCAAATATTCACAAGGATCTCAATGTTCCATTAGTTAAAACTATGATTACGAAATATGCAGTAAAATACTTTAAAAGGCTCGAATTGCATCCGAACCCACTAGCTCGAAGTATTTTACATGATAGCGGCCACACTCGCTTAAGAAGAAGAGACACTGCAGCACTTACCCAATTAGATGAGCGATAAACACCCATATATGTGAACAGAACCCGCGATGAAGAAAATTTTGTCCGGCACTGGCAGGACATAAAATAAAGTAGGAGGATAAGATTTGTTTAATTATTGTTAGTTCATATTTAATAAATATATGAAGATTCAATAAATAAATAATGAAAAAAAAAAAAAAAAAATTGCTATTAACTTCTAGGTTCGTTCATGAACGTTCACAAAAATTAAAATTTTTCTTCAAAACATATGCCGGAAGCAGTGGTCAAAATACAAAAAAATTCTATCGGGTATATTTTCAGAAAACTTCATGTAAGCCTTCATTGTTGTTTTTCGCCACTAAGACTTTTTGGCATATGCGCCAAACCAATAATAAGCTGACGAATTAATATATTGCTAATAATTTGTATAACTAAATCACGACCCAAAATTTATCTATTCAATATCTCTTTCACTATTTTCCATTTGCACATTTTTAAATTTCTTAGACAGTTTTCACAATTCGATGCTGCCAGAAAACCAAAAAATTTTAAATTCGGGTTAAAAGAGCTAAATAGTGATAACAAAAAGGGATACAATTTGGGCGTTTTTTAGTTAAGGGCTAAACATCTTTTTCGCATTACAGTAACTTAAAATAGCGCTTTATCTAGCTCAAACAGGCCTAAGTTGGCATCACTGACTACAATCCCATAAATTTATTCCTTAAGTGAAGGTCAAATTAAAACAACTTTTATTTTTCACTCAGCTGATGTTAAAACATAAACATAATAAGAGCTTAGATTTTTTTTAAAACAACAATTATAAAATTTAATTAAAATTTTTAAAGAAAAACCGCAATTTATAATAAAAAAAATTTTTGCTTTTTCTCAAATAAATTTAATATAATTTTATTCGGTTTTTTTTAATCAGACTAAAATAAATTTATGATTTTTATACAAACGCATACAATATTATGTCATGAGATTTCTCCATAATAAACATTTTATAATAATTTATTTTTATTAATAATAAAATTTTCTCTTTTAATTATTGCATAATCTGTTGGTGGTGTTTTATTATAATTTGTCAGAAATTTTGTCAACAAAAAATTTTTTAAGTATAAATTTATAAAAGAAATTTAATTAAAATGATTAAATGACCTTGAGAAAAAGTGTCAGTGTCATTGTACTCAATTTTTTTTTGCTGTTTTTCAATTTGTTTGTACAGTATCTCGTAACTGAAACTGACAAAAGTAATAAGATTTTTTTTAAACTAATGAAATTTAAAAAAAAAATTATATTTTAAAAAGAAAATTCAGTTAAAAATAAATTTGAGTTTTAAATTAAGGAAAAAAAACAAGTTGGTTATTTACCAAAACGTTTTATTTCTATTAAGGCAAATAAAAGTGGGTGACTATTTAGAGCAGGTGAATTAAATGTCCTGATGTTATTAAAGTAGGGCTTAATGAACCCATCATTTGGCAACGAGGTGTTAGGTCAGTTATTATCCTAATAGCCAGCCTTTTTACACTGATCAACATCTAACATCTACCATCAAAGTTGTAGAAAATGTGAAACACTCGTTTTCATTGTTTACATTTAATAGCTGCCATCAAACAAAAATGTCACCATATTAAAAAAAAAAGTATTATTTTTCTTAAAATAAACTTTTGTAGAAAGTGCCAACATTTAAAACAAACACAAAAATGTATTTCAAATTCATTTTTTTTTTAAATATAAAAAGTTTTTAACAGAAAAAAACATTGCAAAAAAGGTTACTGTTGCTTTCAAAATAAACGTCTTTTTGTCAGTGATGCCACAATAATAATAGAACTTATTGCCACTTTTCTAGTGATGACACTAAAATAATCAAAAGATGTAGAATGGAATAAAATGAGATAGGAACAAATTGTAAAGATGCTGATTTTTAGACATATTTGATTACTATAGGCTTTTTACACTGATCAACATCTAACATCTACCATCAAAGATGTAGAAAATGTGAAACACTCGTTTACATTGCTCACATCTAACATCAAACAAAAATGTCACAATTTTTGAAAAAAATGTTTTTTTTAAAAAAAAAGTTTTTTTTTAAAAAAAAAAAGTTTTTTTCTACAAAAGTGCCAAAATTTAAAAAGAAAACACAATAATGTATTTGAAGTTCAATTTGTTTAAAAATATAAAAAATACTTAACAAAACAACATTGCAATAAAAGAGAAAACTTGACAAACCGTAACGCTGCTTTCAAAACAAACATTTTTTTGTCAGTGATGCCACAATAATAAAAGAACTTATTGCTACTTTTCTAGTGATGTCACTAAAATAATCGAAAGATGTAGAGTGAAATAAAATGAGATAGAAACATCTTTTAACCCGGCGCCGGGGGGGTGGATTTTAGCTACAAGGACATGGGGGTTGGGTCATAATGACCCACTTATTAAACTCGAGGTTTTTTGCTATATTTACGAAAAAATATATACAATTTAGATTGAATCTAACCTTATTAAGGAAATAAAACATGACTTTGTTAAAAAATAACATATTTACTTTTATTTTTAAACAAAAAACATTTCATATTAAAAAGGTTAACAAAGGAGGCTTCTTCTAGCTTAAATATAATAAACACTTATTTTTTTATTAGTCTTTAAATTAAATTGACATTTTTATGCCTTTATGACTAATTAATGCTTATAAAAAAATAAGAAAAAATCATTTTGAAGGATCATCGAAGGATCATCATATGCAAGATACATAAAATACAACTGGCGCAAAATAGCTACGTTGACTGTGGGGATGGGTCATATTTACCTTTTTTAACTTTGAGCACGTGTTACTCGAAGTACAATCGTCATGCAACTGATTTGAAATTTATAACATTCAGAGAGATTCAATATCACCAGCTACTGAGAAGAGCGTAGAGAAGAGAAGTACATTTTTAAAACCACAATCCATTCAAAAAGTGACGGGTAATTTTGACCCATCCCCCCCGGCGCCGGGTTAAAGATGTTGAAAGCTGTTGGCTTTTAGCCCTATGTATTTCTTATGGAAAGATGGTAACATCTTCGCAAATTGATGGTAGATGTCAGATGTTGATCAGTGTAAAAAGCCTTTAATGGGTAAAATAGTGCAAATAAGGATGCCATATGTATGAGTTTATGTTATGATTTTATGGTTAACTAATCGTTAAAAAATAAACTCAAGTTTTTTCTATTTTTTTCTTAAATTTTTTCCCAATCTGTTAAGCATAAATAAATTTACAAAATCGTTGACCTGCTTTTATAACAAAACAAAAAAACTTACAAAAAAAAAACCACTGGCGGCCACATTAATAAAGTGTTTTGACCGCTTGGCGCCTTAAAAAGAAATTAACAAACATTTGAATTCAAAAAAACAAATAAAAGGATAATTGCCACATTCATTTTAAAGCCAAATCCAATGTTTTTGTTAAATCTGTTCTAAATCTACCTCTTACAAGACAAAAAAAAAAAAAAAATAAAAGAAAAAACAGAACAAATTTTAAAATTTGTTCTTGAAAGCAGAAAAACGTTAGTATTTTTTTGTTTTCAGATTTAGTTCGTTTCCTTGAAAACTTTCGTCCCCAGTTTAATTATAAATGAATTTATTTTTGATGAAATTCAGTGCAGGTGGTCACAAATATCTTTAAGTGATTTATATATAAAATTTTAATGATGGCTCCGTCTTACTATTCACTATTTTGGCGATCGAATGTAGTTGTACATATTTTAAGGGAAATACATTAATTCCTCTTTGTGGCGATTAAAAATTTCACACTTTTATTAATTGGTTTTAAAATAAAAATTTTTTCTAAATATAAAATTCAAAAAATTTTCTTTTATTTTTAATTGGCCAACGTATTTTTAAATAACAAAAAAAAAAAAAATAATCAAAACAGGTAACAAGACAACTGCATGTCAATAAAATGAAAATATTCTCATTTCAAATTTATTTTTAAAAAACAGTTTAACTAAAAATAACCATATTGACTCAGTAGAGAAAGAAAGTTTTGTAATGGTGGTGTAGGGGTTTTTTCTTTGAATTTGTGTGGAGATTTGAAAAAAGAAGAGGGGGAAAACTTATCCTTATAACGGTTGTCGTAAACGACATAGTCGTTGTTTGCTGTACACATAAAAAATTCTCGCTAATTTTTTTTTCAATTAAAGTAATTATCAAAAATAAAATCAGTTCTAATTAAAGATTTAATCAAGTGAATTAAACTTTTAATCAAGTTTATTTAATTTTTTAACCCATTTAAGCCCAAACAAAAACTACCGGACAAAAAATAAAATATTGTTTATTTTATTATTTAATTCATTACATATAAACAAAAAACAAAAAAAAAAATTTTTTTTTTTTTTTTTTTTTTGGAATTAAAGAGGTGCACCCAAATTGGCACTACGGTCACTAAAAAAAAAATTAAAAAAAAATTTTTTTTTGATGTTATAGAAATTTCTGAAATTTTAGTTTATCAATAAGGCAAACATATATTGAATAATGTCAAAAACTTTGTCATAAGCCGGAAATAATGAAGTGTTCCCAAATTGGCACAGCGGGCGTAAATGGGTTAATAATATTTATTTGTTTACTGGTGCAAATTTAATTAATTTTTTAATTTATATCACAAATATTTTAATTGAAATAAATATATCGCCCATGTTCTGAAAAGTGCAAAACGCTTAAAATTTGCGTTTTCAATTTGAAAACGCCATACAGGTGTTCTGAAAAACGAAAACGCTAGAAATTTGGCGTTTTCAAACCGCTATTTTATTAAAACTGCACTTTAAAGAGGAAAGGAAATGGTCCACAATTTCAATTTAATATGTTTTCTTTTTATTTAAGGAAAAACTTGTAACATTTTTTCACGATTTTAATTAAAAAAATGCAATATAAAAATTTGCTTTAGCTTGTCAATTGTTTGACGCAGTAGTTTACTTATGAACATGTAGGAACGCTGTAGGAATTTTAATTATAAATTTATTTCACAGAACTAATTTGTAAATTATTTGTTTGTTTACGTTTTTTTATAATAAAACATATGTTTTCTTTGCTCAAACACAACTTCGAAAAAAAGCAAAACGCAAGCAAATCGCCTGGTTTTCAGAACATGCTAAAATGCGTTTTTCAAATCGTAAGCGATTTGAAAACGCTGCGTTTTCCAGAACATGGACGTATTACAAAAAACGACAGAGTCGTTTACGACATCCATAAAAATACTGAATATTTTACATATCATTAAAGAAGGCTTATCTCAAGCTCTTTATATTCGGCTGTGACGATTATTCGTAACGGTTTTATGAGTACTAAAGTGTTTTCCGAGAGTGAACTTCATACGAGGCATATGCTTAACTATGGACCGATCTTTACGAGATTTGGAAGTAGGATTTTTGGTCATATAAAATGAGTTTGTGCAATTTTAATAAAAATCGTTGCATTCATTCTGTCACCAATTTATGTCAGTCTGTAGAAAAATTATTATTTTATTATTTTTGATTGTGGTTGGTTTACATTTGAATTCACAACTCTGTTCCTACTAAACCGATTTTGCTGGATTTGGGATTGAACCAAACTTCTTTGGTTAATTAGAAACAATCTGCCGTTTTTGTTCTTTTCTTTTGAGTGGGTTGAAAGTGAGCGTGTTTTCAACAGACGGATGGACAGATGGACTAGAAAAAATTTACATACAATTATACTTGATAATATGTTTTTTGAAACTAAAAGCTATAATTTTCTGATATGGGTGTCACAACAAATCTGTGCGTGACAGAAACAAATAAGTTTGTGTTTTGCAATGAGGGTATATAGTAAAGTAATAATTAGCATACAGAATCCGTGTGGCAAAAACCTTGTTGGTCAGTGTAATTGTCAAATCCTCTGAACATACAAAATTTACGTCATTACTAACCAAAGGAAAAGCTAAAGTAAAAATATGCAATATGAAGATATGTACAAGATATTCTGGTGGTGTATATATACACTCTATACAGAGTCATTCCTAAGAATAAGTACATATCTATAGCTTCAATGTTAACCAAAGATTGGCTTGAGCAAAACGTATGTGAAATATTGAGGGAAAAAGACTTTTGTAAAAAGCTTTATAAATTGAAATTTAACTCAATAATTCCCAGATTCTATTTTTTAAGATTGTTTGAAAATTTTAACCTAAGGTTATTAATTTATATTAGACATCAATTACGGAAATATTAAGAAATATTTTATTTTTTTTAAAAACGCCCCCTTGGGAAAGTAGAATCCGTTGTGTCAATTTCGTTCTATTTTTACTTCCTTTGATTATTTACATTTTTGTAAACGGCTTGAAATTTTTCATATCAAAATACCAGGAATTGTTTTTAATCATACAGGTGTTTCCTGTTAATATCTAAACGTCAAACCCTAATAACAAATCACAATTTTTATTTAATTTGCTAAAAATAAAATTAAAGAAAACAATTTATGTAGGTTGTCTATCAGTTGGCAAATTAGACAGTTAAAATGCCCTTCACTTTTATTATTAATTTAAAAACAATGGCGAAGAAAGTTTTTTAAACATTCGACAGTTTTATATTTCAACCAGTGACCTGCGCCGTGGAACTTTATCGGCGGGGGCGGCTGACGCAAAAAATACTCGTTGGCGGCTAGAAGCCGGCTTCTAGCCGATAGAATATATATGAAAATTAAATGAACATTTGTGTGAACATATTTGTAAGTGTTTATATTCAGCCTTATTTCGGTTCTCGATGTCGAAAACGACTCAGTAGTAGATTAAGGTAAATTAAATTAAAGTTCTTTAATCTACTACAAAATTCGACTTACTGTGTTACCGACAACGAGAACCGTAATAAGGCTGATTATAACACAAACAATTTAAGCCATTTTCGTACTATAATTTACTGCTCTTAACTCATTTTCGTATATGTCGTTATGTTGAAAATTTTGATAAAATTTTGGTGCTTTATAAACAAGAACTGACAGTATTGGGAGGCAGACATTCAGCCTTATTTCGGTTCTGGATGTCGAAAACGACTCAGTAGTAGATTAAAGTAAATTAAATTAAAGTTCTTTAATCTACTACAAAATTCGACTTACTGTGTTACCGACAACGAGAACCGTAATAAGGCTGATTATCAGAGTTGTACTTTTTAAGGATAGTCAAAGAAAAAAGAACTTGGTAAGGTGTTAGAAAAGAGAATAAACATTTTTTACAAAGTAATCGGTTGCTTAGCTGGATCTGATTTTTAGCTGAAAACTTGTCGGCGGCGGCGGCTACAGATATTTTTATCGGGTTAGCCGGCTCTTAGCCGCTTCGGCGCAGGTCTCTGATTCCAACATGTTTTAAAAGAACTTACTATCAGTAAGGTTTAAAAATTTTTTTCCGCGGAAAATACGCTAAACGTAATATTTAAAATCTTTCGAAATCAAATTTTAATAAAAATAATTATGTATTTTTGCTAAAATTTCAAAAATTTGAAGTGTCTTTGCTCATAACTCAGTCATTTATGATACGATTTGATTATTTTTTCAGCAAAATAGTTCTAAAATTTTGAAATTGAAAACCATTATAATAGAGTTTATTAAAATTTTTGAAAGCATTACTTTTCGATTGATAAATCATACATATGCATTAGAATGAACGTTATGTAGGAACTTTGTAACCTAAATTTCAACTATTAGAAGGACATCGTTATTTCTATAAGGATCTAGAATATATATAAATACCTTATGGGATCTCAGATCTACATTATAGATATTACAAACATAATGACAAACTTATAAATACCCTCTACACCTGTTATAAAAAGTATACAAATGGTGAGCAGTGGGGGTTTTTAAGCGAAAAAAAATCAAAATTTGTTCACCAAATTCTAGTCGGATTTTAATTAAACTATAGACGTCTTTTGAAGGGTTAAATAAGGTTAAACTAAGCAATTATTTATAATTTATATTCAACAAAATTAGGGAATCAACCAATAGTTCTTGCGTCAGTTGGTTAACGATTGCAACTGAAAGTTTTTAACCAACAGTTTATCCAAAGCGCTGGCAATTGACTACCACCTCGAAAGCAAAAGATAGTTATATCAGTTCTTTTTCTCACTCAGTTTTTTCTTATTCGGTCTGACTACGGTTGGCATTGTTTTAAACGCCTATGTCGTTTTTTTTTTAACTACCTTAAGTAACACCCAACGTGTGTTCCTTAATCTACTGCAAAAAATATTTTTAAAAGTAAGATTAATTAAATAAATGTGTCTTTGCATCCTTTGCAACCAAATTACGGTGAAGGGTCTGCGGCACGTATTAAGTGCTAGCCTGCACAATTTCTTTTTGAACTCTTTACCCTAGTGCCGCTGTTACAAATAATCACTGAAGGAAGTGCATGCGACGAATTAACGTAAGTGTACATTGAAAGAATTTTCTTCACAATACCAATGAATTTTGACATTAAAATTGCATTAAAAAGGAACCTATGCAGCGCTTCGTTGGATCAATGAAACCTGTTTATTTATTTTTTTTTTTATTTATTATTTTTTTTTTTAATAATTCCCTAAACTAATCGCGCGAAGCTTTACGCTTGTCTGCAGGAACCAGAGTCTCTGGCGGGAATCGATCCCGCAACCTTGGAGTGATAGACTAGATCACTAGCGTACAGTGGCAGTGTAGGTTTTGAATAAAAAAACTATGTTTCTTGCCATTACTCAATTTAGAGCGTAAATATGTCCATAACAACAATAATAACGTTGATTTTTTTTTTGCTAACGCATAATTAAAAAAGACCACATAAAGAGAGAACAAGCTTTTTCGTATACACCATTTGGTTGACAACAGTTTAAAATAAGGGTGTGTTTTTTTAAAGGAGAACATTTGTTTGTTCATTACTTATTACATACTATATGTAGGTAGGTATGTACATATGAAAGAAAACTAAAAACATACATATTTATGGATTCAAAGTTTTTGTTTCATTACTATAATGACATTTTTCATTGTTATAATGAAAATTTAAATTTATGAAGGCATGCTTTACGAAATATTTTTATACTTTTAATTATTGAGACTATAGAGTTATTTGAATGTTAAATATAAATTTGGACTTCAAGAAGAATTCTTGACAAAAGTACGGAAAAAACAGAAGTAAAGAAAAAACATGTAAAATCAATTGAAATAGATAATCATTCAAAAAAAGCAAACTTCGATCTACCAAAGGTTAAAATACAATTTGGTTTAAGGATTGATGTTTGACTATTGACGTCAGCAGCCGTCGATGGCTGCGAGTGTAAAACGGCAAATCCATCTGAGGAGATCGAGTGGTTGCGATCGAAACATGTCATGGTAACCTGCCGGCCTGGGTTCGAGCCCCGGCCACGGTCAAGAATGAAAGATTATCAGGAACAATTTTAATTGATTTTCATGTTGTAAAATTCCTTTCTTCATAAAAATAATTTAATGAAAATTAAATTTAATGAACTTAAGCCTAATTAAAAATATTAAAAATTTGGATTTTTTTCAATTATTGAAATATGTTGCTTTTATAAAAAAATGTTTGATTTCATAAATTTAATGGCATATTACATTTGATGTATGAAATAATTAAATCTTACATTTTTTAATTAACAATTGAACATTTTTTTAAGGAAACTATAATTTTGTATTAATTTATGAATATAATTAAGTTTTTATATTGTTTTTTTTTATGTTCCCAATTAAAATTTTTTGTTTAACTTGGACAAACTTAAGTTTTCATATATCCAATGAAAATTTTTAATGTAATTACGAAATCCAATGAAGCGATTTTAACGAAAATACTTCATTATAACTATGAAATTCCATTTAGACAATGAAAATTTGCATTTAACCAATGAAAATATTTTTATGAAAACGATTCATTAAATATATGAAGTATTTTTCTTTCAGTGTATGAACGTGTAGAAGCAAAAAACAAGAGTTTTACTATAGTGAAAGTGCGGGTACGAAAAAATATAAATATGTATATAAATATAATATATACATATATATATATACATATATATATACATATATATATTCATATATATATATATATGTATGCAATGTGCATATTTCGAGTACATGAAATTTTTTCACTTTTTTTAACGGAATCTTCAAAATATTTGAAAATCGTGCATATAGATCCAAATTTCTTGCTCTTATTCTTAGAAAAATCGGAGGAAAATCATTTTTACCATAAAGGGCATTTTTACAGTACATAGCTCTACCATGTGCACATTTAAAGGACATGTGCCGAATTTGTACACTATGCATATGAAAATTTTTGTTGCCACATATTTCATATAAAAACTGCGTTTTTATTTCCGCCATCATGTTTTTCATTATTGAAAAACAGTGTTACCGTTGTGTTTATTGAAACAGTGTTACCGTTGTGATACTAAAGTATCAATTTTTGTTTATTTGTTTAATTGTTTATATGTTTAATTGTTTAAGTGTTTAATTGCTTATTTGTTTATTTGCTTATTTGTTTATTTGTTTAATTGTTTATTTTCTTATTTTTTTATTTGTTTACTTGTTTGTTTATTTGTTTGTTTATTTGTTTATTTATTTATTTGTTTATTTGTTTATTTGTGTATTTGTTTATTTGTTTATTTGTTTAATTGTTTATTTGTTTATTTGTTTAATTGTTTATTTGTTTAATTGTTTATTTTCTTATTTTTTTATTTGTTTACTTGTTTTTTATTTGTTTATTTATTTGTTTATTTATTTATTTGTTTATTTGTTTAATTGTTTAATTGTTTATTTGTTTATTTGTTTAATTGTTTATTTGTTTAATTGTTTATTTTCTTATTTTTTTATTTGTTTACTTGTTTTTTATTTGTTTATTTATTTGTTTATTTATTTATTTGTTTATTTATTTATTTGTTTAATTGTTTATTTGTTTATTTGATTAAATGCTTATTTGTGTATTTGTTTAATTGTTTATTTTTTTATTTGTTTATTTGTTTATTTTCTTATTTTTTTATTTGTTTACTTGTTTGTTTATTTGTTTGTTTATTTATTTATTTGTTTATTTGTTTAATTCTTTATTTGTTTAATTGTTTATTTGTTTAAATGTTTATTTGTGTATTTGTTTATTTGTTTATTTGTTTATTTTTTTATTTGTTTACTTGTTTGTTTATTTGTTTGTTTATTTGTTTATTTGTATAATTGTTTAATTGTTTATTTTCTTATTTTTTTATTTGTTTACTTGTTTATTTGTTTAATTGTTTATTTTTTTATTTGTTTATTTGTTTGTTTGTTTATTAGTTTATTTGTTTAATTGTTTAATTGTTTATTTGTGTATTTGTTTATTTGTTTATTTGTTTGTTTGTTTGTTTATTAGTTTATTTGTTTATTTGTATAATTGTTTACTTGTTTAATTGTTTATTTTCTTATTTTTTTATTTGTTTACTGGTTTATTTGTTTATTTTTTTATTTGTTTACTTGTTTGTTTATTTGTTTGTTTATTTGTTTATTTGTATAATTGTTTACTTGTTTAATTGTTTATTTTCTTATTTTTTTATTTGTTTACTTGTTTATTTGTTTAATTGTTTATTTGTTTATTTTTTTATTTGTTTGTTTATTTGTTTGTTTGTTTATTAGTTTATTTGTTTATTTGTTTAATTGTTTAATTGTTTATTTTCTTATTTTTTTATTTGTTTACTTGTTTGTTTATTTGTTTGTTTATTTATTTATTTGTTTATTTGTTTAATTGTGTAATTGTTTATTTATTGAAATGTTTATTTGTGTATTTTTTTATTTGTTTGTTTGTTTGTTTGTTTGTTTGTTTTTAATACATATGTTTGTTTGTCATAGATTTGTGCCCAGTTCTGGGCAGCTATAGAACATTTTCTTCAATATATTTCTATTCTGTATTCAAAATTTTCTATGAGAGCCCCCTTAAGGAATGGAGATAACGTGTAGGTATCTTAGAAAGATATTGTGTGAATAAAAAATAAAGTGGGATTGGTCATAGATTTGACATCGTACGCGCTGCACGGGCCAACTTTAAAAATTTAATTAAACCGCCATATTTGTATGAAAGCCTCTCTACAGGGTGCAGATAAGGTAAAAGTATGTTTAAAGAAAATGTTGGGGCCAAAAAAATAATAGACGCCGGTCATACATTTTATCCCCTTAGGCGAGATTCCTGGGCAGTTATGGATCTTTTTCTTCAATAGATAGCGGTTAAGTATGTTAAAAATAAATTATGGAGATGAAAAATAAACTGAGGTTTGTCATAGATTTGACCCGTCTAGGAATATACTACGCGTTGCAGGGGCCAACTTTAAGAATTTCATTAAACCGCCATATTTGCATGGTAGCCTCCAAGGGGTGAAGATGAGTTGCTGGTATATTAAAAGAAAATGTTTAGGACAAAATACTAATAGAGGTCGGTCATACATTTCTCCCCTAGGGGGATTTCCTGGGCAGTTATGGGACTTTTTCTTCAATAAATTTCTAGTCTGTATTAAAAATTTTGTATGGGAGCCCCCTTAAGGAATGGAGATAGCGGTTAGGTATGTTAGCAATAAATGGTGGAGATGAAAAATAAAGTGAGGTTGGTCATAGATTTGACCCAATAATCAGTACTTACTGTATCTAAATTGTATTTGTGATTTTACTCTAAGTAAAATTTCAAAAATTTATAAAAATTTTCACAAATACAATTTGGATATAGAAGTTAGTGATTATTGTAGACCTGTCTATAGTCTTCATTTTCCACTCGGTTTGATTCCCTAAAATGGAAGGGTTTGGACACAGTGGCCATATCCCTCACACAGCACTTTCATGTGAATTTTACTCTAAGTCAAATTTTCAAAAACTTATAAAAATTTTCACAAATACAATTTGGATATACTAATTAGTGATTATTGTAGCCCTGTCTATAGTCTTCATTTTCCATTCGGTTTGATTCCATAAAATGGAAGGGCTTGGACACAGTGGCCATATCCCTCACACAGCACTTTCATGTGAATTTTACTCTAAGTCAAATTTTCAAAAACTTATAAAAATTTTCACAAATACAATTTCGATATACTAATTAGTGATTATTGTAGCCCTGTCTATAGTCTTCATTTTCCATTCGGTTTGATTCCATAAAATGGAAGGGCTTGGACACAGTGGCCATATCCCTCACACAGCACTTTCATGTGAATTTTACTCTAAGTCAAATTTTCAAAAACTTATAAAAATTTTCACAAATACAATTTCGATATACTAATTAGTGATTATTGTAGCCCTGTCTATAGTCTTCATTTTCCATTCGGTTTGATTCCATAAAATGGAAGGGCTTGGACACAGTGGCCATATCCCTCACACAGCACTTTCATGTGAATTTTACTCTAAGTCAAATTTTCAAAAACTTATAAAAATTTTCACAAATACAACTTCGATATACTAATTAGTGATTATTGTAGCCCTGTCTATAGTCTTCATTTTCCATTCGATTTGATTCCCTAAAATGGAAGGGTTTGGACACAGTGGCCATATCCCTCACACAGCACTTTCATGTGAATTTTACTCTAAGTCAAATTTTCAAAAACTTATAAAAATTTTCACAAATACAATTTGGATATACTAATTAGTGATTATTGTAGCCCTGTCTATAGTCTTCATTTTCCATTCGGTTTGATTCCATAAAATGGAAGGGCTTGGACACAGTGGCCATATCCCTCACACAGCACTTTCATGTGAATTTTACTCTAAGTCAAATTTTCAAAAATTTATAAAAATTTTCACAAATACAATTTGGATATACTAATTAGTGATTATTGTAGCCCTGTCTATAGTCTTCATTTTCCATTCGGTTTGATTCCATAAAATGGAAGGGCTTGGACACAGTGGCCATATCCCTCACACAGCACTTTCATGTGAATTTTACTCTAAGTCAAATTTTCAAAAACTTATAAAAATTTTCACAAATACAATTTCGATATACTAATTAGTGATTATTGTAGCCCTGTCTATAGTCTTCATTTTCCATTCGGTTTGATTCCATAAAATGGAAGGGCTTGGACACAGTGGCCATATCCCTCACACAGCACTTTCATGTGAATTTTACTCTAAGTCAAATTTTCAAAAACTTATAAAAATTTTCACAAATACAACTTCGATATACTAATTAGTGATTATTGTAGCCCTGTCTATAGTCTTCATTTTCCATTCGATTTGATTCCCTAAAATGGAAGGGTTTGGACACAGTGGCCATATCCCTCACACAGCACTTTCATGTGAATTTTACTCTAAGTAAAATTTAAAAAATTTATAAAAATTTTCACAAATACAATTTGGATATAGTAATTATTGATTATTGTAGCCCTGTCTATAGTCTTCATTTTCCATTCGGTTTGATTCCCTAAAATGGAAGGGTTTGGACACAGTGGCCATATCCCTCACACAGCACTTTCATGTGAATTTTACTCTAAGTCAAATTTTCAAAAACTTATAAAAATTTTCACAAATACAATTTCGATATACTAATTAGTGATTATTGTAGCCCTGTCTATAGTCTTCATTTTCCATTCGGTTTGATTCCATAAAATGGAAGGGCTTGGACACAGTGGCCATACCCCTCACACAGCACTTTCATGTGAATTTTACTCTAAGTCAAATTTTCAAAAACTTATAAAAATTTTCACAAATACAATTTGGATATACTAATTAGTGATTATTGTAGCCCTGTCTATAGTCTTCATTTTCCATTCGGTTTGATTCCATAAAATGGAAGGGCTTGGACACAGTGGCCATACCCCTCACACAGCACTTTCATGTGAATTTTACTCTAAGTCAAATTTTCAAAAACTTATAAAAATTTTCACAAATACAATTTGGATATACTAATTAGTGATTATTGTAGCCCTGTCTATAGTCTTCATTTTCCATTCGGTTTGATTCCATAAAATGGAAGGGCTTGGACACAGTGGCCATACCCCTCACACAGCACTTTCATGTGAATTTTACTCTAAGTCAAATTTTCAAAAACTTATAAAAATTTTCACAAATACAATTTGGATATACTAATTAGTGATTATTGTAGCCCTGTCTATAGTCTTCATTTTCCATTCGGTTTGATTCCATAAAATGGAAGGGCTTGGACACAGTGGCCATACCCCTCACACAGCACTTTCATGTGAATTTTACTCTAAGTCAAATTTTCAAAAACTTATAAAAATTTTCACAAATACAATTTGGATATACTAATTAGTGATTATTGTAGCCCTGTCTATAGTCTTCATTTTCCATTCGGTTTGATTCCATAAAATGGAAGGGCTTGGACACAGTGGCCATACCCCTCACACAGCACTTTCATGTGAATTTTACTCTAAGTCAAATTTTCAAAAACTTATAAAAATTTTCACAAATACAATTTGGATATACTAATTAGTGATTATTGTAGCCCTGTCTATAGTCTTCATTTTCCATTCGGTTTGATTCCATAAAATGGAAGGGCTTGGACACAGTGGCCATATCCCTCACACAGCACTTTCATGTGAATTTTACTCTAAGTCAAATTTTCAAAAACTTATAAAAATTTTCACAAATACAATTTCGATATACTAATTAGTGATTATTGTAGCCCTGTCTATAGTCTTCATTTTCCATTCGGTTTGATTCCCTAAAATGGAAGGGTTTGGACACAGTGACCATACCCCTCACACAGCACTTTCATGTGAATTTTACTCTAAGTCAAATTTTCAAAAACTTATAAAAATTTTCACAAATACAATTTGGATATACTAATTAGTGATTATTGTAGCCCTGTCTATAGTCTTCATTTTCCATTCGGTTTGATTCCATAAAATGGAAGGGCTTGGACACAGTGGCCATACCCCTCACACAGCACTTTCATGTGAATTTTACTCTAAGTCAAATTTTCAAAAACTTATAAAAATTTTCACAAATACAATTTGGATATACTAATTAGTGATTATTGTAGCCCTGTCTATAGTCTTCATTTTCCATTCGGTTTGATTCCATAAAATGGAAGGGCTTGGACACAGTGGCCATATCCCTCACACAGCACTTTCATGTGAATTTTACTCTAAGTCAAATTTTCAAAAACTTATAAAAATTTTCACAAATACAATTTCGATATACTAATTAGTGATTATTGTAGCCCTGTCTATAGTCTTCATTTTCCATTCGGTTTGATTCCATAAAATGGAAGGGCTTGGACACAGTGGCCATACCCCTCACACAGCACTTTCATGTGAATTTTACTCTAAGTCAAATTTTCAAAAACTTATAAAAATTTTCACAAATACAATTTGGATATACTAATTAGTGATTATTGTAGCCCTGTCTATAGTCTTTATTTTCCATTCGGTTTGATTCCATAAAATGGAAGGGCTTGGACACAGTGGCCATATCCCTCACACAGCACTTTCATGTGAATTTTACTCTAAGTCAAATTTTCAAAAACTTATAAAAATTTTCACAAATACAATTTGGATATACTAATTAGTGATTATTGAACCCCTGTCTATAGTCTTCATTTTCCATTCGGTTTGATTCCATAAAATGGAAGGGCTTGGACACAGTGGCCATACCCCTCACACAGCACTTTCATGTGAATTTTACTCTAAGTCAAATTTTCAAAAACTTATAAAAATTTTCACAAATACAATTTGGATATACTAATTAGTGATTATTGTAGCCCTGTCTATAGTCTTCATTTTCCATTCGGTTTGATTCCATAAAATGGAAGGGCTTGGACACAGTGGCCATATCCCTCACACAGCACTTTCATGTGAATTTTACTCTAAGTCAAATTTTCAAAAACTTATAAAAATTTTCACAAATACAATTTGGATATACTAATTAGTGATTATTGTAGCCCTGTCTATAGTCTTCATTTTCCATTCGGTTTCATTCCCTAAATTGGAAGGGTTTGGACACAGTGGCCATATCCCTCACACAGCACTTTCATGTGAATTTTACTCTAAGTCAAATTTTCAAAAACTTATAAAAATTTTCACAAATACAATTTGGATATACTAATTAGTGATTATTGTAGCCCTGTCTATAGTCTTCATTTTCCATTCGGTTTCATTCCCTAAATTGGAAGGGTTTGGACACAGTGGCCATATCCCTCAAACAGCACTTTCATGTGAATTTTACTCTAAGTCAAATTTTCAAAAACTTATAAAAATTTTCACAAATACAATTTGGATATACTAATTAGTGATTATTGTAGCCCTGTCTATAGTCTTCATTTTCAATTCGGTTTCATTCCCTAAATTGGAAGGGTTTGGACACAGTGGCCATATCCCTCACACAGCACTTTCATGTGAATTTTACTCTAAGTCAAATTTTCAAAAACTTATAAAAATTTTCACAAATACAATTTGGATATACTAATTAGTGATTATTGTAGCCCTGTCTATAGTCTTCATTTTCCATTCGGTTTGATTCCATAAAATGGAAGGGCTTGGACACAGTGGCCATATCCCTCACACAGCACTTTCATGTGAATTTTACTCTAAGTCAAATTTTCAAAAACTTATAAAAATTTTCACAAATACAATTTGGATATACTAATTAGTGATTATTGTAGCCCTGTCTATAGTCTTCATTTTCCATTCGGTTTGATTCCATAAAATGGAAGGGCTTGGACACAGTGGCCATATCCCTCACACAGCACTTTCATGTGAATTTTACTCTAAGTCAAATTTTCAAAAACTTATAAAAATTTTCACAAATACAATTTGGATATACTAATTAGTGATTATTGTAGCCCTGTCTATAGTCTTCATTTTCAATTCGGTTTCATTCCCTAAATTGGAAGGGTTTGGACACAGTGGCCATATCCCTCACACAGCACTTTCATGTGAATTTTACTCTAAGTCAAATTTTCAAAAACTTATAAAAATTTTCACAAATACAATTTCGATATACTAATTAGTGATTATTGTAGCCCTGTCTATAGTCTTCATTTTCCATTCGGTTTCATTCCCTAAATTGGAAGGGTTTGGACACAGTGGCCATATCCCTCACACAGCACTTTTATGTGAATTTTACTATAAGTCAAATTTTCAAAAACTTATAAAAATTTTCACAAATACAATTTGGATATACTAATTAGTGATTATTGTAGCCCTGTCTATAGTCTTCATTTTCCATTCGGTTTCATTCCCTAAATTGGAAGGGTTTGGACACAGTGGCCATATCCCTCACACAGCACTTTCATGTGAATTTTACTCTAAGTCAAATTTTCAAAAACTTATAAAAATTTTCACAAATACAATTTGGATATACTAATTAGTGATTATTGTAGCCCTGTCTATAGTCTTCATTTTCCATTCGGTTTCATTCCCTAAATTGGAAGGGTTTGGACACAGTGGCCATATCCCTCACACAGCACTTTCATGTGAATTTTACTCTAAGTCAAATTTTCAAAAACTTATAAAAATTTTCACAAATACAATTTGGATATACTAATTAGTGATTATTGTAGCCCTGTCTATAGTCTTCATTTTCCATTCGGTTTGATTCCATAAAATGGAAGGGCTTGGACACAGTGGCCATATCCCTCACACAGCACTTTCATGTGAATTTTACTCTAAGTCAAATTTTCAAAAACTTATAAAAATTTTCACAAATACAATTTCGATATACTAATTACTGATATTTGTAGCCCTGTCTATAGTCTTCATTTTCCATTCGGTTTGATTCCCTAAAATGGAAGGGTTTGGACACAGTGGCCATATCCCTCACACAGCACTTTCATGTGAATTTTACTCTAAGTCAAATTTTCAAAAACTTATAAAAATTTTCACAAATACAATTTCGATATACTAATTAGTGATTATTGTAGCCCTGTCTATAGTCTTCATTTTCCATTCGGTTTCATTCCCTAAATTGGAAGGGTTTGGACACAGTGGCCATATCCCTCACACAGCACTTTCATGTGAATTTTACTATAAGTCAAATTTTCAAAAACTTATAAAAATTTTCACAAATACAATTTGGATATACTAATTAGTGATTATTGTAGCCCTGTCTATAGTCTTCATTTTCCATTCGGTTTCATTCCCTAAATTGGAAGGGTTTGGACACAGTGGCCATATCCCTCACACAGCACTTTCATGTGAATTTTACTCTAAGTCAAATTTTCAAAAACTTATAAAAATTTTCACAAATACAATTTGGATATACTAATTAGTGATTATTGTAGCCCTGTCTATAGTCTTCATTTTCCATTCGGTTTCATTCCCTAAATTGGAAGGGTTTGGACACAGTGGCCATATCCCTCACACAGCACTTTCATGTGAATTTTACTCTAAGTCAAATTTTCAAAAACTTATAAAAATTTTCACAAATACAATTTGGATATACTAATTAGTGATTATTGTAGCCCTGTCTATAGTCTTCATTTTCCATTCGGTTTGATTCCATAAAATGGAAGGGCTTGGACACAGTGGCCATATCCCTCACACAGCACTTTCATGTGAATTTTACTCTAAGTCAAATTTTCAAAAACTTATAAAAATTTTCACAAATACAATTTGGATATACTAATTAGTGATTATTGTAGCCCTGTCTATAGTCTTCATTTTCCATTCGGTTTGATTCCATAAAATGGAAGGGCTTGGACACAGTGGCCATATCCCTCACACAGCACTTTCATGTGAATTTTACTCTAAGTCAAATTTTCAAAAACTTATAAAAATTTTCACAAATACAATTTGGATATACTAATTAGTGATTATTGTAGCCCTGTCTATAGTCTTCATTTTCCATTCGGTTTGATTCCATAAAATGGAAGGGCTTGGACACAGTGGCCATACCCCTCACACAGCACTTTCATGTGAATTTTACTCTAAGTCAAATTTTCAAAAACTTATAAAAATTTTCACAAATACAATTTCGATATACTAATTAGTGATTATTGTAGCCCTGTCTATAGTCTTCATTTTCCATTCGGTTTCATTCCCTAAATTGGAAGGGTTTGGACACAGTGGCCATATCCCTCACACAGCACTTTCATGTGAATTTTACTCTAAGTCAAATTTTCAAAAACTTATAAAAATTTTCACAAATACAATTTGGATATACTAATTAGTGATTATTGTAGCCCTGTCTATAGTCTTCATTTTCCATTCGGTTTGATTCCATAAAATGGAAGGGCTTGGACACAGTGGCCATACCCCTCACACAGCACTTTCATGTGAATTTTACTCTAAGTCAAATTTTCAAAAACTTATAAAAATTTTCACAAATACAATTTCGATATACTAATTAGTGATTATTGTAGCCCTGTCTATAGTCTTCATTTTCCATTCGGTTTCATTCCCTAAATTGGAAGGGTTTGGACACAGTGGCCATATCCCTCACACAGCACTTTCATGTGAATTTTACTCTAAGTCAAATTTTCAAAAACTTATAAAAATTTTCACAAATACAATTTGGATATACTAATTAGTGATTATTGTAGCCCTGTCTATAGTCTTCATTTTCCATTCGGTTTGATTCCATAAAATGGAAGGGCTTGGACACAGTGGCCATACCCCTCACACAGCACTTTCATGTGAATTTTACTCTAAGTCAAATTTTCAAAAACTTATAAAAATTTTCACAAATACAATTTGGATATACTAATTAGTGATTATTGTAGCCCTGTCTATAGTCTTCATTTTCCATTCGGTTTGATTCCATAAAATGGAAGGGCTTGGACACAGTGGACATACCCCTCACACAGCACTTTCATGTGAATTTTACTCTAAGTCAAATTTTCAAAAACTTATAAAAATTTTCACAAATACAATTTGGATATACTAATTAGTGATTATTGTAGCCCTGTCTATAGTCTTCATTTTCCATTCGGTTTGATTCCATAAAATGGAAGGGCTTGGACACAGTGGCCATATCCCTCACACAGCACTTTCATGTGAATTTTACTCTAAGTCAAATTTTCAAAAACTTATAAAAATTTTCACAAATACAATTTCGATATACTAATTACTGATATTTGTAGCCCTGTCTATAGTCTTCATTTTCCATTCGGTTTGATTCCCTAAAATGGAAGGGTTTGGACACAGTGGCCATATCCCTCACACAGCACTTTCATGTGAATTTTACTCTAAGTCAAATTTTCAAAAACTTATAAAAATTTTCACAAATACAATTTCGATATACTAATTAGTGATTATTGTAGCCCTGTCTATAGTCTTCATTTTCCATTCGGTTTCATTCCCTAAATTGGAAGGGTTTGGACACAGTGGCCATATCCCTCACACAGCACTTTCATGTGAATTTTACTCTAAGTCAAATTTTCAAAAACTTATAAAAATTTTCACAAATACAATTTGGATATACTAATTAGTGATTATTGTAGCCCTGTCTATAGTCTTCATTTTCCATTCGGTTTGATTCCATAAAATGGAAGGGCTTGGACACAGTGGCCATACCCCTCACACAGCACTTTCATGTGAATTTTATTCTAAGTCAAATTTTCAAAAACTTATAAAAATTTTCACAAATACAATTTCGATATACTAATTAGTGATTATTGTAGCCCTGTCTATAGTCTTCATTTTCCATTCGGTTTCATTCCCTAAATTGGAAGGGTTTGGACACAGTGGCCATATCCCTCACACAGCACTTTCATGTGAATTTTACTCTAAGTCAAATTTTCAAAAACTTATAAAAATTTTCACAAATACAATTTGGATATACTAATTAGTGATTATTGTAGCCCTGTCTATAGTCTTCATTTTCCATTCGGTTTGATTCCATAAAATGGAAGGGCTTGGACACAGTGGCCATATCCCTCACACAGCACTTTCATGTGAATTTTACTCTAAGTCAAATTTTCAAAAACTTATAAAATCTTTCACAAATACAATTTGGATATACTAATTATTGGTTATTGTGGCCCGGTCTATAGTCTTTATTTGCCATTCGGCTTGATTCAATAATTTTATTTCACAATGGGTGGTTTTTAGCGATTTATTAGTAAATATTCTTATTATATAAAAATTTGAGCTTTTTTTCTTATAATATTTTAATAACTTTATATCAAAAATGGTGTTTTTAACGATTTATAATTAAATATACTTTCTATTTAAAATATTGAGCTATTTTTTATTGTGTTTGTTTTATAATATTTCAATAATTTTATTTCATATAGGGTGGTTTTTAGCAATTTATAACTAAATATAAATATACATTTAAAAAAAATTAAAAAAAGGGAAAACATGGCAAATGCCAACGCTGGTAAAGTGCAACTCTGTGTGTTTATTTCTACACTGTTGCTAATTTGGCTATTTTCTCGTAAATCCAACGATTTTTAATACAATTTATAGGAAAAACTTTTTAGCGTTTTATCGCTAAATTTTATAATATTTCAATAATTTCTTTTCAAAAATGGTGATTTTAGCGATTTATGGCTAAATATTCTTTCTATTTAAAATATTGAGCTATTTTATATTGTGTTTGTTTTATAATATTTCAATAATATTATTTCAAAAAGGGTGGTTTTTAGCGATTTATAACTAAATTTACTTTCAATTTAAAATATTGAGCTATTTTTTATTGTGTTTGTTTTATAATACTTCAATAATTTTATTTCAAAATGGTTGGTTTTTAGCGATTTATAACTAAATATACTTTCAGTTTAAAATATTGAGCTATTTTTAATTGTGTTTGTTTTATAGTATTTCAATAATATTATTTCAAAAAGGGTGGTTTTTAGCGATTTATGACTAAATATACTTTTTATTTAAAATATTGAGCTATTTTTATTGTGTTTGTTTTATAATACTTCAATAGTTTTATTTCAAAATGGGTGGTTTTTAGCGATTTATGACTAAATATACTTTCCATTTAAAATATTGAGCTATTTTTATTGTGTTTGTTTTATAATACTTCAATAGTTTTATTTCAAAATGGGTGGTTTTTAGCGATTTATGACTAAATATACTTTCCATTTAAAATATTGAGCTATTTTTATTGTGTTTGTTTTATAATACTTCAATAGTTTTATTTCAAAATGGGTGGTTTTTTGCGATTTATGACTAAATATACTTTCAATTTAAAATATTGAGCTATTTTTAATTGTGTTTGTTTTATAGTATTTCAATAATATTATTTCAAAAAGGGTGGTTTTTAGCGATTTATAACTAAATTTACTTTCAATTTAAAATATTGAGCTATTTTTTATTGTGTTTGTTTTATAATACTTCAATAATTTTATTTCAAAATGGTTGGTTTTTAGCGATTTATAACTAAATATACTTTCAGTTTAAAATATTGAGCTATTTTTTATTGTGTTTGTTTTATAATATTTCAATAATGTTATTTCAAAAAGGGTGGTTTTTAGCGATTTATGACTAAATATACTTTCAATTTAACATATTGAGCTAGTTTTTATTGTGTTTGTTTTATAATTTTTTAACAATTTTATTTCAAAATGTGTGATTTTTTGCGATTTATGACTAAATGTACTTTCTATTTAAGATATTGAGTTTTTTTATTGTGTTTTTTTTTATAATATTTCAATAATGTTATTTCAAAAAGGGTGGTTTTTAGCGATTTATGACTAAATATACTTTCAATTTAACATATTGAGCTAGTTTTTATTGTGTTTGTTTTATAATTTTTTAACAATTTTATTTCAAAATGTGTGATTTTTTGCGATTTATGACTAAATGTACTTTCTATTTAAGATATTGAGTTTTTTTATTGTGTTTTTTTTATAATATTTCAATAATTTTATTTCAAAATGGGTGGTTTTTTGATATTTATGACTAAATATACTTTCTATTTAAAATATTGAGCTATTTTTATTGTGTTTGTTTTATAATTTTTTAACCATTTTATTTCAAAATGTGTGGTTTTTTGCGATTTATGACTAAATGTACTTTCTATTTAAGATATTGAGTTTTTTTATTGTGTTTTTTTTTATAATATTTCAATAATGTTATTTCAAAAAGGGTGGTTTTTAGCGATTTATGACTAAATATACTTTCAATTTAACATATTGAGCTAGTTTTTATTGTGTTTGTTTTATAATTTTTTAACAATTTTATTTCAAAATGTGTGATTTTTTGCGATTTATGACTAAATGTACTTTCTATTTAAGATATTGAGTTTTTTTATTGTGTTTTTTTTATAATATTTCAATAATTTTATTTCAAAATGGGTGGTTTTTTGATATTTATGACTAAATATACTTTCTATTTAAAATATTGAGCTATTTTTATTGTGTTTGTTTTATAATTTTTTAACAATTTTATTTCAAAATGTGTGGTTTTTTGCGATTTATGACTAAATGTACTTTCTATTTAAGATATTGAGTTTTTTTATTGTGTTTTTTTTTATAATATTTCAATAATTTTATTTCAAAATGTGTGGTTTTTTGCGATTTATGACTAAATGTACTTTCTATTTAAGATATTGAGTTTTTTTTTTGTTGTGTTTGTTTTATAATACTTCAATCATTTTATTTCAAAATGGGTGGTTTTAAGCGATTTATGACTAAATATACTTTCTATTTAAAATATTGAGCTATTTTTATTGTGTTTGTTTTATAATTTTTTATCAAATTTATTTCAAAATGTGTGGTTTTTTGCGATTTATGACTAAATGTACTTTCTATTTAAGACATTGAGTTTTTTTATTGGGTTTGTTTTATAATACTTCAATAATTTTATTTCAAAATGGGTGGTTTTTAGCGATTTATGACTAAATATACTTTCAATTTAAAATATTGAGCTATTTTTGATTGTGTTTGTTTTATAATACTTCAATAATTTTATTTAAAAAAGGATGGTTTTTAGCGATTTACAACTTAATATACTTTCTATTTAAATATTGAACTATTTTTATTGTGTTTGTATTATAATAGTTCAATAATTTTATTTCAAAATTGGTGGTTTTTAGCGATTTATTATTGTGTTTGTTTTATAATATTTCAATAATTTTAATTCAAGAAGGGTGGTTTTTAGCGATTTATAACTAAATATACTTTCTATTTAAAATATTGACCAATTTTTTTAATGTGTTTGTTTTATAATAATTCCATTAATGTAATTCAAGAAGGGTGGTTTTTAGTGATTTATAACTAAATATACTTTCTGTTTGAAATATTGAGCAATTTTTTATTGCGTTTGTTTTATAATATTTCAATACTTTTAATTCAAGAAGGGTGGTTTAATAAAATAGATCAATATTTTAAACATGAATTATATTTAGTTATAAATCCGTAAAACACCCTTTTTGATATATAATTATTGAAATAATATAAAACAAACACAATAAAAAATGCCTGATTTTTTAAATTGAAAGTATATTTAGTTTAAAATCGCTAAAAACCACCCTTTTTGATATAAACTTATTGAAATATTATCAAACAAACACAATAAAAATAGCTCAATATTTTAAATGGAAAGTATATTTAGTCATAAATCGCTAAAAACCACCCATTTGGAAATAAAATTATTGAAGTATTATAAAACAAACACAATAAAAAATAGCTCAATATTTTAAATTGAAAGTATATTTAGTTATAAATCGCTAAAAACCAACCATTTTGAAATAAAATTATTGAAGTATTATAAAACAAACACAATAAAAAATAGCTCAATATTTTAAACTGAAAGTATATTTAGTTATAAATCGCTAAAAACCAACCATTTTGAAATAAAATTATTGAAGTATTATAAAACAAACACAATAAAAAATAGCTCAATATTTTAAACTGAAAGTATATTTAGTTATAAATCGCTAAAAACCAACCATTTTGAAATAAAATTATTGAAGTATTATAAAACAAACACAATTAAAATAGCTCAATATTTTAAATGGAAAGTATATTTAGTCATAAATCGCAAAAAACCACCCTTTTTTAAATAAAATTACTGAAATATTATAAAAAAAACACAATAAAAATTGCTTGATATTTTAAATATAAAGTATATTTAGCCATAAATCGCTAACATCCCCCTTTTTGAAAAGAAATTATTGAAATATTATAAAATTTAGCGATAAAACGCTAAAAAGTTTTTTCTATAAATTTTATTAAAAATCGCTGGATTTGACGAGAAAATAGCCAAATTAGCAACAGTGTAGAAATAAACACACAGAGTTGCACTTTACCAGCGTTGGCATTTGCCATGTTATCCCTTTTTTTAATTTTTTTTTAAATGTATATTTATATTTAGTTATAAATTGCTAAAAACCACCCTATATCAAATAAAATTATTGAAATATTATGAAACAAACACAATAAAAATAGCTCAATATTTTAAATAGAAAGTATATTTAGTCATAAATCGCAAAAAACAAAATATTTTGAAATAAATTTATTGAAGTATTATAAAACAAACACAATAAAAAATAACTCAATATTTTAAATAGAAAGTATATTTAGTCATAAATCGCAAAAAACCACCCATTTTTAAATAAAATTATTGAAATATTATAAAAAAAAAAACACAATAAAAATAGCTCAATATATTAAATAGAAAGTATATTTAGTCATAAATAACAAACAACCACCCATTTTGAAATAAATTATTGAAATACTGTAAAACAAACACAATAAAAATATCTCAATATTTTAAATAGAAAGTATATTTAGTCATAAATCGCTTAAAACCACCCTTTTTTAAATAAAATTATTGAAATATTAAGGGTAATCACGATGGTCATTGTGCAAATTTGCAATGTGTAAATTTGCAGTGCATATTATGATTGATCGTGAGCATACCACTTTTATTTTTTGTGCAAATGTGCTCTTTTTCTAAAAATTTATTCTGGCAGCACTAAAAACTTCTGGCAGCACTGTAAAAAATCTGCATTTGTTTACAATTATACACAAGCTAATCAAAATAAATATTTTCTTTTTAATTAAAATAAATTTAATTCTCTATTTAATATTAAAACCCACGAAAATGTTCAATTTATAAGTTTCCTTAAAAACAATATGATGCTTAATATGTCAAATGTTGTTGTTTACATTTGTTTGCAACGTAGCAAATATGCACTACTAATCTTGCTCATGGCTTTTTTAGTGCAAACGAAGTAAAATAGAGCAAATTGCAAATACGTACATTTTGTTGTTTTATTGTGCAAACGTGTGTATTTTTGCACGCATTTGCATCGTTTGCACACTTTGCACTACCCATCGTGATTTCCCTTATTATAAAACAAACCCAATAAAAAATAGCTCAATATTTTAAATGGAAAGTATATTTAGTCATAAATCGCAAAAAACCACCCATTTTGAAATAAAACTATTGAAGTATTATAAAACAAACACAATAAAAATAGCTCAATATTTTAAATGGAAAGTATTATTAGTCATAAATCGCTAAAAACCACCCATTTTGAAATAAAACTATTGAAGTATAATAAAACAAACACAATAAAAATAGCTCAATATTTTAAATAAAAAGTATATTTAGTCATAGATCGCTAAAAACCACCCATTTTGAAATAAAATTATTGAAATATTATAAAACAAACCCAATAAAAAATAGCTCAATATTTTAAATTGAAAGTAAATTTAGTTATAAATCGCTAAAAACCACCCTTTTTGAAATAATATTATTGAAATACTATAAAACAAACACAATTAAAAATAGCTCAATATTTTAAATTGAAAGTATATTTAGTCATAAATCGCAAAAAACCACCCATTTTGAAATAAAACTATTGAAGTATTATAAAACAAACACAATAAAAATAGCTCAATATTTTAAATGGAAAGTATATTTAGTCATAAATCGCTAAAAACCACCCATTTTGAAATAAAACTATTGAAGTATTATAAAACAAACACAATAAAAATAGCTCAATATTTTAAATAAAAAGTATATTTAGTCATAAATCGCTAAAAACCACCCATTTTGAAATAAAACTATTGAAGTATTATAAAACAAACACAATAAAAATAGCTCAATATTTTAAATGGAAAGTATATTTAGTCATAAATCGCTAAAAACCACCCATTTTGAAATAAAACTATTGAAGTATTATAAAACAAACACAATAAAAATAGCTCAATATTTTAAATAAAAAGTATATTTAGTCATAAATCGCTAAAAACCACCCATTTTGAAATAAAATTATTGAAGTATTATAAAACAAACCCAATAAAAAAACTCAATATCTTAAATAAAAAGTATATTTAGTCATAAATCGCAAAAAACCACCCATTTTGAAATAAAACTATTGAAGTATTATAAAACAAACACAATAAAAATAGCTCAATATTTTAAATGGAAAGTATTATTAGTCATAAATCGCTAAAAACCACCCATTTTGAAATAAAACTATTGAAGTATAATAAAACAAACACAATAAAAATAGCTCAATATTTTAAATAAAAAGTATATTTAGTCATAGATCGCTAAAAACCACCCATTTTGAAATAAAACTATTGAAGTATTATAAAACAAACACAATAAAAATAGCTCAATATTTTAAATGGAAAGTATATTTAGTCATAAATCGCTAAAAACCACCCATTTTGAAATAAAACTATTGAAGTATTATAAAACAAACACAATAAAAATAGCTCAATATTTTAAATGGAAAGTATATTTAGTCATAAATCGCTAAAAACCACCTATTTTGAAATAAAACTATTGAAGTATTATAAAACAAACACAATAAAAATAGCTCAATATTTTAAATGGAAAGTATATTTAGTCATAAATCGCTAAAAACCACCCATTTTGAAATAAAACTATTGAAGTATTATAAAACAAACACAATAAAAATAGCTCAATATTTTAAATAAAAAGTATATTTAGTCATAAATCGCTAAAAACCACCCATTTTGAAATAAAATTATTGAAGTATTATAAAACAAACCCAATAAAAAAACTCAATATCTTAAATAAAAAGTATATTTAGTCATAAATCGCAAAAAACCACCCATTTTGAAATAAAACTATTGAAGTATTATAAAACAAACACAATAAAAATAGCTCAATATTTTAAATGGAAAGTATTATTAGTCATAAATCGCTAAAAACCACCCATTTTGAAATAAAACTATTGAAGTATAATAAAACAAACACAATAAAAATAGCTCAATATTTTAAATAAAAAGTATATTTAGTCATAGATCGCTAAAAACCACCCATTTTGAAATAAAACTATTGAAGTATTATAAAACAAACACAATAAAAATAGCTCAATATTTTAAATGGAAAGTATATTTAGTCATAAATCGCTAAAAACCACCCATTTTGAAATAAAACTATTGAAGTATTATAAAACAAACACAATAAAAATAGCTCAATATTTTAAATGGAAAGTATATTTAGTCATAAATCGCTAAAAACCACCTATTTTGAAATAAAACTATTGAAGTATTATAAAACAAACACAATAAAAATAGCTCAATATTTTAAATAAAAAGTATATTTAGTCATAAATCGCAAAAAACCACCCATTTTGAAATAAAACTATTGAAGTATTATAAAACAAACACAATAAAAATAGCTCAATATTTTAAATGGAAAGTATTATTAGTCATAAATCGCTAAAAACCACCCATTTTGAAATAAAACTATTGAAGTATAATAAAACAAACACAATAAAAATAGCTCAATATTTTAAATAAAAAGTATATTTAGTCATAGATCGCTAAAAACCACCCATTTTGAAATAAAACTATTGAAGTATTATAAAACAAACACAATAAAAATAGCTCAATATTTTAAATGGAAAGTATATTTAGTCATAAATCGCTAAAAACCACCCATTTTGAAATAAAACTATTGAAGTATTATAAAACAAACACAATAAAAATAGCTCAATATTTTAAATAAAAAGTATATTTAGTCATAAATCGCTAAAAACCACCCATTTTGAAATAAAATTATTGAAGTATTATAAAACAAACCCAATAAAAAAACTCAATATCTTAAATAAAAAGTATATTTAGTCATAAATCGCAAAAAACCACCCATTTTGAAATAAAACTATTGAAGTATTATAAAACAAACACAATAAAAATAGCTCAATATTTTAAATGGAAAGTATTATTAGTCATAAATCGCTAAAAACCACCCATTTTGAAATAAAACTATTGAAGTATAATAAAACAAACACAATAAAAATAGCTCAATATTTTAAATAAAAAGTATATTTAGTCATAGATCGCTAAAAACCACCCATTTTGAAATAAAACTATTGAAGTATTATAAAACAAACACAATAAAAATAGCTCAATATTTTAAATGGAAAGTATATTTAGTCATAAATCGCTAAAAACCACCCATTTTGAAATAAAACTATTGAAGTATTATAAAACAAACACAATAAAAATAGCTCAATATTTTAAATGGAAAGTATATTTAGTCATAAATCGCTAAAAACCACCTATTTTGAAATAAAACTATTGAAGTATTATAAAACAAACACAATAAAAATAGCTCAATATTTTAAATGGAAAGTATATTTAGTCATAAATCGCTAAAAACCACCCATTTTGAAATAAAACTATTGAAGTATTATAAAACAAACACAATAAAAATAGCTCAATATTTTAAATAAAAAGTATATTTAGTTATAAATCGCTAAAAACCACCCATTTTGAAATAAAACTATTGAAGTATTATAAAACAAACACAATAAAAATAGCTCAATATTTTAAATAAAAAGTATATTTAGTTATAAATCGCTAAAAACCACCCATTTTGAAATAAAATTATTGAAGTATTATAAAACAAACACAATAAAAATAGCTCAATATTTTAAATAAAAAGTATATTTAGTCATAAATCGCTAAAAACCACCCATTTTGAAATAAAATTATTGAAGTATTATAAAACAAACCCAATAAAAAATAGCTCAATATTTTAAATTGAAAGGATATTTAGTTATAAATCGCTAAAAACTACCCTTTTTGAATTCAAATTATTGAAATATTATAAAATTTAGCGATAAAACGCTAAAAAGGTTTTCCTTTTAAATTTATAAAAAATCGCTGGATTTGACGAGAAAATAGCTAAATTGGCAGCAGTGTAGAAATAAACACACAGAGTTGCACATTACCAGCGTTGCCATTTGTCATGTTTTCCCTTTTTTAAATTTTTTTTTTGACGTACACAGCTAAAAATTTTTATTGAGATTTTTTTATATATATATATAATCTAAAATTTGCAGTATATTGGATGAACACATTAAGTTATATTTTTATGCAACTAAGCCATCTTAGATTCTATCTGTGCCTTACAACTGTAACGTTGTTTAATTTTGTTTACTCCTTTAATACTTCATACCTGAACGATGCCAAATATATTCTTCTAGGTGCTGAAGTATCTAAAGATGATGAAATCGACTGTAGAGTTCACTGTTCAAAGTCTTTATTGAATTATGCAATGTCATGTTTAAAAGTTCAATTTTGATAACAACCTTCTGAAACAAGTTGTAGTTTTACTTCTTACTACTTTGAGCGCTTTTTATGCTATCATGAATTTTGGCACCAAATATTATTATTTTTTTTTTTATTATCAATAAAAATGTACCAAGGGTTTTCTTATACACCCATTACATACTCTTCATCTCAGAAACCAATTAGAATTTTGTTTTCTCGCCATAGTCTTGGCTTTAAGCAGGAAGAAGGAAAGCTTAAAACAAAATAAGCCTAAAAAATGTATTAAGTGCATTAAAATTGCTAAAATATTAAATTTTATAAATATATCACCATTTTTGGCCCATAGCCCAAATTTTTTAGGTCATCGATTTCAAACTCTTTCTCGTTTGACATTTCTCGAAGTACTTATCGTAACTAGCGAAACCCTTTTGCGTTTTGCTAGTTTTTTTGTAATTTTTCTCATGTTTAAATCTCGGAAGCGAAATTCTTAAAGTTGGCCCCTGCAGAGCGTAGGGTGCTCCTAGATGGGTCAAATCTATGACCAAACTCACTTTATTTTTCATCTCCACCATTTATTGCTAACATACCTAACCGCTATCTCCATTCCTTAAGGGGGCTCCCAAACTTTCAATACAGACTAAAAAGTTATTAAAGAAAAAGTCCCATAACTGCCCAGGAATCTTCCCTAGGGGGATAAAATGTATGACCGGCCTCTATTAGTTTTTTGGCCCCAACATTTTCTTTAAACATACTTGCACCTTATCTGCACCCTGTAGGGAGGCTTCCATTCAAATATGGCGGTTTGATTAAATTTTTAAAGTTGGCCTTTGCAGCGCGTACGATGATCCTAGACGTGTCAAATCTATGACCAACCCCACTTTATTTTTTATTCCCACAATATCTTTCTTAGATACCTACACGTTATCTCCATTACTTAGGGGGCTCTCATAGAAAATTTTGAATACAGAATAGAAATATATTGAAGAAAATGTTCTACAGCTGCCCAGGACTGGGCCTTGGGTGATAAAATGTATGGCAAACAAACAAATCTATGACAAAAAAACAAATGTATTAAAAACAAACAAACAAATAAACAAGCAAACAAACAAACAAACAAACAAACAAACAAACAAACAAACAAACAAACAAACAAACAAACAAACAAACAAACAAACAAACAAACAAACAAACAAACAAACAAACAAACAAACAAACAAACAAACAAACAAACAAACAAACAAACAAACAAACAAACAAACAAACAAACAAACAAACAAACAAACAAACAAACAAACAAACAAACAAACAAACAAACAAACAAACAAACAAACAAACAAACAAACAAACAAACAAACAAACAAACAAACAAACAAACAAACAAACAAACAAACAAACAAACAAACAAACAAACAAACAAACAAACAAACAAACAAACAAACAAACAAACAAACAAACAAACAAACAAACAAACAAACAAACAAACAAACAAACAAACAAACAAACAAACAAACAAACAAACAAACAAACAAACAAACAAACAAACAAACAAACAAACAAACAAACAAACAAACAAACAAACAAACAAACAAACAAACAAACAAACAAACAAACAAACAAACAAACAAACAAACAAACAAACAAACAAACAAACAAACAAACAAACAAACAAACAAACAAACAAACAAACAAACAAACAAACAAACAAACAAACAAACAAACAAACAAACAAACAAACAAACAAACAAACAAACAAACAAACAAACAAACAAACAAACAAACAAACAAACAAACAAACAAACAAACAAACAAACAAACAAACAAACAAACAAACAAACAAACAAACAAACAAACAAACAAACAAACAAACAAACAAACAAACAAACAAACAAACAAACAAACAAACAAACAAACAAACAAACAAACAAACAAACAAACAAACAAACAAACAAACAAACAAACAAACAAACAAACAAACAAACAAACAAACAAACAAACAAACAAACAAACAAACAAACAAACAAACAAACAAACAAACAAACAAACAAACAAACAAACAAACAAACAAACAAACAAACAAACAAACAAACAAACAAACAAACAAACAAACAAACAAACAAACAAACAAACAAACAAACAAACAAACAAACAAACAAACAAACAAACAAACAAACAAACAAACAAACAAACAAACAAACAAACAAACAAACAAACAACAAACAAACAAACAAACAAACAAACAAACAAACAAACAAACAAACAAACAAACAAACAAACAAACAAACAAACAAACAAACAAACAAACAAACAAACAAACAAACAAACAAACAAACAAACAAACAAACAAACAAACAAACAAACAAACAAACAAACAAACAAACAAACAAACAAACAAACAAACAAACAAACAAACAAACAAACAAACAAACAAACAAACAAACAAACAAACAAACAAACAAACAAACAAACAAACAAACAAACAAACAAACAAACAAACAAACAAACAAACAAACAAACAAACAAACAAACAAACAAACAAACAAACAAACAAACAAACAAACAAACAAACAAACAAACAAACAAACAAACAAACAAACAAACAAACAAACAAACAAACAAACAAACAAACAAACAAACAAACAAACAAACAAACAAACAAACAAACAAACAAACAAACAAACAAACAAACAAACAAACAAACAAACAAACAAACAAACAAACAAACAAACAAACAAACAAACAAACAAACAAACAAACAAACAAACAAACAAACAAACAAACAAACAAACAAACAAACAAACAAACAAACAAACAAACAAACAAACAAACAAACAAACAAACAAACAAACAAACAAACAAACAAACAAACAAACAAACAAACAAACAAACAAACAAACAAACAAACAAACAAACAAACAAACAAACAAACAAACAAACAAACAAACAAACAAACAAACAAACAAACAAACAAACAAACAAACAAACAAACAAACAAACAAACAAACAAACAAACAAACAAACAAACAAACAAACAAACAAACAAACAAACAAACAAACAAACAAACAAACAAACAAACAAACAAATAAACAAATAAACAAATAAACAAATAAACAAATAAACAAATAAACAAATAAACAAATAAACAAATAAACAAATAAACAAATAAACAAATAAACAAATAAACAAATAAACAAATAAACAAATAAACAAATAAACAAATAAACAAATAAACAAATAAACAAATAAACAAATAAACAAATAAACAAATAAACAAATAAACAAATAAACAAATAAACAAATAAACAAATAAACAAATAAACAAATAAACAAATAAACAAATAAACAAATAAACAAATAAACAAATAAACAAATAAACAAATAAACAAATAAACAAATAAACAAATAAACAAATAAACAAATAAACAAATAAACAAATAAACAAATAAACAAATAAACAAATAAACAAATAAACAAATAAACAAATAAACAAATAAACAAATAAACAAATAAACAAATAAACAAATAAACAAATAAACAAATAAACAAATAAACAAATAAACAAATAAACAAATAAACAAATAAACAAATAAACAAATAAACAAATAAACAAATAAACAAATAAACAAATAAACAAATAAACAAATAAACAAATAAACAAATAAACAAATAAACAAATAAACAAATAAACAAATAAACAAATAAACAAATAAACAATTAAACAATTAAACAATTAAACAATTAAACAATTAAACAATTAAACAATTAAACAATTAAACAATTAAACAATTAAACAATTAAACAATTAAACAATTAAACAATTAAACAATTAAACAATTAAACAATTAAACAATTAAACAATTAAACAATTAAACAATTAAACAATTAAACAATTAAACAATTAAACAATTAAACAATTAAACAATTTAACAATTTAACAATTTAACAATTTAACAATTTAACAATTTAACAATTTAACAATTTAACAATTTAACAATTTAACAATTTAACAATTTAACAATTTAACAATTTAACAATTTAACAATTTAACAATTTAACAATTTAACAATTTAACAATTTAACAATTTAACAATTTAACAATTTAACAATTTAACAATTTAACAATTTAACAATTTAACAATTTAACAATTTAACAATTTAACAATTTAACAATTTAACAATTTAACAATTTAACAATTTAACAATTTAACAATTTAACAATTTAACAATTTAACAATTTAACAATTTAACAATTTAACAATTTAACAATTTAACAATTTAACAATTTAACAATTTAACAATTTAACAATTTAACAATTTAACAATTTAACAATTTAACAATTTAACAATTTAACAATTTAACAATTTAACAATTTAACAATTTAACAATTTAACAATTTAACAATTTAACAATTTAACAATTTAACAATTTAACAATTTAACAATTTAACAATTTAACAATTTAACAATTTAACAATTTAACAATTTAACAATTTAACAATTTAACAATTTAACAATTTAACAATTTAACAATTTAACAATTTAACAATTTAACAATTTAACAATTTAACAATTTAACAATTTAACAATTTAACAATTTAACAATTTAACAATTTAACAATTTAACAATTTAACAATTTAACAATTTAACAATTTAACAATTTAACAATTTAACAATTTAACAATTTAACAATTTAACAATTTAACAATTTAACAATTTAACAATTTAACAATTTAACAATTTAACAATTTAACAATTTAACAATTTAACAATTTAACAATTTAACAATTTAACAATTTAACAATTTAACAATTTAACAATTTAACAATTTAACAATTTAACAATTTAACAATTTAACAATTTAACAATTTAACAATTTAACAATTTAACAATTTAACAATTTAACAATTTAACAATTTAACAATTTAACAATTTAACAATTTAACAATTTAACAATTTAACAATTTAACAATTTAACAATTTAACAATTAAACAAATAAACAATTAAGCAATTAAACAATTAAACAAATAAACAAAAAAAACAAAAATTGATACTTTGGTACCAAAACGGTACCACTGTTTTCCAATAATCACAGCGGTAACACTGTTTTTCAATAATGAAAAACATGATGGCGGAAATAAACACGTGGTGGTCTAAGTAAAGGGTGTTTTTTTAAGCTAGAAAGAACTTTAAATTGTAAAAAGTAACACCAAAAAATTAAATTTTGATGAAATATTTTTTTTTATCGTTTCAGTATACTCTGACAAATCATCATGAATAGACTCACGCTTGAACAACGCTACGAAATTATCCAAATTTACTTTGAAAAATTTAAAAATTTAATCCAAATTTAAATCGCAAAATTGTGTTCAGCGATGAGGCGCATTTTTGGCTTAACGGGTTTGTTAATAAGCAAAATTGCCGCATATGGAGCGAGACCAATCCACAAGAGACCCTACAGACTCCATTACATCCAGAAAAATGCACCGTTTGGTGCGGTTTTCACGCTGGTGGCATCATCGGACCTTATTTCTTTAAAAATGAGGCCGGAGCTCGCGTTACGGTCAATGGAGATGGTTACCGCACCATGATCAATGATTTTTTGTTTGAAAATATGGATGACATTGATCCGGAGGAGATGTGGTTTCAACAGGATGGCGCTACGTGCCATACGGCGAACGCAACCATCGACTTATTGAAATCAAAATTTGGCGATAAGTTGATTTCGAGAAATGGACGTGTCAATTGGCCTCCAAGGTCGTGCGATTTGACACCTCTCGATTATTTCCTGTGGGGCTACGTGAAATCACTGGTTTATGCTGATAAACCAGCAACAATTGACGCCTTGGAGGCCAGCATTGTTCGTGTTATTCGTGACATACGGCCAGCAGTGCTCGAAAAAGTGGCCCAAAATTGGACGTCCAGAATGCGCTTCGTCAAGAACAGCCGCGGTGCCCATATGCCCGAAATCATTTTCAAATGTTAATGTCACGTATTGATCTTTCGAATAAAAAAAAAATTTTGATTACAATTTAATTTTTTGTGTTATTTTTTACAATTTCAAGTTCTTTCGGGCTTATAAAAACACCCTTTATAACAACCAATACAACAACAGGCATTATCAAATTGGATTAAAAATTAATCAGCTGTTTCTTAATAGCCACCTTGGTTATAATGCTTCATCTTCAAAAACAATGAAAAAACGCAAAAGCATTGACTTAGGTATGGCAATATTCTGCAATGTAATTTTAACTTAATTTAAAAAATTTGTATATTTTAAAATAGTCTATAGCTAATTCGATATATAGAGGTGAATTAATTAATAAGGAGAATTAATTTAAAATTAAAATCTAATAAGAAAAAAAATATGGTCTCAAACTATGCATGTACTCAAATAATGCTCTTGATATACGATTAGTTTGAGACATGTCCTCAAAGAATGCAAATGTGCTCTAAAAATGCCTTGCTTCGTAAATGTGTGCTCGAAATATGCACTTTGCATACATATACATATATATATACATACATATATAAATATAGTATAAAATATAATTTAACATTGGAATGAAAAATACACGCAGCAATGAGAGTGGCAACATAACATACACAAAGAGTGACACAAGTTTAAATCATAATAAAATAAGGAAATATATTTTAAATATCAATGAAAAGAGCTTTATTGGAAATTAAATTTTATGAAATTAATGTTTAAATATGATTTCTGCCATGTGGCCAAATCACACGATCTTAGTGGCCAATTAATTGGGCCGTTACGTGAAATTATTTTTTCATCAAACGTTTCTTTGAGTTAATCAATTGTAGCGCCCGCTGTGTGGCATGTGGCTCCGTCCTGTTGGAACCACATATCAGCCAGATTAATGCCACGTAATTGAGGTACGAAAAAAGTTCGAATCACATTCTGACCATCATCGTTTTTAAAGACATATGGGCCAATTACTCCGCCAGCCCACAAAGCGCACCGAACAGTTATTTTTTGTGGATGTAATGGAGTTTCGACAAAAGCTTTTGGATTCTCCTTACTCCAAATGCCACAATTCTGCTTATTTACATACCCATTCAACCAGAAATGGGCTTAATTGGAAAATAAAATTTTGAATGGAAATTCAAAATCAATATCAATTTGAGCTTTAGCCCATTTGCCGAATTGGCGGCGCATACGATGGTCGTTTAGCTTTAATTCCTAAAAAAACACGCCTTATTAGTAAACGTTTAATACACTTGAATCAATTTTATTTTTGATTAATTGGCGAAAATTTTTCTATGTGAAACTCTCCTCTCAGCAACGTCTTACGCTGTATTACTACATACATAATATTGACGTCCAGTAGTTTCTTGAACATTCTGATATAATTATTTATTTGAAATTAAAATAAATTTGTATCAATTATGACACTAAATCTGTTATATATTTTAATTTAAAGACAACTTTAAGGTATAACGCATATTTTGCCATAACATTCTAACTAGAACAATCAGTACAGTGGTGTCAACACCACAATTATGCATAACTTTTTTGTACTAATACAAGTTACTTATAAACCTTTAAAATTATTTATGCATTTAAATATTATTTTGTAACAATATATACACGTATATAATATAATTTTTTATATCTGTTTAAAAATAAATTCTCACTATTCTGTACGTCTCAAATTCTAATAAGAACCACCCCCCACCATCATCACATTTTGGCACCTATTGATTAAAACAAACCGCCACATCAGCTCCTGGCATTAAATTATTCATATTAAGCTTTAAGAATAAGTTTTTTTTTTTAAATTTTATGATCAAATTTAGTAAAATTCAAAATTGTTTACAGACAATCATTATTTAAACGTGAAAAATATAAAACTGAAATAAAAATAAAATTAAAAAAGAACAAAACTATATGCAGCAGCCACTATCATTAAGTGCAAAATACGTCAATCGGAAAAATATTCATTTTGAAAACATGACATTAAAAAAATTATGGCAAAAAAAATTCTTTATTTTGACTATTTTTAGTATTTTTATTATTTTTGCATACAAGATTCACACCAAAAGAATTTTGTCAATTTATAAATTAAAAGAAAATAAAACAAAATAACAGAAAGAAAATGTCACCAGTCAGTGTGTTTGTGTCTTAAAAGGAACGTTTGATTTAATTCAAATAGTGTGTCAGGAAATGATGTCACAGTGTGTTGTTCTTGGGGTATTTCAAAGAGAGATTTTGAAAAATAATTAATTTTATAGAAATCTATAAATTGATTGTAAAATATTGATTTCTAACTCGAAATTAAAAAACGGAAATTAAATTGAAAAAATTTCATAAAAAAAATTTTGATAATTGGAATTTCAACTATCTGGCAACTTTTTTTTATACTTTTCTTAAAAAACCAGATTTAGAACATTTTATTTTATAATTAAATTACATTAAAAAGAAGTAATTCAAGCTTTTCCATTTAAAATTAAGGAATTGAGATCACATAATTTCAAAGTAGGAACAGTTGCATTTGCCCAATAATATGTGATATTTTTTGAAAACTTTTTTAATATGAAACAATTGTAGAAAAACAATAAAAAGATCAGGAAAATTGTATTAATAAAGATTTGGTTTTTCGAATTTTGACCATCTGGCAACATTTGTTGGTACTTTTCTTTTAAAACCCGATTGGGAACAGTTTATTTTATTAGCAGGAAATGCATATGAATTTGAAAATATTTAAACTTTACTCAAATAGTTAAATAAAAGCTTTTTTATTTGATTTAAAGGAATTGAGATCATTTCGTTTTTAGGTAGGAACAGTTATATTTGCTAATAAAACGTGTAAAAGTATTTTAAAACTTTTATTTTGCTGAAAAAGATTTAGAAAAGACAAAATTATATTAAATAAATTCTTTTTGAAGCAATAAAAAAATATCTGGCAACTTTTATTAGTAATTTTCTTAAAACAATTTTTTTACAAAAAATAAAAAACATGCAAAAAATTATTAATTATTTTATTGAAAGAATTAAATTTTAACTTTCCAATTACAATTTACCAAAAAAAAGCACCTTATCTTTAAGTAGGTACAGTTTCATTTAAACAAGAAATTTTTGATTTCTACTATTTCAACACTGCTAATATACCAGAAAATCATAAATTTATGTAAATAAAGTTTTGTTTTTTCAAACGTAAAAATCTGTTTTTCTTTTCTTTTTTTAGTACTTTAAAGTACTAAAAAACGAAAAAAATTAAAATACTTAAATTCCAAATTATACTGATTTCAACAATTTAATACAAGCTTTAACCAAATGAGAACACTTTATCTTTCAGAAGGAACTGTTTCTTTTACAAATAAAAATTGTGAAACTTTTCCAAAATTTTCTGAATTTTACAAGAGCGCAGAAAAGATATAAAAATCATAAAATTATACAAAATAAGTTTGGTTTTTTCGAATTGAAAGAAGTCTCGCCACTTCTTTTGAGTAGTTTAAAAACAAATTAAGGCGGAAACAGTTAATTTTTTATTAAAAATGCGTTTAATATCAAATTATGCTGATTTAAATTCAAGAATTTAATTTAACCAAATAAGAACACTTTATCCTTCAGTAGGAACAGTTCCATTTAAAGATGACATTTGTGATTTTATGTATGCATATCAAAATTGTTTGAGTTTTTAAGACTGTAGGAAAAGATTTAAAAATAAAATTAAAACTACATAAATAAAGTTTTGTTTTTTTCAAATTTAAAAAAATCTAGCATCTTTTTTTAGTATTTTTTTTTTTTTAAATTTAGGAGGGGACATTTTATTTTTAAATAAAAAATGCGAAAATTAAGAACTCATATAGGTTTTATTGAAAGAATAAAATTTTGACTCTTCCAATTTAATATCAATTTAATTCTAAAATTAGTTTTTGTTTTAAATGTTATTTTCTGTGCGAACGTTTAAGTGTGACATCGTGGGATTGGCTGCAAATCTTTAATTAAATGAGAACATTTTATCTTTGATTAGGAACAGTTTAAGGTACACGCAAGATTTGTAATACTATATTAAAACTGTTAAAATTTAATAAAACAGCAGAAAAAGATCTAAAAATACATATTAGTTTTTTTAGAATTTAAAAAATCTGGCAACTTTTTTTCGATTTTTTTTTTAAATCAGCCGGGAACAGTTTATTTCTGAATGAAAATCCCTAAAATTTAAAATTATGCTGATTTCAACTCGAGAATAAATTTTAGGCTTTTGAATACTTCACCTTTTAGCAGGAACAGTTCCATTTACACATAAAATTTGTGATAATATTTTAAAACGGTTTGAATTTTACAAGACCGCAGGGAAAGGCTAAAAATCCAAAAAATTATAATATACTTTATAAAAGGTGTTTTTTTAAGCTAGATAGAACTTTAAATTGTAAAAAGTAACACAAAAAATTAAATTTTGATGAAAAATTTTTTTTTATCGTTTCAGTATATGTACTCTGACAAATCATCATGAATAGACTCACGCTTGAACAACGCTACGAAATTATCCAAATTTACTTTGAAAATCAGTCGTCGATTCGCGCAACTTATAGACGACAATTTATCGCAAAATTGTGTTCAGCGATGAGGCGCATTTTTGGCTTAACGGGTTTGTTAATAAGCAAAATTGCCGCATATGGAGCGAGACCAATCCACAAGAGACCCTACAGACTCCATTACATCCAGAAAAATGCACCGTTTGGTGCGGTTTTCACGCTGGTGGCATCATCGGACCTTATTTCTTCAAAAATGAGGCCGGAGCTCGCGTTACGGTCAATGGAGATCGTAACCGCACCATGATCAATGATTTTTTGTTTGAAAATATGGATGACATTGATCCGAAGGAGATGTGGTTTCAACAGGATGGCGCTACGTGCCATACGGCGAACGCAACCATCGACTTATTGAAATCAAAATTTGGCGATATGTTGATTTCGAGAAATGGACCTGTCAATTGGCCTCCAAGGTCGTGCGATTTAACACCTCTCGATTATTTCCTGTGGGGCTACGTGAAGTCACTGGTTTATGCTGATAAACCAGCAACAATTGACGCCTTGGAGGCCAGCATTGTTCGTGTTATTCGTGACATACGGCCAGCAGTGCTCGAAAAAGTGGCCCAAAATTGGACGTCCAGAATGCGTTTCGTCAAGAACAGCCGCGGTGCCCATATGCCCGAAATCATTTTCAAATGTTAATGTCACGTATTGATCTTTCGAATAAAAAAAAAATTTTGATTACAATTTAATTTTTTGTGTAATTTTTTACAATGTCAAGTTCTATCGGGCTTAAAAAAACACCCTTTACTATAAAATAAGTTCGAATTTGAAAAATCTGGCAACAGTGTTTTTTTTTTCAAGAAATAAAGAAGAGTTTAATAAAAGAACTAAATTTAAGCATATTAATAAGAGTTAAAAAAAATAATAACACTTCATCTCTTAGTTGGATGGATCAGTGTCATTAAACCTCAATGGTTATAATGCTTTTCTGTTCTAATTTATGATTTTTGCATTTATTATTATAAAAGATTTATTGAATGAAGAGCGTCTTTACAATTTTACCAATTTAACTACTAATTTCAACTTTATTGTTTTCTTCCTTGTGAACTTTAAAATTTACAACTGGTATAAAGAGACACCCCCACAGAAAAAAATAGAATTAAATTTTTATTCTAAAAATGTCACTCAAACTGGTATAAAGAGAAACCCCTCAGAACAAATTTGAATTAAGTTTTTATTCGAAAAATGTCACTCTAAATCCAAAGCTCATCAAAATACAGGACAAGCACTTCACATTCTAAATTTGACTTGTGAGTAGCGACTTACAAATCGTATTTCCCCTATCGCCTTCTTTCCCAACATCAGATGTCCCTTATTTTATGACAAAACAATCAGCCTTATTTCGGTTCTCGATGTCGAAAACGACTCAGTAGTAGATTAAAGTAAATTAAATTAAAGTTCTTTAATCTACTACAAAATTCGACTTACTGTGTTACCGACAACGAGAACCGTAATAAGGCTGATTATGTTTGTTGATAAGTTGGGTGTTTGCTTTAAAAAAAACTTTAATCCATTTTTTATGTTTCTTTTTTGCATTATATTTATTCTATTGTCATTTTCCTTCTATTTTTAGGTAAGTCATCATCATAACGTGCTCTAGACGGATTCCTTTTTGGAAGTCGTTACCCTCATCATAAAATGTAATTTCTGTTATTACTTAAAAGGTATTAAATTAATAGTCAGCCTTATTTCGGTTCTCGATGTCGAAAACGACTCAGTAGTAGATTAAAGTAAATTAAATTAAAGTTCTTTAATCTACTACAAAATTCGACTTACTGTGTTACCGACAAGTTACCGACAACGAGAACCGTAATAAGGCTGAGTAAAAAAAATATATAAATTATTTTTAATTTTATATTTATGTACATATTTACAAATATATCGACCCCTAACCGCGAAAAATCAAATTTTACAGGAGAGAGTTTTTTTATTTTATTAAATATGAAGTTAGTACATATGAAATTTGTCGCTTACGATAAAATTGTTCTTGCTATAAAATCGTAACGGTACCTTATGTGACCATGACATTTTCGGATATGATGCAAGTGTTGCCAATAAAGTCATTTATTAAAAGAAACGAAAATTGAAAATAATCAGCCTTATTACGGTTCTCGTTGTCGGTAACACAGTAAGTCGAATTTTGTAGTAGATTAATGAACTTTAATTTAATTTACTTTAATCTACTACTGAGTCGTTTTCGACATCGAGAACCGAAATAAGGCTGAATGTCGCTTACGTTATTTTCGCGGTTAGGGCTCAATATATATATACATTTTCTTTAGATAAGGAATAATATTTTTAAGCTGGTCGGCCTCCATAAAGAAAAAATTTGTACCAGCCACCCCCTAGAATGAAAGATATTTCAATGAAGTTTCTAAAACAGGAAAACTTTTTTGTTTTGCCACACCCCAAAGTACAAAACTTTTGGTTCTTCAAGCGCCATTTTAGTGGTTTTGTTTATATTTTGGCGATTTTGGTTTTAAAACACCAAAAAAATAATACAGCCTTATTTCGGTTCTCGATGTCGAAAACGACTCAGTAGTAGATTAAAGTAAATTAAATTAAAGTTCTTTAATCTACTACAAAATTCGACTTACTGTGTTACCGACAACGAGAACCGTAATAAGGCTGATTATGATTTCAGTGGTTTATTTTGTAAAATTCACTATTTCTACTAAAAGTAAACATTTTTATAATTCAGCCTTATTTCGGTTCTCGATGTCGAAAACGACTCAGTAGTAGATTAAAGTAAATTAAATTAAAGTTCTTTAATCTACTACAAAATTCGACTTACTGTGTTACCGACAACGAGAACCGTAATAAGGCTGATTAAATCTTTGTGAATTTTGGGCGATGTGTTAATGATTTTTTAAATTGGCTGTTTTTCTGATACAGTTAAAAATTTTAGATTTTAGCGATTTTTTTGTGCGATTTGGTCCAACCAAAACACACGATGTTAATTGTAAATAAAACCAAATGTTTTCGGAGAATTATCTTAATAAATTTTGCTATTAAAGAAGGATTTATGAAAATTAAGTGTGAAACAAAATATCGGCCTAATTCTCGCCACGGCTTCGGTGGCATACCTCTATCCGATGGTCCATATTTTCAATGACTCTGAGACATAATTATGGTTCAATGTCGTTAATGTAACGAATTATCTCATCCATTAACTCTTGAGTTGCGCTTGGCTTAATAACGTACACTTTTTCTTTTAAATATCCCCAAAGAAAGAAGTCCCCCGACGGTGTTAAATCACATGATCGTGACGGCCAATTAACATCGCCACCACGTAAGATAACACGGCTGTTGAATTTTTCGCACAAAAGAGGCCATTGTTTCGTTGGCTGTGTGGCACCATCCCTTTTGAATCACATATCGTCCAGATACACCAAACAGTCACTCTTTGTGGATGAATCGGCTTTTAAACAATCAGTCGTGGATTCTTATTTGCGGCAGTTCTGCTTTTTAATGAATCCACTGAGGTGAGAGTAAGAAACAAAACAAAACGCATTTTGATGTGAACGCCCATTTTCGTAAAAGGCTTCAACAATCTTAACGCGCTGCTCAATTTTGTACCTCTCGCTGGTGGAATTTGTCGAACACTGAAACAGATAAATGTCAAATTAAGTTGACCAATAAACTTGACCTTAAAGGCCCAACCATAATATGCATAGCCTTGCTTAACCTACCGTCAAAAATGAATAAAAAGTTTCTCAAATGTATTTAAAAAAACCAAAATAAAAAAAATCAACAGACATTTGATTCCGTAGGGAATGTGCGATCAGTTTCGCACTTTGCTTAAGCAAAGGACAGTTTCATAAAATTTAACAAAAAGTTTCCTTAAGTTCCTTATGGTCTGCATCATATGATTTACATGTGTTCGTACATTTGCTTCAGCCAACTTAAGCACATTATGGTTGGTCCTTAAGGTGTAACTCACAATTAACACCGTGGATTTTTATATTACAAAAACTCGATTTTTTTTTTGTTAAATTTAATCATTTTTACTGACTTTTTGTAGCTTATTTTCTTAAAGTTGGAGATGGAGATATGCTAAAAACCTAAAAATCGGTTAAATTTTTTTTTTTTTTTTTTTTTGTTTTTTTTTTTTTTTAAAGCAATTTTTACGATTTTTTTACGTGAAATTTTCTTAATACTGATGACTTTGTCAGGATTAAAAAAAAATCTGTGGATTTGATTTAGTATCTATGTTTTTAATGAAATTATTATTTTTACTAGAAATAAAATTTTTTTGTTGATTTAAAAAAATTTAACAACAATAAATTTCAGTTTATTAATAGTATGAAATGGGAATTTAGCACATTTAAACGAAACCTTGTTAATTAAATTTTTGAATCCCAAGAAAAACTTTCATAACTAATATGCATGTGGCAGTGTAAACAAAACTGAACTGGCAAAATAAAATAAAGTAATTTGTTTTTATTTTTGTTTTTTCTTTACCCACTTACAACTACATTTAGAGTTGACAAAAAATCAACCAATTGTAGTCGGGACTGTAAGAAAAGATAAACTCACTGTTTATTGTTGTTGTTTTTGTTTAAGCTTTGATATTGTTACAAGTAAAACTGGGGCTTATAATTCTTATTCGCTTAACAGTTTTATTTCTATAATATCTTTAGTTTCCTAACGATCTGGCCTAAGCAACCGGTGAAATGCGCATAGGAATAGCTTATCCTATCAACAATAAATTTCAATTTATCAATAGTATGAAATGGGAATTTAGCACATTTAAACGAAACCTTGTTAATTAAATTAAGAAAAACTCTTTATGGCTTTTTGTTAGTTTTTGTGGTTATTAGCATTTATATTTTTTTTTTGGTAATTATAGAGAATTTTTTTGTTCCAATAATTTTGTTCCAAAATTTATTAAGGCGTTCACGGAAGGCTGATCGTCAGGTTATATGGACATGTAGTTATATTAACAACAACAACAAAAGACATTTAATTATTTCTCTTGCAACGTATTTCGTTGCTGTAGATATAACTACATAATTATGTAACCTGACCTTCCGTGATCAAGGCAATTATTTTCTGTAGAAATAAGGCTTTTGCGCAGTGTTGCCAATTTAGCCATTTAGTGGCTAGATTTAGCCATTTTTCACCCTGTTTAGCCATTAAAAAATGACTTTAGCCATTAGCCATTTTTTTAGACATTTTTCAAATTGTTTAGCCATAAAATTTTATTTGCCGTTTTACTTTTAAAAGAATAATTTTTATTTTATTTTAAAAATTTATAAAAGTAAAATAAACATTTTAAACAGTTACAACGCCTTTAATTTAAATCACAACTTTTACAAATGCTGAAAATCGCTATTAACGAGGATGAAACATCTTTCAAAGTAAAGTAACAGTATTCCAATATTTAATTTATAAAATGGATCAACACAAACATCGGTGTTTCTTTCTAGTTGCAAGTATTTCAATAAAGAGATACAGTCGGCAACAATATTTTTTTTAGAAATTTCAGAATTGACTATAAAGTTGCTCTCACTTCCATGGTCTAATGCTGAAGCAGAGAGGGTATTTAGCCAAGTAAACATCTTAAAAGTAATTTTAGAAATAGGTTACATTTAGCAACCGTTAATTCGATTTTTTTAATTAGGTAAATATTTTTACCGTAACAATAAAATGTTTTTACCAACACCGCAATAGTGGAGAGCGTACTATGCGTTTATGGTGATGTTTGTAACACCTTAAAATATTGATACTTAGCCAACCTTTACGTATCCCGATTGACTCAGAATCACTTTCGGAGTCGAATTAACGATGATTGTCCGGCTGGCTGGCTGTTCATGTACACCTTGTGCGCAAAGTAATGGTCGGAAATTTGCAGATAATTTAATAAAATTTGGTACATAGGTTATAATGTGGTGTAGGGTATCATATAGTCGGGGTTGACCGACTATACTTTTTTAATTGTTTTTATTGTAGATCTGGACTCAAAAGGTTGGGTTACTGTTGTCGTGATTATGATTTTCCCTCAAATTATTTAAAACTAATAGGCACGAGTGATTCCTATGAGATGAACAATAACGACATCGATTTTATCGATGATTTAATTTTTAAAATATATATCAAAATATTAATTTACGTTTATTCTTATTTAAGAAATTGATCTTGACTTACAATTTCATCGTAAACAAATTAAAAAGAATTATTTCTGTTTTGTTATTGAATTTCAATGTGTTTTTATTTAAAAAAAGCTTTAAGCCATTTTTTAGCCCATTTTTAGCCATTTTTTAGCCATTTTTTTCCGTAAATTTAGCCATTTTTGGTCATCAAGTTTTGGCAACACTGCTTTTGCGTAATTTTGTTCTCTTAGAATTATTACGACTCTTTTGCTTGGAGAAACATTCCTGGCTTTAAATTTTTTTGTAGGAGAAGAGTTTAGAAAGGCATTTAGTGCCCTTGTTCTGTAACTCTCGCGTCAAGAAACTTTTTAATTAAAATGTGAGAAATGAAAAAAAAAAAAAAAATAATTGAAACAAAAAACTATTTTTCTCACATTAATGGCCATTTTCTCAATGTACCGACAAACTGCCTGTTACTTAATGTCAACATAAAGTTATTAGACCGATAAACTGTCTGTTAACAATTTAGGGTTTCTCAATATACCGACAAAAAACATTTTTTGAGTTGGTTTGAGTTGGCAACACCACTCAAAATACATATAAAAGTTAGGAGTCAGCTGATTGAATTTATCTGTACGTTAAATAAAAGGAAAATAAATAATTGGCAGATGAGTGCCGGTTAGCATTGCGACAAAATAGAAGCAAATGAGACATTGAGAAAATCCAATTTCTTTAATGTGCAGTTTTTCGTTGGGAAAAAAGATAATCGCCTAATGAGAAAATGGCCATAAGTCTGTCTGTAACAGCCATACCTAAATAAAAGCGGAAGGCGGAAAGTTTTCTTCCGCTTTGCTCTCACGCTGAAATGCCATACCTAAATAAAAGCATCAACGTTGAGTCAAAAACAGTAGTGTTACCTTTCATGTTTAATAAAACCCACATAATAGAAACATAAAATAGCTAAATTGGCATAATTTATTAACAATTTCAGCCAACTTCACTATTAAACGCGCTGTCAAAATAAGACTTTCCAAATGCAAAGCGTTGCCGCCGCGCTATTTTGGTAAGCTTCATACAAATTGTATGGGCAGGAGAATTTTTGACAGCTAGAAAACGCTTTCCGCTCTTGTGTAGGTATGGCTGTAACTTTTTTTTTGGCGAGTACTAGCTGTTACGGAAAAAAATCATTCGCCAATCGAGTGCAATCACTTTTGATAGTTTTCGAAATGAGTTACAGACACACTTTCTCACTTTTCGAGAAGCGATGGAATATTATGTTTCAGAACTTTTCGGTGCGAACTAAATTTACAGAACATGGGTGGTAAAGCTCAATACTATTAAGACCCTTTTTTTAAATTTTACACATTTGAAGAATGCTTGTTAGTACAAGTACAAAAAGCCATAATAAATTTTAAGTCTTAGCGCAAAAATTTATAATTTTATTGTAAAGAAATGTGAGATTTATTTTAGAAAAAGTAGTCGATTTTTTGAGACTTAAAAAAAAACTCATCAAAGTTTTCATTTTTTTAAGGATTCTTAAGAATCTTGAGTAAATTTATGGTTTTCGTAAGTTTCTGGAAGAGTTCACTTTAAATAAATATTAATTATTTCAAATATAAGGTTTCGTTAATCTTCGTTTAATTTAAGATGAGTAACTAATTGGGCTTCTGCATCCGAACGGGCTCCGTTCGCTAAACGGTAAAATAAACAACGACTAAATTTCTAGCAGTGCACCGGTGTTTTATTTAATATACATTTGCATTTTTAACACTTTTCTAAGGCCCAGAACACACGGTGAAACGCAATTGCAGCTTCGAGTTTTTGCCATAAAAACCTTTGAGAGATCGACCTAAAAGTACAGTAAGACCGAAACATGATAAAGTAAAATAAAAAAAAATTCTTTCAATTTCCTTAATTAAAAACACTGTCACACCTTTTTTAAATAAACTTTTTGCTCAACTTGACTTTTGCCACTTTTCTTTTCGATTTATCTATCGCTTTTCTTCATCGTTCATCATCATGATCATAATCATTTTTTTCACATTGTTAAAAAGGAAAAACAACTACTTGTTTATTATTATGTTTTTCTCATTCTTCTTAAAATTCTACTTAAAAGCCAAAATAAAATTTTTATATAATAGAAGTTCGAAAATAAGAATATTTCGAAAATTTTACACACTTATATTTAAAAAAGAGTGTTTTCTGTCTACTCAAAGATCTCTTTTTTCTTAAAGCGAAAAGTTTTTCTTTAGGAGGGAAAATAGAGAGAGAGAGAGCGTGAAAAAACTTTTGAAAAATTCATTCACAAAATAAAAAGACTTTCAAATGTTTTTCACGCACTGCACTGGGCTTTTTCTTTTGAAATTTTCCAATGTTACGAAAAGAGTCTAAAAGAAAAAAATACTCTTTTATTTTCAAAATTTTCTTGTGTGAGATTTTATCGGTTTTGAAAATTCATTTTCCTGAAGTAAAATTTTCCTCAAAACGAAAAAAAGCAGCAAGAATTTTTCGTAAATGTTTTTTTTTTTTTCTTTGAGGTGTGTGTGATTTTTTAATGAAACATTAATTTCGAATCGGAAAAATCATGTCAGTGGTCTCTGCGGAGGTTTCACGTTAAAACGTATTGAATTTTTAAAGCGCGCAAACACATAATTAAATTTTATTTCTTAAAAAATAATTTTATTTCAAATGAAAATTTACTAAAAATTTAAAGTTTTTAATCTAAATTTTCAAAATTTATTTAAAACAAAAAAAAAAAAAAAATAAAAAAAAATTGAAATTTTAAAATACACAAAACGAAAATCGATTGAAATTAAAATATTGAAATCTTTAAAAATGTTTTAAATAATTGAAACAAAAAGAATTCTAAACCAAAAATACATAAAATAAAATTCAATTTAACATACCATTTTGAAAATTTCCATAAATTAAGAAAATTTATTCACAAAAGAAAAAATTTAAATAAAATTAAAAAAAAAAAAATAGTAGAAAATTAATTAAAAAAAACCGGTGATTTATTTCAAACTCACAGTGTCAAAAGTCCAAAATCTTAAAATATGTTGAGTTTTTCAAAAAACGTTTTCAAAATGAATTAAAGAATTAAAAAAAAAGATAAAAAAGTTTCGAGTTATAAATGAAAATGAAAACTACCAAGTGAATTTGAATTTTGTATAAAATAAACAACATTCCAATAAAAAAAAAAATTAAAAAACGCAAGTTGGAAACAAAAGGTTGTTATAAATTTAATAAAATTAAAAAAAAAAAAAAAACTTAGAAACGTGTTACGCTGATGTTTTTAATATTTTAATAAAAAAATTTCCAACATTTGCTGTGTGGGCCTTCGCGGAGGACCATGCCGGTCATTGCTGATTCAGATGAACCACCAGCAAAATGTTGCAAATATTGTGAGGGTAGGCTTGTATAATTTTAAATTAAGTTTTCTATTTTTTTGTTTTAACAACTAACAATATTTAAGATTTATGGAAAATTTGTTAGAAAAATAGACATTTTAAATAAAAATTAAAAAAAAAAAAAAATTAAATTTTATTTTATTTTAAACGATGTAAAATTAAATGTAAACTACTGGCCAAACTTGTTTGAAATTTGTCTTGTGAATAGAAAAGAAGTTAAGCTTTCATATTATTTTGAAAAGTGTTGAAAATGTTAAGTACAAACCGCTTCACAGTGGGGCAAAATCAGCTTTCATAATTGAAACTTAAATCTGTGGTTTTCACGAATAATCGCGTAAGTTATAAAACCAAACTTTTCAGGAGAGCCAAAACAATTATTTTTTTCAATTGCGGCTTCTGTAGATGCTTTTTTAAACTTTTTTCTTTACTATCCTCTTAACAGTGACTTTCTACGTATTATACATAGTTTTCATGAAAAAATCCTCACAGGATCACAATCTGTAAAAGGATTAAAAATGCATATGTTTGATTGACTCATTAAGTGTGTGCAATATAACATCATATCTCCACATAAGTTCTTTTTTGTGAAAATAAATGTTATCATTTTAATCACACATGACGACTTACGTTGTTATTTTTAGCACACAAGTTGGCGACATATTCAGAGTTTTTGATACTTATAGCACAACGTATGGACTTAAAATTACAAACAACCGCTCATCTGCTGTTGTTGCAACTAAAGAAGTCAACAAGAAACGCACATGTACATATAAGTTGTTATTAATAGAAAAATTTTCAAAAAATACTTTCATATTTTTTGCACGAATAACAACATAACATCACATATGCTTTTTATTTGGAAAAATGTTCAGCAATTTTACAATTTTTGGCGATTTATGTCGACATAAATCGTTATAATAGCAAAATATTTTATTAAACAGTTAACTTAAGTTGTTTTTAGCGGAAAAAAATTAATAATACTACATTATATTCTAAAAAGCTTAATACTTATAAAAACCTAATGCAAAATGTAGCACTTTGACATCATTATCTCAATTTCGGTAAAAACCGACTTACGCGATTATTCGTGAAAACCACAGAAATATCTGTCTAAAAATTGACAGAAGAAAAAAAGAAAGTATAGTCGGATCAACCCGACCATTGATAGCCTACACCACGGTATATAAAGACAAATTATGGAGAGTTTTATCAATTTGGGACCCATGGCCAATCATGGACATGAATACAAATTCCCCGGGAGTTTTTTCCCTTTCCCATTTTTACCATTGGATTTACATAGAAAAAATGGGAGAAGGGAGAAAACTCCCGGGGAAGTTTTATTTAATATTGGGCTGTATATTATGAGGTTTAGATTCATGTATCAGTTCCTTGTGCCGAATATATTATTTATATATGGGCATTTCCAGCGAAAAGTCTGCATTTTGTAACGTAACGACAACAAGCAAACAAGCTTGTTTTTTGGACCCATGTTGTTCAAATGTTATCCCTTTTGTTACTAAATGTAAAGCTTTACACTTAAATATAAAAAAGCCTATTATACATTTAAAATTTTTTGGGAAACAATTTTAATGACTTGCGTGCGTTACGTTACAAAAAGTAAACTTTTCGCTGAAAAGGCTTATATCTTCATCTATGTGATATTTGTTTGTCTTTAAGCGATTTTTGGATGGGAGCTTATATGGGACCTATGGATAATTTTAGAACAACTAGTACAATATTTGTCATGACATACTAGCTATTATAAAAGTTATTGTCGCCAATTTTTAAATTTTCGGGAGTAGTATTTGTATGGGAGTTATGGTCAAATATGAACCGATTCCTTTAAATTTTGGTAAAACGATTTAGATTGTAATAAAAAAAGTTTGAACCAAATTTATTCTAAATGCATCTCTACATATATAAAAATTACGTGTTTGTTCATGATCGCTAAACTCAAAAACTACTGGACCGATTTTGACCAAATTTTATATGCATGCTCAATGGGCCGTGAGTAGTGTTTCTGTATAGTTTATCTTCTTCTGTAATCAACCGGTTTTCTTAAAATTTGACATGCAGACACCGTAACATCTAATCATTAATTTGTGATTTGAAGGGAAATAGGGCAAAAGGGATAAAGGGGGTAAAAGCTCCTCCTTCCTATATCTTCTTAACTAATCAACCGGTTTTCTTAAAATTCGACATGCAGATAATGTAACATCAGAAAGGAAATAAGTAATAGGGCGTGAAATAGGACAAGGGGGGTAAAATCTCCCCCTCCTTATATCTTCTTAAATAATCAACCAATTTTCTTGAAATTTTGCAGGCAAATAGTGTAACATCTGGAAGGAATTATAGCCTATATTTTTTATTATTTAGGGCGTGAAATATGGCAAAAGCGGTAAAAGCTCCCCCTCCCAATATCTTTTTAACTTATCAACCGGTTTTCTTTAAATTTGGCATGCAGACACTGTAACATCTGAAAGAAGTAAATTATATGGCAACACAACGTTTGCCGGGACAGCTAGTCTATATATAAATCGGCAAAGTCATAACAGTTAATAACACTTTCCTCCACTGCATGTCAACCGATTCGAACAAAATAAACACCATTTGAAAGACATTTACTTACAACAGTGCACAATATATATTTCATTAATATCTTTAGAGTTATAAACGTTCAAATTTGCTACTAACACATATGCAGAACACATAAATACAAAATTGGCTTTATTCAATGATCAAATAATAAAAAAATAGGGTGGTAGAATAATCACATTTTTTAGAAACCGGGTTTCGAATATTTCGACTATATAAATACGGGAAATTACATTTCTTTATTTTACTTTTCCGTGCTGCATGTGATAACTTTTCAATTTGCTATAATATTGAACTTCGAAACATAATATAAAAGGTGCAGGGTTCTTAGAGAATGAAAAAAATTTTTTTTTTGTTAATTTTCGACCTAAAAAAACCTGCATGGTTCTGACTGAATAAGAATATGTAAAGGGGAGCTTTTTGGTACTTTTTTGTTCAACGTCTGGTACTTTGATCAATTTTCGTTAATATTAGACATAGAAAAATAAAAAAAATAATAATGACAATCTACAAAGGAGATTTTGTTGATACTTTTTTGTTTTTCAATTGATATTTTTTATATTGAACTTACAAGGTTAAATTAACTCACGTGGAAGATAAAATATGAACCGGAGGTTGGTCGCTCGCCAAACCGATCCAATAAGATGGAAAAATAAACCCTCGAAACATCTAAATTCATATATACTTAGATGATCTATGCTTTCGTCACACAGAAAAAATTCTCCCACAGTTTTCACCAATTAAAGCATTAATCAATAATATAATCAGTTTTAATTAAAATTTTAATCAACTGAATTAAACATTTAATCAAGTGAATTAAACGTTTAATTAATACTATTAACTGGTTTAATTGATACTATTAATTTGTTTACTGGTGCAAATTTAATTAATTTTTTAATTAATATCACTTTACTATACTTTATTCCGGAAAGAAGCTTGTATGGGGACTATGTAAAATTATAGACTGATCCTCACCATTTTTAATAGGCTTGGTCCTTGTGGCAATTTTATCCTTAAGACTGGTGTACTTTTAGTGAATACATCAACACAAATGCATAATAACCTCTCCACTGTTGTGGTGTGGGTATAGAATATATTGAATATAATTCGTCCTATTTCTTAATATGAAACATGCCACGTGAGTAGAATATAATTTTCGCATTCATTTTTTCCCTCGTCCCAATGTAAAAAGAAAAAAAAATTCTGATAGTGCATAGAAAATATTTCTGGAAAATATTTAAGGAATAAGACGATTAAAGTATAAAAGCTTTTAAAGATTGTAATTTGATTTAGAATACACATTCAAATAATATAAAAATTTAAATAATAAATGTTACTCACCATGAGAAATAAATTGCTTTTTTGATGCGTTACTAATAGTTAGCAGTGACGTTTTGGAAGGGTTTGTATTGTATAAATATTGTACTGCGGCGTTATGAAACATTATACTTTGTTCTAATACAAAGCAATTGACGTTTTGGAAGTCAGCCTATACTTCTGGAAATATGGAAATAACCTAAATTCAGAACCTTAAACTTATTTTCAAGTTTTCATAAACACTAAAACGACTTTTGTGTAATTTTTCAGTAATTTTCTAAAATCGATTCCAGATGATTTTATGCACTTCCTACTTTAAGTACTACTTATCCTTACTTCTCTTAAAATCAAGAAAAACTACGCTCGTTTAAAAAAAAATTATTAAAAATCTCCATTGATTTAAACTTCATTTGTTTACGGTATCAGATCATGGCGTTTCTAATATGTATAAAAATCACAAATGGCAATATTTTCTTAGCGAAAATCTTAAAAAAATTATTTGGTTGCTGTTTTGAAAGGGATTATAAAAAACTTCCGTTCATTGGTAACAAATAATGAATAAATCGTAGTACACAGTACAAATATTTGAGCTCGTAAATAATTGTACCAAGAAAAACATATTCGTTCGTAATAATTATTGTTTTAGAAAAAAGTAACCGAAATGAAAAAAATATTCACATCTCCACATTGAAACAAAATATAACCAATATAACAAAATATATTGGTTTCAAAATTTTTATTTTTTCGAGCAAAAATAAAATAAACATAAAACACAAATTTTAAATAATTTGTAAAAGTTTTTTAGGAACGCGCCCATATGAAGGTTTTTAAAATTAACTTTTTTTGTTGGTTACTGTAATATTTCATTTTAAACATAAATTTGAATATTTGCATTTCGACTTTAAATTTTATTTAAATTTTCTGGATCAAATTTCAGATTTTTGTCTCTTGTCTAGTGTAAAGGTTTCCTGCCTCATATATTTTCATATATGCAAATTTTTACTTTCACATTGTTTAGAATTTTTACTTAAAAAGTGTAACTGAAAGATTTATCTATATTTAGTTTACTTAATGACTAGGCTTTTTCTTCTTGTTGCTATTGGGGCACTTTGTTTGGGGCGCTAAAAAATTTAGAAATTTAGTTAAAAATAGCTATAAAACAAGTGATTTATTTTATTGTATTTTAAATACAAAAAATTCATTTGATTTTGTATAAAATTTAAAAATTTTTGTGACTCCAACCTCCTAATAATAAGAGGAATAAAGACATTTAACTTCGAAAAAATTAAGGATAACGATTTTTGGATAAAGCTTCCTTTTGTGGTTCTAGATAATTCTTGCATGCCGATTAATGCACCACTAAAAAAGTAAAGTCAGAAAAACGGGATTTCGCCTACAAAAAACATTAGGGGAAAATTTTTTCGTCTGACTTTTGTTTATTGAGAAAATTCGTTTCAAAAAATTGTAACGTACAGTATGCGAATCAACGTCACTCCGTGGGAGATCTTTGGGGGAAAAATGGAAATAGAAATAATTCCGGATTTTGTAAATGGTTTCGGCTGAAAATTATGGCTGTATTCGCGTTTAAGTTTTGTATAAAAGATTAATAGACAAGACATATTTGGTACTTTTGACCTACCCTCGTCTAGTATTTTGAATATGGGCAGTTCCAGCGAAAAGTCTACTTTTTATAAATTTGATAACTTGGAAAATAACAGCCGTATTCATAAAAACTTATTGATGATTAATTGAACGTTTTTAAGCAAAAATTGCTAAAGTTGTATTCATAAACGAAAAATAGTCTATTCAACCTTTAATAAACCATTCATAAGGTAAGAAAATTTATTGTTGGAAGATTTTTCAAACCAAAAATAAAATGACATTTTGAAAGGTGTTTGCATTTTATGATATTATTTTTGTGAAATATGTTGAAAAATAATGACAAAAATGTTTAATTTATTGCAACGGACATGTTAAATACATTTTTCTATTTTTTTTTTTATTTTAGACAGCCAATTTAAAGTTATATTGATAATTATTTAAAAAAAAGTATATGATTTAAGTGAATATGTTCAGGGGCAAATGTAGATATTCTCTTTAATTATTTATTAAATTATTGCAACTAGTTGTTTTTTTTTTGTTTAAAACAACAAATTATTGTTCAAAAATATAAAAAAAAAATAAAATAAACAAATCATAATAAAGATGATGTTAATAAAAAGTAAACAAACTTTTTATTTGAATACTTTCTTATCGTTTATTTAAAAAAGGTTCAAACAAAAGTTTTTATAATACCTTTCGGAAACATTTTGTTCAGAAACTAAAATAATATGTAGTTTTATTTGATTAGAATAATTTTGAAGGTCTACAATTATAAAAAAATGTACATATAGATGTAAACCGAATAGAAGTTTCATGCATCACTAACAATAAAATGGCAGCCAAATATAAAGAAAGTTGCCATACTTAAACAGAAAATCTCTGCAAACAGTTAATAGTAAAAAAGCTGTTATTGTATAAGACAAAAAGCGTTTAATAGTTATAACACACTATAAGCTTAAAATAAGAACTTTTTATGAATATGGCTGTAAATCTATATAAGTCCAGTAGCTCGTTGTGTGTAAAACAAAAAATTCCATCGTTTCTCGATTTATGAGATAAAAGTGTTTCTGTATTTGAATGCGAAAACAGACACAACAAATTCTGTTTATACTGGAATATTTCCAGTACTTAAGTGTCAAATAAAAGTGAAACGTCAACAAAAGAAATAAATATAATAAAAACAGGGCTGCCAGATTTGACGAGTTATCGTCATCTTGACGATTTTTTGTTCCGATATTAACAAAGTGACGTTTTGATGATTTTTTCTAAAAAAGTGACGAAAGCAAAAACAAAATCAAAAATATTTTATAATTTTGTTGTAACTTTCTATAGAAATTCATCTTGAATTTTTAAATTTCAAACACTTCTATTTTGTGGCGTTGAAAATTGAAAAAAAAAAAAAAATAATATGAATGTCTGTAGAAAGCAACAACAAATTTATAAAATATTTTTGATTTTATTTTTGCTTTTAATGAAATTGTTGGCGTTACGTTTTACGCTATAAGCCCCTTAGTCTACGAAATAAGATAATTGTAAATATTTTTATATGTTTGTTTATTAGAAAAAAAGATATCTTTAGAAACAAGGCTGCTTAAATTTTTATATTTATCCCTATTGTGAAAATTGTCCTCGAAATTGTTTGTTTCTTCCCTAAAAAATGTATCGGCAAAAGCAAAATTTCGAGGGAAAGTAATGGACCGACTTGGCTTATTTTGAACATTTAATACTTCTTATATACATATACAAAATATGATTGATATTTGATATTCTTATCTTATATGTACACTTTTGTGCCAAAACCATTATTCCGACAAGAAAGAAATTTGTTTGTCTCCCAGTAAAAACTTTTTCAAAATGGATAGCTTCTTTCACTCGTTATTAAGTAGCTTTCTTCCATAAGAACTTCGATAACTTATGCTTTTAAATTTTTAAACATTTCCAATAATACGGTATTAAGCGCTAAATTTGAAGGTAATGTGTTTTACTTTATCCCAAGTTATTTAAACTGCACTAAATGGAATAATGAATTCGAAAAATTTGAAGAATTTGTACTGGAACTTGATCCTTCAAATTTTTGTATTGTTGGTGATCTAAATGCGAGAATTGCAAATGAACAAGTTTTAGATGGTAATTTTTTGAAAGATTTACCACATATTAATAAATCTAGATCTTCAAAAGACAAAGAACTTAATGCACAAGGCAAAAAATTGATGAATCTTATTGAAAATGTCGGTGGGATTGTACTTAATGGTAGAACTGGTAACGATGCTCTTGGGGAATTCAGCTTTTGTGGGGTTATGGGTAGTTCTGTTATTGATTATTGTATTTGTTCACTTAACTTTCTACAATATGTTGATGATTTCTTTATCGCATCCAAGCCGTTTTCTGACCACATGCCACTATGCTTAAAAATTAAATCATCGTGCCGTGTTGTTAATACTAATGAGAATAATACAATTCAAAGACTGCGTTGGAACAGTAAATTGTCTGATAAATACAAGGATAATCTTTCATTACTTGCTAGCAATGTTGATTTACAGTCTAATGAAACGGTTGATGAATTGGTTGTACATCTATGTAATAAAATAAAGTTGGCTAATGTTACTAAGGTAAACAAACGTTTTTTTTTTGAACCCAGGCAGAAATGGTTTGATTGGAAATGTGCTCGTGCTAGGAAACTTATGCTTGAGAAGCTTAAGCGTTATAGGAAAAAGCACAATTCGGTAAACAAATCTCGATATTTTGCATCTAGAGCTTGCTATCTTATGATATGTAATAAAAAGAAAATAGATTTGTATAATAAAAATATTGACCAATTAAACAAGGTGAAATGTAGCAGTGATTGGTGGAAGCTATCCAACTCTATGAAATCGCGTTCATATTCTGTTAAAGGTTCACTAAATTCCGATGATTTTCGTTCTCACTTTAGTTCGTTACTGCAGGCAGATGTTGATTCTCAGACTATTAGCTGGTCAATGCCATATTTTATTGATCCGATCCTAGACTCACCCATGGAAATGTGTGAACTTTTCTTCGTTTTAAAATCACTTAAGGATAATAAATCTCCTGGTCAAGATGGTATCTGTTATGAATTTTATAAAAATGCTCCTAATTCTTTTATTAATGAAATGTTATCTGTCTTTAACAAAATTTTCCTACATGAACAAATTCCATCCAGCTTCCGTAAATCTATACTTATACCTCTTTTCAAAAAAGGTGATTCCAATCTCCCATCAAACTATCGAGGGTTATCGCTGATTAATACCTCATGCAAAATATTTAATACCATTATACTGAATCGTTTAACGGAATGGATAGATCGTAACATGATTCTGAATGAATTTCAAGCCGGATTTAGAAAAAATTATTCAACCGTTGACAATATTTGATACGATTCCTCGTAATAGTTTATTTTACAAGCTCTCATGCCTTGGTATGTCGTCGAAAATAATAAGAATTTTACAGCTCTTGTATGAAAATACGGAAAGTTGTATTTGGGATGGAAACTCTTTTTCTGATCCATTTGCAGTTGAAATAGGTGTAAAGCAGGGTTGTATATTAAGCCCTCTATTATTCTCATTATATGTTAATGATTTGGCAGATGAGTTACCTGGGGGTGTAACTGTTGCAGACGTTAATGTTAGAATACTGCTCTATGCCGACGACCTTGTTATATTATCAGATACTCCAATAGAATTGCAAAAAATGATTGATTGTTTATACAATTATTGTTCAACGTGGTCCTTGAAAGCTAATCTAGATAAATCTAAAATAGTGGTATTTCGTTCCGGTACTAGAATTTCTTCCAATTTAAACTGGGTTTTTGGTGGTGATAATATTGAGATTGTAAACAGTTATAAATATCTTGGTGTAGACATTACATATAATCTCTCCTTTAGAAAACACTTGAACAATAAATTAGCAGCCTCGAAACTGGCGATAAACTCTACTTGGTCCAAATACATAAACAATCCGCAAATCTCACAGAATAATAAGCTTAGAATATTTCAAGCAGCATCCAGATCTATTATGTTATATGCAGCGCAAGTGTGGGGATATGTGAAATATGATGAGGTTGAAAAACTATTTAGATTTTTTATTAAGAAAATGTTATATCTACCGACCGCTACACCAAATTACATTTTGTATATAGAAACAGACCTAGAGTCTCTATACGTAAAAAAATCTTTGTCAACATATACAGTTTACCCCTGATAACTCAATATCTCCTCTTAGCAAACAGTGGAAACCTATATTGGACCAACTCAAACTCAAGGAACGTAATGATTACATAGAAAATGCAAAAAGTTCACAGTTTCATGATCTATATTCTATACTGGATTACAATGTTTCATCATTATATACTTCAAATTTTTCTCCACGTACAGTCAGTTTAATAATAAGGGCTAGAGGTGGCTTGTTAGATTTGAATGCAAGGTCTTTCAAAAATAACACTGTTGGTATTTGTACAATGTGCAATTTGGATGCTTCGGAAAATACTTTTCACTTTATTGGTGTTTGCCCATTGTACAAAGAATTTAGAATGCAATATTTTGGTAAAACCACACTAAATTTGAATGAAGTTATATGTATACTAAATGGTTTAAACTTTTTCTCCCTGTATAAATATATAGAAGTTTGTTTAAAATATAGAAGATTTATTTTAAATGAATTTGTTTTTTAATTTTCCATGAGAATATTAACTTATAATTTATCTTGTTATTTTTATTAAAAATTATATAAAATCAATATTTTGTAAATAAAATTTACTTTCCTAGAATTGTGCCAATCTGGCTTACAACAAAATGTTATGCCATATATAGATTTAGATATTAAACATATTGTAAATGAATTAAATATGTACATACAAAAAATCTATTAATAAATAATAATAATAATAATAATAACTTCGATAACTACTTTTTTCTGGATGTATTAAGATACAAAAAATGACTTACTTTTGAATTTGTTCTTTTTGGCACAACCCTTGTAAAATTCATTAGTTTTTCAGTAGAATTGTATGTAGTGCTTTTATGTGCTTCTGATTACTTAACATATTCAGCCTTATTCCGGTTGTCGTTGTCGTAATCGATCAAGTCGTCTTTTTTAAGAGATTAAAGAACAGTGGTTGTGTGTTACTTTAATCTCTTACAAAAAACAACTTGATTGATTACGACAACGACAACTGGAATAAGGCTGATTATTTTGTAGGCGAAGATTTTACTGGGTCTTTAACCCGTTTATTTATGAACCGATTTTTTTAATTTTAACTACAAGGTATTCTACTAAGTCTATTTCAGGTAAAATAGAAAAAGATTATAGGAATAGGTAAATTAAAGATTTATATCTCAATTATTAAATAATAATTATTAAATACCCATGAACTTTAACTATGTTTTTGTTTGATTATTTTTTAATAAAAGTCGAAACAAATTTGTTTAAAATTGATTTTAAAATGCACGATTTTTAAAACAAAAAAGACGATCTTTTTTATTTTTTTCTCAGGAAATTGACGATTTTGACACAAATTTATCTGGCAGCACTGATTAAAACCAAAACAAGAAAAGGCTAACAAAAATTTAAACTAACAAAATATAACAATTGTTTTTTGTTTATTTTCATCATATAAATTATGCATTTATCATTTATATTCCTTCTATTTTTTTATTTATTTTAAAAAAATAGTATATAAACATATTTTAAATTCAAAATATCTACATTTTGTTTTTCTCGCCACCAATTTCAAATGTGACTTATTTTGACAGTTCTTGAAAGAAACTTTTCGCAAAATATTGTTATAGAAACACTTTTTCTCGCATCCTTCCACTAATTGCTGGAAAATTATTTAAATGACAGATAATTCTCGCAAAAAAAAAAGATACAGAAACACTTGTGTGAGAAAAACCATTTTTTGTTTCATTTCACACTATTTTTGTTGCAATTCACACGTTTCATGCGAAGAGTTTTACGATGTGCGATATTCAGAAACGGGCTACAGGGCTTACTAAAAAAGGTTTTATACATTTAAAAAAATTCTCTCTTAAGCATCGTTTCAAACATTATAAAACGTACAAAAATTTTTTCATCAAACTGAATTTGCTAAATTTGTTTCAAACTTTGAATGTATTTATGCACTTTCGAGGTAAGTCATGATGCGATAAGGCAATTTTTTTATAAGCACAGTATATGCATATAAGCGATTTTTTTTTATAAAAAAAATTATGAAATGCCTTTAAGCGTTATTAAAGAAAACCTTTTCATATTAATTCAAATGTGTATTCTAAGTCAAATTACAATTTATAAATCTTTGATACTTTTAATAGTCTTATTTATTTAATATTTTTCAGGAATATTTTCTGTGCACTACCAGCATTTTTGTTTGTATATTTCTGTTACGAGGCTTACTTTAGCTATCCTTTGGCTAGCAATGAAGTAAATTGTACAGTAAATGTATACAACTATTAGATACCAGCAGAATGTAATGCATTTTCTGGCCCGCTTCGGCTGACGGTAAAGGTTACCGTTAGCGTGATTTTTTACGAAAACTGTTTTTCTTGACCTTTGACCCCGCGCAAATTTTTTTAGCGGTGCATGGATCGACGGGGATTTTTGGAATGTAGTTAAGAACCACCCTTAATTATTCCGAAGTTGGAAATTGTGTGTACTATTATTTTATATTACTTTTACATAAATTGTTAAATTTTACCATTTACAAGAAAATATGTATCCCTTAATTTGACTAAATTAGCGTAAAACATAATGTAATGAGTTTTTTTTTTTCAAAAGGCTTTATAATTTTTCTCACTGTAGAATATGCCAGACCGTCTAATAAGAAATTTGTAGGAAAGGTAGAACAGTAGTGCCCACTTTTTGTTTACTAAATGCGTGTCAAAGCGTATACTATAATTTGAAAACGTGTTGTGTTAATTTTATTTAAATTTACCCCTTTTTTTGTTTTTATGAAACATCTATAAAAAAAGTTTTCACTTGCTTAAAAAAATTCCTTTTAACTGGCTATTTTTAACAAAGAATTCAGCTAATTTTTCTAAGACTATAAAAGCATTGCGTATGTATTAATATAGAAATCTAAAGGCTATAATAGCCTTTTCACACTTGTCAACATATAACATCTACCATCAATTTGCGAAGATGTTGAAATTTTCCCATAATACCCTTTGTACACTTGCATACATTTCTGAGGAACGCATGGAAGATGTTGAAAATGTGAAATACGCGTTCACACTTGAAACATCTAACATCTACCATTAATAAAAAATGTCACCATTTCTGAAAAAAAAACTTTTATTATTTTTAAATACTTTTTTTCTACAAAAGTGCCCAGCAAAAATTTTTCAATAATTGGAAGCAATAAAATTAGAAACAGCATCCAAAGTGCTTCGTCTGTTGCTTCTTAAAATTACTGACGTTCACAACTGCAATGTGGAAGGCATATATTCAGCAATATATTTGTCGTTGACTATACTGCAGCGCAGAAGCACTAAAGTAAGGCGAATTGTTAAACAAATTGTATGTGGCGTTGACTATACTGCAGCGCAGAAGCACTAAAGTATGGCAAATAGTTATTTGCACATATTTCATGTAGTGAATTCACATAAAGAATAACTGTGTGAATGAAGCATACATTAAATTCCGACGGCAGAGCTTCTACGTGAGGAATCCCATACAAAAATCATGTAATATTTCACAGAAATGGAAGCGATTCACAACTGATCTCTGCCTTACAAACCTGCTTCCGAGTAAGCACAAATTTTTGCTGGGTGGCAACATTCTAAAAGATAACACCAAAATGTATTTCTCAATCATTTTGTTTAATAATTTAAGCAAAATAAGGCTTGCAAAAAAAGAAAAACTTGAGAAATGGTAACGCTTCTCTCAAAGCAACTTCCATTTTGTCAGTGATGCCACAGTAATAATAGAATTTATTGCCACTTTTCTAGTGATGACACTAAAAGAATCGAAAAATGTAAAAGGGAACAAAATGAGATAGTAACATTCTGTAAAGATGTTGAAAAATTTTGATTTTTAGCCGTATGTATTTCTTATGGGAAAATTCGAACAGTTTCGCAAATTGATGTTAAATGTTGACAAGTGTGAAAAGGCTATAAGAACTTAAAATCAGCATCTATACAAGATGTTCCTATCCCGTTGTATTCCATTCTACATCTTCCGATTATTTTAGTGTCATCACTAGAAAAATGGCAATAAATTCTATAACTATTGCGGCTTCACTGATAAATGGCATTTTTTTTGAAAGCAGCGTTACCATTTGTCAAGTTTTTACTTTTTTGCAAATCTTTTTTTGTGTTTAATTTTTTTTTATACTATTAAACAAAATGAATTCCAAATACATTTTGGTGTTTTCTTTAAAAAAAACTTAGCACTTTTGTAAAAAAAGTATTTAAAAAAACAATTTTTTTTTTAGAATTGCTGACGTTCTTGATTGCAAGTATTTGTTAGATGTTTCAAATGTGAACACATGTTTTACATTTTCAACATCTTCCATGCGTTCCTCGGAAATGTATGCAAGTGTACAAAGGGTATTAAATGATTTTAATTAAATAAAACATTTATAATACCGGAAATTTTGCATTAATTTTTACTCTTTTTATTATAAATAATTATCCTAATTAAAAAAAAAAGTTGTAAGCTTAAAATCAGGGAAACTATAATGAAAAAAACCTAAAGCCAAAAAATTCATTAAATATTTGTCACACTTCAATAAAATGTTTGTATTCAAATGAAAAATAGTACAAATATTTTTATTTTGTTTTCAAATTCATGCAAGAAAAAAGCAAACAAAGAAGAATAAAACAAAAAATCTGTAAAAATCCCAACATAAACGCGTTAAAAGGTTATTTTATTGGCAACTAATCAATGCCAACATTTGCAATACCCGAAAACATAAGCAACAATAAAAAAAATGTAAATACATACAAATACATGAAGGTTTTATTTCAAATTGAAAATGATTTGAATTCAACCCTTTTCTCAAATGATAAACGTTTAAAAACTATTTGAAATTCGCATTTAAACAAAACAAAATGGGGATATTTTTTTACAATTGAGAAATGCCTTTATTTTCAACTGGGTTTCAAACGTTATTCGCAAATGCATTTCAAATGTGGATTGTAATGCAGTGATTAACATAATTGGATACATTTTTTTTAAATTTAAATTTATTATTTGTTTAAATAAACTGTTAGCTAAACATTTGGCACCCTAGGTAGTGCTTGAAGTTGAAATAGCATTCTTTCCGTTCTCAAATTATTGAAAACACTTGGCTCCTTTTTCTTTTAAAGATTGTCATGGTTCTGCGACGCACCGTGACGTTCAAGAAACTTTCTTATATCTTCACTTTCCCGTTTTATTCTTATTCTCATTCTAACTCTTTGTAATTAATTTTTCATTCACAAATAATTTATATATTTTACAAGAAATTAAGCTTTTATAAAGGCGAATTCACTCCACTTTAAATGTAATTTTTGTTTAATTGTAAAGTACATTTCACTTTAAATAGTCGTAATGTCTTAATATAAAGGGTGTTTTTTTAAGCCCGATAGAACTTGAAATTGTAAAAAATAACACAAAAAATTAAATTGTAATCAAAATTTTTTTTTTATTCGAAAGATCAATACGTGCCATTAACATTTGAAAATGATTTCGGGCATATGGGCACCGCGGCTGTTCTTGACGAAGCGCATTCTGGACGTCCAATTTTGGGCCACTTTTTCGAGCACTGCTGGCCGTATGTCACGAATAACACGAACAATGCTGGCCTCCAAGGCGTCAATTGTTGCTGGTTTATCAGCATAAACCAGTGACTTCACGTAGCCCCACAGGAAATAATCGAGAGGTGTCAAATCGCACGACCTTGGAGGCCAATTGACAGGTCCATTTCTCGAAATCAACTTATCGCCAAATTTTGATTTCAATAAGTCGATGGTTGCGTTCGCCGTATGGCACGTAGCGCCATCTTGTTGAAACCACATCTCCTCCGGATCAATGTCATCCATATTTTCAAACAAAAAATCATTGATCATGGTGCGGTAACGATCTCCATTGACCGTAACGCGAGCTCCGGCCTCATTTTTGAAGAAATAAGGTCCGATGATGCCACCAGCGTGAAAACCGCACCAAACGGTGCATTTTTCTGGATGTAATGGAGTCTGTAGGGTCTCTTGTGGATTGGTCTCGCTCCATATGCGGCAATTTTGCTTATTAACAAACCCGTTAAGCCAAAAATGCGCCTCATCGCTGAACACAATTTTGCGATAAAACAACGGGTCAGTTGCCAACTGCTCTAGAGCCCAATCGGCGAAAGAACGACGCATATAATGGTCTCGTGGCTTCAATTCCTGCACCAGCTGGATCTTATACGAGTGTAGGCCGAGATCTTTGCGCAAAATTTTCCACGTAGTGGACGGACAGAGCCCCAATTCCTGCGACCGACGATGAATCGATAAATTTGGATCTTCTTCCACACTTTCGTTTGCAGCGGCGATATTCTCTTCAGTACGCACATTCCTTCGACGTGTTGGTGTTATTGCATCCTCTAGAGAGTATGTGGTACGAAATCTATCCACAGTTCGACGAATGGCTTGTTCAGATGGACGATTATGTACGCCATAAAAATGACGAAGTCGTCTATAAGTTGCGCGAATCGACGACTGATTTTCAAAGTAAATTTGGATAATTTCGTAGCGTTGTTCAAGCGTGAGTCTATTCATGATGATTTGTCAGAGTATACTGAAACGATAAAAAAAAATATTTCATCAAAATTTAATTTTTTGTGTTACTTTTTACAATTTAAAGTTCTATCTAGCTTAAAAAAACACCCTTTATAAACTTTTTGCATTTTGCTCATTAGTGTTGCCAAGTTTATTTTTTGAGAATAACTGATAATAAAAATTTAATATCAAATTGATGTAATATTTTATGTCAAATGTTTATTGTGTGCCCCGGTAGCCTAGCTGGTAGTAAGCTAGTCTATCAGCGCCGGGGTTGCGGGTTCGATTCCCGCCAGAGACACTGGGTTCTTTCCTGCAGACAAGCTTCGCGGGATTAGCTTAGGAAAATTAAATAAAAAAAAAAAAAAAAAAAAAAAATAAAAGATATTTATAAAAAAAAAAAAAAAAAAAAATTATCGATTTGAATTCAAATGTTGAATCAAACAATTAAAAATCGTTTGAGAATCGTGCCTGATATCAAATATTAAACTTATTTTATATCGAAGGTTTGACTTCGTATTTGTTGGGACATAAACAACGCTATAACAACATAGTCCTATTAAGAGAGGATTTAAATCGAAACGTCTAGTTTAGTTTTCGGCTTAGCAGTCAATCTTTTTATGTTAGTTTTGTATTTTTTTTTTGTTGGGTTTTTCGTATTTTTTTTTTTTTAATATAAAAACATATTTAAAATATTAAAAACCTTAATTTCTTGGGGGATTCTTGCATTTTCAATGTTAATAATAATATTTTAATATGACAATATAATCATTAACATGGCATCAATGTTTTTTTTAACGTCAACTTTAAAATGGCGTCAAAGTAAATAACAAGTCAAAAAAAAATTCTCCACTCTCTAATTCTTTTTCTGGCCCTCTTTGTTTTATCTTAAAGATTATTAAACTCTGATTGTATTTTCTTGTAAAAATTTTTTTATTCAACTTTATAAACAAAAACAAAATTAAGCAAAAAATAAAAATAAAAAATAAAAAAGAAAGAAGGCACAATTAAAACAAAAGCATAACACAATAAAATATTTTTTTGCTGAATTTAATCTTACAATCAGTATAATAAGGTGGGCTATAAGCATATAGACTCTGTTCCAGAAAAAAGTTTGTATGGGGCCTAAGCGAAATTATGGAACGGTGAAATGGATCAATATCTGATTAATGTGACTTGGTGGAACAAAACTGAGGTTATATTGGAATTTAACATGCCAAAAAAAAGGGAGCAGTCGGAATGGTAACAAATTTTTTTAAAAAGTCTTAAAATTTCCACCTGTGTAACTGTTATAAGAAATTTTTTAATAAAATCTTCAAAAAGGAGTTTAATAATAAATTTATATGCAGGTAGAAATATGAAAATATTTGATATTGGAACGAAAGAAAGAATAAAGTCTGATCTTAATGTGCTTGTGCGTGTAAAAATTTAAATCTAGACACGATTTGTTACACTTTCATACATATAAAAACAAATTTTGAAAACTGCTGAAAAAGAAAAATGTTATAATTTTGCATTTAGGGAATTAAAATACATAACATACATTCTTGTCGCTTTAAAAATAATAAAGTTATATTGAGTTAAACTTTGCTTATAGCCAGGGTGATCTATAATCGTAATTCAAATTTTCAATTCGACTTCAATTGTGTTATAGCAAGATTTATTAAACTTAAGATATTCGTTTTGAAACTAAAGAATTACATATGTAGATATCTGTGGCATTTTGACAAAACATCTTAATTTAAATTTAAAAAGTTGAAAAAAATGTTGTTAATCGTACGAATTTTCATTCAAAAAACATTTTTGCTTACGTTTTTAAAATTGTGTATTATAAACGCAATTTTTCTTTAATTTCGGTTTATTTTATTATTGAATAAAAATGATTTTTTCACCGCGTTTTTTTTAAATCTTTTTTGCTATCTTATCTCGACTTAAGATGTTTTGTCAAAATGCCACAGATATATATTTGATATTATTCTTTTAAAAATAACAATTAATATCTGAACCTTTTTTTAATTCTTTGAAATAAAATTTTTAACAAAGTTTGACTTTTTAGTTTGTCAAACATTCAATTATACATATGTATGTATCTATATCACTTATTAACGTTCTTATAAGCGCCCCGCTAGCTATCAAATTGTCTGTTGACAGTTTTTACGTTTCTAACGTAATGCATTTTTTTTGTCAAATAACTTTTTTGCCACATCAACTATTCCACAACTTACACTCTAGTTTGAAAATAAAAATCAAAGCAAAACATCTAATTTAACAACTCTGTGCTATCAACTTGATTTCAGCTATAGAATTTTGTGAAAAATTTTATTAGTGATGTTTAAAAAAACATTATCTATATAAAATCGGCAAAGGCAAGCTAAGCTAAGAACACTTTCCTCCTCTGTATGTCAACCGATTTGAACAAATTATACACCATTTAAAAGATATTTACTTACAGAAGTGCACAATATGTTTTTAAATCTAATCAATAATTTCAGAGTTATAAGCGTTCAAATTTGCTACTAACACAAATACAAAAAATTTGTTTTTTCCCAATTATCAAATAATAAAAAAAAAATAGGTTTGTCAATTATTCGACATTTTTTAGAAACCGGTTTTCCAATATTCCGACCATATAAATACGGGAAATACGGAAAATAAAATTTATTTCTTTTTCTTTTCCTTGCATCATGTAATAATTTTTAAATTTTCTATAATATTTAACTTAGAAACATTATATTATCGGTGCAGGGTCCTGAGAGAATGAAAACCTATTAGATGTAAAATTGTGGTACTTTTTGTTTTTTCTTTGAGTAATTTTCGTTAATATTAGACATTTAAAAATAAAATTAAACATGCAATGTCCAGAGTGACAATCTATTAAGAAGATTTTTTGAACTTATAAAATAAATTTACTCACGTGGAAGTTAAAATATGAACCGAAACATGTAAATTCATATATGTATACTTTAGATGTACCATGCTTTCTTCATATGAACATGTAAATTTCTGGTCGAATTTTGACCATTAGGCGAACACTACTTAAAAAAAGAATATGGAGTGTAGTTTTTTTAAGAAATATTGCAACACAATGACTGTCGAGAAAGAACCACAACTCAAGTGACTGATTTTGACGAATAATATTTCACAGTGAGGCGCAAATTTGTATGAAAACCATTACGTTCGCTTGCATTCTCGATCGAGCTGAAAGTTTTAAGTGAGGCCCAAAGTAGCTGTTTGCCGTTAAATGCAAGCGAGCGGTAGAGGTCGCCATCGTGGGCAAGGCTGTTAATTTTTTGACATTTTATTTTACACATAACCGGTAACATATTGCACATTTTTCACGTTTTAAATCATACCTATTGCAATTATTTTCTAACAATTAATGAATTTAAAGAGTAATTAATGTTAAAATTTTATGTTTAATCACATTATGAAAAAAAAATATACGTTTGTACATTAAAATTTAATTTTAATGTTGTTATTATTATTAATTTTTTTGCGTGAACATCATAAAAAAAGACGGAGAAGAAGTAAACAATTTGTTTATATGACCTTAGATTTTATTACTCCAAAACATATGCAAATTCTCAAGCCAATTTTAATAACACATATACACATGCCCTGTAAACAAGCGCACAAACTCGCATACATACTATAAGAAAAATAAAACATAGGAATACATACCTACCTACTTAAATAAACAGAGAGCAGAAAAACAAGCATTTACCGTTAGTTATAGTCTCATTATTGGTAAACAATGTAAACAAAACAATTACATACACACATACGTGCACATTAGAAATGATCAATATCAAAACAAGTACAATAATTACAGCAACAGCAGAAACGTAAACAGAAAAAAAGAAGAAGAAAAGTCCACTGTAAATTAAAAATGTTTTTTTTTAGCAGACTCACGCTTGTTGTTCACCTTCACTTTTACTTATAACCACACACATACAAAACAATAGAAAGTATTAAAAATATTTTAAAAACATTTTTATAGAATATTTAACAATTTAGCTTAGCTCGAAGAAAAAGGAGCAAGACAGTGTTACCCACCCACCAGCAAAATTCATTATCAACTTAAAATTTTATTAAATAAAAAGCTTTTACAAAAAAGATCAATATTAGTTAAACTATGTATGATTCATACAATTACTAAAAATAAATCCAACAAAAACTTAAGCTTCGTACAGACGATGGTCAGATCTTACAATGTTATCATTTTTCTGACAATGGTGCCATCGTCAGATGCATTTATTTAACACATCTGCCAAATGAAAATAGCGTACAATGTTCACACAGTTGCAAGGCATTTTTAGTCAATTTTAATGACAACATTGTTAGATCTGACCACCGTCTGTACGACGCTTTAGACTTAACTTAAAATAATAAGCTTAATCACGATGGCTAGTGCAAGGTGTGCAAACGATTTAAATGTGTGCAAAAATACACACCTTTGCACAACACAACAACAAAATGTACGTATTTGCAGTTTGCTTTATTTTACTTCGTTTGCACTAAAAAAACCTTGAGCAGAAATATAAGTGCATATTTTCTCACTTGCAAATAAGCGCAAAGAACAACTTTTGACATTTGAACCGCCATATTTTTTTATTTATAAAAAAGAAAATTTTAATTAAAATTGTTTGTGATCGTTTTAGCGCAATAATAAAATAAATTGCACATTTGTTCCACAAATAAAAGTGATATGCACTGCAAAATTGCAAATTTGCACATTATGATTTTTACTTCTATATTTGGTTGCAGATTCATATCTAGGGAAGGCTTAAAATGTTCATTGTCGTTCGTTTACATACATTCTGTAGTAAACAAATTTCTGAAATGATTTTAGAAGACAGTCTTTTTCTAAGATCAGTTCTATTAATGTAAAGAATGCTAAATAGCCTCTGAACTGAAACATTTGAAAATGTCATAAAAAAACAAAATGTAATGCTTTTTGCAATAGGTCTGTTTCTTTACTCTAGTTTGAGAAGTCTCGGAATCCCAATTTGAACTCAAAGCGTTCCCGTTTTTTAATTTTTTTTAAATGAGTGCGGTTTTTGAAAAAAAAAATTCTTCTCATTCTTGCACGAAACAGACAATTTTTTATCGTGCAAATTGTGTAAATTATCAAACATAAACAAAATAAAAAAGGCAATAAAAAATTGGTGTTCATTAAGAGAATTAAAATACAAATGCTGTAAATTTTTTTTGTTGTATCCATACTTTTGTTTTTTTATGAGAGAAATTTTTTCTTGCTCTCATTTTCAAGACCTTTACCAAAAAATTATTTTTCCCCACGTTAGTTTTAAGTTTGATTACCTTTCTTCAATAAACTAAGAGTTTTTAATCACTATGAAGTTCCTATTCATAAAAGTCTAAAATGGTATATATAAATTTAATGTTTTAAAACGATAAATTTCAAATTACACCTGATCTACAAATAAAAAAAAAAATTACCCACGCTCTACCCACGAAAGTGAAAAGTACACCCAATTCCGTTAATTACCCCCAAACTGGCAACACTGAACAAAAAAATCGTTTTATGCAAATGCATCATTGAACATACTAAAAGAGTGGGAACACATGTAGAAAAAAGTTTATATTAAAAATTCAAAAACTAAAAAAATAATAGAAATATGTAATACACATACATTCACGCCACACCGTGAGTATGAACAACACCATCGTCAGCTTTTTTAGCAATGGCATCATTGTTGTATGTATTAAATACTTGTTTTTTTTCTTCCCATAAATATTCAAAATTATGGCAGTTTTTTTTAGTTCATGTTTTCAATAGGAAAGTAAATATAATAACGTTTGTTTTCCAAGAATTTATTTTTTTGTGTAAACAAGATTACTACTATCATACATGACCGGGGGAAAAATTAAAATAATAATCAAAAAAGGCTTTATAGAAAATTAAATAAACACGCAAAAATTTTAAATTCCACAAATTGTTGTTTGATATTTTTTTGTAAAAACAATGTATTTAATTTAGCAAGTTTTTTTTTGTTTTTGTTTTAAAAAAAAGGAAAAAAGAATAAATCTTTTGTTATTATAATGTGGTAACTTCGTGGTGAAAGACAGCTGATCAGGGTTACCATTAAATATTTTAAAAAGTGACACAAAAGAGGGTTTTATAAATATAACTAAAGGCCATGTCAGATAAAACTTCATCGCTTTGCGTAATGTTTTCAACTTTGACAGAAAAGCGTAACGCAAAAGCTGTATGTCACAAAAAACACTTTGACAACACACACGAATCCATAACTGTCCATGGCTTCCACAACGGGGAGAATCTTGAAAATAAGTATGTCAATACTGTGGGGTGAAGTGGGGCTTCACCGACTATTTCTAACTTGTTTTTAATGTGCAAATATTATTTATTTGTGGATTAATTAGTATTGTGGTTATTTTGTTGAACTATTTATGGTTTTTAATCCAAATTTTTAATATTTTTAATTAGGCTTAAGTTCATTAAATTTAATTTTCATTAAATTATTTTTATGAAGAAAGAAATTTTACAACATGAAAATTAATTAAAATTGTTTTTGATAATCTTTCATTCTTGACCGTGGCTGGGGCTCGAACCCTGGCCGGCAGGTTACCATGACATGTTTCGATCGCAACCACTCGATCTCTTCAGATGGATTTGCCATCTTACACTCGCAGCCATCGACGACTGCTGACGTCAATAGTCAAACATCAATCCTTAATTTAATGAAAATTAAATTTGATGAACTTAAGCCTAATTAAAAATATTAAAAATTTGTGGATTATTTTGTTTTTCAAGTTTTCACCGCAAATTTAATGCGCATCAAACACTTTTTGTAGTGCATATTTTCGGTTGACGTGAAGTCGTATCTTTTTTTGTTTATTAACAGCACACAAAATTTTTAATATTCCATAAGTCTTATGATATATTTTTTTAAAAAGTAGGGTTCATGCAAAAGTCAAAACGATGCCATTAAAATATATAATTTGAAAATTGTTAATCGTTCAGAACCGGTAAATATAAGATTTTGTTCAATTAAAAACAAACAACTTGTAAGAAAATTAACTTTTTTTAGATTTTAATTAATAAATATTAATGTTTCACAAAAAAATTTTAAGACGCTTTAAAACTAGACTGTTTAAAAGCTGGGACGAAAATTTAAGTTCTCTGCAGTATGCAAATCGATTTACGGTTAAACCCCCATCCTCTACAATAGTTTTTGTACATAAATAAGCCATATAGATTTTATTATTCCGCTTTATGCTAGGAACACAACTGGGACGAACGACGAATTTTTGGCCGCGAATATTCGTCGCTAGGGATGCAACATCGCTCTGAAAAACATCGATGTTTGAAGACATCGATGTTTTCACGATAAGCATCGATGTTAAAAAACATCGGTAAAAACACGATACATCGATGTTTAACATCGATGTTGAAACCTACTTTGCAATTATACTTACGGACTGTTTTAATTCTTCTTTGCTACTGAAAATCTTAATGCCCAACTATAATATACATATGCTTGCATAAGCTTTTGTCAAAAATTAACAAAAAGCCTGTCAAATGCATTCAAAAACACCAAAACAAAGTGCAATCAGTTTCGCATTTTGCTTAAGCAAATGGAAGATTCATAAAATTAATCAAAAAGTTTCCATAAGTGCAATATGGTTTGACAAATATGATTTTTATGTATTCGCACAGTTGCTTGAGCCAACTTAAGCAACTTAATACATACATATAGTTATGCAATGCACAGTATGCATGCATGTACATACATACATACGTACTATGTATGGCTATTTGGGGTGTGCTGGTGCTGAAAACGGAAACGTAAAACGAAAGAATTTGGTCGTTTTTAATACACTTTTAATAAAATATTTTTAATATTTGTTTTAAAATTCTGTTTAATAGAGAAATATTTATATAATATTTGTCATAAAATTCTTATATTACAGACATTTTATTAAAAACCGACATTTCAAATTCTTGCGTTTAACGTATGCTTTGAAAAACACTTTTTTATATTTTTAAATAAAAGGTTTAATTGAAAAATAAAAATTAAAATTGGTAAAAATATTATAAAAAATATTAAATTAATGAAAATATTAAATGCACGATGTCGATGTTTTTTAGTTTTGACGACGATGTATCGCCGATGTATCGTAAATCAAAACATCGATTTTAACATCGATGTTTTTGAACGATATATCGATGTTTTCTAAACATCGATGTATCGTTTGCATCCCTATTCGTCGCCAAAAATAAAACATATTTGTGTATATGAAAATACACACAATCATGGCGTCGGCCGAAATTCGTCATACGCGGCGACTTTGCAATAGATTTATTTCTATTTCATACGCCGGCGAACGGCGAACAAATCAGTACCGGGTGACCATGTTTGATTTTAGTTTTCAAGTATTTTAGTATATAAAGTTACTTTTTTACTTTAATAATTGTTCTTTATTATTTTATCGCATTTAAATATATATACAAAGAAGATAACTATAAAAATAGTTTTTAATTGTGTTTTTGTTAATTTTTGTGTTTTTTAAGTAAATTTTTTTTTATATGGTCACACTATTTCTCTCTCTTTGCACAAACAGCAAAGAACTTTTTCAATTAATAAAGCTGTTAGTTATTCGTCGTTATTGTGTTTCATACGACGAACTTACTCAGCGAATTTTTACTAAAAAATTCGTCGTGTAGGGCGAAATTCGTCGTTCGTCCCAGTTGTGTTCCTAGCATTATTAATGCTTTTGCAATTTTTTTTTTCTATTTTTCATATCAATCAAATCATCCAACACAATTTTTTTTTGTCTAACAATTAATTCACACTTGTTATTAAAATATAATTAAATATAAAAAAATGGAATTCTTCTAAATAATTATTGTGCTAAAAACAGTTTTCAACAAATTTTCATTTATTTTATTTATTCACTAAAATATAATTTGCAAATTTATACGGACCTGTTCTCTTCTTAAGTTTAATTTACATAAACTTTTTATAATGAAAATATAAAATGAAACCATGTAGTTCTAACAATTCTTTTTGAACTGGAGAATTTACTAGTTACTAGGGGTAAATTTTGGATACAATTCTTTCTTTTCTCTTAAACACATCTTAATTGTAATTTTCTTTGTATTAGAAACATATTCTCTAATGCTGAAAACAAGGTGCTTTAAATAGGACAAACATCAGACGCAATCCAGACCGACTTTGGAGTTCGAGAATGATGTCTACTATCCCCGCTCCTATTCCTTTTGCTAATGTATAAAGAAATGGTGTCAAAAAAAAGCGGAAGCTCCAAATGGTATACAGTGGATTCCATTGACTAAACTCAACGACCTAAATTACGCTGATGACCTATGCCTGTTTGCCCATACTTTTAAATGCATACAAGAAAAATTTCAAGCACATTCTTTTTGGATGTGAAATATGAGGTCTAAAGCAAACCTTTGCCTACGCCGTACAATCAGATGTGTTTGGCCAGGGACTTTATATACTCCAAAAAGAGCGCTAAGTAGTACGTTTTCTTCAGCTTAGCTTTTACTCTGATATGCCATGCCTAAACAAAAGCGTCAACGTTGTGTTACGAACAGAAATTCTTACTTTCTTATTTAAAAAGACCCACATAATAGAAAAAAAAGGAGATAAATCCGCTAGATTAACTTAAAAATAGCCAAATTGCCACTATTTATTAACAATAGCGGCCTCACTATTAAACGCGCTGTCAAAATCTTATTTTCCAAGTTGAAAGCGTGGCCGTCGCGCTATGTCGGGTATGTTGCAAACAAATTGTATGGTCATGATCATTTTTGAAAGTAAGAAAACGCTTTCCGGTCTTGTTTAGGTTTGACGTTTAATGCCTGACACATCAATCCCCCCCCGATTGACCAAGACATTAGGCGAAGGAAATTTTGATGGATTGGTCACATGTTAAACTGCTCTGACATACAACTTGCCTGGTACTCGGCGACGTGATCGCTCAAAACCACTTAGCGGACATCAACCCCAAAATAGCTAACCACCTCACAATATACGAGGGACAATGCAGTAGGGATAGCACAAGGCAGAACCAGATGGAAATTGCTAATTGGGGCCGTTTGCTCCCAAGATGAAAAATAGCGGGTCATAATCAGATATTAGAAATTGTTAAAAAAATCTTGATTTCTAACTTAAAAGCTTAGTTTCTGTAGCATTTTTTTTGCCTCTTAGGCCTAGGCCACGCAATGAGCGGCTAGGCTTCAAGCGGCTGAGCGATAAGCGGCAAAAGATTAACACATATGAAATACTACTGAAGTGGCCATGTAATGAGCGGCATGTAAGCGAAATTTCTGAGTGGCTAGGCGGCGTCGCTCAGGAATAAAACTTGTTCTAATTTTAGTTGTTTTCTGAGCGTCAAAGAATAAACATGGCAAAAGTGAATGTAGAGCTTATACACACAGAAAAAAATACCAATGTAAAATTAACATGGCGAAATGTTGATTGTAAATCATAGTAAATTTCTGCAAAAGTATGCGCTTTGTTTAAATTTATCATTATTTCATATTAATTTTAAATGAAAAATATTAAAATAACCTTAAACCACGTTTATTTTATATTATTCACTGTTAAAATAACATTGTTCAATATTGAATTCATAAAAACCTGTTTTATATTAAAATCAAAAGTATATCTTGTTAAATTAACATGCATACACACTTAAGAATGTAAATTTTTTTATTTGCATGTTTAAAATATGTTATAAAAAGAAGACAATTCCCGTATTCTTTTAATTAAAATTATTTAGTTAAATAGTACATCAAGTTTTTAAAGTAGAATGATGACGAAAACCATATCGGGCCATTCTGCTGATGCTTCTGTTAACAAAGGGGAATAAAAATAACTGAAACATGTGTACAAGGGGTAAGTGTTTTGAATTATTCTTAAATAAATGCACTCAAACCAATTTGATTCTACATGACATTCACGTTGTTTCAACTTGAAATAACTTTCATTCAACGTGATTCGGATTGTTATTTCAATATAAATGACATTTTGCTTTAACTTTACTGCAATGTTAAATTAACATGAATTACAGTTATTTTAAAAGAAAAAAATGTTGTTCGCAAGTTATTGTAAAATCATGTTAAATTAACATGAAGTAACAATGAAGCAAAATCACCACCGAAAACGGTAAAATCAACCTTGTTTTCGACAATTTTACATTGATTTTTTTCTGTGTGTAATTTCAGCTATAGTTTTAACCAAATTTGAAAAATAAAAATATAACCGAAAAATTATTTTTTTGTGTTGTCAATCTAGTGTTAACTTTTTGCAACAGCAAATCAAAGGATTTCACAGACATACGACAGTATTGCCAAATTCTGTCTGGAAATTTGCGTAGATTTGTATTTAAATGGTTAAATTCGCCGTAATGTCGCCTTGCTTGATTCATAGGATGAACACCATTCTTATAAATATGAATACGATTTTAGCGTAATAACATTAAAAAAACCTCTCTTGACAAAGGCATTTCAACAACTAGCCGCTCAGAAGCTGCTATTCTTATAAATATGAATACGATTTTAGCGTAATAACATTAAAAAAACCTCTCTTGACAAAGGCATTTCAACAACTAGCCGCTCAGAAGTGACGCTCAGTAATAAGCCACTTGCCGCTCTAATTAGCCGCTCACCGCTTGACGCTTAGCCGCTCATTGCGTGGCCTCGGCCTTAGGCCTCTGTTTAATATACACAAGTTTCTATTCATCTTCAATTACCTCTTTTTATATAAGAAAACTACTATAAGAAAACTACCACTGAATTTTTGGTAAAATTAATTGAGTAACTTTTTTTGTTTACCAAAAAACACAGCCCTCTCTTCTCTCGCTAACTATTATTTACGTGAAATATTTATACTTTTATTGGAAATAAGAAACAAAACCCAGTAGTTCTGAAGATCGCTGCTAAATTATCGATTTTACTGGCTCTTTTCCATCCCTGATTTTCTTTTTTTGCTTTTATAAAAATACAACTCTGATTAAAAGAAAATTTATAGTTAAAAAAAAAAATAAAAAGCAAAAAATAGTGACAGCCGTGCAACTGTCAAATTTCTTTATAGCCCATTTACATTAGACCGAAATGGTTCCATTTACAAATGCATTAGTTTAACACATCTGCCAAATGAAAAAAGCGTACAATGTTCACACAGTTGCAAGACATTTTTAGTAAATTTTAATGACAACATCGTTCGGAATTGAAGAAAACATATTTGTTTGTTGATGGAAAGTGTATTTTGATAGTTTTATGGCCTTTCAGATACAGACAACTCCCATACCGTTCATGAAAACAAAAATGGTTTCATTCCGAAACATTTTTTCGTCATTTTCTGAAGCACCAAAATACGGAATGAATTCCGTTTCCGAACGGAATTGTACTCTGTGACATGGCTGAATATTTTACAATTGCTTAAAATAAATGTAATGTTTCAAACAAATAAAAAGGTTTTAATGCTATGTTTATTGATTCGTCATAACTGTAAAAAGGAAATCTAAATTATAAGCGGTAGCCGACAGCAGTCATATATATTTCTTGTAATTATGTTAAGACATATGACTTTACAACTTTATGACTACCTTGTGAATCCCCCAAATGAGTAATCAATTTATTTCCAAAGGCTACAACAACCGCTTTGGTAGTCGGCTAATTGGCTACTTTGCCAATTACCTGGAAATGTATGGTAAGGCAATTAATTACTTACTGCATACCTACAGTGGCCGACAAAAGTCTACATACGACCCTCATTTCTTCCACCTGACGAGACCAAAAGCATTATGAAAAAAAGTAATGATGCAGGTTTGTTTGAAATCTGGTTTTATTAATAGAAAACGAAAAAAATAACATACTTCAATATACACTTTAAAAAATATTTACAAAAAACGAAAAAATAGCATTGACAAAAGTCTACATACGGCAAACATGTCATGCTTTGTGTTTTTCTTGCTGCTGGATGATAACGGCTAAGTATCGTTATTTTCTTTAAATTTACTTTTCTGCATGTTTTACATTTCAAATCAATTGCATTCGGTTGTATTCTGGACAGTTTCCAGCATAATTCAATTGTAACAGCGGCCTCGCGAAAAGAAATTTTAACTGATGTGAGAAACTAAGTCGTAAAATATAGAAACGAGAAAAAATCGTTCGGGGAAATATCAAAACTGTAGAATTTAAGTAAAGCAACAGTTCAAACTGTATTTAATAATTTTAAAAACACTGGTTCTATTGAAAATAAACCGCGTAGTGGTCGCCCTTAAAAGCTTAGTCGCAGAGATATCAGCTTTATAATAAAAGAAGTGGGAAAAAAAATCCAAAAGTGAATGCCACAACGCTGGCCCAAGAGCTAACAATAAGATCAAATACGGTTCTGCATCCACGAACAATTCAAAGAACCCTAAATAATAATGGTTTCTACAGCAGAACTCCGCGCAAAAAACCCCTTATAAGCGAAAAAAACCGAAAACCGCTTGGAATTCGCCAAAATTCATTTGGCAAAGGATTTGACTTCTGGAAACGAGTTTTGTTTAGAGATGAGTCAAAATACAATATTTTTGGAAGTGATGGGAAAGCGAAAGTTTGGAGAAAAGCTAATACAGCGATGAATCCGAAGCACTTAGAACCTACTGTTAAGCATGGGGGTGGCAACGTGATGGTTTGGGGTGCTGTCGCTGCATCTGGTGTAGGAAATCTTTTATTTGTCGAAGGTAATATGGATCGGTTTCAATATAAGTCTATTTTAGAACAAAATCTGGGAGCATCGGTCAATAAATTAGATCTTGGTGAGAGTTGGATTTTCCAACAAGATAACGACCCGAAACACAACGCTCAAGTTGTAAAAGAATGGCTGCTTTACTATGCTCCCCGACAATTGCACACACCACCTCAAAGCCCGGACTTAAATGTCATTTAACACGTTTGAGAGATTTTGGAACGTAAAATCAGAAAGCATCATATTACTAGCGCTCCAATGTTGAAAAAGATGCTGAAAGAAAAATGGCTAAGAATTACGCCGATTGAATTGGAACATTTAGTTAATTCAATGCCCAGACGCTTACAGGCTGTTAAAGATGCCAATGGTGGCCCAACCAAATACTAAATTTAATAATAAAAACATTATTTAATGTTCCAATGAAGTTTTTTATGTTATCTTACAAGCCGTATGTAGACTTTTGTCATTGCTATTTTTTCGTTTTTTGTAAATATTTTTTAAAGTGTATATTAAAGTAAGTTGTTTTTTTCGTTTTTTATTAATAAAACCAGATTTCAAACAAACCTGCATCATTACTTTTCTTCATAATGCTTTTGGCCTCGTCAGGTGGAAGAAATGAGGGTCGTATGTAGACTTTTGTCGGCCACTGTAGTTCGACGCGTTGTCAGGTAAGGCATAATAGAAAAGAATGAAGTAACTGCTTATAGCTTTACAAACCAGATCTGTCAGACTGAAGTACATCAAAACTGCAGGGTGCTTGTCAAAAGTAAAATGCAAATTTTTTTCTGCTTTGAGAAGAGGTGGTGCAAATATTTTTTTTCTATCTAAGTCTGTATGGAAAAGGAAAGGAAATACTAAACATGTGTTTTAATTTTTTTTTTGCAAAAAATCTAAAACAAAAATTTTTATATTCAACAACTAACAACGCTATTGAACTTTGATTTTTTCGATACTTTTGAAAAAAAAAAACCATTTTTTTTTAATATTAAAACAATATAGCAATAAATTTTTCATAAGAGTATTTAAGATTCACTTGTTTTGGTTTGTTTTCACGTAAATAATAAAATTTTTTTTTGTTGTTACTAACTCTTTACCAATTAGGAATTTTTGGTACTTGTGTTGGAAATATATTTTTTGTTGTTAGTTTTCTAATTCTATTAAGTTTGTTTTATTATGTCATTAATTTCTTAGCGAAATTTTTGTGGTGAAAAAAAAAAGAATTCGTGAGTCATTTTATAAAATTTTTAATAATTTTCTTTGCTTAAACTAACAGCAAAAATATTTTTCAGTTCGTTCGTCATAACTTGTTCATAATTTTTGCTAATGTTTTATAAATGATTTTTTTTACAAATTATTTGTTAAAACTTGTAAATATGATTGTCCATTTTCTTTTTTAAATTTTGTTAATTATTTAGCGAGTACGTGCTTTTTGTGGTCTTTTTAACAGAGTGAAAAATCTTCCACCCTGCTTACCCGGCCGGTCAACTCTCCTGCTTCTCTCTAGTGACTAATGAATTATTTGACACACTTGCATTTTGCTGCTTTTCGAAATTATTTCATTTTTAAAATTTATTTATATTTCTTTTAATAGAATAATAAAATAAATATAATTTAATTTTTATATATAAAATCTAATAAATCATGATTTTGAAATGCAATGTAGTGTAAAAATTTAAATATTTAGCTTCGTTCACAATCAGAGAAACAATTTCGTTTTTTCTTCTATCTTTTTTGTTCCTAAAGTATTTCATTTTTAAAACAAAAATGTAACTAAAATTTTTTTTAAAAATGTAACTTAAATTGAGTCAACTAGAACTTCAGCAACAATTTGTATGAAATAATTTTATTTAGTTTTGAATGAAAATTTAAAAAAAAGGTTGTAAAAAATAATAATAAATGCATAATATTGTTGTGGCAAAAATTTGCAAACGGGTTATTAATGCAAAATGTTTGTGGTTGCAAAAGAAATTGTTGCTCTATTATGAACACCAAGTGAAAATGTTTTTTTGATTGTGAACGAAGCTTTTTGGTTAACATTTGTATTTTTTAAAGCATATTATTTATGAATTAAAATATAATTATTTAATTCAGAATTTGGCGATTTTTAAGTGCAAAAAGGGTTTTTTTTTCATTAAGCGATCTTTGTGAAATTTATTTAAGTGATTTTTGGTGATTCTAAACGATTTTTCATTAAATTTAAGTACTTAAAAAAAGTTATTTTAATTGTGATTTTGCGTTTTTTCTGTTTATTTTGTAAATTTTAGAAGCAGTTTTCGATTATTGGGTTAAATAAGACTATTTTTAGAAAATTCTCTACTATAGATAAGTGTTCTTTAAGATTTTAGCTTTTTTTTAAATAGGCGTTTTTTTGTGGCTAAGTAAATTTAATAAAAATTTGTTTATTTAAATTGTAAATCTTTTTCAATTTTTCTGTAAACAAAATATTTTTGCGTTTTTTTATTTAAAATTGCGCTATTGCTGATGTTTCTTTTTAAGAAAATTTTTACTTCTGGCTAAAATTGCCAACTTTTGCTTAAAGTTAAAGTTTTTCTAGATGTCTATTCTTATGCGCCGGGTCACACACGTCAAGTTTGACTCTTCAAGTCTTGAGCTTTTAGGAGAGAGGGGAAAAGGTTTGGCATTCTCTTTTCCCTTTTCTCCTAACAGCTCAAGACTTGACGAGTCAAACTTGACGTGTGCGAACCGACACTAAGTATTTTTTCCTAATAAAATTAGCGATTTATTTAAGTTTACTGTCAAAAAAGCTGGGTTGGGTAACGTTCTTTGTTTATATCGACGTATTTAGTTAAAACGAATATTTAAGATATTATTGTTTTTTTTTTAGTAATTTTTTCTCATGTTTTCGGCCGCCTCTAAGCGGGTTTTTGTAAACATATCGGAAATTGAAGAGTTTTGTTTATATAAGTGCTTTTTGTTTTGCTTATAAACCGTTTTTTTGTTTTTAAAAATTTAAGTTGTAGTAAACGTTTTTAAACGATTTTTGCAAAATTTTCCAATTTAAGCGGCTAATTTTTCCTAAATAATGATTTAAAAAATAAAAAAAATGATGAGTTTATTTAAATCTTAAGATTTTATGGAATTTTTACTGAAATTTTTATTTTACCTAACTTTACAATTTTAGTAAAACTTAAGACTTTTTAAAAAAATTCCTTTTTATTTTAAAAATTATTTTCTTTTATTTTAAAGAAAGCAATTACGTCAATTCAAAACTAATTAATCTTATTTTGACAAAACAAAAAAAAAAACAAACTTTTTTTTTTTTTTTGCCAAAGTCACCAACAAGTAAAAAATAAGCCTAAATATTTCAATAATTTTTAACATTTTCATAAACACCCACCAAAATTAAAAATAGGCCATATGTATTAAGATGTCATTAAAATTGTCATTATTTTAGCAACATTTTTTTCCAATTTCAAATCTCTATAATTTGTTGATACATTTGTTGTTGTTTAATTTTACAGAAAAAAAATTTAACAAAATTTCATGCACAATTAGAAAAACCAAACAAAAAACTTTATTCGCTTAAAATACATACATACATACATATATTTTCTACTACAATTAGGTTTCTCTATAACAAATGAAGACAAACGGACGGACGAATATTTGAAAATGACTTCAGGCATCAAATAAATACGACGAGTACACTTGTATTTTGTAGATCAAACAAACAACATTTGAAATGTTGTTGAGCTACAAATTCATCAACAACACGGCGAATAGCATAAATATTTTCAATGGTTTTTGTTTCTGTTTTAAGGCAAACGACAAAATCACGCATGTGACACTTTCGTTAGAGCAAAATATTTTTCTTTTGCTAATTTTACTATAGTGCAATACGAAAAAAAAAAAAATACAAAATGTTAAAGTTTTGTTGTGCGTTCTTTTTAGCATAAATTTTGCATGAATTTAAAAGAAAAAAATACTACAAACACAACAATATTTAATATGATTTTATGTAAATAAATTTGTTATTTATTAAGCGAGCGGGTGGTGTAATAAAAAAGAATGTAACAAATAAAATTTTGATTTCATTAAATGTGCCATCATGTCGTTCGCAATAATATTTTGCATGCACACTTTTACACACAACATGCATTTTATCACAAACGAAAAAAAAAAATAACGCATAAACAACAACTACAATTTTACAAAAAATGCCCCAGAAAATAAAGTGTAAACAACTCAGCCAGCCACAGCCTCTCAGAGCACGGTGTATCATAAACAAAATCAACTGTTATTGATTTAAAAAAAAAAACAACAACAAAGAAGAGTTTTTTAAGAATCCATCAATTATATATGTATGTGTGTGCGCGTGTGGTATTGCTAAATAGCAAGAAGAAGCATATTTAGAAAATGGTGACTTTGTTTTGTTATTTTTCTAGTGGTAGAGAGAGTAACTTTCTTGCATAGTAATGATTTTTTTTAATTTATGCAGAATTTTTAGTAAATTTTATTCAATAGATATTGGTTATTGCAAAAATATAAATGAACATACCCAGCGGTAAAAAGAAGGAGCACGGATGCCTTCTAGAAGGCCTCTGAACTTTACTAGGCAGAAAAAGTCTGCGTACAAAAAAAAAAAAAAAAAAAAAAATTGTTTCAAATTAAAAATGTGTGATATTAATTAAAAAATTTTAATAAATTTGTACCAGTTAACAAATTAATAGTATCAATTTTATATTTTTTTATATTAACAACATTTTCTGCAGTAATGTGTTAACATAAGTTAACGGTTAATTCACTTGATTAAACTTTTAATTAAAACTGATTTTATTTTTAATTAATGGTTTAAAAAAAATGGTTAAAGAAAAATATTGATCTTATAATCGTGTTTTTAAAAACGTAGCAGTCAATTTCATAACATTGTTAATCATGTTTGTTCACTGTATGAAAATTTATTAAATTTTGGAAAAATATCAATTTTATTTACCTGGAGACAAAATTATTGCTTATTTCCGAAAGCAAGGAAGCCCATTTAGAGATATTGCAGAAAAGAATCCATTCTTCTAGCCAGAGGTAAACCCACTCACAAAGAAACTGCAGTTTTCATATTTTAACAACGTTCTGGAATGCCTTAAAAATTTTCTTTTAACTATCATCAACTCTTTCATCCGAAGGTGCTTGCTCCAAAATTGCATGAAAACATTAAAGTAAAATTAAAAAATGTATATGCGATGATACAGTCAGGAGAATCCAGAACCGTAATGGGTTTTATGCTTCTATAGCACGTAGGAAACCCTTCATTTCATTTAAAAACAGAAAATAAAATTATTTTCACTAAAGGGCACTTAAACCTTTACAGCCGTACTTAATAGGTAATTTGGCATAACTTGGAAAAACAAACTTGGCATGAAGTTTGCACAAAGTTTATTTATAATACACTTACCAAACTCTAGTTCACGATTTGCTAAACTCTAGTTAACGAGCTGCCAAATGTTTGCCAACTTGTGAAAAACAGCCGTTTAATTTCAAACATTTTTTTTTTTAAATTTACTGTCTTTTTTTAATTTACTATCATTTTTTTAATTTATATTAATTGTAAAAAATTTAAAAATTTTTATATGTGGAGGGGGAAAAAATTTGTATGACAAAACCAGCAAATGATTAATGCAAAACGTGTTGCATTTTTAAAGCCCTTATGACACTACATTTTTAATGCATGGTTCAAGTTTTGGTGAACAGTACAAATATAATGTAATAGAAAAGTTTACCAAGTGCAAAGATTTAAGCTGTATTAAGATAAATGGCAAACTGTTTACTAATTTACTAAAGTTATCGATAAAAAATGAACATATGTCAAAAAAAAATGTAAAATTGTTCAACTTAAAATTGACATTTCACGCTTGAAATATTAAGAGTGTTGCTGAATCAGCGGTTTATGGGCAAATTCAGCGATTTACCGCTTTTTGTTTGCTTTGTTTTTATGTTTCTCATAAACAACAAGCTGACAACATTTCATAAAATAAACAAAGCCATAATAAAAGAAAAAAACTGTGTTTACATTTTTTATAGTTTGCTCTTTCTAACATTTACTGTTTCTTTCTATCAATTCTATATCAATTCAATGCATAAAAAATGTAGTGTCATAAGGGCTTAAGCAATTAATGGGGCATCATTAAAATTCAGAGTTGATTTATTAAAAGTTAGCAGACGCATAAAAGTTTGTTATGAATTAACTCGAGCTTGTAAAAGCTTTTGGTGCGTTTGATCTTGCGTGTTATTCGTATTTCATATAGAGATAATCAATTTGTGGTTAATTGGCCAGTGAATGGCACAACACATTACATTGGAAAAATTCATTCGCTTGAAAAATAATTAACCGTCAGAGATCTTTCCTTTTACTTTCAACATAGGAAAATTCAAATCAGATATTCTGCCTCTTTCCACATTCCCCTAACATATTTTTATAGTTCCGGCACACTGTATTTGTAAAGGTCACCCCCATAGTGCTATTCCAAATTAAAAAAGTCCAATTTAAATTTAATGGCAGCCCAGAATAAGTTTCATCAAGTTCAATATAAGGTCACAGCGGCTATTACGTTGACCTTATATTGAATTTGATGAAACTTATGCTGGGCTGCCATTAAATTTAAATTGGACTTTTTTAATTTGGAATAGCACTATGGGGGTGACCTTTACAAATGCAGTCTTTCGGCCGAATGGATATAAATTTATTATATTTTGTATCTGCCTGTTTTTTTTTACTATTGCCCCACAAAGTTTTTGGTCAAATAATTTTTTCTTTGGGGCATACAAGTCCCAAAATAATACTCGTTAAGTTCACACTAAATTGGTAGTTGGTAGGTTTTTTTTTTTTTAATTATTCTTGGCATTTTGTTTAAGCTTTGATATCGTTGCAAATATAAATTTTTAAGTGTTTGCAATTCCCATTCACACTGGAGTTTTATTTGCTTATATCTTTGGCTTTTCTAAAAATTTTTGGGAGAATGTTACCTGATGATCTGGGCTGTGCAACCAGTGAAATGCGCATTGGAACTAGCTTATCCCCCCAAAATAAATATCAGTGTATTTATCAAGAATAAAAATTGGGAATTAAGCACGGCAAACAAAATCTTATTAATTAAAAATTTTGTATTCCCAAAAATTACTTTGAATTTTAAAAATTGTTAAAACAAAGGGCAGATTTTTGTTGTTCATCAAAAAAAAAAAAAAAAAATTATTTTTAAAGAATTTTAAGTTTACCAACTAGCGAAAATATCATAACAAATACCATAATATTCTAAAGCATTAAAATGGCTCTTTTCGTTTTACATCTTATCTAATATGTACATTTATTTTTTTTGATTTTGCTTTAAAACTCTAGTACCACCAACAAAAAAAAAAAAAAAAAAAACACGGAATTAAGAACGAAAATTTAGAATACAATTTAAAAATTTGGTTTTCCTACTGTGTAAAACATGTTTATGTAAAAGAAAAAAGTAAAAAGAAAATATTCCATCAAAATTATGCAACATTTTACGTAAAACCATAAAAGGCAGGAGCGAAATCATCTGAAGAATAAGGGAGGATGAAATATATAGAACTATTTTTAAAAAATATTTAACCATGTAGGTGGCCCTGTAGGCTAGTTGGTAGTTAACTAATATTTCAGTAAGAGGTTTGCGGGTTCTATTCCTGGCCTGTTTTAAAAAGTGGTCCAACCATAATCCACTATGTTAATTGTGGGTTTCACCTTAGCGTCAAGTTTTTTTTTCCCAACTTAATTTGACATTTCTTTCTTTCGGTGTTTGACAAATTCAACCAATTGAGCAGCGCGTTAAGATTGTTGAAGCCTTTTACGAAAATGCTCGTTCAAATCAAAATGTATTTCGTGCACTTCGAGATTTTTTTGGTCAGCATAATCGATCAAACGTGTCCACAATCGGGAGAATTGTGAGCAAATTTCAGCAAACCGAATCTGTAGAAAATGTGAAAACACAAAGAGTAACTGTATATGGACCTGGACGATATGTAATTCCAACACGATGGTGCCACTTGCCACACAGTCAACGAAACTATGGCTCTTTTTCGAGAGTAATTCAATGACCATATTATCTCACGTCGTGGCGATGTTAATTGGCCAACACGATCATGTGATTTGACACCGTTGAACTTCGTTCTTTGGGGATATTAAAAAAAAAGTGTACGTCAATAAGCTAAGATCAATGTAAGAGCTACATGATGAGATAATTCGGCACATTAACGACATTAAACCTTAATTATATCTCAGAGTCATTAAAAATATGGACCACCGGATAGAGCAAGAGACTCGAAGCGTTACAGATGTGGTCAGGCTTGTGCCTCATCGTAATGTGCCCACTGCCAAAATTATTGCTTTTGTTAGTAAAACTTTGGCAAATAATCCGAATTAATCAATTCCACGGGTCAGAGCGCTATGGCCGTATGGTAACCGACTTTTTTTTTGATAGCCATTGAAGATTATAAACTAGACGATATGTGGTTTTAACAAGGCGTTGCCAGAAGCCACACAACACGATCCATTTTATCATTAATACGATTTCTGTATGACGTGCTAAATTCCCAATTTTTCATATTTGATAAATACACTGAAATTTATTATTGAGGGAAAGCTAGCTTCTATGCGCATTTCACTGGTTGCTTAGGCCAGCTCATTAGGAAACCTTTTCCTAAGATTTTAGAAAAGCAAAAATATTATACGAATAAAACCCTAAAGCGAATAAAAATTTTAAACACTCAAAGTCTTACTTGTAACAATATCAAAGCTTAAACAAAAGTTTAATTGTATGGGAAGTTTACAAAACGCGTAATCTTGCGTTTTGGCGACGTCAATTGGCCACCAATATCATGATTCGACGCCGTTAGGCTTTTTTTATGGGGCTACGTCGAAGACCGTGTCTTCGCGGATAATCTCCTTACATTGGAACATTTGAAAACTACATTTGTCAAGTTATCGCCGAGATACCGCTTGAAATGTGCAAAAAAGTCAAAAGGATCGACTACTGCAACCAGTCTACACAGAAAAAATTATTGCTGAATTATTTTCAAACAAACGCTTGTTTGAAATTTTTTTTAATTTCTACAAATTTTTTTACTGATTCAATTTATATTTTTGTTTGATTTTTAGTTTAACCAACAGAAATGTTGACAACTATTCAAAAATTTAATAAACGCGTTATTGGTTTCAAGTTTTCATAATTTTGTATGAAATATTTAACGCTCTTTAATGTTGTCGTTTTTTGCATTTATTTTATTTGATCGTAAGCAACACTTCTTTATGTAAAATATAAAAACAACAACAAAAAACACATACAGTCTATTTTTGGACGCTTTAAAGAAGTACAACAATAAGAAAGATGATAAAATAGCGTGGCGAGGTTTTTAGTAAAAAAAAGACAAAAACAATACATATTAGGTAAAAAAACCTTTTACACTTTTTAAACAACAACAACATTAGAAAAAACAAAATAAATTTTTGGTTGGTTTCAAAGTTGGTAAAAAAGAATGAAAAACAAAATCACGTTTTCAATTTTTTTAAAAATGTTAAGTTAAATAGGTACATCAAATACAAAAATAAAATGATGACGAAAAACATGTCGAGTCGGTCTGCTGCCAAGGAAAGGATACAGAAACAGTGAGTGAAGAAGAAAAACATTCACCCCTATTATAAAAGTCGTCGTCGACGTCGACATTAATTTTAAATTGTTGTCACATCAAGTCGACGACTACATCACTTCGACGTTAAATTGGTATTTTATAAGAATGTTGTGTCGACGTCGACTAGTTATCGAAAATTTGACTGAAATAAAATTCCATCTCTAATTATTTTTTTATTATTTATGTTATAGCTCACTTTTTAACGCTATTTATGCTATTTCCGACATATTTTTTTTTTAACCGACTTAGCTATTTCAAATAAAGTGTAGATAGAGTTTGTTTTCAATTTTTTCGCGAATTTTTGCCATGTTTTCGATAAAAGATATTTTTACTGTAAGTTTTCAGATTCTTTAAAGCTTTAACGTTTATTAATAAATATAAGACTTCTATCAAGCCGCTGTTAGCAAATTTTGCAAATTTCCGTTAATTTAGCAATTTTCACCGAATATTTGCCATTCCTTATAGTTTAAGGGACTTTTAATCAATTTTATGGCTTGTTGGAAATATTAAAAATTTTCGCGAATTTAAGCCATGTTCGCGATAGAAGCAATTTTTTCCTATAAGTTTTCTTAATCTTAACAGCTTTAACGATTTTTAATAAATATTAGTTAGACTTTGCTATCATGTCGCTGTTAGCAAATTTTTGCAAATATCCGCTAATTTTGCAATTTTTACCGAATTTTCACCATTCCTTATAGTTTTAGGGACTTTTAATCAATTTTATGGCTTTTTTTATATCTTGAAAATGTTAGCGAATTTTCGCTATTTTTGCAAACTTTTCCGAATTTTCGCAATTTTGGCTCTTTGAGTCAATCTTCTTATATTAAAAATTTTGGCGAGTTTTCGCTATTTTAGCAAACTTTTCCGAATTTTCGCAATTTTCGCGTTAAATTTACTAATAAAATTTGTGCCCATAACTTCTTTTAAATTTGCATATTTAATTTTAAACGTATTTAATAAATTTGTTTACATTTCATTTAAATTGTCTTTAACTTTCATTTGAGTCGTCGCAAAATTTCCTGTCGACTAAAACAGGGACAATTCTACTCGACGTCGACTTAAAAGCGCCTTAGAAAATATCAATTGACTGTCAATAGTTATCGATTATTGTCAATAACGTCTCAGAAAATACCATTACTGTTCAGGTTCCGTCGTCTTGTGTCGACGTCGACTTTCATAATAGGGGTGATTGTGTGCATAAAGGCGCATATAGACGACATGTTTTTGTCATCTGACATGTCAAATTTTCAAGTCACATGTAATTGTGCATGTCTGTCAAAATCGCTGTTTTACATAAGCTTTATAATATTCGGTCACAAACGTACATGTAATTTGCTTCTGACATTGTCGCTGTTTTTTTCGCATTGTTATTGCAGATACCAAAGTAGTGCTCGGTTTCAAAATAGCTTGCTGCCGCCATGAAAAGTTTTATTTGCGCCGTAAAATAGTTCAGCCATCTTAACATTTTTTTCTTTTAATGCAAAGATACCAATCTAGGATTTTATAATAAAACGGTTTTTATATATATATTCACATAAATTCTATTCAATGGTAAGATGATCAAACATATCTCGGTATTGTAAAAAATTAACTTCATCCGGCTAATGATTCCGTCAATAGTGGACGCCGCTGCCGGTTTCTTGCCGGCATAGCTTTCTGATGTCAGATGGTTTGTCAGAAGAAAATAGAGCACGCTCTAATTGAAATTTTGTCAGATGACTTTGCGTCTGACTTTTACAGAAGCAAAGTTAAAAAAGTAACACACGACATGTATGTGTTTTGCAGTGGAAAATTTGACATGTCAGATGACAAAAACATGTCGTGTACGTGTCTCAAAGCCAGCCGCGCCTCTCTGCTCTGCCTTCATCTACTTCAACAGTGCTTGCTTGTGTGCGCGTCATTGCTTGTGCAAAAACTTTTTTGTTTGATTCAGCAAAATTATTTGTTTGAAATTTGTATGATTTTCAGTTAAATTATTTGTTTGAAAAAATCAGGGTTTTTTTTCAATAAACGAAATGCAAATAAATTGTTTGAATATGCAAATTTGTTTGTAGGACCGATTTCAGACAAAAAATGTTTTGATTCTACAAATTTTTTGTTTGAATTGGAAAAATAATTTTTTCTGTGTAGAGGCGGCCATTTAAATGAAGTTATATTTCGTACGTCAAAGCATTTTAATGAAATAACAGTTTCATTGAAATCATAGCTTTATGAGTTTTTTTTATATTAAATTTTGCTTGTGAAACCGAAAAATGGACAACCCGTTATATGGCCATGTTCTGATTTGAAATCGCAAAACGGCAGATTTATTTTATGGTTTTCTAAAAACTCGTGCGTTTTGCTTGCGATCTTCCATAATTTTTTAAAAATATACTAGTTACCTTGAGCACATTTTTGCGATTTGAAGTCGCAACACTTCTTGCTATTGCGTTTTACAGAACACTTTTTAAGCGATTTCAAGTCAGTATCGCAAATTTTCATAGTTTGGCGATTGTCATAACATGCCCGATATCCGAAATAAATAAAAAACCTTGTGTTTTAATGGAAATTATAAGTTATGGCAAATCTTTTAAATGACCCTAGCTAGAAATAATAATAGATTTAAGAAACAACTTCCGGTTTCCCTTCTTTTGACTCCGACCCTGTTGAAGTAAGTCTGAGTGTTTAAATGACTATTCATGTGCTCGTACATATTAATTTAGCTGCAAATGCTTGTTCTCGTAACTACTAAATAATGCATGCAACATGTTTTGGCCATTTCAATTTGACTATACATCATCGTCAGCGACAGCAACAGCAACATCATTGTAATCAACACCATCACTACCATCTGACAGTTTAATCATCGTCATCATCATCATGCAAAGTGATTTGAAGTCACAAAAATTTTATCAAGTTATTCTTTATATTTCAATTAATATTGTATGAGTTGTAAGACAGACATTTTTGAAGTATTTTTTTGTTTAAATTTTAAACAAAACATTTTATAAATATTATATTGTATTTAATTCGACCTTTTATTTTTTATTATTTAAATATCGAGTGTGAATCAAAATGGCCAAAATGAAAATTAAAAAAATTTTACAATTTTAAAATTAAACTTTATATCAAATTTTTACCATAGGGAAAAGGGAACTTACACCAAACTTGTCACGGGACAGTTATAAAGTGGAAGGGACCGTTTCTAGTTCTAATACTTTATATGAATGGAACTTGCCACTTTTACATGGCGATTTCCTAGCAGGGGGTTAATTGGCACCTTTTTGACACTTTGTGACAGGTCACTGAAATAACCGTAACGGATACATTAAATTAAGCTTAAAATAATGCCTGTAACAGATATTGTCCCGAGTGAACCATGTTCATATGATAGATTCCCTTCATATAAGATAATACCAAATAGAATCGGCCACTACCAGCACAAAATACAGTCACATGAATAGTTTTGTGTTAATTACCTCTCCTCCAGAGTAACTATGGGTGCGTTCGTAAATGCATCACTGCGCTGCATCAGTGATTTCAAATGCTTATATATTTTTCAGTGAAGTTAATGAGTACCAGAAAATTGTGAAATCAAAAATGCAGTTGTCTTAAATGCATTTACCTGCCTTGATGTGCAGGTACACAATTGTGGTTACCTGCACAAAAGTGCAGGTAAAGTAAAGTGTTTGATTTAAAAGTAGAATAAAAAAATTATTTTATTAATACATAAAGTTATATTTTATTAAAATTTTATTTCAAATAACATACAGTGAGCGTCAAAATAAAGTGTACAGCTTGTTTTCCAATATAAAAAGTGTAATGTTAGTTATAAAAAGTTAATTTCTACTTTGCCAAATTTGATCAGACTTCAAGCTTGCTGTCATCTGTGAAAAATACGTTACTCCAAAATTTGACAAAATCAAGTTGGACAAAGAAAAACGTGATAAAAGGTAGCAATAAGAAATTTAATGCAAAATATACAGTATCTATAGTGAAGCGTGATAGGGTTGGCTTTTGTAATACGTCCTGAAACAGCTGCATCAGCCCAATAGTTGCTCGATATCAACTTAACTAAGCATCTGGGAGCATTTGGACAGACAAATTAAATAAAAACATGAGCAGCAAGCACTCTCTGAAGAAAATTCTGCAGGAAGAGTGGCCAAAAATGTCTACTGAGCTAACTTTGAAATGGGTGGAATCGATGGCAAAGAGACTACAAGCCGTCCTAAAAGCAAAAAGAAATCAAACAAAGTATAACCCACTTCACTTTTCTTAGTATTTTAAAACTGGACACTTTTTTTTGACGCGTTAAAAACGGAGTAAATTTGTTTTTTATTCGAAAACGCAAGAATTTTAAACAAAAACATTGAGAATTCACAAAGAACATAACAATTTATGAAAAAATAAACAAAATAATTGCGATTTTTATTTTTATAAACAGCTTTAATTTGATATTTATCTAAAAAAGTGGCCACCATATTTTTTTTCAAGTGTGCAGCTAACTTTGATGTTTTGTATGAAAATATTTTTAAGCTGCCCAAAAATATGAAAAATGTGCAGGTATACAAAATGCACGTAAACAAAGATTTTGAAGAATAATTCCAGAAAATATGTATTTTGGGCAGTTAAGTCTAAGTGCAGCTAACTTGAATTTTTTGTATGAAAATAATTTTAAAATGCCAAAAATTTTGTGCATTTATCTTAAATGTGCACGTATAGAAAGTGCACTTAAAAAAGGAATATGTATGGAATTATAAAGAATAATTCCAAAAATAATCAATTTTGTGCAGTTAAGTCAAAAGTGCACGTAAACAAAAGGCAGTTAAGTCAAAACTACTGTATCACCAGTTAAGTGATATGTCTTGTTTTCACCTATCACAATTCGTTGCGTTTTATAATAATATTTTATTTACTGGTCACGGGATAAGTGCTTTAAGAATAATTGACACAAATTTCCCGTGGGGTACTGTCTCTTTTAAGAAGATTAAAATAAAATTTTCAAAGTTATTTTTGGGAATACAAAATTTATTATTAATAAGATTTATTTTTGATAAATACACTGAAATTTAAAGTTAAGGAAAACCTAGTTTCTATGAGCATTTCACTGGTTGCTTAGGCCAGAAAAAAAATAAAAAAAATTTCGTGTATGAAATTAAATTGAAAACAGCAATACAAAGCGAAAATTTCTTTTTGTTTTTAATATAATTTCTCACAAGAAATTCTGTTTTTATTTTTTGAAAACAGGTAGTTCATTTTGATTATTCTATGTATAGCACTTTTAAGACAAGGGTTCGTTCGTATTCTTAAAATTTTTAATATGTGTATTGCATGCAAAGTAAAAATACAAGTTATAGTATAAGTACGGTAACCATAAAATGATAAATAGTATCGAGGTTATAAGATAGGTAATAAGTTAATTCAAAGAATATGATATTAGCAAGTAGAACCACTATTAATTCATATACGTACTTATTTTATTGCCTATGAAAAAATCAATAAAATTAACTAGAAATTCATATATAAAAAAAATGATGTAAAAGTCTTTAAAACAAAAAAAAAAAAAAATAATAATTTAAAAAAATGATATATTTCTGTAGAAGTAATTTGTTTAAATATGACTGTTTTTACATAAAACAAATTTAAATTTCGCTCAGTATATTTGAAATTTGCACTTTGGATCATCAAAATAATTTTTCCAATATCATAGGGCTCCTTTGTTCTTTCAATGGAATGAACAATTTAAGAATTCGATCTAACGTTGGTATAAGTGTTAACCAGTGTGTCTTGCTGTATTAATGTTAAAATTTTGGGGTTTTGGGAAAATAAAACTTAAAGTTTTTGAGTTTAAAGAAGAAATCATAATCTAATTAAAGGACAATTCACTAACAAAAGGACAATCTGTTCTTTATTTTGAAAAAAATCTTAAAGGACATCGTATCAAAAAAAGTCTGTCCTCTTAAAAAAAGGACGAATGGTCACCGTAAGTATAAGTCATATTCATAGTCGTAGTCACAGTTATAGTCGTAGTATTAATCTACATCAAAGCCACATTTATTCCCATATTTGTCTAATTTATAGTCAAAGTCATTCTCAAAAATTACAGGCATAGGGTTAGTTAAAGATGTTTAGTCATAGTCGTTTTTTTCATAGCCAAAGTCATATTTATAGCCATATTAATATTCATATACTCAAAAGAAAAATCAATCCATCCGTAGCGGTTTTAATACTACGGTGAGTACGGATTTTCTTGAATCAAGTACAGAAAGATTGATTCAAGTACGAATTTTCAATCGCGAAATACTTAACTAATCCATATTCAGGCCCGAATTCTTACTTGAAATAATCCGAAAATGAGATTGATTTAAGTAAAACTAAGTTTGAACTAATCACAAAATGAGCTTGATTCAAGTATTAGCAAGTGGATTTAATCTCAAATTCGTACTTGAAATAAACCAGAATTCTTCAGAAAGAGAATTTTATTATGATGGATTTACTTACCCGTTTTACTCCTTACAGAATTTCAATTTTGTATAAAACACCAGCATCATTCCCAAAATGGTTTTTACTTTAAAAACTTGATGTAAATATCAAAATGTGGATTAATATACGTATAACTGAAAATATAAACTTAATGAGAAGCAAGAGTTCTCAATTTTACTTTAAAACATGAAAATAATGTGTTTTCGTCTTGTTCTTTGGTTTTTGTTGTTTGTTTAACAATCAAATCGTTTTTTAACTACTTGTGTGGTGTTGTTGCAGTAGTCTACAACAAACTTTGATAAATTAAATGAGATTAAAACACTCACTTTGTAATTTTACTCTTAGAGTGGCACTACCAACGAAAAGTTTATAGCTTATTTCTGATGTGGGAATGAATTCTTTCTTTCGAACAATTACATTTAAAACAACAACAAATTCTAAAAATTTTCTTTTTGTTTTTAATGTATTTGTACGAAAGAAAGAACTCTTTCGCACATCGGAAATAGACAGTTAATCCTTTTTTTACTTGGTTAAAGAATTTTATACTTATTTTAAGAAATTCTGGAATTGATTTTCGAAAGTAACCTCATTTAGGATTGTTTTAAGTATGTTTTAGTGTTATTCGTACTTGATTTTTGAGCACGACTCGCACGTAAAGTAAGTATATAAAACTTAATTTTTCCCGAGTGTTTTTCTTTCTGTGTAATAATACTGAAAATCAGTTTAAATCATACCTAAAGCCATACTACCGTATTCATAAAAACATTTTTAACTAGCTGTCCGCCCCGGCTTCGCTCGGTAGCTGATTACTAATGATCGATGGAACCGTTTTCTGATTTTAGGTAAATCGAAAAAAGTAGGCGTAAAAGTGGGCGGGGCAAAATTTTCTTTCCATAAAACCCTAAGTTGGACCATGGCGATTATTAGAAAGAAAAAATCGTCCAAATCGGTCTAGCCGTTCTCAAGTTATGCGATCAGCAACACACAACATTTCATTTTTATTATATAGATTTAAAAAAGATTTACAAAGCAAATGTTCTATATAAACTTAACTTAGTGGATTTTCTGAAAAAAATGTCTACTACTAGTTTAAGTGTCTCCCTAATATCTTTTTGTATTCATTTGACAGCTTCAATGTCTGCTAGTCTTTACTACTCGTATTTATAATAAAGTTGTTGCTATCCATGCTCTTACATACACATACATAAATGGTTATACATGCCAGTTTGTTTTTGTATTACAAATGCAATCGCATATGTTGTTAACACTAGTGTACTTGCAGCACAACATATTGTTGCATGCAATTTAATTTGCACTCCTTTAAAAAATGAAATATATGGGTCATATCTGCTCTTTAATATCTACAATAAATAATAAAGCAAAATGAAGTAAAATAATAAACTTTATATTCTATAGCATACGATGTATTAAAAAATAAAATGTATGTATGAGAAAAATTTTAAAAGTGGTTTGTAAAGAAATTAGAAACATAATCAGATAGTCATATTGTCATATAGTTTTGTAATCATATGATCTTATATTCATAGTGTCGTATATTTATATAATCATAACATAATCAGTAATCATAATTAATTTTTTTTTTTCTATTGTTATCCAAGTTGCATGATTTTAAAATTTGTTAAAAATTCAAAGAAAAAACTAACGAACTCAGAAATCTTTCATAAAGGCAACAACAAAAAAAAAAGCTTAAATGCGTTTTAGAAATCGCCAACTTTTTAAAAAATCGCCAAAAACTCGTCATGTCGCCAAACACAAAATTTCATCGCCAAAAAGGCTTATAAATCGGCATATCTGACAGCCCTGGTCATAGCCATAGTCAAGGTATAGTCAGACTCGTGTTCTTAGTGAAAGTCACAGTCCAAGTCATACCTAAATACATAGTCAAAACTATACCCAAAGTCATACATAAGTCGAAGGCAAAATCAAAGCCATAGTCCTGATTTAAATCATCAGCCTTTGTCAAAATAATCAAAGAAATTATCAAAGTGATTTTTTAAAACAAACTCTCATAGTCACATTTAAAGGTAAAACCATAGTCAAAGTCATATACAGGGTAATAGGCACTCAGAAAATATTCTTCAACATATTTCACCAATTAAAGTATTGATCAAAAATAAAATCAGTTTTAATTAAAAATTTAATCAAGGAAATTAAACGCTTAATTAAGCGATTTGATACTTTTTATTTGTTTACTGGTGCAAATTTAATTAATTTTCTAATTTATATCAAAAATTTTTTAATTGAAATCAATCTTTATTTTTTTCTGTGCATAGTGTAGGCTTTTATCATGGCGTTTACTAGTCTATGCGTTTGTTCAGTTTTGCTGTGTTTACTTTTAAATACGAATCGATGGTTTGGAAAATTTTGATTTATGTCACAACGAAAGTAATTTTTAAATGCAGTCTCATTACTTTTTGGGTTTTAAATAGTTATACTAAAACCGCCCGTCTGGCAAGGCTGTCAGCTCTTAAAAATCTGTTGTTTGGTAAACAATTTTTCATTTACGAATATGGATCGTTTAACAATCGAGGAACGCTTAAAAATTGTTTAAATTTACTACCAAAAAGTGTTGGTTCAAACGTTGCCACTTTTCGAGCATTACGGGGTGATTATGGTCGTCATAAGCGACCTACTGTGCAAGTAGTTGACAAGATTTAACAGAAATTTGAAGGGACTGGCAGCGTAACAGATGTGGTCAGGCCTGTGCATCATCGTAATGTGCGCACTGCCGAAATTAACGCTTTTGTAAGTGAAATTGTGGAGAAGCATCCGAATTAATCGATTTCACGCTTCAGAGCTTTTTTTTGGTCTGCAATTGAAAGTTGTGAACTGGACGCTATGTGGTTTCAACAAGACGGTGCCAGGAGCCACACATCACGATCGATTTTGGCTTTATTTCATGGAAATTAATATGACGTTTTGGCGACGTCAATTGTGGGACTGTGTTTTGTCGGGCTACGTCAGAGACTCGGATAATCCCTTAACTTTGTATATTTTGAAAATCAACATTTGTCAAGTTATCGCCCCAAATGTGCGAAAACGTGGTCGAAAACCACCTCAAAAGGTTCGACTCCTGCAACCAATCTGGAGGCTATAATGTTAATGACATGGCACGGTCAAAGAAAGCATTTGAATGAAATATAAGTTTTTTTGAAATTAACTCAGTTGAAGTGTAAATAAAACAACTGGTTGAGCTGAATTGTAAATTTTTGATATTTTTGTTTGCCGCAATATAGCAAAGTTGTAAACCATAATACAGAAATTAAAAAATTACAACTCAACTGTGTTGAGTTGTGAACCGTAATAGGAGCCTACAGGTTTATGTGTTTGTTATTTAACTTTACTTTTGAAACCGAAAAATGGATAACCCGTTACAATAATACTGTTTTTTTTCTCCTTTATTTGTCTTAACAATTATAATTTTAAAAAATTTATAATTTTTATATTTTAAAATATTTTAAATATCATTTTGTTAATTTTGTTTGTTTTATTTTCTCTTTCCAGGTAAGAATCTTTCAACATATTTGTAACGTAAATATAAAAACTCTTTATGATAATTCAGTATTTAGGAGTTATAAAATAAATGTAAGATCAGTTTTATAAATTCTGGGCTTGTGTGTAAAATTGTCTGCTAAATTGCAACCGTACAAAAGGGTGGATTTTACATTCGCATTGAAGATTGCAATTATCTTACGCAGAAATAGAGAGGGTGATTTTCAAATAGAGTTAAGGTGGTCAAATGTTTGACGTGCTTTTTGCAAGTAATTATCGATTCCCCACCCGATCCTCCGTTCGTAGATACAATACTCCAAAAATAGCGATATTACAAATAAATTTTCAATTAAAAACTGTATAATTTTTTTTTTTTTAAATTTTAAAGTTTTTAATAAAAATTTTTATTAAAATCAATTATAACATTCAATATCTGAAGTGCTAAAACATAAAATTGTATAATCACAAGTATCTTGTTTGAAATCATGTTCTACACTTGTTAAAAGCAAAAAATTATTAATTTTTTTTATTTAAAGTTTTACAATTTTAACAAGTAGCCAGACGTTTTTGGCCAAAAAAAAAGGCAACTAAACAACTGCAAAAATAAGAAGAACATAAAAATGTATAAATTGTTTTTGTTCTTAAGTGTTTCGTTCATTCTGTTGTTAATAATCTTAACAAATGGCCCAGTTGTCAGGGTGAATGGCGCTAAATTTAAATATTTTTTTTTTATAAAATTGTTAGCTCTTTTTCTTCTAAAAAGCGCACACATGGCAACATGTGTTGCTTTGAATATTTTTCTAATGCCCTAAAGAACATAAAAAACAGCCAAGCAACCTAAACAAAGTCAAAGTTGTTGCCATTTAGCAAAAATAGACAATACATGTATTCATGATTTTGTCAACAAAAACAGTTGGAAAAAAGGCCAAGTGAATAATAACTAGTAATTGTAAAATCACCCTGGAGACTTCTTTATCCCTTACTAGGTAACGAGTCTGTTTTCTGAAAAAAAAACAAAACTGCAAAATTTCATATAATTTGTTTTCTCCCTGCTGCTGTTGAAATCTGTTGCCAGTTCAATTTGTTTATAAATTTTCACCCATTTTCCTATTTTGTAGATGATTTTGATCATTAAAGTCAATGACCATCTCTTATAGATTTTGCACAATTTAAAAAAAAAAAAAACAGCAATTCAAAGGGATAGAAAAAGAAACACTTGTTTATTATTTTAACATTATGACCAAGTGACCGTATCAATTTCATAAAATCTTATGGCCCGATAATGAATGGACAAACTCGAAATAAAATGAAAAAAGAAACAACAACAAAAAATTATAGGCAAATAAAAGAACATTTTTCGCACTTCAGACATAAATATGTATAAGCTCTTAAAAAGGGTGGTATTTTTTAACTGATGAGTATTTTTCATTTATAATACCCTACTAGTCTGAAGTGGGCACATAGTTCCTATTGTATAGTATGATGAGTTATAAAGGCATATACTGTCAGCGTCAAAATAAAGTGTACAACTGGTTTTCCAATATAAAAAGTGTTATTTTAGTAAAAAAGAATTCAAATTTTTAGAAATTTTTTCTCATTTACAAAACTTTGGACAATGTTATTACAAAATAAAATAAAAAATTTGAAATACTTCAAAAACAACAAAACCAGTACAATAAAAAAAACAATTTACTCCGTTTTTAAGGCGTCAAAAAAAAGTGTACAGCTTTAAAATACTAAGAAAAGTAAAGTGGCTTATACTTTGTTTGAATTCTTTTTGCTTTTAGGACGGCTTCTAGTTTATATGGCATCGATTCCACCCATTTTAAACTTAGCGCAGTAGACAATTTTGGCTACTCTTCCTGCAGAATTTTCTTCAGAGAGTGCTTGCTAGTTATGGTTTTTTTATTTTGTCTGTCCAAATGCTCCCAGATGTTTAGTTGAGTTGATATTGAGCGACTATTGGGCTGATTCATCTGTTTAAGGACGTATTACAAAAGCCAACACTATCACGCTTCACTATAGATACTGTATTTTTTCCGTTGAATTTCTTATTTCTACCTTTTATCACGTTTTTTTTGTCCAACTTGCTTTCGTCAATTTTTGGAGCAACGTATTTTTCACAGATGACAGCAAGCTTGAAGTCTGATCAAAATTGACAAAGTAGAAATTATACTTTTTTTACAACTTACAACACTTCTTACATTGGAAAACTAGCTGTACACTTTATTTTGACGCTCGCAGTATGTTAAGTCGTAACAGAAGGTGAGACAAATTCAACATCATGTTAAATTCATATTCATATTCATATTCATATTCATATTCATATTCATATTCATATTCATATTCATATTCATATTCATATTCATATTCATATTCATATTCATATTCATATTCATATTCATATTCATATTCATATTCATATTCATATTCATATTCATATTCATATTCATATTCATATTCATATTCATATTCATATTCATATTCATATTCATATTCATATTCATATTCATATTCATATTCATATTCATATTCATATTCATATTCATATTCATATTCATATTCATATTCATATTCATATTCATATTCATATTCATATTCATATTCATATTCATATTCATATTCATATTCATATTCATATTCATATTCATATTCATATTCATATTCATATTCATATTCATATTCATATTCATATTCATATTCATATTCATATTCATATTCATATTCATATTCATATTCATATTCATATTCATATTCATATTCATATTCATATTCATATTCATATTCATATTCATATTCATATTCATATTCATATTCATATTCATATTCATATTCATATTCATATTCATATTCATATTCATATTCATATTCATATTCATATTCATATTCATATTCATATTCATATTCATATTCATATTCATATTCATATTCATATTCATATTCATATTCATATTCATATTCATATTCATATTCATATTCATATTCATATTCATATTCATATTCATATTCATATTCATATTCATATTCATATTCATATTCATATTCATATTCATATTCATATTCATATTCATATTCATATTCATATTCATATTCATATTCATATTCATATTCATATTCATATTCATATTCATATTCATATTCATATTCATATTCATATTCATATTCATATTCATATTCATATTCATATTCATATTCATATTCATATTCATATTCATATTCATATTCATATTCATATTCATATTCATATTCATATTCATATTCATATTCATATTCATATTCATATTCATATTCATATTCATATTCATATTCATATTCATATTCATATTCATATTCATATTCATATTCATATTCATATTCATATTCATATTCATATTCATATTCATATTCATATTCATATTCATATTCATATTCATATTCATATTCATATTCATATTCATATTCATATTCATATTCATATTCATATTCATATTCATATTCATATTCATATTCATATTCATATTCATATTCATATTCATATTCATATTCATATTCATATTCATATTCATATTCATATTCATATTCATATTCATATTCATATTCATATTCATATTCATATTCATATTCATATTCATATTCATATTCATATTCATATTCATATTCATATTCATATTCATATTCATATTCATATTCATATTCATATTCATATTCATATTCATATTCATATTCATATTCATATTCATATTCATATTCATATTCATATTCATATTCATATTCATATTCATATTCATATTCATATTCATATTCATATTCATATTCATATTCATATTCATATTCATATTCATATTCATATTCATATTCATATTCATATTCATATTCATATTCATATTCATATTCATATTCATATTCATATTCATATTCATATTCATATTCATATTCATATTCATATTCATATTCATATTCATATTCATATTCATATTCATATTCATATTCATATTCATATTCATATTCATATTCATATTCATATTCATATTCATATTCATATTCATATTCATATTCATATTCATATTCATATTCATATTCATATTCATATTCATATTCATATTCATATTCATATTCATATTCATATTCATATTCATATTCATATTCATATTCATATTCATATTCATATTCATATTCATATTCATATTCATATTCATATTCATATTCATATTCATATTCATATTCATATTCATATTCATATTCATATTCATATTCATATTCATATTCATATTCATATTCATATTCATATTCATATTCATATTCATATTCATATTCATATTCATGTTCATATTCATATTCATAGTCATAGTAGGGCTTTTCCTGAAAAATGGAAAATACAGGAGCTGGTGTTGTTAAAAAACGTTGATAAACCCCTAACTGAACCTGGTTAATACAGCCCTTTATGTATGCTGGACTCAATGGGGAAACTGCTAAAAAGGTTACTACTACAAAGACTAGAAGAATGCGTGCAAAGCTTCGGTGGATTATCCCCGATGCAATATAGGGCAAGGCCAAGGGCACAATAGACGCAATCGGTGAAGTGGTGAAAATGGCCACACGGGAAAAATTGGCAAAGGAATATTGTGTTATAATAACATTTGATATCAGAAATGCCTTCAACACTGCAAAGTCGCTCTTAGAAGCAATGGTGTACACAGTCACCTGTATAACATAATTGCGGACTGCCTGGACAACAGAATCCTATTTTATGAGACAGAAAGTGGTATGGAAACATTTCGTATTACAGCAGGGGTACCACAGGATCCGTGTTGGGCCCCTTCTTGTAGAACATAATGTATGATGGACTATTGAACATGAAACTACAAGTAGGTGCGAGAATAATAGGGTACACAGACGATGTTGCCCTCGTTGTATCTCAACGAGAACCAGAACTACTGGAAATAATAACAAACGGCAGTCTTATTCGCTGTAGCAGATGGTTGAAAAGAAATAGATTGGAACAAGCAGTGGAAATCCTAGTAACGGATCGGAGAGCATTTAAACCACCGAAGATCTTCCTAGAAGGCAGTGAAATAGACTGAATTTCGGTCAACACGTACTTATGATACGAAAAAATTAATGCAAACGGCAACATCACTGGCGAGGATTATGCCAAATTGTGGAGGTCCTAAGCCATACATAAGAAGGCTTATAAGCTACTTAGCTACTTTACGCTGCCCCGATATTTGCCACGTCGATGAGCATAAAGGAAAGAATAACAGCCTGTTCAACGATTTCGAACGTTAACTTTCGCATAGAAAATTACATTTAAAACAAATACAAATTTTAGAATTTGGTCAAGCTTATGACCAAAGGCAATTATAAAGTTGCAGCTACAGTTTAAGTCATATTTATAGTCATAGTCATAGTCATTGTCATATTTAAATTTAATTTCTTTAAATTTACTTTCAACACAAGCACTAAATATATTTTCATAATAATATTTCTTTAAAACAACTCCACTAAAATTTTATTGTTATATAAAATAATTTTTTAAATAATTCCATTGTTGAAAACAGATGTTTTTTGTTTAATTCTTTGTTGTCATTTGTAGAAAATCAAGTAGCACAGAGCTGTATTTCTATGGCTTAATATACTTGTTTTGCCGATTTTCAAACTAGCGCTCAATTTGTGGAATAGTTGATGTGGCAAGTTAGTCATTTGACAATAAATAAATCAATTACGTTAGAAACGTAAAACCTGACGTCCGAAAAGTCGGCAGTTATTGGGGCGCTTATGAAAAGCAAAAATCGTAGTCAAAGCGTAGTCATTGTCCAACTTATAGTCGAAAGTCTTTGTTAATGTAAAAGGTCCATTATAGTTGTAAGAGGTAAATTATCGTCTAGGCAAGTACAAAGTTGCAGTTACTGTTTAAGTCCCAGTTATAGTCAAATTAATTTTTTAAGTTATAGTAAAACTGTATTTCATTGTTCTAGCCAATATTAGAGTCACACAACATTAACATACATTAATATAATATTCATATAAAAAACTATTATTATAGTCAAAGTCTTAGCCGAAGTCATATTTAAATACGTAGTCTAAATTATAGTTAACGTAAGTCAATGAAAATTTTTTTTAATCAAGTCAATGTTCTTAACGAATGATCAAGTCGAAGTGCAGGGTAATTTTGAAATAATTTTAACCCAAATCATAACGGCGGTCATTGGGTAGTATGAATAAAAAAAGTCATTACTAAATACTTAAGCATTTTCTTACCAAATATTATTTTTTTAGATTTTACTTGATTTTATATTCCAAAAAAAAAAAAAAAGCAAATGCTTTGTTCGAAAAAGTAAATACTTGATTTTATATGAATAAACGCTTAAAATTGAAGTATTTACTGCAAAAAATTTAGTGTCCAAACGAGCAGACTAAATTTCTTAATGATGAAGATTTTAAAGAGAATCCCGATACGACAGAACTTAATGATACAACATTTTCAAATGATTTAACAGCCAATAGTGCTTATCAACGTGGCGTGAAGCGACGCGATTGTGTTGCGATACATTTGATAAATCAACATCGTTAACATGTATATTTTATTTTAGTATAATTTTTACTTTATATTCTATAATCTCACAATCTGCTACTTTTTCTATAGGAAAAATTTTTCAGAATCTCAGACTTTTTCTATAGGGAAAATGTGTCAGAAAATTAGATTTTTTCGATAGAAAAAATCCATACTGTAGTTAGAAAAGTGTTTCAGTTACTGTATTGCTTTATGTAAAATTAAGTTGTTTATAATTTGTGTTAAAAAAAATAATTTCTATTTGTTTTACTAAAAAATAAAAATATTAAAATATAAAGGAACCAGTTTATTATTAATTTGAAACATGAGATTTCATATCTTCGTAAAGAAATTCAGATTTTTCTAATTTTTCTTTTTTTAAATTTAAAATTTCCATTTTTATTTTGTGTTCTTTTTTTTTCTGCTCCCTTTCGATGATCAGATTTTGCATTGTTTCGTCGTGTACTTCTTGTTTCATTTTTTTTCCATTTGTATTAGTTCCAATTGGTTTTGCAGCACTTTTTTTTGAATGGTGCTTATATCACTGCTCTCCTCCGGAAATTTACGTTTTATAGGTGGTGTTTTTTTATTATTACCATTTGAAGAGATCCCAGTTAGAAGAGCCGGTTCGCAGTTTTCCTCTTCTGGAGAAATTGGAGATACTCCCACCTCAAATCCAAACTGGATTGGATTTATTGTGGGATTATCTTCGCCACTTAAAATTTCGAGAACAATTTTTTCACTGGCTTTTAAATTTAACGGTCTATTGCCAGTCCTCTTCATATCCGCTTTTGCTTTTACTTTTTGTTTCAGGTTTGCAATTTTTTTCAAAATTTGCTCCCCTTTTAAATCTTCACCAGAATTTAAAACCAAAAAATCGCGTACATCATCAACAGCTTTTTTTTTCTTTTCTTTCATTTGTGGAGTATTTGATTTGTTCAACAAAACTTTACCCACCGCCTCAATCGCCTTAACAAAATGCAAGTCCAAATAATCTTTGGAAGAGCTTGGTGATGAACCAACATGATCTGTAGGAAGAAAAATGATATAAAATAAATACTCATAATTTTAACAAAATAACTCACCAACTTCTATTAAATATTCTTCTTCAAAATTTTCAATTTTAATATAACTATTTGCAATTTTCATTTAATTTATTTAGACGTTTCAGTCAAATCTGACGTTTAGCAAATACTTAATTCGAATTTTCGAACAAATTAAGTAAAGAATACTTTTATTCATAACAAATAAAGTAGTAACTTTAGGAACTTTCTTTGCTTAAAGTAACCACTTAAAAGTAATTGCTAATTTTTATTCATACCACCCATTGTTTCTATTTATTTTTCAAATCTTCTTGACGTATGTCGTTGTTTTTCGCTGGAACGCATTAACAACTTCTTAATTTGTTTTTCTTTTTATTGTTATTTTCTTGCCATTTATTAGAAAAAAAAAATAAATAAAAAAACTAAAATGTAAAAAAATTGGCTTAAGTTTTTAACAACAAAGTTCAATGACTCTAGAGAAGCATTATGGCCGTATGTATTTAAAATACAAAAAAGAGCATATCTTTTAATTGCCAATAGAACATACAATAAACATATTTCTTATAACTTTAAAATTAAAAATTATGCGAGACATTAACGGGGAGCGGCAGCAACACAAATTGCTGCTGTGCTGTTGTAGTCCAACATTTTGTTGTTTTTGGCAATTTCTAAATGAAATTAAAGTCTGAGTTTTTTCATGACATCTTTTGTAAATATTTTTAGATTTAACCAAATTATAAATTATATTTCCGTTTTTATGTTTAATACAGCTGTTGTAAAAATGTCGACTGTGACTCTATTTGCATTAATTTACCAAAAAAAAAAAAAAAGTTGTTTTATTATAAATATTTCATTATGTTTTTTCTTTCCACATTAGGACCATGATGTGTGTTGTTCATCCAAAAAAATTTGTTTAAAATTTAAAACCCACGAAAATAAAAACTGTTTATTTAAAAAATAACCATATTTAATTTTTAAATCGCGTTTCTAATGCCGGCACGTTTAAAACAGTATTAAATACAAATAGATATTTAAATGTTTTTATTATTTTGCGAACAATAAATACAGTCAAAATTAAATTATAAATAAAAATCACAACAATTCTGTTGAATTCAAAAAATTCTTTTTAGCGAATTTTTCTGTGGTTTTCAGCCATGATTTTGTAGTTCTTGGAAGTGTTGTGTGTTGTAATTTTATTTCTTTTAAGAAAATATTTTTGTGAAATTTATTACATTATTTGAGCTAATTTTAAATACTTTTCAGCCAAAAAATTTTTTTAATGACGCATTAAATCGTTATATCAGATTGATATCTAATAGTCCAAGTCATAGCCATAGTCATGGTAATCATTAACGAAACCAGAAATATGCTTTTAAAAATGCATTTTAAGCGCATTAAATATGCAATAAAAACTTAAAAATATGCCGTGAAAACTGTTAAAAATATCCCCAAAAAAATTTAAAAAATATTCAACAACTTATTAACAGTTCCATTTAATAGAAACAATCCAAAAATTATAATCGGTAAAGCCCAAACACTATAGAATTTACAGACAAATATTCGAGATTTTTGAAGCGAATTCAATCTAAATACCAACATAATAAGATGGTTTACGGACACAAAGAGTCTTATTTGGAAAGAAGTTTTCATGGCGAATATTTGAGATTATAGACCGATTCTTACCATTTACAAAGACTTCGTCCTTAGAACAATAAAAATTTATTTATCAAATTTGATCAAATTATCAACAAGATTGCAACTTGTATTTTGCGCCAAAGGTTAAAATGGATAGACAACCAGCCGGACGGACGGATGGACATCGCTAGATCACTTTAAAAAGTCTTTCTGTGTCGATCGGTAAACTAAAAGATGAATTACACACATCAGTACAAACGTATATAATTGTTTCTTCCTTAATCTTGGCTTATATGTATGTGGGCATTTCCATTTTGACGTGACGTGAATATTTGTAAGACAAAATGTAAAAAATTAAATGAAGAAGTTTAATTTGTAAAAGGGTTTTTTACCTTTAATAAGAAATGAAATAGCACTATATTCAGAAAAAAATTACAACAATCGACGCTAAGGATTTGCAGATATAAGCAAAAATATGCGCTGGCGGGACGTTAAAAAACAGAAATGGATTTTGAATTGATCAAAAAAAAATTTTTTTTATTTGTTGCGAAAGCTCTTGTAGGCACAAAAAAAAATATCAAAATATGCCTTAAAAAGGCAAAAGATGCGCTATAAACTTAAAAAATGCTGCTAAATTATGCAAAAAAATGCTGCATACGGTAAAATATGCAAAAATATGCACTAATAAATCGATGCCAAAATTCAAAATATCAAGTCATAGTCAAGTAATAGTCAAGTCATAGTCAAGAAATAGTCAAGTCATGGTGAAGTCATAGTCAAGTCATAGTCAAGTCATAGTCGAGTCATAGTCAAGTCATAGTCAAGTCATAGTCGAGTCATAGTCAAGTCATAGTCAAGTCATAGTCAAGTCATAGTCAAGTCATAGTCAAGTCATAGTCAAGTCACAGTCAAGCCATAGTCAAGTCATAGTCAAGTCATAGTCGAGTCATAGTCAAGTCATAGTCAAGTCATACACAAGTCATAGTCAAGGCATAGTCAAGTCATTATCAATTTCATAGTCGATTCAAAGCCAGGTGATAGTCAATTTCATAGCCTATTTAAAATCAACTCATAGTCATAATTATAGTAAGTGTCAAAGTCTAAATCATGGTCAAGTCAAAGTCAAGTCATAGTCAAATTTATAATCAAAGCTAAACAAATAATCAAAGTCGTAGTTAACGTCGTGGTCATTTCCAAACACAGTTAAAGTTGTAGTCAACCACCTTATGCAAAAAAAACTAAAGTTTACATTAGCTTTCCAAAACCTTAAGCTCAGCAAAAGTGTATGGGCTTAATAGATTGGTTAATGTGAATTTAAACTTTTTTATTTGCATAAGATTAAAGTCATTCAAGTAAAATCCAAAGTCACAATCAAAGTAAAATCATAGTTAAAATCATATCCAGAGTCAAAATCAGAGTCAAGTTATATTCATATTTGCTCAGTTTTTTGCTCAGTGTACAACAATTCTTTTAACTCTCGTTTATAAGTTAAATTGTAAGTCATACACGAATCTATATTGACATATGTAAATCTATATCAAAGTTCATTTTATTGGTACTATAGAAATGTGATTTTTTTTTTTTAAATGCAACAAGTTGTTGTTTGTAGTCTGCCACAAACTGCAATAGTTACAACAACCGCAAAAAACAAACTTGTTGAAAAATACACAAAAAAATAGGAAAAACTTTTTGTTCAGAATTATTTTCTCAAATGTTTCATTGTGGGTACATGGAAATGTTCTGACACCTTAATGAAAAAAAAAATTGACATTTCTGGGAGTTTAAAAACAACCAAATGGGTTAACTCAAATGAAATGCTATAGCATTTATGTTTTTAAAACAACAACACAATATCAAAAGTTATAGTTTTTGCTGATGGTGTTCATTTTGCAGCACAATATTTTTGGGGTGGTTGGTTTTTAAAACTAAATTTTTCTTCCTTTAATCGTGTTTGAGTTGGTTATTTTCTTTTTCAGCAAATTGGATGACTTGAAATTGCTAAAAGGTTTTTTTTTTTTTTTGGTTATTGCAACATGTTGCTTTAATGGTTTGGGAGGAATTTTATTTATTTTATAGTTTAAGATAGATAGTACAAACCGAGGGAAGGGTTCTTATGTTTTTTTGTTTAGTAAATGAAGATTTATGAGTATTTTGGTGAACAGGATGGGTTTTGTGGAAAAATAAATTGGTTTTTGCTATGTATACTTAAAGTTACATTGAATCTAAGAGCATTTTGGGTTTACGTAAGGATCAATTGTATAAACATATCAAATATACAATCTCTGCCGAAGCATGGCTTAGCGTTTAAAAAATACGATTTAATCTTTAATAAAATCTCATACTCACGTAATTTATCAGCATGAAATTAAACCAGGTATGGGCATTTTGATATGGTGTGAAATGGCAAAAAATATTAATTGATAAGCAATTTTAATTAAATTCGTTTACAAAACAATTTGAAATTCATTAAACACATATTAATGAAATTTGTAGTGTTAATATTACATTCTAAAAAGATTTTTATAAATTCACCAAACAAATCGAACATATCCACGCCTGGTATGAATACAACATTTTTCAAAACACATAAAAATCAATCGTATAATGAGACAACGCTTTTGTTTGAAAATTACTAACAACGGAAATACAATATTGTTTAATTATTCCAGTATACAACGAATACGACGTTACAACGAGCTTGTGAATTGGACAGTCAAGTGGAAAGTAACTAAATAGTAACTTTAGCACAACAAAACAAAATCTTAGTAACTTAAACATTAAGGGTGGGTTTTTAACATGGATATTAGAGATTAAGTCATCTTTAATCTTTGTTTTTAAGATGAGGATTAATTACTTTTATTTGCCAGTTTAAGCGGCCAACGTTGGTGGTTTAAACTTAATCATCAAATGTCAGCACATACACATGTATAACAAAAGCAGCTGTTAATTTTTTTTTAACCAGAAAAATATAAAATAATTATAAGAATTAATTTTCTTTTTATAAGAATTAAAAGGGCGAAAATTCTGCTACTGCTGTATAAAATGCTAAGTGGATTGATAAAAAGTTACCATTTTTAAGAACAATTTTTGATTTTTAGTTGAACTGTTAATTTTTGATATTCTTTAATTAGGCTCGAGTTCATCAAATTTAATTTTCATTAAATTATTTTCACTGAGGGAAGGAATTTTACAACTTGGAATTTTTATTAAAATTTATTGATAATTTTTCCTGGCTGAGCTGGGATTTGAACCCGAGTTGATCTTTACATGTTTCAAGAAACACCACCTTCCATCGTCAGAAGATCTTTGTGTTCTACCCACTGCACCACTGCGGTGCCCGTTAGCCAACAGTCAAACATCAATCTTTAACCAGTAGTACTGGTGGTTCGAAATTTGCTGTTATTATCACTTAAATTTGAAATGACATGTTGCCTCCTTTTTCCTCTCTTTAAATATGTTGTTGCCACATGTTGTTATTCAGTATGGCAATGCTGCGAGGTTTTAACTACCTCTTAAAAACGGCAACCACAATTAGTACTCAATTAAATTTATTTTCAGATTAATTAATTATAGTTTGCCGCTAAGATTAAACTCGATGTTAAAAATTTGATTTGAGCCTGAACTGTAAAATCAGTAGTCTAAAGTAGTCTAAACTGTAGGTTAAACCATAGACTAAATTATAGTAATATGGTATTCAACTACAGAGAAGCCCTCAAGAGTGGTGCAGTTAGGAGATTGGTGAGAGGCCCAGTTCGGGATTAACAAAAAATATGAAAGCGAATATGGAAGCATTAACGGGCTGACAGTTGCCAATTTAGCCATTTTTCATCTTGTATAGCCATGCAAAAATAAGTTATGCCATTATCCATTTTTTTGCCATTTTTATTTAACAAAACTTCCTTCAAGTTTTTAGAAACTTTGAACAAAAAATGTGATAAATGCTGCTTTAAAAATTATGTCATGCAGAATCTTCCCTAAGTTATACATATATGAAAACGGATAATATGATGAAAAAATCGACTTTATCTATTTTTTCCTCAATATTTATTTATTGAATCTTCATATATTAAATGTGAACACTAACAATAATTAATCAAATCTTATTCATATATTTTTATTTTTTGTCCTGCCAGTGCCGGAAGAAAATCTTCCCCACCACAGTTTCTTTTCCCATGCGTATCGAAAGCTCATTATTGGTTTAACCTAACGACCTTTTAAAAAAATTGAGTTAAATATGGGATATAAAAACTGGTTTTACGAAATTTTTTATGGTTTCTAAGATACAAATCATTAAGTTTGCTCCATATCAACTTAAAGTTTATTAAGTATTGTTTTGCTCTACACGCCACTGTTTGGCGAATGCTGCAAATTCCTCATACAAAAACGTACAAGATAAATTTCACTCTTGCTTCGATTCATTGCCCTATAAAAGAAGTAGTTTAAGCAAAAGCAAAATAAAATTTAAAAAACTCAATACACAGCAGTAAGTATACGTATGCATCACAAAAAGCTGGGCCCAGATCGTCGCAGTCGTGATCGAGTGACTATGATCGAAATTTTACTTTTTGAAATCGTCCCATTCGTTATTAAAAAAACTTCTATCGGAATTTGAGATTATGTAATTCGATAACGAGTAGTCGATCGAATGCCTTTACTCGAAATGTCATACGATAGGCTAAGAGCTTTCGTAAAATCATTTAATTGTTTTTTTAAAAACAATTTACATACTTTTTAAGAATAATTCTTAGATTTCTTTAACAAATAGATAAAAATGTAAGTATTAAACTTTTTTCAGCCATAAGAAAAAAAATAATAACATTCAGTTTTGCAATTTTTCGCAAATTTTAGTCATGTTTGCGATAGAAGCGATTTTTGTATTGTTAGTTTTTTGATTCTTTACAGCTTTTACGATTTTTAATAAATAGTATACTCTGCTATTATGCCGCTGTTAGCAATTTTTTCGAATCTCCCCTAATTTAGCAATTTTTACAGAATTTTTTTTTTAATTCCTTATACTTTTGTGGACTTTTAATCAATTTTATTGCTTGTTCGAATTATTCAAAATTTTCGCGAATTTTCGCTATTTTTGCAAAAATTTTTTTTGTTAATTGTTGACATTTTTTTTTTACCGATTTAGCGATTTTAAGTAAATTTTAGGGTTTGTTTCCAAGTTTGCGATTATTCGCGAATTTTAGCCATTTTCGCGATAGCAGCGATTTTTTTCTGTAAGTTTTCTGATTCTGTACAGCTTTAACAATTTTTAATACATAAATACTAGACTTTGCTTTCATGCCGAATTTCCGCTAATTTAAATTTTTTTTATCGAATTTTTGCCATTCCTTGTAATTTTAGGGACTTTTAACCAGTTTAATGTCTTGTTTGATATATTAAAAACTTTCGCGAATTTTCGCTATTTTTGCCAATTTTCTGAATATGTAAAAATTTTCCGAATTTTTATAGTTTATTTTAAAGGGCACTATCAATATTAAAGATTTATATGGGGCGACAAGTGCAATGCATTATGCCATTAGTTTAAAAATCTATTAAATTTTTTAAACAAATTTCAAATCGAAAGCTTTCGAATGCAGCATGCCGTTTTTGATACGTCACGAAGTTTTATTCGATACGAAAGTTCATTCGAACACGAGTGCGACGATTTGGGCCCTGCTTTTTAAAAATAAATTTTGAAACGTGGCGTATGCGTCACAAAACAATAATTTTTACTTTCAATTAAATGCTATTAACTTCTTAGTTCGTTCATGAAGGTTCAAAAAACTTTACATTTTTCTTCAAAACATATGCCAGAAGCAGTGTTGAAAATACAAAAAAAATTATACTGGGTATATTTTCAGAAAACTTCATCGTCGTTTTTCTTCATTACGACTGCGCCAAACCAATAATGAGTTGACAATATGTATTTGCTCTTCTAATCGGATGAGTATTATCTATTATTCTTAAGCAACTGTGGCCGCCAGCATTTTAAATATTTCGAGTTTACTGATTTAGATGCAATTCACGCCTTTTTTATGTTTTTAACTGCATGTTTCGTGATCACAGTCCTTGTTTTAATATACCATTCGAAACAATCTATTTTTTCTATTAAAAAATTAAGTCACAGAAACTGCATGTACACAAAACAAAGTACACTATTGTATTCCTCTTTCCCCTTTCACCAAAAAACTAAAATGTTTTCCAGCCAATTTTCCTAGTATGAACGGGTACTTACTTAAGTTGATCTTGCGTGTTTGAGACTCTCGAACATTCAAAAGAGAAGAACCTGGCTATCTTGTCGCTCTTTACATTCTACAGTACGACCCTTGCAAAGAACCTTAAATGGAGTGTTAGTAAACATTATTTACCTTGGAAAATTTTAAGTAAAACGTCGAATGTTTTTAGAACAACATCAAAGGGACACAATATAGCTCTGGACTTTAGATTAGTCTGAAAATTCTATCACTCTAATGTTTGTTTTTTTAATACTTTTTTTTTTTTTTTTTTAAAAGTTGAATGTACGACTTATATTTAAACAAATTTATGTCAAATTATATAAAAAAATAAACGACCGATGCCAAAACTACATAAATGAATAGTTTTACCGGCTAAACATTTTTGAACTTGACCCAAAATTCGCAAGATTTAAGTGGGTTGTGCCAAATAAACTGTGCCAAAAAATATTCAAATAAACCATTCGTGACCGATGTGGATATTATACATAATTTACCCTTCATTAAGATTATAAGATTAAAAGAACGAGTGAAAAAGTATAGTCGGTCATGCCCGACCATTTGGTGTATAAAGATGAGTTTCGAGAGGGTACCATATCTGGGACCCATAACTAATCATAGCGCCGCCAAAACAAAATTTTGTTATGAGGTTACGATTCATATAAGAGTTCATTGTGCCGAATATTATCTAAATGACAACATCATTATGAGTTTCGTTCATCTTATATCGATTTTGGAAAGGGGGCTTATATAACCCCTGGACCTACCCAAAATTGCCATGAGATAATAGCTATTATAAAAGTTGTCGCCACATTTTATATCAATACCAAAATTTTTAAGGAAGTTACGGTATTTTAAGTTATTTTCGGGATTGGTATTTGGCAGCCCTGAATAGACTTAGTCCTTATGACAATCAAAACCTACATATATACCAAATTTACTCAAATTATGTTCATAATTGCGGTCTGCACTTTGCTCACAAGATTACATGGATAGACAATCATCCAGCCAGCCGAACGGACGGACATCGTTAGATCGACTCATTTCATTAAATTATCTTCCAAATTGCGATCTGCATTTTCCGCACAGGGTAACATGGTAAGACAACCATCCAGCCAGCCAGACGGACGGACATCGTTAAGTCAATCGATATACCACAATGGGGGGTTAGGAGCAACAGTGTTTAGTATTTCATTCATCATTAAAAACTCATTATAATCTCTTCACGATTCTGGTGTGGGTATAAAAATATTTATGGCCGTTTTCTCAATGTATCGACAAACTGTCTGTTAAGGGCAAAATAAACCACACAAATTGCTTGGCAAACATTTTAAAATCTTACGTTTGTACAAATATTCTGTGTTGTTAATTGGGGTGTTGTTGCTGTTTGGACAAACATTTGAAGCATTTTAAAAATTTTTAATGTTTGACAGACATGTTGAATTTTTGTCAAACTTTTTGTGTGGTAAATGTAATCATTTCAGCGAACATTTTGCAGAATAAAGAATTTAAAGTAGAAGCATTAAAACGACAGTCAATTCTAATTTTTTAAGCAGTATCGTTTGCCACAAAACAGCAGCCGTATTCTGAAATTCGCTAAAGCTAAATATCGATCGCTAAAATGCCTTAAAGAATACAAAATTTAAAATTTTTAGCGATGACGATAAAAGCTAAAATTGCGGCGAATTATATTGTTATGGCATTGCCAAATTTAGAAATGAACGTTATAGAATTGCATTCGTAGCCAAAAATCGTTAAATCAACTTTATAGATTTTTAGCGATAAAGATTTAGCTTAAGCGAATTACAGAATACGGCTGGAGCTCTTTGTTGAAACCATTCTTTACTCCAGATTCTTTTCCTTTACTTAATATTTCTCCTTTGTCTTTTAAAAAATTGCCGCAGCAATATCGTCGTCTGCATTCATTGAAAACAAAACAAAAATGAGAAATTAATGTTTGTACACAGAAAGAAAAACACTTTGGATAAATTAAGTTTTTTATACTTACTTTCAGTACGAGTCGTACTCGAAAATTCCGCTACGAATAACACTAACTGCCTGTTTAACGATTTCGAATGTCATCGTTCGCATAGAAAATTACATTTAAAACAAAAACAAAGTTCGTACAATGTTCGAATTTTGTTTTTGTTGTAATGTAATTTTCTATGCATACGATGACGTTCGAAATCGATGAACAGGCTGTAAAACGTACTTTTGAAAATCAATCCCGGAATTTCTTAAAATAAGTATAGAATTCTTAGACCAAGTAAAAAAAGATTAAACTTTTCGTTGTTTGTGCCACTCTGAGAGTAAAATTACAAAGTGAGCGTTTTAATCTCATTTAACTTATCAAAGTTTGTTGTAGACTACTGCAACAACACCACACAAGTAGTTAAAAAACGATTTGTTTGTTGTGTGTAGAAACAACAAAAAAACAGAACAAGACAAAAACACGTTCAAAAAGTAAAATTGAGAACTCTTGCTTCTCAATTAAGTTTATATTTTCAGGTAAATATGTATACTAATCCAAATTTTTATATGTAAATAAAGTTTTAAAAGTAAAAACCATATCGGTAATGATGCTGTTGTTTTATAATAGAAATTCTGGAAGGTGTAAAACGGATAGGTAAATCAGTCATAATAAAATTATACTTTTAATTTCACTTTTGGCTTATTTCAAGTACGAATTCGGGATTGAATCAATTTTATAATTCTTGAATCAAGCGCATTTTGAGATTGATTCAATCTTAGTTTTACTTAAATCAATCTCATTTTCGAATTATTTCAAGTATGAATATGGATAAGTTAGGAAGTGTTTCGCGATTGAAAATCCGTACTTGAATCCATCTTTCTGTACTTGATTCAAGAAAATCCTAACTTACTGTACTATTAATACCGCTGCGGATTGATTTTAGCACGGATGAGTGGATTTTTCTTTTGAGTGTACGAAATATGTTTGTGTTGTTCATTGGCGAACACAAAACGGAAACAAAGCGGGTGCTTTCCAAGCCATTTGTGAGGTTTATTTTAATATTTACTGTCCGTTGATGATTTTGGTTTTCTCAATTTACCGGCAAACACACTATTTTCAGTTGGCAATAGCTTTTTAAATAGATGTGTAAATTGAGAGCCCTGTTTTCAAGTGACAACTTGTTGACCTAAATCAGCTGATTGAATTTATCTGTAGGGTAAACAAATCATTGGCAGATGAGCACGGCTTAGCTTTGCGACAGAAAAGAAGCAAATGAGACATTAATCTGTAGTTTTTCGTTGGGGTATAATAATAATCGCCAAATGAGAAAACCCCCATTAAACTTTAAAAAAATTAAACTTTGATTTTCTACGAAAAAACCAAAACGTCTCCCAAACTGTTTTTATTTATTTTATTTATAAGAAATTTTGGTCGTTCTTTATTAAAACTCACAAGAGAAATGATATTTTAGCTATGGCTTGTATCACAAACTATTTAAAGAACTTATCATACCACCCCAACGACTTTTTTTTTTAAATAACAACAAAAAACTTCACAAAATATATATGAAAAAAAAAAAAGAAAATCAAAAATATTCAAAACAAAACCATAAATTTCTTTTATTTGTATAAAACTAAAACAACTCACAGATAAAAAATATCACATAATACAGCTTTTTGTTTGTTATTGTAGATTTAAAAAAAAAAAATCAGAAAAGAAAAATTATTGAATATCTAATTTTTTTTATTTTTATTCGCCGAACCCAACGGTTTCTTTTATTTAATTTTCAAGAAAAAAAAAATACAAGTAAGAAGTCTAGGTCATGCCCAACCATATGATACCCAACACCACAGTACTTACAGACGATTTTTCAAGAGTGTACAGAGCTTGGAAGCCGTAGCCAATCATGGACCCGCCAATCCCAAATTATGTTGTCGCTACTAAAATTCATATAAATTCTTACACAGAAAAAAATAAAAATTAATTTCAATTAAAAAATTTGTGATATTAATTAAAAAATTAATTAAATTTGCACCAGTAAACAAATAAATAGTATCAATGAAACCAGTTAATAGTATTAATTAAACGTTTAATTCACTTTATTAAACGTTTAATTGTCTTGATTAAATTTTTAATTAAAACTGATTATATTTTTGATTAATGCTTTAATTGGTGAACATTTTTGGATAAATTTTTCTGTGTAGTGGCTAATGTTATCTAGATATCTACATCTATATTTTTTGTCTGAGATTTCTGCTAAATTCTGGAACTAGCAGCACGAAACATAATGTAGTTGCTGTTATAGAAGTTATTGTCGCCTATTATGACGCCGATACCAACATTAATAAGGAAGTTATTGGATACATCGTCGCTGTTTTTACTTACTGACCTAACTAACATTTAACAAATTTTACAGGAGAGCACTTTTAATGTTTTTTGTCTTAAATGTAGTCATTTCCTAGCCAAAATACGAATGAAATTGGTTTTACGCATTATTTGTTATGTAGTACAAAATCTTTTGTTACGTGTTAAATAAAGAAAAAGACAAATATTTTTATTTTAAATACTTAACTCAATTTTCAAAAAAATTTCAGTTATGTCAGCTAGTAAAAACACCGACGATATAGCTGTTTTCGGAAGTGGTATTTGTATATGGACCGAATCCAATTAAATTTGTTTAGATGATTCAAGTTGTTGTAAAACAGTTTAAGGTTTAATTTATCTCTCTCTTTCCATCTTCCGGATGAAACAAACGTATTTCAGGCTAAAATACTGGTGATAAGAGAGGCATGTATAACACTGCATATTCCTCGTCCATATTATGAAACATTTGCTACGAAACATTTGAGTTTGCTGATGAAAGGGAAAAGAAGAATAGAAAAGTATTCTTTGTTTCGTGTACAAGCTGTTTTTGTGAGTTTGTAATTGAGAGGAAGAAGAAAAAAGAGAAAAGGCGTACAAAATACTTAAGTGCTGCAAAATAAATGTTTCATTTTATGGACATAACAGGAACTTTAACGACGGAATTGGCACTTTTTTCGATAGCCAGGCGGCTCTGATGTCACTAAGGTCGCATAAAACAACGTCTATTCTCGTTAACCGGTCTAAGGAAGAACAATCCACACTGGGCAACATATCTGGCATTACCTTAATTTGGATCGCATAGGGAACACTGCGACAGGCAGACGGGCAGGCCAAGAGTGGAGCTGCTTTGGATATTTCGCTGGGTATGCCAGTCTCAATATTTCTGGGAACTATCAGAAGCGAAGTCTTTAGACACTATCTGGATATGGCTACATAGAAAAAAATTTTTGCGCCAGTAAAAGAAATAATCAAAAATAAAATCAGTTTTAATTAAATATTTAATCAGGTGAATTAAATTTTTAATCAAGTGAATTAAACGTTTAATTGAAATATTGTCAATTGAATTAAAAATTTAATTCACCTGATTAAATATTTAATTAAAACTGATTTTATTTTTGATTAATTCTTTTACTGGCGCAAACATTTTTTTCTGTGTAATGATAGATGGAAAACACTTTTTAACTTCGCAGGTAGACTGGTATTCGTACTCACTGGTCACTGTAATGAATGCTGCCGCAGCTGCAGAAACTGAAAATACAGAATTTCATCTTCTTTGTAATTGCCCAGTGTTTAAATCAACACGATATGCATTATTTGGGAATTACCTTCGACAAGGACTCTCTGAGAAATCGCTGGTAAAACTCGGAAACTGGGTGAAATATCTCAACGCAACGGACTGACTTAAGCCACCTTAGTATTGCCCCGGTGTCACGCTTTATCCGGGGTTCCTACTCTTGACGAGTTGTGTGGTAGCAAAACGGTGTCACTGTCGACACTGCTTTCAGAACGCCCATTTTTTGGCGTGCTATCACGTTAACCAACCAACAAAGGCATAATTTAATCTTAATCTACTGTGATAGAAGCTCCCTATTCAGGAGCCATGTGAAGTTATGCACCGATTCTCACCATTCGGCTTCGTTCTTTTGGCAAAACCACCATTTGTAATAAATTGCATCAAGTTATCTCCAAAATTGCACACAAGGTTAACATGGACATGTGTACATCAAGACAATCAGCCTGTCGGACGGACATCGAATTTGTTGTTGCGGCTGGGTTAAGAGCCCTTGTCCGAAACATTTTGGGTTATTTAAGTGCGAAGAACTGGTTGCCGTGGGAATACGGTCAGGGTTCTCATTACACTCCCCACATATTTAATTGTCTAGCCAGCTCTTTTTCGCTATGCCCAAGAAATCCATGAACCCACCCTGTGGAAGCAGCACAACTCTTTGAACTTGACTTGGCAGGACCCCCCGATTAAGTGTTTTTTATTTCTTAAACTGTTACAACAATAACCACGATGCACTTCGTTATATCGATTTAGAAAGGTATTCTGAGGCGAAATTTTTATGTGTTACAAACACCAGCACAAACGCATATTACCTTCTTTACTTATAGTGGTTTGGGTATAATTTTTTTTTTCCTTGGCAGTAACTCAAAGATTTTTTAACAATCTGTCAACATTTTAGGAACAAAAACGTTTTTAAATGTAAAAAACTTTATTAATAAAATAATGGGGAAGGAAAATTCCGCTAATAAATTGTTAAAATGTGGTTAAAAACATTTGCCCACTGTGTCAAGTATTTTTTTTTTAAATTTCATGCCAGCAGGACTGTCGGACCGCCAGGCCGACCGCCGTTATTTGGTCTTTTTTTTTTTGTCAGCAAGCCATGAGTCAATGTAGGCGGCATTTTCATTTTGTTTAGTTTATTTTTAAAACTTTTATTGCTAAAACGTTTGCTTATTTATGGTTTTTACTTTAAATAAAATGACCGAGCCAAAAGGAGACTATAAAAATAGCGTTAGGAGAGGTATGAGAATTCGATATTTTAAAAAAACCAAAGAAAATTAAATTGACAAAAAATAATGTTGTAGTTTACATATTAGTTTTTAGTTCATTGCCAATGCTGTAGTTTAAACTTGATTTAAGTCTATAGTCCATAGTCTAGGCTTTTTTTCTATCAAACAAGTAAAAATCTTTCAAAAGATGCCCAATGTTAAAAGGGTCAACTGGTTATGTCAGATTCCTAGCGACTAAAATCATCCACTTTCTTTGTCATCGTTACGCTTTGCGGAATTTTGTACACAGATATTGCACCGCAGAGCCGGATAGGCTTAAAGATAAGTGCTTTATTTTTGTTAAAATTCTGGGCATTAGTCAGCCTCTAGAACGCTGTGTTCAGGATACTTACTTGTATACTCTTTCTTCCTTATTTTCTTTCGGATATGGGTGTTTCTACGTTAAGAGATACTATCTACGGCTACATTAAAAAGTCATATATAATTAAAAAATTTGTGGAAAAATCAAACGTGTTTAATAACAAATAAAGTAAACTTTTTTGACAATAAATTGCAATACCTAAATTACCTTATTTTAGTCATAACTTCGTGTTTACCTAGAAAAAAGTATCTACCCTTTACTATTCTGTAACAAAATCTTTGAAATTTAACACATTACTAATTCATTAAACAACTAATCGTTATTTATTACATAAAGTAGTATAAATAACAATAAAAGTCGTTGAAATAAACTTTCAAATTACTTTCATATTCTATTAAAAAAAATTACATAGGTTTTGTCCCTCGTATTTTAAGTCTCCTCCCCTGCACATTTTTCGACCGTTTAAAAATGCCGCTAAAATGCGTTGACGCTGCAAATTTAAATTGCAGAGCATTTGTTTCGAAGTGAATTTAACAATAAAAATCAAGCGAGCCATTAGCGTACTCTTATTGGGCCGATAATTCGACCACACCACTCGGATCGCTCGCACGTGTCAGTGATTGATGTATCTCCCCTGGTGAGTTTTATTCGCTTGTTATTTGTGGCTTAAGTTTGTTTGTAATATTTATTTATTTTAATTTCAGTACTAGTAGTAAATAAAAAAAAAACACTTAAATTAAGTACGAGTTTTATCTTTCTATGTTCGTCTGAAAGAATTACCCTGTACCTTTTTACTGTTCTAAATGGGATGATGTAAAATCGTTTTTATACGAAGTTATAGGAGTTGCCCCAGCACCTGAAAATATAGTTCACAGAAAAAAATTGTGCACCAGTAAAAGCATTAATCAAAAATAAAATCAGTTTTAAATAAAAATTTAATCAAGTGAATTAAACGTTTAATACACTTGATTAAAAGTTTAATGTACTTGATTAAACGTTTAATTCACTGGATTAAATTTTTAATTAAAACTGATTTTATATTTGATTAATGCTTTTACTGGTGCAAAATTTTTTTCTGTGTTGTCGAAATGATAAAGTAACAAAGACTTTGGAGCATATGCCAAAATAAAATTGTTTTGAAATAAACTGCAGGACACCTTGTCTGATACGAGGAAGGGGGAGTTAAAATTCTTCACCAAAAAATGGTCAATAAACCATTCAACACGTTAAAGTGAGCTTCGTAGTACCTGGTTACTTGTGGAAGATTGCGAGAAGCCATTAGTTGATAGCTGCTATCACTATATCAAGTCTATAGTTTTGGCTCACTCAAGTCAATAGCCTAGGGTTTGAAAAAAAAACTTTTAATGCAAAACTTAACAAAATTTCAAAATTTTCTAATTTAATTTTCATCAAGCAAAGAAAATTTTTAACATTTTAACTAAAACCTATTAAAATTTCAAGAATTCTATTTACATTAAATTTAATTGAAAAAAATGTACAAAATAATAGAAAATCAAAATTTAGTTTAGAAAACTTTCTGTTTAAACAAAATTGTATATTTTAATAAAAAAAAAAATTAAATAAACAAGGTTAATGCCAATTTATGTTTTTCTTATAATTAACTCGATCTCAATAATGTTGTAAGTAACAGGTCGCAGCGGCACAGCATCAACCGAGCAGCAGCAACAAAAACTATATATAATAGAAATAAACAAGAACTTGTTGTAAATAAAAAAAACAAACTAACAAAAAATATCAAAATGTGTTTAAATAATACAAATTAAAAAAAAAATTGTATTAAAACTACCAAAATTTCTAAACGTTTAATTAAATCGAAGCAAAAAAGAAATTTATATAAAAGCAGATGAAGAGGAAAATCATTATTATCAAAAAATTATCAAGAGGATTAGATAAGGGATCATAATGATCACGAAGAGGATGATCAGTATTATCATAATCATCATGTGTGTGTCTTATAGACAGACAAACAGGCGCATTATTGTTAAACATGACGGAAATATAAAACAAAAATATAGAGAAAATGTATAAAATAGCAAAATAGCCCAGACATCTATGCATTTATTATAAACATTAAAACATTTTCAGTTTTCATTTGTTTAAATTTTGTTTGGTGTTAGTTCAACTGAAATAAATTGATTAAAATTTATTTTGTTTAAAAAAGAAAACTTTAAAATGCAAATTTTTTTTAAACATTGTTATTTATTTAAAAGAAATAGTTTAATAAATGCTCCCGTAAAAGTTTTAAAAAATTAAACTTTGTTAGGCAATTCACAAAGTGTTGTATTGTGTTATATTAGTCGTATGTATATGCTATAATTTTGTGAATGTGACATTCATAAAAATAAAGCAAATGCTATCAATATGACAAAATAGAACACTTTGTGAATTGCTTATTTGTAATATCATTAAACAAAGTTACGGCCAATTCCACCAAGTTCAGTAATAATTAACTTTTACTTTAACCGCCAGGTAGTAGATTATCGTTTTTAAAGAAATACAGTTATTTCCGCTTAATTGAGTTTCTAAAAAAGCACGACTTTTGACGCAATTAAACGGGAACTCAATTAAGCAGTACTCGGTTAATTGAGTCGCCGACGCAATTAAAACGAAAATTGCTTAATTGAGCAAGATGTGCAATAAAGCGAAACACCCATGTGTAAATAGAAAATATAACTCATTTCTTTATTTATTTTATATAACATTTATTTATAAAACAGAAACATGAAACATGACTTTCTTGCCGCAAAATAATTTTTGTGGAGCAAAAACACATTAATTAGAGAGAAACAATTAACCGAAACATTTGCTCTTGTTTTTCGTAATGTGGTCTTATTTCGCGAAATAATTAAGCGGGTGCCGCAATTAAACGGAACTCAACTAAACGGGTATTTTTATATAGACAGTTATACTGAATGATTTCGTTCCATGATTTTTAGTGCAATAAAACGGGATACTCAATTAAGCGGGGCTCAATAAACCGAAAACAACTGTACGATTTTTGTTAAGCAATTTTCAATCCACAAATTTGTTGTATCTCGTTACTTATGGCTAATAAATCACTGATGGTTTAAAAGCTGGTTTAGTTGAACTAAACCTGAATTTATATGTAGTTTAAACTCTGAATTTAAGTTATAATTTTTTACTTCACTCTAGGTTTTTTTTTATTTCTTCTTCTTTAATATTTGCCATTCACATTATTCGATGCCATGAAATTAAACCAGGTATGGGAGTTTTAATTTAAGTTGAAATGGTAATAATTACACTGTGCTAGAATTTGACATTTTTTTTGAGACAAGCTGGGCACCAGGCGTTTTAACATAATTCGGGTACGCTGAATCCAATGGTGCTAACCATTTGTTTAGGTTACACTGAAAGAAAAATGCTTCATATATTTAATGAATCGTTTTCATAAAAAAATTTTCATTGGTTAAATGAAAATTTTCATTGTCTAAATGGAATTTCATAGTTATAATGAAGTTTTTTCGTTAAAATCGCTTCATTGCATTTCGTAATTACGTTAAAAATTTTCATTGGATATATGAAAACTTAAGTTTGTCCAAGTTAAACAAAAAATTTTTATTGGGAACATAAAAAAAAACAATATACAAACATAACTATATTCATAAATTAATACAAAATTAAAGTTTCCTTAAAAAAATGTTTAATGGTTAATTTAAAAATGCCATTAAATTTATGAAATCAAATTTTTTTTTATAAAAGCAACATATTTCAATAATTAAAAAAAAAAATATTTTTAACATTCAAATAACTCCATAGTCTCAATAATTAAAGGTATAAAAATATTTCGAAAAAGCATGCCTTCATAAATTTAAATTTTCATTATGACAATGAAAAATGTAAATATAGTAATGAAACAAAAAATTTCAATCCATAAATATATATGTTTTTAGTTTTCTTACATACCTACCTATATACATATAGTATCTAAAAAGTAATGAACAAACAAATGTTCTCCTTAAAAAAAAACACACCCTTATTTTAAACTATTGTCAACCAAATTATGTATAGCTATATATAGCTATAGCTCTGGAAAAAGAAGGAGGTTGCACAACATATTTTCGCGCCGCAGTAGCCAAATTTAAGTATTTAAACCATACATATATGGCGGTTTAATGAAATTCTTTAATTTGGTCCCTGCAGCGAGTAGGATGCCCCCAGATAGGTCAAATGTATGATCAACCCCACTTTCTTTTTCATCTACAAAATTTTCAATACGGACTAGAAATATATTGAACAAAAAGTCCCATAACTGCCCAGGAACCGCCTCTAGGGGGATAAAATGTGTGATCGACCTCAATTAGTTTTTTGTCCTTAATATTTAAATAGTTTAAAAAAACAAATTGCAATGAATTAAACATATCGCACACCTAGTTCAAAAGCTACCTAACTTAAAATTTTAATTTTTCGGGCTTATATACTTAAACTATGCACAATGCACTTGTTTATCTATAAAAAAAAATATCAGTGTTTTTTGTTGTTGTTAATTGTTGCTAAGAAACCAGTTATGTCTTTCTTTATGTTTCAATTAATATAAAGTTTCAATTTATTTAAGCGACTTATTTTTAGTTGTGCCAGAAAATAAAATGGTAGTAGATCCCTACTGCTAAGTGCTAAGTAGTCTTAATTCGAATTGTGACAATTTTGATAAATCTTGAAAAGAATTCAGCTAAAGTGACATAACTTAATATAATTCGGTAACTTTTGCAAATAATACATCATCAAAAATTACACAACTAAAAATTGTTTATTATCTAGTGTAAAATATATAAAATTTCTAGTGCATATATTTAAATTATTAACATGTAACCCTGCAATTCTTGCTGTGTTGTTGTCAAATAGTATTGAGGCAATTAAACGAATGAAAATTAGGTGTAATTTTGGTTTGGGAGTTTAATTTTTAAGGCAATTACCCGAATTGGGTAATTAAGCGTAAGGCAATTAAACGTGAATTTTTGTTTGAAAAATGGAAGAAAAAAGGGGAATTTAAAACTCAAGGTAACAAAGCGTGGGTAATTAACCGGGTTATACTGCATACAATATTGTATAATAAGACGGTTATACAATGAATACGACGATACTACGACCTTGTGAATTGGACAAATATATCAACTAAAAGTTAAAGAAACAGTTAGTTATAACTGGGGATGAGATTTTCATGCACTAAAAAATCGAAAATATGCGCTTCAATTATGCACTAGAAACATAAAAAATATGCAATAAAAACTGAACAAACTTATGTAAAAAAATCGTTTTTTAATTTTACTAAAAACAAACATTTTTAAATAACAGGCTTTTGTTTGTTTGTCGTGCTTAATTCCCAATTCCCATTTCCGACAAAAACACTAAAAAGGATAAGCTAGTTTCCAGTCTATTGTTATTCAAATACATATCTTTAAAAAACTTAAATGATTAATTTAAATTTTTGTTTGTTTAAAAAAATAAGTGCTGTTTTACTAAAAGTAAAACTTTGTCTTGGACTTGAAGAATGCCAATGCGTTTTGTAAAAATATATTTTCAGATACCACTTGAATCCATATTAGATCAAAAATATTTGAAAGTTATTTTATTTTTTGAAATCCTTAATTTTTCTTGCAAAACATTTGGGATTTTTTTTTAATATGTCGGGCTATTTTCCTTCCACATTGTTAATTTTACCTTCTGCAATTCAATCAATTTGACTAGAGTATTTAGTGAACTAAATACCTCCTAACTAGTTATTGTTTCACCAATATATCCGTAATTAGAAAATACAAATGCTAATTGAATTTTGATGTTATATAAATTTAATATTTCTTTTACTTTTTTAATCATCGGTATCAACAAGCTCTTTTGACATTCTTAAATTACGAAAAGTTTTTTCAATAGAATTCTGAAGCATCTAGCCAGGCTACCATTTTTACTCTACTGGCTGCAGTGGAAGGGGAATCAACATTTCATTAAAAATTGCCATATTATCTTGTATTCAAAGCAAAGCTACAAAAAAATTTATTTACTGATTTTAAACATTTTTTTCGAAGGTTTTTTTTTGTGTATTTAACATTTTGTAACTTTTTTTTAAATATGGAAATTAAAAAAATCACTCAAAAATGTTAAAATATGCATATATAAAACCTTAATATGCAAAAATATTAATTTTCCCCAAAATATGCAACAATATGCAAAAACAAATCGATGTCATTTTAACGCAAATTTAAGGATTCGGAAAGATAATTGGTCGACATCGTTCTTATGCCCAATTTTCAGGATAATATTTAAATCTATATTAAGTTAATTTTCATATAAACTTAAATCGTATTTAAATACAAATTGACTTTTTGAGTTTTGTTTAAAATGTCTTATTTAAATTAGATAAAAGTATGGTAGCACCACTAAATACAAAAAAATATCAAAACAAAGTGTATTTATTTACAAAAAACAGTTGCCTGCTATTGATTTGCCTGCTGTTGTTGTGTTGGTTTAATATTGAGACCACCTTGCAAAGTTTTTCCAATGGAAACTTAAAATGAATTTAAATGCACCACATCGGTGAATTAAGTTACATTTAAGTGTTTAGTGAAGAAAAAAATTTTGTATGTAAAACGATTTTAAACATAAATATGTTTTAATATCAATCCTAAAAATTAGACATAAGACTATCGACAAAAAACATTCATTTGCATGAAAATCACATTCCTACACGTAGAAAAAAAATATGGTAAGAGCAACATATTCTAAGAGCAACATACTATGGTTGGATTGTAACAATGTTTATGTTTGCAGGTTACCATATTATGTTTAAATATGACCATAGTATGGTTAAAATTAACAAAATTTTTTTCCTAAATTTACCATAATATGGTCAAAATTAACCATATTTTAATCAATAACGGTCAAAACTAACCATCTTATGTTCAAGATTAAACATTATATGTTCAGAATTTTGACAAAACTAAACATATAGTCAGAATTAACAATAATATGGTCAATGTTAACCATATTATGGTTATTTATTTCAATATTTCAATAATATGGTCAATGTTAACCATATTATGGTTATTTATTTCATCCATTTTTTCAATTTGTTTATTGAGTTTCAAATTATAATTTAATTAATTTTTTATTTTTGATAGGTTCTGCTTTTATAAAAAATAACCTTTGATTCATATTCTAGCCTGTGAAGACCTTTATTATCATTTTTTCTGTTCTACTAGTTTGTTCTACGTACATTTATGTGCCTCTTCTGACATCATTCCTATTGGTAGGGAAACTTTTTCAATAACATCTGCTCCATGTATTAATATTTTATGTACTGATGGAGGCATATAAAACCAAGGGTATTCGGAAACAAATATTTTTGCTGTTTCCCAGGCATATATGCGAAAAGCCTCTACGTTAACTGCATAGCCACATGCCATTGTACGCAATATTATACCAAACCATTATACACTCGAAGCACCGTATCCAAGCATGAAGTGTCGACAATCCATATTCATACAAGTGGTTTTGTGGCTGCCTCAGTTTAACTTAATTTAGATTGTTCATCAATTTTGGTGTCGCCCCACAAATTCCACAAGCCAGTGATGATGACTCCGCTATGGTATTAAACACTTTTCCATCGATCATGGTCAAATGAAATTCGTGCGTTACTTCAAACAAACTTAATTTTGTCGGCAGAATTTGTGTAATTTGTCTATTTACATTTTCTATCTCAGCCCTAACTAAATCCGCTGACTCTTTTTCAAAAATTATTTTTATAGGTCTGCAGAACCGAGTTGAAGAAGGCCGGCTATTTTGCCATAGTATTGCAGATCCTTTTCTAATTTGTATAGGAACAATGCATACAGCAAATAAATGCTCATCAATTGGTCCAGTATCAGAAACACTGAAACGTTGACGGTAAGTAGAGTGCCCACTGCTGCCGTCACAGCCCCATTTAAATATTGCTTTTATGCAATCGTTACTATTGCCTACAGTCATGAGATCCTCAAAAGCTGTTGAAAAGCCTTGTATTATACGTGCAACAGTATGGTCTACGAGACTTTGCAAGCCAACTTCGGCTGAACGTTCAGTTGTATACGGAATAGGTGTTTTTGGTTCAGAGTCTACAGATTTAAGCATTTTTGTAGCTATTGCAGATTCTAAACATAATTTTGAAACAACCTGCGACGCACTTCTTTTTCCAGCTTTGTAAAGACTCACGCTCGCCGCTACCATTAACTCTTGGTTCGGTGTTTCATTGGCAATTGATGAAATTTTTTTTTTTTGAGTCTTATTTGTGCACTCTGAAAACGGTTTCTCTTTACGATGAGCAACTGCTAGATTAGGGAAAATAATGTCTTCATCCAACCACAGCTTATTTCGCTCTTCAAATACAGCCAAAACTCTGTGACATTCTTTCCACTTTTGTATAAGCTTGCTAATAAAATTTCTCAATTGTTTCTGAATTTGGTGGTATTGTTCTTCGCTATATTTCGAGCGATCAATGACATTTGAAAATATATGATTTTCAACCATTAAAAATTTTTTTGTTGGCACTGGTTGACTATGCCATATTAAAAAAAGGGTGCGTTTAGATTCGGCCATTGTAACTAAAAAACGAAAAAAATAAAAACTTTGCAAGAACTTGCAGCCTATATTTGAACTTGACATAGATAACAACCCATTTAAACAAACTATACAAACAGTGAACCGAATACGGTCGAATCCACCCTACTTTTATTCCACACAAAATTGGATTTAATATCTAAAAACACTTTCACAAAGGACATTTTCTTTTTCCACTGTTTAGCACTAATGATCACAGCTGTGCGAATATTAGGAACAAAACAAAAACGAAAACAGAAAAAAACCCGTTGAGGTTTAAATTTTCAAAATTGCAAATAAAGCTTGCCAAATTCTTAATTTTAAAATTTCGCTAAAGCGACGCTAGATTGGGTATTTCGGCCACTGTGCATCGCAAGGACCTTAATATGTTTATTTTTAACCATACTTCAACCATGTTTTTCTCTGCGTGTAGTTATAATTGATTTTGAAGAAATAAAACAATTATGCATTTGTAAATATTTCAATTTTTTTTGCATGTACATTTTAAATATTTTTGTGCATATTTAAACCTGCCCTGTATATAATGGTACATTTTCACCGAATAATGGTTATATTTGACCATATTATCGCCAACTTTAAGCATATTTTTGTTTAATTTGACCAAATTTAAAATTTTTTTCACCAAATTATGACTAGACAAACATAATATTATGGTCATACTTTACGATAGCATGTTGCTCTTAGAACCTGGTTTCCTCTAACCATTTTTTTTACTTCTTGCATATATTGCGAAAATCTCTTAAAGTTTTTTGTTCAAAATTCTTTTTATTTTAATTAAAAAAAAAAAAATAAAAAATTTATTTGCAAGCCAATAGAATTCTAAATTATTTGGCAGGCAATTTAAAGAAAATTCTTGGAGGTTTTTTGCATTTTAATGGCATCAAAAAAAAAAAAAAAAAAAAAAAAAAAAAAAAAACGAGAAATTTAAAAATGCCCATAAATTGTAGAATTTATGCAAAATGTAGCAACTAAGAATCACACAAAATAAATTCTATTTATGTATCTAATGCACTTATAGGCCAAATTTCGTTTCGTTACGTTGTTTTTGTCCATTTAATTGAATTTTTCTTCTTTAGTTTAAAACTCTGATGGCGGCCTATAGAAAACTTATTTTTGTTTATTTTTAGTTGGGTAAAAAAAAAAATTTATTCGTTTTTGTTTCTTTTCGATTTTTTATTGCAAAGTTGCAAACGCCATTGTGTTTAGAAGACACACTTTTTTTTCTGCCATGCGGCAGTCGTGTAACCAAACCAAACGTCAAATGCGTGGCCCAACATTGTAAATATGGGTTCGGTGTTCGCGCTCGCTCGCTATAGATCGTTGTTCGTGTGCCATCCGTCAAAATGTTGTGTTTTTTTTTTGAGTACATTTTTGTATCTTTTTTTCTTCATTTATATTCTTTTTTTTCTGTAACAATTTTAGTTTTATGGTGCGTAAACGAAATAAACAACAGCGAAAAATTAGACTAACTGACAGACTACTGGCTGAGTGAAAAATTTAGTTTGTTTCTTCTTTTTGTTAGAGAACAAAAAAAAAAAAAAAGATCTAGTCTAATTCGAAGAAAATGTCTTCTAGTTTTTTTCGTTCTATTAGCAGACAACAACTGGCCGAGAAATGTGACAAAGGAAAAAAATTGTTTTGTAAGACTGGAAAGTTTTTTAAATTTTAAAGAAAATAGATTTTTCTTTCTTTCTTGTAAAGCAATTAACTAAATTTAGTTTGTGTCTTATAGAGTTTTTGTTGAAAGATTTATTTGATTGGGATTAATATAAATTTTAAAAAACAAGAGATTTTAAAGAAAATAGAAGAAGGAAAATGTAGTTTTTTGGTTTGAAATTTTAGGTGAAATAAATTGTGTTTTTTTTTTTTTAATTTTTGACCTGTTTTCTTCTTAATTTTAAAAATAAAATTTATGGCAAATTTTTAAATTTGTATTGCCAGGATCATCCAAATCTGCTTGCTAGGCGCTTTTCTCTAAGCCTAACGCGAGAAAGGCGTAGAATGGCCGCTCTTCCACCCTGTTAAGTCAAGAACTTTGTATCTAAACATTACTGTTCCTCTAAAGTGAAACTCATTTTTATTATTTTAGTTTTTAAATTGTTTCCTACTTACTGTTAGGCCTGGATCCCCCAGGGGGCTATGGGGATTATCTCAAGGAGATTTTACCTTTTGGTTTTACATTTTCGGGTCAAATCATGTGCAGCCAATACCTGGGAATCGGCCAAAATCCGAAATTGATAAATCTCTTGAGTTTGCGTCTGACCAGAGATCCTATGTATCTGAAACCACGGGGGTAAGTAACATGCCACCGTTCTGGTTATTGGTTGAGGCCTTCGCTAGTAGGTTGCAACGGTCTGACTATTGGTTGAGGCCTTCACTAGAAGGCTTTTTGCGGGAAATGATTCCTGTCTCTTGGCGGATGCTTTACTTTTCTGATGGAAAGCTGATTTTCATTGAGGATAGGGAAGTACTTTTTTCAAAGCATGAACTCGAAATGAGGGGAGGCGGCAACAGAAATGAACTTTTTTATCTCAAGGAGATTTTACCTTTTAGTTTTACATTTTCGGGTCAAATCATGTGCAGCCAATACCTGGGAATCGGCCACAATCCAAAATTGAGAAATTTCTTGAGTTTGCATCTGACCAGAGATGTATCTGAAACCCCGGGGGTAAGTAACATGCCACCGTTCTGGCTATTGGTTGAGGCCTTCGCTAGTAGGTTGCAAGGGTCTGACTATTGGTTGAGGCCTTCACTAGAAGGCTTTTTGCGGGAAATGATTCCTGCCTCTTAGGATTATTGTCTTGGCGAATGCCATGAAAAGCTGATTTTCATTGAGGATAGGGAAGTACTTTTTTCAAAGCATGAACTCAAAATGGGGGGAGGGGGCAACAGAAATGTACATTTTTAACGAAGATTCCTTCAGGGATCACGTGCTAGTTGTGGTTTAAATCCAAAGACACGGGTAGGAATAGCACTTAAAAGTCCACTTAAGGGCGAATTTTTCACCACTTGACGGAGAGTTCAGCCTAAGGGAGAACTATTGCTGGCATTTTTCCAAAAGTAATGGAGATAAAATGCTGGTTTTTGCTGGTTTATACACTTAAATTGCTGCATGGGTGTGATGATGCCTCTCACACTCGGTGCCCGCTGGTAAACTCATAGTTTGTCACCAATATGGATTAGATCCAACATAAAATTAGGCCAAATCGCAGGTGCTCGTCTTATCACTACTGTTAGGCCTACAAAAGGCAGATTCAGTAAATAATTGTTAAAGTATAAAAATAAAAGTATTTTTTAGGGTATTTCACAAAATAGGGGCTTCCTCGAAAATCATCAAGGGCCCTTTCAGACCCTGATGCGTCGATTGTGCAGAAGGGTTTTGGTCTCAATATTTTCGCTTCTATTTGACCAATATCAAAAAGAACGGCATGCATCGATTACGCTAATTGTTCTTTATGTTTGTTTCTCAAATTATTAGCTTTTTGCTTTACCGTTACTTAAAGAATTGTGAAATTTTTGCGTCACATTTTAGTTTTCTCAAAATGAGCCGGAGAATTAAGTTGTGTTTTAAATTTAAAAAGTACTAACCATTAACAAATGGTGAAGTGGGCATATTTTAACTTAAAAAAATATGAATTTAAATGTTTAAAGCTAATTGAAGTCATTAAATGCAATAAAAATTCGTTTAAGCTAAAAATTTTACGAGATGCATCAATTGTGCGTGTCCTGAAAGACCTTGAAGGATATAAAAATGGTAAAACCTAAACATTGATAATATTTCTTAAAGATATAGAGACCATATATTCCAAAAATTATTAAGAAATTCCCAGTATTTTAGTTTCAGGTCTGAAAGGGATAGGGTACTCCACTAAATTAATCTAGAGATTAATTTGTTTCTCTACCAGATACATACAACGTTCAAAAGTAGGGTTAAAAACGATTGCAAGTGGAAAATGTTGAAAACCGTTAAACTGTAACTCGGTACAGTTATACGAAGCCCAGCCAACCAAGGATGGCCTGACTGTCCTTTAATAATGGGCAACATCCGTCCACTTTCTTCATTTCTTTGAATGTACTTCAGTTTTTTAGAGTAAAATTGAAATGGTAAAACATTCATGTAAACACCTTTTCCAAACCACATAAATCATCGCTTGCGCGTTGAAATCGTTGGAACGCATTCAGGTATCAGCTGCTTCATTTTGTTGCATGCAAAGCAATGCGAACGATTATAGTTAGCAGTAAGATGTAACTTAACCGTTAAAAACTGCAGTCGACACCAAAAACTGTCGAACAAAAACCGAAAATTTGGTTAAAACTTTTTGCTTTTTGAGTGGGCTTGACAGCAACTGTTTTTATTCAAAGAATCCGAAGTAAAAGCAACAGTTTTTTTTGGCCAATGACAAATGAAGAAGTGGAAGAAATAGCAGTTTTTCTACTTTGACTGCAGTTTTTTAAACGTTGTAGTTAATAGATTTCCCTTACCTTTTTACTGTACGGTTACATTACTGTTACTGTCAGCTAATTAGGGCTTAAGGTTAGGTGAACAGTCGATGCGATTCAGCTGCATTGATTTTCGAAATGAAATGGTTAAGAAAAATTTCCTCAAATCATGCTTTCTCGGCACAAACTTCGACATTTTCGAACCAAAAATTGTTTGTTGTTTACACTTTTTTGTTTAATGACAGATGTTTGCCCGCCATTTGCTTTATAGTTTATTAAGGACACAAACCACGTTTAAAGAATACGTTATCTGTTGTGAATCCCAATAATTTAATACAACTAAACACATTTTTGAAACAAATAATTGAACATAACTAAAACTCTTAGGCTGGGCTTTTGAGATCTTAGTTAAACTCGGCTTAGTTAATCTGAAAACAGATTTGTGCCGCCATTACCAAGTTTGTATACAAAGTTTTGACGGAACAGCTTAGTTTAGCCTCAAATGCTTGTCTTTAAGGAAATAATAAAAAGTCACATTTCGCCGGAAAAATCCGAGTTTCAGACTAGGTTAAACTAAGTTTAAACTTAAACCACATCTCAAAAACCCGGCCTTAATAAAAGAAAATTTATTTTACATATACTTTTAGCCAATTTCACAAATTCTATGCAAATATCAATTCATATTTAAAAAAGTGCTGTAATAATTCTATATCACTATTTTGTTTAGACAAGACCACAAAATGTTTGTTCAATTATTGACGTCTAAACCAGAGGTGGGCAATTCACATACATAATACGATATTTACGATTGTATGCGAAAAGCAGCACAATATTTGATTTGGAGAAATAATAACTAAGTAAAAACGGAGCAAAAACATGTTGGTTGATAGATTTGTGATTTTAATTGGCAACCGAGTAAGAGCAGTAGAAGAATTTTATAGTATACGTGAGTGAACATCGCTACCCAACAAACACAAAGTCAAACCTTTGATATGAAATGACTTTATCATTTGACATCAAATTTAATTCTCAAACGTTTTTCAATTGTTACACTTAAACTTAAATTCAAAATGATATTGATTGGAAAATAAACATGTGACATCAAATGTTTTATCAATTTGATGTCAAATTGGTATCAAATGTTAAATTCAAATCAAAACTAAACTTGGCAATACTAAAGCGAAAAATTTATGTAAACATTAAAAATGTCGATTAAAGTAAAATTTTTACTTCGTGGTTAAAGGTGTTTTACAAGTGAACGATATATTTCTTGTGAAAAATAAAAATTATTTGTAATTAATTATAATGATTTAGAATACGAATAAAAAAAATAAAACGAAAAAGTGAAGAAATCATAAGTTTGTTGTATTATCGCGGTGCTCCTCCTCAAAATAAAAGGGAGCCAATCATTTCGTCTTTGCAAGAATTTGGGGACGGAAAAAACTTTATTTCATCTTTTAGCTATTTAAATAAATAATGAATTTAAATTAAAAAAAAAATAAAATATTTTTATTTATGTTTATGTATTATAATCCACATTTGAAAAACATTTAAGAATTACGTTTGAAAACAAGTTGAAAATAAAAGCATTTTTCAATTTGAAAATAATTTCCCCTTTTTGTTGAGAACGCTATGATTTTCAAATCATTATCAAACTTTTGTCCTTTGAGAAAACCTTTGATTTCAAATCATTTTCAATTTGAAATTAAACCTCCGTGTTTGTTGGGCAGTGCAAGTCAAATTTTGTTATCTAAGTGCTTGTGCCGAGCAATTGAGAAAGTGTTCATCACTAATCAAAATTAACAACTTGTTCGTAACAGACCACTATTTTTGTAGTCGTAAAAACTAATGAAATTGAACGCTTCAGTTAGTATTTTGAAAGTATTAAATGTATTAAAGATATAAATGTATAAAAAAAAGAACTTACAAGGTATCCACTTACATCATGGAAAGAAATTGATTTAAGAACAGAAAACAGCAAAAACAACAACAAAGACACTAGTGACTATGGCACATGACTTAAGCTTAAGGAAAGGCAGAAGTTCCTAAACTTTCTTAAAAAAAGAGTTTTTTAAAAAGTCCTTAGACTAGATTTTCATTTTGCCATTTTTTTGCTTTGGTGAACAAGAATGACTTAAAATTTTTTTAAGACGAAGAATGTACAACGGGTTATCAAACTCCTGAATTTCTAAATCTTTTGCCTGCAAATGTTTAAACGCGTGTCTCACACCCGAAGCAAAAAAAAGTCATACATTTTTTTAAATACTGTTCTTAAGTTATGATTTTGTCAAAAGTCCCCCCCTTTTAAGAAACCCTGCACGCACAATTTTCCGCATAACATGATTTTGTGGTCTGGTTGCTCTAAAATGTTTTTCTCTGCGTGGTTTTTTTTGTTTCTGTTCTGGTTTTTTGTGCAAAAAAAATATATATATATTTCGTCTGACTCAGCACACCTGAGAAATCAATCAATTGATTTAGTCATCTGTAAAAAGCGTTGATAAAACTGAAATGAAAAAAAAAGAAAATCGTATAAACCGCTTTTTCGTAACCCCCACATTTTAGCAGCTTCCTACCGCAAGCAACATTTTGTATCATAAAATTTTATGAAATGACAAGAACACATTTTTTCCATCAGAGTTTTTTTCTACTGGAGTTTTTCTTCTGTTTTTTTTTTCTTTGGCAACAATCAAAAAAAAATTAATGTTTTGTGCAGACAATGTTCAAAGAAAGTGTAAAAAAAGTTCTTTAAAAATTTTATTAGTTTTTTTTTTCTATGTAAGTAGACGCTCGCAAATTAGAACCGCTTTGTTTTTGAGGCAATTCTAATTTCTGAATTATTCTAATTTCTGGATGTTCTTATTTCGAATAGAAAATAAAAATTACTTAAATTTTTTTTGATAAAAACAAGAAAACAAAACGTAATTCACTCCAATACATTAAATGTATTTTTTAAAATTAAAAATACCGTGTCGTTTCTTATATTTGGAAAACTATACATTGCTTCCACGGAATGCATTTTCATCTTTATAGGGATACTCCTCTCTCAATATTTTTTTAGCTTTCTCTTTAAACCACTCATACAGATGACTTACCATATTTGGGTATTCAGCGCTGTGCAAAGATTTATTGATTGCTTCCTGATATGTGTTGAAAACAGCATTTAATATTGCTGTTCTATGTGATTTGATATAGCTGATTGAAGATGTCGTAACATTAATATTCCCTTCAAACCCTTTGTCAAGCTTTTATAATATTTTGACCTTCGTTTCCGATGATAAAGTGTTTTTTTTACGTTTATTTGACATTTCGAATGATACACTTTCACTTTTTAATAGAGACTTCCAAAATATGTACACATGTTTCGAATTTCACAAATAAACTAGCCAAAAATATATATAAATGCGACAAAAAAAACAACAAATAAGGAAACACATCTAAAATTTGGTAATTCCCCTTTTTAGTTTTACATGTTCAAACAGAATAAAAATAAATTGCGGATTTCTTGTGTTCAAATAACAAAAAAAAAAACGCTCTGAAATTAGAACTTAAAATTCGAATTTTAGAGCGTTTAATGTATTGCAAACACTGATTCTAATTTCTGGACGTTCGAATTACTGAAAGCTCTAATTTGTGAGCGTCTACTGTAATACTTTTATAACTTTAAATTTGTCCAACTAATGACTAAAAAATATTGTCATCTGTGGTTGAGGTGCACAAAAAAAAAAAAAAAGGTTAAAGTAATTGAATTAAGGAAAAATACCTTAAAAATTTTTTAAGCAAATAATTTGGTCAGAAATTTTCTAAAATATTATGAAAACAGTGTTTAGTTTACCTTTTTCTATACGCGTTTAAATATTCTCAGATACGAAATCATGGCGAAATTTATACCAAAAAAAAAAAAAAAAAAAAAAAAAAAAAGTTAATTCCATCCAATTAACTTAAATATGACGTTTAGACTAAAGGTTGAGTTTTATACTTTAAAATGCATATTATACAAATATATGCATGTGCGTATTATACTAAAATTTTAACTTTATATTTAAATATGCATATTATACCTATACTAATATGTATATGCATTTTTTACTAAAGGTGTTTTCTTTTCTACAAAAAAGTGTGACATTTTATTTGAAAAAATGCATATTGCTGTATGTTTCTTAAAAATTTTTCTCCCGAAAAGGATGAGTTTTTTAGAATAAAACAAGCCACCCTTTTCGGGAGCAAAATTTTTAAGAAACAGACACCAAATTGCATTTTTTTTTAAATAAAATGTCGCATTTTTTTGTAGAAAAGAAAACACCATAAAATATGCATTTTATGCGAAAATATGAATTTTATACTGAGATATGCATATTATACTAAAATATGCATTTTATACAAAAATTTGAATTTTATCCGAAAATATGCATTTTATACTAAAATATGAATTTCATAGTCAAATAAGCACTTAATGCGAAAATATGCATTTTGTACTAAAATAAAAAATAAATATATAGTCAAATATGCATTTAATGCGAAAATATGCATTTTATCCTATAATATGCATTTTATACTAAAATATGCATTTAATACAAAAATAAGCATTTAATGCGCAAATAAGCATTTTATTCTAAAAAATGCATTTAATTGTAAAATACAGTAGTTTTGACTTAACTGCCACTTTTTTAGCTGCCAATTTGAGATACCTGCCAAAAACCACAAAATTTCACTCATTTCTTAAATTTCGTATGAAATGTACTTGTTTAAGTGCCAATTCCATACGTGCCAATTTAAGTTAGCTGCCACAAATATTTGAAATTATTATCCCATATTCATTGATAATTTTTCATTTAACTGCCACAAATTTTTTTGAAACTGTTGCTAACGAAAACTATGTACATATGTAGTTTGTTTTTGTTACATAGAATGCTCGCAGCTTTTCTATAATTCTCTCATTCTCTTTATAACTCTCTCTTGGTTTAAAAATAAAACAAAAAATCATCAAATCATTCAAGATACAGGCATTCTAGAATTGATACCATATTATTCAGACTATATTAACTGTGACGCCGATGTTGATTGTTACGGAGAGTTTTCGGATAACGAAATTCTCGATAACGAAATTAAAGAAACCACTCCTACTGAGGATGAAGACATTAAAAATGAAGGAGACAATGAAGAAAATAACGTCTCATTCAAAGTTCCATCGACTAAGGAGGCATTAGAAGCTTTGAATGTCCTCCAAAATTATTGTATGCACCACGAGATTGATATAATTCCAAAAACTATGGAGGATCATATCCTAAAAGGGTCTATAAAAGCTTTTAAGCAAACTTCAATTACTGAATATTTTTCTTAAATGTTATGTACTTTTTAATTACCTTTTCTTATTTGCAAAGACTGAAATAATTTGTTCCTTTTAATTTATATTATTTTTCCTAAAGAACCTTTATGTTGTTTTATTAATAAATAATAAATGAAAAGTATATTTTTATTTTTGTGAATTGTGTGAATCGCAATTATGGGCCACTTCTGTGGCTGGTAAACGAATCAGATAACTGCCAATTTTTGGCAGTTAAAAACTTTAACTTAAGTGCCATTTTGACTTACCTGCCACAAAATGCGTGCAAAACACGGTGTAGCAGTTAAGTCAAAAGTACTGTATGCATTTTATATAAAAATATGCTTTTTATGCGAAAATTTTAATTCTATACTAAAATATTCATTTCATAGTCAAATATGCATTTTATGCGAAAATATGCATTTTATCCTATAATATGCATTTTATACTAAAATATGCATTTAATACAAAAATAAGCATTTAATGCACAAATATGCATTTTATTCTAAAAAATGCATTTAATTGTAAGATATGCATTTTTTACAAAAATATGCTTTATATTTAAATTTTAATTCTATACTAAAATATTCATTTTATGAGAATATATGCATTTTATACTATAACATGCATTTTATACTAAAATATGCATTAAATGCGAAAATATGCATTTTATACTATAATATGCATTTTATACTTAAATATGCATTTAATACAAAAATATGCATTTCATGCGAAAATATGCATTTTATTCTTAAATATGCATTTCATAGTAGCATATGCATTTTATACAAAAATATGCTTTTTATGCGAAAATATTCATTTATACTAAAATATGCATTTCATAGTCAAATATGCATTTAATTATGCATTTTATACTATAATATGCATTTTATACTAAAATATGCATTTAATGCGAAAATATGCATTATATATACTTAAATATGAATTTAATACAAAAATATGCATTTAATGCAAAAATATGCATTTTATTCTTAAATATGTTTTTCATAGTAAAATTAGCATTTTATACAAAAATATGCTTTTTATGCGAAAATATGCATTTTATACCAAAATATGTCTATATCAATATATAAATTTTATACTGAAATCTGTATTTAATACATTTTATGCCTTTTATACCAAAATATGTATTCCACACTTAAATATACGACATATACAAAATTATTCATTTTATTTTATACAAAAATATGCGATTTATCATAAAATATACATTTTATTCTATAATGTGCATTTCATTATCTGCATTTTATGCTTAAACATGCATTTTATACTACAACATCATTTCTAAAATTGCCATTATGACAAAAATATGCATTTCAAAAATATTTAAAACCGCCGTTTTGCTGTAACAACAGCTCTTAGAGTTGATTTTAATCCAAAGACAATCTTGTTTTTAAACCAAAAAGGAGTTTCTTTGTCGTAACAATTTTTCGATAGCTTTAGAGATTTATGCAATAATATTTAAAATTTGTTCTGTGCTTGTACCACTCTGCCGTTGTAATTATAACCATAAATTTCATATTTCCCCAAATTTTTTTTATCTTGGCTCAGTGTGCATAATTTGTTTTGTCTATTGAACGCAAAGCTAAAAAATCTTAAGGTTTTTAAAATAAGAGGGCGACGAAATATTTTAAACAAAATTTTTCAAATTTTTATAGATTTTTTAGACACAAGTAAACAACAATATTTACTGCATAATAATTAAGAAAATTAAAAATAAATAATATAAAACCAAGTGTTAATTAGACTATATTTTCCTTTTGTTTTTCGCTAAATATGATTAATGGCCTTATTTAAAAATTAAGATAAAAAAAAAATATCATATTAACCTTGAGGTAAAAACTAAAAAAAAAAATTGTTTTTTATTACAAAAAATGTTAAAAATGTTATTAAATTTAAAATTATTTTTTAATTTAATAACAATTTTATTACTCGTTGCTTGAAATAAACAAAACAAATAATTTTATGTTCTATTGACTACTTAAACAAAAAAAAAAAGGTACTAAAAATCTTTCTAAAATGGGAGACAAAAAAATATTTTTATTATGTTATTTATTAAAATTCATTTTCAACATTCTTAAATTGATGGACTTAAGTTTCGCACCCAATAGAAAAAAGCTTAAAGGGAGCTAAAAAGAATGGAAGGAACCAATATTTTAGGTGGTCTTTTATTCTCATAAAATTTTTTTTAAATGTTTTTTATTATTTGATTTTTTTTTATTGCCATTTTGTTATAGTCATCACTTCAGAAGGTTACCTCCACTTCTGTGACCATAAAATAATTAAGTTTGCTTAATTGTTTTACATTTACAAATTTTAGACAAAAATATGGGTTTTAAACTAAAATGTGAATGCACGGCGGGCATTTGTTTACTTTTCTATCAGTGTGAAGGTTGCTAGTTCGATTACTACAACGGGCTGATGATCAAACTTTACTATTACTCGGTAAACTAAGTTAAAATATAATTTGTAATTGTATTTGTAACATTTGATAAATAAATAAACGAGACTTAAAAATATGAAATTTTGAATTAGATATGAATTATATACTTATTTATAGTACATTTTAGCGTTAAATATGTTTTGAAGATAAAAGTATGGATTCTAGACTTAAATATACTTTTAAGACGACAAAAATCATTAAAAAGAAGGTGTCTGTACCAAGTTTGTATAGTTAGTCAGCCCAATCATGAATAAAAATTCCCCGGGAGTTTTTTCCCTTTTCCTACTTGCACAATTGAATTAACATAGGAAAAATGAGAGAAGGGAGAAAACTCCCGGGGAATTTTTATTCATAATTGGGATGAGTATATATATACACTACACACAAAAAAAAATTTGTGAGGGCAAATAATTTTATCATTTGACGATTATGCTGTTGGGGTAGACAAAAACTTGTTGGAGAAAATGAAAATCTTTTGTCGCAAGAAATTTTCCAACAATATTTTTTTTTACCGCAACAACATGAAAGTATTTGAAGTTTTTTAACAGCAAAATTATTTGTTGCAAATATAATAACTTTTCAAAGTTATTTTTTTGGGAATACAAAATTTACTATTAATAAGAAATCTGTATGACGTGCTAAATTCCCAATTTTTCATATCTGATAAATACACTGAAATTTATTGTTGAGGGAAAGCTAGCGTCTATGCGCATTTCACTGGTTGCTTAGGCCTGCTCATCAGAAAACCTTTTCCTAAGATTTGAGAAAAGCTAGAAATATTATGCGCCCCATACACGGTTCAATTCAGTTGTCAACTGAGTCTTTCAACTGAATTGATGCTTGGCCACACACTTTATCAACTGAATTGAAAGATTTTAAATTAATTTTAAAATTTAATGAAATAAAATACAATTTTTAAAATACTTAACTTTTTTTTTACAAAAGAAAACTACAAACATTATTTTTGACAGCTAATTAAGAGATTCGAGCACACACTTTACAATCGAATTGAAAGACTTCGTAGTCAACTTAAAAAAAATCAAAATCTTTTGATTTTTCTTCAACCAACTCGACAACCGTCAAACTAATCAATTGACAAAGCCATACACGCTTTGATTTGGACAACAACCAACTCAGTTGGCAATTGAATTGAATCGTGTATGGTCTGCTTTATACGAATAAGACCCTAAAGCGAATAAGAATTTTAAACACTCAAAGTCTTACCTGTAATAACTTTTGCCGTTAAAGGGTTTCCTCTAAAATAGCGGCACATTGAATATCGCTGTTGACGTAAATGATTTGCATATGCAGGAAATAACAATTTTTGTTGCCTTAAAATATTTATTTTTTGAATCAAATAATATTACTGTTATCGTAAAAAATGTGCATTTGGCAATGACATGATTGGTACTTCATTATCATTGCGATCAGTATTGAGTCGTTTGTCGGTGAGAAACTAGTAAAAAGTGAGCTTTTTAGTTTTAAAATAATTAAAATAAATATTAAATTGCAGTATTTTGAAAAATATAAATCGGCAGAAAATCTTGGTAATTTGATGCGATATACATATTCTTTTAACTAATTTATTGCCTGAAAAATATTTTTACAGATTCGCGACATCTCTAATCTTTTATTTACTACATGCGGTAATACATCCTTCACGCATCAACAAGGCAGCGAAACCATCTATATCTGAAGCCCAAAAGGATACGATTGGCCATATAATAAATATAAGCAATAATCTTAAAATTGCAAGAATTTAAAATAAATTTTCTCAAACTAAAAATATTGCTTTCATTTATATAATATACCTTAAAAATTTTTGCATTTGCGACAAAGGTATATTGAACTATTTAGGCAACAATTGCTGTTGAGCCAATAACTTTTGCAGTTGCGACAACAGCATACTGAACCTTTGGGGCAAAAAGTATGACATTTTAGGCATCACTTTTAACTTTGCCTCAACAAGGAATTTACACTTTTGGGACAACAGAAACAGACTTGTTGCTGCAAATGCAAAATGTTGTTGGGCACAATCCGAATGTAAATTCTATTTGAATCAAAATCAAATTTTTTTGGGATTACAGTCTGTTTTTTTTGGGTTTATGGAAGTTTTCTTACAGAAAGTCTGAGTTTATTGGTGAGAGGGGAAGAGAACATGAATTTCTCGTTGAATTCAAAAAAATATTGAACCCCTTTTGAAAAAAAAATTTCAAGTTCACATTAGTCAACTAACACATTCACTTTTACTGGGCTTAATGTGTTGGTTAACTAATGTGTACTTTATTTGTTTTTTTGCATAAGGGGGTTTGTCTTTAAATATTTTATGTAAATAGTTCAATATGTTTTATATATGTAGTTGTTTCACACGTTGAATTTAAACATTTTGCTATTAAAAGTCATATCTACAATTTTTTTAATCTAGTTTTTTAAATTCCTTTTGCAATTACCGTAATTTCTTAGTAATTTTTGTTTTTTGTTTATTTGCAGGTGAGTCATAAAGATTTTTAAACTTGGAAAAAATACAAACAATTTGGGTAAATTTTTTTTATAAAAGTATTAAAAATGTCGTAACTATCGTAAGAAATTTTATTTAACTAAATGATAAGATAAATGTCAATGACAGACTATTAATAATTTTTAAGTAGCATTAAGTTTTATTGATTTACTTTTAAGTAAAAATAAAAAATTGTAAACTCAAATATATTATGGTGCAATTGAAATAGAGGAAATTGTAAAAAGTGTTCTTTTTTAACTTATTTAAAGCGAATTTAAAAACTGGGGGTCTACTGCGCATTAAGATTCGAAAAAAATTATTTACGCTTTGGAACAATTTCCACTGCGTATGTACATTAGACCGACTCACCTTATATGGGCCAAAAAAAGTTAAAGTTGTACCCTCCTGAAAATTTACTTTGACATGTTTTATGAAGATTTCCAAAATATTTAGGCTCCAGCGATATCCTTCCGTCAAAAAGGGGCCAAAAATGGTATTTCTTATGAATAAAAAATTTGGTAAATTTTTTTTTGTCCAATGAGTGGCCAAATATAATAGATATTTAGGAATTCTTTGATTCTTCTGCATTAAAACATTTTAAAAATCTCACCACATACTCGAGATAGCGACATAAAGTTTTTGATGCTTTTCAATTCGATTTTAATGAAAATTTAAATAACTTAAGCTTTTTTCGTCCCATTTTCATTTCCAAAACGTCGTTAGAAAGGTGTTGACCAACGCTTAAGATTTTAGTCAAAATTAACCCTTAACTGGCTAGTTTAATTTTTTAAAACAATAATTTAGACATAACTAAAAACCCATTTAAAAACCACAAAAAGCATAATTTGCCCAGGAAACACGTTTAATAAATATATTAAGCTACTATTAAAACAATTTTAAAAATTTATGTCCAGTTGTATTCTAAAAAAAATTAAATCATTGCTATCAAGGCAAAAGTCTAACGAAGTCAAATCGCACGGTCTCGGTGGTCAAACAACATCAAAGCTGGTAAACAATATCCAATGTGGTATATGCTATGTGACACGAAGTGACGGTCTTTTGAAACTCCAAGTCTTTGTGTGATTGCAAAAAATTCCCACTTAGGCCGGGTTTTTGAGATGGGATTAAGTTTAAGCTTATCCCAGATCCCAGTTTAACTGGGATCTCAAAAACCCAGCCTTAATCAACACCATAAAATGCATTAGTTTGCGTTAATACAGGGTGGCCAAAATTAACGAAAGAGTGGAATTCGTTATAACTTTTTATTTTAGAAATAATTATTAAAATTTATTTTCATACAGTTTATAAATGGGGAATATTTTTAGTTTAGTTATGAAAAATAATATCTCGCAAGTGGTGGCCATTTTCTGCTTCGCCAAATCGTGCTCTTTCCAACACATTTTCCATAACCTTTTGCAAAAGTTCAGGTGTTATGTTGTTTATTTCGTCGCGTATATTGCTTGATGGTTCTAGGCTTATTAATGTAGGCTTTTTCTTTCAAATAACCCCAAAGAAAACCGTCTGGGGCGGTTAAATCCGGTGAACGCGGTGAGGGTCCAACCCGCATATTAAAATAACGACGATATGCACGCTGAGTCAAAACAATGGATCGTTGATTTGATAAATAAAGCTCAACAATTTGGGCACGTTGTTCAATTGAGTACTGCTCCATTTTAAATTCCCCAAGTCTTCTTTACAAAATCCTGAAAAGAAAAGAAAAGAAAAGAAAAAAAAAAGAAAAAAAAAATAAATTATAATAAAAAAGTTATAAGCAATTCAAACCCCTTCGTTATTTTTGCGCCACTCTGTACAACCAAACCTGTTCAGCCACACATATTCGCTGTTGGTTTTAAATCGGGTAAATAACGCGCAACTTGTTGGTTGGCTCTGTGATTTTAATTATCGTTAAGCGTCGTATGTAAATTTAGATGTTTGTACATTCGGTTCGCCAAAAAACCACAACTGTCTCTAATTTTACCTCTAAACCCCTTTTTTGTTTTTTATTTTAATTTTTTAATGTTTATCTGGAGAACGGCGAGAGCCAAATTAGGGGCAAGCAGCTTGATTAACAATACACAACATCTGCCAAAATGTGGGCGGAGTTGTACAAATGGGCGTTGCACAAAATAGATTTATTTATATCTTAATAACTGTAATAACATAATAGGAGTAGAATTGATTAATATTTAATCCAGCAAAAAAGTGATTTTTGCAGTTCTCTGATCATCCAATTCAAGCCAAAAAGCGGCAACCATTGGCGCGACGTTCTAAAAAAAAATATGAACCAATGAAGCGACCAGCTTAAACTTACACTAGATAGTGAGTTTTTCTAAATGCATTGGATAATATTAAATCTCATTTGGATTGAAATCGTCCCGAATTTCACAATTTTGTTCGTCCAGAAATGGGCCTAATCGCGGCAGATGAGTTTTTGATCAAAATTAGGGCCAGCTTAAAATTTTATCATTTGCACTTCTTGTTGAACGCTATATCCGTTCATAATATTTATGCAGAAACGGGCTGAATAAATTACAGCCAATGAGACGGAAGTATTTTTAACAATATGACTGCCATAAACTGTCAAATTTCTAATGTTTCTATTGGCGCTCCCTTTATTTTTGAAATATAATTATGGGTCGATTTGAAAGTGTAATTTCTTGTCCAAAACTAAACTGTGCCAAATTTCATTACAATAATACCATATGTTACGTTTTCAGGCGTAATAAACTGTTTTTCAGAAGTGGGTATCATAAAGGGCCAATGGTACATTGGCCCATTAATGTAAGCATAAAATTTGGAAATATATTTTTTGCTCAAATACAATTAAACTGGATCATATTTCATTTAAATATTAGTATTTGTTACGGTTTAAAGAGTTTTAAACTGTTTTTTGTGAGTGGGGTTTTTATGGGGTTTCTAAGTCTTTTCTTATTAGACGTTTTTAACTTTGAATTAGATGATCGAATGACATACTTCCCTAGAGGGAAGCGGACTCACACTAAAGTAGTCCCGTGATAGGTCTTTGGTGGTAGAGACCGGTTCTAGTTCTAACACTTTTTATGAATGGGACCTATCAATCTTACATGGGGTTGTCATTGGAGGGGGTCAATTGACACCATTTGACCAGTCACACATTTATTTTTGATGAACGTGTTTAGTGTAAGTTACTACAATATAGTATTATTTCGATACAATGTAGTATTTTTTCAATAAAACAGGTCTTAGAACTAAATTTAAGAACCAAATTTTAGAAAATCCCAAAAAAATGTGTCACTCCATCGGTGACGACTGTACTTTAATTCATAACTTTTTCCACCTTTTGGTTCTTCATATACCTGTTAAGTGATTGGTTCTCCTTTCACTGGTCAGGAGTTCTTTCTTTTTGTACTAGTTTTCTTTCCACAAATCCCAGGACCAGTCTCTTGGAACAATTGACACAAATTTCCCGCAGGGTTGTTATACCTTAATTCACTGTTTGTAGTGGGTTGGTGTATAATTTCAAAAATTTTGTGCAGTTAAAAGTACATATTTTAAATGTTTATTCTTCAGACGTCAATCGACATTCAAGCAACTCCTTGTGATGCTACACGTGGTTTTCAAGCAGTTAAATATACTCGGGAAAGTAAAAGTTTAGTTTAAAAGAGCAATATTCAAAGTTTTTTTTTTTAGGAATTTTCTAAAAGCGCAATTTTACTATATCACAAGCTCTAGAAGCACATAATTGCTGATTTTTTTTCGATCTCAGTAGACTTAAAAAGCTTAAAAGAAATTCAAGAAATAATTGAATTCTTTAGGAATCAAGGCGAATTCATAACACGTGGTCTTGACAACTTATGTTATTATATATTTGTCTATATTCTTCTTCTTGGTTTTAAATAAGCTTGCGCGTCATTTCATTTTGAAAGAAAAAAATAACATTGGCTTTAAAAAGCATTTGATTGTTCTTAATTGTGACTAATTTTTAAATATGTACTATGTATATAGATTTTTTTTTTTTTTAAATACGTTTGATGTAACAACTGATTTTAACATTGAAAGTAGGCCTTCTCTAAAGCGAATTGAGGCGAGCCGCTCTGTTATGAATTATTATCCAAAAGTGTCATTATTTTCCCCTTAAAGCTTTTTATAGGCCTGATAACTTTCTTCGAAGGTCTCTTATGGCCATTTTCTCAATGTATCGATAAACTGTCTGTTACTTAATGTCAACATAAATTTATTAGACCGATAAACTGTCTGTTAACAATTTTGGGTTTCTCAATATACCGACAAAAAACATTGTTTTTAGCTGGCAACACCTCTCAACATACATGTAAAAGTTGGGCGTCAGCTGATTGAATTTATCTGTACGGCAAATAAAAGGAAAATAAATAATTGGCAGATGAGTGCTGGTTAGTTTTGCGACAGAATAGAAGCAAATGAGACATTGAGAAAACCGAATTTCGTTAATGTGTAGTTTTTCGTTGAGAAAAAAGATAATCATGTTATGAGAAAACGGCCATTAATCTTTTAAAATCTTTGTCTACTCCAGAAGGACATTCTATTTCTTACAGCCCATGTTATTTATGTTCTAGGCAATTATATGCCCATAAAATATTTAAATAATATATTTTACCTACCTCTGTTTCAATTTTAAATTGCCTCTAAAAATCTAGAATATTAAAAAAGCTTTTTTATTTTCAAAAATAATTCCGCTTATTAATTAATATGTATGAAATTTTATTTGAAAATTATAAAATAATTTCTTGCTTAATAATTACAAATAAGAATGTATGACGTGCTCTTGCCAATGAGCAAACAATTGAAATAATTTATCACACAGATAATATAAATATTTGAATTCGGCTACACGTGCTGAAAATTTTGAAAAATGAAAGAAGTAATTTAATTTTGAATTAAATTAAGTATAAATTCGAGAGTATGTTCTGCCGTTTTAAGCAACAGGTGGATAAGTTTTTTCTTTCACTTGCCATTTCTAACTGATAAATACTATTCAATAGATTTAATAGTACTCCACTATACTTTTGTTCATTGCAATTCACTTTTCCTAGTCCTTATTTAATTAAAGATAAATTTTTTTTTTTCAAAGTAATTTTTGGGAATACAAAATTTTTAATTGACAAGATTTTGTTTGTCGTGTTTTATTCCCAATTTATATTTTTGCGCATTTCACTGGTTGCTAAGGCCAGATCATCAGGAAACTTCATCCAAAGATTTAAAAAAAAAAAATAAAGATATTATACAAATAAAACTGTTAAGCGAATAAGAATTATAAGCCTCAGTTTTACTTGTAACAACATCAAAGCTTAAACAAAAACTACAACCATAAACAGCGAGTTTATCTTTTCTTACATTCCCAACTACAATTGGTTGGAATTCTTCCAACATTAATTGTAATTGTAAGTAGGTTAAGAAAAAACAAAATAAAAACAAAAACAACTTGCTTTATTGTTTTTGCAAGAAAATCAAACAACAAAGCTTGTTGCCAGTTCAGTTTTGTTAGGCCGTGCACTTGCCAGTTTATAATCAAAGTAATTTTTGGGAATACATACACAACTTTTAATAAACAAGAATTTCTTTGTCGTGCTTAATTCCCAATTTATATTTTTGATAAAAACACTGAAATTTATTGTTGATGGGATAAGCTATTTCTGTGCGCTTTTCACTGGTTGTTAAGGCCAGATCATCAAAAATATAAATTGTGAATTAAGCACAACAAACAAAATTTTGTTAATTGATAATATTTCTATTTATTTATTGAGAGTTACAAATAAAATTACAGATTATATTATAACTTACTTAACCGAACAATAGCCGACTGTTGCGAAACATATCAGAGTCTCTGCGGGATCCCACAGCCCCCGCACTGACAGACTAGCACACTGTTATAAATGCATGATATATCAATACATAGGAAATGGTTTTAAAAATGTTGCGATTAAAAAAAAATGGCAAAATCAGTGTTTTAATGGCTTAATAGTAAGCGCCCCATCCGGCAGTGGGAGTTCCATAACTTTAATTTTTTTTCGATTCTTGAAACTTTGTAAAAACCGAATTTTTTCAAAATCAAAAATAGCACTGTGTGTAATTTTTTAATTCATGGAAAAATAACCATATAAACACAACTCTACGTGATAAAAGACAAAAAAAAAAGGCTCGTGTCTCCCAGTTTTGCCCAAAGTCAAGCACTTTTTTATGGGCCCCCAAAGATTTGGGGCCTCGGTGTAATTTTTGCAAACAAATTACCATTTTCTCAGGCTCATATCTTGCAAACGGTTCGGAATTTTGATTTACACTCTGAGACAAAGTTGTAGCTCTTGCCATAAAGAACAAAAATTGTAAACATATATGGGCTATTCACAAGGAAGTCATAAAGGTGTATAGTCATATGTCTTAAAATAATAACAAGAAATATATATGACTGCTGTGGGTAAGCACTTATAATTAAGATTTTTAATGTACAGTTACGACGAAATAATGAACACAGCATTACAATTTTTATTTTGTTTCAAACACAACAATATTTTTTTTAAACAATTGTAAAATATTATTTAGGACATTATGACGATATGACTTGATAGCACACCTTGGGAATAGCCCAAAAACTTGATGTACTATTTAACTAAAAGAATACGGGAATTGTATTCTTTTTAAAACATATTTTAAACATGAAAATAAAAAAAAATATATGCTTTTCCTTTTTATAGTGTTGTTTTTTTTTTCTATACAAAACAAGTAAAACAGGTTTTTATGGATTCAATATTGAACAATGTTATTTTAACAGTGAATATGTACTATTAAATAAACGTGATTTAAGGTTATTTTACTTTTTCGGAAATTTACTATGATTCTCAATCAACATTTTGCCATGTTAAATTAACATTGGTATTTTTTTCTGTGTGTGAATCCTCAAATGCAATTTGGTTAAATTACATTTTTTATACTAAACTCTTCGGAGCCCCTAAAAATGTGCTAAGGGTAAGCGAACACCCCGTTTTGTGTACTAATTTTGCTCCTCCGGGGTCTTTTTCTGAATCAACTGCTTTGCTTTCGGTTCCTTCAGAGCCTAAGTTAAGGTCACTTTAATGTCAAGAAAGCATTTACATACTTACTTTACATTGTTATTTTGGGAAACTGGCATGACTTTTAATTTTTTAAGTCATACTTGTTTCCCCGAACAATAAAGGGCCAAATACACTTGTCGAACGACTCGTGTACGTGTGCTGGACGTAATATTCGCCGTCATTTCAAATTTTTTTGATTTTCCATTCAGAATCGTCGGTGTCACACATACAAACACATTTTCACAAAACTTCCACAATGCTTGATGAATATTTTAATAAGTGTATATGGGCCTTAAGTCTTAAAATTAAATTTATGAAAATTACAGTTGTGTGCACTAGTCATATGCAAATATCTAATTCATTTGTGAAACGATGCTGTTTTACTATATCTGATTGGACTAATGGTTTATTAAATCTAATTTTTAACAAACACCAATAAACCGAGGTTCTCTATTTAAAGATTTTTTCCCCCTTTATAAGAGTCTTAAACAACAAATTACTAACTGCAACTAAATAATGTTTTTTCAAATATTTTTCTTTTGTACACCTTTTCTCTCGGTGTAGTTAATGCTTTAATTAAAAAAAAAAAAATTCAATATAATTTTTTATTTATGTTTCTTTTAAAGTGCGTATGTTTATGGCAAACATATAAATTTGGACGTTGTTTTTTTTTATTAAATAAATTTTAAAGCAAATGACAAAATTCCTTCTAAAAAACATAAAATAGCAACAATATTTAAGTGGTGCAGTGTTGCTAATTAAGTCATTTGGTGGCTAGATTAAAATATATTTTATATAATAAAGCTATTAAAATAAAAATTAGCCACTTTAGCCATTTTTATTACGCAAAAATTCCCTTAAGTTTTTAAAAATGTTGGTTTAGAAAATGTAATTGTGCGGCTACGATTATGATGTAATTCTAAATTTATAAACGTCAACAATTTATAATTCTATAATTATTATTAAGGATTTTACAGAAATTTTGTTTTGTACAATGGGGCGCAAAAGTTTTTCTTGGATTTTTTTTTTATTTAACGAAAAATTTTAGTTTTCCTTTTGGATTGTGTTGATTTGCTGTCAAAATTTTTTTTATTTAGTCGAAAAATTGATATCGGCCAATGACCCTACAAGCCCGATTTATGGCATTTTCCATCTCTCTTGCCAAAACGTCTGGCGAAATTCAGGCTTTAGAAAATCGAAATGAATATTCTGCGAACTTAAGGAGTAAAGCGCTCAATTTCTTATTGGCGTGCATTTTTATCTGTTTACTTAACAAATGTCAAGGCAGGATTGGCATTTACCGCCATTTTCAAAAGGTTTAGCTTCTTCCGATAGGGTGATGGCCAGGGAAACCAGAAATATGCTGTAAAAAACGCGTTTTATGCGCATTAAATATGCAGTGAAAACTTCAAAATATGCCCTAAAATTTTTAAAAACTGCTAATTTGAAAACAAAATATTCAACAATTTAATAACAGTTCCAATTAATAAAAACAATCCTAAAATTATAATCGGTAAATCCAAAACACTATAGTATTTAAAGACGAGTTTTCGATATTTTACCCTATTTGGAAAGGAATATTATCTAGATATTAACATCCATATAAGATCTTTTGTCTTAAAGAGATTTTAGGGACGGTCACTAAACTTTTTATTAATGTTAACATTTAAAAGGAAGTTAAAACTTTTTAAGGATGGGAGCTTTAGGCAAATGTAAACTGATTCGAAAATAATTTAATTTGCAGAAAAATATTTTTGGGGCCAATTTAATATAAATACCAATATAACTAGATAGTTTACGGACACAAAGAGTCTAAATTGGAAAGAAGTTACACAGACTTCGTCCTTATTACAATTACAATTAAAATGTATTTACCAAATTTAATCATATTATCTACAATATCGTAACTTGTACTTTGCGCACAAGGTTAACATGAACAGACAACAAGCCAGACGGACGGATGAATATCGTTAGATCACTTTAAAAAGTGATTCTAATTCGATCGGTATACATACTAAATGATTGGTCCAGATTTCTATGTATTACACACATCGCCAAAAACGTATATAATTGATTTTTCCTTAATTTTAGCTTATAAATAAAATTTGATAGTTTCACAAAACATTTATCTTCAGTAACAACCTGCTTTGTCTTACAATTTTCAAGTAAAAATTAAATGATGATCGCGAAATTGAAGCAACATGCTTTGTATACAGTATCGATCTGTTATTAAAACAAAAAATCCAAAATTTAAAAAAAAATTTTTTTTTGAATCTAAAAAAATTTAATATGTATCAAAATATGCCTCAAAAAGCCAAAATATGCGCTACAAACGTAAAAAATGCTGCAAAAAAATGCTGCAACCGGTAAAATATGCAAAAATATGCACTAAAAAATCGATGCCAAAATTCATAAAAAGTTTTAAAACGGATAAATATATTGTTTTTGCCTTCATTGTTCGCTCAAGAAAAAACATGCAATTGCATATTTGTGGTTTCCCTAGTGATGACTCTTGCGCCATCTTGTTCAAATAAAATAATCGCCTGATTACAATTTTATTAATATTTGAATTTTTCTTCCTAATTAAATCTTGTTCAGACATTTGCTTTAGCCATAATTTAGCCATTGTTCGGTTAAAATTAAGCCATTTTTGGTTGTCAATAGTTGGCTACACTGAAATGGTGATTAACCTTCTTCCATATAATAAAACAGTTGCTGCGGAAACTTTTTTCCACTCTCTTTTGAAACAATAAAACTTTTGTTTTGCAGCATTTAAGTATTCTGTGCGCCATTTTTTCATCTTCTTCCTCTCAATAACAAATTCGAAAAAAATGCTTGTATACGAAACAATGTACACTCTTCCATTCATCTTTCCAGTTTCTCTGTCAAATTCAAATGTTTCGTTGCAAATGTTTTATAATATGGACAGGGGCGAAATAAACGAAAGACGAAATTTACAAGTTAATCTTAATATTGTTATAAATTCTTCTAATTCCCAATTAAAATCTATTTAAAATCAATACAAGTTAATTTGATTCAATTTAATTCTTAATTATTTTTGTTTTCTCAATTAAATTTGTTTCAATTTGGCAACCTAGAGACACCTGAATAAAATAAATTTTGTATTTTCAATCACTTTTTGCTTCAATTCTTTTGTCGTGTGGCAGCAGGCAACAAACTGAGACGAAGCATTTAAAGCAGTAATCCGCATATTCTCAATTTCTTGGCACGCGTGTTTAGATTTCTTACACTATAAAATTCTTTCTGAGTTGTCTTTGTTTTGCTCTAAAATGGCCGTTTACATTGTTTAACGAACTCAAACGAAACTTTAATGAAGAAATCAGAAAACTTGCAGCTAAAAAATCGCCCAAAGTTAGCAGCCACTTTAATCTCTATTGTTGCTTTGTTGTTATTTTTTTTCGAAAGCAACTAAAAAAATCTTCCTCTGCTTTACACATGCAAGCATAAATGTTGTAGTGTGTGTGCTACCCACCGCGGAATTAAAAGCTCTTTAGCCATTTGGTTTAATGCAGTGATGGCCACATTAGCAATTTCTGTCAAACAAAATTCTGATTTCGCTTCGTCGACATTCCTTCATTGCCTTAATGGCAATAAGAATTTTTAATTGACAAATTTGTTTTTAAGGTTGTTAATTTTTTTTTTTTAGCTCAATCGTACCAAAACATATAATTTTTTCCTACTTTTATGTTAGCTCACACTATGAAAGTGTGTGTTCTTTCAGAAAGACTGAGTTTATTGGTGATTCCAATAAACCCAGGCCTTCTGAAAGAAAACTTTCATAGTGTGGAATGAGGGTGCAAAAAGGCGTTAAACGCCCACTAAAAATTTTATTTTCATAACAAAATATTTCACTGAAAATTTAATTTCTACAAAATAAAAAAACACTGAAAATTTTATGTCGCAACTAAAAAATATTACTGAAAAAAGTTTTCAAGCTAAATTTTTTATGCACAATCTTAAAAAATTAAATTTGACTAAAAATTCGAGGTGTACACGTAACACATGTCATGAGTGATTCACTAGTGGCTGTGATTATTTAAAATATTAATCACGTGTAAGAAAGAAATTGATTGCTACAAAAATGTTGCCAACGTGGTGGTAGTGCGTGTTTAAAATTCTTAAGTCACGTGTGAAAAGCACACACAATGAAAAAAAAAAAAAAATTTTTTTTTTAAATTTAACAGCCTGGCCCACAATGTCGATCGACAACTTAAGCGAGAGACAACAAGTCACTTATTATTGTACTTATACGCGCCCTACTAACTATCGACTTGTCGTTTGTCCAGTTTTACGTTTCTAACGTACTCCCAGGGTTGAAGATGTGACGATTTTCCGTAATTTTGACGATTTTTTTGAGAAAATACAGTAAAATGACGATTGACGATTTGTTTACTTAAAGTAATAGTGTTATGACGATTTTCTGCCATCAAGAAATATTTACAATTATATTGGTCCAAAACATTAAAATCAGTTATTGGAAATACAAAAATTATTAAAAATTAAACAAAAAATAAAAAATTCTTCCCCCATCACAAGCCAGGTGGCTTTCCTTAGAAGCATTAGTAATTCGAATTCTACAATTATATGAATGCCATCGATACTGCAAAAAATATACATTGGAGCCCCGATTTGCGTCGGTCCTATTTGGTCCGCTTTTTAAAAATTGGTTAAATCCGCTGTGCGTTTTTATGATTCCGATTTGCGTTGCTACATACGATTGGATTTTTTCACTGAAGTCTCAATCATATGTGAATAATTTTTCTATTTTTGGGTAAAAAGGCGAATTTCTATTTAATTCTGTTAAGTAAGTTATTCTAAGCATAGTTGCGTGTTAGGAAGCAAAAAGTTAGTTCTTAATAAGAAGTTGTGTAGGAAAATGAGTGCAAAGAGAAAAAAATGCATTAGTTTGGAACTAAAATTGGACGTAACAAAACGTTTCAAGTCGGGACGTAACAAAACGTTTCAAGTCGGCCGAAAAGGCTGCTGAATAGACGATTTTGTTAAAATTTCGTGACGATTTTGACAAATTTTGTTAAAACTGTTGACGATATTTTAAGAAAAAAGCCTAACAACCCTGCGTACTCCATTTAAATTAAGCCATTGAAATGCCACTTGTAGCAAAGACTTGATTTGCTGCAAATAGTCGGCTCATTATTGGTTTGGCGCATTTGCAAAAAAGTCGTAGTGGAGAAAAACGGCAATGAAGGTTTGGATGAAGTTTTCTGAAAATATAACTGATAGAATTTTTTTTATTTTCACCACTGCTACTGGCACATGTTTTGAAGAAAAATCTAAATTGTTGTCAACGTTCATGAATGAATTTGGAAGTTAGTAGCATTCTATTGAAAGTGAAAATTATTGTTTGTGCCGCATACGACACATTTCTAAACTAATGTTTAAAAATTAGCTTTTTGTGATGCATACGTATACTAACTGCTGCTGTGTATTGAGTTGTTAACATTTTATTTTGCTTTTGCCTTAACCACTTTTTTTCCTGCGGCAATAAAGCGAAGCAAGAGTGAAATTTATTTTCTTGTTGTCAATTTGTTTTGATCTCGCTTTTACTACATTTTTTTCTTACGGTGAAACTTTTTTTATATGTCTTTGTATAAGGAATTTGCTGCATTCGCCAAACAGTGACGTGTAGAGCAAAACAATACTTAATAAACCTTTAAATTTTGTGAAAGGGGGTACACAAAATATATACACCCCATACCTAACTTATTTTTATTTTTAAAAATGGTCGGTAGGTCAAACCAATAAAATCCAAACATCTGTTTTCAACAATAGAATTTTTTGAAAAATATTCTCTAAAACAATAAAATTTTATTAGTTGTGTTGTTTAAAAGAAATATTGTTACAAAAAAATATTTAATGTTCCTAATTTCAAAAGTAGTTCTGGCAGAAGCAGTTAGTTGGTCCCCAAAGTATGGGGTATATAAAAGAACATATTTTAATTAACTTTAAACACAGAATAGTTTTCAAAATTTGTTCTATTATAATTTCACGTGATTTCCATAAGATGATTTTTTTTAATAGAAAGAGTTCAATTCTGTGGTTTTCATGGGCAACCGCGTATGTCTTAAAATAAAATTTTTTAGGAGAGCCGAAAAACCATTCTGGATCAAACTATGAACTAGGTATTGAACTTTTTGAACTTTGTAATTGAGTTAAAAAAATCCGAATGGGTCTATCTGTTTTCAAAAATTTTTAGAACCATGTAAAGAGCGCTTAAAATTAAGCAATATGGCATCAACATTTCAAAATCGAAAAAATGGACATACGCGGTTGCACATGAAAACCACAGAATTAAACAGTAAATTATTCTTTATCGTCTTACGAACTTATCGGTAATTTTTTTTTTAATTCTTATTGTGAAAATGTTAAGGTAAAAGAAAGGTCTCTTCAATTGAGTGCCCCTGTAGTCTAGTTGGCAGTGAGCTAGTCTATCAGTTCGTTGGTTGTGAGTTCGACTCCCGCCGCAGGATCTGGGGCCTAATTCTGGCATTCGTGATCGAGTACTTTCCCGATTCGAAAGCAATTTTATTTCTATCAATACTGAACGAATCGAAATTATTTTTTCAGTATTGTGAAACTCAGATGAATGCTTTACAATAACGAAAAAATAATTCCAATTCGTTCAGTATTGACTGAAATAATTAGATATTAAATTGCTTTCGAATCGAGAAAGTACTCGATCACGAATGCCAGAATCTGGCACCTGGTCTGTTTCACTATCTCGGGCTTAAGTTCTAAGTAACTATTGCTCGGTAAATTAAGTTTGAATATAATTTGTATTTGGTCTTTATAAAATTTTATAAATAAAAAAATTCAAGGTCTTTAGTTTTCGATTAAACACTTAAAAAAATTTTTTTTAGTGTTATTTGATTTTTTTTTTTAATTGTTAAGATCTTTTTTTTTATTCGTTAAAGATTCTTTAGTTCGTAGGTAAAATGAAATAGCAAAAAAGTAGTTTATTCTTTAAAATTTGTAATAGTCTTAATAAGAACTGCATGCTTTTTAATTCGTGCACACCTTTTAGTTCTCTTTGCAACTGCATATTTAAGTTTTAATAATCTTCAGATGGACTTGTTTTACAAAAATCATTTTTTACAAAGAAAAAAACTGATCAAAAATGTTCCGTTTGAAACAATAAAGCTTCATTTCTCAAAAAAATATGTTCCTAAGGTATTAAAAGTGCATAATTTTCGTTGTCTTCATTAATCCATAATAATGTTGGCATTCAAATCAGTTTTCTTTTCTTAATTTTTTACTTTCGAAATTGTTCATGCAGTAAATTAAATCCTAAATTGCCAAGATAAAAAAGTCATCATAAAAACCAACAACAATAATAATTTGGCTGTGGAAAACTCTTGACAAAGTATCAATTTTGCTAAAATTATCCGCAAATATCGAGAAATATTTTCGTGGGTGTATTAGAAAAAAAAAATATTCATATGCGTTTTTTGTCTAAAGGAAAAATTTCTATTTTGTTGCTACTTCTATGCCTAGTCAAGGTTGTTAGAAATGTCAAAAGAAAATTTTCAAGGTTAAACCAAAAAAATATTTATAAAAAAATCCTAAAAAAATTAAATCAGAATACACTTGCAGAAAAGTTATCACTCATGGAATTAAGTTAGAAATTTATTAAATCTGTATGTATTAAGTGGTTACGATATGGGTTCATTGTTGGTCATGGAACCATAGAAGTAAGCAAGATAACGAAAAATATTTTTAAATGTATTCCTACAATGTTTGAACGGCCGCCTTACGTGTTTCTATGTCTATGAATGAGTAGCAAACAATTTTAAAATTTCCACGATATTTTTGTACTGTTAGTAACATAATTCTTCTGTTATCCTTTACTCCCAGTAGAGCACAGGGCCTCAACCATCCTCTTATACACAGAATACTAACAGAACTGAAAAAAGTGACGTGTGAAAAAGGCCCAAATCAGTTGCGAGGGCAGCTTTCGAAGAAAGAGACAAAAAGCTTTTTTTGGTGGTGAAGTGGCAATGTGTAAAAACAGGCAGCAACAATCAACACAAATGGCATGATCAAAACAAAAATAACAAAACACAGACCACGTTAAAAAAATGCATTAGTTCAACAAACGTTGTGTTTTGTGCAAAAAAAAATGTATTTATTAATATTTTTTGTTTTATAATGTTATTTATTTACTTAAATATTATTTACTTGTGTTGTGGTAAACTTAAAAGTTAATTTTTACAAAAGCTTTGCAAATAAATCTCAACTAAATAAATTTGTGTTCATTGTATTGCGGCATAAAAGATGATGCAAAGAGAAATGAAAAAGGGCAGCTTTCTTAGAAAGAGACAAAAAAAACGCAAAATCTTCCGTCTCGTGACAGTTCTGTTAGTATTCTGTGCTCTTATACCTGACTCTAATGCAAGATGTTTGGCTGACGTCATTCCATTAATAGTTTGCTGCTTTCAGCTCCGCTTTTATCGACCTTCTCCACGTTCAAGCAGGTGCACCTACACGTCGGCCTCTTCCCTGCGGATTTTACCGAAGCGCGTATCCAGCAATGTTGTCATTTAGCCTTCGCATTGTCTGGCCTATCCAACACCATTTCCGCTTTGCCAGGCTCAGCAGATCCATGTTTCGGAGAACATGCCGCAAGAATTTGTCTGCAAAGGTCTGCAGGCGCGCGTCGATTGCGTTTGTTCTTTTCCAGGTTTCGCAACCGTAAAGCATAATTCGAATTGTAATGGGTGATTTTTTAAGAGCTATAGGAAAGTTAAAAAAAAAAACACATAAAATTCAGAAAAATGCATGAAATCTTTTTTTGAATCGATAGTACGGTCCATATAATTAAATGTTTGAAGATTATTTCATGCAAATGTTGACCGTGACTACGCCTGAAATGGTCCATCCGCTTGGTCCAATTTTGGCATACTCTTTCCAACATTTCGGCCGGCATCTCATTAATAAATGCTTCAATGTTGTCTTCCAATGCGTCAATTGAAGCGGGCATGTATGTTTAGACATGGGCTTTAACAAAGCCCCACAAAAAAATAGTCTAAAGGCGTTAAATCGCACGATCTAGGCGATCTGGTCCCGAACGTGAAATAAAATGTTCACCGAACTCGCCTCTCATGTGTGGCATGTGGCACCGTCTTGTTGGAACCACATGTCATGCAAGTCAAGCTCTTGCATTTTGGACAAAAAAAAGTTGGATATCATCTCACGGTAGCGCTCACCATTCACAGTTACGTGACGATTCGCATCATCTTTGAAGAAGTACGGTCCAATGATGCCACCAGCCCATAAACCGCACCAAACTCTGACTTTTTCTGAATGCATTGGTAGCTCTTGCAATGCTTCTGGCTGATCTTCACTCCAAAATCGAAAATTCTGCTTATTAACGTACCCATTGAGCCAAAAATGAGCTTCGTCGCTGAACACAATATTTCGATAAAAAAGTGGATCGCATTTTGTTAATAAAATTCAATACAAGCGTTGTTCGTTTACAAGACGATTCATGGTTAAATTATAGACCAAACTGAAGATGTTTGACAGTGAAACAAAACACGAAACGTGCGTCAGCTGTTAAAACCAGTGTTGCCAAAAAGATAATAGCTAAAAAATCACCCGATATATGCGAAGCTAAGTAATTGTTAATATTTGTCAAGATCTGCAAATAGATCGGAGCATGCCGAACGTAGCCTTTGCTGTTTAAAAAAGGAAAACTATTTTAGAAATAAATTTGTCAATTAAAAAACTTTTTTGCTATATTTGAAGTAGTCACGTGTGATCAAAAAATTCACGTCAAGTGCAATCCTCTAATTTCAACTATTTTAAAAATTTTTCTTAAGGGGTATTAATAACATTTTTAATTTATTTTAAGACCTAAAATTACGCAAATATATGAAATTTTTTCAATTACAATTAAACTTTTGTTGTTAATAAAACAATAATCAATTATTGTTACATGCAATTGTAAAAAAATTCCAGTACATTTATAAGTAATTATACTTGAAGGAATTTTGATACAATAACAAGTAAATATAATTCAAGAAAAGTACATTTGCAAGTAATTGTTACTAAACGACTTCAAGTACAATTATATATAAAAATTACAAGTAATAGTTGCTCGTAAAAAATTTAATAATAAGTAATTGTAATTGCAATTACATATAAAAGTTACAATTAATAGTTGCAAATAAAAAAAAAATAATAATTATTAAAATTACAAATAATTACAATTTTAATTACAATTACATGTAATTGTTATTAAAATTTTAGTTAATTATTTTTTTTTTTATATGACAACGATTTTATTGTAATTGAGAATATCTCAATTACACATTATATGTAAATGTAATTGAATTGAAATGTAATGGAAAGGAAAACGTAAAAATTGTATTAATTTTTTTTGGATATTTCAAATAAATGTCGCTCATTAACATCCTAGCTATAGTTTTAGTTCTCCAAAAATTTAAATTATTTCTTTAGTCAAATAAATTTCCTCTTAGGTGTCTAATATATATTCTATTTATTTTAAATAATTTTTTTTAATGAATACAACAAAGTTTATTGAAAAAAAAAGTAAAGAAAAACTATAAAAATAATAAAAATAATTATTATTTTATCTTTCAAACTCATTTTCGTTCAATTTAATTTTATTAATTTTTTTTAGTAAATATTTATTTAATTGTTTTTTTTTTTGTTGTACACATTAGTTGTTGTTTTATTTGAACAGCTGCTAACATTATATCATTCGCTTAGAAGAGCGTTAAACAAAATACGATTCATTCATCCTCAACATTTTGTAGTTTTGACGGAACATTGAGCAGATACATACAGACCCTGTACAAACACATACACTTAAAGGGGGTGTAAGACCGGTAGTTTTGAAAAGGCTATACAAATTTTGTATACCCTTCAACACAGGCGGATAGGGTATATTATATAAAAGTTCGTTTTTTTATATAAATTTGTCATTGCGTTATTAATTTTAACAATATTGATTATTATGGATCCTTGTTAGTAGCGGTGTTGATTGAAAGATGTCCGTCCGTCCGTCCTTCCGTTAGCTTGTCTGCTCGTATGTATGTTGAAATGGGGTTTCCGAAGACCCCAGTTATGATGGGAACTAGGTTGTTATATACTTATATCACATATTTACTGGTATAGTTTGCTATTGAAATTTAACAATCTCGGTTTAGAAATGACTGAGATATGAGCAAAAAACCACGACCGCCTATTATTTTTACCCATAATTCTCAAATTTTTATTGATAAACGTTTACTTTTGTAAGTCTTCTTACAATCTATAAACTTTATTCTTTACCTCATATTAGTGATACAAACTAATGATCGTGTTATAGACAAATAACTACCTGTTGCTTTCTGAAATAATAGTTTTGGCGCAATGTGGGGCCGTTGTGCCATTAAGATAGAAGGGCAAAAATGAGCCAAAGCGGTCCATTATTGCTCCTGGCTCTTTTACTCCCAAACCTAATGGATTGGTACGATTTTTAATGCTATGGTGTAGGGTATATAAGAATCTGTACAGCCGAATATAGCACTTTTACCGTAATACGTAAAGTAGAATTTTTTTTCTATTAACTAGTTGATAAGCTGTTTTTTTGTGATCTATACAGTGTTTAATGTTTTTATTTAGGTCACCTTAAAGTTAAACTGGTTTATTAGCTGTTCGCTAGTTTACTACTAGTTAATTTTCAATTTTGTCTTCAGAACTGCTGGGTATTTTCTTGTTTTTTTGTCAAACTGTGTGGCTTTAAGCATTTTAAAATTAAGTTTGTGGCGCTTTTTGCCCGAAAAAAATCAAATACTATTTTAAATGAATCAGTGACTAAATATTACAAAAATTACAAAAAATAAACATTTTGAAAACATTGTTGCATTAAAATTATTGAAATTTAAAAAAAAGAAAAATAATATATATATAATATTTTTGTCTCATATAATTTAACGTTTAGTTCAAGGTTAGATGTGGTAAAATTATTTAATTTTTTTTTTTTAATAAAGGGAAGGTTATAAAAACAAAACTATAATAAAATTGTTTCTAGGGGGAAAAAATATCAAAAAAAAACTTTTTTAACGGTAAATTATATAGCCAATTGAAAACTTCCAGTAAGAAAAATGTGTAAAATATATATCGAAAAAAACTTTTTTTGTTAAATTTAAACGCTATCAAGTTCTCTGTAATGGCGATGATAAGCGTGTTTATCTTTGTGAAGTGCCGCGCGACATGAATTGGACGTACATATGTATATATCTTTCAAAAAGTCGATTTCATATAAAATCGAAAAATTAGTCAGGACATATAAAGGACGTATTTCGAAATATATTGAAAAATAATACTGGCAAATTAAGACTTGAAAAATTTAATTTTTTTAAAAGTTCTAAATACTCAGGCATGTTTTCTCGAAGTATTGACCAGTGTTCGAAAATAACCAGAACATTATTTAGCGTTCGGCTCACACACCCAAGAACGATATCTATTTTTTTTAAGTGTTTGTGTAGACGATCACAAACCTTAATACCGTTCGTAACTATTTTCAAGAAAGAGCCGAACATTATATAGTGTTCTGTTCTTCGTTAAAAAACAGAACAATTGTAGTGCTACGGTAGACAAACATTTTATTTTTAAGTTTTATAGTGTTTCTTTTTTTACATTCATAAAGAAATAAACAAACAAACAATTTTAGCAACGACCCCAGCACGAACAGCTTGTGTGTGTTTTGTGTAAAATTATTTTGTTGGATTTTGTTGGTTTTTTTTTCGTATGTGTATTTTGTTTTTGTAAAAACTTTTGGTTTTTTTTACCAGCCAAAAGGGCGCCAAGCACAATTGAAGCGAACGAACACTAATTTGCTGAACCGCACACAATGAAGTTTGTGGTTTTTTTTAAAAAGCCGAACGGAATTAAATATTCTTATCTTTTTGTTGAGTTGGTTAAAAACAGAGGGGCTACCGCGTATTTCGATTCGAAAAGTAAAATTTTTCGAAAGCAATTTCCGATTCGAAAGTTTAACCGTTCGAAACGATGACAGAGTTGTATTTATAAACAAATGGGAAATTTGATTAAAAGTTGGTAGCACTGCTATAAAAAACCCAAATGGACGAAAATATCCCACAACAAAACAAATAATAAATACTTTTAATTCAATGTGTGAAAAATATTATAATTGTGTTTTTTAATAAAAATTTATAGTATTTCCCTGTGGTTTGAAGAATCAACAGAAAAAACCAACCATTACTTTATACTGCTTTTTGTTTGTAAATGTATTTTTTTTTTTAAATTTTTTTAAAATTTCAAGACAATTAATATTACAACATTTTCAATAATAACGTTAGTAAACATTTATTTCATATCAATTATAATATTATAAGGTTTAACTTGTTTGTTTTACACTATTATTTATTTTGAACTTTGTCATTTGCAATTTGTCACTAACAAAATAGCTTTCGAACAATTTCCTAACGCTTTTTACATAACTGACGCTCGTTTTCGTAATACGGAGTTGGAGTTTCTAAAGGGATTTTTATTGTTCGTAATTAAGAGTTGCCGTTACGAAAGGAATTTTTTGTTTTCGAAAAGGTATTAATTTGTTCATTCAAAACAAATAGTACGAATTCGTAATACACAGTACAAATTGTTCGAACTCGTAAATTATTTCTTTCGAATCGAAATACGCGGTAACCCCCCAGTATTATTTTTGTGTTCGAAAAATGACAAACAGGGAAACATTATTTTTTTTTTTTATGATTTACTACACAAACACTATTAGCGTTTGTCTTTTTCACAAATCTACCGAACCAAACATTAAGGAGCGATATTTAGTGTTTATTTTCGAACACTGGTTGGTATTGACTACTAGGCTAGAACTGGTCAAAAATTTATAATCTTCCAAGTGGGCAATAAATGAGGGCAACATATTTTCAAGGATAATTTACTAAATCCTAATGAATAAAATATTTTTAAAGCGAACAGAAATCACTTATTAAAAATAAAATTAATTTCAATTAAAAACTTTTTGATATTAATTAAAAAATTAATTGAGTTTGCACCAGTAAAAAAATATATGATACTAACAACATTTTCTGCAGTAATGTTGTTATTAAAAGTAAACATTTAATTCAATTAATTAAATTTTAATTGTAACTGATTTTATTTTTGATAAATAATTTAATTAAAAAAAAAAAACAAAAAAAAAAAAATTGTCGAGAATTTTTTCTGTGTAGAACAAAACTTTTGTGTTTTATTATTATTAAAACACCACTTGATTTGCCGCTAACCTTCAGAACGGAAATTATACCGCAATGGGCTTATAAAACCGCTAAAATAACGATAAAACTGTCAAATTGACAGTGTACTTTTTTAAGGATTTTGGCAAGAAAGCGCCGATGCCATATGAGCTACGGAAAAATTGGTTTTTCATTACTATAAGTGAAGAGTGTATAAGATTCGACACAACCAAATATATTACTTCACCACGCAAATCAAATTTTTCATATGCTTAATTAATATTCACCCCTATTATATAAGTCGTTGTCGATGTGGACATTAATTTTAAATCGTTGTCGACAACTTCACCATTCCGAAGTTAAATTGGTATTTTATAAGAATGTTGTGTCGACGTCGACCAGTTACCGAAAATCTGCCAAAAAAAATTCCCTTTTGTAATTATTTTTATATTATTTTTGTTCTTCATCATTATAGATACTCAAAAGCTTTTATAATAGGGGTGATTATTTAAATTTTTACTGGAGGGTATCAGCAATTCGGCTCGGTCGAAAAAAGCATTGTTCGTTTTAGTTTTCTTTTTTCTTTCAATATTGTGCAAATGACGACATAATTTAGCTGCATGTTGCAAAATGTAAAAATTAGAAGCAAGTGAAAAAAAATCTGCCTGAAAAACACACTTTTGTCGTTGTGGTCTTCGTCGTCGTCGTCGTTCTAGTCGCCCGACATCTTTCTCAACTCATTTGTAATAAAAATATTTGTAACAAATAGAAATTAATAAATATTAATTATTTCAACAGCTGTAAATGAGGCAATACTCACTTATTCACTCAAAAAGTATTAATTTTTTTCCCTCTTTCTATTAATGACTTTTTGCGAATTTTTACAATTTTTTTTTTAAATTTCTATGAATGAAGATGATATAAAAAAGAAATTTGCACAGAAAATTAATAACTAAAAATATTTCAACTTGTTGGTTTTTGGTATGAAAAAAAAAAATTAATAATATTTTTGTAAATGTAAAAAAAACTGTGTTGTTTTTTAGACGTGATATTATGACTTGGGGAAACAGGCATGACTTTTTGTTGTTATAAAGGCGAAGGTTGTAGAAAGGTTTGCTAAGTAGACAAGCTTCTGTTAAGACCCTTCGCCTACAAAATTTTTTCGCTAACAAAATTTTTTCGCCTACAAATTTTTTTTTTGCTAGAAAATAAAATGAAATATAAAAAAACTTTGTTGTTTCTTAAGCTACGGTCACACTTATTAAATATTTGATCAAATAAGCGTAACCCCTTCTTTTGTTAATAGTTAGTGAGATTTAAAATGGTCTTAATATTACAAAATAAACTAATTATACTAAATACTAGACATAAAAAACAGTTTTTTGTAAGATGTGGTATTTTAATCAAAATAAATATTGATATTAAGCGAAATGATTTTATAGTTTGGTTGTTGGTCCCGTTTTTTTCGTCAAATATTTGATAAGTCTGACCGTAGCTTTAGACGTGATATTACGACTTTTTTTTTTGCCTGGTGAAACAGGCATGACTTTTAATTTTTGTATAGGTGAAGAGTGTAGAAAGACTTGCGGAGTAGAAAAGCTTTTGTTAAGACTCTTCGTTTACAAAGTTTAAAGTCATGCCTGTTTCCCTAAGGAAAAAAAGGGGGCGCTATGAAAATCCAGTCTTCCAAAACTCACATTGCGAATTTGTGATAAAATTTTTTAAAAAGTATTTTTAAGCATTTTACATTTCTACTTAATTATTTCAAAATTATTTGTTTTGTTTTTATAATTTTCTTGTTGTTTAAAAAAAGTGCAATTATATTTTCATTTGGCCGTAACTAAAACCTTGAAAGTTTATTGATCTTTTCAAAAACTGTGTGACTTTTTTGCTTAAAAAAAAAAAAATTTTTTATGTATATTTTTATGATTTTGTCTTTCATATATTTTTTCTTTTTAAGCAATTTAAAAAAGGATTTAAGTGCACATACTGATTTTTTAATGCAATGATAAATGACTTTAAATACAAAATTTCAGATGATGGATGAATTTTGTCTGCTGAACAAAAATTATTAAAGTAAAGAAATTTTCAAAACAAAATTCCTTTTTTCTACGTAAATTTATTTGAATGAAGTGCGTTTTAATTTTGGACTGTACGTTAATTGAATACAAAAGTCAAGATTTTGAAATTTTATTTTTTATTTATTTATTTTTATTTGAAAAGTGAAAAGCCATGTATGATAGGGACGTGATAATTAAGTTTTTATATACCCTTCGCCTAAAACATTTAGTGCTATGTTCTTAATTTTATCAGCGTTTTTACGGTTTTTCTGGTTTGTTGAACTTCGTAAATTTTGTGTATTCAGAACAATAATTAAGAAAAAAAAAATGTGAGAATTTTAAGCAAACCAATCAAGTAATTGAAAACCATTCAACTACTGCAGAGAGAAAAAAAAAACCCAAACAAAAACTTGTAACTTTCAATCACTTTTGTTACATAAATAAAAAATTCTCACATTTCAAATTTAAAATGTATTTTCCAGCAAAAACATCTCTTATCAGGTAATGTCTGTTGTACTTAGAAATTTCGTTAAACACTCGTTTTCCATCAACTATAATAACTTATTATTTTTACAAGGAATGTGTCCCCATTTTAATGCAACTGAGCTACGCGCATATGCCAACTAAAAAAAGAACTTTAAAAATCGGTGCAGTGTAATGAAGTGCTATTAATTTTTGCTGGGCTCATTACCATTAAACTGCAAATCTAAGCGCCGAGAGTTAAAGTTCTTCTAGTGGACACAGGCTTACTGTAATAAAACTAAGAATGATAAAAAAAAAGATTACGCCATCCCAAAACCAAAGCTTAAATCTTTTGAACATGGCGGTCAAATGACGTCACGCGAACTACATTCCTATTGGCTAATAATTTTAAGATGACAAACTTTAGAGTGTTGCTGTTTAATTGCGTGGTTGCCAGCTCTTACAAAATGCACACGATTACAATAAAAAATTAGCGAATCTTATTAGAGACCTTAAGACTTGGCAACCCTTGCCATTGACAAGCTACTTCATCTAACTGTAAATCATGAGCATGGCGTAATCTTGTATTCTATCATTCTTGAATAAAACGTAATAGAATGTTATTGCCAAAGATGACTCACTTTTGACGCTGTGTATTTCTCAGTATTTTCTTTAACAATCCATGACGAAAATTCTGTACAAAATTGTTGTGTTTAGTAACAAATTTTAATACGTACATATTTCATTCAAAATCTTAAAAATTATTTTATATTTTATAGTACAGTGTTGCCAATTTAGCTATTTGGTGGCTAGAATAAGCCATTTTAATTTAGGAAAATATCCTTCAAGTTTTTAATAATTTTTAACAAAATTTGTTTAAAATGCAACAAAAATTGAGATTTCACATAGAATTTGTTAAAATTCATTTACGTAAAGCACTATATTAATGGACAAAAATACATTCTGTCGAAGATTTTATTGTTGGGCATTTAAAAATTTAACTTTTGTACATTACTTTAAGCCAGTGTTCGAAAATAAACAGAACATTATATAGCGTTCGGCGCACACGCCCAGGAACGATATCTATTTTTAAGTGCTTGTGTAGACGAACACAACCCTTAATACCGTTCGTAACTATTTCACAGAAATAGCCGAACATAATATAATGTTCTGTTCTCCGTTAAAAAACGGACTAATTGTAGTGATACTGTAGACAAACATTAAATTTCAATGATCTATAATGTTTCTTTTTAACATTAATAAAGAAATGAACAAACAAAAAATTTTAGCATCGACCGCAGCCCAAACAGCTTGCGTGTGTATTGTGCATTGTTCGAAAATAAACACTAAATATCGCTCCTTAGTGTTCGGTTCGGTAGATTTGTTGAAAACACAAACGCTAATAGTGCTTGTGTAGAAAATCATTAAAAAAATAACGTTTCCCTGATTGTCATCTTTAGAAAACAAAAATAATACTGCTCTTATTCAACTCAACAAAAAGATGAGACAATTTAACTCCGTTTGATTTTTTTTAAAAACCACAAACTTACACAATACACACACAAACTGTATGTGCTGCGGTCGTCGCTAAAGTCTTTTGTTTGTTCATTTCTTAATGTTAAAAATAAACATTATAGAACATTAAAATATAATGTTTGTCTACAGTATCACTACAATTAGTATGTTTTTTAACGAAGAGCAGAACACTATATAATGTGCGGCTATTTCTGTAAAATAGTTAAGAACGGTATTAAGGGTTGTGTTCGTCTATAAGTGTTTGTGTTTTCCACAAATCTACTGAACCGAACACTAAAAAGAGATATTTATGCCTGTATGCAGAAAAATAATTTAAATTTAATAAAGATTTACAAAAAAAATTTTGTAGGAAAATTTTTCTTAATAAACATTTGTTAAATTTAAGAATAGTTTATAAATACGGAGGTAAGTGTTTATTTTCGAACACTGTTTTAAACAATAAATTATTTTTTATTTACAATATATTATTGACTAACAACACTGCCTATAAACATTGTACAACAACTGCTATTTTGGCTAGCTGGCAGGATGATATGACGTGAAATAAAATAAGTAAAAAATTCTTTAAACAAATCTCGTTTGATAACGAATTTATTTGTTTCAAATTTTTTTTGGAACCGTTTGTAAGAGATATATAAATTTATATTATCTGTGAATTGGAGCTACCACGTCCACTTTTAAAATTCAGCCCACTTTTTGACAGATGTTGTGTATTAATAACCATTCTATGAATACCAAATTTGGACAACTTTACACTTACCGTTCTTTAGATAAACAGAATTCAATTTGGTACCACGCCCTTTATTAAACCCCGCCCACTTTTTGACTGTTGTTGCGTATTGAAAACCAAGCTTTTTGTACCAACTTTGTAAACTTTAGCTGTAACCTAACGTTCTCTAAATAAACAGAAATCTATAATGTCTTTGTTTGGAAAGTGCCATGCCCACTTCTCCAATCCCGACCTTTTTTTTAAAATAGATGTTCTGCATTGATAACCAAGCAATTTGTACCAAATTTGGAGACTTTAAATATTGCCGTTCTCCAGATATACAGAATTCTATTTTGTGCCACGCCCACTTTAATCCCGCCCACTTATTGATATTGGTTAATCATTGATAACCAATCTATCTGTACAAAATTTTTAAAGTATACCTATTGCAGTTCTCCAGATATAAAGAATTATACTCTGTGCCACGCCTACTTCTCCAATCCCAGCCACTTTTTGACAGATTTTTATGCATTGATAACCAAGAATATTTTACCAACTAGTATACTGTAGCTGTTGCCGTTCTCCAGATATCCGAAAACCGATATTGTATATTGTCTTTGTATGGGAGGTGTCACGCCCACTTATTCAATAACACCCACTTTTCACAGATTTTGTGTATTGACAACCCAGCTATGCGTACAAAGTTTGAAAAATTCTGCTACAGTTTTCCAAATACAAAGAAATCCACAACCACTGCTTCAATTCCGCCCACTTTTTGCAAGATGTCATGCATTCTATTTGTACCAAATTTGGTAACTTTTACTGCTACGATTCTCCATATATACAGAAATCTATTTTGTATATGTATGGAATTTGCCACTCCTACTTCTCCGTTACCGCCAATATATTGTCAGATTTTGTGTACCAATAAAAGAGATATTTGTACAAAACTGGGAAACTCTTTCCGTTCTTCAGATATACAGAAAAAATATATAGCTTACAACTCCTTCCAGACCATCACTAATATACTGTTAAAGTTTCTTAAAAATCGTTCAGCGGTCTAAGCAGCTAGAAGGTTCAAACAAACAATCACAATACATTTATTCTTATACATATTTGTATAGATAAAAAAAAATAGTTTTATCACTATTTATATCACAACTTTTCTGCTTTTGTAATAAAGTTTTGTTACGATAGCATTTATAGCAGTTGGCAACACTGCTTATAAACATTATACAACAACTGCTTTTTGGCTGGCTGACTGGGGGCATAACATGACCTGTTAACATTTTAATAAAGAAACACTTTAAACATATAAATAATGAACAACATATTAGATTATTGTATTCGAATACAATAATTTATAAAATTTGTTTGTACTGTTTTTTTTTTTCACATTTTTCTTCGCTTGTTTTCTTGGTGACACATTTTGGAAAATTTATTTTGCTTTTCGATTATTTTCATGTTCATAAACTCTTAATAATAATAATATTTTTAATAATAACGATGTTTGTTTAAAGTGTTGTTTTTTACGAATGCACAAAGAAAAATTTTTTATATGAAATATTTTATAGAAATAGTAAAATGTTGTTTTTTATTTATTAAATGTAACGATAACAATTGCAAATTTTATTAAAACTTAGTTTACCGAACCAAAGTAAAGAAGAAGTAGTGAAACAGACCAGAGTCTATGGCAGGAATAAAACATGCAACTCTTAGCCTGGTAAATAAGCGGGGCACCCAGTTTTCATGACTGAAATGGCAATATGGATACATTAATCATTTCTTAAATGATTAAGTTTAACTTTTGTACGAATCGATCTAGTTTTTACCTTCTTGGCCATTCATTTCGACATTATGTTCGATTCCAACTTCTATTAGAATATGTGAGAAAGAACCACGCTGCATTAAAAATCTGGGGCCTGATTCTGGCAGTCGTGATCGAGTACTTTCTCGATTCGAAAGCAATTTAATATCTAATTATTTCAGTCAATCCTGAACGAATCGTAATTATTTTTTCGGTGTTGTAAAGCATTATTTTGAGTTTCAAAATACTGAAAAAATAATTTCGATTCGTTCAGTATTGACTGAAATAAAATTGCTTTCGAATCGAGAAAGTACTCGATCACGACTGCCAGAATTAGGCCCCTTCATTGGAATTAAACGGCCAGAGTTGATGTCGGTGGTGAAGAAACTGACAAAATTGTCATCTCGGGAGGAGAAGGCCAGGGGTGCTTACTATCTCCATTACTATTAATATATATTCTAAAAAAGCGTTGAAATCGAACGTTTGCGTTGTTTAAAATATCTGAGAGTCTTGATCAAGTGGGACCCCATATTTAAGGAGCAAAGCCACATACGGGCCAAGGATTTGCCAAGGTAGTGGGAGGGCAGGCCAGGCAGCGAATCATCAGCTGCCCGCCAAAGAAGTATTAGGTCGGATAGTCAGGAATTAAATGATCGCAGGGTATTGTAAAATATTGAGGGGCTTCGGTTTTTTATTTTTATTTTGGTAAATTATACTTGCTGTTATATTTCTCTTTGTTTTATTAGCTTTCTTTTGCTTTATTTACTTTTTTGCTTACATTATTTTTTATTAAAATTTTTTTTTGGTCTTGATGAGTTATTTTCTTTTGTGTAAATACATAAATTTTTTGGACAATAGCTTGTGGATGGTTAAGATGGCGAATTCACACCACTCTACGGGCCTAGCTTGGCAAATTTAAGATCTAAGCGTTGCCATCCTAATCATCCACCGGTTCTCACCAAAAGTTATTGACAAAAATAGACCATTGACAGTTTTTATCAGTCACGGCATCAACGTAGCAACAAAAGTACGGTTTATAAAGTGTTACTTTTGGTCGTTGCTACCATATGGAGGAAAAAATGGGAGGCAAAGTCTAACTTTACCTTTTTATTCTCCTCTAAACTATTTTTGTTTCTTTTTGTCTATAAAAAAGTGATAACTAACACAAATTTTTTTATTAAAATTGGTTAATATAATTACTATTATGATAATTTTATTGAACTGCTTATGGTTTTTAATCCAAATTTTCATATTTTAATTAGGCTTAAGTTGATTAAATTTAATTTTCATTTAATTATTTTTATGAAGAAAGGAATTTTTACAACATGAAACGAATTAAAATTTATTGATAATTTTTCATTCTTAACTGACCGGGGATTCGAACTCACGTTCACACACAGATTGATTTGACATGTTTCGATACAAACCACACTATCTCTTCAGAAATCTTTGCTGTTTAACACTCACCACCATTGACGATGGCTAAAATACGAAATTGTTTTTTATCTTTGGCCCATTTTAGCGGCCCCTATAATTTTAATGTATATGTCTGAAAGCTTAACCCCTTCAGCTCTTTAACAATTTAGAAATTTTATTACAATCGTTTCTAAAGTTTCGCAATTCTTAAGCTTTTTAACATTTATTCTGTCATAACTTTTACGTCATTAATATTAAAAATTGTTAATTAAATAAATTAATTTAAAGAAAATACAGTTTTTGATCGTAAAACTAAAACATTTTACAAAAAAAAAAAAAAAAAAAAAAAAAATTTAAATTTTTTCTGTGTAGTAAATAGTGAGGACAGCTACAATTTTGCGCTTGTAGAAACTACTACGTCCGTCTGGCTGGTTGCCGTTCACGATTTTGAGCCTGTCGATTTATGAATTATGTTGTACACAAAATGTTGCTGTCGTTTTGCAGTTGTTGGTTTTGTTGTGACTGTTATTAATAGTGTTATTTTTTTTTTTGTTGAGATTCTTTTAATGGTAGTTGTTGTTGACGGATATCCTCGTTCCATTTTTCTCTTAATTTTTTTTTAAATTATCAGTTGTTAAATGTACGATTTGTTTTCATTTTTGTTGTTTTAATTTTAAATTATGGTCCAAACAAAATTGTTTTTCAAAAACTTTTTATAGCAATTAGTTTTAAAGTGGTTTATTTATTTTTCAAAATTTAAGAAAAAAAAAAAAAAAATTTAATTTTATGTTATGTGACAATTTGATTGTGGTTGTTTTGTAAATAAACTTTATGCTGTTGCTGGTTTTTGTTAAGAATTTTGGAACAGCGGCTAGACGGACTTAGTCTGATAATATAATTTTTTTTTTGAGATTTTCTAATATTCTGTTTTTTACATTCTATTTCGAAAAATATTTTGGCAGTCTTTTTATTTTCTTATTTTTTTTTTTAAACACTGGCATTCATACGTTTTTCTTTTAAACCGTCATCTATTTTTCGTTAAAGCCTGTGACAAAATGTTTGCATATTTATATTTAATGTGAGTGTTTTTATGTTTTTTACATTTTAAATTTAAATATTTTCAAAATTATTTTTATTAATGCCATGATTCATAAAGAATGACGGGTCTATAATAATATTTATGTAACGCCCACAACAACGGATCTATTTTAATCCTTTTTAAAATTATGTAATAAATTAAAAAGTTTAGTTATAAAAGCCCTTACGAAAAAGATGTTTTCCAAAACATACACGTTTTTGAAAAACGTATACATGTTAACTTTTTTATTGCCAATATATTTTTGTTAAGAAAAAGTTTAAAAAAAATAAAGAAAGAAATACTATTTATGTTATTTGTTTTTTTATTCAAAAAGGTTATTTGTTTTAAAGATAATTTTTTATATATTTTATAGAAAGATGCTATTTTTGTAAAAAGTACTTTTTGTTTTAAAAACTTACATCTTAATTATTTTTTATTTTAAAGTAAGATTTGCAAAAAAATTTTTTTTGTACAATTATCCAAATCACAAGATCGTTGTATCGTCGTATTTGTTGTATAGTATTTTAATTATACCATGTTGTATTTTTTTGTTCGTAATTTTCATACAAAAGTGTGTTATAATTATACGGTCGTTTTCTTTAATACTTTTTAAACAAAAATATAGTAGTTTACAAAAAGAGGTCGTAATTGTCTTAAAAGGGTATTTTTGTATAAGAAGGTACTTATTGCAAAATGATACACATTGTATATAAAGGTAAATTTTATGAAAGATATTAGAAAAAAGTACTTTCTGTGTAGAAAATGAAACTTTTTGTGTCAAAAGAACATTTTGTGCAAAAAGTACTTTTTGTGTAAAAAGTACTTTTTGTGTGAAAATTACTTTTTGTGTGAAAGGTACTTTTTGTGTAAAAAGTACTTTTGTGTGTGAAATGTACTTTTGATGTAAAAAGTACCTTTTTTGTGTAAAAAGTAATTTTTTGTTAAAAAAGTACTGTTTTGTGTAAAAATTACTTTTTTGTGCAAAAATAACTGTTTTGTGTAAAAAGTACTATTTGTGTAAAAAGTACATTTTTGTGTGAAAAGTACTTTTTGTGTAAAAAGTACAATTTGTGTGAAAAGTACTTTTTGTGTAAAAAGCACATTCTTGTGCGAAAAGTACTTTTTGTGTAAAACAGACTTTTTTGTAAATGTATTCTTTTGGAAAAAGGTTTCTGTTAAAAGATTACATTGTGTATAAAGAATACTTTTTGTATTATAAGGTACTTTTTGTATAAAAATATACTTTTTGTATTAAAAAATACTTTTTGCATAAAGGCTTAATTCTTTGTCAAAATGCATTTAGGTTTCTTTATTTTTAATTGATTAACCTAAACAATTTTAATTAATATGACGTTAAAATGGCGTCAAGAGAAAATGGTAAAATATATAAATAACTTGGAAACTAATTGACTGCTCTTTATTTGAAATTTAACCCAGAGAGGGAGAAATGCAGAAACTGGTCAAATTTGTACATTCCTTTTTATTTCAATTAACAAAATGTTTGTTTATTTAAATTAAATAATCGACTATTATTTAATTTTAAATTATGTAATCTACTTGCATATTTGTTATTTTAATATACGTAAATCTAATTTTCCCCCTACCTTTCTCTCTTTTTTAGGTAAGCCAGACGAATTTGAAACAATTTTCTAAATAAATCAATTTAACTTAATTGGGTAAGAAATTAAATTTTTTTTGTTTTTATATTATACATTTTTCTTTTGGCTACTCGCACAAAAGAATCAATAAATTTTCATGTTTATTTATTATAAATTTTTTGTTGTTATTTTATTTAATGAGTTGGGAATATTTTTAATAAATTATTTCACCTCAATCTGTAAATATGCAAAACCAATAAAAGTTGGGTTATTGAACCATAATTGCGATTTTTGTAGACAATTGTCTATTGCTTAAAAATATTTTTTGTAATTAAATTTTTTTTTAATGAAAATTATTTTAAATTTTGAATATATTTTTTCATGAAATTGGCTTGAAGCAGCGGTGACTACAATACACATACAATATTAACGCTTGGATATGTCTAGCAGAGCAACACAGACTTAAGCAATTGCTTTGTAGAATTAATAAGACCCCTTTCAGACTCGGCAAGTTAGTTGCGCAAGTCACATGCCGAGTTCAACAAAATCTGTGCTCAATTTTTTTTCCCTTAATCCGACCATGCCGCTGACAAGAGACTTACGCAAGTAACTTTCCGAGTCTGAAAGGGGTCTAACAAATCAATAGCAGAGAGAAAACAAGTTAATTTTTTTTTTTTGCTATTTTAGTAAGTGCAGAGAAAGAGAGAATTCTATAGAGTACGAGTGTTGAGGTCGACGTCACGTTAGCAAAGTTGGTTGTTTTTTCCGCGATAAGCCTGGTTAAACGGGTAAAACCTGTAATTGGGACTTTTTTTATCACCTATATATCTTTTAAGCAAAACGTAGAAATATAAAATATGTGTACCACATTTTTGACTTATCTAAAAAATACAAATATAAATTTGGTACTTTTTCGAAATTCAAACTTTTAAGGTGTACAAATCGTACCTTTTTTTTTGGTAATTTATTTTACAAAAAATTTTTCTGCATTCCTTGAATTAAATTATGCGCTGCCACTACAATATTGACATTTCTGATACTTATATGGGGAGAAAAATTTAAAAATACACACAATCACTTAGTTTATTATAATTTGTTTTAAATTAGCTGCTTTTATTTTGTATTATATGCAACAATTAATTAATTATAATTTTATTTAAATAATGAGTTTCATATTAATTTTAAAACCCCGCCAAAAAACCTTTTGTAACTAAAAAAAAAAATAAACTAAATACAATTTCAAAAATATATATTTTTATTTAAAGCGTCCCTTTATTATTTATGAGGTTTCTTTTGCTTAATTCTTTAATTAATACGAAAAAAAAAAACATTTCATTGCAACTATTAGACTGTGAAAAATTTAGTATTAACACATGCAATTTGAATCAATTTTTTTTTTAAATAATAAATTTGCCAACAAAAAAAAGTTTTGTAAGAAATTTGATGAAGAGTAAAGAAAATTACATATTTTTTTTTTCAAATCAAACCAAAAAACATAAAAATATTTAATTAAAAATGAATCATATAAATTACAATGTTGACTGATGTTTCTTACATTTCATTTATTTCAAAACTTTTCTATTGAAAATTTTCAAATAAAACAATTTTTTTTTTTTTTTTTTTTTAAATTTTCGAACATTTTGTTTGAGAACAAAACCAACATAAAAACATCGTGTGGGCTTCTAATTAATTGCTGAACCATACATGCCTTTTATTTTACTGTAGTTTTTAAGAAAATTTGTCATTCATCACGTAGTTTTATCATGATGACGTTCAACATCACTGACAAATAATAAAAATGTAAATTTTTGTTTTCCTACAGGCAACAAAGAGTCGGATAATTATTATTCCGCACATATAGAAATTTTTATGTTAATCCTTTTTTTAAAACACCCTACGTAGTTTTTTTTTTGACAAATATGGAATAGCTTTAACAGAGAATAAATAAATGAAACTGAGAGCAAAAAGAAAGAAGTTTGCAGTCTTGGCTGACTAAGTTATTAATAATCTAGCCTACAGAGTCGTCTGTAGACGAATTTCAAGTTTGGACTTAAGGGAAGTCAATACCCTCGACTTTAAACTAGCTAATGATATCAACTATATACCACCTTAAAGTCTCGATTTAGACTTGGTTTAGGTTTCGACTTAGATTTATAGTCTACTTTAAAGCTTCGAATGTAGATTAGTTTTAAGTTGCAACTATAACCTTTTTATAGCCCCAACTTTATACTAGTTTAATGTCTCACCTCTGGAGTCGTCAATATATAGTTCTTACTCCGACTTTTTTTAGTTCGACTCCAATTGCCACTTCGACTCCTACTCTAACCTTGATGCTAAATGTATATGAGATTCGTCCTTATTTGACTTGTTTTCTTAATGCAGTTCCTTTGAAGTGAAAATGATTTTGTAAAAATTTCAAATCTATATTTTAATTCTAACTCGTGCCGCATTGAGTTTTAATATAGTTGTTTACATACGTAAAGTAGACTGGTCCTTATTTTCTGAATTTTTAAAGAAATTAAAAAATATTCAACATTAAAATTATAAGAAAATGTTATATGCCGAAAAATTTGGAGTCAGAGTTGCGAGTTTTTGTGGATACTTCGACTCCGACTTCTTTGAAAAAACCTCAACTCCGCCTCTACAGCCCTGGTATAAAGTCTCGACTGTAGCTACGTCTACCCTAAGGTAAAGGGATTCTAGTTCTAACACTTTATATGAAGGTTACATGTCAATTTAACATGACGATTTCCTAAAAGGGCTTCAATTTGAACCTTTTTGAGATTTTGTAATAGGAACACATTCAATTTCGGTTGTCCCGAGCGAACTATGGTAATGTGATAGATATCCTTTATATAAAGTAATTTGTTTAACCAGATATCATCAGCCCACACAAAATCCAGTCACAAGACTAGTTTATTGCCAATTACCTTTCCTCTTGAGTAACTACTCTTTCACGTCAGTTAAGTGACATGTCTTTGTTTTAATTTTTTAATTTTCATTTTAATATTGTGTTCACTGGCCAGTTAAGCACGTTCTTCAAGAAGAATTGACACAAATTTCCCACAGGGTATAGCCTCAACTATAGACTAGGTTATAGCCTTAAAATTTAGACTGGTTTATAGTTTCGACTTAAGTTTATAGTCTCGAATATATAGACTACTTTGACTGTGAAGTAGTTAATAGTCTTAAATATAGACTAATTTATAGTTTCAAAAAAATACTTGGTAACTCTCTCGACTTTAGACTAGTTTAAGAATTGACTTAAGTTTATATATATTCTTTTTTTTAGTCTTGACTTTCGACTAGTTTATTTTCTCGACTATAAAGTAGTTTAAAGTCTTGACTTTATATTAGTTTTACTTTGTCTGGGATCACACTATGAAAGTTTTCTTTCAGAAAGTCTACGTTTATTGATGAGAGGGGAAGAGAACATGTTTTTCATCTCTCCTCTCTCACCCATAAGCTCAGACTTTCTGAAAGAAAGCTTTCATAGTGTGAACCCAGACTTTTCAATTAAAGTTTGTAGTCTTATCTATAGTCTCGACTGTAGTTTAATTAAAGTAAGTTTTTTATACTTACTTCAAGTACGAGTCGTGCTCAAAAAGTTAAGTACGAATAAGACTCAAACGTACTTAAAACAATCCTAAATGGGACTACTTTCGAAAATCAATCCCGGAATTTCTTAAAAAAAGGATAAAATCCTTAAACCAAGTAAAAACTTTTCGTTGTTAGTGCCACTCTGACAGTAAAATTACAAAGTGAGCGTTTTAATCTCGTTTAACTTATCAAAGATTGTTGAAGACTACTACAACAGCATCACACAAGTATTAAAAAACGATTTGTGTATTGTGTGTAGAAATAACAAAAACAAGACGAAGACACATTATTTTCACATTTAAAATGTAAAATTGAGAACTCTTGCTTCTCATTTAGTTTATATTTTCAGTTATGTGCATATGTACATTAAGCTTTTAAAGTAAAGCGGGAATGATGCTAGTGTTTTATAATTGAAATTCTGTAAGGTGTAAAATCAATCATAATAAAAGTCTCCTTCTAATTTTACTTTTGGTTTATTTCAAGTACGAATTCGGGATTGAATCAACTTTATAATTCTTGAATTAAGCGCATTTTCTGATGGGTTCAATCTTAGTTTTACTTAAATCAACTTCATTTTCGGATTATTTAAAGTACGAATTCTCGATTTTTGACTAGCTTATAATTTAAACTTTAGACTACTAAACATCCTCGACTATAGCGAATCTAATCTCAACTTTAGACTAGGTAATAATTAAACTAAATATACACCAGTAAAAGTATAGGCAATAGTCAAGACTATTACCCTGTCGAGACTATTATGGCCCAGACGAGAAACCGGTTTATAGTCGACAATGTAGACTTCTGTAAAATAAACTCTATAGACAAGTGTATAATTTTAGTTATTAGTCTAGACTATAAACTAGCTTATCTATCTACTAAAAATCGTATATTTTGTTGAAAGTTTTGCTGTAGTAAAGACTTTTTTATCGTCAAGTCTATAGCCTTGACTCGAAAAAGTAGTAGTTATTTTGGTACTTATTTTGTACTCGAAGATCCTTAACTGGTGTTTGTAAGAAGTTTAGGCTTGTTCTTGTGGCTGTTTAATTTAGTTTTTGTTTTTTTAACTTGTATTTACCCCCTCCATTGTAAGCGTCTCCATTTTTTTCGTAGACATTTTTATGTGGCAAAGCTAATGTTTCTCCGTTTAAACAAAAAAGTCCCAACATTTTTCATCTTATAGGTTCTCATTTACTCATGACCCTTCACCCTTGTAAGTTAAATATTATAGAAAAAGTGCCACTTGTAGAACGTGAAAGTAAAATAAAAAATTAAATTTTCCGTATTTCCCTTTTTTGATACTTTCCCCCCCCCCCCATTGAAGTATCAAAAGCTTAAATATTCTAGAATAAGCCCATAATTTTATTCGTACACTCACAATATTATAACAGTAACGGACTGTAGTTTATTTAAGAAATATTCCGTTCAGTCATTTTTAAATAAATAAACATTTAAAATTCCAAGCAAATTTATTTTTAACTGATTCAAAAAACTAAGTGCATATTAATACGGATTTTCAGTTGCAGTTAATATTGTCCGTTGATTGAGTTAAATTCTTCTTTATGTTAAAGTAAATAAAAATGTAATTTAAAGCAACGAAAAGTTCATTTAATTTTTACTGTCAAAAATTCAACCGCGAATTCCGTAAAAACAAATCAATATTCAGTTATCTCATATAAATTAATTGTCAAAAAATTAACTACATATTCCGTAAAAACAAATAAATATGCAGTTATTTTATAAAATTTTACTGTCAAAAATTCAACACCATATTCAGTAAAAACAATTAAATATTCAGTTATTTTATGTAATTTTACTACCAAAAATTAATTTTTACTTATCTATAAAAAATGAATTGCTTGTTTTGTGTAAGCAATTCCCATTTTCTATTTGTTAAAATAATTTAGTTAAATACATAAAATTTTAAAAGTAAAATAATTGCGAAGCCATATCGATCATGCTGCTGGTGTCTTATAATTGAAAGTTCTTCTGTAAACAACGTGGTCAGTACAACAAAAGTAAAACAAACGTGTGTAACTGGGTAAGTAAATAAAAATATTCTCACTCTCTCGCTTATAAGAAAAACAAGCGGACAGGTGTCTGTCTGGTATTTTTTAGAAATTCGGCTCTTTTGTGGTGTAAACGAAAATTTAATAAAATAACTGAATATTTATTTGTTTTTACTGAATATGGGGTCAATTTTTTGACAGTAAAATTTTAATAAATAACTGAATATTTAATCGTTTTAACTGAATATGGTGTTGAGTTTTTGACAGTAAAATTTTACAAAATAACTGAATATTTATTTGATTTTACGGAATATGGTGTTGAATTTTTGACAGTAAAAATTAAATGAGCTTTTTGTTAAAAATAAATGAAAAATAGGTAGACCGGTTTTTAATTGAACTTTCATTTATTTTATGTTACAATTTCAGTTAATTTTACGTACAGAATATTGTGAGTGTACAATGAGTGTACAGGCTTAACACGTTTAATCCCTGCTTCACCCTTTCTTACGTAAACATATTTATTTATATGCCAACATTTATGTTTCCACGTTTTAACAAAAAAGTTCCAAAATTTTTCATCTTATTAGGTTTTCATTGACCCAGAAACCCGCACCAAAAATATTATGTTCCATATCACAGAAAATTCAAAAAGCACCACATGTAGAAGGGAAAAGATAAGAAAACAATTAAATTTCCCGTATTTCCCCTTTTTGATACTTTTTTTCTCCCCATTGAACTAGCAAAAGTTTTTAAAACTTTAGTGGGAGCCCAAAATTTAATACGTATATGTCAATGAATTCACAAACAAGTTTTGTAAAATATGTAGCAAAAAAAAAGGTTTGATATTCATACCTTAAATGTGAGAATTTCGAAAAAGTACCAAATTTATATTCGTATTTTTTAAATAAGTTACGAATGTAATATGCACAGAAAAAATGTTTGCCAAAAATTGTTCAATTAAAAAATTAATTGGTGTACATCAATTTTTTAAATTAATTTTTTGTTTGTTGCAATTAATATTTTTAATTAAAACACATAAATTTAAATGTTTATGCATTTGTTGTGTATTTTTAAGTTTAAGCAATTAATTGTTTAATTGAATAAATTTGTGTATTACGGCTCGAATATACAAATCCATTAATTAATATGATCAATTCTTTTAAAGGAGCAAAACTAGTAAATAACTTAATTGTCAAAACGAATTGTTTAATTAAAGTCGATTTTCAATGTTTTCTGTGTGGTTTAAGTTCTATGTTTATTGCCTTAAAAGATTGATGGAGTGACAAAAAAGTTTCAAATAACAGGTTTTACCCGTTTACTCCCCATAAGAACCGAATTTCAAAAAAGTACCAGAAACATGTCCGCTTATTTTTTTAATGAAACTCGATTAGTATTAAATTTTTTTTATCACTTTTTGTTAAGGATATATGAGGTTAGCAATGTACACGTTTTTACCCAATAACTATTCGAATTTTCTAAAATTTCGTCCTAGTGAATCGATTTGACGAGAGACCAACCTCCGGTCCGAATTTCAACTTTTTGGCTTCAGGCGTGTAGACTGCGATATTGAATCAGTCATAAACATAAATTAATTAATAAATCAAAACTTTTGTTTTGCAATTAATGAATTCTTTCTTAGTTTTGCTTTGTTTATGATGTTGCTAGATTGGTTATGAAATAATGTCGTAAATTAATGTTTAAAAAAATAATGAAATTTATTGGAACATACGAAAACATTGACATGCGTAGGCCATAATTTATTTAAGAAAAAAATTTTTTTGTAGCATTTAAAAAACGTCCGTGTCCAAAAAGACTATTTTTTGTATTGAAATAATTTGAAAAAATATTCTAAACACATATTTGACTATTTTATTTAAAACAAGCATATACCCGTTACTTCGTTAGCGTCTCCTTTTTCTTCGTGGACATATTTTTATACCCAAGTTTATTTTTCTAGGTTTAAACTTGTTTAAATTTTAGCATTTAACCCGCTACTTTAGAAGAATCATAAAGCTAAAGAAAAATATCAAATTTCTCGTATTTCCTTTTTTGGGTACTATATTTTTCCCCCATTAAAGTATCAAAAATTTCTGTATTGTAGTGGCAGCCCATAATTTAGTACGAATATGTCAATTAATGGAGGAAAATATTTTGTAAAAAAGAAATGTTCGAATTGCCAACAAGTACCAAATTCGTATACGTATTTTTTTATAGGTTTCTAAGGGTATTCATTTCTGTTTTTTTAGTGGTTGGAAAAGTGGAAAAATGTAATTTTTGTTACAACAAACACAAGGAAAAACTTTTCCACCGAAAGTTGCAATTTAAACAAGATTTAACCAAGTGTAAAAAAATCAGATTGGAAAATTACAACTTTATACTTTTAAAGAGTTGGCAATTCATAAACGTCAAAGTGAGTGTGGTTGGCACTCTATTAAAAATGTTGTTATTTTTCAGAAAAAGTACTAAAATTTACATCTCTTTTTAAGATAATCAACTACGATTCATAAAAACTCCGTTTTAATTAAATCAAATTTTATTTTTTTATAAAACGTCGTTTTTCAAAACAAAATTAAAAATGAATTCTATAAAAAAAAAAAAATATTAAAAATCAACGTAAAAATGATGTGACAATTAAATACTCAATTAATTTACTTTCAACAGCGTTTATTTGGCATCATGAAAAATATCAATTATTTCCAAGAATTATATTACAGATTTTTTTTTTTACAGTTAAAACTTTTGTACGTTTTACTTTTAACTAAAAAAAATACCGTTCACGTCAATAAGAGTGTAATTTTCCTTTTTTCCATTTTTCCAACCAAAAAAAATTTGAAATGAATACCCTTTCTTTCAAAAGATAGATGGGGTGGCAAAAAAGTACTAAAATTCAGTACTCTCTAATAGGGCCTAATTTCAAAAAAGTACCAGACACCTGTCCGGTTATTTTTCTAAAGAACAACGATAAGTATTACATTTATTTTGCATCTCTTTTAGTTTTGGAGATATAAGGTTATCGAATTTCGAAAAATCCCGTCTTAGTGGATCGATTTGGGGAGTGACCAATCGCTAGTTCAAATTTCAAGTTTCTAGGGTCAGTCAGTCACTCACGCAACTCTTTTATATATAGATAGATAAAAAAAAAACTATAATTATTGTAAATTGTTTTTTTTTTTATATTTCTCGGCCTCGGCTCTTTCGTATAAAAGATAAAATAAACCTTCCACACTCACTTCTATGAGAAGGGAGTAACATTTTTTGTATTGTTTTTTTGCACAAGCAAAAGCAAAATCAATTTTTTTTGGTCCCGTTACCCTTCTTATGTACCTGCTGAAGAAGCGAGAGCGGAAGGCCTTCTCCGCAATGACAACGTGTGTAAAAAAGATGTGAGTATGGAATGGAGCAAGAAGCCCTTGTACATCCAAAAGAAGGGGTACAGAGGCCTTCTAGAAGGCCTTCCTACTCCTTCTTTTTCCCGCTGGGGATAAACAACAATTAGTTGCATGTAAGTGTGGGTGTGTTATTTTCTTTCTACAAAAAACGAGTCAAGTCACTTGTGCCACAACTTTGTTGCTCCCGACATTTGCTTCGGACTAGAGATGATGATGATGCCATAAGAAAAGTATAACGTTGTAGCCAGCTTTCATTATTTACTTCATATGCATGTGGAATTCAATTACTTAAACAATTTTAATTATAAAATAATTTTTGAAATAGTCTTTTTTTTTTAATAGATTTTATAAATTTGCCATAAAATTAAACAATTTTGCAAATTAATGACGTCGTTTTTGGCTGGGCAGGTGATCATTTCAGCTTTGCGCTTGTGAGAAATAAAAATTGCTATTGCAATAAAACTAAAAGTTGGCGTAATTTTTGAAATAATTTAAATTTTCAAAGTAAAAATTAAAAAAAATATAGAAAAAAAAAATAAATTGTAAAAATAATAAAATTGCAGTATTTTTTGGAAAATTTTAGGTTAAGAAAATAAAATAAACTTATTTTATTTTATAGCACGTCAAACAGAAATCTTATCAATAGTAAACTTATTTAAGATGGGTTTTTGAGATCTCAGTTAAACTAGGTTTATTTAATCTGAAAACAGACTTGAGCCGCCATTACCTAGTTTGTATACAGAATTAAGACGGAACACATTAGTTTTGCTTAAAATGTTGGTCTTTAATGAAATAAAAAAAAAACCGCACTTCGCCGGAAAAATCCGAGTTTCGGACTACGTTAAACTAAGTTAAAGCTAAGGCACGTGCTCTATGTGTTCATTTGTCCTTCAAGTTGTGCTGAAAAAAGGTCAACAAGAAAAAGAAAGACAAAAATGAAAAAAAAAATGTACTTTGGACTTCAAGAAGAATTCTTGACAAAAGTACGGAAAAAAGATGTAAGGAAAAAGCATGTAAAATCAATAATTAAAATGGATAATCATTCAAAAAAGCAAATTTGGATCTACCAAAGGTTAAATACAATTTGGTTTAAGGATTGATGTTTGACTATTGACGTCAGCAGTCGTCGATGGCTGCGAGTTTTAGACGGCAAATCCATCTGAGGAGATCGAGTGGTTGCGATCGAAACATGTCATGGTAACCTGCCGGCCAGGGTTCTAGCCCCAGCCACGGTCAAGAATGAAAGATTATCAATAACAATTTTAATTAATTTTCATGTTGTAAAATTCCTTTCTTCATAAAAATAATTTAATGAAAATTAGATTAAATTAAGTTTTAACTTAATCAACAGTTTTAAATCCCAGCCCTAAAGTATAAGTCAGCGTTAAATTTAAAGATTTTCCATCTTCCTGGCAAGAAAAGAAGTCAGAGCCTTAAAAACTGTTAATTTTCTTAAAACCAAAAACGAATCAAAGCCATATCCAGGGCTGCAAGATAAATTAGTGAGGAAATCGTCAATTTCCTGAGACAAAAAATCATCTTTCACGTTTCGAAAAATCCTCAAAAAATCGGACAACTTAAAATTTAATTTTTTTTAAAATAATTTTTGTTCGATTTTAATAAAAAAAAAAACATTCAAAAAAAATCGTAATTACTTCATACCCAGCTAGCATTTTCAATCGTGTAAGAGATACTGGGAGTCTCATGATGAGCGTCTTTGATTGTCGAGACCGCATTTTTCAACCGTAGAAGATTCCTCACACGGGAAAAGCTGTGACACGACTGAGATTCTTCCATATCACAGCGAAAGACGATTCTTTAATCGTTGTGGGAATCGTTTAAGACGTGGGTAAAGATTATCTAACGAGTCTTTCATGTCAAGTATCGTATGATATTATCTTATAGATATTATCTTACAACTCGTGAAATGTTCGCCGTATAATTGTTGTAAATATGATTTGTACAGAGAATCGGTTTGACGCAAGATAAACTAAGTGTAACGTTGTTGTTTTTGTTCTCTGAAAATAATCATTAAAAGATTTTCTTAAGACTTGCATATTACAGCCGTGCCTAAACAAAAGCGGCACGCGCTTTCTAGTTTTTGAATAGAGCGGCCTCAACATTTTGCAATTCGAAAAACCGATTTTGACAGCTCGTTTTATATTGAAGTTTGCCGCTATTGTTAATTTATAATGGCAGTTTAGCTATTTTTTTTAACAATCTAGCGTTTTTATCTCTTTTTTTTATAATTTGTGGATTTTATTAAACAAGAAAGCTATCACTACTGTTTGCGACACAACGTTGACGCACTTGCTTAGGTGAGGCATATTAGCGTAAAAGCTAAGCGATAGAGAACGATCCGCCTTCCGCTCTTGTTAAGCTACGGCTGTTAAACATTCCAAGAGTAAAAAACGAACGTGTCAGAAAATTTAATGTTTCGTAACTTTTAAGGAAAAAAAAAATCAGCAAATCGGCACTTTGCTAATTCCGGAAAAAAATCGTCAAATTGACGATAAATCGACAAATCTAGCAGCACTGGCCATAGCTTTGCTTTTAGATGAGTTTTGCTTCATGCAAACATTTAAAAATTCTGCTTAAGTAGCTAATAATATAGAAGTCAAACTTAAGCTAATTATCTAGTCTTTAGTAAAATTATTTTGCAGGCTTTTTGTTTTTTTTTTCGAATGTGTATTTTGTTTTTGTAAAATATGTTTGGTTTTTTTTCCAACCATAAGACTGCTTAGCACTAATTAGTATTATGGTTATTTTGTTGAACTATTTATGGTTTTTAATCCAAATTTTTTTATTTTTAATTAGGCTTAAGTTCATTAAATTTAATTTTCATTAAATTATTATGAAGAAAGGAATTTTACAACATGAAAATCAATTAAAATTGTTATTGATAATCCTTCATTCTTGGCCGTGGCCGGGGCTCGAACCCAGGCCGGCAGGTTACCAGCACAATAGAAACAAACGAACACTAATGAGCTGAACCGAACACAATGAAGTTAGTGTTAAAAAAAAAACCGAACGGAATTAAATATTCTCATTTTTGTGTTGAGTTGGATAAGAACAGTACATATTATTTTGGTGTTCGAAAGATGACAAACAGGTAAACGTTATTTTTCTAATGTTTTTCTACACAAACACTATAATCGTTTATGTTTTCCACAAATCTACCGAACCGAACACTTAGAAGCGATATTTAGTGTTTATTTCCGAACACTGGCTTCTAGTCTAATAATGTAACGGAGATTTGCTTTTAGTCCAGCATATTCTTTAAATTAACGATGTGTTTAAAGACTTACCCTCGTATTCATAAAATGTTATTAAATTTAACAAATACCAGTATACAAATTTTGTTCTGTAAACCTTTATGAAATACAACTTTTTAATCTGGTCTATTGAAAAGGCTAATTAAAACTATCGCATAGTCTAGTCTGTAATTGAGACTCATATTAAATTCTACTACATGTCTTCATTTAAACGACTCGTTTAGCCTAAATGTCATTTGTTTGCATCCAAAACATTTCGTCTTCATACTTAATCTTATAAATATATTTTACTTGTCTTTTAACTCCCTACACTCAAAAGAAAAATCAATCCATCCGTACTTAAATCAATCCGAAGCGGTATTTATAGTACGGTGAGTACGGATTTTCTTGAATCAGGTACAGAAAGATTGATCCAAGTACGGATTTTCAATCGCATAATACTTAAATTATCCATATTCAATCCCGTTTGGTACTTGAAATAATCCGAAAATGAGATTGAGTTAAGTAAAACTAAGATTGAATAAATCTCAAAATGCGCTTGATTAAGAATTATAAAATTGTTTTAATCCGAATTCGTACTTAAAATAATCCGAAATTTAGATTGATTTATGTCAAACTAAGATTGAATCAATCTCAAAGTGCGATTGCTTCAAGTATTATTAAGTTGATTTTATCAAGAAATTAGAAATTAGAAAGAAAAAGTTATAAGATTGATTTACTTACCCGTATTACACCTTACAGAATGATAAAACACCAATATCATGCCCGATATGGTTTTTATTTTAGAAATCTTATGTACATATTTAACTAAAAATATAAACTAAATGAGAATAAAGAGTTCAAATTTACTTTTTTACCCTTAGTGGTGCACATGAGTCTGGCCAGATCTATTTTTCAATGTGTATAGAAAATTAAAACAACACAACAAAAAGTTTCATCTTTTATTTGCTTGATTTAAGAATTTCATACTTAATTCAAGAAATTCCGGTATTGATTTTCGAAAGTAATCCCATTTACGATTGTTTTGAGTACGTTTAAGTGTTATTCGTACTTGAATTTTTGTGTACGACTCGTACTTAAAGTAATCATAAAAAAACTTGATTTATCCCGAGTGTTTTTCTTTCTGTGTACAAAATGCCGCTTAGTCATGTCTGTATTTTAAACACATACTTTAACGTTAAAACCTATTGAAATTGATAAACCCGCCTTAAATTTGATAGAATACCTCTGCTTTAAATGTAATTTGTATGCAATTTGCATACTTTTTGCATATTGTCTATAAAATTTTATACAAAGAAATTTAGTCTTTGAGGATTTTACTCGCTTTTTAGTTGCTTCATTGAAAACGTTTATCCATCCTCATTTGCACACAACTCGGGCTACAGAGTTTTCAATTTAACTTTGATCAGTCACTCAGACTGCTGCTCAGCCAGCCATTCACTCAGTCACTCACTCAGCCATGCAATTAAAAAAAGGCCGGCTTTTCCATTTTTCTTTGAAACTCCTGCCGCATAAAAATCAATATTATTTAATTAAGACTGTTACGATTTTTGTTTTATTCCTTTTCATTTTACGTTTAATTATTTAAATGTTTTTAAACGTGATAATGAGTTCTGAAGGAAAATGAGAACCAAACAAAAACATTTCGAAATAAAGTGTTTTTTAATTGTTTAAATAATTGTTAATTAATTAATGTAGTGCAAATAAATTGAACATACAAATCAATAACGTCAATTCTTTGTTAATAAATTTTCTTTTTGTTATAAATTAAAATCATATCTATTAATAATTTTGATATTTATTTCTGCTCATAATTTACGCATAAGCGATTTGAAATAAAGTGAAAAAAAAAATAATAAATTGTCAGTTAAATAAAAAGTGTTAATAAGGCATAAAATAATGGGTAAATTATTAAACAAAAATTGTGAAAGGGAAGGAAAAAAAAGGAATGAGACAAAAAGTGAATTTTTACCCGAGTTGACTACTTAAAAGTTTATTATTGGACTGGTGTAAATCAATGCAAAGGTAATGCTGTCTTCTCTTCAAATGTGTAAACATATTAATTTTAATTTTATTTTGAAAAGTGAAAAGTGACAAAACCTAGTGTGCATCATGAGTCTAAAGCGGCTCATACACTTGCAATAAAATTGTTCAATTTAACGTATTGTACTATTATATCGCCAATGTGTATGTGATATTCGAAGGTGCACAATATATTGGCAACAATCAAAAGACTTTTGATTTTTATTGCACAAGGAAAAGAAAGTGAAGTGTGTTGGCAACATTGTGCAATGCTGTTTATGTTATTCCAATAGGTTATGTTGACCATTTTATTGAATGAATGAAACCATTGTGCGATTTATTGCATAATATAGGACAAAGTGGAAATAATACGGCGAATATCATATACAATTATATTGCAAGTGTATGGGCCGCTTAATAAGTTTTAAAAATTGGGCAGTAGACATACGACTTGTTTTTAAATTCACTTTTTTTTAAAAACAAAACCCAACAAATTCAATGGAATGAGCAAATGTCATGGCATTTAATGTTAAAAAATAATTTCTGGTATATGGCCTCCGCATCTGGGTCGTATGAACGCCATCCTGTCGGTGCAGTTTTGCACCATTTTTTTGACCATACTCGCTCTTATTTTGTCTATTGTGCGTCGAATATTGGCTTCTTAATTATCAATCGTTAATGGTTTATCAGCATAAACCAGCCATTTGACGTGCCACCCCTCCCCAAAACAAAAAAAAAAGCGAACGAGGTGACCAATTAAGAGGTCTTGAGATAATTCGGTCACAAAGCGTTTGGTTCAACATAGGGATGGTATGTATAACATGCTGCACCGTGTTGGTGGAATCATTTCTCCTTCAAAAGATCTGTTCTGACATGAGGGATACGCCCGCCATCCACGGTTTTAGATTTGAATAAAAAATGTTCCGATGGCGCCTTCGGTATGTTAACTGCACCAAAAGGTGGGTTTTTTCGGGATGTAATAGAGCTTCAAGAGTCTTACGAGGATTGTGCTCTCTCCAAAAACCACTATTCTTCTTCTTTAAAAAAACCCTTTATGCCAGACCTGCACAGAAAATTTTTTTCAAAATTTTTCAGCAATTAAAGCATCAATCAAAAATAAAATTAGTTTTAATTAAAAACTTAATCAAGTGAATTAAATGTTTAATCAAGTTAATTAAACTTTTAATCAAATGAAATAAACGTTTAATTGATAGTATCAATCTGTTTACTGGTTGAAATTTAATTAATTTTAATTTCTTATTGAAATCTATTTTATTTTTCTGTGTGAGCCTCATCGCTTAAGGCCGTTGTTATACACTATATCCCATAAGGTCTTTAGTAATTTACGAAAATGCACCCCTGTCATGATAAGTTGTTATTGTTTTTTAAAAATGTTCAAAGAATAATTAGATCAGGGAAGCATTTTTGAAAAATACTAAAGACTTTGTGGGATAGTGTGTAACGGCCTTTATGATTATTTGACGATCAAATCTGGTTTAACTTCTAGTTGATTCTCAGACCATTCACCGAATACACGACGTAATAAATGGTACACGGGCCTTAATTCCTGCATCCGTTGTTTTTTCTATATATTTTCCAATTAGTCGATGGGCAGAGACCGAGTTGCTGAGAACGACGCCGAATCAATAAATTCGAGTTCTCTGTCAAACTAACGTCTACTGCGGTGATGGCTTCCTCTGTACGCATGGAATGGGCTCGATTTGGACGAATATTATCCAAAAGAGTAAATGTGATCATGAATCGATCCATAATATTGCGTATTAACTGCTCAGATAGACGATTGCGAGAAACGTAACCTTAATAAAGTGCTTTATACGTTTAGCGAACAGAGCGCGATTTTCAGAAATAAATTTCCCCAATTTGTAAACGTTTTTCTGGTGTGTAAGTCTTTGCATGGTGATATGCCAAGGTATAATAAAAAAAAGGTCAAAACCACCTCATGAGTATCACAGCTAGCTAGACAACTATCGCTATCGAAAGTTCTTCTAAAAAAAACACCCTTTAGTTGTATTGCCAGGGTAGCACATACAAATTAAGAATCCAAAAGTTATCGTATAGGAAGTTAAAAACTTGTAGAATCAGGGTATTATGGTCTCCACCAGTAATTAGTCTGAGCTTGAAAGGGTTCTCCACTAGTACTTCGTCTGAGTTTTTTTATGGTACTCCACCAAGTCACATTGAGTTATATATTGTTCTCCCTTAGAAAATTAATGTGTTTGGTTAAAGCGAGGTTAGATAGGAGTGCATATGGTGAATGTAAAAAACCTAAAAACTCTAACTCGGCGAAAATAAAACGCAAAGCGCGCAAAAGACAGACACACAAAAACGGCCTGGTTGCCCTTATACAATAACGCCAACGACGTGCGCGCTGCTTCCTCGCCCAGAGTAATTTTACTAATGAACTTTGATATAGAATCTTATTTTTAAGCTTAAATCTCCTTTTTTGTTAACTTTTTTTAATGTTGTAGAATCTAAATTGTTTTAATTCGTTAAAAACTCTGCATCTCCTTCAATAAATGTGTTTTCAGTTTTTGTATATTTAATGTTGACATTATTCATTGAGTTTTTCTTTTTGCCTCACTTTTTTTTTCAATTACCAAAACAATCTGTACACGCGTTATTGCATCCAAAAACTAGCAACAACAACGAATTACGTACGCTTCATTAAAACAACGAAAAAAAATTTCGCACTTTGCCAAATTTAATTAAAATTTTTAATTTTGTTTTTAACTACCGCCAACCCACCACAGCAAGCGTCAAACAAAACCGCCCCACTCCCTCAAGGTCCCAGTCGTCCGTTTCGCATCATTTTAACAAGGAACTGTATTAAATATTCTCGACATTAAAATTGATACAAAATTTGTTGTTCTTGTTTGTGGTTTCGACATTTAAATTTTTGTATTTGGTATAAATATTTTGGTTGTTTTAATATTTTATTTCACAAAAAAAAAAAAAAAAAAAAAAAATAGTTTTTTTGGTTTCAAAATGTTTTCTTTTTCTGTTGCTGATATTAATTTTTGATGGGAGGATTTTTGTTGCAAAATATTTATTTATTTTTTTTTTTTTGTTCTGGCTTAGGTTTATGATTTCCGCATTTTAGTTGAAATAGAAACTTGTCAATTTTGTAAACAAAGTATTTCAAGAGTAAATAAACAAAAAAAAAAAAAAAAAAAAAAAATAGAAAAAAACATAATGAAATGTTTCAAGAAAAAAACCAAACTAATTTTTTTTTATCTCATTATGTATAGTTTAAGTAACTAAAACTTAAGTTAAGTATTCCAAAGCAATTTTTTTTTGTAATCTATTTATGACTTTTAGTGTGAACTACAACAAATATATGTAAGACTGTTTCCTGTAATTAAGTTTTTTTCATAACTCCCAATATCAACATCAACAACATCAGAGAAAATTTATTCCAACAAATTACGGATTTACATAAATAAATTTGCTTGAACAAACAAGGCTCTAATGGTTTTTTCTACCTTCAACCTGATTCCACCAGTCCCTTTTATTTCGCTTCTCCCATAATCTTACATCACCGGCACACACACACACACGACCCAAAATCTTAATTTAGTATAAAAGTTTATGCGTGTGTAACTAACACAAAACCATCTACATAAATTCTTTCAAATAGCATCCCTTAAAATATGCAACTAAATGATTAAGCATATGGTGACTTAAGTGAATGAGGGTGGGATCAGTGTTGCCAATCTGGTAGTAATTACACATATTGTGTGTAATTTCTACTTGCATGTGTAGCCCATGTGTAATTAGTTTCATGTGTTTCCTGTGTGCAATTTTACTTTTATTTATATTTATTCCGTAATATTTTACAGTCAAGCTTTTCTTTCGAACTCTGACTTTTGGAGACTGAAATCCATTACTGCCATTTTTTTTTTAAACCCCGACTTTTTCATTTTATTTTACTTGAAAACACAAACAAACACACTTTTGATTAACTGGCAAATTTCGTTGCACACACCATATCGCAAACCCAGTTCAAAAGTGATTTAACTTAAAATTTTCATTTTTCAGGTTTATATGCTTAAACTGGTTTATCTATAAAAAAATATCATTGTATTTTGTTGTTTTCAACTGTTATGTCTTTCTTTATGTTTTAATTAGCTTGAAGTTGCAAGTCATAAAAGTGACTTATTTTTAGTTATGTCAGAAAGTAAAATGGTGGTAGATACCTACTGCTAAGTGCTAAATAGTCTTAACTCTTAACCAAAATAAATCTTTCTTAAAGTTTATACTAATCAGTTAAGCATTTGGCAAAAGTGTCAAAACTTGAAAAGAATTGAGCTAAATGACATAACTTAAAATAATCCAGTAACTTGTGCAAAAAATAGATCATCAAAAATGACACAACTAAAAATTGTTCATTATGAAGTGTGTAAATATTAAAAAAAAAAACTTTTTAGATCCTAATCAGTTTTTTTTTCGATTTCTGAAAAATTAAGTTTTTTAAGTTGAGTCACTTTTGAAGTAGGTGTGCGATATGTTCATGTTAAGACCGCAAACACATTTATGTGCACATACATATATTGCGAAATAATTGTTCAAACATTTTCTACTACTTTTTGGTTTTGTGTGTGTAATTTTGCTTCAAATGTGTTTTTTGGGACACAGTCATGTGTAATTTCTAAATTCATTCATTGGCAACACTGGGTGGGATAGGGAGAGTGTTCCCAGCAAACAGAAAATCTTAATATCAAAATAAAAATTGATTTGAATTCAATGACGCACGCAGTGATGCCAACTTAGCGCTTTATAAAGTACCTAAAGCACAAAAAAAAAATGTTAAACCCCCGCAAGTTTTATCAATTTTATATATTAATAATCTCTTAAACTGTAATTTTGTATTATAAAACAATTATTCTACTTGAGTCTTATTAAATTTTAGCTGAATTCGAACTCAATATGCGTGTCAATATCAGTGTCGCCGATATTTCTTATGGAGTATCGGTTGCGTAGCGCCAAAACGGTGTATCGTTACTTCCTAATGAAAAATTGTTCTTAAAGCTATTGTTGTATTTCTTAATTTAATTGAGTGCAAAATGTAAATTATAATAAATTTCTGTGTTTAAAAGATTTGGTGTTTTGCTTAAAAAAAAAAAACAAGTCCTATTATGTCCTTTTTTGAACTAAAGCCGTTACTTGTTCAATTTAGCCTTTCACGCGCTTAGTGTCCCAAAAGTTGGCATCACTAGTTATACGCGTATACGTCAAACGTACTCCTGGGCCGATTACTCATAGAGCAAAAAAAAACACTCTTAACAAAAGTTAAAACTGTTTCTTTATGTCTGAATAATATTTGAGGAAATGTTTAATATTATATTAAATAATTTAAAATATAATTTTTGAAACAGTTTCTTCAAATCACCTTTAAGACTTGCAACTTGTCTCCTATCATTATTGACTTATTCTTAATATGTTAATAACATTTTAAGCTTTGATATATTATTTAAAATCAAACGACGTGCTTTTTTTTTTGAAATGTATAATTTTTGTTTGCTTGGTTCTTCGGAAAACATACACATGTGATTATAATGTTTACACAAGTAATTTCCTTAAGACATATTTTTTCCTCCTTTTAAATGATTTTTCCCAATATTAGTTTAACCTTTAAGTTGTTAATAAATTTGTTGAGTTCAACAGTTTTTTATTTATTTTAATTCTAGCGTTCATTCTAGTAGCAATTCAGGCTGGCGCAGAATGAGCTACATATAATAAACAGATTAGGGCTTAGATTGTTTATAACTATTTTATTTTAACTATCACTTTAGTTTGATACTAAAAGACTATTCCGGAAAGAAGTTTGTATAAGGGGCCATGTGAAATTATGAACCGATTCTCACAATTTTCAATAGACTTCGTCTTTATGACAATTTAAATACGTACACACAAAAGAAAAATCAATCCATCCGTACTGAAATCAATCCGAAGCGGTATTAATACTACGGTGAGTACGGATTTTCTAAAAGTACAGAAAGATTGATTTATGCACGGATTTTCAGTCGCGAAATACTTAACTTATCCATATTTAAAGCCGAATTCGTACTTAAAATAATCCAAAAATGAAATTGATTTAAGTAAACCCGAGATTGAATCAATCTCAAACTGCGCTTGATTTAAGTATTTTTAAGTTGTTTCAATCCCGAATTCGTACTTCAAATAAACCAAAAAAGATATTAGAAAGAGGAAATTATTATGATTGATTTACTTATCCGTTTTGCACCTTACATAATGATAAAACATCAGCATCATGCCCGATATGGTTTTTACCTTAAAATTTTTATGTACATATTTAACTAAAAATAAAAACTAAATGAGAAGCAAGAGTTCTCAATTAAAATTTGTAAACATGAAAACAATATCCAAAAAAGCAATTTTGCTGGAAATTAAGTGCAAAAAAATTGGTATTCAAGTTCGAATTTTAAGTTTCAAGGGTTGAGATATACTTTTGTTACACTTTATTTCAATAGAATTCTTCAATTAAATGGGAATTTGAAATCAAGTGAATATTAGTGAAGTGTTTTGAAACTTGAATAGCATTTAAAAATACGTTTACACTCAAGTTTATTTCCAGTTAAATTTTAAGCATTTGAAATAAAACTTTTGGGTGCTTATTGCTATATGTTTTTCTTCTTGATCTGTTGCTTTTGTTATTTCTACACTCAACAAGCAAATCGTTTTTTTTTTTAACTTGTGTGGTGTTGTTTTAATTTCTGCAACAAACTTTGAAAAACACACGCGTATGCACGCATACAAGAATGCAATGCTGAGAGACAGGGCTGCCAGGTACTTTTTCCTTGTCCCCAAAAAATAAAAAAAAAATCCCCAAAAATCCCCAAATTACAAAAAAAAACACTATAAAAAGGTTATTAAAATCCAAAAATCCCCACATAAAAATTTTTGGTAAAAAACATTATTTTATTTCGTTTGTAGCAACTGGTTTTGGCATGTTTTTTAAATCCTTTTTTGCGATTTCAGTGAGAAATTACAAGCAGAACTGTTTTTGAAGACGAATGAGCCAGTTAATAAGAATTTGGAGCTTGTTCCATCGGTTTTAGCCATCTTTAAAATCAACAATAAAAATACATAGTTCCCAAACTTTATTAAATTGTATCTCATATTTACTTATTTTTGGGGAAGCCATACATATTTGCTTAAATATTGTCTTTAAAAAATCAAAAATTTTATGTGTTTTCAAGGGTTTTAGATTTTTTTTTTTTTAAATTTTTCTTTTTTAAAACACTCACTCAAGAATAATAACATAAGTTTATTAAGTACCTTTTACACACTTAACAAAAATATTAATCTTAATTAGTACCCTTTACACCGTATAAGTTGTTGATAAGAGTAAGATAAAAGTTTTTCTACTTTTTTCATATTTTATATACGAAACAAAGAAAAATAAGCGTATATAATAAAAGAAGGGAAAATATATTAAAAATGTGTAAACTCACCAAAAAATCCCCGATTATTTTTATTAAATACCCAAAAAAATCCCCAATCCCCAAATGACTCTCTTTGTCATTTTTTTTTGCATGAAATCACCAACTTTGGGGATAAATACGCAAGTCTGGTACCACTGCTGAGAGATGAGACTAATAAGTTATATGAGATAAAAACCCTGACTTTGTAATTTTACTCTCAGAGTGGCACTGCCAACGAAAAGTTTAATATTTTTTTTTTACTTGTTTAAGGAATTTTGTACTTATTTAAAAAAATACCGGTATTTGTTTTCAAAAGTAACCCCAATTAGGATTGTTGTAAGTATGTTTTAGTGTTATCCGTACTTGAATCTTTGAGTACGACTTTCTTTTATTATCTTGGTTTCATGTTTATTTTAAATAAAAAATGTTAAAATAAAATTGTTCAATATTGAAACCCAAAAAACCTTTTTAATTTACTTTGTATATCTTATTTTCATGTTTAAAATAATCTAAAAAGCTAAAAAAATTCCCGTATTCTTTTTGTTAAAATTATTTAGTTAAATAGTACATCAAATTTCCAAAGTTGAATGATGATGAAACCCATATCGGGTCATTCTGCTAACAAAAGAAAAATAAATAATTATATCGTCTCTTTTCCTGGCTGCGAGGGTAAGTGTTTTGAATTATTCTCAAATAAATGCAAATGTTTTCTCTGAAGATTCTTCTCACTGTTATTTCACACTCAAACCAACTTGATTCTACATGAAATTCACATTGTTTCAACTTGAAATAACTTTCATTTAACGCGATTCGGATTATTTTTTTAATATAACATTTTGCTCTAACTTTACTGCAATGTTAAATTAACATGAATTATAGTTATTAAAAAAAAAAAAATCATGTTGTTCGCAAGTTATTGTAAAATCATGTTAAATTAACATGAATTAACTATTAAGCAAAATCGCTACCGAAAACTGTAGAATCAACCTTGTTTTCGACGATTTTACATTTTGATTGCTATCTGTGTGCAATGTTTTTATGTGTTAAATAGATCAGCACAGACGCAGAATACTTTATCTAATATTGTGGTGTGGGCAAAATGATAAAAAACTTTAATAAAACAAACAAATCACAACACAAAACGCAGACGTGTTTTATATATATAAAAAAAAAACTTTGGCAAAAGACTAGATAAACAATACTAGAGCAAAAAATTGTCATCTGGCGTACTAATGTCACCTGATTATTTCATCATTCCACTATTCACAGAGATAGAAACACCAATGTCATAAATAAAAACAAAATATTAGCGAATTATCCTTTCGCAGAATTCTGTACACTTAAGTGGGTATAGTTGTCGTTGATGAACTGCTTTTGGATTCTCCGTTACCCAATCCTGTAGTTTTGCGTGTTGACGTGGCCATTTATTAGGAAATGTGGGTGCAACAATGCACAAAATCAAAATGACAATTTGCACGCTGTGTCCACACAATGGCTTGTTGGCTTGAAAAATTAAATTCAATTGTGTTGGTGCTTTGTTTAGTTGTGTAGTAGTTGTTCGTATTAAATTTCCCAAGTTTTCTTCAAAAAAAGAGCAAAAAAAAAAAAGTTCTAAAAAATTCTTACCATATAGCTGATTCTGCGCCACCCTGTAGTTAATAATTAGAGGGAACTTGGAAAATATGGAAAAAGTATGCAAACAATTTGAGGTATCATCGGTCAATGGAAAACGCTACGCGATGATCCGAAGCTTTTTGTGGCGGAAAATTTATGATTTGGACGTAGAAAATATGTTGTTTTTACAGGATGGTGCCACTTGCCACACAGCAAGAGAAACAATGGATGTTTTGAAAGAAAAGTTCGAAATTGCGTTATTTTTCGTAGAGAAGGAGAGAATTCGCCACCAAGATCGTGCGATTTGACACCTTTAGACTATTTTTGGAGAAGCTTTTTTAAAATCGAAAGTTCACAGCAATAACCCCACAACGTGATTGAGGATTTTGGTAAAAGATTGCGAGATTGCCGTTTTCATTTTTAACCGGAACCAATTTGTAACAAACTGAAAAAAAAAAAAAAAATATTTTTATTAGCTCAAAAAAACATTTTTTTATTAAAACTTAAATGATCCCCTAATTTTTGGACACCCTTTATTATATTCAATCAAATGATTTTTATAATTTTTCCACGATTTTGTAGCAGTAAGCAGAAGCTAAGCTTTTAACTTATTAGGCTTATAAGGTTCTTTTCATATCGAAACTTCTTATTTTCATAAAGTTTATATGAAACAAACCGTTAGAACGCGAATTCAACGCCAACCAGACCGAAAATGTAATCTGACAGATCGCTAGTATCGATCTATTTAAAGAATTTGCATTTTAAATCTTTAAGATTCTAAATTTTTTTTTTTTTTTTAAATTTTCTGAATATTAAAAATTTAAAAATTGTGTCATTTTTTTTTTGTTGCGATTTTTTCTATTTAGGCGATTTTTTATTCTGGCGTTTTTCCCCTGTAGATTAATGGATTTTAAATACATAGTTGTTGTACATATCTTATATACCATTTACAACTGAACCCAATTGGGAAGACCTTTAATAAAAGCAAATTTAAAATTATATCAAATACCATGAGCCACCCTAATCTTTAATCTTTAATACAATTATATGTATTAGTATGTAGGAATCTTCATGTAATTTTGCCAATGGGGTTTTTTTCATCCTCACACAAATATTGGATATTCTATTTGAAGAATATAAATTAAAATCTCTTTACGCACACACTGAAACATTTTTAATAAACTGTTTGCTTGCGAATGCAAATGTATGAAGTGTGTAAACGTAATAAATTGTTTGAACAGGAAATGACTTGGAAAAGTAAAGCAGGAATTTTATATTACATAAAAGGAGGTTAACAGTTTTAAAATATATCGAAAACATTTCGTGTACATACTTGAAATAAAACATAAGTTATATTTTAATATTCACAAACTAACACGTTAGTAATTAAATTTTAATAAAGTCTTTAGGACTAAATAAGTCCTGCTTCAAAAAGATGCTTAGATGTGAAAAGCAGTGATGTGCAAACTTCCAGCATGCGTGCTAAGGCAAAAAGAATTAAACAGTGATAAAAATTCTCTTTGAAAACTAGCATTAAAAAACTAACTATGTAATCTATAAATCAATCCAAACTCTATGATTGTGTACGTGTTTGATGTACTATTGAACATACCTACAATGGTAAGCATGGTACAACATTGCCCACCACTGGTACAAAGCTTAAGAAAAATTATTAAATTAACTGTAATTAGTTTCTTCTGTGTGTTTGGGCTAGTAACTCTAATCGATTACGAGCAAAGTTTACTTTTGTGTCTAAGTAAAATAAAAAAAAAAAAACAAGTAAGAGTGCTATGCCAAATCTTATATACAAATCTTGATAAAAAAAAGTTTTATAAATACCGTTCTTTAGATATAAATAAATCATGAATCAAAGAAACAAGATTCCGCACTCAGCCGTACAAAAAAAAACTTCTACTGCGCATCCACGTCATCATAGACTAAATATGAGTGTTTGTTGTAAAAAATGTAAGACACACACAAATGATCATGCACAAAGTCTATTTCTACGTCACACATAAAAATAACGGACCTGCGCAATGCGCAATCTTGTTTTTTGATTTATGTAAATAAATAAACTTTGTGCCACGCCCACTTGTCCAATGCTGCCTACATTTTGTTGGATGTTGTGAATTGATAACACAAATGCTTGTACCTATTTCGGAAACTTTAGCTCTTCCCGTGCTCCAGAAATACAAAATCTTGAATGTCTTTGTATGGGAAATGCCACGCCCACTTTGGTAAACTCCTCCAATATTTTTCGGATGTTGTATGTTAATACCCAAGAGGCCTCTACCTAATTTGGAAACCTTGGCTCTTGCCGTTCTCCAGATATACAGAAATCTATAATGCATTTGTATGGGATGTGCCACGCCCACTTGACCAATCCTGCCCACATTTTGTCGAATGGTGCGTTTTGATAACAAAGATGCTTGTATCTAATTTGGAATTTATGGCTTCTGTCGTTCTCCAGTTAAGCCTAGTACTCTGTTCAAATTTGTGAAAAATGTTGAGCAACATTGATTATTCCACACGAAAATTTTGGCATTTATCAATGTTACCAATATTGCGAGTTTGTACAATAAGACGTTTTTATTCCTTCAAAGTATGCTACATTGTTTCGTGTATGTAAACAAACGCCACATGTATTTTACTAAAATTATTTTTTTTTAATAAAAAATTTAATAAAAAAAAAGTAAATATGGATAAAAAACTGTTACCGATTGTGTTATTTTTATTTTTTATTTCTTTTTTTAATATTAAGTTCATATTTTTTGCTTTTGCTTAAAATTCCACGTGAAATAAAGGCAGCTTACATTATTTCGCAGTTGTAAAAAAAATGTTGCCAGAAACTTTTCGGAACTTTTTCACAAAATAAACAGAGTACAACTCCATCAACATTATTTCGTAGATATTCCGCACAAGTTTTTTTCATATGCATTTTGACAGCATTTCACGTGAAATGTTGCACAGAGTACCAGGCTTTATACACAAAAATAAAATAAAAAACCACAACAACAAGGAATTTTGAGGTAAAATTATAAGCACTCGTGGTTTTTTGCTCATATTACAGCCATTTATGGACCGAACAGGCTGTTTTTCAAAAGCAAATAGTTCCGTACTAAATGCGACATAAATATGTAACTACCAAGTTCCCATCGCAACTGGGGTCCCCGGAAAATCCATTTCAACGGACAGACAGACGGACATCGTTAAATGAACTTCGCTCCTGCTACACAGAAAAAAATTATAATTAATTCCCATCAAAAAAATTTGTGATATTAATTAAAAAATTAATTAAATTTGCACCAGTAAATAAATTAATAGTATCAATTAAATTTAAAAATCAAATTAAATTATTCACTTGATTAAACATTTAATTTACTTGTTTAAAAGTTTAATTCACTTGATTAAATTTTTAATTAAAACTGATTCTATTTGTGATTGTTGCTTTAGTTAGTGAACAATTTTGAAGAATTTTTTCTCTGTAGGAACCCAGAATATATATACTTTTTAGAATCTAAGATCGATATTGTAGAAATTACAAACGGAATACCTTCAGTGAAGGGTATACAAATTAAACGAAAATAAATATTATTTTCACAACTTTTAAGATTTTCTTCTTCGAAACTTTAAAGAGGGTAAAATAGAAACTAATTTTTTTGCTCCTTTTTAATCAGTGATATCATATTGAATTGCTGAATTGCTAAATATTATTTATGATTTTAAGAAATGAAATTCTTCTTTTCAAAATGTAAAAATAATATTTTCTTGAAACTTCCTTTTGGCGTTCAAACATTCAAATATCCGTTAATTTGTGTTATTCTTGTTAATGTTTTTATTGTTTTGCCATTTGTTAATGTATTTGTAAATGTTTTCTTTACAAAACTAACACATTTATGTATGTTTGTTTATGTGTGCAAATGATATGAAAGAAAATTCATATTTATGTTTGCATATTTCGAAAACAGGTCGATCCTTAAACGTAGTGTTTTCCTGTTAATCTTACTTAGATATTGTAACTATGACACAGTGGGGAATTTTCTAAAAAAAACAAAAAAAAAAAAAAAAAAAAAAAAATACAGAGTGAGAGTGCACGGTTAAATTTTAAAACTCGAACAGCAATCGAACCAAAGACACCTGTTTACCTTTCCTTTTTCCCCATATCGCACTTGTTAGTGTGTTAACTCAATATGTTTGTTTTTTCACTTTTTGCGAAAAATCGACACCTAATTTTCATAACTATCCGCTGTAAAAATATAAGTCTTTTTTTTTGTCTACTTTTCGGTTGGTTTAAAAATTCTTTTTCATATGTCTTCAATGTAAAATTAAAAGTAGTTTTGCTTCTACTGAAATTTTTTTTAATTTTGAGTTAATACAGTATTGTTGAACAAGTGCAATATGTTCGCTAAAATTCAGAAACTTTTACTAAAATAGCTAAAGAGTGTCCCAAAATTAACGCAAGATTTGAATTTGTCGCCATTTGTACAGTAAAGTGTGGGCAACTCTATAAAAAAATTCGACAGCTGCTAGTTAGTTAGTTAGTTAGGTTAGTAAAAATGGAGCGATACACGGTGGAACAACGTGTCTTCATTATTGAACAATATTTAAAAACAATAAAAGCTTGGCGGCTGCATTTCGAAAATTTCACACAAAATATGATCGGAATATTGTTTTAACTTTGTCAACTGTGAAGAGATTAATTGAAAAATTCAGGGTGACTGGAATAATCAAATGTACGTAAAAAACGTTTGTGCCTAGCCAAAATCATTAAAAAATAACGTTTCGCTGTTAGTCAGCTTTCGAACACAAAAACAAAACTGTTCTTATCCAACTCAATAAAAGATGAGTACATTTAATTCCGTTCACAAAACTTCATTGTGTTCGGTTCGGCTTATTAATGTTTGTCCCTCCCACAAGCTGTTCGTGGTGCGGTCGTTGCTAAAATTTTTGGTTTGTTCATTTTTTTTTATTAATGTAAAAAAGGAAACATTGAACATTAAAATATAATGTTTGTCTACAGTACCACTACAATTGTTCTGTTTTTAAATTAAGAATAGAACACTGTACAATGTTCGGCTCTTTGTTGAAAATAGTTACGAACGGTATTAAGGATTGTCTTCGTCTACAGAATCACTAAAAAAGGATGTGTTTATAGTTTTGCTTGCAGTTTCATTGCTGCTTGTATATTTCATTCCCTTGCTAATATTTGAGAGTATTTTTTATATCCGTACTTTGACTAGAGCGAACCTTTTTTTGTTGCTTCTAAACGGTCACACACTTACGAAAACTAGACGTCTAAACTTCTCTCCAGTTTTTTTTTGTGATAGGGACACAGTTTGAAAATGTTCGATGATTTGAAAGTGTATTTGAATTGAATTATGCGGGCCTCCACCCTAGGCGAATTCATATAAACAATGGTGGTAATATTACAACAAGTACTATAGCAGAAACACAACATTGTATGCTTTTTTGGTTGTTATCGTTGGTAGATATATTAAAAACACAAACAACTTTTGACATTTCTCTCTCTAAGTAAGAGAAAAAAGCTGTGTTTTCAACGCCACCTGAAAAGTGAATTCGCCTTGCCTCCATCGTTTAAACATTAAAATTGACGTTATGACGTTCCCTTAATTGGGAAATCAAAACTTTACTTTAAATACCCTTGCCTTTGCTGTAGCTTGGAAACTTTTATATTTAGTCCAATCTTTTTTCTTAATCGTTATATCGAAATTCCCCCACTGTGCATATGTTTACTAGTATTTACACAATCTCACACCCATATATTAATTTATCTACACAACTAATCGTTTAGTTCCTTGTAAAACTAATTTTGTACCTTGTTAACTGTTTTTGTTTTCGATAATTTTCCCCATTTGTGAGAATTGTGCATTAGTTGTATTACAGAAAAGATTAATTGCAAACAATTTGTTTGAAATATTGTTAGCAATCAAACAAAAATATGATTGTTTTTCAAAAAAAAAAAAAAAAAAAAAAAAAAAAAAAAAAAAAAAAACTACTAGAATAAAGTAAAAGTATTTTTGGAGGGGTTTTAAAAGTTATGGCCAGTAATACATTTTAAAACAGCTGATGTTTTTTTTTTTTGTCAAAATAAATTTAGTACAACCTTTGCTGTTGTTTCAATGATAAATTTCTGGAAATATTTGGCTATTAAAACGGCTTAAATGAATTAGTTTCGAAATAAATTAATTATTTCATTATATTGTTGAATTGATGTTTAAAATAAGTAATAAAATAAATATGTTAAGATTACACCAATTACACTGTACAACACAAAAAATAAATGCGTTCTAACAATGGATTCTGTGCTAAAATTCTGTAACTTTTTAACGACAAAAAATTGTCGTAAAGTAGTCAAAATTCGTTAGCTAACGGTAATTGTCGTTAAGAACTATTCTGTAATGAAATTTTACCAACTTTTATCGGCAAACAATGTCGGTAGCTAACGATACAAAAAAGTTCTTGTCAAATAATAACGATAATAAATATACTGTTGAAAGATTAAAAATATAGAGTAAAGAAGTCAATTTTTTTACACAAAAAAAGGAAAAAAGTATAGCCGATAAAGCCCGACCCTACATAACAGTATTTGGGCGATCATGTGTCCGCAAAAAAAGTATGTTTTGAGGTTAAGATTCACATAAGAGATTTTTGTGCCAAATATTATCTAAATATCTACTACTAAATATAACTACTATGAGATAACATAGAAGCTATTATTATGGTAACTTATTTTAAGTGCATTCGTATGGGAGCTGTGGTCAAATATGGACGGATTCTAATATTGCTGATTTATGTAGGTTGCAACAAAATATTTTTGGACCTAATTAAACCAAAATGTCTAAAAAACAAGATGGTTAATGGGCAAAAAACCCTATTCCGGAAAGAAGTTTGCATGTGGGCTATGAAAAATAAAAACCCGCTTCTCCGCTTTTTAAAAGCGGTGGCAATAAAATCATATGCGCCAAATTTTATAAAATTATTGCCGAAATTCGACCTGTAATTTGCGCACAAAGTTATCTTGGACAGACAACCAGCCAGCCTGATAGAAGGACGGACCTCGTTAGATGGATTCGGAAATTGATTTTGAGTCAATCGTTATACTTAAAGGTGGGTTCAGAATCTATATTTAAATGTGTTACACACATTTGCACAAACACATAATTTCCTCTTCAGATACAGTAGTGTGGGTATAAAAAGTAAGAGCAGAATGTTGTGCTAGAGTGGTTAAGGCACCTCGAACTTTTTCCCTATGTATCATTCATGTTTTGTTAAAATAAATTTTTTACAAGCAAATTTATTTTATATTTTTTATTAATTTTAAAAATTTTAACTTTGACGTTCTTACATTTTTACCGATATTTGTCGTTATTTTTTCTTATCGAATAAATTTGTTAACTTAAAATAGAGAATAACAAATTCGTTAAGGTGACCGAGATTTCTCGTTACTTAACGATATCGGTAGTTAAAATAAAAAAGTTACAGAATTGAGGTACTGGTAGGTTTTAAAGGTGCTTTTTACGATTTGTTAGAATGGAGCCAAAATTTAGCGTTTCGCAGCTGGGGAGGGGGAGTAAGAGGGTTAATATGTTCCAAAAATATATGCGCCGTAACATTTTCTTCAAATTTATACCTCAGATGTAAAGAACACAAGTTTTATATACCAATATGCCGCACGAACAGCCCAGTAAAGAACTACCTTAAGCCCTTATGACACTACATTTTTAATGCATTGTTCAAGTTTTGGTGAACAGTACAAATATAATGTAATACAAAAATTTACCAAGTGCAAAGAGTTAAGCTGTATTAAGATAAATGGCAAACTGTCAAAAATTTTACTAAAGTTATCGATAAAAAATTCAGTAAAATGTCAAAAAAAAAAAAATGTAAAATTGTTTAACTTAAAATTTACATTTCAAGCTTGAAATATTAAAAGTGTTGCTGAATCAGCGGTTTATGGGCAAATTCAGCGATTGACCGCTTTTTGTTTTTAGGTTTCTCATAAACAAAAAGTTGGCAGCATTTAATAAAATAAACAAAACAGGGATGTCCAAGTTGTTTCAATTGTACTTTTTTGTTGATACTTTTTAAACTAAGATTTATAATACCTTTTTGTGGTGTTTTTTATGAACAAAAATAAAATTAATTTCAACTAAAAATATCTTTTACTACAATTAGGGTAAAAAAGTACAATTTTTTAAGCTTGTTGGTACAATTTTAAAAATTCTCAACGCCATCCCTGAAACAAAACCATAACAAAAACAAAAATCCAAAAAAACTTTGTTTACATTATTTATAGTTTGCTCTCTCTAACATTTAGTGTTTCTTTCTATCAATTCTATATCAATTACTGAATAAAAAATGTAGTGTCATAAGGGCTTTACTAAACAATTTTATTCAGAAAATTCGATTTCTTTTTGGAAAAAACTATTTTTACGAACACTTTTTTTTCGCAAAGTCGGGCATATACATTTTCAAGTCGAAAGGCGCGGATTAGAATTTTTTTTTACACACATGGTTTCTTCGGAGACGTTTTTCTATACGTTTAAAAAAAAAATCGACCCACCCTAATGTACTACATTCAAAGTTTAATTAAAATTTCGCAAATTAAGTCTTGATATAATAATTTTTTGTAATTTTTGAAAATTTTGTTATATTGTGATGCATTAATGCGAGATATGCATATAAGCAAATGATTATACTCAAAAATTTTGGTTTTTAGTTAGAAAACTGTAGTTGAACAATTTGGGATGCATATAAGCGATAACCGATGAGGAAATAACCGATAAATACTGTTTATATGAAAGATTTCCTGGAAAATCTTTTAGTTATACATAATCACTTATATCCCGTGTATACAAATATATTTTTCTCTTCGTATATAATTAAACTTTGATAGCTAAAGTCTAGAGTACACGGAATGGGAAAATTCACATGCGTATGTGGTTCTGACGTCATTGCAAAGCCACAATGGTTATTGTGTATTGTGTGCATCGTCCAATTTTTGATAAAAGCTCCCATATAAATACTACACACGAAATTATCTTTCTTATAAATGTTGATATTGACATACAAATTGGCGATATAATAACTAATATCTTAAAGATGGCCACTATGTCATGACAAAATGTAGTGCTGGTAGGTTCAAAATTAACCATAGTTCTTCACATTTAAAGAAGCTCTTTTACTAAAATCAATTTAAGATAAACAAATCTCCAAATGATTAAGATAACTGAATAATATTCGAAACAATAAATTTTTACTTGAATATTGTGCCGGCGGATCCGGGATGGATCATGGGTTAATTTTGAAAATTTGTTTTCAATAGCAATGTCAGAAACCGGTTTATGGAAATATTTTTTTTTACATTTCTTTGACAATCAGTTTGCTTCCGGATCACTCAATTATATGTTTTAGTTATAATATTTTGCAGATTTGCTAATCAAATAGTCCCAGTATGGGAGCATATTTCACGAACGACGCATCGACGATAACATATTTCGGCTGTCATCCAGACAAACAATGTTTGCAAGTGCCGATGCTTTTTGTTATGCTTTCGGCGTAAACTAAGGGGAATCGAGAAATTGGGATCGAAAGTGGCCAAGAACTTGTTGAATAAAGCGAATGCTGGGCCACATGATCATACCACACAGAAAAAATTTTGCCCCAGTAAACGGATTAATCAAAAATAAAATCAGTTTTAATTAAAAGTTAAATCAAGTGAATTTAACGTTTAATCAAGTGAATTAAACGTTTAATCAAGTGTATTAAACGTTTAATTGACAAGATTAATTTGCAACAGCAAACAAATTAATAATATCAATTAAACGTTTAATTCACTTGATTAAACTTTTAATTAAAACTGATTTTATTTTTGATTAATCCGTTTACTGGGGCAAAATGTTTTTCTGTGCATATGTTTCGAAAACTTTTTTACTAGTCATGCATTGCAGCGAGATTTACGCGAAGCCAGTTATGGTGCTGCTGGTACCGTTTTGAAAAATAGACCCAAAAATTCCCACTGCACCCGAAAAAAAAACTTTTTCAATATTCACCTCCAACAAAACTATTTTTAACGAAAATTTTCCACATATTATCGTCACCAGCAACCATATTATGGTTCAACTAGCCCTTCATCACGAACCCACAATCATATTATGATTGCCTCCGAACTATAAATATCCTTCTATCTTATAAATATGTGGGTCCAAATGGGTTAAGATAAGGGCAATTCAAACAGCTTGTTGAATAATTATCCCAAGAATGCAGCCAAATTACCAAAAATAAGATCGAATCAAACAAACAAAAATTTAAATAAAAATAAATAGACGCGCCAAGTTATGTCATGCCATGATGCCTCATAAGATCTTTGAAATTTTTAATTCAAATTTTCACAACTAAAATAAAAAAGCATTTTTATTTTTATAACGACATTTCTTTTTATAATAGACTAAAATAAATTAAGTTAAATATTTGGTTGCTTTAAATTCAAATAAAATTGGGTATAATTTATTTCAATTTTTTTTTTTCAAAGGCAGAAAAAAAGTCTGTTGTAATAATAAACGCGGCATTAAAACGTGCGACATGTCGAAAATAGATTTTTTGGCTTTGTTCATTTTTGTATTCGAATTTCTGAAATTAACTTAACTAAAATTTTGTTTTGTTGCATGAAAGCAAAACTATTTCTATTGTAATAGTCTGTGTGTGTTTTTTTTTTTTTTACAAAACTAAACTTAAAATCTTCTCACTGTGCAGCGAGCGGTAAAACACACAAATACACTAGTGTGCACACGTTAGAAAAGGGATTTTTTTAATGTGTGATTTTTTAGATTTTTGTCTTTGGTTTTGTTTAAATTTTAAAAATAACCAGCCGCATTTTGCAATTGACAAGTGAATGTCAGTCAGTTATTTGGTATGTAAATTTTTATCTACACACACACATTTTGATTACACAAATACATTTAAGACACCATAAAAGTCACACAAGCATCTAAATTTATTTGATTCCTCTAATTCATTTAGTAACAATATCTTTTGTTTTTTTATTTGTTTCAAACACATTTTTGTTTTGAAATTTATACAGAAACTTTTTGCAGGTCTATAGCGAGGGCCAGAAAAATAGCACTTTGTGATTAAATTAAGATTAACATTGAGGGGATTCACAAGGTGTTCATCCTATCGAGCCATATTATAAAAAAATTATTTTTGTGTTTTAAACAAAAAAAGTCCTAAATCAACCCAATTTTGGAAAAAATTGCCCGTTAGTTTTTCCCTTCTTCCATTTTTCCTATTTAAATTTAACTGTAACAAGTCAGAGTGCTATATTCGGCTGTGACGAATCTTTGATACGCTCCACCGACTGTTCAGCTATTTCCGGAATGATATCTAAATGATATCTATTTATTATTAATTTATCTTTATAAATACAAACATCAGCATTCAAATTGGTTGCGGTTTAGATCTATATTAAATTATGGACCGACAATCTTGATCTTGGGTAAATTATGGACCGATCTTCACGAAATTTTACAGTGTCATTTCTAGTCGAATAACAAGAATTTTTGCAAAATCTCATATCATTCTGTCCGTTGTTCCACCATTTATGTTAGTTTTTGTAACAAAATTATCAATTTTTTAAAGTGGTGGTTCCACATTTTGATTCATAGCTCTGATCCTACTGAACCGATTTTGCTGAAATTCAATCCCAAACTGCTTAGGATAACTACAAGCAATTTGACACCTAGTTTGTTCATTTCTTTTGAGTTTTTCGAAAGTGAGCGTGTTTTCAACAGACGGACAGACATATGGACATGGCTAAATCGACTTAGAATTACTCAAGGAGCCAGAATATATGTACTTCATGGGGGCTGAGGTGAATAATAAAAAAGTTTCACACGGAATGACAAACTAAGTATACCCTCTTCACAACTAATTTTGGTGGAGGGTATAAAAATGGGAAAAAATTAAAAAACTCCCAGGGAATTTTTATTCATAATTGGCCTGATTATAAATGATTTCATTCGAAATCTTAGCTCTTTAAAGCTATTGAAGTTCTCCTTTAATATACCAAAGCAATTACCAATACGGACACGATATTTAGAAAAGTTTTTCCTATAAGATGTAAAAGGCGTCACCTAAAAGGGGACTTAAAGGGATAAGCACTATTTCCAGCGATTCAATGAAGAGGCGAAAAAAGTCATTCAGGGTGCTTTGTTAGGGGAGAGTTTAAAACTATTTTGGCTTCATGTACGCTGCCTGGGTAATCTATTGTTAGTTGTTTTATTCGTAACTTGTACTCACAAACTGCTTGTACATTAATCGCATATTGACGTTTCCGCGACTTCCCCCGGGTTATGTGCGTAGTTAAAGCATCTTGAGTAGTCAGACGTCTTAGTGTCATATTCAGTGGCTAAAACTGGCTTAGCTAATTTTTTAATCAAAGAGGAATGTACTGGCATTCTTCGGATTTTCAAACAATTTAAAACAGGTGAATGCAAACTGGAATGAACCAAACATCAAAGTGACAGAGCTCCTTGGGGTCCGATGGACTTCATTGGGTTCGAAGTAGTAGCTTAGTGCTTAATTGAGGCGCTACGGGTGTTAGTAGCCCTCGGGGGACCGGTCTGACTCTTGGTGAGGTCTCCGTTAGTATGATTTTTGCGGGAAATGCTTCCTAACTTTCAGGATGATTTTTCTTAAAGTCAATCTAAATTTTCTTTGAAAAGATACTATCGGGGAGCACGTAGTGGTTGTAGTTGATATCTAATTGGAGGACTGATCCTTGCCCTAAGGTTAAGTTCGGTTTGGAGAAGGATCCTTAGATACCACTGATATACAATAGAAGCTGCTGGGATTTTTAATAGCCGCGGAGATTAGATAGCTCTGGCTTCTAAACAAGGGGCGAGTGTATAATTTTTGGTAGATTATGCACTCGGATTGCTACCTGTGTCAGCACATGATCCATAACTCACACAGATCCACCGTGAAGTGAAGTGGCAAGACAATCATTCATGTGAATCAAAATCACAGTTGACGTGCTTAACTGAGGCGCTACGGGTGTTAGTAGCCCTCGGGGGACCGGTGTGACTCTTGGTGAGGTCTCCGTTAGTATGATTTTTGCGGGAAATGCTTTCTAACTTTCAAGATGATTTTTCTTAAAGTCAATCTAAATTTTCTTTGAAAAAATACTATCGGGCAGCATGTAGTGGTTGTAGTTGATGTCTAATTGGAGGACTGATCCTTGCCCTAAGGTAAAGTTCGGTTTGGAGAAGGATTCTTAGATACCACTGCTATACAATAGAAGCTGCTGGGATTATTAATAGCCGCGGAGATTAGGTAGCTCCGGCTTCTAAACAAGGGGCGAGTGTATAATTTTTTGGTAGATTATGCACTCGGATTGCTACCTGTGTCAGCACATGATCCATAACTCACACAGATCCACCGTGAAGTGAAGTGGCAAGACAATCATTCATGTGCATTAAAATCACAGTTGACGTCTTCGCAAAAAAAAACAGCACTTTGTCTTTGAAAGATGCTTCAGGTAACTTTACTTACGAGCCTTTTATATACCCTACACAGCCAGGCATTTCTTTCGTGGTGGAGGACAACATTTCTTGACGTTCTCTTGCAATAGGCCAGCATAAAAATTTGTTTTCGAAATTTAATATTGCTTTTAAAACACGTTTTGCGACATTTCGAATTGTGCCTCCATCAACCACATTAAGAAGGGTAAAGTAGTACTTTGCGTATTGAAAGTCCATCAACTAACCGTTAAGGTTCGATTTTTAACTGTATATTTATTGAAAGCTGCGGTGTTCTTGCTTTTATGTTAAACATAACATCGTCTTTTAAAAGGTCCACAATATACACAAATTTCTCTGATCGAACCTGAATTATCTGATTAAATCGAATCTCGTCAAATTTCCTTTACACGTTTTGCCATCACTTATCAGATTGTAGGACTCCAAGGTGGACGCTTCTGCGGTTAGTGAGCAAATTGGCAACGTTTATTAAATACATTTCATTATGTTGCTCTGCCTCGTCTTATTCGCCTACAAATAGGTTCAATGAAGTTTATCCAAAATGTTTTTTTCTTATTTACTTGAGTCAGCCATTACATGGCGGATCCCATTAAGACCAAGGCAGGTCCGTGACAGAAGGAGTTCTATATCCTCCTCCTCAGTTGCGGCAGTTAAAAGTGTCCGGTTCCCAGACGCTGTGCATGCCTACCTATAAGACAGTGTCCCGTAACAACTGATACCAAAAAGTATACGTCCCTTTTAGTCATCGATAGTAGAGACATTGTTCGCCCGTCATCCATGCCACAATTGCCTGGCAGTCATTCATTTAGTGTTCGCGACCCATCTGTCATTAGCGATATCGACAGTCGTTTACCAAATTTCCAGTTTGCAGGAGAGTAGAGGTACCCCAACGCCTTCCATATCCAGTAGAACCCATAAGGCCTAGGAATTTCATCCGCCCAAATGTTCCCCAGTATGTCCCCGTGGCCTGAGCCCTGAGCCCAATATGATTCTGATATCAAAGTTCTCAGCATTCTTGCTTAGAGATGAGCGGCAACTATCTCTGCCTGGACTGGTGTCAATGCTTGTTTCCAAACCATGATTGTGTGGAAAAACCGCTCAAAAAGTTTTAAAAAACTCTAATGAGATACATTAATTATAAAAGTGCAATAGTTGCCAATCAAAGCAGCTAATTTTGTCCGATTGAAGTTGTAACACTTCGAGTGATTATAAGGGCTAAGAAATCATTAAAAGCTGAACTCTCTTTTTGGTGTGCTTAAGCAGCAATTCTTAAAATCAGTAAACATATAAACCATCTCTAAGCGCATAAAATAGGGCGTTAAAACTACCAATACAGGCCATATGAATTTGACAACATTTATCGCAGTGTTGCCACAGTATAATTTTTTAAAGTACTTATTCTATATGGGGCACTGATTTACAGCTGTTGAGTTTTAACTACAAATAAATTGAAGTTTAGTTCAACTAAACCAGCGTTTAAACATTCACTGATTCATTAGTCGTAAGCACGTAACATTAAAAAGTGTTAGATGTATATAATTTAACATATTTTTCGCTGAAAATAAATCGTCATAAAATTCGAAAAGACGTATTTTCGTTGAAAATAAATCGTCATAAAATTCAAAAAAGACCTCTAAATTGTAAAGACAATAAAAAAAATTTTATAAAAAAAAATTATAAAAAACGCTAAAATTGGGATAATTTGAAGACTAAATATCAAAAAAAAAGCTTCCACATTTTCCAATTCACTTTTTAAAAATATTAAAACTCAATAGCTAGCCTCTTAGGCTGGGTTTGTAAGATCTCAGTTAATTTAGGTTTAGTTAACCTGAAAACAGATTTGTGCCGGAACAGGTTAATTTTGGCTAAAATGTTGATCTTAAATAAAATTATAAAAAAAAACACATATCATCGGAAAAATCCGAGTTTCGGTCTACGTTAAACTAAGTTTAAACTTAATCCACATCTAAAAAATCCGGCCTTAGTATCCTTTTACTGTAGGGTGCTCTTTACTTTTGCTTGGTTGTAACAATGTTTATACAGTTGCGAGTTGTGATTTAAATATTCAAGCCTGTAAACAATTCGATTGAGTGTAATTACAATTCAAAACTGTTAACAGAGCACAAAGTGCGAGTCTCAGTCTGTGTGTGTGTGTGTGTTTGTATGTGTGTCTCTGAAACTGATGTGTCGATTTGTTTGGGCAACCAAATCAAACCATTCAACCATTTCGAACACGAAGTATTTAATTCGCTTTTCATATACTTTTTTTTTGCCAGTCTCTGAATACTCAAATACTCTTGTTTTTGGTTAAAATTTTGCTTTTTGTTTTATTCAGTTTTATTCAGTTTAGTTCTGTTTCGTTTCATTTTAAAGTCTGTCTGACAAAAATTTATTTATTCCTTTTTATTTTTTATTTTTTTTTTTTAACGACAACAACGACCGACCACAATATTCTGATGCAACTTTTGGGTTTTGGGTGGTTGCATCATTTTGTTTGGCTTTCACAAACGTTTTAAGATTTTTGTGTTATAATGTCGTTGTAACAATGTCGATTTAACATTTTAGCATCTCGTGTTCAAAAATTCATTCAGTAAACAAAAATAAAAGACAATAAATTTACTGATAATTTTGCTTAACAATATTTTAGTTGCCTTGAGGCAATTAAGTGCAACAACAAATCCTTTGTTGTCGTATGGGTTTGTGGCATGAATCGATAATAAGTTTGTTAAGTGTGTTGATGTGAAGAAATACTAATTTGACAGAAATATTATGGACATTTTCAAAATGAAAATAGAACATTATTTGGACTGCTAATTGCTTGAAACATGATTGGGCTTAAGTTTGTAGTGAGGAAATACTTTAGGGATTAACTGCCTGTTTTTAGAAAACGTAAACTAGTGAGTGAGTGAGAAATTATATAGAAAACAAAAACAAATTTTCGTTTTTTTTTGCTGTTTTCAATATAATTTCTCACTCACTCACTTGTTTACGTTTTCTAAAAGCAGGCAGTAAATTTGTAAGAAAATATATGAATAGACTGGGAAGTTTTTGTGCAAAAGGTGGGTACTCTTTTTTTTTAAAAAAAGAACAAACATTTTTTAAAATAGGTATTTTTTAAACGTTTTTTTTAAGAAACCTGCTTTTGCTAAAACCAGTTATCTTTCCGAAAAGTTCTTTAATAGCAAAATATTTTGTACATTAAGAACAATTTTGATTTTTAGTCGAACTGTTAATTTTTAATTTTTGATATTCCTTAATCAGGCTCGAGTTCATCAAATTTAATTTTCATTAAATTATTATCACTGAGGAAGGAATTTTACAACTTGGAATTTTCTATTAAAATTTATTGATAATTTTTGTACATTTTTAAATTCCTTTTTTATTGTTAACTTTTTTTTATTAATGTACAAAGATACAGTTTTATGTAAAAAATTTAATTTTTTATGCGATATTGTTCGAATTTTTTTAATTGAATTAATGCGCTATTTTCAAACTGAGGAACGCAATTATCGGGCATGTCCTGGAAATCGAAATCACGTGAAATTGAAATTTAAAGAAAAGTAACGGCTATGTCGACTTATATACTAAAAGAGCAACAGAAGATGACGAAATTTGTTCGTCGTTTTCAAATTAATCTCTGTCAGCTTAAACTAAAAACATTTTTGTCACCAATATTTCTTTCATTTCATAGTAAAAAACAATTTATTTATTATCTAAAAAAATTTCAACGTAAAGCAAAAATTTTGGTTTGGCATCGAAAAGTTGTTTACGTTTTACTACGAATAATAATAATGCGTTTTAGAATTTAAAATATTTTTTTTTGGTTTTGTTATTGAATAATCGTAATGCCCTTAAAACATATTTCGACAGTAAACAAATACGTTTTTAATACAGTTTTATTTTTTTTTTTGTCTGGTATTATCAGTTGCCAACTAATCTAGTTTTTTTATATTTGTTCTTAATGTTCTTAAAAATTTGTTTGTCTAAAAAGATTTTGTTTTGAAGTGTTTTACGTCTATACCATGAGGTATGTTATTTTTTTTTTTTTTTTTTTTTTAATTTTTCACGTTTTCTTGTCTAGTTCGTTTACTTTTTATTTTAAATTATTCATGCTTTTGTTTTTAATTATATTAAATATTAAAAGTCTTTAGTGTTAAAATTTGCGATTTAAGTATTTAATGATTGAGAATAACGCACCAGGGAAACAGTATTATTTTTTTTCCCACAAAGTTTATATTTGAAACTAGATTTCTTATTCAAGTTATACCTATTTTTAGAAAGAAATTCCAAAACTTACACACCTGCAATGGTCTCTAATGATGTTTTAGAAGAACATGAATCCTATTCTTTACCAATTTACGTGTTTGACAGGATATTTTTATATTATTTCCATGAGGAAATATCTAAGCCTCCATAGTTGTAAACAAAACAAGTAAGAGTGCTTTATTTGGCTTTTCCGAATCTTTAATACCCTTAACCTAAAGTAATGCAGCGTCTTAGACCACTTATCCACTAACACTCATTATCCAACATAATAAAAAAAAAAAATATTGAATCTGGGAATTGGTGAGTCACATTTATTATATAAATTTTCATATTAATTCGAATGTGTATTCTAAGTCAAATTACAATTTTAAAAGCTTTTTCCGGGAATAGAAGTTTTGAGTACATTTTTTTCGTTTTAAAGACATTTCTCTATTTAATGTATTTGATATGTGTAAAAAAGAAAAAAAGTCTGCACATAAAAATAAAAAAAACACCGGCAACAGGGGATTTTATGACTAAAATTAGAGGCAATCGTGGTTTTTCGCTGCTATCTCAGTTATTTCAAGACCGATCTGGATGAATTTCAATAGCAAAATTAAACGGAGCATAAGTGACAAAAATAGGTGCCATAATTTCTAGGGGCTTCAGAAAACCCATTTCAACAGAAAGGCGGACATCGTTTATATATTTTATAGATCAGCATGATAGAAATTACAAACGGAATGACAATCTTATATTGGGTGATTTTTTAAGAGCTATAGGAAAGTTTTTTTTAAAAAAAAACACATAAAATTCAGAAAAATGCATGAAATCTTTATTCGAATCGATAGTACGGTCCATATAATTTAATGTTTGAAGATTATTTTATGCAAATGTTGACCGTGACTGCGCCTCAAATGGTCAATCCACTTAGTCCAATTTTGGCATACTCTTTCCAACATTTCGGCCGGTATCTCATGAACAAATGCTTCAATGTTGTCTTCCAATGCGTCAATTGAAGCGGGCATGTGTGTATAGACATAAGCTTTAACATAGCCCCACAAAAAATAGTGTAAAGGCGTTAAATCGCACGATCTAGGCGGCCAATTGACCGGGCCCGAACGTAAAATAAAATGTTCACCGAACTCGCCTCTCAATAAGTTCATTGTTAAGCTTGCTGTGTGGCATGTGGCACCGTCTTGTTGAAACCACATGTCATGCTCTTGCATTTTGGGCAAAAAAAAGTTGGATATCATCTCACGGTAGCGCTCACCATTCACAGTTACGTTACGATTCGCATCATCTTTGAAGAAGTACGGTCCAATGATGCCACTAGCCCATAAACCGCACCAAACTGTGACTTTTTCTGGATGCATTGGTAGCTCTTGCAATGCTTCTGGCTGATCTTCACTGCAAAATCGACAATTCTGCTTATTAACGTACCCATTGAGCCAAAAACGAGCTTCGTCGCTGAACACAATTTTTCGATAAATTTTTTGATAATTTTTTGATAATTTTTGATAATAAAATTCAATAATTTGCAAGCGTTGTTCGTTTGTAAGACGATTCATGGTTAAATTATAGACCAAACTGAAGATGTTTGACAGTGAAACAAAACACGAAACGTGCGTCAGCTGTTTAAACCGGTGTGGCCAAAAACATAATAGCTAAAAAAAATCACCCGATATATGCCCTTTTTACCTGTGGTGAAGGGTTGAGATTTATTGGTACAATTTTTGCTCACCGATCTAGTTTAATTTTTAAAGCATACTATTGCATACTCTATGTGATATAATTATACAACTACCTAGTCACTATTAAAAGTATTAAATAATATATTTTTAACTATAAATTACTTTTTTATCTATTTTAAATATAAATTCACTAGCAACCCAAAAAAAATGTCAAAATGAAACAAGAATGAATCGTATGAACAGCATGTTTGGCAAACTAGTTTCAGAGAGCGGAACGAGTGGTTAATATCGTCGTATGAACATAGCATAATACAACCCACATTTTTCAATATTTTCGATAATTCGATTTTTTTTTGTTTTCTTTCATATTTCTTAATAAATTAACTGTAATTTTAGTCTATTCATTCATTAAATCAAATAGAAAAATATTATATATTAAAAAATAACCTGCAATTTATAACTTTGTATACAAATACATTTTTTATTATAATTTTTTTTTAATAACACTAATTTAATAAGAAAAAAAGTAGAAAGAGCAACTTGAATAAATTAATACAAAATTTTCTTTAAGAATTAAAATAATATTGTTTGAAAATTTGAAATCGAAATACATGCAAGAATTCAAGAACATAAAAAATAAATAAAATTTATTTTTTTTTTTTTTTTTTGCAAAGAATATTTGAAAAACACATGCAGGCATCATTTACTTGGAAATATTGAGTTTGAAGTTTTCTTAAAGAGTTATGCAAAGTAAATATAAAACAAAATCAAAATTTAAAAAAAGATTTTAAAAAACAAGCAAGAGTGCTTTATTCGGCTGTGCTGTATCATTAATACCCTTCTCCTAATGTAATTCAGCGTATAAGACCGCAGTCCCACTAACACACCTTATCAAACAGAATTCGGCTATGCCAAATCTTATATACCCTTCAGCATGGTGAGGGAAGAACAAAAATTTATATAAATAATGTTCTTTAAATATAAATAAAAATTAATTGAGCCACGAAAACTTTTCATTTCGTCATACCGAAGAATATGAGAAAATCAAAACAAGGTATATATGTATCTACTTTAGTCAGTTTCCTCTTTTGCCAAAGTTGATGTTTGAAATTCGTTTTATAATTTAATAATCTTAAAATCGTTTATTAGAACATAAAAAAATTAAATAAAAATAAAAAAAAAATATTTTTAGACTCGCAACCTCATGAGTCTCAGGCGAGAAGTTAAAGCGTTAAATTAAAATATATTGAGTCTGCGTGCTTGCTTCTTTATTTGAGCGGCATATCATGTGCATACATAAATGTTAATGGGCTTGTATGCACAAAATTAAACGAATTAAAATAAGACAACAAAACAACAACAACCACTAGGGATTTTTTTGGAAAATTTAGAGGCATTCGTGGTTTTTTGGTCATATCTCAGCCATTTATGGACCGATCTTGTTGAATTTCAATAGCAAGAAATGGTGGACTATATGTGACATAACTGTAAAACAACCTAGGCGCTATCATGTCTGGAGTCTCCGGAAAACACCTATCAAACGTAAGACGGACAGACGGACATCGTTAAATCAACTTCTCTCCTCATAAGGACCAAAAATATATATACTTTATAGGGTCAAAGATCAATATTGTAGAAATTACAAACGGAATGACAAACTTATATATACCCTTTTCCAGCTGTAGTGAAGGATATAAAAATATATTGAGTACACTTTTTTCGTTTAAAACACAGTTTTCTTTTTAAGCGTCAAATCATGATCGTATTTGTTATGTATAAAAAAAAAATTAAAAAAGTCTACAGATAGAAAAAAACAACAATCTGGCTGAATTTTAATAGCAAAATTTAACAATGCATATGTTACAGAAATATATATAACAACCTAGTTCCCATCATTTCTGGGGTCTTCGGGAAACCTATTTCAACGGACGGACGGACATCGTTAAATTAACTTCGCTATTTTAAAGGACTCTAAATATATATTATACATTGTTGGGTCTAACGTCAATTAAGTAGATATTACAATCGGAATGACAAACTTATACCATATGTCTATACCCTTTCCACCTGTGGTGAAGGGTATACAAATTGCAGTAAACAGCTTTTGCAAAGACAATTAAAAAAAAGTATTTCGAAAAAACTTGTTAAAACTTAGTTTTGCTGAAAGCTTTTTTCAAAACCTTTTTAAAAATCTAAAGGTGAATTGCTTTTTCTTAGAACATTTGTATAAAGCTTTATTTAAGAAAAGTTTAAGAAAAGCCTTGTTACTAGGCTCATTTAAGAGAAATTCATGTAAAAAACTTTTGTTGAGTAATCAAATATGATATCTTATATTTCTTGTTTTTTCCATTAACTCTTTAAAAAAGTCGTTTTTTGACTAAATTTTTTCTTTTTTAATGTTGGGAAAACTTTTTGAAAAAAAAAACTTTAAAAAAGCTTGTTTTTAAAAAAAATTTTATAAAAACTTTTTTTGAGGAAAATGTTCGTCAAGATCTTATCTTGAGAAGATATTTTGTAAAAAACAAAAAATTATTTTGATATTTTTTTTGTACTATTTGTGATAAAACGTATTGTTTAGAAATATGTATTGCTAATTGAAGCCTTTTAAAAGTCGTATGACAGGAAATTAATTCTTTTTGATTTTTCGTTTATTTACAGAGTCTACGCACGGCGTGGACGGCCCTGCATCGTGGCGTTTAACGCTCGATCAGGATCTTATCGACACGCTAAAAGGCAGTTTCCCCAGTTGGTTTCAACCGCAGGCAACCAGCAATTTATCGAACACAACAACAACAACTTTTGTTACTAAACGCAACAACCAAACCGGCAACAACAACAACAACATCAGTAGTAGCAATAATATCACTACTACTCTCTATACAACAGCCAATACAAATAACAATAAGCAGACAACAACAACTTGCAACGGCAACAGTATAACAATAACAGCAGCACCTGGACTACAGAACAGTATAAATTTGTTAAATAATACAATTTGTGTGACACCCATAACAATCGATACAACTGCTACATATTTAAATACTCATCCGCAGCAACAACAACAACAACAACAACAACATAAATTACTAAGTAACGTTAATAAAATAAACAGCAACAATAATACACTCCATTTGCACCAGTTAAACGGTTTAGCTGCCACTTCCTTACTTACAACAACAAAATCCGCCGCAATCACTTGCAACACCTCAATCATATCCACGTTATCCGCCTCGCCTGCCTCTAGTATCACCTCGAATTGTTCGGCCAGTTCACAATCAACGATCTCATTAAAAAAGTCACAACCCATAAATTTAAGCAACGGAAAATTGCCATTAAATTGTAAAACAAACCTTAAAGCAAATAATTACAAATCGTCGTCGTCGTCATCATCTTCTTCTAGCTCCTCATCTTCTTCATCATCGTCTTTTTCGTCCTCCTGCTCGTCACCATCGCGTTCGTCGGCTTCTTCAAAGTCCTCCAATAGTGATTTCCCAACGAAAACCCATGTAAAGACACATAAAAACCTTAACGGCCACACAACAAAAGCATTACCAATAAATTTAGCTGCATTGACGACGACATCGCCACCAGTAGCTGCATCAGCACCATCTCTAGTAGGCGTTACGACAGTTGGAGCTTTGACAGGTTTGGCTGGTGTGAATAGTCTACATCAGCCGATAGCATCTGTTGGTGCTACCACAATAACACGAGTAATTCCAAAATCACCATCGCTTCACAGCCTGAGTGGTGGTTCATTACTTGCGACATTCTCATCACCGGGCTCGGCAGCAACATTTGAAATAATTTCCGATTCATCGTGTAACGGTCTACTGACATCGGCACACTTGAGTGGGAAGAACGCATTTGAGCACTCATTTCACGATATAATACTATTGCAGGAAGCGTACGACGATATGTCAGAGGGTAAGTAAGAAAATAATTGTGGACATTTGAACAGGGTGGGCCATTTGTCACTGAACATCCGTTAATAATTCGGCATATTTTTGGCAAAATCTTAAGCGGCTTGTGTAGTCCTGCAAAAAATTTTATGTACCATTTGTGTCTTGTACGGAAACAGCAATATTTTTTCGGGACATTTTAAGCTGAGTGACACTTTTACGAGTCGATGTATCAGGGTTCTCATTTACACTCTCCTGAACTTGTTCGATATTATCTTGGCTTCGTACACTCCCAGATAAGTCACTTACAGATCCCGATTACTGAAAACGAGCCACTTTATTGCGTACTTGATTTCGTGAAGGTGCATTTATGTTGTTAAACAAATTTCGAACTATTTTTGGGTTCGAATTATGGAATTTTGACTAGCAAATTAAAACACAACGATTAAAGCACGGCACACAATCGTATAAATGTCTCCCAAACGTTTTTTCTAATAGAGGCTGTTTACATTAAGGGTGATATCGCTGCGAGATGTCCCCTGCGACTCGTGTTTATAGGCAAGTGTAGATAAGCTTGCAGGGTAGTAAAAGTCGCACATAATAAGAATTGTGCCACTTCTCTTTTACATATTTCTTTCTCTCATATTTTTGATATGTTATGTATGATCAGTGCTGCCAAGTTCAGTTATGTCCAAAATTTCTCCAAATATTTCTTCTTTGGTTAAATCAGACATTTTGCTTTATTTTTCTTAATAAATTGTTTTCAGTATTGCCTATTCGGCATATTAATTTTACATTTGCTGCCAAACTGACAATTAATAACCTTATGGCAACACTGCTACGAATAAACGAGTAAGAAGAATGGATCAGTTAATGCAAAAAAGTCCACTGACTGTTGCGGCAAAAATGTCTTTATGCGAGTGGATTTAAGCGACTCCAAAAGAGCACGTGAGCGTTGTCGGAGCAACATCAGCCTTAATGTTAATCGGCTCATACTGAAAAATAATAAAAGAAAGAAAAATAAGTACAAAAAAAATTTAAAAAAAAATGTATCTAAATTTCAATGTTAAGTGACTTCTGGCCCACTCTGTATGTTCAAAAGGAATTTAGGACAGTTACTGACAAAATTGTTGTTCAAACACATTTTAGATAAAAGCTTTTTTTATGAGATAAATTCTTATGAAAACCTTATTACAGAATATTTTAAACAAAGTTTTTCGCAAAAAGCTTGAAATGTGAATATTTTTGTTAACAAATTAAGCTTTTTGTTAAATTTAATAAAAATCTTGCCAAGCTTTAAAAATTAATTATTTAAAAAGCTGTTTTTATAAATGTTTTTGACAAATTAAAAAGTCTTTTTTAAATTTATAGCCTTTTTTTCCTAAAAAAATGGCTTTAAAGTTTTTTTTTTCTTTTTTTTTTTTTTTTTTTCTCTAGAATTTTGGACCAAAAAGCTTTATTTCAAGTCCTAGAGTGTATTTTTGCTGAAAAGCTTTAAGTACTATTTTTTTTTTTAAATCTAAAGAGAATGTTATCCCAAAAAATTATACTATAAATGTTAAATCACTTCAATTAACGATTTTTGATGTCCTTGCGCCAAACTTATTTAGTAAATGAATAAATATTAGATTTAAAAGAGAATCATCTGTATAAAAATTAATTACGTTTTAACATTTTTATTTTAAGGCGAACAACGTTTAAACACATCATTTCTGGGAGGCAGCAGTGATGATGGCACAAATTCCGATTTTTATGATCCAAGACAATCGCCACCAAAGGCAATTGTTGATTCCAGTCCTCTACAGCCGCAAATGGATAAAAATAAAGAATGTAAGGAAAAAAAATGTTTTTTATATTTTGTCGTTTAAGTCTTAAAGTCTAGGGACTTTTTGTTTGAAAGTCTCCCTTGTCATTAAAGTTTGGGGGAAAGTTTAACAAATTGTTTGTTCCTTTTTTTAATTTTTTTTTAGTTCCCTAAAGTATATTTTTAAGTTTTTTTTTTTAAAGCTGTTAAAAAATCTATTATCTGTTTTGTGTTGAAATTCTCCTTTCATATATTTTTTCAATTAATGACAATTGAAGCATAAAACTAAGGACGTAGTTTAAAACAATAATACTTTTTTTTTGTATTCTGTATCCTTTTATCTTTAAATTGCAAATACAAAAAAAATTAAACCAATAAAGTTTTGTTTAGAAAATGTTGTGGTAGAGTTTTGGTAAGCTTTACAGTGAAAACTTCTAATTATAGTAAAGGCCGGAATAAATGTATTTAAAGATCAAATATACAACAAAAAGTAAATGTGTTCACAAAGTGCTTGTGTACAAACAACCACAATGACAAATGCTATGCGTTACTGCTCATTGCATAAATGAAATAGTGTTGTGAGGGTACAAGAATGCAAAGTAATACATTCCAGACAGTATTTATTTTTTTTTTAAACTTCAAATTTTAGAATATTTTTTTAAAGAAAGTATAATTTGTTCGTTGAAACCATTTTAGAAAATTATAAAAATTCAGTTTCAAAACAACTCGAAAAAGACTACTACATACCTTGTAAAATTTTCTAAAAAGAGTATTTAAAGAAAATTTTGTGAAAAAAAGCTTTTTCGAGTTATTTAAAACTGAAACATTGCTTTTTGGAAAAAAATAGTTGGATTTTTTTTTATTTTTTGAAAAATTTTTCAATAAAACGCTTTTATAAAATTTTACTACATAAAAAAATGTATTTAAAATTTTCTATTTATCTACCAAAAAAACGCCATAATACTTCTTCTAACTTTGCAATTAAATTCTTTTCAAATCTTTAAATTATTGAACAACTTTTTCCACAACAAAATTTGTTTTGCTTTTAACAACAAAACAGCAAAAGCATCCAATTACTTTCTATTTACATATAAAGTAGCAAAATACTTTGTTTTTCAGATTATTATTTATTTTGTTCCTTTGCTTTTTTTTGATGTTTTAACCGTAATACCATCATTAAAACTCAAACATTTTACAATCATCTACCAAAAAAAAAAAAAAATTAAACCAAACTATTGTTGTAAATACAATAAGGAATCTGTGTTACACACTGATTGTTGTTAAAGTTTTTTTGTTTGCTTCAACGAAAAATGGCAACAAGAATAAAACAATTGTAAACAAAAAGTTTATTCTTTTAATTGAAGAGGCTGCACAGAAGCAGGAACAAATTTGTTTTGCCCTTTCCTTTGCCATACTTATTCTTTTTTATTCCGTTTCACTTTTCTCTCTCTCTCTCTCTATATTCAACGCCAGGGATGTAAGTGTATGAAATGAAAAATTCAAAGCATACTGATAGTGCTTTCGGTTGTTTTTGCTTACCAACCGATAAAGTTCTTTAATTTTTTTTTTTTTACAGCAAATAAAAAGTTCATATTTTGCACTGTTGTCTGAATTATATGTGTGGCGAACTGTATTTAAAAATATACTGCCTGTTCAACAATTTCGCACGTTAACATTCGCGTGGCTACAGCCATCTACCATCTTTCGAGCATCAATACTTTGAAAACGAGATCAAATCGATCAATTTGTGAAATATCATATGATGCAACATTTAACATCTTTTACCTAGCATTTACACATGCCACTGCCAGTTCAAAAAACTCAATACACTCACACTTTTTTACTAATACACTCACATTTTTCGCAATGGCAGCTCCAGTGTCAGCAAAAATTGCATGCGAGTGGAAATTTGACACTTGCATGCCACTAAATGACAAAACGATGAACAATGTTACCCTGTTTAAAATTTAATGCAGACTTACTGCATTATTGTCTAATTTAAATTAAAGTTTTGACTTGATTAATGTATTATTATGTTTAATTTTTTGAAACGCGCATTACTAAAAGCAAGTTTGTCAATTATAAAGCATTAATATTGTTAAAATAATGCTTATATAAATAAATGTAAACCATTCCCCCAAAAATGTGCTTATATGATTAGCTCGGTAACTCTCTTTCGTTTTTTGGTACTTTTTTTTTAATTTGAGAAGTAAACAAATTATCTCAAGTTGACGCTTCAATGACATTTTGAAAATTAACTCGCAGTGGCATGTGTAAACACAAAAGCTTATGGCACGAGATTCGACTATTTCGAACAAATTTTCTTTGATAATATGTATACAGTAATGGCATGCCACTACTTGCATGTGTAAAGGCAGGGTTATAGTTGTTGGAACTCATTACACTCAAAATATCAACAAATTTTATAATAAAAAGTCAGATTTCAGACAAACTTAAGAAACTATATAAACTATTAAGATGACCAATTTTTGAAGGTCGCTGAATATAAATTCATTGCCGATATTCGCCAAAAAAAAAATCTTTTTGTTTTTTACCCCCCCCTTTACCTTAAAAAATATTTCAGTTTTATTAAAGGTTAATTAAACAAATTTTCATATAAAATTAGTCTTATAAACCTGTTATAAGCATGGAATATTGTTTATTAATAAGTTCTAATAAGACCTTTAAGAACGTTTCATCTGAATAAGATAAGTTTTACATTGTTAGATAGATATCTCCCAAAAGGTCCATTACGATGAAAAATAAACTGCGTATATATATAAATATATATTATTAATGCCACTATTGCAGTTCTCCACTAAACTCAGTTTGATCGTGTTGGAGTCAACCCAACTTATGCACAACCAAACTCATTTTAGGTATTGTGATTCCCAACTGTTCTTAGTTGAGTTTGCTATAAAGTTGCCAACTTAAAATATCGATTTGCCAGCTTTAAATGTAACGTTTGACAAGTGAAAATTTTATAAAATTAAATAATTATTTTAAACTAAAAGTATTTTTAATTGTTGGGTTGAATAAAAAGTATTTATAATTGATATTAGTGTCGATTTATTTTATGATAATGAACAGGAAAACTCTTGTATAGATGCGCTACGTACAATAAGACAAATTCGTGATGATTTCAACCCTCTTAAACTTCCCAGTGCCAAGTAAGAACTTCTAATAAGTAACGAAACTTTCTTGTGCCTGATGAGTTCTTCTTCTTGTTGGGGTAGCTGTTGGCCAATCTGCTGGTTGTATTATTGGTTCAACTGGCTCAGTAAAATTGTCACTTGATGGTGGAATATTTTCAACACCAAACAATTGTCCGGACTTGCAATACAAGAGCTGCGAAACAGTATCCTATTTAATGGAAGCTCTTGTGATAGCCCTCCCCCTCGCTTGACTGTTTTTTTTTATTGTTGGCAAGTTTTTTCTTTATACTTGCCTTGTAGTGTATCCAAACCTGTGCCAAGAATATTATAATTAGATTAAGAAGATTGTAAGTGTTTAAAAGATGTTCTTGTCGTGGTACCAAACAATTTAACTCCACTATAAACTCTTCCCATAACTCCTTACATGAATTTATCATCATACCAAACTTTGGAGTTTTCCGCGAACAATTTCGAAGTTTCTCTAAATAAGCTGGATGAGCCGCTTAAATTGAGCTTTCGTTTTTATTTTTAAACTAATAAAATTTAAAAAAAACAAGTTAGAGTGCTATGATACCCTCCACCGACAGTTCGAATGTTGAAGGAGTAATATCTGTATGATGTCTTTTTATTATTATTATCTTAAACTGTGACGATTTGTTATTAATCATGGTTTTAGGAGAGTAAACTGTTTTCCGGGAGTTGGGCATATATGGGGCCTAGGGTAAATTATGTACCGATCTTCACGAAATTTTACAGTATCATTTATAGTCCTATAAAATTGTGACGAGCCAAAATTTGTTATGATTGCATTATTTTTTACGGTTTTAGGCGTACTAAACTGTTTTCCGGGAGTAGTGTTTATATGGGGCTTAGGGTAAATTATGGACCGACCTTCGCGAAATTACAATTACAGTGTCATTTCTAGTCGAATAAAACGGACTTGTGCAAAATCTTATGTCATTCCGTGCATTTTTGCATCATTTATGTTAGTTTTTGTAACAAAATTATCACGTTTTTGAAGGTGGTGGTTCCACATTTTGATTCATAGCTCTGGTCCTACTGAACCGATTTTGCTGAAATTCAATCCCAAACTGCTTAGGATAACTACAAGCAATTTGACACCTAGTTTGTTTATTTCTTTTGAGTTTTGCGAAAGTGAGCGTGTTTTCAACAGACGGACAGACGGACAGACAGACGTACATGGCTAAATCGACTTAGAATTACTCAAGCAGCCAGAATATATATACTTTATGGGGTCTGAGATGAATAATAAAAAAGTTTCACACGGAATGACAAACTTAGTATACCCTCTTCACAACTAATTGTGGTGGAGGGTATAATAAAAATAAGAAAGTTATAATCATTTAGGTGGAAAAGGCCGGTTTTTTCACACAAAATTGCTTTAATTAATGTTTAAAAAATGTTTTTTTTTTTTATTAAAATAAATTTTATATGGCAAATAAAATCGGCTTTTTTCACATTCTTATATTCAACATGAAATTTTTTACAAGTAGGCTTAAAACAATATGTACCACAAGGCAACAAGGTTTTTGTTGATTTAGAACTGAATGTTGTTTTTAAGGTAATTTGAGACGCTGAATCCAAATTTGTTTTTTTCTAACAGCTCGACTTTTTGCGATACACCGTTATGTCCAAAATTAACTTGAAAACGGTTCACCACAATCAGTTCAAAAAAATGTAAAACTCGCCAACAATATTATCTTTAAGCCGTGCTTACATTGGTTTTTAATTTGCCCAGTAGTTTCAAAGATATCGTTGAAGTTTTGAAAACGAAAGAAGAATTCAAAAAAATAAAATTGTTGTTCTTTAAAAATTCATAAAAAAATAAAATTGCGACAAAAATCACAAAAACATTTAGTTAAACATATTTGGAATGAAATGAGCTTTATTTCATTGTAATCGGTGCACAATTTTTGATTTTTTTTACATTTACTGAGAAAACTGAACTGATCAAAATCGCGATTTCCATACAAAAATAAAATTTTTTAATGTGTGTGTGTCTGCTACTGTTCTATTTATGAACGTTTTTTCACTTAAAAATGAGCTACCATCACTTAATTGTGAATAAAAGCAAAACGCGATCATCGATTTTTATGATCATGTCTGATTTTGTTAGGAGGTTATGTGACTTGACGTGAAAGTAATAAGACTTGTAAGTTTTTCAAATAATTTGTAAATTTTTTTTTGTTTTTTTTTTCGTAAACAACCGTTACTCAGCCATTTTTTTTTTTTTTTTGGTGATTTCCATAAATTTGATTATTTTTCAAAGCTAACAAATTGTGATTTTTAGTTGAACTGTTAATTTTTTAATTTTGATTTTTTTTTTTAGTTAGGTTTGAGTTGATCAAATTTATTTTTCATTAAATTATTTTTACTAAAGAAAGGAATTTTACAACATGAAAATTATATTAAAATTCACCGATAATTTTATAACATTTTCATGTTGTAAAATTCCTTTCTTCAGTAAAAATAATTTAATGAAAATTAATTTTGATAAACTCAAGCCTAACTAAAAAAATATCAAAGCTAAAAATTACATCTTAAAAAAAATTTTGAAAATCGCCAGTTATGATTTTTTGAACTTTAAATTTTTGGTAAAAAGTCCAAAATACGATTAGTACCGGTAACTAAAAAATGCAAGCTGATATAGAAAACGGAGATAAGATTTGTAATCAGCGACCTTAAATTAATAAAAATTGCATCAGACCAATCAACTCACAAACAGTTAAATTTTGTTCCCTTGTGTAGTTAGTAAAATTGTCCATCTTATGCCCGTAATTTCTACAAATAGATATCTAGTTGTGTATAGATATCTATGGTGTAACGAATTTTTCATTATTTCAACACGTATGTTTTACCTACTGGTAAAACTGTAGTGTATTTTACACCATCGATTCTTGACAGTTAATTCAAAAAATTTATAAAAATACACATGTTGCCATATTTTAAAAGAAAACTTAAAGGAAAATACACGCAGGCAAAATAAACGTTGAAATTACTAAAATAGTTTTACCGGATAGGTAAAGATAACTTTTAGGTACGAACACGACCAGATATCTGTTTGTAGAAATTACGGGCATTAATTAAGCAAATTAAAATAAAATTACCCAAACTTCCAACCCTGGAAGAGGGCTAAAAGATATGTATGTCGGAACAATTTAAACATTTTTATCTGTATATAATGCAAAATTCTGGAGGTATTCGAGATTTCTCGAGATTACTTTTTTTCCCTTTAAACACAGACGCTAACCCTACTGTACATACGAGGGCAAGTCAATAAGTGAATGTCTCCTTTAACAAGGCACAGGCCTTTTTATATTAAACAGCTTTTATATTTTTATTTTGAAAACATGACAGAGTCACTCGGTGCTACATAGGGCGGATAGGTAAGCAATTCTTAGCGTAATTCATGGACTTTCGCCATGAAAAGCTAAGTGAGCATACGAAATTCCCTTCCCCTCAAATACCGATATAGTCTGCTGTCAATGCCTGTCAAACACAAACGGAATGACGCAGCTTATTAAAATTTTGATAGGAGTCAAATGACAGATGCCTTTTAACAGGAGCAGTGCTGCCATTTCAGTTTAGAGGTGGGGAATTTGAAAAGTTTTGTGCAGTATCGGGAACTAGTTGGATATTCAGATGCTTTTCTGGTCCAGTTCTTCACATCCTCCTTCGATCCTTCACTAATTGTTATTACAATTGCCAAAAGAAAAAAAAAACAGACAGTTTGGAGGTCTTCAATATATTGTTGTTGCAGTAAAAAACATGGTTGCAGGCAACCATAATCAGCCCGATTACGGTTGGCGTTGGCGTATACGCCTGAGCCGTTTTTTGTAGCAGATTAAAGAACAAAGGTTGTTTGTTACTTTAGTCTACTACAAAAACCGACTCAGGCGTATACGCCAACGCCAACGCCAACCGTAATCAGGCTGAATGTAAGAGCAACATTCTATGGGGTAAAAACATATGAAATCAACCAATGAGTTGACCGCACCGATTTCGAATTGGATGAAATTTGGTACGAAGGGAAAGTTAAACATAATAATAGCGTTTGCCAACTTTCAGTGTCTTAGCTCTCCTACTTTCAGAATTATGGCCATTCCAAGTTGGAAGAAATCAATAAAAATGCACTCAGATGCCTTAATACAATTTTTAATATCTCGAAAAGTATTCATTGTACGTTAATAATAAAGGGCGCATTTTACAGACAAAAACATGCGCCATTCCAAAAAATTTTTTTTTTAATTTTCGATAAAGGATAAAAAAGGATAAAAAAAGGACTAAAATTTCCAAAGGATATATCTCGAAAATCAATATTTTTAAAAATTTCAAAAAAATATATGTTAATTCTTATTATGTTTTGTACAAGTCTGCCAAATTTCAATGTGGAGTCTTTATTACAACATGAGTTATTAAGAAAAAAGCAGGCGAAGGTTTATGTATTTCATGAAATGTACCAAAATACAAAAAGGTGACAAATTACAAAAAGAAGGACAAATCAAATGTAACGGAACTTTTTCGACTTTTCTTTGCTTAAACTCTTTTCCTCCATTGCTAAACCTTTAATAAAAAGTACAACATAATGTATTAGCATTATTTAACACTTTATTACAGCATATTTATTTATTTCTGAAGGATTTCTATTAAAAAATCTGCATCTGCCGAGTAACGCTTGACTTTAATTTTTTTTTTATCTACAGGTTCAATAGAATGCAGCTTTTGAGTTCCAGGAATAGTACGCAAATCTTTTAAACGAATTTGAAGGAACCGTGATTCTTCTTCGTGGTCTTTTAGAGTTAAAAACTTGAAATTACAGTTCAAAAGATTTTGCAGGCACCATTCATATAATTGTTTTGGAGTAGTTATTTGACCTTGTAATGGACGCTGTAAGCTAGCTCGACGTGCCTCTCTCTTTACGGTACCTCCAAGACCGTCACTTGGGCCTTTTCCATGGCTTGTTGCAAAAAAATGCCACTCAGCATTACATCCAAAATCTTCCATATGATAACATAAATTGATAAAGTTCTTTTTATTTTTAAACTGGGCAGCACTACCGTCTGAAAAATACGTGATTTTCTTCGGGGTTGTCTTAAACTTTTTTCTCAAAAATACATTCAGGTGGCGATGGAACAGGTGAACAGCTATAGAATCGTGTACAAGACAATCAGATATTATTATGAAGTTTGTATGTTGTGTTTTTCCATCTGATTTAAAATAAATAGCAATTGGGTATAAAGTGGCCTGAGAGTTGTTCCAGTGAAATCCCTGGACTGCATCCTGAATAGTAAAAGAAGCATTTTCTGAAAAATCGCAAACTGCTATATACTCATTTTCTTCCAAATTTGATTTTCTTTCGCTCAGATATGCTGCCTGCTGTTTTGCAATAAATGAATGAGGTAATAGAATTTGAAGCTTTTCACACAGGGAATCCACAAAAACGTTGGCTTGGCCAATCATGGTCTCCAAATTATCCCTATCTACACTAACCCATTGTTTATATGTTATTTCATCTATATCATTTTGCTCTAGTAATTGATTTAGTTTTGCTTTTAAATTTTCAATTCCTGGACACTTGTTACATTTACGTAGGTGACACTTTGAAGAAGATGGAATGCATGTCATTTGTTTCAAACAATCTTTGTAACATTCAAGCTGATTGTTCGGAACACCAGCAGTTAATTTTTTTAAATTTATAGCATCAACCATCAGCTTCACATTTTGATGCTTTGTACAAACACACACGTTATGAGATCCACTCGCATTTGCTAGAATTATATTCCTCGGACGAAGTTGGCAAAACTTGGAAATACCTATTTTTATTCCATCATGTCGTTCCTTGAATAAGGCGTACATTTCTCTTAAGTTTCCAAGCAAAACAGACACGAAATCTTTCTGTCCGGGCATACACCTGCTGACGTCATCGGATTCATAAAATGATTTTACTAAACTGCTTGTCACTGGTGAAATTTGACTTCCCAGTTTTGCATTAGGCGTACTCATCACACCCTTTGTTTCAACCAAATGCTTAACTTTTCGCGCGATATAGTTTGTAACCAGGAATTCTTCCTCAATTTTATGTATTGTCCAGCTTTTTGGTAAAATTGTTAGCAGTTGGATTTTCTCACTATTTTTTGTTAATGTTTTAAACTTTTCTTTTAATTGTTCTATTATTTCGGATTGTGGGCACATATGCGAAGTTGATTGTGCTGAACCGTGGAAAATTTTGTCTTGAATCGAATCACTTATTTTCCTGAATTTTGCATCTCTGTACCGTTTTTCATGTAACTTCTTCTTCTTTATCGGAGATTGTTCCAGGTACGGTAATGATTGGTTTAATTTTGAAATAGCAACTTCTTCCGTGCCTGACGCAATGTCATCTTCTTCCGTGCCTGACGCAATGTCATCGAAAGTATCTACATTTTCGTTTATGTCTGAACCTTCTTCCAAATTAGATTTATTAGATTTCTTCACATGCGAAAATTTTATTCTACATGTCCCACAAATTTTATTTGAGATCGTAATGTTTTTATCCTTAGTATACTGAAGCATCCATTCTTGGACTTGTCTTAAACTTTTATTGCACCCAGTGTGACCGGATTTTTTAAAAGGATTACAGCAAAATGTTGAATTGAATGGCATATTTTTTATTTAAATACCACAACCGAATGAATTGTGCACGACTTTTTTGTATTGACAATAATTATAATTTATTTAAATATTTAGTCTCTTTTTTTCCTTTTCAAACGATCAAGTCACTTTAACACTATAACACTTTGACGTTTAGCACTTATGAAATCTAGTATTCAACTGAAGTTTGACTTCGAGTCTCTGAACTATTTAAACTGTTTTTTTGGTACAAAAAAAATAGATTGCAGGTAAAAAAATAAACGCCTTGCTTTTTTAGAATTGGAAAATTTGCGTGAACTACGGGTCATAAAATGTTTTTTAAATAGGGACTGAATTTGCTACTGCCAATAAGCCGGCCACAGGTCATAAAATATTTGTACATTTTTTGTGTGAACAGGCAATAAATATTTCGCCTAGGTAATAAAGTCGAAAAAGTTCCGTTACATTTGATTTGTCCTTCTTTTTGTAATTTGTCACCTTTTTGTATTTTGGTACATTTCATGAAATACATAAACCTTCGCCTGCTTTTTTCTTAATAACTCATGTTGTAATAAAGACTCCACATTGAAATTTGGCAGACTTGTACAAAACATAATAAGAATTAACATATATTTTTTTGAAATTTTTAAAAATATTGATTTTCGAGATATATCCTTTGGAAATTTTAGTCCTTTTTTTATCCTTTTTTATCCTTTATCGAAAATTAAAAAAAAAATTTTTTGGAATGGCGCATGTTTTTGTCTGTAAAATGCGCCCTTTATTATTAACGTACAATGAATACTTTTCGAGATATTAAAAATTGTGTTAAGGCATCTGAGTGCATTTTTATTGATTTTTGCCAACTTGGAATGACCATAATTCTGAAAGTTGGACGGCTATATGTCTGAAAGTTGGCAAATATTATTGTGCCGATTCATAGATCATGTGTACAAAATCTTATCAAATTTGGAGGTGCTGAGGTCAGAAATGTTAAAATTTTCGGTTGATTTCATATGTTTTTACCCTATGGTTAGATTTTAGCAATGCTATGTTTATAGGTGACTATGGTTAATTTGAAACATATTATGGTTGATTTTGACCATCATTTTCTATTGTAATTTTAATTACAAGTTACATTTTCAATTTAGTTCTCTTAACAATATTTTGGCTTCATTAAAAAGGGGTCTCATGTTAACGGAAATATTTATTGCAGCTGTTTTTAAACTTTCATTTTACATCCCTGCTGTTTATCGTTTTTAAAACATATTCCTGTATCCCTTAAGCACGTGTGTGTTTTATTTTCATTACAAGGATAATACTTCCGCTTAGTTTTGCATATTGTTAGTTCATTGTAGTTGGTTTGGGCTGGTTAGTTGGCTGTTCGCCTGGTTGGTTTGGAAAATTATTTCCTTTATATTCTTTATTTTTTTATTTTTTTTCTCCCTGATTTTAGGAATAAAAATTTTATTGAAATTGCTCTCGGGAAACAGACTTGTGTGTATTTTTTGTTTTGTTTTGTCTTAAACGTGTATCAACCTTTAAACTACAATTCTAGAATATTAAAGCTAAAACCTTCTATTGTAAATTTGGTTTAATTTTTTAAGATTTTTGAAAAATCCAATTTGTTAATTTTTTTTTGTGTTGTTTTTATTACTGGATTAGGAGCATTAGGTTGAGTTTATTTTAAATAAAAACACACAAAAGGTATAAAGTTGTATTATTTAAAGGGTTATTTTTTATTATTCTAAATTTTATTTATAAATTAACTCCAGGCAAAGTAAATATTTGTGTGGTTTTGTGGTGGAGAATAGTTTTAAGCTTTTATTAGATAAAGTATTTTGACCAATAACATTTTTTGTTTTTTGTTTTTTTTTGTACAATGTACATAATTAAGAATTGTGAAAGGGGAAAAGTAAAAAAAAGAAAAATGTTAAACTAATAAAAAAATAGAATGCAATTTTTAGCAAATATTAATAAAAGGGTTGTTTCTTTACTTTAGTAGTTTAGCATCCCATTTTGCAAGAAAAGCATTCACATACGTTAAATTTGTGTAAATGAGAGCGTTTTTAAGTAAATAAAAAATTCTTCTTCTTATTCTTGCACGAAACAGCCCAAACTTTTTCTTCGTGCAAATTGTATAAATTATCAAACAGCTGTTTAAGTATAAACAAAATAAAAAAAAGCGAACAAAAAGTGGTTTTTATTAAGAGAATTTGAAAAAAGTGATGCTGAGTATGGAAGTAATATATTTTATATAAAACTTTATTTAGGAAATAATAAATTTATACTGTGTTCACAATTGAAAAATCCAATTCTTATATTAGTATTTTTAATTATTTGAAAGATAAAACAAAACTTATTTTATATATAAATTAAATATTCTCAAGTAAAATTATTATAACTTGTAAAGTATATAAAACACGCATGTCACCACACTGAGCAAGGACGAGTGTTGTATTTGGCTATCCCGAATGTTAAAAACCAATCAGCATGGTGTGATAAGAACGAATGTGATATCGAATTACATAGGCACCTGCCATATGGCCTAATCTCAAAGGCGACCTCAACCATTTGATTTGTTATATATGCGCTTACAAAATGGCCCTGTGTATACAAAGCTCGAGGTCCACACCACGCGTTCTCACCTCCATGCATTGCATTTTTTCAAACCTTGCATTCTACGTTTAAAGTTACATGCAACGATTTTCATGTGACATTACCGCAAGTATTTAAAAAGAAAATTTTATTTGCCTCAATCATCTGATTTTTTCGATCGCTGCTTGTGACGCTTCAACGTCTAAAGACACTCAACGCTTTTGTACATGTAACTTCCTACGCAAAACAACACAGATTATACTTTTTTGACAACTGCGTACGCAGCAAAAACAATGGATGTTGTGAACCTCCAATTTTAGGAAAATTTTCAATTCGAGTGTATAATCCGAAAAAATATTACACAGCCACCCCTAGTTTAGGAGCCGGAGCTGTCTAACCTCCTCTGCTATAGTTAATCCAAGCAACTTATGTTTTAAAAGCGTTAGCTCCGAGGGATCTCCACTGGCCAAACTTTCCCACAAGAGTGAAAAATCGGCCTTCCATGTGAATAATCCCTTCCCGCTGTTTTGGGATAATCACAGCCACTACATCGTCCTAGAAAGTATCCCGTCAAAAAAGGACAATACAACCTTTCAAGTCCTCTTGATTTAGGAAGCATTTCTTGCGAAAAGCTCACAAAAGGAATTATTGGTATGCATGTACCCATTATTAAAAATGTATGAGATACAGAGTACACCAGTACATTCATTACGCTAGGTCAATTAAATTAACCATAGCAGTTTTACCGGGTGGATGTAACACGAAATATCCCTTAGATTATCCTTAAGATGATTGGGTACGGTAGTTTGTTTATTACAAATTTTTCTATTTTACCCTTTCGGGGCAGATCTCCACTTTGAAAGCCAAGAAGGCAAAAAAATAAGTTCTGCATACTCAGAAATCCTCCATTTATCCTGGGACATAATAATCCCAATAACTTCCTTCGTGGCTAAAACATCCTAATAAGTGTTTTTGGCGGGCGATTAGAATTTTAAAAAATATAAAAGGTTAGAAGATTTCATCGATGTTTTGATATTTATTGTCAAATAAAATTAATATGCTAACATGTAGATTTGTTTTTTTTTTTATTTACATTTCATAATTTACACTTAAACCTCTTTTTGGGACAATTTAGATAAGAAATTATATTGATTATTAAGAAAATAAACCAAATAATAGCGTTTGTAATTTTTTAAAAATGCGTGAAAAATCCAACACGTTAAAAAAACAACAACAAGGGATTTTAATGCTTGTTAAATTGTTTTTATAGCTGACTGCTTCATTGAATATAAAAAAAATATGTAAAGAAATGCTCACTTTGCTATATTAAAAAAAAAAGTTGTATTCATACATAAACATACAGACAGGAAAATACACACATCCAAACAAACAACAGCAAAATGCCCAAATACATACAAACTAACAAAATAAATTAATATTATTACACATGCTGACACACACCAGAAGATAAAAGTTTAACATTAGGGAAGAGAAATTAAAAACAAATAATAGGGACATATTCAGAATCTTAAATACCCTTCACCTTACGTAACGTCTTAAACCACTCACCCACTCACACACATTAACAAACAGAATTTAAATATTTTTTTAGGAAAATAGTGGTTTTTTGGTCATATCTCAATCATTTATGCACCGATCTGGGTGAATAGCAAAATTTAAGGGAGAATATGTGACAGAAATCTGTACAAATATACATAACAAACTAGTTCCCATCATCGAAAACCGTTCAAAAGACGGGTAGACCGACCTTCGGTAAAGGGTATACAAAAATCGAATATAATAATTTCCAAAATATAATAAAGCACATTGGTCGCCCCGGTAAGCTAGTTGGTAGTGAGCTAGTCTATCAGTGCGAGGGTTGCGGGTTCGATTTCCGATTTCTGGTCTGTTTCACTCAAGGGGCTGAATGTCTACGTTACTATTTGCAATTGTATTTGTAACTCTTATTCGTTCAACACCACTTTCTTCAAATAACATTGCAAACCTGCTTTGGAATAGTAAAATCATCTTATATTTTACACATATTAAACTAAATTCACGTTGGGTAAATATTTGGCTAACAATGAGCGCGCTTAATGCATAAAAATAAATTCTACTATTGCTGACTTTAACAGGACTATACGGTAGAAAAAAAATAGCAAACACACGAAAACAAACATAGCCACACACCCTGCAAATAATAGGACAAGTCCAAACACGCGTGTAAAATGTAGCCCACAAGGGACTAGGACTAGTCCAAAAGTAACCCAAACGTATGGAAAAAACATGGTCTATTTAACATTACGATGTCCTAGGGCAAAACCATATAACCCAGCATTGGACTACAAAGTAGACATGTCGCCTCACTACAACCACTTTTTAACAACGAAATGGTCCATGCTTGCATTACATTGGACCAGTCCATGGAGTAGTCCATTTTATCAAAATGGATCAGCTAGTCCAATATTATTTGCAGGGCAGCTATTTACAAACACATTCAACACTTAAAACCATTTTAAAATAAAAATGTACGATTACAATTAAAGTCCAACGGCCAACCAACACAATTTTAGTCGCTTTGTTTTTGTGTTATTGTTCTACTTTTGTTATTTTACTCGTTTCTTTGCCATCTTGTTATACCCACACCACAATAGTGGAGAGGGTATTATGCATTTGTGCTGATGTGTGTAACGCCTTAAAATATTGGTCCTAGACCCACCTTAAAGTATACCGATCGACTCAGAATCACTTTCTGAGTCGAACTAGCGATGTCCGTCCGGCTGGCTGGCTGGCTGTCCATGTGACCTTGTGCGCAAAGTACAGGTCGCAATTTTGGAGATAATTTGATAAAATTTGGGACATAGGTTCTAATTGGCACAAGGACCCAGCCTATTGAAATTGGGTCGAATCGTAGGACCACGAGGGAAGATAGGGGGAAATTTCTTCCTCTCAGAAACTATCAAACCGATTTTAATGAAATTTAAAACATGGATAGATCCATATCTATATGGACACATAAGCTATACAGTTTTAAAAAAATAGGACCACAAGGGGTGATAAGGGCAATTTTTGTCTCTCAAACCGATTTTAATGAAATTTAAAACATAGATAGATCCATATCTATATGGACACATAAGCTATACAGTTTTAAAAAAATATAGGACCACAAGAGGAGAAAAGGGCAATTTTTGCCTCTCAAACTGATTTTAATGAAATTTAAAACATAGGTAGATCCATATCTATATGGACACATTAGCTATACAGTTTTTCAAAAATAGGACCACAAGGGGATGTAGGGGGCAATTTCTGCCTCTCACAAACTTTCAAACCGATTTTAATGAAGTTTTTAAACATAGAGAAATCCAAATTTATATGGACACATAAGCATGATGTGTTTTTAAGTACTGTGGTGCTGGGTATCATATGGTCGGGCTTGACCGACTATACTTTCTTACTTGTTTACACATATTAAACTAAATTCACGTTGGGTAAATATATGGCTAATAATGAGCGCGCTCAATGCATAAAAATAAATCCTACCGTTGCTGACTTTAACAGGACTATACGGTAGAAAAAAAAATCACAAACACCCTGCAAATAATAGCACTAGTCCAAACACGCGTGTAAAATGTAGCCCACAAGGGACTAGGACTAGTCCAAAAGTAACCCAAACGTATGGAAAAAACATGGTCTATTTAACATTACGATGTCCTAGGGCAAAACCATACAACCCAGCATTGGACTACAAAGGAGTAGTCTTAAAACAACTCCATGGTATACTCAAGAGGATTAGTTTTGAAGTCGTTTAAAAACGAAACCATATCGTTAAAAAACGAAGACATGTCGTCTCACAACAAACACTTTTTAACAATGCCATGGTCCATGCTTGCATTACATTGGACCAGTCCATGGAGTAGTCCATTTAATCAAAATAGATCAGCTAGTCCAAAATTATTTGCAGGGCAGCTATTTACAAACACATTCAACACTTAAAACCATTTTAAAATACAAATATACGATTACAATTAAAGTCCAACGGCCAACCAACACAATTTTAGTCGCTTTGTTTTTGTGTTATTGTTCTACTTTTGTTATTTTACTCGTTTCTTTGCCATCTTGTTTTTGTTTTTTATTATTGCTCTTACTCTTACGAACGTAATCGATTACGTGATATGCATGAACCATACGCAGATCTTGTTGTTGTCGTTGTTTTGTTTGTATATTGTTTACATCTTTTCGTTTTCTTGTAATAAAAATAACTGCAACAACAACAAAAAGGACTGCCCACTAAAACTTCAACACACGAACACCTTATAAAAAACAGCAATAATTATAATTGAGCCGCCAACACTACTAACTCTTCTTCATTACATTCACTCTGTAGATCATTAACTCACACACAGGGATGGAAAATGGCTTTTCTGATTTTGTACCAACTTTTAAAACGATATGTACATTTCGGACCGTGACGGCATAATTTTTTTTTTTTTTTTTTATTTTTTTAAGTAACTTATTATTTTTCATTAAGGCCTGATATTATAGGATTTAAAGAGGATGCAGTTGCCACCTTCACTAGCGAATGCGGAATAGATAGATTTCTTGCCACATATCTTAAAACATTGTTCGTGAAACTTTAAGACTATCGATACTATCGATAGTCTTAAAATATTGAAAATATCGATAGGAAAAATATCGATATTATTATTTAAAATACACTTTAAATAAACATGTAAATTTTTTGTAAAAGCAGCCATAATCACAGTTTATCAGCCCAAGTTTACTTCCTAATAATTCGCGCTGAATAACAGTAATGTTGTTATTATAGCTGATATAACTTATCTATCAGTGTCATGGATGCGGGTTCGATTCCCGCCAAAGACTCTGGTCTCCTGCACACAAGCGTAGAGCTTCGCGGGAAAAAGGAAAAAAAAACCAAGAAGAATAGGAGCTGGTATTGATAGCTCAGCTGTACTTTTTGTACTGGTTATTAGAGACCCTATAGTCAAAATTTGTATACGTTTACATAGGGACTGAAATCTCAATGTTTTTGTAATGTTGTAAAAACAAATGTTAATGTTATTGCGAGTATAAGGAAATACTATGAACGACCATTTAAGGAAAACTTCTCTAGGTCGATTACGTTTTGGGTGGAGAAACAAATCCAATTTAGAACATTATCTAAAGTTGCGATAAAATATCTTATAGGCCCTGCTACTTCGGTTCCTTCAGAAAGGTGCTTTTCAGCTGACGGTGAAATAATTAGTAACAGGAGAAACTACCTTAAACCAAATAAGATGGACATGCTTGTGTTTTTACAAAAAAATTAATTTTTCCTACTCAAGCACAAACATTCAATCGATAGTAATATCGATAGTATCGATAGTGAAATCTGAACTATCGATAGTGAAATCTGAAGTATCGATAATAGAAAATATCGATAGTATCCTAGCACTAATGTGAATAAGAAACAATAACATAAACAAATTTCTTACTAATACAATAATAAAATTAGGTTTTATTGACAGCTGAGTTAGATTGTTTCTGTCTCTCTGTCCGTTCTGAGTGTTGAGTTGACAATCCTTGGTCGGTGCCTATTGAGCTCTGGATCGTTCCGATGCGTTGAACCGATTGTCGTGGAAACGTTCCGTTCAAATCGTTGTCTATGGTTTTAAGTTCCATTATTATACGACCAATATAGTAGTTACCAGATTAAATTCTCGTTCTGATTTGAAATAACGGGTCATCCAATTTTCGGTTTAAAAATTAAAGTTAACTAAAAGAAGCATTATAATGAAACTTTTATTTCAGTATAACGCTTGGACAATGCCTTTGTGTACGAAATACAATCACCCCTATCGTGAATAATTTGTTCCTCGTAATTTTTCCCCTTTTCACATATTTGCGATCATGAACAACTCCCATGAAAAAAAGGTAATTCAAAGGAGAATAATAACGTGAAAAAACGGTCACGGAAATAAATTTCCCTTATCGTGAAACGTTTTTTCCCTTTATTTTTGCTAGGGAACAGAACATGTATGTCAGTAGTTCCTCCTATAAATCGAATATTAAGAGCTAGATCCGTTAATAAGGCGCAAACCGAAAGTGAAAGACGTGGTGGCAGAATTTTGGAAACTATTTTACTACATAAAATTTAAAAAGTGCAAGAAACTAACGTTGTAATCAACCTATCCCTCCAATACTAATTATTTAGATTAATTATTTTAACTTTTCTTTAAAATATTTACGTGTATGTTTTTAAACAAAAATTTCATTGGTTTTTAATTTCTTCTAATCTTTATTCTTTTTTTACATTCACTGGAACTGATAGCGTGAAAAATTTTTCACATGAGATTCACGATTGCTTTTTTCCCTTCGAGGGGAATGAAAATTTCATGGAAACAAAAATTGCACTTGTTATTCACGATAGGGGTGAATGTCATTTAAATTACTGGTTGCAGTAGTCGATCCTTTTGAGGTATGTAGTTTTAAACTACTTTTTTGCACATTTCGGGCGGTGTCTCGACGATAACTAGAAGAATGTTGGTTTTAACATGCTCCAACGTTAAGGGATTATCCGTGTAGACGCGGTCCTTGACGTAGCCCCACAAAAAAGTCAAACGGCGTCAAATTGCATCACCTTGGTGTTTAATTAACGTCGTCAAAACGTGAAATTACGTGTTGTGTGGCTCGTAGTAACATCTTGTTAAAACCATGTATCGCGCAGCTCATAATCTTTAATTGCACGACAAAAAAGTTGGTTATCATACGACCATAGCCAAAATCGATTACTTCAGATTATCCGCCACACTTTCACTTACAGAATCGTTATTTTTGGCATTGGGCACATTGTGATGGTGCCCAGCCTGACCACATTTGAAACGCTTTCAGCCTCCTAACATTTTTTCAAAATCTTGCCAATTCCTTGCACAGTAGGTCAAATATGACGACTTTAATCATCTCATCATGCTCGAAAAGTGGCCACGTTTAAACCACCGCATTTGTAGTAAGTTTAAACTATTTATACGCGTTCTTCGGTTCCTTAACGATCCATATTCGTAAGTGGCAAACCTTTCGCTCAATAAATGACACTTCAAATGACAGATATTTAACAGCTGACAACCTTGCGTGACCGTCGGGTTTAAAACCACCAAATGGATAACGCCGTATCTCTTACAATTTCTATTGAACACTTAATCAAATTAGAGTTTTTTTTTATAAAAACAGCCTTTTTTAATTAAAATATTCAAAATTTACCAAACATTCTTAGCACTTAATTTATTAAACGAGTTTAAGTTTTCGATACAAATTAAACAATTTTTAATTGTATCAAATAAGTCGCGGAAGTAACAGGGTACAGACAAAGTCTATTTGAATAAACAAATAATTTCAAATGTACCATGATTTATGTCCCTGACTGACACGTTTTCTTTTCCTATTTCATTATAACGAAATCTGTTGTTGTCTATTTGTTGTTCTTTCTTTTTAATTTGCTCATCTCAAACTATTTGTTTATGCAAATGTATGCATTCAGCTTATTTCTCAAGGCTTTTGTAGGCTGTGGTTGATTGGTCGTTTAGATGGTTTGTATGACACAATGGTCGGTTGGTTGGCATAACAAAATGTTTATTTGTGTTAAGCTTAAGAAAACAATATACATACATATCTCTTTCTGCTAATTTTGTTCTCAAAATACTGTATGGAGAAATTTGACCTTAAACATCATATAGTGGCAATAAAGATAAATTTAATGGTTTTAAACTTTGTTGTGACTTCTTATGACTTTGTGTTGTGTTAAAAATAAAGATTAACTTTAAAACTTAAGTTAAGTGCAAAATTTTTGGGGAGAAATTTAAGTTTAAGACAACATTTTCTATAGAAATTTTCATTTTCTATATAAGCCAAAAAGCTAAACAAAATTTTTCCGAAATTTTGCTGAAGTACAAATTTTGTGTAGAACCACTTATTAGGAGAAAAAACCAACAATTTATTTTAAGGGAGCAATGTATTTCTATGGATATAACGTTTAAGATAGATTGACTTTGAGTTTGGGACAAAAATTTCCAATAAAATTAATGGGACAAAACATTCATAATGGTTTGGGACCAAAACTTGTATAGAAATTAAGTTTATGACGAAATTTTCTAAGAAGAAATGTTTTTGGGACAAATTTTTTATAGAAAATTTTATTTTTGACAAAATTTTTTTGAGAAAATTAAGTCTGAGGCAAATGTTTAATAAAAAAGAAAATATATTCTAATTCAAAATTTTGTATAGAAAAATATATTTTTGTGACAAAATATTCTTATTAAAATAAAAAGCTCACAAAGTTTTCTACAAAAAATCAGTCTGGGGAAATATTTTCAAAGGAGAATAAAAATTTAGTTTGATACAAATATTTTCTAATTTTCTTAAAAAAAAAGAATATATTTTGGGACAAACTTTTCTTATAAAAATTAAGTTTTTAACACAGTTTTGTGCAGAAAATCAGTTTGGGACACCCTTTTCGAAAGAAAATAAGGATTGAGACTAACTTGTACATATATAGAAATTTTAGTTTGGAACCAACCATTTTGCGAGAAAATTAAATTTGATAAAAATATTGTATAGTAAATCTTTTCTGGGCCAAAATTGTATATAGAAAATGTATTTTGGGACAAAAATTTCTTATAAAAATTAGGTTTTTGAAAAGATTTTCTGCACAAAATTAATTTGAGGCAACATTTTTTTAAAGCTATAAGAAGTAAAAGAAGAAATTTGGGACAAGCAATACTTAAAAAAATTAAGCCTGAGACAAATATTCTATAGAAAATTATTCTAGGTCAAAATAGAAAATTTATTTTGGGACAAAACTTTGTTATAAAATTGAATTTTTTTAACAAATTTTCTACAAGAAATCGGTCTGGTGCAATATTTTCTTAAGAAAATAAAGTTAAAGGCTAAGTTTTCTAAAAAAAATTGAGTTTGGGACAAACATTTTTTGAGAAAATTTAGATTAATACAAATATTTTATAAAAAAATCTATTCTACGTCAAAACATTCTGTAAAAATATACTTTGGGACAAAATAAAAACTAAGTTTTTAACAAAATTATCTACAGAAAATCAGTTTGGGACAACATTTTCGAAAGAAAATAAGGATTGAGACTAACTTGTACATAGAAAATGTATTTTGAGACAAAAATTTCTTATAAACATAAGGTTTTTGAAAAGATTTTCTGCCCAAAATTAAAATTAAAATTAAGGCAACATTTTTTAAAAGGTATAAGAAGTAAAAGAAGAAATTTGGGACAAGCAATTCTTTAAAAAATTAAGCCTGAGACAAATATTCTATAGAAAATTATTCTAGGTCAAAATAGAAAATTTATTTTGGGACAAAACTTTGTTATAAAATTGAATTTTTTTTAACAAATTTTCTACAAGAAATCGGTCTGGTGCAATATTTTCTTAAGAAAATAAAGTTAAAGGCTAAGTTTTCTAAAAAAAATTGAGTTTGGGACAAACATTTTTTGAGAAAATTTAGATTAATACAAATATTTTATAAAAAATCTATTCTACGTCAAAACATTCTGTAAAAATATACTTTGGGACAAAATAAAAACTAAGTTTTTAACAAAATTATCTACAGAAAATCAGTTTCGGTCAAGTTGTGTCGTTTTAATGTACTGCTGATGGCTGCAAATATGAAAATTAAAAAAAAAAATAATAAAATTAATACAAACAAGAAGATGCCAAGTTAAACATAAATGTAAATACCCAAAAAATTTCTGTCAACAATAAAACTTAACTTTTATGTTGGTAAATGGAATAATGGTTTTGCATCCTTAATTTCATGTTAATCGACATGATAGCCGAGTGTCATTTACAGGTAATAAATAAATAAAATGTGAACTAATAGTTGTTATGGGCATTGTTAATATTTAATATATCCCAAAGCTAGAAAAACGAAACATACTCTGTTTGCATAACGAGGAAGTAGAATAATGAGCTGTGGGTAGAGTTTCCAATGTGCTAAAGTAGTTAAAGCTAAGTTGATAGTATTGTTTGGAATATATTTCAGACATTGGAGTTTAAGAGAAGTTGCTCATATTTCCCGGTGTTTGAAAAAGCTTTGAAGCTTCTCTAAATCGTCTCGTTGCATCGTAGAAGCTTTTAAAAAAGAAATAGAAATAAGAATTACTGGAATTTCTTTTGAGAAACAATGGAACTGGTTGCTTTCAGCGTTTGCTTAAAACCAGAAGATTTGGCATTTCTGTTTCATAATGTTAAACATTTTATAGAGGCAATAAGTTAAGCATAATGGCCTCGCCCCGAAATCATTCAAATATTTTTTAGATTTTTTCCCCCCAAAATTATACGTTGTCCTTTCTTTATCTTTCTATTCCTCATAGTGTTTTTTTAGAGTTTTTCAAATCATGTTGAAACCCTGACTAAGCAAATGAAAGCAAAATCCGACTTCTGAATTTGCGGTAGCTGCGTAACCCATTTCTCTGGTCGAAAAATGTTTTTTTTCGTTTTTTCGGAAGTGCGCAGTTAGTGCTTTTTTGTCACAAAAATCTAAATTTAAGTCGAAAGCTTAAGATGGAAATTCCTCTGGAATTAAAAACATATTTTTCCTGCGAATTCCTGGAAACTATTTTCCATATAGCAACCCTAGTTTAGGGCTTTAGTTGTGGTTTTTGGTCCAAGGGGATTTTAAAGTTCGACAGAAACTTTTTTATAAATAATGTGACAAAGTTCTTGTATTGTTTTTTACTTTGGGCAATTAATATAAATGTAGTTTTCTAAATGGCAAAACAAAAACTTTTTTCATCAGTGAATACTTAGAGAGGAATAAGACGAAATTGGAATCATTTGTTTGCATAGAGAAATTATGAACAGGTACAAAAATAAATTTAGGGTAATTGACACAAAGGTTTTTGTACAACATTAAGTTTGGGGAAATAGAATTTATAGAATTTTAGTTTTAAACCAAACTAAATTTATAAAAAAAGCTTGCGACAAATTTTTTATACAAGTTTTAGTTTAAAAATTTTTGATAAAAATTTTCTTTGTTTAAAACAATCCAAGGAAAATCTACTTTTTTTTTTATAGAAAATCAAGTTTCGGGCAACTTTTTTTTTATTAATAGTTTAGTTTGGCACAAAGTTTTCTTTAGAAAATATGGTTTAGGACAAGATTTTCTATAGAATAACTATTTTGGGTAGGAAGTCTGTTTTGGGACATCATTTTCTATTGAAAATCTATTTGAAACAAAAATTTTTAAGGAATTTCTGATTTGGGATAAATTTTTCTATAGAAAATTTAGTTTGGGAAAAAGTTTTTTAAAATCAAATAGTTTGAGTCATAAATTTCTACAAAAAAAAAAAAAAAAAAAAAAAAAAAAAATTAGTTTGGTGCGAAATTTTTTATAGTTTTCATGTAGTTTTTCTTAGAAATGTTTGAGACATAATTTCTAACAGAAAAACTAGTTTGGGACATTTTTTTTTATAAAAATTTGAAGAGGGACAAAATGTTTTAAAAATAATTAAGTTTAGGACGAAATTTTTTATAACAAATTTAGTTAGGTACAACGTTTTTGCAGAATATTTATATTGGCACAAAATGTTTGTACCAAATGCGACATTATTTTTTTTTTTGAAATTTTTATTTGACAAAAAATTGTCTTTAAAAATTTTATTTTGTAAAAATTTTTATCGAAAGATTTTTATAGGAAATTAATTAAGTTCAGGCCAAATATTTTATAAAACTTTTAGTTTAAGTCAAAAATGTATGTTACAAAGTTTAGTTTTCGGACAAAAGCTTCCATAAACAAATATTTTTTGGGACAAGTCACAAATGTTTGTGGAAAGTTCAGTTTTGGGATAATAGTTTTTAAAAAAAATTGTTTGGGACAAGGCAAAAATGGTTGTAGAAAGTTAGGTTTGGGACAATAGTCTATAAAATAATTTTGTTTGTGACAACTTTTCTTCAAAATAGAGTTTTATTTAGAGGCAACATTTTACCTTAAAAAATTTCAGGTTAATTTAATTTTTTTCTATAGCAAGATGCTTGTTAAGGTTTTTTTTTTTAATTTTTCATTGGAAAACTTTTCAATTATAGAAAAAATTTCATAATTAATTTCATAAATTAAATATGAACACATTTAAAGTGGGTGTAACTCTGTGTGATGAAAAATAAAATTTCCTAGAAAATTTTACAACAATTAACCCACTAAACAACCACAAATAATGTCCTTTTATTAATTTACAAACAAATTTCCATGATCTAAATTAAATATTACATATAAAAAGTTGTCCCAAACTATATTTGATACGGACAATTTTGTCTTAAATGTATTTTCTACAGAAAATTTTATATTTAATTAAAATGGCAATGGAAAAATATTGTCTTCACCAACATTTTCTATAAAAATTTATGTCCCAAGCTTAATTTTCTAAAGAAAATCTTCTGCCAAATTTAAATTTCTATAGAAAACTTTGTCCTAAGGTTAAAACCTTCTATAGAAAGTTTTATCCCAAATGAAGATTTCTATAGAAAATTCTATTTTAAGCAAACATCTTTAAAAACTAAATTCTACTAAATTAATTTCCTATAAAAAATTCTGTATAAAATTGATTAAAAAAAAAGTCCTAAAACGAATTAAATTAAAATTAGTATGGAAAATTTTTCTTCAAACATAAAGAAATCTGCCAAAAATATTTACAAAACGTTTTGCATTTATGTTAAGACCAACGAAAAGCTTTTTTATTTTTTATTTATAAAACACCGTTTCAAAAAAGAAACATTTGTATTTTGTATTTATTAATTTGATTTTCTAATACAACAAGACACAATCAGCCTTATTCCGGTTGTCGTTAACGTCATCGACAGTGTCGTTTTATGTAATGGATTAAAGTGACACACAGCCGGTGTTCTTTAATATTGTTTGTGACAACTTTTCTTCAAAATAGAGTTTTATTTAAAGGCAACATTTTACCTTAAAAAATTTCAAGTTTATTTAATTTTTTTCTATAGCAAGATGTTTGTTAAGGTTTTTTTTTTAATTTTTCATTGGAAAACTTTTTAATTATAGAAAAAATTTCATAATTAATTTCATAAATTAAATATGAACACATTTAAAGTGGGTGTAACTCTGTATGATGAAAAATAAAATTTCCTAGAAAATTTTACAACAATTAACCCACTAAACAACCACAAATAATGTCCCTTTTATTTATTTACAAAAAAATTTCCATGATCTAAATCTTTATAAAACAAAAAGATTTTTTTTTTTTAATATTTTTGTTTACAAAATTTTATGAAAGAAAAGCAATTAATTGTACAAAAAAGATCGAAAAACAGCACTAAAAATGTTGTGAACGTGTGAATTTGTGGTGTAAATTTGTGGTGTAAATTTGGTGGTGTTTCACGTTAAATTGTTGATTTACAATTCTAACAAAATCCACAAAGTTAATTAGTGTTAATGCAAAATGTAAAAAACAACCAACGCGTGTAAGTTTGAATATATTTTACTTTTAAACATTAAAATTGTTTAAACTATTTGAGATGTAGGCCGGCCGGTGGGAGCATCAGTCATGAATACATATTTGTTTATAGTAACACGGGCATCATCTTCATTATCTGTATTCTCGTCATTAGCCGTTGGGCATTGGCACCAGACACCATCTTTTTATTTATTATTTTTTTTTTTATATTTATTTCTTTTGAATTTTTATTGTTTGTTCTTGATCATTTAGATTTTGGCATTTTTATTGCTTTTGACAACATCTCAACATAAAAAACGCACATTTTTTTCTTCAATTTTCTTCCATTTTTTCCATTGATGTTGTTATTTGGATTCATTCATTATATGTTTGATTGGTGTAATAAAATTGAAATATAACTTGCAAAAACTATTTATTTGTTGTTAAATACAACACAATTAATTTTACAAGCGGGTCAATATGGATAAGATCATTTGATTAATGAAAAGCCACTATTTGATTGAAATTCTATTTAATAAGAAAATTTTAATGGCTAGAAAATTGAATTGACGCACAGATTGACAGGCCTTAATCACTATGGCAGGTTGAATGAACTGAATGTTAAAAGATAATGTAACAAAAATGAATTTAGTTTTATATTTTTTCAACAATTATTGTCCCAAACTAAATTTTATATACAAATCGTTGTTGTTAATTAAAATTTTTACAAACAATTTTGTCTTCAACTAAACTTTCTATAGAAATTTATGTCCCAAATTTAATTTTATACGAAAAATGTTTTCCCAAACTTAGTTTTTTAAAAAAAAATTCTCAGATAAATTTAATAACATAATTAAATTTCTATAGAAAACTTTGTCTTAAACTTTAAAATTTTCTATAGAAATTTTTATCCCAAATTAAAATATCTGTAGAAAATTCAATACCAAACTAAATTTTTAATAAAGTACATTCTATTAAACTAATTTTTCTATAAAAAATGTCGTACCAAACTAAATTTATAAAAAAACAATTTTCAGGGGTGTCATGGAAATCAAAAACGTAAAACGAAAGAATTTGGCAGTTCTTTTTATTAAACTTTTAATCTAATTTTTAAAATTTTTGTTAAAAAATTCTGTTTAATAGAGCATAATTTGTATAATAATTGTCATAAAATTTTTTTATTACAGAAATCTTATTGAAAAACGACTCTTAAAATTCTTTCGTTTTACGTTTTCGATTTCCATGACACCCCTGTTTGTCTCAAATAAAATTTTTCCAAAAAATTTTGTCCCAAATTAAAGTTTCTATAGAAAATGTTGTCCCAAACTAAGTTTTCTACAGAAAATTCTGTCCCAAACTAAATAATGTATAAAACATTTTGTACCAATCTATATTTTCAATGTGAATTTTTGTGCCAAACGTTCAAAATGGAACGCTTATAATCTTGTAACTAAGAAGTTCCCAAACTAAATTTACTACAAACAATTTTTTCTTAAACTAAAATTTCTATAGAAAAATTATTTTTTAAGTAAAATGTCAATTGAAAAGTTTGTCGTTACCTTAATTTTCTATAGGAATTTATGTTCCAAATTAAATTTTATACCGCAAAATTTTGTCGCAAATTTAATTTTCTAATGAAAATCTTCGGCCATATTAAAATTTCTCTAGAAAACTTTGTCCTAAACTTAAAAACTTTTTACAGTAAGTTTAATCCAAAACTAAAATTTCTATAAAAAATATTGAAGTTTCTTTCAAAAATTCTTAACCAAATTCTTTATAAACGAAATTCTACCAAACTAAATGTTCTATAAAAAAATGTTGTACCAAATGGAAGTTTTTAAAAAAGTTTTGTCCTTAAATAAAATTTGTGCAAAACTAAAATTTCTATAGAAAATTTTATTTCAAATAACATTTCTCTAAAAATTTTCTACAGAAAATTCTGTTACAAACAAAATTCTTTATAAAAAATTTTATAGCAAAATATATTTTCAATAAAAATTGTTGTCCCAAATTAAATATTACATATAAAAAGTTGTCCAAAACTATATTTGATACAGACAATTTTGTCTCAAATGTATTTTCTACAGAAAATTTTATATTTAATTAAAATGTCAATGGAAAAATATTGTCATCACCAACATTTTATATAAAAATTTATGTCCCAAACTAAATTTTCTAAAGAAAATCTTCTGCCAAATTTAAATTTCTATAGAAAACTTTCTCCTAAGGTTAAAACCTTCTATAGAAAGTTTAATCCCAAATTAAGATTTTATAGAAAATTCTATTTTAAACAAACATCTTTAAAAACTAAATTTTACTAAATTAATTTCCTAAAAAAATGTTGTATTAAATTGATTAAAAAAAAAAATGTCCTAAAACGAATTAAATTAAAATTAGTATGGAAAATTTTTCTTCAAACATAAAGAAATCTGCCAAAAATATTTACAAAACGTTTTGCATTTATGTTAACACCAACGAAAAGCTTTTTTATTTATAAAACACCGTTTCAAAAAAGAAACATTTGTATTTTGTATTTATTAATTTGATTTTCTAATACAACAAGACACACTCAGCCTTATTCCGGTTGTCGTTAACGTCATCGACAGTGTCGTTTTATGTAATGGATTAAAGTGACACACAGCCGGTGTTCTTTAATCTTTTACAAAAAACGACACTGTCGATGACGACAACGACAACCGGAATATGGCTGAATATCTTAAAAATTACAGCATTAGAATCAGACAAGTTAAAGTATACATTGATAAAGAAATATTTTCTAAGAGCTACATAGATTATATTTAAATTTAAGTAGAATAAAATACGTAAAGTCTAGGTATATAAAAATAAAAAAAAGTTTACATTTAAAACATTAAAAAATTTACGAAAAGTATTCCCTTTTTATTTGGAAATTGCTTCCAGAGACGTTTGCTTAATATAAAATATTGGCATTCAGAAGCATGGTCACGATGACGAAATTGTATTAAATTTTTCCCCCTACACGATCTAGAAAACTGCCAAAGTTTATAAAGATATTTTGGCTTCTTTGTCATGATTATTTTGTGAAGTAATATAAAGTTTTTGAATTTAAGATAGTTTGAAAATGTCATACTGAATAAACGACAAGATACATGATCAAATCTTTTTAAAGTGAAAATGTAACGGATGATATTGTTGTTTGTTACGGTCAGCTTTCTCATATCATTTGTGTTACAACCAGTAAAAATGTCAGATGAGGATAAAAGAGTCGGCAGTAGATATGTTTCTGCAAATAATATTCTTACATGCAGAGGTGTAAAGTACTGAGTAGCCCATAAACTTCGCAAGATGCCATATACTTTACCACAAACTTGTGTAATGTGATTCGACCAGGTTAAAGTTTTGTTAAATATTACTTCTTAGTTTCTTGCTGAATCTGCAATATCGATTCTCGAATCACCAAGAAGTATGTTTACCTCAAAATCTATATCAAAGGCTCTTTAACATATTAATATGCATTTCGATTTGTTAGGATTAAGTCGCAAACCGTTAGCCTCTGCCCATGTAAGTATTTTCCCAAGATCATGATTTAATTCCCGTATTTTCATATTAGCTGACTATTTAGGATTACTGAGATACAGCTGAACGTCATCAGCATACATTTGTTTACTTGAATACGATAGTTGGTTAGGAAGATTGTTCGCATATAAAGAGTATAGCAGGGGTCCAAGGATGGATCCCTTTGGGACTCCTCTAGTTACTTGTAAAGAACGCGATATAGATTCGGCATTTGCAACTGACTGGCATGTACTTGAAAGGTATGATGCCAGCAGTTTCACCGCAAACGTAGAAAATTTAAATAATTTGGACAATTTCAGGCACAAGATTGAATGGTGCACTATATCAAAAGCCTTTTGAGTGGTCCAATAATACCAAAAACATTTTTGCCTGTATTTATAAAAAATTTTTGAATTTAATAAAGGTTTACAAAACAAATTTTGTATGAAAATTTGGGTTAATAAACGTTTGTTAAATTTAATAATCGTTTATAAATACGGGGGTTTATGTTTAAATTGTTTCAAGTCAGCTAATTAGCCCTATATTATTTAATGTAAATAAAAAACTTTTCTTTACATGTTTTCCAACGTTTCGTCAATTATTTTTTGGCTTCATCAGGGTTACGTCTATTTAATTAAGAAATTATAATACATAAATAAAACATAAATACACCAAATATTTTTCCTTCAAACTTACAAATTTAACAGTAATTTTTACATTAAATTAAATATAAATAAATTTTACAAAAAACAAAGAACATTTAACACAAAAAATAAATTAAAACCACAGCTTAAAAATTAATATCACAGTTTGAAGTTATTTTGCAACTCTATAGCTTGTATTTATATTGTCAGTATCTTCCTTTTTGTTCATTGTTCTTTCTATTTTTTGTTGTATACGTAAGCTTTCTATGGTGTACCTTTTCCTTTCTCCACCCTCTATGTCTAAAATTTTACCGTCATCAAAGTTGATTTTATGTCCAGATGACAGAATATGTGTTGCCAACCCTGTTGATTCTCTAAGTTTTGTTATATCGTTTTTATGTTCAATCATTCTTGTTTGCAATGATCGTTTTGTCGTACCTATATATATATTTGATTGCATTTCTGTTCGTCATTTCCCATACATTCAAGTTCGTACACAACATTGCATTGTTGTTGTTTTTCTATCGGTGCTTTTACATTTGAAAACATTGTACTGAGTGTGGAGTTAGGACTACATATAAGCAAAACATACACAGAAAAAAATAAAAATTAATTTCAATTAAAAAATTTGTGATATTAATTAAAAAAATTAATTAAATTTGCACCAGTAAACAAATTAATAGTATCAAATAAACCAGTTAATAGTATTAATTAAACGTTTAATTCACTTGATTAAAAGTTTAATTCACTTGATTAAATTTTTAATTAAAACCAATTATATTTTTGATTAATGCTTTAATTAAGGAAACATTTTCGAGAATTTTTTCTGTGTATGTTTTGTGATTCTATTGTTGTTTTTTTTTTTAATTTTTATTTTTTTTATTTTTTTTTTGTCCGTTAAACCAGGAATAAATCGTACACTGAAAAAAATATTTTCCTTTTTATCAGTATTTTGTGTAGTGATATTATTTTTTTTTTTTTTTTAATTTTAGCTGTGTTTGTTCAATTAATGAATAAATGAGTTTAATTGGAAAACTATTGTTAATTAATAAAAGTTTTATATTTTTAATATTTTTGGCATGCAATTGTTGGTCACTAATATTTAAAACTCTGAAAATAAAATTTTTTGCCATATTAATAATTTGGTGTTTAGGCTGTGTAGCATTGAAGTTCATTAGTCTTCCTGATGATGATTCCTTAGCATACCAATCAAATGTGATCCTGTTATTGTCCCTGTGTATCTTAGTATCTAGATAGGCAATCTGTTTATTTTCTTCCAATTCTGTGGTAAATTGAATTTTATTGTGGTAAGTATTTAAAACATTCAGTATTTCATCTTTATCTTTAATTTTGATTATCGCTAATATGTCGTCTACATATTTAACAATGTACTTGAAATGGATATTTTTCTTCTTTAGTTCATTTATCGCTTCGTCAAGTAGGCTATCAAGTATTATATCGGCTATTGTAGGAGAAAGAGGGTTGCCCATAGGCATTCAAAATATCTGGCTATAAATTTTCTTATTAAACACAAAATAGTTATTATCGGAGAGACAAAAATGAAGTATAACGTTATATTTTTCTCATCAAGGCTACTATGAATTTCCTTTATCACATCGTTAAGAGCTGAAGTACAGTCACCTTGAAGTCTGAATCCAGATTGACGATCGGCTAACAGGTTGTTGTAATAAACATGGTTATAAATTTGTTTATGTTACAACTTTTCAAAAACTTTGGAAAAATAGGGGAGAATCGCAATCGGACAATATTCATTTCCTGCTTTTGGTACTGAAACAATTTTAGCATGTTTCCACTGCATTGGAAATTTAAAGCTTATAATACATCATTGCATTAAAATTATGTGTAACATATCGAATTATCCAGTGCAGAATAATTTTAACAAATTTTGGGTTAATATTATCTAATCCAATTGAATTAGATTTCATTGCGTTAAAAGCGTTAACTACATCACATTGAAGTAAACAAATAAATAAAAATATTTTTGTTTAAATGTTCATTTAATTAACACATTAGCAAACAAATTAATTACAAAAAAATTATTTTAAAATTCTACAGTTAATGTGTTTGCAATGTGCGTTTTAAAAATTCAACGCAAATAAAATTTAATTAAAATGTACACAGAAACAAGTCTACGTATTATTTAGACACTCTTGCGTATGAGTGTGTTTTTATGAAAGAAATTCACAAACATTAATCATACGCCAAAGTAAACAAGTGCAATAGAAAAAACAAAAAAATTGTTTTTAAACAAATTGCGCTGTTTCTGTGTTAATAAAAACATTTTTAAAGCAAATAAAACTCGTTCATTTCTTGAAACTGTTTGCAAACTTGTTCAAATCTTGAATAATTCAGGTAGAGCTTAAGTCCCTTTCACACTATTTCACAAGGCTTAACATTTTTGCTCTCACAAATTCCAATAATATTTTGTCGGCCAAAATATCAAATATTAAAGTTTTTTATACACATTCTGCGTTTTTGCTATAACAATAATTTAAATAAAATCTTTGTGGAATATAAATGGCTGTACAGCACATAAACGTTTTCCCCAGTATTCATATTTTAAATTATATACGATTATTATATTTAACAAACGCTTATTAAACAAAATTTGTTTTATAAACCTTTTTTTAATTTAAAATATTTTTATGAATTGAAAAATTTTGCGAATAAAATAATTTTGTAATTTCTTTTGTTAACTTCGGCCAAAATTTAAAGGAACTGCTACCCCATCATTATTTCTATTTTTTACTTCTGTGTTTTTTCCAGTAAAAACGAAAAAACCTCAAACGCGTGTCAACAAATATGACACAAAATAAAGGCAACAAGCTCATTTTGCTCTCGATGGCGCCATTAAAAAAAATTTAAACAACAAATAAGGCAACTAAAAATCAAAAACAACATCTGCTTACTAAAGCAACAATAACAAAAAACAAGAACTTATAAACTTAATTTATATTTATTTGCTGAATAAATTTCTAATTCTAAGGAATATTATTACAAAAACAAAGAAAATCAAGATAAAAATAATAAAATTATAAATAATGATGAAGTTAACAGGTTGTCGTAATAAAACTGACTAAATAATACTCTTTCTCTCTCACTGTTCTTTTCTGGCAACAAGAGATTAAAGATACATGTGGGCGAAAGTGCTTTGGTTTTTGTTGTAGGCAAACAAAGTGTAGAAACTTAACAAGTGGGTGTAGACTGTGTCAATACACATTTTCGCAATTTGTTGTGCAATTTATCTTCAAGCAAACAAAAGGAATATCAAGGATCTTAAGAATTGTGCCAGTTTTATTGTCTGGGTGTTTTTTTATAATCAAATGCTAAGCTTAATGACTTAATAAATAATTATTTTTTAAAAATTTATATTGTTGGATCAATTATAATATTTCGTTTAGCTTTTGTTTTTTTTTTTGGATTAAAAAGAGGCAAAACAAAAGCATAACATAATATATATTAATAATGTTTTAACAACTTTTCAGTGATATTTTTTGAGTTTTTTATGAAAAGCCCAGTTTGAGACAACATTTTTTATTTATAGAAAATCAAATTTGGGTTAATATTTTTTATGGGTTTTTTAATTTGGAAAACAATTTCTATCAAAAAATTGGTTTAGAATACAATTTTATACAAAAATTTTTGTTTTGGGACAAAATTTTCTAAATAAATTTTGGTTTGCGATAAGATTTTCTATAGAAATTTTAATTTATGTTAAAATTTTTATAGTTACTTTAGTTGTTTTTTTACGAAAATTTTATTCTGGAATCAAGTTTTCGTAAGAAATTCAAGTTTGGGACAAAATTTTCGAAAGAAATTTCAGTTTGGCACAAAATTTTTAGTTTGGGACAAATTTTTCAAAAAATTTTAGTTTGGATCAGATTTTTTTTTTTTTCTTGGAAAACTTAGATTGAAAGTTTTAGTATAGTACAAAACATTCTTAACAAATTTTACTTTGCGATAAAGCTTTGTATAGAAATTTTAGCTTGTCGCAAATATTTCTAAAAGATTTTAGCTTGGGTAAATTTTATTTTTGGAAATTAGAGATTGGCACAAAATTAATTTAAAAATATGAACTTAGGACAAGATTTTCTTAATTAATTTAACTTAAGATACAATTTTATACAGAAATTTCTGTTTGGGACAACATTTTTCGTAGAAATTTTAGTTTGGGACTCCAAACAAAATATAGTATATATATAGTGACAAAATATACTACAAAAATTTTAGTTTAGAAAACAATTTTTTTAAGGAATTTTAGTTTGAGACCAAATATTTATAGGTTTTTTAGTTAAACCCAACTTTTTCTTATAAAAACATTTCGGTATGGAACAAAATCTTTGTAAAAAATCAAGGCTTGGGAACGAAAATTCAGTTTGGCACAAATTTTTCAAAAAATTTAAGTTTAGTGCAAATTTTTTTTTTATACAATTTTAATTGGGGCAAAATTTTGTGAAAAGTCTAAGCATAGTGCAAAATTATTTTTAACAAATTTTAGATTGGGACAAATTTTTTTTTTTTCAGAAAACTTACATTTGGAAAAAAAATTTTTGAAAACTAAAAAAAAAATTTAGCTTCTGACTATTTTAATGTTAAGAAATTTTAGACTCGGTAATAATTTTCTCAAAAGATTTAAGTTTTGACAAAATGTTTTTAAAAACTTTAGCTTGCAATAAAATTTTGTACAGAAATTTTAGCTTGGGATAAAATTTTCAATATAAATTTTAGTTTGACATACAATTGTCTTTAGATTTGACACAAAATTTTATGTAAGGAAAAAAAATTTTAGCTTGTAAAAGAATTTTCTTAGGAAATTTTAATTTGAGTCCAAAATTTGGTCCAAAATTTTCTATAGAAATTTTAGGTTAAGTTAAAATTTTAGTTTGGGACAAAATATTTTACAAAATTTTTAGCTTGGAAAACTAATTTCATAGGGAATTTTAGATTGAAACAAAATTTTCTAAACTAATTAAAGTTTGAGACAAAAATTTATTTATGTTAGTTTTGGACAACATTTTATATCGATTTGTATATGGAAATATCAGTTTGGCACAAGTTTTATAGATAAATTGGAGTTTGGTAGAAAATCTAGAATGGAATTTTTAGTTTTAGGCAAAATCTAGTATGGAAATTTTAGCTTAGGACGTTTTTAAAAAAAATTTAGTTCGGCATAAAATTTTATTTGAAAATTAAAGTTTTCGATAAAAATATTTGTAAAAATTGCAATTTAAGACATAATCCTTTATAGAAACTTTTGTATGGTACAAAATTTAATACAGAAATTAAATTGTTAATATAAATTTAAGTTAAAAAAAAAAACGTTCGTTTGGGACAATATGTTTCTATACAAATTTTAGTTTATGACAAAATTGTTTAAAGAAATTTTAATTTAAGAAAAACTTTTCTATAGTTTGGACAAAATTGTCTAATATTTATTACGTTCGAAATCATTTCTTTAATATGTTTAATTTGGTCATGTAAATATTAACTTTAAGTATAAAGTTAACTTTACATAATTTTCATGCTTCTTCTTCGTCGAGTATATAAACAAGTGTATTGTTAACTTTATTAATCTGCATCCGCAAAGCAAAGATTGTACATCTGTTTTATTTTTTTTTTTTTTTGTTACAACAATATCTTGTGGTTGATGTCATAATGAAAACATGTTAACAAAACAATTCATTATTTTGCTCATATGCTGGTCTTTACCGCAAGACTGTCATGTCAGTCTACATGTCTAACTGTGTAACGTATACACTTCATTTTATTATGCACATTCATGCAAACGTATAATTGCTAGTTACACTCATGTGAATGTCCACTCTTTTGCTTCACTTACATAAATCAATATGTATGAGTTTTCTCTATATTTTGGTAGATGTTTCTTTCGAATTCATTTTAAATTTTGTTTGCCAGTAGTTTATCTTTTAGGAACTTTGGTATACTTGAAGATCGACCGCAGAAGTTTGTGCTGTTTCTTGTTAAGGCACTTTGCATAGTTTGTTAAAACGAGTACTTTAAAATTATTTGGAATAAAAAAGTCGGTTTACATTAAGGGTGGTGTCGTTGCGACAATGCTGACGTTCTCTTTTGGAGTCCTTTCCTTAATCGAAGCGTATTTTGATAAAAACTTTTTTGTCACAACAGCCAGGCGACTTTTTAACATTAAATAATTCGTAGCAGTGCAGCCATAAAGTAAATAATTGTTAGTTTGGGAAATGTTGAATAAATACGCTAAAACGGCAATGCTGACAATATTTTAAAAAGCTAAAGTAGAAATTTTTTAAAAGCAAAATGTCTGGTTTGATCATGAAAGAAGTTACTGTAGAAATTTTGGACTTGGCTGAACTGACTGCCGAAACTGTAGATTTAGATGAAGCTGAAAATATTATAAGTGGCAACACTGCTCATACATAAATTTCCCCTCAAGCTTGTCTACACTTGCCACCTACAAACATAAGTCGCAGGGGACATGTCGCAGCGACATCACCCTTAATGTTAACCGCCTCAAAGATGTCCTTTTATATCAACATTTTAAAATATATGTATATTAAAATTTACAATTAAAATTATATTTTTTTTAGCATTTAGCACTAATTTTGCAATTTTTTCTGATTTAAAATGTAAGCTGGATTTATATTTCTTACAAATTGTTCAAATTTTTCTTTTTGTTTTTTAATTATTTTACAAATTGTAACGCATAAAAGTGATTTTTCATCTATAAATCTATTAAAATTGCTATACAAATGTCTGTTATTATTAAAAATATTTAAAATTATAAAGGTTGAACAAAATATATATTATAAAAAAATATTTAGATTAATGCTATTTAAAAATAAATTATAAAATTACATTATCTCTTAAATCCTTCCATTGAGGCAACACTCATTTAAATATATGTCATAAGCTTCGTACAGACGATGGTCAGATCTTCTTTCTGCCAAATGAAAATAGCGTACAATGTTCACACAGTTGCATGGCATTTTTAGTCAATTTTAATGATAACATTGTAAGATCTGACCACCGTCGTCTGTACAAAGCTTTACTAGTAAAATAACTCGTGTTTAGACAATCATTTAAAGTTACAACTTTCCATCTCTGCATTCATTTTTATAAAATTAAACTTTGTTCATAACATACTTTAAGGAGGTTTTTTTTATAATTTACACTGCACCCTGTTGTTTATATGTATAACAGGCTGCTTCCAATAAACTATAGCTCCTGAAACTATGTGACAGTTCTTTTTAATTTTTTTTTTTTTGGAAAATGACACGTGCTGCTGATTCTGCTCGCCTGGTATTTAATGAAAATTTTAAAATTGGGTTTTTTGCTCACAAAAAAATTTTTAAAACCACAAAAAAAAAAAAAATCGCATAACAAAAAATTTTCAATTTCTTTCTTTAATTTTTTGATTTGATTTGAATAAAAAAGCGTAACAAAATAAATAACACAAAAACTTTATTTATTTAATTATTTCTATAAAAATAGATATAATACAGGGGTGTTCTAGAAATCGAAAAGGCAAAACGCTAAAATTTGCAAGTTGTTTACACTTTAAATCTAATTTTGATAATTTTTAATTACTTTCAATTATTTAAGCTTGAGGTCTTTTTATTTATAAAATATTCTTTTATTTCTTCAATATTTCGCTAACCTTTGGTTAGCATCGTCAGGAAATTAACAAATTTGAAAAAAAAAAAAAAAAAAAAAAAAATTTTGTTATAAAAATCTGTAAAAAACGACGTTTAAAATTCTTGCGTTTTGCGTTTTCGATTTCCAATGAAATAATAAAATGTAATTATTAATGCGAAGATTTTTTTCACTAAATTTAAATAAAAACGCCATATAAAAACAATAATTAATTGCCTCCTTATCGAAAATAACAGAAGTATTGAAGAATTTATCAGATTTAAGTAAATTTATCTATTCTATTGCTTGTAAATAAATAATATTACAAGAACAAAATAAAATATTTTATACATTTAAAAACATATTTTATGGATTTAAATCAATTTTATTAAAATTAATATGAAATTGCGCTTGATCATAAAGATGGTATTAACTCGAAATTTAAAAATTTTCAATAGCAGCCAAACAGTTTTGATTTAATTTTAAAAACATGTAAGAAAGAATTTTTCAAACTAAACCTTTCATTACCAAAAAGTAGACAAAGCACCATATTTTACAGCGGTTAGATATGAATATTACGTGTCGATTTTTCCCAAAAAGTGAAAAAAATAAAAATTTTGAGTCTTTATGATCAGGTGCGATATACAATATATTTTTTACATAATTTATATGGTCTTGTAGTTTTTCAGGTACTTTTTTCACACCGGGTTGTGTCCTGAAATCATCATTAATTTTATACTTCTCAGTAAATTTAGGCAGACTCTAGTCCATTTTTTTGGCTTTTTATCATCATATCTATGTATCTGAAAATAGAAAACAAAATAATACTTTTTTTAGGAAAAATAAAACCGAAATTTTCTAAAATATTTACAAAACACTAATCAAATAGTATATATTAATTGAGGAGCCGCAGAACAAAACGTACTTTTTCGCATTTTTTGACAAATTGGTTTTTTGATATTTTTATAATATTTGGGTTAAAATCTTTAAGAAAACATCTTGTTAGCATATTTTTTTTCTTTTTTTTTACCAAGAAAATGGGTTCTAAAAAATTGGTGCATAACAAAACGTACTTTTTTCATTTTTTTTTTTCAAAACGTGCTTTTTTCATTGTTTTTGCCATTTCTTCGTGAAGTTGTTTTAATAACAAATCATTTCTTAGGCCCCTATTATGGTTTACAACTCAACTCAGTTGAGTTGTTATTAAGACAACTGGTTGTGATCAGTTGTAATTTTTGTTATGTTTTTGTTCACCGCAAAATAGCAAAGTTGTAAACCATAATACAAAAATTAAGAAATTACAACTCAACTGAGTTGAGTTGTAAACCGTAATAGGGGCCTTAATATTCTTAATTTGTTTGACGTTTATTTATGTCTTAACCATTTTCGTTAAAATTAACTGTTAAATAATGGTGACTATTCTTGAAAACGCGTCGAAAAAGTGAAAATTTTCAGTTAAACAAAAACAAAGTTAAAGAAATTGTTTTTGGGTTGTCATACAATTTACCGTTTTTTAAAGAGAGAGAAACGAGTCAAAATTCTCACGTTTATTTAATTTTAGAAATATATGATAAACAAAAACTATTTTTTTAAACTTTACTTTTGTTTTAATGTACATTTGTATTTGTTCGACGAGTTTTCAAGAATAGCCTCCAATAATTGCAATAATTTAACTATTGTTTAGTGAATGAGTGTTATGAAAAAAATAATTAATATAATAGTATAATTGAAACATGGAAGAATTACAAGAATCTGTAGAAAATTTAAATATTTTATTAAATATTTTTTTAAACAAAACGTACTTTTTTCATTTTTTTTTAACAAAACGTACTTTTTTCGATATAAAATTGGTTTGATATTAAATATCCTTGACATTTAATATGTTGACTTACGGCAGTTTGATTCATCTTTTAGTAAGCAAAAAACTTGTTTCCATTTCCAGGTTCATACAGTTTTTTAAGGGGTCGAAAAAAATAAACCTCAATTTCCCAAAAATTTTAAATATGTGAAAAAGTACGTTTTGTTCTGCGGCTCCTCAATTACGAAACCATTTAAGGAGATTGGTGTGGATGCTACAAATATGGGGATTTGTATGTTAAATATAGACAAAGATCGTTGCTTTAAACACACAAATCCTTATCTTACAAGATCTTAAAAAATTATTGGGTTGAGGAAAAGTTTTACATGGATATCTCTGGGTGATAAACAATGCGTTTACCAACCGTCCCAGAGTGTGAATACAACCAATGCACCCAGGTAACAATTTTAGTGGATAATCTTGAATGTTATACATGCGCCCCTCGTTTATGAGATATCTAGCCTCTGCTGCTTTTGGAAAAATGCGAACGTCATCTGTTACTAGTTACAGCACCTAGGGATAATCATCCCGCGAGAGGTTGAAAAATCAGCCTTTGTTTGGACTTTTGAAGATATCTCTTCCCGCAACTTTGGGTAGCAAGCCGCAGCCACACTACAAACTTCCGCAAAAGCAATCTTTTTGAAAGACAGAAAGCATTTCCTGCAAGAATGTTACACCTTACGGTTAAATATCCTTAAAAACCCCGGTGGAAGAACTATTGGGCTATTTTCTTTAGTCTAAAGGTATCGATTTCATTTAAAAGCAAGAATGTTATGTGCTTGTTGAACAGAGGAGGAGGCGAAGAGACGCTGAGCACCGATTTTGAATGCCAGAAATGCTTTTATAACGCTACATAAAAAAGTGTTAATTTTATGGATTTGTTACTAGAAAAAATAAGAACGGTCTAATTACAAAAATCAAAAGTGCGTATTCAAAGATCTATTTATGTTTTGAAGCAAATTGATTGCAATTTGTATTAGTTTAACTAAAATGGTGAAAATTCCGTTCATATTGTTTAAAAAGAATCAAACCAATGAAAGTCAGTGAGGCCAAGGTTTATGACCCTACTACGGTTTATAAGTCAACTCAGTTGAGTTGTAATTAAAACAACTGCTAGTGATGAGTTGTAATTTATTGATGTTTTTGTTAACCGCAATATAGCAGAGTTGGGAACCATAAAACAAAAATGCAAAATTTCAACTGAACTAGAGTTGAGTCGTAAACCGTAATAGGGGCATTAGTTTATAAAGCGGGCAAAATTTATCCCCAATTGTTAGTAAAAAACTGAACCGCTTTATGTCTTACAACAAACTGAACTAAACTTTTATGAGTTATACCCTTTGTACACTTGCATACATTTCGGAGGAACGCATGGAAGATGTTGAAAATGTGAAATACGCGTTCACACTTGAAACATTTAACATCTACCATCAATAAAAAATGTCACCATTTCTGGAAAAAAAAACTTTTATTTTTTTAAATACTTTTTTTCTTTTTAAAAGATACATTTTAAAAGATACATAACACCAAAATGTGTTTCTCATTCATTTTGTTTAATAATTTTAGCAAAATTAAGCAAAATAAGGCTTGCAAAAAAGGAAAAACTTGAGAAATGGTAACGCTGCTTTCAAAGCAACTTTCATTTTGTCAGTGATGCCACAATAATAATAGAATTTATTGCCACTTTTGTAGTGATGACACTAAAAGAATCGAAAAATGTAAAAGGGAACAAAATGAGACAGTAACATTCTGTAAAGATGTTGAAAAATTTTGATTTTTAGCCCTATGTATTTCTTATGGGAAAATTTAGCCTGTATTTATAGTTCACAACCAGTGCTGCCAGAAGTAGGGAAAAATTCCCTACATGTCGGTATTTTTGATATTAAAATAGAAGCGTAGGGAAAATCGGACAGATTTTTTAAAATCTTCAATATGTAGGGATTTTTTTTCTTAATATCTAATAAATGCAAAAAAAAAAAACGCATATTTAGTAATATTTTCTTGAGAAATATTACTTGAGAAATTTTTTTTTCCCTAAAATCACTTAAAAATATATTTCCAAAGTTGTTTGTGGTTTAAAAAGTTGGCAACGCATATGTTTTTGTGGGGGTGGGGTTTCTAAACAATTGTTTGCTGAAATGGACATCAATGCCTTAGTGACAAATAGAGAATTGTGCTATAAGTGTCTGGAGAAAGAGGTATGTATTTTTACTGTGGTATACACTATCACTAAAGCCATTGGTATATAGAGTGAAAATGCAACCCATTAAGCTTACGCTCACTTATGGCAATGGGATATTATTCAATGTTGAAAATTTAATGGAATTTATTATTATTATTTTTTTTTTTTTGTACTTTTTTTTGTCAATATATATTTGAACAAAATTTCTTTTTAACTAATATTTTTTCTTCTAATTTAATGACAATATGCGTAGGGATTTCTGTAGGAGAAATTTTTTCAACGTGTAGAAAAAATCGGATTTTTTTTAGCACGTGTAGGTTTTTTTTCGAAAAATCCACTGGCAACACTGTTCACAACCACTTCTAGTCGATTCCAGAACTTTCTGTTCGATTTATTTTAAAATTACTTTTATTAAAATTATTATTTTATCAAAAACTAAATTAAGCAACGCCGCTCATGTTAAAACATACAAACCTTTTTTTTTATACCCTCCACCACAATTAGTTGTGAAGAGGGTATACTAAGTTTGTCATTCCGTGTGAAACTTTTTTATTATTCATCTCAGACCCCATAAAGTATATATATTCTGGCTGCTTGAGTAATTCTAAGTCGATTTAGCCATGTCCGTCTGTCTGTCCGCCTGTCCGTCTGTCCGTCTGTTGAAAACACGCTCACTTTCGAAAAACTCAAAAGAAATAAACAAACTAGGTGTCAAATTGCTTGTAGTTATCCTAAGCAGTTTGGGATTGAATTTCAGCAAAATCGGTTCAGTAGGACCAGAGCTATGAATCAAAATGTGGAACCACCACCTTCAAAAACTTGATAATTTTGTTACAAAAACTAACATAAATGATGCAAAAATGCACGGAATGACATAAGATTTTGCACAAGTCCGTTTTATTCGACTAGAAATTACACTGTAAAATTTCGCGAAGGTCGGTCCATAATTTACCCTAGGCCCCATATAAACCCTACTCCCGAAAAACAGTTTAGTACGCCTAAAACCGTAAAAAATAATGCAATCATAACAAATTTTGGCTCGTCACAATTTTATAGGACTATAAATGATACTGTGAAATTTCGTGAAGATCGGTACATAATTTACCCTAGCCCCCATATATGCCCTACTCCCGGAAAACAGTTTAGTCTCCTAAAACCATAATTAATAACAAATCGTCACAGTTTAAGATAATAATAATAAAAAGACATCATACAGATATTACTCCTTAAACATTCGAACTGTCGGTGGAGGGTATCAAAGATTCGGCACAGCCGAATATAGCACCCTAACTTGTTTTTATTTCATATTTTAACATGAGTGGCGTTGCCTGATTTCGCTGCTGGTAGCTCAACTTAAGTTCAGTCCTCACCCGTAATCGACCCATAAAGCTATGTATTATTAATTCTTAGATAAATCTAATTTCGTTACAATACCTTAAATAAGTATATAAAATGTTGAAAGAATTCCAACCAATTGTAGTAAGGATTGTAAGAAAAGATAAACTCACTGTTTATTGTTAGTATTTTGTCTAAGCTTTAATAGCGTTACAAATAGTGTTTGTAATTCTCATTCACTCTGCAGTTTTATTTGCTTATATCTTTGGCTTTTCTAAGATTTTTTATGATAATGTTTCCTGATGATCTGGCCCAAGCAACCAGCGAAATGCACATAGCAAATAATTTAGTCTCCAACAATACATTTCAGTGTATTTATTAAAAATTAAAAATTGGGAATTAAGCACGACAAACCAAATCTTATTAATTAAAAAAAATATAAGAGATAAAATTTAGCAAATTATGATTAATTGGAAAAGATCAAAATCAAAAAATAATAGCAACAAACTAGATTAGGGCGAATTGCTTCCTTTTTCGAATAAGGCGAAAAGTATACTTGGATTCTACATAAATTGATTGCATAATTTTCGAAACTATACATTTTCGTTTAACAATTCGAGTGGTCGTACGTCATTTTAGAAGTAGTATAAGTAGTTTGTTCCCTTTTGTATTTAAGAACTTTATAGTAAATCTAAATATGATATTTGGTCAAAGTTTTTACTTTGAACAAATCACTCCGTTCTAGTTAATTTAGATATCGCTGTGTGTCTGCATTGAAATATATTTTAAGATCTTTATACACTGGACTTAACAAAAGCTTTTGTATATTTGTAAATCATGCCACCATAATTTAACCGCCCACTAAAGACTCTGCTGGAATTTTTGTTGCACTATTTATTTTATCCACTAACAATGTCTCCTTTGTGGCCACATTTTCATAAATACACAAACAAGATCCTGTTAGGGATTAATGAAAATAAATACATACACATCACAAACCACCAGAAACACACCACAAATTTTAATGGAAATTGTAGAAAAAAAAAAAAAATATTCGTTCATTGTAAAATAAATAGTGGTGGCTTGTTAAACTTAAGATTTATATTGTCAAGTTTTTTACTTTATGACTTTAAAAAACCAGGAAAACTTTTGCTGAATTTTTTTTATATAAATGGAAAATATAAGTTTTGAGAAATAAAATAATTGAATTTTAAGAAATGTTTTAAGTGACTTTTAAAAAATATCCTTAAATTTATTTATAAAAATAAATTTTTTTTTGTATTTTCTTTTCATGTGACATTGCGGCTGTTTTCTTTTCTTTTTTTTTGGATTTGTTTGTTTTGAAACCCAATTTCCTGCAGCGCTAAAAGTAAAATTAATGGTTAGAAGACCCCATTCACAGCTTGTTGAACAAGGCATTATACCACGTAAGTATTTTATACGTTTTTTTATTCTTTCTTCTTTTATTGCTTTTTTATTTTTTCTTTTATTGGAGATTTTGTTTTATTTGTTTTAATTTGAATAGAAATTTTCTTTAATAAATGTCTGGCAACGGTTTTTTCATCTTAAGATGTTATAAAAGAAATAACTTTAAAAGAAGATAAATTTAATTTTGTCTGAAAGTATGCTTTACTTTATTACTTTTTTAAAACAACTAAAGGTATGCCAAAAATTTACATATTTTTTTTTTTTATTTCGAAATACGAAATATATTTTCAATAATAAAAAAAAGAAACGTCAACAGAATTTAAAAAACAAAAATTAAACAAAAATGCTGCAATTGACAGGTATAAAAAAGGGTTGTTTATTTTCTTTACGTAAAATTCGTTTGGTAAAAAAGAAATTTTAAAATTTATGAATTTGCATTTTTAATATTTTTTAAAATAAATTTATCAGAGACTGAACTTCGAATCCGGTAAATCGAAATAAAACGTTCTGATTCGATTTCGGGTTCAAAAAAGTACAAATGTTCAATTAGTAAGAAATTAATTTTTTTTTTAAGATATATTGGTTTTTTTTTTTTTTTTTGATAGGACCAGCACTCAGGGGATGACCCCTACTAATGCATTGCATTTTCTTTGAACTAGAAAAATAGGCTATGGGAAGGAGAATAGAGGGGGAAGTGTTTCTGAACATTCGACTTGAACGACTTCAGCAGGAAGGTTATTCCACAAACGAACAGTCCGGCCAAAAAACCTATTTTCCCTGTAATGCGTTGTACGATTCACCTGCCAATCGACCACAAAAGAATGGGCTCTTGAGGAAAAGCGTGTATTACGAACAAACGTACAGGTTTCGGAAACCAGAAACCCGGAAACCTAATTTCGTACACATCCCATTGTAGTAACGGTAAAACATTGCGTTGGTGCTCAAGGGGTCAGTAGAATTGGATACCCTACTGACACCAATGAGAACCTTCGCCCTCTCCTGTACGCGGTCCAGAAGCTCCAAAATAGACTTTAAAGCACACATGAGAGTTGTATTCCATATGGGGTCGCATTTTTTTTTGATAGTACCGGCACTCAGGGGATGCCCCTAACACACTACTGAGAGTTTTGTAGGCAAAGAGTGAGGAAGTCGAAGCACTTCCAAAATTTCAAAGTCATACCGTAACAAGTATAAAAGTACAGTCGGTCAAGCCCGACTATATGATACCGTACGCCACAGTATTTTAAAAAACATTTACAAGAGGTCACCCTATTCGGGACCCATGGAGAATCATGCTTATGTGTCCATATAAATATGGATCTATCTATGTTTTAAATTTCATTAAAATCGGTTTGATAGCAGAAATTTCCCATATCTGCCCTAGTGGTCCTACTACGTTTCGGCCCATTTTCAGTAGGCTTGGTCCCTGTGCCAATAAGAACCTTTAAGCCAAATTTAATCAAATTAACCTAAAATTGCGACCTGTACTTTGCGCACAAGGTTACATAGACAGCCAGCCAGCCGGACGGACGGACATAGTTAGATCTTTAAGGTGGGTCAAGGACCCATATTTTTAGGTATTACACACATTAGCACAAATGCATAATACCCTCTCCACTATTGTAGTGTGGGTGTAATTAAAACCCAGTCGCAATTTAAAAATGTTCTCCTTATTTGAAATTAAAAATCTTTAATTTTAATCCATTAAAAATAAGTTCAAGTAAAGAAGAAGCAGATATCTAATCAATTTAGTCAATATGTTTTTTGTTTACTCTGGCAATTTACCTGTCTTATATAGAGCAATTGTTTTTTTAAAGCATAACCTCATTGGTAAAATACTGGACAACGTTAATGTAACGAAATGCGCATGATTAGGCGTTTGATGACGTCCCAAAAAAAAATTGGAGCTTTCAACGCAGCAGGTTTGTAAGGGAGAAATATAAACGTTTCGCTTACCATTGCGCTTACGGAAGACATGAATTTTATATGGCAAGTTCCCATATAAAGCGCTTTATTCAACGCATATAAAAATTGTTGGATGTAACGATCAGCCTTACACACTGAATGTTTTGATACAGCTATTTTTTAGTATACTCCCTTACAAACCTGCTTCGTAGTAAGGGAATGGCGTGGCACTTGAAATATTTTTTTTTTTTATTAAAGTTGTGGAGAGTTTTTTCACTTACTTTACTGCATTTCTGTACGTCTTATTGCGTAGCGCATAATTGTGCTCTTATTTTTTTAAATGTACCACTAGTGCTTCACAAAATGATAAAATTTTTTATTGGGGTATTTGGTCCGTGGCAAGGTTTGACAAGTCTAATGCCCGTAATTTCTACAAATAGATATCTTGTCTTGCTGTGTATAGAAATCTATGGTGTAACGAATTTTTCATAATTTTAACACGTATGTCTCACCTACTGGTTAAACTGTAGTGTATTTTACACCATCGATTTTTGACAGTTTATTCAAAAAATTAAAAAAAAAAAAACACAGATGTTGCCATATTTTAAAAGAAAACTTAAAGGAAAAAACACGCGGCAAAATTAACGTTCAAATTACCAAAATAGTTTTACCGGGTAGGTAAAGATAACTGTTAGGTGCGAACACGACCAGAAATCTGTTTGTAGAAATTACGGGCATAAGATATGTATGCATTTGATAAGTGATGGCAACGCTGCAATTAAACAACAACTATCTTGAGTTTTTCAACTAAAGGTTATTAGCTAAGAGGAGTTAAAGCGGTGCAACAAGACAACCATACAAAAATATGCCCATGTTCTCAAAAGACAAAGCAAGTACTTGCCTACTCCAAACAAAGTAATACATATCCACTCGGGAACTCATCGATATGCTCATTTTACCACAAATCTTATTTTCGAGTAAATTTTCTCTACTGTAAATTTTCTCTACTGCTTCGTTGTTGACAATAACTCACATTTTGAGAACAAGAACGACAAGCATAAAAAATTGACTGAGATTATCAAGACAGTTTTTTTATGCCCATGCAGATGTTTATGTTAGACATGCATGCCCTAGTTCTCCTGGGATAGCGTAGTCTCTTGTGTCTATCATTCTTGAACGTTACCACTTTAAGTTCTTTTATCACATTGATTTATTGATTTGAACAATTTTTTTTCATGATTAATTCATAATTGAACTATGGCCATTTGCTAAAAAAAAGTGGTCACGTTAATTTTGTCAAGTACTTGAAAACTCTCAAGAAATTTACAAATTCCTTAATTTAAAAAGTTCTTTTCATTTATTTATTTTTTTTATTTATGTCTTCAAAATTTATGCTAAGCATTTCGGTTAAATTAGGAAAAATAAAAAAGTAAAACAAACAAAAAGATCTTAAAAAAGTTATTGAATAAAGCCAAATGCTGGTGATATTACGTTGCTCTAAAATGCTTTCAAGCAAATAAATAAATGTTTAAATTAAGAATAAACAAATGAATTTGAAAAGAAATTGAAATTAATCTGCATGAAAGTGTTGGCTAAAGCACGTTTACACCAAATAATTCATTTATTTTCAAATAATTTTCAAAAAAATAAAGTAAATAAAAATACATTCCCAGCTGGCACTTTGTCTAATAATCGAATCTTTTAAGAATCAGCTTGACGAGCAAAATAACCGCATATCAGCTAATTTTTTTATCATAAATTATACGCCCGTTGTGAGAAAATGGTACCCTTCCGATGAATCACCTTACAAAATCATTTGCGTTACAATTTTCTTATTCCTTTTTGAGCATGTGAATAAATCATATGTGAATCCATTTTTAATCGCTCAAGTGATAAATCGGTTTTAAATTCAAAACATAGAAATTATTATTTGAACATATGAATAAATCATATATGTATCTTTTTTCAATCCTTCAAGTGATAAATCAGTTTTAAAAGTGATCGGAAAAGACTCATTTAGGTGATTTTTATAAAAAAAAAAAATCACCTAAATGCTAGCTGGGTAAATATTTATATATATATATATATTTATTCAACCTTCTGGGATATAAATTTTTTTTATAGAAAATTAATAAAAATGAAAAAAACAAAGAAAAAACGAAAAACATTTATTTGTACAATATTTTATAAATTGACAAAATTATACGCTAAAAGCACATTGCCTTTTAGTTTAGCATACTTTTGGGATTTTTTTTTTTTTTTTTGTGTAAAGCATACTTTAAGGATCTTGGAGATATTTCTATTTTTCAAGATAAACTAAGAAACTGTGGGTAAAACTGACAATAGAGGAAAATGTTAAGAGTCAAAGGTAAAAGATTTAAAATAAACGAAATTTAAACATTAGAATAAATCTGTTTGAAAGTCACATTAACAAGAACTTACCTTAAATTTAAACATTCTTTCTCTGGACCCACTGTTCCATGCAAAAAGTTTTTCGTTTTTCTGCAAAGAAAAAGAAAAACATTAAACAATAAAAATCCGTTTCCTTGGAATATGATTTGAATAAGCTGTACAAAAATAAAATAAGAAATAATATAAAAATAACTTATCTTTCCTTTTTACTTTTTTTTTTCTTTTTTCCTAATATTTGCTTGCCTTTTTTTTGCATCTTATTCCATTCTAGCCTTAAAAACTTCACCCGCCATTCACGAACAATGCAAACAATTGGAACGTGCCAAAACCAGTGACTTATTGAAGGCCAAAATCCAACAACGTCCCAACAGGGAGGATTTGGAAAGACTCCATATACTAGAAGAAGATGAGTGTCATATTGATCCCAGTTTGGCTGAAAAGCAGCGTATGCTTAAGAAGGCCCGTTTGGCCGACCAGCTAAATTCACAAATACAACATCGTCCTGGGCCTTTGGAGTTAATAAAGAAAAATATTTTGCACACAGAGAAGCCAATAGAGAAAATCGTAAAAGAAGGTTTGGTTACTTTTAAGGCAACCAGTGAGGGCCTTTTGACAAGGCCACAACATCCCAATAGTTATGTCACTTTCGAAGATGATTCACTGTCATCGGAAAGTGATACTAGGCAAACACCTCCCAGAACAGAGTGTGAGGTGGGTGTAGCCAGCAGTACAACTGCGGTTACAAATTCCACCACTTCCTCCACAACCTGCAGTGATGTGTTGCATGCAGCTGCAGCTTCGGCGGGTATCGTAACAGTAGCTCTAAGTATACCCACGTCGGCAGGTCAGCTCATGGTCACCTCGACGCCTTTGGGTGCGAATACATTGAGTTCTCTCAAGTCTAATTATATACCACCACCGCCGCCTCCTCCTTTACCTACCAATTTGTCTATAAAGGTCAAACAGGAGACATCCAATTTATATGAAGAACTTTGCCAGTCGGTAGCTGGCACGGCCACCTCACATTACTTGCCCATGGTTAATTCTCCCTGTTCGTTTGCCTCTTCGACTTCTACTCTAAGTCCACTATCGTCAATTTCCTCCCCGCCTCAAAGTGTCACACCAAGACCAGTTATACAATCTCCAGCTTTACAAATAGCTAAATCCGATGCACCGGGCAAAGATAAAAACAGGAAAAAATCCAAATCTAAACCGGTTTCCAAAGCACGCACCATAAAATTCCACGAGTACAAGGGACCACCAAGTGCGGCCCATAAGTTATCCAGTGAAAGTAGTGCCAGTACCGAGGAAACATCGTATCAGTTAATGCTGGAGCAGCAAAACTGTTTGTTAAAGTTTTTGGAAACATTAAATAAAAATCAATCTATTATACCGGCCACTAGTGCAGCCACCACCACTCCAACCTCCAGTGTTGTTAGTACAGCCGGCAAGACAGGCAGCAATGCTATAAATACATTAACCACAGCAACAGCAAATTCTTCCACAACATTCGCTTTGAACACTCCGAATAGCACAGGAAATAATAATGGGCAAACCACAGAGGCGGCTACAAGTCAAGTTGGTATAATTTCAAATACCACTCCCAGACCGCCACCTTTACCCTCACCAGCTTTGTCAGTTACTTCATCTGTACCCCCTAGCCCCTGCACAAGTTATGCCGAGTCATGTGCATCTTCTTTGCCGGACACCACTCGCTTGGAAAAGATGAAAGTTTCCGATTTAAAAATGCATTTGAAAAAACGTAATCTCCCCGTCTCGGGACCTAAACCTCAACTCATTGAACGTTTAAGGCCCTATTTTCCTTTAGACAATATGGATAGTGCAAGCACACCGATGACCACATCAACCACGGACAACAACAACTCAAGTGCGGTGGAGGCGATGGATCAATCCGATATTAACTCCCCCAAAACCTCCAACCAATTAGAGCAAGAGCAAATGGATGTAGTACAACAGCAGGTAGACTCACCACAGCCCATGACCCTACAAACTGTCATACAACCACAACCACAAACGGCCACAATTATTTTGTCTAACGAAGAATTGTTGCGAGAACAACAAAGAAAAATCGATGAATTACAACGACAGTTGCAGAGGTCACAGCAGGAGCTTTTGGAAATAAGACAAAAGCAACACCAACAGGTGCAAATACAACAGCAACCAACACCACCAACTGCAGCTGCAGTGGGTATAAACAAGGTGGCCAATACTGCCCCCTATCAGCAGCAGACGGTTACAGCTCAACTGGTTAATGCCATGCCAACACAACAAATCACTTTGATAGCCACTACTGCAACACCAGGTGCTGCAAAAAATAACAACCAGAGTGGTAACGTACCCCAAACGCTGACTCTTGTACAACAGCCTCAACTTAAGGACATTTCAACGCCAGCCAAACTGACCATTAAAACCAACACAAATCCCGTCAAATCGGTAGTTGTGCCGGTGCCAATAGTCAATAAAAAAACAAACAGTCAATTGCAGATTGTAGGCAATTTAAATACCACCACAAGTACTGCAACGACCACTACCACTACCCCGGTGATGACGCAAAAAATGGTGGTCAAACAGCAGTTGGAGGCTAAAATACAAAAACAAAAACAGGCGCAAGCTGCGGCAGCAGCAGCGCAGGCTCAGGCTCAAGCCGCCGCACAAGCTCAAGCCCAGGCCCAAGTTTTAGCCCAGGTGCAGGCCCAAGCCTTGGCCCAGGCTCAAGCCCAAGCACAGCTAAGACTCTTAACGCAAAAGACACAAACTGTACTCATTCCAACCGGACCTACCATAACCACTACCACTACTACAACAGCCGCTAATGCAGCTAAGGCCAACGAGGAGAAAATTAAATTGAAAAATGCCTCCCTGAAAACCAACAGTACATGTGGAGTACCAGCTGCTAACAACAACAATACCACCACCATTGTAACCAATCAATTGCCCTTGACCAAGACCCATAACAATTTGGGCTTAGTATGGAATGAAGGCAATCAAACCATATTTTTGGTGGGTCTAAATGATCAGCACATGACAGCTCACACCATTGGCAATATTAGTTTGGCCAATGCCACACCATCTACTAAAAAGTTATTTAATGGCCATCAAAGAACTAATTCCCTGCCCAGCATTGTATTTCCCATAACGACAACAACGTCACAGCAAATGACAATGGCGGCCGGAAATAATCCCAATGAGACAAAACCTTTAATAACACAACAACAATTACATAAATTGCAATTGCAGCAACAGCAACAACAACAACAACAACAATTGCATCAAGCTCTTCCACAACAACAAATTATACAATTAGATATAAAACCACAAAACTTGCAGCCTCCTCCACCACCACCTCCGCCACCACCACAATACGAAGAGGCCACCAAGCAGTTGAAGGCAAAACAGCAACAACAACAGCAGCAGCAGCAGCAGCAGCAACAGCAAACAAATTTATTAAATCCTTTAATAAAAATTAAAGAGGAACCCATAAGCTGCTCCGCGGTTAATATAATTGCCAATGGATATGCTGTGGGAGTCACAAATTCCAATTCGAATTTAAACGACCAGAAACCCTTGAAATCCACTATAAAATCGGAAAAACTAAACGATGTCCTTGATGTTTTAATCAAGCAGGGCGATTTCCAAGATAATGCCTTGGAACCCATAACCCCCGTAACAACACCTTTAACACCCACTGGCTCCAATGTCCAAATGAATGAGTTAACTGACAATTTACTTTACAATCAAATGGAGGATACCAAGAACATAATTAAACAAGAAAATCTAATGGAGGGTGTAAATAAAAAAGAAAATCAAATGCATTCCATTCACATGGAATGTAATAATACAAACACAAATAATAATACAAATATGAATATGAATTCTATTTATGATTTTTATCCAAAAGCCAATAATTCAAGTGGAACCCCAACATCATTATTAAATAATGCCGCAACCACTGGCCACAATAACAATAGTTTTATAGAAAACATCGACATGGCTTCTCCTTTGCAGCCGGAATGTCATGTGGATAATGAAAGTGTAGCGAAAACCTTGGATATGTTCTTAGATCGTCATCACCAACTGCAGCAACAGCAGCAGCAGCAGCATCCACAAACTCACCACCAAACTTCACCAACTCACCACGATATGTTGAGTAAGGCCTGCTTGGATAATAATTCAGCTCGCGGATCAAATTCCTTACATTCTACCAATTCCCCAGAAGAAGAGGCGAAACTAAATCATTTCGATGAATTTGAATTGCTGGAATTAATGTCACAGCAATTGGAAATGGATATACAAGAAGATAATTCAAACTACCAAAACCAACAGCAGCAACAAAACAATCAAAATAAACATCATTCACAACATAATCAGCATTCCAATGAAAAAACTCTATGCAATGGCTTAAATCATAATATGAATAACACATTTCCAACTTCACTGGCCCAATTAATGAACAGCCAAATGTTATCGCCCACAGCAACAGTGGGAGCGAGTGACTCAGCACCTTCACCACACACAGCACACAATATTTTGGATGATTTTGATACCGATTGTTTTGTGCAACAGTTGACACAACATAACAACCAGCAACATCGGCCACAACAGCATCATTATCAACATCAACAACACCAACATCACAATCAAATAAACCAGCATAATAACAACAGCAGTAATAATAATAATAGCAACAACAACAACAACAACAACAACACTAATAATCTGAATAACAACTGTAACAACTCTTCCACGCCCATGGATGTTTGTGATGATTTTGATAATCCTTTAAGTGACTTTAATTTTTCAACCTTATCACCGGATTCAAACATCAATACACCACCACATCCCTTTGGCAGCATGTCTGTGACAACATCACCTCTATCGTCCTCCTCAGCCGCAATAACATCGGCCACAGCACAACTAAACGGAAATTCCTTAACAACTTGCGGTTTACAAGCACAAGCATCTTCTTGTAATAACCATCCAACCTCTTTTTCAACTTCCTCAAACTTAGAAGGTGGTCCTGGCATTGGAGCAGGTTTGTCGAATACCTTATCAAATATGCCCACGAATGCTTTAATGCATCAACAGTGCCACGAACAAATGTCTATTTGCAATACAAATGGCATGATGAGTGGCGGTGGGGGTAGTGGGGGTGGTGGTGCTGGTGTTGGAGGCATTGGTGGTGGTATGGTGGATAGTGGCAACAATGCCAATGATACATTTGGCTCAAATTCACAGGATATATTTGATTTATTTAATATTGATGATTATAAAATGTCCTGGGGTGAAGGTGATTTTGTGGTATAAATATTTTGTTATTGAACTCAAATCAATAGTTGGATTTTTTTTTTTATTTATTGAATAAGATAATTTTGGTTGAACAATTTGTAGTTTTTTTATGCAAAATTTTTTTTAATAAGTTTTTTTATTTACTATTTGTTGCAGCCTCTTAATTTATATTATTTTCAAAGATTCAAAATTATTACAATATTTTCAATTTTGAAAAAATATGTGAAAACTAAATTTAAATGGGAATTTAAAATATGTACCATACAATTTTTTCGACTTGAACAAATTAAATAATGAATTTCTCTGAGAAAATAAGATAAACTGAACATTCAGATTATTTTTACAAAGTTTTGATTTGAATTGAAATAAATAAAAAAATGTTTAATAAAAAGAAAAAGAAAAGAAATGATTTTTAAAATTAAAAAGTAAAAACCGGGTTAAAAAAAATGTATGCCTGTATTCACAAAATTTTTTTAATTTTAGAAAGGCTTAAAGAAAAAGCTTACTTTGAAAATTATCCCTAATAAGCGTTTGTTAAATTTAATAATCGTTTATGAATACGGGGGTTAAACTTTATAAACAGAGAATTTCGTTCTAACTTTATATTTACAGATTTGTAGAATAACGAACTTATTCAAAGATTTTATACATACATACCGTGTGTACATATCGTTACATAAGACGCAAAAGGCCCTAACTAACCAACATTTTTTTCATTTATTTTAATATAATGCATCAACACAAATGCCCACAAAAAATGTTGAATCTTTTTAAAAAACTACTATTTTATTAACAAAAAACCATTAGCCTTATCTACAACAGGTTATTTATATGATAAACGCTAAAAGACCTAACTAACAGTTTTTATAATATGCAATATTGCCAATTGTCAGAACAACTGGTATGTTTTACAAGAAAAAGAATTTATAAACAGTTTAAGGCATTTTATCGATTTATCATTTTAAATAGTTTTTTTATTTTTCCTGTAAATTGTTTAAGGTGTTAGATAGGGCATTTTGAGTTTTAGGTAACGATATGTATCTATGTACATGTTATTGCAAAAAAAATGTAAATCGATTTAAAACAAATTTTCTTTTTATTTCTCGGATAATTGATGTTGCCGGTTAATCGATACACGAATAATCGAGGCCCTACTGTAATCTTTAAAAAAGTGAGAAAGTATAGATTTTAAATTTTTTTCCCAAATTTACAGAGCCAAAAAGTATGCAGTACTTTCGTAAATTGAAAAGATCTGTTAAAGGGTATCACCGAAAGAGAGCGAAAACTTTTCGTTCTATAGGGTGGTCCAACCACGAAGTTAATTGTAAATAAAACAAAAAGTTTTTAGGGAATTTTTTTAATATGTTTTATTAATATAGAAGGATTTATGACAATTATGTGTGAAACAAAATATCGGCCAAATGTTTGGCACGACTTCGGTGACACATTTCATACCTCCGATTATCCATATTTTCAATGATTTGAGACTTAATTGAGGTTCAATGTCGTTAATGTGCCGAATTATATCGTCCTTTAGCTCTTGAATTGTTCTTGGATTCTTGGCGTACACTTTTTCTTCTAAATATCCCCAAAGAATGAAGTCCAACGGTGCAAAACCACATGATCGTGGCGGCCAATTGAAATCGCCATGACGTGAGATAAGACGGTCATTGAATTTCTTGCACAAAAGAGTCATTGTTTCGTTGGCTGTGTGGCAGTGGTGCCATTCTGTTGGAAGCACAAATCGTCCAGGTACATATCCTCAATTTCTGGCCGCAAGAAGTCTGTTATCATCTCGCGATAGCGAACACCATTCACGGTAACTGCTTGACGGACCTCATTATCGAGAAGTACGGCCGGATGACGCCGTCAGCCCATAAACCGCACCAAACAGTCACTCTTTGTTTTTTCACATTTCCTACAAATTCGGTTTGCTGAAATTTGCGCACAATTCTCCCGATTGAGAACACATTCGGTCGATTATGCTGAACAAAAAAAAAAAAACACGAAGTGAACGAAATGCATTTTGATTTAAACGCTCATTTTCGTAAAAGGCTTCGATAATCTTAACGCGCTCTAAATTGGGTACCTCTCCGTGGTTGAATTTGCCAAACACTGAAACAAAGAAATGTCAAATTAAGTTTGTCAAAAAAATTAACGTTAATGTGTGCCTCAGAATTAACATCGAGCATTATGGTTGGACCACATTTTATATAGAGTTCTGTAATTTATCGCTTTTTGTATTTGAAACGAGTTTTAGTATTCAAATTCTTCTTTAATATTCGATGGGTGGTTAAGCAGGCCTGTTTGTTTTATTAAGCTATTATAATTTGAAAACATTTAATAAAATTTGAGTTTGCGCTGCATTGAATTTAGATTTCTATTTTAATTCCTTTTATGTTTTTTTCTTAAGTTTGAAATAATATAATATTTTTTTTTTTTTTAAATCAATGTCTAAATATCTTAAAAAAAAAAAAATAAATAAAAATAAACTACATAAAACTATTGTGACTTACATATAACTACATATGTTAGAAAACTAAAAATAACTAATCTTTTTCAGTAAATAAAGGGTGTCCCAAAATCAATGCAAGATATGAATTTGTCGCCATTTGTGTAGTAAAGTATTGGCAACCCTAAAATAAATTCAAATCTTGCCTTAATTTTGGGACACCTTTTGAAACAAGAAAAAAAAAAACTGGATGTTATTCGTTAAAATAAAATCCCTACTTTCACATTGTTTCGATGCATTTAACAAAATTTTTCCCCTTTTCGTAAAAAAAACATTCTTTCCAAAACCAAAAATATAAAGAAAAAACTTTTAATTAAAATTTACCACAAAACAGGCAGTAAACAAAAAAAAAAAAAAAAAAAAAAACACAAGATTTAACAATTTAATATAAAAAAAAAATATATAATATTTACAAAAATAACTTCAATGAATTTATATTTTTGTAAAAAAAAAATATGTTTCTAATTAAGAGCATTCCAAATAAATAAACAACCCATAAAAATAATTAAAAAAAAAAAAAAATTTGAATGAAAATGTTGAATGAATTAAAAATTAAAGAAATATAATTAAATAAAGTCTGGGTTCACACTGGGAAATTTTTCCTTTAGAAAGTCTGAGATTAATGATGAGAGTGGAGAGAAGAACGGCATGTTCTATTCCCCTCTCACCAATAAACTCAGACTTACTGAAAGAAAACTTTAATAGTGCGAACCCAGACAAAGTGATGGGTGTGTGCGAGAAATGAGTGAAGCAAAATACAAAAAAAAAAAAAAAAAAAATAAAATTAAAAAACACACCAGCAGGAATGTTAGATAAAAACAAAATAATGAAAAAAATTAAATAAATTTATTTAATTAAATGTAATAAATGAAATTTTTTTAGGTTAAACTTTTAAATTGAAATAAAAGAACTAAGAAGACATCATAACAGAAAAAGAAAATATTTTTTTTTTTTGCTAAACTAAAAGTTTAAATTAATTTTTTAGTAAAAATAAATCTTAAAAACATTCATTATTTTAGATTTTAAGTTTTATTTATAAGTTCCAAAAGAGTTTAAAATATTTTTGTTGTGTTAAGTTAAAAAAAAAAGTTTAATATGACAACTTTAAAATATAATCAGGTGTGTGATGAAAATCGATCGTTTTTAAAAGGTGTGATGAATTTCGATTCGAGCAATTTAAAAAACCAATTTTATATTAAAGATTTAATTTTGTTATAAATAATTTCATATTAATTCGAATGTGTATTCTAAGTCAAATTAAAATTTATAAAGCTTTCATACTTTTATAGTCTTATTCCTTCAATATTTTTCAGCAATATTGATGGAATAAGACTTAAAGCTTTATTAATTGTAATTTGACTTAAAATACACCCTCGAAAGAATATGAAATGTTTCTCACCATTAGAAATAAATTCCCAGATTCTATTTGTTTTAATTTTTTGTTCAATATACATAAAGTTTAATTGAAATATATTTGTGGCATTTTGACAAAATATCTTAAGTCGAGATAAGATAGCAAACAAGTTAAAAAAAAACTCGATGAAAAAATAATTTTTATCGAATAATAAAATAAACCAAATTTAAAGAACAATTTCGTTTATAATACAAAATTTTAAAAACGTAAGCAATGATTAACAACTTTTTTCAATATTTTAGATTTGACTTAAGATGTTTTGTCGAAATGCCAAAGATATAATATAACATTTTAAAGAATATGGACAAAACAAAAAAAAAAAAAAAAAAAAAAAGGAAAATGTATCAGGCTGAACCCACCCTTACAAAAGACAAAACAGTTTTCTTGACTAATACGACAACAGAACATTTCGCTCATTTGCTGCAAGACTGGTATAACTCAAAAAAATAAATTTCTAGATAAACGCGTTTAAAGTTTTTGATTTTCTCTAATCACTTAGAAAAAATAACGATAAATTCTCTTCAAAAGATATAAAGATGAATTTTATACATAATATAAAGAAAGACATAGCGAACAATTCTGCATCACTAACTCCAAAATTGTGTTTTTTGATTTATGCCGGTCTTGCAGCAAATGAGCGATTTGTTCTTATGAGACAACCCACACCAAACAAAACAGCTGAAAAACTGTCTTTTTGTCTTACTGCGACAAAACATTGGTTGCAGAAAAGACATGCGGTGTGATACAACATACCAACACAAAGTAAGACAAAACCAGCAAAAAAAAAAAAAAAAAGAAAAACAAAAATCATTGTCGCATCTGTCCGATTATCGGGAACCTTAATGCACCACGTTGCAAAAAAAAAACAAAAAAACACGAAATACATTGTCAAATTGCTGTCTGATTATTGGGCGTCTTTTTAAAATAAAAACTTGATAAGACGTTTTTTTTTTTTTGGTGTGGATTACCATCAAACAAGTGTTGTTGACTTGTGGGCTCAGCCTTACAGCGGTACCTAAATAAGACCGGAAGGCGGAACGTGTTCTCCCGTTAAACTGTTACCCTGATATGCCATACCTAAACAAGAGTGTCAACGTTGTGTCAGGAATATTTTTGTTAACTTTCTTGTTTAATAAAACCCATAAAAGAGAAGAAAAAAATTGGATAAAACCCGCTAAATTGACCAAAAAAGCTAAATTGTCATTATTTATTAACAATAGCGTCGAACTTTACTATAAAATGCGCTGACGTTGCGATATTAATTGTATGGACATGACGATTTTTGACAACTAGAAAACGCGTGCCGCTCTTGTTTAGGTACGGCTGCTAGAAATCAAGTTCTAACAATGGTGCAAACGATATCATCGGTCTTAAATCGTGTTGTTTTCCAAATCGATTTCCATCACATACCTGTTAAACAAAAAAATTGTATATTTAAATAGAAAAAAAGTAAGTCTAACTTTCTTAAATTTAAAAAAAAAATTACAAGGCCAATAGTAAAAATGTCTCAATAAATTTTTCAATTGAATACGTCTGATGGCAGACGAAGAAAAATGTTATAATTAAAACCTGTTTAAAATATTGGTAAAATCAAAATAAAAATGTAGTAATTATTAAATGGATTAAGGGCAAGGTGAATTGGTACAGGTGACCGCATCAAAGAGAGAGAGGGAGATTTATGCCAGCTTTCTCCAAACAAACAAAATTGACAGCCAGCAAAAATCTCTGCATAGCTCTCTCTGCGTTCACCTGCTTGAATTCGCCTTATTTAGACCGTTAAGCAGTTGACTCACTATTCTATTCAGTCGTACGATTTGTAAAAAAAAATCGTGTGTGTTCCTTAAGTATGATAGTGTGACCTTAAAATGAATAATTTGTTGAAAATTATGTCGACTGGCAAATTCTTATGAAAATTTTCATAAAATTAAAGATTCTTTGCGATAAGAGTCGCATTTTGTTGCTAAGAAGCGGATTCATATGATTTTGCACCTTTTTTGTGTGCTAATGTGGCATTGACAACGAGGGCCGAATCTTCGCATTTAGGATCGAATAAGGTGTCGTACCGAAAAAAAAAATCTCGTGACTTGTCAAAAGCGGATTGTGGTTTACGACTTGTTATAAAAACCAATAGATGTTTTGGCTTTATAGTAAAACTAAAGCATGATTTGATACCGATATCGAGTACGACGATCTTAAAAAGTATTTTTACCAGATTTTGCAGATATTGCAGGTATGTAATGAAAAGCGATTGTTTTTAGCAGGTGCGATGAATTTCGACGGGTATTAAAATCCATTTCTTTATTTAGTCTTAAATTTTTGGTTCAAAATACAGTTCAATTACCATATCGCACTAGTTTCACTAAAGAAATTCAACTTTAAATTTACAAATTTTCAGTAGAAGCAAAAAAGGATTTGTTTATCACCCTTATCGTGGTTGGCGAATTTAAAATACGCCTGCGACTGTTTGGTAATAGATTAAAGAAAATAATTCACGTTCTCTTTAATCTATTACCAAACAGTCGCAGGCGTATTGTAAATTCGCAAATCACGATAAGGGTGTATACATATACTGACAATGAAAGTTGAAAACAATTATGGTATTGTAGAGAAACACGAGTAAGAAGCATACAAAGGTTGTTGTTTTTATAATTTTTTCAGGCATAATCAAAAAATAACAAGTTTTTTTGAGTTGTTTCCCTTTATGTAAAAATTTGTGGTGTCATTTCATAACTATAGAAACAAAACGAAATTAAAGAGCACAATAAACTTATCTATAACAACCCTAGAGGGAAGCGAACTGACACCGAAGTAGTCCCGTGATAGGTCTTTGGTGGTAGAGACCGGTTCTAGTTCTAACTCTTTATATGAATAAAACCTATCACTTTTACATGGGGTTGTCATTGAAGGGGGTCAATTGACACCATTTGACCAGTCACAGGTCTATTCTCCATGAACGTACTTAGTGTCAGTTACTAAAATGTAGTACTATTTCAATACAATGTAGTATTATTTCAATAAAACAAGTCCTAGAATTAAATTCAAGAACTAAATTTTAGGAAGTACCAAAAAATGTGTCACAGCACCGGTGAAGACTGTACTGAAATTCATTACTTTTTCTCCTTTTTTGTTCTTCATAAACCAGTTAAGGTAATGGTTCTTCTTTCACTGGTCATGAACCCTTTCTTTTTGTACTTGTTCTATTTTCACAAATCCCAGGACTAGTCTGTTGGGCCAATTGACACAAATTTCCCGCAGTAAAGTAACTTAAAATATTTATCTTTAGTTGAAACAAAACTGATATGAATTCAGTTTATATTAGGGGACAACTCAAAATATTTCCCTTTAGTTGACTCTTTACAAGCTACTTTTATTTCGAGCAGAGGGATACAACTGAATTTTTTTTTCGCCGAAAGTGTAGAGATAATGATGTAAGATTCTTACAGTGGGTAGATATGACCACTGTACATCGATTTCTTGCAAAAAGTAAAAATTTTGAGTTGGCTCTCTTTAGAGTAACCAGTGCGAGATGTATATGGGCATTTCCGTCAAAAGGTCCACCGTGACCGATAATTTCAAAGTTATTAAAAGCTTATTATTTTACAATATTGTTATAGAGAAATATTTAGATTTTACTAATTTTATAAATTTACCCATAAATTTGTTCACTTAGATAAACAAAGTTGTGCAAACGTAATTTCTTATTTGTGAGAATGTTTTATTGCATGTTTTCTTTAATATTATCTTCCTTAAAAGAGGTGATATTTGATGAAAATTATTCAAAAAAAAATTTCTTACATGGTCTGTAATCTAAGGAAGAGTTCGAAGAGAAATATGTTATTCGGATTAACGGTAAATTTTTATTTTTTTTAACCATTATTCAGTTAAATTATTGTAGAAAAAATGTCACGTTCCAAATGTCACGTATCGAACTAGATTTTGGCTTAAACAAAAAAAAAAAAAAAAAATACAGAAGATTTTGGAATCAAACCAAACCCATTTAACTGTTACATTGCTACGTAAAATTCTGAATGTAGTTTGACTATAAATTGTGCCAGGTTTCGCTGAATTACACTTTTTTATACATGGCCACAAAAACTACTTCTATTTTTTTCACGTTCGAACCGCTACTTCTTTTGCCATTATCATTGATCTAGAATCGCGCCCCCCATAAACTTTAGCATCGATAATAGTGCTTTCTTAGTGCTATAATTTAAGGGTAAAAAAAGAGCGTAAAAATATTTGTTGTTAAAAATGTTATTGCATTTTTGATGCGTACAACTGTCACGTTCAACACTTTGAAATTATCCATATAACATCGGGGTTTTCAACAAGAACTTTGTTTTCTCAAATAAAATAAAACAAAAAATTTAGATGAAGATGATTCAAATTTTTATTGTATTACAAAGAGAAAAGTTCGGCAATTATGAATAAAATTATATCTGGCAAGTGTCCACCACTAGCACGCTGACAGCTATCGATTCTTTCATCAAAGTTTTTAACAACTTTTTGGCAAATGGCGGGTCTATACACTCCTTATAGAATTTGTCCTTAACAGAGCCCCACAAAAAATAATCTACTGAAATTATGCGATCGGAAAATTTGGTTTGCAATAAATTGATCGTTTCATTGGCTGTGTGAATGTAACTTTAACAGAACCACCATTTTCATAGTGGATTTTAATTATTTTAATGCTATTTTCGAGCGAAATCGTATTTATTGTAACAATTGGCAATGCATCTACTACGAATACGTCAAAAAACTAAATGTCAAAACTATCATGTTCACAGAAAAAAATTTTGCACCAGTAAAAACGTTAATTAAAAATTTAATCAAGTGAATTAAACGTTTAATCAATTGCATTAAACTTTTAATAAAGTGTATTAATCGTTTAATTAACAATATTAATTTGCACCAGTAAACAAATTTATAATATCAATTAAACGTTTAATATAAACTTGATTAAACGTTTAGTTCACTTGATTAAACGTTTAATTCACTTGATTAAACGTTAAATTTACTTGATTAAATTTTTAATTAAAACTTATTTTATTTTTGATTAATGCTTTCACTGGTGCAATATATTTTTCTGTGTTGTTTGTTGGTGTTGCCACAATTAAAAAACAAAATTCTTGTTGAATGTATTTGAAATCAATTTTGAAAGATACTAAAAACGACATATTCTTCTTCAGTCCGTTTAACTCTCTGTGGAGAATAGGGGCTCTACAAAGTTTCTCCAAGATGTTCGATCATTTACAAGTAATTTTCTTCTTCTTCTTTCATTCAGTCTTTAAGCAAGCTTTTTTTCCATGTTGTCTTTGGCCGACCTCTTTTTCTAAGGCATCGTGGGTTCCAGTCAAGGGCTTGGCCGCATATTTTATTTAGGTCCTTTCTGAGACCGTTTCCACTTTCTTCGTTTAACAATCGTTTGGATAGGCTCAATGTTGCATTTTTTATATAGTTAGTTATTGCTTATGAAGTTTGGTCAACAGATTCTCAAAATGTAGCGCAAGCAGCGGTTTTAAAAAACTTGTAATTTACAGTTCAGTGCTGTTGTTTTCAGCTTATCGATCAGATTTTCGTGTGAATGAATTTTGCGATTGTGAATCCCGACATTAGTTTTGATTTTAATGACAGTTTATTTTTTAATAAATAAAATCTAACGTTTTAAATTATAACATTTTTTAATGGCTCAAATTTTTTAAACAAAAATTGGCTTGTTTTTATTTTGACTTTTGAACTTGAATTAATAAAAATTAAAAAATAAAAACAAAACAAAAAAAAAAATAATTAAAAATAAATTTAAAGTATTTCCTTAAAGGAAAGAAAACGCCTTTATGTTAGAAAAGATTTTGGTAAAAAACAGAAAAAAATTGTAAAATAAAAAAAGTTAATTTAGTTAAAAATTTGTTTTGTTCTAAATAAATATTTAAAAAAAATATAAAAAATATACATTTTTTTTAACGAATTTAAAGAAATAATGAAATTCCGTTTAAATTGTAATAAAACTTAAACAATTATTTAAAATAAAAATTATTTTAAAAATAACAAAAAAAAAAAAACTTTAAATAATTAAACTTTAATAAATAAAGAAATTATTAAGTAAAATTTTTAGGTTAGAAAACAAGCTAACCTCAAAATAATAAAAAAAAATATGTAAAAAAATCAATGTACTTAATAAAATTTATAAATTATAAAGTAAAAATAATGCTTAGCATTCTTTAAAATAAGAAATTAAAGAAAAAAATCTATATTTTTATATAAGCTTAACACAATTATTATTAATAAGAATAATAAAATAAATCATGTTTAACATTTGCATTGAAAATTTCATTCTTTTTTTCTTTCTTTTTCTTTTAAATAATAAACTTAAAACAAGAAAAACTATTCCTCGTATAAACTATTTGCATACACACACAGACATTATTTAATAAATATATAAATAGAATTCAAATATTAACATAATCATACTTAATAATATTAAATAAATGTATATCAAATATGTTTTTACTTTTTACTCTGCTTAAAATATGTTAAAATTAAAATAAAAACATTTCAAATATTTTTCTCATAATCATTCAATTAACCACAAACATAACGAAAAAGATTTTATTTTCATTAATAAAAATCAATTAATACTAAAAAAAAAAAAAAAATAAATAAATATTCACAATAAAAAAAATAAATAATTTATATTAACCACTACCAACCGCTCTTAAATACAATAAAATATTTTATTCGAAAAAAAAAGTTAAATCAACATTTGATAATTTCCATTATTAATATTAATTCTTTATATTTTAAATTAAAAATAAAAATTAAACTGTTTTTGTATTCTTTATTTTTAATATTAAATTTTTCGTTTTAAATATAATTAAGTTTTATTTTTATGCATTATTTTTGTTAAAAAAAAAAATCTTTTTTTATTTAATAAGTTTTAATTTTTGTTTTCTTTATTTAAAAAATAATACGATTAATATAATTACTTATTATTATTATTATCTATTATCCATAGTTATTATTATTACTATCTAAAAATTGTATTTGATAAATAAATTTAATTCATTATTATTCTTTTCTTTTTTTAAATAACAAAGTGATAAAAAAAAATTATGATAAATAAAAAAAAAACATATTAATTTTTCCAAGAAAAACAGAAAAAATGTTTTATTTGAACGGGAATTTTTGATGAAAAATAACAAGTAAGTAGTAGTACAGTTTAACCTCGGTTAACGCAACTCCTCGATAATGGCAACACACAAATTCTTAACATTAGTGACTCTACTCTGCGGGAAATTTGTGTCAATTGTGCCAACAGACTGCTCCTGGGATTTGTGAAAATAGAACAAGTACAAAATGAGTACAACTCATGACAAGTGAAAGGAGAACCAATAGAAAAAGTAATGCATTACAGTAAAGTCTCCACGGGTGGTGCGACACATTTTTTTGGACATTCTAAAATTTGTTTCTTTAATTTAGTTCTAGGACTTGTTTTACTAAAATAAAATAATACTAAATTGTATTGAAATAATACTACATTGTAGTAAGTTACACCAAATACGTTCATTTAATAAGTTTTAATTTTTGTTTTCTTTATTTAAAAAATAATACGATTAATATAATTACTTATTATTATTATTATCTATTATCCATAGTTATTATTATTACTATCTAAAAATTGTATTTGATAAATAAATTTAATTCATTATTATTCTTTTCTTTTTTTAAATAACAAAGTGATAAAAAAAATTATGATAAATAAAAAAAAAACATATTAATTTTTCCAAGAAAAACAGAAAAAATGTTTTATTTGAACGGGAATTTTTGATGAAAAATAACAAGTAAGTAGTAGTACAGTTTAACCTCGGTTAACGCAACTCCTCGATAATGGCAACACACAAATTCTTAACATTAGTGACTCTACTCTGCGGGAAATTTGTGTCAATTGTGCCAACAGACTGCTCCTGGGATTTGTGAAAATAGAACAAGTACAAAATGAGTACAACTCATGACAAGTGAAAGGAGAACCAATAGAAAAAGTAATGCATTACAGTAAAGTCTCCACGGGTGGTGCGACACATTTTTTTGGACATTCTAAAATTTGTTTCTTTAATTTAGTTCTAGGACTTGTTTTACTAAAATAAAATAATACTAAATTGTATTGAAATAATACTACATTGTAGTAAGTTACACCAAATACGTTCATTGAGAATAGATGTGTGACTGGTCAAATTGTGTCAGTTGACCCCCTCCCCAACTTTTAACCAAAAAAAACCTTAATTAACGCAACTTTACAGACAAAGATTTGTGTTTTTTTCACTTTCGATTTGTATTTACTTAAGTTTTTTTTTTTATAAATGAACTCAGAACTACAAACGTACGTACGCATGGTGTATTTACTTGCCAAGTTGGTTTCGATGTAACCGCAATACAATAACAACAAAAATTTTGTGTATCGATTTATTTTTGCATGCAGTAAAATGTTGTTTTAGGTCCAATACCTAAAAAATTTGATATCAGAATACTATCGAAAGCTTTAACGTTTGCCTTTAATGGGCGAATTACGTTGTTTTCGAAAAAGCTTCGAGAAAGTGTAGATCAAAGAAATATTTATGTAAAATTGAGATTGAAAATTTCACACTTTTTCGTTACAAAAATGAATCTTGAACTTGTGGATCGTTTACGAATAGCAACTGAATTGAAGTTGTGTTGCCCGCAGCGAAATCATTCACGCCATGCCGGTGCACAGTGGCTGAAATTTTATTTCATTGGCCAAAAGTCCAGTTTTTGTTTGTCACCGATTTCAAAAATTTTAATTTTATTTAATAGTAAATATATTTAAACTAAGGTAGCCAACAAAATTAGGTCAAAATATTGGTAATTATGGTTGTGCCATGTTGTTAAACACAACTTTTTTTTAATTCAGAAAAAAAAAGTGTTTTTTTTTAATATTTAATCCGACAGAAATTATCATTGCACAAAAACTATCAGCGATAATAATGACCTGCTAGCTTTTTTGCTAGGTTGGTAGTCTTGTTATCTTTAAAACGGTATTATTTGCGACTATTGTGTAATTTATATTTGAGATGTTAAGACATATTTTCTAAACTACTATATTTTTGTCAAATTTCAACTTTAGTAGAATAGAACTTTTGCGGATCAAAAGAGATTAGGAAGGTAAAACCACTATGGGAAAGGTGAAAGTGTTTTCTTTAACCCTGTATATACTCTTGTACCCGTTTGGACCCGTCTGTTTAACACTTTTTCAATTTTTATGAAATTACTCAAAAAAAATTTTTGTTGTACAATTTTTTTTATTCCGAAAAAATGTTTGCATAAGTAACAGGAATCATGTGCTATTGCCTTAAAAAAAAATTTTATGATATAGGGAAAATTGATCGTGAACGAACAGAATACAGGTAGTACATATAAAAAATTTTATTATTGTTACACAATCAGAAAAACGTATAGCTGCCCTGATTTGTGTGTCAGGTATTTTATAGCATATAAATATAAGGATTTTAAGTTTTTTAATCCTTTTTATTCTACTTGTATTTGGTATGAAAAAAAGTATGAAAAGGTTCAAAAGCATCAAAAGTGACATGCGAATGCACACTAAGTGAATATAATATATCTGAGCAATAACAACGGTTTTCATAAACATGGAGAGCTTCATCTATAAAGAATTGGCCGGAGAGTATTTTAGAAACAAAAACAAGGAAGATGTTAAAAATTACATTCGAAAAAAAGGAAACTTAAATTCTTATAGCACTGAAATACAATGGGAAAATAAATTATCTGTTTTCATAAAAAATTTAAAACAGCGATACAGGAAAGTTGATTACAGCCAAGATAGATTTTATAAGAGCTTTGCAAACTGGTTAGAGAACGAACTTTCAGTCCAGTTCAGAAACATCAAATCAAACCACAAGTGAGAGACCACAACTGTAGCGATAGATCTAAGAGGCGGAAGCTTAAGGATATAAATGAAGAAATCGGATATAAAAATATTCAAGATACTTTCCTACATCAATTACCATTACAGAAATCAGAGGAAGCTCAGGAAAAAAGGAATAAGGATTACAGATTTTATAGAGAGCACAATACTAGAAAAATTTCACGAAATTCCACTAATGAAGACTTAATATTTTTAATATATTATTGGCAACGTCAGATCCGTTTATCTCCAGTATTTGAAATCAATGGAAAGTGGAACATCGGGATTTAGGTAAAGAAGTCAAAAAACTACTAAGGAACAGAAATAACACAGAACAGAATATGGAATATTTGCAATCAATCTTTCAATTAAATGAACAATAATTATAATTCATTAGGTCTAAGACAGACATTGTATTAGTAAAAAATAATAATAAACAGAACCTCACATTGTTACAAAAGTTATTAAAATATATTGCTGCTTTTATTTTTAAAAGGTTTTTTATCCACATATGTATGAAATGTTTTAATAAATAAGAAATATTAAAAAAATAAATACCAAATAGACTTTTATTCGACCTTTACAAAATTTATTATTATTATTTAATATAGACATATTTCATCACAAAAAACGGCTTTATCAGCTCATTGTGCAAATTTAAACCATTATCCTGATTTTGAAAATACAACAGTTTTAAATACGGAAAATAATTATAAACGTAGGCTTATGTTAGAAATGTTGCAAATTATAAATGTACCGACAATATCGAGAATTAATTTTAAGTCAGATACTGAAAGTTTAGCACAAAATTATTGGCATTTAGTTTATAAAAATATAAACGGAAGTTAAAAATTTATTTATAATGTAATAGATTAGTTTTTGAATTGGAAAACCTTTTTTTGTATGTAATTGAAATTTGTTTTTTGATTTTTTGTTATATATATTTAATTTGTTAAAAACTGTTAATTTTGTCAAAAATTCAAGAAAAACCCTGAAGAAGGCACACAACGGAGTGCCGAAATATTGGTTTAATAAATTTATTATATAAAAAAAAGAAATCAAGCTTAATTAAATAATAATAATAAAAAATAAATACCTATATTTTCGTATCAAAATTTAAAAAAAAATCAGAATTCGGCGGATTTATTTTGATAATATTAACAAATTTTACAGCAAAAAATAATAGATTCTTCTGTAGTAATAGCAAGATTTCAGATAATATTTCTAAAGTTTTTTTAAACAAATTTGAAAGCAAAAAATTGTTAATTTTTCAGAAATAATAGCAAAATGTCCAGTTGATTTTACAATTTTTTTTTTGTTAAAATTTTTTTTATAGTGCAAGATTTAATTTTTTGAGTGTCCCATTATTACAAAAAATGGAAATGTTTATTATTTAAATCTAAAAATTACATTTTTAAATAATTAAAAGAAATAAAAAACCATATTGCACGATAAAGTTAAAAAAATCTAAAGTTCCACTTTACCCTTAAATTCCCCAATAACTACTCAACCGATTTTAATGAAATTTAAAGTGGAGAAAAGTTTAAGAATCTATCTGTCGATTAAAAAAAATTCACTAACATATCTCTTTCGGTTCAAAAGCTACAGAATTTTGGCCATTGAAAAACGATTCGCAGCCACTGTGCGGTGATGTTAAAATATAAATAAACAAAAAGAAAAAAATAATTAATAAGATTTTGTTTCTCGTGCATAATTCCCAATTTTAATTCTTGAGAAATACACTGAAATTTAATGTTGGAGGACAAGCAACACAGAAAGAAAAACACTAGGGATAAATTAACGCCCCTATTACGGTTCACAACTCAACTCAGTTGAGTTTTAATTTTTTTTAATTTTTGTATTATGGTTTACAGCTTTGCTATATTGTGGCGAACAAAAACTCAACACAACCAGTTGTTTTTTTTTCACCTCAACTGTGTTGAGTTGAGAACTCTAATCCGGGCCTAAGTTTTTTATTCTTACTTAAAGTACGAGTCGGGCTCAAAAATTTAAGTACGAATAACACTAAAACGAACTTAAAACAATCCTAAATGGGATGACTTTCGAAAATCAATCCTTAAATTTTTTAAAATAAATACGAAATTCTTAAACCAAATAAAAAGTTTATACTTTTCGTTGTTAGTGCCACTCTGAGTGTAAAATTACAGGGTGAGCGTTTTAATCTCATTTAACTTATCAAGGCGTGTTGCTAAACACTACAACAACATCACACAAGCAGCTAAAAACCGATTTAGTTGTTGTGTGTAGAAACAACAGAACAAGACGAAAACACATTATTTTCATGTTTAAAAAGTAAAATTGAGAACTCCGACTTCTCATTTAGTTTATATTTTCAGTTTTGTGTATATGTACATTAAGTTTAAAAGGTTTTGTTATTCGTGCTTAGTTCCCAATTTTTATTCTTGATAAAACACTGCGCAGTTCTAATGCGCATTTCACTGGCTGCTTAGGCCAGATTGTCAGGAATCTTAATCCAATAAGATTTTACAAAAACTAAAGATATTAAACCAAATAAAACTGTTAAGCGTATAGAATCATAAGCAACAGTTCTACTTGTTACAATATCAAAGTTTAAACAAAAACATTAACAATAAACAGTGAGTATGTCTCTTCTTACATTCCCCACTTCAATTGATTGGAATTCTTCCAACATTAATTGTAGTTGTAAGTAGGTTAAGAAAAAACAAAATGCAAAAAACAACTTGCAAAAGCATGCTGCCCGTTAAGTTTTTGTAGGCCGTGCACTTGCCAGTTTATTATCAAAATAATTTTTGGGAATACAAAATTTTAGTTTAAAAGGTTTTGTTATTCGTGCTTAATCCCTTAGTAATGCTACAAGTAGACAATACCAGAAACTAACAATTTACGTCTCCCCTCTTATTTTAAAGTTATTTACGATATTAAAATTTATAATTTATCTCAAAATTCATTAATCAAACGGTCAGGCAATGTAAAAATCTTGCAGTGATTTTTACATCACTTCATGTTTTTAAGATTATGTTAAAACTACATAAAAGTTACACAGAAAAAAATAATTTTCATATTTGAATACGAAAATCGCATATTTGATTACAAAAATTTTTGAATTTTCTGCGATGACGTTTTTTGTGGTATTGATAAAAAAGTTTGTATGTATAATTGTTAAATTTTTAGTCAACAACCAAGTTTATTGAGTCAATAAAAAAAATTGTTGCCCAAAATAATTTTTTTCAACAAAATGTTTACTTGATTTGTTAAAATAAATTGTTGAAAATGTTGAATAAATCAAACAAAATGTTAATCGAATCCTTATTTTTTTATTTATTAATGAAGATGTCATAAATTTTCAATTTTTATATTTTTATAAAAACACTAAAATTTATTTTGCGAGGATAAGTAAGTTCCTGTGCGCATTTCACTGGTTGCTTAGGCCAGATCATCAGGAACCCTTTTCCACAGACTTTGGCAAAACTAAAAATATTATTCAAATAAAACTCTTAAACAAATGAGAATTATGAGCTATTTAAAAATGGACAAGAGTTGTTAAAATACTGTCTTTACTTTGATTCAAATATTTTTTTTATTGAATATGAAGAGATTTAATTATTTCATTATTAAATATGTTTTATTGAGTGCTGTTTTGCAAAGTGTAAATTTGATACATGTTTTCTTTGAATCAAACAAAAAGTTTGTTGACCTAAAATTTTATTTTTAACAAACTGTGTTGTTAAAAATTTTCTTGAGATATTTTTTTCTGTGTTATAAAAATGTATTGAAATTTTTTGAAACAAATATGATGACGTATGAGTGCTAGGATTTTTAATAAAACTATTTAATATAATGCATACTTACAGGGTTATAATTAGGGTTTTTTCAATTTCAATTATTATATTTCCCGATTTTGCGAGATTTTTTTTGCGGTATCCCGTAAAATAAAAAATTTCTCACAGTTTCAGAAAACAGCTATTTTTACTCTGAAATTTAGTTTTCTTTTCTATAAAAATAAGCATCTGTGGATAGGATTAGATCAATTACAGGAAGTGAGTAATATAATAATAATAAACCTATTAAAAGCAGAATGGGCCGTGCAACAGTTGATCATTAATAAACTTAGTGAATTAAAGAGTTGATAAAGAACATAAATTCAAAATAAGATGCAGGCAGTAAATTTTCATTGTCCATGGGACAAGTCTTAAAAATAGGAGAGACCTAAACATATCGCTCCTTTATTGCAACATAGTCATAACTACAAAACAAAATTGAGCTTGGCAATATACCCGACAAGTGCGGGGAAACCGAAATAAAAAATAAAAAAATAAGGAAACTCGTGTAAAATACTACAACATAAAATTTGAAAAACACATTGTCCTAAAGATTACAGATGGGCCTAATGAAAAGAAAAGGTTTGTAAGAAGTAGTCCGGATGATCCTATTTTTAGCCTCAATCCTGACATCAGAAGCATGCAAAAACGGTGCAATTTTAACTATTTGTCCAACCTCGGTAAAAAAGTGAACGGAATTTTTCGGAAACATGGTAGTCCGTAAATAAAATCCTCAATATACTTTGACGACTTACTAAACGCTTTGAGTGTGTCAAAAAATTATTTCCTAAGCCGTTAAAAAATTTTAATACATTTATTAAAATATTTTAAGAATTCACTTTTCTTGAGTGCCTCAATTTTTGTTTGTTTTTATTATTGTTAAATGAATTAAATTGTTACGTTTATGTTATCTTTTTATCTTGTATTTAGAGCCTTGAAATAAGGAATTTACATAAAAAGCGTAGGGTAATAATAATTCAGGTTCCGCTTTCAAACTTCAATTACTTTTTGTTGTATTTAAGCATTTATTTTACTTACTTTGTTAACAAGTTCCCTTACGGTTGTTTATAAAAGTTTTTTTTTTTTTTTCATTAATTAAAAGCAAATTTACTTTGTATTATTTGTATGCAGCGGTATCCCGGGAAATTTTGAAAAATTTCTCGCTTTCCCAGGAATCGAAAAACTCCGGGGGAAAAAAACTCTAGTTAAAATAAAAATACTTTTAGACCCCTGAACGTATGATCATTATTGAATTGTGTTTAGTGCGAATTCCATCACTCATTCGTAGGCAGGCTTTTTAAGGAAATATACAAATTTTATTTTTATTATGTTGCTTACATAATTTTTAAGTAAATAATAGTGTTTTTTTATAATGTCTTGATGTGCTATAAATTTTTATTTTATTCAATATTATTTTTTATTTTGCAAACCAAATACCTAAGGGGTAAACTTTATGAATTTGTTATGTCCTTCGTAAAAAGGAAGTACAAAATGTTTTTAGGAAATATTTATTGATTTACTACAACAAATTTTTTATATTCGTTTTACTCCAGGTGATATTCTTTTGAATAAAGTTGGAAGCAACAAAGATTTAAACTACGGTAGGTCTTGATTTAAGCGGTACTTCATTTACGCGATTTCGGACAAATAATAGTAACAATTTCTTTTAATAATGAGTTCTTTCTTAACTCGAATAATTAGTTGCAATTTTAAATTTGGAATATTTACAGTCCAATTATGAATACAAATTCCCCGGGAGTTTTTTTCCTTTTCCCATTTTTGCAACTGAATTTACATAGGAAAAATGGGAGAAGGGAGAAAACTCCCGGGGAATTTTTATTCATATTTGGGCTGTTAAAATTTTATTTCTGCCGCATAATTTTAATTTTATCAGGCGACACTGAACGAATCGAAATTATTTTTTCGTGTTGTAAAGCATTTATTTGAGTTTTCACAACACTGAAAAAATAGTTTAGATTCGTTCAGAATCGAAAAAAAAGTATTCGATCACGAATGCCAGAATTAGCCCCAAGGTCAGGGCATTATTTCAACGTTAAAATCTCAGTCTTAGTGAAACCGAATTCAAATCTGTGCCAATCAGAGTTATGGAATGTATTTTTCGCTGTTTCCTTTCATTCCTTTAAGGAGCATAGCGTTTTTGTACGATAGCCTTTATGCATTAAGTTTATAATTTCCTGTTTTCAGTTTTTGTTTGTATTGACTTTTAGTTTGCTATTTTCTCTCATTTGTGGTACTTAAAAATAAATATGAAAGACTTAAAATGTCGAATCGAAAGTTAACCGAAAAGGAAATTTGTGCCTGCAGAGTTTTTTCAAATATAAATATAATATTGAATTACTTTGTTTTAATAAAAGTTTTTTAAAAAAATACATTGCATAAAATCATCCTAGATCAATTAGTGCCTGTCCAAAAATATTCAGTAAAGGGTTTAATGTTTAAAAGTCACAGCAAATGTCAATTATTGTCGTACATAAGTGAGCGAAGGGCTCTTAAAAAAACAATCGCTTTTGTACGGAAACGTACGACATGGCACCACACGATGGGATGGGTGTCATACGAAAACATATTCAACTGTGATACATGTGTTAAAACTGAATCCTGGGGCCAGATTCTGGCAGTCGTGATCGAGTAATTTCTCGATTCGAAAGCAATTTAATATCTAATTATTTCAGTCAATACTGAACGGATTGGAATTATTTTTTCGTTATTGTAAAGCATTCATTTGAGTTTTACAATACTAAAAAAATTAATTTCGATTCGTTCAGTATTGACTGAAATAAAATTGCTTTCGAATCGAGAAAGTACTCGATCACGAATGCCAGAATTAGGCCCCAGTTTGGTTTTTATTTTTTCGCCGATTTGACATTCTACATCTCTTATGTAAATGTAGGCATCAATTATTTAACCCTCTGAAGTTTGGTTATTGCCTCGACTAGAGACGTATACTTTGAGTTTACAAAAACTGATTGAGCCTTTTTATTAACTAGATTAATATAAAATATTGTTTATTTTTTTTATAGCGACATCATTATTTTCGTTAACGTTTTTACCAAATCTTTAAATTCTTCATAATTCTTGGTATAATACTCAGCTGCCACTAATCGGTCCAGAGTAGTGGAATATTTAAGTTATGATAGTTTTCTTTACATACTGATATTGATCAAGCTATTTATAAAGGGTGATTTTTTATGAATAAAGTTTTTCGGGCTGGCAGCACTGATTGGTAATTGTGTCCAAACTACATCTGTGAAAATGAAAAGTGTTTAGTATACTCTACCATTTTATCATGGAGAAACTCACAAACGAGCAACGAATGCAAATCGTTTAAATCTTTTATCGAAATTCAGCTCGAGGTAAATCCACTGTTTTATCGAAAAATTGTGTTCAGCGATGAGGCTCATTTCTGGCTAAATGGATACGCAAACAAGCAAAACTGCCGTATCTGGGGTGAAAAACAGCCACATGCCGTACAAGAGTTACCAATGCATCCCGAAAAAACGACAGTTTGGTGTGGTTTATGGGCTCGTGGCATCATCGGTCTATTTTTCTTCAAAGACGACCGTGGAAGAAATATTACCGCGAACGATATCGAGCCATCGTTGGTCTATGCGGACAAGCCAAACACGATTGAAGCCGGAATGCTCGAAAAAGTGGTGCAAAATTGGACCTTACGAATGGACCATTTGAACCGGAGCCGCGGGCAACGTTTACATTAAGTTATTTTTAAAAAGTAAATGGCAAAGACCAATTTATCGATTTCAATCCAATAAAAATTTTGTATATATGCTGCAAATTTGAGTGTTTTATTAGATTTTTAAAAAAACTACGCTTCAAAAATCACCCATTATTATAAAATTGAAAAATGGAGCTAAAGCCATTATATTGACCAAAAAAGTAGCTTAATTGCCATTATTTATTAACAATAGCGGCCAACTTCACTATTAAACGCGCTGTCAAAGTCCGATTTTCCAATTGCAAAGTGTTGACGCCGCGCTATTTGGGATGTTTCATATGGGCATTACAAGAAAACGCTTGCCGCTTTTGTTTAGGTACGGCTGTATTTCTTTCAGTTACACGATGCATGGCACTAGCTTAGCATGTGAGATATAACATTTTTAAATTAAAAAAAAACCTTTAAAAAATGTCGAGACTTCACAATGCATAGCGCTGCGTCAGTCAAGCCACAGTCGCGGAGGCCATATGAAACTATTTTCAAACATAAAATGCCATGAAATTTGTGAGCTAAACAAAAAAAATAAAATGTTGGTCATTCCATTGAATTTGTTGCGTTTTATTTTTTAAAAAAAGCTCTATGCCTCTAAAAAAACAAATCTTATAACGACAATAATTTCTCATGTATTTTTCAAAGAAAATAACGGAGTTTCGACTCTGTGAAACTTTTTGACATTCCGCAGATCTTTAAGTTCAATCTTTTACATACCAATAATATTCCTACTTTTAAGCATCATATTGGACAATTTGTTTGTTGAAGGCAGTGATGCCAGTTAAAAATTTAACAAAATCCCCACGTGTCTTAAAAAAATCCCTTTTTTCCCTACAACCAAAAAAAATTATCATACTTAAAAATTTATTGTTTTTAGCAACAGGTAAACAAATACATGTTTTGTTAACATTTTGTAAATATTATATTATTATTATTATTATTTATTAATAGATTAAATAAGTTGTATATACAAATTTACAAAAAATTCATTTAAGATATTTATCTATATTGGGCTGAACGTTTTCGTTGTAAGCCCGATTGGCATTGTAATATTTACTTTCATATTTAATATTTCATTGGTATTTACAAGCTTATATTTATATTTAAAAATCAAAAATCAAATTCATTTGTTAGCAGTTTTCTATATTTTCAACACACTTGAATGTATTTGTATAAAGCAACATAATTGTGACCATTCAAAATATTAAGTACTTCGCTTATATTAAGTTGTATTTTTCCAAAGAGATTTCTCCTATATACATTAAAAATTGGACAAACTCCAACAAAATGAAAAGTATTCTCAGGTTCATCAAGGTTGCATATTGTACATGTGGTAACAGTGTTATTTCGGAAGCTTCTGGCATTTAAATTGAGCAATCCACCTCTTGCTTTAATTATCAAACTAATAATATAGGGCGATAAATTTGTCGTGAGTGCTGGCGCGACATCAAAACTTAATTGCGAGTATAGATCGTGATGCTGGGAGTTGACTGCACTTCTTAAGTTATCTTCACGCTCTTTAGTTTGCAGTAATTTTAAAATGGGTTTCCAATACGTACATAAAGGTCTGTTAGAATTAGCTGGGGTAAATTGTAGATTTTGACAGAGATTTAACCATTCTCTTGCCCAACACACATTTCGAGATATAACACACTCTGCTAAAATACGTGGAAGTCGTCGTTGACTTAAATTTAAAACTTTATTTATATAATGAAAGTGCAGTTTCAACGTCGAAATATAAAGTGAGTCAAGGTTAGTTTCCAAATGTAGCATGTAATTGGGTGTTGTGGGGGGCAGGTACAACATTTTTTTAATAAAAAATCGAAACAGCTTCTCAACAACATCGTGTTTTTCATATCCCCATATTTGAGCCGCGTATAACAAAATATATCTACAGGCTGCGTTAAATATTTTTAGCTTATTTTTGATCGATATTTGTGGGTTTGTTATATATTTTGACCAAGTGGAATTTATTGATGTCGTTAATTTGTTATTTAAATGTGTTTTAAAGGACAGGTTATATGTAATGGTTATCCCAAGATATTTGTAGCTGTTCACTATTTCTATATTTTCTGTACCATATTGCCAATTCAAGTTCGCAGACATACGTGATCCTGAGCGAAATACTTATATTTTAGACTTTTCTAAATTAACTTTTAAACACCACTTAGTACAATATGAATGCAAGGCATTAATCATGTTTTGCAATTCAGTAGGTGATTTCGATAAAATAACTATATCATCCGCATAAAGCAAAAGTTTAATATTATTGTCTGCAACGTTAACACCACCTGACAACACATCAACAAGGTCATTAAAATTAAATGAAAACAAAAGTGGGCTTAAAATGCATCCTTGTTTTACACCAAGTTCCACAGTAAATGAATTCGAGAGGGAATTGCCGTCCCATATTTGACTTTTAGTGTTCTCATACGATTTCTGCAATATTCTTATTATCTTAGCTGACATACCAAGACATGATAATTTATAAGACAGGCTATTTCTGGGTATCGTATCGAAGGCACACGAGAAATCGACAAAGAAAGCGTACGTTCTTTTACCATTCAATTTATTCAAGTTTACTATGCTTATCAAATTAAAAATATTATCAACCGTTCAATAATGTTTTCTAAATCCGGCTTGATATTCGCTCAATACATTGTTGCTTTCTGTCCATTCTGTTATTCTATTTAGCAAAATTGTATTAAAAATTTTGCACAAAGTGTTGATCAAGGATAAACCACGATTATTCGTTGGCAAGTTTGGATCGCCTTTTTTAAAGAGTGGAACTATGATAGAATTTCTGAAGCTAGATGGTATTGTTTCTTGTAAAAATATTTTGTTGAATATTGTTAATAACTCAGTTAAGAAGCATGCGGGGGAATATTTGTAGAACTCAAAAAATTCAATTTCAAAAATAATACTATGTTATCCCATCAACAATAAATTTCAAGTGTTTTAATCAATAATAAAAACTGGGAATTAAGCACGAATAACAAAATCTTTTGAAGTTACAAATTTTATTTTTTTCTTTTTGGCAGAAACGCCTTTATTCTAAAGATACAACTAAATCAAATTGCGTGCTTGATTTTTTATTTACTCATATTTTATCCTTTTTAAAGGACTTAACAGAATACATACTTATTTATTTTAGCAAACTTGGTACCAAATAAAATGGAAAGCTCTATGGAATTTTAAAAAAAATATTTACTTTAGTTCCCCTGAACAAAACTATAAAAAAAATTCCTTTTAAAATTAATTCCATAACCTTAAAATTTAATTAAATTTGATGAACTCAAGCCTAACTAAAAATATCAAAATTAAAATCAACAATTCAACTAAAAATCACATTTGTTCTTGAAATTTGTTCTCAAATATTTTTTTAAAATTCGAAATTGTATGATTTCATTTCTCTGAGTTAAAAAGGTGTAATTTTTTTCTCTCGGTACAAAATTAATTTCTATGTAGAAATTTCATTCATTATGAGTGCGAATGCCCGAATATTCGCCGCCCCCTAATATTGACAGACTATTAGGACTCATGGTATGTTAGTTCTAGTAAACAATACTACATTTGTGCTTAAATGCTATTGTATATGAAAATATAAATTTTTAAATGAAAATAATACGAATATTTACGTATTTTTATGCAATATATTGAAAGTAAATAATATTTTAAAAATTCCCTACATTTGCCTTAAAATAAAAATCTTTCCTTTTTTCCCTATACTTGAAATTTTTTGAAAAAATCTCTACAAAAAGGGAAAATTCCCTATTATTGGCATCACTGGTTGCAGGTCATTAAATTTATCTTTAAATTTATCTTGATTGTGGTGTTGTTGCTGTAAATGAAGAGGGTAGATACAGTGCATAATGTTGACAACTAAAAACACCCCGTTGCTGCCAGCCACATCATTGTCAGTTGTACATAAAATAACAATTAATATTAATGTCAAGCCTTAAAAGGGAGCAACAGTTGGAAGGGGCGACGACAATGAAAGAGAGTAGAAAGCAAACATAGAAATTAATTTGAAAGTAAAACTGTAAATAGAAAATGTTAGAAACACTTGTTGCCTTCTATTCGCATAGAATTTAATTAAATTCAGTTTTTTTTTTTTTTTTTTTTTAGTAAAATTAATATTTAGGATTTTACATTTAGTGATGGTTTTCAAGAAATAACGGACTTGAAAATAAAGAAAAACTTTTATAATTTTAAACATTTGAGCTTTATAGATTTATGTAATTAAAAAAGTTTTTTTGTTAACAAAGAGGCTGTCAAAAATCAAAATTTTGGCACCCACACCACAACAGGGGAGAGGGTAGTATGAGTTTGTGTTGATGTTTGTAACACCTTAAAATATTGGTCCTAGACCCATTTTTAAGTATACCTATCGACTTGGAACCAATTTCTGAGTCGATCGCACGAAGTCCGTTCGTCTAACTGAATGGCTGGTTGTCCTTGTAAACCTTGTGCGCAAAGTACAGGTCGTAATTTTGGCTAACAATTTGGTACATAGGTTAATCATCTTACAAAATTTTACTGGCATCGGTCTACATTAAACCACACTCCCGAAAATAGCTTTTAATGCCATTATCTATATGTTCTTCATTTTATAACTCGAGAACCACTCAACCGATTCTCAAACGAGTGCATGCGTTGGAAAGGCCTACGTTCACCGATAGTTTATAAGAAACTACCGATAGGTGGCGCTGTTGTCGTGATATTTAACACTTTTTTTATTGATGGTAGATAGCGCTGTTAAGTTATTAACAAGATTCTTCAGTTTCTCATTTTTTGTTTTTATTAAAAAAATCCCGTGCAGGGCCGGGACCAAACAGCTAGTTTCCTTATAAATGTTAGTATTTACATAAAAAAAATTGGCGACTTTAATTTTTACGATAGCTGTTTTGTCATGGCAGAATATTGAGCTGGTAGGAAGAGAATTGAACATATAAACCCCCTTTCGGAAATTACTAACCAATTTCATTAATAATGAAGATATCAAAATAATATTCGGCACAAAGAACTTTTACATGAATCTTAGCTTCATAACATAATTTTATTTTGGCCGGACCATGATTGGCCATTGGTCCCAAATCCGCTCTCGGCACGCTCTCGAAAATGTGCCGCTAAATTCTCTGGTGCAGGTTTACATAAGACTAAATATTTATTTATTTAATCACGGTCTTTGGACTAAAATCCTAACAGACCAATTTAATAATCTACATTTTATTAAAAAACTTAACTAATGGTTTACATTCTAGAACAAAATGAAGCTACGTTTTAAAACATTAACATTTCAAGGGTAATCCATAAATTTAAAGAAATCATTTAAAGGTTTGCAAAATCTCCTTCAGAGGTCAGATTTTGCGTTATTAGTTTGAAAACAGTGTAGCCCTTTCAGACCTGACGCCAAACTTCTGCGAATATTTTTATTATTTGTGGAATATAAGATCTCTATGAAAATAAAATCAATGTTTAGGTTTAGCGACTTACATCTTTCAAGGATTTTCAGGACATCTGCATCTCGTTAAAATTTTAATCTAAAACACATTTTTATTGCATTAAATAACTTCAATTGGTTTAAAACATAAAAATGTATAATTTTTTTAGTTAAAACATGCCCACGTTAATTTTTGTTAACAATTTGCACTTTTTTAATTGAAAACACAATTGACTTCTGCTATTCTTTTAAAACAAAACGGAAATATGACGCAAGAACTCGCAATAATTCAAGTACAGTAGAATCTCACAAATTCGAACCGTCCAGAAATTAGAACCGGCCATTTCAATATATTGGACGCTCTGAAATAAGAACCTGTGGTTCTAATTTCTGGAGGTGTTTTTTTGTTTTTATTTCCACTAGGAACATTTTTTTATTTTTTTTAAACGCTCTTAAATATGAACAGGGGGTTCTAATTTTTGGAATTTTTTTTTTTTTATATTTTCACTACAAATTATTTTTTTTCGCTCATTAAAGTAAAAATTAAACGGGGAATCACCGAGTTATTGGTGGTGTGTACAATTCGGTCATATGCGTACGAAATTTGATATGCTTGTTCAAATTTGGGTCAGTTGATAACTGAAGGTCAAAGTGAAGTGTTCATATGTGTGAAAGAAAGTTAAAAAAAATTTACAAACAAACGTAAAAAATACCTTATCTTTAGGTACTAATTTAATATGTTCAATTAATAAAATGAAATTAAATAAAAACTATTTTGAGTTTAAATAAAGCTTACACAACTATTCATTATCAATCATTATTTTATTAAAATTTTATCATTTTCTGTAAAAAATGTCCAGAAATTCGAACTGCTCGGTGCACAAAGTGGTTCTCATTTGTGAGATTCTACTGTATCGTTAAAGCGAACCGCGGAATAATGTGCGAAACAAACACAAAGAACAATCAGCGCAATCGATGCATGGCGGTCTATTTGACATTGATAAAATAGAAGCGAAAATATTCAGCCCGAAACTCACCCGCACAATCGATGCATTATGGTCTGAAAGGGGTAGATTAGGTGGTGCTAAGTTGCAAGTAGATCTAAGATGTGTATTGAAGTGAATTGTCTTCAGCAGGAACTCTGAGCGAATTGAACCATTTATTAAATTTACAAAAAAAGCATGATACGTCTCCTTTCTAAAGTCCGGCAAATAATTTATAGAGAGTCTTGTAGAATATGGAAGAAGATACACCTTTGACATTTTGACAAAATAAAAAAAATTGTTTTTGAACATATTCAATGCGCTTCTTGTGATAATCAGTGAAGGGATCCCAAATAATGGAACCGTATTCCAGGATAGGCCTTACTAAGCATGTATACAAATGTTGGGTTATTATAGGATCAGTAAATTCTTTAGCCCATCGTTTGATAAATGTTCTGAGAATCGCTAAACGCTCAACATTTGCTAATCTGGCTGTTAATCGCATATTAGGTTTTCTGTACATCGCAATCGCAATCGGAGTTTGGCGACTTTAAATTGCAAAAGAATGCGAAAAGGTACTAAAATGTTATTAAGAAACCATGGCAGATCGCAAGCCAAACTCACGAGTTTCAGAGCACCATAAAATTCATCTGGCGTTTTGCGATTTTAAATCGTGCGCTTGTCAGAGCATGGCCGTATACTTTCCTACTAACGGGTCCGCCATCTAACGTTTTTTTTTTCAACTATTGCTTATTTCGTGAATGGTAACACTTAGCTCATGTCTGATTTGACAGATAATTAGTTTTATCCTTCCGCTGAACGAATATGGTTGTGTATACGCTTGAACAACGCTGGGAAATATTGCGACATTACTTTGAAAATCATGGTAATGTTGCAGAATGTGTGCGAAAATTGCGTACGGATTTTGGAAGAAGAGAAGCACCGTCAGCTCCGTATGTTCGTTATCTTGTGAAAAAAGTGAAAGAAACTGGCATCCTCATCGATAAACCAAAGCGTGAAAAGCCAAAAACAGTGCGTACACCCGAGAATATTGCTGCTGTGGCAGAAAGTGTGCGTGAAATGCCATCAACATCAATTCACCGTCGTTCTTAACAATTGAACATTTCGGAGACATCATTGAGACGAATTTTGCATAAAGACCTTGGTATGACGCCATACAAAGTCCAATTGGTTCAGGAGTTGAAGCTAACTGACCTTCCAATGCGTTATCGCTTCGCTAAGTGGGCCTGCGATCGACTTACAGAAGATGCCGATTTTGCCAAAAAAATCATCTTTTCAGATGAAGCTCATTTCGATCTTGGCGGATATGTAAACAAGCAAAATTGTCGCATTTGGGCACAGAAAACCCGCACGCATACATTGAAAAGCCGATGCACCCAAAACGAGTCACTGTTTGGTGCGGATTTTGGTCCAGAGTCATAATTGGGCCATTTTTCTTCGAAAATGAGCAGGGAGTGGCCGTTACAGTCAATGGCGATCGTTATCGGGCCATGTTTAACGAATTTTTGTTCACAAAAATTGACGAGGAGGATATTGGCAACATTTGGTTTCAACAGGATGGCGCTACGTGCCACACAGCCGAAGCTACACTCGATGTTTTGCGCCCTGTTTTTGAAGATCGCATTATTAGATGCAGAGCTGATGTCGTTTGGCCACCTCGGAGCTGCGATTTGACACCGTTGGACTATTATCTGTGGGGTGCCGTCAAAGATAAGTGTTACGCCGACAAGCCAGAGACAATTGACGCTTTAAAGGACAATATTCGTGAAGCCATTGGTGAAATACAGCTGCACACAATCGATAATGTGCTTAAAAATTGGACCGATCGTGTAGGCTACTGCATGGCCAGCCGAGGCAGCCATTTGAATGAAATTATTTTCCATTATTAATCGGAAGGATTGTACTTTCAAATAAAAAAGAAATTAGAGAAAATATTCAGTATTTTTTTTTTTATAGTATTTTCAAAAAAAAGTTATTTTGCGGACCCTTTGCATTTAATGGAAAATATCATTTAAAACACTCGCTCGGGATCTGCTTCAGTTCGAAGGTCACCAGAGGCTAAAAAGAACCGATACTTTGAGTCTAACTAGAAGACATTTTTAGAATTTGAATACAGCAGTTAGTGGTTACATTGGTAACAACTAATAAACAACAAGTAGAATTAAGATTTAAATACATATTGTAAATTTCGATAAGAAAGATTCAATAATAAAAAAAAAAAAAATAAAAAAAAAATTTAAAACACTGTGTGTAATTTTTTAAGTTATGTCATGGTAGCCGCAAAAGTGAAAAATTACCCGAAAATTTTTTGATTTTTGTACCTTTTTTCCCCTGAAGCTACCTAAACGGTGTTAAGAATCATTCCTTGCACTGTGAAATCAACCAAATATATGTTTAGAATTTATAATCTGGAATTTTAGAATTAATTACTTTGAATTCAATCATGAAAGTGCAACATTTTGAACATCGTGTTGTAATAACCCTGTCATAATTTGCCTTCTTCGCATACGTAACAATACGATGGGCATTGGGTTGTTTGACTACTCATTTTCACATTTCAAAATGTTAAAGTAATTTTTATTTTTGCTTCTACTATGCTTAGGTATTAATAATAATTATCCAATAACAATTTAATTAAAAATAATTATCTTTTAAATTTCAAGCAGATAATGAATGTAAAATAATCTAAATGTTTTAAATAAAAATAATAACATGCCATTATTAAAGAAATTTAATGTGAAAAGTTTCTTAGTTTAACGAGACTTTCTAAATTTGCTGCTGTTATTTACACCCCTTTTACACTGTTCTATAGAACTTAAGATTTTTGCTCTCACAGTATCCAATGATTTTTAGTCTGGTTGCCAAAAAATTAAATAGAAAACTTTTTTTCCTTTTGCGTCTACACTAGAGCATTTCAAATGAAATGTAAAATCTTTGTAGAATATAAACAGCTGTTCAGAATATATTTTTATATTCTTTATATTTTTGTTTTAGAGGCGCTTTAATTTTTGGCGTGATTATGAGTATTTAGTTATTTTTATTCTAATTCTGGTGGCAGATTATTCAAAAGCTGTTCTTGACATATTGATCAAAGGTGGATAAGTTAATACGAATGTACTTTTTTCATACTTTTTTCGCCTGCGTATCGTCGTATTTAATTAGTTTTTACAACAAATATGAGTGATTTGTTAAAAATTAAAAAAAAACTTAAAATGTTTTCATTTATTATCATCGACTTGCCTTTTTTTAATAGAAAAAAATAGTGTTGAAAATTTGTGAACAAAAATTTTTAATTTTCCATCCCTGATTTTCCACTTGTGCTTCTATAAAAATGCCACTCCAACCTAGCATTTACACATGCCACTGCCAGTTCGAAAAACTCAATACACTCACACTTTTTTACTAATACACTCACATTTTTCGCAATGGCAGCTCCAGTAGCAGCAAAAATTGCATGCGAGTGGAAATTTGGCACTTGCATGCCATTAAATGACAAAACGATGAACAATGTTACCCTGTTTAAAATTTAATGCAAACTAACTGGATTATTGTCAAATTTTAATTAAAGTTTTGACTTGATAAATGTATTATTATGATTAATTTTTTGAAACGCGCATTACTAAAAGCAAGTTTGTCAATTACAGAGCAATAATATTGTTAAAATAATGCTTATTTAAATAAATGTAAGCCATTATTCCTAAAAATGTGCTTATATTATTAGCTCGGTAACTCTCTTTGGTTTTTTGGTACTTTTTTTTTAATTTGAGAAGTAAACAAATTATCTCAAGTTTGCGCTTCGACGACATTTTGAAAATGTACTCGTAGTGGCATATGTAAACACAAAAGCAAATGGCATGAGACTCGACAATTTCGAACAATTTTTCTTTGATAATATGTATACAACAGTGGCATGCCACTACTTGCATGTGTAAAGGCAGGGTAAGAAAATAATAAAATTTTAGCCCAACCAATTGTAGGGGGATGTAAGAAAAGATAAACTCACTGTTTATTGTTGGTGTTTTGTTTAAGCTTTGATATTGTTACTTACAAGTAAGACTTTGAGTGTTTAAAATTCTTATTCGCTTATAATATACTTTTATTCGTATAATATTTTTAGCTTTTCTAAAATCTTAGGAAAAGGTTTCCCGATGAGCATAGAAGCTAGCTTTCCCTCAACAATAAATTTCAGTGTATTTATCAAATATGAAAAATTGGGAATTTAGCACGTCATACAGAAATCGTATTAATGATAAATTTTTGTATTCCCGTAAATAACTTTGATAAAATTTTATGGTTTAGAAAAATTTAAAAAAAATGGTGAGAGCCATGTCAAATTTCTTATCATAACAAAATGTTTTCACACTTTTATCCAATTTGAATTTATTTAAGTTTTTGACATGTCGCAATGCTCAGTTTCATAGTGTAAAAGGGGTCTTTAAGAAATAAAAGTTTTTGTGTTTTCATTCGATATTTTGACAAATTTTTTGTAAATTCTGTGGAAATTGTAATTTTTTGTATAATAATTTTGGAAAGATTTTAAATTAGCTGCTCCGATTTTAAGGTTTTTTTTAAAAGTTTTCTAATTTGCGATCCTTGGTATATTAGCCGATTTTTTGAGGAAATAGCAACTATTTTTCCGTAACATATCATTAGCTCATTATTGGTTTGACCTTTCGACCATTTAAAGGAAATTTTTTAAAAGAAATTCCCTAAGCTAATCCCCGCGAAGCTCTACGCTTGTCTGCAGGAAGAAAACTAGAGTCGCTGGTGGGGATCGAAACCGCAACCTCGGCGCTGCTGATAGACTAGCTGACTACCAGCTACCCTACCGGGGTACTCATGAGTTAGATATGTGGCTTATACATATATTTTGAATACTCTCTTTCTGAATCCAAATTTTGTTTTACGAAATTTGTTGTGGTTTTTTGGTCCACATCAACTAATTTAAAGTTTATTAAGTATTGTTTTGCTCTATATGCCACTGTTTGGCGAATGCTAAAAATTTCTCATACAAAAACGTATAAAATAAATTTAACTCTTGCTTTGCTTCATTTCCGTTAGAAAAACAAGTTATTTAAGCAATATTTAATTAAGAAAATAAAAGCAACCAGTGAAATGCGCATAGAAGCTAGCTTTGCCTCAATAATAAATTTCAGTGTATTTATCAAATATGAAAAATTGTGAATTTAGCACGTCATACAGAAATCGTATTAAGAAAATTAGTTTTACTCATGATTCGCTTCATTGCCGTAAGAAAAAAGCAGCACAAGAAGCTGCATACGTATACGAAGTAATTTTAGAAAAGAGGCGTATGCGGCACAAAAAAATAATTTTCACTTTAACTATTACTATTAACTTCTACATATGCTGTTAAAAAAGCTACTTTTTAAAAATAAATTAAGAAAAGTGGCGTATGCGGCACAAAACTATAATTTTCACTTTCAATTAAATACTATAAATTTCTAAGTTCGTGCATAAACGTTCAAAAAAATTTACATTTTTTTCAAAACAAATGCCGGAAGCATTCCGGCTCTTTTTTCAAAAATCTGCATAAAAACCTTCATTATCGTTTTGTCCACACTACGACATTTTTGCAGATGCGCCAAACCAATAATGAGCCGACGAATATTGCATTTAAATCTAAAAGTACCCATACATTTGCAATATTACTGCCCAATAATGGATACTGTGTAATTAAATTGGCTGTTTGTATATCATATTAGTAACTGGTACAGCATTTTGAATAAAATCAAAGTCCTTTGATTTATATTGCGCAAAAAGAATTTTAATGTGTTGACAACATTGTACATTATTGATTTTGTTTACTTGTAAATGTATTCAATAAAAAATTGTGCCATTTTCTTTTTTTTTTAGTTTGCAACTTATTGTATAATGTAGTGCAAATAGACAATAACAACAGCAATAAAGTACTCAATAATATTTCAAATGTATGGGTACCTTTAGATTTGAATGAAATATTCGTCAGCTCCTTTTAGGTTTGGCGCATATACGTAAGCATTTATATACGAATTACTTATAAACTTTTCGATTTTGATGAATATTTGCGATTTCCTAATTATGGCGATTATTTATTAAGCAGTTTTGCGATTTCGTTAACTATGATAGAGTTAAATATTTTCTAACTTACGACTCGCTATTGAAAATTTTTTTAAATAGACAATTTGCTTAACATTTAAAGAACTTTTTGAGGTTTTTTTTAATTTTATTTGTTTTTGTACTTTTTAAAATGATTTTAGCGACATTTTCATTAAAGGTCAAAATATTTATCGTAATTTTTAAGTTAAGAGAGAAAAAAGTTTTGTGTGTGACAATTCCACAAGCTTTTTTAAATTTAATTTTAAAAGTCTAATTAGCTGTTTTCACAACACAAGCGATTGAACGTGTGGTAAAATTTATATGAAAAACACTCAAAGAACTGAGTGCTACACGTTCAATGACTTGTGTTGTGAAAACAGCACACAATTTTTTCTTGTCTGTATGTCTGTCTTAAGTATAAATACCTTTTCAAAATTTAGTATGACGTTGCATGGCTTCCCAAAAACCAAAATAACCCTCTTGTCTTTTTTTCTTAAATAATTCACACAAACATATAAAAAAATTAGATTATGAAATAAAACGTATTTTAAAATCTACCCCGGAAAGTGTTTGAAACAAAAATATTTTATTTCCTTTTTAAATTTTGTTGCTCTGAAATAGCTAAAAAGTATAGTGAAATTAGGTTTCTTAAGGTAAAATTCATCACACTTAAAGACATTTCGTAGGTCATGTGTGCTTAAATTTTTAATCGGCTTAAAGGATCAAAATTGTGGTAATAGATTTCAATTTCAAACATACGACACAAGAAAAACTTAAGCCACACGTCTATCACTCACTAACAAACAAACCAGAGTCGGTCGGTGGTTTGATTTTGCTACTGGTGGATGTTTTCTTCCGGAATGGCGATAAAACATTTGTTTGTCTAAAGTTTTAAAAACAAATATGTCTATTATAACAATTTTTTACTCTTTAAAATACATATTCAAAGTTTTCGTTAATGGTAAAGAATAAATTAACCACAAAAAAATGACTTCAAAAATGAAATGTTTTTATACCCTCCACAACTATTTCTGAAGAGGGTTTTCTGAGCTTGTCATTTCGTGTGGCACTTTTTTATTGATCAACTTTGACTTTATTAAGTATATATATTCTGAGTCCTTAAGTACTTCTAAGTCGATTTAACAATGTCCATCTGTCTGTCCGTCTGTTGAAAACAGGCTTCGAAAAAGCCAAAAGAACAAATTGTGTCTAGTTATTCTAAGCAGTTTGGGATTGAAATCCAGCAAAATCGGTTCAGTAGAATGAGGTTTGAAACAAAATGTGGAACCACCTCAAAAATTGTTAATTTTGTTTTAAAAACTAACTGCGCTCAGCAGAGCATTGACAGGTTATACGTTGCAATCTAGCCTGGTCGCTCGGTGTAAGAATGCTCTAACGGAGCTCAGGGGGTAATTCACAGTAGGTATGAAAATCGGGACTGAGTTTTAGAAATCCCAGGATCATGGATTCGGTGGCGTACCTCTATCCGTTGGTCCATATTTTCAATGATTCTGAGCCGTAATTGAGGTTCAATGTTGGTAGTGTGCCGAATTATCTCATCCTTTAGCTCTTGAATTGTTCTTGGCATACTGACGTACACTTTTTCTTTTAAATATCCCCAAAATTGGCGTGCACTTGTTCCTTTAAATATTCCCAAAGAAAAAAATCCAACGGTGTCAAATCACATGATCGTGACGACCATTTAACATCACCACGACGTGAGAAAACACGGTCATTGAGTTTCTCGCTGTGTGGCACCATCCTGTTGGAACCACATATTGTCTAGGTCCACATCCTCAATTTCAGGCCTCAAGAAGTTGGTTAACATCTTGCAATAGCGAACACAATTCACGGCAAATGCTTGGCCGCCCTCATTTTGAAGAGTACGGCCAGATGACGCCGCCAGCCCATAAACCGCACCAAACAGTCACTATTTGTGGTTGTATCGGCTGATTTTACATTTCATACGGACTTGGTTTGCTGAAATTGAAGCACAATTCTCCCAATTTTGGACGCACTTGGTCGATTATGCTGACCAAAAAATCACGAAGTGCACGAAATGCATTTTGATTGGAACGCCCATTATCGTAAAAGGCTTCAACAATCTTAGCGCGCTGCTCAATTGTGTACCTCTTCATAGTTGAATTTGTCACTGAGACAAAGAAATGTCAAATTAAGTTTGGCAAAAAAAACTTGACTCGCAATTAACATTATTATGCCCAAAAAGCCTCAGCGAAAAGAAAGCTTTTTTCCCACAAAAAATCGTGATTTTTTCACTTACAAATTCCCTATTTAGGAAAAAATCCCCAAAACTGAGTACTATGTTCTAACATATTCTAATGTTTTAAATTAGTAAATATTAACCTGAAGCTGGCTGTGTTTTTAACCTATTTTTTTTTTTTTTGTAAATTTTCAAAAACAGCAAAATTATGTTTAAGTTTAAAATTAAAAAATTAAAAAGCAGACACGATAAAAGTTTAAAAGAAAATTTCAAAAACTATAGGGTGTTTTTTTCAGTGGTATAGAACTTCGAATTGAAATAAAACACAAGAAAATCGTTTTAATGACCATCAATTTGGCTTTATTGGAAGGATAATCTTATGCCATTAATGTTTAAATATGATTTCAGGCATGTGGCCGCCGCGGCTGGCTCGAATAAAGCCAATTCTACAGGTCCAATTTTCAACCACTTTTTCGAGCATATGGGGCCGTATGTCGGCAATAACGCCACGAATGTTGGCTTCCAATTCCCCTAACGTTTCTGGTTTGTTGGCGTAGACGAGCGACTTCACATATCCCCAAAGAAAATAATCCAATGGTGTCAAATCACACGATCTTGGTGGCCAATTGACAGGTCCATTCCGCGAAATTATGCGCTCATCGAATGTTTCCTTCAATAAATCGATTGTGGCGTGCGCTGTGTGGCATGTAGCGCCGTCTTGTTGGAACCACAACTCATCCACATTCATGCCATCCAATTCGGGAACAAAATAGTCGGTTATCATGGCTCTATACCGGTCTCCATTAACGGTAACTGCCTCTCCAGCATTATTTCGGAAGAAGTATGGCCCAATGACTCCACCAGCCCATAGAGCACACCAAACAGTCAGTTTTTGTGGATGTAATGGCGTCTCAAGGGTCTCATGTGGATTCTCTTCACTCCAAATGCGGCAATTTTGCTTGTTGACGTAGCCATTCAACCAAAAATGAGCCTCATCACTGAACAAAATTTTGCGATGAAAATCAGCATCGAGATCAATCTCATTTTCGGCCCATACACCAAGCGTTGTTCTTTTGTCAACCTGTTCATGATGAAATGGCAAACCAAACTGAACATAAATGACATTAGAGTTGCCAGATTTGACCACAAAATGCCAGTTTTATCTCTATTCGAAAAACAAACCTGTAAAAAAAACACCCTTTACTAACTTTCATAATGTGAAGCCAGACTCTGTAAAAAATTAAGAAATCGAAACAAAAAAAAAAAAAAAAAAAGAGTGGCCCCTGAATGTGAACCAGCAGGACAAACCAAACGATTTATATTTACAACTTTTACGAGTTTTATTTATTTCAACAGAATTTACATGGCTTATTTAAAATATAGCCTTAACGTACATAAAATTATAGGTTAAACAGCTGAACAAAAGATTAGTTTCTTTGTCCTTTTTTAAAAATAATGTGTCTTCTCAAATACTTCTTCAAGCTTAACCTAGCGTTTCCACATGCAAGTACAAGTTCGAAAAACTCAAAACACTCACACTTTTTTACTAACACCATCACATTTTTCGTACTTGCAGCTCAACTTGCAACAGAATTTGCTTGCAAGTAAATTTTTGACACTTGTCGCAAGTAAAATGACAAATGAAGAAACAATGTTGCCGTGGATGACTTTTGTATCAATCTTCTAGTACTTAGTAAAATAAAAGTTATGTTTATAGCGGATTTTCTGTGTATTTATAAAAAATAACTAATAAAAAAAAGCACAACTATACAACAACGCATCTAAATGGTAATTTTAATCATGAATTTTAAGCATTTTGAAAAAAAAATTGTTAATCAAAATATTTTCTCTGTAACATTATGATATCGTCACTACGGCAATACTGTAGTCACATATTTTATAAAATAAACATAATTTTTTCATCAAGATGGGCAGAAAACAGAAACCCAAAAACTTCTTTTTCCACATTTTTTTTTTCACATTCGCTTCTTAATTTTTTTAATTCGTTTAATACGGCAATTTTTGCTAGAAGTTTACTTGTTGACGACATTTTAAAAATGAACTTGCACTGTGCTGTGTAGCCACTCAAAAAATTGTTGTGTTTTTTTGACATTTCTTCTGATTTTCGATATTAATACGTATACACTACTTGCAAGTAATTACTTGCATGTGGAAACGTCGGTTTTTTATATGTAACTAAAATTTTAGTATATTATCAATATACCAATTTCCTTTGAAAATCTTCTTTAGAATTTTCTTCCTTGTGACCTTAAGCGTCTTTTAGCTCGCGGAACTATTTAAGAAGAAATATAAAAAATCAGTATCCCATTGTGCAACTCTTGTGTATCTTTCAAATAAATATTTACCCATTTCCCGTTATAAATTTTATTTTTGCATATATTCAACATATATGTTGAATATGTTTCTTTTCGATTTTTCTTAAAACTTCATTTAGTTTTCAAGATTGAGTATCAAGTCTTTAAAATCTTCTTTAATTTAATACTTTTTGTTAAAAATTACACTATCATACATACAAACATACATATATAAATTCTATTTTCCTTATGAAAAAAAAACTTCTAGGAAATATTTCAATGACTTTTCGCAAGAAGTACTTATACTTTTCTAAAGAAATAAAATAACATAAACAAGTACGAAAGTACAGTCGGTCTAGACCGACCGTATGATACACCACACCACAGTATTTAGAGACAAATTTTCGAGAGTGGACACTATTTGGGACCCAATAGGATAAAAGCTTAAGAATTAAATAAAAATTCTTTATTCTAAATATTTTCTAAATAATGACATCTTAATGAACTATTTTGGTTTTATATGGGACTTACCAGCTCAACATTTTGCCATGACATAGCAGCTGTCGTGAAAGTTGTCGGCGAATTTTATGTCAATGCCTATATTTATAAGGAAATTATGGCATTGAAAGCTATTTCGGGAGTAGTATTTGTATGGGAGCTATGGTCAAGTATGAAGCGATTCCAATAACATTTAGTGAGATGATTGAGATTGCAATAAGATATATTTATTTGGACCAAATTTAATCTAAATACCAACATATTTAGATGGCTTATGGGCTCAAAGACTCTACTTAGGAAAGAAACCTGTATGTAGGCTAGGAACAATTATGAAGCGATTCCCATCAATAGGCTTGTTCTTTATGACTTAATTAAAAGAAATATTTAAATCAAACTTCATCAAACTAACACCAAAAATTGCGACATATAAAGGGTGGTTAAATTTTAAGGGCCGATGTTGATTTTGAATAAAGCCCAAATTATTTAAGAAATTATTGTCATTTCTTTTTATTATGATAATATGGGTATGGTTTAATTATGTATGGAACAAAATACCGGCCAAATGGCAGCCACGAACTCGGCGGCACACCTCCATCCGGTGGTTCAAATTTTCGATGACTCTGAGACATAATTGAGGTTATATGCCGTTAATGTGCCGAATTATCTCATCCTTAAGCTCTTGAATTGTTGCCGACTCATAAGTAGCACCGTCTACATCCACTGTTGGAATTTCTTGCCACCATTCTGACCATTGACGACGTTTGGAATGCTCAAGAGGCTTTAGTTCTTGAGTCAATTGTAAGCATGTAAATGCAAGTCTTTATGCATAATGTTCATCAACGACGAGCGATGGAGGTGCAACTGTTGGGCACGACGCACACTGGTTCATATTTTGAGAAGGCGGCCAAAATTATTTTTTTTTTTGTTCTCCGATTTTAAAATTTTTTTTATTCATGTGAAAGTAAATACTAGTGAACCTCGGGAGCCAAAAAATTTCAACCCTATTGCAACTATTTCATTGAGAACAGGGTGGTCCGAAATGGACTTTCTCAATATTTGGTTATAGTTTTGAATTTCTGAGTCAATATTTGAAGTTAAAATGCTCATAACTTTTTTGTTTTTTAAGTTTTTTTGACAGAATAAGTTTTGTGTATTAGTTTATTTTATTAGCTATACGTGGTTTAAAGCATTAAACTCTGCGACCTCTAGAACTATTTATTTTTTTTTTTTTTTTAATGTCAAAATTTCCCGGAATTTTCCTACTTTATAGAGCATAAGTCCTGAGCGTCAAAATACGTCAAAAAAAAATCTATACTCTCTTGTAGTCCAGAATCTAACCTACATTTCTATACCCTATTGTACACACATCTGGATACGGCCTTGCGAACTACAGCAATTTCTGTGACCCAAGGTAAGATATTCGGTTCAAAAAATAAGTCCTGCAAGGAAACATTACTGAAATTAAAGAAGGTGAATCTTAAAGAATTTTCGAAAAATAAAGCAGTTCAAGCCACATAAATTATCTAGCACGTCAGGTTATCAATTAATTTGGAGAAGGTAAAGGTATTGCCATTGTTATGAACTTATTGTGGGTGAACGGATGCTGCAAAACGAATAGGCGACATAAATAGACTAACACGTTAGATTTCTGAGTAAGTTAAAAGGTTAAACATTAGTAAATAGCCGCAACATAAACTACATAGTTTAATTACCTGAAAATTGCAACTTAATTTAAAAAAATGGAAGAACAGGTAAATGGTCAAAAAACTAGCACGCAGTTATATTTTACGCGAAAATTACCTACATGTTACCTGTTAATTTATTGCCGGTATGTTATCCTTTTAAAAAGTGAGAAAACAGGGGTTTTTTATGTTTCAAAGAAATGCTAATAAAAGATTAAATTTGTATTTAAAAAAGGGTTTTTATGTTTTAAAGAAGTAGTAACAAAATATCATTTAAAAAACTTCTATCAAGAGTATAAAAGTGCATGCATTCATAATTTTACCTACATTATTGTTTAAACAATGGCTAAGTTCAGTTATAAAGTTCTCGCAGATATATATTTTCAACAGAAAGATGAAAAAGATTTTGTGTTACACATAATGAATAATCCATTCTTTTAATTATGCAACGAACAAGAAATCAAAATTCATAAAATAAAAATTAAAAATTTTTCATTAACATTAAGAAAACGGTACCTTAAATGTTCTAGAAACAAGAAAACGTTTTACTTGCGCAACGAAAAATGGCTAACAAATGATCTGATTTTTAAGAAACTGTCAATAACCGCTAAGGAAACTGGAAAAGTGGGTCGGCCCGCAAAACAAATTGACAATTGCAGTGAAAGATCACGAAGACGCAAGCTAGCAAATATCAATGAAGAAATTTCTCATAGTATGATAAAGGATTCATTTCTGCATCAAATTCAACCAACGCAAAATAAGAAAACAAAAATTGAAAACAAATATATTTGTATTAATGTATAAAAATAAAATACACATACATCTCAAACCAAAAATAAAAGTTGAATTACCTAAAATGTTATCGATAGCCAAGAATGCAATTTGGGCATTTTTCAAAATATTCCTTTTCAGTTTTATCCTTATAACAACTCGTCTTTCCCAAAAACGCCAACCTTTGGCCCCTGTGAATATTGGGACTAAAAAATTTACAGGGGCCAAATATTGGCATTTTCTGACAGGATCTAAGTTCGACAATAAAAAATAAGTATCAGTTGTAAAATACAAGAGAAATAATGAAAAATTATAAAAAAATCATATATGAAATATTCAACTTTTACACCGAAACTCAACAAAAAAATGAAAATGCATTTTGAACTCCACATAACTTTTGCTCCTATCAGTCGAATTTTACGTTTTATAGCGCAAATTAAAGCCTAACATCGCACCTATCGAGCAAAAAAAATCGCATAAAAAAATACCGATCCAGTCAAAAGTTAAGGAATTTTGACCGCCTTCTCGTAAAATTTCCCACTGTGCGACGACGAGTTGAGGTAGGCGGCTCTTCAGACACACTATCGCGAACAGCAGCAATATTTTCTGCAGTACGAGCTGTTCGAGCATGCACTGCTGTTTTCACATCTCCTACAGACCGGGTTCGCTCAAATTTTTGCACGTTTTTTCCGATTGTACGCACATTTGGACGATTAAATTGACCGAAAAAATCACGAAGTGCACGATATGCATTTTGATTTGAACGCCCATTTTCATAAATAGCCTGAATAACTTTAACGCGTTGCTCGATTGTTTATCTTTCCATGGTTCAAATTGAGTTAGTCTGAAATTGAGAAATGTCAATTGAAATGCAGAAAAAAACTTGACGTTTAGGTGTGGTTAATACTTTTTGCACAAACCTTAGATGGACAGCCAGCGAGCAAGCAAGCCGGATGGACGGACATCGTTAGATTACTTCAAAAAGCGATTCTGAGTTGATTGGTATACCAAAAGTGTTACACACATCAGTACCAACGCACAATACCCTCCCGACTACGGTAGTGTGAGTATAAAAAGTATATGTAACTTTATTACAAGTACTTTGACATAAATTTAGTGTTGAAAGTTTAAAGCAACACTATTCGATAACAATCAGTTGACATTTGAAATGTTGTCGCTTCAAAAAAAAAAAAAAAAAAAAAAGTTTGAGCGTGTGTTATAGTCATAGAATAAATATACTAAGAAGGGAGGGAAACTGAGAACAATGATTAGTAGCAAAGAAATAGTAACCATTTTTTACTGGTACTGATAATACAAATACAACAAGTAAAGCCCTTTGATACCCTACACCACAGTATATAAAGACAAATTTAAGAGAGTGTACTCTATTCAGGACCAATGGACAATCATGGACCCGCCAAAACAAAATTATATTAAGATTCATGTGAAATTCCTTTTTGCCGAATATTATTTAAATGACGTCATCCTTATGCGATTTGTTTGCCATTAAGTGATTTTAGGGAGGGGGAGGGATTATAAACGATCTATGGTGAACTGTGGACCCAGCTACATGGCAAAGTTTTTATTATAAAGTATATCGTTACCAAATTTTACATAAATGCCAACATTTATAAGGAAGTGATGGCATTAAAAGCTATTTCCGGGAGTAGTATTTGTATGGGAATTGTAGTGAAATATGCATCGATATAAAAAAAATTTGGTAAGATGATTTTGATTGCAACAAAATAAGTCTGGACGAAATTAAATCTAAGTACCAGCATAATAAAATGACTTATGGGCACAAAGGCTACTCCAGAAAGAAGTATGAAATTGAGCACCGACTCTTACCATTTTTGATATTCTTTGTCCTTATGCCAATCTAAATCTGTGTACCAAATTTCCAAAAATTATATTAAGAATTGCGACATATACTTTGTGCACTAGCTTACATGGGCAGACACCAAGACGGACAGCCAGCCAGGAAGCCGGACGGACGTACGGATGGACATCGTTGGAATCACTTTCTAAGTCGATGGGTATACTAAAAGATGAGCCTGCAACCATTTTTTTTTAGTGTTACATATATCAGCATAAACGCACAATTCAATAATTCATTCATGGCTAATTTTACAAGGGCGTGGAAGCAAATGCATGTTTTACCTCGAAGTTGAATAATTTATTTATTCGAATCACAATTTTTGCTGAAAAATGGCAACGATTTGTTTGTGCATATTTTTGCATATTTTATCGTTTATAAATTTTTTGTCATATACTATTTCAGAATGCATATAAATTCGCATATTAGGTTAGTTTTTGATGAAAAACGCATATTTTTCTGCATATTTTTTGTTTCAAATTAAATAACTTTTAGTGTTATCAAAATCAAACAATTAAATTAACTAAAGTAAATTTTTAAAAACACAGTTTTTTAAAAATTAAATTTTAGGTCAACAAACTTTTTATTTGATTCAAAGATTTTTTTTTTTTTTTATCAAAATTACACTTTGCAAAACAGCACTCAATAAAACATAATTTAATAACGAAATAATTAAATATATGTATCTTCATATTCAACAAATAAATATTTGAATCAAAGTAAAGACAGTATTTTTGCAACTCTACCCCATTTTTTAATAGCTCATAATTCACATTCGCTTTACAGTTTTATTTGTATAATATCTTAAGTTTTCCCCCAAAATCTGTGGAAAAAGTTTTTCCGATGATCTGGCCTAAGCAATCAGCGAAATACGCATATGAACAAGCTTATCTCCACACAATTCGGATTGATTTGAGTACGGATGGATTGATTTTTATTTTGAGTGCAACAATAGAATAGAAAAGAAAAAAAAAACAGAAGTAAGGAAGAACATATAAATCGATTTTAATAGATAATCATTCAAAGTAAATTTTAATCTACCAAAGGGTTAAATACAATTTGGTTTAAAGATTGATGTTTGACTATTGACTGCCAGCAGTCGCCAATGGCTGTGGGTGTTAAACGGCAAACCCCTCTGAAGAGATTAAGTGGTTGCAATTGAAAGATTTAAGGGTAACCTGTCCCCAAAAGCCTGGGTTCGAGCCCGGCGGCAGTCAAGAATGAAATATTATTAAAAAAAAATTTTTTTTAATAAATTTCTTGTTGTAAAATTATTTTCTACATAAAAATAATTTAATGAAAATTTAATTTGATGAACTTAAGCCTAATTAAAATATTTTTTTAAAATATTTTTTTTCTTAAATGTGCAGCCTTTAAATAAAAATATGTGGACGCGATAAGATCAAATTCGTTTTCAGTTTTTGTGTATCTGGCCCAGATTTTTTTTATGGGCTGTACTAATATTTCGCACAAAATAAGGTAGCTTATACATTTTATCATAACTTGAGACCGATTTGTCCGATATTAAGTTTATTATTCCATATGAAGACTTTTACGAAACTGGGCGTTCAAATCAAAATGCATTTCGTGATTTTTTTGGTCAGCATAGTTGACTAAATGTGTCCACAATCGAAAGAATCGTGCGCTATTTTAATGTAAAAACACCTGTTTGGTGCGGCTTATGGGCTGACGGCGTCAACGGGCCGTACTCCTTCGAAAATGAGGTCGGCCAAGCAGTTACCGTGAATTTTGTTCGCGATCACAAGATGATAACGGACTTCTTGTGGCCAGAAATTGAGGATTTGCCCCTGGACAATATGTGGCTCCAACAGGATGGTGCTACTTGCCACAAGGCGAACGAAACAATTGCTCTTTTACGCGAAAAATACAATGGCCGTATTACCTAACATCGTGGCGATGTTAGAGATAATTCGGCACATTAACGACATTGAACCTCAATTATGTCTCAGAGTCATTGAAAATATAGTCCCTCGGATAGAGGTATGCCATCGGAGCCGTGGCGAGCATTTGCCCGATTTTTTGTTTTGCAAATTATTGTCATAGATCCTTCTATCATAATGAAAAAATATTAAGATAATTCCCTTAATTTTTTTTTTTATTTACAATTAACATCGTGCGTTTTGGTTGGACCACTCTTTATGTTATGTGTCCTTGAGTAGTTTTAAGTCAATTTAACCACTTCTGTCCGTATGTTGAAAACTCGCCTACTTCTGAAAGACTCTACCGAAGAGAATAATTTTTCAGTCAAATTGTTTCTAGTTCTCCTAAACAGTTTGGGATGGAAATCCAGCACAATAGATTCAGTAGGAAAAGAATTTTAAATCCAAATGTGGAACAACCACCCTAAAAAAGTTTATATTTCGGTTAAAAAAGCTAACATAAATTGTTGGCGTAATGCACCGATTGTATCTTAAAATTTTGCACAAATTCCCGTTATAAAGCTCACTTTCGAAAAACCCTCTAGTATGCCTAAAACCGTAATGAATAAAGCTATTGTACTAAAATTTTGTGTCATAGTTCAATACGACTAGAAATTATACGACCAAAATTCGTAAAGATCAATCTATAATTTATAATAGGCCTAATAGAAAGCCAATTCTTGAAAACGTGCTTTTTTAATATGCCTCAATCTGCAAGAAATTTCAATAATATGAGGTTAGTTTTTTTTATAGATCTGTTTATAAATTAAAGTTCTCTTCTTTAAAAGTTCTCTTTTGAAATATTCCAACTCTCAGTGGAGGGGTATCAAAGATTCGGCACAGTCGAATATAACACTTTCACTTGTATTACTAATACTTTTTTTTTTATAAGAAATTTGACAATTGGATAAGTTCAATCGCTCTCAGTTTCCCATCTACTTGTCGTCTATTATTCTTATTAACCTACCCAGTTGGCCAGATTACGGTATGCACTCTCCTATCGTTTAGATTTGTTATAAGACAGTTTAGAGGAGACGTCTTACCCAGTGACAGGCCTCTTTGAAGGCTTCTATAATTATTTCTAAAAGATTCGCTTCGTATGATAGTCTGCCTTCAGAAGTGTGCCTTCTAGAAGGAACAAATGTATTTTCAAAAGACCTTCCAAAATAATCAGTTCGCTCCTCCCATCTTAAACAAGGGAGAAAGGAAGTTAAGTTTTTTTTTTTAGCTACCTTCCTTACTTACTTATTTGGTAAGGAAACGAAGTTGCTATTAAAGGGAGTGTGGAAGGGCTTGCTCCCAATGGCAACCTGTGTAAGAAATAAATAAGTATGGAGAATGCGGCGAGCAGAACTTGAGTCTGCTAAATAAGACCTTCTATTAGGCCTCTTTACTTATTCTTGTTACCGCTGGGTAAAAGTTGTCTCTACTAAACTCTTTGTGGGATGGTATGAGCGGCATTATCTAAAAAAGTTTTCTTTTATTAAGCTCTATTTGGGACAGTATGTGTGACAATCAGTGTTTAAAAAGCTGCAGTTGAGATAGTAAAAGCCATAAGAGTGTGCTGTAACTTCGACTTCTTCATTTGTCATTCGACAAAAATAAACTGTTGCCAATTCTTCTGATTCATTAAATGAAACAGTCGCAGTCAAGGCAAAAGCAAAAAACGAAAAGTTGTACATAACAAAAAACATCGACAGTCGACATGTTCGAAGTGTTTGGTTTGACAGACTGAAACTTTTAAAAAATCCCGTAGTTAACGAAAGCAATTTTTTTTTTATTTTGACTCCAGTTTTTAAAACCCTAGTGACAATGTCTTATTAGTTGTCTTCTATCAAACTCTATGTGGGACAGTATGAGCGACATTATCTAATAAGTTATCTTGACGGAAATATAAGAGTCAAAGTATTCTTCTGCCGTAGTTGAATGTTTATCAATCACTTGGTTTCCATAAAATTCTTAAGGTTTTCTTTTTTAATTGTTGGCTTAAATACCTGCATACAATTTAAGAATTAGCACAACCCAGTAAAACCGAAAACATGCTGATGAAGACAGTCGTGGTTTACATGCAGTTTAAACTTTACTGGCAATTGAAGAATTGCTTTTAAATGTCGAATAAAAATAACATGTACACAGAAATAAAATTGCAACTAAACTTAAAAAGCATCTGCAAAAATTGTCTGAAATAAATAAAAATTGAATAAGTTTTGGAGGACAAAATAGACGACATTTGCACGCATGTAGTCGTAGACGATAAAGTAGGATGTATATTATATATAAGTATAAGAGATATTGTATTTATAAGAGATATTGTGTTTATGTAGTCGTTAACAAGATTATTCAATAAAATGTCATTGCTAAAACGTCAACGACAGGATGAGAGACAATGTATGAAAATTTCGTCGACGATTTGTATTAAGTTGTCCTCAGTATGTCTTGTTCGACTTACTGTTGTCTTTAACCCATCACTAAAAATTTCTAAAAGACGTGGCCATCTGGGAAATTTATACAAGCGAATAAACATCCTTGTGAATTTGTGTTTGTTCTTGTATGAGTATACATGTGTTTTTATATTTCCTGAAAGTAATTTACAACATGATGACATGAAATATATATAGCGGCAAAATGAAAGTAAATCAAACAATGACAAAAAGTTGAAAGCCAATATTTGGTTTTAAGGTTGGAACCAAGAATTCCAAAGAATAGGCGGTAAGAGGTATGAGGTAATCAACTTTATTTTAAATTTTATTGCAAAAGTATACGTAATTTTATTGCTTTTTTAAACCCTTGACAACATGCGGAAAGGGTTTATATAAGTTTGTCTTCCTATTTGTGATTTAAGAAATTTTCACGTAGTCAGGGTTGGGAAAAAGATATGCTTTGATGTTTTTGAAATACAAAACACATTTAATACACGACTTTAATGTATTTCAAATACAAAATACTTTTAAATAGTGTGTTTTAATTACGAAATACAAAATACCTTTTTTTTTTTTATCTAAAATCAATGTAGAATATAACGCACATTAGATCTACACAGGAAAAAGTCAAAATTCAAAAAGTTCAGGAGAGGCAGAAAACTGGCTTTTAAAACATAAAAAAAGAAGCAAAAAGAAAAAAAAAATGGAAGCAAATTGCGTGGGGAAAAATGGAGCTTGTGAAATGGTAGCAAATTATAATTGAAGTAAAAGAATTAAATAATTAAAAATAAAAACTAGAATAATTTATTTTTAAAAATATTTTCTTATTCGATCTTTATTATTTAAATTTATATTAATTTTTTTAAGCTTCAGATTTTTTTTAATAAAATGAATATAAAAAAGACAACAAGATTAAAAAAATTAATACACATTTAAATAATAACGGTCGAATAAAAAAAATTTATGGTGTGTAACTTTGGTGAGAACTCTCGAATCGAAAAGATGTGGAACAAAATCTTCCATCGTTTCTCGAAAAGTGAGAAAAAAAATCTGTCTGTTACTCATGTCTTAACTATTAAAAGAGATTACATCGTTACGTTATAAATGTCATTATATTCCACTTGAAGCCGAAGTGACATTTCAGACGTTGAGAAAGCCAGTCGTACATATCGTTGACGGCGAGCAAGATTTACAAAAATTTAAAAATGTTCAACGACGGCGGCAAAACAACAACCGTCGGCTACACCAAGTAATGCAAACTGCTACTTTATTGTGTATTGTTTACAAAATGGCTTTGAAAACATTCGTATATTTTTTAAAAATGTTAAAAGCGAAATAATTAAACAATGAAAAAATCTACCAAGAACAAAATATTTATCTCTTCCCTGTTATAATTAAAAAAAATTTTAATTAAAAATTTTTTCTCACCTCATTTTAATTTGTGAGTTTATTTGACAGTTTAACGAGGGAACATTCTCACAAAAATTTTATACAAATTTTTTCAGTAAATTGGCAAGTTATTTCCGTATGTGACAGCAGTTACGGGCTCTGGAGACTTTCAAATAAACCCGTCAATCAGTGCATATGTGTTAGTGTCGTTTATTTGAGGCTTTTTTGGAGACGTACAAATAAACCCGTCAATCAACATTTGTAATTTTGATTTCATAGGGTTCGTTTCAAATAATATTTATATTTATATTTTTTTTCTTCTGTACATGACAACATACACAAAGCAAATAAAATTTTTTTTGTCAATCACAACTGGAGACTATCAAATAATCAGCCATCAAATAAAAAAATCAAAACTTTTTGATTTTCATCAAGCATTGCCGAAAACGCGTATGTGTACCAGAAAAAGAACGACTGCACGCACACAACTATGTGATTGATGTATTTATTTGATAGTCGCCCGGGCGTTTTAAGTGAGAAAAATATTTGTTTGTTTCAATGAATGGCATTTTTGTTTCATTTCTCACGTTTCAATCGAAAAGTTTCTCAACGCGGAAGTTTAAGTACAGAGGCACTGGGTTTTGAAAAAAACGGCTTTGAAAAATTTTGAGTTCCCAACAAACACGAAGTCAAAACTTTGATATGAATTGAAAACTTTTTTAATTGTTTGATTTAAATATTTGAATTCAAATTGATAATGATTTGAATATAAACATTTGAAATACAATGTTTTATCAATTTGATGTCAAATTGTTATCAAATGTTATTCTCAAATCAAAAAATAGCTTGTCAGCACTGAAGCGAAATTTAATGTAAGCACAAAAAAATGGCGATTAAAGGTAAATGTGTTACAGAATTAAAGAAATTCACATCTTACGTAAAGTTAATTTGCCTTTAAAAAACAATGATTTCTTGTAAAAATTATAAATTATTTGTGAGTAAAAAATGAATTACATAGTAAAAGAATGTGAAAAAAAATAAAACGGGAAAGTGAAGAATATATAAGTTTGTTGTACGATCGCAGTGCAACGTCGTGACAATCCTCAAAACAAAAAGGAGCCAAGTATTTTGTCTAAGCAAGAATTAGACGACGAAAAGAACCCTATTTCAATTTTTTTTTTAAATAAATAATGAATTTAAATGGAAAAAAAATTTTTATTTATATTCCACATTGTATTAAAATCCACATTTAAGAATAACGTTTGAAAGCAAGTTGAAAATAAATGTATTTCTCAATTTGAAAATAATTTTCCCTTTTTGTTGAGAATGCTATGATATTCAAATGATTTGGAAATCATTATCAAACGTTTGTCGTTTGAGTAAAGGTTTGACTTAAAATCGAAAGTGATTTTGTTTGTTGGGTTATGCCTGTTTATGATATACTATGTATGTGTGATATGTACTTATTTATATAAGTATGTATAATATTGACTTTACACAAAAAAATTATAGCAAATTTTTTTTAATTAAAACGTTAATTAAAAATAAAATCAGTTTTAATTAAAACTGTAATCAAGTAAATTAAACGTTAACTTATATCAACAAAATTACAGCGGAAAATGTTGTTAATACCAAAAAATATTTAATTTAATTTAATTTAGTTTTTTTAATTTTTTTTTAAGTTATGCTCGAGTCCATTAAATTAAATTTTTTTAATTAAATTATTTTTACTGAAGGAAAAAATTTTACAACATGAAATTTCTTTTATTAAAATTTATTGATAATTTTCCTGGCTGAGCTGGGGTTCGAACCTGGGTTGAATTTACATGTTTCAAAAATCACCACATTCTTTCATCAGAATTCTTTGACGTTCTAACCTCTGCACCACTGCGGTGCCAGCCAACCAACAGTCAAACATCAATATTTAACCAGTGATACTGGTGATTCCAAATTTGCTGTAATTATTATTTTCAATTTCTTATTACATGTTGCCTCCTTTTCTTTGTTTTTTCGTATTCTTTCTGTCTTGAAAACCTGAATACATTTGTTTATTATGTTTTTTTCCACATTCGTCGACATTTTATTTGTACCAATTGAAGTACAAACGTAAACATTAGAGCTTGTGCCATAGCTATTTCAAGAATAATTGTGATTTTTAGTTGAACTGTTAATTTTTAGTTTTTTGAATTTTTTTAGTTAGGCTCGAGTCTATTAAATTTAATTTGTTTAATAATATTAGTTTTAATTTAATTTAATTTAATTGCTATAAATTTGTTCACTGGTGCAAATTTTATTAATTTTTTAATTAAAATTTAATTTAATTGCTATAAATTTGTTTACTGGCGCAAATTTTATTAATTTTTTAATTAATATCACAAACTTTTTAATTGAAATAAATTTTTATTTTTTCCTGTGTAGGTGGTATAAATTGAATTGGGATAGTTTAATTCATTTAACTTTTTCTATGTATCCCAGTTAAAGTGTGAGTAGCTATGAAAGCAAACAAATAAAAACCATGATTACTAGTGGCTAGTTTTAAAACCGAAAGAGATTTGATGTTTTTAACATGACAATTGCATAAAAATTATTTTTTCTTCGTTCGAGAAAAGTTGTCCAGCAGCACTAACTAGCTGCTAACTAAGAACGATCGTCGGTGGAGCTGATAGGTTCTTTTTTGCTTCTGTCTTAAGGTTTATATATGGACAAGAAATCCAGTATTCATGTCTATTTGAGTTTCTATATCTTCAAGGCTCAGTTAAATAGATTCTTATTTCTTTATCAAAAATAATTTAATGCTCTTTTGGATCTTCTAAATATGGTGCTGAGACATGTTCTTTTCAAAAAGCCTGCCATACACTACAAGTTTTTTGCATCTGACTTGTCAAATTTCCCACTGCGAAATATTTCGTTTGTATAACGTTGAAAATATTCAGACACAAAGTCGTCTGACAAAATTTTCGTTTCCGTATGTATTTTTGACGAACAAGGTGGTCAATTAAAATTTTAATTTCATGAGATAATTCGGTCACCAAATATTTGGCTTAAAAAAGTGAAAAGTGTTACCATTTCTCCACCAAACGATTTGCAATGACATGAGGAATAATAAAAAAAATCACGAATTATTTGACTGTACGCTCGCCATTCATGGTAATGTTGGAGCGGTTTCGGTTAAAAAAAGGAATAGGCAAATGACGCCGCCTTGGGCATGCAAACCGCACCGAACAGTGATTTTTTTTGGGATGCAATGGAGTCTAAAGTCTCATGAGGATTGTGTTATCTCCAAAAACGACAATTCTTATTGTTTACACACCAGTTTGGCCAGAAATGAGCTTCATCGCTGAAGATGATTACGATAAAATCCGGGTTCAACTTTTATTTGTTTCTCAACCCATTCGCCGAACACACAACGAAATTGTTGGTCCGCTGGCTTTAATTCTTGCCCTAGTTGGATCTCATATGAATGAAAGCCAAGATATTTCCTCAAAATGTTCCAAGTAGTGGACTGGCAGGGACCGAATTGCGTCGGAACAATAAATTGGTGTTCCCTCTCACAATCACGTCTACAGCGACGATGGATTCTTATGTACGAACGGTACGTGCCCGATTTGGATGAATATTATCTAAAAGAGTAAATGTGTTCATGAATAGATCCACACTATTGCGTATTGGCTGCTGCCGGGTGCCCCGGTAGGATAGCAGGTAGTGAGCTAATCTATCAGTGCGGGGGTCTTCTGTAGACAAGCGTAGATCTTCGCGGCATTAGCTTAGAGAAAAAAAAACTTATGCCTACCGTCCGTTAACTGGACAAAGTGCTCTATAAGTTTTGGGGAAAGAGCTCTAATTTTGGAAATAAATTTCAAAGAATTGTAAACGTTGTTCTGGTTTTTGCTTGGTGATTTGCCAAAGTCTTCTTAAAAAAAGTCAAGCACACTTAATTAGTATGACAGCGTGTTTTACGAAGGTTCTTTGCGTTTAAACAACCCCCTTTACGTTTCTGAACGAATATTGTAAACCTTTTGTGAAACAACAGTTTTGATGGATATACACAATTACATTTGAATTAAAAAGTTGAAAAGTCAGTTGTCAAAAACCGGTCGTGTATGACAGGCTTAAGTAATGTCGTTAGTACAGGATATCGCAGATTAGAACCAGCCGATTTAAGCGTTTACGATTTTTTCTTTTAAAAGTTTTTACTTTACAATTCCTTTAATTTCGATTTTATTTATGATGTTTTTGCCTAAAAGAACAGTTGTAACTTTTGTAGGCGAATGATATGAAATATTTTATTTATTATTTTTATCTTTCTACACACACCATTTTATTTGCTTTTAGAAGTTTCTAAATAAATGCTTTTGTAAAACGTACCTTTTCACAGATGTTACAACAGTCACCAACACAATTTTAATTGACAAAATTAATCAAGTCCTGAAAATACAGTTCAAAAAGACAATCCAATAAATTGAGAATAACATGAATTTAAAGCATCACAGTGAGACAAATTAATTTGTTGTAAATACAAAATACAAAAAAAAAAACCATACCCCAAACATTAAAATTTTACTGTAAAAATAAAAGCAGCATAAATTTATACAAAAACACAATTTAATACAAAATCTAATTCATAAGAAAGAAACACACATCTGCTGAAACGGAAACCAGCGGATACATAAATAAATAAATATCCAGGAGTAGTTGTTATATTTGAAAGTGATGTTAAAGTGAAAGACACGAACGTTGTTTTGTATAAAAAGATACACAAATATCTGCACACAGGAAGTCTAGTCCAAAATAAAAAAAATATCGTTTATTTATTTTACTGTGTTAAATTTTATACAACCATTTTCGTGCGAAAAAGAATACCCTGCAATTCTAAAAACTAGCCTCCCATCAGTTTAATGTAATTTTTGGGAACGTCTTGAATCTATTGATCAATTTTAAAGGTGATTTCAATAAACTATTCTATTTGAAACAATTGTAATCAGTGATGGCAACGTGAGTTTGGAAATTTTGCATGTTTGCTTAACGTCTCTTGATCGCTGTCCAAATTTTTTGATCTTACACTGGTCGGCAAAGAACAAAATTTAAGCCGATTTTTGCGTGCTGAATTCAAATCTGTTTACAGATTGATTCTAACAGGTCTAGCTAAGACTTATATTTTGCTCGGAATAAGGCGGTAATGCAAAAGAATATTGTTATAACTTGAAAACGATTTATCCGATTTTAATCAATACCAATGATTAAGCATACAATTATATCTGAGTCATCCAAATAAAGTTTTTTTATTTTTTAGTGCTTCGGAGTTATTTAGAAATCAGTGCCAATAAAGTTTTCGTGTAAAATTAGAATTTGTTTTGTTTTGAAAAATTAATAAAAAATTTATACACATAAAAAATTCTCGGCAATTTTTTATACCCTCCACCACAATTAGTTGTGAAGAGGGTATACTAAGTTTGTCATTCCGTGTGAAACTTTTTTATTATTCATCTCAGACCCCATAAAGTATATATATTCTGGCTGCTTGAGTAATTCTAAGTCGATTTAGCCATGTCCGTCTGTCTGTCCGTCTGTCCGTCTGTTGAAAACACGCTCACTTTCGAAAAACTCAAAAGAAATAAACAAACTAGGTGTCAAATTATCAAATTATCCTAAGCAGTTTGGGATTGAATTTCAGCAAAATCGGTTCAGTAGGACCAGAGCTATGAATCAAAATGTGGAACCACCACCTTCAAAAACTTGATAATTTTGTTACAAAAACTAACATAAATGATGCAAAAATGCACGGAATGACATAAGATTTTGCACAAGTCCGCTTTATTCGACTAGAAATGACACTGTCAAATTTCGCGAAGGTCGGTCCATAATTTACCCTAAGCCCCATATAAACACTACTCCCGGAAAACAGTTTAGTACGCCTAAAACCGTAAAAAATAATGCAATCATAACAAATTTTGGCTCGTCACAATTTTATAGGATAGGATAAATGATACTGTGAAATTTCGTGAAGATCGGTACATAATTTACCTTAGGCCCCATATATGCCCTACTCCCGGAAAACAGTTTAGTCTCCTAAAACCATAATTAATAACAAATCGTCACAGTTTAAGATAATAATAATAAAAAGACATCATACAGATATTACTCCTTAAACATTCGAACTGTCGGTGGAGGGTATCAAAGATTCGGCACAGCCGAATATAGCACTCTAACTTGTTTTTTTTTTTCAATTAAAGCATTAATCAAAAATAAAATCAGTTTTAATTAAAAATTTAATCAAGTAAAATAAACCTTATATCAGCACCATTACTGCAGAATATGTTTTTTTAAATCCAAAAATATTTCATTAAAACTATTAGTTTTTTAACTTGCGCAACTTGGGTTGAAGTAAGTTTCATATAAGTACCTGAAATAACGAATTTTAATGAATTTTTCTATTTGCCTTTGGCTTTTTGATGCAAGGCATCCAAAATTCCGAACAGGCTAATATTTGCTTAAGTTACATTTGGCTTTTTTTTACTTAGAAATCGTAAAGTTTAAAAAAAACATATACATGTATTTTGTTATCGTTCCTGCAATATTTTGTCAAATAATTAATATCGATTACCTGGATATGAACAAACTCAACAATTTTTTTATCGGGTATTAACTATTGAAATGGCAATTTTTTAATTTATTGATTGTCGGTCATCTTCATTCTCAACCCTTATTAAATTATCCAACTTCGTTCACATTTGGTTAGCAAAAATAGCTTTAGGAAGCTACAAACTACTAAAGCCACCAGTCCAGTTCACCAGCCAGAACTGCCGGTATATATTTACTGTGTGTATGCCGTTGTGGGCAAATCTGTATTCGTACATTTGTAAATTGTATTATTTTCAAATGAAATTTATTTGTAAAACATCAAGTTAATGTTTAAATAAAACAGGTGATGTTTGAGCCAAGCAGAGTGAGTGGAGTTGTTGAAAAAGTTTCCCCACTAACACAAATTTTAGGAAAATATTATTATTTTATGAGCAAACATGAATTTAATCTATACAAAAACATAAATTTAAATGTATTTTTGGGTATTAATATATGTATGAATTCAGGCATTACTTAAGCTGATAAAATTAGTGGTTTCAAAGGTTAAACAGTATTTGAAACTCATGAAGATATTTCAATACAGTTTGGTTAATAAAAGGATGGAAAAGATTCTTCAAAATGCAGACAGAGCGAATAAAAGATTGTCAATTTATTGAATTAAAACCACAATGAAGGGTTCTCAATATTTCAACAACATCTGTTGTCAAATTTGTCACTAACCTTAGTCAAGTTAAAACCAAAGATGTGAAAAATACTATTGTTTTCAAACTGACAACACTCCATGGTCAAATTAACAATACTCTGTTGTCGAATTAATAAAGCCCGTTTTCATTATTAATAGCGTATATATTTATGTTGACAAACTAACAACTTTTGCATTCATCTTATTTTTAGCAGTTTAACCAAAAATTTAAAGGTCCGATGTTGATATTGAATAAATATTATTATTATTAATATTATTTAGGAAATTATTGTTATTTCTTTTTATTAGGATAATATAGGTATGGTTCAATTATGTATGGAACAAAATATCCTCCGTCCGATGGTCCAAATTTTCGATAACGCTGAGGCATAATTGAGCTTCTATGCCGTTAATGTGCCGAATTATATCATCCTTTAGCTCTTGAATTGTTGCCGGCTTATCGACGTACACCTTTTTTTTTCAAATAACCCCAAAGAAAGAAGTCCAGTGTCAAATCACATGATCTTGGCGGCCAATTGACATTGAATTTGTCGCGCAAAAGAGCAATTGTTTCGTTAGCTGTGTGGCAAGTGGCACCGTCCTGTTGAAACCACATATCGTCCACATCCATATCTTCCAATTCGGGCCATAAAAAGTTCTTTATGATCTCACGATAGCGAACACCATTCACAGTTACTGCCTGACCGGCCTCATTTTGGAAAAAATACGGCCCGATGATGCCGCCAGCCCATAAACCGCACCAAACAGTCTCTCTTTGTCACTCTCAAATGCGGCAATTCTGCTTATTGACGAATCCACCCAGCAAAAACTTTACTTACAATCCTACTTTTAATGACTTCAAGAATTCATTACTTTGTAGCTTTATTCGCCACTTTTTGGATTATTAGTTATATATTAAATAATAACTTTATTATTATATCTTAAATATACAGAAAAATTTGTATTTTCATTATGACAATAAAAATGTCATTATAGTCATAAAACATAGTTTTTTAATGCAAAAACTACACTGCCCCGGTAGACTAGCTGGTAGAGAGCTAGTCTATCATCACCGAGGTTGCGGGATCAAATCCCGCCAGAGACAGAACAAAAAAATAAAAAATAAAATAAAGTAAAATAGAATAAGAAAAAATAAAAATAAAATAGAAACTGTGAATTATCTCCTTTTGTAGGTTACTTTATATTATATTCAACATTTTTTTTATTTTTCGAATTTATTCTATGAGTTACATTTCAGTTATGTATTTTATAAAGCTTTTTTTGTAATAGTTCTATTCCTTAAATTTTTAGGAATGACTTTTATACACTACCAGACTTTGTGTAACTATATATTTTTATAAAAATTTTAAGTATAAAAAAAACATATTATTTTTTAGATTATAATAGGCTAAATTATAAAGGATTACTTTTGGGACATCTCGAACAAAAATAAGTACTTCTTCTAGTAGAAAAATAAGTAGTCTGTTCGTCAAGTTCTCATTATTTTTCTGCTTATTTTGTAAGCAAAGTTTTTGCTGGGCAATGAGGTGAAATGAGGCGTCATCACTGAAGATGATTTTCTTCGAAACTTGATCATCTGTTGCCATTTCTTGCCAGCATTCTGACCATTGTCGACATTTGGAATGGTCAAGAGCTTATTTCTTGAGTCAATTGCACCTTGTTAGCGTGTAAATGCAAGTCTTTATGCATAATGTTCATCAACGATGAGCGTGAGAGGTGCAATTGTTGGGCACGACGACGAGTTGAGGCGTACGGCTCTTTAGTAACACTAAAGCGAACAGCAGCAATATTTTCTGCAGTACGAGCTGTACGAGCATGCACTGCTGTTTTTACATCTCCTACAGACCCGGTTTGCTCAAATTTTTGCACGATTTTTCCGATTGCACGCACATTTGGACGATTAAATTGACCGAAAAAATCACGAAGTGCACGATATGCATTTTGATTTGAACGCCCATTTTCATAAATGTCCTGAATAACTTTAACGCGTTGCTCGATTGTGTATCTTTCCATGGTTCAAATTGAGTTAGTCTGAAATTGAGAAATGTCAAATGAAATGCAGAAAAAAAATTGACGTTATATTAAACTGCGATGAAAATATTTTGCAAATGCTTTAGAAATTAAAGATTTTCTTTTTGAAGAAAACTTAATCACCGATGTGGAAACAATTGCAGTTAAAACTTTTAATGATGGCGACTCAAAATTTCCAGAAGTCCATAAAAATGGAAGTTATTTGTTAGTTTCGTGTAATAATATGAAAGTTTCTTTTGTAAAATGTAGCATGGACTATTTTCAGTGAAAATCTAATAAATAAAATTTCTAAACTTATTTTTCCATCCCTTATACGTGTATTGATCCAGGCAAATTTCTAAATAATTTAGAAATTCAATATTTATTATAAAATTTTTTCTTTTAACCCACTGTGCATTGAGCTACGTTTGGAATCATAATAATTGTAATCGGATTATTAGAAGGAATAAATGTATTTCCTAAATAAAATTCTATGCAAACGTCAATGTTCGAAATAGTGAAACAGTCAGCCAATATCGTAGTTCCTATGTTCTATATAATTTTCCTTTTATATATATTTAGATTTTACGACTCCTTTCTAATCTTAAACGTCTGCTTATTTGAATACAAACTCCAAATGTCTCGTCCTTAACAACAAGGTGTGTTCATATACATAAAACTTTCCCAAAAAAAAAAAAAAAAAAAAAAAAAAAAAAAAAAAAAAACAATCAATTCTATCAATATCTTCAATTGCAAAATAAAAAAACCAATAATATTAATTTAAATCATTTGTTGATTGCCTGCTGTTGATTTTGTCTCATTTTTATTCCGACGGTTCTCGTTCTGTTTGACAATTGCTCGCAGGAAAAACGATTCATTCAGAATGCTTAAAATTAGAAGACGCCTAAATTATACCAACCAATAAATACCTGCACATAAATGTTCTCAGAATTCATCGTAGACGAAAGATACATACACATTCATTTAAGTGTATTAAAATAAGAAGAAATTTTTTTGTAGGTATTCAATTGACTTTTTCATTTAAGTCGCAGTAAATGGCCAAATAAATGTGGATTTCGTAGTAGATTTCGTAAAAATTATAAATACTTATGAAACGCATCGTAAATAAAATTTTGGTTAAACCGTTTATAGTTATGTTCCATAGCCATTAATCACACAAGCCTCAAACAAAGTAACGGTCGGCCTAAACCTTCGTAAAGAGTCAACAAATTTTCAGATTTTGCTACAGAGTATTATGGTCCCCAACAGTAAGGACCCAGTTCAATCGTCTATTAAATCTAATCGAATTTAATCTAACCTAACCTTAAATTTATATTTTGAAATACATCTTAAATTAAAAAATTAAAAATATGTATAACCTTAGTAATAAAAAAAAAAAAAAATATAACGGCCTGGCCCACAGTGTCGACAAGAAACTTTCTTTCGTATATTTACATTGAAAACAAAAACAAAGTTTTCTATTATAGTTTTCAAAATAAATATACGAAAGAAATGTTTTGCTCCAGGCAGTAAATTCACTTTTTTCGATTAAAATTCAAAAATTGTTTGGGAAATGATGTGCCTCGAAATTTTGCATATTGGGTAAGGTTTAAAAGTATTTCAAGCTTATAAACTTAAACTAAAGCTCTCAAGAAATATTCTTAATTTTAAAAGCATCTCGAAATTTACAATTGTCAAACTGCCTAACATTTTGGCACCCATTCTTATGTAGAATATGGGAAGAGGAAGCTCTGCTAGCCTCTCATAGTAAGGGAATACTGCTAAAATATCGAAAGAGGCTGACCGTAAAGACTGCAGCAATTACCGTGGAATAGCTCTATTTCCATAACCGAGAAAGGTACATAGTCGTATAATATTGTAACGAATCTGAATCTCTGCTTTTCAAATTGAATCTGTTTTAAAATATTGTTAATTTATTTATTTCATTTTTGCAATTACTCACATAAAACGTGAAAAACGCGATATATTTTATCTTTTTTCATATATAGGCAATATGGGTATACAATTTTTTCATTTTTAAATTTTAAAAAATTTGATACCCATATTGCCTATATGTGAAAAAATATAAATAAATAAATAAATTCTACCTATTGAAGATCGATTAACCGCTATCAAAGGCGATCTTATTGACCTTGAAGACGATTTTTTCATTCTAACACATTAACAAGTTTTTCGTCCTTATTTTGTTGTCCTTTTGTTACCAAAAGTGTATTAAAGTAAATGTACGTATCCATGAAGGATAAATGTTTGAATTTGTAGTTTGTATTAGTGTATGTGTGCTTATTTATCTTACCGAAACATTTAAGCTTTATTTATGTTGTAGGTGTTGTTAAAGTTGTTGTTGTTGCCTTTTTTCCCTCAACTATTGTTGCTTTTGGCTGTGTATTGGATTATGTTTGCGTCTGGATAATACGTGAGATCTCCTACAGATAAAGTAAATAAACACAAAAATAATAATCAAAATAGAAAAAGTGTGTTTGTCAATAAGTTTCTTTTAGATAAGTTGAGAGGTTTTTTTAATAAGAAATTTTTTTATTTATTTATTTCAATAGGGTTTAGAAAAAAAACTGCAATACAGTTAAGAAAAAAATGTTTTTCTTTCAAAAAGCGGGGAAACAATTTTTTCCGCAAAAAAAATAAGGAAAATTGTTTTTAACAGAGTTGGATTGATTAAAATTGAACAATGATACCAAAGGTAAAAATAATATCGTTTTATGGTGTATTAGTTTTACAATTTTTAATCGCGAATACGGGCGCTAACTTTGAAAAATGACAAGCGCCATTGACTTTAGTGTACCCAAATTAGCTTTACTGGTAGGGTGCCCAGCTTGTGTGTAATTCGTGTACAGTGTTGTACATTTAATCTTATTCCAATTGCTAATTTTATGTCCTGCCAGTGCCAAAAGAAAATTTTACCCATCACGGTTTTTGTTCACATATGTTTTTGTTTAGCTCTCTTCCATTCGGACAAGTCCTGCGGTATCTCTTTTTTTTAGGCGGTTATGGCCAATATCACTTCAGTTATTTCGACCTAGAGAACTTGGATTAAGTTAAAGGCTTTTTAAATATACTACCGAGATATTCGTGGTCATAGTTTTCACTAGTGGCAAATTGAGATCCTTGCGAATATTCGAAATTTTGGCATACCAGGGGGCGGATGTGATTATTCGAAGACTTTGAATTTTTTGAATTTAAGATACCGAGAAATTGCCTCATAACTGAATACCGTTGTAAAGTTTCAGAGATTTTACTTTGAATTTTTAAAATTTCAAAAGCATTTTCTTTATTTTTTTGCAGAAGTTTTTTGTATAAGCTAATTGGTTTTTTTAGTTAATTTTTTTAACTTAATATTTTGTTTTTACCTGTTAAAACTTAATCTAAAGTCAATAAACTGTCTGTTTAAAAAACGTTTAAAATTAATTTCTTTTCATACCGTTTTTTTGCATTTATCTTCGAAGTTTTTGTTTTTTTAATTTTCCATTAAAACAGTTTTTTTTTTAACTTTTTACACTGACTTAGAATACAAAACATTTCCTTTTTTTAATGTAGGGGGAAAAGTGAAAAAAAACAAAAAATTCCTTTACTAACTCTAAGCGATGTTTTCGTTCTTATTATTATTGTTGTTTTTTTTTTTTTTTTTTTTGTTAGTTTCTACCACTTTTTTGTGGCGATGTTTTCCATTTAATCCTGTTGCTTTTTCCTTTCAACTGTTGTACTTTCCAGTCTGTTTGTACTCTAATATTAAAGTGTGTTAACGTGTATGTGTAAGTGTGTGCTTTTTTTCTTTGCAAAAAAATATATCCTTCATACTCTTTTTGTCTGCTGCTACCAGTTGAATATTTTCTATTGTATTGTTTTGTTGTATTTGACAGGATAAACAAACACACGCGCAAAAAAGAAACAGCAACAACAAAAACTTTTTTATATACACTCACACACTAACAATCAACAAATAACAAGAAAAAAAACTGTTGCATACTTTCAATGTCATGCTCTTCGAAGGTAACAATTATTTTGTTGTTTAAGAGTAAAAAGAGAGAAGGAGAGAAAGTAATTATATCCTCTTTGTTTTTCATGAAGCATATTTTAAGGAGTATACGTATTCTGTTAACATTTTCCTGTTGCTTTTTTTAAATGTGTTTGGGGTTTATTTTTTTTTTTTTATTAAAATTCAAGTAAATATACTATGAAATTCTATTAAAAATCCTTCAAAATGTTAATGTGTTAATAATATATTTTTATGTTAATAAGTTTACAAATACTTGTCATGTGCTTAATGGCATTCTCGAAATGAAAATCAAAATTAGATAAATTTTATTATTTTTGAAATTTTTTACAAAAATGTCTATAATATTTTGAAAAATTCTGAGACTCGGCTTCCACAACACAAGCGACTGATTGTGTACTAAAATTTGTTTGAAAATCTGATAATTGCACAAAAAAAGTACTACAATATGTAAGTGTTAATTAATGCTGCTAAATCTACTGTTTTCATATAACAGGCGATTTATTGTGTAGTAAAATTTATATGGAAAACACTCAGTTTTTGAGTGGCTTGCGTATGAATTTTCCAACACAATCAGTCGGCTGCCATTTAGAAACAGCACATAAGTCTTATGGCCATTTTCTCAATGTATTGATAAACTGCCTGTTACTTAATGTCGACGTAAATGTATTAGACCGATCAACGTTTTTGGCAACGTAAAAATAAATCTAACAGTTGGGGGCAGCTGATTGAATTTATCTATACGGCAAATAAGTTATAGTCAGATGAGTGCCGATTAGCTTTGTCTCAGAATAGAAGCAAATGAGACATTGAAGAAACCAAATTTCTTTAATGTGCAGTTTTTCGTTAAGGGAAAAAATAATCGCCACGGTTAAAAGGTTTAAAACTACACCGATATTTGTCTTCCAGAAGCAAATTTATTATTATTAATTTAAAACATAAAATTTTCAGTATTTTTGCTTAAAGTTTCTTAATTAATTTTTCTAGCTGCAAACTTTTTAGATTGTTATTCGAACATTTGTTGTTTTGTAGTATATTACAAAAAAAAAAAAAAAAAAAAATAAATAAAAAAAGAATTTTTTGATGAAATTCAAAATTTGTTCCAAAAAAGTTTTATTCTTATCACTAGAAGTGCAGTTGAAAACAAATTGCACTTTTCTAACAAAATGTTTCACTTTTTAAAGAGTTCACTTTTCTAATATAAAGTGAAGAGCACTGAAGCAGGTTTGAATAGCAGAAATATATATAAATACAAGAATTTATTACATATATGTAAGAACTCCACCGGTAATACGCTTACCTACATAAATAAGGTAAAGTACAAACTACAATTATAGTCGTACTACCCGTACTAAGCCGACAGCCTTTGTAGCTAGTGCTTTTTTTGTTTCCTTTGGTCTTAGGATTTATTCATAAGGCCAAATAAATATATAATAATAATTATAATAACATAACTTTTTCCACAAAAAGTTGAATTTTTTAAAACGAACATGTAAAATTTTCCTTTATAAAAATGTTGCACAAATAAATGGTAAATATGTATCACGTCTTACCCCCAATTATATTTCAGGGTAAAATAATACCCTTTTTTCCAGATGTGTCAAGTAAGGTGCATCAAAATTTGCTGTAATTGATCATCCATTTTCAATTTCATTAACATGTTTTTTCCTTACTTTTTGTCAAGACTTTGTCTTGAAGACTTAAGTACAAATTTTTTATAAAAAATAAATTTTTTTACAAATTTGTTAAAGAATGTATCACTTTCTACAAAAAGTTGCATTTTTTAAAACGAAATGTTGCGCATTATTTGCACTTTTTTCATTTTCCAACAAAAATGTTCCAAGTATACTACCATTGAGTGCCTCGGTAGGCTAGCTGGTAGTGAGCTAGTCTATCAGCGCCGAGGTTGCGGGTTCGATTCCCGCTAGAGACTCTGGTTTCTTTCCTGCAGACAAGCGTAGAGCTTCGCGGGATTATCACAGGGAACTAAAAAAAAAAAAAAAAATTATATGTTTTATTCCAAATAAGGTGTTCAGCCGATTAATTCCTGTTCGATTAAAAGAACTATTTTAGACGATTTATTGTTCGAAAATCTTAAAATTGCTAATTTCGGTTAGAGGATTAATCGAAGAATTTATACCGATTAATCGAATGATAATAATATATTGTATTTCTGTTAAGTGTATAATTTTTTTAATTTTGATATTTTTTAGTGAGGCTTGAGTTCATCAAATTTAATTTTCATTAAATTATTTTTACTGAAGGAAGGAATTTTACTACATTTATTTATTTATTATCAAACTCGAACTCGCAACCTCATGATTCTCAGGCGAGAAGTTAGACAACTCAGCTACGAACGCTTCTACTGAGGAAGCGTTAAATTTAAATATATTGAGTCTTCGAGTTAGTTTCTTTTTTTTTGAGCGGCATATCATGTGCATACATAAATGTTTATGGGTTTGTGTGCATAAAATTAAACGCATTAAAATAAAACAACAACAACAACCACAACCACAAGGGATTTTTTTTGGAAAAATTAGAGGCAGTCGTGGTTTTTTGGTCATAAATCAGCCATTTGTGGACCGATCTTGCTGAATTTCAGTAGCAAGAAATGGTGGACTATATGTGACATAAATGTACAACAACCTAGCCGCTATAATGTCTGGAGTCTGCGGAAAACACCTATCAAACGTAAGACGGACAGAAGAACATCGTTAAATCAACTTCTCTCCTCATAAGGACCAAAAATATTTATACTTTATAGGGTCTAAGATCAATATTGTAGAAATTACAAACGGAATGACAAACTTATACATACATTTTTCCACCTGTGGTGAAGGGTATAAAAATCTCGTAATTTATAAAATTTCTGGATTTAGAATTATTCGATTAATCGATGAATTTTAAAATTTTATTCGTTTAATCGAAGAAGTTAAAACTACCAAATATCGATTAATCGTTTAATCGAACAATAATAGAACCCCCAAATTCAAAACATGTAAGCTGTTGTAGTTTTCCTTTTTAAATATGTTGCACAAAGAAATGGTAAATATGTTGCATATCTTACCCCCCCGTTGTATTTTTTTTGCAGCACTTTAATTGAAAAATGTTAAAATATTTTTAAACAATTACTGCGAAAAATTTTTTTACAACAGTCGACTTTTACTATTAAAAATTCGTTGTTTGTTTACAGGTGAACAATTTTGCGTTCAATATTTTACACGCTAAATAGACATTAGTTTTATGTGTAAAATATCGCTACTTTTTGTGCAATTGATATAAATGGTGTTTTCTTTTCCACAAAAAATGTGACATTTTATTTTAAAATAATGCAATTTGGTGTCTGTTTCCTAAAAATTTTGCTCCCGAAAAGGATGAGTTTTTTAGAATAAAACAAGCCACCCTTTTTGGGAGCAAAATTTTTAAGAAACAGACACCAAATTGCATTTTTTTAAAATAAAATGTCACATTTTTTGTAGAAAAGAAAACACCATAAAACAATGTACGACTTTTATAAGGCATCATTTTTTTAGAATACAAAATTTGGAAATTTTTTGGTAAAAGTTTTACCCTCATATTCATAAAAAATATTTTTGATTTATAAAAGGTTTATTGAACAAATTTTCATAGGAAATTTTTTAATAAAAATTTATTGTATTTCCCTGTGGTTTGAGGAATCTTTATACTGCTAATTGTTTGTAAATGTATTTTTTTTTCTAATTTTTTTTAAAATTTCAATACCACAAATATTAAAACATTTTCAATAAAAACGTTAGTAAACATTTATTTAATATCAATTATAATATTATAAGGTTTAAGTTGCTTGTTTTACACTATTATTTTTCTTGAACTTTGTCATTTGCACTTTGTCACTAACAAAATAGCTTTCGAATAATTTCCTAACGCTTTTTACATAACTGACGCTCGTTTTCGTAATACGGAGTTGGAGTTTCGAAAGGGATTTTTATTGTTCGTAATAAAGAGTTGCCGTTACGAAAGAAATTTTTGGTTTTCGAAAAGGCATTAACAACTTCCGTTCATTCGAAACAAATAGTACGAAAATCGTAATACACAGTACAAATTGTTCGAACTCGTAAATTATTTCTTTCGAATCGAAATACGCGGTAACCCCCCAGAGAACGGCTTTGTGTGATTGCAAAAAAATCGCATTTAATGAACCCCAACAAATACACTCGCTTGCGGTCATACAATCAAACTTGCGCAGCCGCACACATTCGCTGCTGGTTTGCAGTCATTCAAATAATGCACATTGTGCTTTGTTATTTATACCATCGTTTAGCTTCGTTTATCAATTAAGATGTTTGTGTGTTTGGCCCGACAATGATTGCTTTGGTAAAGATAAAAAAAAATATACAAACAAAAAAGCCAGAAATCAAGCAATCATTACTCATGTAGGCATTCAGCAGTTGTAGTACAAGAAAAAAATTAAAATGAAACGCAAACGCAAACGCACATAGGTACAAACAATTTCCATAGAAATAGAAGACTGTTTTTATTTTTTAACCTTTCTTGAAAAGTACAGTAGTTCTGTATGTACAATGCATTTTTTTATTGTTGTTAATGTTTATGTAACAAAGCGACTCATACTCATACCAATTTACATTCGTCGTTGTCTCATCGAGTGGTACAAATCAAATGTTTACAAAACGATGTCAAAATTACCAACGGCATATAGTTAATGTAAATTTAAGCGTATGAATAAATCAAGAAAAATAGTGATTTTTACACCATCGATAAGTATCACCAGGAATATCAATACACAACACAGAAATAATAAGATAGATTTTCTTTATAATGCTTACCGATGGTAGGAGAAATATTGAAAAATAAATAAATAAAATAATAGATTATAACACAGACCTCGAGCCTGATTATTTACTAAATTTACTAAAAATTTAAAAGGTCGAAACAAAAACATGTTTAGTTATTTTTTTTTTTTTTTCGTTAAAATTTTTTCAAAAAAAATACAATTTATTAACAAAAAGTTAACATTTATTCACCGAAAGTTGCACTTTTTCCAAAAAAAAGTGTAGTGTTTTTTAAACAAAATGTTACACTTTTTAAATAAAAAATGGCACTTTTCCAACAAAAAGTGCACTTTTTCTGCGAAGAGTTGGATTTTTTAAACGAAATTTTGCATTTCTTTTGCACAAATTTTCATTTTTTTATAAAGAGTTGCACTATGTGCTTAAAGTGTACTTTAAGCACATAGTTAATAAAAATGTTTATTGCTTTTGTAAAATTTACTTTTACATAATAACCCACAAAGTGTGCTGGAAAATACTTCTGTTAAACATAAAACTCTCTTTTATTTAATAGTTGCTGTTGTTAAGAGATATTCACCAAAACAAAAAAGAGAAAGTTGTTAAAGTTGTTTCTTTTGAAAAAATATTGAAACTGAGCTAAAATAAAATTTTTCTGTAAAAAATTTAAACATATAAAAAGTTTGGCCACATATAACGGGAACAACAGTTAGCTGTTGCTTCTACGAGTTCCAACACCAACGAGTTGTACGACGGTAATTAATGCTGGTGTGTGTATTTTCAAAGCTACGCACATTTAATGTTGACGTTATTGACGTTATTTTGGGTAAAAGCGCGTGTGTGGGTGGGTGTTAAAAAGTGATTGTAAAAGTTAGCTCGTGTTGTATTCCATAAAATGTTTGAGTGGAAGCGTGTTTTTTTCTGAAGGGAGGAGGGGCTTACGACTGTACGTGTTAAATGACTTTGTAAAGTTAAACAGGTGATTGAGTATATTTACTTATACATACATTCATATATGTGTGTATCTACTAACTTGTAAAGGTATTTATTTGTAAGTTTGTATGTGTATATGTGAGTATAAGAGTTCTTGTATTCGAGAGTTGCCTTAAAATCGAAAGTTAGCAATGTTTTTTTACCAAAAATAAATCATAAACCAAAAGGAAAAGTGAAATAAAGCATGTTAGTTAAAAAAAAGAGGAATCTAGAAAACATCGAATTATGCTTAAGAGTATAAACTTAAAAACAGCAGAGAGAGAGTTTTTTTTTTTGCTAACATTGCATACCCAAACAATTGCTTAGAGGAAATACTTACACATACGGGAAAGAAAAGCAAAAATGTGATTGAGTGTGTGTGTTACAATTGTTGAAGGAAAATGATAAACCTGTAAGCACAGTTCGAGTTGAGCCTTTATGAGTGTAGGTTAGAAAACGCGCATCTTAGAAAAATCTAAAATTTTTTTTAGTTTCTTTCAAAGTTTAGTAAATATTGAAAAAAAAATTTTAATATTATTTATATATACATATAAAAAAAAGAATGAAATATAATAACACTAGTATATATACGACAAGTATAACAAATATCTTTGTATTAGTGTAAGTAAGACCTTATAAATGTGTGTGAATTCTTACTAGCAAAGTAAATGTTTGTATGTATTTGTAAAAGTGTATGTTTGTGTGGAAATATGAAAGTAATAGTGTACATTAAATTGTATATAACAATCAATTTTCCTTAATAAAAATTTATATAAAAATTTAAAAAAAATATAAAAAATATTTTCGAAGAAAACCAATTTTTTTAAAGAAATAAAATATAAAAAAAAAAATTAATTATAAATTAATGTATTGGTTCATTGCAAAACATGTTCAATAATTAAAAAAAAGTACTTAAATTATTCTTAACTGGAAAAAATAAACAAATTTCTAAGAAGTTCTCAGAATTATTTTAATAAGATAAAAAAAATTTAAGAAATTAAATATATCACACAAAAATTTCCATATTGAAAGATATACTAAGAAATATAAATAAAAATTAAGAAAATTCAAAGAAAGTAAATAAAATAAAAAAAAAAAATTTTTAAATTTAACTAAAAAATAAACAAAATTTAAAAAATTTTCATAAAATTAAATTTTAAAAGTGGAAAAAGTAAAAGCAAAAACTACGTCGTACCTTGACCATTAAGGAAGAAAAACAGCAGGAAACAAAAAATTTCAAAGCATAATGTGTAAAATATGACCTTGAAAACAGGTGATTACTTATTTTTAATGTTTTTTTTTATAACTTTACAATATTATTTATGTAGAATGTTTAAGTTTTTAAACAAAAGAAATCAAACTTCAAGGATTTTTGTATTTTCCCTTCATAAAAGAAATTCTTCAAAATGTAATATTTTAAGTTTCCTAAGCATTTTTTTTTTTCAATTTTCATCAGAAAAGTGAACTGTAAAAATTTAATCAATTATAGACGGAATTTTCAAAAATTTTTAATTAAATTTTTCCTTGCACTGTTTCGAGTCAACACAATTTCCTAAACAATTTTCAAACTTTAAGTGATAATTTAAATATATTTCTTTAAATTATCACCATCTCAACATCTTCTCTGTATACAGAAAAAAAATAAAAATTGATTTCAATTAAAAAATTTGTGATATTAATTAAAAATTAAATTAAATTTGCACCAGTAAACAAATTAGTAGTATCAATTAAACGTTTAATTCACTTGATTAAGCGTTTAATTCACTTGATTAAACGTTTGATTCACTTGATTAACTTTTTAATTAAAACTGATTTTATTTTTGATTAATGCTTTAATTGGTCAATCATTTTGAAGAATTTTTTCTGTGTAACTGCCTTATCTTAGGGACTCATAGACAAAGAATTCTTTGGGAAAATATCTTGGACTTAATTAAAACTTATGCGCTCGTCTCTTCATACTTATCTGAAACCTGTCTTTGTGAATATATAGGATACACGAAAGATCCAGTGGGCCGCATATCTACGTACATATCGTTAGCTGAAATGCAAAAAGGCTAAACTAACAAAAATATAATTTTATAGGAGAAGCAAACAATTTGTAAAATTAAAACTATAAAAACATGTCAGGAAATTCCATAGAATATTTTGCTGAAAAAAATGTGTAATTACGTCGTTTTGCATTTATCAAATAAGCACACCTGTTGTTCCGTCACTTTGTTTTTGGTTAATAAAAGCTTCATTTTTTAAAGCAGAAGCGAAAAATTTTGCCAAGACTTCTAGTTTGGAATTCACAATAATCAATCAAAAACACTATTTTGATTTTTTGTGTAAGTTACGCCTTCTTGCATTTTAGCTAACGACTTATGCATTATCATTTCTATCAGGGCGAAAATTACGGCATTCGATATCTATCGAAATTACAATACAATTTAAATGGACACTTCAATCGATATCAAATGCGGTTTTTTGCTCCCAGGCCTGCCACTTATTCCAATTGAAATCGTTTAAATTTTGTGGTTGCCATCTGATCAAATTTGTTTTAATTCTTTAAATAAAATTTAAGTTTAAATAAATTTAAGTTGAAAAGCAAAACATGGAATTACTTCCGCTGTATATATGACCCAAGCTTTAATTTCGATTCTTAAGAAAATCGAATTCAATATGTAATGTAGAGAGTACAGAAAATTTACTAAAAAAATTCCAGCTATCAGTGAAAAAGTGAATCTATCATGGGTGTTCTGGAAATCGAAAACGCAAGAATTTGAAAGTTGTTTTTAATACACTTTGAATGTAGTTTTTATAAATGTTGTTATAAAATTCTGTTTAATAGAGAAATATTTGTATAAAATTTGTCATAAAATTCTTATTAAAAAACGATATTTAAAAGTCTTGCGTTTTGCGTTTTCGATTTCCAGAACACCCCTGTATTTCTTTTTGTTTTAAAGTCAATCATTCCTATTAGTAAAGTCCAGGTCGTCGCAAATCGACCGCAACGGAAAAATAATTGTATTTTCTTAGTGGTTATTCACAGTTTTAGGCGATAAGAAATTTTTTTAAATTAAGAAGAAAAAAAATTCTTAGAAAATCAATAATTAACGGCAAAGTTTTCTAGGATTAACTAAAAAAAAATTTGCAAGTACCGTGATAACTCAAAAAACTCAGTTAAAGTGCACAAAATTCTACATCACTAGGTAAAAATTAATTGTCAAATGTATAACGATGCTTTTGTAGTGACGCGTTAAAATTAAACATTGTAAGAAAAAAGTGAAGAAATAGGCAGAAAAAGCTAAAAACTTTTCGTAGTTAAATGCGAATTACCGAAAGTAGAATAAGTAAAGTGCTTAAGTATTTATTCGAATGTTTTGATTTAATTTGTAAAAAAATTATTCGTAGAAGTGCTTTCATTTTTAGGAGTTATGTACGAATTAGTAGCAACACGCGTTAAGTTTACCAACAAAAAGCTCTTCACAAATCCTGCTTTATTTTATTCCGTTGTTGTTATCATTGTTTTTAAATGTCATGATTTGTTACACATGAGTCGCGCGTAACCGTGGTTAAATTTATAACTTATAGTGATTAAAAAAATGGAGTGCGTGAATTAAAATTAAATTCTTATTTAACTTATTTAATGGCAGGCAATTTAGCGAAAGCGTGCGTGCATAGAAAATGACGTTTATAATTTAAATACGAATTTTTTCTATGGGGGTACCCGTATACCCGTCTTACTCCTCCAATACTTTGTTGGAACATGAAGTTTGTTCTAATTGTTACCCACATCAAATTAAGTGTGCCTTACTATTGTAGTTCTTCAGACATTAGAAAAATACTAATTTTTTTGTATGGGAGTACCCGTATTCCCCTTCTTATATCACCAACATTTTGTTGGAATATAAAATTTATTCTTATAGCTACCCACATCAAATTTAGTGTGCCTCACTATTGTAATTTTTTATATACAAGAAAAATACTAATTTTTTTGTAGGGGGTACCCGTATCCTCCACTAACTCCTCCAAGATTTTGCTGGAACATGAAGTTTAATCTAAGAGTTACCCACATTAAACTTAGTATGCCTCACTTTTGCAGCTGAGGAGATATGAACTGATCCGCGAAAAAAGGGCGTTTGGCCCCAGTGTGCGTCGACTTGATGCGACAAGAACTTTAAAATGACGTCGACATCGACGGACGACTTATATAATTTGGATGATTTTAAAAATTTATTTTAACAAAATTTCATGTACTTTATTTACAATTTCATACAAATTGTTGCTTTAGTTACATTTTTGTACATAAAGTAAAAATAATTTATATGAAAACACCTTGTGAAGGAATGAGACAGAAGAAAAACATAGTGGTTGCTTTCATTTTAAATAAGGCTTAATTCGTTGTCGATATAATATTAAATTGAATTTTAAGTATAAAATTACAAAGAAATGCTTTTGATAATAAATTAAAACAGTTTAAAAATACTTCTTCTGTTTTTTTTAAATTATGACAAACTAGCATTTAACCCGCTACTGCGTCAGCTTCTCCCTTTCTTTCCTTGATATATTTATGTGCCAAAATTTATGTTTCTAGGTTTAAACAAAAAAGTACCAACATTTTGCATCTTTAAGGTTCTCAATCACTCAGTACCCTGAAATTATAATCGTTTCTAAGTTCAATATTACAAAAAAAATTCAAAATTTTTTTAAAGAAAATTAAATTGCAGAACGGAAATGAACAAAATTTTAATTTGCCGCATTTCACCTTCTTGATACTTTTTCTCTACATTGAAGTCACAAAAATTTCAATATTGTAGTGGGAGCCCATAATGGAGAAAAATTAGGAGGAGAAAAATTATTTGTGAAAAAGTACCCAAAATAGGTACGAATTTTCCATTCCTTAACGTTCGAATTTCGAAAAAGTACCAAATATGTATTTTTATTTTCTTTGCTTATTACTCTAAAAGATAGATGGGGTGACAAAAAGTTGCAAGATGCAGGTTTACCCCTTTTACTCCCAAATTGGGCCAAATTTCAAAAAAGTACCAGACGCTTGTCTGCTTATTTTTCGAATGATAAGTATTGAATTTTTTGTATCTCTTTTCTTTTGGTTACTTAATTTACAATTTTTTGTCGCTTAAACATTCGAATTTCCAAAAATTCCGTCTTAGTGGTCTCCGGTTTAAATATTAATTTATTAGCTTCAGGCGTTTAGGCAGTGCGATGATAAATTAATTAGTCAGTCGGTCAGTAAAGTTACAATTTTATATATACAGACGATATAAGAAAGATTTTTGTAGTACTAGTACTTTCCGAATATTTCACTTTATTTCAGTAAGAAACAAGTCCAAAAATTTACATTATTTCCATTGACATATAAGAAAATACACTTAGGTTAGGTTCCATTGGCAGCCGTGATCAAGCTCAGCTCACGTGGGTCCATTAATTAGTTCCCGTTGTGTTACCATGTCACACCGTCTCCCATGGGTACTAAGTTATCTGGCTGCTAGTATTACCACGCAGCCATCCGGTCGATTCAGTAAATGACTACAATGACTTATGTAGAAGTTGCGGCGAGGAGGAGGAGGAGGAAGAGTCAACGGAAAATCTTCTCTGTAATTGCCCGGCATTCACAAAAGACAAAACTTGTCTCTCTGATGTTGATGTAAACAGGATCCACTCCAAGAAAATACACTAGATATCGACGTTTTATAGACCACAATATCGAACAAATTTTTCCAAAAATTGTGATTAACCGAAGTTTTTGATTAATAATAATTAGGCTCAAGTTCATCAAATTTTCTAATTATTGTTTTAAGCTAAGGCACGAACTCTATATTTACATTTGTTCTTCAAGTTGTGCTGAAAAAGAAAAAAAAGAGAAAAACAGAAAAATGTACTTTGGACTTCAAGAAGAATTCTTGACAACAAGTAGGAAAAAACAGAAGTAAAGAAGAACATGTAAATCCGTAAAAATAGATAATCATTTATAGCAAATTTCGATCTACCAAAGGTTAAATACAATTTGGTTTAAAGATTTATGTTGGACTATTGACTGCTAACAGTTATCGATGGCTGTGAGTGTTAAACGGCCAAACCCTCTGAGCAGATTGAGTGGTTACAATTGAAACATGTAAGGGTAACCTATTCGTGAAAGCCTGGGCGAGCCAGGCGGCAGTCAAGAATAAAAAATTATCAATAAATTTTAATTAATTTCATGTAAAAACTTCTTTCTTCATAAAAATATTTTAATGAAAATTAAATTTGATGAACTTTAGTCTAATTTAAAATATCAAAATTTGGATTAGAAACTATAAAAACAGTTCAACAAATTGACCACAATACTAATTATTTTGTTTACATAATTTTTTGAAAGGAAGGAATTTGCCACATGAAATGAATTAAATTTTTTTTGGATAATTTTATTCTTGACTCCCGTGTTCATTTTTTGAACTCTGGTCGGATTTACATGTTTCGAGAATAACGTTCGATACATATTGCTAACTGGATTTCCATGTATGTACTATTGGAAGCAATTTGCAAACTGGGATACATTTGTATTTAGACTTTAAATACTGTAATGTCTGTGTCACACAATGCGACATGTAGCTCAGAAATATTTCATGAAACAGAAGGTTGCGAAGGAAGGGTGTAGGACGCTTGCAAGATAAGCTATTTCGCACGAAATGTAAAATCACGCAATAATTTTGTTCCTCTTTAAGATGTTTTGTATAAATTTTTGAAATTTAAATTTAAGACTTAAACGTCAAATTATTGCTTTTCGTCTGCCATAACAAAACTTAACGTCTGAACGCAAACGAGTTTTGTAGGGGAAACCAAAAGAAAATACGAAAATTGTTGCAGAGTTGTGTCGCATAGTCTGAAATATGTAAAGTCTACTAAGAAAAACATGCTAAAACTTTTTGTTTCTTTTTCTCTATTTAGTAAACATATTTTGTGCTCATTATTTATTAATATTAAACTTTATTGATTGTTAATATAAAATCAACAGAATAACAAGAAAAAACCTATAAAAGTTTTTCGTATTCTGTAGTTGCCAAAATGTCCTTACAACGTTCGAACTTAATAGTAGACAGCCAAAATGTCCTGGCTCAGCATTTTAAGGAAAAACTGCCAATCAATTTTTTTTTGTTACACATAAAATACCAAACAGATGTGAGCGTTGGATGTCAGTAACGAAGTGTATTATTTTTAGTAAATTAATTATTTATTTAAGTAGAATATGTGTAAGACTAAGTTTTTTTATTAAAGAATGATTGAACTTTTAAATTAAAAAGATCTTAAGCAAACTCTTAAAACGTTTATTTAAAATCTTAATTAGAATAAATTTAATCATTATGTATTTCAACTGAGTTTTCATATTACACTATTTACGATTGAATTAACAAATTCCTTAAATTTACAATTTTACACTGAAAAACAAATCAATCCGTACTTAAATCAAGCCGAAGCAATGTCAATAGTAGTTGCAGTAAGTACGGATTTCCTTAAATTAAGTACAGAATGCTTGATTCAAGTACAGATTATTTAAGTGCGAAATATTTAACTTATCCATATTTAATCCCGAATTCGTACTTTAAACAATCCGAAAACAGGATTGACCTAATAAAAAGTGTGAATCAATTAGCTGTGCTTGATTCAAGAATTGCTAAGACGATTTAATCTCAACTCGCATTTGAAATACCCCGAAAGTAGATTAAAATAAATACTATTATTGCACTTACTCGTTTCACATGCTTATTTTACTTTTGTTGCATTCCGCCGCTTTGTTTATAGAAGAATTCTCAATTATAAGACACCAGCAGCATGCCCGATATGGTTTTCGTAATCATTATACTTTAAAAATTTAATGTATTCAACTAAATAATTAAAAAAATTAGAATATGGGAATTATTGCTTCTTATTTTAACTTTTAAACATAAAAATAATCTATATTTTTCTTCTCGAAGTGTTGTTGTTGTATCTACAACAAACTTTTATAAGAACACGTGTATGCACGCATCTTGGTTTTCGAAAGTTATCCCATTTTGGATTGTTTAAAGTACTTCTAAGGGCTAAAAAATACCAGCAAGTTTAACACTCTTTTTGGTTTAAAATGTGTTTAAACCAACAAATTTATTAATCACTAAACATATAAACCATCTCAAAAGATTTTGTTATTCGTGCTTAATTCCCAGTTTTTATTACTGATAAAAACACCTGAAATTTATTGTTGATGGGATAAGCTATTCCTATGCGCATTTCACTGGTTGCTTAGGCCAGATCATCAGGAAACTTCATCCATAACGTTTTAGAAAAACTAAAGATATTAAACCAAATAAAACTGTTAAGCGTATAAGACTTATAGCAACAGTTCTACTTGTAATAATATCAAAGCTTAAACAAAACACATCAACAATAAACTTACTTTTTGATAATAAACGGGCAGTGCACGGCCTAAAAAAACACTTAATTGTCAACATCTTTTGTAAAGTTGTTGTTGTTGTTTTTATTTTGTTTTTTCTTAACCTACTTACAACTACAATTAATGTTGAGAGAATTTCAACTAATTGTAGTGGGGAATGTAAGATGAGATAAACCCACTGTTTATTGTTGATGTGTTTTGTTTAAGCTTTGATATTATTACAAGTAGAACTGTTGCTATAAGTCTTATACGCTTAACAGTTTTATTTGGTTTAATATCTTTAGTTTTTCTAAAACGTTATGGATGAAGTTTCCTGATGATCTGGCCTAAGCAACCAGTGAAATGCGCATAGGAATAGCTTATCCCATCAACAATAAATTTCAGGTGTTTTTATCAGTAATAAAAACTGGGAATTTAGCACGAATAACAAAATCTTTTGAAATTAAAATTTTGTATTCCCAAAAATTGAAATTACTTTTTGACATATAAACCATCTTTAAACGCATAAAATTGGGCGTTTAAACTAACAATACAGACCATATGAATTTAATAAGATATATCGTAGTGCTGCCACATGTTATTTTTTTAACCACATATAATACATGGGACACTGATTTATAGTTGTTGAGTTTAAACTACATATAAATTAAAGTTTAGTTCAACTAAACCAGCGTTTAAACCATCAGTGATTATTAGCCATGAGTACGGATATGTACTCAAATTTTTTAGTATGACTCGTACTAAGAAGAAGAAAAAACTTAAATTTAGTACGAATTTTTACTTTCTGGCACACAATTATTTGCCCGTATTGTGGGAACTGCACGTTAAATAATACAACATGCAAATCCATCGAGCTTAATGTGCTGTTTTCAAATAACAGGCGATTGATTCATTGTGTAGTAAAATTAATATGAAAAAAACACTAAATTTTTTTGAGTGCTTAGTTAGTCATTTGAAGACGGCTCCTAAATCTTATGGCAATTTTCTTAATGTATCGACAAACTGCCTGTTACTTAATGTCGACATTACTTTATTAGACCGATAAACTACTGTCCGTTAAAGATTTTGGTTTTCTCAATATACCGACAAAAACATTGTTTTCAGTTGGCAATACCTCTAAAAATACATATGAAAGCTGGGAGTCAGCTCCTTAAATTTATCTGTACGGCAAGTAAATAATTGGCAGATGAGTGCCGGTAAGCTTTGCGTCAAAAAAAAGCAAATGATACACTGAGAAAACTTAATTTCTTTAATGTGTTGGAAAAATATAGAATCGCCTAAAGCCTAGTACTCTGTTCGAACTTGCGAAAAATGTTGAGAAATATTGATTATTTCACAGGAACATTTTTTCATGTATCAATATTATCTATCTCGCGGTTTTTTAAAACTTAAAGTTTTGATTAGCTACACGTACACAACATTATTTTTGAAGGTCAACAAATACCATAGTTGGGGATAGTGCACTAAATATTGATTTTAATAAATTTTGCACTCTCACTAAATTAAACTGCAGAAAATTAGTTTTCACTATTTTTTACCCGCCTTAGTGATGTTTGGTATTTTTTCACAAGCACTTAAAAAAATTTATTGGTATTGCAAATTTTTTCACTATCACTAACTGTGATTGAATGCATAAAATCTGCACTCGATTTAAATATGTAGTTCAAAATTTGAACTTGCAATCAAAAAGCTGTACAAAAATATAATATGTATCACTAAAATTAAAAAAAATTTAATTTTGTATGTGCATGGTTTTTGATTTTTCTGATGATAGACATAAGCAAAGAAAATCAAACTTTTAATTCTGTCAATAACGAAATATTTCTTGGCTTTAATTATGAAAACACAAGTTTTGTATTTAAAATTTTGTGCAAAATTGTGAAGAAAAAAAAAAAAAAAAAATTGCAATAATCTGATGATTGCTTTTTTTAAATCAAACTATTTTTTTGCGCAAAATATTTTAACATTACAATCACTCATGCATAGTGAGATTGCTAATTTTCTATTCTTTACTCAACATCAACAAAATTATTGCAATCATTGTGAAGTAGTGCACTACTCCCATCTATGACAAAAACCATGTGTTTTTAAAATTGTCATTAAAAAATGTAAAACAATTTTATTTTAATAATTTTCTAAAGTAAAAAACAAAAATATTTAATTCTATTATTATTTTTGCACTTTTCTACGTTTTTCTTTTTGAAATGCTTGTTATAAGCCCCACTTCACAAATACAAAATAAAAAATTACAAAAAATTATTAGCTGTTGCTTAAAATTCCGTGCAAAATAATATGAGCTGCACTTGTTTCGCACGGAAAATAAAAATATTGCTAGAAACATTTCGCATGTTTTTCGTAAAATACATAAATAGAGTACAACATCTTATCGATTTTATTTCACAAAAATATTTTTTATATTGAGTTTGAAAACATTTCGCACGAAATACTGAACTGAGTTCCAGCCTTAACGAGAAAACGGCCACTTTACCGATATTTTTTTAAGAAGCAAAATTTTTAAAAAAAATTAAACTAAACGGAAAATTTTGAGTATTTTTGCTGAAAATTTTTTAATAAATTTTGTAGCAGCAAACTTTTTAGATTGTTATTTAAGCATTTGTTATTTTGTAGCTAATTTTTCATAATAAAAATTTTCTTAAGAAATTCAACATTTGTTCATGAAAAGTTTAGGAATTTTTTTCAAAAAAAAAAAAAAAAAAAAAACTTTTCTCACAAAATGTTACATTTTTATAAAACGAAATGTTGGCCTTTTTAACAAAAGTTTGGCGGGGTCTTATGTTCAATTCTAAACATGTAAAGAGTTATCGATTTCCTTTCTAAATATGTTGCACAAATACATTTTTTGTTACAAAAATATGAATTTTTTTCACAAAATCTTTCACTTTATTAAGAAAAGTTGCACTTTCCAAGTGCACTTTTTCTACAAAAGGTTACATTAAAAAAAAAAAAAAATTAAGAAAAGTTGCACTTTCCAAGTGCACTTTTTCTACAAAAGGTTACATTTAAAAAAAAAAAAATGTTGCATTTTATTTACACTAATTCCCACTTTGTATTTATGGCGTTTTTTTCCACAAAAATTTTCCATCTATGCTACCAGTAGCGAAGTTATATGTTCTATTCTTAACATGTAAAAAGTTGTCGTTTTACTTTCTAAATATGTTGCACTAATAAATGTTAAATATGTTTCATGTCTAACCCCCAGTTGTATTTCAGGGTACTATATTATATTATGCAGCTTCATTAATTTTTGTTTCATTCATGCGAGTATTTTGCTTATTAACTTTATTCTTGTGTTTGCGTACAACTAGTTTTATATTGTTAAAGTGTATTTAACTAAAATTGAAATAAAAGTTGCTCTTTCACTTTAATTGAAAAATTTTGTAATATTTTTAAACAGTTAGGCTGACTACCAAAACGTACTTATACAAAGTTTGTATACAGTTTTACTACTGTATTCTAAACAAGTACATGCACAAAGTACCAAAACCACACAGAAAAAAATATCTCAAGAAAATTTTTAACAATACAGTTTGTTAAAAATAAAATTTTAGGTCAACAAACTTTTTGTTTGATTTAAAGAAAACATTTATCAAATTTACACTTTGCAAAATAGCACTCAATAAAACATATTTAATAATAAAAGTATTAAATATTTCTTCATATTTAATAAAAAAAATATTTGAATCAAAGTAAAGACAGTATTTTAACAACTCTTGTCCATTTTTTAATAGCTCATAATTCTCATTTGTTTTACAGTTTTATTTGAATAATATATTTAGTTTTGCCAAAGTCTTTGGAAAAGGGTTCCTGATGATCTGGCCTAAGCAACCAGTGAAATGCGCATAGGAACTTACTTATCCTCGCAAAATAAATTTTAGTGTTTTTATAAAAACATAAAAATTTAAAATTTATGAAATCATCATTAATAAATAAAAAAAATAAAGATTCGATTAACATTTTGTTTGATTTATTAAACATTTTCAACAATTTATTTTAACAAATCAAGTAAACATTTTGTTGAAAAAAATTATTTTGGGCAACAATTTTTTTTATTGACTCAATAAACTTGGTAGTTGACTAAAAATTTAACAATTATACATACAAACTTTTTTATCAATACCGCAAAAATCGTCATCGCAGAAAATTCAAACATTTTTGTAATCAAATATGCGATTTTCGTATTCAAATATGAAAATTATTTTTTTCTGTGCATGTAACCATTTGCTTTGTTTATTTAAACGTTTTGAAATGTAAGTGATGCAATGCAAAATATTAATCTGTTTTGTTGAAAATAAAATGTTAAATGTCACAAAGCATCAACTTTAAAACCGATTCTCTGATTTCTTTTTTGCTGCCGTACTAATACTTAACAGTGATGTTTTGGAAGGGTTTGTATTGTATATATATTGTACTGTGGCATTATGAAACAATATATTTTGCTTTAACATAAAGCAATTAACGTTTTGGAAGTCAGGCTTATTGCGCAGTTGACTTTTACTATTGAAAATTGGTTGTTTGTTGAAGGGTGAAAATCGCTTATTAATATAAGTTTTGCGTTCAATATTTTACACGCTAAATAAACATCAGTGTTATATGCAAAATATATATATATTATATTGTTCAATTGATGTATGAAGAAATGTACCACTTTGTAAGGGTGTGTGTCAAATGATAAAAACTATTACACATTTATAAGGCGTCATTTGTTTAGAATATAAAATTTGGAAACTTTTTGATAAAAGTTTTACCCTCATATTCATAAAAAATATTTTTGATTTATAAAAGGTTTATTGAATGAATTTCCTATGAAAACAATCGTTGTGGTTTTAGAGCAGGCCTAAAATTTAATTTACGATTATAAGAATTTATACTTACATGCTTACAACTTTTTAAATTTTTACGAAACTTTTTCAAAAAATTTGTTTACTTTTCAGTAGATATTAGTTTAAAGGCCCAAATACACTTATCAAAAAAACTTATCAATTGTTGTGGTAGTTTTAGTGAAATTGTGTTTGTATTTCTGACACCGACGATTCTGTATGGAAAATCCAAAAATGTAGATATGACGGCAAATATTGCGTTCAGTACACGTGCACGAGTGAATTCGACTGCATGACAAGCTTCTAACAACTGTAACTGGCCCTTAACGTTGTTATTTAGAAACGCCACAATATATTTATTTTTGCGTACAGTTTTGTTAGTCAATTAATATTTTTATTGTATTTTAAAAATTTTTTGTTTAAAGAAAACCCCTCCAGTTGACATAAATTGTTTTGTTCGCATAACTGTAAAGTGCTTTCATTTTACTTTTTTTCTTTTCTTGTTATAGTTTTAAGCGGGTTTTAGCTTGAAATTTTGCCTAATTTTCTTAAAAACACTGATTTATCGACAAATGTGGATATGCACTTGAAAGTACTTCAAAAGAAAACAAATATTGAGATTGTTTTTCTTTTTACAGTCTACGAATTATCAAAAAATGTAGGTTGAAATTTTAAAATTTTTTTATCCTTTTGTTCTGCAAGTTTTAAATAGTTTCCAGCTAAATTGATCTCTGTCCTTTCTGGAAATCGAATTAAAATTAAATGAATTTTTTCAGTTCACTATTTCTTTAGATGACCACAATTTTTGTTAATTCGTTTTGAGAAGAACAAAAATGATGCCTGATAAATGGTAAATGTTTTTTTTTTTAGGTTTAGCATAAATCATAATGAATACGTGACCTCGTTATATTTTGACCTTTGGCTACGTTGTTTGTTAAGGACATGAAGCACAATGTTGTTAAAATTGTTAAACAGTGTCCCTATTTATATTATTGCACTCATGAAATTAATCGGCTGTTTGTACATACACGACATCTTAATAAATAACACAAATACCCACAAAACTCTCCTTAATCATGCATTAAAGAAGAAAAAAGACTTTAATCAACAATCAACTTACATAAAATTTATATAAATTGTTGATTTTTTTCAAAAAAAAATACTTTTTTTGTAAATAAGAGGTTAAGTCAAATATCACAGCATACGTATAGACGCTTATGGTGTACATATTAATAAATAAGGCAATTTTTCTTTATGATGTTACGTTGTCGTCTATTAATTTTAAGCATTGAAAAGATAAAGTAACTGAAATATACATTGTGGTGTGAGAAATAGCGCCTTGTTTTTGACACTACGCAATTGTCTAGAAAGTTAATAGAATTTTTTTTGCAAAAATAATTCAAAAATAGTTGAAAAAATTTTTTTCAATTTTAAATCAGAAATTACTACGACCATAATAAAGTTATTATTATAGAGTACCACAAGCAGCAGTTAAATGTAAAGAAACATTTTTCACACCTAAAGATATTAAGTTTGACACCCTGTGTTATTATGTTAACCCTCCAATGCCTAAGAGTGCCTCAAGGTATGCTTTACAAAATTTCTACTAACGTCCAATTTAGTTATATAATTTTTATTGATTTCCATTATTTACAATTGCTTAAAGATCTAAAAAAATATTTGTCAAAACTTCGAAAGCTCTTAAAGCATTGTAAACAATCTCAAACGCAATGCTTTTGTTCAAAGTGCAATCTTCATTTATGATGCTCAAATAATAAAATGGTTTTTTTTGATTATCATAAACAAAACCAAATATTTTTAATTTGTTTCATTACTTTTTATTTTCAATACAAACAGAATCCTCAAAAATTAAGTGTGTTTTTATTACTAGATACCCAAGGGTACCTCATTGTCCTCTTAGATGTTTTCTCATCTGGAACGTAAATGACTCATCGTACCCTAAAAAAATTGTTTTCACAATATATTCCCATTTATTCTAAAACTTGGGAATAGAGGGTAAAGTTATAACAGGGTGTCTTCAGTAAGTCTGGGTTCACACTGTGAAAGTTTTCTTTAAAAAATTCTAAGTGTATTGGTGAGAGGGGGGGGGGAGAAGTATAGCATGTTCTCTTTCCCTCTCACCATAAAACTCAGAAAAATAATTATTCTCTAGACAAAAATATTTTTAGGAATGAATCCAGCTTAAGATACAAACTACAGTGCGTTTAATTCAAATAAAACAAGTAGTTTACACCACTGTACACTATAAAACTGGATTGGATGTGTAAAAAGGTGAAGCCTCTTTTTCCTCTAGGTATCGAAAAACTTTTTTCTTCTTCAGAAAATTTTACCTTAAATAATTAAAGCTGTTTGCCAAATAATTTAACATTTATTGTATGTATCCAGACTTTAATCATAAACATTTTTTACAATTAAATTAGAAAACTTTTTTCTACAAAAAGAAAAAAAAAAAAAAAATAATAATAAAAAACACACATGCAGTTGTTACATGTGTTTATTTTCTATTCAAGTATAAATTCTACCATTATTATCTTTACATTTTCTAACATTTTCTTCCTTTTACCTTTCCATTAACACGAACCACACAACATGTTTTATAACTTAATTAGTTGCTACGACTGGTTGCACAAATTGGGGCTTCGATAAAAGTTGATTGGAAAGTTTGCTGTTATGATGGAGAATGTGGGGTATCGGTTTGTTTTCCAATACAGTTTTTTTTTTATAAACCTTTTTCGAAAAAAATCGATATTTGTTTCTACTTTCCTATTCAAACATTCATACATAATTGATAAATACTTTTTGTTTTTTTTTTTCATTCTAGTTTCATAAACTCATCTAAACAAATGTAGGAACACAATTGCACCATATGAACGTAATAGCGTACGACGTAAATACGTTTTTAAATTAAAAAGGATAATATTTTATACGAAGGCACACAAAAGCTGGTGCAAATGTAAAGGCGTATTTACGTCGTACGTTGACTTAGATCTAGTTCTATTCTATACGCCACACAGTGGATGAAAATTGAATTTCATCGGCCAAAAGTCTAATTTTTTGCTATCGCCGATTTTAAAAATTTTAATGCCATTCGATAGCAAATATATATGCACTAAAGAATCCAAAAAAAAACTACATCAATATATTGGTATTTGTGGATGTGGCATGCAGCTAAAAACAAATATTTTTTGTTATTATAAAAAAATTTCTGATTTCTCGCGTACTGTTATCAGTAATGTGTCGAAAATTTTTTGTTTGTCTTAGTAGGATGGTAGGCTTTTAGAAATGGTTCGTAACATCACTGTATCATTTATTCCTGACGCGTTTTTAAAAGTTTCAAACGGTTCTATGTTTCTGTTCAATCCTATTTTCAGAGGAAAAGAACTTTTTAGGGTCAAAAGGGCTTAAAGAGATTTTGGTATTATTAGAAAGCTGAAAGTGTCCTCTTTAACTCCACACAGAAAAAAAATTTTGCGCCAGTAAAAGAATTAATCAAAAATAAAATCAGTTTTAATTAAATATTTAATCAGTTGAATTAAACTCTTAATCAAGTGCATTAAATGTTTAATTGACAATATTTCAATTAAACGTTGACAAGTGCATTAAATGTTTAATTGACAATATTTCAATTAAACGTTGACAAATTTCAATTAAACGTTTAATTCACTTGATTAAAAGTTTTATTCACCTGATTAAATATTTAATTAAAACTGATTTTATTTTTGATTAATTCTTTTACTGGCGCAAACATTTTTTTCTGTGCATATATACTTTTGCAACTGTTTGGAACTGTCTGTTGAACACTTTTTTTATTTTATTGAAAAAACTTGCAACTTTCAATTAGGGTTTCTAATTTCCCGGACATTTTCAGTTCCCGGGAAACGAAACAAAATAAAAATCTTACTACCGGGCATCCCGGGATTCTTTGTATAAAACAATGATTTCATTAAATGAGTTCAAGACATAAGTTTTTACTTTTTTAAAAGAATATACATACACATATACAACAGTCTTAAAAAATTGGCTTTATTAATTCCACAGAAAACCAAAACAAAACCAAATAAATTGTTGCATTCGTATGTACATGCATATTATATATATTTATTTTTTAGAGATCACGAATTATTAAAACTTATTAATATTTAGTAGTTATTATTAATAGCAACTTGGTAAAATAAATTTTCTTTTAAGAAAAAATTTTTTAGTATTATTAAAGCATCGGAGATTCTATTTCCAATCCTTGTTGATATGTAATTGCCTGCTACCGAAAACGTGCTCTCGTTCTTTACAGACGTTGGTTTTATAGTAAGATCATAAATTTGTTGGCCGGTTCCCCGTGAATTCATAGACGTCAAATTCTTTTTTTAAGATTTGTTTAGGCTTTTGTATTTTCTTTACATTTATTTTTTTATAACGTGTTGATGGCTCTGGTGTTGATGATGGTGTATCGTGTACATTTTAATTTTCTACTTCATTTACTTCTACGATGATTTATTGGCGCAGGAAATATATTTCGATTTGTAGGTAGTTTTTAGTAATTTTAGTAAAGAATATATTTTTATTGCTCGTTTTTTATTTTAACGATGCTAACAAATTAAGATTTCAAAAAATTTAATTTGAAATTCCCGAAAATTCCCGGAAAAAATTTCCCGGGAATTATAAAAAAAATGTCCCGGGAATTCTTTCCCGCGTAGAAACTCTACTTTCAATATTTTTAGTTAAGCTTGAGTTCATCAAATTATTTTTGCCGAAGGAAGGAATTTTACAACATGAAATTTTTATTAAAATTTATTGATAATTTTCTTGGCTGAGCTGAAGCTCGAACCTGGTTTGAATTTACATGTTTCAAAAATCACCACATTCTTTCATCAGAATTTTTTGACGTTCTATCCTCTACACCACTGCGCTGCCTGCCAGCCAACAGTCAAACATCAATCTTTAACCAGTGGTACTGGTAGTTCGAAATTTGCTGTAGTTATCATTTTCAATTTTATGTTGCTTCCTTCCCTCTATTTTTCGTATTCTTTCTGTCAAGACTTTGTCGCAACATTTTTTTTTTTTTTTTGCGATTTTTATTTTACTGAAACGAACGTTTTGTTTTGAAAAATAATTCTGCCACTGATGCAATTCTTGAAAATATCATAGTCCAGAATCTTTTGAGTTAATTTGAAAACACACGGGTCCATAAATGGTCGGGAGAGCGACTTGTGGACTTCTTAAATTGGTAACCTCGGATATTCAAATTTTAAAAAAATTCGCCAAAAATATATTTATTTATGGATTTAAAAAAAAAAGAAATAGACTGAAACTGACCTTCAAAAATATTCTTAAATTTTGCCTTTGCCTTTCGAGATTTTCGGATAAAACCGATTTTTCGAGTTTTTTAATCATGTGGATTAAGAAGTTTAATATCAGACTGTTATTAATAGTGGGTTAAACATTATGGTTATGCTGTATTGTTAAATGCTTCTGCATTATTCTATAAGCATTAGTATTTTGAGGCGAATGTATATGCATATAAAGGTAATACATATGAATACTCATTTCTTCTATTTCACCAAAAGATGTTCTTTAGCTGATAAGGCAATATTTTCTACAGAAATATATAAAAATGTTTATATTTTTCGAAAGAAAACATTATGAGTATGTTTTAAGAAGCAAGTCACTTGTTTTTCCCACATGCCCTTTAAAAAAAAGTCAAATTTTTTAAACAAAAAAAATTAATTTAAGTAAAAAAATTCTAATAATTTCTACACACCAATATTTATAGAATGAGAACAGAATTGTTTTCTAATATGTTCATGAATTTCTTGAAAATTCTGATCAATATCGAGTGGTAAATAGTTACAGTGTTGCCATTTTTGTAAAAAAATGGCTCTTCCGTTATTGGGAATTTGAGGCATTTCTTAATTTAAAAATGGATGGATGGATGCTTTTTAGTACACTGTTTTAAGATCTTTTCGGTCTACATAACTTCAAAATTTCATTGTGATATCTCTATCAATGTCAGATTCATGGAATGTCAAACACTAAAATTGTTATTTCTATAGTGTGTAAATGAATAAAGAGGCCTTCAATATTAGTGAAAAAATAGTAATTTTGACATTCTATAAGTCTGACATGAATAAAAATATCATAATAAAATTTGGCAGTTATATAGATTAAGAAGTTCTTTAAACAGTGCACTTAAAAACATCCCCCACTTTGAATAAAAGAAATACCATATTCTCAATCTCAATGAAAAACATTTTTATACTAAATTTCTCAATAACTGCTAAACCGATTTGAATGAAATTTAAACTGTTGAAAGTTTTAGAAGTCTTCTCACCAGCGAAAAAAATTGCAAAATTATCTCTATCGGTTCAAAAGAAAATTATTTTTTTATTGCCGATGAAAAACGATTTTCAGCCACTGTGCGGCAGACAAGCAAAAGTTTTAATCTCAATAAAAAGCATGTTTAAACTCAATTTTTCAATAACTGCCAAACCGATTAAAATAAAATTAAAAGTGTACGAAAGTTCTAGAAGTCTTCTCTCCAGCGAAAAAAAAAAATTACAAAATTATCTCTATCGGTTCAAAACATTAAGATTTTTGGCCGATAAAAACGATTTTCAGCCACTGTGCGGCGGACAAGCAAAGGTTGAATTAAAACGATGTGTACAGAAATCATAAACGAAGACCTTAAGCTTCGTACAGACGCTGGTCAGATCTTACAGTGTTGTCATTAAAATTGACTAAAAATGTCTTGCAACTGTGTGAACATTGTACGCAGTTTTCATTTGGCAGATGTGTTGAATTAATGCATCTGACTATGGCACCATTGAAATTAAATAGAATACAAACTGGGAATTATTTCCTTCCGAAGGTTACTTTACATTATATTCAACATTTTTCATTTTTTCGAATTTATTCTATGAGCTAAATTTCAGTTATGTATTTTATAAAGCTTTTTTGTAATAGTTCTATTCCTTAAATTTTTAGGAATGACTTTTATACACTACCAGACTATTATATTGTATTTTCTTGTTACATTTTACCTTAGCTTATAAAGTAACACTATCCAGTGAGACATAAAGAATGCTGACGAAGGCCGTAGCGGGCCAGAAAATGCATTACATTCTGCTGGTGTCTTATAATTGTAAATTTTTCTGTACATAAAATATACCTCATTGCTTTCCAAAGGAAAGCTAAGGTAAAATGTACCAAGAAAAATACAATATAATAGTCTGGTAGTGTATAAAGTCATTTCTGAAAAATTGAAGGAATAGAACTATTACAAAAAAGCTTTATAAAATACATAACTGAAATTTAGCTCATAGAATAAATTCGAAAAAATGAAAAATGTTGAATATTAAATAGAATACTTTTTCAACAACATACATATTCAATTGATTAAAAACTATTGATTTTTTCTGTGATTATAATCATTTTTAAGGTATTAAAGCTCTTTTCCTTGCACATTTTAAACATTTTGTGCATAAAAAAACTTGCCCTGAAGATAATTTATTATATTTATATTATTACTTATTTTAAAAATTTATGTAAAGCAAGTACTTTCCTGTACATTTTTTAATCATTTCTGCAATAACTCATGTTTGCACTTAAAAACATTTAATTTAAGTACTTTTATAAAAGTGCAATTCAGTACGTATGATTATTATTTATTTATTCAGATAATTACTCATACGTTGAGGTGAACAAAATAAAATTTTTGCTGACAATTTAGAATATACATACATTTATAATAGTCTTAATAAAACTCTTAATAATAAGAATTATACAACCATAAAGTCATGCAAAAAAAAAATTTTTTTTCATGCACTCCATTAGTTTCCATGGAAATTGGAGTTAATAAAAAAAATAATGCAGAAACTAGAAAAGTTATTGCTTTGTTTATGACAATCCATTTTGTTAGATAAAAATGCAAATTTAGTATTTTTTGCGGTCATGTTTTCAGCAGAGACAAATGCAATGAAAGTGTTTTATTGATCATTTTTTGGAAATGTTTTTGGTTTGAGATTTTTAATATAAATTTTTTAGTAAAATACAGTAGAACCTTTTGTAACTGGACACCCAATATTGCCTTGTTTTTGTTCGGTTTGATTTATGGGTCGATTACGGATGCCAACTGAACTGAAGTTTAGTTACCGGCAGCGAAATTAGGCGAAAATAAAAAATTTTGTATATATGTATAAGCATAAGCGGAAGTTGCCTGATTTCGGTGCTGGTAACTTAACTTAAATTGAATTGCTGTCCATAATCGACCCATTATTTTTTAAAAAATTTATTTTATTTTATTTTTATAAAGTCTATAATTGTGGTGTAAAATTTTTTTTTAAGAGTATACTTTGATTAAGAACGGCTCAACTTGGGCTGTTGTATTTTAAAATGACTTTCAATGTTTTTTCTGATGTGTTGAAATGCGACAAAGTCGTCCTAAGCTGAATTCTTTAAACTTACAATTTGTCTTAATGCTTCATCATAAGAATTTATTTAATCAGATGTTTCTACATTTATCTTATCTTTGGAGTCTTCCGACTTATTACTATGCACCTGGATTTAGTTCTTCAATACAGCCATTTTCAGTGTAAACGCTTTCATCTACTTTTAAAAATGCGGCAAAGCCATTCGATTGACGGAAAAGTTATTATTAATTTGCATTCTTTGCAAATGGGATATTTTTCTCGGCATCAAGATCCGGAAGATTATAATTTGCTGGGGAGAGCCCAGCTTTCCGAAAGCCATTTTGTTGTTCTAAGGCAGACAACACGGGCTAAACAAACAGCTTTTCTAGACTAAGAGCAACTGCCTTGCCATCCTTTGCGTTAACAGGGGAATCACTAATTTTATGGGAATTAACAATTATGAATCCGAGTTACAAAAAGTAGGGCTACTAATAAAATATATAAGTGTTGTTGGTGTACTTAAACGCTTCTGTCCGTTTATTAGAGATATTTAGAAAAAAAAATTAAAATTATGTGCCCGCTTCCGGTTACAAGAACATATTGGATGAACAAAATATGGCCGGTTTCCGTTATTGTAGGTTTCGCTGTACTTGTATGTATAATATACGTATGTATATTGGAAATATATACAAGTATTTAAACATTTTTTTTATATTATTTTTGCAGAAATACAAACTAAAAAAACAAAAAAATTTTTTGCAAAAAAAGGAAAGAAACTTGTTTTTTTTTTAAATAAAAAGTATTTGTTTATTTCACCACTGTTAAGGCCGTGTCAGATAAAACTTTTGCTTCGCGTTGCGTTACATATACGCTTTGACATTTGAGTTAAATGTACATGTTTATATGGCACTTGTCACATAAACTGCTTTTAACGCAAAGCGAAGCGAAAAGTTGGGCAACTCTCATCTTTTTGCGCGCTTTGACAATCTTCTAGTATAATTTTTTTTATTTATTTTCTTTTTAACACACAATGTGTGAGTGTTGTCAAAGTTTTAATTGTGACATACACTTTTTCCTTTACGCTTTTCTGTCAAAGTATATGTAACGCAACGCGAAGCAAAAGTTTTATCTGACACGGCCTTTAGAGCTTTTAATTGCATATTTAACAAAATGTAGCATACTCATAGGCGAAAATAAATTTTTATTTTTTTTTTCTCTTCAATGTTTAGTATTGCCTTTGTTAAGGAACGAATAATACACATACGCAGTGATGTCAGTTTAAGGGATTAATCCCCAAATTGGGAAATTATTTTAAAAAGTGGGATAAAAAATTTGATTTGGGGGTTGCGGATTTTGTTAACGCTTTTATAATTTTTTTTTATTTATCAATTTGTGTAATAATCGCCAAATATATATTACAACTAATATAATTAAAGCTATTGGCGATTTATTCTTATTTATATTACGCGACCTTAGGACAACATGGGCTATTTGCACCTGATGTAGTTCGACAAAACCTTGTTGTTCTAAGGTCGCGACTATTTTATTCTTATTTTCGTTCTAATTTGTTTTTTTTTTTTGAAGCAACAATTACAATCTTTGAAATACAAATTTTTGACTGGCAAGCCTTTAACTAGGAAATGACAATGTTTAAGTTTAGTTTGTTTGGAAAAGACGCAGCTAAAATAATTGAGACGATAGAAACAGATTCATCCTACTTAGAAAAAGGTTCAATGGATCAGGGCTACGATTTTGAAAAAGAAATAAAATAAATGAGGTAAAACTAAAAAAGAAAATTTTCTTATATTCTATTCCAAATCATGAACAGTCACAACCATGATACAAATACAGAAGGAAGTTCCACTCTTTTTTGTCGCCATATTAACGTTCTAACGTTTATTGGAATTATGAAAATGTGTGCTACCACATTTTATTAAATAATCCCATTTTTCTGTTTTTGTTTTGTTTTTTATTTGAAATTTGAAAAAAATTTAATATAATTTACAAAAGATTAAAGAAAATGTATATTAAAAAACTTTTAATATTCAATAAATTAAAAAAAAACTAAAATATATATATTTTAATAAAATAAAAGACTGCAGTTACAACAATTATGGATATCAAACGCCGCTTAATTTATTTTAAAAAATTGTGAAGCTGATTTGTCCCGTAGGCTGCAATACCAAAAGGGAAATTAGCCTTAAGTTGACCCACGGTAGGAGATCAAGGTGTAGTAGTGCCCATATGTAATAAAAGGACCAAATCTTGATCTGAAATTCAATATAATATTTGTTGAATTAGTTACTTTATTTCAGTAAAAATTAAATAAAAAAATGTGTACAATATTTTGACTCATTAGCACTCTAAGTTACCATAAGTTAAAACACGCTTGATATCGACATGTTATAGGACTTAATGTCGATTAAATTTTTTCAAAAACAAAGTGAACCAGTTGTTTGAAGAGTTTCTTTTTCTGGTTTTCCTTTTTTTCTTTCTTCAACGTACATTATTAATAAATATCCTGTTTCCTGTCAGACATAATATGTTTCATTTTTTTTTTTGCTTTAATTCTTCCATTTAAGTAGCTTTAAAACCCAAAAAAGGAAATAACATTTTCATAAATTGTGTTGTTTAATGTTCAACAAAATATTATTTTTCATATTTTTAGACTACTTAACAAAACAGGCACGTAATTTTAATTTTTTCACAAGAGATTATTTTGAGCAACAGAAACTGTATTGCTGTTAGTTAAAAGTCCTGGCAGGTTAAAAAAAACTCAAAGGTTATTTAAAGCAATAAAATTCTGTTGCTGTTTGAATTAATACCAACATGCTGTTAAAATTACGAAAAAAGAAAATACATTCCCAGAAACATCTTAATTTTCTTGTTTTGTTTTATTTACAACATTTTAATTAAAAATTTCATTTAATTTTCTCATGTATAAGAGAATAAAAATTAAAATAAATCCCTGTTTAAGCCATTAAATTCTGAGACTAATTTTGACAACAAAATTAAAGAATTTTGACAAAAACCATTACGAAATGCAAATGTTTGCTATTAGAAAAAAAAAACAATTTATATATTTTAGTGGATTTAAAAAGAGGCTCTTTTAAGGGGTTTCTTTGTATATTTTTTAGCTATTTTTTTTGGAGGGGGGGGGGGGGGGGCGAATTTTCGTTAAAATACTGGCCTGAATAACATAGAAAAAAAGGAAGAGCAGAAAATCTTTACATTAATTCAATAAGACTAAGAAGTGGGGACAAGTCAAAAGAACAAAATTGGTAAATAAAATACAGATAAAAGGACGAAACACGAAAATAGAAGTAGAGGATTGAAATAGACTAAAATTAAAAAAAAAATGTTAGCACTGCGATACACAAGTACAGGAAAAGAAGTAGGAATGTGTAATCGGTAAAAGCCGACCATATGGTACTACAGTATTATAAGATTGAGAAAACGATTGCTATTTCGAGCCCATGGGTAATAAGAAATACGCCAACATAAAATTATGGTATAAGGCTAAGATTCATACATATAAGATTTCTTTGTGTATGAGAACTTTTCATTTTAAAGTGATTATAAAGTAGATTAGTAAGTAGAGAGGGGGTGTGGTTTATAAAGGACCTACGTTCATTTCTGTACACGAAAAAGTAGCCAATATGGAAATTATTGTGTCCAATCTTTATCCATATAACATTTATAAGGAAGTTATTGAAAGCATTTTTCGGGAGATTAATCACCCCTATCGTGAATAACAAGTGGAATTTTTGTTCCCATGAAATTTTCATTCCCCTCGAAGGTAAAAAAGCAATCGCGAATCTCATGCACAGAGAAAACAGATTCGTGATCACAACCGAATTTGGCGCCAATCGAATTTCGTCGGTTGCATGTACTATCACACAATTCGGTTCCAATTACTGAAAATTTCGTTGCTTAGCACAATATTTTTGATAGCAACATTTGAATTTTAGTACACTATCAGTCATAACAACTGAATTAATACATAATTGGTGTTCATAACAAGAGATTTGATTGTCGTTATCAATACATTTTTTTTTAACCGGTCAAATGTAGCTCATAAGGGGCAAGGACTTGTCCAAAGGTAACACCAATGAATGGAAAAAATGGCTTATTTAACAGTACGATGTCCTAGGACAGGACCATATAACCCAGCTTGCATTACAAAGAAGAAGTCTTAAAACTACTCCATGGTATACTCCAGATGATTAGCTTTAAAATCGTTTCAAAACGAAAACATGTCGTTAAAAAACGAAGACATGTCGTTTCACTGCAAAATCTTTTTGAAAATGACATGGTCCATACTTGCACTACATTGAACCAGCCCAGGATCAAAATGGATCAACTAGTCCAATATAATTTGCAGGGTATAAAAAAAATAAAACATAAATACATACATATGTATGTACGTGTATATGTTCATACCTATAAGAATACGTGAATTACTTACCCCCATTTATTAAGATTTTGCACATTTTCCATTTTTTACCGCAAAGATAATTTTAAAATATAAAATTAAAAAATATTTTAATCTATTAAATGTTTTGACAGAAAATTTAGTAAGCAGTTGGGGCTTTTAACTATTTTTTAGTTGTGAATTTCGAGTAATTATATTTTCATTTGTTGTACTCGAATTGAAACTATTCCAACAATCAATAATTAGCTGCAATAAATGAATAAACATTTATATTACAAAATTTATTGACGGAAGCAAATTATTGATTGCAATGACCAATATTCAGTATTGCCCTGTATTAAATTCGGTTGTGATTCTAACCATTTGTACTAATTTTTAGAACTCAATTAAATTAGTTATCACAACTAATAAAAGAATTGAAGGAATCATATTTCAATTGGAACATCGTTTTAATAATCAAAAGAATTAAAAATTAGTTAGAACTATACATTTTTAATAGTTGCAATAATAAATCATGTTACTTGATCAATATTTTATTACTGCAACCGTTTCCCAACCAATTTGTTTTCTGTGTGTGTGAAAAATTTTTCACGCTATCAGTTCCAGTGAATGTAAAAAAAGAATAAAGATTAGAAGAAATTAAAAATCAATGAAATTTTTGTTTAAAAACATACACGTAAATATTTTAAAGAAAAGTTAAAATAATTAATCTAAGTAATTAGTATTGGAGGGATAGGTTGATTACAACGTAAGTTTCTTGCACTTTTTAAATTTTATGTAGTAAAATAGTTTCCAAAATTCTGCAACCACTTCTTTCACAAACCCGGCGGCATCAACCTGTTGCTTTGCATTTTGTTGACCAATATATCGGTTTGTGTCTTATTAACGGATCTAGCCCTTAATATTTGATTTACAGGAGGAACTACTAACATACATGTTCTATTCCCTAGCTAAAATAAAGTGAGAAAATCTAAGGGAAACGTGAACAAATTACGAGGGGGGAATTTATTCACGTGAACAATTTTTCACGTTATTATTCTCCTTGGAATAACCTTTTTTTCATGGGAGTTGTTCATGATCGCAAGTATGTGAAAAGGGGAAAAATTACGAGGCAAAAATTATTCACGAAAGGGGTGAATATGTACGTAATCTAAAGTCAAATAAGGACAGATCCCAGTGAACTATGGTAATATGTTTTAGATTGCAAAAAAATAAGCTTGAACCAAATTTAATCAAAATACTAGCATAATAATATGCGTTATGGGCACAAATACTGTATTCCCGAAAGAAGTTTCATAAACTTTTGTCCTTAGAACAATTAAATTAAAATACATTTACCAAATTCATGAAATTATCTAAAAAATTGCGAGCAGAAATATTCATTTAAGCTTTACATGGACAGGCAACCAGCCAGCCGGACGGACACACACCTTTAGATCGATTTAGAAAAGGATTTTAAGACGATCGGTATACTAAAAGCACCAATCTTAAAATAATATGTAACATAAATCACTATGTGCGCTTAAAAACACAGTTCAACGCGAAAAAAATTACGGGGTTCCAACGGTTGGTTGATTCTCGTAGAGGGGGAAATAAAGAAAAAATATATACGTGTGTCGCCGTTTTGAAAGATCACATCGGAATTTTTTGTGTTTTTTACGATTTGCAGGGGCCGTTAGAGCAGTTATATATTCCACAAAAATATTTGCCATAACATAAAATGTCGACGAAAGTGGACAAAAAACATAATTAACAAATGTATTCAGGTTTTCAAGACAAAGTCTTGACAGAAAGAATACGAAAAAACAGAGGAAAGGAGGCAACATGTAATATGAAATTGAAAATGATGGTTAAATATTGATATTTGACTGTTGGTTGGCAGGCACCGCAGTGGTGCAGAGGTTAGAACGTCAAAGAATTCTGATGAAAGAATGTGGGGATTTTTGAAACATGTAAATTCAAACCAGGTTCAAGTCCCAGCTCAGCCAAGAAAATTATCAATAAATTTTAATAAAAATTTCATATTGTAAAATTCCTTCCTTCGGTAAAAATATTTTAATGAAAATGAAATATGATGAACTCAAGCCTAACTAAAAATATTGATATTGAAAATTAACAGTTCAACTAAATCACAATTGCTCTTTTCAGCAAAGTTAAAAAACACACCTTCACATCAGATGTAAAGGAAAGATACGGGCATGTTCTGCAAATCGAAATGAAGTGGAATTGAAATCGAACGAGATTTTAATTTCAACTACTTACAAAATGACTGTATTTTTTTCCTGTTTTGAGAGTTGTTCTTGGAAATATAATTGGTACTCAAAGTATGGAGTTTACAAAAAAGGAATATTTTTATAAACTTTCCTTACAGGCACGTTTTTAAAATTTGTTCGATTTTAAATCCACTTCATTTCGATTTACAGAATATACCCAATCGTTTTATATACCGATATGCTGGAAGAACAGGCCAAAGCTGAGAAACTTAAACCACCTCTAAAATAAAATTCAGATGTGATCTTTCAAAACGCCGACACACGTATAGTTTTTTTTTTGGGTTTTTTTGGAAATTGTTGTACAGTGAAATTTGCCGGGGTGTTCAAACAACAATTCTTCTTTAAGGGACTTCACAGGCAACGAAAATTTCATTCACTTTCTTTTTTTAAATAACGACAATTCTTAGTTTTTATCCAAGTCTATTCCTATCACAATCATTTCTTTAGAAGGAGTTTAATAAATGATTGAACAAATTAATATTGTTTTAGAAATATTAAGGAACTAATTTTATTAACGTCAACTAAAAACTAGGACAACTAAAAAAAAAACTTATTTGTTTCGAGTACCTAAAGAACCATTTCTACTTAAGACTTTTAAATCGAACTAAATAAGTCATTAAAGATCGAATTGTAAAAAAAAAACTACAAAGAAAGTATAGTCGGTCAAGCCCGACCCTATTTGGATCCCATGGCCAATCATGGACCCGGCAAAACCAAAATTTTGTTCTGAAGCTAAGATTCATTTAAGAGTTCTTTACACAATGGCTGAACAAGTGCTATGTGTTTGATTTAAACTGTTTGATTTAAACTAAACGTTTAAACTAATTTTGAAACTAATTAAATTAAAATTGCTTATCAATTTATTTTTATTACCGTTTCAACTCAAATTAAAACTCCCATACCTGACTTATTAAATTGATATCATGCCAATGTGAATGGCAAATTTTATGAAAGAAGAAGAAAAAATAAATAACAACTAACAGTGAAGTAAAAAATTATTAAACTTAAAAAAAACAATTTGCCTTTTTGAGTTTTATTTTATATATTTTTTTTTATATTATGTGGTAAAAATTTGTTTATCTTCTAAAACAGTTTGCTCAAAGTGAATTGACAATGTATGTATGTATGTATATTGAATTGATATTTTCGATTTTTGAACTTAGCAATACGACAAAGTAACGATACAACATTTTGGAATAACAGGCGCTCTACGCACTAGTCATTCAGAGGCGCTGAATACTATACTGCACCGTATTCTAATAATATTACACCTAAAAGCCATAAACGTTAACAGTGCGGTCAGGCTTTCGGCATCGGGATGATGGAAGTCGTGGACGTACGGTCATGCAAGGATCTTACAAAAGCAGCCAACATTTCTGAAACGATCTACGGACTACGGAAATTCAAGGTCATATTTCCGTCAAGGCGGAAATGGAGATGGTGAATCCCTTCTAATAAATACTGGACTGGAGTTTACACTGATAGGTCGAAGATAACCTGCAGTGTTGGTTCTAGGGTTTTCTTGGAAAAGCTGGAAATAAATCTCTATTGCCGTCTTCCGGATAAAGCGAGCGTATTTCAGGCTAAAATACTGGCGATAAGAGAGGCATGTGGAACACTGCATAACAGGAATATTAGCGGCAGAATTGACATTTTTGTCGATAGCCTGTCGGCTTTTATGGCACTTAGGTCGCATAAAGTAACATCTTTTTGCGTTAACCAGAGTAAGAAAGAACTATCTAGACTGAGCAGGCTATCAGACATTAACTTAATTTAGGTCCCTGCGCAAAGAGACCATTACGGCAATGATCAGGCAGATGGGCTGGCTACGATATACCCATATATGACATGAGTCGCTCTAAGCGACTGCTTTACTTCAGTCACAGGGACTTTTCGAGACTGGTTTTTCGAGGACTGACTTACTGGTCACCCTTCCAATGAATGCTTCTGGTGTTGCAGAGAACCGGGAAATGAGGAGACAGTATTTCATCCCCAGTGTGATTGCCTAGTGTTTAATTAAGCACGACACGTTGTTGGCGATCTTTAAAGAACGATGTTATCCACTTTAGGAAGAAAACCCAATCACATCAAGTTTTTAGACCAATAAATCATGATTGATCTTGTTAAAATCCTTTTTAAAGTCTGTAGGATATAAGTTTGCAGGCTGTTATAAAATCCCGTGATGATATATGACACTTAAATTTGTTGAGGTTTATTTTCCCAGACAAAAGCCATGTTGGTTTGGTTATTTTCTCAAGCTGCTTTAGCTCTATAGTTGGTGACATTACAACATCTGCCAGATTTATGAAAAAATATAATGAATTAATCTTCCCATGTAGAAAACTTCATCAAGTTATCTTCAACATTGCGATCAAACCAGCCGGACTACGGTCGGACTGATAGACATCGTTAGGACGACTCAGAAAGTTATTCTTAGTTGATCGGTGTACTTTAAGGTAGCTCTACAACAAATATGTTATACACATCAGCACAAAATCATTATACACCCTCTTCACTATTCTGCTGAGGGGTATAAAAAAAGAGTTTTACATAGCGTTTACATTTGCCAGTACTGGCAAGACAGTAGCAATACATGCAAACTTTTTTACTAATACATGTCTACTGTCTAGCAAATTTAGCAGACAGTAAAATTGGACAGTGATTTGAAGTTTTGTTCGAAAAAGAAAAAAAATCAAGAAGTTAAGTGCTATATTTGTTCACACAATAATGCTATTTTAAGTTATTTTTTAATTTGTTTAGTTCATATAAAACATGTTTTAGCTGGACTTCCACTGCAACACTTACGTTTGGCATATTTTTAAAAGTGAACTGTCTTAACTACTGTCTGGACGCCTACGTCACAAAGACAGTTAGTAGTGTCTTTGGCAACTAATATGTATTTTATTACTGTCTTGCCAGTACTGTCAAATGTAAACGCTTTGTTATTGTTCTAACTTTGCCAACCCTGTGGTATAATCATGTTGACGTAGCGTAAACAGAAGTTCATGTAAAAAAAGTTGAGCTGGCTTAGTCTAAAAGCATCTAAACTAATAGTTTAAATGGCCGACTCTTGGAAATTGCTTGTCTCTTAAAGCAAAAGTTAATTAAGGTTTAGAACTCATATTCCTTATAATTTTTATAAATATAAAGATGTAATGCAAAAAAATTTCTTTAATTTTTTGGGATAAAATATGAATGTTGCCTTTTTTATTTGATAAGCCCGTTTAAAGATAAGAAGAAAAGAGAATATTCTTAAAAAAGGTTTATTTCTAAGACTAAAAGTTTAATGTAGCAGAAGCTTTAAAGGAACTCGTTGTTTTTTGCCCATTTTTTTGGATCTTTTTTTTTTTTTGCTAATTTTCTTAATGTCATTTAAGTATGTTTTTTGCATGTGGCAAAAGTCTGACAGTTTCCTGACAGTAAATATACATTTACGTGACTTTAGGAAAAACAAAACAATAACAAAAATGCAAAGAAAAGATACATGACTGGCAAAAAAAAAAATGGTACTTGATAGAGGTAAATAAATGGATTTTTAAGTAAATTTTATGGAGATGAAAAGGGAAAAATACACAAAAAAATAATCACAGCAAATAAACAAGTAAGAAAGCTAAATTCGGCTGTGCTGAATATTTAATACCCTTCACCTAACGTAGTGCAGCGTCTTAGGCCACTCACCCACTAACAAATATTATCAAATAGAAAGAAAAAAATGTTGAGCACAGTTGTTTTGTTTAACACACATTTCCCTTTTTATGCGTCAAAACATGTATGTATTTGTAATGTGTAAAAAAAGAACATTAAAATAAAACAAGGCGAATTCAACTACAGGTGGTGTCGGAACTACAACAATCCAAAAACAACAGAAACAACATAGGGTTTTTTGCATTGCATTGTTAGTGCCATTAGCTCGAAATGTCAACCATTATTAGCAAAACACTAACAAATCAAAACAAATAAGCCCGAACTGTCAAAATCAGATGCCGTTTCGACACCACCTGTAGTTAATTCGCCTTGAAATAAAACAAGTTAGAGTGTTATATTCGGCTGTGCCGACTCTTTGATACCCTCCACCGACAATTTGAATATTTCAGCAGTCATATCTGTATGATGTCTATTTATTATTAATTTATCTTTATAAAAACAGACATCAGCATTAAAATTGGTTGCGGCTCAGACCTATATGAAATTATTGACCGACAATCTTGAGTAAAATATCTTGATTCGTAACAGTTAAAGCCGAACTTAAACGATTTTCAAGAGGGGGATTTATATTGGAGTCATGGTAAGTTATGAACCAATCATCCCAAAAGTCCGCAGAGGTATTTCTGGTATTAAAAATCATAAATTTCAATACAGTGGTATAATTAGTTTTAGCGTTTACAGTGAATTTCAGAAGGCTGCAAAATATGGGATCTAAGGTAAATTATGGGCCGTATATCACAAAATTGCATGACATTTTTTCTGGCCATATGAAACTAACTTAGAAGAAATTTTACCACAATAAATATATCTGCTACGATTTTAGGCGTATTTAATTAATATAACAGAGTGGGCTATATATGGGGCCTATAGTAAATTATGGACTGATCATCACGAAATTTGTTGGTGCTATTTCTAGTCCTATAAAACTGTGAAGTATTCAATTTTATTCCGATACCATTATAAATAACGGTTTTAGGCGTACTAAACTGTTTTCTGATAGTAGGGTTTATATGGGGCCTAGGGTAAATTATGGACCGATCTTAACGAAATTTTACAGAATTATTTCTAGTCCCATAAAACTGTTACGTGCCATCTTTTGTTATGATAGCACTATTAATTACGGTTTTAGGCATACCAAACTGTTTTCCGGGAGTAGGGTTTATATGGGGCCTAGGGTAAATTATGAACCGATCTTCCTGAAATTTCACAGTGTTATTTCTAGTTTAAAAAACCCGTGACGTGCCAAATTTTATTATGATAGCTTTAATAATTACGGTCTTAGGCGTTCTAAACTGTATTCCGGGAGTAGGGTTTATATGGGGCCTAGGTTAAAATATGGACATATCTTTATTTGATTTTACAGTGTGATTTCTTTTCGAATAAAACGAACATTTGCAAAATTTCATATCATTTCGTGCATTGTTCAATGATTTATGTTAGTTTTTGTAACAAAATTATCAATTTTTTCAAGTGGTGGTTCCACATTTTGATTTATAGCTCTGATCCTACTGAACCGATTTGGCTGGATTTCAATCCCAAACTGCTTAGGATAACCACAAGCAATTTGACTACCAGTTTTTTTTTTATTTCTTTTGAGTTTTTCGAAAGTGTGCGTGTTTTCAACAGACGGACAGACAGTCGGACATGGCTAAATCGACTTAGAATTACTCAAGGAGCCAGAATATATGTACTTTATGGGGGCTGAGGTGAATAATAAAAAATTTTCACACGGAATGACAAACTTAGTATACCCTCTTCTCAACCTATTGTGGTGGAGGGTATAAAAACAAGAAAAAAGGTATTTTATGGGTAAAAATTAGAGAAAGTTGTGGTTTTTTGCTCATATCTCGGCCATTAATGGACCTTTCTGGCAAGTTTTAACAGAATAAATGTGACATAAGCCTATAAAAACATAGTCCCCATCATATCTAGGGTCTTCGGAAAACCTATTTCAATATATATTTTATAGAGTCTAATATTACTAATATTAATATTGTGGAAATAACAAAAGGATTACCAAACTTATATATACCCTTTTCATCTGTTGTAAAGGGTAAAGAAAAGATGCAACAAATGTTCACCAAATTATAATTTTTTTAAAATTCTGTTGTCGAGACCCACACATTTTAGACATGTGAGTGATTTTTAAATAAAATTTAGAAAATTTGTTCATTCAAACCTTAAGAATATGCAAATTAAAAATAAAATAAAGGAAAAAAAAAACGGAAGAAACAGGCCAAAAAAAAAATGAGTAGATGAATGATATTTGAAAATTCGATATCCATGAAAAGCAAGAAAAGAAAGCAAATTGTGTTTAGTTTTGTGATAAGGGAAATTTAAACAAATTATACTGCGTTACAAAACAAAATCTGCAGGGAGATTTCGTACAGCAATTCTTTTTTTTTTGAAGTCCAGAGGATACAAAACTACGAAAAATCTTTTGATTTGTTTAATAAAAATAGCAATGATATAAAAGTTAAAGATAAAAAAAACTCAAAAATAGTTATGCCCAGACACGTCAATAGTGGAGAGTGTATTCGGCCTTATTATGAGTGGCGTCCCAGATAGAATTTTGTATCAACATCGAGTCCTTTAGAAATCAGCTTCACGAGCAAAATAACCACATATTAACTCAGTTTTCGATCATAAATTATAATTTCGTCGTTAGATGGTACCCTACCAGTGAATTACTTGAAAGAATTATTTGTGATACAATTTTCTGATTTTTCTTTTTGAGCAATTTTAAATTCAAAAAGTTTAGAAAGCAATGAATCATTTTTGAATACTTTTTTAATCGCCCAAGTGATAAATTCGTTTTGAATCATCAAAAGTGATCTGAAAAGACTCATTTATGTGATTTCTATAAAAAGTAATAACCCAAATACAAACTGAAGCTGTCGTAGTCGGAAATCCGTCGTTTTTAAAAATTGGTATTATGATTCTCGTAAACGACACAAATACGACAAACTTTCCCATTAAAACCGGGTGAAATTGAAATCGGTGAAGCTTCGCAACTAAAATTTTTGTTGAATCACCGTAGTTTTTCCTGATTTTTAAGAGAAGTTCTGTTAAAGATTAGAGCTCAAATTACACAGTACAACAGCCAATCTGGGGGGTGAGAAATTCAAAGTCAGGGTGATGGTACTAGGTCAGTATAGTAAAACCCTCAAAGGGTTTGGCGTTCGTATGTGTCAGTTTTTTTTTATGACCTTTTAATTGTTTTCCTTTTCTTGATGTTTTTTCGCTTAGTTGTAACATTTTGGCAAAAACGTAGTTTAACATAACTCGAGAACCACTTGTCCGATTTTGATGAAACAAATTTAGAAACATTAAGAATTACAATTTCTCTAATCTGTTTCTATACCGTTTTCCTATATGTGCAACACTTTCGAAGTTAAAAATGAATGTATAAAGGGAAAAAAGTATTTTTTGCCTAAAAATTTAAATATTTTTTTTTTTTTAAATTCATAAAACTGCATCTGTACTATAGGCGATTGGAACTGAAGGTTTTTTATTGGTCTTATGCAGTAAAACCGCCTTCAAGCTGAGTTTTGAACTGTCAATAAATAATCTCCAGTCATCTGCTTCATATTTTATTTCCATTGCATCCATAAATTTTCCTACATCCGGGCAATATGCAGAAGTTTTTTCATCATTCACAAGGAATAAACTTTGGAGTGTTGCCTGACGACATACATTTACATTTCATACATTTACCTAATTGTGAATAAATGAGAAACGCGTGCATCGATTTTCATGATCTATGCCTTTTTTTGCTCATGAGTTATGTGACTTTACGCGAAAGTAATTAGTTTTGGCACTTTTTCCATTTTGGATTTTTTATGAATTTAAAAAAAAAAAATATTTAAATTTTTAGGCAAAAAATACTTTTTTCCCTTCATACATTCATTTTTAACTTCAAAAGTGTTGCACATATAGGAAAACGGTATAAGAACAGATTAGAGAAATTGTAATTCTTAATTTTTCTAAATTTGTTTCATCAAAATCGGACAAGTGGTTCTCGAGTTATGTTAAACTACGTTTTTGCCAAAATGTTACAACTAAGCGAAAAAACATAAAGAAAAGGAAAACAATTAAAAGGTCATAAAAAAAAACTGACACATACGAACGCCAAACCCTTTGAGGGTTTTACTATACTGACCTAGTACCATCACCCTGACTTGGAATTTCTCACCCACAGACAATAATCCCAAAAATGTTCCATAGTGTTATGAATTTAATAAAAGGGAATTATTATCAACTTTTAAGACAGGATGGTTTTAAAATTGTTTTTGATTTCAATTTTACACGTATGAATTCGATTTCGATCCACAACATGACTGATAACTGCTTTTCAATGTTTTGCGAGCTACTTTAATTACCATACTGGATTTATCCGTAACAAATGGTTTCCCATTTTAAATAATATTTAATACTTTCTATTTTTTTAAACTTTTTAATTTTTTAATAGGATTTTTTTGGAAAATTCTTTAAAGTAAACAATATTCTTGAAAAAAACTTCATTTATAACAATAGGTCGCAGGTTGACAAGGTTATGGTACTTTTTATACATATACAGAGCAGATTTTTTGTTTGTAATGCAAACTTATTTATTAGTATCCATTCAAATCTTTATGTGGATTTGCGCAGAATAGGACTTGGTTTTAGACCTATGGTTTCTTCAGAAAAGTTTCTTAGAATTGTCCATAGAATTTTATTTACAATAAGACTTTTCAGTTTTTTTTGAATCCGAAAGAATTTAAAATTTTTAAAAAAATTACACAAAAAAAATATATTCAGAAAAATTATTTTTATTTGAAAGTTGACTAAATGCCGTTAACATTTGATTTGAGGCATATGGGTCTTGACAAAGCACATTTTAGAGGTGCAATTTGGGACCACTGTTTCAAGTATTGTTGGCCATACACTCACAATATTCTGTACGTAAAATTAACTGAAATTGTAACATAAAATAAATGAAAGTTCAATTAAAAACCGGTCTACCTATTTTTCATTTATTTTTAACAAAAAGTTCATTTAATTTTTACTGTCAAAAATTCAACACCATATTCCGTAAAATCAAATAAATATTCAGTTATTTTGTAAAATTTTACTGTCAAAAATTCAACACCATATTCAGTAAAAACGATTAAATATTCAGTTATTTATTAAAATTTTACTGTCAAAAAATTTACCCCATATTCAGTAAAAACAATTAAATATTCAGTTATTTTATTAAATTTTCGTTTACTCCACAAAAGAGCCGAATTTCTAAAAAATACCAGACAGACACCTGTCCGCTTGTTTTTCTTATAAGCGAGAGAGGGAGAATATTTTTATTTACTTACCCAGTTACACACGTTTGTTTTACTTTTGTTGTACTGACCACGTTGTTTACAGAAGAACTCTCAATTATAAGACACCAGCAGCATGACCGATATGGCTTCGCAATTATTTTACTTTTAAAATTTGATGTATTTAACTAAATTATTTTAACAAATAGAAAATGGGAATTGCTTACACAAAACAAGCAATTCATTTTTTATAGATAAGTACAAATTAATTTTTGGTAGTAAAATCATATAAAATAACTAAATATTTAATTGTTTTAACTGAATATGGTGTTGAATTTTTGACAGTAAAATTTTATAAAATAACTGCATATTTATTTGTTTTTACGGAATATGTAGTTAATTTTTTGACAATAAATTTATATAAGATAACTGAATATTGATTTGTTTTAACGGAATTCGCGGTTGAATTTTTGACAGTAAAAATTAAATGAACTTTTCGTTGCTTTAAATTACATTTTTATTTACTTTAACATAAGGAAGAATTTAACTCAATCAACGGACAATATTAACTGCAACTGAAAATCCGTATTAATATGCACTTACTTTTTTGAATAACTGTTAGAATCAGTTAAAAATAAATTTGCTTGGAATTTTAAATGTTTATTTATTTAAAAATGACTGAACGGAATATTTCTAAAATAAACTACAGTCCGTTACTGTAACAATATAGTGAGTGTACATATATCACTATTTCTCGAAACAATGTTGGCCTCCATGGTTTTAATTGCGTTGTGAAAGAAAATTGTAGCAAATCTAGTGATTGGTACTCTTTAATGCGTTTGTGCATTTGCCTTTTTCATCTTTTAATTTTTTTTCTTTTCGCAAATCATCACCATATGTTTTATTTAAAGTTTTCGATTTAAATTTTTTTTTTACATATTTTGACATTTCATTACTGTCAATCGGCACCATCTTAAATTTGTATTGCCAATATTGCTTCATTTTCAAACAATTTTGCGAAAGTAATAGACAGAGTACCAAGTTGGCATTTAACTCTCGCATCGAAATTGTATTCGCATCGCAATAGGGATTAACCCCCCTGTTTTATTAATGTACAGGAAATAGTCGAGAACTCGGAGCAGCAGCTAATCTCATGGTGGTGACAAAAAATGCTTTTACCAACCGCCTTTAAGTGTGAAAGCAACCTGCACACCCAGCTAGCAATTTGAGTGTATAATTCGCCTAGATTATTCACTCGCCCCTTTGTATAGGAGCTGGAGATATATAGAAATAATCTCCGCTGCTTTTGGAAAAAGGCTAGCAGCATCCATTGAGTCGCAACAGCATCTGGAATATAATCCTCTCTCAGGCCGAACTCTTCCACAAGTGGTAAAAAATCTGCCTTTTTAGTGGCGAGCAGGTAAAAAGTTCTTTAAAGAAAATCTTTCTTAAAGACAGGAAGCATTTTCCGCAAGTAGCTTACTAACTAACGGAGGCTACATCTTGTCTTACCAGGACCTCGGAGGACAATTGACAGATTAATTTCCCGAGATCAATTTATCGCAAAATTTGATTTCAATAAGTTAATGGTAGCGTTTTCCGTATGACACGTAGATCCATACTTTTGAAACCATATCAAGGTCATTAAAAAAAAAAATTATTTTGCTGCGGTATCGTTCTCCATTGACTGTGAAGCGAGCTCCGGCTTGATTTTTTTTTTTTAAATTACGGTCCGACGATGCCATCAGCGAGCAAAGCGCACTAAACGGTGCATTTTTATGGAATCAATGGACACTGTAGAACCTGTTGCAGAATGCTGTAACTTTGTTTATTAACAAACATTTTTAAATGGAGGATTATGTGTGCCAAAAAAATCACGATTTTTAAACTGAATTTTGATAATTTAGTACCGTTGTTTAAGCATGAATATTTTCATGATGATTTGCCAGCGTAATTCTAAATGTCATAAAGTGAGCGAAATATGGCAGTTAGTTTGACAGCTAACCCTTTTAATTATTCTATTTGGATTTAAAATAAAAGGCTTTCGCAAGTACAAAAATTCTTAAACAAATAAAAAAAAAATATCAGTCAATCACCCCTATTCTGCGTTTCGATTCGGATCGAAATTTTCTCCGTTTTTGGCAACTTTGGAGTTTTGTGCCAATGTTCTGTAACTCCCGCGTTGAGAAACTTTTCGATTGAAATGTGAAAAATGAAACAAAAATACCATAAGTTGAAACAAACATGTTTTTCTCACTTAACTGTTACTGAAACATTTTTGGCGAGTAATTTCCTTACGTTACAGCTATTACACACCAAAAATTATACAGTAACAGTTTAGTGAGAAAAACATGTTTGTTTCAATTTATGGTATTTTTGTTTCAGTTCTCACATTTCAATCGAAAAGTTTTTCAACGCGGGAGTTACAGAATATGGGCACAGAATACCAAAGTTGCCAAAAACGGAGAAAATTTCGATCCGAATCGAAACGCAGAATAGGGATCAATATCTTTGCTCTTACTGTGAAAAGACTACAAATTAAAAAATCTAGTTTACAATAGTTAAAACTGACTGAACTGAACTGATAGAAAAAGTGTGTTCATTAGCTACTTATTATAGTTTTAACGCCTATAAGATGTTTAAAAATCATTAAAATCAGTTCAGATTTCTTGAAGTTACGAAAGGAATAATTTCCTGTAACTGCCCCTTGCTAAAACAGGGCCTCCGCAATAACAGTAATCAAATAGTCTAAGTTATAAGCTTTTAATTGTTGCTTGTGTTCAACAAATCCGCCTTAGTAGCTTAGAAGTTCTCTATTTTTTTCTTAATTTTACCCCCACTGTGCATCGCTCAAATAAGCAGAAAAAAGTCAATAAAATAAAGTAAAATTGAAACAAGCTTTTTCTTTTTTTTATTTAATCTTATTTTTTTTAAACCCACATAACCTCCCAATGGAATCATTTTCTTTATGGATTTTAAACTGAATATTTACAATTGTTGAACGCTTAAATTTGTTATTTATCAGACGGATTACTTGGCCTAAACTATACCAAGCAAATAAAGCGTAGGTTTATAAATTATTAACACAAATACACAAACGCAAATACTTAAACGTAAAATCCACTTGTTTTAGAAAATAAACCCAGCATCCTTTTTCTCCCTTTTCCACAAAGCAAACACAGCTTTCTATATGAAAACTGTGTAAATACAAATTAAAAATCATACATTTTTAGCATTATTGACCAATAAAACTAAAGTACACTAAAAATCCAAAAGAGGGGGAAATACCAAAAAAAGCGGGGGGTGGGGGGAGGGAAAGGAAACAGTTACAATTTAAATCTACTAAAAATCTGCTACTAAAACATAAACAATCTGTTGCCAAAACTTGTTAGATCCTCAACATACGCACACATTTGAACACTACACCCCTTTACTTAAATGTGCGTGTGTGCAAATAGATGTACAATGTTGTTGTATTAAGAGTTTCGGGACCAAATGTCCTCGGGTGTTGTAAAATACTTGATTTTGTTTTTGTAGTTCTCTTTAACAGAATATTGCTTTTTCATACGGTTCTTTGGTTGCTATTAAACAGCAACAGCAACAGCAACAACAACAACAACAGAAACAGTGAAAAGGATGTTTGCCTGTGGATGTAAGTGTTGCCACAAATGTTGCAGTTTATAATTTAATGGCCGACAACTGAATGCCATAAACAAAACTGGATAAAAAAAGAAAAAACAAAAATTACACCAAATTTACTTATGTGAAATGAAAGTTGAGAATGTCTGTATAATAAACCCACCAGTTGCTAAATGAAATAACAATAACAACAGTAACAGTAACAACAAATAACAGCAACATTTAGCTGCAGAAAAGACTGTGAAAATGCCAAAATGAAAATTAATACAAACACTCATCCAGCTCACATACATACAAATGCTAACCCAGCAAGCGTTCCAGTTTTAGCTTTACTTGATGGTGATTTTTAGGAGAAATGGCAGTTTTTCTACTTAGACTGCAGTTTTTTAAGCCCTGAGTGTTTGAGAACAACATTTTAATAATTTACAAGTTCTTTCTTGTAGGTATTTTTACAAAAACTATACAATTCTGAAACTGTGCTAGAACTTGAAACTTTTTTTTGAGACAAGCTGGGTACCTCTTGCTTTAACATAATTCGGGTACGCTAAATCCAATGGTGCTTACCGTTTTTTTAAGTAAGATCTGGTTTTCGAGATATACCGTTATTTTTAAAATAGAGGAAGTTGCACAACATATATTCGCGTATCTCAAAAATGGCTTAGTTTATTGAAATTACTATAAAAACCAAAATCCCGCAATAAAATTTTTTTATGTAAAGTTAAACGTTTTTCTAATATTTTAGAACCATAATTTTTTTTGCAAAAAAAAAAAAAAATAGCTTTTAGCAAAAACGTAAATCTGTCAAGAACTTTTGATTTTGTTCACAAGATACGAAAAATTTAAATTAATTTAAGAATTTCATAAAACGCAGTATTTGTATGGGAGCCCCCCTAAGAAGTGGGGCCAAAGGGTAAGTATGTCTCGAGAAAATGTTAAGGACAAAAAAAAAAAATAAATGAGGTCAGTCGTACACTTTTATCCCCTCAGAGGCGGTTCCTGGACAGTTATGGGACTTTTTCTTCAATATATTTCTAGTCTGTATTGAAAATTTTTTATGGCAGCCCCCTTAAGGAATGGCCATAGCGGGTAGGTATGTTAGAAATAAATAATTTAGATGAAAAATAAAGTGGGGTTGGTCTTATATTTGACCCATCTAGGGTTTTTATGAATTTTTAACAAACAAAAATTTCAAAATTTCGCTAAAATTAAATTGCAAAAAAATTGTTTTTAAAACGACTGAGTATATTAGAAAAAGTTAAACTCTACTTAAAAACAATTTTATAGCGGAATTTTGGTGTTTTAGTAATTTCAATAAACTAAGCCATTTTTGAGTTACGAGAATATACGTTGTGCAACCTCCTCCATTGTTGAAAGAACGGTATATCTCGAAAACCAGAGCTAGCCCAGAAAAACGGTTAGCACCATTTGATTCATCGTATCCGAATTCTGTTTAAACACCAGATGCCCGGCTTGTCTGTTTTTTCAACTAGCACAGTGTAATTATTTGGGAATTATGATTAAGTCTTTGTACACAATTTAAACGTTTGATTTTATGTTTGTTGGGTATGCACATGCATACTTGTCGTTATATTGAAAAACTAATATATGTATATGAGTTCAAATTGTTCTGTTTTTATTGCAAAATATATACAGTTGTAAAGATTTTAATATATGGATTAGGGCCATTCAGAAAAACTTAAACAATTTTACAAGCATTATATATTTATTTTTGCCAAACAGGTTTTTATAGAAAACGACTACAAATAAAAAGTGTTATCTGTCATTCAACTTCAGTCTTACTCCCCTAGAATTTATTTGTCAGTTATAAAACAGTGAGTGCTGGTAATTGTAATCACCGGTCGACGAAAAATGGGCTAATAAAAACTGTATATCTAGAAGTCATAAAGCAGAAATTTTATTACGGCATTCGATATCGACTAAAATCTCTTTTAAAACTTTACTTTAATTTCAATGGATATCTAATACTGTAGTTTGATCTTAAAACTTAAGCTTTCAAAATCAAGGGTGGTTAAATTTTTAAGGGCCGATGTTGATTTTAAATAAAATATGAATTATTTAGAAAATTATTGTCATTTCTCTTTATAATGATAATAATTAATAATTAAGAGAAGACTTTCCAAATTCACATTTGTCACAATTGATTGTAACTCCGTACTCACGTAATCTTGAAAATATTTGCCGTAAATGATCCTCATGCTCTTCATCATTTTTAGATGCTACAAGAATGTCATCAATATAAGCAAAACAGAGATCTAAACCACGCAAAACTTCGTTAATAAAGCGCTGGAATGTCTGCGCCGCATTCCAGAGGCCAAAAGTCATTCTTGTGAATTCAAATAACCCAAACGGAGTTATTATTGCGGTTTTAGGGATGTCACTCTCCTTAACTGGTATTTGAAAATACGCTTTGACTAAGTCAATTTTAGAATAAAATTTCTTACCGGCAAGCATGTATGAGAAATCGTGGATGTGCGGAACCGGATAACGATCGGGAACTGTTATATTGTTCAGTGCTCTGTAATCCCCGCAGGGACGCCATATGCTGTTACCTTTTTGAACCATATGAAGAGGGCTCGCCCAACAGCTTTTCGAAGGTCGACAAATGCCAAAATCAAGCATGTATTCAAATTCTTGCTTTGCTACTTTCAATTTTTCTGGAGAAAGTCTACGTGGTTTTGCATAGACTTTTGATCCATTCGTTTCAATTTCATGGGCCACAGAATGTTTAACTTGTGGCAATTTTTTACTAGGAACGGTGACGTCAGCGAATTCTAAAAGAATTGATTGAAACCTGCCAGGCTCTTTTGAAACGCTCTTGAGAGTTAAATCTTGCGGAACTGAACAAATGCCGAACGTTTTAAGATTGGTTGTAGAATCGACTAAGCAATTATTCTTCATATCAACTAGAAGCCCATAATGCTTAAGAAAATCTGATCCAATTATTGGGCGTGTTACGTCAGCCACAATAAAAGACCAAAGGAATCTTCGTCTTAGACCAATTTTGCAGTTGATAATTCTATTTCCATATGTTCGAATTTTTGTGTTGTTTGCAGCATAAAGGACAAATGAAGTTGGAGTTTTTGATTTTTCTACGTCTGTAGCAGGATACACGGATAAGTCTGCACCGGTGTCGATAAGGTACCTGAACTTCGACTCAGAATCTTGAATGAACAGGCGACTTATTTGTTGGCAGCCTTCACCCGTCACCATTGATGAAGTGCCTAATTGTTTTCCGATTGTTTGAAAGAACATGGTGAGCGGCATTTTGTCGCTCGAGAACCAAATTTGTGGTGGTACCAGCATAATGGTTGTACAGAAGTTGAACGGGTTCGGCTACGGGACGAAGTTTTTGATGCGCTTCTACGGCGGCGATGGTTACCAATAGATAATGATTCTATTTTAGAAATGACATCAGCAATTTTCTTCTCTATTGCATTTATCCGATCATCGCCGTTTGTGGAAACTGCGTTGACAATGCTTGCGTCATCAGATTGGTTATGAATTTTATCAGCAATAAGAGACAGCTTATCGACTGTATCATTACTAACCGATAAAACAGCTTTAGTTGTACTTGGAAGACGTTGAATCCACAATGTTTTGAGTAAATCTTCAGAAACTTTTCCGGATGCCAATGCACGCATTTCTCTTAAAAGAGTGGATGGTTTTTTGTCACCAATGGTTACGTTTTCCAGAAGCTGGCGAAGTCTCCTTTCCTCAGATTCAATAAACTCGTTTAATAATGCCAACTTAAGGGTTTCATATTTGTTTCCAGCTGGCGGTTCTTCAACAATATGACTTACATGGTTCAAGATGCTGCTTTCAATAGAACCAACCAATGTATGGTATTTCGTCACATCTGAAGTTATAGCAGAAGTAACAAATTGTGACTCTAATTGACGAAACCATAGTTTCGGGTTTTGACGCCAAAATGGAGGAACGCGTATAGCAACTCGCGAGATTTCGGATGAAATTGAAGAAGCGGCAGATCCAAATTCCTCTGAAGTTGACATCGTTAATAATTTAAAAAATACTCGGGGTCACCAATGTTGGTTTTTATATTACAAAAGTTAAAACTCAACTAGAAATTATTTTATTTTCATTTTCCAAACAATAAAAAATACAAAATTAACAAACTAAAAAATGAACTATTGATTATTTTAAAATTAATTTTCAAAGTAGAGATATAAACAAGTGTTTATTCGCCACAAGTTCAATTATGTATGGAACAAAATATCGGCTAAATGGCCGCCGCGACTTCAGCGGCACACCCACATCCGAGGGTCCAAATTTTCGATGACGCTGAGGCATAATTGAGGTTCTATGCCGTTAACGTGCCGAATTATATCATCCTTTAGCTCTTGAATTGCTGCTGGCTTATCGAGGTACACCTTTTCTTTCAAATAACCCCAAAGAAAGAAGTCCAACGGTGTCAAATCGCATGATCTTGGCGGCCAATTGACAGCGCCACCACGTGAAATAACACGGCCATTGAATTTGTCGCGCAAAAGAGCCACTGTTTCGTTAGCTGTGTGGCAAGTGGCACCGTTCTGTTGAAACCACATATCGTCCACATCCATATCTTCCAATAAAAGGCCATAAAAATTTCGTTCACAGTAACTGCCTGGCCGGCCTCATTTTGGAAAAAATAAGGCCCGATGATGCCGCCAGCCCATAAACCGCATCAAACAGTCACTCTTTATGGGTGCATTGGTTTTTCGACAATCACTCTTGGATTATCATTCGCCCAAATCGGCAATTCTGCTTATTGACGAATCCACTGAGGTGAAAATGTGCCTCATCACTGAAGATGATTTTCTTCGAAAATTGATCATCCATTTTCGTAATACGCCTGAATAACTTTAACGCGATTGTGTATCTTTCCATGGTTCAGTTTGCGTTAGTCTGAAATTGAGAAATGTCAAATGAAATGCAGAAAAAAACTTGACGTTTTGGTGTGGTTCGCATTCAACATCGTCCCTTTTGCACCCTTTACATAAATATTAAATTTGAAACCACCCTGTTATACTACAGGGTATTAAATAAGCTGTAAACATTGTCGTAAACAAATTTTTAAATAAATTAAAATTAGAGCCATAAATTGAATTATTGCTTAATTAAACTTTAACAAGTACACACAACTTTCTTTCCCTTGATGTAAAAACGTCTTTTTAGTAAAAAAAGTTATAATTACTTGAAAAAAGGCAAAATATGTTTAATTGTGTTTTTTTGTTTTTTATTTCAATTATTTTTTGTTTCTTCCTAATTATGAGCCACCCTATTTTCGCTAAGTGCACGTTATTAAAATAAAAATAAAAAAAATAAACGTTGAATAAACAGTTTAGTAAAATATTTACGATTGCAAAAAAGCATGAAAATGACAATAAAAATAACCATAATTTTCTTATTTAAGCCACCGAGGAAATTCCTTCCAAGTTTCTTTTTCTTTATTCATTTCAATTTTATATTATAATTAAAATTTCTGAATAGTTGGTAACTTAAAATTAATAATCAATTATATAAAATTAAAGAGGATATATATTAAAAACTAAAGGAAAAGTTCATTAAATCTATACCTAAAGCACACTAAATCATAAAAAAGCAAAACTAAAAATTCAAAAATGGAGAAGCCAAAAACTGGCTTTAAAAAATGTTTGAATTTTTTTTTTATCAAATCGAGTTTCACGGCGAAGTTTGTAGGCGAGAAAGGAAAAAGGTAAAGTGTGTCACGCATACAGCGTTGCCCCCTTAAGCCTAGTTTACACGGTAATACATTGTATTACGACATGATGTTAAATGAGAAAAATTATATCATGTAAAAGCAAAATGTATTGAGTAAGAGAGAATACGAATACAAAATCTGACAAGCGGTCGGTAAATGTTTTTTTTTCTAAACCATTTTAGAAACTTATGTATTCTCATCACACCAGAGGTGTATTTTAAGAAAGTATATTGAAGGGGGTAGCATTTTTATACAATTACAAAAACAACTAAAATCCACTCAGGAAATGTTCATGTTGTTCTTGTAAAAATTTAAAACTGCAACCATCTGCTTTTTTGTTATTATTTTTTATTTTACTTCTACCATCCGTGTAAACATGAACTATACTTACAACAGATTTTTGTTTTTTTTTTTAAGTACGGAGAGAATTTCATATTATTTTGATTCTACAAAGTCGTAATACATTGTATTTCCGTGTAAACTAGCCTTTACCAACAAACTTCGTCTGTCTGCCTTCTCACGGAAAAACATTTTGCACCAGTAAAAGCATTAATCAAAAATAAAATCAGTTTTAATTAAAAATTTAATCAAGTGATTTAAAAATGTAATCAAGTGTATTAAACGTTTAATTGACAATATTAATTTGCACCAGTAAATAAATGTCACTTTATAAAGGGGGACTTAAAGAAGACAGTGACACAAGTGAGATTTTCATGGTCGCTTTAGATTTGATTTGGTTTATGAAAAAAAAAGATTTTGAAAAATTTCAGGTTGTACCTGGTTTTGATTTATGGCCAATTTCACCAATTCTATTTAATATCAATTTATATTAAAATATATAGTTGCTCATAAATATAATTTTATTTTTATTTGACATGAAAAAAGAATTTTAAGCATAAATTGATATAAAAATAAATTTGTGAAATCGGCCATTGGTGTGCGATATATAAAAAAATAATGAGTTTGTTTGAGCGTTCCCTATAAACTCCTAAACTAATACCCCGATTTTTCTGGTTTCCAGATAACCCGTCGCTCAACATGTTTAGGCTATAAATGTTTGTAGGACAGCAAAAGAAATCACACCAACAAATGGTGCAAAAACGCATCATAAGATGGCTACACCAAAATACCCTGCAAAATGTAGCACGCCACTACACATTTGTAGATGACAGTACAAAAGAAGCACGAAACAAGTGAGAAGGTATAGTCGGTTACGCCCGCCTATATAATACCCTACACCACAGACTTTAAAAAAAAACTTTTCACGAGCGTACCTTATTTGGGACCCAAGGGCAATCTTTGACCCGCCAGGACAAAACTATGTTATGAGGTTAAGATTCATGTAAATGATCTTTGTGCAGAATACAATTTAGATAACTTCATCTATATAAAATTGTTTTGTCATTAAGTGGTTTTAGGGAGAGGGTTTATACAGGACCTTTGTTCAATTCTGGACCTACCAACACAATACATTACATAACAGCGATCGTAAAAGTTACTGTCACCAAATTTTTTGTCAATAAATATATTCATAAGGAAGTTATGGCTTTAACAGCTTTTTTCGGTATTAGTATTTGTAAAGATCAAATGTAGACTGATTCCAATAAAATTTCTCAGTTGAAACCAGAAACGCTTAGCGATTGTTCTTGCGCCTTGGTTTTGGAAAAACGCAAAGCTTTTATAGTCATCTGAATAGGTTTATATCAATGCTTAGAACTTCACTTAAATCTGTTAAATAGTATCAGAGAGGAAAAAATGGCTCTATAATTCCCCTGGTGGTCCTATCTTTGACAAAAATTTATTTCTTATGTGCCCATCTTAACAAGGATCTACCTTTGGTATACGTTTTATCAAAATCGGTTCGATAGTTTTGTAGAGGCAGAATATGCCACCTACCCCCCCCCCCCTTGTGGTCCTTGTTTAAAAAAATATATAGCCTCAAGCCATCTACACAAAATTGGTTTCATAATGAAACCGGTTTGGAATGGCTTCAGAGTCTATTTATGTACATTAGAGTGCTCCAAGATTGTACGATCGAAAAAAAAATGTCAAGGTTTCTCCTCCTAGATAATAGGATAACGCTAACTAGCGTCGCAATGACGCTGAACGTTTGAAAGTGCCTTTAAAAGGGGGAAAAATAGATTTTTCTCAATTTTTGTAAAAATTTTGCCATGAAATATTTACATCTGCAATCAAAAGTAAAAAAATAAGACATAAAAAACAATATTTGGTTAAAAAATATTAAAGTTATTAAGATTTCTCCAGGCCATTAAAGTGTCTCAGGATACCATTAACAAGAAATGTAGAAAAAAAATTAACATTTGTTTAAAAAAATATTTCAACATGAGCTTATTTTTACTTAAAATATACCCATATTAACTTGTACATAAGTTTTGTTTGTGTACGATACCTTTAACACATGCACCAAAAAAAAAAAGATTTTTTTTTAACGGCAGTTTGAAAACTGCACTTTGAAATTTTTAAAAATTTTGTTTAACAAATTTCCGATTTTTTTGATTATTACCTTGGAATTTATTAAAAATATACTAGGGAAAAAAATATGAAAAAATTATATCAATACTTCCAAAGGTTTTTCCGTGTCTGAATTTTACATATTGCGATTTTCGGGAAAAACTAATTTTTTTGGCCATATTTTGGCGAATGAGCTCAATTTCCTAACTGTGATCCAGAACATTATAGTCCAGATAATTTTAAATATACTCTGAAGGTTTTACTTAAATCGGAAAACAATTACGCTTAAATCATGAAGGTCAAATTTTTGACATATGGGTATGGGTATTTCCACAGGATAGTCTACTTTTTGTCATGTTACGACACAAAGCTTTTAAAATTGTTTATCAAAGAATAATTTATATATGTGGGGACGGGAATTAACGGACGAACGACAAGAAGTGGCAACTCTTATTAGGATTGCAACACTGACATGAATTGACAGGAATTGACTAACGAATGACTGGGAAATGGACGAGTAGAGGGCTGATCGACGAGAACAGGACTAGACACTGGCAGTTGAAGTTTAGATTTTGGACAGATAACTACATTATTTCTATTATAAGCTTTAGCACGTAATCCATTTACAATTAAATAAAATTGAATTCTTTTTAATTTAAACAAAAAAGAACATTGGTTTCATTAAAATCCTACATATATGTATTATTAAATTTTTATGTTTTTTGGTGTAAAGCGTAATTATGTAAAAGAGAGGAACATTTTAACAATATGGGTCTGAAATACAAGATTAATTGCTTGCTAAAGTCACGTAAAATTTCTGTGGAAGTGCCCATATTTGGAATTTCTAAAGGAAAGATAGCGAAATATTCTATATTTGTATGCCGATTTTTATGAAACTGGAGAGAAATATACCCTTAAGTCGTACATAGACAAACCGTGCAAAATAGAGGTTAACCCTTAAATGCACTTGGGGTCAAAAAGACCACAAACTTTAAAAAAAATTTGCCAATTTGAATGGTGCTACAAATCATTTGATAATTTAAAGAATTTCACACTAGACCACAAATATTTTTTTTTTACACAACGTGTAGCTACAAAACATAACACAATTCTAGGGGATGGGTTGGGTTTTGGTAAAAATTCGCAAGTTAATTGTTTTGGAGCGTACATAGAAGATATTATATTAGCATTTATAATTTTAATCGTAAAAAAAATTTATAATTTTTAAAGTCTGTAACTTGGAGAATACCGTTTTTTTTTCTAATAACTAAATGTTCATCTCCAGGCAAAAATGTCACAGCCCACCATTAAAACGTCGGCAGTATCTATAAATTCTCGCTCATTTTCTTGTTTTAACTTTTTATTTCCTTTTGTTTTTCATTTCCTGTTCACAAAATGTATGAAATTTAATGAAAGTATGGTACCATTGTTGGCAGAATAATTGTCCAAGTATATGTGAGGGCATTAGAAAAAACATTGTCAAAATAAAACAAAATTTTATTTTATGACGGCTGTCTACGACAACATGTTATGTCAAATTGTATGGAAAATGTGGTCTCGACGCAGTTCTGTTTAAACACTAAGAGATCGAAAAACATTTTAAATACTTTTATTATTTATTATTTTTTTTAAATTTATTGCCTGCTTGCTATTTCCCATTTCCTACTTTTTCCCCTGTCTTCCGTATTCAAATTGAAATGTTAGTGTTAACAATGAAATTTTATTAAACAAGATTAAGTGCTTTAGTTTTAGTACTTTTTTGTGTCGTATCCTCTAATTTCTATTAAATGTTTGTGATTACAAAAATTGTAGGAAACCCAAAATAAGGCGAGACCCCCCAGCTCAACCATCGCCACTTTTTATAATAATTATTTTTTTTTTTCTTCTTTTGGCCTGTTTTGTTATAGTGATAAAAGTCTTAATTGAAATATTAAAAAAAAACGTTAGTAAAAAAGGAAACAACAATGAAAACATTTTGAAAAAAAAATATATATATATTTATTGATAACAGTTGAAACCAACATAATATTATTCACTCCCACCTGGCCCTCTTGCGTGCACAGCTGTTTGTTGACTGAAAACAAGAGCCGTGCGGGTGGCAAACTGGACAACTGAACAAGTTTTGCCCAGTGTTTCCTTTTTTTTTTTGAAAGAAAAGTTATTGAAAAACGAAACACAGCCACTAAAAATTTCATTTCAAACAAAAGTTTAACAAAATAAAAAAAAAAAAAATAAAAAATAAAATTGACCATTTGTATTTATCCCCACAACCTTTTCAATACTAAGCTGTATTCTCCTCATGCCCCTTGGAAATAATAATTGGCATCAAAAAAAAAAAAGAAGTTTTGAAACGGTTTCTTTTTACCTCTGAAACGAAAGGACTTTAATAACAACAATAAGCAGGTGTAATTCATAACATTTAGATTTAAAGATAAAAAGAAAAGCAAACATTTGGACGGCCAGTATGTGCCACATACCCAGATACCACCCCCACCTCTAAAAATAAATTAACCTTAAGGACCTTAAATTTCTTATTTTGGTCATATAATAAGTAAAAGAAACATAAACAGGAAAAATAGCTGTTACCTTTTTTAAAAAGAAAGAAGGAAAGTAAAAGAAAAAATAAACACAGAAAGAGATGGGGAAGGATATTAAGAATTCAAGCAAAAAGCTTAATGAAATATTGTTCGGCTATAGACAATAAAGCCTAAATGTTTTTAATATTTAACTAAGGCAAATACGAGGAGCTGTCCTTAGACATCGCCCTCTTAAGTACTATAACTGTTTAAATGTTTTTTTTTTTAGTATTTCTGTGGCTAAAAGAGCCAGTCAGTGGTTTCGTTAAGCGAGAGTAAAATCGGTCATTAGAGTATTAAGTGGGATTGTCTGAACCAGGTATGGGAAAGTGAGTTTTAAATTCTATACACTTGCTTTTAAAATTGTTTTTTTTTTAGTGTAATTGCAACAAAAAAAAAATTATATAAGAAAAACGGGAAAAAACGATAGGCGTAACCATATTACGCCTATCGTTTTTTCCTCAAACAGGGTTTGAGGGAAATTTTACTGACGATTGGAGTCAATATTTTTTTTTTCTGTATGATTTTATAAACCGACCGTTTTTAAAGAAATTGAGTTAGGTTTGGGTTATAGATATTGTTACGTTACTGCCTTTTAATAACGTTTTGCTTTATTTCCTTTATAATAAACCGGTTCGAGTTCTTTATTTTATTTTAAATAAAACTAAATAATCACAACACTATAAACACTGTTAACGATTTACACAACTTTATTAAGTACTAAGTCACTTTAACAACCGTAATTTATAGCTTTTATTCCACAGCCAACTATAATTTTCTCCGCGTGATACGTTATTGACAAAGTCTGAACTTAGAATGATCTAACTATGCTAACCGCCGCAAGTATTTATACTGCAATTCGGCCATCTAGAACATTCGAAATATTTTTCGAAGGTTCGAGGCTTTACTATTCACCACTCTTAAAGTCTATTTGATTTATGGCAGCACTTATGTTTACATAATTTCACCACTTATACTGAAGCTTTTTTTAACGGTCATTTCGAGGGCTTTCTGCACATTGGGATTGAAGTGTACTAAATTATAACAATTTTTAATAAAAATGTAAACTAATAAAATTACTTATGAATACAAGATAACTAATAAATACAAGATAACTAAAAATTATAACTAATTCTTAACCAATAATTACTTTCGTAACAATATTTTCAATAGCCCCTTTATGAACCCAAAGCCTGTTCCACGGATTTTTAATGGTTTCTGAGATATTAAGCATTAATTTTGCTCCATATCAACTATTTTAAAGTTGATTAAGTATTGTTTTACTCTACACGCCAATGTTTGGCGAATGCTGAAAATTTCTTATACAAAAACGTACAAAACAAATTGCGCTCTTGCTTTGCCGTATGAAAAACAAGTAGTTAAAGCAAAATAAAAATCAAATGCCAACAACACAATACACAGCTTTAAGTATACGTATTCAGCATAAAAAGCTACTTTTTAGAAATGAATTTTGAACAGTGACGTATGCGGCACAAAACCATAATATTCACTTTTAATAATATACTAATAAAATTCTTAGTTCGTTTGTGAACGTTCACAAAAATTTAAATTTTTCTTCAAAACATATGATAGTAGCAGTGGTGAAAATATACAAAAACTGGGTTATATTTTCAGAAAACTAATTGCCATTTTTCTTCGCTGTGACTTTTTGGCATATGCTCCAAACCAATAAAGATGTGACGATTTATTTAAATAATTAAAATCTAGTTTGGAAACATGCCACTAAATAAGTCCCCACGAAATAAGACCGCAGAAAATAGATGAAATAAATCGCCAAAAAATTTTCAGAAAGCAACAACAACGTTTTTTGGGGACTTACTTCTTTTGTTTTTGGGACTTATTTCATTTTGATATTGGGGGCTTATTTCGTATTAAATAACTCACCAAATGTCTGTAATGAAATAATTGACAAATTTTATTTATTTGTAAACAATACAAATTATATCCTGTTAAATTTACTGCATACGTTTACCATACATAAAAAAGGGGATAGAATAAAAATCTCTAATTTAAGAACCCCGAAATGTCAAAAACAATATTATATTTAGATCCCGAATTCCCAAATCTGGAATTTTAAAACTGGACCACAACTAACTAGAGGTTACCTGCATAGCAGGCCTTCGGCCGGGCGCATGCTTTTGCTCCTCTATGGTGTAACAAATACCGACTTGAATTTAAGCAAATTTTAAATGCGAATTTATTTCAGTTAGCTAAAAAATTTTAAAAAATTGTTGATTTCAAGGCGAATTCATTACAAGTGGCCTAAAAAGCCCTGCTGATTACTTTTTTGTAGCTTTATCATTGTTGGATGTCAAATTTTCGTTAATTATCTTTGTTTCTGTTTTAGAAAAAAGTACAATAATTTAACGAAAACAAATTGCTTGTGGTTCTTGTACGAGTTGTACTTGTTGTAGTACCGAGGTTACTTGAAATGAATTCGCCTCGGTTGCTTTTTAAAAAATGATTTTGTTTAAAATGATTTGAGAAAAGTTCCGATAAAAATTACAGCAAAATAAAGTTTAAGTTTCCAAAGTCAAAGGCCCTGTTTCTCAAAACTGCAACTTACAAATCTAACGGTAAAAAACTATTTTCAATTTGAAAAAGAAAAGGGTGGCGCATAAGTAACGTTATGATTTTATAAGTGAATAACTTTTTTTGTTGTTGTAAGGGTTAATAAAAATATATGAAAAGATTATTGTTATATGTTTATCATATTATCCATATTTTATTATATAAAACCATGTTAGGGTTTCAATGAATATCGTTACAGAAAGATGATCCGCAGATTTTTGTGGCGAAAAATTAAAGATTTAGACGAAGAGAATAAGTGGTTTTAACAGAATGGTGCCAATGTCCACATAGTAAGAGAAACAATGGATCTTTGAAAGAAAAGTTCGAAAATCAAGTTATTTGTCATAGTGGAGGAGTAAATTGGCCACCAAGATCGTGCGATTTGACACCTTTAGGCCCGTTTTCACGACTTACCTTTAAAGTTCGATATAGTTAACGCTACCTTTAGCACTAGTGAGGAATAAAGTTACCTTCAACTATTTTTCGTTTTCACAACTTCTGTATAAAATAAACTTTACATTTTTAAAAAAGTGGCAATACTAAAGAAAATACCGATTATTTTTGCCAAAATAAAAATACGAACTGGCAACTACGTACTTTTTTACATTTGCAAAATATACGTATAATTGGAGTTGCCATATATAAAAAATATGTAAATATAATATGGCAATCTCAAATCTAAACCTTACGACAAAAGTTAAAGGTAGAACGTTCCTCTCTTTAGCTTATTCTTCAGTTTAAGGTTAAAGAGAACTTGTGATAATTAAAAACTCATTATCTGTTCGATAACTTCCTACATTTAGCTATCGTTAAGTCGTGAAAAAGGGCCTTAGACTATTTTTTGTGGGGTTTTTTTTTTTAAGTAAGAAGTGTACAGCAATATTCCCACAGCAGTTTAAAAGCTTAAAACCAACATTAGGGAGCAGACATTGATAACAGTTTATGGAAAAACCTGATTAAGAATTATGTTAAAAGATTATGAGCCTGCCGAGCCAGAAGGGAGGTCACTTGACCGACATATCTCTTGTTTTACTAAAATTTAAGTGATACCTTTATTTTTGGACACCCTTAATGTATGACCTTTGACCTCGATGCGTTACGTGTTACCGTTATCCGATTGGGCTCAAATTACAAACATGTCTTTTAGGTCAAATGTTAAAGTTTTGTGGAAGGGAAGCAGGTCTAAATCCGAAACTAGTTGTACACATTAGTAATGTGTCGAATATTCGTATTCGCGTTTATAAAAACGCATATTCGTAACATCACTAGTACAAACATATGTTTGTATTTGTTGACTGTTGCTGAACCTTTTCAAACAAATGCATTTTTCCCAGGTAGGTAGACATTTTGTAACAACAAACGCTCATTGATTTAGGAAGACAAACTCTTTTCATAAATTATTTACTTTGATCGCATGAAAATTTCTTCAAGATGCCTTTGTTGTCGGTTTTACTTGTTCGCAATCACTTTCTTTATTTGTGTTTTTTTACTACACGTGGAAAGGGTATAGAAATATAAGTTTTTCATTTATTTCCTAAGACCCCAGATATGATGGGGACTACGTTGTTATATATTTCTATTACATGTGCTTCGTTAAGTTTTGCTATTAAAATTCAGCAAGATCGCCAAAGTTTTCAAGGTAGGTACAAGCACATTTATTATCAATAGACAAGCTCTCCAAAGAATGGGTGGTATAAAAGTCGGGGGTGTGGCACTTTCCATACAAACACGTTGTAAATTTCTTCATATCTGGAGAGCGAAAAGAGCCAAAGTTTCCAAAGTTATTGTTAATACACAATATCCCAAAAATGTGAGCGGAATTGGAGAAGTGGGCGTGGCAAAAAACAGTTTTTTATATCTAAAGAACTGTTAGAGAAATATTGTCCAACCCAGCTACGTGTGGGTAAAACACGCAACCTCTTTTTAAAAAATAGGCAGGATTGGAGAAGTGGGCGTGGCACCTCCTGTACAAAGACATTATAGATTTCTGTATATCTGAAGTTTCCAAAATTGGTACAAGCATCTTGGTTATCTATATACAACATCTGACAAAATGTCGGCGGAATTGGAAAGTGGGCATGGCACAAATTTTTTGCTCTTATCGCACCATGATGAATGGTATATAAGATTCGGCATAGCCAAAAAAAGATCACTTACTTGTTTTCTATTTAGTTCAGTTTGATAATGTGTGTTAGTAGGCAGTTAAGGCATCTTTGATGAAGAGGCTGTTAGCAACCCTTGATTGTAAAACTTTCAAATTGATTCCAAAGAATTGCAGTTCATTTTGTAAACTAAGAAATTCCTGAAAATTGCATGACCAATAAAAATAAAATATGTGTTAGTGGCGGAGTGGTCTAAGATGCTGCATTACGTTAGCTGAAGGGTATTTAAAAGAGCAGTCTAACTTGTATAATTTAATTTTAAAACAAAAAATCTTTCTCTACGAGCTTTTATAACTGCTGTGATGGTGTGTGTGTGTTCATGGAAAGGCGTGAGAGTAAGTGAGAAAATACAGGTATTGTTTACCTTCGTTTGCAGTTTTTTTCTGTTCTTTTAATCGGCCAAAAGCGTTAATGCGAAATTGTCTTTTTTGCTGTTGTTGTTCTTATTACTTGTTTTGTTAACATTATACTCGTACATGTCGTTGTAAAAGAACAATATTGTTTTTCTTTTAAGGGTTTTTATTTGTTGTTTAAATTTTTTTCTCTCTAGACGAATAATCTTAATGTTGCTTTCGTTGTTATTATGGTATAATATGAGTGTATGTGTTTCGAAAAGAGTGTTTATTTAGGAGCTGTGTGTTAGTTTTAGAGATAAAAGCCGCATTAATTTTTATAGGTTGTTCACAATTTTAGTTAGCAACAGTTATGTTTGCAAGCGCATAAATTTTTTACGGAAGAAATATTTTCAAGAAAGCCCAGAAATTTAAAATCTTCTTTAAAACCTATAAATATTTTCATTAACGTCACATACAGTTTCATACTTATTTTTTTTAACAAAATTTTTGAAACATTTTTGTTTTCAAAATAAAAAGATTTTATGGGAAACGATAAGCCAGAAGAAAAACCAAGTTGTTGCTTCGAATGTGAGTGAGCGACTTTCAGTCCCATAAATATTACATTGTTATGGGAAGAAAAGAAGATAAGCAAAAAAATCATAAGGAAGTTATTTTCAAGACAGCAACGGAAAGAAAATTATAGCTTTAATTTTATCGATTAATTTGAATTTATGTGTATGTATTTTGTTTTTTGGTTAAAGAGAGAAAAAAACTGAATAATAAAGCCCCACACAAAATTTAGTTAACGAAATATTTATTGAACTGACGTGATTTAGGGAATTTTATGGGCTTTAAAAAATAAATTTTAAATTAATAAAAGTACCCACTAAAATTTCCAGTACAAAAGAAAATTTTGCAATCTAATATCACAATTTTCAACTAGAAAACTTACAGCCTCTTCAACGATTTCGAACGTTAACGTTCGCATAGAAAATTACATTTAAAACAAAAACAAAATTCGACAATTTGTTTTTGTTTAAAATGTAATTTTCTATGCGAACGTTAACGTTCGAAATCGTTGAACAGGCTGTTAGTACTGAATTTCAGCTATTATTTTATATTAAAGTCTTATTTAAAAACATAAAAATTTATGGTCTGTTCATCGATTTTGAACGAAGACTTCGTTCGCTTAACTGGCATGTAAAACAAAAACAATATTTTTAAATTTGTTTTTATTTAAATAGTGAGTTAAGCGAATGAAGTTTTCGTTCGGAAAAAGATGAGCTGGCAGTTACAATGTGGTTCGTTTTTTAAGAAGATGTTTCAGAAAGATGAGACTAATTTAAAATTAACCCAGTGTTTTTTTTTTTTAGTTCTTAACAGCAAAAAATTCACAAAATTCAATTTAAATATTGGGCTAAGTTATACGCTGATATACGTAAGATACAATTTTTATTCACTTATATTTTTACTTTCGGAAGCATATTAACGTTGGAAAATAGAAGCTTGTAGCTAAGAAATATTTAGGAACGATTCGTAATCAAATTTGGGCTTTTTGTTATTGTTTTTAAGTTTTCGAAATTAAATTCGAATTTTCGAACATGTCTAAAAATAATGAAATTTCCATTTTGCTTCTAATATTTGCAATAATTATATGAATTTTGGAAATAGTTAGCAATTTTCTAACCCTTTAAGCCAAGATTAGAAGCGCTATTTTGTTCGAAAGTTAATAAAGTGTGTACAATAAAATATTTTTTATAGTTAGAACATTTGAAATGAAGTTATAAACAATATAATGCATTTTAGTATTAATTTAGAGTTTTCAAAATTAAGTTAGAATTTTCGAATATTCCTTAGAATATAGAAATTTCGATTTTATATTCAAAATACAGAAAAATAATATACTTTTTGAAAATCATACCCAATTAACCTTTTTAGCCAACATTAGTTGCATTTTTTTGAAAACTATAAATAAAAACGAAAACAGTTTTCGAGTTTAATTTTTAACAAAAATTTTGAATCAGAAAGTCAGTTTCGCCAAAAGTGATTGAGATACGAAGTTTAATTCACTGTGTAAAAACATTAGTAAAGCTATGCTTATACTTTGGTATAAATATTTGACGATATAATCGTAACCACTACTTTTTCTTAGAGTTAGTGTGAGTTTTATTACAAAATAAAATTAATTGTGTTACTAGATATTGTAAAAAAACTATTTGCATGTAATTTTAAAATGATGTGGGACCGTATTAAAAACAATATTGCAATAGAAGAAAATAACAGCCGTATTCATAAAAACTTATTGATGATTAATTGACCGTTTTTAAGCAAAAATTGCTAAAGTTGTATTCATAAACGAAAAATAGTCTATTGAACCTTTAATAAACCATTCATAAAGTAAGAAAATTTATTGTTGGATTTGCCCTACTTTAAACCAAAAATAAAATGACATTTTGATTAGTGTTTGCGTTTTATGATATTATTTTTGTGAAATATGTTGAAAAATAATGACAAAAATGTTTTATTTATTACAACAGACATGTTAAATACATTTAACTATTTTTTTTTTTTTTATTTTAGACAGCCAATTTAAAGTTATATTGATAATTATTTAAAAAAAATTTATTTGATTTAAATGAGTATGTTCAGGGGCAAATGCAGATATTCTCTTTAATTATTTATTAAATAATTGCAACTAGTTGTTTTTATTTGTTTAAAACAACAAATTATTGTTCAAAAATATAAAAAAAAATAAAATAAACAAATCATAATAATAGTGATGTTAATAAAAAGTAAACAAACTTTTTAGTCGATTACTTTCTTTTCGTATATTTAAAAAAGGTTCAAACAAAAGATTTTATGATAGTTTTCGGCAACATTTTGTTCAGAAACTAAAATAATATGTAGTTTTATTTGATAAGAATAATTTTGAAGGTCTACAATTAAAAAAAAATTATAAAAAATTTAAATATAGAATATCATGTGAACCGAATAGAAGTTTCATGCATCACTAACAATAAAATGGCAGCAAAATATAAAGAAAGTTGCCATACTTAAACACTAAATCGCTACAAACAGTTAATAGTAAAAAGGCTGTTAATGCACGTTTATAAATACAAATTTTTATAAGAGGTTTATAAGACAAAAAGCGTTTAATAGTTATTACATACTATAAGCTTAAAATAAGAACTTTTTATGAATATGGCTGTAAAACTTTAGCTTGTTACGTTTTTTTTTTTTTAGCAAATATTTGTCAAGAGTGACCGTAGCTTAAGTAGTTTAGTTCTAAAAATTTATTTGAAGTGACTTATTATCATTTTAACAATTTCTTTAAAGAAAATATAATATTCACAGTGTTTTCTTTTTTTCAACATGAAGTTCGAATTGCTTTGTAGAACGAGTTTTCGGTTTTTTTTTTGCTTAAATAATAACAGTCTAATTTATAAACGCATCATTGCAGCTTTATAAGTCATTAATAAGCAAAAGTCGATAAAAGAGTATTTATAAATGTTTAATAGCCTATTAAACGTTTAATAAACATATCATAAATTTGAAATATTTATTGTAGCCTTTACCCTACTTTAAGCGTTTAATAAGTTGACATTTCAATGTTTGTTAAAATAAAATTTTAATAATTGCACGAAAAATTAAACATTTTTGTCTTTTTATTTATTTTAATAAAAAAGTTTAATACGCATAAAATTTTTTTCTCTAGAAAAACGATAACTAGTGTTTGAATTAATTTTAAATATAAACTGCTTGATAGATTTTTTTGCTAAAATAATGTGGGTCGCTAGATATGTTTTCTGTTGAAACTTAAAGTCGTTATAACTTTTTGCATAAAATATAAAAAGCTATTAAGATTTATTTCAAATATTACAAACCTTTTTTAACCATTCATTACACTTAAATTTTAAAATGTCTTTCAAATAGGTAAAGTATTTGTTAAAGCAAACACAAAGTAGAAACCACATACTGTATCGTCTGTTAGTTACTTGTTTGCCGCACGAAACAAAAATGTTTTGTTCTACATGCTTTGAATGGAACATGCAGCACAGCAATTACAAACAATAATATTTTAAATTTTGCATCAAAAATTTGCTTCATAGCACAAAAAGTGACGAAAGAAGCAAAACAATGTTTAGAGAACTGTAAAATTAAAGATATCAGGCAATGCTAGAACTCAAAATCTCTAAATATATTTGAGCTATCAAAAAAGGGATTAAATGTTAAAAAAAGAGGGCGCTATTATTGTTATATAGAATTGATTTAAAACTAATTTTTTGTAAAAATGTGTCCACCAGAAACCTCCCGACGAAATTAAATTTATAACTTTATAAATTTATTTCAGCAATTACCAAAAAAGCGCTTATAACAAATTAAATTGAAGTTAAAAAAACAATTTGTAGATGAGTAATGTAGATGTAAATGAGTCAACTAATAAACTTGAAAGCGGAGAGTTCAAAGGTATTTTGTTGGGAGACTCAGGATATAAGCTGCAGACTTATTTATTCTCCCCACTATCCAAACCACAGAATGAAAAGGAGAACAAATATAATGCTACACAGATAAGCACTAGAAACTCTGTTAAACGTTGCTTTGGGGCTTGGAAGCAACGATTTCGCTGCTTGTTAGATGGGTTGACAGTTTATCTGGCAAAAGGGAAAACATTGATTATCGCCCTAGCAGTACTTCACAACATTGCTATTGAGGAAAATGATATTGTTCCAGGTAAAAACATTTTAACCTAAAATATTTTGGCAGTTATATGTGGCTAAAAATGTTTTGTTAAAACTTAGGAGGTTTTATTTTCAAATCATCTGCGTATAAAAAATGTATAATAAAAATTGGTTAAATTATTCATTAAACATAAAGCTGTATAATCTTTTGTGGAACCAACAGAGTTTGAGCAGTAAAAATTTGATATTGCTAATAAATGATTTACATATTTCGCTTCTATTTCAATATGTAGTATGTATTTTATTAACAAAAAAAAAATAAAAAAACATAAAATTATTTTAAATATTACGTTTTAAAAAACAAAATTGAAAACAAAACAGAAATTCACTTAAAATTCGTTCGTTGTATGATCTCGTATTGTTTAATCCCCAGTTGTATGCATCACTATTACAAAAATTACAATTAAAATAACATGTTGTTGCCAACATAAAAATACAAAAGTAATATAAACGTTTAATTGTTAATCCACTCCTATTAAGCGTTTATAAATCTGACTTTTTATTAATGGCTTATAAAACAAAAAGTGTTTGATAACTATTGTAAGCATTAAAGCTGAAACAAGAAATTTTTATAAATTAGACCGATTACGGTAATAAATAATAAATAATAAATAATAAAATAAAATAAAATAAGAAATAGTTATATATTTATCAGCGTTTAAAAAACTGCAGTTAAAGTAGAAAAACTGCCATCTCTTCCACTTCTTCGTTTGTCATTGGCCAAAAAAAAACTGCTGCTTTTACAACCAACAGAAAAAGCGAAAAGTTGTACACACATTTTCAATTTTTGTTAGACGGTTTTGATTGCGACTGCAGTTTTTTAAACCCTACTTTTAAAAAATTGTTTTAATTGAAATAAAACACTGATCATTTTTTCTGTGTATAAAGAATTCAAATCCTTGAATCAACTTGGTTACTAATAAGGACCCAGAATAATTATACTTTGTAGGGTCTAACATCAATATTGTAATACTGTTGTAAAGAGTATAATTATTTATGTTTAAACAAAAGATTTCTTTAATTAGTGTAAAGAAAAGTCGTCATTGCCAACATCGTTTAATTTGAATTCTTTCTAAACAAATTCTATTTTGAATATTTCTTTTTATTCAACTTCTTACCTAAATAACCTTTAAGATCTATTAACAAAACATTATTACTCAACTACTATTTATGTTAATTAATATTTTGTTTCTTGGGATCTTTCTTTATGTTATTTTTTTGTTTTATTTTAAATATTCATGGAAGTTTCTTATATAAAAAAAGCTGAGTATTTTTCTGGGATTAACACTTTTCTTTTCTTTTTTTGCCTTTTTTTCCTTGTTGAAATGTTGGCATTCACATTTTTAGCCATCAATCATGAGGCCATGACTTTGTCAACAAGTATCAAGCAGAGAGTAAACAAAAAACCCTTAAAACAACAACAAGAAAAGGAATAGAAGAATAGAAGAAGAACAGCGTTGCTTTGACTCCTAATTAATTGGTGAGGAGGGGGTAGTTGTTTAAATGGCAGATAAATTAAAATTAATGTTTTATATTAACATTAAATGACGTCATTCATCTCAAACCATTTATTTGTTTATATTTAATGAATAGATAATAAAAGCAGGGGTTTTTTTCCTAATTACCCTTTAGACGGTACAGAATATTTATACCCTCCACCTACTCAGGTGACCTCATTTTGGATTCTAACAAAGAAGTATTTGTAGGTTATAATGACTTTTTGTCTGTATGTGTGTTAGTTGAAAAAGGGGGTTTCCGTAGGCCACAGATGTATGAGGGATTAAGTTTTAATATATATTTTTTAATTACAAAAAGTTAAAAGAAATTTGTTGTCTAAATTTATCAAAATCTATTTAAAAATGACTGAGTTATATAAAACCCAAAACCTTTTTTTGACAAAAAAACTATTTCGAAAAATTCGTATTAAAAATGTTTATGAAAAATACTCAGTTTTAAGAATAGTTTCCATATTAAATTCTAAACGAACTGGTCCGTCAGCATAAATATTTTTGGTTTCAAAAAAAGTTTCCATAACCTAAAAAATATGTTTTATAAGTTAAACGTTATGGAAAAGTCACTTAAAATAAAAAAAAAAAAATATTTTTAATTAAAAATTAAGTTCGAATTTTCAAACATGGCTTAGAAAATATTTATTATATAATTTAAGATAATTATGCAGTTTATGAATAAAATTTGCATTTTTCCGATGTTTTAATTTAACATAAGTAATTTCGAAACAATAAAATCTATTTTCTTGTAGCTAAACACAATTTCTGTGTACAAGAATTTATTATCAAATTTGAGTTTCCATGTATGTTATAAAACTAAGAGTTTTCAAATTATTCGTTTATCGTTGAAACCACAAAGTACATAACACAAATTTTCGAACCAAATAAACATTTGAAACATTATTAATTTTAAACATATTTAATTTAATTTATTGTTGATGTGTTTTGTTTAAGCTTTGATATTATTACAATTAGAACTGTTGCTATAAGTCTTATACGCTTAACAGTTTTATTTGGTTTAATATCTTTAGTTTTTCTAAAATCTTTATGGATGAAGTTTCCTGATGATCTGGCCTAAGCAACCAGTGAAATGCGCATAGGAATAGGTTATCCCATCAGCAATAAATTTCAAGTGTTTTTATCAATAATAAAAACTGGGAATTAAGCACGAATAACAAAATCTTTTGAAATTTTATAAAAAGTATTTAAACAAATTACGGTTTGTTGGCTAGAACTCTTATATAACAATTTTTGTTAGAAAAACAACGTTTTGGTAACATTTTCGAAAAATTCGAAATTAAGTTCGAATTTTCGAATTTTTAATTTTTTTTTTTATTATTTGTAAATTCATGCAATTTGAAACTTTGGACATATCGATATGTAATTGAACAAGAAAAAGACTAAAAAACGAAATTTTGTAGTTTTTTCCTAATGGTATATAAGATAAAGCCAAATTATATATTTTGAAGTAAAAATAAAGATTTAAAAACTTTCGAAAATAAGTTCGAATTTTAGAAAATGTTCAAAAATTACACATCGTCACATATTTTTAAACAAAAGAAAAAAGTTCTTATTTTTAATATTATAAAAAATTCACGACTTTAAAAAATTTCAAAATTAAGTTCGAGTTTTAAAACGTTAAAATTTTAAATGAAGTTTTCGCTTCAAATACTTATGAAATACATATTGCCACCTTAAATGCAAATGGACGTAATAACATTTTTATTTTTTTACAGGAGAATCAAAATATCGGGTGATTTTTTAGCTATTATCTTTTTGGCAACACTGGTTTAAACAGCTGACGCACGTTTCGTGTTTTGTTTCACTGTCAAACATCATCAGTTTGATCTATAATTTAACCATGAATCGTCTTACAAACGAACAACTCTTGCAAATTATTGAATTTTGTTATCAAAAATTATCAAAAAATTTATCGAAAAATTGTGTTCAGCGACGAAGCTCGTTTTTGGCTCAATGGGTACCTTAATAAGCAGAATTGTCGATTATGGAGTGAAGATCAGCCAGAAGCATTGCAAGAGCTACCAATGCATCCAGAAAAAGTTACAGTTTGGTGCGGTTTATGGGCTGGTGGCATCATTGGACCGTACTTCTTCAAAGATGATGCGTGAGATGATATCCAACTTTTTTTTGCCCAAAATGCAAGAGCTTGTCTTGCATGACATGTGGTTTCAACAAGACGGTGCCACATGCCACACAGCACGCTTAACAATGGACTTATTAAGAGGCGAGCCCTGTCAATTGGCAGCCTAGATCGTGCGATTTAACGCCTTTAGACTATTGTGGACTATTGTGGGGCTATGTTAAAGCTCATGTCTATACACACATGTCCGCTTCAATTGACGCATTGGAAGACAACATTGAAGCATTTATTCATGAGATACCAGCCAAAATGTTGGAAAGAGTATGCCAAAATTTGACTAAGCGGATGGACCATTTGAGGCGCCGTGATGGTCAACATTTGCATGAAATAATCTTCAAACATTAAATTATATGGACCGTTCTATCGATTCAAATAAAGATTTCATGCATTTTTCTGAATTTTATGTGTTTTTTTTTTTAAACTTTCCTATAGCTCTTAAAAAATCACCCCTTACTTAACAAAATCAATAACAACAAGGTGTTCTTGTCGTTTGAATTTCTTTAATAAAATCGCCACTTTTGATCGCATGGATCTAAAAACTTTCGTGAAGATTTAGTTTAATAAAAGGAACAAAAATCAATCAAAAATTTAATATCGAATTTTTGTGTAGTTAAGACCGTTTGCATTTAAAGTGACAATATACATACTTACATACATAAAAAATTAGTAGATTGAAGCAAAAATTAAGAATTTTTAATATATTTTTGTTAAAAATTTAATAAAATAACACAAAAACATGAATTTATAACAAAATTTAAATATATTTTCAAATTTTTCGAAATAAAATTCGAATTTTAAATTAAAAAAACTTTGTGAATCTTTCTCAAATATTTTAGAAATTTAGCAAATTGAAAATTACGATTTTGTTATTTTCGAAATTAAGTTTGAATTTTCGAAAACGTTGTGAAATAATGGTATTAATAGTTTTCATTTTAAATGTTTATAAATTTACTCAAAACTACATGGGTACAAAAATTACCATTTTAAAATTCAGTTCGAAACTTTGAATATTTTTATTTACAAAAAAAAGTTGTGTTTTCTTTTAAAATAGTCATAAAAAACAAAATGCCTCAAATGGTTCAATATTTCTGCTTTAAACTTTCAAAATTACTCTTATTGAATTTTTTTTTTTAATTATTATTTTTAATTTTCTTTAAGTTTAAGTATTTATTTTTTAGTTTTGTTTTCTTTTCTGTAATTAAAAAACCATTAAAATGCCCACAATTTATCGGTATTAAGACAGACCAAAAATTGCCAACAGGGCTTTAAAGAAAAATTAAAAGTTAAGTTTTAATGACAAGCAGGCCACATAACTTTTAAAAAGTGAACGATAAGGGAAGAGCAACAGTTTAAAAAAAATCTCCTCTAAAAGTATATAATCTTCTCTAAAATGACAAAATCTTCTTTTCAAAAGTACAAAAAAGCAACCCAAAGTTAAAAGGGACTTATGGACAGATGAAAAAATAAATATGATCTCAAGATGTCACAAGATAATGAGTCACCTCCAACAACAAAAAAAAAAAAAAAAAAATAAAAAAATTATGGAACTAAAGGTGGGGGGTGGGGTAGTTATATTTTAAAATTGCTATCAGGGTGTATTTTGCTTGAATTTTTAGTTATAAAACATTTTGTACTTATTGTGTTCTAACGTTTTACTGCTGACAGTCACTAATGATAAGCTTTTTTTATTTTCAAAGCCAACAGACACAAACTGTTGAATCAGAAAAATAATGATCCAAAACTGCTGCAAATAAATTTTATGTGCTATAAATTATTTTATGAATATTTTGTGAAATTTGAAGGAGGGTATATTAAAAATTTTTATTGCATAAATCTCTTTTTAATGGGCAGTACAAGGTGTTTGTTTTTGTTTGGGATTAATTGAAAATATTTTTTGTTAGAAATTGATTTCAAATATTTAATTAATAAACATTTTAAAGTGTTTTTCATAAAAGCTTTTTGTTGATTTTGAAATTTTTCTGCTAAACATGTTTTTAATTTTTTTTAATATCCGCTCTTAATTTTGTTTAGTGTTCAATAATTTCCGCTGTTTGCATAGAATGAAAAAAAGTTGTACATACATGTCATATGTCACTTATATTTCTCTGCAGGACTGGTTTTTTACATGTACATAAATTTTCATAGCATATTGGGTACAAACGCTTACATTAAAAACAAAAACAAATTATAAAATATTGGTTTTTGTTTTACATGTAAGTTTAGTAAACGAAGAGTTCGTTCGAAATCGATTAACAGGCCATTAATAATGCACAAAACAAAAGTGAGGGGTGCAAGAAATCTTCTACCATTTACAGTACTTTTTGTTTATTGTCACTACTGTTTTAAGTCCAATTGGCGAAAAAGTCAATATGACTAATCGCTTAATTTTAGTTATTAACACTGCACTCGAAAAAAATTAGTTTTAGGCTTTGATATCAAAAATTAAATAACTTATCTTATTTAATATAATATTAACTATTTTTTATAAAGTGTGCAAATCTGTTGCAAGACCATACATAAGCCTGATGTCGTTGTAATATATATGACTCTTTCATTTTCTATATTCAAATTAATTGTTTACACTCGAATTCGGTTATTCATCCGTCCATAAGTCCCTTTTAACTTTGGGTTGCGTTTGTGTACTTTTAAAAAGTAGATTTTGTCATTTTAGAGAAGATTATATACATTAAGAGGAGATTTTTTTAAATAAGGCAGTCCATTAGCGATATAGATCACGATTTAGCTGCAAATAAAAAATTATGTAACTATAAGCGAAAATTACTGTTACACGTTTCGTTACACTAACGTAGTGTATTTTTCGAACAAAAATTTTTTTAAAGTTCTTCTTCAGCAACAATTTGTATGAAATTGAAAATTACGTCTTTAACAATTTTATTTAGATTTGAATGAAAATTTTAACAAAGAATTTGAAAAAAAAATTGTACACTAACGTAGTGTACCTTTTAAAAATACAAACTCTTAAACTTCTTCTTGTGTTTGTGTATTTCTACACAGACAAAATACGGTACACAACGTTTGTAAGCCGACGAACTCAAATACTAATAGCCTTTTCACACTTGTCAACATCTACCATCAATTTGAGAAGATATCGAAATATCCCACTTAAAAAAAATGCAGGTAAGAATCAACATCTTTTCAAGATCTTCCGATTATTTTAGTGTCATCACTAGAAAAGTGGCAGTAAATTTTATTATTATTGTGGCATCACGGACAAAATGGCAGTTGCTTTAAAAGCAGCGTTACCATTTGTCAATTTTTTCCTTTTTGTAGGTCTTTTTTTGTATAATTTTTATTAATATTATTAAACAAAATAAATTCCAAATACATTTTGTTGCTTTTTTTTAAATTTTGGCACTTTTGTGGAAAAAGTATTAAAAAAATTTTTTTTTTTTCAGAAATGGTGACACTTTTGATTGATAGTAGATGTTAGGTGTTCCAAGTGTGAATGCATGTTTCACAGTTTTAGCATTTTCCATGCGTTAGTCCGAAATGTTAACAAGTGTACAAAGGGCATAAGATTACGTACCGATATTGTCTTAGCGTACATTTAGTGTTATTTTAGCGTACGAGTTCTGTATTGTGAACGCGTATTGAACTTTTGGTTAAAGTGTTGTGCTGACCATACGTTTGCTGTATTTGGGTTTTTTTCCTTTATGATATTGCATGTGAAAGGGCTCGCATAGAGTATCCAATTATTTGACTTTTGGTTTTAATCGAGCAAGGAATTAATCGATTTTTAAATTGTTCGAAGTACTCGAATAATTCAAATAATTTTATCCAATGGGGAAAAAACATAAATCTCTACATTAAAACAATAACACAAACATGTAGTTAAACAATAAACAATAAAATAACAATTCATATCGCTCCTTTATTAAACATAGTCATATTAGTTACCTTCTTTATATTTTAAAAATAAAATCAGTATCTCAAACTGGACCGTAGTTATAGCAAAATATACTTCATTAAACCTGTATCTAAAGGTTCATTTTTTAATCGCATTTTGCCAAGTTTCATTTTTTTTAGATATGACTTTGTTGCAGTAAAGGAGCGATATGTTCTATATAGATAGTTTTAAGACTTTTTAATTAAATAAATAATTTAAAAAATCAATACACCCGGCTGCAAAAAATACAGTTTTTATGCATTAAAAAGACTGAAACAAGATTAAGGAAAACAAACTTAAATTTACACTAATTCTTTTTTAAAGGGTCTAGACACGTCAAGTATTTCTTATGGTAGTATTAGGGAACATGTGTTTTTATGTGTCACAGCGATGATGCTGGATGGAAAATTAAAAAATTTTGATATGACAGCGCATATACGTCCACCACACGTAAATACATCCACGAGTAAATTTGCCTGCTGGACAAGCATTTGAAATGTGTATTTGGCCCTTAACAGACTATAAAATAATATGAGAGCCCAAGTTTAGTACAGTTATTTATTAGCATGGGAACCAATAATTTTTTTTGGTTTATAATTTGCAATTGTGTCCCGCCTGCTTAACTTAATGCGGGTATTAAATTTAGCCTTGAGCTCATATTTTTTAAGACAATTTTTTATTTACTTCTTATATTTTTATCTTTTTAGTACCGGCATATTTTGTGAGAGGTGCCAGTTAGTTATGAAAAGCTTTTAAAACCAATTTATTGTTCCTAGCAATCAAGTGAAATTGAAGTCGATGGACATTCTTAGTTAAATTTTTTTTAAAAATCACCTAATTTTTTAAAACTTTTTATACTCTTAAGTTTTTAAAATTAATTTGATTTCAATTTCACTGGTAACTTATTAATTTTTTGTAATCTCCTTTATAGTACGTTTCCACTTACATGTTTTGGGCCACAAAACTAGTTTAGCAGCAAAACAAGTGTTTTGCTACTTGTTTTCCCATACATTTTTCATGTTCGAAAAACTCAAACAAAAACTAGTTTTGCTCCAAAACATCTCGAAAATCATGAATACAACTCTGGGTTATCCATTATTGGTGATTGACAATTTCGAAAAAAGTGACATATTTACCAAACTATTAAGACTTATTAAATAGGTTTATGCAACTCTCCAGCTGATTTATTTGTTTGCAGCGTAAAAATAATAAAATAATAGAATAAAAAGGTAGTAAACTATGTGCTTTTATATAAGTACATATACATATGTAAATCTGTGTATTAAAAAACAAAAAAGGAAATTTCATGTTAAAGATAAATATTTTTTTTTTTAACACATATTTTTTTTGCTTCCATGTTTGTTTACAACATAAATGTCAAATTGATTTCGAAAATTCGAAAACCAAAACCAGTTTTACATAATGGAAACACTTTGACAAGTTTTGCCCAAAACAAGTTGTTTTGCTCATAGTGGAAACATAGTATTAATTTACACATTTTTCACGATAAAAATTAAACTATATATCGTCTTTCGTAAATTATTGTGTTCAATAATATATGTAAAATACAACCATATAGAACACAATAATTTACGAACGATAATACGAAAATGTGCTATTAAAGTGCTAAATTTCTAACGTATAAAATTTGGTGTTTATAATGATATACACAATTTGTCTCTCACACAACAAAAGGGTCTGAAATATGCTCAGAAGTTTGTGTGAATGAAATAAATAAAGAAGTTAAGAACATGTTATTTAGTTTTAAATAATATTAAACAGTTAAATATCAAAAAACAAATATTTTTATTTAAAAAAAGTAGATTCTTTAAAGATATTCATCTTAATCGATTAATTGACATAAATTGTTAGAGTTATTCGTTATTTTGATTATTCGATCAAATAATGGCTGAAAAATTCCTCGATTAATCGAACAACGATTAATCGAGTGGATACTCTAGGCTCGCATGAAAATATTGAACGCATACACTAAAAACACTACACATACAAATGTTCAACTTTTTACCAAAATCTCAAAACAATTTTAAATTCTTTTTGTTTATGTATCCAGAGAAAAACATGTTTAGATATGGTCACCTCCAACCAAACTATTTTTAAAGAAAATTTTAAGTTTATTATTTTATATATAAAATTATTCTCAGAGGTAACCATATTATGGTTAAATTTGGCCTCCATCAAAAAGCCCCAACCATATTATTGTTGCCTCCAAACATGTTATGATAAATAATAATAACTAAAATTTGTTAAACACTTACAATAGCATGATTGGTTTTCAATCATTGTATGTTGCTCTGGAAAAAGAGGAAAATACTATTGTAAATTTAAAAACAAATTATTATCATATTTAACCATAAACCATTTTTAGAGGCAACCATAATATGGTTGTGGGTTCTGGATGGAGGACATATTTAACCATAACATGGTTGTCTCTGACACTTAAATGGTTAAATTAACCATAATATGTTTAAAATTTTTTTAAAAATAGTTTAAAAACATGTTTTTTCTATACGTGTGGAGCGACTTGAAATGGTGAATTTTGGAAAAAATGTTTAAAAATCAATTTTTTTTTAATCTAAACGTTCGCAACTCACTGAATTTTTATGCGATAAGCACAGTATATATTTGGGATGAAAGAGGAAAAATATATCTTTGGAACAATGTAAAATTTAAGTGTTTCAAAAAATCACATCTCAAGAGTTTTGGAAACAGCCTTAACAACAGCAAAAACAGGTTTTTCGCCAATATATTAAAAACGCTTCTTAAGAAAAATAAATTAATGCCATGTTCTAGTTCAGCAGCCTCAACTTAGCTAAGAAAACTTTTAATTTTTGTGGCTCATTCTAAGTATTTCTTTTCGTCGGCTTACAATTGTTATGTACCATATTTTGTTTGTGTACAAATTCAGAAACACAAAATGTTTACTCATTTTGTTTTGTATATAATGTGTATGTGTACGGTACACTAAGTTGACGTAAATTAGTATTTTTCCAAATTCTGGTTACACATAAATATAAATTTTCAATTATTCGAGCCAAGTGTAGAGTTTTCACACAGAATAAAATATCAATGTAAAATTAACATGGCACAATGTTGATAAAATATCATAGTTAATTTCAGCCAAAATAGGGACTTTACTTAAAATTATTTGTTTCATGTTAAAATAACATTGTTTAACACTTTAAAAAGAAAAACCTAAATTTTTTTATTTTCATGTTTAAAATAATTTATAAAAAACAGAAAAATTCCCGTATTATTTTTGTTAAAATGTTTTAGTCAAATAGAACATCAAATTATCAAAGTAGAATGATGACGACAACCATATAAGACCATTCTGCTGGTGTCTTTTGATTGTGAGTGCTTCTGTAAACAAAGGGGAAAACAAAAAAGTGAAGCATGTGTTACAGTAAAATAAATAACTCTTTCCCTCTCTCTCTGGTTTCGCGGGTAAGTTGTTGTTGTCTATGAAGCTTCTTCTCATTGTTATTTCACACTCAAACGTATCCGATTCTACATGAAATTCACGTTATTTCAACTTGGAATAACTTTCATTCAACGTGATTCGGAGTGTTATTTGACTATGAATGTCAATTTGTCCTAACTTTAATGGAATGAGAATAAATCTTTGGTCCCATCAAAAACTAGTTTTAAACTCCTTAGAAAATCTACAACACGAAAAATTTATCGCAAGCGCAAAAAACTCTCGCTTTCATGATATGTATTCACAATTGCAATATGACATTCAACCTTATTTTTGCGATAATTATTCTACGCACTTTGTAAGCTTAATACTAAAAGCCAGAGGAGGGTTACTCAGATTGGAGGCGCGCCCATTTCAAGGAAATAATGTTAACATATGTACATTATGTAACTGTAATGAACCGGAAAATACCTTACATTTCCTTGGAAGATGCCCCATATTCTGTAACTATCGTGTGCAATCGTTTAATAAACGGCTTCTTTCCCCCGATGAGGTTAAAGATCTTTTAAATGGCAAAAATTTTATGCGTTTATACACATATATAGTAAATTGTTTGAAGTATCGAAATATTATCTTAACTGAATATTACTAATTATTAAAATTATTTAAGCTTTTTAATTAAGTTTGATTATAATTGCTTTCATCCTTTGTATAGCCAATCAGACACACAACATTATGTTATGTCTTATTATGATTTATTATTTAATTTTAAGCTCTATCTTTGTTATATTTTTTTTTAAGTTTGTTTAAAATTTTATAAATAATAAAATCATTCATTCATTCATTCATTCACTTTAATGGAATGTTAAATTAACATGAATTACAGATATTTAAAAAAAAAAAAAATAAATGTTCGCAAGTTATTGTAAAATCATGTTTAATTAACATAAAGTAACTATGAAGCGAAATCACTACCGAAAAATGTAAAATCAACTTTGTTTTCGACGATTTTACATTGATTTTTTTCTGTGTTCTAAATAAATTTTTACGATATTGTGTAAAAACCTATAGTTTGTATATTTTTTCTAAATATCGCACATTTCCTAAAGTTTTGATTTAAGAACTTGTTTTTTCTGCAAAAATTTAAAGTAATAAAATTCATCTAGTGACTAACAATCACGCAAATAATTTGTTTAATTAATAGACATTTTTTTCATCAATTTTGAATTTTCAAATATTGGACTGGATACAATGATGTGGTTAAATTAACCTTTAAACGTTAATATTGAAAAATATTTTTTCTCTGGGTGTATAATTTTCTGATATCAAGACGAAATAGATTTAATTAATTTTTGATTTAGAAAGATTCCTTTTGTCATAGCTTCATTAGCAATTACTTTCTTAAACATTTCCTAATTATAATATTTACTAATTTCTTTGAATGAAATTTCAAACTTCTTGCCCGCCCGCCTCTTCTGTTCCATTCTATTGTTTTTTAAACAAAAAAAATCTTTTTGATTTCTATTGTGTGTTTTTCTCTCTCTATTTTCGAAATAAAACTTTAATTTATATTCTATTGTTGAAACATGCTTGATTACTAATTCAAATCGATTGAATATTTTTTAGTTCATTTATTGTTTAAATATTGGGATTATTTTGTTGGGTATAAAATTTTACTTATTGGAATCTAAAGTGAAAATAAAATGAAATATTTACGACTACATGTATGAAAACAAATTCGATTGAATATTGTGGACTTACCAGGCTTATATTTGCGTGATGTTTTTGAAGAGTTACAAAAAATCTAAAAAAAAATTAGAAAACAAATTTTAATTATATTTAAATTTTTTAAGAATTATGTATTTATTTTTGTAATTATTAAAAGTAATTTTTGGGAATACAAAATTTTTTAATTTAAAAGATTTTGTTATTCGTGCTTAATTCCCAATTTTTATTCTTGATAAAGACACTGAAATTTATTGTTGATGTTTTTATATTTTTGTAATTAAAAAAAAAAAAAAAATTATTATGAAAGTAAGTAATTAGTTAAATATGTTCTACAATATTTTATCTGGAACAAAATCGAAAAACCGAGCGAGAATTTATTAATATCATAGCACGCAAAAAAAGGTAATTACGACCATATTATGGACAATTTTGAATGTTTATCTGGAGAACGGCAAGAGCCAAAGTTTCCAAATCAGGTCCAAGCATCTTTGTTACCAATAGACAACATCCGATAAAATGTGGGCAGAAGTGGATAAGTGGGCTTGTAACGAAATTGATTTATTTAATCTAAAGAATGGTAAAACAAAAATGGTCCAAATATGGTAAACATAGCTAACTTAACAAAACACAACCTCTGTAAAAATATGTTGGATACGGGAAGTGGCCTGGCACTCTCTGTACAAAGACGTTATAGATTTCTTTATATATAAAAGCCAAAGTTTCCAAATTAGGAACATGCATCTTGGTTATAAATACAAATATTTGACAAAATGTGTGCGGAATGGAGAAGTAGGCGAGGCACAAAATAAAAATTCGGCATAGCCGAATAGAGCACTCTTACTTGTTTCTTTTATTCAAAAGAGTCAAAATTGTGAGATATGGATATGAATGGCATTAAACTGCACTCAGGTGCTGTTAAAAACTGACAAAATTTTTGGGGTGGTTTTTCAATTCTCTGATTTCAAATTTTAAAAACAATTTTCTTTAACAAAATCGAAAAAATTGGGATTTGCACACCAGGGACTTGTTTGAAATACCTTAGAGCATTAAAGTAAACAATTTGAAAAATATACCCCGGTACACTTGGGTAGGGCAACGATTTGATTTTCAACGATATCGAGGAAGATTTTTTTTTCACAAAATTGATCAATATTTATATAAAGTTCCAATCAATGGCTGTTCAGAGGTTTATGGCATAAACTACAAGGACTTTATTCTGAAAATTTGGTCAAACTCGAACCACGCTAAAGGTTTTTCGAAATGTTCTATATTTTCTGTAATTGATAACGGAATATCGTGGGGTATATTTATATTTTAATGAAAGTTGATTAAACTTTATTCTTTAATTGGTAATAATTAGGGATGCGATTTCCATGCAAAGGCATGTTTTTTGTTGATGGTCTTAGAACGATGCCGCCAGTTATCTTTCCGAATCATATCGTTGCATATTTTGGTGAAAATGCATATTTTTGCATATTTAGGTTTTAAATGCATATTTTGTCATTTTTGAGTGTTTTTTTTTTTTTTTTTTAATTTCGATACATATTATAAAAAAAGATCTTCAAAAAATGTTTAAATACATAAAAAAAACCTTACAAAAAAGAATCTTAAAATCAATAAATAAAGTCTTTTGGAGCTTTACTTTAAATACAAGATTTTCGAGATTTCGACAAAAGAAACTTCTATTTTAAGCCTATTGTAGCACCTTACATAGTTAAGGCTTCCAATGGGCTTAATCTACATTTTCAGACACAGGGCCCAGAAGTCAATTAGCATTTTTATTTTCCAATTAAGGATATATTGGTAAACCAAAAACTAATAAGGAAGGATTTAGTTCACTTAATACTCAAGTCAAATAAATTGATATTGCGAAAAGTAACAATGTGGAATGAAAAAAATCCAAAACGTTTTGCAAAATAAATTAAGGATTTCCAAAAAAAAATAAATTTTAAATATTTTTGATCTGATCTGGATTTAAAGTGGGATCTGAAAGTCATTCTTTTTAAAATGCATTGGCATTCCTCAAGTACACTGAAAGAATTTTCTTCACATGAAAAATTGCATTAAAAAGGAACCTATGCAGCGCTTCGTTGGATAAATGAAACCTGTTTCATTAAAATGTATTTAATGCAACATTTCATTAGATCTATAAATATTATTCATTTGATGAATACTTTAAAAAAAGTAAAAAATTTTTTTTTTAATTTATTTTTTTTTATTTTAGTTTTTTTTTTTTTTTAATAATTCCCTAAACTAGTCGCGCGTGTCTACCGGAACCAGAGCCTCTGGCAGGAATCGATCTCGCAACCTTAGCGCTGATAGACTAGATCACTACCAGCTAGCCTACCGGGGCAGTGCAGTTTTATAATTAAAAAAACTATGTTTTTTGCCATTACTCAATAAAGAGCTTAAATATGAGATTAAATTGTCCATAACAACAATAAAAACGTTGATTTGTTTTTGCTAGCGCATAATAAAAAAAAACCACATCAAGAGAGAACAATATTTTTCGTATACATCATTTGGGCAACAACAGTTAAAAATAAGGGTGGGTTTTTTTAAAGGAGAACATTTGTTTGTTCATTACTCATTACATACTACATATATGTATGGTAGGTATGTACATATTAAAGAAAACTAAAAACATACATATTTATGGATTGAAAGTTTTTGTTTCATTACTATAATGAAATTTTTCATTGTCATAATGAAAATTTAAATTTATGAAGGCATGCTTTTTTGAAATATTTTAACTATAGAGTTATTTGAATGTTAAAAATAAATTTTTTTCAATTATTGAAATATGTGGCTTTTATAAAAAAAATTAGATGTATGAAATAATTAAATCTTACATATTTGAACTAACAATTAAACATATTTTTAAGGAAACTTTAATTTTGTATTAATTTATGAATATAATTATGTTTTCATATTGTTTTTTTATGTTCCCAATTAAATTTTTTTGTTTAACTTGGACAAACGTTTGTTTAACGTAGTTACGCATTCCAATGAAACGATTTTAACGAAAATACTTCATTTAGATAATGAAAATTTGCATTTCACCAATGAAAATTTTTTTATGAAAACGATTCATTAAATATATGAAGCATTTTTCTTTCAGCGTACCAGACAAAGTTTTACTTTAAATCAAACAGTACTTATTTATTTAAGCAAACAAAAATTTAAATAAGTTATTTAAGTTTTTTTAAAGATATTTGAAAAACAATAGACTGAATTTTATATATTTTTGTTTTTAGTAAAATTAAAAATTATTAACGTAAGAAAAGATAAACTCACTGTTTGCTGTTGGTTTTTTGCTTAAGCTTTGATATCTTTGCAAATAAAAGTTTTTGAGTCTTTGCAATTCTCATTCACTCTGCAATTTTGTTTGCTTTGGCTTTTCTAAAATTTTTTGGGAGAGTATTTCCTGATGATCTGAACCAGTGAAATGCGCATAGAAACTAGCTTATCCTCCAACAATAAATTTCAGTGTTTTTATCAAAAAGAAAAATTGGGAATTAAGCACGACAAGCAAAATCTTATTAATTAAAAATTTTGTATTCCCAAAAATTACTTTAAATTACTCAATTACATAATTTTGTTCTGGCGGGTTCATAATGGCCCATGAGTTCCAAATAGGTTACACTTGCTATAATTTGTTCTTATATACTGTGGTATAGGGTATCATATGGTCGAGCTTAACCGACTATACTTTCTTACTTGTTTTAAGTTATCCTTATATATCGAGCCCTTACAGCAAAAATAGCTTAAGCGACATCATTACCAATTTTCGTTTTTTTAAAGTTGTAAATTGTTGACCTTTAGTTTTGTTGTTTGTTAATTTTGTTCGGCATTAGGTCATGAGTTAAAAAAATTTTTAAATAAAAAATATAAGCATATTTTGTTTTAAAAATTATATTTTATTTTATTTTCCAATATTTCGGTCTTTGTTGACCATCTTCAGGGGTTATTTAAAATTAATAAATAAACGAAAACAAAAAATGAAAAATCACTTTTTTAAGCTGTTGTTCAGCTGCAAGCCTTTGTCAACTAATTTTTTTTTCAATAAATGACGTTCGTGGCACTTCCACCATCTCCTTAAATGTCATGGTCACATAAGGTACCATTGCGATTTTATAGCAAAAACCATTTCATATATTCATACAAAATTGTTAAGAAACAAAATAAAAAAACCGTCTCCTGTAAAATTCTGTTTTGTCGCTTAAGTTTTCTTAAGTTACTTTAATGTTAAATATTTTGCGAATATTAAACTTAATGACGATTTAATATCCTTGAATTCCATATTAATTTTTTCTTTTAAAATTACACTTAATTCATATTACTTTATTAAAAAAAACACATGCGGTTTAAGCAGAATTCTCAAAGCTTAAACATTTTGAAATAAATCAAAATTAACTTGTTTAACTTTTCCTTAGCGTTCCTAGAAATAAAAAATGTCTCGCTCCCTTTCTATACAAAAAAAAAAAATTTATTTAGTACATACTCGCAGTTTTAAAGAAAATATTGTCATTATAATTTAAAAAAAAAACAAATAACTAACAACAAGTAGAATCTTTTATGTTTTATTAGTTTTTTTTTCGCTACCTTAGTTAAACAAACTAAGTAAAAACTATAGAAAGTTTTTTGATTTACAAGAAAATATACTTCCTCTATGTATACACATGTAAACACACACCCGCACTTATACAAGATAACAAACACATATAGAATTTTTATGGTTCTTTAACTTTTCTCTTGATGATTCTTGTAAATGTTTTCGACTGACTGTTGCTTTTTAACTTCGTTGGAGTCCAGCAAACAATCGGATTTGATGTTCAGTTGAATTTGATTTGAAATAAAACTTTTATTCTTAAATGTCAAAAGTTTGAATTTATTAATCAGTTGAGATAAAAAAAAAGGAAATTTTGGCGACGAGTCGCGACGTTAAGAAATCTGTGCATTCTCAAAATTTTCTCAAATGTATTTTATATGTGGAATTAAAGTCATCGAATCGTTTTGATGTTAAGCGCCCCATCCATTATAAAATATTATGTATATGTTATTCGCCATATTATTTCCTTTTTGCCCTATATTATGCCATAAATGGCACAGTGATTTCAATTACAATATTGCTCAACTTTCATACAAAAAAAAAAAAAAAAAAATACGTATAAGAAAAACAACATTGCACAATGTTGCCAACACATTTTATAGTATAATCCACTTGTTTTCGTTGTGCAAAAAAAAATCAAAGGTCTCTTGATTGTTGCCAATATACACTGAAAGAAAAATGATTCATATAGTTAATAAATCGTTTTCATAAAAAAATTTTTATTGGTTAAATGAAAATTTTCATTGTCTAAATGGAATTTCATAGTTATAATGAAGTATTTAAGTATATTGGTAATTACGTTAAAAATTTGCATTGGATATATGAAAACTTAAGTTTGTTTAAGTTAAACAAAAAATTTTAATTTGGGAACACAAAAAAACAATATACAAACATAATTATATTCATAAATTAATACAAAATTAAAGTTTCCTTAAAAATATGTTTAATTGTTAGTTTAAATATGAAAGATTTAATTATTTCATACATCTAATGTAATATGCCATTAAATTTATGAAATCAAAAATTTTTTTATAAAAGCCACATATTTCAAGAATTGAAAAAAAAAATAATTTTTAACATTTAAATCACTCTATAGTCTCAATAATTAAAAGTATAAAAAAATTTCGAAAAAACATGCCTTCATAAATTGAAATTTTCATTATGACAATGAAAAATGTCATTATAGTAATGAAACAACAACTTTCAGTCCATAAATATGTATGTTTTTAGTTTTTTTTAATATGTACGTACCTACCTTACATATATGTAGTATGTAATGAGTAATGAACAAACAAATGTTCTCCTTTAAAAAAACCCACCCTTATTTTAAACTGTTGTCAACCAACGCGTTAGCAAAAAAATCAACCTTGTTATTGTTGTTAGGGACAATTTAATCTCACATTTACGCTCTTAATTGAGTAATGGCAAAAAACATGTTTTTATTATTCAAAAACTACACTGCCCCGGTAGGCTAGCTGGTAGTGAGCTAGTCTATCAGCGCCGAGGTTGCGGGATCGATTCCCGCCAGAGACTCTGGTTCCCGCAGACAAGCGTTAAGCTTCGCGGGATTAGTTTAGGGAATTATTAAAAAAAAAAAAATTAAATAAATAAAAAAATTTTTTTTTTACTTTTTTGAAAGTATTCATCCAATTTATTCATCCAATGAATAATATTCATCGATTTAATGTAATGTTTCATTAAATACATTTTAATGACACAGGTTTCATTGATCCAACGGAGCGCTGCATAAGTTCCTTTTTAATTTCAAAAGATTTTGTTATTCGTGCTTAATTCCCAGTTTTTATTATTGATAAAAACACTTGAAATTTATTGTTGATGGGATAAGCTATTCCTATGCGCATTTCACTGGTTGCTTAGGCCAGATCATCAGGAAACTTCATCCATAAAGATTTTTAGAAAAACTAAAGATATTAAACCAAATAAAACTGTTAAGCGTATGAGACTCATAGCAACAGTTCTACTTGTAACAATATCAAAGTTTAAACAAAACACATCAACAATAAACAGTGGGTTTATCTCATCTTACATTCCCCACTACAATTAGTTGAAATTCTCTCAACATTAATTGTAGTTGTAAGTAGGTTAAGAAAAACAAAATAAAAACAAACAACAACTTACAAAAGATGTTGTCAATTAAGTGTTTTTTTAGGCCGTGCACTTGCCTGTTTATTATCAAAAAGTAATTTCAATTTTTGGGAATACAAAATTTTAATTTCAAAAGATTTTGTTATTCGTGCTTAATTCCCAGTTTTTATTATTGATAAAAACACTTGAAATTTATTGTTGATGGGATAAGCTATTCCTATGCGCATTTCACTGGTTGCTTAGGCCAGATCATCAGGAAACTTCATCCATAAAGATTTTTAGAAAAACTAAAGATATTAAACCAAATAAAACTGTTAAGCGTATGAGACTCATAGCAACAGTTCTACTTGTAACAATATCAAAGTTTAAACAAAACACATCAACAATAAACAGTGGGTTTATCTCATCTTACATTCCCCACTACAATTAGTTGAAATTCTCTCAACATTAATTGTAGTTGTAAGTAGGTTAAGAAAAACAAAATAAAAACAAACAACAACTTACAAAAGATGTTGTCAATTAAGTGTTTTTTTAGGCCGTGCACTTGCCTGTTTATTATCAAAAAGTAATTTCAATTTTTGGGAATACAAAATTTTAATTTCAAAAGATTTTGTTATTCGTGCTTAATTCCCAGTTTTTATTATTGATAAAAACACTTGAAATTTATTGTTGATGGGATAAGCTATTCCTATGCGCATTTCACTGGTTGCTTAGGCCAGATCATCAGGAAACTTCATCCATAAAGATTTTTAGAAAAACTAAAGATATTAAACCAAATAAAACTGTTAAGCGTATGAGACTCATAGCAACAGTTCTACTTGTAACAATATCAAAGTTTAAACAAAACACATCAACAATAAACAGTGGGTTTATCTCATCTTACATTCCCCACTACAATTAGTTGAAATTCTCTCAACATTAATTGTAGTTGTAAGTAGGTTAAGAAAAACAAAATAAAAACAAACAACAACTTACAAAAGATGTTGTCAATTAAGTGTTTTTTTAGGCCGTGCACTTGCCTGTTTATTATCAAAAAGTAATTTCAATTTTTGGGAATACAAAATTTTAATTTCAAAAGATTTTGTTATTCGTGCTTAATTCCCAGTTTTTATTATTGATAAAAACACTTGAAATTTATTGTTGATGGGATAAGCTATTCCTATGCGCATTTCACTGGTTTTTTAATGCAATTTTTCATGGGCTTAATATCAAAATTCATTAGTATTGTGAAGAAAATTCTTTCGGTGTATTATGCAACCTTCGAATATCAACTTATCATTGGCGATACAATTGCACAATGCAAATAATTTAAGAAGTATATTGCAAGAAATCTTAAGAGCCCAATAAACCACACAAACGTTACATCAACATTTAAAAAAAGATAGAATATGTATGTTTATGTGAAGATTAAAATTTTTTAACATTAACACAAACATCTAGTTGTTATCAAACTGCTTGTGTCATTTAATTTTTAAATGCTTATCTAAAGTTTTAAGTTTTAATTTTATTTAAAACTCAATGGCGATTTGAAAAAATTACGACAAAAAGATTTTTTTAGAATTTTCTAGTATACAAGGTAGCAAAAAATTAATCACGCAATCGCCAGATGTTATAATTTCGTCAATCATATTTGACGTATTTAAGCGTTTACGCCAACAAACATAATCTTCGTTTTTGCTGCACTGAAAATCCGCGTGTGTTGCACGAAAAGCCGTTTATCATCATTATTTCCGTTAAACTCCTACTGGAGTATAGGGCCTTACAAAGCTCTTACATCGTAGACGGTTGTTTGCTCACGCCTTTACTTCATTCCTAGATTTACCAGTGTAAGCAATATCTTTCAATAAGCAACGCCTCCAAGTGGTGTTGGGTAGTCCTGCTGTCTTGTGGATTCCAGTCGAAAGCCTGGCGACATGGTTCGTTGGATTTTTTCCGTAGTGTGAGCCCGATCAAATTCCACTTTCTACATTCATACTTATTTGGACCGGATAAATGTTGCATCTCGTATAAAAATCGGAGTTGCTGACCACGAAGTCAGTGGTAAACGGAACTCGTAGTGTCCCAGACTTGTTTCTTTGGGGATACTTGGGTCTTCAAGCAAAATGACCCTTAACAAAATCGCCCAAAGCAATGTGTGAAAATTTACCCGAACAAAAAGTCGACCAACGAAAACGAAAAATAGCCCAAAAAATAGGAATGGAAATTTTATTCAAAAATGGTAAAAAAAACGCCTAAAAATAAAAAAAAAAAAAATTTATTTTAAAACTTTTATTTAATAATTCTTGCAAAGTTGTCTTAAACAAACATACAACTTTGGGTTTTGATCATCATATACCCGAAACTTGAAATCCTGAATTTGAAAATCTCGAATTTCAAAACTCTCTGTATAGTAGGCCTACGGCCGCAAGCAAGAATTTTCTACTTTTTGGTTTAGCAAACACCGTCTTCGCTGACTAAAGTTTCTCTGCAAAGGCGGTAAATGGAATTATTAACCAAAACTAACGATAAATCGCCACATTAAAGCGTAACATTTCTTATGCAAAATCATCACAGAAAAAACTTTAAATTGATTTCAATTAAAAAATTTGTGATATTAATGAATTAATTAAATTTTCACCAGTAAACAAATTAGTAGTTTCAATTAAACGTTTAATTAACTTGATTTAACGTTAAATTCACTTGATATAATTTTGAATTAAAACTGATTTCATTTTTGATTAACGCTTTAATTGGTGAACAATTTTGGAGAATTTTTTCTGTGATCCGAAAATTGTATGGAAAATTTTTGGGCGATTTTTCATACATTGAGTTGGGCGATTTTGCTTAGGGTCATTTTACTGGCTGCCGCTACATCAAGTTCCAGCTTTATGCCAACAAGTCTCAGACTATCGCCGCTTCTAAGGAGAATAATTGACAGAAATGCGAAAAGTTATCACTCTTTATTTGTAAAAAGCGGAATTTCTTAATTTCACACACATCAAGGTTAATTCTCAAATCCTTTTGCAAACTTAAAAATATTATTTAAAAAAATTTAATAAAAACGACATTTGAGATAAGTTGGAGAATTTAAAAATTTTTATGGAAAATTTCCAAAAAAAAAACTTTTTGAAACAAATAAAAATTGCATATTTTTTTTAAAAATTACGTCCTCTTTCTTTTATTATCAAACTTTGATTTTTATTATTGAGAAATTAAGCAAAATTTATTCTGTTAAGATTGCTATTGTTTCTAAATGATAATTGTATGTATTTTCTAGTGTTTGGCTTATAATTAAAATAATTTTAAGTTGGATTCAAAGCTTCGGCTTTAAGAAGGGAGTTTTCTCCATAAATTTTGTAAAAAATTAAAAATTTTAACATTTAATAATGTTTGAAAATAATTTAAGAATAAGTTAAAAACTAAAATAAAAATGTAAAATTTTCAATTTTTATTTTCAAAAAAATAAATATTTTACTTCAATTTTATTACTTTTAAGTTATTCTCAAATGTATTTCAAATGCGATTGCTTTAAGTGTGAAAAAACAGTTTATACAAATTATTAGAAAGTATAGAAATATACTTAATATAGCAATTTTACATCATTCCAATCATTATAGCTCCTAGCATTTTGTAAGAAACTTTTTTTTTAGGGCTCGAAAAACACTTCAGAACTGTCTTTGAAGTAAAACAAACTTTTGTCTTCTATGGAATTAATCGCTTTTGAGATTTGATTTCAGAAATGTTAAAGAAATTAGAGAATTTATTCGAACTCGAATCCTTTTTCAAATTAAGATGAATTCGAAGTGTTTGCTGTTTTTTTTTTAAGATTTTGGGCTTGAAGAACACTTAAGAAATGCCTTTAAAGAAAAACAAACTTGTGTATTCTATGGTAATAATCGTTTTGAGGGTCTATTAAGCAGATGTTAAAGAGATTAGGGAATTTATTTCAACTTAAGCCATCTTCAAATTTGGATTAACTCAAAGTGTTGTCTGAGTTTATTTTTATTTTGGGCTTGAAAAACACTTGAGAGCTGTCTTTAAAGAAAAACAAACTTGTGTCTTGTATGGAATGAATCGTTCTTAGGGATTGATTAAACAGATGTTTAAGAAATTGAAGATTGTATTGGAATTGAAATTATTTTCGAATTGAGATCAATTCGAAGTGTTGGCTGAGTTTTTCTTTTAGGATTTTAAACTAAAAAAAAACACTTGCGAGTTGCCTTTGAAGAAAGAAAACACTTGTGTCTTCTATGGAGATAATAATTTTTAAGGTTTGATTTAAAAGATGTTTAAGAGATATAACAGAATTTATTAGAACTGAAACCTTTTTTCAAATTTATATCGATTCTAAGTGTTTGCTAAGTTAGTATTTTGTGCAAGAGTTTGTGTTTCTTTAAGAACATTTTTCACTGCTCTTTTGCTTCTGACATCAAAAAACCCAACCAACCACCAACCACTCATTTATTCTTTATCTTCTTAGCGTTTTTACATGTTTTTTTCTTCTTTTTCTTCTGCTTACAACAATTTTGATGTAATTGAGAGTGTCTGTTTGGGTGTTTGTGCATTTTGTATCCTTTGAAAATATCTTTCGGTAAGTTGCTCGCTCTCCAGTTTTGCAACTGTTTGTATGTCTGTATCACTTTGTTTGTAACATGCAATAAAAAAAGTCATAAAAAAAGTTTATATTTATAATTTATCATCTGCGTACACTTTGGGAGAAATTATTATAAGCAGCTTAAAATACAGAGTTGCTGTATCTTTCTTGTTATTAAAAAAAAGTAAACACTTACATATTTTTCTTTATTTAAATTGTATATTATTTTCCTTATATTTTTTGTTTAATTTAACAAATATTTTTTATATTATTTATTTGCTTTTTTGTGAGCACATATTTAGAGACAAATTAGCATGACACTTAGCTTTAATTTCTTTATAAATATTAAACTTAAAAAGAAGTGATTTGTTTTATTTTTGGAATGGATATTAAGAAACAAATTATTCTTTGAAGTTGACGGAAATAATAATTGTGATTATTAAACAAATTTTAGTTCAAGTAAAAGGAAGAAAAAATGTAAGAGTCTTTAAAACAGTTTTTAGCGCACAGTGGAAGATTTTGGAAAAAAATGTTTAATTGTTCTAGATCTTCTAAACAATGAACCCGATTGATATATATAGACTTATCAGAAGAGGCGCCATAGGTTCCTAATGTGGGCACAACTCTTTTAAAGGAAGCATATTTGGATTAACAAGTTTTAGCAAAATTGATTTATAAAATTCATGAACAGTTATCGACGTCACAAAGGCAGCCACTGAATGGAACTCACAGGCAAGCCGAAGAAATGACAGACGAGCTCATACCTGGAGAAGGCATATAGAGAAGGGGACTGCAGCGCACAGGATGAGTTGGTGTTAACTGAAGTCTTGAGGAACTAAAAGATATCTCGATAGATAAAAAAGGAGATAAAAAATATCCGTTTTTTAAAATTCATTAACAGTTTTCGATCTTAAGATAGCAAAATTTCATATCTTGTATTTCGTTTTGTACAAGATGATTAAAAGGTTAATTATCCCAAACTTGGGGAGCTTTTCTATGATAATATGGCTAGTTGAGTCTCTCATGACCGAATACCTAAGGGACCAGTCAAATGTGTTTGTACCATGTTGGTTTGTTTTTAATAATTTTTGCGGAAAAAAATTCGATCAGCTTGTTTTAGGCATATTTATTGTAAGATTTTAAGTATTTGTTTTAAAATAGGACAAAAAAGACCCCAGAAAATGAAAATATAGGGTTAAATTTTCTGAAAAAAAGCTATAAGGCTTTTTTTGTTTGTATAATTCATATTATAGCATTGACGGAAAAAAATTAAAAAAGCATTAATAAAAAATAAAATCAGTTTTAATTAAAACTTTAACGTTTAATCAAGTGAATTAAACGTTTAATCAAGTGAATTAAACGTTTAATCAAGTAAATTAAACTTTTAATTGATATTATTTACTGGTGCAAATTAATATTGTCAATTAAACGTTTAATACACTTGATTAAATTTTTAATTAAAACTGATTTTATTTTTGATTAATGCTTTAACTAGTGCAAATTTTTTTTACTGTTTTGACTAAATTACCACTGCTTTTGTGAATAATAAAAATAAAATATGCAATTTTCCTTTATTAAGCATTTAACATATATCGCACTTACTTTTTGTCTTCGAAGATCCCTAGTGAAATTTGATGCGGAAAAAATTCGTAAAACATTTTAACCCTCTCAAGTACCGTTTAAGTATACTTTTGTGTGAAAGTAGGAAAAAGGACAAAAATAACCCATAAAAATGAGAGTTAGAGGGTTAATATATTCTAAGAAAAGAATTTCCATACAATTCTACTGAAGACATGTGAAATAGTTTTTTTTAGCTCAGAAGTACATTGCCCCGGTAGGCTAGCTGGTAGCGAGCTTGTCTATCAGCGCCGGGGTTGCGGGTTCTATTCCCGCCTGAGACTCTGGTTTCTTTCCTGCAGACAAGCATATAGCTTCGCGGGATGAGCTTAGGAAATTAAAAAAAAAAAAGTATATTTGTATTAACTTATTCCAAAGTTTCAAAAACTTCAAGGGCCGAAATTTCGGAAACCCGAGCTAACTTTTCAAAACCCTTTGGCAGATTTATTCTACCAGTAGTCTAGTTTCATTTCGCGTTGCAAGTATTGAGGCTGGTTTTGTTTTTATGTTGCACATTGTTATTTATTCGCTCTAGTGCCCAGAACAATGTTATCTAAATAACCCTGCCCAAGCCCCTTTATCTCAATAAAAAAATTTCCGTAGGGGTTTTGTAACTTCTGAATTTTAAGTTAAATATTTGTTTAAAGAATTTTCGCTCTTCACTGTACCATATGTTTACAACTTAACTTTTAAATCAAAAATATTACTCTAGAGATTTTTTAAAACTTTTTAAATATTCATACATAAAAGTTGAGTTCAAACTTAAATATGTTCTGCTCTTGTATACAATTGTAGTTATGAGAACAAACAAAAATAAACCCCGCAAATTTAGAAATGTAAAATCACTTTTATGTATTCCCTCTAATACTTATACAGCTTTAGAAATTTTAAAAAGAACTAAAAATAACCGAAAAAAATCTCTCAAAGGATGCGACTTTGTTTACTAAATCATACAAATTGCATTCAAAAATAAATCTGATTAGTAAAAGAATTTTATATCATCTTTTTCTCTAATTTGTGCACATGCCACATGTTTTGTTGGTTTTCAACAAAATTAAAAAAAAAAAAAATACAAAACTACTTAGAATTAATCAACACTTCAGCAGACATCAGGACCCAGTAGTTCTGAAATTTAATTTAAAACCAGCGACTTTTAAAATTATGAAAGAAGGATTAACTCACTTAATATGATAGTTTTAAGAATAAATCACTTACATTAGAAAACAAGTAAGAAGGTACAGCGACTTGTTGATGTGTTTTTCATGTTTAAAAAGTAAAATTAAACTCTTGCTTCTCATTTAGTTTATATTTTAAGTTATGAATGTACATTAAGTTTTTAAAGTAAAAACCATATCGGGAATGATGCTGGCGTGTTATCATTCTGTAAAGTGTAAAACGGGTAAGTAAATCATTCATAATAATTTCCTCCTTCTAATTTCTTTTTTGGTTTTTTTCAAGCACGAATTTATAATACATGAATCAAGCGCATTTCGAGATTGTCTAAATCTTAGTTTCAATTAAATCAATCGGATTATTTCAAGTACGAATTCGCGATTGCGTCAGGATAAGTTAAGGATTTCGCTATTAAAAATCCGTACAGGAATCAATCTTTCTGTACTTGATTTAAGAAAATCCGTACTTACCGTACTATTAATACCGTTTCGAATTGATTTGAGTATGGATGGATTGATTTTTCTTTTGAGTGTTATTTCCATTTAAATCGTACGCCGCAATTTTTTTCCTACATAAATGGAGTTCAAAATACAACAAAAATCAAATTTTTGTACAAAATGTCGTAAACGACCACAATGACTAATGCTATGCATTACTGTTCAACAATTTTAATAGAATTCAAAGAAATACACTCCAAACAGTACTTGTTTCTTTCAAAACCTTTCAGTACAGTAAAAAAATGTTGCTTATACTCCTTGTATTTGAAAGTTGGCTTATGCAGTCTGCTATAATTTGTGATGTTTACTTGCGTGTCCAACGTAGCGGACGCACATAAAGAATATGTAATGGTTGTATGTCTTGTGTATGTCGTACGTGGTGAACGCATATGTTCCAAGAATTGTTGCTGCAATATTATCTAACTGCCTGTTTGTAGAACGCGAGCACAAACAGGCAGTAAGAAATAAGCATACAAAATATTTCGAAAATACATATCACAAACTCACATTTGAAAAATTAAAAAAGTGTGTTTTTTGTTCGTACTCTCATTGCTGGGTGTATCATTCCCTTGTTAATTTTTGAGAGTATTTCTTATACCCGTATTTCACTATATTAGGTTAGGTTAAGATTTGTTTCTACACTTCCACGCAGCTAGGTAAACTTGCTGTCTATACTTCTCTTAAGTATTTGTTTGTGACAGCGATACTAGAATGTAAGGTTTGAAAATGATTTGAATGTGTTCAGCCGGAATTGTGCAGGCTTTTACTACTTAGGGATAATAAAGTGTCATATAATTCCATAAAAAATTACATTATCTGAACAAGCTCTTACAATTTGTACTAATCGGAATCGCTTAATTTCGAAAGATCACAAAGAGGCAGTCAAAAAACCTAAAAAATTTTGAGTTAGCTACTTTTTATAGCACTTGTGGACAGTTAAGTAACAATTAACCCTGTGACAAGCTCTTAAGTATAGAAAAAGTTAACAAATGGCTTTTTTTTTACAAAAAAGTTTCATTCAATTTCACAGATTGCAAAGAGAGAAAGACAGAGGGAGAATGGGACAGAAAAAAAGCGGGCGAAAAAAGTTTAGAATAATGTAAAGACTAATTTAATGCTCACACTTAAAAAATTTTGGACGAAAATATAGGAAAAAAGCGTGACAAATAAATAGATCAACTTTAAGGTTGCTTTTCAACAAGTTTTGTTGATTTACTGAACTTTATTTCTAAAAAAAATATTGTAAAAGAATATAATTAAAAAATTGTTAAATGTTAAAAAAGGTGGTTACGTTTGTTGATTCAGTGTTGACAAAGCTTACGTAACTACATTTTATACTCCCTGAAATCAGATAAAGAGAAATTTAACTCTACAGCAAATTACATTTAAAGGGAAAGTAGGCAAAATTATCAAGTTCAGCACAGCAAAGTTGTGCTTAATTTCATGAATTCAACGAAAAAGCCAATGTAGATCCACAAAGAGAGCAGCTTGTTGAATTTTACAAGACTTGGAGACGGAAAATTGACACGTTAACTACAGCAAACTATTTCGAATTAAAAACTATCAATTCAAGTTCTTTTAACAATACGATGATTTGCTTTAATGCCATAAATTATTAAGAGAGTTAGTCAGAAACTACACAGATAATAATTGACTACAATTTATACTACTTAGGGACAGTAAGGAGATAGTTCATTCTATAACTGAAACTACTTGAAATAGGAAAATAGAAAAATTGCTTAATTTTACACTTCATAGATTATAAAACACTTTAAAATGGTGAAACTTTATTTAAAGGGTGAGAGTGAAGAGGAGCTTTCGTAACTACTGGGACTTTTGAGAATTTTATTTATCCAAGAGTATGCAAAAAAAAAAATCGATATTAATGTAATACGAGCAAACCCCATCTATAAGCACCATTAAGAACAAATTTTTACAAAGCTCCGTTAACAAAAAAGGTTTGAACTCAAGTTGAACATTTCTCTAAAATCAAATATTTGTAAAATATATGAAAATATGTATACAAATAATTTGAGAATAAAAGCAAGCAAAAGCAGATATTGCAAGTTTTTTCTTAAATTTTATTTTTTCTCAAATATTAAATAAGTAAAAAAAATCGATTTGAAGTGATTTTTAAAATAAATTTGCAGAAAAAAGTTGTGAGATTGACCTTTAACGAGCGTCTGAAACGACAATTTTATCCTTTAAAATAAAATTTTATCTAAAACTATTTATTTGATTATTTTTAAGAAATTAAGAAAAAAGTATTTTCTTGAGAAAATTGTTATTCTCAATGTAGGCTAGCTGGTAGAGAGCTAGTCTATCAGCGCCAGGGTTGCGGGTTCGATTCCCGCCAGAGACTCTGGTTTTGTTCTTGCAGACAAGCGTATAGCTTCGCGGAATAAGCTTAGGGAACTAAAAAAAAAAATATCAAACCATTTTCTAACGTTGAAGATTGAAGCTTTTTTTTAATCTTTAATCCCCGTATTCAGAAAGGTTTATGGACGTTTATAGTTTTTTTTTTTTAATTCCGTAAGTTAATCCCTGCGAAGCTCTCTCTTTTGTCTGCAGAAACCAGAGTCTCTGGCGGGAATCGAATCCGCAACCCCTGGGCTGATAGACTAGTTCACTACTAGCTAGCTTATCGGGGCACTCAAACGATTATCAAATTAAGCAAAGTCTTATTAAGGAACATTTTTATAGAAAATTTGTTTTGTAAGCCTTTATTAAATTTAAAATATTTGTATTTAATATTAAGCATTTGTCTTTGCTGTTTTTTTTATTTTTTAGTTTTCAAATCAAAATCACAAATCGAATTCAAACCTAAATTTGTACAGTTTATAATGATCGAAAATGATTAAAGAATTAACTTAAAAAAATTAATTTTAATTAATATCTTTAACAGAAACAACCATTAAATAATTCCCAAATCGAATAACGTAGTAATCCTAAATTTTCTCAAATGCATTTCAAATGTGATGTGCTTATAACAAAGAAATCGTAGAAATTATAAGAACCCTTTTAGCCAAGTAAAAGTTATTAGCATTAAGTTATCATAGTAGCGGCTGAAGTTGTGTATTTTTTTTTTTTAATTTTTTAGCCATTAAGAAGATTTAAGAAAGAAATAAAATAAGAAAAAATATTTTTAAAATTAACATTATATTGATTTAAAATAAAAATTCAAATATTATTTAAGCTTTAAAAAGGATTTGTGAATTATGCAGGTTTAGAAAAAAGGATACAGAATAGTAGACAGATATAAGTGGCAATAAGCACTGTGATCCATTGGATATTCTGTGCAGAATAATAATAAAAACTCCTACCAAAAAAAAAAAACAAAAAAAAATTTAAAGAAAATTATTTTTTAAATTTAATATTAAGTTATTCTAAAGATATTCTCAAAGATGAGATAAACCCACTGTTTATTGTTGGTGTGTTTTGTTTAAACTTTGATATTGTTACAAGTAGAACTGTTGCTATAAGTCTTATACGCTTAACAGTTTTATTTGGTTTAATATCTTTAGTTTTTCTAAAATCTTTATGGATGAAGTTTCCTGATGATCTGGCCTAAGCAACCAGTGAAATGCGCATAGGAATAGCTTATCCCATCAACAATAAATTTCAAGTGTTTTTATCAATAATAAAAACTGGAAATTAAGCACGAATAGCAAAATCTTTTGAAATTAAAATTTTGTATTCCCAAAAATATTAATACGATTTAGTTTTAATAATTTTATTTGAATATTATAGACAATTTTATTAAATAATATTCTTTTTACTAAAAATACGTTTCAACGTTTAAAACTAGCAAGTGCACGGCTTAAAAAAATGAACTGACAGCTTGTTGTTTTTGTTCTTTATGGCAAGAGCTACATTTTTGTCTTAAGGGTAAATCAAAATTCCGAACGGTTTGCAAGATATGAGCCTGAGAATACGATCACTTTGGGCAAAACTGGGAGACACAGGTCTTTTTTTTTTGTCTTTTATCACGTAGAGTTGTCCGTATATGATTTTTCGTGTTGCACTGTATTATTAAAACAGTGTAGCATATTAGAAACGTTGTGATTTAATAAGCGATTATATTTTTTGTTTTTTTTTTTTAGAATTACATAATTTTAAAAAACTTGGGAAATTTATGATGCAAAGAATCAGACAGAACAATGAAATAAAGTTGTTCACTAAAAAGGTGCGAAACGCACCGAATTGACAACGCTGCTTACGCTGGGTCTCTAAGTAGAATTTTTTTTGCCAAGCACAAGCAAAAATGTCGGCAGAACAATGGCGCAATAATTGCTAATTATATTGCTGGAGAACACGGGAAATTGCTTTGCCATAAACAAACGTACAGATAAAGGAAATGTCAGATAAATGAAAACTGATTTTACAGCTATTATTGCTAAACAATAGTTGCTCAAGCAACCAGAATAGCGATAATTGCGCAATGGATTGCCACTCATGGCAATACGCGGTCCACACGCCGCAAATTTAATAGAGCAATCAAAGTTGACGTTTGCCGCTATAAATCTTGCTACGTGGAGACCCGGCGTTACTAGATTTGAAAAGTATTTAAGAATTAAGTAGCATTGTTCCCCTTTAAATTATACCAAACAACTTTCAGTCAGCTGTTATATGAAGTCAAAATCATGCTAATGCCAAAAAATTTTTTACATTTGAAGATGATTTTTAATCAAAACTTAACGCTCATTATTTCAAGAAGAGATTGCTTTAAATTAAAAAATATAAAAATTATTTACATATTAAATTCGAAATACGAATAAATGTGTGTATGTGTTAGTGTTACCAGCACAAAACTAAAAAATTACACGGCCATTTGTTCAAAGCCGTATAAAATTATTTTTTTTTTTTTGGAAATTTTTTGATAAAGAACCATTATCAATATCTTCATTAACCAGATTCCCGGACAAATCAACCCATTTTGCATAATTGGTTTAAGACTTTACGTTGTCACTATACAAATTTTCCTCGGGAAAAGGGCTGATTTAATTATTTATTTTGCTATCCATATACAGAGTATCCAATAAAAAGGGAGTTTGAATAGTTAGTAATTTCTTTATTTTAAGGTCAATAAAACGTTTTCGTTGATAAATGAGGAATTTAAGTTATTACGAGACGAATAATTACTTTGGGTAAGCAAGAATGAGCTTGGCTTCGATTTTTCTCAGACGACTTAGAAAATTTGCAAAGCTATCGATCGAATTTCTTCTAAAATATTATTTTCTTACTAAGCTTTAAATCTGTGGCAAATTCACGAAAACATATTCTTTCAAGCAAAATTGAAAGCCGCAAATAATGCATTCATAATTAATTGTATGTTATCCTCAAGATGCATGATTTTGCGAACGTAAGATTACATAAAAGTTACACAAATATTCAATGTTTCAAAAATTATCCAAAATATACGAAAGCAGAACGATTTTTGATATAATGTACAGAGTTGCCAGTGAAATTTCGAGAAAGATACATTTTAGTTTCCAAAAAGATACACTTTTTCCCAAAAAGATACGTTTTGAAAAAAATTTGAAAATCCATTTTTAACGTTTAACATATATTAACATAATATTTTTATTTCATATTTAAATGAATATTGTAAAGAAAATGATTTCGTATAAATTAATTTTTATATTTATTTTAGTCATAAATATTAGGTACATATGTAATCTTTAAAAATACAGAAAGCAAACTTTAAAATTAATTACATGCAATTATCTTTGGATGTTATCATTTTTGTAAAAATTGTAATCATCGATTTAGGTTTCGTTCACCATTATTAAAGCTGCTATCAAGGCAAATTCGCTAGAAGGTGGGGTCAAGTCAACATATGGTGTTTTTTTCGGTGGTCGACTTGCCAAAGTGTGTATGCAAACTGATGTTTTATGTAAACTAACCAATGCCAATCCGTACACAGAAGCAGTGTTGTTGTAAAGTTGACCTCATCTTCTAGTCAATGCGCCTTGGCTGCTATTGTATAAAGCTTGGTATTTAGTATTGAGTCGGTTATAATGACCAGTCTTAATAAGTTTTAGTTGGTTAAAAATTCTCGTATGTTTTGTTTCTGTACATTTTGCGTAAAGATTCAAAAGATACGAAAAATGTCAGGATTATACATGATACCTGAAGTAGTCAAAAGATACGAAAAATGTATCTTTCGTATCCTAACGGCAACACTGATAATGTATTATATATTATTCAGAAAGTGGCAACGCTTGTTTGTATATTATAGTCGCTTTAATTTTGTGCACGTGATTAGTGGTGTCAATGTTTCTTTTCAAATCATAATAGCGTGCGGAACTCCTCAAGCAATTCTATTAATCGCTAATAAAGAACGGTAATGATAAAAGTATAAAGATTTGTAAATAAATGCAGCTAATTTTGTTTGATTAAAGTTGTTCAACATGCTGTACAACATTTGAAAACTATAGTATTCTTAAGAATAAGAAAAAGTTTTTCTCCATTAAGTTTAAAATGGATTCGATATAATAGAAAATTCTTTTAATTTTCAAACGTTTGAATTTATGTTTGTTGGGTCATCTAAGTACGTAAGAATGTGTAATATGAGTGGATTTATATAACACATTTATACTCACTTACTATAGTTTAGTAATATATTAAAATTCATGTATATTTTTATACCAGTATGATTCTGTTTATTACATTACGGTACATATGGTTACATATGTACGCATTATGTAATCAGAGTCTTTTTTATGTTCGTTTTTTTCTATTATACTCAGCCCAAGGCTAACATTTCTTTTTTAAAAATGTGATGGTGCAAAATTCTGTATTTATTTTGCAAATAGTTAAAGTAAACGAATGTTATTTTATAAAATTAAAATTAAAAAAGAAAATATATTTTTTTTATGAGAAAAATATCTGAAAATGAAACTGTGTACAGTGGGGTTGAAAATAAAAAAAATTTTCGAATTTTGCAAATTAATAGAATACATGAAACATTTACAACTTCTTAAAAGAGAACTTATTTCGTAAAACTGTTTCGTTTAAGTCTTAATGAAAATCCTTAAGCTCACAAAAAAATTAAATGAAAATGCAAAATTGTGCACAGCGAAACCAGAAAGAAAATCAATGCTAAGAAGCCTCAAAATGAATGCAATAAGCTACACAATTTGTTAACAAAAGTCTAAAGCTAAGATCTTACTATTGGAGCAATGTACCAATTTTCGTTGCATTTTATGTGCTGATAAAGTGAACTCTCTTAATTTTTTTATATAAGAATCTGCACCGAAATCGTGCTGACTTTAGAAAATAAAAATGCAACCCTGGTGTACCGATAATGTGAGCACTCTTCAGCACAATGTTAAGCAATCACAAGGTTACAAATGTACCACTTGTGGTGCGTCGCGCACCGAACAAAGTAGACGCGCCAGTATGGCTTATATAGCTTTTAAATTTACTCTTTATTAGAATTTTTGCAAAATTTATAGTTATTAGGAATTTTTGTTAACATATACTTTTAATAGGAAATTTTGTTAAAATTAACTTTGTATAGGAAATATTGTTAAGGAAATTTTGTTAAAATTTACTTTTTATAAGAAATTTTGTTAAAATTTACTTTTTATAGGAAATTTTGTTAAAATTTACTTTTAATAGGAAATTTTGTTAAAATTTACTTTTTATAGGAAATATTGTTAAAATTTACTTTTTATAGGAAATATTGTTAAAATTTACTTTTTATAGGACATTTTGTTAAAATTTACTTTTTATAGGAAATTTTGTTAAAATTTACTTTTTATAGGAAATTTTGTTAAAATTTAGTTTTTATAGGAAATTTTGTTAAAATTTACTTTTTATAGGAAATCTTGTAAAAATTTACTTTTCATAGAAAATTTTGTTAATACATATTTATTTTTTAAAGGAAATTTTGTTAAAATTTAATTTTTATAGGAAATTTTGTTAGAATTTACTTTTAATAGGAAATTTTGTTAAAATTTACTTTTTATAGGATATATTGTTAAAATTTAATTTTTATAGGAAGTTTTGTTAAAATTTACTTTTTATAGGAAATATTGTTAAAATTTACTTTTTAAAGGAAATTTTGTTAAAATTTACTTTTTAAGGAAATTTTGTTAGAATTTAATTTTTATAGGATATTTTGGTAGAATTTACTTTTGTTTGGAAATTTTGTTAAAATTTACTTTTAATAGGAAATTTTGTTAACAATTACTTTCTATAAGATATTTAGTTAAAATTTACTTTTTATAGGAAATTTTGTTAAAATTTACTCTTTATAGGAAATTTTGTTAAAGTTTACGTTTTATAGGAAATTTTGTTCAAATTTACTAATTATAGGAAATTTTGTTTAAATTTACTAATCATAGGGAGTTTGGATAGAATGTACTTTTTATAGGAAATTTTGCTTAAATTTACTTTTTATCGGAATTTTGTTAAAATTTATTTTTATAGGAAATTTTGTTAACATTTACTTTTTATAGGATATTTTTTTAAAACTTAATTTTTATAGTAAATTTTGTCAATGAATTTTTATAGCAAATTTTGCTAAAATATACTAGTTATAGAAAATTTTTGTAGAATTTACTAGTTATAGGAAATTTTGTTAAAATTTACTAGTTGTTGGAAATTTTGGCATAAATTTATACAATTTGTTAAAATGTGGGCCGAACAAATCTTCGCGAATCGTGATATTTGCGTTGATAGTGGGATCTTAGCTTTAGAGACAAATCTATTTATGTATATGTATATATAAAAAAAAACATGCAAGAAAGTATGGTAGATCAAGCACGAGCACTATATATCCTACACAACGTTGTATTAAGACAAATTTTCGAGAGTGTACCCTACTCAAAACCAAGTGTAATCATGGGCAGTGCAGATCACAATTATATTGTTATTCATGTAAAGTGCCGAATATTATTGAGATATCTTCATCTATAGGAGATTTATTTGCCTTTAAGTGATTTGAGGAAGGGTTTATATGGGATATATGGCTAACTAACCTACCCGCACAAAATTTTGTCATGACATAGCAGCTATCGTAAGAGTTATTGTGTCCAATTGGTATGTCAATACAAACATTTAATATGGAAGACACGGCATAAAAAGCTATTTTCGGGAGTGATATTGGAATGTGAACTATGACCATATATGGACCGATTCCAATAAAATCTCGTAAGATTATTTAGATTAAGATGGTTTATGGGCACAAAGACTGTAATCAGGAAAGAATGTTATATAGGGGCTATGTGAATATATGGACTGATTCTTACCGTTTTTATTTAGCTTTCTCCTTGTGACTTATGAATTTATATCGTCACCTAAAACGCAAAATTTTACAGGAGAAGCAAAAACTATTTAAAATGTTAAATTGATAAGTCACCTTAAAGAGTTTATAATTTATTTTTTTCCATTTTTCTTGTAGAAACTACCAGTTGTTTTGACAACTTATTACGAAGCAGGTTTGGAAAGGAGAATACTAAAAAATTACTGTAAAAAAACATTCCGTGTGTAAACTTGATCGTTACATCCAACAATTTTTTTATGCGCTGAATAATGCGCTTTATGAGTCAAAAATGTATTGCTTCAAAGTGGGAACTTGCCATATAAAATTCATGCCTTCCGTAAGCGCAATGATAAGCGAAACTCCTATGTTTCTCCCTTACAAACCTGCTTCGTTGGAAGCTCCATTTTTTATTGGGATGTTCTTTGCGCATAAGATTTACATGGACTAGCCAGCCAGTTGGACGGACGTACATCGTTATATAGACTTAAAAAGTGATCTCGTTATAAGAACTCCACAACTCTCCAAAAACATATTTTTTGAAAATTTCCAAAAAACAAAACTTTGCACAATGGGACCAAAACGCAAAGCTTTGCTACTAAGAATCACTAAAATTAATGGAATTATTGAAAGGTTAAGATATTTCATGTATTAAAATTTGTTAATTAAGTTTAAGTAATTTCTAAAAAAAATTCAAACATTTTCAAAAACCAGGTTTCCTCAAGCTGCAGTGTAGATTAGATAGCTACTAAGAAAGTAGGTGTTGGACGATTTCCATAAACGATTCACGTAATACATCGATTTTTCTTTGTCCTTAATTATTGGATACAAAAACGTTTGATTTTTATGACGTTTAAGCAGCATTTAGCATATCTATAATCATCTTTCAAATTTTTTTGGCTTAAAATCGTTTGATACCCAATATCTTTGCCTTCGTGTTGTTTGCCAAACGACTTGAAATTGCTACTTGAGTTGCCCTCAATATTTTGGCAATTTAAATAGAGTAATGACTCTCATCTATCATCTTCAAGCATACTTATTTGGCTGACCTGTACGTTCTTTGTCTTTAGTGTCAATAAATCACTACTTCACTGAACCGCACAAACCATCTCTTGCACATTGGATTCGATGGAATTTAATCAGGTCGAGTTTCGGTGAGGTATGCACTTGAATGTGTGTGTGTATTTTTTTTTATTGCAAAAGTAAAGCAAAACTTTTAAAAAACATTATGATTGAGAAGTATAAAATCCGTTTTATTCAAAGCAAAAAGAAAAATCTTTGTCGGTGACACTATTTCGTTTTATGACTAAATGAGAATATATGACAGACTATTAGAGAAACACAGCATTTGTAAAACATACTCTCTCTGTTGTGGGTTCCATATTTTTAAATTATACACTTTTTAATTGCCACCTGTGTTGGTGTTGACACCCAGGGGATTTGAATGACATATTGTTTCCACCCTGTGCTTAGACCACTGTAGCATGAGGCCGTAATAGCAAGTATCCGCTTTAATATTGAACTAATTTTTCCTAATTTTTACCCGCAATTTCCACAAGCCTCTTATAAATTTTAAATTTGAAAAATATTATTCAGTATTTAGTAAAATTTTTATTTCTTTGTGGTCATGAATAAATATTTTTTTCTCCACCTTTTCTTCAACACAATAAAACAACAAAACTTTTTAATCTTTTTAAAATAAATTTTTTGTAACCGAAAGTTAAAGAAATTGTATTCGTGAACTTATTTATAATTTGGACAACTAAATGGAAAAAAGTTCAAATAAAAACTTAAAAAACTTAAAATAAATTTCTTTCAAATACTTTTTAAGTTCAACTGACTCCTTTATTTGCAAGTTAAAGAAATGCAAGGAAAAAACTTTTTTTTTTCTTAAGAACATGAAATAAAATTTTTGAAAGCGTGTGTTTGTGTGTATATACACAAATAAAACGGAAATGGAAATAAAACAAAAAAAAGAGAACAACAGCTTTGTTAAAAACACTAAAAAAATTCTTTTAGTTGAACAAAAAGCCAAGATATACAAACTGAAACACACAAAACCCACACAAGAACAAGGAAAAAATATTAAAAGAGAGTAAAATGTAGTAAAATGTTATGCAAAGTTTTTGATTATATTGTGGTTGTAGCTGCAGTAAAACAAAAAAAGCTGTTGTGGCCTGAAAGTATGCTGTATCAAATAGTAATTCTGAATTTATACTATAGAGAATAAATAAACACAAGTATATAATCATGTCAAAACTACTTATGTTTAGTAAATAAATTGAATATAAATTTAAAAATTTATAATTTAAAATTTAAAATAAAGGGAATCACAACAGATGGCATATCGTTCCAAATGGTTTGTGTCTTTAATAACTTATGTGGCATTTTGGTGAGTAAGCAACTCTCATTTATTTTTACTTACTTGTTGGAAGCAGTGCGGCCAATCCAGCCATTTGTTGGCTACATTTAACAATTTTTCATTTTCTTAAGTCATGAAAAATCCATTAAGCCATAAGGCATTTTTATTTAGCCAAGTTTTCTTCAAGTTTTTTTAAATTTTAGACCAAAAATATTGCAAAAGCTGCATTTGTTGCGTTGTTATGTTAATTTTAATTTTAATTACTTAACTCAATCGACTTTTACAATAAAAAAACAAAATCAATTATATCAATACATAATTTGAATTTTTCGTTATTTAAAGAATTTTCTTATGTTTATTTAATTGTTACGTAAAATGTAATAATACAAATAAAATAGTCTCTTGCGTGCAATTTCAGTGTAGTAAATAAATTTTGCAAGTTTTTTTTTTTTTATTAATATTCAGTTGATGGGTTTTATTGTAACAAAACCTTGTTAAGCCATTATTTGACCATTACATATTAACTAAAAATGTAGCAAATTTTAGTGGCAAAGAGTTGGCACCACTGATTGAAAGCAATAGTGCAAACAACAAGTGTTTTTCTTTTGCTTTAAAAATGTCGAGTGTTATGCAACAAATCATCTTTTGGAGGATGTTTTGCTTTATTTTTCTATAGGTATATACATATAAAAAAGGAGCTAAAGCCAAGGGCAGATCCAAGCCTTCAGTTCAGCAAGTGGGCGTCACATAAAGGAAATTAAGTCGGTACAGTCGGTTTTGGTAGTTTGGGACTAAAATGTCATGAATGAGTTCTGTGAGGGATGAACCAAAACTATTAGAAAATTTAGACTATAGACAAGGCTACTATAATCTATAATAGCAAATAGAATTCATTTTTTTCAATTAGAGTTTGGAAAATATTAAAAAATTATAGTTTTTTTTTAACAAAAACAAAAAAGTTTTTAAACAAAAAAGACTGAATAGTTTTTTTATAGACTTTTATTAAAATTATATAACACGCCTTTACAGTTCAAGGTCAATAAAATTACAAGGCAGAACTTTATTTCGTGTCGCATTTAATAATTTTTTTTTTGTTGGTTTTTGCAAAAAATCTCTAACGAACTCTGACATGTCCTTGGGAAATAGTAAAACGAAAGTAAAAAGATTAGAGCAAAAAATAGAAGGAGTTAGAAAAAGTTTTATTTTTTTAAAAAAAAGTAAAAAAAAAAAATAGAATAAAAAGAAGAACGTAAAACTTATTTAGAGTATTAAATACTTTGAAATTTAACATTAGTTTTAACACAAGGGCAAGTTTATGGCTTTCGGTTAATTTGAGTACAAAGAGTAAAAAAAAGTTTTTAATTGTGTGTGATAAAAAAGCAAAACATTAAAATAATTAAAAAATAAAAAAAACACCTTATTTTTGCGGTTTTCTTTTAGTCTCAAAAGTATGTGCCCAATTTGAGGCTTTTCATGTTTTTCTTAAACGTGTAAAACCGCAAAATGCTGCAACCAACATTTTTGTTTTTTTTTTATATAAAAATTTTAAAATAAACAGCAATAATGAAAACGTAATTTTATTTGGTTAAAAAATTAAAAACTAAAAGGTCACCTTTTCTTCATGTCTTTATTTAACTTTTTTTTTTTTGAATAATAAGATTCTCTTATTTCAAAAGATACTTTTTGTTTAAAAATACTTTGTTTTTAAAAGGTATTTTTGTTTAAAAAGTTACTTTCCGTTTAAAAAGGTACTTTTTGTTTAAAGAGGTACTTTTTGTTTAAAAAGGTACTTTTTGTTTCAGAAGGCACATTTTGTTTAAAAAGGTACTTTTTGTTTAAAAAGGTAATTTTTGTTTAAAATTTTCTTTTTGTTTAAAAAGATACTTTTTGTTTTAAAAGGTACTTTTTGTTTAAAAAAGTACTTTTTGTTTAAAAAGGTACTTTTTGTTTTAAAAGGTACTTTTTGTTAAAAAAGTAACTTTTTGTTTAAAAAGAAACTTTTTGTGTAAAAAGGTACTTTCTGTTTTAAAAGATCCTTTTTGTTTAAAAAGGTACTTTTTGTTTAAAAAGGTACTTTTTGTTTTAAAAGGTACTTTTTGTTTAACAAGGTACCTATTGTTTAAAAAGGAACTTTGTTTTAAAAAAAGGTACTTTTTGTTTAAAAAGGTATTTTTTTAAAAAAAGGTACTATTTGTTTAAAAAGATACTTTTTGTTATAAAAAGGAACTTTTTGTTTTAAAAAGTACTTTTTGTTTAAAAATTAAATTTTTGTTTAAAAACGGTACATTTTGTTTAAAAAAAGGTATTTTTTGTTAAAAAAGGTACTTTTTGTTTAAAATCCTAGCCAATACAACAGTCCGAAGCCGTCCAGATGTCTAAGAGACATGTCGATAAAAAAGTCGGCATCGTATACGAATTATGTCGGATCTCTGACCCAAAATTGTGTGAAGTGATTGACACGAATTCTGGCAGACATGTCGTGGGAAGTTCTTGGCTTATATTTAATGTTTGACAGAAATCTGAACGAAGTGTCAAAACATGAAGTCAGACATTTGCAAGAAATGTCCTAACAGCAAAGTCTTTAAATAAAAAAAGCTTTTTTATATGTTAAACATATACATACAGGTACATATGCTTTTACATAAAAGCTTGTTTGAAATAATTTTTTGTTGATGAAACATTTTCTGTTAAACCTTAAATAAAAAATTCTTTAAGAGTTAAACGAGCTTGTTAAGAGTTTTTAAGACTAAATGTTTAATTTTACTGAAAGGTTTTTTATAAAAATTTCCTACCTTAATTTTTTTTTAGACTTTAACATTTTAAAAAATATTCGTTTTAAACAGTAAAAGCTTTTTACGTCTTTACTAAAACTTTTAAAATAAATGTTCATTCATTTATGAATAAATAATCAATTAACCAATTAAATACATATTATGAATTTATTTTAAATTAAAGCCTTTAAGTATTTAAGAATCTTATCTTTTAAAGCTTTTGGCTAAAAAGTTTTCAGGTAAACTATTTTTAACGAGTTTTTTTGATCGAAGACTTTTATCACAACTTAGACAGGAAATTAATATGTATAAAAAATGGTGTTAACCCTTATCATTATGAAAAATTCCCTTTAAAAGAGCGCAAAAGCCCTGTGCGTTGCTGCTGTAATTTGCTTAAATGAAATTTTATATCCAAAAATATCCAAATAATCAAACTAACAATCAAATACGCATTTTTTTCTTTGATATGAACTATTAACAAATTTATTTCTCATTAAATGAGATTTAGATACGAGACCTTAAACCTTTTTATTGCTCCCGCTGCTGTTTCTACTGCAAGTCCTGCCCACAGCTTTACAGCTAAAAATAAATCTTGCACAGAATTTGGTATCAATGTTATGAAAATGGTGTAATAAACAATAAAATGATAGTAATAATGTAACATTTATTATCAAGTAATAAATAAACGCCCACCACAAATGCACACTAATATAGAAACACACACGTGCACATACAAGTAAATACTATTACCAAAAAATCCTTAATAATGAATTCAGAAAAAAAACCAGGAGCAACAGAGAGAAAGTAAATGTGTTTGTGAGTGTGCCTAAATGTTGTTTGCACGTTAAACAAAAGAGCTGAATATGCGTTTCCGTTCATAATATCTTTGGGCCTTGTACTCGTATCCTTTTCTTTATCCTTAATATACTTATATGAATGGGTGGGTGTGAGTGTGGAAGTGCTTAAGCATACATGAATTTTACAAGTGAATTCACATATTTGCATAATTTTTTTTCTTCTTGGGTTCTTTTCACAAAATCTGCAGAATAACTACTGGTCTGTCTGTCTGTCCCTACGGTTTCTTTAAGCCTGTTTGTAAATATCTCTGTTGAAGAATAAAACGCCTGCCAAATCTCAAAAAAAAAAAAAATGTAAAAATAGTTGAGCACAAAACAAAAATTATTTACGAACTTGTTAGCAATTCAGTACCCAGTGTGTTTGTGCTTTGCTGTGTTGTGTGCTTTCCAAAATAACCCGAAGTGTTTTTGTTATAAATGTAGCTACAAGTAGTAGTGTCTACAACACACGCCCATTCATAAACTCGCTCATGCAACAAGTACAAAACAAAAATAAATTGGTTAGATTATACTTAATAATGACTATCATTATAATGATGATAATAATCACGTAGATTTTGTTAAAAAAAAAATTCTAAGTAATTTTTGAAATTTTGCCAATAAAATTTTGCAGTCATGCCATGTTGATGAAAATGACAACACAATGAAACATGATTTTCAAAGAGTCATTAGCAGGACAAAAACATGTTTAGTATTTTTAATAAAGCTTTGAAGGAGGATATTATTTTTAATCAAAAGAGTAGGTATTGCCTGTAGTAAAAGGAGTGAGAATGGAAAAAATTTTTTAATCAAATTTAATGAAATAAAAAAGAAAAGTAAGATTTCCAAATAAATCTATTTTATTTTTCGATCTTAGTACAGCAACATATTTTATAAATTCGTACTAAAAGTTTTTGTTATTTTGTACATATATTTATAAAGATCTTTTACACAAAAGCTTTTTATAATGCGACGAAAGTTCAAAAAGCTATTATCTTAGAAAAAAGTTTTTAGCATGAACTTTTTTAAAAAGGTTTTCTTTATGTATCTCTTTTTTGAACTTTTCTAAGAAAATCTGCTATAAAGCTTTTTGTTTCGAAGTCAACGAAATTATATGCTTTTTTTAGCAGACTTAAAAAATTTTTTTTGTACAACTAAAGGGTGGTTAAATTTCAAGGGCCGATGTTGATTTTGAATAAAACACAAACTATTTAGGAAATTATTGTAATTTTATTTTATTATGATATATTGGTATTACTCAATTATGTATGGAACAAAATATCGGCCAAATGGGCGCCGCGACCACGGCGGCACACCTTCATCCGATGGTCCAAATTTTCGATTACCCTGAGGCATAATGGAGGTTCTATGCCGTTAGTGTGCCGAATTATCTCATCCTTTAGCTCTTGAATTGTTGCTGGCTTATCGACGTACACCTTTTCTTTCAAATAACCCCAAAGAAAAAAGTCCAACGGTGTCAAATCACATGATCTTGGCGGCCAATTGACATCGCCATTACGTGCGATAACACGGCCATTGATTTTGTTGCGCAAAAGAGCCATTGTTTCGTTAGCTGTGTGGCAAGTGGCACCGTCCTGCTGAAACCACATATCGTCCACATCCATATCTTCCAATTCGGGCCATAAAAAGTTTGTTATCATCTCACGATAGCGAACACCATTCACAGTAACTGCCTGACCGGCCTCATTTTGGAAAAAATACGGCCCGATGATGCCGCAAGCCCATAAACCGCACCAAACAGTCACTCTTTGTGGGTGCATTGGTTTTTCGACAATCACTCTTGGATTATTATTCGCCCAAATGTGGAAATTCTGCTTATCGACAAATCCACTGAGGTGAAAATGTGCCTCATCACTGAAGATGATTTTCTTCGAAATTTATCATCCATTTTCATAATAAGTCTGGATAACTTTAACACGTTGTTGGATTGTGTATCTCTCCATGGTTCAAATTGAGTAAGTCTGAAATAGAGAAATGTCAAATAAAATTCGGAAAAAAACTTGGCGTTTAGGTGTGGTTCACATTCAACATCGGCCCTTACAATTTAACCACCCTTTATTAACACATTGAGTGCCAAGCGGTTTTGATGAAAACCTTCCCAGGAGACCAAGCAGTTTTTGTGTTATTTACATTTTATAAATTTTTTCACTTTATAAAACCTAAAAAAATCATCCTAGACCCATGACCCAGTAAAGAGTTCTTTATTACCCAGTAAAGAGTTCTTTATTTAAAAATCACAACTCAATGTCGTCTATAAATGAACGACAGGCTCTAAATAAACTCAGTAAAAAAATCACTGTCGTACGGAAACGTACGACGTGGCTCCCACGACGACTTAGGTGTCGTGCGGAAACGTACGAAGTGGCACTCAATGTGTTAAATGTTAAATTCATTTAAATTATTTTTTTCAAAATAAAGCTATTTCTAAAAAGACTAAAAAATTTTTCTTAAAAAAGTTTAAAAAAATGTTTTAACTATTTAAAAAATTCTTTCTAAAATGTTGTTTTTAAAGATTTTTATACAAACAGTTCTTTTAAAGCTTCCAAATAGCATTTTTTTCAAAAACCTTTTTACAGGAAAGCTTTTTTTTTATATATATATCTCATAAAAAGATCTTATCTTAATACCATTATGTATATGATTGAAGCTTTTTCGGTTAACAGATATTTGGAAAAGCTTTGTTTTAATAATTTACAAAAGTTTTTGTATATGTTTTTATATAAAAGCTTTTTTTTATTCGTAACTTTTTATAAAAGCTTTTACATGTATTCTTTAAAGGGTTGTATACGAGTATAAAAGCATTTTTATAAAAAACTATTTAATTAAAATCTAGTGATCTGCTTGCCTAAAAAGAACCTGGGGTACTTAGGTTCTCGATCCCTGCCAGAGAACGAAAAATGTTCATCATGGCTTTTGAGTTTAAAAAATTAAATGGCTTCAACCTCCCTCCAAACAATCCATCCAAGAAGCCCGCTGACCACCCCTAGAAAACAAGAACAATTTCATGGCAAAGGTCAAGCCCCCCACCCCTAGGAAAAAGTTAGGAATAAAATATAAGCAAGGTTCCCCACCAGTACACTAATAGAGCCGGAGGGCGTTGTTTCTAGGCAACGACAGATGGCGGACCCATTATTCTTGAACCTGCTACAGCAGACCAATCATCCATCTACTTACCCGAAACAACAACCGAATAACAACAACACGAGATAAACAAAAAATTTCTCCAAATAAATAGCAATAACCCAGCCATCCTTTACACAGGAGTATGTTTGTACCTTTGTGTAAACAGGTGAATCGCCAATTTTATTGGCATAAATTTGTATCAGAATTGTTAAAAGAACAACTTATAATAAAATACAGTTATTGTAAGTTCATTTCAACGCTTTGAAAAAAATATTTTTTAATTTAGTGCACGCGTCCAGTTATGAAAGTGTCCGGTTATGGAAATACATTTTTTATGGAAGCATCTGACGTAGTGCTGCCACCTGTATGATTTCACCATGATTGTAAGCACTGAATTTCAAGAGTATCAAAATGAACTATACTTTCTAGTTTGATTATTGATATATAATTCTCTATTGGAGCTGTCCATAATTGCCCTTCAATTCAATATAAATAAGCGTGTGTGCTTAAAACGTCAACGTGTATTTAATCGTAAATCAATAAAGGATTCCAAATTGTTTACGTTTTATAAGAACAGGGAACAGGGACAGCTTATTATATACAAACTAAAGAAAAATAAAAAATGAGTATCTTTTAGTTTATTTTTCAACTCATCTACAAAAGTGATTAAGTTTTGGTGAAAAATTTTACTAAATTTTAATAAAAATTCACTAAAATAAATAAACAGTAACTAATGCATTAAATGAAATATAACAAATTTTAAATTGAAAATAAAATTTCAAGAAAAAAAAAAGAATTTATTACAACCATTTATTTATTCAATTGAGAAAGAGAACAAAAATAATCACAGAACTGTATATACTTTATGTATGTGTAATATATGTGCATGTATATATGTATATATATACATACTTTGTTTTATTGCATGTGTGCGGCTTTATTCATGAATTAAGGTTGTAATGAGTTTTAAAAGACTTTTGATATTTGTGTGTGTGGGTGCGTTTGCTTTTAAGTGTATTTCTCTACATGCCAGACTGTATGAGTTTGCAAAAGTATTGTTTTATTTCCGTTTCCGGTAAACACAATTTATTTATTAAATTATTTGTACTTCTTCTGATACTCATAAATTATTTATTGTACACTCAGGTCTCTTTTTATGCGATAGATGCGTTCCAACAAAAAATCGCATAAATTGAAATCGCATAAAACGATACTCTAGCTTCATATAAAAACTAATGATTCGTTCCAAAATTCTGAAAAACCGCATAAATTCAAATTTTAATTAAAAAATCAAAACAAAACCGCATTAATAAAAATCGACAAATATGGCTGACTTCCAAAACGTACTAATACAAAGTTCGTACACAATTTTACTACTGTATTTCAACCATGTTCACGTACAAAGTACCGAAACAATGCAACTATGTGTTTTGTTTATTAAAACGTTTTGAAATGTAAAGTGATGCAATGCATAATACTTTTAAAATAAATCTGTATTGCTTGCAAATAAAATGTTAAATGTCACAAAGCATCAACTTTAAAACCGATGCTCTGATTGCTTTTTTGATGCGTTACTAATACTTAGCAGTGACGTTTTGGAAGGGTTTGCATTGTATATATATTGTACTGCGGCGTTATGAAACATTATACTTCTTTCTAATACAAAGCATTTGACGTTTTGGAAGTCAGCCTATGTATATGTGAAGCGGACAATCCCATAAAAATATTTTGTTGGAAGTCCTTCTTATTTGACACAACTTAGTTCTAGTAGATATGAATAAGTGTGCGAAATATTTTTTTTCTATGATGTTTATTTGTCGAATTACGGGGTGGTAAAGTGTTGCCGTTAAAAAAAAAAAATGTTTTTTTAAATTATTATTTCAAACTAAAAACTAATCAAACGAAAAAAAAATTTAGGTGATTCTTATAGCAAATCGATTGATCTTTAAATAAAAAAAATTAAATTCAAAAAAAAATTTCATCTGCAAAACCGGAAATGACCAATTTAAATCAAAATTTTTCTAACTTAGTTCTATTTTTTTTTTTTTTTAATCGAAATTGCCCTTTGGTGTCCTTATCATATTGTAAAATTTTTATTACGGGACCTTTATTAGTTTAAAAGGTATGCAAATTTCTTTGCACTCGTAAATGTGGTTATTACAATGATGTACCGTAAAAGACAGGAAAGAACGAGTTTAAATCGAAATTTTTTTAACTTCCACCTAATTTTTTATTCTATTTTAATCGAAATTAGGCTTCGTTGTAAAACTAATATGTGCTCCTAACAAGTTTAAAAACACTCATACATACGTATCGGCTATGCATATAAAAAACACAAAACAAAACAAACTGTAAAGATTATATCAGTGATGCAAACTTGGTTTCCAAAATTTCCAAAACCGTAAAAATTTGAAAAAAAAACGTTAATTTAAAAATCGCATAAAAAATCCGCATAAAACGAGACCTAAGTGTAAATTGTATGTTTTCACTTCATTTTCAATTACGAATACACCAGTACTTTATTGGGAAATAAAAAATAATATTGGCGGTTTATAATCACAAAATCATACTCTGTTGTTTGACTTAATTGAAAGAATGTCAGTGAATAACGTTAAATGGTGTTTTGTTTTTGATAATAAAATCAGTATAAAACAAATAAAAATACATACTATAATCGACCGTGCTGAATCTTTGATACCCGTCACCAAGAATTAGAGCAATAATTGTTTAGCATATTAGAACTTGGCATTTCATATTTTGAATAAAACACAAATTATTTAAGAAATTAAAGTAATTTCTTTTTATTATGATAAAATTGGTATGGTTCAATTATGTATGGAACAAAATATCGGCCAAAAGGCTGCCGCGACCTCGGCGGCACACCTTCAACCGATGGTAAAAATTTTCGATGACGCTGAGGCATAATTGAGGTTCCATACCATTAATGTGCCGAATTATCTCATCCTTTAACTCTTGAATTGTTGCTGGCTTATCGACGTACACCCTTTCTTTCAAATAACCCCAAAGAAAGAAGTCCAACGGAGTCAAATGAGCCGGCCAATTGACATCGCCACCACGTGAGATAACACGGCCATTGAATTTGTCGCGCAAAAGAGCCATTGTTTCGCTAGCTTTGTAGCAAGTGGCACCGTCCTGTTGAAACCACATATCATCCACATCCATATCTTCCAATTCGGGCCATAAAAAGTTCGTTATCATCTCACGATAGCAAACAACATTCACAGTAACTGCCTGACTGGCCTCACTTTGGAAAAAAACGGCCCGATGATGCCACCAGCCCATAAACCACACCAAACAGTCACTCTTTGTGGGTGCATTGGTTTTTCGAAAATTACTCTTGGATTATTATTCGCCCAAATGCGGCAATTCTGCTTATTGACGAATCCACTGAGATGAAAATGTGTCCATCACTGAACATGATTTTCTTCGAAAATTGATCATTCACTGTTGCCATTTCTTTCTACCATTCTTACCATTGACGACGTTTGGAATGTTCAAAAGGCTTTAGTTCTTGAGTCAATTGCACCTTGTTAGCGTGTAAATGCAATTTTCATCAACGACAAGCGTGAGAGGTGCAATTGTTGGGCACGACGACGAGTTGAGGTGGACGGCTCTTCAGCCACACTATCGCGAGCAGCAGCATTATTTTCTGCAGTACGAGATGTACGAGCATGCACTCGTGTTTTCACATCTCCTACAGATCCAGTTTGCTCACATTTTTGCACACTTTTCCGATTGTACGCACATTTGGACGATTAAACTGCCCGAACAAATCACGAAGTGCACGATATGCATTTTGATTTGAACGCCCATTTTCATAAATAGCCTGAATAACTTTAACGCGTTGCTCGATTGTTTATCCTTCCATGGTTTAAACTGAGTTAGTCTGAAATTGAGAAATGTCAAATGAAATGCAGAAAAAAACTTGACGTTGAGGTGTGGTTCACATTCAACATCGGCCTTTAAAATTTTACCACCCTTTGTATACAAACAGTATGCCACAGATTTCCTAAGTATATTTAATAGCCCTCAAATGGCGTTTAAAAAAACTTACGTTAGTTACCTTCGTGTGTGGTTTTCCACACATATGCAATGTATGTCTAATTTGCTGTGGCGCCATAGTTCGTTTGTAATCAAAGTCATGATTTACGTAACATTATTGATGTATTTATCAGGGCAAGTTTAAAATGGCACGAAGAATTATTAAAAAAGGCTGTCAAAATGGCATGAAAAAGTATAAAAATGGAACGAAAAATGGCGCAAAATTGCAAAAATTAACATGTTGTTATTAAGAAACATTTATTTTATTTAGTTGTGTAGTACAATAGCAATAAATGGAAAACACTCTTTCAACATTGCAAGATGTACACAGAAAAATTCTCCAAAATGTTTCGCCAATTAAAGCATTAATCAAAAATAAAATCAGTTTTAATTAAAAATGTAATGAAGTGAATAAAACGTTTAATCAAGTTAATTTTAACGTTTAATTAATACTATTAACTGGTTTAATTGATACTATTAATTTGTTTACTGGTGCAAATCTAATTAATTTTTTAATTAATATCACAAATTTTTTAATTGAAATCAATTTTTATTTTTTCTGTGTAACTGGAGCATATTTGAACGCTTTTAGTTCAGATGAAGAAAGGTTGTCAATAAATTCATCCGTCTCACTTTCATTAAAATATGAGTAGTCCACTTGCAAACACAGCTTTGTTAAAAAAAAAAACCAAATTCTAAGAAAATTATTTAAAACAGTTTTTTAAAATTAAAATGCCAAGCCATATAGAGAGTTTTGCTGGAGTATTAATTAATTAATTAGAAATTGCGCGTAGCTTGCGGAATTTTGTACGAGATTGATAATGGCTTAGGGAGGCATTAAAAAAAAAAACAACTAAAACGGCGCCTGTTACAGAATTTTATTTTTTTAACTTAACATATACTCTTTCTTATTTTATAAATCTTGTAATCCTTTGTTACGATATTAAACTTTTTTAAACTATTCAACAAAAATTTTTTTTACCTACATCTTTAGTATTTTCCTCAGTATTGTCAATTAGTCTAAGCTTACATTTATAGAAAGCCCTTTTGTTTATAATTTCAAGAGACTTGAGCAGATGCATTACAAGTGATCTTTTATGTACACTTTTAGTCACTTTTACGTCCGATTTTTGCAACATTCATTTAGCATTTCGAATAGATTCTGCCTCCTATTCGCTAAGCTTATATAAAAATTTCTTCTAGGTTGCAAAAAAGGCATTTTTTGGCAAGCTGAAACAAAAATGGCTTTTTCACGAAATAATTGAAGAAATGGCAAAAATGGCATATGCCATAAAAAACTTGCCCTGGTGATCAACAACAAACCATACAAAGCTTTTATGTATTTTATATAAGCACTCTTTTTATAAGACATACGTTGCTTGCAGTTCGCCACAATACCAAAAATAATTGAGGAGGTCCATAACTAAACGCAATAATTACACCATAACATTTTTTTGGATAAACGACAAAATGTAATTTAAGTAAGTAGCACATAAATTTTTTAAAAAACAATTATTGAGGTATTATTGTCGACAAAAAATAATATTAATCACAAAGTAATTATTTTATTTGACAGCATTGTTTTTTAGTTATTTAGATAGCAAATTTGGAATAATTGCGTTTTGGTCCGAATCATAGTATTTATTTCATTTTGCTTTGAACTGTATGAAAATATTGCGATTTGATCTGAACTAGGGCTGGAATTTCTGCTTTTTGCTTTGAATAGATTTGTATTATATCATTTTGATTTAAATTGCAACCACTTGTAGAAAAATGGAAACAGTATTTTATGTGTAATTATTGCATTTTGCTCTGAACCATTACATTTGATATTGAATTGCAGTGTAGTTATTAAGTTTTGGAATGATTTATAATTTAGGTAATACAGATTTCAATGTGTAGATTAGGATTCAATCAAAAAATCAAAAAACTTGAAAAATGTAATTATTGCGTTTTGTTATGGACCTCCGCATTTACACTTGCTGACAGAAAATTTTGTCTCTAAAGAAAATTTCGTGAAACCTACATAAGTGTGGAAAAGCACACACGAGGGTGACTTTCGTCAGTTCGGAAATATTTCGTTACTAAAATATATTTTTTAATCAAAAAAAGTGTTTTCAGTATTTCATTGATATTTCTAACAAAGTCAAGAAGTTTCCTCACCAATTTTTTTGTTTATCGTGTAAAAACGATTCATTATTTTGTGAGATATTTCATACAAAGGTGACTTAAAGGACAATGTAAAAGATTTTGTTTTAAAAAACATACAATTTTACTTCTTTCGTGTGGTTTTTTGTTAAGTTTTTGTGTTCTTGTACTTTTGTTTAGCAAATTTTATTAAATTTGAGCGCATTTTTTTCAAAATATAAAACTTATTTCTCAATCTGTTTTTATTTTGAAATGGTTTAGGGCAATGAAAATGTAATTAATATCGATAATATACGTTGGCGTTTTATGCACTTAATTGATTTTCGGCAGTAAAACTTTCATGGAAACTTCGATTAATTTTGTTCTATACACACAGAAAAAAATACCAATGTAAAATTAACATGGAAAAATGTTGATTGAGAATCATGGTAAATTTCTGCAAAAGTATGCCCTTTTTTTAAATTTATCATTATTTCATAATAATTTTAAATAAAATAACCTTAAATCATGTTTATTTAATATTATTCACTGTTAAAATAAAAAAAAAAAAAATATTAAAATATAAATAAATATGGATTCAATATTGAATCCATAAAAACCAGTTTTATATTAAAATCAAAAGTGTATCTTGTTAAATTAACATGCATTCATACTTAAGTATGTACATTTTTTATTTTCATTCTTAAAATATGTTATAAAAAGAGGACAATTCCCGTATTCTTTTAATTAAAATTAGTTACTTAAATAGTGCATCAAGTTTTCAAAGTATATTGATGACGAAATCCATATCGGGCGATGCTGATGCTTCTGTTGACAAAGGAGAACTCAAAATAAGTGGAACATGTGTTACAGGGGTAAGTGTATTGAATTATTCTCAAATAAATGCATATGTTGTCTCTGAGGCTTCTTCACACTGTTATAACACACTCAAACCAATTTGATTCTACATGAAATTCTCGTTGTTTCAACTTGAAATAACTTTCATTCAACGTGATTCGGATTGTTATTTCAATATAAATTACATTTTGCTCTAACTTTACTGCAATGTTAAATTAACATGAATTATAGTTATTTTAAAAGAAAAAAAATGTTGTTCGCAGTTATTGTAAAACCAGGTTGAATTAACATGAAAAACGTATAAAGCAAAATCACCACCGAAAAATTTTAAATCAACCTTGTTTTCTACGTTTTTAACTTGATTTTTTTCTGTGTGTAAGACTTTGAGTGTTTGAAATTCTTATTCGCTTTAGGGTTTTATTCGTATAATATTTTTAGCTTTTCTAAAATCTTAGGAAAAGGTTTCCTGATGACACAAAGTATACAGAGATGTCACGAGGTTTTGCGTTTTTTTGTCTCTTTTTAAGAAAGCTGCCCTTTTTGCATTACTCTTTGCATCATCTTTTATGCCGCAATACAAAGAATACAAATTTATTAAGTTGAGATTTATTTGCAAAGCTTTTGTAAAAATTAACTTTTAAGTTTACCACAACACAAGTAAATAATATTTAAGTAAATAAATAACATTATAAAACAAAAAATATTAATAAATACATTTTTTTTTGCACAAAACACAACGTTTGTTGAACTAATGCATTTTTTTAACGTAGTCTGTGTTTTGTTATTTTTGTTTTGATCATGCCATTTGTGTTGATTGTTGGTGCCTGTTTTTACACATTGCCACTTCACTACTAAAAAAAGCTTTTTGTCTTTTTCTTCGAAAGCTGCCCTCGCAACTGACTTTGGCCTTTTTCACACGCCACTTTTTTCATCTCTGTATACTTTGTGCTGATGAGCTGGCCTAAGCAACCAGTGAAATGCGCATAGAAGCTAGCTTTCCCTCAACAATAAATTTCAGTGTATTTATCAAATATGAAAAATTGGGAATTTAGCACGTCATACAGAAATCGTATTAATGATAAATTTTGTATTCCCGTAAATAACTTTGGCAAAAACTTCAATTTAATTTTTATTTTAAATCAAGGCCAAGTTGTTGAAAATTAATTTTCATTAAATTATATTAATAAAGAAAGAAATTTTACAACTTGAAATTAATTAATTTAATTTTTTTTTGGTACTTTTGTCAAGAATTTATCTTGACTTAGTAAATTTATTTTAATGTTTTCTTTTTTGTATTTTTTGTCTTTTTTTTTTTTTGTTGACCTTTCTTTGTACAACTTGAAGGACAAATGTAAACATATAGAGCTCGTGCCATAGCTTTACAACAATTAGTTTCTTTGTGGTAAATCAACCAGTTTATGGTTTTTAATCCAAATTTGATTTTTATTTTATCAATAAATTTTCATTTATTTCATGTTGTAAAATTAATTCAGTCACTAAAATAATTTAATGAAAATTAAATTTGATGAGCTTGAGCTCGAGCCTAATTTAAATTAAAAATCAAATTTGGTTTAAAAACCATAAACAGTTCTATTATACACAAATAAACTAATTGTTGTAAAGCCCCAAGTTTAACCCCTCGTTCAGTCAAGAATAAAAATTAACAATAAATTTTAATTATTTTCATGTTGTAAAATTCATTCTTTTCTTAAAATAATTTAATGAAATAATAATTTAATAAAAACCTAATTTGGATGAAAAATATTTATGTAAAATACTCTTATAAAGTATTGCCTTTTAAAATGGTTTCTATCGAAATAAAAACTTTTAATGAAAAAAGCTTTCGTGGAAGAAGAAGCTTAGTTAGTATTTTAGAGTATTACATGCACAAGTATTTGATGAATTTATGTTATCTGTTGTGGTTTCCTTTAAAAATAATTAAAAGCTTTTAATATTCTACCCTTTGTGGAAATTTCGAATTCTTCGCTATTTATTTTAATTTAAAATACGTAGTAATTTTTTATAAATATAAAATATTTCTGGGAAATTTTACCGTTGATAACATTCTTTATTCCTGTAATAAATATTTTTATATAAAAATTCTTATTTATAAATTCCTTAAATATACATCCCTCAGCCCCAAGTGCTAATTAAGAAGAAGAATTATACACACAGCGTTAAAAGTGAGTTACCACAGTTAAACTGTAACCATGAGAATAATTTAAACTGTTTGCAGCCTAAATTACAATTTAATGGGTATGAAATATCTTTACGACTTAAATTATGAAAAATTTTTTAAGCTTTCATATTTGTTTTTACAAAGCTTTATTTACAAAAACCATTAATGAATAACGACATTGTGATTTAATCAAATTTTGTTCTATATGAGTAAAAATTCATAAACAAATTTTTCATGGCTTCTAAATAAAGTTCACTTATGGGTCATTAAGTCGCAAGTGAATTTTATTGAGAACCCATGAAAAATTTATTTATGAATTTTTACTCATACACACAGAAAAAAATCAAGTTAAAAACGTAGAAAACAAGGTTGATTTAAAATTTTTCGGTGGTGATTTTGCTTCATACGTTTTTCATGTTAATTCAACTCGATTTTACTATAACTTGCGAACAACATTTTTTGCTTTTAAAATAACTATAATTCATGTTAATTTAACATTGCAGTAAAGTTAGAGCAAAATGGAATTTATATTGAAATAACAATCCGAATCGCTTTGAATGAAAGTTATTTCAAGTTGAAACAACGTGAATTTCATGTAGAATTAAATTGGTTTGAGTGTAATAACAGTTTAGAATAATTTAAAGCACTTACCCCTGTAACACATGTTTCACTTATTTTGTATTCCCCTTTGTTAACAGAAGCATCAACAGCATCGCCCGATATGGTTTACGTCGGCATTCTACTTTGAAAACTTGATGTACTATTTAACTAAATAATTTTAATTAAAAGAATACGGGAATTGTCTTCTTTTTATAACATATTTTAACAATGAAAATAAAAAATGTACATACTTAAGTATGTATGCATGTTAATTTAACATGATCAACTTTTGATTTTAATATAAAACAGGTTTTTATGGATTCAATATTGAATCCAGATTTATTTATATTTTAATATTTTTTTTTTTTTTTTTTAATAGTGAATAATATTAAATAAACGTGATTTAAGATTATATTAATATTTTTCATTTAAAATTTATATAAAATAATGATAAATTTAAATAAAGGGCATACTTTTGCAGAAATTTACTATGATTCTCAATCAACATTTTTCCATGTTAATTTTACATTGGTATTTTTTTCTGTGTGTACTTGTAAGTAACAATATTAAAGCTTAAACAAAACACCAACAATAAACAGTGAGTTTATCTTTTCTTTTTTAATTAGGCTTAAGTTCATTAAATTTTTTTTAGTGAAGGAAGGAATTTACAACATAAAATGAATTAATAATTTGTTATAATTTTATTCTTGACTGAACACGAGATTGAATTCTGGTCGAACTTATTAGTTTCGAGAACAACGACATTCTCATCGTCAGAATTTTTTGCCGTTCTACCGTTCTAAAAATAATTTAATGAAAATTAAATTAAATGAACTTAAGCCTAACTAACTTATCAAAACTTCAATTAAAAACGTAACAGTTCAATGCAAAATCACAATTGTTATTAAAATAAAATTTTAATTGAAAACCTTAAACAGTTATTTTTCTTAAACAAATTAATTGAGTTTTTTATAAAGCTAGAATCACAATGAGAGCAACATTTTTACTAGGAGTTCACAATTTTTTTCACAAGCAAACCCATTTTCAGTCCCGAACAATTTTACGTACAAATTATTACATATTTTCAAAACATATTTGGGGGAATCACAAGATATGCTGTCAGCTCATTTTTTCATAATATCCTAATATTTTACAATAGTTTAAAAAAATTGTTGTTGTGTTGCAAACAAAAAAGTCCTTAACCTTGCACGGTTACTCTTTGTCAAATCGGGGGGGTGCTTTAAAACCATGGGAGATAAGGCCATGATGGCTTTATTGCTCAATTGAATGGGGATAAAGCCATAATGGCCTTATTGCCCAATCATTGAGAGGTAAGGTCATATTTAAAATTTTGCGAAATGAGAGATATAGCCATATTTTTTTTTTCACAAATGTGAGATAAAGTCATATTTTTCCAGAATATTGTTACTTTACTTTAGTGTTTCCGGGAAAAGTCATTTTTTTATTCTTGTGACGCACGCAGGAAAACTTTATTCAGCGAAGCCACCTGCCGTGTCCTACTGGAGGAGAAAACCCGTAAGCGCGGCCGCAGGCCGCCACGCAGAAAAACTTTAGTATGCGAAGCCAGATTTCAATACTTAACTTTTGTGTCTCTGGAAAGACTCTTAATTATAAAAATAAGAAAACTATTAATCAATGTAAAATGCAAAAGTTCTTCAAAACTGAAATGAGAGATAAAACCATTTTCTAAAATTACTTATGTGAGCTAAGGCCATGATGGCTTTATCTCCCATTCAAATGAACAAAAAAAAAATAAAAGACTTTATCTCCCTTTTGAATGAGAGATAAAGCCATTATGGCCTTATCTTCCACGGTATTAAAGCACCCCCTCGTCGAATCGACGAAGCTCATTTTTATTTTATTATATAACTTTTTTATATGTATTCAAATCACGCTCTTTTTTTCAACCACGTTAGCTGATGTCGGAAGCTTGTAGTAAGTGGACGTACGCAGGATCCTCATTTTTAAAGTTGAAATTCAGAGGTGTGTAATCGTCGCAAGGACAAAGAGTAACCTTAGTGTAAGCTTTTGTGTGTATTTTTTTGGAATATTTATTATTACTTTTGTCAACAGCTACGTCATATATACTCACAATATGTTCCATAAAGATTGAAAACTCAAAAACCGATGGCAGTATCTGAAAAATATCCATAAATTTCGCGTGGCTCCCTATTTAAGAGGCAGATTCGAGACACCTCCCTTGCAGGGCTTTATGAAGGAAAAAATTCAAAATAAAATACCTAATCGAAAACAATCCGTCGAAAACGTTGTCAAAGGACCAAAAAGCGTAGAATTTGTCGTCTCTGTCCCTATAGCAAACTCAGAATGACGAGAAGTACATGTTATATATGCCAGAAAAGCATCTGTTGTGAACATAAAATTGAACGTTGTGTCTCATGCGTAAAATATAATAATAAAACGCCTAACTAAAACAGATTTTTGTTTATTTTTTACTTTAAAAATCGTTCCGCTAGAATTTATTTATAAATATTAAGAGTAACCTTTCAGGGCTAAATAAAAAGACTTGTTATGCTGTGTAGATTGTTTTTTCACAGAAGAAATCTACGCTGCTGGGCATTTATTCCTTAGTTACGGAGAAATTTGATGGCCGTTCTTTTTCGTTAGGCCGGTTTAATAATTTGTTTCATAAATTCAATATTGCGCCTCCATCATCCACAACTTAAAGGGCAGCTACTTTGCGTATTGGAAGTCCATCAGTATATTTATTAAAAACTGTGCTGTTCTTGCTTTTGCTTTAAGGGGTCTGTAAACGTCGCCTGCTGGAAAAGTATGCTATGTGTACAGACCAGTGTTGCCACCTCACGTGTAATTACACATATCATGTGTAATATATTTTTTCATGTGTAGCCCATGTGTAATTGACTGCATGTGTAATTCATGTGTAATTTAATATTTTAACGTTGTGTTGCACTGATTTTTGTTATTATTTTACACAAGAAGTAAAAAGGTTTATTATTCTTAGCAAAACTTAAAAATTTAATTAAAAGAATGGAAGCGTTAAAAGAGCTGAACTAAAAATGTTTGGATTAACTACTAACCATTTGGCATTTAGATAGCTTTTGCCACAATTTATTATAACGACGAAACATCCTGGGTACATTATTCTTTTTTTTATTTCAAAGAGAGTGGATCATCGACTGCAAAAGAAATGTTTGAGCTTCTCAAAAGCACAATTTTAGAAAAAGGGATTCCTTTTTGAAAATCTAGTTGGATTTGCATCAGATACAACTAATGTTGTGTTTGGACAGTATAATTCAGAAGTTAAGTTCCTAAAAGACGAAAAGCCAGTTATTATTTTGATAAAATGCTCGTGCCATTAAATACATTTGGTCTGAACCTTTTAACATATTTGGAAGATTTTCTTTGTAATTTTAGATCTTGTTTTATTAAAAGTAATGCTCGGAAGATAAAATTTAAGGAGTTTCAAGAATATTTTCGCGACCACATGCACTCTTACATTTTGAAAAATTTTAGCTTCATAGTAATTTGAAGGCAGAATATTATTAGACAAAAGCCAATAAAGAGACATTTGAAAAATATTTTTGTGTTGGATAAGTAAAAAATATAAAAATGTCCGGCATATCCAATGCTGCGGCGATAGAGGAACTGAATTAACATTCCGTTGAAAAATTGCGTCGACGCTATTTAAGGGATGCATTAGATCCTTTATCATACCCAAATGAAATGCAAGTAACATATCGTCACCTAAAATGCAAAAGGGCTTATCAACAAAACAAAATTCGAAATAATGGTTTTTGATTGAGTTTTGTTCGTTTTAATTAACTTTATGATCACAAACAATTTTAGATCAAAAATTGTGACTTTATTAAAAAAATTCAAACGCCAATTACACCTTGTTGTTATTGATTTTGTAAAGTTTTTTGCTTCTGCTGTAAAAAAATAAAAAGAGTTGTTAAGCCCTTTTGCATTTTAGGTGACGATTTTTGTTTATTTGTTTGCAAACAGAAATTGAAATTGGTTTACGTTTTCTGAAGAAGCCAAATATGGTTTTTATTCCACTTTTGATCAAAATTTGTTTCTGTGACATGCGTAAAATGATAGCATGTGTAATTCGTATTTTCATGTGTAATTTTGGCATGGTCCATGTGTAATTTACCATTTCGTTGGTGGCAACACTGGTACAGACCCTTTAAATAAAGCATCATCTATCATTAAGTACACTATATACATGAACTTCTCTGGTCGAAACTGTATTATCTGATTAAATCAATTGTGGCAAAATTTTCCTGACACGTTTTTCCGCCACTTATCAGATTTTGGGATACACACATAAACAGTAGATATCGGGTATATGTATTTTAAAAGCACCGTGTCTTTTTCCATATGTGTCAATATAAAATGTATTCTGTATAAGAAAACTTTTAATAAGGAAGAAACTGATACAAGAAATATTTTGCCATGCGCAAATAAAAAAAAAAAAAAATACAGACAAAAAATATTTTTTGTTAGATTTTTTTTTACACGGCACTACTGTATTTGATTACGCAAAATATCCACTTGCTTAAAAAGAAATATTCAATTTCTTATAGAATAGTATAAACTTTTTTTAAGAAATGGAATGTGGTAATTATTTCTTTTTGAATGTTCTTCAATGAATTTCGCATACTTTTTGCTTAAGCCAACCGTTAGTTAACATTAAAGCAATATTTTTAAAAGTAAAAACTTTTAAAATAAATTAAATATTAAGAATAATTGCTTTTAATTTTCTTATATCCGTTACCTACTGTATCAGAAAACTATTTAAAAAATGCTCTTCCTACAGAAAAAATCTCTTGAAGTTTCTACGTAACAAAGCTTTAAAAAATTGGCCTTAATTAATATTGATATCGAACTTTCAGCAGACCTTTTTGTCTGATTTTGTTAAGAAAGGGAGAAGAGTTTACTTTTTGTCCAGTATTCTATTATTGTCAAATGATTACCAAGCCAATGAGTTAAAATTCAATTTATTAAGCTTTTTTACAATATTCAATAATCCCTCAATATTTCGCATACTTTTTGCTTAAGCCAACCGTTAGTTAACATTAAAGCCATATTTTATATCCGTGACCTACTGTATCAGAAAACTATTTAAAAAATGCTCTTCCTACAGGAAAAATCTCTTGAAGTTTCTACGTAACAAAGCTTTTAAAAATTGGCCTTAATTAATATTGATATGGGTAATTCCAAAGTGTTGAACGTGACAGTCGTACGCATCAAAAATGCAATAACATTTTAAACAACAATTATTTTTACGTTCTTTTAACCCTTAAGATATAGCACTATGTAAGCACTAATATCTATGCTAAAGTTTATGGGGGGCGCGATTCTAGGTCAAAGATAATGGCAAAAGAAGTAGCGGTTCGAACGTGAAAAAAATAGAAGTAGTTTTTGTGGCCATGTATAAAAAGGCGTAATTCAGTGAAACCTGGCACAATTTTTTAGTCAAACTTCTTTCAGATTTTTACGTAGCAATGTAACATTAAAATGACTTTGGCTTGATTCCCAAATCTTCTGTATTTTTTTTTTGTTTAAGCCAAAATCTGGTTCGATATGTGACATTTCGAACGTGGCATTTTTTCCATAATAATTTAACTGAATAATGATTAAAAAAAATAAAAATTTACCGTTAATCCGAATAACATATTTCTCTTCGAACTCTTCTTTAGATTACAGAACATGTAAGAAAATTTTTTTGGAATAATTTTCATTAAATATCACCTCTTTTAAGGAAGATAATATTAAAGAAAACATGCAATAAAACATTCTCACAAATAAGAAATTACGTTTGCACAAGTTTGCATGCTGATTGTTTATCTAAGTGAACAAATTTAGGGGTAAATTTATAAAATTAGTAAAATCTAAATATTTCTCTATAACAATATCGTAAAATAATCAGCTTTTAATAACTTTTAAATTTTCGGTCACGGTGGACCTTTTGACGGAAATGCCCATATCGAACTTTAAGCAGACCTTTTTGTCTGCTTTTGTTAAGAAAGGGAGAAGAGTTTACTTTTTGTCCAGTATTCTATTATTGTCAAATGATTATCAAACCATTTTGTAAACTTGTCGTTTGGGAATGGGTTTTTGATATCAAAGCATTCTTAATCTCATATCAATCGTCTTTATGTATCAAAAGTTCTTTATAGTTTATTTATTGATTTAATTAAATAGTCGTTTTAAGTTCGTTATACACAGAAGTTTATTCAGTAAAATCTTTTTGTTTATGGGTTGTCCTTCTATAAATAAAAAAACATAGTTCTTTTTTCAATTTTTATTTATAACCCAGTAAAAACTTCGCTTACTTTTTCAAAATGAATATCTTCTTTAACTCATTATTTAGTAGCTTTGCTCTATAACTACATCTATAACAACTTCTATAACTAATTTTTTCTAGATGTATGTAGGTAAAAAAATAATGACTTACTTTTGAATAAGTTCATTTTGGGACATCCCTTGTAAAATTCATTGGTTCTTTCAGTAGAATTGTAAGTAGTGCTCTTATGTTTTTCTGATTACTCAACACATTATTTTGTAGGCGAAGTTTTTACTGGGAAATTTACAATCTTTATTTATAATTTTAATTCATTTGTTTTTTCGTTTTGTTTAAAATAGTTTGTACTTAATGTTATGTTGCTGATTGTTTTGTTTAACTGTTTTGTTTAAACTGTATATTTTTCATTAGGCTCTTGTTTTTTTTTTGTTTACTTTATTACCTGTTGTTCAATGTTTGCTGATAGACTGACCTTTGATTGTTTTTAAATGTACAAACAAGGGTAAAAAATAAGAAAAGAAGTTTTGTACTAAATATAACGGTACATACACAGAAAGAAAAGCACTCGTGATACATTAAGTTTTTTGTACTTAATTTAAGTACGAGTTGTACTCAAAAATTCAAGTACAAATAACACTAAAACGTACTTAAAACAATCCTGACGAACAACTTCACCAAGTTCAGTTAAAACTCACCTTTACTTAAATGTCCAGTCAACAATATGTTTTTGACAGTTATAACTGATAGTTAAATCTAACTGAACATGGTGAAATTGGCCATAAATAGGATTAATTTCCAAAACCAATTCAGGAATTTCTTAAAATAAGTACAAAATTCTTAAACCAAGTAAAAAAAAGATTAAACTTTTCGTTGGTAGTACCACTCTGAGAGTAAAATTACAAACTGAGCGGTTTCATCTCAATTAAGTTATCATAGTTTGTTGCAGATACTACAACAACACCACACAAGTAGTTGAAAAACGATTTGATTGTTGCATGTAGAAACAACAAAAACAACAGAACAAGATAAAAACACATTATTTTCATGTTTAAAAAGCAAAATTGAGAACTCTTGCTTCTCATTTAGTTTATATTTTCAGTTTTATATGTTCATTAAGTTTTTAAAGTAAAAACCATATCGGGAATTATGCTGGTGTTTTATAATTGAAATTCTGTAAGGCGTAAAACGGGTTAGTAAATCAATCATAATAAAATGTTCCTTCTAATTTCACTTTTGGTTTATTTTAAGAACGAATTCGGGATTAAATCAACTTTATAGTACTTGAATCAAGCGCATTTTGAGATTGATTCAATCTTAGTTTTACTTAAATCAGTCTCATTTTCTGATTATTTCAAGAACGAGTTCGGGGTTGAATATAGATAAGTTAAGTTTTTCGCAATGGACGACCCGTACTTGAATCAATCTTTCTGTACTTGATTCAAGGAAAATCCGTTCTGGTAAAGGTGCATGTAGACGACATGTTTTTACATCTAAAGCTTCGTACAGACTATGGTCAGATCTTACAATATTGTAAGCAGGCGTTGCCAACAGCAATATTTTTCTGACAATGGTGCGATTGTCAGATGCATTAATTTTGCACTTCTGCAAATACAAATGAGCTTAAAATGTTCACACAGTTGTAAGACATTTTAGCCAATTTTAATGCAATTTAAGCAACGCTGCATACCAATATTGTAAGATCTGACCATCGTCTGTACGAAGCTTAACTTGTCAACTTTGCAAGTCACATGAAATTGTGCAATTCTGTCAAAATTGCTGTTTTACAGAAGGTTTATATATAATATTCAGTCACAAACGTACATGTAATTTGCTTCTGCCATTGTCTCTGTTTTTTTCGCATTGTTATTGCAGAAACTAAATAAGTTCTCGTTTTCAAAATAGCTTGCTGCCGCCACGAACATTTTTATTTGCGCCGTAAAATAGTTAAGCCATCTTAAAATTTTTTTCTTTTAACTCAAAGATTCCAATTTAGGATATTTTCATGAAAAGGTTTTTATACATATATTTACATTAATTCTATTTAAAGGTGAGATGATCATACATATCTCGGTATTGTAAAATATTAACTTCAGCCGGCTAATGATGCCGTCAATAGTGTACGCCGCTGCCGGTTTCTTTCCGTCATAGATTTCTGATGTCAGATGGTTTGTCAGAAGAATATAGAACACGCTTTAATTGAAATTTTGTCAAATGACTTTTCATCTGGCTTTTACAGAAGCAGTATTATTAAGGTAAAGCTTCGTACAGACGGTGGTCAGATCTTACAATGTTGTAATTTTTCTGACAATGGTGTCATTACGACATGTATGCAATTTGCAGTGGGAAATTTGAAAAGTCAGATGTAAAAAACATTTCGTGTACATGCTGTTTAATACCGCTTCGGATTTATTTTTGTACGGATGGATTGATTTTTCTTTTGACAACAATTTAACTTAACAAATTAGTGCCCATTTACATTATGCGGTTTTTGTCGTTGCGATTTTTGTCGTTACAACCTTTTGTATATATGTACATTAGGGTGGCCGTTATTTTTTTTATTTTGATTTCTTATATTCTCCCCCCCTAAATCGGTTCAGTTTTATGTAAAAAAAAATACAAAAAAATTTCGTAGCGATAAGTTGTGTTTTAGGGGGGGCGTCCGTCCCTCAAAGTTTGCCATCAAGCCATTTATTCAAATGTAATTTGTTTGCGTATGACTATCTTCTAAGAACAACATTTTACAAGAATATGATATATGGCAATATTTTAGCTCTTCTAGTCAACAACATAAGCCTCCAAGAAAGTTTTTTGCTGAGACTAATATCTTAGAAAATAATTAAGAAAATAACAACAAAATACCAAACATTTTATATACGTTTTATATATATAAAAAGGCGATTTAATGTCAAGTGACACAATTTTGAAATCGATGTCTTCCGATTTGGATGAAATTTACACCAAGGTTAGTCCTATTAGATAGTAGTTTACACACACATTTTCAACAAGATCGGTCAAAATGTTTCAGAGGTAGAGGGGGTCAAAGTTTGCCATACAGGTGTTCTTTCTCATCCATGTAATTTATTACCTATTGGTGTTAGCAAAATTTGTCCCAAGTAGCTTAGATAGCTATTTAATCAATCTTTTTTAAAAATATTTTTTTGTTTTTTTTTTTTAAATTTTTTAATTTTTTTTTTAAATTTAAAACTTTTTTTTTTATTTTTTTTAGCCAAGTGTAAAATTTAAAAAAAAAATATTTAAAAAATTTTTTAAAAAAACAAAAAAAAATTTTTTAAAAAGTTTGATCAAAAAGCTATCTAAGCTACTTGGGACAAATTTTGCTTACACCAATAGGTAATAAGTAACATGGATGTGAAAGAACACCTGTACGGCCAAAATGTCAATCTTTGACCCCCTCTAACTCAGAAACTTTTTGACCGATCTTGTTGAAAATTTGTGTCTAAGCTACTATCTAACAGTACTAAAATTGGTGTAAATTTCATTTAAATCGAAAGACATCTATTTCAAAATTGGGTCACTTGACATTAAATCCCCCTTTTATATATATAAAACGTATATAAAATGTTTGGTATTTTGTTTTTATTTTCTTAATTATTTTCTAAAATATTGATTTTAGCAAAAAACTTTCTTAGAGGCTTATGATGTTGACTAGAAGAGCTCAAATATTGCCATATATCATATTCTTGTAAAATGTTGTTTTTAGAAGATAGTCATACGCAAAAAATTACATTTGAATAAATGGCTTGATGGCAAACTTTGAGGGGCGGACGCCCTCCCTAAAACACAACTTATCGCTACGAAATTTTTTTGTATTTTTTTTTACATAAAACTGAACCGATTTGGAGGGGGAGAGTACAAGAAATCAAAAAAAAAAAGTTCTCCATACAACTAACGGCCACGCTAATGTACATATTTATAGACATTGTTTTAAACTACGAATGAATGAACAAAACGAATCAAAGAGTACACTAGCTTGTGTACCACTTTTAAATGCTCTCTCCTTACTCGCCTGCACGGTAAGATCAACATGAAGATTAAAGAAAATAATATAATACCAGTTGTTGGTAGGCAGAGTCGTTGTTGATGGTAGCTTCTTTGCCCTAACATAAAAGGGTTTCCAAAAAATTTAACAAGATTTAATATGGAGACAATTTATTGCACGTTCTCTATCTATCATATAAATATTAGCAATATTGCCGTTTTATCACTTTAAGTGCTTTATTTTGTAAAATTCAATAACTTTTTGCGCTATTTTTTTAATATAATTTTTTTGCAATTTGTTAGTAATCTCATCATCATAAAAAGATGCATACAATTTTTAAAAACGCTGGGAAATAAATCAAAATGTTGGTTTTCGAAAAATATTACGGTTTTAAACAAATTGAGTCGCCCATCTTATCTTCTTATCCTGGATACCTGGATACTTTGGGATACCAATATGAATACAACTGAGTTCTGCATCCATGTATATAACTTTAGAAATAACTTTTAAGAAATTCTCAGGATTTTGAAACGTCAATTTTACTTCTACCTCTCTCAAACGCAGAAGATTCTTTACAATTTATTATAAGCAATAAAATGTTTCTGGGTAAACAAATATACTATAAATTTTTTTGTAAAAAAATACTTAGAACTTTAAAATATATATTTTTTTGATATTCTTTAATCAGGCTTGAGTTCATCAATGAATTTTAATAAAAATTCCAAGTTGTAAAATTCCTTCCTCAGTGAAAATAATTTAATGAAAATTAAATTTGATGAACTCACGCCTGATTATCAAATGATGAGAATATCAAAAAAATTAAAAATTAACAGTTCAACTAAAAATCAAAATTGTTGTTAAAATCTATATTTAAACATTAAATTAAGAATGCTAACAAGCATTTCTAATTTTTTTTTTTTTTAATACAAAAATGTTATAAAATAAATCTGGCACTCTCATTTTTAGCTACCCAATAAAAAATTGTATCATTTTGCGAAGCACTAATGGTGCATTTAAAAAAATTATGTCAATAAGACATACAGAAATGCAGTAAAGTAAGTGAAAGAACCCTCAACAACTTTTATAAAAAAAATAACATTTCAAGTGCCACGGAATTCCCTTACTACGAAGCAGGTTTGTAAGGGAGAATACTAAAAAATAACTATATCAAAATATTCAGTGTGTAAAGCTGATCGTTACATCCCACAATTTTTATATGCGTTGAATAAAGCGCTTTATGTGTCAAGAATGTATTGCTTCAAAGTGGGAACTCGCCATATAAAATGCATGCCTTCCGTAAGCGCAATGGTAAGCGAAACTTTTATGTTTCTCCCTTACAAACCTGCTTCGTTGGAAGCTAAATTTTTTATTGGGTATAGAACATGTTAGCACTTTTTTTTAGACTATTTAGCCGTTTTACTCTTTCATCTTCCGGCAACACTGCATATTCGGTCTGTTTTTTTTTCTCTAGTTTGGGTTATTTTTATTTATTTATTTATTTATTTATTTATTTATTTGTCGTTCCATACACAAGACTAAGAGTCTCATATTGCAGTACAGAACTAAGTATTAGCAAAATGTTGTAATGTTAAAGCTTAAAACTATTTACAAAATCATCAATATATATGTATTAAAGAAATAGATTATAAAAAATAAATAAATTAATAATAATAATCAAGAGTAATTATTTTATTAAAATCAAATAGTAATTATTGTTAATTAATCAAATGTGGAAAACAAATTAATTATAGACTTTTTGAACTCATGTGCGTTACATAAAAGTTGAGAACAATATGGAATTGAGTTCCAGAGATGAACGGCATGGATAAAGAATTGCCACAATGATATAAGGCTATAATGTCTAAATGGTATTAGTCTTCTTCCTCTACTTTCAATATTTGAGAATTTAAGTTTTACATATAAATGTTCAGGCTGTTTCATGTAGATGATTTTGTGTACAAAAATTAAGATACGCGTCTTTAGCAGATCTTTAAAACAAATGCCATATAGTTTCATTGCAAATGTTGAAACTCGTGCTCGACGTTTTAATCCATAGACATAACGAATAATATTATTAAATGTTACATTTAGTTTATTTTCACTTATTGCGTCACAACTTGCAAAAAGTTCACAACCATACAACAAAATGGGTATTAAGTACGTTTTAGCAAGTAGTATTCGAATTTTGATTGGTGTGCAGTATTGAGTTCGCCAAAGTGTTCTTACCATGGAAAACGTACGACCGCATGCATATTTTATATGGTCAGACCATGTTAATGTGTTATTAAAAATAATTCCGAGGTTTTTTGCTGTGTTTACAATTTCTATGCATTGATTATTAATGGAAATATTGGGCATAAGGTTAAAATCAATTTTAGCCAGACGTTTACGTATAATAATACATTTGGATTTTCGGGGGTTAATTCCAAGACCATTTGCAGTTGCCCACAAATAAATTTTATGTAGTTCTTTATTCAAAGTACTAACACACTTATTCAGCGAGGCTTCATTACAACTGATGTAGAGCTGAACATCATCTGCATACATTCTTATCCCACAGTGAGTAAGTACACTAGGGAGATCGTTTGAGTACATAGCAAATAGTAGTGGGCCTAAGATAGATCCCTGTGGAACACCCCTTTTAACGGGTAGTGATTCTGATGTCTTGGACGTGGTTTGAACATACTGATATCTATTATTGAGATATTTTGACAAAAGGCAAACTGCGGATGACGAAAAATTAAACATTTTTTCAAGTTTGAGGCACAATATGTCATGGTCAACAGTATCAAACGCCTTAGAATGATCCAGCAAAACTAAAAACGTGACGTTACCCCTATCAACCTCTTTCCTTATCTCCTCAGCAACGTCTACCAGGGCAGTTATGCAGCTGTGTTTAGTTCGAAAACCAGACTGACGATCAGTTAATAAATTGTTATTATTTAAGTAAAGGGTTATTTGGTTATGTATTAGCCTCTCAAAGACTTTAGAAAGGAAAGGTAAAATAGCTATAGGTCTGTACTCAGAACTTGATTTTGGTACTGGTATAATTTTTGAGTTTTTCCATTTAGTAGGAAATTGACTTGTAGTAATAATTTTGTTAAAAAAAAAACGTGATGAACGGGATTAATTGTGGGAGAAGAAGTTTAATAAATTTTGGATGAATTCCATCAGCTCCTACAGCATTAGATTTTATGGACAAGCAACTTAACAATACGTCACATTGATCTACACTTTTAAAAAAGAATTTATTGTTCACAGGAACATCGAAATTATTAATATTAGTGTAGTAATTACGATCAGCTTCAATTATCGGGATATTCAAGAAAGTTTGATTTATACTATCAGCATCAATTGTACACATTTCATGAGTGGTTGCTTTGCCAATACCAATTTCACGAATAGTTTGCCATGTCTTTTTGGATCCCAGGGCACACGAGAACTTATTAGCGTAGAAATCAGATTTGGCCTTCTTTATCATCTTATTGGTTTTTTTTCTTGCAATACGGTATTCATTTAAAAGGTGTGTGGTTTTAAATCGTTTCCATCGAGAATACAATAAATTTCTATTGAACATTGCTTCTTTGATGTTGGAGGAAAACCAAGGTTTATTCTTCTGGCTGACGGTTTTAGTTATCAAAGGGACTGTTTGATTAAATATATTACGTATGTTATACTCAAGAAAGGAAAGCTGATCATCCACAGTAAGGATATAGTACAAACAACTCCAGTCAACTTTTAAAAACTCATTTTCAAGTGTTGCAAAATCAGTATTTTTAAAATCACGAATCCCAATTTGCACGAAAAGCGTTCCTGTACTTTAAATTTGTATAAATTAGCAATTTTTTGTCAATATCCATTTTTTATTTCTATAAGGTGGGTTTTATTAAGCAAGAGAGTTAATACTACTGATATGATACGATAGAACACTTTGTGAATTGCCTAAGTATACTTAGGGCTAAAAAATCAGAGCAAGTTTAACTCTCTTTTGGTTTAAAATGTGTTTAAACCAACAAATCTATAAATCACTAAACATATAAACCATCTTTAAACTCATAAAATTGGGCGTTTAAACCACAAAGTATACAGAGATGTCACGAGACGGAAGATTTTGCGTTTTTTTTTTTTGTCTCTTTTTAAGAAAGCTGCCCTTTTTCATTACTCTTTGCATCATCTTTTATGCCGCAATACAATGAACACAAATTTGTTTAGTTGATATTTATTTGCAAAGCTTTTGTAAAAATTAACTTTTTAGTTCACCACAACACGAGTAAATAATATTTAAGTAAGTAAATAACATTATAAAACAAAACAATATTATAAATACATTTTTTTCCACAAAAAACAACGTTTGTTGAACTAATGCATTTGTTTAACGTGATTTGTGTTTAGTAATTTTTGTTTTGATCACGCTATTTGTGTTGAATGTTGCGGCCTGTTTTTACACCTTGCCACTTCACTACCAAAAAAGCTTTCTGTCTCTTTCTTCGAAAGCTGCCCTCGCAACTGACTTGGGCCTTTTTCACACGTCACTTTTTTCATCTCTGTATAGTTTGTGGTTTAAACTACCAATACAGGCCATATCAATTTGATAAGATTTATCGTAGTGCTGCCACATGTTACTTATTTAACAACATATAATACATGCGACACTGATTTATAGTTGTTGAGTTTAAGCTAGATATAAATTCAAGTTTAGTTCAACTAAACCAGCCTCAACCACCCTTCACCACATTTTTTATACAATTTTGATCTGAAACCCTTTTCGGTCTTTATGAGACTCGAAGTGGATTTACTGATGTTCGTCTGTCTCTTGAAATGGCTTTTTCCAAGACCACAGAAATGATGGGAACTAGGTTGTTACATATTTTTGTCATATGTGCTAAACTTTGCTATTGAAATTCAGTCTGATCGGTCCAAAAATAACTGAAATATGAGCAAAAAACCACAACTTGCCTATTACTTCATGTCATAAAATCCATTGTCATTCTGTTTAATAATGTTTGTGGTTGAGTGGTCTCAGCCAGTGCATTACATTTAGTAAAGGGTATTTGACATTAAGCACAAACACTTACTTGTTTTTAATAACCAACGCATTTTTTTATATAAAATTTAATAAAAGATTTTCTTAAAAGCTTTTAATTTTAGAATCACTTTAATGAACAGGTTGCTTTATAAACAATTTTAAATAAAATATTAAGTAGAATAATAGTATAACTAAATAATAACCCCAGTATTTATAAACAATTATTAAATTTAACAAACGTTTATTAAGGAGAATTTTCATACAAAATTTGTTTTTTAAACCTTTATTAAATTTAAAAATTTTTTATAAATACAGGCGTAAAGCTTGAGGACTTTTTTTAATTTTATATAAAACTTTAAACGTTTTTTAACTAATATTTCGGCACTTCTTTGAGTGCGTTCAAGCTTGACAATTTAGCTATACTATTATAATAAAGGTCGGATAAAATACATATAGTAGAATAATAGTTTTCAACTAACGATTTTAAAAAGCTTTTTTCCTAAAATTTTTTTTTACTTCTTGGTTAAGCTTCTTTCAACCGAAGCTTCTTTTAAAGATTTCAAAAAAGCTTTTCGTAAAAGTTTTTTCTTTAAAAGTTTTTTGTAAGATTTTAAAAAAAGATTTTAGTAAAAGGTAAAAAATGCGCCTCAAAAAAAAAAAAAAAAAAAACAAAAATCTTTTCATACATATATCATTAAAGCAGTTTTGAACTTTTTTTAAAAACAATTTTCTTCAATTTCTTCTTATTTTTGAATCAAGCTCAGTTTATGCAAAATATATTTATTTATAGATTATCCAATATTTCGCTGCCACAATAAAATAAATTAAAAGTTCAAAGAAAATAGACTTAATAATTTTCTTAAATTTTTTTGCAAAAAGTGTATCCAACAAAAGTTTTGTCTTAAAGAGTCTTTCAACTAAAAATAGCTTCACGAAAAAAGGTTTTCTTTAAAAGCTTTCTGTAAATGCGTTTGTAAGACTTTTTTTTAAATATCAAGAAGCTTTTATAACAAATATCTTTTAAACATATATCGTTTAAGCATTTTTAAACTTTTTTGAAAAGCTTTTGTTCTTAATTTTCAAACTTTTTTGAAAAGCTTTTTTTCGTAATATTTTTTTCGCAAATATCTTGTATAAAAGTTTTCTAACAATTTTTTTTTTTTGTAAAAACGGCTTTCAACCAAAGCTTTTTTAAAGTTTTTTAAAATAAGGGGTTTCAATAAAACTGGTCTTAGTAAAAGGAAATAAAATACTGTTGTAAGACTTTTTTCTTAAAAAGCTAGAAGCTTTTATAACATATTTCTTTAAATTTTAAGCGGAAATTTAAAGACGACATAATTTAACAAATATTTGTATAATATTAAAGAAAGGCGTTTAAATCTTAAAAATTGCTTATTTTTAATATTATACAAATATTTGTTAAATTATGTCGTCTTTAAATTTCCGCTTAAAATTTTCTGATTCTTTTTTGCAACTAAAAAAGATTATTTTTGCTTGTTAGTTAAAACAATTTAGTTCCTAAATAATTGTTGTGGTAGTAAATCCTTACTAAGGCAATCACAAACATTCAAATCCAACAACAAAATCTAATTAAAATGAAAATTTTAAAAATAAATAAAAAAAAAATTTCTAAAATTTTACTGAAATAAAGAAATTAAAACAAAAGAAAAACATATAATCAAAAAATTAACAACAACGACAAAAAACAATTATTTGCTTGAAAATCAGGAATGATGAGAATAAATAAAAGAAACGAAATGTTGTTGCTGTTGCCAGGACATGGATGTAAATAAAGCAGATTATTTTTAGGAACAAAAAAACATTTCTCTATGAAAAACTTTATGAAATCAGCTTGCAAAAGCCATGAGTGTGTAGCAAATTGTAAAATAGGTGGGATCAAGATTTAAATATGAAAAATATTTAAAAAAAAAACAGTGTTAATTAAGGTTGGTAATGCTTTATCAAGGACATTTGGAAGGTAAATTGTAAAAAAGAAGGTATTTGATGGAGAATATGGTGCCAATATCTGAATTAAATGATATAATTTAATTTAAAACCAGTTCCTTTCGTTAAAACAGAGTCTTAAAAAAATTTGAAAGTTAGCGAGTGCTTTCATATTTAGTAAACTAGGCCATCTTGAATATGTCAATCATCCTTGAAAAGTTTCCCCATTATTGTTTTCTATTGTAAATGATTTCGTTTGTAAGGGCGTATGTTAATTTTGACATACGCGTGTTAACTTAAGTGGCCAAGTGTGTAGGCGTTTAAACGTACAGTTTTTCGGTTGATTTTAAGTTTATTTTTAGTCTTCCTCGTTATTGTTGTTATTTATAATTTTATGCAGCTTTTATTCTTAAAAAAACAATTTTAAAAATTCTTGCGCGCGACTGGGACTTATTACAAAAAACACAACTTTTATGTTCAAAAAGGTTTAATTAGCACAAAAAAGGTGTTTTTCGTTTTAAAATTCGCTTAATGCTCTTTCGAAAAAAAGTCACTTTTTGTTGAATATTGTACCTTTTGCTTTAAATATTTTTTAGCGGTACTTTTTGTTTTTTGTTTCGAAAAGGTACTTTTTGTGTATTAACCACTGTGTGGTTGTGTTTGTGAGCACGAGTTCTGGTTCAGTCAAGAACGAAAATTTTTAATTAAGTTTAATTCATTTCATGTTGTAAAATTCCTATATTCATTAAAAATAATTTAATGAAAATGAATTTTGATGAACTAAAGCCTGATTGAAATATAAAAATTTTGATAACAAACTGTACATTAAGTTTAAAAAGGTACTTATTGCTAAGAATTAAAATTATGTTAAGAAAGTAACCATTTATTATCAATAAGTAATTTCAATTTTTGGGAATACAAAATTTTAATTTCAAAAGATTTTGTTATTCGTGCTTAATTCCCAGTTTTTATTATTGATAAAAACACTTGAAATTTATTGTTGATGGGATAAGCTATTCCTATGCGCATTTCACTGGTTGCTTAGGCCAGATCATCAGGAAACTTCATCCATAAAGATTTTAGAAAAACTAAAGATATTAAACCAAATAAAACTGTTAAGCGTATAAGACTTATAGCAACAGTTCTACTTGTAATAATATCAAAGTTTAAACAAAACACATCAACAATAAACAGTGGGTTTATCTCATCTTACATTCCCCACTACAATTAGTTGAAACCATTTATTAAAAATGGCTATTTTTATTAAAAAAGTACTTTTTGTTAAATAAAAAAAATCATTTTAATTTCTAGAGTATTTTTTTTTTCAAGAAGATACTTTTTTTAAGCGATAACTTTTTGTTCCCGTTTATACTTTCTGGAATGAATAATATATAAATTCTTTATTCCGTTTGTAATTTCTGTAATATGGAACTTAGACTTTATAAAGTATATATCTGTGGTTTTCACGAATAATCGCGTAAGTCGGTTTTTACCGAAATTGAAATAATGATGTCAAAGTGCTACATTTTGCATTAGGTTTTTATAAGTATTAAGCTTTTTAGAATATAATGTAGTATTATTAATTTTTTTCTGCTAAAAACAACTTAAGTTAACTGTTTAATAAAATATTTTGCTATCATAACGATTTATGTCGACATACATCGCCAAAAATTGTAAAATTGCTGAATATGTTTCCAAATAAAAAGCATATGTGATGTTATGTTGTTATTCGTGCAAAAAATATGAAAGTATTTTTTGAAAATTTTTCTATTAATAACAACTTATATGTACATGTGCGTTTATTGTTGACTTCTTTAGTTGCAACAACAGCAGATGAGCGGTTGTTTGTAATTTTAAGTCCATACGTTGTGCTATAAGTATCAAAAACTCTGAATATGTCGCCAACTTGTGTGCTAAAAATAACAACGTAAGTCGTCATGTGTGATTAAAATGATAACATTTATTTTCACAAAAAAGAACTTATGTGGAGATATGATGTTATATTGCACACACTTAATGAGTCAATCAAACATATGCATTTTTAATCCTTTTACAGATTGTGATCCTGTGAGGATTTTTTCATGAAAACTATGTATAATACGTAGAAAGTCACTGTTAAGAGGATAGTAAACAAAAAGTTTTAAAAAGCATCTACAGAAGCCGCAATTGAAAAAAATAATTGTTTTTGCTCTCCTGAAAAGTTTGGTTTTATAACATACGCGATTATTCGTGAAAACCACAGATATATTCTAAATCCTTATTAGTAACGAAGTTGATTTAACGATGTCCGTCTATCTTATGAAATGGGCTTTCTGCAGACCCCAGCTATGATGGGGACTGTGCTTTTATATATCTACTTCACAAATAGTCCTGAAAAGTTTGCTATTGAAATTCAGACAGATCGGTCCACAAAAAGCTGAGATATAAACAAAAAAGCACGACTGCCCCTAATTTTATACACAAATCTCTTGTTATACCCCTTGCCAAAGGTACAATAACCCTTATCAGAAGAGAATCTTAAATCCCTCCGTCAGTTAAAATGGTTTGCCCAAAGACCCCAGATATGATGACGACGAGGTGTAAATATATCGAGCCCTTACAGCAAAATAAGCTTAAGCGACTAAAACACAATTTTACAGGAGAAGTTTTTTTTTATTATATTGCATAAAAACTTTGTATGAACGTTGGCGCTTAAGCTAAAATTGCTTTTGCTATAAAATCATAACGGTAACTTGTATGACTATGGTATTTTAGGACATGATGCAGGTGTTGCCAATAAATTCATATATTGAAACAAAACTGAAAATTAAAAATAATGTTGCTTAAGCTATTTTTACGGTAAGCCCTCGATATATATGTCACATAACTGGCACTTAATAGATGTATTTACTTTGAAAGAGTGATAAGAGAATTAATAAGCTCATTAATTTTCGTTTGTTTCTGATGTTCTAAGTGCCCTTTTGGCTGGTAAAGAAAACCAAAAAATTTTTCCAAAAAAAAATAAACATACGAAAAAAAGCAAAAAGCCAGCAAAATAATTTTACTCAAACAAAACAAATACACAATACACACACAAGCTGTTCGTGTTGCGGTCGGTGCAAAATTTTTTGTTTATTAATTTCTTTATCAATACAAAACAAGTAAGAAAGTATAGTCGGTCAAGCCCGACCATATGATACCCTACACCACATTATCTAAAAACATATCATGCTTATGTGTCCATATAAATATGGATTTATCTTTGTTTATAAACTTCATTTAAATCGGTTTGAAAATTTGTGAGAGGCAGAAATTGCCCCCTACCTATGGATCTATCTATGTTTTAAATTTCATTAAAATCGGGTTGATAGTTTCTGAGAGGACGAAAGTTCCCCCTATCTTCCCTCGTGGCCCATTTTCAATAGGCTTGGTCCTTGTGCCAATAAGAACCTATGTCCCAAATTTTATCAAATTATCTCCAAAATTGCGACCTGTACTTTGCGCACAAGGTTACATGGACAGCCAGCCTGCCAGCCAGCCGGACGGACATCGCTAGTTCGACTAAGAAAGTGAGTCGATTCTGAGTCGATCGGTATACTTTAAGGTGGGTCTAGGACCAATATTTTATGGCGTTACACACATCAGCACAAATGCATAATACCCTCTCTACTATTGTGGTGTTGTGGGTATAAAAAGAAACAGTTTAGGACATTAAAATATAATGTTTGTCCACAGAACCACTACAATTGTTATGATTTTCAACGAAGAACAGAACACTATAAAATGTTCGGCTCTTTCTTCAAAATAGTTACGAACGGTTTTAAGGGTTGTGTTCTTCTACACAAACACTGAAAAAAATAGATATCGTTCCTAGGTGTGTGAGCCGAACGCAAAATAATGTTCTGTTTATTTTCGAACACTGATAAAAACATTTTGTTTAAAAAGATAAAATTTTTTTAAATACTGTTTTATTTATTAAGTACTCTTGGATTTAACAGTTAATTTTTGATAAAAGGCACTTCACTCTTATTTTTTATATTGGCTTAAAACTAAAATTTTTGTTTAAAATGGTAGTATTTGTAGAAAAAGGACTTTTTGTCAGAAAATTGTTTGTACTCAGAAAATATATTCCTTTTAGAAAATATACTTTCTAGAAAAGTTACCATTTTGATAACTTTTTTTTAAGAGGTCGTAATCTTTTGTAGAAAAGTACTTTTGGGTAGAAAATATAATTTTTATGAAAAACCTTTTGACATTTTTCATTTTTTCGAATTTATTCTATGAGCTAAATTTCAGTTATGTATTTTATAAAGCTTTTTTGTTATAGTTTTATTCCTTCAATTTTTTCAGAAATGACTTTATACACTACCAGACTATTATATTGTATTTTCTTGGTACATTTTACCTTAGCTTTCCTTTGGAAAGCAATGAGGTATATTTTATGTACAGAAAAATTTACAATTATAAGACACCAGCAGAATGTAATGCATTTTCTGGCCTGCTACGGCCTTCGTCAGCATTCTTTATGTCTCACTGGATAGTGTTACTTTTTTTATTATAAAACAAAAAAATTTGCTTTGTATTTTTGTTTTGCCTTTTAGTAGAAAAAATACTTTGTACTAAAAAAAAGTTCGTTATTCTTTAAAATGCTCTTTAGGATTTTATTTATTTTAGTAAAATAAATTACAAGATTGTTTAGAAAATGTCCCTCAGATTTATTCTCATTTCACTTAGTACAATTGCCATTTATATGATAATGTTATTCTCCACTCCCCCCCCCCCCCCTGCCATGTCAAACTGAACACCTTGTCACTCTGATTTGTATCCTCTTTAAAATTGTCTTAATGTCATCCTTCTCGTTTAAATGCTCCATCATGATGTGTAGGTATCCATAGAATTTTTTACTTTTTTTTATTTTGTATGTATTTTACTTTTAAATTATTGTTGTATAAATATTTTTGTTGTTTGTTGTATTTTGCATATTTAACAACAGAAATACAAAAGGCATCATTATACAACAACACACGAGTAGAAATAAATACACACACTTTTAAAGCTTTCAGTAAAATTGTCAGGTTTATATAATTTTTTTTTTTGGTTTGACACTGACTTTCATTTCCAGGATTCATTTGCATAAACTTTCTCTCTTTCTGTGCTACACTCACACACAAGTAGAACACGTTTTTTTATTTCTACTATTTTATCTTGTATGTACTTATGTACAAAGATACATACTTATAAGCTGATGTATTTCTGTGTGGGAGTAAATATGTAGATATTTACCTTTTAAGAAAAAACTTCAAGGTATTAATAGAAAACACAAAAATGCTATTTATTATTGAAATAACTTTCAATTAGAAAAGGCACTTTCTAAAAGAAAAAGTATTTACGAAAAAGGCAAATTTTCTTAAAAAAAAGATGCTTTTTGCCGGTTCACACACGTCAAGTTGGACTCGTCAAGTCTTGAGTTTTTAGGAGAGAAGGAAAAGGAAATCGAATTCTCTTTCCCTTCTTTCCTAAAAGCTCAAGACTTGACGAGTCAAACTTGCCGTGTGTGTACCGGCACTTTCTCTTTGAAAAGGTGCAATTTTTAAGATTACTTTTTCTATTGACTTTTTGTGTGAAAGCCCATTTCAATGAACTTGACTTTTTGTATGGAAATTTTGTCTTTTTTTTTTGAAAAAAAATATTTGCTTTTTAAATGAAAAGTATGGCTTTTTTTAAAAAAAATTAAAAGCAAAAAATCTTTTAAAAAACAAGCTTTTATAAAAATGCCCTATAAAGAAAAAAAAAAATTACTTAAAAACTTAATTTCAAAAGATTTTGTTATTCGTGCTTAATTCCCAGTTTTTATTATTGATAAAAACACTTGAAATTTATTCCCAAAAATTGAAATTACTTTTTGATAATAAACAGGCAGTGCACGGCCTAAAAAAACACTTAATTGTCAACATCTTTTGTAAAGTTGTTGTTGTTGTTTTTATTTTGTTTTTCTTAACCTACTTACAACTACAATTAATGTTGAGAGAATTTCAACTAATTGTAGTGGGGAATGTAAGATGAGATAAACCCACTGTTTATTGTTGATGTGTTTTGTTTAAGCTTTGATATTATTACAAGTAGAACTGTTGCTATAAGTCTTATACGCTTAACAGTTTTATTTGGTTTAATATCTTTAGTTTTTCTAAAACGTTATGGATGAAGTTTCCTGATGATCTGGCCTAAGCAACCAGTGAAATGCGCATAGGAATAGCTTATCCCATCAACAATAAATTTCAAGTGTTTTTATCAATAATAAAAACTGGGAATTAAGCACGAATAACAAAATCTTTTGAAATTAAAATTTTGTATTCCCAAAAATTGAAATTACTTTTTGATTACTTAAAAACTTTTGCTATCAACTTATAACGTCATTACATAATTTATATGGCATAAAAGCTTGTCGCGAAATTTAAGTACTCGTATTTACTTAGTTTGAAAATTTCAATAGCTAAAATCAATCACATCAAGTTGTTTAATTTACTTATTGATCTACACAAGTGAATCTCCCTTCAAGTTTTTATTTATATCATATAAATTATGTAATGACGTTATAAGTTGATAGTAAAAGTTTTGAAGAAAATGTTTATTTTTCTTCTTTATAGCGCAATTCAATAAAAGCTTGCTTTTAAAATGGTTTTTTCGTTTAATTTATTTAAAATATCGCATTCGTATTCTCAGTAAGCCCTTTCTTTTGATACCTTTTCTTGTAGACCAGCATTAAAAACTAAGTCCGCCTTTTTGGATTTTGTAAGATGTCACTTTATTTTGCGAGTTCTTCTTAGCCAAAGCCATTTCATTTGATACCCATATTGTACGAGTGCATTAAGAATAGCTAGACCGCCATCGTGTCTGTGCCACCATGTTGGATTAAGAATGACGTCACATAGTTAGCCATGAATTGACATCCAAACTGAAGGTGTGTTCAAAATGTCAGCTCAATCCGTTCAAGATATCAAACATCGGACAAACATACATACACACAGAAAAAAATAAAAATTTATGTCAATTAAAAAATTTGTGATATTAATTAAAAAATTAATTAAATTTGCACCAGTAAACAAATTAATAGTATCAATTAAACCAGTTTATAATATTAATTAAACGTTTAATTCACTTGATTAAACGCTTAATTCACTTGATTAAATTTTTAATTAAAACTGATTATTTTTTTGATTAATGCTTTAATTGGTGAACAATTTTGGATAATTTTTTCTGTGCATAGTTTCATACATTGCACGTTAAATAAAAGATTTTAAAAATATGTAGTTGTGTTCATTTACTAAACATTTTTACGAATTTGCAACAATTAACCCAAAAAATTTGCAAGTAGAGAGCGTCAAAAGAGAACAAAAAAATTAAAGATAAAAAAATTGTTGCAAATTTTTACTGGAAACATTTTTACTTGCAAGAATTTTTGAAACAGCCTTTTCATGTTTTTGTTTACAAAATAACTTTGAAAATGTGTCATAAAAAAATATTCAGAGTTTTAAAATTAAAAATTGTTCAATAACTTAAAATATCGAGCACTAACCACGTAAGCGACATTATTTTCGATTTTCGTTTTTTTTTTTAATAAATGACTTTATTGGCAACACTTGCATCATCTCATAAAATGTCATGGTCACATAAAGTATCGTTACGATTTTATAGCAAGAACAATTTTATCGTAAGCGACAAATTTCACACAAAATTTATATGAAATTAAATAAATAAAACTCTCTCTTATAAAATTTGATTTTTGACGCTTACGTTTTTTTCGCGGTTAGTGATCGATATGTTATAAATTATATTAAATATTTTGTTGTTATTATGTATTTTATTTTTATTAAATCACATTTTTTGTTAATATTTTTCGTACATTGTAGTTTTCTTATATTTCGGGTGATTTTTTAGCTATTATCTTTTTGGCAACACTGGTTTAAACAGCTGACGCACGTTTCGTGTTTTGTTTCACTGTCAAACATCTTCGTCTTACAAACGAACAACGCTTGCAAGTTATTGAATTTCATTATCAAAAATTATCAAAAAATTATCAAAAAAAATTATCGAAAAATTGTGTTCAGCGACGAAGCTCATTTTGGGCTCAATGGGTACGTTAATAAGCAGAATTGTCGATTTTGGAGTGAAGATCAGCCAGAAGCATTGCAAGTGCTACCAATGCATCCAGAAAAAGTCACAGTTTGGTGCGGTTTATGGGCTGGTGGCATCTTCTTCAAAGATTATGCGAACCGTAACGAAACTGTGAATGGTGAATGGTGAGCTCTACCGTGAGATGATATCCAACTTTTTTTTGCCCATAATGCAAGAGCTTGACTTGCATGACATATTTTTTACAAATAATTGGCCTCGAGCTCGAAAAAACTTTTTATTTTAATTATAAAAATAGGTCGAAAAAAAAAATATTAAAAATTTGGATTAAAAACCATAAATAGTTCAACAAAATAACCACAATACTAATTATTACATTTAATTTTATAAAAATAATTTTTTCACTGATTTTTTTTTTAAAAATTTTTTAAAAATTATCTCGACTTAAGATGTTTTATCAAAATGCCACAGATTTAATGTTCCTCCGTAAATGAGAGTTATAACTTTTGTTTTACGCATTTAAATTTTAAATTAAGCTGGAAGCTTTTTATTTAATTTGTTAAATGCAAAATAAAAAGTTGATTTACATAAGCAATTTTAAACTAAAAGAAAAAACACATTTTTAATTAATAACCAAAATTTATTTTTGTAAAAAAAAAGTTTGAAAGTAAATTGCTAAAAAAAAATAAATAAATTTAATAAATTAATTTAATTTTATATTTAAAGAAACTTACAACTTTTTCTTAGCAAACGACTTAACAGGGTCGAAGGTCATCTTTTTTTATCACTATTCTACTTCAGAGACAACAATATTTGGAAAGAGTTATAAAACAAATGTCTCATTCAGTAGCTAGTTTTGAAAGCGATAGTTTTCTCTCTTTAATCCGAATGATTCTCTGGGCCAAAGAAGGTCGACCCGAAGGAAAGATCAATCTAAACAAAATAGAAAATTATCCCTAAGTAATCACATTTTGTACAGCGAAAAAAAAACATTCGGGATAAATTAAGTTTTTTATACTTTCTTTAAGTACGAGTCGTACTCAAAAATTCAATAACACTAAAACGTACTTTAAAACAATCCTAAATGGGATTACTTTCGAAAATCAATCCCGTCATTTCTAAAAATAAGTACAAACTTCTTCAACCAAGTAAAAAAAAAGATTAAACTTTTCAGTGGTAGTACCACTCTGAGAGTAAAATAACAAAGTGAGCGTTTTAATCTCATTATACTTATCAAAGTTTGTTGCAGACACTACAACATCGCCACACAAGTAGTTAAAAAACGATTTAGTTGTTGTGTGGTGAAACAACAAAAACAACTGTACAAGACGAAAACACATTATTTTGATGTTTAAAAAGTAAAATTGAGAACTCTTGCTTCTCATTTAGTCTGTGTTCATACGGCTCATGTTTTAATGACATGATTGCTACTTTATAGGCGAGAGGGACGAGAGGAAAAGAAACGAGTACACAGATGCATGTACTGTCAGTACGCTTTGCTTTTTCATTCGTTGTTTAATTTTGTTTTTGTTTTCAATATCAAAAAAGCATACATGCATACGCACGACTATACAAAATAAAAAAACATGTCGTCAACATGACATGAATCATTTGAACGCCAATTCATGTTCAAAGAAGAAAAAGGAAGAATCATGTCAATAAGACATGAGCCGTATGAACTCAGACTTAGTTTATATTTCCAGTTATATCTGTGGTCACAAACCATAACAGCCTAACTCGAGTTAGGACACAATTGAGTTATAAGTACCATCGTATTCAACGTGTTTAAATCTATTTGCTAAAAATTTTTCATTCTTGTGTCTGTTATAGGAAAGCAATTAACCCCAAAAAACCAAAAAGCTTAAGTCATTTTTCTAAATAACTGTTTTGGCATAACCGCCAAAGTCAACTCAGAATTACAATATATATAAACATTACTTTTTTATTATTGCCTAAATCAACTTCAGTCGTCATTCTTTAAACTTTATGAATTAATATATAGGAATAACAACCTAACTCAACATGAGAGATCGAATCTGAAAAGTTTTGGCATAGAATAATAGTTTATGTCAATTGAGGCGCACTGAAAGTTTTTTATTTTATCTGGAATAATAGCCTAACTTAACTTTAACTTTTTGACTTTCTTTCGTTCAACAAACAATTCATAAGAGCCTAAGTGTCTTTTTCGGTAATATCTTTTGACTACGACAATAAGCAACTATTTTTTTTTATCAACTAGTGCTATGTTCGCACGACAACGTTTTTTCGTAATTCGCTCTAATATTCGTAATTCACAGCCCACTTATGATCCAAATTACATAATTCGTCATACAAAATTTTGAGAGCGAATTATCTCATTTGTACGTAATTTATTTTGAATTACCATGCCAACTACAAACAAATCATTGTCATCACTAATTTTTATCGAAGGCTGTGAAAAAAACAAAACAAAACATGTAAGAAAAAAAACAAAAAATCAAGGCGAATTCATAAAATTGAAAAAAATTTGTTTTTTGTGCAATTTAAAACAACGAATAAAGAAACAAAATAGAAATTATTAAAAAACGAGACATTTTAAATTGTTGCTTGCGTTTATATAAATTATATTAATCTTCAAAGCAAAAAAAATTTCCATAAATGTAAGAAGAAGAGTTATTGAATTAAGAAGATGCCGTGTGAACAGCGTAATTTATATTCGTAATTCAAAAACAGAACAACGTAATTCAAGATTCAAACATAGCATAAGTAAAAAATTCGTTTCTTTGAAATCTGTAGCAAAGTTTTCCGAAAAAAACCGTCTCCTGATTTTCAGTGAACATTCCAAACTTTAAACTGCTGTACTGTAGTAGTGCACAGTAGTGGCCATAGTTCCCAGGCGTAGTGATGACTAACATACTAATACTCTTAAAATTATCCCCAAAAATAGAAACACTCCCGATAAATAGAGGAGTCGGTGAGCCACTAGTAAACAGGCAAAACACGTTCGCGGATTAAATCGAGTTTTTTTCTGATTCTTTGCTTTACAAACTTTTCGGAGCAGTGTTATTTATAGAAATAATTGTAATTATAAAAACTTTTGTTTTAAATTTTAAATTTAATAAAGCATAAAAAAGGAAGGAAATATAAGAATCCCCGTTGTCTTTATTTAACCTGGAATCCAACTGAGCAAATCCTGGCAAAGTCTGTTATAGATGGAAGCGATTTAGAACTTTTGACCTTCATAATGCTTTTAAGGACGCTAGGAGAAAAGTAAATTCAAAAATAAGATCTTCAAAATCAATATTTTATAAGGATAAATTCGAATCGGCTGTTTGCCCGAAGAAGAAGTGGAGGGAAATTCGGAATATGGGAATTGTTAATGGTAATGCTAAAGATGATAACACGATTGATATTAAGAAACTGAATTATGAATTTACCAATATTCCAATGCCAGAAGTAGATCCTAACTTTTATTACAATTCTTCTAATACCATGGATGGCAGTAATCATAATCCCAATGGTGCACTGTGCTTTAATTTCATACATTTCACACAAGAAGAAGTTCTAGGTTCTATTTTGAGTATTAAATCCTATTCTGTAGTATACGATGGAATTCACCCGAAGTTCATAAAGTTAATAATTACTTATACTCTTTTACATATAACGCATTTTTTCAACTTCATTGTTACAACGTCTACTTTTCCATCAGAGTGGAAGCACGCAAAGATTATTCCAATACCAAAAGCTGATAGCACATATCGACCGATAGCTATATTACCCTTTTTATATAAAGTCTTTGAACGTTTAATCCATACTCAAATGAACCACTTTTTACATGAAAATTCTCTGCTTACCGACAAGCAATCTGGTTTCAGACCTAAACACAGTTGCATTTCTGCCTTAATCGAAGTCTCAGAGGAGCTTAGAGCAAACGTGGATAACAATATGGTATCGTTTCTAATTTTACTTGATCATTCTAAAGCATTTGACACAGTAGACCATTTAATTCTTTGTCAAAAACTTAGGCACATGTTCTATTTTTCGGAAACCGTCGTAAAGATGATTTATTCTTATTTGTGTGACAGAAGCCAATCTGTGTATCATGGGACTGATGAGTCTTATAGTTGCTCAACTCCGAGAGGTGTACCACAGGGTTCCATACTTGGTCCACTATTATATGTATTATATTCTAATGACTTGCCTTCTCGACTCAGTTTTTGTGGAATACATATGTATGCAGATGATGTACAACTTTTTATTAGTTGTGAACCGTCTGATACCAATAATTGCATTAACCGGATCAATAATGACCTAGATAGTGTTAAAGAATGGGCTTCAGCCAATGGACTCTCCATAAATGCAAGGAAATCAAAAGCTATGATAATTGGAAAAACCGAATCGTTGCCAACTATTTTACCACCAATTCTGATCGGAGAATCTATAATCACAATAGATGAAACTGCCAAAAATTTAGGTGTAATATTCAATAGGAAACTAGACTGGTCTAATCACATAAATGTTATGTGTGGTAAAACATATGCGATGTTAAGAAACCTTTGAATGTCGCAACATTATACACCTTTTGATATTCGAATGTTACTAGCTAAAACATATTTATTGCCAACGCTCTTGTACGGTTGTGAACTATTCGCTAACTTTGATACATTAAGGGCTAAAAAATCAGAGCAAGTTAAACTCTCTTTCTGGTTTAAAATGTGTTTAAACCAACAAATCTATAAATCATTAAACATATAAACCATCTTTAAACGCTTGAAATTGGGCGTTTAAACTACCAGTACAAATCATATGAATTTGCCAAAATTTGTCGTAGTGCTGCCACATGTTATTTTTTTAACAACATATAATACATGGGACACTGATTTATGGCTGTTGAGTTTAAACTATATATAAATTCAAGTTTAGTTCAACTAAACCAGCGTTTAAACCATCAGTGATTTATTAGGCATAAGTATGAAAAGGCTTAATGTAACGTACAATAATATTGCCAGATATGTTTTTGGCCGCAGTAGGCGAAGCAGAATCTCACAGTACTCTAGACAAATATGTAATATACCATTTGATAGCCTGTTAAAGCTTCGAACATTATTATTTTTTCATAAGGTGATTTACGCCAAACAGCCTAAATACCTATACAATAGAATAATCTTCTCAAGGTCTGACCGAGGAATCAAAGTAAATACCTTTCGCATTAGAAAAGATATATCGAAAAGACATTTTTTCTACACTGCTATCAATCTTTGGCGCCAACTTCCCTCTAATATTCAAATCATTAGCAATGCAAAGCATTTCAAAATTGCAATATTAAATCGTTTAGGATAACAACATTTATATAGCTTTTACATACATAATGTTTTAACTTTTATTTATTTAATTTAAAAATCATAATTTTTTAATATCATTTAATATTTTCAATTCTATCTAATTTAAATTTCTTTTATTTCTTAAAATTAGTATTAAGTGATTTTATTTTTTTTTTACCAACAAAAATCATATTGTGCCACTATCTCTCCAGTACTATTAGATAAGACTAGTTCTTGTTGTACTGTATTGATTAAATAAGTAAATAAATAAATAAATATTGAAAAACAGACTTAGGCTGTTATGACTTGAGACCACAGATATATGGACATTAAGTTTTTAATGTTAAAGCCATATCGGGAATGGTACTGGTGTTTTATAATTGAAATTCTGTAATCTAATTTAATCTCATTTTCGGATTATTTCAAGTACGAATTCGGGATTGAATATGGATAATTTAAGTATTTTGAGATTGAAAATCCGTTCTTAAATCAATCTTTCTGTACTTGATTGAAGAAAATCCGTCCTTACCGTACTATTAATACCGCTTCGGATTGATTTGATTACGGATGGATTTAGTAAATTAAAATATGAAAGCTTTATAAATTGTAATTTGACTTAAAATACAAATTCCAATTAATATGAAAATTTATATAATAAAATATTACTCACCACGAGAAATAAATATTAGGTTCTATAGCAAATAATTATTTAATGTTTTTTTTTTTTTTTTGCAATAAGCAGAGCATAATTAAGAAACCTAACCTCCTCTATGATTCAATTAGTTTTTTTTTAATGTAACGACACGTGTCAAGATGAAATATCTTTAATATAAGTGATTTGAAACCACTTTGCGAAAAGCTTTATCCCTTTTTTTTATATGTATTCTGTTAACAATCGTATTAAAAAAAAAAACAAAGAAAGGTGAAACGATTTACTTCATTATTGACATAAGCGCCTTTTTGAGAACTTTATTTTGAATTATTTTTCTTTTGCAAACCAAAAGTTCTCTCCTTTTTTTAAGCAAAAAAAGTTAAAATTTCTTTAGTTTTATTGCTATAATTATGTCACTTACCATAAACTCTCTATAAAATTCTATTTTGCCACATACACAAGGGTCAAAACTTCATTTGTTTTCAAAATTTTTTATTTTTATTGACTTTAAGAACTTGTTCACTTTTGCGCTTAAAATACAAATCCTTTTTTTTCAAGTTACATTGAAATAAATAAAGCAAATAACAAAATGAACTGATAAATACTGATTAGAAATACTCTAGAGATTTTTGTTACAAACAAGGAAAATTGTTATCATGGAATTTAGAAAAAAGTAAAAAAAAAAGAAAAAGAATTCTTAAAAAATAGCAATAAAACTTTATTTACTTCATTACAAAAATAAAAAAATGTTTTATGTCAGTTCCCAGGGGCGAATTTATCGATTACAGAAGCGATGAAGTGATAGACACGAGTAAGACAGTAATGCACACCATCTCAATTACAACCTAGCACACTTTTTCGAATGCATTGCCGCATTTGTGGAGTGAACGCCTACCACTTGCACACAAAGTAACCGGGATTGTGAAGTGTTCATTCAATAAATATAAACTCCGTACTGCTCCACACACATTGTAAGCAGGCAGTAGACAGTCTATACACCATCTCGCTTACTTCGTGGGAAGGTAGGAAGCGCACTGCACACTGCTTCGCACACATTGTAAGCAGGCAGTACACAGTATATACACAATCTCGCTTACTTCGTGGGAAGGTAGAAAGCGCATTGCACACTGCTTCGCACACATTGTAAGCTAGAATTCATTGAACACAAAGTGTAACAAACTTCATTGAAGAGATGTGTTGTGGTATGCGAAGTTCGCCGCTGGGTTTGTTGCTTTTTGTTCGCCTTTCTCTCTCGCTCTCTTTCTCACTCTCTCTCTACATCTACTTTTCAGCTTAAATAACCTGCAGCTATAAATCAAAGCGGAAACCCATTAGAACACGCCAATAACAAACAACCGTGCAACACAGAATCAGAAGACACACATACAAATTTTTTATATTTGGCAGGACTATTTGTATAGATGTATTGATAAAAAGGATAGACAACTAGAACAACAACTGGCAAAGGAAAAAAAAACTGGAGCAAATGTGGAATTTATATTGATTGGGTTTCAAAAATATTGGAATACAAATGCGTTGTGCATGTGAACTACGCCCTCCCCCCTCCCGCAAGGAAATAAAATAACTTTTTAACAGGTAATTTAAGTAGCTTGCTTCTTCTTCTTCTTCTTTTTAATATTCTCAATTGGAAATATCTGTTTTGCGTTATAAAATACTTGGTAACATGACTATTTAAAAGAATTATGAACGAAACGGAAATGAAAAATGAGTTTGTAGAAAATGTGTTATAATTAGGCAGGCAGGTTATTACAAATTTATTTAAATTTATGAGAGAAATAAAAGTGGATTTCCGAACCATAAAAAGTCATTAAAGCAAACTTTTTAAATTTATGAAGTCAAATTAGGGTAAATATGGAAATACATATGTTTAAAAATTGGTGAAGTACACGGGTACATCCAAGCCTAATCAATCTTCTAGAATGTATATTTATAACGCATTTTTAACTTAAAGTTCATTATATGAAATTAATTAACTGGAACAAAACAATACAATTTTATAGTCCGAAAAACTTGCGCTTTTGCGTAAGACGTTTCAATTATTATGTAAAAATATGTCTTGATGTAAAAAAACTGTTAAGACCAGTGTTCGAAAATAGTTAAACGAAATTTAGCGTACAGCACACACACCCAGAAACGATATACATATATTTTTTAATTGTTTGTGTATTAGTTCATAACACCCCTGCCGTCAAATGAGTAGCTAACTACAAAAAAACCCAACTTTAAGTTAGCTTGTATAGACTAACTTAAAGCCAACTACTACGCAATGCAAAATTTACATTAACCAAAGTGTATACAAGCACTGTGTTGTATATTTTAAGTAGTGAGAGCCAAGTCGTTAGCAAAAAAAATCAACGTTGTTATTGTTGTTATGTTATGACAATTTAATCTCATATTTACGCTCTTAATTGAGTAATGGCAAAAAACATAGTTTTTTTATTCAAAACCTAGACTGCCCCAGTAGGCTAGCTGGTAGTGAGCAAGTCTATCAGCGCCGAGGTTGCGGGATCGATTCCCGCCAGCGAATCTGGTTAAAAAAAAAGTTGAATAAAAACAACTTTGATTAATAAAATAAAATAAAATAAATAAAAGAAAAGAAAATAAAAAAATTAAATTTTTTTATTTTTTTGAAAGTATTCATCCAATGAATAACATTCATAGATTGGCCTTAATCGGCCTTAACTTAAACTAACTTAACTTCAAGCTAACTTAAAGTATTGAGTTTATAGCTAGCTACAAAAAGTTAACTTAAAGTTAATTAAAAGTAATGCAGAGTCGGACAATCGACTACTTCCTAGGACATCGCAATGTTAAAATAGTTAGTTAATTCCATATAAAAGTAGTGCAAGTGTCAACCACCACTAGTTGAGAAATAGTTAGCTTTCAGTTAATTTAAAGTTAACTGAATGTCCGACAGGGACTTAACAGCGTTCATAAATATTTTCATGAAAGTAACAAACATTATGTAAAGGTTTTTTTTTATTATTGGAAAAGGATGAGCAAACAAAAATTTTACCAACGCTTCTCACTGGTATTAACAACAAATGCTGAAACGTATTGTGTAAATACTGCATTTTGTTTTCGACGCTAAAATTTCATGACTAGCTTTTTATATTGTTTTTTTTTTTTTTTTTTTTGTTGTTGCTTATGTAGCCTTAATAGACGTTAATTAAAACAAAAAAACTTTACAAGAAACTGTCTTTTAAATCTACTCAAAACCATCACTATAAGAACAAATCAATCAGCAAAGTTTGCGAAAAAATGTATGCTCAAAACTTTTCAATTCCGCACACTTTGCGTTCTTTTCTAGCAGTGTTCGTTAAAAATAATCTGCTCAAAAAGCAATAAAAATTACAAAACAACATGGCAAAATAGTTCTTATTGTTTTTGTTTTAGTCACTGCGAAGTACTTAACAAAACGCTTGCAAAAGTTTCGTTTGGTTTAAAATAACTTTTAGACTAAAAATTTACTTTTTTTCTTAAAAATTCTCTTTTAATTCTCTTGAAATATATAAAAACTAAAAGAAAGCAGTTCAGCATAAAGCAGCATGATAGTTTGTCATGGCTAAGAAATTAATTTATTTTTTTTAACGTAAGCCAAGTGTCAACTTAAATAAAAAGTTATTTTTAGTTTATTTCTATTGTAAACACTGACCTCCCTCTTTGGTAAAGAAAAGCCTCCCTGTTATTAACAAATTAAAATATACACTCAAAAAAAAAAAAAAAAATCAAACAAGCATTGTACATAAACGCTTTATTCGGCATTGCCGGAATGCATTTTTTAATGTAAGAAATTTTTGGGTTTTAGGACTGCGCAAAATAATAATTCATCCAAGAAAATTTATGACACTAAAATGAAAAATTTTAACAATTTAATTCTTCTCTTGTGGTCGCTATCGTGGCAAAACCGCTTTTTCAGGAGCTTATATGTATGGGAGCTAGGTAAAATAATAGGTCAATTTAGTTGATTTCTAAAACCAAATAAATATTAAACATATCGACACCTTACAGCAAAAATACCTTAAGCGACCAAAACACAATTCTTTTTTTAATGTTTGTTTTATTAGTACACAGGCATTATAAAGTGTTCTATTTTTTGTTTTAAAACTGTACAATTGTACACTTATAGAAAAGGCGTCATAACGCTAATGTATTTTGCTATCAGTACTATGACAAGTATCTTCGTTTTTGACCCCATGGCACTTTTCATCGTTGTGTTGTCAGCCTTAACATCACTTGGCCAAATTGTCATCAGGTGAAATTATGTCGTCAATGGGATGACACATCGGTATCATTAAAATGACGAATCGCATTCAGTGTAAAAAAATGCCATCAGTGCGATAATTCAGTAACATCGGAGAAAGGACACATTAGGCTCAATTAAATGACAACGTGTCATTAAATTGAGTCTAAGTGAGAAAATACTATTATTTACTTACACGTTACACATGTTTGCTTCACTTGCGTTGTTTTCCGCCCTTTGTTTACAGAAGAACACTAAGGTCCAGATTGTGTAAAACGCAACGCAAAGCCAAAAATAACATAGAAAGCAAAAACAATGTCAAAAAATTTTCATCATTTTGTTGTTGTTTTCTACAGAAATTCATGTTGCGTTTTAAACTTTTCTGCGCCACAAGAAATGCTTCGTTTGAAATTTAAAAATTCAATATGAATTTCTGTAGAAAACTACAACAAAATTATGCAATATTTTGGATTTTGTTCTTGCTTTCAATGTACTTTTTGGCGTTGCGTTTCCGTTTTGCACAATTAGGGCTCAATTAAAACACACCTGCAGCATTCATTCTACTTTGAAAATTTGATGTTTTTGACTAAATAATTTAAACAAAGAGAAAATGGGAATTTGTGCTTCTTATTTTACTTTTTAAACATGAAATTAATGTTAATTATAGTAAAAAAAAGTGGCATCAAAGTGCTGTCACAGAAGTCATAGCATAGATGACGCATAAAATACAGGGTTTACAAAACTGCCATAACTTTAATTTCTTTTGATTTTACTTCTGCTTGTGCTTCTGAAATCAACCAAAGTTTCAGTCAAAGCAAAATCATAAAACGAAAAACAAACAGTTGAACGAAACTTTTGCCAGCAGTTGTTTTAAAAATTGTGATTTTGATTTTCTTTTCTTTTGAACAGTTTCGCAAGTAAAAGTACAATCAGTCTCTTTGCTTCTGTAAGTCGCAAACAGTCTCAGAAAAAAACTTTCTGTATCTGCAAGTTATAGCTTATAAGAAACTACAATCAGTAGATTTTACTTATCATGTTTTATACGAATGCCCCCAGGGGCCCAGCACATTTCGTGATTTTCACACACACACGAATGTTAACGAAGCTCACTCCAAATATTGTAAAAAAATAAACAATGATTATGTATAAATGTAAAAAAAGTACAGAAGAGAAGAAGAATATTTTTCTGCTTAAAATGTAAAAAACTAAAAGTACGCCTGTGACTTCTGGCAACTTTCAAAATCAAAGACACTGCTTGTGATTTTGATTTTTTAACTTATTAAAAGCCAAAGAAAACTTAGCGCATGACTCCCAATTGTTTTCATAAGTTTTAACAGAATCAATGTTTGATTTTAAAAAGCAGAGAAAAGTTAAAGCATTGAAAAGTTAAAATTTTGCGACTTTTCAACTTTTGACTTAAGTTTTTTAAACGCTGATAAAATATAACAAAGTTTTATAATGAGGATTAGTTTTGAAGTCGTTTAAAAACGAAAGCACGTCGTTAAAAAACGAAGACATGTCGTCTCACTACAAACACTTTTTAACAATGACAAGGTCCATGCTTGCATTACATCGGACCAGTCCATGGAGTAGTCCATTTTATCAAAATGGATCAGGTGGTCCAATATTTTTTTCAGGGTTGTGAAAAATTTGTTGTTGTCTTTACCATCCAAAAGGGCAGTGAGCACAACTGAAAAGAATACGAATACAACGAAGTTTGTGGTTTTCAACTCTAAATATATAACGTAATAAAATGTTCTCATCGAAGATCACAAATAAAAATCAGAAATAGAGAAACGTTTTTTAAAACGCTATTAGCGTTTGTGTTTCCACATTTCCACCGTACAGAACACTAAAGTCTAGTATATAATGAACATTTTCGAACACTAATATTCATTGGCCAGTTCGTCGATTTCTAACGAAGACTTCGTTCGCTTAACTTACATGTAAAACAAAAACAAATTATAAAATATTGTTTTTGTTTTACATGCAAGTTAGGCGAACGAAGTCTTCGTTTGAAATCGACGAACAGGCCATTATGTCGCATATACTTAATTCAAGTTTGCTATTGAAATTCAGCCAGGTCGGTTAGAGCTTTTTTAATTCGAGAATTACTCGTCGGTCCTAGGTTCAAGCCTTACTTCCCCAGTTAAAACTTCGCTTACTTTTTTAAAATGAATAGCTTCTTTAACTCATTATTTAGTAGCTTTCTTCTATAACTACATCTATAACAACTTCTACAACTCCTTTTTTTTTGGATGTATGTAGGTAAAAAAATAATGACTTACTTTTGAATGCGTTCATTTTGGCACATCCCATGTAAAATTCATTGGTTCTTTCAGTAGAATTTTAGGTAGTGTTCTTATGTTTTTCTGATTACTCGACACTTTATTTTGTAGGCGAAGTTTTTACTGGGTCTTAAGAAAAATTTTTTTTTTTGCCTTTTTTACTTCTTAAAGAAACGAGTTTTAAAATATTAACAAGTTTTGGTTTTTTTAATTTTATTGACAAAAACATTCACCCTTATCGTGTTTGGCGTATTCAAAATACGCCTACGACTGTTTGGTAATAGATTAAAGGAAATAAGTTCATGTTCTCTTTAATCTATTACCAAACAGTCGTAGGCGTATTTTGAATACGCCAAACACGATAAGGGTGAATGACCATGGTGAAGGCTGTATAAGATTCGGCATAGCCGGATTTAGCACTCTCCATTGTTTTTTATAATCTTTTTTAAACAACAAAAAAGCACAATTATCAGATGTTTTATTTCCTGGAAAATATGTCAAAAGCAAAGGAATATAATTTTTCATGGCCTGGTGCCATGAAAAAAAAAAACACGGAAAGGGCAAGAAAAACCAAGGGCAGCACTGGCTTTAGCATTTGAAAAAAATTACACAGCAGCAGCATCATAAAAACAATTAACAATTCACAATTAGTCGTAGAGGTTGTTGTTGACGTCTTCTTTTTAATACAAAAAATTAAAAAAAAAATGCCAAGAATAAAATTCATCAGTTTTTTTTTATGTCTTGTGCACATGTGTGTAAAATTGCAGGGTTTTTTCCAAAAAAGAAAAATTTATTTTTGATTAAAGCGTTCAGTCTCGTTGGTGGGTGGAAAAAGAACATTTTTATTTCATTTTTGGTATTTTCCGTAGCAGTTTTTCTGTAGTTAATTAAACGTGTCAGGTGAAATTAAAGAACAAACTAACAGAAAAATGGCACGTAATTGTGTATTTTGAACTTCCAAAATACAACCCAGATACTCAGGGATACATGCACGAAAACTATTGCAAAAAAGAGCAGCAGTAGATAGGAAAACAGGCTGAATAAAAAGGAAGCAGCATTAATAGATTTAAGAGATACAAATTTTAAAGGACATAAATGTTTTCGAGCTTTGTTTGTCCATTAATTTTAAATTCGTAAATTTTAATTAAATTTTTTTTTTAAATTATTAGTATTGTGGTTATTTAATTGAACTGTTTAAGGTTTTTAATCAAAATTTTATATTTTAATCAGACTAAAGTTTATTAAATTTTATTTTCATTTAATTATTTTTATGAAGAAAGGAATTTTACAACATGAAATGAATTAAAATTTTATTGATAATTGTTCATTCTTGACTGACCGGGGAATCGAACCCACGTTCACGGACAGATTGATTTTACATGTTTCGATAGTAACCACACTATCTCTTCAGAAATCTCCACACACACCTTGGCTTAATTTCTCTTGTCATTTTTCTTTAATCAATTTTCTTTTCAAGCCTTTAAGTCTACAACTTTGGAAAAATAATTATCCCATGAGCGTTCTCTATTAAAAAATCTAATCAAAAATACATCTCTCACGTTTAGAATTAAAATCTAATGGAGTTAATGCTACGGCAAGTGTCACTGTCATCTCTTATAATAATCAATAAAACAAAATTTGACATTAATCAAACGAAAAAAGAAAAACCAAATAAATAAATTGTATTACACCATTAATATTAATACACTTAAACACGCACACACAAACTTATATCTTTATACGTATGTATATAAAGGGTGTCCAAAAATTGAGGTATCGTTTTAATTTAATTAAATAAAAGAGTTTTTTTTTAAGGTATTTCAAATATTTTTATTTCAGTTTATTACAAATAGGTTTCGGTTAAAAACTCAAAATTATGTCGGCCAAGTGACCCCTTCTACTGGCTCGGCAGACTCCCTTTTTTCAAAATTTTCAATCACATTTTCAATAAACACTGTTGTCAATGGTGGATTTCTGCTCGATATTGTTGTTTTTCAACTCTTGAACTGTTTGGGGATTATTGCTGCACACTTTCGATTTAAAGACACCCTACAACAAATAATCTAAAGGTGTCAAATCGCACGATCTTGTTGGCCAATTCACTCCTATTCTACGAGAAATAATGCGATTTTCAAACTTTTCTTTCAAAATATCCATTGTTTATCTTACTGTGTTGCACCATCCTGTTGAAGCCATATATTCTCTACGTCGCCACAAAAAGCTTCGGATCATCTCCCTGCAGCGATTTCCATTGACCGATGTTAACTCAAATTTGGACACCCTTTACATGTACATATTTACCTAGGGGTAAACGAATAGTGCCTTCCAAAAGGCCCTTTTTTGACAGATAAAAACTTTTTATATAAAAATAGTTATTTTTGAGCTCAAAATTATCGTTTTTTGCAAAAACAAAAAGAGACTTAAAAGCTGATTTTTTAGACAAAATAGTGACTTTTTTTAAAAAGCGTGACACGTCCTAAACAAAAACAAAATAGATCAGTAACAGTAGAACTTACAAAATCTAATACAACGAGCTTCGATACCAAAACAAGACATTAAAAAAGGTAAGCGGGCTTGTAAAAATGCACCAAAAATAAAATTTTGTGTATCTGGAGTAGACGAGGGGTTGCAAAGTATTTATTTATTATTACAGTATTTTTGGTTTAGCTGCACATTCAAGTGTGCACGAATATTCTTTAATTTAATTTGAAAAAACGGCGTCAGCTTTAACACAGTTCGCAGTTTAGACCTATATTCAATTTTTGACTGGCAATCGGAAAGTTTTATGCTTTTTTTTTGAAATTTGAACTAGCTTGAGTAAAATATCATGATTCGTAACAGTTTTAACCGAACTAAAATGATTTTCAGGAGGGGAATTTGTATTGGACCCATGGTAAATTATGAAACAATCATTACAAAATAATCAATTTCAATACAGCGGTTAAGTTATTTTTATCTTTTACAGTGAATTTCAGAAGGCTGCTTAATATGGGATCTAAGGTAAATTATGAACCGTATATCACAAAATTGCATGATACTTTTTCTGGCCATACGAAGCTAAGTTGAAACAAATTTTCCCGCAATATCTTTAACTGCTACAGTTTAAGGCACATTTAATTAATTTCCTAGAGTAGGCTTTGTATGGGGTCTATGGTAAATAATGGACAGATTATCACGAAATTTATTAGTGTCATTTCTAGTTCTAGAAAACTTTGAAGTATTAAATTTTATTATGATAGCGTTTTTGCAAAATCAACAAATTGTTTGCTTAATTTTAATTTTTTTTGTATAGGACAACTACAAGCAATTTGACACCAAGTTTGTTCTTTTCTTTTGAGTTTTTCGAAATAGAGCGTGTTTTCCACAGACGGACATGGCTAAATCGGCTAAGAATTGCTCAAGGAGCCAGAAAATGTATACTTTATAGGGTCTTAGATGTATAATAAAAAAGTTTCACACGGAATGAAAAACTTAGTATACCCTCATTCACCACTAGTGGTGATTTGTGTAACCATAACAGCAAACTAAAATTTTGCCTATCTTTTGCCTATTGATACAATAATGTTTTTATGAGGCACTTAAAAATAATATTTTATATTAAAAATAAACAATATGCACTTAAGCAAAATGCACGAACAAGATTTTTTTTTCTAACAAAATTTTGCCATCATACACAATGATATGTATTTTGTGCAGATAGGCAGAAAATGCAGTTAAGTGAAGTGCAGCTAAACGAAAAATACTGCACTCAAAATAAATTCAAACGAAAATTCATTTTAAACAACTTAAAATTCATTTAAAAAACAGATCATTTCCATTTCATTCAAAACAAATGATTTTTACATTAATTTTTAAGTTTTTTATTTATTAAACTGCATATTCCTTAAAATTTAATAGTTTTTACTTTTTAAAAATATATTTAACCCGACAAAAATCAAACTACATAACAAAATAAATACAGAAAAACATTATTTTTTGGTAGTTTGTTTTTTGTTTAACAAACATAAAGGTTAAAAAATAAAATTAATCGTAAAATAACTATATTATTATTACATTTTAACAGTACGGAAAACGAATTTAATAACCCACAACCAGTTACTGTAAAAATTTTATAAGTGTGTATAACTTTCTGTTCTAATCGCACCATGGTGAATCGGTAGAGCCAAATAAAGCACTCTTATTGGATTTTGAAAAAAGTGATGTTTTGACTCAAGATTATTTTTCACTTAAATCTGATCTTTCAACCAGGGTTTAAAAAACTGCAGTCAAAATAAAAAAATTGCTTTTTCTTTCACTTTTTGATTTTTCATTGGACAAAAATAAATTGTTGCTTTTACTTCTGATTCATCAAATGAAAACAGTAGTAGTGCAGGCAAAAGCAAAAAACGAAAAGTTGTACACAAAAAAGAACGTCGGCAGTCGACATGTTCGGAAAGGTTTGGTTTGACAAACTGAAACTTTTAATAAATCCCGAAGTTAACGAAGATGGGACGCTGTGTTTTTATTCTGTTTTGATTTTGCAGTTTGAAGTGCAAAAAGAAAAAACTGTTGTTTGATTTATGTTTGTTTGTGCTAAATGTTTTTTGTTTTACTGTTATTTTTGTACATACCAAAAATTCTTTTGTTAGTAAAATATAATATGTAATAGACTTTATTAAAATTCAGAGAACTTTTAAAATACAAACCAAATAAACCAAAGAAATCACATACATATGCTAATGAAAACGATAATTTTATTCAAAGTTTAATTTAATTTTAAAAAATTAAAAAGATTGTTAAGTATTAAAATAAATAAATATTTATGTATTTATGTACAATTGTAGTACTTAAAAAAAATAAATATTGAAAACAAAAACCAAACGTCCCATCTTGGTTAACTACGAGATTTTTTAAAAGGTTCAGTCTGTCAAACCAAACTTCCGAACATGTAGACTGTCGATGCTCTTTGTTGTGTACAAATTTTCGTTTTTTTGCTTTTGCCTTGACTGCGATTGTTTTCTTTAATGAATCAGAAGTAAAGAAAACAGTTTATTTTGGTCCAATGGCAAATGAAGAAGTCGAAGTTACAGCACAATCTTATGACTTTTACTATCTCAACTGCACCATTTTAAACACTGCCTTCAACTTTAAAAGTGACTAAATGATTAAAAAATAGTTTATTTAATAGATTATGATTTCTGTTATAAAAAGGTACTTTACACTACCACAAAGGTCTTAGACTCCTTTCAGATTCGCAAGTTAGTTGTGCAATTTTTGGTTTGTAAATGTCAAAGTTTAGGGGTGGGGGTTAGGGGCAAGTTGAGAAATTGGTCGCGATCTTAAACGACACAATAAATTTATTTGGTGCAGCAGCATCAGTGCATTTCTAATGTTAGATGTTCTGCATATGTTGACCGCAATAAGCAGTCCCAAGCATTTAATACAGTTTTTTTAAGTTCCATTGTTTAAACCAAATTTCGCAATTCAACTCAATTTCACATTAAAAATGAAAGCAGAAAAAAATTAAATTGAAAATTGCGCAACTAAATTGCTAATTGTGAATAATTTCAGGTGAAGCATGCACTTAATTAAACTTTAAATTAAAACTGATTTTTTTTTTTTTGATTAATGGCTTATTAAAAATAATTGGTGAGATTTTCGTCTGTGCAGTGTAAAACGGCCTTAAGTAATAAAGGATAAAAAGTGGCTTTTTATATTTCCTATAATTTATCTAATTTTGAAACGACTAGCTTCGTTAATTCTTTCACATAGAGTGTGGAATAATAAATTCCATCGTTTCCAGATTTGTTAAGTTAAATAGAACTATAAAAATTATGCAGGTTTTATTAATCTTAAGCAAACAAAATTTTTAATTGCTTTAGCTCTGTGAAGAAACGTAGTTAAGAAAAATCGTTAAAAATCGATTTAATAGCATTTTTAAAAAACTCCTTTTGGGTTTATGAAAAGTAAATATAGAATAAGACTGAACATTTTTTTATCTGCAAAATAAGGCCTACCGCAAAATTATCATCTATAAATCGTTTTCCTGTTAAATATAAAACGTGTAGAGACATAAATGGGCCTGTCTGTGTGTGTCAGATAAAATAAGTACATTTTAATATTGCGAAAATTCTTTTCCACAATTCATAAAAGAATGCAAATAAAATGTGTGGAGTTAATACGAGTAAAAAATGTTATATGAAAATGAACACCCATCCTCCAAGACTATTAGACATGTTTTACTTTATTTATTATTTTATTTGTTTATAAAGATTTTTTATAAATTTTACATGTCATTGACAGACATTTCAAGGAATTTTATTTCAAAATTCATACGAGCATATTTGTGAGTGTAATTCTTTTTACAACACAGGGAATACAAAACCCAGCAAACATTTTCCTAATAATAATTGGTATTGTGGTTATTTTGTTGAACTATTTATGGGTTTTAATCCAAATTTTTAATATTTTTATTTAGGCTTAAGTTCATTAAATTTAATTTTCATTAAATTATTTTTATGAAGAAAGGAATTTTACAACATGAAAATTAATTAAAATTGTTCTTGATAATCTTTCATTCTTGATTTTACATGTTTTCTCCTAAAAAAGGTCAACAGGAAAAAGAAAGACAAAAGGAAAAAACAAAAAATGTACTTTGGACTTCAAGAAGAATTCTTGACAAAAGTACGAAAAAACAGAAGTAAGGAGAAAACATGTAAAATCAATTAAAATAGATAATCATTCAAAAAAGCAAACTTCGATCTACCAAAGGTTAAAATACAATTTGGTTTAAGGATTGATGTTTGACTATTGACGTCAGCAGCCGTCGATGGCTGCGAGTGTAAAACGGCAAATCCATCTGAGGAGATCGAGTGGTTGCGATCGAAACATGCCGGCCTGGGTTCGAGCCCCGGCCACGGTCAAGAATGAAAGATTATCAAGAACAATTTTAATTCATTTTCATGTTGTAAAATTCATTTCTTCATAAAAATAATTTAATGAAAATTAAATTTAATGAACTTAAGCCTAATTAAAAATATTAAAAATTTTCCTAATAATTTAAAATATATTCTTTAAAATGCCATATTTTTTAATTTTAGTTCATTTGATTTAAAGCCATAGAAAAAGTTTTTTGAAAGGAAAATTTAAGCTTTCAATTTATTGTATGTAAATGTTTGCTGGGTTAATGTTTTTATTTTAATTATATTATAAATAGATGCATATAGATTTTTGGAATTAATATTCATAACGAAAGTGTGTAAGGAAGAGATATACATTTTTGAAAATTAACTGCAATTAAATGGAAATTCCTGAGTGAAAGCATTTTTGAATTAAATTTATTTATATCGGAATATTTTAGTACATGTACATTTTTTTACATAATCTTTCGCGATTAGAAAATTCAGGTTACTAAGCAAGACGTCTCTGCCCAAGAGTTGCCTGTACGCGTACACAGAAAAAATATCTCAAGAAAATTTTTAACAACACAGTTTGTTAAAAATAAAATTTTAGTTCAACAAATTATTTATTTGATTCAATGAAAAACTTTATCAAAATTACACTTTGCAAAACAGCACTCAATAAAACATATTTAATAATGAAATAATTAAATATTTCTTCATATTCAATAAAAAAAAAATTTGCATCACAGCAAAGATAATATTTTTACTACTTCTGTCCATTTTTTAGCTAATAATTCTCATTCGCTTTACAGTTTTAGTTGAATAATATCTTTAGTTTTTCCAAAGTCTTTAAAAAAGGTTTGCTGATGATCTGGCCTAAGCAACCACCGAAATGCGATTAGGAACTAGCTTCTTTCCCCACAATAAATTTTAGTGTATTTATCAAAGAATAAAAATTAGGAATTTAGCACATCATAATTAATAAATAAACAAATAAAGATTCGAGAAACATTTTGTTTGATTTATTCAACATTTCCAACAATTTATTTTAACAAATCACGTCAACATTTTGTTGAAAAAAATTATTTTGGGTAACAACTTATTTTATTGACTCAATAAACTTGGCTGTTGAATACAAATTCAATAATTATACCTACAAACTTTTTTTTATCAATATCGCAAAAATTGTCATCGCAGAAAATTCAAAAATTTTTGTAATCAAATATGCGATTTTCGTTTTCAAATATGAAACTAATTTTTTTAGTGTATTAATATGCCGCTTCCTGTCTGCTTTCAAATAGAGAAGCAGTACTTCAAGCTTATTTATTATTTATCGCGAACTAAAACCAAACTAGTAATAAACTAGAACTGAAGATGGTACTGAACGAGAACCGTACTAAACTAAGTCTTAGAACCGAACTAGAAATGAACTAGAGCTGATCTAGAATTAAACTAGAACACATCTAGAACAGAACTAGAAATGAACTTGAACAGAACTAAAACTAAACTAGAACTAAACTAGAACTGAACTAGAACTGACCGAGAACTTAACTAGAACTGAGCTAGAACTGAACTTCAACTGAATTGTAACTGAGCTAGAGCTGAATTAGAGCTGAACTAGAACTGAACTTTATCTGAATTAGAACTGAACTAGAAATGAACTTAAACTGAACTAGAGCTGAATTAGAGCTGAACTAGAATTAAACTGGAGCTGAACTAGAACTGAACAGGAGCTGAACTAGAACTGAACTAGAACAGAACTACAACTTAACAAGAACTGAACTAGAACTGAACTAAAACTGAACTAGAACTGAACTAAAACTGAACTAGAACTGATTTAGAACTGAAGTAGAACTGAACTAGAACTGAACTAGAATTCCACTAAAACTGAATTAAACTGAACTAAAGCTGAGTTAGAACTCAGTTTGAATTAAACTAGAAATTAACAAGAATTGAACTGAACTACATATGTATACTTATCTGAACTTAAACTTAACTAGAGCTGAACTATAACTTAACTTATATTAATCAAATCGCCAGTAAACTCATGCATAAGCTCAGAACCTAAAAACAACTTTAGCTTGTAAACAAGGGGGTTCCCCATGAGTGTATGCTTATTTATACATGTGCTCGTATCTATAATTCGCGTGTGTGTGGTATTTTAACACCAACAACATTATCAACAATAGAAGCATACAAATACAAATGTTATCGTTTTAATTTACTCACATTCACACACACACTTTAAGTTAATTAAAATGTCAAATAGCATCTATCGTTTTGTGTGAAACCAAAATTGGCAATGAAATCTTGAATAACAATTATTTTTTCTTTTTTCTGCTACACTCTACTCAGCCCTACAATATTTTTCTATTTAAAGTCTATAGAAGAAAGTAATTTAAATAGAAACATCCTCGAATAAATAAAATTTTTTTAATACATGCAAACAAATCTACATATGGGCATTTCCGCCGAAAAATCTCCTCTTTGTAGCGTAACGGCAGCAAATAAATTAGCTTGTATTTGAGGCCCATGTTGTCAAATGTATTCAATTTTTGTTACTTAATTTAGAGCTAGTTAAGCTTTACACCAAAATGCAAGAAAGCAATTAATACATATAAAACTTTTTGGGAAACAATTATAATTGCTTGCTGCCGTTACGTTACAAAAAGTAGACTTTTCTTTGGAAATTCCCATATACACACATGTGTATGAATGAGTTTGTGTGTGCGTACACGTGTGTGATATGTTTTCTTAATCATCGTATGAAACGTATCGTTTCGAATAAAATTCAAGCAATCTGTTTCTTGGAATATTAGAAATTCAGGTTGTTTTACATTCTTGTATTGTACATCTCTGCCTGCAATAAACGATTTTAAAAAAAGTACCAAAATAGATTTAATGGGTACTTCCTTAGCCTAATTATATGAATTATTAGGTACCTCCTGTTGCAAATGATACCATTTAAGAAGCTTATATATTCTCACCACCAGTGTTCGAAAATAAACAGAACATTATATAGCGTTCGGCTCACACACCCAAGAACGATATCTATTTTTATAGTGATTGTTTAGACGAACAGAACCCTTTATTCCGTTCGTAACTATTTTCAAGAAAGAGCCAAACATTTTATAGTGTTCTGTTCTTCGTTAAAACAGAACAATTGTAGTGTTTCTGTGTAGACAAACATTATATTTTAATGTTCTATAATGTTACTTTTTTTACATTGATAAAGAAATGAACAAACAAAAAATTTAAGCAACGACCGCAGCACGAACAGCTTGTGTGTGTATTTTGAATATGTTTTGTTTGTGTAAAATTATTTGCTGGCTTTTTGTTTTTTTTTTCGTATGTGTATTTTGTTTTTGTAAAAAATTTTTGGTTTTTTTACCAGCCAAAAGGGAAGAGCCGAACTGAACACAATGAAGCTTGTGGCTTTTTTAAAAAACCGAACGGAATTAAATGTTCTCAACTTTTTGCTGAGTTGGGTTAGAACAGTATTATTTTTGTGTTCGAAAGATGACAAACACTATTAGCGTTTGTGTTTTCCACAAATCTACCGAACCGAACACTACGGAGCGATATTTAGTGTTTATTTTCGAACACTGCTCACTACACCATAGGTGTATTTTAAAGAAAACATTGGCAGCACTAACAGTGTATATTGAAGGTGTTAAAATTTTTATATAAAAATTACAACAACAATCAAAATCAACTTGTGAAATATTCATGTTGTTTGTGTCAATATTGTAGAACTCACATTTTTAATATTTTTGCTTTGATTTTACATACCATCAGAGTAAACATAAAAAATCCTTACAACAGAGTTTTATTCTCTATTCTAAAAATCTAAGAGAATCCATAATATCTTATTCTACTATGTCTTAATACCTTGTATTTCCATGTAATGATACCTTAAATAGTACCTAAAATGTACTGCTGATAGTACTACAGCATCCATGTTACTTTAAGATTTACACCTTTTTACTCACATAATTCCTTTTGGTATGTATGTGTTGCCATATGTGCCACACCATTTTCAATTAAATTCAATACACAACAATCACTGATTTTATATGGAAAAAGTAAGAGAATAAGAGAAAATCTGTTGCTTCATCTTTATCATTTTGCAACCATAAAATCTATTCATAACAATCGAAATCCTTTTACATTTCAGACTGCCACTAACAAAAATGTGGTGCTGTTTTATTGAGAACACAAACATGAGCAGCATCAGTAAAACCTTTTCAAATAAAGCAGATAAACGCCTTTTTTTTGTATTAAAGTTAAATTTTTAAAATTGGATTTAATTTTGTTTCTTTTCAGTACTTAAATGAGAACACAAATTGTAGTTGAACTCATGTTAACCTTATTAATTTTAAGTAGATGGAGGAAATACTAGCAATTTTTGTTTAAGAGCAGTGGCGGGCACTTCTCTGCTTAGCTACGTAACGAAGTTATTGGACTACTTAAAATTCTATAAGGCGAATCAAACAAGGCTTTTTAATCAATTACAGTTCGCCTAGAATTTATCTAGAACTAAACTAGAAATGAACTCACACTTAACTAGAACTGAACAAGAACTGAACTAGAACTAAACTAGAACTGATCTGCAACTAAACTAGAACTGAACTAGAACTGAACTAGAACTGAACTAGAACTGAACTAGAACTGAACTAGAACTGAACTAGAACTGAACTAGAACTGAACTAGAACTGAACTAGAACTGAACTAGAACTGAACTAGAACTGAACTAGAACTGAACTAGAACTGAACTAGAACTGAACTAGAACTGAACTAGAACTGAACTAGAACTGAACTAGAACTGAACTAGAACTGAACTAGAACTGAACTAGAACTGAACTAGAACTGAACTAGAACTGAACTAGAACTGAACTAGAACTGAACTAGAATTGAACTAGAACTGATCTGCAACTAAACTAGAACTGAACTGAACTAGAACTGAGCTAGAACTTAGCTAGAACTGAACTAGAACTAAACTAGATCTGAACTAGAACTGAACTAGAACTGAACTTGAACTGAACTAGAACTGAACTAGAACTAAACTAGAACTGAACTAGAACTGAACTAGAACTGAACTAGAACTGAACTAGAACTGAACTAGAATTGAACTAGAACTGATCTGCAACTAAACTAGAACTGAACTGAACTAGAACTGAGCTAGAACTTAGCTAGAACTGAACTAGAACTAAACTAGAACTGAACTAGAACTGAACTAGAACTGAACTTGAACTGAACTAGAACTGAACTAGAACTGAACTAGAACTGAACTAGAACTGAACTAGAACTGAACTAGAACTGAACTAGAATTGAACTAGAACTGATCTGCAACTAAACTAGAACTGAACTGAACTAGAACTGAGCTAGAACTTAGCTAGAACTGAACTAGAACTAAACTAGAACTGAACTAGAACTGAACTAGAACTGAACTTGAACTGAACTAGAACTGAACTAGAACTGAACTAGAACTGAACTAGAACTGAACTAGAACTTAACTAGAACTGAACTAGAACTGAACTAGAACTGAACTAGAACTGAACTAGAACTGAACTAAAACTGAACTACAGCTGAGCTAGAACTGAACTTGAACTGTACTAGAACTGAACTAGAACTGAAGTAGAACTGAACTAGATCTGAACTTGAACTGAACTACAACTGAACTATAATTGAACATAGACTAAACTAGAACTTAATAAGAATCGACCTTGAAATGAACTGAAAATGAATTTGAACTTAACAAGAACTGACCTTGAGCTGAATTAGAATTGAATTAGTAGTAATCTAAAGCTAAGCTAGAACTAACATAAAATAAGACTAAAACAAAACTAGTGCAACAATTGAACTTAAGCTGAGCAGCAACCTTTTGCCCACATCTTGCTTTTAGTCTTAAATAAATTTACTCAGAAACAATTCCAGAGTAAGAACCCGAATTTGTAGGCGTAAATTGCTACTTTGAAAATGAAGAATGCTCTTTTTCCCAAACCAAAAAAAAAAGTAAAAATATATTGAAATAAAACGTTGGTAGACGAAAAAAGTAACTCTTGAACGTGTTTGGATTTTATAATTAAATTCATTTGAAACAAAATAATTTCAAGAGGAGTCTATACCACAAAAAAAGAGCTGGAGTTAAATAGCAATCAATTGTTTAGGGTGTTTTAAGTGTTTTTGTTTTTTTTTTTTATTTGTATTATATGTTAGTCTCGTAATAGACCTTGAATTAAAATAAGACAGAGCATTTAATTAAAAAATTTGTTTCTCTTTATTAACTTTGCTTGCTGCTGTTGCTTTTTTGTAAATTTATTAACTCTGATAACTTAAGAACACCTAGACTACAAGCCGATTAATTGAAGGAATACCATAGAAGAGCCCAAGATTTCCAGAAGCTTGCATTAATGGCCAACTACTACACAATAAGCTTCAGATCACAGTACAGTTTGAGTTTAACAAGTTGTCTTTCTTGACAATATGAAAAATTTTAAAATAATCAGCCAGATTATGTATACAAATTCCCCGGAAGTTTTTTCCCTTTTCCCATTTTCACAATTGAATTTAAATGTTAAAAATGGCAGAAGGGAGAAAACTCCCGGGGAATTTTTATTCATAATTTGGCGGAAGATGTACATAGTATATGCATATTTGAAATCATCCAAGCTCAATCTTTAAATCCAAGTCATGTGCATATTTCTTTGTTGCCAAATATATTGTCATTTTTAACCCCATTCTGTATTTATTTTAGCCCATTCATATTTTTGTCGTCTTTAATGTGAATCTTAAATGTGCGCAACATGTTTTTGAGTTCATAACTTTTGCTTTTATTTGCTATAATAAAAACGACAAGAAGATAAAAATAATTTACTTTTTCTATTTGTATTTAAAGATCACAGTTCATTATTTGTGCATCATTTTCTGTTGGCAGTTGGCAAATAAAATTTTATGTTCATATCATTGTATTAAATGACTTTAGCAGACAGTCATACATGAAACATTTTTTACATTTGCTGCATTATTTTGCAATTTTATATCGATATTTTTTTGTACACTAGATTTAAAGGAATTTTTTGTTCATGTTTAGTTCAACTCAGTTTAAGTAGGGTTTTGGTGCATTTAAAGTTGAGCTTCAGTTATAATTCAGCTCTAGTTCAGTTCTAGTTCGGTTCTAGTTCAGTTCTACTTTAGTTCAAGTTAAATTCTTGTTCTTGTTTAGTTCAAGTTCATTTTTTTAATTCCTTTTACTGACAAGTAGCCACCTATAGACCTAAGAAAGGCTATGGCAATGCATAACAATGCTGATATGAGCTTGTACAATAAATTAAATTAAAAAAATCTAAATGAAATTGAAATTGAAATTGAAAAAAATATTAAAATTAAAAAAAAGAAAATTGCGAGAGTATTATGAACAAAGCAAGAGAAGGAACAAAATATTGCAAAGGTTGAACATTTATTTTTATGGAAATTTTAGTCGGACTTTCAGACGACATACCAGGTTAGATAAAAAAGACAAATTTTCGCAATTATAACGGCTGAGTTCCAAAACATCATAATACTTTGCAGTTAAAGTCACAAATGTATCAAAGAGTTTAACGACGCACCGTTTACTTAATGTGTAAGTATCGATAATTTTTTTGGTTCACATTGAGGCAGATAGCGTTAAATAATTCTATACGGTAAAATTGCAAAATGCATTTAAAAAAGTAAGTTGTTTTGCAACTGACGTTTTGGAACTCACCCAACGTCTCGAATATGGCGAAAACGAAATGTGATAGAGAAATTCTGAGTACAGATTTGCAGTAACACAAACTCCAAGATTATGGTCTATGGGTTTGGCCTGTGTAAACTTCCTGCCGTCACTTATTTGCCATAAGCTTCTTATAAAGTCAATTCTCGAAAACGTACTTTTGGAATGCGCCTAAAGCCTTAACGAATTTAAATACTTTGAGGTTAATTTTTATTAAGATTGCTTCATAGCTTATTGATCCCATAACATATTCTTACTCTCGGTGAAGGGTATCAAAGATTTGGCACAGTAATTTATATTTACTTCTCATTTATTTTTTAATGGCGTTTGGCTGTTGCAAAAAACTAGATCAATGCTGATTATTCACCACACTTAATGTAAAATTGGCAGATGGTACCCTCGCCCAGTGCTGCCAGAAAACTTTTGGCTCATGTCTCTTAGCTTATATTTTGAAGTCCCCAAAAAATCCTCATCTCAAAACATAAATTCCCAATTTTGTCCCCGATTTTTAAATTAAAATTTTGGAAAAAATTTCCAATATTAATTAAATTTATCAATTTATAAGTTTTAAAATATTGACTATAGCGATTCTTGGCTTAAATATTAAGTGATCATCGAATTTTGGCCTCAACGTTTTTTTTTTTTTTAAGAAAATCAGAACAAAAGTGATCACAATTTCCTATCCTTTGCCTTCCAAGATTTCTAGTTTGCAATAGAAGTCGAATTTAGTATTTGTAAACTGAAAATTAATTTTGTTAAGCACAAAAGTGCTAACAAATTTGCACCCATTTCATGCCATAAAGATTTTAAAAAATAAATAGTTTTTAACTAGAAATTTGCATCAATTTAAAAAATAATTGAGTTTCTAAGCTTGATTCATCCAAGAATGATAGAAGTAAAGATTACGCCTTGCGCATGTTTTACCGTTTGATGACGTAGTAGTTCCCTTGTAAAGATCACCAAGTCTCTTTTATATGTGAAAATCGTACTTTCTTACAAAAAATGTATGTATTACGTGATAGTTGGCAAGCCTGCAATTAATTTATTCAGAGAGTTCAAATATTCAGAGTGTCAAAAAGATAAGAGTTTTGCTTAATATTTTTTATAAAAAATATTATTATTACAATAAATAAAGTTATATTCAACATTTTTTATTTTTCGAATTTATTCTAAAATAAAAAATATTGAATATAATATAAAGTAACCTACGAAAGGAAATAATTCCCAGTTTCAATAAATAAAGTTTTTAAAAGTGTTCAAACGTGTGTTAAAAGTGTGCAGTGGGCAAATGCGAACAAATTAACCGCAAAAAAACAAAGGGGGTAAATGTTCGAAAAAGTAACGTGTTGCGTCCTTTTAATTAAATGTCTATATTTTTAACTATAACTTATATAGAGATAATATATATTTATGTAAGGTAAAAATAAAATTATAAAGAAAAAAGTAACTTCTAAAAAAATTTTTCAGTTTTCAAATAATTTAAATAGAAAAATAATAAATTGTCCCACTGTCATGTTTACATATTAACCTAACAGTTTGAAAGCTAAAAATTATTAGCCTATGAGAACGAAGGTTGTGTGACGTCACAGTTTCTACATGCGCAGTAAAAAATGTTTATATCTGGCTGATGTCGTAATCTTTAAGGCCCAATTAAACGTCACATAACCATAGCAAAACTGTATTACCATCACCACTGTATTACCAAAGCGACATAAACATACTATACAAACCAATTCAATTTTGGTTTCTAAATTCGCCGTTACGGCTGTGGCATTATGGTGATGTCACATCTAATTGGACCTTTATGACTATCATTCTTGGATTCACCCATTCGTTCCGAACAATAGTTTTGCCCGGAGAAAATTTTTTTTATATTGAGTTTGGCATCTTACTTTTAAGAGAAAGAGAGAAATTATTTTGTTCTACAATTTTTTTTGTTGAATTGATGAAATTCTAATTCTTTCTCAGAACAAAATGTACTGCCACTTTTATTAATTTGTACATAAAAGATAAATTGAGCTACCACATCATACAGTGTTTTTGTATTTATATTACAATAACGGTAATTTTTCTGAATAATTAAATAAAAAAAATAAATATAGTTAAAAATGATAACAACACTTTCCGTTTTTCGTCCATTTTCTTTAACACACATTTAGAAAACAATTCAGTATAAGTAGTTTGCTATTTGTGCTGCCATTTTTTAAAATTTTTTACACCTGTAAGCCATATGGTAGCTTTGTTTCATTCTACAAAACACTCTCAGTAAAAAAACTATTCAATAATATTGTTCGGAACGCATGGATGAATCCACCTATAATGATGTGTAATTGGAGATGTTTAAAAAATTATTTTCAAAATATTGTTACGAATGTAACTTTAGTTAAGACTTCGTTGTAATTATTAGTTATCTTGTATTCAGAAATAAATTTATTAGCTTACATTGTAATTAAAAATTTTTATAACTTAGTACACTCCAATCCCAAAGCGCAGAAAACCCCGCAGAAACGAAATGCCCTTTAAAAAAGCTTCGGTATAAGTGGTGAAATTATGTGAAATTATACCGCCATAAAACATAATAGTGGTGAATAGTAAAGCCTCGAACCTTCGAAAAACATTTCGAATGTTCTAGACGGCCGAATTACAGTATACATATATACTTTTTTTTTTTTATTATATAGCGGCGGCTAGCATCAAAAAACCGTTTTAGTTCAGACTTTGTCAAGTTTACTTTAAACGTTTAAGTGTACAGATCAATTATAGAGGTCGCAATAAAAAAAGACAATTGTTGAAGTGTCTTAGTACTAAATAAAGTTGTGTAAATTGTATACAGTGTTTTAAGTGTTGTGTTTTATTTAGTTTTATTTGAATTGCAATCAAAGAATATCGTTTAATCGTTTGCCAAAAATAGTTCTGGCATTCACATCATATTAAAAAAAATGTTGTTCAAAACTTAAGTAATTAACCGAAGAGCAAGAAATAGTAACAACATTTTTTAAAGGAGATAATAATAAAAAGTTCTAATAAATGTAAATTCAACGTTAAAACGGTAATAGAAATTACAGATACAAATCGTTTTTAACTGTACAGTTGTACAAAATCATCTTATAAAAACTAAAATCCTTAGATTTTAAAATTAAAAAAAAAAAAAATGTTGTTAATCATACAAATTTCCATTCAAAAAATCATTTTGTTAACGTTTTTAAAATCTCGTATTATAAACGAAATTTTTCTTTAATTTTGGTTTATTTTATAAAAATAATTTTTGCACCGAGTTTTTTTTATAACTTTTTTGCTATCTTATCACGACAATTTGTACATTTTTAAAAAATTCCCAAGAAAATTAAATTTTCCCCAGTCAGAAGCAAACAACTGATATTGTTTCAATTGCTACTTTAATATTTTTTTAATTTGTTAAGTCAAATATTGTGTTGAACAAAATCAAATAGTTGTGAAAAAACGGCTACACCTCTAAATTCAGCTTCAGTTCCACATAACATTAACTTGAGTTAATTTTTTTTTTTTTTTTTTAATTCCCTAATCTAATCCTCCGAAGCTCTACGCTTGTCTGCAGGAACCAGAGTATCTGGCGGGAATCGAACCCGCAACCCCGTCGCTGATAGACTAGCTCACTACCAGCTAGCCTACCGGGGCACTCTTCTAGAACCCGTTTTGAAGTCAAATTAACACTCCTGCAACAGATCTTTTGTTCTTTAATCGGAAAGTATCTATGATTGATAACACTGAAGCAATTCGAAAGACAGGGAATAACTTTGAAACAGGTTTTCGTAGGTACAATTTTATGAATTTTTATACCCTTCACCACAGGTGGAAAAGGGTATATATAAGTTTGTCATTCCGTTTGTAATTTCTACAATATTGATCGTAGGCCCTGTAAAGTATATATATTTTGGGTCCTTATGAGGAGAGAAGTTGATTTAACGATATCCGTCCGTCTGTCCGTCCGTCTGTCCGTCCGTCTGTCCGTCTAACGTTTGATATGTGTTTTCCGGAGACTACAGACATGATAGCGGCTAGGTTGTTTTACATTTATGTCACATATAGTCCACCATTTCTTGCTATTGAAATTCAGCCAGATTGGTCCAACAATGGCTGAGATATGACCAAAAAACCACGACTGCCTCTAATTTTTCCAAAAAATCCCTTGTGGTTGTTGTATTTTTATTACTTTTTTCTGTATATCTGGAGAACGGCAAGAGCCAAAGTTTTCAAATTTGGTACAAACACTAAGGTTATAAATACACACCATTCCACACAATGTAGGCGGGATTGGAGAAGTGGGCGTGGTACCTTCCATACAAAAAGGATTAAAAATTTTATAAAAACCTGAATTTTTTGACTGTTATATTACCTATGGTTACGCCTTATATATCAAAAGATCGGAAATTTAATTATTAAAAAATATTTTCTGAAAAACTCGGGAAAATCGGTTCAGATACGAAAAAGTTATGACCAAAATATTAATTTTTTTTTGGAAAATACCCATTTCCGGGAACCATAGATCTTCCCGAGTCCAAGTCTTACAACCAAAATAAATGGCAAATTTCTTCTTTAACACGTCAGTATATAAATCTTTCAAATCGGTTCAGAAATAGCAGAGTTATGACCAATATACTGAAATCCCAAAAATTACTCTTTTTTGTAATTAAGTTTGTTTTTTATACCCTTCACCGAAGGTCCTGCACCCTATAAAGTATATATATTCTGGGTCCTTATGAAAAGCGAAGTTCAAATCCGGTTGTCGTCTCATCTCTCCCCCCCTTCGCATTTGTTTACATATACTAGCATAATGCCCAATATGATTTTCGTTTATTATTTCATCTATTTAACGAAATAATTTTAACAAATAGAAACTAGGAATTTTTGTGTTTTTTTGCTACTTAAAAACTCGCCAAAAGAGATAAAAAATGACAACAGTGCCTTTACAAAAAGAAAACAAACAAAAAACTGTGTTGAGTTGTAAACAGTAAACGGTCTATATTTCATTTTAATGATATTTAAACAGCGTTCCTTCATGGTAGGGGGTGTGTTAAGTTAGAAACTGTGAGTTCCCTGGTTCGAATCTTGGTTTTTTAAAAAGAATATTTTTTTAATATTGTTATGTTCCAAAACAATTTTAAAAAAATATTTACCAGTTTTCGCTTTTTAAATTTCATTTATAATGAAGTTTTAAGTATTGTAAATATGTATGTATATGTAAAAATTATTTAGTTGCTCTGTATTCTGCTCGCACAATGGTGAAGGGTATATAAGATTCGGCACAGCCGAATATACCTTTCTTACTTGTTTTTTAAAATTTCGAAATTTTTGAAGTTCAATAATTTTTATAAAAAATTAACTGTCAACATTTTTGCAAATCAGAGACAAAACTAAAAATTTATTTCAACTTAAAAGCTTGTGATATTAATTAAAAAATTAATTAATTTGGCACAACATTTTCCGCAGTAATGTTGTTGATATAAGTAAACGTTTAATTCACTAGATTAAATTTTTAATTAAAACTGATTTTATGTTTGATTAATCGTTACTTGAAATGGTGAGAATTTCTGTGTTCAGTTTAATAAAATACTTAATTTGCCCTTTCAGAACTATTTTACATAAAGTATTTTTAAATTAAGCCTTTTTCAAATATTCCGTGACCAAATCATCCAACATGAAAAAATAAACGAAACGAAATAAATTACTTCTAATACCTTGCAAAACAATATTTTATTATTTAATATTAAATAAATGGCACTAAAACATGAACAACAGTTTTTTTTTTTTTGTATTTTAGACATGCATCTCAATATTTGGCCACATTTCAGTCAAAATCCTTTCAAAGAAACTCTGGGAGTCCTGGTATTAGTTTTCAACACTTCTGCTAGTCGTAGACACGCAGAAATTAAAGAATAAAGAAAATTATTTAATTTTCTCATTAAAGTGCGTGAGTTGTTTTGAAGGCACACAAAGTTTCACAAAAGCAGTGAAATGAGACACAGGCTTTTTTAGTCAATTAAATTCTTATTATGCCTTTTTAATAATTTAAGGCTATAGTTTGTTTAGTCATAAGATAAATATGACGAGGGACTTGTAGAATTCCAGCAACAAATTTCAAAACTTTTAAGGCACGTGTAAGAATATTAATAATAAGAAAACACAGTCGGTAACTTTATTAATTTGTTGTTTTGGCGTGTTTAAAGAAAATAAAACAAAAGTAAAAATGAATGTGTTTAAATTTAATGTGCTTGGAAATTAAGTTAACTTTTACACAAACTTATTTGTAGTTATTTGTTTACACACTATACTTTGCTTGAATTATGGCCAATAGGAGAAATACATATATTAGAATGTCAAGGCAGTGAGAAGAAGAAAACTTGTTGATGAATTGCGCTATTAAAAACAATATATTTAATTTAAACCACTGTTGACATAAGGTGTGCTCATTGACTTTACCACACTCAAAAGAAAAATCAATTCATCTGTACTCGAATCAGACCGAAGCGAAATTAATATAAGGTGATTTTCTTGCATCAAGTATAGAATGATGGATTCAAGTACGGATTTTCAGTCGCGAAATCCTTAACTTATTCATATTCAATCCCGATTTCGAACATAAAATAATCCGAAAATGAAATAGATTTAAGTAACTAAGATTGAACCAATCTCAAAATGCTCTTGATTTAAGTACTATCAAGTTGATTCGATCCCGAATTCGTACTTAAAATAAACCAAAAGTGAAATAGAGGGAGAATTTTATTATGATTGATTTACTAACCCGTTTTACGCCTTACAGAATTTCAGTTATAAAACACCAGCACCATTCCCGATATGGTTTTTGCTTTAAAAACTTAATGAACATATAAAACTGAAAATATAAACTAAACGAGAAGCAAGAGTTCTCAATTTGGCTTTTTAAACATGAAAATAATGCGTTTTCGGCTTGTTCTGTTGTTTTTTTTGTTTTTACACACAACAAGCAAATCGTTTTTTATATACTTGTGTGGTGTTGTTGTAGTGTCTACAACAAACTTTGATAAGTTAAATGAGACTAAAACGATCACTTTGTAATTTTACTCTCAGAGTGGCAATACCAATGAAAAGTTTAGTCTTTTTAACTTGGTTTAAGAATTTTGTACTTATTTTCAGAAATTCTGGGATTGATTGGCTCCGTGCAATAACTCCCAGGTGCAATAAGTCCCAAGAAAAAAATGAAATTAGACCCAAAAATTTTTCATACAAATATGGGAGTAATTTCATTATGAAATAGCCCCCAGCTCTCTCGGTTTAATTTCATTTTTTTGGAAGTTATTTCATTTTTTGCCTGGGAGTAATTTCATAATGAAATAAAGTCCAAATGAAATAGGTCCCCTAAAAAATAAACGTGGGAGTTATTTCATTTTATTTTGAGCTTCGGTGTTATTTCATTTGCTGTGGGAGTTATTTCATTTTATGTGGGAGTTTTTTCATTTTCAATTATTTGCAATTTCTTAAAAAAACTTGCAATTCAAGTAAAACGAATACATATATAATACATTTTTTTTGGAAGTTGTTTCATTTTTTTTTTTGGGTCTTATTTCATTTCTTTTCGATGGGCTGTTTTTGGAAGTTATTTCATTAATGTCTTTAGGAGTTATTTCATTATGAAATAAATCCAAAAAGTTGGGGTTTGTTTCATTTAAGACTTGGAAATTATTTCATTTTTTTTTGGGATTTATTTTTTTTCCAGTTTGGGACTTATTTCATTTATTTTGGGATTTAATTCATTGGGAGTTATTGCACTGGGACTTATTGCACCTGGGAGTTATTGCACGGAGCCGATTGATTTTCGAAAGTGATCCCATTTAGGATTGTTTTAAGTAAGTTTTAGTATTATTCGTTCTTGAATTTTTGAATACGACTCGTATAAAAAACTAAATTTATCCCGAGTGTTTTTCTTTCTGTGTAGCTGAGAACATTCAACGAGAGAATAATTTTTTAAACTTTACAAAATTTTTCTTCCAATTACTCAAAAAAAAAAAAAAAGTTAATCGCGGTACATTAACACAAGGTAGGCTCATTTGGGAGAGCATTACGAAAACCAAACTTGTCAAAATTGTCTTCACATGAAACAAAAACATTTTAACGCACACATCCACATATTTTGGCTCATACACACGAATTTGACAATTGTGGTTTATGTCTATTCGCTATTGAGTTTACCTTGTGTACATGTACCATGACATAAGTGAACGATTTTCTAGTAAAACCAGTGATGCTAATTTTTTTGCTTGAAAAAAGCCCATCAAAATTTATTAAAAGCTCTAAAACGCGTAATTTTGATATTTGAAAAGCGTACAAAAGCACTTAATTAGTTTAATGATAATAGAAAAGTAAAACAGTTAGAAAAGAAAGAAAAAACTGCTGTGTTATTATTTATTAAAAGTTATTACTTTTATCTACAAAAATTATTGCCCCTTTTACAGTTTACAACTCAACTCTAGTTCTAAGTGGTCAACACTCAACCTCATTTGATTTTTTATCTTGTATGTATGAGAAATCTGAAATTCAATTTATTCAAACTAGAAAATTAGAGCAAGAAATATTCATCTAAGATCTACACAGAACAAATTATTGCCGAATTATTTTCAAACAAACGCTTGTTTGAAAATTTTTTTAATTTCTACAAATTTTTTTACTGATTCAAGTAATATTTTTGTTCGATTTTTACTTAACCAACAAAAATTTTGACAACTATTCAAAAATATAATACACGCGTTATTGGTTTCAAGTTTTCATAATTTTGTATAAAATATTTAACGCTCTTTAATGTTGTCGTTTTTATGAATTTTTTTAGATGATCGTAAGCAACACTTTTTTATGTAAAATATATAAACAACAACAAAAAACATACAGTCTATTTTTGGACGCTTTAAAAAAGTACAACAATAAGAAAGATGAGAAAATAGCGTAACAGGGTTTGTAGTAAAACAAAAGAACAAAAACAATAGCAGGTACAAAAAAAAACATTTCACTCTTTTTAAACAACAGAAACAACAACAACATTATAAAAACCAAAATAAATTATTGGTTGGTTTCAAAGTTTCAAAGAATGAAAAACAAAATCCCGTATTCAATTTTTTAAAACTGTTTAGTTAAATACATCAAATACAAAAATAGAATGATGACGAAAAACATATCGAGTCGGTCTGCTGCCGTTTTTGGTTACATTTCGTCTTCTTTAGCCAAGGCAAGGATACAGCAACAGTGAGTGATGAAGAAAAAAATTGTGCGTATAAACAAGACTTGGTTCAAAAATTATTCCAACAGAAAAATGTGTCTCAAAGCCAGCCGCCGCTCTGCTCCGCCTTCATCTTCTTCGTCAGTGATTGCTTGTGTGCGCGTCATTGCTTGTGCAAAAACTTTTTGTTCGATTCAGCAAAATTATTTGTTTGAAATTTATATGCATTTCAGTAAACTTTTTTGTTTGATTCCTTTAAATTATTTGTTTAAAAAAATCAGTGTTTTTTTTTTCAATAAACGAAATGCAAATAAATTGTTTGAATATGCAAATTTGTTTGTAGGGCCGATTTCAGACAAAAATGTTTTGATTCAACAAATTTTTTGTTTTAATTGAAAAAATAATTCTTTCTGTATATCTTTGGGGTCCTTGAGTAATTCCAAGGCGATTGAGCCATATCCGTCTGTCTGTCTATCAGCAAAAAACAAACCCACTTTCAAACAGGAAATCATGTTTTTGCTGTCCAATTGTTTCTATTTCATCTAACAAGTTTGGAGTTGAAATCTAAAATGCCAACCCCACATCTCTAAAAAACAATTTTGTGCCACGCCTACTTTTCCAACCCCGCCCACATTTTGTGGAATATTTTGTATGGATAATCGAGATGTTGTACTTTATTTAAAAACTTTGAATCTTTCCGTTCTCCAAATTTACAAAATTTTTTTAATGTATTTGTGTGGTAAAATCCAAGACCACTTCTTCAATCTTTCCAATTACTGTAGAGAGGTTTTGTTTTTATAGCCAAGATGCTTTTTCCTTATTTAAAATTTTGGATCTTGTTGTTTTCTAGATATAAAGAAAAAAGAAATGAAAAAGCAGCAACAAGTGATATATGGGCGAAATCAGAGGTAGTGGTGGTTTTTTACCCATATCTCAGTCATTAATGAACCGATAGGGCTGAATTTCAACAGCATATTTTAAGGGAGTATATGTGATATTTCTATAAAACAATATAGTCCCCATCATTTCTGGTTTATTCGAAAAACCCCTTTCAACATACAAATGTACAGATGAACATTGTTAAATCAACCTCGCTTTTCATAAGGACTTTAAGATCAATATTGTAGAAATTAAAAAGAAATGGCAAACTTATATACTCCATTTAAGCTTCGGTGAAGGGTATAATTTAAAAAAATTAATAATAATCGCATAAATAAAAAAGTTATTTAAACTGTTTAATTATTTCCCTGATGATGATACACATTGCTGTATCGAAAGACTGAAATTAAAAAAAAAATGTTAACAAAAGAAAAACCTCAAGCTGAAAAAATTATACAGCAATTTTATTTTAACAATATTCTGGTTTTATTCAAAGAACAACTAATCCCATAATATTTAAGTTAGGTTAGGTTAAGAAGCGTTTTGCGCTCGAGGGCACACCTCCACTCGGAGACCAAGGCTGTCCATTGTGAATACCTTCAATAGTTTTTAAGTTAATAACGGGCCATCTGACCACTTTATATACAACTTGGAGATAATAAAGTATCACTTAGTTCTTAATAAATGTCAGTAAATATATAAATTTTATGGAAAGTTTTGAGCTTTAAATGGATTTTTTATAGGAAATCTTCAGTCTGCATTAGCTGGTCATTTTTTTTATAGGAAGTGTGAATATAAGTTTGAATCAAACTTCAAACTAGCGATAAATTGATTTTATTTATAGAAATCTCGAGCTAGCGAAGAATTTACTTGTTATAGGATCTTATGAGCCAGCGTTTGGGCGACTTTTATTATAGGAAGCGATTGATTGACATTTTTTATAGAAATCTTAAACTAGCTATGAATTTACTAATTATAGGAAATCTTAAGGAAGCGATATATTAAATACAAGTTCTAGAACCACCGAATTATTAAGTTTTCTATAGCAAGTCTTGAATTAGCGATTAAAAGACTTTTTTTATAGGATGTGTTGACAAAGGGTGAATTAACTTTTTTTAAATAGGAAGTTTTAAGTTAATGCAAAAGCGTCATAATACTAGATATTAACTCAATCAGCCTTTCATTAGGAAAAAAAAGAAAAAAACATCAAGTCAACTGCTTTTTTTTACCACTGAGGAACAGTCTGGTCTCTACATCATGATATTGCGTTCAAAATATTTTTTTTTTTATCTTAATAAAATATTTAAAACTATTTTCTTTTTAAAAAAATTTACTTATTTCTTAATACTTGTTGCCTCAAAATAAATTGTATAGGGTGTTTTTAGCTGCATGAGAACTGTCGATATCGATAACTAGGGCTAGGCAGTTGAGAATGTAAAACTACATATGTTGACATTTCTGTTCTCTAAGTTTCGGCCAGTGATCATGAATCGTTTAAGGATAGGAAAACACTTTCAAATTGTGAAAATTTACTTTGAAAAAAATTAAGCTGTTCGCGAAGTTCATACAAAAGTGCCGAATTTAGAGCATGGACAATCCTCAAGCCTTTAACGAATCCAAATTACATCTATTAGAATTGACAGTTCGGTGCGGTCTACACGCCCTTTCGAAGTTATCAAGGGGCTGCCGTCACAATGAATGGGCGAGTCCTATCGAGTCCTATCGAGTCCCATTGTTCCCAGCAATTAATCAGCTAAGCATCCACGACATTTATTTATTTATTTATTTATTTATTCATTTGGTATGGATTGTAAGCCCTGTCGGCCAAATTAATCCAGCTTAATCATATGGCAAATATTACATTTTTTTTCTTATTACTTAAATAACGTAAAAAAATTTAATACCCACCTATTGCACAAATGTTGAAAACGATACAAGAACACGGAACTTGTGGCAACTTTAAACAGTCAACTTCTTACTTGCTACAGATTTTCTAATAACATTTTCTTAAACCCTGATATAGAATTAGAGAATGTACGCTCACTACAAGGTATGACGGAATTCCATAGTCTTGAGACTCTGACAGTAAATGACCTACTCATAATTTGAGTGGAATGCCTAGGTATGATCATCAAACTAGTTCTAGTGGAATGCCCGAAACTAAACTTTTCCCTAAGGTACGAAGGATTCCCGAATTTTAAAATCTTATAAAATTGTAATAATAATCTCATATTAATGAAACTTTCAAAATCACATTTCAATAGTTTTCTAGTATAAGAAGTCATATGAGTGTGTGATCTATATGTTATTCCAAAGATATATCGTGCAACTCTATTAAAACACTGTTTAAGTCTATTGATACTAGTTTGCGATACCCCCGAATAGACTTCTAGTCCATATACTAATATAGGAAGACATAATGTCATAGCAACGTTCCTCTTTACATTACTTGGTAAATACAGGGCCAAAGCATATAACCTTCTCAAAACAAAATTAATTCTTGAAGCAACATGATTGATATGAAACTCAAAGTTAAGGTTATTATCTATAAACAATCCTAAGACTTTATGATATGAAACAACTTCTATATTCTCCACACCTAATACCAAATTCGGTTTTATATAAGACTGCGAAAACCACATGCATCGAGTTTTAAAAGGATTCATACAAAGATTATTTGCTATAGACCACTCCATAACAGACTCTAAATCTTCATTTACTTTTTGTGCCAAAAAATTAAGACCACGACCATTGTCATCCGCCAGCAACTGAACATCATCCGCATATGTATAACACCTACAGAAATTTATGTGATGATATAAGTCATTCATATAAACCATAAATAATAAAAGCCCCAAAATGGAACTTTGAGGTACCCCCCTATAGGTTTTAGCGATTGATGAACAGGAAAACTTATACTGTACATATTGGTATCTATTAGTGATAAAAGACTCAATTAATTTGCAAGCAGAAACTCCCAGGTCAAATTGAGAGAATAGTTTACTACATAATCGCCCATGGTCAATGGAGTCAAATGCTTTACTAAAATCAAGAAATATTAGTACGGAACTCAGTTTCCTGTCTAAATTGTTTCTTATATTCTCGACGCAGTCTAAAATCAAACCCGTAGTGCTATAACGCCTTCTAAATCCCGATTGATACTGATTTAAATAATTTCCACGTTCTAGATGTTCCAAAAGTTGATCCCTTATTAAAATTTTCAGTATCTTAGAACATGAGTTCAAAACACTTATCGGACGAAAATCTGTAAGCAGACGCGGAGACTTTACTTTCGTTATGGGAATTACTCTTCCTACTTTCCAGCTGTCAGGGAATTTAGAAGTGGTAATAATTGTATTGAATATAAAACGCAGCTGCCTAGATACGGCAACCACTTACAACTACAATTCGAGTCGGAAAAAAAGCCAACCAATTGTAGGCGGATGTAAGAAAAGATAAACTCACTGTTTATTGCTGGTGTTTTGTTTAAGCTTTGATATTGTTACAAGTAAGACTTTGAGTGCTTAAAATTCTTATTCGCTTTAGGGTTTTATTCGTATAATATTTTTAGCTTTTCTAAAATCTTAGGAAGAGGTTTCCTGATGAGCTGGCCTAAGCACCCAGTGAAATGCGCATAGAAGCTAGCTTTCCCTTAACAATAAATTTCAGTGTATTTATCGAATATGATAAGTTGCGAATTCAGCACGTCATACAGAAATCTAATTAAGACGGCACAACTTTCCAAATAGCGCACCTAACAATCGATTTATTGCAATATCAATTTGGTGACAACTTTATTTCCAAAAGTTGTCCGGTTCTCCGGCCCCTGGAATATGCGATTTGATGCCTCTTGATTAATTTCTATGAGGCTTTGTTTAGTCATTTGCTAATGCCACAAAACCGGCAACTGTTGAAGCATTGGAAGCTAATGTGCAAGCCACCATTGACGCCATATGGCCAAGTTTATTGGAAAAAGTAGTCAAAAATTGGTCTGATCGAATGGACCATGTAGCCACGGCGGACATTCATATGCCGGAAGTCATATTAAAAAATAAATGCCATAAAATTATCTACCAGATGTTGATAAAAAAAATTGCATTCCAACAATATTTCTGTCTTGTATTATCATTTAAAGTTCCCACGTAGCAAAAAAAAAATACCCTTTATTTCAAATAAAATTGTAAATCCTTTTACTGTCTGCAATCCTTCTTTCCCAGCAGTATTCACAAAACAAAAAATTAGGATAATTATTGCTTTTGATGTAAAAAAATTTCGTTTTAATTGTCTGCCTGCTAATTTATTTAAGAGTTTCTGTACAAGTGGATACATAAAAACAAATATTATAAAAACAAAATGCTTAACAAAAAAAAATAAACAAAAATATTTACAAGGACAAAATTACCATAGAAAAAAGGCAACCGAAAAAAAACCTACATAATTATGCAAGTCAGTAAAGCATAAATTATTTAATTAAAACTTTGCTTAATAAAATAAATAAAATTTTACTTTATTTCGTCCTTTTTTTTGTGTCCAACTCTTGCTTATTATTTCCGTCCTCATGAGAACCACAGCTGCCTATGAAAGCATAGTTGGGAGTAGTGCACTAAAAATTGATTTAAGTCACAAGTGCACTATCACTAAATAAAACTTCAAAAAAATTAGTTTGCACTCTTTTTTACCAGCTTTAGTGATGATTGTTATTTTTTTAACTACCACTAAAAAAAATTTAGTGATAGTGCAAATTTTTTTACTATCACTAAACGCAGATTGAATGCAAAAATCTGCACTCAATTCAAATAGTGCAAAATTTGGACTTGCAATCAAAAAAGCTGCATACAAATATTGTCTCGCTAAAATTTAAACAATGTAACTTTGCATGTGCATGGCTTTTGATTTCTTTTGAGGATATGCATAAGCAAAGTACATTAAACAAAATAAAATTTTGTCAATAACGGTATAAATACTGACTATAATCATGAAAAAACACGTTTTTAATTTTAAAAGGTGCACTCAAATGAGTGAAGAAAAAAGTTGCAATAAGCTGATGATTGCTTTTTTTAAAATCAAACTATTTTTTTTTGAGTCATCATCAAAATGATTGCAATAATTTTGCACTACCACTAAGTGTGTGTTGAAATTGCAAAATGAGTGCACTACCCCCATCTATGTATGAAAGACAGATGAAAAGGATAATAGATGTTGGCATGATATTAAAAAACATTTGACGAAGAATTGTAATAAAATGAAATGAGTTAATGAAATTTGAAATATTTAATGAGTTTCTTTCTGTTAATATACAAATATATATCAGGCAAAAAGACGTTAATTTTAATATTTTTTCCACTTATTGATTTTAGGCAGTAAATTTGATATAAATAAAATAAATTAAAAACGACAATGACTTGAAAACCCTTGATACTTTATATCGTTTTAAAATTAAACGTATCTTCCTCTTTATTTAATACGAATCGACAAATTATTTTTAGAGTTACTTGTTGGAAAAGCGAACTATGAGAAGTCTTTGAAAGTAACTACTTTGCACTCTGCTAAGGCTTAATAAAATACTCGTATCAGTTAACATTATCATAACCATGGTGTGATATCCCTTAAGCAAAATAAGTTATATGACTGTTATTAGCACTATTAAGAAAAAGTTTAAACAACGGACGACTTTTCGCAATACTAAGGGGCAGGTAAGTTTCAAATAATCTAATATTAGAGAAAGATATATCATTTTGACTTTTTCAGTAACCGATAAACTGAATACTTCATGCATAATAAGGGTACAGTAAACATTGTATACTGTACTTAAGTGTTCTGTTCGGTAGAAACGCTTATAGTGAATGTGTAAGGCATTAAGCCTTAAAAATGTGATCTTAGTAAACAATAAAAACTACTGTACTAATCCATTTCAAAATAAAGGTGAGAACATTTCATTGCGTTCGGTTTTTCGTAAAAAACCGTTAATTTATTTGTATTCGGTTCAGCACCGTAGCTATGAGCCGACTAGTTCATTTTTAAGGAAAAATAGACTGAATAGAGAGTACTTTTATAGTTACTCTTGCCCTGGCGAAAGATTTACTTTTTTGGTAAATCTTGAGCCAGTGATAAATTTAATTTTAATGTAAATCTTTGGCGGGCGAAAGATTTACTTTTATAGCAGATCTTGATAGATTTACTTTTATAGTAAATCTTGATTGATTTACTTTTAAGGTAAATCTTGATAGATTTACTTTTATAGTAAATCTAAATAGATTTTCTCTTAGAGTAAAATTTGTTAGATTTACATTTATAGTAAATCTTGATAGATTTACTTTTATAGTAAATCCTGATGATTTATTTTTATAGTAAATCTTAAATGATTTACTTTTATAGTAAATCTTGAGAGATTTACTTGTATAGTAAATCTTGTTATTTTTTCTTTTATAGCAAATCTTGATAGATTTATTTTAATAGTAAATATTGACAGATTTACTTTTATAGTCAATCTTGATAGATTTCTTTTATAGTAAATCTTGATTGATTTACTTTTAAGGTAAATCTTGATAGATTTACTTTTATAGTAAATCTAAATAGATTTTCTCTTATAGTAAAATTTGATAGATTTACATTTATAGTAAATCTTGATAGATTTACTTTTATAGTAAATCCTGATGATTTATTTTTATAGTAAATCTTAAATGATTTACTTTTATAGTAAATCTTGAGAGATTTACTTGTATAGTAAATCTTGTTATTTTTTCTTTTATAGCAAATCTTGATAGATTTATTTAATTAGTAAATCTTGACAGATTAACTTTTATAGTCAATCTTGATAGATTTCTTTTATAGTAAATCTTGATTGATTTACTTTTAAGGTAAATCTTGATAGATTTACTTTTATAGTAAATCTAAATAGATTTTCTCTTATAGTAAAATTTTATAGATTTACATTTTTAGTAAATCTTGATAGATTTACTTTTATAGTAAATCCTGATGATTTATTTTTATAGTAAATCTTAAATGATTTACTGTTATAGTAAATCTTGAGAAATTTACTTGTATAGTAAATCTTGTTATTTTTTCTTTTATAGCAAATCTTGATAGATTTATTTTAATAGTAAATCTTGACAGATTTACTTTTATAGTAAATCTTGATAGATTCACTTTTATAGTAAATCTTGATTGATTTACTTTTATAGTCAATCTTGATATATTTTCTTTTATAGCAAATCTTGATAGATTTATTTTAATAGTAAACCTTGATAGATTTACTTTTATAGTAAATCTTGATATTTTGATAGTAAATCTTGATAGATTTACTATTATAGTAAATTTTGATAAATTTATTTTTATAGTAAATCTTGATACTTTTATAGTAAATCTTGATAGATTTACTTTTATAGTAAATCTTGATTGATTTACTTTTAAGGTTAATCTTGATAGATTTACTTTTATAGTAAATTTTAATAAATTTATTTTTATAGTAAACTTTTATAGTAAATCTACATAGATCTGCTGTTATAGTAAATCTAGATACATTTACTTTTATAGTAAATCTTGATAGATTTACTTTTACAGTAAATCTGAGCTAGCGACATATTAAGTTTTAAAGTAAGTGTTGAGCTGGCTGCAGACTTAGTTAAATTGTTGTAAGTCTTAAGCTGGATAAAGATTTCATTTCATTTATTTACTAATATAAGAAGGCTTGAGATAGCGACGGATTAACCTTTTTATAGTGAATCTTCAGCCAGCGCTAGATTGACTTTTAACAAGATATCTTTAGTTACAACTATTTTATTTTCACATTTAAAAACTCTGTTAAGGCTTCTAAATGTGAAATCTTCCTACAGCTAAAAGTTGTCAGTCATATTTGTCTGAACATTAAAACAAATATAAAGGCTTTTCTTTGTATCACATATCTGCCATGTTACAGAAAAAATATTGAATAGACAGTTATAACACACAAGAATCTAAAGCTTTACATACATAAAGGTTTACTCACATACACATAAAAATTCAACACCCAAAGGTTTTAACATTTCCATACAATGTTATTTATCAACTCCCAGTGAAATTCTATGACAACAGAAAGCAAAAGGATTTTACAATTCTACAGCTTAAAAGACAAAAGACTCTATTTGTTGATGTTCAAAACTTATTTTCAGTTGAGATAATAAAAGAAAATAAATATTTCTTTGTTTCTTTTCTAAAACTTTAAACATATCAACTTTTGCAACAACACTTCTTCGTTAGAACTTACACTTTATACAAATATAAATTTAAGTAAGTAGATGTTTTTTAAAAATCTTTTTAAAGAATGGTTTGTTTACAAGAATGTGTAGAAGTTTGTGCGTGTGTGTTTGCATAAATCTTATTTAAGTTACATCAACAAATGTTTAAGGTTGTCAGTAAAACTAACAGGGATAAGATTAGAATATGTAATTGTATGACTGTATTATCTAATACAGCTACTGGCAGTTATTATGTTAAGTAATAGTTGGAATTTACGTTCATAAAACTTTTTTCTATAAAATATTTTGTCACAACAACGAAACGTAAAATAAAACAAGCAAAAAATTTCGACTGTTTACTACAGTCACTCCCAAATTTAATTGAAATGAAATTGTTGCGTTTTTTACTACCAAATATTAAAAAAAATCAGGGTCAGAAAAGTAAAATGGGGGAAAACTGTGTGAAAATAATCAACTCTCAATTTCTTTCACTATAAAAAGACAATAAATAAAGTTTTCGCTAGTCTTGTAAAAGTTTCTTTTATAAAAGCTAAATACAAAAACATAAATTTATTATGGCGAATCCATTATTGCCCATGTATCTCAAATACGATACAAAATAGGGTACACTCTAAAATTGTTGCCTAGCTTGCTTTACTTTTTGTTTAGAAATATAAATAAGCGGAACAATTATATTAAAGTAAACATCAATTCCGATGTGTAGACACAAATTAAATTTCAAAAGGCAATTAAAGAAAATTTTTGAAAGAAAACCTGTATACGTATACAGGTAGTCCTTGATTTAATCGGTCTATTGAGACCGAACAAAGTGCGTGTCAATCAAAATTTGCATAAAATAAAATTAAGGATTAGAACAAAATCATTTTTTTTGGGGGGGAACACGAATTTAACACACAGTGTAAATCGAAACATGGATACATAAAAAGTTTAATTTCGGGACTTTAAAATCTTGTTTAATGAAAAACAAATACTACTATTAATATTTTACTTATTTTATCCCAGATGGCATTTGGGTGATAATTTTTTGTAAAAATCACCTAAATGAGTCTTTTAAAATCACTTTTGGTGATTAAAAACTGATTTATCAATTATGCGATTGAAAAAAGATTCTTATATGATTCATATGCTTCTTCCTTCTAAAGAGATGGAGTAGTTGCAATCGAAACTTGTTAGGGTAACCTGTCCGTAGAAGCCTGGGTTCGAGCCCAGCCGCAGTGAAGACTGAAAAATTATCATTAAATTTTAATTAATTTCATGTTGTAAAATTCATTTCTTCATAAAAATAATTTAATGAAAATTAAATTTGATGAAATTATTACATATTTTATGTTATATTTTTTTATTAAGCAATAGCTTCTGTCAAGGGGTATCATTCATGTAAAAATTAGAGCAAGTTATAGAGAAAATGGTAAACTTATAAAATTTTTACAGAAATGTTATGTTTTCGAAAAGAGAAAAAGTACCAGTTTTTCCTCATTCCCCAGATAGTACACTGTATTTTAATGGTTGTATGTAAAATTTATCGCAAAAAGAGAAAAAGTACTAATTTTATCCCGTTTTACCCATTAAAAAGTACCAATTTTATCCCTTAAAATACTTTATACTAGGACCATAAGCAATCTGCATACCAAGTTTATCAGCAAAAGAAAAAGTACAAAAATACCAATTTTTCCCCGATTTACCTCTTGAAAGTACCCTTCATACGAATCCGAGACATATGCTATCCATCTACCAAATTTCATCCAAATCCATTAAGTGGAATTCGAAAATTATAGAATGAATACCTAAAGACTTAAAAACATTAGAGGCATTCGTGGTTGGAGCCTATTATGGACCGAACTGGCTGAATTTTTTTAACAAACGATTCCGATCTTTATGTGATATAATTTTAAAAGAACCGAGTCCTTATCATATCTGGCCTCTTCGGAAAACCCATTTCAATGGACACGCGGACAGACGGACATCGTTAAATCAGCTTCGCTACACATCAATATTGTAGAAATTACAAACTGAATAATAAACTGATATATAATTAATTTACCTTTAGTGAAAGTTATAAAACTAGTTACTAATATTAGTCCGTGTTATATCGAAATCGTGTAAATGAAGTACAACTCTATTCCAAAGAATATCACCTTGAGTAAAATAAATAAAAAAAAAGTTATTGTAATAAATCAATAAATATTTGCTAAAAACATTGTGTACTTCCTATTTACAAAGGACGTAACAAATTCATAAAATTTACCCCAAAGGTATTTGAATTTCAAAGGAAAATAAATAGTATTGAATAAAATTAAAATTTATAGCACTAATATAAATAAACGACATTATAAAAAAAAACACTATTATTTACTTAAAACTTGTGATAACAAAAAAATAAAAATAAAATTTTTATATTTCCTTAAAAACTCTGCCTACGAATGAGTGATGAAATTCACACTGAAAAGAATTTGATATTAATCATACGTACCGGGGTGCAAAAATTATTTTATTATAACCCTGTAAGTATGCATTATATTTAATAGTGTTATTATAAACACTAATACGCAGCGTTGCCACGACCAAAAAAAAAATTGTAACCATAAAGTAAAAATAAAGTAACCAAAAGCGAAAAAAGTAACCGAAATTATTTTGTATCAAAATTACTATTTTATTCGCACTTAAGTTTAAAAATATGTATAAAGAAGAAATTGTTTTTGTTTGTTTCTTGAAGGCTCATAAGCAGCTGGACCGATTTTTATAAAGTCTTGACAGTATATTAGCGATGGTCTGGAAAGAACAATGGGCTATATAATTTCCGAAATTTAGTGGCACCACCTAAAGCAAGTTTATTTTCGTCAATTTTAAAACCTATATGACCTATAGTATTCAACCTTTGGTAGAATATAATCATACTAATCGGGATGGAAACGGAAGGCCTTTGACCTTATCGCTTATCTAGAAAAGTGTTTCAGTTAGCCCTATGCAGTATGAAGAGTAGCAGATAATGGTCATCTTCACTTCAAAGTATATACTTTATATGGTTAAATTGATAGTCTTCCGAAGTCTTGGTATTACATACATAAGGGTAACTAACAGGCAACCTGGAGCCCTCAAAACATCCGAATGAGAGAGTTCTTTGGGGTCCAATGGATTTCAAACGAGTTGAACAAAGACATCGGTTTGACTTTTAGTGAGATCTCCGTTAGCATGCTTCCTCATTAAAAAGAATTTAAATTTATATACAAAACCGCAGGAAGGATGACGTCCACCTGGGCCCTGTTTCTCAAAACTACAAGTTACAAATCTAAAATTAAAGAAAGCAACAATTTTACAATTTTTGTTTTTCTTTCAAATATATTTTACTTGTAGTTTTGAGAAACAGGGTCCTGGAAGGCTGATTTGTCACCCTTGTGGGAAAGTTCGGCCTGTGAAGGGATCCCATGTGATGTTGCTTGGATTAACTACAGCAGTGGAGGTTAGAAAGCTTCGCCTCCTAAACACGGAGTGAGTCTATAGTTAGTATAGAATAATACACTCGAATTGCGCTCTGTGCGTGCAAATGATCCTTAACACATACAGGGGAAATTACAAGTGCATGTATTAACTTTCCATGTGTATGGGATCCAACGTGAGATGAGGCCATATGTCTGGTGCTCACGTAAATCGAAATCATTACTTTTTTATCAGAAAAAGCTAAACAGTTTGGAAGCAGTGAAGTGGAAAATCTTTAAAGTAAAAGCCACAATAAATTGTTGACTACTTTATGAACTACAGTGGACCTCTTATGAGTGTTCTCCGAAGGGATCGTTAAGATGTGCCCTTACAATGGAGATGCCCCTTTTAAATAACGCAGTGCTTTCCATTTGAACGATGCTGGTGTCTAGTAACAGTGTCTGTCGAGAAGAGGTGTTCGTTATAAGAGATATACATGTAATACACTAGCTGTTTATTATGCTAACAAGGGACAGAAACTAACTAACATTTATTCTTATTTAAGAATGTTTCAGGGACAGTAGTATTTTTAAAGAAATGAAGAAATACGGAAAATCACCGTAAAAATTTGTTAAAAATTATATACAAATTTTGTTAATTGTATTAATTTATTTGTAATAGTAATTTGACCATATTTCATAACAAAACCAATTCTTATTAAATATTTCTTTAAACAAATTTCTATTTAATTTAAATTAAAAATTTTTTTCATTTATTTTAATGACACTATTTGAAAGTAATTAATTAAAAAAGCCTTCTCCGTCTCAATCTTTGCTCTTTTTTACAGATTTATTCCCCTTTGAAATACCATCAAAAGGATAAAATGCATACAAGAACATATTCTAGCTTAAAAGGATTTTAAGGAAGAAAAAGAACAAAATACATAAAATCCCCAAGCAAAAAACATAAAAGTAAAATTCTCAACATAAACAACAACAGGAATTTAAAATAATAAAAACATTGCAGTTTAACATAAAAAAATCCTTTCTAGAGAAAAAAAAAATAAAAAAGGGTTTCTCAAAAACAACAAATTTCTTAATTAAAATACAAACAAAAAGAAATAAAATCTTAATTTAAATCAAGTTTAGATAAATAAATAAAAAAAAAAGAAATAAAACAGATTTCAACAAAAATCTCTTCTTTCTCAAAAAAAAATAAAAAAAAAAAAAAATAAAAAACGTGACAATATTTTAATTACGTTTATGTTTTAACGAAACAGTTTCGAATGAATAAGAAGCTTTTAAAGGAAAAATGTTTAAAAATAAATCAAAGAATTTCTAGTTAACACAACAATCAAGTTTTAAAAAAGTTTAAAAGAAAAAACGAAATTGATTATATATAATTTGAATTTGCGTTTAAAGAAAACTTCATTATTTCGATTTGCGGTGAAAGCAAAAAACATATTTATTAACTACAGACAAGATGTTGCCAACAAATGTGATGACGTTTATGAAAAAGGTAAGTGGAAATATTAAAGATTTTAAATCAACATTTAAACAAGATTTTAATTAAACAAACAAATTTTTAAATTTTTTATTATTTTCTAAAAAAAGCTTTTTTTACTTAATTTACGAATATTTCCGAATCAATTATATTCTTATTGCAAGGCCCGAAATTGGGTAAGCTCAAAGAAATAAAAAGTTAGGTCGACTATCTACTTTTTGCACCACTTTGGGATAGTAGAATCTACAAAAAAAAAAAATCTTCAAAATGGATCACCAATTAAAGCTTTAATCAAAAATAAAATCCGTTTTAATTAAAAATTGAACCAAGTGAATTTAAAGTTTGCTCAAGTAAACTAAACGTTTAATCAAGTCAATAAAACGCTTAATTGATACTATCGATTTATTTACTAATGCAAATTAAATTAATTTTTTAATTAATATCACAAATTTTTTAATTGAAACCAATTTTTTTTTTCTTCTGTGTAGTGACTCTGTTTTTCGACATCAAAAGGTAACACAGAAAAAATTCTCCCAATTTTTTAACAATTAAAACATTTATTCAAAATGAAATCAGTTTTAATTAAAAATTTAATTAGGTTAATTAAACATTTTATTGATACTATTAATTTGTTTACTGGTGCAAATTTAATTAATTATCTATATATAAATCGGCAAAGGCAAAACAGTTAAGAACACTTTTCTCCTCTGTATGTAAACCGATTTGAACAAAATATACACCATTTGAAAGATATTTACTTACAGAAGTGCACAATATATAATCTGTTCAATACTTTCAGAGTTATAAGCGTTCTAATTTGCTACTAACACAAATACAAAAAATATGTTTTTTCAATTATCAAATAATAAAAAATAGGGTGTTCGATTTTTCGATATTTTTTAGAAACCGGTTTTCGAATATTTCGACAATATAAATCTTATATATAAATAAAGGCAAACCAGTTAAATATACTATATTTTCTTCGTATTAAAAAAAAATATGGCTTAATTTCGACCATTAGGCAAACACTCGTTTAATTAATATCACAAATTTTTTAATTGAAAAACACAAATTTCTGTGGAGCGATTTCTAATGAATTTAGACGGCTCCTCTAAAAAAAGTCCCAGGTGCTATAAGTCCCAATGCAATAACTCTTAATGAAATAAATCCCATAACTAAATTAAATAAGTCCCAAACTGGATAAAAAAATAAATAATTCCCAAAATGTAATAATTTAAAAATTAAACAAATCCCAAATTTTGGGCAATATTTTATAATGTGGATCAAAAAGAATATAAGTGAAAGAACTCCCCAATAAAATGGATATAATTTGTATCCAAAAATCGTGAAAAAATAATAAAAGTTTTAATTAAAAATTTAATCAAGTAAATTTACCGTTGAATCAAGTGAACTAAACGCTTAATTGATACTATTAATTTTTTAACTGGTGCAAATTTAATTAATTTTTTAAATAATATTACAAATGTTTTTAATAGAAATCAAGTAAAAGAACCCCCCGATAAAATGGATATTATATCCAAAAATCGTAAAAAAATTTTATTTTAACATTTTTTTTTTTAATAATTCTTTCAAAGTAGTTTTAAACAAATTTTATAGACATTCTTGTTTTCTTAGAAAAAAGTCTTAATGACAATTCAAGTCAGTATTCGAAAATAAACAGAACATTATTAAGCGTTCGGCTCACACACCCAGGAACGATATCTATTTTTTTACTGTTTGTGTAGACGGACACAACCCTTAAGACCGTTCGTAACTATTTTCCAGAAAGAGCGGAATATTATATAGTATTCTGTTCTTCGTCAAAAAAAAGAGAACAATTGTAGTGATACTGTAGACAAACAATATATTTTAATGTTCTATAATGTTACTTTTTTTTACATTGATTAAGAAATGAACAAACAAAAAATTTTAGCAACGACCGCAGCACGAACAGCTTGTGTGTGTATTTTGAATATGTTTTGTTTGTGTAAAATTATTTTGCTGGCTTTTTGTTTTTTTTTTTCGTGTGTGTAATTTGAGAACAACAAAAAGGAACGAGCACTAATGAGCTGAACCGAACACAATGAAGTTTGTGTTTTTTTTAAAACACCAAACGGAATTAAATGTTCTCATCTTTTTGTTGAGTTGGATAAGAACAGTATTATTTTTGTGTTCGAAAGATAACAAGCAGGGAAACGTTATATTTTTTATGATATTCTACACAAACACTTTTAGCGTTTGTGTTCTCTACAATTCTACCGAACCGAACACTATGGAGCGATATTTAGTGTTTATTTTCGAACACTGCTAAGCACAACAGAAACGAACGAACATTAATGAGCTGAACCAAACACAATGAAGTTTATGGTTTTTTAAAAAACACCAAACGGAATTAAATCTTCTCATCTTTTTGTTGAGTTGGATAAGAACAGTATTATTTTTGTGTTCGAAAGATAACAAACAGGGAAACGTTATATTTTTTATGATATCCTACACAAACACTTTTAGCGTTTGTGTTCTCTACAAATCTACCGAACCGAACACTAAGGAGCGATATTTAGTGTTTATTTTCGATCACTGCTAAGAACAACAGAAACGAACGAACATTAATGAGCTGAACCGTGGTTTTTTAAAAAACACCAAACGGAATTAAATCTTCTCATCTTTTTGTTGAGTTGGATAAGAACAGTATTATTTTTGTGTTCGAAAGATAACAAACAGGGAAACGTTATATTTTTTATGATATTCTACACAAACACTTTTAGCGTTTGTGTTCTCTACAAATCTACCGAACCGAACACTAAGGAGCGATATTTAGTGTTTATTTTCGATCACTGCTAAGCACAACAGAAACGAACGAACATTAATGAGCTGAACCGTGGTTTTTTAAAAAACACCAAACGGAATTAAATATTCTCATCTTTTTGTTGAGTTGGATAAGAACAGTATTATTTTTGTGTTCGAAAGATAACAAACAGGGAAACGTTATATTTTTTATGATATTCTACACAAACACTTTAAGCGTTTGTGTTCTCCACAAATGTACAGAACCGAGCACTAAGGAGCGATATTTAGTGTTTATTTTCGAACACTGCTAAGCACAACAGAAACGAACGAACATTAATGAGCCGAGCCTAACACAATGAACGGAATGAAATGTTCTCATTGTTTTGATGAGTTGGATAAGAACAGTATTATTTTTGTGTTCGAAAGATGACAAACAGGGAAACATTATGTTTTTAAAGATCTACTACACAAACACTATTAGCGTTTGTGTTTTTCACAAATCTACCGAACCGAACACTAAGGAGTGATATTTAGTGTTTATTTTCGAAGACTAATTCAGTCTAACTGGCTTTGCAATAAAAGCTTACTTGCAATTGTCGCCCATTTGTTATTGAAAGAGCAAGAGAATTTTGCTAAATTAACAAAAGCAACTACAAATTTGTGTATCTTTAACCTGGTCACCCCATAATTTATAAAAAATAATAATAAGGCAATTTAACCAGACATGTGCATTTTAAGCATTTTTCTAAGAACTGCAAGAAAACGTGTAAAATTAATGCAGTGCACTAAAAAAGTAAGCGCCCAAAAAAAAACAATTTTCTTTTTAAAAGTTATTTAAGAGCGTTATATTCTTCTTGGTTTAAAATTCACAAAAAATATTAAATTAATTTTCAACAAAGCCTAATTTTTTTTAACACTGTATTAATTCTTATTGTTCACATGTGTATTATTTGCTGCGTGTGCGTGTGTGTGTGTGTGTGTGTGTGTGTTTTTTTTTGCATGTGACACTCTAATGCAAACAAAATTTTAGATCTCTATTTATATTGTTCTTTTCTATGGCCCACATGCGGGCACATTTGAACTTAATTTATGTTGTTTTCGTCTTTATGACAGACAACCTTTTGATTGTTATCACTTCAGAATGAAATAAGTCTTGATAATTTGGCAATGACAAATACAAACACAAATACTCACTTGTATATAGTTTGACACTGCCTTTGGAGAACATAAAAGTAAATAAAATGATTAATTAGGGGCTTATTTGGTATTGTTGTTAAAGTTGTCCCTAAATTGCTACTTGTCGGTGGTTGTTGTAACAACAATTTTAACGAGGACCAGGATTGTCAGATGTTTTTAACATTTCATCCCCAAAAACCCCAAATAAATATTTTTTTGGCCCAAAAATTCCCACTAAATACTCCTTAAACTTGTCATCAAATATCTGATTCGTATTGCATTTCATTTGTAGATTTTGTTTTATTTGTCATTTCTATTATACATCAACTCTATGAATGTTAATTTGATTATCAAAGTCAAAAAATTCACAATCAAATTTATCATCCTGCTTTATTTATACTACATGTTTCTTGAATTAAACAGCTTTTTGGTTTTGAGGATGGTTCAAACGTGCCGCAAAAAGTTGAATTACTTTTAAAATTAGTATTCATTCGTAATATTAATGGAATTTTGTGCCAACAAAGCATTATGTGTGAGAATGTTTGCTTTACTTCTTTAATCTAAGAAAAAAGTGCAGCCGAAGCACTTCGATTGCTTATTGAAGGTTATCTTAAATATATTTGATTACTTGAGTGAATGTTTGTGCGGTTTAGAAGTGGTGATTTTAAAAGAGCAGATTTGATGATTATAATTTGAAGACATTACTCCTGTATGAAGACTGTTGGCCGATTAAAAATTAATCATTGCATAATTAATTTTTTAAGCATTTACTATTTTTTTTTTTTTAAATTTACTGGTAGTCGATTACGTTTGATACCGGACCAAACAAAATGTTGATTGCGTTTCACTGCACTCACAATATTATTACAGTAACGGACTGTAGTTTATTTAACAAATATTCCGTTCAGTCATTTTTAAATAAATAAACATTTAAAATTCCAAGCAAATTTATTTTGAACTGATTCTAACAGTTATTCAAAAAACTAAGTGCATATTAATACGGATTTTCAGTTGCAGTTAATATTGTCCGTTGATTGAGTTAAATTCTTCTTTATGTTACCTAGCATTTACACATGCCACTGCCAGTTCGAAAAACTCAATACACTCACACTTTTTTACTTATACACTCACATTTTTCGCAATGGCAGCTCCAGTGGCAGCAAAAATTGCATGCGAGTGGAAATTTGCCACTTGCATGCCATTAAGCGCCCCATACACGGTTCAATTCAGTTGTCAACTGAGTTGAAAGACTCAGTTGACAACTTCATCAACTGAATTGAAAGATTTTAAATTTATTTGAAAATTTAATGAAATAAAAGACAATTTTTAAAATGCTTAACAACAAAAATTAATTTTGACAGCTGATCAAGACACTTGGGCACACACAGTACAATCGAATTGAAAAACTTAGTAGTCAACTTGAAAAAATCAAAATCTTTTGATTTTTCTTCAACCAACTCGACAACCGTCAAACTAATCAATTGACAAAGCCATACACGCTTTGATTTGGACAACAACCGACTCAGTTGACAATTGAATTGAATCGTGTATGGGCTGCTTTAAATGATAAAACGATGAACAATGTTACCCTGTTAAAAATTTAATGCAAATTTACTGGATTATTGTCGAACTGTAATTAAAGTTTTTACTTGATAAATGTATTATTATGATTAATTTTTTGAAACGCGCATTAATAAAAGCAAGTTTGTTAATTAGAAAGCATTAATATTGTTAAAATAATGCTTATATAAATAAATGTAAACCATTTCCCCAAAAATGTGCTTAATGATTAACTCGGTAACTCTAAATATTTGGTTTCTTCATACTTTTTTTTTATTTTGAGAAGTCAACAAATTATATCAAGTTGACGCTTCAAAGACATTTTGAAAATTAACTCGCAGTGGCATGTGTAAACACAAAAGCTAATGGCATGAGATTCGACTATTTCGAACAAATTTTCTTTGATAATATGTATACAGTAATGGCATGCCACTACTTGCATGTGTAAAGGCAGGGTTAAAGTAAATAAAAATGTAATTTAAAGCAACGAAAAGTTCATTTAATTTTTACTGTCATAAATTCAACCGCGAATTCCGTAAAAACAAATCAATATTCAGTTATTTTATAAAATTTTACTGTCAAAAATTCAACACCATATTCAGTAACAACAATCAAATATTCAGTTATTTTATATAATTTTACTACCGAAAATTAATTTTTACTTATCTATAAAAAACGAATTGCTTGTTTTGTGTAAGCAATTCCCATTTTCTATTTGTTAAAATAATTTAGTTAAATACATCAAATTTTAAAAGTAAAATAATTGCGAAGCCATATCGGTCATGCTGCTGGTGTCTTATAATTGAGAGTTCTTCTGTAAACAACGTGGTCAGTACAACAAAAGTAAAACAAACGTGTGTAACTGGGTAATTAAATAAAAATATTCTCCCTCTCTCGCTTATAAGAAAAACAAGCGGACAGGTGTTTGTCTGGTATTTTTTAGAAATTCGGCTCTTTTGTGAAGTAAACGAAAATTTAATAAAATAACTGAATATTTAATTGTTTTTACTGAATATGGGGTACATTTTTTGACAGTAAAATTTTAATAAATAACTGAATATTTAATCGTTTTTACTGAATATGGTGTTGAATTTTTGACAGTAAAATTTTACAAAATAACTGAATATTTATTTGATTTTACGGAATATGGTGTTGAATTTTTGACAGTAAAAATTAAATGAACTTTTTGTTAAAAATAAATGAAAAAAAAGGTAGACCGGTTTTTAATTGAACTTTCATTTATTTTATATTACAATTTCAGTTAATTTTACGTACAGAATATTGTGAGTGTGGGGATGAGGTATATGTGGGATTACGCACCAATATCTTCCATGTATCAAAACAACTTGGTGATATTTCCAGAGAAAACGAAGATTAATCTCAAAAGAAAAATCTATTCATCCGTACTCAAATCAATCCGAAGCGGTATTAAAAGTACGGTGAGTACGGTTTTTCTTGAATCACGTACAGAAAGATTGATTCAAGTACGGATTCAATTAACTTATCCATATTCAATACCGCATTCGTACTTGAAATAATCCGAAAATGAGATTGATTTAAGTAAAACTAAGATTAAATCAATCTCAACATGCGCTTGATTCAAGAATTATAAAATTGTTTCATTCCCGAATTCGTACTTGAAATAAACCAAAAGTGAAATTAGATTAGATTACAAAATTTCAATTATAAAACACCAGCAAGCACCATTCCCGATATGGCTTTGACATTAAAAACTTAATGCCCATATATCTATGGTCACAAGTCATAACAGCCTAAGTCTGTTTTTCAATGTGTTCAGTACAGCAGTTTAAAGTTTGGAATGTTCACTGATAATCAGGAGACGGCTTTTTTTGGAAAACTTTGCTACAGTTTTCAAAGAAACAAATTTTTTTACTTAGTTGTTAAAAAAAGAAGTGGTTTATTCTCGTAGTCAAAAGATATTACCGAAAAAGATACTTAGGCTCTTATGAATTGTTTGTTGAACGAAAGAAAGTCAAAAGGTTAAAGTTGAGTTAGACTATTATTCCAGATAAAATAAAAAACTTTCAGTGCGCCTAAATTGACATTAATTATTATTCTATGCCAAAACTTTTCAGATTCGATCTCTCATGTTGAGTTAGGTTGTTATTCCTATATAATAATTTATAAAGTTTAAAGAATAACGACTTTAGTTGATTTAGGCAATAATGAAAAAATAATGTTTATATATGGGCATTACCTGGCGTCACGAACGTACGTTCGTACGCTTTGATGTACAAATAATATAGAAAACAAAACTTTTCCTAGCATTTTTTCTGCGATTCGATAGCATTTGGGAAGCTCTATGTTTAGTGCAAATGATAGATTTCATCGAGTTTAAGATTTCATAATGATAGTTATAAACAGGTATGGGCACCACTACATTGAAAGCTTTGTATGTGTGCCATTGTATTGGTTTGTTTACGTTCAGCGGGAAAACTCGGAAGACCTTCTTACTTCAGGCCTTTTTAAAGGCCTGCTTTAAAGATTTTTTGATTCAATTACTATTCTTATCTAAATGCTAAAGAAGGCCTCATAGAAGGCCTCGGCTCTTTCGTATGACAGATAAGATACACCTTCCTATGAGAAGGGAGTAGAGAAGGAGTAACATTTTTTGTATTGTTTTTTTGCACAACCAAAAGCAAAATCAATTTTTTTTGGTACCCTTCTTATGTACCTGCTGCACAAGCGAGAGCGGAAGGCTTTCTCCGCAATGCCAACGTGTGTACAAAAGATATGAGTATGGAATGGAGCAAGAAGGCCTTGTACATCCAAAAGAAGGGGTAGAGAGGCCTTCTAGAAGGCTTGTTAAGTGAAATTAAAACGCTCACTTTGTAATTTTACTCTCAGAGTGGCACAACCAACGAAAAGTTCAATCTTTTTTTTTACTTGGTTTAAGAATTTTGTACTTATTTTTAGTACTTAAAGTAGGTATCAAAGTTTGACGAAAACACCAAACAAGTAGTTAAAAGACAATTTGCTTGTGTAGAAATAACAAAAACAACAGAATAAGGCGAAAACACATTATTTTTCTGTTGAAAAAGTAAAACTGAGAACTTTTGCTGCTCATTTAGTTTAAATTTTCGGTTTTATATGTTCATTAAGTTTTTAAAGTAAAAACCATATCGGGAATGATTGATTTGTGTTAGGGAGGAATGATTTTTCTTTTGAGTGCAGTAACGATAATATGGTAGCTGTAAACATAAAATATGAATACAAATTTTCCCTGAGAATTAGTTTATTCGCGGCGATATGAAAACATGTTTTTTTTACTCTGGTGTTAAATGTAATATAACTAAATTTTCATGCTTAAGGTCTTTTTTTATATTATATTGGTTTAAATAAACGTTTAAAGTTTTTTGTACAAAATTAAAAAAAGACCTCAAGCTTGAAAATTTAGTTATATTATAATAATAAAGGTCGAATAAAATACATATAATCTAAACTGGTGTTAAATGCTTATATAATTTTTTTTTTAAAGCTCATTATATTCGTATGTGTTGAGTTTTATGATTTCTTATGGGCAATTTATTTACTTGCGGCTCCGGCTTCTCCGCCTTTTTGGTCGTACAACAAATGATAATTCTAGTGCACATCTTTACACTCCAAAAAGATTCACAAATTTATTTGGTAGGAGCTCATCAAAGATTTTATGTTTTTTTTTATCTGTTTAATACGTTCTAAATTTACTTGCAACAAATTCTTTACAGACCATAAATCTCTAGAAACACACAGACAGGCATTTGCTGCATAGTTTTTTTTACATTAAACATCTCTGCTCATTAATTTGCATTATTTAATTTTATGCGTAAATTACGGTAATAAAAAACAGGGAAAAGTTTAACACGGGCGTTAATCAAGGATGGTTAGATATTTAAAGAAAAAGAAAAATTTAACATCTATTTGTTTGTGTTTTTTTTTATTGAACTGTTTGTTCATGTTTTTTTTTTACACAAATTTTTGATATTTTTTAACTGGGCTAAAGTTCATCAAATTAAATTTTCATTAAATTATTTTTAATTTTACAACATGAAATTAATTAAAATTTATTGCCAATTTTAATTTTTGACTGAACCTGGGCTCGAACTCGGGTCGAATTTACTCGTTTCGAGAGCAAGCAAATTCTCGTCATCAGAATTCATTGCAGTTTTAACCTTTCCGCCACTGTGATGATTCCTACAACCATGTAGAATTTTTCTTCGACCATTTAAATATTTGAAATTGAATACTTATGCTGTACTCTTTAGACTATATTTTAAAATCCAGCATACAATACAAGGCCTTGGCAACAAAAATAAAGTTAAAGTTACGTTGACCATACGTTTAGTATTATAAAGAGCAGTACAGTATTATAGATCAAATTCTTCTAAATTAAATTTTCTGCATTTGTACTCTATTTAATACAAAGTAGTAAGAGGACTATATTCTGCTCTGCTGAATCCTTAATACACTTCACCTAACGTAATGCATTGTCTTAGACCGCTTACCCCCTAACACATATTATCAAATAAAATTTTAAAAAATATGTAGAGTACTTCAAATCATCTATGTATTTCTAAAAAAAAAAAAAAAAACAAGAAGTAGTGCCGAATCTTATGAACATGGTGGGAGAAGAACATAAAGTTAGAATAAGAAAACAACTTTATATTTCAATGATTTAGGTTTAGTTTATCGAACATTTTAGTTTTGCTTAAAATGTTGGCAATTAATGAAATAATAAAAAAAAATCGCATTTCGCCGAAAAAAATCGAGTTTCAGACTACGTTAAACTAAGTTTAAACTTGATCCACATCTCAAAAACCCGGCCTTAATTTAATAAATTCAATGTAACACAAAACAACCCATCTCCCACTCCTATACCAACCAAGTAAGTACCAAGGGAGTACCCGTATCCTCCTTTGTATACCACGATTACTTTGCTGGAAGTTGCACTTTATTGTTAGAGCAATCCACATTAAATTTGGAGAGTCTCACTATTGAAGCTGTGCAGATAAAGACAAATCAATGATTTTTTTTTATATTGTAAATTCCAAATAAGTCATGCCCTCCGCCCACAGACCAAAAAGTACATTTTATGTATGTGCCAAACTTCCGCTATCTTCGTCATCAGATGGCTTTAGAAAGTTGTGGAAAGGGAAAAGAACATACATCCGGGCATACAAAGAATATACATATCGTCAACTAAAATACAAAACAACGTATCATCAAAAAATTCAAAATTTACTTTTTTATTGATTTTTGTTCGTTTTATTAAACTAAGTGTTCACAAAAATCCTATTAATCCCTGCGATCAAAAATTGCGATTTTATCAAAGAAATTCAAACGCCAAGTACATTGAAACGCCAAGTGTTATTGATATTGTAAAGTTTTTTGCTTCTCCTTTAAACTTATAACAAGTGTTGTAACGTTATTTTGAATTTTAGGTGACGATATATTATATATAGATGTGTATGTGAGCTTAACCCGGCGAGCTTTAAACCACAACTAGTCTCCAGATTTACTGGACAGACGGACATCTTTAAATTAACTTTGTTACTCAGAAGGACCCAGAATATATTATTCTTTGTCTAAGATCAATATTGTTGGTGAACGGTGAACGCTGACCTTTGGTGAAGGATATAACAATAAGGGATTTGATGTGTAAGATTAAGAGGCAGTCTCTATTTTTTTTGCTCATATCTCAGCCATTTATGAACCGATCTTTTTATAAATATATAAATTTTAGTAGCAAACTTGAAGGGAGTATATGGCACATAAATATGTAAGAACGTGGGAACCTATCATATATGTAGTCTTCGGAAAACCTATTTCAACATACAAACGGACAGACGGACATCGTTAAAATTGTGCGAAGCAGGTTTGTAAAAGAGAAATGTAAGAGTTCGCCTCCCATTTCGCTTACGGAGGGCATGAATTTTATATGGTGAGTTCCCACTTTCAAGCAGTAAATTTTTGACACAAAAAACGCTTTATTCAATGCATACAGAAACTGGTTAAATTTACCCACTAAATGTTTTTTTACAGTTATTTTCTAGTATTCTCCCTTACAAACTTGCTTCGTAGTAAGGGAATGCCGTGGCACTTGAAATTTTATTTATTTTTTTTATAAAACTTGTTAAGAGTTCGTTCACTTACTTTACTGCATCTCTGTCAGAGCTGTAAATGATTGCAATCGATTTAATTGCAATCACATGATTTCGCTTTAATGATTGCTAATTTTTTGATTGCATTCAAAATCGTAAATTGATTTCATGATTTCAATTTGAAATCATGAAATCAATATGATAAAAACGATTGAATCAATTTTTTGAAATCAATTTATATATAAATTGATTGCAATCAAATTTGATTGCAATCGATTTGATTGCAATTACTTTAATTGCAATCAAATCCAGTAATTGCAATCAAAGTTAAATCAGAATCAAAATCTTCGTTCTTTTCAAATGAAAAATGGCAATTTTTATTTACAAAGTTTTGTAAAATTGGTAAACATTATTTCTAATTGCAATCAGTTCTTATTATCTAATATCCTCTACTTTGCAAAATTGCAAAGAATTCTCTTTTCAACGCATTCAAATAATTTGTTGCTTTTGTTGTTTTTTTTTATAAATACAGTTATTTTTTTTTATTATTTTTTAAGAAGTCGAAGTAAGATGAAATAAAATAATTTGTTGCTTTTGTTGTTTTTTTTTTTAAATAGTTGTTGTTTTTTTATTATTTACTTAGAAGTCGACGTAGGCTGGAACATAAATTCACAAAATTAAATTTTTTTTTTGTTTTTGACTTTTATTTTTCTGGTCAAATATAAGTGGAGGTTTGCAATAGAATCTGTTGGTTTTCACCAAAACTTTAGTGATTTTTACTAAAATCTAGTGGTTTCCACCAAAAATTTGGAGGTTTCCACCAGATTCTAGTAGAAACCGCTAGATTCCAAATGTAAATTATTTCATTGGACTTTTACTATAGTTGTGATTTCAAGGGAATTTATTGAAATCACATGATTTCAAGGGAACTTGTTGAAATCACATGATTTCAACAAAAATTTGATTGCAATCGAATTGATTGCAATTAAATTAATTGCATTCAATGATTTCAAAAAAAAATGATTTCAAAATGATTGCAATCAAAAAATATTGCAATTTTGACAAGATTTCATTTTGAAATCTGAAATCATTTAGAAATCAAAGAATGAAATCAGTTTGGTTGAAATCACTTTGATTTCAATGTCAATTGATTGCAGCTTTTTACAGCTCTGATCTCTGTATGTCTTATTGCGTATTGCATAATTGTGCGCTTATTTTTTTAAATGTACCATTAGGGCTTCGCAAAATGATACAATTTTTTATTGGGTTAGTATAGAAAGTTAGTTAGTATAGACAAGTCCTTAACAGGCACAACTCAAAATTCAAAAATGTTTAAGAGAGTCAGAAAACTGATTCAAAAACATGGTCGCAAACGAAATTTTCGTGGTCACTTTAGATTTCATTTGTGAACTGTTAAAAAAAAAACGATTTTGAGATTTGACTGTTTATGATTAAGTGTGCGGATATGTGAGACTTTAATAAAGAAATGGATTTTTAAATTGCTTAAAATACATAACACCTTTAAAAAACGATCGATTTCCATCGCATTACTAAATAACTTTAAAAATTTTAAAAGATCTCCCCTTATGCCAAATTTATTTTACGAGCCAAACCAGACTCAAGGAAACAACTTTTGGTCATTTTCTAATTTGTTTTTTTTTATTTTTTTTATTTTAAGAATTTTTAAAAATAATAACTAAATTTATTGCAAAGTATCAATTATCAAATATTATTTTCTAAGATCATTTTCATAATTTTTCGACTAATTCCTTCTTTATATTCTTTATATTTTTTAAAATAAACGATTAATTTGAAAATTTTAAAACATTATCTCGGTTAAACTTGTGTTTTAAACCCGTGTTTTGTAACTAAAGTGAGAACTTCTCGCATCGAAAAGATGTGAAACAAAATATTCCATCGTTTCTCGAAAAGTGAGAAAAAAGTGTGTCTGTAACTCATGTCGAAAACTATCAAAAGAGATTACGTCGTTACGTTGTAAATGTCATAACATTGCACCCGAAGCCGATGTGACATTGCAGACGTTGAGAACACCAGTAACGCATATCGTTGACGGCGACCAAAATGTATTAAAGAAAATTATCAATAAATTTTAATAAAAATTTCATTTTGTAAAATTCCTTCCTTCAGTAAAAATAATTTTATGAAAATTAAATTTAATGAACTCAAGCCTAACTAAAAACATCAAAATTAAAAATTAACAACGACGACGGCGAAAATACAACGGTCGGCTATAACAAATAATGTTAAGTGCAACTTTAATGTTTCTTGTTAGCAAAACGAGCTTTGAAAACATTCGTATATTTTATAAAAATGTAAATGCAAAATAATTAAACAACGAAAAAATGTGCCAAGAACAAAATATTATTATTATTATTCTTTGCATTTTTAATTGTTTTTTAGTGTTAAAATTTTTTCTCGCCCCATTTTTATTCGTGAGTTTATTTGACTGTTCAAAGCGGAAACTTTCTCACAAAAATGCTACAGACACACTTTTTCTGCAAATTGGCGAGTAATTTCCTTACGTGACAGCTAGTACTCGCCAAAAAAAAGTTACAGACACAGACAGTTTAGTGAGAAAAACAGCTGTTTGTTTCAATATATGGCATTTTTGTTTCATTTCACACATTTCAATCGAAAAGTTTTCCGACGCGAGAGTTACAGAACATGGACACTGATTGTCTTAAAACAGTAATGCCAATGTCCCCAAATCTCAAGTTCCTAAGAATTAGTAAACAATTTTTTTGTATTTTGATTTCAAAAATATGATCAACGTAATTGTAATGGACATCTTGCGAACTGATTTAATCATAACAGGGTTGCGATAACAATGATGTGTTTGCAGTCGCCTTAAGAAGTATAATCTTATCTTGGGTGTTTAAGACAATTTTAAAATTTGTACGCTTATTTTTCGGCTTTTTTTTAAAGAATTTTCACAAAGCCATCTTGTTTCTAGAAACAATAGAGTTCGGGTTATAATTAACTTAAATAAGAATTTTTTAACAAATTTTTATCTTTTTACTGATATCCATTAAAATACACTTAAGAACTTCTTTAGCAACAATGTGCATTAATTTTTTTCTTTTAATTAAACAATGTACTTTACAACATTTTAAGAAGTGATAAACATCCTCCAGATCATCTGGAAAAGACATCATAAAGGTAAAAACAAAATGCATCATTTTACACTAATAAAAATACATGATGAGTTAAGTACATTATAATTACAGCAACGACTTAAATAAGCACCTTAATACACATGCACACACTTGTCTATAAAACCTAACACAGATACACTTAGGAAAAATTCTGCAGCAACAAAGAATCTTTGTGTGTAACTACAAAGAATGATGAGCAGTGGAAAAAAACGAAGCAGGGAATAGAAGAAATCATTTTTCTGGTAAATGCATGAAGAAAAGAAATGAGCAGAAAAGAAATGAGCAAGTGATGATAACAAAGATGATGTCTTATTTATTTTTCCATTGAAATCCACACCCACAGATAAACTAACCCATAAGTATATATCTAACTAGAGTGGATTCTCCTTTGAGCGGACATCAACAGGACAATTGAAATGTGTCTGTTCACTCAAAAGAACTTTATTCTTACCTAAAAGTACGCTAACGGTGACTTTAGGTGGTGTCCGCTTGAAAAAAAATGTGTCCGTTAAGTTAGATGGCACTGTACATGGAAACTTCAGTTAATACACAGCTCATATATTTTTATGTTTATGAAGAGTCATAACGTTTTAGTGACTTTTAAACAACAACATCCCCAAAATCAACCACTGATTTCAACAGCTGTAGAGAAAGTAAAGCATACACTTAGGCTAAAAACAAAAAGAGTCCTTAATGCATAAATATAGGCTTAAAAAATAGAACAAGTAAAGTAGACTTATAAATCAACAACAAAACCCAATTCTTCCACCACGACACCACTAAAGTAATCAAAAAAGAAAAAGTTATTGAAAAAAAAGAAAACAACCTTAAGCTTAAAACAAGACAGAAAATAACAGACAATAAACAATAAACGACTTCATTGTCGTCATTGTCATATTTGCAAAACACCAACAGCTCTTCAGTTCTCGTCGTCTTTATTGCTGTCATAATCAACCATTTCACCCATTAATTATCTGGCTAACGTCAAGGTAATGGAGATTCTTTTTTCCTTTGGCAAAAATTTTGTCATAGTTAAAAGCCTGTGTTTTGCGGAAAATTTAAGAAGATCTTGTGTGTTAATTACAAAGCTTAAAGGGTGTTTTATAATCAGGTACTTCTTGGCAATTTCAAGATATGTCATTTAAAGTTTAGTCGATTCCGATTAACTAGTTTTTAACTTTATATGCCGTAATAAGCTCTTCCCAAGCAGGGTGCAGGTACCCTGTAGTCGTTTGACTTGATTTCCGTAGCTTTTATTGGCTGTTTGATCGGGCGTTTTAGATTTATATTTCGTCTTTAGCAATAAATCAACCTCCAAGCAGCATTTTGGTTCTCAAAAAATTTCTTTGAACGTCTCTCGTTTCCAACTCTAAAGCATTTATAAATTTGTGCTTGATTAGCTCCCTATAATTTTGCATGTTCTTCTTATAATTCATAACTTTACTGAATACTGATTTTTTTTTTCAGTAATCAGTAAAAATTTACTGGTAATGAAAATTATATTTCATTACCAGTAAGCATTTACTGATTACTGAAACGCTTGCTGCAGTAAAAAAGTAATGCAGTATGCCCATGTATGATAACTGCACAGATAAAAAATTCAATGCAAAAATTATTTAAATTTGCTTGATTGTTTGATATTAACCTAACTTCTCTGTTGTAATGTTGTTGATATAAGTAAACGTTTAATTCACTTAATTAAATTTTTAATTAAAATGGATTTTATGTTTGATTAATGGTTTAATTGAAAAAAAAATTGGCGAGAATTTGTCGTGTGTCAAACGTCTCTGGCTATCTTGGTCGAGCTTTTTCTTTCATGCGGCAAAAACACCACTTTGAAATCGCGGAATAAATAAAAAAGGTTATTTAAGACACAAATCATTTGCCAACGATACGTCATCTGTTGTTACTTCCGCACCTCTTGAGAAATCACTTTATTTGTTTTTGCTCATACTCATTTACATATGAGCAGCAATAAGTCCTACAGGGTCCAAGTTTCTTAATTAAAGGAACCAAGTTAAAGGCATGTTTACATTTACTTTGATAAAATTTCATGTTTGGCGAAGAGAAATCGTAATTTCTTTTTTTTAATTTAGAGAAAAATTCCTTTTGGTTTGCAAAGTTTCATGTATGAAAGCTTTTTGCTTTTAGTAAGGAAACAATTTTGAACAGAAATTTAGGTTAACTAGTAACAAAACCTTTTTTAAATTTGCATCTTAAATAAGCAAGAAAGAATATTCAGTCCAGCCCGGGCATATGATAACATACTCCACTAATTTTCGGGAGTACACCCTCTCTGAGGTAATGGGCAGACCTGCAACAGATGCATCCATTAAGTATGCTAATGCATTGCCAATTTTTTTTGATTTTTTACATTAAACCCACATAAAGAAAAAGCAAAATTATTGCAACACCCTAATTTTAAAACTTTAAATCAGTGTTCGAAAATAAACATTAAATGTCGCTCCTTAGTGTTCGGTTCGGTAGATTTGTGGAAAACGCAAACGCTAATAGTGTTTGTGTAGAAAATCATTAAAAAAATAACGTTTCCCTGTTTGTCATCTTTCGACCACAAAAATATTACTGTTTTTATCCAACTCAACAAAAGATGAGAACATTTAATTCCGTTCGGTTTTTTCAAAAAACCACAAACTTCATTGTGTTCGGTTCAGCTCATTAATGTTTGTTCGTTTTTGTAGTGCGCAGTGCCCTTTTGGCTGGTAAAAAAACCAAATATAATTTACAAGAACAAAATACACATTAAAAAAAAACAACAAAAAGGCCCAGAAAAATAATTTTACACAAACATAAAATATACACAATACACACACAAGCTGTTCGTAATGCGGTCGTTGCTAAAATTGTTTGTTTGTTCATTTCTTTATCAATGAAAAAAAAAAGAATCATTATAGAACATATACATATAATGTTTGCCTGCAGTACCACTACATTTGTTTTGTTTTTTAACGAAGAACAGAACACTACATAATGTTCGGCTCTTTCTTGAAAATAGTTACAAACGATATTAAGGGTTGTTTTCGTCTACACAAACACTAAAAAAATAGACATATTTTCTGGGTGTGTGAGCCGAACGCTAAACAAGGTTCTGTTTATTTTCGAACACTGCTTTAAATGAACAATTTTTTGCACTAGACTATTTTCTTATCGGTATAGTGCATTCTTTTTTAATGTGCCAATTAGTGTGCCAATTAATGCACTGCTTTTGCATAATTATTAAAACAAATTATGAATAGTGCATTATTATTGCATTATCACTAGAGAATTGTAATTATGAGCAATGCACTATTATTGCATTAGCACGAAAACATAGTGTGAACAACAATCTGAAATTAAGAAAGTAGGCAGGGATCGTAACAACTTTAAAACTACTCTAGTGATAATGCAATAAAAATGTACTTTTTATTATCTGTCTTAAAAATTAAGCAAAAATAGTGAATTAATTAACATATACTTAAGTGGTTATCAAAAAATAATGCACTACTTTGACTAGAAAATAATGGAGTGCCAAAAATATTGCATTACATGTATCAAAGCTAGTGATAATGCAATTATTTTGCACTATAATATTAAATGATCAATTTAATGGTAAATGTAAGAGTAGTGCAAATCACTCAGGTCTGCCCACGGGCAATCATGGACGACCCTACAACAAAAATTATATTTTGAGGTTAAAATTCATGTAAAGTTCTTTATGCCGAATACAATTTATATATTTTTCAACTTATAAGATTTGTTTGCCTTTAAGTGAGTTTAGGATAAGGGTTCATATGAGAAATATTAAGTGATTTATGGGAACTCCGGTTTATTTTGAACCTACCAGAACAAAGTATTATCATGACATAAGAGCTTTTGTCAAAGTTAGTGTCGTCATATTTGATGTCAATACCAAAATTTTTAAGGAAGTTGGGAAATTAAATGCTATTTTCGGGAGTTGTATTTGCTTGGGAGTTATGGTTTAATTTAATACAGTTCCAAGAAAATCACGATTTAGATTGACATTAAATAAGTTTGGACCAAATTTAATCTAAATACGAACATCATAAAATGGCTAATGGGCACAAAGACTATATTCCAGAAAGAAGCTTGTATGGAAGCATATGAAATTATGGACCGATTCTTACCATTTTCTAAATGATTGTTCCTTGTGGCAATTAGAACCTATGCATCAAATTTCATTAAATTATCGCTAAGGTTTAAAAGAACAGCCAGACTGACAGCCAGCCGGACGGACGGACATCGTTAGATCGAACGAACAAGTGATTCTTAGTCGATCGCTATACTTTAAGGCTGGTCTAGAGCCCATATTTTAAAGTGCTGCAAACAGCGCGTTATACCATCTCTTCACTGTTGTGGTGTGTAAAAAAAATAATTTTTGCATTCAAAATAGAAAGAAAATTGTTTAGAAAGTGTATCAGATGCTTTGTTTAAAGAAAAAGCTACTTTTTACAAGGTTTTAAACATTTTACACTTCTAAGGTGCACTCTTTTAGAAGGGTTTTTAAAGGAACATTTCAAAAAATTTAACTGATGTTTAGTTTTATGTGAATTGAACAGCTAATTCAAAACTAGCTAGAGTTTTGCCGTTCCAATTATTGAAAGTCTACTGCGCTATATTTTTTCGTTAAAAAGTCTTTCACAACTCTTAAATATTTTTAAAAATAATAATTACACTGTGCTGTAATTAGGCTTTGCTTTTTAGTAAGCTGGGTACCCTACTGTAGGAATGGGCAAAAAATATCGATATATCAAAATATCTATATTAAGAAAAAAAATTAATCTATATATATTAAAAATTTCAAACTTTAGCCGTTTTTCAAACAATATGTTTTTTTAATAATTGGCATCACTGCATGCATAATATGTTTTTTAAACTAATATGAAGAAAGAAAATGATTGGCATTTTTAAGAAGCGATGCCGGATACAAGAAGCAGATTGGCAGGAGAGCACATAAAACAGAGAGTGCTCCTGATGTCCATGTCTGATGATTACTGGTTTGACTTAAACAATCAAAAACATTTCTAGTTAAAGTTGGTACTTTTGGGGTGCAGTTCAAATTTTAAAGTAAGTTGGTACTTCCATGACTTATTTACTTCCATTTAAATTTTTCGTAATATACTTTTTTTAGATTTCATATGGTTTATTTGTATTCTTCCCCTTTGTTTTTGTTATATTTTTTTTTTTTTTTTTTTTTCCGTTTATTTAAAATTTGGTTTCTTAAGCTATAGTTATCACTAGGGCAACCAAAAATAAGCACTAAAAAAACAGTTTTAAGCTCTTAAAAAAAGCGTTTAAAAACATGAAAATAAGCTGTTAAAATAAAAAAAAAGCAATTAAAATTTATGGTTTATTTTCCACTTTATTCGTTGAATGCGTTGTTACAGTAAATTATAAATTGATGCGATAAATTTTCGAAAAGAAACCCCTGTCTATTTGAAGTCAGCACGCTTTTGTACATAGAAAAAGTTATTTCTACGTCTACAGATGTTAAGGGAGCATATTTAAAATTGAGTATTTGCTCTGAGGTATATTTTATACGATTGAACTCGCAATGCCGCTTGCCTCCCAGTATATCCACAATATCTTTTAGTACCGAAAATCCTTCATTTTTTAATAAAACAGATTCAAATTTTTTATTCACTTTGTCGCCTATATCCCCTGGAACACCGGAAATTTTTCTTACGGTGTCCATAACTATATTCACTTGGGAAACCAATGAAAGATTTTTTGTTTCCAATTTGGTTACTACTTCGTGTAAAAACCCAAAATTTACAGAAATGAACAATATTTGGTTGCGCAAATTATTTTCATTCATTAAAGCCTGGCATATACGCACTGCTGAAGAATCTGTAGAGTTTAAATTTGAAAAAATTTCTACGAAATTATCAAAATATTTGGCATAATAATTTACAGCCATTATCCACGTCCCCCATCGAGTTATCACTGGTTGTGGAGGTAGTGGTATATCTGGTGCTGTTTCTCGTAAGATTTGAACCCTTGCAGGAGATTTAAGGAACGTTTTTTTAGCATTTGAAATAAATTTGTCTACATTTTAGTAGTATTCTCTTATATGTTCACAAACTCTGTGAACTCCATGTGCAAGACAGGTTACGTGAGTTATATGAGGGTAAAATACAGCAATGGCCTTTGCAGCTTTCACCATATATGGTGCGGCATCACTTACAAAAAGAAAAATTTTCTGTTTATCTAGGTCAAATTCTTTCATTGAATCATCAAACAAACGTGCAATAGTGGAATGATTGACTTTTTCTAATACAGCTGTTTTTATTAAAAATCTTTTTTCTGAAATATTTTCATCCACACGCAGTATACCCACAACAACGTTTGCCACAAATCTGTTCGACGCATCGGTGGTCTCGTCTATAGAGACCCAAATAAAATGTTTTTGTATTTCTTCCTTTATTTTGTTAACTGTAGATTCATAAACTATTTTTGTATATTTGTTTCGAAGAGACGATTCAGATGGAATATGGAATGATGTATAGTTTTGAAGATAATGTTGTACTTTTAAATGTCGAATTTTGTATAATGGTATATCTGCTGATATAAAGGCTTCACAGAGATCAATGCAAAATTTATCGGCGGCCGATGAACTTGTAGAACTTTGTAGAAAAGTTTGTTGTACATTTTTTTTTGATTCTCTTTCTTTTAGATCTTTGTGCTTTTTTGAATCCAGGTGTTGTTTTATGTTGTAATTTTTATCAACAGATAAAGGTTTTGAGCACACGTTACACACTAAAGCTGATCCATCAGTTTTTAAATCTGGATACTGTTTGACTAGTTTGCTCAAGTAAACCGATTTGCTTTCCTTGACTTTAGGCATTTTCTAAATAATAAAACAATAAACCAATTTTAACAAAGGTTTTAATAAATTAAAAAAAATTTATACTTACATCCAAAACGCAGAGGCTATGAAGGTAATTTTATCTGTTTTTAAACTAAGACAACTTTAAAAAGTTTTAAAAATGTTATGCTTTCAACAATTCAATGAAATTTTTAAAATGTAAATTTGTTGACAGTAAAAACTTGGCTACTTTGATTTAAACGTTTTTTTTTCAACCAGAGTTGTAGCAGCACAAAAAGTAAGGCGATTTCATGAAATAAAATAAATGAAACAAATAAAAAAAGTTGCCACATCAAAAAAAAAAAAAACATAACGATTTTTGCAAATATTTATTAAATAATTTTTTTTTTCGTATGAAAAAAATGAAAAATTATCTTAAAATGACAAAATAAGTAAAAAAAGCCGATATCGCAAAAATAACTAAAAAAAGCCGATATTGCCAAAATAAGCAAAAAAAAAGCCCTAACAAATATAGCTCATTTTCTTTGTTTTTTTATGATCGGAATTTCTGTTCAATCAAAATCTTTCTATCTTGTAAACAAAAAAAAAAGCAATTGCTTATTTTTGGTTGCCCTAGTTATCACACAATTTACAGAGTTTTAGTTATTTAATAACTTTTCATCTAAAAAATTAATATATATTTAAATTCAAAGTTTAGATTTTAATTTCAAAAATAATTTTTCAAAGGAAAATTAATAACAAAAACCTCTGATATGTTTTATTATTTGTATTAATCTACTATAAATTCTTCTTTACATACGTGAGTATATTTTATAGAGTATGGATAAACAATAAAGCGCTTACTATAGTACAAGTAAACAAATAATAAAAAATAAATAAGAAAAAAAAAAAAAATTTTTAATTAAATAGACTCGAAATTAGTGGGTTATTAGATTGTTCACATAATAGTTTTAAACGTTCCGTCATGATGCGTATTTTATCGCGAATCATGTTTATATTGTTTTCGTTATGGAGATCGTTAGTGGAAAAATGCCAGGGTAAATTCAACATCATTTTAAGTAATTTGTTTTGAGTAATTTGCAATTTTTTAATGTGGGATTTTGCACATACCCCCCAAACAGGACAAGCATACAGAATAATGGATTGGAAAACTACTTTAGCTAATATTATTTTATTCTCACGACTTAAAAAAGATCTTCGCCCTATTAGCGCATATAACAGGCTTTCTGCTAAGTTAAATTTTTCTATTTGCTTTTGAATATGCAAGTCAAAAATTAATTTTTTATCGAAGTAAACTCCTAAATATTTTACATTGTTGCTCCACTGCACTGCAGAGCCATTGATAATCAATTGGTTTGTGGGATAAAAATGAGAATTTCTTCTACGACTAAAGAATACATGTATGTAAATAATCAGCAAGCCGGTATAACGCAGATTGTAAATTATCTACAATATTTTGGCCAAATTTATGTGATGAAAATAGACATGTGTCGTCAGCATAGGCTGCACATTCAACTGCATTAAATTGTGGCATATCAGAGCAATATAAGTTATAAAGTAATGGTCCCAAAACTGAGCCTTGGGGGACTCCTGCCGGTATTTCTGTAATATCAGAATATTTATCATTAAGATTTACACAGAAATATCTATTTTTTAAAAACGATTCTATGGTTCTTATAAGATAAAGTGGAATGTTGTATTGAATCATTTTGTATAACAGACCATTATGCCAAACGGTATCGAAGGCTTTTTCGATATCAAGTGTGACTACAACTGTAGATAGTCCATTTTCAAACCCTGTATTTATATGTTTGTGTATACGTTTAATCTGGTGAACAGTACTGTGAAATGGTATGAATCCAAACTGTGTAAGTGGTAAAATATTATTTTGTTCAATAAACCTAAAAAGTCTTGTTTTAAGGACTTTTTCCAAGATTTTGCTAAGGCTACTTAGTAAACTAATTGGACGATAGCTTTTTAGGGAGTTAGGAAGTTTGTTTGGTTTTAAAATTGGCACTACTTTAGCCATTTTCCAGGCTTTTGGAAAATATTGTAGTTTTAAACAACAGTTTATAATAAAGCAGATATAGATAATGGCTGAATTTGGTAATTGCCTTAGCATTATATTTTTGATCCCATCTAACCCGGAGGCTTTCCTAGGGTTTAATTCTTTTATAATTGTTGAAATTTCATTAACGTCTGCGTATTCGTTTGGATCAAGGCTTACATGAAGTGAGGAAAAACGCTGGTTTATAGTATCAACCAATGAAATATGTGATGGATTGCCTAAGTTGCTTGAAACTAAATGATTTTCAAAAAAGGTTGTAGCCAGTTGGTTGGCTTTTTCTTCATCGGAATAAAATGTTGTCGAGTTTTCCCTAAGAGGTGGCATAAACAACTTCTTTTTCCTTAAGCACTTTGCTATATTCCAAAAAGGTTTAGATGCCTTATCTAAATTTTTAATCTTAGTGTTCCACATTCTATTTCGAAGCCTAGTAATTTCACTATGTATTATCCTGTTATAACTTTCCATTATTTTGAGATCAGTTATATTTCGGTATCTCATCCATTTAGTTATAATTGAATTTTTTTTTTTTTATTTGAATTTTTTGTTCTTATTAATTTTTTGAAATAAATAGTATGTTGGTTCATAAATATGTATGTACAAAGGTATATAAAACTTTTAATTTGGTAATAGTTTCAGCAAAATACGTTCGATATATCGATATTTTTGAAATAATTAATATCGATACTCCTAAAAAATATCGATTCGATATATATCGATATATATATTCAATTTGCCCATCCCTACCCTGCTGGTAAATGGTACTAGTCATTTTTCGAAATAATTACTCGTATTTGCGACATTCGCGATTAAAAATTTTAATACTTAAATAGGAATGGGAATGAGATATCGATATTTTGATATATCGATATCTAAACAAAAATAATCGATATATCGATATTAAAATACGACTATCAAATTCGATATTTTTCAAAGTAAGTCTTCATTAAAAACTCAAAACTTTAGCCGTTTTTCAATCAATATGTGCTTTAAGAATTGGTATCATTCCATGCATCATAAGTTTTTTTAAACTTATATATATCGATATATCGATATTTTTGAAATAATAAATATCGATACTCTTAAAAAAAATCGATTCGATATGTATCGATATATTTTTTCAATTTGCCCATCCCTATACTTAAATACCAAAAAACGATATTTTTAGTTTTGGGATCATTCAATTTAAATCATTCCAACTCTGTTCAATATTTTTCATTTATTTTTTTTTTTTTTTTTTTTTTTTTTTTTTTTTTTTTTGTTAAAAATTGCGACTATCACAGTGTTATTATTTTAAGGCCCTAAATTTGTAAAACGCAACGCAGTGCCAAAAATAACATTGAAAGCAAATACAATGTCAAAAATTTGTCAAAATTTTGTTGATGCTTTATACATAAATAAATATTGCGTTTTAAAATTATCAACAACACAAGATATGCAGCGTTTAAAATTTTAAAATTCAATATACATTTCTATAGCAAACAACAACAAATGTTTCTTGTAAAACCTAACAGTTGTTTTGACAATTGAAAATGTCGCATGCTATGCAAACTGTAAGTTGGGTCTTTTAGCGTTTATCATAGAACCTTTTTTAGACAGGTGTGTTGCTTTTTTCTTAATAAAATCGAAATTTTTGTGCACATTTGTGTTGTGCAAATTGCATCAGAATCAAAGACAAAGTCGATTTTTAATTTTTGGTTAGTAAGGACCTTTTAGGTTACGGTGCACGGAGGGGTGAACAGTACCGAAAACGAGGATTTATTTAAAAGTAAAGTTAGTACATAAAATTCAATACGAATAACTGTAAAAATTGTGGATCTGTGTTGTTTACTTTTTTTGTTATACGCTGCCAAAGTTGAATAATTATAAACAATTTGGAAATATTTGTAAAAAAGTGAAAATCAAGATATTTTAACTGCGATTTGAGAGAATTGTTTCATAGAAAACACTATTTTTTTTAGATGGATCCATCAACTTCAGGTATTTAACTAATTTATTAATAAATTTTTGTAAAGAAAAATATTAAGGAAATATTTTTTTTTTTAACTGGTCAAAAAAAATGAGTTTTTTTTAAGGAAAGGTTGATTTTCAAAATGTTTGTGAGAATACTTGGGCAAAACTTTTTATATATTCTTAAAATATGGTATTTCAACTTGCATAATCAAAAAAAAAAATCTTGCCCGTTTTTGCCCCATTTGAAAATATTTGAGATTTTGTGAAACACATTATCTTGTTTTTTCTGTTTTGTTTCGTTTAAATGATTACACTACGTCACAAAATTTCAACAAAGTCGTGCCCAAATAAATCTGACAGCTAATCTTTATCTAAAATTTACCCTGAATCCGAATATGAAGTCAGAATTGTCAAAAGTAGAACAGCTTTATCTTCAATAATTTATGTATTTCTTTCTTTTTAGTGAAAGGTTATAAAATTTCTAAAAAAAAACCATGGATTGGTGAAGATTGGTCAAGAAATGACAGAGTTACAGGGGACAAAAGTTTAAGCTTCATTAAAAACTTTATGATTTAGTTCAATTTTGCTCTTTTCAAGCTATTTTTTTAACCAATGATTTAAAAATGTGAATATTTAATTGCATGCGACATTAGATTATTTTAATATGAACGTTTTTTGTCGAACAATACATAGATTGGTACAAAAATAAAAAAGCTACAAAAGATTTAGTAAATTATGATAAAAAACTACATAACTTAAATTTACCACAAACAGCACTTGATTTGCTCACTCTGCTAAATATTTGCGATGTTAATGATGATAACATGAAGATTATGATTTTGATGAAGGTGAAGATAATTATGAAGATGATTTTTAATTCCATATTTTAGCAATAAATGGGCCTTGTTTCAAAAAAAAAAAAATATATATATATTGTTCGAAAAAATTACATTGATTTTTTTAAGTTTTTAGTTTTTTTTAATAAAACAAAATTAAAATTCCACTAAAATTTTACAACAAAAGTTTTTTTTATTAATCAATATACACAGAGTCCAAAAAAAAAAAATTGTTGTCATAAATTACAGGCTTCCCTGAATTAATCCTCGCTTTGCATATGTTTCACCCCACTGTGCGGTGTATGCAATAGATTCTTAGCTTATATTTTTTTTAAAACTCTCAGTTTAATAACTTTAAAACTATAAATTTATCTAAAAGTTTTTAAAAGTTATACTCAATTATCTCTGTTATGATATAAAAGCCTACAATTTTTAAACGCCCTGTGGTATGCTACCAAAGGTACTTTTTTAGTTATTTCTCAGTTTTAAACAGGGATGTAAAAGTTTTAATACTATTAAATGTAAAAAAGTTTTGTGGTAATTCTTTGACTGGTTTGTTACTCGTAATTAAATTTAATTTTTTTTTTTTTTTTCTATATTTTATGTAAACCATAGGTAATAACTTTAATTTTAAGTCCTTATTTATTAATATTAAATATACAAAGAATATTAAGGTAACAAATTTTTACATTGTATTTTTTCGGCTTCAATTTCTAACTGTCATACATTTTACAACTGGTACCATGTGACCCAGTACTTAAATTTATAGTTCAATAATTTCAATATTTTTACTTGTTTTATTTTTATTTTTTAAACTCATATACAAGAGAAATACATGTGTAAACAATTTCTAAAAATATGCTTACTTTTACATTATTGTGGTTATTGTTTTCATATTATTTCACTTTCAAATATTGAAAAAAAAACGTAAAATATTTGAAAATAAAGTAAACAAAAATTTTTATGAAACGTATATATTTTTTACATTTGTTTCAAACAAATACACAAGTACCTCCTCAAACAAAAAAGAAACTTTTTAATATTTTCCGATATTCACGACTAAAACAAATATAAAAGTTTTTTTTTTCTCGTTTGGCGGTTTAAAAACGTCATTTCTTATTATTGTTTTTTAGCGCTGAAAAAATATTCACAAATTTTTTACATTTCTATTTCTTTTGTATATCAATATAAAATATTTCTTTTTTTTTCGTAGCATTTAACTTTATGAGTTGCCAGCAGTTCTTTGTTAAAGCTCCATAAAGTAAACTACACAAAATGTAAATAATAGTATGCCTTAGGGTATACAATGATATTCTATACTCTTTACCTCTGCTACACTTGCTCATCAGTCTTTTGTGTTACATTTTCTGCTACAATTACAAATTGTGTGAGTGTGTTTATCTGTGAGAGTAGGGAGTAGTTTACTAAATTTAGATTCTCACGTCTCATCTTGACTTGCTAGACTTAAATATGTATATATAAATGTATATATGTTTGTATGGGTGCATGTGTTTCTTAAGTTCTCCAAGGTATAAAAATATTTATCTAGCAGGGAAAATATCAAGGAAATTTCCACTTAATAAAATAATGACAGTGATTTTTTTAAACTTAAACAAAATCGCACACATTTAGAACTAAAGGAACTTGGGTGTCATAAAATTTTTGATATTAAGTTTTGAATTTACAGCTTTTATGCAAAGTAGACATTTATTTTTCATCGAACGTTTTTAAAGCGCAAATTAGACGTGACATAGTCATAACCATACAAAACAGCTGTTTGAACCAGCCTTATGAGCGACACTGTATTTGATTATAGGTGAACGATGTTGTACAGGCAGTATATTGCTAATACAACAAGTAATATTAATCAGAAGAAAAAAAAATAATAACCTATAAAAAATAATTATCAATATCTTAAAATAAATGTTAAAATTAGGGAAAACTGCCAAAATCTTCAAGCAAAGCTAAAATAAAAGAAATGCTAAGAAAAAAAGAATCACTTAAATGTGGAAAATCTGCGAAGACATTAAATTCAAGAAAAAAAATCGCTAAAATCGTAGACAGTAAGAATTATTTGAAACAAATCCTTAAAACTTAAAACATAACAAAAACTTAGTTTCAAAAAAAATCGTCAAAAACATTTACTAGAAAAATTAAAAATTTCAAGAAAAAAAATTATCAAATTACACCTTTTGACGTTGACAAAGCACTCAGAACCTATTAAAAATAATTAAACAAAGTGTAAAAGATGGCACACAAACAATAAATCGCCTAAATACAAATTTTCATTTAAATCGCACAAACGTTAAAAATAAGTTTAATTAAAATCGTAAAGACTTTCAAAATGGGACAAAAAAATCACTTTAAGGGAAAACTATCACAAAAACAATGTTCAAGAATTTATGGTTTTACTAAAAAAAATCGCCAACATAAAAAATATCATTAAAATCGCACAAATATAAAAAATTGACTAAATAAAAAAGTCGCCTAAATAAAAAATTTCATTTAAATCGTAAAAATGTTCAAAACGAGGTAAATAAAAAAAATTCTAAAAATCGCTTTAAGGTAAAATATCGCCAAAAAATGACATTCAATAATTTTTCACACGAATTAAAAAAAAATTCATAAAAACCTTCAAAACGGGTTAAATAAAAACCGCAAAAAATCACTTGATTGGGAAAAATCACAAGAATTTATCGTCAAATCTAGTAAAAATCGCCAAAATAAAAAATTCCATTAAAATCGTATAAAACGTTCAAAATGGGTTAAATAAAAACAAAAGTTCAAAACCCGCTTTAATGAAAAATATCACAAAAACACATTCAAGAATTTATCGTCAAAACTAGAAAGGCAAAAAAATAAAAAAGATTAGAAAAATAAAAAACATTAGTATGTATTTAACAAATAAGTAAAAGATGATAAAGAAAAAATAAATCGCCATTATAAAGAATTTCATTTCAATCGCAAAAACGTTCAAAATGGGTTGTATAAAAAAAATTGACAAGATAAAAAAGGTTTAAAAAAGCTAACTTTAATGGGAAAATATCACAAAAATAACATTCAAGAACGTTCGAAATGGATTAAATTAAAAAAATCGCAAAATTAAAAAAAAATCACTAAAATCGTAAAAACGTTCAAAATAGATAAAATTAAAAAAAAATCGCCATATTAAACAAAATTTCATTAAAAATGGGTTTAATAAAACAAAAGCGTTAAAAACTCGCTTCAATAGGAAAATTAAATAACATTCAAGAATTTATTGTCAAAACTAGAAAAGCAATTAAATAAAAAAATAGTAGACAAAAAATCGCTTTAAATTAGAAATAAAAAAAACCTAAATTTGATTAAATAGCTCGTATAGAAAAGATCGCTAAAAACTCTAAAATAAAAAAATTTAATAAAAGGATGTAGAAAGTCGCTTAAACTCAAAAAGCTTTTTAAACTTTCTAAAGCCAAAGAAAAATCAAAAAAATTAAAAAAAAGCATATACAGTCAAATCCCGATAATTCGTACCCCGATAAATCGAAATTCCAGATAATCCGTAATAAACTGTCGGTCCCTTGAAAAAATCTAGTTAATTCGTATAATTTCCATACATTTTGGTCCCCTCGCTCATTCGTAATTATTTTTTCAAATAAAATCTTCTTTACCCTTTATAAATCGTAATTTTTTGTAACTACCACTTATAATTCGAAATAAAAACAACAGAAACATGGAAAGAATGATTTTTTGTTAGCCGTTACTTTTTTGCGTGGGTTTTTGCTTTTGTTTGTGTGTGTATTTATTTTCTTAGGATCAGTTTGTTACATGAATAATAAAGAAAAATGTCAAAGCGCACGCATAAAACTCTGTCGTTTATTTATTTTATTTTAACCCCGTTAAATCGAAACCTCGCTAAATCAAAAACCCCTATAATTCGTAAAATATGGCCGGTCCCTTGCGATTACGAATTATCGGGAGTCCACTGTACATATATTTGAATCAATAAATTAAAAAAAAAAACATAAAAATCTAAAAGTAATGCTTAAAACTATGAAAATAAAAAAATATCGCCTAAATCTAAAAATTGCAAACAAAAATATAAATAAAAAGTATATTGCAAACATCAAGAAAAAAATTACTTTAATGGCAAAATCGCTACAAAACTGTGAAGGAAATACAGTTTATTTAAACTTAAAATCTTACAAGTGGTTTTTAATCCAAAAACTCTCATCGTGATATGAACAAAATCACTGAAAAGAAAAAAAACTGTGAATTTCGAAAAAGTCGTTTTTCAGTTTTAAGATTAAGCGAATATTTGATCCATTTGAAATTTTATAAAGTGGGATAGAGAAAATTCTAAAACAAAGCTAAGAAATAGAAAAATCATTTCAATTAAAAAAAATTATAAAAATTAAAGGAATTACAAATAATAAAAAAATATACGTATGTATGTATATGAAAATCATAAAAAATTTATAATCAAAATTACATACAACATATTTTCAAAATCGCCAAAAAAAAAAAAAAATATTCCGGCCTGTCATAGAAGTCCGTTTCGATTTTGCTTTTCCAAAAACGGAAATTTAATTCAAAGAAAGTAAAAAAAATTCGATCGAAATAGCAAGAAAAAATTGCCACTGCTTTAGTAAAAAATAAAAATATATGCGTCTTTTAAATTTTCTTTGATTAAGCATTTTACATATATTCCATAAACTTTTGGTCTTAAAAGACCCCTAGTGAAATTCAATGTAGAAAATATTCGTAGAACATTTTAACACTCTAAAAATTCGTTTTAGTATACTTTTGTGTGATTGTTGGGATAAAGGACAACAACTTACCCTAAAAATCAGAGTATGAGGGTTTATATATACTAAGAAAAGAATCGCCATACAATTCTACTAAAAAACATCTGAAATAATTTTTTAACTCTGAAGTACATTCAGCATAATTTTTTTTTACTTATTCTAACTTTTCAAAACTCTTTAGCAGATTTCCTCTTCCAGTATATTGAGGCTGTTTTTTTTTTTTTTTTTTTTGTTGCACAGTGTTATTGCTAACAGCTTAGACAAAAGCTCTATGTTTACAGTTGTTCTTCAAATTGTGCTGAATACGGTCAACGAGAAAAAGCAAGACAAAAACATGAAAAACTGCAAAAATTAAAAAAATGTACTTTGGACTTCAAGAAGAATTCTTGACAAAAAGTACGAAAAAACAAAACTAAGGAAGAACATGTAAATCGATTAGAATAGATAATCATTCATAGCGAATTTTGATCTACCAGAGTAGAAAATCCCATTTGGCTTAAAGATTGATGTTTGACTATTGACTGCCGGCCGTCGTTAATGGCGGTGAGTGTTAAACGGCAAAGATTTCTGACGAGATTGACCGGTTGCAATAGAAACATGTCAAATCAACCTGTTCATGAACGTGAGTTCGATTCCCCGGTCAGTCAAGAAAAAAATTATCAAAAAATTTCAATTCATTTCATGTTGTATAATATTTTTTTATAGAAAATTTAATTTAATGAGCTCTAGCCTGATTAAAAGTACGAAAAATTTGAAAAAAAAAACATTAAAGAGTTCAATAAAATAACCACAATACTAATTATTTTTAAATTATTACTTTTATTTTTTTTTTTTAATTAAATTTTTACTTAAAAGCAAATTAATTTTTCCAGATGGTGGCGACTGATGAAAATGCTTCCACACAAAATACAACTGATACTGGTGGTACATTTGGTAAATTAAAACAAACACTTTCATCGTCACTACTAACAGCACAGGATCGGGGTAAGTTGAAATTTTCGTTAGCTAATTTCAGAAATGGAAACAAAACACTTTAACAATTAAAGACTGATAGAAATTAAAGAAAAAAATATTTAAAATTTTTTACATAAATGCATACTTCAAGAATTTCGAACGTAAACGTTTGTATAGAATTTTATATGAAAAGTATTTCAAAAGCTAACTGCGTTTTTTTGTTTATTTTATAAAAGCTTACAAACCAAATACGTATGTTAAATTTAAAAATGGTTTATAAATACGAGTGTAAATGATTTTCATCGAAATGTTCTATGCCAACGTTTTCGTTCGAAATTGTTGATCAGGCATTTAACCCTTGTGTTAATACCCGGGTACCATGCCAACCACCCAGGTATATTTACAAGAAAAAAATGTATTAAGAATTAAAATTTTTAAACAAGCTTCTGGATCGTCGTTATTTAACTTAAAAGAAAGCGAATTCAGATTCTAGATATATTTTTTTGCTCCTTTAAAACTCAAAAAAATTTCTTTAAACTTTAACCATCGCAACATGCGCACCCGGGTATCCCGGCACCAAATACAATACAACACACTTTAAACACATTTGAACTGCTCAAAAAATTCAATAAACTAAATTCTGTACCATACAATTACATAAGTTTAGTTTCCAAAGCGCTAGTATTATAATACGGGGAAGTCTCACACAAAAAAAATTCTCCAAAATTTTTCATCAATTAAAGCATTAATCAAAAACATAATCAGTTTTAATTAAAAATTTAATCAAGTGAATTAAACTTTTAATCAAGTGAATTAAATGTTTAATTAATACTATTAACTGATTTAATTGATACTATTAATTTGTTTACTGGTGCTAGTTTAATTAATTTTTTAATTAATATCACAAATTTTTTAATTGAAATCAATTTTTATTTTTTTCTGTGCATTTACATATCATATATGACCAAAAAATGTTCAACGGTTAGTCTGAGTTTATACGGTTCATTCTTTACTGAAAAGATTGCTACTTTATAGGCGAGAGAGGCGAGGGGTATGTACTCGTTTCTTTTCCACTCGCCCCTCTCGCCTATAAAGTAGCAATCTTTTCAGTAAAGAATGAACCGTATAAACTCAGACTTATTCTAAAAAATACTGTCCTGTATAAAAAATTTAAAATTTTAGCCGTTATGCAATACAAAGCTAAAAAAATCATATTTGTACATAAATATAATTTAATATTGATTATCAATACATTATAGTATATGGGTACCCGGGTATCCCGGGTGCTAAACAATGTGGATAAAGTTGGTTATTAACACAAGGGTTAAATATAAATTATTTATGGTACCACAGTACGTATGGCTATTATTATCATTTAATATAATATTACTCTTACGCAGCGTATTTTGAAAATAAACTAATGGCGCATATCATAAAAATCGAAATGAAGTGGAATTAAAATCGAAGGAGATTTTCATTTCAATTATTTACAAAAGTACTGCAGTTTTTTCTATTTTCAAAAGTTCTTTTAAAGATAATTGGTACTCAGAGTATGAAGTATACAAAAATAAATATTTTTATAAACTTTCTTTGTAGGCTCGTTTTTTAAATTTGTTCGATATTAAATCCACTTCATTTCGATTTAGTTATAGAAAATGCCCGAATATTTTCATGTGTAGTATTTTTTTCCCTAAAAAATCGCTTGCAATCGCTTTCCTTTCTCTACAACTATTTAGTGACTTCTGCTGTATTAATTCTTTAAAATTTGCGCCATTCAACGCAGTACTGACTTAATGCTAAAGAAATCAATTTAAAATTTAATTACAAATTCACTTATACGAGGTTTTTTATTAATGTTTAAAGCCAAACAATGAGAAGACGGTAGTTAATTATCGAAAATTGCTCTATTTTCTCTTTCGAGGTAGCCTATATTATTATCACTAAACTTTTCAATGCGCTTCAAATATTGATGGTACATTTCAAGCTTCTTCAAGGGACATACAATGGATTGCTATTTTTTGGGGTTCATATGTATATAGACTTAAGATTAGAGCACCTCTGTATATGTTATACACACCTTTTAATGTATTGTAATTAAACAGGGTAAATAAGACCCACCAGCGTGAAGCACTAGTAGTTGTTGGTGTTCTTAGGTTCAATTTCGTATGAGTTCATTTAAAAATTCAACTTTAAAATTCTCTGCAATGTTGTTCTGGAAATGCTCAGTTGACCGGAACGACGGCGAGTTGTGATAGATGGATCATTTTCACTACTCTGCCGCAGAGCTGTGGAGAAGTTTTACATGGCCCCGCATGTTATTCTACATTTTCTGCCTATAGAGCAGTATGAGATGGGAATGACAGTCAGGAGCATTCTTATTTTCACTGATGGCTCGAAGATGATGGGCACGAGTGCGAGAGACTACATTGAAGATTTGGACATCAGAAGGCCATATAGACTTTTTGACAACTGCAGTGTATTTCAGGCGGTGGTTCTGGGGATTTTAGGGCCGTGGAATTGAAAGGGAGCAACTTTGCCTAAGGCTCGGAGGTCGACAGCCAAGCGGCTCTTAGAACCTTGATGAACTGTTATGTGAACTCCAGGCTAGTGAATGATTGCAGGAGGGCTCTAGGAGAAATCTTAGGGAACTACGTGGTGAGGCTGTGCTGGGTACCGGGTCGCTGCAACATCACCGGCAACGAGATAGCTGATGAACTGGCGAGACTGGGCTCGGAAATGGAAAATCCTGACAGTTTGCAGGCGCTCAGGCATCCAATGGGATTTCTCTTTGGAAGAATTAGCGAATAGGTTCTGAGCGGGAGTAATCGGGTTCGGCGGGACCGAACGGAAATTCAGCTAAATAATTCAAGCCTTTAGGGGGGATTTTCAGGTTATCCCTTCCACAAACAACACGTGCACAAAAAAAAATATCTTTAGAAAATTTTTAACGACACAGTTTGGCGAAAATAAAATTTTAGGTCAAAAAACTTTTTGTTTGATTTAATGAAAAAAATGTATCAAATGAAACAATTAAATATTTCTTAATATTCAATAAAAAAATATTTGAATCGGAGTAAATACAGTATTTTTACAACTTTTTCCCATTTGTAACTCTCATTCGCTTAACAGTTTTATTTGTTAAATATATTTAGTTTTGCCAAAGTCTTTGGAAAAAGGTTTCCTGATGATGTGGCGTAAGCAACCAGCAAAATGAGAATAGGAACTAGCTTCTTTCCCCACAGTAAATTTTAGTGTATTTATCAAATAAAAGCTAGGAATTTAGCACATCCTAATTAAGAAATAAATAAAGATTTGAGAAACATTTTGTTTGATTTATTCAACATTTCAAGCAATTTATTTTAACAAATCAGGAGAACATTTTAATGTGTGTGAAGATAAATTCGAATTTATAAACCCAAGACATAAACCAACGTCTTTAACATACAATGATTTCAAGGCTAACATTGCAATGTTACATACTTAACAGAGCTATGTTAACATTAAAGAAATCCCAAAAATTAAAAAAAAACAGCAAATTTAATATAATATCACTATCCCACTACATGGAATCGATGGGCAGGAAAACGGTCTATCGAACGAGGGTAGCGGTAGTTCTGAAATAATTTCAGAACTTAAGAAATTTTATAAAAAAAAAAATAAAAATTCTAATTTTTTAAGTTTCTAAGACGGATGAGTCCAGGGAAATACTACCACTATCCCACTACATGGAATCGATGGGCAGGAAAACGGTCTATCGAACGAGGGTAGCGGTAGTTCTGAAATAATTTCTGAATAAATTTCTTAAGTTCTGAAATTATTTCAGAAGTACCGCTACCCTCGTTCGATAGACCGTTTTCCTGCCCATCGATTCCATGTAGTGGGATAGTGTTAGTATTTCCCTGGACTCCATAGTGACCACTCATCCGTCTTAGAAACTTAAAAAATTAGAATTTTTATTTTTTTTATATAAAATTTCTTAAGTTCTGAAATTATTTCCGAACTACCGCTACCCTCGTTCGATAGACCGTTTTCCTGCCCATCGATTCCATGTAGTGGGATAGTGATATTTTATTAAATTTGCTGTTTTTTTTAATTTTTTGTGATTTCTTTAATGTTAACATAGCTCTGTTAAGTATATAACATTGCAATGTTAGCCTTGAAGTCATTTATGTTAAAGACGTTGGTTTGTGTCTTGGGTTTATAAATTCGAATTTATCTTCACACACATAACATTTTATTGAAAAAAATTATTTTGGATAACAATTTTTTTTTATTAACTCATAAACTTAGCTAAAAATTAAATAACTTTACCTACAAACTTTTTTTTATCAATACGCAAAAATCGTCATCGCAGAAAGTTCAAATATTTTTCTTATCAAATATGCGATTTTCGTATTCAAATATGAAAATTATTTTTTCTGTGTGCTACGCAAATGATTCTATTTAAAGGAAAAGCTTAACTTCCGCAAAGACAATGTTACTGAAAGACGGAAAGCTTCCGATGGTATGCCTCTTGCGGGAAATGCCCTTCGACATTATGACATTTGACATCTCTGGTCAGCCGCGATCGCAAGAGATCGTAAATAACTCCTGAGATCTTTCAATTTTGTCCCAGGTAGTAACTGCACCTGGTTTCCCTGGAGGATGTAACACTAAAAGGTGAAATATCCTTAAGATGTTTTCTAAAAATCTCCAGAAGGATTTTGCCGCACAGCTTCCATGCTGCCTTCAGTGTGAGTATTTCGATGAGCACATCTTCCAGAACGTCGATCAGTTCCTCAAAACGGCCAGCTAAATTCCTAATCATGAAGGCTTTGGGAGCTGGTCTTGAATTAAATTATTGTTTGTTGATAAGATTAAAAAATGATAATTTGAATGCGTTCTTGTTTATTGTAAATTTTTAGGAATAATGTTACAACCTACCACAGAAGTTTTTATTAGAAAATAAAAAACTTATACGTGTTTTGCATTAGTAGGTTATATTTGGGCCACCCTGTATTTCTGGAGCATTTCTTTGCACCGATTCGTACGAGCATACTTCTGAGCTTTTGTTAATTAATTCGGATTTTATTTAGAACAAATCTTGTTGATAACTCAATGTTTATGCAATATCTTATTGATGCCCTGCTAAAGGGTAATTTACAATATCAAGTACGTATTTTGAGCAAAATACAACCTTGTCATGATAAGTTGTTATTGTTATTTCACCTTTTAGTGTAACACCCTCCAGCGAAATCGGATGCAATCGCTACCTGTGACAAAATTGACAGATCTCAGGAGTCATTCACAATCTCTTGCGATCGCGGCTGACCAGGAGTGTGTCTATCTCGCGATTATAACTTTTAATTCTAATTGTAAGACGCATCAAAATATACAAAAATAGAAAATTTCGTAATTTTATGTAATTATTGAGCGACCCTCGTAGTTATTTCTAAACATAAGTTATTCAAACGCATATAAAATCCATGTGAAAATCAAAAGCATTTTGGAATTAAGTGTAGTATTGGATTATCAGCACGCTAATTGGCAAATATGTCATTTAGTACCAACTCATTTCCGATGGTACATAATTAATTGTGTTTGTGGGCATTGCAAACAGAAAAATATTTAAAAACTAAGAATTTAATATGAATATATTTTTTACAAATGAAACCTTTATAGCAAGGCTATAAATTTTTATAGTATACATTGCCAGCTAAAAAGCTCTATTCTTTTCGACTTACGGCAACGAAATTTCGGCAGTTAACTACTATGTACTGAAGAAAAAAAATTAATAGTTACCCTGGGCCACCCTAGTGGGCATATCCCTTTAAATGCTATCATTTATTTTGCTGTCTCTTATTCCTTGCCACCACTGTAATTACTTTTCAATTTTAATTTTTTTTTTTTTGTGTTTTAGTTTTCTTCTTCTCAAACTAAATTAACTCGATAGACAAGAGTTTTATGCACTCATTCAAACTTTATTCAGCCTAAGCATTAGAAACAACTCACAAGTATAAATTAAGTGATTGAGTGGGAGGGTAGTTTTAATGGACCCAAGCAACAGTTGTAGAAAAAGTCCTCTTGTTTTTATAGCCACAACAGGAAAAAGAAAAATAACAGCTGTCATATTAATGACATTTTATGATATTGAAGTTTTCTACGTTAAATGGTAAATTGCTTTCATTCGGTTGAAACTTCCTAATATAGTATGTCTGTCTGTCTGTCTGTTTGTCTGTTGTTAGTAGTAAAATGGTTAAAAAATGGTTTATATGTGACACCTAAAAATAGTACAAAGCACTCACTACATGCCGCCCTCTTCAGTGTATTCTATTTTATTTTTACACATTTTCTTTACTTTACTTGAATACATAAATATTTTCTTAATACTTTTGTTGTCAGATGTGGAAATAAGGCAAGAAAATTGGACAAACTTTCTATACGTAATGTAGTTTTAAAGTATTAGAATGGCAAACTTTTGCACAATTCAGCAAGAAGAAAATGTAAAAAAAAAAACTACAAATACCTATAGTTTTATTTTAAGCTCTAAGGGCATAGAGGGAGTATGAAATATGTTGACAAAAATCGGAAGGAAAGAGAGAAAGAACTAAAATAATTTGTTCAAGTACCTGACTACAAAAAAAAATAAAACTTGAGGTTTTTCAAGGAACAATGTGGACAGATTTGTAAGTTCGCAAAAGAGTTAATTATATTCTAAAAAAAGACTATGGGAGTACATAGTTTAAAACCTTTAGTGTATGAACAAGTCTATGGACTAGTAAAGGACTAGCCCAAAGACTTTTATTAGATTAGAGCTTATAATTCAGGTAATGAGCCAGGCTTAAGAAAATTTAGGACAATAAAACGGATTATCCATTTTTCGGTTTCAAAAGTAAAGTAAAATAAAACTTACATAAAGCTGTGATTTCGATAAAAAATTTTCTACCATTATAATTTCTTGCTCCTTGCCGTTACGAACGAAATACAATGTCATTAATATGACCGCCTCTAGATTGGTTGCAGCCTTCGGTCCTTTTAAGGTAGTCTTTGACCACTTTTTCGTAAATTTCGGGCGGTATCTCGGCGATAACTTGACGAATGTTGGTTTCCAAATGCTCCTAGAGTAGTCACGTGACGTACCCTACAAAAAAAAGTCTGACGGCGTCAAATCGCATGATCTCAGCGACCAATTGACGTCGTCAAAACGTGAAATCATGCTTTCTGGCAACTACCCAGTCAACAAATAAAAAATCGGTCGTGTTGTATGGCTCGTGGCACCAGCTTGTTGAAACCACATGCAGTCCAGTTCAATAACATCAAAAAAAAAAAAGTCGGACGGTCGGCCGGGATCAACAAATTCGGATTATTCGCCACACTCTCACTTACAGAACCGCTATGTCTGTCTTCATCTGCAGCGCTTCCGGTCTATTAAAATTTCTCTATAATCATGCCAATTTCTTGCACAGTAGGTCGATTACGACGACCTCAACCATCCCATAATGCATATGGATAGGAAAAGGGGTAAATACCCAATTGGTAAAAGCAAGGTAAATAGGAAAAACTGGGTAAGAATTGGTGTTTAGCTGTTATTTACCCAAAGGATGGGTATTAACGTTTTGTACAAAATTTGATAAAAATTCATTGCTTAAATTAATCAATGCACAGCTTCTTCAGAATTGAAAATCAATCTACACCGGTTTATTGTAGTTTTAGTGCAACTTTACTAGCTTTTTATTAATATTTAAAGACGTTTTTAAAAACGAAGAGAAATTTAAAATTAAATTAAGTATATTGACAGTTAATTATTGCTATATGCATTTGTGTTTTATAAATACCCAAATAAATGCCTAAAAAAGGAATATACCCGGTATTTACCCAAACATCAGGTAAATACCCGGTAGAATCCCATCTGTAGTAATGCACGAAAAGTGTGTGTTTCAACTTTTTTTACGCGTTCTTCGGTTGTTTAACGATCCATATTTTCACTGAATAAATATGGTTGTGGCTTATTTATTGAAAGCTTAAGTAACCATAATATGTTTAAAATATTTTTATTAAAAAAAAATTTTGCTGGAGGTGACTACATCGAAAAATGAGTTTTCCTAACGTGTACACAGAAAAAATTCTTCAAAAATTTTCACCAATTAAAGCATTAATCAAAAATATAATCAGTTTTAATTAAAAATTTAATCAAGTGAATTAAACGTTTAATCAAGTGAATTAAACGTTTAAATTATACTATTAACTAGTTTAATTGTTACTATTAATTTGTTTACTGGTGCAAATTTAATTAATTTTTTAATTAATATCACAAATTTTTTAATTTAAATCAATTTTTATTTTTTTCTGTGTACGTATTCAACTTGCTGATTCATCTAATCAATTGGAACAAGCAACACAAACATAACCTCAGCGACTAAAATTTATTGTATAAGCTAAGCCAAAGACCAGAAATTTAAGCGATTAGTCATAAAAACGAACTGAAAGAAAAATCAAAGCGCTACCAATACAAAAGACAGGGTCCATTCACGGGAAAAGTGATATTTTTATGGACTTGTCAATCAACAAGAAAAAAATCGGTTACGCGATAATAATCTTAGTAGCCAATGAGACGCAAGTTGCCAGTTTAGTTTTTTTATAAGACGTGCACTTGCCTATTTATTATGTAAGTTATTTTTCAACAATTTATCTTAGGAGAATTCCATCCAATTGTAGTGGGGAAGGTTAGAAAAGATAAACTCACTGTTTATTGTTGGTATTTTGTTTAAGCTTTGGTATCATTGCGAAAAAGACTTTTTAAGTGATTGCAATTCTCATTCACTCTGCAGTTTTATTTGCTAATATCTTTGGCTTTTCTAAAATTTTTTGGGAGAATGTTTCCTGATTATCTGGCTTAAGCACCCAGCGAAATGCTCATAGAAACTAGCTTATCCTCCTACAATCAATTTCAGTGTTTTTATCAAGAATAAAAATTAGGAATTAAGCAGGACAAACAAAATCTTTTTAATTAAAAATTTTGTATTCCCAAAAATTACTTTGATAACTCGTGCTAAATTTAAGTTTTTCACATACTTTTAGTTTAATTTAGTATAGTATTTAGTATTTAGAATAAGACAAAAAAAGTACTTTAAACAATCCAAAATGGGATTAATTTCGAGAACCATTGCATTCTTTATGCGTGCATACGCGTGTGTTTGTAAATCTATGTTAAAGAAACAACAATAACAACACCACAACAAGAAACACATACATTTTTTCATGTTTAAAAAGTAAAAGAACTAGGCCTATTACACAATCCCAAACCTGGCGAATTATGAAAGATCAGAAAAAAAGCTGACCAGCCCGCAAAGTAGTACCTTCTGACAATTCTGCGGAGTGTAGTGTTGACGAATGAGGTGGCTTTAGAATAAAATAATCCGACAAATCCAATCTGGAATCTACGCAAGGTTTCTACCTCCACTATTCAAAACAGTAAAGCAGGCGAATTATGAAAGATTAGAAAAAAAAGCTGACCAGCCCGCAAAGTAGTACCTTCTGACAATTCTGCGGAGTGTACACAGAAAAAATTATTTCTGAATTATTTTCAAACAAACGCTTGTTTGAATTTTTTTTTAATTTCTACAAAATTTTTTTACTGATTCAATTAATATTTTTGTTTGATTTTTATTTTAGCCAACAGAAATGTTGACAACTATTCAAAAACATAATATACGCGTTATTGGCTTCTAGTTTTCATAATTTTGTATGAAATATTTAACGCTCTTTAATGTTGTCGTTTTTTTGCATTTTTTTATTTGACCGTAAGCAACACTTCTTTTTGTGAAATATAAGAACAACAACAAAAAACACATACAGTCTATTTTTGGACGCTTTGAAAAATAAGAAAGATGATAAAATAGTGGGGCGAGGTTTGTAGTAAAAAACAACAAAAACAATAATAGGTAAACAATCGTTTCAATCTTTTTAAACAACAACAACATTAGAAGAAACAAAATAAATTTTTTTTTGGTTTTTAAAGTTGGTAAAAAAGAATGAAAAACAAAATCCCGTATTCAATTTTTTAAAACTGTTTAGTTAAATACCTACATCAAATACAAAAATGAAATAATGACGAAAAACATGTCGAGTCGGTCTGCTGCCAAGGAAAGGATACAGCAACAGTGAGCGAAGAAGAAAAACATTGTGTGTATAAACAAGACTTGGTGCAAAAATTATTCCAATAAAAAAATGTGTCTCAAAGCCAGCCGGCGCCGCTCTGCTCTGCCTTCATCTACTTCTAAAGTGCTTGCTTGTGTGCGCGTCATTGCTTGTGCAAAAACTTTTTTGTTTGATTCAGCAAAATTATTTGTTTGAAATTTATATGATTTTCAGTAAACTATTTGTTTGATTCAGTTAAATTATTTGTTTGAAAAAATCAGTGTTTTTTTTTCAATAAACGAAATGCAAATAAATTGTTTGAATATGCAAATTTGTTTGTAGGACCGATTTCAGACAAAAAATGTTTTAATTCTACAAATTTTTTGTTTGAATTGGAAAAATAATTTTTTCTGTGTAGTGTTGCCGATTGACGTGGCTTTAGAATAAAAGAATCCGACAAATCCAATCTGGAATCATCGCAAGGTTTCTTCCTCCACTATTCAAATCAGTAAGGCCCACATACCAGTTTATGAATTATTGTTGATAAAATAAAACTATAGACTACAAGGAAAGAAGTTTATTTTGTAAAGTAATCAATTTCATTTCTTTAAACAAGAAAATCAAAGTCTAAAAATAACTTCTTGGTTTTAAAATTTCTTGTTCGTATTTAGTAACATTTTCTAAAATAAAGAAACATTTTGCTTAGACCAAGCCACACATACATATATTTCAAATACAGTGCCAGCTCGCTAGTCCGAAGGTGTGTAATCCGAATTATCCAGTAATCCGAATTGAATTTATGACGTATTACATACTCTATAGTCCGCATTCATCGCAAGCTCGGTAAACCGAATTTTTATTTTTCTGCTTTTTTATTATTTTAAGAACGATTTTCCGTGCGAACTTTGAAAATATGCGGCGAATTCTTATCTGCTACAACTGATCTTGTACCCGATTTTCAAAATAAGCTGTGTGTGCTGATGAATCTGGACTTTTTTACAAAGTGTTTCCAGACAAAACTTTAGTGCATTGTAAAGAAAAGTCTGCTGCGGCTACCAAAATGAGCAAAGAGAGTATCACCTTCCTGTGCAGTGCTAATAAATCTGGAACTCAAGCTTAAGCTTTACATTGCTGTAGTTGGGAAGTAAAAAAACCCACGTTCGTTTGGAAAAAAAATATTGTTAAAAAATACATGGATGACAACACATATTTTTACCGAATGGTTTTTTAAATCGTAAAAGACTGCCAAATTTGCTCAAAAAAGCTTTATGGTTCTGGATAATGCAAAATGTCATTGAGAGCTTCTGGTATCTGAATGAGGGCAATATAAAACGTTTCCTTTACCCCCAAATTGTAGTGTAAGCTTTTTACAAAAAAGATCTCTTTTATGAATTGATAAACTCTGTAGCGGATAATTCAGAAATTTTTTTGAAACTATTTAGTTTTAAGGACGCTTGTGAATTGCTTAAACGATTTATATGAAGGTGCTGATTTCTTCTTAAATGTCTTGTTGGAAGCATATTCATTCAGAGGATAACATCCCACTATCATTGTTACAACAAGAATTGCCTGAGAATGGTTGTGTTGAAGAAACAGAAGAATTTTGCAAAATAATCAACTTATTTCACCGCAATAATGACGTGCGCATTTCTGAAGATGAAATTCTTAGCTAAATTATTAACTCTGACAATACTTCGTGTAGTAAGTAGTTCATAGTCAGACACAGAAAATGTGGAAGCAGAGCCTATACTTATGAAACACATTAAAAATCGTGAAGCTGTGCAGGCCCCTAATTCTTCAATAGATTGACCAAATAGATTGACGATGTATGCAAACAAATTACATATTGATGCCTAATGAATTGCGGAGCAAGGCTTTAAAAGCATGTGCACTGAAAGAGAATGTATGTTAAAAAAAAACATAATCAGCCTTATTCCGGTTGTCGTAATCGATCAAGTTGTTTTTTGATATAGATTAAAGAACACTGGATGTGTGTTACTTTAATCTCTTACAAAAAACGACTTGATCGATTACGACAACGACAACCGAAATAAGGCTGAATATTTTAAAATACGTTTGAAATCGCAATTATTTTTTATGAATACGAAACTAAATTTTTCCATTCTTGATTAATAAAACTCAAATAAATTTGTTTTTAAATCCTGACTTGTGTTTTATTTTCGAATAAAGTGAATTATAATACACAATAACAGCACATCCAGTAATCTGAATATCTCGTTAATCCGATTAAGGGTCTGCAATCATTAATTCGGATTAGCGTGTTGGCACTGTATATAATTTTTGGCTTGGACGAGAATCATGCAAAATTTTCTTGGTTTAAGCCGTATTAGGTAAATAATTCCTTCCGTGTAGTCTTCGTATTAGCCAAGACTATAAAACTATGGATTGGGACGTTCGATTATTCCAGTTTTGAATTTTTAAGCATTTTTAAAGTTATAATTTTATTGAATTCTAAATTCACTTACGTTCTCAGGCCTTTTTTTGAAACATTGAGTTGCGGTCATGTTTCATGCATTCTACTTCGTTATGCACCTGACACAACGACAGACAAAAAAAATTAAAAAAAAAACCAGCAAAAGTGCATTTATATTTACGACTGCACTTACTCACACATTCACACACATACAAACTCAAATGCACACTCACATTCAAGAGCATATATAAAATATATATGCTTAAGCACGTACTAGAAAACGAACATACTTACATATATTGTTACACAGAAAAAATTATTTTTCCAATTCAAACAAAAAATTTGTAGAATCAAACAATTTTTTGTCTGAAATCGGTCCTACAAACAAATTTGCATATTCAAACAATTTATTTGCATTTTGTTTACTGAAAAAAAACACTAATTTTTTCAAACAAATAATTTAACTGAATCAAACAAAAAGTTTACTGAAATTCAAAATCAAAAAAAAAAAAAAGTTTTTGCACAAGCAATGACGCGCACACAAGTAAGCACTGTATGAGAAGGTGACGGCAAAGCAGAGCCGCCGACTGGCTTTGAAACACATTTTTTTGTTGGAATAATTTTTGAACGAAGTCTTATTTATACACACAACACAATGTTTTTCTTTATCACTCTCTGTTGCTGTATCCTTTCCTTTGCTAAAGAAGAAATGTAACCAAAAACGGCAGCAGACCGACTCGATATGTTTTTCGTCATCATTCTATTTTTGTATTTGATGTATTTAACCAAACAGTTTTAAAAAATTGAATACGGGATTTTGTTTCTTATAATGTCGTGTCTGCTATTGTTTTTCTTATAGTTGCACTTTTTTAAAGCGTCCAAAAATAGACTGTGTGTGTTTTTTGTTGTTGTTCTTATATTTCACATAAAGAAGTGTTGCTTACGATCAAATAAAAAAATGCAAAAAGACGACAACATTAAAGAGCGTTAAATATTTCATACAAAATTATGAAAACTTGACACCAATAACGCGTTTATTTTATTTTTGAAGAGTTGTCCACATTTTTGTTGGTTAAATAAAAATCAAACAAAAATATTGATTGAATCAGTAAAAATATTTATAGAAATTAAAAAAATTTTCAAACAAGCGGTTGTTTGAAAATAATTCGGCGATAATTTTTTCTGTGTATAGAGGTACGTAGCATTAAAGAAAATCCTCAGAGTAGTGTGCACAATGGGACTGAACGGCTTAGCTTTAGAGGTGAATAAAACAAAAGGTTAGAAATTAAGCACAGATTTGTGCAAAACTCTTTAAGAAATTTCAGTTTTTTCTAAGATTTAAAAAGGGCATCCTAGAGCCAAGCTAACTAACTGATTACTTTAACTATTACCAGGTAATGTATGAAAATTAAAAAGTGCAAACGTTTTATTAAGCAGCCTTTAAATTAAATTATTTCTTTTGATATTTAATAATTCCAGAAAGTCTAAATTTTGTGAGTTTAATGTTTTGCCTTGAGACCCATTGTGCATTTACAAGGTATAAAAATAACCAAGTAAGAACGTCGTATATGAACTGTAACAAAAATCAACCACGTAATTTTAAAATAAATTATTGCTGAAATAATACTTTCTATTAAAATAGTTTGGTCTTGGGTCTTTGGGTTTAATTTTTTTCCAAATGCATTTTATTGTTAGCGTTTTGTGCTGTTTTTGCTGCTGCGGTTTTTTTACAATATCTCTTACATGAAATCATAAATGTGAATGGGACTATAAATTTCAAATGTTTTTTTTTTTTTTTTGTTATTGTGTTGTTTGTTTCCGTTACATTCTTTCAATAAAACAAGAACTATTTTCATATATTTTTCAACATTTAAGTTTAGTGAAATAACTATAATGCGAGTATTTCTTTTTTTTTTTTGTTTCTATGAAATGTAACAACGTAAATGGAAGAGAAATACTGCTGTTGGGCTAAAAAGGTCTCCAGATATTTGTTTTTGAAATGAAAAAGTCTTTAAGAAATACTTAAGTTTAGAAACTTTTTTGTTATGAAAATCTTAGGAAAAATGTTGTTTTGGTAAACAAAACTTTTACACCGCGTAAATATCATACGCTTTACATAAGAAAACTTTTTTAAACTATACGAAATTTTTTCGTTCAATGTATAAAAATTTCAGAAATCTTAGGAAATGCTAAAAATTTGTTTAACTAATTTTTCGCTTTTGGGCACAACGATTATTTTTGGGAATTTAACGCTTTTATGCATCTCAACTTGTGCAAATAGAGTTTCTCTTTTAATATAGAGGAAATTGTTTTTTGTGTAAGTACATACTCCCGTAGCTGCATACATATCTTGCATTTATGCATCACAATATATTTTAATTGTTATAAATTGCTTAAAAAAAGAAAAATTAATCCACCCGTACTTAAGTCAAGCCGAAGCGGTGTCAATAGTAAGGTAAGTACAGATATCCTTAAATCAAGTACAGAGTTATTGATTCAAGTACGGGTTATTTAAATGACCTACGTACTTTAAATAATCCGAAAACAGGATGGATTTAAGTAAAAGTGAGATTAAAGTTAATGTAAAACTGTGTTTGATTCAAACATTTCTAAGTTGGTTTAATTTGGAATTCTTTATTGAAATAATCCGAAAACGAGATTGATTCTAATCTATACACCTATCCCAGAAAACCAGAGATAGAGAGAAATTTTATTATTTGAGTAGATGAGATGTTAAACTCGTTCGTTAAAAATTTTAAAAATTAGATGATTCTGTGTATATATGTTTTAGAAAAATTTCCTATAAAAAATTTTGTTAAAATTTACAAAAGTAAATTAAAAAAATCTTCGATAAAGAGTAAATTTTAACAAAATTTCCTATCAAAAATAAATTTCAGTAAAATTTTCCATAAAAAGTAAATTTTAACAAAATTTCCTATTTAAAGTAAATTTTAACAAAATTTCCTATGAAAAGTAAATTTAAACAAAATTTCCCAAAAAAAAGTGAATTTTAACAAAATTTCCTATAAAAAGTAAATTTTAACAATATTTCCTATTAAAGTAAATTTTGGCGAAATTTCTTTAAAAAAGTAAATTTTTACAAAATTTCCTATAAAAAGTCAACTTTAACAAAATTGCCTATAAAAAGTAAATTTTAACAAAATCTTCTATTAAAAGAAAATTTTAACAAAATTTCATATAAAAAGTAAATTTTGGCACAATTTCCTATAAAAAGTAAATTTTAACAATATTTCCTATTAAAGTAAATTTAACCAAAATTTCCTATTTAAAGTGAAATTTTAACAAAATTTCCTATGAAAAGTTAATTTAAACAAAATTTCCTAAAAAAGGGAATTTTAACAAAATTTCCTATAAAAAGTAAATTTTAACAAAATCTTCTATTAAAAGTAAATTTTAACAAAATTTCATATAAAAAGTAAATTTTGGCACAATTTCCTATAAAAAGTAAATTTTAACAAAGTTTCCTATTAAAAGTAAATTTTAACAAAATTTCCTATTAAAAGTAAATTTTAACCAAATTTCCTATGCTAAGTAAATTTTAACAATATTTCCTTTTAAAGAAAATTTTGCCGAAATTTCTTTAAAAAAGAAAATTTTTACAAAATTTCCTATAAAAAGTCAATTCTAAAAAAATTACCTATTAAAAATAAATTTTAACAAAATTTCAATAAAAAGTAAATTTTAACAAAATTTCCTATAAAAAGTAAATTTTAACAAAATTTCCTATGAAAAGTAAATTTTAACAAAATTTCCTATAAAAATATATTTTAACAAAATTTCCTTTAAAAAGTAAATTTTAACAAAAATTCCAATAAAAAAAGAATTTAAACAAAATTTTCCATAAAAAGTAAATTTTAACAAAACTTTCTTTAAAAAGTAAATTTTAACAAAACTTTCTTTAAAATTAAGGCCCTAATTATGTAAAAAGCAACGCCAATGAATTACTTTGAAAGCAAAGTCATAACTATTTTGTAATTTTGCTGTTGCTTTTTATAGAAATTCACATTGCCTTTTAAAATTTCAAACGCCTTATAACTTGTGGCGTTAAAAATTTTAAAAAGGTACACGAATTTCTGTAGAAAGCAACAAGAAAATTACAAAATATTTATGAATTTGTTTTTGTTTTCAATGTAAATCATTGGCTTTGCGTTGCGCTATATAATTAGGGCCTAAAGTTAACGAAAGCCTCCTATAAAAAGTGAATTTTAACAAAGCCTCCTATAAAAAGTGAATTTTAACAAAGCCTCCTATAAAAAGTGAATTTTAACAAAAATTTCCTATAAAAAGGGGATTTTACCAAAAATTTCCTATAAAAATAAATTTTAACAAAATTTCCTATAAAAATAAATTTTAACAAAATTTCCTTTAAAAAGTAAATTTTAACAAAATTTCCTTCAAATAGTAGATTTTAACAAAATTTTCTACAAAATGTAAATTTTGTCAAAAATTCATAGAAATAGTTTTCACGTCGATGTTTTTATTTGTTTAGCTAACAGATGTTCGCTCATAACGGCGGTGATTATCCACTTAGATCGGCGCACAAGATACCGATAAAAATCGGTACATTTGAATTTCTGCTTGACATTTGATTGCTTAACATTGTGCTTAAGAGTTCTCACATTATCGGTAGATAATGGTTGCTTTTTCTTGTTTAAAGTAAGCACGATTTCGGCGCAGATTGTCATTTATAAAGCAATTACTTGCATTCACATTATCGTCACATGAAATGCCACTAAAATTTGGCACATCGATAATGTGATCTTAGCTTAAAGAACATCTGCGTTCAATAACCGGAAAGCAGAAAAATAACCAAAGCAACTTGATTTTTTGTGTAATGTTAGTTGGAAACAGAGAGAGAGAGAGAGAAAGCAAAGAAAGATATTTATAGTTTGCGTGCGTCTACGTACTTAGTCCTGCAAGTATTTTCTTACCCAAGCACGTGTGCCAAGAAATTGTCATATGTCCTTGACTGCTTAAGAACACGCTTTAAGTTTTTTTTTTTATTTATTGTAAAAATTATGTAAATTTTGTTTTTGCAAACTGTCACAGATGAACATGGAAATTGTTGCTGAACATAAAGGTATCCAACATTTTAAACAAATAAATTGATATAAAAGATTCTACAAGCAATCTCTTTTGTCTAGGAAGCACACATGCAATGTGACTCAAGTGTTTTGCATTTAAACCTGGATGAATTTGTTTTTTTGGGTCAACAGGCATGACTTTGAATTCTAAAGGCAAAAAGTAAGGAAGAGGAGGAGCCTTCCTAAGCACTTCTATGTCATGCCAGAAATCCAGTCTACGATCGTAATAGGCAAACACTCTCCATGTTGCTAAAAACCAGTGTTCGAAAATAAACAAAATATAATGTTCTTTAGTGTTCGGTACGGTTGAAGTATAAAAAAACACAAACGCTAATAGCAGTAAAAACCTTACACAATAGGAATACTGTACAAGACCGATTTAACAGAAAGATGAGATTTCATTGCGTTCTGTTTTTTGTAAAAAAACTACAAACTTCGTTTTGTGCGGTACAGCACATTAATGTTCGTTCATTTCAGTTGTGCTCAGCGCCATTATGGCTGGTAAAGACAACTAAAAAAAATTTCACAAAAAAATTTTTACAAAAAATACACACAGGTCCTTCAAATTGCCAAGCAAGAACAAGAATACAAGTGAGAAGCGTTACAAAAATTTGCTTACTTTACACATTCCAAGGAGAAATTTTAATATTTTGCTGGGAAAACATTAGAGGCATTGGTTGTCCTACAAAAGTATATTTCCTTTTATTTATCATACTGACACCTGTTCCATTTATTTTCTAACTAATGATTAAATATAAGCACACAAACTTAAATAGGGACATTTATTATATTTAATTTACTTGTTTATGTCGGAATATAAATGAAACTTTTGAGTTTTGTATGAAAGCATTTGTTTTGGATCTTAAATACTTCATCTTCTTAGTATTTAATTTTTCAATCTGACACTTTTAATAAACCAAATGTCAATAAAAGTTTGATTGATTTTCTGAACAATTTAAAAGCTTGTGTGTTTGTTTTCCAGCAAAACTTCACACAAAAACCTGAAGGTTAAAATACTTTTAATTTACGAGAAAAGTTCGGCCAACTTATGTATGTCGTAAATCAAATAAATACAAAAATTGAAAAAAAAATCAATGACAGTTGACAAGAAGTTTATAAGTAAAAAAAAAAAAAAAATTTATTATTTTTTAAGTTAATACAATTGAGATTAAATTGCATAATTGAAAGTCTTAAGTCTCTTTTTTACATTTGAATATAGAAAAGTGTACTGGCTTAGCCAGACACTTTTAGATAGACAATTCTTCACTCTTAAGACTTCTTACTTTCACTAATGGCGTTTTCTTTTCTGAGTAAAATTCTGCATTTATTCTGCCTTTTACATTTTTTATGTTCTTTTCTGAAAAAAATGTGTTATTTTAAAAGTGTAAAGCTTTCTTTTCTGATGATGCTCCCTTTAAAATGAAAAAAAAATGCTACATGTTCAACACTCATTTTAATTAAACGGGGCATGAGTGCAGCACTAGATCAAGGCGAATGCAGTACAAGGTGGTGGCAAGTTTCGAGACGTAAACACTAACAATGCAATACAAAAAACATCTGTTGTTTCTGTTGGCTTTGGATAGTTTTAGTCTTGCCACCACCTGTAATTGAATTTACCTTGCGCCAATTGTACTTTATTTGGGTTCTTTTGTAAACGTAAAATATGAAACACTTCTTAAAAATTAGGGGTGCATTTAAAAATGTTGCCAAGTCACATGTAACACTTATGCAACACTTTTTTTTAAGAAAAGAAAACGCCATAAGTATTCGGTTGTGGACAGAATTTTGACTGAATACTTTTTCTAAGCTCTGGTCGACAGACAAGTCTTTTTTAGTCGTTTGAGACATAGTCTATGCCGTTTCGAAGTGGTGATTTTGACAGGAAAGACAATGACCGTCCAGGTCATTTAAGAAAGTTCGAAAGTGATCATTGTAAGGCAATCTCCACGAAGATTGTTACCAAGCTTGCAAAATTTTTGGAAGCTACTCAAGCAGTGAATTTAAATAGTTTTTAGGCAGTAGGATTCATCCAAAATTAAGGGATTTCGGAAAAAATAAATTCATATTTTTTTTGTTACGACTCAGAGGTTAATGCATTGCTTTGCGTTGGAACTAAGAAAATATGCTATGGGAAAGAGGAGGAGACTTCCGCAGGAAGGTCATTCCACATACGTACAGTCCGGCTAAATAACGAATTTTCCCTGTAAAGCATTGTAAGTTGTAGAGGCTAATCAACCACAAAAGCATGGGCTCTTGAGGAATAACGCTTAAAGTACGAGTTTCGAAAACCGCGTTGTTAATTTCATTAGAACACAACCCATTGTAGTAACGGTAAAACAGCGAAATACAATCCACATTGCGACCGTGCTCAAGGAAGTCAATAAAATCGAATACCTTACTGTAACCAATGAGAACCTTCGGACATAACATTGTATTGTCATGCCCAGAACGTCAAGAAATTCTGATTCTTTAAGAAAACTGATGCTTTGTTGATGTTTTGCCTCGTTCAATTGCATCATCTGATCCGTATATATATTAAGAACCATAGCTGTTAATTGTAAATTATTTCCTTGAAATATTGGCTCAAAATCAATTATTTACAATTTGTAACTGTTTTTCATAAATTAAAATATGTTAAATTTATTTAATACTTCTTTAAATTAAATTTAAATCAGTAATTTACGATATTGACTTTCAAATTTCATTTCTTCTCTTGGAAGTTGAATTCACTATTATTTCGATTTATTTTATTTAAATTAATATTATAAAAATATATTTTATAATATTTTTATATATATTCAAATCAATTGAAAGTCACACAAATTTGTTTGAAAAAAATTTAATTTCAAAGACACAAATAAAATACAACTATCTATATACAGTGAGCGTCAAAATGAAGTAAACGGCTTGTCTTACAATTTGAAAAGTGTTCTTTTAGTACAAAAGAATTTACATTTTTAGAAGTTTATTATCATTTACAAAACTTTGGAGAATGTTTTCACAATATAAAATTAAAAATTTGAAATACTTCAAAAACAACAAAAACAGTGCTATAAAAAACCAATTTACTCCCTGTTTAACGCTTCAAAAAAAGTGTACAGTTCTTAAATACTAAGAAAATTGAAGTGGCTAATACTTTGTTTGATTTCTTTTTGCTTTTAGGACGACTTCTAGTCTCTTTGGCATCGATTCAAACCATTTTAAAGTTAGCTCAGTAGACATTTTTGGCCACTCTTCCTGCAGAATTTTCTTCAGAGAGTGCGTACTAGCTATGTTTTTTTTTAATTTAATTTAATTTGTCTGTCCAAATGCTCCCAGATGTTAAGTTAAGTTGATATTAAAGTACTGCACAATTCAACATTTTATGTAAAAATGTCGTTCTCCATATTTTCATGCATTGACATGTTATGTTAACTCAGACAAGGTGTTATGCCATGTTATGTCTACATTAACATACTGTCTTTGCATGCCTTTGCAATTAAGTTAAACTGTTGTAGGCTGTTATTTCAATAACATGTATTTTTAAATGTTTAACCTGCAGCATGTTTTTAATACTGTTTGAACCTGCCTGCCTTGTATTAAAAATATTCATTATTTCTTAAATAAAGATTCTAAATTAAATAACAATTGTTGAAATAGAAAAAAACTTTTATTTTAAATTTTATATTAAATTTTGTTTTTAGAATACATTTTTTATTTCAAATAACCTCAAAAACAATTTAATAAGTAAAAAACGGGTTTTGATGTACATTTATATTTGAATATTTAAAGTTAAAGTTTAAATCCATATATATTGGGTAGTTGCAAAATTAACATTTTTTCTCGATAAAACGTTTAACGTTAAAATCCTACTTCGTTTTCGGAAATAAATAAAAAAACAAATAATTTAATGATATTTATCGCGCTTAAAAACCTACCGGTATTTCTGTCACTTCCCATTCGAATCATCCCCAGAACTTTACTCTCTATGTTTCCAGATTTTATGTAGTGGACAGTGGCTCCAATGTATGATGTTTTTAAATAATTGTCGCTCAATAAGTCACAGGTGATACTGAATCCAATTTCTTTTATAGAACGCAATTCTTCTTTAAGAATTTTGTGCTGATTGTTGTAAAGGCTTCCAATTTTTCTGGACACAGTTGTAGAGTGTGGCAGAAGACCTCCCACATTCAAATTCTTTCCAAAAACATGGCCAGTGTTAACACAAAACTGAGCAAGATTTAAAAGTCCTTCGTCATTAACAACATTAAAAGGTCTACAATTACCAACCACCCAATGAACAACTAAGTCGGTACACTTTTTTTCAACTCGGTGTTTGGTTCTACTTCTGGTAATGGATTCTCTTTCGATGATTTATATTTAATGAAGCAGTTATGACGCAAAAGATTTGAGGTTCACTTAACATTAAATTTGTACACATTTTTACACCGTGAGCAAAAAATAAAGTTTTTTATGTCTTCGCCGTTATATAAAAATCATGAAATATATTAAATATTTCGCTTTTTGAATTCTTTTTCGCGGTAGAATATATACCACTTTAAGTTTTTAGTTTTATTTCACTTGCACTGCTCATTTTTGATTAGAAAATTTTAAAACTAATAACGACAATTGTTTGTTAAGAGACTCTAATTAAAACCTTGCAAATGTAAATACCAACGATTTTGCGAATAGGAGTTGGTACCGCTGAGATCAAATAAATATAAATGTTAATGCGCCGTTATTCTAATAAAAATTTATTCCACAACTGACAAATATTTCAATTTTACAAATTAGATAATATCTATTTAAAAAGGTTTATTTTAATCAGGTATGTGATGGAAAACAATTTTGAAAACAATACGATTTGAAAACGATAATATCGTTTTCAGTATCTTTAAAAATTGATTTCTAATCATTTTCCTCTGTCTTCCTGTTCCTATATATTCTTTTTCTTATTATATATGTAAAGTGAATTGTATTTTGAACAAAAAGTTAAGACTCTACTGTAGAAATGGATTTTAAAATCGGTCGAAATTCATCACACCTGCTAAAAACGATAATTTTTAAAACGATCGTTTTTCGTCACACACCTGAATATTTTTTTTTTTCTAAAATCTTAAAAAAAATCCTTGAAATTAATAACAATCATAATTAATAAGTTTTCCTATTTTATTTTTAGTTACATTCTTTATAAAAAGCCATTCAAATGATGCATTGTAATCATTAACAACATATGCTGCATATGTCGCATGTGTCGCAAGTTTAAGTTCATGTTGACATGATAATTTTCCATGTTGATGTCTGTAAACTCACTGTTAAAACTATGCATAGTTTTGTTTTGTTTTAATTCTACAGTGTCTTATTATGTTATTGTCAAACATGTATGAGTGGCATAACATGAATTGACAATAACATTATGTGGCCATGTTAACATGATTTATAGTTCAACATTTGCAGGTCTTTAGTTGATATCGAGCCGCTTCTGTAAATTGTGTAAGTTGTTTCTTAAAAAATTCTACGATATCTCTGAAACTATAGGGCAAATTTAAAAATAATGTAAGCGCGGCTAAAAGATAATATTGTTGCCGAGTTTTGGACTTTTTTTTACTGACTATGGTCAACCGTTTTTAAGTTATTACAATATATGTAGTGAAAGTGCCTTAATTTTGGACATAACGGTATATCTCGAAAACTAGAGTTGATAGAGAAAAATGGAGATTCGATTTGAAATCAGCTTATTCATCATACTTATTCCAATGTTATTTAAACTCATATTCACTCAAAAGTTTTATTTTACTCATTGTACTCATACTTAGCAACATTTGTAGTGGTTGATTTAGAATCTACTCAAGTCAATGTGTACAGGCGAAGCAAAATGCGAGGCTGCCAGATCTGTCCCCGAAATAGCAAAGTGACGATTTGGCAATTACAGTTTACTAAAGTTACATGTATGAAGTGGACGATTTTTCGGCAAGTTTATCTGGCAGCGCTGATTATGAAGTTGGGTTTTATCTGTTGTGTTTAAACGGTAAATGGATGAGCTTAATGAGTTGAATCATTGTGAGTATTGTAAGTATTTTCCTGAAATTATAAATCAAACTGACGTCATGTATGAGTATGCGTATAATGTCGACGTCGCACTCATATTAATTTCTCTTGTGAGTATGAGTGCATCAGAGTAGTTTAGTTAAAATGATTTCTACGCACTTATACTTACAATTGCATGAGTCAGTATGAGTAGCGAAAAAACGATTCATTGCTGATCTCTGGTAAGTACTTAACTAGAATATCTTTTCCTTGGATAGGAAACATCTTATGAAAAAAAATCGATTAGGATCGTATGGGAGGGGACGATGGGCGTGGTCGATTTGGATAATATTATATTTTTTTTCTTTATTTAGCAAAATATAGCTTGGTATCAACTGTCAATGATCTTGGATCACTTCTCATATTTTTGTACAAATGTACTATGAAGCCATCCCACTGTTAGACGCAAAAAAAAAAACATTTTGCATAACCGAAATGATATTTAAGCGCTGTAAAAAGAACTCAGTTTTGTATAGATTAATTTCTCGCGAAAAATATTGTATTCAGCATTAGAAGCCGATGCTAAAGAAACCGTTAGACCAAATGAATCAAAAACAAGATACACATTGCTTTATAATTCTGTGGCTTGGTGCTAAAAGGGCCAATGTCAATATTTTACTGTTTTGAGTTAATCGTTGCATAAGGTGTCTTTTATTACTCGCTTTTATTTTGCTTAAACAGTCAAGTTCTAATTTAACGCAGAAAAGCTTCATAAAGGCTTTGCTAGCCAATTTCACTAAGAACTCTTCTATAATAAAAAACTTTAATTTCAATTTTCTCAAAAGTTAATATTTTGACATTGGCCCTTTTAGCACCAAGCCACAGAATTAGTAGAACCAAAAAGGATATCATCTACAGTGGAACCTCGCATGACCCTACACCGAAGAAATCATTCAAATGTGTTCGTACATGGGGGAAGTCCTCACAAAAGAACTCAATGGTTTCCTTTAGAACGCTGCTTGCGCAGTGTTCCTCGAAAGAGGGTGCCCGCATCAGCGCTTAAGAAACTGCAGTCAAAATTGAAAAACTGCCATTTCTTTTAATTCTTCATTTGTCATTGGCCAAAAATAAATGTAAACAATCTTTGTCAAATCAACTCAAAAAGCGAAAAGTTGGATACAAATTTTCGTTTTTAGTTCGACAGTTTTTGGTTTCGACTGCAGTTTTTTAACCCTGGTCCGCAAAAGGAACGTGTCCGTTCAGAGCGATTAAACAGAATTATAACTTGCTTAAATCGGTTCAGATATTTGAAGCAAACATAAGAACACACGATAACAAACATTAAACCGTAATATTCCATCTTGATTACGGTGGGCTTAATGTTGCAAGACCAGTAGTAAAACATTTAGAAAATAGTATTTGGGAAGTTTTGTTCCATCCGCCTTATAGTCCAAATCTTGCCACGTCTGACTACAAGTTCCATCGATCGATAAAGAACGCTCTGATTGGAATTCGATTGACTTTAGAATAGGGTATACGAAACTGGCCTTATTTGTTTTTGAGCCAAAAAAAAGCAGTTCGATAAAAAAAGAACTTGTCAAAAAAACTCAAATCTTCAAGTTTGTAGTGAGCTGGTCTATCAGTAAGAGCGTTGCCGGTTCAATTCCCGCCAGAGACTTTGGTTTGTTTCACTACACAGGCTGAAGGTCTAGGTTAACTTTGCTCTGTTAATTAAGTTAGAATAAAACTTGCAATTATTATTGTTACTCTTAATAAATATAGTGTACACATGTTTCATAATAAGCGCTCAGAAATTGTCAAAGCAAAAAAAAAACCGTCATCTTTTTTTAATTTATGAACCCAATAATTTTTCTTTATTTACTTCAGTCAGTAAATTCAATTTAAACGCATATAAATTGCAAACAATAATATTATCTTTTATAAGGATTTCAACGATTAAACGTTACAAGTATTTTGTAGTCAGGACAACGCAATGACTTCATAAAACTTAGCACAATTGTCTTTAGAAATGGTTTTTTTTTTCCTTGAATCTTATAAGAATGTAAGGCGTAAAACACGTTGCAATAACCTTAATTTAATCTACATTATTCGTAGTTATTCTAAGCAATTTCCCCTTTTTAAACATTTATCGTTGTTCTTGTTCCCATTATTATGTCATCATTTTTTTCTTTATCTTCCTGCAAAATTTAACTAAAGTAAATTTTTTATATTTTTCTCTCTTCCCCTCCATCCAATTTTTACATTCTAGTGAATAAAATGTCACCACGTCCATCGCTAATACCTACAGATACGGATGCTACTTATGGCAACTATCAGCAGCAACAGGACGCAACGGCAAATCAAAATAACAACAATAATAATAATACAACAAATACAACAACAGCAACAAGTGGCAGTGGGGGCACTTCTAATGCATTCAAACAAAATACAGAGCCAGGTCGTCGAGCGGGTGCTTGTCGGGTGTGTTTAAAATCATTTAAACCCGATGATTTTCATAAGACGTGTTTCGAATGCCAGCAGCGTGTGTGTGAAGATTGTGCCAGTTACAGTAAATTGGAGGAAAATGAGGATGCGGTAAGTTGTGATTCTATTTTATTTTCCAAGAATTCATAATTTATAACAAAAGGGAAATTAAAGGAATTTAACCGAATAAAAAAGTTGCTCAAAAAAGGCAGATATCAAGGAGATATTAAGGTCGCAATTGATATGCTAAGTTCTACACATTTCTTTAAAAGAAAAAAATACATTTTTGAGAAATAGAGCCTACAAACCAGCATAGCTTAACCAAGTTTTTAGGATAATTTAAAAATATTAAAATTTATAGTTCACATAATATTTACCCTAAATCATTTAAAAATCTAGTACCTCCCTAATTTTGTCATTAGCCATGTGTTTTTTTGAAGCATATTAAAATGGTAGCAAGGAGTGGTTACTTTCACTATTAAATCCTTATCATTAACGTTGGTATGTACTTTTAAACTCAAGTATAAGTGAAATTTAATATTTTCTCTATCGTTTACCCACCGCTTCTCTGCTCTCCTCCCCCCAAATCCTTTAAGCTGTAAAATATTGTAATGTAGTCTTGTTTAATGTAAATTTTAATTATTTTTACATTATGACCGCTGGAATATTCATACACGTGTGGGCGTTTGCTGAAGTGTTAGTTTCTACACATTTTGCTTTATCTGGTTTTAAGTATCAGCACTAATGTTTCCTAAACATGTTACAAACTTTACAATTTACTAGATATCTTGTGGTATTAGTCGAAGGCATTGTCATCATTATCGTTAGTAATCAATAGTGCTTTGTAAATTATGCAAATTATAATTATGTTTATAAAAGTTTTAATGGCATAAGATGAAACCAAGAGCATTTAAGGTAATAATAATTTTTAGCAGTGAGTTATGTTTTTTACGAACTAGTCTCTAGACTTGACTTTAAGCTCGTAACTTTTAACTCAACTATAGTCGCGACTTTGAAATAAGTCCCAAAGTCATCACTACAATCATTTTTAGTGATTTTAATAACAAAGTCTATAGTTATGACCATAAATATGTCTATAGCCATGACAATAAACTTATCTATAAGCTCGTCTATAGTCATGACTATAAACTTGTCTAAAGTCATGTCTGCAAACAAATCTATGGCATAAACTATTTAATTTTATTTAAACAATATATTCAAAGTCTAGCCTAAATTATTCACATTTTGCCATAGACTAGTCTACTTTCTCGACTGGACTACAAACCAGTATATTAACTAGTATAAAGACTCGACTTTTGCTTAACAGTGTAACCAGAAGGTTACCATAAATCCTGCTAAACTCCTTTGAAAAAAACAAGTTAGAGTGCTATATTCGGCTGTGCCGAATCTTTGATACCCTCCACCGACAGTTCGAATGTTTAAGGAGTAATATCTGTATGATGTCTTTTTATTATTATTATCTTAAACTGTGACGATTTGTTATTAATTATGGTTTTAGGAGACTAAACTGTTTTCCGGGAGTAGGGTTTATATGGGGCCTAGGGTAAATTATGTACCGATCTTCACGAAATTTTACATTGTCATTTCTAGTCGAATAAAACGGACTTGTGCAAAATCTTATGTCATTCCGTGCATTTTTGCATCATTTATGTTAGTTTTTGTAACAAAATTATCAAGTTTTTGAAGGTGGTGGTTCCACATTTTGATTCATAGCTCTGGTCCTACTTAACCGATTTTGCTGAAATTCAATCCCAAACTGCTTAGGATAACTACAAGCAATTTGTTTATTTGTTTAGTTTGTTTATTTCTTTTGAGTTTTTCGAAAGTGAGCGTGTTTTCAACAGACGGACAGACGGACATGGCTAAATCGACTTAGAATTACTCAAGCAGCCAGAATATATATACTTTATGGGGTCTGAGATGAATAATAAAAAAGTTTCACACGGAATGACAAACTTAGTATACCCTCTATACAACTAATTGTGGTGGAGGGTATAAAAAAACAAGTAAGAGTGCTTTATTCGGCTATGCCGAATCTTATATACCCTTCACCATGGTGCAATCATAACAGCAAGTTATATAAATACCGTTCTTCAGATAAAAATAAATCAACCTTGTGCCACGCCCACTTATTCAATCCCGCCCACATTTTGTCGAATGTTGTTGTTTATTGATAACCAAGATGTTTGCACCTAATTTGGGAATGTTAGCTCTTGCTGTTATCCAGATTTACAAAAATCTATAATGTATTTGTATGGGAAGTGACACGCCCACTTGTTCAATTCCACCTACATTTTGTCGGATGCTGTGAATAGATAACAAAGGTGCTTGTACCTACTTTGAAAGCTTTGGCTCTTGCCGTTCTCCAGATATACAGAAAACTTTAATGTCTTTGTATGGGAAGTGCCACACCCACTTGTCCGATCTCGCCCAAATTGAGTCGGATTTTGTGTATTGATAACCAATATGATTGTACCTAATTTGGAAACTTTGGCTCCTGACGTTCTCCAGATGTACATAAAAATAAAATAACAACAACAACAAGAAATGTTTGGGTAAATTTAAAGGCAGTCATGGTCATGGGCCATTCGTGGAGCCATCAGGTTGAATTTCCATATCAAACAGTTTCGGACTATATGTGACATAAATATACATATAACTACCAAGTTCCCATCATATCTGGAGTCTACGGAAAGCCCATTTCAACGGACAGACGATAAGGCAGACAAACGGAAATCGTTAAATTTACTTCGCACCTAACAAGGCCGCAGAATATATATATACTTTATAGGGTCTAAGATCAATATTGTTGAAATAACCAACGGAATGACAAACTTAGATATACCCATTCATCTTCAGTGAAGGATATAAAAATATGATTTTATTATTTCGGCACTTTTGTTTCTTTGCCATACAATTTTACGTTGCTTAAGCCCTTATGACACTACATTTTTAATGCATTGTTCAAGTTTTGGTGAACAGTACAAAATGTAATGTAATATTATGGTTTGGCCATGAAGGCTTTTATTATTACAAAATTTTTTCAAATAAAAAAAAAAAAAAAAAATTTACCAAGTGCAAAGAGTTAAGCTGTATTAAGATAAATGGCAAACTGTCAAACATTTTACTAATGTTATCGATAAAAAATGAAGTTATGTCAAAAAAAATGTAAAATTGTGTAACTTAAAATTGACAGTTCAAGCTTGAAATAAAAAAAGTGTTGCTAAATCGGCGGTTTATGGGCGGATTCAGCGATTTACCGCTTTTTGTTTTTAGGTTTCTCAGAAAAAAAAAGTTGGCAACATTTAATAAAATAAACAAAACAGGGATGGCTAAGTTGTTTCAATTGTAATTTTTTGTTGATACTTTTTAAACTAAGATTTATACTACCTTTTTGTGGTGTTTTTTATGAACATAAATAAAATAAATTTCAACTAAAAAAATCTTTTAGTACAATTAGGGTAAAAAAGTACAATTTTTAAAGGTTGTTGGTACACTTTTAAAAATTCTAAACGCCATCCCTGAAACAACACCATAACAAGAGAAAAAAAAACTAAAAAACTTTGTTTACATTTTTTATAGTTTGCTCTTTCTAACATTTACTGTTTCTATCTAACAATTCTATATAATTAATGCATAAACAATGTAGTGTCATAAGGGCTTTATTACTAGAAAATTAATGTTTATACGTCATTATCAGGGCAAGTTTTTTGTCATTTCTTCAATTATTTCGTTATAACGCCATTTTTGGTTGCTTAACTTACATGTAAAACGAAAACAAATTTTTATAATTTATTTTTGTTTAAAATTTATGTTAAACGAATCGACGAGCAGACCATTATGCCGTCCGATCGCTAAAAACACTATTTCCAAAAAACTTACACATAACGTGCCTGGCACAGTCTAGTTGATTTAATTCGTTTACATTTTGAAAATGTGAACACGTTAATATTAAACTGAAAAGCGCTATTTCTTAAGGTAAGTTAAAAACGTATGTACATACGTAAAAGGTCACTGTGCTATTTTGTATTTTACAGGCCCCTTCTCGTTACAATCTTTTAAAATCAATTTTTCCGAAAAAACCTCCATCTCCTTGGGTCACTCGATTGGGAACGTGGATTAAATCTGCAATATATTATTACGACAATTTTAAAGAAATCTCCGAAATTGTTTAATAAGCTTAGCGAATAAGAGGCAGAATCTATTCGAAATGCTAAATTAATGTTGCATAAATCAGACGTAAATAAATACTTAGTGTACAGAAATGAGCACTTTCAATGCATCTGCTCCAGTCTCTTAAAATAACAAACAAAAGGGCTTTCCATAAATGAAAGCTTAGACCGTGTTATGAAAAATATTACAGATTACAATAAAAAACACTTTGTCAAAAAGTTTAAAAAGTCTTAGATCGTAATAACGGATTACAAGCTTTAATTACAATAAGAAATGACATATATGTACATATTTAAATGAAAGCGAGACGGACGAATTTGTTGACAACCTTTCTCCTTCTGGCCTATTAGCGTTCAAATATGCTCCAGTTACATCTTGCGATGTTGAAGACAGCTGCTCATTGAAGATGTTTGATGTTACTGTACTATGCAATCAAAACTTAATAAAATAAATTTTTCTTAAATAAAACTGGCAGTTTTGCCATTTTGTGCCATTTTTTATACTTTTTCATGCCATTTTGCCAACCATTTTTTAAAATTTTTCGTGCCATTTTAAACTTGCCCTGGTCATTATAAATAGTCAATATAAGAAAACTTACACATGTTGAAAAAGATGGTAACGTTTTTATAAAATTTAATGAAATGCAAGCCAAAACCTATAAAAAATTAAACAATATGAAGCATTATTAAAAAGGCCCTATGCTCCCTACAGGAGTAAAACGATTAAATTTATTTATTCAAATAACTTTAATTAATTTATTTACTAACAGCCAGTTCATCGTTTTCGAACGTTAACTTTCGCATAGAAAATTATATTTAAAACAAAAACAAAATTCTAAAATTTTTTTGGTTTTAAATGTAGTTTTCTATGCGAACGTTGACGTTCTAAATCGTTAAACAGGCAGTAAGACTACAACTACAAATTATATTCTAATTTTCAGTACGTTATAGTGAAACATAAAAGAGTTGCTGACGGGAATCGAACCCGCAACCGTCGCACTGTTAGACTAGCTAGCCTACTACCAACTATCCTACCAGGTCACCCTATTCAAAATTACCAAAGATTACTTTATTAATAAAATTTAATCAATTTAACGAAATATTAATAAAACCAACATTTATTTTTTACAAATATCCTCTTAGCGTTTTAAAATATATTAAATTCTTAAAATGTTGTTTTGCGAATGTTTGTTTTGTAAATTATTAACAAAACAATTTTAAAGGCTAAAACAATTTCATAATCTTTGTTGTTGGTGGTTTGTGGTTTTTCTGCGTTTTTAGCAAAATATTAAAAACACCCGAATATTTCTGTTAATGTCAGATCTTCTCTATTGCATTAAATATTCATTTTTTTTTTAATTTTATTTTTGCTTTTCGCTTCCCTTTACACGGAAGAACGAGTCCTGTTGAGCCTTTTTTCTCTTTTGGCTTTAAAAAAGCTTTGCCAACAATTACAAACAAAAAATAATAATAATTAACAACTATAGCGATATAAAATCTGTGTGTGTGTTTGTGTGTATGAGTATAATGGAAACCATAATAAACGAAAATAAAAACTAAAATCGCGAAGAAGGAAAGGGAAAACATACAGCCATTTAAGTTTTTTTTATACCCCTCACCAGTAGTGGTGAAAAAGGGTATACTAAGTTTGTCATTCCGTGTAAAACTTTTTTATTATTCATCTCAGATCCCATAAAGTATATATATGTGACCTTCTCCGAGAAAAGGGATTTAGTGTGTCAAAAAACAGGTTTGGACTTAAGAGTGGATTCTGGTATCTAAAAGGGTGTAGCATAAGATGAAATGAGTTAGATTTCTGATAAAAATTTAATTACCCCATAAAAACGTACAAAACGAACTTGGGAAAATCGATAAAAATGAGAAAAACATTTAAATTATGAAACTTAAAATGCGTTTTTCTCAAAACTTCATTTTCACACACTAGGTCCCTTTTCTGCCAGGTCACAGGTCACATATTCTGCCTTCATAAGTAATTTAAAGTAGATTTAGCCATGTCTGTTGAAAACACGCTCACTGTGTTAAATTTTTTCTAGTTATCCCAAGCAGTTTGGGATTAAAATCCAGCAAAATCGGTTCATAGAATAAGAGTTAGAGCTAGTCTATCAGCGCCGAGGTTGCGGGTGACTAGAAATCGTATTGTTAAGTTTCGGTAATAACTGTTAATAATAATGCTTCTGCAATAAAGTAAGGTACGCCACAGTTTTATAGGACTAGATTTCATACTGTCAAACTTTGTGAACATCGGTCCATTGTTTGCCACAGCCCCCATATAAAGCCTGCTCTCGGAAAACCATTAAGTACGCCTTAAACCGTTAAGAATAATATTTTTGTAGCAAAATATGGTATTTCGTAGTTTCATTAGGTTTCCAATGTCAGCAGAAAATGTGAAAATCAGTCCATTATTTACCATATTCCCATATATTTTTGCCACTGTGGGAAATTATTTAAATACGCCTAAAACCGTAGCAGATAAATACACTGAAATTTATTTAAAATAAATTATTTCACGGCGATCATCGGTTTTACTATCATTTATTGCATGGAAAATGTCGTGCCGTGCTTGTTATTTTCATACTTCTACTGTACTTTCGCTTTGGACCAATTTGTAATAACACTGTGATAGTCGAAAAAATGAACTTCGATGAATCCTTTTCGAACTATTAGGGGAGAGTCCCCTAAGTGCGAAAGTACATTTGGAAGTGTCAGATTGGCTCTAGTTTTTGAGAAATTGGTATATATCCATTTTACATGGATATAGCTAATTCTGCGCTATTGAAAAAAATTTTATTCGACTGTATTAGTTTTTTTGCCTTCTTAACTTTCTTTGACGGAATGTTTTGGCTTTTTTTTTTCAAAATTTCATGCAATTTAAACCGTTTTTAGCCATAGATATACCTTAGTCTGCGCAAAGTTTCAAATCTGGTGTCTATTTTTGTCCTTCTTTTAAGTTGTTTTAACAACAAATACTCAAAATTTAAAAATAACCGTTACATATCATGCAAATCTGCATCATCCAACTCGGATTGCAAATTCCAGCAAAGGTCTGCTAAAAGAGAACTTATGGCGATTTCTTTTCTGAGAAAAATGTTGCATTAATGTTACATGTTCTACATTTTGTGTTCGTTTGTACAAAAAATACAACTGTGGGAAAAATTTTCAAGTTCTTTTGTGAAAATGTTGATGAAAAACATGCAAAACATGTTACATGTTTTACCCTTACTTTTACTTAAGGGTTCATACTGCCCTGTTTTACAACTTTGGTACTTACTACTTTGTTTGAACAACCAATATTTTATTTGGTTTGTCATAATATTTTAAAAGTTTTGTCAAAAGAATTCTACATCTAAATATTCTTCAACGGCATACTCCATTTTGAATTAAATCGTTTTTTTAGTTTGGTGGAAAATTCTATGTATTTTTTATCGTTTTAAATTTGTTCAAGCAATAAGTGATGTCAATGTCTGTTTCCAAACCGTAAAGTAAGTGTGCAGCAAATAGTCGAATAGTTTTAAAAATCGCTAATGAACTACATTAATAATAAAAGTGTAATAGTTGTAAATAAAGGCAGCTAATTCTGTTCGATTGAAGTTGTACAACATGTAACACTTCGAGTGATTATAGGTAACATGAAAAAGTGTTACATGCATATACTGTAGCATTTTTTTCTCAGAATAGAAATCGCCATTAATCTTTTTCCACTATACCAATGCTCTAACTGAGCTGAAACTTGATAAAATCGTTCACCATACTCATCTGATTCCGATGGCAATTGGCTGTCGAAGTAATATTGGTGGTAATGAAGTATTTTTAATGACATGTTGACATTAATTTTTTCAAAGGATTGAAGCATGTTGTCAACATATGATTTCCAGTTATGTGCTCGAAAATGTCCTATGGCTAAAAATGGTCAAAAATCGTTACTTTTGATCGACATTAATGGTTTAAATTAACTGAAACTTAAAAAAAAGTCAAAACATTTCGTAAAAGAAAGTTAAGAAGGCAAAAAAAAACTAATACAGTCGAATAAAATTTTTTTCAATAGCGCAGACTTAGCCTATATCCATGAAAAATGGGTATATTCCTATTTATCAAAAACTGGAGCCAATCTGACATTTCCAAATGTACTTTCGCACTCAGGAGACTCCCCCCTAATAGTTCGAAAAGGATTTACCGAAGTTCATTTTTTTCGGGTCAAAAACTATTACAGTGTAATTGGTCCATAATTTACCCCAGGTCTCATATTAAGCAGCCTCCTGCAAGCCAATTTAAAACTATAAAACTCAACAACAAATTTTACTACTGTGTAGAAATTTGTTCAAATTTAGGTTTTTTAATACCAGAAAACACTATACAGAACTTTGTGATGATTGGTCCATAATTTGCAAAGAATCCAATATAAATACCAATCTTGAAAATATGTGTTCAAATCAGTGTTCAAAAATAAACAGTACATTATTTAGCGTTCGGCTCACACACCCAAGAACGATATCTATTTTTTTAGTGATTGTGTAGACGAACACAACCCTTAATACCGTTTGAAACTATTTTCATGAAAAAGCCGAACATTATATAGTGTTCTGTTCTTCGTTAAAAAACATAACAATTGTAGTGTTACTGTGTAGACAAACATTATATTTTCATGTTCTATAAAGTTACTTTTTTTACATTGATAAAGAAATGAACAAACAAAAAATTTTAGCAACGACCGCAGCACGAACAGCCTGTGTGTGTGTTGTGTAAATTTTTTGTTTGTGTAAAATTATTTTGCGGGAGTTTTGGTTTTTTTTCGTATGTGTATTTTGGTTTTTGTAAAAAACGTTTGGTTTTTTTACCAGCCAAAAAGGACGAACACAATGAAGTTTGTGGGTTTTTAAAAAAAATAACCGAACGGAATTAAATGTTCTAATCTTTTTGTTGAGTTGGATAAGACCACTATTATTTTTGTGTTCGAAAGATGACAAACACGAAAACGTTATTGTTTAATGATTTTCTACACACACACTATTAGTGTTTGTGTTTTCCACAAGTCTACTGAACCGAAAACTAAGGAGCGATTTTAAGTGTTTATTTCGAATTTTTAAATTAACTTTTCTATGACTAGAAATAAAAGCATAAAGCTTTCTGATTGTCGGCCAATAATTTAACATATGTAGCTCTAAACCTCGACGAATTTTAATACTGACGGTGGAGGGTATCAAAGATTTGGCACAGCCGAATTTAGCACTCTTACTTGTTTTATATAAAACTGATGTGTTTGTAAATAAATTTTCACTAACACATTTGCCAAATAATAGAGGGGAAAAAACATACATATCGCACTTGATCATAAAGAGGGTATTAACTAAAAATTTTAAAATTTTCAATAGAATATGAAAACCAATTTTGAAATTAACCATTTCATTACCAAAAAGTAGACAAAATAGCAAGATTTCTTTACATCTGGTATATATGAATATTACGCGCCGGTTTCTTTCTAAAATTTAAAAACTAATAATTCTGAGTTAATACCCTCTTGCTGACCGATTGCGATATGTAGTTTGTAGAGAATTTTTCAATGTTTTTTTTTCTATTTTGGCTAATTGTTGTTAAGTTAATTAAAATGGCAAAAATTCAGTCAGATGATGTTGTACATGTACATCCGTATATAATAGATTTGTTGTGTGTTCATGGAACCACAAGAGGTACACATTTATAAACACCCATCTCAATGAAAAAACTAAATTTTGTACGCAAATAAAATTTTACTTTTAACACTAAAAAAAAAAATTTAACGGGCTTTTCAAACTGTTGTGAGGCGGACAAAAATAGTAAAGTGTAATGGTTAAAACAAGAAAATATTTTGATGCTTTTTAATAGTTCTATACTCTGACTAAGAAAAAACAAAATTAATTAAATAAAAATATTAATTTTTGCCGAAGCAAAAAAAAAAAGTTCAATGCTTTTTATTAAAATAAGAAAAATTTTCATGTGCTTTAAAATGTTATTTTCTATTTCGGAAATTAATGACAACACAAATACCGTTATATGACGTTAAACGCTGGGTCTCCACGTAGCAATTTTTTTTGCTAAGCACAAGCAAAAACGTCGGCCGAACAATGGCGGAATAATTTCTGATTATGAATTAAGTTTTTCGGGCTGGCAGCACTGGTTGGTAATTGTGTCTAAACTGCATACGTGAAAGTGAAAAGTGTTCAGTATATTCTGCCATTTCATCATGGAGAAACTCACAAACGAGCAACGCCCGCCAATCGTTGAAATTTATTATCAAAATTCAGCTCGATGGAAATCCACCGCGATGAGGCTCATTTCTGGTTAAGTAGATACGTAGACAAGCAAAACTGCCGCATCTGGTAAAGAACAGCCAGACGCCGTACAAGAGTTACCGATGGATCCCGAAAAAACGACAGTTTGGCGTGGTTTATGGGCTGGTGGCATCATCGGTCCATTTTTCTTCAAAGACGACCGTGAAAGAAACGTTATCGTCAAAGGCGAACGATATCGATCCATGATACGCGACTTTTTTTTGCCCCAATTGGCTGAGTTTGACTTGGTTGATATGTGGCTTCAACAAGACGGTGCCACATGCCACACAGCTAGTGAAACAATGGACATATTGAAGGATGAATTTGGTGAGCAGTTTATCTCTCGAAATGGCCCTGTGAGTTGGCCGCCAAGATCATGTGATTTGACGCCTCTTGACTATTTCTTGTGGAGTTATGTGCAGTCGTTGGTCTATGTGGACAAGCCAAACACGATTGAAGCCTTATACTACATTTACATTAGGCCGAAATATTGTAGATTCGATTTAAAATCTTCTTCGAAATCTAGTGCGTTTACATTGTACTTTTTTGACATTAGCGAGATTTTGTTTTTATAACACAACAGCTGACTTAAAGTTTTTTCGTTACACACACAAACACAAAAAGAAATATACATTAAAAAATTTGCATTACCTTTTTTTTAATAATCAACGATATTTATTTTATCAATATTATTCGTGTTTTTAATTTCTTTACAATTTTTATAAAAATTTTTAATATTTTTTTTAACAATTTTTGTTTTGTATTTTTTTTAAATGTAATTTTTTCTTGTGCAGGGAAATATTTTTTAGTGCTATATTGTAAAAACCATAGTTGCATCATTAAGTACTACTAGATTTTGAGTAGATTTCGTCGAAATCTTGTCACGAAGTAGATTTTGTTTTGTATGGGAAATCTAGTCAAAAACAACTAGATTTGGCTCGAAATCTCGTAAGTACTAGATTTTGCGTAGGTGTAAATGTAGTATTAGAGTATTTTATAACACGTGTTATTCATGGAATACAGGCCGAAATGCTCGAAAAAATGGTGCAAAATTGGACCTTACGAATGGCCCATTTAACCGGAGCCGCGGGCAGCATTCACATGAAGTTATTTTTAAAAAGTAAATGCGAAAGACCAATTTATCGATTCCAATAAAAATTTTGAATATATGATGCAAATTTGAGTGTTTTATTAAATTTTTAAAAAAACTACGTTTAAAAAATCACCCATTATTATTGGAGAACACGTGAAATTGCAATTATTGCTCAAGCAATCTGGAGAGCAACCATTGCACAATTGATTACCACTCATGGCAGTATACGATCCACACGTCGCAAATTTAATGGAGCAATCAAATTTGATGTTAGCCGCAATTAATATTGCAATGTGGATACCCGGTGTATTTAATCATCTCGATATATACCGCAGAACTATAATATAAAAAACAAGTAAGAATCTTATATACTCTTCACCGTTCCTTAGATATAAAAAAATCTATTTTGTGTCACGCCCACTTCTCCACTGACGCCCAGCTTTTATCGGATGTTGCCTATTGGTAACCAATGTGCTTGTAACAAATTTGGAAACTGCAAATATACAGATATCTATAATGTCTTTATACGAAACAGCCACACCCACTTCTTTAATCCCGCCCATTTATTAAGAGAGGTTGTGTATTGATAGCCCAGCTATGTGTACCAAATTTTGACTATTTTTCTCTTATCGTTCTTTAGATATAAATAAATCTATTTTGTGTCACGCCCACTTCTACACTACCGCCCAGATTTTATAGGATGTTGTCTATTGGTAACCAAGATGGTTGTATCGTATTTGTAAACTTTGGCTCTTGCTGCCTCCCAGATTACAGAAGTCTAATATATATTTGTTCGGGAACTGCCACACCCACTTCTCTAATTCCGCCCAGCTATGTGTACCAAATTTGGAAAATTTTTCTCTTATCGTTCTTTAGATATAAAAAAATCATTTTCGTGCCCCACCCAATGCTCCTCTCCCGCCCATAATTTGTCGAGTGTTGTCAACTGAAAACCAAGATGCTTGTACCTAATTTGAAACCTTGGGCTCTTTTCGAGACATGCATAAAACCAAAAAAGCAATAACAATGCATTTATGGCTAAAATTAGAGCCAGTCGTGGGTTTTGCCCATCTCTCGGACATTTGCGAAACGATGAGACTGAATTGTAATAGCAAGCAATTCCATCATATCTGCTGTCTTCGAAAAAGCCATTTCAACGGACAGGCGGATTTCGTTTAATCAACTTCGCTAATCATAAGAACCCAGAACTTAACTACTTTATAAAGTCTAAAATCAATATTGTAGAATTTACAAACGGAAGGACAATTTTATACATATACTCTTTTACCTTCGGTGAAGAGTATAATTTAATTTAATTACGCTCAATTACGTTTTTGAAGTCATAAAGTGAAAAGTCCTTCTCGTGTAAAATTTCTCAAAATACTTATCGAAATTAACAAAACCCAAAACCCCTATTTTTTTATTTATTTTTTTTTTTTTGATGTACATCGTCTTCTTTGCTTAATCTCCCATCTTCTTTGCAATTTTACCATATATTTGTTGATTTAAAGACTGGTCTACAGACGAGTATTGATTTTATAAAGACTTGTCTAAAGTCGAGGGTAGAGACTATTCTATAATCGAATTAAAAAAAAGTCGAGTGTAGAGGCTGATAAATAGATAAATATAGAATCTAAATAAATGAAAATCGAGCTTTTTGTGAAGTTAAAACTTTAAATAAGTATCAATTGAAATTTATATGTATACAGTTTTCTCACTGTTAAAATGTATATCCCTTTTCCCCTGCCTTTGAAAAAATTCAATAGCATTTTTAATTATATTATAAATAAATAACAAAATAAACTTTTATAACCTCCTGTTACGCCTTGAATTATAATGTCCTTGCAATAAGCAATTTAGAATAAATATAAATCAATAACACACAAATCATACTACACAGATACAGGGTTATGTGCAACACGAACAAGTATCACACCTAAATACAGCTTAACTTACACATACATCCTTTGGCACATTTGTACACCTCTTGTGCCTTTGGAAACGGTAGAAATACTTTTAACAACTTCCAGGACACCCACAACCTGCACTAACTGCTTATTAGCAAGAAAACATGTGGAAGTTTTCACACCTTTTTCTTATACATCCTTTGGTTGCCATGTCTTATGTCCTTTTCTGTGTTGCCAAACTCAATTTCAGAATATGTGGCGTTGTAGTGTTTGTAGGCGAAAGATGGCCTCACGTGTTTGTATACCACAGAACTCAACAGACTCCAGTTTGGATGTACCGGTATTAGAAGCATTGCAACGACGTCACTCAGATGCGAAATTGGGATCAAGTACACAAACACTGGCACCGGCAAATGGTAGTGCAGCACTGGCATTACCACGTAGTCCCGAATTAAGACGACATTCCGATGTATCACCTGCGTCGTTAAAGGAACTTGAACGGGTAAGTTTTAAATGAAATGCTTTAATAAAAAGCAAGAAAATATAGAGTTTCCTAGAAAAAGTTAAGGCGTTCCAAATTTTATTTACAATCTTTTACTCTTATTTTAGCAACTAAAAGGTAACAAAACCCCTGGTGGTGATATGGACTGGCGGAAAGGTGGTCATAGTATGGCGCCCAGTCGTTCTGGTAGCCCGCCCCGACAAGAGGAATTAAGTTTCGGAGCACCACTTTCACGTATGGCTTCCAGACGCGGCTCCAGAGTTGCCCGTCAGCACAGTTATGATGATGATGCGAATGCCACTGGCACCGGAGTAGCAGGCAGTTTAGGTGCTGGTGTTGATATGGGTCTGGGTATACCGGCCATTCCCCGAAGGTACATGGAATTGGAATATAATGAATAGAATTAAAAGAAACTAAATTTCATGCTTTTTACAGAAAATCAGCTTATGACGTCTTCGCTCCTGGAGTTTTACAAGCAGCCACACAGGCTACACAACTACAACGTTCGCCCGGAGATGCTACATTGGGTCCACAGATTGCATTACCTGGTTCTCGAAGGCCTTCGTTTCGTGTGCCTCATCCCTCGGAAGATATTAACAATGATGACTCACCTAGTCCTGACAAGGGTAGTCCGGTATTAACTGTCGATGAAGATCGGCGTATGCGAAGGAGAGGTTCACAGTTGTAAGTATTCGTTGAAAACTAATTTACTTAAAGGAATGATTCCTAGAAATCTATTAATATTTAATTTATTATCTTTTTCTTTCTCCAGACCCGATTTAGCAGCTCTACAAGCACGTGGAGCTTTACCAGCATCTGGCATACCCTCGGCTATACCACCTCCCTTGGCTGCTTTCACTGGACCCAATTTAGAGGATCTTGAGGCTCCAAGACGCCAAACATCCATGGATGGTGAACAGATTAAAATTGTAATACATGACGTAGATTCGGGCCCCATTTGCTCTTCTAAGAGGCGTATTATTTTACGCAGAGATCCTTCGGATAAAGCCCATCGCAGTGAGTATTGCAATAATACTTTTGTTATTTATTTATTTTTTTTTTTTTTTTTTTGATAAGGGAATGATCTTTTACGTTTGTGTATAGAAAAGATTTAAGAATTGTGAATAGACAGAAATGTAAAATTATCTAATTACTCGTGTATAAACATATAGACTTAAAGAAAGTCATTGCTGAAGATTTTTTATATAAAAGTTCAAAACCGAATATAGAGAATAGTCAAAGGTCCGCTGTGGAAACTAGCCAAAAGCCAACTGTGGAGACTGGTCTATAGTCGAGTGTAGAGACTTCTCAAAAATCGAGTCTACACAGAAAGAAAAACACTCGGGATAAATCAAGTTTTTTATGATTACTTTAAGTACGAGTCGTACTCAAAAACTTCAGCGCGAATAACACTTAAAGCTTCATTCACAATCAGAGAAACAATTTCGTGAACGAAGCTTAAACAATCCTAAATTGGATTACTTTCGAAAATCAATCCCTGAATTTCTTGAAATAAGTATTAAATTCTTAAATCAAGTAAAAAAAAGATTAAACTTTTCGTCGTGTTTAACCCTCTGACTTACGCATGTTTTGATTTTTTATACACATTGAAAAAAGGTCTAGCCAGACTCATGTGTACCACAAAGGGTTAAAAAGTAAATTTGAGCTCTTGCTTCTCATCTAGTTTATATTTTTGGTTAAATATGTACATAAGATTTTAAAAGTAAAATCCATATCGGACATGATGTTGGTGTTTTATCATTCTGTAAGGTAAAAAACGGGTTAGTAAATCAATCTTATTAATTTTTTGTTTCTAATTTCTTTTTTGGTTTTTTTTCAAACACGAATTCGGGACATAATGAACTTTATAATACTTGAATCAAGCGCATTTTGAGATTTATTCAATCTTAGTTTTACTTAAATCAATCTCATTTTCTGATTATTTTAATTACGAAATCGGGATTGAATATGGATAATTTAAATATTTTGCGAATGAAAATCCGTACTTGAATCAATCTTTCTGTACTTAATTCAACAAAATCCGTACTCACCGTACTATTAATAGCGCTTCGGATTGATTTGAGTATGGATGGATTGATTTTTCTTTTGAGTGTAGATATTCGTCTATACTTGAGTCGTGCAACTACTCTTTAGGAAAATAGTCTGTAGCCGAATGAACAGACTAGTCAAGAGTTGAATGTGGATACTTGTCTTTCGATGAGTTTTGATATTTAAATTTAAATTTAGGGGCTTGTGAATAGTCGAGTATGGAAACTAGTCTGTTGCCAAGTAAGGAGACTAGTCAACAGTTGAATGTTGATACTTGTCTTTAGTCGAGTTTGGATATTTCTCTACATTTGAGTCTAGCAACTAGTTTATAGTCGAGTCTAGTAACTAGTCTTTTGTCGAACGTAGCGACTTGTGATTAGACAAGTGTGTAAACTAGTCTGTAGCCAGATAAGCAGACTAGTCAAGAGTTGAATGTAGATACTTGTCTATAGTCGAGCTTAGTTATTTATCTATGGTCGAGTGCAGCCACTTTTCAATAGTCGAATGTAGGGACTTGTCGAGTGTGGAAACTTGACTGTAGCCAAATAAAGAGACTAGTCAATAGTTAAATGTAGATACATGTCTTTAGACGAGTTTTAATATTCGTCTAAAGTAGAGTCAAGCAACGACTCGAAGGAACTTGTCATAAGCCGAGTGTGCAAACCAGTCTGCAGCCGCCTGAACAGAGTCAAGAGTTGAATATAGATACTTGTCTTAAGTCGAGTTTAGATAGTTATCTAAAGTCGAGTCTAGCAAATAGTCTTAAGTCGAATGTAGGGAGTTTTCGAGTATAGAAACTAGTCTGTAGCCAAATATGCAGACCAGTCAAGAGTCGAGAGTAAAGATTTTTCTTAGCAGCCGTACCTAAACAAAAGCAGCACGCGTTTTCTAGTAATCGAAAATTGTCATACGGCTGCACTCAAAAGCAAAATCAATCCATCCGTAGTCGCATCCATTTGAAGTGATATTATTAGTACGATGAGTACGAACTTTCTTGAATCAAGTACAGAAAGATTGATTCAAGTACGGACTTTCAATCGCGAAATCCTTAACTTATCCATATTCATGAGAATGAGATTGATACTTAAATCAACAAAGATTGAATAAATTTCAAAATGCGCTTGATTTAAAAGTTATAAAGTTGATTTAATCCCGAATTCGTGAAATAAACCAGTGAAAGTGAAATTAGATGGAGAATTTCATTATGATTGATTTACTTACCCGTTTTACACCTTACAGAATTTCAATTATAAGACACCAGCATCATTCCTGATATGGCTCTAACTTTAAAAACTTAATGTACATATTAAACTAAAAATATAAACTAAATGAGAGGCAAGAGTTCTCAATTTTGCTTTTTAAACATGAAAATAATGTATTTTCGTCTTGTTCGGTTGTTTTTGTTGTTTCTATACACAACAAGCAAATCGTTTTTAACTACTTGTGTGGTGTTGTAGTGTCTTTAACCAACTTTGATAAGTTAAATGGGATTCAAACGCTCACTTTGTAATTTTGCTCTCAGAGTGGCACTATAAACGAGAAGTTTCATCTTTTTTTACTAGGTTTAAGAATTTTGTGCTTATTTTAAAAAATTCCGGTATTGATATTCGAAAGTAATCCAATTAAGGATTGTTTTAAGTACGTTGTAGTGTTATTCCTACTTGAATTTTTAAGTACGACTCGTACTTAAAGTATGTATGAAATTTATCCCGAGTGTTTTTCTTTCTGTGTGTAAGTCGAGTTAAGATACTAGTACAAAGATACTAGTAAAGGCCAGCCTACAGTCTAGCGTTGTGACTAGTCTGTAGTCAATTGTTAGACTAGGCTAAAGTCGGCTGTAAAAATTTATTTTTATTAATTTTTTTATAAAAACTAGTCTAAAGTCGACTATATAGAGACTTGAGACGTGCTAACGATTTTATTGTATCTCTAAATTTCTGTATCTTCATCATATTTATTTATCTCTATCTAAATACAAACATTCTCGTACCTGATGTGGATGCAAATATTTGTAAAATTTATCAAATGTCATGCAAAAATGATTACCTTATTCAAGTACAATGACAACAAGGGCGTTTAAGCAGCAGAAAAAGATAAACGAATAAGTAAGAACAAAAAAAAAAAAACACTTAAGCACAATTGCATTTAACGACTCTAAAACACACAAACACTCTTCTCCATATGAAGACATTCATTTCTTCTCTACGTTAAAACACCGTCTGCTGCAGCATTATTTTCAATTACTCGGGTAGTTTCACTTGAAATGTTTCTGGCGCTCTTGTAGTTTCATGCATTTAATGCATGAAGATATTAAGTAAAAAAAAAAGAAATTCGCGTGAAGGAGAACTTACTTGTGTATGTGTGTATAAAAGTTTCCCTTTAAGATCCCCCTCCACCCCCAAATTTATGTATATGATACTTCAAAAGCCACTTGTTAGTTTAGAAGTTGGGAAAATTTGAGTAGTGGGTAGTTTTGTAAAAAATTTATTGACAATAAATTTAATAGAAAAGGAAAACTTTATGCTTCAATATCCTTAGACATTCTTCTAAGTCTACAATGTACTTACTTAGAAACGAATTGGTCACCAATTAAAAAATGAATTACCTGCAAAGAATAAAAAGAAAATTTTATTAAATAATTTCAAAAATTAATGATAAACTTAAATGCATAATTTTGTTTAATTAGTTTTGCAACAAAAAAAAAAACTGCAATTTATAATAAAATTATTTCCCAGTTAATTTCCAATTCAGCTACTTTAGGAAATGTTTATTCGTATGTAATCTTACAAAGTTCCACATTATTTTTGAAATTTTGCAAAGTAGTTACATCGTGTTTAAAATGAAAGTTGGAAAATTTGATTATAAATAAATCATATTTATTACGATACTTACCTTGCACTTAAAAACCGATTACTTTGTTTTATAGTACTCGGAAAAAGCAAACAATTTAATGGGAAAAAATAACAAAATTATAATGAGTTAAAGGCCATTTTTATAAAAGGAATTCGGAATATGGCAACAAAAGCGTATATAATAAGCCAGTGTTTAGTGCAAACTACAGACTAGTTTATAGTATAGACTATAAGCAAGTGAATAGTGTAAGCTATATACTAGTGTATAATAGTGTAAAATAAAATAAGTGTAAGGCTTGTTGATTGACAAGCATCTAGTATTGGATGTTTTTTTTAACCTGCATGAGAAATTGAATAGGCAATACAAGACAAAATTATGGTTGGAATAAACATTTTTTTTATTATAATCTGCTCAATAATTTAATGGCATTTATTTTTGATATGATTTCCGGCATATGTCTGGCGTGGCAACAAGTTATATGGTCCATTCGATCAATCTAATTTTTGACTAGTTTTTCCAATAAATCTGGACGTATGGCGTCAATTGTGGCTTGAATATTGGCTTCCAGTGCTTCAAGAATTGCTGATTTGTCGGCATAGAGCAATGACTTAGCATAACCCCATAAAAAGTTATCAAGAGGCGTTAAATCGCAAGAACGAGGTAGTCAGTTAACAGACCTTTTCTGGAAACAAAGTTTTCACATAATTGATTTTGCAATAAATCGATTGTTAAGCGAGCGGTATGGTAAGTTGCGCCGTCTTAATGGATCCATATATCGTTAATGTTTAGCTGATAAATTTTTGGAATTAGCATTTCTCGCAAGAAGCATACTAACGGAGGCCGCAAACAATAGACAGACCGGTGCCTGCTCACCGGGGGCTGCTGACTTCCGTAGCGCTTTATAAGTTATAGTAAAATTACTTTAAAAAAAAACGTGTTTACAAAAAGAACCAAAAGTACGAATTGTTTCTCTGTTTTGCCCTCAAATGAACTTTATTTCTTGATGTCTTTATGTTAAAGAACCAAGATTTTAAGTTTGCGCCAAATTATACTGAAAAAAACGTGTTTACAAAAAGTACCAAGACTACGAATTCGTTCCCTGTTTTGCCCTCAAATGAACTTTATTTCTTTGCTGCCTTTTTGTTAAAAAACCTAGGTTTTAAGTTTGCGCAAAATTATATTGAAAAAAAACATGTTTACAAAAAGTACCACAAGTACGAATTTTTACACTGTTTTGCCCTCAAATTAACATTATTTCTCTGCTGCCTTTTTGTTTAAGAACCAAGGTTTTAAGTTTGCGCAAAATTATATTGAAAAAAAAACATGTTTACAAAAAGTACCAAAAGAACGAATTTTTTCCCCTGTTTTGCCCTCAAATCAACATTATTTCTCTGCTGCCTTTTTGTTTAAGAACCAAGATTTTAAGTTTGCGCAAAATTATATTGAAAAAAAAGCGTGTTAAGTTAAAGTACCATAAGTACGAATTTTTCCCCAGTTTTCCCTCAAATTAACTTTATTTCTTTGTTACCTTCATGTTAAAGAACCAAGGTTTAAAGTTTGCGCAAAATTATATTGAAAAGAAAAACGTGTTAACAAAAATTACCAAAAGTACGAATTTTTACCCTGTTTTTCCTTCAAATGAATTTTATTTCTTTGCTGCTTTTATTTTAAAGAACCAAGGTTTTAAGCTTGCGCAAAATTATATTAAAAAAAAATAAAGTGTTTGCAAAAAGGGCGAATTTTTGCCCCGTTTCAATGCACGTTTTTTGTTAAAGAAACCTGTGTGTGTTCTTTGTATGTCCGAAATTATTTTGAAAAGACGTGTTTATAGAAAGTCCGAATTTTTACCTGTTTTTCCCTAAAAAAGTACTTGATTTTTTGCTGTCTTTATCATAGAGAGCAGGCTTTAATTTTAACAAAATTATTAGAAGAAAAAAAAAACGTGTTTGCAAAAAGTACGAATTTTTGTCCTGTTTTGCTCTATAATGGACTTATTTTGTTTGTCCGAAATTATTTTGAAAAAGTGTTTATAAAAAGTACAAAAAGTACGAATTTTTACCATGTTTTCCCTAAAAAAAGGTACTTAATTTGTTTGTTTTCTTTGTCATAGAAAGCAGGCTAAAATTTTAACCAAAGTATTGGAAAAAATGTGTTTGCAAAAAGTACGAATTTTTTCCCCGTTTGGCTCTTTAATGAATTATTTTGTTTGCTGCATTTTTGTCAAAGAAACGTGTGTGTTCGAATTTTTACCACGTTCTGTCGACTTTTTTTCTTGAACCTTCGCTTAGCTTATATATATAGAGATTACAATTTGGTGACTGGTACTTTCTCAAATTAAATATAATTACATGAAGTCAACACCCAAAAAATCTTAAAATTTTCCTTTTTAACACCTGACTGCACATATCAAATTGTTGCATATAATGCAATAACAAAACCCCAAAAAAAAGATGTTAAAAAAGTCTAACCACTTTTGAGGCAAAGTATTCAAAGGGTATGTGAAAACACACCTACACCTTGAAATCCCAAGACATATTAAATTGTGCCTGGCAGCCATATCAAAAGTGTCAATGTGTAAAAATGCATTTTTTCTGGTATCAGATTCCTAGAACATTTTTGGAAAATGGTTGAAAGCATTTAACAGGAGTTAGAAAGTCAAATAGTTACAATGACATTTGGATGATGGTAAAAATGTGTTAAAATTATCTTAATTTAATAAAGAAACTCAGGAAAAGTTTGTTAATACTTGAATTCGCTTAAAAAAAGTTTCGTATTTCAATTGATTTTTGGTTTAAGTAAATTTAAGATAAATCCCTTTAAGTTTTAACTATTTCATGTGCTTTTAAGTTATTTTTTTCCAGAGTTTTGCTGTTAACCTAAGTGCAATTATGTTGAAACATTTAAAAATTTTATTATTTTATGTCAAAGAACGGATTAGCCAGTTTAGTTAATTTTTTCGTTTCTGTTTTTAATCGTTTTTTTTTTTTTTTTTTGCATTTGCAAAGAATTTTTGATTTTATTTACTTTTCAATTTCCTCGTTTTAAATATTTGCTACTGCCAGGATGTGAAAAAGAAGCAAATAATCGGGATGTTTTCATCTTTAATTAACAAGAATTTTCATTTAAATCATACTAGCTAATACCCGGTTTGCTTTGCCACCCGTAATGAAATAAAAATGTAATAGTTAAAAAAATTTCACCATGAGAAATAATAAATTCCCAGATTCTATTTGTTTAAAAAAAAAAATTATAAATGTAAATAGTAAATTTATTTTCTTAAATTTTTCCTATTGTATATACGTCAAAATGCTCTTTCATGGGGCCCACTATTGACATTGTGCCCTTTATTCTCCAAATTGTTATATGAATATCAAATTTGTCTTGCAAAATTTGATGATTCTTGTCCAGATATACGAATTTTATTATTTTCATATTGGAGATACTACGTCATTTATTGCCACATTTTGGAGCCTAAAGTTTCTACAGTTTCAAAGTTATAAGAATTTTATTTCTGACTTCATACAGAAGGTGCCACGCCCACAATTAGTAATCCGCCCATTTTTGCCTTCAATATTCCTATTGATAATTAATAAGATGTTGTTTGTCGTGCTTAATTCCCAATTTTTTGTTGTAGGGGAATGTAAGAAAAAATAAACTCACAGTTAATTTTTGGTATTTTGTTTAGGCTTTAATATCGTTGCAAATAAGACTTTGTGAGAGTTTGTAACTCTTATTTACTCTGCGGTTTTATTTACTAATATCTTTGGCTTTTCCAAAAAAGTTCTTGGGAGAATGTTTCCTGATGATCTGGCCTAAGCAACCAGTGAAATGCGCATAGAAGCTAGCTTATCCTCCAACAATAAATTTCAGAGTAGTAATCAAGAATAAAAATTAGGAATTAAGCAGGACAAACAAAATCTTATTAATTATTTACATCATAAAGGAAGTGCCCAAAATATTTATATTGATGCTAAAGTTTCTTCCACAAAAATTCAGGATTCTAGCTGCTATTGTTTTCCAAATGTATACATTGTGGTAATTAATTCGCTCAATGCACGCCCACTTTTTTAAATGAACCCATTTCTTCCCTAAATGTTCATATGAATGTCAAAGTTGCCTGCACGCAGACAAAAAACATGTTTAAATATGGTCACCTCCAACAAAACTATTTTTAAAGAAAATTTTAAACATATTATGTTTAATTTAACTATATTATTGTTAGCGTCAACCATATTATGGTTGAATTAGTCCTCCATCAAGAAACCACAACCATATTATGGTTGCCTATAAACATGTTATGGTTAAATATGACAATAGTTTGTTTATAAATTAACAATAGTATTTTCGTCTTTTCGAAGAGCAACTATGGTTAAAAATCAACCATGCTATTATAAGTGTTAAACATATTTTAGTTATTTTTAACCATAACATGTTCGGAGGCAACCATAATATGGTTGCGGCTTCTTGATGGAGGACTTATTCAACCATAATATGGTTGTTGGTGACAATAATATGGTTAAATAACACATAATATGTTTAAAATTTTCTTTAAAAATAGTTTTGTTGGAGGTGACCATATTTAAACATGTTTTTTTTCTGGGTGTGTGCAAACTTTGATGACTTTAGCTGTTAGTTTCGAATATACATATATACGAATTTTAGTATTTACTTCATATAAGAGATGCCACGCCCACTATTGCTAATGCACCCGTTTCTTATCCAAATGTTTATAGAGATGTCAAAGTTGCTCTTGCAAGATTTTAGTACTCTAACTATTATCGTTTCCCAGATATACGAAATTTAGTATTTATTTCATATATTTCATATTGGTAGTCCGCTTATTTTTGCCCAAAATATTTATATTGATACTAAAGTTACTCCTACTAAAATTCGGGATTCCAGCTGTTATAGTTTTCCAAACATACGCATTGTTATATTTAATACATAAGGGAAGTGCCACGCCCACTCTTGTAAGTGGACCTATTTCTTCCCAAAATGTTCATTTGGTTGTTAAAGTTGCCTATGCAAAATTTGATGACTTTAGCTGTTATAGCTTGGCATATATACGAATTTTAGTATTTTATTCATGTGGGAGGTGCCACGCCTTTTATTAATAATGCATCCATTTCTTATCGAAATAATCATATAGATGTCAAAGTTGCTCTTGCAAAATTTTAGTACTCTAACTATTATCGTTTCCCAGATATACGAATTTTTGTACTTAATTCATGTGGAATATGCCACGCCTATAATCGCAAGTCTGTCCACTTTTTACCCAAATGTTCGTGTGGATGTCAACGTTAACGGTACTTAATTTCTATAATACTTATTTTTTAATTGGGCGTGGCACCTCGCAAAAAAATATAGTCTATGTTTCCTTCCAGACATACAGAAAGACGTTGTGAAAATTTCAAGAAAATCGGTCCAGCCGTTTTGCCGTCTATAGACGTATATAAACAAACACATATTCATTTCTTTATACATACATATATAGAAGATGTTAGTCCATGTTCTGTAAGTAATCAGTAGGTGTGTCTTTAAAAACTTGACAAATGCTAAATAGGAGAGGGAATCATGAATTTTTTAGTTTTGAGCTTTCACGGTTGATTCAACATGAAATCATTTTGATTTTAAATTGTGGCAAAATATTTCAAGCAATTGCTTTTTTTTCGTTTGTTTTGTACCTCCCTAGGGTTTCCATATGCTAAGTTAACAAATGAATGCAATCGGTATTTCTGTTTGTACCTCCCTAATATGCTAAGTTAACGAATAAACGAATTGAAATATTTTCATCACATTTCTTAGATTTTTTTCCCCCGTTAAATGTTAAAACTACAAGAGTTTATTCCTTTCGAACAAATTTTCCATTTTAACACTCATTTGAATCTTTTAATTTTAAATGTACACCTGGAAAAATAAAACTTTAGTAAAATATAAATTATTTTTAACTCAGAAATATACATTTGTGTGATTTTCGAAAGCGGGATTAACAGGTTATATGGTTATGTAGTTATATTAACAGCAACAAAAAGTATATGACAAAATGTTAATAAATGTATGTTGTTGTTGTGAATATAACTAAATAACCAAATAACCTGATAACCAGCCTTCCGTGAACAATCAAATTTATTTAATTTGGTTGTATATTATTTATACCAAATAATTTTAAGAATTGATAACTTGAACTTTTTATAAAACAAAATATGGGAATTATTTAATTTTTTGATAGTTATTTTATTATTTTAAAAATTTTTTAGATTACGCTTCTATAAGTCAAACTTAAATTTTAAAAGCTTTCTTGCCAAAAGTTCATTTAACTCAATTTTTCTCATATTTTGGCTGAAGGCAAATTAACGTTGAAGCTTCAAATATGTTAACATCCCAGGAAAAACTTTTTGATTTTTAGTAATAGGTGGTAGTTATTTCATACGTTACCTGGTAAGTAGTTGTCATTACAATTGTCATTATTTTGAAGACTTTAATAAGTACTTACTAGTAATGACCACAACAACTACTTATTACTTTACTGGTAACGCACTCAATAATTACTTATTAGGTTTATTAACTAGTGATTTTTTGGCTTCTGGTAAGTTTATTGTAAGTACTTACAATTCAACTTACTAGTAGTTAAATAATAACTAGATATTTTTTGACTTCTAGTAAGTGTATTGTAAGTACTGAATTCTGTGGACACCTCGAACAAAAATAAGTAGTTATTCAGCCGAAAAATAAGTAGTGTTTATTTTCTCCAACATTATTTGCTAACTTACTTGGTAAGTAAAGTTTTTGCTGGGATATACTTAGGAATGATTCTATACACTTCCAGAACATCTTGTATCTTCCTCTTACATGTTTCACTACAGTTACCCTTTAATTGGCGATGAAGAAAATTGTGTGTACATAAAATTTTACCATTATCAAACACCACCAGAATGTAATGCATTTTATCACCAGCTACGGCCTTCGTCAGCATTCCTTCTATCTCACTGAATAGTGCCACCTTATAAATTACATGTATCTAACTCAACAATTTGAACAAAACGAATGTAGGAATTGTTTCTTTTTTTATAGTACGAAATTTAACTCATAGCAGCACATTCGAAAATATGTTTAAAAAAATTAAATTTTTATTTTATCTGGAAGTTTATGCAAACAATTTCTTTGAGTGTATAATTGTCCTTGTTACTGCATGTGATCCTTAAAAAAAGAAATGAAATGTCAGGTATTCAAGTGCAACAAAGTACAAGTTACGAATACAATTTGCTGCAGCAAAAAATATACATAAATATCATTTTGAAAACGTTACTATGAGAACGAAAATAAAAAAGAGAAATAAATAAATGTTATTTTACTACTTAAATGCAGCTACCAAATAAATAAATACAAAATGTTTTTAAGACAAGAACAAAAAGGTTAATTTATTTTAAATTAACAACAAAACAAACATAAGGTAATGACGGCAAAAAAATATTGCTCAACTAAAAAGTAATTTTGGTAAAAATTATAAAGAAAATCGATTTTTTGTGTATAAAAAAGTGTGACTTTTTATAAAAAATATAACTTTTTATAAAAAAGTATGACTTTGTATTAAAAAGTATGACTTTTTATAAATTAAATTTTGACGGGAAAGTTGAGTTCTTTTCTGTTTGTCAAAAATTTTAAGCAAAACTGTAAATTTTTGCCCATAAAGAGCCTTTTTGCAAAATCTGTTTTTTTGACTTAAATCGAATAAGCAGTTCTTAACCTTAAAATTGGCAAAATACTTTTTAAAGTTTTTTTTAAAATTTCTTCTCTTACTAGAATTTTTCCTCTCTTTTATTATATATTAGTAACTGTTTCTTTGATTTTATTTATATCCTTTTAATACTGTAATTTGTTCTTGGAAACAAAATAAAAATATAAAATTCCATTTACTATGAATGGTGGGTCATTAAAGATTTTATTAACAGACTCACAAAATATTTATGAAGGCTTGTAAAGCTGATGAAAATTCTTTTTTTTTACCACATTTTTAGGAAGTAAAAGAGGTATATTGACAAATTGTATTTTAGATTTTGTCATAAAGTTCAGATTAAAGTAGAAACAATGCATGTTTCCTTATATAGAATTGTGCAAACTTCTAATAGTTGTCTATATTTTGTTTTTAACTAAACTTTTCTAAGTATTTTCTTTTCTCCAAAACATCGCTGTTGTAATTGAACTGTTTACATTTCGAATACTCCTTAAAAATTTTCCTCTTTCAAGTATCTTTTTTCCAAATTTAAAAAAGTCTATTAAATACAGAAATCCTCATCAGCAACAAAATTTTATTTTAAGAAAAAAAAGAACTGAACTTTCATTTAAGCTGTCGTACACCTGACAGGAAAGGTGAATTTAATGATTGTTTTTATAACATTTTATACCCAATTCTTTCATTTTTTTTTTTTTTTTTAATGCCCAAAAAGTAATAAAGTACAAAACAAAATGAAAATTGTAATAAAAGACACACACAGAATACACCCACTGAAATTGGCAAAAAAAAAGAAAGAGATTTGAAAATACTTGGAGCGTAATGTCCTTTTTTTAATGCAAGTGTTTCAATAAAAAAAGGATTCCTTTTTTTATCTAATGCTTACAGAAAGATATACATACATTTTTTTTCTGTTCGTAATTTTTTAATTCCCATATTAAAAGAACAACCAGATAGAAAAGTTGTTTACTCATACACTTGACTATAGATCAGTTACGTCCAGTTCATATACCCAATGGGGAAGCTTTTACAAAAGAGCTTTTGTGCATTCACACCGACGAGAGCTTAACAGCCATTTAAGGTCCAATTTGACGTGACATAACCATACCATAACCACTGTTTTACCAAAACGACATAAACATACCATACAAACCAATTCAATTTTGGTTTCTACGGTCATCGTTACGGCTGTGACATTATGTTTATGTCACGTCTAATTGGACCTTTAGATCGCGGCGACAACAATGCTTGCTGCTGCTTACTTTGCAAAGAAAGAACAACAAATTGTAAGCACTTTGCCAAGAAACAATAACAAATTGTAAGAGCTTTGAAAGTTGTTCATCGAATTTGCAAATATCAAAGTATGTGTGTTTGGACGTAACTGCTATATATAGATATTGGTATAGTTTAGTCTATATACTTGACTATAGATTAGTAAATAGTCCAGTATACATACTTGACTTAGGTAAAGTCTACAGTCTAGTCGACAATTTCAGCTTAAGACAAGTCGTCAGCTCATTATTGTTTTGGCGCATATGCCAAAAAATCGTAGTGAATAAAAACGACAATGAAGATCTACATAAAGTTTTCTAAAAATATACCCAATGGAATTTTTTGTATTTTCACCATTGCTTCTGGTATATCTTTTCAAGAAAAAAGTAAATTTTTGTGAACTTTCATGAATGGAGTTAAGGCCCAACTATAATATGCTTAAGCTCCTGTCAAAAATTAACAAAAATCTTTTCAAATGCATTTAAAAACACAAAAACAAAACCAAAAAACATTTGATTCCGTACGGAAAGTGCGATTTGTTTCGCACCTTGCTTAAGCAAATGACAGATTCATAAAAAGTTTCCTTAAGTTCAATATAGTTTGACATATATGATTTACATGTATTCGCCCATTTGCTTAAGCCAACTCAAGCATATTATAGTTGGGCCTTTAGAAGTTAATCGTATTTTATTGAAAGATAAAATTATTGTGTGTGCCGCATACGCCATTTTTCTAAATTTATTTCTAAAAATTAGACTTTTGTGCTGCATACGCATATTAACTGCTGGGTATTGAGTTGTTGACATTTTATTTTGCTTTTACTACTTTTTATCTTACGGCAATAAAGCAAAGCAAGAGTAAAATTTTTTTTCTTGTTGTCATTTTATTTTGCTTTCGCTTTACCTAGTTGTTTTTCTTACGGCAATGAAGCAAACCAAGAGTGAAATTTATTTTGTACGTTTTGCATTAGGAATTTTCAGCATTCTCCAAACAGTTGCGTGTAGGGCAAATAATACATAATAAACTTTAAAATAGTTAATATGGAGCAAAATGTATGCTTAATATCTCAGAAACCATAAAAAATTTCGTGAAACATGATTGGATTCAAAAAGTGGGTATTCAAAATAAATATACACCACACCTAACTCAATTTAAAAAAAAAAAATAGTTGGTAGGTCAAACCAATAATGAGCTGACGAAGTATAAAAGTCCAGTCTGTGCAGTCTAGTCCAAACACTAGACTATAGAGAAGCTTATATTACATTTATATAAACCATTTTTTAGTCTTGACTTTTATTTTGATAATGGAGGGGGAAATCTTGAATAGGCCTTAGATTGGATAGTCGGATTTTCACTGACTTTAACAAACTTCCCGTAACTTTGCGGGGTGGCCAGCTTTACTGCTGGTATTTCCTTACTTGCCGGGTTTGTGATTATATGATAGGCCTCGTCCTATGACTTTTGAGTAATTTCAACCTCTCACAATTCATTGCTGATGGATGTTAAATAAACCTTGACCATCGACCAATTTTGTTCTGATTTCAAAATGACCTTAATTGTACTTCTACACATGATCTAGCCCAGTTCGTAGGTCTGAAAATTAAGGGCAGCCAAACTTCTTGCTCTTCTGTCGGTTAAGGCATTGCTGGTGAAGAGGTTGTTCACAATCCTTGACTGTTACATTTTCAAAATGACTCAAATGAATCGCGCTTAACCTTGTATACTATCTACCTCTGGACACTAAGATGCCTAAGTGAATTGTTGTGCCAAAAGCGGTTCTTTAGTCGACAGTCTAGACTATACTTTAGACTTAACTTAAATCTAGTCTAGACAAGTTATAGTTTTGTTTTTAAAAGCAGAGAAATATTGGATATGGTCACCTCCAATAAATCAATTTGTAAAGAAAATTGTTTCAACAAATAACAGTTACTTTAACCTTATTGTTATCACCGGCAATCATATTATGGTTTTATATCATATAAGTCATCCATAAAAAAGCCACAACTGTATCATTCTTGCATCCAATCATGTTTTGGTTAAAAATAACAATAATATGTTTGGCACTAATAACAATATTGTTGTTTAGCAACTATAACACGTTGCTGTTGGAAAAGAGAACAATTTAGTTGTTAATTTAAAACCATTAAATTACAAGTGGTAAACAAATTATTTTTACCTTAGACCATACCATAATATGGTTACTGGTGACAATTATAGGGTTAAAGCAACCATATAAATATGTTTCGTTAAAATACGTTTTGTTGAAGATGAACAAATCGAAAAACGAAAAATGCAAGACCAAAAGGGAAACATAAAAAGCAAAATTTTACTTTGTTGTACAAAAAGAATTCTTGAAAAAGGTACGACAAAACAGGAGTGAGACATAAACGTGTAAATGACTGCCCCGCGACTGCCAAGAATGAAAAATTATCAATAAATTTTAAATTATTTTATGTTGTAAAATTCCTTTCTTCATAAAAATAATTTAATGAAAATTAAATTTGATGAACTTAAACCTAATTAAAAATATTAGAAATTTGGATTAAAAATTGTTAAAAGCTAAGACACGAGCTCTATTTTTACATTTGTACTTTAAGTTCTGCAGCAAAAGGTCAACAAGAAAGAAGAAAGAGAAACAAATGAATAATAAAAAAATAAACTTTGGACTTCGAGAAGAATTCTTGACACAAAGTACGAAAAAATGAGAAGTTAGGAAGAACATGTACATCAATTAAAAAAGATAATCATTCAAAGCAAATTTCGATCTACCAAACTATTGACTGGCAGCAGTCATCAATGGCTGTGAGTGTAAAACGGCAAAACACTCTGAAGAGATTGAGTGATTACAATCAGTGTTACCGTCGGATATTTTCAATAAGTACCAAAAAAGGGGATATCTACAAAAAAAGTGGCACCAAAAAGTGTATTTTTTTAAAAAAAGGGGGCACATCTTTTAAAATTAAAATAAGTACACCACATTTTGTATTTTTTACGCTTTTTTCCATTTATTATAATTTTTAATAACATTTTATAAATGTTATTGATCGTATTACAATGGACATACTACATACTTACTTACAAATGGCTCATTTGTTGTAAAAACTAAAATAAATATTTTGTAAATATTTCTCTTGAGAAGTAATTTTTAAACTCGTTTTCTGCCAAACATGTTTTTTGGATTATAACATTGTTGCAGCAAATAGAATATATATATGTAAGGTGTTTAATATATACATTTAGTAATACATTTCTTGTAATTTTTCTTCTGAATACAGTTTTTTTGATTCTTTGATCAAAACTTTTTAGAAGTTCCATTCCCCCAGATTCTTATGTTTTTTGGAATGCTTAAGACGAATATGAGCAAAGTTTTCTCCTATCACGTCACATTTATCAGATAAACCAATTATTGTCATGTTTTGTGCCACAATTAAAAACAAAATCCATAGTTTTATAACTATATTCTACAGTCAACCTAATTACAAAAGTTTTAAGCTATAATCGGATAAAAACTAGAAATCATATAACAAAAAAACAATTGCGCACTTTAATATAAATAAATGCACGGCATGCATACCTGCTACTTAATTTAAGTGCTAGTGTTTAAATTTCTTTATAATAAGATATTTAGTTTTTATCCAATTTCGTCTATTAATGCTTCAAATTTTTGTAATAAGGTTTATAGAACAAAACTATAAAACTGGATTTTGTTATTAATTGTGGTACAAAACATCTTCCGAAATTACAATTATTGGTATATCTGATATATGTGACGTGATAGGAGAAACCTGTGCTCATATTCATCTTAAGCATTCCAAAAAATATAAGAATCAGTTGAAATGGTTAACAAACTTTTTCAATGTCGTCCTGTGTTATTTATTAATGGTCAGTTTCATACATATTTTTTTTACAATTACTTGTTCTTAAAACGACTTCTATACTTTCGTAAAATGTCTTTACTTGGAAACCAATCTTTAAGGCTAACATCTAACAAAACAAAACTTTTAGGCTATTTATTACTTTATTTTTGATTGAAGCTAACTTAGAAAAAAAAAACGCTCAGCAGAAGCACTACTGTAAGGTAATGTAAAAATATGAGAGATCAAGTTGTACAAGTTTACATTGTATATGGGCAGTTCCAGCGAAAAGTCTACTTTTTATAACATAACGCCAAAAGTAATTTAAATTGTTTCTCAAAAAATTGTATATGTATAGTCAAGGTATATTTACACAAGGTAAACTCGTTGGCCCATATGTTTGTCAGCTGTTTACCCCTAGTTGGAACCCCAACGTCAAATTGCGTGTATATGAGCCAAAATTTCTACATGTGTGCGTTAAATTGTTTTTGTTTTTTATGAAGACAATTTTGACAACTCGGTTCCTTTTATAGAGCAGCATGTCTACACTCCCAAATGAGTCTACCTTGCGTAAATATAGCTTGTGTATAGTTTACTTTTTTATATTTTGGTGAAAAGCGCAACTAGCTCTACATTTAGTAACAAAAGGGATAATGGTGAACAACATGTTCCTAAAATACAACCTTATTTGGATTCTGGCGTTACATTAAAAAAAGTAGACTTTTCGCTGAAAATGACCATATTTACATTAAAACGAGCAAAGATTTTTAAATTTGATAACTTGAAAAATAAATCTATATAAGTCCAAAGTTAACTAAAAAAGGTATTATACAAAACGTCTTGCTCAATTCGCAGTCTTATTCAGTTTTGTAATGCAAGTCAAAATCCACTTCCGTTTTTTTAACGTCACGCCAGCACATGTTTTTGCTTATATCTGCAAATCCTTAGCGTCGATTGCTGTAATTTTTTTCTGAATATAGTGCTACTTCATTACTTTGTCTACATAAAAATCTTGTTCACAAATTTGACTTCTTCATTTATTTTATTTACATTTTGTGGAACAAATATCATGACACGTCAAAATGGAAATGCCCATATATTCATCAAATCTATTTTTCAATGTTCCTATTTCACGCCAAAAAACTTCAGCATTCGAAATTTAAAATATGTGTTCATAATTCGTGTCATTTACTTTACTCTTTAGAAGTAAATTAATGTATTGAAAAAAATCAAACAGTAAATTTTTAAATTTAGATACATTGTATGTATGTGTTTCTATTTACCCTGAAGGAAACCTGGGTGCAAGTGTCTTCAAGTCACCAGTTATGCCGACTATCTTGGTGACATTGCCAACGAAGTGTCTACACTACACTACATTTGCCACTATATTTGGCTTTAATACGAAAAAAATTTTATCAATAACAACTGAGAAGTACAATTCCTATAAAAGTTGAAGAAATAATAAAAAAAAATTGTTATAATTTCGCATTTGTACTAAAAGTGTAGACTACATTTACTAAAATGTACTAGTGATTCTCTGGTTCCAATGTCTACATATGTTCCCAAAGGAACAACCTAGTCAGTAGTACCAATGTCAGTAGATTTCCAATGACATGCACATGTTAAATGTCTATAGTAAATAACATTGTCTGGGGTATAACAAGTCACTGGTACAGGTGACTGTGTCAATAGTAAATCAGTACAGATTGACTAGTGACATTTCCTGCAGGGTAATTATTCGCAAGATATCCAAAGCTAACTACGCATATCAATAAAAAAGATTGCATATAAATTTGCTTACATATACATATATTAAAACAGTTTTTACTTATTTTACTTACATATATATTAAAGAAAGAAAAAAGTATATTTTCCTAACGTAAAAAGTATCAAAAAAGTGGCAAGAATAACAAAAAGTATCACATTTGGGTGTATTTTGTAAAAGTGGCCAAATAGTATCCAAGCAGTCGAAAAAGTGGCAAATTACTACTTTAGTGGCACCAACGGTAACGCTGATTACAATTGAAGCATGTAAGGTTAACCTGTCCGTGAACGTGGGTTCGATTCCCCGGTCAGTCAAGAATGAAAAATTATCAATAAATTTTAAATAATTTCATGTTGTAAAATTCCTTTCTTCATAAAAATAATTTAATAAAAATTTAATTTTATAAGCTTTTCTGGATTAAAAACCATAAACGGTTCAACAAGAATAACCACAATACTAATTATTAAATTGAAAATAGATAATTTATAACAGAAAATTTCGATACACCGCACAGTGGTTAACATAAGGTGTGTGCATCTTAATAACCTGTCCGTGAACGGTGGGTTCGATTCCCCTGTCATTCAAGAATGCAAAATTATCAATAAATTTTAGGTCATTTTATGTTGTAAAATTCCTTTCTTCATGAAAATAATACAATGAAAATTGATTTGAATGAACTTTAGCCTGATTAAAACATGAAAATATTGAAAAAATTTCGAAAATCGGTAATACCAACATTTAAAATTCGTTGGCAGAAGGCGAACAGAAAGAAATGATATTCGATTTTTATGACGATGTTGAAATGAATATGAAAAAACAAATTAAAGTTTAATGTCCCACTTATTCAAAAAAAAAAACGAATCTTAAAAAAACACTCACCCATTCAAAAGTTACAGATTTTTGATCCGAAAATGACCAAAATTTTCCACTGTGCACCGTATGAATACCATCGGTTAAAAGATTGAGTTTTGACTATAGGTGCAGCAGTGGCGGAAAGGGTCAAACTGCAAAGATTTTTGATGATGAGAATGTGGTTTTTCTGGAAACATGTAAATTTGACCGGAGTTCAAGCCCTGCCTGGTTTACTCAAGAATGAAAATGTATCAATAATTTTTTTTTCATTTCAAGTTGTAAAATTGCTTTCTTTATTAAAATAATTTAATAAAAAATTAAGTTTGATGAACTAACCCAGATTTAAAATATCAAAAAAAAATTTTATCAAAAAAGCAACATTTCTCTGCGTGTACAGGAAACAGTTAAAGTGAATAAAGATTAAGCTCCAAAAAGATTATAGACACATTCAGCCAATATTTGACCAAAACAAGTTGTTATTAAATGTGTTTACATTAAAAAAAATATTAATTCCATTTATTTAACCCCTCCAACCACTGTTGCCAACTTTCTTTGAACACTTCCCGCCAAATCGGACTTAAAAACCGCTAGAAACCGCTAAATTAAATATTTTATAAAAATACCGCTAAAACCTTAACATTTTTAAAAATTTTATGTAAATCTATATATAGGATGCTTTTTCAAAAGTATACGACTCTCAAACTACGTTGCATACTAAGGTTTCCAACTTCTTTTGCTATTTTAATCCCAAAATACAAGTTTTAGTAACGTATTCGGCTATGCTGAATCTTTGATACCCTACACCTACAGTTGGAAAATTCCGGAGTGGTCTTTATATGGGACCTATGGTAAATTACTTTCTCAAAATAGAATACAGAATCTTTACGATTTACGCTTTACGATTTTACGCGTACTAAAGCTTTTCCCGACATAAATCTTTATGTGGGGCTAATGGTAAGTTATCGACCGATCGGCTCGAAAGTTGACAGTGCAATTTTTGGTCATATAAAACTACGACAGATTAAAATTTATTACAATAGCATTATTTGTTACCGTTTTAGGCGAACTAAAGTGTTTTTAGAGAATGGGCTTTTTATCAGGCCTATCGTTAATTATGGACCGATCGTTGTGCCGTTTTGAGCAATTAAATAAAATTAATCAGATGAAAGTTAGTGAATTCTATTGCATGGGATCTATCGAGATAATTTAGATCAATTTCTTTTGTTTCAAAATTGTTAGCAAACTAAAGGCCCAACCATAATGTGCTTAGGTTGGCTTAAGCAAATATACGAATACATGTTAATCCTATGAGGCGAGCCATATTGAACTTAAGGAAACTTTTTGTTAAACTTTATGAAACTGTCATTTGCTTAAGCAAGGTGCGAAACTGATCGCACATTCCGTACGGAATCAAATGTTTGTTGATTTTATTTTTGTTTTTTTAATACATTTGAGAGACTTTTTGTTAATTTTGGACAGTAGGTTAAGCAACGCTATTCATATTATGGTTGGGCCTTTAAAGTTGTGAATTGTCACACAACAAAATACATACTAGCTAAAAACCCAAAAAATGTTACATGCAATCTTCGGTTCACTAAAACTAGTAGTTTTTAGCCAGAAAAACAAAAAAAAAAAAATAATAAGAAAAAGTATAAAATCTTTAGATTTTATATTTGAGAAAGGTTTATGTAGCAAAAATTAACCGCTTGGAGATGTTTGGAAATCACTAGATTTCCCGCTTACCGCTAAAACGTATTTTTTCCCGCGGTTGACATTTCAAAAACGCTAGATTTAGCGGAAAAATCTCTAAATTGGCAACAGTGCCTCCAACCCATATTTAAGTCTTTAACATTTTCTCTTTCTTTAATTATAATTTTTAGAGAACAAAGAAGTATATTTTAATATGCTTTCAATCAAACAAACTTAAAAAATACATATTTAAATTAAAAAAAAAAAATGGCTGTTACATCTGCAAATTTAAATTATGTTTTTGCGTTTCCTCTAAAATCATAAACTTAAGTCAAGACAAAGTAATTTAAATAAAATAATTTAAATTTAAAAATTTTTTTATTAATGCTAAAAGAAAAACCACTTAAGATTTATAATGAGAATGTAATGAGGGGTGGGGGGAGGGGATATTTTGTCAAAAGTTATTAATGCGGATCTAACTCGCATTCTTAAATGCGTTAAGAAAGCTGCAAAGGCCACCTAAGTTTTAAAAGCTTTTCTAGCGTTATTTCTTTCATTCTTTCTCAAACAAAGAAAAACTTCAGTTGAGTTGTTTAAGTTAAAGTCATTTTGGCATTTTGTATTTAACTTTTGATTAAGGTTTTCCCTAAATATGAAATACTATACAAACATTTACTAAAGGCCAAAAAAGGAACTTCGAAAAAAGAAGAAAGAAGAAAAAAATTGCCAAAAACTTTTGTTTAATTATAGACAAACAAACAAAAAAAGAAAAAGAAGACAAACAAACTGACAGTCAGTAGGCGAAATGTAAGAGGATGTGTCAACAGAAACTTTAATATAACTGTGCAAGAGGCAGTGTCAACAGAAACTTTCGTTAAGGACATAATTCTTTTTTTAAAAGGCTTTTGGAGAAATAACTTTAAATAGTACCTTTAAACAAAAAGCCTTTCTTTAAATTAATTTTAGTTATTTAATGGGATTTTTCTTAACAAAAACAGCCGTTAAAATAAAACTTTATACAAAAGTACGGAGTGTTAAAAAAAAGTCCTTTTTTATAAAAACCAATAAAAAAAAAAAAAAACATAAGTACCGATTGAAACATAAAGTACCTTTTAATAAAATGTACCTCTTTTAAACCAAATCACCTTTTCGAATATAATATTTAAAGTAAAACCAGTGTTCGAAAATAAGCATTATATACTGTTCTTTAGTGTTCTGTACGACAGAAATGTGGAAAACACAAACGCTAATATTGTTTTTGTAGTAAATAAATGCCTTTTAAAAAAACCTTTCTCTGTTTGTGATCTTCATAAACAAAAATAATACTATACTTATCCAATCCAACATAAAAATAAGAACATTTTATTGCGAAACTTCGTTGTATTCAGTTCAGTACATTAATGTTGGTTCGTTTCAGTTGTGCTCAGCGCCTTTCTGGCTGGTAAATTAACTCAAATTTTTTTATATTTTTACTTTTTGGAAAAAATTGATACGTAATATTCATATCTACCCGCTGTAAAAATATCGTACTATTTTGTCAAATTTTTGTTAATAAAACGGTTGGTTTAAAATTTCTTTTTCATAAGATTTTAATATTAAATTAAAAATGGTTTTGCTTCTACTTAAAATTTTTAAATTTCGATTTACAACCCTCTTTATGATCAAGTGCGATATGTGTTTTTAACGAAAACAAAAAGCCAACAAAAAGTTTTTACGCAAACAAAACATGTGTACAATACACACACAGGCTTTTCGTCACGTAGTCGTGCAAATTGCCAAGCCACAACAACAATTACTAGTGAGAAGCGTTACTAAAATTTTTTGTTTGCTCATTTCTTCATCAATATGAAAAAAAAACACAAAAGAAGATTAAAATAATATATGTTTACAGAACCACTGCAATTGTGTGGTTTTATAACGGAAAACAGAACACTACATAATGTTTGTTACTCTCTTGAACATAGTAATGAATGGTATTAAGTGTTGTGTTACTAATACACAAACACTAAAAAATAGATATTTTTCGGTTTATTTTCGAACTCTGCTTTTAACTGCACAATATTTTTGAAATTATACTCCAAACCACTACAAATAGTGAGTTAGGGTATAATACGTATGCCGTTCTATCATCTTAAAAGAAAAAAATGATGTTCGTGTCAGACTGTTTTTAGTTCTCCAATGCAGTTTCGGATTTCAAACCAGCTAAATAATCTATATATAAATCGGCTAAGGCAAAACAGTTAAGAACACTTTCCTCCTCTGTATGTCAACCGATTTAAAAAAAACACACACCATTTGAAAGATATTTACTTACAGAAGTGCACAATATATATTTTATTAAAAACTGTTTAATATTTTCGGAGTAATAAGCTACTAACACATATGTACAAAATACAAATTTTTTTTTTTAATCATCAAATAGGGTGCTCGATTATTTCACATTTTTAAGAAACCGGTTTTCGAATATATCGACCATATAAATACGGGATATTAAATTTCTTTATTTTACTTTTCCGTGTTGCATGTGGTGATTTATTTAACTTAGAAACATAATAATATAGGTGCAGGGTCCTGAGTGAATTAAAACTTATAAGATGAAAAATGAATAAGAACATGTAAGGGGAGCTTTTTGGTACTTTTTCGTTCAACATCTGGTTTTTAGATTAATTTTCGTTAATATTAGACATAGAAAAAAATTAGAATGCAATGACCTGAGTGGAATATAATTTACAAAGGAGATTTTATGATACTTTTTTGTTTTTCAATTGATATTTTCTGATATTTTTTATAGAAGAAGGTAGAATATGAACCAGAAGTTGGTCCCTTGCATTTACTTACTTTTTACCGTTTTTAAACGAAACAAAAGCTTATATTTAAACAAAAAGTGCCTTTTAAAAGAAAACTACCTGTTTTGTTTCAATCAGCCCTTTTTAAAACAAACTATCCGTGTTAATTAAAAACTATTTTTCTTATAACGTTTTGTTTCCATTTAAACAAAAAAGTCTTTTTTACACAAAAGGACCGTTCAGAACATAGAGAATCTTTAAAAAAAAATTAAAATTTTTTATTCAAATGACTTTTTTGTAGAAAAAAAGAAAGTTCAATTAAACAAATGTTCGTTTTTGAACAAAAAGTACCTTTAGAAAAAAATTAGCTTTAGAATAAAAAGTATCTTAAAAAAAAACTAGCAAATTTTTAATATGTAAATGTTTGTTAAAAATTAATTTTTAAGAAACATAAATTATCCAATCCTTTTGAAAAGCACCTGTACAATAAAAACTCCGCATGGCAATAACAATAAAATTTTTGGTAAACGCTTTAAAAAAAAATTGCCATTTCTGCAACGCAAATAACTTCTTTTTATGCAACAAGTACACTTTTAAAAAGTACTTAAGAAACAACAAGAAAGAAAGTATAATCGTTCAAGGCCGGCCATATGATACCTTAAACCACAATATTTAAACCAGTGTTCGAAAATAAACGGAACATTATTAAGCGTTCGGCTCACACATCCAGGAACGATATCTATTTTTTAGTGTTTGTGTAAACGAACAAAAACCTCTACGTCATGCACATGTAGCTGGCCAGATCTTTTAAGAATTTAACAGTTATTTAAATAAATTTCTAATTCAGCTAGGTGTTTGAGTCTCCAGTGGGGTAATTCTCTAACTTTTTACCGACAAAAATTTGTCGTTAAGTAGAAAATTTCAAGTAAAAATTTTAAACATTTACTACTTAACGACAAATTTTTGTCGTTAAAAAGTTACAGAATTACCCCACAGGTACCTCCACAAATATTGTTAGCTATCGTTTTATGAAAAAAAAACAACAAAAACAATTTATGTAGATTTTTTCCTCTACACATCACATACGTAGCGCATATATCTGGCCAGATACACTTGTATTTTGTATGAAGAACAATGTAATTTATTTACATTTTTTATTTTTTTTTTCTTGCGTTTGTTTACTCAAATCAACAAAAACTGCATTTTATTTGTACTATTAAAATTTACTTTATAATTTTATAACTACTAGTTTTGAATTGAAATTAATCCAAATAAACTTTAAAACCATTATTTGTTTGAAATTAAAAAATTTTATTTCTCGTTAATTTTTTTCTGGGTAGGTGGGTTAGCATGTACTAAGAAAAAAAAACAAAAAAAAATAGAAAATATGCATCTGCCTGGCGTGCTAATAATATAACAAAGTAATATTATCACTAAAGTAGCTTTTTTTCATATAAATCTATTGAAATACATAGAGTATCTGGCCAGATTCATGCGCTACTTATGTGACTACCGAAACATGTGCATGAGGGTTAATACCGTTCGTAACTATTTTCAAGAAAGAGCCGAATATTTTATAGTGTACTGTACCCATGTTCTGTAACTTTAGTGAGAACGTCTAGCATCGAAAAGATGTGAAACAAAATATTTTATCGTTTCTCGAAAAGTGAGAAAAAATTGTGTCTGTAACCAGGGTTGTCAGATTTTTTGAGCTCCATCGCCATGCCGGATGTCAGAAATCGCCATAAATCGCCAAACGTCCATTTTGTTCAGTTTTAGTAACATTTTTTTTATTAAATTGAATTTTGCATGCAAAAAAAAGCTTGTATAACATATCAGCTAAAAATCGCCAAAAACTGAGAAAAAATACAAAAAAGTCGCCGAAAGTAAATTTTGTTTAGTTTCTGTTATTTGTTTTTTTAACATAAAATGGAGATCATATATTCAGTTAAAAAACTAAAATTAAGTACACAAGATCGATTTCATTATAGGTGTTTTGACCTGCATACATACTTTTAGAATTAAATAGTGAATGAATATAAAATTCACTTAAAATGATAACAAAACAAAAATCGTGTGAAAAAAATTGCCAGATTTTTTTTTAATTAGTAATGATAACAAAAAATGACAAACTGCTAAAAAAAAATAGCTGAAATAATATAAATGGTAAAAATAGCCAAGTATATCGCCAGTTATATCGAAAATCGCCAAAAAAAAAGCCAGTCGCCAAATGGAAAATCCCACCGCCAAACACGTTTCAAAATCGCCATGTTTGGCGAGAAATCGCCTTATCTGAAAGACCTGTCTGTAACTCATGTCGAAAACTATCAAAAGAGATTACGTCGTTACGTCATAAATGTCATAATATTCTACTCGAAGCCGATGTGACATTGCAGACGTTAGGAACGCCAGTCACACATATCGTTGACGGCGACTAAAACTTACAAAAATTGAAAAATTTTTCAACGACGGCGGCAAAAATACAACCGTCGGCTATACCAAGTAATGTAAAGTGCGACTTTAATGTTTGTTGTTTGCAAACGAGCTTTGAAAACCTGCGAATATCTTATAAAAATGTTGAACCCAAAATAATTTAACAATAAAAAAATGTGCCAAGAACAAAATATTATTATTATTATTCTTTGTATGTATTTTGCATTTTTAATTGAAATCTTTTCTCGCCCCATTTTTATTCGTGAAACAAAAATGTTACAGACACACTTTTTCTGTAAATTGGCGAGTAATTTTCTTACGTGACAGCTAGTACTCGCCAAAAAAAAAAATTACAGACACAGTTTAGTGAAAAAAACAGTGGTTTGTTTCAAGATATGGCATTTTTGTTTCATTTCACACATTTCAATCGAAAAGTTTCTCGGCGCGAGAGTTACAGAACATGAGCACTGTTCCTCCTCCTTATCTTGACGTATAAAATAAAAAATACTTTCAGAACAAAATGTTACCTTCTATTTTTATTCCTTATGTTGGCTTTGTTAACGCTTAATCACCCCAAAAAAGTACTTTTCTCTGAAAATATTTATCCCTCATTTCTAAATGTATGTCTACAGAATATTTTTTAAACTAAAAAAAAATCATAAAATAACTTAACAACAAAGTTAATAAACTTTTAATTATAATTGGATATCAAAAAGTTTTGATCAGCATAAGTTGGTTGCGTTCATAAGAACACGTATCAGCTTTTGTCCTTCTTTTACAAGAATTTATTTATGGAAGTGATAAACCACAAACGGATTAGATTTACCAAGAAATAAGAAGAATATATTCTCATATTTTACTTGTTCTATCAATTCTTCTTTTCCTTAACTTTATTATGACAATTAAAGTTTTTCAATGATTTTAAACACTTTATTTAACTTTATAAGTTTTTTTTGTTGCTTTAGATGGAATAAAGTAAAACTTACACAAATACCTCTTGAAATTTTGGGAAAAAAGTTTTAAATACTTTTGTTTTAACATGTCTTGTTATGGATTGTTGTTAAAAGCAAAAAGCATTCAGATTTTTGCTTCAAATCAAATTGATTTAAAACAAAGAATCGTGCTTTCTCTTGGGTAAAAAAAGCTCTTAAATTGAATTTTAATATTTAAACAATCCTTTTTTTTTAAAAAAAAAAGTAATATTAACACTTAAAGTACTCTCCCCTGAAAAACTTTGTATTGCCCAAATAAATTCTGAAACTACTTTTCTTTAATTTCCTAACCAGTTCTAAAATCTTATCAGGACACTGTAACAAGACACAACCACACAAACCCAAACTTTCAATTGAAATAAACTTGAAAACTTTTTTTGATTCAATCGATACATTTCCTCTGTCTAATTGCAATTGTAAATAAGAATTAGATCTTTCTTATCTTAAGATGGCAAATAAATGCTAGAAAACGAAACAAAAAAAAAAAAAAAACTGAAACTAAAACTAAAACTCAATTAAATTAATTGTTTAGATTGAAATTGCTGGAAATAGAGATTTGAGTTTGGCGAGCAGAAAGAAGAAGTGGCATAAAATGCAGTGTTTAGAAAACGCAAAGGGGGAAAAAATGTAAGAGAAAACAAATATTTAATAATATATTTGTCATTATTGTTTGAAAGCATTCAGACCTAAGGAGATTAGATACCCTTCACCACAGTGCGATAAGAACAGAAGGGTGTTAAAATATACACCAATACCCCGGTTTGCGTTTTCGAAGTTGCGTCTTTTTAAAATTTCTGTGATTTCGAAGTTGCGTCATTTTTGTTTCACTTTGCGTCGCATGGCCTCGAAGTTGCGACGCTAGTACTTCGACTTGCGTCGTTAATATAAAAATGTTTGTACAAAGCTTAAACAGAAAAAGGGGATATCCCGTTGAAGTCTAATACAAATACGTATGTATGTGAAGGTTGTCTTCTAATTGCAACTGGTTTCAAATTACATTTGCTGACGTTGAGTTGAATTTAAATATTTTGCAGCAACGAGTGAAAAAAGCAACTAAGCTTAAAGCAAAAACTGGGCTTTTTGTCACGTTCTAAATCAAGGGAAAAGGCTGTTGATATTGAAAGAAATCTTGAACTGACGCTGATAAAATTAAGAAATTTGTTGAAACAAGAACATCGTTACAACATTAACAGGTTACACAAATGAGTAAAGAATAAAACAAAAGGTTATTCAAAACAAAAAAAGCTTTAACTTTATTTGAAGATCTAAAATAAAATTATCCGTTATAAAGTCTATTAAATCAAAATTTATTTTTTCAGCTAAAATTATGAATCTCGGAACCAATTAAATGAACATCATTACAAATGTATGAAAAATCGTGCTTCGGTTCGCGTCGTTTCGGTTTGCATCGAGTTTTTCCGGTCTCAATTAGCGACGCAAACCTTGGTATTGGTGTTTAAATGGTAAACATCCTTCTGTTCTTATCTCTTTGAAATCAAATAAGCGAAATTTTTTTAGAACAGATCTCGGATAACGAAGCTTTTTGTACTTAACTAAAATACTTGTACTCTGTATGCTTGTTCCTTCTTTGGTTCTTGCCATTCTCAAGATATACAAAAATCTAAAAGGTTTTTTTAAAGAGTTTGTGTATTTATAACCCATCTACATATGTGTACAAATTTAGAAGATTTTTCTTTAACTGTTTTTTAGACAAAAACAAATCTATTTTGGGCCACGCCCACTTTTTAAATCCGCCCATATTTCGTCAGATGCATTGTATTGATATAGCAAATATATATAAACTTTTGCTCTAGCTGTTTTCCAGATATACATAAATCTAAAATGTCTTGGATTAGGACGAGCCACGCCCACTTCTTCTTAGAGAGGCTGTGTTTTAATTAATAACCCAGCTATGTGCATCAAATGTTGAAAATTTTTCTCCTGCCGTTCTCTAGATATAAAAAAATATATATTGTGCCACGCCCACTCCTCCAATCCTGCCCAGATTTTGTCAGGTTTTGTGTGTTGATAACCAAGATATTTGCAAAAAATTTTGCAATATTAGCTCTTGCTTTTCTCAGCAATATACAGAAATCGTTATTGTTTTTTTTATGGGAGGTGCCAAGCCTACTCTTTGCTCATATATCTGCCATTTGCGGACCGAACTGGTTAGATTTCAATAGCAAAATCAAAAGAAGCAGATGTGATATAACAACCAAGTGCCAATTATTGTTGCCAGATGGCCAGACGGACATCATTAGATTATGGCATCAAATTGCCATTACGCATGAAATACAACTAATTTAAATGATCGCCTTTAGACTGGTGGCAGTAGTCGATGTTTGAGGCAGTTTTCGACCTCTTTTCGCACACTACGGGCGGTATCTCGGCGATAACTTGACGAATATTCACGTAAACGCGATCTTTGAAATAGCCCCTTTAAAAGAAACGAAGCGTTTCTTAAGAACTTGTTTAGCATTTTTTTAAAAAATTAATAATGGATTTTGCAAGTGCTTTTATTTCAAAGATCTAAAACTCTAAAATACAATAAGTTCAAATAATCTTCATTAAAGGGTACTTTACACTATCACACAAGTCTATCGTACTCCAAATTATTATTTAAGATAGACTGTAAAAAATCGAATTTAAGTTTTTAAGTGTGTATTATCACTATCATAATGAAATATTCAGGTATGTGATGGAAATCGATTTAAAAAACAAAACGATCCTAAAACGATAATATCATTTTCAGTATCTTAAACAATTTATTTGTAATTCTGCTAAGTCTACATTATTTAAAATTTTATTTTATATAGTAAGTTATTTTGTTATTTACTGTATTTTGAACAAGACTTTAAGACTTTAATTCAGAAATAAATTTTAAAATCGCACGAAATTCATCACACCTTTTAAAAACGATGGTTTTGAAATCGATCAATTTTCATCACATGCGTGAATAATTTTATTTGCTTCTGTTAAAATGCAACCCTTAACAAATGAAAAGTATTATTGTTTAGAAAAATTTCAAAAAAACAATGAAGTCGTATTGGTGTCAAATTTTTTTTCGTAGTACTTGTCATTTTCATAACACATTGCATTCACACTACGACACTTGAGTTTTTGACATGTCTTAATACAAAGTATAATAGTGTAAAGTACCCTTAAGATGCTAAAGAAAATTTAAATAAAAAACTTTATAACAATGAGAATAAAATTTGTTGTAGCAATCTCAATTTATAATTAATATGTTATTTTCTTTTAGAAGAATTTAATATAATTTTAATTAAATTTCATTTTAATTAAATTGTAAATCGTATATTCATTTAGTCATCAAAGACACTTTCATCAAAATTTTTAATAAACTTTATTGCAAGTACAAATGTAGTTGTATTTCAATTTTATTACATTTCCGTTTCCTTACTTCTAACATTTTTCTTTAGGCTGTTAGCTAAATAGAGAACAAGTGATAGGTTTAATAGTTTATTGGAAATCAATCACTTTCTTATCCAAATAGTTTCTCTCAAAATTCCCATTTAACAAGAATTTCATTCAATCTTTTTCGTTGATGTATCTGGGGCAACAATAACAAATAATAATTGTGGAAAATCTTAACATGTGGTTTTGTAATTGCAGGATTGTGGGTGGGAATGTGGTGTTTTTATGTCCTCAGGATTCAGTATTATTGTTGTAACCGGAAATTAAAATGCGGTTTGAATATGTAGTGAAGTATTTGACTAAAAATATTTTAGGTCAAATTTTCATGTGCAATATAACAAATCATACACATTATGAGGTTTTATAAATTTTTTATTTTAAATTTATATCTGAAATCTTTGTAAAAGGAGAAAATAAAATTATCTTTTGAAAATAATCATTTAACAAAAAAACAAAACAATTAATCAATAAATTTAGAAAATATTATTTTAAAACGAGGCATTTTTAACAAAAATTCAATTAAAAAAATAGAACATTTTTAACGAAAAAGTCCTTTTTTTTAAATAAGTACGTTTAAAGCAACAAGAACTTTTGAAAAAAATTTATTTTAAATAGGTAACTTTAAAAGAAAAAAAAAAATAGAAGATTTTTAATGAACAGTACCTTTTTTAAAATAAGTACGTTTAAATCAACAAGTACTTCTTGAAAAAGGTACTTTTTTAATAAAAACAAAATAAAATATTTTTAATGAAAAGTATTTTTTTTTAAATAAGTACGTTTTAATCGAAAAGTACTGTTTTAAAAATTTTATTTTAAAAACATACTTTTTAAAAAAATTAAAACATTTTTAACAAAAAGTAATTTTTTATAAAAGGACATTTAAATTTTTTACAAAAAGTATTCTTTCACCAATCTATTTAATTGGTATTGCAAAAGTTTCATTTTCAACCAAAAAATCTCCTTTAACGAAAGTAGTTTTCGAACTAACGAGAAAAGTAGTTTTTATTAAAATAACTACGTTTAAATTAACAAAAACATTTTTTAAGGGGTACTTTTTAAACAAAAAAAATAATAAAACATTTTTAAAGAAAGGTACTTTTTTAAAATAAGTACATTGTAATCAAAAAGTACTTTTTAAAAAATTTTATTTTAAAAAGGTAACTTTCATACAAAAAAAAAATTAAACAATTTTAACAAGAAGTATTTTTTCAATATAAAGACATTTTAAATTTTTTTACAAAAATTATTCTTTAACCAATTTATTTAATAGCTCTTGCTTTTCAAGGAAAGTAGTTTTTGAACTAACGAGAAAAGTACTTTTTTTTAATAAGTACGTTTAAATCAACAAGAGCTTTTTAAAAAAATTTAGTTTAAAAGTGTACCTTAAAAAAATAGAAAATTTTTAAAGAAAAGTACTTTTTTTAAATAAGTACGTTCAAATCAAAAAGTACTTTGCTTAAATTTTATTTTAAAAAGGTACCTTCTAAACAAAAAATAAATAAAACATTTTTAACAAAAAGTACTTTTTAATTTAAAATTTTTTTACAAAAGTTATTCTTTAACCTATATATTTAATTGCTATTGAAAAAGTACAATTTTCAACCAAAAAGCGCTTTTAAATAAAAGTAGTTTTTGAACTAACGAGACTTTCTAAGTTTTACAAGATTTTAATCGATTCATTCATTTAAATTCTAACTAAGAAATTTTCCTGTCCAACGTGCGAGCTTTTTTATATCTTGCATGAAAGTTTTACACTATGGACATTTCTGGCCGGACAGGCAAAGTTTGTAGGCAGGAGCGGAACAACTTCGTCTGTTTGTTTCATGTCGGCAAACCTAAAATATTGCCGATATATCGGTTACATCCCTACACAGAAGAAAATAAAAATTGATTTCAATTAAAAACTTTGCGATTTTAATTAAAATATTAAAATATTAATTTAATTTTCACCAGTAAACAAATTAATAGTATCCATTAAATATTTTTTGATGTTAACAACATTTCGATAATTAGTAGTCGCAAGGGACCGGCCAATTCTTACGAATTTTAGGGGTTTTTGATTTAGCGGGATTTCGATTTAACGGGGTTAAAATAAATACGAATTAACAGGGTTTTTTCAAGCGGCCGACAGTTTATTACGAATTATCGGGAATTACGATTTATCGGGGTACGAATTATCTGGACTTGACTTTATAAGTAAACGTTTAATTCATTTGAATAAATTTTTAATTAAAAATAGTTTATTTTTAATTAAAAGTTTATTCCAGTTTGTTTTTATTCGACCTTTTTATATATCGTGTATGTTCGTGATCGCTAAACTCAAAAACTACTGGACCGATTTTGACCAAATTTTATATGCATCCTCTATGGGCCGTGCGTAGTGTTTCTGTGTAGTATATCTTCTTATCTAATCAACCGGTTTTCTTAAAATTTGACATGCAGACACCGTAACATCTAATCATTAAATTTGTGATTTGAAGGGAAATAGGGCAAAAGGGATAAAGGGGGTAAAAGCTCTTCCTTCCTATATCTTCTTAACTAATCAACCGGTTTTCTTAAAATATGACATGCAGATACTGTAACATCAGAAAGGAAATAAGTAATAGGGCGTGAAATATGACAAACGGGGTAAAATCTCCCCCTCCTTATATCTTCTTAAATAATCAAGTAAACGTTTAATTCATTTGAATAAATTTTTAATTGAAACTGATTTTATTTCTGATTAATGGTTTAATTGAAAAAAAATTGGCTAGAATTTGTCTGTGTTTTTTTTAACAAGAAATACCTTTTCATAATAAATAATATATTTAAAAAAATAGTTTTTTTCAAGCACCTCCTTAACAAAGAAGCTTCATTTAAACAAAATTATCTTTAGAACACAGAATAAACACAAAAGTACATTTTATAGAAATAAATAAATAAAAAATAATTATATTATTTAGGTACATCTTTAACGAAAAAGTATTCTTTAAAACGTAAAAATTACAAAAACTTAATTCAATATTTATTATCCTGGTTTAATAATCTTAAATGTTTCAATGAACGCATTATCTTTGATTACACTTTAAGTGTCCTTGTAACTAAAATCTTTACTATTGATGTAAATTTGTAAATCAACATAAGATTTTATCTAGTGTAAATATTTATAAATCGTAAATAAATAAATAAATAAAAAATACTTTCCTTAAGGTGGCGGTATTAACTTGAGATGTTAACTGTAACCACCATCTATCTGCAACAACAAAAAATATGTCGATTCAGTGTAAAATTAAAAACATCTGAACAAAAGTAGTGAAAGCAAGCTGCCAATTTTAACCCTAATGCAAGAAAATCTATAGATATTTTCCCATTGTGTAACACACTTAATATAAAAAAAATGATTTTTGTTTTCCTATTCTTTTCTCCTTTTCTCTTTCTCCTTTTCTCATTTTCAAACGACTTTCGTTACTTTGCCATGGCGGTGTTGGGCACAATATGGATGCTGTCATCATGTCTTTTTTTTATCCAATTTTACATAAACAAATACAACAACGAAAAAAACAAATACTCACCATAACCCACATACCAACCGACCTGCAAAACAATCTATATCCTCTAATGCTCTGATCCGTGTGCTGCTGCTGTTATCTGGGACAACAACAACAACATCAACAACAACAAAACGACAATGAACGATAAACGACAACAGCGCGTGGTTTTGGTATGCGAGTAGTGGGCGGTAAGACTGGTACGGATGGCAGACTATTTGCGTACATTGTTTGGACAGTGCCTGGAGGGCCAGCTGAGAAGAATGGCTTACAACAGGGCGATAAGGTAATTGAGTTTGCTACAGAGTTATGTTGAATTTTATATTGTGTCTATTTTTATTTAAATTTTATATTGTGTCTATATTTATTTAAAGTCTACTTCTAGTTACGTTACGCCACAAAGATTTTAAATTTGTTTTTTTTAAGAAAAATTTATTTATTATTTAATTTTTTGCATTATGGTGTAAAGCGCCATTAGAATAACATTTAGTGATACAGAGGAACAATTTTAACATCGTGGGTCTAAGATACAAGTTTCTTAACTGCTTGGTGGCGTAACGTGACAAAAAGAGAGCTTCTCTGTGGAAGTGACCATGTATGTATATATTTCGAACTCTCTTTATCACTAAGCATCTGTGTGTTGTTGTTTGTATGAAAGAACTGTAATAGAGATTATTTTTATACCCTCCACTAACAGCAGTGATAAAAGAGGGTATCCAGGGTTTGTCATTAAGTTAGTAACACCAAGAAATATTTATCAAAGGCTGCATAAAGTTTTTATATGTATTCTGCGTTCTTTAGTCATTCAAGGCGTACATAAAGAGTTACCTGGGTCTGTTTGTACATTTCTTTGTCCGTCTGTAGGCAACACGCTCACTTCCGTACGTTTTAACAAAAAAGAGTTTTTTTTTTTTTTGGTGTCAAATTTTTCGTAGTTTTTTAGAGGTTTAACCTTAAAAACTCTATTTTGTTTATACAGTTTTAACTTTTAAGAACCAATTTTCCAGTAAATAAAATTTTTTTTTCAGAAAGTCAAAGTCTACTGGTGAGAGGGAAAGAGAATATGCTGTTGTTCTCTCACCAAATAATCTCCACCTTTTAAAAACAACACTTTCATAGTGTGAACCAGGGTTCTTAGGCTTTTTTCTTAAAAAATCGTCAAAAGTTTTAATCTTCAACAAATCGTAAAATATTTAAATTTAACAAATCAGAGACAATTTATTGCATTGGTTGGTTCAAAAATGTAAATTTTTAGCAAGAAATTCCATTTATGACAAAAAAAGTGATATGGTTAAGTTTTATTATTTTTATTTCAGCAAGTGGGCTGAAATATATTAATCATTTGAAAAGAAACACATAAGAAAAAATATATTTTCATAAAAACATAACAAAAATTTACTTATTTGCTATTAACTCGAGCTATCTTTAAATGATTAATTTTTACCGCTATCACTATTGCAAATTGTTTTTACTGTTAAAGGTGCTAAGCCAAGGGTTCTGTCTATATCAACAGCCTTTTCCCCCGACTTGAAACGTTTTATTACGTCCAATTTTAGTTCCAAGCTAATACATTTTCTTCTTTTTGCACTCATTTTCTACACAATTTCTTGTTAAGAACTAACTTCCAAACACGCAACTATACTTAGAATAGCTTACCTAACATAATTGAATGGGAATTTGCCTTTTTACACTCATTTAGAAATATTTTTCTCATGTGTGATTATGTCTTCAGTGAAAAAATCCAATCGTATGTAGTGACGCAAATCGAAATCATAAAAACGCAAAGCGGATTTAACCAATTTTTAAAAAGCGACGCAAATAGGACCGACGCAAATCGGGACTCTAGTGTATATTTTTTGCAGTATCGATGGTTTTCATTTAATTTTAGAATTCGAATTACTAATGCTTCTAATGAAAGCCACCTGGTTTGTGATGGAGAAAGAATTTTTTTTTTTTTTTTTTTTTTTTGTTCAATTTCCAATAATTTTTGTATTTCGAAAAAATGATTTTTACGTTTTGGACTGTTCCGAATATACATAATTTAAAATATTTCTTGTAAGTGTTTTATTGATGCCAGAAAATCGTCATAACACTATTACTTTTAGTAAAAAAATCGTCGATCGTCATTTTACTGTATTTTCTCAAAAAAAATCGTCGAAATGACGAAAAATCGTCACATCTAACAACCCTGGTGTGAACCCAGACTTAAGGCTCAGTTAGCCAGGAGTAACAGTTACGTTGCAAATCAGCTGCTTCACTTTGTTGTATGTAAAGCAATTAGAACGGTTATAGTTAGCAGTAAGTTAGTCTGTAAGATATAGATTGGTCTTACTTTTCAAATATTCCACAATATTGATCCACCCTATAAAGTATATATATTCTGCGTCCTTATGAAAAGCAAAGTTCAAATCCGGTTGTCCGTCTGTCCGTGTGTTTGTTGAAATGGGTTAACCCCAGAAATGATGAGGACTAGGTTGGCATATATTTATTCATTTATACTGAGTTCAACTGAGTTGAGTTGTGAACCGTAAAACGGGCCATATTTCATTTTATTGATATTCAAACAATGTTCCTTCATGGTTCAGTTGTCTAGGGGGTTTGTAAAGGTTAGAAACCTTGAGTCCCTTGGTTCCATCTTGGTTTTTCAAAAAGAATTTTTTTTAAATTTGTTTCTTTAAAAACGATTAAAAAAAATATCTACCAGTTTTCGCTTTTTACATTTTATTTATAATATAGTTTTTAGTACTGCAAAAATTATTTAGTTTTTGTCTAGTTGCTCTGTATTCTGTTCGCACGATGGTGAAGCGTATATAAGATTCGGCACAGCCGAATATAGCACTCTTACTTGTTTACTCTAAGGTTAAGTTACTGTTACTCTCGGCTAACTGACTATTCAATAGATCCACTTTTAGACTTCTGTAGTTAAATAATAAACCGTTTAAACATCTGTGGTTTGTTTAAACTATGTTTAAACTACCGAAGTTTAACCAAAACAATCTAAGCTACTGATTGCTTACATAGCTATTTTTAAACTTTCGTAAATTCATAAAAAAAAAATCGTTTTAGCCCATAAATAACAATATCTTAATCTTTAAGGCTTATTAATCAGTGAATTTTAAAACGCTGGTTAAGCTAAACTAAACTTACATTTATAGGTAGTTCAAACTCAACAGCAGTAAATCAGTGCTCCATATATTATATATAGTTAAAAATATAATATTGTGGCAGCATATTGCTAGTTTTAACGCCCAATTTTATGCTTTTAAAGACGGTTTATATGTTTACTGGCTTAGAGATTTGCTGGTTTAAACACATCTTTAAGCAAAAAGATTTTTAAACTTTCATAATTTACTAGGCCTACGTTTAGACACCAAAAACTTGTTAATTCGACGTTTGAAATCTTAAAACTTAATAAATTAAAACTAAGCTCTCAAAGTTGTTATAACGTGGTGTAGTGGTTAAAGTGCTTGCCTACAAAATCAAGCACCCCAGGTTCGATCCCCGGGATAGGATGAAAATGTTTCTTCATGGTTTTCGGGTTTTAAAAATGAAGTGGCTTCCTCCTGGAAAGGAGGATAACATCATGGCAAAGGTAATGTAGCCATCACCCCTTTAGAAAAAAGGTTGAAATCAAAGATTAACAAGGTTCGCCACCACTACACCAAAATATACGGAGGGCTTTGTTTCTAAGCAATGACAGTTGGCAGTCCCGTTATGCTAGGACCTGCTGCAGCAGACCAATCAAATACTTAAAAATCTATTAACGAAACTGATAGAAGGCAAAATACTGTGGTCTAATCACCGCATTTGATATCGGGTAAACTATCGTATCGAGTAAAGTATCGTATTTTCTGCATACGATAAACGATAGACTGACGTATCGAACGAAAACTCGAGAGATGTTAGTTATATCTTTGATTACTCGCTATTGATTGCTATCATCTCTAATTACGATACATTTCATTCGATATCGAGTGTCATGATACCAAAATAAAACATTTCGTGCTATTTTGCTCGATATCGTATGCGGTGATTAGACCTTTGAATAAAACGATACTCCAAGAACAAAAACAGTGAAATCTTACATGGAAAGACACGAAAGCAACTGCAACAAATCGTGTAAGAGGGAGATGCTTTGTGGAAGCCATATTCTCACAAAGGGCGTAGTGGAGAAAAAAACCAAAAAAAAACTCTCAAAGTAAAATTAAAATTCTTGTGAAAGATCCACGTTAAAACTTCTTAAATCAAAGTCTATAAGCTTAATCAATATTTAAACTTATAGTTATTGATAAATTTTAACTTTTGATGCTTGATTAATCAACTGTTTGAGATCCTGTGGCTTAATAAAACCATGTTTAATCGTTTGGGAAACTACCTGTTACTTAAAGAATCATTGTCCAGACTGCAAAAGCACAATAAATTCTAAACTTAATACTCCTTTTTAAGTTTAACCAACTAAATAAAAATTCCTTTATGACTGTTTTTACTCTCCCATTCTATTGGTTTTAATTAAATTTTTCCATTTATGCCTCTACTCTTAATTCTGTATACTGCCCTCATTTGCCGATGATTTGCTACACTTTGATTGTGTGAATCATTACATAATGCAAACTCACACTTAATTATAGTCTTTTTTTTAAAAGGCATAAAATTGCAATGGAAATATTTTTCATTTGCTATTATTCTGTTCTATGAAAAGCAAATGAAGTTAGTGATTGATGGGGTAATGAAAAATGCATTTGCATACAAAGTGTTTTATAAAGGATTCTAATATGTCTAGAGTACTAATGCACAAAAATTGCAGGAGGAAAAAATTGAAAGAAATCAATCTAAAAGGATAAAATGGAATATTTTATTGAACGTATATTCATTTGCAAAAAATCTTCTCACAATGAGAAGTAATAAGTTTTTAACAAAGCGTTGCCTTGTTACCAAATAGTACCACGATTTGCAAAAAGGACTTTATTCACAAAAAACTTTATGCTTAATAGAAATGAGTGTTTTTTTAAAAAAAAATATTAATTTATTTACTTAATTTAATAGGAGTTACAAATACAATTACAAATTGTGTTTTAGCTTTATTAACCGAGCAATAGAAACATAGACCTTCAGCCCGTTGTAGTGAAACAGACCAGAGTTTCTGGCGGGAATCGAACCCGTAACCCTCGCACTGATAGCCTAGCTCACTTCCAACTATTTGTTGGTCAGTTGTGTGCCTGAAATTACAGAATTTCTTATGGAAATTTAATTTTGTTTGATGGCTCTGATTGATGATTCGCCTAGTTTAAAGTGGTCTGCCAGAGCCTTATTTTTAGCTCCATTTGCTAAGCGGTAAAAAATTTCGATTTTGGTCTCTAAAGAAATCGTTTGTCGTTTTTTCTGTTTTTTCTCCATATCAAGATCTTAAAATCGAATCCAAAAATTTTATGTTTGCATTGAAACCATAAAAAAAATTACACTTACTTTTTGGAGCGAAACTTCAACACCTTCGATAATTAAAATTTAAAAATCTCTGTAAAATTCCACTACAATAAATATTTTAAATTTAATACAAAATGCAATTTTTTTTTTATCAAAAACTAACTTTTTGGAAAGTTTTCAGCCATTCAAAAAGAAGTCATTTTTTAACCAAAAAAAAAAAACAAAATTCAGCAAAAGATACACTTTCAGGCTCGATCGTCTCACGAACGGGCCAATCTTTTTTGTTCCAGTGCTGATGCTTGGCACGGCTGTTCCACAGCCAATAAAGAAATGTGTCCTCATAAGAAATAAATAATTTTTAAACCAACACAATTACTCTATTGGTGTTCGTTATATTTGATTTGCTTTAGCACAAGTGAAATATTTTGATAATATTTAGGGCAACCAAAAAAAAGCAAATGCTTATTTTTTGGTTTACAAGATAGAAAGATTTTGATTGAACACAAATTCCGATCATGAAAAAACAAAGAAAATGAGCTATATTTGTTAGGGCTTTTTTTTGCTTATTTTGGCAATATCGGCTTTTTTTTAGTTATTTTTGCGATATCGGCTTTTTTTTACTTATTTTGCCATTTTAAGATAATTTTTCATTTTTTTCATACGAAAAAAAACTTATTTAATAAATTTTTGCAAAATTCATTATTTTTTATTTTTTTTTGATTGCAACTTTTTTTATAAATACTAAAATACTCAACCCTTTTTGTGCTGTAACAACTCTGGCTAAAAAGTCATTCAACGTTATGGTAATATTTTGTGCTTCCCTTGAACAATATCATCCCAAAAACCTATATTATCTCTGTATGTTATTATAGCTACACTAAAGAGTCGAGAGGGTATTATGCTTTTGTGCTGATGTGAGAAACACCTTAAAATATTGGTCCTAAAATATACCGATCAAATCAAATCACTTTCTGAGTCGATCTAATGGTGTCCGTTCGGTTGGCTGGCTGTCCATGTAACCTAGTGTGCAAAGTACAGGTCGCAATTTTAAAGATAATTTGAAGAAATTTGGTACGTGGGTTCTAATTGGCACAAGGGCGAATCGGTCCATAATTTAATATAACCCACATACAAGCTGCTATCCGGAAGAGGGTCTTTGTGCCCACTATCAAACCAATTTTAATGCAATTTAAGACATATGTAGATAGATCCATATTTATATGGACACGTAAGGTATGCATTTTTTAAAAAAAAGGCCCATCAGTAACTATTTTACCTATTTTAATGAAATTTAAAACATAGATATTTCCCTCTTCATATAGCCAAACACTTTCGAAACTTGTTTTTAAATACTGTTGTGTTGGGTATCATACGGTCGGGCTTGACCGACTATACTTTCTTACTTGATTTTTATGCAACTCTATCTTAGCGGTACTGTAACGTACTTTTTATAGTGTTGTGTATAATTTTTATGTGTTTGTGTTTTTAGTATTAAGCCTTTTTATCAACTTATTTTATTATTTGCTTGTTTTAGTTCTTTTCTCTCGAAAATTCCATAGCTGTATTCTTACGATCAAATTCCTCAGTCTGTAACGTCTTTTGCCATCATACTTTGTAACGTCTTATTCCTTTTTAAATATAGTTTTTGTATAAAGTAACGTCTCTGTTTTTGGTATAGTTACGTCTTATTTTTTGCTTTTCTAATATAGTTTTAGCTTTTAAGAATTTCTCTGTATATCAAATATTGTTAATTTCTGCAAATTTTGGGGTTTTACACGAAGTTGTAACAAAATTGTAAACAAAAAAACTTTCATTGGTTTTCTAAGTGGACCGTAAGAAAAATATCCCGTGTTCCAGGGGATATAGGAGACAAATTTAATACAAAATTTATATCAGTTCCATTAAAAAATGAAGGATATTCGGTATTAAAAGATATTGAGGATATTTTGGGAGGCAAGCGGAATTATGAGTCCAATCGTATAAAATATACTTCAGAGCAAATACTCAATTTAACTATGCTGCCTTAGCATCTGTAGACGTAGGAAGAACTTTTTCTATGTACAAGAACTCCAAACAGACATAGTTTTCTTTTCGAAAATTTATTGCATCAACTTGTAATTTACTATAACAACATATTAAACGAATTAAGTGGAAAATAAACAATTTTAAATTGCTTTTTTTTTTAATTATAACAGCTTATTTTCATGTTTTTAAACGCTTTTTTTAAGAGCTTAAAACTGTTTTTTTAGTGCTTTTTTTTGGTTGCCCTAATAATATTCTTTTAATTTTGTTAAACAAGCACACAGAAAAAAATAAAAATTAATTTGAATTAAAAAAATTGTAATATTAAAAGATTTTGTTATTCGTGCTTAATTCCCAATTTTTATTCTCGATAAAAACACTGAAATTTATTGTTGATGGGATAAGCTATTCCTATGCGCATTTCACTGATTGCTTAGGCCAGATCGTCAGGAAACTCTATCCAAAAAGATTTTAGAAAAACTAAAGATATTATCAGTGTTGCCAAAACTTGGTGACCAAAAATGGCTAAATTTACGGAAAAAAATGTCTAAAAAATGGCTAAAAATGGGCTAAAAAATGGCTTAAAGCTTTTTTAAATAAAACACATTAAAATTCAATAACAAAACAGAAATAATTCATTTAAAGTTGTTTACGATGAAATTGTAAGTTAAGATCAACTTGATAAATAAGAATAAACGTAAATTAATATTTTGATAGATATTTAAAAAATTAAATCATCGATAAAATCGTTATTGTTCATCTCATAGGAATTAAATAATTTAAACGTCAATCATAATCACGACAATATTTACCCCAATTTTTTAGTCCAGATCTACAATAAAATACAAGTAAGAATGTATAGTCGGTCAACCCCAACTATAAGTAGGGTATCATATTCAAATTAGAACCGTTGTACCAAATTTTATCAAATAATCTCCAAAATTGCGACCTGTACTTTTTGCACAAGGTTTACATGGACAGCCAGCCAGCCAGCCAGCCAGCCGGACTAACATCGTTAATTCGACTCAGAAAGTGATTCTGAGTCAATCGGTATACGAAAAGGTGGGCTTAGGACCAATATTTTAAGGTGTTGCAAACATCAACACCAGCGCATAGTACCATCTCTACTATTGTGGTGTTGCTATAAATATGTTATTGTTATGGTAAAAATATTTACCTAATTGATAAAATCGAATTAACGGTTGCTAAATGTAACCTATTTCTCAAATTACTTTTAACAATATTTACTTGGCTAAATACCCTCTCTACTTAAGCATTAGACCATGGAAATGAGAGCAACTTTATAGTCAATTCTGAAATTTCTAAAAAATTTTTGTTGCCGCCTGCATCTCTTTATTGAAATCCTTGCAACCAGAAAGAAACACCGACGTTTGTGTTGATCCATTTTATAAATTTAATATTGGAATTGTTTTCCTTTTTTTTGAAAGATTTTTCATAATCATAGTTTATAGCGATTTTCAACATTGTAAAAGTTGTGATTTAATTTAAAGGCGTTTTAATTGTTAAAAATGTTTATTTTACTTTTATAAATTTTTATAATAAAATAAAAATTATTCTTTTAAAAGAAAAACGGCAAAAAATAATTTTATGGCTAAACAAGTTGAAAAATGGCTAAAAAAAATGGCTAATGGCTAAACTCATTTTTTAATGGCTAAACAGGGTGAAAAATGGCTAAACCTAGCCACTAAATGGCTAAATTGGCAACACTGGATATTATACCAAATAAAACTGTCAAGCGTATAAGAATTTTAAGCAACAGTTTTACTTGTAACAATATCAAAGTTTAAACAAAAACATCAACAATAAACAGTGAGTTTATCTGTTCTTACATTCCCCACTACAATTGATTGGAATTCTTCCAACATTAATTGTAGTTGTAAGTAGGTTAAGAAAAAACAAAATGCAAGCAAACAACTTGCAAAAGCATAGTGGGGAATGTAAGAAGAGATAAACCCACTGTTTATTGTTAGAGTTTTGTCTAAGTTTTGATATCGCTGCAAGTTTAACAGTTTTATTTGTAGAATATCTTTAGATTTCTCAATGTCTTCGGAAAAGTGTTTCCTGATGATCTGGCCTAAGCAGCCAGTGAACTGCGCAAAGGAACTAGCTTTTCCTCAACGATAAATTTCAGTGTATTTATCAAAAATAAAAATTGGGAATTTGGCACGTCATAGAGAAATCTTAGGCCCCTATTATGGTTTACAACTCAACTCAGTTGAGTTGTTATTAAGACAACTGGTTGTGATCATTTGTAATTTTTGTTATGTTTTTGTTCACCGCAAAATAGCAAAGTTGTAAACCATAATACAAAAATTAAGAAATTACAACTCAACTGAGTTGAGTTGTAAACCGTAATAGGGGCCTTATTAATAATAAATTTTATATTCCCAAAAATAACTTTGAAGACCATATATATATAATGTATATATATATATATATTGTTATATACACATTTTCTCTGCGTTGAATACCCTTTCCAACTCTGGCGAAGGATTTAAATAGTTTTTTTCATATTTATTAATTTCTATAATAAGAATATGGAGATTTAAAGTATACAAGGATTTCTTTTTGGAATTTTCCTTTTTTTATTAACAAAAAAAAAAAAAAAAAAAAAAAAAAAAAAAAAAAACAACAACGACCAACAATAAAAAATCTATATTTCATAAGTAAAAATATGTTTTTATTGTATATAAAAAGGGAATTATTTCTGTCAACATAAAAAAAGACTTAAAGGTTTTTATGTTTTTTTTTTTATGAAATAGAAATTTTCTTGCACTTCATGAGAAAAAAATATGTATAGAATGTAGATAAATATACAGAATACATACAATATGTTTGATACTAATAATAATTTACATATAATATTTACATATCTATTATTTAGAAATTTCTGTATATCTGAAAATGTAAATGGATTACTTTGTTAAATTATATTCTTTTTGGCAAATCATCCTCAGATTGAGTAGCATTATTGCTTATACTTTGCCTTACCAAAGGTTTTTACGTATGTATATATTTACCACAAAGCTGTGTGGTAACTACTACACATATGTCATAACATTTTTTCGTTTTTTTTTAGAACTTAACAATCTGTTTAGGGAGTAAACATTTCCATTTATTTGAAACAAATTTAAGGAAATTATTAAAGAAATAAGGTGGGTATTGGCGAAGGTTAAAAGACAAGAAACTAAATACGAATTTTTTGGACTTTGCAACTTCTGACCTTAACTGAATAGAGATCGAAAATAGTTATTCTGAAATAACGTTTTAAACAGCGTTTAAAAAACTGCAGTTAAAGTAGAAAACTGCCAATTTTCCACTTTTTCATTTGTCACTGGCCAAAAAAAACTGTTGCTGGCTCATTAATTGTAAACAGTCGCTGTCAAATCAACGAAAAGTTGTACACAAATTTTCGTTTTTGGTTCGACAGTTTTAAGTTTTGACTGCAGTTTTTTAAGCCCTGCTTTTAAATTTAAAATTTACCCTGTTTTAAGCTCCTAAATTAAATGTTAACTTTGTTGTATTTTTAACTCAAATGGCATGACTTAAAACCATTTCTAAAATCACGTTTAGGGTAAAAATTACTATCATAGTAGTTTTTGAGAATACATAATTTTTAATTAATAAGATTTTGTTTGTCGTGCTTAATTCCCAATTTGTATTTTTGATAAATGCACTGAAATTTATTTTTGTAAGATAAGACAGTTTCTATGCGCATTTCACTGGCAAACAAAACTGCAGAATGAATGAGAATTGCAATCACAAGCTTAAACAAAGTACCAACAATAAGTGAGTGGGTGAGTTTATCTTTTCTTAAATTCCCCACTGCAATTAATTGAAATTCTGCCAACTTTAATTGTAGTTTTAAGTGGGTTTTAAAAAACAAACAAAAAATTTCAGTGTATTTATCAAGAATAAAAATTGGAAATTAAGCACGACAAACAAAAACTTGGAAAAAATTAAGTTCAAAATTTTCTTAGAACGTAAAACCAGTTTAAAACTGGAGATCAGAAAACCCTTTTTCAACTCGTCCTTTTTTGAATACAATTAATTTTAACCCAATCGAGAGTTTTTAATCTTAAAAAAACCTTCCTAACTTTATTAGTCGTTGTCGAGGTCAATTTAAAGTTTGCGAATTTCTAAGAATGTTGTGTCGACTATTAAGCCTGGTACTCTGTTCAACATTTCACGTGAAATGCTGTCAAAACGCATATGAAAAAAACTTGTGCGGAATATCTATGAAATAATGTTGATAGAGTTGTACTCTGTTCATTTTGTGAAAAAGTTTCGAAATGTTTCTGGCAACATTTTTTTGCAACTGCGAAATAATGTAAGCTGCACTTATTTCACGTGGAATTTTAAGCAGAAACAAAAAAATATGAACTGATTATTTAATAAGAAATAAAAAATTAATATAACACAACCGGTAACAGTTTTTTATCCATATTGACTTTCTTTTTTATTAAAAAAAAAAAAATTTTAGTAAAATACATGTGGGATTTGTTTACATACGCAAAACAATGTCGCATACTTTACAGGAATTAAAACGTCAAATTGTACAAACTCGCAAGATAGGTAACATTGATACATGTCAAAATTTTCATGTGAAATAATAAATGTTGCTAATCATTTTTCACAAATTTGAACAGAGTACTAGGCTTTAAGCGAAAATTTGAGATAAATCCCATCTGTAACTATTTTTTTCTTCTAACTTGCTTGTTTTTTATATAAAAATTAATAAAATAAAAATAAGTTAAATTAAAGCTTCGTTCTTTAATCTTTTTTTTTCCGAAAGTATTGCATATATTTTCCTTTCACTTTTCGAACAAAAATGTAACTAGTTTTTCTTAAAAAGTTAAGTCAACTTCTACTTCAGCCACAACTTGTATGAAATTGTAAATGATGTTTATAATAATTTTATTTAGTTTTAAATGAACATTTTAACAAACTATTTTAAAAAAAAATTATAATAATAAATACGTAATATTGTTCTGGAAAAAATTTGCAAACGTGTACGTATTTGAAAATGTGTGTGGTTGTGAAATAAAGTGTTGTTTTATCGTGAACAGCAAGCGAAAATATTGCTGCCGTTATGAACGAAGGTTGAAAAGTTGGTTTTTTAAAAAACTTAAAGTAAAAAAAAAAATAAAAACGGAAAGTGAAGCATTTACCCTGGCGGTTTAAGTTATTTAAGTATTACTCCATAGTGCGCGTGCATTTTATGTACAGTTTGGTAAACTTTTGGTGGACTGATTTCAACATTAAACTTGAACAGTTATAAATTAAATTTGTGTACAAAAGTTCTTTTAAAGTTACATTTTCTTAGTTTAAACGTATTAAATTTCATTTGAGCGGTTGCAAATTTTCTGCCGACTAAAACGGAGTCAATTCGACTTGGAAATACCAAATGACTGTCAGTAGTTATCCATGGTTGCCAATAATGACTAAAGCTATGTTCACACCTATTAAATATTTGACGTCCTACACGTAACCACTAGTTTTATTAAAAACATATTTGCTTTCGCAATACTTTTGGCTATATCAAACTTAATTGAACAGTTTCTAAATTAAATTATACAATTATTTACTTACAAATAAAGTTGAGTAAATCAATAGAAATTGATAAAAAATAAAGCAAAATTTTTATCAATTATCTGGTCACGTTTTTTTTTTTTTTTTTGAATTTTTTGTCAAATATTTGTTAGGTCTGAACATACCTTAAGATAATATAATTTCTCTTCGGTTAAGAATTTCAACCATACATATATGGCGGCATAATAGAATTCTTAAATTTGGCCCCTGCAGTGCCTAGGATGCCCCTAGATGGGTCAAATGTATGATTCACTTTTGTGAATAAAATCAAAAGTTGGTAACAGATTTTAATCATTTATGGCTTGTTTTGTTTGCAGATTCATTTTTTTAAGTCTGCAAAAAATTGGAAAATGCAGCTAATTTTCCAATTTTTTATGAATTTTTAAAAAACAAAAATTTCGAAATTTTGGATAAAAAACTTATTTTTGTCTCCAAAAAAAAAAAAAAAATATGTTTCTAAAACGACTGCTCGTGTTAAAAAATAATTACTTTTCTTAAAGGAAATTTTATTGCGGAGTTTCGGTTTTTTTTAGTAATTTCAATAAACCGTTTTTGAGTTACGCGAACATATCGCACCCTAAATACTAAAGGGTATTAAGTAACTCAAAATTTTAAAATTTTCAGTAGAAGCAAGAAAATTTATATTTTACATTACAGGCATATGAAAAAGAGCTTTTAAACCCAAAAAGTAGATAAAATAGGATAATATGAATACTATGTGTCGATTTCTTCCAAAAAGTGAAAAAATAAAAATTTTGAGTTAATACCCTTTAGTATTTAGGGTGCGATATGTCGTGCAACCTCCTCCATTTTCGAAATAACGGTATATCTCGAAAACAAGAGCTTATCTAATCGGTGGGCACCATTGAATTCAGCGTACCCGAATTATGCTAAAACGCCATGTGCCCGGCTTGTCTACAAAAAAAAGTGTCAATTTCGAGCACAGTGTAATTAAGACACATGCTTCCATCAAATTCATGATCGAAGCTTAAACAGCATTTCAACCAGTGGATAAATACTACCTTAAGCTCGGTTCTCTAATACCACGTTAAAATTCATTATCCAGTTTCAAGCTTACAATGAAGGTTTACTACACCTATGCTTAACTTCTAAAATCGAGGTTTGAACTTCCAGTTCTTTATAAAACCACAACAAGTTTTATTCTAGAATTAAAACACTTTAAGGCCAATTTTTGAGATGTGGATTAAGATTAAACTTAGTTTAACGTAGTCTGAAACTCCGGCGAAATGGTATTTTTTTTTTATTACATTTAAAGACCAACATTTTAAGCAAAACTAAGCAGTTTCACCTGTTGCTAGAAGCTCCACTTGGAGTAGCGTTCTTATAAATATTGTAAGACACGTTAACTAAAATAAAAAAAAAAATAAAAAAAAAAAAAAAAAAAAAAAAAAAAGCAGTTTCACCAAAATTTTGTATACAAACTTGGCATGTGCCGCCAACAAATCTGTTTTCCGATTGACTAAACATAGTTCAAATAAGATCTCGAAACCCAGCCTAAAGGTTTACAAAACCAAAGGTAAAATTAAACCAACGATTAATTATTTAGCTTTGAATTATGAATTATAAACTCGCGGTTAACTAAAGCTTAAAAATACGTTTAAGCCGTACATTTTAAGCAAGGTTAACAAACCCTTAGTTTTTAGTAGAGTTAATAAGCGTATTTTTAAACTTAAGTTTATTATTCCATCTTTAATTTAGAAATGGAAATTATCTAAATTGTATTAAGACTATTAACTTATTAACTAAGCCAAGTTAAAAGTAATAATTATAACGTTTAAGCATAACAATTTTAAGGATTAAGCCATGTTTGAAGTAATCATTTTAACATTAAAGCTAAAAATTTTAATTTGATATTCTTCTTCAGATTCTAGAATGGAATGGTATGTCCTTAATTGATCGCAGTTTCGAAGAAGTCTGCGGTATAATGGATCATACGGGTGATGTGGTGGAATTATTGGTCGAACATGCCACCGATTTTCGTATGTGTGATTTATTTGATGAAAATATACCTCCGGGTAATAGTGGCAATGAAAGAGGGCCACGAAGATCGGGTGATGGACCCATTGGCTTGGGTTTAATAGCGGGTAAGTTTGTTAAGACTTTTTATACTTTTTACAAATCATTAACTAAATGTTGTGGTATTTGCACCTAAAATGTCTTTAATAAGAAATTTTAAAGATATTTAAATGTAAATATTAAAAAAAAAAAGTATTTTTTTAAGTTTATTGTAAAATGTTTTTGATTTTAGAATTAAGATAAAAAACCTTATAAAATTTTATGTGTTCTTTTTCTTTTCTTCATTTTTAATTTCATTCATTTTTTTTACAATTTTTGTTAATCCTGCCATGCTACAAAAACCATAAATTAACAAAACATTTTGTCACTTATCAACAACAACAACATCTACTACTACTAATACAACTACTACAACAACAATCTGGTCTATACAATAGACCCTGAAACTACTACAGACAAATCACCGGCTTCGCCGACACGACGGAAATTACCAAAAACTCCGGTATAAATAATAATTCGTATTTTATATTTATTCATTATTTAATAATATTTTAAAAATGAAACTACTTTTAGCAAAAAGAAATAACTATCATTTGAAATGAAATCAAAATTTAAGAAAAAAAAATCCTTGAACTTAAGAAAAAAGTAGTTAAAAAAGAAATTTTTGGAACCCCCTTTTCCTAAAACAAAAAAAAATCTAGCTTTTAAATAAATAAAACAAAACACTTTTCTACAAAAATATTTAAAAAAAAGCAAAATATTATAACATATTTTACAATTTATAATTTCATTAAATAAACAAAAAGCCACTCACAGCTTCATTATGATTTCTGTTAAGTCTACTTTTAAAGCCTAAAAGTATGCTTTTTTTCTATTATCAATTAACACTATAAAGTATACTTTGAATTTAAACTGTGAATGTTTTTAGTTTTTTTTATTAATCAATTCAATTAAAAGGCAACACTAACATCAGTTTTATATTTTAATTAATATTATTGATTCCTTACCGCTTTTAATATTTCCTTATTTGAATTTTGTCCTAAAAATCTATAATTTTTTTTTTTTTAATTTTCAATAATTGTGTGTAGAAATTTGATTAAATTTATCAACAGAATAAAATATTTATTTATTACTAAATATTTAGAATTTGAAGAATATTTGTTAATTTGGAAACTTATTTTCTATTTTTTTCCATTTTATTTTGAACTTATAAAATTTAATGAAAATGTTTCTTAAAACTGAAATAAGTAAAGATTTTTTAATGAATATTCCTCGCCTTTAATCTTTTTAATATTTTTATAAAAAAAATACAGATTTAACCATAAAAATTAATTCGTTTTCACAAAAGGTACTTTTGGAACAAGAGGTACTTTTTGAACAAAAAGTACTTTTTAGAAAAAGGTACTTTTTGAAACAGAAGGTACTTTTGAAACAAAAGGTTCTTATTGAAACAAAAGGTACTTTTTGAAACAAAATGTACTTTTTGGAACACAATGTACTTTTTTAAACAAAAGGTACTTTTTCAACAAAAATTACTTTAAAATTAACCAAGCAAACTATTAAAAAATAAAATACTTCTGTTAAAAAATAAAATTTTTCAACAAAAAAAACAGGTCTATTTTTTAACAATTAACACATTTTTTTTTAAATTAAGTCCTTTTTAACGCTTCTTAATATTATGAAAAATTTAATATTTTTCAACTGTAAGCGCCGTTTTTACCAAATTGTGCACATCAAAATAAAAAGTACTCTTCAGAAAAGGTGTTCTTTTGAACCAACCGGGAGTTCCATTAAATAAAGATTATTTATAAACAAAATTCAAATTTCAACATAAAAATATCTTTTCGTACAAAATGTACTACAATGCGGAAATAATTTACGTGAGTATCTGAATCCAAGCTACTAGCTGACAAACACGGTGCTCATCAACCGCTCCCTCTGTGCACGGATACCTCACATACAGGTAGCAATTTTTAGTGTATAGTCCGACAAAAAAATAAGGCTTCCATGTGGAAGTCTCCCTTCCAGCGTATATGAGTACAAACCACAGCCACCCCGTAAAAAACTGCCCTTCGTTGAACCTCATCTTGAGAGTTTACACTTTGGAAAAGGCACTCCCCCAGTGTACGGAGAACAACTTGATGAAAAAGCTTCAGCAAAGACAATCATCCTGAAAGCCAGGAAACATTTCCCGCAAAAAGCATACTAACGGAGGCCTCAGCCAATCGTTAGACCGATGTCTGCTCACGAGGGGCTACTGACTCCCGTGGCACCAGATTAAAAGTACTTTGGTGAAACTTCGGACTCGAAAAGCAACAGAACCTTAGAATGATTTTAACACCGCTGCAGGTGCCCACTCCACATGGACTCCCTTGCGAATATTGAAAGACAAAACCATCTTACGAGTCTTCTGTATACAGGAAGCATTTCTTGAAAAAGCATATTTACGGAGACCTCTCTTATAGTCTGGGCTACTGACTCCCGAGGCACCTTTAGCTAAGAACTGAGGTACAACTTCGGACTCCCTGAAATCATTAGACCCCAAAGAGCCCTGTCGGATGTTTGCCCCATCCTAGGTATGCATTCACCTGATCGCTCCAGCACAGATTTTAAATGTGCAAGCAATTAATATCGACACAACAGTCATGCATGTCATGCTCCTCTAGCCCGCTACCATATCTCTTTTCCGAAGAACTCCATGGCAGTTCGACTATAAAACAGAAAAGATAAATCTTCCGATACCTCTCGATGGCCTTTCTATAACAAATTGAATCTTTGCGGATGCCAGGAATTGGCACAACCTGATTTGCCCCGGAGGATGTAACACCAAAAGGTGAAATTTTCTTTAGATGATCCCTTTAACCTCCGGGGGGAGAAAAGAACTACAGTTAAATCTCTCAGGAGCAGACATCGAAGGGATACGCACAATAGGGATGTCCTTTCAAAAAAACTCGATGCTTTCGTTATGGAGCTCTGCCTACAACAGTTCACAGTGTCCGGGGGTATACGCTTAAGGAAGGTGTTCCTTAACGGAGATAATACAGTATTTTTTTTTAAATAACCGCATTTTTCATCGAAAAGGTCGTTTCATAAATAAGTAATACTAAATAACTAAAAATCCCTAATTTTAACGGCATCATCTTTCAACTGTATATAACTTTAACCAAACCATACATTTTTCTATAAAAGTTACTATTTTTCAAAAACGACTCTTTTTAAACAAAAAGTAAAAGTAATAAAAAGCATTTATTAAATGAAAAATTATCTATTTGATGAAAAAGAACCTATTTAAATAAATTCTTTATTTCAAAGAATTGGAAGAAATAGTACCTTTCAAAAGTACAACTTTTTGAGAAAAAGTATTTCAACTTAAGAACAAGGTACTTTTTGAAAAGTAACTTTTTAAAGTGAAATAACATTTTAAAAGAAAAATTTCCTATTGTAGAAGAAAAATGGAAAACTATTTAGTAATTTTTAAAGGCTTTTTTTTCAAAAAGTACCTAAACAGTACCTTTGAAATACATCCTTCACAATAACTGATTATGAAACTTTCAAAGTTAAATATTTTTTTGTCTTCGTCCATAACATTTGCTGCGAAACATTTGAGTTTGATGATGAAAGCGGAAACACGATTGAAAAAGTGTACGTTTGTTATTGAGAGGAAGAAAAAGAAAGAGAGAAGACATAGAAAATGCAAAGGCATACGAATGCAGTTTCAAAAGAGAATTGAAGAAAGTTTATGCAGCAAAGGTTTTATAATATGGCCGAGGACTTAGGAATTATTTTGAAAAAGTACTTTATACTGTATAAAAGTACCTCTTAAAAAACGTTTTATATAAAAACAATATTTGTTAATAAACATTAAAAAATTTAAAAAACGCAACTTTTAAGAAAAATTGCCATTTAAAATCTTCTTTTAACAAAAGTACATTTCGCGAAATAGAAAACTTTTGAAAAAGGTACCTTTTTACAAACGGAAATTTAATGACCTTTTGAGAAAAATAACTTTATAATGCTTTATTGCTTGTATAGAAAACAAAGGGGAATCACGATGGTAATTGTGCAAATTTGCAATTTATTAATTTGCAGTGCAAATTATGATTAATCGTGAGCATTTCACTTTAATTTTTTGTGCAAATGTTTTATTTTTCAAAAAAATTATTCTGGCAACACTTTAAGTTATTTAAATTAAATTATCTATTTTATATTAAAATCCAAGAAAATGTTCAATTTATAAGTTTTCTTAAAACCAATATGGCGCTTTATTTGTCAAATGTTATTGTTTACATTTGTTTGCTCATGGTTTTTTTAGTGCAAACGAAGTAAAAAAGAGCAAATTGCAAATACGTACATTTTGTTGTTGTGTTGTGCAAATGTGTGTATTTTTGCACCACGCATTTGCGTCGTTTGCACTACCCATCGTGATTTCACCTACAATTATTAAATTTCCAAATATTTTTGAATATTTCAGTGTTAAGAAACGTTTTTTTAAACTCGATCATTTCGCTCCTTTCCATTTATTTCTTTTCTCTTATAATTTTTTTTTTCTCTTCACATTTATAATTGCAGTACAATATTATAATTAATCGATGTTGTAGTATTAGAAATTTTTTTATAATAAAATAACAAATATATATTATAAATATACAAATTTAAAAAAAAGGTAAACAAAATTAGAAAAATAAATTGCATTAAAAAATATTTAACGATACAGCTACTAACGACCTGCTTAGAGAGATGAAATTAAAATTTTAAAATTTAGGTAACAAAATACTTTTTAGTGAATATTTTATTTTCTTCTTGGAAATCATTAATGTTAAAGAGGAAGGTTGGTTTAAAATATATTTTACAATTAATTGATTTAGAAGGGATTACTGTAGAAAGTCTTTTTTAAAAAGTCGGATTACAAAGGCTACTTCAAAAGGAAATCTTCTGAAAATGTATTTCTTCATGAAATAAAGAAAACAACATGAAACAAAGAAACAAGATATAAGATATAAACAACATTTTTCTGCGCATGTACGTCATAGTAGTAAATGAGCACAAACATGATCACACAAACATGTGTTTGTAGCAGGGCAGAAAATAACTGTTATTTTTAAAAATTTACATCAAAAAAGCACACATAAAAAATGATCGTAGAAAATTTTGGTTCTTATCATTATGATACATAGGTGATGTACATGCAAATTTTTGTATGACTTTTAAATTAGTGCCTTTTTGATAAAAATCAAAATATAACTTTTAATTTTGACTTTTATTTTTTAAGGCAAAAATTAAAAGTTATTTTTGACTTTTATTATTTTACTCAAAAAATAAAAGTTATTTTTTAACTTTTAATATTTTAAGACAAAAATAAAAGTCATGAATTAAATATTGCATACACTCAATTCACATGAGGGCTTTTACGACGTCGATTTGTCGACGTCTCTTTTGGTTTGTTGGCGAGCGGTGTAGAGAAGAAAGAGGGGTAAACAAAACGACTCGTTTTGTGTTGTTCATGTCGTTTTTTATATTTCTCTTTTAACTTTTTCCTTTTACGTTTTATTCTTTTTCTTACTTTGAAGTGTGTGGTTGAAAATACAGTGAGATCTCGATTATCGATAATAGACGGGACCGGCAGCATTCTTGATTATTTATTTTTTTGGTGTATTTCTTATTTTATGTAAATATATAATGTATTATTATGTAAACATGAGGAAAAAGGTAATTTTGGCAGAACATACTTCCAGTACGCACAGTGGGAGAAATGGCCAATCTAGCTCCGATTAATTCAAATTTTAAAATTTATTTTGGCGCCAAAATAGTTTTGCTATCGATTTATAATACATTAGATAGATCATCTTCTTTTTCCATTTTGTTTTGCTCTCAATATTCGTACAGCTGTAAAGCTTCAAACGCAACATATGTTGCACCAGTTACAGCTTAAATTTTTCCCGCCTTTTTTAACAACCATCTGCAAGTTTAAATAAGATTTTTTGGAGTGACAGTAAAATTCTATTTAGTCTTTATTATTAAAGTTAAAGGTATGTATTAACTAAAAAAAAATTTTTTTTGACCTGTGATTGTGTTTCGTGTTGTAGATTTGTTTTGTTTATAGTGCTAGTGAGAAATATAATGTTGAACAATAAATTTTCCTGTTGTAGAGTTAAACTTCTGTGATTCGACTGGATTCGGTCTAATATTAATTTTAAAAATTTATATAAAGTCTTGTTATGTGAAATGTTTAAAATGGGATGCAAATTTTCGCAACTTTTTGACAAATTAATTGTTTTAGGTAGAATGTCAGTGTCCAAGCGAGCGTTATTTTTGGTTTGGTGTGAGGAAGATTGCGCTTCTAAAAAATTTTCTGCTGTGGAATCTTATGTTTATGACATTATAGATAGAAGCAAATATAATAATGGTCAACGCATTGAAATTTCTAAGAGAGTTAAAAATTTCACCTCAAAAATAGGCATGAAATGGAGAGAAAGCCACCGATCTCGGAGGGTTTTTGAGAAAAATAATAAGGTCTGGTTAGATGATGAACTTTTATTGGTAGACCCAACTCCAAGTGCTGGGCGACCCGAAATAAGCTTTACTGACTGTCAGGAAAAAACAAAAAACAAAAAAAGTCTATGATATTGCCAAAGAAATCCCGTGCGATGTACTCATGTCTGCGGCCAGCACTAGTTTATACAAGACTGGTAAGAGGAATGCTTCCATGGTCGTATCTATGTTGAACTCAGATAAAAATTTGCCGAAAATATTGAAATCTGCCATTGAATCCGACGATAAAGGACTTATTAAATACACAGCAGAGGAAGCTTTAGCCTTATTTATTGATGGCGGTTACACAAAAAAGGTTTACATGGACTTGCAGATTGGCACTAAAAAGAGAAATGCAAATATATTTCCCACCTATGATGTTATACGGTCTGCGAAAAAACTGTGCTATCCAAATGGTTTACAAGTAACTGATCACTCTTTCGAGTGACAGTGCTTAATAGATCACACAATTTCCAGAATATTTGCTGCACATTCCCAAGATTTTCAAAATAATAATAACACTCTAACGATAACTGCCATTTACAAATGGGGTTGTGATGAAACCAGTGGCCATGCAACTTATCGACAAAATTTTAATAATGTTGACGCTTGCATGATCGACCAACATATGTTTGTGGTCTGCTTGGTACCATTACAAATAGTCCACGGATCAACCATACTCTGGAAAAATATGAAACTGTCATCCACTCGTTATTGCAGGCCATTAAAATTACGTTGTCAAAAGGAAACAGCCGACTTGATCCATGATGAAGTTAACAGTTTTAAAAGTCAGATAGCTGAAATACAGCCAACGAAACTTGAAAATTATGAAGTTAAGCATAAGTTCCATATGACCATGATAGATGGGAAGGTATTTAGTGTTGTGGCAGAATCATCATCCAAAAAATGTGGAATTTGTGATGTATCGCCAAAAAATATGAACGACCTTAAAATGGTCGATAATTTGCCCTGCAAAGAATATTTATATGAATGTGGATTATCAACTTTACATGCGTGGATTCGCTTCTTTGAATGTATTCTCCATATCGCCTACAGGATTCCTATTCAAAAATGGCAGATTCGTAGTTGTGATAAAGCGATTGTTGATAAAAAAAAACTGAAATACAAACCAATCTGAGAAAGGAAATGGCTATACTAGTTGATATTCCAATGCCTGGATCAGGAACAACTAATAATGGCAACACAGCCAGAAAATTTTTCCAACAGCCAAAATTGGCTGCTCAAATAACTAGTGTAAGCTATTCACTAATTTATCGTTTCAGCGTTATTTTACGCACAATGGCTTCTGGATATGAAGTCAATACGGATGCCTTTCAGTTGTATGCATACCAAACAGCAACTAATTTTGTTGATTTGTATCCATGGTTTTATATGCCTTCGTCTGTCCATAAAATTTTAATCCATGGTGCAGATATAATCAAATACGTTTCACTCCCAATCGGTATGATGTCAGAAGAAGCTCTCGAAGCCAGAAATAAAGACCTGAGAAAATTTCGCCTACATCATACTCGAAAAAATTCACGGAAAAACACAATGGAAGACTTGGCTCATACTCTGTTTGTTTCATCAGATCCTTTCATATCCATGTTATCAAAAGGTCCAGTACGCTGTTCAAAAAGGCTGAGCTATTAGATAATGATGTTATAAGTCTTCTTTTCAAAACAAGTGAAGAAAACAATATGTCAGATGACAGCTCTTCAGATACTGAGTAGAGCACTTTTATATGGAAATTAAAAAAAAATAATAAAAAATGTTTAGCCTTTACGAAAAATTCTATTTGTATTAACTTAATTTTATTGTATTCTTATCTATATAAAAAAAATTCCGAATTAAAAAATATCAGCTTTTTTTCAGAAGTTATTAATAAATCTCCGCTAGATTGGCCATTTCTCCCACTGTGGTACGTTGGGAAATTCTCTTTCTTCGTTTATTTAAATTTGTTTTGATTGTTTAAAAGTAAACGAAAAAAAGATAATTTGTTTATAATTTCGGATAACAGAGGTAATGCCGGATAATAGAGGTAATTTAAATCAATGCAAAAAATTTTTTATTTTCCAGTCAATTGAAGCTGCCGGTAATTCGAATGACGGATAATCAAGGCCATACTATAAACAAAAAAAAGACATGCAACTAAAAATCTTCATATGAACGCAAAGAGATTTTGGAAGTTGCTTTAAAAGGGAATCCAGATAAAACGACGCCGTAAAAGCCCTCATGTGAATTGAGTGATAGTAATACGCTAGTTTTATTGCTTTCAATGCTAAAACATCCGTTGTCACCATTTCAAGAGCATTGCAAAACATAATTCTCTTATTTTGTTGTTAATAATTATTGTTGTAATAACTGCATCACTGTTAATTCTTTCAGTATATTTCTTTTAATGTGAGTTTAATATAGAATTGTTGAACTGATAACAAATGATAACGTTTAATCGGAATTAGAAATCATAGGAGATAGTGTTAGTTTTTCATTTCAATGGGTAATGGGATAAATTGGAGGCAATAAAACTAGCGTATTACTATGCAATACCTTATTCAAGACTTTTATTTTTGCCTTAAAAAATTAAAAGTTAAAAAATAACTTTTATTTTTTGAGTAAAATAATAAAAGTCGAAAATAACTTTTAATTTTTGCCTTAAAAAATAAGAGCTAAGAAATAACTTTTATTTCTGCCTTAAAAAATAAGAGTTAAAAAATAACTTTTTTTTCTTGACTTTATCGATAAAAGTCATAACAGTTACGGTCCCTGGTTTGTAGTATGCTGAATGTTTATTAACATGTAAATCTCTTTACTATAATGACGTCAAAATGAGAGTAAAAATATAACGGATCTGCGCAATGCGCTATCTTGTTTTCCATGAAATAAAGAAAACAAGATAGCGCATTGCGCAGATCCGTTATATTTTTACTCTCATTTTGACGTCATTACCGTAAAGAGATTTACATGTAAATAAACATTCAGCATACTACAAACACATGTTTGTGTGATAATGTTTGAGCTCATTCACTACCATGACGTACATGCGCAGAAAAATATTGATTTTATAAATTTAAATGCACTATCTTGTTTCTTTGTTTCATGGTATTTCTTTTTTGGAAAACTTACCTTCCTTATGCTCTGGTCTTTCCAACTGATTTAAGAAAATTTGAATTTCACACATTTGCTCTCTAATCATTAACGGTAAACTACTCGTTTTGTTTCTTTCTCTTTAAGTTTATTTTCTCAATGAGTAATTTTTAATTACTCTCACAGTAAGAGCAAAGCACCAAATTTATAATAAATTATAATATTTTAATTAAATTAGGATATCTAGATAGAAGACCACTAGAAAAATGGTTAGAAAATTTTTTAAGGAATATTAGTTTTACCAAAAGGAAAAGAACAGCCTAAAATTATGCCTTAGACATGAGTTTTTCTTTTTTCTTAAAAAGCTTTATAACCATTTTACAATAACTCGCCGTTAAAAAATGGTTCCTTAATCGATTTCTTAAAATATACAGTGGTCTTCAACTGAACATAAATAAAAACAATAATTACAAAAAAAATTAATTCATTTAACTAAACTCCACCTATAAACACATACAAACAAACTTCTTATACATAAATTAATAAAACTAACCTAAAAATATGATAAACGAAGATATGATAATTATTAAATAATTGTGCTGTAATAAATGTTACTTAATTAATTATACAGATAATTATTAATGTAGTAACAATATTAGACAAAATAAAATATTTACAGATAACATTTTTAAAAAGAAAATAACCAACAAAAAAGCAGTATAATTAGCATTAATTTTTTTTTTTCGTTAAATTGTTTTTTGATGTTGTTTTGACAGAGATACAAAACAAAAACGTGTTAATAATAGCAAAATGTTGTAGTAGTTAAAATAATTGTTTATCAGATTAGAAAAGAAATAAAGTAATAACCATAAATAAACTATTAGTATGTGTATTATGTACAAGTAATTATGGAAAATTATTGGTTATTGTTGTATATAAAAAAACATTAGCGGCTAAAATTGACACAAAACAGGTTTTAAAAGATTTACATGTCTAAAGTGGTATTTTTGATTTTGAAAAAATATATAAAATATTACAAAGTATTATTTCTTCAAAACGGTACTTACTGTTAAAAGGGTGCTTTTTGTAAAGGTACTCTTTGTTCAAAAATTTTTTTTTTTCCCCCAAAAAAATTCCTCATTTTTTTAAGATGTTTAGATTTTTTGGTTAAAAAGAAAAGTTTTTGTTTAGAAAAAAAAATTACTTCTTCTGATTATTTCTGCTTATATTACAAAACTATATTTAAAACAAAAACCAACTCCATGGCCAGTAAATGTGCATAGAGTTAGTATTTATTAAAAAGTTTGTGTTATTTAAAAAGGTACTTTTAGTTCAAAAAGGTACTTTTTGTTTAAAAAAATACAATTTTTATTCAAAAAAGGTAATTTTTAATTAAAAAGGTACTTTTCATTTAGAAAGAAAGTTTTTAATTAAAAAGGTACTTTTTATTCAAACAGGTAATTCTTATTTAAAAAGGTAGTTTTTGGTTTAAAAAGGTATTTTTTGTATAAAAAGGTACTTTTTTGTTAACAAAGGTACTTTTGCTAAAAAAGGTACTTTTATTTAATAGAGATACTTTTGCTAAAAATAGGTACTTTTTGTTTAAAAACGTCCTTTTTGTTGAAATAGGTACTAATTTTATAAAAAAATTCTTTTTTAGAAACACATGTTTTTTACATTGTACTTCTTGTTTAAATTGGTACTTTTTGTTAAAAAAGGCACTTTTGTTTTAAAATGTATTTAAAATTTTAAAAATCTATTGTTTAACAATGTAGTTGCTGTTCAAATGTACTTTCTGTTAAAATATATGTAAAAAGTACTTTTTGCTTAAGAAAGTTACGTAACGTTTGTAAATACTCTTTTAAAAAGTTCCATTTTGTTGAAAAAAATAAATATAAAAAAATTTTTTTAGTAAAAATGTTCTTTTAATAAAAAAATGCAGTATTTTTAAAAGGAATTAGTTAAAAATGCATTTTTTTAAAAAATACTTTTTTAATCGCTCTTTTTTAAAGGTGAAAAAGTTAAGTATTCCAAAAAGTTAAGCGTACCTAAACAAACTACATAACTTTTTTGAGTAATTGTTTTAAGTTACTTTTCCAAAAAGACCTATTAAATTTTTAACCTAAAAAGGTACATTTTGACAAGTTATAATTCTTTTTGTTTTAAGATTTTCCTTTTATACAAAAAATTATTTCTGGTTAAATAAATACATACATTTTTTTAAGGTTCATTTTTGAAAAAAAAGTATAATTTTTAAAAAATTTCTTTTTTTATGTTACTTAATGCCCAAAAAGTTATTTTTTGTGAAAACATGTACCTCTCATTAAAAAAAGCCCTCTTTTTTCTTAAAACGTAACGTTAATTATAAAAAGCTTCCATTTTAAGGCCAATTTACCAAGCTAACTTATAATTTACTATTACTATAAATGTCAGTTGACATAGTGTCAACTCACAGTTATGATAGTAGTTAATTATAGCTAAACTTGGTAAAATTGGTCTTTAATGTTCTAAAAAAAAGTTGACTTTTTCAATTATATAGAATACTTTTTTCACAAAAAGCACTCTTACTTGTTGTTACAAAAATTTGTACATGTTGTTTGAAATATGGAAATTTTCGTCTAAAAAACTATTGTTTTTCTTTCTAAGGATTTGCCTTTTTTTAAATTAAAAAAAGAATACTTTGTTTCAAAACAGTTTCTTATTGTTAACAAAAGACAAAAAACATTTTTTATTGTTTTTAACTTCTTTTTTACAAAAATTGCACTTTTTGCTTTTAGAATGTTACTTTTTGTTTAAAAAGGTTTTTTTTAATAAAAAAAAATTGTTATATTTTGTTTACTTTTTGCTTTGAAAATGGTCGTCTTTATTTTTAAAATGTTTCCGTTTGTTTTAAAATTGTGTCATTTTGTTTTAAGAATGTTTATTTTATTTTTTTTTTTCAAGTTAAAGTTTTGTGTCAATTTTAATAAAATCAGTTGCGTAGTTATTGTACAACTTTTATTTACATATACTTGGAAAATATAAATATTTTCCTCCCTGTATGACTTTATATACTTTTACATATATAGAAATTTATATATTATATAAAGATACATACACATAAAAGTATTAAATGTTGTTATTTATTTAAATGTTGATATAAAATATAACCCACCTAAAAAACAAACAAACGAACTCCTTAATAACCTACAAAAAAGAAACTAAAGATTCTATTAAATCCAACTAAAATCAAACAAAGTGCTAAAATCTCCCTCTTTTTATACTAAAAAAAAAACAAATTTTAAATAAAAAACTTTAATGGATTAATAATATATAATTTTTTTTATATATATAATAAAACAAGTGTTAAAAATTATTAAATTTCTAAAATTAATAGACAAGAATGATAAAAATGTCAAAATGTTAAAACATGCTTCAACATGTTTAAACATGTAAGTGATGCAAGTAAAATGACATTATAATAGGGAAATAAGAAGAAAATAGCAATCAAGGCGAATTCAACTTCAGGTGGTGTTGAAACGCCATCTGATTTTGACAGTTCGGAACAATTTATTTTGAATTGTTAGTGTTTTGTTGGGAATGGTTGAACCGTAAGCACTTACTCCTTGAGCAAAAAAAAAAAGTTAAAGTTCACTTTAGTTAACCAACACTTTTGCTGGGCTTAATGGGTTGGTTTACTTATGTAAACTTTAACATTTTTTGCATAAGGGTGTAACAATGCAATGCAAAAAACCCTACGTTGTTTCTGTTGATTTTTGGATTGTTGTAGTTCCGACACCACCCATAGTTGAATTCGCCTTGATGGCGATGAAATGTTGTTTGTAATTTTAGGCCACCATTCGAAAAATCGGCTTTCACAAAACGACTTAACAAGTGTCATAAAAGTGTCAGGCAGACATTTAGTTAAAAATTCAGAACGACCAGTTAGTCAGTCGGTCTGTGAGTGAGTGATTCGATCAAAACTGGCATTTAAGTAACTCTTGTCAGATGGGTGATACTTTTGTTTTCTACTTTTAAGTATTAAAAATGAAGTTTTTTATTAAATATTTTAACACACAATCTTCTCGTCATATTAAAGGGCTAAAATATTAAAACTATATTTTGATTTATTTTATTATTATTTTCATCTTAATTCTTCAATTATTTTATATTAAAGAATAATTTCGAAAAAAAACATGTTTTATATTTGGTATGCCAAAGAGCATAACAAAAATGCAAAATTATTTGTAAAAAAAATTTTTCTTTTTGTTTTATCTAACTTTTTAAAAAAATCTTAAGATAATTGATAAGTATTGTAAATCCTTTTTTAAATTATACATTTATGAGTTTCACTAAGAGGAATAAATTTAAAATGTCAATATTTATTTACCATGAAAAAAAAAACAAATCTAAAACTAGAAATATGTGTAAAATAAAGTCGATTCAAATGTATTAAAATGGAAGCTCAAAGAAAAAAATATCATTTAAAAAAAACGATTCATTTATTATTCTTATATTCAAATATTTATCGATATTCCTTTATTCAAAAATTTATCGAATAACTGATTTTCTAATCCATGTTGATATCTGTTTTAAGCACAAGAAATATTTAAGCACGCTTCTGCTAGATAGCACCAGCAGCTTACAGAAACGTCCACCAGCAGGCCCTAGATTTTAATCGCAAAAATCAGCCACTTCACTGATATTTGAATGATCTCTCTTCCTACGATGAGGTTTAGCCACAGCAATGACAAAATTCCCGAAAGCATAGGTGGGGTTTAGGGCAGGGTATCACTGAATTATTGTGTAGAATCTGGCAACTCTGTTTTTGTAAGCTTAACCTAAAAAAGGATATAAAAAATTCTTAGAGCTGCAGATTTGCGACCAGATGTGTTTTAGATTTTCATTACAAGATTCTTTAGATTAATTTTTAGGGTCCATTACGGATGCCTCGCTGGCCATTTTTAAAATAAAAAAAAATGTTGTATTTTAACATGAGCGGCGTTGCCTAATTTTGCTGCTTGCCACTCAACTTCAGTTGTATTACTATTCGTTATCGACCCATTATTAGCTGCATGCTGCGATTTTTATTAAAATATGTATGTTTTTCCACGAGAATCGGGTACTAAAAATAAACAAGCTCTTCGGAATCTTATATAACCTTCACCATTGTATTAAAAAATCAATTGTTCCCCACCTCATTTGGAAGCGTCCCTTTGTGCCAAATCCCTATTCCGGGAGTCTATTTCTATGGGCACTCGCTGAACTAATTTTGATTTCAATATATTGAATACTCTTAAAATTTAAGAAATATCGGACTCAAATTTGATCATCTCATGTGGTATGGGAGCTATTGTGCCAAAATCCTCTCCCCGGGGGATATGCTACACCCCTCAGTAGGTGTGGTCAGCCTTTTGAGGACTATAAACCTCTTGATGTTACATCCACTAAGGAAAACAGGTTTGGTCAATGTCTGGAAAGGATTCAAAAGTTTTCCTAGTGCCTGGCAACGGAACGCATCCATAGAGAAGCCGTCGAGAGGTACCAAAAGATTTATCTGTTTCGCTGTATAGTCGTACTGCCATGGAGTTTTTCTCAGAAAGATGTGATGGATGTGCTAGAGAAGCATGACAGTTTCTGTTGTGCCGATATCTCCCCTCAAACATTGAAAATGTATGGGCGAATCAGGTTTATGCGAAAAAGATCCAAAATTACAGGGCTCCTGCAGTCTTTGTGATTTCTTAAGACCGTGGTACTCACAAGAGTGCCTTGTCATCTGGTGTCACAGAAGCTAGTAGCCACAGATCTGACTATTGGTTGAGGCCTCCGTTAGTATGCTTCTTGTGGGAAATGCTTTCTGTCTTTGAGGATGATTCTCTTTGAGGAAGCTTTACTTTTTCAACTGAAGGTTACTCTTTTTCAGGTTGTACTCCGTGCGTTGGGGAGTGCCTTTTTCAAAGCATTAACTCACAAAAAGGTGGAACAAAAGACAGCTTTCTTGACGCAAAAATACTTTTGGGGATCACGTGGTGTCTGTGGTTTATACCCCACACCAAGGCAAGGGTTTTTATGAATCTTCAAGAGAGCTATCCAGTTGTGCAGGGTACCAGCTGCGTGTACAAGTCATACCTAGGTGCTGTTGATATTCGACAGATGCTGCTGGCCATTTCTTCAGCACAACTAAATTTTTTTCCTAATCTAGGAAGTACCAGTTTTCGTTGTGTTTTAAATGGGCTATTAGCAATTTTGACAGAAAACATTAAAACATTTCAACAAAATTACAAGTTAAAACGATTGCTAATATATAAATGTCTAGTCTATTGAAAACAAACATAGAAAAATATGATGGAAAATCATTACTTAACCCATGTTATTTACGTAAACACTACAATAATATTATAGTGGTCCACGATAAAATTTATGCTGGTCAAAACTTTCAATACATTTACAGGTAAAAAAACAATGTTCACACACAATAATAATAAATAATACGAAAAGACAAATTCCTTTTTTAAAAATATCGCATGCGATAAAAAATATATTAAAACAATATCACATGCGATAAAATAAATCTTATAAAAAAACCCGATTATTTACACGAATTTTAAAAGTTTTTATGAACTATCAATATTTCGATTTTTGTTTATATTAAAACTTATTTGAAATTTTATTTGTCTTTTAATACGCTACGGTCACACTTATTAAATATTTGATCAAATAAGCGTAACCCCTACTTTTGTTAATAGTTAGTGAGATTTAAAATAGTCTTAATATAACAAAATAGACTAATTATACTACTAGACATAGCAAAAAACAGGTTTTTGTAAGATGTGGTATTTTAATCAAAATAAATATTGATATTAAGCTAAATGATTTTTTAGTTTGGTTGTTGGTCCCGTTTTTTTCGTCAAATATTTGATAAGTCTGACCGTAGCTTTAGACTGATTCTTATGAATGAATTTAAGGGATATGGCCATTGTGATAAAATCTTTTCATATCAAGGAATCAAACCAGTAAGAAAATGAAGACTACCATACTACCATAATCTACGAACACTATATCCAAATTGTATTGGCAAAAATTTTTATACATTATTAAAAATTTAAATTAAAGTAAAATTCTCATGAATGTGCAAAAATCATAATTTTAATATTAAAAGACTAATAAAATCAGGGTTTAAGAAACTGCAGTCGAAACCAAAAACTGTCGAAAAAAAAACGAAAATTTGTCCACAACTTTTCGCCTTTTGAGTTAGTTTGACAGCAACTGTTTATATTTAGTTAATCAGAAGTAAAAGCAAAAATTTTTTTGCCATTGACAAAAAAAGAAGTGAAAGTTATGGCAGTTTTACTACTTTGACTGCAGTTTTTTAAACGCTGAATAAAATATCAAAAGAGTTTTTAATTAAAAAAAGTGATAAAAAAAAATTTATATTTCATAAAAACTTTAAAATTTCATGTATATAATCGTTTTAAAAAAATGTCGCATGCGATAAAAAAATATATATTAAAAAATATCGCATGCGATATTTTTAAAAAATGAATTTCACTTTTCGTACTTACCTTTACACACATAAAATTGCAACACATTATTGTTTAACTTAAACATATAAATAGTTTCGGGCAAAATGTACATGATCGTCTTAATCAAACATATGTATGATTGATTTTACTTTCAGGGTTATGACTAACCCCTGCCCATAATCAGACCCATTTTTCTCTAAGTGCTGAAAAAATCAGTTAATTTTAGTTAAATTTTGTGTTTTGAGCTTTTTAAAAGTCATTTTAAACATTTTTTGTATATCCTATGTTAATAAATTTTTTGTATATATTTTTATATGAATGTTTAGATAATAAAAAAACTGTCCTATCCTGTAAACTTTACTTCCTTCAAAAAAAACTCCTTTATATATTTATAAACTTTTTTAAACAATAAGCTAAGCTAATGTTAACAATTGACTGTTAAACTTACAATGATAATCTCTTTAGAAATAAAAATTTTAAACTAATACGAAAACATTATATTAAAACAAATAAAACTTTTAATGGAAACGCGCCCCCCCCCCCCCCCCCCCCCCATTCACTTAAAAAATCTATTTATATAAAACTGTGTATAATTAACGAAATTAATTTCTTTAGAAATTTTTTGAAAAACAAAAAACAAACAAAACTAAAATGAATTTAAAATCTAGATAAATAAAATTTAAAGATATTTTATCAATAAACTACGAGACAAACAAATGAAAAATAAACCTAAAAAGAAACTTTTCAACCTCTTTAAACCTAAAAAAAAAATATTAAAAAAAGAAAACCGAAGATTAAGAAACTTAAAAACTTTTTTCTCCAACCAAAAAAAAAAGCAAACTAAAACTATAAAATAGTCGTAATATTTATTTAAATACAGAGAATTAAACTTAAATTACGTATCTGGTCTAAAGTAATTATTTATTTATATAAAAAGAATACCGAACAAAATTAAAAAAAAAAGAAGTTAAATAAAAACAATTACAATCTCTATTCAACTCAAATTACAAAACAAAAACAACAAAAGAGCGTTTAATTTTATCTTTAAGTTTTTTTTCTTTTTTATTTCCAAACTCAATTCAAAACTCAAAAGATTGCGAATAAAAGAATGAGTTTAATGTAGTTCTTAGAATAATAAACTTAATTTAAATTATTTATTATAAAAGAAAACTTTATTCAAAGTTGTAGACTTCAAATAAAGAGATGGATAGACACAAAGGCAGGAAAATGGGTATGTGTGTGTGTGTAAGTCATGACATATCCCAGTCGGCCACGTCTTTAAATCATGCTCGCTGAATAATGCCTGAAAGCGTAAGGTACTAGACATAAATTAAGGGACACTTAAAACCCAAAACAAATCGTCAACGATATTTTTTATAACAACTCCTCAAGGACATTTTCGAAATTTGTGCAAAGCGACAATAACGATAACGCCCCGAGTGTGAGCGCAACCAATGCAACCAAGTCGCAATTAAAGTGTATAATCCGGCAGGATTAAGCACTCGACCCTTCGTTAGGTGCTGGAGCTATCTAACCCTCACTGCTTTTGGAAAAACGCTAACAGCATCTGTTACGTACGAAATATCCTCTCTTAGGCCGAACACTCACAAGTGGTGAAACATCGGCCCTTTATCCCATTCCGCGACTTTGGCACAATATTTTTCTTCGGTATGGGTGCATGATAATCAACAAAGAAAACGCCAACTACATTATGAAAATCGTGCAACACGATTAAAGCGACAATTTCGTCCATTTTGCTTCAAAATGAATTTTTTTCTCTGCTTATATATGGACATCGTAAAAAACTTTCTTAAAAAGGTTGGTCCAACCAAAACGCACGATGTTAACTGTAAATAAAACAGTAGTTTTCAGAGAATAAGCTGAATATTTTTGTATTATTATAGAAGGATCTTTGACAATTATGAGTGAAACAAAATATCGGCCAAATGCTCGCCACAACTTCGGTGGTCCGATGGTCCATATTTTCAATGACTGTGAGACATAATTGATATTCAATGCCGTTAATGTGGCGAATTATCTCATTCTAGTTCTTGGCTTATTGGCGTGCACGTTTTCTTTTAAATATTCTCAAAGAAAGAAGTCCAACTCACATGATCGTAGCGGCCAATTAACATCGCCACAGCGTGAGATAACACGGGCATTGAATTTCTCGCACAAAAGAGCCATTGTTTCGTTGGCTGTGTGGCAAGTGGCATTATTCCGTTGGAACCACATATCGTCCAGATTTATAACCTCAATTTCTGGCTACAAGACGTCCGTTAGCATCTCGCGATAGCGAACACCATTTACGGTTACTGCTTAGCCGGCCATTTTCTTCGTTTTAAAAAAAGTCGGCCCGATAACGTCACCAGCCCATGAACCGCACTAAACAGACACTCTTTGTGGATGCATCGATTTTCAACAATCACTCTTGAACTCTCATTTGCCCAAATGCGGCAATTCACCTTGTTAACGAATCCACTGAGGTGAAAGTGTGCCTGGTCGCTGAAGATGAATTTATTTGTAAACTCACCATTCACTTTTGTCTGTTCAACCAACAAAGATCAATTATGTACCTCTCTATGGTTGACACAAAGAAATGTAAAATTTAGTTGTGCAAAAACTTGATGTTAAGGTGGGATTTACATGTTGTCGTCAAATAAGTTTCGTCGCTAATCATGTCGAGCCCTAACCGCGAAAATAACGTAAGCGACATCATTTTCAATTTTGGTTTTTTTACTATCTAAATGACTTTATTGTCAATAATTGCATCATCTCCTAAAATGTTATGATCACATAAGGAACCTTTACGATTTTATAGCAAGAACAATTTTATCGTAAGCGACAAATTTCATAAAAAATTTATATCAAATAGAATAAACTCCCTCCTGTAAAATTTGATTTTTGGCGCTTACGTTATTTTCGCGGATAGAGCTCGATGTCTGCAAAAGATATATCTGAAGTTAACTATTATCGTCTCCCTAGTCATCGAAGTGGATCTTAAGACGAGAAATTGAAGATAGCTTTATGAATTTATCGCTCATGGTCTCGACAATGTGAGCATATTGTTAAGCTTTTTTGTTAACACTGTCATCAAATATGCCTAAAATAATTAAACAGACTTTTGAAGTCTTGTTTTATCATCAAACGGACTTTATAGACGACAATTGAAGGACTAAGTCACCTTCAAAATAATTTATTGTTCTTTTCTTGTCATTACACGGGCTTTCAGGCGACAAAGCAAAAAAAAAAACTGAAGAATTTCTCGCTTATGTTAGTAAAGAAATTTTACACTTTGAATTCTTTTTTGTCACCAAATGGACTTTAGAGACGACAATTTAAAGACTAATTTGCCTATTCAAGATTTTATCGCTCTTTTTTTGTCATTGAACGGACTTTACAGACGACAAAGCAAAAAAAACTGAATAATTTCTCGCTCATGTTAACAAAAAAAATTACACGAAAATTTTACACTTTTAATTTTTTTTGTCATCGAATGGACCGTAGGGATGGTAATTTAAAGACTTGTTCGCCTTTTCAAGACTTTATCGCTAATTTCTTGTCATTAAACAGACTTTATAGACGATAACTCAAAAACAAATTTAAAAATTTCTCGCTTATATCAGCAGAAAATATGCAAAAAAAAAAAAAAAAAAAAAATTGTACACTTTAAATTCCTTATTGTGATCAACTGGACTGTAAATACGACAATTAAAGACTCATTCGTCTATTCAAGACTTAATCGCTATTTTCTTGTCATTAAACGGACTTTTTAGACAATAAATAAAAAAAATGTGTAGAATTTCTCGCCTATTTTATCGTTGATGTCATTAGCTATATGGACTTAAGCAGCAGACAACTTCTTAATAAAATAAAATTATTGCCAAACAGATTCAATAAAAGATTACTTTAAGAACCTGGTCTGCGTTAGTGTCCGCGAAAGAAATAATTTAATTTTACCTGTATTGGATTTTGTCTCTCTCTCTCTTTGTTATTAAACGAAATCTATAGGCGACAAATCGGGCAAGTTTAGAATTTGTAGCTCAAAGTGTTGTCAAAAAAACTCACTTTTATATGAATCGTAGAGAAAAGTTATGATATCACACACAAATCAAAAAACTTACAAAGACAATTACGACATTTTGGCCAACTGGGTAGCAACAAATTAAAAAAAAATGATATAAAACAACAGCAGCAGCAAATGCTTTGGGTTTTCATTGTATCTATGGAAGTGTATGTGGACTTCTTTTCCACTCATTGGCATCCTCCTCTATCTCTCTCTATCTTTCTGTAGCTTAACTTTCTTCCTGCTGCAGCTGCCTTTAAAAGAACACAAAAAAAGAACTACAAAATGGTATAAAAATTCTTCTACTCTATAATTTTTCTTGTTTAACTTTTTTCCAATTAAACAAATAAGTTGTAATTTATTTAAAAAAAAAACAGGAATAGTAACTGAAACTAAAACTCGAAATAAAAAAACCAAAAACTAATTATAACTATTTATTATTTACTCGTATCTCTTTCTTGTACAAATAAATACTTTGTAACAATTTCGTTTCTAATAGTTTTTTGAATAATTTTAAATCTTTTTTTTAAATAAATTTTTTATATGATTTCTTTAAGTGTTGCATATTTGTTTTAGTTTTTGGTTTGTTTAGAAAATTTTTTATTTTCCCTTCTCACATCTGTAAATACTAACCCACATTTAAAATGTTTAAAATCTAAGTTAAATTCTGGTTCACACTCTTCAAGTTTTAGCCGTTAAGTCTTAAGCTTTTAGGAGAGTAGAGAAAAGCGAATGTCACTTTTTTCCTATCTACTCGTATAACTCAAGACTGGACGGCTAAAACTTAAAGAGCGTAAACCAGCACTAAGTTGTTTATTAAAAAAAACTATTTAAATGTTGCTTTTAAAATAAAGCTTATTAAGTTTACACCACCCTTCCAATAGGAAAATGCTTGTAAAAAGAAATGTTCACTTAATTAAAACTTTAAAGCTTAAATTCTGTAGATTAAGGATTCAATTTATTAAAAACCAGTAAGGAGGTAAATGACAATATCCTACACCAATTGCACGGTAAGAAAATAAATATTTTTCATTAGGATGAAAATTGAAACAATATCGGCAAATTTTATGATGATATAATTACACTGTGCTAGTTAAAAAAAACAGACAAGCCGGGCACATGGCGTTTTAACATAATTCGAGTACTCTGAATCTAGTGCTGCTCGCCGTTTTTTTAGATTGGCTCTGGTTTTCGAGACATACCGTTATTTCGAAAACGGAGGAGGTTGCACAACATAAATTCGCGTAACTCAAAAACGGTTTAGAATATTGAAATTACTAAAAAAACAAGTAAGAGTGCTATTCGGCTATGCCGAATCTTATATACCCTTCACCATGATGAGATAAGAACAAAAAGTTATATACATAAATAACGTTCTTTAGATAGGTATAAAAAAAATATTAATTAAGCCACGCCAACTTTTCATTTCGTCATGCCGAAGAATATAAAAAAAACAAAAAATATATATATGTACCAGAGATCAGCAATGAGTAGTGAAAAAGTGAGTAGAGCTAAATCATGACTCATAAATTCTTGTACTTATACGCACTCATACTTATTTCAATGTTATTCAAACTCAGATTCACTCAAAAGTTTTATTTTACTCATCGTACTCATACTTAGCAACATTTATAGTGTTTGATTTAGAAACTACTCAACTCAATGTGTATAGGCGAAGCTAAATGCGAGGCTGCCAGATCTGTCCCCGAAATAGCAAAGTGACGATTTGGCAATTACAGTTTACTAAAGTTACATGTATGAAGTGGACGATTTTTCGGCAAATTTATCTGGCAGCGCTGATTATGAAGTTGTGTTTTATCTGTTGTATTAAAACGGTAAATGGATGAGCTTAATGAGTTGAATCATTGTGAGTATTGTAAGTATTTTCCTGAAATTATAAATCAAACTGACGTCATTTATAAGTATGCGTATAATGTCGACGTCGCACTCATATTAATTTCTCTTGTGAGTATGAGTGAATCAGAGTAGTTTAGTTTAAATGATTTCTACGCACTTATACTTACAATTGCATGAGTCAGTATGAGTAGCGAAAAAACGACTCATTGCTGATCTCTGATATGTACCTCAGCCCGTTTCCTCTTTTGCCAAAGTTGATGTTTGAAATTCGTTTTATAATCTTAAAATCGTTTTTTAGAACATAAAGAAATTTAATAAAAAAAATGAAAAAAAAAATATAATCAGTCTCAGGAGAGAATTTAACAACTCGGCTACGAATGCTTTTACTGAAGAAGCGTTAAATTAAAATATATTGAGTCTATGAGTTTGTTTCATTATTTGAGCGGCATATCATGTACATGCATTAATGTGTATGTGTATGTGTATGCGTAAAATTAAACACATTACAAAAAAAATCTACCACTTGCAGTGAACGGTATAAAAAAACAACAAAAAAACCACATTACCAACACTGTATTACCATAGCCACTGTATGACCGTAGAAACCAAAATTGAATTGGTTTGTATGGTATGTTTATGTCGTTTTGGTAATACAGTGTCGGTATGGTAATGTCACGTCTAATTGGACCTTTAAAGGCAACAATTTGAGGCAGTCGTGGTTTTTTACTCATATGTCAGACATTAGTGGACCGATCTTGCTAAATTTCAATAGCAAACAATTCCGGATCATATGTTACATAAATGTATAATCACCTGGCCCCCATCATATATGGGATCTTCGGAAAATCCATTTCAACGGACAGACGGACAGACGGACATCGTTAAATCACCATCATAAGGATCCAGAATATATATACTTTATAGGGTCTAACATCAATATTATAGGAATTACAAACGGAATGACAAACTTATAAATATATACCCTATTCACCACCTGTGGTGAAGGGTATAAAAAACGACCGACCGACCTCAATTAGTTTTTTGTCCTTAACATTTTATCGATACATACTTGCCCCTTATCTCCACTTTTTAGTGGGAAATTCTTAAATTAATTAAACTTTTTCGGCTTTTGTGAATAAAATCAAAAATAAAAAACAAAAATTTCGAAATTTTGATGAAAAAAAAAATAATATTTTTTTTCCAAAAAATTTTACTTTTCTTAAAGGAAATTTTATTGCGGAATTTTTTTTAGTAGTTTCAATAAACTAAACCGTTTTTGAGTTACGAGAATATAAGTGCTGCAACCTCCTCCATTTTCGAAATAACGGAATACTCGATAAGAGCTCACCTAAAAAAACGGTGGGCACCATTGGGTTCAGCGCACCTGAACTATGCTAAAACGCCATGTGCCCGGCTTGTCTAAAAAAAGTGTTATTAATTCGATTCAATTTATATACTAAAGTTCTTAAGTTAAGCTCTATAGCTTGGTGTTGGTCTTGGTCTGTCTAATAAAAGATTTTCAAGAACTACGGTCTCTCTAAAGGCACCTAGAATCTGAATGTCTTCCTACACTTGGTTATTTTACCGGAGTCTTGGACTTTTCTGCCTGCGTCTTCCATGGTTAATATCGTTAAAGATCTTTCAGACTGGAGCGCTTAGATTCAATCGATCGACACACACTGGGAAATAATGCCAGTTTAGCGGCGGAAAAATCATATCTAATAGTCTAATCCACAAAAAATATATAGATGAATTATAGGCAAGGATGAATGCTATAAGCTTCGTAAAAAAATAGATAGGTTTTTTATGCAGTGCGCGCAAAATGTTGCTATGTAAGAGCAATTTGTACGATGGAATTCTTAGTCGGCGGAAAAAACTCATATCTTCGAAACTAGTTATTTGATCCACAAAAAATTTATGAATGGATGGACATGCGATAAGCTCGTTAAAAATAAGGCAGATATTTTTAACACAGTGGGGGCTATCTGTTGTAAGACAAGAACTCTTTTGACAATAAAATTATTTAGTCGACAACTGTATCAGTCTTATTTCTTTAATTATGATTTTATTGCTTTGCAAAAAAAATGTGAGAGCTTGCAAAAGTATCCTGCATGCAGTATTGTCACAATATAAGTTTTAAATGAAACACAACTTCGCGAGATATTTTCTAGTGTAAAATTCCCTTCAATTTCTGAAGTCTTTATTTCTTAACTCCTTTGCATACTCTGAAAATATTCCAATGGCCAAAGATACAGATTTTATTATTTCAGTACCATGAACTGACTGATGGTTGGTGGAAAGGGGAAAGAGTTGGCGGGGGTTTCTGGACATAAAAGTTTCCTTTCGTCTGCCGGATGGATGTAGTATCCTGCAGGCGGAAATATCGGCTTTAAGGCGGGCGGCTAACATGCTAAGGTAGATATACGTATATTTGCTGACAGCAAAGCAGCCATTGCTTCTCTAGCGGGTGTCTACACGACATCTAAGTTACCTGTTGAATGTCAAATGTCTTTGAATGAGATTGCGAAGCATTCAAGGGTAACGCTAATATGGAAACCGGGCCATTTGATCTGCCCGGGTAACGAGACAGCAGTTGAGCTGTCCAAAAGAGGCTCACTGTAAGTCACTTATCAAGCACGAGTCTTATAGAACTGCGCAGATGGGATAGATCTGCGAGTCCACCTGCTCTATATCCAGGGCACTGCGGCCTGGCTATGATGAACGGAGAACTGGCTCTCTAATTAGGTGCAATGGGGACCAAATTAGAACAGTGGTATCAGTTGTTACTGGGCACTGGCCTGTGGGGACTCATGCTAGGACAATGGGTCTGGAATTCAACAACCTTTGTTCAAGTTGTTATGATGAGGAGGAAGAGAAACTGTGCTCCATTTTGCCAATGACTTGGAATCCGGAGCATAAGGAAAAAATACCTGGGAGAACCGACATTTGTCTGCTTGAAGGATCTATCTGGGATAGAACTAAGGTCGCTTCTTCTCTTCATTGGGAAGATGAATTGGTTTAACTTGGTTAAGGATGGGCATTGGCGCTGGGTATCACAAAGGGACCAGTGGTGGAAATGCATTAAAGACTACTTTTGTATTTAAAAACACTGAAAACGACTGCTTAAGAGTACTATCACACAAGTCTTACGTATTTTGAGGAAAATATAAGTTGTTATTGTCTTTGAAACAATAATCAGATCAGGGAAGCAGCATCGTCAAAAAAAAAGAAAGCCTTGTACGATAGTGTAAAGTACCCTTTAATTGGTATTTTAATTTAATAAAAAGTTATTTCGGATGCAAATTACAACAAAATCAAGTAGAAGTACAAACATTTAAGAAAAATTGTAACAGATGTATACTTAAAAGAACTGATGTAAAAGTTTTTCGAAAGATTGATGAATTAGCTATCTAAACTAATTGGGACAATTTTTGCTAAGAACAATTGGTAATAAGCAGGGAAACCAGAAATATGCTCTAAAAACACGTTTTATGCGCAATAGATATGCAGTAAAATCTTGAAAATATGCCCTGAAAATTGTTAAAAATATGCCCCAAAAAATTCAAAAACTGCTATGTTATTTAAAAACAAAATATACAACAATTTAATAACAGTTCCATTTAATAAAAACAATCCTAAAATTGTTATCGGTAAAGCCCAAAAACTATTGTAAAAACCCTGCGGGAAATTTGTGTAAATTGGTCCAACAGACTGGTCCTGGGAGTTGTGAAAATAGAACAGGTACAAAAAGAAAGAACTCATGACCAGTGAAAGGAGAACCAACCATGTAACTGGTTTATGAAGAACAAAAAGGTAGACAAAGTAATGAATCACAGTACAGTCTTTACCGGTGGTGTGACACATTTTTAGGTACTTTCTAAAATTTTGTACTTGAATTTAATTCTAGGACTTGTTTTATTTAAAAAATACTACATTTTATTGAAATAAAACTACATTGTAGTAACTGACACTAAGCACGTCCATTGAGAATAGATGTGTGACTGGTCAAATGGTGTCAATTGACCCCCTCCAATGACAACCCCATGTAAAAGTGATAGGTCTTATTCATAGAAAGTGTTAAAACTAGAACCGGTCCCTACCACCAAAGACCAATCATGGGACTACTTTGGTGTCCGTTCGCTTCCCTCTAAGGTATTTACAACCGAGTTTTTGAAATTTAACCGTACTTGGAAATGATGGACAGTAATCGGCTCACAAAAACAAAGATATGTAAAGAGGCTAAAATTCATAAAAGAGTTATTTGTGCCGAATATTAAATAGATATTAACATCCATATGAGATTTTTTTGTCTAAAAGGGATTTTAGGGACGGTCGCTAAAATGTTTATTAATGTTAATATTAAAAAGGGAAGTTAAAGCTATTTATATATGGGACCTTTGGGCAAATGTGAACCGATGCTAAAAGAATTTAATTTGCAGTAAAATATTTTTGGGACGAATTTAATCTAAATACTAACATAATTAAATGGTTTATGGACACAAAGAGTCTAGTTTGGAAGAAGTACAATTGAAATGTATTTACCAAATTATCTACAAGATGGCAATTGCACTTTGCGCACAAGGTTAACATGGACAGACAACTAGCCAGACGAAAGGATGGACATCGTTATATCACTTTCAAAAGTGATTTATATTTAATGACAACCTGCTTTGTCTTAAAATTTTCGACTGAAAATTTAATGTAGATGCCGAAATTAAGGCAACACGTTGGGTATACAGATAGATATTTAAAACAGAAAAGTCAAAATATTACAAAAAAAAAATTTTTATATGTTGCGAAAGTTCTTGTGGGCATCTAAAAAATTTAACATGTATCCAAATATGCTTCAAAAAGGCAAAATATGCGCTAAAAACTTGAAAAATGCTGCAAAAAGGTTCTTTTGACCAAATTACGCAAATAAATACTGTAAACGGTAAAATATGCAAAAATATGCACTAACAAATCGACGCCAAAATTCATAAAAAGCTCTAAAATGGATAAAAATATTGTTTCTGCCTTCACTGAACGCACAAGGAAAAACATGCAAGTGCATATTTTTGGTTTCCCTGGTAATAAGTTACATGGATGAGAACAAACACCGGCTTGGCAAAATTTAAAATTTTTACCCACTGTAACTCAGAGTGTTCTTGGCCGATCTTTTTGAAAAATTGTGTCCAAGCTACTATCCAATAGGACTAATCTTGGTGCAAGATCGAAGGATATTGGTTTAAAAAGTTGGCTCACTTGAATCCCTTCACCTTACCCTCCTAAGGCTTAACTGAAATAGCAAATATATAAAAATAAAGAAGTTCATCAAATTAAATTTTCACTAAATTATTTTTATGAAGAAAAGAATTTTACAACATCAAATTAATTAAAAAACTTTAGACCAATTTAAATATCAAAATTTGGATTAAAAACCATAAACAGTTCAACAAAATAACCACAATACTAAATCTTATTAAATAAAAGCTAAGGCACGAGCTCTATGTTTACATTTGTTCTTCAAGTTGTGCTGAAAAAGGTAAACAAGAAAAAAGGATGACAAAAAAATGAAAAACAAAAAATGTACTTTGGCCTTCAAGAAGAATTGTTGACAAAAAGTAAGAACAAAAAGTTCTGTATATCAATTATATAGATTATCACTTAAAAGCAAATTTCGACCTACCAAAGGTTAAATACAAATTCGTTTAAAGATTGATGTTTGACTATTGGACTGCCAGCAGTCGTCAATGGCGGTGAGTGTTAAACAGCAAACCCCTGTAAAGAGATTGTGTGGTTACAAACGAAACATGTCAGGGCAACCTGTCCGTGAAAGCCTGGGTTCGAGCCCCGCGGCAGTCAAGAATGAAAAATTATCAATAAGTTTAAATTAATTTCATTTGTCACATTCTTTTCTTCATAAAAATTATTTAATGAACTTTAGCCTAATTTAAATATAAAAATTTGGATAAAAAAAAAACCATAAACTAATTTAAAAAAAAAGAAGTCAAAAATAGCTGATTTAACAATTTATCAAAAAACATCCGGCATTACCGATTGAATACGCCAGCAAATTTGATATCAATAAAAAATTACAAACCAATTTTTTCTCAGTGTTTTAATATGGCCTTTAATCCAATTTTTCGATATCTATCGGACAAAAATGAGTAATAAATAAGTATGTGAATTTTAGGTTGCCGGCGTCATTAGGCACAAGTAGTGGTAAACGAGTGTATACTAAGTTTATTATTCCGTGTAAAACTTTTTTAATATTCACCTAAGACCCCACAAAGCATATATGTATATTCTGGGTTCTTGGGAAATTCTTAGTCGATTAAGCCATGTCCGTCTGTTGAAATCGCGCTCACTTTCAAACGATTCGAAAAAAAAATAATGTTAGTGTCAAATTGTTTCTAGTTTGCCTAGGCAGTGTGCGATTTCAAAAGAGTTATGAACCCCAATGTGGAACAACCTTCTTAAAAAATTTATATTTTTGGTACAAAAACTGACATAACTTGAAGATGGAATTCACCGCTTCTCAAATAATTGTAAACCAATTCCTTCCATATGACTTGAAACCATAATACTAAATCTTATAAAGATCGGTACATAATTTTCTACACTCATAGAAAAATGAATCTTCATATTGACGATGCCCTCACATGAAAATTGTGACATCAATGTTATAACAAATGGCATCAATGAGCCAAAAAGTGACATCAATCCAATAACGAACGTCATCATAATATTTTGTCACATTTCATGCATCATCTTTAATCTGACTACAGTGACATTAATTCGATGCCACATTTTGTGTATTATTAACATTATTTTCATGTTTAAAAAGTAAAATAAGAAGCAAAAATTCCCATATTCTATTTGTTTAAACTATTTAGTTAAATACATCAAATTTACAAAGTAGAATGGTTACGAAAACCATATCGAGCATGCTGCTGGTGTCTTATAATTAAGGAGTTCTTCTATAAGCAAAACGGCGGAATGCAACAAAATTGAAACAAACAGGTGTAATGGGTAAATATATAATTATATTCTCTCAGTTTGACTTAAGTCAATCCCAATGACTTAATTTAATGACAGTTTGTCAATAAATTGGGCCTAATGAGGCCTTTCCCTGATGTGACTGAGTCATCGCACTGATGACATTTGTATTAAACTGAACCCGATTCGTAATTTCTGTGATGCTGATGTGTCATCCAATTGATGACATCATTTCAATTTTATCCCTAATGACAATTTGGCCAAGTGATGTAAAGGCTGACATTACAATGTCATGGGATCAAAAACAAAGCCACTTGTCATAGAACTTATGTCAAATTATATCAGCGTTATGACACCGTTTCTATCAGTGTATAGGATTCATATAAAGGCCACTCTCGAAAAATACTTTAATACGCCTAATACAGTAAAGAATGATGATGTTTTAGTAAAATTTGGTGTGCCTTATTTTTTTAAGTCTGAAAATCACACTGTAGTAAAATTTGGACTTTGAAAGACTAGAAATTACTCTACTGAATTTTCTGATGATCGGTCCATAATTTCCTATTAGGTATAACATTTTCTTCTAAACAACTACTTTAATACACCTTATACCAATTAGGTGTTCTATAACTAGAAAAAAATCATTTATGTTTGGGGTGGTCTGGCTATAATTTTATATATAGAATCCACTATTTAAATGTTTTTACTCTGGGTGGAGCGTATTAAAGATTCGGAACAGCTGAATAAAGTGCATAAAGCACTTTTACTTGTTTCAAAAGGACGTTGGCCAGGCCATCAACGTGAAGAGCGAACGCTTAAGGTCAATGATTGTCAACTTAATTTTTTCTGAATTGGATGGAATGGACAGTAACTATATGTGAGATCAAAAGGATAGTACTAAGTGCCACATTGGGCATTCTGCAAGAGCAATTTGAGGTGATGTTCATCTTACGTGGAAGTGATGTGAACTGGAGGAGATCATGCAATTTGACGCCGTCAGACTTTTTCTTTTTTTTTTGGTGTTTTTTTAAGACTCATTTCAATGCCAAAAAGCCACAAAACACAGCGGCTTTGAAAGTCAACATAACCCATGCCTTCGATCAAATTCAGTCTCCGATATATGCCCCATCATTGAACATTTTGGATGCGCTAAATCCAGCAAAGCACGATGTTATATTCTCTACAAATCGGCATCGAAAGGTCTTTCAAACGAATTAAAAATTTCTAAGCTTTAAGGTTGGTAGCTGATTAATATAAATGACAGCCCCTCCTACAAATTTTGCTGGGATACAATTTTTTTTTTTTTTTTTTTTTTTGAGGAATTTTCTTTTTTCTATTCATCCCTAGAGTTCGAATATTTTAGGTAGAAACGGTCAGCAATTTAATTGTACGGCTTGTATGTATATTTAAAGAATTCTTGCAGCAAAAGGTAACAAATATTTTAAGAAAAAAACTTCAGGTAGTCTTGTAAATCATGTAGAAAATTTTAGAGCATTTTAGATAATTTTCCTTTTTTCTAAATTTAAACTTAAATAAAATTTACACTTTCCAGTCTTATTTAGCAAAAATAAAAAACAATTTATAGCACTTTGTAAAAAAACTGACCCCGGAAATTTTTATATTATTAATACATCCTTTTAAATACATCCTTTGCAAAAATGAACGAAAGCCTGCCCACCAGCATACAACAACACACTTGACAATGAAATACACTGAACAAAGTTATTTTTCGTTATAACTTTTTAATTGTTTATTTTGGATTTTTGTTAATTAATTTGCCTTTCTTCTGAAATTTTTCTTTTTTAAATTTTCGTTTCCGTTTTGATTTTTTTCTTTTTTTTTATATGTTTTTTTTCTTCATGTAAATTGTATACCTCCCCCAGCTGGCACGAGTTATTTATGATTGCTATGAAAGTTTATATAAATATTTAGCAAAAATATAATTATAACATTTTATAAATAAATAAAGAAAAATACTGCTACTACTAATATTTAATACTATTATTAAACAAAATTTAATTAAATTTGTAAATTATCTTTCTAAAATTATTTTACTCTAAATATTTCCCTAGATTTTATTTAATTTAAAATAAATTTTATATTAAATATGAAAAAAAAAATCGCTAAATCTATATAAATGTTTGGTAAAAGTTTATTGTAACTATTATGACTGATAAATAATAGTGATTGATTGATTTAAAATTAAATTGAATTGACTTCGAGTTTGAGTAGATTTTAAATGAATTTGAAAATTGAAAAAAAATTGAATGATAGATTTTGTTATGTGATGAAAAGTTTATTTTTTTATATGTATGTATATAAATATTAGAGGAAAATGTATAAATAAATTTAAAAAAATTTTGTTTTTATTAAATTACACATATTTTAATATTTACTATATAATTGATAAAATTTAACCAAAATTATTTTGGAAAAATTTGTTTAAGGCAGCAAAAAAATTGTAACAATATTTTTAAAAATTTAAAATATCTAATTTGTTTCTCTTATTTTTAATGGTACAAAAAGTTCATTAGAAAATATTTCAAAGAAAATAATAAACTCTTTAAACTTTTTTGATTTCTTTTAATAAAATCTCAAGAGTAAAAGTAGCAAATTACTATTTAGCTCATAGCAAGTTTTCTTAGGCAAGTTTGGTAGTTTATAGGGTATTCATTTAATCGGGATTATGCATTAATCGGTTAATCGCTCGATTAATTAACCGAGGTTTTGGATTAATCGGCTAATAATCGGTTAATTTTGGTTTTGATCGGTTAACCGATTAATAAAGTTTTTTCAATAAATTAAGTAATTTCAATGAATTAAAATGCAAAAGTTAATGAAAAACAACAATAACATACCCAACATAACAATTCTTATACTAAAAGGAGCAAACAAATGTAATATGTATTTTTTAATTAAAAAATAAACGCTCAGATTATTTATTATCAATAGTTTAAGGAGATCTTATAAAATAATCTTTAGAGAAATAATTTCGTTTAAATGTTTAGGATTAAAGCGATTCTTTTAGTTTTGATAGAACTTGACTTGAAAAAAAATTCTGTCACTTATCGTAGATTTTGGAGTGATCGAAAGCAACCCATAATACAGAATATCTAACATCTTAGTTCTTGTCCTGGATTTCTCTAAACATATAAAATCTTCCATTATGCCATTAGAGTCCTATTTTATTTTTTTAAAATTTTCAAAACTTTTATCGAGAGTTTCTTCTGTTGTCAGGTCATCATCTGAATCATCCTGGAAAAGCTCAGCACCCAACATTCTGCACAAAAGTTTATTTCCGAATTAACTTATTTCTGTTTTTGTACTGCATTTTAAGAATGTATTGCTCGAAGGAAATATATTGTATGAAAAAATATTTCTTTGCACAACTTTTTTGGTGCACTTTGGTAACTGTTTTGGTGAACTTTGGTACAGATAACATTGTAAAATTTTGCACGTTTGCATTATAGAATGCATTTAAAAAAGCGAATAGCTTTGCAATTGACGTTTTGGAACTCAACCATAATTAAAAACACAAAAAGTATGGTTTAATACCACAAAAAATTAGAAATTTTGTTACATCGGTTAATCGGTTAATCGACTGAAATTAACCGGCTTAATCGTTAATCGAAAATAGCCCATTTAAAATTAACCGATCAGTTAATCGGGTAGTAATTAATTGGTTAACCGATCAACGGTTAACCGAATGAATACCCTAGTAGTTTAAGAAGATAAAAGAAGAACGAAGGGCGAGCGACTCTCCCTCTTTGTGAACTAAGGACTTGCCTTACAGCCATACCTAAATAAGAGCAGAAGGCGAAATCACCATACCGAAATATAAGCGTCAACGTTGAGTCACGAACAGCAGTATTAAGTTAATTATTAAATAAAGCCGACATAATAGAAATAAAAATGGAGATAAAACCACTAGACTCACCTAAAAACAGCTAAATTGCCTTTATTTATCAACAATAGCTGCCAACTTCACTATTAAACGCGCTATCAAAATTAGATTTTCCAATTGTAAAGCGTTGCCGCCGCTCTATTTCGATAAAACAAATTGTATGGGCATGAGAACTTTTGACAACTAGAAAACGCTTCTGCTCTTATTTAGGTATGGCTGTAAAAAAACATTTACACCCGACAAGTTAATTGGGCATTAGGTGCTCCATACTTTTGTACTGCAAGCGAAGCTGTAGGCAATTTTGAGAAATTATGTACAGGGTGGCCCAGAATGAGTTATAACTTTCCTGCGGAAATTTTGTATGAATTGTTAAAAAAGAAGTGGTCGTGGGAATTATAACATAGAATTAGGACAAAAGGAAAGACCTTATGACTAATGAAAGAAGAACTAATCACATAACTGTTTAAATTCAGAACAAAAAGGAAAAGAAAATATACTGAAGTAATTTTTGAGGTTTTTTTTATAACGAATTTTTTTTTATCAAAGTTGTAAAAATGATTTTCTATTTATTTAAAAGGAATACTTTTGCAAAAGGTGGTGTTATCAGGGACCGAAAATAACAGTTATATTCGAATTTCAAAACAAAAAAAGCATATAGAAGTAAATGTCGAAAAACTGACTCAAGTATACCATATTGATCCTTATAAACTTGTCTATGATAAAATATATTGATTTTTAAAATTTTGATTTTTATTTTTTCGATCAAAATTAAGAGTTACTTTTTGATTTTTATTTTTTTGACCAGAAATAACTGTTATCTTTTGATTTTTATTTTTTCGTTAAAAAATAACAGTTATTTTTTGATTTTTAATATTTTGAACAAAAATATCAGTTATTTTTGATTATTATTTTTTTGAGCAAAAGTAAAAGTTATTCTTTTAAGAAATGTACGTGTAATAATAATTTAGTCGACTTTAAATGTTTATTTTAATGTGTTATCATCATTGGGAGTTCTTATGCACCTTAAAATAAATATTTAAAGTCAACTAAATTATTATTACACTTACATTTCTTAAAAGAATAACTTTTATTTTTGCTAAAAAAAAAAAAAAAAAAATAAAAAAATAACTGTTGTTTTTGTTCAAAAAATTAAAAATTAAAAATCAAAAAATTACTGTTATTTTTGATCGAAAAAATAAAAATCAAAAAACAACAGTTATTTTTGTTCAAAAAAATTATTAAATTAAAATCAAAAAATAACTGTTTTCATCTGACTTTTGTGAAAAAAGGAATAACTGTTACGGTCCCTGGGTGTTATACATTTCTTTGGGACTACTTAAAAATTGGTTCTTAAATTTAGTTCTTTGACGTATTTTTTTGGAATAATACTACACTAATAGAAAAGCCGGAACTACGCTGATGTATTTTAATATCAGAACTACACTTAAAAGAAAATTCAATCCATCTGTTCTCAAATCAATCCAAAGCGGTATTAATAGTACGGTGAATACGGATTTTCTTGAATCACGTACAGAAAGATTGATTCAAGTATGGATTTTCAATCGCAAAATACTTAACTTATCCATATTCAATCCCGAATTCGCACTTGAAATAATCCGAAAATGAGATTGATTTAAATAAAACTAAGTTTGAACCAATCTCATAATGAGCTTGATTCAAGTATTATAAAGTGGATTAAATCCCGAATTCGTACTTGAAATAAACCAGAATTCTCCAGAAGGAGAATTTAATTATGATTTACAGCATTTATTTACTTATAAAACACTAGCATCATTGCCGATATATGTTTTACTTTAAAACTTGAGGTACATATATAACTAAAAATATAAGCTAAATGAGAACAAAAAGTTCTTAATTTTACTTTTTCAACATGAAAATAAGGTGTTTTCAAAGTTATGTTTGTCTTGTTCTGTTGTTTTTGTTGTTTCTACACACAACAAGCAGATCTTTTTTTAACTACTTGTGTGGTATTGTTGTAGTGTCTGCAACAAACTTTTATAAGTTAAATAAGATTCAAACGCTCACTTTGTAATTTAACTCTCAGAGTGGCACTACCAACGAAAAGCTTAATCTTTTTTTACTTGGTTTAAGAGTTTTGTGCCTTTTTTTTGAAATTTCGGGTTTGATTTTTGAAAGTACTCCAATTTAGGATTGTTTTAAGTACGTTTAAGTGTTATTCGTACTTGAATTTTTGAGTACGACTCGTACGTAAAGTACTACCGTGTTCAGATATCCCTTTTTTATTGAGTCAATATTCGGTTTAATGACATAATTATCTTTCTTTTCACATATACACAATTTAGCTAACTCAATTTATATTACTACTACATACAACGTTCAACGTAAACAAAAATGTACATGTATAAGCAAAATTTAAACAACTTTTGACATCTTTAAGGAATAAACATCTGGCTTTTTCGCAGACCTAATGGATAACTTTTTGTTTTGTTGTAATTTCATTTGCCAAATGTCAAAACCCTGTTTAGTAAGTTGTGTTATGCTCAATAAACACACTTGTGACAGGGTCGCATTTTAATTTTACTCAATATTTATAACAATTTCGTATTAATTGAGCTATAACTAAATTGCAATTTTATATGGATAATTGAGCTCAATAATGTCATTTATTGCGCAAAACTCAATTAAGGTGCATATCTGAACACGGTATAAGTATATAACACTTAATTTTTCCAGAGTGTTTTTCTCTGTATATGACAAATGTACCTGTTCGTTTTTCACCTCCTCCCATAACCGGACGCTTACTGTCACGGTGTTTTTGTTCGGTTATGAGAGAGGTACAAATTTATTATTTTATAATGATACATTTCATTAAAGCACTGATAGACTAGTCTATTGTAGTTGAAAAATTAATTTAGAGTAGACTTTAACCTAGATCGGTTCAATTTCAGCTGTTGAGTTTCAAGATGACTTTCAATATTTTATTCATGTGTTCAAATGCGACTAAGTCGTCTCTGGTTAAATTCTTCAAAAGGGAAATTTGTTTTAATGCTGCATCATAAGGATTTTTGGAATCAGATATTTTAACATGTATCTCGTCTTCAGACTGACTAGTTAATCCCCAACTCTGCCCTTGAATTAAGTATACAGTCATCTTTATCTATTTTTAAAAATTGGTCAAGCATTTGATTGACCGACCAGTTCTTTTGAACTTGCATACGTTGCAAGTAGGATATCATCTTTGGCATCTTAGTCAGAAAAATTAAAAGAGCTGATGAGAATCCATCTTTCCGAAAGCCATTTTGTGGTTCTACAGCAGCCAACACGAACTAAACAAACAACTCTACCAAATAAACAACAATTTCTTTGCCATCCTCAGCACATGATTATGTACCTTTGTGTTAACAGAGGAATCGTCAATTTTATTGGCATTAACAGAAATGTGAATCGGAGTTGCAGCAAGAAAAACTAATACTGAAATTCTACTCTTGTTGTGTAAAATATAACAATTGCTTATTTCAAAGCTTCTGTATCTTTATGATAGTGGCCGGCTATGAGAATGCATTATGTATGGAAGAACTAATGAACTGAACTGCTCAACTGAAACTCATTCTGCGCCACCCTGTACTGCAAATATTTTAACTTATTTTTCCCAAATAGCAAATAATTAAAAATAATTTCCAAAAAGTAAAACGTGTTAGAAAAACGTCTAAAATCACTAAACTCAAATGATTGAAAAATATTTAAAAATAAATTTTCAAATAAGAAATGTTTGAAAATAACATCAAAACACTTTTTCGAAAATTACTTGAAAATACTTTGGAAAATTTATTGAAATTTAATCTCAAATGTTAAATGCTTGAATTTGACTCGAAATATGTTCTTTTTTAAAAAACTAATTTTAACACGGATTTGAAAGTAATTTTCATGTGTTTTAAAATGTAAAAGGCTTGAGAAAACAACACGCCTGTATATTCCAAAGTGTGATAACTTTAAGAATTAAAGCCTTTGAAACAACACGCTTAATATTAAAGCTTTTTTTTAAATAACCAAAAATGTTTTTTAATGTAAAATTCTTAGAAATAATTGAAAAATATTTTCTCAAATGTAAAATGTTTAAAAAAAAAACTTAAAAATAATTTCTCAAAAAATAAGACATGTGAAAAGAAATGTCATGTCTTTTGTTTAAAACACACTTTCTTCAGTGACGAATGTTTGAAAATAACTCTGTGGCAATAAGAAAAAAGTGCTAAAGTTGAATTAGGCTAAATTGGAGTCCATTGTACCTTTGAGATTTTCACGTTTAAAACTAAGCATGGGAAAGTTTCAGTTATTTTGTATGATTTTTCAGGAAGTTATAGTAAATTGATTTTTTGCTTATCTTTTTTAAATGTGCAAAACATTTGAAATAACAATTGAGGCATATTCCGATCTGTAATAGGAATATAACTAAAAAAAAAACTATAACCGCAGAAAAATGATAATTATATTAAAATAGAAGCAAACTTACAAAATTATCCTTTAAAGTTTAAAACTGCTCTCCTACAAAACTAAAAAAATAGACATAAGCACTTTTTCCTTGTTTCTAAAGTATTCAGAAGGCTTTGCTTAAAAAGGTTTAATTTTCTGAAATGTTAAATGTTTGAAATTGTTCTAATTGTATTTTTTTAAGTTTTAAACTACTCTTTTTAAAGTGAAATGTTTTAAGAAAAGAAATTGATATTTTGTCAAATATTAAATATTTGAAAAAAAAACTCAAAAATACTTTCTCGAACTTTGTCAAATGTTCTTGAAACTGCTTTCTTTAATGTAAACTATTTAAAAATGGCTTTTTGCAATGTTTTCATAAGTCAAGAAAAACTTTTTCATATATTAAATTAATATTTTTTCAAATTTTTAAAAGTAATTTAAAAAAACTTTCTCAGATGTTTTGAATTTTATACAAATGAAATACTTTCTAAAAAGCAAAAGTGTTTTCACAAGTCATTTTCAAGCACATTTCGAGCCCTATCTTCTGCACTACAAGTATCTAGCACCTTTTCCACATTTAAAAACAAAAATTTGTCCTTCTTTTAGGAAACATTTTAAATCTATCCATTAAATATGTATTTAATATGTAAATAATAATCCCGAAAACTGTATAATCCCAGTAAAATTATAACAAAATTCTGCATTTAAATGTTGTTTTAATGTATAAATTTTTTTCTTCTTTATAATTTAAAATTTTGTATATAAATCCATTTATCTGTGTGTATATAAATGTCTTCTATAATTGTGTAAATTTTTTTAATATTTTAATGCACTTTCGTAAACAAATTTTTATAGTTTTATTTTATTTTTCCTCTTTTTAGTTTTGCGTTAAATTCCATTTCATACATATATTTTTCCCCATTTATTTTTAAACTTTCATCACATAAATAATTTTAACGTAATTGACTGACTTTGTTGTAGTATTTAATGTGTCTGTATGTATTTGTGCTCATGTTTGTATAAAATGTTGAAAATTGTGTTTCATAATATCCTTGTAAAAGTTTTTGCCAGAGAGAAAAAGGAAAAATGCATTTTATGAAAAAAAAAAATCATGTATGGAAAAAGTTTTCTGTTAACAAAATTATTACAAATCATTTGCTTAATATATTAAGGTGAAATGAAATCTAAATTGAATTTCATTAAATATTTGAAAATTTACTCACAAAAAAAATTTTAAATGAATTGTATTAAACATAGTTGGGGGTAGTGCACTAAATATTGATTTAAATCAGCATTGCACTATCACTAAATAAAACTGCAAAGAAATTAGTTTGCACTCTTTTTACCAGCTTTAGTGATGATTGTTATTTTTTAACTACCACTAAAAAATTTTGAGTGATATTGAAAATTTTTTCACTATCACTAAACGCAGATTTGAATGCAAAAATCTGCACTCAAATCAAATAGTGCAAAATTCGGACATGCAATCAAAAAAGCTGCATACAAATATTGTCTCACTAAAATTTTAAAAATTTAACTTTGTATGTGAATGTTTTTTGATTTCTTTTGAGGATATACATAATTAAAAAACATTAAACAAAATGATATTTTGTCAATAACGGTATAATTATTGGCTTTAAGGCTCAGTTAGCCGGGAGTAACAGTAACGTTGCAAATCAGCTGATTCATTTTGTTGTATGTAAAGCAATTAGAACGATTATAGTTGGCAGTAAGATGTTACGTCTCAATCTGTAAGAAATAGATTGGTCTTACTTTTTTACGGTAAGATTACTGTTACTGTTACTCCCGGCTAACTGAGCCTTAAGTCATGAAAAACAAGTTTTTAATTTAAAAATTAGTGCACCAATTTAAGTTGCACTCAAATGAGTGAAGAAAAAAAAGTTGCAATAAGCTGATAATTGCTTTATTTTAAATCAAACTACTTTTTTTTGAGTGTAAAATTTTTTAACATCACTATCACTCATGTTTAGTGAGGCTGCAAATTTTCAATTCATCACTCAACATCAACAAAATGATTGCAATATTTTTGCACTATCACTAAGTGTGAGTTGAAACTACAAAATTAATGCACTACCCCTATCTATGGTATTAAACGTCATCTTTATTGACTCGAAAAAATTTTAAATATTTGAGAAAACTATGATAACAACTATAAGTATTTCTTAAATGCTCGAAAATGACTTAAAAAAGTCAACGTCATGTTAAAATCTGATCATGTCATTGCTTAAGACATACCAGTTAAATTTTAAAAAGACCATAAAATATTTTTTCAAATCTTTGAATATGACGCGATAGTACTTTCTACATTTTTCTCAAATATTTTAAGTTTTCAATTCCCTTAAAATTATTTTGTAAATTTTAATCATGTCAATATTTGAAAGTAGCTCGAGAAAACTTTTTACATGTTTAATGCTCAAGAGCTTAGAAAATAATATCTCAAATGTTTGAATATGACTCGATAGTACTTCCCACATGTTTCTCAAAAATTTTAAATTTTCGATTCGCTTAAAAATATTTTTTAAAATTTTATCATGTCAATGTGTGACAATAGCTCGAGAAAACTTTTAACATGTTTAATGCTCAAGAGCCTGGAAAACAATATCTCAAATGTTTGAATATGACTCGATAGTACTTTCTACATGTTTTTCAGATATTTCAAGTTCTTAATTCCTCTAAAAATATTTTGTAAATTAAATTATGTCAATGTTTGAAAATAGCTCGAGAAAACTTTTTATATAGTACTTTCTACATGTTTCTCAAAAATTTTAAGTTTTCAATTCGCTTAAAAATGTTTTATAAAATATTATCATGGCAATGTTTGAAAACTACTCGAGAATAGCCTAAATCTAGCAACTAAATTACAATTTTTACATTAAAAATGTTCAAGAGCCTAGAAAATAATACCTCAAATGCTTGAACATGACTCGAGAAAACTTTTGAAATACAGCACATTTAAAATTGACTTTGTTTATGACATCCCTTAATATTATGACATACTAATGAAAATTTAATTTGATGAACTAAAGCCTAATTAAAAATATTAAAAAATTTGGAATAAAAACCATAAATAGTTCAACAAAAAAACCACAATATAAATTATTCCTTAATATTTTAAAATTTTAAATGACTAGAAAAGACTTTTCAAATTTGTACAAGTGACTTGAAAACTCATTCTTAAATGTTAAATCTTACAAAATACTTACATACCGTAAAAATAGCTTAAGCGACATAATTTTAAATTTTCGTTTTCTTTTTTAATAAACTTATTGGCAGCACTTATATCATCTCCTAAAATGTCATGGTCACATATGGTACTGTTACGATTTTATAGAGAAAACAATTTTAGCTTAAGAGTCAACCTTCATACGAAATTTTTATGAAATATAATAAAAAAAACCGTCTCCTTTAAAATTGTATTTTTGTCGCTTAAGATATATTTTTGTATATTTAAAAGTTTATTAAAAATACATTCTCAAACGTCCAAAATTTACTCCCTGTCCCATACTTTCGAACGAAAATTTCGTTCGCTTAACTTGCATTAAAAACGATAAGAAACTATTTTTATTTTTTTTTTAATGTCAAATGTTCACAATTAAAAGTAACTTAAAACACATTCTTAATTGTAAAATGAACGACTTCAAATTACCATCTCAATTAACAACCTTTTAAAAATACATTCTAAAATGTTTAAATATTACTTCTCAACCTTTTTTTTCAATGTAAAATATTTTGAAATTACTGGAAAATGTATTCTTCAATATCAAATTCTTAAAATGTAAAATACTTTTTTAAAATACCTTGAAAATGTTTGTTAAATGTCTGCAAATGACACAAAAAGGTTTTCTTAAGTTGAATATTCGAAAATAACTCAAAAAGACTTTGAGAATAATCTTAAAAAAAATATATAAAATTTTCTTTAGTATATTTCTCTTATTTGAACTTTCTTCCTGGTTTGAAATACAGAATGTTTCAAATATTTTCTTGAGCTTAACTTCTTCTTAAGATTTGAAAATGAGTGGAGAATAAAATATCGTAACATTAGGACAACAAAATTCTTTCTTACATGTAGTTTAGGTGCAAATGGAATCTTATTGTCCTAAGATAATATTTTCATAAGACAATTCTATTTTTTAACAAAATATTGTTTCCCAAATCCAACTCAAATTGTATCTTAATCTTAATGCCAAATATATGTTAGAATAAAATTTAAAAGCAAGTTGGGAATACAATGGCATTGTGTTAATTTTGTTGTTATATCGAAAAATTCCAGTCCATTTAGTTCAGGTTGATTTTCTTTAATCAACTTCGAATTGAATTGAAATGCAAATTACAAATAATGAGAAGTTTTCAAAGAGAGAGTCGTAAATTATATTCTTGTTAATTATTAAAAGATATTGCCATTGTGTAAAATATTAAAAATAAGAACTTTTCTTTTAGTTTTAGAAAGGCTTAAGAAATGCCTTTGATATCGAATCGAATATAACAATTTTCCAATGATTTTTTTGGAATTCAAGTTTATTTTCATGAAAAAAATAGCAATCTATACTTTTTTGTAAAAAAAGTTTTTTCTCAAATCGAATCTAAATTAGTTTCAAATGTCAAAAATCTATTTAGGTTCGAGAAGGAATTGAAATTTAAAAATCTGCGCTCAAAATGTTTAAAAAATACATGCGAGTTATTGTCTTGTGTAAAACCTTAAATTTAAGACTTTAAAATTTTTTAATTTAATTGATATGTCTAGAATTTTGAGAATAGATCTTGAAAAGTATGAAAGCTATTGCTGTAATAATTCCCATTACTACAAGATATAATCAAATACTCCCTTGAAAAATAACACTTGAGAATAGACTATGTTAAGTGCCGATTCTATCAACATTAAAAAAGTTTAAATAAATATGCAAAAACGTGAAGTTTATCTTTGAAACGTCCTTACCAGGTTTTTCCTTTTTACTTACATACTTAAACATACTCTTATAAACTTTTTTCCAAAACTATTATAAATCATTTATAAAATCCGACTGCTGCCAAAGTTATTCTACACAATGTAAATTTCAACGTGTAGACTAAATATTGATGTATTGCATCAGTTGCACTTTTCTCCCAAAAAAAAATAAAAAAAAAAACATTTTTTATTCATTTTGTGTCATCTACAGGTGACACTGAATTTTATTGGAACAACATTTTTCCATACAACGCAACAAAATTTTAGTTAAACCTTTAAAAAAGTTACCAAGACTGATTTAATTACAGAACAAATGTGACATGATGGTAAAAATCAGGTTATTAAAATAAAAAAAAAAAACGTATTTCTAAAGCAAAATTGTAAAATTTTTTTGTAATACAGATTTTTAATAAGTACCTTTTCGAAAAAAAATGGTTAATATTTTTTTTCTGCAGTAAAACAGTTTTCACATTTAAAATTTGTACAGCTTTAAGGTGCCTGAGGCAAAATTTCGCAGCCAATAGTTTTTAAATAGTGGCTGCAACATGTGTCGTTACAAGTTGAATATAAGAACTTTATTTCATTATAGAATAACAGCTTCATGAGTGTGCCCCTCTAAGCATTTTTCGGTCAATGGAAGCTTTAAACGAATTAATTGAGCTTGTTTAACCCATCTCCCCGAAACAAAATTATGCCTTATAAATGTATAATATTTTAATCATGTTTCACACACTTTTACAAAGTGGTACATTTTTATTTTTGTATTTTAATGGAACAACACAAAAGAATGTTTTACATTGAACGCGAGCAATATTAACCACGGTTAAAGGTATTTTTAGCATTTATTTTTGTGGTTCACCTGTTCAAACTATCAGACAAATTTTGCATTAAAAGTGAAAAAACTACTTTTATATCCGTTTCAGTTCATAACACTTTCACAATATACACCCCTGGCACAGTAATCAATTTCGTATCTCTGAAAAACGAAAATTTAATCAAAAAGGACTGACCCAATTCGATCGGAGTAGCAAGTATAAAATTAAAACAATTTTGATCGGAATGTGTGACAGGCCTGATAAAACCAACTGTACTAAATCACAAGAATAACGTTAAAATAAGCAAAACACTCGCTTGCATAAAAAAGTACTTAACGCGGCTGCAAAAAAGGGCATTATCTTATCCTGAAATTTAACTGGGGGTAAAAAATGGAACATATTTAAAATTTCTCGTGACGCAAATGCCCAAAAGTCGTATTGGTCAATAAAGGTTTCATGAAGTTTTCTAAAAATATAACCTATTTCTTTTTTTTTTTTTTTGTTATTTTAACCACTGCTCAGGCGTGTGTTTTAAAGAAAAATTTAAATTTTTGTGAACGTTCATTCACGAGCTAAGAAGTTAATAGTATTTTATTGAAAGTGAAAATTATTGTATGGTCCCGCATACGCCACTTTTCTAAATTAATTTCTAAAAAGTAGCTTTTTGTGCTGCATACGTATACTTACTGTGGTGTTTTTAGATGTCGTCATTTTATTTTGCTTTTGCTTTAACTACTTTTTTCTTACGGCAATGAAGCAAAGCATGAGTCAAATTTATTTTTCTTGCTGTCATTTTATTTTGCTTTCGCTTAAACTACTTGTTTTTCTCACTGCAATGAAGCAAAGAACGTTTTTGTGTAAGGAATTTGCTGCACTCGTCAAACCGTGGCGTGTTAAAATATTTTATATGGAACAAAATTAATGCTTAGTATCTCAGAAACTAAAAAAAATTTCGGGAAACAGCTTTTGGATTTAGAAAGGGGGTATACAAAATGTATCGCCCACCTAGTTCAAAAGTGGCTTAACTCAAAAAACTTAATTTTTCAGAAATCAAAAAAAAACTGTTTTTGACCTAAAAAAAAATAGTTAAAAACAAATCTTTAGACCATTTATTAGAAAATCCATTTTTTGATGATATAATATTTGCACAAGTTATCAAATTATTTTAAGTTATGTCACTTTTGCTGAATTCATTTCAAGTTTTGACACTTTTTTCTAAACTGACACAAGTCGTATTAATATAAACTCCAAAAAAGATTTATTTTATCAAAAGTGTCACAATTCGAAATACCATCATATTTTTTGACACAACTAAAAATAAGTCACTTTTATGAATTGCAACTTTATACCAATAAAAAAATCAAGAAAGACATAACTTTTATGATATTTTTTAAGCAAGTGTATTGTGCATAGTTTAAGCATTTAAACCTGTAAATAAAAAAATATTGAGCTGTAACTTTTGAACTAGGTGTGCGATATATGCCGCATACCTGGCTCAATTTTTTTTAAAAATGGTCTGTGGGTCAAACCAATAATAAGCTGACGATACAGAAAGAAAACCCACAACTTTTATATTTTAATGAAACATATACCTCCTTGAATTTCAATTAAATGTGGACTTGTATTCGAAAAATTTAGGAAAAACACGAGGATTTAAAACTTAAGGTAAATAAGCTTGAACGGCACTTAAGCGTGGAGTAAATAAGTGATTTATACTGTAGCTACTTTGTCTCAAAAATCACTTTAAGTCGAAAAATCTCAAATAGAAGCGTTATATGAACCTTAACCTTGTGACATAATTTTGTTCTGGCAGGTTCATAATAACCCATGGGTCTCAAATAGGCTAGACTCTCGAAAATTTGTTTTTAAAAACTGTTGTGTAGGGTTTCATAGAGTCGAACTTGAACGACTGTACTTTCTAACTTGTTTTTAAAAATGTTCATAATATATAAATTGTTTCAATTTACAGCTTTACTGCTTCATGGAATAATCCAAAAAATAAATGCAATTATTTTTAGCAGAGTAGTTTTAGTCTCATATTGAATTAATTATATAAATGTTGGAAATTTAATATTCGAATTATTAGGAAGCAGCAGCATTCATTCAAATTCATGTTAAATGTTTAGTTTAGTCTTTGGCATGTTGTATGAAATGTATTTAAAATTGTCAATCTAATTTGCTAAATTTAATTTTTTATTAAAATTTTGCTTAATTTTATTGTTTTTATAAAATTTTTTGGTTCACTTTGATTATATTTCAGTTAACACTTACACACTTAAACAAATATCACACACACACACACACAGATACAAATAATTTTTTTTATAGTGTATAAAATATAAATAAAAAAAATCCCAGTAAATAGTACGAACAAATAAATTGAACATTTTTCCCAGCAATAATGAAACAATTTTCCCTAAAAAAAGCAAAAAAAAAAAGTAAATCTAGTAATTAAAAGTAATCAAATTCATATTTCGTTTAAAATTAATCGAGTAGAAAGTTATTTTTAATTAAAATTTTCAATTTTATTAAAACATTTACTAATATTCTATTGTATTTTCCTTTCCCTTTTTTCCCCCCCTCCTATCAAACGACGATACAAAAATTTTAAATTTTTATTTGAAAAAATTATTTGTTTTGCAAAATCCCATTTACAAACGATTAGGAACAAATTGCCCGAGAGAAACAAGTCAGTGGTCGAGTACAAATACAGGTTTGGTATCATGCCGAGCGTAGTGAATTGGTGGTGTCTTTAATGGCAGCCGATGATTTGGCATTGAGAGATGAGGCCTATGGACATGGTAATTTACCCGAAGCTTATGCCAAAGTTCGTATATTGCCGAAGTGGTAAGTACACGCAAAGAAAAAACATGATTGATGCAATCACAAACGCAAACTATCATTAATGTTTGCGGTAATGATTGTGTCAAACACGTCTTTAGTAACAATATATGTTCAAAAATAATGTTTATAGCTAATTATTGTCTCAAACATATTATTATGTTCAGAAGAAATACCCAAACGATTATTCAAACCATTTTTTTTTTTTTTTTTTTTTTCCCAACAACATGCAACATGTCTATCAATATGTTATATGGTTCTCAGAATAAAACGAAAACATTTAATATCAAATATATTTTTTATTAAAATATAATAGACATACATACATATGCTAATAATATTAAATAAAATGTAGCATATCGTCGGTCACAGGTTGACAACTCTTAACTCGCAAAAAAATCGAATCGGGTTTTTGATGCCAAAAGACTGTGTCTGTCCTTCTGCATGTTAGTACGTTTCATTTATATTTTTACACCATCTTACAATAAATATCTCCTACTAATTTTGGTTTTTTTATTTACTTCCAACACGGTTTAGTAACGGAGTAATAACGTTTTTTTTGTCTCCTGAAAAGTACAAAAAAACATGTTAAGAGTTGTCAACCTGTGACCGACGATATGTACCTATATTTAAAAATAAAATTCAATAAATACATTTAAGAAAAGTAAAATAAAAGATGGTGCAAACATACAAACATTCCTTTACCTGTATCAGTATACTGTAGAACAGAAATTAAAAAAGTTCAGGGCTAGTGACAAAACTTTGTGTCAAAATTTCTATGCCGGTTTCGATGTTGTTGGTTTTTTGGGCTGCAAGAAAGACAACGCAATTGAGTATTTATACATTTTTATAATTGTGTATATATAAATAACTTACCTGTCTAAATAAACCTATAATAACTCATTTCTTTCCTTAGTTTTGCAAGGCAACGTTTGAATTATTTTGTAATTCACGTTTCCCGATTAACTGACGCTCGCGGACGGAAAATGACGTATAAACACACACTGTATACTTTGACAATAAATGTTTGCTCCTTTAGATAATGCGCTTTTAAGCAAACAAACATTTGGTACTAAACATACCTTTTGTGAGCAACTAATATTATTATTATAATCTTATAGTTAAAAACATTTCACATAATTTAATATGTTTAGCTAGATCAAAGTAACTTTAAAGGTGTAAAAACCATATAATATTATTGTAGTGATTTTAAAAATGTTAAGGCCAAAAAATATTTTTTCAAGTTATATAAGAACTATAATAAACCTATTAGGCAAATATAAACAATAATGGTCGTAGGGACCACTCAGTAATCAGGTTTTTTCTCTGAGCGTAATTTTATTTCATATGAAGAAAGAAAATTTGAAAAAGGGTAAAAAAGTTGATGTTGATGAAAGTGGTACTTTTTATAGAAAAAAAAGGAATAGTATATTTGGCTTGCCGAATCCTATATTTCCTTCACCATAATATTGAGAAGCCAATTGTTCTTTACATCATATAGTCCGATTTGGCTGACTTTCAATACTTAATACCATTTATATAAGAAATATCTGAGCCAACATTGGTTATTCTATCTCCTATAGTATGGGCGTTTTTGTACTAAAACCGCCCCTTGAGGGGTGTAGGAATCAACTAAAGGATATTTTACCTTTTGGTGTTACATCCTTCTGCGCAAATCAGGTGTATGCATAACTAGGATGTGACAAATATCCAAAATGGCAGGGCACTTGAGGTCTTTTGATTTCTTGAGTCCAGGGCTCTCACCAGAGCACCTTGTTATTAAGTGCTACGGGAGTCAGAAGTTAACATGCACATCGTACTGACTATTGGCTAAAGCCTCCGTTAGTATGCTTTTTGCGAGAAATGCTACCTGTCTTTCATGATAATTATCTTTTAGGAAGCCTTCCTTTCTAAGATAATAATGCTTTTCAGTAAGTTTAACGCCGTCCGAGGTTCAAGGTATAAACTCACAAAAGGGTTCAAAGAAGAGCAGCTTATTTTACGAAGATACTTATGGCATCACGTAGTGGCTAACACTGCGGGGAGGGAGACTTTTACATTAGGTGCTGGGTTTTTACCCTTGTCGAAAAGCTTGGCCTGTGAAGGACCCCTAGTTTCTGTAGCTATACATCAGATACTTCTGCATTTAAATACAGAGTATGTTAGGTAGTAGAAAAACGTTTATTAAAGGAAAAGACACTTTTAGTGAAAAAAGCGCATTTAGTTAAGAAAAAAAAACAAAAATTTGTTCAATAATAACATATTTAGTGAAAAAATACACTTTTTGTATAAAACTTACCGTTTGTATAGGAAAAATTACTTTTTGTAAAATAAGTTGTTTTAAAAAAGGCACTTGTCGTAGAAAATGGTATTACTTGATTGATATAACTTCTTCTTTTTTTCAAACGGCAGTTTTATTGCAAACGAAAGTTTTTTTTGTAGAAAAAGGTACTTTTTGACATCAAAAGTACTTTTTGGCATCAAAGCTACTATTTGACATCAAAGGTACTTTTTGACATCAAAGGTAGTTTTTTTAAATCAAAAGTACTTTTTTACATCAAAGGTACTTTTTACCTTCAAAGGTACTTTTTGACATCAAAGGTACTTTATGAAATTAAAGGTACTTTTTGACATCACAGGTACTTTTTGACATCAAAGGTACTTTTTGACATCAAAGGTACTTTTTGACATCAAAGGTACTTTTTGACGTCAAAGGTTAGCTATTTCTTTAATGGACACTTTTTCTTTAAAAAGTACTTATAAATAAAAATGAAGTGTGTAGTTGAAAATGTTCAAAAATTTCTTTTAGAAAGTAGTTTATTTAATAATGATACATTTTGTTTAAAAAATACTCTGTTTTTGGAAAAGTACTTTAGTGTTTAAAAGTTATAATATTTTTAAAAGGGTACTTTTTTGTAGTGTTTTTTTTTTAATTCATTCTTTATTTAAAACAATTTTTTGTATTAAAAGGCAGTTTTTTTTAAAGAATAACTGTTTAGCTTAAAAGGTACATTCTGTCAAACATTTTCTGTTGCGGTAATGCTTTTTTGTGGTAGTTTTTTGTTCAAAATTTACTTTTTTGCTAAACAGGTCAGTTTTTTTCTAAAAGAAATTATATCCTAGAATGAACTTTTTTGGTTCAAAGCGCAACTTTTGTTCAATATGTACTGAGGCCTAATTAAGTGATTTAATATCGATCGAGATTCAAACTTGAATTGTATTGGAAATTCGGTCGATATCGAATGACGTAATTTTGTCCCAGCTTTAAAATTTTTTTCTTTTTTTAAGGGTATTTATTTTTGCCTTTTTTGAAAAATAATTTTTATGCGCAAAAATATTTTCTGTAAAAAAGAAATTTTTTTTTTTTTGACATTAGTCAAAAAGCTATTAAGTCAAAAAAGGCATTTTGAGTTTTTTTTCTGTATCGTTTGGTATCAATAACTCAAGTCTAGCACAATTGCTACCAATGGAAATCTGTTGCTCCTTAGGCCGTAAGTCAATTTAATAAGTAAATTAAAAATTTTTTAATTTTCAACAGTACGAAAAACTGCAGTTTCTGACTTAAGACCTTTTTGTCTAAAATCAAAGATTTGTGTATTTAGAAAACTACAGACTTTTACTTTTAAACTTTTTTTCAGCGGCGACGGCTCTGTTCAACAAACCGAAGTTTGTCCGCCTGCCCAAAACCCGATCTGGAATGCCACCCTCACATTCGCACACGTGAAAGCCGATAGCCTCATGGATCGTTACATTGAAATACAACTGTGGGATTTAGTACCACATACAGAATCAATATTTTTGGGTGAATGTAGCATTGAGCTGCAACAGGCCTTTCTCGATGATCGTGCCATTTGGTGTCGCCTCGAAGATTCCAAGGGCTTGAGGGGTATCAGTATGTCAAAATCTCCCAGTGTTTCACCGCGTGGTTCAATAGTTGCGGGCGGTCCTGGAGGCGATGTTTCACGTTTGCTGAGGCGCGACTATAATATGCAACGTTCCATATCGGATGACGTGGATTCGATTGGTGAGTGTACGTCTCTATTGCATCCAGATCATGCATATATAGCGGGCTCACGGCGAGGCTCATCCCAATCGGAAACGTTGGAAGTGGAAGTCTATCAGTTGGGTAAAGATTTTTCACGCTCTTTGCCCGGCTCTCGGCGATCATCATTTCAGGATGCTGATAAGAATCGAGAAGATGATATGGCTCCACCTCCGACCACGTATTTGGTGGGTCGACGACGATCTTCGGTAGCACGCAGAGATCCCGATGAAATACTTAAATCGCTTAAAGCTGTGCGTGGCGAACTAGGGCGCGCCATGAGTTTGGGCACCGAACCCCCGCTAAAGAGAATGGGTTCAAGGCGTAAGTATTTAAGTTAAATTTTTTTCAATTTATGAAAGCTTTAAAGCTTTTGTTTAAGGTTTTTTTTTTGTAACCAAAACTATTATTTTTGTAAATTTGTAAAGCAATTGTTTTTAGTTTAATAATCAATAATGAAGACTTATATTGTCTTGTACTCCTGCTGCAACTATCTGTCTCTCTCTCTCTCTCTCTAAACTCTTTCTCTCTATCTCTTTCTCACTACTGGACTTTTAATACATGCAACTTTTTAAACTTTTTTATTGTCTTTTTTTCTCCTGATTTTTTTTATTTAATAACAAATTTTAATAATGTTAGCTACAATATCGGTGTCACACTATCAAAGCCTTGATACACCCTACACTTGGACCGCTAGCAATCGTTATTATTTACCACAACAATAACAAAAATATCCTTAAATAGTAATAAACTAAAAATGCACGTAAATAACCATAAAAATAATATAAATAAAAAAAAAATAACAATAACAATAAAATTTATTAAACTAAAAAAATAAAAATTAAAAAACAGCCATGTCACGCCCACAAAGCACTCTACATTTCGCTGTAGTTATATTTTTTTAAACTTTTTTTTATTTAATTTTTCCACCTGAAATGACATGAATGTGATTTGAAAGCTAAATGAGAATGCAAATGAAAAACAAAAAAACTCTACACTTAATCCGAAAAAAAAACTTTAAAAACTAATGCTTTGGTTTATAAAACATAAAAATTATTAAAAAAAAAAAAATATACTGCTTTAAATTAGTAACACACACTTTCTAAAAACAAACTTTTAATGGTAAGAACTATTTTTTAATATTGTTTTCTAAAAACTTTTTTGTTATATTTGTTCAATTTCAGTTAAATTTGATCTTGTTTGTTAATGGTTTTAAATTTTTTAATTATTAAAATTTATTTTAAAAAAGTTTTAATTTTTTTTACACAATTTTCCGCATGATTATCTTTATGTATTTTGTAATGCAAATTTAAAATATAAAAATTTAAAGGGTGTTTTTTTAACCCTATAGAACTTGCAAAAGGATTGCCGGTCAAACGAACTGCGCTCACTTTTTGACATTTTTGATCAGTATACACTGGAAAATCATCATAGATTTTCGCTTGAATACACAGAAAATAATAATTGATTTCAGTTAAAAATTTGTAATATTAATTAAAATATTAAATAAATTTGCACCAGTAAACAAATTAATAGTATCAATTAAACGATTAATTCTCTTGATTAAACGTTTAATTCACTTGATTAAATGTTTAACTAAAACTGATTTTTTTTTTTTTTTTGTTGATTAATGCTTTAATTGGTGAACCATTTTTGAAGGTCTTTTTTGTAACGCTACCAAATAAATTATTCAAATTCATGAAGAATTCATGTGGATTATGCTCACAGCCAGTGAGCATAATCCACAACAGATCCCACAGATTCCATAACGTCCAGAAAAATGCACCGTTTAAATAAAACAAAACGTTTTCAGAGAATTAGCTTAATATTTTTTATTATGACAGAAGGATCTATGACAATTATGAGTGAAACAAAATGTCGGCCAAATGCTCGCTACGGCTTCGGTGGCATACCTCTATCCGATTGGTCTATATTTGCAACGATTTTAAGACATAATTGAGGTTCAATAACGTTTATGTGCCGAATTTTTCTGTGCCGATTTATTTCATCCTTTAGCTCTTGAATTGTTTTTGGCTTATTACGTACACTGTTTCTGTTAAATATTCCCAAAGAAAGAAGTTCAACGGTGTCAAATCACATGATCGTGACGGCCAATTAACATCGCCACGACGTGAGATAACACGGCACCATCCTTTTGGAACCACATATCGTCCTGGTCCGCATCCTCAACTTCTGGAAACAAGATGTCTGTTCTCATCTCGCGATAGCGAACACCATTCATGGTAACTCCTTCGCCGACCTCATTTTCGAAGAAGTGCCAGCCTAAAAGTCGCACCAAACAGTCACTCTTTGTGGAGGATGCATCGGTTTATTACCAATCACTCGGGGATTCTCATTTGCTCGTGGATTCTCATCTCACGACTGTGGACCCATTTGGTCGATTATGCTATAAACACAATCAAGTCCACCGACCATCGACTACAAGATGCCAAAAATAGAATACATGCGTGCTTATGAGAATAATTCTTTTAGCCGCTACACGACTTTTGTAGCCCGTAGCCAACTTAGGCTAATTTCTATTTTTCTTGGCTACAAAAAACAGATGAGTGCTGCCAATACAATAAATGCATGAAATGGTGATTTTAAGAACGCAATACATTAAATATCGCTATTAAAAACGCGAAAAACTATTACAGTCGCACCATTGAAAAATAAAAATCATCTGTTCATTTGTTTACATTTTTCATTTACTTTTTATTTGGCGCATTTTTCTTTTACTTTTTATTTGTCAAAATTTCCATTTAGTTCTTTTTTCATCAATTTCTAATTTATTTCATTTATATTTATTTTTTGGTTTTTTTATTGAAATTGGTAAGTATATAATAGTCATTTTTACTGTTTATAAGTATTTATTATATTGTTTAATGTAAATGTTTAGTTCAATTTACAAGCAATAAAATAAATAAATAAATAAATATGGACGTGGACGAGCAGCTAATAGAAGAAGTACGCGGCCGGCCAATACTGTACGATCTGGGCCAAGAAAACTATAAAAATATAAAGCAAAAAGATATTGACATATGTCAAAACGGATGTTTATTTTTTGTAGTTAGTGGTCGGTAGCCTTTGATTGTGTTTATAGCATTATGCTGACCAAAAAATAATCACGATGTGCACGAAATGCATTTTGCTTTGAACGCCAATTTTCGTAAAAGGCTTCAACAATCTGAACGCGCTGCTTGATTGTGTACCTCTCCATTTGTCACACACGGAAACAAAGAAATGTCAAATTAAGTTGGGCCAAAAAACTTGACGTTAAGGTGCGACTCAAAAATAACATCATACATTGTGATTGGGCCACCCCTTAGATGAAGTTGATTTGAGCGATATGTGGTTTTAAATGGCACTGTAACTATCAACTTATTAAAATCCGAATTTTGAGATAACTTGATTTCGAGAAAGGCACCTTTCAATTGAATTCCCTTTAAGGCTACTTGAAGTCACTGGCTTATGCTGAAAAACCAGCAACAATTAACGCCCTGGAGGCCAACATTGCTCGGGTTATTCGTGCCATAAGGCCAGCTTAAGAAAAGTGTCCTTAAGTTCTTTGTTCAGAATTCACTTTGCCAAAAACAGCGACTTTTATCTTATGCCCGAAATTATTTTCAAATTTCATTATCAGTTTTCGAATAAAGAAGTTTTCTTAATTAAAGTTTAATTTTTTGCGTTGTTTTTTATAATTTCAAGTTCTTATGGGCCTTGAAAAAGCACACTTATAAATAAAACAAAAAATATAAAAATATTTTTTATGCATGATAAATATGTATTTAATTCAAACTATTAATACGAATTTCAAGAGTTCCAGTTAACAAAACAACACATAATAAATTAAAAACAAATACATTCTAAAAATTTTAATATCGGCAATATGCAACATTTGTATGCAATTTTAAGTGTAATTTCTTAACTTTTTGAAATGTGCTTAACAGATTTTCTCTAACGACTAGTTACTTTACTGGCTAAAATTCAACTGTTAGGTGGACACCTGAAAATAAGTTGCTGAGAGAAAAAAGTTGTCTATACTTAAGCCAAATACTTTCTTGTCCTTACGTGGTGTACTTGTAATACTTTTCAAAAAAGTATAAATCACAGAACAGAGTGCACGTAGAGAGATCATTCTTTTCATAAAAACACGTCTAACAATACTTTATTGGATATTAATTTTTAAACATGTTATGGTTACCATATTATTGTTAAATCATTCCTCCATAAGGAAACACAATAATATTATGGTTGCCTCCGATAATGTTAGGGTTAAGAATAACATCAATATGTTTACTTATTCACGTACACACGTTCTTTTAAATCAAACCCCGGCAAACCCACATATTAAAAAATGTTAGATTTCGCCTGCGACTAGAGTCTGTAGGCGTCAAGTGTAGAGAAGCTTGCGGGGTAGTAAAATAACCACGTAATATGAATTCAATTTAGACACTTTTCCTTTACATATTTCTTTCTCTCGTATTTTTGTATGAGCAGTGTTGCCAGTTAGAACATTTCGATAGCCAGCCAAAATCTTGTTAATTGAAAATTTACAGATGAATAGATTTGTCAATGCTTAAACAAAACAACTAAAAATTTCAAAAGGAATCCCACAATTCCCAAAATAATGCAAAAAATTCGATTTTTTAGTTTTTTTGGAGATAGTTTCCCTACCAAGTGCGGGTCTTAGGATTCCCATTACACAATTATTACAAACACCCTGCGGGAAATTTGTGTAAAATTGTTCTTAAAGCACTTATCCCGTGACCTGTGAACACAATCTATATATATAAAATTGTAACGTTACTGACTGACTGACTGACTGATTCATCATCGCACAGCCTAAACGCCTGAAGCTAAACACTTGAAGTTTGGACCAGAGATTGGTCGCTCCCCAAATCGATTCACTAAGACGGGATTTTCGGAAATTCGAATGGTTAGAGGGTAAAAAAGGGTAAAAACGGGAAAATTCGGTAACCTTATATCTTCAAAACTAAAAGAGATACAAAAAAAATTTAATACCTATCGTTGTTCTTTAGAAAAATAAGCGGACATTTGTCTGGTAATTTTTTGAAATTCGGCCCTATTAGGGAGTAAAAGGGTAAAATCTGAATTTTAGTACTTTTTTGACACCCCATCTATCTTTTGAACCAATAAACATAGAAACAAGGTATATACCACATTCGAAACTTATCAAAAAAATACGAATATGAATTTGGTACTTTTTCGAAATCCGAACATTTAAGGGGTGAAAATCGTAACTATTTTTGGTACTTTTTTTACAAAACATTTTTCTCCATTCATTGACATATTCGTACTAAATTATGGGCTCCCACTTCAATACTGAAATTTTTGATACTTTAATAGGGTAAAAAAAAATAGTACCAAAAAAAGGAAATACGTGAAATTTTATATTTTTCTTTCGCTTTTTGGTTCTACAACTGGTATTTTTTTAATTATCGTTAATATTGGACCTTAAAACCTAAGATCTATTGCGGAACTTTTTGGTACTTTTTTGTTCTTTATCTGGTACTTTTTGAATTTCCGTTTGTATTGGACCTCAAAGCATAAAATTCAACATGCAATGTCCTGAGTGGATACGAATCTATGAGGGAACTTTTTGGTACTTTTTTGTTCTTTAACTGGTACTTTTTTGAATTTCTGTAAGTATTGGACCTCGAAATATAAAATTCAAGATGCAAAAAGGATAACACGGGAAATAAACTTTCTTTCATTTGCTTTTGTGTTCTAAATTTTTAAATAGCAGGTTAAATGCTAGTAATATAATAAAAAGGACGAACAGTGGTAAGCGAAAACAAGACATATTTATTACTTAACTGATGGAAATGTCTTTAAAGTGTAATTTCTCCAAAAAAAAGTTAATTGACACAAAACTGTTCATTTTACAGTATTTTTTGCCGGTAGTGAGGTGAAGGGGATCTTTCAAATTAACATGGTTCAATCGGGACAATATCTGCGACAGGCATTATTTTAAAAGAAATTGAATGTGTCCATTTAGTTTATTTAATTGACCTGTTATAAAGTGTCAAAAAGGTTCCAACTAACCCCATCGTAAGACATCGCCTTGTTAAAGCGGCAAGTCCCCTTCATATAAAGTGTTAGAACTGTCACGTTACAAGTTTTGTGATAGTTTCCTTTCCCCTAGGGCATATTGAGATATACAAACAGTACTTAAAATGTTTGATTCTGGCTTTGCGATTGGGGAAAAGGTGTTATAAAATGGAAATTTGTAAAAAAAAACAGGTCTACTTCATAGTGAAAAAAAAAACAGGTCTACTTCATAGTGATGAAAATTTTTTAACATTTTTTGTATAGCAATATTATATGCACATAAAGTAGCCTTTCAGAAAAGTGCCAATAATAAATTTGTTGTTTAATAATTTTTTTTATAAATAAAAAACGAATGAAAATAATTTTTTAGCTAAAAATAGACCGATTTTAATTTTTGCTATGCCCGAGGTTGACTACCTTGGGAACCTAGAACCTATGGCGGCTCTTTTTATATGTCTATAGAACTTAAGAACAAAACTTAAGCTGGAATACAAGTTCTAAATTGCTATCAGAAATTTTATTCTAATCGGACTTATCGTTTTCAAAATCTAGAATTATTTTCATTTTTTCCGAAATTTCCCGCTGTGCGTTACACGTTTACTTGGAGGCGGAGTTCGAAAATAATCATTATCATATAGTACTTTAGTGTTCAGTACGTGTTGTGTAATAAATATCTTGAACACAAAATGATTATCTGTACTGTGCTGTACTAAACCAACTCAACAATAAGATGAGAACATTTTATTGCGTTCTGTTTTTCGTAAAAAACCACAAACTTTATTGTGTTCGGTTCAGTTTATTAATGTTCGTTAGTTTCAGTTGTGCTCAACGCCTTTTTGGCTGGTGAAGACAAGAACATTTGTTTTACAAAAACAAAATACAAATTTGTTTTTAACGAAAACAAAAAGTCAACACAAGTTTTTGCAAAAACAAAACATGTACACAACACAAATACACACATAAAGCTCTTCACGCTGTGGTCGTGCGAATTGCGAAGCAATAACAACAATACCAGTCAGAAGCGTTGCTTAAATTTTTTGTTTGCTAATAACTACATCAGTGTGAAAAAAAACACTTCAGAAATGTTTTATAACGAACGGACAGAACACTACAAAATTTTTGTTACTTTCGTTAAAAAAGTTATGAACGGTATTAAGGGTTGTGTACTAATACACAAGCACTAAAAAATAGATATCGTTTCTGGGTGTGTGTGTGTACCGCAGTAATGATAAAAATGAAGATTACGCCATACCGATAACAACATTTAAATCATCTTCGCACGTTCCTATTGGCAAATAATTTCAAGCTAGCATACTCAAGATAGTTCTTGTTTAATTAAGGAGTTGCCAGCTCTTATAAAAAGTACGATAATCAAAGGAACTTTTAAGCTTGGCAGCCCTTGCCGTTCACAGACTACGTCATCTAACGGGAAATCATGCGTATGTCGTAATCTGTATTTCTGTCATTCTTGGTGTACCATACGCTAAATAATGTTTCCGGCCAAAAATGTAATTTTCCTGTAATGCGTTGTACGATACACCGGCCAATCGACCACAAAAGGATGGGCTCCTAAGGAAAAACGTGTATTATGAACAAACGCACGTGTTTCAGGAACCAGATCCCTAATTTCATCAGAACACATCCCATTTTAGTAACGATAAAACAGGCAAATACAACCCACATTGCGACTATGCTCAAGGAAGTCAATAGAATTGAATACCCTACAGTCACCAATGAGAACTTTTGCCCTCACCTGAACGCGTTCGAGAAGCTCCAAAATAGACTTTGAAGCACCGGCCTACACATGAGAGCTGTATTCCATTCGCGGTCGGATATAGGTGGTATAAAAATTAAGGAGATCAGATGAAGTGAAGTGTCTCTTACTCCGTTTTAAAAAACCGAGGAACTTGAAATTAAAAGCTACACTAAATATCAGTTCATGTACAAAATCATGATATTCAAAAGTAAAGCTTCCATTTTCCCAAGTCATCTTCACAACCTAAAAAAAATCTTTTTTAAATATTGAAGTTATAGACCATCGTTTAAACCCCTTTTTTGCTTTGCTTCATCCTGTACTAAAACTTTTAATCACTTTTAAGTTCAACCAACCAAAATTTCTAATGTTAAACATTTTCTTAAAAATATTCGCTATATTCTTTTAAAGTTAAACAAAAAGTTCTTTTATCTAAACTATTGATTTTTCCCCCCAGAAATTTATTTTTATCCTTCTTCGTTAGAAAAATATATTTCATAAGTATAAAACAAAAAAAAAAAGTTACTGAAAACTTGTCAGAATAATGTTTAAATAAATCCACTTTAATGAACCCTAAAACATTTATGCATATTGTTAAAAGCAAGAAGAAAACATCGACGTCAGCTCTTTTGAAATTTAAACCAGCATATCATCTCATGGCATTCACCCTTCCAGCTCCTACTTCTTAGTCATCTGTCATCCAGCAGTTAACAGCCAATATCCAACCAGTAGTTAATAAAACGAAGTAAACTCTTAATATAAGTGCAAAAATTTGAATGAGAGCGAGTATGTATGTCAAGTATTTGTCAATAATTTATGCTTGAAATTAAGTTTTTCTTTCGGTTTTCTTTTCCTACTTTGCTCATCTTCTCATTTTGACGTGATTCCTTTTTCACTATTGTTTCCTTTCGATGAAATAATATTTTTTCTTCTTGCTTAAGAAATTTTTCTTTTTTCATTTAGTTGAGATAATTTTGTATATTAAAAAATAAAGTTTACTTACCTCAAAACCTTGAAATCATTCTCGCTTCACCCCCCGCAGGCGAAAAACTGTTGAGTATTACGAAAGCGTTAAATATATTTTGATCCTGCATATCTAAAAAAGTTGTTAAGACCAAACAATACTAGTAAAAGCCAAACGAACCAAATGAAAGGTTTTCAAAACTTTGTTGGCATTTTTGTTTTAAATATTTTGCCTGCTCAAATTATTTTTTTTTCAGCCCGGTGTAGCGGAGAAGGAAAAAAGGGTTAAAAAGAAAAGAATGAAAAATGTATGATTTTAATAGAAAAAAAATAAATTTTGATTAGAAGTTAGATTTATTAAAGGACAATACATTGGTGAAAAGAAAAAGTTAAGTTTGAGGAAGGGCAGGTTTGTTTGAGAACTAAGAACATCGAGAAGTTTTTTTTTAGATAAGAAATCAGGTTACTTGGACATGAAAGCAGTGGTCATGACATTATTTTACGAGGATAAGCAAAGCTAATATTGGAAGAAATTTTCAGAAAGAATTTTTAATTATTTCAGAATGTGATGAATTAAGCCTGGGAGAATTAGGGAGTTTTCAAGGATATATTAATTATAAGATGGACTTAATTTAGTCATAGTCAAGCCATAAAGAACGATATGCGATAGGATAAGATTGGAATTCAAGTGACGGCGGTTTATAAAAAGAAAAAGTGCTGTATTTTGGGGCGGGGCAACAAAAAATGTTTTCCATTCTTAGAAACCTGATTGGTCTATCTTTCATTCAAGGGGGGACTGCGACAAATTTTTTTTTTTTATATGAAGGCCGACACGCTTTAATGATCAAAGATTTTTCGTTTGAAAATATGGATGACATTGACCCAGGCGAGATGTAGTTTTAACAGGAAGAAGCAATGTGCCATGTGGCGACCGCAATTATTAACTTATTGAAATCAAAATTTGGCTATAAATTGCTTTCGAGCAATGGACCTAATAAATTGCTTTCGAGCAATGGACCTATAAGCTGGTCTCCAAGGTCGTGCGATTTTCCTTCCACCTATCTTTTATTTCCTGTGAGGCTACGTGAAGTAACTTATGCTGACAAACCAGGGAGCATTGAAGCCTTGGAGCTTATCATTCATGGCATATGACCAGCAATGCTCAAAAAACTTGCCTAAACTTAGACATTCGGAATGCCCTTCGTCAATAACAGCCGCACGGTGACAATATTCCCGATGTCGTTTTCAAATTCTAATGCCATGTATTTATTTTTCAAATAAAAAAATTATTTTAATTAAAATTTGCTTTTTTGTCTTATTTTTTATAATTTCAAGTTCCATCGAGCTTTGAACAAATCACCCTTTATTTGTGACCCGTGCATTTCTTTAATGCGGACCCTACACGTTGCGACTTGGTGTACAACCAATTGTTACGTTAGAGGAGTTGTTGGTCAACGGTTAAATAAGAATCAAAAGAATTTGATTTTCATTCAACTCAATTGAACGACCAATTGCATATGTGTTTTAAACGAGAAAAAAATAAAAAAAAAACCAACAAAAATGTTTACAAAAACAAAACATGTACACAATACACACAGGCTATTCGTGCTGTGGTCGTGCAAATTGCCAAGCAACAACAACAATACTAGTAGAAGCGCTGCTTAAAAATAAAACACTACAGAACATTAAAATATATTGCATGTCTACAGAATCACTTCAATTGTACAGTTCTATAACGAAAAACAGAACACTACATAATGTTTGTTACTTTCAGGGCTGCCAGGTACTTTTTCCCCTTTTCCCCAAAAAATTAAAAAAATATCCCCAAAAATCCCCAAGTTCTCAAATTCCCAAATCCTCAAAAAACAAAACCTTAAAAAGTTAATATTTTTTTTTTTTTTGTTTTTTTTCTGACCAAACTTTAAATTTTTTTTTAAAAAATAGTTAGAAAACTGTTAATAAGAAATCCCCAAAAAACCCCAAATATAAATTTTTAGTAAAAAAAATCATTTTATTTTGTTTGTAGCGACTGGTTTCGGCATGTTTTTTTGAATCCTTTTTATGCGATTCCTGTAAGAAATAACAAGCAGAACAATATGCAGTTATTGAAACGAATGAGCCAATTTATAAGAATTTGAAGCTTGTTCAATCGGCCTAAGCCATCCTTATAATCTACAATAAAAATACATATACATATCCGTCATTTATTTAGAACTTGCACGCATCATAACTACTAACCAATAGCCTAGCATTTTTCCCCAATCTTTATTATATTGTTTTTCATATTTACTTGTTTTTGGGGAAGTCATACATATTTGCTTTAAAATTGTCTTTAACCCTTGGACAAACACATGATTCTGGATAGGCATATTTCATTTTTGAGCGTTAATTAACATACTTCTAGTTTAGGTAGATACCTGTATTTCCCGGTAGTCGCCTAAAATATTGTTGGCTTTCTATCTGTATAAAAAAAATTCAAAAATATCAAAAATTTGATGTGTTGTCAACGGTTTATTCTTTTTTTTTTTAAACACTCACTCAAGAAAAATAACAATTTTATAAAGTACCTTTTACACACTTAACAAAAATGGTAATCTTAATTAAGACCCTCTACACTATTAAACAGTAAGATAAAAGTTTTTTTTATATACGAAACAAAGAAAAATAAGCGTAAATAATAAAAAAGTGTAAAATACCCAAAAAATCCGCAAATTTTTTTTTCCCCCAAAAATATCCCCAATCCCCAAATGACTTTATTTGTCCTTTTTACTCACATTAAATCCCCAACTTTGGGGATAAATCCCCAAGTCTGACAGCCCTGGTTACTTTCTTGAAAATAGTTATAAAAGATATTATTATAATAATACATAAACACTAAAAAAAATAGATATGTTCTGTTTAATTTCGAATACTGATTAAAAGTAACATAAGAAACCCATAAGAATAACATAAAAACAACATAAGTTTTTGGCAAACATCTCTTTCAGACAATATTTGCTTTTCAAGAGAGCAGTTATGTAAAATTATAGCCAATCGAATTTTATTTGATAAAGGTTTTGAAAAAGTTTTGAACAATTATTCAAACTGATGGCCGACATTACCGTTATCCTTATGGCGCAATCACTCTTTAGGCATTCTTTTTTAATAAAGATTTGGCCAAGGGTAAAAAAAATTAAACAAGTATTTTATTTTCATTGTTGTTAAAGATGCAACATTTTTTTTTTTTTTTTGTTAGGACCAGCACTATTAATGCATTGCATTTTCTTGTAAAACCTACCAGTTATTTTGAAAATTGACAATGTTGCATATTATGCAAAATGATAGTTAGGACTTTTAGCGTTTACCATACAATCTTTTGTAGATAGGGCCTTTTCTTTTTTGCTCATAAAATCGCAAATTTTGGTTGAAAGATTCCAGACATTTGTGTTGATGGAAAACATTAAAATCAATGAATACAACAGTTTTAAATAGGGAGAACAATTATAAACGTAGATTTATGTTAGAAATGTTGCAATTTATAAATGTACCGACAATATCGCGAATTAATTTTAAGTCAGATACTGAAAGTTTAGCACAAAATTATAGGCATTTAATTTATAAAAATAGAAACGGAATTTAAAAATTTATTTATACTGTAATAGATTAGGTTTGAATTGAAAAACCTTTTTTGTATTTAATTGAAAATTGTAATATGACATTTTGTTAAATTTATTTAATTTGTTAAAAATTGTTCAAAAATTCAAGAAAAAGACCCTGAAGAAGGCACACAACGGAGTGCCGAAATATTGGATTAAATAAAATTAATATTAACTGGGAATTATCTCCTTTCGTAGGTTACTTTATATTATATTCAACATTTTTTTTATTTTTCGAATTTATTCTATGAGCTAAATTCAGTTATGTATAAAAGTCATTCCTAAAAAATTTAAGGAATAGAACTATTACAAAAAAGCTTTATAAAATACATAACTGAAATTTAGCTCATAGAATAAATTCGAAAAATAAAAAAAAAAAAATGTTGAATAAAATTAATATTTTTTTTTAAAAAAGAGACCTGAAGCTTAATTAAATAATAATACTAATAAAATCAATGAAAAAGTTAATTTTTGTTTAGCAATTTTCAAGTTTACAATTTGACATTTTTAGAAAAAATTTCTACAATTCGACAGAAGAAAGAACCCTTTCCTTCTTCCCCAAATGTCAAATTTTTTAAAAATAAAAACCTACAAAAAGGGAAAAATCCCTACACTTGGCATCACTTAGCATATTTTGGTCCCTGCAATGTCAACAAACAATTTTGTCCCTATTTAACAATAAAGTGTTTAGCTCCATTGAAACTTCAAATATGGTTAAATTTAACAATATAATGATTTAATAAAATAAAGCTACAACTATACACATAAACATGTTATGGTTACTTTTACCATGTTACTGTCACCGCAACCATATTATGGACAAATGCATTCATCCAAAAAATATAACCATATTATGGTTGTCTCCAAACATGTTATGGTAAAATGTAACAATAATATGTTTGAAATTGTAATATTTTAAAACATTGTATGTTTAATTTTAAATTTTAAATAATACGTTTAAAAAGCAACAACATTATGGTCGTTTGCATTTTACAATAGTTGAATGCTTTTCAATTACATACCTACCTAGTTTGCTTAAAATTTTAATTTTAATTATTGATTAATTTACATAACTTTACGTAGAATAAACAGTAGAACAGAAAAAGTGGTAATGAAGGTCGTCACAGGCTGAAATATGAATCAAAGCGAATTTTTTTTTATAAAAGTGGAACCTATCCGAAATAAAAATTAAAATTAAATTATAATTTGACACTTAATAAACAAATTGAAAAAAAATTTATAAAATAAATTAACATAATATGGTTAACATTGACCATATGATTGTTGGCAAAATTCTGGAAAATGTTGACCATGTTATGGTTAATTTTAAACATAATATAGTTAGTTTTGACCATCATTATGGTTAATTTTGACCGAAATATGTTTAATTTTGACCATACTATGGTTGATTTCGGAAAATTTTTTGTTAATTTTAATCATACATACTATGGTATTTAAACATAATATGGTGACCTGCAAACATAAACATTGCTCAAATCCAACCTTCTATGGTTGTTGCTCTGAGAATATGCACTGAAAGAAAAATGCTTCATATATTTAATGAATCATTTTCATAAAAAAATTTTCATTGGTTAAATGAAAATTTTCATTGTCTAAATGGAATTTCCTAGTTATAGTGAAGTCTTTTCGTTAAAATCGCTTCATTGGATTTCGTAATTACGTTAAAAATTTTCATTGGATATATGAAAACTTAAGTTTGTCCAAGTTAAACAAAAAATTTTAATTTTGGGAACATAAAAAAACAATATACAAACATAACTATATTCATAAATTAATACAAAATTATAGTATCCTTTAAAAAATGTTTAATTGTTAATTAAAAAATGTAAGATTTAATTATTTCATACATCTTATGTTATATGCCATTAAATTTATGAAATCAAAAATTTTTTTATAAAAGCAACATGTTTCAATAATAGAAAAAAAAATATTTCTAACATTCAAATAACTCTATAGTTTCAATAATTAAAAGTATAAAAATATTTCGAAAAAGCATGCTTTCATAAATTTAAATTTTGATTATGACAATGAAAAATTTCATTATAGTAATGAAAAAAAAAAATTTCAATCCATAAATATGTATGTTTTTAGTGTTCTTTTACATGTACATACCTACCTACATATATGTAGTATGTAATAAGTAATGAACCAACAAATGTTCTCCTTTAAACAAAACACACCCTTATTTAAAACTGTTGTCAACCAAATGATGTATACGAAAAAGCTTGTTCTCTCTTTATGTGGTCTTTTTTTTATTATGCGTTAGCAAAAAAAAAATCAACTTTGGTTTTGTTGTTATGTACAATTTAATCTCATATTTACGCTCTTAATTGAGTAATGGCAAAAAATATAGTTTTTTTATTCAAAAACTTCACTGCCCCGGTAGGCTAGCTGGTAGTGAGCTAGTCCAACAGCGCCGAGGTTGCGGGATCGATTTCCGCCAGAGACTCTGGTTCCTGCAGACAAAATAAAATAAAATAAAAAATATAATAATTTTTTTTTTTTTTTTAGTTGCTTGAAAGCATTCATCCAATGAATAATATTTATAAATCTAATTGAATGTTTCATTTAATACATTTTAATGAAACAGGTTTCATTGATCCAACGAAGCGCTGCATAGGTTCCTTTTTAATGCAATTTTTCATGGGATTAATGTCAAAATTCATTAGTATTGCGAAGAAAATTCTTTCAGTGTGGTTACCTCCAACCATATTTTTTCCTACGTGTAAAAACTGCATTTTAAAAGATTTGTTCGAACTTTTAGAAATTATTTTGCAATCGAAAGATTTCTTTTGAAAAATCATTTGAGAATTCCTAACCCTACTTGTGTCATAATCTCAAAATTAAGCTCGAATAATTTTACAGCTATCCACATCTCAAATTAAGCGCAACTCTGTTAAAGATTAAGCATTTGTTAAATTTTTGCAGCTTATTCTCCAAGGTTCTCAAATTGTTTTTATAGTAATTGACTCTGTATTAAAACTTTGATTGTAGGTTCAGATAAAAAGGCGAAATATAAAAAGATTAATCGATTAAAAAAAAAACGGAATATTCTTCAAATCACAATCGCGATACGTAAGAAAACCCTTGTATGGATAAAGTTTCTTTGAGGGATACCATTAAATTTCTTGAAAAATAGTTTTTCCATAAGCCATAATTTTAAAGAATATTGTGGAAAACTTTGTGCAGGCCGAGCTGATCAGTAATCAACAGTTCCATCGAAAGTAACCAAAAGTTAGAGGTTATGGTACAAAACATTATTTATATATATATATGTGTTCCTCTAACTCCCATTGGAGCATATTTACATTATTTACAAAGTAATTTTCTTTTCTTTTTCGACCCTCAAGTTCATCATACTTTAAACGGCCTGAAGTTAATTTATAAGCCAGATTTCAAAACCTTAAGTATCTTTCTAATGTCCTGAGAGCTCTTCGAAAGTGCTTGCAACATCATATTTAGTTCTATAAAGTTTTGTATCGCTACCAAATACTTCATATTCACTTATATTTCGTTCGTCAAAAATTAAAACACTTTCCTTTTAAAATTTCACTCACACACATCAAATAAAATAACACAAATAACACTTTTAATTTTAATATTTAAATTTTTTTTCCTATTTAAGAGGCCACATTAATAAATACATATTTAAAATTTTCAAAGTCTTCCTATTATATATATTTTTTTTATAAATTCTTTGCAACATGTGACCACCACAATGATAACAACACTTTTGTCCTTAATCAGCTCAAAATTTTACATTGTTTGTGTCATAAAAATAGAAAGAAAAAAAAAAATAATATTCGTTTGTCCTTAAAATTTATTTATTTGCCAGGACCTTTTTCAAACATTATGTGGACAGATGAATGCAGACGTACTTATAACTTAGAATAAGAAGAAGAAAAAACTTTTTGGTAACTTTTTATTTCTTTTCATTTCCCTGGCATCGAATTTTGGTTCAGCAGAAATTTAACAAGATTTTGGTTGGCATAAGGCCGATTATCCATTTTCTTTAACGTTTTTACGTTTCTTTCAAGTATCATAACAATTATTACTTAGTAAACATTAAAAATTTACGTGATATGAGACGATGCTGCTCTTTAGTAAAGTTTTTATATTTTTTTTACCTCTTCGTTTTTTTTTTTTTTTTTTTTTGGGTGTTTTTGTCGACCTGTTATTTTTTGTAGCTCTGTTTAATACAAGAGACACTGAAAAAATAAAAAATGGTTCCGAAAATCAAAAGAAATTTTTCATTAAGGAAAAATTCCACAAGGAAAAAAGTTTGTTAACATTGTTTTGTCTCTAAAAATAGCATGAGTTCAAACAAGTAACGACCAATTTCACTAACTATTACCTTAACTTCCAGTTAACAAAATGTTTTTGACAGTTAGCACTGGTAGTTATTTACAACTGAACTTGGTGAAATTGGCCGTAAGAGTGCTAAATTTTGCTAGGTCGAATCTTATAAACCCTTCACCACGGTGCAATAAGAACAGAAAGTTATAAAAATGCCGTTTTTTAAATATAAGTAAATCTATTTTGTGCCACGTCCACTTCTCTTATTCCACCCACACCTAGTCGGATGTTATGTATTGATAGCCAAGATACTTCTACCTAATTTGGAAACTTTAAGCCCAATTATGAATAAAGATTACCCGGGAGTTTTCTCCCTACTCCCATTTTTCCTATGTAAATTTAATTCCAAAAATGAGAAAAGGGAAAAAACTCCCTACTCCCATTTTTCCTATGTAAATTTAATTCCAAAAATGAGAAAAGGGAAAAAACTTCCGGGGAATTTGTATGTATTCATAATTGGGCTATTTGGCTTCTGCCGTTCTGCAGATAAACAGAAATCTATAATATCTTTGTACGGAAGGTGCCACGCCCATTTAAAACCCAGCTATGTGTACCAACTTTGGACATTTTTTCTCTTACCGTTCTTAAGATATAATTATATATATTTTTCTTCACGCCCACTTGTCTACTCCCGCCCATATTTTGTCGAATAAATAATTAAGATCATGCAGTAAACCCACTGCCCATGTGATAAAAGGTACTTTTCAGCTGTTCGAACTTAACTTAAGGTAACGGACAAAAGTCACTACCAATTTGACATCTTTAAGATCCCCGTTACGCCAATTTAGCTATAAATTGTATCCTTTAAAAGTCCTTTCCAATAACCCATTTACAAAAACGATCCTATGGCTGCCCTGGTACCCAATTAGATTGAGGCAGGCTAATCTTTTGTAGATTTGCAAGTTTTGAGACTTAGAGATGTTAAGTGAGTAATGCCTAAAGGAAGACACATACGTACACCCACGACCAAAACTCAGAGAGGAACATCTTTAATCCATTGGCCTTCTGCTTTAGCTTAGTAGTAGAAGCCGCTTAAAAGCCTAAAAAGGGTGGGAAGTGTCTGTTCAAAACCTACTTTGCTTAAAAAAAAGTTATTCAACGTATGGATCATTGTTAGCATGACCTTTTTGGTAATTTTTATGTTTTTTTTGAGGCCACTGAATCAAGCCAAATTCACCTAATCGGTTCTAGTGTAAAACGTACTTCAGTGCACTATAAGGCGGTTGAAGCAGAACTTCGAAATTTTTTTTCATAATAATCTTTAACTAATCTAGTACACACAAAAAAAAATACTGTAATGCCAAAAGAAATTGATTTTGATTCAAATAGAATTTACATTCGGATTGTGCCCAACAAGATTTTGCATTTGTAGCAACAAGTCTGTTTCTTTTGTCCCAAAGTGTAAATTCATTGTTCAAATACAAATTTTTTTACGACAACAGTAATATTATTTGATTCAAAAAATAAATATTTTATGGCAACAAAAATTGTTATTTCCTGCAAATGCAAATCATTTTCGTCAACAGCAATTTTTAATGTGCTGTTATTTCAGAGGAAAACCTTTAACGACAAAAGATATTTCATTTGCAACAAATAATTTTGCTGTTGAAAAACTTCAAATACTTTCATGTTGTTGCGGTAAAAAAAAATGTTGTTGGAAATTTTCTTGCGACAAAAGGTTTTCATTTACGACAACAAGTTTTTGTTTACCCCAACAGCAAAATCGTCAAATGCTCAAATTATTTGGCATCACAATATTTTTTTTTTTTTGTGTGTAGCATTCTGTTTCCGACTAAATTTTTTAGCTGCACAGAAAAAAATATCTCAAGAAAATTTTTAACAAGACAGTTTGTTAAAAATAAAATTTTAGGTCAACAAACTTTTTGTTTGATTCAAAGAAAAAATTTATCAAATATACACTTTGCAAAAAAGCACTCAATAAAACATATTAAACAATGAAATAATTAAATATTTCTTCATATTCAATAAAAAAAATATTTAAATCAAAGTAAAGACCGTATTTTAACAAATCTTGTCCATTTTTAAATAGCTTATAATTCTCATTTATTTTACAGTTTTATTTGAATATAATATTAAGTTTTGCCAAAGTCTTTGGAAAAGGTTTCCTGATGATCTGGCCTAAGCAACCAGTGAAATGTGCATAGGAACTTACTTATCCCCACATAATAAATTTTAGTAGAATAGCTTATCCCATCAACAATAAATTTCAAGTGTTTTTATTAATAATAAAAACTGGGAATTAAGCACGAATAACAAAATCTTTTGAAATTAAAATTTTAGTGTTTTTATAAAAATATAAAAATTGAAAATTTATGACATCATCATTAATAAATAAAAAAATAAAGATTAAATTAATATTTTGTTTGATTTATTCAACATTTTCAACAATTTATTTTAACAAATCAAGTAAACATTTTGTTGAAAAAAATTATTTTGGGCAACAACTTTTTTTATTGACTCAATAAACTTGGTTGTTGACTAAAAATTTAACAATTATACATACAAACTTTTTTATCAATACCGCAAAAATCTTCATCCTTCATCGCAGAAAATTCAAAAATTTTTGTAATCAAATATGGGATTTTCGTATTCAAATATGAAAATAATTTGTTTTCTGTGTGCTCAATATCGATGTTACCATTTTGTTTCCATCTAAAACAAAGCATTGCCTTATCGCCATGAGATATTCACACACCATATTCTGTGCTTTGAGTTGTCGTAAGCCTCATTGTGAGATTCGATCCAATAGTGACTTCTTTTTAGGGCGTTAAGCAGCCTTTCGTACAAACAAAAAACGTTTTTTAACGCATGTCGAATTTACTCGTGTTGTACCCAATTTCTTGGCTTTTTGATGAATCCCCGTGTGGCTTCCAATGAATTTCCATGTTTTTTCTCAGTTCGAAATATATTTTTATGAAGTCATATCTTCAATTCCTCATCTTCGAATTGTAGTCTTGGATTTTCGTGTTTAAATCACCCTCTTAAAACCATACCAACTATAGCCTGGTACTCTGGTCAACATTTGAAATGCTGTCAAAACGCACATGAAAAAAACTTGTGCGGAATATCTATGATATAATGTTGATAGAGTTGTACTCTGTTCATTATGTGAAAAAGTTCCGAACTGTTTCTGGCAACATTTTTTTACAACTGCGAAATAATGTAAGCTATACTTATTTCACGTGGAATTTTAAGCAAAAGCAAAAAAGTATGAACTGATTAAGAATTTAAAAATTAAAATAACACAACTGGTAACAGTTTTTTATCCATATTTACTTTCTTTTTTTATTAAATTTTTTATAAAAAAAATTATTTTTAGTAAAATACATGTTGGGTTTGTTTACATACGCAAAACAATGCTGCATACTTGCAGGAATAAAAAAGTCAAATTGTAAAAACTTACATAATAGGTAACATTGATAAATGTCAAAATTTTCGTGTGAAATAATTAATGTTGCACAACATGTTTCACAAATTTGAACAGAGTACTATACTAGGCTTATCTCTGGAACGTTGAAAACGACGAAACATCTGTAATTCTGTTCAAATTGGAGAACTACAGCTTAACCTTTCACAAATTTTACTTTGTTCACACAAACTTTGACATATTCGAAGCCTTAAAACAAAATTTCTTGTTCTCACAATTTTGTTTAGTGGCTAAATTAGGAAAACGTTAGACCCTTCACAATATTATAGCTGTTAAGTAATGATTAGTATTCGTAATAATTACTTATTAGATTACTTTTTTCATAAGGGTAAAGTTATGATTACAATTACGATTACTTTTGGTTTTGCATGATTACTAATTGATTACGATTACAAGTAATCAAAATATAATCAGAAGTACCGGCGATTACTAAAAAATAATCAAAAAGAATCAAAAGTAATCAAATAGTAATCCGATTATTTTCAACGATTATTTTTTGATTCTTTTTGATTACTTTCAACAATTGTGTATTCATTTGCACTAAAAACTTTTTAGAAACAGTTGATAACCTGTTTAAAGTTTTCATAATCAATAAATTTTAATATATTTATTTTAAAAATAACATAAACAACATTAACTACAGCACGTAATTCAAAATAGCTGAAGAAAAATAGCTAAAGAAATAGTAAGTTGAAAACTTATATATTAAACAAAAAAAAAAAAAAAACAATAATTTTATAACAATTTTTGATAATAAAAAAAACAAACAAAAACATTTTATTAACAAATGCCGAGCAACGATTATTGGCCGAATAACCGGTCGGACACTTATAATAACATATTTTTACAATTGGCCTTCATTAAAACTAATTTTTCAAAGGAAAAATCAGACAATGATTGTCGCCTTGGACTGTTGACGATCCCGGCAAAAGAAAACAGTCGTTCCACTGGAGCTGAAGATGTTAGGGGAGTATTGAAGTATATAAAGGCTTCCTTTAGCAAATCATATTTCCGTCAGCGCTTGAATTATCGTTTAGATAGCTGAAAATAATCGGATTACTTTTTGATTACTTTTGATTCTTTTTGATTATTTTTTAGTAATCGCCGGTACTTCTGATTATATTTTGATTACTTGTAATCGTAATCAATTAGTAATCAGAAATTTTTTCTTATAGAGTTAAATAATCATTACGATTCTTTTTAAAAAGTAATCTAATTGATTACTAATCGTAATCGAAATTTAACAGGTATGCACAATATCACCTTAGTTATTTAAGACACAAACAATGTGTTAAGGCTACGCTATTTGTTGTAAGTCTCGCATTTTTAAAATGAAAAAAACTTGGATTTTTTTCAAGTGTTCTTTTCACTTAAAATCCATCCATTTCTTAAAGTAGTTACAAAACAAAAACTCAGCACTATTTCGAAAAAAACCAAATTTATTTATATGCATTAGAAGTATATTGGCAGATTCGATGAAGATTATAATAAAAGTTTTATTTAGTCTATTTGTTCATTCTTTCATTTATTTGTTCGTTTACTTTAATGTATTTTCTGTTTTTAATTCCTATCAAAACTTTGATCATTTCTACTTACATAGAAATAAATTGATTGTTTGAAAATTTGTTTGTTCAGCATAAAAAATTAAGTTTGTATTTGATAATTGTTAATGAGGAATAAATTGTTGGAGTCCATATTATTAGATGTTCAAATTCATAAATAAATTAACACTGCATATATTTAAAATTAGCACTGCAAAGAGGTTTTCTTTTTCTTTGAAAAGAAAAACTTCAACTTTTTTGGCTTAAAACTTTTTAAATTTTGCTATTTTTCTTGCAAATTTTTACGATGATTTTATTATGGATTTTCTTGAAAGTTCAATGTTCAATTTCTAATGTGTCTTTTAACTATAAATGATAATTTTTATTTAATTTCTTTAACTTTAACTTATTTAAAAAACAATTTCATTAAAAATCATCTTTGTAGCCAACAAACCCATTTCCAACCATCTTAACATTCCTTAAATAGTTCTTGCCACAAAAATTACTCATACATTTTCCAAAACCTTTTTCCACTAATATTTACAAAAATAGTTTTACTTTGAATAATTAAAGTAACATAATATCTATAATTAATATTTTCAACTTTTCTTGTTTAACTTTTCCCTGAAAATCAATTTATTTCGAATAATAACTTTTCCCAATACACTCTTTTACATAATTAATTTTAGAAAGTATTATATTAATGACCATCTACCTCTACAAATAAGACTCCTTGAAAAAATAATCAAGGTTTTTAGATAATATAAGTAAATAACTTATTTGATACTTGTGCTTAAAATTAAATTTATTGGTCAGGGTTTACACGATTCAACTTCAATTTCTTCTCAGTTTCCTCTTAAAGTTGCCCAAAATGGTTAGACGCTGCAATCTGTTTTAAGCTTTTTCGATTGTAAATGCTTTCAAATAACAACAATTTTATTTATAGAGAATCACAAAAAAAGAAAATAAATTAAAAATGATAATTGCAGCCATATTTGTGCATATAGTCTGGGTTCACACTGTGAAAGTTTTCTTTCAGAATCTCTGAGTTTATTAGTGAGATGAGAGATAAGAATAGCAGGTTCTCTTCCCCTCTCACCAATAAACTAAGACTTTCTGAAAGAAAACTTTTATAGTGCGAACAGGGCTGCCAGACAAATTTGTGAGGAAATCGTCAATTTCCTGAAAAAAAAAAAAAAATCTATTTCACGTTTAGAAAAATCGTCAAAAAATCGGACAACTTAAAATTTAGTTTTTTTTTAACAGTTTTTGTTTGATATGTATAAAACAAACATTCAAACAAAAACATAATAACTTCATACCCAGCTAACATTTTCAATCGTGTAAGAGATACTGGGAGTCTCATACAGGGCGTCTTTGATCGTCGATGAACGCATTTTTTAATGGTAGAAGATTCATCACATGGGAAAAACTGTAAAACGACTGAGATTCCTCCATAGAACAGTGAAAGACGCTTCTTAAATAGTTGTGGGAATCGTTTAAGACGTCGGTAAAGATTATCTTGCTTTCATGTCAAGAATCGTATCCCATTAAAAAATGGAGCTGACTGATAAGCAGTTTTGTAGGGGAGAGAAGCACAATACTCCCTTAAAAACCTGCTTATAAGAGGCATGATTTTAATATGGCAAATTCCCACTTGGAAGCACTACTTTTTTCCTCTTTGCTAAAAAACAATTTGATAACTGATTGCGTTATAAAAAAATTTAATTTCTATGTTCGGTAATATTTCGGGAATGATCGTAAACACATTATAAAATCATTGCAATACAAACTGCTTCGATGTAAGGGAACAACAGAAGCACATAAAACATTGTTCGTGAATTTTTTTCTTTAAAATTATTTTAATTATTCACTTACAACCTGCTTACTTATAAGGGATAATGCGAAGTTATTCAATCATTAATTAAAAATTCACTTAAATGGTATTCGCTTCTATGCTGCTTCTTAGAAGTGTGTAATAGCCAGCGCATATATCAGCGCTCATGTAATTTCCGTTCTTCCAGAAACATAAATTTTTTTTACTGGGATGAGACTCATGTAGATATTATCTTACAACTCGTGAAAATATGATTTATACAGAGAGTCGTAAAAGATTCATTCGAAGGTGGTTTAACGACCTGGAAAAAAATATAATCATTTTGTGAAACAATAATGGTACATTTAAAAAAATAAGCGCAGAATTATGCGCTACGCAATAAGACAGAAATGAAATGAAAGTGAAAGAACTCTCAACAACTTTTATAAAAAAAAAAAATAACTTTCCAAGTGCTACGGCATTCCCTTACTACGAAGCAGGTTTGTAACGGAGAATACTTAAAAATAACGGTATCAAAACATTCAGTGTGTAAAGCTGATCGCTACATCTAACAAATTTTTAATGCGCTGAATAATGCGCTTTATGTGTCAAAAATGTATTGCTTCAAAGTGGGAACTCCTATGTTTCTCCCTTACAAACAAACCTGCTTCGTTGGAAGCTCCAGTTTTTTTTGGGGAAAGATAAACAAAGTGTAACATTGTTGTTTTTGTACTCTGAAAAAAAATCATTTAAAGATTTTTTTAAGACTTGCATATTACAGCCGTACCTAAGCAAAAGCGGCACGCGTTTTCTAGTTTTTGAATAGAGCGGTCTCAACGCTTTGCAATTAGAACAACCGATTTTGACAGCTCGTTTAATAGTGAATTTGCCGCTATTGTTAATTAATAATGACAATTTAGCTATTTTTGATCAATCCAGTGTGTTTATCTCTATTTTTATTTATAATTTGTGGGTTTTATTTAACAAGCTCTTCTTAGGTATGGCATATCAGCGTAAAAGTTAAGCGAAAGATAACATTCCGTACGGTACGACAGGTTAAACATTCCAAGACTTAAAAACGAGCGTGTCAGAAAATTTAATTTTTTATTCAGATTTTGGAGACTGAAAAAATCGTCACTTTTAAGAAAAAAAAAAATAGCAAATCGGCACTTTGCTAATTCCGGAACAAAAAATCGTCAAATCTGGCAGCCCTGAGTGCGAACCTGCCCAATAAAAAACTGAGCTTCAAACGAAGCAGGTTTGTAAGGGAGAAATGTCAGGGTTTTGCTTACCATCTCGCTTACGGAAGACATGAATTTTATATGGTGAAGCACTTTGAAGCAATACATTTTTGACACAAAAAGCTCTTTATTCAACGCATACACACTGAATGTTTTGTTACAGTTATTTTCTAGTGTTTACTGGCTCTTTGTTCCAACTAGGAATCCTAGGAATTTATATATATATTTTCTAGTGTTCTCCCTAACACGTAGTAAGGGATTGCCATCGCACTTGATATGTTATTTTTTTATTAAACTGGTTAAGAGTTCGTTCACTTACTTTGCGCTTATTTTTTAAATGCAAAATAATAAAATTTGTCATTGGTTTCGTTCTTCTTTCTCATAAAAACTGAAAAGTAAAGCATCAAAAATTGAAGCGTGTAAATCCTGACTATAAAAACTTATTGAAAATGCATACAAAACTCTTACAACAAATTAGTTTTAAATATATTGAAGAAAATGATGTTTGCTAGTTTTCTTTTTATATTTAAAGTTTTAATTAAAGAAACGAAATTTTAACTGTAGGAAATCATTAAAAAGAAAACTGTAAAAATCATTATTTTTTACTTAAAAAAGTTTCAAATTTGACAGCAATTTTCGAATAGTTTTGCCATTTTACCCTTATTACACTTCAACCACTTAAATGATTAAAGCAGTCATATTATCGAGATATTTGCATTTCCATGAGCAACTGCCTTTATTTCCTTGACTATTCCCAACGAAACCAAGTAAGAGTGCTATATTCGGCTATGCCGAATCTTATATTCCTCCATAGTGCGATAAGAACAGAAAGTTATATAAATACGGTTCTTTGGATATAAATAAATATATTTTGTGCCACGCCTATTAATTCAATCCCACCTACATTTTGTGGGATGTTTTGTACGAAGATCCTTGTACCTTATTTGGAAACTTTAGCTCTTTTCGTTCTCCAGTACCCATGTTCTGTTACTTTGGTGATAATTTCTCACGTGAAACAACATTTTTCATCAAAGTTGTCCTTGGAAATCAAAAAATTAATTAACAAGGTTTCGTTTAAATGTTCTAAATTCCCATTTCATACTATTGATAAACTGAAATTTATTGTTGATGGGAATCTATTATTATGCGCATTTCATTGGTCATCAGGAAACTTCATCCAAAGATTTTAGAAAACTAAAGATATTATACAAATAAAACTGTTGAGCGAATAAGAATTGTAAGCACCAGTTTTACTTGTAGCAATATCAAAGCTTAAACAAAAACAATAAACAGTGATTTTGTCTTTTCTTACAGTCTCGACTACAATTGGTTGATTTTCTATCTAGCTATGATCTCTAAATGTAGTTGTAAGTGGGTCGTCGTTTCTCGATAAGTGAGAAAAAAGGGTGTCTGTATCTCATGTTGAAAACTATCATAAAGACTACGTAGTAACGTTATAAATGTCATAATATTCCACTCCAAGCTTAAGTGGCATTGAAGACGTTGAGAACGTCAGTCATTCATATCGTTGTCGGCAACCAAAATTTACTGAAATTTAAAATTTTCAACGACGGCGACGGCGAAAAAACAACCTTCGGCTATACCAAATAATGTAAAGTGTGACTTTAATGTTTATTGTTTACGAAATAGCTTTTAAAACATTCGCATATATTTAAAAAATTTAAAATCAAAATAATTAAACAATGAAGAAATTAAAAAAGAACAAAATACTTCTCTCTTCCTTGTAATTATTCATTGCATTTTTAATATATTTTATTTGTGTTAAAATTTTTATTCGTGAGTTTATTTGACAGTTAAAAGCAAGAACTTTCCTACAAAAATTTTACAGACACACTTTTTCTGTAAATTGGAGTGTAATTTCCTTACGTGACAGCAATTACTCGCCAAAAATGTTACAGATGCAGTTAAGTGAGAAAAACAGTTGTTTGCTTCAATTCATGGCATTTTTGTTTAATTTCTTACATTTTAATCGAAAAGTTTCTCGACGCGCGTGTTAGAGAACATGGGCACAGATATACAGATATTGATGATGTCTTTGTACGGGAGGTGCCGTGCCCACTACTTCAATAACACAGCTATGTGCGCCACATTTGAAAATTTATTCACTTATTATTCTTTAGATATAAAAAACTATTTTCTGTCACACCCACTTCTCCAATCCCGTCTACATTTTTCGGATGTTGTGTATCGATAATCAAGGTGCTTATACCTTATTTGGAAACTCTGGCTCTTGCCATTATCTAGATACTATATAGAAAAAATGAATAAAAAAAACCACTTCAACGAAAGAATTATGGGAAAATAAGAGGCTTCTTGAGGGTTTGTGTTCAAGTGGGTGCAGATAAATACGCCGACTTAAATATATTTGTTTTATGACGTAAAACGTTACGTTATTAAGAACGTAGCTCAGCACTTTTCTGCTTATTTTTCATAAATTTCATAAATTTTGGGTTAAAGATTACAAAAGTAGAGTTAATTACCTTGAATTTGAAGCCCCTCTCGTTCCGTAATCTTCTTTGGTTCGGTCGCAATTTTTAAAAAAATCTCTCCTAGATACACCAGCCGAAATTGAAATAATTTAAAAAACATTTACAAATAAAACTTAATTTTGACAACAACACTAAAAAAAGTACTTAAACAAAATTTCAACACATTTTCAGCATATTGTAAAAAAATATTTGTGTGTTCAAGTGTAAAAAAATTATTAGTTGATTTTGGTAGTCATTAAAAGTTTTCTTGGCATGTTAAAATTGTTAAAATAGTTATAATTGTTATTTTCATTTATACACACTTCAATGCAACTTAACAACTTGAGTAAAAATGTTTCAATTAAAAGCAAAAATTAATTCAATTTACAAACGATTTAAGTTTAATTTCGTTAAAGAAAAACCATTTATTCTACTATTTGTTTTCTTTGAATTCAAAAAAATTAATTAACTGTTGAACTTTAGGTGCAAGCCGTGTGGGTTTACCCAGTAATCCCAGCAGCCGCAAGAGTTCTGTTTACGATTTAACACAACAAGCCCCCATGGTTCAGCAGCTGCCAGTTGGTATAGGCAATAGTGCTACCAGTCCACCATCCGATGAAGAAAACAAACGCTTCTCGCCCAAATGGAAGGGTAGTGGCGGTAATTTACCACCTCCAACCCCAAAACAAGCTCTCTCCATATTAAAACAAGCCTCATCGGCCACCAATGTATCACAGGGTAACGAAAGACAATACTATTTGGGAGCTCAGGACAGTCCGAAACATGTACGCAAAGGCAGCATGTTAAATTTGAAAACCAACGATAGTCCCCAACGCAAAGGCAGTATTTTTGCCATGACTGCCACAGAATCGCCTGCAGGAGCTCGCCAACGTAAAGCCAGTATGTATGTGAGCAGTGTCCGTGACAATCCTGAGCCAGTGCGTAAGAATAGTATAATGCCTACAACCGATAGTCCCTCAATGATGCGTAAGCAAAGTATTTATCCCAGTTCATTGAATAGCAGTACCAAAAATCTTACTTCACTTTCGGACTCAACAAGCAACATTTCTTCGACGGTTTCATCGGCGATTAGCGGTATTTCGACTAGTTATGGCTTGCAGTTGGGACCGGGACAAATACATCCAAAAGGTTATCGCTTAATAACCGAACGTCATGGTGAACTTAAGATGGGCTTTAGTAAGGTCAAGGGAACAGTGGAAGTTGAGGTAGGAAAGAAAACAGATTAACGGCCATTATTACAACTTGAAGTAAGCTAAAGTTAACAGATAGTAATGTGTTATATGCCAAAAAGCGTCTATTATCTGCCGGATAACAGCTAACGCCAAGTTATAAAAATGGCCCTTAGAGTATCAACAAAATTTGTACAATTCGCGAAATTAATTGGGAGTTTCTCTAATCGGTTTTGACTTTGATTTTACTTCTGACCAAATGACTGGGTTTATATTATATTTTTATTCTCCTTCTCTTATTTTAAGGTTATTTGTGCTCGCAGAATAGTGCCCGTAGATTGTGAAACTCCCCCGGATACTTATGTAAAATGTTACATAAAAGACGGTGATCGTTTGCGCCATAAAAAGAAAACTCGTGTGGTTCGTCATTCAGCTGAACCAATCTTTAAACAAACAATCAAATATCAGGTAAGTGAAAATTACAATTCAAAGCAATTATCTTTGTAGATCAGTTTGGGCAGAATAGAAAAGTTTTCTTTTTATATTTAAAACAGTGGTGGGCATTTTATCGCAAAAGATGCTTTACGGTTATAGAGCCTTTTCTTTGTGTGGATTTGATTAAATAAAAGTCGGGTTTAACATGATATTCGATTGCTTCTTATAACTCCAATATATATTCTGGTGGTACATCATCGCTGGATCCAAATTCAGAACTCGCTGGAAGAAGAACTTCAAGTTAGTAGGTGGCTATAATTTGAAGTGGCGGCTGTCTTGAGTCCCATCTATCACACTGGGCAAAGTTTTTGTCCTCAGTTTGTAAATGAATTTTGGGTGGCTAACGAGTTTGCAAGTGCAAAGGAGATAAGACAGCTCCGACTCCTTGCCAAGAAGTCAGCCCTTTAGTTGCCCGCCTGGCCATCATGGCTCGCAACTCAAATTTAAGTAATTGTGTTTCCCTAAATCCTTCAGCGACGTTAAACAGTCCATGACTAACCTGGACTTCACCTCCAAAGAATATAGTGCTCTAAGAGCGGCTTGGCTATCCGACACTATAAATGATCTCAAGCCCTTTGCCCTCCTCCTCAGACATTGCTCAGCGCATATGGGATAGCGTAGATCTCCGCCTGAAAAGTCGTAGGCTGTTTTCCCATTGGAATGCCACTTTGGAAACCCGCACCCATGATGCCCGCCCAAGCATCACCATTCGTCTGTATCGAACCGCCGGTAATCCGAACCCGCGCCACCAGGATTGGTCTGCCCATTGGTCTTTTTCAAGTATAAGGACATTAACATTCCTATCCAATACCAGACTAAGCAGCATATGATCACCAACCAAAATAAGTCACCTGCCTTGTATTTAGTAGTGCTCGGCATTCTGTTAGCACACCTCCAGGCCTCTTCCTTAATAGATATGTGTATCGGAGGAATGTGCAGTGTAGCTCCTAAAACCAATGTGGCGCAGGTCCTCGTGGCCCTTGATCTATACGCAGATCAGGCGATAGACCGTATCTCCTTTGACCTGTTTTGGTCTGATTATAGTAACAAATGACTAGGCATCAGCCCCAATATCTTCCCGAAGAGTCTTTGGTAGACATATATTGCCCTTGTTGCCGTTCTAGTGATGTGGGATAACTTAGCGTTCTAGTTAAGGGATCTATCCAGAATGATCCCCAAGTATTTCACCTCGTTAGAGAATCCGATAGCCGCACCGTTCAGAGTCGGTTCTTCAAGTCTCAGAACTCTACGACTGGTGAATGGTTCTAGAATAGTTTTCACGGGGCCAATATTAAGCCTGTCTTTGCACCAGTAATGTGTTAAGCCCAGGGCCTGCTGCATCTCTTCCGAAATCGTCGCGTCATCAAAGTCACAGATATAACCAGATCGTCAGCATAGCCATAAGTTCGGAAGCCCAGGACATTAAGGATCTCCAATAGCTCATCGATAACTAAGGTTCACATAAAAGGCTATAGGACGCCAACCTGTTGACAACCTTTGGTTGCTTTGATGATCCTCGATGAGCCAAATAGATCTAACTGGATCACCCTGGATGTCAGCATCTCTCAGGATCATACCATAAGATCCGACTTTAAATGCAAAAGATATAATAATATAAAATGCAGCAAGGCGACCCTTCATTCGATAAAAAAAATTTCGAAACCAACTTTTTAAAAATACTTTATATTAGGAGGTTGTACGGGTATTTTTTGTTTTTTTTGTTAAGGAACGATCTAATGTACGACCTAATAAGAAAAAGTTACGTACGAGCATTGTCCCTTAGTGTTCAATGTCCGTACATTGGGAAGAAGACGCTTTGTATGTATGCGGTGTGAAGAACCTCGACAAAACTATTCAAAACACTAGCATAAATGGGTCCGTATACAAGATGCCCACCACTAATGTTATACTTTCAAAACAATTCGATAATAATTTTAACCAAAACATCTTTAAAATGGTAGTTAAAAAAAAGTTTTTCCCACAACTTCAGAGTTCCGATGTCTTTGGTCGCAACATTGTCATTATGGTCTGGCAACGTTGTGTCGGTTTCGAACACAATCAGGGTTTAGGTGGTACTGAGGTTAACTTGGATAAAATAAATATGGGACAACATATTAACGGTTGGTATCCCCTATTTCCAATGCATTCATTTGGTGGTTCAGATTCAGAGAATTCTCCTTGACCGATTACGCCCAAACAAAAACTGGCCGCAAAAATTCAAGTTTCATCAACAACAACAGCAACAACTTATATAACAAATACAATAAAATCAGCAGCAGCAGCATCTAAGAAAACACCAATAGTTATAAAAGAAAATTTTAAAGGTAAAAATACAATTTATTGTACCAAAGGTATAAATGATTTAATGAATTTTTTAAAAACAATATTTAAATGTAAACATTTTAATAGTTTTAATGAACATTTATCAACATTTGGCACATTTGAGGAATGTGTTTAAATGATTAGAAAAAGTATGTAAATTAAGAATATTTAGAATTTGAAAACGTTTTTATAGAGGAATAAAGTTTTAAAAAAGAGGGAAGAATGCGCTTAGACACATTAAATTGTTTTTATTGATTCCCAGAGACAAAGTCTCAATTTTTTTAAGGTCATACATAAAAACAAATTTATTTAAATTGATTTTTTTATTAACCAAAAAAATTTATTTATTACATTCATATAAAAATTTTTAAATTTATATTATAAAAATCTATCTTAACACAATATTTAGTAATCCATCATTTAAACAATATTGCTAAATAAACATTAACAAATGTTTTTGATCTCTTCCTTTTTACTGTGCAGAAATTAGATAAAAATAACAAACTTTTTTTAGCATGAATGTTCTACACATACACTAACTACATCATGATGTAAAAGGTATTTCTGACAGCAAAACATATTTTTTGCTTAAGGCCTTATTATACACTTACCTTTTGCCAGAAGATAGAACAAAACATTTATGTGCGAACATGGACTTGTTTACAGAAAATTAAAAAATAATTTAAATTTTTTATTCTTTTATTTTTCTAAGAATCGTAAAGTGATTGGCCAACAAGGAATCCCATTAACACTGTACAACAATTAAGAACTTTCTACGACATAACAGGGTTCTGACAATGGATTCTGGTAGAGAAGACGAAAAAGAATACATCTTTCAGCGTTCTGAAATATCACATCGTAATTTGATGTTAGGGGGGTTAACATTTTGACTTGTTCCGCATATCGGTATATGAAACTATGTATGTGTTCTTTACATATGAGGTATAAGGTATGTTCAGCAACTTTGTGGAAAATTTTACGGCAAATATTTTTGAAAAATATATTTACCCTCTTACTCCCCTTTAAATGGTGAATTGGGCAATGAATCGTAAAAAACACTTCTAAGAAGGTGGAGGGAGGTAATGAAATGTTCTACAAAAATGTTGGCCATGAAATTTGCTGCATAGTCAGACCAAACCAAAGCCTTAAACTAAATGCAAATATCAAAAAACAGCCAAGTTCAATATTGATGAATTTCATTTAAAAATCGAGATAAAACTGAAATTTTGAACCCGACCCCCTCAGATATCGATGAAATTTTGTTCATAGCTAAATTTGATCAATACAAACAAACTCTCATTTTTAGAAATGACTGTTTTGCGATTTTTTGGGCGTGACACAATGGGAACGTTTTCGAAAAAACGCGAAAATGGTCGAAAAGAGCTCCATTTAAACTACAATAACTCAGAATCGGCTAAACCGATTTCCATGATCTTGGTATCATTAAAAAGATATTTTAACATTTACACTGTAAAAAAATTTATAACAAAAAAAATTTTAACTGACGAAAAAACCAAAAAGATCAAGGGTTTTTTTACAGTGTATTAATTTTTTAGAAAGGTTTATCCTTTATCTATAATGGGTTCTTGTTTAGTTTTTTTTATATAATTTTTTAAGTAGTGTCACTTCTAGTAATTGCCCTTATATTTTATAACAAAAAAAAATTTTAGGTAACGAAAAACCAAAAAAGATCAAGGATTTTTTACAGTGTATTACTTTTTTAGAAAGGTATTTCCTTCACCTATAACATATCCAAAAAGTAAAATGGGTTCTTTTTTATTTTTTTTTTAAATAATTTTTTAAGTAGTGTCACTTCTAGTAATTGCCCTTATATTTTATAAAAAAAAAAAAATTTAGGTAACGAAAAACCAAAAAAGATCAAGGATTTTTTACAGTGTATTACTTTTTTAGAAAGGTCTTTCCTTCACCTATAACATATCCAAAAAGTAAAATGGGTTCTTTTTTATTTTTTTTTTAAATAATTTTTTAAGTAGTGTCACTTCTAGTAATACGTACCGAAAGTCTTTTTTGAACTTTTTCACGTAAGTTTCCTTGTTTAACAGTAATTGAATCTTGCGATCCAGGCATCATTCGGCTAATTTCATCATCTTCATAAAATAACTTGACTGTGCTTAGAGTTTCGGTTGGTAAACTACGTCTGCTCATTTTAAAAAGATTGATATCTGCAACTTCGTTTTATTCCTTTGGATATCTTTACTTTTTTTGATACAATCGTGAGATATATCATCCCCAAAACGATCTTTAATTTCTGCGTGACTCATATTGATTGGTAAGAGAGATAAAAGTTTTTGCTTTTCCAAAAGATTTGAGCTGTTCTCTATTTGATATTTGATGTTTTCCAAAATTTCCTCGTTTATATTTTCAATGACTTCCGTCCTTTCGATGTTTGCATTACAAGTTGGAAGTTCATTCAATTCTTCGCTTACTTCATCGCTGGGCGTTGTTGGTAAATAATTTGAGACTTCATTCTGCTCCACGTTGGATTCATTACGACTCACAGTGGTCCAAATGCTTAACCTAGCCGGAAGAAAGTCATAACTCGCTTTTGAAAAGCCGCATTGACATGAAACTTTGCACGTTCATAGATTTTATCAATAAAAACACTCACTAAAAAAATGGGCGCAATCGGTGAAATGGGCGTGGCAAATTTTTTGTTAAAAAATAAAAACAAATAATATACCTGTATTTTTGTAAAACATTATTTATTTATTTATCTAAAATTTTTGTATCACAAATTGTAATCTACAATAGCTATCCGTTTCATTATTCTGAAGCCCGATCTTATCAAAAACATGTGATACAACAGCATTAAGTTTTTTATTTTGTTGTTTTTCACTATACCAAGCATCAAATAGTTCCCTCTTAGTAATGGACATTTTAAACTGTAAACCAAATAAAAAGCATATAGGCAAAAACTGGCAGCTAAATTTGAAAACATTGACAAGCTACCATTATACAGATTACAAAACCACAAATAATAGAATTAAAGTCTTATAAATTCCCATTTAAAACTCTAGTTGAATTTGGACATTGAACAAAATGTTAACATATAAGACACACACGTACAAAACTGCATTCTTTTTCTAAACAAAACATTTTATTTGAAATATAAAAATAGTAAAATTTGTTCCTACCTTTGTTAAATTAATTTCAGCAAAAAAATAATTTAAAAACTGTTTTCTTATTTTTTCACGACAACTTTAATTTCGGTACTAAATATCAACTGAGCTATAATAGAAAAACAAAACAGCAATTACGTGTGTTTAAAACAAGAAAGCAAACCTGAAACAGAAGTTAAATAAATAAAAAATGTACCGTTATGCACTGTGGGCACTTGTCAACTTATTATCAAACAAAATATTTAGTTTCGAAATAGTAAAAAAATTACTTTCTTCCGGCTAGATGGAGAATTTGGACCACTGTGCGACTGCGCGCTTTTCTCAGTGTATTCCGACAAGTTTCGCAAATACGGCTACAATGAATGTTGGCGACAGCTGGAAAATATTCAATTATATTTGCAGCCTCGTTTTCACTTATTTTACGAAGCGAAGCGCAACACTTATTAGATATTTTTATGCATCTGTACTTATTGTTTGAATTCATATTCACTCAAATTTTTAAAATATACGCGTAAAAATTGTAATGGGATATCTTGGCTTCTCGAAACTGTTTATAATTATGAATTATGAATTTTTTGTTCTATATATATTTCTCTTTATTATGGGTAAAGTAATAAATGTTTATGACAAAATAGAAAATTATTATGAAGAATACATTGATTTTTTTATTCAGAATTTTGCGGAATTACTAGACGAAAATTATTTAAAAAAAAAATAAAAAAGAACCCATTTTACTTTTTGGATATGTTATAGGTGTTACCTAAAATTTTTTTTTGTTATAAAATATAAGGGCAATTACTAGAAGTGACACTACTAAAAAAATTATTTTTAAAAAAAATAAAAAAGAACCCATTTTACTTTTTGGATATGTTATAGGTGAAGGAAATACCTTTCTAAAAAAGTAATACACTGTAAAAAATCCTTGATCTTTTTTGGTTTTTCGTTACCTAAAATTTTTTTTTGTTATAAAATATAAGGGCAATTACTAGAAGTGACACTACTAAAAAAATTATTTAAAAAAAAAATAAAAAAGAACCCATTTTACTTTTTGGATATGTTATAGGTGAAGGAAATACCTTTCTAAAAAAGTAATACACTGTAAAAAATCCTCGATCTTTTTTGGTTTTTCGTTACCTAAAATTTTTTTTTGTTATAAAATATAAGGGCAATTTCTAGAAGTGACACTACTAAAAAAATTATTTAAAAAAAAAAATAAAAAAGAACCCATTTTACTTTTTGGATATGTTATAGGTGAAGGAAATACCTTTCTAAAAAAAGTAATACACTGTAAAAAATCCTTGATCTTTTTGGTTTTTCGTTACCTAAAATTTTTTTTGTTATAAAATATAAGGGCAATTACTAGAAGTGACACTACTTAAAAAATTATATAAAAAAAACTAAAAAAGAACCCATTTTTATTTTTTGATATGGTATAGATGAAGGATAAACCTTTCTAAAAAATTAATACACTGTAAAAAAACCCTTGATCTTTTTGGTTTTTTCGTCAGTTAAAATTTTTTTTTGTTATAAATTTTTTTACAGTGTATTTCTTTTTTTTTTTTAACGTGTCATAAAGTCTGTTAAAATATCTTTTTAATGATACCAAGATCATGGAAATCGGTTTAGCCGATTCTGAGTTATTGTAGTTTAAATGGAGCTCTTTTCGACCATTTTCGCGTTTTTTCGAAAACGTTCCCACTGTGTCACGCCCAAAAAATCGCAAAACAGTCATTTCTAAAAATGAGAGTTTGTTTGTATTGTTCAAATTTAGCTATGAACAAAATTTCATCGATATCTGAGGGGGTCGGGTTCAATGCATCTCGATTTTTACATGAAATTCATCTATTGTTTATTTCCAGAAATTTTTTTTAAGTCTTTCCATATCCGCCATCAGTGGTTCTCTTTATAACACACAATTTGTTTTCGTTTTGTATTCGCAAATAAACAACACAAACATATTTCGTAGAAAGATAAATTTTTCGTTTTTGTTTTGAGTTCAATGAATGCGGACGATAGTGCTGCCGCAATTTTGCTCGCTATCTGTTTAAAACGGAGAAGGAATATAAAATAAAAGAAAAGAATTTGAAGGAAAGAGTATCTTAAGCAACAAGCTGCTTTGTAGTGAACAAAGCCGTTTAAAAAAGATTAGAATTTACCAGCGTTTAAAAAAATGCAAACAAAGTGGAAAAACTGCAATTTCTTGTTTTGTTGCTTTTACTTCTAATTCATTAAATTTAAACATTTGCTATCAAACCAACTCAAAAAGCTCAAATTTTCGGTTTTCGTTTAACACTTTTTGGTTTCGACTGCAATTTTTTAAGCCCTGGAATTTACAACTGAAAATTATTATAATGTTTCTTCTTCAACGCCTTTACTCTGCAAAGTTTACGCTAAAACGATTACATTCAGCACTAAACACCACAAAAACTTTGACAAATAATATCCAACGATATTTGTTTTTCCATGCAGTCAGTTCGTTTGGAAAAGCATAAGATCAAATTCAGCATTTTTCATAGTCTTGCCTAAATCAGGGCCAACAGAAACACCTTTTGGATTAAAGACAAAGAAACTTTTTTTGAAAGTGTAACCAGCAACTGCAAAATGTAAACCTTCTTAATCTTTGTTTCACCAAGTTGTCGAAAAGTACCCTAGAGGGAAGCGAACTGACACCGAAGTAGTCCCGTAGACTGGTTCTAGTTCTAACACTTTATATGAATAAGACCTATCACTTTTACATGGGGTTGTCATTGGAGGGGGTCAATTGACACCATTTGACCAGTCACATGTCTATTCTCCATGAACGTACTAAGTGTCAGTTACTAAAATGTATTATTTCAATACAATGTAGTATTATTTCAATAAAACAAGTCCTAGAATTAAATTCAAGAAACTAATTTTAGATAGTACCAAAAAATGTGTCACAGCACCGGTGAAAACTGTACTCTAATTCATTACTTTTTCGTTCTTCATAAACCAGTTAAGGGATTGGTTCTTATTTCACTGGTCATGAGTCCTTTCTTTTTGTACTTGTTCCATTTTCACAAATCCCAGGACTAGTCTGTTGGACCAATTGACAAAAATTTCCCGAAGGGTACCTTTAGAAACTCCAAAGGCCCGATCATTTGAATCTAAAGTTTTTACAAAGTTTTAAACCACACCAGGTTTTATATGTAGCATTGGCAGAGGAATTCGTTCTGATGGTACCAGGGGTGGCTGAATGAGGTTGTAATCGTCTAACTCCGCGTGAGCTCTGGATTCCCTCTTTTTTGTCATACTGGTTTCCACGACATCTACTTCCCTATTTTGATGAAAAAAATGAACACTTTTTATATCCAGACTGCATTCCCGATAGAAAGGCCACTTCTTTTAAATAGCTTTTTGAGCATCATCTATTTAGAGGCGGAGAACTTTAAATTTTACTAAAATAGAGAAAACCGTGTTTTTTTATCCACCCAATTGACTTTTTTCTTTTAAAAATTTCATGGCACTATGACACTTTCGGTTTGTCGAAATTCCGGGCTTTGAAATTTTTGAGTTTTTCGAAAACCCGTTTTACAAACATTGCACGATTTTTTGGTTTTAGAAGACCCCTAGTAAAATTTGATGCAGAAAATATTCGTTGAGAATTTTAACCCTCTAAAGTGCCGTTTTTACACCTTAAAATGAGTGTTAGATATATTCTAAGCAAAAAATCTCCATACAATTCTACTTAAGACATCTGAAATAGTATTTTAGCTCAGAAGTACATTTAGGCCCGTTTTCACGACTTAACTTTAAAGTTCGATATAGTTAACGGTACCTTTAGCACTAGTGAGGAATAAAGTTACCTTCAACTATTTTTCGTTTTCACAACTTCTGTATAAAATAAACTTAACATTTTTAAAAAAGTGGCAATACTAAAGAAAATACCGATTATTTTTGCCAAAATATAAATACGAACTGGCAACTACGTACTTTTTTTACATTTACAAAATATACGTATAATTGGAGTTGCCATACATAAAAAATGTGTGAATATAATATGGCAATCTCAAATCTAAACCTTACGACAAAAGTTAAAGGTAGAACGTTCCTCTCTTTAGCTTATCCTTCACTTTTAGGTTAAAGAGAACTTGTGATAATTAAAAACTCATTATCTGTTCGATAACTTCCTTCATTTAGCTATCGTTAAGTCGTGAAAACGGGCCTTAGTATATTTTTTTTTTTTTTTTATACCGACCTTCTTTTTAAAAAATTCAAACACTTTATGGGCCGATATTTCGGGAACCCGAGCTAACTTTTCAAAACCTTTTGGCAGATTTGCTCAACCAATAGTCTAGTTTCTTTCGCATTGCAAGTATTGAGGCTGGCGGCGATGACCCGAATTTTGTTGCACTGTGTTATCCTAGTTCCAGCGCAATGCAATGCATTGGTAGGAGTCATCCCCTGAGTGCTGGTCCTAACAAAAAAAAGATTAAATGTGTTTTTATTTTAACTTGGTTTTGTTTACCTTAACCTTAATTAAGTAAATATATAATTTAATTTTTATCAACCTTGATAAAATTTTTCCTTGTTGTAAATATTGAATAGATTTCTGCACAGATTGAAAATCTTAATATTGTGGCTTCAAATCATTGATTTTAATGTTAACACACAATCTTTCTTTATTTCTTTTAAGTCTTTATAATAAAATCTTTTATTTAAAAAACTAGTTTTATAAGAATTTAATTTTAACATTTCGTTTAGAACTGAAACCCCAAAAATAGTTTTCGTTATTTTTTTTAATACAAAGCAAATATTGAAACATTAAAAAAGAGTTGGAAGAAAAATGTGATTTTTGTTTTTTAATAAAACACAAATTGTTAAGAAGGAAGAAAATAAAATACCAAAAAAAAAAAAAAGAAAAAGGATTAACATTGTTAGAAATAAATTCCTTTTGCTACATTAAAGACTAAGAAATTTATGCTTGAATGGCTTGTAACAAAAATACACAGAGAGAAAAATATTGACCAGATTATAAAAGAAAGAAATTCTTAAAAAAAAAATAAAATCCACCAAATAATAGAACAAATAATTTTAAAAATCATAACTAAATGTTACTAAGATAAATAATTAAATTCTTACACTAAATAAAATACTTAAAAGGAAATGAAAAAAAGCTAAAAAAATATTTATGTATTAAACAATTACTATTTATTTATGTAAATGTAGCGTTAATAAAACCCCAAGAAAATTAATATTTAAATTTTGTTGCAAATAAAAATATAAGCAAAAATTTTTAAAACAACATGTTTTTTTTAAAATTATATACATATTTATATTGTTAAGAAAATTTTAAAGTTAAAAAGTTATTACTATTAACTTCGTGCTACCTTAAAGAATTTTTAAAACAATCTTGAAACTATAAAATAAAAATTCGAAATTTATCAAATGAAATCTATTACAATTACTATTGACAATCTTTGACGTTAAAAACAATTCAAGAAAATATATTAAATGAATAAAATCTATCTAAATGAAATCTCTAATTACTATCCCTTCCTCCTCCCTTTAATAACTATCCCTTCCTCCTTAACAAACATACTAAAATTAACTTAAAAAAAGTTTTTAATTGTTTTAATTATTAAATAAAAAAAAAAAATTGTTTAAAAGTTGTAAATACTACGAATTTGTTAAATGAAAACAAATTGTTTTTTTTTTTAACAAAATATTTCAATTTCATAATGAACTAAATTATTCTGAAAGTGTTACGAACATGAACCCAACACCATTAACCCAAGCGTCTTACAAAGTCTTCAATCCAAAATATCTATCTGCCCAATTTGGTTTCGTTAATATTCGCTTAATTAAAAATGAGTATCTGATTGGGTTTCCGCATCTGATCTGGGCTGCTAAGACGGCCCCGTTCGCTAAGTCGTAAAAAAAACAACGGTGTTTTCGAAAGATTGGCCAATGACCCGCTACGTCGCTAAAAGGATCACTGGGAATTCGAACAAAACCCTCCAAGGAGCCAAAGGAAACAAAATTTTAGAGAATTTAACTATTTCTTTAATTAAAAACAAGCTTCTTTAAAAAGTCAATATCTGTTATTAATTCAGCCTATTTTTAAGAGATCGTAACAAACAAAAACGTGTTAACACACAGAAAAAATTATTGCTGAATTATTTTCAAACAAACGCTTGTTTGAAATTTTTTTTAATTTCTACAAATTTTTTTACTGATTCAATTAATATTTTTGTTTGATTTTTATTTTAGCCAACAGAAATGTTGACAACTATTCAAAAATATAATAAACGCGTTATTGGCTTCTAGTTTTCATAATTTTGTATGAAATATTTAACGCTCTTTTTTGTTGTCGTGTTTTTGCATTTTTTTATTTGACCGTAAGCAACACTTCTTTATGTGGCATATAAGAACAACAACAAAAAAACCCCTAGTCTATTTTTGGACGCTTTGAAAAGGTACAACTATAAGAAAGATGATAAAATAGCGTGGCGAGGTTTGTAGTAAAAAACAACAGAAAACAATAATAGGTAAAAAAACGTTTCACTCTTGAAACTCTTTAAACAACAACAACATTAGAAGAAACAAAATAAATTTTTTGTTGGTTTCAAAGTTGGTAAAAAAGAATGAAAAACAAAATCCCGTATTCAATTTTTTAAAAATGTTTAGTTAAATACCTACATCAAATAAAAGAAATAAAATGATGACGAAAAACATTTCGAGTCGGTCTGCTGCCAAGGAAAGGATACAGAACAGTGAGTGAAGAAGAAAAACATTATGTAAACAAACAAGACTTGGTGCAAAAATTATTCCAACAAAAAAATGTGTCTCAAAGCCAGCCCGCGCCGCTCTGCTCTGCCTTCATCTACTTCTACAGTGCTTGCTTGTGTGCGCGTCATTGCTTGTGCAAAAACTTTTTTGTTTGATTCAGCAAAATTATTTGTTTGAAATTTATATGATTTTCAGTAAACTATTTGTTTGATTCAGTTAAATTATTTGTTTGAAAAAATCAGTGTTTTTTCAATAAACGAAATGCAAATAAATTGTTTGAATATGCAAATTTGTTCGTAGGACCGATTTCAGACAAAAAATGTTTTGATTCTACAAATTTTTTGTTTGAATTGGAAAAATAATTTTTTCTGTGCAGTCTGAGGATCCGAGAAGTCTACACTCTTTTCAACAGAAATCTGTGAATTCTTAAGTTAGTTCACATCCCTAGAGAGTGTGTTTATTTTATTTTATTATTATTTATTAATAGATTTGTATAATTTAAATATAAAATGTTTTTTACAAATATTTATAAATTACAATCTATATTTGGCGTAGCAATATTGCTGTAAGCCAGATTGGCAAAGAAAAAGTTCATAATGTTTATTTATTATAAAAAGAAGATTAAACATCAGATTCATTTAATATAAGATATCTATATTTAATACATGTTTCAAGATATTTATAGAGTGAGGTAAAATTGGTGCCATTTAATATATTTAATACTTCATTATAACTTAGAGAGTTTTGACTAAAATATATATTTCTAAATTCTCTGTATACTGGACAAATGCCTATAAAATGGAACGTATTTTCTGATTCATGCATGTTACAAACTGTACATATACCATCAGTATTATTTTTGAAGCATCTAGCATTAAGATCTAAAAGACCGCCTCTAGCCCTTATAATTAAACTTGTAGCTCTTGAAGAAAATCCTGCAGTAAGTACAGGAGTTATGTCATACTTAAGTTGTGAATACAGATCGTGAAATTGTGAATTTGAAGCAGCGGAGATAAAGTCATTTTTGTCTTTTACTTTCAATAGGCAAATTATATCTTTCCAATAAAAGCATAAGGGATTACTGTTGTTTGGAGATGAGTATTGCAGCACGTTACGCAGATTAGACCACTCTTTTGCCCAGAGCAGGTTCAGTTCTATAACTTTCTCGGCCAATATTCGTGGTAATCTTTCCGAACTTAAAGAAAGTACTTTCTTTATATAACAAAAATGCATTTTTATGGTTGAAATAAATAAGGAGTTAAAATCGGTTTCTAAGTACAACATGTAGTTAGGAGTAGTGGCAGGAAGGTACAACATTTTTTTAATAAAAAATCGGAAAAGCTTTTCGACATCATCGTATTTCTCATAGCCCCAAACTTGAGCAGCATAAAACATAATGGATTTAGAACCAGCCTCAAATATTTTTAACTTGTTTTTTTTGATATATTTGGATGATTGATATACTTAGACCAGGTAGATGCTATGGCAATTTTAGAAGCAGATAGTTTGTTTTGTAGATGCTTTTTAAAAGAAAGATTATATGTTATATCAACCCCTAGGTAGGTATAGCTGTTGACGATTTCTATATTATTATTTCCATATTGCCACAATAGGTTAGCAGAAATTCTTGGGCTGTTTATCACATCGAAAATTTTCGAAGAATGCCGGATGTCTCTGGAGCAGATATCGAGACATTCAAGTTAACAGATTACCATTTATGTTGCCTTCTCTCTTTGTCAAACTCCATATAAAAAAACACAAACACAATTTTGTATCACAAGGTTTTGTTTAAATGTGTTAAATTCCCATTTCATACTATTGATAAACTGAAATTTATTGTTGATGGGAACTTCAGGAAACTTCATCCAAAGATTTTAGAAAAACTAAAGATATTATACAAATAAAACTGATAAGCGAATAAGAATTATTCACCCCAGTTTTACTTGCAACAATATCAAAGCTTAAACAAAAACAACAACAAAAAGTGAGTTTATCTTTTCTTACACTCTCGACTACAATTGGTTGATTTTTTTGTCAACTCTGCTCCCATATTGTGCATATGGCTTCGACGCAATTGCTATAAAAGAACTGAAAACTTACAAATCGTGATTACAATCACAGTTTTAACGGACAGTGGCTTTTTAATCACGTTCACTAATCACAATGTTAATTAAAACTCACGGGATCGCTCATCTCTAGTCCAAATGGCGAATATTTATCTGTTATCAATAATTTGTATAAACTTATTGTAAAGTTTGGTGTAGAAGCTATCTAATCATGTTATGTTCTCCACTTATCGTTTTACGTAGCTCCAATAACACGATCTACCTCTAGAGTTTAAAGATCCTATACTTTTAATAATTTTGTTTTGTTTTTGGTTTTGGTTTGATTTTGGTTTGGTTTTTATCAAAAGTTTTCTTTCCAGTTGTATGTATCTGTGTTAAGGTCGCACCATATTGTGATATAAGTCTGGACATTCAAATTAACAAATTTTCAATAATCCGATCTACTACGACGTGAACCAAAAAGGTCAGGACTTAATAGCTTAGACTTATTCCTGACAAAGATTTTATACCCAAAACGCAAAAATGGAGCTCTGATTACAGCCCGTAACCTCAGATGAAGTTCGACAAGCTGGCAGATATGTCCGTGTGCTGTTTTTATTTAATGAAAGTTGTGAACATACGCGGGCGTTGGTATATGATTCATTTTCTTATAGTGTTAAGGATTGCGTGGGATGAACACATCCGTGGTCAAAACTTTCTGTCTGGGTAGTTGTGCGTATGGGTGTAAAGCACACTAATAAGCTTTACACTAGACTTTGTTCTCTCGTAAAATTCAAAGATAATACTTAGATCTAAAATTTATACCAAATTCGTTTAGGGGAAAAAATTATCAAATCTTTAAAGATCATGTCAGACTTTACTCAAATATCCTTACATTAAAACAAGTAACTTCTTGTACCGTTTTTTTTTTTTTTTTTTTTTTTTTTTTGGAGGATCACATGATAGTTGAAATATCATCCATCGTCTTTATCTCTTAAATCGAATTTTTTAGACAATTTTGCTTAAATAATGTATGTATAATTCACAGAGTGCCAGATCTCTATTTTTGGCAGCTTTTAGGATGCTTCTTTCTTCTTGATATCCTGGCCATTCTTGGATGTTTTTGAGCCAGGTGATTTTCCACCCAACTCTGCAACGTCTTTCTTCTAGTTCGCCTTTAAGGTTTGTTTGGAGCAGTTTGTATTTGTAGTTTCTCATTAGATCTCACAAATACGAAATTTTTCAGAGTTGCTATTGTTCTCATTCATTCCCGATCGTAGTTTATTCTTCTTAGTATCTTGCTGTTTGAAACTCGGGCAGTCCAGGATATTTTTCATCCGTATATCCACATTTTAAATGCTTACAACCTTTTCTGGTACTCTATTTTAATTGAGATACATTTCAACTTAGCAAAAAGGGATGTCGCATTAGGGGTTTATTGTTGCTCTAGATCTATTGACGAAGCTTGGCTAGTTAATAAATTATCAGAGATGCAATTTCAGCAAAGATAAAAAAGCTTTAGCAAAGGACAAGATTTCAATGTATGTAAATTTTATACACATTTACATGGTATTCAAAGTACCATGTTTTTAATAAAATAAGACGTTGGACAGTGCGCAGGGTAAATCAGAAGGTCCATTCCATACGTTCACACGTTGATGAATTTTATCATCGGTCAAAAAAGTAGAATCAGTGCAAAATTGTATTGACTAATTACACAGCAAAGGCGTAGAATGCATATACGCATCGAACGCATAAAGTAGGTTTATGTTCTGCATTTGCATGCGTTGTATGCATCTTGAAAAATGATCAAACGCATAGAACTCGTGATGTGAACCTTCAGCTTAACGCAAAAGAATTTATTAGTTTATTATGTTTATTGAAATGGTTCCCTTTTATATAAAACTATACATTTTTGTTTTATTTTCCCTTCCAAAAAAAATTAATTAAAATAATAATTTTTATACGTAAATCTAAAAATGCCCTATACACGCATATATGTTGCATTATGTAGGGTATAAGAATACATATTAAAACAATAAATGGCTGTTAGTGTTTCTTCTAAGTACTCAATTTTTAATAATGATAAACTTTTGGTAGTTAGATAGATTTTTTTACTTCTTAACTCTATTTAAGAAAAATATTGGAGAAAACGTAATTTCGTTAAATTAATGAAATCAATAAATGTGCATTCATTCAGGATGTTTTTTTTAACCTAATAAATGCTTTAATGCATATATATATTCACCCGTATCGTGGTTGGCGAATTTAAATACGCCTACTACTGTTTCGTAATAGATTAAAAAGAACTTGAACTTATTTTCTTTAATCTATTACCAAACAGTCGCTGGCGTATTTTAAATTCGCCAACCACGATAAGGGTAAAAAAAATAACAAGAATATAATATTATTTCAACTCATTGTGGACTTAATTAAACAGATCGAAAGTATTTAATAGCTTTAACATTTTCTTTTTTGAAAAAAAAATTTTTGTTTTTAAAAAATTTTAACGAAATTACTTTTGCCATGACCTATTCATAGTTTTTATAAAGTCTTCTACCAACGCACACTCTTAAGTAAAAAAACACATACTCATACACTCTACACACTGTAAAAATTGAACTATTAAAAAAGCACTTTTTACTTCAAATGGCTGCAATTAATACAAAATTTACTAAAAACTTTAAATTAAAAAAAAAAACTAGAAACGATCTAAATATTTATATATAAAAAATTTACTCTAATGACACTGAAAATGTTACTTACTACTGAGTTTCAAATAGAAAATATGGTTTTAATATAAAAAAAAATCAGTAGCAAACAATACAATGAAAATTATTTAAAAACGAACTTAATAATACGTACTAAATATGAACTTAATACTATTGAGATAATTATACCATTTTAAATGTTATGTTGTTGTATTTTAAAGCTCAATCTAAGCTGGTGAAATAAATCTAATAACCGATTTTTGTTCTCTCTCTCTTCTCTCTCTCTTCTCTCTTTCTTTTAATTTGAAATATAACTTTTGCTCAGTGCCGGCCAACATGAACAACATGAGTCCTTGTGCCAGATTTATACTTGGGTATTTTTATTGGGGGGTGGTTTAAAAAAAATTTTTTTTTTGAAAACACACCCGATTGCATTTTTTATAAGCGTCGTAATAAACCATAAAGGCACCACCTACGTACACCATTTTAAGTAGTTAAAATGTCTTTCCTTTCTTAAAATCACGCAAAAATTTTGGTATCAAGATAGTTATAAACAGTGAAAAATTGCATCGATGTTTTTCTCGATACAAAGCATCGCATACATGCATCGTTGTTATATCGATATACCGCAAAACACATCGATGGTTTCAATACATCGCACATAGGGGTATTTTGCCAATCTAGCCGGACATTCCTGTTTGTTTTAGCTTATAACTATTGCTTCTTAAAAGTTATTGAGAGCCCCTAGATCGATGAAAATTGGCAGATATATGTGTTATGTGCATAGGCAGGTAAAGCTCAAAAATAAATTATATCGGACTAAGGAGGAAAAAATTTCCTCCCTAGAAGAACTAATCCAATCCCTGAAAAAGTTTTCCCATACTTTTGTTTAGCAAATGCAATTTTTAACGTCGGCGAAAGTTAGAAAACCTAAAATTGGAGCCAGGAGATCGTAAAATTACACTTTTCGTCCCCGCCCCTTTTTGTGGGCGGTTACATAAAATAATATTTAAAAAAAATGTAAATATTAAAAGAAATTGATTACCAACGCTTTAATACCATAAGAATTAAATTTTTAAACTTTTATGGGCAGGGATATAAAAAAAGTTGATGATAATGACATTTAACATACGCTACAAAATTCTTTTATTTATTTTGTCGCATCGATGCTTCGAATCAACAACATCGATATTTAATCGTAAAAACATCGTAAAAAACATCGGATTACTTCAATGTTTTGATACCTTACATCGAGTGGTTTTAAAACATGGATGTACATATATGATCCACCACTATATCAAGATAAAATAATTCAAAACTTTGTCATTAAATATTGTAGCCGTAGGTCCATAAGGGGCCATAGCTTTAATTATCTTGAAAATTAACAGTAACCACTTTTTTATTCGATTTTGCATATTAAGGTTTTTTTTTGCATTTTTTGCATATATTTGTGCATATGCTTTCTGTTTTTAGAGCTTTTTCGTTTGTATATTTTATGACAAACATTTGCTGCAATTTTTTTTTCGGTCTTTCAAAACAAGCGAGTTTACTTATTTAAAATAAATTAATAACCTGCTTTTAGAATAATTTAACAACTGTTGTTTAAGTTTTAGCAAAGCAACACTCGAAATCCTCTACCGTCAAGAGCAGACATTAAAACGTTAAAATGGTATAAATTACTTCTAATAAAACATTAACTTAAGGATGTTTCAACTTTAAACTAACTTATAATATATTAATTTAAAAAAAAAACGAAACTTTATGAAACAATGAAAGTTAGTAGTTTTTAAACTGCAGTAAATAATTTAAGATAAAAAGGTTAAAAAAAAACAGGATAAGGCAGGGAAAATTTAAAGTTTTTGGTTAATAAATGATTTTACTAAGCTAAAAACAAAACTATATATACAAAACAAAACTTGCTTAGCTATAATCTTAAAAAAAAAACACAAATAAAATTAAAAGTAATATGTACTTAAAAAAAATATAAATTTTAATAAACTAAATAATATTTTTTTTCCAAACTAAAAACTAATACGCTTCTATTTCTTACTCTTAAAATCTTAAAAAAATGTTTTTATGTTTTATACTTTAAAATTTTAACAAAGAAATTTTATAAAAAAAAAAACTAGAGTTTATTAAAAACGAACTTAACCAAAAATGTTGTATAAATGAAAATGTTTCAAACACAAATATGGTTGTGCTATAAAAAAACTAAAAATTATTTGATATTATTTTAATTAAAACAAAATGGAAAAAGGTTAAACAATTTTTCGTTTTTCCTTTTACTAAAAATCTCTACTATTATTATATTATATACTAAAATTAAATCATTTATCTGCTATTTATACTTACTTATACTCTAATTATTAAAAAAAAAAGAAATATAATTGAAAAAACAAACGAAATTAAAAAAATATAAAACGTTCCCTAATCATATACTTAAATATATATTTACATATTTACGAGTTTCTATTAACTATTTGTTAAATAATTTTATAGCAGCTTTTAGGAAAACTTTTGTAAAGTTTAATATTGATAAATTGTGAAAGTGAAAAAGAAGTGAAGTTGTATTGGTGGAGACATCGTTAGATCGGCTCAAAAAAAAATTCTGAGGCGATTGGTATACTTAAAGCTGGGTCTAAAAGATTAAGGTGCAGACCATAACGCTATTGTGGAAATTGTTTCACACGCATTCTTATGCTCTTTCAAGAAGTAGTCAGTCAATAAACAAGCGACGAGTGCACATACGACAGATGCTTTTATATTTTTTTAATTTTTTTTTTAAGAATAACTATCCAGCAACCGTGTGATTCTTATTTAGAGAAATAATGGGTGTTTTTACATTTACAGAATTTTATTTCTTATTTTCAAAAATTGTTACTAGTAAACAGGGTTTCCGTTAGGAATTTTGGAAATGTTGCACAAAAGGTCGTTTTATAAAAATAAAGTCACACAAAAAAGTCGTTTGAGAAAGTAAAAGGCGCACATCTTCTTTTAAACGTTTTTTTTATTAATAAAAAAACATGGCAAAACAATTGAAACAAAATAGCAAATTGCATTTGCTCATTTTCAGAAGCGTTTTTATATTATTAATGTGTTGTTTTCCATGTCGCTGAAGATGATTGTTGTCGCTAAAAATTATTTTTTTAGTTCACTTAAAGCTGTTTACAAACACTGCAAAAAGGCTGCCTTGACTCCAAGTCTTGGTTAGGCCATTTAAACTTCAGTTTCCACACTGAAAGAATTTTATTCACAATACCAATGAATTTTGACATTAATCCCCTGAAAATTTGCATTAAAAAGGAACCTATGCAGCGCTTCGTTGGATCAATGAAACCTGTTTCATTAAAATGTATTTAATGAAACATTCAATTAGATCTATGAATATTATTCATTGGATGAATACTTTCAAAAAAGTAAAAAAAAAAATTTTTGTTATATTTTTTATTTTATTTTATTTTTTTTTAATTTTTTTTTTATTTTATTTATTTTTTTCTAATTTTTTTTTTTTGTTGCTTTTTTTTAATAATTCCCTAAACTTATCTCGCGAAGCTTTACGCTTGTCTGCAGGAACCAGAGTCTGTGGCGGAAATCGATCCCGCTACCTCGGCGCTGATAGACTAGCTCACTACCAGCTAGCCTACCGGGGCAGTGAAGTTTTTGAATAAAAAAACTATATTTTTTGCCATTACTCAATTAAGATCGTAAATATGAGATTAAATTGTCCATAACAACAAAACCAAAGTTGATTTTTTTTTTGCTAACGCATAATAAAAAAAAGACCACATAAAGAGAGAACAAGCTTTTTCGTATACATCATTTGGTTGACAACAGTTTTAAATAAGGGTGTGTTTTGTTTAAAGGAGAACATTTGTTTGTTCATTACTTATTACATACTACATATATGTAGGTAGGTATGTACATGTAAAAGAACATTAAAAACATACATATTTATAGATTGAAATTTTTTTTTTTTCATTACTATAATGAAATTTTTCATTGTCATAATAAAAATTTAAATTTTTCGAAATATTTTTATACTTTTAATTATTGAGACTATAGAGTTATTTGAATGTTTAAAATTATTTCTTTTTCAATTATTGAAACATGTTGCTTTTATAAAAAAAATTTTAATTTCATAAATTTAATGGCATATTACATTTGATGTGTGATATAATTAAATCTAACATTTTTTAATTAACAATTAAACATTTTTTAAGGAAACTATAATTTTGTATTAATTTATGAATATAGTTATGTTTGTATATTGTTTTTTTATGTTCCCAATTAAAATTTTTTGTTCAACTTGGACAAACTTAATTTTTCATATATCCAATTACGAAATCTAATAAAACGATTTTAACGAAAATACTTCATTATGACTATGAAATTCCATTTAGACAATTACGAAATCTAATAAAGCGATTTTAACGAAAATACTTCATTATGACTATGAAATTCTATTTAGACAATGAAAATTTTCATTTAACTAATGAAAATTTTTTATAAAAACGATTCATTAAATATATGAAATATTTTTTTTTCAGTGCAGTCTTTTAATTAGTACAGTATTTATCGGTTATATGCACGTCGGTTATAAGCATTTCCCGCTTTTTTGCATTTAAGTTCGTGCAATTTCAGGTCGCAATTTAAAATATACATGGAAATTTCTTCTATAAGCATTTCGCTTATATGCATTTCTCGCTTTTATGCAGGCAAAATTTTATACAATTTGAATAAATTGCATGAAAAAATGTCTTCTATACGCATCATTCATAAATTCGCAAAAATTGTACCAAAATTGTTCTAAAATGATAAATTCGGAAGTATCATACCTATATTTATCATCACTGTCATAAGTCAGCTGTTAGATAAAAAAGTAAATGAGCGTGTTACTAAATAAAATTACATACAAATTTTTACTACTTTACTTTACTTTAAAATGCTAGTGTAATGAGTAGCGATATATATTTATTCTTGTCAAAAACACTTTGCATAGCAAAAAAAACGAACACTGACAATTTTCCTCTAGCAACTATGTACCTCCAATGACAAGCACTTGATAAAATCGCTACTCACTTCACTGCTGGGACAGTTCTAATAAGCAATGGATTTTTACTTTTTTTATTATTCATCTAAACAATGATTTCAATGAAATGCTACCTGTGGTACAAAAATATTTTTTATATACATACTGAATTTAATCTATTTTTTTTTTTTTTTTGGGAAAATATTTTTTCAAATAAAGACTAATAAATAATTAAAACTTTAAATATCTTTTTGTCTATATGCAACCATTATGCAAACATCATAGTTTTTATATATGCACGGCTGATGCAATTAAACGAGTTTTTTTGTAAGCACCATATGTGCATATAAACGAGTTTTTATATTTGCATTTCCCGCTTATATGCACCGAAAATCGTGCATTTTCAGGAATGCTTATAACCGATAAATACTGTATCACGAAATAAAAAGTTTCTTCAAAGAACTTGCAGCGATATTACCGTTGTCCGTCTCAGACTCCTTGGTTTTCTCTGCCTCTGAACATGTATTTCTAGCTTCATTTTCGATTTAATTTTTTATTTATTTATAGGGGTATAGATGTGAAAAAAATTCTTCCAAAGGGTGGGTATAAAAGTATTGTACAAAATTTAATAAAAAGGTATTGTTTAATTTAATCAATATTAGCTTCACCAATAAACACAAACCTTCTCAACAATTTTAAATCAATATTCTCTGGTTTCTTGTAGTTTTAGTACAATTTAACAAGCTTTTTGATATTTTAAATAAAACGAAATGTTATTTAAAATTAAAATAATTTTATTGACAGTTAATGATTTCCATATAAATTTGTGTTTTAATAATACCCAAATAAATTCCCAAAAAAGGAATATACCTGGTATTTACCCAGACATCAGGTTTATACCCGATAGAATCACATCTATACCTATGGGCCGTAATCGGCATCCTAATTAATTTTCAGATTTTGAATTGTATGGTATGTTTATGTCGTTTTGGTAATACATTGTTGGTATGGTAATATCACGTCTAATTAGACCTTTAAAGGAAAAAATTTGAGGCAGCCGTGGTATTTTACTCATTACTCAGACATTTGTGGACCGATCTTGCTGAATTTCAATAGCAAACAATTCCGCACCATATGTGACATAAATGTATAATAACCTTGCCCCCATCATATATGGGGTCTTCGGAAAATCCATTTCAACGGACACACGGACATCGTTAAATCAACTTCGCTCCTCATAAGGACCCAGAATATATATACTTTATAGGGTCTAACATCAATATTATAGAAATTACAAACGGAATGACAAACTTATAAATATATACCCTATTCACCACCTGTGGTGAAGGGTATAAAAATGTAAACAATCTTTAGATTTTTCTTTAAGAAACATTTTAAAATGCTTGATGTCTATACTTGACAAAAAGTAGACTTTTCTGTGGAAATTCCCATATACTTTACAAATGTGCATTGGATAAAATTTAAAACTTCGATAATTTTTATCCCAATATGTCAATATAAAGCAAATTATTTTTATTTCTTAACAGCTTCGATTTACTAATTTTCAGCTAAAATTCTAAAAGAATAAAATTTTGTTTAAAACTCGTAAGTGAGGTAAGTCGAGGAACACAATAACTTGTTAAATACATAAAAAAATTTAAAAATAAAAAGTAATTGAGAAAAAATAAACAAAAAATATATAAAAAAAAAATGTTATATGTTAAAAACTCCCCTCGAAAAAAACATACAAATTATTAATTATTTATTAGTAGTTAATACTTATAAAAATATGTAGTTAACTAAGTTTTAGTCAGTTCCAGTGGCAAATAAGTTTAAAATTATTCTTTGCTCGAAAGGTGCTGACAAAATGTTGTATGTACTATTTTATAAATTGCTTGTAAGTTTTGTTTTATAAAAAATATTTTGTTAAAATATGAAAACTGTAGGAAAAACACCATATCAGCAAAGCGTCGTTAAATTAATTACATGAAAAATATTTCCAAAAAAAAAAAAAATTACAACAACAACAAAGTTAATTGGAAATTGCATTAACAATTTGGTATGTACTTTTTTTGTACGAACTATTTGAGTGAATAAATGAAATGTGAACATATGATATGAAACATACAAATAAATACAATATTATTTATCTTAACAAAAGCTTAAAATATTAATATTAAAAAAAACCAATAAATAAAAGTATATTATACTAAATAAATAAAACAGAAAATGTAAATGTATATGTATGTACTTTATGGCATATTATATGATGAAACTATATTAATTATAAAAGTAAAACAAACAAAAAATATAAAAAATATTGTATGTATATTACACTGAAAAAAAATATATAAAAAAAACTTAAATAAAAAAATTAAACAAAAAAAAATCGATTTTTATTTAACACAAGTAGTATTGCCAGATAAAACTGATTAATAATCAAATCATTATTGTAATTTTTGCAAATTAACTGCCTGACCCACGATTTCGATCGACAACTTTATCGGGCGACAACAAGTCACTCGTTTTAAACAAAGTCGTGACAAAATTAATCTGACACCTTATCTTTATGTTAAATTGTCCGCTGAATCCGTATATAAAGTCAGAATGGTCAACAGTAGAACAGTTTTCGAGATATTCCAAAATTATCATTTTTTGTGTTTTTAAAAAAAGATGTCACTTAAATGCAAATATCTTCAAAAATATTAGACGGATTATGTATTTATTTTTTTATTATTATATTATGATTTAATTAACAAGATTTTGTTTGTCGTGCTTAATTCCCAATTTTTATTTTTAATAAAAACACTGAAATTTATTGTTGATGGGATAAGCTATTCCTATGCGCATTTCACTGGTTGCTTAGGCCAGACCATCGGGAAACTTAATTTAAAGATTTTTAGAAAAACTAAAGATATTAAACAAGTAAAAACTGTTGAGCGAATAAAAATTATAAGCAACAGTGTAACTTGTAACAATATTAAATTTAAAACAAAAACACCAACAATAAACAGTGAGTTCATCCTTTCTTACATTCCCAACTATAAAGATAGTAAAATATTGAGGAAGAATTTTTATATATTTTTTTTTAACTGGTCAAAAAAATTAGTTTTTTAAAAGAAATGTTAATTTTCAAAATGTTTGTGAGAATACTTGGGCAAAACTTTTATATATTCTTAAAATATGGTATTACAACTTGCATAATCAAAAAAAAACCCTGCCCGTTTTTGATTTTGTATTCCATATTTTAGCAATGAATATGCCTTGCTTCAAAAAAAAATATATTGTTCGAAAAAATTACATAGTTTTTTTAGCTTTTAGTTTATTAAATAAAACAAAATCAAAATTCCACTAAAATTTTACATCAAAAGTTTTTTTTAGTAATCAATATACACAGTGGTGTGCATATGTTTCACCCCACTGTGCGACGTAAGTTTATTTCAAAGCGAACACTTTGTGCCCAATAGGATCCAGATCTGTGCAAAAATTCAAAAGTTACAGAAGATTATTTCAATTATCCCAATTTTTAGTGTTAGTGACAATAAATAATAAAAATGGCTTAAAACTGTTGAATTGCTTTACGTGCTGGGATTATTTTCTACCTCTCGTACAAGGAACCAACAATAGTCGCCAAACATCGACTCATCATGCGCTCCTTGATACCGACACACATAGGGGTATTTTGCCAATCCAGCCGGACATTACTTTCTGTTTATATTGCTTCTTAAAAGTTATTGAGTGCCTCTAGATCGATGAACCTTGACAAAAATATGTGTTCTGGTCCTAGGCAGATAAAGCTCAGAAATAAATAAAATCGGACCAAGGAGGAAAAAGTTCCCCCTAGAAGAACTAATCCAACCTCCGGTAATTTTAATTTTTTTTTTAATTTTTCAATACTTTTGTTTAGCAAATGCAACTTTTAACGTCGGCGAAAGTTAAAAAACCTAAAACTGGACCCAGGAGATCGTAAAATTACACCTTTCGTCCCCGCCACTGTTTGCGGGCGGTTACATAAAATAATATTTAAAAAAAAATTTTAATATTAAAAGAAATAGATTACTTATGCCTTAATACCATAAAAATAATTAAATCTAGTATAAAATAATTAAATCTAGTATCTGGTATATAACAAACACAGAAAAACTTAAGATTCAACTTATTTTAAGACACTTAAGAGGTTATTTTTGATGCTAATAGAATCATAGAAATCAATATATTTTGGGGATTCACAAGGTGTCATAAAGTCATATGGCTTAAAATAATAACATGACAAAATACGACTGTTGTGAACAACCCCTTATAATTCAGTGTGCTATTTTGAATTTAAATCAGCTGATTTAAAACAAATTTAAAAAAAAATATTTACCTAACATCAAAATATTTTTTAATTCTAATCCATGAATTTATAAATTAAATTAGATCTTATCTGACTATTTTCCATTTTTTAGACGCAAATCATAAATAAATTTTATTTTGTTTGTTTACCAAACTTCAGAGTCCTAAGCCAATATAATTTGACGCCGCAAGTTTTTTGTTGCAAAAATTGCTAGCCGCAGGTTAAATTCGGATATTAGCCGGATAAAACTATACCATCAACGGCGACGGCTACAAAAACTAATGCGGCTCGGCTCAGCCGCTCAGCGCAAGTCTCTTCTGATTAATTACGACAGCACAATAAACAAAGCAAGCAAAGTTCTATTAATTTAAGACACTTTTTGTTAACAAATCAACAACAAATTTTTTTAAACCAGTGTAAAATGTTAGAACATTATGACAATATAACATGATAGCACACCTTGTGAATATCCCAATTGTTTACACAATTGTTAAATTCCGAGCTCATTCTGCGAAAAGGTTCAACATTTGTATAATAACACAGAACAAAAACACTCGGGATAAATTAACTGCCGGTTTTACGATTTCGAGCGTCATCGTTCGCATAGAAAACTATATTTAAAACAAAAACAAAATTCGAAAATTTGTTATTGTTTTAAATGTAATTTTCTATGCGAACGTTAACGTTCGAAATCGATTAACAGGCCGTAAGTTTTTTATGCGTTCGTTAAGTAAGAGTCGTACTTAATAATTTAAGTACGAATAACACTAGAACTAGAGTTTTTTTTCCCGGAGTTTTTCGATTCCCGCTCCAAATAAATAATACAAAGAAAATTTGTTTTTATTTAATGAAAAAACTTTTTTTAAATGCTTAAATACTACAAAAATTAATTGAAGACTGTAAGAGGAACTTGAATTATTATTACCTTACGCTTTAGGTACAAGATAAAGAGATAACAAACATAACAATTTAATTCATAAAACAATAATAAAAACAAACAAAAATTGTGGTACTCAAGTTATGAGATCAAAAAGTTAATTCATAAAAAAGATAAAATATTTCAAATAAATATGTTTTATATGTATATATATTTTAAATAAATATATTGTTACGTTTCTGCCTTTCAATAACGTTTTGGTTTATTTCCTTTATAATAAACCATTTCGAATTATTTATTGCAACTGTAATAAAATAAATAAAACACAACACTTTAAACACTGTTTACAATTTACACAACTTTATTTAGTACAAAGTTACTCTAACAAACCGTAATTTATAGCTTTTATTTATTACCAACTATAATTTCCTCCGCGTTATACGTTATTGACAAAGTCTGAACTTAGAATGTTCTTACTATGCTAGCCGCGGCAAGTATTTATACTGCAATTCGGCCATCTAGAACATTCGAAATGTTTTTCGAAGGTTCGAGGCCTTACTTATCACCACTCTTAACTCCTATATGATTTATGGCGGCACTTATGTGTACATAATTTCACGACTTATACTGAAGCTTTTTAACGGTCATTTCGACGGCTTTCTGCACATTGGGATTGAAGTGTACTAAATTATGACAATTTTTAATAACAATGTAAACTAACAAAATTACTTATGAATACAAGATAACTAATAAATACAAGATAACTAAAAAATAAATGATCTGGCCTAAGCAACCAGTGAAATGCGCATAGGAATATCTTATCCCATCAACAATAAATTCCAAGTGTTTTTATCAAGAATAAAAACTGGGAATTAAGCACGAATAACAAAATCTTTTAAATTAAAATTTTGTATTCCCAAAAATTACTTTTAAAGTTACTTTCGTAACAATATTAACATTTTTTAACAGCTAAGGAAATAACATTCAGACACACTCAATGCGTTTAGAAAGTCGACAAAGAGTATATTTCTGATTTTTTACTAATTACCATGTTTACGAAAAATTTCGTTCACATTTTTACCCAGATTGGACAATTAGTTTTAAGTGCAAAAGTTTAAAGTTGTTGCATGCTTCTAATTCACAATCAGAAGCAATTTTTTCTTTTTTATAAACTACGTCTATATCAGTCAATGAATCAAGGTTAATGCAAAAAATATGTAGCATCAACCGGACTCCTTCTTACAAGATTCATAGATATATTTAAAAAAATTAAATATTTTAAGTTAATTAAGCAAAGTGTTCCTTCATACCTTCTCATTTTGAAAACTTTAATCGCATTGTGCCAAGCTCGATTTTTTTGTAGATATGACTTTGTTGCAATAAAGGAGCGATAGGTTTAGGTATCTCCTATTTTTAAGACTTGTCCATGGACAATAAAAATTTACTGCCAGCATCTTATTTTAAATTTATGTTCTTTATTAACTCTTCACTTCACTAAATTTATTAATTATCAACTTTTGCACGGCCCATTCTGCTTTTATTAGATTTATTGCATCAGTTGACATTGATTTACGAATTGATCTAATCGAAAACCCATCAATAGATGCTAAGTTTTAGAGAATAGAAAACTAAATTTCAAAGGATAAATAGCTGTTTTCTGAAACTATGAGGAACTTTTTATTTCCCGGGATCCCGGAATCCCGGAAAAGCGGGAACCATAATAATTGAAATTCCCGGGAATTCCCGCGACGGGAAATCCTCAACTAGAACATACTTAAAACCATACTAAATGGGACTACTTTCGAAAATCAATCCCGAAATCTATATATATAAAATAGGATGTGTGTATGTATGTATGTATGTATGTAACGTATGGACTCCAAAACGGCTGGTCCGATTTTGATGAAATTTTTAGGGCATCTTCAGAATATTCAGGCGGGTGACATTGTGAAGTCTGATTTTTGATTTTCGGTCTGGGGGCGGAGGGGCGTAGCAAAATCCATAACTTGAGAACGGCTTGACCGATTTGAACGATTTTTTCTTTAAAATGATGGCCATGGTCCAACTTAGGTTTTTACGGAAGGAAAATTTTAAAGGCCGTAAATTTCGTTTAAAGCTCAATTTAAATCGTCTGGTAATACAACACTAATGTTTGCTTAGGGCCAGCAACGCGGACCGGGTCAGCAAGTTTCTTAAAAAATAAGTACAAAATTCTTAAACCAAGTAAATAAAAAAGGTTAAACTTTTAGTTGGTAGTGCCACTCTAAGAGTAAAATTACGAAGCTTTTTAAACCCATTTAACTTATCAAAGTTTGTTAAAGGCACTACAACAACACCACACATAGCTAAAGAACAATTTGCTTGTTGTGTATAGAAACAACAGAACAAGACGAAAACACATTATTTTCATGTTTAAAAAGTAAAATTGAGAACTCTTGCTTCTCATTTAGTTTATATTTTCAGTTTTATATGTACATAAGGTTTCTAAAGTAAAAACCATATCGGAAATGATGCTGGTATTTCATAATTGAAATACTATAAGGTGTAAAACGGGTAAATAAATCAATCATAATAAAATTCTCCTTCTAATTTCCCTTTTGGTTTATTTCAAGTACGAATTCGGGACTGAATCAACTTAATAATTAGGGTATTCATTCGGCTAACCGTCAATCGGTTAACCGATTAATTACTACCCGATTAACTGATCGGTTAATTTCTAATTGACTTTTTTCGATTAACGATTAAACCGGTTAATTTCAGTCGATTAACCGATTAACCGATGTAACAAAATTTTCAATATTTTGTAGTATTATAACATATTTTTTTTTGTGTTTTTAATTATTTGTTTCGTCTTATATACAAAATGTATGTATTTAGAAAATATTTTTTTATACAAACAAAGAAGGTGTTCAGTAATCTTCATTTTAACCCATTTTCTGCCGACCAGTGACTAAATTTACAATGTTTTTTTTATCTTCATCATCGATCAGCAGGAATGTGGTGCCAATGGGTTAAATGTTTGATTGTCAACACCTTTTTTTTTGTTTCGCGTTTCTCATACATATCTTCACTTATCAGTCTTTAAACAAAATTAACCGAAACAATTAGAAGTGTTAAAAATTTTAAAAAACTCTAATGGCATAATTAAGTATTTTATATGTTTAGAGAAATCCTGGAAAAGGACTGAGACATTAAGGCCCCTATTACGGTTCTCAGTTGAGTTGTTATTTTTTAAGTTTTGTATTATGCTTTACAACTTTGCTATATTGCGGCGAACAAAAACATCAAAAAATTACAACTCAACACAACCAGTTGTCTGATTTACAACTCAACTTTAATTTACGATAAGTAAAAAAAATTTTTCCAAGTCAATTTTGTCAAAATTAAAAAAAAGGATCGGTTTAATCCTAAACATTTAAACCAAATTACTTTTCTAAAAGATTATTTTATAAGATCTCCTTTAATTATTGAAATAACCAGTAAAATTATCTCAGTTTATTTTTTTATAAATACATATTTGGGGGATTCACAAGGTGGTCATAAAGTCTTATGTCTTAAAATAATTAGAAGAAATATATATCGTCGGCTTAATATGCAAACCGGCTAAATCCACTTTTTATGTAAATTGAGATGTTGATGCCGTGTGGTAGAGAAAGGTACACCTCGTCGACCAGCATGTAGTTTTTGTTCTATTTAAGTCTTGAAGTGTGTAAAACAGACTGTATTTTCAATTTTCTATCAAGCAGCAAATAGGGAAAATAAAAAGCTTTTTGCCTCTCTTGTAAAATATGCTGAAAGTGAGTTAGCAGGTTTGCATATTAAGCCGACGATATGACTGTTGTGGGCTATCGCTTATAATTGAGATTTCTACTGTACAGTTATGACGAATCAATGAACACAGTATTAACATTTTTATTTTTATTTATTTTAAACAATTGTAAAATATTATTTAGGATATTATGACGATATGATTTGATAGCACACCTTGTGTATTAATTGAGAAAATGCATATTACATATTTTAGAATTGTTTTTTTTTGTTTGCTCGTTTAAGGTAAAGAATTGTTATGTTTGGCATGTTATTGTTTTTTTTTTTTTACTAATAAACTCCAAATAATTAATGCATTTTTATATATTGAAATTACTTAATTTATAAAAAAACTTGATTAATCGGTTAACCGATCAAAAACAAAATTAACCGATTATTAACCGATTAAACCAAAGCCTCGGTTAATTAATCGAGCGATTAACCGATTAAAGCAAAAGGTCGATTAAATTAATACCCTATTAATAATACTTGAATCAAGTGCATTTTGAGATTGATTCAATCTTAATTTACTTAAATCAATCTCATTTTCGGATTATTTCAAGTACGAATTCGGGAATGGATAAGTTAAATATTTCGCGATTGAAAATCCGTACTTGAATCAATCTTTCTGTACTTGATTCAAGGAAATCTGTACTCACCTTACTATTAATACCGCTTCAGATTGATTTGAGTATGGATGGATTCATTTTTCTTTGAGTGTAGACTGCCAGTAATGAAGCCTTAGGGGAATATAATTTCTGGAATGGCGAATAGGAACCGAAAACTCAACACTACCAAGTTCGAATTTTAAAACAATTTCACCGTTTAACAAATTCAGCATGTTCTCCTTCATGCTGAATTTCAGTTAACAATATTTAATATTTAACATATTTATTTACAGTTTTATTCCCCTAATCATCAGTGTTGAATGAAGGTTGTAATTCAATGCGAATCTTTTTTAATATTCATTTAAGATCCCTATTAATATATAAGTCGGTTTAGCCTTATGGGTGTCAAATTGTTTCCAGTTCTCCTGAAAGTTTGGATTTAATTCGAGAGAAAAGAGCTATGCACGCAAATGTGGAACAACCTTCCTATAACAATTGATTAGAATTAACATTAACTGGTGGCAGATTGTACCGAGCAAATTTCGTGAAGGTTGGTCCATAATTTATCTACGGCACCGTATTAAGACCACTCTCGCAAATCATGTTAGTATGTCTAAAAGCGTTACGAATAAAGATTTTGTGAAGAAATCAAGCATAAACTAACTTTCATAAGACTCGAAATCACACCTCTCGATTTTGTGAAGATCGATTCATAATTTATCATACGCCCCATATAAAATACACTGTCGGAAAACACTTAACTACGCCTTAAACCGACTTAATAACGTTGTTGTAAAATAAAGCTCACTACAGTTTGCTCAGATAAGAAAAAAATTTCGAAAATATAGGGGTACAATGTACCATAGGCCCCATTCTCAAAAATAAATTTAATAAGCCTTAAACTGCAGAAAATTTTAGTATTGTGGTGAAATTTAGTTGGATAAAACAACTAAGGACACGGGTCCCACATAGATTTACTACCTGTTTTTAGAGCGCAAGTGCAAAAGTGACTCGTTTAACAAACATTTAAAGCAAAAACCAATTTTGGAATTTGTTAGTTTCAAGAGTCACTTTTACACTCGCGTTCTAAAAACAGGCAGGTACTAAAGTTTAAAAAAAAGGGTTTTCTTCAAAATTCAAAAAGCGGGAAATGAAAATTTCGGGAATTTCCGGGACGGGAAACAAGCTCTAACTCTTATCAAAAAACTAAGAAAAATCTAGAAAAAAAAGTTTATATTTTTTAAGCAAAATCGCCCAAAGTTGTATGGAAAATTTTTGGGCGATTTTTCATACATTGCTTTGGGGGATTTCGCTTTGCGTCATTTTTCTGGCAGTTTATTTTGGAATCTAAAAATCAGCATTTAAAAAACCGCAGTCAAAGTAGTAAAACTGCAATTTCTTCCACTTCTTCATTTGTCATTGGCCAAAAGAAAACTGTTGCTTTTACTTTTGTTTCATTAAATGTAAACAGTCGCTGTCAAACCAAATCAAAAAGCGAAAAATTATACACAAGTTTTCGTTTTTTGTTCGCCGAGAAATGGTTCGATACCACAACTTACCTAAAATTAACCTGACTAAGGTTTCTGGCTTGGCTACGAAAATCTCTACACAAAGCAACGGACAGTACTTTTTTTTTACAAATCTACAGGAAAAGCTACAAATAAACTCTCAACTAAATTCTTTCATTTCCTATAAAAAATTGATGCCACCCATCTTTAACCGGAAACAAATCAAATTTTCAACGTCAAACAGCCCTTTAGTCACTTATGAAAGTTATTTTGCTTATATACGCAGTATTTTCTGAAAAAAGTCGTTTAAGGTTAATCGAAATTCATATACATACATAAGTATGTAATTTATAGAAAAAACGTTTTGGGTCACAAATTAAAATTTAAAGAAAAAGTTGTATAAATTTACTGAATTTTACAAAATTTTTGGTAACTTGAAGAGGCTACAAAATACATAAGCAAAGCCCCTGCTAAAATGTATGACGCTATTCCACTAGCTAACAATCTTCAAAAATTATAACACAATGTAATAAATGAATCAATGGAGATAGAGAATCGTTCAGAGTCACAAGTATTAATGAAGCGTTTATGGTTTAAAAGGTAGTTTTGTGTAGGAATGCACAATATAAAAATTTTTTCGAAATATTATGAAATTTTAAATATTTTTGAAATCTTAGCATTAAAATGGTATAAAAGCTTTTTATATTTGCTAAAAAAATAACAACAAAACCCATCTCTGTACTTAAATACTATTTGGTTTTTGTTTTGTACATGCAAACACACATGTAATATTTTGTTAATATTTTGCAAATATTAAATCTTGCAAGGTAAACTGATTAACCTTGGGCATGAAAATATTAAGAACTTCGTTCTAATTTTTCACGACTTTCTTGCCGGTTTTTTTTTTTTTTTTTTATTATTCAGCTAAACATCAACGACATTTTGTTCCAACAAAACGGCCATACAGAGCGCTTAACAGTCGCTTTATTGCAAAATCAAGTTGGTGACAACATTATTTTTGCCGAAGTAGTCCTGGATAACTATCTATGAGGCTGTGGTTAGTTAGTGGTTTATGTCGACAAACCAGCAATTCTTGAAGAATTTTAAGCTAATATTCAGGCCATCATTGACGCCATACGGCCAGATTTATTGGAAAAAGTGTTCAAAATTTGGACTGATCGAATGAACCATGTAACTCGTAGTAGCCGCGCCCGGTCGAAGGCCAGCTATGCAGAGAAGCTGTAGTTATCTATTCGGGATTTTTAAATTTGTTTTTTTCGATATGCCCGAAACCAAAAACCCAAATTTGTATGTATGTAAAAAGTAGTATTTTGCACATGGTTAACAAATTTTAGCCCATGGACCAGAGTTTAAATTTCTAATCCGAATCTGTGCTCAGAATTTCTCCAACACCTCAAGTTTTCGCAATTTCTTTGCGTAAAGTCTTAAAAAAAACCCCGGTATTTCGCTATATTCGAGACGTTATAACTGCGCGAATTAATCTTTATTTGTAAAAACTGATGTCATCCAAAAGTCCAGAATGAATGTTTAACCTTTTTAAGATTTTGTTACTTCTCTGCTACTACTACTACTACTATAAAAAACTTATTACTTAATACTTTTGTTATATGTATTTTTATTTCACTTTAATAACTATTTGTTACAATTATTTATTCATTTAACACGACAATAACTTTCAACGTTCTAATTTCAACAGCCGACAGATAAATATTTGATGGTTAAAAAAAACGTCAAACAACTGCAATGCTAGTAAGAATGGTAAATAAAAAGTGATGATGCCATACTTATTACTGCGAGCCGAAAATGGTTGAAGAATTTGCTTAGTTATTATTTGTAAAGTGGTGAAATGATTAAAAAGGTTGAACAAAAGAATTGTGGTAAATATTATCGGCCTAAGGCAGAATATATTTTCTACAATACCAATCTGATTGATTGTCATGCAGCGTTGCCAGAATGAAGATTTTACCTTATTTTTGAAGATTTTTTGACTAAAATAAGATTCGAAGATCTTTTTTCAAATTAAGATTTTGTATTTTTAGAAATAAAAATTCTTAACTTTAAGTTTGTACAACTTACATAATTTTTTGTAGTTTTTTAAACACTCAGTTTTTAAAACAATGAGGTTTTGTATCAGCTTGTTGTCTATTGGATATGCATACTTTTGTACCCATTGTCTAGCATACACAAAAATTAGCGGTTGTTCATTTTGGGAATATTGATGAAAAAAAATTATTTGAAAAAAGAAAACCCGCATTTTTTCAATTTTCAATTCAATTCTTTATTTATAATAATATTTGTACAAAGTTCAATGAGTAAATACAATATTTATGTTTTAAATGTAGAGAGTTTAGAGTCTAAACTCTCTAAACTTTAGACATGTATTTCTTTTCTACTCAAAAATAGTATTTTGTTAACCTAATATAAAAAGAAACAAATAACAGTTAAGATCAAGAGGAAAAAACCCGTTTTTTTATAAAGTTTAATATATTAAAGAACAAAAAAGTTCATGTATTTAGTACAGTGATGTCAATTGTGGTTGTATTGCTTTATATTAGAATTAGTGAATAAAGAGACAACCCTGCAGTCGGCGTAGCTAGCGAATGCCTAGCTATTTCCTTAACTACCAATCATTACCATTAACTACCAGCCTAACTACTAGCAATGCACACGACTAACGATTTTAACATGGGGATGACATTGACGGTAGTCAATTGCCTCCATCTGCATAACCTTTTACTAATGATTTCACTAATCACATGTGATGTGCGATTTCACTGACACTGTTTCTATAGAAAAATAGTTAATGTTTTTCTTGTTGAATTCTCTTTGGAAAAAACTGTGCCGTTATAACGGCACATTTTTTTTTCGACACACAAAAAATAAATATAGTGAGAGATTTGAAAGACGAACTCTTGCATTACTTGTGGCAAATGAAGTAGCTAGTCGATTTTTCCTTAGGGAAATACCTAACGATTTTGAGTCAATTTCTACTTTTAAAACTGCAGGGAAGTATTCTTAATAAAGATAAAAAAATACGTAAGTATCCGCCGCATGTGCACCCGTCGCTTGGTAATCGGCGACTAATTGTGTACTCTCGTGGGCTAAATGAAAGAGCGTAAGAATGCGTGAGAAGAATGTGTGTGAATTAATTTACACAATTGTGTATGACGCTGACATCACTGATTTAGTACCAAAAGGTAAAACTAATGGAACTTAACCCTAGGATTACCGTCTTGGTCTGGCCAGACTAAATTTGTGTTTTGCAATTTTTCGAATATAACAAAAAAAACAGGGGTGTCTATAAATGATGTGTGCTGAATCGAATGAAACTAATTTGGATTTGATTGGAGCAAGATTAGTGGGGTGATATTCTATTTTTATGTAAGTCCATGAAATTACCCTCTGGGACGGACCAAATTTTTTGTTTGCAATATTTTTCATATAGCACAATATATCAAAAAAAACAGAAAGGTAAATTCTATAAATGATATGTTGTGAATTGAATGAATCAGGGTCGAATTAAATCAGAAAACTACGGCCCGCTATGAGCTAAGTATAATTTAACTACAAAATCCAAGCGGAAAACTCGTTTCACTCAGTTGCGAAAAAGCAATGTGCAAAATAAGGGACTACATATTCGATGACTTGCATGTAAAATAAAATAATAAAATTATATATTAAATTCGTATACAGGGGTGTCCTTTTAATCGAAAAGGCAAACATTTTAAACGTCGTTTTTTAATAAGATTTCTGTGATAAATGAATTTTATGACAAATATTTTACAAATATTTCTCTATTAAACAGAATTTAATAACAAACATTATAAAAATTTGATTAAAAGTGTATTAAAAACAACTTCCAAATTCTTGTGTTTTCGATTTTCAGAACACCCCTGCTTATCTAATAATTAATAAAAAATATATTTATTTACTTTTTATTTAATTTGGGTTTTTTAGCTGTTCTAATTGGGGTCAGGCCTGACCAAGAGGAGACCTAAGTGGTAAAAAGTTGCCTAGGGTTAAGAAGCTTTTGGTGTGAAAATTCCACATTCCAAGTTTTTGATAATTATTAAATAAAGTGTATATACATTAGTGCTTTACAATGTCTTTTCAAAGGTGTACATTATTTTAATAACAATTCCATTAGGAATATATTTAGGGAAATCCATATAATCCATATATTTTCAAATGCCTTCGATACAACAACGGTATCAAATATAATACTAAATTGAGAACCCTTAAAACTTCATATGATGTATGATCTTCTTGCCCAAAATTTATATATCTCTAATTTTAGAATTTAATTACTTCCAAAGAATCTTCTTTATTTATATGAACTTTTTTACGTTCTTATTTATTAGAAAACAAATGGATTTAAAGTATATTTTTAGAAAGAATTTTATGGAAAATATAACTAAAAACACAATTTAAGCCTACAATCTAATTTTGTATAAATACCGCAATTATGTATTTTAATATAAATAGTTTCCATAATAAGAAGTTTTTCCTTTTAAAAAATTAATAATTTTTACCCTCTTTGCCCTTATTATTAAATATTTTAAGATTTTCCTCTTCAAAATAAGATTTTTTTTGGCCAAATCTTCTGGCAACGCTGTTGTCATGGTAGAATAAGTACAAGGTAGGTTCATGTTAGGGTATTCATTCGGTTAACCGTCAATCGGTTAGCTGATTAATTACTGCCCGATTAACAGCCGATTAACCGATGTAATAAAATTTTTAATTTTTTGTAGTATTATAACATATTTGTTTGTGTTTTTAATTATTTGTTTCGTCTCATATACAAAAGGTGTGTGTTAAGAAAATATTTTTTCATACAATCAAAGGTGTCCTGTGATCTTCATTTCAACCCATTTTCCGCCGACTGATTTCAATGTTCAATCAACAGGAATGTGGCGAAAAATGAGTTAAATGTTTGATTGCCAACACCTTTTTTTTGTTTCACGTACTTTTTATATGTTCGTGTTTAGTTATTTGTTTCTTCTCGTACCTTCTCATATCAGTGTTTTAACAAAATTATCCGAAACAACAAGAAGTGTTAAGCATTTTTAAAAATTAAGACAGGACTCTAGGGGCATAATGGAATATTTTATTTGCTTAGAGAAATCCTGAAAAAGGACTGAGAAATAAGATATTCATCTACGATAAGTGAAAGAATTTTTTCTAAGTCAAGTTTTGTCAAAATAAAAAAAAATAAACGTTTAACTCCTAAACATTTTAACCAAATTACTTTTCTAAAAGATTATTTTATAAGATCTCCTTTAACGTTTGAAATTACTAATAAGACTATCTCAGTCTATTTTTTTATAAATACATACTTGAGGGATTCACAATTCCTTAAGCCACCATATTTGTATGGGAGCCCCCCTTTATAGTACAGAAGAGCGAGAACAGCAGTTTTAAAAGTAAAAGAGGATTAAGATAACAAATAAAGGGAGAAAGGCAATTTGGCGAAGTGAAACTAAAGCATTATTCGTTACGGTGTTAGACGCAAGCAATAAAGTGTTTTTAGACAATGGATATATTATAGACCGATCTTCCCGAAATTTAGTTATATGATTTCTAGGCATATAAATTGAGTTTGTGCAAAATTTAACGATAAAAGGTGCATTCCGCCAACAATTAACGTTTAGTTTTTTCTTGAACGAACGTGCCACTAATTTTTTTTTTTCGTCAGCATCCTTTTCTTAATCGATATAACAATGTCCTTCCGTCCGGCTAGCTGTCAATGTTAACCTTATTCGCAAAGTACATGTCGCAATTTTTTAAATAGCCGGGAGTGTTCCAGAATCCGATTTCACTCGAAAGTAGATTACTTCAGCATTTTTTATGTTCTGCAATTCACCTCCACATGTTTGTATTCGTTTTCAATTAGAGTAGTAATGGGTTAGTGAAGGTAAAACGAATCGACTTTTATTCTTATATGTGAAAACATTTTTAGCAAAAACATCATTTTGGTTTTTAGTTTGAAATGTTCTTTATTCAATTTAATGAAAACAGTATGTATTTTCACACAAATACCGCGAGTTTCTGCAAATTTTAACTGATTTAGCAATTTTTACAGAATTTTTGACATTTCTTATAGTTTTAGGGACTTTTAATCAATTTTATGGCTTGTTTGAAATATTAAATATGATCGCTATTTTTGCAAATTATTTGCAATTTTCGCGTATCTTTGTTCCTTTTTTCGGCAATCGTCGGCATTATTAAGATAGCCCCATATATAAACCGTAGTCACCTATTTTACAAAGCACTATCAAAGAAAACATCATTAAATTTTGTTTTTTTTTTTTTTGAACAAGAACTTCGAATACACAAAACCATGCGGATTTCAGAACACCAATTTCTGAATTATGCCGATTCAAAAAATTTTTCGTTTTTAATACGAGTTGATACCTAGAACACACCTCACTTGCTACAATCACTTCAAGACGAAAAAATCTCATAAAGATGTCGATGTCGGTAAATTATTCGGCACTTATAAGTTCGATATAAATCTTAAATTCATAATTTTATTTTGGCGGGTCCATGATTGTCCACTGACACCAAACTGGTACGCTCTCGAAAATTGATCTATTTATCTAGATACGCCATGCTTGTAATGCATAATTCGTAACATTGGCTCATATATTATACCCATATTAAATAAATTACCTATTTACTAAAGAAAAATGTATTTTGTAACATCTTGAATCCTACTTACCGCGCAACTCTTTGCTAAAAAGAGAACACAAGAAAAATTTGTTGCATAAATAAGTTTTTCGTCAATAAAAAATTATTTAATTTTGTTAATTTTTTAAATTTTATTAAATAATTTTTATTTTAAAGCTTTTTATTTGCCGCTGTAAGAACAAATATTTATTTGCCTAAAAACGAGGAGAATATTTGACGTTAAATTGTCACATTAGGAGCATTTTTGTTTGCTAGCAAATATTTTTGTTTGCCCAAAATCAGCTGTTTTTCTGTTTGCCCCTCAAAAATATTTTGTGGTCAGATTAGGGCAAACAAATATTTGATATTTTTTGTCAAATGTTTTCCATACCGTACCTTAAGGGGTGGAGATTAGGGTGGTTGTTAACTGTATGAAGCAAATTTTTTATTTTTCCATGCTCTCACCCCCCAATTCGGTGGGTATTGATAAAAATCGTTTAGTTCGACTTTTATGCCTCATAACTTGGAAAATATTAATTTTACATAAACATTGTTTACAAAGAAGATGTTATTAGTGAAGTTTCCAACAACTTTTGTCTGAACAAGTTTTCTCTAAATCTCATATTTAACAAAAAGTAACCAAAAAAAGAGCAAACAGCAGCATTAATGCAAATTTTTTCTATAGAACAATTTTTTCTTACACACGTCAATTCAACTTCAATATTTGCGTTTGTGTGCGTTTGCTTACAAAAAAAAAAGAAAAGTCAAACGCATATCATATCATATCATATCATATCATAACGCATTCTCCATATCTTAAGAGGGCTGCCATACAAAATTGTCAATACATACTAGAAATATATTGAAGAAAAAGGCCCATAACTGCCAAGGAATCGCCCCTAGGGATATAAAATGTATGACGGACCTTCTTAAGTTTTTTGTGATTAACATTTTCTTAAAAAATACTTGCCATATATCTCCAACCCTTAGGGGGCTCCTTTACAAATATGGCGGTTTAATGAAAATCTTAAATTTGGCCCCTGCAGCGTCTAGGATGCCCCTAGAAGAGTCAAATGTATGACCGATCCCACTTTATTTTTTATCCCCATCATTTGTTTTTAACATACCTCACAGCTATCTATATTCCTTAAGGGGGCTCACATACAAAATTTTCAGTACAGACTAGGAATATATTGAAGAAAAAGCCCCGTAACTGCCAAGAAGAAAAAAATATGTATATGACCGACCTCAATTAGTTTTTTGTTTTTAACATTTTCCAGTTGTGAACAGATTTTAATCACTTATGGCTTTTTTTTGTTTGCAAATTTCGTTTTTCATATATATAAAAAAATTATAAGCACAGCTGCAATTCCATTTTTTTATGATTTTTTAAAGAACAAAAATTTTGAAATTTTGATAAAAAATTATTTATTTTTTGCTAAAAAAATTAAGTTTCTAAAATTACTGCGCATATAAGAAAAACCTTTAGGCTATTTTTAAAGGTAATTTTATTGCGAAATTTCGGTTTTCAATAAACTAAATAAACCGTTTTTGAGTAACGCGAACATATGTTGTGCAACCTCCTCCATTTTCGAAATAACGGTATATCTCCTAAACAAAAGCTAACCTAAAAAACGGATACCACCACTGGATTCAGTGTACCCGAATTAGGTTAAAACACCAGGTGCCCGGCTGGTCTGTTTTTTTTTTAAATAAATAATAAAAATGGTTTTCAACAAAATTAAAGATATGTGATTCATTGACAATGCGTTTCTTTAATATATTATAAATTTTATTTTTTATAGTGGCCTAATCGATATTTTTCAGTTTATTTTGTTTTATAACAGATTAAGGAAAAACTTGTTAAGAACTATTCTACAAAATTAATATTTAATAAGTTATGAAACATAAAAATCAGATTTCATGTAAAATATAATTTTTCTCAAACTTTGGTGGGCGTGAGGGAAGGCTTAGCCTTCGCCGATCGTCCTCAAATTTTTTTTGCGTTGTTTTTCTATCAATACCCACCAAATTGGCGGGTGAGACCTAAAGAAATCCAACTTTTGATTTTATGGCAAGTATGTTTTAAGAAAATGTTAAGCACAAAAAACTAATGAACTAATGAATTTAATTGCTCTAGGGGCGATTCATTGGCAGTTATGGGGCTTTGTTTCAATATATTTCTAGTCTGTGTTGACAAAAATAATGAATGAAAAAATTCGCATCAATGCTGCTTTTTGTTTTTTATTTTAGTTAGTTTTTGTTTAATATAAGATTTAGAGAAAACTTGTTTTTTGTCTTAAATTGAACTAAAAATGTGTTTTATTATTATCACTATACTGCCCATAAGATATAGACCCTTGGGGCAATTATGTCCAGAAAAGTTGTGTCTCTAATGTTCATACCTGTGTAAACGTTCAAAGGTCTGGTAGAAATAGAACAAGTGCTTTGTTTGTTCTCTTAAAATGTGTTGTGTATCTACACTAAAGCCGTTAGTTTTAGTCATTTTTTTTAAAGAATTTTTGCGGAATTATAATTATAAAAATAAATTTAACGTATAAAATAATATATTTTTCTTTTATATTAGGGCTATTGAAATTCAGGAAAAAAACAAATAATTTTCTAAAATTTTAGTAGTCTTTTTGAAGTAAGAATCACATATCCATACGTTCAGTTTAACAGTAAATGTTAAGTGACCGAGTTTCGATAACCGGATGATCCTTGTTAAATTTTTATTTCATTTACATTTATAAAAGTTATGCTATAATAAAAAATAAAGTTATAATATAATACAGTAGTTTTGACTTAACTGCCTTTTGTTTACGTGCACTTTTGACTTAACTGCACAAAAATGATCATTTTTGGATTATTCTATAAAATTCCATACAAATTCCTTTTTTAAGCGCCTTTCTATACCTGCACATTTAAGATAAATGCACAAAATTTTGGGCATTTTAAAATTATTTTAATACAAAAAACATCAAAGTTAGCTGCACACATGAAAAAATATGGTGGCCACTTTTTGACATAATAATCCAATTTAAGCTGTTTATAAAAATATAAATCGCAATTACATATTTTGTTTTTTTTTTCCATAAATTTGTATGTTCTTTGTGAATTCTCATTGTTTTTGTTAATGTTCCTTTTATATGAAATATACATACATACATCCATGTATAAAATGATCTGTTATTTGAAATAAATTTTTAATAAAATATAAATTTATGTATTAATAAAATAATTTGTTTATTCTACTTTTAAATCAAGCACTTTACTTTAGCTGCACTTAATGTGCAGGTAAACACAATTGTGTACCTGCACATTAAGGCATTTAAATACATTTAAGATAGCTGCATTTTTTATTTACCTGCGCAAAAAATTGTGCAAAGGAGATTGTGCAGCTAAGTCAAAATAACTGTAAAACATTATTTTGAAAATAATAAATAAAAATTAGTTTGCCTTACCGAGACTATCGATTGATCCAAGCCTGATTCCAGAAAATTGAAAACAAAATAAATAAGAATTTTCACTGATCACTTTTTTGACTTAATTTAATAACAGGCCATTAAGCAGATTTAATTAGTTTAATTTTTTTTCTTATATAATTTATTTATAAAATATTTCCATCTGCTCCTTCTTTAAAGGCTGTAGGCAAAATCACCTAAAGAAAAATCACCCATAAGCATTTTGTTAAAAATTACTCAAAAATTACCATAAACATTTGAGTGATTTCGCTTAAGAAATATAACCCTTTTTGGGCGATTTTTCTTATTATTTTTTTTTTTTTGCCATAATTTATTAAATTTTTTTTTTATTTTGACAAATTCTTCAATGAGACGGTAAAAATAGCTTTTGTAAGATCTAGGAAACAACTCTTGTTTTCTGTAACTAATATATTATTATTCATATAAATCTCGAGTTCAAAATCCGTAATCGCATAAGGCTAGTTTACACTACTATGCTTTGTATTAATGCATGTCAAAAACTCAGGTAATATGAGAAAGTGTGGATGCAATGTGTCATGAAAATGTCAAGTATTACGAAAAACAATTAAATCCCATACGACTTCATCATTTGTTGAAATTTTTCAAAACAATAATACTTTTCATTTGATCAGGGTATCATTTTAAGAAAATAATGTTCATGTGTGATGGTGTGAACAGAAACTGTAATGTTGAATTAGATTTTTTGACAGACTCCTGTAGTAAACAAAATAGGCAGTTGCAAAAAACACTAACTATAAATTAACTATTTTTCAAATGACTACTGATTGGTTTATATCTCATGCAGATATCAACGAAACATATTGCATAGAAGCACATGCCATGAAGTAAAATGAAAAAAATATGTACAAACATATTAAAATAATAAAAAAAATTAAAAATTAAAGCAATTTAAATCTGTTTATGTACTAGCAATTATGTAGCGTATTTATTTCAGCACTATTGTACACAGGGCTGGGCAGTATTTGAAATACATATACGTATTGAAATACGTATTAAAAATACAAATACGTATTTTGTATTTGTATTTTAAATACATGTCCAGTAAGTATTTTGTATTTTAAATACATACAATAAATAGAAGTAGTTTGTATTTTAAATACATAACCTGAAAGTATTTTGTATTTTAAAAACATAGTTTACAAAATATATTTTGTCAGTTTATTGATGGTTGTTTGCATTTTGATCTACCAAAAACAAGAATCGCTAAAAAACGTTACTATATAAATTCTAAGAGTTGGCATCACCGTAATTCAGTTGTCAATTCTAAAGCATCTTGTCACTGGTTCTTTTTGCAGAATGTGCATAATCAAACTTAAGCTACTGTCAAAAAGGAAACAAAAATGCATTTAAAATAACAAAAAGGAAAATAAAAAAACATTGATTCCGTACATGCTTAAGCAAATGACAGTTTTATAAAGCTTCACATAAAGTTTCCTTAAGTTCAATATGGTTTTACACATATGATTTACATGTATTTGCTCAGTTGCTTAAGTCACGTTATTCACATTTTGGTTGGGCCTTAAGTTGTCAACATAAGCGCGAACAATTTTGAACGTATGTACGAGCAAGAATAGTGTGAGCCTGTGTTAGTAACACCGCCTGTAAAGTGATTACATCTTAAGCTACGGTCAGACTTATCAAATATTTGACGAAAAAAACGGGACCAACAACCAAACTAAAAAATCATTTCGCTTAATATCAATACTTATTTTGATTAAAATACCACATCTTACAAAAATCTGTTTTTTGGTACGTCTAGAAGTATAATTAGTTTATTTTGTAATATCAAGACAATTTTAAATCTCACTAACTATTAACATAAGTAGGGGTTACGGTTATTTGATCAAATATTTAATAAGTGTGACCGTAGCTTTAGTCTTGTCATTTTAATTTTTTCTAAGTTCCGTTATTTCTATGGAAAATTAAGTTGGGAGTTTTTTAAGCAAATTAATTTTTGTACGCAATTACATTTATGTACATATATTTTGCAATGGATGAAGAATTTCCATCAACATCTGTAGACGCTATGCAGAATGATGTGTGCGATGAGGAGAATGAAATAACTAATATAAAATACCTATTCACTAATTTTAACTGAGGGAAAGTATTTTAAAGTGAATTTACATAAACTGATCAGTGAGGGTAAAAGTAGTGATGAAGATAAAATTCAGGCTTCTTGTGTTGAATGCAAAGCCGTTATCAAAGGAAGTCTAAAGGCGACGAGCAACTTCAGACTTCATTTAAAGGTAAGATATACACAGAAAAAAATGTTCAACAATTTTCTTAATTAAATTGTTTGTTAATTGTCATATTAACAATTTGTTTTAGTTGAAAAAATAAAAAAAATTTCTGTCAAAAATATTCAATACAAAATTAAAAAAATTAATATTTTTTGTTTTAATCTCGTAAAAAAGAAAATGCTGGGACATATTGAAAACAAAGTTTATCTAAGGGGTAAGTGAAGCTGTTATTTGAAACTTCTTACCAAAATTTTAACACGGTTTAATTTTTTCCAGTTTTCAAATTATATTGGATGATTGTGTCAAGAATCCGTTTTGAGCACGTGTTAAGACTTTCTTCTGCATCCCCTCCTAAGTACGTTTATGTTAATCAAATACAGTGCCAAGGTTGTTATTAATTCTTTTAATTACCATTAAAAAAAAGCATCCTAGTATTTTAAGTGAATATGAAAGCAGCAAATTACATCAACAAATCCGTGGTTAAAGAACAAAACCGCCTTTAATTGATGAGAACAAAATGAAACAAACTAAACTGAACTTGAAGCCGCAGAGTGAAGAAGATTGTCAAAAAAAAAACTAGGTAGAAATATTAACAACTACATTGTTAAGAGTATGAAACCTTTAAGTACTGTTGATGATCCCAATTTCGTACAAATTTTTGATGACCTTTCACAGAAGTTAAATATAATTTTAAGAAGAACGTTAATTAAAATTAAAATGTCACATAAAGAAATCGTGGAAAAACCTTTAAATATTTTAAGTGAAGTCGAGTACATATCAACTACTGCAGATATATGGTCCACGAAAAGTAGGAGCTATCTTGGTGTAACTGCACACTGGGTAATAATTTATGTAATTATATAACTAATATTATTTTACTTTTAGTGTTTATCTTCGGTATTCATAATTAATTAAGCATTGTTTTCATTTCGGATCAATGTAAATTCTTTAGAATGTGTCTTTTAGTCTCTTTAAAGGAGCACATACTTATGACAATATTGCTGAAATGTTATTTGAAATTCAGTCTTCGTTTAAATTAAAAAATGAACATACTACTACTGACAATGGGTCAAACTTCGTAAAGGCCTTCAAGGAATTCGGTTTTACGGATTACGTGCACGAGTTTTCTGATGATGTTGAAGGTAAAAAGTATAATTGTAGTACAACAAAACATATGCATATGTAAGCATTAAAATAGTTCATGTAAATTAATTAAATAATTATACATTTTAGATACTGTTGACGCTACGATAGGGATAACATTTGCTTCTGGTATTTAAAGGCTGGTTCACCCACAAGTTTCTGAAACATTTTTGGTTCGGAGAAATTTATTGTTTACTGAGAGTTTTCTACACCATGGTTCACCCATTTCAGAAACTTGGTTCGTAAAAACAGTGCTGCCATATATAATTGATAAAAAAACAGTTTTTGTTCCTCTTTATTAATTACAAAAAACGTAACAGAATATTCAATGTAAAACATAAATCCCTGGGTGACAAACAAAAAGATTTTTAATTAATACTCCACACATTAATATGTTATTTACTTATTAAATTTTTCAAGATAAGATTTTATAAAAATAAATGAACTTACTACTAATTCCAACAGCTTCTGCTACTTCCGACCAAATATTTTGTTTGATATGATTGTTCTTATAAGAGCTGTTGCTCAAATCATACAAACATTCCCTTCCTGGCTTTTTTATTTCATAAATTAAATTTAAGACAACATCTTCTGACAACTCCATCTTAAATTTGTATCTAAAGGACAAAGAAAATTTAGAAATTATAAACTAAATTGCTTTAATATTACAACTTACCTAATATAATATTTTTCAATTTTAAATTGTTTTTCCAAGTTTTTTATTTTTGCCGCCAATACTTCTTTTTCTTTATATGTTTTTTTCTTTTTTGCTTTTTGCTTACAGTTTTTAGTTTACCATACTGAATTTTTAATACAAATTCCAAACAATATGGCTGTCTCTTGTACAAATTTCACATGGTGTGGCAACCTTTTCTAAAATGGTTCGGACCAAATTTAAAATTAATTTAATTCACACTGAGAGTCGTTCGCACAAAATAATTTCTCTCGCTCTCTGAGAGAAACGTCAAACTACATATAAAAAAAATTTTGTGCGAACCAAAAATGTTTCAGAAACTTGTGGGTGAACCAGCCTTAATATGAAGATGTTCTGTTACCAGCAAATACACCAGATGATAAAATTAGACAGCAACATTTGGCCAGACACATAAGATGTGCCAGTCACACAATAAGTCTTTTGGCCACTACAGATATGAATAATCATATAAAAAACCAGCGTTTAAAAAGCTGCAGTTGAGATAGTAAAAGTCATAAGAATGTGCTGTAACTTCGACATCTTCATTTGTCATTGTACAAAAATAAACCGTTGACTTTACTTCTGATCCATTAAATGAAAACAGTCGCAGTGAAGGCAAAAGCAAAAAACAAAAAGTCGTGCGCAACAACGAACATCGGCAGTCGACATGTTCGGAAGTGTTTGGTTTGACCGACTTAAACTTTTAATAAATCCCGAAGTTAACCAAGATGGGATGTTGTGTTTTTTTTTTTTTTTTTTATTTTGTAAATTACTCAGTTCTGTGGTTTTCTTTAGTTTAAGAAATACTTGAAAACGAAGCACAATGCCGCGGAATAAGCCAAATGAAGTTTGTAACTATTTTGACAATAATGAGGATGAGGGTTTTGCTATATGTAAAACATGTAAAATTAGACTTAAAAGTAGTAGAGTATCAAACTTAAAAAACCATTTACAGAGACTGCATAATATAAACATTAACAGTACCCTACCAGAACAGTGACAGTCATTTGACCTATCATATGACTGGCATTGCTGTCGCGAATATCCATCATCGCGTAGAACAAAGTTTTTATCATTTTCTTAAGGCCAACGTGAAAAAACTGATGGAAACTTTTGTATACGTGTGATTTTGCATCCCTCTTTAACCTTTGAAATTTGTGGTTGATAAAATATATAGCTGAGTTGTTTACTCTTATACTCTGTAAACATCAGTACTGATGTATAAACCGGGTACAGCTGCCTAGTCAGTACTGATGCATACAACGGGCACAGCTGACTAATCAGTACTGATGGATACATTCGTCACTGTTGACGTATTTTTAGCTTAAATAAAACACAATTCATCTCATTCAATTCTCATACATATTTTTGTCTATATTTAAAATAATAAATAATAATAATTAATTTTTAAAATTTTCGAAGTGTATTCGCCTCTAATCATAATATAACATCGGGATGAGCCTCTTCATTGACAATACGTTCAGCACCCCCAGCAGGAGCCAAACTAATAATTCCCAGTAATCTACATGCAATTCATGTCCACCTGGTGCCTAAAACAAAAAAATTAGTTTCTGCAATATTGTTCACAAAACTTACTTACCGCTTTGCCTTCTGGCACAGGTTTTAGCGTACCAAACAATTGTACCAAACATTGTAAAAATCCGTAATGTTGTAAAAATTAAACCTTTGCCTTGACGTCTTAAACGATGTACCCAGCCTTAGATTTTAACGTTTCTGTCAATTTTCGACAACTTCAAATATGCGAATTTTCTTGGCAGCTGACCAACTGGGATCTTCGGATGTGACAATCTTTTTGGCTTCATCCAAATTTTGTTTACGTTTTTCCGCATCTTCAGCTTCGCGTTTTTCTTTATCGGCATTTTTATAACTTTGACGTAACCAAATCTTTTGGATTTTCTTTATTTGTGACTTACCTGCAACCTCATATCTTTCTGCAGCTCCAGGTTCTTTGCTGCCGACATAAATTAAGGGATAGGGCTCCTTTCCAGCATGTCTCATGGCTTGAAAAATTAATGAAATATTTTGCAGTATTAAATTTAAACAATTAACAAATATTAGCCAGTAAAGCGTATGACAAAAATTTATAAAAAACAATTGGCATTTTTTGTCGTGTTTATAGTTGTTCTACCCTAACATATGTGTTAGAGTGGTACAACTAATGTAAAATTGTTGCAAGTGTGTTAGTAAAAAATTTTTTTTTTTAGTTTCGGTCATCCATTTCTTGTAGGGTAATATCGAAACCTCTAAAAGTTTATCGGTAAGTTTTCCAAAAGTTATACGCAAAAAAAAAATAAAAATTGAAGTTAATAAGAAGCAGTTACTAAGATCATATATTGGTCTAGTCACAGAGGATTCTATTTCTTTCAATGTTTTGAATTCGCCGAATATGAGAAACATTTTGATGCCCATTTGAGAAGGTCTTAGAGTTGCCGACGGAAGACAAATATCCTTAAATGCGTCTAACTGCAAAAAAACTTTGCAGTTAGTTGCAAATAATATAAAAAGCGACATAACTACAGAATTAAAAAATAGATTGCTATCATTAAAAATCGACAGTGCTACGCGGTTAAGCCGAAATATATTTGGAATTAGTGCTCAATATATAAGTGGTGGCCAGATAAAATGACACATCCTAGGGATGATAGAATTAAAGGGTATTGCATCAAGTACAAGCAAAAATCTAGCCGTAGAAATCATAAATTTCTTTAAAACAAATAGTGTCAGTGACGTCAGATAATGGTGCAAATATGCTTAAAGCAACTACAATACTATCATTTGTATCAGAAGAAGATCTTGAAGAAAATGAAGCAGACAGCGCAAATGAAGAATATCTAAGAAAGATAGAACTCGTAGAGGAAATGCCGGATATATTATTGGGCAACATTCAAGTTTGTCGCTGTGCTGCTCATACTGCGCAGCTTTGTGCTCTCGACGTGACAAAATGTTCATCTTTATCAAAATACCTTTTTACATGCCGTAATTTGACCAAGTATATTAGAAAAACATCAAATGGGTATCGAGATATTTTCGAATTGAAACATTTGAAGATGCCCCAATTAGACTGTCCAACAAGATGGGGCTCGACCTACGGAATGGTAGAAGATTTGAAGGCAGCAAAAGACGCACTGGCAAAAATTGAATCTTTAAAAACCAAGACACAAGACGAAAATTTCGAGACAGATGACACTTTTTGGGAATTTATTGATGCTTATTGCATTGTTTTCAATCCTTTGCAAAAAGCCATAAAAATATTTCAAGCGGAGAATTTACATTACGGTAGCTTTTACGCACAATGGCTAAAATGCAAAATATGTACAGAAAATATCATAAAAAATGAAAGCCAACCATTAGTTAAAACAATTGGTGAACAGATTTTGCAGTCTTTCGAGAAAAGAACCAAAATTTTAATGTGCAACGACAGTTTAACAGCGTGTTTGTATCTAGACCCTCGTTTTCACCATTCCTTAACAGCAAAGCAGAAATTCGAAGCAACAAAATATTTAAAAAGAATATGGGATAAAACAAATGAAATTAACCCGGATGGTTCTCTGACTTCAACACCGAACTTAATTGCATATCAACCCTTCAACCAGTTTTTTGACCCTGAAGAAGAAATGTTAAACGAATATATTTCGCGAGGAGTTGAAGCCAATGTTGATAATACAGTCGATGTATACACAAAAATTCAAAATCTTCAGCTTCCATTTCTAAGAAGTGATACAAACGTTTTAACATTTTGGAAGGGGAAGCAGTTTACTGATCCCGAGCTGTATAGATTAAGCAGCGTTTGTTTTGCAATACCACCCACTCAGGTATGTTAAATTTTTTCCTCATAACAAAATGCCGTAGCGGTCTTGATATACTATATTTAATTTTAAAATTATAAAAACTGTTATTAGGTACTAACTTTATAATTTTTATTAATTACAGGTAACTATTGAACGGGCATTTTCTGCGCTAAAGATAGTACTAACGGAGTATAGGAACCGCTTAAATGAGGAAACACTTGAAAACATATTGCTAGTAAAGCTGAATCCAAATTACCTCGATGCTGCTATAGAAAATATGTCACTTTTCCAAGAAGAAGATGAACAATATTAGTATTTTTTTATTTTATTACCAAAACATGTTTTCATTATATTATTTAATCTTTACAACAGTCTTTACTTATAATATCATTTTAAAGTCCAGAATTGTGATTTAATTTTTAAAATTTTTTTTTTTTTTTATTTTTAATACTTACCACATGCGTTCATAAATACATATGTAAGTATGTTTTTATTTGTATGTATGTATTTATTTTAATGCTTAACAACCTTTTTAATTTTTTGAAATTAAATAAAACTTTATATTACATTATCGTTTTCATACATAAGTTTGTTATTTATTTGGTTTTTTAGGTTTGTATTTTAAAAGTTCTCTGAATTTTAATAATGTCTATCTAATTTCACTAACAAAAGAATTTTTGGTATGTACAAAAATAGCAGTAAAACAAAATACATACTTATACATACAAACATACATAAATCAAACAACCGTTTCTTTTTTTCTTCCAACAAGTGATTACAGACATAATAGAAAAACGCACTTCGAACTGCAAAATAAAAAAAAAAAGAAAAAAAAAACAAAAACACAACATCCCATCTTCGTTAACTTCGGGATTTATTAAAAGTTTAAGTCGGTCAAACCAAACACTTCCGAACATGTCGACTGCCGATGTTCGTTGTTGCGATCAACTTTTCGTTTTTTGCTTTTGCCATCAATGCGACTGTTTTCATTTAATGAATCAGAAGTAAAGTCAACGGTTTATTTTTGTACAATGACAAATCAGAAAGTGGAAGAAAAAGCAATTTTTTGATTTTGACTGCAGCTTTTTAAACCCTGTAAAAAACTCACTCACTTAGTAGAATTCATTATTCGGCAGTTGGTACGTGTACTTTATTATGGAATATGTCTAGAAGGCCAAAATCGGCAGAAATCATAAAAGATTGCCTTGGTAATCAAGTAATATATCCTTGCCCCACAATATGGAACTCTCTGTATGATTCTATAGCACAACTTATGAAAAGTAAATCCAAATTAAATGAATTATTTGGTAAGTTAAGTAAGGTAAACGCTTTCGCGGATATAGAAATGGAATATTTAGAGGAATTCATTGTAGCTTTGAAACCTTCAGCTTTGAATCTTCAGAGTAACAACTGCTATTACGGAAAACTTTGGCCGACTTTAATGTCTGTTAGAACAAGATTAAATCGGTTGAATGTAAACAATTTAAGCCATTTAAGTCCTATTATACCACTACACAGAAAAAAATAATTTTCATATTTGAATACGAAAATCGCACATTTGATTACAAAAATTTTTGAATTTTCTGCGATGACGATTTTTGCGGTATTGATAAAAAAGTTTGTATGTATAATTGTTAAATTTTTAGTCAACAACCAAGTTTATTGAGTCAATAAAAAAAGTTGTTGCCCAAAGTAATTTTGTCAACAAAATGTTTACTTGATTTGTTAAAATAAATTGTTGAAAATGTTGAATAAATCAAACAAAATGTTAATCGAATCTTTATTTTTTTTTTATTTATTAATGATGATGTTATAAATTTTTAATATTTATATTTTTGAAAAACCACTAAAATTTATTAGCGGGGATAAGTAAGTTCCTATGCGCATTTCACTGGTTGCTTAGGCCAGCTCATCAGGAAACCTTTTCCAAAGACTTTGGCAAAACTCAATATATTATTCAAATAAAACTGTAAAACAAATGAGAATTATGAGCTATTTAAAAATGGACAAGAGTTGTTAAAATACTGTCTTTACTTTGATTCAAATATTGTTTTTATTGAATATGAAGAAATATTTAATTATTTCATTTTAAATATGTTTTGTTGAGTGGCTATTTTGCAAAGTGTAAATTTGATAAATATTTTCTTTGAATCAAACAAAAAGTTTGTTGACCTAAAATTTTATTTTTAACAAACTGTGTTGTTAAAAATTTTCTTGAGATATTTTTTTCTGTGTACTAAAAGAGAGCTTGGAAAAAACATTCGATAAGTTTTTTAAGCTATCACCGAAAATAAATAGAGCTATTTTGGCCTCTTGTTATCATCCTGGTTATAAGATGCGCTGTCTGCCAGAAAACATCACGACAGAAGAAAGGCAAAGAATCCAAAATCTTGCAATTTATACTCTGGAGGAAAATTACAAAAAACTTAAAATGACACCTGGAAATATCAAAAGTAAAAGCACCAGTCAAGGCGAATTTACACCAGGTGAACTTATCTTGCTACGTAAGCAACAGCTAATAACTAACCGTGTGTCAAAATGGTATACCGTTCTAGTGGGTCTGGGGAATCTTTACTAAATTCTATAATTTTCGCTTAAAATTATGAAATTTAAAACTTTTTTAAGTTATTACATTTCAAAACATACAATTTAAAATTGAAAACAAAATTAAATATTTGCTTGAATTTTTGACACAACGTTAAAATATTTTACAGTGTTGTAAAACGTTTTCAAAATAAGACCACCTTGTATGAATTCGCCTTGGCACCAGTAAAGAAGACGATGATTTTGTTGTTTTCGTAGATAAGGATGAGGGTGAATCTATGACATCAAATTTGGAGTTGGAATTTGTCAGTTTCTTCAGTGACAAGAGCAAAGACATTATCACTCTTGACAGCTATACAAATATGAAAAGAGTATTCATAGAATTTAATACAAGTTTGTGCTCACCAGGACTCGTAAAAATATTATTCTCTTTAGCTGGTTTTATCCACTCTCCAACAAGAAACTGTTTGTCTGATGCTACATTAAAAAATCTGATATTTATGGAAGGCAACAGTTGTTTTGTTAATTAGTTTTATCTAATGTTTCTTTTTTTTTTTTTTGTTTGAATAAAAATGGTGTATTTCGTATTTTAAATACATATGTACATGTACAAGACGTGGAAGTATTTTGTATTTGAAATACGTACAACAAATGGATTTATTTTGTATTTTGTAATTTAAATACATACAATAAATAGAAGTATTTTGAATTTTAAATACATGACCAGCAAGTATTTTGTATTTTAAATACCGCAAACCATGTATTTTGCCCAACACTGATTATATATCATCATTTAAAGAAATTTGATGCGCAATTTTTTTAAATAATTATTTCTCTATATATATACATATATATGTATGTTCATATGTATATTTTTTTGACAAAAATTATTAAAAATTTAAATAATTTATTATAAACCGACTATACTATTATTTAACTGCAAATTGGTTAAAAAATAAGTAATTGGTAGTCAATTTAAAAGTCATGCAGAGATAACCAATTGACTACAGCCTATGACATGCCTATGTTAAAATAATGAGTCGTCGACAAGAAAAAAAGTCACTTAATCAACTAGATGTGGTTATAAAAAAACCAGTTTGAAGTTACTTAAAAATGTGTTTGACTTCCTACAGGGTCGCAACAAATTTTTAAGTTTCCATCTCACAAAGAAGTATGGAATGCGTAAGACTTGTGTGATAATGTTAACTAGCCTCTACTATAGCTTTCTGTATATCAGGTCTTCGACCGGGTGCAATGATTTTCTCTTCATTTGAAGCTTCAGTTAGCAACCCCGATTTTTTTATACCAGAGATGAGAAAACTCTTGCGCTTGCAAAGAAGATTTTTCGAATTCGCGATTTTTATTTGAGGTAATATACCAAAATTTACTTTTCTAATCCGGTTCTGTACTCAAAATTTCTCCATCACATCAGGTTTTCGCGATACGTTTGCGTAAAGCTCAAAGAAAAAGCTGTTTTTCGCCATATTCAAGACGTTATTACTGCGCGAATAAATCGTAGACTTTTCGCTGAAAGTGCCGATAAGTCGTCTACCAATTACCTTTAAAATTAATGTTTAACCTTAGTAATATCTTGTTCCATCTCTGAGATATCTTAGTCTAAAATTTTAAAAAAAAATAATTTAAAAAATATTAATACCTATAGTATTTTCGCTTTTTTTAATTTTTTTGCGTCCCAGGGTTTTGACTTTTTCCAAATTTTGCAAGCCTCAAAAAAAAAATTTGAAAAAAAAGTTAAGTGATTTTTCATTATTTTTCTTTTTTTTTTTCTTTTTCGACATTTTTGGATATAATTTCCATTTTTACTTTTTTGCTTTGGTTCATTTTGCCTACAGCCTTTTTTGCAACTTTTTTAAGTGCCTCCTTTAATTATTTATTTTTTTTTTTTTAAACATCTTATTTATCTAAATTTAATAAAACACACTGTACTACACTTACGCGCACCCTAATAGGAAAAAACACCGAGCGCCATTTAAACAACAACAACAATGATAATAGCAAACTAAACTTTTTTCCACGGCAATTGCATAGAATTTGTTAAAAGTTTGCATTAAGATTTTCACTATTTTTTCATTGAAATTTCATTAGAAAACACTCAAATAATATAAACAACTTTTTTATGAATACTTTTCTTATGATTTTATTTCACTTTGATCACTATTTGTTAATTATTTTATTAATTTAACACGACACTTATTACTTTCGACGATCTTATTCCAACAGCCGACATTTAATAACTAAAAAAAACGTCAAACAAGTGCAATGTTAGTGAGAGTGGTAAATAAAAAGTGGGGATGCCATATGTATTGCTGAGAGGCGAAAATGGTTGAAGAATTTGCTTAGTTATTATTTGCATTGTGGTGAAATGATTAAACAGGTGGAAGAAAATAATCGTGGTAAATATTGTATAGTTTCTACCAGGGTTTAAAAAGCTGCAGTCAAAATCAAAAAATTGCTTTTTCTTCTACTCTCTGATTTTTCATTAGACAAAAATTAACCGTTGCTTTTACTTCTGATTCATTAAATGAAAACAGTCGCAGTCAGCGTTGCCAATTTTGGTGCCTTTCGGGTATTTTTTGGTGCTTTTTTGCTTATGCAATACCCGAAATTTTGTTAAACACCCGTTTTTGAAAAGCGGGTATTTATAGTGCTTTTAACAATTTCTCACAGTGCTTTTAAGTGCCTTTTAAGGAATCTACATATATTTTTGGCACTGAACCATTTTCCTACTATTCTGTAAACACAGCGAATACTTTTTTAAGCAACTGCGTATTATTTGCATTTATGTTTTGAGTAGTATTCGCCAACTCTTCTAGGCTTTTCTCAAGCATCATCAGTTATGCCAACTTAGTGCTTTTGGCACTATCTATGGTGCTATGGTGGATGCCTCAAAACGCCAAAATTGTATCCTTAGTGCCAAACTTAGAAAAAGCACTAACTTGGTGCCTTTTCAATTTTTCGTTAGTGCCTTTTATGCTTTTCAAAATTTTTATTTTTTTTACCATTTTTTAAAACTTCGGTTATATAGAGGATGATTTATATGAGATTAGCTATATGGAGTACAATTTTGAGAAAGCCTGTAAAGATTTAAAGATTTTAAATGATAAAAAAAAGTGATAAAAGAAAGTTGCATTCGTTTTACCAAAAACTTTATTTACGAGGTTTGAGCTAGGCTTCCTAGCAATTTGGAAATTTTACAAAACGTTGCACTTATAAGCGTTGACAACATATTTAGTAATCGTAATAAAAACGATGTATTTGTTTTCGGTAAACATTTTTTTTAAAGATGTAGACACTGTTTCAAAAATAGAAAATGGCTTGAAAAATATTAAGAATTGTAAATGGAAAAATAAACAACGATTTTGAGTCATGTAGAAAAAACGTATTAAAAAGTTTAAAACATGCAGTCGGAAACCGTATTTTTCGAGCTACGAAAATCGAGCTCGCACTGTATTACTTTTAAACTGTTTTATAGCCAATTGAAACTCCAAATGATTTGGATAATATTATTTTTATTGAAGATAATAATAATACATTTAAAAATTTTTATATACAAATGTAAATATATTTATTATTTAATTTTAAATGAAAATGGTCCCCCATCTACGCCTTGGCTTTTTTTAAAATTTTGGAGGTATTTAATATTCGGCACAGCCGAAGGGAACTTGTTTTGTGTTTAATTAAATTGTAAAAATGGATTAGTGCTTTTTTACGCTTTTTTTGTTCCAAATAGTGCTTTTTTAAATTTTAAAGTGCTTTTTGCTCTCAAAAAGTTGGCATCACTGGTCGCAGTGAAGGCAAAAGCAAAAATCAAAATGTTGTACACAACCAAGGTATATTTATAGCAGGTAGCCGCGAGATTACAACAATTGTACAATAAAACAAACAACAGAGCTTTTTATTGTTGTTATGTGGTACGAACTGTCAAAAGGCAAAGGGGTTGATAAGAGACAAAAAAGACAAAAGTTAGAGACAAAAAACTTGTTTACATGTTTACTATACAACATTTGACAGTTCGTACCACAAAACAAGCAAATAAAAAATAAACAGCTGGCTTTCCGAGACTACCTGCTTTAAATATACATTGTACACAACAAAGAACATCGGCAGTCGACATGTTCGAAAGTGTTTGGTTTGACAGACTGAAACTTATAATAAATCCCGAAGTTAAGGCCGCTTTAGCCGACCGTAAATGTAATTAAATGCAATGTAACGTACCGTAACGTACTGTAAGCTCGTTTGTGCACTTATAGAACATGTAAGAACGTGTCAGCTGTTTTTCAAAAACATTAAGTCCCAATTTACAATGTGGCAAGTGAAAGGCGGACAGACGAAGTTTGTAGGCGAGAGAGGAAAAAGTGAAGTGTGTTACGCATACAGCGTCGCCCCCTTACCAGCAAACTTCGTCTGTCTGCCTTTCACTTGCCACGTTGTAAATTGGGACTAACAAAAAAGAGAAAAGTGATGAGAACTAAAAGTGTTGAAATGGTGACCGCTTTGAAGAAAAAGTACCAAGTGATTTAAATAGTATTAAAATGGTATTTCTTGTATGTTTATATAAATAAATATTTGATATTAATATTACAGATTTACAATAAACAAATATGTATTATGTATAGCATATTCGTACACATGTTCTTACATTATTTTCAAAATGTGCATACACAAAACAAGGTTTTTAACCCATTAAAAACCAGACTTTTTATTGTTTGGGGATATGTATGCATTTGTTTATTTTATACATCCAAACATATTTTTTCAAAAGTCCACAGATATTATTACTAAAATGTACCAAAGAAAAAGAGTGATTTTACCCGCATTCCATTTAAAATACAAGCAGCCCATCACTATCTACAACTGTCACGTAATCTCGTAATGAAATTCTATTTTCTACAGGTTGGCACGTTACACGCCGTCCAGACCTTCCAATGTTATGTTTGCACAAGAACAAAACTTTGGCAGAATTATTAACAAACAATTGTCCATGTTATTTGATGTGGGGAAAACGTGTCATGTTCATGTTTAGTTTTTTCATAATTTTTTTATTGTTGACAAATAAGGTTGTTGTTTGCGCTCGTTTCTTTGGCGGTATTTGTGAATTTTGAGAAAGAAAAAAACATAAAACATATATACATAAATGTACATATTTAAATACGAAATAAGACATTAAAATAAATTACAAAATCTTTAAAAATTAATACTAAATTAAGCAAAGGTTTTTGTTTAATAATTTTGTTTGTAAATAAAAATTTTTGTGGAATTGATCATTTAATATGGCGTTGAATAAAACTTTAGGCATTTTTGTTGCTTTAAAAGAGCTTAAAGATTTGATTGATCTTTCGGACCAGGAAGAATGCAAAGCAAGAAGATTCTGGGTAAATCCATTTTTAGAGAGAAGACAACGAAATTGTTTGGAAGCCCAGCTGTTAAAAGATTTACTTTGGGAAAACTCGGAGTTTCAAAATTTTTCCCGATTAAATATAAACGAGTTTGAGAGTATTTTATCCTTGGTAAGTATATTGTTATAACCACCCAACAATAGTGGAGAGTGTATTATGCATTTGTGCAGATGTTTGTAACAACTTAAAATATTGATCCTAGACCCACCTTAAAGTAAACCGATCGACTCAGAAGTAATTCTATAGATGTCTGTCCGGCTGGCTGGCTGTCCATGTAAACTTTTGCGCAAAGTACAGGGCATACAAATAATACTCCCAAAAATAGCTTTTAATGCCATAAGCTCCTTATAAATGTTAGTATTTAAATAAAAATTGGCGACAATGGCTTTAACGATAGCTGCTATATCATGACGAAATGTTGTCCTGGTAGGTGAAAAATAAACCATAGGTCCCATATAAACCCCCATCCTAAAATCTCATATAGATGAATTTATATAAACTAGTTAGCCTAATGGTCAAAATTCGACCATAATTTTTTATGTTAATATGAAGAAAACATTGTTTACCTAAGTATATATGAATAAACATGTTTCTAGCATTTGTTTTTCCGTCTTAGTGGATCGATTTGGCGAGGGACCAACCTCCGGTTCATATTTTATCTTCTACGGGAGTTAATTTAATTTTGTAAGTTCAATATAAAAAATATCAGAAAATATCAATTGAAAAACAAAAATATATCAAAAAGTCTCCTTTATAGATTGTCATCCACTCAGGACACTGCATGTTTTATGCTTCTTTGTCTAATATTAATATTAATAGAACGAAAATTTACCAAAAAGCACCCTCTTAGACATTTTTATTCATTTAGGACCATGCATGTTGATTTTTATTTTTGTAGGTCGAATATTAACAAAAATTAAAAAGTACCAGATGAAAAAAAAGGAAGCAACATTTTTCTACTTATAGGTTCGCATTCACTCAGTAGCCTGCACATATTATATGATGTTTCTAAGTTTAATATTATAGACAATTTAAAAATTATCATATGAAACACGGAAAAGTAAAAGAAAGAAATTTAATATCGCGTATTTCTCCTTTTGATACTTTTTTTCCCATAGAGGCTCGATTGACAAACAAAGGAAGAAAGCGTTCTTAACTGCTTTGCCTGTGCCGATTTATACATAAGTTTAATATGGTCGAAATATCCTCAAACCGGTTTCTGAAAAATGTCGAATAATCGACCACCCTATTTTTTATTATGTATTTGATAATTGAAAAACTAATTTTTTGTATTTGTGTTATTAACAAATTTGAACGCTTATAACTCTGAATTTATTGAACAGATTTTAATAAAATATATATTGTGCACTTCTGTTAGTAAATACCTTTCAAATGGTGTATATTTTGTTCAAATCGGTTGACATACAGAGGAGAAAAGTGTTCTTAACTGTTTTGCCTTAGCCGATTTATATATAGATAATATTCGGGACAAAGAACTTTTAAATAAATGTTATCCTCATAACATAATTTTGTTCAGGTTGGTACATGATTGCCCATGGGTCCCAAATATGGTACACTGTCGAAAACTTCTTTTTAAATACTGTGGTTTAGAGCATCATATGGCCGGGCTTGACCGACTATACTTTCTTACTTGTTTAGTTTCAAAAAAATTATTACCTTATTCCACCAAACGTTGTTAGTAAGGCAAATACATTTCGGTTTAGAACTCACCTTTTTTTATACACAGAAAAAAATAAAAATTGATTTCAATTAAAAAATTTGTGATATTAATTAAAAAATTAATTAAATTTGCACCAGTAAACAAATTAATAGTATCAATTAAACCAGTTAATAGTATTTATTAAACGTTTAATTTACTTGATTAAACGTTTAATTCACTTGATTAAATTTTTAATTAAAACTGATTATATTTTTGATTAATGCTTTAATTGGTGAACATTTTTGAAGAATTTTTTCTGTGTACCGAGCGACTTAAAAATGCTTTATAAGTCGTAAGAGCATATTCATCAAGGCACAGTCCACAATTTTATTATTTAAAGACCGAGTGTATGTAAATTTGCTGAAAATTATATTTAATTTACCAAGTCACCACACAAATTGATCACCAGAAATAGGCTTTTAATAACAGAACTATAAAAATATTGTCTTTGTTAACCGAAGTGGTATTGGATATCATATCGTAGGATTTAATAACCTTGTTTATATTAAAATAGTTTGTTTTTATATTTCGTTTTTGGTTGATCGTAAAATACGGAAACATGACACCGTGATGAGGTTTGCAATTAGCTCAAGGGTGCGTTTAGCTGTTACTTTGCGCTTTATTGGAACAGGTGATTCATATAGATCACTCGAATACCTTTCCAGAGTGTCAAGAAAAACAATATCTACATTCATCCCAGAAGTGCTTCATGCCATTATAGAGTGCATTAAAGATAACTACTTAAAGGTATTAATAAAGTTTATAATGTAATAAAAAAAATTACCATTTTACCCTTTCTGCAGCTACCAAGTACTGCCAATGATTGGAAAAATGTAGCTCATGGTTTCCAAGAGAAATGGCAATTTCCCCATACATTGGGTGCAATTGATGGAAAGCATATACGGATTAAGGCCCCTCCTCATTCTGGAAGTGACTTCTACAATTACAAAGATTTTTTTATCATTGTACTTCTGGGAGTAGTTGCCTGCAACAGTCGATTTCTTTATATTGATGTGGGTGGTAATGGCAGAGCATCGGATGTCGTTATTTTGAAGAACTGTAGTCTGTATGAAAATTTAAAAAATGGATTATTAAACATTCCACCAGATGAGCCTCTACCGGGACAAGTATCTAAAACACCATACTTTTTTATAGGGGATGATATATTTGGGCTGGATTATAACATGATGAAAGCGTACAATAGAAATTCAAAATTAACATCGTCTCAAGAAATGTTTAACTATCGGTTAAGCCGTTCAAGAATGCCAGTTGAGATGGCGTTCGGAAGACTTGCGGCAAGATTCCGGGTATTTCATCGTCCATTAGAAGTTGAACTGTCAACATGTGACTTGGTGGTAAAGACCTGTTGTGTTTTGCATAATTATTTAACAACGCCAAGTTCAGTTTCTGGATGCTTAAGTCAAGAAGAACAAGCGCTTCTAGAAACATTTATTGATTTGCCTCAACAGCGCCATGACACTGTTAGATTTGTAAGTGAAATCAGGGACAACATAAAAACCTATTTAGTGACTGATGGAGATGAGATGTCCCTTTTCAATGGGAAAAAATAAAAAAACAGATGGCAAATCCGGTTACGGTTACCATTGAATAAAAGCCAATAAGTTAAAATTTAGTTATGGTAGACACTCACTGGAAATCGAAAACATAAAGCCCAAGAAATTGGAAGTTCTTTTTAATACACTTTTAATCTAATTTTTGTAATTTTTGTTATAAAATTCTATTTAATAAAGCAATTTTTGCATAATATTTGTGATAAAATTCTTTTATTACAGAAATCTTATTGAAAAACGGCTTTCAAAATTCTTGCGTTTTACGTTTTCGATTTCCAGCACTCCCTTGTTTATTTTTAGACAATCTTAATTTCATATTTTTAATTTCTCTTTATTTATTATTTTTGTTAAAAAAAAATACACGGAACAAATTAACATTTCATTTTTATCACCAAATTTGTAGAATAAAGCAAATAATTTGTTGATTTTGCACCCATTACCAAAATGATTATACAGGTTACTAAAAACTTTAAAAATTTTAACAGTCTAATTTATAAAAACTTAAAGCATCTTTATTAATGGTTTATAAGCAAAACTCATGAAAACAGTATTTATAAACGTTTAATAGCGCTATTAAGCTGTTATAAACTTGTAATAATTTTCAAATATTTATTGTAGCCTTTACCCTCCTTTAAACGTTTAATAAAATGACATTTCAAAATATAAAAATTGTTTTTAATATTATTTTGCAATTTCTTTAGATTAAAGTGTGAATATAAAAGTGGAAATTTGAGAAAAAAAAATGAATACAATTAATTTAATTGCTACAATCGGTAAGTTTGTAAAGAATATACTATTTAGAAACACAGCACTTAATAAATCAAAAACGATATATGCAGATGCCATTGCTCAAATTCCCAGACGTCCTAAAACTTTTCGGGAGAGAAACGATCCATTCAAAACACCGGATGATATATTTAAAGCAATGTATCGCTTTAATAAAACAACAGTAAAAAAAATTGTTAATATGATTAAACAATATATTGAGTTAGATAGAAGAGGAAGTGGAACTTCTGCCGAATTGCAGGTTTTGGTGGCTCTGCGTTGTTGGGGACGAAGAGAGGTGAGTCCGAGTTGTAAGATTAATGATGGTAGAAGGTTAAGAAAATCGTGTAGGTTCAAGATGATGCGGCTGATCTTCATGGCTTAACCCAACCAACCGTTTGTAAAATTTGCGGCAGAGTTGCTCGAGCATTAGCCCGTTTAGCTAGAAGCAAAATTAAAATGCCTGGTTATATCATAGAGGAGGAAACTCTTATGAGAGACTTTAACTCAATAAAAAATTTCCCCGGAATTATTGGTGCCATCGATGGAACACACATCAAAATAAAAAAAACAGGTGGTGACGTAGCCCAATATTACATTAATCGAAAGGGCTACTATTCACTAAACGTTCAGGTATTTTCTGAACTAAATACTCTAAAGAGTCTTAAAAGTAATATACTAAACATAATTTTTTAAGGTGGTTTGCGACTCTAAACTAGTAATACGAGATGTGGTAGCAAGATGGAGAGGCAGCACGCATGACTGCCGAATATTTAATGAATCGGCCATCAAGCAACGCTTTGAAAATGGTGAGTTTAGAGGTCGCTTATTAGGTGACTCAGGCTATAAATTACAGCCTTATTTATTTACGCCTTTGTCAAGGCCACAAAACGGCAAAGAAAACAAATACAATATTGCTCAAATTGCTACCAGAAATCCTGTAGAACGTTGTTTCGGAGTTTGGAAGCAACGTTTCCGTTGCTTACTTGATGGGTTGAGAACTTCTCTAGAAAACACAAAAACTTTAATTGTCGCCTTAGCCGTCCTTCACAACATTGCAATTGAGGAAAATGATATAGTGCCAGGTTGGTAACATACATATATATTAATTCACACATTTATAATTTTTGCTTCGATGGCTTAAAATTTTATTTAACTTCGTAAAAAGAATCTTTTGAATTTGAGTTTCAAACTTTCTTACATTTAAAATAACGTTTACAAGTCCTTGGACTTTTAAACTCATTGTTTTATTTTTATAAAATCTTTAATAACATAACAATTAATTCATTTTTTAAAACATTAACATGACTAAAAATTATAAAATAAATAAAATTCATGGCTGCATTAAGCGAAAAATTTGAACATCTGTGCTCCTTTACAAATTAACATTAGTCCTTATCTGTAAAAAAGAATATTTCAGATGATCACAACATAGAAGAAATTCAAAACGAACTACAAGAAAATGAAATTTATGACAATAATTATAATGTGCGGCCACTAGAAGGAAGAGCTGCAATCGTTTTAAAAACTTTTATACAGCAACATTTTTAAAAACTTGCATATACATGTATATATGGATTTACATACTTCTATTCAATTTCTTCAAAAAAGTAATAAATTTTCATTTGCTTTCGAAAGTTGTCTGCATTTATTATTTATATATCTATGTACGTAAGTATATCCAATAGTACGTACATACGTATGGATGGTACATATATTTGTCTCTTTAAACTATGTTATTATTTGTCAACAGCTCTAATGTTAATATTTATATAGTTCGAAAACTAATAAGAACATACATACCATCAAGTCTTTTCTTAATTTGATTTTTCTTTTCCTGTAGGATTTCATATTCTAAATCAAGATTTCTAGACCTTTTACGTTCGTTTTCCATCTGTATTAAATGAAGCTCTTCGAGGTTCTTCAGCTGAACGTCAGAAATTATTTTAATTTTGCTACTTGCTACACTTTGACATATAACTGGGAACTTCTAAATAAGAAACAAAACTTAAATTTACTATGTACATACAATTGAAGTTATTCGTACACACAAATGTATGTATGAACATCAGAGCTGTAAAAAACTCCAATCAATTGCGATTGCAATCACTGGATTTAATTATTGATTTAAAGAAATTAATAGCATTCAAAATCGGTAAACATATAGCATTAACATCACACAATCAATTTAATGATTTTGAATGCAATAAAAAAATTAGCAATCATTAACAAGAAATTATGTGATTGGAACTAAATTGATTGTATGATAAACAAGCAATCATTATGAAGAAATCATGTGATTGCAACTTTTAACAGCTATGATGATAAAACTTAAATTTGTCCCTTAAAATTATGTGTGTTTATAAACTGAGGACCTGCGTTGATCAGTAGACATTTTGTTTGACTATAGGAACATGATTGAAGGTGCTTTAAAAATGTTATACACAATACCTAATATGGAATTTTGTAGTTGCACCTTTAAGATTAAAATACCTTTTTCGTTTTAATATTTTTTTTCTTTGTTAATTCCGCATCCGCACAATTGGTTTCTGCCACAGAAGCTAAAATCTCCCCTAAATCTGTTTCACAGTTTTTAGTTATGTTGGGACTTGAGTGTTCTATTATTTTTGATGTCTAAAACATGAACAAAATGTACATAAATTCAAAATAAAACTGACCGAAATTATTTAATTACTAACTTACATTTGGCTTGCAAACAACGGCATCTAAAGCAGCAGACCCTGAGACAACGACATCTGAGGCAATGTAATCTGTGACTACGGCATCCGAATCGAATTCATTATTATCAATAATGAATTCGTTGGGCAACCAAACGCTTATATCGTTCGAAGAAATTTCTATATCAGGTGGTTTGGGTCCTCCGCCAGTTTGAGTAATTAATTTTCTTTGCTCAGAATGCTCTTTTTTTGCTTGCCCCTTAGTAAAAGTCCATTGGGACTTTAGCTGTGAGACATTTCTTGGACCTCCCTGACACAAAGTGTTGAAGCTGAAGTTTATCTAAATTTTTTAAAGCACAATCAAATAAATACAATATTAATGCATTATACCTTTCCTCTATCTCTTGCCAGGCTTTATTTTCAACAACCGCAACTTTCCGTTTCACCAGTTCCTTCAGCAACGTCTATGTGGAATAATATAAAAAAAACATTTAATTTATTCCCAATCTCTACTATACATATGTACTAATACTTACTTTATCTTCTTCCAACCAGTTTCCAGAGCGCTTTCTTTTTATAGTTATATTTTCCATTTTAATCCTTTTTTTTTAATATTTTTCAATTCATTTTTAGTTTAAAATAAACAAAACAATGTAGTGATGCATAAATAAAAACAATGAACTTTTTAATCGAATACCATTTGTACTCGTTAAATGAAACACATTGCTAAGATCGAATTTAAGAGGATATATTAATTAGTTTTGTCTTTTTTTGGTATAAAACTCCATTGCAGTTTTTTTTAAATTGATTTTATTATTCAAACTGTTGAATATATTCAAATTTTTTTTAACTATAGGGGACTACTTGTATAACTTGTTGAAAGTTGTGTACAACTACTAATAAAATGACAATTGCCATAACATGACGCTGCCAACATAAAAATACAAAACTATTAAAAACGTTTAATAGTTAATTTAGACTTACTAAACGTTTATAAATCAGCATTTTTATTAACGGTTAATAAGACTAAAAGTGTTTAATAAGTAATGTAGAGATAAACCCTAAATTAAAATATTTTTATAAATTAGACCGTAAATCTTTAATAAATTCAATTTCAATTGTCAATTGATTTAATTACCTCAATTATTTCTAATTTTTAGATATATGTACATAGCTCACGTTTTCCTATAGGTTATTTTTACCTTTTTATTGAAAATAATTGTCAATTAGCACATTATTTAACTGCCTTTTTCACAATGTCATATATCTATGTACATATGTATATTAATTTTTCAAAAAAAATTGTGTCAATAAAAGTTCAAAATTCAAGCAAATAATTCAGAGTTTTATATACGTATGAAGATCTATACTAATATAATAAAAAGGTAATGTATGTATGTTTGTTTGTAGGAGGTTATCTCCGTAGCCACTGAACCGATCTTTATGAAACTTTCACAGCTTATTACTGATGGTCTGGGAGGCTATATAGGCTATATTTTTTAAATATTAAGTGGCGCACCATACAAAGACATTATAGGTTTCATTCTTTCATTACAAAGAAAGCCTTCAAGGCCAATTATACATGTATCTCCTAAAAACTCAAGACTTGACGGCTAAAACTTAACTTGTGTGAACCAGCACTAACAGCAATATACCTTATTTGTGATCAAGTGCGATATGTACCTGATAGTAAAATAGAGAAAACATATTTTTTGTTAAAGGAAAATATTTATTATTAACGAAATAAAAAAGCAATTCAATTTCCAAGTAAATGAAACTAATAACAATGTTTAGTTAATAACTTATAATAACTCATAACAAGAAAATAACACAGATTGACATTCAGAACGACCTAGTACTATACATTTAAAATTTTCTTTTTTATATTTAGTAACAGTATTAAAATACATATTAAACATTCACCCTTATTGTGTTTGGCGTATTTAAAATACGCCTACGACTGTTTGGTAATAGATTAAAGAAAATAAGTTCACGTTCTCTTTATTCTATTACCAAACAGTCGTAGGCGTATTTTAAATACGCCAAACACAATAAGGGTGATTGGCTTAAAAAACTTTTGTTTTTTAAACATTTTTCAAATGAAATTCTATGTGAACGTTAGGTTAGATTCACAGCATAAAAGGAAACAATTTATTATTAACAAAATAAAAAAGCAATTCAATTTCCACATAAATGCAACTAATAACAATGTTTAGTTAATAACTTATAATAACTGATAACGAAAAAATAACACAGAGTGGCATTCAGAACGACCTAGTACTATACATTTAAAATTTTCTTTTTTAATATTTAGTAATAGTATTAAAATACACATTTAAGATAAGCTTAAAAAATTTTTTAAATATTTTTCAAATTAAATTATATGTGAACGTTAGGGCAGATGCATAATGACAGCAACATTTTCAATTGGTGTTCATAATAAACCAACAATTTTTTCATAAGCAGACACATTTTTAATCAAGATAACGTTTGCAAATTTTGCCTAGAACAAAATTACTTAGAATATATTATTAATTTTTAAAACGTATTGTTAAAAATTTCATTCAGACTAAATAAAAATTAATATAAACGTAATTTTCAAATTGTTGCTAAAGTAGAAGTCGACTAAGTAATTTTTAAAAGCTTTACTGCCTGTTTTTAGAATACGAGCGAGAAATTTGTCCTTTGAACTTTCATTTAAAGCAGAAACAAATAAAGAAATTGTGTTTTAAATGTAAGTTTAACGACTGAATTGCTCGTGTTCTAAAAATAGGCGGTTAGTTACATTTTTGTTAGTAATTGATTGAAAATGTTTGCTTCATTCTGAACACCAAGTGAAACTTTTGCTGTCATTGTGAATCTGACCTTAACGTTCGAAATTGTTACACTGGCTGATAAACTGTATGCTATTAACCATATTTAATTAGTAATATGTAGCTATTAAATACATACATATATGTATCAGGGGTGTGCTGGAAATCGTAAACGTAAAACGCCAGAATTTGGAAGTTGTTTTTAATACATTTTAAATCTAATTTTTATAATTGTTGTTATAAAATTTTATTTAATAGAGAAATATTTGTATAAGATTTGCCATAAAAATCTTTTTATTACAGAAATCTTATTAAATAACCAATTTTTTAAATTCTTGCGTTCTACGTTTCCGATTTCCAGCACAGCCCTGTATATCTCCACTGTATGTTTTCAATCATATTAAATACTTGGTTTTGAAAAGTGTGTTATTTTGAGTGACAGAATTTGTTGTATTTCCGCCATTGCAGTCGTAGCTGCATCCAGTGGCAGTTCTTCTAATTGCATTTCAATAGATTTTGCAAAAGCAGAGAATATAGTTTCCTCTACGTTTGTACTGGAAACTTTAGTTATGATCGAATCAAGAGCTTCATTAAATTTGTTGTCTCTGGCCATTCTTGATCGTTTCAAGCCTTTCCATGGCTTATCGGTAACCGGTGTTGATGTGGTTAAACTGGAAGATGCATTTAAGGAACTATTAGTTTGAGTGAAATCTGGACTATTTTCAGATCCACCACCTTCAATCGTGTACAGTTCTGGACTCACTTCAATAGGTGCACAAGATTCTTGCTTTAAAACGAAGATACATATAAAAATATCGTTTTTAAAAAATTTAAACAAGAACCCACCTTTATCAAATTACTGGATGTCTGGCGTAACACCACGACTGTGTCTAGGAAACTAAACTCTTCATAATAAAAAAGATGAGGTCTGTATATATCTTCTGTTCCAGCGCCGGACGACTTTGAACTTGTTGCTTTTTTTTTCTCCCCTACATAGGCAGATCTTAAATATTTAATTTTCTTTTTCACTTCTTCGACACTTTTCCCCATTTCTTTTCCAATTTCTTCCCAAGCATTTCTTTTCAGGTCTATTCTTTTATAATCCGGGCTTCTGTACTCCCAAAGGCAGGGATATTGGCGGTAAAGGGCAATAATTTTAAAAACTTCCGAAACACCCCACTCCATTACAACTTACAAAAAAAATGAGGAAAATACTTTTATTTATTAAAAAAAGGATATAAGCTTACAGTATAGCCTTAAAAGATATATTTTTTATTAAAAATTGTATGTTTTTGCCAAAATGATCTTTTTGGCGTCCTTTTTCTTCTTTGAATTTTGAAATGTCAAACTAAAAGTGACATTTGGTGGCAGAGCGATGTTAGACATAGTTGTGCAAACAATTGTTTTAACAACGCTGTTTAAACAAGAACAAAACACCGACAACAGCAGTCTTCACTATCCAAATTCATGTGTGCACAAGAAATTGTTTGTTGTTTTAACATAGCGATGTCTAATATAGACGGCCTGTTAAGCAGTTGCATTGCTTTCCATATAACAGAAACGATCAGCTGTTTACATTACATTTACATTTCTACATTTACGGTCGGCTAACGGGGCCTTTAACGAAGGTGGGACGTTGTGTTCATTGTATTTATATGAAAGCGATAAGGTTGTTTAAAGTTTTATTTAATTTCAAAAAATTAAAAAGATTTGTTAAGCTTAAAAATAAATAGATATGTATGTACATGTATTTATGTACGACGCATGTATTATAATTAAAAAAAAAATATGGAAAACAAAAACGCAACGTCCCATCTTCGTTAACTTCGGGATTTTTTAAAAGTTTCAGTCTGTCAAATCAAACACTTCCGAACATGTCGTTTTTTGCTTTTGCCTTGACTGCGACTGTTTTCATTTAATGAATCAGAAGTAAAGGCAACAGTTTATTTTTGTCTAATGACAAATGAAGATGTCGAAGTTACAGCACAATCTTATGACTTTTACTATCTCAACTGCAGCTTTTTAAACGCTGGTTTCTACAATACCAATCTAAAGCTTCGTACAGACGATGGTCAGATCTTACAATATTGTAAGCAGGCGTCGCCAACAGCAATATTTTGCTGACAATGGTGCGATTGTCAGATGCATTAACTTTGCACTTCTGCAAATACAAATGAGCTTACAATGTTCACACAGTTGTAAGACATTTTAGCCAATTTTAGTGCAATTTAAGCAACGCTGCTTACCAATATTGTAAGATCTGACCATCGTCTATACGAAGCTTGATTGAAGTGAAAAGTACATACTTTTGTATATAAAAGTTGTAGAGCAGGACCTTAGCACTCATAAAATTGTATGTAATTTATTTGCGTTTGGCTTGGAAGGATACTGCCATTTGTATTAAAAATATTATTTTAGGCATAAGAACGCTACAGATTGCTCGGTTGCTGAGTATTTTAGAAGTCAAATGGGTCGATTATGTATGGCAACCGAACTTTAGTTGTTACCAGTTGTCGAATATATAAACAGATGGCAGCTGAAGACGAATTATTTTGACAAATAATAAACATTAAGGCAACCGTAAAGTTTTGGTTGCTGCATAGATTTTTGAATTAACAGATGGCAGCTGAAGACGAATTCTTTTGACAAATAATAAACATTAAGGACACCGTAAAGTTTTGGTTGCTGCATAGATTTTTGAATTAAAAAGTCGCCAATAGCTAAAATATATGTTTTTGTTTAGTTTTTGAGATTTTTTATAATTTTGGTTTACACGATGGATAGAGTTCCCACGGCACAACAATTTAATTTACTTAAATAAGATACGGAATTGAATCCACGTACAATTAAAAACTTTTAACAGTGGATATATTGCTGTTGACCGACGAATTTGTGTTTAGGGCTTATAAGTTCAATACTAAATAAGTCACGAAATTTTTGAGAAGACGAAAAGCAAAAAAATTTGTTTATAATTCTGGCGAAATAAAATTGGTGTCGCCCAACACGTTAACTCCTTCTTCTTGGGCATCAAAAAAGTAAGTGCACGGAAGTCATCATATTTTTTTTAACACATTCCACCACTAGTGGAGAATGATGGTATGTATATTTACTAGGGTGTTCAGTCGATTAACTCTTGTTCGAATAATCGAACCATTTTAGACAAAATTGTTCAAATATTTTAAAATGGCTAATTTCAATTAAAGGATTAATCGAAGAATTTATACCGATTAATCGAATAATAGTAGTGTATAGTATTTCTGTTAAATGTATAATTTTTTTAAAGTTTTAAGTCGAATAAACAAACCAATTGTATGTATCCGTTGGAATAAAAAAGAAAACAGTACTGTTAAGTGAATAATTTAGCTTATATTTTTCTTGCATTTTTTCAAAACGATAAAATAATTTATTTCCCAGAAGAGAAAACGACAAATGTATGTTAACTTAAAGATTTTTATTATTTTATCGGGTATGTTCTAGAAATCGAAATGAAGTAAAATTCAAAACGAACGATTATTTAAATTCAATTATGTATTTACAAAATGACAAAAATAATAGATACTTCAAGAATGAAGTATATCAAATGGAATATTTTTATGATTCTTCATTACAGGGTCGTTTTTAAAATTTGCTAGATTTTAAATCCACTTCATTTGGATTTCTAGAACACGCCCGTATTTTTAACAAAATAGTTCATGCGCTTCTCTCTTTAGAATGAGTTTGGTTTAAAAATCTTGTACGAAGGATAAATATAATATTGCTCAATGTAACAGGTGTCCAAAAATGTATTAACGTAAATGTTATTCAAAAACTTCACTAAATTATCACTTACACAGTGACTATGACATAGTACTTGAAGAAGATGCTCCGCCAACTAAATCAAAAGGAGCTACAAGTGGTCCAATGAATAAACAAAATACTTCGATCGATTCTCTAGAGGAAATTATTTGCAGAAGCATAGCAGAGGATGGAATGTCTGTGAAAAGTTTAAGAAATTTCAAAGTTATATTGACTCTTTTAAAATCTAAGTGCCCGAAAGTGAAGCAACAATTAGGAGCTACATTGACAATATTTATTTAAAAAAAAAATGATTATTTACTCAAGTACTAATTTTTCCTAAAATTATCGAAAAAAATCTCGTAATTTATAAAATTTTTGGATTTAGAATTATCCGGATTACCGCATGTATGTATTAAAGACCTGCACGAGTGTATCAGTAAGTATTGTTAAAACAGATACACCAGATATTTATCTGTTACTACTGATATAAATGAGAGAATTAGTGTAACTGATATTGTATGGTTTTGCTTTTGCCCACTCACCATATCTTAAAAACAAAAACAGATGCTTCCAAGGGGCGAATTTATCGATTACAGAAGCGATGAAGTGATAGACACGAGTAAGACAGTAATGCACACCATCTCAATTACAACCTAGCACACTTTTTCGAATGCATTGCCGCATTTGTGGAGTGAACGCCTACCACTTGCACACAAAGTAACCGGGATTGTGAAGTGTTCATTCAATAAATATAAACTCCGTACTGCCCCACACACATTGTAAGCAGGCAGTAGACAGTCTATACACCATCTCGCTTACTTCGTGGGAAGGTAGGAAGCGCACTGCACACTGCTTCGCACACATTGTAAGCAAACAGTGGGCAGTCAATACACATTCTCGCTTACGTCGTGGGCAAGTGGAAGGCGTCTTGCACACTACTTCACACACATTGTAAGCAGACGGTGGGCAGCCAATACACATTCTCGCTTACGTCGTGGGCAAGTGGAAGGCGTCTTGCACACTACTTCCCACACATTGTAAGCAGCTAGCTTTTTTAGATTTTTGTGTTATTTCAGAATTTTCATTAACTGCCTGTTTTCAGAAAACGTAAACAAGTGAGTGAGTGAAAAATTACATTGAAAACAACATTAAAAAACGTAAATTTATTTTTGTTTTCTATATAATTTCTCACTCACTCACTCAGTAGTTTACGTTTTCTAAAAACAGGCAGTAAATGTCTTATATTTCTAGAACTAAATCCTTTTTTATAATTTTTTGTGGACATTTTTTACTTTTTGGACACTATTTTTATATTGTTCCTTTTTGCACAACAGTCGGCAAACATTTGAATCGCAATTTAAAATAAACTACTCTACAAAGTAGCAAATGAAAAATAACGGGACAAAACAAAAACCTGCACATATGAATACAGAATACAGAATATATCAGCACATTATAAAAGATGAACGAAATTCATTCTTGTAAATTCCATACACTGCCGTCATACACTTTGTAAGCTATAATTCACTGAACACAAAGTGTGACAAACTTCATTGAAGAGATGTGATGTGGTATGCAAAGTTCGCCGCTGGGTTATGGTTTTGGATTGAGTGTCATAACATTTTTTTTTTTGCTTACAAATATCTGTTGTCACCATAAGTATTTCTACAATATCTGTGGTTATCTGTTGTATGCTAAAATATTGTTGGCGAGTTGATGAAAATAAGAGAGTTTATAAAAACTTGTATAAGATCTCAACCAGGGGTGCCAGATGGTTTTAGTAAAAAATCGGCATATTTTCAAAAACAAATCGGAAATCAAATTATGAAAAAACGGCAAATTAAAATTACTGTTTAAAACACAATAAAACATTTTTTTAATGACAAAAACAACAAAGCAAAACAATTAACCATTACAAAATGCTTTAAAAAAAATAAATAAAAATAAATGTTTTATAAATTTTATATAATTAAAAAAATTCCGGGGTATCTGATAGCAGATTTATAATTTCAAACTTAAATAAAAAATGTAATAATTGACACAAAGTTTTATTAAAAGCATTTAACGGTTAAATGGAAATGCAATGGAAATGGATTTTATTTTTTAAAGAATATGTCATCCACATGTCATTTGTCGACTTGAACACACTGTTCAAAACGGAGCCTTGTTTTTCGAGAATTAAAAAAAAATGACCCAAAAAAAAAAATCTTGTTGTGTTTGTCTGGCATCAAAAATATCACTTGTCGTCGTAAATTATTTCTCAGCAATAGTGTGACTTTTAGCAACCTTTTGTGCTGCTATTATCTCCGATTTTGCGTCTATTAGCATACATTGGTTTTTGATTTGGCGGCTAACAGACAGAAGCTGTTTGTTTCATTCTTTTTCCTACAACATAAAAGTGATTGCCGTTGCTTTTTGAGCTTGTTTAAATAAAAAATTTTGCCATTGTTAAAAAAGCAAGTTGCAGCTGCTTTTGAAAAGTGTGGGCTATTTTAGCAGTAGAACTTTTCAATTTTGATTTTTTTTAATTAAGAAAATGACAAAATTTGGCTGCTTTTGCTAATATGGCGATAGCATTTTAAACCCTGGTTTACATAGCCAGCCAGCCGGACGTTTGAATTTCTTTAGATCGATTCCCCTTGTGCTTTAAGTCCCTTATATGAAGTTGTATATTTTTCAAAATGTGTTTGTTGTGTTAGACATACCATAAAAATACTGCAAATATGGAATATATATGTATAACCATTTTTTCCCTAAGTTACCCAAAATTAATAATTTATATAAAATACATAAACCAAAAATTACTGTATTGTAAGTGTTTCTCAAAAAATAGGCACTTTGATAATTTAGAGGCAAAAATCGTCCAAATGCCGATAAATCGTTAAATATGGCAGGCCTGATCACAATGATTCTCGCTTGTGTTGTTGTTGTTGCTCGACAATTTGTACTGCCACAGCATGAACACACAGTGTGTGCTTGTGAAATGTCTGGTTTTTTCTTGGGTTTTTTATTTCTATACCCTCTGCCGCAACTAGCTGGGTATACTTAGTTTGTCATTCCGTGTGAAACTTTTTTATTATTCGATCCTTAACCGCGAAAATAACGTAATCACCAAATTCAATTTTACAGGAGAGAGCTTTTTTTTAATTCATATAAATTTTGTATTAAATTTGTCGCTCACGATAAAATCAGGGACCAAATAATGGTTATTGTTTTTTTAAGGATACGGCAAAATTCCTTTTATTTTCATTTGGTTATTTTTAAGCATTATCGTAACTTATATATATTGGTTGTCGTAGCCAATTAAAATAAAAAATAGATTTTTTTTGTTAAAACCATTTTATGTTATTTTGGTTCCAAATAACCTTTAAAAAAGTAATTTTTTTAACAAACTGTGTTGTTAAAATTTTTCTTGAGGTATTATTTTCTGTGCATATGTTTTTATGTATATCATAGCTGGGCGATTCTATTCTAGACAACTTTTAACATAAATTTTCAAATCACACTATTTGACACTTTTTTGATGCCAATTTTAAGTAAAATATCAATATTTCAAAATAATATAATTTTTTTAGACGTTAGCTTAAATATAAATTTGTTGTGCACTTCGAATCATTAAGATTCATAGATTTGGCGCGAACAGAAAATTCATTGCATGGTGCACCCGTCATGGCTTAAAGAGCAAATTTCTTATTATTGGATTATATTTCTCTAAGATGTTTGATTTGATAATCATCGTCTGATATCTCATATTTCACAATAAAAAAGAATAATACAATAAAAGTTTAAAAATTAACAGAGTTTTGTGTTTTTGTAGTATGATCTTATGAAAGTGGGCCAATTTGGTTGCACCCGTTATGCACTTTAAAGCTCTCTCGTTGCTATTTGATCGTGTCATATAAATTCTTGTATATAGATAACAATAGTATATAAAAAAATGTTACCCCTTCTAGAAATAACTAAATTGCAAATGTGTTTCATTCTATTAGTAAAAGACGTTTAAAGCGTCTTAATGTTGCACCCGTCAGAATAGAATCGCCCAGCTATTCATTGTACATTATTTGTTAAATTTATTTAATTCTTCTTTAGATTCACTATATGTATATCAGTTTCAAATAATTTACGATAATGTCTTTCAAATTTCATTTCTTCTTTTGGAAGTTTAATTCACTATTATTCCAATTTATTTTATTCAAATTAATATTATATTATTATAGGTATTATTTATTATTTGTTAAAATGGTTATTTATAACCAAAAAAATATTTTTTGCTTTGATTGGTTACGACAACCAGAATAAAATATATATGTATACATATTAAATGATAATTGTTATTTTTAACCTTTACCTATATTTCATCAATATTAATGGTTATATGTACATATATGATTTTTTGTCGTTTCTCTTATAACTGTTAGGGTCTCTGAATAAAATTGTTCTTGCTATAAAAGCGTAATGGTACCTTATGTGATCATGACTTTTTAGGAGATGATGCAGTGTTGCCAATAAAGTAATTAATTAAAAAAAAGGAAAATCGAAAATGACTGTTAGACAAACACATTTGCACAAAGTCACATTTGCTTTTATGTATGTAGGTTATTTCCACATAAAATGTAGCATACTTTTTCTTTAATGTTTTCAAATAACACATTTTTGGTTTGTAAAAGACCCAACATTTTTTTAACAAAAACAAAATACATACATGTGTTCAGTTGTTTTAGTAATTTTTTACAATAATTTTTGTCTACATGTCTTTTAAACAAAAAAAAAAAAAAACAAAAAAGAGCATCAAAGAAAAAAAAACAAATATACCTATACCGTTACTAAAATTTTCAAAAATGTTTGCTTTAGCAAAAAGCAGCACGTCGCACAGTGGTATTTTTTTGGCAAAAAGTCTATTTTTTTACAGTTATTTTTTAGAAATCTAATGATGCAATTCTGTAAAGAACTGTTTCATTAGTAGAAAACCATGATTTGTTTTCGAAAAAAATAAAATTTTGTATAAAAAAGAGTGTGTTAAAGTTATCTTAATATTATGCAACGAAAACTGATGAAAATTTTACTACATTTCAGTTGTTTATACAATAAATATGGTTCAACTACCAATAGTTTTAGAGCATTTGTATTAAAATATAGTATTTTTAATTTAATAGGAAGGAAAAAATATTTAAATTATATATATATTGTTTAAGAGATCTGAGCAAATCAAAATGACTCCAAAAAATTTAGCATTTGCAGTTTTCATTAGAAAAAAAATAAGTTAGCTCGGTCTACCTCCGTGTTGGTAATACTACTAAATGAAAGTTTGGAATGTTTTCTTTCATTTTATGTAAAAAAATTCTGCGACTTTTTGCGATCGCTGAACAAACTTATAAATTTTGTGATAAAACTCACGTATTTTTTGTGAATATTTACAATAAACTGCAATGTATACTTTTAGGCTTTTACTTTTACTTTTTAATAACTGATTGACAGCAATATCGAAAAAGTGCATAACAAAAAAAGAAAAACAAAACCATATGATTATTTGAAATAATAATATTTGCCAAAAAAAGTTTAAGAAAATTATTAAACGTAACTAATATTTAAAATGGGTTCATTTTGTGTTTCATATAGTGAATTGTGCAAGGAACTTATAAATTGCAATAATAATGTGGATTTATTAACTGATTTCATAAAAACAAAAAACATGGTGCTTACTATTAAAGAAATTCAAATTGTGAAAAAATCAGTTCAAAAGCGATTTCTTAGTCACTTTTTTAAACGTTGGGCCGAATCTCACAAATTTTGGGTTCTATGGGCGGTGGGTAGAGGGCGTGGCCAATTTCGATGAAACTTTATATTTTTCTTAATTGAGCTTAATAAAGGCTCAGAGCAAAATTTCAAAAACTTTGGGCCAAAAAAAAATTTTGGGTTCTATGGGCGGTGGGTGGAGGGCGTGGCCAATTTTGATGAAACTTTATATTTTTCTTAATTGAGCTAAATAAAGGCTCAGAGCAAAATTTCAAAAACTTTGGGGCAAAAAAAAATTTTGTGTTCTATGGGCGGTGGGTGGAGGGCGTGGCCAATTTTGATGAAACTTTATATTTTTCTTAATTGAGCTAAATAAAGGCTCAGAGAAAAATTTTAACATTCTACGAGCACTCCTTATATTTTTTGCCAAACATTGTATGGACAAATCCCTCTGTGCGTCGTAGGTATAATAAGAAACTAGTGTTGTTGTTGCTTGGCAATTTGTACGACAAAGATGCCCAGTAGTGGCTGATATCAGCAAATGAAACTCACACGTATACTTACGCTCTTTTGTTTGATCGTCAATCAACCAATAGGAAATCAGCATGTTGAGTGGGAGAGACAAACTACACTGGCAGAACTTCTGTGTCTTATTTTACATTTTATTTTTTACATTCACAAAGAGTATTACTAAATTAAGGAAAAAATATTGTATTCTATTAATTTGTAATTTTCAAATAATATCTACATTGTTTTGCATTTAAGCTAACGATATGTGTTTTGTTTGTGAAAAAAATTCTTTGTACCTGAAAAGGGTCACTTTTACTTTCGTTAAAAAGATGTACCTAAATGCAGAAATTATTAAGAAAAAATAGCCACAATAATTTGTTGGTATTTTGTGCTTGTAAAAATATTTTTGTTTCTGTACCAATCGCGTCGGTGGGTTTTTTTCTTTGAAAACACTTTTCTTAAGTAAGTAAAAATATTTAAAAACAAGTTAAAAAAGTCTTGTTTTCCTACAATTTATGTGTAAATATAACCTATACACATAAAAGCAAATGTGACAGCAGGTAAAATTTTTGGGTAAGAAGATGTGTTTTATTGATGTTATAATGAAACTTGTTGGTTTCGCACTATTTTTATTGCTTACTTTTTTATGCCACAAACTCGAAATTTTACAGGGAAGGTTTTTTTTAAATAAAATCAGTTTGAAAAAAGCCATTATTTTAAAATTTATAATGTAAATATTATTTATTCAAACTGATTTTATTTAAAAAAAACCTTCCCCTGTAAAATTTATAAACACTTCGAAGAATCTTTTTATTCCGAAATATATCATACTATCCAGATGTCCGCATATATAAATTATATATGTATGTATTATAGATATATGTATATATACCAATCAATACATTCAGCAAGAGAATTACTAAAATAAATACATTCACCAAGTGTATTACTTAAATATGTACATTCATTAATTTTAAATTTCCCTTTTGTTAAACAAAGAAACAGAAAAAAAATTACAACACCCGTCACACATGTGCTTTCGTCGCAATCTCGCTGACGACTAAATAAAATGAATAGCAAATTGTTTTCTTCCAGTGTTATTTCGTCACTCTCACCAATACTACTACCGTGGGCATCAATGTTGTACGACCACAGAACGAGCAGCCTGTGTGTTTTGTTTTTGTAAATTTTTTGTTTGGCTTTTTTTCGCTCGAAATACATTCACGCTCTCTTTCATTGAAAATAACGGTATCGTACAATAAGTAACTTATGGTGTTTTCTTTTCTACAAAAAAAAATACCACATTTTAAAAGGTGCATTTATAAAATGTCTTGCCTTACATGTAATAATTCAATTTTTTATTTGACGAGAACAAAACACAAAATTAGATCGCCCTGTTTTTAACAGCTGACAAAAAGTTTGTTCTTCAATATATAAAAAAATATGTACATAAATCAAAAAGGATGTTCTTCAAAATATAAAAAAAATACACATAAACCCAAATTTGTTAATATATTAATATTAAATAAATAAATAAATGAACAAAATGAATGACCAAATTCCAATTTCTTTAGTTTGTTTTTCATAAAATAAGTAAACAAGAAAATACCTTTGCCAGATTGCGAATTTATTAACACCAAGTTTTTACGATTTCTTGATTTGACGTTTTTTTTTTCAAAAACAATTTTTTAACACCGAATCCATTTAAATTTTATGTCACTGACAACCTACCATTAATAACGTTATGCTTTCTTTTGTTTTTACTTTAAAATAATAGACAAAATTACTATTAAAACTTAAAAATTTTACTGTCCTGATTAGAGGCGATTTTTTTTCCAACTTCGTCTGGTAACCCTATATATAAACAGAAGCCATCTTTTTACAGGGCATTATCAACACTCTCGATTTAAACGGGGCGTAAAGTGCAATGCCTTATGCCATTTAAGGGTGAATTTTTTTAGAATAAAACACGCTGCCCTCTTAGAGAGCAAAGCATTTTTAAGAAACGAACACCAAATTGCATTTTTTTAAATAAAATGTGACATTTTTTGTAGAAAAGAAAACACCATTATTGCGAAACAGATATAAGCAGATATGATACTCTCTTTCGCTTTTTTATCAACTTACATCCACTCTTTTACAAATCATATCAACATCAACTTATGCTAAGTTCACACTTAGGGTTTTAAACGCGTTTAAGCAAAATGTTGATTTAGCTAATCAAAGCCGTTCACATTACATTTGAGATGATTAAGATGACAGACGATTAAGAAAAAAAACACGCAACAAGCACACAAAAAAACAACAAACAAATTTATATTTCTTTAAAGTATTAAAAATGGATAAAAACACTTTTATAAAGTTATTAGAAGGTTATTTTAATAATTTTAATGATGAAATTGTGAAAATTTATGAATTATTTAAGGAAAAAAATAAAAACATTAAGCAGAAATCTTGGCCGGTTGTACACGATCATGTTGGCGATTCTACATTTGAGGTATGTTCAGTGGATTCTATGTGATTTATGAAGTGATTTAGTTGTAATCATGTCAATTTGAAGTGATTAACAAATCACTTCAATGTATGGGTAATCATCTCGATTTTGAAGTGATTAGAGCTTAATCACGTTCGAACTGCTTAAACGCGTTTAAGAAGCCAAATGGTAACATACTATTATATCAGAAACACAAGAGCACTCATCCATACGCATCAACTTTAGAAAAAACACAGAAACAGATATAAACAGATACATCTGTGCAGGTCTTTAGTACATACCTCTCGCGTTAATTTGATTTTAGAAGTGTATAGATAACAACCACAATTTTCGTAAATTTGGTTTTGTTTTGTTTTTGTTTTCATGTAAATGTTCACTTATTCGCCGCGTATTTCAGAAAAGCCACGAAAGTCTTGTGTGCTCTCTTCACTGAAGGCATTTTGCATCAATATTAAACTAAAAACGCTTGTGCAAACATACTTATATCACACAATTCTAAATGTATTTTTCAAAGCATGCCGTGATTTGAATAAAAACATAAATAAATACGGGTGTTTTTCAATACGAACATAGAGTTGCAATCAATCCGGATTATAGAATACGCAATGAGCTGCAAAATTCTGTCCGGATTACCGAATATTCCGGATTAATGGAGTCCGGATTATCGAATTTACACTGTAATACCATACATATTTTACAGTTTGTTCTTGGTTGAGCAAACGACGCAAAATTCCCGCTACACAACAGTACTACATATATTTAAGAGCCTTGTTTTGTGCGAATTATTATTATTATTTTAACCTTAAATTGTTTTGTATTTAATTCCTTAGTGCATTTTTAAAATTTAATTGCTAAAAATCTAAAATTTTTTAGAACAAGAAATTATATTGCAATTGTCAAAACGTTTAAAAATAATTTAACTGAAGAATGTACATAGCACGCGTAAGTGCTGATTCGCACTCTTCAAGTTTTAGCCGTCAAGTCTTGAGCTTTTAGGAGAGAAGAGTGATACACTTTTACACAAGTCGTACGTATTACGTACTACGTTTTTTTTTTTTTTTAGATCAGAGATGCATTTTTGTCAAAATACGTATGACTTGTGTGATAGTCAGGCCTGCCAGAAGAATTCAAATTAAAAGTGCTTAATCGACAAAAAAAGTGCTAAATTGTTCTACAGTTAAAAACAAAAATGCTAGTTTTCTAACATTGATTTGTATGAATATAATAAAAACTTTACATTTCAAATTTTTTTAATTATTGCAGTAAAAAAATTTTAAACATGTCATTTTCATCTTTCTCATATACCAACTAATTTTGGTCCTTTTCAGATTAACCGATTTTTTTACAATATCATCCGATATGTTTAAAGTTTGGCAACAAACGCTGTCTAATTTTGAACATTCTCTTATTCGTATAATTTAATATAACAGTTCTGTTTTCATTCTAGGTCTCCGTTTACTCAAGGCGAATTGACTAGAAGGTGGGGTCAAATCAACATATGGTGTTTTTTTCGGTGGTCGACTTGTCAAAGTTTGTATACAAACCAGTTTTTTATGAAGGCAAACCTTTTTTTACAAGCAATATTGTTGACAATCCGAACACAGAAGCAGCGTTGTAGAGTTGACCTCACCTTCTACTCAATTCGCCTTGAGTTTAGTTTTTATTAAGCCCAATAAACAATTTTTATTTATTTGTTCATAAAAATAAAAGTAAAAATATATTGTCAGAAATCTATGCCGTAAGGAAACCGGCAGTGGCGGTACACTATTGACGAAATCAACAGCTGGCTGAAGTTAATATTTTTCAATACCGATATATGTATGATCATTTCTCCATTGAATAGAAATTAATTGAAATTGTCGTATGTTTTGTGGATTTTACATCCACATACGACATTTAAAAAATCAATCGACGATATACATATATATATATACATACATATAACGTTTGATTATTATATCCTAAATTGGTATCTTCGACTTACAAGAAAACAAGACGGCTTAACTTTTTTACTGCGCAAATAATATATAATATTAATATATTTTTCAACCGAGAACTACTTTGGTTTCTGCAAAAACTATGCGAAAATAACATATACAGATGTCTGAGTCAAATTACGGTATGTGACCGAATATTATAAGCCGTCTGTAAAACATGCAAACTCACATGTGACTTGATAATTTGACAAGTCAGAAGAAAAAAACATGTCGTGTACATGTACCTGCTGATCAAATCATGGTTATGGTTTATTGTAAGTAACATGAGGAAAAACAAGTAAGAGTGCAACATTCGGCTGTGCTGAATCATTTAAACCCTAACGAAATGCGGCGTCTTAGACTTCTCATCACCCACTTCCACACATTACATTTTTTTCGTGAAAAACACACTTCTCCGATCTGGCTGAATTGCAATAGTGAAATTAAACGGAGCATATGCGACAGCAATATATAACAACCTTGTTCCCATTATTTCCCATTGCAACAGACAGACGGACATCATTAAATATACTTCGTCACTTATAAGACCCAGAATATAAATAATAACGGTCAAAGATCAGTATTGTGGTGAAGGGTATACAAAAGTACAATGGCTTCCAATTCCTATAAATAGAAAAAGCCCGGAAAATGAGAAACTCTACATACCTACAAATGTATATATCACTCTTAATAAAAACAAACTAATTAAAAAAAAATTAACCACACACTTGCTAAAATTTGATTATAAAAAATAGGTCATTAAAATTCTTAATGTAAAGGGTGGTCCAACCAAAACGCACAATGTTAATTGTTAATAAGACCAAAAGTTTTCAGAGAATTATCTTAATATTTTTTATTATAATGAGAGACAACAGTTATATATGAAACAAAATATCGGTCAAATGCTCGCCACGTTTTTAATTGTAATACATATCTCTATTCGATAGTCCATATTTTCAATAACTCTGAGACATAATTGATGTTCAATGTCTTTAATGTGCCGAATTATCTCATTCTTAAGCTCTTGCATTGTTCTTGGCTTATTGACGCACACTTTTTCTTTTAAATATACCCAAAGAAAGAAGTCCAACGGTGTCAAATCACATGATCGTGGCGGCCAATCAACATCGCCACGACGTGAGAGAACACGACCATTGAATTTCTCGCACAAAAGAGCCAAAACACTGAAACAAAGAATTGTCAAATTATGTTGGGCAAAAATCTTGACGTTAATTTGTGACTCACAATTAACACCGTGCGTTATGATTGGACCACTCTATGTTTATTTTTATTAATGCAACACGTGACGAACAAAAATAATTAAAGCCGGTTAGAAATCGTGTTAGATTAAAAAAATAAATCAACAAAGTTGTGGAAAATTCCAAATTGGTATGATTATCGTCTGTCTAGAAGAGTTTTTTTGTATTATAAATATTTATTTTCTTATCAAATTTGGGCACTTTAAAAAGTGGGGCAGATACTGATTTAAAATTTAAATTTAAGTGTGAAGTGTTTAAGTGTGAAAGTAATTAAAATCCCCTTGTCATGTTAGATAAAGCCATTAAGGGAAAATATCATCCAACATACTAAAACTGAGAGGGATATCTACAACAAACAATTTTCTAAATATCGAGTCGGTATTGAATATTGCTTTTGTATTTAAAAGGAGAAATTCAAAATATGAATGAATTCAAATGATAAAACTATAAACGCAGCTTAAAAAGTTTTGTTATTTTATTTTTTTTTTTAAACACAAGAATTTTTATACTCTATTATTAAAATACATATTAGGATATTATTGTAATAGGACTTGACAGCATACCTTGTAAATACCCCAAATGATTTAACAACCGGATTTTACCTAATGATTCGAATATTAACCTGTTGTTGTAAAGAGAAGCGGGGTTTTCAGTGGATGTCCAGCTGCTAAAGAAGGCATTAAGTGCATGGTCTAAGAAATCGAGAGTTTTAGGGATCACCTAAAGAATATTTCCTCCGTTGCAAAAAGGGTGCAGTCAATACCTGGGATTCAACCAAAATTAAAAATTGAGAGATCTCTTGAGATTGTGGCTGACAATAAATTCTACCGGGTACCACGAGATTCAGTAGTCCCCGGTGACATGCCACCCATCTGACTATTAGTTGAGACCTCCGTTAATATGCTTCTTGCGAGAAATGCTTCCTGTCTTTCAGGGAGATCGTCTTTAAGGAAGTTTAGCCTGTCCACTTATATGGTACTTTCGGCCATGAAGTTGAGTTGTTGTTTAATCCCAAAATCGCGGGAAGAGATAGTACTAAAAAGCCCCTTAAAGGCTGATTTTTCGCCATATTTGCTACCTGCCCACACACGGGGCGGTTGCTGAACGCATGGTTTAGACCAATATGACCATGAAATAAGGCCGTGTCAGGTGCTCATGTAAATGCCTTTTATAACTGTATTAAAAGCACCTGCGAAGTAAGCAGTTATATTAGCTTCCGGAAACTATTTAAGAACCCTGCTTACATATATTTGCAAATGGAAAACTATTTCTTAAAGAAAATTGCTGTTAGAGTTCGAAAATAAACATTAAATATCGCTCCTTAGTGTTCGGTTTGGTAGATTTGGTGTTGGCGTAGTAAATCTTAAAAAAATAACGTTTCCCTGTTCGTCATCTTCGAGCAGAAAAATAATACTATTCTTATTCAACTCAACAAAAATATGAGAACATTTAATTCCGTTCGGGTTTTTTTAAAAAACCACAAACTTTATTGTGTTCGGTTCCAGCGCCCTTTTGGCTGGTAAAAAAAACCAAAAATTTTTTACAACAAAAAACATATACGAAAACAACAAAAAGACAGCAAAAAAATTTACACAAACAAAACACATACACAATACACACACAAGCTGTTCGTGATGCGGTCGATGCTAAAACTTTTTGGTTGTTCATTTCTTTATCAATGTAAAAAAAAGAAACATTATAGAACATTAAAATATAATGTTTGTCTACAGTATCAATACAATTGTTCTGTTTTTTAACGAAGAACAGAACACTATATAATGTTTGGCTCTTTCTTGAAAATAGTTGCGAACGGTATTAAGGGTGGCATTCGTCTATACAATCACTAAAAAATAGATATCGTTATTGGGTGTGTGAGCCGAACGCTAAATAATTTTCTGTTTATTTTCAAACACTGCTTAAAACATAAAATTAAACATGCAACGCCCTGAGTGAATGAGAATTTTTAAAGGGATATGGGACTTTTTTCATTACTATTGGGCCTAGAAACATAAAATTGCCGACGGAGAGTTACTGCCCCTCCGAAAATATCTAATCAATTTTGACGAAATTTAATGCCGTTATTACGGATCACAACTCAACTCAGTTGAGATGTAACTTTTGAATTTGTATATTTTGGTTTACAACTTTGTAATATTGCTGCGAACGAAAACATCAAAAACTCAACACAACTAGTTGTTTTATTTACACCGTTATAGGCGCCTAAATAGAAAGATCAGCGTTATTAAAGCAGATGGGTTTGCATATGGGTATTTCCACAGGAAAGTCTACTTTTTGTCACGTTACGACACCAACCATTTTTAATTGTTTCCCAAAGCATAATGAAAATATTATTTACTTTTTTGCATTTTGGTGTAGAGCGCAACTAGCTTTACATTTAGTGAACATGGTTCTAAAATACAAGACTAGTTGATTGGTGTCGTAACGTGACAAAAAGTAGACTTTTCTGTGGAAATGTCCAAACATGTTTATCAAAGCCAGGAATATAAAGGGACAGATGGACAACTTCGATTTTGATGAAATTTAAAACTTATGTTGATCGATCTACACACAATAAAACACACAGGTTTTACATTTTTTTAAAGTTAGTCAAAAACTCATTTTGAGCGGGCAACGCCGCGGGAACGGCTAGTAACATATATAATAATCAACTGAAAATTTATTTCACTTTTAAAATGTATATTAGAATTCGTTTATTTCCTTTTACTTAATTTCTATTAAACTAGTAAACTTAATTTTAAAATATTAAAATTATATAAATTTTCATATTATTCGAAAGTGTATTCTAAGTCAAATTACAAATTTTAAAAGCTTTTATACTTTAATAGTCTTATTCCTTCAATATTTCCCAGGAATATTTTCTATATATATACATATTTATAGGTATATATACATATATGTATTTAATCACTGGTTTTTTCCAACAAGACATTCGAATTTACTTCAGTTTTTGACGTGTATAATAGTATAATAGTGTAAACTAGCCTTAAGAAATAACAGTAAATAAAAATCATATCTAATCTTTTAATTTTATTCTCCTTTTTCAAAACAAAGCAAAATTTTTGCTATAAAACCTTTGCACAGGTCTTCGAAATCATCAGTTAAATTTTTCAACCGTTGAGCAAAATGAAATTTTTAGTTATTTTCGCCTTGGCCTTGGCAAGTGCGTCGGCCGAAATTTATCAACGTAATATTGTTGTACCTGTCGCTGAAAAGGAAGGTCGCATTACAAATGGCAATACCGCCGGAGTTTTTCAGTTCCCCCATCAAGTTGGTCTTTCCTTGATAAAAGGTTCAAAAAGGAACTGGTGCAGTGGTTCCCTTATCAGCCGCACATGTGTTTTGACCGCTGCTCACTGTACCGAAGGCGTCTCTTCCATTACTGTGTACTTGGGTGCGACTGAACGCTTCTCTGCCGAAATTACCCACAACGTGTCTATTGACAATGTTATCACCCACCCCGACTATAACGGCGCTACCTCGGAGAACGATATCGCCTTGATTAAGATTCCCTCTGTTGTTTACTCCGCTAAAATCCAACGTGTTGAATTGCCCGCCATTTCCAATTCATACTCAGATTATAATGATACTTACTTTAATGTTTCGGGATGGGGCCGTATTTCTGACACTGCCAGTGGTATTACAAACAACTTGCAATGGGCCCGTATGCGTGTTATCCCAAACCGTGAGTGTGCTTCATATTTTGGAATATATATTACTTCCTCCCACCTTTGCTGCGAAACTCCCGGTGGTGTTTCCCCCTGCAAAGGTGATTCTGGCAGTCCATTAGTTTCGGAATTCAGCGAAGTTAAAATTGGTACATTAGTTTCGGAACTCAGGAAAGTTCAAATTGGTTTGGTTTCCTTCGTTTCTTCGTCCGGTTGTGAAAAGGGATTTCCCGCAGTCTTTACTCGTATTACCAGCTACTTGGATTGGATCAAATCGAATGAATGAATTCTTATTAAATAATATAAATACGATTTTTAATAATTTTTGCAAGTATTTGCAAAATTATTTATAGTTGTTTTATAAAATTTTTTTTTTATAAAAAATTTGTCAGGATTTTGAAAAAACTGTTATAAATAATATAAAATAATATAAATACGATTTTTAATAATTTTTGGAAGTATTTGCAAAATTATTTATAGTTGTTTTATAAAATTTTTTTTTTATAAAAAATTTGTCAGGATTTTGAAAAAACTGTTATAATTTTAGAAAAACGAATATTGCACTTGATCAACAAGAGCGTATTAACTCGAAATTTTTATTTTTTCGCTTTTTAGAAAACATCGCCACGTTAAACATGTTCACTTATACACCAGCTGTAAAAATATCATGCTATTTTGTCTTCTTTTTGGTAACGAAACTGTTGGTCTAAAAATTGATTTGCATATGCCTTTAATATTAAAATAAAAACCCCCTTTCAAAAACCTGTTTTATTTTTTATGAATAAGGCCGAAAGTGTTTTGCTTCTACTGAAAATATTTAAGTTTTGAGTTCAAACCTTCTTTATGATCACGTGCGATATAAGAAATTTTGTTTGGCTTTATCTAACAATGTTTGATTTTAAATTTAAAAATTATTGTCTTTTTTTAAAAAATGAGGTGTTCACAATGTTTTTAAAGCAAAAATTATTTAAAATCAAAGATCCTAAAACATGCTTCACTTAACAAAAAAAAATATATTACAATAATCCCTATGGTTATGCTAAAAAGGGTCGGAATAAAATCAATCGTTTTTAATCTTCACTACAAAATTAATAATAATCGGTGCAAAATTAAGAATATGGGGAGGGCAAATCCCAGAAACAGTCCACCAACCAAAAATTTTTCAAATTAATTTTTGGTTTTTAATAAGATTAGATTAGAATAATAAGACTAGATGTATAATTTCATTTTTGTATTAAGAAATATATATTTCGATCAGTGATGCCAGGAGAAATTAAAAAAAATCCCTACTTGCCTAAAAAAAATTCCTTTTTTCCCCTACATCCAAAAAAAAATTCGCTATATTTTTCCCTACGTTAAAAATTTAATTAACAACATTAATTAACAACAAGAAAAAAACCATATAAATAAGAAAATGCCATACACGCACATACAAAAAAAATTTTATTTCAAAAATAAGACTGTGTACCAATTTAAATTTGTTTTTTTTTTTTTTTGAAGGAAACACCTCTTATATCCTTTAATCTAGATACAAAACATAGCCTAATTTCGTATTTGATTTTTCATTTCATCATTTTTTGTCCTTTTTAAAGAGCTAAATATGTTAAAAGAATACCTTTTTGAACTAATTTTTTTTAATATACATAAGTATCTAATAATTTTTAGCATAAATAAAAAAAATAAATAAAAGGGAAGGCTCTGTAAAATATTAAAAAAAAATTTTTCTTCAGTTCCCCTGAACTAATATATATAAAAAAAATTCCGTTTAGAAATATATCCTTCCTTATCCTTATAAGTTTTAATTACACATTTTTTCAAAATTCGAAATTGTATTGTTTTATTTAACTTAAGCTAGATTTACACGATTGAAATTTTCTTCAAAATGGCTCTTCAAAATGCTTCAAACTCGTGTAAACAGCAAAATTTTGAAGAAATTTGCTCTTCAAAATGCTTCAAACTCGTGTAAACAGCAAAATTTCTTCAAAAATTTCTGCAAAATTTTGCTGTTTACACGAGTTTGAAGCATTTTGAAGAGCAATTTTGAAGAAAATTTCAATCGTGTAAATCTAGCTTTAATTTCCAAAGTGTGATTGGCTTTTTACATATTAATTTCTATGTAGATATTTCATTCATTATATAACCTTTTTTAATATTCGCATATATTTTAGTGAATGTGAGTGCGAATGCAAATAGTGAAAATAAGAAACTAGTTCGCAAATGCGAACGCGGAAAATTCGTAAAAAATAATTATATATTAGGGGCGCCACGAATATTTGGCTACACGGCTGTAATGACTCATAGTGTAGGATTTCTGATAAAAAATTTTACATTTGTACTTAAATGCTATTGTAAAAATTGTTATTTCAAATGAAAATAAGAAGAATACTTACGTGTTTTTTAGACAATATATTGAAAATGGGATACAATTTTGAAAGTTCCCTAGATTTCCCTTTAAATAAAATATCTGTCCTTCTTTCCCTACGCTTGAAATTTTCCGAAAAAATCCCTACAAAAAGGGAAAATTCCCTACAATTGGTATCACTGATTTCGATGATCATTAATACAATAATTTTTTACCAAATCCTACCCTAACCTTAATCTCTTAATATTAAACGTGAATTTAATATTATTTAAGGTGCTTTATGTGCTTACAGCAGACTACTGGAAAAACTGTAGAGTGCGTTGCGAGACGTGCGTCACAAAGGTTTCACGGCTTTTGTCAAAAAATCACAACATTTTTTGGCTGTGAATAAGTGATTTTAGATTTCTATTTTATTCAACTTTCTTTTAGGAATTAGATTTTGTATACCTTGTGATGCAAAATTCGCTAAAAATTAGTCAAACACACTTCAACTTTTAAAGTTACTTCCACTTTTTGTGGCGCGCGTCGCAAAACTTTGTGATCAATTATTTCGCAGCAAATACGTAAGTACATTTTAGGGATGCCAAACGGGAAATCCCGAAATCCCGAACCCCGGGATTTATTTTTTTTTTAGTCCCGGGATTTTTAATATATCAACTCTTGTGTACAAAAATGTTCGTTTTTATTGAATTTTTAAGCTTTGTTCACAATCAGAGCAACAATTTCATTTTTTCTTCTATCGTTTTTCTTCCCAAAGTATTTCATATATTTTCCTTTCATTTTTAGAACAAAAATGTAACTAAAATTTTTTAAAAATGTAACTAAAGTTGAGTCAATTTGTATGAAATTGTTTCTGAAGTTTAAAATAATTTTATTTAGTTTTGAATCATAGTATAATAAGTACCAGGTATGTTCATTAGGCAGAGTTTTCAATATTTACCCATGTAATGTCAAAATAATTTATTTGATTTTTAATTAATTTTTCCCATATTTTCTTTTGTTTGACGTTATATGGGTTTTGAAATTGAGAACAAAATTTCTAATGACTATACCTTGTACTTATTCTACCATGGTTTTGAATTAAAATTTTAACATAATGTTGTAAAAAAAATTAACAAATGCATAATATTGTTGTGGCTAAAATTTGCAAACGGTTTCTTAATGCAAAATGTGTGTGGTTGCAAAAGAAATTGTTGCTCTATTATGAACACCAAGTAAAAGTGTTTTTTTGATTGTGAACGAAGCTTTATACTCTATACAAAAAAAAAAATTATTAAAAATTATATATCAGTTGTTTTTTTTTGTTTTTATAATTCTTATTTTTGAGTTACATTTTTTTTTTTTGACAACGATTATTTAAAATTTATATTTTTTGCTTGATATATGACGAATATTTATTTCATGATTTTAATATTTTGCTTATTGATCACCATTATTTTAAGTTGAAACGAAATTTGCAGATTCACATTTCAAGCTTTTTTTACAATTATATTTACTTAAGACATCATACCAAAATAAAAATGATAAGTTTTATGCAAAATATAGAAATCAAAAATAATTGTTGCATATCAAGCAAAAAATAAAAATTATTAAAAATCGTTATTTGTCAACAACAAAATAAAAATTGTTTACAATCCAATTTAAGTAATATTCAGAAACTTAAGAATAACCCCCATATTCATAAAAAATATTTTGATTTTGAAAAGTCGTTTCATAAACATGTTATAAGCCTGAAAAATTTTTTATGAATATGAGGGTAAATGTTTATATGCTTACAACAATTAAATCGTAATTTTTATAAAAAATCTAACATACCTTTCGGTCCATTAATAAAAAAAAAATTAAAAATTAGCCTAAAAATATACGTTAAATAAAATAATTTTTTATACATAAACACAATCTGCCATATTCACAATCTGCCATATTCACCCAATTATTCATAAAAATTCCCGGGAACTTTTTCCCTTTTCCCACTTTTTCCTTTATAACTTCAACTGTAAAAATGTGAAAAAGGGGAAAACGCGCAGGAAGTTTTTATTTATAATTTTGTTGTATATATAAAATAATCGAAAATAAAAATTATATGGGGTATCCACAAGGTGTGCTATCATGTTATATTGTCTGACGTTCAAACATTTTAGAACGGTTTAAAAATATTGTTGTTGTTTTGTAAACAAAAAGTGTCTTAAATTAATAGAACTTTGCTTGCTTTGTTTATTGTGCTTTCGAAATTAATAAGAAGAGACCTGCGCTGAGCGGCTGAACTGAGCCGCATTCGTTTTTGTAGCCGTCGCCGTTGATGGTATAGTTTATCCGGCTAATATCCGAATTTAACCTGCGGCTAGCAATTTTTGCTACAAAACCCTAGCGGCGTCAAATTATATCGGCCAAGGACTCTGATGTTTGGTTTGTGATTTGCGTTTAAAAAATGGAAAATAGTCTGGTAAGATCTAATTTAATTTATTAATTCATGGATTAGAATTAAAAAATATTTTGATGTTAGGTAAATATTTATTTTTTATATTTGTTTTAACTCAGCTGATTTAAATTAAAAATAGCACACTAAATTATGAGGGGTTGTTCACAACAGTCGTATTTTTTATGTTATTATTTTAAGACTTATGACTTTATGACACCTTGTGAATCCCCCAATAATGTTTGTATGTATATTTGCAAATATGAAAACATACACACAAATTCAAAATATTTTGAAGTTTCAAACAATTTTTTAAATTTTTCAATTAACTATATTGAACTTAAGTAGAGAGCTAGTTCTCTGTTCATCATAGCTAGACCATAGTGTCCTAGATATGGAGCAGCTGGATTTGCAAATCCATCTCACCTACGCAATTCTATAAGAATCGCGCTTGATAAGTGACTAGCTTGGAAGGCCAACAAATTTATCAATGAATGTATCATCCATGATACCACCTCGTTTGGCAAGCTCAAAAAACATTTTTGTTTGCGTTTATAAAATTTTGTATTATAAACCAAATTGTTCTTTCAATTTATATTTTATTATTTGATAAACATCATTATTTCACCGAGTTTATTTTCGTTTTTGCTATCCAATCTCGACTTAAGATGTTTTGTTTAAATGCAACAGATATATTTCTCGATATGCGAGAAATATAGCCAGTAAAGACCCTTATGGCCTGTCCATGGAAAGTACTTTCATCTGACAGCCCACTACCGTGTGCCGTGTGTGCCTGTATCTGATATGTTTGCGCATCTATTATTAGTTTGCGATGCTCATTTAAACCAGCGGATGCCGATGCTTGTTTGCTGCGTAGCTTGGCTATATTTTTTAACACAGCATACATCAGTTATGCCAGATGATGCTTTAACGAAAGCGCTGCGCGTCAGATGCAGCGCAGTTATGCATTTTCAAACAGGCCCTGTGTTTAAACATTTTAGGGGATGCATAATTTGAATTATTCGATTTTAGAAATTATAGTGCATAACTGATCGTTTCGAAAATGCAGCATTGCAGATTAGGAATTTTTGGGGACTTTAGACATTGATTTAGGAATATGTATAAGTTAACAATTTTCTGGCAACACTGTTCTCAATGATTTAGCTAAATGTTCTTGTGTTTGACAATGATTTTTATAAAGAAAGTCTTGATTTCTTAAGCCCTTATGACACTACATTTTTAATGCATTGTTCAAGTTTTGGTGAACAGTACAAATATAATGTAATACAAAAATTTACCAAGTGCAAAGAGTTAAGCTGTATTAAGATAAATGGCAAACTGTCAAAAATTTTACTAAAGTTATCGATAAAAAATGAAGTTATGCCAAAAAAAATGTAAAATTGTTTAACTTAAAATTGACATTTCCAGCTTGAAATATTAAAAGTGTTGCTGAATCAGCGGTTTATGAGCAAATTCAGCGATTTACTGCTTTTTGTTTTTAGGTTTCTCATAAACAAAAAGTTGGCAACATTTAATAAAATAAACCAAACAGGGATGGCTAAGTTGTTTCAATTGCACTTTTTTGTTGATACTTTTTAAACTAAGATTTATAATACCTTTTTGTGGTGTTTTTTATGAACAAAAATAAAATTAATTTCAACTAAAAAAATCTTTTAGTACAATTAGGGTAAAAAAGTAAAATTTTTAAAGGTTGTTGGTACAATTTTAAAAATTCTCGACCCCATCCCTGAAACAAAACCATAACAAGAGAAAAAAAACTTTGTTTACATTTTTTATAGTTTGCTCTTTCTAACATTTACTGTTTCTTTCTATCAATTCTATATCAATTAATGAATAAAAAATGTAGTGTCATAAGGGCTTTACCAAATGTCTTAAACTGTGTTAAATGCGCACATATTTTTTTTAGAAGTATGTAAATGCATAAAAATCCGTCCCTGTCAATAACTATAAAAATACTTATAAAAAAAATACTGTTTATCGTCAATTAATTTTCATTATTATTTTCTTTTATAAATATAAATAAATACTTAATCATGTTGAGGCATGTTTCTAACTTACTAAAACTTAATTTAAGACTTTATTTAGCTTTAGAAAAAAAAAATCGTTTGGCTGGTTAAAACATGCAACATTTCTTTTTTTTATGGATAAAATGAAAAGATTTATAAGCGTATTAAGTTGTAAGAAATAAAAAGAAACATTTATTTTAAAGAAATTGTAAATCAGCATAATTGCTGGTTTAAAAAGAGTCTTGCCATAGAAATGTTTAATACGAAATTCACGTACATATTTAATTTTAGCGGTTTTGAAGTTTTTTTTTTAATTTTTTTTAAATTTAAAATTTTATTTTTAGAATACGAGTATGTCAGGTATTAGTTATTTTGTAAAATATTTGTTATCAGTTTATGAGCTCTTATCCGTAATAAAATAATTCTACGGAATTTGTAAATTTTCGTTGCTTGTGAATTTTTGGCATTTCAAATTTTAAAAACATTGTAAAGGATCTTTCATTAATGTGCGATTAGTTTGGCACTTTGCTTAAGCAAATGGCATTTGACGAAACTGAACGAAAAGTTTTATTAAGTTTTATATGTATTCGCACAGTTGCTTAAGTTGACTTGAGGTACATGTAGCCGACATGTTTTTTACATCTGACTTGTTAAATTTCCTACTACAAAATACAAACATATCGTGTGTTACCTTAATAATATTGCTTCTGTATAGGCCAGATGCAAAGTCATCTGACAAAATTTCAATTAGAGCGTGTTTAATTTTCTTCTGACAAACCATCTGACACTAGCTCTTTTTTTTCAATTAGAGCGTGCTTAATTTTCTTCTGACACTAGCTCTTTATTACGAAAAAAATATATTGTCAGAAATCTATGCCGTAAGGAAACCGGCAGTGGCGGTACACTATTGACGAAATCAACAGCTGGCTGAAGTTAATATTTTTCAATACCGATATATGTATGATCATTTCTCCATTGAATAGAAATTAATTGAAGTTGTCGTATGTTTTGTGGATTTTACATCCACATACGACATTTAAATAATCAAACGACGATATTGTTATAAAAAGACTTGTGTTTCCTTCTGTGGCTGTATGTATAATAATTTAATATATTTATTACAAACTACAAAGTAGCAAATACAAATTACTCAATACCGAATACCAAATATTTAGAGTTGCCATTGAGGATTAAGAACATAATCCTATAACATCTCCCTTCTTTACAAAGTGATCTACAGTATTCATTAACTCATACATTGTGTGGTATTTGAAGCTAGGTGTATATAAATATAGGCATACTTATAGTATATATAAATTATGTGCATAATATAATACATAAAAACATAACACTATTAATATTTACAAATTAAGTTTCTTAGGTGGTATTATTCGTCTACCAGATCTACTACTATACATTTGATTGTTTTCGTAATTTGAACTTCCGATATCTACATTTGAATCCCTTTCAATATTGATGTTAGAATTCGTACTTTCATTGCTTGAGTTACTACATTCATTTTCCTTGCTTATATCCGTATTTGCATTGCTTACATTTTGTTGACTTTCATCATATACATGATTGTAATAAAAACAATAATTTTCATCATTATCTTTACATATTCTTTCATCCCTGTCATTCAATGGCTTCACCGATTTCTTCATTATGTGTTGCCTATTTCTTCTATATTCTACTCCATTTTCATCTTTTATCAAAAAAGATCTAGGTTCTCTACATCTCTTGAAAACTCTGCCGGGATACCATAATGACGTAGGGTTTTTCTTAAAGTATACTTTTTCACCTATTTCTACTTCTTTCAAATATTTTGAGTTTCTGTTAAATGTTTTAGATGATGCAGCTTGTTTTAGTTCGACTGTTCTTTTAAATTCTTTCTCATCAGTAACTTTTGGTTTTAAACTATTAGAACTAATAGGAATTTTTGTTCTTAATTTTCTACTCATCAACAGCTCTGAGGGGCTTGGTAAATCATTCTTACTTGTGGTACGAAATTGCAGCAACGCAATATACGGATCTGACCCTGATTCTTTGCACTTGTTTAAAATATTCTTTATTGTTTGGATTGATCTTTCAGCAAGTCCATTGGAACGAGGCAAATATGGGCTTGATGTTATATTATCAATTTCCCAGTCTGTACAAAATTCGCTAAACTCCTTTGAATTAAAAGGTGGTCCATTGTCTGATATTATAACTGCCGGAATACCATGACGAGCGAAAATAGACTTCAATTTCGTTATGACGTATCGAGCCGAGTAACCCAAGTTTAAGAATTCGACTTCAAAATACTTCGAATAGTAGTCAACAACCACTAAATACATTTTGCCCTCAAATTAAAATAAATCACAACCCACTTTATACCAAGGTATGTTGGGTATGTCATGATTTTTCAATTCTTGTTTTGGGTTGGAATTTCTGTATTTTAAACAAATATCACAATTTGATACCATATTATAAATATCATTATTGATATTCGGCCAGAATATGGAAGCTCGCGCTAAATTTTGGCAACCGCTTATTCCCATATGTCCTTCATGTAGGAATTTTAGCATCTTTTTTTGCAGAGATTGTGGAATTAAAATACGTTTGTTCTTGAATATTATGCCATTAACTATGTTTAGTTCATCTTTAATTAAATGATACTGACGAACTCGCGCGTCTATTTGTATTCCCTTATTGGGTTAACCATTCTCTATAAAATCAATTAGTTTTTGAAAAACTTCATCATTTTTTATCTCATTCTTTATTTCATTTAAATTTTTGCTTGGCATTGGAATTTGATGTACCAGTGCATTACATTGCAAATCAATGTCCCTATCGAAATCAGGTAGGGCTTTATCCACAAGCGGCGCTCTTGACAGAGTATCCGCTATGAACAGATCTGTACCCGGTTTGTACACGACTGTTATATTATAAGACAATAACCTTAACATGAACCTCTGAAGGCGTGTGGGTATGCTATGTAAAGGTTTGTTAAACAACGGCACTAGAGGCTTATGGTCCGTTTCAACAGTGACATTTCTACCATATAAATATTGGTGGAATCGTGTGCAACCATATAATATGGCAAATAGCTCCTTTTCAATTTGAGCATAATTAGCCTGACTGTTGGTTAACGATGAAGATGCATATGCTATGGGATTTTTCCCATGCATTATCACCGCTCCTAACGCAAATTTCGAAGCGTCGACGGACATCGTTATAGGCTTGGAATTGTCATAATAAGTTAAAACTGGTGACTTTATGATTATCGTTTTTAAATTATCAAATTCTCTTTGCTGCTCTTCGTTCCAGCACCAAACAGAGTTATCTTTCAAAAGATCTCTAAGGTGTTTATTCTTTGCTGACATATTATCAATAAATGGTCCTAGGTAATTAATCATACCCAGGAACCGTTGTAAATCCTGTTTATTTTTAGGTATTGGCATAGATACTATTGATTCTATTCTTTTTTCGTCCGGTCTTACGCCATGCTCATTAAAAATATGACCTATAAACTTGATCTCAGTTTTAAAAATTTCGGATTTAGACTTATTAAATTTTATGCCGACAGTTCTGCCACGTTCCAACACTTGACTTAAGATCTTGTTATGTGTTTCAACAGTAGGTGCATGAACCAGGAAATCGTCCATGTAAATTACCAGCCCTGGAATATCTCCAAAAAGCTTCACCATTTCTGAATGAAAAATTTCTGGAGCAGAACTTATACCGAAAAGTAAACGCAAAAACCGATACCTGCCAAAAGGCGTGTTAAACGTACACAGCCTAGATGACTCTTCATCAAGCTGTATCATCCAAAACCCACACTGTGCATCCAATAGGCAAAAAAATTTAGAACCACTCATTTTTGATTTGCACTCATCTATAGTTGGAAAATCGAATCTGGGTCTTACTTTTGCCTTATTAAGGTTCCTTGGATCAAGGCAAAGTCTTAATATTCCGTTAGGCTTTGTGACTAAAACTAAAGAGCTTACCCACTCGGTAGGTTCCCTTACCTCCGTAATGACATTCATTTCTTTCATTCTTTTTATTTCGTTTCTTTAAGGTTGCTGAATACTAAATGGTACGCGACGTGGTGGGTCTATTACGGGTTAACTATTTTCTTTTAATTGCAAGTGACACTTCCCTTTTAGCTGACCTAATCCATCAAACATATCAGAATACTTTTCCAAAATGTTACCACAACCGATTGTGTCAACTATTTTTATTAAATTCATATTAGATGCTAATTCTAGACCTATAACATTGTTACAATTCAATTTGACTATATAAAAAGAAGTGTTATATATATTATTTTTGTACATAATTTCAACAAACGTTTTACCTATAACAGGTAGCTTTTCGCCACTAAATGTGACTATATTATGAAATACCTTATCTTCCATCTTAATACCTAGCGTTTCAAAGGTGCTTAGAGACATCAGGTTACTTTGGGCCCCAGTGTCCACTTGGAAATTGACATATTTGTTTTTCATTTGAACATGTATGGTCCATACCTTTGCTTTATTCTTAGCATCCTTAACTGAGCCAACAAAAAGACATTCCTCTTCTTCTTCATCAGAAATTTCGTCTTCGCATAGATTATTTACATATCTGTAGTTCCGCTTCATTCTGTTATTTGTCTTCATAAAACACATTCTTGCGTAGTGGTTTTTTTTACCGCAAGAATTGCAGACAACAACTTCTGCTGGACATTTAAATCTGTGTTTTTGGCCACACTTACTGCAATCTGTCAGTTGTTGTAATTGTTGACGCTGTCGAGGTGTGTGTTGACTTTGTTGTTGGTGTTCCGGAGTACAATTATTCTTAAACTGCCTTAGAGCCGCAACAATTTGTTCATCCGAACCTCCATTTTGTATTGTTGCTAAATTCTCTTTGGCCATTTCAATGCTCTTAGCTATTTCCAATACTTTTTTCCATTCAATGTCACCTTCACTTAATAACCGTTCTTTTGTGTTTTTGTATTTGTCAGAGAGTCCGCATATAAAAATGTCTTTAAGGAGGCTTTCTCTTAAAGTACCGAACGCACATGTATGGCTTAGATTTTCCAACGTGGTGGCATACTGAACTATTGTTTCCTCTATTTTTTGTTTCCTTGAAAAAAAAATGCGTGCCTTTCCATAGCCAAATTTATTTTTGGTATGAAATAGGAATCAAACTTCGCAACCAAATCATTATACTTCACCTCATCAATGCTTAGATTGAATGAATTAAAAATCTGCAACGCAGCAGGACCCATGTGATGAAGCAGGAGCGCGACTTTTCTTTTGTCCGGCTCTGCATTTAGATTGGTCGCAAGGAAATATATCTCAAGAAAACAATTTCAAGAAGGCTTAACTTTTTTACTGCGCAAATAATATATAATATTAAAATATTTTTCAACCGAGAACTAATTTGGTTTCTGCAAAAACTATGCGAAAATAACAGATACAGATGTCAGAGTCAAATTACAGTATGTGACCGAATATTATAAGCCTTCTACAAATGTATATCTAACTCTTAATAAAAACAAACTAATTAAAAAAAAATTAACCACACACTTGCTAAAATTTGATTATAAAAAATAGGTCATTAAAATTCTTAATGTAAAGGGTGGTCCAACCAAAACGCACAATGTTAATTGTATATAAGACCAAAAGTTTTCAGAGAATTGTCTTAATATTTTTTATTATAATGAGAGACAACAGTTATATATGAAACAAAATATCGGTCAAATGCTCGCCACGTTTTTAATTGTAATATCTCTATCCGATAGTCCATATTTTCAATAACTCTGAGACATAATTGATGTTCAATGTCTTTAATGTGCCGAATTATCTCATTCTTTAGCTCTTGCATTGTTCTTGGCTTATTGACGCACACTTTTTCTTTTAAATATCCCCAAAGAAAGAAGTCCAACGGTGTCAAATCACATGATCGTGGCGGCCAATCAACATCGCCACGACGTGAGAGAACACGACCATTGAATTTCTCGCACAAAAGAGCCATTGTTTCGTTGGTTGTGTGGCAAGTGGCACCATCCTGTTGGAACCACATATCGTCCAGTTCCATATCCACAATTTCTGGCCACAAAAAGCGAACACTATTCGCGGTAACTGCTTGGCCGACCTTATTTTCAAAGACCCTGCCAGCCCTTAAATCGCACCAAACAGTCATTCTTTGTGGTTTTCAGATTTCCTACAGACCCGGTTTGCTGAAATTTGCACACAGTTCTTCCGATTGTGGACACATTTGGTCGATTATGCTGACCAAAAAAATCACGAAGTGCACGAAATGCATTTTTATTTGAACGCCCATTTTCGCAAATCGATTCAACAATCTTAACGCGCTGCTCAATTGTGTATCTCTTTATGGTTGAATTTGTCAAAACACTGAAACAAAGAATTGTCAAATTATGTTGGGCAAAAACATTGACGTTAATTTGTGACTCACAATTAACACCGTGCGTTATGATTGGACCACTCTTTGTTTATTTTTGTTAATGCAACACGTGTCGAACAAAAATAATTAAAGCCGGTTAGAAAACGTGTTAGATTATAAAAATAAATCAACAAAGTTTATATAAATATTTGTATTATAAATCTTTATTTTCTTATCAAATTTGGGCACTTTAAAAAGTGTGGCAGATACTGATTTAAAATTTAAATTTAAGTGTGAAAGTAATTAAAATGCCCTTGTCATGTTAGTTGAAGCCATTAAGGGAAAATATCATCCAACATACTAAAACTGAGAGGGATATCTACAACAAACAATTTTCTAAATATCGAGTCGGTATTGAGAATTGCTTTTGTATTTAAAAGGAGAAATTCAAAATATGAATGAATTCAAATGATAAAACTATAAACGCAGCTTAAAAAGTTTTGTTATTTTATTTCTTTGTTTTAAACACAAGAATTTTTATACTCTATTATTAAAATACATATTAGGATATTATTGTAATAGGACTTGACAGCATACCTTGTAAATACCCCAAATGATTTAACAACCGGATTTTACCTAATGATTCGAATATTAACCTGTTGTTGTAAAGAGAAGCGGGGTTTTCAGTGGATGTCCAGCTGCTAAAGAAGGCATTACGTGCATGGTCTAAGAAATCGAGAGTTTTAGGGATCACCTAAAGAATATTTCCTCCGTTGCAAAAAGGGTGCAGTCAATACCTGGGATTCAACCAAAATTAAAAATTGAGAGATCTCTTGAGATTGTGGCTGACAAGAAATTCTACCGGGTACCACGAGAGTCAGTAGTCCCCGGTGACATGCCACCAATCTGACTATTAGTTAAGACCTCCGTTAATATGCTTCTTGCGAGAAATGCTTCCTGTCTTTCAGGGAGATCGTCTTTAAGGAAGTTTAGCCTGTCCACTTATATGGTACTTTCGGCCATGAAGTTGAGTTGTTGTTTAATCCCAAAATCGCGGGAAGAGATAGTACTAAAAAGCCCCTTAAAGGCTGATTTTTCGCCATATTTGCTACCTGCCCACACACGGGGCGGTTGCTGAACGCATGGTTTAGACCAATATGTATTAAAAGCACCTACGAAGTAAGCAGTTATATTAGCTTCCGGAAACTATTTAAGAACCCTGCTTACATCTCTTTGCAAATGGAAAACTATTTCTTAAAAAAAATTGCTGTTAGAGTTCGAAAATAAACATTAAATATCGCTGCTTAGTGTTCGGTTCGGTAGATTTGTGGAAAACACAAACGCTTTTAGTGTTTGCGTAGTAAATCTTAAAAAAATAACGTTTTCCTGTTCGTCATCTTCGAGCAGAAAAATAATACTATTCTTATCCAACTCAACAAAAATATGAGAACATTTAATTCCGTTCGGGTTTTTTTAAAAAACCACAAACTTTATTGTGTTCGGTTCCAGCGCCCTTTTGGCTGGTAAAAAAAACCAAAAATTTTTTACAACAAAAAACATATACGAAAACAACAAAAAGACAGCAAAAAAATTTACACAAACAAAACACATACACAATACACACACAAGCTGTTCGTGATGCGGTCGATGCTAAAACTTTTTGGTTGTTCATTTCTTTATCAATGTAAAAAAAGAAACATTATAGAACATTAAAATATAATGTTTGTCTACAGTACCAATACAATTGTTCTGTTTTTAAGCGAAGAACAGAACACTATATAATGTTTGGCTCTTTCTTAAAAATAGTTACGAACGGTATTAAGGGTTGCATTCGTCTATACAATCACTAAAAAATAGATATCGTTATTGGGTGTGTGAGCCGAACGCTAAATAATTTTCTGTTTATTTTCAAACACTGCTTAAAACATAAAATTAAACATGCAACGTCCTAAGTGAATGAGAATTTTTAAAGGGATATATTTGGTACTTTTTTGTTCTTTAACTGGGACTTTTTTCATTAGTATTGGGCCTAGAAACATAAAATTGCCGACCGAGTGCGTAAGCAACCAAGAGGGGACATACGGAGATGCCCCTATTACGGATCACAACTCAACTCAGTTGAGTTGTAATTTTTGAATTTTTATATTTTGGTTTACAACTTTGTAATATTGCTGCGAACGAAAACATCAAAAACTCAATACAACTATTTGTTTTATTAACATCGTTATAGGCGCCTAAATAGAAAGATCAGCGTTATTAAAGCAGATGGGTTTGCATATGGGTATTTCCACAGGAAAGTCTACTTTTTGTCACGTTACGACACCAACCATTTTTAATTGTTTCCCAAAGCATGATGAAAATATTATTTACTTTTTTGCATTTTGGTGTAGAGCGCAACTAGCTTTACATTTAGTGAACATGGTTCTAAAATACAAGACTAGTTGATTGGTGTCGTAACGTGACAAAAAGTAGACTTTTCTGTGGAAATGTCCAAACATGTTTATCAAAGCCAGGAATATAAAGGGACAGATGGACAACTTCGATTTTGATGAAATTTAAAACTTATGTTGATCGATCTACACACAATAAAACACACAGGTTTTACATTTTTTAAAAGTTAGTCAAAAACTCATTTTGAGCGGGCAACGCCGCGGGAACGGCTAGTAACATATATAATAATAAACTGAAAATTTATTTCACTTTTAAAATGTATATTAGAATTCGTTTATTTCTTTTAAATTAATTTCTATTAAACTAGTAAACTTAATTTTAAAATATTAAAATTATATAAATTTTCATATTATTCGAAAGTGTATTCTAAGTCAAATTACAAATTTTAAAAGCTTTTGTACTTTAATAGTCTTATTCCTTCAATATTTCCCAGGAATATTTTCTATATATATACATATTTATATATATACATATATGTATTTAATCACTGGTTTTTTCCAACAAGACATTCGAATTTACTTCAGTTTTTGACGTGAATAATAGTATAATAGTGTAAACTAGCCTTAAGAAATAACAGTAAATAAAAATCATATCTAATCTTTTAATTTTATTCTCCTTTTTCAAAACAAAGCAAAATTTTTGCTATAAAACCTTTGCACAGGTCTTCGAAATCATCAGTTTAATTTTTCAATCGTTGAGCAATATGAAATGGTTAGTTATTTTTGCCTTGGCTTTGGCAAGTGCGTCGGCCGAAATTTTTCAACGTAATCTTGTTGTACCTGTCGCTGAAAAGGAAGGTCGCATTACAAATGGCAATACCGCCACAGTGGGTCAGTTCCCCTATCAAGTTGGTCTTTCCTTGCTAACTGGTTCACAAAGGCGCTGGTGCGGTGGTTCCATTATCAGCCAGATATATGTTTTGACCACTGCTCACTGTACCGATGGCGTCTCTTCCATTACTGTCTACTTGGGTGCGACCGTACGTCGTTCTGCCGAAATTACCCACACCGTGTCTAAGGACAATGTTACCACTCACTCTGGCTATAACAGCCAAACCTTCCAGAACGATATCGCCGTGGTTAAGATCCCCTCTGTTACTTACTCTGATAACATCCAACCTATTGAATTGCCCGCCATTTCCAAGCCATACTCTGATTATGATGGTGATTACGTTATTGCTTCGGGATGGGGCCGTATCTCTGACTCTGCCAGTGGTGTGACCAAAAACTTGCAATGGGCCCGTATGCGTGTTATCCCAAACCGTGAGTGTGCTGATATTTATGGAGGAGCTATTACTTCCTCCAACCTTTGCTGCGCCACTCCCGGTGGTGTTTCCACCTGCGATGGTGATGCTGGCGGTCCATTAGTTTCGGAATTACGCAAAGTTCAAATTGGTTTGGCTTCCTACGGTGCTAAGCCCGGTTGTGCTTTGGGCTACCCCGCAATATCTACTCGTATTACCAGCTACTTGGATTGGATCGAAGCGAATACTGGAGTTTCTTATTAAATAATATTAATACGATTTTTAAGTGAATAAATATAATTGCAAGTATTTGCAAAATTATTTATAGTTGTTTTATTAAATTTTTTTTTTTATACAAAATTTGTAAGGATTTTGAAAAAACATTTATAATTTTAGAAAAACGAATATTGCACTTGATCAACAAGAGCGTATTAACTCGAAATTTTTATTTTTTCGCTTTTTAGAAAACATCGCCACGTTAAACATATTCACTTATACACCAGCTGTAAAAATATCATCTATTTTGTCTTCTTTTTGGTAACGAAAATAAAACCCCCTTTCTCATAAACCTGTTTTATTTTTTATGAATAAGGCCGAAAGTGTTTTGCTTCTACTGAAAATATTTAAATTTTGAATTAAAACCTTCTTTATGATCACGTGCGATATAAGAAATTTTGTTTGGCTTTATCTAACAATGTTTGATTTTAAATTTAAAAATTATTGTCTTTTTTTAAAAAATGAGGTGTTCACAATGTTTTTAAAGCAAAAATTATTTAAAATCAAAGATCCTAAAACATGCTTCACTTAACAAAAAAAAATATATTACAATAATCCCTATGGTTATGCTAAAAAGGGTCGGAATAAAATCAATCGTTTTTAATTTTCACTACAAAATTAATAATAATCGCAGCAAAATTAAGAATATGGGGAGGGCAAATCCCAGAAACAGTCCACCAACCAAAAATTTTTCAAATTAATTTTTGGTTTTTACCCCTTCTGCATCCCTTGGATATGTGACCTTCCTATGATCCTTTGGGTCAATATGACCCAACAATAAAATGTAAACAACATTTCATATTTAAGTATAATAAAAAATAAAAGCGATTCTATGGATTATTTGACTGAAAAAATTATTGTCGATGATTCTGAATGAAGATGAACTCAATTCAATTATATTCAATAGGAAAAGAATTTTAAAGTGGAAATTAACTTACAATATCGCTTGTTGGGTCATATTAACCCAAAGGATATTAAATGTCTATAAATCGTGTTTTTAAATGGAAAAACTTTTAATTTTATTATTCTCATTTTTATTTAAATTTATAATTTTCGTCCCTGTAATGGATATATTAAAGTTTCACCTCCATATCTTCTATTTAAAGGGACAAATTTTGCGTTTGAAAACCAAAATTGGGTCAAATTGACCCAAGGAGTGCAGAAGGGTTAATAATATTAGATTAGAATAATAAGACTAGATGTATAATTTCATTTTTGTATTAAGAAATATATATTTCGATCAGTGATGCTAGGAGAAATTAAAAAAAAAACCCTACTTGCCTAAAAAAAATTCCTTTTTTCCCCTACATCCAAAAAAAAATTCGCTATATTTTTCCCTACGTTAAAAATTTAATTAACAACATTAATTAACAACAAGAAAAAAACAAATAAGAAAATGCCATACACGCACATACAAAAAAAATTTTATTTCAAAAATAAGACTGTGTACCAATTTAAATTTGTTTCTTTTTGTATCCTTTAATCCAGATTAGGGTTTTTTCCAGGGATTTCCCGTTATTTTATTTCCCGTTTTCCCGGGATTTTTCTTGCGGGATCCCAAGAAATAAAAAATTCCTCATAATTTCAGAAAATAGCTATTTATACTTTGAAATTTAGTTTTCTGTTCTCTAAAAATTAGCATCTGTGGATGGGTTGTGGATTAGATCAATTGGAAGAAGTGAGTACATGTATTTAAATCAATGTCTCCTGATGCAATTAATCTACTCAAAGCAGAATAGGCAGTGCAACAGTTGATAATTACTACATTTAGTGAAGTGAAGAGTTGATAAAGTACATGAACAAGTCTTAAAAACAGGAGATACCTAAACATTTCGCTCCTTTATTGCAACATAGTCATATCTACAAAAACAAACGATCTTGGCAAAATGCGATTAAAGTTTTCAAAATGTACCGATTTAAAGATATATTTTGCTATAACTTCGGTTCAGTTGGAGATATAATACGAGAAGGAAAACTTTGCTAAAGTTACTTAAAATTTTGAGATATGACTATGATGCAATGAAGGAGCGATATGTTTGTTAGGTGATAAACACAAATTTTCAATTTCAATTTGCGTTGGCTTATATACCCGTGAAGTGCGGGGAAACCGAAATAAAATAACATTTTGGAAACTCGTGTAAGATACTACAACATACAACTTGAAAAAGACATTGTCCTAAAGATTACAAATGGATCTATTGAAATGAAAAGGTTTGTTAGAAGCAGTCCGGTTGATGCTATTTTTGCATCATCCTTGACATACATTTGACTGACATAGACGTTGTTTATAAAAAAGAAAAAATTGCTTCTGATATTGAATCCGAAGCATGCTACAACGGTGCACTTTTAACTCTTTGTCCAACCTCGGTAAAAAATGAACGAAATTTTTCGGAAACGTGATAATAAGTAAATAAAATCAGGAATATACTTTTTGACGACTTACTAAGCGCTTTGAGTGTGTCAGAAAGTTATTTCCTAAGCCGTTAAAAAATTTTTGTATTTCTTAAAAATATTTTATCTAATTTATTAATTAACTTTTTGATCTCATATCTTGAGTACCTAAATTGTAATTTTGTTTTTATTATTGTTTTATGAATTAAATTGTTATGTTTATGTTATCTTTTTATCTTGTATCCAGAGCATAATACTACTGAATAAAATCATAATAATAGGGAATAAAGGTGATAATAATTCAAGTTCCTATTTCAATCTTCAATTAATTTTTTAGTATTGAACCATTTCTTTTACTTTCTTTGTAAACAAGTTCCCTTACGTTTTTTTTATAAAAGTTTTTTTCATTAATTAATAACAAAGTTTCATTTTTTTTCTATGGAGCGGGATCCCGGGATCCCGGGAAATTAAAAAAAATTTCCCGCTTTCCCGGGAATCGAAAAAGTCCGGGAAAAAAACTCTAATCCAGATACAAAACATAGTCAAATTTCGTATTTGATTTTTCATTTCATCATTTTTGTCCTTTTTAAAGAGCTAAATATGTTAAAAGAATACCTTTTTTAAATAGTTTTGTTTTTAATATAAGTATCTAATAATTTTTAGTATAAATAAAAAAATAAATAAAAGGGAAGGCTCTGTAAAATATTAAAAAAAATTTTTTCTTCAGTTCCCCTGAACTAATATATAAAAAAAAATTCCGTTTAAAAATATATCCTTCCTTATCCTTAAAAGTTTTAATTACACATTTTGTCAAAATTCGAAATTGTAATGTTTTATTTAACTTAATTTAAAAGGTGTGATTGGCTTTTTACATATTAATTTCTATGTAGATATTTCAGTCATTATATAACCTATTTTAATATTCGCATATATTTTAGTCAATGTGAGTGCGAATGCAAATAGTGAAAATAAGAAACTAGTTCGCAAATGCGAACGCGGAAATTCGTAAAAAATAATTGTATATAAGGGGCGCCACGAATATTCGGCTAAGCGGATGTAATGATTCATAGTGTAGGATTTCTGTTAAAAAATTCTACGTTTGTACTTAAATGCTATTGTAACTTACGTATTTTTTAGACAATATATTGAAAATGAGATACAATTTTGAAAGTTCCCTAGATTTTCCTTTAAATAAAATATCTGTAATTTTTCCCCTACGCTTGAAATTTTCCGAAAAAATCCCTACAAAAAGGGAAAATTCCGTACAGTTGGCATCACTGATTTCGATGATCATTAATACAATTATCAAAGTTATTTACGGGAATACAAAATTTATCATTAATACGATTTCTGTATGACGTGCTAAATTCCCAATTTTCCATATTTGATAAATACACTGAAATTTATTGTTGAGGGAAAGCTAGCTTCTATGCGCATTTCACTGGTTGCTTAGGCCAGCTCATCAGGAAACCTTTTCCTAAGATTTTAGAAAAGCTAGAAATATTATACGAATAAAACCCTAAAGCGAATAAGAATTTTAAACACTCAAAGTTTTACCCGTAAGTAACAATCTCAAAGCTCAAACAAAACACCAACAATAAACAGTGAGTTTATCTTTTCTTACATCCCTCTACAATTGGTTGGGTTCTTTCCGACTCGAATTGTAGTTATAAGTGGGTAAAAAGAAAAAACAAAATTAAAAAACAAATTGTTTCATTCTATTGTCTTCGTAAGAACAACAAAAAAAACCAATTTGCCAATTCAGTTTTCTGCACGGGCACATGCGAGTATATTATCAAAGTTATTTACGGGAATACAAAATTTATCATTAATACGATTTCTGTATGACGTGCTAAATTCCCAATTTTCCATATTTGATAAATACACTGAAATTTATTGTTGAGGGAAAGCTAGCTTCTATGCGCATTTCACTGGTTGCTTAGGCCAGCTCATCAGGAAACCTTTTCCTAAGATTTTAGAAAAGCTAGAAATATTATACGAATAAAACCCTAAAGCGAATAAGAATTTTAAACACTCAAAGTTTTACCCGTAAGTAACAATATCAAAGCTCAAACAAAACACCAACAATAAACAGTGAGTTTATCTTTTCTTACATCTACATAATTTTTTACCAAATCCTACCCTAACCTTAATCTCTTAATATTAAACGTGAATTTAATATTATTTAAGGTGCTTTATGTGCTTACAGCAGACTACTGGAAAAACTGTAGAGTGCGTTGCGAGACGTGCGTCACAAAGGTTTCACGGCTTTTGTCAAAAAATCACAACATTTTTTGGCTGTGAATAAGTGATTTTAGATTTCTCTTATATTCAACTTTCTTTTAGGAATTAGATTTTGTATACCTTGTGATGCAAAATTCGCTAAAAATTAGGCAAACACACTTCAACTTTTAAAGTTACTTCCACTTTTTGTGGCGTGCGTCGCAAAACTTTGTGATCAATTATTTCGCAGCAAATACGTAAGTACATATTAGGGATGCCAAACGGAAAATCCCGAAATCCCGAACCCCGGGAATTATTTTTTTTTAATATAGGGATTTTTAATACATATATCAACTCTTGTGTACAAAAATGTTCGTTTTTATTGAATTTTTAAACTTTGTTCACAATCAGAGCCACAATTTAATTTTTTCTTCTATCGTTTTTCTTCCCAAAGTATTTCATATATTTTCCTTTCAATTTTAGAACAAAAATGTAACTAAAATTTTTTAAAAATGTAACTAAAGTTGAGTCAACTAGAACTTCAGCAACAATTTGTATGAAATTGTTTCTGACGTTTAAAATAATTTTATTTAGTTTTGAATCATAGTATAATAAGTACCAGATATGTTCATTAGGGAGAGTTTTCATCAGGGTAGGTATTTCCTCGCAAAGAATTCTTTTTTTTTTATCTTTCCCTCTTCGTTTCGCGAAAAGAAGAGATTTGTTGTTTTTGTTTCGTTTCTATTAACGAAGGCGAGAAACTGCTGTGTTTTCTTTCGTTGATATTTGTGCTGAAATAAAAAACCATTCGTTTGGCTGAAAAAGAAGGAAACGAAATGGAGAGAAGAAGCAAACAAAATTGTTTCTTCTTTCTAAATCGAAGGAAAAAAATAGAGGGAAATAAAAGAAGGAAAAAACTTTGTTCATTGAAATTTGTTTTAATGAATAAATAAACAATAAAATAAATAATATTTAAATATTTTTTCTTATTTCTGTATTTACTAAACCAAGTCTTTGCTTTTAATTTTACTTCATAACAATATAATTTCAATAAAAAACAGAAAAAGAATTCTTTATTTTTTCCTTCCTTCCATTCGATATTACGATTTCATTTTTCTTTTCTAATTTTATTCTCCTTCAGTTTGTTTCCTTCTATATCATTCCTCTTCGTTCTGCTAAACGAAGAGAAGCATTTGTGTTTGCTTCGGCAAACACAAAAGAAGGAAACAACAACAATATTTTCTTCTTTCTCGCGATAATGATAATCGAAAAGTTTTGTACAAAAAAACCTTCGCGAGAAAGAAAGAAAAAAGAAATTCATTTACCTACTCTGGTTTTCATTATTTACCCATGTAATGTCAAAATAATTTATTTGATTTTTAATTAATTTTTTCATTTTTCCCATATTTTCTTTTGTTTGACGTTATATGGGTTTTGAAATTGAGAACAAAATTTCTAATGACTATACCTTGTACTTATTCTACCATGGTTTTGAATTAAAATTTTAACATAATGTTGTAAAAAATAATAACAAATGCATAATATTGTTGTGGCTAAAATTTGCAAACGGTTTCTTAATGCAAAATGTGTGTAATTGCAAAAGAAATTGTTGCTCTATTATGAACACAAAGTAAAAAAAAGCTTTATATAAAAAAAAAAAAAATTATATTTCAGTTGCATTTTTTTGTTTTTATAATTCTTATTTTTGAGTTACATTTTTTTTTTTTTTACAATGATTATTTAAAATTTATATTTTTTGCTTGATATATGACGAATATTTATTTCATGATTTTGATATTTTGCTTATTGATCACCATAATTTTAAGTTGAAACGAAATTTGCAGATTCACATTTCAAGCCTTTTTTACAATTATATTTACTTAAGACATCATACCAAAATAAAAATGATTAGTTTTATGCAAAATATAGAAATCAAAAATAATTGTTGCATATCAAGCAAAAAATAAAAATTATTAAAAATCGTTATTTGTCAACAAGAAAATAAAAATTTGTTACAATCCAATTTAAGTAAAATTCAGAAACTTAAGAATAACCCCCATATTCATAAAAAATATTTTGATTTTGAAAAGTCGTTTCATAAACATGTTATAAGCCTGAAAAATTTTTTATGAATATGGGGGTAAATGTTTATATGCTTATAACAATTGAATCGTAATTTTTATAAAAAATCTAACATACCTTTCGGTCCATTAATAAAAAAAAATTAAAAATTAGCCTAAAAATATACGTTAAATAAAATAATTTTTTATACATAAACACAATCTGCCATATTCACAATCTGCCATATTCACCCAATTATTCATAAAAATTCCCGGGAACTTTTTCCCTTTTCCCACTTTTTCCTTTATAAATTTAACTGTAAAAATGTGAAAAAGGGGAAAACGCGCAGGAAGTTTTTATTTATAATTTTGTTGTATATATAAAATAATAGAAAATAAAAATTATATGGGGTATTCACAAGGTGTGCTATCATGTTATATTGTCTGACGTTCAAACATTTTAGAACGGTTTAAAAATATTGTTGTTGTTTTGTAAACAAAAAGTGTCTTAAATTAATAGAACTTTGCTTGCTTTGTTTATTGTGCTTTCGAAATTAATAAGAAGAGACCTGCGCTGAGCGGCTGAACTGAGCCGCATTCGTTTTTGTAGCCGTCGCCGTTGATGGTATAGTTTATCCGGCTAATATCCGAATTTAACCTGCGGCTAGCAATTTTTGCTACAAAACCCTAGCGGCGTCAAATTATATCGGCCAAGGACTCTGATGTTTGGTTTGTGATTTGCGTTTAAAAAATGGAAAATAGTCTGGTAAGATCTAATTTAATTTATTAATTCATGGATTAGAATTAAAAAATATTTTGATGTTAGGTAAATATTTATTTTTTATATTTGTTTTAACTCAGCTGATTTAAATTCAAAATAGCACACTAAATTATGAGGGGTTGTTCACAACAGTCGTATTTTTTCATGTTATTATTTTAAGACTTATGACTTTATGACACCTTGTGAATCCCCCAATAATGTTTGTATGTATATTTGCAAATATGAAAACATACACACAAATTCAAAATATTTTGAAGTTTCCAGGAATTTTTTAATTTTTTCAATTAACTGTGTTGATTGAAAAAAATATTTTGATTTGTGTTTACGTTTCATATAGCCTTTTTTGCTGGTGGTCACATTTCAATTAAAGATATTGATTGAAACTTAACAGCATGATAAGTTTGTTTGCAGGCGAAAAATCAGTACGGAATTTAATTAATAGTACCAATTTCTAACTAATATGTTAATTGAAGTTGGTTTTTCATTTTTTCTGTGCAGTTACAACTGAAAACACTTCCCTAATTAGGTCCCTATTGAACTTAAGTAGAGAGCTAGTTCTCCGTTCATCATAGCTAGACCATAGTGTCCTAGATATGGAGCAGCTGGATTTGCAAATCCATCTCACCTACGCAATTCTATAAGAATCGCGCTTGATAAGTGACTAGCTTGGAAGGCCAACAAATTTATCAATGAATGTATCATCTACCACCTCGTTTGGCAAGCACAAAAAACATTTTTGTTTGCGTTTATAACATTTTGTATTATAAACCAAATTTTTCTTTCAATTTATATTTTATTATTTGATAAACATCATTATTTCACCGAGTTTTTTTCGTTTTTGCTATCTAATCTCGACTTAAGATGTTTTGTTTAAATGCAACAGATATATTTCTCGATATGCGATAATATCTAAGCCAGTTAGCCGCCCGCCTTATAGCCGATATTTCCGCCTGCAAGACACTACATCCGTCCGGAAGACGAAAGGAAACTTTTATATCCAGTTCCTCTATGTTCCTCCCGCCAACTCTTTCTCCTTTCCCCGAGCAGTCAGTATAGACCCTTATGGCCGGTCCATGGAAGGTACTTTCATCTGACAGCCCACTACCGTGTGCCGTGTGTGCCTGTATCTGATAAGTTTGCGCATCTATTATTAGTTTGCGATGCTCATTTAAACCAGCGGATGCCGATGCTTGTTTGCTGCGTAGTTTGGCTATATTTTTTAACACAGCATACATCAGTTATGCCAGATGATGCTTTAACGAAAGCGCTGCGCGTCAGATGCAGCGCAGTTATGCATTTTCAAACAGGCCCTATGTTTAAACATTTTAGGCGATGCATAATTTGAATTATTCGATTTTAGAAATTTTAGTGCATAACTGATCGGTTCGAAAATGCAGCATTGCAGATTAGGAATTTTTGGGGACTTTAGACATTGATTTAGGAATATGTATAAGTTAACAATTTTCTGGCAACACTGTTCTCAATGATTTAGCTAAATGTTCTTGTGTTTGACAATGATTTTTATAAAGAAAGTCTTGATTTCTTACCAAATGTCTTAAACTGTGTTAAATGCGCATATATTTTTTTTAGAAGTATGTAAATGCATAACAATCCGTCCCTATCAATAACTATAAAAATACTGTTTATCGTCAATTAATTTTCATTATTATTTTCTTTTATAAATATAAATAAATACTTAATCATGTTGAGGCATGTTTGTAACTTACTAAAACTTAATTTAAAACTTTATTTAGCTTTAGAAAAAAAAAATCGTTTGGCTGGTTAAAACATGCAACATTTCTTTTTTTTATGGATAAAATGAAAAGATTTATAAACGTATTTAGTTGTAAGAAATAAAAAGAAACATTTATTTTAAAGAAATTGTAAATCAGCAAAATTGCTGGTTTAAAAAGAGTCTTGCCGTAGAAATGTTTAATACGAAATTCAAGTACATATTTAATTTTAGCGATTTTGAAGTTTTTTTTTTAAATTTTTTTTATATTTAAAATTTTATTTTTAGAATACGAGTATGTCAGGTATTAGTTATTTTGTAAAATATTTGTTATCAGTTTATGAGCTCTTATCTGTAATAAAATAATTTTACGAAATATTTAAATTTGCTTTGCTTGTGAATTTTTGGCATTTCAAATTTTAAAAACATTGTAAAGGGTCTTTCATTAATGTGCGATTAGTTTGGCATTTCGCTTAAGCAAATGGTATTTGACGAAACTGAACGAAAACTTTTATTAAGTTTTCTATGTATTAGCACAGTTGCTTAATATGACTTGAGGTACATGTATACGACATGTTTTTTACATCTGACTTGTCAAATTTCCTACTACAAAATACAAACATATCGTGTGTTACCTCAATAATATTGCTTCTGTATAGGCCAGATGCATAGTCATTTGACAAAATTTCAATTAGAGCGTGCTTAATTTTCTTCTGACACTAGCTCTTTATTACGAAAAAATATATTGTCAGAAATCTATGCCGTAAGGAAACCGGCAGTGGCGATACACTATTGACGAAATCAACAGCTGGCTGAAGTTAATATTTTTCAATACCGATATATGTATGATCATTTCTCCATTGAATAGAAATTAATTGAAGTTGTCGTATGTTTTGTGGGTTTTACATCCACATACGACATTTAAAAAATCAATCGACGATATATACATATATATCAGAGCTGTAAATGAATCATTAATTTTTGAATTAATTCGTGAATCATTCATGCATTGAATTAGCAAATTTTGAATTAATTCTTTTCACACAAATAAATGAATTGAATTAAATTTGAATCAATTCAAACGAATTAGGCAGAAGTGAATTTAAATTCGTTTCATATTCAAATGAATCTGAAAAATGAATTGCAATTCATTTTGACAAATTCAAATGAATCTGTAAAATGAATTGCAATTCGTTTCTAATTCAAATGAATCTGAAAAATGAATTGCAATTCATTTTTCAGATTCATTTGAATTGAATTGATTTTGAATTAATTCAAATGAGTTAGAAAAAAAATTTAACAATTCATTTCCAACTCATTGGAATGGAATTGAATGAAATTTGAATTGAGTTTGTAAGTAAATCTAAAGTAAGCATCACTGTCGTTTTGTTATTCAACAATTTTTTTTGTAAAAGACAGCAAACTCGTTTTGTAAATCACCTAGCAAAGTCCAAAGACAAAAAATTCTTAGATTTAAAATTCCTATGACATACTGGAATTGTCAGTAGCTGCAGAATAGGAATTGATTTATTAGGTTTCGGCGAAAATCCTATCATAATGTGAAAATTTTGTTTTTTTGCTAAAGGAAACTTAAATTTTTATTTTTATCAAATAGTGTGAAAGTTGTACTTAAGAATCAATTTTGGTTTAAATAATCTCTTATTTGTATATTGTGGAATATTCTTTTTTTTATTTTTAATCGAATTTTAAAGATTCTAGCAACTTTGAATCTAACATTTAGTTACTTAGATTTTTCTATTTGTGGTAATTATCTAATCGCTTTGCAGAATAATTTTAAAAAACATTAACCATAACATTTTTAACATTTATTACAGAAACTCCCGAAAATTCATTGTTGCTCAATATTCCCTCCGAATCGGAATTTACAGCATATTTAGCAGATTCTTCAAAATCATTAAGTATGCTGCATAATTATCCAACGGTTAAAAAGGCTTTTTTAAAATTTAATGCGCCGTTACCATCGTCAGCTGCTGTTGAAAGATTATTTTCGTACGCCTCTATTCTTAACATCCCAAAACGTGGATCTCTTTCAGATGATAATTTTGAAAAGCTATTGTTGTTGAAGGTGAATGATGCATTCTAATTAAATCTAATTAGCCTTATTTTGTTACTAAAATAATAGCATAATTAGTTGATGCAATTAATTCCTATTATATGTTGCCCATTTACTAAAAGAATGTTATAACTCTCAAAAACACCATTTTTTATTTAGTTACGCAGAAATATTCGTTATAATCTGCTTCATATTCTGTCGAAATTTTATAATAATAACTTGCATAATCTCCGAGTAAGAAGATAATATGTTCTATAAGATTCCTTCTTTTCAATTGGTAGTCAGTTAAAAATGTTAAATGCGCTTGTGCGAAATCGTGTTTTTTTTTTTTTTTTTTTGATATTACACTCTTTTAGTAAATGAACGCATATGTTTAGCATATTTTTGAAACACAATTGTGTTTTGAACTACATACATTGTAATTTTTCTGATTTTTGTTTAGTTGTGAAAGAAAGTTTTATTTTTGTGAAATAAATACCTATAACATTACCAAAAATTTTTTCGTTGGGTTTTTTATTTAATTTTTTAAATTATTTATTGCCTTTTGAAAATTTAATGTGTTTTGTCGTTCAGAATAAAAATAATTTCTTCTTGAAGAAATAAACTCCAAATACTGAAAAAAGAAATTTTAATTTTTTATTCCCCCTAGATCTGCTCTTGAATTTGATTGATTGCAACTCATTTTAGATTTCATTCATTTGAATCGTTAATTTTTTTTTCTAACTCATTTGAATTAATTCAAAATCAATTCAATTCAAATGAATCTGAAAAATGAATTGCAATTCATTTTTCAGATTCATTTGAATTAGAAACGAATTGCAATTCATTTTACAGATTCATTTGAATTTGTCAAAATGAATTGCAATTCATTTTTCAGATTCATTTGAATTAGAAACGAATTTAAATTCATTTCTGCCTAATTCGTTTGAATTGATTCAAATTTAATTCAATTCATTTATTTGTGTGAAAAGAATTAATTCAAAATTTGCTAATTCATTAATGAATTAAAATCAAAAATGAATGATTCATTTACAGCTCTGATATATATACATACATATAACGTTTGATTATTATATCCTAAATTGGTATCTTCGACTTACAAGAAAACAATTTCAAGACGGCTTAACTTTTTTACTGCGCAAATAATATATAATATTAAAATATTTTTCAACCGAGAACTACTTTGGTTTCTGCAAAAACTATGCGAAAATAACAGATACAGATGTCTAAGTCAAATTACAGTATGTGACCGAATATTATAAGCCGTCTGTAAAACATGCAAACTCACATGTGACTTGATAATTTGACAAGTCAGAAGAAAAAAACATGTCGTGTACATGTACCTGCTGATCATATTATGGTTATGGTTTATTGTAAGTAACATGAGGAAAAACAAGTAAGAGTGCAACATTCGGCTGTGCTGAATCATTTTAAAATCAACGAAATGCAGCGTCTTAGACTACTCATCATCCACTTCCACACATTACATTTTTTTTTCGTGTAAATCCGATCCGATCTAGCTGAATTGCAATAGTGAAATTAAAAGGAGCATATGTGACAGCAATATATAACAACCTTGTTCCCATTATTTCTGAGGTCTTCGGAAGCCCCATTGCAACAGACAGACGGACATCATTAAATAAACTTCGTTACTTATAAGACCCAGAATATTAATAATCACGGTCAAAGATCAGTATTGCAGAAATACAAAAGTACAATGGCTTCCAATTCGTATAAATAGAAAAAGCCCGGAAAATTAGAAACTCTACATACCTACAAATGTATATCTAACTCTTAATAAAAACAAACTAATTAAAAAAAAATTAACCACACACTTGCTAAAATTTGATTATAAAAAATAGGTCATTAAAATTCTTAATGTAAAGGGTGGTCCAACCAAAACGCACAATGTTAATTGTAAATAAGACCAAAAGTTTTCAGAGAATTATCTTAATATTTTTTATTATAATGAGAGACAACAGTTATATATGAAACAAAATATCGGTCAAATGCTCGCCACGTTTTTAATTGTAATATCTCTATCCGATAGTCCATATTTTCAATAACTCTGAGACATAATTGATGTTCAATGTCTTTAATGTGCCGAATTATCTCATTCTTTAGCTCTTGCATTGTTCTTGGCTTATTGACGCACACTTTTTCTTTTAAATATCCCCAAAGAAAGAAGTCCAACGGTCACATGATCGTGGCGGCCAATCAACATCGCCACGACGTGAGAGAACACGACCATTGAATTTCTCGCACAAAAGAGCCATTGTTTCGTTGGTTGTGTGGCAAGTGGCACCATCCTGATGGAACCACATATTGTCCAGTTCCATATCCACAATTTCTGGCCACAAAAAGCGAACACTATTCGCGGTAACTGCTTGGCCGACCTTATTTTCAAAGACCCTGCCAGCCCTTAAATCGCACCAAACAGTCATTCTTTGTGGTTTTCAGATTTCCTACAGACCCGGTTTGCTGAAATTTGCACACAGTTCTTCTGATTGTGGACACATTTGGTCGATTATGCTGACAAAAAAAATCACGAAGTGCACGAAATGCATTTTTATTTGAACGCCCATTTTCGCAAATCGATTCAACAATCTAAACGCGCTGCTCAATTGTGTACCTCTTCACGGTTGAATTTGTCAAAACACTGAAACAAAGAATTGTCAAATTATGTTGGGCAAAAACCTTGACGTTAACTTGTGAATCACAATTAACACCTTGCGTTATGATTGGACCACTCTTTGTTTATTTTTGTTAATGCAACACGTGTCGAACAAAAATAATTAAAGCCGGTTAGAAAACGTGTTAGATTAAAAAAATAAATCAACAAAGTTGTTGAAAATTCCAAATTGGTATGATTATCGTCTTTCTAGAAGAGTTTTTTTGTATTATAAATATTTCTTTTCTTATCAAATTTGGGCACTTTAAAAAGTGTGGCAGATACTGATTTAAAATTTAAATTTAAGTGTGAAAGTAATTAAAATCCCCTTGTCATGTTAGATAAAGCCATTAAGGGAAAATATCATCCAACATACTAAAACTGAGAGGGATATCTACAACAAACAATTTTCTAAATATCGAGTCGGTATTGAGAATTGCTTTTGTATTTAAAAGGAGAAATTCAAAATATGAATGAATTCAAATGATAAAACTATAAACGCAGCTTAAAAAGTTTTGTTATTTTATTTCTTTGTTTTAAACACAAGAATTTTTATACTCTATTATTAAAATACATATTAGGATATTATTGTAAAAGGACTTGACAGCATACCTTGTAAATACCCCAAATGATTTAACAACCGGATTTTACCTAATGGTTCGAATATTGACCTGTTGTTGTAAAGAGAAGCGGGGTTTTCAATGGATGTCCAGCTGCTAAAGAAGGCATTACGTGCATGGTCTAAGAAATCGAGAGTTTTAGGGATCACCTAAAGAATATTTCTTCCGTTGCAAAAAGGGTGCAGTCAATACGTGGGATTCAACCAAAATTAAAAATTGAGAGATCTCTTGAGATTGTGGCTGACAAGAAATTCTACCGGGTACCACGAGAGTCAATAGTCCCCGGTGACATGCCACCCATCTGACTATTAGTTGAGACCTCCGTTAATATGCTTCTTGCGAGAAATGCTTCCTGTCTTTCAGGGAGATCGTCTTTAAGGAAGTTTAGCCTGTCCACTTATATGGTACTTTCGGCCATGAAGTTGAGTTGTTGTTTAATCCCAAAATCTCTAGTACTAAAAAGCCCCTTAAAGGCTGAGTTTTCGCCATATTTGCTACCTGCCCACACACCAATATGGCCATGAAATAAGGCCGTGTCAGGTGCTCATGTAAATGCCTTTTATAACTGTATTAAAAGCACCTGCGAAGTAAGCAGTTATATTAGCTTCCGGAAACTATTTAAGAACCCTGCTTACATATATTTGCAAATGGAAAACTATTTCTTAAAGAAAATTGCTGTTAGAGTTCGAAAATAAACATTAAATATCGCTGCTTAGTGTTCGGTTTGGTAGATTTGGTGTTGGCGTAGTAAATCTTAAAAAAATAACGTTTTCCTGTTCGTCATCTTCGAGCAGAAAAATAATACTATTCTTATCCAACTCAACAAAAATATGAGAACATTTAATTCCGTTCGGGTTTTTTTAAAAAACCACAAACTTTATTGTGTTCGGTTCCAGCGCCCTTTTGGCTGGTAAAAAAAAACCAAAAATTTTTTACAACAAAAAACATATACGAAAACAACAAAAAGACAGCAAAAAAATTTACACAAGCAAAACACATACACAATACACACACAAGCTGTTCGTGATGCGGTCGATGCTAAAACTTTTTGGTTGTTCATTTCTTTATCAATGTAAAAAAAAGAAACATTATAGAACATTAAAATATAATGTTTGTCTACAGTATCAATACAATTGTTCTGTTTTTTAACGAAGAACAGAACACTATATAATGTTTGGCTCTTTCTTGAAAATAGTTACGAACGGTATTAATGGTTGCGTTCGTCTATACAATCACTAAAAAATAGATATCGTTATTGGGTGTGTGAGCCGAACGCTAAATAATTTTCTGTTTATTTTCAAACACTGCTTAAAACATAAAATTAAACATGCAACGCCCTGAGTGAATGAGAATTTTTAAAGGGATATGGGACTTTTTTTCATTACTATTGGGCCTAGAAACATAAAATTGCCGACCGAATGCGAAAGCGACCAAGAAGGGACATACGGAGAGTTACTGCCCCTCCGAAAATATCTAATCAATTTTGACGAAATTTAATGCCGTTATTACGGATCACAACTTAACGCAGTTGAGTTGTAATTTTTGAATTTGTATATTTTGGTTTACAACTTTGTAATATTGCTGCAAACGAAAACATCAAAAACTCAACACAACTAGTTGTTTTATTTACACCGTTTTAGGCGCCTAAATAGAAAGATCAGCGTTATTAAAGCAGATGGGTTTGCATATGGGTATTTCCACAGGAAAGTCTACTTTTTGTCACGTTACGACACCAACCATTTTTAATTGTTTCCCAAAGCATAATGAAAATATTATTTACTTTTTTGCATTTTGGTGTAGAGCGCAACTAGCTTTACATTTAGTGAACATGGTTCTAAAATACAAGACTAGTTGATTGGTGTCGTACGTGACAAAAAGTAGACTTTTCTGTGGAAATGTCCAAACATGTTTATCAAAGCCAGGAATATAAAGGGACAGATGGACAACTTCGATTTTGATGAAATTTAAAACTTATGTTGATCGATCTACACACAATAAAACACACAGGTTTTACATTTTTTAAAAGTTAGTCAAAAACTCATTTTGAGCGGGCAACGCCGCGGGAACGGCTAGTAACATATATAATAATCAACTGAAAATTTATTACACTTTTAAAATGTATATTAGAATTCGTTTATTTCCTTTTACTTAATTTCTATTAAACTAGTAAACTTAATTTTAAAATATTAAAATTATATAAATTTTCAAATTATTCGAAAGTGTATTCTAAGTCAAATTACAAATTTTAAAAGCTTTTATACTTTAATAGTCTTATTCCTTCAATATTTCCCAGGAATATTTTCTATATATATACATATTTATATATATACATATCGTTACCTTAATATAAAAAGGCCCCAACTCATCAAAAACACTTTTTACAGGAGAAGGAAAAAACTTAATAAAAGCTGAAATAATATAGCTACACAAACATTGTCAAAAAACATCTTTATTAAAATTAAACGAGGAATTCAGATTGAAATACAGATTCGAAAAATTGTGTGTATGAGTTAGGGCTTTTTTTCTTTAGAAAAATTGTGTGTATGAGTTAGGGCTTTTCGTGTTCTGCTTATAACTTCTTTATTTTTAATCTAATTTGCTTGAAATTTTAATAGAATGTGTATTAGCAACCATTCTACAAGAAACAATAAAAAAACGGATTTCCAAAAATAATGAGTTGGGGCCTTTTTATATTAAGGTAACGATATATGTATTTAATCACTGGTTTTTTCCAACAAGACATTCGAATTTACCTCAATAAAGGCTAGTTTACACTATCTCACAAGTCTTACGTATTCCATAATACTTTGTGAGATAGAAATGTAATGAGTTTTGTTGCGACTGTCAAAAAATCTAATTTAACATAACAGTTTGTGTTCACACCATCACACAAAGTATAAACACTCACACATGAAATAAAATGCAACCCTGATCCAATGAAAAGTATTATTGTTAAGAAATTTTTCAAAAACAATGAAGTCATATGGGATGTCAAACTTTTTTCATAATACTTGTCATTTTCATCACCCATGAATTCACACTATCAGACTTTTACATATTACTTGAGTTTTTGACGTGTATAGTAAATAAAATAAATAGTAAAATAATATAGTACATAAAATAAAGTAAATAAAAATCATATCTAATCTTTTAAATTTATTCTCCTTTTCAAAACAAAGCAAAATTTTTGCTATAAAACCTTTGCACAGGTCTTCGAAATCATCAGTTAAATTTTTCAACCGTTGGGCAAAATGAAATTTTTAGTTATTTTCGCCTTGGCCTTGGCAAGTGCGTCGGCCGAAATTTATCAACGTAATCTTGTTGTACCTGTCGCTGAAAAGGAAGGTCGCATTACAAATGGCAATACCGCCGGAGTTTTTCAGTTCCCCCATCAAGTTGGTCTTTCCTTGCTATCGGGTTCAAAAAGGAACTGGTGCAGTGGTTCCCTTATCAGCCGCACATGTGTTTTGACCGCTGCTCACTGTACCGAAGACGTCTCTTCCATTACTGTGTACTTGGGTGCGACTGAACGCTTCTCTGCCGAAATTACCCACAACGTGTCTATTGACAATGTTATCACCCACCCCGGCTATAACGGCGCTACCTTGGATAACGATATCGCCTTGATTAAGATTCCCTCTGTTGTTTACTCCGCTAAAATCCAACGTGTTGAATTGCCCGCCATTTCCAATTCATACTCAGATTATAATGATACTTACTTTATTGTTTCGGGATGGGGCCGTATTTCTGACTCTGCCAGTGATATGGCCAACAACTTGCAATGGGCCCGTATGCGTGTTATCCCAAACCGTGAGTGTGCTTCATATTTTGGACCATATATTACTTCCTCCAACCTTTGCTGCGAAACTCCCGGTGGTGTTTCCCCCTGCAAAGGTGATTCTGGCAGTCCATTAGTTTCGGAATTCAGCGAAGTTAAAATTGGTACATTAGTTTCGGAACTCAGGAAAGTTCAAATTGGTTTGGTTTCCTTCGTTTCTTCGTCCGGTTGTGAAAAGGGATTTCCCGCAGTCTTTACTCGTATTACCAGCTACTTGGATTGGATCAAATCGAATGCTGGAGATTCTTATTAAATAATATAAATACGATTTTTAATAATTTTTGCAAGTATTTGCAAAATTATTTATAGTTGTTTTATAAAATTTTTTTTTTTATAAAAAATTTTTCAGGATTTTGAAAAAACTGTTATAAATAATATAAAATAATATAAATACGATTTTTAATAATTTTTGCTTCAGAAAGGTTTTTTTGTAAATTTTTCCTTCTCTAAACAATGTTAACTTAAATGCAAATAAACAACACAATATTTTTATTTAATAATCAAGTAGAAAAGGAAAATAGTCCTAAACTCTTAAAACATTGTTAAATTAGTTTATACTGAAATGCTAAATAAAGATTACCATTGAATTGAATTGATTTAATAATTTTTGCAAGTATTTGCAAAATTATTTATAGTTGTTTTATAAAATTTGTTTTTATAAAAAATTTGTCAGGATTTTGAAAAAACATTTATAATTTTAGAAAAACGAATATTGCACTTGATCAACAAGAACGTATTAACTCGAAATTTTTATTTTTTCGCTTTTTAGAAAACATCGCCACGTTAAACATGTTCACTTATACTCCAGCTGTAAAAATATCATGCTATTTTGTCTTCTTTTTGGTAACGAAACTGTTGGTCTAAAAATTGATTTTTATATCCCTTTAATATTAAAATAAAAGCCCCCTTTCATAAACCTGTTTTATTTTTTATGAATAAGGCCGAAAGTGTTTTGCTTCTACTGAAAATATTTAAATTTTGAATTAAAACCTTCTTTATGATCACGTGCGATACAAGAAATTTTGTTTGGCTTTATCTAACAATGTTTGATTTTAAATTTAAAAATTATTGTCTTTTTTTAAAAAAGACAATAAAAAAGGCAAATCCCAGAAACAGTCCACCAACCAAAAATTTTTCAAATAAATTTTTGGTTTTTAATAAGATTAGATTAGCATAATAAGACTAGATGTATAATTTCATTTTTGTATTAAGAAATATATATTTCGATCAGTGATGCTAGGAGAAATTAAAAAAAAACCCTACTTGCCTAAAAAAAATATATTTTTTCCCCTACATCCAAAAAAAAATTCGCTATATTTTTCCCTGCGTTAAAAATTTAATTAACAACATTAATTAACAACAAGAAAAAAACAATATAAATAAGAAAATGCCATACACGCACATACAAAAAAAAATTTAATTTCAAAAATAAGACTGTGTACCAATTTAAATTTGTTTTTTTTTTTTGAAGGAAACACCTCTTATATCCTTTAATCTAGATACAAAACATAGCCTAATTTCGTATTTGATTTTTCATTTCATCATTTTTTATCCTTTTTAAAGAGCTAAATATGTTAAAAGAATACCTTTTTGAAATAATTTTTTTTAATATAAGTATCTAATAATTTTTAGCATAAATAAAAAAAAATAAATAAAAGGGAAGGCTCTGTAAAATATTAAAAAAAATTTTTTCTTCAGTTCCCCTGAACTAATATATAAAAAAAAAATTCCGTTTAAAAATATATCCTTCCTTATCCTTAAAAGTTTTAATTACACATTTTGTCAAAATTCGAAATTGTATTGTTTTATTTAACTTAATTTAAAAGGTGTGATTGGCTTTTTACATATTAATTTCGGTGGGGTGCAATAACCTCACATGAAATAAAGTCACAGTGAGTTTATTTCCACTTCAAATGGCAATAAAGTCACGTGATGTTATTTCAAAACGCAAATGAAATAAATTCACAGTGAGTTTATTTCCATTTTAGTAATTTTATACAAAAAAAAAAGTGAGTTTATTTCCATTTATAAGCCTGAAAATAAAAATGAAATCCTTAGTTATCATTGGAAAAATAAAAGCTAAGATTTTTTCCCTTTTACGAAATATTTCCTTCTCTATGTACATTCTTGAAGGTATAAACAATCCGTAAAAGGGAAAATCCTTAGTTATCATTGGAAAAATAAAAACTAAAAATTACCATCAATCAATTTTTGCACATTTGTATGTAATACCATGTGATTTTTAACATAATAATTATGAGTTTAAGCATTGCAAGGTAAAAAAAAGAATATGAGATTATTACTCATTCACAATAATATGATGTGATGTTATTAACAATCTGAAATTTTTAAAATGTGATTTCATTTCATTTTTAAATGGAAATAACATCATGTGAGCTTATTTCCAAATATGATGGAAATAAACTCACTGTAAAGTTATTGCCAGTGAGGTTATTGCACCCCACCATTAATTTCTATGTAGATATTTCAGTCATTATATAACCTATTTTAATATTCGCATATATTTTAGTGAATGTGAGTGCGAATGCAAATAGTGAAAATAAGAAACTAGTTCGCAAATGCGAACGCGAAAATTCGTAAAAAATAATTATATATAAGGGGCGCTACGAATATTCGGCTAAGCGTCTGTAATGATTCATAGTGTAGGATTTCTGTTAAAATATTCTACATTTGTACTTAAATGCTATTGTAACTTACGTATTTTTTAGACAATATATTGAAAATGAGATACAATTTTGAAAGTTCCCTAGATTTTCCTTTAAATAAAATATCTGTCCTTCTTCCCCTACGCTTGAAATTTTCCGAAAAAATCCCTACAAAAAGGGAAAATTCCGTACAGTTGGCATCACTGATTTCGATGATCATTAATACAATAATTTTTTACCAAATCCTACCCTAACCTTAATCTCTTAATATTAAACGTGAATTTAATATTATTTAAGTTGCTTTATGTGATTACAGCAGACTCAGCCAAAAATAAATTTTGTTAAAAAAAAAATTTATATTCATTCATATTTTCATTAATAATCCCAAAATTAGTTTAATAAATGCAATTCATAATTATATAATTTGTTTTGTTAAAATAAATAAAATTGTGTTTATTATATACTACTGGAAAAAAAGGTTTCACGGCTTTTGTCAAAAAATCACAACATTTTTTGGCTGTGAATAAGTGATTTTAGATTTCTCTTATATTCAACTTTCTTTTAGGAATTAGATTTTGTATACCTTGTGATGCAAAATTCGCTAAAAATTAGGCAAACACACTTCAACTTTTAAAGTTACTTCCACTTTTTGTGGCGTGCGTCGCAAAACTTTGTGATCAATTATTTCGCAGCAAATACGTAAGTACATTTTAGGGATGCCAAACGGGAAATCCCGAAATCCCGAACCCCGGGATTTATTTTTTTTTTAGTCCCGGGATTTTTAATATATCAACTCTTGTGTACAAAAATGTTCGTTTTTATTGAATTTTTAAGCTTTGTTAACAATCAGAGCAGCAATTTAATTTTTTCTTCTATCGTTTTTCTTCCCAAAGTATTTGATATATTTGCCTTTAAATTTTAGAACAAAAATGTAACTAAAAATTTTTTAAAAATGTAACTAAAGTTGAGTCAACTAGAACTTCAGCAACAATTTGTATGAAATTGTTTCTGACGTTTACAATAATTTTATTTAGTTTTGAATCATAGTATAATAAGTACCAGGTATGTTCATTAGGGATGGTTTTCATTATTTACCCATGTAATGATTTTTAATTAATTTTTTTAATTTTTCCCATATTTTCTTTTGTTTGACGTTATATGGGTTTTGAAATTGAGAACAAAATTTCTAATGACTATACCTTGTACTTATTCTACCATGGTTTTGAATTAAAATTTTAACATAATGTTGTAAAAAATAATAACAAATGCATAATATTGTTGTGGCTAAAATTTGCAAACGGTTTCTTAATGCAAAATGTGTGTGGTTGCAAAAGAAATTGTTGCTCTATTATGAACACCAAGTGAAAATGTTTTTTTGATTGTGAACGAAGCTTTATACTCTATAAAAAAAAAAAAAAATTATCAAAAATTATATTTCAGTTGCATTTTTTTGTTTTTATAATTATTATTTTTGAGTTACATTTTTTGCTTGATATATGACGAATATTTATTTCATGATTTTGATATTTTGCTTATTGATCACCATTATTTTAAGTTGAATCGAAATTTGCAGATTCACATTTCAAGCCTTTTTTACAATTATATTTACTTAAGACATCATACCAAAATAATAATGATTAGTTTTACGCAAAATATAGAAATTAAAAATAATTGTAACATATTAGGCAAAAAATAAAAATGATTAAAAATCGTTATTTGTCAACAAGAAAATAAAAATTATTTACAATCCAATTTAAGTAAAATTCAGAAACTTAAGAATAACCCCCATATTCATAAAAAATATTTTGATTTTGAAAAGTCGTTTCATAAACATGTTATAAGCCTGAAAAATTTTTTATGAATATGGGGGTAAATGTTTATATGCTTATAACAATTGAATCGTAATTTTTATAAAAAATCTAACATACCTTTCTGTCCATTAATAAAAAAAAAATTAAAAATTAGCCTAAAAATATACGTTAAATAAAATAATTTTTTATAAATAAACGCAATCTGCCATATTCACAATTTGCCATATTCACCCAATTATTCACAAAAATTCCCGGGAACTTTTTCGTTTTTCCCTTTTCCCACTTTTTCCTTTATAACTTCAACTGTAAAAATGTGAAAAAGGGGAAAACGCGCAGGAAGTTTTTATTTATAATTTTGTTGTATTTATAAAATAATCGAAAATAAAAATTATATGGGGTATTCACAAGGTGTGCTATCATGTTATATTGTCTGACGTTCAAACATGTTAGAACGATTTAAAAATATTGTTGTTGTTTTGCAAACAAAAAGTGTCTTAAATTAATAGAACTTTGCTTGCTTTGTTTATTGTGCTTTCGTAATTAATAAGAAGAGACCTGCGCTGAGCGGCTGAACTGAGCCGCATTCGTTTTTGTAGCCGTCGCCGTTGATGGTATAGTTTATCCGGCTAATATCCGAATTTAACCTGCGGCTAGCAATTTTTGCTACAAAACACTAGCGGCGTCAAATTATATCGGCCAAGGACTCTGATGTTTGGTTTGTGATTTGCGTTTAAAAAATGGAAAATAGTCTGGTAAGATCTAATAAATTTTATTAAATAATGGATAAGAATTAAAAAATATTTTGATGTTAGGTAAATATTTATTTTTTATATTTGTTTTAACTCAGCTGATTTAAATTCAAAATAGCACACTAAATTATGAGGGGTTGTTCACAACAGTCGTATTTTTTAATGTTAGTATTTTAAGACTTATGACTTTATGACACCTTGTGAATCCCCCAATAATGTTTGTATGTATATTTGCAAATATGAAAACATACACACAAATTCAAAATATTTTGAAGTTTCAAACAATTTTTTAATTTTTTCAATTAACTGTGTTGATTGAAAAAAATATTTTGATTTGTGTTTACGTTTCATATAGCCTTTTTTGCTGGTGGTCACATTTCAATTAAAGATATTGATTGAAACTTAACAGCATGATAAGTTTGTTTGCAGGCGAAAAATCAGTACGGAATTTAATTAATAGTACCAATTTCTAACTAATATGTTAATTGAAGTTGGTTTTTCATTTTTTCTGTGCAGTTACAACTGAAAACACTTCCCTAATTAGGTCCCTATTGAACTTAAGTAGAGGGCTAGTTCTCCGTCATAGCTAGACCATAGTGTCCTAGATATGGAGCAGCTGGATTTGCAAATCCATCTCACCTACGCAATTCTATAAGAATCGCGCTTGATAAGTGACAAGCTTGGAAGGCCAACAAATTTATCAATGAATGTATCATCCATGATAACGTATGGTGAATAAAATACGAACAAGTCCAACACTGTTGTTAAAAAAAGTCAGATGACACTTGCAAAAAAAATATATACGGTAAATTTAACTGTGCAATATATTTATTAAAAAAACTAAGATTGGTCTGGTAAGTTAATAATTAGTTTTAAAAATGTCACTAAACGAGCTCAACCGTCGCAAACTAATTTGTAAATTTTGTGAAGAAAATGCAAATAAAACCAAAAGTGAAATTTTTAGCCATTTTAAAGACATGGGTTTCAAAAAAACGTTTATCTACAAGACAATAAACTTGTATAAGAATAACAAATCGATCGAAAGAAAATGTGGATCAGGTCGGAAATATAGTTTGCAAGACTCTAAAGTTCGGTCCAAACTAAAACTTGAGACAACAGGTTGCAGTGCAAAGTCCTATCGCCAATTGCGTAAGAAATATAATTGTGATAAAAATACAATAAAAAAATATTTAGAATCGATGGGAGTCGAGAAAAAGAAAAAAAAAAAACTGCACCATTTACCACTGAAAGACAACAAAAGGCTATTAAATGCAGACTACGCGAGCTGTCCAGAAATTACTTTTCTTGCTCATCAGTATACAAATGCGTGATGGATAATGAGTTATATTTTACCGTCGAAGGCAATGAATGGCAGCCAAAATATTATTTTGAGTCTTCCAGTCGCAAAGCACCAGAAAGTGCTAAATTTATACGGAAGACAAAGTTTCCAGGTAAAGTTCTGTTGTGGTTAGCCATAAGCGAACGTGGCATCAGTGAACCAGTTTTTTTTAAAGGTGGTTTAGCTGTGAATGCCCAAGTTTATAATGAAAAATGTGTACCAGCACTTAGCAATTTTATCGAAAAATACCACAGAAAAGAAAAAATTGCTTTTTGGCCGGATTTGGCTTCTTCACATTACGCGAAGTCCACAATAGAGAACTTGAAGGATAAAAATATTGAATTTGTGCCAAAGGAAATGAACCCGCCAAATGTTCCACAATTGCGACCCATTGACACTTTTTGGGCTAATTTAAAAAGAAAAGTATACGAAAACGGATACAGAGCCAAAAATGTTGATTCCTTAGTTTTAAAAATAAAAAAGGAGCTGAAAACCATTAATACAGAGGGCATTCAGAGGTCAATGAGTAAACTACCAAAGAAAATCAGGAAAGCAAATCGCAATGGAGCCAATTTTTTTCTGTAAATTTTATCTTACATATAATCATAAAAAATAAATATTACTGAACTTAAAATAATTCTTTTTAATGTGTTTTTCCTCAATTTTATAATTGTTCGTATTTTATTCACCATACGTTACCACCTCGTTTGGCAAGCTCAAAAAACATTTTTGTTTGCGTTTATAAAATTTTGTATTATAAACTAAATTGTTCTTTCAATTTATATTTTATTATTTGATAAACATCATTATTTCACCGAGTTTTTTTCGTTTTTGCTATCTTATCTCGACTTAAGATGTTTTGTTTAAATGCAACAGATATATTTCTCGATATGCGATAATATCTAAGTCAGTTAGCCGCCCGCCTTATAGCCGATATTTCCGCCTGCAAGACACTACATCCGTCCGGAAGACGAAAGGAAACTTTTATATCCAGTTCCTCTATGTTCCTCCCGCCAACTCTTTCTCCTTTCCTCGAGCAGTCAGTATAGACCCTTATGGCCGGTCCATGGGAAGTACTTTCATCTGACAGCCCACTACCGTGTGCCGTGTGTGCCTGTATCTGATAAGTTTGCGCATCTATTATTAGTTTGCGATGCTCATTTAAACCAGCGGATGCCGATGCTTGTTTGCTGCGTAGTTTGGCTATATTTTTTAACACAGCATACATCAGTTATGCCAGATGATGCTTTAACGAAAGCGCTGCGCGTCAGATGCAGCGCAGTTATGCATTTTCAAACAGACCCTATGTTTAAACATTTTAGGGGATGCATAATTTGAATTATTCGATTTTAGAAATTATAGTGCATAACTGATCGGTTCGAAAATGCAGCATTGCAGATTAGGAATTTTTGGGGACTTTAGACATTGATTTAGGAATATGTATAAGTTAACAATTTTCTGGCAACACTGTTCTCAATGATTTAGCTAAATGTTCTTGTGTTTGACAATGATTTTTATAAAGAAAGTCTTGATTTCTTACCAAATGTCTTAAACTGTGTTAAATGCGCATATATTTTTTTTAGAAGTATGTAAATGCATAACAATCCGGCCCTATCAATAACTATAAAAATACTGTTTATCGTCAATTAATTTTCATTATTATTTTCTTTTATAAATATAAATAAATACTTAATCATGTTGAGGCATGTTTGTCACTTACTAAAACTTAATTTAAGACTTTATTTAGCTTTAGAAAAAAAAAATCGTTTGGCTGGTTAAAACATGCAATATTTCTTTTTTTTTATGGATAAAATGAAAAGATTTATAAACGTATTAAGTTGTAAGAAATAAAAAGAAACATTTATTTTAAAGAAATTGTAAATCAGCATAATTGCTGGTTTAAAAACAGTCTTGCCGTAGAAATGTTTAATACGAAATTCAAGTACATATTTAATTTTAGCGATTTTGAAGTTTTTTTTTTAAATTTTTTTTATATTTCGTAAGAACTTCTCCACTGTAGATAATCTATTTAATTTGACTAGTATTGTCCACCTTAACCTGAAGAAAAACAAAAAAACATATTGCTTTTTCGTTGACTTTTCGTCTGCTTTTGATATTATACCAAGAAATCATTTATTTTATAAACTAACTCGAAAAATTATAAGAATTTTAGGTGAAATGTATAGAAACACTACAAGTCAGGTCTGGGATGGCACATTTTTATCAAATACTTTTAATGTCTCGCAGGGTGTAAAAAAAGGTTGTTTGCTTAGCCCTATTTTATTCTCACTCTACTTGAATGACCTTCACAATTACCTACCGGGTGGCATAACGATCGCAGGCACCACTATAAAAGTCCTACTATACGCAGATGACATAGTCTTGTTATCTGATTCTCCAGTGATGCTGCAGAAAATGATTGATGCACTATATAGCTATTGCAATCAATGGGATTTAAGAATAAATCTGAACAAATCAAAAATAATGATATTCAGAAAAGGAGCAAGGATTAACAACGGTATTTCCTGGATATATGGCGAAAACCAAATTGAGATTGTTAATGAATATAAATATCTGGGAATATTGCTAACCTACAATCTTTCATATAAAAAACACTTAACATCTAAACTTTCCTCGTCAAAACTTGCGATAAACTCAACTTGGTTAAGCTACATCCACAACCCAAAAATAAGTATATCAAATAAACTTAAAATTTTCAATGCTGCGGCAAAATCCATTATGTGTTATGGTGCCGAAATATGGGGTTTCATTAGTTATGAGGAAGTGGAAAAATTATTGAGATACTTCTTAAAGAAACTGCTCTATCTCCCTCAAAACACTCCTACTTATATACTTCATTTAGAAACTGGCATTCCTACACTTTATTTGGATACTTTAAGCTTACATTTTGGTTACATCAGGAAGGCTTTTAATCTGCCTGAAAATAGGTTACCGCGAATATTAGCTGAGGAAACTGTGAGACAGTGCGTTTACTGGTACTCACAGTGGAGATCATTATGTAGAGAAACAGATATAATCTTTGATTTTGATACTTGGAGAATAAAACTTTGGTCCCATCAAAAACTCGTTTTAAACTCCTTAGAAAATCTACAACACGAAAAATTTATCGCAAGCGCAAAAAACTCTCGCTTTCATGATATGTATTCACAATTGCAATATGACATTCAACCTTATTTTTGCGATAATTATTCTACGCACTTTGTAAGCTTAATAATAAAAGCCAGAGGAGGGTCATTCAGATTGGAGGCGCGCCCATTTCAAGGAAATAATGTTAACATATGTACATAATGTAACTGTAATGAACCGGAAAATACCTTACATTTCCTTGGAAGATGCCCCATATTCTGTAACTATCGTGTGCAATCGTTTAATAAACGGCTTCTTTCCCCCGATGAGGTTAAAGATCTTTTAAATGGCAAAAATTTTATGCGTTTATACACATATATAGTAAATTGTTTGAAGTATCGAAATATTTTCTTAACTGAATATTACTAATTATTAAAATTATTTGAGCTTTTTAATTAAGTTTGATTATAATTGCTTTCATCCTTTGTATAGCCAATCAGACACACAACATTATGTTATGTCTTATTATGATTTATTATTTAATTTTAACCTCTATCTTTGTTAAATTTTTTTAAGTTTGTTTAAAATTTTATAAATAATAAAATCATTCATTCATTCATTCATATTTAAAATTTTATTTTTAGAATACGAGTATGTCAGGTATTAGTTATTTTGTAAAATATTTGTTATCAGTTTATGAGCTCTTATCTGTAATAAAATAATTTTACGAAATATTTAAATTTGCTTTGCTTGTGAATTTTTGGCATTTCAAATTTTAAAAACATTGTAAAGGGTCTTTCATAAATGTGCGATTAGTTTGGCACTTTGCTTAAGCAAATGGTATTTGACGAAACTGAACGAAAACTTTTATTAAGTTTTATATGTAATCGCACAGTTGCTTAAGTTGACTTGAGGTACATGTAGACGACATGTTTTTTACATCTGTACATGTACCTGCTGATCATATTATGGTTATGGTTTATTGTAAGTAACATGAGAAAAAACAAGTAAGAGTGCAACATTAGACTTAGACTACTCATCACCCACTTCCACACATTACATTTTTTTTTTCGTGTAAAACACACTTCTCCGATCTGGCTGAATTGCAATAGTGAAATTAAACGGAGCATATGTGACAGCAATATATAACAACCTTGTTCCCATTATTTCTGAGGTCTTCGGAAGCCCCATTGCAACAGACAGACGGACATCATTAAATCTACTTCGTTACTTATAAGACCCAGAATATTAATAATCATGGTCAAAGATCAGTATTGCAGAAATTACAAACGGAATAACACACTTATGCATAAACCCTTTCCACCTGTGGTGAAGGGTATACAAAAGTACAATGGCTTCCAATTCGTATAAATAGAAAAAGCCCGGAAAATTAGAAACTCTACATACCTACAAATGTATATCTAACTCTTAATAAAAACAAACTAATTAAAAAAAATTAACCACACACTTGCTAAAATTTGATTATAAAAAATAGGTCATTAAAATTCTTAATGTAAAGGGTGGTCCAACCAAAACGCACAATGTTAACTGTAAATAAGACCAAAAGTTGTCAGAGAATTATCTTAATATTTTTTATTATAATGAGAGACAGCAGTTATATATGAAACAAAATATCGGTCAAATGCTCGCCACGTTTTTATTTGTAATATCTCTATCCGATAGTCCATATTTTCAATAACTCTGAGACATAATTGATGTTCAATGTCTTTAATGTGCCGAATTATCTCATTCTTAAGCTCTTGCATTGTTCTTGGCTTATTGACGCACACTTTTTCTTTTAAATATCCCCAAAGAAAGAAGTCCAACGGTGTCAAATCACATGATCGTGGCGGCCAATCAACATCGCCACGACGTGAGAGAACACGACCATTGAATTTCTCGCACAAAAGAGCCATTGTTTCGTTGGTTGTGTGGCAAGTGGCACCATCCTGTTGGAACCACATATCGTCCAGTTCTATATCCACAATTTCTGGCCACAAAAAGCGAACACTATTCGCGGTAACTGCTTGGCCGACCTTATTTTCAAAGACCCTGCCAGCCCTTAAATCGCACCAAACAGTCATTCTTTGTGGTTTTCAGATTTCCTACAGACCCGGTTTGCTGAAATTTGCACACAGTTCTTCCGATTGTGGACACATTTGGTCGATTATGCTGACCAAAAAAATCACGAAGTGCACGAAATGCATTTTTATTTGAACGCCCATTTTCGCAAATCGATTCAACAATCTTAACGCGCTGCTCAATTGTGTACCTCTTCATGGTTGAATTTGTCAAAACACTGAAACAAAGAATTGTCAAATTATGTTGGGCAAAAACCTTTACGTTAATTTGTGACTCACAATTAACACCGTGCGTTATGATTGGACCACTCTTTGTTTATTTTTATTAATGCAACACGTGACGAACAAAAATAATTAAAGCCGGTTAGAAATCGTGTTTTTTTGTATTATAAATATTTATTTTCTTATCAAATTTGGGCACTTTAAAAAGTGTGGCAGATACTGATTTAAAATTTAAATTTAAGTGTGAAGTGTTTAAGTGTGAAAGTAATTAAAATCCCCTTGTCATGTTAGATAAAGCCATTAAGGGAAAATATCATCCAACATACTAAAACTGAGAGGGATATCTACAACAAACAATTTTCTAAATATCGAGTCGGTATTGAGAATTGCTTTTGTATTTAAAAGGAGAAATTTAAAATATGAATGAATTCAAATGATAAAACTATAAACGCAGCTTAAAAAGTTTTGTTATTTTATTTCTCTGTTTTAAACACAAGAATTTTTATACTCTATTATTAATACATATTAGGATATTATTGTAATAGGACTTGACAGCATACCTTGTAAATACCCCAAATGATTTAACAACCGGATTTTACCTAATGATTCAAATATTAACCTGTTGTTGTAAAGAGAAGCGGGCTTTTCAGTGGATGTCCAGCTGCTAAAGAAGGCATTACGTGCATGGTCTAAGAAATCGAGAGTTTTAGGGATCACCTAAAGAATATTTCCTCCGTTGCAAAAAGAGTGCAGTCAATACCTGGGATTCAACCAAAATTAAAAATTGAGAGATCTCTTGAGATTGTGGCTGACAAGAAATTCTACCGGGTACCACGAGAGTCAGTAGTCCCCGGTGACATGCCACCCATCTGACTATTAGTTGAGACCTCCGTTAATATGCTTCTTGCGAGAAATGCTTCCTGTCTTTCAGGGAGATCGTCTTTAAGGAAGTTTAGCCTGTCCACTGATATGGTACTTCGGCCATGAAGTTGAGTTGTTGTTTAATCCCAAAATCGCGGGAAGAGATAGTACTAAAAAGCCCCCTAAAAGGCTGATTTTTCGCCATATTTGCTACCTGCCCACACACGGGGCGGTTGCTGAACGCATGGTTTAGACCAATATGTATTAAAAGCACCTGCGAAGTAAGCAGTTATATTAGCTTCCGGAAACTATTTAAGAACCCTGCTTACATATATTTGCAAATGGAAAACTATTTCTTAAAGAAAATTGCTGTTAGAGTTCGAAAATAAACATTAAATATTGCTGCTTAGTGTTCGGTTCGGTAGATTTGTGGAAAACACAAACGCTTTTAGTGTTTGCCAGGGCTGTGGAGTCGTTAAGAAAAAGTTATAACTCCGACTCCGACTCCTTTTGGTGAAATTTTTTAAGCACGACTCCGACTCCGACTCCGACTCCGACTCCAACTCCGACTCCGACTCCTACTCTAACCTAGCATTATTTAAGAGACTAGTTTTTTTTTTGACTTTAAACTCTTTTTTAATTTAGTACCTGTTAAATGGTTAAATATAGCAAGAAAATGATTCTGTAAAAATTTCAAATCGATATTTTAATTCTAACGTGCCGCGCATTGAGCTTTAACATACTAGTTACTAACATATGAGTAGGAAAGCTGCAAAAAATTTTATTTGGATTTTGGAAAAGTTGAAAACAACACCAAGTCCAATTGGCTTATACGTTAAAGGCATCAAGTGTACTTAGTGTTGTTTACCACAATATTAATAGGGGCAAAGGACAGTCATTTTTTGCAAATTGTGAAGTGAGGTCTTTTGTTTTAAATATACATTTTATTTATTAAATCAAATCATTCTCAGGAAAATTTTATAAAGTTTATTAAAACATGCATATGCGCCTTCAGTTGTTAGTTCTACAATTTATATAACACATTTTGAAGAGAAATGTAACGTAAAAAAATGTTGTTAGCCTTCTATTATTTTTGGGAAATAGTACCCCTTTTGTTGTTGGACTTGGTGCTGTTTGTCTCAAGGCATGGAACAGTACCATAGAAGGTAACGAACCTTTAAGGACGTAATTTTTTAAGTTTATCATCGACATAAAAAAAATATGTTAGGATCATATAAAATATTCGTACAAATGCACATTTTTATAACATAAACATCATTTGCGATTATCAACATGTTTGCGCGGTCTGCTGTAAAGTTTTCAAAATGTGGCTTGATGTAGTTTATCTCCCACCTGCAGAGTTAAAAAAAATGTGAATTTTTAAACTGCTAAATTTAAATCTTTTTAAATTTAAATCTAATTCAATATTATTATTGTCCAAGACCGAAATTTGAAATTGCAAGTCTTTATTATCTCTCCAATTTTCCCTAAAGTGAGTAGATAAAAGTATTCTCAAATCATTTTTCCCACATTGATGGGAATTATATCTGGAACAATGTCATGTATATTTCTGAGTTCCTTTTCCTTTTATTCTATTATAATTCACCTTGAAGGTTGGAACTTCAAATGTAGTTCACTTAATGCTTTCACCACAGGAGCTACAGCAGATTTCAAGTCATATTTATGAACATGGCTATTTTTGGCTATATGGCTATATATTTGTTAATATACGATAAATAAAAAACAACATCTTTACAAATTTAATTTTTAAATTCCTTAATTCGGATCTATTTCATTAACGATATCTTGGCGAAATTCAAATAGTGAACCCGCTGGTTTTTGTAACAGAAATTTGAGGTCACATTAAAACATAGAAAAGGACATGCTTTGATACAATCTATATAACTATTCTTATAAATTGTCAAAATAAGATGTTATCTCAATTTTTTAATTTTTGAAACTCACCTACTCATATGAAAAGTATACTGGTCCTTATTTTCAGACTTCACAATTTCAAAAAGCAGACCCTCTTATGGCCAATTCCACTAATTCCACTAATTTATCTAAATATCAATTTATGTTTAAAATTTGTTTTTTTTATGTCAAATAAAAATAAAATTATTAGAAAAATTATATTTAAATATGAATTGATATTTAAAAAGAATTGGAGAAATTGGTCATTAAAATTTTTTATTTTAAAAAATATTAGAAAAATTGTAATGCAAAAAAGTCGGAGTCGGAGTCGCTAGTTTTTGTGGGTACTTCGACTCCGACTCCGACTCCGGTACAAAAACCTCAACTCCGACTCCTCAACTCCGACTCCGACTCCACAGCCCTGGTGTTTGCGTAGTAAATCTGAAAAAAATAACGTTTTCCTGTTCGTCATCTTCGAGCAGAAAAATAATCCTATTCTTATCCAACTCAACAAAAATATGAGAACATTTAATTCCGTTCGGGTTTTTTTAAAAAACCACAAACTTTATTGTGTTCGGTTCCAGCGCCCTTTTGGCTGGTAAAAAAACCAAGAATGTTGTTCATTTCTTTATCAATGTAAAAAAAGAAACATCATGGAACATTAAAATATAATGTTTGTCTACAGTACCAATACAATTGTTCTGTTCTTTAGCGAAGAACAGAACACTATATAATGTTTGGCTCTTTCTTAAAAATAGTTACGAACGGTATTAAGGGTTGCATTCGTCTATACAATCACTAAAAAATAGATATCGTTATTGGGTGTGTGAGCCGAACGCTAAATAATTTTCTGTTTATTTTCAAACACTGCTTAAAACATAAAATTAAACATGCAACGCCCTGAGTGAATGAGAATTTTTAAAGGGATATGGGACTTTTTTTCATTACTATTGGGCCTACAAACATAAAATTGCCGACCGAATGCGAAAGCGACCAAGAAGGGACATACGGAGAGTTACTGCCCCTCCGAAAATATCTAATCAATTTTGATGAAATTTAATGCCCCTATTACGGATCACAACTCAACTCAGTTGAGTTGTAATTTTTGAATTTTTATATTTTGGTTTACAACTTTGTAATATTGCTGCGAACGAAAACATCAAAAACTCAATACAACTATTTGTTTTATTAACATCGTTATAGGCGCCTAAATAGAAAGATCAGCGTTATTAAAGCAGATGGGTTTGCATATGGGTATTTTCACAGGAAAGTCCACTTTTTGTCACGTTACGACACCAACCATTTTTAATTGTTTCCCAAAGCATAATGAAAATATTATTTACTTTTTTGCATTTTGGTGTAGAGCGCAACTAGCTTTACATTTAGTGAACATAGTTCTAAAATACAAGACAAGTTGATTGGTGTCGTAACGTGACAAAAAGTAGACTTTTCTGTGGAAATGTCCAAACATGTTTATCAAAGCCAGGAATATAAAGGGACAGATGGACAACTTCGATTTTGATAAAATTTAAAACTTATGTTGATCGATCTACACACAATAAAACACACAGGTTTTACATTTTTTAAAAGTTAGTCAAAAACTCATTTTGAGCGGGCAACGCCGCGGGAACGGCTAGTAACATATATAATAATCAACTGAAAATTTATTTCACTTTTAAAATGTATATTAGAATTCGTTTATTTCCTTTTACTTAATTTCTATTAAACTAGTAAACTTAATTTTAAAATATTAAAATTATATAAATTTTCATATTATTCGAAAGTGTATTCTAAGTCAAATTACAAATTTTAAAAGCTTTTATACTTTAATAGTCTTATTCCTTCAATATTTCCCAGGAATATTTTCTATATATATACATATTTATATATATACATATATGTATTTAATCACTGGTTTTTTCCAACAAGACATTCGAATTTACCTCAATAAAGGCTAGTTTACACTATATCACAAGTCTTACGTATTCCATAATACTTTGTGAGATAGAAATGTAATGAGTTTTGTTGCGACTGTCAAAAAATCTAATTTAACATAACAGTTTGTGTTCACACCATCACACAAAGTATAAACACTCACACATGAAATAAAATGCAACCCTGATCCAATGAAAAGTATTATTGTTAAGAAATTTTTCAAAAACAATGAAATCATATGGGATGTCAAACTTTTTTCATAATACTTGTCATTTTCATCACCCATGAATTCACACTATCAGACTTTTACATATTACTTGAGTTTTTGACGTGTATAATAGTATGATAGTGTAAACTAGCCTTAAGAAATAACAGTAAATAAAAATCATATCTAATCTTTTAAATTTATTCTCCTTTTTCAAAACAAAGCAAAATTTTTGCTATAAAACCTTTGCACAGGTCTTCGAAATCATCAGTTAAATTTTTCAACCGTTGAGCAAAATGAAATTTTTAGTTATTTTTGCCTTGGCTTTGGCAAGTGCGTCGGCCGAAATTTTTCAACGTAATCTTGTTGTACCTGTCGCTGAAAAGGAAGGTCGCATTACAAATGGAAATACCGCCACAGTGGGTCAGTTCCCCTATCAAGTTGGTCTTTCCTTGCTAACTGGTTCACAAAGGCGCTGGTGCGGTGGTTCCATTATCAGCCAGATATATGTTTTGACCACTGCTCACTGTACCGATGGCGTCTCTTCCATTACTGTCTACTTGGGTGCGACCGTACGTCGTTCTGCCGAAATTACCCACACCGTGTCTAAGGACAATGTTACCACCCACTCTGGCTATAACAGCAAAACCTTCCAGAACGATATCGCCGTGGTTAAGATCCCCTCTGTTACTTACTCTGATAACATCCAACCTATTGAATTGCCCGCCATTTCCAATCCATACTCTGATTATGATGGTGATTACGTTATTGCTTCGGGATGGGGCCGTATCTCTGACTCTGCCAGTGGTGTGACCAAAAACTTGCAATGGGCCCGTATGCGTGTTATCCCAAACCGTGAGTGTGCTGATATTTATGGAGGAGCTATTACTTCCTCCAACCTTTGCTGCGCCACTCCCGGTGGTGTTTCCACCTGCGATGGTGATGCTGGCGGTCCATTAGTTTCGGAATTACGCAAAGTTCAAATTGGTTTGGCTTCCTACGGTGCTAAGCCCGGTTGTGCTTTGGGCTACCCCGCAATCTCTACTCGTATTACCAGCTACTTGGATTGGATCGAAGCGAATACTGGAGTTTCTTATTAAATAATATTAATACGATTTTTAAGTGAATACAGTGGAATCTCCCATGAGCGGACACCGAAGGGACCGTTGAAATGTGTCCGCACAAGGGGGCTGTCCGGCCAAGAGAAAACTACAAATTTAAATCAACAAAACTTTGCCTTATATTGTTTGTTTTTATTTAAAGATACATACTTTTATTAAAAAAAATATAAAAAATAAAGAATTCAATTGGGTTTAATAACAAAAAATCATTAAATGTAGTTCTATATGTAATAAAAGTTTAAAATGTTTTATGAGTACTATATTACGTTTTTCAATAAATATTCCTCCATCCTGGTTTGACGTGTTTTCGTCTTGGCAATAACATCTTGAAAATGTAAGTCCAGCGATGAAAGTATATTCATAGCTTCTGTATCACCTTGGCATTTCACAAACGCTATAAGATCTTGCAAGAATTAGTATTGTCAACTCTCCGAAGCAGAAGCGTAAATCGTAGAAAAAACGTTAAATTGAAAACATTATGTAAGAGAGAAAATATGTATTTAACATACCCACATTTAACTATGTATGTTATGTGGTGTAGTAAATATGATAAACCGTGCCCTGTGGTTAAAGCGAACAAATTAAAAGAGTCTTGGCAGGCTTATTTGTAAATTATGACATGAAAAATTCGGAAAAAAATAAGCTAAGTGTCCGTCCAAGAGAATTTTTTTTATCTAGTGGATGTCCGCGTCTGCTCATGAGAAGCGTCCGTTCAAGGGAAAGCGACTGCAATGCTTTTCTTATGGAGCGCTGCCGGGACCTAGCAACAATGTCCGTTTAATGGGGGTGTCCGCTTATGCAAGTATTTGCAAAATTATTTATACATAGTTGTTTTATTAAATTTTTTTTTTTATACAAAATTTGTAAGGATTTTGAAAAAACATTTATAATTTTAGAAAAACGAATATCGCACTTGATCAACAAGAGCGTATTAACTCGAAATTTTTATTTTTTCGCTTTTAGAAAACATCGCCACGTTGAACATATTCACTTATACACCAGCTGTAAAAATATCATCTATTTTGTCTTCTTTTTGGTAACGAAAATAAAACCCCCTTTCTCATAAACCTGTTTTATTTTTTATGAATAAGGCCGAAAGTGTTTTGCTTCTACTGAAAATATTTAAATTTTGAATTAAAACCTTCTTTATGATCACGTGCGATATAAGAAATTTTGTTTGGCTTTATCTAACAATGTTTGATTTTAAATTTAAAAATTATTGTCTTTTCTTAAAAAATGAGGTGTTCACAATGTTTTTAAAGCAAAAATTATTTAAAATCAAAGATCCTAAAACATGCTTCACTTAACAAAAAAAAATATATTACAATAATCCCTATGGTTATGCTAAAAAGGGTCGGAATAAAATCAATCGTTTTTAATTTTCACCACAAAATTAATAATAATCGCAGCAAAATTAAGAATATGGGGAGGGCAAATCCCAGAAACAGTCCACCAACCAAAAATTTTTCAAATTAATTTTTGGTTTTTACCCCTTCTGCATCCCTTGGATATGTGACCTTCCTATGATCCTTTGGGTCAATATGACCCAACAATAAAATGTAAACAACATTTCATATTTAAGTATAATAAAAAATAAAAGCGATTCTATGGATTATTTGACTGAAAAAATTATTGTCGATGATTCTGAATGAAGATGAACTCAATTCAATTATATTCAATAGGAAAAGAATTTTAAAGTGGAAATTAACTTAAAATATCGCTTGTTGGGTCATATTAACCCAAAGGATATTAAATGTCTATAAATCGTGTTTTTAAATGGAAAAACTTTTAATTTTATTATTCTCATTTTTATTTAAATTTATAATTTTCGTCCCTGTAATGGATTAATTAAAGTTTCACCTCCATATCTTCTATTTAAAGGGACAAATTTTGCGTTTGAAAACCAAAATTGGGTCAAATTGACCCAAGGAGTGCAGAAGGGTTAAAATTATTAGATTAGAATAATATGACTAGATGTATAATTTCATTTTTGTATTAAGAAATATATATTTCGATCAGTGATGCTAGGAGAAATTAAAAAAATCCCTACTTGCCTAAAAAGAACTCCTTTTTTCCCCTACATCCAAAAAAAATTCGCTATATTTTTCCCTACGTTAAAAATTTAATTAACAACAAGAAAAAAACCATATAAATAAGAAAATGCCATACACGCACATACAAAAAAAATTTTATTTCAAAAATACGACTGTGTACCAATTTAAATTTGTTTCTTTTTGTATCCTTGAATCCAGATTAGGGTTTTTTCCAGGGATTTCCCGTTATTTTATTTCCCGTTTTCCCGGGATTTTTCTTGCGGGATCCCAAGAAATAAAAAATTCCTCATAATTTCAGAAAATAGCTATTTATACTTTGAAATTTAGTTTTCTGTTCTCTAAAAATTAGCATCTGTGGATGGGTTGTGGATTAGATCAATTGGAAGAAGTGAGTACATGTATTTAAATCAATGTCTCCTGATGCAATTAATCTACTCAAAGCAGAATAGGCAGTGCAACAGTTGATAATTATTACATTTAGTGAAGTGAAGAGTTGATAAAGTACATGAACAAGTCTTAAAAACAGGAGATACCTAAACATATCGCTCCTTTATTGCAACATAGTCATATCTACAAAAACAAACGATCTTGGCAAAATGCGATTAAAGTTTTCAAAATGTACCGATTTAAAGATATATTTTGCTTTAACTTCGGTTCAGTTGGAGATATAATACGAGAAGGCATGAAGGAAAACTTTGCTAAAGTTACTTAAAATTTTGAGATATGACTATGATGCAATGAAGGAGCGATATGTTTGTTAGGTGATAAACACAAATTTTCAATTTCAATTTGCGTTGGCTTATATACCCGTGAAGTGCGGGGAAACCGAAATAAAATAACATTTTGAAAACTCGTGTAAGATACTACAACATACAACTTGAAAAAGACATTGTCCTAAAGATTACAAATGGATCTATTGAAATGAAAAGGTTTGTTAGAAGCAGTCCGGTTGATGCTATTTTTGCATCATCCTTGACATACATTTGACTGACATAGACGTTGTTTATAAAAAAGAAAAAATTGCTTCTGATTGTGAATCCGAAGCATGCTACAACGGTGCACTTTTAACTATTTGTCCAACCTCGGTAAAAAATGAACGAAATTTTTCGGAAACGTGATAATAAGTAAATAAAATCAGGAATATACTTTTTGACGACTTAGGCCGAGGCCACGCAATGAGCAACTAAGCGTCAAGCGGCTGAGCGATGAGCGTCAAAAAATTAAAACATATGAAATACTATCGAAGTGGCCACGAAATGAGCGGCATGCGAGCGAAATTTTTGAGCGGCTAAGCGTCGTCGCTCAGGAATAAAACTTGTTCTAATTTTTAGTTGTTTTCTGAGCGTCAAAAAATAAACATGGCAAAAGTGAATGTGGAGGTTACAATTTCATCTGTACAAAGCCGACCGCTATTATGGCAAGACAGATTACCAAATTTTAAAAATAAAAATATAACCCAAAATTAATTTTTTGGTTTTGTCAATCTAGTGTTATCTGCTTGCAACAGCAAATCAATGGATTTCACATTTGGGTAGATTTGTATATATATGGTTAATGATGAACACCAAGGCCTGTTCGTAATAATTAATATAATTCGTAATAAAATAATATAATTTGTTATTATAATTTGTTTTTGTTTTAAATGTAAGTTAAACAAACGAAGTCTTCGCTCGAAATCGACGAACAGGCCGCAAATTGTTTTTTTTTTTCTTAATAAACGCATTAAATTCATATGAATACGATTTTCGCGTAATAACATTAAACAATCCACTCTTTACAATAGCATTTTAACAACTAACCGCTCAGAACTGACGCTCAGTAATAAGCCACTTGCCGCTCAAACTTGACGCTTTGACGCTCATCGCTCAGACGCTTGACGCTTAGCCGCTCATTGCGTGGCCTCGGCCTTACTAAGCGCTTTGAGTGTGTCAGAAAGTTATTTCCTAAGCCGTTAAAAAATTTTTGTATTTCTTAAAAATATTTTATCTAATTTATTAATTAACTTTTTGATCTCATATCTTGAGTACCTAAATTGTAATTTTGTTTTTATTATTGTTTTATGAATTAAATTGTTATGTTTATGTTATCTTTTTATCTTGTATCCAGAGCATAATAATACTGAATAAAATCATAATAATAGGGAATAAAGGTGATAATAATTCAAGTTCCTATTTCAATCTTCAATTAATTTTTTAGTATTGAACCATTTCTTTTACTTTCTTTGTAAACAAGTTCCCTTACGTTTTTTTTATAAAAGTTTTTTTCATTAATTAATAACAAAGTTTCATTTTTTTCTATGGAGCGGGATCCCGGGATCCCGGGAAATTAAAAAAAATTTCCCGCTTTCCCGGGAATCGAAAAAGTCCGGGAAAAAAAACTCTAATCCAGATACAAAACATAGTCAAATTTCGTATTTGATTTTTCATTTCATCATTTTTTGTCCTTTTTAAAGAGCTAAATATGTTAAAAGAATACCTTTTTTAAATAGTTTTTTTTTTAATATAAGTATCTAATAATTTTTAGTATAAATAAAAAAATAAATAAAAGGGAAGGCTCTGTAAAATATTAAAAAAAATTTTTTCTTCAGTTCCCCTGAACTAATATATAAAAAAAAATTCCGTTTAAAAATATATCCTTCCTTATCCTTAAAAGTTTTAATAACACATTTTGTCAAAATTCGAAATTGTAATGTTTTATTTAACTTAATTTAAAAGGTGTGATTGGCTTTTTACATATTAATTTCTATGTAGATATTTCAGTCATTATATAACCTATTTTAACACAGAAAAAATTTTAAATTTTCTCTAATCACCAATTTTATACCAAATTCATAGAATCAAGCAACCCATTTGTTGATTTTGCACCTATTACCAAAATGATTATATTGATTACTAAAAATTGTAAAAATTTAATATTTTGAAAATTTTTTTTTCAATAAAAGATATTTTAAATTTAAATTAAAAAAATGATCAAAAAACTTTGCCGTTTCAAACAATGTGTTAATTGATTTTGACAAATTCCAACAACAATTTCACAAGTTTAAATTATTTTATTTTAAACGAAATAATTTGTTGTTATTTGATTATTATTTTAATTCAAAATTTGTTTCAAAACAACTAAAATGTTAATTATATCAAAATTATATTTTTAATTTTCGTTCAACAAAAAAAATAATTGTTTCAATTATCACATTAATTAAGTTTAAATACTTTTTAAATAATTTTTTTAATTGTTAAAAAACTACGAATAATTTTTTCTGTGAATATTCGCATATATTTTAGTGAATGTGAGTGCGAATGCAAATAGTGAAAATAAGAAACTAGTTCGCAAATGCGAACGCGAAAATTCGTAAAAAATAATTATATATAAGGGGCGCCACGAATATTCGGCTAAGCGGCTGTAATGATTCATAGTGTAGGAAATTCTACATTTGTACTTAAATGCTATTGTAACTTACGTATTTTTTAGACAATATATTGAAAATGAGATACAATTTTGAAAGTTCCCTAGATTTTCCTTTAAATAAAATATCTGTCCTTCTTCCCCTACGCTTGAAATTTTCCGAAAAAATCCCTACAAAAAGGGAAAATTCCGTACAGTTGGCATCACTGATTTCGATGATCATTAATACAATAATTTTTTACCAAATCCTACCCTAACCTTAATCTCTTAATATTAAACGTGAATTTAATATTATTTAAGTTGCTTTATGTGCTTACAGCAGACTACTGGAAAAACTGTAGAGTGCGTTGCGAGACGTGCGTCACAAAGGTTTCACGGCTTTTGTCAAAAAATCACAACATTTTTTGGCTGTGAATAAGTGATTTTAGATTTCTCTTATATTCAACTTTCTTTTAGGAATTAGATTTTGTATACCTTGTGATGCAAAATTCGCTAAAAATTAGGCAAACACACTTCAACTTTTAAAGTTACTTCCACTTTTTGTGGCGTGCGTCGCAAAACTTTGTGATCAATTATTTCGCAGCAAATACGTTAGTACATTTTAGGGATGCCAAACGGGAAATCCCGAAATCCCGAACCCCGGGATTTATTTTTTTTTTAGTCCCGGGATTTTTAATATATCAACTCTTGTGTACAAAAATGTTCGTTTTTATTGAATTTTTAAGCTTTGTTCACAATCAGAGCAACAATTTCATTTTTTCTTCTATCGTTTTTCTTCCCAAAGTATTTCATATATTTTCCTTTCATTTTAAGAACAAAAATGTAACTAAAATTTTTTTAAAAATGTAACTAAAATTTTTTATAAATGTAACTAAAGTTGTGTCAACTAGAACTTTAGCAACAATTTGTATGAAATTTTTTCTGACGTTTACAATAATTTTATTTAGTTTTGAATCATAGTATAATAAGTACCAGGTATGTTCATTAGGGAGAGTTTTCATTATTTACCCATGTAATGTCAAAATAATTTATTTGATTTTTAATTAATTTTTTCATTTTTCCCATATTTTCTTTTGTTTGACGTTATATGGGTTTTGAAATTGAGAACAAAATTTCTAATGACTATACCTTGTACTTATTCTACCATGGTTTTGAATTAAAATTTTAACATAATGTTGTAAAAAATAATAACAAATGCATAATATTGTTGTGGCTAAAATTTGCAAACGGTTTCTTAATGCAAAATGTGTGTGGTTGCAAAAGAAATTGTTGCTCTATTATGAACACCAAGTGAAAATGTTTTTTTGATTGTGAACGAAGCTTTATACTCTATAAAAAAAAAAAAAAAATTATCAAAAATTATATTTCAGTTGCATTTTTTTGTTTTTATAATTATTATTTTTGAGTTACATTTTTTGCTTGATATATGACGAATATTTATTTCATGATTTTGATATTTTGCTTATTGATCACCATTATTTTAAGTTGAATCGAAATTTGCAGATTCACATTTCAAGCCTTTTTTACAATTATATTTACTTAAGACATCATACCAAAATAATAATGATTAGTTTTACGCAAAATATAGAAATTAAAAATAATTGTAACATATTAGGCAAAAAATAAAAATGATTAAAAATCGTTATTTGTCAACAAGAAAATAAAAATTATTTACAATCCAATTTAAGTAAAATTCAGAAACTTAAGAATAACCCCCATATTCATAAAAAATATTTTGATTTTGAAAAGTCGTTTCATAAACATGTTATAAGCCTGAAAAATTTTTTATGAATATGAGGGTAAATGTTTATATGCTTATAACAATTGAATCGTAATTTTTATAAAAAATCTAATATACCTTAAAAATTAGCCTAAAAATATATGTTAAATAAAATAATTTTTTATACATAAACACAATCTGCCATATTCACAATCTGCCATATTCACCCAATTATTCATAAAAATTCCCGGGAACTTTTTTCCTTTTCCCACTTTTCCCACTTTTTCCTTTATAACTTCAATTGTAAAAATGTGAAGAAGGGGAAAACTCCCAGGAAGTTTTTATTTATAATTTTGTTGTATATATAAAATAATCGAAAATAAAAATTATATGGGGTATTCACAAGGTGTGCTATCATGTTATATTGTCTGACGTTCAAACATTTTAGAACGGTTTAAAAATATTGTTGTTGTCTTGTAAACAAATAGTGTCTTAAATTAATAGAACTTTGCTTGCTTTGTTTATTGTGCTTTCGTAATTAATAAGAAGAGACCTGCGCTGAGCGGCTGAACTGAGCCGCATTCGTTTTTGTAGCCGTCGCCGTTGATGGTATAGTTTATCCGGCTAATATCCGAATTTAACCTGCGGCTAGCAATTTTTGCTACATAACCCTAGCGGCGTCAAATTATATCGGCCAAGGACTCTGATGTTTGGTTTGTGATTTGCGTTTAAAAAATAGAAAATAGTCTGGTAAGATCTAATAAAATTTATTAAATAATGGATTAGAATTAAAAAATATTTTGATGTTAGGTAAATATTTATTTTTTATATTTGTTTTAACTCAGCCGATTTAAATTAAAAATAGCACACTAAATTATGAGGGGTTGTTCACAACAGTCGTATTTTTTCATGTTATTATTTTAAGACTTATGACTTTATGACACCTTGTGAATCCCCCAATAATGTTTGTATGTATATTTGCAAATATAAAAACATACACACAAATTCAAAATATTTTGAAGTTTCAAACAATTTTTTAAATTTTTCAATTAACTGTATTGAACTTAAGTAGAGAGCTAGTTCTCTGTTCATCATAGCTAGACCATAGTGTCCTAGATATGGAGCAGCTGGATTTGCAAATCCATCTCACCTACGCAATTCTATAAGAATCGCGCTTGATAAGTGGCTAGCTTGGAAGGCCAACAAATTTATCAATGAATGTATCATCCATGATACCACCTCGTTTGGCAAGCTCAAAAAACATTTTTGTTTGCGTTTATAAAATTTTGTATTATAAACCAAATTGTTCTTTCAATTTATATTTTATTATTTGATAAACATCATTATTTCACCGAGTTTTTTTCGTTTTTGCTATCTAATCTCGACTTAAGATGTTTTGTTTAAATGCAACAGATATATTTCTCGATATGCGATATGCCTGCAAGACACTACATCCGTCCGGAAGACGAAAGGAAACTTTTATATCCAGTTCCTCTATGTTCCTCCCGCCAACTCTTTCTCCTTTCCTCGAGCAGTCAGTATAGACCCTTATGGCCGGTCCATGGAAAGTACTTTCATCTGACAGCCCACTACCGTGTGCCGTGTGTGCCTGTATCTGATAAGTTATCATAAGCATCTATTATTAGTTTGCGATGCTCATTTAAACCAGCGGATGCCGATGCTTGTTTGCTGCGTAGTTTGGCTATATTTTTTAACACGTCAGATGCAGCGCAGTTATGCATTTTCAAACAGGCCCTAGGCGAAGCATAATTTGAATTATTCGATTTTAGAAATTGTAGTGCATAACCGATCGGTTCGAAAATGCAGCATTGCAGATTTAAATTTTGAGTTAGGAATTTTTGGGCACTTTAGACTTTGATTTAGGAATATGTATAAGTTAAAAATTTTCTGGCAACACTGTTCTCAATGATTTAGCTAAATGTTCTTGTGTTTGACAATGATTTTTATAAAGAAAGTCTTGATTTCTTACCAAATGTCTTAAACTGTGTTAAATGCGCATATATTTTTTTTAGAAGTATGTAAATGCATAAAAATCCGTCCCTATCAATAGCTATAAAAATACTGTTTATCGTCAATTAATTTTCACTATTATTTTCTTTTATAAATATAAATAAATACTTAATCTTGTTGAGGCATGTTTGTAACTTACTAAAACTTAATTTAAAACTTTATTTAGCTTTAGAAAAAAAAAATCGTTTGGCTGGTTAAAACATGCAACATTTCTTTTTTTTATGGATAAAATGAAAAGATTTATAAACATATTAAGTTGTAAGAAATAAAAAGAAACATTTATTTTAAAGAAATTGTAAATCAGCATAATTGCTGGTTTAAAAAGAGTCTTGCCGTAGAAATGTTTAATACGAAATTCAAGTACATATTTAATTTAAGCGATTTTGAAGTTTTTTTTTTAAATTTTTTTTATATTTAAAATTTTATTTTTAGAATACGAGTATGTCAGGTATTAGTTATTTTGTAAAATATTTGTTATCAGTTTATGAGCTCTTATCTGTAATAAAATAATTTTACGAAATATTTAAATTTGCTTTGCTTGTGAATTTTTGGCATTTCAAATTTTAAAAACATTGTAAAGGGTCTTTCATTAATGTGCGATTAGTTTGGCACTTCGCTTAAGCAAATGGTATTTGACGAAACTGAACGAAAACTTTTATTAAGTTTTCTATGTATTAGCACAGTTGCTTAATATGACTTGAGGTACATGTATACGACATGTTTTTTACATCTGACTTGTCAAATTTCCTACTACAAAATACAAACATATCGTGTGTTACCTCAATAATATTGCTTCTGTATAGGCCAGATGCATAGTCATTTGACAAAATTTCAATTAGAGCGTGCTTAATTTTCTTCTGCCACTAGCTCTTTATTACGAAAAAATATATTGTCAGAAATCTATGCCGTAAGGAAACCGGCAATGGCGGTACACTATTGACGAAATCAACAGCTGGCTGAAGTTAATATTTTTCAATACCGATATATGTATGATCATTTCTCCATTGAATAGAAATTAATTGAAGTTGTCGTATGTTTTGTGGATTTTACATCCACATACGAAATTTAAATAATCAAACGACGATATATATATACACGATATATATATACATACATATAACGTTTGATTATTAAATCCTATATTAGTATCTTCGACTTACAAGAAAACAATTTCAAGACGGCTTAACTTTTTTACTGCGCAAATAATATATAATATTAAAATATATTTCAATCGAGAACTACTTTGGTTTCTGCAAAAACTATGCGAAAATAACAGCTACAGATGTCAGAGTCAAATTACAGTATGTGACCGAATATTAAAAGCCTTCTGTAAAACATGCAAACTCACACGTGACTTGATAAGTTGACAAGTCAGAAGAAAAAACATGTCGTGTACATGTACCTGCTGATCATAATATGGTTATGGTTTATTGTAAGTAAAATGAGGAAAAACAGTAAGTAAGAGTGCAACATTCGGCTGTGCTGAATCATTTAAACCCTAACGAAATGCAGCGTCTTAGACTACTCATCACCCACTTCCACACATTACATTTTTTTCGTGTAAAACACACTTCTCCGATCTGGCTGAATTGCAATAGTGAAATTAAACGGAGCATATGTGACAGCAATATATAACAACCTTGTTCCCATTATTTCTGAGGTCTTCGGAAGCCCCATTGCAACAGACAGACGGACATCATTAAATCTACTTCGTTACTTATAACACCCAGAATATTAATAATAACGGTCAAAGATCAGTATTGCAGAAATACAAAAGTACAATGGCTTCCAATTCGTATAAATAGAAAAAGCCCGGAAAATTAGAAACTCTCTTAACTCTTAATTTTTTTTTTTTTTTCTCATTATTTTTTTATTGAATCTTCATATTTTAAATATGAACTAACAATAATTAATCAAATCTTAACCTAATACGTTATTTTATGTCCTGCCAGTGCCAGACAAAAATTTTCTTCATACGGGTTCTGTTCACATATGTAGGTGTCTATCGCTCATCTTAATGGGTAAGTGCTGCAGTGTCTCTTCTTCTTAAGTGAGTGTGGCCACTATCATTTAAAATATTTCGAGCTAGTGGATTAGGGTGCAACTCTAGCCTTTTTAAATATTTTACCGCATACTTCGTAATAATAGTCCTTACCAGTGGCACATTGAGATCCTTGTGGATATTTGAGTTTTTAACATACCAAGGGGCAGCTGTGATTATTCGAAGAAGTTTATTTTGGCGCCTTTGAATTTTTTCGATATTAGAGGCCGAGGCAGTGCCCCATAGTTGAATACCGTAGCACCAGATTGGCTTTAAGATGGAGTTGTAAAGTAAAAGTTTGCAGTCGAGACTTAGGACAGAGTTTCTTCCAATAAGCCAATGAATTTGGATGGCTTTTAGTTTCATTTGAGATAATTTTGCCTCTATATGGCTTTTCCACGTTAAACGGCGATCTAGATGAATACCGAGGTATTTTACATGCGAATTTTGAGGCACTAAATGATTATTGATTTTAATAGGGGGGCATGTTTCCCGACGCAAGGTAAATGTTACATGTACGCATTTTTGCTCATTGACCTTTATCCTCCATTGCTTTAGCCACAGTTCGAGTTGAAATATATGATCCTGTAGGTATCGAGATGCTTCTTGACTGTTTTCGTGCACGCTTAGAAAAGCTGTGTCATCAGCAAATGTTGAAGTTTGGGTGTAGTTGTTTATTGGCATATCCGAAGTATATATTAAGTATAAAAGTGGGCCTAGGATGCTTCCCTGAGGGACTCCAGCTTCAATTGGTTGAGGAGGGTTTAAATAATCACCTTCTTTAATAATAAACTTTCGACCGACTAAGTAGCTTTCTAACAGCTTGTGTGTGTTTACTGGTAAGTTATTAACTTTCTCAGCCTTTTTGTACAGTCTTTTAGTAAGTTCTTAAGTTGAGGGGATCTGTGCAATTGCCACTCTCTACGAGCTCTCCTTTTTTCAGACAAGAGACGCTCGACATCTGAGGAATATATTTTATTATTTTTGGTTTTTTTGGGGGCAATGCTGGAATGTTGAACAGCTAGTTTTAGAAAACTGTCAAAATTGACAATAGAGCGATCTATATACTCCGGTGTGCTGAGCGGAATATTATCTGTGCAATGGGTACTGAGATATTTTTTATATTTTATCCAATTTATATGTGTAGCTGACGTCGCTATGTGACCAGAGGGAGATTCAATTCTATTGGTGTTTTTTATAGTAACAATTGTAGGTGAGTGATCAGAGGATAATTCTTTGGAAGCTTCAACGTAAATCGTTTCTGTGGGGATGTTTTTAACCACGCCAAAATCGATGACATTTGGAATTTTTTGCGGATCAGCAGGCCAATATGTTGGTTGGCCGCTCGCGACAACATTTAAATTCATTTTAGAGATTGTATTAAACAAAACACGACCCTTTGGTGTTATAAGTCGTGACCCCCAGAAGGTATGTTTTGCGTTGTAATCGCCAGCAGCCAGGAAACAGGGCCTCAGTGACTTATAATATTTGTAATATTGGCTTTCTGATATTGCAAATCTAGGTGGTGAATATAGAGATGAAATAACTATGCTTCGATTTAGCTCTTCGACACAAATGTTCGTAGCTTGGAGATAATCTTCACGATGATCACACATTGGGTAGTGTTTAATTCGGTTTTTTATTAATATAGCAGAACCTCCACAAGCTCTATCTCGAGGGTCCTTGGTATCATATAGAGTATAACCATTGATTTTAAACGTATTTCTTGAGGTCAGATGAGTTTCAGAAACCATCATAACATCAATTTGATTATTTTTGAGAAAGTATTCTAGTTCATTTTTATGTTGGCGGATGCCGTTTGCGTTCCAAAAACAAATTTTTAAACAGTTCATGGCTTGTTAAGAATAGCTTGCAATAACATCGATTGCATTCTAAGAATTTCCTGCATCATATTACCCATTGTGTTAGTAAAATTATTTACTGTTTGCACTAATGTTTCCATGGTTTTTTCTAGACGACTTAGATTAGAAACTGGAGTTTCGTCATTACTTGACGAAGCGCCTTGCATTGGTACATTGTTTGATTTTAAAACGTTAGCATAAGAGGTTCTGTTACTACTAGGCTGCGGAGCCTGAAGATCATTACTGTTTACTTGATTCGTTACTTGCATTTGAGGGGGATTAGTTTTCGGTCCAGCCGACTGCTTGACGATAGTATATACAGGGCATCCTCTATAATTGGCAGTGTGATTACCACCACAGTTGCTGCATTTTTTTACGTTGGGGTCGGTTTTAGACTTATCGCAAAGAACTGTACCGTGTAGCTCACCACATACTACGCAAACAGGGGGTAAATAGCAGTATGCCTTAGTATGGCCAAATTCTTGGCAGTTCAAACATTGAACGGGACCACCTCTTTTGTGCGGCTCCTCTATAGTTACCTTTCTGTACAGAATGTATTTTAAATCATAGATGGGATGCGTTTCATTTTTTTTAAGCTTAACGTCGCCGGGTTCAAACTCTACTCGAAAAAGTGGTTGGGGAATTTTTTCTCTATTTTTAATGTTTACTACATGTTTTACCTTGAAGCCTTTTTCTTCTAGGAATGTTTTGACCTCTTCTGGGTCCACACATGAGTCAATACCCTTAATCACTACCTGAACCCTTTACTGCTTTTCAGTTGGTATGTATAAAAGTTTTTTTTAGTGCTTCAAAGTTGTTTATTACTTTGCGAAAATCATTCTCATGATTGACTTGTATTTTAGTCTCGTTTATACTACCACGCTTGATAGCCGCTACGTAAAACGAATTTTCACCTATCACTGATATCAAACTCTTTATGAGCTCATTTGAATTTTGTTCCCTAAGATATATCGGGGGAGGCTTTGACGATTTTATGACGTTTGGAGCTTCAGAGGATTCATCCTCCAGAATTGCAAAACGATTTTGAGTATTTATTTTATCAAAAGTTGGTACTTTTGAGGCCGAAGCAACTGCTGCAGAGGTAGGGCTGCGTCCCCGTTTGAGTACTGTTATGTACCTGTCCATACCAACTTGTACTGTAGGCTTTTGAGAAATTTTTCCTTGAGTTACTGAGTTGTCCATAGCGGCTGTTTTGGGGTTAACCGTATCATCACTTATTAAAGTTTTTTTGGCTCTGCGGCAGCGCCTGCAGTTAACAAACTTGTTATTGTAATACGATCGACCGTATTTGTAAACAAAGAAGGTGAGAGGGAACGCGTTCGAGTAATAGGTTTAGCCGTTAGGTAATTGCTATCATCGATTCTTTTTTTTGTTTCTACTTTTGTTTCGTCGACACTCACTGTAACATTAGCATTTCTTTCATTATGTTTTATTGTTTTTGAGTTTTTTTTTATTTTACAGTTTGTTTAATTGTGCTCTTCTTGTTATTTGTTGTTAAAAACCCCGATAATAAAAAAGAAGAATAAACAAAAACAAGAAATGTTTTTGCTTAAAATGTATGTTTGTATGTATGTTCATACATACATTTTTTTATTAAATTATAACTTTTATTATTTTAATTATTGACGTTTATGTTCACAAATTAAAAATTATTTTTAAGCGTCCAATTCGCTGATATTATTTATTTAATAAATAATACATATTATGATTTTATAACAACTTATTTAAGTATGTTAAAAGAAAACAAAAACCGTATGCCGAGTTAAAAAAAAAACACGTCTGCATTCAACGAGCACTGTGATGCGAAATAAAAACAAACTAATTAAAAAAAAATTAACCACACACTTGCTAAAATTTGATTATAAAAAATAAGTCATTAAAATTCTTAATGTAAAGGCTGGTCCAACCAAAACGCACAATGTTAATTGTAAATAAGACCAAAAGTTTTCAGAGAATTATCTTAATATTTTTTATTATAATGAGAGACAGCAGTTATATATGAAACAAAATATCGGTCAAATGCTCGCCACGTTTTTATTTGTAATATCTCTATCCGATAGTCCATATTTTCAATAACTCTGAGACATAATTGATGTTCAATGTCTTTAATGTGACGAATTATCTCATTCTTTAGCTCTTGCGTTGTTCTTGGCTTATTGACGCACACTTTTTCTTTTAAATATCCCCAAAGAAAGAAGTCCAACGGTGTCAAATCACATGATCGTGGAGGCCAATCAACATCGCCACGACGCACAGTGGTATTTTTTTGGCAAAAAGTCTAGTTTTTTACAGTTATTTTTTGGAAATCTAATGATGCAATTCTGTAAAGAACTGTTTCATTAGTAGAAAACCATGATTTGTTTTTGAAAAAAATAAAAGTTTGTATAAAAAAGAGTGTGTTAAAGTTATCTAAATATTATGTAGCGAAAACTGATGAAAATTTTACTACATTTCAGTTGTTTATACAATAAATATGGTTCAACTACCAATAGTTTTAGAGCATTTGTATTAAAATATAGTATTTTAAATTTAATAGGAAAGAAAAAATATTTAAATTATATATATAGTTTAAGAGATCTGAGCAAATCAAAATGACTCCAAAAAATTTAGCATTTGCAGTTTTCATTAGAAAAAAAATAAGTTAGCTCGGTCTACCTCCGTGTTGGTAATACTACTAAATGAGAGTTTGGAATGTTTTCTTTCATTTTATGTAAAAAAATTCTGCGACTTTTTGCGATCGCTGAACAAACTTATAAATTTTTTGATAAAACTCACGTATTTTTTGTGAATATTTACAATAAACTGCAATGCATATTTACAATAAAAGGTTTTGTATACTTTTATGCTTTTACTTTTTAATAACTTATTGACAGCAATATCGAAAAAGTGCATAACAAAAAAAGAAAAACAAAACCATATGATTATTTGAAATAATAATATTTGCCAAAAAAAGTTTAAGAAAATTATTAAACGTAACTAATATTTAAAATGGGTTCATTTTGTGTTTCATATAGAGAATTGTGCAAGGAACTTATAAATTGCAATAATAATGTGGATTTATTAACTGATTTCATAAAAACAAAAAACATGGTGCTTACTATTAAAGAAATTCAAATTGTGAAAAAATCAGTTCAAAAGCGATTTCTTAGTCACTTTTTTAAACGTTGGGCCGAATCTCACAGAAACAAATCATATTTCTTTAAGAACAATTACACTTGGCTAAAAAGTACGTTTCAAAACAAAATAATTAATGTGTACTTTGAATATAATTGAAAATTTTTAGATATATTTGAAGTATCGCTTGCTGATGAGCAACCAAGTTGTTCAACAAAAATGGGAAGGCCAGCTAAGAAATTCGGCGATTGCGCTGATCGTAGTAAATGTGTAGAGTGGGTGGGTAGAGGGCGTGGCCAATTTCGATGAAACTTTATATTTTTCTTAATTGAGCTAAATAAAGGCTCAGAGCAAAATTTCAAAAACTTTGGGCCAAAAAAAATTTTGGGTTCTATGGGCGGTGGGTGGAGGGCGTGGCCAATTTTGATGAAACTAACTGCCTGTTTAACGATATCGAACGTCATCGTTCGCATAGAAAATTACATTTAAAACAAAAACAAAGTTCGTACAATGTTCGAATTTTGTTTTTGTTTTATATGTAATTTTCTATGCGAACGATGACGTTCGATATCGTTAAACAGGCTGTTAATATTTTTCTTAATTGAGCTAAATAAAGGCTCAGAGCAAAATTTCAAAAACTTTGGGCCAAAAAAAAATTTTTGGTTCTATGGGCGGTGGGTGGAGGGCGTGGCCAATTTCGATGAAACTTTATATTTTTCTTAACCCTTCTGCACTCCTTGGGTCAATTTGACCCAATTTTGGTTTTCAAACGCAAAATTTGCCTCTTTAAATATAAGATATGGACGTGAAACTTTAATTTATCCATTACAGGGACGAAAATTATAAATTTAAATGAAAATGAGAATAATAAAATTTAAATTTTTCCTCCCCCAATTTACGATTTACACACATTTAATATCGTTTGGGTCAATATGACCCAACAAGCGATATTGTAAGTTTAATTCCACCTTAAAATTTGTTTCCTATTGAATATAATTGAATTGAGTTCATCTTCATTCAGAATCATCGATCAATAATTTTTTCAGTCAAATAGTCAATAGTATCGCTTTTATTTTTTATTATACTTAAATATGAAATGTTGTTTACATATTATTGTTGGGTCAGATTGACCCAAAGGATCATAGGAAGGGCACATATCCAAGGGATGCAGAAGGGTTAATTGAGCTAACCAAAGGCTCAGAGCAAAATTTTAACATTCTACGAGCACTCCTTATATTTTTTGCCAAACATTGTATGGACAAATCCCTCTGTGCGACGTGAGAGAACACGACCATTGAATTTCTCGCACAAAAGAGCCATTGTTTCGTTGGTTGTGTGGCAAGTGGCACCATCCTGTTGGAACCACATATCGTCCAGTTCCATATCCACAATTTCTGGCCACAAAAAGCGAACACTGTTCGCGGTAACTGCTTGGCCGACCTTATTTTCAAAGACCCTGCCAGCCTTTAAATCGCACCAAACAGTCATTCTTTGTGGTTTTCAGATTTCCTACAGACCCGGTTTGCTGAAATTTGCACACAGTTCTTCTGATTGTGGACACATTTGGTCGATTATGCTGACAAAAAAAATCACGAAGTGCACGAAATGCATTTTTATTTGAACGCCCATTTTCGCAAATCGATTCAGCAATCTTAACGCGCTGCTCAATTGTGTACCTCTTCATGGTTGAATTTGTCAAAACACTGAAATAAAGAATTGTCAAATTATGTTGGGCAAAAACCTTGACGTTAATTTGTGACTCACAATTAACACCGTGCGTTATGATTGGACCACTCTTTGTTTATTTATGTTAATGCAACACGTGTCGAACAAAAATAATTAAAGCCGGTTAGAAAACGTGTTAGATTATAAAAATAAATCAACAAAGTTTATATAAATATTTGTATTATAAATATTTCTTTTCTTATCAAATTTGGGCACTTTAAAATATAAAGATACTGATTTAAAATTTAAATTTAAGTGTGAAAGTAATTAAAATCCACTTGTCATGTTAGATAAAGCCATTAAGGGAAAATATCATCCAACATACTAAAACTGAGAGGGATATCTACAACAAACAATTTTCTAAATATCGAGTCGGTATTGAATATTGCTTTTGTATTTAAAAGGAGAAATTCAAAATATGAATGAATTCAAATGATAAAACTATAAACGCAGCTTAAAAAGTTTTGTAATTTAATTTTTTTGGTTTTAAACGCAAGAATTTTTATACTCTATTATTAAAATACATATTAGGATATTATTGTAATAGGACTTGACAGCATACCTTGTAAATACCCCAAATGATTTAACAACCGGATTTTACCTAATGATAAGTATATTGACCTGTTGTTGTAAAGAGAACCGGGGTTTTCAGTGGATGTCCGGCTGCTAAAGAAGGCATTACGTGCATGGTCTAAGAAACCGAGAGTTTTAAGGATGACCTAAAGAATATTTCCTCCGTTGCAAAAAGGGTGCAGTCAATACCTGGGATTCAACCAAAATTAAAAATTGAGAGATCTCTTGAGATTGTGGCTGACAAGAAATTCTACCGGGTACCAGGAGAGTCAGTAGTCAGAGTAGTTGAGACCTCCATTAATATGCTTCTTGCGAGAAATGCTTCCTGTCTTTCAGGGAGATCGTCTTTAAGGAAGTTTAGCCTGTCCACTTATATGGTACTTTCGGCCATGAAGTTGAGTTGTTGTTTAATCCCAAAATCGCGGGAAGAGATAGTACTAAAAAGCCCCTTAAAGGCTGATTTTTCGCCATATTTGCTACCTGCCCCCACACGGGGCGGTTGCTGAACGCATGGTTTAGACCAATATGTATTAAAAGCACCTGCGAAGTAAGCAGTTATATTAGCTTCCGGAAACTATTTAAGAACCCTGCTTACATATATTTGCAAATGGAAAACTATTTCTTAAAGAAAATTGCTGTTAGAGTTCGAAAATAAACATTAAATATCGCTCCTTAGTGTTCGGTTCGGTAGATTTGTGGAAAACACAAACGCTTTTAGTGTTTGCGTAGTAAATCTTAAAAAAATAACGTTTCCCTGTTCGTCATCTTCGAGCAGAAAAATAATACTATTCTTATCCAACTCAACAAAAATATGAGAACATTTAATTCCGTTCGGGTTTTTTTAAAAAACCACAAACTTTTAAACCAAGAATGTTTTACAACAACGAAATACATATACAAAAAAAACAAAAAGACAGAAAAAAAAATTACACAAACAAAACACATACACAATACACGCACAAGCTGTTTGTGATGCGGTCGTTGCTAAAATTTTTTGGTTGTTCATTTCTTTATCAATGTAAAAAAAGAAACATCATGGAACATTAAAATATAATGTTTGTCTACAGTACCAATACAATTGTTCTGTTTTTTAACGAAGAACAGAACACTGTATAATGTTTGGCTCTTTCTTGAAAATAGTTGCGAACGGTATTAAGGGTGGCATTCGTCTATACAATCACTAAAAAATAGATATCGTTATTGGGTGTGTGAGCCGAACGCTAAATAATTTTCTGTTTATTTTCAAACACTGCTTAAAACATAAAATTAAACATGCAACGCCCTGAGTGAATGAGAATTTTTAAAGGGATATGGGACTTTTTTTCATTACTATTGGGCCTAGAAACATAAAATTGCCGACCGAATGCGAAAGCGACCAAGAAGGGACATACGGAGAGTTACTGCCCCTCCGAAAATATCTAATCAATTTTGACGAAATTTAATGCCGTTATTACGGATCACAACTTAACTCAGTTGAGTTGTAATTTTTGAATTTGTATATTTTGGTTTACAACTTTGTAATATTGCTGCGAACGAAAACATCAAAAACTCAATACAACTATTTGTTTTATTTACACCGTTTTAGGCGCCTAAATAGAAAGATCAGCGTTATTAAAGCAGATGGGTTTGCATATGGGTATTTCCACAGGAAAGTCTACTTTTTGTCACGTTACGACACCAACCATTTTTAATTGTTTCCCAAAGCATAATGAAAATATTATTTACTTTTTTGCATTTTGGTGTAGAGCGCAACTAGCTTTACATTTAGTGAACATGGTTCTAAAATACAAGACTAGTTGATTGGTGTCGTAACGTGACAAAAAGTAGACTTTTCTGTGGAAATGTCCAAACATGTTTATCAAAGCCAGGAATATAAAGGGACAGATGGACAACTTCGATTTTGATGAAATTTAAAACTTATGTTGATCGATCTACACACAATAAAACACACAGGTTTTACATTTTTTAAAAGTTAGTCAAAAACTCATTTTGAGCGGGCAACGCCGCGGGAACGGCTAGTAACATATATAATAATCAACTGAAAATGTATTTCACTTTTAAAATGTATATTAGAATTCGTTTATTTCCTTTTACTTAATTTCTATTAAACTAGTAAACTTAATTTTAAAATATTAAAATTATATAAATTTTCATATTATTCGAAAGTGTATTCTAAGTCAAATTACAAATTTTAAAAGCTTTTATACTTTAATAGTCTTATTCCTTCAATATTTCCCAGGAATATTTTCTATATATATACATATATATACATATATGTATTTAATCACTGGTTTTTCCCAACAAGACATTCGAATTTACCTCAATAAAGGCTAGTTTACACTATCTCACAAGTCTTACGTATTCCATAATACTTTGTGAGATAGAAATGTAATGAGTTTTGTTGCGACTGTCAAAAAATCTAATTTAACATAACAGTTTGTGTTCACACCATCACACAAAGTATAAACACTCACACATGAAATAAAATGCAACCCTGATCCAATGAAAAGTATTATTGTTAAGAAATTTTTCAAAAACAATGAAGTCATATGGGATGTCAAACTTTTTTCATAATACTTGTCATTTTCATCACCCATGAATTCACACTATCAGACTTTTACATATTACTTGAGTTTTTGACGTGTATAGTAAATAAAATAAATAGTAAAATAATATAGTACATAAAATAAAGTAAATAAAAATCATATCTAATCTTTTAAATTTATTCTCCTTTTCAAAACAAAGCAAAATTTTTGCTATAAAACCTTTGCACAGGTCTTCGAAATCATCAGTTAAATTTTTCAACCGTTGAGCAAAATGAAATTTTTAGTTATTTTCGCCTTGGCCTTGGCAAGTGCGTCGGCCGAAATTTATCAACGTAATCTTGTTGTACCTGTCGCTGAAAAGGAAGGTCGCATTACAAATGGCAATACCGCCGGAGTTTTTCAGTTCCCCCATCAAGTTGGTCTTTCCTTGATAAATGGTTCAAAAAGGAACTGGTGCAGTGGTTCCCTTATCAGCCGCACATGTGTTTTGACCGCTGCTCACTGTACCGAAGACGTCTCTTCCATTACTGTGTACTTGGGTGCGACTGAACGCTTCTCTGCCGAAATTACCCACAACGTGTCTATTGACAATGTTATCACCCACCCCGGCTATAACAGCGCTACCTTGGATAACGATATCGCCTTGATTAAGATTCCCTCTGTTGTTTACTCCGCTAAAATCCAACGTGTTGAATTGCCCGCCATTTCCAATTCATACTCAGATTATAATGATACTTACTTTATTGTTTCGGGATGGGGCCGTATTTCTGACACTGCCAGTGGTATTACAAACAACTTGCAATGGGCCCGTATGCGTGTTATCCCAAACCGTGAGTGTGCTTCATATTTTGGACCATATATTACTTCCTCCAACCTTTGCTGCGAAACTCCCGGTGGTGTTTCCCCCTGCAAAGGTGATTCTGGCAGTCCATTAGTTTCGGAATTCAGCGAAGTTAAAATTGGTACATTAGATTCGGAACTCAGGAAAGTTCAAATTGGTTTGGTTTCCTTCGTTTCTTCGTCCGGTTGTGAAAAGGGATTTCCCGCAGTCTTTACTCGTATTACCAGCTACTTGGATTGGATCAAATCGAATGAATGAATTCTTATTAAATAATATAAATACGATTTTTAATAATTTTTGCAAGTATTTGCAAAATTATTTATAGTTGTTTTATAAAATTTTTTTTTTATAAAAAATTTGTCAGGATTTTGAAAAAACTGTTATAATTTTAGAAAAACGAATATTGCACTTGATCAACAAAAGCGTATTAACTCGAAATTTTTATTTTTTCGCTTTTTAGACAACATCGCCACGTTAAACATGTTCACTTATACACCAGCTGTAAAAATATCATGCTATTTTGTCTTCTTTTTGGTAACGAAACTGTTGGTCTAAAAATTGATTTGCATATGCCTTTAATATTAAAATAAAAACCCCCTTTCATAAACCTGTTTTATTTTTTATGAATAAGGCCGAAAGTGTTTTGCTTCTACTGAAAATATTTAAATTTTGAATTAAAACCTTCTTTATGATCACGTGCGATATAAGAAATTTTGTTTGGCTTTATCTAACAATGTTTGATTTTAAATTTAAAAATTATTGTCTTTTTTTAAAAAATGAGGTGTTCACAATGTTTTTAAAGCAAAAATTATTTAAAATCAAAGATCCTAAAACATGCTTCACTTAACAAAAAAAAATATATTACAATAATCCCTATGGTTATGCTAAAAAGGGTCGGAATAAAATCAATCGTTTTTAATCTTCACTACAAAATTAATAATAATCGCAGCAAAATTAAGAATATGGGGAGGGCAAATCCCAGAAACAGTCCACCAACCAAAAATTTTTCAAATAAATTTTTGGTTTTTAATAAGATTAGATTAGCATAATAAGACTAGATGTATAATTTCATTTTTGTATTAAGAAATATATATTTCGATCAGTGATGCTAGGAGAAATTAAAAAAAAACCCTACTTGCCTAAAAAAAATATATTTTTTCCCCTACATCCAAAAAAAAATTCGCTATATTTTTCCCTGCGTTAAAAATTTAATTAACAACATTAATTAACAACAAGAAAAAAACAATATAAATAAGAAAATGCCATACACGCACATACAAAAAAAAATTTAATTTCAAAAATAAGACTGTGTACCAATTTAAATTTGTTTTTTTTTTTTGAAGGAAACACCTCTTATATCCTTTAATCTAGATACAAAACATAGCCTAATTTCGTATTTGATTTTTCATTTCATCATTTTTTATCCTTTTTAAAGAGCTAAATATGTTAAAAGAATACCTTTTTGAAATAATTTTTTTTAATATAAGTATCTAATAATTTTTAGCATAAATAAAAAAAAATAAATAAAAGGGAAGGCTCTGTAAAATATTAAAAAAAATTTTTTCTTCAGTTCCCCTGAACTAATATATAAAAAAAAAATTCCGTTTAAAAATATATCCTTCCTTATCCTTAAAAGTTTTAATTACACATTTTGTCAAAATTCGAAATTGTATTGTTTTATTTAACTTAATTTAAAAGGTGTGATTGGCTTTTTACATATTAATTTCGGTGGGGTGCAATAACCTCACATGAAATAAAGTCACAGTGAGTTTATTTCCACTTCAAATGGCAATAAAGTCACGTGATGTTATTTCAAAACGCAAATGAAATAAATTCACAGTGAGTTTATTTCCATTTTAGTAATTTTATACAAAAAAAAAAGTGAGTTTATTTCCATTTATAAGCCTGAAAATAAAAATGAAATCCTTAGTTATCATTGGAAAAATAAAAGCTAAGATTTTTTCCCTTTTACGAAATATTTCCTTCTCTATGTACATTCTTGAAGGTATAAACAATCCGTAAAAGGGAAAATCCTTAGTTATCATTGGAAAAATAAAAACTAAAAATTACCATCAATCAATTTTTGCACATATGTATGTAATACCATGTGATTTTTAACATATGTAATAATTATGAGTTGAAGCATTGCAAGGTAAAAAAAAGAATATGAGATTATTACTCATTCACAATAATATGATGTGATGTTATTAACAATCTGAAATTTTTAAAATGTGATTTCATTTAATTTTTAAATGGAAATAACATCATGTGAGCTTATTTCCAAATATGATGGAAATTAACTCACTGTGAAGTTATTGCCAGTGAGGTTATTGCACCCCACCATTAATTTCTATGTAGATATTTCAGTCATTATATAACCTATTTTAATATTCGCATATATTTTAGTGAATGTGAGTGCGAATGCAAATAGTGAAAATAAGAAACTAGTTCGCAAATGCGAACGCGAAAATTCGTAAAAAATAATTGTATATAAGGGGCGCCACGAATATTCGGCTAAGCGGATGTAATGATTCATAGTGTAGGATTTCTGTTAAAAAATTCTACATTTGTACTTAAATGATATTGTAACTTACGTATTTTTTAGACAATATATTGAAAATGAGATACAATTTTGAAAGTTCCCTAGATTTTCCTTTAAATAAAATATCTGTCCTTCTTCCCCTACGCTTGAAATTTTCCGAAAAAATCCCTACAAAAAGGGAAAATTCCGTACAGTTGGCATCACTGATTTCGATGATCATTAATACAATAATTTTTTACCAAATCCTACCCTAACCTTAATCTCTTAATATTAAACGTGAATTTAATATTATTTAAGTTGCTTTATGTGCTTACAGCAGACTACTGGAAAAACTGTAGAGTGCGTTGCGAGACGTGCGTCACAAAGGTTTCACGGCTTTTGTCAAAAAATCACAACATTTTTTGGCTGTGAATAAGTGATTTTAGATTTCTCTTATATTCAACTTTCTTTTAGGAATTAGATTTTGTATACCTTGTGATGCAAAATTCGCTAAAAATTAGGCAAACACACTTCAACTTTTAAAGTTACTTCCACTTTTTGTGGCGTGCGTCGCAAAACTTTGTGATCAATTATTTCGCAGCAAATACGTAAGTACATATTAGGGATGCCAAACGGAAAATCCCGAAATCCCGAACCCCGGGATTTATTTTTTTTTTAGTCCCGGGATTTTTAATATATCAACTCTTGTGTACAAAAATGTTCGTTTTTATTGAATTTTTAAGCTTTGTTCACAATCAGAGCAACAATTTCATTTTTTCTTCTATCGTTTTTCTTCCCAAAGTATTTCATATATTTTCCTTTCAATTTTAGAAAAAAAAGGTAACTAAAATTTTTTAAAAATGTAACTAAAGTTGAGTCAACTAGAACTTCAGCAACAATTTGTATGAAATTGTTTCTGACGTTTAAAATAATTTTATTTAGTTTTGAATCATAGTATAATAAGTACCAGATATGTTCATTAGGGAGAGTTTTCATTATTTACCCATGTAATGTCAAAATAATTTATTTGATTTTTAATTAATTTTTTAATTTTTACCATATTTTCTTTTGTTTGACGTTATATGGGTTTTGAAATTGAGAACAAAATTTCTAATGACTATACCTTGTACTTATTCTACCATGGTTTTGAATTAAAATTTTAACATAATGTTGTAAAAAATAATAACAAATGCATAATATTGTTGTGGCTAAAATTTGCAAACGGTTTCTTAATGCAAAATGTGTGTAGTTGCAAAAGAAATTGTTGCTCTATTATGAACACCAAGTGAAAATGTTTTTTTGATTGTGAACGAAGCTTTATACTCTATACAAAAAAAAATTATTAAAAATTATATTTCAGTTGTATTTTTTTTATTTTTATACCCTGTCGGACTTTGAGTTAACTTAAAACTAACTTATTGTCAACCAGAAATGAGTCACAGGTGACTAAAAAGCTAGCTCATTTCCCTTGTTAAACTCTATTCAGTTTTTACATGTAGTGTCATCAGAGCGAGTCAGTACTCACTCACTTTGCATAAGCTTCAGCTAACCACAAGCTAGCTCATTATGAGTTAGCTTGTAGTGCATAAAGTAAGAGGGCACTATGAGTTAGGTATGAATTGACTAACTTACAGTTGGCTTTTACAAGGCAGCTTGTAGTTCATCACAACAAGTCAACACTCATTTACTACTCTGCATAAGATTCAGCTAATCATTAGTTAGCTCATTCTGTGTTCGTTTGTGGTGAATAAAATAGCGAATTAGCTTTAAACTGACATATTTTTTAATATTTATTTATTTATTATTAAAAAATATTGATATCTACATTTTAATTATATTATTATTATCAATTATTTGAATTTATTTGTTTTTCTTTTTTTCTGCTAACGCAAAGGGCTTGAAAATGTCTTTTCGTTATTAATTTCAGCGCATTTCGTATCGCTTTCTCTGGATTTTCTTCTCCATTATCGCGAACTGCATCTATTAAATGATACCAAAATTAATTAGTTAATCGATAGTAAAATAAATTTGTATTTATATTATTTACCCATTAAAGCTCCATAAAGACTTTTGAAACTTTTTATCGATTGCTTTCCATGGACTCCATCTATATTGCAATTGATAATTACGTCAAGTGAAAAAATTTCAGTCAACGATTTGTGTAATTTTCCTTTAATCAAAGATGCTATACAACGAACCTGAGTTGAAAAAATATTTTGTATGTAAAATCATTCATAATAGATTAACAAAAAACTTACATAAACGACACGATTTGCTTCCTTAATTTTATTGTTAATATCTTCCAAATCGTCAATGGCCTGAATAGGGAAAATCTTTTGAATGTTCGCCTCTTTTTTTTCTTTTCCTAATAGCTTCTCTGTTAAAACTTTTTGTGTGGCCAGAGCTTCCATTATAACGCTATTTTGGCGAACATTGGTGGCTAGTTTAAAAAAAAGTTGTAAAACAAATATTAAATTAACTTTGTATTTTCTTAATGTTATGCTGCTTGTACCTGTTAACTCCTCAATAGATCCATTTAGTTGTTTGACAGATTCTGTATTTGTAAGAATAAATCAGAAATACTTAAGTATATGTATATTTAAGGCCTTATTCATAAACTTATAACAGGTTTATAAGAAGAATTTTATATGAAAATTTGTTTAATTAACCTTTAATAAAACTGCAATATTTTTTTATGAATAAGGGGGTTAAAATTTAAGGCCCAACTATGATAAGCATAAGCTGGTGTAGCTACTGTCAAAAATTAACAAAAAAATTAAAACAAAATTAAAATCAAAAAATATTTTATTCCGTACGGAAAGTGCGATCTGTTTGGCACCTTGCTTAAGCAAACGCCAGTTTCATAAGATTAACCAAAAACTTTTCTTAAGTTCAATATGGTTCGACACATATGAATCACATCTATTGCTTAAGCCAACTTAAGCATATTATAGTTGGGCCTGTGATTAGATTTCAGAAAAGAAAAATGCTGAAGATTGTCTACAGAAAATATACTAAAGATTCCATTCCTGTTATATACATACCTGTTAGTTCGTCAAATTTTTTTTCATATAAAGTTTTCAAGTTTTGACAATTTTGGCAAGTGTTTGAATTATCTGTAATATAAAATATGTTTTATTTTTATTGCATAGGATAATGTACTTTAAATACTTACAACTTGATGTTAAATTTTGGCTAAATTTGTATCGCTTAATACCTTGATTCTGGTTTTCTAATTCCATTATATTTAATATTTTTTATTTGTATATAATATATTAAGCTGTTATTTTATTTGTTTTATTTTTAGGTATATTTTATTATATATTTGTGGCTTCTATCTTGTTGTTATTATATTTTTAAAATTTCTAATAATATTATTTTTATTATGTTTTTTATTAAGGAATATTTTTCTGTGTTTTAAGTTTTTTTAAGTGTATTACGTTATTATTATATTTTGTTATTTAGGTGCATCCATGCAAAATTGGAAATAAAACTAATTTTTCTTCTTGTGGGAAACCTGCCAATTTACATTCTATACAAGTTATTTCATAAGTTATAGTCTCATCTAAATCATTTGGGTCAACTAGACAGGTCCCTAGAACTGAAAGTGAATTAAACGGCTCAACAAACAAACTATCAAGTGTTCTAAAACGTCGGCCGAATACATAACCTGGTTCTACACTCGAAAATCCTGTTATTATTATTGGAATATAAGGTTTTACAACGCATAAGTTATTAGGAGACTTTGTAGTAAATAGAAAATGTTTATTTGAAAAGCTAATAGTTTCACCATTTTTTTTTTGAATTTTGCTTCAGTTTCAGTTAGAACCATATCTTCATGTTGAAGTCTACCAGAAATTTGCTGCAAAATTTTTGATGGTTTCTTAACATACTTTTTTTAGATTTGTAGATAATTCTCGAAGGCATATCCAGAAAAATTAACGCAAGGTCCGAGTTCTCTTACGCACTCACTTAAATGCAAAAGCCCATGTACATTGTATGTGACGCTACTTTCTCCAAAAATAATTGGAAAATTTTCAACAAATAATTCCAGCATTTTTTGGGCATTGTCTACATTTCTAGCACATGTTCTTGGGCAAGAAAGAAGTCGATAAGCACAATGTAGCAACAAAAATTCATAATAAAATTCTTCATGGACTCGGCCTTTAAGAACAACTACACCGGTATATAATATAAATTGACGAAACTCGGATGCTTTCCAATTTAAAATTTCATCTAGTTCCCTAGGACAACGAGCAAATTCCTTAGGTACATATTTTTTTAGAAAAGATAAATTATTGGATATTTGCGCCTTATTTTCCATATTAACTTTGAAATTTGTTGTGTTATTAATTAGTCGCAGTAGTATTTTTCTTGTTACCCCTAAATCGACAAGGTGCATCGGATCAAGAGGTACTTGACTAACCATATTAATGTCTGCTTTTTCCAAAGGCGTTTTTTTTTTCATAAAACTGCTTGTGGTGGTGCTTTAAATACTTTCTTGATCTGAAATCCTCGTCAGTAATTAGTTGAGATGACTCCAAAGAATATGTGAGAACATTATTAATTTTTTTGCCAATTTGACAACATTTACTGCAACCATGAAAGGACGTATGGCCGGCAATACCGCATACAAAAGCCTTTGCAGGTGCATCACATATAATTGCTCTTAAACGAAAAGATATTGTTTTATTTTCTATTGAAAGTCCTATTTGAAATAATTCCTGCAATTCATCCACCAATTCTTTTAAAAAACTGTCTATATTTTGAGGCTTTTTTTTCCTACATAAATGCCAACTGGGAAGACTGATAAATTGCAAATATTTATGGTTTTCATCAAAATAGGCCATAATTGAGAGGATGAGCTTTTATATAATGGCAAGCCGTCAATATTTATATCGACCACAACCTCATCCCAATTTTTAATAATATATGCAACTTTATTCAATTGGTTTCTTATACCCAGATGGCAATATACACCAGGAAAAACCGATTTTAAAGCCAATGAATCTTTTTTATTTCCGAAAGCCTTTGCACTTTTTGGAACATTTAAATTTTCCTCACGTAAAATGTATAACAGTTCCTCAAAGCTTTCTCGGCTTGGTCGGTATTTATAATACCAAACACCTAGTTTTTCAACTAAAGTTTTTTCTTTGGAGTGCAATTTCTCATAAATTGCTTGGCTAGATTCCACAGCCTCGATTGCTGTGCACTCTCCTAAATTATCCTGATCCATAATCTCTTTTACACTATTCACTTCACTTCCTTTAACTTCACTTTCTTTTTCCATCCCATTTAATTTTCTAACATAAATGGCTTTCTCTTTTTTTATTAATCTTTTCAAATTCCTCTTACTTCCACCCTTCATATTTATATTATTATTAATTAATTATATATTTTAATATTATTTCTTACAATATTTATTATATGTATTTTATTATTATATTTATTATTATGTATATACGAGTACCAATTCACTTTATGCACTTTGCACCTTGATTTTCAGATTTTTTTAATATTATGAAATAACTTGACAAATTTTTCTCTGTTAACTGAAAACAAAAAAATATTTCAACAAAATAAAGTTTCAACTGTATTGTTCATGTTTTTTAATTTTGTTTATTTCTGTATCAGATTTGAGTTATTTCTGAAGTTAGTTAAAAATGAGTTAGCTAAAAGTCAGCCAAATTTTGAGTTAGCTCATAAAAGTCCGACAGGGTAATTCTTATGTTTGAGTTACATTTTTTTTTTTTTTTTTTTTTTTTTGACACAACGATTATTTAAAATTCATATTTTTTGCTTGATATATGACGAATATTTATTTCATGATTTTGATATTTTGCTTATTGATCACCATAATTTTAAGTTGAAACGAAATTTGCAGATTCACATTTCAAGCCTTTTTTACAATTATATTTACTTAATAGTATGTTTACATTTGTAATGAACACCATGATGTGTTTGCTATTTTCAATTCATTTAAACAAATTGAAAATATTTTATTTTCCTCATTAAAAGAAGGCTATAACCTGCATGGATGGAAGGGACGAGGGAGCCTTTAACATGCTAGCTAATCAGTCGGGCTGGGGGGATTCGTGTCCTTTCCTTCGCATGGGGAATCTAGTATTACAATAATAATTTGTGGACTCCCTAAAAACTTTATACAAAAACTAAAAACCAAATAACTATCTATGTAGGTATATACTACGTATATGAATAAACCCAAATTAGCCCTATAGATATAAAAAAAAACAATTTACTTAGTCTATCTCCCTGTTCCTAATAGTTTGACTGCTCTATGGTAGAATTGACGCAGTGATGGCTCTATACCCTCCCTAAACCAATGTTCCAACTTTGCCAAAATCTGTTAGAACCCAAGTAAAAAGATTCTAGATCGCTTATAACATCATCGACATCATCTTCAAAGAAAACACTTTTATTTTAATTTAATTCATTATGAACAAAAATTACAGATTTTATTCATCCCATTTAAACTTACTTCAAAATAAAATAATATCACTTAAAAAAATTAATTCATGTAATTGTTAAAAAAAAACTTAAATGGTTATATTACGAAAACAGAAAATGGTAATTATAATCTAAAAAAAACTATGCATATTTATCACAATGTTCACCTGTTCATATGTAGACCGAATATGCGTGAAGGTAGGGTGTAAAATAAGAACTTATTTTTCTCTATGTTTAATTACGTTGAGCTTGTTTTATTTGTTATTTTATTTATTTGACAAAAAAACAAAACCCAACAACAGCAAAAAAACTGGTTTTGTGTTATAAACATTTACACACAATGTAACAACAATATTACTACGCTTTGAGCGCATTCATTGCTAGAGATATCAGAGATTAATTTAAAGAGAGAGTTAATCTAATTAACAGATCATAAGCTTTTACATCTGTTAAAAAAAAAACAAATTACGTACATTAATGTTGTTGATACATTGCTGTTAAAAATTTATAATAAACATAGAAAAAAAATTCTTATTTTGTAAAAGAAATTATGTTGTGAAAGAAATTATGTTGTAAAAGAAATTAAGTTGTGTTTGATTATAATTTCCATTTTCTGTTTTCGTAATATAACCATTTAAGTTTTTTTTTAACAATTACATGAATTAATTTTTTTAAGTGATATTATTTTATTTTGAAGTAAGTTTAAATGGGATGAATAAAATCTGTAATTTTTGTTCATAATGAATTAAATTAAAATAAAAGTGTTTTCTTTGGAGATGATGTCGATGATGTTATAAGCGATCTAGAATCTTTTTATTTGGGTTCTAACAGATTTTGGCAAAGTTGGAACATTGGTTTAGGGAGGGTATAGAGCCATCACTGCGTCAATTCTACCATAGAGCAGTCAAACTATTAGGAACAGGGAGATAGACTAAGTAAATTGTTTTTTTTTTATATCTATAGGTCTAATTTGGGTTTATTCATATACGTAGTATATACCTACATAGATAGTTATTTGGTTTTTAGTTTTTGTATAAAGTTTTTAGGGAGTCCACAAATTATTATTGTAATACTAGATTCCCCATGCGAAGGAAAGGACACGAATCCCCCCAGCCCGACTGATTAGCTAGCATGTTAAAGGCTCCCTCGTCCCTTCCATCCATGCAGGTTATAGCCATCTTTTAATGAGGAAAATAAAATATTTTCAATTTGTTTAAATGAATTGAAAATAGCAAACACATCATGGTGTTCATTACAATAATTGGCGCCCAACGTGGGGCCGAAAGAGCTTGGTTCTTTTAGGCTCTATTCCGATTAAGTTTTAGAGTTCATTTTGTTTGTCTTAAATTATATAGAATTCTAGAATCGAAATTCTAGTGTAGGAGTAAAAATTCAATTCTTTTCTGGATTTTTTAGCTACCTGAGGGTATTAATTCGGGTAAGCTAACCGATAAGTTCCTGGGTTTATACTTTTATGTTAGATGAAAGTTTTTAGAACAGTATATAGTTTTTGCAGTATATATGTAAGGGTTTTGATAACATTATATGTAAGCATGAATATTCGCAACCAGTTTATACATAAATTGGATTACAATAATTCTGCTTCTTGCAATTTATTGTCCGTTATAGATTTGGTTGCTTTAACAAGTGATTTAAGAAATTATTAGCTGCTAATTTTTGCATTGAAATGTTTTCAAAATGTTTCCATATCCGCTTGTTTTACATCCATAGAATGGTTTTGCATCATTTACAGTCTATCTTCATTTCTAAGTAGTATCTTATAACAAAGTCACATCTATCTAAGAAGAAAACACTGAAATATATCAGTACATTGAAAATACATATTTTTTTTTGTTTTCCAGAGATTTTTTTTTTGGAAAATTTACTTTTTTTTACATATAAGTATACAATTTTTTCGAATTTCTTTTTATTTTTATCGTATTACAAGGGTTTTAGTAAAGCTCTTAATAGTCATATTTTTTTTTGTTTACTGTTAAAATCATTTCTTTTATTTGAATACGTTTAAATTAGTTTGCATAGGTTCAATTTTTTTTTAAATAATTTTTAATAAATCGGGAATCATGTCGTTGGAGCGTACACCACCACCCCCTACGGCGGAACCCTTAATCCAAATAGCACCCACTAACTTAGATCATGCAGTAGTTCAGTCTAATATGGATCCTTATAATTGTTTTATCTGTTCTGAGTTGATCATTGAAGCTCAGGATTGTTTAGTAATAAATAAATGCGGCCATATTTTCCATACAAATTGCATTGAAAACTTTCTGCAAAAAAGCTCAGAATGTCCGGTATGCAAACGAGCTTGTCAGCTTTCTGAGCTACGAAGGATAAATATTGGCTCAAAACAAACACAGAATAATAAGCCTTCAACTCGTAGAGGTCGGGGAGCTAAAGCTCATAATTATAATACACGTAGTTTAAGTCGAAATCTTTTTACAGAAACACATACGCCTACATTGAATTTAACTCCCAACAATCAAGTTGATCAAGTTACCCCGCAACGCGATAGCGCTCATCCCTACCCAAATGCTTTTGTCTTATCTCCTTATAATCAAACAAATGATCAAGCAATTAACCCGATTTCTAATAACCCTAATGTGGATTATAATCGCATTGGTCGAATGATTGAAGATAATGTTACAAGACTTTTGCAAAACATGAATATGGGACAAAATACCAGGCGCAATGAAAATTTCATAAATCGTGATATAAGAACCAGTAATGCTTCAAATCACGCTCACTTTCAAAATCCGTTACGGAATTCATTTTCGAATGGTTCAAACTTCTCCAGTTTATCATCTAATCCCGACAAAATTAGCTCTATAATTCAGAATTGGAATCTGAAATTTGACGGATCTCCATCTGGACTCAATATTGAGGAGTTTTTATATCGTGTCAGAGTTTTAACCAGGGATACTTTTAATTCCGATTTCGGTTTGATTTGTAGAAACCTTCATATTTTGCTATCTGGCAAGGCTAGAGATTGGTTCTGGCGATATCACAAGAATGTTCAGACCATAATATGGGATGACTTCTGTGATGCGATTCGTTGTCAATATAGGGATTTTAAGTCCTCTTATGACATTAGGGAAGAGATTCGGAACCGGAAACAAAAACCCGGCGAATCATTTGATGTATATTTCGACGCAGTCTCAACAATAATTGATCGGCTACCTTCACCTGTGTCCGAAATGGATTTAATTGAGATCTTGACTAGAAATTTAAGACCAGAAATCCGGCAGGATTTGCTGTACATTCCCATACATAGTATTTCGCAATTGCGAAAACTCGTTCAAATGCGGGAAAACTTTCTTAATGATGAACATGTACGGAAAAATTTCGCGTCACGCAACCACGTCAATTTTGCCCCTCGTAAATATGTCTCTGAGGTAGAAAATACTGACGTAGTAAATCCTTCTGATACTAGTGTGGAGTTCGATGTTTCAGTAAATGGCATTCAAGGTCCTATTTCCACTAAATGTTGGAATTGTGATGAGACAGATCATCACTGGGTAAACTGTCTTCAGGACAGAAACATTTTTTGTTATGGATGCGGAACAAAGGGTGTTTATAAACCTAATTGTGAAAAATGCACTTCTAAAAAACAACCATTTTCAAAAAACTTAAAATATCCACCGGCAACGGTGATCTAAATTTACGACCTGATTTAACTTTTACCAACCAAACTTCTACAAATGAGACTCCGGCTTCGACTAACGCTAATCCCATAAACGAGAATGATTTTGAAAACAACCCTGGTGTAAAAAGAATTTTGCAACGACCGCAGTCTTTGAAAATAGACAATGATAACAATGGTAGTATATTATATCCCAAACTCCCATATCACAAACGATTTGAAATATATCATAAGAAACGTGATGAAATTTTTAATATCTCTTCTATTATGGCAAATAAAGTAAGGCCAAAAAGATCTACTAGTCGCCTTCGTAAATATTATAAGTTAAGAAAACTTTGTCGAAAATTTTTTGTATCTACAATTGTAAACAATCCTAAGGACATGCGTTATTACGTAAAAGTAGACTTTTTAAATTTTAGTGAGTATGGTTTGCTGGACACCGGTGCAAACATTAGTTGCATAGGAAATGACTTAGCAGCTTTAGATTTTACTTCTTTTCCCAATTATATTAAATGTAAATCTTTTGTCAATACTGCTGATGGTAAAGCACAGCCTGTGTTAGGGTGGTTAAATGTCAACATGACGTATAAGGAAAAAACCTGCCCTATAAAACTTTTCGTAATTCCATCAATAAGTCAGCGATTGATACTTGGTGTTGATTTCTGGAAGCTATTTAATTTGTTACCCGATGTTATTGGCTCGGTTGATATCATTAGTTTTAGGGAATTGTCCAATCGTTCTTCTGAGTTGTCTGTATTGGTAAATGGGAATGATAATATATCCGAGTCGGAAATAAAATCTTCCTTTAGTGATGAGCAGTCTTACCCTTTGACCCAAAGCCAACGTCGACAGCTAGAAGCTGTCAAAGAGCTTTTTCCAAACTTTCAAAAGCAAGGGTTGGGGAGAACTTGTCTGATTCAGCACACGATTGATGTGGGAACTTCCCCTCCGGTTAAACAACGATTCTATCCGGTTTCTCCGGCCGTAGAGAGACTAATATATGGCGAAGTGGATAGAATGTTGGCTCTCGGGGTAATTGAACCTTCTTCCTCCCCCTGGTCGTCACCAATGAGGCTTGTAATTAAGCCCCATAAAGTTCGCTTGTGTTTAGACGCTAGGAAGCTCAACTTGGCAACAAAGAAAGATGCGTACCCTCTTCCTAACATTGAGGGTATATTCTCTCGACTTCCCCGAGCAAATATCATAACTAAGCTCGATCTTAAAGATGCCTACTGGCAGATCGGTCTTGATGATTCTTCTAGGCCGCTTACAGCCTTTACGATACCTGGAAGGCCGTTATATCAATTCACAGTCATGCCATTTGGTCTGTGCAACGCACCACAGACCATGTGCAGATTGATGGATCAGCTGATACCACCGGATCTACGCCATAGTATATTTGGATATTTAGATGACCTTATTATCGTTTCAGAAGATTTCGAGACTCATTTAGAATATTTGCACAGGATCGCGGCTCAGTTTAGGAGGGCTAATCTTACGATAAATCTTTCAAAAAGTAAATTTTGTGTTGTTAGGGTAAATTATTTAGGCTATATTATTGGCGATGGTGGAATAAAAACAGATCCAGATAAGGTCCTAGCGGTACAAAATTGGCCAGTGCCCAAAAATTTAAAACAAGTCAGGGGATTTCTTGGACTTGCCGGCTGGTACCGCCGATTTATTGAGAATTTCGCAAGTGAGGTATATCCTATAACAGAAGTTTTAAAATCTAAGAAAAATTTTAAATGGACCCCTGAGGCTCAAGTTGCATTTATGAAAATCAAAGATCTGCTTACGTCAGCTCCAGTGTTAACTAATCCTAATTTTAAGGAAAAGTTTTATCTTCACTGTGACGCTAGTAATTTCGGTATAGGAGCAGTTCTGGTGCAATTAGACAGCGAGGGGAATGAAAAACCGATTGCATACATGAGTCGAAAATTAAATTCAGCCCAGCGTAATTACAGCGTCACAGAGAAGGAATGTTTGGCGGCTGTAGAAGCTATTAAGAAGTTTAGGTGTTACCTGGAACTGCAAGAGTTTGAAGTGATCACAGACCACTCTAGCTTGGTCTGGCTAATGCGGCAACCTGATCTTAGTGGTAGACTGGCTAGGTGGGTTTTCAAACTACAGCCATACAAATTCACCGTTAGCCATCGAAAAGGCAGGGAACATATCGTCCCTGATGCTTTGTCGAGAATTCCTAGCCAAGAAATTAATGCTATTCAAATAGTGGAACCAGAAGTAGACTTGAGTTCTATACATTTTCAAGATTTGGATTATATAGAACTGAAAGATAAAATTAATTCCAATCAGTCAAAATATCCTGACATTAAAATCGTAGACAATTTTGTTTATATTCGTACTGAACATTATTCAGGCGAGGAGGCGCAAGAAGATCAGTCTTGGAAATTGTGGATACCAACAGGGTTAGTTAAAAAGGTAATTTATAGAGCGCATGATAGTCCAATAGCTTCTCACGGGGGTATAGGCAAAACCCTTGAGCTTATTAGGCGAAACTTTTTCTGGCCAGGTATGGTAAGAGATGTACGAAGCTACATTAAAAACTGTGACGTGTGCAAAAGCACAAAGGCCCCCAACTTTACTACAAAACCACCAATGGGAAAACAAGTGGTCTCAATTCGTCCATTTCAACGCCTCTACATTGACCTCCTTGGACCCTACCCACGAAGTAAGGCAGGATATATAGGCTTGTTGATCGTGCTAGACCATTTTTCAAAATTTCATTGGCTGTGCCCTCTTAGAAACTTTAAAACGAATAATATTACTGACTTTTTGGAAAGGCAAATATTCCATGTTTACGGAGTGCCTGAGATAGTTGTGAGTGATAATGGTAGCCAATTTAGGGCTAACGATTTTAATGCGTTTTTAACCCAATACGGTATTGCACATACGTACACAGCTATCTATTCACCCCAGTCTAATGCGTCGGAGCGTGTAAATCGCTCAATAATTGCAGGAATTCGGGCATATTTAAAGGGAGACCAGAAGTTATGGGACGAAAATTTGACAGCCATAAGCTGTGCGCTTCGAAATTCTCTTCATCAGGCAATAAACTGCTCACCCTACTACGCTTTATTCGGTTTTAACATGGTGACCCACGGTTCCACATACGAAGTTTTAAGAAAACTAAATTTACTAAATGAGTCCTCAATAGCACTTTCTCGCGACGACCATTTGCAAACTATAAGGCAGGATATTCGGAAATGCATCCGAGAAGCATACGAACGAAACAGGAAGCAATATAATCTTCGAGTCCGAGTTCCGTCATTTACTATAGGTCAGGAAGTCTTCAGGCGTAACTTTGCACAAAGTAGTGCTGAGAAAAATTTTAATTCAAAATTAGCACCCAGTTTTCTGAAGGCTAGAGTGAAAGAGAAATTGGGTAGCCATTATTACATCTTAGAAGATTTAGCTGGTAAAATTTTAGGGACTTATCACGCTAAAGATTTGCGTATTTAAATGTCATTTTCCAACTAATTTTGCTGCTCAACGAGGCATAATTATTCGGTTTTGTGGTGGACATTTTCGTTACAATTTTTTTTGGAGTGAAAACAAGCTATTAAATACAAGAAGTTTTGGTCTTTTACTTTAAATATTTTAATTAAAATATACCCTTCCTTTTAAGTTTTGATTCATATATTATTTTTTAAATTAACGGTTTCTGATATACTAATTTCTTACTTAATTTTAATCACTCAAATTCATATCTGGCAATACCAATCTTTACTCCGATTATTTGGTTATTTTTCTTTGCTTTGTACATATTGCACTTTGATCGTGCACAAGAAGTTTCGAGAGAGATCGCCAAATCACATTACTTCCTTTTTCTGTCAGCTACCATTGAGTGCAGATCAATTGTAAAATCGTCTTTAATTTAATATTTAACTAGAAATATCTCAGGCATCCTACACATTTTTTTATAAACTTTATCCGCTGATTTATTTTAACCTACATCACATCCACAGGTAATAATTGTTTTTTTTTTGAAATTTTCTATTAACGTTAATAGTTTGCCTGATATAGTCCGTAAAGTTTAGTTTGAATTTCTTATCTGCAAACCACAGGCCTTAAAATCGTATAAACCCTCGTGATAATATTTAACTTTGGAACCCTTGTTCTCATTTTTATTGCTATTGGAATCACAGGGGTTATAAAAACCAGAGAATTTGGAAGTGTTTAAGGCTGTTCTAGGCATCAACAAGATTGCCTTTATAATTCAGCCACCTTTAATTAATACCTTCTTCAATACTCATCGATTGGTAAGAATATTTCCCATTAAATCAATAATTTTATTTTAAAAGAAATATACCATTTCCATAGGTTTTATCAGTACATACGCATAATAATGTTTTGCTTAATAACGAAGGGGAAAAGGCCTTTCTTTCTGTTAGCCGGTGGTGAGGCTCACAAAGTGATTATTGAAGTGTATTTTTTTTCATAAAATCTCTTTATTAAAATATGTGTTACATCTTAAAATCATATAAAAAATATGAAATAATATGAAACGAAGATAAAAGTAAGAAAAAAAAGTATATATTTAAAAAAAAAAGGAGGAAAAAAGTTAATATAAAAAATAATATATGAATCAAAACTTAAAAGGAAGGGTATATTTTAATTAAAATATTTAAAGTAAAAGACCAAAACTTCTTGTATTTAATAGCTTGTTTTCACTCCAAAAAAAATTGTAACGAAAATGTCCACCACACATTTGGCTTCTTAAACGCGTTTAAGCAGTTCGAACGTGATTAAGCACTAATCACTTCAAAGTCGAGATGATTACCCATACGTTGAAGTGATTTGTTATAGTATGTTCACATTTGGCTTCTTAAACGCGTTTAAGCAGTTCGAACGTGATTAAGCTCTAATCACTTCAAAATCGAGATGATTACCCATACATTGAAGTGATTTGTTAGTCACTTCAAATTGACATGATTACAACTAAATCACTTCATAAATCACATAGAATTCACTGAACATACCTCAAATGTAGAATCGCCAACATGATCGTGTACAACCGGCCAAGATTTCTGCTTAATGTTTTTATTTTTTTCCGTAAATAATTCATAAATTTTCACAATTTCATCATTAAAATGATTAAAATAATCTTCTGATAACTTCATAAAAGTGTTTTTATCCATTTTTAATACTTTAAAGAAATATACATTTGTTTGTTGTTTTTTTTGTGTGTTTGTTGTGTTTTTTTCTTAATCATCTGTTATCTTAATCATCTCAAATGTAATGTGAACGGCTTTGATTAGCTAAATCAACATTTTGCTTAAACGCGTTTAAAAACCTAAGTGTGAACTTAGCATTAGACATCATACCAAAATAATAATGATTAGTTTTATGCAAAATATAGAAATTAAAAATAATTGTTACATATTAGGCAAAAAATAAAAATGATTAAAAATCGTTATTTGTCAAGAAGAAAATAAAAATTATTTACACTCCAATTTAAGTAATATTCAGAAACTTAAGAATAACCCCATGTTCATAAAAAATATTTTGATTTTGAAAAGTCGTTTCATAAACATGTTATAAGCCTGAAAATTTTTTTATGAATATGAGGGTAAATGTTTATATGGTTATAACAATTGAATCGTAATTTTTATAAAAAAATGCCATATCCCTTTCGGTCCATTAATAAAAAAAAATTAAAAATTGGCCTAAAAATATACGTTAAATAAAATAATTTTTTATAAATAAACACAATCTGCGATATTCATAAAAAAAATTATTTAAACTTTTAATCGATTTTTAGAAACATTTGTATGAAAATTATGTTTTAAAATAAATTTCAAACGTAATTGAATTATTGATAATGAAAGTCGCAGTAAATGTAGCCATATCAGTACCCTGGAGGTATGCTGCGCTATGTCGACATAGTGTTAATGTGTTAAACTCAGCGGTTGAGATAGATGAGAGAGTACACTTAGCTGTGTATTTAAGTATGTGTTGTTAAATTATTATGGAAAAAAATTCACGTTCGAAATGTCACGTATCGACAGAGATTTTGGCTTAAACCAAAAAAAAAAAAAAAATATAGAAGATTTTGGAATAAAACCAAAGACATTGAAATGTTACAATGTAAAATTCTGAAAGTAGTTTGACTAAAAAATTGTGCCAGGTTTCGCTGAATTACGCCTTTTTATACATGGCCACAAAAACTACTTCTATTTTTTTCACGTTCGAGCCGCTACTTTTTTTGCCATTATCTTTGACCTGGAATCGCGCACTCCATAAACTTTAGCATAGATAACAGTGCTTTCTTAGTGCTATAATTTAAGGGTTAAAAGAACTTAGAAATATTTGTTGTTAAAAATGTTATAGCATTTTTGATGCAAAATGCCGTTTAAATTGAGTACCGGTAATGAAACCGAAATTATTATTTAACAGACCATTACACTGGTCTACAAATTTGGAATAAGATTGACTGCAGAAACGATGTTTTTTAACTAATCTGGGGGTGCGTTGAATTCGAATCTGGCATCAAAATTGGGCTATCACGTCTTGTTCATTTTTTATCGCATGCTGGCAATACTGTAAAACAGTCAGTACTGACACAACAATTTCACAAATAGTTATTTGACAGAAGCCCACATTCATTCCAAATCTTCATAATAGTAGCGTTTAAGCATGTCAGGAAGATCGTGTGTTACTGATTCAAGCTATTTTTGTTATCTGTGAGGTGGATATTTGGTTGAAAAAAACGGATATGCAATAACAGAATCATTACAATATGCATATTTACATTATTTTGGTTTTGCGGTCAGAAACTTGGAAAAACCGTGGACACCGACAATGTTTTGCAAATTCATCATTCGCACAAGGTGTAGTGAGCGCGAACAAATCTCTCCAGGTTTAATGAAAAGTGAATAAATTTTGCAAGGATTTTGAGACAAAAGCATGCTGGGAGACTATTGCTGAACTCTAACAATACGTGATACCGAACCAACAAAATACAAACGACGTTCAAATAACATCATTCACTTTTGAAAATTCATTGAATATTAAATAAACTAGTGATTTTTTATGTAAGAAACCAATAAAAACATTTTTTGCATCTCGAAAACCTGACATGATAGAGAAAAACCAATTACAGATTCGAATTCAGCCCACCGAATTACCCTAGGAAAGATATTTGTTTGCTCCATTCCAAAAATTTGTTGGCTAGTGTTACACTTACTTGCTTGATTTTATTTTTGTTTTTTTTTTTAATGTTTTTTTTATTTTTTTGATTTCTGACAGTAGCTTTATTTAGCCAGCTTATGCATATTATAGTTGGGCCTAATAGTTATAATCACAGCAAAATTAAGAATTTTCAAAAACAATGTCATCGGACTTAAGAGAATTTTACAAAGAATTGAATTCAGCATTTAAAAACTACAGTCAAAGAAGAAAAGCTGCCATTTCTTCGACTTCTTAATTTGTCATTGGCCATAAACAGTCGCTGTCAAACCAACTCAAAACTGGAAAACTTCTACAAAAATTTTCGTTTTTTGTTCAACAGTTTTTGGTTTTGACTGCTGTTTTTTAAACCCTGATTGAATTGTATTCAAAATCACAATAAAAATTTATTGATAAAAAAAAATAATGTCTTATGTGCAATTAAGTGTAAAAAAGTATTTTATTTATTTAACGTATTAGGCTTATAATTAAAAATTATCAGCTAATAATAATTATGGCAGTGGCAGCGAAGGCCTTCAGCTCAATGTTTGTACACATTTGTCTTAAATTATTTCTGTTTACATTTTTTTTTTATATATATATATATATATTTTGTTTGCTACAATTTTTTGTGATAAAGAGTTAGTAACGCTGTCTACGGGCTCTGCTGGAAATTAATAGTGAGGGTATTTTACTGCTTTCTATTCTCTTTTCCCTTTTCTCCCAAAAAAAGACTAGAAAAGTCAAACTTTAGTTGTGTACAACTTATTTTCTCGCTGACGCTTTTACACAATAAAATTCTCTATCTCAGATGCTTTAGTTTTTATTAAAGAATTGTAAATAAAAAAAAAAACAGCGTTTGCTACTTTATTGCCTAACACTGTTAAAATGTCATTTGAGGAACATTTTTAAATTAAATTCGTAGCTTTATATATTTTTTCCCTTGCCTTAAAATTCTTGCTCTGTTTTAAATAAAAATTAAAAAAAAAATCATTTAATTTTACTCACACAAGCGTAAGTGTACTTTTGTATTTTCCACCACTGTTTTGATGTCATCTTAACAAACTGTTAATCAAATTCTCAGCTGCATTTTTAGTTTCAGATTTATTAACGAAACTATAAACGAAATATTTTCATTAATAACCTCTAGATAATTTCTAATTTTCAGCATCTTTTAACATTTTTCCTAATTGAATAAAAAAAGAGGAAATTGACAAAACAAAAAACAAAACTAAACAATTTTAGTAATTTTAACCTATTTTAAGTGCAAAGCTAAATTAAAAGTAAAAGAAATAAGTTTGTATATTTTAGCATTTCTTTATGATAGAGAAAAACCAGTAAAAGTACTATATTCGGCTTTGACGAATCTTTAATACCCTCCACCCAGAGTTCGAATAGCTTAGAAGTGGGCTTTATATGGAATCTATAAATTGTAAGCTAATTGTAATTCGTGCCCTAATTAAAAAAAAAAAATTACCATGATTTGTTTTAGCAATAATAAAGAGATCGTGCGATTTGACACCTTTAACTATATTTTGTGGGGTTTTTTAAATCGAAAGTGTGCAGCAATAATCCCACAACAGTCCAAGAGCCTAAAAACAATATTATCGAGTAGATAACAACCATTGACTTTAGTTTATTGAAAAAAGTATTTGAGTATTTAGGTAAAACATTGGGAACCAAGCATAATTTTTAAATTTTAACAGAAACCTATTTGTAATATATTAAAAAAAAATAATAAATATTTTTAATATCTCAAAAAAACCTCTATTTTTTATTACAATTAAAATATGTGTGTGAAGTTAAATTTAAAAATTTATAACTCTAGACACATTCTGTCATGTTTACAGAACAATGTTAACCACTTAACAGACCGAATGTTGACGCTGTAATGATGGATGAGTCCAGATTTGTTCGCCCATGTTGACTTCTTTTCCAGAAATATGTACTCATGCCCTAGAGAATTCAAAAGAGTAAGTTGTCCATAAGTCGATACAAGTCGATGGAGAATTGTATTATCCACAAATCCTAATCATCTTTTTGTTAGCTCACGTTGACCACGTCAAGTTTTAAAGATAAAAAAAATTTTTAATAAATATTGGTGAGCACGCTCTCCTTGTTCGCGCTCACTGCACCTAGTTTTTTTTTTAAATCTAAATGCGTAAAATAAATGTCGGTGTCTACGGTTTTGTCCAAGTTTCTGACCGCAAAACCAAAATAATGTAAAAATGCATATTGTAATGATTCTGTTATTGCAAATCCGTTTTTTTCAACCAAATATCCACCTCACAGATAGCAAAAATAGCGTGAATCAGTAACACACGAGCTCCCTGACTTGCTAAAACGTTACTGTTATGAAGATTTAGAATGAATATGGGCTTCTGTCAAATATATAATTGGGAAATTGAAGTGTCAGTACACCCCCAGATTAGTTAAAAAAGATGCTTCGTTTCTGCAGTCAATTTTTTTTCCAAATTTGTAGACCAGTGTTATCATTTTGTTTGAATAGACCATGCGAGATTTAATAGATTACTATGAAATTAATAGTCTTGTCGATTCGTTTAAACATTTGCAAATGATGAAATAATTAATTTATTAAACGAAAAAAACTCAATAATTTTAAATTTAATTTTTTATTTTTTTTTTTTTTGTTAAATAAATTAAAACACAATAATTTAGAAAAACCAAACCTTTTGATAAAAAGAACATGTCATGTAACATTACAAAAACTCAAAAACTACAATTTCGTGTTTTAAACATTTAACTCAATAAAATAAAAATAATAAAAAAAAAATTGCAACATAGTCAGTCTTTTGTACTAAAAATAATACAACTAGCAAATATAAAAAAACTTATATTGTAAACATACTTGAAACTGTCAGCCAAAGTGTCAATATTAGTAAAGTGTTGCTTTAGATTTTCAGCTTTAAGCCACTAATACCACAGCCACCACATCCATTACTTCCACTACTTCTACTGCCATTCATACTCCAAATATAATTTTAAGCTTCAAGGTTGATCTACAAACAATCAGACAGTCGAATCAAACATCGATCCAACATGTGGTGGTTGCAGTGTTTCAGCTCGTATTTTAAAGATTCATTTTATACCTAAAGAGATATGGATAAAATATTTTGAAACTTTAGCGTTGGCGCGAAAAACATCTTCCTATAGAACTTCTTTCAAGGATATAAAAAAAATATATAAATAACAATTTGGTGTTGAGCCGAGTTAATATTCATGTTGCATGCCGATTCTTTTCTGTTAAACAAAAAAAAAATTAAGCATTTATTTTTTAAATATTTTTTTATATTAGCAGCACTTTTTCTGTTTTGTAGTGGACCAAGGCGAATTCAACTACAGGTGGTGTCGGAACTACAACAATCCAAAAACAACAGAAACAACATAGGGTTTTTTGCATTGCATTGTTAGTGCCATTAGCTCGAAATGTCAACCATTATTGGCAAAACACTAACAAATCAAAACAAATAAGCCCGAATTGTCAAAATCAGATGCCGTTTCGACACCACCTGTAGTTAATTCGCCTTGGTAGTGGACAAAAATAGAAATTAGTTTAATTTGACTACAACGACAAAATAAGCACAGACAACAACCTGCAGCCCTGTATCCGTGTCGTCGTGAAAATAATCATTTCCATATGCACATATGAATTCTAGTTTTGACATATTGAAGTCGGTAGCTTGCTGTCTCGAATGTGTTTAATGCATTATTCGACGCGTATTTCAGAAAAGCCACGAAAGTCTTGTGTGCTCTCTTCACTGAAGGCATTTTGCATCAATATTAAACTAAAAACGCTTGTGCAAACATACTTATATCCAAGGCGAATTTATTACAGGTGGTCTTAAAAGCCCTGCTGATATTAGCTAAAATCACTGTTGGATGTCAAAATTTTGTTTATTCTCTTTTATTATCTTCGTTTCTGTTTTGTTTTATTTTTGTTTTTGACATTGTACAATGATTTTACAAAAACAAATTGCTTGTGGTTTTTGTACGAGTTGTACTTGTTGTAGTACCGAGATTACCTGGGATGAATTCGCCTTGCTTATATCACACAATTCTTATTGTATTTTTCAAAGCATGCTGTGATTTGAATAAAAACATAAATAAAAACGGGTGTTTTTCAATCCGAACTATAGAGTTGCAATCAATTCGGATTATAGAATACGCAATGAGCTGCAAAATTCTGTCCGGATTACCGAATATTCCGGATTAATGGAGTCCGGATTATCGAATTTACACTGTAATACCATACATATTTTACAGCTTGTTCTTGGTTGAGCAAACGACGCAGGATTCCCGCTACACGTACGGTGACCATTTGTTCGGTATTATAAAGAACAGTACTATATTTAAGAGCCTTGTTTTGTGCGAATTATTATTATTATTTTTTTTTTTTAACCTTAAATTGTTTTGTATTTAATTCCTTAGTGCATTTTTAAAATTTCAATTGCTAAAAATCTGAAATTTTTTAGAACAAGAAATTATATTGCAATTGTCAAAACGTTTAAAAATAATTTAACTGAAGAATGTACATAGCACGCGTAAGTGATGATTCGCACTCTTCAAGTTTTAGCCGTCAAGTCTTGAGCTTTTAGGAGAGAAGGGTGACACACTTTTACACAAGTTGTACGTATTACGTACTACGTTTTTTTTTTGTAAATTTTCTAACAGCAATTAGATCAGAGATGCATTTTTGTCAAAATACGTACGACTTGTGTGATAGTGTATCATCGCCTTTACTAAATCTCAACATAATTTTTTTTAACTGATAAGCTGGTCTTTAAAGATTTATGGTTTATTTTGACAAAAACCTCTAATCCAATTATTTATGTACAGAATTTTCTAAAAATTAACACAGATATAGAAAGCTGAGAAAATTTCCTTTTTAACAAGCCCTCTTTCACCAATTGCAATTAATATTTTCAAAAAAGTATAATTTTGTTCATATTTCCTGAGCACCAAATTTTCAAGTCAAAACCCGGAAGCTCGATTTTGATTTGAGAACCATGGTTTTTTAGGAAAAGTTCTTAGAATTTTCCGTAGATTACGATTTTGCTATACGCTTGGTGGGGAAAAAAATTGACCCACCCTATTAAGCATATTTTTTACTAAAACTTTCCATTCGTCTTCTCAATTTTCACTTCCTTATGTTCAAAATCATCAATTTTTCTAAAGGCCCAACTATAATATGCATAAGCTGGCTTAAACTACTGTCAGAAATTAACAAAAAGCCTCTCAAAAGCCTGTAAAAAAAAACAAAACTAAAATCAAAAAATATTTTATTCCATACGGAAAGTGCGATCTGTTTCGCACTTTGCCTAAGCAAATGCCAGTTTCATAAAATTAACCAAAAAGTTTTCTTAAGTACAAAATGGTTTGAAGTGAATATTTACAATGTCCTTATATTTTTCATCATCAACTATAAAAATATATGACGAAATTTTACGTTTTTTGACAGTTTTGCTGTTTTGATTAAGATGTTGTTTTTTTTTTATCTCAAGGTAAAATTTTTAGATCTGATTTAGAGCTAAGAATTTGCCGAACAGAGACAAGCAATATTTCGAATAGTTCGCGAGAAGCCGTACATGTTTTTTAAAAATTGTACTAAAATCCACCCCCAGTCGAAAACTTCAAAAGCGAATTAAAAAAAAACCTTAGGGGTTTTCTTCTACCATCATAAGCTTTCAGATTTTTGAGGTCTCAATTGGTTGAAGATTTTGAAGTTGAAAATGTGCTACTGTGTAATTTGTCCTCATCATAACCTCACTTTTACAAAATTTTCAAAATTTATTTAAAAAAAATTAAAATTAATTTTTTAATGTTTTTATTTCTCGTTTCTTTTACTTTCTTACACATTATTTTTTCTTCTTTTCTTTCTTTTATTATTGTGTAAACTTTTTATTTATTTTGTTGTTGTTGTTGTTTTTTAATACAATTATTATATAATATTAATATATAATTAATAATAAGAATAATATAAAGTATTATAATTGTTTTCAGTATTTTGTTTTCATTTTTTTTTTTATTTAATTGGTAAATTTAAGAATTTTGGAATTATTTTCTTTCACATTTTTTGTGTTATCTTTAAGCGGTTAAACAAAAAAAAATATTTTTTTTCGATAAATATTTTTTTTTTTTTTCAATATATTTAAATTTAAGTTTAGTTAGTTTTGCTAATAAAGAAAAAATTAAACTGCGGTTTAAAGCAAAAAAAAAAAAAAGAAAAAGTTGGGTTAAAAAAAATTCAATTGTTTTGAAAATATTTAGTTAAAGTAAGGTTATGTTTTGAAATTAAATATATAACCTTACTTTTATTTCATTTTTTTTTTTTTTTTTGTTTAAATAAAAATCTAAATCAATAATTCATTTATAAGATAATAAAGGCAACGTATTGTTATTTTGTTTTTTTTTCAATTAATGCTAATTTATTAAAATAAATTTTAGAAAAATTTAAATGAAATTATATATTTTTAAGGACGTTTTTTTTAAATTTACAAAAAAATTATGTTTAACAAATTTCATATTAATATAAAAAAATTAATGTTTTCTTTTTAATTCAGTAGTAGGTTTTCAAACTACATAATTAAAATTTTAACTTCTTTATTCATTTATTCAATCAACCCACTTATAAATAAAATATCCATGGAAATTTTTTCCTCTTGTCCCCTTTTTGACCAAAAAAAATTCAAAAATGGTAAAAGGAAAAATAAAATTTCCAGAGATTTTTCATTCACAATTTGGTTTGATTTTTTATATTTTTCGTTAAATTAAAAAAAAAAAATGACTTAAACCTTAAATGATAATTCCTATTTTGTAAATTACTGTTTTGTTTGTAAATTAAATTTTAACTTAAAACTATAAATGAAAGTATAAAGTTGATAAGGATAAAATGTTTAAAAAAAGAAAAAGAACTAAAAAAGAAAGACAAAGAGAGTTTTATACACAAGAGTTTTAAAGAAACTAAAGCGCTTTGTTAATAAAAATAAAATTCGCCCCTATTATGAAAGTCGACGTTGACACAAGTTGGCGGCAACGGGATAGTAGCTAATATTTCTCTTAAGGTAGAAGTACATAACACGCGCTAATTCGTCGACGTGTCGTGCGTTTAAAAACTTTAGCGCATGAAAAATTGCAAGTTACACAACGCCGCGCGTTACAAAAGCCGTTCCTGTCAGCTGTTTTTTATTTGTTTACTTATTTGTACATTGAAAACGGTTTCGAAAGTATATCTAGATTTTTTTATTTTATAGAATTTTTTCTTTTTATATAAATATTGCATGTTTTTTAAGCTCTTCAATAAGTTTTTCTTTCATGATTCACAATTTTGTTAAATAATTCTTTTTATTGTCAGCTGATTACTTGTCAAAAATACACAACGCGTTAAAAAGTTCAAAGTTAACCAACTTTCTGGCGCAAACGCGTCAAAATATTTTGCATGTAGCTTGATCTATGAAAATACACTAGTTTAACATTTTTTGACAGACGTCTACAGAGCGCGCGCTCTAACGCGTGCTATGTACTTCTACCTTTAGTCGTTATTGGCAACAAGCGATTAATATTTACAGTATCTTGGTATTTTCTTTGGCGCTTTATAGTCGACGTTAAGAAGAACTAACTTTTTTAGTCACACTTGCAGATTTGCGCTTAATAGTCGACATCGATGCAAAAATCTTAGAAAATACGAAATTAACGTCTAAGTATTAGAGTCGTCGACAAGAACTTAAAATTGACGTCGACAACGACTTAAAAAATAGGGGTGATTTCAAGTTTTTTTTTTTCTTGTTTTTAATAAGTGATAGCAGAAAGTTGTAGATATAGATTATGATTTTTAGCAGGGTTTAAAAAACTACAGTCAAAATAAAAAAATAAGCTTTTTCTTACACTTTTTGACTTTTCATTGGACAAAAATAAACCGCTGCTTTTACTTCTAATTCATTAAATGAAAACAGTCGTTGTCCATGCAAAAGAAAAAAACGAAATGTTGTACACAACAAACAACATCGCCATTCGACATGTTCGGAAGTGTTTTGTTTGACAGACTGAAACTTTTAATAAATCCCGAAGTTAACGAAGATGGGACGTTGCGTTTTTGTTTTCCTTATTTTTTTTTTAACTATAATACAAGCGTACATAAATACAAGCTTAACAAATCTTTTTAATTTTTTGAAATTAAACAAAACTTTAAACAACATTATCGCTTTCATATAAATACAATGAACACTACGTCCCATCTTCGTTAACTTCGGGATTTATTAAAAGTTTCAGTCTGTCGAACCAAACACTTTCGAACATGTCGACTGCCGATGCTCTTTGTTGTGTACAACATTTCGTTTTTTGCTTTTGCCATCCCTGCGACTCTTTTCATTTAATGAATCTGAAGTAAAAGCAACGGTTAATTTTTGTCTAATGAAAAATCAGAGAGTAGAAGAGAAAGCAATATTTTGATTTTGACTGCAGCTTTTTAAACCCTGGTAATAAATGCCAAAAATATCAGGGGTGTTCTGGAAATCAAAAACGCAGAACGCAAGAATTTTAAATGTCGTTTTTTAAAAAGATTTCTGTAATAAAAGAATTTTATGACAAATATTAAACATATAGGTACATACATATTTCTCTATTAAAAAAATTAGATTAAAAGTTTCCAAATTTTTGCGTTTTCGATTTACAGAACACCGCTGTATATGGGCATTTCCGTCAAAAGGTCCACCGTGACCAAAAATTTAAAAGTTATTAAAAGCTTATTATTTTACGATATTGTTATAGACAAATATTTAGATTTTACTAATTTTATAAATTTACCCATAAATTTGTTCACTTAGAGGAACAATCAGACTGCAAAGTTGTGCAAACGTAATTTCTTATTTGTGAGAATGTTTTATTGCTTGTTTTCTTTAATATTATCTTCCTTAAAAGAGGTGATATTTGATGAAAATTAGTCCAAAAAAATTTTCTTACATGGTCTGTAATCTAAGGAAGAGTTCGAAGAGAAATATGACATTCGGATTAACGGTAAATTTTTATTTTTTTAATCATTATTCAGTTAAATTATTATGGAAAAAATGTCACGTTCGAAATGTCATGTATCGAACCAGATTTTGGCTTAAAAAAAAAAAAATTACAGAAGATTTTCGAATCAAACCAAAGACATTTAAATTTTACATTGCTACGTAAAATTCTGAAAGTAGTTTGACTAAAAAATAGTGCAAGGTTTCGCTGAATTACCCCTTTTTATACATGTCCACAAAAACTACTTCTATTTTTTTCACGTTCGAACCGCTACTTCTTTTGCCGTTATTTTTGACCTAGAAACGCGCCCCCCATAAACTTTAGCATAGATAATATTCCTTTTTAAGTGCTATAATTTAAGGGTTAAAAGATCGTAAAAATATTTGTTGTTTAAAATGTTATTGTATTTTTGATACGTACAACTGTCACGTTCAACACTTTGGAATTACCCATATTAGGGTGATTCACTTCAAAAGTTGCACACACAGCAAAAGTGCAAAAACATAACTGAATTTGGTGAAATTGGCCGTTAGTCTTTTAATTGGTTTTGATTTCAAACTGCAAACTCATTTATTCTACATTTTATTTTATAAAAATTTTTGTTTAATTTTTTTTGGTTATTAAATTATAATGTTTTTTTAAGTATAATAATCATATCATGTTTTTTATAAATCTTTAGTTAAATATTTAATTGCTTTTTTAATCTTTGAGTTATTTTTAAGGTGCAACGTTTAATATTCTTTTTTTTTATATTATGTATACTTTTTTTTTTAATTTTTGAATCAGGTCAGTGAAGGTGAATTTCTTTTAAGATTTCATCTAGTATATATGTGTATGTTTATTTTATGTTTAAAGTGGGGTGAAATGTTTTATTTTCTTGAGTACTTACTAGTACAAAAAGCTTTTTAGTTTTTAGGATTTAAAAATTTTAAATGAAAAAAATAAAGATTTTGAAAGTCGTTAAGTAAAAGGAAACTTATAGAAAAACAATTTTAATAAAGTAGAAAAACAATTTTAATTAAATAGTTAAAATCAGCCAAGTTTTGAAAATCGAAGCCGAATGAAATTAAAACCAAACAAATTCTAAAACGACCCGATTTTAAAAGTTCATAAAAATAAGGGGGGGAGGGGGGGGGGGTGTTGTAAGGTTACCACATATTTTGTTTCGAAAGAAATTATTGACGAGTTCGAACAATTTGTACTATGTTTTACGATTTTTGAACTCGTTTGAAATGATGGCAGACTTTTCTTAATAAACAAATAGGAAATTTGATGAAGTTATTTTTCGTAATGGAGAGTTGCTGTTTTTGAAATGAATTTTTTATTTTTAAGAAAGTATAAAAAACTTTCGTTTATTCGAAACAAATACATGATACGAAAATCTTAATACACAGTATGAAAACTCGTAAATTATTTCTTTCGAATCGAAATACGCGGTAACCGCCCAGACCGCAACAAAAACTATCCAGCCAAAGGTTGCTGCCACCTCAGTACTATTTGTATTATGTACTGCTACAACAACAATAACTGGCCAGCACTTCTATTCTTTATCCGAGCTACTCTTAAAATTAGCAGAAAAACTACGCTCATTCTCCATCGATTTAATTTTCATAAGATTTTAAGTTTCCAGAACATGGCCAAAATTCGTAAGAAACAATTTACTTTATTCGCTTACACTTTTTGGTCACAGTTCAAAAAAACTGTACAGTAACGTAGTGTATTTTTTGAAACACACAAACTTTAAAACTTCTGGTTGTGTTTGTAAATTTGTACAGAAACACAATACGGTACACAACGATTTTAAGCTGACAAAAACAAATTTTTAGATCGGAATCTGGTTTTAGTGTACGTGTAGTGTACTTTTAGCATACGCGTAGTGAATTTTAATGAACGTGTTTTGTTGACCATTCGTTTGCAGTATTTATTTTATTTTGTGAATGATGTTGAATGTGTACACAAACAAAATGCGGTACACAACGATTGTAAACTGGCGAACACAAATACAAAGATAACGCAACGATCTGGTTTAAGCGTGCGTGCGGTGTTCTTTTAGCGTAGCCGTACTGTATTTTTTAGTGAACGCGTTGTGAACTGTTGCTGCATTTGGTTTTTTTCATGAATTATATTGCATGTATGAAAGAGCTCGCATGAAAATACAGAAACAATAAACTTAGGCTACAACAAAATCGTTACGTAATCTTAGTACATATTTGTCTTCGTCAGCGCACAACCGCTATATACAGTATTTTGTTTGTATAAAAATTCACAAACCCACATAACTTTAAATTTAAAAATTTCTTTAGAAAGGGAATGAAAAAAAAGTTTCAAGTTTCCTTCTACTTAAAGATTTTTTTTTTAAATATTTTATAAAATTTATAAAAATTTTTATTTATATTTTACTTTTAAGGAAAATAGTTTCTTAGTTTTGTTATTTATTGGCAACACTATTAAATTAATAATTTGTTTTTTTTTTTTGAAATTATGGCAGTTTTTGTTATTTATTTTGAAATAGGAGTTGCGAATACTTTTATTGAAAATCCAACATTTTTGCAATAAATAATAATGAGTTTATTGAATTTCTTAAATCGATTACAAATATTTGAAAATTTTTAGGTTATAATCTTCTTCCTCCTCCATCTTCCTCCTCTTTAAATTTGAAGTTTAAAAGAAAATTATGAGTAGCATAAAGACCTTTTGTTTAAAAATTTTAATTCTATGTTTGTATTTAACTTATGGCCCAACTATAATATGCATAAGCTGGCTTAAGCTACTGTCAAAAATAAACAAACAAAATTAATAAAGCATTAAAAAAAACAAAAATAAAATCAAAAAATATTTTATTTCGTACGGAAAGTGCGATCTGTTTCGCACCGTGCTTAAGCAAATGACAGTTTCAAAAAATTAAACAAAAAGTTTTCTAAAGTTCAATATGGTTCGACACATATGAATCGCATGTTTTCGCACAGTTGCTTAAGACAACTTAAGCATATTTAGATGGGCCTTTAAAAATCATGCTTAAGATTTTGAATAAACAAACTTTATGGAAAAATATTATATTAATAAAAAAAAAGTAAAGCTGTCAAACATTTCAGGAATTAAAAAATTTATATGTAGCATTGTTTTTGTACGTCTCCGAAAAAAGCCTGAAATAAATGACACCAACACAAATGCTGATTGGGCCGTTTAAACATTTTCTGCATTAATAATAAAAAAAGATCAAACATTTTTGGAAAAACGTTTGAAATCTAAATTATTTTTTTTTTTTTTTATAACGGCTTTAATTAAGAATCTTTTAGAATCAGTTGACATTTTTAAGGTCAGGATTCTTTTTGACAACTTAACTTTAAGACTTAAAATTTTTAGAAAGTTTTTTAAGTTTAATTCCTTACAAATTTAAGAACTTTTCCGCTGCTTAATTTAAAAATCTTTAGAGTTTATTGAAATTTTTAAATATTTTGAAGTTTTCCTTTTATAAATTTTTCAGATAAGAATGCTTTTTGACAGATTTGTTTTTAAATTTAAGAACTTTTGCTTTGTTTAACTTTTAAATCTTAATAAAAATTAAAGTTTATTTTTATAAAAAATCAAATTAATTAAAAAAAATAATTAAAAAATCTTTTAAAGCCTTTAAAACTTTGTTAATATTTTAAATAGTCCATAAAAATTATATATATGTCAGAGAAACTGAAAATTTGAAATCGGGAGGGAGTAGTAGGTTTTTATTTAATAATTTGTTAAAAAAAAAAAAAATACTTAATTACACTCCTCTAAAGAAAATAAACTAAGCTTTAAAGCTTCGTACACAATGACAGAAACATTTTCACTTGGTTCACAATAAAGCAATCACACACATTTTCAATTAAGAAACGTTTGCAAATTTCGCCTACAACAATATTACGTATTTATCGAGCCCTTATAGCAAAAATGATGTAACCAACAAAAATAAAATTTTACAGAAGAAGGTTTTTTTTAAATATCTTTGCTTTAAGTCTAGGGTTTCGTTTGAAATTGCTTATGCTCTTTTTTCGTTACGGTACTTCCCAGAGATATGCGATTTTTAGAGATGGTGCAATGATCGAAAATTATCGATTTTCATCAAAAAACAAAAATCTAAAATGTTGTTGGTTACATCATTTTCGCTATTAGGGCTAGTTTTTATTATTTTTTTAAAAACATTTTGTTAAAATTCTCATTCAAAACTAAATAAAATTATTATAAACGTCATTTTCAATTTCCTACAAATTGTTGCTGAAGTGGAAGTAGACTCAACTTTTTTTTGTTCAAATAATGAAAGGAAAAAAATTTTATGAAATGCTTTGGGAAGAAATAAGATAGAAGTAAAAGTGAAATTGTTGTTCCCAATGTGAACAAAGGCTTAATCTAAAAATGGGAGTAATTGTGTTTTACAGGGGTCTAATCACCGCATACGATATCGAGCAAAATTGATCGAAATTATATATTTTGGTATCGTGAAACTCGATATCGAATGAAATGTATTGAATTTGAAATAATTGCATTCGATATCGAGTACCTCGACATTACATTTATCGAGTTTTCATTCGATACGTCAGGGTCTATCATATGCAAAAAAATTTGATAGTTTATTCGATACGATAGTGTCGAATGCGGTGATTAGACCCCAGTTCCAAAAGTTTTTTCAAAATTCAATATTTAAAATATGTAGTTATTAAGACTTACTAAATGTAAAAATCAAACAATTTCTAAAAAATTTCTTTTTTTAATTGAAAGGTGTTATAACTAGGGATGCGATTTTCATGCAAATGCATGTTTTTTGTCGATAGTCTAAGACCGATGTCGACCAATTATTTTTCCGAATCATTAAATTTGCGTTAAAATGGCATCGATTTTTTTGTGCATATTTTGGTGAAATGCATTTTTTGGTTTTAAATGCATATTATAACATTTTTGAGTAACATATTTTTTTAATTTCCATATTATAAAAAAGTTCTTTAAAAAAATTTTTAAATTGTATAAAAAAAAATTTCCAAAATAAACATTTTTTATATCAATAAATATTTTTTTTTTTTGAGCTCTGCTCTGATTTCGACAAAAGATTTTTCAATTTTTAACCGATGCAGCATCTTACATGGTTAAGGCTGCCAATTGGCCTAACATAATTTATCCAAAACTGTTACATGTTACTTGCTAGGCAAATGGGCTACATCGAGTTGCAGAGGAAATAAGAAGCCAATTCGATAATATTGATTTCATACGAGAAACAATTCCGCATAATAGAATAGCCCGACAAATTAAAAAAAAAAAAAATCTAAAACGTTTTGCAAAAAAATATTGGCTTTTAAACAATAAAACAAATTTTAACTGTTTTTTTTTTGATGTAGAATCAAATGTGGGATCTGAATTAAAAAATTAATATTTTTCAAATGAATTGGCATCCTTCAAGTATGTTTCAACTTCGGTTGACTTTGAGGGATAATTTTCCATGTACAAAAGCTTTTTAACAGACAAAGGTTTACGTTTGATGATATAAAAAAGTATTTATTTGATTGTGCAAACAAAAATTTAAATTTTGTAGTTATTAAAATTAAGTTTTAAAAAATGTTATGCCTATGAATAAACGGGAGTTTACACGGTGTCTTTTCAGACATGTCTAACAAACACGTCTGTTTTGTTTGTTGGCGATCGGGGTAGAGAAGAAAGAGGGGTTGACAAACAGACACAAAATGAATTTTCATGTTTTCAATTTGTATGTAAATTAGACTATTAGATACGAAAACAGACATGTTTGGAAAGACATCGTGAAAAGACAAATTTTTGGTAGCATGTTCAAAAGAGAATGTCAAAAACAGACATGTCTGGAAAGACACCGTGTAAATGTCCCGTTAGATTGGAATAAAAACAACAATGGAAATTTTTTTTGTTTTAAATAATATTAAAAAACAAACGCTTTTTTATTCAAAATGTTCAAGATTTAAGTGAATATTTTGTATTTTTTAAATGCATTTTTTGGAGTTTTTTAGTGCATATTTAAATAATATTAAAAAAACAAACGCTTTTTTATTGAAAATGTTCAAGATTTTAGTGAATATTTTGTATTTTTTAAATGCATTTTTTGAAGTTTTATAGTGCATATTTTATGCGCATATTTTCGATTTTTCAGGGCACGAAAATCTCATCCCTAGTTATAAAACTTTCCTGAAGAGAACAAAAAACAGAGGAGAGGTGAAATTCTCTAATTGAATTTCGTAAAGAAACTGGATCGAATTTGTCTGCAAAAAACAAAGAAGTACGCAAATCTTTTTTTTTCAAATCGATATTTGCAATAACCTTTCAGAAGTCGAAATCATTTTAAAAAAACATTAAAAAAGAGAAATAAGGGTTAAAAAAATATATTGTGGCGCTTTCTTTTCTTATAAATTAAAAATGAAATAAAAAGGAAAAAACTAAAACTTACATTGCAATTAAAATAGTTTTAAAATAAAAATAAAAAAAAATAATACGTCATTTTATAATAAAAATGGAAGGAAGGAAATTATTTATGTGTTTCATACATAAAAAAAGTGAAATGAATTACAAGTATTTTAATGTAATAATATAATTAAAAAACAAATTTAATATACAACTTAAGCGCGTAACAAACTGTAATATTTATAGATTTGAATAAAATAAAAAAAATTTTATTTAAAAATGAAAAGCAAACAAAAAAGCTAAAATTAAATTAAATATTTTTCGTTTTTAAAAGTAAAAAAAAAAAAAAATAAAAACAAAAATTTAATTATACTTCCTTTTTTTGTTTTGTTTTGTATGTTTAAAGTTGTGTATTTTTGTTTTGTATTTAGTTGGAAATTTTATTTTTTGCTTCATTAATTATTTAGTTGTTGTTGTTGGTTTTTGAATTAAATACGTCTCCAATTATTTTGCATTTAACATCGATTTTTTTTTTTGACTTAAGAATATAGTGTACAATCAATATAACTGGTGGGCACAAAACCCTCGTCCCAACCATTTGTATTATTCATGCGACGCACACGCGTCCAACCATCACCTTGATCAATTTCAATAACTTGCAATTCTTCGCCCTCATTCATGGGTATGCTGCCCTCACTGGTGGCTGTTTAATTAAAACCAAAAATTTTAGTTTTTTTTTCGCTATTTTTCTTTTGTAAAAATTAATTAAGACATTTACCTTCAAAGGGATATAAGGCTCGACATGTACCCAAAGGTTGCAGTGGTTCCAGTTCACCTTCGTAGAATGTTTCTTCACCCATGGCATTTTCGTTTGCACTTCCTTGTCCCGAACCCGGCAGTGAAGTGTGTGATGTTCCTAAGCCACTTTCAGGACTTGCCGAACTGCTGAATTTAAACATTTGATTGGGGGAGAGAGTAAATAGGGAAATTCGTTAAAAGATTTTATTTCTATTTTTTTAAATTTAAATATTTTTAATAATAAAGAAACGTAAAATTTAAAAATTTTATCTGTGTTAATTGTGTGTTTTTTTTTTTTTTTTTTTTAAATAATTTTATGGTGTTTTCTTTTCTACAAAAAATGTCACATTTTATTTAAAAAAATGCAATTTGGTGTTCGTTTCTTAAAGATGCTTTGCTCTCTAAGAGGGCAGCGTGTTTTATTCTAAAAAAATTCACCCTTAAATGGCATAAGGCATTGCACTTTACGCCCCGTATAAATCGAGAGTGTTGATAATGCCCTGTAAAAAGATGGCTTCTGTTTATATCAGCGGTCATCACAAAGAGAGACAGTTAAAAATGTGTATGTAGTGGTGAGTTCATATTGTGTGCATTGAAAAACACCAATTCTAGAAAAGAGAGCAAAATAAATTTACTCTTTTGAGACATTAACTATGTGTTTTGTTTTTGTTTTTTGTCGTTTCGTTAACCTTCGTGTTGTGTGTGTGAAATTCACGAAAAGTGCTCGGCCCCTGGGGGCATAGCGTGATGATCGTTGGTTTATATATAGGGATACCAGACGAAGTTGGAAAAAAAGTCGCCTCTAATCAGGACAGTAAAATTTTTAAGTTTTAATAGTAATTTTGTCTATTATTTTAAAGCAAAAACAAAAGAAAGCATAACATTATTAATGGTAGGTTGTCAGTGACATAAAATTTAAATGGATTCGGTGTTAAAAAATTGTTTTTGAAAAAAAACGTCAAATCAAGAAATCGTAAAAACTTGGTGTTAATAAATTCGCAATCTGGCAAAGGTATTTTCTTGTTTACATATTTTATGAAAAACAAACTAAAGAAATTGGAATTTGGTCATTCATTTTGTTCATTTATTTATTTATTTAATATTAATATATTAACAAATTTGGGTTTATGTGTATTTTTTTTTATATTTTGAAGAACAACCTTTTTGATTTATGTACATATTTTTTTATATATTGAAGAACAAACTTTTTGTCAGCTGTTAAAAACAGGGCGATCCAATTTTGTGTTTTGTTCTCGTCAAATAAAAAATTGCATTATTACATGTAAGGCAAGACATTTTATAAATGCACCTTTTAAAATGTGGTATTTTTTTTGTAGAAAAGAAAACACCATTAGTCAAGCAGAAAATTCCTAAAAAAATTTAAATTTTTTTGCAAATACTTATTTTCTTACTGTTAAAAGAAAATTTTAAAATGATTGGCAAAAAAGGGTGGTCCAACCATAATGCACGATGTTAATTGTGAGTCACACCTTAACGTCAAGTTTTTTGCTTAGCTTAATTTTTCAATTCTATGTTTTCAACCTTGAGAGGAGAGGCGTTAAGATTGTTGAAGCGTTTTACGAAAATGGGCGTTCAAATCAAAATGCATTTCGTGATTTTTTTGGTCAGCACAATCGACCAAATGCGGCCACAATCGGAAGAATTGTGCGCAAATTTCAGGAAATGTGCCTTACTTGTTCGAAAATGAGGTCGGCCAAGCAGTTACCGTAAATGTTGTTCGCTATGCGAGATGAAAAAAGACTTCTTGTGTCCAGAAATTAAAAATATGGACCTGGACGATATGTGGTTCCAACAGGATGGTGCCACTTGCCCAACAGCCAACGAAACTCTCTTTTTTGCGAGAAATTCAATGGCTGTGTTATCTGACGTTGTTCTTAATTGGCCGCCACGAGCATTTGATTTGACACCGTTGGACTTCTTCTCTCTTTGAGAATATTTAAAAAAAAAGTGTACGTCAATAAGCCAAGAATAATTCAAGAACAAAATGAAGAGATAATTCGGCAAATTAACGACATTGAACCTCAATTTTTGTGCGTAAGATTATCATATTAAAACTATTAACATTCGATTAAAATAATTTTATTTTGGATTCGTCGCTCCAGAGAATTCTATTCTAATATCGCTGATCTTTTCTAAGCATTTCCCTTGCAAACCGCAACCGCTTCTTAATATTTTTTTATTTTTTTTTTTGAGACGTTCGGTTTTTTTGTTATGCAATGCACCTACGAAGTCCCGACTCATTTGATTGCCTTCTTAGGCTGAGGCCGGGCAATGAGCGGCAGAGAGAATAAACAATGCAAAAGTGAATGTGGAGCTTATACAGTACTTTTCGCTTATAGTCCATTCCGCTTAAAGTCCAAAAACGGATTTAATCCAAAGCTGTCATATTCACTTGCAAACTTTTGGATTTCATACAAATTCTTTGTGTTAAAATCCATATCTCTTGTATGAAAATAGACTATTAAAATGAAATGAAAACGTTAATGAAAATAGACTATTAAAAAGTCACATTTTCTTAGCATGCGTTTATAATTCTTTATGCAAAAATGTTCGCTTACAGTCCACACTTTTTTTATATTTTTTTAACCAACTGGCAACATCTTTTTATTTACCTTTCTGGCAACTAACACAGCGTTTACATTTGACAGTACTGGCAAGACAGTAAGAAAATACATATTAGTTACCAAAAACACTACTAACTGTCTTCGTGACGTAGGTGTCCAGACAGTAGTTAAGACAGTTCACTTTAAAAAATATGTCAAACGTGAATGTTGCAGTGCAAGTCAAGCTAAACGTGTTTTATATGAACTAAACAAATTTAAAAATAGCTTAAAATGGCTATATTATGTGAACAAACATTTTACTTAACTAAAACATAAAGAATCAAAGCAGAATATATTTACTTTTTGTTTTTTTTCTATTTAGCGAACAAAATTTCAAATTACTGTTAGCAAATGACAAATCACTGTCCAATTTTACTGTCTGTAAAATTTGCTAGACAGTAGACAAGACAATTGGAAAAGTGTGCATGTATTACTTAAAAAGTTTGCTTGTATTGCTACTGTCTTGCCACTACTGGCAAATGTAAACGCCATGCAAAGAACCAATGAAATTGATATTTATGTTGTGTTTGATTTCGGCATCCGAAGAATAAAAATTAATCTCTGAAGCATTGAAATTATTTTAATTTTTGTTTTTATTGTTAGCTTTTAAACTATTTGAATTAACCATTAAAAAAGATTTTTTGTTTTAACTATTTAGTTGAATTCAATCAATATTTGGTTATGTTTTAAATAAACTTTTCTTTTGCTTAAAAAGAGTGGTTTTATTGAAGAAAATAATTTTGATATAGTCCAAAATGTGGATTATACTATGATTCACTTATTATCTATAAAATACGGCTTTATTGCCAAAATGTGTCTGGAAATTTGCTTGATTTATAGGATAGGAGAATACTAAATAGGAGAATACTAAATCTTCTTTTTTTCTTAAACGCATTAAGTTCTATAAGTATGAATACGATTTTCGCTTAATAAGATCAGACAAAACTCTCTTGACAATGGCATTTGAACCACTAACCGCTCATAAAGGACGCTCTAGCCGCCCTCCGCTTTGCCGCTCATTGCGTGGCCTCGGCCTTATTGTCCGTGTAGAAAGAAAAAGGGTTTATTTTACTGGCCCTACAAACAACTCTATTTTCTGTTGGGTTCTATACTTTCTGGCTGGGATTTCAAACTCCTTTGTCTTCTTAAACAAGAGAATTGCACAAAATAGCATTTATTTTCGAGCAAACAAACTTTTGTGCTATAAACACGGTGACCATATTTTTTATTTAAACAAAATACAGAACATTAGCCTAAATATTTATAAAAGGACCACAAAAGTAGCCCAGCAATAAAAGCCACATATGAAAAGACGTTTCAGATATTGCTTCAAAACAATTTTTGTCAAATTTTAAGCTGATTTAAGATATTTTTGTGACATATTTATGACATATTCTTTAACTCATCGGGAACTTAAGAGTTGAAGAAAGGATAAAGTTAATTATTGATCGCTTAAAACACAGCAGTAAATAGGTTGTGAATAACAGGGTTTTAAAAACTGCATTTGTGTACAACTTTTCGCTTTTTGAGTTGGTTCGATAGCGACTGTTTACATTTACTAAATCAGAAAGAAGTTAAAGCAAACGTTTTTTTTTTTTTTTTGGCCAACGACAAATGAAAAAGTAGAAGAAATGGCAGTTTTTCTACTTTGACTGCCATGTTTTAAACGCTGGTGAATAAATTGATGTACATATGTTTATCACCCTTATCATGAATTCCACATGTGAAAATTTCCGAATGAATTTTTTTATTCACATGGATTTTAATTTCGTATCATGAATTCCATGTGAATAAAATAACATAACTGATTCTAAAAACCCGTGTCATTATATTCGGAGTTGTAAGTAAAAATCAATTAATGTATTTAAGAAAACTGTGTTTTGGAAATTTATGGAATTAAATTCCATATTTGAATTAAATATCGCTAATTTGCTAAGAGCGGCATGATAGCACAGTCGAATATTTATTTAAAATCGAAAACATGGCTAAAAATTTCGAAAAATTGCAAAAAAAAAAAACTAATCTTTTTTGAAATCTTAATTTAAAAGATTTTGTTATTCGTGCTTAATTCCAAGTTTTTATTCTTGATAAAAACACTTGAAATTTATGGTTGATGGGATAAGCTATTCCTATGCGCATTTCACTGGTTGCTTAGGCCAGATCATCAGGAAACTTCCTCCATAATGTTTTTAGAAAAACTGAAGATATTAAACCAAATAAAACTGTTAAGCGTATAAGAATCATAAGCAACAGTTCTACTTGTAACAATATCAAAGTTTAAACAAAAACATCAACAATAAACAGTGAGTTTATCTCTTCTTACATTCCCCACTACAATTGATTGGAATTCTTCCAACAGTAATTGTAGTTGTAATTAGGTTAAGAAAAAAACAAATGCAAAAAACAACTTGCAAAAGCATGTTGCCAGGTAGTTTTTTTTTAAGGCGTGCACTTGCCAGTTTATTATCAAAAGTAATTTTTGGGAATACAAATTGAAATCGCTAAACGGGATAAAAGAACAAAGTTTAGGAAAAAAAACGAAAAAAAAAAAAAAAAATTGCAAAAATAGAAAAAATTCGCGAAAACTATTAAAATTTCATAAAATTAATTAAAAGTTGCTAAAACTATGAGGAATGGCAAATATTCGGTAAAAAATTATTAAATTAGTGGAAATTCGCAAAAATTTGCAAACTGCGGCATGATCGCAAAGTCTACTGTTTATTATAAATATTTTAAGCTGAAAAGAATCAGAAAAATTACAAGAACAATTCGCTTCTATTGTAAACATGACTGAAATTCGCGAAAAATCGCATTATTAGCTAGTAGGCGGCCCTATGTTCCACTGGGAATTAAAGAATTAAATACATTAACTGAAAAATCAGGTTTTTTGAGTTATGACTCTATTGCAGCAAAGGTTCGATATAAACTTACATTTTCTTCCTTTTCCGAAAGACAACTCTTTGTAAATTATTTTCTTCATAACTTGTAAAATTATTTCACATGTGAGCTATTTACAATTATGCACTGGCTTTAGAAACTGGAGCTACAGACAACCATTTCTATTCATTATGTCTTCATCTTAATTATATGAGTAAAACATTGTATAACTATAATACGAAAAGATTACCACATAAATTATCAAAGCTAGTTCTTCAGAAAAACATTTTTTTGGGCAAAGGAAATTAATAAAATTGGTGAGTAGTTTAATATATCGTCGTGCCGAAGTTATCTTGCCGTATATCACAAAAATTTTTTTTTGGGAAATCGAATCTTAAGGTTCAAATCTTCATACAAATAAATGAACGTGAAAAAAGTCTTCCAATATTTTTGTCAGATATTGTGTTTGAAGTTCTTTATCGATTTATGTAAAAATATCCAAAGTCATGGAAAAAAAATTTAAGGTTATAGCCATTGTCACGTCCGAAAAAAATTTACGATTTTATCGTATACGCCACTTTTTGCGAAATATTTTTTAGTTTGTATGATATACGTCAAAATAATGTGACAAAAACTGCATTCATGAGTTTCACCAAAATTATCTTCACGTAACTTACTGTCTTACTGTTTATCAAATCAAACCAAAATTTCGTGTGAGAAATTTTTTTGAAAACAAAAACTAATTTTCGATTTTTATTGTTGTTTTTAACATAATTTCTGATACGAAATGCTATTTTCATTTTCTTAAAACAGTTAGTTTTTCATTTTTGTTTTGATTCTTATAAAAATATGCATCATTTCTCAAGGTTATTCTCCTTTTACCTTTTTATAAAAAGTACCAATAAATTGCATATTTTTCTTAATTGCATCTCCCTTTTTGCACTTCGCCAATTGCAGTAGTTCGGATAATAAATAAAATATTATCGTCTGCTTTTCTGAAATGCTTGTATAAAAATGATAAACTCAAAACAATAGTCCAAAAGTTTTCAGAGCCAGGACATTTCCAAATTCAGGAGGTTGACGCTGTCCATAGTGCAATAGATCGATTCCTAAAGTTAAAAGAAATTCATAGTCCCTTGGATTTGATTTCAAAGTTAAAAAACTATCAATCGAAAAAGTTAATTTTAAAAATTATAGAAATGTTTCCGGATGATTTCAAAGTTTACTCTACTTTAGCAAGTTTAAAGTAATAAAATATAATAGATTCGACTTATTTTCTTTACTATATAAAACTTCTGCAATGGAAGACGAATTTAAAACATCAACTTTGAGAAAACAAGCCAGGAAGGGATTTTTTTCAAATTCAGAAACCGTATTTGCAAAAGAACTAAATACATGCTCAAAAATAAATATATCTCAAGACAAAAAGGTAGATATTCAAAGCCTTTGCATTTATCTTCCAGAAAATGACGTTAAATTCTTTTTGAACTTGTTAATGTAAATTTGTTAAAGCATTCAGCTAAATTTTCGAAACGAAAATTTATGCTTGAATTACAAATATATTAACGTATAGTTTTAGTTTTTGTATTATGTTATCTAATTTTTTTTTTTTGCTATTATTATAATTAAGCTTTAATTTCTTAACAATAAAATAAATTTAAGCAAACCAACCAACCCTTCATTTGTTTATAATGTACTACTGTACTACATCCAAAAAACTCTTAAGATATAAAACGAAAAATGTCATAAGATAGTCTCTTTTTGTAACATGCCTAATATACTTTGTTCACATACAACAAGATAACGCAAGATTTTTTTAATTGAAAGTTTTCATACGCTTTTTGTCGTATATCCACAATTATGTTACATACGACATTATAACGCATTAAATTTTTCGTAAAAGTGGATATACAACAAAATGGCTTCGTAATATCTCATTAACCAAACGAGATAGAGACATGAGGATTGCGCAGATCGATAGATCTGTTAAATTTACCACAGGAAACGGTCTTATCTCATTTTTTTTGATTTTGTGATATACGACAAGATAACTCCGGCACGACGATATGTTTTGATGAGAATCTATCTTTGAATGAGTGGATTAATCAGTGTTTGGAGTTTGTGTCCAAGCTTCAAAGTAATAAACAGTTTGAAATGGAAGAACTTGCTTCAGCAAGTATTACTCGTATTTACAAGCACCTTACACCTGCTATGGGTTTAACATACATGCTTGAGGAAAATTTGTCAATAAACGAAATATCTGCCATTATTATAGCGCGATGCGACACGCTTCCTCTTGCAAAATGTATGTTTAATAGTAACACTTCTTCAATCTGCAAATTATGTAATATGGGGGAAGAAGAACATATATTACACTTTATGGGAAAATGCCCAATACTAAGGGAATTTAGGGTTCGTTTTTTCGGAAAAAATACTTTTGATCAAAATACGTTAATAAGTTTATTGAACGGAACATGTGATGGTTGTAATTGGAAAAACCTAGCAAACTTTATAATAAATTCCTTAAGTTTCCGAAAATTTTTGCTTACGGAATTTAAAGCCTAAAACTTATCGAACTCTAAAATATTGTTAAAATACATTTGTAATTATATAGGCTGACGACACTATGTCAATGCCTCTTAATGCTTTATTTGTTTTTATATACTCAATAAAGTTGTTCTATCTATCTATCTATTTACAATCGTGTGAATTTTTTGAAAAAAAGCAATTTTAGTAAAAAGTAGTTTTTTCGGAGTTTAAAAATGTAAACATTTGGATATTTCCACAACACATGATACCAACTGTTCACACGTTAGAAAATTTACATGTAAATTTGTATTCACGATAAAGGGAAATATGTTTATATATTGGCCAATTTCGCTTTACAACAATCCGCTTTATAACGAAGACCAGCGTAGCTAAAGCCGACATTGACAGTTTTTCATTATGAAAACACTGCAGACTTAACTCTCTCTTTTGTGGAGTACACGATTTTTTTCTATATATTTTAGAAACTAAAACGTATTTTAATTAATGCAAGTTAATCTATTGTTTTTCAAATTGTCATTTTCAATTATTAAAGGATAAGTTGGGAAATGAAACCACAAATTAAAAATTTTTTTTCTTTAAAGAAACTTTAAACCTCATATGGTTTGCATTAAACACAATGTAAGTTGTTTAAATGACGGTCATGCTATCGACTGGAACCCACAGGGCAGTCAAAAAGAGGGCGTCAGCTGAATGTTAAGGCAGCCATATCTAATAAGTCGTGGAACTAGCTGAAGATGATAACAATAGATAGGGCCGAATGGAAAAAAAATCGCTGAGGCCCTATGTTCCTTAAAGGAACATAAAGGAATCTATATATAAATTGTCTGCTCGTTGGAATAATGGTTCTTATAAGATGTTCTTATAAGTTACACTACGATAGTTTTTCCGTAAAAATCGTTTCTAGTCATGTGGCTTCCACCCCATATGCAACCTATTCCTAAAATATTCTAACTTTCGGCACAGTCGAATAAAGCACTCTAACTTGTTAAATCGTATATATAAATACGGGAACAATTTTTTTGTTGTTAATTTTTAAGTATCTTATCGTCCACTGATTTTAATGAAACATACATATATCGTTTTAAAGGTATTTTAGATATGTAGATATGCACAAGATAAATAGGATTAAAGGGTTTGAGCGTTTTAATTTATTTTGCAGTCACACGTACAAAGATGGGTGAATAATGCATTTTGCCGATATCTTATTGTATAACGCACAGGTTCTCTCGAAAGTAAATGTCAAGTCAACCTGGCGATCCTAATATGTATAAATTTTCAATAAAAATTCGTAATTCTAAATAAACAGAGAAATTTAATTGTGTAAACTTTTGAATAACTTCAAACAAAAGTTTAAGACAAAATTAAAAAATTTTTAAATTTTCGTTTTAATTTCACCGAAAAAAAAAATTGCAGAAGTTTCTATTAAAGGCAAAAATGAGTGTTAAAAACTCTTAAAAAATTTTAAAAGATTTTCGAATTCTATGGTAAGTTTTTTTTTTTAAAAAAATTGTTTTCTAAAATTTTAGATTTTTGAAGTGGCTGCTCCATACATCTTGTCGTAACTTTGGAACGACGAACTCGATTTTTTTATGAAATTTTTTATCGCAAAGGGTAACACGGCTAAAAAATCACAACATCCCAGAAAACACTTTACAATCCTACTTTTAATGACTTCCAGAATTCATTACTTTGTAGCTTTATTCGCCACTTTTTGGATTATTAGTTATACATTAAATAATAACTTTAATATTATATTTAAAATATACGTTACAAAAAAAAAAATAAGATTATTATGCGATTTTCACTAAATATTTAAGTCAATTTTCAGTATATTCCGTTAATATCTGTTAGACGTTCGGCAATACTACATAATTTTAACAATAATTTTGATGTTAAATCCATGGAAAATCAAAAATACAATCAAATGTATGCAACTGTATACATAAATGTGTTCCAAAACTACCCTAACAGTATATTTTTGTTATTAGAACTTTAGTAGTTATATCGATCTAATGTCAACAATGTTTTTTTAACAAGATAACATTTACATTACACACATTTGTATTACAGTGTTAGAGCTGCAGTGCACTCGCGATAATATGAACACCTTAATAAATGAACACCCCAAAATATGAACACTTATTTTCTTCCATTGACTACTCTAATATATGAGCTTGTGCAAAAGTTTTAAAATATGAACAACTTATAATTGTATTTTTAACGGGTTTTATCTACCTACATAGAGTTAAAATCAAAAATTTTAATTCAACTGCCTAATAACTTGGAGATTTCCCTAGCTTTCTGCTTTAAAATTGTCTTCAGTTGTTAATCAAAATGTTTAACATACACGTTTTAGTTAGTGCTCACATTTACATGGAAGTTTATATACATCTTTAAATATAATTTTAACGTGAAAAGTTCTTAAGTATAAATTAAAAAAGCATAAGTTTTGAACCTTAAAAAGAAAAATCAGAAATTTTAGAACATTTAGGAAAAAGTGCAAGTGTTACTAATTTAGCGAGTAAATTTGTTGAATTTTTAAATGTGCTAACAATACGTTTATTTGACCTGGAAAAAGAAAAATGTGCGGTCTTCCGAGTACCCAAAAAATGGTAAATGCATGCACCGATGGTTGTTGAAAATAAGAGAAAAAGGACACTGTTAGCGGACAAGGCAAATATCTGGAGATTCTAAAGAGAGCGGGGCCTTCTTAATGTGATTGAACGGAAGAAAATCATAGACTTTTTTGCATAACAGCTTTAAGTTTGTCTCCAATAAACAATATATAAAAAAAAACTTTAACATAAGTAACTTTTATTTTTATGGGAAAAACGTTTTTCAAGGGAAATTAGATGCCATTCGCAAATATGAACAATCTTGCAAAAGTGAACTAGCTTTGTTTTCATTAGTTCATATTATCACGAGTGCACTGTATAGATGATTTTGTGCAGCCAAAACACTCTTTATTTAATGTTTTCTTACATTTCGAAAAATGTATTATTGTGTACACTTTTATGAATGTAAGAGAAATTTTAATTAGTGTGTTTTAACCTGTATGAATTAATTTGCAATAACTTAAGCCTCTTTTTGTAACTATATATTTTTATATAAATTTTAAGTATAATATATATAATAATAATATATATATAATAATATATAAATTATAAAGGATTACTTTTGGGACATCTCGAACAAAAATAAGTACTTTTTCTAGTAGAAAAGTAAGTAGTCGTCTCGTCAAATTCTCATTATTTTTCTGCTTGTTTTGTAAGCAAAGTTTTTGCTGGGATGTTTAGCTCTACACAAATTTGCGATAAAAAAAGTCAAAACTAGGTACTTTCAGTTTATTGGGAATAAAACGGGAATTTATCCATGGATTTTCATGAAATATTTTAATTTATAAAAAATGCAGCTTTACGATTAAGTACTAAAACTGTTAAGTATTTGTTGGTTTCAATTTTTTATGAATTTTTAATTAAAAAAATTTTATAATTTAACAAAAAAAAAATTAAATTTTTTCCACTTGTGCCTCAATAACTCCAAAACTAATGGCTAAATTAAAAAATTACATTAAAAGGACTTAAATCTGGTGTACTTTAAAATTTTTTGACGGATTGAATAACAGAATCAATCGAGTTCGTCGTTCGAAAGTTACGACAAGATGTATGGAGCAGCCTCTTCAAAAATCTCAAATTTAAGAAAAAAAAACCTTACCATAGAATTTGAAATAATGATGATGTTTGACGTTAGGTGCCTATAGCGGATCAAAAAAATATAGGGGTTATTTAAGGAAAAAAAAAAATTTTTTTTCCTATTTGTTAAATAGTGTTTAATGTATTGAAATCTTAAAATGAAAACAGAGAATGTGAAAGTTTTTCATGAAATGAAACGAAAAACAAACACTAACTATAAAATTTGCATTTTTTTTTTTTTGAATACATAGACTTATGAGTGTACCCGTTATTGTTATTATTGTGGCCATTTTGTATTTGCGCCACATTATCCTCAGAATCTGACCTGCTTAAACTGCCACCATCATCTTGTTGGAAATCACCATCATAATTATTATCCTCAGTGCTACCATTGGAATGCCTTTAAGAGAGAGAGAGAGAGACGAGTAAGTAAAACAAAATAGTTTTTATTAACTCAAAATGAAAATTTTAATTAAAAAAAAAAAAATCACTTACCTTGAAGATCGATGACCATTATTCATGGTATTACGATTTGCTTGCGGACTATTATTTGCCATTGGTATTTGATTGGCTTTCTCCAAGTAGCCTTGATATTTTTTTAAATCTATTTTCAATTTTTCCAATTTATGTTCCGATTCATTTAATTGAGTCTCCACTGTCATGGGATTACCCAGGGCTGAATTTGTCTCATAGACCACTTTCATTTTCATTAGACCATCACGGGCGGCAGTTTCTTGTTGGATTTTCTGTTGTAGTTCGGCAATTTTAGCTTGTAGCTTTTTGCGCCTTTGATTAGGTGGTAAATCACTGAAGTCTTCCTTTTGTCCGTCCGCAGTTAGGGAATTCTGTTTAACGGGAGGGGGAGGTGAAGAAAAAGTAGATTTAATTATTAAAAGTTGTGCATTATGTAAAATGTTTATTAAACTTAGTTTATTTTATCCTAAAGGATTTTGATTATTATTTAACAAATTTATTCGGTTACTTATGGCAAACAACAACAACAACGACAAAGAGATAGATAATCATGCAAAAACAAAATTTGCCAGGCCAATAAGAAACTTAAAATCAAAAAAGTAATTTTAAAACTAAATTTAATTAACTTCAGATATCGAGTTAGTTATTCGATTAATAGTAAAAAACCTATTTTTTTTTTTGTTTTTTTTTTTAAGAAAGTGAAAGATTTTTTTTTTAATTGGAATTTTTTGGAGCATGAAAAATCTTAATATTTTTTAATAAAAATCTAATCTTTAATATTTTTAAAGTATTTTTGCCAGGGCTGTGAAGTCGGAGTTGAGGTTTTGTGCCTGAGCCGGAGATTTTTCGGCATAAAAAATTAAAAAAAAAATTTCTAATAAATATTTTCCAAAATAAAAATTCTTCGAAATCGGCCATGCACTATTTAAAATATCGATTAAAATTTTTTACAAATTTTTACATTTAAAAGGTACTGCTTTAATAAAATTAGTTTAAAGTCAAATAAGGACCAGTCTCATATACATTAAGCATCAATGTCGGAGTTGGAGTCGGATTTAAAGTATGTCAGCGGTGGAAGACGGAGTAAAAACTAGTTTTTAACGACTCCACAGTCCTGATTTTTATTAAAAAAGTTATAAAGAATTTTTAAATGTGTCGTCTTTTAAAGATTTATTAAAAAAAGTCTTCAAAACTTTTTGAAATTTTTATAAATAAACTTTATTTAGAAAATATATAAAGATGTGACTTCAAAAATATTTTTACAAAAATTTAATAAATATATTGCTTATTCAACATTTTTTAATTTTCGAAATTTAGCTCATAGAATAAATTCGAAAAATAAAAAATGTTGAATATAATATAAAGTAACCTACGAAACGAAATAATTCCCAGAGTCTATATTGCTTATTTAAAAAAAAAAAAAACTTATTTCACAAATTTTCAAAAATTCAAAATTTTACAAGATTTTGTTAGTCTTGTGTCATTAAACCCATTCTATTCTACGGGGCAGCTGTTTGGTGGCCGGCACTCAAGGTGAAGAGTCATCAAACTGGGTTTGAACGTACAATGAGAATGGTGGCGATAGCGGTAACAGGTGCCATTAGAACAACCCCCTCTAAGGCATTGTTTACGATTTTAAACTGGTTACCACCAGACATTTTGGCCAAAAGGCTGGCTGCGAACGCGGCGGTAAGACTAAGGGCCACCGGAGCATGGAGGGATTTCAATATCGGACATGCTAATGTTCTGAACGAAATTAATTGGCACATGGATGTTGATTATGTCACACCCGAGCCGATCTTTGATCCTGGCTTCACGGTAAGCATTTTGGATAACGTGGTCCACTATGATGACCTACAAATTCCCGCGAATGCGATTAAAATCTTCACGGACGGGTCTAAAACACTGTATGGTGTCGGTTCTGGCATATACTCCGAGCAGCTAAACTGGAGCATTCCTATGAGGCTGCCGGACCACTGCAGTGTCATCCAGGCCGAGATAATGGCCATCCACACAGCCGCGAGACGCATCCGGTACGGTGAAATATCTGGAAGGGATATTCACATTATTACCGATAGCAAGGCGGCCATAAGATCCCTGGAGAATGTGTTCATCACATCGAGAATTGTCCGAGAATGCCGGATGTCTCTGGATGAGATAGCGAGACATTCACTGGTCACCCTTAATTGGGTCCCCGGACACGGGGACATACTGGGGAACTGCATGGCGGATTCGTTGGCGCATGCAGGCACCACCTTGAATCGAGACGGTTCAACATGTAATGTAGGTGCATCGCTCCCAAGGAGCAAGCAACTTATAGCGCATAAGTTTCATATTATCGCCAGTCGGAGGTGGCACGATGAAACTACCTGTGGGGAAACCAGGAAAATCTGGCCCGTCATAGATGAAAAAAGGACACGTCGGGCACTACAGCTGTCCAGACATCATCTAAGAAACCTGATTGCGGTTATAACTGGCCACTGGCCCATTGGGAGGCACGCCCAGAGGCTGGGGCTCCCTTACAATGACTTTTGCAGAAGTTGCGGCGATGAGGAGGAGGAAGAGTCAACGGAACATCTTCTCTGTAATTGCCCGGCTTTCGGAGATCTAAGACTCGAAATGTTTGGTCGAAGAGCCCTTGGGGACAAAACTTGTCTCTCTGATGTTGATGTAAACAGGATTCACTCCTTTACTGAATCGACCGGATGGCTGCGTGGGAACACTAGCAGCCAGACAACATAGGACCCATGGGAGACGGTGTGACATGGTAACACAACGGGAACTAATTAATGGACCCACGTGAGCTGTGCTTGATCACGGCTGCCAATGGAACCTAACCTAACCTTGTTAGTCCTAAAAATTACTTTGATAATAAACTGGCAAGTGCGCGGCTTAAAAAAACTAAACTCTGGCAGCATGCTTTATTTTGGGAGAGCAATAAAGCAAGTTGTTTTGGTTTTCATTTTGTTTTTTCTTAACCTACTTACAACTACAATTCTGTGGCTTGGTGCTAAAAGGACCAATGTCAATATTTTGTTGTTTCGAGTTAATCGTTGCATAAGGTGTCTTTTATTACTCGCTTTTATTTTGCTTAAACAGTCAAGGTCTAATTTAACCCAGAACAGCTTCATAAAGGCTTTGCTAGCCAATTTCACTAAGAACTTGAGGGTTACACGATCAAGTTTTGCCTATCAAGTTTTAATACTCTCACACTTTTTTACCAATACACTCATACTTTTAAAAATTGAAACGAACTTGCCTTTAAAATTCTCTTTCCAGAGAGTGTTTCAATTTACGTTCAAGAAAACAGCTGATTTCAAGGTTAGTGAACAAATTTTTCGTTTGCCTTTATAAATTGTTTTCTTGATGACATCTTGAATGTAAATTGCTCAAAAATTGAATGCAGCCTACGTCACAACTTTCAATTTTAGTTAATTTTGACAGATAGTATATGTAAAAGACTATCAAGAAAATCTAGATCGTGTGGCTATCAAGAAAATCTAGATCGTGTGGCTGCACTGTAAAAAAAAATTAATTTCAATTTTCTCAAAAGTTAATATTTTGACATTGGCCCTTATAGCACCAAGCCACAGAATTAATATTGGAAGAATTCCAACCAGTTGTAGTGGGGAATGTAAGAAAAGATAAACTCACTGTTTATTGTTGTTGTTTTGTTAAAGCTTTGATATGGTTACAAGTAGGACTTTTGCTTATAAGTCATTCTTATTCGCTCAACAGTTTTTACTTGTTTAATATCTTTAGTTTTTCTAAAACCTTGGATGAAGTTGCCTGACGATCTGGCCCAAGCAACCAGTAAAATACGCATAGGAATAGCTTATCCCTTCAACAATAAATTTCTGTGTTTTTATCAAGAATAAATATTGACAATTAAGCACGACTAACAAGATCTTGTAAAATTTTGTATTCCCAAAAATTACTTTGACAATTTTTTCAAAACTTTTTCAAAAATCTTTCACTTTCTTTTAGTTTAAAATAAAATTTTTTTATTAAAACCTATTAAAGAAGAAAAAAACGAAGTGATTTTCCTAATTAAAAAAAAATAATGTGTCTAGTAAACTTGAATAAAAACAAAATTTTAAAATTTTAAAGTGATATAACGAAGTGGTGAAAGTGATAACGTCAATGAAAAAAAGTGAATAGTGTTAGAAAAAAATTAAAAAAAAAATCTATAAATTACAGTGTTTTCAGTGCTAGTAACAACATTTTTTTAGTAGGTTACTTATGGCTCGATTACGGATAGCAACACAACTGAAGTTGAGTTGCCAGCAGCGAAATCAGGCAACGGCGCTCATGTTAAAATAAATAAAATTTTTTCTATTTTATATTTTAAGATTAGCGGCGTTGCCTGATTTCGCTGCTTGCAATTCAACTTCAGTTCAGTCGTCATCCGTATCGACCCATTAAAATTTTTTTTTTTTAATATTTATACAATAAACCTAAATTATTCGAACTTAATCTTACTAATTTTAAAAATTTAATTTAACATTCTTTACTTAAGTTTAAATTTAATTTAAGTTAGTTTTTTTAGTTTAAATTGAATTTTAACTCATTCATACCTTCATCGTGATACAGGCTTCAATAATCTTCTGTTGCTGTGACAGAGAGAATTTTTGAAATTGTATCACATTTTTTTTTTTTTTTTTTAATTTTATTCAACAATCAAATTTTGTTTTCGAAAATTTTATTTTTTAAATAAATTTTTTTTAGGAATTTAATAAAAAATTAACCAATTAATCAATCATTAAATTGTGTTGAAATTGTGTTTTGTGTCATAGTGAATTTTTGGTTTTTATAGATGATTTCGAAAGGATATGATTGTTTATTTGTTAGGAGTAGATGATAAAAAAGAAAATTAGTTGATTTTGTGTATTGTAATGAATAGAACTTAAAGTAAAAAAAGCTTTTTTAAAACTTACAAATGTTTGTGATTTTGTAAACAAAACAAAAGAAAAAAAAAGCTTACAAATTAAACTAAAATTAAACTAAATGCTAAATAAACAAAAAACAAAAGAGAAATTTTGTATACATTAATAAGAAATACTTAAACGATAATTTTATAAGCTCGCGAGCAATATATGCGTTCAAAAATGCTAGTTTTAAAATAAAATAAATTTTTGAATTTCATGCCAAGTGTTGGGAATTAAACTAGTAACACAAGTCTAGCATTACATCATTATTTACGCCTTATGGCAACCCTTTATTTTTGCCTTCCCCTTGTATTCGTATTCAAACGTATTCTAAGTATAATGGGCTTTTATTAAGTAAATTGCATCAGCTACCTTTACTTTTAACAATAAATGAATTAATAAAATCAACAAAAAGTTGTCACAATCATAGGCAAAATCAGTCTGCGTTCACCCTCTGAAAGGTTTTTATCAGAATATCAGGGTTATCTTTCATTTGGTATAGTCGATTCGAGAGAAATAATAACAATTTGTACTGCGTATTACGATTTTTGGAATCGTTCGCAACGATGGCAAAGTTTTATTTATAAACAAGTGAGAAATTAAATTTGGTGAAAAGTTTTTGTTCGCAAGTCCTCATCCATGTTATGAAACATTTGCTGCAAAACTTTCTTCAATTCTCTTTTAAATCTGCATTCGTGTCCATAGAATAAAATTTATTTTTTTTAAAGCATTGAGTCATTTTGTATACCTTATCTCTTTCTTTCAATAACAAACTTACAAAAACACTTTTCAAGTTTTGAAAGGGATTTTTTGTTTTCGCTAAAATATAAAAAAAACTTTCGTTTATTCGAAACAAAGAGTACAGTAAAAATTTTTCGAACTAGTAAAATATTTCTTTCGAATCGAAATATGCGATAATTCCCTGACAACATTTTTGTTAACGATTGATTTTTTTTCCATGTAGTAAACTAAAATTCAACATTATATAAATTATATAATATTATATAATTCGAAATTTTTTTTGTTGTTTTAAATGTAATTTTCCATGCGAACGTTAACGTTCGAAATCGATGAGCAGGCTGTAAAAGATCTAAGTTGGCTTAGCATGCTTTTAATTTTTAACATTTTGTCAAATTTTGGCGTTGAGCACAAAAATGTAACTTAGCCGACAACTGAATGTTGTATCGCCCATAAACTTTAACAGCTTCTTATGCAAAACTTACTTTTTCAACTTAGCATATTTTGAGATTGAGCTTTCGACATTGCGTCCATTTTATGGTCGTCATTATCCACCCACCTAACAGGATATTCAAGCTGTTGTGAACAAATTTCGCACCAGTTTCACTTTGTGGGATATTAATCCACCAACCCGTATGGGTAGAGTGCGTACCGAGGAGAATATTTCTGCTGTATCGGCCAGTGCCAATGAAGATCGTGATATGGCAATTCGTCACCGTTGTCAAGAATTGGGCTTGTGTTATTCGACCACCTTAAAGATCTTACTCCTTTTTTTTTTTTTTGGAACATTAACATGAAATAATTAAATGGCAGGCATTCATTTATCGCCTCCAAATAAATATTTCATTCAAATTTCCAAACCCAAACGGTTAAAAAATCATCCGTTACAACCTTCAGAAAACTAGTCAGACTATGGGCCTGTTCGTAAATGCATCACTCCGCTGCATCATTGGTTTTACATGCTTAAATATATATCAGTAAAGTAGATGTGGAACAAAAAATTGTCAAATACTCCACAAAAATAATAGTCATACAATAAAAAAAATTAAAATTATTTTTTTTATAGGCATTAAAAAAAGTTTGCTTTTACGATGCAGCGCAGTGATGCATTTCCGAACAGGCCCTATCACTTGACGACAAAAACAACTGATATCGACTGCCTATACTTTGGATATTATGGTAATTAAACATTTTTATTGAAATAAAGCAAAATCTTGAAATGAAATGAAAATGAAGTGAAACAGTGCTGGAATTTAAAGACCAAAAACCACCTACAACTGCAATATAGTTTCGTTTGTTCTAAAGTTACTCCTTCAACAGTCGTTTAAGAGAAATTATTTGGCATGGATTTTTTCAAAAAACCGTCACAATTTAAATGGTACGACTAATGAGCATCCTTTACAAGCTACAAACCACATAAAACTTTATGTAGGAAAAAAATTCGCCACCTTATAAATATTAAAAATGAGCAGCATGGTGCAAAAAATTTACTTTAAACCCGAAAAACGTTAACGTCACGAAACATTCGCTTGTGTGAAATAATCTTACATGATCCCTAATTTCAAAAATTTTATTTAGGATAAAGAGCATTTTTTTAAATAATTCGAATTATTTTAAGTTTTGCGTCATTGCAAAGGTCATTTTTAGATTTGTGGGGCGTTAGTTAGTATTTTGTTTCGAATGTAAAGATTTTCGAAATTCAGGCGGATTATTGAGTTTTTCGATTAAAAAAAATGTTGTCAAATTTCAATGTTTGTTCAACTAAAAAAAAATAAATTTCGAACTTTCATGTTCTTTGCTGGCATTATTGGGTGAGAGAAAAAAATTATCGAATTCCAGGAAAATGCTTGTGTATTTCGATTCAAAGGAGGAGGCAGTAGCTGCCTCGGAATGATTATAGGCTGAAGCGTCCGGTAGTCTGCTTCTTGCAGGAAATGCTTCCTGTATTTCAGGGAGATAGTCTTTGCAGAAGTTTTACTTTTCTGTTGAGAACATACTTTCGGGAGACACGTAGTGGCTGTGGTTTTAAACTCAAAATTATCCTGAAAATCCTACTAAAGTTCTGTTTTTTAACCACTTAAGGGGTGTTTGGCCTGAGGGACGACTATCCCTAGGTTCTGTTTTGTTCTACTCAACAGATGCTGCTAGCATTTTTTCAAAAGCAGCAGAGATAAGATAGCACCAGCTAGTAAACAAGGTGCGAGTGTATAATCTTGCAGGATAATGCTCTCAAATTGCTGTTTGGATGTGTTGGTTGCGCTCACACTCGGGGACGATTGGTAAAAGTATTGCTTGTCACCCAGTGGTGAAAATCCACCAAGGAATGGGGCCTACAACAGGTATCCCTGTTAGTCTTTTCCACAGCTGAACGTTAAATAAAAATCCGAATTGATTTATTTTTTAAACTGAAATACAAAAATCATCTTATGTGTATTTTAAATATAAATTTAAACGAAAAGCTTATTTGAGTAGTATTCAGATAACGTTATCGAGTGTTTTAATTCGAAAGAAAGCTATTTTAATGTATTTCAAATACAAATTCAAATTGATTTCCTTTCAAATTAAAAACGAAATTAATACCTAGTTTTTTTTTAATTAATTCGAACAACTTTCCGTTTCGAAACAAAATTTTATTTCATGTTTATATTTTAAAAACTTTCGATATTTTTCTACATATCCTGTTAACTTTGCATTCGTTATATGAATTCAAGACTAGAAATATTACAAAAACTATTTTTTAAAAGAAAAATAAAGTATTAAATAATATATTATTTAAACAAAATATCAATAATTATATATAAGTATAAATAATAAGCTGGCAAATTTGTCTTTCTTTTTTCAAGGCCGAAAAGTATATTATTACAAAAATTTCAATACATTTTCGAATTCACACATAAATTTCAAATTTTAATTGTTAAAAATTTAAAAGACATTTCAAATGATTTATTTTAGTTTCTTTTAGAACAAAAAAAAAATGATGCAAAATAAAATTTCTATGAGATGAGACATGTTGTTTTATGTGAGTTACAAGAATTTTGTAATAAAAAAAAAAAAAACAGGACGAATTGTTTAATTAGGAAACAGAGAGAGAGACAGAAAAAAAATTAATTAAAGAAAATGGAAAAGGTTTTAAATGAAAGAAATAGTTTTTTCTTATTTAGTAAAACAAACACAAATACAACCATGAAAATAAACATTAAACAAATATTTTTTTTATTTCTTTTTTTTTTTTAAGATTAAGACAAAACATGAAAATGAAAGTTGATTTGAAATTCGAATTGAATGGACAACTAGAGGTAGGAACTGCTTAATAGGCAGCGCAAGGAAATGGGGGTTTGTAAAGGGTGGACAGAAAAAAATGTGAGACAACAACATACCACTGAGGACATGATTATGAAGACATTTTGTACTTACATTAATTATTAAGCAGAAGTGGAGTGAGTAGGTAGAAGAAGAATTTATATTGTTTTTTTATATATAAAAAACACGATATTGAATTCAAACAATCATCCGCAGTTTGGTTTGTTTTAAACAAGTAATTGATACAAAACGAGAGTATTTGTATAAACGAAAATCATCGATAGTTGGTTTTTTTTTATAAAAAAGTAATAAATGTATTCATGATTAAAAAAGAGTATTTTTAATGAAAAAGAAAGGGATACAAAGAGAAAAAATTTAAAACTTGATGAGTATTTTAAGAATAATAGACATAAAGACTTATTTTGATAAAAAAAGAAGACTAAAAATATATTCACAAACATTTTAAAATTGAACTTAAAACAAAGAGAAAACAAACACATTGACTAACTACTTGAAAAGAAAACATTTAAATATTTTAAATTGAAATCAAACACAACAGAAGTTATTTATGTCGCTTAATTTAGACAATGAGAGCCGTTTAAGATTTTTTACAAAAAACCTTGATAAACCTAAAATTTAACATCAATTTTCAAATCACACTATTTGATACTTTTTTGATGCCAATTTAAAGTGAAATATCTATATTTTATAATAATATAATTTTTTTAGACGTTAGCTTAAATATAAATTTGTTGTGCACTTCGAAGCATTAAGATTCATAGATTTGGCGCGAACAGAAAATGCATTGCATGTTGCACCCGTCATGGCTTAAAGAGCAAATTTCTTATTATTGGATTATATTTCTCTACGATGTTTGATTTGATAATCATCGTCTGATATCTCATCTTTCACAATAAAAAAGAATAATACAATAAAAGTTTAAAAATTAACAGAGTTTTTTGTTTTTGTGGTATAATTTTACGAAAGTTGGCCAATTTGGTTGCACCCGTCATGCACTCTAAAGCTCTCTCGTGGCTATTTCATCGTTTCATACAAATTCTTGTAAATAGATAACAATAGTATATAAAACAAGTAAGAGTGCTATATTCGGCTATGCCGAATCTTATTTACCCTCCACCATGGTTTGGAAAGAACAGAAGTTTATATATTTATCTAAATATATGTATGTATATATATGTACATGTATATTTATATTATATATATCGTTTAGTTTTATTTAATTATTTGCACATGTTTGCGTGGTATTAAATACTTATATTAAAAGTTTAATTAATATATAGCAAGTTTAGTTTTGATCGAATTTCAGTATTTGGTCATAACTCGGCCATTTTGTAACCGATTTGACACATTTTTACACCGACATCTTAAAAAATAAAATTACCATTTACTTGGTGATAAAACTTGGAGTCAAGAAGTTCTATGGTTCCCGAAAATAGGTATTTTTTAAAAAAAAATATATTTTTGACATCACTTTTTTTTTACCGATTTTTCGAGTTTTTCAGCAAACGTATGAATAGGTCATATTACAGCTCTAAAATTTTAGTTTTTATAAAAATTTAATGTTTTTTAGTCCTTTTTTTGAGTATTTTGCTCATAACTTAACCATTTTTAACCTATTTGACAGATTTATATACCAACGTGCTTAAGAATAATATTACCATTAAATTAGGTTATAGGTATATATGTATATATACGTACATATATGTACATACATATTTTTAAACATACTTAATTACAAAAATAATAAATAAAAACAAACTTTATTATAAAAAAGAGTAATTTTTGGGATTTCAGTATTTTGATTATAACTCAGCCATTTTTTAACCGATTTGACCGATTTATATACCGACGTGTTTAAGAATAAATTTACTAGTTAAATGGGTTATAAAGCTTGGACTCAGAAACACCTATGGGTTCCAAAAATGTGTATTTTAAAAAAAAAATTTAATTTTGGTCATAATTTTTTTGAATCTGAACCGATTTTACCGAGTTTTTCAGAAAATATGTTCTACTTAAATGTTTTGATATATAATTCATATCCTTAGGTCTTATGACCTATGTTTTTTTGATGTTTTTTTAGGCCATTTTGTGAGTATTTTACTCATAACTTGCCATTTTTTTAACCGATTTGACAGATTTATATACCGACGTGCTAAAGAACAATTTTCAATTAATTTGACATATAAAAGTTGGACTCGGGATGATCTATGGTTCCCGATAAAGCGTATTTAAACCATAACTTTTTCGTATCTGAACCGATTTTTCCGAAATTTTCAGAAAATATTTTCTCCAAAAGATTTCCGATCTTTTAATATATAAGGCGTAACCATAGGTCATATGACAGTCCAAAAAATCAAAAAAAATTTTGGATATTTTTTGTACGGGAGGTACCATGCCCACTTGTTCAATCCCGCCCACATTTTGTGGGATGCTGTGTATTGATAACGTTAATGTGTGTACCTAATTTGGAAACTTTGGCTCTTGCCGTTCTCTAGATATACAGAAATAAAAAAATACAACAACAACAAGGGATTTTTGGCCAAAATCAGAGGCAGTCGTGGTTTTTTACTCATATCTCCGTCATTTTTGCACCGATCTGGCTGAATTTCAATAGCAAACTTAAACGGAGTATATGTGACATAAATATACATCAACCTAGTCCACATCATTTCTGGGGTTTTCGAAAAACCCATTTCAACATACACACGGACAGACGGACATCGTTAAATCAACTTCGCTTTTCATAAGGACCCAGAATATGTATACTTTATGGGGTGTAGGATTAATATTTTGGAACATACAAACGGAATGACAAAGTTATATATACCCTTTTACCTTCGGTGAAGGGTATAAAAATGTTACCCCTTCTAGAAATAACTTAATTGGAAATGTGTTTCTTTCTATTAGTAAAAGACGTTTAAGGCGTCTAAATGTTGCACCCGTCAGAATAGAATCGCCCATAGCAAGATGAAGTTTTGTAGAAAACTTTGATTAAAATTTTCACCAGAAACTCTTGGTAGCCCAACATTTGCTATAGATAACCTTGGTAGTACGAAGATTTTTAATAGAAAACTCTAGTAGCAACAAGAATTTCAATAGAAAACTTTGCTAGCAAGATTTTGAGTACAAAAAAAAATTTGGTAGCACAAAGATTTTTAATAAAAAAACCTTTGTAGCAGACAAGATTTTCTGTAGAAAACTTTGGTAGCCACAAAATTTTATGATAAAAATTTGATAGCAACATATTTTCTACGGAACACAATCGGAGTCAAATAAATTTCTGAAGAAAACCTTAAGATTTTAAAAGTTTCTCATGGTAATCCTTAAAATCTTCAGAGTGTTTTTGTAAAAAAATCTTCAAAGAAGGATAGGATACTTAGTAGCAACACGGCTTTCTATGGAAAACCTTAGTAGCCATATGATTTCTAGATGGCGATAAAATGGATTTTTTTAGAAAATCTTGACTAACATTTTCACCAGAAAACCCTTGGTATCCCAAAATTTCCTGTTAGATAACCTTAGTAGTGCAAAGATTTTTAATAGAAAACTTTGGTAGCAGCAAGAATTTTAAAAGAATACTTTAGAAGCAAGATTTTAAGAAAAAAAACCTTGGTAGCGGTCAAGATTTTTTGTAGAAAGCTTTGGTAGCCACAGAATTCCAATTCCAGCAACATGGTTTTCTAAAGAGCACAATCGAAGCCAAAAAATTTTTAAAGAAAACTTAAGGTTTACAACATTTTTTTTTAAATAAATCTTGAAAAAAGTTTTTGTATAGCATACTTAGTAGCAACATGGCTTTCTATGGATAACCTTGGTAGCCACATGGTTTTCTATTGTATTATTCTTGGTGGAGACAAAATTAACTTTTGTAGAAAATCTTGATAAACATTTTCACCAGAAACCCTTGGTAGCCCAAAATTTACTGTAGATAACCTTGGTAATAAACAGATTTTTAATAGAAAACTTAAGTAGCATCACGAATTTCAAAAGAAAACTTTGGAAGCAAGATTTTGAGTAAAAAAACGTGGTAGCACAAAGAATTTTATAAAAAATTCCTGGTAAAACAAACATCCATAGGCTTTTCTATATCGATGGCTTAATTTAAAAAGGATTAACTAGATTTTTTGTTAGTCCACAGAAAACGGAAACCTCTTAATAAAATCGGCATAGTTTTAAATACAAAAACGGTTTTAATGCCCCCTGAAATTTTAATGATTTGTGCATTTGGCATTTCGTCAGCTGATAATTGGTTTAAACTACCAACTGTTTAAAAAAAAGTGATTCAGGTATAGGACACATACATTTTGAATACCCCCTTGCTGAATCCAAACCCTGTTTCACGAAATTGTTTATGGTTTCTGAGATATTAAGCATTAATTTAGCTCCATATCAACTATTTTAAAGATTATTAAGTATTGTTTTGCTCTACACGCCACTAATTGGCGAGTGCTGCAAGTTCCTCATACAAAATAAATTTCACTCTTGCTTCGCCTCATTGCCGTTAGAAAAAAAGTAGTGAAAACAACGGTAAAATAAAATGTTAACAACTCAATGCACAGCAGTAAGTACTTTTTAGAAAAAAAATTTGAAAAGGGGCGTATGGTGCACAAAACATTAATTTTCACTATCAATAAAATACTATTGACTTATAGGTTCGTTAATGAACGTTCACAAAAATTTATATTTGTCTTCAAAACACATACCGAAGCAGTGGTTAAAATAACAAAAAAAATTCTACCGGATATATTTTAAGAAAACTTCATGTAAACCTTCATTGTCGTTGTTCTCCATTACGACTTTTGGCATATACGCCAAACCAATAATAAGCTGACGATTTGTATACCATAATAAACGAAAAACGCCTTAAAAAATGGGCAATGCTTTTTTTTATATTTCGCCATCGATATCTAGGAAATTCTGTGCCGAATAAAGCAACCTCTGATTGCATTGATTTCAATTTTTTTTTTTTCTTACTTGAACATTTTTTTTTTAATCTTACCTTATTACTTCCAAATATATTAAAAATTCCCACACGTTTCTTAAGTTTATTGGCACTTATTGTGCCCTTAACTGTTAAATGACTTGATTGTACTGTATGATTATAGTGGGAATCTTGTGAAGAATCGAGGGTATCTTGTTTCGATAAATCTTCAAAGGGTATATCTTGAGGTGGTGTAAACCCAGATTGATATCTAATTGAATCGGAAAACAGAATGGAATTAGAAAAAGGCGATTTTTTTTATTTGGTTAATTCAATATAAAAACCTTTCTATAACTTTGTAAGAATCTTCTTTCTCATTTATCGCTTCGCCGGCCTTAACAATGCCCTCCAAACATCTGGCAATTATAGGAGCTACAGAAGATTCTACATTTGCGGCGCCTGTTATGAATTCTCGTATGCCTCGAGTACGTTTTTCATCTAATTCTTGCAGGCGATTGAAGACCTGAAAAAACAAAAAAAAAAAATCAAGAATTATTTAAAATATAAGAAAAAAGAGGATAATTTTAATTAAATGATTTTAATAGAAATTTCAGAATTCTTTTAATTATGCTAAACAAAACATTCGTATATATAGGATGACCATCCGTTCTGTATTACACAGAACAGTACGGTATTGTAAAGCTTTGTTCTGTGTGAATTTCACTGGTCTACAAATTTGGGGGAAAAAATTGACTGCAGAAACGAAGCATGTTTTTTAACTAATCTGGGTGCGCTGAATTCGAATCTGGACTATCACATCTTGTTAATTTTTTATCGCATGCTGGCAATACTGAAAAACAGTCAATAGTAGCGATTAAGCATGTCAGGGAGATCTTGTGTTACTGATTCAAGCTATTTTCGCTTTGTGTGGGTGGGACCCGACCCCTTTCGATTTCAATGAAATTTGATGAGAATGTTCCTTTTATCCTAAAAAGAACAAATATGAACGAAATTTTTTTTTTCGAAAGTTATGTCATATTCAAAATGTCACAATTTCGCCAAATAAGCCGAATTTGTTGAGTTTATTTCTTCAATATCTCGAAAACCTGACGTGATAGAGAAAAACCAATTACAGATTCGATTTCAGTCCTAGGAAAGATATTTGGTTGCTCCAGTCAAAAACCTTGTTGGCTAGTGGTATTATCTTGTCAAAAATCTTTAATTGTTTAATATAATAAGTTAAAGAAATACATTTCCACTTAATTTGACTTTTTTCATTACAATTTTTCTTTGGCAAAATTTAACGGAATATGAACTTTCAAAAGTGTAAAAAATCTATCAGCCCAATTATGAATACAAATTCCGCGGGAGTTTTTTACTTTTCCCATTTTTACAATTCAATTTTCATAGGAAAAATGGGAGAAGGGAGAAAACTACCGGGGAATTTATTCATAATTGGGCTGAATATGTCTAATTTATTCTAAGGAGCACTACAGAATCTCAAACACTATTTTCGATACCAATGAAATAAAAATAATTATTTTAAAATTCAAAACAATTGGGTTGTTCACGGAAGACTGGTGATATGGTTATTTAGTTATATTAACAACAACAAAAAACATTTTTTTTTAACTTTTTTTAAATAAACTTTGTTGCTGTTTATTTAACTACATAACCACATAACCTGATAATCCTCCTTCCGTGAACACCCTTCATAAGAACTGACATTTTTAGTTTCCGAGAAAGTTTTAAACAGAATTTCGAAATTAAACCCCTTTATAACAAAGACTGGCTCTTAAGATGTGGAGTTTTATAAAATTTCGAATTAGTCGAATTCGATTTTCAGAACATGGCTGTTAATCTCAAAATAATAAGCAATTGAAAATCATAAATCTTTTAACCCGTTTTTATTTACAAAGTTTTCTTTAAGAAAATTATTGAAACACTATAAATATTTTCGAAAAAAATTCTTTTAAAAATAAAAAAAAAATTAGTTTTTTCTTAAATTGACAAAAATTGATATTTTGTTGATTAATTCTTTTCAACTGCTAATTGTACCTAAGACTACTGAAATGAAATCATTTACATTAATGCTTTTATCACAGTTTATTAAAAGCAATAATTTTTTTTTTTTTTTATTTCATCACAGACTGTATTTGAAAAAATATCAATATTCATCGTTCAAGTGCGTTCATCGCTCTCACACGAACGACAAAACTAAAGAGCGTAAACAACAAAGAGGTGTGTGTGGTTTATAAAAATTGTTTTGTGAAATGGCCATCATATGGATCTAAATTCGAATTTATCTCTTACCTCTGGCAATAATTCATTGTAATGCTGTTGCTGTAAATTATTTGTTTTTTGCAATTGATTGGCATATTCATTTTTCGCATCATCCGATTGTTGTATTTTTGCTGTCATTATATTTTTATAACGTTCCACTTCGGCTCGACTTAAATTTAAATCCATATCGGCTTTTTTATAATTGTCAATAGCCTTTTCTGAATCACGATAGGCTTTTTCATAGTTACGTTTGGCCCGTTCCAATGAGGCCAATTGTGTGGTGAGGTTTTGTTGTAAATATGTGCCATTTGAAAGACATTTCTGGAGAAATGGAGAAATGGAGAAAACAAATAAAGAATTATAAAGAATAATTAAAAAATAATAAAAAAAAGAAAACAATTTACCTTTCTTTCTTCTCTTAGAGTTTTTGAGAGCAGTGTAATGCCTTGTATTATTTGTAATTGCAGGGATTCCGCTACCACTTCCCGTTGTCCTGCCAAATCACTGATTTCATTGAGTACTTTACGGAAAGATTGCCACGATGTAAATCTAAAAAGAGAAATAGAAATATTTAATGTTTCAGTTTGTTATTTATTGATATTCTGTTTATATTTTTCTCATTTGCTTTGAGTCATTTAAATTAAAATTAAACTACAAAGTTAGATAAAATTATCTAGAAAAAATTGTTTCTTTATTGCAGTTTTATTTATGTTGTTCATAAGTGTTAATAGTTTTACACTGTCAGAAATCTAATGTCTTAATAATCGTTAAAAGTTTAATAGGAGACGATATTTTTTTAATTCAAATTATTTAATTGTTCGATTGTTTTAAAAGTCAAAAGTTCCAAAGAAAATATTTTGGTGTTTTTTAGATGCCAGCATTTATTTTGATTTTAGAGCTTTTATACCCTTCGCCACTGTTGGTTTGATTTGACCTTGGTTTAACCTACCAACAATTTTAAAAGAAATTAGTTAGGCTGGGGCATGGTATAATAAGTACAAGGTATAGTCATTAGAAATTTTGTTCTCAATTTTAAAACCCATATAACGTCAAACAAAAGAAAATATGGAAAAAAATTAAAACAAGCGTCAAAAATCAAATTAATTATTTTGACATTACATGGGTAAATAATGAAAACACTCCCTAATGAACATACCTGGTACTTATTATACTATGGGCTGGGGTATATATATTTTGAATACCCCCTTTTCAAATCCAAAATCTGTTTCACGAAATTTTTGGGGTTTCTCAGATATTGGGCATTAATTTTGTTCCATAGTAACTATTTTAAAGTTTATTAAGTATTGTTTGGCTCTACAAGCCACTGTTTGCCGAATGTTGCAAATTCCTCATACAAAAACGTACAACATAAATTTAACTCTTGCTTTGCTTCATTGTCGCAACAAAAAAAGTAGTAAAAGCATATTAAAATGTCAACAAAGCATTGATTATACGTATGCAGCACAAAATGCTACTTTTTAGAAATAAATTTAGAAAAGTGGCGTTTGCAGCACAAAACAATATTTATCAATTTCAATAAAATACAATTACAGTGGTATCCCGGTTTAACGTATACTCAGTTTAACGAATTCGCGATTTAACGTACGGTCATATTTTTTTCCATTGAGTACCTTATGTTACGAACAAACAGCAAATTTTTGTACACTATATAACGAATTTGTACAAAAAAATTTTTTAAAACAAAAGAGAATGAATACAAACATATTTGAATCCATTATCTTTTGTTTTTGTATACATTTTTACCATATTTTAAGAGCGATTTTACTGAAAACAACGAGTTATGCTAGGAACACAACTGGGACGAACGACGAATTTTTGGCCGCGAATATTCGTCGCCAAAAATAAAACATATTTGTGTATATGCAAATACACACAATCATGGCGTCGGCCAAAATTCGTCATACTTTGCAATAGATTTATTTCTATTTCATACGCCGGCGAACGACGAACAAATCAGTACCAGGTGACCATGTTTGATTTTAGTTTTCAAATTTTTTAGTATATAAAGTTACTTTTTTACTTTTATAATTATTTTTTTTTATTATTTTATCGCATTTTAAATAAATATACAAAGTAGACAACTATAAGAATAGTTTTTAATTGTGTTTTTGTTAATGTTTGTGTTTTTTAAGTAAATTTTTTCTTATATGGTCACACTATTTCTCTCTCTTTGTAAAAACAGCAAACAAGTTTCTCAATTAGTAAAGCTGTAAGTTATTCATCGTTATTGTGTTTCATACGACGAATTTACTCAGCGAATTTTTACTAAAAAATTCGTCATGTAGGGCGAAATTCGTCGTTCGTCCCAGTTGTGTTCCTAGCATTAAGAGAAAGAAGTATTTTCTTTTCTTACAAAGAAAGCAAAGAAAATACTTGCTCTCCAAAATAAAAATTTGTGCTTTACAAAGTCATTTTTTTTTCTTTTGTTTACAAAACAAATATTTGTTTTCTGTTTCAAATGTTACGTCATTTTTGTGAAGTTTTTGTAAAGTTGACATCAAAATGCCCAAAAGAAAACGTTTAATTCTTAAAGAAAAATTAAACATTATTGACGACTATGAAAAGGGCCTGCGACTAAGTGCTTTTTGTAATAAATATCAGCTGCCAAAGTCATTAATATACACAATAATTGTATAATTATTACAAAATCAAAACGGAAACTTTTAAGCGAAATAGAAAAGACTAATTTCGGTTCAAAGAAAAGAAGGGCCTTAAAAACAGATGAGTTTCCAAGAATGGAAACAGAATTGTTTACTTGGTTTCAAAACAAGAGGAAGGCGAACATTCCTATTAGAACCGAAAAGTTGTACACAAATTTACGTTTTTTGTTCGACAGTTTTTTGAGTTCGACTGCAGTTTTTTAAACCCTGGTTCCACTTTTAGTTTCATTTTTGTAACTTCCATTTCATTTTGTAATTTTTTTTTCCAATTTATGATTTCTTTATCCGATTTTGGTAGTTTAATTTTTGTCATTTTATTTAAGGATTTTTTTAAGATATTTAATTATTTGTTCAGGAAGAAGTTTGAAGTTTTTTGATAGAATTGACAATGTTAACTGTTGATTCAACACGAAACGGCATTAGTTTAAAATTGTGGCAAAATTTGATTTTATTTTTAATCATGCTTCAAGTTCATCAATTTAAAATTTGATTAAATTACTTTAATGAAGAAAAGAATTTTACAACATTTCATTAAAATAATTTAATGAAAATTAAATTTGATGAACTTGAGCCTGATTTAAAATAAAATAAAATTTGGATTAAAAAGCATAAACGGTATGATTAAGCACAAAGAAACTAATTGTGGCAAAATATTAAAAAAAAACAAGTTAGAGTGCTATATTCGGCTGTGCCGAATCTTTGATACCCTCCACCGACAGTTCGAATGTTTAAGGAGTAATATCTGTATGATGTCTTTTTATTATTGTTATCTTAAACTGTGACGATTTGTTATTAATTATGGTTTTAGGAGACTAAACTGTTTTCCGGGAGTAGGGCATATATGGGGCCTAGGGTAAATTATGTACCGATCTTCACGAAATTTCACAGTATCATTTATAGTCCTATAAAATTGTGACGAGCCAAAATTTGTTATGATTGCATTATTTTTTACGGTTTTAGGCGTACTAAACTGTTTTCCGGGAGTAGTGTTTATATGGGGCTTAGGGTAAATTATGGACCGACCTTCGCGAAATTTTACAGTGTCATTTCTAGTCGAATAAAACGGACTTGTGCAAAATCTTATGTCATTCCGTGCATTTTTACATCATTTATGTTAGTTTTTGTAACAAAATTATCAAGTTTTTGAAGGTGGTGGTTCCACATTTTGATTCATAGCTCTGGTCCTACTGAACCGATTTTGCTGAAATTCAATCCCAAACTGCTTAGGATAACTACAAGCAATTTGACACCTAGTTTGTTTATTTCTTTTGAGTTTTTCGAAAGTGAGCGTGTTTTCAACAGACGGACAGACGGACAGACAGACGGACATGGCTAAATCGACTTAGAATTACTCAAGCAGCCAGAATATATATACTTTATGGGGTCTGAGATGAATAATAAAAAAGTTTCACACGGAATGACAAACTTAGTATACCCTCTTCACAACTAATTGTGGTGGAGGGTATAAAAATACACTGACACAATTAAAATGTATTTCCTGTTCGGGGGTTTTTTTTTCTTTAATAACATTTTCATCTTTTTTTTTTATTGCAAAATGATCCGTATTTAAAAGTGTTTATAGCATTCGCAAATAAAATGTTACAATTTTAACACCTACATTAATTAGCACAATTTAAAAATAGTCTAACCCAAATCAAACACACATGGTGACATTAAGTTTCACGTGTCTGCACGTAATCACTTTTATCAAAAACCCACGTTAAAAAAATAATATGAAAAAAAAATTATGAAAAAAGTGTTTAAAAGTTGTGAGATAAACATCACTCAACTCTTAAAAAGTTAAATGACTGAAAAGTGACAGCTTAATTTCAAAAAGATGGATGACGGGATTTTTGTTGGCATTTAATTTTTAAAAGGCCAGGATTTATATGCAAAATCAATTTATTTTTAATCCACCGTCTACTTTTTTCATAACACATTTTTTGCTAAAAAAAAATGACATCGATTTGCTAACGCAAATTTTTGAATATTTTACTGTTAATTAATTTTTTTTTTTCAAAAACTATTTCAACAAGTACTTCTAGACAGCATACTCGCCATATTCATCTATTTGAATAAGTTGAAATTCTGCAGCACAAGAAGGCATTTGCGGATACGTTTATTTTGTCAACTATTTCTTTCATAAGTTATTCATTCAAATTCCGAGAACATAAAAAGAATAATTTCTTAAGAGTTCTTTGAATCAGAAATCGATGAAAACTTTCCTGCTTTTGTTGCACATTGAAATATTAATTCTCAGCCTCCCTCTAGGAAACGATCTACTTAGAAACCTATTTTAAATAGATCTATTGATGTCCACACGTTGTCTTTTCACGAAAACATGGGCGAACATTTTGTAATAATATTTGGTTCTTAAAGGTTAATTGTCCAAGAACGAAGCTTCCTCGGGGGATGTGCGTAAGCGTCTTGTAAAGATTCTAGCTTTTTTGCATTGCACTCTTGCCTGGGGCTTGAATTTAACCGATCTCCCAAGATTGCGGCTGACCTAAGTTATATTTGGTAAAGCGGGAATCGATAGAGCCTTGGGAAAAAAGTAGACCCTGGAATTATTATTAGCGGGAACTGTTCGGGGATAACGTAGAGGCTATGATTAAAGCTTAATTGCAGGAAGTGATATGTTAGAAAATGCCAGGGGCCTTATTCTAGCAGTCGTGACCGAGTACTTTCTCGATTCGAAAGCAATTATTTTTTTAAGTGTTGTGAAACTCAAATTAATGCTTTACAACACTGAAAAAATAATTTCGATTCGTTCAGTATTGATTGAAATAATTAGATATTAAATTGCTTTCGCATCGAGAAAGTACTCGATCACGACTGCCAGAATCAGGCACCAGGTTTTAGAGGGATTTTTGCTCGGTACCTAAGGTGTAGTTTGACCTGCTGGCTGTATATCCCTGAGTGCTGCATACGCGTGTGTTTGTAAATTTTTGTTATAATTAGAACAACACTACAACAGAAAGTAAAAAACGATTTGCTTGTTTTGTGTAGAAGCAACAAGATCACTACCAGAAGAAAAACAAACATTAAAAAGTAAAATACGAAAAAAAATTCCCAAATTCTATTTGTTTAAATTATTTAGTTGAAATACATCAAATTTTACAGTTGAATGGTTACGAAAACAAAATCAGGCATGCTGATGGTGTCTTATAATTGAGAGTTCTTCTGTACACAAAAGGCGAAATACAACCAAACTGAAACAAGCATGTGTGATGGTTAGGTAAATAATAATATTCTCTCTATCTCACTTTCGGATTATTTCAAGTTCGAAACCGGAATTAAACCAACTCGAAGTTCTTAAATTACACAGCTTGAGATTAATTTTTATCTCACTTTTACTTATAAAACTAGAATCAAGCATTCTGTACTTGACTTAAGAAAATCCATACTTGCCGTACTATTGACACCACTTTAGCTTGATTTAAGTATGGAGGGATTGATTTTCCTTTTCAGTGCAGGAACACATTTTGCTTGATTATGCTCGAAATCTCGTTAGTACTACATTTCGTTATAATGTAAATTTAATGCAAAGAAAAATTGTTTTTGCCTTGTATTTTTTTTTTTTTTTTCGTTCTAATAAATAAATAGAAATTTTTTTGACCTCGTATAATTCGTTAAAAATGAATGGTTCCTTACCATTACAAATTATCATGATTCTACCGTATATAAAATTGTAACTTTACTAATTTTTTTTTTTTTATTATTATTGAATCTTTCTTATCGAAATTTACAATATGTATTCAAATCTTAATTCTACTTGTTGTTTAATAGTTGTTACCAATGTAACCACTAACTGCTTATTCAAATTTTAAAAATGTCTTCTAGTTAGGCTGGAAGTATCGGTTCTTTTTAGCCTCTGGTGACCTTCGAACTGAAGCAGATCCCGAGCGAGGTAGTTAGGGTGGGCCATTAGTTTATCTATGTAGCTAATTGAATATTTTTTAATTTCCTGCTGGATAGTGAGGACGTTGGGATCTCTGTGGATAATATCATTACGTATATACCATGGGGCGCATGCAGTACCCCATAATTGGATGCCATATGTCCATATTGGTTTTATGATAGACTTGTATAAGAGAACTTTGTTGTCTAAGGACAAGTTTGAGTTTCGACCGATTAGCCAATGTAGTTGAGCTGCTTTAAGTTTCATAGCAGTTATTTTCGCTTCAATATGACGAGACCAGGTCAAGCGTCTATCTATATGAATTCCCAAGTACTTAACATGGTTTTCTACCGGAACAGTGATGTTATTTATTTTTACAGCTGGGCACGTTTGTCTTCTAAGCGTGAAAGTTAAGTGTGCACATTCACTTCACTTGGACAAAATATTAGCATTTTTTGGCAAAAGTGTAGTTTACGGGGCATACGAAAAAAAACTTGTTACCCCTCTGGAAATGGAAAAAAAAACAAAACAAATTTTAAATTTAAGGGGGCTGAGGCCCGTGAGCCCCCTGGATCCAAAAAAACGGCCCCGACCACTTAGTGTTATGTGTAGGTACTCGAATTATAGGTAATTGTACGGGAAAAAAAATTTGGAGTGGGCAGGACTTTTGGGGCCCTCTGGGCAAAAAAAGAGTGTCTCCTCTACTTATATCTTTGTGTGGGTACTTAAATTAAAGGTAACTTGCTCACGATTGTAAATATTTTGATTTAATTTTGTTTTTTTTATTGTTTTATGGGCTATATTTTCAAAAAATGATCCTTCTTTTTGCTTGCGAAAATGACTTGTTAGTTTTCGCAAACGACTTGTTTACATTGTGCCTGTTCCATGCACATTCATTTCCGCCAATCGCTCCAAAAGTAGTAAGCTGGTAAAATACCGCACAAAAAATATAAAGGAATAATTTGGCAAAGTCCGCAAAAAACGCTTGCACCTAATCACAGTTTTCTTTCGCAAAATTGAGGTAGTAGACACCCATATTACACATATGTGTAGGTACACATTGTGCTCACAAAAAACACAAAAATTCTTTGTGCATTTTAAAATATTTGCATATTATTTAAATGTATGATGCTTTTGTTACAAAATAATAACAAAATATTCATATATTTAGTGTAATTTAAACAAAATAATGATACTTTCATATCTTGTCTTCCGCACTGCGAAACATGATCATCTTTTTTGCCCGCGTTTACACAAATACTAAACTAAACTTCGCAAAAACTTATAAGACAACGATTTAGAGATAACACATAACATGTAGAGACTAAAAGAAGTAGGAAAAGTTAGATATTTATATATAAACTTCTCTCTTCAAAATACGTTAAATTTACCTACACGTATGTGTAGCCTGGGTCGGAAAGGGGTATATTATATATAGTAGCGGTCCTAATACGCTGCCTTGGGGGACACCAGCAGTAATTTTCTTGAGGGGGGAGTATTTATCTTGCGACCTTACTTTGAATGTTCTGCCTGTTAGATAGCTCTCCAGAAGCTTGTGAGTGTTTTGAGGAAGCATTCGTGTTATTTTGATGAGTAGCCCATCATGCCAAACTTTGTCAAATGCTTGGGAAATGTCTATAAACAGGGCTGAGCAGTATTGCTTTTTCTCAAACGCCGATCTAATTAGGGTAAAAATTCTATGCACTTGTTCTATTGTACCATGTTTTGCTCTGAATCCGAACTGGTTATCCGGGATGATGTCGTGTTCATTTAGATGAGGAGTTATAGGTATGAGGAAAATAGGATTGATAATAAGGTCTGTACGACGCAACCTGGCTAGCATCTTTTCCTGGCTTGGGAATCATAACAATTATAGACCTCTTCCATGACGATGGTAAGTTTCTTATCTTTGACCCTGTGATGCGGTCAGGTCCGGGAGATTTTCTAATATTCACTTTTTCTATTGCAGATTTTACTTGAGTTATGTTAAATTTTATTGGATGGTTTACCTTATTAGGAATGATTGAACAACAGGAACAGGTATGTGCATCATGTGGCGTGAAAAGTTTCTCAAGGTGGCCCGCGAAAGCGTTTAATTTTTCATTTGTGTTTTTGGCCCAAGTGCGGTTTTCCAGTCTTAATGGAGATTCTTGGGTTATAGGGCATTTCATATGCCGTACAGCCTTCCATAAGCTGTTTTTTGTGGCATCTAGGCTGTTTAAATAGCCTTCTACTGCAGACTCGTGGTTCTGTCTCAATTTGTTGCGAAGAGTTGTCAGGCATAATTGTAGTTGGGCCTTAGTGGTTGGGGAACGACTGTTTTGCCATTGTCTTCTTAACTTCCTCTATATCCGTCGATGTATTGTAAGGAGCACGTTTGTTGTCCGCTTAACTGGGGTTGCATTTCTTGCTGCAGAATCCAAGATTTCTGTAAATCGGTCGACAGCTATTTGGATGTCAGATGAATTTTTTAGGGGAATGCACTGTGATAGGTGAGAGCTCACATACATTTTATACTTTAACCAATTTGTGTTTCTGTTTGGATAGGAAATAAAGTTTGCAGCTGCGGCGTCAGAGTTGCCTTTTAAGATGAGGATTGAAGGTGAATGATCAGACGATAGATCATAAGAGGAACTAACTAGTACCTGATCGCGCTTGATGTTTTTAATTACAGCAAAGTCAATAAGGTCTAGTAGCTTGTTGAAGTCGCTTGGCCAATAGGTAGGCTCACTACTCGATACGGCATCAAAATTATTTGCAGTTACGGTATTGTATAGCTGATTACCTCTAGGACTAATAAGTCTGGAGCCCCTATATGTATGTTTAGCGTTGTAATCGCCAGCAGCAATGAATTTCTGGCCCAATGTAGAGAAGAAGTTGAGAAATTTATCGTGTACAATTTTGTGCCTCGGGGGACAATAAACGGATGACAACGTTAGTTTGAAATCAGTAAGATTTATAGATGTGGCCTGGATACAATCTTCTTCGAACTCTGGCAATGGTAAGTGTCTGATGTGTTTGTGCACAATTATGGCTGTGCCACCAGATGCCCGTCCGCTGGGATGTTTTGTGTCATACGTAATGTATCCATTTACCCTAAAGCAGTTTTTATGTGTTTCAGAGACAAGAAGTACGTCGATTTCATGCCTATGAAGAAAGTTTGCAACTTCGTGTTTATGTTGGGATAGCCCGTTTGCATTCCAGAAACATATTTTTAACTGGTTCATTTGTTGTTGAGTAGAACTTGCAGGAGCATGTTCTGGTTTCGCATCATTTCCTGAAACATGTTCTGCATAGTGGCCATGAAGTTATTCATAGTTTGAATTAAATTTTCAATTGAGCTAGGCATATTTCCAGAAGGCATTTGTAGACCTTCCCTAGGAACATTAGCGTACGGAGGTTGCTTTGCGTTGGAAGTACTCGGGGGATTTTTCCTTTTAAGACTTGGGCATATGATTGGTTTTGTTTGTTTGTTTGTGTAGTACTAGCAATAGAGCCAGCGGCTTTGCTGGGCGCATATGACGGACCATATTGGGAGTGAGTATATTTTTGAACTAAAGCAGGTTTTTTTAAATGCAAGAAGACTTTACAACCCCTATCATGGTAACACAACGGGAACTAATTAATGGACCCACGTAAAGCCCTTATGACACTTCATTTTTAATGCATTGTTCAAGTTTTGGTGAACAGTACAAATATAATGTAATAGAAAATATAATGTAAGAAGAAAAAGTGCAAAGAGTTCAGCTGTATTAAGATAAATGTCAAACTGTCAACAATTTTTAAAAAGTTATCGATAAAAAATGAAGTTATGTAAAAAAAAATGTAAAATTGTTCAACTTAAAATTGACATTTCAAGCTTGAAATATTAAAAGTGTTGCTGAATCAGCGGTTTATGGGCAAATTCCGCGATTTACCGCTTCTTTTTTGTTTTGTTTTTATATTTCTCATAAACAAAAAGTTGACAACATTTTATTAAATAAACGAAACCATAATAAAAGAAAAAAACTTTGTTAAAATTTTTATAGTTTGCACTTTCTAACATTTACTGTTTCTTTCTATCAATTCTATATTAATTCAATAAATAAAAAATGTAGTGTCATAGGGGCTTAAGCTGTGCTTGATCACGGCTGCCAATGGAACCTAACCTAACCTTACAACCCCTATAGTTTGCCGTGTAATTTTCTCCACAGTTGCTGCATTTCTTTACATTCGGGTCAGCTTTAGAACGATTACATTCGGCGGTTTTATGAGCGTCGCCACAAACCACACATACGTGAGGCAATTTACAATATGATTTTGTATGACCATATTCCTGACAGTTTGTGCATTGGGAGAGGACCCTTTCGTTTTAATGGCTCCTCAACAGTTATTCTTCTGTTGAGTAGGTAACGCAAGTTGTATATGGGATGAACTAAATGTTTGGTTTTGAGAACCGATGAATGAAACGGTATCTCAATGCGGTGCATTGGTTGAGGAACTTTATTCCTTTTCAAAATGTTATGAACAGATTTTACCTTATACCCCTCTAGCTCTACTGACTGATTCATCATTGCACAGCCTAGACGCCTGAAGCTAAAAGTTTGGACCAGATGTCTCTTGTCGAATCGATCGATTTACTAAACGGTATTTTTAAAAATTCGATTGTTTAGAGCTTAAAAATTTAAAACTTATCGTTGTCCATTAAAAGAGTTAGCGGACAAATTTCTGATACTTTTTTGAAATTCGGCCCTTTTGGAAAGTAAACGGGTAAAATCTGTATTTTGAATATAAAAATAGATATAAAAATTTTTTTTACCTCATCTATCTTTAAGATATAAAAATTATATCGCATTCGTAACTTATCTAAAAAATACAAATATAAATTTTTACTTTTTCGTAATTAAAACGTTAAAGCGGTAAAAATTTAACATATTTTTGGTACTTTAAAAAAAAAAACATTTTTCCATTTATTGATATACATACTTATTACATATTGAAATTTTTAATAGTTCCGTGGGCAGAAAAAAAAGTATCAAAAAGGGGAAATACGGGAAATTATATTTATTTCTTTCACTTTTCCTTCCTACATGCTGTACTTTTTATATTTTCCGTAATATTGAACTAAGAAACGTAAAATTATAGGTGCATGGTACTGAGTGAATGAGAACCTAAGATGAAAAATTTTGGTACCTTTTTTGTTATAACGAAGAAAAATAAACCGTAGCCTTTATATATACAGCCATGGCACAGAGTACAATTCCGTTCGGAAACGAAATTCATTCAGTATTTTTATGCTTCAGAAAATGACGAAACAAATTTTCGAAATGAAACCATTTTTGTTTTCATGAACGGAGTTGGAGTTTTCTGTATCTGAAAGGCCAAAAAACTATCAAAATACACTTTCTATCAATAAACAAATATGTTTTCTTTAATACCTAACTGAATTATTCCGAATAGAATTGTACTCTGTGACATGGCTGATACATGTTTCCACAAAAAAAAGTGAGACGCTAATGAAATAGCGGATTAAATGCTTGTTAATAATTAATTAATAAATAATAAAAAAGTCCCCTTCCACAAGTCACTTTTGCAAACAGAAAACTATTACAGAGTGTGGCATTTTTACGTATGGCAAAAACATTTTTTCAAAAGTTCAAATTTTTAATTTAGATACTATACAATTTACTTATGATGTAGATAATTAATGGTAAAACATATGGTGCAAACAATTTTTTTTTTTTATCAAAACATAACATTTGCAATATTTTATAGTTATATTTTTATCAATATCCATTGACTTTCAAGTGTAAAGATTTTTTTTTGTTTAACAAAAGAGAACGCATTGTGAGGAAACAGTGTTACCACCAGCAAAATTCAAAATTACACTTGAGATGAAGCAAAATTACCGGATTTAAATGAAATTACACCTGATATAAAACTTAAGTTTTATTTAATAAAAAGACACAACAAACTTTTCAATGAGTTTGTTGTGTTTTTGAAGAAATAAATTAACAAAAACAACATTAAATACTTACGTATTAATTACGAAAATCAGGATAAATAAAAAAAAAAAAACAAGTTAGAAAGTATTGTCGGTTAAGCCCGACCATATGATACCCTACACCACAGTATTTAAAAACACATCATGCTTATGTGTCCATATAAATGTGGATTTATCTATGTTTATAAACTTCATTTAAATCGGTTTGAAAGTTTGTAAGAGGCAGAAATTGCCCCCTACCTCCCCTTGTGGTCCTATTTTTTGAAAAACTGTATAGCTTATGTGTCCATATAGATATGGATCTATCTATGTTTTAAATTTCATTAAAATCGGTTTGAGTGGTCCTACGATTCGGCCCATTTTCAATAGGCTTGGTCCTTGTGCCAAAATCCAAACTTTATCAAATTATCTCAAAAATTGCTACCTGTATTTTGCGCCTGCCAGCCAGCCGGACGGACATCGTAAGTGGGTCTAGGACCAATATTTTAAGGCGTCAGCACAAATGCATAATATCCTCTCCACTATTGTGGTGTGGGTATAAACACAAAATTTTTTTGAGTGGCTACACAGGACAATGCAAGTTCATTTTTAAAATGTCGACATCAACTAAACTTATAGCTTTTATTTTCAAATCGTTGCATCTATAGACTTTCCTTATGGCTACGATATAAATTAATTAACTTTAACTTTATAATTTTTTCTTTATTTAACTTTTATGAAATCTTTATAAAAAGTTATGTTTATTTTTAAAAATATCTGAATACACTATTGCCGTGTTTCCGATATCATAAAATTACTAAAAAGAATATTTTTTCTAAATGCCTAAAATTTATGTTTAAAAATACCATTTAGATTGGTTGTTGTATAGTTGTGTTCTTTTTTATTTTTAATTTTTCATAAATACACAGAAATTAGCTTTAAACATAACTTTTATTTTACTTAGTACTATCTAGTTAATTGATACAAAACTCATCCACGGTAACACTGTTTTTCCATTTGTCATTTAGTGTCAAAAATTTACTTGCAAGCAAATTATATTGCAAGTTGAGCTGGAAGTACGAAAAATGTGATGATGTTGGTGAAAAAATTGTGGTAATGGGTGTTTTTTTAGCTCCATAGAGCTTACGAAAGGTTAGCTGTCAAACGAACTGCCATACTGCTTTCACTTTTAGCTCAGGCACATCATCATGAATATTTTCATGCTTGAACAACGCCACAAAATTGATTTAGAGAAAATAAACTGTCAATTAGACTTTAAGGCCGTGCTGTGACAAGTCTTGATCCTTTTCCCTTGGGCTGTGAAGCCGCTGCTGTGTAATGATAAACCAGCAACAATTGACGTCTTGAATCAATATTGTTCATTTGATTCGTGACATGCAGCCAGCAATGCTCGAAAAAGAGGAAACAAAATTGGACGTGCCTATTGGTTTTCAATCAGTTTCAAATGGTAATGCCGTGTATTAATCTTGGATTAAAATTATTTTTTTTGTGTTGTCTACCATTTTAAGTTTCATGGTCTTAAAAACCCTTTTTCCTTATTTAGTAACCAAAATGCCTGCAGGGTTTTATACAACTGTCCCTTTCGTAATTCAGTTTTACAACCGTTAAGGGCGTTAAATATTCTTCAAACTAAAGCATTAAAAAGTTGCAAGATTAAAATAAAATTAATTATATGTTGGAATATTGGAAACATATCTTCCCCCAAGCTAGTTTTTAGTTTCCATAACTTTTTAAAAAACACTATTATAGTCATCTTTATCCAAATCTAATGTTCCATCTTGCGATATTCATTGCCTTTTGAAAATATATATTAAATGATCGAAGACTTTTCTTAAAAAGAAACCAAGACTTTGGTTCAGAAGACTGTGCATATCAATAATATTTAAAAAAAAAAATGTCATCACTGGAATCGAATCTTGATTGTATTTGGGTTTCTGAAGTAAGAATTTCAAATTACACCTGAATTACACCTAACAGAAATGGCCCACGCTCTACCCACGACTGTAAAAATTATACCAAATTTGGGTAATTACCCACAAAGTGGCAACGCTCAGAGTAAGTCAGTGAATTGAAGCGAATTAAAGGGGAATTAAAATAATTTAAGCAAATTATGTTGAGACATGATGTCACATATGTATGACGCCAATTGGTTACAATCATGAATTTATAAGAGTTTTTTGCTTTAAGTCTGTATATCATTAAAAACAATTTTGATAGAGGCTATAAAAAAATTGGTTTTAAATGTTAAAGATTTTATTACACCTTTTCTAATTGTAATAACTCAATTTTAGCTTATGTCAACTTAAGCTACTCTAATAGTATTTTAAAGAAAAAAAATATTTAAGTAAAACGTAACTTTATTTACTAATATACTTGAAAACTAAAACCGAACATGGTCACCGGGTTCTGAATTGTTCGTTGTTCTCCGGCATAAGAAATTCAAATAAATCTATGGCCAGTGTTGGGAAAAATACATGGTCTGCGGTATTTAAAATACAAAATACAAAATACTTACACATCCTGTATGTATTTAAAATACAAAATACAAAATACTTCAATTTATTGTACGTATTTCAAATACAAAATACTTCCACGTCATGTACATTAAGTTTATAACTTTTTTTTGAGTGCAAAATACCACTCCAGCGCCATGTGGGGAATTTTGTTCTGATAATAAAAAACTGTTTTTTAAGCTGATTCGGTGAAAAAAGTGTAAATTTTATTTTTGGAAATTGAAACCCTTTTGATTTTGCATTAGACTTATGAAAAATGGTTTAATGTTGAATATAATATATGAATTTAAACAAAAACGAACTTATTTAAGACAAGAGCCACTGAGTTAATGATGATATTAAAAAATAAAAACAAAACTTCAACGCCTTCGGTGCTGAAACTTTTTTCACGAAAGATGAAAAGTGACACCATATTTTTTTATATTTTGGTAGATTAAAATGCAATCAACCATCAATAAACTGACAGAATATATTTTGTAAACTATGTTTTTAAAATACAAAATACTCCCATTTTTTTATGTATTGAAAATACAAAATACAAACTACTTATATTTATTGTATGTATTTAAAATACAAAATACAAAATACTTGCACGTCATGTATTTAAAATACAAATACAAAATACGTATTTGTATTTTAAATACGTATTTCAAGTACATGTATTTCAAATACTGTCCAGCCCTGTCTATGGCAGAGTTCGACGCGTATGGCGAATTTCGGCCGGTGCGTGTGTGTTTTCATATACAGTAGAATCGCACAAATTAGAACCACTTTGTGCACCAGGCAGTTCGAATTTCTGAAAAGTTCGAATTTCTGGACATTTTTTTTTACAGAAAATGATGGTTCATCTATTCGTAAGCATTCAGCTTTTGCCATTGCTGTTCCAAAACCGTTATTTCTTCTGTAGTAAAATCTACCATTTGTTCTTTAAATTTTGTTTGGTGTTCACAGGGTTGCTATTATGATACATTTGTGAAATAGCAAAAAATATTACAAAAATGCTGAAAATAATGCTAAATGGTATTTGAAAAATTCGCTGCTAAAACAAAATAAATAATGCTAAATTTAATAGTTAAAATGCCAAAAGGGTCACACTGGTCATAAAACATTACGTTTAAGTAGAGGAAGGAACATAATTGCATAATTCTCTAAATTGATCGTTCTAAAATTTCCGAGAATTTAAAAAATGTTTTTTTCAGAAACTTTCGTTAATATTCTAACTAAAGTAGTTAAGAGCGTTAAATCGATAATAGGGTAATTTTCGAGTCAATTCTTGCCAGAAATTTACTTCATATGCAAAAGTTTACGTGTGTTTTCTGAATTTTTTTATTCTTCGTACACAGAAAAAATTCTTAAACATTTTTCACCAATTAAAGCATTAATCAAAAATTCAATCAGGTGAATTAAACGTTTAATCAAGTAAATTAAACGTTTAATTGATACTATTAATTTGTTAACTTGTGCAAATTTAAAAATTTTTTAATTAATATTACAAACTTTTTAATTGAAATCATTTTTTATTTTTTTCTGTGTACTATTTTGGCAACGTTTCAAGTAATAGAAAGAAATAAAAACGTTTTTAATTTTATTTTTTCTTATGGTTTATATCAAGAGATAAATATTATGCTAGAAAAATTATAATTGGAATAAAAATATAAAGTAACAGCCTGTTGTGTGCGGCCATTTAGCAGATATTTTGTTCCATACATAATTGAACCATACATATCAATATTATCATAATAAAAAGAAATAACAATAATTCCCAAAATAATTTGTGTTTTGTTTAAAATCAACATCGGCCCTTGAAATTTAAACACTCTTATATACATATAAGGTCTCCGATGATTATTACGATGTATAACAAACGGAATGACAAAATCAATATACAACCCCACCATGATTTTTCTTAGTGGAAATATAAAAAAAAAATTTAAATACTTAAGAAAAAATTTTAATGCAAACAAAAGGAAAAGAAAAAAAGATGTCGATCTGCGTCAGTAATATTGAAGATTGTATACATTTAATAATACACTTTTGGCAAATTATTAAAACTAAAATAAATCTGTAACAAAAACAAAACAAAAAAAAAAAAACAAGTTAAAAAAATTACTTACTCATTATCTTCTTCTTCTTTTTTTTTGGGCTGATAATTTTTCACTAATCGCCTGTAAAAATACACAAAAATGAAAAAAGAGAAATTATTATTTTTTTATAAAGTAGATAGAAAACAAAAAAAAAAAAAACAACAACAATCACTGAGTAAAACATTTAATTAATCAATGGTTAATTGGGTTAGTAATTGTTTTATGCTTTTTGGTTTAAAACATTTTTCACGTGAGAGAAAATGTAACGAAAATGATGAGGAAAATAAAACAAGAAAGAGAATTATGCAAATTACACTGGTCTACAAATTTGGAAAATGAAATTTACTGCAGAAAGGAGGCATGTTTTTTAACTAATCTGGGTGCGGTGAATTTGAATCTGGCATCAAAATTGGGCTATCACGTTCGTGTTCATTTTTTATCGCATGCTGGCAATACTGTAAAACAGTCAGACAGACGCTCACATTCATTCTAAATCTTTATAATAGTAGCGTTTTAGCATGTCAGGGAGATCGTGTGTTACTGATTTAAGTTATTTTTGCTTTGTGTGTGGTGAATTTTTGGTTGAAAAAAGGGATATGCAATATCAGAATCATTAAAATGTGCATATTTACATTATTTTGGCTTTGCAGTCAGAAACTTGGACAAACCGTGGACACCGACAATGTTTTGCATATTCTTCATTCACATTTAGATTTTTTCCAAAAAAAAAAAAACTAGGTACAGCGAGCGCGAACAAGGAGAGCGTGCTCATCACGATTTAATTAAAAGAACTTTGCAAGGATTTTGAGACAAAAGCATGCAGGGAGACTATTACTGGACTCTGATAATACGTAAAACCGAACCAACAAAACACAAACGAAGTTCAAATAACGTCATTGAGCCAATTTACACTAGAATAATTGTTCTGGCAGAAAACGACAGTTTGTAGGCGAAAGAGGTGAAGAGAGTCGTTTTTGGTTGGCATAATTTTTAATCCAGCTTCAACCCCGCATTAGCAGAACAAAACCAATACATACACACTTATGAAAAAACAGGTTCAGTGTTTTCTTTTTTGCAGAGCGATTTTAATCGTTAGTTGTTCACCGTCTTGTAAACATGAATATAAAAACAGAGGGTGTTAGGCGCCCGAAATGTTTTTATGTTTACAGCGAACGAACACCAAACGCCAAAAAAAACAAAAAAATACTAACACATACAAAGCCGCGTGTACGTATACAATTTTATGCCAGAATAATTAATCCAGTGTAGTTTGGAAAGAACAAAAGTTAATCCGACTAAAAATTAGTCTAGTCTAAATTGGCTCATTCACTTTTGAAAATTCATGGATTATTAAATAAACTAGCGATTTTTTATGTGAGAACCAATAAAAACATTTTTTGCATCTCGAAAACCTGACGTAATAGAGAAAAACCAATTACAGATTCGAATTCAGCCCACCAAATTACCCTAGGAAAGATATTTGGTTGCTCCAGTTCAAAACCTTGTTGGCTAGTGTTATTAATAACTTCGGGAAGGATTTATATGCAAACCAGTAAGTACTGCCAGAAAAATGTAAGAAAAAAATTGCTAAATGTAGGTCATTTTCTTTCTCTAATACAGTAAAACTTTCTTTAAATATTCTATATATTTCTGTCAACAATAATGTCGTCTTTTTTTAAATTTTCAGCTCAATGGTTATTTATTTGCTGTGAAAAGTCATCGGTTGTTGGTTTGCCAAGTTCGCGTTCAACATAGATCAGTTTTCATTAAAGTGGAGCATACGAATTTTGATGCTTTTAAAAGAAAGAAACTGTCTTGCTGTGTTATTCCTAATCAGTGTTGCCGGATCAGGAATTTGTCCCAAAATTGGCGAATTTTTTTGGTACAGATTTTCGTTGCAAATTTTCTTTTTCATGTAAGAATAGAACGATTTAAAAATAAAACCTTTTGTAATATCTTTCACTCCCGGTAGAGTTCTTGTAAGCGAAAAAATTCCCGGAAATAATTCACATAAGGAAGGGGAACCCACAAACTCTTACACTGATGGAATAGCCCAAAACCAACTAGTCTGTGGAACTTTAGGGAACCCTAAAATTAATTTCAATAAAAAAAAGAAAAAAGCAGATATGAGAGCCAAATTTGTTTTCTTAAATTAATATGACACAAACAACGAAAGCGGCTTCATCAAGACGTATCGATTTTGAAACATAGGAAAAGTTTGCCACCGGTCTCTGTTAAACTCGAATATTCAACTCAGGAACATAATATCGAGTAATTACCGCAAAAAAACTAAAGTGACAAAAACAAAATCGTACATGAGAGGGTTTTGTTTTATTTTATTTCATAACAATTTTGTATGAAGGTTGTCGCTTAAGATAAAATTGTTTTTGCTATAGAATCGTTACCGTTCCCTAAGTGACCATGACATTTAAGAATATGATGCAAGTGTGGCCAATAAATTCATTTATTAAAAAAAAACGAAAATTCAAAATGAGGTCGCTTAAGCTTTTTTGCTGTAACAACTCGTTATTATAAACTTCTCAGTTTTTTTCCTGGTTAAGTAATTTTTTTTTTTTTTTTTTTTGCATGAAACGAACATTTACTATCGACCCAATTATTCATAAAAATTCCCGGGAACTTTTTCCCTTTGCTCACTTTTTCCTTTATAACTTCAACTGTAAAAATGTGAAAAAGGGGAAAACTCCCAGGAAGTTTTTATTTATAGTTTTGTTGTATATATAAAATAATTGAAAATAAAAATTATATGGGGTATTCACAAGGTGTGCTATCATGTTATATTGTCTGACGTTCAAACATGTTAGAACGGTTTAAAAATATTGTTGTTGTTTTGCAAACAAAAAGTGTCTTAAATTAATAGAACTTTGCTTGCTTTGTTTATTGTGCTTTCGTAATTAATAAGAAGAGACCTGCGCTGAGCGGCTGAACTGAGCCGCATTCGTTTTTGTAGCCGTCGCACAGTGGGAAATTTTACGAGAAGGCGGTCAAAATTCCATAACTTTTGACTGGATCGGTATTTTTTTATGCGATTTTTTTTGCTCGATAGGTGCGATGTTAGGCTTTAATTTGCGCTATAAAACGTAAAATTCGACTGATAGGAGCAAAAGTTATGGGGAGTTCAAAATGCATTTTCATTTTTTTGTTGAATTTCGGTGTAAAAGTTGAATATTTCAAATATGATTTTTTTATAATTTATGATTATTTCTCTTGTATTTTACAACTGATACTTATTTTTTATTGTATAACTTAGATCCTGTCAGAAAATGCCAATATTTGGCCCCTGTAAATTTTTTAGTCCCAATATTCACAGGGGCCAAAGGTTGGCGTTTTTAGGAAAGACGAGTTGTTATAAGGATAAAACTGAAAAGGAATATTTTAAAAAATTCCCAAATAGCATTATTGGCTATCGATAACATTTTAGGTAATTCAACTTTTATTTTTGGTTAGAGATGTATGTGTATTTTATTTTTATACATTAATACAAATATATACTTAAAACAAAAACAAATTATAATCTATAAACAATTTTAAATTAAACAATATTAGTAAAAATTTCTTCTAAATAGCTTTGGGTTTCATTTTCGAGAAGTTGTTTAGCTTCTTCCTCTAATTCGATTGAGGTTGATTTCCATTTTTGTCGAATACTGGACATATATGGATCTGATGTGCACAACAAAATAGTAATAAGATCTTCATTAGTACAACATCTGGACATTTTTCTTGTGTTATGCTCGCGGAAGAATCTGTAGTCTTTGTTCCTTTTTTCTTGCGCTTCTTCAGATAGATCTCCAATTGGTAGCATATTGTGTTGAACTATTTGTTCCCCATGATATAAAATTTTATGAACTGTGGTTGGCATATGTCTCCAAGAGTATTTTTTGTTATAAAGAATTGCTGTTTCATTTGCATACTGCCCAAATTTTTTTGCATTTATCTTTCTGCTACATGATATAACTTGTAAAATGATCTGGAATCGTCTTATTAATTCAAAATGTACTCCTGTGATAGATGCTGCAGTTTCTGGATCGGAAAAGAATCTCCTTGCAGTGTTTCCATCATTTGAATTTCCTTCTCCTTGTTTTGGCTGATCAATTATAAGGCCTAGGTGAAGGTATTTTTCTTGAATTTGTTTTTTTGTTTGTTTCCTTTTTTCCACATTTTCTTTGTTTTTTCTCACTGTTTCGCCTAACGGGCCAAATTCCAAATCATAACCCAATTTAAGAATATGCTCCATAAAACGAATTCTGGTATGAAGAGGGGACATTCCAAATTCGTATGCTTCATTGAAACTATTGTCTTGTGATGGGGGTTGGCTTAATTGACTTGATGTCTTTTGGCATATGGTACAGCTTGACGAAGACTTTGTTTCGGTTAATGCTTGAGCAACTTTTCCATCGATCATTGTAAGGAACATTTGAAAATTAATTTCAATGCATTGGTCATCAAATTTAAATATTGCCGGTTGAAGTTCTTTAATTTGATCTTTTATTTTTCGAACTTCTTCAGTTATGACATCTTTAGTTTCCTTTTTGTAAACAAACTTTATTGGTCTGCAATACTTTGTTGAAGAGGGAATTTCATTTTTCCATACATCCATTTCTGTAACTCTACTGGTTGACGGCTCTAAGCCAATATAAGTTTTTCTTAAACGTAATGGAACTAAAGATACCATGAATAAGTTGGCATCAGATGAGTTTTCTGAATTACATTGCTTGTATTGTTTCTGACCAGAGCTTCCATCACATCCCCATTTAGAAAATAAAGTGATGCTGCAATTTTTAAGTTTTTTTAAACAGTCAGCATCAAGTGTATTTAATAATCGTTCTGCAGTGTGTTCGAGAAGAGCCTGCAATTTTACTTCTGCTGAACTTGAAGTTACACTAATAGCCGTTTGTGAAGGTAAGCACTCTTTTTTGACAGAAACTAAATCTCGATATGCTGGAAAGATTCCACAGTTTTTTTCATTGGTTCGCTTTCGCAGTTCTGTATACTGATTTTTTGTCAGTTTTAAATCCAAAAATAGTGCAAATGCTTCTTCTGGAGTAAATTTCATTTCTTCAGTTGGTGTAGGCATACTTTTTAAAATCCTCTTTGTGCGTTTAGGGCTCGCTTCCACTATTTTTTCAATTATTGCAATTTTTGTTTTCTTATTTTGCGTTGGTTGAATTTGATGCAGAAATGAATCCTTTATCATACTATGAGAAATTTCTTCATTGATATTTGCTAGCTTGCGTCTTCGTGATCTTTCACTGCAATTGTCAATTTGTTTTGCGGGCCGACCCACTTTTCCAGTTTCCTTAGCGGTTATTGACAGCTTCTTAAAAATCAGATCATTTGTTAGCCATTTTTCGTTGTGTAAATAAAACTTTTGCTTGTTTCTAGAACATTTCAGGTACCGTTTTCTTAATGTTAATGAAAAATTTTTAATTTTTATCTTATGAATATTGATTTCTTGTTCGTTGCATAATTTAAAAAATGGATTATTCATTATGTGTAACACAAAATCTTTTTCATCTTTCTGTTGAAAATATATATCTGCGAGAACTTTATAACTGAACTTAGCCATTGTTTAAACAATAATGAAGGTAAAATTATGAATGCATGCACTTTTATACTCTTGATAGAAGTTTTTTTAAATGATCTTTTGTTACTACTTCTTTAAAACATAAAAACCCTTTTTTAAATACAAATTTAATCTTTTATTAGCATTTCTTTGAAACATAAAAAACCCCTGTTTTCACACTTTTTAAAAGGATAACATACCGGCAATAAATTAACAGGTAACATGTAGGTAATTTTCACGTAAAATATAACTGCGTGCTAGTTTTTTGACCATTTACCTGTTCTTCCATTTTTTTTAAATTAATTTGCAATTTTCAGGTAATTAAACTATGTAGTTTATGTTGTGGCTATTTACTTATGTTTAACCTTTTAACTTACTCAGAAATCTAACGTGGTAGTCTATTTATGTCGCCTATTCGTTTTGCAGCATCCGTTCACCCACAATAAGTTCATAACAATGGCAATACCTTTACCTTCTCCAAATTAATTGATAACCTGACGTGCTAGATAATTTATGTGGCCTGAACTGCTTTATTTGTCGAAAATTCTTTAAGATTCACCTTCTTTAATTTCAGTAATTTTTCCTTGCAGGACTTATTTTTTGAACCGAATATCTTACCTTGGGTCACAGAAATTGCTGTAGTTCGCAAGGTCGTATCCAGACGTGCGTACAATGGGGTATAGAAATGTAGGTTAGATTCTGGACTACAAGAGAGTATAGGTTTTTTTTTGACGCATTTTGACGCTCAGGACTTATGCTCTATAAAGTAGGAAATTTCCGGGAAATTTTGACATAAAAAAAAAAAAAAAAATTAAAAAGTTCTAGAGGTCGCAGAGTTTAATGCTTTAAACCACGTATAGCTAATAAAATAAACTAATACACAAAACTTATTCTGTCAAAAAATCTTAAAAAACAAAAAAGTTATGAGCATTTCAACTTCAAAAATTGACTCAGAAATTCAAAACTATAACCAAATATTGAGAAAGTCCATTTCGGACCACCCTGTTCTCAATGAAATAGTTGAAATAGGGTTTTAATTTTTTGGCTCCCGAGGTTCACTAGTATTTACTTTCACATGAATAAAAAAATTTTAAAATCGGAGAACAAAAAAAAAATAATTTTGGCCGCCTTCTCAAAATATGAACCAGTGTGCGTCGCCGTTGATGGTATAGTTTATCCGGCTAATATCCGAATTTAACCTGCGGCTAGCAATTTTTGCTACAAAACACTAGCGGCGTCAAATTATATCGGCCAAGGACTCTGATGTTTGGTTTGTGATTTGCGTTTAAAAAATGGAAAATAGTCTGGTAAGATCTAATAAAATTTATTAAATAATGGATTAGAATTAAAAAATATTTTGATGTTAGATAAATATTTATTTTTTATATTTGTTTTAACTCAGCTGATTTATATTCAAAATAGCACACTAAATTATGAGGGGTTGTTCACAACAGTCGTATTTTTTCATGTTATTATTTTAAGACTTATGACTTTATGACACCTTGTGAATCCCCCAATAATGTTTGTATGTATATTTGCAAATATGAAAACATACACACAAATTCAAAATATTTTGAAGTTTCAAACAATTTTTTTCTTTTTTCAATTAACTGTGTTGATTGAAAAAAATATTTTTATTTGTGTTTACGGTTCATATAGCTTTTTTTGCTGGTGGTCACATTTTAATTAAAGATATTGATTGAAACTTAACAGCATGATGAGTTTGTTTGCAGGCGAAAAATCAGTACGGAATTTAATTAATAGTACCAATTTTTAACTAATATGTTAATTGAAGTTGGTTTTTCATTTTTTCTGTGCAGTTACAACTGAAAACACTTCCCTAATTAGGTCCCTATTGAACTTAAGTAGAGAGCTAGTTCTCCGTTCGTCATAGCTAGACTATAGTGTCCTAGATATGGAGCAGCTGGATTTGCAAATCCATCCCACCTACGCAATTCTATAAGAATCGCGCTTGATAAGTGACTATCTTGGAAGGCCAACAAATTTATCAATGAATGTATCATCCATGATACCACCGCGTTTGGCAAGCTCAAAAAACATTTTTGTTTGCGTTTATAAAATTTTGTATTATAAACCAAATTGTTCTTTCAATTTATATTTTATTATTTGATAAACATCATTATTTCACCGAGTTTTTTTCGTTTTTGCTATCTAATCTCGACTTAAGATGTTTTGTTTAAATGCAACAGATATATTTCTCGATATGCGATATGCCTGCAAGACACTACATCCGTCCGGAAGACGAAAGGAAACTTTTATATCCAGTTCCTCTATGTTCCTCCCGCCAACTCTTTCTACTTTCCTCGAGCAGTCAGTATAGACCCTTATGGCCGGTCAATGGAAAGTACTTTCATCTGACAGCCCACTACCGTGTGCCGTGTGTGCCTGTATCTGATAAGTTTGCGCATCTATTATTATATTAGCGGGTGCCGATGCTTGTTTGCTGCGTAGTTTGGCTATATTTTTTAACACAGCATACATCAGTTATGCAGGTGATGCTTTAACGAAAGCGCTGCGCGTCAGATGCAGCGCAGTTATGCATTTTCAAACAGACCCTATGTTTAAACATTTTAGGGGATGCATAATTTGAATTATTCGATTTTAGAAATTATAGTGCATAACTGATCGGTTCGAAAATGCAGCATTGCAGATTAGGAATTTTTGGGGACTTTAGACATTGACTTAGGAATATGTATAAGTTAACAATTTTCTGGCAACACTGTTCTCAATGATTTAGCTAAATGTTCGTGTTTGACAATGATTTTTATAAAGAAAGTCTTGATTTCTTACCAAATGTCTTAAACTGTGTTAAATGCGCATATATTTTTTTAGAAGTATGTAAATGCATAACAATCCGTCCCTATCAATAACTATAAAAATACTGTTTATCGTCAATTAATTTTCATTATTATTTTCTTTTATAAATATAAATAAATACTTAATCATGTTGAGGCATGTTTGTAACTTACTAAAACTTAATTTAATACTTTATTTAGCTTTAGAAAAGAAAAATCGTTTGGCTGGTTAAAACATGCAACATTTCTTATTTTAATGGATAAAATGAAAAGATTTATAAACGTATTAAGTTGTAAGAAATAAAAAGAAACATTTATTTTAAAGAAATTGTAAATCAGCATAATTGCTGGTTTAAAAAGAGTCTTGCCGTAGAAATGTTTAATACGAAATTCAAGTACATATTTAATTTTAGCGATTTTGAAGTTTTTTTTTTAAATTTTTTTTATATTTAAAATTTTATTTTTAGAATACGAGTATGTCAGGTATTAGTTATTTTGTAAAATATTTGTTATCAGTTTATGAGCTCTTATCTGTAATAAAATAATTTTACGAAATATTTAAATTTGCTTTGCTTGTGAATTTTTGGCATTTCAAATTTTAAAAACATTGTAAAGGGTCTTTCATTAATGTGCGATTAGTTTGGCACTTTGCTTAAGCAAATGGTATTTGACGAAACTGAACGAAAACTTTTATTAAGTTTTATATGTAATCGCACAGTTGCTTAAGTTGACTTGAGGTACATGTAGACGACATGTTTTTTACATCTGTACATTTACCTGCTGATCATATTATGGTTATGGTTTATTGTAAGTAACATGAGAAAAAACAAGTAAGAGTGCAACATTAGACTTAGACTACTCATCATCCACTTCCACACATTACATTTTTTTTCGTGTAAAACACACTTCTCCGATCTGGCTGAATTGCAATAGTGAAATTAAACGGAGCATATGTGACAGCAACATATAACAACCTTGTTCCCATTATTTCTGAGGTCTTCGGAAGCCCCATTGCAACAGACAGACGGACATCATTAAATCTACTTCGTTACTTATAAGACCCAGAATATTAATAATGATGGTCAAAGATCAGTATTGCAGAAATTACAAACGGAATAACACACTTATGCATAAACCCTTTCCACCTGTGGTGAAGGGTATACAAAAGTACAATGGCTTCCAATTCGTATAAATAGAAAAAGCCCGGAAAATTAGAAACTCTACATACCTACAAATGTATATCTAACTCTTAATAAAAACAAACTAATTAAAAAAAATTAACCACACACTTGCTAAAATTTGATTATAAAAAATAGGTCATAAAAATTCTTAATGTAAAGGGTGGTCCAACCAAAACGCACAATTTTAACTGTAAATAAGACCAAAAGTTTTCAGAGAATTATCTTAATATTTTTTATTATAATGAGAGACAGCAGTTATATATGAAACAAAATATCGGTCAAATGCTCGTCACGTTTTTAATTGTAATATCTCTATCCGATAGTCCATATTTTCAATAACTCTGAGACATAATTGATGTTCAATGTCTTTAATGTGCCGAATTATCTCATTCTTTAGCTCTTGCATTGTTCTTGGCTTATTGATGCACACTTTTTCTTTTAAATATCCCCAAAGAAAGAAGTCCAACGGTCACATGATCGTGGCGGCCAATCAACATCGCCACGACGTGAGAGAACACGACCATTGAATTTCTCGCACAAAAGAGCCATTGTTTCGTTGGTTGTGTGGCAAGTGGCACCATCCTGTTGGAACCACATATCGTCCAGTTCCATATCCACAATTTCTGGCCACAAAAAGCGAACACTATTCGCGGTAACTGCTTGGCCGACCTTATTTTCAAAGACCCTGCCAGCCCTTAAATCGCACCAAACAGTCATTCTTTGTGGTTTTCAGATTTCCTACAGACCCGGTTTGCTGAAATTTGCACACAGTTCTTCCGATTGTGGACACATTTGGTCGATTATGCTGACAAAAAAAATCACGAAGTGCACGAAATGCATTTTTATTTGAACGCCCATTTTCGCAAATCGATTCAGCAATCTTAACGCGCTGCTCAATTGTGTACCTCTTCATGGTTGAATTTGTCAAAACACTGAAACAAAGAATTGTCAAATTATGTTGGGCAAAAACCTTGACGTTAATTTGTGACTCACAATTAACACCGTGCGTTATGATTGGACCACTCTTTGTTTATTTTTGTTAATGCAACACGAGTCGAACAAAAATAATTAAAGCCGGTTAGAAAACGTGTTAGATTATAAAAATAAATCAACAAAGTTTATATAAATATTTGTATTATAAATATTTCTTTTCTTATCAAATTTGGGCACTTTAAAAAGTGGGGCAGATACTGATTTAAAATTTAAATTTAAGTGTGAAAGTAATTAAAATCCCCTTGTCATGTTAGATAAAGCCATTAAGGGAAAATATACAACAAACAATTTTCTAAATATCGAGTCGGTATTGAATATTGCTTTTGTATTTAAAAGGAGAAATTCAAAATATGAATGAATTCAAATGATAAAACTATAAACGCAGCTTAAAAAGTTTTGTTATTTTATTTTTTTGTTTTAAACACAAGAATTTTTATACTCTATTATTAAAATACATATTAGGATATTATTGTAATAGGACTTGACAGCACACCTTGTAAATACCCCAAATGATTTAACAACCGGATTTTACCTAATGATTCGAATATTAACCTGTTGTTGTAAAGAGAAGCGGGGTTTTCAGTGGATGTCCAGCTGCTAAAGAAGGCATTAAGTGCATGGTCTAAGAAATCGAGAGTTTTAGGGATCACCTAAAGAATATTTCCTCCGTTGCAAAAAGGGTGCAGTCAATACCTGGGATTCAACCAAAATTAAAAATTGAGAGATCTCTTGAGATTGTGGCTGACAAGAAATTCTACCGGGTACCACGAGAGTCAGTAGTCCCCGGTGACATGCCACCCATCTGACTATTAGTTGAGACCTCCGTTAATATGCTTCTTGCGAGAAATGCTTCCTGTCTTTCAGGGAGATCGTCTTTAAGGAAGTTTAGCCTGTCCACTTATATGGTACATTCGGCCATGAAGTTGAGTTGTTGTTTAATCCCAAAATCGCGGGAAGAGATAGTACTAAAAAGCCCCTTAAAGGCTGATTTTTCGCCATATTTGCTACCTGCCCACACACCAATATGGCCATGAAATAAGGCCGTGTCAGGTGCTCATGTAAATGCCTTTTATAACTGTATTAAAAGCACCTGCGAAGTAAGCAGTTATATTAGCTTCCGGAAACTATTTAAGAACCCTGCTTACATATATTTGCAAATGGAAAACTATTTCTTAAAGAAAATTGCTGTTAGAGTTCGAAAATAAACATTAAATATCGCTGCTTAGTGTTCGGTTCGGTAGATTTGTGGAAAACACAAACGCTTTTAGTGTTTGCGTAGTAAATCTTAAAAAAATAACGTTTTCCTGTTCGTCATCTTCGAGCAGAAAAATAATACTATTCTTATCCAACTCAACAAAAATATGAGAACATTTAATTCCGTTCGGGTTTTTTTAAAAAACCACAAACTTTATTGTGTTCGGTTCCAGCGCCCTTTTGGCTGGTAAAAAAAAACCAAAAATTTTTTACAACAAAAAACATATACGAAAACAACAAAAAGACAGCAAAAAAATTTACACAAGCAAAACACATACACAAAACACACACAAGCTGTTCGTGATGCGGTCGATGCTAAAACTTTTTGGTTGTTCATTTCTTTATCAATGTAAAAAAAAGAAACATTACAGAACATTAAAATATAATGTTTGCCTACAGTATCAATACAATTGTTCTGTTTTTTAACGAAGAACAGAACACTGTATAATGTTTGGCTCTTTCTTGAAAATAGTTGCGAACGGTATTAAGGGTGGCATTCGTCTATACAATCACTAAAAAATAGATATCGTTATTGGGTGTGTGAGCCGAACGCTAAATAATTTTCTGTTTATTTTCAAACACTGCTTAAAACATAAAATTAAACATGCAACGCCCTGAGTGAATGAGAATTTTTAAAGGGATATGGGACTTTTTTTCATTACTATTGGGCCTAGAAACATAAAATTGCCGACCGAATGCGAAAGCGACCAAGAAGGGACATACGGAGAGTTACTGCCCCTCCGAAAATATCTAATCAATTTTGACGAAATTTAATGCCGTTATTACGGATCACAACTCAACTCAGTTGAGTTGTAATTTTTGAATTTGTATATTTTGGTTTACAACTTTGTAATATTGCTGCGAACGAAAACATCAAAAACTCAACACAACTAGTTGTTTTATTTACACCGTTATAGGCGCCTAAATAGAAAGATCAGCGTTATTAAAGCAGATGGGTTTGCATATGGGTATTTTCACAGGAAAGTCTACTTTTTGTCACGTTACGACACCAACCATTTTTAATTGTTTCCCAAAGCATAATGAAAATATTATTTACTTTTTTGCATTTTGGTGTAGAGCGCAACTAGCTTTACATTTAGTGAACATGGTTCTAAAATACAAGACTAGTCGATTGGTGTCGTAACGTGACAAAAAGTAGACTTTTCTGTGGAAATGTCCAAACATGTTTATCAAAGCCAGGAATATAAAGGGACAGATGGACAACTTCGATTTTGATGAAATTTAAAACTTATGTTGATCGATCTACACACAATAAAACACACAGGTTTTACATTTTTTAAAAGTTAGTCAAAAACTCATTTTGAGCGGGCAACGCCGCGGGAACGGCTAGTAACATATATAATAATCAACTGAAAATTTATTACACTTTTAAAATGTATATTAGAATTCGTTTATTTCCTTTTACTTAATTTCTATTAAACTAGTAAACTTAATTTTAAAATATTAAAATTATATAAATTTTCAAATTATTCGAAAGTGTATTCTAAGTCAAATTACAAATTTTAAAAGCTTTTATACTTTAATAGTCTTATTCCTTCAATATTTCCCAGGAATATTTTCTATATATATACATATATATACATATATGTATTTAATCACTGGTTTTTCCCAACAAGACATTCGAATTTACCTCAATAAAGGCTAGTTTACACTATCTCACAAGTCTTACGTATTCCATAATACTTTGTGAGATAGAAATGTAATGAGTTTTGTTGCGACTGTCAAAAAATCTAATTTAACATAACAGTTTGTGTTCACACCATCACACAAAGTATAAACACTCACACATGAAATAAAATGCAACCCTGATCCAATGAAAAGTATTATTGTTAAGAAATTTTTCAAAAACAATGAAGTCATATGGGATGTCAAACTTTTTTCATAATACTTGTCATTTTCATCACCCATGAATTCACACTATCAGACTTTTACATATTACTTGAGTTTTTGACGTGTATAATAGTATGATAGTGTAAACTAGCCTTAAGAAATAACAGTAAATAAAAATCATATCTAATCTTTTAAATTTATTCTTCTTTTTCAAAACAAAGCAAAATTTTTGCTATAAAACCTTTGCACAGGTCTTCGAAATCATCAGTTAAATTTTTCAACCGTTGAGCAAAATGAAATTTTTAGTTATTTTCGCCTTGGCCTTGGCAAGTGCGTCGGCCGAAATTTATCAACGTAATCTTGTTGTACCTGTCGCTGAAAAGGAAGGTCGCATTACAAATGGCAATACCGCCGGAGTTTTTCAGTTCCCCCATCAAGTTGGTCTTTCCTTGATAAAAGGTTCAAAAAGGAACTGGTGCAGTGGTTCCCTTATCAGCCGCACATGTGTTTTGACCGCTGCTCACTGTACCGAAGGCGTCTCTTCCATTACTGTGTACTTGGGTGCGACTGAACGCTTCTCTGCCGAAATTACCCACAACGTGTCTATTGACAATGTTATCACCCACCCCGACTATAACGGCGCTACCTTGGAGAACGATATCGCCTTGATTAAGATTCCCTCTGTTGTTTACTCCGCTAAAATCCACCATGTTGAATTGCCCGCCATTTCCAATTCATACTCAGATTATAATGATACTTACTTTAATGTTTCGGGATGGGGCCGTATCTCTGACTCTGCCAGTGATATGGCCAACAACTTGCAATGGGCCCGTATGCGTGTTATCCCAAACCGTGAGTGTGCTTCATATTTTGGACCATATATTACTTCCTCCAACCTTTGCTGCGAAACTCCCGGTGGTGTTTCCCCCTGCAAAGGTGATTCTGGCAGTCCATTAGTTTCGGAATTCAGCGAAGTTAAAATTGGTACATTAGTTTCGGAACTCAGGAAAGTTCAAATTGGTTTGGTTTCCTTCGTTTCTTCGTCCGGTTGTGAAAAGGGATTTCCCGCAGTCTTTACTCGTATTACCAGCTACTTGGATTGGATCAAATCGAATGAATGAATTCTTATTAAATAATATAAATACGATTTTTAATAATTTTTGCAAGTATTTGCAAAATTATTTATAGTTGTTTTATAAAATTTTTTTTTTATAAAAAATTTGTCAGGATTTTGAAAAAACTGTTATAAATAATATAAAATAATATAAATACGATTTTTAATAATTTTTGGAAGTATTTGCAAAATTATTTATAGTTGTTTTATAAAATTTTTTTTTTATAAAAAATTTGTCAGGATTTTGAAAAAACTGTTATAATTTTTGAAAAACGAATATTGCACTTGATCAACAAGAGCGTATTAACTCGAAATTTTTATTTTTTCGCATTTTAGAAAACATCGCCACGTTAAACATGTTCACTTATACACCAGCTGTAAAAATATCATGCTATTTTGTCTTCTTTTTGGTAACGAAACTGTTGGTCTAAAAATTGATTTGCATATGCCTTTAATATTAAAATAAAAACCCCCTTTCATAAACCTGTTTTATTTTTTATGAATAAGGCCGAAAGTGTTTTGCTTCTACTGAAAATATTTAAATTTTGAATTAAAACCTTCTTTATGATCACGTGCGATATAAGAAATTTTGTTTGGCTTTATCTAACAATGTTTGATTTTAAATTTAAAAACTATTGTCTTTTTTTATAAAAATGAGGTGTTCACAATGTTTTTAAAGCAAAAATTATTTAAAATCAAAGATCCTAAAAACATGCTTCACTTTACAAAAAAAAATATATTACAATTATCCCTATGGTTATGCTAAAAAGGGTCGGAATAAAATCAATCGTTTTTAATCTTCACTACAAAATTAATAATAATCGCAGCAAAATTAAGAATATGGGGAGGGCAAATCCCAGAAACAGTCCACCAACCAAAAATTTTTCAAATTAATTTTTGGTTTTTACCCCTTCTGCATCCCTTGGATATGTGACCTTCCTATGATCCTTTGGGTCAATATGACCCAACAATAAAATGTAAACAACATTTCATATTTAAGTATAATAAAAAATAAAAGCGATTCTATGGATTATTTGACTGAAAAAATTATTGTCGATGATTCTGAATGAAGATGAACTCAATTCAATTATATTCAATAGGAAAAGAATTTTAAAGTGGAAATTAACTTACAATATCGCTTGTTGGGTCATATTAACCCAAAGGATATTAAATGTCTATAAATCGTGTTTTTAAATGGAAAAACTTTTAATTTTATTATTCTCATTTTTATTTAAATTTATAATTTTCGTCCCTGTAATGGATTAATTAAAGTTTCACCTCCATATCTTCTATTTAAAGGGACAAATTTTGCGTTTGAAAACCAAAATTGGGTCAAATTGACCCAAGGAGTGCAGAAGGGTTAATAATATTAGATTAGAATGATAAGACTAGATGTATAATTTCATTTTTGTATTAAGAAATATATATTTCGATCAGTGATGCTAGGAGAAATTAAAAAAAAAAACCCTACTTGCCTAAAAAAAATTCCTTTTTTCCCCTACATCCAAAAAAAAATTCGCTATATTTTTCCCTACGTTAAAAATTTAATTAACAACATTAATTAACAACAAGAAAAAAACCATATAAATAAGAAAATGCCATACACGCACATACAAAAAAAATTTTATTTCAAAAATAAGACTGTGTACCAATTTAAATTTGTTTCTTTTTGTATCCTTTAATCCAGATTAGGGTTTTTTCCAGGGATTTCCCGTTATTTTATTTCCCGTTTTCCCGGGATTTTTCTTGCGGGATCCCAAGAAATAAAAAATTTCATAATTTCAGAAAATAGCTATTTATACTTTGAAATTTAGTTTTCTGTTCGCTAAAAATTAGCATCTGTGGATGGGTTGTGGATTAGATCAATTACAAGAAGTGAGTACATGTATTTAAATCAATGTCTCCTGATGCAATTAATCTACTCAAAGCAGAATAGGCAGTGCAACAGTTGATAATTATTACATTTAGTGAAGTGAAGAGTTGATAAAGTACATTAACAAGTCTTAAAAACAGGAGATACCTAAACATATCTCTCCTTTATTGCAACATAGTCATATCTACAAAAACAAGCGATCTTGGCAAAATGCGATTAAAGTTTTCAAAATGTACCGATTTAAAGATATATTTTGCTATAACTTCGGTTCAGTTGGAGATATAATACGAGAAGGCATGAAGGAAAACTTTGCTAAAGTTACTTAAAATTTTGAGATATGACTATGATGCAATGAAGGAGCGATATGTGTGTTAGGTGATAAACACAAATTTTCAATTTCAATTTGCGTTGGCTTATATACCCGTGAAGTGCGGGGAAACCGAAATAAAATAACATTTTGTTAACTCGTGTAAGATACTACAACATACAACTTGAAAAAGACATTGTCCTAAAGATTACAAATGGATCTATTGAAATGAAAAGGTTTGTTAGAAGCAGTCCGGTTGATGCTATTTTTGCATCATCCTTGACATACATTTGACTGACATAGACGTTGTTTATAAAAAAGAAAAAATTGCTTCTGATATTGAATCCGAAGCATGCTACAACGGTGCACTTTTAACTATTTGTCCAACCTCGGTAAAAAATGAACGAAATTTTTCGGAAACGTGATAATAAGTAAATAAAATCAGGAATATACTTTTTGACGACTTACTAAGCGCTTTGAGTGTGTCAGAAAGTTATTTCCTAAGCCGTTAAAAAATTTTTGTATTTCTTAAAAATATTTTATCTAATTTATTAATTAACTTTTTTATCTCATATCTTGAGTACCTAAATTGTAATTTTGTTTTTATTATTGTTTTATGAATTAAATTGTTATGTTTATTTTATCTTTTTATCTTGTATCCAGAGCATAATAATACTGAATAAAATCATAATAATAGAGAATAAAGGTGATAATAATTCAAGTTCCTATTTCAATCTTCAATTAATTTTTTAGTATTGAACCATTTCTTTTACTTTCTTTGTAAACAAGTTCCCTTACGTTTTTTTTATAAAAGTTTTTTTCATTAATTAATAACAAAGTTTCATTTTTTTTCTATGGAGCGGGATCCCGGGATCCCGGGAAATTAAAAAAAATTTCCCGCTTTCCCGGGAATCGAAAAAGTCCGGGAAAAAAAACTCTAATCCAGATACAAAACATAGTCAAATTTCGTATTTGATTTTTCATTTCATCATTTTTGTCCTTTTTAAAGAGCTAAATATGTTAAAAGAATACCTTTTTTAAATAGTTTTGTTTTTAATATAAGTATCTAATAATTTTTAGTATAAATAAAAAAAATAAATAAAAGGGAAGGCTCTGTAAAATATTAAAAAAAATTTTTTCTTCAGTTCCCCTGAACTAATATATAAAAAAAAATTCCGTTTAAAAATATATCCTTCCTTATCCTTAAAAGTTTTAATTACACATTTTGTCAAAATTCGAAATTGTAATGTTTTATTTAACTTAATTTAAAAGGTGTGATTGGCTTTTTACATATTAATTTCAATGTAGATATTTCAGTCATTATATAACCTATTTTAATATTCGCATATATTTTAGTCAATGTGAGTGCGAATGCAAATAGTGAAAATAAGAAACTAGTTCGCAAATGCGAACGCGGAAATTCGTAAAAAATAATTGTATATAAGGGGCGCCACGAATATTCGGCTAAGCGGATGTCATGATTCATAGTGTAGGATTTCTGTTAAAAAATTCTACATTTGTACTTAAATGCTATTGTAACTTACGTATTTTTTAGACAATATATTGAAAATGAGATACAATTTTGAAAGTTCCCTAGATTTTCTTTTAAATAAAATATCTGTCCTTCTTCCCCTACGCTTGAAATTTTCCGAAAAAATCCCTACAAAAAGGGAAAATTCCGTACAGTTGGCATCACTGATTTCGATGATCATTAATACAATAATTTTTTACCAAATCCTACCCTAACCTTAATCTCTTAATATTAAACGTGAATTTAATATTATTTAAGGTGCTTTATGTGCTTACAGCAGACTACTGGAAAAACTGTAGAGTGCGTTGCGAGACGTGCGTCACAAAGGTTTCACGGCTTTTGTCAAAAAATCACAACATTTTTTGGCTGTGAATAAGTGATTTTAGATTTCTTTCTTTTAAGAATTAGATTTTGTATACCTTGTGATGCAAAATTCGCTAAAAATTAGGCAAACACACTTCAACTTTTAAAGTTACTTCCACTTTTTGTGGCGTGCGTCGCAAAACTTTGTGATCAATTATTTCGCAGCAAATACGTAAGTACATATTAGGGATGCCAAACGGAAAATCCCGAAATCCCGAACCCCGGGATTTATTTTTTTTTTAGTCCCGGGATTTTTAATATATCAACTCTTGTGTACAAAAATGTTCGTTTTTATTGAATTTTTAAGCTTTGTTCACAATCAGAGCAACAATTTCATTTTGTCTTCTATCGTTTTTCTTCCCAAAGTATTTCATATATTTTCCTTTCATTTTTAGAACAAAAATGTAACTAAAATTTTTTTAAAAATGTAACAAAATTTTTTTATAAATGTAACTAAAGTTGAGTCAACTAGAACTTCAGCAACAATTTGTATGAAATTGTTTCTGACGTTTAAAATAATTTTATTTAGTTTTGAATCATAGTATAATAAGTACCAGGTATGTTCATTAGGGAGAGTTTTCATTATTTACCCATGTAATGTCAAAATAATTTATTTGATTTTTAATTAATTTTTTAATTTTTACCATATTTTCTTTTGTTTGACGTTATATGGGTTTTGAAATTGAGAACAAAATTTCTAATGACTATACCTTGTACTTATTCTACCATGGTTTTGAATTAAAATTTTAACATAATGTTGAAACAAAATAATAACAAATGCATAATATTGTTGTGGCTAAAATTTGCAAACGGTTTCTTAATGCAAAATGTGTGTGGTTGCAAAAGAAATTGTTGCTCTATTATGAACACCAAGTGAAAATGTTTTTTTGATTGTGAACGAAGCTTTATACTCTATACAAAAAAAAAAAAAAAATTATTAAAAATTATATTTCATTTGCATTTTTTTGTTTTTATAATTCTTATTTTTGAGTTACCTTTTTTTTTTTTGACAACGATTATTTAAAATTTATATTTTTTGCTTGATATATGACGAATATTTATTTCATGATTTTGATATTTTGCTTATTGATCACCATTATTTTAAGTTGAAACGAAATTTGCAGATTCACATTTCAAGCTTTTTTTACAATTATATTTACTTAAGACATCATACCAAAATAATAATGATTAGTTTTATGCAAAATAGAGAAATCAAAAATAATTGTTACATATCAAGCAAAAAATAAAAATGATTAAAAATCGTTATTTGTCAACAACAAAATAAAAATTGTTTACAATCCAATTTAAGTAATATTCAGAAACTTAAGAATAACCCCCATATTCATAAAAAATATTTTGATTTTGAAAAGTCGTTTCATAAACATGTTATAAGCCTGAAAAATTTTTTATGAATATGAGGGTAAATGTTTATATGCTTATAACTAGGGCAACCAAAAATAAGCACTAAAAAAACAGTTTTAAGCTTTTAAAAAAAGCGTTTAAAAACATGAAAATAAGCTGTTAAAATAAAAAAAAAAGCAATTAAAATTTATGGTTTATTTTCCACTTTATTCGTTGAATGCGTTGTTACAGTAAATTATAAATTGATGCGATAAATTTTCGAAAAGAAACCCCTGTCTATTTGAAGTCAGCACGCTTTTGTACATAGAAAAAGTTCTTTCTACGTCTACAGATGTTAAGGGAGCAAATTTAAAATTGAGTATTTGCTCTGAGGTATATTTTATACGATTGAACTCGCAATGCCGCTTGCCTCCCAGTATATCCACAATATCTTTTAGTACCGAAAATCCTTCATTTTTTAATAAAACAGATTCAAATTTTTTATTCACTTTGTCGCCTATATCCCCTGGAACACCGGAAATTTTTCTTACGGTGTCCATAACTATATTCACTTGGGAAACCAATGAAAGATTTTTTGTTTCCAATTTGGTTACTACTTCGTGTAAAAACCCAAAATTTACAGAAATGAACAATATTTGGTTGCGCAAATTATTTTCATTCATTAAAGCCTGGCATATACGCACTGCTGAAGAATCTGTAGAGTTTAAATTTGAAAAAATTTCTACGAAATTATCAAAATATTTGGCATAATAATTTACAGCCATTATCCACGTCCCCCATCGAGTTATCACTGGTTGTGGAGGTAGTGGTATATCTGGTGCTGTTTCTCGTAAGATTTGAACCCTTGCAGGAGATTTAAGGAACGTTTTTTTAGCATTTGAAATAAATTTGTCTACATTTGAGTAGTATTCTCTTATATGTTCACAAACTCTGTGAACTCCATGTGCAAGACAGGTTACGTGAGTTATATGTGGGTAAAATACAGCAATGGCCTTTGCAGCTTTCACCATATATGGTGCGGCATCACTTACAAAAAGAAAAATTTTCTGTTTATCTAGGTCAAATTCTTTCATTGAATCATCAAACAAACGTGCAATAGTGGAATGATTGACTTTTTCTAATACAGCTGTTTTTATTAAAAATCTTTTTTCTGAAATATTTTCATCCACATGCAGTATACCCACAACAACGTTTGTCACAAATCTGTTCGACGCATCGGTGGTCTCGTCTATAGAGACCCAAATAAAATGTTTTTGTATTTCTTCCTTTATTTTGTTAACTGTAGATTCATAAACTATTTTTGTATATTTGTTTCGAAGAGACGATTCAGATGGAATATGGAATGATGTATAGTTTTGAAGATAATGTTGTACTTTTAAATGTCGAATTTTGTATAATGGTATATCTGCTGATATAAAGGCTTCACAGAGATCAATGCAAAATTTATCGGCGGCCGATGAACTTGTAGAACTTTGTAGAAAAGTTTGTTGTAAATTTTTTTTTGATTCTCTTTCTTTTAGATCTTTGTGCTTTTTTGAATCCAGGTGTTGTTTTATGTTGTAATTTTTATCAACAGATAAAGGTTTTGAGCACACGTTACACACTAAAGCTGATCCATCAGTTTTTAAATCTGGATACTGTTTGACTAGCTTGCTCAAGTAAACCGATTTGCTTTCCTTGACTTTAGGCATTTTCTAAATAATAAAACAATAAACCAATTTTAACAAAGGTTTTAATAAATTAAAAAAAATTTATACTTACATCCAAAACGCAGAGGCTATGAAGGTAATTTTATCTGTTTTTAAACTAAGACAACTTTAAAAAGTTTTAAAAATGTTATGCTTTCAACAATTCAATGAAATTTTTAAAATGTAAATTTGTTGACAGTAAAAACTTGGCTACTTTGATTTAAACGTTTTTTTTTCAACCAGAGTTGTAGCAGCACAAAAAGTAAGGCGATTTCATGAATTCGCCTTGACAAAAAGGTGAATTTGTTAGTACAAATAAAAAAAATTGCCACATCAAAAAAAAAAAAAAAACATAACGATTTTTGCAAATATTTATTAAATAATTTTTTTTTTCGTATGAAAAAAATGAAAAATTATCTTAAAATGACAAAATAAGTAAAAAAAAGCCGATATCGCAAAAATAACTAAAAAAAAGCCGATATTGCCAAAATAAGCAAAAAAAAGCCCTAACAAATATAGCTCATTTTCTTTGTTTTTTTATGATCGGAATTTCTGTTCAATCAAAATCTTTCTATCTTGTAAACAAAAAAAAAAGCAATTGCTTATTTTTGGTTGCCCTACTTATAACAATTGAATCGTAATTTTTATAAAAAATCTAACATACCTTTCGGTCCATTAATAAAAAAAAAAAATTAAAAATTAGCCTAAAAATATACGTTAAATAAAATAATTTTTTATACATAAACACAATCTGCCATATTCACAATCTGCCATATTCACCCAATTATTCATAAAAATTCCCGGGAACTTTTTCCTTTTTCCCACTTTTTCCTTTATAACTTCAACTGTAAAAATGTGAAAAAGGGGAAAACGCGCAGGAAGTTTTTATTTATAATTTTGTTGTATATATAAAATAATCGAAAATAAAAATTATATGGGGTATTCACAAGGTGTGCTATCATGTTATATTGTCTGACGTTCAAACATGTTAGAACGGTTTAAAAATATTGTTGTTGTTTTGCAAACAAAAAGTGTCTTAAATTAATAGAACTTTGCTTGCTTTGTTTATTGTGCTTTCGTAATTAATAAGAAGAGACCTGCGCTGAGCGGCTGAACTGAGCCGCATTCGTTTTTGTAGCCGTCGCCGTTGATGGTATAGTTTATCCGGCTAATATCCGAATTTAACCTGTGATTTGCGTTTAAAAAATGGAAAATAGTCTGGTAAGATCTAATAAAATTTATTAAATAATGGATTAGAATTAAAAAATATTTTGATGTTAGGTAAATATTTATTTTTTATATTTGTTTTAACTCAGCTGATTTAAATTCAAAATAGCACACTAAATTATGAGGGGTTGTTCACAACAGTCGTATTTTTTCATGTTATTATTTTAAGACTTATGACTTTATGACACCTTGTGAATCCCCCAATAATGGTTGTATGTATATTTGCAAATATGAAAACATACACACAAATTCAAAATATTTTGAAGTTTCAAACAATTTTTTAAATTTTTCAATTAACTGTATTGAACTTAAGTAGAGAGCTAGTTCTCTGTTCATCATAGCTACACCATAGTGTCCTAGATATGGAGCAGCTGGATTTGCAAATCCATCTCACCTACGCAATTTTATAAGAATCGCGCTTGATAAGTGACTATCTTGGAAGGCCAACAAATTTATCAATGAATGTATCATCCATGATACCACCGCGTTTGGCAAGCTCAAAAAACATTTTTGTTTGCGTTTATAAAATTTTGTATTATAAACCAAATTGTTCTTTCAATTTATATTTTATTATTTGATAAACATCATTATTTCACCGAGTTTTTTTCGTTTTTGCTATCTAATCTCGACTTAAGATGTTTTGTTTAAATGCAACAGATATATTTCTCGATATGCAATATGCCTGCAAGACACTACATCCGTCCGGAAGACGTAAGGAAACTTTTATATCCAGTTCCTCTATGTTCCTCCCGCCAACTCTTTCTCCTTTCCTCGAGCAGTCAGTATAGACCAGAGATAGGCAAAAGGCCGCCCATGGGCGCTTTGTTATTCTCTTATTTACACGTACTTAAGCACACGTACAGAAGAAAAAAATTAAAACAATTCAGTCTCGCATGAGCAGTCGCACAGGTATGTTGTGTTACGCTTGTTGCTTGAGCAGCGTTGCCAAATGTGATTTTTTTGTTAAAAAAAGTTTTTTTCTGTTAAAAAAAAATTTAATTTAAAAAATAAATTTTTTTGTAAATTGTTTTTTTTTCTGTTAAAAAAAGTTTTTTTTTATATTTCTTTGTTTTAAAAGTAATTATTTTTGTAAATTGTTTTTTTTTTCTGTTAAAAAAATTTTTTTTAAATAAGTTCTTTGTTTAAAAAATGAGTTTTTTTTTTGTAAATTGTGCAGTTTTACATTATACTTTTTTTCAATTTTGGTATATTTCTTACGACATTTTTGCCTTTTAATGGCTTTATTATAATCTATTAATATTGTAACATTGCAACTCATAATGGTGACAGAGAAGAAGAACTTAACTTATTCAAAACTTTTGATTACTTCATCTATGTCAAACTTGTAGGGACAAAATTTTATACGCATGCGGTCTTCGAATTGTTTTCTTCCATACGTAAGTTTAATATGCAATATTTTTAACAAAAAAAAAAAGAATTATGGCAACGCTGCATAACAATGAGAGCAGGAGAGTAATATAGCACTAACATTATTATAAAATACACATGTATGTGTTTGCCTATCTTTGGTATAGACCCTTATGGCCGGTCCATGGAAGGTACTTTCATCTGACAGCCCACTACCGTGTGCCGTGTGTGCCTGTATCTGATATGTTTGCGCATCTATTATTATATTAGCGGGTGCCGATGCTTGTTTGCTGCGTAGTTTGGCTATATTTTTTAACACAGCATACATCAGTTATGCAGGTGATGCTTTAACGAAAGCGCTGCGCGTCATATGCAGCGCAGTTATGCATTTTCAAACAGGCCCTATGTTTAAACATTTTAGGGGATGCATAATTTGAATTATTCGATTTTAGAAATTATAGTGCATAACTGATCGTTTCGAAAATGCAGCATTGCAGATTAGGAATTTTTGGGGACTTTAGACATTGATTTAGGAATATGTATAAGTTAACAATTTTCTGGCAACACTGTTCTCAATGATTTAGCTAAATGTTCTTGTGTTTGACAATGATTTTTATAAAGAAAGTCTTGATTTCTTACCAAATGTCTTAAACTGTGTTAAATGCGCATATATTTTTTTTAGAAGTATGTAAATGCATAAAAATCCGTCCCTATCAATAGCTATAAAAATACTGTTTATCGTCAATTAATTTTCATTATTATTTTCTTTTATAAATATAAATAAATACTTAATCATGTTGAGGCATGTTTGTAACTTACTAAAACTTAATTTAAGACTTTATTTAGCTTTAGAAAAGAAAAATAGTTTGGCTGGTTAAAACATGCAACATTTCTTTTTTTTATGGATAAAATGAAAAGATTTATAAACGTATTAAGTTGTAAGAAATAAAAAGAAACATTTATTTTAAAGAAATTGTAAATCAGCATAATTGCTGGTTTAAAAACAGTCTTGCCGTAGAAATGTTTAATACGAAATTCAAGTACATATTTAATTTTAGCGATTTTGAAGTTTTTTTTTTAAATTTTTTTTATATTTCGTAAGAACTACTCCACTGTAGATAATCTATTTAATTTGACCAGTATTGTCCACCTTAACCTGAAGAAAAACAAAAAAACATATTGCTTTTTCGTTGACTTTTCGTCTGCTTTTGATATTATACCAAGAAATCATTTATTTTATAAACTATGTCGCTCAGGGCTATCTCGAAAAATTATAAGAATTTTAGGTGAAATGTATAGAAACACTACAAGTCAGGTCTGGGATGGCACATTTTTATCAAATACTTTTAATGTCTCGCACGGTGTAAAACAAGGTTGTTTGCTTAGCCCTATTTTATTCTCACTCTACTTGAATGACCTTCACAATTACCTACCGGGTGGCATAACGATCGCAGGCACCACTATAAAAGTCCTACTATACGCAGATGACATAGTCTTGTTATCTGATTCTCCAGTGATGCTGCAGAAAATGATTGATGCACTATATAGCTATTGCAATCAATGGGATTTAAGAATAAATCTGAACAAATCAAAAATAATGATATTCAGAAAAGGAGCAAGGATTAACAACGGTATTTCCTGGATATATGGCGAAAACCAAATTGAGATTGTTAATGAATATAAATATCTGGGAATATTGCTAACCTACAATCTTTCATATAAAAAACACTTAACATCTAAACTTTCCTCGTCAAAACTTGCGATAAACTCAACTTGGTTAAGCTACATCCACAACCCAAAAATAAGTATATCAAATAAACTTAAAATTTTCAATGCTGCGGCAAAATCCATTATGTGTTATGGTGCCGAAATATGCACAGAAAAAATTATTTTTCCAATTCAAACAAAAAATTTGTAGAATCAAACAATTTTTTGTCTGAAATCGGTCCTACAAACAAATTTGCATATTCAAACAATTTATTTGCATTTTGTTTACTGAAAAAAAACACTAATTTTTTCAAACAAATAATTTAACTGAATCAAACAAAAAGTTTACTGAAATTCAAAATCAAAAAAAAAAAAGTTTTTGCACAAGCAATGACGCGCACACAAGTAAGCACTGTATGAGAAGGTGACGGCAAAGCAGAGCCGCCGACTGGCTTTGAAACACATTTTTTTGTTGGAATAATTTTTGAACGAAGTCTTATTTATACACCAGTGTTGCCACCAACGAAATGGTAAATTACACATGGATTATGACAAAATTACACATGAAAATACAAATTACACATGCAATCTTTTATTTGCAATCTCACGAGTTTTGTTTTGAATTTTATAATGTATCTATAAACTTTTCATTTAGTTAAAAAAAAACGAATGCGTCTTTTTTTCAAAAAATTAACTAGTCATTGTTTTTTAATTTTATAAAAATAACGGTTCAAAACAAAAAATTCATACTATTTTTTTAACTAATTTATTACTAAAAAATAAAAAAAGTAAAATACATCACATTTACATTGAAATATATTTTTTTTTTTTGGATTTTTCCAATTATTTAAAGCTTCTACTTTTTGTTTATAATGATTGGAATAGGAAAGTTTGGGTCACCATTTCTATGTATTCCTTTTAAATATGTCGTACAATTGTTTAAATTGATCAATATTCTTTCCGCAGCAGCATTTGAAAAGACTAAAACAAAAATAACTATTTTAAATAATCTGTCTCCCCATGAATTTTTTATTTTAAAAGCCTTTTTCCAATAATATTCTGGCTCCAAATTACTATGAAGCTAAAGTTTTTCAAAATGTAAGAGTGCACGTTGTCGCGAAAATATGTATTCTTGAGTTTGCCGAGCATTACTTCTAATAAAACAAGATATAAAATTGCGAAGTAAATTTTCGAAATATGTTAAAAGTTTCAGACAGGCCTTTGACGTTACGAGCATTTTATGAAAGCAATATATAGCTTTTTGTCTTTTAACATCTGAATTATACTGTCCAAGCATAACATTAGGTGTATCTGGTGCATCCAACTAGATTTTCAAAAGGAATCCATTTCTCTATAGTTGTGCTTTTGAGAAGCTCAAACATTTCTTTTGCAGTCAATGAAAAAAAACGAGAATGAACCCGGGATGTTTTGTCGTTATAGGTAATAAATTGTGACATAATCTATCTAAATACCAAATGGTTAGTAGTTAATGATCCAGCCATTTTTAGTTTAGCTCTTTTAACGCTTCCATTCTATTAATTAAATTTTTAAGTTTTGCCAAGAATATTAAACCTTTTTACATCTTATGACAAAATAATAACAAAAATCAGTGCTACAAAACGTTAAAATTTAAAATTACACATGAATTACACATGGAGCCAATTACACAAGGGCTACACATGAAAACAAAAATTACACATGATATGTGTAATTACACCTAAGGTGGCAACACTGTTATACACACAACACAATGTTTTTCTTTATCACTCTCTGTTGCTGTATCCTTTCCTTTGCTAAAGAAGAAATGTAACCAAAAACGGCAGCAGACCGACTCGATATGTTTTTCGTCATCTTGTATTTGATGTATTTAACCAAACAGTTTTAAAAAACTGAATACGGGATTTTGTTTCTTATAATGTCGTGTCTGCTATTGTTTTTCTTATAGTTGCACTTTTTTGAAGCGTCCAAAAATAGACTGTGTGTGTTTTTTGTTGTTGTTCTTATATTTCACATAAAGAAGTGTTGCTTACGATCAAATAAAAAAATGCAAAAAGACGACAACATTAATTGAATATTACTAATTATTAAAATTATTTGAGCTTTTTAATTAAGTTTGATTATAATTGCTTTTATCCTTTGTATAGCCAATCAGACACACAACATTATGTTATGTCTTATTATGATTTATTATTTAATTTTAACCTCTATCTTTGTTAAATTTTTTTAAGTTTGTTTAAAATTTTATAAATAATAAAATCATTCATTCATTCATTCATATTTAAAATTTTATTTTTAGAATACGAGTATGTCAGGTATTAGTTATTTTGTAAAATATTTGTTATCAGTTTATGAGCTCTTATCTGTAATAAAATAATTTTACGAAATATTTAAATTTGTGTTGCTTGTGAATTTTTGGCATTTCAAATTTTAAAAACATTGTAAAGGGTCTTTCATTAATGTGCGATTAGTTTGGCACTTTGCTTAAGCAAATGGTATTTGACAAAACTGAACGAAAACTTTTATTAAGTTTTATATGTATTCGCACAGTTGCTTAAGTTGACTTGAGGTACATGTAGACGACATGTTTTTTACATCTGACTTGTCAAATTTCCTACTACAAAATACAAACATATCGTGTGTTACCTCAATAATATTGCTTCTGTATAGGCCAGATGCATAGTCATCTGAAAAAATTTCAATTAGAGCGTGCTTAATTTTCTTCTGACACTAGCTCTTTATTACGAAAAAATATATTTTCAGAAATCTATGCCGTAAGGAAACCGGCAGTGGCGGTACACTACTGACGAAATCAACAGCTGGCTGAAGTTAATATTTTTCAATACCGATATATGTATGATCATTTCTCCATTGAATAGAAATTAATTGAAGTTGTCGTATGTTTTGTGGATTTTACATATACATACGACATTTAAATAAACAAACGACGATACAAGAAAACAATTTCAAGACGGCTTAACTTTTTTAGTGCGCAAATAATATATAATATTAAAATATTTTTCAACCGAGAACTACTTTGGTTTCTGCAAAAACTATGCGAAAATAACAGATACAGATGTCTAAGTCAAATTACAGTATGTGACCGAATATTATAAGCCGTCTGTAAAACATGCAAACTCACATGTGACTTGATAATTTGACAAGTCAGAAGAAAAAAACATGTCGTGTGCATGTACCTGCTGATCATATTATGGTTATGGAGCAATTCCATATGAAAACGATCAAAATTGGCAAATTTTTGGACGACCCCTCTCCGATTTTAAAATAAATAGTCTCAATCGATTGCCCAGCAAAAAATAATGTACCTACATATTTTTTTTTTTATAGTGACTGGTTTAGTGGTGGTGTACACCACTGTCATGTGACAAAATTGAAGAATTCTTCATAAGGGACCTCATTGAAAGTTGTTTTAAAAAAAAACTACTAAAGCGATCGCAACGAGTGATAGCTCGTTGGAAAGGTATTGACTCAGGCTTTAATTGCAAAATAAAATTTTCCTAATTTTTCTTAGAAATTTACCTTTAAATTTTCCCATGAAAATTAAATTTTCCGATTTTCCACAGAAGCTCCTAAATTTTCCGGCTAATATTTTTTTTCTTGGATTCCTCATAATTTTTGCTTTAAGAATCAGCAATAAAAAAATGGGCCCCGACTCCTTGTTTGGACAGGAGAAGAGCATTTAAGAGACCACCTTGTTAAAAATAAATTTTAAAAATTATTTTACAGATTTTTTCTTCATAAATGTATTTTATGAAGAAAAAATCTTTCTTATTTTGCTGCTTATACTTAATTACAATATTTATTAAAAATTTCAATTGTCTTGGCATCATTATAAAATTAAAGTAACTTTAAATTTAGCACGTCGGCAGACGAAGAGTACCGCTTTACATTAATTGACATATCAGAAATATTTGGTATGAAGCAATGAAACTTTTGCGTTCCAGTTATAGTTTTGACATTATTATATCTGTTTTGAATTCGTCGCTCCATGGCATCGTGTTCTTTTTGAGTGCATAAAACTGTGTTAATGGCAATTTCCTTGCTTTGAATCCACGAAAACAAATGTTGTACATTTAAGATCTGGTCAGTATATGGCCTTTGCAAACTTGCCTTAGTCGCCATGCGTTTTAGGGTTCCCCCTAACGCATCGCATGGGCCCTTACCGTGGGACGTCGCGAAAAAGTGCCACTCGACCTTGCAGTTTTGTTCTTCTTCAATTATGCAAAGATTGTAAAATTTTTTTTTATTCTTGTACTGAGAAGCAGCGCCGTCTGAGAAAAACGTTACTTTGTCGATTGCATCGAATTTTGATCTTAAGAATTCAAACAGTTTCATTTGAAATAAATAAACGGACACATAATTATGAGCTAAACTCTCCGCGACAACAACAAGGCTTACGGTCTGTAGTTCGTTATCTTCGTTTTTGAAATAAATGCAAAAAGGATGCACCGTGCACTGGTCGTTTGCCCAGTGATAAGCCTGAATTTCATCCTGAACGAGAAAAGTGTAATTCTCGGCAAAGTCGCTTATCACAATGAATTCATTTTGGGCTAATTTCTCCTTACTTTCCTTTAGAAATTTCGATTGCATCTCGGATATGAAATGGTGCGCCTTCAGTTCATTCAACTTGAATCCGAATTCCTCGATGAATTCCGGAATCTGCTTTACCACGGTCTCAAGGAAACATCTGCCGCTGCTAATTATCCACTGTTTGAAATGCACCTCCTGAATTAACAGCTGTTCAAACTTTTCCGCCAAATATTGCTCTAGCTCGTCAATCTTCGGACAATTGTCGCATTTGAACAGATGACAATTTTCCGTGGGGTATGCGCACAACGACTTCGACAGGAGGTCCCTATATGTTTAAATTTCACCGTGATATACTTTCAATTTCTTGCATGGAATGAAAATTAATTTGATGTTTTGATGAAACATGCAAACGCAGACTGAATGCGTTCCGTGCCTGTCTAATGCCAGCACGCATTCTTTTGGTCGTAGGATGGCAAACTTAGAAAATCCCACTTTTTCTGCTGGGTATTTCTCATTGAACTGATGGTATGCTTCGGATAGATTACATAATAATAATCTGCGCTGCTTGTGTACTTTTTCTCCATCTTCACGTGTGATAACATAGTCACGTGTACCTGGGCAGGCGCGGCTGTTGTCATCATTGCAGTAAAAATCTTGAATCAATTTCACCGTTGCTTCGCTGAGGGTCCTTGAGCCAAATTTCTTGGTGGGAGTCGCCAATATGCCCTTCTGTCGAACTAATTCTTTGCTTCTACTCGCGATGTAAAAAGATGTTTGAAACTGTTCAGAAATCTTGCGTATAGACCATGATTGAGGCAGCACAGATAAAATGAGATATTTCTTCGGAAAAGTGGTCGCTAAATTGAATTTTCTTTTCAACTGCTCAATCATTTGTTTGCCGTCATCAACGTCATCTGCTTGACTGCATTCGTTATCAGAGCCTTCATCAAATATTGTCGCGATTGCACTCATAACCTTGCCTTTTTTCTCTTTCCTGTATGTTTCACTTCGCAACTTTCTTTTTCTAATAGGCGTTTCACCTAAAGTGGTAATAGCCTCATTCAAAGGACTCAAAGACATATTGACCATCGGAATGTCTGCCTCACTATCAGATGAAACATTTTGTTCACTTGTCATTTCACTCTCGGATTGTGGCTGCATTTGCTTGTTGAGACAAATCGATTTTACACTTGGGGCAAATGAATTCTGCTTCTTCACCGCATTGTATATTTAATTCATTCATGTATCGCTTCGAAACACCAGTTAATTTTAATACTTTTATCTTTTTCGAACGATGTCCACTCTTGTTAAACGGATTGCAGCAAAATTTATTCATTTTACTTTAAATTGTCTTTACAGCTTCACTCTTTACTTTACAAAAAAAAAAACACTTTAACACTTTCACGTTTAGTATTCAACTGAAATTTGACTCAGAGTGTGTGAAGTATTTATATTTATTTTTTGGTAAAAAATAGGTAAAAAAAATAAGCGATATTTGCTTTTCTTTAATAGGAAAATTTGCGTGAACTACCGGTCATAAAATGTTTTTTAAAGAGGGACTTAATTGGTTACTGCCAATAAGCCGACCACAGGTCATAAAATGTTTTGCAAATTTTTTAAATTACCAGGTAATAAATATTTCGCCATATTTATGGAAAATCCGTGTTTTATGACTTGTTTCTGCACGTGTCATTTTAGGCGAAATATTTATTACCTGGTAATTTAAAAAATTTACAAAACATTTTATGACCTGTAGCCTCAGTCGGGTTTGGTGTGCCATTACATGCCACTGCTGCTATTATCCATGGACTTATGGCCGATCTTGTGAAGGCAGGCAGACCATATTCTCTACACACTCAACTTGGGGCTCTTAAAAAAAAATTGATTTTTTCTTCATAAATGTATTTTTAACAAGGTGGTCTCCTTAATGCTCTTCTCCTGTCCAAACAAGGAGTCGGGGCCCATTTTTTTATTGCTGATTCTTAAAGCAAAAATTATGAGGAATCCAAGAAAAAAAATATTAGCCGGAAAATTTAGGAGCTTCTGTGGAAAATCGGAAAATTTAATTTTCATGGGAAAATTTAAAGGTAAATTTCTAAGAAAAATTAGGAAAATTTTTTTTTTCAATTAAAGCCTGAGTCAATACCTTTCCAACGAGCTATCACTCGTTGCGATCGCTTTAGTAGTTTTTTTTTTTAAACAACTTTCAATGAGGTCCCTTATGAAGAATTCTTCAATTTTGTCACATGACAGTGGTGTACACCACCACTAAACCAGTCACTATAAAAAAAAAAAAAATATGTAGGTACATTATTTTTTGCTGGGCAATCGATTGAGACTATTTATTTTAAAATCGGAGAGGGGTCGTCCAAAAGGTGATCGCTTTCATATGGAATTGCTCTATGGTTTATTGTAAGTAACATGAGAAAAAACAAGTAAGAGTGCAACATTCGGCTGTGCTGAATCATTTAAACCCTAACGAAATGCAGCGTCTTAAACTACTCATCACCCACTTCCACACATTACATTTTTTTTTTTTCGTGTAAAACACACTTCTCCGATCTGGCTAAATTGCAATAGTGAAATTAAACGGAGCATATATGACAGCAACATATAACAACCTTGTTCCCATTATTTCTGAGGTCTTCGGAAGCCCCATTGCAACAGACAGACGGACATCATTAAATCTACTTCGTTACTTATAAGACCCAGAATATTAATAATCATGGTCAAAGATCAGTATTGCAGAAATTACAAACGGAGTAACACACTTATGCATAAACCCTTTCCACCTGAGGTGAAGGGTATACAAAAGTACAATGGCTTCCAGTTCGTATAAATAAAAAAAGCCCGGAAAATTAGAAACTCTACATACCTACAAATGTATATCTAACTCTTAATAAAAACAAACTAATTAAAAAAAATTAACCACACACTTGCTAAAATTTGATTATAAAAAATAGGTCATTAAAATTCTTAATGTTAATTGTAAATAAGACCAAAAGTTTTCAGAGAATTATTTTAATATTTTTTATTATAATGAGAGACAACAGTTATATATGAAACAAAATATCGGTCAAATGCTCGTCACGTTTTTAATTGTAATATCTCTATCCGATAGTCCATATTTTCAATAACTCTGAGACATAATTGATGTTCAATGTCTTTAATGTGACGAATTATCTCATTCTTTAGCTCTTGCGTTGTTCTTGGCTTATTGACGCACACTTTTTCTTTTAAATATCCCCAAAGAAAGAAGTCCAACGGTGTCAAATCACATGATCGTGGCGGCCAATCAACATCGCCACGACGTGAGAGAACACGACCATTGAATTTCTCGCACAAAAGAGCCATTGTTTCGTTGGTTGTGTGGCAAGTGGCACCATCCTGTTGGAACCACATATCGTCCAGTTCCATATCCACAATTTCTGGCCACAAAAAGCGAACACTATTCGCGGTAACTGCTTGGCCGACCTTATTTTCAAAGACCCTGCCAGCTCTTAAATCGCACCAAACAGTCATTCTTTGTGGTTTTCAGATTTCCTACAGACCCGGTTTGCTGAAATTTGCACACAGTTCTTCTGATTGTGGACACATTTGGTCGATTATGCTGACCAAAAAAATCACGAAGTGCACGAAATGCATTTTTATTTGAACGCCCATTTTCGCAAATCGATTCAGCAATCTTAACGCGCTGCTCAATTGTGTACCTCTTCATGGTTGAATTTGTCAAAACACTGAAACAAAGAATTGTCAAATTATGTTGGGCAAAAACCTTGACGTTAACTTGTGACTCACAATTAACACCGTGCGTTATGATTGGACCACTCTTTGTTTATTTTTGTTAATGCAACACGTGTCGAACAAAAATAATTAAAGCCGGTTAGAAAACGTGTTAGATTAAAAAAATAAATCAACAAAGTTGTTGAAAATTCCAAATTGGTATGATTATCGTCTTTCTAGAAGAGTTTTTTTGTATTATAAATATTTCTTTTCTTATCAAATTTGGGCACTTTAAAAAGTGTGGCAGATACTGATTTAAAATTTAAATTTAAGTGTGAAAGTAATTAAAATCCCCTTGTCATGTTAGATAAAGCCATTAAGGGAAAATATCATCCAACATACTAAAACTGAGAGGGATATCTACAACAAACAATTTTCTAAATATCGAGTCGGTATTGAGAATTGCTTTTGTATTTAAAAGGAGAAATTCAAAATATGAATGAATTCAAATGATAAAACTATAAACGCAGCTTAAAAAGTTTTGTTATTTTATTTCTTTGTTTTACATATTAGGATATTATTGTAATAGGACTTGACAGCATACCTTGTAAATACCCCAAATGATTTAACAACCGGATTTTACCTAATGATTCGAATATTAACCTGTTGTTGTAAAGAGAAGCGGGGTTTTCAGTGGATGTCCAGCTGCTAAAGAAGGCATTACGTGCATGGTCTAAGAAATCGAGAGTTTTAGGGATCACCTAAAGAATATTTCCTCCGTTGCAAAAAGGGTGCAGTCAATACCTGGGATTCAACCAAAATTAAAAATTGAGAGATCTCTTGAGATTGTGGCTGACAAGAAATTCTACCGGGTACCACGAGATTCAGTAGTCCCCGGTGACATGCCACCCATCTGACTATTAGTTGAGACCTCCGTTAATATGCTTCTTGCGAGAAATGCTTCCTGTCTTTCAGGGAGATCGTCTTTAAGGAAGTTTAGCCTGTCCACTTATATGGTACTTTCGGCCATGAAGTTGAGTTGTTGTTTAATCCCAAAATCGCGGGAAGAGATAGTACTAAAAAGCCCCTTAAAGGCTGATTTTTCGCCATATTTGCTACCTGCCCACACACGGGGCGGTTGCTGAACGCATGGTTTAGACCAATATGACCATGAAATAAGGCCGTGTCAGGTGCTCATGTAAATGCCTTTTATAACTGTATTAAAAGCACCTGCGAAGTAAGCAGTTATATTAGCTTCCGGAAACTATTTAAGAACCCTGCTTACATATATTTGCAAATGGAAAACTATTTCTTAAAGAAAATTGCTGTTAGAGTTCGAAAATAAACATTAAATATCGCTGCTTAGTGTTCGGTTCGGTAGATTTGTGGAAAACACAAACGCTTTTAGTGTTTGCGTAGTAAATCTTAAAAAAATAACGTTTTCCTGTTCGTCATCTTCGAGCAGAAAAATAATACTATTCTTATCCAACTCAACAAAAATATGAGAACATTTAATTCCGTTCGGGTTTTTTTAAAAAACCACAAACTTTATTGTGTTCGGTTCCAGCGCCCTTTTGGCTGGTAAAAAAAAACCAAAAATTTTTTACAACAAAAAACATATACGAAAACAACAAAAAGACAGCAAAAAAATTTACACAAGCAAAACACATACACAAAACACACACAAGCTGTTCGCGGTCGATGCTAAAACTTTTTGGTTGTTCATTTCTTTATCAATGTAAAAAAAAGAAACATTACAGAACATTAAAATATAATGTTTGCCTACAGTATCAATACAATTGTTCTGTTTTTTAACGAAGAACAGAACACTGTATAATGTTTGGCTCTTTCTTGAAAATAGTTGCGAACGGTATTAAGGGTGGCATTCGTCTATACAATCACTAAAAAATAGATATCGTTATTGGGTGTGTGAGCCGAACGCTAAATAATTTTCTGTTTATTTTCAAACACTGCTTAAAACATAAAATTAAACATGCAACGCCCTGAGTGAATGAGAATTTTTAAAGGGATATGGGACTTTTTTTCATTACTATTGGGCCTAGAAACATAAAATTGCCGACCGAATGCGAAAGCGACCAAGAAGGGACATACGAAGAGTTACTGCCCCTCCGAAAATATCTAATCAATTTTGACGAAATTTAATGCCGTTATTACGGATCACAACTTAACTCAGTTGAGTTGTAATTTTTGAATTTGTATATTTTGGTTTACAACTTTGTAATATTGCTGCGAACGAAAACATCAAAAACTCAACACAACTAGTTGTTTTATTTACACCGTTATAGGCGCCTAAATAGAAAGATCAGCGTTATTAAAGCAGATGGGTTTGCATATGGGTATTTTCACAGGAAAGTCTACTTTTTGTCACGTTACGACACCAACCATTTTTAATTGTTTCCCAAAGCATAATGAAAATATTATTTACTTTTTTGCATTTTGGTGTAGAGCGCAACTAGCTTTACATTTAGTGAACATGGTTCTAAAATACAAGACTAGTTGATTGGTGTCGTAACGTGACAAAAAGTAGACTTTTCTGTGGAAATGTCCAAACATGTTTATCAAAGCCAGGAATATAAAGGGACAGATGGACAACTTCGATTTTGATGAAATTTAAAACTTATGTTGATCGATCTACACACAATAAAACACACAGGTTTTACATTTTTTAAAAGTTAGTCAAAAACTCATTTTGAGCGGGCAACGCCGCGGGAACGGCTAGTAACATATATAATAATCAACTGAAAATTTATTACACTTTTAAAATGTATATTAGAATTCGTTTATTTCCTTTTACTTAATTTCTATTAAACTAGTAAACTTAATTTTAAAATATTAAAATTATATAAATTTTCATATTATTCGAAAGTGTATTCTAAGTCAAATTACAAATTTTAAAAGCTTTTATACTTTAATAGTCTTATTCCTTCAATATTTCCCAGGAATATTTTCTATATATATACATATTTATATATATACATATATGTATTTAATCACTGGTTTTTTCCAACAAGACATTCGAATTTACTTCAGTTTTTGACGTGTATAATAGTATAATAGTGTAAACTAGCCTTAAGAAATAACAGTAAATAAAAATCATATCTAATCTTTTAAATTTATTCTCCTTTTTCAAAACAAAGCAAAATTTTTGCTATAAAACCTTTGCACAGGTCTTCGAAATCATCAGTTAAATTTTTCAACCGTTGAGCAAAATGAAATTTTTAGTTATTTTCGCCTTGGCCTTGGCAAGTGCGTCGGCCGAAATTTATCAACGTAATCTTGTTGTACCTGTCGCTGAAAAGGAAGGTCGCATTACAAATGGCAATACCGCCGGAGTTTTTCAGTTCCCCCATCAAGTTGGTCTTTCCTTGCTAAAAGGTTCACAAAGGCGCTGGTGCGGTGGTTCCATTATCAGCCAGATATATGTTTTGACCGCTGCTCACTGTACCGATGGCGTCTCTTCCATTACTGTGTACTTGGGTGCGACTGTACGTGACTCTGCCGAAATTACCCACACCGTGTTTAAGGACAATGTTATCACCCACTCTGGCTGGAACAGGAAAACCTTCCAGAACGATATCGCCGTGGTTAAGATCCCCTCTGTTACTTACTCTGATAACATCCAACCTATTGAATTGCCCGCCATTTCCAATTCATACTCTGATTATGATGGTGATTACGTTATTGCTTCGGGATGGGGCCGTATCTCTGACTCTGCCAGTGATATGGCCAACAACTTGCAATGGGCCGGTATGCATGTTATCCCAAACCGTGAGTGTGCTGATATTTATGGAGGAGCTATTACTTCCTCCAACCTTTGCTGCGCCACTCCCGGTGGTGTTTCCACCTGCAATGCTGATTCTGGCGGTCCATTAGTTTCGGAATTCAGCAAAGTTCAAATTGGTTTGGTTTCCTTCGGTGCTAAGGCCGGTTGTGAAAAGGGATTTCCCGCAGTCTTTACTCGTATTACCAACTACTTGAATTGGATCGAAGCGAATACTGGAGTTTCTTATTAAATAATATTAATACGATTTTTAAGTGAATAAATATAATTGCAAGTATTTGCAAAATTATTTATAGTTGTTTTATAAAATTTTTTTTTAAAAAAAATTTGTCAGGATTTTGAAAAAACTGTTATAATTTTAGAAAAACGAATATTGCACTTGATCAACAAGAGCGTATTAACTCGAAATTTTTATTTTTTCGCTTTTTAGAAAACATCGCCACGTTAAACATGTTCACTTATACACCAGCTGTAAAAATATCATGCTATTTTGTCTTCTTTTTGGTAACGAAACTGTTGGTCTAAAAATTGATTTGCATATGCCTTTAATATTAAAATAAAAACCCCCTTTCATAAACCTGTTTTATTTTTTATGAATAAGGCCGAAAGTGTTTTGCTTCTACTGAAAATATTTAAATTTTGAATTAAAACCTTCTTTATGATCACGTGCGATATAAGAAATTTTGTTTGGCTTTATCTAACAATGTTTGATTTTAAATTTAAAAACTATTGTCTTTTTTTATAAAAATGAGGTGTTCACAATGTTTTTAAAGCAAAAATTATTTAAAATCAAAGATCCTAAAACATGCTTCACTTAACAAAAAAAAATATATTACAATTATCCCTATGGTTATGCTAAAAAGGGTCGGAATAAAATCAATCGTTTTTAATCTTCACTACAAAATTAATAATAATCGCAGCAAAATTAAGAATATGGGGAGGGCAAATCCCAGAAACAGTCCACCAACCAAAAATTTTTCAAATTAATTTTTGGTTTTTAATAAGATTAGATTAGAATAATAAGACTAGATGTATAATTTCATTTTTGTATTACGAAATATATACAATATATTTCGATCAGTGATGCTAGGAGAAATTAAAAAAAAACCATACTTGCCTAAAAAAAATTCCTTTTTTTCCCCTACATCAAAAAAAAAAATTCGCTATATTTTTCCCTACGTTAAAAATTTAATTAACAACATTAATTAACAACAAGAAAAAAACCATATAAATAAGAAAATGCCATACACGCACATACAAAAAAAATTTTATTTCAAAAATAAGACTGTGTACCAATTTAAATTTAAATTTAATAATTTTTAGCATAAATAAAAAAATAAATAAAAGGGAAGGCTCTGTAAAATATTAAAAAAAAATTTTTCTTCAGTTCCCCTGAACTAATATATAAAAAAAAATTCCATTTAAAAATATATCCTTCCTTATCCTTAAAAGTTTTAATTACACATTTTGTCAAAATTCGAAGTTGTATTGTTTTATTTAACTTAATTTAAAAGGTGTGATTGGCTTTTTACATATTAATTTCAATGTAGATATTTCAGTCATTATATAACCTATTTTAATATTCGCATATATTTTAGTCAATGTGAGTGCGAATGCAAATAGTGAAAATAAGAAACTAGTTCGCAAATGCGAACGCGGAAATTCGTAAAAAATAATTGTATATAAGGGGCGCCACGAATATTCGGCTAAGCGGATGTAATGATTCATAGTGTAGGATTTCTGTTAAAAAATTCTACATTTGTACTTAAATGCTATTGTAACTTACGTATTTTTTAGACAATATATTGAAAATGAGATACAATTTTGAAAGTTCCCTAGATTTTCCTTTAAATAAAATATCTGTAATTTTTCCCCTACGCTTGAAATTTTCCGAATAAATCCCTACAAAAAGGGAAAATTCCGTACAGTTGGCATCACTGATTTCGATGATCATTAATACAATAATTTTTTACCAAATCCTACCCTAACCTTAATCTCTTAATATTAAACGTGAATTTAATATTATTTAAGGTGCTTTATGTGCTTACAGCAGACTACTGGAAAAACTGTAGAGTGCGTTGCGAGACGTGCGTCACAAAGGTTTCACGGCTTTTGTCAAAAAATCACAACATTTTTTGGCTGTGAATAAGTGATTTTAGATTTCTCTTATATTCAACTTTCTTTTAGGAATTAGATTTTGTATACCTTGTGATGCAAAATTCGCTAAAAATTACTTCAACTTTTAAAGTTACTTCCACTTTTTGTGGCGTGCGTCGCAAAACTTTGTGATCAATTATTTCGCAGCAAATACGTAAGTACATTTTAGGGATGCCAAACGGGAAATCCCGAAATCCCGAACCCCGGGATTTATTTTTTTTTAGTCCCGCGATTTTTAATATATCAACTCTTGTGTACAAAAATGTTCGTTTTTATTGAATTTTTAAGCTTTGTTCACAATCAGAGCAGCAATTTAATTTTTTCTTCTATCGTTTTTCTTCCCAAAGTATTTCATATATTTTCCTTTCATTTTTAGAACAAAAATGTAACTAAAATTTTTTTAAAAATGTAACAAAATTTTTTTATAAATGTAACTAAAGTTGAGTCAACTAGAACTTCAGCAACAATTTGTATGAAATTGTTTCTGACGTTTAAAATAATTTTATTTAGTTTTGAATCATAGTATAATAAGTACCAGGTATGTTCATTAGGGAGAGTTTTCATTATTTACCCATGTAATGTCAAAATAATTTATTTGATTTTTAATTAATTTTTTAATTTTTCCCATATTTTCTTTTGTTCTTTTCTAACGACTATACCTTGTACTTATTCTACCATGGTTTTGAATTAAAATTTTAACATAATGTTGTAAAAAATAATAACAAATGCATAATATTGTTGTGGCTAAAATTTGCAAACGGTTTCTTAATGCAAAATGTGTGTGGTTGCAAAAGAAATTGTTGCTCTATTATGAACACCAAGTAAAAATGTTTTTTTTTATTGTGAACGAAGCTTTATACTCTATACAAAAAAAAAAAAAATTATTAAAAATTATATTTCAGTTGCATTTTTTTGTTTTTATAATTCTTATTTTTGAGTTACATTTTTTTTTTTTTGACAACGATTATTCAAAATTTATATTTTTTGCTTGATACATGACGAATATTTATTTCATGATTTTGATATTTTGCTTATTGATTACCATTATTTTAAGTTGAAACGAAATTTGCAGATTCACCTTTCAAGCCTTTTTTACAATTATATAATTATATAAATAATAATGATTAGTTTTATGCAAAATAGAGAAATCAAAAATAATTGTTACATATCAAGCAAAAAATAAAAATGATTAAAAATCGTTATTTGTCAACAACAAAATAAAAATTATTTACAATCCAATTTAAGTAATATTCAGAAACTTAAGAATAACCCCCATATTCATAAAAAATATTTTGATTTTGAAAAGTCGTTTCATAAACATGTTATAAGCCTGAAAATTTTTTTATGAATATGAGGGTAAATGTTTATATGCTTACAACAATTAAATCGTAATTTTTATAAAAAATCTAATATACCTTTCGGTCCATTAATAAAAAAAAAAATTAAAAATTAGCCTAAAAATATACGTTAAATAAAATAATTTTTTAAACATAAACGCAATCTGCCATATTCACAAAAAAAAATTATTTAAACTTTAAATCGATTTTTAGAAACATTTGTATGAAAATTTTGTTTTAAAATAAATTTCAAACGTAATTGAATTATTGATTATGAATGTCGCAGTAAATGTAGCCATATCAGTACCCTGGAGGTATACTGCACTATGTCGACATAGTGTTAATGTTTTAAACTCAGCGGTTGAGCGGTTTGCTGTGTATTAATGTGTTGTTTTAATCATTATTCAGTTAAATTATTATGGAAAAAAGTTCACGTTCGAAATGTCACGTATCGACAGAGATTTTGGCTTAAACAAAAAACAAAAAAAAAATACAGAAGATTTTGGAATAAAACCAACCAAAGACATTGAAATGTTACATTGCTACGTAAAATTCTGAAAGTAGTTTGACTAAAAAATTCTGCCAGGTTTCGCTGAATTACGCCTTTTTATACATGTTTGTGGCCTACTTTTATTTTTTTCACGTTCGACCCGCTACTTTTTTTGCCATTATCTTTGACCTAGAATCGCGCTTTCCATAAACTTTAGCATAGATAACAGTGCTTTCTTAGTGCTATAATTTAAGGGTTAAAAGAACGTAAAAATATTTGTTGTTAAAAATGTTATTGCATTTTTGATGCGTACGACCGTCACGTTCAACACTATGGAGGTTAGCAACCGATTCCAATACTCTTTAAATGCCGTTTTAATTGAGTACCGGTATTGAAACCGAAATTATTATTTAACGTAAGATACCCTTTATACCGGTATCATAACGGTATGACCTTTTCGATATTAAATAATAATACAAATTTTTCAAAGAATAGAAAAAAATTAAAAGTTTTAAGCAGTGTTCGAAAATCAACCGAACATTTACACATATCTAATTTTTAGTGATTGTGTAGAAGAACACAACCCCTTATGTCGTTCGTAACTTTTTTCAAGAAAGAGCCGAACAGTATGTAGTGTTCTGTTCTTTGGTAAAAAAACTGAACAATTGTAGTGATACTGTAGACAAACATTATATTTTAATGTTCTATAATGTTTCTTTTTTTAACATTGATAAAGAAATGAACAACCAAAAAGTTTTAGCAACGGCCGCAGCACGAACAGCTTGTGTGTGTATATTGTTAATTAATTTTTTTGACTCCCAAGAAAAACTATGGTATATGTTTTGTTTGTGTAAAACTATTTTGATGGCTTTTAGTTTTTTTTCGCATGAGTATCGCACAACAATAACGAACTAACACTAATGAATTGAACCGAACACAATGAAGGTTGTGGTTTAAAAAAACGGAACGGAATTAAATATTCTTATCTTTTGTTGAGTTGGATAAGAACAGTATTATTTTTGTGTTTGAAAGATGACAAACAGGGAAACGTTGTTTTTTTTAATAATTTACTGCACAAAGACCATTAGTTTTTGGTTTGTCCACAAATCTACCGAAGCGAACACTAAGGAGCAATATTTTGTGTTTATTTTCGACCACTGATTTTAACAACTTCAAAATTTTGTGTCGATATTTTATTTTTACATTTCATGGCCAATTTGTATCCGGAAATTCTTGTTCTAAAATTATTCTATGTAACAGTTGTTTTCGTTACCATTACACTGGTCTACAAATTTGGAAAAAAAAATTGACTGCAGAAACGAAGCATGTTTTTTAACTAATCTGGGGGTGCGTTGAATTCGAATCTGGCATCAAAATTGGGCTATCACGTCGTGTTCATTTTTTATCGCATGCTGGCAATACTGAAAAACAGTCAATACTGACACAACAATTTCACAAATAGTTATTTGACAGAAGCCCACATTCATTCCAAATCTTCATAATAGTAGCGTTTAAACATGTCAGGAAGATCGTGTGTTACTGATTCAAGCTATTTTTGCTATCTGTGAGGTGAATATTTGGCTGAAAAAAACGGATATGCAATAACAGAATCATTACAATATGCATTTTTACATTATTTTGGCTTTGCAGTCAGAAACTTGGAAAACCCGTGGACACCGACAATGTTTTGCATATTCTTCATTCGCATTAGGAGTAGTGAGCGCGAACAAGGGGAGCGTACTCTCCAAGATTTAATGAAAAGTGAATAAATTTTTCAAGGATTTTGAGACAAAAGCATGCTGGGAGACTATTGCTGGACTCTAATAATATGTGATACGGAACCAACAAAATACAAACGACGCTCAAATAAAGCCATTCACTTTTGAAAATGCATTGGCCCATAACTATAGTCATAAGCAAAGCATAATTTAAGAGTTCTAAAGTAAAATTTTATAAAAATAAACTTTTGATCTGCTATAGATAAGCAAAAGCATACTTTACAAGTTTAAACCAATGTTAATTTTAAAACCAGCTGAAGTTGTTTTTAACTCATTTAACAACAGCATCAGCTGTTTTTCGCCAAACAAAAAAGTACTTGCAAAAAGGTAAAATTGATTTATATGTATTTCAAGATATTGTCCGATATTTTGCAATTATTTATGATTTTGAGGAAAACTTTTAGGGAAAGAAACACAAAATACATTGTATAGGCACTAATTGTGTAAAACTCAACGCCAAAAATTAAATTGAAAGCAAAAACGAAGCCAAAATATTTTGTAATTTTGTTGTTGCTTTTTACATAAATTCATATTGCGTATTAAAAATTTTCAACTCCGCAAGATATGCAGTGTTTTATTTATATTTTAATTTTCAATGTCAGCTGCTTAGAGTTGCCCCATGCTTATGTTTTGTTCAGTGTTGCCGTTAGGATACGAAAGATAAATTTTTCGTATCTTTTGACTACTTCAGGTATCATGTATAATCCTGACATTTTTCGTATCTTTTGAATTTGTACGCAAAATGTACAGAAACAAAACAATCGAGAATTTTAAGCCAACTAAAACTTATTAAGAATGATCATCGTAACTGACTCAATACTAATACAATAGCAGCCAAGGCGCAGTGACTAAAAGGTCAGGTCAACTCTACAACAACACTGCTTCTGTGGTCGGATTGTCAAAAATATTGCTAGTAAAATAAGGTTAGTTTACATAAAAAATTATTTTGCATACACACTTTCCCAAGTCGAAAAAAAAAACACCATATGTTGACTTGACCCAACCTTCTAGTGAATTCGCCTAAATAGCAGCTTTGATAATGGTGACAGACAACATTATGGGGTTGCAGCATATGATCCACCTAAATCGATGATTACTAGTAGTGCGAAATTGTTCTGAGGAAATATGAACATCTTTTTTATTTTCAGGAAATTTATACATATGAACGTTGATATAATCGCCTTAGCATAAACGCCTTAACTCGTATATTAATTTTTACAAAAATGAATTTGTTTTGATAACATCCAAAGATAATTACATATAATTAATTTTAAAGTTTGCTTACTGTATTTTTAAAAATTACATATCTACCTAATATTTATGACTTTCTTTACAATATTCATTTAATTAGAAATAAAAATGCTAGTCAATAAATATTAAACGTTAAAAATGGATTTTCAAATTTTTTTCAAAACGTATCTTTTTATGAAAAAGTGTATCTTTTTGGAAACTGAAATGTATCTTTCTCGAAATTTCACTGGACTAAAAACATGTCAAAAAACTGACGTGATAGAGAAAAACCAATTACAGATTCGAATTCAGCCTACCAAATTGCCCTAGGAAAGATATTTGGTTGCTCCATTGCAAAAATTTGTTGGCTAGTGTTTAAATGCTGTTTTTATTTTTTTGATTTCTGACAGTAGCTTAAGCCAGCTTATGCATATTATAGTTGGGCCTTATAGTTATAATCACAGCAAAATTAAGAATTTTCCGAAACAATTTCATCGGACTTAAGAGAATTTTACAAAGAATTGAATTCAGCATTTAAAAACTACAGTCAAAGTAGAAAAACTGCCATTTCTTCGACTTCTTAATTTGTCATTGGCCATTGCTGTTACTTCTGACTGGAAAAGTTCTACAAAAATTTTCGATTTTTGTTCGACAGTTTTTGGTTTTGTCTGCTGTTTTTTAAACCCTGATTGAATTGTATTCAAAATCACAATAAAAAATTTATTGATAAAAAAATAATGTCTTATGTGCAATTAAGTGTAAAAAAGTATTTTGTTTGCTACAATTTTTTGTGATAAAGAGTTAGTAACGCTGCCTACGGGTATTGTACAGCTTTCTATTCGCTTTTCCCTTTTCTCCAAAAAAAAGACTTGAAGAGTCAAACTTTAGTTGTGTAAACCAGCGCTTATTTTCTCGCTGACGCTTTTACACTATAAAATTCTCTATCTCAGATGCTTTAGTTTTTATTAAAGAATTGTAAATAAAAAAAAAACAGCGTTTGCTACTTTATTGCCTAACACTGTTAAAATGTCATTTGAGGAACATTTTAAAATTAAATTCGTAGCTTTATATATTTTTTCCCTTGCGTTAAAATTCTTGCTCTGTTTTAAATAAAAATTTAAAAAAAAAATCATTTAATTTTACTCACACAAGCGTAAGTGTACTTTTGTATTTTCCACCACTGTTTTGATGTCATCTTAACAAACTGTTAATCAAATTCTCAGCTGCATTTTTAGTTTCAGATATATTAACGAAACTATAAACGAAATATTTTCATTAATAACCTCTAGATAATTTCTAATTTTCAGCATCTTTTAAAATTTTTCCTAATTGAATAAAAAAAGAGGAAATTGACAAAAAAAAAAAACAACTAAACAATTTTAGTAATTTTATTAAGCGCCTTAAAATCTAACCAATTCTTTACAGCAGAGAAAAACCCCTACAAATTCAATTATATTGAGACATGTTCATTAAAATTCTGCTGTCGTTTTGTTGCTGCTATTTTGCTATCAGCAACAAAATAAAAACAGCAAAAAAAAAATAAGGCTTTTAAAAAAATTGTCAAATCCCAAGAAAATTATGTATTACAAAAAGTTTGCAGTGTGTTTTAGATTTTCCCATTATTATCTTTTTGCCATGTCTCTCTCCTTAGGCACACACAATATTTTTCCCATGATTAACCCATTTCAAGTGCAAAGCTAAATTAAAAGTAATAGAAATAAGTTTGTATATTTTAGCATTTCTTTATGATAGAGAAAAACCAGTAAAAGTACGATATTCGGCTTTGACGAATCTTTAATACCCTCGAATAGCTTAGAAATGGGCTTTATATGGAATCTATAAATTGTAAGCTAATTGTAATTCGTGGCCTAATTAAAAAAAAAATTACCATGATTTGTTTTAGCAATAATAAAGAGATCGTGCGATTTGACACCTTTAACTATTTTTTGTGGGGTTTTTTAAATCGAAAGTGTACAGCAATAATACCACAACAGTCCAAGAGCCTTAAAACAACATTATCGAGTAGATAACAACCATTGACGTTAGTTAATTGAAAAAAGTGTTTGAGAATTTAGGTAAAACATTGGGAGCCTAGCCTGCCAAGCATAATTTTTAATTTTTAACAGAAACCTATTTGTAATATATTAAAAAAAAATAATAAATATTTTTAATATCTCAAAAAAACCTCTTTTTTTATTACAATTAAAATATGTGTGTGAAGTTAAATTTTAAAATTTATAACTCTAGACACTTTCTGTTATGTTTACAGCACAATGTTCACCACTTAACAGACCTAATGTTGACGCTGTAATGATGGATGAGTCCAGATTTTTTTTCGCCCATGTTGACTCCTTTTCCAGAAATCTGTACCCATGTTCTGTAACTTTAGTGAGAACTTCTCGCATCGAAAAGATGTGAAACAAAATATTCCATCGTTTCTCGAAAAGTGAGAAAAAAGTGTGTCTGTAACTTATGTCGAAAACTATCAAAAGAGATTACGTCGTTACGTTATAAAAGTCATAACATTGCACTCGAAGCCGATGTGACATTGCAGACGTTGAGGACGCCAGTCACACATATAGTTAACGGCGACCAAAATTTACTAAAATTGAAAAATTTTCAACGACGGCGGCGAAAATACAACCGTCGGCCATGCCAAATATTGTAAAGTGCGACTTTAATGTTTGTTGTTTGTAAACGAGCTTTGAAAAAATTCGTATATTTTATAAAAATGGTAAAAGAAAATAATTAAACAATAAAAAAAGGGCCAAGAACATAATTTTATTATTATTATTCTTTGCAATTTGCATTTTTAGTTGTTTTTTAGTGTTAAAATTTTTTTCTCGCCCCATTTTTATTCGTGAGTTTTTTTGACAGTCCAAAGCGGGAACTTTTCTCACCAAAATGTTACAGACACACTTTTTCTGTAAATTGGCGAGTAATTTCCTTGCGTGACAGCATGTACTCGCCAAAAAAAGTTACAGACACAGTTTAGTGAGAAAAACAGCTGTTTGTTTCAATATACGGCATTTTTGTTCTATTTCACACATTCACCCTAGAGAATTCAAAAGAGTAAGTTGTCCATAAGTCGCTACGAGTCGCTCTGTTAAAAATTCTGGGGATGGAAAACGATGGAGAATTGTATTATCCACAAATCCTAATAATTTTTTTGTTCGCTCACGTTGACCACGTCAAGTTTTTAGAGATAAAAAAAAGGTTTTAATTCGTTTCTTGTATAAAAAATCAATAGTTTATTTAAAAATCAATGAATTTTCAAAAGTGAATGCATTTATTTGAGCGTCGTTTGTATTTTGTTGGTTTGGTTTCCCGTATTATTAGAGTCCAGCAATAGTCTCCCTGCATTCTTTTGTCTCAAAATTCTTGATAAATTCTTTAAATGTTTATTAAATATTGGTGAGCACGCTCTCCTAGTTCGCGCTAACTGCACCTGGTTTTTTTTTTTTTAAATCTAAATGCGTAAAATAAATGTCGGTGTCCACGGTTTGTCCAAGTTTCTGACCGCAAAACCAAAATAATGTAAATATGCATATTTTAATGATTCTGCTATTGCTTATCCCTTTTTTTTCAACCAAATATTCACCACACACAAAGCAAAAATAGCTTGAATCAGTAACACACGATCTCCCTGACATGCTAAAACACTACTATTATGAAGATTTAGAATGAATATAGGCTTCTGTCAAATAAATAATTGGGAAATTGTAAAGTCAGTATTGACTGTTTTACAGTATTGCCAGCATGCGAATAAGACGTAATAGTCCAATTTTGATGCCAGATTCGAATTCAGCGCACCCCCAGATTAGTTAAAAAACATGCTTCGTTTTTGCAGTCAATTTTTTTTTTCTAAATTTGTAGACCAGTGTTATCATTTTGTTTGAATAAACCATGCGATTTTTAATAGATTACTATGAAATGGATAGTCTTGTCGATTCGTTTAAACATTTGCAAATGATGAAGTAATTAATTTATTAAACGAAAAAATCTCAATAATTTTAAATTTAATTTTTTTTTTTTTTTTTTTTTTTGCCAATTTAACACATTTTTAAAGTAACAAACGAGTGTTAAATAAGTTGAAACACAATAATTTAGAAAAACAAAACCTTTTGATAAAAAGAACATGTCATGTAACATTACAAAAAGCTCAAAAACTACAATTTCGTGTTTTAGACATTTAACTCAATAAAATAAAAATAATAAAAAAAAAAAATTGCAACATAGTCTTTTGTACTAAAAATAATACAACTAGCAAATATAAAAAAAAAACTTATATTGTAAACATACTTGAAACTGTCAGCCAAAGTGTCAATATTAGTAAAGTGTTGCTTTGTTGTGTCTGTCTTTTTAGATGGCAAAAAAGGTCAACATTACAAAGATTTTCAGCTTTAAGCCACTAATACCACAGCCACCACATCCATTACTTCCACTACTTCTACTGCCATTCATACTCCAAATATAATTTTAAGCTTCAAGGTTGATCTACAAACAATCAGACAGTCGAATCGAACATCGAACCAACATGTGGTGGTTGCAGTATTTCAGCTCGTACGAACAAGTTCAAAACAATTGAATACCGAAATGAAAAACTACAAAATAAGTTTCAATTCTTGCAAAAAATTAAAAAAAAGTAAAAGTAAAGACCATAACAATTGGCATTTATCAATATTTTTTTTCGATAATGTCAGACATAAAAATGCATTACGATGCACGATCTGTGTTTTAGATTTCCATCTTAAGGAAGATTCGTTTTAAGTGTAATTATTCTGCTGGATAAAATCATAGCCAGCTTCTCTCTTCCAATTAAAAAAGCTTTTGTTAGCTCACGTCTCGTATAAGGAAAGACTCTATGCCTGTTTAACGATTTCGAACGTCAACGTTCGCATAGAGAATTATATTATCGCATAGAAAATTACATTTGAAACAAACGGTACTTAGAATCATTCCTAGGAAGTTCATATGTGCTAAAAAGTTGTTTACTGAGATCTTAGGTACATTTTTGTAGTTGATTGTTTCCTTAAATTTTTAACGATTTGCTATCTATGGACCTGAACAGGGGAAAAGAGGTAAAAAAAAAATCGAATTTTTTAAAGTTTTTTGCGATTTTGATCTTGAAGATGAAGTTTTTTTTTTGGATTTTACATGATTACAATTTTTGTTCTTTTTGGCAAGAGCTACAACTTTGCCTCAGAGGGTAAATCAACATTCCGAACGGCTTGCAAGATATGAGCCTGAAAAATTATCACTTTTTTGCAAAAATGGCACCGAGGCCCCAATAAAAAAAGTGCACAACTTTGGGCAAAACTGGGAGACACGGGTCTTTTTTTTGATCTTTTATCACGTAGAGGTGTCCGTATATGGTTATTTTTTTCGTGTTGCACTGTGTTATTAAGAAATAATCTTACTAATTTCTATGTTTTAAACAAAAATCTCTGGTTTGCTTTCGATTTCCTATCAAGGAAGAACACCGCTACCTCTCGTAGACATCCATTAAGATCCTCTTTCCATTAAGGCAGAATTTTTTAAATGACGTTATTTTGCTAGAAAGAATTTTCTCTAAGCCTCGTCTGTTTATTAAGAAAGACTATCGTTATATGTTGTCTTTCTTTTTTAAGAAATCATGGTAACAACTCGCGTTCTTTTTAAGAAAGACTCTTAATGGTTACTGTATTCCTAATGAAAAGAAAGACTCAATTCTTTAGGTATCAATTATTTAGGAAAGACTACTACTTCTAGCTCACCAAAGATCTCGCAAATTTTTTTCTATCAAGACAAAAACTTGATAACTTATAAGTTCTCATTAAGAAACCCAATCGCTAGATGTTACTTTCCCCCTGAGGGCGTAGTTAAAGCATCTGGAGGAGCTGCGATGCGCCAAACATCCGAATGGCAGGGATCTTTGGGTTCCTAAGATTTCAAACGAGTCCAAGGTTTCACCTCAGTACTTAAATGATGTGCCACGAGAGTCAGTAGGTAAGGTTAAGTTCTACTGGCTGCCGCAATTAAGCACAGCTCAGGTGGGCCCAGTAATAATTTCCCGTTGTGTTACTATATTGCACCGTCTCCCAATGTTAGTACGTAGATATTCTTCACACAGCCATCCAATGAAGGAATGGACCCTGTTCAAATCAATGTCAGAGAGACAGATTTTTTCCCGGATTTTTCTTTGACCAAACAGCTCGAGTCACAGGTCTCCGAATATCCTTTTTTCATCTATGATGGGCCAGATTTTTCTGTATTCCCCACATTTAAAAAAGGTTTATGCCTCCCCTTTTGCTACACTAATATCCACAAATATTTAGACATTAATTGTGGTTTGGTCAACATTCATTAAACATTAAACAAATAGAATCATTTATTTTTTTATTATTTATTTCTTAAAAACATGTTCGCGAGTCACTCCTTATTTTAAAATAATTAAATTTCCCAACATGGTACTTGTAAACGCCAAAAACTAAGCAAAATAAAATGCCCAGAAATTTGTATTAATATTTCAGTTCTTTTTTTTACAATTAAAACACACCTTTTAATGAAATGACCTCCATTACAATTTGTGAGCAATAAATAATACACAAGAAGTGTTTTTTTTTTCTATGAAAGACTTCAAAAATTTGTCCACTTTCACATGTTATTGTTGAGTTAAATTTTAGCTGAGTTTGAGGTAGGAATATTATATTACATAAAATTACAATTTCAAAATTGAGGGGCGCCACTTGTTGTTGTGTGTGGTGTGCCTTTATTTCTGTTTGATGTGTTTTTCCCCCAATTTTTATTGGACTTGCAACACCACAGTGTGTGATAAGACGCAAGTGATACGATTGTTGTCGTTCCCCCCGTTTATTTTGTCAATTGTAAAATGTTGTAATTTGTTTTGATTTCACTGGATGGGGGTGTTAAATTGCTATTACGGTGGCACTTAATTCGATCAGTGGCAACAATTTAAAGAGTCATTAAAATTTCAAGTGTTTTTCTTTTAGTAAAGAGGAACATTGTCATTGAAATTCGTAGTCAATAAAATTTACTGTCACTTGAATAAAGATGTTTTCTTGAAGTGTATATAAGCCTTTGAATTGGAGGTGACTAATGCTAAAGTCAATTGTAAACTTGTTCAACGCAACATTTTCTCAAAACTAAAGCGATTCTTAGGGCATTTAACTTTTCTTTTTTTTTTCTTGAAATCTTGAAGGTTAAATTTTTATAAATCGCAAAGCCAGATGATGTCTTATCACCCGGCTTTAAGATCTCGTCCATTTCACCCAAAATACTTGAACATGCTCTAAGAATCTTTTAACTTCCTGCATTATAAATATACAAAAACTCCTAAAACTTCAATTTAATCAAGCATTTATTTAAAAATTATTTATTTTAATCGTTTAGTAAGCGATGCCAGTGTTGGCCTGTATCCAGGGCAAGTAAGAAGTGACACGGGTGAAGGCAGCCGGGTAACCCTTTTCACAACCAGCAGCAGCACCGAAGGAAGTCAAACCAACTTGAACACGGTTGGATTCCAAGACCAAAGGACCGCCAGAATCACCATTGCAGGTGGATACAGCATTGGAAGTAGAGACGCAAATGTTAGAGGAAGTAACGATAGAACTTCCATAAGTTTGAGCACAAACAGAGTTGGTAATGACTTTTAAACGGGCCCATTGCAAGTTGCTGGTAACACCACTGGCAGAGTCAGAGATACGGCCCCAACCGGAAGCAATAACATTATCACCAGCGTAAGTTGAGTAAGAGCTTGAAATTGCGGGCAATTTAACAGCTTGTACCTTAGAGGAGTAAGATACTGATGGGATTTTGATCAAAGAGATATCGTTTCTCAAGTTGTTGCTATTCCAGCCGGAGTGAATAATGATGTTGCTACTAGAAACGGTATAGGTGACTTCGGCAGAGCTGCGAACAGTAGCACCCAAGTACACAGTGACGGATTGAACACCATCGGTACAGTGAGCAGCAGTTAAAACCCATTGGTTGCCAATCAAAGAACCACCACACCAGGCAGAGGAGAAAGCACTTAGTTTCAAGGATAGACCAACTTGATAGGGGAATTGTCCAACGGAGGCGGTATTGCCATTAGTAATACGCCCTTCACTTCCAACAACTGGCATAACAACATCACGAGGTTCAATAGCGGAACCACGAAGATCGTAAGCGGCAGCGGTGGACAAGGCCAAAGCAAACACGATTAAGAATTTCATTTTGTTCTTCAAATTGCAAAAAGCAACTACTGCCTTATTTCGCTACCATCCCAGGTATTTATAGGAGACTGAATCAAAAATTTACCATTAGAATGCTAGTCTTATCAGATATTACAACAGTGCTTGTAAAACGTGTGTCTGCTATTTATGACTTTAAAAAGACAATTGATTGTAATTTTTAGGGAATTAGTTTGTCACTTTTATTAAATACATAGTTTATGAGGTACTTACAGTTTGTCATAAATTCAGCTATAATTATCTAGCAACCGTAACTTGTAGGATAATATTCAAAATTTTAAAAGTACTTTAAATTTGAGACAATGCAGACCCTTTGAGTTATAACCTAAGAAAGCTAGAATTTAATATAGACTTCCTAAATGAGAAAACGGTTAGCTTCCTATTAAGGAAGGCTTAAGCTAACAATTGAGTTCCTTAAGGAGAAGGCTAAAGCAAGTGATTGACTTTCTTAAAGGAAGCTGAAGACTTGCTCAGACTATGAGGGAGTTTACACGGTGTCTTTTCAGTCATGTCTAACAAACACGTCTGTTTTGTTTGTTGGCGGACGGGGTAGAGAAGAAAGAGGGGTTGCCAAACAGACACAAAATGAATTTTCATGTTTTCAATTTGCATGTATATGTAAATAAGACTATTAGATATGAAAACAGACATGTTTGGAAAGACATCGTAAAAAGACAAAAGGTTTTTGGTAGCATGCTCTAAAAAGAATGTCAAAAACAGACATGTCTGGAAAGACATTGTGTAAATGCCCCCTATCTGCTGTGTCGACGACTGCTATGCCGCCGTTATGCCCTCGGATACCCTCTACCTGAAAACGATAACACTTCTTGACTGCCGCTCATCTCTAAATAAGATGGCTGAGCAGGTTGATTTCAGGATCATATGGCTCGTAAAGTACGGCGATAAGCTAGAGAACATTAGGGCCCATGAGCATGGAAGGGGTTAAGGTGCCTCTGCTCATCTGCAAACTCGAACTTCGGCGATCAAATCAGAGAACTGCAAAAATCACTATTTTTCTTGATTTACTCATACGCTTAAATTTACATTAACTCTATGCCTGCAAAACAAAGTTTAACGTTGGTAATATTGACATCGATTCGTTAACATTTTATTTGTGCATGTGTGAGTTTGATGATTGAACGTACTTTGTTTGCATTCATTGATGCGCACGCAATAATACAATTGCTCAAAATCATAAGAAAGACACTCTTAAGGCCGTGTCAGATAAAAATTTTGCTTCGCGTTGCGTTACATATACTTTGACAGAAAAGCGTAAAGCAAAAAGTGTATGTCACAATAAAAACTTTAACAACACTCACACATTATGTGTTAAAAAGAAAATAAATAAAAAAAATTATACTAGAAGATTGTCAAAGCGCGCAAAAAGATGAGAGTTGCCCAACTTTTCGCTTCGCTTTGCGTTAAAAGCAGTTTATGTGACAAGTGCCATATAAACATGTACATTTAACTCAAATGTCAAAGCGTATATGTAACGCAACGCGAAGCAAAAGTTTTATCTGACACGGCCTTTATGCTTTTGCATTATGCTTTGCTTGATTTCTGGCTTTTTTGTTTGTATTTTTTTTTTCTTTACCAAAGCAATCATTGTCGGACCAAAAACACAAACATCTTAATTGACGAACGAAGCTAAACGATGTTATAAATAGCAAAGCACGATGTGCATTATTTGAATGACTGCAAACCAGCAGCGAATGTGTGTGTTTGCGCAAGTTTGATTGTATGAACGCAAGCGAGTGTATTTGTTGGTGTTCATTGAATGCGAATTTTTGGCAATCACACAAAGCCGTTCTCTGGATCGAATAACGATATTGCTAATGACAAATGGGCCAGGGATGTCTGTTCTATCAATGGCAAAGAGGGACGTATCACTTTTGGTATCTGTTGTCACGGAACACTGTCGTGGATAGGCATGAACAGCGTCTAGGAGCCGAGCACCATGAGGAGAACGTAGAATACCTTCTCTATCACTGCCCTGCATTGGCAAAAAGGCGACTGGCCAAAATGGCATCCGCCACCTTTGAAGGACTAAACGATATCCCTGGCGTGGAACTGAAGTGCATTTGCTTTCTTAATGGAAAATAAGAGCTAATTGTTGGCTTAATGGTAAGGCTAGATTTAGCTATTGGCTTGAAATATCTTTCTTGATGAGAAAACTAGAGTTAGGGGTGAAAAAAGGCCAGAGTTTCGCTTCTTAATTGAGAAGGCAACATTTAGCAACTGACATCGAAATAAAGAGCTAAATATCGGCTAAGAGCTATGGAAATGCTAGAGTTAATGAAATGCTTCCGCTAGGCTTCCTAAATGGTAAGCAACCATATTAGGTTTCCTAAGAAGAAAAGTTAGAGCTATCAGAAGTCTTCTATTGCACAATGACTACAGCCTGTAATATAGTCCACTTTACTTAAAATAATCTATTAAAAAAAAAATTCTAATCGCACCAAATTATCAAATCAAAGTTTGAATAAGGCCAAGTACGTATTATCAAAATGACATATGAATTTATAATATTAACAAAGCTACTGTTTAAAAATATTTGCAATTTTAAGATTTTGATAAGATACTTAGACTCAGGTACGACAACGTAATATTACTAAAAAAAAAACCCAATCAATTGTAAATGTGAAGATATTAAATTGATTAAATCGAAGGTTTTTCCCTTGTACGAGTTCTTTTTAAAAAGGCAATAAAGCAATAAATCAAATTGAATGGCATTATATATCATTTTGTTATACAAATAAATATTTTAGCTATAAAACCTTTTCGAACGTCTTCAGAATCTGTAGTTGTAATTCTTACTCGTTCGGCAGTATGAAATTCTTAGCTATTTTTGGATTGCCGTTAGCCAGTGCCTGGGCCGAATTGTTCCAAATTAACGTTTTTGTGCCCAACGTTGAGAACGAAAGTCGGCAAAACCGCGACTGATGGTGATTGTTGGTACCAACTTGGCCTTTCCTTGAAGTTTATTGCTAAGAATCTACCTGCTTGGGTGGTTCGTTGATTGGCAACCGCTAGATTTTGACTGCTGCTCACAGTTTCGATAGTATTTCTTTCAATGCTGTGTACTTGGGTGCTATCGAAATTACCAATACCTTGTTAAAGGCAAATATTATCATTCACTCTGGCTGGGACAACAAAACCTTAAAGATCGGTTTATAACTGTTTGAGATTCCCTCTCTAACTTTCTTTTAAAACTCTTAAAATTGCACGCCATTGCCAACTCTTGCTAAAATGATGATGATGATTACTTTATCGCTTCCGGTTGGAACTTTACTGCCTGTTTTTAGAAAACGTAAAAAAGTGAGTGAGTGAGAAATAATATTGAAAACAACAATTAAAAACAACAATTGGTTTTTGTTTTCAATATAATTTCTCACTCACTCACATGTTTACGTTTTCTAAAAACAGGCAGTTATTTCTGACTCTGCCAGTGGTGTGACCAACAATTTGCAATGGAACCGTTTACAAGCCTTCGTTAACACTGTTTAAACTTAAGACAGTGCAATGTTACCTCCTCCAACCTGCAATGATAGTTTAAGCAGCCCAGTTATTTTTGAATCTAACATGGTTAAAGTAGTTTGACATCCTTCGGTGCTAAGGCCGGGTGTAATCGGGGTTGCCGAGTTAAAAGCGACTTGGATTGCATTAAATCAAACACTGGTATCTCTTTATTGAATTCGATTTAAAGACAATTAAAGTTTTGTGAAGTTGTTCTATTCGTATTTTTATTAAAGTTTTTATTAAATGTTTATAAAGTTTTTTTGAGAAATTAGTTTTTGGAATCAACGATCCTAAAATCATGCTTATCTTCACTAGAAGTAAAACTATAAGCTGGGTTGTTATTAAGGTGAAAACTTGCAACAGAAAGGCGAGAGCTTCGAAGTATGCTTCTAAGCCGGTTATTTCTAATCTATCGTGGAGACTACGGAATGTATGCAGCGTTTTCTTTGCAATCAAACAAACTGTGAATTTGCTATGATCAGATGTTGTTGAAAATGTATCAATTTCCCCCGTGGGTATGAAGAAAAACATTGGTGTTACATCCTCTGAACTCTGCCTGGAACTAGGCAGAGTTCAAAATTGAGAGATCTCTTAAGATTGCGGCTGACAAGAGATCCTATCTGAAATTACGGGAGGCAGAGGCCCATCAAAGGACGGCTACAGACTGAGTATTGCGGAGACCCTTTCGGGACCCTTTCAGCTTCAAGGGCTGATGTTCAACCACTTGTGGGGAAGTGAGGCCTACAAGCGGATCTCCCTCGGATGCTGATTGCCTTAAATTTGAGTGTGTTATTTTGCCAAATTATCAGTATGTGTGTTTGTTGGTTGCTCTCACATACAGAGGCGGTTGGTAAACTCATTGTTTGTCACCGCGTGGTGAAGACCAACATGGGGTTGGGTTCCTACCAGGAAGGTGCTGATGTTAATCTTTTCTCACTTTTGACTTTCAATTATGCATCTTAATTGCTGAACAGGAACAATTTAGGAGCGGAAAACATTGACAAACTTAATGCTGCTCTTTGGTTTGAAATGGACTGGGAAGATGGTGATATACTACTGTTTACTGTAAACCTTAGCTATCCCAAAAGACAAATATACGCATATTTTACGCTTGCCACGTTGTTATACGGCAGCTAAACCTGGCTAATGACAGGAAATTGAGCCCAAAGACTGCAAAGACAACAAATGCCTGCGATTAATATGAGGAATATTTTATAAATATGACATTTATAAAATTAAAGCAAATACAATCGATATGACACAATAGAACACTTTGTGAATTGCCTAATGGTAAAAATCAATTGGAGAGTTCTCGGATTACCATTAACAAATATTTATATCTTTTTCTATTGGCTTTTTAACAAAGTAAATTTGTAAAAATTTATTAAAAAATATTAATAAACTGAACTGAGTGGTTGCGGTCGAAACATGTCATGGTAACCTGCCGGCCAGGGTTCGAGCCCCGGCCACGGTCAGGAATGAAAGATTATCAATGACAATTTTAATTAATTTTCATGTCGTAAAATTCCTTTCTTCATTAAAATAATTTAATGAAAATTATATGTGATGAACTTAAGCCTAATTAAAAATATTAAAAATTTTGATTAAAAACCATAAATAGTTCAACAAAATAACCACAATACTAATTAATAAACTGAAATTTTATTGCACTTTAAAAATTTATTTTAGAATTCGTTATTTCTTTTTACGGAACATTTGTATTAAGCTGGTAACTTTAAATTTAAAATTTATTAAATAAATAATTTGTTTTAGCTCGAGGTCTGCTTTTATTCTTTAAATTCTTTATTTACAATATTTCGACATCCTTTGGATGTCGTCTTTAGGAATCTTAAAATAAATATAAGTAAACATAAATCATATTTCTGTCACTATACTATTAAACGTTTAATTTAATTCACTTGATTAAGTTTTTAGGTTAGGTTAGGTTAGGTTAGGTTAAAAAGGGTTGTGCGCCCATGGGCACACCTCCACTCGGAGACCAATACAGTCCATTGTGAATCCCTTCAAAGAAATATAGATAGAATAAGAAGAAGTGAAAGGTAGAGAAAAGTATGTGATAGACGGAAAAAATTAGAAAGTAGGACCAATACCCCCCTTACAGTCCCCTCAACAGAAACAGCCGCGTTATTTCCCTGACAAACCCCAGTAGATCGGCCGGATTACAGCTATGCACCCCAGTTCGTCGTGAAACCTATCTCCTAGCCACTTCTGCATGAGACCCTGCATCCTAGGACAATGGCACAGTACGTGCTCGATCGTCTCTAACTCCTCTGCGTCCTCGCACAACCTGCAAAAGTCCGGTATGGTGTTATCCCATTTGCTCGTAAAAGCCCTAACAGGACAGTGACCCGTCAAGAACCCTATAAGTGTTCTAAGACCAACCCTATCCAATCCCAGTAGAACCCTGGTTGCCCCCGCGTCCAATCTGGGCCATAGGGCCCTAGACACTATGCTTTTACTGGTGAAAAATTTTTTTCTGTGTATAAACAAAAACCATTAAAAAAATTACACTTACAACGAGTAACAAAAACTCACAACAAATAATTTGTAGGTCTATTATTTTACTAATTGAAGCTTTTTTGTCTTGTTTATAATGTGCCTGTAAATTTGAGCGTAATTGTCAGTGTCACTCTTAAAAATCATTCTCTTCTGTAACGGTATGTTGTTTATGTGTAGCATCTCCAGTGTGTGTCTTCTATTACATTTCTTTTCTGTTTGTAATATTTTAACTAGTGTTCTAAAATAAACAAAACATTATTTAGCGTTGGTCTCACACACCCGAACGGAACGGTATCTATCCTTTTAGTGTTTGTGTAGACGAACACAATCCTTAATACCGTTCGTAACTATTTTCAAGAAAGAGCCGAACAGTATATAATGTTCTGTTCTATGTTAAAAAACAGAACAATTGTAGTGATACTGCAGACAAACATTATAATTTAATGTTCTATAATGGTTTTTTTTTACATTGATAAAGAAATGAACAAACAAAAAATTTTAGCAACGACCGCACCACGAACAGCTTATGTGTGTATATGTTGTTTGTGTAAAATTATTTGGCCGGCTTTTTGTTTTTTTCGTATGTGTATTTTGTTTTTGTCAAAAATTTTTGGTTTTTTTTTACCAGCCAAAAGGGCGCTACGCACAACAAAAACGAACTAACACAAATGAGCTGAACCGAACACAATGAAGTTTGTAGTTAAAAAAAAAACAAAAAACGGAATGGAATTAAATGTTCTCTTTTTTTTTGTGGATTTGGATAAGAACAGCATTATTTTTGTGTTCCAAAAATGACAATGAGAAAAACGTTATTTTTTATTGATTTACTACACAAACACTATTATCACTAGGGAGCGACATGTAGTGTTTATTTTCGAACACTGATTTTAACATCTTCAAAACTAGGTGTGTATGTATTCTCTTTTTTACAGTGGGCTACTATTGATGTTTTTTGAGTCGATATTTTATTTTTATATTTTATGTCCAATTTGTATCAGGAAATTCTTGTTCTCAAATTGTTTCTAGTATTGCCAACATACACTTAATCGTAAAAGTTGTTTTCGTTACTGGTCTACAAATTTGGAAAAAAAATTGACTGCAGAAACGAAGCATGTTTTTAAACTAATCTGGGTGCGCTGAATTCGAATCTGGCATTCAAATTGGGCTTTCGCGTCTTGTTCATTTTTTATCGCATGCTGGCAATATTGTAAAACAGTCAGTACTGACACTTCAATTTCACAATTATTTATTCATAATAGTAGCGTTTTAGCATGTCAGGGAGATCGTGTGTTACTGATTCAAGCTATTTTTGCTTTGTGTGTGGTGAATATTTGGTTGAAAAAAGGATATGCAATATCAGAATCATTAAAATATGCATATTTACATTATTTTGGTTTTGCAGTCAGAAACTTGGACAAACCGTGGACACCGACAATGTTTTGCATATGGGAAACTATTGCTGGACTCTAATAATACGTGAAACCGAATTAGCAAAATACAAACGACGTTCAAATAACGCCATTCACTTTTGATAATTCATTGATCTTTAAATAAACTAGTGACTTTTTATGTAAGAAACGAATTAAAACATCTCGAAAACCTGACGTGATATAGAAAAACCAATTACAGATTCGAATTCAGCCCACCAAATTACTTTAGGAAAGATATTTGGTTGCTCCAGTCCAAAACCTTGTGGGCTAGTGTAATTTGATCAATAACAACAAGAACATTAGGAAGCAGACTGAAAAAAGCGAAGAAAAAAGGCGAAAATTAACAAGACAGTAACATACATATGTATGTACTAGGGTATTCAAACGATTAAATGTTGTTCGATTAAATTTGGGCGATTAACTGTTCGAATAATTTCAAATTGCTTATTTTCGATTAACGAATAATTTATGTCGATAAATCAATTAATCGAAAATTTGTTTTTTAAACTATTAGTTTTGTCCTGCTTTTATGTAAAAAACAAGCCGGTACGTTAAAAATACCCTTTTATTGTTTCTTAACTAAGGAACAGTTAGAGAAATTGAAGTTTAAACTCGTTCTTGCCTGTCTTTTACGGTACAACATTGCAATAACCACATGTACGAGTGTGAAGAAATGTACATAACTTTTAAACTAATAGAGGTCCGATAATAAAACTTTTGCAATATAATAAGGGCACTAGGTAATTTCGGTCAACAATAAAAAATTAGGAATAAGTTGGAAAAATTCTGATTTAAATTGGTCATTTCCGGTTTTGCAGATGATTTTTTTTTTTTTTTTTAATTGATTTTTTTAATTTAAAGATCAATCGATTTTCTATAAGAATCACATAAAATTTTTTTTTTTTTGTTTAAATTTTTTTAGTTCGAAAAAATAATTCTAAAAAACTTTTTTTTTTGGAAAACGGCAACACTTTTCCTATAGAACTATAGTTATACCAAATATAAAGAAATTCCAACAAAATTTTTTATTGGGTTGCCCGCTTCGCAAATAACGCCGCATATTTTAATAAATTTGTACAAATTTAAATATGTTCTTGGCCAAATAGAAAAAGATTTAAATATTTGTTAAGGAGAACCCGAGAGCTCTCTAGCACTCAATTTACATGAGGGCTTTTACGACGTCGATTTGTCGACGTCTCTTTTGGTTTGTTGGCGAGCGGTGTAGAGAAGAGTGAGGGGTAAACAAAAGGACTCGTTTTGTGTTGTTCATGTCGTTTTTTATATTTCTCTTTTAACTTTTTCTTTTTACGTTTTATTCTTTTTCTTACTTTGAAGTGTGTGGTTGAAAATACAGTGAGACCTCGATTATCGATAATAGACGCGACCGGCAGCATTCTTGATTATTTATTTTTTGATGTGTTTCTTATTTTATGTAAATATATAATGTATTATTATGTAAACATGAGGAAAAAAGTAATTTTGGCAGAACATGCTTTCAGTACGTTGGGAAATTCTCTTTCTTCGTTTATTTAAATTTGTTTTGATTGTTCAAAAGTAAACGAAAAAAAGATAATTTGTTTATAATTTCGGATAACAGAGGTAATGCCGGATAATAGAGGTAATTTAAATCAATGCAAAAAATTTTTTATTTTCCAGTCAATTGAAGCTGCCGGTTAATCGAATGACGGATAATCAAGGCCATACTGTAAATAAAAAAAAAAGACATGCAACCAAAAATCATCGTATGAACGCAAAGAGATTTTGAAAGTTGCTTTAAAAGGGAATCAAGATAAAACGACGTCGTAAAAGCCCTCATGTGAATTGAGTGTAAATGATTTTTGCAATTAGGCTACTCACAAAGTTTTCTTTTTTGTGATTTGAATTGTATGTATTTGCTATAATTTTATTCTGATGCAGTGTGTCTCTAACGGCCAGTTTTGCCAAGTTTATTATAATTATACTGTTGCTAAAACTGCTAGTTAACAATATGTTTTGTTGATAGTTAATAACGCGCCTGGGACAAATGCATTTAATATGCTAATGCATTGAGAATTTTTTTACAATAAGCCAATTCAATGGTAACGGGAGTTTATTGCATTACCAATAACTTGAAACTATATTTTGCACTTCTTTATTTTTTTTTATCAGAATAATACATTTTTTTTTTTGAAATACCATTAAATGTACAACACGTTTTTTAGTAAAATAAGCAGACGGGTGTCTGGTATTCAGCCTTTTTAGGGAGTACACGGGTAAAACCTGAATTTTGGTACTTTTTTGTCACCCCGTCTATCTTTTAAACCAATAAGCGTAAAAATAAACATTACATCACGTTCGAAACTTATCTAAAAAATACAAAAACATATTTGGTACTTTTTAGAAATTCAAACGTTTAAGGGGTTAAATTTGTAATTTTTGTTGATACTTTTTTTACAAAGTATTTTTCTTAATGCTTTGGCATGTACGTATTTTTGTTGCAGTTTAAGGTCCGCTAAACCTCCTATATTCAGAAAATGGTAGTTATCGTTTTGGAGGAGATCTATTAAAGCAAAAGTTTCTGTACTCAAAAGAAAGCCATTTTAACATGAGTACCCTGTTCTCTCTTCATTCCGCGCCCAGTCTATTTCTCCGCTCGACCGTCCCCTGACCGAATACGAAAGCGACCAAAAGGGCACATACGGAGAATTACTGCCACTCCGAAAATATCTAATCAATTTTGATGAAATTTGAATAGATAGATCAGCGTTATTAAACAGACAGGGTTTATATGTTTTTCGTATATTTATTTTTACTTAATTTCTATTAAACAAGTTAACTTAATTTTAAAATATTAAAAAAATATTTAATCAATGGTTTTTCCCAACTAGGCACTCGAATTTTACCTTAATAAGAAATAACAGCAAAAAAATAAATTATATCTAATCTTTTAATTTCATTCTCCTTTTTTAAAACAAATCAAAATTTTTGCTATAAAACCTTTGCACAGGTCTTCGAAATCATCAGTTTAATTTTTCAAACCGTTGAGCAAAATGAAATTGTTAGTTATTTTCGCCTTGGCCTTGGCAAGTGCGTCGGCCGAAATTTATCAACGTAATCTTGTTGTACCTGTCGCTGAAAAGGAAGGTCGCATTACAAATGGCAATACCGCTAAAGTTGGTCAGATCCCCCATCAAGTTGGTCTTTCCTTGCTAATTGGTTTTCAAAGGAGCTGGTGCGGTGGTTCCATTATCAGCCGCACATGTGTTTTGACCGCTGCTCACTGTACCGATGGCGTCTCTTCCATTACTGTGTACTTGGGTGCGACCGTACGTACTTCCGCCGAAATTACCCACATCGTGTCTAAGGACAATGTTATCATCCACCCCGACTGGAACGGCAGTACCTTGAAGAACGATATCTCCTTGATTAAGATTCCCTCTGTTGTTTACTCCGCCAATATCCAACCTATTGAATTGCCCGCAATTTCCAATTTATACTCAAATTATGATGGTGATTACGTTATTGCTTCGGGATGGGGCCGTATCTCTGACTCTGCCAGTGGTGTGACCAAAAACTTGCAATGGGCCCGTATGCGTGTTATCCCAAACCGTGAGTGTGCCAAAACTTATGGACAAATTATTACTTCCTCCAACCTTTGCTGCGCCACTCCTGGTGGTGTTTCCACCTGCAATGGTGATTCTGGCGGTCCATTAGTTACGGAATTCAGCAAAGTTCAAGTTGGTTTGGTTTCCTTCGGTGCTAAGGCCGGTTGTGCTTTGGGCTATCCCACAGCTTTTACCCGTATTACCAGCTACTTGGATTGGATCAAATCGAATGCTGGAATTTTAAATGAATAAATATAATTGCAAGTATTTGCAAAATTATTTATAGCTGTTTTATTTATTTTTTTTTTTTTTTTATAAAAAAAATTGTCAGGATTTTGAAAAAACAGTTACCCGCTTAAAAAATTGTTTTTCATATGCTTTTAATAAATATTAAATTAAAAAGTGTTTTGCTTCTACTGCAAATGTTTAAATTTGGAATTAAAACTCTCTTTATGATCACGTGCGACATAAGAAATTTTGTTTGGCTTTATTTAAAAATGTTTAATTTAAATTTAAAAATTATTGGCCCATAATCATAGTCAAACGCTAAAGTCGGTTCTTTTTAAAAACAACATTAAAATAAAAAAAAAAAACATTCTTTTAATTATTGTGCTACTATAGTTGAAATTAAAGTATGTTTTAAATTGAACCGACTTTAACTTGGTGCCACCTCAAATGTAGAAAATTGTTTCAGACAACTTACAACAAAACATAAGCATGGGGCAACTCTAAGCAGCTGACATTGAAAATTAAAATATAAATAAAACACTGCATATCTTGCGGAGTTGAAAATTTTTAACAGGCAATAAGAATTTATGTAAAAAGCAACAACAAAATTACAAAATATTTTGGCTTCGTTTTTGCTTTCAATTTAATTTTTGGCGTTGAGTTTTACACAATTAGTGCCTATACAATGTATTTTGTGTTTCTTTTCATAAAAGTTGTCCTCCAAATCATTAATAATTGCAAAATATCGGCCAATATCTTTCAACGTAATCATTTTAACTTTCTGCAAGTACTTTTTTGTTTGGCGAAAAACAGCTGATGCTGTTGTTAAATAAGTTAAAAAAATTTCAGCTGATTTTAAAATTAACATCGATTTTAACGTGTAAAGTATGCTTTTGCTTGTCTATAGTAGATCAAAAGCATATTTTTAATAAAAGTTTACTTTAGAACTCTTAAAGTATGCTTTGTTTATGACTATAGTTATGGGCCAATGTTTTTAAACGAAAAATTTTTCAAAATCAAAGATCCTGAAAACATGCTTCACTTAACAAAAAAAAAATATATATTACAATAATCCCTGAAGTTATGCTAAAAAATGTCGAAGCCATAAAAAGGGTCGAATTAAAATCAATCGTTTTTATTTTTCAATATGTACAAAGTAAGTTTACAATCGCAGCAAAATTAAGAATATTCAAAAACAATTTTGTCGGAATTAAGGGAATTTTGCAAAAAAATTTAATTGTATTCAAAATCACAAAAACACTAACTGAGTAAAATTGAAAAAGTGATGAAGTGTGTTACACATACAACTAAATGCAACGGTTTCTGCGACATCTTCCGACAATAATTAGATATTACTAGAAGTACAACAATAACCTTAAATTGTTTTTGAAGTAAGAAGCTTCGAGCATCGGAGTATTTTTGAAAAAGCTTATGCGCTTCATATTTTGCAAAGCCTACCGGGTAAATGTAGTGTTGCTGAATATTTTTTTACAGCCGTTACACAGTGGACCAAATGCTTAACAAGGTTTATATTAAATACTAGCTTAACGTTCATTAACTTAATTGCTCAGAATTTTTAGTTTTGCACTCGTACTCTTTTAATTCTCAGCCTCTCATTTATAAACTTTAGCGTATGTCTTAAGGCCATGCGTTGTATGATGAATTTCATTTAAAAATCGAGATAAAACTGAAATTTTGAACCCGACCTCCTCAGATATCGATGAAATTTTGTTCATAGCTAAATTTGATCAATACAAACAAACTCTCATTTTTAAAAATTACTGTTTTGCGATTTTTTGGGCGTGACACAGTGGGAACGTTTTCGAAAAAACGCGAAAATGGTCGAAAAGAGCTCCATTTAAACTACAATAACTCAGAATCGGCTAAACCGATTTCCATGATCTTGGTATCATTAAAAAGATATTTTAACAGGCTTTATGACACGTTTAAAAAAAAAAGAAAGAAATACACTGTAAAAAAATTTATAACAAAAAAAAATTTTAACTGACGAAAAAACCAAAAAGATCAAGGGTTTTTTTACAGTGTATTAATTTTTTAGAAAGGTTTATCCTTCATCTATACCATATCAAAAAATTAAAATGGGTTCTTTTTTAGTTTTTTTTATATAATTTTTTAAGTAGTGTCACTTCTAGTAATTGCCCTTATATTTTATAACAAAAAAAAAATTTAGGTAACGAAAAACCAAAAAAGATCAAGGATTTTTTACAGTGTATTACTTTTTTAGAAAGGTATTTCCTTCACCTATAACATATCCAAAAAGTAAAATGGGTTCTTTTTTATTTTTTTTTTAAATAACTTTTTAAGTAGTGTCACTTCTAGTAATTGCTCTTATATTTTATAAAAAAAAAAATTTAGGTAACGAAAAACCAAAAAAGATCAAGGATTTTTTACAGTGTATTACTTTTTTAGAAAGGTCTTTCCTTCACCTATAACATATCCAAAAAGTAAAATGGGTTCTTTTTTATTTTTTTTTAAGTAGTGTCACTTCTAGTAATTGCCCTTATATTTTATAAAAAAAAAAAAAATTTAGGTAACGAAAAACCAAAAAAGATCAAGGATTTTTTACAGTGTATTACTTTTTTAGAAAGGTCTTTCCTTCACCTATAACATATCCAAAAAGTAAAATGGGTTCTTTTTTATTTTTTTTTAAATAACTTTTTAAGTAGTGTCACTTCTAGTAATTGCCCTTATATTTTATAAAAAAAAAAAAAAATTTAGGTAACGAAAAACCAAAAAAGATCAAGGATTTTTTACAGTGTATTACTTTTTTAGAAAGGTCTTTCCTTCACCTATAACATATCCAAAAAGTAAAATGGGTTCTTTTTTATTTTTTTTTTAAATAATTTTTTAAGTAGTGTCACTTCTAGTAATTGCCCTTATATTTTATAAAAAAAAAAAAAATTTAGGTAACGAAAAACCAAAAAAGATCAAGGATTTTTTACAGTGTATTACTTTTTTAGAAAGGTCTTTCCTTCACCTATAACATATCCAAAAAGTAAAATGGGTTCTTTTTTATTTTTTTTTTAAATAATTTTTTAAGTAGTGTCACTTCTAGTAATACGTACCGAAAGTCTTTTTTGAACTTTTTCACGTAAGTTTCCTTGTTTAACAGTAATTGAATCTTGCGATCCAGGCATCATTCGGCTAATTTCATCATCTTCATAAAATAACTTGACTGTGCTTAGAGTTTCGGTTGGTAAACTACGTCTTCTCATTTTAAAAAGATTGATATCTGCAAACTTCGTTTTATTCCTTTGGATATCTTTACTTTTTTTGATACAATCGTGAGATATATCATCCCCAAAACGATCTTTAATTTCTGCGTGACTCATATTGATTGGTAAGAGAGATAAAAGTTTTTGCTTTTCCAAAAGATTTGAGCTGTTCTCTATTTGATATTTGATGTTTTCCAAAATTTCTTCGTAAATGGCTTTGACGTTTTCAAGTTGCGCTGACAAATCAGAAAATGGATCAGCTCCAAGTGAATCTGCTATATTTTCGAAAATTTGCAGTGATTGTTGGTAAATAATTTGAGACTTCATTCTGCTCCACGTTGGATTCATTACGACTGCGCGCTTTTCTCAGTGTATTCCGGCAAGTTTCGCAAATACGGCTACAATGAATGTTGGCGACAGCTGGAAAGTATTCAATTATATTTGCAGCCTCGTTTTCACTTATTTTACGAAGCGAAGCGCAACACTTATTAGATATTTTCATGCATCTGTACTTATTGTTTGAATTCATATTCACTCAAATTTTTAAAATATACGCGTAAAAATTGTAATGGGATATCTTGGCTTCTCGAAACTGTTTATAATTATGAATTATGAATTTTTTGTTCTATATATATTTCTCTTTATTATGGGTAAAGTAATAAATGTTTATGACAAAATAGAAAATTATTATGAAGAATTACTAGAAGTGACACTACTTAAAAAATTATTTAAAAAAAAATAAAAAAGAACCCATTTTACTTTTTGGATATGTTATAGGTGAAGGAAATACCTGTCTAAAAAAGTAATACACTGTAAAAAATCCTTGATCTTTTTTGGTTTTCGTTACCTAAATTTTTTTTTTTTTTATAAAATATAAGGGCAATTACTAGAAATGACACTACTTAAAAAATTATTTAAAAAAAAAATAAAAAAGAACCCATTTTACTTTTTGGATATGTTATAGGTGAAGGAAATACCTGTCTAAAAAAGTAGTACACTGTAAAAAATCCTTGATCTTTTTTGGTTTTTCGTTACCTAAATTTTTTTTTTTTTTATAAAATATAAGGGCAATTACTAGAAGTGACACTACTTAAAAAATTATTTAAAAAAAAAATAAAAAAGAACCCATTTTACTTTTTGGATATGTTATAGGTGAAGGAAATACCTTTCTAAAAAAGTAATACACTGTAAAAAATCCTTGATCTTTTTTGGTTTTTCGTTACCTAAAATTTTTTTTTGTTATAAAATATAAGGGCAATTTCTAGAAGTGACACTACTTAAAAAATTATATAAAAAAAACTAAAAAAGAACCCATTTTAATTTTTTGATATGGTATAGATGAAGGATAAACCTTTCTAAAAAATTAATGCACTGTAAAAAAACCCTTGATCTTTTTGGTTTTTTCGTCAGTTAAAATTTTTTTTGTTATAAATTTTTTTACAGTGTATTTCTTTTTTTTTTTTTAACGTGTCATAAAGCCTGTTAAAATATCTTTTTAATGATGCCAAGATCATGGAAATCGGTTTAGCCGATTCTGAGTTATTGTAGTTTAAATGGAGCTCGTTTCGACCATTTTCGCGTTTTTTCGAAAACGTTCCCACTGTGTCACGCCCAAAAAATCGCAAAACAGTCATTTCTAAAAATGAGAGTTTGTTTGTATTGATCAAATTTAGCTATGAACAAAATTTCATCGATATCTGAGGGGGTCGGGTTCAATGCATCTCGATTTTTACATGAAATTCATCGTATTAGAGATGAATTTTAAGAAATTTAAAATTTTGTTAAAGTCTTTAGTTACATTTGCCACTGACCGACTTTCATAATGACTTTACATGCTACTAAGTTATAAGAAAGATAAAAGATAAACAGGTTTATAAAACGAGTTTTGTATGCAAATTTGTTGAATAAACCATTTATAAACCTGTTTCATTTTTTATAACCAGTGTTCAAAAATAAAAAGAGCATTATTTAGCGTGAGCACACACCCAGATATTATATTATTTTTTTACTGATTGTGAATAAGTACACAATTCTTTATATCGTTCATAAATATTTTAAAGAAAGTAGAGAATATTATATAGTGTTCTTCGTTATAAAACAGAACAATTGTACGTGTGTGAAGATAAATATGAAAAGTTAAATTCGTTTTTTAAAAATATCGCATGCGATAAAAAATATTTTAAAAAAATATCGCATGCGTATTGTAAAGAAAATACTACTATTTACACGAAATTTTACAGCTTTTATGAAAAATCAATAATTTTTATTTAATATTTAAAACTAATTAGATATTTATTTAGTCTTTTTACATTAAAATTTATAAGTTTTGAAAAAATACGACTTAGAGTGAAATTCTCATGAAAGTGCTGTGTGAGGGATATGGCCACTGTGTCCAAACCCTTCGATCTCAGGGAATCAAACCAAATGGAAAATGAAGACTATGGACAGGGCTACAATAATCATAAATTACTTTATCCAAATTGTATTTGTGAAAAAAGTTATTCATTTTTGAAAATTTGACTTAGAGTGAAATTCTCTTGAAAGTGCTGTGTGAGGGATATGGCCACTGTGTCCAAACCCTTTGATCTCAGGGAATCAAACCGAATGGAAAATGAAGACTATGGACAGGGCTACAATAATCAATAATTACTATATCCAAATTGTATTTGTGAAAAAAGTTATTCATTTTTGAAAATTTGACTTAGAGTGAAATTCTCTTGAAAGTGCTGTGTGAGGGATATGGCCACTGTGTCCAAACCCTTCGATCTCAGGGAATCAAACCAAATGGAAAATGAAGACTATGGACAGGGCTACAATAATCATAAATTACTTTATCCAAATTGTATTTGTGAAAAAAGTTATTCATTTTTGAAAATTTGACTTAGAGTGAAATTCTCTTGAAAGTGCTGTGTGAGGGATATGGCCACTGTGTCCAAACCCTTCGATCTCAGGGAATCAAACCAAATGGAAAATGAAGACTATGGACAGGGCTACAATAATCATAAATTACTTTATCCAAATTGTATTTGTGAAAAAAGTTATTCATTTTTGAAAATTTGACTTAGAGTGAAATTCTCTTGAAAGTGCTGTGTGAGGGATATGGCCACTGTGTCCAAACCCTTCGATCTCAGGGAATCAAACCAAATGGAAAATGAAGACTATGGACAGGGCTACAATAATCATAAATTACTTTATCCAAATTGTATTTGTGAAAAAAGTTATTCATTTTTGAAAATTTGACTTAGAGTGAAATTCTCTTGAAAGTGCTGTGTGAGGGATATGGCCACTGTGTCCAAACCCTTCGATCTCAGGGAATCAAACCGAATGGAAAATGAAGACTATGGACAGGGCTACAATAATCATAAATTACTTTATCCAAATTGTATTTGTGAAAAAAGTTATTCATTTTTGAAAATTTGACTTAGAGTGAAATTCTCTTGAAAGTGCTGTGTGAGGGATATGGCCACTGTGTCCAAACCCTTCGATCTCAGGGAATCAAACCAAATGGAAAATGAAGACTATGGACAGGGCTACAATAATCATAAATTACTTTATCCAAATTGTATTTGTGAAAACAGTTATTCATTTTTGAAAATTTGACTTAGAGTGAAATTCTCTTGAAAGTGCTGTGTGAGGGATATGGCCACTGTGTCCAAACCCTTCGATCTCAGGGAATCAAACCAAATGGAAAATGAAGACTATGGACAGGGCTACAATAATCATAAATTACTTTATCCAAATTGTATTTGTGAAAAAAGTTATTCATTTTTGAAAATTTGACTTAGAGTGAAATTCTCTTGAAAGTGCTGTGTGAGGGATATGGCCACTGTGTCCAAACCCTTTGATCTCAGGGAATCAAACCGAATGGAAAATGAAGACTATGGACAGGGCTACAATAATCATAAATTACTTTATCCAAATTGTATTTGTGAAAAAAGTTATTCATTTTTGAAAATTTGACTTAGAGTGAAATTCTCTTGAAAGTGCTGTGTGAGGGATATGGCCACTGTGTCCAAACCCTTTGATCTCAGGGAATCAAACCGAATGGAAAATGAAGACTATGGACAGGGCTACAATAATCATAAATTACTTTATCCAAATTGTATTTGTGAAAAAAGTTATTCATTTTTGAAAATTTGACTTAGAGTGAAATTCTCTTGAAAGTGCTGTGTGAGGGATATGGCCACTGTGTCCAAACCCTTCGATCTCAGGGAATCAAACCGAATGGAAAATGAAGACTATGGACAGGGCTACAATAATCATAAATTACTTTATCCAAATTGTATTTGTGAAAAAAGTTATTCATTTTTGAAAATTTGACTTAGAGTGAAATTCTCTTGAAAGTGCTGTGTGAGGGATATGGCCACTGTGTCCAAACCCTTCGATCTCAGGGAATCAAACCGAATGGAAAATGAAGACTATGGACAGGGCTACAATAATCATAAATTACTTTATCCAAATTGTATTTGTGAAAAAAGTTATTCATTTTTGAAAATTTGACTTAGAGTGAAATTCTCTTGAAAGTGCTGTGTGAGGGATATGGCCACTGTGTCCAAACCCTTTGATCTCAGGGAATCAAACCGAATGGAAAATGAAGACTATGGACAGGGCTACAATAATCATAAATTACTTTATCCAAATTGTATTTGTGAAAAAAGTTATTCATTTTTGAAAATTTGACTTAGAGTGAAATTCTCTTGAAAGTGCTGTGTGAGGGATATGGCCACTGTGTCCAAACCCTTCGATCTCAGGGAATCAAACCGAATGGAAAATGAAGACTATGGACAGGGCTACAATAATCATAAATTACTTTATCCAAATTGTATTTGTGAAAAAAGTTATTCATTTTTGAAAATTTGACTTAGAGTGAAATTCTCTTGAAAGTGCTGTGTGAGGGATATGGCCACTGTGTCCAAACCCTTCGATCTCAGGGAATCAAACCAAATGGAAAATGAAGACTATGGACAGGGCTACAATAATCAATAATTACTATATCCAAATTGTATTTGTGAAAAAAGTTATTCATTTTTGAAAATTTGACTTAGAGTGAAATTCTCTTGAAAGTGCTGTGTGAGGGATATGGCCACTGTGTCCAAACCCTTCGATCTCAGGGAATCAAACCAAATGGAAAATGAAGACTATGGACAGGGCTACAATAATCATAAATTACTTTATCCAAATTGTATTTGTGAAAAAAGTTATTCATTTTTGAAAATTTGACTTAGAGTGAAATTCTCTTGAAAGTGCTGTGTGAGGGATATGGCCACTGTGTCCAAACCCTTCGATCTCAGGGAATCAAACCAAATGGAAAATGAAGACTATGGACAGGGCTACAATAATCATAAATTACTTTATCCAAATTGTATTTGTGAAAAAAGTTATTCATTTTTGAAAATTTGACTTAGAGTGAAATTCTCTTGAAAGTGCTGTGTGAGGGATATGGCCACTGTGTCCAAACCCTTCGATCTCAGGGAATCAAACCAAATGGAAAATGAAGACTATGGACAGGGCTACAATAATCATAAATTACTTTATCCAAATTGTATTTGTGAAAAAAGTTATTCATTTTTGAAAATTTGACTTAGAGTGAAATTCTCTTGAAAGTGCTGTGTGAGGGATATGGCCACTGTGTCCAAACCCTTCGATCTCAGGGAATCAAACCAAATGGAAAATGAAGACTATGGACAGGGCTACAATAATCATAAATTACTTTATCCAAATTGTATTTGTGAAAAAAGTTATTCATTTTTGAAAATTTGACTTAGAGTGAAATTCTCTTGAAAGTGCTGTGTGAGGGATATGGCCACTGTGTCCAAACCCTTCGATCTCAGGGAATCAAACCAAATGGAAAATGAAGACTATGGACAGGGCTACAATAATCATAAATTACTTTATCCAAATTGTATTTGTGAAAAAAGTTATTCATTTTTGAAAATTTGACTTAGAGTGAAATTCTCTTGAAAGTGCTGTGTGAGGGATATGGCCACTGTGTCCAAACCCTTCGATCTCAGGGAATCAAACCAAATGGAAAATGAAGACTATGGACAGGGCTACAATAATCATAAATTACTTTATCCAAATTGTATTTGTGAAAAAAGTTATTCATTTTTGAAAATTTGACTTAGAGTGAAATTCTCTTGAAAGTGCTGTGTGAGGGATATGGCCACTGTGTCCAAACCCTTCGATCTCAGGGAATCAAACCAAATGGAAAATGAAGACTATGGACAGGGCTACAATAATCATAAATTACTTTATCCAAATTGTATTTGTGAAAAAAGTTATTCATTTTTGAAAATTTGACTTAGAGTGAAATTCTCTTGAAAGTGCTGTGTGAGGGATATGGCCACTGTGTCCAAACCCTTCGATCTCAGGGAATCAAACCAAATGGAAAATGAAGACTATGGACAGGGCTACAATAATCATAAATTACTTTATCCAAATTGTATTTGTGAAAAAAGTTATTCATTTTTGAAAATTTGACTTAGAGTGAAATTCTCTTGAAAGTGCTGTGTGAGGGATATGGCCACTGTGTCCAAACCCTTCGATCTCAGGGAATCAAACCAAATGGAAAATGAAGACTATGGACAGGGCTACAATAATCATAAATTACTTTATCCAAATTGTATTTGTGAAAAAAGTTATTCATTTTTGAAAATTTGACTTAGAGTGAAATTCTCTTGAAAGTGCTGTGTGAGGGATATGGCCACTGTGTCCAAACCCTTCGATCTCAGGGAATCAAACCGAATGGAAAATGAAGACTATGGACAGGGCTACAATAATCATAAATTACTTTATCCAAATTGTATTTGTGAAAAAAGTTATTCATTTTTGAAAATTTGACTTAGAGTGAAATTCTCTTGAAAGTGCTGTGTGAGGGATATGGCCACTGTGTCCAAACCCTTCGATCTCAGGGAATCAAACCGAATGGAAAATGAAGACTATGGACAGGGCTACAATAATCATAAATTACTTTATCCAAATTGTATTTGTGAAAAAAGTTATTCATTTTTGAAAATTTGACTTAGAGTGAAATTCTCTTGAAAGTGCTGTGTGAGGGATATGGCCACTGTGTCCAAACCCTTCGATCTCAGGGAATCAAACCAAATGGAAAATGAAGACTATGGACAGGGCTACAATAATCATAAATTACTTTATCCAAATTGTATTTGTGAAAAAAGTTATTCATTTTTGAAAATTTGACTTAGAGTGAAATTCTCTTGAAAGTGCTGTGTGAGGGATATGGCCACTGTGTCCAAACCCTTCGATCTCAGGGAATCAAACCAAATGGAAAATGAAGACTATGGACAGGGCTACAATAATCATAAATTACTTTATCCAAATTGTATTTGTGAAAAAAGTTATTCATTTTTGAAAATTTGACTTAGAGTGAAATTCTCTTGAAAGTGCTGTGTGAGGGATATGGCCACTGTGTCCAAACCCTTTGATCTCAGGGAATCAAACCGAATGGAAAATGAAGACTATGGACAGGGCTACAATAATCATAAATTACTTTATCCAAATTGTATTTGTGAAAAAAGTTATTCATTTTTGAAAATTTGACTTAGAGTGAAATTCTCTTGAAAGTGCTGTGTGAGGGATATGGCCACTGTGTCCAAACCCTTCGATCTCAGGGAATCAAACCGAATGGAAAATGAAGACTATGGACAGGGCTACAATAATCATAAATTACTTTATCCAAATTGTATTTGTGAAAAAAGTTATTCATTTTTGAAAATTTGACTTAGAGTGAAATTCTCTTGAAAGTGCTGTGTGAGGGATATGGCCACTGTGTCCAAACCCTTCGATCTCAGGGAATCACAAATACAATTTGGATAAAGTAATTTATGATTATTGTAGCCCTGTCCATAGTCTTCATTTTCCATTTGGTTTGATTCCCTGAGATCGAAGGGTTTGGACACAGTGGCCATATCCCTCACACAGCACTTTCAAGAGAATTTCACTCTAAGTCAAATTTTCAAAAATGAATAACTTTTTTCACAAATACAATTTGGATAAAGTAATTTATGATTATTGTAGCCCTGTCCATAGTCTTCATTTTCCATTTGGTTTGATTCCCTGAGATCGAAGGGTTTGGACACAGTGGCCATATCCCTCACACAGCACTTTCAAGAGAATTTCACTCTAAGTCAAATTTTCAAAAATGAATAACTTTTTTCACAAATACAATTTGGATAAAGTAATTTATGATTATTGTAGCCCTGTCCATAGTCTTCATTTTCCATTCGGTTTGATTCCCTGAGATCGAAGGGTTTGGACACAGTGGCCATATCCCTCACACAGCACTTTCAAGAGAATTTCACTCTAAGTCAAATTTTCAAAAATGAATAACTTTTTTCACAAATACAATTTGGATAAAGTAATTTATGATTATTGTAGCCCTGTCCATAGTCTTCATTTTCCATTCGGTTTGATTCCCTGAGATCGAAGGGTTTGGACACAGTGGCCATATCCCTCACACAGCACTTTCAAGAGAATTTCACTCTAAGTCAAATTTTCAAAAATGAATAACTTTTTTCACAAATACAATTTGGATAAAGTAATTTATGATTATTGTAGCCCTGTCCATAGTCTTCATTTTCCATTCGGTTTGATTCCCTGAGATCAAAGGGTTTGGACACAGTGGCCATATCCCTCACACAGCACTTTCAAGAGAATTTCACTCTAAGTCAAATTTTCAAAAATGAATAACTTTTTTCACAAATACAATTTGGATAAAGTAATTTATGATTATTGTAGCCCTGTCCATAGTCTTCATTTTCCATTTGGTTTGATTCCCTGAGATCGAAGGGTTTGGACACAGTGGCCATATCCCTCACACAGCACTTTCAAGAGAATTTCACTCTAAGTCAAATTTTCAAAAATGAATAACTTTTTTCACAAATACAATTTGGATAAAGTAATTTATGATTATTGTAGCCCTGTCCATAGTCTTCATTTTCCATTTGGTTTGATTCCCTGAGATCGAAGGGTTTGGACACAGTGGCCATATCCCTCACACAGCACTTTCAAGAGAATTTCACTCTAAGTCAAATTTTCAAAAATGAATAACTTTTTTCACAAATACAATTTGGATAAAGTAATTTATGATTATTGTAGCCCTGTCCATAGTCTTCATTTTCCATTCGGTTTGATTCCCTGAGATCGAAGGGTTTGGACACAGTGGCCATATCCCTCACACAGCACTTTCAAGAGAATTTCACTCTAAGTCAAATTTTCAAAAATGAATAACTTTTTTCACAAATACAATTTGGATAAAGTAATTTATGATTATTGTAGCCCTGTCCATAGTCTTCATTTTCCATTCGGTTTGATTCCCTGAGATCGAAGGGTTTGGACACAGTGGCCATATCCCTCACACAGCACTTTCAAGAGAATTTCACTCTAAGTCAAATTTTCAAAAATGAATAACTTTTTTCACAAATACAATTTGGATAAAGAAATTTATGATTATTGTAGCCCTGTCCATAGTCTTCATTTTCCATTCGGTTTGATTCCCTGAGATCGAAGGGTTTGGACACAGTGGCCATATCCCTCACACAGCACTTTCAAGAGAATTTCACTCTAAGTCAAATTTTCAAAAATGAATAACTTTTTTCACAAATACAATTTGGATAAAGTAATTTATGATTATTGTAGCCCTGTCCATAGTCTTCATTTTCCATTCGGTTTGATTCCCTGAGATCGAAGGGTTTGGACACAGTGGCCATATCCCTCACACAGCACTTTCAAGAGAATTTCACTCTAAGTCAAATTTTCAAAAATGAATAACTTTTTTCACAAATACAATTTGGATAAAGTAATTTATGATTATTGTAGCCCTGTCCATAGTCTTCATTTTCCATTCGGTTTGATTCCCTGAGATCGAAGGGTTTGGACACAGTGGCCATATCCCTCACACAGCACTTTCAAGAGAATTTCACTCTAAGTCAAATTTTCAAAAATGAATAACTTTTTTCACAAATACAATTTGGATAAAGTAATTTATGATTATTGTAGCCCTGTCCATAGTCTTCATTTTCCATTTGGTTTGATTCCCTGAGATCGAAGGGTTTGGACACAGTGGCCATATCCCTCACACAGCACTTTCAAGAGAATTTCACTCTAAGTCAAATTTTCAAAAATGAATAACTTTTTTCACAAATACAATTTGGATAAAGTAATTTATGATTATTGTAGCCCTGTCCATAGTCTTCATTTTCCATTTGGTTTGATTCCCTGAGATCGAAGGGTTTGGACACAGTGGCCATATCCCTCACACAGCACTTTCAAGAGAATTTCACTCTAAGTCAAATTTTCAAAAATGAATAACTTTTTTCACAAATACAATTTGGATAAAGTAATTTATGATTATTGTAGCCCTGTCCATAGTCTTCATTTTCCATTTGGTTTGATTCCCTGAGATCGAAGGGTTTGGACACAGTGGCCATATCCCTCACACAGCACTTTCATGAGAATTTCACTCTAAGTCGTATTTTTTCAAAACTTATAAATTTTAATGTAAAAAGACTAAATAAATATCTAATTAGTTTTAAATATTAAATAAAAATTATTGATTTTTCATAAAAGCTGTAAAATTTCGTGTAAATAGTAGTATTTTCTTTATAATACGCATGCGATATTTTATTAAAATATTTTTTATCGCATGCGATATTTTTAAAAAACGAATTTAACTTTTCATATTTATCTTCACACACGTAACAATTGTAGTGATTCTGTTGACATATGTATATGTATTATATTGTAACGAAAGTAACTTTAGTACAGAATTTTATAGTACAAATGTTGTTTAAACTGTTATGCATAATTGTATTTCAACCTCACAGTACAGACCTTTCGAGAAGTTAGATAATTGTTACCCCTTAAGGTATGCTTTAGTTTTATGATGTTTAATAGTTAAATTAAGATACAGCTACACCATTAGATTTAGGCAGGGTTACCGTTAGGAATTTTTAGAAAGACGCATAAAAGGTTGTTTAATAAAAATAAAGTCTCACAAAAAAGTCGTTTGAGAAAATAAAAGTCACACTTCTTTTTTTTAACGTTTTTTATTAATAAAATACATAGCTAAACAAAAAAAAAAATAATTGAAACAAAACAGCCAGTTACGTTTTTTTTTTTTTTTTTTTTGTATTACTAGCTGTCCCGGCAAACGTTGTTTTGCCACATAACGTATATCTAGTGAAAGAAAGAGGAATAAAGCGCTTTATACCATGATCGGCGATGAAAAAAAACAATAGCTTTTTATTTCTTTATTTCTGATCGTTACATATTCATAAAAATATGATGTATTTTTTATCCATTAAGAAGGTCAATTGCGTTAACGATATTTTCTGTCAGTCCTACTTAAGCAAACACAAATAAGCCCGATGGCTTGCCGACGCGAGAACATGCCACGTATAATTGTCCGTGTGATTTGGCTTTGCGACATATTGATTGTCATTGCAAATGCCAATCTAATAGGAAATTAAACGCGATTGAATTTAATTGGGATGTCTGTGGCAATCATCGGAGTTCGTGCCAGCAGAACATTTTTGTCTCGGAATTTACCATTCAAAATGGTAGCTTCGATAACGTTTTTCATCAATTGTTTAACGACCAATCGTGTACCATTGCAGAACCGAAGTAGAATTACCTTTGAAACAAATTTATCAAAAAAAAAACAATACAAAAAAATAATAACCAACGAATCGGTTAATTAGTTAAGAAGGTTTAGGAGGGGGTGCTTTTACCTTTTTTGCTTTATATTACGCTATAAATTGTAAAGTTTATAGCCTTTAGTTCCTTTAAGACTTGATACTATCATTGGATAATTAATTAAGAAGTCATGGGTAGAGGTAGGATTTACCCCTTTTGCCCTATTTTACGCCCTAATTGTTGGAATTTGCAAAAAATGTATATCTTAAAGTTCATTTAGATATTACAGTGTCTGCATGCCAAATTTTAAGAAAACCGGTTGATTAGTTAAGCAGATATAGGGAGTGAAAGCGTTTACCCCTCTTGCTCTATTTTACGCCCTAAATAATAAAAATTATGGGCTACAGTTCTTCCAGATGTTACACCACTTGCCTGCCAAATTTCAAGGAAATCTGTTGATTAGTTAGGAAGATATTGGGAGGGTGAGCTTTTACACGTTTTTCCCTATTTTATGCCCTCTAGCGATATGAAATCTACATTAAGATCTATTCCGAATGTCATTGTACACATAGGACATTACGATACATGGTTTGCTAACTTTTCAAATGACAATAAAAAATCATTATATGGAAAATGAAAGGCATTTGTTGATATCTGTATGGGAAAAATATATAGGAAAATCTAAATGCCATATCTCCGGAAACACTGGGCCGATTTCGTGCAAACTTCACATAAACCATCTACAGACTATCCCCAAAGTACCCTTAACTTTTAGTTTAAATAGGTCGACCCGTTTTCGCAGTTAGTGGTGACATCAAAGTATACACTTCTTTTTATATATATAGAAGATTATAATATGTATTCTGTTCGACCTTTTATATTTCAAATATTACTAAATTTTGAGCTTAAGATTAACAGTGTTCAAAAATAAACAGAACATTATTTAGCATTCGGCTCATACACCCAAGAACGATATCTATTTTTTAGTGTTTGTGTAGACGAACACAACCCTTTATACTGTTCGTAACTGTTCGTAACTATTTTCACTATTTTGTGTATATGTTTGGTCTGTGTAAAATTATTTTGCTGGCTTTTGGTTTCGTATGTAAATTTTGTTTTTGTAAAAAATGTTTGTGGTTTAAAAAAAAACCGAACGGAATTAAATCTTCTCATCATTTATTGAGTTCGATAAAAAACACTATTATTTTTGTGTTCGAAAGATGACAAACAGGGAAACGTTTGTTTCTACACAAACACTACTAGCGTTTGTGTTTTCCACAAATCTACCGAGCCAAACACTAAGGGGCGATATTTAGTTTTTATTTTCGATGTGTTTTTTCATGCCCCTGAAGATGATTGTTTTAGTTTACTAAAATCTGGTTACCAACACTGCAAAAAGGCCGCTGTGACTTCATGTCTTGATTAAAATATTTATGCTAAATAACGAAATGGTACGTTTCTTGAAAGGACCTGCAGCGATGTTGACGTTATTCGTCTCAGAATCCGTATTTCTAGCTTAATTTCCTTTTCCGATTTTCATCCAATTTAGGATTGTTTTAATTTCGTTTTAATGTTATTCGTACCTGAATTTTTGAGTACGGCTCGTACTTAAAGTAAGTAAAAAAAAAAACTTAATTTATCCCGAGTGTTTTTCTTTCAGTGTGAACCTCATTTATTTGCTTGAAAGGTTTGCCAATTCCGAATATGGATCATACGAAAAACGCGTAAAAATAAGCAAAACATTTTAAAAAAAAGTGGTGGTTCAAACGTGGCCACTTTTCGCGTATTATGGAGTCATTATGGTCGTCATTATCGGCCAACTGTGCAAGGAAATGGCAAGACTAAAAAAAAATTTAAAGGGACTGAAAGCGTTGCAGATGTAGTCAAGCCTGTGCGTCATCACTATGTGCGATCTGCCAAAAATTTGGCTCAGAGCGCTCTGGCCGCATGATAACCGAGTTTTTTTGACCGGTGCACGAGTCACACAACACGACCGACTTTGACTTAATTATTTCGGAAGTAAGGAAGAACATGTAAATCAATGAAAATAGATTATCATTCAAAAAACTAATTTCGATCTATCAAGGACTATTGACTGTCAGTCGTCGCCAATGGCGGTGAGTGTTAAACGGCAGAACCATCTGAAGAGATTGTGAGGTTACAATCGAAACTTGTCAGGGCAACCTGTCCATAAAAACCTGGGTTCGATTCCCAGTTCAATCAAGAATGAAAAATGATCAATAAATTTTAATTAATTTCATGTTGTAAAATTCCTTTCTTCAAAAAAATAATTTAATGAAAATTATATGGAATAATGAACTTTAGCCTGATTAAAAATATTAAAATTTGGACTAAAAAGCGATTTGACGATTTGACGCCGTTAGACTTTTTTGTGGGGCTACGCAAAGACCGTACCTACGCGGATAGTCTCCTAACGTTGGAGCATTTAAAAACCAACATTCGTCCAGTTATCGCCGAGATACCACCTGAAATTAGCGAAATATGTACGAAAACCACCTCAAAAGGATCGACTAAATAGTTTATTTGCATTATTGGTATAACCGCGGCTGCTGGCATAAATTTAGCCAATACCCTTTAATATTTCTATTTCCAAATTTCTTTGATTAATAATATAATAAAATAATTACTGCGAATATAAATAATTTAATTATTATTTAAATAAACAAAATTTCTCATTGAAATGACATTGTATTTAAAACGTTATATTAAGCTTTATAATAAAATAAAAGTTTCATCGAAATTATAGCTTTATGTGTGTTTTATTAAACTTTACTTTTGTAAACGAAACATGGATAACCCTTTGCATTTATTTTAGTTGGCCCTTCCCATAAAAAATTGTTTGTTTACAAATTTAGCAAATAAAATTGCAGTTGAACATGACCACGATGGAATGTTGTTCGAAAATTTGCCGGATAAAGATGAAAGCTTACTGGAACTGCCCAGAAGCAGAAAAACGCTTAACAAATTGTTCCCTAAAGTACAATATGGTTTGACACATATGGTTTACATGTATCCACACAGTTGCTTAAGCCATCTTATGCATATTATAGTTGGTTCTTTTTTGTACTTAAGATATTTACTTGAATATATAAACTTGGACTATGAATATGACGTATGCATTTTAAATATAAGAAAACCCATTTGTATGAAATTTTGATAAGGTATACTTAGAACAAGATACCGATCAATGGAAAAGTAAAAGTTATTAAATTCATTATACCAACGGTTTTTGCTCACTCGACACTCGAGATTTTACTAATAAGAAATAAAGGCAACAAAACAAATCTAATCTAATTTTGTGAAACAAATCAAAATTTTTGCTATAAAACCTTTCCAATGCTCTTCGAAACCATCAGTTGTATTCCTCAACCGTTGAGCAATATGAAATTCTTAGTTATTTTCGCCTTGGCCTTGGCCAGTGCCTCTGCAGAAATTTACCAACGTAACGTTTTTGTTCCAGTCCTTGAAAACGAAGGCCGCATTACTAATGGGAATACTGCCACTAAGGGTCAATTGCCCTATCAAGTGGGTCTCTCCTTGAGAAGAAATAATCGTTTATATTGGTGCGGTGGTAGTATTATTAGCAACACATTTGTTTTGACTGTTGCTCACTGTGTCGATGATATACCCTCCATTACTGTGTTCTTGGGTTCTACTCAGCGTACCGTTGCTGAAGTTACTCACTACGTAACCAATGCCAATGTTACCATCCACCCTAAATGGAACCGAGTAACCCTAAGCAACGATATCGCTGTGGTTCGTATACCAGATACTACTTATTCTCCCAATATACAACCTGTTCAATTGCCCGCCATTTCCGAGTCCTACCCAAAATATGATGGTGAGTACGTTATTGCTTCGGGATGGGGCCGTACCTCTGATTCTGCCAGTGGTGTGAGCAACAAATTGCAATTTGCCAGTATGCCAGTTATACCCAACTCTAAATGCGTTCAAACTTTTGGTAATGTTGTTAGTTCCTGTAACATTTGCTGTGCTACTCCCGGTGGTGTTTCCACCTGCAATGGTGATTCTGGTGGTCCAATAGTTTTGGAATCGGAAAAAATCCTAGTTGGTTTGACTTCCTTCGGTGCTAGGGCCGGTTGTACTCTGGGCTTCCCCGCAGTCTTTACCCGTATTACCTGCTACTTGGAATGGCTGGCTCGTCTCATGCACTAGTAATTCTTATTAAATAATATTAAAACGATGTTTAAATGAATAAATGTAATTGCAAGTATTTGCAAAATTACCGAAAGTTGTTGTCAGAATTTTAATAAAAGGAATCATTTTAGAAAAAACATTATAAAAAATTTTTGTTAAGCCTTATCATACCATGCTTTTGCGTAATAATTTAAAAAAAAATAGATCGCAACTAAAACTCGCAACTAAGAAACAGGTCCATTCCGCGAAATTATGCGCTCATCGAATGTTTCCTTCAATAAATCGATTGTGGCGTGCGCTGTGTGGCATGTAGCGCCGTCTTGTTGGAACCACAACTCATCCACATTCATGCCATCCAATTCGGGAACAAAATAGTCGGTTATCATGGCTCTATACCGGTCTCCATTAATGGTAACTGCCTCTCCAGCATTATTTCGGAAGAAGTATGGCCCAATGACTCCACCAGCCCATAGAGCACACCAAACAGTCAGTTTTTGTGGATGTAATGGCGTCTCAAGGGTCTCATGTGGATTCTCTTCACTCCAAATGCGGCAATTTTGCTTGTTGACGTAGCCATTCAACCAAAAATGAGCCTAATCACTGAACAAAATAAACAAAGTAAACTTCGCAAACTGAACCGTTATTTTCGAAATAAATTTGCACGATTTGCAAGCGTTGTTCTTTTGTCAACCTGTTCATGATGAAATGGCAAACCAAACTGAACTTAAATGACATAAGAGTTGCCAGATTTGACCACAAAATGCCAGTTTTATCTCTATTCGAAAAACAAACCTGTAAAAAAAACACCCTTTAGAAACGGTCAAATATTTGATGGAAAAAACGGGACCAACAAGCAAATTAAATAATTATTTCCTTTAATTCCTTATATTCGAAAACAATTTAACCAATTTTAACAACTAAATTGTTCGCTCTTTGAATTACGAATGCGAATTTCGCTGTTAATACGGCATATTCATAATTCGACAACTCTTCTTTTTACATTTATGAGCATTTGTTATGTGTGTGAAGTTGGCTCCGTCAGTTAGCTTCGTTTGGTTGCCAATCAAGTTTCCTGTACACAAGCAACTAGTTCTAACCAGTGTTGCCACGACAAAAAAAAATTTGTAACCAAAATGTAAAAATAAAGTAACCAAATGCAATAAAAAGTAACCAAAACAAAAAGTATTAAAACAATATTTTATTTTCACTTATGTTAAAAAATATTATATATACAGTGAGTCTCATAATTATTTTGCATATAAGAAAAATAAACTTTTTTGAAAAAAACTTGATTGACATCCATTTATTTATTATATTAAACAGGAATTTCTTTTTATTAACGTGTTAGGAGAAAGACACAGAATTAAATTATAAAAACACAATTTAGAACATCTTAATAAGTATAGTTTTTATACGAGATTTTAGAAGAATATAGTGCATTTTCAAAAAATAACACGTATTTTTACCGTATAACAATGGATATGTCACAGTTAATACTTTGTGGCATATCCGTTGTTTTTAGAAACTGCAGCTAATCGTCCTGGTATAGATTCCACCGAATTTTGGCACTTTTCTTGAGGCATTTTTCCACATTCTTATAGCAAAACTAGTTTCAACGTAGTTTTCGAAGATATGTGACGTTGCCGAACCTTTTCCTCCAAAAACGCCCATACATTTTCTATCGGATTCAAGGCAGGGCTTTGAGGAGGCGTTGGCAAATGTTTGGTGTTATAAAGAATCCACAGTTTAACATCTAAGGCTGTTTGTTTGGGATCGTTGTCCTGTTTGAAATAAAAACCTCTTGCTGGAAGTCCCATTTTATCAGCACTCGCGTTAGGGTTATCTTTAAGAATTGACAGATACACATGTCTGTTAATAATTCCATCTACAAAGACTAGATTTCCAACTCCTGAGGCTGACAAACAGCCCCTAAACTATAATAGAACATTATCCATGTTTTACTGCCGGCTTGATATTTTTATATTAATGGACTCATTCCACTGTAGACTATTTCTAAGGACGGCAGGATAGTTTAATATCAAAATAATCTAAGTCCAAGATTTCAGAGACATAGATAAAAACTTTAACACGGATTAAATTGCAACACTTGGTAGCTACTGCACTAAGGGTTCCACTAGACTTATAAGATTTAACTTGTGGCCGAGCGTTATAAGATGTCATGTTAAGCCTTTATGTCTGATCGCTTATTGTGTGACTTTTTCGGCTTTGAACGATTTAGTTGTGTTCGGTACAAGTACCCTTTGAACACCTGGTCCTTTAGGACCCTTCTAGTCGTACCAAATACAGTGTTATAACAAGGTTTACTAGAAATTGACAACAATTTTTATGGAGTAGTGCCTCCAATTAAGAACTTTTTTGTCTCAACTGGGCGGTCTTTGTCTTTAATTTCAAAATCACCAAATTTGAATCTCAATCACCCGTTGATATCAGTGGAGCAAAATCACGACAAGCTTCGATAAGTAATAAATCTTGCCCTTTTTTTATTAAAAAAGTATAGTAATACTTTCCAAAAATGATACTTTGTTGGCACAAAAATCGACATTTTCGAAGAAAAATATAACAATAAAAAAAAACGGAACTGGCAGATTGTTTTATTTGGAAAATGAAACAATTTGTTTTTAATTTTGTTTGTTTTCTTTTCTAACCAATTACAACTACAATTCGAGTCGGAAAAAAGCCGACCAGTTGTAGTGGGGAATGTAAGAAAAGATAAACTCACGGCTTGTGTTTTGTCTAAGCCCCGATATCGTTGCAAATTCGACTTGAGTGTTTGTAATTCTCAGTCGCTTTACAGTTTTATTTGTAAAGGGTGATTTTTTATGAATTCAGTTTTTCGGGCTGTCAGCACTAGTTGGTAATTGTGTCCAAACTACATCTGTGAAAGTGAAAAGTGTTCAGTATACTCTGCCATTTCATCATGGAGAAACGAGCAACAGCAGCAAATCGTGCTCAAAATTCGTGCCCTGTGAGAAATGGTCATCGTTTGTCACGAACTTTTTATGGTCGCCATAACAAACCTAGTGAATCAACAATTCGTGCTATTTACACCAAATTTAGCCCCAGATTTACTTTGGTGGACATTAAACCACCGACTCGCGTTCGTAGAGTGCTTACCGAAGAGAATATTGAAGCCGTAGCGACCAGTGTTAATGAGGATAGTGAAATGTCAGTTCGTCGCCGTTCTCAGGTATTGGGCATGTGTTATTCAACCACGTGAAAATTTAACGTGACGATTTGCATTTGAAAGCCTATAAAATCCAACTCGTACAAGAATTAAAGCCGAATGACCTACCAAAACGTCGAATTTTTGGTGAATGGGCCTTACAACAGCTCGATGGAAATCCACTGTTTTATCGAAAAATTGTGTTCAGCGATCAGGCTCATTTCTGGCTAAATGGATACGTAAACAAGCAAAACTGCCGCATCTGGGTTGAAGAACAGCCACATGCTGTACAAGAGTTACCGATGCATCCCGAAAAAACGACAGTTTGGTGTGGTGTATGGGCTGTTGGCATTATCGGTCCATTTTTCTTCAAAGAAGACCGTGGAAGAAACGTTACCGTCAACGGCGAACGATATCGAGCCATGATACGCGACTTTTTTTGACCCAATTGGCTGAGTTGGACTTGGTTGATATGTGGTTTCAACAAGACGGTGCCACATTCCACACAGCTCGTGAAACAATGGACATATTGATGGATGAATTTGGTGAGCAGTTTATCTCTCGAAATGGCCCTGTGAGTTGGCCGCCAAGATCATGTGATTTGACGCCTCTTGACTATTTCTTGTGGGGTTATGTAAAATCGTTGCTCTAAGCGGACAAGCCAAACACGATTGAAGCCTTAGAGTATAACATAACACGTGTTATTCATGGAATACAGGCCGAAATGCTCGAATAAGTTGTGCAAAATTGGATCTTACGAATGAACCATTTGTACTGGAGCCGCGGGCAATATTTACATAAAGTTATTTTTAAAAAAGTAAATAGCAAAGACCAATTTATCGATTCCCATAAAAATTTTGAATATATGATGCAAATTTAAGTGTTTTATTCGATTTTTAAAAAAACTACGCTTAAAAAATCACCCATTATAATATCTTTAGCTTTTCCAAAGTCCTTGGAAAAAGGTTTACTGATTATCTGGCCTAAGCAACTAAATGAAATGCTCATAGGAACAAGCTTACCCCCAATAATAAATATCAGTGTATTTATCAAGAATAAAAATTAGGAATTTAGCACATCATAATTAATGAATAAACAATAACAAAACTTTGTTATTTGCACCATTTCGTTTGACGCCTAGTTGAGAATAAATAACAGATATTTAGTCCACAAAATGTCATAAAAATTAGTTACGAAACAAACCATATAATACGCCACGTTTTGGGAATTCCGAAAGTCGCACGCATTACCAATTAAGTTATTTTAGAATAAAATAAACTCTTATGCCCAATTTTTAGGATTGATATTAAAACACATTTATATTTAAAATCGTTTTAAACACAAAATTCTTTTCTTCACTAAACACTTAAATGTAACTTAATTCACCGATGTGGTACATTTAAATTCATTTTAAGTTTCCATTGGAAAAACTTAGCAAGGTGGTATCAATATTAAACCAACACAACAACAGCAGGCAAATCAATAGCAGGCAACTGTTTTTTGAGGCCACCTTGTAAATAAATACACTTTGTTTTGATATTTTTTTGTATTTAGTAGTGCTACCTTACTTTTATCTTAATTAAATAAGACATTTTAAACAAAACTCAAAAAATCAATCTGTATTTAAATACGATTTAAGTTTATATGAAAATTAACTTAATATAGATTAAAATATTATCCTGAAAATTGGGCATATCTCTAATTTTTATTTTACGAACAATGGGGCTTATTAAGGGTTAAATATTAATAAAAACGTTCTAAATCTCTCTTAATTCCTCTCTCATTCTCTCTCTCTCTCTCTCTTATGATTTAGAGATCAAAACTGAAAATCGAATCAAGAAAAATCCAACTTACCTTAATTTAGCGGCATATTCTGTTTCTATCGCTAAACGATCTCTTATAAAATTTGCGTATTTATCCAAAAATTCAATGCCTTTGTTTGTGTGTATCGCTAAATTATCGTACTGATCCTGTAAAAAGAAGTAAAACAAAAAAATTTCTACGAATTAATTTTAATTAAAAAAATAACATTTTATTTTTTAAAACAGTTAAAGAAAACATATTTTATTTTTTTAAAAATTTAAAATAAAAGTCAAACAAAATAAAGTAGAAAACAAAAAAAAAAAAACATAACTGCCTGGCCCACAATGTCAATTTCCTTCGTATACTTCAATGTAAATATACGAACAAAATTTTTTTGTCGACATTGTTATATATCTTATATATAAATACATATTTGATCAAGAACATTTTGGCAAAACTAACAGAATCGCAATAAATAAGGCAGTGGTTTTAGTGGCCTTTAAACTTGGCGCCTGGTATTTATAAATGTTTCTTAATTAAATTTAAAAAAAAAAATTGTAATATTTTTAAGAAGATCAAATAACAAAGTACTATATAACACGGTCGGGATCTAACAATTTGTAAATTGTACCCCGTCTCAGGGGCAATATTGTACCAAATTGGCATAAATTGTACCAAAATTTCGCTATAAAATAAAAACATAGCAATTAATAACACTTTTTTATTTTATCAAAACAAAACAAGTAAAAAAAGTATAATCAGTCTAGTCCACAGTACTTTTCGCTTATAGTCCACTACTATAGTTGCTCAAAACAGAGTGGACTGTATAAGAAAATTTTTGCATAAAGAATTATATACGCATGCTAAGAAAATGTGACTATTAAACGAAAATGGACTACAAGCGAAATAGACCTTAGAACAAATAATTTGTATGAAATTCGAAAAATTCTGCAAGTGAATATGACAGTTTTGGCTAAAATAAGGTTTTGACCTTTAAACGGAATGGAGAATAAGCGAAAAGTACTGTATTGCATACCAAACAATACAGTATATAAAGAAAAATTTTCGACAATCATGGACCCGCAAAAAAAAATTTGTTTTAAGGTTAGGATTAATGTAAACGTCCTTTGTTTTTAATTTTATTTAGATATATTCTTCTATATGAAATATAAAGTGATTTTAGGAAGGGGGCTTATATGGTATCTATGATTTTTTTTTTACCTACCCGCACAACATTTTGTCATGACTTAGTATCTATCGTAAAAGCTATTGTAGCCAATTTTATGTCAAAACCAATAGTTATACGGAAGTTATCCCAATAAAAGATTGTGCTTCGAGCGAAGCAGCACACAGAAAAAAATACCAATGTAAAATTAACATGGAAAAATGTTGATTGAGAATCATAGTAATTTTCTGCAAAAGTATGCCCTTTATTTAAATTTATCATTATTTCATATTAATTTTAAATAAAATAACCTTAAATCACGTTTATTAAACGTTATTAGAAGCCTAGCTGCATTTTTTAATTTTGTATGAATTTTTAAAAAACAAAAATTTCGAAATTTTGATAAAAAAATTAATTTTTTTTCAAAAAAAAAATTATGTTTCAATAACGACTACTCATATTAGAAAAAGAGTTTTACTTTTCTGAAATGAAATTTTATTGCGGAATTTCGGTTTTTTTAGTAATTTCAATAAACTAAACCGTTTTTGAGTTACGCGAATATATGTTGAGCAACCTCCTCCATTTTCGAAATAACGGTATATCTCGAAAACCAGAGCCAATCTGAAAAAACCGCGGGCACCACTGGATTCAGCGTCCCCGAATTATGTTAAAACGCCATGAGCCCGGCTTGTCAGTTTTTTCAACTAGCATAGTGTTATTATTCACTGTTAAAATAAAAAAAAATATATTAAAATAAAAAATAAATATGGATTCAATATTGAATCCATAAAAACCTGTTTTATATTAAAATCAAAAGTGTATCTTGTTAAATTAACATGAATACAAACTTAAGTATGTACATTTTTTATTCAAAATTCAAAATTTGAAAATATGGAAAAATTGAAAAATTTGTATAAAGACGCAACACCTTTAAGCTTCTGAAAATTAAGTTTCATAAAAGACCACTTTGTCCACAAATTCCATCAAATTTCATCCGCCCATCTCCTCCCGTTTTCCTGGAATTCATCTAACAGTGAAATTCAAAATTTGAAAATATGGAAAAATTGAAAAATTCGTATAAAGACGCAACACCTTTAAGCTTCTGAAAATTAAGTTTCATAAAAGACCACTTTGTCCACAAATTCCATCAAATTTCATCCGCCCATCTCCTCCCGTTTTCCTGGAATTCATCTAACAGTGAAATTCAAAATTTGAAAATATGGAAAAATTGAAAAATTCGTATAAAGACGCAACACCTTTAAGCTTCTGAAAATTAAGTTTCATAAAAGACCACTTTGTCCACAAATTCCACTTATTTTTATCCGCCCATCTCCTCCCGTTTTCCTGGAATTCGGGATAATCTTCCAGAGAAATTGTAAATTTAAAAAATAATTTTATTATAATTTCTTCGACCTTTTTTTAAATATTATTCTTCTTTATTAATTTGAGCTTAAGGTCACTTTTATTTCAAATAGTTCGTTTATTTATCGATATTTCGATTTCCTTTGGAAATCTTCTTCAGGATATTATATTTTTAAAAAATTAACAAAAAATTGTGTTTGACAATTAATTAAAATTAAAATTAAATTAAAAAATTTTTCAACATTCAACAATAAAAATTCATAAATTCAAAATATTAAAAAATTAAAAAGAGGAAACAAAAAACAATTTTAAAATATTTCCCTTTTTCGTCAAAAAATGTATTTCTACAAATCTAACATAAGCCATCTAAACTTTATTTTAGAAAACAACCAAAGATCTAAACCTATTTCCATTTTTGTCAACCTATTTATTTTTATTCAATAAATATCTATAAATTTGAGCTAAACCTTCAGTATCTTTTTTAAAATTAATCCTTTCTTCAAATGGAATATTATTTATTTGTAACATTTCTAACATATATCTTCTTTTCTTGTTCTCAAAATCTGGATAATGATTTAAATCCCTGCAATGAGTCGATAAAGCTGTACCATGTGCTGAATTATAATTTCTATATTTTTGGTCATGTTTATGTCCTGCTATTCTAGTTTTCAGTTTCGTCCCAGTTGTTCCTACATATATTTTTGCACATTGTTCATTATTGTTGCCACCACAAGGTATTTTATAAACTAAATTTGACATATCTAACTTTTGTAATCTATCTTTCATTCTTGTGAATAATCTACCAACATTATTGTTTACCTTGTGTGCCATTCTATATTTCCCTTTGTCATAAATATTTGAGTTTTCTAACCTTTCTGAAAATCCAGGTACATAAGTTAATGATTTATATATTTTAGGTGCTAAGATCTCACTAATATTTCGAGATTTTCTTATATAATATTGTCTTATTAATTTGTGAATTAGTTTGTTAGGAAAACTATTATCTTGTAAAATATTTCCAATAATTCTTTTATTTTTCCTATGAAATCTATTATCACTTATTGTCAATATTCTATCTATAAGATTATTAGCTGTGTTAATAATAATCCTCTTAGGATGCTTAGAAAAATAATTTAAGATTCTACCTGATGAGGTTGGTTTTTTATACCAATCTATCAATAACCTATTTTCTTTCCTTATTACCATTGTATCCAAATATGGAATCGAATAATTTAATTCCCTTTCAATAGTAAACCTGATATTCTGATCAAAAGAATTAAACGTTGATAATAAAATATCTATCTCGTTTTCATTAACTATAACAAATAAGTCATCTACATATTTTGTTATGATTTTTGGTTTATTAGTCAATTTTCCTAGACATGTATCTAATAATTTCTCCATCACATTATCAGCAATTATTGGAGATGCTGGTGAACCCATTGGAAGCCCCTTTTCCTGTGCATATATTTTCTTATCAAATTGAAAATATCTATTATCAACTACACAAAATTTTATAATTCTAAAAAATAAATCTTTATTAATATTCGTTATTCCCGAAATTTTATCCCAATTTTCTTCTATAATTCTAATGCCAAGTCAACTGGAATACTAGGAAATAATGAAACAACATCAAGTGATATTAATTGTTCATTATCTTGAATAGAAACATTTTTAATCCTATCTTTAAATTGAACAGAATTCATAACATTATACTTAGAATTCTCTGTTACCTTCTTAAGTATATTTGAAATATATTTACATAAATCATGTGAAGGTGAATTTATAGACGAACAAATTGGTCTTAATGGAAAATTTTCCTTATGAATTTTTGGTAATCCATATAATCTTGGTGCTACAGATATGGACGTTTTTAATTTGACTTTTTCTACTATTGTTATTATTTTCAATTTAAAAAGTTCTTCAACAAAATTATTGTTAATTTTCTGAAATCTGCTCGTATACAGAAAAAAATATTTTTCCAATTCAAACAAAAAATTTGTAGAATCAAACAATTTTTTGTCTGAAATCGGTCCTACAAACAAATTTGCATATTCAAACAATTTATTTGCATTTTGTTTACTGAAAAAAAACACTAATTTTTTCAAACAAATAATTTAACTGAATCAAACAAAAAGTTTACTGAAATTCAAAATCAAAAAAAAAAAAGTTTTTGCACAAGCAATGACGCGCACACAAGTAAGCACTGTATGAGAAGGTGACGGCAAAGCAGAGCCGCCGACTGGCTTTGAAACACATTTTTTTGTTGGAATAATTTTTGAACGAAGTCTTATTTATACACACAACACAATGTTTTTCTTTATCACTCTCTGTTGCTGTATCCTTTCCTTTGCTAAAGAAGAAATGTAACCAAAAACGGCAGCAGACCGACTCGATATGTTTTTCGTCATCTTGTATTTGATGTATTTAACCAAACAGTTTTAAAAAACTGAATACGGGATTTTGTTTCTTATAATGTCGTGTCTGCTATTGTTTTTCTTATAGTTGCACTTTTTTGAAGCGTCCAAAAATAGACTGTGTGTGTTTTTTGTTGTTGTTCTTATATTTCACATAAAGAAGTGTTGCTTACGATCAAATAAAAAAATGCAAAAAGACGACAACATTAAAGAGCGTTAAATATTTCATACAAAATTATGAAAACTTGACACCAATAACGCGTTTATTTAATTTTTGAAGAGTTGTCCACATTTTTGTTGGTTAAATAAAAATCAAACAAAAATATTGATTGAATCAGTAAAAATATTTATAGAAATTAAAAAAATTTTCAAACAAGCGGTTGTTTGAAAATAATTCGGCAATAATTTTTTCTGTGTAGGGTCCTTTTCTAATATGCGAAAAGTAGTATCATCACCTAAAATGCTTTCAATTCTGGATATATAATCACTTTTATTAATTGCTACCGTTGTGTTACCCTTATCCGCTTTTAAAATCATTATTTCCCTATTATTTCTAAGAAATTCTTTACTATATTTTACTATATTTAATGTTAATCTATCTCTATTATTCAATGACATTTTATTTAAATGATTATCTATCACTGTTACAAAATTAGATCTTTGAATTTCCTGTTGTTCTTTATTCTCTACAGTCTCAATAAAATCTTCACCATCACAAATAACTTTCATTATTGGAAAATCTTCCCTTTTTACTGGAAGCGCATGCTTATGTCCCAATGACAAAATCCACTGAACATCCTCTGGTATATCCCTATCTGTTTTATTGACAAACCACTTTTTATTTAACCTTATTCCTAATTCTCTTCTCCGCAAATTAATTAATTATTTTTCTAAGCATCCTAAGAGGATTATTATTAACACAGCTAATAACCTTATAGATAGAATATTGACAATAAGTGATAATAGATTTCATAGGAAAAATAAAAGAATTATTGGAAATATTTTACAAGATAATAGTTTTCCTAACAAACTAATTCACAAATTAATAAGACAATATTATATAAGAAAATCTCGAAATATTAGTGAGATCTTAGCACCTAAAATATATAAATCATTAACTTATGTACCTGGATTTTCAGAAAGGTTAGAAAACTCAAATATTTATGACAAAGGGAAATATAGAATGGCACACAAGGTAAACAATAATGTTGGTAGATTATTCACAAGAATGAAAGATAGATTACAAAAGTTAGATATGTCAAATTTAGTTTATAAAATACCTTGTGGTGGCAACAATAATGAACAATGTGCAAAAATATATGTAGGAACAACTGGGACGAAACTGAAAACTAGAATAGCAGGACATAAACATGACCAAAAATATAGAAATTATAATTCAGCACATGGTACAGCTTTATCGACTCATTGCAGGGATTTAAATTATTATCCAGATTTTGAGAACACTTCCGTTTTAAACGTGGAAGGTTTTAAGAAAAGAAGATATATGTTAGAAATGTTACAAATAAATAATATTCCATTTGAAGAAAGGATTAATTTTAAAAAAGATACTGAAGGTTTAGCTCAAATTTATAGATATTTATTGAATAAAAATAAATAGGTTGACAAAAATGGAAATAGGTTTAGATCTTTGGTTGTTTTCTAAAATAAAGTTTAGATGGCTTATGTTAGATTTGTAGAAATACATTTTTTGACGAAAAAGGGAAATATTTTAAAATTGTTTTTTGTTTCCTCTTTTTAATTTTTTAATATTTTGAATTTATGAATTTTTATTGTTGAATGTTGAAAAATTTTTTAATTTAATTTTAATTTTAATTAATTGTCAAACACAATTTTTTGTTAATTTTTTAAAAATATAATATCCTGAAGAAGATTTCCAAAGGAAATCGAAATATCGATAAATAAACGAACTATTTGAAATAAAAGTGACCTTAAGCTCAAATTAATAAAGAAGAATAATAAATTTAAAAAATTAAAAAAAACATGAAAAGTCCTATTATATACCTAAATTAATAAAAGTTTTTGAAAAGTCGGATATGTGTTCAGCCCTATATTTTTTTCTAGTCCATTTGATCCAAAAATTTAGATATAATAATACATATACTACAATTCCATATGGTTAACAGAGTTATGTAAGCGCTTTAACAGAACTCTGTTATGCAATAAATTTCGAAATTTAACTTCACACACATATTTGATTCTATATGAAATTCACGTTGTTTCAACTTGAAATAACTTTCATTCAACGTAATTCAGATTGTTATTTCAATATAAATTACACTTTGCTCTAACTTTACCGCAATGTTAAATTAACATGAATTATAGTTATTTTAAAAGAAAAAAAAGTTGTTCGCAAGTTATTGTAAAATCAAGTTGAATTAACATGAAAAACGTATGAAGCAAAATCACAACCGAAAAATTTTAAATCAACCTTGTTTTCTACATTTTTAACTTGATTTTTTTCTGTGTGTGCGGCCTTTCTGGAAACGTATTTAACAAAAATGAAAAGTCTTGACAGTTCCCCCAAGAAAAAAAGATGCAAAATGTTAATCCAGGGGTCTAATCAGCGCATTCGATATCGAATAAACTATCGTATCGAGTGAACGATCGTATTTTTCTGCATACGATAGACACTGACGTATCGAATGAAAACTTGAGAGAAGAGATTTAATGTCTTTCTTTACTCGATATCGAATGCTATCACACTGAAAGAATTTTCTTCGCAATACCAATGAATTTTGACATTAGTCCCATGAAAAATTGCATTAAAAAGCGCTTTGTTGGATCAATAAAACCTGTTTCATTAAAATGTATTTAATGAAGCATTACATTAGACCTATGAATATTATTCGTTGGATAAATACTTTCAATAAAGTAAAAAATTTTTTTCTTATTTTTTTTTTTTTTTTTATTTATTTTTGTTTTTTTATTTTATTTTTTTTTCTGTCTCTGGCGGGAATCGATCGCGCTACCTCGGTGCTGATAGACCAGCTCACTACCAGCTAGCCTACCGGGGCAGTGTAGTTTTTGAATAAAAAAAACCATGTTTTTTACTCAATTAAGAGCGTAAATATGAGATTAAATTGTCCATAACAACAATAACAACGTTGATTGAAAGTGAATTGAAAGTTTTTGTTTCATTACTATAATGACGTTTTTATTGTCATAATGAAAATTTAAATTTATGAAGGCAATTATTGAAATATGTTGCTTTTATAAAAAAAATTTTGATTTCATAAATTTAATGGCATATAACATTAGATGTATGAAATAATTAAATCTAACATTTTTTAATTAACAATTAAACATTTTTTTAAGGAAACTATAATTTTGTATTAATTAATGAATATAGTTATGTTTGTATATGGTTTTTTTATGTTCCCAATTAAAATTTTTTGTTTAACTTGGACAAACTTAGGTTTTCATATATCCAATGAAAATTTTTAACGTTATTACGAAATCCAATGAAGCGATTTTAACGAAAAGACTTCACTATAACTAGGAAATTCCATTTAGACAGTGAAAATTTTCATTTAATCAATGAAAATTTTTTTATGAAAATGATTCATTAAATATATGATGCATTTTTCTTTCAGTGCATATCAAATTACGCTACATTTCATTCGATATCGAATGTCATGATACCAAAATAAAAAAATTTCAATAAATTTTGCTCGATATCGTATGCTTCTTTTTGGGAACATTTCTATATTTAATTGTTTTATTGATATTTATTCTCTTTCAAATGTGTTGAATAGGGAAACGAACATATCAATCACAAAATATATTTATAATTTTTTTGCATTGCGGTTTAATTTAATACAAATATTGACAATATCAATTTGTAAACGCTTATTGCACATTTGCAGCAAAACTTTTATAACTAATGTTGGCATTACACTACACAAGTTCAGTGCTCAAGTTTGGCACTGTACAGTGCGTTTGTAAAATGTTTGGCGGAGTTTTTGTATTGTTTTTCCATTTTTTCTTTTTTCATGCAAATCAATATTCTTAACGAAAATGCTACTGCTTCCGATGAAAAAGAAAAGTGTAGTTTAAAAATTTGACGCCCTGTTGTTTATTCCGTTTTTTTGTGTGCAACAGGGTGGTTCATGCATTTTTGGAAATTTGTTTTAATTTTCACCGTAAACTATTTTTATTACTTTTTTTGCAATTGTTAATTCAAGTTTTTTGAAAAACTTAATTTAAAATTTTTTGTTTCAGTATTTTACAAATTTAACCATGGAGAGGAACAAAGTTGAGAAGAGCGCTTAGATTGTTGAAGCCTTTTACAAAAATGGGCTTTCAAATCAAATTGCATTTCGTGCACTTCGGGATTTTTGTGCTCCGACTAATCGACCAAATGTATCCACAATCGGGAGAATTGTGCGCATATTTCAGCAAAGCGGGTCTGTAAGAAATTAGAAAAGAGCTATGCATGCTCGCCCAGCTCCTCTGCGGAAAAAATTGCTGCTGTTCGAAAATAAGGCCCGCCAAGCAGTTACCTTGAATGGTGTTCGCTATCGCGAGATAATAATGGACTTTTTGTGGCCAGAATTTGAGGGTATGGATCTGGACGATATGTGGTTCCAACAGGATGTTGCCATCGCCACACAGCCAACGAAACAATGGCTCTTTTGCGCGAGAAATTCAATGCCCGTGTTATCTCACTTCGTAACGATGTTAATTGGCCGTCACGATCATTTGATTTGACTCCGTTGGACTTCTTTCTTTGGGAATATTTAAAAGAAAACGTGTACGCCCATAAGCCAAGAGCTAAAGAATGAGATAATTCGGCACATTAACGACATTGAACCTCAATTATGTCTCAGAGTCATTGAAAATATGGACTATCCGATAGAGATATGCAACCGAAGCCGTGGCGAGCATTTGACCAATATTTTGTTTCACACATAATTTTCATAGATCCTTCTACCATAATAAAAAATATTAAGATAATTCTCTAAAAACTTTTTGTTTTAATTTGACCGCCTTTTTACTACACTAATAGAAAAATGCTTCTTCATATAAATGATGTCCTAATATCAGAATTGTGATATCAATGTTATTACAAATGGCATCAATGTGGCAAAAAGTGACATCAAACCAATGACGAAGGTCATTATAAAATTTTCTCATGTATTGTGCGTCATCTATGCTATGAATATTATTAACATTATTTTCATGTTTAAAAAGAAAGTTCTTCCGTAAACAAAGGGGGATATTTATTTCAAAGGTGAAACAAAAATGTGTATCGGGTAAGCAAATTATAATGTTCTCTCACTTTGACTTAAGTCAATCCCAATGACTCACTTTAATGACAAAAATAAATTGGGTTTAATGACAGCATAGGGGCCCTATGCTCCTTATAGGATCGTCGGGAACATATATAATGACAGTTTGTCATTATATTGAGCCTACTGAGTCCTTTCTCCGATGTTATAAATTAAATGGTTTTTCAGTAAATGCAACGCATTTTGTCAATTTTATTAAAAAAAAACTTTGTGGGTTAGTTATAGAAATGATTGTCATATCAAACAAAAAAGTATAATCGATGTTATTATTTATGAAAAACGACATCATTCAAATGTCCGTCGTACAAGCCCTGGCACGAGTGAATACGATACCACAGAATACCATAGAACTAAAAAAAGTGACGTGTGAAAAAGGCCCAAATCAGTTGCGAGGGCAGCTTTCGAAGAAAGAGACAAAAAGCATTTTTTGGTGGTCAAGTGGCAATGTGTAAAAACAGGCAGCAACAATCAACACAAATGGCATGATCAAAACAAAAATAACAAAACACAGACCACGTTAAAAAAATGCATTAGTTCAACAAACGTTGTGTTTTGTGCAAAAAAAAGTATTTATTAATATTTTTTTGTTTTATAATGTTATTATTTTACTTAAATATTATTTACTTGTGTTGTGGTAAACTTAAAAGTTAATTTTTACAAAAGCTTTGCAAAAAAATCTCAACTAAATAAATTTGTGTTCATTGTATTGCGGCATAAAAGATGATGCAAAGAGAAATGAAAAAGTGCAGCTTTCTTAAAAAGAGACAAAAAAAAAACGCAAAATCTTCCGTCTCGTGACAGTTCTGTGGTATTCTGTGACGATACACCCAATATCAGGAATTTGCCGTTTGATTTGACAGCAGCTCTTTTGACGTTGCTCAAGAGCGAATGTTCGTGTAATCGTAAAGAAAAGCAGATTTTTTACTTACTTATTTCAAAATTTTTTCCATTATACATCATCGATTATAGAAAGCTATTAAAAACTTTTATTTAAATCCATGTCATCTACACTTTAAAGCGTAGTGTTTTGAAATAACATAATTAATTTTCTGTCTGTGATTGATTGATTTTTCAAAAATTTATTTCAAATTTTTTACTACTGATGAATACCAAAACAAAATCGTATCTTTAGCAAGAAATATTTCAGCAACTTTATCGAAAGATTACAATCAGTATTAAGCAATAAATACAATAATAATAAAACAAGCACTTGAAATTTTTTTTTTTTTTTCTTTTTTTCAAAATACCGAAACGAAACTGTCGGTATGCAAATGATGAAATCGTGCTTAGTTTTTTTTTATTTATTGAATGGTACGGCATAACAAAATAAACAAATTTAAGTTACACGGGCAAATTTATTATTAATTAATAAATAAAAGAAAAAAATGTTTTGTTAAATCATAATTCAATTATTTCATAGTTTGAAATCGTCAGTCTGTGTCATTCAATTATAAAGAAACACACTCTTCAAGATCTTCTTAAAATGTTTTAATTATTATTTAAATCAGAGTTGACCTTCTATCGCCTTTTTCCTTTTTCGATTAAATCTAACTCCTTGTCGAATTTGGACGACTCAGCACATTTAAGTGCTGCATATAACAAAAATGTCATATAACTACAACTTTAAGCGTGTACACTGATAGAAAAGGCGTCATAACGCTGATGTATTTTGAAATCAGAACAAGTGTGTTCCTTTTTGACCCCATGACAGCTTTCATATTTGAGATGTTAGCCTGAACATCACTTGGCCAAATTGTCATCAGTCGGATGACACATCGGCATCATAGAAATGACAAATCAGAGTCAGTTTAATAAAAAAATTTATCAATGCGAGGACTCAGTAACATTATAGAAAAGACTCATGAGAAATTGTCTTTAAATTTAGTCATTGGGATTGACTTAAATCAAAGTGAGAGAATATTATTCTTTACTTACCCGTAACTCATGTTTGTTTCACTTTTGTTGTATTCCCCCCTTCATTTACAGAAGAACTCTCAATTATAAGACACCAGCAGCAAGCCCGATAAAGGTTTCGTTATCTTACTGCTTTGAAAATTTCATGTATTAAACTAAATAATTTAAACAAATCTGGGAATTTTTGTTTCTTATTTTACTTTTTAAATATTAAAATAATTTGCCACATTTTGTGTATTATTAAAACACAAATCTGGCATCGAATTGATGCCACAGCAGTGATAGCATAGATGACGGATAAAAAATTTCATGATGACGTTTGTCATTGGATTGATATCACTGTTTGCCTCATTGATGGCTTTTGTAATCACATTGATGTCCCAATTCTGATGGTGGAGCAGCATCAATATGAAGATGCATTTTTCTAAAAGTGTAGTTGTCGAAAACAAAAAATTTTTGTTTCTACTGATGTGGAACTTTTGCCGCAAAAACAAATTTATTCGGTTCTCACAAATTAAATTTGAAAACAAATTCCCATTTTTGGTATTAACAACTCCAACGTGCACACTGAGGCTTAAAGACCTTTTTACGCGGATGAATTCATATCTCCTCAGCTACTATAGTGAGTGAGGCACTCTAAATTTGATGTGCGTTACTCTTAGAATAAAGTGCATATTTCAACAAAGTCTTGGAGATATAGAAGGGAGGAAACTTATATTCTCCAAACAAAATTTTGTTGTTATTGGAAGGAGTAGGCGGATATCCCCCATGCAAAGGATTTGTAATTTTTCTTATATCCTTATATCTGCAGAACAACAAAAGTGAGGCACACCAAATTTGATGTGTGTAACTCTTAAAACAAACTGCTTGTTCCAACAAAATCTTGGAGGTAAAGAAGGGCAGAAACAGATGCTCCATATAAAAAATTATTAATTTATAAATAAACTTTTTTTAATCCAGCACGTTTTCTCGTTATTACCTGCCATTGAATGAGTTCGGATACGAATTACCCAAAAAAAAGATTTTTTTTTTATTAACCTAAGAGAGTTAGTTCATGAATGCTTGAGAATAAAATTGTTTAAATTCACACACTTAATTTTGTTTTTTAAATCATTATAATGTATAAATATACACAATATACGTGACTCACGAGTAACAATTTGCACATCTCTAATATAAGTACTTTAATTTTTCGCGGTTCTTGAAAGTTGAGTTTAACTAATCCGTGAAATGACCGCCATTAACCCCTATGTGCGACGCAGCGATATGCCAAATTAGAAAAAAACGTGTGCCTTTCTTATTTAAGTTGACCTTTTAAACTTATTTATAGACTTAAAGGGCCTTTTTCCTAGTATGTTTAAAAGCTGGTTTAATTGAGCTTAACTTTAATTTCTATGTTGTTTAAACTTAACAGCTGTCAGTCAGTGTCCCATGCATTATATTTAGTTTAAAAAATAAAAGGTGGCAGCTCTACGATAAAGGTTGTAAAATTTAATAATGTGTGTGAAGATAAAGACAAAAAGTTAAATTAAATTTTTTTAATATTGCATGCGATAAAGAAATATATTAAAAAAATGTCGCATGCGATAAAAAAATACTAAAAAAGAACATACGATTATTTACACGAAATTTCAGAGTTTTTTGAAAAACTTATTTGATATTTTATTTGTCTTTTAATATTAAAATTTATGATTTTTGCAAAGATATGACTGGATATAACTCTAAGTCAAATTTTCCAAAATCTATAAAAAATTGCACAAATACAATTCGGATATAGTGTTTATAGATTATAGTAGCCTTGTCTATAATCTTCATTATACCCTTCACCACAGGTGGTGAATAGGGTATATATTTATAAGTTTGTCATTTCGTTTGTAATTTCTATAATATTGATGTTAGACCCTATAAAGTATATATATTCTGGGTCCTTATGATATAACGATGTCCGTCTGTCCGTTGAAATGGATTTTCCGAAGACCCCATATATGATGGGGGTCAGGTTATTATACATTTATGTCACATATGGTCCGGAATTGTTTGCTATTGAAATTCAACAAGATCGGTCCACAAATAGCTGAGATATGAGTAAAAAACCACGACTGCCTCAAATTTTTTCCTTAAAAGGTCCAATTAGACGTGACATTACCATACCAACACTGTATTACCAAACCGACATAACATACCATACAAACCAATTCAATTTTGGTTTCTAGGGTCCTAAAGTGGCTATTTTAGTACAGTGTTGGTAATGTGGTTTTTTTTTGTTGTTTTTTTATACCCTTCACTACAAGTGGTGGATTTTATTTGTAATGTGTTTAATTTTCACATACACATACACATACACATTAATGCATGTATATGATATGCCGCTCAAATAAAGAAACAAACTCATAGACTCAATATATTTTAATTTAAAGCTTCTTCAGTAAAAGCATTCGTAGCCGAGTTGTTAAATTCTCTCCTGAGACTGATTATATTGCCAGTTCGAATCCCAAAAATAATTTTTTTTTTCATTTTTTTTTATTAAATTTTTTTATGTTCTAAAAAACGATTTTAAGATTATAAAACGAATTTCAAACATCAACTTTGGCAAAAAAGGAAACGGGCTTAGGTACATATATAAATTTTTTGTTTTTGTTTTATATTCTTCGGCACGGCGAAATGAAAAGTTGGCGTGGCTCAATTAATATTTATTTATATAACTTTTTTTATGTATATAACTTTTTGTTCTTATCTCATTATGGTGAAGGGTATATAAGATTCGGCATAACCGAATATAGCACTCTTACTTGTTTTAAAATATGTTTGATTCCCTGAGATGAAAGGATTTGGACACAGTGGCCATATCCCTCACGGAACTCATTCGTACGGCTTTCAGCCTAAAGGCCAAACTATAATATGCTTAAGTTGGCTTTGTGCGAAAACATGTGATTCATATGTATCGAACCATATTGAACGAAAGAAAACTTTTTGTTAAATTTTGTAAAACTGTCATTTGCCTAAGCAAAGTGCGAAACAGATTGCACTTTCCGTACGGAATAAAATATTTTTTGATTTTATTTTTGTTTTTTAAATGCTGTTTTTTTTTTTTTTTTTTTTTTTTGTTAATTTTTGACAGAAGCTTAAGCCAACTTATGCATATTATAGTTGGACCTTAAGTCATATTTTTTCAAAACTCATAAATTTTAATATTGAAAGACTAATAATATGTATATCAAATAAATATTAATTATTAAATTAAAATGATTGATATTACATAAAAACTTTAACATTTCGTGTAAATAATTGTATTTTCTTTATAAAAATTTGTATCGCATGCGATATTTTTTAATATATTTTTTATCGCATGCAAAATTTTTATAAAATGAATTTAGCTTTTCGTTTTTATCTTCACACAAATAATTTCATATTGTCTGTAGGTGTAGTGGTGGCGTTTAGAAATGGTTTATATGTCAACTGATTTAGTAGTGGTTTAAGCACATTTTAATCCAAAAAGGTAGTTAAACTTGCTCTGATTTATTAGCCCTTAAGCCTAGTAATCTGTTCAAATTTGTGAAAAATGTTGAGCCACATTATTTATTTCACATGAAAATTTTGACATGTATCAATGTTACCTATCATGCGAGTTTGTAAAATTTGACGTTTTTATTCCTGCAAAGAATGCAACATTGTTTTGCGTATGTAAACAAGGCCCACATGTATTTTACTAAAAATAATTTTTTTTTTTAATAAAAAATTTAAAAAAAAAAGAAAGTAAATATGGATAAAAAACTGTTACCGGTTGTGTTATTTTAATATTTTATTTCTTGGAATCTCAAAAGAAATAAATACTCAATTTTATTTCTTGTTTAATAATCAGTTCATGCTTTTGCTTAAAATTCCACGTGAAATAAGTGCAGCTTACATTATTTCGCAGTTGTAAAAAATGTTGCCAGAAACATTTCGGAACTTTTTCACAAAATTAACAGAGTACAACTCTAACAACATTATTTCATAGATATTCCGCCCGAGTTTTTTTCATATGTGTTTTGACAGCATTTCACGTGAAATGTTGAACAGAGTACCAGGCTTTACATGTAAATTTCTTGGTGCTACACACGGTATGGCAAACTGAGTATTAACCATTTGTGACGGTGACGGTTTATTAAAAATTGGGCAGTTTTGTTGACAAATTTTATTTCAATAAACATTTTTTTTTTCTTTATTTTTATTTCTTTATTTATTATAAGAAAACGACGACATCGACATTTTTAATAACAACAATTGAACTAAAAATATTTATAGGTATGTATGTATAAAAAAACCATTGCTTTGATATCTTTTTACTATTTGGCACAAATATTGAATTCGGTATTTTTTCACTCGACTTTTAGTTTTCATTCAGAAAAATAAAATCATGTTTGACGTTTTTTATGGCTCTTTGATTTGATTTTTTGTTTGCTACCACAATAAAACAAAATACATTAAAAAAGTTATATGTCACTTGTAAAATGGTATTGAATCAAAAGTACTTATTTGTAAACAGAGTTTAAAAGTAATTGAATCTTGAAAACCAACTGTGCTATAAGTTAAGGTTTTTAATTTTTTTTTTCTATAGGGCCAAATAAAACACACACAAGGCGGTTGATCAAAGAAATAAAAAACTAATGAAGCAACAGTGTTCGGAAACCAAAAATTTTTATTAGTCACACAAACAGTTCATTGGCCGTCAAGATCATGCGATTTGACCTCACTAGACTATTTTTTGTGTCGAAACGTGAAGTCTCTCGTGTCCAGTGACAAAACAGTCACAATTTCAAGCCTGGTATTACCAACATGAAATAATATTTTGAAAAGTAAATGTTCGACATTCATGTATCGTCCCAAATAAATATTTCGTTCACTTTTGCAAATTTTCTGTGTTTCCTTCATTTTAATTTTCGAAACCCAAACGGTTAAAAAATCACCCATTAGAACTAGCTTGTGCCATAACAGGGTGTCTTTAGATACTCATTCAATTTAGATAAACAGCAACAAGCTGAAGTTCTTTTTTAAGAATTCGCCTAAGTAGTTTACAAGTTTCATATTTAAAATTCCTTTTTTACACCTTAAAAAGCCATTTTTTAACACTTTAAAACACCCTGTTTTATAATCAGCGATTTGAGTCGAAGTTGACATTTTTGTACCGGAGTTGGAGTCAGAGTCGAAATACCCACAAAAACCCGCGACTCCGACTCAAAATTTGTTTGGCATAAAAAAATTTCTAATATTTTCCAAAATAAAAATTCTTCAAAATTGCCGATGCAATATATATAATATCGTTTCGAAATTTTTACACAAAAATTTTCTTGTTATTTTTAACCATTTCAAAGGTACAGCATTAAAAAAAAAAGAGTTTAAAGTCAAATAAGAACTAGTCTCATATACATTTAGCATCAATGTAAGAGTAGGAGTCAGAGTTGTATTCGGAGTCTTACTTAAAAAATTTCAGCGATTTGCTCGGAGTTAGAACTTTTTTTGGACGACTTACCAGCCCTGGTTATAATAAAAAGGTTAAAAGACTTAAGTGCTGTTTCCACAATACAAGTGATTGAACGCGTGTTAAAATTGATATGAAAAGCACTCAGTTTTTTGAATGCTCAATTTTTTCTTAATGCTTTTCACTTAAATTTTACTACAAGTTCAATCACTTGTATTGTGGAAACCGCACAATAGTTTTTAAAAGTTTCTCTTTCAAAATGATTCTCATATTTAGCCTTTTCTTTGTCTGTACTCCCCCTCCCCCCTGTTTTACTTCCTAAGAGTTCTTAACTCTATGGAATGATTTCTTTCAAAGAACTGTCATCTTTTTATTTAACTAAAAAAAAATCAAAAACTCCTCCTATTTTTCCCTCACTTCTCTTATTGTATCGCCAAAGACTATTAAATACTTGAAAATAAAAACAAAAAGAAAATCTTGTTGTATAAACGATTTTTTCTCATTCGAAAGAATTGGGGAATTGGGTCACATGAATAGAAATTTCGGTATAACAACAACAGCAATAAAAACCTTTTTTTTTTTAAGAAACTATTTTTCTGATATTTAATTTTAAACACTTTCAGTCACACACAATCTATTCCGTAGCTATTGATTGAGTAGAGGTATATTTTGTAATATTTTTAAGAATGATTTTTATTTTATTTTTTTTTTTTTTTCTTTAATTAAAAATAGATTTTTTATTTTAACAAGTGGTTGTTTGTTCATTGTTATTTTTTAGTTTTTATCTATTTTTATTATACATTTTAAAAACATTTTTATAAAAAAATTTGTTGGACTTTCTGTTTTTACTTGTAGTCTGTTAATAAACTGATTAACTATTAGTTTTATTTAATATTTTAAAAATAAATTTTATCAACTGCTGCTGTTTTTAATGTGCCATAAATTAATGATCATCAGCGGCGGTGTCACAACCAAAAAAAATTTGTAACCAAAATGTTAAAATAAAGTAACCAAAAGCAAATAAAAAGTAACCAAAATTATTTTGTATCAAATGTACATACTTCAGTTGAAAAACATGTCAAAAGAAGGAATTGCGTTTGTTTGTCTCTTGTAGGCTCATAAACCGTTGGACCGATTTTTATAAATTTTTATAGTGTATTACCGATGGTCTGGAAAGAATAAAAGGCTATATAATTTTTCGAAATTTTTAGTGGACGTGCACTTCCTTTACAAAGTTAACACTTCAACCTTTTTATATAAAGAGCTCTTGCAAGTAAAATTTTTTAAGTATCAAAGTGCAAAATTTAACTAAATTATGCGGTAGATCTTTTATATATATCTGTGGCATTTTGACAAAACATCTTAAGTCAAATTTTAAAAGTTGAAAAAAATTTTTATTAAAAAACATTTTGGTTTACGTTTTTAAAATTTTGTATTATAAGCGAAATTTTTCTTTAATTTTGGTTTATTTTAATATTTAACAAAAATTATGTTTTCGCAGAGTTTAAAAAAAAAACTTTTTTGCTATCTTATCTCTTTTTGCCCGCTGGGAATAGAATCCAATTAAAATTTCCGTTAACTTTGACCTTATCGTTTGTCTAGAAAAGTGTTTCAGTTAGACCTATGAAGAATAAAAAGTAGCATATAATGGGCATCTACGCTTCAAAGTATATCCTATGGTTAAGTTGACAGTTTGTTAAAGTTTAAGCTTTTTTAAGTATGTAGATGAAAAAAGTATTGGTATTGGTTGCTCAAATACCACACACAATTTTTAAGAGTCAAAAAGCGGAACGGGTAAATCTTCTTCCAAAACAAAAAATTGGTTATTTTTGTGCTGAAAAAAGGAACCAAAATGGAAAAAAAGTACACAAGAACACATTGTAAAAAAAAGTAACCAATTTTGGTTAAAAGTAACCAAAACGGCAACGCTGATCATCAGGGAAACCGTATATATTAAGGTATTCAAACGATTAACCGTTGTTCGATTAATCGATTAATTTTGGGCGATTAACTGTTCGAATAATTTAAAATTGCTTATTTTCGATTAACGAATAATTTGAATAATTTTTGTCGATTAATCGATTAATCGAAAATTTGTTTTTTCACAGTATTTTATTGTTTCTTAACTCAGGAACATTTCCTATGAAGTAACATTTTTTTTTAAATATATGTAGTATGTATATAGTACAAAGACTGAGACCAAAGAGTTAAGGAATAATTAATTTTTAAGAATGTTTAGTACAGACTTTTACTACAATGATTCAGATGATTTTTTTAAACGAATGAAAACAACCTTCTACCAGACCTTAACAAGACTATTAATAAAATTGTTAAAACAAAATTAAAAGAGATTCAAGCGGAAGACTACTAATTTTTAGAAAAGACAAAAAAAAAAGAACAGAATAATTGGATATGCTTTAATCGATTAATCGAATAATCGATTATTATTCGATTAAATTTTTACCTCGAATAATTATTCGCGCGATTTATCGATTAATACAAAACATCGATTAATTGAATACCCTAGTAAATATGCAATTGCATTTTTTTCCTTGTGCCACCAATGAAGGCAGAAACAATATATTTATCCGTTTTCGATCATTTTGTGAATTTTGGCATCGATTTATTAGTGCATATTATTGCATTTTTTACCCTAAAAAGCATTTTTGCATATTTTAGTAAAAAGAGCATTTTTACAGCCTTTTTTTTAAGTTTGTAGTTCATGTCGATTTAACCTTTTGAAGCATATTTTGATTATTGTTGAAGTTTTTTTTTTAATTCTTGCAAATGCTTATCAAAAATAAAAAACCCACATTACAATAAATGTGTAACACACAGAAGTATTGGTTCTGGACCCACCGGTCGAATCATAAGCACATTCTGAATCGATCAAACGATGTTTGTACGTCTAGCTAGTCGTTTGTCTATGCTGGCCTGCCGATCTCCTCTCTTACCTTACAGAAAAAAGTAAAAATATACTAAATCGCACAAAGAAGGCAACCATTTGCGAAAACAGTAACGTAAAATATCTCTCTTGCCAAACTTTGTCTTTAATACCTTGATGGTGTTGAACGACGTTCTGTTAGAACCACATACCGCCCAAGTTCATAGCGTCGAGTTGGTACCAAAAATTCTCTGATATCAAAGCCCTGTAGTTCTCATCAAAAACGGATATTGGTCCGATGACACCGCCGCCATGAAAACCGCACCAAAAAGTTATTTGTTTTATCGAACCAAATGCGACAATTTTACTTGTCAACAAAACTCTTGTAGGGTTGTAGGGATCATCTAATCGAAATTTTACCTTTTGGTGTAACTTCCTCCGGGGAAGTCTGCTGCAGTCAATACCTGGGATTCGGCAAAAAACTAAAATTGTGAGATCTCAGAAGATCTTTACGATCTCTTCAGATCGCGGCTGACCAAAGATCCTATCTGATACTGCGAGAGTTAGTAGCTGTTAATAGGCTTCTTGCGTGAAATTCTTTCCGTCTTTCAGGAAATTTGTCTTTGTTAACGTTTTGGTTTACCGTAGAAAAGACACTTTCAGGGATCACCTGGTGGTTGTGAAGCAGCGGGAAGGGATATCCTGATTAACCCACTGAAACGCTGATTTTTCACAACTAATGGGAGAGTTTGGCTTAGGGAGCATCATGCCTTAAGACTGTTGCCACTTAACATCTGCTGGTTTTGGTTTAATCGGTTAATAATCGGTTAATTTTGGTTGTGATCGGTTAACCGATTAATAAATTTTTTTTTCATAAATTAAGTAATTTCAATGAAAAAAAATGCAAAAGTTAATGAAAAACAACAATAACATACCAAACATAACAATTCTTATACTAAAAGAAGCAAACAAAAAAATAATTCACAAAAATGTAATATGTATTTTTTAATTAAAAAATAAACGCTCAGATTATTTACTATCAATAGTTTAAGGAGATCTTATAAAATAATCTTTAGAATAATAATTTCGTTTAAATGTTTAGGATTAAAGCGATTCCTTCTTTTAGTTTTGATAAAACTTGACTGGAAAAAAAATTATGTCACTTATCGTAGATGTCTGAGAAATCGAAAGCAACCCATAATACAGAATATCTAATTTCTTGATCTTTTCCTGGATTTCTCTAAACATATAAAATCTTCCATTATGCCATTAGAGTCCTATTTTATTTTTTTTAACATTGTAAATTTCTACACGTTTGCATTATAGAATGCATTTAAAAAAGCGAACAGCTTTGCAATTGACGTATTGAAACTTAACCATAATTTAAAACACAAAAAAAATATGGTTTATTAGAAATTTTGTTACATCGGTTAATCGGTTAATCGACTGAAATTAGCTGGTTTAATCGTTAATCGACAATAGCCAATTTAAAATTAACCGATCAGTTAATCGGGTAGTATTTAATCGGTTAACCGATCAACGGTTAACCGAATGAATACCCTAGTATCCATGTTATATCTTCATAATTAAATCGAATATACTGACGTTTTTAACTGGAAAAGAACTCCATAGCCAACTTAACTCTTGAAAAAAAATGCGTCGTACTTACTGTACACTAATAGAAAAATGCATCTTCATATTGATGATGCCATAACATCACAATGGCGAACGTCATCATAAAATTTTCTCATATTTAATGCGTCATCTGTGCTATGACTACAGTGATATCAATTTGATGCCACATTTTGTGTATTATTAACATTATTTTAATGTTTAAAAAGTATTAAAAGAAGAAGCAAAAATTCCCATATTCTATTTGTTTAAACTTTTTAGTTAAATACATAAAATTTTCAAAGTATAATGATTACCAAAACCAGATCGGGCATGCTGCTAGTGTCTTAAATTTAAGAGGTCTTATGTAAACAAAGGGGGGAATACATTTCAAAGGTGAAACAAACATGGGTAGCGGGTAAGTAAATTCTTATATTCTCTCACTTTGACGTAAGTCAATCCCAATGACTCAATTTTATGACTCCGCTCAGCTGTTATCCGCTGTTACTGAGTCACCGCGCTGATGGCGTTTTTTATTAAACTGACTCCGATTCGTAATTTCTGTGATGCCGATGTGTCATCCCATTGATGACATAATTTAACCTGATGACAATTTGGCAAGGTAATGTTAAGGGTGACACCACAATAATGAAACCATTCCGGTCAAAAACGAAGACACTTGTCACAGTTCTGATGTTAAAATACATCAGCGTTATAACGCCTTTTCTATCAGTGTAGTTTGGTATATATATAGTCCAGGCATTATCCAGAATATTGTTTAGACTATAAAAAAAAAAACTTTTGAAATTCACCTTCGTAAACCTCATCTTCTTTTATATAATTTGTCTTAACCCTTATTCTGTCTGTACTCGAAAAATAATGTATTACTTGTGGGTCAATTTTGCCCAATATAGAAAGTTAACCATACATTTGTTAATTCTGCGTATTTTTTCACATTCAGTGCATATAATGCAAGTTTCGAGATGAGTTTTACATAAATATATTACATGCTGTACATTTGTTTAAATATTTTGTATTGACTTAATAGTGTTGGGCAATTTGTTCCTATGTTTACAAAATGCCTAACTTTTTTGGTACAGCCATTACGAAAAAGCATTAAAAAAAATATTTAAGTTATAAATAATATTTAAATAAAATAAAAAATTGTTCAAACATTTCTAAAAAATTCATTGACTAGTTTTAAAAATAACAAGCAATAAAAACTGTTTGGGCTATTTTGATTCATGAATACAGAATAAGGGTTAAATTGTGTAAATACCCCAACTACTACGGATTTGTGCAAATAATCAAACAAATATAACATCAATTACAAATTGTATTACAAATTCGTAAGAAGTACATTGATCGCAATTTAAATCTCTCGAATATAAAATCCAACATAAATCACTGTTGATAAATCAATTGCAACCAGATTTAATTAAAAATGATTAAAATGATAAAATAAATACAAACATGTCTAAAATTTAAAACAAACTGGCGGCAGCGGCAGCAGCAGCAATGACAGATCGATTACAAAATTTTCCATAAAAATAAAAACAAATAAAAAATTTAATTGAATAAAAAAACAAACAAAAAATACAAAAATTATTAAACTGCTAAGTGCATGCAAGTGCATGAATAACACTTTTGTATGGAAATAAAAATTTTACAAAAAAAAATGCATAATTACTATGTCAAATATTACGTCAACTTTCACTATTTTTTGTTTGTTTTTAAAAATGATTTTCCTTTTTTTTTTAAATTGTTTTGTTTAAACAATAAAGATTTATTTGTAAAAGACCACAATTTGTTTAAAATAGATACGAAGTCATATTTACTCGTGCAGCTTATTAAACACACGCACTTACTTTAAGCACACCCGCCACTCGCTTGGTTTTTTTTTTTTTTAAGTTAAAAGTGGTGAAAATTTTAATTCAAATAAAATGACACCTGTCGCTTGTTGCATTCACCACACTGAGCACACGTTTTAAATGGATGCACACTTGCATGATTATGCAGTGATGATGACGATGAGTAGTGAAAGAAAAGTGAGTTTGCATGTTAATCGTGAGTAAAAGTTGAAGGTGTTTTGCAAAGTATGCAGAATAGATTAGAATTTCTTAAAAAGATTTTTAAATTAAAAAAAAATCAGGACTAGTTTTTATATTTACAAATAAATTAACAAGCTTAAATAAACACTAGCAAAAAAATATTAAATATGCTCAAAAATATTCAAAATAAGCATTAATATGCTTCTTTTCTTATTTTTTTAATAAAATCACTAAAATTTATATCCCATTCAACCTGGTCCGCGATGTCGATCCCTATTACTCGCAAGCATTTTCTTGGACAAACAGGTGATTTGCGCCCCACTTAAAATTTTTATCACGACAAGTCGATCGGTAATGCAAACGAACGATAACGTAGCAGTTTTCATACAAATTTGCGTCCCACTAAGAAATATTATGCAACCATAAATGGAAAAATCAGTTACTTGTGTTGTGGTTGTCGACAGAGAGTCATTTTGTTGCAATATTAAGCATTGTTGCCAATTTGACGGTTTTACCGTGATTCTAGCGGTTTTTATGTGCCCATCGCGGCAAAATTTCCGTTTTGACGGTTAGCGGGAAATCTAGCAGTTTTTTTAAGAGCAATATGTAGAATATAAAATTTTTGTTCTAGGTATTTGAAAATTTTAAATTTTTTCATAAAATTAGAGATTTCAAGTAGGATTTTTTTTTTTAATTAAAGCTATAAAGTTAGAAGAAAAAAAAATGGTTTTTTTAAAATTGAATCCGCTATAAAAACATTTTGCAATATTTTTTTTTTTTTTAATTTTTTGATTAGTATTAACTGGAATTCTGTCAAATTATGTTCAGTTAACAAAAATAATTCGTAGTTTTACAGTTGATTATGCTAATTACACTGGTCGAATAAATAAAAAAGGCGGGAGCAAGAACCTTCTTATGTGATTTCAATTGACTTTAGCGTGCTGAATTCAAATCTGTTCACTGTTCTATTACGTCTAAATTTTTATGGGCTTGACTAATATTTCGTTCAAATCGGACAAATCCGGCAAAATATTAGTAATTTTCATAATATATTTCTTTTTTTATTTGTAATATATCTGGCTTTTTGATAAATGATAAAAATCTTAAGCTTTTGTACTAATACAATTTTTTTTATAAAATTTTTTTTGTTTTGCATAAAAACCAAATTTATTGTAACTTTCTTCTGAATAGCTCCGAAACAGTTAAAATTTAAAAAAAATGTTATTTGGATGATTGAAAGGAAATTTTATTCGTAATCATTTGTAAATTTTGTTCTCAATCATTGTATCAAAATCGGAGAAATCATGATGAAATATATAGCATTACCAGCCCATAAAAAACTAGACGTGATGGAAACAATTTAAAACGAATTTGAATTTAAAACCTTTGTATTACCAACTTTTAGGCACTTTTTTTAAAAGAAACATTGTTGTACGTTCCCGGGACTAAAAAAGTCAGGGAAATTAAAAACCTTAATATAAAATTATAGTAAAATAATATATATTGATTTGTATAAACATTTTGCAAAATATTGAGATTTTAGCGATATTTGAAATTATTTTACGCTAAATAAAAAATTAAGCAGCTTCTAGCGGTTTTTGAAGTACGATTTGACGGTAAGTCTCCAAAAAAAGTTGACAACAATGATATTAAGCGAAATTAATCCTTAGTACTACTTGAAACACCAACTCTAAATATTTGTTTATAATAATTGTCCAATTCACAAGCTCGTAGTAACGTTGTATTCGTTGTATAATCGTATAATTATAAATTATTGCATTTTTGTTGTAGGTAATTTTCAAATTTATACGATTGACTTTTTATGTGTTTTGAAAAATGTTGTGTATTCATACCAGGCCTGAAAATGTTCGATTTGTTTGGTGAATTTTAAAAAATTTTTTTAGAATGTGATAAATCACAAATTAAAATCTTCTTAATGATTATTAAAGGGTGTCCAAATTTGGGGTATAATTGGTCAATGGAACTCGCTACAGGGAGATGATGCGAAGCTTTTTGTGGCGGGAAATTGATAATTTGGACGTAGAGAATATGTGGTTTTAACAGGATGGTGCCACTTGTCACACAGCAAGAGAAGCAATGGATCTTTTGAAAGAAAAATTTGAAAATCGCATTATTTCTCGTAGAGGAGGAGTCAATTGGCCACCAAGATCGTGCGATTTCACACTTTTAGATTACTTTTTGTGGGTTTTTTTTTAAATCGAAAGTGTACAGCAATAATCCCACAACAGTTCAAGATCATAAAAACAACATTAATTTATCCAAAAAAAAAACTCTTTTTTTTATTAAAATCAAAAAGATACCTCAATTTTTGGACACCCGTGAATAACAAGTGGAATTTTTGTTCCCATGAAATTTTCATTCCCCTCGAAGGGAAAAAGCAAAAAGATTGGAAAATTAAAAATCAATGACATTTTTGTTTAAAAATATACACGTATATATTTTAAAGAAAAGTTTAAATAATAAATCTAAATAATTAGTATTGGAGGGATGGATAGTTTGATTATAACGTTAGTTTTTTGTACTTTTTAAATTTTATGTAGTAAAATATTTTCCAAAATTCTGCCACCACCGTCTTTCACCAATCCGGCGGCAATCAACCTGTTGTTTTGCATTTTGTTGACCAATACATCGGTTTGTGCCTTATTATCGGATCTAGCCCTTAATATTCGATTTATATGAGGAACTACTAACATGCATGTTCTGTTCCCTAGCAAAAATAAAGTGAGAAAATCTAAGGGAAACATGAACACATTACGAGAGAAAAAACTTTTCACTATAAGGGGAATTTATTCCCGTGAACATTTTTTCACGTTATTATTCTCCTTTGAATTACCTTCTTTTCATGGGAGTTGTTCATGATCGCAAATATGTGAAAAGGGAAAAAATTACGAGGGAAAAATTATTCACGATAGGGGTGAATATTTGTTACCATTTCAAAATCAAATTAAAATTCCCATACCTAGTTTAATTTTATGATATCTAATAATGTGAATGTCAAATTTTATTAAAGAAGAAGAAAGCAAAACCGTATTTTTTTTTAACGATAAGCCAATGTATTTCGACTTTGTAAAATAAAATAATATGAAATTCTCTTCGTGCTTAAAAGAAAAAAATAAAAGTCTGTTGTGAGTATAAATGTTTTAAGTAAAATCAAAAATAATAACAAGAATGCAGATGGTTGCAATTTTACAATTTTTTCAAAAACAAAATGAAAACTTCCTGAGTTGAATTGAGTTGTTTTTGTAATTGTATAAAAATGCTACCACCTTTAATATAAATACTCTGTTAAAATACACCTCTGGTGTGATGAGAATACATAAGTTTCTAAAATGGTTTAGAAAGAAACCATTTACCGACCGCTCGTCAGATTTTGTATTCGTATTCTCTCTTACCTTGCGGCCACACGTTCAAGTTGTTCTTGATAGTCTTTTACATATACTGATTGTCAAAATTTACATAAATTGAAAGCTGTGACGTTGGCTGCACTCAATTTGTAAGCAATTTACTTTCAAGATATCATCAAGAAAACAATTTATAAGGACAAACATGTAATCAGCTGTTAAATTGAAAGTAAAATTGCCAAACAAATGGAAAGGTGAAATTGAAAGCAATCTCGTCGTCAATTTAAAAAGTGCGAGTGTGTTAAGCGGCCCATACACTTGCAATATTATTGTATATGATATTCGCCATATTATTTCCATTTTTTTCTATACTACGCAATAAGTCGTTCAATGGTTGCATTCATTAAATAAAAAGGTGAACATAACCTATAGGAATAACATAAACAATATTGTACAATGTTGCCGACACATTTCACTTTCTTTTTGTTGTGCAATAAAAATCAAAAGTCTTTTGATTGTTGCCAATGTATTGTGCTACCTTCGAATATCACATACACATTAGCGATATAATTGTACAATACGTAAAATTGAACAATTTTATTGCAAGTGTATGAGCCGCTTTAGTAAAAAAGTGAGAGTGCATTGCAAATTGAATGGAATTGAAAAGCAAAACTTGATCGTGTGGCCACCAAGTTACTCAATGTATTTTTCTTTTACATGATATGATTTTTCTCATTATACATCATGTCGTAATACAATGTAAACTAGCCTTAAATAAAATTTATGGTTTTATAAAATATTTTTCACAAAACCCTTTTGTTGATGTTTTGTTTCGTTTACAGCTTTGTTGTCATTTATAGTAAATAAAAACTTACTCACTTGCCCATCTCTTCTGAGTTGTTATATTTTTCCCTCTTTCTTTTATTGTTGTTGCCTTTTACGATGCATTGCACGCTTATTATTGGTTGGTAATGTTGTTGTTTTTGTTTATGTTTCTGGCAATAGTTAAACAAATTTTGCAAACATGCGTGCCGTTTTGCTTTATAAACGCTTTTTTATTTTACACTTGACTTTTTAGTTTTATGATTTGCAAAAATAACAAATCACTCTACTTGAATTTAAATACAAACTAAATTCGAAATTAAAATTCAAACCAAATTGTCAGGGTTTGGTTTTTTTTTTATTCTTCAAACAAATTTATACCTACATACATACATTTGAAATGTGCTTTAAGGTATGGATTACAATGAATTTGGATTGGATTTGCAATCGATTCACATTTAATTTCATTTGCAATTTTATTTAATATTAACAACATGTTGAATTTTTTTACGTTTTTACTATAAAATATGCAATTTTCGAATATTGTTTACAGTAGGTGGGAGGTGCTGCTGGTTTTTTATTTTTAAAATTTTAGTGAAAATTTAAATTGAAACGTGGATCTCAACATGCTCTGAATATTTTATTATTTGTTGTATGAAAATGTTAATTTCTGTTTTGCGTAATTTGGTGTTATTTAATAGATTTTTAAAAATAAAAAAGGCAACAAATGATACAGTAATAAATGAAAGTAAATGTATTTTAAATTTAAAAGACTTATCAATTTTAAATTATTTCTACTTTATATTCTAAAAATTGTTAGAAACCTGAGTATATGTCATAAGGCCTAATCTCTGGGTGGATCTTAACCTCCGGGTGACAAACTAAATGTTTGCCAACAGCCCCGGAGCCGGAGTAAACTAACCTTCGCGGCTTAAGAAATAACCAGCAGCATCTGTTGAATAACAATAGCACACTTCCGTCCACACAACTTGAACCCTCCACAAGTGGTAAGCTATCATTGTAATTCAGGAACACTATCTCCGCGATATTAGGGTTTCAACCACGGCGACCACGTGATCGCCAAGACCAAATTCTATTGAAAATATCACTCTTTATTCATAAGCAACATTCTTTGAGAGTAGTCTCCCTTTTTATCCTCCGGGTTCTCAACTTTCCATAATTTATCCAATCTTACCCACGATCCAAACAAATCGCACCACCAACGCAACTCACACCCAGCACTTTCTCGGTCCAGCACTACCTTCGCTTTTTATAAAATCCAGGCCGTAACCGATTCGGTCGCCCGTCGAAGCGATATCGACACTTCAGCTACTCACCACAACCGGTCTCAATCCAACCTTTTATCCGCTTTTCGATGTAAAGTTCTAACAATCGAAGGCCAACCGACAGTCATGACTCTCTACTAAGACAGACTACTAGAATCAACAGCATTCACACCCTCCACCAACGCACTCTCATCGGTACCTTAGCCTTTCACCTGCTTTTCGATTCCAAGTCCATACTGTCGTGGGGTGTACCGACAGTATCGGCCTGACTCCCTACTAAAGGCCGGGATTCACTATTCTACACAATCGTACGATTCATTCACACGAAAATTTGTCCGACATAAAAAATGTCTGCAAAATCTTCTGTCAATGCTACACTATCCCACAAAAAAGATGCCAACTCAAATGACTCAGCTACTTTACAAGAAAATAAAACTCTGATCGTATAGAAACTATAATTTTATGAAGTCAAAAAAATGTGTCACTCAATTAATTTTTAAGCCACACTATATCCTACTTTATGAGCACCCACGAATTTTTTTTTGGCAAATCGTACAACTGAATGGGATAGTGATAGTGTCGGCTTAAGACAGACACCACAATTAGAATCACCACTTACTACCAAACAGAATGTGTGTAGCACAAAATTTGTCCTAAAGCCAAATAACCCCTGTCCCAAGAAAATACAACCCCCCCCCCCCCCCCCCCCCTCCATTAAACCAACTTTTTCGTGCCTAAAAGCATTCTTATACAAAGAGGGTACATATACCCTTGGAGGCTCCAATCAATAGTATGATCTTTACCGTGTCACCGGGAGCTACTGACTGCGTTGGCACCAGATGAGAAGGAGTTCTTGTGAGCCTTCGGGCTTAAGAAGTCACAGAGACTTCAGGAGGCCTGGCATCTTGAATTTTTACCGAATTCCAGGCTGACTAGACAACAAATATACATACTCCATTGGAGCTTCTACCACCCAAAAAGGAATATATTTGACATTAAACATTAAAGATTTCCGCCTTAGTTGATCTGCACCTCGTGAGCTTGGGACGTCTTCTGTTTCTCGCACCTTGTGTCTTAAATTGGATTCTCTCTTACAGCCGCACCTTAACAAAAGCGGCACGAGTTTTCTTGTTGTCAAAAACTGTCATGCCTATTAAAAATTGGAATGAAGCATCCCTAAATTGCGCGGCGCCAACAATTAGAAAATCCGCTTGTGACAGCGCGTTTAATAGTAAGGTTAGCCCTTATTTTTTATAAATAATGGCAAGTTAGCTTTTTTTTGGTAAATCTAGCGGTTTTATCTCCATTTTTTATTTCTATTATGTGGGTTTTATTAAAGAAGAGAGTGAGCACTACTGTTCGTGACACAACGTTGACGCTCTTGTTTAGGTAAAAGCTAAGCGGAAGAAAACGTTCTATCTTCCGTTTTTGTTTAGGTACGGCTGTTAAAGCTAGAGATTCACGCCACGCGTTTTCACTTTCACGAGATGCATGCCTTTTTCATACCTTACTTGCATTCTACGCATCAAGTTGCATGCAAAGCTTTTAACGCGGCATTACCTCAAGAAAAAATTAATTTTTTTTTTGCCAAAGTTAGCTGATTTATCAGAACGACGCTTGTGACGCCTACAAAAGAAGAAAGTAGACCTACTTTTTCGCTTTTTACGCGTCAAGCATCCTACGCTTTTGTGCATATATCTTGCTACGTATAACCACATAGATTCTACTTTTTGACAGCTGCTTAGGATGACAAAATGGCGTAGAATGCGTGGTGTACACCTCTAGCGATAGCGATATCTGAATTATAGTTCATATTACGAACTTATAATTGAATTGAAGATTTTTTGCGATTTCAGTGCCAAATTAATTTTTTCGAAAATAAAAAATTTAATATTGATTGGAATTGCTAGTTAAAACAGATCTGGGCACTGTTTCTTAAAATTACAAGTTACAAATATACAACAATTTTACAATTTTCGTTTTTGTTTAAAATGTATTTTACTTGTAGATTTGTAACTTGTAGTTTTGAGAAACAGGGCCCAGTAGGGTAATTCTTTAACTTTTTAACGACAAAAATTTGTCGTTAAGTAGAAAATTTTAAGTAAAAATTTTAAAAATTTACTACTTAACGACAAAAAAGTTACAGAATTACCCTACAGAACGATTTCTATTCAGCAAAACTGCTTAAATTGAAAAGTTTTCGCATTTAAACTTATGATATAAATCATCCATTTATTGTACTCAGTTTTAACTTTAAAATTTGAATTAACTGCAAGCACCCACTTCTCTCAGCATTCATTTAAATTTTTGCTACAAATTTCTGCTCACGAATCTAAATAAACTGTTCACACTTTCTGTTTGACATAACAAATATGCAAATATGCTTTATGAATATGTTAATATATTAAGCATAAAGGTCTTTATGCATTAATGCATAAAGATAATAATAAAAAAAAAAAAACAAATTGTATTTTAAAACTATATAATTTTTTTTCTCTATACTCTGCTACTGTCTTTAACCTTAAGTTTTTCTTTTTTAATCATCGATTACAGTATAAATATATTTTATGTGTAATGATATGTTTGCTTTATTACCTATTAATGACAATTACACAGAAAGAAAAAAGACGTTTACAAATTGTTAAGCAAAGGTATTCGCACGACAACGCAGTCTAGTTAATATTTCAAAAATATCTGTTGTCAAATTTTTAACAAAACGTTGTCAAAGTGAAACCAAAGATGTGAAATATACCATTGTTTTCAAATAAATAACGCCCGGTTGTCATTATTGATACCATTCATACTTAAGTTTGTTGTCAAAGTAAAAACTTTTGAATTGACCTCATTGTTAACAGTGAATAATAAATTAGGAGTAAAAGAAAAAACTGAAACATCGAAAAAAATATATATTCAGGTGGGTACTGGAAATTGAAAACGTAAAACGCAAGAATTTTAAACGTCGTTTTTTAATAAGAATTCTGTAATAAAAGAATTTTATAACAAAAATTAGATTTAAAGTGTATTAAAAACAACTTCCAAACGCTTGCGTTTTCGATTTCCCTTATTACTGTGGCGAAAACATAAGAAATCGCAGGGTTGATAAAGTTGGTACAATTGTACTTTTTTTGGTACAATTCAAAACTTAAAAGCACGCTGATACCCCCGTGACTCATTTGGTACTATTTCCAAATTTTTCAAACCTACTTATTTATAATTGATATAAAATGGCAACTCGTATTTACTGTCCAATGAACATAAGCGGAGTTTAGTGTTTGGTGCAAATAGTCTTGCGAAAATGCAAAATATCGTAGCTTTTTTATGCAATTTAAGGGAAACTCTTTTTTTGTTGTTAGATTTAACAAAACAGCTTTGATATTTTGCATTTGCTCTTTTGCAAGACCATTTGCCCCAAACACTGAACTCCGCTATTGTAAATAGATTTTTGCACTTGTTCATTGAACGAAATTTAGTATCAGCGGCAGCATATAAGCGTGCATTTTCTGATGATATTGACAACATTTTAAAAGATATAGGAAACCACTTCTGCAAAAGTTCTACATAGTAGAAAAGACGACTTCCTCTCAATTCAAGACTATTTTGGAACGAATTCATAATATTTTTAATATTGTCACGTCAAGAAGTAATGAACAGAATTTTGGAACAGTGGGAACCCACTCCATTATTATCTTACTCCGAATTATTTTGAATGAGATTTTGCAAGCGCTAAATTAAATTTTATTATTTATTATTTTCGGACTTTCTACTGATTTTCTTTTTTTTTTTGCAGAACATATTGAAAATTGTAAGCATAATAAATTTGGAAATGCAATCCGAAGATGCTCGTATGCACATATTTTTAGAACGCTTAAAATTTTTATTTTCGTTTAAAATTCGAGATTGCCTTTTGAGAAATATTCGTTAATTTTCCACAACAAAGACGATAAATTCTAAAAAGTTTATGAAAACACTCTCTGGGCAATCAAAAATAAAAATAAATGGATTTCTCGACCCTAAAAACCGCATGATACAGATCTGGCTAGATCAAACACAATTCGTTTGCCTCTACTCTGGAATATTTTGGAAAACTAACCATTTTGAAAAATCCGGGGATCGAAATTAATTTTTGACCTATGGTTTCTTTTGCAAAGTTTCTTGTGTATTAATAAGCCATCTATGTGTACCAAATTTGGACCATTATCCTCGCACTATTCTTTAGATATAAATAAATCAATTGTATACCACGCCCACTTATACACTCCCGCCCACATACATTGAAATAAAATTAAAAAAACAGCAACAAGAAATTTTGGGTAAAATAAGAGGCAGTCGTGGTTTTTTGCTCAACTCTCAGCTATTTGTGGACCGATTAGGCTGAATTTGTGATGTATATATATAACTAGGATGTCCCTATCATATCTGGGTTCTTCGGAAACTCCATTTCAACGGACAGATGGACATTGTTCAACTTCGCTCCTCAGAAGGACCCAGAATATATATACTTTATAGGGTCTAAGTTCAATATTGTAGACATTACAAACGGAATGACAAGCTTATATATACCCTTTTACCTTCGGTGAAAGGTTTAAAAACAACAATTACAACAACAAGGGATTTCTGCGCAAGCAACATTAGAAGCAGACGCGGTTTCTTGCTCATATATCTGCCATTTGTGGACCGATCAGGCTGAAATTCAATAGCAAACAATTTCGGAGTACATGTGACAAAAATATATGTATAAACACCGGGTCCCGTCATTTCCGAGGTCTTCGGAAAACCCATTTTAACAGACAGATGGATATCGTTAAATGAACTCCTTATAACCCTTATAACCCAGTAAAAACTTCGCCTACACAATAATGTGTTGAGTAATTAGAAAAACATAAGAGCACTACTTACAATTCTACTGAAAGAACCAATGAATTTTACAAGGGATGTCTCAAAATGAACGCATTCAAAAGCAAGTCATTATTTTTTTACTTTAATACTTCTAGAAAAAATTAGTTATTGAAGTTGTTATCGATGTAGTTATTGAAGAAAGCTACTAAATAATGAGTTAAAGAAGCTATTCATTTTGAAAAAGTAAGCGAAGTTTTTACTGGGAAGGACACAAATAATACATATATACTTTATAGGGTCTAAGATCAATATTGTAGACATTACAAACGGAATGACAACCTTTATATTTAAAACCTTTTATCTTCGGTGAAGGGTATTTAAATATGTATGTATCAACCGAATTATGAATGAAAATTTCCCGGGAGTTTTTCCCATTTTAAAAATTGAATGAACATGGAAAAAATGCGAGAAGGGAGAAAACTTCCGGAGAATTCTTATTCATACTTGGTCTATATGTGTTTATATTAGTTCGATTAACAATGGGATATTCTTCACGAGACAAAGAACAACGTGTTGTCGAAATAACAACGCAATGTTGTCAACAAATCAACGGTGTGTTATCAAAATATTAACAACATGTTGCCGAAATGAGACCATTATGGTGTAAATACGTTAACAATTTGTTGTCAGAATGGGACCAAATGGTGAAAAAGTGGTTTAAAAATATTGAAATCATACGTTATCAAATTGCATACAAACGTAGTAGTTGGCTTACTTTTGTCAACAGATCATATTAATTTTGAAATTTTTATACCGGATTTTTTCCCTCTGTGTACATTTGTGTGTGTGTGGCTGTTATTTTTTCTTTCTTTTTCTAAGTTGCAAATACAATCACGTCGTTATTTTTGTCAAGACTTTTCCATATAAGAGATATTTTTAAATCAACTTTGTACTTTAATGTAAATGGTTAATGATATGTCTGTCTGTCTTTTTGTCTTTCTGTCACATGTCTTAATAACACGTTTTGCATAAAAAAATACAGAAATTTTTTCTAGTACAGAAAAAATAATTCATTTAAGGAATGCTTAGCAAAGTGTTGGACTAAGTTTTAAAGAAAGGGTTTAATTTTAGTTTAAAATTTTGCATAAAAAAGTTTTGGGTTTTTTTAAAGTGAAAACATTTAAATAAAATATTTTTTTAAAATTTTAGCTATTTTTTTAAAATATGTTTTTAATTTTTATACAAAAATGTTTGAATAGATCTAAAATGACTTGTGTTAAGTTTTGGCACATTTTTCTTTAATATATTACAGTAAATTACTAAAACTTTTGAATAAAGAAAAAAAAAGTAATGATTCTGTTTAAATAAGTGGTGTATTTTTAGACGTAGATATAGAACTTCTGATAAAGATAACTGTACAAATGAAGTGTGTTTGACTTTTTTTTCTTATATTTTGGCAAATCACAATGCAAAGACTTACACCAGAACAACGTTAACAAATCGGGGAAATTTGCTTCCGAAAATCGCAATCTGTTGGGCAAAGTAACTTTGAATTTCAAAGGAACCCATTGTCATCATCCTTTCCGCTCTCTCTCCCAACCAGCGCTGTGGGGTCGTCAATAAATAGTTCTAACTCCGACTCCGACCCTATCCGCTGAAATTTTTAAGTACAGACCCTCTTAAAATTTTTTGATTTTGATATATATTCGAAATTGTTTTTGCCGAAAATTTCTTGATTCAGATTCGCGAGTTGTTGTGGGTACTTCGACTCCGATACGAAGACCTCAACTCCGACTCCACAGCCCTGCTTCCAACACACAATAAAACTTGCCTAAACAATTTTACTGTGTATATATTAACTGCCTGTTCATCTATTTGCGATCGAAGACTTCGATCGCTTAACTTACATTTAAAACAAAAACAAATAATAAAATATTGTTTTTGTTTAACAAGTAAGTTAATCGAACGAATTCTTCGTTCGAAATCGATGAACAGGCCATAAGAGTCATATTTAATTAACATTTTAATTAAAAAATGTGTGTATTTCATGATTCTAAAAAAAATTCGTATTTAACGTCTGGACTCTCACACAACTAGTTGACTCTGAACAATCTTTCGATGCCATATTTACAAAATGCCATTTAACAAAAAAGTTCTCATCCAAAAGCTTGTTAATTTTTACAAACGCAAAGCCACCATTTTACCCCAACCAAAATCAACAAATTCCAGTGATCATGCGCACAGTCTAAATAAAATGTGAATTTTGTCAATACGAGTTCAAACATGTGCGCAGTAGATCGACACACACACACATCTCTCATATTTTAAAATGTTGTTGAATTTATGGAGATTTTTTTTTTTTTTGGTCTCTAACTTTTTTGCAAAATATTTTCCAAAGATGGCAAATCAAGTTTTTTCCAGCTAAAAACTAAAAACAAAAAAAAAATCGCGAAACAAAAATGAAGTGACTTGCAACATGTGTGTAAAGACCACGTACTCTACTAAATGATCATCGTGATGAAGATCATTCGTAGTGTTGCTGGTGTTGATGAGGATAATAAATCTTTAATGTTTCTGTGTATGAACACACAAGTGCTTGAGCACTTGCTTTTAAGATCAATTAGGGTCTTGTATCTTTGTCTTGCTCTTCTTGGGGATAAAACATTTACTCGTACTTTCTTATTTACAACCAACAAAAAAAAAATCCCCTTATACAAGTCATGCGTAAGCAAGTCTTATATTGACTCTGCTTGTAGCTGGTGACGTAAATTAAACATAAATTATAATTTTTTTTTTTTTTTGTTAATTTTTTCCAATTGCCTGTTACGGGAACTGGTAGAAAACTTGTTGCAAGTCAATTTTGTTGTTTCATCACCCATCACCATCATCGCTTTTGCCTGAGTCGTCTCTGTCATTGTGTTGTAAAGGTCAAGGTTGTGTTTGGTAATGCCTTCTTTTGGAAACACTTAATTTTGAAGCTGATACGAAAAAGAAACCTCTTTCTGATGTTTGTGCGATTGACTGTTTGGAAAATTGGGTGGGGGTTTAAGAGATTTAAAGTTTTAAGTTATTTTTGGTAGAATAATTTGCTTGTTTTCATTTTCATTAATTATGCTTAGACTTATGAAAAATCCATTTTAATATGTGTGTTTGTTAAAAAAAGATAATAAAAAAAAACAAAATAAATAAATATTATTTTATTGTTTTAAGTTTTAATGTTAGGAAAATCTTAACATGATTGTTTTATAAGACTGTTTAATGAGTCAACTTTAAAAAACGAAGTTTTTGCCCCTTTAACGGTTTGAAACATAAGCAATTTAAATTGACGAGTGCTAGTAAGGAGTTGTAAATGTTCGATGATTTTGTTGACCGCACTAACACAGGGTTGTTAACAATAATAAAAAACTGCAAAATTTCAAATGAACTAATGTTGAATTAACCACTTAGAAGGGGCATTTATAAAGCGATTGCGTTAAACAAAAAGTATATTTTTCTTACAAAAATTACCTTTCAGAGCAAAAATTTTGTTTATTTTTTATCAATCATAAACTTTCCTGAAAAAAAATATTTTTTAAAAAAGGTATCTTTTTAAAAAAATATATCGTTTCCAGAAAAAGTATCCAAAAGTATCTGCTGAACATAAAAAACCTTGTGTAACAACAACTATTATTAATTTTGAAAAAAAGTCATATTTATTTGAAATTTCTGTAGATTAATTACTTTTCTCAAATTCAAAAATTATTTCAGAAATGTGACTTTTGAATTCGAATTTAGAACGCTCTGGACTATATTGCAATGACTGTTAAGTGGTTAACATTGCTCTGTTAACTGCAAAATGAGCAATGTTATATGGTTTGCGACTTGAATTTACTTTTTTACAAAAAGCGAATTTTCCAAAAATAAATAAATTTTAAACGGAAAAGTAAATTTTCGAAAAAAGAAATATGTATATTTTTAAACAATTTGTATAACAAGTATCTCTTTAAACAAAAGATATGCATACTTTTAAGAAAATATGCCACTTGAAGTGAAAAGTGTTATTTTAAACCAAAAGAAACTTTATTACAAAAAAAAATCCTTTTTAACCTAAATTATATTTTTTTTTGACAAAAAACCAAATTTTTTTTTTTTCAAATAAAAACTATTTTTTTTTTTTTTTTTTGTTTTGACAAAAAGTATTTTTAAACAAGAACTATTTTTTGCAACGGAAAGTATCTTTTTTGAACGAAAAGTATCTGTTTAAAGCAAAAGGTATGTTTTTGGAACAAAAAATTCCCTTTATATTAAAAGTATCTTTTTGGATAAAAGAAGTATATTCTCATAACGAAAAGTATCTTTTAGGAACAAAAAGTATCTTTTTGGAACAAATCCTATCTTTTTGAAACAAAAAGTATCTTTTTGTGACAAAATGTATCTTTTTGTGACAAAATGTATCTTTTTGGAACAATATGTACAATTTGAACAAAAAGTATTTTTTTTATTAACGAAAAGTATATTTTTGAGTGAAAACTATCTTTTTTGAAAAAAGGATCTTTTTTAAACAAAAAATATTTGTTTGAAGCAAGAGAAATACATCTGGAACAAAAAAGTATCCTTTTATAACAAGAAGTATCGTTTTGAAATAAAAATTATCTTTTCAGAATTCATAGTATCTTTTTGTGACAAAATGTATCTTTATGCAACAAAAATTATTGTTTTGAAGCAAAAAGTATCTTTTTTTTTAACAAAAAGTATCTTTTAAAAACAAAAAATATATTTTGCAATTAAAATACATTTTTTTTTTTTAACAAAAAGTAACGTTTTGAAAGAAGTAGTTCAAGTATCAAAAATAATCTTTTTGGAACAAAATGTATCTTTTTTGAATAAAAAGTATATTTTTATGAAAAAAAGTATCTTTTTATAACAAAAAGTATTTTTTCATAACAAAAAGTATCTTTTTATAACAAAAAGTATCTTTTCATAACAAAACGTACATTTTTCGAATAATAATTATATTTCTGGAATAAAAAGTATCGTTTAGTAACAAAAAGTATCTTTTTGGAATAGAGAGTATATATTTATGAAAAAAGTATCTATTTTAAACAAAAAGTATTTTTTATAACAAAAAGTATCTTATTTAACAAAAAGTATTTTTTTTTAACAAAAGGTATCTTTTTATAACAAAAAGCATGTTTTAATAACAGAAAGTATCATTTTCGTATAAAAAGTATCTTTTTGGAAAAAAAAGTATATTTTTTAAATAAAAAGTATATTTTTGGAATTTTGGAAGTATCTTTACAGAATTAATAGCATCTTTTTGTGACAAAATGTATCTATTTGAAACAAAATGTATATTTTTGGAACAAAAAGTATCGTTTTAAAACAAAAAGTGTATTTTTAAACCAATTTTTTTTTTTTTTTTTTTTGAACAAAGTATCTTATTGGAAAAAAATTTATCTTTTTGGAACTAAAAATATATTTTTGGAACAAAAATATCTTTTTGGAACAAAAAATATCTTTTTGGAACAAATAGTATCCTTTTGGAATTAATAGGTTTTTTTATAACTTTTAAAACTGCTTTTTAAAACAAAGTAGTGTTTTTTTAACAAAAATTATTTTAATAAAGCAAAAGGTTTCATTTTTAAACAAAAAGCATCCTATTAAAGCAAAAAGCATTTTTCTGGCAAAAAAGAAATTTTTTTAAAAAAGTTTGGTACAAAAAATATAAAGAACCAACTGCAAATTTATTATGAATATTTTTCAGCTAAATATCGTATGACCACATCTTATGTAAAATTTAATTTATTTTCTTCTTTTAAAAATATTTTCGTAAAGGGGTGTGAGAATTGGTTTAAATAAATATGATTTTAAAGAAATTGTTTACTTGGCACCTGGCTTAAATTATCGCCTAAAGAATTGTAGTTGAAATTATTTTTTTAAATAAATTTAAAAATGCTTTCAATTGTTAGGGAAAGCAAATAACAAAACAAACTTAAAAAGCAAACTTTTCCTCAGATTTCTAGCCAAAGCAAAACTGAAGCTTAAGCTTTTAGCTACCAAAAGAGGTTGGAGACAAAATAAATTTTAAAAATTTTATATGGTTGGTTGCAAATTTCATATTTAAGTCTAAAATTTCTGTAACTAGCCTTAAAATTTTCACAACTTATAAGTTTTTTAAAAAACTACATAGTAAAAAGTTAATTCTACCTACCCTTCTTTCAGGCCATATTATTAATGCACAGAAAGGTAGTCATTCAAAATTCCGGTCAATGACTTCTTTTTCGTTGGCAACAAAAGTTCTTTATAGAACTTTATTCGTTGTTGTTGTTGCTACAATAGTTCAACATCTAGTAGTGGAAGTGAGAGTGAATGTTTTATGACAAAAACTACAAAAAATAATTAAAAGTTAAGAGAGCGTATATTTAACAAAAGGTGGTGGACCTAGATAAGAGGGCAGAAGAGAGGGAGGTCACAAAGAAAAGGCTGTTGTAATAAAATTTCAAACATGCAACTAACAGACGAGTACAAATACGTGCTGCATATTTTGCAGCCCGAAGGTGGTAGAAGCAGTTAGAAAAATATTTTGAAAAGATATTTAAAGGAATGGATTCACTATTAAAAAAATGGTAAAAATTTCCTGCAGCAATAATTTTTTATATATTTTTTTTTATCAAATAGTAAAAACTAAATGACGGAGCGAATTCTTCTGTCAAACTTTCTTAAGGGCCAAATAAATGACACAAGCGGGTTGGCAACAACAGGATGGTTGTGTGAATATTAAACATGTTTCACAGTCACACAAACATGGTCCATACTTTTCTCATATGTTTCGGTAACCCTTTGTGTTGTTTATTTGGCCATTTACTTTTAGTGATAACAAAAATTTAGCACCGGTTATAATAAGTCTTTAAATTTTTAACCGTTAACTAAGTGAAATCGTGTTTTCTATTTGGGGTCATTTCGGGCCCAGGTTTTTTTGGGTATTAAAAGTAAATGTTTAAGGATCCGTTTTCGGGAACAAGGAAATATTTTTCATCATATATTTTACAAACTATTAAAAGTTCGATTGTAATTTCTTTATATTAAGAGTTTGGCCTTTAACCTTTGATTTTTAAATGTTAAGTTTAAATAGTTTAAACAAAATTTCTAAATTTAAATTTTTAGAGAATTATAATTCTCTGAACTATAAACTATAGTTTTGAAAGCAAACACATACCATAAAGTCTATAAGAAAACATTTAATTTGACGTTTTCTAATTTGGGCCTTTTTGGGTTTTAAGTGCAGTTGAGGGTATAAAATTATCTTTAATGAACAACTCTAGATGAAACAAAATACCGTCGGATTAATATGCAAAACTGGTTTCTCTCTTTCAGCACATTTTACAGGAGAGACAAAAAACTTTTTATATTTAATATTTGCGGCTTGAAAGGAAAGCCAAATATAAAGTTAGTTTAACACACTTCAAGACTCAAATTGTAGAAAAACTACATGCTGGTCGGCGAGGCGTATCTTTCTCTACCACACGGCATAAAAATTTAAATTTACTTAAGAAACGGATTTAGCAGGTTTGCATATTAAGCCGACGATATTTTTTTCTTAAGTTTATTCAGATATATAATACAAATAATATTTTTTGACTTTATCACCTTAACTCAGTTGACACATCTGGGGTCATTTTGGACCTGCGGGGCAAAATTTCTCTTAAAATAGAATTTTAAAGCTTCGGAATTAGTATTTTAAATTTTTTTATCAGAATTCACCAACAATAAAACAATATTTTTATTTAAAATCGATATATTCAAGTGTTGTTATTTGGTATTTGCTATTTGGGATCATTTGAGGAAGTTAATTCACTTAAAGGTTAACACTGTTCTATAATTATCAACTTTGAAGTTTAAAAAGAAATTACTCAAATTTTTATAAAATCTACTAAAAAAAACTACAATAATTTAATAACAAATTGTACTTTACATTTCTTTTAACTCCGATTTTACTTTTGACATTTGCTGTTCTTGGGTTAAACTTAAACAATAAAGCGATTTGTTACAATTTGTATGGGAAAGTATGTAATCCTTTATAAGAAAAAGCGGCAAGAGGAGATAAGAAAAATATAGAAAATATTTAATTCTGTGGCATTCTGACAAAACATCTTAAGTCGAGATAAGATAAAAAAAAAAAATTTTAAAAAACACGTTGAAAAAATCATTTTTACTTAAAAATAAAATTAACCAAAATTAAAGAAAAATTTCGTTTATAATACAAAATGTTTTTTGAATGAAAATTCATATGATTAACAACATTTTTTTTATTTTTTTAAATTTAACTTAAGCTGTTTTGTCAAAACGCCACAGAATTGTATCACGTTAAAAACTTTTCGAGTCCCTAAAATACAAATAATTGTCAAACCATCATCTTTGTTTACGTTATTTTTTTTTTTTTTGAAATTTCATTTGATTTAATTCTTTCAAATATCAAAATGTCTGTAAGCAAATTGTTTCTCTTTTTAGGTTAACTGAATGACTGACTGACATAACTGCATTTTCAAATGAATATTAACGAATTGTATTTTGGATTTTTTTCTTCTAATTCCATACATTTCATAGTCATGATGCAATTGACTGCATTCGAAATACATAAATAACAAACGTTAACGAAATTGGAAAAAAATAAAATAAAAAGTAAAACTACCCAGCCGGTGATTTAATCGACACTATGGAATATTAAAAAATATCTGAAATCTTTAGATAAGCCAGATGGTATTATTGAAAAAAAAAATTGTAAACGGAATTGAAGCTTTAAACGATCTTTGAAAAAGAATGAAGCAACTAAAATTATTTTTTAGTTTAAGGTTTCTAATGGTCTTTATTTTTTTTTTTTTTTTTTAATAAAGCTTCGTTTTTAATTGATATTTTTTACGTTGCTTCATATTGAACTCTGGATGAAATGACGTAGCAAAATAATTATATATGCCGTACGTAAGACAGGTCCATCGCCATGTAACCGCCACATTTTCACTAACAGAAGCGATGTTTTCGGCAGTTCACAAATTGATGCACAGGCCTGACCACATCTGTAACGCTTCATGTCTTTTCAAATTTCCTTATACCCAATTGCAGGGATTATGACGATACCGTAAAGCTCGAAAAGTGGCTACGTTGAAGCCAACACTTTTTTGTGGTAAATTCTAACTATTTAAGCTACCCATATTCGTAAATGGCAAACCTTTAACAAAATAAATGACACTTTAGATGCCAGACATTTAACAGCTGACAGCCTTACCAGACTAGCAGTTTTAAAACTACTAAATGAATAACCCTGTATTAGTTAGATATTATACCCAATTGCAGGGATTATGACGATACCGTAAAGCTCGAAAAGTGGCTACGTTGAAGCCAACACTTTTTTGTGGTAAATTCTAACTATTTAAACTACCCATATTCGTAAATGGCAAACTTTTAACAAAATAAATGACACTTTAGATGCCAGACATTTAACAGCTGACAGCCTTACCAGACTAGCAGTTTTAAAACTACTAAATGAATAACCCTGTATTAGTTAGATAAACAACAACGTTTATTACACTTTTAAAATTATGATTTTTTTTACAGAAACTAACCACTGTTTGTATACTCATCACCACAGGTGGAAAAGGGTATATCTAAGTTTGTCATTCCGTCTGTAATTTCTACAATATTGATCTTAGACCCTATAAAGTATATATATTCTGGGTCCTTATGAGGAGAGAAGTTAATTTAACGATATCCGTCCGTCCGTCTATTCGCCTTACGTTTGATATGTGTTTTCCGGAGACTCCAGATATGATAGCGGCTAGGTTGTTTTACATTTATGTCACATATAGTCCACCATTTCTTGCTATTGAAAGCCACGACTACCTCCAATTTTTTTTGCAAAAATCCCTGTTTTTTTATTACTTTTTTCTGTATATCTGGAGAACGGCAAGAGCCAAAGTTTCCAACTTTGGTACACACATTAAGGTTATCAATACACAGCATCCCACAAAATGTGTGCGGGATTGGAGAAGTGGGCGTGGTACCTCCTGTACATTTAATTTTTCACGATTTTAAAAAATATTTACCAGTTTTCGGTTTTTATATTAAATTTATAATGAAAGTTTTTAGTATTGTAAATATGTATGTATGTATGTATGTATGTATGTATGTATGTATGTATGTATGTATGTATGTATGTATGTATGTATGTATGTATGTATGTATGTATGTATGTATGTATGTATATGAAAAAATTATTTTGTTTTTTAGCTAGTTGCTCTGTATTCTGCTCGCAAATTGGTGAAGGGTATATGAGATTCGGCACAGCCGAATATAGCACTCTTACTTGTTTTTTTTTTTTTTCATGAAATTTCAAAATCAAATGACAAAGATCTTCAAGCAAATAAAAAGAAAGCAATAAATAAAATGTTTATAGCAATTAATAAAAATAAATCATTCATAAAGAATAAAAACCAATATTTTCGATAAGGGAGCATTGTTTCTTATACGTATAGATTTTAGGGTTATAATAATATTTCAAACACTTTAAGGCTGGTTTAAAAAAGTTATAAAGAAAATAAATTGTTAATGTATATCATTAACAAAATTATCTTTTTGAACTATTTAGTCATAAAAAAAAACAAATGTTCCAATAAAAAAAAAAAAAAATCGGCCAATATACAAAAAAAAAAAAAAAAAAAAAAAAAAACAACACCTAAAAATAGGCCCCACCTTTTTCTTCATAACTAATGACTTGTCATTCATTATTTGTGTTGTTATAATGAATGCCTGACACTGAAAACTTAAAACAAACTGTTGCTGTTTGTTAAGGAATGTGTAAAAATGTGTCGGCTATTTTCTTTTGTTTAATGAAAGGAAAAGTTTGGTTTAGTTATTTTTTTTTTTTAATTTTCTTTTTTTTTTTTCTTTCGTAACTTGTATTAAATATTTCACTATCTTAAAATATCCATTACATTTTACCTAATCAGTTATTAGCAGGTTAGCAACAGGTATTTGAACAACCGTCTTAAAATAGATAAACTGACAGCTAAATACACACATATTTCTAATAATTTTGCAATTCTTGCCAAATAATTTAAGGGTTTCAAGGTGTGTCCATACTTTTGAATTGAATTACCTCTTGAAAGAAAATTTGTAATATTATTTATTTATTTTTTTTTTTTTTTTTGTGTTTTATGGGAGTTTTAATTCAATATAAATACTTCATACAAAAATTTTAAAAAACTCAGTACTTCAAAACATTTAGTGCTGTAGAACATTTAGTACTTTTAAACAGGAACCGAATAATTAGCCCAGTAAAGTTTATGATACGAAAAATTTATAGTCTATTCCATTATCTGTACACAGAAAAAAATTCTCGCCAATTTTTGTTCAATTAAGCAATTTATCGGAAATAAAATCAGTTTTAATTAAAAGTTTAATCAAGTGAATTGAACGTTTACTTCCCAGGAAAAACTTTTTGATTTTTAGTAATAGGTGGTAGTTAATTCATACGTTACCTGGTAAGTAGTTGTCATTACAATTGTCATTATTCTGAAAACTTCAATAAGTACTTACTAGTAATGAACACTGCAAATACTTATAACTTATGTTATTTTCACTACTGAGCATTTGCTAACTAATAATCAGCTCAATAACTACTTATTAGTTGAGTTGTTTTCAGTACTGAATATTCACTTACTGGTAACGTACTCAATAACTACTTATTAGGTCTATTAACTAGTGATTTTTTGGCTTTTAGAAGGTATAGTGTAAGTACTTACAGTTTAACTTACTGGTAGTTAAATAATAACAAGATTCTTTTTTAATTCTAGTAAGTGTATTGTAAGTACCAGTGTTGCCAGAAGTAGGGGAAAATCCCTACATCTAGGTATTTTTGATTCTTAAATAGAAGGGTAGGGAAAATCGAACAGATCTCCAACATTTTTGTAATGATATTTTATTGTCCAAAGCGGTTGAAAAAAATTGTTTCCCCTAAAATAGCTTCAAAATATATTTCCAGAGATGTTTGTTTAAAAAGTTGGCGAAACTTATATGTATGCAGGTGTGATCCTGTACTTGTTGGGTAAAGTAAATTTCCCTCACTAATAGACAAAAATGTACAAAAGTACGGTAACAATAAAAACCAAATTTCTGATCCAAAAGAAAACATTATTATGTTTAAATAAATACATAAATGACACATTAACTAACGTGCAAAAATTTAAAATTCAAGCATTTACTTAATATTTCAACATTTTCTATTGTTTATTCTATAAATATTTCTTATATTAATTATTTTTGTTAACTTGCTTGTAGGTTTTTATTTATTTTTGACACAGGTGATTGTTTAACAATTTTATAAATTTGCCCAAAAAAAGTAAGGGCTACTTCGTGCAAGAAAAAGAATATTTTTCTCTTAAAAGCTCCACCTTACCAAACTTTGAGTACGGGAAGATTGGGATCCCGCGGGCTCCAAACGTTGAGTTAATTAAAAGTACATACAAAGTATTATTTTTTTTAGTGTTGTACTTATTTTATGTCAAAGCTTTAATATACATATTCGAATAAAATATATTTTTATAACTAATGTTTTTTCTTCTATTTTAATGATAATAATGCGTAGGGATTTTTGTAGGGGACATTTTTTCAACGTGTAGGGAAAAATCGGATTTTTATTAGCATGTGTAGGTATTTTTTCGAAAAATCCACTGGCAACACTGGTAAGTACTGAATTCTGTGGACACCTCGAACAAAAATAAAAAGTTATTCAGCCAAAAAATAAGTAGTGTTTATTTTTCTCCAACATTATTTGCAACTTACCAGGTCTGTAAAGTTTTTGCTATTACTGCAAAAAATGTTGTTAATATGAAAATATGTATATTTAATTTATACTATTAGTTTGTTTACTGGTGCAAATTTAATAAATTTTTTAATTAGTATCACAAATTTTTTAAATGAAATCAAGTTTTATTTTGTTCTGTACAGTCAGTCAGACTAGTCTATATTTCTAGTTTATGGACTAGTTTACAGTCTAAGGCAGGGTTTTGGAGATTTGGATTAAATGTAAACTTAGTTTAACGAAGTCTGAAGCTCGACTTTTTCCCACGAAATGTAATTTTTTTATGCACAACTAAGTTCTTCCATCAAAATTGTGTATTCAAACTTGGTAATGGTTGCAAATCTGTTTCCAGATTAACTAAGTCTAGTTTAACTGAGATCTTAAAAATCCAACCTTAATTATCGACTCGTCTGCATACCAGATTTCCGAGTATTATTTAGTCAATTATTATATAGTCTTATCTATTTTTTAGTCTTTTTGCAATAACTTTAATTTTATTTTCCAAAGCTGTAAAGAAAAATATTTTTATTTGAAGTGCCAGCTGATCAGTGTTGCCACTTTGTGGGTAATAACCCGAATTTGGTATAATTTTTACAGTCGTGGGTAGAGCGTGGGTAATTTCTGTTAGGCGGATTTTGAAATTCTTACTTCAGATACCCTAATTAAATCCAGATTCGATATCAGTGATGACATTTTTTTTTATTTTTTTTAAATATTGTTGAAATGCACAGTCTTCTGAACCAAAGTCTTGGTTTCTTTTTAGAAAAGACTTCAGTAATTAATTCTATATTTTCAAAAGTTTGGTAATTAATGTCGCAAGATGGACCCTTAAATTTGGATAAAGATGCCTATCATAGTGATTTAAGCCGGAAGTCTATTGTAAAAAGTTGTTAAAACTAAAAACTAGCTTGGGGGAAGATATTTTTCCAATATTCCAACATATAATTAATTTTATTTTTATCTTGCAACTTTTTAATGCTTTAGTTTGAAGAATATTTAACGCCCTTAACAGTTGTAAAACTGAATTACGAAAGGGACAATTGTATAAAACCCTGCAGGCATTTTGTTAAAAAAATAAGGAATAAAGGGTATTTTTTAAGACAATGAAACATAAAATGGTAGACAACACAAAAAAAAATTTATTTTAATCGCAGATTAATGCACGGTATTACCACGTGAAACAGATTTTAAACAAATAGGCACCGCGCCTGTCCTTGACGAAGCGCATTGTAGACGGCCAATTTTGTTCCTTTTTTCGAGAATCGCTGGCTGTCCTTCACGAATAAAATGAACAAAGAACAATTTCACCTCCAAGACGTCAATTGTTGCTGGTTTATCAGTATAAACCAGTGACTTTACAGTCCTAAGGAAAACAATCAAGAAGTTGCGACATTTAAATCATGAAGTCGCCTATAAGTTGCGAAAATCGTTGGCAGGTTTTTAAAGTAAATTTTGATAATTTGGTGGCGTTGTTTAAGCATGAATCTATTCATGATCATGTGCCTGAGCAAAAACTGAGAGCAGTATGACAGCTAACCTTTCGTAAGCTCTATCGGGCTTAAAAAACACCCATTATAAAGGAATGTCAATGAGCATTTTGAACCGTCCCTAGATATAAGCAAACAAATGTGGAAGTTAAACTCATTATTTAAGGAGTTTTATTTTAGGTATTATTAATTGTTTTTAAGTCTTTAATGTAATTTTTGTTTTTTTATTTTAAATTACAATAAAAATCTAAACGGTTTGACCTATATTGATCTTCTTTCAATTAGTTTGTTGTGTTTTTGCTTCTTTATAAATATCTTTTTATTAAATAAAACCTAAATTTTTTATCAGGTGTAATTTCATTTAAATCGGGTAATTTTGGCTGGTGGTAACACTGCAGCTGAAAGAAATTTACTACTGTGAATGAACTAAATCAGAGAAATTCACAATAGCGATTTTTTTTTTTGTCGATTGTGTGTCTTAATACCAAATGAAAATTGGTTCGATCAGCTTGGTTTATCTACTAGTTGTTAGACTACTTCATGAAGTTTTTTATATTTAGTCTAGTTCATCAATTAGTCTATAGTCCAGATTATTGATTAGTGTGCCTTCTGGCTTATCAAGTCCACAACATATAGATATATTGTCTATCGACTAGTTTCTAGACGAGTTTATCGACTGCACTTTCGCTTGGTATTTTTTAATTTACTATGTATGTACTTACAAATTTTCCTTAACCAATAAAACACCAAATCAGTTTGCTTACCTGTAAAAGAGAAGAAATTAAGATATGAGTTAACAAAACAATATGAATTAGTTTTAAGGTAAAGATTAAAATAAAACTAATAACAACTATAATGTCCTATACTATTTGTCAGATTTTCATATATACACCCTTTATAAACAACAGTTTTATACATATCTCAACAAAATTCTAGTTGTTACAAAAAAAAACCATTACCCATTTCACATCATGTTCGCGATTTCATGTGAATGTCAGAAGCAATTTTTGTTATTTTAAGTTATAACGGGTGTCCATAATTGAGGTATCATCGGTTAATGGAAATCGCTACAGAGAGATTATCCGATTGACGTTTGACTGTTTGTTTGGCTGGCAGGCAACGCAATGGTGCAGAGAGTAGAACTGCAAAGTCTAAATTTACACGTTTCATCTTTTGATGCTCAACTTTTTTTCAATTCCCTTTTAAAGATGCCAATAAAATCACACGCAGCAATCGGTTTTAACTTTTTTCGGTTCAAAACAACAACAATTTTATTTACAGCGAATCAAAGAGAAAAAAAAAGAAAAAAATTACATGCAGCCATTGTTGTGCATATATCAACGAATAAAAACACAAAGCGTACTGCCCGAGTACAGGCATCTCCCTACTAACCCCCTTTCTTCTTTCTTCTCTCACCTAAAAACATAAGAGTTGAGCATCAAAAGATGAAACGTGTAAAAGCAGACAAAGAATTCTGATGATGAGAATCTGGTAATTCTCGAAACGTAAATTCAACCTGAGTTCGAGCCCCAGCTTAGCCAAGAAAAAAATTATCAATAATTGTAAATAATTTCATGTTGTAAAATTCCTTCCAGCAGTAAAAATAATTTAATGAAAATTTAATTTGGTGATCCAAATCCAACTAAATATCAAAATCTCAAATTGAAAAATCGACAGTTCAACTAAAAAATCACATTTATTTGCAGCCTGTTCAACGATTTCGAACGTTAACGTTTCGATAGAAAATTACATTGAAAACAAAAGCAAATTGTCGAATTTGGTTTTTGTTTTAAATGTAATTTTCTAAGCGAACGTTAACGTTCGAAATCGTTGAACAGTCTGTTATATTCTAAAAAAAAAAGCTAAAAGAAAAATTGTCCAATTTTAGTACACATACTAAGCTTAATTATCAACACACAATCTCTCTAAAAAATATGGGCTGGATTGGAGAAGTGGGCTTGGCAGCTCCTGTACAAAGAAATTATAGATTTCTGTATTGCTTAAGAACGGCAAGAGCTAAAGTTTCGGGGACAAGCATCTTTGTCACCAGCACACAACATCCGACAAAATGTGGGAGGTAGTGGAAAAGTGGGCTTGGCACAAAATAAATTCATTTATATCTAAAAAACGATATGGTATTTATGCAACATTCCGTTCTTATCGCATCATGTTGAAGTAGTGATGGAAAATTCAGTACTGTGGTACTATTTTCAGTACTTTTTCCTTTCAAAAATACCACTGTACCCCCACGTCCGTTTTAGTAATCTTTTCTTGTTATGCTTCTTTGTTTAGAAATTTAGTGTTGATATTTTTTTTTTAAATTGACAACCAGGGTTTACAAAAACTACTTATTTCCTCTGACTACAACCGCTGAAATTCAAACTCCGACTCCTAATCTAACCTTAATGCTTAATGTATATGAAACGGGATCTTTTTGACTTTTAAATCTTTTTTTTAACGCACTAACTTTTAATTAGTTAAATATAGCAAGAAAAGGATTCAGTAAAAATTTCGAATCAATATTTTAAATATTGTATTGCCGATTTTGAAGTATTTTTTTTTTTATTTATTTTGGAAATTATTAGATTTTTTTTTTTTTTTTTTTTTTTTTTTTTAATTTTTATGCCGAAAAATTTGGGAGGCGGAGTCGCGAACTTTTTGTAGGTACTTTGACTCCGACTCTACAACCCTGTTGACAATATTGCCTACACAAAATGTATTCTTATCGAGAGCATATATGATTGTTGGTATATTTTAATGTCAGATATCCTCATTAAAATTTTGTTGTTGAAATTTAGCCAGCTCGATTCATAAATGGCTGAGATATGAGCAAGAAAAATATTACGTATTATAGTTTTTATTTTTAAGTTAATTTTTTTTTCCAAAAAAAAAAAAATATGTTTGAAAAAAATTCCAAAATATTGAAAAAAGTACTATTTTGCTTGGTGGTCTAAATTTTTCAATTTTCCATCACTGTGTTGAAGGTTTATAAGATCCGACATAGCCAAATTTAGCACCTTAATTTTTCTTTATTTTTTTCTTATTAAGTATTTATTCCTTAATTTTGCAACTATTAATGTGCAACAGTACCATAAATATTTACCTTGTCTGTTTAAAAAACTAAACCAAAATTAGCCACCTCAGCCACCCTCAACCCCACAAAACAGACATGAGAGGCCATTGAAGAAGAAAAAAATTAAGAAACCGCCAAATGGAAAATTAATGTACGGCTTCCGTTTGAAAGACTCTACAATTCTTGATGACAATTTTGGAATTAAATGTGTGTGTGTGTTTGTATAATATGTTCAAGAGAATGGCTTACATTTTATTGTCAATTGTATACGAAATGTTGAAAAAGTATTTGTTTTGTGTTTATTAAAAAGCAAAAACGCAAAAATAAATTCGCAGAGATTTAAAAGAAGGTAGTGATGATTAATTTCATTATATTTTTAAACGAGAGATAAGATTCCCGATGGGTTATTTTATAAGAATTTACTGCCTACAGCACATCCTTGTTTTTTCTACTTTACCGATTAGTCCTAAGAACCAGTAATCAAGTAGAGTCTAAAACTCTATCCTGACAAAATCACACCTAAGTATGAATAGAATCATAGACTAGACATTAGTCTCATAAAAATACTACATTAAACCGCTCATGTTCAGGAATCTGATCTCTGCCCATGTTCTGTAACTCCCGCGTCGAGAAACTTTTCGATTGAAATTTAAGAAATTAAACAAAAATTTCATAAATTGAAGCAAACAACCATTTATTAATTGCGTCTTTGGCGAGTAATGGCTGTCACGTAAGGAAATTACTCGCCAATTCACAGAAAAAGTGTGTCTGTAAAATTTTTGTGAGAAAGTTACCGCATCGACCTGTCAAATATATTCATAAATAAAAACAAGGTGAGATAAAAATTTAAAAACTAAAAAAAAACATTAAAAATGCAAAATGCACTTTACATTATTTAGTGCAGCAGGCGGTTGAATTTTCGCCGCCGTCATTGATATTTAAAAATTTTAGTAAATTTTGGTCGCCATCAACGAAATATGTGAATGGCGTTCTAAGCGTCTGCATTGTCGTACAATAACGTAACGACGTTATATCTTTTGAAAGTTTTCGACAAGAGTTTTTTCCCCACTTTTCGAGAAACGATGGAATATTTTGATTCACATTTTTTCGATGCGAAAAATTCTCACCAAAGTTGCAGAGCATGGGTACAGGTTACTTGTTGGTAATCGATACTTCCTATAGGTCGAACAGTATAAGGGTATTCATTTCAGTTTTTTATTGGTTGGAAAAATGGAAAAGTGGAAAAATGTTATTTTTGTTGCAACACAAGGAAAAACTTTTCCACCGAAAGTTACAATTTAAACAAGCTTTAACCAACCAAGTGTAAAAAAATCAGATTGGAAAATTACAACTTTACAATTTTTAAAGAGTTGGCAATTCATAAACGTCAAATTGAGTGTGGTTGGCACTCTATTTAAAATGTTGTTATTTTTCACAAAAAGTACTAAAATTTACATCTCTTTTTAAGATAATCAACTATGATTCTTAAAAACTCCGTTTTAATTATATCAAATTTTAATTTTTTTAAAACGTCGTTTTTCAAAACAAAACAAAAAATGAATTTATTACAAAAAAAAAATATTTAAAAAAACGTAAAAATGACGTGACAGTTAAATAATCAATTAATTCACTTTTAACAGCGTTTATTTGGCATCTTGAAAAATATCAATTACTTCCAAGAATTACATTACATATTTTTTTTGACAGTTAAAACTTTTGTACTTTTTACTTTTAACTAAAAACAAATACCCTTCACCTCAATAAGAGTGTAATTTTCTTTTTTTCCATTTTTCCAACCAAAAAAAATTTGAAATGTTTGTGAAGACGTCTTTGTCGAGTCAAGTTAAGTACTGGACATCCGCAGAGAAGTTGAACAACTGTCTTATTTTCCTCTGGTACGTGGCAGCTGCGACGGCTTCTATTATACGTGATATCCACTTTGCTCGCATGTTCTCCTAAGACCAGCGTTGCCAAATGTGCAAACAATCTTGGAGAATTTCACTTATAAAAATTTTTTTTTTTAATCACTGCAGTTTTTTTTAAATTTCTTTGACTAATACATGCTCGATTTTGTAACTTTTTTTTAACAAGCTGGGCACCTTAGCAGTTAATTGTGTACGCTGAATTCAACCTGCAAGTCATTTTGCGAAGTTAGCGCTCGTACGTGTGATTAATAATACACAATTATTATTTAATCAGTTTTTATTATTTTTAGAAGCAGTTTGTTTCATTTTTTTTTTTTTATAAAAGCGGTTAGTTGTTTTTTTTTTTTTTTTTTTTTTTTTTTTTTGTGAAAAATGTCAGTTTAAAAAATATGGCAACACTGCTTAGGAGCCAAAGCCCAGTTAACACAGGTATACGTCTTGAAATATAATTTCTGTTGTAATCATAAGTGAAGTCTATCGACTAGTCTCAAGTTTCGTCCAGCGACTAGTCAGAAAAGTAATCCATCGACGAGTCTTTGGTGTAGTCCATCGACTAGTCTATAACTAGTCAATGAACCAGACTTAAGGATAGACTAACAACTACACTCATAGAAAAATGCATATTCATATTGATGATGTCCTAATATCAGACTTGTGACATCCATGTTATTACAAATGACATCAATGTGGCAAAAACTGACATCAATCCAATGACGAACGTCATCAAACAATTTTGTCATATTTTATGCATCATCTATGCTATGACTACAGTGACATCAAATGGATGCCACGTTTTGTGTATTATTAACTTTATATTAAGGTTTAAAAAGTAAAATGAAAAGCAAAAATTCGCAAATTCTAATTGTTTAAATGAATGTATAGTAAAGTTTAACGGCTCGACGAAAGTCTTATCGAACTCTAATGTAACAACTAGTTTTAAAAAGTTCAGTCAATTAACTTCATTACTTCAGCGCATTTCGACTTAAAGAATCTATTCCTTTACATTCCTTTAAAAACATGACACTGCATTTGTAGTTGTTGTAATTTTTATAGTTGGTGGTTGTATCACAATAGTACACCTGTTACCTTTCAACTGCACCCAAGAAAATGTTGGTAAGAAAAAAAAACAATGTTGTATTTGGTGGTTGCTTGTTAACATAGTTTCTCTTCTAAAAAAAAAAAAAAAAAAACACAAACCACCGAGTGAAACTAATACTCTGTAAAGCCCTGTTATTGCTTTATTGTAAGAAAAAAAAAAAAGAGGAAGACTCTATCGGTCAGTAACGCTTTTGAACCATATGGTAGTTTGATCAATTTCAAAAGAAAATTTTTTCGCTTGAATTAACAATAAAAGCAGTTAATAGATTTTCTGTAACAGAAAAACGAAAAATTATTGACTGTAATAATGAATTTATAGATTAGAGAGATTATTTGTTTGTTGCAAATATTTCTGTTCGATGTAAGAAATATAACATGCAGGAAACAAGCTGGAAACATGTTTGAACGTGTTGTAATCTTGATCAGTTTTTGGTTGCATTAAATGATTTAAAAAAGATTAGAACAAGTTTTTTTCTATTTAGGGCTAAAAAATCAGAGCAAGTTAAACTCTCTTTTTGGTTTAAAATGTGTTTAAACCATCAAATCTATAAATCACTAAACAAATAAACCATCTTTAAACGCATAAAATTGGGCGTTTAAACTACCAATACAGACCATATGAATTTGATAAGATTTATCGTAGTGCTGGCACATGTTAATTTTTTAACAACATATAATACATGTGACACTGATTTATAGTAGTTGAGTTTAAACTACCTATAAATTCAAGGTTTAACATTTGCGATTCTGACTTCAAATCGCGTAAAAAGTGTTCTTTCTGTAAATCGCAATCGCAAGAAGTTTGGTCACTTCAAATTGCCAAAGTATGCTCAAGAAAACTAGAATATTTCAAATCGTGCGATTGTCAGAACATGGCCGTATAATCTAATAGATAGTATGGACTATAAACTAGTCAATAATATAGACTATATAATGAGTCCTTACCGCAAAAATAGCTTAAGCGACATAATTATCATTTTCACTAAATGAGTTTATTGGCAACAATTGCCATCATCTTCTTTAATGTCATGGTCACATAAGGTACCGTTACGATTTTATAGCAAAAAAAAAAAAACAATTTAAGCGTAAGAGCCAACCTTAATACAACATTTTTATGAATTATTCAGCCTTTTTAGGGTTCTCATCGTCGGTAACACCGTAAGTCGAATTCGTCAAGAGTCGTTTTCGACATCGAGAACCGTGGTAAGGCCTTTTATAAAAAAAATCCTTCTCCAGTAAAATTTTGTAAAATCGCTTAAGCTTTGTTAGGTAAGGGTTCGATATGTAGACTATTAAAGAATAAAGAAAGAGCCGTCTATACTACAAACTATTGACAAGCAGAGAGTATTCAAGAGTTCAATTTGTAGATGCGTCGATAATCTAAAGTTTAGATTCTAAACGAAGGTCAGTCGATAATCTCGACTATAGAATATTCGATAATTTTTACTAAAGATTTGTCGATAATCTCGATTACAAAATTTTCGATAGTCCCGACTACAGAGCAGTCCATTATCACAAGTACACAATAGTCGTTAATCTCGACTTCAGAACAGTCGATAATCTCGACTGTAGAATAGTCTCGACTATAGAATATTCGATAACTTTTACATTAGAGTTGTCGATAATCTCGACTACAAAATTGTCGATAGTCCCGACTACAGAGCAGTCAATACAGCAGTCAAGTACACAATAGTCGTTAATCTCGACTTCAGAACAGTAGATAATCTCGATTGTAGAATAGTCTCGACTATAGAATATTCGATAACTTTTACATTAGAGTTGTCGATAATCTCGACTACAAAATTGTCGATAGTCCCGACTACAGAACAGTCGATAATCACAAGTACACAATCGTCGTTAATCTCGACTTCAGAACAGTCGATAATCACGACTTAAGAACAGTCGATAATCTCGACTGTAGAATAGTCTTTAGTCTGGACAATAGACAAGTCGACTATAGTCCAGTCGATAGTCTCGACTATAGATTAGTCGACAGTTTTGAGTACAGATTAGTCGATAGTATCGACTTTAGATGAGTCAATAGTCTTGACTATAGATGAGTCGTTAGTCTCTACTACAGAAAAGACGATAGATAGTTCAGTCTTGAATACAGTCCAACCGTTAGTTTCACGATAGTCCCAACTGTAAATAAGTCGATTGTCTCGGATAAAGAAATTCGACAGTTTTGTCTGCAGAGTAGTCGATAGTTCGACTATAGCCCACTCGATGGAGTCGACTATAGTCCAGCCGATAGTCTCGACGACTATAGTCCAGTCGATTGTCTCGACTATAGTCCAGTCGATTGCCTCGAATATAGTCCAGTCGATAATCTCTACCATAGTACAGTCGACAGTCTCAACTATAGTAAAGTCGATAGTTTGTAATACAGTTCAATCGATAGTCTGAACTATAGGCCAGTCGTTGGTCTCGACTATAGACCATAGTCTCTACACACAAAGAAAATACATGTTTCAAATATGGTAAAAAAACATATTTTGGTTCCTGCAATGGCAAAAACAAACTTTTGTTGTTTTTAACAAAACTTTTTTTACGATTGATAATATTTTGTTTCTATTTAACAATAAAGTTTACGTAGAACAAACTAGTAGAACGAAAAAAATGGTAATGAAGGTCGTCACAGGCTGGAATATAAATTAAAGGGGATTTTTTTATAGGAGTGGAGCATAACACCTATCAGGAATAAAAATTTAAATAAAATTATAATTTGACACTTAACGAACAAATTAAAAAAAACGGATGAAATAAATAACCATAATATGGTTAACATTGACCATATTATTGTTAATTATGACCATATTATGGTTACTTTTGTCAAAATTCTGTGAAATTTTTGACCATTAATATGGTTAATATTGACTAAAATATGGTTAATTTTGACCATATTATGGTTGATTTTGGGAAACATTTTGTTGATTTTAACCATACTATACTCATGTTCAAACATAATATGGTAATCTGCAAGCATAAACATTGTTAAAATACAACCATAGTATGTATATTTTTTTTTCTACGTGTACTTACGACAACTCAATATCCTTGACTATAGACTAGTCGCTAATCTTTGCTATATTTAAGCCGATGTATAAAAATTTTATTTTAAATTAAACTAATTCACTCTTAAAAATCAACAATATTAAAAATAACTTTCTTCAAAGCTGGCCTTTAAAATTTCCCTAAAAGCTTCTTTAATTTGTTCTCCAAAAGGACTTAAACTCTAGCATAGAAAAAAATCGATTCATATGTCAACATTTCATAATTCTTATGTTTGCCACATAATACAAAAACCCATATGAAACATGTTAGACCGTGTTGATGACCTGGTTAATAAACACTCCAAATACTGATGCTTTTAGTCTTTCACCTCTTCTTTTCTTTTCAACTCTATTCACCAGCAATCCATAATAATCATCTGAGGCAACTTCGTCATCATGATTAAAATAAATATTATAAATATTCCTACACCCAGAGAAAAAACATGTTTAAATATAGTCACCTCCAACAAAACTATTTTTAAAGAAAATTTTAAACTTATTAGGATTAATTTTACAATATTATTGTCACTGACAACCATATTATGGTTAAATTAGTCTTCCATCAAGAAGCCACAGCCATATTATGGTTGCCTCCGAACATGTTATGATTAAAAATAACTAAAACATGTTTAACACTTATAATAGCATGGTTGGTTTTCAACCATAGCATGTTGCTCTTGGAAAAGAGGAAAATACTATTGTTAATTGTAAAACAAGTTATTGTCATATTTAACCATAACATGTTTAGAGGCAACCATAATATGGTTGTGGCTTCTTGATGGAGAACTTATTCAACCATAACATGGTCGCAGGTGACTATGGTTATATTAAACATAATATGTTTAAAATTTTCTTTAAAAATATTTTTGTTGGAGGTGACCATATTTAAACATGTTTTTTCTCTGCGTGTACGGGTCTGTAATGAGCTCATTATGAGTGTTGATTTTTTGCCAAAAGCTTATTTTTGTAAACCAAAACAAAGAACTTACTGACAGTTTCTTTCTTTTTTTTTGGCCGAGTTTAGATTTTATCAAAGTCTTTTATTTCATGAACGAATGATGAGGAGAAAGACGGAGGGTTGGGGTTATAGAACGTTAAAACAGTTAATACAAATAACATTTTTATAAATAGTTTGTTTATGATGACTATAGTCTGACAGTCAGCCAGTTATTCAGTTACTTAGTCATTCAGTTATTGAATAAATAGTGCAAACGTTTAAAGTAGGTCGTTGCTGGTAAAAAAAAGTCAAAAGAAAGGTATAATTACACTGTTTCTATGAATCAAATATATATTTCCGTTTTAAAGAAATTTAAGTTTTAGACATTTTTAAAAGTTTTTTTATTGAAAAAAAAAAATCTTTCTTAAACTTAAAAATATCCTTTTAAGGGAAATTTGGGTTTTACAAGATTTTGTTGCAAAACTTAATGATTCGATGGAGTTAAGAAAACTTTTTTTTTCAAAATTTATTAGGAATTTTCAGATTTAAGTAATATAGTAAGTGTATTTAGAATATTCAAAGTTTTGCTAAAATAAAAATAAGCTTCAGGCAATAGCTTATAAAACATATTTGATTTAATTTTAAAATTTCCTTCACATAAGAAAATGTCCATTTTAGGGAAATTCTAGTTTATAAAAGATTTTCAGCCCAATTATGAATACAAATTCCCCGGCAGTTTTTTTCTTTTTCCATTTTTACAATTGAATTTACATAGGAAAAATGGGAGAAGGGAGAAAACTCCCGGGGATTTTTATTTATAATTGGGCTGTTAATGATTTTAAATGAGAACCGATAGTTTAAAACAAAAAAACAGATTTAGTAGAACAATAAAAAAAATTTTCTATTCCACATTTTTTTAAAGTTTTCTTAGATTTAAAATTAAACCAAACTAACCAAAATTAAATATGGTAACCTAACCTAAAAAAATTTCCCCTAAAGGAAAATTTTAGGATTTAAAAATTTTATTAATATTTATAATTTTATCAATTTAAATCAAATTTGTTAAAATTTTAGAAATTTATTTTACATATAAAAATTTCGAAGGAACGCATTGAAGATGTTCAAAATGTTAAACATGCGTTCACACTTGAAGCATCTATGAAATACTATCAATAAAAAAGTCACCACTTCTAAAAAAAAAATTTTTTTTAATCCTTTTTATTCTACAAAATTGCCAAAAATTCAAAAGAAAAATCCAAAAAGTATTTCTTTCTAACTCATTTTGTTTAATAATATAAAAAAAAATCAACAAAAAAAAACTGCAAAAAATAAAATCTTAACAAATGGTAACGCACGCTGCTTTACAATAAAATGCCATTTTGTTAGTGCTGCCACAATAACAAAAGAATTTGTTGCCACTTTTTTAGTGATGACTCTAAAAAAATCGAAAAATGTAAAAGGAAACAAAATGAGAATGGAATGGGAAAATTTTAACATCTTCACAAATTGATTGTAGATGGATGTTGACAAGTGTGAAAAGGTAATAAGGAAGATTTTAGTTCTATAAGGTTTCTTTTGATAAATTTTGTCAATTAAATTATGTGCCGAAATTAAATTTGGAAAACTTTTCAAAACATTTCCCTAACATACAAATAAGATTTAAGTTTTATAAAAATGTTACTTAATAGAATGTGGGAACTATTTTTTTTCATAAATTATTTTTATTATATTAAACATTTTGATATAATCAATGGAAATTCGACTCATAGAAGCACATTCGAAATAATGTGTAATATAAATAATAAAAACTTTAATAAATTCTATTAATTTGCCAAAATCAATTATTTTTTCAATATTTTCTCTTACACAAAAAAATGCCCCCCAAGGGAAATTTATGTTTTATAGGAATTTTTGAAAAATTTTGTAACTTTGCCAAAAACAAAAAATTAGCTAAAATTTTAAAAAATTTTCAATTAATTTTCCAAATCAAATATTTTTTAAAATTTCCACTTACGCACAAAAATTTCGCTAAAGGGAAATTTAAGTTTTGTAGGAATTTTTGAAAAATTTTTATAATTTTACCAAAAAAGAATTTTCAATAATTTTTGAAATTTCCTTAAAGGTATAAAAATTTCCCGTTTAGAGAACGGGATATTTAAGTCTTATAGAATTTTTAAAAAAAATTATTAATTTTGCGAAGAAAATGAAAGAGCTTCAGACAAATTTGATAAAAATATTGGAAATTTTCCTTAAAACTAAAATTTCCGTTTAACGGAAATGTTTTAAATTTTTCATAATTATTAAAAAAAAAAAAAAAACAAAATAGATAAGTATGTAAGACACAGATTTCATTCCTATAAAATTTCCTGTTTCCTAGGATTTTAGTTTTATGGAGTTTTTTTTTTAATTGAAAAATTTTCCTATTAGGAAACAGTTTAACCCAGTTAAATTTTATACTTGGAATGAGTTTAATCTAAATCCATACAACATATTTTGTAAAGCTTAGATGTGGATGGACGATAAAGATATTAAATTCCCATGTGTAAAATTTAAATATAACAAATGATTCTTAAAGTAATGAACAAAATTCTAATTTGTTGCCTCTAAGTTTTTTATTTCGTATCAATTTTATTGTTAATCCGCATTCCGGAGTTTTTTTACAATCGTTGGTTTTTTGCTGAATATTAGGGATGATATTGATCCAAACGAGGTACGGTTTCCACAGGATAGCCATGCGACGAAATACGCCAACAAGATTGGACGACTAGAAAAGACAAGAACAGACCAAATTACCGAAATCATTTTCAAATGTTAATGCCATCATTCGAATCAAGAAATTTGTTGATGGAAGTTGTTGATGGCTAAAAAATGGTTTAAACATTTTTTAAGTAAAAACACATTAAAATTCAATAACAAAACAGAAATAATTCATTAAAAATTTTTTGCAATAAAATTGTAAGTTGAGATCAATTTTTTACATAAGAATAAACGTAAGTTAATTTTTTAGCATTTTAAAATCAATAAACACAATGCCATTATTGATCCATCTCATAGGAATCACTCGTGCCTGGTAGTTTTAAATATTTTGAAGGTAAATCATAATCATGACAATATTTACTAAAACCTTTTGAGTCAAAATCTACAATAAAAAATATAGTGGGTCGAACTCGACTATATGATACCCTACACCCCAATAGAAATTCTATCAAACTATCTCCTAAATTGCGACCTGTATTTTGCGCACAAGGTTTACATGGACAGCCAGCCGGACGGACATCTTTAATTGGACTCAGAAAGTGATTCTAAGACGATCGGTATACTTTATTTTAATCTATTACAAACATAAGCACAAATGCATGTTACCCTCTCCACTATTGTGGTTATGGCAGCGTTTAAAAAACTGCAGTCAAAGTAGAAACACTGTAATTTCTTCCAATTCTTCATTTGTCATTGGCCATAAAAAAACTGTTGTTTTTACTTCTGATTCATTAAATGTAAACAGTTTAAACCAACTCAAAAAGCGAAATGATGTACACAAATTTTCGTTTTTTATTCGACAGTTTTTGGTTTCGACTGCAGTTTTTTAAACCCTGACTGTGGGTATAAATATTTTATTGTTATGGTAAAAATATTTAACTAATCGATAAAATCGAATAAGCGGTTGCTAAATACAATCTATTTCTCAGATTACTTTAAACGATGTTTACTAAGCTAAACACCCTCTCTACTTCAGCACTTTACCATGGAGGTGAGAGCAACTTTATAGTAAATTATGTGTTGATCCATTTTATAAATTTAATATTGGCATACTGTTCCTTTATTTTGAAAGATGTTTCATCGTCTTCCTTTATAGAGATTTTCAACATTTGTAAAAGTTGTGATTTAAATTAAATGCGTTTTAATTATTAAAAAGGTTTATTTTACTTTTAAAAATTTCTAAAAGAAAATAAAAAACGGCCAAAAAAAATTTTTTGAAAAATGGCTAAAAAAAAATGGCTAAGGGCTAAATTAATTTTTTAATGGCTTAACAAGGTGAAAAATAGTTAAATCTAGCCACTAAATGGCTAAATTGGCAACACTGATTTCTAGTGGGCTTCAAAAACCTCCTTAAGGTATTATTAAAGTACTAAAAACTCTAGAAATTCCTACAAACCATAGAATCTAAAAGTGAAATAAGTTTCCCAAATTAAAAGCCGACTTGAAGTTCACAGTTTAAAAAAAAAGAATATTTTCCAATCAAAAAAATTGTACATTTACTTACGCTGTACACCTTAATTCAAGCAACAAGAATATTTGCGGTTTTTTTTATTATTTTTTGTTTTTATGGTAAATCGTTGACAAAAGTCTCTTTAAATTTTAAAGTTTGAAATGCCCATGTAAATCTAAGCCAGGGATGGACAAATGAGATTATTCAACGGTTTTGAATTTATGTCATATAAAAAAACCAACATGATGAGTGCAACAATTTAAAAAAAAAAACAGAAACTTATCAATAAGAACATTATTTAGCGTTCGGCTCACACGCCCAGGAACGATATCTATCTTTTTAGTGTTTGTGTAGACGAACACAACCCTTAATATCGTTCGTAACTATTTTCTGTTCTTCGTTAAAAAACAGAACAATTGTAGTGATACTGTAGACAAACATTATATTTTAATGTTCTATAATGGTTTTTTTACACTAATAATGAAATGAACAAACAAAAGGAAATCTTATAAATAAAAATTTTGCCCCGACCGCAGCGCGAACAGCTTGTTTGTGTATTGTGTATATGTTTTGTTTGTGTAAAATTATTTTGCTGGCTTTTTGTTTTTTTCTTGTATGTGAATTTTGTTTCTGTCAAAATTTTTTGTTTTTTTTTACCAGGCAAAAGGGCGCTAAGCACAACAGAAACGAACGAACACTACTGAGCTAAACCGAACACAATGAAGTTTGTGGTTTAAAAAAAAAAAAACAACGGAATTAAATGTTCTTATCTTTTTGTTGAGTTGGATAAGAACAGTTTTATTTTTGTCTTCGAAAATGACAAACAGGAAAAAGTTTTTTTTTTGAATGATTTACTACACAAATCTGCCGAACCGAACACTAAGGAGCGATATTTAGTGTTTTTTTTTCGAACACTTTATTCACTGCGTCACAAATTTTCAACAAAGTCGTGACCAAATGAATTTGACACCTAATCTTTATGTAAGCTTGTCCGCAGAATCCGAATGTGAAGTCAGAATGGTGAAAAGTAGAACAGTTTTCGAGATATATTCCAAAATAACCGTTATTGGCGGTTTTTAAAACGATGATGTCACTTTAATAAAAGTATCTTCTCCTTTATTTTTGTTCAAAGATAATGAAATTACTAAAACAACCACAGGTCGTTCGTAATTTGGTCAAGAAATGACTAAGTAACATTGGACCAAGGTTCAAATTTCACAAAAGTTTTAATGATTTTTTGCAATTTTGCTCTTTTTAACTTATTTTTTTTAAACCAAACAATAAAATTTTTTTTAATTTTTATCACTTACGGCGTAAGCTTATTTTTAATATGCAGATTTTAAATATTAAAAAAAAATCTTCTATAATTTTATCACTTCTGATTTTATATTCGGATTCAGCGGGAAATTTTACATAAAGATTAGGTGTCAAATAAATTTGGTCAAAAAACTGTCACATAGTGTAATCATTCAAAAAACTAATTTCGATCTACCAGGGGTAAAATTGACTGCCAGCCGTCGACAATGGCGGCAAAACCCTCTGAGGAGATTGTGTGGTTACAATCGAAACTTGTTAGGGCAACCTGTCTGTGAAAACTTGGGTTCGATCCCAGTTCAGTCAAGAATGAAAACTTATCAATAAGTTTAAATTAATTTCATGTTGTAAAATTCCTTTCTTCATATAAGTAATTTAATGAAAATGTAGCCTGATTAAAAATATTAAAATTTGGATTAAAGTCGTAATTTCACGTTTTGGCGACGTCAATTGGCCACCAAGATCATGCGATTTAACGCTATTAGACTTTTTGTGGGGCTACGGCAAAGACCGTACCTACGCGCATAGTCGCCTCACGTTGGAGCATTTTAAAAACAACATTCGTCAAGTTATCGCCGAGATACTACCCGAAATTAGCGAAATATGTACGATAACTACCTCAAAAGGATCGACTACTGCAACCAATCTAGAGGCGGTCATTGAAATGACATTGTATTTAGTACGTCATATCCAGCTTTAAAATAAAATAAGTTTCATCGAAATTATAGCTTTATGTGTGTTTTATTATTTATTTTAGTTGGCCCTTCCCATAAAAAAATTTTTTGTTCTCAAATTTAAAAATTGCAGTTGAACATGACCACGATGGAATGTTGGTTCGAAAATTCGCCGGATAAAGATGAAAGCTTACTAGAACTGGCCAGAGGCAGAAAACGCTTTACAAATTGTTCCCTAACGTACAATATAGTTTGACACATATGGTTTACATGTATCCACACAGTTGCTTAAGCCAGCTTATTCATATTATAGTTGGTTCTTTGTTGTACTTATGATATTTTACTTACGGTGACCGCAACTGCAATTTATGAATAATATCTTAATATGAATATGAAGTATGCATTTTTAATATAAGCAAAACTACTTGTATGAAATTTTGATTAGATATACTTAGACCACGATACCGATCAATTGAAAAGTAAAAGTTATTAAATTCATTTAACCAACGGTTTTTCCTAACTCGACACTCGAGATTTCACTTATAAGAAATTAAGGCAAAAAAACAAATCTAATCTTTGAAATGCATTATGATTTTGTAAAACAAATCAAAATTTTTGCTATAAGACATTTTTAATGCTCTTCGAAACCATCAGTTGTATTTCGCAACTGTTGAGGAATATGAAATTCTTAGTTATTGTCGCCTTAGCCATGGCAAGAGCCTCTGCAAAAAATTATCATTGGGAATGCTGCCACTAAGGGTTAATTCGCCTATCAAATGGGTCTTTCCTTGAGAGATGATAGTTGTGCCTCATTTTGGAGCGGTGGTTCTTGTATTGGCAACCAATGGGTTTTGACTGCTGCTCACTGTCTCGATTAGAGTTTTTTTCCCCAGGAGTTTTTCGATTCCCGGGAAAGCGGGAAATTTTTTAAAATTTCCCGGGATCCCGGGATCCCGCTCCATACAATTGATACAAAGTAAATTTGGTTTTAATTAATGAAAAAAAAACTTTTAAAAACAAACGTAAGTGAACTTTTTTACAAAGTAAGTAAAGTAAATGCTTAAAATACTACAAATACTACAAAATTTAATTGAAAATTGAAAGTGGAACTTGAATTATTATTACCTTACTCTTTAATATGTAAATTCCTTATTATTATGCTCTAGATACAAGATAAGAAGATAACATTAACATAACAATTTAATTCATAAAAACAATAACAACGAGGTATCAAGATATGAGATAAAAAAGTTAATTCATAAAATATTTTAATAAATATATTAACATTTTTTAAAGCGTTTAGTGAGTCGTCAAAGAGTATATTTTTGATTTTATTTACTGTTTTATTACCATGTTTCCGAAAAAATTCGTTAACTTTTTTACCGAGGTTGGACACATAGTTAACTTCGGGATTTATTAAAAGTTTCAGTCTGTCAAACCAAACCTTTCCTAACATGTCTACTGCCGATGTTCTTTTTTGTGTACAACTTTTCGTTTTTTGCTTTTGCCTGGACTATGATTTTTTTCATTTGATGAATCAGAAGTAAAAGCAACGTTTTATTTTTGTCCAATGAAAAATCAAAAAGTGGAACAAAAAGCAATTTTTTTATTTGGACTGCAGTTTTTTAAACCATAAACATCAACATAAACTTTTTTAATGAGTTCTATTTTATGAAGGCGAAATGAGTTTTATTTTAGATGGCAAAAATAAAACTACTCAAATGTGTTCTATTTTAGACGGAATAAGAAAAATCTCTCTTTTAAAAGTTTTGTTCGACCTTTTATTTTTAAGTTAAAACATAACTCTCAACTAGATTACTGCAAATTATTATTTCGAATCGGTTCACATTTGCCCAAAGCTCCCATTATTAAATAGCATTAACTTCCTTTTAAATGTTAGCACTAATTAACAATTTAGCGACCGTACCCAAAAATCCCTTTAAGACAAAATCCGTATGGATGTTAATATCTAGATAATATTCGGCGCAAACATTTTTTTTATGAATTTAAACCTAATATGGGCTTAAGCGATAATATTTTCAGGTTTTTTTTAAATTTTGTTACTAAATTGTTGAATATTTTGTTTTCAAATGAGCAATTTTTGATTTTTTTAGGGTATAATCCGTTATCAATTTGAGCACGAACGTTGTTGGCTCACTTTTGACAACGGATGTTGTCAATTTTAGCATTTTTATATCGGATTTTCCCTCTGTCACGTTGTCGCAAAAAAAGATAATAGACCAGCCTTTTTTATCTGACAAAAATTGTCATGCTTATGCAAAATGTAGAAAGAAAACTCAAATAGCTTGGCGTCAGCGCTTTACAATTCGAAATTCCGATTTTGGCAGCGCGTTAAATAGCTAAGTTGGCTGCTAAAAAACGGTTTTTGTTATTGTTAAATCGTAACGGCCATATAACGATTTTTTTAGATCTTCTAGCGGTTATATCTTTATCCTTTTTTTTTAAACAAGATAAGTTTACATTCCTGTTTATGGCACAACGTTGACGCTCTTATTTGAGTCTTCCGTTTCAGCGTTTAAGCTAGGCGCATCAAGCGTTACATTTTCTAACGCTTGACGCGCTGATTTAGGTTGATCTAATAATATTGAATTGTTTTAAGTTGCGGTGTTATTGCTGCAATAGTACAGAATTTTCCATACCTGATCTAAACTGCACAGTGTGTATGCATTGCATACCATGCAAGTGTTTAAAATCCCCCTTTTTGATTGTGACAGGGATGGTACTTGTGCCAGCAAATATTTGATGTAGTGGCAGGCAGTAATAAATAGTTTTAATTTTTTTCTCTCTGCTGTAGTTGTTCATGTCTTTTTTTTAATAACTGGCCCGCGTCGCATTTTTTATCAACAACGTTGTCGTGTTGTTTTTGTTTTCTTTTTGAAGATTTTTTTGTTCTGGTTGTACTTGTTCTTGTTCTTGTTTGTTGTTCATATTAAACAACTCATAACTGTCAACTGATATTATATTCCATTGTGCAACAACTTCACATACAGAAACAAACAATATAAATAAAATGAAAAAGAAGAAAAGAAAGAACAAAATGAAATGAAAAGTGCACTTATTTGATTACAACAGCAGCAGAAGCACCAACAACAACAATAATTTCAGGCTTAACTAATTGGGGTTTTTGTTGGTTGGTGTTAAAGTCATTTCAGTGTTATTTTTTTATTTTGGTTTTTTGTTGTGCAATAACAAGAACAACAAAATCTACAAGGAAATTCATCATCGGATGTATCATGCAGATTAACAACTGGTTGGATTTCCGTTTTTATTTCAAATACGATAAACAAGTAAGTATTTTGATTAATCAAGAGATTGTTAAGTTATGCTTTACAAGAAATTTTTTAACTCAGTAAAAATTAAGTCCTCGCTGTTAGATTATAATTAAAACTCTCAAATAACGTTGCTTTGTAGGATTAGCCATCTGGCAACACCCTATACTTTAAAATATTAGCAGTGTAGAATTAATGCCAAATTTTTCCGATTTTTTGTAATAGGTACTAGGGAATGGTAAATGAATTCCAAAATCGATTTTCGATTTTTCGATCGACTTTTTTTATTTCGGTTTTTGAAATCAATTAATCGAAGCTCAAAATCGATTTTAAAATCGATTTCAAACTCATTTAAGATTAATTTGCAAACTTATTCTTTATACCACAAAGGGGGATCACCAGCATTTTTTTTTGGCAAAATACTGGAGAAATTGAACTAAGTTTTTTACAGTGGGTAGACATGACTACTGTTTATAATTTTCCTGCAAAAAGTGAAAATGTGTAAGTTTTGCGATGGGCTTAAGCGGAACAAGTGCTATATATATGTACATTTTACATATTAAAATTTTGTTCTTGTGTAGTAAATCAGGACAGTCCCATAAATCAATTCCGATCGAAAGTGATTTCGTTTCTTGCATCACAAAAAACGAAATCACTTGATCTGAATTGATTTCTATGGCAAGTCAGAATATATGGATATTTTTTCAAAGCATTATGACAATAGTTCCTGATCAGTGGCGTCTGTTTCTTTGCTAAATTACTATTAAGTTAGTTTTAGAAAATAAACGTTTACATGTCATTGATGTCGGAAAGATGGAGAGTTATTTTCTTGTAATTTTGATTTGTTTTTTCACTCTGCTTATTACAAGATTTAAATATCACACACTTTTCTGTTTGAATATTAGCGTATTTCCACAGGAATGCCATGGTTTAATTCACCTGTTGTGTTTCTATAATATGTTGATTTTTACGAATCGGATTTTCGGTGTTCAGTGACTTTAATTTCTGAAGAAGAAGAGCCCCTATGTTAAAGTTGGAAGTATACCAAGGGTACTAATAGGTAAATACGTAAAACAACAATTTACAACTTGAAAAACTGTATAAACATACCACCTACACACGTATGCATGCACAAAAAAATCTCCAGCTATACTGTGCATGCCATGCCCATAATTTATGGATTTAATTAAGATTAAAATTAAAAGCTGCCAAAATTTTGATAACAATAAAAAAATCGATTTTAAAAGCCCAATAATCGATTTCAGTATAAAATCGCATACGCAAATTCGATTTCAAAAAATCGATTATTTTTACCAGAAAATCGATTTTCGATTGGAATCGAAATCGATTTACCATTCCCTAATAGGTACCTGCTTAAAATTTGTATTCAATTTTAATTTAAATTATTGAAACAAATTTAATGTTTTGAAAGGTAACATTGTAAAGGGTGTTTTTTAAGCTCGATAGAACTTATAAAAGGGTAAGCGGACAAACTATATGTCAGAATGCGCTTACTTTTTTATATTTATAATCATGAATAGATTCAATCTTTGAACAACGGTACCAAGGTGTCGATTGTTTATTGCGTTGCCATTAGAAAATAGTGTACCTATATAAGGTAAGCCACCATTTCAGTTGCCATTTTGCCAAATCGGCAAACGAAAAAATTTTAAAAAGACCAAGAAGAAGGAGTGAACGTGTCATCTGTTGGGCGACAGGAAATTCTAATTCGCTAGAAGCACCGTCTGTAGATAGTGCGTTTCTTCGCGACGACAGATCCTAAAACCTGCAACAGAAGATCAAACAAACATCTACTTAGCTGGAACAACAACCGATTAACGACTCTGATACAATGCAAAATTATCACCCTTATTGCGTTTGGCGTATTTAAAATACGCCAAGCACAATATGGGTGAATAATAGACTGATCGATACTCCAAGAACAATCTTACAATTTTACCAGCTACAGCAGAACAATCATCTACTTAGCTGGAGCAACAACTGATTAACGAAACTGGTACAGGGCAATATAACAATAAGGGTATTCACGTCCCAAGTGGCACCCTTGCAAAAAAGCAAAAGTGCAAAAACATAACAACAACCACAAAGACAATTATTTACGCACAACTAATTGTCTGTGTGGTTGTTGTTATATTTTTGCACTTTTGCTTTTTCGCAAGGGTGCAACTTGTGACGCGAATACCCCCAATACTGAATGGATCGATACTCCAAGAACTAGGACAACAAATCGTGTAAGATGGAGATGCTTTCTAAAAGCCATATGCTCCCAAAGGGGGTAATTAAGAAAAAAATTATAATGACCGTTAATATTAAGCTATTGTCGCTGCAACTTTTGTCGTTTCTTGTTTAAAGTTGCTTTCTCATTTACATTGAGGCATTTTTTATCGCATCATCTTTAAATGTGTGTATTCATGAACAAAAGATTTGCCACCGAATTTAAATAAATTTTTCGTCAAATGAGACAGCAATGAAAGAAAGATTCCTCTCTCTCCTTTCGCCTATAAAGCAAGTGTTGTGGCGACAAAAATCGTTTAATGTAAACGGGCACTTATAAACAAATTTTCTTGCTGTAGGGCATATTTTCTTTTTCTCAAAGATGCTGTGTTTAATTTGGTAGAGACTATCAGCCCAATTAGGAATACATATTTCCCGGGAGTTTTTTCACTTTTCCCATTTTTACAACTAAATTAACATAGAAAAATGGGAGAAGGGAGAAAACTCCCCTGTATAAAGACAGAACACATTCATTGGCCAGCAGCAATATCTCCACTGTTAGAAGTTTTTAATATGTACGAGGATTCAATTCTATTTGTTGGAGTAGTAAGTCAAATTGTTGTCCCTCGGTACATTAATACATTTAAGCAAAATAAAAAATATGTAAAAAAATGTCCAAAATTAAACAAAAAAAACGTACTTATTTTTAGCTTTTGGTGCCTTCTTACTTACAAAAAAAATCTGCACAGCAACGAAAACTTAATATTTATTATTTGGCAGCTGAAATCGACTTCAGTTTCCATCTGTGAAACATTTTCGACAAACTCAACCAAAGTTTACTTGCCATACATAATCGATCCACCAATTTACTTTGAAAATCAGTCACCGATTCGTGCAGCTTAAAGACGACTTCGTCATTTGTATCGCCCACATAACCGTTCATTTTAACGGGTTTTTAAATAAAACATAGCTTCATATGGAATGAGACCAAGCCAAAACAGACCCTTGAAACTCCATTAAATCCAGAAAAATGCACTAATTGGCAGCATTGTCGGACTTAATTTCTTCAAAATTGAAGCTGAAGCTTGCGTTTCGGTAAATGTAGATAGCACCATGATCACTGAATTTTTGTTTAACGATACGGAAGACGTTCGATTCCAATCGAAAATCGATTTTCTGGTAAAAATAATCGATTTTTTGAAATCGAATTTGCGTATGCGATTTTATACTGAAATCGATTATTGGGCTTTTAAAATCGATTTTTTTATTGTTATCAAAATTTTGGCAGCTTTTAATTTTAACCTTGATTAAATCCATAAATTATGGGCATGGCATGCACAATATAGCTGAAGATTTGTTTGTGCATAAGTAATAAGTTGTAGTTTTACGTATTTACCTATTAGTACCCTTGGTGCACTTCCAACTTTAACATAGGGGCTCTTCTTCAGAAATTAAAGTCACTGAACACCGAAAGTCCGATTCGTAAAAATCAACATATTATAGAAACACAACAGGTGAATTAAACCATGGCATTCCTGTGGAAATACGCTAATATTCAAACAGAAAAGTTTGTGAAATTTAAATCTTGTAATAAGCAGAGTGAAAAAACAAATCAAAATTACAAAAAAATATCTCTCCATCTTTCCGACATCAATGACATGCAAACGTTTGTTTTCTAAAACTAACTTAATAGTAATTTAGCAAAGAAACAGACGTCACTGATCAGGAACTATTGTCATAATCCTTTGAAAAAATATCCATACATTCTGACTTGTCATAGAAAACAATTCAGATCAAGTGATTTCGTTTTATGTGAAGCAAGAAACGAAATCACTTTCGATCGGAACTGATTTATGGGACTGTCCTGATTTAATACACAAGAACAAAATTTTAATATGAAAAATGTACATATATGTATATAGCACTTGTTCCGCTTAAGGCCATCTCAAAACTTACACATTTTCACTTTTTCCAGGAAAATTATAAACAGTAGTCATGTCTACCCACTGTAAAAAACTTAGTTCAATTTCTCCAGTATTTTGCAAAAAAAAAGAATATAATATAAATATAAAGAATAAGTTTGCAAATTATTCTTAATGAGTTTGAAATCGTTTTTTAAATCGATTTTGAGATTCGATTAATCGATTTCAAAAACCGAAATAAAAAAGTCGATCGAAAAATCGAAAATCGATTTTGGAATTCATTTACCATTCCCTAGCCTCAACAATCGACTTATTGAAATAAAACTTAAGCGACTAGTTTATTTCAAGGACTTGACCTGTCAATTGGCCGTTAAGGTCGTGCGATTTAGCACCTCTCACAATTATTTCATGTGGGGCTACGACAAGTCACTGGTTTATGCTGATAAATTAGCAACAATTGAATTGACGTCTTGAAGCCCAATATTTTTCGTGTTAAGCCCCAGTTAGCTGACAGTAACAGCAACGTTGCAAATCAGCTGCTTTATTTTGTTGCAAGTAAAGCAATTACAACGATTATAGTTAGCAGTGAGATGTGTCTTAACCGTAACGTCTTAATCTGTAGAAAAATTGTTTTTCTTACTTTTTTTTACTGTTCGGCTACATTACTGTTACTGTCAGCTAACTGGGACCTTATTCGTTACAACCGGCCAGCAATTCTCAAAAAAAAAGAAGTCCTAAATTGGACGTCCATAAGGCGCTCCGTCCGGCTGATATGACCGAAATATATTTTAAAAATTTTGGTTTTATTAACTCACAAATAACATGGCATTTAATGTTTAGAAATCATTTCCGGCATATGGCACCACCTTTTCAAGCAGAACCGGTCTTATTTCTTAAATAGTTCGTCGAATTTTGGCTTTTAATGATAAACCGTTGATGGTTTATCAGCATAGACGATACATATGACGCATCCCCACAAAAAGTAGTCTAAAGTTGTCAACTCACAAGAATGAGGTGGCCAATTTGCATAGGCCATATATTTCTTGAGATAATTTGGTCAGCAAAAATTAAGCGCAACGAAAGGAATTTACGCACGGCAGGCATGTTGCGCCGTTTTGTTGGAACCATTGGATGATTTGCAATGACATAAGGAATAAAAAAATCACAACTCATTTGCTTGTAGCATTTGGCATTTACGGTTCACATGTTGGCACCTATTTCAGATTTAAAGACAAGTGGGCTGATTTTCTTCAGGATGTAACAGAGTCTTATGAGGATTCTGCTTTCTTTAAAAATTACAATTCTTTTTTCACAAAACTTTTGTAAATAGGTTTTTACTAATTTTACAAAAAAAAAATTTTTTTTTATTTTTTTTTTTTTTTTCAGTAAAACATTAATGAGTATTTATTTACATTGTTGAATCTTCCGTTTTTTTCTTTTCTTTTATATTTGTATTAAATATTAAAAAAAAATGGAAAATATTGAAAATATTACAAAAACTAAAACATGCTAGAAATTTTTAAAAATGCTACGTGCTAAATCAGTTTTTCTCATGCCAAATGGCTTTAAAATATGCTAGATCTAGCATGAAAAACGCTAAATTGGCAACACTGCTTGTTAGTCCGATTCTTGAATATGTATCGATTATATGGGACCAAACGTATTCTTATTCAATCGAATCGGTACAGAAACAATTCATGCTCTTCTGTCTTCGCAGATTACATTTCAATCTACTAACCTTGCCATCATACACAGCTCAACAGGCTCTGATAAAGCTCCCTACTTTAAGAAGGGCGGCATGAAATAACTCCCCACGAAATAACTCCCAAAAAAAAATGAAATTACTCCCCAAAAAAATATACAGGAAACAACAACAACGTTTTTTGGGGACTTGTTTCATTGTTTTAGGGACTTATTTCATTATTTATTTTAGGGAGTTATTTCATATGTAATAACTCCCCAAAAATCTGAAATGAAATAAGTCCCTAAAAATATTTTGGGGACTTATTTCATTTTATAATTTATTCCAAAGTCGTCAAAAATGCAAATAATGTCCCGTTATAATATATAAACAAAACTTGTTTTAATGAATGGTCATTAAAAATAATTGTTACTAGGCAGTTAGTTTTAGAAATAATTTTGCTGTATAAGGTGCATTAATAAGAAAAAAAATATATTAAAAATAAATTTTGAAATAAAAAGTGGTTACAGAAAACATAGCAAATTGTTGTACGTTGTAGATCAAAAAATGATCTATATTAAAAAATCAGTTTTTGGGGATTTATTTAATTTCAAGAATTGGGGACTTATTTCAAATGAAATAACTCCCCGATTTTTGGGGATTTCTTTCATTTTGATTTAGGGAGTTACTTCATTTCGTTGGGGTTTTATTTCATTTTAAAATTGGGGGTTTATTTCATATGAAATAAGACCCCAAAAATTGGGGACTTATTTCATTTTATTTTTGGGGAGTTATTTCGTGGGGAGTTATTTCATGCCGCCTTTAAGAAGACGTAGAACAATGATGAATGTGTCGTTTATTTTGAACATTATTAATGGTGATACCCAGGGAAACCAGAAATATGCTCTAAAAAACACGTTTTATGCGCATTAAATATGCAGTACAAACTTAAAAATATGCCCTGAAAATTGTTAAAAATATGCCATAAAAAATTCAAAAATTTCTAGTTTGAAAACAAAATATTCAACAATTTAAAAACAGTTCCATTTAATAAAAACAATCCTAAACTTATAATCGGTAAAGCCCACACCTCCATAGTATTTAGACGAGTTTTGGAGAGTTTACCGAATTTGGAAACGATGGGCAGTCATCAGCTCACAAAAACAAAGTTATGTCAGGAGATTAAGATTCATATAAGAGTTATTTGTGCCGAATATTATCTAGATATCAACATCCATATGAGATTTTTTGTGTTAAACGGATTTCAGGGACGCTCGCTAAATCGTGTATTAATGTTAACATTTAAAAGGAAGTAAATGCTTTGTATAGATAAAAGCTTTGGTCAAATGTGAACTGATTCAAAAAGAATTTTATTTGCTGTATAATATTTTTGGGACGAATTTAATCTAAATACCAACATAATAAGGTGTCTTACGATCACAAAGTCTTATTTGGAAAGAAGTTTTTACGAGGAATATGTAAAATTATAGACGGATTCTCAGCATTTTCATAGAATTCTTCCTTAGTATGTACAATTAAAATGTACATATTTACTAATTTTGATAAAATCATCTACAAGATTGCGACTTGTACTTTGAGCACAAGGTTAAAATGGACGGACAATCAGCCAGATGGACAGATAGGTTAGGTTAGGTTCCATGGGCAGCCATCAAAAGACAGCTCACTTCGGTCCCCAATTGGTCCCTTTGTGATACCCGGGGTCAATGTCCATCCCTTGGAGCAGTTACTCAGATGGCGTCACTGCAAGTTCCAACCACTTCGTCTTCCTAGTGAAGAGAAGGAGCGATTTTAGTTCCATTCCGGACAGATCCCCCAAACAGGAAAACACCGGTCCCCCCAGGTATTCTTCCCTAATGCCCCGCAGTCCAGGGCAATGGCAAAGGAAGTGAAGCACAGTCTCCTCTTCCTCCTCGTTCTGACAACTCCTACAGTAGTCGTTAAATTACAGACCCATTCTTCCAGCATGAGTCCCCACCGGCCAGTGTCCAGTCAAAACCGATATCACCGTCCCAATCTGGTTCCTGCTGAACCCAAGTAGAGAGCCAGTTCTCCGTTCATCATATCCAGGCCAAAGGATCCTGGATATCAAGCAGGTGGACTCACAGGTCCACCGCATCTGCGCAATTCTATACGACTCGCGCCCGATGAGTAATTTACAGTGAGCCATTGGAAGACCAACAAATTGATCGATGAATCCGTCATCCATGCGACCACCTTGTCTGGCCAGCCCATCTGCTACTAGATTGCCCGAGCACTCCGAGTGACCAGGTATCCATATAAGCGTTACCCTTGAATGTTTCGCAATCTCATCCAAAGACATCCGACATTCAACAGTCAACCTAGATGTCGTGTAGACACCGCCAGGAAAGCAAGGGCAGCCTTGCTGTCCGTAAATATACGTGTATCTCCCGATATGCGATGATACCTAAGCCAGTTTGCCGCCCGCTTTATAGCCGAGATTTCCGCCTGCAGGACACTTCATCCATCCGGCAGACGAAAGGAAACCTTCACATCCAGTTCCTCTATGAAGGAGCACGTTTCCGTGCGCCACTCGTGTCACAAACCCCGCACCAGAGAACGGCACCGGAGTGCAGTAGTCCACTCCATCAGGAACAATCGTACTTCTGATTATCCTGGCGTGTCCATAGTCGCGGGTCGACCAGTCGTTCGTCGCGTGCAGCCGCGTCGCCGAGCAGAGAGCCAACTGTTTGGCCGCTATATCCACCGGGAGCCAATAGATGAGTCTAATTTGAAGATGGACGGATGGACATCGTAAGATAACTTTAAAAATTGATTCTACCTAAGTCGATCGGTATACTAAAAAACGTATATAATTGCTTTTTGCTTAACTTTTGCTTATTAATATATTAAATGTTAAAGTTTAAAATAACATTTATCTGTAATGACAACCTGCTTTGTATTACAATTTTCGAGTAAAAATAAAATGAAGATGGCGAAGTTAGAGCAACAAGTCGGGTATACAGAAGATATTTAAAAAAAAGTCAAAATTTTCGCAGAAAAAAATTTTTTTTTTATTTGCTGCGAAAGCTCCCTTAAGGCGACCGTACACGACATGTTTTTTTCATCTGACATGTCAAATTTTCCACTGCAAAACACATACATTTCGTGTGTTACCTTTTTAACTTTGCTTCTGTAAAAGTCAGACGCAAAGTCATCTGACAAAATTTCAATTAGAGCGTGCTCTATTTTCTTCTGACAAACCATCTGACATCAGAAAGCTATGCCGGCAAGAAACCGGCAGCGGCGTCCACTATTGACGGAATCATTAGCCGGCTGAAGTTAATTTTTTACAATACCGAGATATGTTTGATCATCTTACCATTGAATAGAATTTATGTGAATATATATATAAAAACCGTTTTATTATAAAATCCTAAATTGGTATCTTTGAATTAAAAGAAAAAAATGTTAAGATGGCTGAACTATTTTACGGCGCAAATAAAACTTTTCATGGCGGCAGCAAGCTATTTTGAAACCGAGCACTACTTTGGTTTCTGCAATAACAATGCGAAAAAAACAGAGACAATGTCAGAAGCAAATTACATGTACGTTTGTGACCGAATATTATAAAGCTTATGTAAAACAGCGATTTTGACAGCCATGCACAATTACATGTGACTTGAAAATTTGACATGTCAGATGACAAAAACATGTCGTCTATATGCGCCTTTAGGCATCTAAAAAAAATTAACATGTATCAAATATGGCTTAAAAAGGCAAACTATGCGCTAAAAACTAAAAAAAAATGCTGCCAAAAGGCTCTTTTAACTAAATTATGCAAATAAATGCTACAAACGGTAAAATATGCAAAAATATGCACTAAAAAATCCATGTCAAAGTTCTTTAAAAGCTCTAAAACGGATAAATATGTATGTACATATATTGTTTCTGACTTCATTGGTCGCACAGAAAAAAAACATGCAATTGCATATTTATGGTTTCCCTGGTGAAACCTATCTGCGCTGGATTTTTAATTAATGAGATCGCACTTAATATTCCTCATCAATCATTCCGAAATTGCATACCGTTATCCGTCAAATTCTTTAAAGCTTATTATGGTGATGCTGATACTCTTAAAAGAATGTGTAACATTTTCAACCAATTATATAGATTTATTGATTTTTCATTGAATCTAAAGTCAATAAGTAGATAAATAATTGCTTTTCTTAATAAATAGTAAAGTTAATGTTATGTAATCAAATGTTTGCTAATAGTCTATTTTATTCAAGTGTAAATTAAAATTTGTAAAATGTCTGTAATATGCTCTAAAAAACGCGTTTTATGCGCATTAAATATGCAGTAAAAACTGGAAAATATGCCCTGAAAATTGTTAAAAATATATCCTAAAAAATAAAAAATTGCTCATTTGATGACAAAATATTCAGCAATTAAATAACATAATTTAAAAAAAAAATAACTAAAAATATTATCGCTAAAGCCCATATTAGTTTAAAATTCACAAATGGGTTGTTTGCTCCGAATATAATCTAGATATTAACATCCATATGGTTTTTTGGCTTAAAGGGATTTTAGGTACGGTCGCTAAATTGTTAATTAATGTTCACATTTAAAAGGAAGTTAAATATATTTAAGGATGGGAGCTTTGGGCAAATGTGAACCGATTCGAAAATAATTTATGTTGCACTATTTTTGGAGCGAATTAAATTTAAATGCTACCTTCATAATTAGATGATTGACAGACACAAGGAGTCGAATTTGAAAAGAAGTTTTTATGGGGAATATGTGAAATTATAGACTTCGTCCATATTTGATCAGCTTATCTACAGAATTCAAACATGGACAGACAACCAGCCAAACGGATGGATGGACATAGTTAGATCACTTTAAAAAGTGATTCTGAGTCAATTGATATACTAAAAGATTGTTCTAGATTTCTATGTACTAAACACATCGCATAATATTTATCTTTAATGACAACCTGCTTTGTCTTAAAATTTTAGAGTAAAAATAAAATGTAGATGGCGAAATTGAAGCAACATGTTGGGTATAAAGATACATATTTAAAACAGAAAAGCCATCTGTGACCTAGAACTTCGAAAAAAAAAAATTATTTGCTGCGAAAGCTTTTGTAGGCATCTAAAAAAATTGAACATGTACCAAAGTATGCCTTTAAAAGGCAAAATATGCGCTATAAACTTAAAAAATACTGCGAAAATGCTCGTTTACCTATATTATGCACAAAAATGCTGCAAACGGTAAAATATGCAAAAATATGCACTAACAAATCGATGCCAAAACTCAAAAAAGGTCTAAAACGGATAAATATATTGTTTGTGCCTTCATTGATCGCACAAGGAAAAACATGCAATTGCATACTTATGGTTTACCTGATAATAAATAATAATGGCGATTTGTCAAAGTATACCGAAACAGGCTTCATTAATACGACAGATAGTTTTACATTTATCCCTATCCGAAGCTCTTTAGGTCTTAAAAGCACCCTTTATTAATGAAAGATTTCAATAAAACTTTTTTCATATGTTAAAAAAATGTTGGTTAGTTAGTTTTATTTTTCTAAAGTAATTAAGTTAAAAACTTAATTTAACAAATATTATGTTATTTGTTAAAAATTATGTACACATTTCTTTAAAGGGCCTCAGTGAAAAATTAAAACTTTGTGACTTCATTTTCAACGCCAACAGCCAGTAATCAATAAATTAATAAAAATAACAACAAAAAAAAGCGTTTAAACTTCAGGCGGCAACATAAACATTAAGTAAAATGTAAAAACAGGCAACAAATAAAAAACAAATACTTTGAGTTCATTGACATGTTTGTAAACAAATTAAAAGGCACTGAACTGCTGCAGCCCCAGTTCAGTTCATTTTGTTGTTGCAGCTAAAATAACAACAAAATGTTTTTAGCGAATTTTTTTTTTATTTTTTTTTTTTTTTTCAAAATGCAATTTATTTAAGCTTTTTTTACAACACTGACTTCCATTGACATGGTCAATCAATATAGAACTACCACGCAAACACATTTAAATTGACAAACGTGTTGGATTCGTTTGGTTGCTGTCAAATATCAGGAATATTTCATATTTAATTTTAATGTTTGGTAATTTAGCAAACTTTATAAAAAATAAATTTACTTAAAAAAAACAAAAACAAAGGCGCCTGCTGCCCACCATTATATTATTAAAGTTCATGTTTGTTTTATTTTTGTCATTACAAGAAAAAAAGGGGAGCGTTTTATAAAAAACATTCATAAAATTTTCATAATTTTCAATGTTGCTTTTAATGTTTGTTTGACAAAAAATTTTATAAATTTTTTTGCTACAAAGAAGCACATAAAAAACTGACTGCGTGCCTCGTTTTGTAGCCCTGACATTGCAGTTTAAGGCAAAAAAAAACGCTTCTTTGTCATGCATCCACATGCACTATTCACTAAGTAACCCTCGTTTACAAATTGCTCAAAAGTTGGGTGTGATCATCAGCTACAAAATATATATATATTTTTTTTTAATTTTGTATGTTTGTCGTTTTTTGTTCATGTATATTTTTTGTTCTCCTTTTTAAATGTTGCATCGTCGCTCGTTAATGTTGCAGGCAGCGGCTTCATCAGTCATTGATAAAGAACCAACAACAACAGCAATAAGAAAATTGTTGTAGTCAAAAGGGAAGTTTACAGAAAGAAAAAAAACCAACAGAAAACTTGTCAGTTTTTTGCAACTTGACAACAGATGACACATTCAATACAGTAAAACAAAAAGTTAATGGACAAAATACAAATCAGAACAAATATCATATTTGAACACAAGATAGAACAGGTTTCTCAATAATTGAAACTTAATTTCAAATAAAAAACAAGAATCCTTCGCAATTCGTTTTCCTTTTCTATAAGAAATTTAAAAAAATAGACTAACATAAAAAATTTCTCCTACTTGGAAATTATAGACTAACAGCCGTATTCATAAAAACTTATTGATGATTAATTGACCGTTTTTAAGCAAAAATTGCTTAAGTTGTATTCATAAACGAAAAATAGTCTATTGAACCTTTAATAAACCATTCATAAAGTAAGAAAATTTACTGTTGGATTTGCCCTTCTTTAAACCAAAAATAAAATTAGATTTTGAAAGCTGTTTGCATTTTATGATATTATTTTTGTGAAATATGTTGAAAAATAATGACAAAAATGTTTTATTTATTACAACGGACATGTTTAATACATTTTATTAATTTTTTTTTTATTTTAGACAGCCAATTTAAAGTTATATTGATAATTATTTAAAAAAAATTTATATGATTTAAATGAATATGTTCAGGGGCAAATGCAGATATTCTCTTTAATTATTTATTAAATTATTGCAACTAGTTGTTTTGTTTTTGTTTAAAACAACAAATTATTGTTCAAAAATATAAAAAAAAATAAAATAAACAAATCATAATAATAGTGATGTTAATAAAAAGTAAACAAACTTTTTATTCGATTACTTTCTTATCGTATAATTAAAAAGGTTCAAACAAAAGTTTTTATGATACCTTTCGGAAACATTTTGTTCAGAAACTAAAATAATATGTAGTTTTATTTGATAAGAATAATTTTGAAGGTCTACAATTAAAAAAAAATTATAAAAAAAATTTAAATATAGAATATCATGTAAACCGAATAGAAGTTTCGTGCATCACTAACAATAAAATGGCAGCCAAATATAAAGAAAGTTGCCATACTTAAACAGAAAATCGCTGCAAAAAGTTAATAGTAAAAAAGCTGTTATGGTACGTTTATGAATACAAATTTTTATAAGAGGTTTATAAGACAAAAAGCGTTTAATAGTTATTAAATACTATAAGCTTAAAATAGGAACTTTTTATGAATATGGCTGTAAAGATTTACCCCCATATTTATAAAAAACATTTTAGGTTTATAAAAGGTTTATTGGGTTTATTGAACAAATTTTCATAGAAAATTCGTTTCATAGAGGGAGTTTACACGATGTCTTTTCAGACATGTCTGACAAACACGTCTGTTTTGTTTTTAGGCGATCGGGGTAGAGAAGAAAGAGGGGTTGCCAAACAGACACGAAATGAGTTTTCATGTTTGTTTATATGAGTTTTCATGTCTTCAATTTGTATGTATATGTAAATTAGACTACTAGATATGAAAACAGACATGTTTGGAAAGACATCGTGAAAAGACAGAAGGTTTTTGGTAGCATGTTCAAAAGAGAATGTCAAAAACAGACTTGTCTGGAAAGACACCGTGTAAACTTCCTCATAAACCTTTTATAAATTAAAAATTTTTTTTAAGAATATGAGGGTTTTTTTATAATTATTTGAGGCATTACAGTAGACGCTCAGAAATTCGAACTCTCAGAAATTCGAATCAGTAATTTCATTACATTTGGTGCTCTAAAATAAGAATCCAAAATTCGAATTTCCGAGCGGTTTTTTCTTTTTTTATTGTAAACACCAGAATTTTGACAATTTAGTTTAACCAAATACAAAGTAAAAAGGCGAATCCCATTTTAATAGATGATTTACAGATCTGGTTGATGTTGTTAGAGTTTAAAAGTGAGTTTTTTGGTGTTTGTATTATACATACTTAGGTCGTTAAGGTTTTTATAGTTTTTATGTTAAATAAACTAAAATTTAAAAAAAACATAGGTTTTTATATCTTTATGGTCAAATCTACCTTAAATTTTTTTATAAAAAAACCGTCCAGAAATTCGAATAATTCGGAAATTCGAATCGCCCTAAAACCAAAGTGGTTCGAATTTCCGAGCGTGTAATGTACCGCAAAGAAAGCTTAAGCGACTAAAACAAAATTTGACAGGAGGAGGTTTTTTTATTTTATTTCATCAAAATTTTGTATGAAGGTTGTCGCTTAAGCTAAAATTGGTTTTTGCTATCGTAACGGTACCTTACTACCCGTCTCCACTATCCATCAACTTGGTAAGAACAGAATGTCGCACATTAATTCTACTCGTACAGACTGTTTATGTTTATGTTTCGTCTCTGTGCTGCCATCGTTGCCTAAACATTCGTTTTAACATCCATGTGCGCCATGATGTTGGCCATACAATGTATTTTCTATATACATACAATCAAACGCCACAACAACAAAAATTGTGGTCAATCAGAACATGAACATCAACACGTATTCGCCACATACAAGAGCATGAACAAATTAATACCGCTGCTCTGCCGGCGTTATGGTCTTGTCATGTTCAAATCAAAAGCGCATGAAGACGTAGTTTATGTGATCATAACATATTAGGAGATGACGCAAGTGTTGCCAATAAAACCATTTATTAAAAATTTTAAATTATGTCGCTTAAGCTTTTTTTGCGTAATGACTCGATATATTTTTTCCTGAAATTCCTACCAGGAACTTAGGACCATTTCAAAGTCATTCCAAACAATTCTATCACTAGCCAATCGTTTTACGACCGGTCGGTCCAATTTCTTTATCTTGCTGTGTTCTCCATATATGTACAGGTCTGTCAGCACATCTCTGGCCTTGAGGGTCCAAGTCTAAGGCAGTTTTGGTGGTGTCGTCTGGTAGCTTCCTTAAGTTATTTCCTACCCGTATCATTTGCGTTTCGGGTTCCGATTTTGATAGGCATTTGATTAGTGTAGTCGACCATAGCGCCTCGTTGCTGATGCTTACGTACCAAAATAATTTTAATATTCTACGGAGGCAACAGTTGACGAATTTCGGTATACTATTGACATCCGTGTGAGCGGCTTTCCACGATTCCCATCCTCATAAGAGTAACGATTTTGAAATGCTGTTAAAAATTCGTATCTTCGCTCCAGTGTAGAGTTGCGCGGAGTTCTATACCGAGCTGAGCGAGCAATCCCCGAGCTGTGCCCTTCCCAATCCGTATCTGATAGCTTGAATGGAACTGCGTGTTGTCGAAATGACACTACCCAAGTATGTAAAGGACCAAACGTCCGCAAGAGGATGCTGCAAAAGTACAAAAGGGTGACAGTTGGTGGTTTTAATCCGCATTGTCTTTGTCTACCCTAGCGGCCATTGTCTGAACCATGTGGGCGAGTGGTCAAATATCATCCGAGTGATCTAGATCCACCAATCGCCTCTAATGGCCCTATCTAATGCCTCTTGTTGAGTTCATTGCCTTTGTGATAACACTGCCGAAAACGTTGTTGAATAATATTCTAGGTTCACACTATAAAAGTTTTCTTTCAGAAAGTCTGTAGTTTTGGGTCTGAGGTTAGAAAAGAAGAGCATGTTCTCTTCCCCTGAAATAGCGGCGAAAGCAAACAGCCTTGTCTGATACCCCTCTTCACAATTACTACATCGCCTTGTTAGTTTTTGTGCAAGACCCGAACCAACCAACTTAATTAACCAAATCGTTTATTTGGCATAAACACTTTTATATACAATTATTTTTAATGCAAACAAAATATTATTTTAGTTTCAAAAAAAGTTCCAGAGCTTAAAAAACTTCAGTCGAAACCAAAAACTGTCGAATAAAAACGTAAATTTGTGTACAAATATCAGAATTTAAAAACAAAAATTTAAAAATATAAAAGTAATTTATGCTTACAACATAAGAAAAACCGCTTGTTGGATTAAAAAAATTACAAAAATCGTCTTTTATTGAAAAACTAAAAGAAATCACAAAAATTATAATAAACTCGCGAAAATAAAAAAAAAATACGTCAGTATTAAATTTTGCTTAGTAGCATACAAATTTTTAATTCTTTTAAATAAAAAAATATTAAATTTTAAAAAGAAAAAAAAACGTAACAATAAAAAAGACAACTCTCAGAAAAAAACTAAAAATTGTATTAAAAAAACAAAAAGTTCTAATTTAATTAAAAATAAATTGTCTATTGTTTGACCTTAATTTTTTTTTTTTTTTTTTTAATTTATACTTATTTATTTAGCTTAAGGTCTATTAAGTTTTTATAAAAATATTTATTTTAATTTTTTAAAAATATTTATTTTATTTTTTTAAAAATATTTATTTTATTTTTTTAAACAAATATTTATTTTATTTTTTATAAAACTATATAAATTTTCATATTATTCGAATGTGTATTCTAAGCAGTGTTGCCAGTGAAATTTCGAGAAAGATACATTTTAGTTTCCAAAAAGATACCCTTTTTCCAAAAAAGATACGTTTTGAAAAAAAATTGAAAATCCATTTTTAACGTTTAATATTTATTTACATAACATTTTTATTTCATGTTTATATGCATATTGCAAAGAAAATGATTTCGTTTAAATTCATTTTTATATTTATTTAAGTCATAAATAGGTATTAGGTGAATATGTTATTTTTTAAAATACAGTAACCAAACTTTTAATTTTATGTATTAATTAATTAATTATATGTAATTATCTTTGAATGTTATCAAAACGAATTCGTTTTTGTAAAAATTAATATACGAGTTTAGGCGTTTATACTTAGGCGATAATATCAACGTTCATATAAATTTCCTGAAAATATAAAAGATGTTCATATACCCTCAGAACAACTTCGCACTACTAGTAATCATCGATTTAGGTGGATCGTATGTTGCAACCCCTTAAGGCTTTCTTTCAGCATTATTAAAGCTGCTATCAAGGCGAATTCACTAGATTTCGGTGGTCGTCTTGTCAAAGTGTGTATGCAAACTAATTTTTTATGTAAACTAACCTTTTTTTACTAGCAATATTTTTGACAATCCGACCACAGAAGCAGTGTTGTTGTATAGTTGACCTCACCTTTTAGTCAATGCGTGGCTGCTTGGCTGCTATTGTATTAGTATTGAGTCTTAAGTTGGCTAAAAATGTTCGAATTTTTTGTTTCTGTACATTTTGCGTACAGATTCAAAAGATACGAAAAATGTCAGGATTATACATGATACCTGAAGAAGTCAAAAGATACGAAAAATGTATCTTTCGTATCCTAACGGCAACACTGATTCTAAGTCAAATTACAATTTTTAAAAGCTTTTATACTTTAAAAGTCTTATTCCTTCAATATTTCCCAGGAAGGTTTTCTATGCACAATTTTTATAAAAATATTTATTTTTTTATAAAAAAAATTATTATATAAATTTTAAATAGAAAAAAAATTTTATTTTTAACTTAACGTTTCAAAAAAAAAAAATCATAAAGATCTGCAATATAATAAAATTTTCTGAAATAAATTTGAAATAATTTTATTTACATTCAATTTTGTTTAAATATTTATAAAATCAAGTCAAGGTTTTTCTCCTATCGTATTCAATTTAGGACAGTGGAAGGCAACACACATTTCATTACACTTACGCTTGTGTTAAATTAGTTTATAATTAATTATTTTAATTTATCAAAATAAGAGAAAAACTAAAACAAGTTGATGTTTTTTAAAATTTTTTTGTGAAAAAACAGACGTGCAAACAAAATTTTGTTGCCTAACAAACCAAACTAAAGCTGGTGGTCCACACCTCGCGTTTTTGCGTTAACGCATTTCATGATTTCATACGTAACTTGGGGTGTATAGAAGCGTATATGCTTTAAGCTACATGCAACGCTTTTAACGCGGCATCACCGCAAGTAAAAATAAAATGTCATTTGTAAAAAATTAGAATTTTTTTAAAAACGACGCTTGTGACGCTCTTACGCGTTAACGCATCGTACGTTTTTGTGCATGTAACTATTGCTACTGATGTCTGTTGACTTCCAGCTTAAATCAGCGCGTCAAACGTTAAGTTTTTAAAGTGCCCAGCTTGAAAGATAACATCACATGCTTTAAGGCCTAGTTAGCCGGCAGTAACAGTAACTTAACCTTACCGTAAAAAAGAAAGACCAATCTATTTCTTACAGTTTGAGACGTAACATCTTCCTGCTAACAATAATAGTTCTAATTACTTTGCATACAACAAAATGAAGCAGCTGATTTGCAACGTAAATATTACTCTCGGCTAACTCAGCCTTTACTTTAATAAGAGCGTTAACGTTTTGTCATGAACAGTAAAGTAAACTTATCTTGTTTAATAAAACCCAAAAACAGAATTAAATGTAGATACAACCGTTCGAAACCGATCGTCTTATTATCACTTTTTGATTCGATCAAACTATGTCCGTCAGTCCGGCTGTAAACATCGTGCGCAAAGAACAGGTCGCAGTTTTAGAGAAAATTTGATCAAATATGGCAAATTCTCTAAAAGCTTTTTTTTTATATTTGAAACCGGTTCCATTTCCCTGGAAATCCTCCTAAATAAACTTTTTGCTATTACATTAGCACTGTTAAATGCAATGTTAACTGAAAATAGTTGCTGTAAAGAAATTGTGGTGGATGTCTCCGCTAGTTAACTACATAATTGGGGGATTCACAGGGTGTCATAAAGTCATAAGTCTTAAAATAATAACATGAAAAAATACGACTGTTGTGAACAACCCCTCATAATTTGGTGTGCTATTTTGAATTTAAATCAGCTGATTTAAAACAAATATAAAAAAATAAATATTTATCTAACATCAAAATATTTTTTAATTCTAATCCATTATTTAATAAATTTTATTAGATCTTACCAGACTATTTTCCATTTTTTAAACGCAAATCACAAACCAAACATCAGAGTCCTTGGCCGATATAATTTGACGCCGCTAGGGTTTTGTAGCAAAAATTGCTAGCCGCAGGTTAAATTCGGATATTAGCCGGATAAAACTATACCATCAACGGCGACGCCTACAAAAACTAATGCGGCTCGGCTCAGCCGCTCAGCGCAGGGGTTTTCTGATTAATTACGATAGCACAATAAACATAGCAAGCACAGTTCTATTCATTTAAGACACTTTTTGTTAACAAAGCAACAACAATATTTTTAAACCATTGTAAAATGTTAGAACATTAGCAGACCTTGTGAATTCCCCAAATATGCACGTATTTATCTTCACACACATTGACTGTAGGTATTAGGAGAATATGTTTTTACTACAAATTCTGAAATGTTCTAACTCTCAGTACTTTTGACTCGGTATATTATTAACAGGAATAATTGATAGAAAATTTTGATTTCAATCTTAAAATGTATGTAGGCGTGGTTATTAAAAACGATATTTTCCTCTATCAGCGTTTGAAATTTCAAGCTGATACTTATCCACAGGTTTTTTTTTCAATTGTAACTCATAAATTTTCTTAAACAACTACAACTTACAGAGATGTCTAAAGAAAAACGTTTCAACTTTACTTTCATTTCAAAAACAGTTAATTCACTTTTTTTATTGGAAATAAAACATACCTGAAAAGAAGACAAGAAAAAATAATAAAAATTAGTATAAAATCGTTATAGGTATTTACATATGTGAGTAATACATAATAAAAAATATCTTTAAGTTATAAAAAAGACAATCTAAATGTGTTTTAACAAAAGTCTATTTTCTACAAAAATGCATACAATTCTTACAATTCTTAATTAACGGTTGTAAAGAGAGAGAGAAAGAGAGAGAAAGAAAAAAACACTTTATTATGCAATATTTTTTTACAATTTCAGTTTTATTTCAGCTTCCAAGTCTGAATCATAAAATACACAAAAACCCGTTAATAAATAAATATTCAAATAACTGGGCAACGGGTCTCTAAAATAAAAAAAAATGTTATAAGAAGTAACAGCCCAGATGGTGTAGTGGAGTAGGAACAACAAATTCAATGAGTTAAAAAATATTGCTGTAAATGAAAAAATATTTAAGAAAAAAAACACAACAAAAAAGATAAAGAAAATGAGAAGAATAGAAATTTTAAAAAAGTTGCAAATTAACAATTTTTTTTTAAGCTGAAATTTATTTACTCGACAACAACAACCAATTTTCGGCTGAAAGTTCCCAATCTAAATCCGAGTTAATCCAAGGGGCAAATTACGGCATTCGATATAGAACAAAATTACAATACAATTAAAATGGAAGTTCCGATTGATATCGAATTCCATAATTTGTCCCCAGAAGAACCCCAAACGGGGTTTTGCTAGTTTCGTTTATGTAGAAGGTACACGCAAAGAAAAAACATGGTTGTGGTAAACATATTCTAAGAGCTACATATTATTATAAGATTCATGATTGTAGTAAACATATTACGATTATTCTTGAACCATATTTTGAGCAAATATATTCGTAATATTACATCAAATTATTTTTCCCTTAATCATATTACTATCCTTTAATCATAATAAAATAAGAAGTAATTATATTATAATCATGTTTATCATAATTAGTTAAGAAGTAATCATATTCAGCCCAGTTATGAATAAAAATTCCCCGGGAAAAAGCACTTTTTCGGTGGAAATTTTTTGGAATAATATATTCGGTCTTATTACGATAGTCGTTGTCGTAGTCGTTTAATATTTTTGTCGATATAACAATCGATACGACAATCATAATACGGTTATTTTCGCTTAATTGTGTTTCTAAATATGCACGACTTTTGACGCAATTAAACGGAAACTCAATTGAGCAGTACTCGGTTAATTGAATCGCCGACGCAATTAAAACGAAAATCGCTTAACTTAGCAAGATGTGCAGTAAAGCGAAACACCCATGTGTAGACAGAAAATAAAACTCATTTCTTTATTTATTAAGTTAAGAAAAGGTTTAGGTTTTTTAAAACAAAATAAAAATCAGGTACGTTAAAGATATTTTTATTTCTTGCCGCAAAATAATTTGTTTACGTATGTGGAGCAAAAACACATTAAGTAGACGGAAACAATTAACCGAAGCATTTGCTCTTATTTTTCGCAATGCGGTCTTATTTTGCGAAATAATTAAGCGGGTGACGCAATTAAACGGAACTCATTTAAACGGGTATTTTTTTAAGCAGGGCTTAAGTCGGAAACAACTGTACCAATTTTTAATATGACTGGTTTTTGACTACGACAACGACACTCATAATAAGGCTGATTAGTTCAAATGCCATTTGTGCAATGACAATATGTACCAATTTGGTCAAGATGTGGGTACAAATCTAATGGCCATTTTCTCAATGTACCGACAAACTGTCTGTTACTTAATGTCAACATAAATTTATTAGACCGATAAACTGTCTGTTAACAATTTTGGGTTTCTCAATATACCGACAAAAAAAATTGTTTTCAGTTGGCAACACCTCTCAAGATACATGTGAAAGTTGGGAGTCAGCTGATTGAATTTATCTGTACGGCAAATAAAAGGAAAATAAATAATTGGCAGATGAGTGCCGGTTAGTTTTGTGACAGGGTAGAAGCAAATGAGACATTGAGAAAACCGAATTTCTTTAATGTGCAGTTTTTCGTTGGGAAAAAAGATAATCATGTAATGAGAAAACGGCCATAAGTCTTTTAAATAGCTTGCTTAAATAGTTTTTAATATGCTTTCTGTACCAAAAAGTAACGCTTGTATTGAATGCGTCTTTTCTTTAATGAATACAACCAAAACCAATTTTTGCAAGGGAATGCAGTATGATTTAGATCTTCTTCGAACAATTACCTACACACTTTAAAAATAATTCAGATTGCTGCAGTAAATTTATCCCATCTTCTCAAATGCTAACAATTTTTAATACAAACAAAATGTTATACCTACCGTTTTCAAATATACCTTTTTTTATTGAGCCAATATTCGGTTTATTGACATAATTATTTTTCTGTTTACACATACACAATTTAGCTAACTCAATTAGCAATTAACTAAAGCAAAATGTAAACACCTTTTGACATCTTTAAAGAAAAAACAATATAAGCATCTGGCTTTTGCGCAGACCTAGTGGATGGACCTTTGTTTTTGTTGTTTTGTTGTTGTTAAAAATGTCAAAACACTTTGTTTAGTGAGTTGGGTTTTACTAACTAAACACTCTTGTGACAGGGTTGAATTTTAATTTTACTCAATATTTATAACAATTTCGTATTAATTGAGCAATAACTACATTGCAATTTTGTGTGGATAATTGAGCTCAATAATGGCATTTATTGCGTAAAACTCAATTTAGGTGCATATCTGAACACAAATTGCACTGGCTTTGATGCCTAATTATTTTTCGTGGGCGTTTTGTTACGTTACTCTTTTTATATACATATGTATGTAGATCGTAGAACTCAAAGTACAAAATATTTTTACTGTGGGGATTTTTGGGGATAAAAAAATCAGAAATCGGGGATAAGGTATTAAAATACACTGGGAACCCTGATGTAATAAAATAGCAAGATTAAGAAGAATGCAAATATGTATAAACAAAATACTCATGGACACATACTAATGCAGTTTAAATGCTAATTGTATGGGGTACAGTGGTGATGAAAATTTTAGCTGATTCTTTTTTTTTTTTTTATTTCAAGCTTATAACACTAGTCGTCAAAAAAAAAAATCAGGAGAAAGAACTTTTTGATTTTAACTTACACATAAATGACTTATATTACATATATGTATGTAATGTATCGTGATATTAAATAAAAACAGACGTAACTACATACAAATTCGAATTTGTGTTTTTGATTGATTGATTTTTTAGACCCCTGCGATCAAAAATAAAAACTTTATTAAAGAAATTCAAACGCCAAGAACACCTTGTTATTATTAGTTTTGTAAAGTTGTTTGCTTCTCCAACTGTTCCCACATTTTGTATTGATAAACAAGATGCTTGCACCTAATTTAAGAACTTTGGCTCTTGCCGTTGTCCAGATATACAGAAATCTATAATGTCTTTGTTTGAGAGGTGCCACACCAATCCCGCCAATTCCAATCCCGCCCATTTTTCGGTAGCCCAGCCAAGTGTATGTACCGCATTTGGACAATTTTTCTCCGCAGAGTGTCATGAAGGGCAATCAATTGCGCAATAATTGCTTTGCTGATTGCTTAACCCTGCGGCCACAGGATCAAGTTGTTCTTGATAGTCTTTTACATATACTGCTTGTCAAAATTTACAAAAATTGAGAGCTGTGACGTAGGTGGCACTCAATTTACTTTCAAGATGCCATAAAAAAAAACAATTTATAAAGACAAACATGTAATCAGCTGTTAAATTGAAAGTAAATTGCCAAACAAATGGAAAGGTGAAATTGAAAGCCATCTCGTGGTCAATTTAAAAAGTGTGAGTGTGTTAGTAAAAAAATGAGAGAGTTGAGTAAATTGAATGGAATTGAAAGGCAAAACTTGATCGTGTGGCCACCAAGTAAGCAATTATTGCTTAGCAATCTGCTGTCACTTTAGTTGTCATTCATCTGACAAATCTTTTCTCTTGTCTTTCGTTTACTCATAAATGTGTTGTATTTATTAAAAAATAATTTTGAAAGGCGACAAAGTGAAAAAATCTATCAACAAAAAACAGAAAAAGTTCGCCAAAGTGAAGAAATTCATTATTATAATTGCATACAAAGGGTGTCCCAAAATTAACGCAAGATTTAAATTTGTCGCCATTAGTGCAGTAAAGTGTTGGCAACCCTAAAAAAAGACTAAAAACATGTTCTAATTAATTCAATTCTTGCGTTAATTTTGGGATACCTTTTATATAGAAGTTATAGTTTTTACGCTTATAGTTTTTGCATTTGAGTTGGTAAACGAAAACTTTTCACGGTGAAACTTGCAAATTTGTTGCAAAGCAATTTTAGGTTTTCTCCAGCAATTATTGCACCAAACTTCTGCCGACCTTTTTGCTTGTGTTCAGCAATAAAAATTTATAGGTAGAGACGCAGAGTTAAGTAAAAGTTATCACAACTACTTCTTAAATAAGGAAAATATCCAACGATTTTAATAATACTCGATTTCGATTTCCAGAACATGTCTGATTGTCTGTTTTACCGATTTATTTTTTAGGAGAAGAATTTTTTATTTTTGAATTAAACTTCCAACATTAACCATTATGAATCGCTTTTAAATCTTGTAACTAAGAAAGTCTTAAAATGTGTAACAACAAAATTATTTTTTTTAAATTTTAGGCGGTTTTTCATCTTCTTTTAGATATTTGTGAATTTAATCTTCTATTTATTTCAATATTATTTAATTACCCGGTGGTATCTCCAGCTACCGTAACTGTAAAGGGCATCAGGGAACTTTTTCTGAACTATTCCTTTTTCTCTTATGGACTTAAGACATTTCAGACTTTTAGATCGGATTTAATGAAGTAAAAGTAGGTTTTTAAGACTGGATCCAGATGTCTCACCATGTTATATAGAGTGCCTAGTTGCCCAGATATATATTTCTTCTGACAGCTTGGACCAGTCACAGCCGGCATATGTAAGAAATTATATTTTTTTGCTCTTTTCTGTATTAAACTTAGTAAAAAAAATTTTACAAATAATCTGATCAAAAAAAAGGTGGTAATAAAAAGCAGAAATATAAAAATGCGTTAAAATCAACAGTTGAATGTGGCTGAGATGAAAAAAAAACGAAAGAATTTTACTTTTAACTGGTTTTTTTTATAAGCAAATTAATCGGGACACTTTCAAAGCTTTAAAGTAGAAAACGTGACATTGTTATAAAGAAATATACAGGCATGTTCTGACAATCACAAAACGCTTAATATTGGCGATTGTGACTTGAAATCGCATAATAGGTGTTCTTTAAATCACAATAGCAGGAAGTTTGGCGACTTCAAATTGCAAAAGTAGGCTCAAAGGAGCTAGAATATTTGTAAGAAACTATGCCAGATCGCAAGCTAAACGCACGAGAATCATAACACTATAAAATAAATTTGGCGTTTTGCGATTTCAAATCGTGCGATTGCCAGAACATGGCCGATAGGTACATTTTAACAAGCAAATTCTTTAATAATTAAATCTTGAAATAAAATTTTTTCTGCAATTAAATTTAAATAATTTTAGGTTGCCGCGTTAAGCCAGTTGTTAGTGAGCTAACTATCAGTGCGAGGGTTGCGGGTTCGATTTCCACCAGTATGTTTCACTGCAAAGCGCTGAGGGTCTAAGTTTCTATTGCCCCGTTACTGCCTGTTTTTAGAAAATTAAAACAAGTGAGTGAGTGAGAAGTTATATTGTAAACAACAATAAAACACGAAAATTTTTTAATATAATTTCTCACTCACTCACTTGTTTTAATTTTCTAAAAACAGGCAGTTAATTAGAATGTAATTTGCAATTTTAAATAAAAATAAAGAAACAATTTTGCAAAAAAAAATTTCATTTTTTTAATTAAAAGATTTTAATTTGATTTTTAATATTATTTTGTAAAATATTATGTCCTTTTAAAGAATTTAAGATTTTAAATTTTAATTCCTTATAAGAAAATCGCACTTACCCAAAAATCCTGAAACATTATCGCTTTCTTTCGCTCCCCAGCCATTATTGATATGGCGTTAAATGTTAACAAAAAAAATATTGGTAGGTATTTAATAAAAAACCAACTTAGATACCAATTTTGTTACAAAGAATTCAATAAAATGATTAAACGATGGCACAAACACCTGCCAACCAAAAAAAAAAAAGAAAAAACTAGTTGAAATTACACTAAGAAATTCCTTATAAATAACAAATAAAATGCACAACTATTTCAACACTCCGAAACACCCATAAAACTATTAATAAAAGACACCAGAGAACGAACACACAACCCGAAAGAATTACAAAAATTCCATTTAAAAAACCAGAAACTGGTCAAGAAAAGAATGCAAACACAAACACACACGTTTAACAAAAAAACAAAAACCAATCACTTTAAAACAGAATTGGAACAAACGCTCCAAATTAAATGACAAGACGCACTCGCAACAACTTTTAATGGCAGACCGACGAGCGCGGTAGGTAAAATTTTTTAAGTGTCTTGATGTGGAACTTCTGAAATACGCACAAAAACTAAAAATTAAATGTGGAGACACCAATAAAATAAATCTCGGAAATCGTGGAAGAACTACAAAAAAAAATTAAGCCACAGAAACAAAATAAATTCTTATCTGCAAGAATGTAATTTTTTTTTTTTTTGTTCTTCTTTAAAATGTTTTCTTTTTATTTTTTAAGTAAAATATTTTTTGCCATAAAGAGTTTAAATTATTAATCAGTGTGTCTGTCTGTTTAAGTTTAATATTCTGCCATATTTGGATAAAGTATTTGTATAAAACATAATAAAAGCGACTAGCGAAATATTGCAATTAAAAAAAGACCAAAACTACAAAAATGTTAAGCACTATAAGTAAGGATTGTTTTTTTAAGCTATTAAGAACTTACGAAAGGGATAGCAGCCAAATAAACTATTATGCTTTTTGACATTATCGATCAGTTTATTCAGGCAATTGATCATGAATAGATTTACAATTGAACAACGCTATACTCATAGAAAAACGCATCCCTGACATCAGAATTGTGACATCAATGTTATTACAAATGGCACCAATGAGGCAAAAAGTGACACCAATCCAATGGCGAACGTCATCATAAAATGTTGTCATATTTTATGCGTCATCAATGCTATGACTACAGTAACATCAATTCGATGTCCCGTTTTGTGTATTATGAACATTATTTTCAGGTTTAAAAAGTTAAATAAGAAGCAAAAATTCCCATATTCTATTTGTTTAAATTATTTAGTTGAATACATACATCAAATGTTCAAAGTGGAATGATTACGAAAACCATATCGGGCATGCTGCTGGTGTGTTAGAATTGAGATTTATTCTGTTAACAAAAGTGAAATAAACATGTCTAACGGGTAAATAAAAAATAATATTCTCACTTTGACTTAAGTCAATCCCAGTGACTCAATTTAATGACAAACTGTCTTTTCACTGAGTGATCGCACTGATGACATTTTTTATTAAGCTCACTCCGATTCGTCATTTCTGTGATGCCGATGTGTAATCCCATTGGTGACATAATTTCACCTGATGACAATTTGTACACTTGTCGACTTTAATATCAGTGTACCATTTCAAATCAAAATGTACCTTAAAAATCAGTTATCATTTGCGGAACTTATGGATGACCTTGTGATATTATGGCGCACATCATTTGTTATAAGCAAAATCGTCGCATATAGAGTGATATCAATCCACAATAGATCCTACAGAGTCTAGTTCATCCAAAAAAGTACATATATTTTTTGATGCAGAGTACATGCTGCGTCACATACAGCCAGCAATGCTCAAAAAAGTGGCACAAAGTTAGACACCCAGAAGGATTATAAAGAGTTTGTTATAAAGAGCCGTAATGCCTATATGACCGAAATCAAATGTTAAAGCCATTTATGTACTGATCTTCTGAATATATTTTTTTTTTTTTTTTTTAATTTCAATCAGGCTTAAAAACTCTCTATACAAAGACCTTTTTTGAATATGGAAAATTACTTTAAAAATAAACATTCTTCTTCTGTTATCCTTGACTCCCAGTGGATCGTAGGGCCTCAATATTTGGTTGGAATTGGTTTTATTCTCAAAAACCTTACGCCAGCTGCCGTAACAGGTAGATTTCTCGCATGATTAGCGCTTGGAGTAGTATATTTTAATATTTTTGTTTTTTGCCATGCTTAAAATTTGAGAGAACTAAATCAATGGGTGATGGGTCGGTCCAACGGTGCATAATACATTTGTATTAGCTTGCAGCTCCACCTAACATGACAAACAGACGCTACAGTTTCGTAACTTGGATTGCCGTAGGTTGACCATCAACCCCCATTGAACGTCAAATCCTCCGCCTTGCCAAATACATTTTCTTAGCCGCTTAGACCAAATAAGTTGGAATGACACCAAGGGATCTCCCTCTCATATTAGCACTGACCTAGATTCCCACATAAGAATGAATTATTTTTACCAAGAACTCACATCCTCTGTCTAAAAGCAGATTAACAAAACGTTCACTTATCATTCATACATGAGTGAGTGAGTGAGTACAAACGTTTTAAAATTTCACTGCTTATTTTCATTCATGAAAATGAAGATTAAAAAAATTTTGCTTTTATTCACTCATGTATGAAATAATTTAGTCTCTTTTACTTTTATAATTTTTTAAGCGAAAAAAAAGTTTAAAGTGTTTTATTCGGCTCTGATACCCTTCACCCAGAGTAAGAATATTTTAGCGCTTTATATCTAAAAAAATTAGGAACAAATCAATGTGCAGCATATCCAGTGTGTATCTTCTATAACATTTCTCTTCTGGTTGTAATATTTTAACCAGTGTTCGAAACTAAACAGAACTTTTTTAAGCGTTCGGAACGAAATCTATTTTTTTTATGTGTCAAAGTTTTTTTTTAGTGTTTGTGTAGACGAACACAGCCCTTTATACCATTCGTAACTATATTCAAGAGCGGAACATTATATAGTGTTCTGTTCTTCGTTAAAAACCAGAACAATTGTAGTGATGCTGTAGACAAACATTATGTTGTAGTGTTCTAAAATGTTTCTTTTTTTACATAGATAAAGAAGTGAGCAAACAAAAAATTTTATCAACGACCGCAGCACGAAAAGCTTTTGTGTGTATTGTGCATGTGTTTTGGTTGTGTAAAATTTTTTTGCTGGCTTTTTGCTTTTTGCTTTTTTCGTATGAGTATTTTGTTTTTGTAAAAAATGTTTGTTTTTTTAACCAGCCAAAAGGGCGCTAAGCACAACAGAAACGTACGAGCTGAACCGAACACAATGAAGTTTGTGGTTTTTAAAATAAAAACAGAACGATATCATCTTTTTGTTGAGTTGGATGAGTACAGTATTATTTTAAAGTTCGAAGATCACAAGCAGAGAAACGTTATTTTTTTTAATGTTTTACTACACAAACACTATTAGCGTTTGTGTATTTCGCAAATCTACCAAACTGAACACTAAGAAACGATATTAAGTTTGGGTTCAGAGCTGTATTCCTACTGAACCCATTGTGCTGGATTTCCATTCCAAACTGCTTAGCAGAACTAGAAACAATTTGCCAACAAAATTGTTCTTTTCAGTAGACGGGCACGGTTAAATCGACTTATTATTACTCAATAAACCAGAACATGTACACTTTAAAGGGTCATAGTTGAGTATTAAAAAAGTTTTAGCGTTTAAAAAACTGCAGTCAAAGTAGAAAAACTGCCACTTCTTCTTCTTCTCTATTTGTCATTGTCACAAAAAAAACGTTGCTTTTATTTCTGATTCATTAAATGTATACAGTCGCTGTCAAAACAACTCAAAAAGTGAAAAGTTTCACACAAATTTTGGTTTTTTGTTCGACTGCAGTTTTTTAAACCCTCAAAAGTTTTACACGAAATGACATACTTAGTATACTCTCACTCACCAATATTGTAGATATAAATTGGTGAAACTAAATCATCTCATACATGAATAAACCGAAAGCAAAAGGTTTTTTTTTTTAAATGTTCATGAATATAAAACAAATAACAAGTTTTAGATTTCGCATTCATGAGAAATATTAAAAAAGGTTCGTTCATACACGAAAAGTTATGAACTCTTCTAAAAAGATCAATTAAAAAATGTGTGATATTCAGCCATGTCACAGAGTACAATTCCGTTCGGAAAAGGAATTCATTCCGTATTTTGGTGCTTCGGAAAATTACGAAAAATTTTTCGGCATGAAACTATTTTTGTTTTCATGAACCGAATGTGAGTTTTCTGTATCTAAATGGCCAAAAATCTATCAAAATACACTTTCTTTCAATTCAAAAATATGTTTTCTTCGATTCCGAACGAAATTGTGCTCTGTGACATGGCTGATTAATTAAAAAATTATAAAATTTGCACCAGTTACCAAATTAGTAGTATTACTTGATTAAATATTTCAATTAAAACGTATTTTATTTTTAATTAATACAGGGTCCGCCAAATAACTTCTTTTTTTTTTTTTTGAAAATGCTATAAAAAAAAACTACTGAATATTTTCTCAAATTTCTTATTTTATTTGAAAGTACAATCCTTTCGGTTAATACTGGAAAATAATTTCATTCAAATGGCTGCCTCGGCTGGCCATGCAGTAGCCTACACGATCGGTCCAATTTTTAAGCACATTATCGATTGTGTGCAGCTGTATTTCACCAATGGCTTCACGAATATTGTCCTTTAAAGCGTCAATTGTCTCTGGCTTCTCGGCGTTACACTTATCTTTGACGGCACCCCACAAATAATGGTCCAACGGTGTCAAATCGCATTTCTGAGGAGGCCAAACGACATCAGCTCTGCGGCTGATAATGCGATCTTCAAAAACAGGGCGCGAAACATCGAGTGTAGCTTCGGCTGTGTGGCACGTAGCGCCGTCCTGTTGAAACCAAATGTTGCCAATATCCTCCTCTTCAATTTTTGTGAACAAAAATTCGTTCAACATGGCCCGATAACGATCGCCATTGACTGTAACGGCCACTCCTTGCTCATTTTCGAAGAAAATTGGCCCAATTATGCCTCTGGACCAAAATCCACACCAAACAATGACTCGTTTTGGGTGCATCGGCTTTTCAATGTATGCGTGCGGGTTTTCTGTGCCCCAAATGCGACAATTTTGTTTGTTTACACACCCGCCAAGATCAAAATGAGCTTCATCTGAAAAGATGATTTTTTGGCAAAATCGGCATCTTCTGTAAGTCGCAACATTACTATAATTTTCAAAGTAATGTCGCAATATTTCCCAGCGTTGTTCAAGCGTATACACAACCATATACGTTCAGCGGAAGGATAAAACTAATTATCTGTCAAATCAGACATGAGCTAAGTGTTACCATTCACGAAATAAGCACTAGTTGAAAAAAACGTTAGATGGCGGACCCGTTAGTTTAATTGGAAAAAAATTAGCGAGAATTTCTTTCTGTGTTACTTACCTTTATTTATTTCGAAACCAATGAATTCCAAAATATTCAAAAATTTTCTTTTTCCCCTAGAAAAATTTGAAAAAAGTACCTTTTTGTTCAAAAAGATACTTATTCCCTGAAAAATTTTGTAAATTTTTCGTGTAAAACAATGACTTTTTGTTTAGAAAAATAGTTTTACGGAATTTTTTTTTTTTTTTACCTAAAGTATCTTTTGTCAAAGTAAAAAGTTAGATCAAAAACAAATTTTATAACTGTTCTTCAACTTTCATTTCATTTTAACGACAACCCATTAGATTCTATGAGAGCAACTTCCCAAGGTTCCAAAACTATTTAAAATTACAATTTTATGTAAATTTAATAGTTTTGATTTCCTTTCAAGCCACATCATCTCAATCCCAAATTCAACAACAATTTTTCAAAATTTACTACTCCCATCAGAAGGGTTTTTTAACTTTAAATGTTCTAGCAACAAATTCTTCTGAAAACAAGTTTAAACGAACGAGATTCGTAAAAGAAGACCATTAACAATTTCTTTTAAAAAAGAAGAAAACGATTGGTAAGAGAAAAAAGGCTAAAATCTTTCACTTTCGTGTGTTAAAAGATGATGATGCTGATCAGTGTTGCCAATTTAGCCATTTAGTGGCTAGATTTAGCCATTTTTCACCCTGCTTAGCCATTAAAAAATGAGTTTAGCCATTAGCCATTTTTTTAGCCATTTTTCAACTTGTTTAGCCATAAATTTATTTTTTGCCGTTTTTCTTTTAAAAGAATAATTTTTATTTTATTATAAAAATTTATAAAAGTAAAATAAACATTTTTACCAATTAAAACGCCTTTAAATTATATCACAACTTTTACAATGTTGAAAATCGCTATAAACTATGATTATGAAAAATCTTTCAAAAAAAAGGAAAACTATTCCAATATTAAATTTCTAAAATGGATCAACACAAACGTCGGTGTTTCTTTCTGGTTGCAAGGATTTCAATAAAGAGATGCAGGCGGCAACAAAAATTTTTTAGAAATTTCAGAATTGACTATAAAGTTGCTCTCATTCCCATGGTCTAATGCTTAAGTAGAGAGGGTATTAAGCCAAGTAAATATTGTTAAAAGTAATTTGAGAAATAGGTTACATTAAGCAACCGTTAATTCGATTTTATCAATTAGGTAAATATTTTTACCATAACAATAAAATATTTATAGCAACACCACAATAGTAGAGATGGTACTATGCGCTTGTGTTGATGTTTGCAACACCTTAAAATATTGGTCCTAAGCCCAACTTTTCGTATACCGATTGACTCAGAATCACTTTCTGAGTCGAATTAACGATGTTTGTCGGGCTGGCTGGCTGCCCATCTAAACCTTGTGCAAAAAGTACAGGTCGCAATTTTGGAGATTATTTGATAAAATTTGGTACAAAGGTTCTAATTTGAATATGATACCCTACTTATAGTTGGGGTTGACCGACTATACTTTCTTACTTGTATTTTATTGTAGATCTGGACTCAAAAGGTAGGGTAAATATTGTCGTGATTATGATTTACGTTCAAATTATTTAATTCCTATGAGATTAACACTAACGAATTTATCGATGATTTAATTTTTTAAATATCTATCAAAATATTAATTTACGTTTATTCTTATTTATCAAGTTGATCTTAACTTACAATTTCATCGTAAACAACTTTAAATGAATTATTTCTGTTTTGTTATTGAATTTTAATGTGTTTTATTTAAAAAAGCTTTTAGCCATTTTTTAGCCCATTTTTAGCCATTTTTTAGCCATTTTTTTCCGTAAATTTAGCCATTTTTGGTCACCAAGTTTTGGCAACACTGATGCTGATACCCCATCTAATCATTCCAGTTGGGTTTTTATTATTTGAAATATAATTTATTTAATGGCGTTGAAAATGAAATGTGGTTAGTAACTTCTTGAGAAAATCTCAAAAAAAATATAGAATATTGTTAAAAATAAATACCAGAAATAAAGCAAAAGTAGAAAACTTTTTTCTAGTGGGCCGTTTAGTAAAGAACCAAACACGAACGACAATCTCATCCATTTTAAAATTTACAACTTGCAACAAGTGATCATGTGTCATGAGAGTTAACAACACAACAACAGTCAGTCTGTAACAGTGACAGCCAAGAAAAGAAAGAAAACCAACAATAAAACAAGCGGTGAAGTGGTGATCAGAGGGAAAGAGAAAAAAATAAAACAAACAAGATATAATATTTATTGTAATGAATGTACGACAGAAATAGAAATTAAAATTAAACATGGATTTAAGAAAAAAAAAAATAGGCAGAAACTACTTGTTAAGGAAATATTTATTTATTGCAAAAGAATACAGAGAAAATGTAGACGACAAGAAAACCAAGATAAGAATAATTGCAATACAAGCGAGCAACGCAGGAAAAACAGAGATTTAAAGGAATGAACTTATGTATAATTATAACTTTCGTTTAAATTTCAAAGGTCCTTTCAATGTTCTTTTCCATTAATTTGTAACAAATAGAAAATAAGTTATAGGTACATTTTATACATCATTGTGTCATCTTATCGCATATAAAATATGTATGTATATAAAATTTTTAAAAACTAGAAAATTTATCAAGAATTTTTTGCAAAAAAAAAGGGTTTTTAAAATGTTGTCAACATTTTACAGAAAAATTTCCAGTTTTGTTCAAGTTTACTTAAAAAATCTTATTATAGAAAACGATTTTAAAAATTATGATTTGAAAACCCAGAATTTCCAAAAAAGAAAAACTTAAAAATTTCCAGAAATAGAATTTTGAGGTATTTTAGCCTTGTTCTTTTTAACCCGGCGCCGGGGGGGATGGGTCAAAATTACCCGTCACTTTTTAAATTGACTGTGGCTTTAAGAATGTACTTCTCTTCTCTACGCTCTTCTCAGTAGCTGGAGATATTGAATCTCTCTTAATGTTATAAATTTCAAATCAGTCGCATGGCGATTGTACTTCGAATAACACGTGCTTAAACTTAAAAAAAGGTAAATATGACCCATCCCCACAGTATCAAAATAAGTGTTTATTATATTTAAACTAGAAGAAGCCTCCTTTGTTAACTTTTTTAATATGAAATGTTTTTTGTTTAAAATAAAAGTAAATATGTTATTTTTTAACAAAGTCATGTTTTATTTCCTTAATAAGGTTAGATTCAATCTAAATTGTATATATTTTTTCGTAAATATAGCAAAAAACCTCGAGTTTAATAAGTGGGTCATTATGACCCAACCCCCATGTCCTTGTAGCTAAAATCCACCCCCCCGGCGCGGGTTAAAAAAGATACAAATTTATAAAAGAATTATTAAAAAAAAAACGTCAAATTAAGTCTCAGTTGCGCTTTTGTACCAAAATAAAATTCGTTTAAAATGGTATGAAATTTTTGTTAGTCAAATAGATTGTCGGAATTATTTCTTTATCATAAATTATTTTATTATTAAAAATATTTTTAATTTTTTTTTTTATGAATGTGCTTCTTCTTATAAGTCAAATTTCAATTTCTAAAGCGCTTTACAATAGTACTATAACCTCAATATTTCACATACTTTTTGCTTAATATAACCTTTGGATAACATTAAAGCTAAAGATATGTACATTAGGGGGATAACCAATTTTTTGGCATAGTACCATGAGGTCAACCCTGTCCTAGTTACCACGAAAATTATAATCTTTTGTATTGTTTGTCAAAAAAGTTCACGCACCAATTGTTTTTTCTAAATATTCATAATTTTATACGGTGTTTTTTATTCATTTTTAACTTTTTTTTACGTTAAAAAAAGTTAAAGATACCTTTTGGTTTGCGGAAAAATCTCTTAACATCTCTAAATATTAACGAAATTTCATACATGAGCTATTTTTTGTTTTAAATAAACATATTATTCATTTTTCTTGACAAAAAAAAACCAAAAAAAATAAATAAAAATTTTTAAAACTTCATCGTGGTTGGTGTGTGAACTTTTTTGACCTTAGCGAAAAAATAAATAGTTTTTTATGCTCTATCGGACTGTGCTATGCCAATTTTGATATTTTAAGAAAATGTCAAAAAGATATATTCCTAATGTGCATACACATCTGTGGCATTTTGACAAAACATCTTAAGTCGAGATAAGATAGCAAAAAAGTTTTTAAAAAAAAACTCGGTGAAAAAATCAATTTTACCAGATAATGAAATAACCAAAATTAAAGAAAAATTTCGTTAATAACACAAAATTTTAAAAACGTAAACAAAAAGGTTTTTGCGTGAAACTTCGTATGATTAACAAAATTTTTTTCAACTTTTTTAATTTGACTTAAGATCTTTTGTTAAACTGCCACAGATATAACTTTATAAGTTTAAATTTGACTCATAGAAGCACATTCGAAAAAGCAATAATTCCCACATTCTATTTTTTAAACAAAAATTTTATATCATTTTAAACAAATTCTATGTTGGTACAAAATGGCAACTGAAACTATTTTTGGCACATTCGAAAAAATATTTGACAATTATTTGTCATAAAATTTTTAAGTTTTGTAATAATTGACTTTTAAGGTCTTAAAAATAAAGAGGATTTTCAAAATTATTCTAATAAGAGCACTGTGCACGAATTTAGCACATTTTTTTAACAAGCTGGGCACCCTACAAATAAAATTATTTAAGTATAAATTCAACAATTATACAAAAACCATAAAAAAAATCTTTTTATTTGTAATGAAATTTTGAATCGCGTATAGCGCGAATATGAGCGCTAACTTTAAAAAAACGCCTGTCATCACTGAAAAAGATTTAAAAATTTCCAAAAATTACAATAAACAACGTTAGACTTGAATATGTTTATTTTAGTTTTACCTGGTTTTATGGTTGATTTTCAAATATGTATTGCGAACTAAAACAATGCACTGTTTGTCTTAACAATTCCGAATACAATGTCTGATGCTTCCTCCCAGGTAGAAGAATATAACAACAAACTCTACCTGCTCGTGGCCTATGACAAATGGGTTGTTGTTTGACAAAAAAAACACCAAACATTTCTTTGCCACAATGTGACCAAAAATAATTTTGGGATGCAAACTAGATTTTGAGAAAATAAATTTTTTTGCCAACAAAAATGTCTTTAATGTGAACGAAGTGTAAATACCCTATTCGATTTACCTGTACATAATTTCAAACCAACATTTGCTGGATGGTTAACTTAGTCATCAAGTTTCGACTGCATGTCTGGATTTTTAGTGGACAGAAACAGATGTCGTCTGCGTCTTCTAAGGTTAAATATGACCATAATATCGTCGCTGTTTTTACTGAATATTTGTCTTTTTCTTTATTTAACACATAACAAAAGATGTTATTCTACATAACAAATCTGTGGCATTTTAACAAAAGATCTTAAGTCAAATTAAAAAAGTTGAAAAAAATGTTGTTAATCATGCGAATTTTCGTTCAAAAAAACATTTAAGTTTACGTATAAAGAATTAAAATTTTGTAATATTAACGAAATTTTTCTTTTATTTGGCTTATTTTATTATTTGATTAAAATCATTTTTTTACCGAGATTTTTTCAAAAACTTTTTTGCTATCTTATCTCGACTTAAGATGTTTTGTCAAAATGTCAAAGAAATAATGCATAAGCCCATTTTCATTCGTATTTTGGCTAGGAAATAACTACATTTAAGACAAAAAACATTAAAAGTGCTCTCCTGTAAAATTTGTTAAATGTTAGTTAGGTCAGTTAGTAAAAACAACGCCTTTATGGTTAAAATGTATAATAATTTTCCAGAAATCAAACATATTTTCATAGAAATTTACCATAATGTGATCAAAATCAACTATATTCAAAATTAATTAAAATATGGTCAAAATGTTCGAGAACTTGATCAAAAGTAACCATATTATAGTTAGAATTAACAACATGGTCAATGTTATGCATATTATGGTTATTTATTCCTTTATTTTTTTTTTCAATTTGCTTAGTCTGGGTTCACACTATGAAAATGTTTTTTCAGAAAGTCTGAGTTTATTGGTGAGAGAAGAAGAGAACATTCTATTTACCTACCCCGCCCCCAGCAATAAACTCAAACTTTCAGAAAGAAAACTTTCAAGGTGTATACCAACCTTATGTAGTCAAGCTGTAATTTTATTTTGTTTTTTACTCCTGTTACCTGTTACGGGTTATGTTCCATTTTTTTAAGCTATCCTTTAATTCATTTTCCATCCCGCGACGACCTTCATTAGCATTCTTTCCAGCTGACAGTATTATACTTCTACGTAAATTTTTGATATCAAAATTTAAAAGAAAAAGAACGTGAGAATTTTACACCAAGCAAGTGATTGAAAATTATGCCACTACTTTTGTTTACTTTTAAACAAATTATTTTAAAAATTAAGCTACAATGTTTAAAAATATTGTTATTGTGTTGTATTTATAAAACCTACGGTTGTAACTTTATTTGATAAGAAAATTGTAATTTTTCGAAAATAAACACTAAATATCGCTCCTTAGTGTTCGGTCCGGTAGATTTGTGGAAAAAACTATAGTGTTTGTGTAGAAAATCATTAAAAAATATAACGTTTCGCTGTTTGTCATCTTTCGAACACAAAAATAATACTGTTCTAATCCAATTCAACAAAAAGATGAGAACATTTATCAAAGTTATTTACGGGAATACAAAATTTATCATTAATACGATTTCTGTATGACGTGCTAAATTCCCAATTTTCCATATTTGATAAATACACTGAAATTTATTGTTGAGGGAAAGCTAGCTTCTATGCGCATTTCACTGGTTGCTTAGGCCAGCTCATCAGGAAACCTTTTCCTAAGATTTTAGAAAAGCTAAAAATATTATACAAATAAAACCCTAAAGCGAATAAGAATTTTAAACACTCAAAGTCTTACTTTTAAGTAACAATATCAAAGCTTAAACAAAACACCAACAATAAACAGTGAGTTTATCTTTTCTTACATCCCTCTGTTTCTGTTTTTTTTTTTTTTTTTTTTTTTAACTACAAACTTCATTGTGTTCGGTTCAGCCCATTAGTGTGCGTTGGTTTTAGTTGTTGTTAGCGCCCTTTTGACTGGTTTGAGACGGCAAAACCATCTGAGGAGATCGAGTGGTTGCGATCGAAACATGTCATGGTAACCTGCCGGCCTGGGTTCGAGCCGCGGCCACGGTCAATAATGAAAGATTATCAATAACAATTTTAATTAATTTTCATGTTGTAAAATTCCTTTCTTCATGAATATAATTTAATGAAAATTAAATTTGATGGACTTAAGCCTATTTAAAATATTAAAAATTTGGATTAAAAATAACCACAATACTAATTATACAAAATTTTAAACTTAAATTAAATTTATCAATTTATAATTTTTTGTTTTAATTTAAAATGTTTTCATTTAAAATATTGACACTGTCTTTTCTAGACATAAAAAATAATTGATCATAAATAGTTGACCTGAATGTTCCCTACATTTTATTTTCTTATAGAAAATCGTGTTTTTGAAAAGAAAATCGATACTTGGTGTAGACAAAAAATGATCACAATTTTTATTTTATACGTTCTAAGATTTTTAGTTTTCGAGCCAAATCTGATTTTGAATTTGTAAACAGGAAATTAATTTTTGAGAAAAAAATCCATTTTTTAAGAAATTTTGCACCCATTTGCGCCAAATTCTATTTATCTGAAAAAATTGTATCAATTTGAAAACTAATTGACTTAATTGAAAAAGTTTTAAAAATTATTTTTAAAATGCAAATATAAAATTCGTTTGACAAAAATATCTACATATTTCAGTAGTCGAGTATTATTAAAAAATGTTTTTCAAAACTTACTGAGCTACCTAAATAAGAGCGGCAAGCGTCTGTTTTATGTCAAAACTTTTTATTTTCACACAGTTTATACAAAACATACCATTAGAACGCGAATTTAACACCACCTGGCTAGAAAATCTTATTTGATAGATCGGTTGGTAGTCTTATTTTATTGATAATGTATTGGCAAAAGAATTTTCATGTTTAAAAAAACGCTTGCCGCTCTTGTTTAGGTAGCTCAGTTAGGCAATAAACCGAAGAGCAAAAAATAGTATAAAATAGTTAAAAAGTTCTAAAAAAAATTCAAACATATGGGCATTTCCCCAGAATGGTCTACCAGGATGAAAAAATAAAATGTTGATAATCATCGTCTTTTATTGTTTATTATTATAAAAAAAGTCTATGTTGTTATAAAAGAATGGCTTCATAGCATGTCTCAGCTGTTTTACTTGAAGAAATTGCACTGGAAACTGGAAAATTTTATATTTTCTTATATTTTCTACTTCTAAACACATTTTTATATGCTTATTTTACATGCAAAAATATGTTATGTTTACACTCTTTCTTCATAATCTTTTCATTACAATCAATTGTAAATTGAGTATTTCGTTGTTTGTTAAGGAAATTTGAAGACATTAATGGGAAACTGCAATGTGATAATAATAAAAAAACATATGGAAAAATCGTACGTTCGCGACCCGTACGTTCGCGACCGGTACTAAAGCCAATTAAACAAAAACCAAAAGAGATATTTTTTTTGGTAAATACTGCATGGAGACCTACATTAATACACTTTTAAAATAAATTAATCACTTTTGAATATTCCGTTCCATTACGCAGATTTTTACATTTAACTGCTGTCAGCCAAAGTTGACTTCTATTTTGCGTACGTTCGCGACCACATGTTTATAACTCTTATTATGAAAACTTAAACTCGATGAAATCCATCCTTTGCACTAAACATACATCTACCCAAATGCTATCGAATCGCAAGAAAAAATTCTAGGAAAAGTTTTGTTTTCTATATTATTTGTACATCAAAAGCGTACGAACGTACGTTCGCGACCCCAGGAAATGCCCATATATATTTGAAGAAAGAAAAAAAAAACATTTTTATGACTGCTCTTGTTCTTTATAATAAAAAATTTTTCAGTTAAAGAATTGTTCATACATTTAAGGTAATTTTTTTTTCTTGACTACTTTTATGATCAATATTTATGGCACCAAACTCTTTCCTATGAAATATCATTCATAAAAAAAAAAGTTATTTGGCGGACCCTTTACTTGCACTTTCTCTATAGTAAAGCATTTGTTTTAATTGCTTATACACGTTCACACACATACGTCAATTGTTCACCTAGAGTACTCTTCAGTATTTGTTTGTGACAACGACACTACAGTACAGAGTTTGAAAAATTTTTATGCCTTAAATATGTGTTCAAATGGAATTAGGAATTATGCAGGCCGTCTACTTAGGAACAGAAAAGTGTCAATTGCATACAGAAAAAAAACCTGAATTCCTTTAAAAACTGCCAAATTAATATTATTAGCAACCAACCACCTATTTATAGCTATTCTTCTTTGTAAATCTTGTAACTTGAAAAAAAAATAAAAAGTGGCTTGTTTTTTCCTACTTCTTTCTTTGAGAAAAACTAAGTTAAAACAAGAAACGGAAACGCAAAATACACTTCAAAGCTGAGTCTCTAAGCAAAATCAAACAAACAAAAAATCCAACACCAAAATGAGATAAAAAAAAAACAGAAATACTAGACTTCAACATAAATTTAAAACAATAACAAACAAAAAAAAGAAACAAAAACTATAATTATACTACATTTGGCATAAAGAAATTATGATAAAAACAAATTACAAAACTAAAATTATAAAGCAAAACTCTAAAGAAAATGTCTATTACATTTTTAACTGCTGAAACAGATTTTCAACAAAAAAAAAATGTATCTAATGGCAAAGTTACTGTGTTACTATGGCTTTGGGGGCAGCCTGACAGGCTAAACCATATTTTTATGACTCTGCTAATAAAATTGGTTTGAGGCTGGTCGGTCGAATCTTTTTGTTTGTCTTGTCAATGTTTTTTTTTTCCTTCTTTTTACAAGTGATTTGTATGGAAATTTCTTGTCTTTCCCACCTCAACTCTATGCAGGGTATTACTCAGCCTGTTAACCAATGTTGCAACCGACTGACTAGCTGACTGGTTTTTATTGTTGTTGGTATGTAGTGAATAGCGTTGTTGCTTGCAAAGCTACAACAAAATATTTTGGCCCATTACAAAGGCGTTGGTTTTTTCATCTTGCTATGATGTTGCATGCAACACTAACAAACAACATGACTGCGAATTCCCAGTAGTTTGACTTCTTTTGGTCGACCAAACATCAGAATGTGGCTGTTAGATGTCCGATCAAATAAAACAAAAACAGCAACAACAACAACAACAATAACGATTACAACGACAGCAGCAACATTGCTACAAAATGCTTTTTGAGCAAAAAAATTTAAAAAAAAATAATAATATGGCAAAGGAAATACCTGCATATAAAATTTCTAGTTACAAATAGTTGTTGTAAAAAAAAAAAAATTAAAAAGCAAAATGTAAGGCTACTTTAGCGCTTTCCAAAAAAAAAAATAATAATAATAATAAACTCTGTAACAAAAGCTTTTTTATGTTTAATAAATCATTAATTAAGTTTTAATCAATAAAATTGTTTTCTAACATATTTTCCTCATTATAAGCTTTTAAAAAACAGAAATCTTTACAAACAAAGCTATGCTATATTAAGCTTTTCTTCATAAATCGGTGCTGCATCAAACTTTTGTATATAAAGCTTTATTATGCTTTAATTTGTGCTTTGTTATAAACATTTTAAAATTCAATATTAAAATATAAAGCTTTATTTTAACAAAGCTTTTTCCAACATTCTAACTATGTACTTATTATAAAAAGCATAAAACTTAAAGCTTTACAAGAAAACACTTTCTTTATTAAAGCTTTCTCTAAAAAAACATTTTTAACATAAAGCTTTAAAATGAAAACTTTACTTCACTTAATAACTTGCTGCCTTATGCAAAAAAGTTAAAGTTCCCATTAGTTAAATAATACATTAAGCCCATACACTTTTGCTAAGCTTAGGGTCATTAGTACGTACAACTTGCCAATAGTTAAAAGTAGGATTTTCTCCCTCGTCTAAAAAGTTAAAGGTTAAAGTAAAATTGAAATAATAAATAAATTTTCAGACAACCGACAAAATTTTACCTTACACTAACGCCATGTTTTAATAATGGCACTTAATGTATTGGTTAACTAATGTAAACTTTAACTTTTTTTTTGCTGAAGGGGTTAAGCTTTGCTTCTTAAAGATTTGTAATACAAGACTTTAATTTTGAAAACTTTAATAAAAACGTATTTAATACGTAAAGCTTTAAAAGCTAAAAGAGTATTAATAAAGCTTTATTATGAAAGTTTTATAAATAAAGTTTTAATTTTAATGGAAAAATGTTAAAAATCTAGAGCTTTACAAAAAAGTATACATAAAGCTTTCTTATGAAAGCTTAATTACATAAAGTTTTGTAAAGCAAAGCTTATCTTCTCAAAACTTTTTTAGAAAAACCTTTAATACCTAGAACTTTACAAGAAAAAAGTTTACTACATAACGCTTCAATATTAAAGTTTTATTAGTTTAAGTTAAGGCTTTTTTATAAGACTTTATTGCTGTAAAGACTCATTATAAAACTTTATTTCGTTAAACTTAATAAAATAAAGCTTTACTAAGTAAAACTACTTTTGTTACATAAATCTTACACAAAGTTTTACATTAAAAAGCTCTACTATAAAAGCTCCATTACATAGAAAATTACAACAGCAAACTTATATGTATATATGTTACAATAAATAATAATGGCTTAGAGCTTCGTACAGACAAACGGTGGTCAGATCTTACAATGCTGTCATTAAAATTGCCTAAAAATGTCTTGCAACTGTGTGAACATTGTAAGCTCATTTTCATTTGGCAGATGTGTGAAATTAATGCATCTGACAACAGCACCATTGTCAGAAAATTGACAACATTGTAAGATCTAACCACCGTCTGTACGAAGCTTTAGTTGAAATAAGTGCTTTTTCATTTTATTACATTTCCTTATTCTTGTCTTCAAGATCTATCGCTCAGCTAAATTAAATCAAGTATTTATTAAATGTCATTATAAATAAAGCTATGTATACGCATTTATATTTTAACTTACACAACAAAACACACAATTTATTTTAGACAAATCCCTTAATATTTCAAAAAATGAAATTTCGACTTAAGCCATTATTATATAATGTCACAGATATACATATAAAGCTTTATTATACATGTGTTTTTTTTATTTTTCAAAAGTTTTACTACATAAAGCTTTTTAGGTTTAAGTATTATAATCTATGACTTAAGCTAAATAAAACTTTATTAGGTAAATGCTTCTTATAGAAAGTTAACAACTTTAATATATTTAAAATAAATATACAGTACCTAACTAATGACAACACTTTATAGGCCACTTGAGGACAATAAAGTCATTTGAAGAGAATTAAAATAAAAATACTTAATTTCAAACTACTAAGGGACACTTAAGTGACAATTATATTAAAAGTTTAGTAAAATAATGGTCTGATTACTTTATAGATTACATAGAGACAGTTAAACAAAATTTTCCTTTACGGTAACCCACATTTGATATGTTAATAAAAACTGGCAACACTGTCTGATAGCAGAGAAAAAAAAACTTGAAATTGTTTAAACATGTATTAATTATTATTTGTTTTTCTTCTCTTTTAAATGTTATTCCCAGTTTACATGAAATTCTCAACAAGAAATTTTTCAATAAAATAAATTTTTAAATTAAAATGAAACTGAAAAATAAAACAAACATGTAAACTAGTAAATGTTGTAGAAAATTTCGGAATTTCTTGCGGAGGATGAAAAGCAGAAACAGGAGAAAAACAAATAAACTATTTTAATTAAAGACTGGCTTGGCTTTTTTTCATAATAAATTATATGGAAATTATTGTATGTAATACAAAAACTCATACAAGTTTAACAGCAGGTTCATTTAAACAATTTCTAAAATGGTTTTTGCTAAAAAAAAAAACATTTCGATTAAAGTAAAATAATTGTATATACACAAGAGTTTAGGTTAAATTATAATTACTTTATATGTTGCAGTAGAGTCTTGAAGTTAAAAAAAAAATATGACTGGGTTTGCTTACTAGATTTCTAGATTATTTCATGAGTTGTTATTAATGAGAACATTTTTTTTAATAAATAAATGTAAAAATTAAAAAAAAAAAACAAGGTTATCCATTTAGTGATTTCAAAACCGCCGGTCTGGCAAGGCTGTCAGCCGTTAAATGTCTGTTATCTGAAGTGGCATCTATTTAGTTAAAGTTTTGCCATTTACGAATAGGGATCGTTTAACAACCGATGAACGCAAAAATAGTTAAAACTTACTAAAGAAAAGTGGTGGTTCAAACGTGACCACTTTTCGAGTATTAAGGGGTCGTCATAATCGACTTACTGTGCAAGGAATTGGCAAGATTATAGAGATATTTGAAGAGACTGGAAGCGAAGACCACATCTGTGGTCAGGCCTCAGCATCATCGCATCAAATATCGCTTCTGTGACCATGTTTTGTAACTCCCGCGTCGATAAGCTTTCCGATTGAAACGTGAGAAATGAAACAACAATTACATAAATTTAAACAAGCAAATCTTTTTCTCACTTATCCAAGGGTTGTCAGATGTAGCGATTTCTCGCCAAATGTGGCGATTTTCAAACTTGTGTGGCGACCTAATTTTTGATGTGGCGACATGGCGACTTTCTGGCGATTTAAAAAATATAATTGGCGATTTTGTTGGCTATTTTTACTGAGCTATGAATTTATTTTTAAATTCATTAAATTTAATAAAATAATAATAATATTATATTTATTATATGAAGTATTTTTATGTATGAAATTTGAGGCGTTCATATGTATGGTCAGTATTCGAAAGCATGTATGTTCAAATGGCTGATGACGATAATAAAAACCTTCGAGAAAATTGTTTTTGTTTTTAAAAGTGCTCTTGAAAGAATCAATAAATATAATTCCTTAAAACATGAATATATTTAAAGTCTATGAACATTTTTCCATTATATGTACGTGGCAATTTATAGATAAAAAACGTTGTTGTTAAATATTTTTATGAATCCTAACGTACCTTTTGATGTTTACGAAACACACTCGAAAAAATTAGCGTTTGTTAATTGTAAAGAGGGTTTTAGCGATGATATTTCATCTAATTTATATAGGTTTAGTCCAAACATTTATAGCTACATGGATACGGCAGGTACGTACCGTTTAAAGGAACTTGGTATGGTTGTACTTTATATGCTGGTAATTACAACAAGTATTGCCTTGTTAAAATTATGAACTCCACAAAAACTCGCCTTCGAAGTAAAATACATTACGTACTTCTAGACGTGTTATTACGAGGTTTAAATTATATGAATGTGAATAGTACATGTTGCACTTCTTTTGTACCTTCATTCATTGAATAAATGTAATTCTCTCACAATGTATTCAAAAAAAAAAAGACAAATAGGGAGGGAGTCTTGCCAGTGAAGCGTTTTAGATAACAGCAACTTATATACAAATGTATATCCAATATTTGTTTAATACTAACTGCAAAAATTCTTTTTTTGTTGCTTTAAGTAGACTACCAAGGCGAATTGAGTAGAAGGTGAGGTCAACTCTACAACTACAATGCTGCTGTGGTCGGGTTGTCAAAAATATTGCTAGTAAAAAAAACAGGTTTGTTTACATAAAAAACTAGTTTGTATACACATTTTGACAAGTCGACCACCGAAAAAAATTACCATATGTTGACTTGACCCCACCTTCTAGTCAATTCGCCTTGTAGACTACTATAAACTATTTTATAGTAAACATTGTACCTCTTTTATGTTTATTAACTACTTTTACTGTTAAACAAAACATACATTATGACGACTTCCTTATATTTTTGGCGTATTTAAGCGATACTGATCAAATTTATTTTTTAGAATTTATAAAAAATATTTTTAATAATTCTAAAAATATGTATTTTATTGTCAAAAACTGAAAAACAAAGGCTTTGTCGATTTTTGACATTGAATTTAGCGAAAAAGGTCAAAATCAGTCTGACAACACTGCTTATACCCTTTGTTCAATTGCATACATTTCGGAGGAACGCATAGAAGAAGATGTTGAAAATGTGTAACATGCGATCACACTTAAAACAACTAACATCTACTATCAATAAAAAAATGTCACCACTTCTGAAAAAAAACTTTTATTTTTTTGGATACTTTTTTTCTACAAAAGTTTTAACATTTTAAAAGAAAACACCAAAATGTAGATAAAATTAACTTTGTTTAATAATATAAAAAAAATTTAACAAAAAAAGTCTTGGGAAAATTTTTTATATTAATATAAAAACTTGACAAATGGTAACGCTGCTTTGAAAAAAATGCCATTTTGTCAGTGCTGCCACAGTAACAAAAGAATATGCGAAAGATGTAAAAGGGAACAAAATGAGATAGTAACATTTTGTAAAGATGTTGAAAAATTTTGATTTTTAGCTTCATGTATTTCTTATGGGAAAATTTCAACATCTTCGCAACTTAATAATGGTAGATGTTAAATGTTGACAAGTGTGAAAAGGCTATTAACTGCGTCCGTAAATTTTTATTAGCGAGTGATGGCTGTCACGTAAGGAAATGACTTGCCAATTTACAGAAAAAGTGTGAGAAAGTTTCTGCTTTGAACTGTCAAATAAACTCACGAATAAAGACGGGCTGAGAAAAAAATTTTAACACTAAAAAATAAATTAAAAATGCAAAATGCAATGAATAACAACACGAAAGAGGCAAGTATTTTGTTCTTGGCTGATTTTTTTCATTTTTTCAACATACCGCCCGAAATGTGCGAAAAAGTGGTCGAAAACTTACTCTAAAACATCGACTGCTGCAACCAATCTAGAGGCGTTCATTTAAATGACATTGTATGTCGTATGTAATGGCAAGGTCGAAGCTTTATAATAAAAGTTTCATCGAAATCATGATTACTTTTAAAACCGAAAAATGTATAACCCGTAATTATATTAAAACTGAGCTACCTGAATAAGAGCGGCAAGCGTTTTTTTTTTTTATGTCAAAACTTATCATTTTCATACAGTTTATACGAAATAAACCTTAAGAATGCGAATTCAACAGCACCCGGCTCGACATTCGACCACCGGACGAACCTGGTACATTGAATACTTCTGTTTATGTAAAAACGTTTTAACTTATCTCGTTTATATATAATTTCGTAAAAGAAGTAACAGAAGCAACATAAATAAAAGATGGCCAAAACTGTCACGTGCGACAGGTCACATGCGCCATTGATTAAAACTAACTTTAAAAAGAACTATAAATAATTTTTGAGCAAAATTAAAACCACTTTTAAGAGACATAAGTCCATAACATGCTACAATTGGTCGCACTAAAAGATTGCCTCAATCGGTGTTTGAATTGTTGGCCGCGAAAATCACCGGTTGTCATTACGTGCGAATGTCTTGTTTTTGCGATTGTCCGTTAAACGAACAAATTTATCAAAATTAACAATAGCACCAATTATAGGGATAAATAAAAGCCTTAATAACTTTTGACTTTTTTTTTTCTTTAAATGTGTACGGCGGTCCCGTTCGACATGATGGAAATTCCCATATTTTAATAAATACCAATTTTATAGCATACAATTTGAATTCAAAACATTTATTTATTCTTATTTTAAAAAGAGCATTTTTAAGATAAACCTCTAATACAATAAAGGATTTACAACTTTTCATATCACTTTATACAAATTAGAACAAATTGTTTATATTATTCTTGAAATAAATAAATAATAAATTAAATTTATAAAGTCTTTTAATGGTAAAGGAAATAATTGCTGATATAACAGTACGATAGAGAACAGAAAATGTAATAAAGTATAAGAAAAGAAAAAAAAACGAAACAAGAATTGAAGAAATAAAATACTTATTGATAAAACTAATAAAAATGTGTCATAAACGATTTATCAAAAAATAAATACAAGCAAAATGGGAGAGAAAAGATTTATTAAAAAAAAATTACTCAATAGACTATACATTTCAAAATTTCTAAAAATTTTTAATGAAGATTAATTTAAAGTTAAATTTTGGTTTTTTATTAACCTAGTGAATAAAAAAGGTTTTGTGGCCTTTTTGAAAGAAAGAAATATTTAAAAAAAATTAAATGCACACACCCAAGCAAGATACAATTTCATGAGAAATTTATCTTTAAATAAATAATAAAAAGAAATAAATAAAGAAAATACTAAAAAAAAAAGTACTACCCACCGAGTAGCAACTTCCGCAAAATGTCTTTGCGGTTTTAATTTCTTCACAATTTTATTTATTTTACAGTGAGTTTTGTAAAGAAATTGTTACAATTATAAGTAATTGTAATATTAAGTACCCTGCAGTTCTAAGATTTAGCTGAGAAACGAGTAAAGATATCTGCTATTTTACCTTCTAAAAGGAATTTTATGGATTTTGGTGGGTTAGAAAAAGTAAAAAAAAAACAAGCTAAACTGACTACACTATGGGTTACTTAGAGATTGTTAAGTAACCAGTACCCATGTTTTGTAACTTTGGTGAGAACTTTTCGCATCGAAAAGATGTAAAACAAAATATTTTATTTTAAAAATTGTGTCAGTAACCCATGCCGTTACATTGTAAATTTCATAGTATTCCACTCAAAGCCGATGTTTAACTGCAGACGAAGTCACACATACATATCGTTGACGGCGAGCAAAATTTACTAAAATTTAAAATTACTTAACGACGGCGCACTGTGGCTGAAAATTGAATTTCATCGGCCAAAAGTCCAATTTTTTGTCATCGCCGATTTCAAAAATTTTAATGCCATTCGATAGCAAACATATTAGAACTAAGGTATCCAAAAAACTAGATTAAAATATTGGTAATTGTGGCTGTGGCATGCTGCTGGAAACAAATATTTTATGTTGTTTTAGAAAAAAATTAATTTTTGTAAATTTGATCAGAACTAAATTATGATTTCTCGCAAAACGTTATCAATAATTGGTCGAAATTTGTTTTGTTATATTAGTGGGATAGTAGTCTTTAAGAAATGGTTCAGTACATCACTGTATCATTTATACCTGATGTGTTATTAAATGTTTCCCCAGGTTCTATATTTTAGTTAAATCCGAATTTTAGAGGAGTAGAACTTGTTAGGGTCAAAAGGGGTTAAAGAGATTTTAGTACCATCAGAAAGCTGAGTGAAAGTGTCCTCTTTAACCCCATATATACTTGTGCAACTGTTTAGACCTGTCGGTTGAACACTTTTTTTATTTTAATGAAATTACTCGCAACATTTTTTTTTTTGTTTTTTTTTAGCTGCTCATATGACTGAAATATAACACAACTAGATGACCCGTGCGAATATTTCGCACCGTTAGTTGTCATTTTTGTAACATAGAACTGCATTACTATTAAGCGACCCTGTATTACCACATTTGAACAAAAACATATACATAATCATAATGACAACAGTATTATCATGCAGTTCTATATAAAATATAATTTTTATCAATGAAAATATAAATTTTTTTAATTTCTAATTATTTTTCGTCATTAGTGTTAGAAATAAGCTTTAAAATGAGATATCATTCATTTAATTTGATGCGGTGGTATGGGAGATATTTGCCACCGACAAAAAAAAGTGCTTTAGAAATAATATATATGATGGTTAACGAACGTTTTGTTTTGAAAAATTATTTTGCTTCTTATGAACGGCTGAACATATTTGAATGAAATTTTAAACTGTCATGGCCGGGTAGCTTTTGAGTTGAATTGAAAGAACACGGGTCCATGGAGGGTCGGGAGCGTGACTTGTGGACCTCTAAAATTGGTAACCTCGGAAATTCAAACTTTTAAAAAATTAACCAAAAATATATTTATGGATTGCAATAAAAAAATTAAACTTAAGCCGGGTTACAAAAAATATGCTTAAATGTTTAGGTTATCTCCTTTGCCTTTGGAGATATTCGGATAAAACGGATTTTTTGGCTTGATTTTATAACGATTTTTCTAGTTTTTTAATCGGGTGGATTATGTTTTATGTCAAACTGTTATCAATAGTGGGTTAACATTTTTTATATTGGTAGTAAAGCAGTCTTTAAACAATGTTATGTTGTATTACTGTACCGATTATATCTGCTGTGTTATTTAATATTTTTTCAGGTTCTGTATTTTAGTCAAATTGAAGTTCAGAAGAATAGAATTTATGAGGGTCAAAAGGGGTTAGAGAGATTTTACTAGCTGTAGGAAGGTGAAAGTATCCACTTTAAACCCAAATGCACTTTTGTACCTGTTTGGACCAGCCTATAGAACACTTTTGTAGTTTGTGTAAAATTATTCGCAACATTTCTTTTGCTCTTTTTATTTTACCTATTCGTATGACTGAAATATAAGTGCACCAAGCCAAGTTGGGCTAGGTATTTTATATTATATAATTACCATTTCAGTTTTTTATTCTACCTTATTATGCTACCTAGGAACACAGTATAACGCAAGCTATATATAAAAGCCAGTGGTATTCGAATAAAATCTCAGTTGTTAAAATATATCTAGGCAATAACAATCTAATTTTTAAATATCTATAAAAATGGAGATCTTCAGCTATAAAGAATTATCCGAAGAGTATTTTGAAAATAAAAAGGAGGAAGACGTTTTAAGTTACATTGAAGGAAAACTCAATTTATATTCCTACAGCACTGAAATACGATCGGAACTGCAAAATAAAATAATCGATTTCGTCAAAAACTTAAAAAGGCGCTTCAAACAAGTTGGATGGAGTAAACCAAGATTTTACAACAGTTTTGCAAACTGGTTAGATGGCGAACTCAGTGCCCAGATATCTTCAGAAGGTACAAATGAAAAGAACCTTGGGAGACCAAAGAAATCACTTGAGAACTGTAGCGATACATCTTAAAGGCGGAAGCTTAACCCTCAAACACCCAAGACCGCCTACAGACGGTCATGAGATTAATAAGTATTAAAGAAAACCTATTTATTTCGCACTGTTACGATGCAAAAAATTTAAATGAGTATACAATTCTCAGTATAACGGTACCAATTGAATTGAATGATTGAGATAGTGTGGAAGAAGGAATCATTCTAGTCAGAACTTTGATGCGAAAAGACAAATAAATATCAAACTATATATTTAAATTTCAGGTATTTGAGGGTTAAGGATATCAACGAAGAAATCGGAGATAAAAATATCCAAGAAGCTTTGCTATATCAACTGCGATCACAAAAAGAACTCACAAAAGTCGATATTATTGAAAAAGTTTTTATCGCTAGTCCCAAGAGAACAAAACGGATTCTAAAGAGTATTTCAACGCCAAGCGATGAAAAACAGTTTTGAAATGAAGAGGCATTAGCATTATTTTTAGATTTGAAGTTAACAAAAGAGCAGTATATTCAGCTCAGAGTACGTGCAATTGAAAAAGATTCAAATCTGTATCCTGCTTATCATCACATAACTGCTGCTAAGAAGGAATGTTTGCCACCAAGGGACACTATTGAAATCACACCAATTTCGGCAGAGGTAAAACTTCAAGGTGTACTTACTTAATCATACAGCTCAGCGTTTACTACAATCACTTAAAGGAGATGATTTGAAAAAATATGGGAACTGCAAGTTAACTCTCTTTTGCAAATGGGAATGTGATGGTTTTTCTTGAAAAAAACAATACAAGCAATCTATATGTGAAACTACTTCAGATACAGATGTGTTCATGGTATCATTTGATCCATTGCGATATCGTAGAACATCGGGACTTAGAGGAAGAAGCATAAGGGCTGCTACAGGACAGAGGTAATACAAAACCAAATACATATGGAATATTTGGAGGCAATTTTCCAACCGAATGAATAGTAGATATAATTAACTTTTATTGTTATTTAAGCAAAAAATATGTTTTTTGCCCTTATTGTTATTTTAATAAAAAAGAAAACAAACATTTAAAAATGTACACTTATTTATTTTTTTAATCTAAAAAGTTTTCTAGCGGAACTGGTTCCAGTTGAACCTGTTGTAGAGTTGATAATGTAGAAACCCATTCACAAAATGATCATAGGTATTATTACATGCCTATGCAATTTTTTTAAAGGTATACGTGGTGAATGTACATTAGGGGTATAACCAAAATAAGAACCTATCATTACGGTATGGGCAATGTTATACTGATATTAAAAATCGATATCAGGGGTAATTTCGGTCCAAAAACCTTCGGCACCGAATGCAATTTCTAAAACAACAAAAAATTTTTTTTTTTTTTTAATTGTAATATAAATTTTTATGGTGGGTATCCTTCCCTTGTACCGTTTTTTTGGTTTCTTTTTTTGGAATGCAAGGAAACGCCATTTCATAAAAAAAACACGAAATGCAAAGACCAGCATGGCTTTCGACGTTAGAATTATAGATTTCCTGTAAAACTGAAAAAAATTATAAGATAAAACTTCATCGCGATCGGTGCCGAACCTTTTTGAACGCTCGCGAAAAAAGGAAGGCACATTTCTTCATATTTTTTTATGCACTATCACACTATGATAGGTCCTTTTTGATATTTGCAAAAAAAATGCAAATGGTTATTTCCCTAATGTACATGCATATAAAGGTAATACGAATACTCATGTGTTCTTTCGCTGATAAAAAATATTTTCTCCAGAAATATATAAAAATGTTTATATTTTTCGAACGAAAACATTATGAGTATGCTTGTAGAAGCAATTTTTAGCCAGTTTGACATTTTTAACCCCATATGCCCTATCTCCAAATCAAATTTTTCAAACAAAAAAAAAATTAATTTGAGTAAAAAATTCTAATAATTCAACACACCCGATTTTTATACAATTAGAAAAGTAATGTTTTCTAATATGTCCATTATCAAGGCGAATTAACTACAGGTGGTGTCGAAACGGCATCTGAGTTTGACAGTTCGAGCTTATTTGTTTTGATTTGTTAGTGTTTTGCTAATAATGGTTGACGTTTCGAGCTAATGGCACTAACAATGCAATGCAAAAACCCTATGTTGTTTCTGTTGTTTTTGGATTGTTGTAGTTCCGACACCACCTGTAGTTGAATTCGATTTGGTCCATTATTTTCTAGAAAATTCTGATCAATATCATGTGGTAAATTGTATTTTTAAAGCCGTTTTCCGGGATTGGGAATTTGGGTATTTCTTAATCAAAAATGGGGATGTTTTTCAGTCCACTGTTTTAAGAACTTTTTACTCTACATAACTGCCAAAATTCATTATGATACCTTTATTCATGTTAGATTTATAGAATGTCAAACATTAAAATTATTATTTATATAGTGTAAATGAATAAAAGGGCTTTCAATATGAGTAAAAAATAATAATTTGAAGGTTTGACATTCTATAAAACTGTCATGAACAAAGATATATTAATGAAATTTGGCAGTTATGTGGATTAAAAAGTTCTTAAAACAGTGGGCTGAAAAACATCCCACTTTTTGAATAAAAAATACCAAAATTCTCAATCTCAATCATTAGCATTTTCATACTAAATGTTAAAAAACATCAAAAGTTCAACTTTGACCTTGAATTTCTCAACAACTACTGAACCGATTTTAACAAAATTAAAACTGTAAAAAAGTTCAAGAAGTCTTCTCTCCAGATTTTTGGCCAATGAAAAACGATTTGCAGCCACTGTGCGGCGGCGGAAATAAAACCGTCGGCTACACCTAATAACGTAAAGGGCGAATTTAATGTTTGTTGTTTACGAAATAGCTTTAAAAACATTCGTATTTTTTTTCAAAAATGTTAAAAGCAAAATAAATTAACAATGCAAAAATTAACCAAGAACAAAATACTTACCTCTTTCAAATTATATATTCGTATTTACGGGAACTTCCCCACAACAATTTTACAGACACACTTTTTTTGTAAATTGGCGAGTAATTTCCTTACGTGACAGCTAAAACTTCCAAAAAAAAAAAATGTTACAAACACAGTCAAGTGAAGAAAAGGGTAGTTTGTTTCAATTTTTGGTATTTTTGGTACATTTCTCATAATTCAATTGAAATGTTTCTAGACGCAGGAGTTCAAGAAGATGTGCACAGAAATATCTAAATTCCCAAAAAGCTTTTAAAAATTCCCAGATCTGTGATCTTTAAGCTTTCACGGCTAAAAACAAAAGCCTAGCAAAAAAAAAATTGTATGCAAAATAATTGTAAAAAAGAAAAATTGTTCAACACAGTTTTTAAAATCATCAGCATCAGAACTGCTGGGTTGTTATTATTACTCTGATTTTACAGCATTACAATTATTTTGTCGGGTTTAGGTATGTGAAATTTATGCCTGTACTATTTTATTAAAACTTTGTAGTTTGCATTATTTTCTGAAAAAAATATTTAATTTTTAATTTCCCATATACCTAAACACATACATACCTACATAATTACATACTCAGACAAAATGATGATGGAATTTTGTTCGTCAAAAAAGGAAAAAAAAATGAGAAGGAAAGAAAAAGTCAAACGACCTGCTAATTGTGGGTAACAAATTGAAACATTGTTAAATAATGAGAATAGAGCTAAAAACAACATTTTTCTTTACTGTTGTCCCTCTTATTTATAAAAATATAATAGGTTATAGGGGTTATTAGTATAATTTTCATAGAAAATTCGTTTTATAAACCTTTTAAAAACCTGTGTTTTTTTTAACAAATAAGACCGTAAAAATTAAAGAAATAAAAAGTCAGAGGCCAAATTACGGCCTTCGGTCTCTACTAATTTGAAAGAAATTTAAAAGTTGTAAAACTTTTAAAAACAAATTTTTCCAAAAAAGTAAAATTAAAATTAAAAGTACAGTAAACATTTCTTTCCCCCATTTAAATTTCTAAAAAAAAAAAAATATTTATTAGGAATTGTTTCAAACTCTTAACAAATTTGATAATTTTTGGGCTTTTTAAGAGGTTTCATTGTAATATTGGCATCTTTTAGATCCAAACCAATAATAGAGCCACCTCTTAATAACAGCGATAACTTATTTAAACTACCTACCAATATTTTATTTTACAATGACAATTTAGATACTCTGTCTATTTGACGATTTTAACGATACGACTCCTTCTTCGAAATTTGACGATTATCTAATTCTTGTATCTGGCAACTATGATTAAAAAACATAAACACTTAACAAAATGGCCATTTTCCCTTTCAGCTATTGTTTACATTCTTTTCCACTCGCTGGATCACTCTTTTATATGTATCTCTATCAAAAATAATCAGCCATTAAATAGTGGCATACCGTTACAATTTCTAACCTCTTTGAAAAAGAGAAAAAACAATAACATCAAACGAAGCTTACATTTTTTGATAAAAACAATAACAAAAACCTTCATAAAAACAAGTGGAAGTTATATATTTTTTTTGTAAACAAAACAAACAGAAAAAAATTTTGCATTACAATTGTGTTTTTGTTGTTGTTTTTTTACAAAATAAAGTGAAAACCATCAGCATTTGTATCACTAAATGAAATTAACAATATTTTTTTTTTTTAAATTTTTATATCGTCCATGCTGATGTTTTTATTAATTTTTTTTTAAATAATCATGTAGATTTTACTTATTATTTTTAGTTAAAACAACAAAATGTTGTTTAAGAAAAAACACTGTTTTCTTGAATTTCTTTTTTTTTACTATTTTTATTTATTATTATTTTTTTTTTTTTTTTTGTATTTATAAAGATTCTCATAAACTTTTTTAGCTGCACTATAAAAAAAGCTTATAAAACTAAAGGAAATAATATATGTACAGTGGATCAGCAAAGTCTTCGCACACACATGAAAGTTGCATACAATAACATATACCTACATAATATGAAATGAATTTAAATTTATTGATAATTTTTCATTCTTGACTGACCACGGTATTGAGCCCACGTTCACGGATAGGTTGATTTGATATGTTTCTATAGTAACCACACTATCTCTCTTTACAAATATTTGCCGTTTAACACTCACCGCCATTGACGACGGCTGGCAGTCAATAGTCAAACTTTAATCTTTAAACCAAATGAACATGGGTGCAATCCCGTGGTCAGTAAAGAATGAAAAATGATCAATACATTTTAATTCATTTCAAGTTGTAAAATTCATTTCTTCATAAAAAAAATTTAATGAAGATTAAATTTAATGAACTTTAGCCTGATTAAAATATAAATTTGTATTAAAACCATAAACAGTTCAATTAAATAACCACAATACTAATTATAAATAACAAATGGGCATTTCCTGGGGTCACGAACGTAATTTCATACGCTTTTGATGTACAAATAATATAGAAAACTTAACTTTTCCTAGCTTTTTTTTCGATTCGATAGCATTTGGGTAGCTGTATGTTTAGTGCAAAAGATGGAATTCATCGAGTTTAAGTTTTCATAATGATAGTTATAAACATGTGGTCACGAACGTACGCAAAATAGCTGACAGAAGTTAAATGTAAAAATCTACATAATGGAACGGAATGTTCAAACGTGATTAATTTATTTTAAAAGTGTGTTAATGTAGGTCTCCATCCAGTATTTACAAAATAAAATATCTCTCTTTGTTTTTGTTGAATTGGCTTATGTACCGGTCGCGAACGTACGGGTCGCGAACGTACGATTTTTCCATATGATTTTTTATTATTATCACCATGCATTTTCCTATAAATATCTTTTAATTTCCTCAACAAAAAACTTAATATTCCCTTTTCAATTGATTGTAATGGAGAGATTATGAAGAAAGAGTGTAAACATAAAATATTTTTTGCATGTAAAATAAGTACTATATAAAAATGTCTTTAGAAGTAGAAAATATAAGAAAAAATAAAATTTTCCAGTTTCCAGTGCAATTTCCTCAAGTAAAACAGCTGAGATATGCTATCAAGCCATTCTTTTATAACAACATAGACTTTTTTTATAATAATAAACAATAAAAGACGATGATTTTCAACATTTTATTTTTTCATCCTGGTAGACTATTCTGCGGAAATGCCCATATAAAATTTAAAAAAAAAAAATATTTTTGTAATGAAAAATTTTGAAATTTTTGCAATTTTTGTGTTTGTCCGACGACTTTATTGATCTACTGTATGTATTTAGAAAAAAATGCGGAATATCTACATAAAAATAAAAGTTTTCTGTTCAAAAGTTTTTTTTTTTTTTAAAGGTGAAATTTTTTTTTGTCTGAAGTAAGAAAAGAAATTAAACTCTTAATTATCATAATTAAATACAAGAATGTGAAATAATTCTTTAAAGTAATTTTTATGAAATATATTTGGCCTGCCGAATCTTTAATACACTTCATCGTACCACTCACCCACCCAAAGATTAAAAAAAAATTGTCTATATACGCGACAAATCATGTAGGTACCTTTTTTTTAATCAAAATATAAATATGTTTTTATCTATTTCAAGAAAACAAGTAAGAGCACTATATTCGGCTAAGCCGAATCCTTGATACCCACCACCAAGAGTTAAAATATTTAAGGAGCGGCCTTTTTATGGAACATATGTTCAATCTTTACAAAATTTAATTGTGTTATTTCTAGTACATATTATGGAAATATGACAGCCCAAATTTTACTGCAATATCATTATTCGTTTTAGAGGTACTAGATTGTTTTCCGAAAGTAGGCTTTATATGGTTCTTATATTTAATTATGGACCAATCTTCATGATATTTGGCAGTGTAATTTCTATTCTTTTAGAACTATACAGACCAAATTGTAAAACAAAAGCTATTTTTGTTACAGGTTTAGGCGTACTACATGGTGTTTCCGAGAGTGAGCTTTATATGGGGCTTATGGTAAATCAAAGACCGATCATCACGAAATTTGGCACTGTGATTTAAAGTCTAATTAAACTATGACTGAACTGGTATATTATGGACCAATCTTTACGGAATCTAGCAGGCTGATTTATGACAGGCCAAAAATTATCAGGGGCCTAATTCTGGCATTCGTGATCGAGTACTTTCTCGATTCGAAAGCAATTTTATTTCAGTCAATACTGAACGAATCGAAATTATTTTTTTCAGTATTGTGAAACTCAAATGAATGCTTTACAATAACGAAAAAATAATTCCAATTCGTTCAGTACTAACTGAAATAATTAGATATTAAATTGCTTTCGAATCGAGAAATTACTCGATCACGACTGCCAGAATCTGGCCCCAGCTTTTAAGAGAGGTTGTTTTACATTTGAATTCATAACTCTTTCGTACTTAACCGATTGTGCTGGATTCACATCCCAAACTGGTTAGGAGAACTAGAAATAATTTGACGCCAATACTGCTCTTTTCTTTTGAGTCGTTCGAAAGTGATCTTGATTTCAACAGGCAGACGGACAGATGGACAGAAAGACAGACATGGCTAAATTGAATCATGTACATTTTTAGGATAGTATTTAAATCAATATTTTGTTAATTTTCATATAAACTCAAATCGTATTTACAAAAATTTTGATTTTTTTTCAGTGTTAATAAAAAACTTTTATTTAATTAAGATACTAAATACAAAAATTATCATAAAAAGTGTATTTATTTTCAAGGTGATTTCAAAAAATATCTGACTGTTATTGCTTTGCCTGTTGTTATTGTATTGATGCGATTAGTAAAGAACAGCAGCCGTATTCTGTAATTCGCTTAGCTAAAGCTAAATCTTGATCACTAAAATGTCTTAGAGAATCCAAAATTATAAAATTTTAGTGATGACATTAAAAGCTAAAATTGCGGCAAATTACATTTTTATGGCATTGCCAAATTTAGCCATGCACGTTGCAGTATTGCATTCGTAGCCAAAAATCGCTAAATCAACTTTATAGATTTTTAGCGATAGAGATTTAGCTTTAGCGAATTACAGAATACGGCCACAGCAGTTTCTATTTAAAACTTGTTTAACTATAAATGTAATTTATTAGAATTACTCAAGGACCCAGAATTTATGTACTTTGTGAAGTTCTGAGATGAATATTCACACGGAATGACAAACTTATTATAGCATAATTTACCACTAATGGTGGTGAAGGGTATGAAAATAAAATGTTAAAAAAACAAATTAAAAAAAATCCATTTCAATATTATACTGATGTTACCTAATAAATATTTGTAGGTCATACAAAATTTTACAAAATGTGTTAAACATTATTCTTTAAAGTTTAAACCAAAAGGGGTGATTGATTGATAGATGATTGAACTTACAGTTTTATGAGAAAAGAAAACTTTACACTTGAAAGCGAAATAATTTCATTATTATTACAAAATTTTACAAGCTATTTTTTACTGTTACTTAAAGATATTAAAGCGGACAATAGATTTAATAGAAATAAGTCTCTGTTAGAAAAATGTTACACAACAGTATGGCAAGTTTTGACATCTGGCAACTTCATACACACATATCTACATTATACTTTCCGAAATGGAAAGCATTATCGAAAAAAACATTCTTAGCAACGCAGTAAATAATGAATTCCAAAAAAAATCAACTTTTGACACTTTATATTACTCGGTCTCAGTTAAGTAGTAAATAATAAAAACTCAAAGTACAAAAACAATCAATCTCAAATCTAATAAATCATTACAATTCACAATATCTAAAAAAAACACTTTCCGCCAGTTTTTATTATTTGTATAAAAATCTAAAAACAAATTCCTGAGAATTCTTTTAAAATTAACGTTTAAATATGTATTTTCTAAATGTCACAAATGTTATTTATTTTTATACCCCAACAAAATAATTTTTGTACCACAAAAAATAAATCTTATGTCTATCTTGTATAATATTTGTTGTTTTCGTTATAATGAAGTGTTTTTAATTGGTCATAAAGATATTTGGGTTAAGTAGTTGGTTGATTGTGTGAATTATAGTAAAATAGTGTTGCTTCAAGCTGCAAGTGGTACAAATGATGACAAAACGTAATGTTTTAAATATTTCCAAATAAAAAAATGCCTTTTATGTCTTAAAAAAAAAAAATTAATAAATTTGTTTAAAAGTTTTGAAAAAAATAAAAATTTACTAGAAAAGGAAACAGTTAAAGACTTTTAATTAAGTTATTTTTATAGTTTCACTTTAAAGGTATTTAAATAGGCAGCCTTGCAATTTAAAGTAGGAGGATTTAGATTTATTAATACAATTTATTGTTTTTACAAAAAAAAAAAATCCAAAATCCCCACAAAAAAAAATCAAATAGTTTACTTACAAACTATCCAGAACCGTGGGAATATATTCTTCCATGCTTACCTGAAATAAAAATAAAGTTGAAAATGATTAATTAAAAAACTTCAATATGAAAATATTTTTCAATAAAATGATGGTAGTAAAAATTTTCGCAAATTTGCATAATATGCAAATATTATATGTATATGTTTTAGTTTAAATACTACTTAAGCTATATTTTACTGGTTTCTTAAAGGCTAGTTTACACGGTAATACCATGTATTACGACTTTGTAGAATCAAAATAATATGAAATTCTCTCCGTGTTAAAAAGAAAAAAATAAAAGTCTATTGTAAGTATATTCCATGTTTACACGGATGGTATAAGTAAAATCCAAAATAATAACAAAATATCAGATGCTACAGTTTTAAAATTTTTACAAGAACAACATAAAAATTTACCGAGTTGATTTTAGTTGTTTTTGTAATTGTATAAAAATGTCACCACCTGCAATATACTCTGTTAAAATACACCTCTGGTGTGTGGTTTCTAAAATGGTTTAGACCGGTTACCGACCGCTTGTCGGATTTTGTATTCTCTCTTACTCAATACATTTTGCTTTTACATGATAAGATTTTTCTCATTCTACATCATTTTTTGCAATGTCAAAATACATTGTATTACCGTGTAAACCACTGATGGGATTTGAGGTACAATTGAACCAAATTTGGTACAATCGAAACTTCATTGGTACACTGGTACAGTTCTTCCTTTTTTGGTACAATTTAAAAAAAAAAAAACATACCCACGAAGTGTTATTATTTCTTTGAGGTGGATTAACTCACTTTTCTTTTCAATAATAAAATTTTTAATAACAGACGTGAACAGAACTACCAACAATTTTTTTTGTCAACCAAGTGTCTACATTTTAGTCTGCCTTTCCGAAAAAAGAGAAATAGACAAATTTTAGCTTTTTCTTAATTTGTATACCCACACCACAATATATATATATATATATATGTTCCTTTCACTCCCATTGGAGCATAGGGCGCCAAACACCACAATAGTGGAGAGAATATTATGCGATTGTGCTGATGTGTGTAACACTACAAAATAATACTTTCTGAATCGATTTTACGATGTCACTCCGTCCGGCTGGCTGGCTGGTTGTCTGGCCATGAAACCTTCTGCGTAAAACTGCCTTTACACATGCAAGTAGTGGCATGTCACTGCTGTATACATATTATTTATTTATTTATTTTTTTTATTTATTTATATATGAGGACTAAAATGGTGAGAATGGGTCTATAATTGCACGTGACCCCATACAAACTTCTTTCCGGAATAGTGTTTGTGCCTATTAACCATCCTATTACGTTTTGGTATTTTCATTGAATTTTAACGAGACTTATTTTATTGCAATCTAAATCATCTTACCATTTTTATTGGAGTCGGTCCATATTTGATGACTACCTTATAAGTGTTGGTATTGATATACAAATTGGCGACAATAACAATTACGATAGCCACTTTGTCAAGACAAAATGTTGCGCTGGTGCTGGATCCTAAATTAACCACAAGTCCCATATAAACCCCCTTCCTAATACCACTTAAAGGCAAACAAATCTTATATAGATGAAGATATCTTAAAAATAGTCGACACAAAAACTTTTACATAAATCTTAACCTCATAACATAATTTTGTTCTGGCAGGTCCATGATTGCCAATGTGTCCAACTCTCAAAAATTTGTCGGTATATACTGGTGTTTTGTTTTTTAATAATAAAAAAGTGTTATGAATTCTTACTATGCATGCTTTTTTTTAAACAAAATGTTGGTACAATTTATGTTAATTTGGTACAATTATGCCATTGAGATGGTACAATTTAAGAATTGTCAGATCCCAACACTGGTGTAAACCAGCCTTAAGTATTGCCTCTTAAAAATAACTGGCAGCACTTATTTATTTTAAATGGCGGTTTTGGGTTTTCTGTCAATATGTGCGTTCGTTTACTTTTCCAGTAAAATCCCAGTAAAATCCAGTAGGTGAGTAATATGAAAATTTTACAAATTTATGTGTACGCGAACGCATTTCAGTAAAATCCAGTACAAATTTGTACAAATTTTGGGGTAAACGAACGCATCTAATACATCTTCTCTTTTTTGTTTACTTATTTTAACTGTTTAGAGTTGCTAGATTTGGGAGTTTATAAGCCTTTGCCGAAAAGACAACTTTTTCTAAATTCCTCGAAAAACAACAAGTATGGTCGGTCAAGTCCGGCCATATGACCAGAGTATTTAGAGCCAAATTTTCGAGAGCGAAGCGTCACAATTTTATAAAAATAATGAAATAAAAGTTTGTACAGTACTTTTCGCTTATAGTCCACTACTATAGTTGCACAACTTTTGTGGACTATAAGCGAATTTGGACTATAACCGATTTTTTTTATAAGCCATTTTATGGATAATAAGTGAAACCTAGTATATTCCACATTTTGGACTATATAAATATTATTTTCTTCAATAAATCCACTCTTTATAAACCAAAGAGAGTTTATTTAAAACATAACCAAATATTGATTTATTTTAAATAAATAGTTAAAACAAAAATCTCTTCAATTAATTAATTCAAATGCTTTAAAAGATTTCAATAAAAACAAATGCGTATGAGATTCATTTTAATTCTTTGGATGACGAAATCAAACACAACATAAATATCAATTTCATAGGATCTTTACATGGGGTCTCCACCTGACAGTTTTTTTTTTTGGTGTTTGTATTACACATACTATATAAAGTCAAATGAACTGAATTGTTATTTTTTATATTTCGTTAAGTTTTTTATAGTTTTTATGTTAAATAAACTAAAATTAAAAAAAAGTATAGTTTTGTATATCTTTATGGTCAAATTTATCTAAATTTTTGTAAAAAAAACCGTCCAGAAATTCGAATAATTCGGAAACTGGAATCGCCCTAAAAACAAAGTGGATCGAATTTCCGAGCGTGTGCTGTAATTGCCAGAAAGGTAAATTAAAACATGTTGCCAGTTGATTAAAAATATATAAAAAACAGAGTGGACTATAAGCGAACATTTTTGCATGAAGAATTATATACGCATGCTAAGAAAATGTGGCTTTTAAACGAAAATGGACTACAAGCGAAATGGACCTTAGAACAAATAATTTGTATGAAATTCGAAAAAATCTGCATGTGAATATGACAGTTTTGGCTTATATCCGTTTTTGGCCTTTAAGCGGAATGGACTATAAGCGAAAAGTACTGTACCTACTTTCAGCCCTCTACCGGCAGCATCCATACTTTGAAAATAAGATAAAATCGATCAACTCCACCAAAAGTGGAAGTAACTTTAAATGTTGAAGTGTGTTTTCCTAATTTTTAGCGAATTTTGCATCATATGACATACAAAATGTAATTCCTAAAAGAAAGATGAATAGAAGAGAATTCTAAAATCACTTATTCGCAGCCAAAAACTGTTGTGATTTTTTGACAAAAGCCTTGAATCCTTTGTGACGCACGCCTCACAACCATAGTTGGGGGTAGTGCACTAAATATTGATTTAAATCAGCATTGCACTATCACTAAATAAAACTGCAAAGAAATTAATTTGCACTCTTTTTTACCAGCTTTAGTGATGATTGTAATTTTTTAAATGCCACTAAAAAATTTTGAGTGATATTGCAAATTTTTTCACTATTACTTAACGCAGATTTGAATGCAAAAAATCTGCACTCACATCAAATAGTGCAAAATTTGGGCATGCAATCAAAAAAGCTGTCTCACTAAAATCTAAAAAATGTTACTTTGTATGTGCATGGTTTTTGATTTATTTTGAGGATATACATAAGTAAAAACAATAAACAAAATGACATTTTGTCAATAACGGTATAATTGTTGGCTTTAATCATGTAAAAACAAGTTTTTAATTTTAAATTTAGTGCAACAATTTAAGTTGCACTCAAATGAGTGATAAAGAAAAAAGTTGCAATAAGCTTATGAATGCTTTTTTTTTTGAGTGCAAAATTGTTTAACATCACTATCACTCATGTTTAGTGAGGCTGCAAATTTTCAATTCATCACTCAACATCAACAAATAGATTGCAATATTTTTGCACTATCACTAAGTGTGAGTTGAAAATGCAAAATGAGTGCACTACTCTATGCTCACAACGCACGCTACAGTTTTTCCAGTAGTATATAATAAACCCAATTTTATTTATTTTAACAAAACAAATTATATTTTTATGAATTGCATTTATTAAACTAATTTTGGAATTATTAATGAATGTATGAATGAATATCCATTTTTTTTTTTAACGAAATTTATATTTTGATGAATCTGCTGTAAGTGCTACTTTAATCACCTAAAATAACATTAAATTCACATATAATATTAAAAGATCAAGGTTGGGGTAGGATTTGCTAAAAATTATTGTATTAATGATCATCGAAATACATATTTGCCCATATGTTTGTATCTAATTGGGGTAGATGGAACATTCTAAGGGCATTTGAAATTTATTCGAACACTTTTTTATGGCTTTCCCTAATACACCGTTATGCAATTAGGAGTATATGAGATTGGTTCGTTTTAAGTCGATTTAAGATATGGGGTTTATATGGGTCCTATGGTAAATCCTGGACGTAGCAGTGCAAGATAGTTGCAATTAGAACAAAAAATGGATTCCGGAACGACTTTGTACGTAAAACGTGTGTACCAAATTTCATCAAATTATCTGTAAAATTCCGACCTGAACTTTACGCAAAAGATTAAATCAAATTTCCCCATAAAAACCAATTTTTTTTTTATGTAATTCTATATGATTTCAGATCCTTTTTTCTATTTTAAACTTGTTTTTAAGATTCGGTGTTTTTATGTACATATATCATGAAGTTAGAATGTTTACTTTCTTAAACAACAACAATTATATAATTAATATGTGTGGCCATTATTACGAACACGCCTACTTGAAAAAATTACTCCTTTCAATTAAAAAGTTTTAATTATTAATTAGCCTTTTGAAAAGTCTCCTCTTCAAAACTGCATGCCTTCTAATTTTTAACAATCATTTTATTACTGTAAAAACAGAAAAATTAATAATGAGCTGCACGTGTCAAATCAAAAACCATTCTTTGGCTTTCTAGCAAGTTGCACTAATTTATGAACATTTAAATATAAAAAAAAATCTGTGTTTAACGTTAAATTTTAATGGTTGGTCATTTAATCAAAAGCAACGAGTAGCAGCTACAAAATGTAATAGATACTTGTTTGTATCCATCCACTTATTCCTTTTCGATTTTAACTAAAACAAATGCTAAAAATTATTTTACTGCTCCCTTGCTTTCCCCCTTTTCAACAGTATAAAATTAAAATTGCACGATTTAATTTTAATTTTAATTTTGACTTTTTTTTTTTTTTTTTTTTTTTTTTGTACATTGTTTTAAAAGCCATAAATTCGTTCAAATACACCAACAATTGTTTAAAATTAAGAGCGAGAAAATAATATTTGCACTCTGTCCATAAATGTTTGGCTATTTATTTTTTTAACAGCTGGCTAAAGGTTAAATCATTATTAAAAATTGTTTCAGTGTAGTTTATTCAAAACAAAAATTACAGCGAATAATAGCAAAAACAATAAGAGCAAGAAATGGAAAACAAGTTTTTGTAAACAAATACACTTACACCTATTTACTCAAAATAAAAACAACAACAATAAGATGTTTGTTTATTTATCTTTTTTTTTCATTACTGTAGTTATTTTTGTTGTTTTCATTTGCAAATGCATGAGTGTGTAAAAGTGTGGGTATTCCATGTAAAATAATGCTGATCATTTTTTTTTTTTAGATTTTCTTTCCGAAGACTAGACAATTGAGCACGTCGTACAGAAAACAACGAAATTATAGCCATCTTTTGAATTGGACCAGAGGCGGGGTGTTTTTGCTGTCTTTTGTCTGTCCGCCTGCCTGTCCCTTAGCCTGACAGTTTACAAACGAGGAAATGAAAAACACGAATTGAAAATTTAAATCTGTTTGAGAGTGAATCATTTTTTTTTTTTTTTTTGTTTCTGTTTTTATTTTGTAATAAACGACTACGAAATAGAAAAATAAAAGTAGCACGTGCCTAATACGAGTATTTTGTGAGGGTGTATTTATTTGTTTGTAACGATTAGTGCACAAAAAAATAAAATCAATGATGCAAATAAATCAGAGTTTGAACTTTTACCGATACTGTTTTGAAATAATTATTTAAAATTGAACTTAGAATATGAAAATTTTCAGAGTTGTAAATTTTCTTTTAAACTTTCAATAAAAAAAAAGAATTTATATAAGGGGCTGAAAAGCAAAATGGTACAATGGTTAAAACTAAACAAAAAGTTAGTTAGACACAGCAATCAACACTTTATACTAATATCAGACCTATATGATTACCACTGCCCTATTTTAAACGAAAGTTTATATTTCGTAGCAATAGTCATACCTAATTAAATGTAACAAATAACCCTTTAGGGCCAAATTACTTAAATTCCACTGCACCCCTTTGTTTCTCAGCCCTTTGATTCTGCTTGTATTAAATATGTATAACAACCCTGCACTTATACTACTTACTGCACAATTTCTGGCAACACCCAAATTGCAAGAGCGAGAATGAAAAAAGAGAGTACAGGTATAAAACAGTGATGCCATGTAAACTGCATTTTTACAATGCCTACAAATAGGTAATTTTTTTTTTTTAATTATTGTTCAGTTCAGAAATATCAAACGACTTTTATCTGAATGCTCTATTTATTCATAAGATTCAATAGATATCTCAATAAGATGTACTCATGATTACTGTGGGTGCATGCACTGGTTGCAATTTTATTAGTATATAATTGACTGAAATAAATCACTTACATTTTAATAAGAAGCTGAAGCTTTTCAATCTTTTCTGCAATAACATTTAGGAGACTCGGTCTAATGTACCTGGCTAAAATCGGGTCGGCATTTTTTAAGACCTCCCTTTGCAGGAACTGAAGAAAAATCTTCAAAAAGGTCTCGCTAATAAGGAGTTATCTTAACCCTTGGAGGCTACTGATTTCCATGTTACCATATAGGACTTTAGGTTTAAGTACCCTAACCCTATTAAAGTTCTAACAATACCTTCCGCTAGACAAGCTTTAGGTATTGGTTGCACATAAGTGTGCACAGCCAAAAGATAGGTGCACCACAAAACGTATGTGTACAATTTTCTTGGAAGAACATATGAAAAAGTAACATTGCCGCATTCGGAATAAAGAAAATGCTTGAAAGATTTATAAGGCCACGTACTACATCCAAAGTTTAACTGCCTGTTTAACGATATCGAACGTCATCGTTCGCATAGAAAATTACATTGAAAACAAAAACAAAGTTCGAACATTGTACGAACTTTGTTTTTGTTTTAAATGTAATTTTCTATGCGAACGATGACGTTCGATATCGTTAAACAGGCAGTAAGTCTTACTTTATTTAAAATGAATTCGCCGATTATCAATTCATTGTATCCCCAATTGATCTTTAAAAAAAAACTCGTTTCAAGAGAATTATTTTTAAAATAAGCTACTCATTTGGTCCCAAAAATAGTGAAATTTAACATACTTGCATGCTTTAATTAGGGACCATGTATAAAGCCATTGGTTAATTTGAACTGACCAGAAAGTTTGGATGACTTGGGAGACAAAATTGCGCAGAGCGTTATCGAGATATGAGTACACACAATTGGAAAATATATATTTTAACGGATTTTCTAATTATTCATTTTTCTTTGATTCGTATTGTTATATGTCATAACTTTTTATAAAGATTCTTTAATTTAGCAGAAATATGCCAAGATTCTGGATACAAGAAATCTTATGGGTCGATTACGGATGACAACTGAACTGAAGTTGTGTTATGAGCAGCGAAATTAAACAAAGCCGCTCATGTTAAAATATAAAAAATTTTATAAAAATTTTTATTCTATATATGACACCAATGGGTCGATTACGGATGGTAACACAACTGAAGTTGAGTTGCCTCGCTGCTAACAACGCAGCTCATTTTAAAACATAAAATAAAATTTTATTTTATAAAAAAAAATTTTATTTTTTAGCTCATGTTAAAATATAAAATAAAATTTTATTTTATTTTATAACAAAATATTGTTGTTAAAATATAAAATAAAATTTTATTATAAAATGAAATTTTATTTTATATTTTACTATTAGCTGCGTTGTTAGCAGCGACTAGGAATGGGCAATGTTTTTCAAACATTTTTTTTTTTTAAGAATTGACATCACTGCATGCATCATATGTTTTTTAAACTAATATGAAGACCTAAACTGATTGGCATTTACAAGAAGAAGTGCCGGATACAAGAAGCAGATTGACAGGAGAGCACATAAAACAGAGAGTGTTCCTGATGTCCATATCTGATAATTACTGGTTTAACTAAAACAATCAAAAACATTTCTAGTTAAAGTTGGTACTTTTCGGGTGCAATTCAAATTTTAAGATAAGTACTTCCATGACTTATTTACTTCCATTTAAAATTTTCGTAATATACTTTTTTTAGATTTCATATTGTTTTTTTGTATTCTTCCCTTTTGTTTTCCTTATAATTGAATTTTTTGTTCTTATTAATTTTTTGAAAGTATACATTGTTTGTTCATAAATATGTATGTATGTACAAAGGTATATTACATTTTTTAATTTGGTAATAGTTTCAGCAAAAAACATTCGATATTTTTTAAATAATAAATATCGATACTCTTAAAAAATATCGATTCGATATATATCGATATAATTTTTCAATTTGCCCATCCCTAGCAGCGAAGCAACTCAATTTCAGTTGTGTTACCATCCGTAATAGACCCCTTTTTTGTCAGTGTTGCAAAGTTGTCTCAAATGTTAGATTTTAACAAAATACAAAAAAAAAAACTCTGAAAAATAATTATACAATAATAAATTAAATATCACGCTTCAATAAAACTTTAAACGTTCTGCCGGACTTTTTAAAACTTGAAAGTGTTAAAGCATTTTTAAAACAATTAAAGATGACAGCGTTGCCAACTCATACACATAAAAAAGCAAAAAAAAAAAATTCTATATAAAAAAAAAATTTAAAAAAAACTAAGTGGTCTTTTTTTAAACTTTTTATTTTTTTTTATTAATTTTCAAACTTATTTTCAATAACTTTATTATTTTTGGCTGTCAAAAATGAAAAGCTTAACAGCTGTTTCATTGTCAAATGTTAAGTGTCACTGTCAGTTGTTTGTAGATATGTATGTCTGTATGTATAGGTATAACAACAGAAGCCCTACCAAATTGACTTTAAATTACACTGTCACAACTTACACTAAAAAACTTTGTAAACTATTAAAAAAATCCTATTTTCTTTAGCCGATAAATGGCTACTAAGTAAAAAAAAATTGTGTATATTCCTTTACAACAAATTAAACAAACAAACAACAAGTCATTCAGCCAGAAGTTTATTATCGAGCATAATTTTTTTCCATGTGGAAGTTTAAACAATTTTTTTTTTTGTTGTTACTTGATGCTTTAAATGACAATAAACAAGCAACAATATGTGAAAGAAGAAGACACTGACATAAAGTAGCAACAAAAAAAGGAAGAAAAGTGTCAGAAACTTTTAAATATAATTAAGTTCAACTTGAGTGAAGACACGACAGATAGACGAAGCTACTGACTCATTGTGGCAAAATAGAAATTCTGTCTGTCAGTTCCAAGAGATGACTTAAACAGTAAAATCAACAACTTCAGTTATCTTTCATGTCAAAGACATCTTAACTTTTTCCCCCAACTCTTTTCCTCTCTTCTTACCCGTTTTGGAAGCTTTCATTTGCAACTTTATATTGTTGTCAAATGCAAAGTAGTGCAATATTTTTTCTCAAGAAGGCAAACATGTGTAAAAGCGCATCAAAATTTTTTTATACATATAATGCCGTATGGAAAAAAATATAGAAAATAGGCAAACAAACGATTTAGCAAAACACAAAATAAAAAACAACCTCTCTAGTATAAAGAAAAGCCCAAGTGTCAATGCTCTAGTTGTAAACAACAACAACATCAACTGCAACAAAATAAAAAAAATTCATTTAAACACTTCCATAGGCCTTTAGGCATTGAATTTAAAAATAAGCCTAGAACATATGTACATAGAAGAACGAACACATTTAAATTGTGGATTTTTTTTCAAAACGTTTAAAAGCAATTAATTACTTCTAGTTAACAAGGTCATTAAAAAGTTAATAATTTGCATATTTTTTAAATGATTTTGTGTTAGTTTTTAATTGTGGTTAAAACATTTTCCCAACACCCTGTATTTGCATTTAAAATACAAACTTATTTAAATAAATGTTTTATGTTTGAAAGTGCATTGCTCCGTGCTCCGTTGAAAAGATCACAATATTTTTGTTGTTCACAACCCAACAAACACGAAGTCGAATCTTTGATATAATTTAAGATCAAGCACAATTCTCCAATCATTTTATGAAGTGTTATTCTCCAATTAAAAATAAGATTGAAAAAAAAAACTAAAGTGAAAAGCAAATGCAAACAGTTAATAAATGGCGTTCATAGTTAAATGCGTTTTACAATTGGAGCAAATTTTGCAAAACCCGTTTTCTGCAGGTTACCGTTAACATAACTCCCTTACATTGCTCAAACATCCAATCACCCAGAATTAAAAAATATTTGATATTAATTAAAAAAATTAATTAAATTTGTACCAGTAAACGTATTAATAGTATCAATTAAACGCTTAATCCATTTGATTAAACGTTTAATTCACTTGGTCTAATTTTTAATTAAAACTGATTTTATTTTTGATTAATGCTTAATTGGTGAACAATTTTGAAGAATTTTTTCTGTGTAGTGAATGAAATATTTTAACAGAAACAGGCAGTGGAAGAAATATATAAACATAAAATAACATTCAGAAAGCCACACAATGATGCTAAGCGTATTGGAAAAACGTTTTAAAGGCTAGTTTGCACGGCAATACCATGTATTACGACTTTGTTGAATCAAAATAATATGAAATTCCCTCCGTGTTTAAAAGAAACAAATAAAAGTCTGTTGTGAGTATAATTCATATTTACACGAATATCATATTCATATTTACGTAAAATCAAAAATAATAACAAAAAAGCAGATGGTTGCAGTTTAAATTGATTTAATTTGTTTTTGTAATTGTATAAAAATGCTACCACCTTCAATAAACTCTGTTAAAATACACCTCTGGTGCAATGAGAATACACAAGTTTATAAAATGGTTTAGAAAAAAGCCATTTACCGACCGCTTGTCAGATTTTGTATTCGTATTCCCTCTTACTCAATACATTTTGCTTTTACATAATATGATTAATCTCATCATGTCGTAATACAATGTATTAGCGTGTAAACTAGCCTTAAGTGACATCGCGATTTTGGATACGAAACGTTTTTCCACTAAAACAAAAATTCTAAACAGTAAATTTACATGGATGTAATTAAAAATTTTGATTACTTGATCTTTTGCATAAAAGTTTTTAATATTATTATTTTTGATAATCTCAAAAAAAAAAAAATTTAAATTTGTAATTTTGCAAGTTAGAAACGGTTTTCTTCTTTCCTCAAAAAATTTTTTTTGTAACTCACAACATTATTCGTAGCCTTGTTTCAATTAAAGAAAACTTACATATAAAGTGAAGTGGGAGTAAAAATTATTAGCAAAGATTGTGAAAAAAAAAATAAATAAAACGGGAAAGTGAATAAATTATAAGATAATACTTAAAATTAAAAGGGTCCAAGATTTTGTCTTTCCAAGAATTTGAGAACACCATTTCATCTTGTATAGCCTTTTTACACTGATCAACATCTAACATCTACTATCAATTTGCGAAGATGTTAACATCATTCCATAAAAAATACATTGGGCTAAAAACCAACATCTTTCAACATCTCTAAAAGATGTTCTATCTCATTTTATTCCATTCTACATATTTCGATTATTTTAGTGTCATCACTAGAAAAGTGGCAAAAAGTCATATTATTATTGTGGCATCACTGGCGGTCTTGATCTCTCCAGTGGAAAGGTTGATCACAACCCTTTAATTGTGAAATTTAAACAGGTGTGATTGCAGACCCATGTGTCTCAGTTAATGAAGTAGAAATTGTTGGAAAAAGAAGTTTGTTTTGAAAGCAGCGTTACCTTTTGTCAAGTTTTCTCTTTTATTGCAGTTTTTTTTATTTATTTTTTAACAAATTGAACTTCAAATACATTTTGGTATTTTCTTTTTAAATTTTGGCACTTTTGTAGAAAAAAACATTTTTTATTTTAAAAACATTTTTTTTCCCCAAAAATTATGACATTTTTGTTTGATGGTAGATGTTAGCAATGTAAACGAGTGTTTTACATTTTCAACATCTTTGATTGTAGATGTTAGATGTTGATCAGTGTTAAAAGCCTATCAGACGCAGTAATGATGCCAAATGTTAAGCTGGCAGTTTATTTAAGTAAATAATGAATTTTAATTAAAAAAAATATTTTTAATATCTATTTCACATTCGTTTTACAACCCACATTTGAAAAAAATTTGAAAATAACTTTTGAGAGCATGTTTTTGTGGATAATTGAATGATTTTTAAATCATTTTCTAATCATTTTCTAGCGCTTTGCATTCGAGAAAAGTTTTGATTGCAAGTTGTTTAAATTTGTAATCAAACCTCAATGTTTGCTGGGATTCTATTTTAACAAATTTAAGTTCACACTAACGCCTAAATTAAAATTTGTGTTAAATAGGTATTTAAATAACAAAATTTTGTTTGTCGTGCTGAATTCCCAATTTTTGATCTTGATAAAAAAAAACACTGAAATTTATTGTTGATGGGATAAGCTTTTCTTATGCGCATTTCTCTGGTTGCTTAGGCCAGATCATCAGGAAACTTCATCCAAAGATTTTAGAAAAACTACAGAATAAGCGAATAAGAATTATAAGCACCAGTTTTACTTGTAACAATATCAAAGCTTAAATCAAAAACAACAACAATAAACCAGTGATGCCAACTTAGTGCTTTTGGCACTATTTATTGTGCTTTTTGATGCCTCAAAACGCCAGGGGCCTAATTCTGGCATTCGTGATCGAGTACTTTCTCGATTCGAAGGCAATTTCATTTCAGTCGACGTTTCCGTTTATTTTAAATATTGGAAGTATATTATATTCAGCACAGCCGAATGCAACTTGTTTTGTGTTAAATTAAAAGGCTTAGAGCTTTTTACGCTTTTTCCCCTCGAAATAGTGCTTTTTAGTGCTTTTTGCTCTCAAAAAGTTGCCATCACTGCAATAAACAGTGAGTTTATCTTTTCTTACATTCCCCACTACAATTGGTTGAAATTCCCCTAACATTAATTGTAGTTTTAAGTAGGTTAAGAAAAAACAAAAAAAACTTGTTTATTGTGTTCGCAATAAAATCAGTTCAGTTTTTTTAGGCCATGCACAAAAAAAAATTTTTGGTCAAAATGTTGTATTCCCAAAAATTACTTTGATAACATGTATTGAAATTTTAGAAATTAGTTTTTAAAAACTACAGTATTAAACAATTTGCCAATTTTAGGCAAATTTTTTACGACCTTTTTAAGGAAGGAAGCATTTCACACTTAACTATTTTATAAAATTGAATGAGCATTAAACGTTAATAAATAAAACTTTAAAAAGCATTTCTTTGAATTAAAAAAAAAAAAAAATTATAGGTTCCCTTTTTTATTTTAAGATATTTGCAAGTTTTTTATAATTTCCCTGCAAATTTTTTTATATTTTTAGTAATAGGTCATAGGTTTATACAGTAATTTTGCTTTGCTACACAATCTCCTTCAAAAGTGCTGTTATCTTAATTTGCAGGTGCACAATTGTGGATACCTGCATAATAGAGCAGCTAAAGTAAAGTGTTGAAAAGAAGAATAAAAAACATTTTTTTATTAATAAATTGATATTTTATTAAAAATTTATAAAATTGAATATTGATATGAAAAAGTCGCCACCATATATTTTTCATGTGTGCAGCTAACTTTGATGTTTTATATGAAAATAAAAAATGTGCAGGTATCAAAAGTGCAGTTAAAAAAGGAATTTGTATGGGATTTTAAGGAATAATGACAAAAATTATTTATTTTGTGCAGTTAATTCAAAAGTGCACTTACACAAAAGGCAGTTAAGTCAAAACTACTGTAACTGGTTACAAAGTAATGTGTAATAGTTATCAACCTCATTAAGTTTAATGTTTAAAAACTGAACCCATCCGTCACAAAAGTTCTATTAAATAGTTTACAATATGTATTCTGTAGTTCACAACAGAGAGTGTCTAGGGTTATACATTTTAAAATTTAACTTTACACACATACTGACGAAATAAAAAAATTTTCCAGTTTTAAGACTGGAAAAAATTTTCATTCCTTGTGTAAACACTTGAATTTTGGTACCCTCAACAACAAGTTTTAAAGAGGGTATACTTAGTTTGTCATTCCGTGTGAAACTTTTTTTTATATTTCTCTAAGACCCCATAAAGTATATATATTCCGCATCCCTGAGTAATTCTAAGTTGATTTAGCCATGTCTGTCTGTTGAAATCACGATGACTTCCGAACGACTCAAAAGTAAAGGATAATATTGGTGTCAAATTGTTGCTAGATATCCCAAGCAATTTCGGATTAAAGCCCAGCAAAATGGGTTCTGTAGGATAAGAGTCCAAACATGGAATCACCACACAGAAAAAATTATTTTTCCAATTCAAACAAAAAATTTGTAGAATCAAAACATTTTTTGTCTGAAATCGGTCCTACAAACAAATTCGCATATTCAAACAATTTATTTGCATTTCGTTTATTGAAAAAAAACACTGATTTTTTCAAACAAATAATTTAACTGAATCAAACAAATAGTTTACTGAAAATCATATAAATTTCAAACAAATAATTTTGCTGAATCAAACAAAAAAGTTTTTGCACAAGCAATGACGCGCACACAAGCAAGCACTCTAGAAGTAGATGAAGGCAGAGCAGAGCGGCGCCGGCTGGCTTTGAGACACATTTTTTTGTTGGAATAATTTTTGCACCAAGTCTTGTTTGTTCACACAATGTTTTTCTTCTTCACTCACTGTTCTGTATCCTTTCCTTGGCAGCAGACCGACTCGACATGTTTTTCGTCATCATTTTATTTCTTTTATTTGATGTAGGTATTTAACTAAACATTTTTGAAAAATTGAATACGGGATTTTGTTTTTCATTCTTTTTTACCAACTTTGAAACCAACAAAAAATTTATTTTGTTTCTTCTAATGTTGTTGTTGTTTAAAAAGAGTGAAACGTTTATTACCTATTATTGGTTTTGTTGTTTTTTACTACAAACCTCGCCACAATATTTTATCATCTTTCTTATAGTTGTACCTTTTCAAAGCGTCCAAAAATAGACTATGTGTTTTTTTTTTGTTGTTCTTATATGTCACATAAAGAAGTGTTGCTTACGGTCAAATAAAAAAATGCAAAAACACGACAACAATAAAGAGCGTTAAATATTTCATACAAAATTATGAAAACTAGAAGCCAATAACGAGTTTATTATATTTTTGAATAGTTGTCAACATTTCTGTTGGCTTAAATAAAAATCAAACAAAAATATTAATTGAATCAGTAAAAAAATTTGTAGAAATTAAAAAAAATTTCAAACAAGCGTTTGTTTGAAAATAATTCAGCAATAATTTTTTCTGTGCACGCATTAAAATTGATAATTTTGTTACAAAAACTAACATAAATAGTGGCGGAATGCACATATTGTTATAAGATTTGGAACAAATTCGTTCTATGACTAGAAATCATACCACAAAATTTCGTGATGATTGAACCATAATTTACCATAGGCCCCATATAAAGCCCACTTTTGGAAAATACTTTAGTATCATGCTAATTGTAATGAATTTTTGGCTGTTAGAGTTTATATGATTACAAACCACATTGTCAAATTTCGTGATGATAGTTTCACAATTTACCATAGGTCCCATATAAAGCCCACTCCCGAATTATTCGAACTGTCGGTGGAGGGTATCAAAAATATATCTAAAAAAAATCTAAAAATATATATTAATAAATTATTCTAACTTGTTTTGCTTTTTTTCAATTCTACATACACAGAAAAAATATCTCAAGAAAATTTTTAGCAACATAGTTTGTTAAAAATAAAATTTTAGATCAACAAACTTTTTGTTTGATTCAAAGAAAAAATTTATCAAATTTACACTTTGCAATATAGCACTCAATAAAACATATTTAATAATGAAATAATTAAATATTTCTTCATATCTTCTATCTTCTATATATATAAAAGAGACGAGTTTGTTTGTAATCGCTAAACTCAAAAACTACTGCACCGACTTTGACCAAAATTTGTGTGTTTGATGTATGAGGCATGAGGAGTGTTTCTGTGGAGTTTCGTATTTATCCGATAGATGTCACCACGTTTTTATATTTTTGTCATTTTCGTCGTAATCGCTAAACATAATGTTTTAAATGTTAGATGCATGGTATGTAACTAAATCTTTATCAATATACATTTATCAATTCAGCGGTAATTCACTAAAATACGCTAAAATCACCAAAATGAAAAAAAAAATTTATATGGTTTAATAGCCAGTTTTATTCCAAACATTTATGTTAATTTTAGTTTACAAAAGTCTATTTCCACTTCGATAAATATTTTTCAAATACGTGGTTAGGGTATCCAATAATTTTAAACAAACATGAAGAATCTAAAAGCATTTGCTGGTAAGTAAAACATTTATTATTTTATTGTTTTGAAAATCAATTAAACACGTTCATATTTTATAAAATTTTAAATCTTTACTAAGGGCCAGCAAAGCGGGCAGGGTCCAGCTAGTTCAATATAAAAAATATTTGAATCAAAGTAAAGACAGTATTTTAACAACTCTTGTCCATTTTTAAATAGCTCATAATTCTCATTTGTTTTACAGTTTTATTTGAATAATATATTTAGTTTTGCCGAAGTCCAAAGAAAAGGTTTCCTGATGATCTGGCCTAAGCAACCACACAGAAAAAAATAATTTTCATATTTGAATACGAAAATCGCATATTTGATTACAAAAATTTTTGACTTTTCTGCGATGACGATTTTTGCGGTATTGATAAAAAAGTTTGTATGTATAATTGTTAAATCTTTAGTCAACAACTAAGTTTATTGAGTCAATAAAAAAAAGTTGTTGCCCAAAATAATTTTTTTCAACAAAATGTTTACTTGATTTGTTAAAATAAATTGTTGAAAATGTTGAATAAATCAAACAAAATGATAATCGAATCTTTATTTTTTTATTTATTAATGATGATGTCATAAATTTTCAATTTTTATATTTTTATAAAAACACTAAAATTTATTTTGCGAGGATAAGTAAGTTCCTATGCGCATTTCACTGGTTGCTTGGGCCAGATCATCAGGAAACCTTTTCCAAAGACTTTGGCAAAACTAAATATATTATTCAAATAAAACTGTAAAACAAATGAGAATTATGAGCTATTTAAAAATGGACAAGAGTTGTTAAAATACTGTCTTTACTTCGATTCAAATATTTTTTTTTATTGAATATGTAGAAATATTTAATTATTTCATTATTAAATATGTTTTATTGAGTGCTATTTTGAAAAGTGTCAATTTGATAAATTTTTTCTTTGAATCAAACAAAAAGTTTGTTGACCTAAAATTTTATTTTTAACAAACTGTGTTGCTAAAAATTTTCTTGAGATATTTTTTTCTGTGCAGTGAAATGCGCATAGGAACTTACTTATCCCCGCATAATAAATTTAAGTGTTTTTATAAAAATATAAAAATTTAAAATTTATGACATCATCATTAATAAACACAAACAAAAATAAAGATTCGATTAACATTTTGTTTGATTTATTCAACATTTTCAACAATTTATTTTAACAAATCAAGTAAACATTTTGTTGAAAAAATTATTTTGGGCAACAACTTTTTTTATTGACTCAATAAACTTGGTTGTTAAGTAAAAATTAAACAATTATACATACAAATTTTTTTTATCAACACCGCAAAAATCGTCATCGCAGAAAATTCAAAAATTTTTGTAATCAAATATGCGATTTTCGTATTCAAATATAAAAAATTATTTTTTTCTGTGTACATGTATGCACTTGCCAAAACTTCATTATTTTGCATCATCTGTATTTATCTCGTCTCTCACTCATTCGGTGAATAGAATATGCTTGGCAACATTGACTGACGCTTCGTTGCATTTAGACAAAAACCGACATTTGTTGCCACATTTTATATCCGTACTACAATACAATTTTTTTTTTTAGAAGTGTGTAAGTAAACGGAAAATATAAAACTTGCACTTCATCTCATTGTTTCAATACAACAACAACACCAACAAAAAGTCAGCCTGTCTGTCCATTTGTAAATTAAAAAAGTTTTTCATAAAACAATTAGGTCTGTGGTACTAAAACTACAACTTGAACTACACTCGAAAATACAAAAATGATTGTGTAGTTATATTTTTATGTAGACTTTGACAAGTACTTTATAAAAATATATATTTAATATAAAAAAACTCATTTGAGATAACACACAATAGTTGAAAAACTTAAGTTTTATAAAATACTAAATTACTAAGTCCGGGTTTTTGAGATGTGGTTTAAGTTTAAACTTAGTTTAACGTAGTCTGAATATCGGATTTTTCCGGCGAATTGTGATTTTTTTTCATTTTTTTATTGAAGAACAACATTTTAATCAAAACTAATAAGTCAAGGTTTGGTATACAAACTTGGTAATATGTTTTCAGATTAACTAAACTTAGTTTAACTGAGATCTCAAAACCCCAGCCTAAATTAACAAGAGCTTTACAATAGGAATACAGTTTGAACTTAAACAAGTAAGAGTGCTATGCCGAATCTTATATACCCTTCACCATGATGAGATAAGAACAAAAAGTTATATACATAAATAACGTTCTTTAATTGAGCCAAGCCAACTTTTTATTTCGCCATGCCGAAGAATATAAAAAAAACAAAAAATGTATATATATACCTAAGCCCGTTTCCTCTTTTGCCAAAGTTGATGTTTGAAATTCATTTTATAATCTTAAAATAGGTTTTTAGAACATAAAAAAATTAAATAAAACAAATTAAAAAAAAATTCTTTTTGGGATTCGAACTGGCAATATCATCAGTCTCAGGAGAGAACTTAACAACTCGGCTACGAATGCTTTTACTGAAGAAGCGTTAAATTAAAATATATTGAGTCTATGAGTTTGTTTCTTTATTTGAGCATATCATGTACATGCATTAATGTGTATGTGTATGTGTATGTGAAAATTAAACACATTACAAATAAAATCCACCACTTGTAGTGAAGGGTATAAAAAAACAACACAAAAATCCGCATTGCCAACACTGTATTACCATAGCCACTGTATGACCGTAGAAACCAAAATTGAATTGGTTTGTATAGTATGTTTATGTCGTTTTGGTAATACAGTGTTGGTATGGTAATGTCACGTCTAATTGGTCCTTTAAAGAAAAAAAATTGGGGCAGTCGTGGTTTTTTACTCATATCTCAGCCATTTGTGGACCGATCTTGCTGAATTTCAATAGCAAACAATTCCGGACCATAAGTGACATAAATGTATAATAACCTGGCCCCCATCATATATGGGTTCTTCGGAGAATCCATTTCAACGGACAGACGGACAGACGGACATCGTTAAATGAACTTCGCTCCTCATAAGGACCCAGAATATATATATTTTATAGGGTCTAACATCAATATTATAGAACTTACAAACGGAATGACAAACTTATATGTACCCTATTCACCACCTGTGGTGAACGGTATAAAAATTGTATGAAAGATAAGATTGAAATGTGCATAGAAATAAAAACAGAACAAGTCTGGTAACCTTACAATGTTTGACTGCTTCTCAAAGGCGATAGAAAAGATTTAGCGGCGCAACGAAATATTCAGGAAAGGGGCGGTAACGTATAATTTCAGTTACAAGAATACGATTTTAAAAATTTTTTAATAAATTGGCAGAAATGATAGCAAAGTTAATAGAAAAAATAAAGACACCTTAGTTTTCGTTTCGCTCTAAGTCAATTAAATTACTATTAGCAAAAATGTTAAAAACTAATGGACAATGTAATATTTTTTGATTGCAGTTTTATGATCGGATATGCCGTGATTATTATTGAAATTATATTATGTATATTCAAATTACTTTTTTAATGACTCTTTGGTGATTTTAAAATTCAATAATAAAACTAATTTTGAAATGAAGTTGTTGCCATAAATATCACAAACAAACCAAAATTGCCACCCTATTTAGAATAAAATATAGCAAGGATATCACCCTCTACTTTATAAAATGAAAAAAAGCGTTAAATATTATGAACACGATGTTGTGCTGATAAATATTATGCTCCCCTCAAAGATAATATACACAAATTTCTTTTATTTACTTTATGCAAGCAATAAAAAAAATGGGCAACAAAAGAGATGACTCAGATTAAAAAGTTGAAATATTTTATTTTACAGGAAAATTAATCAAAATTCTCACACTTTTAAAACGCAATAATTTTAAGTGATGCCGATTTTGTGCTTAAAAACAATTGAATCATTTATTTTAAGCCAGTCAAGCAAATAATTTTTAATTTTGAGTAAATCAAAGAAAGTTTTCTGAAAATCTTAAAATTACTTATACACAACTGATATTTATTCCTATGAAAGTTAATCATTTATGTAACTGTTTGATAAACATAATATTATTTACATATCTATATTCTATCACATAAATATATTCAAAAAGTATTTGTCCAATTCACAAGGTCGCATTTTCTTCGTATTCGTTGTCTAATCATCAGACATGGGAGTTTTAATAATAATGAAAAGAATAAAGCATTATTTGACACACAAATTAATGGAATTTAAAAACTACTGCACTACTTATGGATAATAAATCACTGATGGTTCAAAGGCTGGTTTAGTTGAACTAAACTTGAATTTATATGTAGTTTAAACTCAACAGCTGTAAATCAGTGCCCCATATATTACATGCTGTTTAAAAAAAAATAATGTGGCAGCACTACGGCAAATGTTGTCAAATTCGTAAGGTTTGTATTGGTTGTTTAAACGCCCAATTTTAAGCGTTTAAAGATGGTTTATGTATTTACTGATTAAAAGATTTGCTGGTTTAAGCACATTTTAAACCAAAAAGAGAGTTGAACTTACATTGGTTTATTAGCCCTGAGATAGCAAAATAGTGTAGTGAAAAAAAATAGTGCATTAAAATGGTAAAAGTTAATGGTAATGGAAATCGAAAACACAAGATTTTGGAAGTTGTTTTTAATACACTTATAATGTAATTTTTGTTATAAAATTCTGTTTAATAGAAAAATATTTGTATAATTTTTGTCATAAAATTCTTTTATCACGGAAATGTTATTAAAAAACGACGTTTAAAATTCTTGCGTTTTCGAACACCCCTGTATTTTATGATCAATTCAATGGTAATATTTTGTTGTTGTTCATTTTCAAACAAAAGTGTTGTCTAATTATACGATTATTTTTTTTTTAAAGTCTTAAAAATGTTGTTGTTGGCCTGGTATAGCCTAGAAATGTTCGATTTGTTTGGTAAATTTACAAAAATCTTTTGAGAATGTGATAACTACCACCACAAATTTCATTCTTCTTAATGATTAATCTATGTTTAATTCATTTAATTGATTGATTTTTTTTAACTTTTTTAATATAAATTGCTTATCAATTAATATTAAATTACATTTCAACTCAAATTCAAACTCCAATACCTGGTTTAGTTTCATGGTATCAACCAATGTGAATGCCAAATTTTATTAGAGAACGAAAAGAAGAAATAAATAAAAACCAAGAGAGAATTAAAAAATTATCAGGGTGTTTTGGAAATCGAAAACGTAAAATGCAAGAATTTTAAACGTCTTTTCTTTTATAAGAGTTCTGTAATAAAAGAATTTTATGACAAATATTATGCAAATATTTCTCTATTAAACAGAATTTTAATACAAAAATTATAAAAAATAGATTAAAAGTGTATTAAAAACAACTGTTAAATTCTTGCGTTTTGCGTTTTCGATTTCCAGAACACCCCTGTATATATAACTCTGTGGCCGTATGGAAAACTAGGTTACTCTATTTTTTGAAAACGCTTGAAAACCACACTTTAAGTTTTAAAAATATTTCACCAATTATTTAATACGAATTTATGTTATTATGCATGCACATTAAACAAAACATAATTTTAAATAATGCTAAAGGTTACTGATAATGTTTGGATAATAAAACCGAAAATCAATGTCAGTTATCTCGTTTTTTCGAAAAATGGAGTTACCTAGTTTTTCCAAAAACAATTTTTATTTATAAATTATTTGTGAAAAAACATTAACTTTTTGACTCTGAACGTTAATTTACCCGTTTTTATGGAAAAATGCAGTTACCCAGTTTTTCCAAAAAAAAAAACATTTTTTTATTCTTAAACTAGCTGGCCGTCCCGGCTTCGCTCGGTAGCTGATTACTAATGATCGATGGAGCCGTTTTCTGATTTTAGGTAAATCGAAAAAAGTGGGCGGGGAAATATTTTCTTTCCTTAAAAACCTAAGTTGGACCATGGCGAACATTTTAAAGAAAAAAATCTTCCAAATCGGTCAAATAAATAGAAAATGTGGTCGTAAAAGTAGGCGTGGTAAATTTTTCTTTCGATGAAAACTTAAAATAGATTAACACGAACATTTGAAAAAAAATTAGTCAAATCGATGGAGCCGTTTTCTGATTTTAGGTAAATCGAAAAAAGTGGGCGGGGCAAAATTTTCTTTTCGTACAAACCTAAGTTGGACCATGGTGATAATTTTAAAGGAAAAATCGTCCAAAAGTGTCAAGCCGTTCTCAAGTTATGCGCTTAATAGAAAAAGTGGGCGTAAAAGTAGGCGTGGTAAATTTTTCTTTCGATAAAAACTTTAAATGGATTAATACGACCATTTGAAAGAAAAAATTGTCAAATCGATGGAGCCATTTTCTGATTTCAGGTAATTCGAAAAAAGTGGGCGTATTTAAACAAATTTTAAGCCAAAAAGAGTGTTTAACTTGCAACAAATCTATAAATTACTAAACATATAAACCATCTTTAAACGCATAAAATTGGGCGTTTAAACAAACTACCAATACGGAAAATATGAATTTGATAAGGGGCATGTTCGTAAATGCATCACTGCGCTGCATTTGTGATTTCAAATGTTTATATAAATATCAGTGAAGTAGATATGGACCAAAAAATTGTCAAATACTACACTAAAATAATACACAATAAAACAGATTATACCTATTAATAATTTTTTTTATCGGCATTAAAAAAAGTTTGCTTTTCTGATGCAGCGCAGTGATGCATTTACGAACATGCCCAAGATTAATCTTAGTGCTGCCACATTATTATTTGTTTGCACTACATATAATATATAAGTGGGTGAAGATAAATACGCCGAGTTAAATATGTTTTATGACGTAAAACGTTACGTTATTAAAAACATAGCTGAGCTACGCGTAGCTGATTAAAAACATAGCTCAGCTACGCGTATTTCAGCTACGCGTAGCTCAGCTACGTTTTTATTAATTTTTTTTTTTAATTTTGACCGGTGTATCCGGGAGACATTTTTTTAAATTGTGACCGAACCAAAAAAGATTACGGAACGGGAGGGTATTCATTTTATAGGTAATTAGCTCTACATTCGTAATCTTGAAAGAAAATTTATGAAATATAAATTTTTCTATTTTAAAAAAATTATTTTAATTTCCGCTAGTGTATCTGGGAGGGATTTTTTTAAATTCCGACCGAACAAAAAAAGATTACGGAACGGGAGGGTATTCATTTTATAGGTAATTAGCTCTACATTCGTAATCTTGAAAGAAAATTTATGAAATATAAATTTTTCTATTTTAAAAAAATTATTTTAATTTCCGCTAGTGTATCTGGGAGGGATTTTTTTAAATTCCGACCGAACCAAAAAAGATTACGGAACGGGAGGGTATTCAAATTATAGGTAATTAGCTCTACACTCGTAATCTTGAAAGAAAATTTATGAAATATAAATTTTTCTATTTTTAAAAAATTATTTTAATTTCCCCTGGTGTATCTGGAAGGGATTTTTTTAAATTCCGACCGAACCAAAAAAGATTACGGAACGGGAGGGTATTCATTTTATAGGTAATTAGCTCTACATTCGTAATCTTGAAAGAAAATTTATGAAATATAAATTCTTCCGTAATCTTTTTTGGTTCGGTCGGAATTTAAAAAAATCCCTTCCAGATACACCAGGGGAAATTAAAATAATTTTTTTAAAATAGAAAAATTTATATTTCATAAATTTTCTTTCAAGATTACGAATGTAGAGCTAATTACCTATAAAATGAATACCCTCCCGTTCCGTAATCTTTTTTGGTTCGGTCGGAATTTAAAAAAATCCCTTCCAGATACACCAGGGGAAATTAAAATATTTTTTTTTAAATAAAAAAATTTATATTTCATAAATTTTCTTTCAAGATTACGAATGTAGAGCTAATTACCTATAAAATGAATACCCTCCCGTTCCGTAATCTTTTTTGGTTCGGTCGGAATTTAAAAAAATCCCTCCCAGATACACTAGCGGAAATTAAAATAATTTTTTTAAAATAGAAAAATTTATATTTCATAAATTTTCTTTCAAGATTACGAATGTAGAGCTAATTACCTATAAAATGAATACCCTCCCGTTCCGTAATCTTTTTTGGTTCGGTCGGAATTTAAAAAAATCCCTTCCAGATACACCAGGGGAAATTAAAATATTTTTTTTTAAATAAAAAAATTTATATTTCATAAATTTTCTTTCAAGATTACGAATGTAGAGCTAATTACCTATAAAATGAATACCCTCCCGTTCCGTAATCTTTTTTGGTTCGGTCGGAATTTAAAAAAATCCCTCCCAGATACACTAGCGGAAATTTAAATAATTTTTTTAAAATAGAAAAATTTATATTTCATAAATTTTCTTTCAAGATTACGAATGTAGAGCTAATTACCTATAAAATGAATACCCTCCCGTTCCGTAATCTTTTTTGGTTCGGTCGGAATTTAAAAAAATCCCTTCCAGATACACCAGGGGAAATTAAAATATTTTTTTTTAAATAAAAAAATTTATATTTCATAAATTTTCTTTCAAGATTACGAATGTAGAGCTAATTACCTATAAAATGAATACCCTCCCGTTCCGTAATCTTTTTTGGTTCGGTCTGAATTTAAAAAAATCCCTCCCAGATACACTAGCGGAAATTAAAATAATTTTTTTAAAATAGAAAAATTTATATTTCATAAATTTTCTTTCAAGATTACGAATGTAGAGCTAATTACCTATAAAATGAATACCCTCCCGTTCCGTAATCTTTTTTGGTTCGGTCGGAATTTAAAAAAATCCCTTCCAGATACACCAGGGGAAATTAAAATAATTTTTTAAAAATAGAAAAATTTATATTTCATAAATTTTCTTTCAAGATTACGAATGTAGAGCTAATTACCTATAATTTGAATACCCTCCCGTTCCGTAATCTTTTTTGGTTCGGTCACAATTTAAAAAAATGTCTCCCGGATACACCGGTCAAAATTAAAAAAAAAAATTAATAAAAACGTAGCTGAGCTACGCATAGCTGAAATACGCGTAGCTGAGCTATGTTTTTAATAACGTAACGTTTTACGTCATAAAACATATTTAACTCGGCGTATTTATCTTCACCCACTTTAATATATGGGGCACTGACTGAAATTTAAGTTTAGTTCAACTTAATCAACGATTAAACATTCATTGATTTACTAGCCATAAGAGTTGCAAATAAAATTACGAATTCTATTCTAACTTTATTAACCGTGCAATTATTTTTTGCCAATTTTTCAAAAGCTCTTGATGCCAACACTTTTACTTTAATTTGCTACCAAAGCAAGTAAATTGTCATGTAGCTAAAAGCGACAATTTAGAGTATGTTTAAGAAAACATGATAATTATTTGATTTTCAAACAAAATACAATTAAAATAATAATATTTACTTGAGTAGAAAGAAGTGCTGTTATTTTTGTATTTGTCCAGATGTACATACAGATGTACTTACAATAATAACGATAAAGTTATATAAACAAAAAATCACGTTTTTTTCTCCTGCTCCTCGTCTTCTGCTGAAAAAATTAATTACCCCAGCTAAAAAATGTATAAACAACACATGTAATATTAAAAAATAATAACAAAAAGGGAGAAAATATAATGACTTTGTTTTAAAAATCACATAAAGAAAAAATATCTACAACAAATTTGAAAATAAATAAAAAGATTGCAAGTTTACCTTGAGTAAATTTAGAGAAATTATACAAAATTTGTTAATTTTTGTTACAAAATGATTAATTTAATATGACTAATAAAGTGAGAAATTTTTTTTTTTCTTTGAGAAGACATTAAGTTGTTCTAAACACATTACAATTTTTATAACTTACAAGTATTAAGAAAATCTTAAGCGAAAGCAACTAAATTTTTTTTTATTATTTACAGGCGTATCTTGGAACACTGGAACCATTTTAATTGTTCTTAGTTTGTTATGGTAATATATTTGGGCCTTAAGGTCTTGTTTCTCTTACGTAAACGTGCATGTTACGGATCACCTGGTCCGTTCTTCTTATCAAGCTTATGTATAAATAGGTACTTCTACGTAAACGGGACGTTGCGTTGCGGATTAGCCTGATAAACTAAATTTTTTCCCCCGTTCAAACGTATCAGCTGTTAAAAAACTTTATGTTTGTTTACATATAATGGATAAAGCGAACATTTTGTTGACGTTTTTATTTTATAATTTTGTACAAAACACACAAATAGCAAAAGCTAAAATTAATAAATTTCAACAAATGTTATATTTTCTTTAAATAAATTTCAAGACGTTTACGTCTTTTTAGTAATTACCAACCATTGAAGACGACCGCAACGTTTACGTGTCCATAAAAATTACGTATGAGTAATTTAATATGCTTCGGTTTAGATTTGCACAACTGCAACGTGTTTAACACTTCTTTTTAAGTTTTTATTTTTTTGAACATATAAAAAGCATTAATGTATTTGCTCTTTGGTTGTTTTTTATTTTTACTTTTTGCACTGAGTTCGTTGCCATTTTTATACCCAAACTAAGGCAGGCATGTTAAACATAAACTTTTTTGTGTTACTTTTAGAAACAATGAATTTTTTGTTAAACAACATAATCTTTATGATATTTAAATAAACGAACAGAAACAAACGGAATAATTCTAAACGAATATTAAATGACCTACAAACATGGAAACAGTTTTACATGAGCATCTGTCATATGGCCTAATCTCATTTTGGATATTTACCACTGGGTGACAAACAACGCCAATTTACCAAACGCCTCCATGTGTGCACGGATACTTCACGCACAGGTGGCAATTTTAAGTGTATAATTTGGAAAAAATATACATTCCCCCTTGTTTAGGCTTTTTCAGCTATTGATAAAAAAAATAAATCTTATCACTAATTACACTACGTGACAAAATTTCAACAAAGTCGTGACCAAACAAATCTGACAGCTAATCTTTATGTAAAATTTTCCGCTGAATCCGAATACAATAAAACATTAAGATTTTTAAATCATTGGATTAAAAAAAATAACTTGAAAAGGGCAAAATTGCAAAAAATCATCAAATTTATAATGAAGTTTGCAATTTTGTCCACTATAACTCTGACATTTGTTGACGCATCTTTACAAACGACCCATGGTTATTTTAGAAATTTTATAACCTTTCACTAAAAAGAAAGAAATACATAATCCGTTTAACATTTTTGAAGATATTTGCATTTCAGTCACATCATCTTTTTTAAAAACACAAATAACGGTTATTTTGGAATATCTTAAAAACTGTTCTACTTTTGAAAATCCTGACTTCATATTCGGATTCAGCGGACATAAAGATTACGTGTCAAATTCATTTGGTCAAAAAACTGTCATGAAATGTTATTCGAGATTTGTATTTCCCCCTAAAAAGTCAGTTGTTTGACGAGCTACCACCATCCTGTTGGAAATAATGTTTTTAAAAAATTAATTAATCTATTGGTGATCGAATAATTGGTAATGGCTGCATACCGTTCGCCGTTTAACGTAATTTTCTTGCCGGCCTAATTTAAAGAAAAGCAAGGAATAGTCATTTCAATGGCTTATAACAGCCAATTCACACGGAGACTTTTACGACGTCTCTTTTTCGATGTTACTTTTTGTTTGTTGGCAAACGGTGTAGAGAAGAAAGAGGGGTAAACAAAAAGACTCGTTTTGTGTTTTTGATGTTGTTTTCTTATATTTCTCTTTAAACTTATTTCTTTTTTCTTGTTACATTTATTCTTTCTTTCAAGTGTCTGCAGGGCTGCCAGGTACTTTTTCTCCTTGTCCCCTAAAAAATAAATCCCGAAATTAAAAAACAAACAGAGGATTTTTGAGATTTGCTTGAAAACGGAATAAAGAAAAAACGACGTTTTTAAAATCCTCGTATGAATTGGATGTAAGTGAGTTTGCAAGAATGTAACAGTGACAGCCTGATCTTACATGGATTTTCCTCACTTCGAAAACCGTGTTAAAAAATAAATTTCGAAACAAATTTAAAAGTATACCAGTACAAAATTCGCCTACAAAATAATGTGTTGAGTAACCAGAAAAACTTTTTTTTTTAATTTTCTAAGCTAATCCCGCGAAGCTCTACGCTTGTCTGCAGGAAATAAATCGGGAATCGATCCCGCAACCCCGGCGCTAATAGACTAGCTCACTACCAGCTAGCCTACCGGGACACGCACTTGTTATAGAAGTAGTTATAGAAGAAAGCTAATAAATAATGAGTGAAAGAAGCTATTCCTTTTAAAAAAGAAGCGAAGTTTAAACAGGAATTATTCTGACAATGCCAATTTAGCAAGAATATAAATAAAGTTACCAGATTTGATAACTCTATGCTAGATAAATTACTAAAGATAATGCAAATTGAAGAAAAAAAACTGTTCGTATACGCGAAGTTGAAAACATTAACGGAAATTTAACCTAAAACATTTAGTATTTGTTACATTTCTCACAGAAAACCTAAACTCCTCTTAAAACAGAAAAAATAAACAATAAACCACAACCCAAAAAGAATCAAATAAACTTGCATCCATATGTTTTAAGTGAGAACAAAACAGTAAACAGTAGAAAAAAAAACAATACTGAAAGAAATAAATATAAAAATATAAAAAAAAATATTACGAAAACTCTTCCTAATTTAAATTTTAATGTTTCCGTCGTTGCAAAATTTTTTTGAGAAATTATGTTTCAACATAATAATAAGGCTTTTTTAAACAAAAATACTGCTTGGCTTTAAGCGTTTTTCTCTTTTATGCACATTTTAATACCCACGCGTCACAAACAGCCACACAGAAAACACTAAGAGTTTTGAAAATAATGTGACTTAACCTCAGTTAAGTTTTGGTTTAAATGCAAAATAAAACTATCGAAAAGTATATAAAAAAAAAAATACAAATAAAAATAAGGGACAAATGCACGACACAGGAAACTGTGGTAATTTGTCACTATTTGGGAGTGTTTAACTAAGAGAAAAAAACTCTTAAATTTATAGCTGACAATAAATTGAAACTTTGTATGAATATGGCAGGCAGGCATGTGAAATCTAAACTCAAAAGCAAATTGCAGGAAAATTTTATGACCAGTGTAGTGTATTTATTTAAAGTTAGATATAGAATTTGGGCGTTGGAGTTATAAATTAAAGAATCATGTCAGCATTTGAGAAAATAGTGCATATGAGAGTTTTACAATTGAAAACAAAAAAAAAAAAAAATCTCAAAATAAAATCTGCAAATATCTTTAATATTTTTTGATTTGTATCGAGTTTTCCAGTAGGTAAAACACATCTTGTTTTTCACATTTCTTAAAAAAAAATGTTCGTATTTAATTATTGTTTTTAATATAATTTCTTACACGAAATTTTGTATTCATTTTTTACAAACTTACTGCCCGTTTGTAGAGTTACAAATACAATTACAAATTATATTCTCACTCAATTAACCGAGCAATAATAACTTAGACCTTCAGTCCGTTTTGCTGAATCAGACCAGAGTCTCTGGCAGTAATCGAACCCGCAATCCTCGCACTGATAGACTAGCTTACTACCAATTAGCCTACCGGGGCACTCCGGAGTAAAGTGGGCTTCGCAATTCGTTATAAGTTTAAAATGACAGTCAGTGCCATTTAACATGGCATCAAGAACGTTTGCAAATTAAAAATTAACCAAAACTCTCATTCAATTGCGGATACGTTCAGTGCGATTACGCCGGATTTTCTGTTAAAGAAACCTTCTGGTTAAATGGCTTTTTTAGGAGGCATAGTTATCGCATTTGAACCAGTAAGTACACTGAAAGAATTTTCTTCAGAATACCAATGAATTTTGACATTAATCCCATGAAAAATTGCATTAAAAAGGAACCTATGCAGCGCTTCGTTGGATCAATGAAACCTGTTTCATTAAAATGTATTTAATGAAACATTACATTAGATCTATGAATGTTATTCATTGGATGAATACTTTCAGAAAAGTAAAAAAAAAATTTTGTATTTTTTTTTTTTAATCAAAGTTGTTCTTATTCAACTTTTTTTTTAACCAGAGAGTCGCTGACGGGAATCGATCACGCAACCTCGGCGCTGATAGACTTTTTTTATTTTATTTTTTTTTTTAATTTTTTTTGAATTTTTTTTTTTATAATCTAAGTTGTTCTTATTCAACTTTTTTTTTTACCAGAGTCGCTGGCGGGAATCGATCCCGCAACCTCGGCGCTGATAGACTAGCTCACTACCAGCTAGCCTACTGGGGCAGTGTAGTTTTTGAATAAAAAAAACTATGTTTTTTGCCACTACTTAATTAAGAGCGTAAATATGAGATTAAATTGCCCATAACAACAAAAACAACGTTGATTTTTTTTGCTAACGCATAATAAAAAAAGACCATATAAAGAGAGAACAAAGAAAACTAAAAACATACCTATTTATGGATTGAAAGTTTTTGTTTCATTGCTATAATGACATTTTCATTGTCATAATGAAAATTTAAATTTATGAAGGCATGCTTTTTCGAAATATTTTTATACTTTTAATTATTGAGACTATAGAGTTATTTCAATGTTAAAAATAATTTTTTTTTCAATAATTGAAATCTGTTGCTTTTTTAAAAAAATTTTTGATTTCATAAATTTAATGGCATATTACATTAGATGTATGAAATAATTAAATCTTACATTTTTTAATTAACGATTAAACATATTTTTAAGGAAACTATAATTTTGTATTAATTTATGTATATAGTAATGATTGTATATTGTTTTTTATGTTCCCAATTAAAATTTTTTGTTTAACTTGGACAAACTTTAGTTTTTTTTTTAGTAATTACGAAATCCAATGAATCGATTTTAAAGAAAATACTTCATTATAAGTACGAAATTCCATTTGGACAATGACAATTTTCGTTTAACCAGTGAAATTTTTTTTATAAAAACGATTCATTAAATATGTGAAGCATTTTTCTTTCAGTCTAGCCTGAAATAATTCACAAGGTACAACTTCTTCCGCAAAAAGAAAATCCCACTGCAAAATGCATACATGTCGTTTAAAAGCAAACAAAATTTGCTTCTGTTAATGTCAGCTCAAATTTGCAGTATAAGAATTGTCAATTAAAGCGTGTTAAATTTTGTTCAACCATCTGACATCAACTGTTTGTGGCAGCAAATATACAAGTAAATCTATTTTTTTTTTTCTTTTTGCACATATTCTTTAAAAAAAATTAACATTTTTTCATTGTAAATAATTTGTTTTGTCGAGGGGAAATATCTCTGAGCAGATAGTGTAATTACTATCGAAACATTTCAGATCAACCTGTCAGTGAACGTGGGTTCGATCCCAGTGTCAGTCAAGAATGAAAAATTATCAATTTACTTTAATTAATTTTATGTTTTAAAAATTCCTTTCTTCACAATTTAATGAAAATTAAATTTAATAAAATTAAGCCTGATTAAAATATTAAAAATTTGGAATAAAAACCATAATCAGCTCAATAAAATAACCACAATACTAATTATTGTAATTAATTTTTACTCACAAATAATTTATATTTTTTTACCAGAAATTAAGGTTTTCTAAAGGCGAATTCACTACACTTAACATGTTATTTTCCTTTAATTCAAAAAAAAAAATTAACTTTATTCGCCATTTTTTAATGTTTACATTTATTTTTTGCTTTAGTGTTGCCAAGTTTGTTTTTGATTTGAGAATCACATTTCATAAGACTTTGATATCAAATTGATAGAGCATTGCATGTCAAATGTTTATATTCATATCATTGCCAATTTGAATTAAAATGTTAAAATCAAACAATTGAAAATTATTTGAGAATTGTTTGTTGGGATGTTATGAACTTAGGCGATATATGGTTTCACCAAAATCGAATTACTAAATACCGATAATGGAGCAAGTCATACCACACAACGTTGCCCGCGAATGGCCGTCTCTTTTGTGCGATTTAACCCCTTTAGACTTTTTTCTTTGGGGTTACAGTTGGACTATGCCAACAAGCCACTTATGTGCGTTCGAGGCATGGAAATTTGGTTCTTGCGTGTTCAGTTGTGTTAGCAAGAAACTAAACAGGCGGTTTGACGACAACAACAAGATGTAAATATAAAAAAAAACTATTTACGTTTAAACATGCTTCAGACGTTTTTCATATCTTTAATCAAAATCAAACAGCTTGTGTAGTTAATTTAGTCATTTACTAGAAAACAAAATTTCTTTAACGATTTTCTTTTAAAACATTATAATATTTCATTTAAAATTGCTTTTTTACACTTGAGCACATCTAAGAGGAATGCGTAAAAGATCTTGAAAATCAAAAAACTTATTTGCAATTTCACGTGTTTTAGCGAATAAAAATTTAGTGTTGGTATATAATTTTTGACAGGTTGTATCTTTTTTCTAGTGATGACACCAAAATTATCAAAAGATGTTGAATGAAACAACATGAGATATGAACTTCTTTTAAAGATGTAGAGAGATGTGGAATTTTAGCCCTGTACATTTTTTATGAGAAGATTATAAGCCCTTGTCGAACCAATGAAAGATCAGAGCAAGTGTAAAGACTATAAATACCATCTGGCAGCTTTTTTGCGATATGGCAACACTTAGCGAATGCAAAGAGAAATACGTGGTGCCAAATGACCAACCTTAAAATAATGTTTTTGTATTACCAGATGTATTGCATGATCTAGAACCAACATTTTTTTATATAACCTTAACTAAATGAGCCAAGGATTTCTTTAAAATAACGCTACTCAAACCCCTTTTTGACACCCTTTCCACTCTCAATCTTCTTTCCACACTTAACGTCGATTTACATATGATTTTCAACTCACAACTTGAAAAAATACAAGGAGATGATGCATAAATTTAAATATTAAAGTCAATTATATAAAATAATCTGAAAAAAATCCTTTATTTTAAAAAAAAAAAGGCCAAGGAGGAAGAGCAACAAATTGGGATCACGTAGGAAAAAAAATCACCCACATTTTTGAATCAGTAACAAAGGAATTTTTTTCCATAAAACAATAACAACCCACAACCATCAGTATTAAACTCCCTCACTACACATAAAGATGAGTCATCCTTTTTATGAAATACAAATTTAAGCGTATGACTAACATACAAATAAAGGGGAATGCAAAAAGTATTTGTATGTATATACAATTGTGGGTGTTAAACATCCCTTAGTTTTAGAAAAAAAAGAGAACAAAGAAAAAATATGATTTTTATTATGTTTGTTTTATAGGAATTCAAATTTAATGTGCATTCAAAAGAAATTTATAAATTTTGAAATATAGTTTAGAAAAAGTTTAAAAATTAAAATACCTTTTTGATGTAATCACAACGAAGTCTAATTAGAAATTATTTTACGTTTAATAACTGAAAAACTGTTTAAATTAACTTATCTTATGATTTGAAGTCCGGCAACTCTATTGTTTAGCAAAAATACAGTGAACAATTTAAAAATTAACCCCACGTTTGCACATGCAAGTGCAAGTTCGAAAAACTCAAAACACTCACACTTTTTCACTAGCATTCACACAATTTGTGTACTTTCAGCCAATCGGCTGTTTCCTCGATTTTTTGTTGATAATACGTATACACTACTTGCAAGTACATAATTACTTGCATGTGGAAACGTAGGGTAAGAGTTTGTGTCCCTTAAAGTCTGGTAGTTTTAAATTTCATGCTAAAAGTCGTTTTATAAGGTTGAACATTTGGCAAGACTTCAACCTCTTAACAATACATTTTAGCGATTTTTCCAAATCATGCAAAATATTAAACATAAGGAAAAGAGCAATATTTACAAAAAAAATTTTAACTTTTTTTACTCCTTAATTTAAGAGAAATGCAGACAAAAAGGATACATTTTTTTACAAAAATGTATGACAATGCTCTCGTCAACGGTAACCCTTGTTAGCACTACAATACCCAAAATATAACCTTAAAATCCCATATTTTGATAACATTGCTATCAAATTTCAACTCTCCTTCATACTCCCACCTTAAAATTTTTCTAATTTATAACGCCAGCTTAAAATAACTGCATATTCATCATATAATTTTAAGAGGATTTAATAAGATTACAAAAGGATCTACTCTTTAGACAAGATACTATACGATATAAATGCATACACGAAATTCAATAATGCAAGCAATTTAACCCACAGGAATATTTATAAAGCGCACACACTCCTTTTTATCGTAAAAACAAAGAAAAATTGCAAAAAAAAAAAAAAAATAAGGGTGCATGCAAAAAAAAACAAGCAAATGTTAACTATTTCCCAGGCAACAACAAGTGATTCAAGAAATTTAATATGAAAAAAATGTATTAGAGAATAAAAATTACAGGGATTAATAGACGACACACATGTTATTTTAATGGTAAACGCAGGGAAAATAAAAGATATAAGTTTTATATCACTAGTCAAACTACAGCAGCGAAGTAAAGCAACAATAACAGGAAAAAGTAGCCAGATTTTAAGTTTAATGGGGATTCTTGTGAATTTCTTTGGTTAAAAAGGATTCATGTATTATTAAACAATTAAAAATTGGGATCATTCTTTGAAAAGTCGGGACATGTCGCTGAACAATAGTGTTACCATATATTTTACAGTTTAGAGTTTGTACTTATTTTAACAAAATAATAAAAAGCAAATGTTAATTTGGTGATAAGATGAACAAACATGAGTTATAGCCTTTTTCTACTTGAGCACATCTTAGAGGAATGAATGGAAGATGTTGAAAAGTTGAAAATGAAAAAAACTTGTTTACATTTGCAACATCTTTTATCATCATAATTTTTACATTATAGCATTAAATTGCTGTCCTGCTATTCGTATGGATTCTAAGTGATACAGTCAAATCCCGATAATTCGTACCCCGATAAATCGTAATTCCCGATTATTCGTAATAAACTGTCGGTCCCTTGAAAAAATCTCGTTAATTCGTAAAATTTCCATACATTTTGGTCCCCTCGCTAATTCATAATTAAAACAGAAGTAAGGAAGAACATGTTAAATCAATTAAAATGGATAATCATTCAAAAAAGCAAACTTCGATCTACCAAAGGTTAAAATACAATTTGGTTTAAGGATTGATGTTTGACTATTGACGTCAGCAGTCGTCGATGGCTGCGGGTGTAAGACGGCAAATCCATCTGGGAGATCGAGTGGTTGCGATCGAAACATGTCATGGTAACCTGCCGGCCCGGGTTCGAGCCCCGGCCACGGTCAAGAATGAAAGATTATCAGTAACAATTTTAATTGATTTTCATGTTGTAAAATTCCTTTCTTCATAAAAATAATTTAATGAAAATTAAATTTAATGAACTTAAGCCTAAATTAAAATTATTAAAAAATTTTTTTTTCAAATAAAATCTTCTTTACCACTTATAAATCGTTATTGTTTGCTAACTACCACTTATAATTCGAAATAAAAACAACAGAAACATGGGAAGAATGATTTTTTGTTTACCGCTATTTTTTTTTTTTTTTTTGCGTGGGTTTTTGCTTGTGTGTGTGTTTATTTTCTTAAGATCAGTTTGTTACTTGAATAATTTTTATATATAAATTTTTAACAATTGTCTTTTATGTTTTTTATCGTGTTAGTAAATAAATTGAAAAACCCCGTTAATTCGTATTTATTTTATTTTAACCCCGTTATATCGAAACCCCGCTAAATCGAAAACCCCTATTATTCGTAAGAAATGGCCGGTCCCTTGCGATTACGAATTATTGGGATTATACTGTTTTTTCGTTTTTTTCTAGTAATTACACTAAAATAATCAAAAGATGTTAAATGAAACAACATAAGAAAGGAAAATCTCTTAAAGATGTTGATTTTAAACCTTGCACAATTCTTTTGAGAAGAGGTTAACATCGACTTTTTTCATAAACCGGTTGTCGAATATTTCGAATAGTTGCTATTTTATAAAACCCGATTTTCGGTTAAGCATTTCAAAATAACCATTATATTCAAATAAATGAAAAATCAAATTAGTTTTTGCAATAAAAATTAATTTGAATAAAAACAAAACAATTCACAAAGGTAAGGAGCCAGCAAAATACATAGTTATGATTTATAGTCAAAATAAACCAAACAAATGGCTTGGCAAACACACTCTTTGTTACCGTTTTGTGTTCGCCAATAAACAAGACTTTAGAGTAAAGAATGGTTTAAACAACGATCTGTTTTGTGGCAAAAAATTATACACAACGACTGAAAATGATTTGATTTGCTTCTTCATCAACGCCTTTACTCTGCAAAGTTGTCGCTGAAGTTATAGCATTTAGCACTAGAACCAACAAAAATACTAAAAATTTTTAATATTTTTGCAAACATGCTTCAAATGTTTGTTCAAACAGTGCCCACAGCCCAATCAACAATACAAAATGTTTGTACAAACGAAAATTTTTTAAATGCTTGCCAAGCAATTTGTGTGGGGTTATTATGGTCTTTAGAATCTTTAAAAACTTGTTTGTTTAACTTTTATTTTAAGCATAATTTCAAAATTTCTTTTTCTTTAAAATGTTAGTTAATTGAGCGCGTGTTGCGCTCGGGTTCGAAAAACAGGCATTAAGTAATATATTGACTAAATGAGAAATTTTAAATTCAAGGAAAGAAAAAACAAACATGTCTTCGAAAAATTTTGCGAATTCCAATCAAATTATAAGAAATTCCTTTTTTAATTTTAATAAACATATCAAAAAAAAAAAAACAATTTCCTTGTGCAACTTAATAAAATAAACTTAACTATTTTTATTCAAAAATCTATTACTATTATTTAAAATAGTAGACAAAACCTGTTTTTATTGTTCCAAAGATATCTAAAAAAAAAATACAAGAGTCATTATTGTAATTTTAATAAATTAAACATGATTGCAGCTGCAAATACTTTATCCATTGTTATTTTTTTATGGACTACAATATGCTTGTATAAATATACAAAAAAAAAATTCTTTAAAAAATGTTTATATATTATTATTATGTTTATATAAATGTTTATATGTAGCCGCTTTTATTATGGATATGGATATTGTTTTGAAAAATAGTTTTCTTTATTATGTAAAATTTAATTACACAATTTAAATAGAAAGGAATCTTTATACATAACAATAAATGAAAAAAACAACTACACTCCAAGAACAATAAGTTTACTTAACTTTTAACAATTTATAAAAATAAAAACAATACACAAAAACTTGTTTTAAAGAACCAATTATTTCAAGGTTCTTTTGCCAGTTCGTTTAATGAAAAAGATCTGGCAGCCTGATTTTGGCAAAATGTTGGATAAAAAAAAATAAGAAACAGTGTTGTGCACTAATAAAAACTAAAATTATTTGTAGCGATTACATGGCAATTTTTTGACAGATAAGAATGATTTTGTTTTCATAATCAAAACAGCTGACTGTCGATTTTAATATATACGTTACTTAATTTCGAAAAAAAAGAACAATTTTAAACGCAATATACACGCGGCAAAATGAATGATGTGGTAGCTTTACTAATGTAATGTGCAATGTCAGTTAAAAACAAATTATAACTAAATATTATAACTGAAAAAAGTAGCAAAGGCAAAAAAAACATGATTAATTCACTCGATGACTGTAAAAATGTTGCACTGTTTTATTTTACTTTATTATACAAATTTTCATAATTCAATATTTTTGTTACAACATACACACTGCGTTGTTACACATTATCTCAAAAACCTACTTAAGTGATTTAAATGAAATTTTCAAGATCATTTTTAACATTATTTGATTGATTGATGGTTTTATTGATAAACCGCATAACATATTGTAAATAAGGAAATAAATTATAGAAAACATTTTAAAAGTAATATGTATAGAAAGGAAAGGGAATAAATAGCGAAAATGTTAAATTTTAACATAAAGTATGCTACAAGCAAATAGTCTTATAATGAAAAAATCTAAATGAAGTTATATATATATATAATAATATAAAGACATTTTTCAATAGAATTATTTTTTTAACAGTAATTTCTATTTTAAATATTCTGCTTAAGAGAATTTTTGTAAAAACATATTTTTGGTAGAAATTTATCAGTTAAAAAGTATTTTCTACAAAAAATGTTCGTATAAAAGTTTTATTTATTTTTTATCTTAGAGTATTCTCTAAAGGCAAATTTTTTTTAAGATAATTTTCCATAGAAAACATATTTTGTAAGAGCATATTCTACTGAAAAGTTTTTGTTTAGGGTATATTCTTTAGACAATATTTTGTATGAGTAAATATTTACTATTATACAAACAATTTTTAAGGAGAGAATACTATTATACAAAAAATTTTCTAGAAATTATTTTAAACAAAACATTTTAAATCGAATTGTCTCAAGGACAAAGCTGTCTATTGTTTATAAAATATACATACTCTTAAAAAAACAATTTTCTATAGAAAATACTCTTATAAGAAAGCTTTTGGAAAGAAAATTTGCCTTTAGAAATATTTTTCTGCAGAAAACTTTCCACAAAAATATATTATTAAAACTCTTATACAGAAATTTTCTGTAGAAAATATAACTTTTAACTAATAATTTTCAACAGCAAATATTCTTATTCAAAATGTCTTCAAACAGAATATTTTCAATAGAAAATACTCGTAAAAAAGAAAAATTCTATAGAAAAAACTCTTATACATAACTTCTTCTACAGAAAAACAGTACAAAAATGTCCTAAAACAGAATATTTTTAATAAAAAATACTCTTGGAAAAAAACTCTAGATAAAACCCTTATACATAAATTTTTCTATAAAAAAAAATCTTAAACAAAAAATTTCTTATCATGCAAAATCTCTTATACGAAAGTTTTCTGTTACTACTAATCTTATACACCAAATATTCTTATACACTTTAAGTATTTTGCAAAAAAATGTTCTTTTAATGTACAGAAGGGACCAAATAAGATCTACCAATGTTAAATAAGTATTCCTCTTTCATTTTGTAATTTTAATTGTCTTTTTCTTTCTGTAGGTTTACAGAAAAGAATTAAAAACTGACTTCAATTAAAAAATTTGTGATATTAATAAAAAAAAAATTTATGAAATTTGCATTATTTAACAAATTAATAGAACTAATTTAATATTTTTTTATATTAACAAGATTTTCTGCCGTTATTTTGTTTATAATATAAGTATACGTTTAATTGACTTGATTTAATTGTTAATTAAAACTGATTTGATTTTTGATTAATGGTTTAATTGAAAAAAATTGGCGAGAATGGTTGCTGTGTAATTACTGAATTCTTTGGAATTTAAAATGAATGCATACGGACAGTACACAACAACGCGTTAAAATGATCGAATTTTTCTATTTTTGTCAACGATCAATAGTTATGACGCAGCAAAAATATCACTCCCACAGCCTTCATGATTAACAATTTGGTCAGTCGCTTTAAGGGACGGGGTTTTGTAAGCGACTGTCCTGTAAAAATGGCACTGAAGGCAACGTGGAAGCTGTGCGGCAGAGAGTTCAAAATCTGTCCATCTGTCCCAGCACTTCGTCGTTCCGGCCAATTGGGCATTGCTAGAACAACGTTGCAGAGAATTTAAAAAAACGTCTCTTAAGCCTTGTATGTACTCTGTTTCAATTTGTGAAAAATGTTTACCAACGTCTATTATTCCATACGAAAAACTTGAAATGTATCAATGTTGCGTATCTCACGAGTTTGTACGATTTGACGTTTTTAATCTTTCAAAGTATGCTACATTGTTTTGCGCATGTAAAAAAAACGCAAATGTATTTTACTAAAAAATAATTAGGATGAAAACTGTCACTGGTTGTGTTACACTACGTGACAATTTTTTGACCAAATGAATTTGACACCTAATCTTTTTTAAAAACACAAATAACGGTTATTGGAATATCTCAAAAACTGTTCTACTTTTGACAATTCTGACTTCATATTCGGATTCAGCGGAAAATTTTACATAGCTGACAGATTCATTTGGTCACGACTTTGTTGAAATTTTGTCACGTAGTGTTATTTAAGTTTTTCCTTTTTCATTTAATATTAAGTTTAAACTATTTTTCATTTGCTTAAAATTCCACGTAAAATAAATGCAGCTTGCATTTTTTCGGAGTTGTATAAAAATGTTGCCAAAAACATTTCTCAATTTTTTCCCAAATTGAACAGAGTACAACTTTATCAATGTTATTTTTATAGACATTCCTCACAAGTTTTTTTCATATGAGTTTTTACGTAAAATGTTGAACAGAGTACCAGGTTTTAGAATTCATCTATACAAAAATAAAAGCCGCTGCACCCATTTTCTTTAATTTGTTGCAGTAGCCTCGAAATTGAAATAAGATATCAGCAGGGGAAGTGGAACCCCCATGGGACGCCAATGTTTTATATTGCAAATCTTAAGAGCTGTTATAGTGAGAATGTGCAAACTTGGTAGGAGTCACTCTTATAGTGACACCTTTCAAATTAAAAATTAAGAGGGTAGGCGCAGGTGGAGCAATACTCCCCATAGGATTTATATACTAAATATCGCGTAACTGAAGAACTATTATGGTCAGAGTATTCAAACGTGGTTATAGCCACTATTATGGTAAACTATAAATTTTAAAATAATATAAATTTAGAAGAAAAATAATAAATACCGAATTTCTGAAGACAAAAGTCTTTAAGCTTTGTAGGACCCCCTTTTATGGTAAACTACACCTTTCAAAATAAAAATTAAGGGGGTAGCTGCAGGGGGAGCAATAAATAATATACATATACTGCATCAGTGATGTTAACCGTACGGTAATTACCCTTTTTTACGGTAATTTTGAGCCGCAAAAGGTAGCAAGGTAAATTTATTTAAAATACGGTAATTTAAACAAATTTGGATTTTGGGTATAAATATACGTACTTACATATGTTCGGTTTAAAGTTTTAACTTTTGAGAGGTGATTTTCAATTTAAAAATACATAGATAAATATTATAACAAAAAAAATTAAGAACATTATGTTTCTATAAATGTTTTCGTAACACCGATAAGTGCAAAATAAGAAAAATTTAATTACCGTTGTATATTAATAATTTTATATTTAACTTTTTGTTTGTTTAAAAATCAACAATTCACGTACGGATCAAATTCAAAATTATTTTACAATCTTATTCATAAAAAATACAATAATTTTGGTTAAAAATGTATTTTAAGACAAAAATTTAAATTCAGATTTTTCTTAAAACACATTTAAAATTTAAATAAATAGTTTATAAATAATGCTCTTATGTGCTGTTAACAAATGACAGGCGATGGACTGAGTCCTTTCATATAAATTTTACTACTACACAATCAATCGCCTGTCATTTGAAAACAGCACATTAATGTTTTGATTAAGAATCTTTGCGTACGGTTATTTCTTCTCAAAAACGGTAATTTTTAGAGGGCCGTACGGTAATGAAAGTTAACATCACTGTACTGCATCTACATCTGTGAAAGTGTTCAGTTTTCTCTGTCATTTCATCATGGAGAAACCCACAAACGAGCAACGACTGCAAATCGTTGAAATTTATTATCAAAATTCGTGCTCTTTGAGAAACGTTTTATCGAAAAATTGTGTTCAGCGATGAGGCACATTTCTGGCTAAATGGATACGTAAACAAGCAAAACTGCCGCATCTGGGGTGAAGAACAGCCACATGCCGTACAAGAGTTACCGATGCATCCCGAAAAAACGACAGTTTGGTGTGGTTACTGTAAAAGCATTTAAATTTAGAACAAGATGCTTTGTTATCAATAATCGAAATCTGTTTTAAAAAAATTTTACTAATTTCATTTTATTTATATTTATGAAAAGTGTCAGAATTACAGAATAAACAGAATTGCAGAGTACATAAAACTGAGTACCGTTCCCCAATCTTCTCACATTTTTCACTAACTTAAGAATTGCTGCAACAAAAATTGCAATTCTGGCCCATGTCTAACTGAGCTACCTAAACAAGAGCGGCAAGTATTTTTTAAGCTTGATAATTATATTTTTAATTCATTTGCAATAAAACAAACTAAAGCTACGGTCACACTTATTTAATATTTGACTAAATAAGCGTAACCCCTACTTTTGTTAATAGTTAGTGAGATTTAAAATGTTCTTACTATTACAAAATAAACTAATTATACAACTAGACATAGCAAAAAATCGTTTTTTGTAAGATGTCGTATTTAAATAAAAATAAATATTGATATTAAGTGAAATGATTTTTAATTTTGGTTGTTGGTCTCGTTTTTTTCGTCAAATAATTGATAAGTCTGACCGTAGCTTAACAGATCGCTTTATCAAACAAAATTTTGCAGCCGGGTGGTGTTGAATTCGGGTTCTAAAGGTTGTTTCGTATAAAATGTATGAAAATTACTAATGACTTGAAAAAAACACTTGCCGCTCTTATTTAGTTGGCTCGGTTAGAAAATAGTATTATGATATTCGTAAACGATATAAATACGACAAACTTTCTATGTGTTTTTTTTTTCGTCATTATCGTAAAATTTAAATGGTATCGACAAAAATGTCAAACAACTACGACTGAATATGTTTTTAAAAAAGGGGTTTTTAACACTCATTTCTAATTATTTTTATTATTAATTATAAAATTTTGTTTATAAAGAAACTTTAAAAATCATTTATTTTTATCTTTACTGATAACAAAAACAGACTATTGAGTTTTAATCTACAGGTGAATTTTAAGCACTTTCAATATATAACAAATTAGTAAATTTACAATTCAATGGAACGTAGAAATGTGTCATTAAAACAACAATAAAGTATAGAATCTCTATTTGAATAGCAGCTAAAATGAATCATATTGAAAAACACACATATCGAACAAAAGAATTTACAAATTAGCTAAATATGGCATAACTAAATAAAATCTGGTGGCTATTTATTGCTTTCTATTATTTAATAATTAAAAATAGAAAAAATTTAGGCAATAAAAATAATTAATTAAAATTTGTATTAAAAGAACAAACATGTGTTATGTTTGAGCAAATAAATGTTGATTGAAATTTAATTTGTTTAAAAACAAACAAATTTTTAACACTCTGCAGGTGGCCCGGCCCCTATTTCTAAGTGAACAAATATTTCTTGTTTTTTTTTTTTTTTTTTTTTTTTTTTGTATAAATTTTAATATTTTGCATAATTTTAAGAGAAAGTTTTATATTTAAAAGACTTAAAAACTTACAAAATATTGTTTAAATTTGCTTACCTGTAAAAAAAGAGAAAAATTAATACATACGTACATTTTTATTAAAGAAAAAAAGGATAATAAACTCATAAAAATGATTAATGGTTATTTTTAAGATGGAAACTTTTCAATGTTATATGGCAATGAAACCAATAATTATTTGGATTTTTTAAAGCTCTTTTCAGGAACTTGAAATGCTATTTCTTTGTAGAATAAAATAAAATAATGAACTTATTTTTATACAAAAACTTGATTATAGAAAATAGTTTTACATAATAAATAGTCTTATGTAAAGAAAAATATACAAAATTTTTTTAGAAAACATGTACTCTTATACAAAATGTTTTAATACTTTTATACAGAAAGTTTTCTATAGAAAATACTTTTACACAGAAAAAATTCTACAAATTTATACGAAAAATTTTTCTATAAAAAAAATATTCCTATATAGAAAATTTTTCATAGAAAAAACTCTTATACGGAAAATTTTCTACAAAGAATTCAAATATAGAAAAATTTCTTTAGAAAATACTCTTATACAAAATGTTTTAATACTTTTATACAGAAAGTTTTCTATAGAAAATACTTTTACACAGAAAAAATTCTACAAATTTATACGAAAAATTTTTCTATAAAAAAAATATTCCTATATAGAAAATTTTTCATAGAAAAAACTCTTATACGGAAAATTTTCTACAAAGAATTCAAATATAGAAAAATTTCTTTAGAAAATACTCTTATACAAAATGTTTTAATACTTTTATACAGAAAGTTTTCTATAGAAAATACGTTTACACAGAAAAAAATCTACAAATTTATACGGAAAATTTTTCTATAAAAAAATATTCGTATGTATATAGAAAATTTTTCATAGAAAATACTCTTATACGGAAAATTTTCTACAAAGAATTCAAATATTGAAATATTTCTTTAGAAAATACTCTTATACAACTTATTTTAATACTCTTATACAGAAAGTTTTCTATAGAAAATACTTTTACTCAGAAAAAAATCTACAAATTTATACGGAAAATTTTTCTATAAAAAAATATACGTATATAGAAAGTTTTTCATAGAAAATACTTTTATACGGAAAATTTTCCACAAAGAATTCAAATATAGAAATATTTCTTTAGAAAATACTCTTATACAAAATTTTTTAATAGAAAATACTCTTTTATAGAGAGTTTTCTATAGAAAATACGTTTATACAGAAAAAATTCTACAAACTTATACGGACAATTTTCTTTAAAAAAATATTTGTATATAGAAAATTTTCTATAGAAAATACTCTTAAACGAAAAATTGTTTACATTAAATTCGTTTATAGAAAATTTTCCTTCTAAAATACTTCTACGCAGCAATTTTTTATAGAAAATATTCTTATACAGAAAGTTTGCTATTGAAAATAAATACTCTTATACAGTTAAATTTCTACAAAAAAATATTCGTATATACAAAATTTTCTCTTTAAAAATAACACTTATACAGAAAATTTTCTATAAAAAGTACTCTTATACAAAATTCTCTCTATTTAAAATACTCATATATCAAAACAAAATTAAAAATAATACAGTTTTACAGCCTGTTAAACAATTTGGAAAGTTGACGTTCACATAGAAAACTTCTTTAAGAAACACTTAGTTTTGAAAATAGTTTTCATATAAAATTCGAACGTTTACTTTCGAAATTCTTGAACAAGCTATTGTAAACTTTTTGGAGATTAAATGGTCCTTCTAAATATTTTAAATACAAGAAAAACTCCAATTGATTAAAAGTCTAAACAGCTTTACTTTACTTTACCTTACTTTAAAACATCTAAAAAAAACATTTCGATTCCTGATTCGAATACAGTGAAGAAGTAAACGAAATAATTGCATTCTTTCAATGTCATGTTCGCAAGCAAATACGGCATATTTTTCTATGTGTCATTGATTTTTGCAACAAGTTTTAAATTCATAAATACATTTTTGTGTTCATATTTAATATTCACATTACACAAATTGGTTGAAGGTAAAAACTTTAATTTAAATAAATTTTCAAACAATAACAAAAATAAAATTACACACAACAAAATGAGTGACAAGAATCACAATTAAGACGATGGGACAAGGTAGACAATTTAGGTAAAGTATTCCTAGTATAAAAATAAATTTTAAATATATTTTTGAAAAGAATAAAAAATATATGTATGTTCGTGTGAGTAATACCAGTAGTGAGGAAAATTCATTGAAATGAATTACTCTAGACATTTTTGTGCAATAAAAGATTTAAAATTTATTAAGATTTTGCTGATTATCTATAGGAGATTGTCTGCATTCTCTTAAGTATTAAAAACTTCCGTTTTTTTAAAAGTAATTTCCGCTCCAGCTTTTTTTCTCAATGATAACATCATAAAAAGGAAATAAACTTCTTATAAGTCATTGCACTACACTTTGGTTTTCACGAGTGTCCAAAAAATTGTTTTAAAGTCAGTTAAGTATTAAAGTTAAGTAAACATATAAAAAGACTGCGTTTTACTTATTTTTTACGTTTTTTCTGATATTCTTAAGAAATTGCTTTTAAACTTGCAGAGAAAATTAACTTGGAAATCAATATTGTTTAAAAATCACAATCAGATAAAACAAAGTGGTTAAATTTTAAAAAGATTGTGATGAAAGGGTAAGAAAATACCTAATCACAAACGATTTTCTGTAGAAAATACTCTTGTCAGGCCTGTCACAGAAATCAATTCCGATCGAAAGTGATTTCGTTTTATGTGAAGCTAGATACGAAAGCTCTTCCTTGACAGGCCTGTGTACTCGAATTTTCTTTAGAACGTATTTTTATACCTCAGATTTTTCTATAAATTTTTTTATAAGAAAAAGATTTTGCTTTAAGCGAAGATTTTCTATAGAAAATACTCTTATACAGAAAATGTTCTATGGAAAATACTATTAGGCAGAAGATTTTATAAAGAAAATACTGTTATGTGTAAGATTTTCTATAGAAAATACTCTTATGCAAAAGATTTTTTATGGAAAATACTCTTATGTAGAAGATTTGCTATAGAAAATTCTTTTATGCAGAAGATTTATGTGCAAAATATTCAAAAGCAGAAGTTTTTCTATTGAAAATATTCCTAAACAAAAGATTTTCTATAGAAAATATTCTTCTGCAAAAGATTTTCTATAGAAAATGCTCTTGTGCAAAAAATTTTACATAAAAAAAAACTCTTATGCAAAAGATTTTCTATAGAAAATACTCCTATGCAAAAGATTTTTTATAGAATATACTCTTGTGCAGAAGATGTTCTTTAGCAAATACTCTTATGCAGAAGATTTTCTATAGAAAATACTCTTATGCAGAAGATTTTCTATAGAAAATACTCTTATGCAGAAGATTTTCTATAGAAAATACTTTTGTGCAGAAAATCTTTGTGGTAGATATTCGAATGCCGAAGGTTTCCTATTGAAAATACTCCTATGAAAAAGATTTTGTATAGAATATACCCTGATGCAAAAGATTTTTTATAGAAAATCCTTTCATGTTAAAGAATATCTTCTACAAGAAATACTCTTATACATAATATTTTTTTGAATTATTCTTATACAAGATATTTTCTATAGAATATATTATTATACCTATAGAAGGTTTTTTTTTATAGAAAGCACTCTAATACATATTTCTATATAAAAAACTCTTATACTGTAGATTTTGCATAGAAAATATTCTTATAGAGACGATTTTCTTAAGATGATTTTTTAGCATGATTTTTTTAGAAAATATTCTTATTAAAAATATTTATTTATTAAGATTTCTCTTACAAAAAAATATTCGTATATACTCTCACATTTTTTTACATCTGGCAGCTTCTTTAATTTTACGTTAACTGTAATTTTGTAAATAAAGTTTTACCATTTTGTGTATTTGCTTGCATCTCATTTTTAACTTTAGTTAAACATATTTATTACCTTAACAATTGACCTACGCAAGCTTAAGACTCTCTAAGGAATGAAAAACTTAAATGTCTAGAATAAACTATTCAAACATTATATGGCTTTTATGTCCTCATAATACAAGCACAACTATTCCAAACACACACATACACACACATCGATAAGCTTAAATATATAAAGCCACGTGAGTAAAAAGTACATAAAACTGCAAATAAAAACGAGAAGAAAATCGATGATTGCGATAGGGTGTGGTCCAGACCAGCGTTGCCGTTTTGGTTACTTTTAACCAAAACTGGTTACTTTTTTTCTCAATGTGTACTTGTGTACTTTTTTTCCATTTTGGTTACTTTTTTTCAACACAAAAATAACCAATTTTTTGTTTTGGAGCAAGAACTACCCGCTTCGCTTTTTGGACCTTTAAAAATTGTGTGTGGTATTTGTGCATCTTAAACCAATACTTTTTTCATCTAGTTAAAAATAATTTTTTTAGAAGCTTAAGCTTTAACAGACTATCAAGTGTAAATGGCCATTATCTGCTACTCTTCATGCTTCATATGGCTAACTGAAACACTTTTCTAGATAAACGATAAGGTCAAAGGCCCTTCCGATCCGATCCCGTTTAATATGAGTATATTCCACTGGGCTAAAATCATCTATAAATTAAAGATCTACCGCAAAATGTAGCTCAATTTTGCACTTTAATAATCTACACACAGTAAGAGCTCTTCATAATAAAAGAATGAAAGCTATAGCTCATAAAATTTTTAAAAATGACGAAAATAAGTTTAAACTTTGTAGAGGAAGTGCCACTTCTACTAAAAATTTCGAAAAATTGTATATCCTTTTGTTCTTTCCCGAAATCGGTCCAGCGGCTAATGAGCCTACAAGATACAAACAAACAAAATTTCTTCTTTAGACATATTTTTAAACTGAACTGCGAACAAAATAGTACTTTTGATACAAAATAATTTTGGTTACTTTTTTTCGCTTTTGGTTACTTTATTTTTACATTTTGGTTACAAAATTTTTTTGGTCGTGGCAACGCTGGTCCAGACTAGGCAAACAACAGACACGAACAGACAAAATAAAAACAACATGTATTGGTTTTTCCTGAAAAAAAAAAAATTATAATAAAAACTTCTAGCCGTACATGGCAAGAAAGAAAATAAATAATGGAAAATAATCTTTAGATAAAAAAAAACCTTTAAAACGGAAGGTGGTGATGGCGGCGGGTGGTGGTTGGTATAAGTCTGAGTGCTTGCTTCAAGTTGAAGTAACATTTACTTTGTGTCTTTGTTTAGTTGGCCTTGAGCATATTTGGTGCAGTGCTGATGACGAAATTTATATTTCTATTACAACACAATATGATTTCAAAGTTTTTATATTAATTTTGTGCTCTTAATTGCAATAAAAGAAATGGCGGTAGTGTGCTGCCATTCATAGCATTGGCTTCACGTCAGGGATGATGTTTGTCAATATTTTCTTAATAAATTGCCAACTTTATGGGGGGAGAAGCATTCAAGATGGAATAGACGTTTGCATTAAAGTTCACTTAACAGGGGTAAGTGTTTAACAAGTGTGTTGAAATTGCAATTTTTACACTTGAAATGAAATTACGAAAGTAGCAAAGAAATGCCAAAGGAAACAACTTTTTTTTTTTTTTTTTTGTTTTACAAGGAAGGAAGTAATCTGATAGGTGGAAATACTTTTTTTTAAATTGTTTCAAATCAAAGTTTTTGAAAAGAGTATGTTAAAGTATTTTCTATAGATTTTTTTTTTTTGTATAAACGTACTTTTTTTATCTTTCTAATAGAAAAAACTTTATTTATTAAAAAAAAATTTACTAAGGTATACTTTACTGTCTGTTTATCGATTTGAGAACGAAGACGTCGATCGCTTTACACACATTTAAAACAAAAACAAATAATTTTTTGTTTACATGTAAGTTAAGCGAACGAAGTCTTCGTTCGAAATCAATGAACAGGCCATAAAATATGTTCATACAGGGTGGCACATTAGTAACGTTATGATTTATTTAATGAAAAACTTGTTTCTTTCAGATTTTTAAACGTTGATATTTATAAAAATTTTTATTTTAGTTTGGAAATATGTTCACATTATGTTTAAATGGTGCGCATTGTTTGCTTCGACCTGACGTGCACTTTAAAGATGATTTCTTTTGGGATATTCGCCTTAAGGTAGAAGTACATAACACGCGTTAATTCGTCGACGTTTGTCGTGCATTTAAAAACATTAGCGCATGAACAATTCCAAGTTACACAACGCGCGTTACAAAAGCCGTTCCTGTCAGCTGTTTTTGATTTGTTTACTTATTTGTGTATTAAAAACGGATTCGAAAGTATATCAAGATTTTATTATTTTATTGAATTTATTCTTTTTATATAAATATTGTATGTTTTTTAAGCTATTCAATAAGTTTTTCTTTCATTATTCACAAATTTGTTAAATTATTCTTTTTTCTGTCAGCTGATTACTTGTCAAAAATACTCAACGCGTTAAAAAGTTCAAAGTTAACCAAGTTTCTGGCGCAAACGCGTCAAAATATTTTGCATGTAGCTTGCTCTATAAAAATACACTAGCTTAACTTTTTTTGACAGAAGTTTTCGGAGCTCGCGCGCACTGACGCGTGCTATGTACTTCTTCCTTTACGCTGCTGGCTAGTTCTTGGCTTATTGGCTTACACCTTATCCTTAAGCTTACCCCAAAGAAAAAATTTGCGAAACGGTAAATGGCGCGAAAGGTCGGAGGATAATTAAAATCAGAAAAAACGCGATATTATTCGATCGTTTAAAATTTCGCGCAGGAGAGCCATACTTGCCCAGCTGTAGCTCCATCTTGCTGGAACCACAATTCTAGATTTCAACCAATGCCCGTTACTGAATGCCATTCACATTTACCGCAACTTGTTTGTCGTGAATATAAGTGGGTGTATTCGATGTTCAACAAATATTCTTGGATTTCGGGTGCAACAAAAAATGTATCCACTTATTAGATTATAACGTTACTTATGCGCCACCCTGTATAGGTATTAAGAATAAGTAAAAACTGCTGTTTCTGCTTTGTAATCACCTTTTCCATGTGATAAACTGTGAAATATCACAAACACAAAAATTTATCACACGTTTGTTATTCTACAGAATGTTATTGTAATTACTCCAACCACCCACCACTTTTTGTCTGCGGTTACCGGCGTGAGGCTACAACAAACGAAAAAAAAACTATTTAAATACAATAAACTGTGGCCCTAGCACACGTTTGCCGTGTTAATTATAAGAGACTGCAACAACAAACAGACAAAACGGACTGACATTCATTCAGTTCTTCTTCAATAAACTAAACAATAAAACCTAAAGAAAAAAACAGATCCATCGTGTACCTCGGGCTGACTTGTACTTGTACAGCCAATAAATTCTATAGCGTTAATTGTTTGACGCTTTGTAAATATATTTATTTTTGTTTTCTATTTCTTTATCCATTTGAGCTTTAAATCATTGTTCTCTTACTTGCAGTTAATCAGAAGTCGTCTGGTCTATTATTGCCTACCCAAACCCATCCAAATCACTTTTTGTTATTATCGTTATGTATGTCTGTCCGTCTTCTATTCTGTTTTCACTCTCTAATTGTTCAACTGTTTAATTTCTTTCACAGTGTCATTAATTTGTTTTTTAAATTGTGTTTTTCTTTTGTAAAACTAGACGAAGAGCATTTATTTGTTGTATGTATTGTGTTTATGGAAAAAAATGGATCATTGTGGTTTGTGTCAATGATCTTGGGGATTTGTGCTATTTGTTAGGAAAAAATTTACAAATAATGCGGAAAATCTAAACGGTTGTAACCTTGATTTCCAATTATCATGTAGATATTGTTTATTTATTTCCGCCAATGTCAAATGGAACATCAGTAAGAAATTCAGTAAGTCTGGGTTTACGCTATGAATGTTTTCTTTCAGAAAGTATGGATTTATAGGAAATAGAGGAAGAGAACAGGGTATTTTTCTCTACCGTCTCACCAATAAATTCGGACTTTCTGATAGGAAACTTTAATAGTGTGATCCCACACTCAGGCCTGCCATATTTGCCGATTTATCGGCATTTTGTCGATTTTTTGCCCCTAAATTATTAAAGTGCCGATTTGCCGATTTTTTGATTAACACTTAAAAGACGATTACTTTTTTTTGTTTGATTATAATATACTAACTTTAAGCTATACTGAAATAGTTGTAACATTGAAAAGAGACAACTGTTATTAAGACAGCGCTTCTACTAAAGAAAAAGGGGTTAGTTTTATTCAATATTATATGCAGTGTTTGTAATGTGTTGGGTTAATACATTTTTATTTGAAAAATATTCCACTATGAAGAACTAAAGACCAAAGTTAAAAAGAAATAGTTTTTAAACCTAACATAATTCAAATTTTCATATTATTCGAATGTGTAGTCTAAGTCAAATTACAATCCTCAAAAGCTTTTATCCTTCAATATTTTCTAGGATAATTTTCTATGCACTATCACCATGAGAAATAACTTCCCAGATTCTATTTGCAAAAATAATTCAGTTAAAATTTATTTTTCTGTAAGGAAAATATAAAACACTTTCTGCCGTATTCATAAAAAATAAAACAAATTTAAAATGTGTTTTAAAGCAAAATTTTCATACAAATTTTTCTTAAAATACAATTCAAATCTATTTTAATTTTTATATAAATACAGCTGTTTATATTTGTGTTTGAAAATGGATTGATAAATTAAAAGAATAAAGGTAAGCTAAATTTATATTCACTATTAATGAATATAATTTAAACAAAAATTACTTTGATAATTAAATAAAACATTTTTTATAAGATTATAACGCAAACTATGTTAGTACATACTTAATAAAAAATGGAGCCTCCAACGAAGCTGGTTTGTAAGGGAGAAACATAAAAGTTTCGCTTACCATTGCGCTTACGGAAGACATGAATTTTATATGGCGAGTTCCCACTTTTTTAAAGCAATACATTTTTGACACCTAATGCGCATTATTCAGCGCATATAAAAATTGTTGGATGTAACGAATAGCTTTACACACTGAATGTTTTGATACAGGTTTTTTTTAGTATTCTCCCTTACAAACCTGCTTCGTAGTAACACAGCGTTTACATTTGACATTAAGAAAATACATATTAGTTGCCAAAAACCCTACTAACTGTCTTCGTGACGTAGGCGTCCAGACAGTAGTTAAATAAGAAAGTTAAAAAAACTTTTTATTTAACTACAATTTATTTGTAAAACGTTTATTTTGATTGATTCTTTTGTAATTTCATAATTTAAAAACATTAGTTAATGCTGAATTGTTCTTATTTGTAAGTAAGAATAGGATTTATTGTATTTAAAATAAGTATTTTTAATTTGCCGATTTTTGCCGATTTTTTTAAATTAAAGTGCCGATAATGCCGATTTTTTTTTTGAAAATATGCCGAATTTTTTATCAAAATCATCTGGCACCCCTGCCCACACTATACAAACAAACTCTCTAAGAAATTTCTCTTATAAAAGAACATTTTCTACTGAATTTTTATAAATTTTTTTTTAGAAAAATTTCAGTAGTAATTTTTCAATACACCGACAAAAACATTATTTTCATTTCGTTCACAATACCTTTCAAAATAGATGTGAAAGTCAGCAGTCAGCTGATTGCACGGCTAATAACTAATTGGCAGATTAAAGTGGCTTAGCTTTTCGACAAAAAAGAAGCAAATGAATAACGAATATCTGCAGATTTTCGTTGGGAAAAAACGATAATCGCTTAATCAGAAAACGGCCAGCATACAGTAAGAGCCACTTTTTGGGTTTTAGATTAAAGTTAATTTAATTCTATAATTATCTTATCTGAGAATTAAGTTAATCTACTATCAATTGAAAATAATATTTTTGAGTGCTGGCTTAAAACCATGTAGTGTTACCATATCAAAGCAATATGGATGTTTTCAAAAAAGAAGAAGAAAATGCGCGAATTTAATTTTGCTTACAAGGTAGAAATTTGTGTTTGTGTTTAAAGAAAAAATATATTAAAGAAATAATATAGAAAAGAAAAATTATATAAAACAGCTTAGCAATATATCATTTTTTAAAAATTATTTTTTGTTTCATATTTTTGCAACAGTTAAACATAACCAAACATGAGTATGTTGACAGTGTAAGTTAAGGCTTCAACCACTACCATTGGCTGCTTAAACTAGCAAAATAAAGTTAAAAAATACAACTCAAAAAGTAAATACGGAGATTAAAGTTAATTTAATCGCTAATCTCTAACCCAAAAAGTGGCTCTAAGTGGCTCTTAGGAAAATAGTCGTATACCAAAAATAAAACTGTTATAAAGAAAATTTCTATTGAAAATACTATTATATACCAAAATTTTTTATAAAAAATACTTTAACACTTAAATACTTTCTCTAGAAAATACTCTTATACCCAAAAAATTGCTTAGAAAATACTCTTGTATTAAAATTTTTTTATACTTATATTATAAATGTGAATGATTGGATGTTAAGATGTTTGTAATTTGTGGCTCAGTCACGCGAAACCCGCGCAATGGATTTGGATGAAATTTGGTAGACAGATAGCTTATGGCCCAGATTCAAATAAACGAAACTTTTCTAAAAGAGAAATCGGGACAAAAATTGGTACTTTGGTACTTTTTCTCTTTTTGATAAGTTTGGTAAACAGATTGCATATGGTCAGGGTTAATATATAGAGGGGGTGCTTTAATACCATGGGAGATAAGGCCATGATGGCTTTATCTCTCATTCAAAAGGGAGATAAAGTCTTTTATTTTTTTCATTTGAATGGGAGATAAAGCCATCATGGCCTTAGATCACATAAGTAATTTTAGAAAATCTCTCTTATCTCTCATTTCAGTTTTGAAGAACTTTTGCATTTTACATTGATTAATAGTTTTCTTATTTTTATAATTAAAAGGTAATGATTTTCCCTTTTACTAAAGTTAAGTATTGAAATCTGGCTTCGCATACTAAAGTTTTTCTGCGTGGCGGCCTGCGGCCGCGCTTAAGGGTTTTCTCCTCCAGTAGGACACGGCAGGTGGCTTCGCTGAATAAAGTTTTCCTACGTGCGTCACAAGAATAAAAAAATGACTTTTCCCGGAAACACTAAAGTAAAGTATTAGAATCTGGCTTCGCATACTAAAGTTTTTCTGCGTGGCGGCCTGCGGCCGCGCTTAAGGGTTTTCTCCTCCAGTAGGACACGGCAGGTGGCTTCGCTGAATAAAGTTTTCCTGCGTGCGTCACAAGAATAAAAAAATGACTTTTCCCGGAAACACTAAAGTAAAGTAACAATATTCTGGAAAAATATGACTTTAACTCACATTTGCGAAAAAAAAATATGGCTATATCTCTCATTTCGCAAAATTTTAAATATGACCTTATCTCTCAATGATTGTCCAATAAGGCCATTATGGCTTTATCTCCCATTCAATTGAGCAATAAAGCCATCATGGCCTTATTTCGCATGACTTTAAAGCACCCCCCCCCCCCCCCCTAATATATAAGGTACTTTTCAATGGATAAAATTATTACTTTTTAAGGGGTAAAATCGGAATGAATTGGTACTTTTTCTCTTTTTTTTTTATATAAACAATTATAGCATACATTAACACACAGTGTAGTTTTGCGGGTCTCATATGAGGAAAAGCTGGTACTCTTTTAACTATGGTACTTTTTGTATTTTGGAAAAATTTGTTATAGATATAGCATATGGCCCAGATCTAATTTTATATACCCTATATTTTAATGTTTATAATGTAAAAAAAAAAAAAAAAAAATTGGTACTTTTATTATTTTTTTGTTTACTTTTATCTACATCGTTACTGCAGAAAATATTGTTGTTTTCAAAATATATTTAATTGATACTATAAATTTGTTTACTGATGCAAATTTAATACATTTTTTAAATAAAATCACAATTTTTTTAATTGAAATCAATTTTTATTTTTTTCTTATACACAAAGATATTTATAGAAAATATTCGCCTATATTGAACATTTTTGTTATTAAAACATTTTTTAGTAGTTTTCTTACTTCTTGAAAACTGCAATTTTTAAAATACTTTTTAAAATATACCCTCACATCAACTCATAAATACTAAAAGTATGTCAGTTATAATTAAAACAAAACTAACAACAAAATTATAAGTTTTAGGCTACAAAGCTAAAGAAATATGCTGAAATGCTTTTGTCGTTGAAACTTCTTTCTCATCTCTCCAACATCATTTAGTTAGCCAAAGCAACTAAATACGATAATATTTTTTTCATTCTCTTGTTATTCACTTTTTTGTTATTAAATATAGAAATTTTTTTGTTTACAGAATTTGTTAAGTGTGTAGATGAATTTATAAACAAGAGATTTAAAAAAAGTTTCACTAACAAGTTTATAGATATTTATTAGCATATTAAAGAAAATTGTTATTTATAAGCATATGAACATCAATTTAAAAAAAATGTGTAACGGTTATTTTGAGTTTCTTCTTAAAAGGGGAAATATTACTTTTTTACAGTATTTATGTTTGTCTATCATGCAATATTTAAAAATAAACAAAAGTTTTTGAAAAAAATTTCCATTATTTTTCTGACGAGTTTAGCTCTGGCTTTCAGTTTTTTTTTTAGTTCTTTCAATTGTTTTAGTTTTTAAATTTAAAATTTCTTTTCTAGAGTTTTAAAATATGTATGTATAATAACTATTTATTTAAGTTGGTCAGTTAGCGGCAATATTGATTTGATTTGACGTTTGTGAAGATAAATAGGGATTTAACTAGCGGAGATATCCACCACAATTTCTTAACAGCAACTATTTGCAGTTAACATTGCATTTAACAGTGCTTCTGTAATAGAATAAAGTGTATTTAGGACGATTTTCAAGGAAATGGAACTGGTTGCAGATAAGAATATAGTTCTTCGGAGGATTCTGGTAGTGGGATATCAGAAATAATTTTGGAGTTTCAGAAATTCAGATTTGAAAAATTTCGTTTTTTACGGAGATTTCTGACGAGGATGAGTGACCATTTTCGAAAAATATAGAATGTTACAACATCTACACATATAGATGTATTTATCTACATTGATAATATTCGACACAAAGAACCTTTTTATGAATATGATCATCTGTCCCAAATAGAGTACAATCTCGAAAATTTGTCTCTAAATACTGTGGTGTAGGGCAGTATATGGTCGGATTTGATTTATTCGTTTGATTTTGTTGTGGTCCTCTTAGTTATTTACGCCAAATTCGCTTTTGTTATCGTAGTTATTGTTTTCTTCTTAATTTTTTTTTTTTTTTTTGCTTGGTACTAACTTGTTATAAACGTCGTCGACTGCTTAACGCCACATAAAGCAACAACAACAAAATTTGAATACTTCGAAAAAAATAATTCCTTAACAACATAAAAATTATACCTATTAAAGTGAAATTTTTATATTTTTGTTTTTAAATTAGTTTTTTCATTTAATGAAAGTTTTATATGTTAATGTCATGTATGTGTGCAAGTGTTTAATAATAATTTAATTTAAACGAAATTAACTCCACCTTTCATTTGTTTATTTAGGTATTAAATATAAAAAAATATATTAAAACAAACAACGATAAAAAAATTATTGACCCAGATAACTAGATTTTTTGATAGTTAACTAATTAATTATTTATGGAAAATTAAGGTAAATTACAAAAATAAAAAATTTTCTTAAAAAACTAAATTTAAAAAAATATTAACAACTTGTCATCTACAATTAAAAAATTTTAATCTTAAATTTGCCCATAAATTAATTGGAGTATATTATATTAAAAACCGCATATAAAAAAAATTCAACATTTTGGAAATATAATAGTTAAACTTATAAAAAGTGATGCAATTTTTACAAAAAAAAAAAGAAAAAACAGCAAATAATTTTAAACAATGAATCAACATAAAAAACTACAATCTTTTAAAAATGTTCTTAAAGACGCCGCCAAAAATCTTATTAAACCTCAAAAGTCAAATATTTTATTAAACAATCTCAAATTTTTCAGAAAATGGCATTACAAAAAAAGCCAAATCAAAAAAGTCTAGACATCAGGAAAAATTTTATGTTATATGTATGTATTAACGAAAAAAGTAGCAAAACAAAAAAGAACAAAAATATAAAACACACACATACTGACCAGCGTTACCCCGGCCAAAGAAAATTTGTAACCAAAACATAAAAAAAAGAAACCAAAAAAATAATCAAAATATGTATGTACTAAAAAAAAACTATTTTATTTGCACTTCAGTTGAAAATTATTAGTGTACGACCGATTAATCGGCTTCGGCTTCAGTAATAGGCAAAAATGGCTAATCGGCAGGGAAACCAGAAATATGCTCTAAAAACGCGTTTTATGCGCATTAAATATGCAGTAAAAACTTGAAAATAAGCCCTGAAAACTGTTAAAAACATGCTACAAACCATGATACAAATACACAAGGTAGTTCCACTTCTCTCTCACAATATTTTGTTTGAAGTTTATCGGAATTATTTGAAGTTAGTTTTGTTGTAAATATTAAAAAAGCGTTGCCACATATAAAAAATACAATAAATTTCTTTTTGGAAATTATTAGTTCAAATGTGTAATTTGTATTACAAATTATCCATATTTTATTTAGATTTTAGTTTAATTGTGTTAAACTATTACTAAATAAATGTTAAACAAGTAAGAATGTGTACTTGGCCATATAATACCAAGGCGAAATCTCTACACGTCGCGGAAAAAGCCTGCTTGTTAGAAATGGTTGACATTTTGAACCGTAAGCACTAACAATGCAGTCCAAAAAAACCTTTGTTATTTCTGTAGTTTTTGTATTGCCTCAAGTAATTCGCCTTGTGTGATACCATATGGCACACAAAGATTCGAGAGTTATCATAATGGGCCATCATTGACCTAACGAAACAAAATTATGTACGCGCCCTTAATATACGCCTGCGACTGTTTGGTAATAGATTAAAGAAAATGTGAACTTATTTCTATTACCAAACAGTCGCAGGCGTATTTTACATTCGCCAACCACGATAGAGATATATGATGAGATTTTTTCGTCTTAAATTGGTTTTTTGAAGCGCGTTTTTATGGAAACTTATGGTTAATTCTAAACCTACCACCATAACATTTTGCCATGACATTGTAGCTTTTACAAAAGTTCTCATGTCCAAATGGTTTATCACTACCATTATATATACCAATACATTTATAAGGAAGCTATAAACTTAAAAGCTATGCATTTTTAGGGCTATTGTTATGTGAAGCCTATAATGAAATAAGTACCGATTTGAAAAAAATTTGGTAGTATGAATTATATTGAAATTTTAAACCGATTTGCACCATTTTTTAAAGGCTTTGTGTCAGTTAAAATGTATATAACAAATTAAATAATATAAACTTCAAAATTGTGTACTTTGTACGTCACAATTGCATATGAGCTGGACATAACTGGTCTAGACTCAGGACTCTTAAGCCAATATTTTTATGTGTTAAGGCCCGACCATAATGTGCTTAAGTTGGCTTAAGCAAATGTGCGAATACATGTTAATTATGTGAGGTAAGCCATATTGAACTTAAGGAAACTTTTTGCTAAGTTTAATGAAATTGTCATTTGCTTAAGCAAGGTGCGAATCTAATCGCACATTCCGTATGGAGTCAAATGTTTTTTTTATTTTGTTTTTCTTTTTTTAAATACATTTGAGAGACTTTTTGTCAATTTTTGAAAGTAGTTTAAGCAAGGCTATGCATATTATGGTTAGGCCTTTACCACATTAGCACAAACTTTTTCGCAGCAAAACGGACAATCTGCACTTGCGAAATTTCAATCTTCACAATAGTTTTAAATAAATTTATACGTGTGTGAAGATAAATATGAAAAGTTAAATTCGTTTTTTAAAAATATCGCATGCGATAAAAAATATTTTAAAAAAATATCGCATGCGTATTATAAAGAAAATACTACTATTTACACGAAATTTTACAGTTTTTATGAAAAATCAATAATTTTTATTTAATATTTAAAACTAATTAGATATTTATTTAGTCTTTTTACATTAAAATTTATAAGTTTTGAAAAAATACGACTTAGAGTGAAATTCTCTTGAAAGTGCTGTGTGAGGGATATGGCCACTGTGTCCAAACCCTTCGATCTCAGGGAATCAAACCAAATGGAAAATGAAGACTATGGACAGGGCTACAATAATCAATAATTACTATATCCAAATTGTATTTGTGAAAAAAGTTATTCATTTTTGAAAATTTGACTTAGAGTGAAATTCTCTTGAAAGTGCTGTGTGAGGGATATGGCCACTGTGTCCAAACCCTTCGATCTCAGGGAATCAAACCAAATGGAAAATGAAGACTATGGACAGGCCTACAATAATCAATAATTACTATATCCAAATTGTATTTGTGAAAAAAGTTATTCATTTTTGAAAATTTGACTTAGAGTGAAATTCTCTTGAAAGTGCTGTGTGAGGGATATGGCCACTGTGTCCAAACCCTTCGATCTCAGGGAATCAAACCAAATGGAAAATGAAGACTATGGACAGGGCTACAATAATCAATAATTACTATATCCAAATTGTATTTGTGAAAAAAGTTATTCATTTTTGAAAATTTGACTTAGAGTGAAATTCTCTTGAAAGTGCTGTGTGAGGGATATGGCCACTGTGTCCAAACCCTTCGATCTCAGGGAATCAAACCAAATGGAAAATTAAGACTATGGACAGGCCTACAATAATCAATTATTACTTTATCCAAATTGTATTTGTGAAAAAAGTTATTCATTTTTGAAAATTTGACTTAGAGTGAAATTCTCTTGAAAGTGCTGTGTGAGGGATATGGCCACTGTGTCCAAACCCTTCGATCTCAGGGAATCAAACCAAATGGAAAATAAAGACTATGGACAGGGCTACAATAATCAATAATTACTATATCCAAATTGTATTTGTGAAAAAAGTTATTCATTTTTGAAAATTTGACTTAGAGTGAAATTCTCTTGAAAGTGCTGTGTGAGGGATATGGCCACTGTGTCCAAACCCTTCGATCTCAGGGAATCAAACCAAATGGAAAATAAAGACTATGGACAGGGCTACAATAATCAATAATTACTATATCCAAATTGTATTTGTGAAAAAAGTTATTCATTTTTGAAAATTTGACAGAGTGAAATTCTCTTGAAAGTGCTGTGTGAGGGATATGGCCACTGTGTCCAAACCCTTCGATCTCAGGGAATCAAACCAAATGGAAAATGAAGACTATGGACAGGCCTACAATAATCAATAATTACTATATCCAAATTGTATTTGTGAAAAAAGTTATTCATTTTTGAAAATTTGACTTAGAGTGAAATTCTCTTGAAAGTGCTGTGTGAGGGATATGGCCACTGTGTCCAAACCCTTCGATCTCAGGGAATCAAACCAAATGGAAAATGAAGACTATGGACAGGCCTACAATAATCAATAATTACTATATCCAAATTGTATTTGTGAAAAAAGTTATTCATTTTTGAAAATTTGACTTAGAGTGAAATTCTCTTGAAAGTGCTGTGTGAGGGATATGGCCACTGTGTCCAAACCCTTCGATCTCAGGGAATCAACCCAAATGGAAAATGAAGACTATGGACAGGCCTACAATAATCAATTATTACTTTATCCAAATTGTATTTGTGAGGGTTTGGACACAGTGGCCATATCCCTCACACAGCACTTTCAAGAGAATTTCACTCTAAGTCAAATTTTCAAAAATGAATAACTTTTTTCACAAATACAATTTGGATAAAGTAATAATTGATTATTGTAGGCCTGTCCATAGTCTTCATTTTCCATTTGGTTTGATTCCCTGAGATCGAAGGGTTTGGACACAGTGGCCATATCCCTCACACAGCACTTTCAAGAGAATTTCACTCTAAGTCAAATTTTCAAAAATGAATAACTTTTTTCACAAATACAATTTGGATAAAGTAATAATTGATTATTGTAGGCCTGTCCATAGTCTTAATTTTCCATTTGGTTTGATTCCCTGAGATCGAAGGGTTTGGACACAGTGGCCATATCCCTCACACAGCACTTTCAAGAGAATTTCACTCTAAGTCAAATTTTCAAAAATGAATAACTTTTTTCACAAATACAATTTGGATATAGTAATTATTGATTATTGTAGGCCTGTCCATAGTCTTCATTTTCCATTTGGTTTGATTCCCTGAGATCGAAGGGTTTGGACACAGTGGCCATATCCCTCACACAGCACTTTCAAGAGAATTTCACTCTAAGTCAAATTTTCAAAAATGAATAACTTTTTTCACAAATACAATTTGGATATAGTAATTATTGATTATTGTAGCCCTGTCCATAGTCTTCATTTTCCATTTGGTTTGATTCCCTGAGATCGAAGGGTTTGGACACAGTGGCCATATCCCTCACACAGCACTTTCAAGAGAATTTCACTCTAAGTCGTATTTTTTCAAAACTTATAAATTTTAATGTAAAAAGACTAAATAAATATCTAATTAGTTTTAAATATTAAATAAAAATTATTGATTTTTCATAAAAACTGTAAAATTTCGTGTAAATAGTAGTATTTTCTTTATAATACGCATGCGATATTTTTTTTAAATATTTTTTATCGCATGCGATATTTTTAAAAAACGAATTTAACTTTTCATATTTATCTTCACACACGTTAAATTTATCGGTGGCTGATATTTATAAATCCATATTTCTTAAAGCTGCAGTTTTGTATCTTATTAAAATAGATGTTTTTTTTTATCTATTCACGAAAATATTAAGTCTTTAAATATACATAAATTTTATTCAATCTTTTGTAAATTAATATTAAATTTGTTTAAACTTCAAAAAATAAATAAAACAAAAACAGGTAAATTTGATTATTTAATAAAATATGGTAGCACCAATTTTGATAATTTCCATAAGCGTCAGAACGTTAATATGGCGATAAAAAGAGAGAGTGGAACTACCTTCTGTATTTGTATCATGCTACAAACATTTTAAAATTGATAATTTTAAAACAAAATATTCAACAATTTATTAACAGTTCCATTTAATAAAAACAATCCTAAAATTATAATCAGTAAAGCCAAAACTCCATAGTATTTACAGACAAATGTTTGGGCGAATTCAATCTAAATATGTACCAACGTAATAAGATGGTTAACGGACACAAAGAGTCTTATTTGGAAAGAAGTTTTTATGGGGAATATGTGAAATTTAAGACCGATTCTCGACATTTACATAGACTTCGTCCTTAGTAAAATTAAAATGTACTTACCAAACTTGCTCACAAGATTGCAATTTGTACTTTGCGCACAAGGTTAACATAGACAGATAACCAGCCAGACGGACAGATGGACATCGTGTGATCACTTTAAAAAGTGTTGGTGAAATCGAAGCAACACGTTGGGTTACAGATAGATAAAAAGTTATTTTTTACTGCAAAAGCTCTTGTATGCACCAAAAAAATTTTAAATGTATCAAAATATGCCTTAAAAAGGCAAACAATGCGCTATTTACTTAAAAAAAATCCTGCAAAAAAGCTGTTTTAACTAAATTATGCAAAAAAAATGCTGCAACTGGTTAAATATGCAAAAATATGCACAAACAAATCGATGCAAAAATTCATAAAAAGCTCTAAAACGGATAAATATATTGTTTCTGCCTTCATTGGTCGCACAAGGAAAAGCATGTAATTGCATATTTATGGTTTCCCTGATAATCGGTCAATAATCGGTGATTGACATTAATTTGGCCGAATTTTGCAGAAGTCCGAACTTTTAAATACACAACTTAAAGGCAGTAGCAATTAAATGGCTGTCAGCACCACCAACTAGTGTTGCCAGTGAGCAAGTTTAGTGCAGACTGGCCAGTTTTATTCCAATCGATTAAGTAACCTTAATGGTATCAATACAAAACGATTAATGATCTGTGATTACAGCATAAAACTTACTGAGCTTCCAAAATAAGAGGGTTACACGTGGTGTACTTTCCATTGGAAGAAAAAAAAATTTTAATTAAATAAAAAGGCATATCGTAGCCTTAATATGCTTCCTCAAAAAGTGGCTTCGGTCGGACACTAAAAAATATTCTATAAAGATATAAAGAAGAATAATTAAGCACCCGTCAAAGATAATATCACATCAGAGATATTCAAGTACAACCCTGCGTTAGCTAATTACATCTGGCCACTAATAAATAAAGCATGGTCTACAGACAACATCCCGTTGGCGTGAAAGGTAGGTGTGATCGTTAACAGAATCAAAAATGCGACGGAAAGTTACCCCCTAATTAATATAAATACTAAAGACAGTTTATTAAAAAACTATAAAAGCTAAACTAAAAAATTGTACGGACACATTTCAATGGTCCCTTCTAAGGTACATTAACACAAGGTAGACACATTTGGGAGTGTAGACATGCTGCTCTATTAAAATATCCGAGTTGTCAAAATTGTCCCCATATAACACAAAAACAATTTAACGCACACATGTAAAAATTTTGGCTCATACAAACGAATTTGACAATTGGGTTTATGTCTGCCCACTAACGAGTCTTCCTTGTGTTAATGTACCTTGGTCATCATCAGAGATTCCACTGTTTATATTTTGTTTATAACGAACATGATACCTTTGTTCAGAATATAGCGGTTTATCATATTTTCCATATACAGCTATCAAGTAGCGGTAGGGTCATATCAATGAGTAGGAATTAACTTTAAAGAACAGTATAGCTAATTCCTTTAATAGTCATTGTAGGTGTAATTCTTTTCACTTCGATTTTTTACAACCAAAAGCAGCTGCTCTGTTTTTGAATTTATAACAAAAACAACAAAAAGCTTAAAATCAATATATGTATGTACATATGTACATAAATACAATTTTTTATTTAAATAAAATTCTTTTCCATTTATAAATCATTAACAGCATATGAGTTGTATGAGAGTTTGGCCACACAAATGTTTGGTAAGAAGTATAAAAAAAAGAAAAATTCAATTCAAACGTTAAGAAATTCAGACGGTTTAAAAAAAATTTACATATAACTCGTAAAACCAGTTCAGTGTTGAAAAAACAATCTTGAGGCAATAACAAAATACAAATTAAATATGTTGAAGCTTAAGTTTTATATGTAAAAGCAGTATTGCCAGAAAGTTATTATCGGAAAATCCGATTTTTTCCCCCAGCAAGCCAAAAAAGTTTTTTTTCTACATTTTGCAATTTTTTTTTGTAATTTAAAATATAAACTTATAGCTTTTGTGTGAAAATTTAAGGCGCAAATTAAAAGTAAGGAGTTTTAACTTTTAATGTGTTAACGTGTAGGTATTTAATATGTAATTAGAAAAGCACCTTCGGTTGAAGAAACTTAAAAAAATTCTTTGATTTTTCCTTCGCTACAATTTTAGAGAAAAAAGTACATGTAGGGATTCGTTTCTTTTTCTGGCAACGATGTATTTTAGCAACTTTTTTTAGTTTTATGCAGAATTGAAAGCGGAAAAGCAAAAGGTAGCAGCAGCGTCAACCAAGTATGTTGAACACGTTTTGCTTTAAAATTAAAGAAAAAACTGTTTTATTAAACTGCAAAAAGTGAGAAAAAATAAATAACTTAGCTAAAAAAATATAAATCTTTTATAGGTACTTATAAATAATTTTGTTGTAAATGAACAAATTTAACTTTCAGAAAAAAAAAAACATATAATCTTCTATATACATATATAAAAGAAAGAGGCGTTAGTTACTACGTTTATAAGTAAAGAACGGCTGGACCGATTTCGATGATTCGTACCAATTCGGAATGGTCTCTGACCAAGTAAGAAGAATAGCAATAAATAGGTGGCGCCATTGAAAATTACTCAGTATGAATTAAATCGTAAACTCTGCATTTGACGATGCTATGATCTTTAGCAAAGTTGTTGAGCATGAGCCTGCAAAGGTTTAAAAGTTGATATGACCAATTTCAGACAGGATTTCACCAGTATTTAATTTTTTATTATAATTTGGAAAATCCCGAGCAACGCCGGTATTAAACAACTAGTATAATATAATATTAAAAACATACAAATTTAAAATTTATAACTAATAAGATTTTGTTAAAATTAAAAATATGTATTGAAGTATTTCTAAGAGCTTAAATTGATATAAAGTGGAATCTCTCATGTCCGGACACAAAGGGAATATCTTCACAAAAGAACATAATGTTTTTCTTAAGAATTCTGCAACAGAATTCGTCGAGGGTATTTTCGCTGACGGAAGGTGTTAGTTATTGGAGATTACACTGTACCATTTATAGAATAGAACAAATAATATTCTTACGGCGACTGCTAGGTAAACAAACTAACTGCAATTAAAGATGATCTTCGCCATTATAAAAATGATTAATGTTTACGTGTGCTGGAAGGAAAAATGTGCATTATAGTTTTGGAATCCACTCCCTTCGAACTTTCAAGTGATGTCTCAAAATCACATGCAGGTCTGTCCTTAGAGCCCCAAACTGATGTTTGAATATTTTTAATATTCCTATATTCCACCCCTTGTTAGATGTGTCTTGAGAAACCCGGAAAAATGTCCATTACATTGGAAACTATTCCCTTAGAGTTTTCAAATGATGTCTCGAAACCCCATTCAGGTCTGTCCTAAGTAGCCCAAACTGAAGTTGGAACATTATTTTAATTTTTTATTATTACACCACTCGTTACATGACTCCTGAGTATAGCTTTTAAATGAAGTCTTGAAACCCCATTCAGGTCTGTCCTAAGCAGTGATGTTAACTTTTATTTTTTCATTACCGTACGGCCCTATAAAAATTACCGTTTTTGAGAAGAAATTACCGTACGCAAAGATTTTAAATCAAAACATTAATGTACTGCTTCCAAATGACAGGCGATTGATTATACGAAATCTATAATTAAATTTATTTTATATGTTTAAGAATTGTTCATTTTTAAACAAACAAAAAGTTAAATATAAATTTAATAATATACAAGAGTAATTTCGTTTTTCTTATTTTGCACTTATCGGTGTTACGAAAACATTTATAGAAACATAATGTTCTTAATTTTTGTGTTACAACATTTATCTATTTATGTATTTTAAAATTGGAAATCACCTATCAAAAGTTAAAATTTTAAACCCTACATATGTATGAATACCAAAAATCCAAATTTCTTTAAATTACCGTATTTTAAATAAAATTACCTTGCTCCCTTTTGCCCCTAAAAATGGGAATTGCCGTACGGTTAACATTCTAAGTGCCCCAAACTGATGTTCGAATATAAAGGTATTTTTTCAAATTTTCAAAATTGCTTGACATCAAGGCGAATTCACTCGTCTAGGTTCACTTGATGTAATATATTATAAATACATTAATAAATGCATTTACTTTCAAGTTGCTTTCAAGCGCTGTTTTCAAATATGGATTGTAGTACAATGTGGAACATACCTATATGAAAAATATTTATTTTTTAAAAATTTTCTGCCTGTTGGTAGATGATTGTCCTCTAAAAAAGAGTACGTACTTATCTTGAGACGAACTCAAATCACCTAATATGTAATTTTTCTTTAATAGCCACGTTCGCTTTGACATTCGCAAAAATTTAACCCAGATATGCCGACCGTACTACATGTAGTACACTCGTTAAGTTCAGGTTTCTGCGTTTACTGTGCTTTAAATTTTCTAATCTACTTGTCGATGTGCTACAGAATATAACGGTCAACAAACCATGCCTTGATATGTTTTGTCTAGGGTAATTGGTTATATTTATTTTTTTGGATCAGAGATTTCAGTTTTCTGAAATTAGCAAAAGTGTGAAGATGGCACGTAATCGGTGAGAAAAATGTTTATATGCATATTTTATTATTGTTGCATTTCTATGTTTTTTTAATTATAATAGTTGTAAAATTTAATACGTAGCAAAAGTGCATGTGAAAAAAAATATTTTATGTGATTTTAGTTGATGTATTTGCTGACGTACTACATGTAGTACGTTCGGCATTAGTGTGTAAAAATGGTGAAAACAAAAAATAATTTGTTTTTCCAGATTTTTAACATTAAATGAGATAAAAAATGCCTTAGAGAAAAGTGATAAAGAGTTTATGCAAAATTCTTACGACATCTCAATTGTACCCACTCATGGTGCGAACAACTACGTCACAGATAAAGATTCTGGAGAAGAAGATAAAGTGAATTTTGAAAATTTACCACCCCTATTATTAAATGCTGAGCTTTTTCGAAAAAGCGTATATATATATTCAACAACCACGCCTTATTCATGAATATAATCGCTAGATGGGTGGCGTTGATCGAGCAGATGAAAATATCAGCTTGTACCGTGTATCTGTTCGGGGTAACAAATTGTATTTCCCAATATTCACACACCTGATTGATTTTGCAGAGCACAATGCGTGGCAACTGCAAAGACATATGGGAGGTAAAATCGACCATTAATCTTTTCGTCGGCGCATTACTAATATCAACTTATGGGAAACCCTCATCAACGCTTTCATCAGGATCATCGCTCGACATCAGATTTGATTGAAAAGATTATTTACCCAATAAAAAATGTTATCATTTTGCAGAGCACTAATGGCACATTTAAAAAAATAAGCGCACAATTATTCGCTACGCAATAAGACATACACAAATGCAGTAAAGTAAGTGAAAGAACTCTCAACAACTTTTATAAAAAAAAAAACATTTCAAGTGCTACAGCATTCCCTTACTACAAAGCTGGTTTGTAAGGGAGAATACTTAAAAATAACGGTATCAAAAAATTTAGTGCGTAAAGCTGATCGTTACATCTAACAATTTTTATATTCGCTGAATAGTGTGCTTTATGTGTTAAAAATGTATTGCTTTATAAAATTCATGTCTTCCGTAAGCGCAACAATAAGCGAAATGTGATGTGCCGCTCCATGTAAAGTGTAATGTGGAGTACCACACCACCAAATAATTGTTTTTTATTAATTTGTTTTTCCTTACTTATGTACACAAAAGTTTCTTAATAATAAACGACTTGAATTAATCACAATAAAATACTGTCTTTGTTCCCATATGTGCCGAGCGTACTACATGTAGTACGGACTCAAAATCCGAGTTAAAAATATTTTTTTTTTATTTTTTGTTCAGTTTTGTAATATAATCTGTCAGAATAAAGCTCTGTTGGAAAACTATGAAGATTGTGCCGCTAAAATGCCCGTCGGCATATCTGGGTTAATATGGTTATTTCCTTTCGCATTCCGTAAACAAACATTCGCCCTAGCCCTAGTTTATACTACACATTAATAACATTGTAACATAAACAAGTTGAAACTTACCCATAATTCAGTACCCCAACTCATGTTGGAATTTTCAGCTGTTTCTTCCGCCAGTTTTAAAAATTTTTCGAAAAAATCGTATCCAAAATATTAGACAGTGGTGCAAAGCGTTAATGTTTATCCAAACTATTTATAATATTTTTGCACAATAGTTAGTAATGAATATTTTTTGTTTAACAATTTAAAGTTGGTAATACTTTAATATAAAACCAACTCAAACAATTAAATGGAATAATGCATTATACCTGCCTACTTAGTAAATATGTATGTATATAGATTATAGGTACCTACATACATAGGTATCTCGTGAAAGATAAATTAGAACTTAATCGCTATTAGTAAAAAACTATTTAAAATACTTTGACTAAGAGAGACGGAAGATTTCAACAACATAAAATGGAAAGAAAAATGAATCATTATTAATTCACTTAAAAAACATACAAAATCCGAATTCAAACAATTGAACAATAATGAAGAAAAAAACAAAAAAAAAACATGAAAAAAATTCAGGTAGAGAAGAGGATAAACAAAAACTGTATAAACAGCGTTGCCGTTATGCACCTAGTGTCAAATTTTACCCGGTTTTGGAGCCTTATCCACTTTTATGCCCCTTTTCTAAAGTACCCTTTTGTATCATTTAAAATCTATTCCATGCTACCTTTTTAACGACCTTTAAAATCAAGACACGATTTTGTATAAAAATTAAAAAAAAACCAACACGGAGTGAATGTATTTGGTGCCTATTATGAACTAAATTCGATTATCGACAGCAGTCGAATTAGCTGATCGAACGAATTTTCATTTGGTATTATGGCACGCATTCGATAAAAATTTACTACCTATAGTGATTTTGCTTATTCACAGTAGTACATTTTCTGTCACATAAAACAAGAAATTTTTGTTTACAAATTTAAAAAATAAAACTAAAGTAAAACGTGACCACGGCGGAATTATGTTCGTTTTCACATAATTTATCTTCAGTGGGGTTCTATCCCACTTTTTTAAATGCTGAACTTTGCTGCAAATAATATTGACAAAAAAAATGTTGTTCCATAAGGAATATGAGTGTTTCCAATTGCTGTTTATGACGTTGGACTTGCATAAAATGAACATAACTGATAGAGAATATGGTATTTGAAATACGAACACAAAAAAAATTACTAATTGTTACATTTTCACCAAGTTTTTTACATTTATTTTCACCGTCGAAAGCAAATTTGTTTTCGTTAAAAAATTCGATGCACAACGAAATATTCGACAGTGCTGTCAACTCATAATACAAAATGTACATTCGATAGTCGATGTTCGAAAGCCAGCGAAAATCGTTTGACGAATGTAATTAATAATAGGGGCCTTTACGATTTTTTTAAACCGTATGTATTAAAAAAATCCTCACAAAATATACCTATATTATCTGGAAATTGTTTCCGAGTTGAAGTTAAAAGTTTTAATGCTGAGGCTTTCGTCAACGAATTTAAGTTTTAAGAAAGTAAGATAAATGACAAAACATTAGAAGGAGCCGAAAAATTTCAGTTTGAGGTCGGAAATTTAAAAAATAAATACCTAGGTATAACGAATATATTTACTCAAACTAAAATAAATTCGTTTCACTTTTTTTTGTGGCTCCAAAGTAGTACTTCAGTTAAATGAGTGTTTTCGCAAGTAAAATTTTGAACAGACTCAGAGTAGAAAGTTGCAATTCCATACCTGAGCCTCTTATTTTATTGGAATTAGAGCTGGAAGAGTTGACTTCAAACGAAGAATTATGTATATCAAACAAACTAATGTAAAAGCCCCCATATATATTCAATATCAATATTTCCTTTTTTTGGTGGCCCTTTGTTCCTTATAGGAACCACAGGACATAATAAAATAATAATAAAATATTTTCTTTGACGACTTCTAAATTAATTTTACAATCGTAAAGTAGCCCATACACGATTCAGTTTAAAAGTACAATTTCGCAAATAACAAACATATTTGTTATTTTTTATCTATTTTTTTAATTTATTGAATAACTTATAATGTTTATAATTGACTTCAATGATTTTTAGCACTACCTGCCATTAACCATTAGGAAATAATTGTTAATTGTTTTTTTTTTTTTTACTAAAACTGAAATGATTCTTTTTCGTGTTCATAAAAAACTTGGTTTTTTTTTTTGATGCCATTTTTGTGACCCTTTTAGAAAATTTCCAACGGCAACGCTTTGTATAAAGGAGACAGGTAAAAAAAGTAATGAAAATACAATTTAACTCTTTTTTGTAATTTTCGAATTATAAAGATGTGTTACAAAAAATTAGTTTTGGTAGAAAGGCTTTAGAACTTTTAAGGTAGTTTTTAAATCATCACATAAATAAATGAAAAACCGGTATAAAAGAATATTTTATTTAAGATAAAATAATTTAAGAGAGGTATATCATCAGAAAAATGAAATTTTCTCTCCCTAACATTCCGTCTCTGCTGACGTCAATAGCTCCGTGGCGTTGCCAATTTTTATAATAGATATTCATGTTTGTTTTTTATAAATGTGTTGTCTAGGCGAAATAAGTTTTAATTATGTGAATAAATTGCACAATTCACATAATTTTATTAAATATATTAAATTCTTCACTATTTATTCCATTTAGTTGTAGGTGATTATTTAGATATATTCTTTAATATATTTTTTACATTGATTGTTTGTTTTTAATATTTTTAAATTATGTATGTAGGTATATTTATACACACAATTATGAATTATTATGTTAACTTTTTTATTTATTTATTTTTTTTATTTAGTACCAAAATTTTCTTGCTAATTGAATACATTTTTTTTTTTTTTTTTGTTATATTTTTACCACTCACACGCTACTTATTTTTTATAAACATTTTCGCAACAAAAACTTTTAAATTCTTCTTTTCTTAAATTGTTTTTGCAACAAAACGCATTAAATAATTATTTTTTTCTTTGCTCTTTTTATTTCTTACTTGCACAAAAATCCAGTCAGTCCACTTTTTCTTTAATATTTATTCCATTCAAATTTTTTTTACTTATAAAATAAACGCTCACACTTTTTGTTTTGGTTGTTTTATCGCTATTTATTTTTAGCAATATTTATTTTATACATAAAAAAACAACAAAACACAATTTTAATTAATATTTGTGTGTGAATTTTTTTCATAAATCACACAATATCTTCGTTTCGCAAAGGGCGTTATTTCCGTAGCAAGGTGCTTTTTCTTGTAATTCACTCAATTAACTAATTTTTGTTGTAAATTTTATCTCTCAATAAACACAGTTGTAAAATCTATATCATACATTTTGAATACAACTATGTAAACGAAAATAATGTGGTTGGTAATACCTCAAAGCGAATTTACAATTCCATACCACGGATGGAAATCATGGTATACTTTTACTTTTTTGTTACATTTGAGCCTTGTTGCTACCGTGGTACTACTGCGGCTTACTTGGTACAATTTAAAAATCTCAACGTTTGTTCTTTGTTTAAATAATCAGCTTTTGTTCAAACATTGTTGTAAAAGGTATTTTTGTAAGCTAAATGTGGTGTAATGTAAGCTTTTTAAAGTGGTGTTTGCAGAGCTCATTTTATATACATAATTATTTTTAGCCGCCGGATCAATGAGAGAAGAAAATGTCCTAAAAATGGGGTTGAAAAAATGTTGTTAATCATACGAATTTTCATTAAAGGAACATTTTTGCTTACGTTTTTAAAATTTTGTATTATTAACGAAATTTTTTCTTCAATTTTGATTTATTTTATTATTTGTTAAAAATGATTTTTTCATCGAGTTTTTTTAAACCTTTTTTGCTATCTTATCTCGACTTAAGATGTTTTATTTAAATGCCAGAGAGTTGTAACAGAATTTCTATCTTTTCCACATTCATCGGCCAACCTCGAACATATTTTCTCTTCAAAACCAATTGAAAATAAAGGAACAAAGTATTTTACACGATCCGACTGGTTCCAGTTTGATAAATATTTTATAAATAACATTTATGTATGTAATATTTATTATTTTTATGTTATATTTTTTGTGGACTTTAAATTTGTATACACATTTTTCCAAGTTTTGTTTTTTAATAAATAAATAAATAAATGTACCATCATGGCCTAAAAAGTACATTTTAGATTTTCATAGTTAGTACAAATTGATGAAAGCCATTTTCCATCCCTGTTCCATACCATGCAACAAAGAAAACATTCCGCCACCGTCGGGATCTAACAATTCTTATATTGTACCCTCTCAATGGCGAAACTGACAAAAATTTCGCTATAAAATAAAAAAGCATACATAGTAGGAATTCATAACGTTTTTTATTTAATAAAAAGCCCAAGCATTTGATAATCTACACCACAGTATATACAGACAAATTTTCAAGAGTGAGACCCATGGGCAAACATGGACGCGCCAGAATAAAATTGTGTTATGAGATTCAGATTTACTTATGTAAAAGTTTTTGTTTCGACTACATACAGTACTTTTCGTTTATAGTCACAACGCTTATAGTCACATTAGCGATATGGTCCATTTTATCTGGTTATTTTGCCGCTATAAGTTAATTTAATATAAATTATTAACGTTATACCTAGTCCATTTAGCGATATAAGCACATTTGCCATATATGCCATCTATCAACAGTCATCAAATGGAAAAGTAAAGCAAATTAATGGCGTTATAGTCACATTAGCAATATTTACTACAGTTGTTTTCGGTTAATTGAGCCCCGCTTAATTGAGTTTCCCGTTTTATTGCACTAAAAATCATGGAACGAAATCATTCAGTATAACTGTCTATATAAAAATACCCGTTTAGTTGAGTTCCGTTTAATTGCGTCACCCGCTTAATTATTTCGCAAAATAAGACCACATTACGAAAAACAAGAGCAAATGTTTCGGTTAATTGTTTTCCTCTAGTTAATGTGTTTTTGCTCCACAAAAATTATTTTGCGGCAAGAAAGTCATGTTTCATGTTTCTGTTTTATAAATAAATGTTATATAAAATAAATAAAGAAATGAGTTATAATTTCCATTTACACATGGGTGTTTCGCTTTATTGCACATCTTGCTCAATTAAGCAATTTTCGTTTTAATTGCGTCGGCGACTCAATTAACCGAGTACTGCTTAATTGAGTTCCCGTTTAATTGCGTCAAAAGTCGTGCATTTTTAGAAACTCAATTAAGCGGAAATAACTGTAAGTTCTATTTAGTTTTCGAAACCACAACTCATCCAAAGAAAAAAAGAATTAAATTGTTTAATTTTTGTCATCAAGGCTCTACTAGTAAAAAATTAGTTTATGCCTTTGGTATCAGTTATGAAATATCTTGGTATTATTTTAGCTATTTTTTATACATTATGCAACTCTGTTGCAAAACCATAAGCCTGATGTCGGTGCAATTTATATGATTTTTTTATTTTCTATATTCACATAACTTGATTACATTCGAATTCAGTTATATGCCTCATAGTGGCATATATGTGAATTAGCCTTATAGTCACATTAGCGATATAGTCCACGTTTTGTCTGCAACTAAAGGATGTGACTATAAGCGAAAAGTACTGTATTACATAGTAAGATATCTTCATCCATATGAGATTTGTTTACGTTTAAGTGGTTTTAGGAAGGGAGTTTATTTGGGACATATGGTTTATTTTGGACCCACCAACGCAATATTTTGTCCTAAGTGGCACCGTCCTGTTGAAACCGTTGAAATAAACCGCACCAAACAGTCACTCTTTGTGGGTGTATTCTTCCTTTAGGAAGAAATCCTAAGTTTAGCACCTTAGTCAAAAGAAAACTTTCTTAAAATATGTACCTATTTAACTTAATTATTTAAACAAATAGAATCTGGGAAGTTATTTCTCATGGTGAGTAACAGTTATTATATAAATGTTCATTGATTTGTAACAAAAATTCTGATAGTGCATAGAAAGTATTCCTGGCAAATAGTGAAGGAATAAGACTTTTAAATTATGAAAGCTTTATAAATTGTAATTTGACTTAGAATACACATTCGAATTAATATGAAAATTTAAATAATAAATGTTACTCACCATGAGAAATAAATTCCAATATACTTTCTGAAAATATTTTTTTTTTTTTGTATTAAGTGAAACAGATTTACTTTGTTAACTACCTAATAGAAATACATACATATTATTTTGACACATTTTTTTATTTTTTTTTTTTAGCCATTACTTTTATGCCGAATTTTGTGGTTTTCTATATTTAGTTTGTATCCAAACACGATACATTTTCAGCATGCGACCCCGATTTACTTGTAGCCTTCTATCAATGATATTTTGTTCTTCCACAAAACCAGCTTGAATAAATAAATTTCTCACCTCCTCTTGTGTGAAAAAATAAACCATAGTACCATCACCACGGACATACAGATTATCCTCTAAACATTTACCATTTTTAAAACGCAGCTGGGCCAAATCGTAACGTCCATAATCACGAAATAGCACTAAACCACCAGGTTTTAGATAGCGATAACAATTTTCGGCAACACGCTGCATTTTTTCTGGTTCTATCGCCGATAAAACAAATATCAAGACAATTATATCCTGCGAGGCCAACTCAAAGGGCACCTGCCATTTATCCAGAGTAGCATCCATAACAAATACTTCACAGCGTTTTGAATCGAATAAAGGATCTGCTTTAAAAATCTCTATTGCTTTGGCTGAAAAATCACAGCCATATACTTTTAGTTCAAGTTCTTGGCTATATTTTAAAATGGGTAATATCGTATTACCCACACCACAACCAAGTTCGAATATACTTCTAGCTTCTGCAACGTCTTGATTCGGAGCCAATTCAGGAAATTCGGTAAATAGCCAGTGCCGATCTTTGAAAAACCGATTTTGATGCACACCATAAAAAGAATTCCAAAATCTATCCGCTTCACTTTTAAATTTCACCTTATCTGTTTCGGTCATTTTAACAGTTGAATTTTTAGCTACCGCCTGTAAGGCTTGTTGTTCCTGCTCCTCATCCCATTCCACATTATCCCTGAAAAGAGACAAGTTAAAAGTAATTATTAAATCTTAAGACTTATGCACGCACCAAGCATTGAATTTATTAAACTCTTGGCGATTTGTTAAAAAGCGTCCACCTCCAGCTGGTTTTTTACGATTTCTTGTAAATTCCCAGTTATTGAACTGAGAACACTTTTGTTGTAATATTCCAGTTTTAATGAGGTTTTTTATCATGCCTATTTGTTTTCCATAATTACCAAGCATTTTGTGTAAAGACATCGTCTTCGTTAGTCAAGAAACGATTTCCAAATTTTGGCCTTCTATCGCTGGAGCACGCATCCGAAGTGGCAGCAGACTCATCCTTTATTGCGTTCGCCGTGGCGTCGCACATGTTTACATTGAACAGCTGTTGATTTTTTTCTCTTAAATGGAAACGGGCGTAAAGATAACGTCGATAGTTAACCACAAAAACTAACTATTGAAATTATGCTTTTGGGAGTTTAAATAAAGACGATTTTTTTTAAGGATTTTTGGAATTGATATTAATTGTATGGGAGTTTTGCTTTTAGGAAATCAAATTGGGAACTTAGAAAATTAGAATGTTTGAATGAAAATGAGAAAAAGTTATTTAAAGCACATAATAACGAAGAACTAATAAAATTTTAATAAACAATAACTAAAATATAATAAGCATAAAAATTATTGAAATAATTAAAAGCAATTATTTTATAATTATTAAAAAAAACATATAACAAACATTTATCCGATCAAAATCCGAAAAAAGTATGCAGACATTAAAAATTAATTAGAACAGAATTTGGGATAAAGTTAACGTCAATGAAAAAAACTCCATAAATTAAGAAAGTAGACGTTCTATAGAATAAAAAAGCTTTCGGTGCAAAAAAATCGCGTAGAAGCTTTCCAGACCCCTGTTTTCCTCTAAATTAGTAGTAATTAGAGAAAGTTCTCGATCACGAATGCCAGAATCTGGCCCCTGTTTAGATTACAAAATTAGATATACTATAGAATATAAAAAAGTTTTCCGTGCAAAAAATCCACTGAACAATTTTCACAAATCTGGGTAAGTCAAAATTGGCAAAAAAAAAAAATATATAATTTTCAGCGTTTTTTAAGATCAAGTTATAAACTGTACAGAAGGCGATTCGGATTAAAAATACTTTCCGTGCACAAAATGTCTGAACTGTTTTGGAAAAAGCTAGGTTTGTTCATTGAAAACATTAGGTTATATCTAAAAAATCTTGGTAGTGCAAGGACAGGATTTTATGGCTTGGATAAGTATCAATGATTATAAACTTTAAAAATATTTTTTTTTATACAAACTTTCTTTGCGAACGTTAACGTTCGAAATTGTTGAACAGACAGTCATTAATTGCGTTTTCATCTTTTTCTGAACGAAGACTTCGTGCGCTTAACTTACATTTAAAACAAAAACCAATTATGAAATATTGTGTTTATTTTATATGTAATTTAAGCGTTCGAAATCGATGAACAGAGTATATATATATATATTTTTTTTTTTTTGGCTTATTTTGTTTTACCCAGATTTCGAAAAAACTGGTCCGCGGAATTTTATAAAGACTCTACTTTCATAATCTATGGAGCTTGTTCCTTGACGTTGCCTTTCAATCCTGTAAAAATAAATCCCTGATTTGGATGAAACTAGATTTCTGGAAAACTGCTCCTCTTATTTTTTTCACGGAAAGCGTGTTATATTTTATAGTACATCTACTTTCATAATCTAGGGAGTTTTTTTCTTGACATTGCCTTTAAGCCCCGAAAAAATAAATCCTTAATTTTTTTCTAATTAATTTTTAATGTGTTTATTGGCAAACTTTTTTGATAAAATTTTGATTTGTTAAAGTTTTGCGATTTGTCTTTTTTATGATAAAAATATATTTATTTTAATAACAAATAATTTTTTTCAATTATAAATAAATTTCTTGTAATTATTTGGATATTTTTTTATTTAATATATTTTTATTATTGGTTATTAATTTTTTATTCTAGTTTTTCGTAACTAAGTGCTTTAAATGACTATTTCCCATTTATTCGAATGGCTTAATTTCCTAAGTTCTCAAAAGCAAAACTCCCATATTCATTTTAATTCGCAATAGCATTACATTTTAATTTTTTTTTTGTAGCTTGTTGATTTTGTTCGGCATTAGGTTGAGTTTAAAAAAGTTTTAAATAAAAAATATAAACATATATTGTTTTGAACTTTTTTTATTTTCCCAATATTTCAGTCAACATTGTTGAACATCTTCAGGGGTTGTTTAAATTTTTATTTAAACTCCCAAAAGTATCAATTCAAGTAAAGGTGTTCGTGGATAACTATAGATGCTATGTTGGCTCACGCGATGAATCTATTAGTATTTTTGTAAAAATTAAGGTATATTACATGGGGATTTCACCAGACAATTTTTTGTCATACCAAACGTCAAAGTCTATGTTAGGTTAGGTTAAGAAAGGTTATGTGCCCAATGGCACACTTCCGCTCGGAGACCAATGCGGTCCATTGTGAATCCCTTTAATGAAGAAAAGGTAGAGCAAGAGAATAGTAAAGAAAATAAGTATGAGGTGGATAGAATTGAGCCAGTTAAAAAGTTAGTAGGTACCACGTGGAACTATTACCCTCTCTACAGTCCCCTCAACAGAAACTACCGCACTATTTCTATGACAAACCCCAAACATCCAGCGATGCACACCAGTTCGTCGTGAAAACTATCTCCTAGCCGCTTCTGTATGGGACCCTGCATCCTAGGACAATGACATAGTACATGCTCGATCTTCTCCAGCTCCTCAGAATCATCGCATAATCTGTATAAGTCCGGTATGGTGTTGTCCCATTTGTCCGTAAAAGCCCTAACAGGACAATGACCCGTCAAGAATACTATAAGTGTTCCAAGACCACCCCTATCCAATCCCAGTAGAACCCTGGTTGCCCCCGCGTCCAATCTTGGCCGTAGTTCCCTAGACACCCTGCAATCCGTTCTGTCCCTCCAGGATCGGTTAACGTCATCACGGAATTTTTCCCGTTTCACCCCATAGTAGTAACATAGAGGGGGCTTTACCCCCATGTCCCTTACCACTAAGTCCAGATTCGAACCCCCTCTCCTCCGTCACCTCATTTCCATCAACCAAGCAGTGTCCAGGTACCCAACACAGCCTTACATTGCATGCCTCCATGAGCTCCCTAAGAGCATTCCTACACCTAGCGACCAGGCACGATCGCACCGTATAATTCGTCAATGCCTTAAGCGCCGCCTGACTATCGACGTAAATTGTCACTACAGATCCACCCACGATGTGATCCAGTATCACTTCCGTCGCCCTCCAGATTGCTAGGATCTCAGCCTGGAAGACACTGCACTCATCAGGAAGTCTGAATGACCTTTTCACCTCGGTGTCCGCGATATATACACCGGCACCAGTGCCGGTTTCCATCATGGATCCATCCTTAAATACTGCCCACCCCTCAAACAGTCCATAGGATCCATGCCAAATTTCCATATCCGGGAACTCCACTGGTGAAAGTCGATGTTAGACTTTGACGCTTGGTTTTGACAAAAAATTTCAGGTGAAGCCCCCATGTTAAGAAAGCCTAATTTCTTGGCTTTTCAACCCAATCTAAAATTAACAATCGGAGGTAAAAAAGCTTTCTATTTTGACTCCTAATTTTTTTTTTATTGATACCTTCAGATTTTTAAAGTAAAAACAAGGTTCTGAAATTGTAAAATGATCTTTGAAACAGTGCTAGAAAAAAAGGAATTTCGGACTGTCAAAAACAATTACAAAATTAAAACAAATAAACATCACTGACAGCAACAAAATGTAAACTCAATATAAAGGTGAATTGAATACTAGATGGCTTCATCGCAACAACAAAAACCAAGCAATTCGCCTGTTACGCCTTACCAATATGTCAAAAACATCTAACTAACAAGCAACGGATTATTTGATTATTTTCACTTGCACAATTTTTCAATTTAAGGAATTTTAATGAAAACCATGAAAACATAAACAATTTATGACAGTTCAAGGTTGAATTGCCAATTTGCCTTTGTGCTGGTTCACACTCTTCAAGTTTTAGCCGTCAAGTCTTGAGTTTTTAGGAGAGAAAGGTAATGAAATGGCATTCTCTTTTCCCTTCTTTACTAAAAACTCGTCTTGTCGGCTAAAACTTGAAAAGTGTGAACCAGCCCTTTGCACAGCTGATGATGACGTAGGCTAACGAGGCCACCTAATATCCAAGTCGCCTTGGCCTAATCCCAAGTAAAAATTCATAAATCCCAAAAACTTTCCTAATTTCCCTGCTTTTGCATGATTATTTAACATTTCTTATTGTGATTGAACATATGTTACATAAAAAATCGCATGTGAGAAAATACTCTAAAAATTAAATTGTTATTGTTTTTATAAAAAAAATTCTGTTAAAAAAAATTGTCAAAATGTATTCATCGGCTAAAAAACTACAAAGAGTATTGTCTTCAAGGGAAATACGTAAAACATTCATAGACTATTTTACACAAAATCATGATCACAAATTTGTGAGGTCCAGTCCGGTGGTGCCGTTTTGTGATCCTACAGTGGCTTTTGTTAATGCTGGCATGAATCAGGTAGTATTGCAATGATTAAAATTTTAAATTTTCCAATAGTTTTAAATGTTTATATAAAAGTTTAAATCGGTGTTTTTGGGCACAACACAACCGCCTTATAAAAGAGTGGCAAACTCCCAGAAATGTGTTAGAGTGGGTGGAAAACACAATGATTTATCGGTGGTAGGAGAGGATAGTTATCACCACACATTTTTCGAAATGTTGGGAAACTGGTCATTTGGTGATTATTTTAAGGTTAGAGATAATTATAGTACATATTTTAAATTTATTTTTAATACATACTTATTTGTTTATTTTAGAGAGAAGCTTGTTCTATGACTTTAGATTTATTGAAGGGACCCTACAACATAGATACCTCACGTTTATATGTCACTTATTTTGCAGGGGATAAAGTTTTAGGACTGCCTGCTGATTTGGAATGCTTTGAAATATGGAGGAGTTTGGGGTAGATTATATTTCTGAATACATTAGGCAATTTGATTTAAATATTTGTTTCTTTAGTTTCCCCTCCTCGCGTATATTACCATTTGGTTGTAAGGATAATTTTTGGGAAATGGGCATAACGGGCCCATGTGGTCCGTGCACAGAAATTCACATAGATCATCGTCCGGATATTGCTTCTCCCGAGGAACGTGCCAAACTGGTTAATGTTGGATGTTCAGATTTAACTGAACTATGGAATATTGTATTTATACAATATAATCGGTAGGAAAAAGTTTTTTATGTTTGCTACTTACTGATTAAATAGCTATTTACCGATTAAATGCTTTTTTTGCGAGAAGAATCACTAAGATTAAAAATTATTATTAAATCATTAATCCACACTGAAAAGTCGGATCATTTAAAAAAGTAGTACAAAAGCTCAGTTTAAGAAATCTCAAAATTGCTAAAATCAAAAAAATGCCATCAATTTTACTGAAAATGTTTTATTAAATTAAAAATATTATTAATGGCCGATTTCACCAATTTATTTAAATATCAATTTATCTTAAAATTCGTTTTTCATGTCAAAAATAAAATAATATAAAAAACTATCAGGGGGTGCTGGAAATCGCAAATGTAAAACGCAAGAATTTGGAAGTGGTTTTTAATACACTTTTAATCTAATTTTAATAATTTTTTTATAACATTCTGTTTAATCGAGATACAAATATTTGTCATAAAATTCGTTTACTACACAAATCTTATTCAAACGTTTTACGTTTTCGATTTCCCGCAGACCCCTTTATATTTAAATAGAATTGGTGAAATTAGCCATTAATATTAAAAAACTAAAAAAAAGGAAACTCAAGAATTTCACTCACAAAAGTTATTAAAAATCGTTATAATTTGTAATTTCTCACACTTTTTTTAATTAAAAAAAAAACTGCAAAAAAATGCATGCGAATATTGAAAATAATCCTGAAATTATAATTTTTAAATAAGCACACATATTTCACGTTATCTCCTGCAGAAATGAAGACGGCAGCATTACACAATTGCCAGCCAAACATGTGGATACCGGTATGGGTTTTGAGAGACTAACAGCCATTTTACAAAATAAATCCTCCAACTATGATACAGACTTATTCGTGCCCCTATTTAAAGCCATACATAAGGTAAATATTTTTTTTTTAGCTAGATTGAATAGTATTGTTAAAACAATTGTGCGATATACATAGCCTTCCCAACTTTGTTCCAAGTTTTTCTAGAAACCCACAACTTCTTATTCCTAGAACTCGCTGTAGTTGTTTTTAACTGTCGTTTATGGTTAGAGTATCTCTTTGTTGGAACTATTTACCAGTTGACCTTCGTGTATTCTTTCATTCAACAACACATTCCGATTAAAAATTATGGCATATTTTTCTATATATGATTAGTTTAAACTTTCCTTTGATTTTTCCTCCCTTTTCTAATCTTATGTTCAATGAATTTAGCATGACTTTCTTTCAAACATAAGAAGGGTTTTCATGTTATCGCTTTAAGTCACGCAATCTATGCAAACTGTGAATTTTTACGCCCTCGCAAATAAACTCAAACATTTTATGAGAGTTCATTTACAGAAACTCCGTAAATTTGCCCAACAATTTTGACTCGTATGCTTGCGCTGTTTGTTAACACTTTACAAACAACAAATTCTTGAAATAATCTCTAAGGTCGAGATTGCAACAGATATCCCATTTTGACAAAACATCTTAAGTCAAGGTACAATAGCAAAAAAGTCAAAAAAATACTCGACGAAAAAATCATTTTATAAAAAATTAAAATATTAGCCAAAATTAAAAAAAATTTCGTTAATAATACAAAATTTAAAAAACGTAAACAAAAATGTTTTTTTAATTAAAATTAAAATATGATTAACATTGTTTTCACTTTTTAAATTTGACTTAAGATGTTTTGTCAAAATGCCACAGATATACATTCATACTTTATTATATACCGTGATAGACTTAAATATGGGCACAAAAGCCATCTTCCAATTAAAAATTAATAAGCCTCTACCAGTTTTATTCGTGCAGAAAGATGAGTTAGTCCCTTGGCAGTAAAAACTTCTAAAACATGATGGACAAAAGTATAGGCACCCTTTTTTAGACATCTTTTCCGTTATTTATTTTCTATAATCTGGCAAAAATTTTACATTTGACCTATGCTGTTATGTTTCGAGGGGTACTCCCTATTAGCGATTAGAGTTTTTTCACCGAAGTTTTTCGATTACCGGGAAATTGTGAAATCTTTTTAAATTTCCCGGGATCCCGCTCCATAAAAATAATACAAAGTAAATTTGTTTTTAACTAATGAAAGAAAATTATCAATAAATTTTAATAAAAAATTTCATGTTGTAAAATTCCTTCCTTCAGTAAAAATATCAAATATCAAAATATCAAAAAATTAAAAATCAACAGTTCAACTAAAAATTACAATTGTTCTTAAAATAGCTATGGCACAAGCTCTAATGTTTACATTTTACAAATAAAATGTCGACGAAAGTGGACAAAGTCTTGACAGAAAGAATACAAAAAAACAGAAGAAAGGAAGCAACATGTGATATAAAATTGAAAATGATAATTACAGCAAATTTCGAACCACCAGTACCACTGGTTAAAGATTGATGTTTGACTGTTGGCTGGCAGGCACCGCAGTGGTGCAGAGGTTAGAACTCAAAGAATTTTGATGAGAGAATGTGGTGATTCTTGGAACATGTAAATTCAACCCAGGTTCGAACCCCAGCTCAGCCAAGAAAATTATCAATAAATTTTAATTAAAAATTTCATGTTGTAAAATTCCTTCCTTCAGTAAAAATAATTAAATGAATATTTAATTTAATGAACTCGAGCCTAACAAAAATTAATGAAAAAAACGTAAGGGATCTTGTTGACAAAGTAAGTAAAAGAAATGCATAAATACTACAAAAATAAATTGAAGATTAAAAGAGGTACTTGAATTATTATTAAATTTCGCTTTAATAAGTAAATTCCGTATTATTATGCTCTAGACACAAGATAACATTAACAAAACAATTTAATTCATAAAAACAAACAAAAATTTAGGGACTCAAATATGAGATCAAAAAGTTAATTCATAAAATAGATAAAATATTTAAAATAAATATATTTTATATTTATATATATTTTAAATAAATATATTAAAATGTTTTAACGGCTTAGGAAATAACTTTCTGTTACATTAAAAGCGTTAAGTGAGTTGTCAAAGATTATATTTCTGATTTCATTTACTAATTGCCATGTTTCCGAAAAATTTCTTTCACTTTTTTACTAAAAATGAACAAATAGTTAAAAGTGCACAGTTGTTGCATGCTTTTGATTGTGAATTTTTTCTTTTTTATAAATAACGCCTATATCAGTCAAATGAATGTCAAGGTTGATCCAAAAAATAGCATCAACCGGACTACTTCTTGCAAACCTTTTCATTTCATTAGGTCGATCTGTAATATTTAGGACAATGTGTTTTTCAAATTGTATGTTGTAGTTTCCCCGCACTTCCCGGGTGTATAAACCAAATCAAATTGAAAAAAATTTGTGTTTATCACCTGATAAACATATCGCTTCTTTATTGCAACAAAGTCATATCTCAAAAAATCAAACATTTTAAGTTACTTAAGCAAAGTGTTCAGTATTATATCTCAAATTTAACTGAAGTTATAGCAAAATATATCTTTAAATCTGTACATTTTGAAAACTTTAATCGCATTCTGCCAAGCTCGGTAGATATGACTATGTTGCAATACAGGAGCGATATGCATGGTTAAATTACCATGATATGCGCCAAACCAATTCTGAGCTGACGATATGCTAATTTTAAGAGAATAGAAAACTTAATTTCAAAGTATAAATATGTAGCTGTTTTCTGAAACTATGAGGAATTTTTTGTTTTCCGGGATCCCGCAAAAAAATACCGGGAAAGCGGGAAATGTAATAATTGAAAATCATTAATTTTTAAAAAATTTGGCGAAAGTAGGAGAGAATACAAAATTATCATTTAGCTTTCGTATCGAAATTAACTGAAAAGTAGCCAAAACTTTAAAAAAAACTTATATTTGCTGTCTTTTTTAAAATGAGCTCTAAACAATGTGAAACGAATTATTTAACATTTTCATAACCAAGGCAAATCGTTTGCTGAGATCGGGTAAAATTGATAAATCACAGCCGTTTCAGCATACGGCCCATTGTAAATAGCAAATTTATTGAGAGAGTAAGAGTTGATCCATCTTCACGCAAACCGTTGACATCTTCTATTAAGAAAAGAAAATAAAGTGGACTATGCCAAACAGTTTGAAAATAGCCAAGGCGATTTCTGGGTTCAGATACTGTTCACAGAACCTATAATTAATTCATAGGATAAATATTTCGTGTTTCTTAATATAAATAAAACAGCAGTTTCTTTTATAATTACGCTTGTGCCTATACTTAAGTCCGCCACAGTAAGCTAATGTTCAGGATTTTGCTCTTGGAATACAGTGACAGACTAAATTATTGGCGCGGAAAAACTTTCAACTTCTCGATTGATTTGAGAGAATTGTTAAAGTGATTTTTAATAAACAAATATTTTTACTAGACAGAATGATAACAAAGTAAATACATTAATAAATCACTATTTCAATTTCTATTATCTTATAACTAAAGCTCCTGTACATACATATTTAAATTAAAAGTATGGTTCTCAACCCAAACAACACAATTATTTCAACATATATACGATTAAAAATTGCCCCCGCTAGATATTTATGTGATTTAACAGAATTCTCTTATAATTGCTAAAAGAATGTGAATAAGATTTTAGCGTGCCGTTCAAACGAAAGATATCGATCAAGATAAAGTCCGAGACATTTTAAATTGCCTAAAAATTGAATAACCTCACTTTTTATATAAATGAATGGCTGTTGACAGACTTGATTACTGATAGCAAACTGAATAGCTTTGGTTTTAGTAGGATTTATTGAAAGATTATTACCTGACATCCAGTTTGAAATTTTTAGTAAATGACTATTAACAGGCGACTCAAAATCATGTACTGGATTTGTCTTATTTAATAACAGTTGCATATCATCGGCAAAAACATACGACTGGCAAAAGTTGTTACACATAATTTCAATGCATTCATTAAAGTACATTATAAAAAACAAGGGCCCTAAGACGGAACCACAGAGGTCGCCGCACCTATATTGGAAACGGTATCATTTGACGAAGTGTATTGAAAACGTTCATGAAGATAGGAAAAAATTAATTTGCAAGCTGTCCTAGAAAAATTTAATGTTTCTCTTAATTTACACAGCAATCTGTAGTGATCAATACGGTCAAAAGCTTTACAAAGATCCAACGAAACCACTTCGCAGCGCCTGTGTTCATTTAAGCGCTTTCTAACAGAATCGAAATATCAATAGGATTAAAATTATTCTTTAACACCCAAGAAGATTATGATAAAATCATCCCAATTTTAGAAGACAAATATGAATATTTTACCTACACCAGTAAAAACCAGCGCCCTTATAAGGCCTTATTATTTGGTTTAGATAAAATTGACCCTAAAGCTCTGAAAGCCAAACTGACTGATCTACCCCTTCAGTGTCAGGATATTAAGCTAGTTCAAAGAACTGGTCAGTTTAATAAAGAACAAACTATTTATGTTGTTCACTTTAAACGTCAATTGATTACTGTAAAGGAACTTAGAAAAATTTTCAAATATTGATTATATCAGAGTAATTTGGGATAATATAAGATCCCACAAAAATAAAATCACTCAATGTTATAACTGCCAAATGTTTGACCATGGATCATCTCGATGCAAAGTCAAAACCTTCTGTTCCAAGTGTGCAGGGCAACATAAGACAGAAGATTGTACAGATGAAACAATTAAATGTGCCAACTGTAATGGGCCACATAAATCAAATTCACCTCAGTGTCCTAGCAGACAAAATTACATTTAAATTAAGAAACGTTTTTCTCCTCAAAAAAGTAACTCTCGCATACCAGTGCAGCATCAAGCTAACTACAATCAAAGCTTTTCGATTTCCGAATTCACTTCGCCAGGAACCGGCACAACCCACCTTAAACTGGAACCAACAAAATTTCAATAATAGCCCAATAAATAACAATCTCTTTTCATTAGAAGAAATTCAAAATCTAACTTTGAAGCTTATAGACAAATTAAAAAACTGTCAATCAAAAGCTGATAAATTTCAAGTGATCACTACACCTTTTTAAGTTGAAATTGAGACAATCCAAATTAATTTGTATTAATATATATTTTTATTATATATATTTAGCTGGTGAGGCCTAACTCCATTTGTGAAAATAAAAATGCAAAATTTTTTATTTCATTTTTCCCGACGTTTCGTGAATTTTATGTTCACTTCTTCAGGGGATTCGTCTATTAATATAAAATAAAATCATCAACATTTAATAATACAATAAATATAAATGTAACGAACTTACAGTGAAAAGAAACAAATTTGTATTACATTAATATATTTTTAAAAACATAAAAGCAAACACTAGTGGTGTCATCTACTGTTTTTCAAAACAACTCTATAACTGGCGCTTAAATTGTCAGTATCTTCTTTTTTATTCATTGTTCTATTTATTTTCTGTTGAATTCTTAAGCTTTCTGTTGTATATCTTTTCCTCACGTTATTTACCTTGTCAAGTATTCTTATGTTGTCAAAATCAGGTTTGTGTTTTGTTTGTAATATGTGCTGTGATAATGCAGTGCTTTCTTTGTTTTTGTTTATGTCTGAATTGTGTTCTCCCATTCTTGTCTCCAAATTCCTTTTGGTCGTACCAATGTAAACTAAGTCACAGTCACAAATTAATATTGAGAAAATACAAATTAATATTCAGAAAAACGAATTGTTGTTGAGAAAATACAAATTAATATTTAGAAAAACGAATTGATGTTGAGAAAATACAAATTGATATTAAGAAATCCAAACTTATATTGAGAAAATACAAATTGATATTAAGAAATCCAAATTGATATTGAGAAAATACAAATTGATATTAAGAAATCCAAATTTATATTGAGAAAATACAAATTGATATTAAGAAATCCAAATTTATATTGAGAAAATACAAATTGATATTAAGAAATCCAAATTTATATTGAGAAAATACAAATTGATATTAAGAAATCCAAATTGATATTGAGAAAATACAAATTGAAATTAAGAAATCCAAATTGATGTTGAGAAAATACAAATTGAAATTAAGAATTCCAAATTGATATTGAGAAAATACAAATTGATATTAAGAAATCCAAATTGATATTGAGAAAAATACAAATTGAAATTGAGATAAAACAAATTAATATTGAGATTTTTTTCATTATTATATTTTGAATATGTATTGTTTACATAAAAAAATACCTTGTCCTTTATTAATGTATAATAAACATTACAAATTGCAATATATATTGCGTTGCATCAATATTGTCATTGACATATCTGTCAAAAAAATATTAAGATAAGTTTTTATTTCTAAAATGGAATTTAAAGACAATTGCTGCGTTTGTCGGATATCAATGATAAGAGGAGATATTATCAAGCTAATTCCATGTAACCATCTTCTACATAATAAGTGTTTTGTTCCAATTCGAGAACACAATCCACAATGTCCACTATGTAGAGGTAAAATTCGTGGTAAGATATTTCTCTTATGTATTCATTATCAGCAGTGTGGTTATTTTTATTTTTTTTGAAGAAACTATTGCATTATCAAGGAAAAGATATAAGAGACACAACGTTCAGGACAGGAAAAGAATTGTTGAAGCAGCTTTACGGGGAGATGATTGGAAAACATTAGCAGATACATTAGAAATAAACTATAAAACTGCCCACTATTGGGTTTTGGATGGTAGCCTTGAACCTCTTAACTGCGGTGGTAAAAAACCTAAACTGTAAACCGAGGAAGAGATAGAGAATATTTTACAATGGGTAGAAGAAAACCCCACCATTACGCTACAGGAGCTAGAAGGAAACGTTCAAAGAAAGTTTCACAAATGTGTCACAACGACAACAATTTTAAATAACCTTAATGGTAAGATGTATACTATGAAATCGTTGCACTATGAACCTATAACCATGAACAGCATGGAAAACAAACAAAAACGAGCCAAGTATGTTGAGGATTTAAATAATTTCATTCAAAGTGGAAAACAAATAATTTGGATTGATGAAACAAATTTCAATTTGTTCTGCAGAAGAACTCGTGGATGGTCCAGGAAAGGCACAAGAGCTACAATACACGTACCATCTTCCCGAGGTCCAAATGTCCACCTAATCGGGGGAATAGCATCCTCTGGAGTAATTCCTATGACGAGAAAACGAGGATCATTAAGAATGCAAGACGCAAGAGAGTGGGTAAACAGCTTGATGAATCGATGGGAGCAATTAGGAAACCTCTTACAAGATTTAGTTGTTGTGTGTGATAATGCACCATGTCATAGCCAAATGGAAATAATTTTCGAAAATTCACCAGCGACTCTTCTTCGATTGGGACCTTATAGCCCAATGTTTAATCCAATTGAGTGTATATGGTCCAAAATAAAAACATACACAAAAACCCACCTTAGTATACCAAATGTGTGTCCTCCTGGTGTTTGCGAACAACGTCTTGTTTATTTGGAAGGTGTTATCGACGAAGCTAAGGCTACTATAACCACAGTTGACTGTGCAAGAGCAGTGCAACATTCTGTAACATTTTACCAAAGGGCAATAGAACTGGAGAATATGCCTGTTGGTGAATAATTTTTTATACATATGTTCTTATAAAACTTGATTTTTCAAATATTTTCAGTTACTTGTTTTTAAACTCTTAATTTTTGTGTTCCTAATATCAAAAAAACTATGAATTTATATCTCAATATTAATTTGGTTTTTCTTAATATTAAATTGGGTTTTCTCAATTTCAATTTGTATTTTCTCAATTTCAATTTGGATTTCTTAATTTCAATTTGTATTTTCTCAATATCAATTTGGATTTCTTAATATCAATTTGTATTTTCTCAACATCAAACTGGAATTCTTAATAACAATTTGTATTTTCTCAACATCAATTCGTTTTTCTGAATATTATTTTGTATTTTCTCAATTTCAACTTAAAAAGGTGTAGTTTGCCATGTAAATTTTTATATGAGTGAATCGCTAAATACAATATCATGGAATGCCAGGGGTATTCGAAATAAAAAGGAAGAGTTCTTCAACTTTTTAATCACTAATAATATCCATGTCTGTTTGCTAACTGAGACATGGTTAAAAATATCAATTAAACATAATGCATTCTACTGTTATCGATATGACAGAGTTGGTTCAAGAGGGGGTGGTGTCGCTGTTGTTATAAGAAAAAATCTCAATCATTAAGTTTTGCCGGTAATAAATACTCAGCTCATTGAAAATGTTGGGATTAAACTGGTTACAAATAATGGCTTCGTTAATATACTTTCTTGCTACTTTCCCGGTGAAACTGCTGGCAGAGACAATTCAAGAAAAACCAAGTTTGCTTCAGACATAAACAAGCTTACAAACAACAGCAACATGTATATATTAGGTGGTGATCTTAACTGTAGGCATCAATAATGGGGTTGCAACAGAGCAAATTGCTGGGGCAACAAATTATTTGAAAAATTATCAACACGAAATATTTTTATAAAATATCCAGCTGACCCAACACACATACCATCGTCATCAAGAAGTCAACCTTCCACTCTTGATTATTTTTTAACAAACACACCGCAAATATTATCGGCAGCAGTAGTATTAAATAATTTAAGCTCGGACCATCTTCCCGTTAAAACTTCTCTGAACTTCAGGTTCAATAACCAGGAAAACTACAGGCTGGTTTATTCAAAAACTAACTGGAAAAGATACACAAAAAACATAAATGATTCTCTTAGAAATCTCAATTTTAATGTGACATCAGAAACAAATATTATTGACGAAATGATAACAACTTTAAACAATGCTATTAAAAACGCCATAGATGTTAGTGTACCAAAAAAAGAAATAACATTTTACCATAAATCGTTTCCAATACAAATTCAAAATTTGATTACGTCCAGAAATTATTTCAGAAGAAATTGGATTCGTTATAGAAACCTAGCTGATAAAACTGAAATGAAACATCTTAATCAACTTATACAATACGAAATCATTAAATTTAGGTATTCGTCTTGGAATAATCATCTGGCAACTCTAGAAAAAGGTTCTTCCCCCTTTTGGAACATCACAAAAGTTATAAAGAAGAAATCAAAACAAATACCAACGTTAATAAGCAACAGTACTCAATACGCTTCATGTATAGACAAATGCAACAAACTAGCTGAAACATTCAAAATGAATAATTCATACTCAGTAAATCTAAGCGATTCTGAAACAATACATGATGTTAACAACTGTATTCAGCATCTAGAAACTGACACCTATAATGATTACCCTGATCTTGAAATAGCAGAACCTGACTTAAAAAATATTATTAAAAAACTAAAAAAGCACCAGGTATTGATAAAATTAATAATCTGTGCATTAAAAATCTCCCTAATAATGGTATAAAATTACTTTCGTCAGTACTTAACTCGTGCTTAAAAAACGCTTATTTTCCAAACTGTTGGAAAGAAGCTATGGTTATACCTATCGCCAAACCTAATAAGTTTATCGTCCAATTAGCCTTCTACCATCCGGTAGAAAGTTGCTAGAAAAAGTTATTAAAAATAAGTTATGCTCATTTATTGATTATAATAATATATTGCCAAACCAACAGTTTGGATTTAGAAATGACCTCAACACATCTCATGCTTTACTTAGATTCAAAAACATAGTCAAATCAAATTTTATTAACGGAAGATCAACGGGTATGGTGTTATTAGATGTAAAAGCAGCATTTGATTCTGTTTGGCATGATGCCCTTGTTTTTAAAATGACAAATTTCAACTTCCCCACCCCTCTCATAAAAATAATAAAAAGTTTTTTAAAAAATTGTGAGTGCAGAGAATTCATATTGGCAAATGTTTCTCCAATAAAGTGGGTATTACAGCTCTACAACATATACACATCAGATTTCCCAGTTTTTCAACACTGTACAACGTCTATATTTGCGGACGATACAGCCTTATTATGTTCGAGAGTCTTAGCGGAAGATATAATTATTAAACTTCAATCATCATTAACTATTGTTCGAAATTATTTCACTAAATGGAAAATCGTCATAAATAGCTATAAAACTCAAGCTATATTTTTTACAAGAAAACGAAAAGACAGTTATATTCCTCAACATTCTTAACGTTTTGAAACAAGCAATATTTCTTGGGAGCCTAAAGTTAAATATTTAGGTGTTATCTTAGATTCAAAACTTAACTTTAAAGAACATGTTGCTTATGTCTTCGATAAAATAGATATAGCCAAGAGAATACTTTTTCCTTTTATCAATAAAAAATCCAAACTTAGTCGAGAAAATAAAATTATTATGCTTAAGGTCATATTTCATTCAATAATGTTTTACGGGGCTCCAGTTTGGGCAACCATAGCAAAATGTCATATAAAAAACTTACAAATCGCTCAAAATAAGTTCCTAAAAATGATGTATAACCTTACATGGCATTTCTCTACTAGAAGATTGCATAATATAAACAGCATCGAAATGGTGGACGTGAAGATACAACGGCTTAAACTAAATTTCGACCAAAGATGTCAAATATCACAATATCAGCATATCAGTAATATCATGGTAGCACCTTTAGACTATTTTTTTTTTAAGTTTATTTTATCTTTGCAATTTTTTTTTCTCAAAGAGTTTTTTTTTTATATAATTTTTCTCTAGATCTTAAACTGTTAATTATTTCTAATTGATTTAATCAAAAAATTATTATAATTGAGTAGAAAAGATCATGCATATCTAAACCTTCTACATTATTTAAAACACATTTATAAATTCCTGTACATATTATCATAAATAAACGAATCGAATTGAAAGGTCTGGGGAGTGCAGCGAATGTGGTAGAACACGCGAAACATTATATGCAAGCCATCATGTGCCGAATGATTCCGGTCATTATCGTGTTGGAAAATGAACGATGATGGTAAATAAACCTTTTCGGGCCTTTTTTAGGTTTTAATTTAAAAAATATTCAATTTCGATTAATTGCAGGTAATCATACATTCCGAGAACAGCACTTGGTCCAAAAATCATATTTTTAACGCAAATACTCCTTGGTATATGCTTCACGCTTCTGTAAAATGATTACCGAAATTAAAGGTTAATTAATGACAATTCGTCAGCTCAGAATTGGTTTGGCGCATATTATGATAATGACGAATTGTAGTTCGCCTCATTTAGTGCTCTCCGGACCGTAATATGATTATTGTTGCTTTTTAGACTTACTTTGAGTTTTCTGAATATCTGGCTGAATTCACGGCTGCTTAAAGATGTAGGGCGACCTTAATGTTTAGCACTTTCAAATGTTTAGGCTGCTCCCTTGAAACGCTGCACGATACTCCGAATGGTGTAGTGACTTCGTCCATCATTTCTCTTTCTGTTTGTTACCAATTTTCAATAAAATCAATCATTTGTTTTTGTAAAAATTAAGGACACACTGACATTAGCACTTTGACATGTGACAACTTCGTAATTTAAGGAGTATCGTTAATTCTACTATTTCACGACTGATCAGAAAAAAGTGGCCAGAAGAGGTTAACCCCGCCGTTTTGTTTTCATTTTTATATAGTTCATACAATCAAAATTTTGAATAGAAATAAAAAGGTTTTTCACGCCACAAGTTGCAACCTTGCGAAAAAGCAAAAGTACAAAACCATAACAACAACCACACACAACATGTTATGTTTTTGCACTTTTGCTTTTTCGCAAGGGTGCAACTTGTGACATGAACAAACTTAATCAATTTTCAATTTTGTGGGAATTTGATCATTATTTTTAGTAAAAATATTTGTTTATTAAAAATCACTTTAACATGGTGCTTAAATCAATTGTGAAGTTGAAAGTGCTTATTGTGCCAATTATTATTTTTATTGGCCTTGAAAGGCTTTTGTGTATTACTTGTGAATATTAAATAAATACAACTTTACAACAGATATCGAAAGCTCCAGAATATAGCGGCACTTTTCCCTCTAAGACTGATGCAGCTACACTAGATACGGGCTATAGAATTTTGGCAGATCATGCTCGTATGATTGCGGTGTGTTTAGCGGATGGTATGTTACCAGATAAAAAGTAAGTTAACTTTTAGTACTTAAATTAATATGCTAATTCATTATTGAACTATATACTTAGTCAAAAACTTAGAAGAGTATTACGTAAAGCTTTAACGGTTTCCGAAAATGTTTTTGCTAATAAGCACTTACTAAGTCAACTAATACCAGTAGTGGTGGATTCATTGGGTTGCGCCTATCCTGAAATTCCCAATAGGCAATCAGCCATTTTGGAGTTAATAGACCATGAACATGAAGTATTTAAAGCATTACGTGAAAGCTCTTCTAAAGCCTTCACAGAAGTTCTAAGTGAATTTCCTAATTTGGAGGATATTGAATTAATGGAATGTCCCGGTTTTGTGCCAGCTTATAGGGAATTTCAAGCGTTAAAAGATACTTTTACAAATAATAATATACCAGGCGAATTTCTACATAAACTAACTGACACTTATGGTTTAACCGAAGAACATTTTCAAATATTGGCACAACTTGAAAATATGACTTACAATGTAGCCGATTATAAAGAGGCGGTGGAGAAGGCCAAACAAAAAGCTAAATGTTCTATGACTACAGATCAACATTCAGACAAATTAATGCAAGGAATTAAAGAATCTTTGGTAGAGTTTACCAGAGCATTGCCAGCTACCGATAATCAATACAAATATAACTACAGTTGGGACAACAAGACGAAACAATACGTCATTCCTGTCTTAAAAACTAAAGTATTGGGTATACTTTATAATGATGTGTGTGTTCAGGAAGTTGTATGCAATGGCTTAACTAACTCTCATGATATTGTTTCGATAGTGACTGATTCTAGTAATTTCTATTGTGAATCGGGTGGCCAACAATCCGATAAAGGTGTGATCCTTATAAAAACATTAGCAAACGATAGTTACGAACTGAATGTATCCAATGTATATTTAATAAATGATTGCGTGGTACATACATGCGAATTACCAGTGGAAAAAGCTTACTTTTCTTTGCGCATTGGTGATGAGGTTAAATTACAAGTAGATGATCAGCATCGTAAACAGAATATACGCCATCATACAGGTAAGATTTTTTGCAAATAAAATTTTTTGAAAAACTACAGTACAATACATTTTTGCATAAAAACCTATTGTGAGCTTTATTAAAAAGGTTTTTTAAAGGTTAACATATTAATAGGTCTTTTTCAAAAAAGATTTTTGCATAAAAAGTTTTGCAATAAGATTTTTTACTTACACTCAAAAAAATATATGCGGCTTTTTACGAAAGATACTTTCATAACTACTTCTTTTGAACAACGTATTTACAAAAGTTACGTATATAATACGAAAAAAGTATATCTAGCATTTTCTAATTTGACGAAAGTAACGAATTCGTTCGTAGTCCTGTTTTAACAGAAAAACTTTCGTCGAACTTGTACCAAATTTATTTTGTAAAATACATTAGACGGGTGGTACCACGATACTCATATTTTTTAATATAATTTAAAAATATAAAATTGATCATTTAAAAAGGATGGGATTCACAAGAATGTTAAGCTTTAAAACTTTTAATAACAGGTACACATTGAAGGAACAGGATATCTGCTCAAAATGGCCATCAGAAGGTTGTGACGGGTGTGACCTTAGTTTTTAGTGAGTTATGAACTTAAGGATAGATTCTGTAACATTCCTGCAGATTGCGCACAAAGACTTTAGGGCAATTAATCGTTTGCCTGGGAAAAAAATTTTTTACTAAAAAAAATCTTTTTTAAATTGTGACGGGTGTGACTTCCTTATGTGACGGTTGTGCCCTATTAAGAAAACTCGAAAAAATTAAAGAATAAAACACATTTTATTGAATTCAGTATTTTGTGAAGTAATTTTTTTAAATTCAGATAAATTACAGCAAACATATGTACACAGATGCTGCATCTGCTCTTTTAATTCATTTTATGCATTTTTTTAATATTGGGTATTTTTCTGACTAATCTTCTTAAAAATAGTGTACCGATTTTTTAATTATGATGCAAAAACATCCGAAAATATGTGCACAACTTTCAAATCAGGCTTTGTTTTGAGGTCGTTAATAATAATTTTTAAGAAAACCCAAACACTGTGATTTCTTATCCATCATATTCTTCTCAGCATCTCTTCTTTTCCTGTCCCTTTCTCTTACTAAAGCCAAATGCAGTTCATATTTTTTTATTTAATCTAAGTTTCTTCCTTTGCAAACGTTTTCTATTTTTGGCATCCATTGAAAAAATATGAGTTATCCTTGGTGTGGCTGGTGTGATCAAATATTTCCTTTAACTAAATTCTCTAATATTAAAAAGGTGGTGCACACATATATTTTAATTATTCAGGGGTGTTCTGGAAATCAAAAACACAAGAATTTTAAACGTCGTTTTTTAATAAGCGGCCATGTTTTGACAATCGCACGATTTTAAATCGCAAAACGCCAGATTTATTTTATTGTGTTTTGAAGCTCGTGCGTGTTGCTTTCGATCTGCCATAGTTTTTTTTTATTATTCTAGTTCCCTTAAGCACACTATTGCAATTTAAAGTCGCCAAACTTTATTAAAAATATTTTACAAATATTTCTCTATTAAACAGAATTTTATAACAATTTGATTAAAAGTGTATTAAAAACAACTTCCAAATTCTTGCGTTTTGCGTTTTCGATTTGCAGAACACCCCTGGTTAATTGCACTTACTTTGTTATTGTTGGAAAGTATGTGTTGAAAACCCTATTTTACTTTATTTATTTGTTTCATATTAATATTATTTATAAATCTAGTTACCTTTGGAATGTATAGTTTTTTACTGTGAATTCTCTGTCATACTTTGATTTTAATTTTTTTCTTTTAACTACAATTTTTCGTTTTAATGATTAGTCTTATAAAAACCTTGCACAATAAATTACTATATTTTTAAAACTTGAAAAGATTAAAATCGTTTTAGTCTTTTAGATCAGAAGTGGGATCGGAATCAAATTGTTTTAAGATTTTGTGCAAAATACGTATAAAGATGAAAAAGCTGTTAACGCTGAAAGTGGATGAACTTAAGCAGCTATTACGGGAAAGGGAAATGCCAACCTCAGGTACAAAAGCGGAGCTCATTCAACGTCTTTCAAGTTTACTTGGCACAGATGAAATTAGTGATGATGACAACGATGTTTTTGAGGAAATGTCCTCAACAATAACTCCTTCAACTGGTAATCATCCCAACTCATCCCTAATGCAACAAAACAACGATAACGTCATAAACTTGCAACGGCAAGTTGATGAGTTAAGGAATATGTTGGAAAGTGCATTAAGTGTTATGCAGACATTTTCTCAAGTGCCTAGTTTCCAGCACAACGTACCTCGAAACGTCCAACCAGCAACGAACGTAGAACAAAGTTTAAATTATGCTACAACGTCCAACGTAAGCTCAAGTTCACGCCCGAATAATAATTGTTCTGTCCGAGAAATTGCAGAAACTATTCCAGAATTTGATCCAACGAATGAATCATCGTTATCTGTGGAACAATTTGTAGAACGTGTAGAAAGCGCAATTCAAGCATATCAATGGGAAGAAAAATGTTTGCTTCTCGCAGTATACAGCAGAATAAAAGGTGCAGCTCGATTATGGTTAGACTCTCTACAAAATTTGCACTCAAATTGGAAAGATTTTTCTATAGAATTAAAAAAAGAATTCGCTTCGTCACAAGATGAAGCAGAAATACATTTTAAAATGATTAGTGCGGTACGCAAAAGTGATGAAAAACTAACGGATTATTGCTTTCGAATTCGTGCGTTAGGCAAACGGCATAAATTGAGTGAAAAGGCTATTGTTAAATATGCTAGAGAAGGACTTCAAAATCGTGAAATTCAATTCGCTATAGCGGCTCAGAAAATTGATTCGGTTAAAGAATTACGTGAAATCTTAAATGAGTATGAACGGAATGTGCCCGAAAAGCGTGTTGTAAGAAATGTCGATACCAAAAATAAATTCGATGATTCTATGGCTAAAATGACTTATAATAATTTAAAGAAAGAGAATTTATCAAAATCAGCCAAAAATATAAAATGCTTTAACTGTAATGAATTAGGTCATATATCTACTAACTGTTCAAAACCACAGAAACGTCCTCGTTGTGAAAAATGTAATAAAGTTCATTCAAAAAATGAAGCTGAATGTAAACAAAGTGCTACTTCGCGGAATATGTTCTGTAATAAAGATGATATGTTTAAAGTAACTGTAAGCTTAAACAATAAATCGTTAAGTGCCTTTGTAGACACGGGAAGTCAATGCAGTTTGATAAAAAAATCGGTTTGTGAACGGTTAAATTTGAAACTACTAAAATGTAGTATGAGAATTTCCGGAATTTGTGGCGGTATACGTGTTGCAAATCATAAAATCGAAGAAAATCTGGTTATTAATAAATCTGATGTATTTATTACGTTATACGTGATTGATGATGAACTCTTATTGACGGATATTTTACTTGGTCAAGACACATTTATTAACGGCAATATAATTTTTACGATTCAAGGTGATGAAATAAAGATTAGTAAAAAAAATAGTACGGATGTGCAAGATGCCAGTACAAGTTCAAAAAGAAATATTTATAATGAAAATGATGATCATATCGAAATCGATGATAAACTTTTAAAGTGTGATTTAAAAGATGAAAACACAAAAAAAAGGTTAAATGAATTAATTAAGCAAAATAAAAGTGTATTCTCGAGTAATTTACGAAATCTTGGCAAAACAGATCTAGTTCAGATGAAAATTAGTTTAATTAATTCAAACATTGTGACACAGTCTCCATATCGTGTATCCGAACCGAAGAAGACACTAGTTGCAAAAATGGTTCAAGAACTTTTGGACAACGATATAATCACAGTTTCAAATTCGGAATTTGCAAGTCCAGTTGTACTTCAGAAAAAGAAAAACGGCAATGAACGACTTTGTATAGATTACAGGCGGTTAAATCAACTTATAACTAAAGAAAACTTCCCATCACCAAATATTGAAGAGTGTCTACAGGATGCAAAAAAATATAAATATTTTACAACTTTAGATCTTAACAGTGGTTATTATCAAATTGAAATTGAACCTGAAAGTCGCAAATACACAGCCTTTATAACTACAGAGGGATTATTTGAATTCAAACGTATGCCTTTTGGGTTGAAAAATGCACCCATGGTTTTCCAACGATTAATGGCGAAAATACAAAATATGGTTGGCAAGGAAAACATGATGCATTACATGGATGATATACTTATTGGCAGTAATACAAAAGAAGAAATGTTGGATAAAATAACCAAAGTTTTAAACGTTTTACAAGATGCAAATTTAACACTAAATATAGAAAAATGTGAATTTTTTAAGACTACAATTGAATTCTTAGGACATCAATTAACGCCAGAAGGAATTTGCCCTGGAAAAGTAAAGTCTGCGGCAATAGAGAATTTTAAACGTCCAGAAAATATTCATGAAATTCGAAAATTTCTTGGTTTAAGCGGATATTTTCGTAAATTTATTCCAAAATATTCAATAATATCGGAACCATTGAGGAAGCTTTTATGTAAAGATCAACAATTCGAATGGACAGATCAACAAGAAATAGCGTTTAATGAATTAAAATTAAAATTATCGTCTCAACCCGTTATGACAGCCTTCCGTCTTGATGCGGAACATCAAATCCATACAGATGCAAGTTCCATAGGATTAGCAGGTGTATTACTACAAAATGAAAATGGAATGTTAAAACCTGTAGCGTATTACAGTCGTTCAACTAGTCCAATTGAGAGAAATTTTCATAGTTATGAATTGGAAACTCTTGCAGTTGTGGAAACTTTGGAAAGATTTCGATATTATATCTATGGTAAACAAGTTAAAATAGTAACAGATTGTAGTGCTGTAAAGTCTGCTATGACAAAACGTGAATTAATTCCTCGTATAGCCCGTTGGTGGTTGAGAATCCAAGATTTTGATGTAGTTTTAGAACACCGAAAGGGTCCATGTATGGAACACGTTGATGCGTTAAGTCGAACGCCGAATGAGTCGCCTAGTGATATAGATGTTGCTACTCTAAAAATTTATAAAATGAATCTTCATGAAGAGGACTGGCTATCTGTTATGCAAATTCAAGATGATTCAATTAAGGAGATTATTTCAAAAATTCAAAATAAAGATAAGACGTTGTTAGAAGAGTATCGCTTGCAAAATGGAAGATTGTTCCGAAAGTATAATAATAAAAACTTGTGGGTTGTTCCAAAATCATTACGTTGGAGAGTAGTTGAAGATTGCCACGACAAAAATGGACATCTTGGTGTTGAAAAGACGATGGAAAAACTTTTAAGTTATGTATGGTTTGCCAGAATGAGGAATTTTGTTAAGTCTTACATTAAAGCCTGTGTCGAGTGTGCCTTTAACAAAAATAAAGGTGGGCGAAAAGAGGGTGAATACCATTTTAATGATATAGATCCAATACCATTTAATACAATTCATTTGGATCATTTGGGACCTTTTCCAAAAAGTAGTAAACGTAATGAACATATTTTAGTTCTAGTGGATTCCTTTACAAAATTTACAATAATTAAAGCTGTAAAAAGTACAGCGACCAGATATGTTATAAACATTCTAAATGAATTTTCAAGTTACTTTGGAGTTCCAACGCGCATAGTTTCAGATAGAGGAACGTCATTCACATCAAATGAATTCAAGAAATATTGTTCTGAGAACGATATTAAACATGTGCTTAATGCAGTAAGAACGCCGAGAGCTAATGGCCATGCCGAAAGGACAAATCGAACATTACTTTCAATGCTTTTGCCTACTACGCAAAATGATAAACGCTGGGATGATCATTTAAGAAATATCCAATGGACTTTAAATACGATGAAGAATAAGACATCTGGTAAAAGTCCCCATGAATTATTATTCTGTTATTCTCCACGAGACATTCTGCAAAATAAAATACTATTAGCTGTACACCATAATTTTATTTTAACGGACGATGAAGTTAACAAATTAAGACAAGCGGCTTCCGAACAAATTAACACAAAACGAAGTCAAGCAAAAGAACAATTTGATAAAGAGCATTCGAAGCCTAAGAAATATGAAATTGGTGAAATTGTGCTTGCTGAAAATGAACCTCCGAGTAGTGGTAGTTCTCGCAAATTGGAACCTCGATATAAGGGTCCTTTTATAATCGCAAAAGTTCTTGATAATGATAGATATATTATCGAGGATCTTCCAAATACCAAAAGAACATCGCGTCATTATTCATCAGTCTATGCTTCAGATAAATTAAAACCTTGTTGGAAACTGCCGCCTATGTTCGACAGTGAACTTGATTATGATACTGTTGCTGAAGGCAGCGAGGACGCTTTAAACGCAGGATAGCCGACTGTTGAAAACCCTATTTTACTTTATTTATTTGTTTCATATTAATATTATTTATAAATCTAGTTACCTTTGGAATGTATAGTTTTTTACTGTGAATTCTCTGTCATACTTTGATTTTAATTTTTTTCTTTTAACTACAATTTTTCGTTTTAATGATTAGTCTTATAAAAACCTTGCACAATAAATTACTATATTTTTAAAACTTGAAAAGATTAAAATCGTTTTAGTCTTTTATATGTATCATGCATTTATTATGTAAAGTAACAATTTTTTCGGTGTGCCCGAAAATTTTAATTTACAAATTAATTCATAAAACTCTTATTATAAAACCTTCAAACTAAAAACTTCAACAAAAAGTAAGCAAGAGTATAACTAATATTTCCAGAGATAACGATTTTTAATAATTCTCAGAAAGGGATTCAAAAAAATTCATAATAAACGAAGAATGTTCAAAGAGGTAAAAAAGAGTATCCAGAGTATGCTCATTTCAAGGTGTTGTAAAACTTATTTTTATTTTATTTATTAAATTTCAGTAACCTAGCCTTTTGGCCATAATCGGCTTACAAATTTCTACTTAACTGCCCGTCTACAACTGACATGATTTGCTGTTTTAACTTGATGTTATGAAAGCGTTGTTAAAACATTTGCACTAACAACCGTGTTATAACATGAGAAAACTTATAACATGAAGAGTCTATACTTAACACTAACAACATACTAGTGTTAAAGTTAAGCATTTCATGTCAGTTGTAGACTGCATGTAATAATAATAAAAAATTGATTAAAAAAAAAATACAAAATTTTTTTTTATAAATAAAAAAATTTATTTTTATATGTTTATAATCTTCATTTTCTCCTTGACATGAATTTACCGTTTTTTTTATTAAAAATATGTAAATTTTGTTTTTCCTGCGAATGGTCGTTTTGCGTGGAAATGCCCACATAAAACAAATTTTTTGTATTTTACGAAACAATTTTGTAAGGATTTTATTTTCATAAAATAACGCATTATTTTAAATTAAATTTTGTATTTATTTTAAATAGAATAGTTTAAAGAAAAATTGTAAATTTAAACTATGTGCAAATATTTTACAAAACAAATCTTTAAAATTTGTTAAAATTATGTACAATAATTAAATTTTATTGCATAAGAAGTTTTTCATTAGCGGAGTTCAAAATAAGGCTTGCAAAAAAGCAAATGCAAAATATCGTAGTACCTTAAAGAAATCTAACGGAAACTCTGTGTATTTTGTTGTTAGATTAAACAAAATATCTGCGATATTTTCCATTTGCACTTTTGCAAGATAAATACTGAACTCCGCTATTGAAATTAAAGGAATTTAGATATTTTGTAAATGTTTCTCTCAATACAAACTGCGAAATTTTAGAATGTTTTTTAAGAATAAAACATTTGAAAATCAGTGCAGATAAGAGTCATGTAATATAAAATGTAGGAGCGGAGGGTCCCTTACAAAACTTAATGCTTCCCACTTACTTGGTTCAAAAGACCAAACGTCGAGGAGTAGTAAAAAATATAAGAATAAGAACACATCTTCGTCTATAATTCAATTGGTAATATACATTAGTATAATTGATGAATAGGGAAACCAAAATTATGCAATTGCATGTTTTTTCTTGAGCGACCAATGAAGGCAGAAACAATATATTTATCCGTTTTAGAGCTTTTTATGAATTTTGCGTCGATTTGTTAGTGCATATTTTTGCATATTTTACCGTTTGAAGCATTTTTTGAATAATTTAGTTAAAAGTGCTTTTTTGCAGCATTTCTTAAGTTTTAAGCGCATATTTTGCCTTGCTGCAATCTCAAAAGGCCAGTTGTCTCTAAACCACCATTAAGAAACTTGAATGGAAGTTGGGCAAGGAATGATGTTGAAAAAGGAAATCTTTTTGTTAATCATTTAAAGAACGTATTTACCCCAAACATATCTCACGATATTACGGCCGAGTTACCACCCGTTGTTGCTAGAGCAGCTGTTCCCCTAAGATTTGAGATAAGAGAAATCGAAAAAGCAATTTGTGATTTAAACCCCAAGAAGGCTCCTGGTTTTGATAAGATCAGCAACAAAATGCTTCTGGAGCTACCCAGCATAGCAAAGAAAATTATTCTTTTAATTTTTAATGCAATTTTACGCCTTGAATACTACCCTCAAGAATGGAAGGTCTCCTTAGTTACGATGATACCAAAGCCAGGAAAAGATCACACAAAAGTTGAGTCATATAGGCCTATCAGCTTATTATCTAAAATATTAAAGCTGTTTGAGAAGCTCTTAGCGTCAAAATTAACCTCAATTTTAAATGACAATGGGTATATACCTAACCATCAATTCGGTTTCAGAAGAGAACATAGCACAATAGAACAAACCCATGGGATAGTAAACGCCATAAGAAAATTTTTGAAGAAAGAAAATATTGCTCCGCTCTCTTCATCGATGTCTCTCAAGCTTTTGATAAAGTCTGGCATGTAGGCTTGTTACACAAATTGAAGCTAAACCTAGCGGTTAACACACACAAGCTGTTAGAAAGCTACTTGGTCGGTCGAAAATTTATTATTAAAGAAGGTGATTTTTTAAGTTCTCCTCAGACAATTGAAGCTGGAGTCCCTCAGGGAAGTATCCTGGGCCCACTTTTTTACCTTATATATACCTCGGACATGCCAATAAACAATTACACCCTAACCTCAACTTTTGCTGATGATACAGCTTTTCTAAGCGTACACGAGAACAGTCGTGAAGCATCTCGATACCTGCAGGAGCATATATTTCAACTAGAACTGTGGTTAAAACAATGGAGAATAAAGGTCAATGAGCAAAAATGCGAACATATTACATTCACCTTGCGTCGGGAAACATGCCCCTATTAAAATCAATAATCAACTAGTGCCTCAACTATAGCATGTCAAATATCTCGGTATTCATCTAGATCGGCGTTTAACATGGAAATGCTATATAGAAGCAAAATTAACCCAAATGAAACTAAAAGCAATTCAAATTAACTGGCTTATTGGAAGAAATTCTATTCTTAGTCTCGATTGCAAACTACTGCTTTACAACTCTATTTTAAAGCCAATATGGTGCTACGGTATTCAACTATGGGGCACTGCCTCGGCCTCAAATATCGAAAAAATTCAAAGGCGCCAAAATAAACTTCTTCGAATAATCATAGCTGCCCCTTGGTATGTTAAAAACTCAAATATCCACAAGGATCTCAATGTGCCTCTGGTAAGGACTATTATTACGATGTATGCGGTAAAATATTTAAAAAGGCTAGAGTTGCACCCAAATCCACTAGCTCGAAATATTTTAAATGATAGCGGCCACACTCGCTAAAGGAGAAGAGACACTGCAGCACTTACCCATTAAGATGAGCGATAAACACATATATAAATGTGAACAGATCCCTTGATGAAGAAAATTTTTGTCTTGCACTGGCAGGACATAAAATAAAGAATTAGGATAAGATTTGATTAATTATTGTTAGTTCATATTTGAGGGGCTTAGAGCACAAGGGGTTTAAGTGCCTTTTTTCTAAAAATGAGGTTACATATGAAACAAGTAGTTGAAATTCAGAGAAGTTTAGATCATAAGAGGTGAATGTGGGATTCTTATCCGGTAGCGAGATATGGCTACCAATTCTAGCACTTGTCATTAAAATTCCTGCTTCGCTTGGAGCACAAGGGGTATATGAGAACTTTAACGCCATTTGCTATTAAGTATTAAAATTATTTTTTACATGGACCGAGTGCGTGAATTTCTGAGAAGTTCTGAGCTGAAATTGGCGACTTATTTTAGCACTTGTTCTCAAAAAAACAGTTTTGCCGTATTTGATTTATTTTATTTTCGGACATTGGTTACACTTTGCGAAGGATGGCCCTTGAAACCCCTCATAAAAATGTGATCTTTTGATTGACCAAGAAAACTTCGCCAAAGTTAACACGAAAGCTCGAAATGTTGGATAAGACGAGCAGTTACTCCCACAACTTCCTACATAAATCAGCGTAAAACCAATAAAGTTCGAGAAATTCAAGAATCTCCAGTATCTTATTTACTATATACCACCAATTTAACATGAACTGTTCAAACCACTTCCTCACTATAGAATGGACAAAATTCCGGAAAGAATCGAAAGCGAAGGTGAAATACAGATTAGCCTGATGATGATTTGGAATCTAATTATTACTCAAAAATTTAACAAAGAACTATATAAGCTTTTCCTTATAAAATGTTATTTTAAAAATTAAGAGTATAACTTGAGTTCTTTTTAGATACAAGTTCATTTATTTAGAAATTTTAAAAAAAGTTAAAGCACAAGGGGTATAAGTGCGACTTCCCTTACTTCAAAGGTAATTTTTGGGTATTTGTGCATTTAAAATATAGTATTTTTTATTTTTGTAAGAAATAGACTTTTATTCGACCTTTACAAAATTTATTATTATTATTTAATTAAGCTTGAGGTCTTTTTTTTATATAAAAAATATTAAATTTATTGAACCAATATTTCGGCACTCCGTTGTGTGCCTTCTTCAGGGTTTTTCTTCAATTTTTGACAACAATTTTTAACAAATTAAATAAATATAACAAAAAATCAAAAAACAATTTTCAATTAAATACAAAAAAAAGGTTTTCCAATTTAAAAACTAATCTATTACATTATAATTAAACTTTTAACTTCCGTTTATATTTTTATAAACTAAATGCCTATAATTTTGTGCTAAACTTTCAGTATCTGACTTAAAATTAATTCTCGATCTGACTTATGTCCTGCTAACCTAGTTTTCAGTTTGTTCTTCGTTGTACCAACATATATTTTACCACATTGTCCATTAACATTTCCCCCACAAGGTATCTTATAAACTACATTCGACATTTCCAACTTATTTATTTTATCCTTCATATTAGTGAATAACCTACCTATTGTGTTATAAGATTTATGCGCAATTGCATACCTTTCCATATCATAAATATTAGATTTTTCTAATCTCTCCGAAAATTTTGGTACATAAGTTAGCGATTTATAAACTTTTGGTTCCGTATTACCGTTCAAGTTATTTATTCTATGGTTATTATATTGTATTAATAAATTAGATATAATTTCCTTTGGAAAACTGTTTTCTCTTATTGCTCTAGAAATTTTCTCCTTATTATTCCTATGGAAACAAGAATCACTTATTTTCAATACTCTATCTATAAAGTTTCTAGCCGTGTTAATAATAATCCTTTTAGGATGATTTGAAAAATAATTAATTATTCTACCAGACGATGTTGGTTTTTGATACCAATCAATTAATAAACATGTTCCCTTTCTTATTATCAAAGTGTCTAAATAAGACAATTTAGATTCAAACTCCTTTTCCATTGTAAATTTTATATCCGCATGAAAGGAATTAAATGTATCTAAAATTTTTGCTATTTCTGATTCCTTAATTACGCAAAATAAATCATCCACATATTTTGTCATAATTTTAGGTTTAATAGACAACTTTTCCAAACATCTATCTATTAATCTCTCCATAACAATATCTGCTACAATCGGAGACGCTGGTGATCCCATAGGAAGTCCCCTGAGTTGAGCATATACATTACTGTCCAATTGAAAATATCTATTATCAATTATACAAAATTTCAGAATACGTAAAAATAAGTCCTTTTCTATGTTAGTGCGTTCTTCTATCTTATCCCATTGCTCCTCTATTATATCTATAGCAAGATCTATAGGTATACTTGGAAATAATGAAACTACATCAAGAGATATTAATTTCTCATCATCATTTAACTTAATATGTTTAATTTTATCTTTAAATTGAAGAGAATCCCTTACATTATATTTTGAATTTTCCGTTATATTCTTAAGAATTGTTGTAATATATTTACAAAGTTCATATGATGGAGAATTTATACATGAACAAATTGGTCTTAATGGAAAATCAATTTTATGAATTTTCGGAACCCCATATAATCTAGGAGCAATCGCTGTATTAGTTTTAAAGTTTTTAAGACTTAATAGGAATATTCTTATTTTGAATGCAGATAAAGGTAATACGACAGTAGCAATGAACAGAACAGATTATAATTTAAGGATTAATGATATTATAAGGGACAATTCAGTTTATAAGAAACTGAGTAAAGATCCTACTAATAGATTACAAAGGATAAATAATGACTTTGTTCAGGAACTTTTTAGTAGGAATATAATAACTATTACGGAAAAGAATAAACTTAAAACTAATACAGCGATTGCTCCTAGATTATATGGGGTTCCGAAAATTCATAAAATTGATTTTCCATTAAGACCAATTTGTTCATGTATAAATTCTCCATCATATGAACTTTGTAAATATATTACAACAATTCTTAAGAATATAACGGAAAATTCAAAATATAATGTAAGGGATTCTCTTCAATTTAAAGATAAAATTAAACATATTAAGTTAAATGATGATGAGAAATTAATATCTCTTGATGTAGTTTCATTATTTCCAAGTATACCTATAGATCTTGCTATAGATATAATAGAGGAGCAATGGGATAAGATAGAAGAACGCACTAACATAGAAAAGGACTTATTTTTACGTATTCTGAAATTTTGTATAATTGATAATAGATATTTTCAATTGGACAGTAATGTATATGCTCAACTCAGGGGACTTCCTATGGGATCACCAGCGTCTCCGATTGTAGCAGATATTGTTATGGAGAGATTAATAGATAGATGTTTGGAAAAGTTGTCTATTAAACCTAAAATTATGACAAAATATGTGGATGATTTATTTTGCGTAATTAAGGAATCAGAAATAGCAAAAATTTTAGATACATTTAATTCCTTTCATGCGGATATAAAATTTACAATGGAAAAGGAGTTTGAATCTAAATTGTCTTATTTAGACACTTTGATAATAAGAAAGGGAACATGTTTATTAATTGATTGGTATCAAAAACCAACATCGTCTGGTAGAATAATTAATTATTTTTCAAATCATCCTAAAAGGATTATTATTAACACGGCTAGAAACTTTATAGATAGAGTATTGAAAATAAGTGATTCTTGTTTCCATAGGAATAATAAGGAGAAAATTTCTAGAGCATTAAGAGAAAACAGTTTTCCAAAGGAAATTATATCTAATTTATTAATACAATATAATAACCATAGAATAAATAACTTGAACGGTAATACGGAACCAAAAGTTTATAAATCGCTAACTTATGTACCAAAATTTTCGGAGAGATTAGAAAAATCTAATATTTATGATATGGAAAGGTATGCAATTGCGCATAAATCTTATAACACAATAGGTAGGTTATTCACTAATATGAAGGATAAAATAAATAAGTTGGAAATGTCGAATGTAGTTTATAAGATACCTTGTGGGGGAAATGTTAATGGACAATGTGGTAAAATATATGTTGGTACAACGAAGAACAAACTGAAAACTAGGTTAGCAGGACATAAGTCAGATCAAAAATATAGACATATTTCATCCCAAAAAACGGCTTTATCAGCTCATTGTGCAAATTTAAACCATTATCCTGATTTTGAAAATACAACAGTTTTAAATAAGGAAAATAATTATAAACGTAGGCTTACGTTAGAAATGTTGCAAATTATTAATGTACCGACAATATCGAGAATTAATTTTAAGTCAGATACTGAAAGTTTAGCACAAAATTATAGGCATTTAGTTTATAAAAATATAAACGGAAGTTAAAAGTTTAATTATAATGTAATAGATTAGTTTTTAAATTGGAAAACCTTTTTTTGTATTTAATTGAAAATTGTTTTTTGATTTTTTGTTATATTTATTTAATTTGTTAAAAATTGTTGTCAAAAATTGAAGAAAAACCCTGAAGAAGGCACACAACGGAGTGCCGAAATATTGGTTCAATAAATTTAATATTTTTTATATAAAAAAAGACCTCAAGCTTAATTAAATAATAATAATTAATTTATTTTTGTAAGTTTAAAACCTATCTTGGGATAGCTTTTAATAAAAAAGTAATATTCCAGATAGAATTTTACATTTTTTATTGCAATTTACCTTTAACCAGTTTTTTCTCATTATTTGATATAAGTCACTTGAACCCCTTGTGCTTTAGGCCCCTCATTTAATATATGAAGATTCAATAAATAAATAATGAAAAAAAAAAAAAAAATATTTTGCCTTTTTGAGGCATATTTTGGAAATATTTTTTTGATGCCTGCAAGAGCTTTCGCAGCTGGTTGCATGTTCATGTTAATTTTGTGCGCATAGTATAATTTGCAATCTTGTAGACGATAATTTGAAAGAAATTGGTAAACACATTTTAATTGTATTAAGAACGAAGTCTAAGTAAATGGTAAGAATCGGTCTACAACTTTACATATTCCCCAATAAAACTACTTTCAAAATTAGACTCTTTGTGTCCGTAAACCATCTTGTTATGTTGGTAAATATTTAGATTAAATTCGCCCCAAAAATATTTTACTGCATATTAAATTATTTTCGAATCAGTTCACATTTGCCCAAAACTTCCATCTATAAAAAGCTTTAACTTTCTTTTAAATGTTAACATTAATAAACAATTTAGGGACCGTCCCTAAAATCCCTTTAAGACAAAAAATCTCATATGGATGTTAATATATTGTATTCGGCACAAATAACTCTTATATGAGTTTTAATCTCTTAACATAACTTTGTTTTTTTTTTGAGCCGATGCACATAGGGGTTTTTTGCCAATCTAGCCGGACATTAAGCAAAAAATTTAATTTAAGAAATGGAAAAATTTAAGTACGCAGCTCGACAGACAACAAAGTTCTGCATCGTATAGTGAATTTTCAAGTCTTTTGCTTTAATGCAACAGGAAAGTTGATTAAATTGCATGCGTGTTCATTGAATTTTTACGGTTTTGGGAGGTTTACAATACATTTTTTTGTAGATAAACGAATAAAGATTTTACATTGATTTTTTTTTCTGTATAAGACTATATAAACAGCTAATTATGAAAATTTTTAGAAAAATTTTATTTGAAGTTTTTATGATAAAAAAATTAGTTCGAAATTAAAAAAAACGATTTTTTTGTTCACTTTTTTGTAAAAAAAAAAATTTAAAAGGTTTTTGAAGGTGAAGCCCGCTGAGTTCTTAAAAATGTTATACATCATGATAAAATTTGAAATCACTACTTTTAAATTAAAAAAAAAACGTTGCGCGTTGTTGCGCCATTTTTTTTTATGATTTTTTGAAAATTTCACCTTTTTTCTGTTTTTGCTCATCTTGCATAGGTACATATGATAGAAACCCTTTCGTCAGTCATAAAATGTTTGGGTTGTACGTAGAGTTTTTTAATTTAAATTATTACATCTAAGACTAATATTACCTGTGTAAAAAAAGGAATGTGCGAAACAGTAAGTAACGGTTTTTAACCACCTGTGCAGCAGCTAAATGACGTTATTTTATGGAGCACGCCAGACTTCGTCTTTTTGAGAACATGGCTGAGTTCCAAAACATCAATATACTTTGCAGCACAAGTCAAAAATGTATATTCAAGTTTAATAATGCACAGCTTTTGTATTATATTCTCATTAAATAGAGCTAATAGTGGATGTACCGAAGACTGGATTTGGAAACAGCAACGATGGTAACACCAGCAGAAGATTTTTTTTCAATCCTGAATTAGCTGCAGAAATAACTGGAATTGCATTTGATTTAATCTACCGAATCAAAGTAATTACAAGTGGTCACAAAATCCATTTGCACGAGTTTGCCAATTATTTCTTAGACACTGCAAAACTTTACGTTACTCTATATCCCTGGCATCCTATGACACCTACAATGCACAAGATTTTAATACATGGCGCAACTGTAATGAGCGAGGGATTGCTGCCTATCGGGATATTTTCTGAAGAAGCGTCTGAGGCACGAAATGAACATCGGCTTTACAGGCAGAATTTTGCTAGAAAGTTTTCGAGGGTTCAGTGTAACAAAGATATTGACCCCTATTCTGCAATTCGATTCGGATCGAAATTTTCTCCGTTTTTTGCAACTTTGGTATTCTGTGCCCATATTTTGTAACTCCCGCGTTGAAAAACTTTACGATTGAAATGTGAGAACTGAAACAAAAATACCATAAATTGAAACAAACATGTTTTTCTCACTAAACTGTTACTGTATCATTTTTGGTGTGTAATAGCTGTAACGTAAGGAAATTACTCGTCAAAAATGTTTCAGTAACAGTTAAGTGAGAAAAACATGTTTGTTTCAACTTATGGTATTTTTGTTTCATTTCTCACATTTCAATCGAAAAGTTTTTCAACGCGGGAGTTACAGAATATGGGCACAGAATACCAAAGTTGCAAAAAACGGAGAAAATTTCGATCCGAATCGAAACGCAGAATAGGGGTGATTATAAATAGACTGTTGCTCAGTTCTGTCCCACTGATTACTGGCATAAGACCAACTCAAAAAAAAAGTCATTACCCTTTTCGAAAGAAACAATTTCTTTTATGCTTCCACTTGTACTTGGCTCTGAAGAGAATTCAGATTCGGAAGAGGATTTTGAAGAAACAGACGAAGAAGAACCATGGCACTCATCATCATCTTAGTGCAAAAGAGAAGTTATTTTAAATAAATTAGTTGTTATTATTTTAAATAAAATTTGTTGTTGCTATTATAGATAAGTTATTATTACGAATAATTTAATTATTTTCAGATAAATTAAATACTATGAAATACATAAAAGTCACATAAAATCTTAAAAATTAATATTTTTTGGAAATTAGCAAAAAAAAAAAAAATTTTTTTTGACATGTTGGTTCCGTGTGGTGGGCTTGGAGGGATACCTTCCCCTGCCCATAAAAGTTAAAAAATTTAATTTTTATAGTATTAAGGGGTTAGTAATCTATTTCTTTTAATATTAAAATTTTTTTAAAATATTATTTTATGTAACCGCCCACAAAAGGGGGCGGGGGCGGAAAGTGTAATTTTACGATCTCCTGGGTCCAATTTTAGGGTTTTAACTTTCGCTGGCGTTAAAAATTGCATTTGCACAAACAAAAGTATGGGAAAACTTTTCAGAGGTTGGATTAGTTCTTCTAGGGGGAACTTTTTCCTCCTTGGTCCGATTTTATTTATTTTTGAGGTTTACCTGCCTATGACAATAACACATATGTCTGCCAAGTTTCATCGATCTAGGAGCACTCAATAACTTTTAACAAGCAATATAATCTAAAACAAAAAGTAATGTCCGGCTAGATTGGCAAAAAACCCCTATGTGCGATGACTGGTTATCGTTTCCAAATAGGGTAAAATCTCGAAAATTCGTTTGTTAACACTATAGTGTTTGGGCTTCACCGGTTATAATTTTAGGATTGTTTTTATTAAATGGAACTGTTATTAAATTGTTGAATATTTTGTTTTTAAACAAGCAATTTTTGAATTTTTTAGGGCTTGTTTTTAAATTTTTCAGGGCATAATTTCACGTTTTTACTGCATATTTAATGCGCACAAAACGTGTTTTTTTAGAGCATATTTCTGCTTTCCCTGTTGATGAACGTTAAAAAATTTTAAGAAACTACACATCAAAAATCATTTTACAAAGAAAGATGTTATGGATATCCATCACAATATTGTGGAAAATGTCATAAATCTGCGTTTTCACGTATTAAATTAATTTTAAATTAAACATAAAATCAATGACATTTTGGAATTCAAACTGAAAAGGTCCATGCAACCTTTTAAACCTAATAAAAATCCCCTTTACGAATACCATTCAAGCCATCAAATGCAATCATGGTTGGTTAAACAAAATTATATTCTGAAACATCAGGAGTTTCTAATTTCTAAAGGATTCTCTCAAACATTTTTAAAAATAATAATCTGCTGGGACGCATTGTTGTCCAAAAAAATTCGTATACTATAGTTTTCCTTTTCCAAGTTCATTAAAAATATTTTGATTAAATGAATCTTAAATTTCATTATTAAATGGATGATTTTTTTTAAATAACTATCTGATTTGAAATACATTTATAAATTGATGAAATTTTTGTTTTAACCTTTTGCATATTTTTTATTTAAAATTTGTTACATAAAATGTTTTTTTAAGAAGACAGCAGGAGTAATCCACATTTTTTTCTAAGAATACTAATATTTCACAAAAACGACGAAAATACAAAAATATTTCCTGAAGTACATACATTTTTATTCGTAATAATAAAAAAGTAATTTTTATTTTACTTAACCTCCCAGCAAAAAAAATGGAAGTCATACTTTAAAAACTGCATCTTAATTACATCCAAAGTAGCTAATGCTACTTTTCAGCTTTAAAGAAGTAGTTTTGATGTACAAATATGAAATAAGATTTTAAATTGCACCTTTGTTCTTAAATAATTGCATAGAATGAAGTTGGCCCGGAAATTTTTAAAAAGAATTGCATTTCTAAAAAACATTTGTTTGTTCTGGAAATTAACTGAATTTTTTATTTGCGTTTCTAGAGCTTGTTTTTAAGAGTTATTTAATGATACATTTTTTCTCCTACTTATAAATGACATTCAAATATCGGAACTGTAAAAGTACTAGAAACGTAAAATATATGCAGTTAATAGTAGTAGAAAATGAACAACATTTTTCCAATGACATACATGCTTATGTTAAATCAGGGTTTAAAAAGCTGCAGTCAAAATCAAAAAATTGCTTTTTCTTCCACTTTCTGATTTTTCATTGGACAAAAATAAACCGTTGACTTTACTTCTGATTCATTAAATGAAAACAGTCGCAGTGAAGGCAAAAGCAAAAAACAAAAAGTTGATCGCAACAACGAACATCGGCAGTCGACATGTTCGGAAGTGTTTGGTTTGACCGACTTAAACTTTTAATAAATCCCGAAGTTAACGAAGATGGGATGTTGTGTTTTTGTTTTTTTTTTATTTTTTTTTTATTTTGCAGTTCGAAGTGCGTTTTTCTATAATAAATAACAAACATATGTATGAAAACGATAATGTAATTTAAAGTTTTATTTAATTTCAAAAAATTAAAAAGATTGTTAAGCATTAAAATAAATACATTCATACAAATAAAAACATACTTACATATGTATGTATTTATGAACGCATGTGGTAGGTATTTAAAATAAAAAAAAAATTTTTTTTAAAATTAAATCACAATTCTGGACTTTAAAATGATATTATAAGTAAAGACTGTTGTAAAGATTAAAAAATATAATGAAAACATGTTTTGGTAATAAAATAAAAAATACTAATATTGTTCATATTCTTCTTGGAAAAGTGGCATATTTTCTATAGCAGCATCGAGGTAATTTGGATTCAGCTTTACTAGCAATATGTTTTCAAGCAAAATAAAAAAAAAAGAAAAAAAAAACAAAAACACAACATCCCATCTTCGTTAACTTCGGGATTTATTAAAAGTTTAAGTCGGTCAAACCAAACACTTCCGAACATGTCGACTGCCGATGTTCGTTGTTGCGAACAACTTTCCGTTTTTTGTTTTTGCCTTCACTGCGACTGTTTTCATTTAATGGATCAGAAGTAAAGTCAACGGTTTATTTTTGTACAATGACAAATGAAGATGTCGAAGTTACAGCACATTCTTATGACTTTTACTATCTCAACTGCAGCTTTTTAAACGCTGTGTTAAATTCATAGCTTCTTCACCCGAATTTGAAGTACTTCGGATTTGCGAGTTGTGGTGATTTAATAACATCTTTTTCAACGCTTTTTTTTGGCTATGAAGCTTCATAAGGTCTTCAAATTTGCTGATGTTAACGGTCTTCGGGTCAAATTTGACCCAAATAGAAAATTTTATATAAAAACTCACTTTTTTTAATTAAGTATGTTTTAAAAGTTGATATTTTATTTCTAGATTTATTCAGTATATTGATGCTGTATTTATTGTTAACATTTATTGCGTTTACAAAAGTACATTTAAAATAAAGTGGTTGAATATGTTTTTGTGGTTGAAGATAACGGGTGCTGTTCCTGCTCAGCTACTACGTGCACTTTTTTGCAATTTTTCGTGAAAATAAGTCTTTGGGTAATGTTGTTGGCTGCTTTATATAGGTTGCGGCAAGTTAATAACCTAAAGTTTCTAAGAAATGTCGACGTTTGGCAAAACAGTTTTCGTTCTAGCCATGTTTAGCTGATGTTAATTATAGCCTTTAAATGCCAAAAGCTCTCGTGGCAATTCAGTCTAGTTTTCACATATAGTTTCTAGTAAAGTTATTTGATTCTCTAGCAATTTGTGTCCCAATTAGTACGATGTAAAACAATTGTCTGCAGTCATTCTGTGACATTTCAATCCAACTGTCAAATCAAGAACTACATGCATACATTTGTTTATTTCAGGCAAAGTTCCTATTTATTTGCCTGTATACGATTGTATATTGCAGGCATAATTAACCCATAGATTTTATAGCTCACGTTTCGGCGCAAGCTTCTCTAAAATTTGGCGTTTACTGCGAGTATCCTTGTTGTCAAATATAAGTTCTCTCGAAAGGTTTTTGAATCTGTTCAACAGCAAGATTGCTCTAAAAATAGGGTTTCCTTCCACAACATCCCACAAACTGTCTGTATTTTCATTATTTGATCTATACAATTCTGCTAACTAGAGGATCAATAAATGCGAAATTTTGGTGTCGCATGTCACAGGAGGTGAAAAAAAATAAATAACAACTGGAAATTTCTAACGAAAATTCCAGAATTTTGCACAGATCAAATATGACGCAAGTGACCTTAAGTGCAAAAAATTTTATAAATATTTTTTTCGCCAATATTTTTTTCTGAAAACCTAACGCAGTTGTTGGCATTTAAAATTATATAAAAGTCATAAAATATAAAAAGAATTTATTTCAAAATGAGTCAGATTTGACCCGAAGCATTTTGTACTTTCTTTCGTACACGAACATGGATTTTTTTGAGTGTAGAAAATAAAGTAAAAATTTTTTAAAACGCTTAAACGTACTTTACAAAAAGATATAATTCGCCGTATAGAAAAATAATGACCCTTATTTGTTAATTCTAATTTTAGCAACTCATCTACTCAATGGTGCTATCAGATCATTATTCAATAAAGTAACATATCAAGTGTCTAGTGCAGTCACAAGCGATTGTTGCAAACTTGAAGTAGGCTTAATAGGTAAGCTCATAACTAGGGATGACGTCGCTAAAATAGAGAAACTTATTAGGTAAGGAAAGATTTTGTAATTTAAAAGGTTAAAAAAACACTTTCAGCATATGATTTTCAGTCAAGTTATTTCATCTTCTGTACCAGTCAATGTTAAACTATGTAATGCTTCAGATATTTTTCAACAAAACGATGTTACAATGCTGCCTGGTGAAATTTACCCAGAAACTGGTTTACGTTTAGTTACCGTAAATTATGATAATAAATTACTCTCTAAAGAGTTATGTTGTGGAACACACGTTACAAATACTCAGGAACTAGAATATTTTTCTATAACAAATCTTAAGCAAACAAATCGAGCACGTTATGCCTTTACAGCAGTTGCTGGGCATGCAGCGGAAAAAGTAATTAAACTCTTTGGATTAAAACTGAATTTTTAAAGTGTTTTATTTTTATTTTTAAAAGGCTTTTGAAGTTGCCAAGTTAATAAAACACCGTATCGACATGTTAGAAAAAGGATTAAAGACTGATAAACTTTCAAATGACACAGAAATAGAATTACAAAAAATACGACACAACCTTCTGCACATGGATAATATACAGTTGCCATATATTTTTAAAATGGATGCATTGGAGCGAATTAATGAGATATTGAGAAAAATCAAGGAAGTAGCAAGAACAAATATTAAGTAAGTTTAAGTTAATTTTATAAAAATATGTTTTACATTTCTTTTAATGTACATAACTATGTGTTTTTAAATTAAATTATTACTTTATTCACAGAGAATTAGTAGAAGTTGAAATGCGTAACGTTTTACAAGAGATGCCTTCAGAGACCCATCCATTTATACTTCATTATATATCAAGTTCAGCATTAATGGAAGAAGTTCCCTTACAAAAGGTTACAAGACTTTGTAGTGATCGTCCCATATTAGTTATTAGCCGAAGTGATAATTTTGTTAAAGCCAGATGTTGTGTTCCAAAGGTAAATTAAAAAAATTAACTATTTTATGAAAACGTCAAAATTAAAAAAAAAAAAAATTCCAGCAATTTCAAAAGGGAAATTTCAATGCCGAAACGTGGTTAAAGGAATTTGCCACTATTTTCAAATCTCAAGTAGCCGCTCCTAAAGGTCAAAATCCTTTTGAAATTTGTAATATGAAGGGTAAAAAGACATCAACGCAATTTGATGAACAATTAGAAATTGCCATGAATAAAGCCAAAAAGTTTGCCTTTAAATATTTAAAATAAATCCTTGTTATTTAGTACATATTTTAAGAAATTTTCTTTTTATTTTTTTTTAATATGTAATTAATTTTTATAACAAAATTTTACAATAGTAGTTAGGATTTCAGAAAGAGCTTTGCTTAAAATTTTATTTTACAAAAAAACTTGGATTGAGATAATGAAAATTATAAAAAACAAATCAATAATAGATATACATATTTATTTTAATTCTTAACAACAATGTGGGATTTTTACTGCTTACAAAATATTTTAAATTTTTATCTTAAATGTAGGAGCGAAAAAAAAACTTAATTACTTACAAATAACTAAATAAAAAATTATTCGTTAATTAACCACGATAATCAGGATCATTGTGCTCTTCTTCGTATTCCTCTTCTTCGTCTTCATCATCTAAAAAAGAAAAATAAACAATTTATACATATATGAGGGGTTAAGAAACAAGGTTTGCAATCTCCATTTTTTTCATAAACTAATATAATAAGGGTAATCACGATCGTCATTTTGAAAATTTGCAACTTGTAAATTATACACAAGCATTTTAACTTTTATTTTATTTTTGCGCTAAAACTATCACAAATAATTTTAATTAAAATTTTCATTTTACAAATAAAAAAAGAATATGGCGGTCCGTCCGTATGTCAAAAGTGGTTGTTTGTGCTTATTTGCAACTAAGCAAATATGCACTACTTTGCTCAAGGTTTTTGTAGTGCAAACGAAGTAAAATGAAGCAAATTGCCAATACGTACATTTTGTTGTTGTGTTGTGCAAATGTGTTTATTGTGTGCACACATTTGCATCGTTTGAACACTTTGCACTACTTATCGTGATTACTCTTAATAATGTCTGTCATACAGTTGCATTTGTTAAATTCTTGTAATGTGTGAATTTAACAAAACCAAAAAAAAAACCGTTTATAGTGCTTAAATCTATTGTCAAAGTACTGATCGAAACAAAGATAACCATCTCCATTGGAGATGCAGTACCTCAGAATTAAGTAAAAGTCGATTTTAAATTTTTGGTTAGTTAGGGCCTTTTGTGTTTAAGGTAACGATATACAAAATTGTGCGATGAACACTGTGCCAAATGCGCTCGGTAAAATGACCGGTTGACTTTGTTTAGTTGTGAAAGTCGTTCAATTGAACGTGTTCGTTCATTACACACAACTCTACATAACACCCTCTCCACTATTCTGCTCTTCTAAGAAAGTCACAAGCGCCAAAATTTCAAAATTAAGATAAGGGCAGATTCGGAACCGTGAATGTTTTTCTAATTTTTGTGTTAAGCTTTAAAAACCCATTTTAAACTGTAAATGACTGAAAAACGTTAAGCAAAATAATCACATCTACCACTTCTAGCGTGTTTCCTATGCAAATTCTTATCTGCCACTTAGTATTATAAAAAGTCACATTGACCAAAATTTAAGCGAAAATTGGAAAAATCAATAAGGCGATCGCTCGTTTCTTGGTATCGTACAGGGCTGCCAGGTGATTTTTTTCCTTGTCCCCAAAAATTAAAAATATATCCCAAAAAATCCCCAAAATCCCAAATCCCCAAAAAACAAAACCTTAAAAAGTTAATATTTTTTTTGTTTTTTTTTCTGACCAAATTTAAAATTGTTAGTAAGAAATCCCAAAAAATCTCCAAATAAAAATTTTTAGTCCAAAAAATCATTTTATTTTGTTTGTAGCGACTGGTTTCGACATGTTTTTTTAATTCCTTTTTATGCGATTCCAGTGAGGAATAACAAGTAGAACAACATGCTGTTATTGAAGACGAATAAGCCAATTTATAAGAATTTGGAGCTTGTTCAATCGGTTTAAGCCATCCTTATAATCAACAATAAAAATACATCTAGCCGTCATTTATTTAGTACTTCGATGCATCATAACTACTAACCAATAGCCTAGCATTTTTTTCCAATATTTATTATATTGTTTTTCATATTAACTTATTTTTGCGGAAGACATACATATTTGCCTTTAAAAAATCAAAAATTTTTTGTGTTGTCAACAGTTTTAGATTCAATTTTTAAATTCGTTTTTTAAACACTCACTCAAGAAAAATAATAATTTTATAAAGTATCTTTTACACACTTAACAAAAATGGTAATCTTCATTAGGACCCTTTACACTTTATAAGAGTAAGATAAAAAAGTTTCGCTACTTTTTTTAATATTGTATATACGAAACAAAGAAAAATAAGCGTAAATAATAAAAAAGTGTAAAATCCCCAAAAAATCCCCGAAATTTTTTTTTAAATCCCCAAATGGCTTTCTTTGTCCTTTTTGCTCACATGAAATCCCCAACTTTGGGGATAAATCCCCAAGTCTGACAGCCCTGGTATCGTATGAAATAAAAATATGCATTCAAACATTCATTTATACACCCATTTTGAAGTTGCAGGTCAGAAGACTTAATTTGTAAGATTATTGCTACTTTTTGATTTCGAGTGTTTTTTGTATATTTCTTAAGTAAAAGGATTTAGAAAATGGAAAATCCTGTTAAGTACAATTCATAAATTTTTATTTGTGTAATTGTAATTTATACGTTTAACATGATAAAAAGAGAAAATTGATCGCGAAAAATTGCGCTTTTAGCAAAGAAGAACTACGATTTCGCTAAAAAAAAAAATAGGATGGAAGTAAGCACCAGAAAAGAAACGAATAAGGAAAATTGTGATAATGAGCCAAAAGAACAAGCGCAAAATTGTTCATCTCCACAAAATCCTGATATACCATCGCTATCATATCCTGATCAAAACATACGGCAAAATCGCTTAATATTGAACAATATATAATTATAGCTGTATAACCTGTCTCGCCACTTTCATCAGAAATTAGAAAAAGAAAAATATACTCAACATCTCCAAATTTTGAACTTATTTTTGCGTGCCTATACTAGGCAAAAAAGTCATAAGTTCATTTTATCTACTATATCATCAAAATTTTCCCTGTCTGTTAGGATAATAAAATTTTATCATATAATGTATTTTAAGATTTTTCGAAAATTTTTGATTTTAAGCCGCGAAAGATAAAAAACCTAAAATCTAAATATCTTAAAACTACTAAAATGGAGATGTGACTTTCTTTCTAAGGAAGGCAGTGTTGTAGTGTGGGTATAAAACCCCAATTTTTATTAATATCCAATTTTCTTATGGAATTTATTCCCAAACCTCGTAGTAGATTTTGGTTAAACTTGCTTTATATCGTCGTCCAATTGATTTGCACCAAATAGCAAAACATCAAAATATCAATGCTAATGTCTATTAAAATATTCGTTTTTGTTATTTTTTATAAAAACTACAAAAATGTAGATATCTACATTTGGTTAAATACCCCTTATATATTGTATGTACATATCGCTCAATTACATTAATAGTGTCATAACTCAAAAATCCCGATTTTTTGCTAAATATTCAAGCGGTAAATTTCGTTGGAAATATACGTCTTGTGGCAAAAGTTTGTCGTTATTCTAATTGTTCTGACGACTTTTTTTAATTATAACTAACAATCACTTTTCATTTCAGTTTAACAAGGCTTGTACATCATACGGTTAAGGTCGTTGTTTTTTTTTAGAATAAACCATATATGTAATTACATATTTTGTGTTAGGACGATATTTTTGCTATTTTTTAATTTTTAATATTTTTTATTACAAGCTTTATACGACTTTATTGAAAAGTAGTATTTTGCTGATGCATAAAATGTAAAATATTTAACCAAATTGCGCAACAAACAAGCATTGCCAACAGCTAATTTGAATGAGCATTGCAAACAAATCACAGATCAGATGCGCATTAGGTGCAGCGCTGTGATGCATTTCCGAGCAGGGGTTGATCAATAAAACTCAAAATTTTTATTGAAAGTTTTAAAAATTCTGATAAAAAAAAAGTTCGGCGCAAAATTGAAGTTAAAGTGGAAATAATACTTTTTGTTGTATGTGATTTCTTAAAGCAAAAGTAACTTTTAGGCTAGTGTGGCTGACTTCGCAGTGTTGCCTTTCAGTCTCCACTTCATCAAAAAGTCCACTACTTTTCTGTAGACAATGCCTTAAGTTCGTTGTTACATGGTAACCGTGTTCAATGCTAAACAGTTGCGAAATGTGTGCATTGTTATACTCTTCACCGAAGGTGAAACATATGTTAGTTTGTCATTGCGTTTGTAATTTATACAGTATCTTAGATCCTATAAAGGATATATATTATGGGTCCTTATGTATGCCTAATATTTATCTTGTGTCCCCACTACAAATCGCTATTAAAAATTGGGCCGAATTAGTGAAGTGGGTGTGGCACATACCGTGCATACCGTACCGTATCTGGAGAACGACAAGAGCCAAAGTTTCCAAATTAGCTACATCAATACACAACATCCGTCAAAATGTGGGCGGGATTCGAGAAGTGGGTTTGGCACAAAATAGATTTATATATATAGAATGGTATTAACATAACTTCCTGTTCTTATCGCACATTGGTGAAGCGTATATAAGATGTAACGTAGCTGAATATAGCACTCTTAATTGTTTTTATTTGTGATACTTTGTCAACGCATTTGTTTTAGTGAATCTTTGCAACAGTGCGCTTAGGAAGTCATCCTGTGTTTTTGTACCCTTCAGCACAGGTAAAAAAGGTTATATATAAGTTTGACATTCCGTTTGTAATTTCTACAATATTGATCTAACCTCTATAAAAAAATAAAAACTCACCATGATCACGTCTCTTGCGGGCATATGCTCTTTTGGAACTTACTGGAGCCTGATCGGTTTCACCATGTACCAAGGAGTTTCGATACAATGTTAATGGTTGATATTCTTCCGGTTTACTTGAAGGCATACCCGGCGAAATACGACGATCCAAAAAGTTCAATATGACTTTTTTATCCTGTTTCAATAACTTATGGTTAAATTCATTAAGAACTTCAAGGAAAAGTAAACGTTTTGGTGCAGCCACAGGATCCTCTGGAACATCGCCGACAGCAAATAAAATACCAGCACGATGTAGTGCAATAATAGGTTCACGATTTTTAATGGCATCGAAACCGAATGTTAGAGCAAAACGTTTAGCCAATTCTTTGAGTTCACTAAATTCATGAGAGTTTTTAGAAACAATTTCATTTTCCGATTGACTTTGTAGATCTTTAAAAACGGCTATTAAACTTAGAAGCAATGTTAAGGCAAAATTTACTTTATTGATTTCCCGGGCCTTGCCCAAAGTGGCCTTAATAATATCGCCATATTCATTATAGCACTACGAAAAGAAAATATTACCAAATTATTCAAAACAGAAATACTGAAATTTTTTTATACAAATAAAAAAAAACTAGACTTACCTTAACATAGTATTTAAACATGCCCGCAGCACTTTTAGTGGGTATAATATTATAAACTACCAGCTTACAATATGATGCCAAAAAATTGCGTTTTTTATGCAGCTCCATAATACGAATCTCATCTTGAAGATCTTTGTTTTAAAAAAAATTCACCATAAAAAATTTTAAGATTTATTGGGTTTTATAAATACCTTCTTGTTTTAATGAAAACACGTAATGTTGCACAAAATTATTCAAAACCAGTTGTTCATCCAATGTCGATTTATATTCCAAGGTACGAAGATTGGTGTTTTCACTACGCGATAATTGATCCGAAAAAGTTATTAACAAATCACATATAGATTGATAGGCCTGAAAATAAACCAGCAAAAATATAAGTTAGAGTTTTAGGAAATCTATAAAAAGATTTTGAAAAGTACCGCTTCTTGTATTTGATCAGTGGGACCGTCACGTGTCAGTTCATAGCACGCAAACATATATTTATCTAAATTTTTCCGTAATTCTGCTACTGCTACTGGTATTTGTGAAGTTTCGCATTGGTTTTCTATATAATATAAACCCCAACTTATGGAAAAATAACAAGCTTCTATGCAATATGTTAAAGCTTCATTGGGTAAGTTACGTCCAGGATTTTCTTTAGACTGACATTCATCTACATCTTGAAACAAAGAATCGAACAGAGTCCAAGGATTTAAATTGTGTGAAGAGTAAAGTATAGAAACAACTTTCAAAGAACTAATAACATTGTATATTTCATCTTCATTGGGTAATTCTTCGCCAGCAATTAAATTACGCCAATCTTCTATGGAATCTTTGTATTTATTAACAGCATTATCTATAATATTTGATCTTGCCACATCACATCGTGTATAAGTGGCACTACCCTCTCGACATAAATACTCCAAAGTTTTAGCACAAGTATCCAAAACATCACGATCTGTATGTACTGACATTATATAGCTCATTTTGTCCAGTAAAGCTTGCAAATTAGCTTCTTGGCGATTTGTGGTGTAAATATCCAATTCAAAATATTGCGGGACAGACAACAAATTCGTTAATTTTTCACTATCGGCCTGATATTTTTCTAATAGAGAAGGCAAAGTCACTATGAAATGTTCTGTTAATCTTACTTTTTCATCTTGAATGGCTTTGAGTTCTTTAGCACTTAAAGATATTTTACGATTACTTGCGCGACCAACAGGAGCTTCTCCAGTTGCCGCTTGCTTGACACTACTGACCATTATTTCGATTAAGGTGGATTCTTGCTTATTATCTAAAACTTCTTCACTGGGCCCTGGTTCCTCCAGTAGCAAATCTGTCATACATTCCCAGTCTTTGACCATTGAATTATTGTCCATAAATGAATCTACTAAGTAGGCACCGTGTTCGTGCAATTCTGATTCAATCATAAATTGCACTAAATCACGTATCAAAGGTGTATTTGGTAAACGTAATTTGCCTCTTTTGGTTTTAGTCTCTTCCATATCGGCAGTTAAATGAAACAGACGTACATTTAGAAAATCAGCTGCAGCCTGAGCAACACCCCGATGTGAAGAATAAACTAATTCATACACAATTTCACAGTCTTTATCGGCCAATATATCGGGATGGATTCTATAGGAAAATCGAAAAAAGGTTATATATTTTAAAATTAGTTAAAAAAAGAAACTTTTTAATAAAATACTAAAAACAAATCACTTCATAAATACTTTTGCCCTTATTCATAAAAAATATTTCAGTTTTATTAATGGTTAATTAAGCATGAAATATTGTTTATGAATAAAGCCTTTTCTACTTATACTTACTTTAATATGCTTATAACCAATTTAACTGCATGTACAGCAACTTCAAACTCTTTATCTAATGTCATTGCTACAATACGGTCTTTAAATTTCGAAGTAAACAATTCCAATTTGCCTTTAAGTTCTTCTTTGTCATATAGAGGTAACAAAGCTTGCAGACAACGTAAACGCACTTCTCCCACTTTGTCATGCAAAGTCCAACCAATATATTTGAGATAGGAATCATCTAAGAAATTTTGAGGATAATTTTCCATCCAAACGCCTATTTCAGCCATACAAATAGCTCGAATATCGGGTAAAGTATCACTAAATTCAAATTAAAAAAAAAAAAAAAAATATACATTAAGTTAGAACCTACAAGTAAATACTAATTACCGATAACGATGCACAAATACAGATTTAAACATGTAGGTTAACATATTTTTAATTTCATCCATATTCTCTTCCAATTCAGCACGTTTAGCCATTAAAGATTCTAAGCGATCAGAAGCACGACGATCGCGAGACTTTTTAAATTTAAAAATTGTTTAATATCAATTTAAAATGATCAAGTTATAAGAGAAATACCTTTAGACGTTCAGCTTCATACTGTTTAGCTGCATTTTCAAAGTTATTTGAAACTAATAGAGCTACATCTACTAAAGCTGTCATAAGTTTCATAGCTAAGGAAAATACAAATACAAAATTGATTTATTCTTTGACTTATTAATGTGATTTTATTATTACCTGCTAATGTAGCAGTATGTCTAAAAGCTCTCACTTGAGAATCAGACAATCCGGTCAATAATGAAATAACATTGTCCATTAGAAACTGATCGTATATAATGGAATATTGGCACTGTTTAACCAACGTTTGCACAAAATCGCAAAAATTCATTTTAAATTTTTTCCACTGTTGGCCGGGTATAATTAAAGGATATTCACCACTTTCCTGAAATATAAATTATATTGAAATTTTTATAGAATCCAAATAAATTTTTCATACTTCATCAAATTCTTCTGTCATTTTCCTAATAACTGATGTATGATCCATAGGATGTTCTGTATCTTCTGGTATTTTTCCCTTACAACCACTAGCATTTATAAAGAACTGTAATAAAGCAATTAATGCTGTATCGCGATTGATTTTATATTGTTCAATCCAATCGTCCACTATGCTGGCAATAGGGGATTTTGAGTGGCGAACTATAAAATATAAACTATTTTCATCTGTTGTTACATCACGTTCCATATCAATCCGCTCCTGTTCTTTATCAACATGTTCTTTGCGTGGGCGATCTACTTTTTCACGACGGCCTGTACCTTCACCGGGAGGTTTTCGTTGCGCCTGAGCTTTACGTTTTTTAACTACAGGGGCAAAGAAATCATCTTCGTCTTCATCAATTATTGGAGGTTTATCACGTACTCCACCTCTGGCTCTTAAGCGTGTCATACGCTTTGTGGGACTATCACCATCCGATATCGAGTCGTTGAGATTCTCCCTGCAGGAAACAACAAAAAAAATGTATCTAACAAAAACTTAGCTTTGCAGTACGTTCCATTTACCCTTGCTCTTCATAATCAGGGGGCGGATCATCCATTCGTATACGTTTTCCTCCGCGTCTAGCCAACATTGTATGTTTCTTTACACTATGTTTTTATTTTGAGATAATATATCTTGACTGAGTATAAATGGCAAAACCATAGGTTTTTATGCCAGAGCTAAAGAGTTAGTATATTCTTTTTTGACGTACAGTTGCTTTTTCCACTAGGCGTATTGCTAGGGCATCACACAAAAAAATTCATTAAACGACCGTGTAATAGTATAATAGAAATCCGGAATATCACGCTACAGGTATCATAAAATCAGTTTTAAATGGTGATCTACCAGTATATAATAAATTTAAGTTTGAAATCGTATCCCATTTATTCTAAAATGGTCTTCGCAAAGTAAAAAAATAAGGTTAAAATGCATGCATGTGGTCAATGACGAAACACAAAAAATCTTAAACCATTATTTATGCATCGCCACACCATATACACAGACAAACAAATTAAGGAACGAATCTTATTTACCGGCGCAGTTCTAAATATAAAAAAAGAGCCTAAGGTAATAAAAAATCGAAAAATAAGAAGAAAATATAAGTGAAAAAAGTGACACAAACGCATAGCTTTCGAGTTATGTGCCTCTTAAGTTTTCATATAAATACCAGCTCTGTCGAAGGTTGTTGAAATTCTGATAAAAAAAAATCGGCTTCTTGCGCACATTAGTAGTAATTCTTTATTAAGTAATTGTCAGTATGGATTTAGATGTGGAAGAAAATACATCACTTCTCTTGGGAGTAACTGATACTATTCGTCAGTCTCTTAGTAGGAAACGTCTTAACGTTCTCTTATCTATTGATCTTACAAAAGTTGTAGACAAGGTAAATCATAAAATTTTATTGACCAAGCTTATTCATAATTTTGGACTTTCGTCTACGGCATGATATTTTTGTATGGTACTGGAGTTTATACTGGTACACTTGGGTGTCATATGAAGAAACTTTTGGTGCTTTTCAATGGATTTATACCATATCTCTTTTGCTTAAGACTTTGGAATCATGTATCTATGTATGTTTCAAAGTTTGTAAAAATAAGGCTTTTGCTTTGCTTTTACAATTCATTCATTTAGTCGATCTAGACGCAATTGTCTAATTTTGATTCCTAAGATAACTTTCCTAGTGGATAGATCATTTCATGTAAGGGTTGCACGAATTTTCAATCAATTACCAAGAACTCTAAAGTCCTTTGAGTTTTCTAGTTCTACATATAAACGTAAATTGTTGAGGCACATTCAGCGGAATGAGAAGTAAGCCTCTTTTAATAGATTATGGTAACAGATTAAAGAGAACTTAAATTTATTTCATTTTATCTATTTCCAAACATTCGCAGGCGTATTTTAAATTCACCAACCACGATAAGGGTGATTATTTGTTGAGTAGTATGTTTTGAGTTACATATTTTTAAACCTTATATGGCCCTTTGGGCTCGGTTTTTGTGAAACATGGAATTAATAAATAAATTTAACACTACATTTCTAAACGTAAAGCGCCAATATTGGTGTCATTTTAAAGTTTTTGAATAGATCTTTTTGAATATACCAAATACCTATATCAAAATTCTTAACTCTTTAACTCCCATTAGTTTTTACATTCAAATGTTTCGCAAGTGCACTAAGTAACTAAAAACACCAACTTCGCTAACTAAAGTTTCTCTAGATAGCCGGCCCATGGCCGGAATCAATATAATAGAGATATAACAAACACCGACTTTGCTAACTAAAGCTTCTCTGCATAGACTGACTTCGGCCGGTCGCAAAGATTGGCTGAAGTGCACTTTACGGGGCGTACGAAAAAAAAATATAAAAAATATGCCACCCGATCCAGAATTAAAAAAAAAAAAAACCAAAATTAATATTTAAGGGGGCTGAGGCCCGTGGGGACCCCTGGGTCCAAAAAACCGCCCCGCCCACTGAATGGTATGTGTGGGTACTCAAATTAAAGGTAATTGTGCAACAAAAACGAAAATACTAAAATTTTGGGTGGGCGGCACTTCAAGGGCCCTCTGGGGCAAAAAAAGTTTCCCCCCATAACACTTATGTATATCTGTGTGGGTACTCAAATTAAAGGTAATTTGCTCACGATTGCCAATATGTATTTTGTTTTTGTATTCGTTTAATATTATCCTCTCTAGGTTAATTTATGTATCTTTTATAGGTATGCAGAGAAGTTTTAGTTAGCGAAAGCGGTCTTTGTTATACCATAGAGGAGAAAATCCTTTTGCCCGGCCGACGGCCGGCTATGCAGAGAAGCTTTAGTAAGCGAAGCCGGTCTTTGTTATACCATAGAGGAGAAAATCCTTGCGTCCGGCCGAAGGCCGGCTATACAGAGAAGCTTTAGTTAGCGAAGCCGGTCTTTGTTATACCATAGAGGAGAAAATCCTTGCGCCCGGCCGAAGGCCGGCTATACAGAAAAGCTTTAGTTAGCGAAGCCGGTCTTTGTTATACCATAGAGGAGAAAATCCTTGCGCCCGGCCGAAGGCCGGCTATACAGAAAAGCTTTAGTTAGCGAAGCCGGTCTTTGTTATACCATAAAGGAGAAAATCCTTACGCCCGGCCGAAGGCCGGCTATACAGAAAAGCTTTCGTAACAAAAAAATAAAAAAATCCCGCGATTATTATACAACATTAAAAAAGCCAAATAAAAACAAAATATTTACAATCGTAAGCAAAACACCTTTCATTCGAGTACCCACACATAGTTATAAGGGTGGGAGGGGCAATTTGTTTACCCCCCAGAGGGAATCAGAAGTCCCGCTCGACCTAAATTTTATGAATTTCCTATTTTTTACACAATTACCTTTAATTTGAGTACCCACACATACCACTAAGTGGGCGTGCCGCTTTTTTTGATCCATGGGGTCCCATGGGCCTCAGCCCCCTTAAATTTTAATTTTGGTTTTTTTCTTTTTTTATTCCAGAGGGGGTCCAATTTTTTTTTTTTTTTTTTTTTCATACGCCCCGTAAAGTGCACTTTTGCCCAAAGATTTTATCCAATATGGTTAACAAGCACGTTTCGCCATTTAAATCTTCGTTGCATAGCCGGGATTGGCCGGCAGCAAGTATTTTCACCCCTATGTTATAAGAAAAACCGGCTCAGGTAACTAAAACTTCTCTCCAGAGTAATTTTGCTTACTAAAAACTTATATTTCCGCAAACTCCTCCCCGCTTCTTAATGGATTAAGAATTTTTTATATTACCCCCTTATTCATAAAAAATATTTCAGTTTTATAAGAGGTTTATTAAACAAATGTTCATATAAAATTTATCTTAAAAGCCTGTTATTCACATGAAATATTTTTATGAATAAAGCCTTTAATATAGTATATTGGCGAAATACGCTGAAAAATGTAGTGGAAAATCGTATATGTACATGTACATATACATATAAAAACTTATGAGGTCCATAACTCGAAAGCTATTTTTCAATTTTCTATCACACTAGCTGTTTTTTATTTGGTACTGGGTCGCTAAACTAGATTTAGCCAAAATGAATGTAAACGAGCCAATTCCATGACCAGTTTTAAGTACATACACTTATCACATATCTTAAAATTAATTTTATATTCACGTTTTTAAACTTTTTGCTTCAATTATTGAATATTTATGTTACTTATTTAATATAATACATTTCTATCTCATGTCTGTGATTTATATCGAGTTTGATTGATTTTTTTTAACAATTTGATTAGTTTTCATAAAATTTTGTAAATTTTCACGAAAACTTTAATGCGTCGCTTTGTTTGACAGGGTTGTATTTTGTGAGCACCTAAAAAGCAGGCTTGCCAGTTTAGCACTATAAGAACATTTTTTTCTGATTTAGCACCAAGGTATATTTACACAAGGTAGACTTATTTGGGAGTGTAGACATGCTGCTCTATAAAAAGAACCGAGTTGTCAAAATTGTCTTCATATAAAACAAAAACAATTTAACGCACACGTATAAATTTTGGCTCATAAACTTATGGGCCAACGAGCTTACCTTGTGTAAATATACCTTGTTTAGCACTAAGAATTTCGAAAAAAGTGCTAAAGGGCAGTTTACACGGTAATAATTTGTATTACGACATGATGTTTAATGAGAAAAATCATATCATGTAAAAGCAAAATGTATTGAGTAAAGGCAGAATTAGCCTTTACTCTCTGTTCTGTTACGCTGTCACTTACAATTACTTAACAAGTTTTTGATATTAACAGATTGGACCGTAACAGAATGGAAAAACTAATCACTTTCACATGTTTTTTAATAACAAAAACAAATCAGCTGATTCGTAACAGAACAGAAAGTAAAGATTAATTCTGCCTTAAGAGAGAATACGAATACAAAATCTGACAAGCGGTCGGTAAATGGTTTTTTTCTAAACCATTTTAGAAACTTAAGTATTCTTATTACACCTGCAAACCGAAAATGTTTGACTTGGATACATTAAAATCTTTCCCCAGCACACTCGGTATTGCAGATTTCACTGAGATAACTTATTAACGCTTAATTTCAAACTTGCGTATCTTAGAAGTAATACGTTGCATAACCCAGGGCGTTTACAAGATATTGAAATTTTACTGAAAATGAACTTCTATTGTAAGTCTCAGAGTTATTTTTCGTGATTATGCACATATTTTTGATAAAAAATTTAAGTTTCCAATACTATTTACATATAGGTACCCAGGTACCTTGCAATGCTGTTAAGGGTGTTTTTTTTTGCCATTCACATAAGGGTTAACTACCCGTCTCCACTATCCAAGCAGCGTTGTTTTAACAAAATTCGTCAAAATCGTCACGAACATTAAACAAAATCGTCAACAAGTCGTTAAATATTAAAATTTTACAAATCAGAGACAATTTATTGCATTGATTGGTTCAAAAATATAAATTTTTAGCAAGAAATTCTATTTATGAAAACGAAAGTGATATGGTTAAGTTTTGTTTTATTTATTTCCGCAAGTGGGCTGAAATATATTTATCATTTGAAAAGAAATACATAAAAAAATATATTTTTATAAAAACATAACAAAAATTTTTATTTATTTCATTTGATATTAACTCGAGCTATCTTTAAATGATTAATTTTTAGTGCTGTCATTGTTGCAAATGGTTTTTACTGTTGAAGGTACTTAACCAAGGGTTCTGTCTATATCAACAGCCTTTTCACCCGACTTGAAACGTTTTATTACGTCCAATTTTAGTTCCAAACTAATACATATTCTTCTCCTTGCATTCATTTTTCAACATGACTTCTTACTTCCTTTTTACACGCAAATTGAAAAATTATTCACATGTGATTATGACTTTAGTGAAAAAATCCAATCGTATGTAGCGACGCAAATCGGAATCATGAAAACGCAAAGTAAATTTAACAAATTTTTGAAAAGCGACGCAAATCGGAACAACGCAAATACGACCGACAAAAATCGGGGATCTAGTTTATATTTTTTCAGTATCGATCGCATTCATATAATTGTAGAATTCGAACTACTAATGCTTCAAATGAAAGCCAACTGGTTTGTGATGGGGAAGAATTTTTTTGGTTTAATTTCCAATAGTTTTTGTATTTCGAAAAATTGATTGTTACGTTTTGGACTGTTTCCAATATAAATGTAAATATTTCTTCTAAGTGTTTTATTGATGCCATAAAAATCGTTATAACACTATTACTTTTAGTAAAAAAATCGTCAATCGTCATTTTACTGAATTTTTTCAACAAAATATTCAAAATGACGAAAAATCGTCACATCTAACAACCCTGTATCCAAGGTACATTTATACCATGTTCACACGGACAGCAATATTTCAGTTAATTTAAAGTTAACTGAATGTCCGACAGGGTGGTTTTGTTTTATATGAAAACAATTTTGACAAGTCGGGTATTTTTATAGAGCAGCATGTCTACACTGCCAAATCAGTCTAACTTGTGTTAATATACCTTGCTACCCATCAGTATCAATCAAGTTGGTAAATACACGTCTCCACAATCCATCAACTTGGTAAGAACAGCATGTCGCACATGAATTCTACTCGTGTAGACTGTTCACGTTTATGTTTCGTCCATGTGCTGCCATCGTTGCTTAAACATTCGTCAGAACATCCATGTGCGCCATGATGTTGGCCATACAATGTATTTTCTGTATAATTACAGGTGTCGGCGAAAAGACAGCTGGGTTTTTTCGTCGGGCCAGAAATGTCAAACGTTTTGTTTACATATTCTTTTCACAATTGTGTTTTTAAATCAGGTATATAGCATCGGTGAAGACTCCATGTTCACCTGAGATAATACTGATATGATATGTGAGAGAACGTCGGCAGAATGAGAGAACAAATTTCTTAATGTTAATCTTAATCTTAAACAAGGGGAACACGTATGTTATAAGATTTCATAATCGATTGATTCTCGTACAGTAAACTTGTGTCGTTTTTATTTTTTTCTTTTTTTTAAGTTAAAAATATTATTTTTTTTAAACACTAATCAAAAGATTTTCACTATTTTCACTAAAAAATTAAACATTTTAATGAATGCGTCTTTTTATATGTATGTATGTGTACTTTTGGCAGCTCATCTTATGAGATAGTTGTTATAAGATTTGTTATAACAACTGTCTCATAACATTTATTATATGTAATATTAAAACTAACACTATTTGAGAGTCCACACGTAAGATAATACTCTCTGCGATTGAATTTTAAGTTTGCTGATATAAAAAACTTATATCTTATCTCAGGTGGAGTTTTACACAATTTTTGAACTTTCAGCCAATCGGCTGTTTCATGCGCATGTGGAAACGTAGTGTAAAGGCAGGATAATACATTGTATTATACTACATTTACACCTACGCAAAATCTAGTACTTACGAGATTTCGAGCCAAATCTAGTTGTTTTTGACTAGATTTCCCATACAAAACAAAATCTACTTCGTGACAAGATTTCGACGAAATCTACTCAAAATCTAGTAGTACTTAATGATGCAACTATGGTTTTTACAATATAGCACTAAAAAATATTTCCCTGCACAAGAAAAAATGACATTAAAAAAAAAAAAAACAAAACAAAAATTGTTAAAAAAAATATTAAAAATTTTTATAAAAATTGTAAAAAAATTAAAAACACGAATAATATTGATAAAATAAATATCGTTGATTATTAAAAAAAAGGTAATGCAAATTTTTTAATGTATATTTCTTTTTGTGTTTGTGTGTGTAACGAAAAAACTTTAAGTCAGCTGTTGTGTTATAAAAACAAAATCTCGCTAATGTCAACAAAGTACAATGTAAACGCACTAGATTTCGAAGAAGATTTTAAATCAAATCTACAAGATTTCGGCCTAATGTAAATGTAGTATTACCGTGTAAGCTAGCCTTTAGTAAAAATGATAAAATTGTGGACTTTTTTGCAAGGCATGGTAATCCTAGTGTTAAAGAAAAATACTACCTCTTTTACAACTGTTAGTACATTGTAAAAATAAATATAAATAAAAAAGACCTGAGAAATTGTTGAATTATTTACATATTTTTTATTAAGCATTTTCTAAACTAAAACAAAACTTGGTAAAAAAAATAACAACATGTCAATGCGCCCGGATGATCATCGTCGCAAATGGGACAAAACCGAATTCCAGAAAAAAGCCCAGGAACGTTTGCTTAATCAAACTAAAGAAAGTGAAAAAAATGATGAAGGTATTTTGGTTACTATTAATGTTTTTATAGAAAACTTAATAAAAAGCATTGATTTTATTTTTTGAAAAGAGCCCGTCCAAAGAGAAAGCCTCAAACGAAGAGATTACAAGGTTGATTTGGACAGTAAATTGGGTAAAAGTGTGGTCATCAATAAAAATACACCCAGTTCCCAATCGGGTGGTTATTATTGTAATGTTTGTGATTGTGTAGTTAAGGATTCGATCAACTTTTTGGATCACATCAATGGCAAAAAACATCAAAGAAATTTAGGCATGTCCATGAAAGTGGAAAGAAGCACGGTTGACCAGGTAAAAGAACGTTTCCAGGCCAATAAAAAGAAAATGGAGGAGAAACAAAAAGATTACGAATTGGAAAGGCGTTTAAGGGAAGCCAAAGAAGAAGAGGAGCGCTACAAAGAACATCGTAAGGAAAAACGAAAGGATCGTAAGCGTAAGGCAGAAGATGATCTTGATGGTATGGCTTTAACAGACGATATGGTTGATATGGCGGCCATAATGGGATTCTCGGGTTTTGGTGGTTCCAAAAAAAATGCATAAGTTTGTTACATTTGTTTCTCAGGTTAAATATTAAAACAATTATTTATTACAAAATATGAAACAGGATCAATATTATTAAAAAATATGTACATGTTTTTATAAATAATAATGTAAAAATAAATAAACACAAATCCTCCCCACAAATAAAGAGGAGTATGTGAGGAGTAATACATTTAAATGACATTTCAAATAGCAAGTAGCTCTTGCTGGCATTGGATCATCGATATATGGCAGTGATCTTGAAATTTTACATTTAAACTTAACGAAAATATACAAAAATATAAGTAAAAAAAAATTATTATACATAATTTATTTATTAAAGATAAAGAAGAAACTATTTTCTAATAACAAGAAACTAACGAACCAATTGTAATTGCATTAATTAATAAAAATTTAAACAACAAATTTTACCTTTACTATTTTATTCATAATTTCATTGGAAAATATACGCAACAATAAAGCTGGTTTTAAGCCACACAGCATGGCCGCTTTAATATAGTTGCAATCAATTATTTCACTGTAATATCTAAAAAAATAAAGTAATTAAAAACGGAAGATTATTTTAGTTTGCTTAACTTACTCACAAACAATAGATTCATTAGACTTTTCAAACCAATCCGCTGGGCCCTCACAATCTAGCAAATCTTCACGAAGTTCTGTTAAACAATCATGATAATTATTAAGATCTATGAGAAAAATTTAATTGCCAGATAAAAGTGTGATTTATTTATTTATTGAAGAGTTCATATTGTAATAAAAAGAGTAGTGACAAAAGTACATAAATGAAAATGTGATTTTTCCTATTAAAATACGATTTTTCGATAAAAAAATAAGATTTTCTGATAAAAATGTAATTTTTTTAATAAAAATGTAGTTAAATTTTTCCGATTTTAACGTACAGGACATGCACATTTTAAAAGTTGACATAATCGGGCATGTTCTAGAAATCGAAATGAAGTTGAATTGAAATCGAACGAGATTTCGAACTCAATTATTTACAAAATTTCTGCAGTTTTTCCTGATTTTAACAATGGCTCTTGTAAAGATAATTGGTACTCAAAGTATGAAGTACATAAAAGGGAAATTTTTTTACACTTTCTTTACAGGCTCGTTTTCAAAATTTGTGCCATTTCAAATCCACTTCATTTCGATTTGTAGAACATGCCCAAATATGTTTTAATTACATACAAACTTGCTACCTTTGTAATTTTGTTATGCTATTTTCTAGCTAGGGTTTGTTAAAAATTTTAAGTCATTAATATTTGTTTTATTATTTTTCTATTCAAAAATTGCATTGTAAACGCAATTAAAATAGAATTCTGTTAAATGCGCTAGTGACGCAATTAACCAAGATTCTTTTAAATGCGCCATTAACGCAATAAATCGATCTTCTTTTAAATGCATTTCTCGCTTAAAGCGTTTGGCTCTAGGCATTTTTCATGAGCGCGTTTGTCCGTGAATTACTGTAATATCAAAAACACATAAAAAAATCAGACAAAAACTGTAAAAGGTATTAATTTCAAAAAACCATATAAAACTAAAATATTTTTCGAACGGAGGTGTTAAGGGGCCTTGATTTTGTATATTGCTACATTGACAATTATCATTATTAAAATATTTTGGTTGTTTAGAATTACTATCCATATTCTTTTTATCCTCTCCATATTATTTAAAAAAAAACGTTTTCATGGTGAAATTACCATGATTTTGGCAATTTTTAATTGTAATCTTAATTAAATCGATAAATTATGGGCATGCACAATAAAACTTATTTTTTTTGTGCGTACATACATACGTCTGTAGGTATGCTTATGCAGTTTTCCAAGTTTAAAGTTGTAGTTTTACGTATTTATCTATTAGTACCCTTGGTATACTTCCAACTTTAATATAAGGTCTCTTGTTCTTCAGAAATTAAAGTCATCAATGGACAGTGAACAAAACAGTACTTAACATATCGTATCGAACCAAACACTGAAAGTCAGCCATGGCCTTCCTGTGGAAATATGCTAATATGCAAACAGACCAGTGTCTGAGCGATATTTAAATCTTGTTATAAACAGAGTGAAAAAACAAAAAGTGTGTAATTTATCCTATGAAATACGAAATTACAGGAAAGTATCTCTGCATCTTTCTGACATCAATGATATGCAAACGTTTGTTTTCGAAAACTAACTTAATAGTATGTTAGCAAAAAAACAGTCGCCACCGAGCAGGAACTATTGTCATAATCCTTTGAAATACTAAACATACATTCAGGTTTGTCACATATATCAATTCCCATCAAAAGTGATTTCGTTTTATGTTAAGCAAGATACAAAATCACTTCCACTTTCGATCGGAATCAATTTATGTGACAGGCCTGATTGACTACACAAGAATACAATTTGAATATATATGTGCAATGTACATGCACTTGTTCTTCTAAAGGACATCTCAAAATTTACACATTTTCACTTTTTACAGGAAAATTGTAAAAAGTAGTCATATCTACCCACTGTAAAAATCTCAGTTCAATTTCTCTAGTAGTTTGCCAAAAAAAATGCTGGTGTATCCCCCTTTGTGATACAATGTATAAGATTGCAAATTAGTCTTAAACGATTTTGAGGTTCGATTAATCGATTTCAAAAACCGTAATAAAAAAAGTCGATCGAAAAATCGAAAATCGATTTTGGAATCCATTTACCATTCCCTAATCAAAACGTATTGATATTTTGAGATTGCATTCATGTAGATTGCACTGTGTATACCCAGCATTAGAAAAGTAGGAGAATGCCATTTCTTTTCCCCTCTCTCCTAAAAACTCAAGGCTTGACGTGTGTGAACCGGCACATTTATGCGCTCCGCAATAAGACATACAGAGAGGCAGTAGGGTAAGTGAAGAATTCTTAAAATATAACATTTGAAGAGCCTTTACTACGAAGCAAATTTGTAAGTGAGCATATTAAAGAATAACGGTAGCGAAAAATTCAGTGTGATAAGCTAATCGTTACATTCACCGATTTTTATATGCGCTGAATAAAGCGCTTTCTGTGTCAAAAATGTATTGCTTCAAAGTGGGAACCCGCCGTATATAATTCATGTCATCCGTAAGCGATATTTTGGTGACACTTTCACTTTTCTTCCTTACAAACCAGCTTCGTTGGAAGCTCCATTAACGCGAATATTTTATGTTTGCTAAATTTAATAAATTATAGGCCTACAAAGAAACTAACACATAGAGTATTTTTAATAACTTACGATTTTCCTTTGAATTAAAATTATTTAGACAGATGTACGAATTGTAATAATCCAAGCCATTATAAAGTTTCATATAAAGATTTTCCGATGGCAAAGGAGCACACTCTGATACTGTATGGTTTATATTTTCTAAAACTTTTGAAACTTCAAGACAAGTTTTACTTAAAGAATTGGTCGCAAGTAAAAGTATAATGCGCTCTGGACTTGTGGCATATAAGTGGGCTAATTGTAATATTAATTGATTTTCATCACAAATTTCTTTAAGTTCTTTGTTATTGACAGTTTTCTATAAAATTCAAATTCAATATAAAAGATTTAATAAAGAAAATTTTTATTTACCTTTATTTTGATATCACTTGCTGAAAACGCTATAAATTTATTAAGAAATTCTTGTAGATTGTGCAATTTCCAAAAAGCCAAACAGTTTTGTAAGCAAAAGCTTAAACACAATATTGTTAAAAATATTTTCAACATTTCGTTGAAATATGTACAATATGTATGTATGTAGTCCTAAAATAAAAGTAATTTTTTTATTTTAAGATATTTTTTTTGTATACGTATCTTCTTTTTAATATACAAATTTTATTATTTATTTCCAAATAGACTTTATTTACTTTTTTATTTATTTGAATGTTTGCTTTGCATTTAATTTAAAAAAATAGTGGGTTTCGAAATAAGTGCTATAAAAATCAGTGTTTAAAAACTACAGTCGAAGTAGTAGAGGTCATAAGATTGGGTTATTTCTGCGGGTTTTCAATTTTTTATTGACCAAATACAAACTGTTGCTATTACTTCTGATGCCTAAAATGCAAACAGTCAAAGCAAAAAAACGAAAAGTTATACACTTTCATGCACTATAGGAAAATTTTCCTTTTTCTTGGCCAAAACTTATTTTATACCAAACGACTGGGCCAAATTCTCGATCGGTAACAGGTGCCTAACTGTTAAGTGAAGTTTTGAGTATTGCAAAGATGAGGTAAATCAGAAGAGAGTTAAAAACCGTTAAGTTAACGTTGTTTAAAATATTCGGAATACGTGCCTTTGGCAATATGATATTAAATGGTCATAAACAGCCGCCCGTTTGCCAGCTTCATTACGTTTTACTCGCTTTTAAAGAGATTTGCAAGTATTTGCAGCTCAAGTTTCATTTTTATGGAAGATATTTTATTGCCATTAAGAAAAAAATTAAGTTTTATAACTAACTACCAATTGCAATTACTTTTTTTAAGGGGCAAGTGAATTTCCAATTTATAGTTCATTTATTAATTTTCAATCCACTTTAATTCTGCCTTTATAATCGTACTAATAGAAGAATTCCCCAATACATATTTCGATAAATAATCCATATTGTAGAAAAAATTACACACAAAAACTGAAAAAATAAGATTTTGTTTGTCGTGCTTAATTCCCAATTTGTATTCTTGCTAAATATAATAAAATTTATTGTTGGGAGGATAAGCTAGTTTTTATGCGCATTTCACTGATTGCTTAGGGCAGATCATTAGGAAACATTCTCCCAAACTATTTTAGAAAAGTCAAAGATATTAGCAAACAAAATTGCAGAGTGAATGAGAATTCCAAAAAGTCTTATTTGCAACGATATCAAAACTTAAAGCATGATCTACATTCATAAGTATCGAAATCACTCGAATTGCCCAAATATAAAAACAGCAAATAAAATTTTAAGAAGATAGGTCTATAATTTACCATAGGCTTTATATAAAGCACATTCTCAAAAATCACCTTAATAAGCCTTAAACTGCAGCAAAATTTAATATTGTGGTGAAATTAAATTGGATAAAACAACCAGAGTCACGAGTCTCCCATAGATTTACTAAAGATTTTCTTCAACATTTCGCGGGAGTCCCGAAATTAATTAAAGTGATTTTCAATGTGCTGCTTTCTAAACACAAGTGATTGAACGGGTAGTAAAATTATATGCAAAGCACGTTCAAATACTAGTTGTGAAAACAGTACATTAACCAAACAATTTTTTTTTGAGTGCAAAATTTTTTAACATCACCATCTGGCCTGTTCTGAAAATCACGTGTTTTTGAAATCACGGGCGTGATTTTGTGGTGTTCTGAAAGTCATTCCGTTTTTGTGTTTCTCGGTGTGCTTTCGGCAATTGAAGATCACACCATAACACACAAAAACGGGACACTAAAATATCACACGTATGATTTAAGTAGGCACATGTAATTTGAGTAAAAGTGATTTGCAGAACAGGCCTGTATCACTCATGTTTAGTGAGATTGCTAATTTTCAATCAGTCAACATCAACAAAAAGATCACAAAGTGTGAGTTGAAACTGCAAAATTTGCGCACTACCTCCATTTATGAAGCATTATATACTGTTCTTTAGTGTTCTGTTTGGTAGATATGTGAAAAACACCAACACTAATGTCAAACCAAAATGATAACATACAAAACTAAAAGCAACAGGTTGTGTTTGGCCAATAAAAAATTAAAAAGTCAAAGAAATAGCACTTTTGCAACTTTGACTGCAGTTTTTTAAACACTGGTAAAAATGCAAATGCGACTTGTTTAAAGTTTTCAGTTTTTTTTTTTTTTTTTTTTGTACCCCCTTTATTATTAATACATAATTTTATATTTAATTTAAAAAATGTTAATTTTTTTCTCAAATAACGCATAAGAAAGAGTCCTTGGCCGATGTTTCGCTAGAGAATGTTTTAAGATCGAAAATAAAGTAAAACCTTTCTCTTAAGTACGAAATTTCGAACTTAACTGAATAGATTCACTGTTTTTTTTTAATATGTTCCATGTTGTAGCTGTTCATAAACTTTTTGAAGCAAAAATTCTTTAGGTAAATACAAAGCCATGTTCCACTGGTATATCAAATGGAATGTTAAAATATTCAGCTGGTAATTGGGTACAGTGAGTAGATTTAAAATCACGAAAATGCTTGCGTAGCTACGAAAAAAAATTTAATATTTTCAATGGAATAGAAAATTTCCTAAAATATGAAAACTTACTAAGAAATCAGCCATTTGATATCGAACTTCTTCGGTATAATCTTCGCCAACATCCATGGGATATTTTTTACCTTGATCTGAAGCATAGGTAATTAAACGCGACAAGCACAGCTCGTCGTCAGCACCTGCAATCACAAAAGATTTTTATTTCATTATGTAGAAATTATGACATTTTTTAGGCAATCTTACTTGTAAAATTTCGAATTTCTATTGGTTTTGCCAAAGTTTGATTGCAACGATTGAGTTGTGGTGATTTATATATATGAGGATAACGATATTTTAAAATACTTAAAGCCAAAAAGTTACCACGATTTGTATCTAATTGATTATCTCTAAAAAATAGCACAATTTTAATAAAATATTATTCCCTTCTTAAAAAACAATTCTTACTCTGCAATAACTTCATCTTCTGTACGTCTTATTAAGCTAATGGGACCAAGATAGTTTTTGGCCAATTCAGCGTTATTTAAATTACAATATTCACGTATAGCTATGCGTACTATACCAGCTAAACTAGCTGGCATACGTGGTTGAGCTAAATATAAAACATCATCGAATGTGGCATCCAAAATCTAAAATCACATATTTAAAATATAATAAATTAATGTTAAATATTTTTTTTAAAACTTACTACTCCCTTCGCATCTGGATAGCATGAGGCAGCCCATAATGAACTATAACCACCAATACTCCAACCATAAAATATAATATCTTCAACAGAAAAACCCAAATGGTAGATGGCAAATTGTACCACAGCTTCAATAGCATTTTTATCTTGATCTGGATAAGGTTCACCAGTACTACCCTCAAACCCAGGATGATTCCAACCCAAAACAGAATACTTTAAGGCCAAAGGAGTGCCCATAATACCGATTTCATAAAAACCAGCATTGCCTTAAAAGCAGAAATAAATTACAGACTTCAAAAAATTAAATATATAACAACACTAATGCTAATAGAAAACTATTTTTTTATTTGCGCTAAAATGTCGCTTACTTCAATAAAATCTAAAAAAAATAAAAACAAATAATCAGCCTTATTCCGGTTGTCGTGGTCGTAATCGATCAAGTCGTTTTTTGTAAGAGATTAAAGTAACACATAACCAGTGTTCTCTTACAAAAAGCGACTTGATCGGTTACGACAACGACAACCGGAATAAGGCTGAATAATTTTTACATACACATCGCTCATTTACTTCAATAGTGATGTAATTAAAAAAATCAATTTCAAGATAAACGAGTTAAAAGTTTTTTATTTGCTCTAACTACTTGAAAAAATAACGACATATTCTCCTCAAACAGTGGAAGTATAAAAATGAATTTTATATACAATATAAAGAAAAACATAGCGAACAATTCTGCATCAATATGTATTTATACTGCCGTGCTTAGGAAAAAGGCAGTAAAGTGTAAAAATCAGAAAAAACTGAAATTTATATTTTGTATTTTTGTGTTTTGTTATTAATTTAAAATATGGCTGTTTTCCTTAACGTCATGATGGTATTACAAAGGCTCAGTCTAGCGTTCAATGTAAAACCTGTGCTAATTGGCTTCATGTGTCATGTGCTGGTTTAAATGATAAAGCCCTTTCTTCGCTAAAGATTGCAAGTCTTTGTCGTTTTCTTGCATATCTTGTAATACTGATTCTTCACCTGGCTTAAAATTGTTGCGGCAGGAGATCAGTGAACTGAATTCTAAACTGGACACTTTTATTGGTAAAGCAGACACTGAACAAGCTGCCATTCACAAAACCTTAGCGAACACGGTTAACAGCTTTAAAGCGAAAATTGCAAGTTGCCTGAAGGATATGAAGTCTGAAATTTTGGATTGTAACAAGCTCATCATATGGATTCTTCTACCAATAAAAAGTATCCGAGTTCGAGGTTGAAAACAATGTGTTGCATTAAAGAATTAACAGAGGTGATATTGTTGCAAGTGGCTTACCTGACGGCTTGGACAATCTTATTGCACCTATGGTAAAAATTGGTTCTATTTTCATTATTGAGATTTCTCCCTTAAACATTAATCATGCATGTTTTATATAAATTTAGTTTTTTCCAATTATAAAATAATAAAAAAATAGAGTGGTCGATTTTTCAACATTTTTAGCAACCGGTTTTCGAATATTTCGACTATATAATTACGGGAAATTAAATTTCTTTATTTTACTTTTCCGTGCTGCATATAATAATTTTTAAGTTTTCTATTATATAAAAACCATACATGTTAAATTCCAATTAGAATTAGTAATTGATGCAATTAGTTTATATTTTCTAATTGATTAAACAATTAGAATAAGTTCAACTAATTCCCATTAGCTAATTAAAATTTTTATTCTAATGGAAAACTAATTGCAATTAGTTGCCATTAGCAAAAAAAAATTGACTTCTGATAATGCAATTAGATATTCAATTAGCTCGAATTAGAATCAATTGAATTTAATAATTGAATATCTAATTGCATTATCAGAAGTCAATTAGATTTCTAATTGTAAAGGTTAACCAATTTTTTTTTGCTAATGGCAACTAATTGCAATTAGTTTTCCATTAGAATAAAAATTTCAATTAGCTAATGGGAATTAGTTGAACTAATTCTAATTGTTTGATCAATTAGAGAATTTCACAAAACAATGTTAATTAGCAATCATTAGCATTAGCTAATCATTACTTAACATGTATGATAAAAACTAAGAAACATAATATTATAGGTGGAGGGTCCTGTGTGAATGAAAACCTACAAGATGAAAAATGTTGGTAGTTTGTGTTGTTCATCTGGTACTTTTTGAATTTTTGTTAATATTCAACCTACACAGATCAAATTAAACATACATGGTCCTGGGCGAATAAGAACATACATGTAAGGGGAGCTTTTTGGTACTTCTTCGTTTATTGTTTATTGACATAAATAAACATGATAAATTTTCGTAAATATTAGACATAGAAAAATAAAATTAAACATGCAATGGGCTGAGTGGGTGATAATCTATAAAGAAGATTTTTTGATACTTTTTTTTTTTTGTCAATTGATATTTTCTGATAATTTTTCTATTGAACTAAAAAATTAAATTAACTCACGTGGAAGATAAAATATAGCCCGGAGGCTGGTCCCTCGCCAAATCGCTTCACTAAGACATAAAAAATTAATGCTTGAAACATGTAAATTCATATATACTTAGATGTAATGTTTTCTTCATATGTGTATAAAAATTTATGGTCGAATTTTGACCAATAGGCGAGCACTAGTATATATTATTCTCTGGTGTTTTACCAAAATTTACCCACTTGTTTAAATATTACTTTTTATCTCAATTTTGTTAAAAATAAGTCATTAAATGTACTGAGCTTCAAATAAAATTCCATAGTAATAAGTTTTAACCAAAAATCTTAAAATTTTGGCATTATTCTTAGCATTTTTATTTTAATAATTTTACGCATTTTTTGGCCTTGTCTACTGCCAGATTTTGCTGTAAAATTTTTAAGACCTGGGGCCTGATTCTGGCAGTCGTGATCGAGTAATTTCTCGATTCGAAAGCAATTTAATATCTAATTATTTCAGTCAATATCGAACGAATTGGAATTACTTTTTCAGTGTTGTAAAGCATTAATTTGAGTTTCACAATACTGAAAAAATAATTTCGATTCGTACCGTATCGACTGAAATAAAATTGCTTTCGAATCGAGAAAATACTCGATTACGACTGCCAGAATTAGGCCCCTGGTCACACTGATTGTTTTTCATTATTCTTATTAAAAATTTTTTTATTTGATATAATTGTATTATATGATTAGTTATTACAGTAATGTAATCTGAATTTAATTAATGTATATTTTTTTATATATGTATATATATATAAGCTGGTTCCCCACTGCATCATTTTGTTTCTACTTTGATGTCTTCTAATCATAATATTGGGGTCCGGTACTCAGTAGCAAATCTGATATAGATTCAGCATTGCCATTTTATGAACATAAAGTTGATGAGCATAAGACCTTCTACAAGTTTTTCGAAAATTGATGAGCTTAGATCTTTTTTAGTTGGTTCATCTCTAAGTATTTTTGCTATTACTGAGACTTGGTTAAAGCCGTATGTAATCGAGCTGTTGAGATTTCTGGCTATAAATTTTGTCGCAATGATCGCTTAAACTCAAGAGAAGGTGGTGTTGGTATGTATATATCTGTTGGTCTTAAGTATAAAATAGTCTTTAAATCTTCTGAGCCTGGGATTTGAGAGTTTCTTTTTATTGAAATTGTTGCCAATGAATACAAAATGTTGTTCGGAGTTGTCTATTTTATATATGGTGATCTTGTTTCATTCGAGAGTTTTCATAATGATTTGTTTCTTGATTATTTAAATATTGTTGTGGTTGAGATTTTAACAGTAATATGTTTGACCCAGTTAAATCTATCAATATGAGGGCTATGTGCTAAAGAAATAATTTGTCTGTTGCCCATAATTCTATGCCCACCCATTTTGATGTGGCTCACGGATCTACATCTTTAATTGATTTTTGGTTGGTAAGCAGTGGTTTTCACACTAAGTTTTCTTATCAGTTCCAATGTCCTTTAATTTCTCACCATGCATTAATATTGGCCTTTTTTGATGTGACGTTTGACAATATGGTTGAATTTATTGAATATCGTGATTTTGATGCTATAAATTGAGACAAAGTATCTACTTGTTTGTCTAACTATGATTTTTCCGATTTCCCTTCAGGTAATGTTAACGAAATGTGTGAATCTTTAACTTCTGTTTGTAGAGACAAGTCTAATTGTTATCAAAGTTTTTCTTGGGATTCAAAAAATTAATTAAAAATGTTTCGTTTAAATGTGCTAAATTCCCATTTCATACTATTGATAAACTGAAATTCATTGTTGAAGGGATAAGCTATTCCTATGCGCATTTCACTGGTTGCTTAGGCCAGATCGTCAAGAAACTTCATCCAAAGATTTTAGAAAAACTAAAGATACTATACAAATAAAACTGTTAAGCGAAAAAGAATTATAAGCCCCAGTTTTACTTGTAACCATATCAAAGCTTAAACAAAAACAACAACAATAAAAAGTGAGTTTATCTTTTCTTACAGTCCCGACTACAATTGGTTGATTTTTTGTCAACTCTAAATGTAGTTGTAAGTGGGTAACGAAAAAACAAAAATAAAAACAAATTACTTTATTTTATTTTGCCAGTTCAGTTTTATTTACACTGCCACATGCATATTTGTTATCAAAGTTTTTCTTGGGATTCAAAAAATTAATTAACTAGGTTTCGTTTAAATGTGCTAAATTCCTTATCGTTCCTATATGGCTAATCGCTCTGAAACGAACTAGAGAATTTATTGTAGATACCGTAGTAGAGTAAAATCTGTTATTAGAAAGGTTAAAATAAATTAATTCTCTAAAATATTTCGTAATATTGATGCTTAGACTCTGATTCGGAAAACTTTTTTGGAAATGTCAATTTATTGAAGGATTTCTTTGTAGGTAGTGGTAATGATATTTTGGAAAATTTTGCATTCGACTACTTTATTGAGTCTCCTAATTGTTTTTCATTTCATTGCGTTTCAGAATTAGAGGTTATTGATAAAGTTCGGTCTCAATCGCTAGGAATTGACAATGTTCCAGCTCGCATGATTAAATAGTATTTCCATTTTTGTCTAGATATATACTGCATCTAATAAATACCATTCTACTTTCCGCAAGTTCCGCAAGCTTGGAAGATTTCCCGTGTTACTCCAATTCCAAAAACACAAGTAGTAAATGAACCCGGAGTTCTTAGACCAATTTCTTTCCTTCTTTGTCTAAAGTTCTTGAGCATATAATGAAACAGCAAATGTTGGATTCTACTTTTTTGAATATTAGTAACAACTAATATGCATTTCGCAATGGCTATAGTTCTCCGCTGATGATTCTTGATCTTACTGAGCATATCCGTCAAAATATTAATGAGAAATATCTTAGTTCCTTATTTCTCTTGATCTTGCTAATGCTTTTGGCTCTATTTGTCATTCTATGATGATGAGGAAACTTAGAGACGAATATACATAATTTCTCTAAATCTGCTTGTAAACTAATTTGTTCATATTTGGCTGGTAGATCTCAATATCTAGAACATAATGGTGCTACTTCTGCTTTGCGTATTTTAACTACGGGTATACCTCCTCAGGGTTCCGTTTTAGGGCCACTACTTTTTACGTTATACATTAATAGCTTATCGGATTTTGTTACAACATCGTTATGCAAACCATTTATTTTTGCCGATGATGTCTTCTTACTCTTCAAAAGCAGATTTGACTTTAGTGATGTTTTACAGAATATAAATTTTTGCTTAGATCGGGTACGTGAATGGACTTCTTTCAATTCGTTATCTATTAATCCTAGTAAGTCTAAAGCAATGATGTTTGGACCAACTAGTCGTTCCTATATTAATATAATTTTGAGCTATACTCATATTTCTTTGGTTGACCATATTAAGTGTCTATGTGTGTATTTGGATAGCAAACTTTCTTTTGATCACCATAATAATATGGCTTATGGTAAAATTTATGGTTTATTGCGTAAAATAAATTTTACCAATTTATACTTGCCTATACGAATTAAATATAACGCTATGAACATATTTCTTATATTGCTTTTAGTTTTCTTAGATGTACTTTAAATAACTTCATTAAATATCGGAACGTGATTTTGTTTTATAAAATTATCAAAAATGATAAACCACCTGAATTTTTAAACTCCTTTGAGTTTATGCGTTCTTCTAGGAATCCCTTAATTCGTATACCAAGAATCTCAACATCTTGTTTCGAAAAATCTTTTATTGTTCGGATTGCTAGGCTTTTTACCATTTTCGTTACGAATTTTTCCTATTCAAATAATGTTTTCCGGTAAAAATTTTAGACTTCCTAAATAATCTTGATTAGCTACTGATGGATGATAATTATGATATTTATATTTTTAATCTAAAGTGATAGTATGTATGTTGCATTGTAACATGTTTCAAATGCAACCATTAAAAATTTTGACAATGCATTTTTTCAAAATGCAATGTTGTAGTTGTCAATGCACAGTTACAAAAAAGTAGATGTAAACCATATACATATTATGTGCAATAACACGTAGGTAAACATAACACATTTGACAAACTTTAGGAAAAGAGCCTATTTGACAAACTTTACAAATTAAATAATTTATTTTATTAGTAATGAGTAGAAAATTATTAAATGATTAATTTATTGGCATCAAAATTAAAAAAAGGACAGTAATTGAATTTTACTGCCTTTTTCTTAAGCACGGCAGTATAGATGATGATAATTTGAAAACATTTTTACTTACCTTCAGAGCATATAACTAAAGTTTTTCCACTGCTTATGCTAATACGATTATCCACAAATAGAGTGTCAATTTCATTATTATCAAGAGTACGCACTTTGTAACGTCTTGCATTGTCTTCTTCAATCATTTTTGCACGGCCGGAAATTAACATGGGTCCTAAAAATTATACAATAAATCGACATAAAACCCCTTTTCACAAAAAAAATTTATAACAATATGAAACTAACTCATATAGCTTTGTAATAATTTTATGGAGCCAGGATACATCATACGTATGCCAAATGAGTGCATAGCAAGATAAGCAGCAATTTCACAAGGTATAGTAGCCAAACGAAAGCTTCTAGTAGAGCTCTTAGCAAGGATAACATTAGTTTTCTTGTCATCGCTTTTAAAAAACAAATGAGTTACAAATATACTTTCATTCATAAAAATATACATTTTAAAATCAATGGCTACTAACCTTTGTAAACTTTTAACATCAAAATCCACAGCCCAACTTTTAAATTCATAATCGAATAATCTTAAAGCTCTTTTACCCTCCTCCTCTGTTTTCGGCGATCTTAACAACTCCATGGCTTTAATCATTTTGGTATACGATGCGGATTGTGTACGACCCAAACCACGCATAGCCATCGAAATAATAACAATAATACCAATACTGGTACTAATTTTTGCTAATGTTGCTATGGATTCCATAACAAAATAGCCACGACGATATAAAAATGTTGCCAATAATGGTGATGAATAAAAACCAATGTTCCACATTAAATTAATCTAGAGGAAATAGAATAATCAATACTAAAATTGTATGTCTATATAGTATATTTTGTTATACCATAGATAGTATTTGATCTCCAAATTTTTCCAAGCCACCTGGCTCATACATTTTCTATGAAGAAAATAAAAGAGATTATGACAAATATGTAATAAATACCTAGTTTTTAAAAAATCTTTCAATTGCATTTTGCTGGTGTTACGTACCTGTGTGCTACCATATTCCATATAGAGCTTCGGCCCCAATATATAACGTAAAAAACTCATTTTAAAAATTAGTTTTTTATTAATTTATTTTCCACTTAGACCTAATTATGGTTATTAGAATCCTCAAATTTCTCCAATGAAAATGCAAATTAATTTTTAAGACACAAAAAACTTTCGCTTCTTCTTTTATTTATGAGCATTCACTGAAGAGCAATATCTTACGATAAATGTTAAAACTGTGTTTTGTAGTTGTTTTCAACGTGTCCGTTGCAGTGACATGTTCAAGAAGAATATACTTATAAAGTGGCCTTATTTGTTTTTTGGTAATTTTTGACAATATGTTAATCACGGCTATGCATAATAATATTATGGGCCTTAAATTAGGCAGGCAGACAGACGAAGTTTGTTGGTAAGGGGGCGACGCTGTATGCGTGACACACTTTACTTTTTTCCTCTCTCGCCTACAAACTTCGTTTGTCTGCCTTCTGTCTGTCACATTGTAAAAGGGGACTTACAACCATACAAAAAAAAAAAAAAAAAAAAAAAAAAAAAAAAAAAAACAGCCTAATTAAGGGCCCATAATATTACTATGCATAGCCGTGATTAACCTATTGTCAAAAATTACCAAAAAACATTTTATTCCGTACGGAATGTGTGATCAGTTTCACACTTTCATAAAGCAAATGACAGTTTCATAGAATTTAACAAAAAGTTTCCGTAAGTTCAATATGGTTTTCTTCATATGATTTACATGTATTCGCACATTTACCTTATCCAACTTAAGCAAATTATGGTTAGGCCAAGGCGAATTCAACAAGGTAAACTCTTTAGAGCAGCTGTTCGTCAGCTGTTAAATCCAATTTGTCAAACAATATTCATTTTCATTTTAATTATTTTGTTTTTAATTTATGTACATAAGAATTTTGTGAAACAAATTGGTATCAAAATAAAAAAAAATAAAAGAAAAATTAAACAAAGTCTTACTCATTTATGCATACACTCTACTCTGATAGTGTATGGGAAAAACCAAACTAAATTGGGCATAAATAAACCTATCCTGAAAATTTTCTGTAGTGCTGCTATAATTGGTCAAGGAATCAAAACTCTGCTAAAAAACCTTCTCTTGAAATACACTCTGACACATCTGTCGTATTGTTGGATAATGTTAAATTAAATATGGTAAGCAACTCACGCTTTTATAATGCTCGACTTCAAATTATGTAGAACCAAAAGTAAAATTAACGGCTTAACTAATTAAAGTTTAAAGTTTTGGTTAATGTTTTTTCTGCACTCAAAACACCCATGCATCATATGTACGAGCACTGACACAGTTTTATAAGATAATAAATTAAACTGTAAAATTTCGTGAAGATTGGTCCATAATTAACCATACGCCCCAGTCCACTCCCCACACTTAAGTAAACTTAAAATCGTAACGAATAATGCTGTTGAAGTATAATAAGGTCTGTAATAGTTTCGAAATCACACTATCATATATCGTGAAGATCGGTCAATTTTTTACCATAGGTCCCATAAAAAACATCATTCTAAAATTCACTTTAAAACGCTAAAATAAATTTTACTACCGTATTGAAGTTTGACTTTATCTAGGTTTTTTAATATCATATATTGGTCTAAGTTTTGTGATGATTGATTCATAATTTCCCATGGTTCCAATAGAACCAGTAAACAGACAGATGATATTTTATTCAAATTAGTTAAAGTAACGTTTTTTAAAAATATTCAATTTCTAAACTCCATCTGCTAAATCCAGCAGAAAATATGCTAAAGACTAGTTTACACGGTAATACAATGTATTACGACATGATGTTTAATGAGAAAAATCATATCATGTAAAAGCAAAATGTATTAAGTAAGAGCGAATACGAATACAAAATCTGACAAGCGGTCGGTAAACGGTTTTTTTCTAAACCATTTTAGAGTATAATTATATAGTATTATAAAGGTCGTAGCATTTTTATACAATTACAAAAACAACTCTGGAAATGTTCATGTTGTTCTTGTAAAAATTGTAAAACTGCAACCATCTGCTTTTTTGTTATTTTTGATTTTACTTATAACATCCGTGGAAACATGAACTATACCTACAACAGATTTTTATTTTTTTCTTTTAAGCACGGAGAGAATTTCATATTATTTTGATTCTACAAAGTCGTAATACATTGTATTACCGTGTAAACTAGCCTTAAATTTTAGGGCAATTCTGTAAACTTTGCTTAATTTTGACTACATTGATTTGATCCTAGATTAATTATGAAAATAGTGTGGCATCATCATTAATATTAACTGAAAAGTAGGCACTGTGAATTAATTGCTTTATATACGAAGAAGAAGACTTAGTAAACAATGTCGTCCTTAACCGGTGTACGCGTTAATCTTTTTAATGAGAATTTTCTTAATGAATCCGAACAGGATGCTAATTCCGTACTCACCGAGTTGGATAAAGGTTTACGTTCTACCAAGCTGGGCGTTCAATGTGAAGCAATAGTCCGTTTTCCACGTCTTTTTGAGAAATATCCATTTCCTATATTGATAAATTCGTCATTTTTAAAATTAGCTGAATTTTTCTTAAATGGATCTAATCTCTTACGTTTTTGGGTTCTGCGTGTATGTCAACAAAGTGAAAATCAATTGGATAAGATTTTAAATATTGATGCTTTCGTTAAACGCATATTTATGGTAATACATTCCAATGATCCAGTGGCAAGAGCTTTGACCCTAAGAACTTTAGGTGCAGTTTCTCGTGTTATACCGGAAAAACAACAAGTTCATCATGCTTTAAGAAGAGCTTTAGATAGCCATGATACGGTGGAAGTAGAAGCAGCTATTTATGCCAGTGGTCAGTTCGCGGCCCAGTCCAGATCTTTTGCCATTAGTATGTGTGCTAAAATATCCGATATGATTGAGTCCTTACAAATACCAGTGCCTATGAAATTACAGTTGATTCCGGTTTTAAGGCACATGCATCATGATGCTAATACCGCTGCTTTGGTGAAAAAGTTATGTCTTAATTTATTACCCAAGTATCCAGGAGAAAGTTTTGTGGTGGCTATATTAGCTTCTCTGACGGAACTATCGGCCAGAACTTTAACAGGTGTACCAGATCAGGTTTCTTTGTTACTGGAGTTTATTAATGATTTGCGCAAACCGGTTAGATTCCAAGCTTTAAAATCTCTTAATAAATTGGCCGACAAACAATGTGTTCATGCCTGGCCTAAAAGTGCCATCAAGGATCTAACAGCTAAAGCCTTTGCGTGTTCTGAACCATCGGAACAGTATCTTTTTCTAGGGATTTTACTTAAACTTAGTGATTATCCTTTAACTTGCCACATACTATTGACTGAAGAGGGTGAAACACCATCAGTTGTGGATCTATGTAAGAATTGTTTATGCCTTAATGACTATGACACAGCAAGTCAGGCTATAACTGTCCTCGCTTCTCTTGTTACCTATGCTGATGCTAGTAATAAAACAGAACGTATTACTGTATTAATGGAACTAATAGATTTGCATTTACAAAGTCTGCTCATGTGCACAATTCGAGATCGAAAATATACTGATGATTTACGTAAAATTTTAGTCTGTGGTATAAAGGTATCTTCAGTAAAGTCAGAATTTGGTGTGGAATTGGTAACAGCATTGGCAAATCTTTTAAACGATTCAGTGGAGTACCCAGCAGAAAATGAAGAGGCAATATGTGAGGCATTGGGCTCGTTATGTTCATATTTTCAATTGAAAAAATTTTCTCCTACAACTAATGAAATTGAAACGGATCGAAATAAAATGCAAAGGGTATGTATGGTGTATTAAAGTTTTATTTATAAGCTCTTTTTACAGCCCATTACAATTTTTTTAGACCAATCCAGTACTTAAAAATCTATTGCTTATCATGCGTAAACTGACAACAACTACTGAGCGCAGTACTGCGGAGGAAAGCATTAGATCAATTGAAATACTTACCGCCGTTGCTATGCAAACCATGATGGGCTGTTTTATGCCAACCCCAGTTATGTGTACTTTTGAAACAATTTTATTAAAGTCTAATCCCTGGACTCAATATCGCATGGCACGTTCAGCAAGCCGTTATGGCCAGCATTATTTGGCTGCTCATATTTATGTGAAAATATCTCGCAGTACAGTGGTGGATAAATTACATTTCTTTCTGACTGGCTTGTCCCAGTTAGCGCAAGCCGAATGCATCTTAAACTATGGTGTCACGTATGATTTTATGCATAAAAACTATGAACTGTGCGAAAACCATATTGTACACAATATGAGCTTGGAGCAATATATGCCTTTAATGCAGCGTCTGGAAACGGCAATAAACTTATGCTGGCAGGCATTAGCTAGCTTAAGAGCCAGTTCATCACCTTCACATCCTTTTACGTTTCAATTAGAATTCTTGAAATTAAGAGCACAATTTTTGCAAACTCTACACTCAGCCGTCACCATTAAAAATGCACAAATTATAGTGCCACCACCAGCAATAGCAGGTAGCTTGGCCCAAAATTCAAGAGATTATTTGCAGAAATTTGGTCATGTTACTAATCAGTTAAGAAAATTGGTTAAGGAATTAAAAGCTTGCGAAGAATCTTTTGGACGTTTGTATAAATCGGCTTTTGATGCAGATCCCACGACCCTGGAATTTCTAGAAATTATACAATATCAATGTGTTTTATTTGCACATATAGTGGAGACTATTTGTTTTGCCACACCCTCCGATCCACCCGATTTTCAAGCTGAAGGTAAATGTCCTGAGACAAGATATTTGATTAACTGCTGTCGCCGCATGGAGGAATTAAGCAAATCCATACCTGAAGAATCGAGCAATAATAAAACAATCAACAATTTTCATTTAGATATAATATTGGCGGAAATTGAAATCATAACCAAGACTCCCTTATGTTTGCCCAGATATTTCTTTCAAGTTTTGCAATCGACACAAATCAAATTATCCGTAAGTCCTCAACCACGAAGTGATGGAAAACCAGTAAACGTGCAATCAGGCAGCAATTTAGTTATAAAAGTGGAAGGTGTTATTCAACACTATGGTAAAAAGCCTTCGATATTTCGCAGTGTAGAATCGGTTCAACTAAGTCTATTGTCAAAGCTTTTAACCCCACGACCTCAAGGGGAATGCATGAAGCTTCAAAGTGACACCGTTACATTAACACAAACGGTAAAGCCTCAAAGAGATTTTTTGTCTGGTAATTTTCTAGTGCCCATATCATCAGGCGGGCAATGGCAAGTTACATTGGAGACATATGTAATAGATGAGAAGGGTATAACTTGGTGTACAGGACCTAAAAATTCGATGCTGGTAAGAGTACTAGACGATCCGGCTAAACAGCAACAGGCACCGGCTCCATCAGCCCAAACTAGAAGATTTTAATTTTTAAACTTTGAAATAAAAACATTTATGAAAACGTTAACAGGCATTACAAAAGAATATTAATTTAATTCTTATTTAACATCATCCACTAATTTATTTACTTAAACAAATTGTATCAAACTACTTTTGGAATGGATAATAATCCAAACCAGAATTATAATTGTATTTGGGTTTGTGTTTACGTTTAGCTATTTCAATCATTTCTTGTACATCCTTTCGATAGGCAGGTGGTAACATTTCTTCATGCAAGGTACATTCATACTTTTCCGGCTCTTCGACTTTGAAAATATGGCGACGAACAATATCGATATCACGGCCAAATTCTTCTCTCATATCGGTTATTTTTGAGGGCGCCACATCAAAATTTATGGTAAAGTAAGTGCCTTCAGTGTGAACTAATCCATGTTCACTGATTTTATAAGGCAAAACTCTCGAACCTAAATTTTGCAATTGCCTTATAATGCCTCCTTTGTCCAAAATGGATTCTGCGGTACGTTTCAAAGTCGATAACAATTCAGGCTAATATCAAACACTTGTTAAAATTAATTCAATTAAATTGACAAAATATCACTTACTCTGGACATTTGCCTTAATATCAAAGATAATTCATAGGAAGGCATTATTTTCAAATTTTTTACCTAATATTTATAGTTATATATAAAATTTATATCATGCCCAAGAAATATGTAAATATAACCTCTACAAAATATCTTAGTTTTTGGCTATGTTCATAAATTGTTTTCGTTCTTCTAACAAAAGATTGGCAAGTCTCTGTCTTATGACAGCTGTTGTAAAAATAGAATAATTCACAATAATAGCTTGTCCAATGTTCATAAATGTTTATTTTTTAATTTCGGAAACATTATATATATATAAAAGTGAAGCATTAAATTATAATAATTATTATAGTTTAATTTAAAGAAAAATTTGTTGGATTTTTAAAGGTAAGTAGTGTTTTTACCTACTGTAAGCGTCAAATTAAAGTAAACACCACATACAAATTTGAAGGTTCCGTGATTATTGGCATGGGTGTTAATAATTATGATGATAAATAGCATTGTACTATATATATTTTGTTGCTAATAAAAGTTAAGCTAAATTATTTAAAACAATAAAATTTAAAAAAAATTTGACTTAAGCGGCTCATACACTTGCAATAAAATTGTTCAATTTTACGTATTTTACAGTGTTATCCTTATAGGTTTTGTTCACCTTTTTACTGAATGAATGAAACCATTGTGCGGCTTATTGCATAATGCTGGGTACACACTATGCAATGCATTTACGCAATCTAGCAAATTAAATTGATTTTCATTCATTGCAGATTGCATCAACATCAAAACGCTTTGATATTTTGAAATAGATTGCATATAGATTGCACTGTCTGCACTCAGCATAATACAGGACAAAATGTAAATAATAAGTATATGGGTCGCTTTAGGAAATGATTATTTTTTTGAATGAAAAAAATCAATTGAACGCGTCAAATTAAAGAAAACAGCCACATTTTCCAAAAAATATAGGAATGCTGTAATGCAAAAATGGCGACCACTTATAAATAAGTTTTTTTGTTTCTGATTATAACGGAAAAGTAACTTTTAAAATCAGGGTTTAAAAACTGTAGTCGAAAACAAAAAACTTTCGAACAAAAAACCAAAATTTGTGCACAACTTTTCGATTTTTGAGTTGGTTTGACAGCGACTGACAGTTTTTCTAGTTTGACTGCAGTTTTTTAAACGCTGTTAAAAATTGTGGCTATTCTAAAATACGCATCGAAGGAGTGCATCATTTATCATTTACGAAAATGGTTTTTGTTATCTATAAACTTCTTAACTCAATCCTAAAACAGATGTAGGTTTATGTGAATACAATTCGATATAATGTCAGTAAAAGCCTCAAATCAATGTACTGTGGACATGTACAACCTATGCAGTTAAGTGAATATAATGACACCGGATCAAAAATTTTAACACTATAAATATATCGTAACATACGATTATATATTAATCGCAATTAATTAATATTAGTTCGATTAGTGCTTCCCTACACTTCAAAATAGTAAAGGATATGTGTCATAAGTAAAGCATGGTATAATTTTATCCTAATATTACATAGTAGGTATGTATCAGTCCAAATTATAAAGAATACGTAGATAAAAGCCAACTTTTGCAGCAACTGCCGATATCTGTTTCCTAAAATTTAGATCCCTGTCTAGTATTTATTACCCCACAACAATTAACAGTTTCAACAAATTGCACAAGAGTATTGTCAAAAACCATACTTATAGAGTCTTCCGGGTTTTCAATAGAGCTAAAGACAACGGCTTTTGTCTTATTTGGATTAAATTTGAGTTTATTCAGTTCTGCCCAGTCTGCAGCTCTTAAAATATCATAATTTATGGTTTCAACATGACAAAACTCCTTATTTCCTGTAAATAGCAAATTTGTATCGTCAGCAAAGAGAAAAACTTGGCACTGCAGCATAGGTTAGGTTTGGTTAAGAAGGGTTGTGCGCCCATGGGCACACCTCCACTCAGTGACCAATACAGTCCATTGTGAATCCCTTTAAAGAAATATAAGATAGAATAAGAAGAAGTGAAAAGTAGAGAAAAGGAAGTATGCGATAGACGGAAAAAATTAGAAAGTAGGAGCAATATCCCCCTTACAGTCCCCTCAACAGAAACAGCCACGTTATTTCCCTGACAAACCCCAGTAGATCGGCCGGATTACATCCAGCTATGCACCCCAGTTCGTCGTGAAACCTATCTCCTAGCCACTTCTGCCTGAGACCCTGCATCCTAGGACAATGGCACAGTACGTGCTCGATCGTCTCTTACTCCTCTGCATCCTCGCACAACCTGCAGAAGGTATGGTGTTATCCCATTTGCTCGTAAAAGCCCTAACAGGACAGTGACCCGTCAAGAACCCTATAAGTGTTCTAAGACCAACCCTATCCAATCCCAGTAGAACCCTGGTTGCCCCCGCGTCCAATCTGGGCCATAGTGCCCTAGACACCCTGCAATCCATTCTGTCCCTCCAGGATCGGTCAACGTCATCACGGAATTTCTCCCGTATCACCCCATAGTAGTAACATAGGGGGTAACATTAAGCAGACCCACCTCGTACAAGATTCTCGTGTGATCATCCCGCCTAGGTCTTACCAAGGAAGACTCGTAAAGTCTAAGTAGGTTCCTAGCAGCCACACTCCTCACATAATGCTCGATAGGGGATAGATATAGTAGGATGTCCAGCGCTGCCTGTGGAGTGCTGCCTCTTGCACCCGTGATGCCCAGAGATGCACTCCTTTGAACCTTGCTAAGCATCTTCATATAGCTATCCACATTCAACGCGCCCCACCAAACAGTGCATCCATAGGTAAGTATAGGTCTAACCATCGATGTGTAAATCCAATTTACCATATCCGGCCTCAGACCCCAGTTCTTAAAAATGGAGTTCCTGCATGTGTAGTAGGCATTGAGTCCCCTTTTCATCCTCTCCTGAGTATTTCTCTTCCAAGACAGTTTGCAGTTCAGAAAGTTACCCAAGTATTTTGCACCCTTCGATAGAGGCAACTCGACACCATCTAACACTGGCCCCATAAATACCTCTATCCTGTACCTTCTGGTAAATAGCACCAGCTCAGTCTTCACAGGGTTAACACACAGCCCCCTGTCCTTTGCCCATGCCGAGAGTTCGCCCAACATCACCTGCATAATTTCCCCGATCGTGGACAGAAATTTTCCCCTGACCAGTAGAACTATGTCATCCGCATAGGCAACAACTATCCTGCCCATGGAATCAAATGACCTGAGGATCCCGTTGACCGCAAGCAACCACAGTAGAGGCGATAGAACCCCCCCTGTGGTGTTCCCCTGGTAACCCTCCTCCTTATCACCTGATCCTCAAGGCTCGAGTTTATAATCCTGCTGCTAAGCATGCAGACTATCCACTCCACCAGAAAGTCCTTAACTCCCAGCTCCATCAATGAATCTCTAATCGCCTCAATCCTGATGTTATTAAAGGCACCTTCTATATCCAAAAACGCGGCGAGAGTATATTCCTTACTCCTCAGACCGTGCTCAATACAACCCACCACCTCATGTAACGCACTCTCAACAGATTTACCCTTCAGGTAGGCGTGTTGAGCGTTGCTAATAAGGCGGGTCTCAATATTACTCCTGAGATAGAAATCTACTAGTCTCTCGAGAGTCTTCAACAGGAATGAATACAGACTAATAGGCCTAAAATCCCCCGGTTTCGAGTGGCCAGCTTTACCAGCCTTGGGTATGAAAATCACCCTGACCTCTCTCCACCCCCTAGGCAGATACCTCCTACTGAGGCATTTCCTGAATATATCCACCAGCAAAAATGATGCATCGTCCGGGATGTTGCAAAGCATGGCCGGAAAAATGCCATCCGGACCCGGTGATTTATATGGGTCGAAAGTATTGACCGCCCACACCAGCTTCTCCCCTGTGACCATTTCCTCGACGCAAGCGGAAGTATGATCCGATGTCAAGGACATGACGTCCCACTGACCGTCTTCCATACCACCGGTTACCCTGCACCCGGGAAAGTGCGTCTCCATAAGTAAGGTTAGGGTCTCAGAGCTAGACTCAGTCCATGAGCCGTCATTCCTTTGGATGTAACCCAGGGCCTTAGGGTCCTTAGATTAAATCCGTCGGAATCTTGACAACTCGTTGACATTAGCGATGGACGCACAAAATTGCATCCATGATAGTCGCTTTGCTCTTTTCAGATCCGCCTTGTACCTGTTGAACTGCACCCTGTGATTGTTCCAATCATCTGGTGCTCTCGTAAGCTTGGCCCTATTAAACAGTCTCCTCACCGTGGAACTTTGAACATGAAGTTCCCTGGTCCACCATTTAGGCTGTTTTCGCCTACCCGGAAACGTAACCGGGCAGGACTGCTCATAGCTTTCCCTTAGAAGATGAGTGAACCTGTTCACCACCCCCTCCAGATCCGTCGGCAGCAAGTCGCCCAAGGCCTGTTGCGCCAACCCAGTTCGGACCCCTTCCTTGAAGGAGTCCCATTTTGTCCCCCTCGGGTTCCTGAACGGAGCAGCCCTAGGTGGGTCAAAATTCAGTGTGAAGGTAATACGACTATGGTCTGAAAAAGGACAGTCCGTTGCCACCCTCCAGTCAACAACAATTTGCTCGTCACGGTTTACCAATGTCAGATCTATCACTGCCTGCCTATCTTTATTTCTGAACGTCGGCGCGTTACCCATTTTACAGATAATAAGATTGTTAGTAGTTATAAAATCAAACATTAACTCACCTCTTTTATTAATATCGGCACTCCCCCATTGGCTGTGATGAGCATTGGCATCGCAGCCCAATACAAGGATTGCACCTCTCCTCCTTGCATATGCCGTCAGTTGCCGCACCTCCGTGCCCGGTGGGTCCAACCCCTCGTATGGCATATACACCGAGGCCAGTGTAAGCGTGCGCTTCCCTTTGGCCTCTCCATTTATTACGGTCAAGTCACCGCACCTGAAAGAATGAGATATGAGAAAATTCAATTCATTCCTCGCTAGTATACACGTTCTTACCTTGTCCTCTGTGGACGGGACAAATAGAGTGTATCCCGCAACCCTTAAACCGCAAACCTTATTTTTATTTATCCAAGGTTCTTGGATAAGGGCTACGTCCGTCCGAGTGCTTGAGAGGAAGGTTACAAGTTCGGCTGAGGCTGCTTCACAATGGTGCAGGTTTATTTGCACCACTAACAGCCTCCTTGGTCCTGTCATGCTTCGGATACCGAAAGCTGACGTTACCTAAACCGAACCTAACAACCACCCAAACCTCCTCCAAGAATTCCATTGACTTCTGATCCACTGCGAAACGGAAGTCCCTGCTGGTATTCTCCTTATACACCAGTGAGGTCACTAGCCTCCATTGGTCAGTAAGAAGCCTACAATTTTGGTTGCCCAATACTGCCAGTATAGTTTCCACCGTGCGTATGGGAGGTGGAATCCACACTGTCACTATGGACCTTATTGGCAAATCGGAGGCTTGTATGACTTCAAACCTTGCCCCCGGGTTAATGTCGCCGCATTTGCCAATTGTGGTTCTTAAGAATTCCAATGAATTCTTGTTACCACAGTTGACAACCTTGACTCCTTTAACCCAGTCCGCACCATTGAAGGATACGTCCTCCTCTTTGCCTATAAAAATTGCCATCTCGTCGATAAGCCTAGCCTCTACTAACTCCGATCTATGACAGCCACCTGCAGATGACCCTCCAGGCTCGTCGACTTTTTCATTCTTTTATTCGATGAAGAAGGCTGATCATCCCCAGATCTGACCCTCTTAATGGTCTCCTTATTAGAGCCATTAGGAGCTTCAGCCGGAGATGTACCAGCTCTCTTCACTGCGCTCGGTGACTTCGGTACGACTGGTTTCGAAGGCCCATTCCTTTTCCCCTAATGACCCCCTTACGAGAGCCACTAGAGGAATCGGACGGAGGATTACCAGCCTTCTTCCCCGTGTTCGCTGCCTTAGCCACTTTACTTCCTCTCTTGGGTATCGCGCCCTTATCCTCCGCAGCTCGTTCTGAATACATGAGCGCTTTGGTCATCGGAGAAACCCCTCCTTCCTCTATCTCTCCACGGCAGGTTGACGACGCCACCGGCCCTGTACTCTTTTGAGTAGTTTCCGGGTCGACGACCTCATCCACCTGCTTTCTCCAAGAATAGGGCCGAACAAAATGTGTGCCGAACAAAATGAACTGAGATGCCATTTTTTTTCAATTTGTACATAAAACTTGAATTGAGCTGCCACATATTACATTTTTCGTTTTGTGCTGAATAATTAAAAAAAAAATAAAACAAAAGATGAATGTTAAAGAAAATATTGCCCTGAAACTAATTGAAGAAATAATAAAACCAGGCAGAGAATGTATTTATGATATGGGCAATCGTTCATATAAAAATACTTACCTTAAAGAAAATATATGGACGGAAATAAAAAAATCTATTGGAATTGGTCGTAAGTAAATTTTAAATGGTACATTTTAATATTTTTTAACATAATGTTTACCAATTATTGTAGGAAGTGAATGTCAAATATTATGGAAAAGTCTGCGAAGACGCTACAAAGCAGCTTTACCTTAATGTTAAGGACAACTTTTCTGCCGCCGTAATATGCTCTGGTTTACGAATAGGTATACCACGCAAATCAGGGCCTAAAATTGCAAGGATTTCATTGAACGTATTCGGGTTCATACGGTGAAAATTTATAAACGATTCCACGTCATGAAGGCGCATCTCAGGAACAAGTGTGTGGAAAACACTGTTTGTTCTTCTTTTCTGTAATATTTTTCTTACTGCTATTCTTTTTACTTTCAACATTTTTTGATAAATTTTTTTTGCTAGTAAATGGGTTTTATGCAATTCAATTAAAAATAACAAAATTAATTTTCTTCTTTCGTCCATTTTCTTTAACACACTTTTATAAAAAAAAACTAATAGTTTGCTAACTGTGCTGCCACTTTGTATAATCGTTTACATCTGTAAACCATATGGTAGCTTTGTTTGTCCGGACAAATTTTCCGAGATGGGTGAATCGTTCTGCAGAACACTCTCTGTAAAAAAATTATTGTCCGGTCAAAAATATTGTTCGGAACGCATGGGTGAATCGCATATCGAATTGCATACGATCTCAACCAGGGGTGCCAGATGATTTTGGTAATAAATCGACATATTTTCAAAAACAAATCAGAAATTAAATTAAAAAAATCGACAAATTCAAATAACTATTTAAAACAAAATAAAACATATTTTTAATGACAAAAATAACAAAGCAACACAATTAACCATTACCTAATGCTTTAAAAAAAATCAATAAAAATAAACGTTTTATAAAATAATTTTAGTTAATTAAAAAAAATATATGAATGTTTTGTACTTAAGCGTAAATTGCAGGCACCGTAAATAAGAGTTATCCATAAAATTTAAGCTTAAAAACTATCCATATTAGAGTCGACGGCGACCTATGCTGTCATATACCCAAAGGTCCGTTCAACTCCACAGGTGAAAATCATTTTTCAACGAAAAAATAAAAGTTCGGATAAACTCTTAAAAAGAGACTTTTATGTTGCAGTCATAAAATATTCGGCCTTAAATAAAACTCACTTCGTCGTCAACAAATAAAACTCTTTTAAGGATTTTTATTTTTACGTCTAAGATAACACTCATTTTGTTTTTCTTCTTTTTTTAATGACGATTTGTTTAATTGCAGTGCAAGCTGATTAGATAACACTGCTTTACAAATTGTAGTGATCTGACCAGCGACATGCTTTGGGTGTCAATGTACAAAAAATAAGTTTAATTAAATATCGGTTAAAATCAAACTCCTGAAATGAGTTTTATTTTTTGACGGCTGAGTTAAATTCTCGTCTAAAGAGTGACGGCTTAATAAAACTCTCTTTTTAAGAGTTAAATTTTACCTTTTATTTTTACGTTAAAAAATAACAGTTTAAATGGACTTTTTTGTTTTTAATTAAAAAAAAAACTCAGGCACTGAAAATAATTACTATTATTATATTTGGTAAAGGTTACGAGAAAAATTCCTTTATTTTCAATTGGGAACTTTTAACCATTATCGTTATATATATTTTAATTTGGTTATGGTAAGCTATTAAAGTAAAATTTTATTTTTTTTTTTTGGTTGTGGATAAACTAAGTAATTTTGTGGTTACAAATATCTATTGGAAAAAATTATTTATTTTTCTGGTTACAAATTTCCATTTTAAATAAACAATTTAATTTTTTGGTTACAAATATCCCATTTAAACATATAAGAAAGTATAGTCCGTCAATCCCGACTCTACTCCACACCACAACATTTAGACAACTTTTCAAGAGTGTACCTTATTTGGGACCCATGGGCAATCATAGACCCAGGAAAACAAATTACAGTCAAAGCCCGGTATAACGAATACGCAGTTTAACGAATATCCGATATAACGAATGGCCCAATTTTTACATTAACTACCTTGTATAGCGAATGGCAGAAAAAAAATAGTACCGATTTAACGAATGACAAAGCAAAATAAAAAAATCTTAACAGAACCGTTACATTTTTATGTTTGTATTGAAAGAACACGTGTGATGCGTTGCTTTTTTCGTTAAAGTTTTTGTAGTTTGGTTTGGTTCATTATGAAAACGAGATGTCAAATCGAAAAAGAATTACTTTTGATAAAAAAATTAAAGATTTTAGAAGAGTATAAGAAAGGTGTAAATCTTTCAGTAATATCCAAAAGTATGGAATACCAAAATCTTATTAAAGTTCTATTTCGACACTAAATTATAAATACAATTAATTTTTAATGTTTTTCAAATTGTAGACCACCGTTTTTTTATAAAATTTTAAGGTAAAAATTACTGATCGATATAACGAATATCTCGGTATAACAAAAGGTCTGAACATTATATCATTCGTTAAACCGGGCTTTGACTGTATATTATAAAGTTAAGATTTAGGTCAATGTTCTCACCATTTGCCATAGGCTTGATTTTTTGGACAATTAGAACCTATGTACCGAATTTCAGCAATTTATCTTCAAAATTGCGACTTGAACTTTTCGCACAAAGTTTAAATAGACAGCCAGCCGGACGGGTGGATATCTTTAGATCGATTCCCCTTGTGCTTTAAGCACAATACAAACACTGCATATCGTTACTTTAATATATAAAAGCCCTAACTAACATTTTCCGTACTTTACAGGAGAAGGAAAAAACTTAATAAAAATTATATTCTTGCAGTCGCGATTTTTTTTAAACGCAGTTTTTTATTAAACTCTCTAAACAATTTAATAAAAAACTGCGTTTAAAAAAAAATCGCAACTACGATACTACAATTTTTATTAAGTCTTTTCCTTCTCCTGTAAAGTAAGGAAAATGTTAGTTAGGGCTTTTCTATATTAAAGTAACGATATGTATATGGAATAAATATAACTATTTGTTCCGTAAATATAAGCGCTAATTTAATAACAGTTGTCCCTTTGTAGTGATAAAGGTTCCTAAAATTAATAAATAATATAAAACAAACCAAAAATTACCGTGTTGTAAGTGTTTATCAAAAAATGGGCACTTTGATAATTTAGAAGCAAAAAGTCGTCAAAATGCCTATAAATCGCTAAATATGGCAGGCCTGATCACAGCTTCTTTTATTTTTTTACAAACACAAAGTACACGGTGTTCAGTTCTTTCAGAATTTTTTTTCAATAATTTTTATCTACATGGCACTTGAACGAAGAAAACCCACCCTTTTAAATGCATCAAAGAAGTTTTTACAATAACAAAAATACATATCATTACCGAACATTTAAAAAATTTTTGCCTTCCAAAAAAAAGCCAATAAGCACATTTTACGACCAGCTTTGTTATTTTTTTACAAAACCAAGTACATGTGTTCAGTTCTTTCAGGATTTTTTTACAATAATTTTTGTCTACATGTCACTTGAACGAAAAAAAAGACAAGAAGCACATTTTTGCGACCAGTTATGTTCTTGTAATTTTTTTTTTTGCTTGCCTTTCTTGCTCATCACGCACATCTTGCACATCACGCAAAAATTATTGAAAAAAAAATAAATGATCATATGTATGTTTTTTAAGGGCCGGCTCTTTTTCGTTAAAATAATTGAAAATAACGGCATCTTACAATAAGTAACTTATTGTATTCCATCAGTATCCACTCATGAAACAAATAAAACAAGATAGCGCATTGCGCAGGTCCGTTATCTTTTTACTCTCATTTTGACGTCATTATAGTAAAGCGATTTAAATGTAAACAAACATTCAGCATACTACAAACACATGTTTGTGTGATCATGTTTGTGCTCATTTACTACTATGACGTACATGCGCAGAAAAATAATGTTTTTATAAATTTAAATGCACTATCTTGTTTTCTTTGTTTCATGGTATCCACTAGTATCAGCTTTTGCAAAACAGATATAAGAAGATATGATACTCTCTTTCGCTTTTTTATCAACTGACATGCACTCTTTTACAAATCATATCAATATCAACTCATATCAGAAACACAAGACCACTCATCCATACGCATCCACTTTAGAAAACAAACAGAAACTTGTACAAACAGATATATCTGTGCAGGTCTTTAATATCTACTTAACGAGTACTACATCATCACCCTCATCTAATGTTCAGCGTTACCGTTGTGCGATTTTAGTTGCAATTTGCAACCTTTTTGGCGCTCTGACACTTTTTGTGCGACTTTTTCAAAATCCGCCGTTTTTGTAAGTGAAATTTATATTTATATATGTATGCTTATTCCTAGTAAAAAATGAATAAACCAACTTCAAAATAATTCTAAACATACTTTACAAAAATTAACTTTTTGGATCATGTCATTTCCTGATATCGTCGTAAGAGTGTAAACCTGCTAAATCTATTTTTTTACATTATATGACACTTTGATAACGTTCAAAAGATAAAAAGACACCGCGTCACCCAATATGACGGTATTCGTTTTTTAGTTATGCCGTCAAAATTAATTCCAGCGGAATACACAAAAAAATGGAGTTTTATTTCAAGAAGTATTAAGTCGGGGGAAGCAACATTAAAAATATTATTACAAGCGACATTCTCTGCATCCAGATTGAAGATACTTCTGGGTCGTCACTATAAATCGCCATAAATTTTTGTACTCCCATTCTTAATGGCCTAATTTGGCTAACAAAATTTTTTGATTAAACGTAGTGTTTTTGTCAATATTTGTAAACCTAGTTTAAACTATAGTTTTTATAGTGTATACATACATACCTACGAATGTTAAAAGAATTTTAAAATTTAAACGTATTACCCAGCTAGCATTTGGGTGATTATTTTTTGAAATGATTTATCACTTCAGCGATAGGAAAAGGATTCATATATGATTAAATTTTTGTTTTTGTCAAATAAAAAAATAAAAATAGACACTTTCGTGTCAGCCAAACAAATAAAAAGTTTGGCTAAAAAAGAAGCCCAAAAGTCATTGACAATTTCTGAACATAAATGTTGTATGGACCAATGAAGAAAAGGAAATTGAGTTAATTTTGGCCTTAAAGGGAACGGCTGCGGAAGTTTTGCAAAATCTATAAAATGGAATTACGGGGTAGAATGCAAAAGGCTAATGAGACATTACAGGACTTCGCATTCGAGATTGAGCGGTTGGTGCAGCTAACTTATCCTGGTGTGAATCATCTTTTTTGGATCATTTTAAAACTGAGGCGTTTGTAAACGGAATTCGTGATGCTGATGTTAAACTTGCGCTTTGTGGATCACAAAAACCAACTTTTGCAGAAACTGTTTTATTTGCTTTAGCCCAGGAAACCGCAAGAATTATTTCCAGACCACAGGTAGGTAGAGTGCGAAGGCTCGATGTGACCGCCAATGGTCAAAAGGATATTGTGCAGGATTTAAAAGAGGCATTTATGGAAGCTTTAAGCGAGAAGAAAACAAAAACTAAAATAAAATGCTATAACTGCGCAAAGATTGGTCACATGCAACGTAACTGCAAAGCACCGAGAAAAGATTTCCTTCATCGCCCATAAACAACAAGCGGGGTAATCATCAGTTATCACAGGAGTCGCCGTTAAGTATGGAGGGAGTGCTAACTTTCCCATCTCAGGACTCGACAATAACTTTAGTAGTACCAAAGACCAATAAAAGTATTACGACATTTGGCTACATCAATGGTAAAAAGCGCATTTTGACCATCGACACTGGTGCAGGATTTTCAATTATAAGGCCTGACTTGTTAAGGGGAGCTGTCGAACCGCTAAGCGGGGCGGGCTTGCGAACAGCTACAGGAGAGTCCGCTACTGTATATGGCGAAACACGTGTGGTGTTAAGAATTGCCAATATTGTCACTTTTCATGAGTTTATTGTGGCCGACATTGTAGACGAAGTACTGATTGGCGTAGAATTTATGATTAGGCAGAACATAAGTCTGAATATGGAAAAACAAATCATATATTTGTGTGATTATGAAATACTCCTAGATGTTGGGTATGAAAGTGAGGCTCGTGTGGGACAGCATCTCGCTTGTACTCGTCTGGAATCGTCACCTCACAGAAGAGTTGAAAAACGTGAAAAAGCGGTTGCTCATGTAAGACAGCTTAGAAGATTGGAAGCTAGGCACTGTAGGAAGGCAGATAGAAGGGAATGCATCAGTGAAGGTCGTTCGTTTATAGGAGGGCCAGTTAGTTTTGCCAATGTATCAACAACCAAAGGAAGAATTAGTTGCTAAACCACAAATACATTGAAATGGGCCTAAGGTGATAAAGAAATTAAATGACGTTGTATATCGTAAACAGAAATGCAAGAGTCCAAGAGCTAAAATTAAAGTTGTTCACTTAGAACGATTAGCCCCCTTAGAGGTGATTCTGAGCCTATTCGGGACGAACAGGATTAAGTGGGGGGCAGTGTTACGAAAGCAACTTTAGCTAAGAATTAGTTGTAATTATTAGTTAAGAATTAGTTGTATTTATTAGTTATCTTGAATTTATTAGTTATCTTATAAGTTTATTTATAAGTAATTTTATTAGTTTCCATTGTTATTGAAAAATTGTTATACATCATTATACTTCAACCTAGTGTTTTCCATACGGGACAAAAATCCCGGGATCCCGCACATTTTTCGGGAAAAAAATTCCGGGAAATTTGTGCGGGAATTCCCGGGATTTTTTTATTTCATAAAAACGAAAAAATGTTGTACCCACTTGCTTCAAAAAATTTTATAATTTTATATGCAGAGCATCTGCATAAAAAATTTTTCGAATTAGATTTTGTAAGAAATTATGACAAAAGTTATTAAGTAAGAAAACGCATATTCGATTCAAAGAAAATAATTTGATTTAAAAAAAGAAAATCAAGTTTTGAAGGAAGTGCTAAGGAAACTGAAACTGTTTTATCATTGAAATCTTCTTGATCAAAACTAATAAATTAAAAATGCTTATTCTGAACTAAAATCCTATTTAAACAGAAATATTTTGTAATAATTTGTTTGCATAATTTAACTTTTTTGGTTTTATATGAATGCCATTGGCTTTGAATTTATTCAATGGCAATTTCTATTTGGCTAGTTTTATAGGAGAAACATTTAAAACTTTAATAGTAGCTTTTGGAAATTTACTCCGAATTTAATATAATCATCAGTTGTCTGCGGTTATAATTTTTTAAGTTTTTATTCCTTAACACTCCTTATGTCACAGATCGGAAGTTTTTATTATTCCAAATGTTATTGCATATTGAAAAAAGATAGCCAAAAAGTAATTTTGCTATTACTTTCTCAAAAATCCTGCAAAATAATTGAAATTTTACCCATGTGACATTGAGAACTTTTTCCTTTTTGGCCACAGAAATAAAAAATTTTAATGTATTTATAAACTTATTTAATTGATCTCAGGAAATGTTATTTAAGATGTAATTGCATCGATTTGTATTGAGCGGGAATTCCCGGGATCCCTGGAAATTGAAAAATAAATCCCGCTTTCCCGGGAAATAAAAAAATCCGGGAAAAGAAAAACTCTACTGCAACCCCAATATACAGAATGCTCTAGTATAAAAATAATTTAATGTTAAAAAGTCCGTTTAAAAAGCTATAGTATCAGTGATAAAGTAAATTTAAAATTCATAAAATAGCTGATGTTTTAATCGTTAACAGAGTTGTCAAATGTGGCGATTTTAAAACTTGTTTGTTGTTACCAGGTTGTTGACGTATTCATAAAAAACTAAACGGTGCCCATGTTCTGTAACTCTCGCGTTGAGAAACTTTTCAACTGAAATATGTGAAATGAAACAAAAATTACATACATATATCACGAACAAAATTGGGACGAGAAAAAATTTCAACACTAAAAAACAATTAAAACTGCAAAATGCAAAGAATAATAATAATAATATTTTTTTCCTGGCACATTTTTTTTATTGTTCAATTACTTTGCTTTTAACATTTTATTAAAATATACGAATGTTTTCAAAGCTCGTTTGCCAACAACAAACATTAAAGTCGCACTTTGCATTATTTGGTATAGCTGACGGTTGTATTTTCGTCGCCGTCGGTGAAAAATTATCAATTTTTGTAAATTTTGATCGCCGTCAACGATATGTGTGACTGGCGCTCACAACGTTTGCAATTTCACATTTGCTTTGAGTGTAATATACCCTGCAGATAACGAGACTAGTCCATACATGCATGTAAAGAGTAGTCCATAAAGGAGTAGGAGTACTCCAAAACTACTCCAAATATATGGGTAAAAGGTGGTCCATTTAACATTACGATGTCCTAGGAGGGGACCATATAACTCACCGAAGTAGTCCCTAAACTACTCCATGGAGTACTAAAGTGGGTTAGTTTTAAAAGTACTCCATGTCATTACAGTATGGAGTACACTAAAGCGGTTGTTTAAGCATTTTTAATTTTTTACTAATCGCCTTTTATGGCGTGCCCTGTAGTCTGTTATTGCTATTATTAAATATATTTACTTAGTATTTTTAATTTGTTTACCTTTTTTTCACAAATTTCACAAACTTTCACTTTTAAATAAACAATTAATAATGGACACCATCAGGGCTACCAATGTGTAATACTGTAACTATAGAAAAGTATACATCATGCAGTTTTTGGCAGCACTGCATGTTAATCTCTTTTGATAGTTTTCGACATGAGTTACACACACTTTTTTCTGACTTTTCAAAAAACGATTTGTTTCACATCTTTTCGATGCGAAAAGTTCTCACTAAAGTTACAGAATATCGGTACTGAATTTTAATTATATTTTAAGGAAAATTTGTAAGAAAATTTGGCATTTAAACACTTTTGATCTTTATTAATCTATTTTTTTATGAACGAAGCAAATGTCCGATTTTTTGGATAGTATTTTATTCTACATCATGTTAAATTTCATATAAACTTAAATCGTATTTTAATACAGTTTGGGGGTTTCAGTGTTATTTAAAGTCTTATTTCATTAAGATAAAAGACTTAATACAAAAAAATATTTATTTACAACGTGGTTCGTCAGCTCTTTATTGGTTTGACTTACCGATCATTAAAAAAAAAAAATTGAGTAAGGCATAGAGTATTAATGTTTTGAATACCCCCTTTCTAAACCCAAAAGCTGTTTTACGAAATTTTTTTATGGTTTCCAATATATTTAGCATTAATTTTGCTCCATATCAACTATTTAAAAGTTTATGAAGTATTGTTGTGCTCTACACGCCACAGTTTGGCGAATGCTGCAAATTTCTACATAATAATACACTCAGTTGAGTTGTATATAAAACAACTGGTTGTGTTGTAATTTTTTGATGTTTTTGTTAGCCCGTAATATAGCAAAGTTGTAAATCATAATACAAAAAAATTTAAAAAAATTACAACTCAACTGAGTTGAGTTGTGAACCGCAATAGAGGCCATACATTTTTCTTCAAAACATATGCCAGAAGGAGTCGTGGAAATACAAAAAATTTCTGTCGGGTATATTTTCAGAAAACTTCATGTAAACCTTTATTGTCGCTTTTGTTCTCTACGACTTTTTGGCATATGCGGCAAACCAATAATGAGCGGACGAGTTGACGGTTGTTGCTTTACCTGTTGTTGTTTTAATATTGAGGCCACCTTGCTAAGTTATACACAATGGAAACTTAACCCTCTGCGACTGACGTGATATAGTTCTCACAATTCTAATGACGTGGTAGACTACCAGACACCATTTCCGTGGCTTATATTTTCCAGGTTCCGTTTTGTAAAACTAATAAAGCCATTTTTGTATCTTGTTTATGAGTATAAGTTATTATTTATATAGTTATTTTTCTAATTCAAAGCGAAAATTCGTGTTGTATATATGTTATTTATCGGCATGGCATGAATTTTCAGTATACTCTTTTGTGTTTGTTGGTGTCTGCTAGACTACCACATCAGTCGCAGAGGGTTAAATTGAATTTAACTGCCTCTTTCACGATGTCACTCGAACGCTTTCGTTCGCACAAATTACATGTAAAACAAAAACAAATTCTCAAAGTTTGTTTTTGTTTTACATGTACATAACAAAAGCATTCGAGTGACATCGTGAAATAGGCAGTAAATGTACCAGGTTGGTGAATTAAGTTTCATTTAAGTGCTTAATTAAAAATAGAATTTTGTATTTAAAACGATTTTAAATATAAATGTGATTTCAAATTCAAAAAATTGGCTGCAAAAGTAGAAATTAATGCCCCTATTGCGGTTCTCCACTCAACTCAGTTTGGTCGTGTGAGAGTCAACCCAACTTATGCACAACCAAACTCATTTTAGCTATTGTGATACCCAACTGTTTTTAGTTGAGTTTGCTATAAAGTTGCCAACTTAAAATATCGATTTGCCAACTTTAAATATAACGTTTGACAAGTGAAAATTTTATAAAATTAAATAATTTTTTAAACAAAGTATTTTTAATTGTTGTGTTGAATAAAAACTATTTATAATTTATATTAGTGTTGATTTATTTTATGATGATTAAAAGGAAAACTCTTGTATAGATGCGCTACGTACAAGTAGGCTTGCCATTTCTATTTTGAGAAAAAGAGGACGCCAGCATAAAAAATGTAGGACATTTGTTCGAAAAAAGAGGACACTTTTTAAACCACTTAATATTAATAAAATTAACGACGGCACACAAAAACTTAATTTGGGTAATTCGATGTCAAGTCAACCAAGAGTGGGACTCGACCCCTTTCGATTTGAATGCAATTTGGCGAGAGGGTTTATTTGATCCCATAAAGAACACATATCAACGAAAAACAATTTTTTATTTTTTTTTTCAAAAGTTATGTCATTCAAATTGTCATAATATCGCCGAATAAGCCGAATGTGTTGAGTTTATTCTTTTTATATCTCGAAAACTACTTTACATACGAAGATGATTTTTGTCAATTTAAAGAGAATACTTGAGGCTACAATATATATATTGAAAAAAATGTATATCAAATTTTAAAAATGGACTAAGTCAAAACCCTTTTTTTTGCTGATTTTTTTTTTATATAATACTTCAAACTGTTTTTTTAAAAATCCTAAAACTTTGAGGGATGTGCTTTTTTTAAGATATGATTTTTTTTTTCTTTCCAAAAAGAATCTTAAAATAAAATTTTAATATAATCATTTAAGCAATAAGTATTCATTTGAACAAAAGTAACGACATTGATAAGGTTGCTTTTGCTTATTTGTTCCATTTTTTTTTTTGGGAGCTCCATTTTGGGCACATTCAAAGAAAAGTACTCTTTTTGTCACGTTACGTCCCCAAAAATTAAATCATACCTATCTTAAAACCCCGAGCCCCTTAATCTTTTTTTTTTTAATGAATTTTGTGAACTGTGATTTAAATCCAGGAACAAATTTACAATGAAGGTGTAAAAAGCCGGACAACCCCGGACACTTTATGAAAAAGAAGTAGGACTGCCCCGGATACCCAAAAAAAAGAGGACGGTGTCCGGGGAAAAGAGGACGGATGGTAACCCTACGTACAAGAAGACAAATTCGTGATGATTCCAACCCTCTTGAACTTCCCAGTGCCAAGTAAGAACTTCTAATAAGTAACGAAACTTTCTTGTGCCTGATGAGTTCTTCTGGTTGGGGAAGCTGTTGGCCAATCTCCTGGTTGTATTATTGGTTCAACTGACTCAGTAAAATTGTCACTTGATGGTGGAATATTTTCAACACCAAATACTTGGGCAGACTTCCAATACACGAGCTGCGAAACAGTATCCTCAAGGCTATTTAATGGAACTTCTTATGATAGGCCTCCCCCTGTCGCTTGAGTGTTTCTTTTATTGTTGGCAAATTTTTTCTTTATACTTGCCTTGTAGTGTATCCAAACCTGTGCCAAGAATATTATAATTAGATTAAGAAAATTATAAGTGTTTAAAAGAAGTTTTTGTCGTGGGCCCAAACTATTTAACTCCTCTATAAACTCTTCCCATAACTTCTTACATGAATTTTTTCTATTATACCAAACTTTGGTGTTTTCCGCGAACCAAAAATTATACATACGATTTCTCCATTTTGTTTTCGATTTTCACCGAATTTAAAAAAAAAATAAACTTTAACTGCCAATAACACAACTACTTTTTAGCAGTTGTGTGTATTTAACATTCTTGTCGACCAAACTTTTACAAAGTTGAAAACGGCAATACCACGAAATAAACAGATACACAACTGAATAGCCAACTGCCTGTTGAGTTGAGAATGGCAATGTGAATTTATCAAAGACAACCAAACTGTTACAAAAGTGGAGAACCGCAATAGGGGCATAAGTATTTTAATGAAAAAAAAGTAATTTTTGATGTTGAACGCATTTTATAGATACATAAATATATAAATAAAAAAATTCCAAGTTGTAAAATTCCTTTCCTCAGTGAAAATAATTTAATGAAAATTAAATTTGATGAACTCGAGCCTAATTAAAAGAATATCAAAAAAAAACAAATTTTCAAAATTATTTTGTAAAATATTTATTTAATTTTTTTATTTTCAAAAAGAAAAATGTTTTAAAGTAACGGATAGAAGACAAATTTGGCGGATTGATTTGTAACACAAACCATTTAGAAAGATTGTGTTTTAAGATAAGGACACCTTTAAATGTTTTCAATACTAATTAAGTGCATATTGTTGTATTAAACACAAATAAAGTTTGTTAATGGCACATTATAAAATACGATTAAAAAATATTGTATAAATATAAAACTCTTGACACCATCACCATGTGAGGTAATACATATTGAATTTTATTTTTATATATTCATACTTATGTATATGAGAGCGATTTTATTAAATTTACTTTTTTTTTTGCTTGTTGAATTAAATTGATTGGATAGTTTGTATCAATGTATATAGTTTGTATATGCATACTAAGTCTGATTTGGTGCCAATTAAATTGAAAAAAAACTGATCTTTGAAAAAGTTATTAAATAAAAGAAAAGAACAAAAAAGTGATAATGTATAAAAAATGTCAACATTTTATATAAGTAAATATACATACATACATACATATATAATATTTTGATATATTTTAAACTTAAATTTTAAAGACAAAAAGAAAAAATTAATAAATTTCAGTTGTTAACTTTAAAAATACACTTTTACTTAAACATTTGTTGGTAGTTTTTTTTTTTGTTTTGTTGTAAGTTATATATTAAATAAAAATTTAAAAAAAAAATATGGAATGCACAACATGTGGAATGTCTAACCAGTTAACAAACAGAACCAAGCTGTTTTTGGGATTTCAATAAATGTTTAATTTAATTGTTTAGATGAAGAATAATGTTATTGCGTTAAACAAATTCAGATCTTTACATGTGTCTGGTGTTGCCAAAGTTAATGCCAGATTGATTGGCACCCTTGTTAGAGCCATACTGAAGAGAAATGACATTTTGGCCGGCACGCAATTGTTCTTCAGAGAAGTTACGGACGTTCTTGTCAGCTTCCTTGGGGCCAATTGAGGGTTTGCCAAAGTTTTGGGCCTATTAGAGGAAAAACCCAAGAAATTAAGTTAAATATATTCTCTAACTAAAAGTTTACAGTTTTAATACCTTTCTGCCCAAAGATTGTATGCAAATAACAACCGAGTTCAAGTTTTGTCTTTCCCATAAATCAACACTTTGGAAAGTTTCTTGTGTGGGTACACCAAAGTTTTTGGCACATGCTAAAAAGGCTGTATTAAAAAAAAAAATATGTTAATATTTTATTATTTCTTAATTAAGAAAAATTTTATAAATTACCAGAAATATTTTCCATGCATTTGAAAGCCATTTTACTTTCATTGATTTTCTTTACGGAACCGGGCTGTAAGCAATTGGCCAATTTACATAGTAAAACACCATCCTTTAGTACTTCAAAGAAATTGTCCATATCACCGGATGTGTTAATAGGCTCACTTGTTACAACTTTAATCCATTCCAAGCATTCTTGAGCCAGTTCTTCGCTGTATTTCGAGTTGATCTAAAACAATGAAAAAAAATAAAATCAAATTAATTACATATTTTATTTGGAAATTTATACTAAATTTATATATTTCCAAAATTAATTACTTTCGCCTTATACATTTTTGCTGTGCAACAGTTTTCTAGTGCAATTACGTACTGTCAATTAATGAAATTATTTTGTTTTTTTTTTGCAGAGAAAAGAAACATTTTAGTTAGTTATCATTTTTCATTGTTGCTTGTCAATTGTATGTTCTTTTCTTACGATAAGATATTAAATTATATTTTTTTAACAATTGCTTTTAATATAATTTATTTAGATCAGTGTTTCCCAACATAAAATATTAAAAAATTGGCGAAAAAGGAAGAGCAATCGCTATAAAATTGTTTTAATTTTTAATTGCATGGCATTTATTTCTTCTTTTGAAATAAGAAAAAGAAAATTATAACACATATTTTAAACTGGCATACATTTTCGAGATTCAATTTGAATTTTACACTGTTTAAAACATTTCTAAAAACTAGAAATTGATTTCGAAATTTTCTGCCTAGTCCACAATGTCAAAAAGAAAATTTCTTTCGTATATTTACAAAATTTTAATAATTCGAAATTTAAATTTTTAGCTAAAATGTTTAATTATTTTAACCATTTTTTCGAATGTGCTTCTATGAGTTATATTTTAAATTATAAAGTTTTTAAATCATAGAAGCAATTTCGAAACAATGGTTGATGCATATAATTAAAATAATTTATAAAAAAAGAAATAATTCCCACATTCTATTTGTTAAAATGTTTAATTTTATTGTTATGATATTTTTTTTTCAAATTTTATTGGAATGCTGTCCACAAATTTAAGCAAATGTTCGAAAGTTAATATAAAAATTCTGAAAATTATACTTTTACTCGCAAACATTTGGTGTAATATAAAACTTACAAATTTAAATATTCGGCCTAATTATTAGCGTTGTAGTCGGAAGCCAGTGGTTTTTAAGAACTTGTATTATCAATACCGAAAATAACAAAAATACGACGGACTATGCGAAATTTGAATTTGACTGCCTGTCCAACGACTTTGAACGAAAATTCGCTTACTGCCTATTTCACGATGTCACTCGAACGTTTACGTTCGCACAAATAACATATAAAAAAAAACAAAGTTCAAAAATTTGTTTTTGTTTTATATGTTATTTGTGCGAATGTAAACGTTCGAGTGACATCGTGAAATAGGCAGTTAATTTACATTTAAAACAAAAACTATATATATTTTTTTTGTCTTAAATGAAAGTTAGGCGACCGAATTTTCGTTCGAAATCGTGGAACAGGCATTAAGACTTAAACGTAAAATTGCTTGCAACGAAAAACGTATAGTCTGAACGTATACATACGTTGTAAAATTTAATGAATAGTAAAAAAATGTTTAAAAAAATTATAAAATCTCTAAATTTTTTTAAAAAGTAACATGAAAATTTATTAATTATGAATAATAAAAATACCTAAAATTTCATAAATATTAATAAAAATTTGAAAAAATTTCTAAAATTTCTACGAAATTTTTTGTTAAAAGCTAGATTTATTTATTTGACAATTGCTAAATTTACAAAATTCATTGTATCCTTTGGAATCGATTATATGTTGCATTAAAATAAAATAGTGCACTATTGTATTTTAATTAGTATCTCCTTTGTCGGATGGGCCTGGCAGAAGGCCAGGAATGCAGACTATGTAACCATATGCTGTGTGAATGTCCAGCGCTAGCATGGGCCAGAAGTAAACATTTAGGGCACGACACAATTAATAAATTCCTCTCGGAAGCAGAGGGCTTTTGGACAACGAAAGGGGATGAGGTACAATAGACCTAGCTCGGTCTGATTAAGAGAAATCTCCCCACTCTCTTAACAAAAAATGTATTTTAATACAACATACATATAATATAATGTATTTTAATACAACATACAGTCGATAGATACAAGAGGTTTTGTGAATACGGAAAATGTCATTTTTTTTATTTAATTGGAAATTGCTGTCGTTTTGTAAATGTTTCTCGAACATTTTTAAAAATTTTCTTTTTTATTAAAAAAATACTTCTTTTTAATAGTTCTGAGTTATAAAAGGTCATATTAATATTATTCAAGAATTTTTCTAGTTTAGAATTTTCGAAAATGTTACAAATTATGTAGATTGATTTGACAGTTTATTTCGAGAAAATATCAGAATTTATATCTAAGGCCCCTATTATGGTTCACAACTCAACTCAGTTGAGTTGTAATTAAGACACTAATTGTGATCAGTTGTAATTTTTTTTATGTTTTTGTTCACCGCAATATAGCAAAGTTGTAAACCATAATACAAAAATTATGAAATTACAGCTCAACTGTGTTGAGTTGTGAACCGTAGTAGGGGCCCAAATTTTTGTGGCTAGTATGCCTGCAATTTTTTGTTATAGAAAAAAACAAACGTTACATGCTGTTAAAAAAGATTCGCAACTTCTGGTTTAAAATCTACTCTATTTTATTAAAACGCTTTCATTTTCAAATACATATTAATTTAGAATCAAGAGAAAGGTGGAGGAAAATATTTTAGCAAGTGATTCATTGTCCAACATTATTTAAGTTGTTAGAATCAGGTAAGAGTCTAATATTAGCAATGCAGTAATTCAATTTAACTTTTAACGTTTTTTTTAATGTTTATGTTGTAAAAATAGAATATCAAATCACAAAAAATTTAAAGTATTAACTTTTTACTAAAAAAAAAATATCAAAACAGAAGAAATTTATAGTATTTACTTTGTTCCAATTGGGACAATTTTAAGGAAATAGAAATTATAAAATCGAAAAGATCAATTATATCCCGAACAGTGATGTTTAGATTTTGTACAAATTTAATATTAACATTTTATGTTTTAAGATGGTTGTACCTTAACAACTTTTCATATAGTGTTTTGTAATATTATCAAAATAAATTTTGGGAATACAAAATTTTTTTGGGAATACAATACTCACTGTTAATTGTTGATGTTTTTGTTTAAACTTTGATATTATTACAAGAAGAACTGTTGCTTATGATTCTTATACGCTTAACAGTTTTATTTGGTTTAATATCTTTAGTTTTTCTAAAATCTTTATGGATGAAGTTTCCTAATGATCTGGCCTAAGCAACCAGCGAAATGCGCATAGGAATGGCTTATCCCATCAACAATTAATTTCAAGTGTTTTATTAAGAATAAAAACTGGCAATTAAGCACGAATAACAAAATCTTTTAAAGTGTTTTGTAATATTTATTTGGTGTTTGCAAATGGCCCTTAATTTCATGTATATACTTTACAACTTCGGAATCTTTGAAATCATTGCTTATGCTTTAGTTAAATTTTATATATCGTGAGCTTATATTCAAATAGTGCTATCTGCAAAATCACAATTTTTTTTCGATAACTCTAATAATTTTCCATTCGGATCTATTGGGTGCGATTGATTTTATTTCTCAAACTTTTTTGGATTCTCATCATTTCTGCATGGATTTGGCGCTTCCATGTATGAACAGGTCTACCTCTTCGTCTGGTTCCCAGGGGTTCCATTCAATTGCCTGCCTGGCAATATCATCTTCCTATTTCCGGAGCGGGTTCGTTTACAAACTTCACGTTGTATTGGGATTCGTTGTGTTGGCCAGAATATTTTTAGAAGTCTACGTAGGCATTTGTTGATGATAACTTGTAGAGAGTGGACATCAGAGCTGGCGGCATTTAATGTTTCATAGCTATACAGAAGAACAGCTTTTACGTTTGAGTTAAAGATTTTCTGTTTGGTTCTTCGAGATATAATTGAAGATTTCCAAACGTTGGTCGACATACCAAATGACTGTCTTGCCTTTTAAATGCGTTCGGAAGTATCGACACTGGAGCCGATCAAAAATGCTTCCAAGGTATCAATAGATTCCACCTCTTCGAGTTGTACCTCTATTGCTATAAAGAGGGGAGTTGTTTTGGGTAAAAATTCGCATTACTTTCGTTTTGCTTATGTTTCTTTTCAAACCAGCATTTAAGGCGTGTGCGACGATCATGCGTAATTTATTTTCCATTGCAGCATGCGTGTTAACACATATATCGTCTGCTTAGCCAAAGTCTTCAAGTCTACTTTAAAGGCCTAATGTTATGCCGTTTCTTAATGCTGTAGCTTGCTGCGTAGTGACATCTAACACTATGTTGAAGAGAAGTGGTGATAGGACGCAACCCTGGCGAACTTCTTTGCCGATATTTATTTTGGCAGATAGTTCGTTCTTATGCATGATTCTACATGTTGAGTTAGCGTACATTGATTTGATGATAGAAAACAGCTGTTGCGCTACTTCTTTAAAAGCTAATGCCTTCCAAATGAGAGTATGGTTTAGTGTATCGAATGCCTTTTCAAAGTCGACCTCCATTCAATGGACTGCTCAACTATTATTCTAAGACTGTTTACATGGTCAACACAGGACTTTCCCAGGCAGAACCCAGCTTGCTCTTTCCTTTTTTACTATGGGCTATTACTTTGATCAGTATATTTAAGAGTGTTATACCTCTCCAGTTACTACGCTCCGATAAGTCATCTTTCTTCGGGATTTTGATTATTACACCCTCCAAGTGTTCCTCCGATAGATAATTGGAGGACCAGCACCTATTGGATCGACCAGCAACAGTTCAGGAGGAATATTGTAAAGGCCTGGTGATTTGTTACTTTTTATTTTTTTTATAGCATATTTCAGAGATACAGCGACATTCAGTTTTCACATATTAGTTGACCACGTATATATATGATTCGCAGTTGCATAATGACTGTTCATTTCTCCCGGAGTTTTCAGCCAGAATTTGTGTGTAGTAGTCGGACATAACTATTATATTCAATAAATAACCTTTTTTCATTGCTCATAGTTATTTCAATCGATAAGTTTTTTCTTTTATCCATAACTATTAATAAAGAACATAATTCTAAATATTTGAGACCCTTCAGGGACTCGTTTTCTTCTACAACAAGAGACTACATTTTGAAATCTAGAATAAATTTTGGGTTACAATTATAACTGTGACAAATTTGAACGATTAACCGGTTATAACATCGTCCTCATCATATACTTACATATTTAAAATGACAGATGGCAATTCAGTCAGTAAACACATTACAAAAAGTATTCATTTTCGAAAAATTGAAGATAGCACTATTTGAATATAAGCCCTCGATATTTATAAAAAAAAGGTTAACCGCAATTTCGGAAATTCTTTCAGGAAACTAAAGTTTAGTTAAATGTTAAACAACTTTTACTTTCTAAAAAAATTTGTGGTTGATAAGAACATTATAAAAAAACTAATACTTTATAGCAATAAAACCCAAACACAATTTTGAATTTTTTTTTTTTTTGCTATGGGAATCTTTGCTGTATTTCTTATATTAAACTAACAAAAATAATTATCAATTTAAAATTATTAATGTGGTTACCAAATTTTAAACATTTTATAGCCACACCACCATAAGTAGAGGGGTATTATGCGTTTGTGATGATGTGTGTAACACATATAAAGGCCCCTATTACGGTTCACAACTCAACTCAGTTGAGTTGTAATTTCTTAAATTTTTTATTATGGTTTACAACTTTGCTTTATTGCGGTGAACAAAAACATAACAAAAATTACAACTGATCACAACCAGTTGTCTTAATTACAACTCAACTGAGTTAGGTTGTAAACCGTAATAGGGGCCAAATATTTGTCCTAGACCCACCTTTTATTATAACGGTTAACTTGGAATCACTTTCTAAATCGATCTTACGATGTCCGTCCGGCTGACTGGCATGCTGTCCATGTAAACCTTGTGCACAAAGAAGAGGTCGTAATTTGGGAGATAATTTAAAAATAATGACAACCAGTTCATACATAATTTTACAAAGCACCCATACAAACTTCTTTCGGAATAGAGTCTTTGTGCTCATAAATCATATTTTTTACTAAATTACTAAATTTGGTACGAATATTATAAATTGCGATCTTAATCATATTAAAAAATTTTGATCAAACCGGTTCATATTTCACCATAGCTTTTATACAAATACCACTCGCGAAAATAGCTTTTAATGCCATAACTTCCCTGTAAATTACTTCCCAAAAAATTTGACGAGTATAACTTTTATGACGTGTTAGTAGGCCCACAATTGACCATAGGTCCCATATAAACCTTATTCCTAAAATCACTTAAGACGAAAAAATCTCATAAATCTACATATTACAAATAACTCTTACACAAATCTTAATATCATAACATAATTTTCATCACGCGGGTCCATGATAGGGAGCACTTTCCAAAAATTTGTCTCCAAATACTGTGGTGTAGAGTATTATGTGGTCGGGCTTGAAAGTATAGTCAGTACTTTCTGTCTTGAGATTTACTGCCTATTTCACAAAATGCGAAAGAATTGTTTCTTTGGCAGTAATTTATTTGTAAGCCCTTAACCAGAGGTTGAAAGGTTATATGGGTAATTCCATGTCAAATCGACTAAGAGTGTGACCTGACCCCATACGATTTTAATGAAATTTGGTTACAAGGTTCCTTTTATCCTATAAGAAACATATATGAACGAAAAAAAATTAAAAAATTTTTTTTTTTTTCAAAAGTTATGTCATATTCAAAATGTCATAATTTCGCCGAACTAGCCGAATGTGTTGAGATTATTTCTTCAATGTCTCGAAACTACTTTATATACGAAGATGATTTTAGTGTCATTTTAAAGTTAAAGTGGTTTTTCGGAAGACCCCAGAATGAAAAGGATTTAATTGAAATTCAGCCAGATCGGTCCACAAGTGGCTGCTAAAATAATAAACCACGACTGCCTCTAATTTTTTTCAAAAAATTCCTTGTTGTTGTTGTTTTCTATTTTAATATGTGACTTTTTGATAATAAAAAAATATTTTATCCGAATGCTTTTTTGGCAATGTACGTAAGTTGCTGAGTGGTCTAAGGTGCTGCGGTAGACACGCTTTCTATTGGTTCTAAGTTTAAATAGCTATATAAACATATTTATATAACTTTCTGTTTTTATCGCTCCATTCCACTCTAGGTAGTTTGACCCGAAATCTTGGCCAAAAATAATTTTTTGCACTATCAATAAAAATGTTTTTGCTAATGACGTTCGATTAAGAATATATTAAAGCAAATAACTGCATATTAGGTTTTTACAAAAAAACAAATGAGGAGGTCCATAACAAAACGCAAAAATTAAATTTTTCAAGTTTTTTGATTTTTTGATTGAACCCCATTCTACACATTGAACTTTATTATAAAGCATTCTAAAACTCAATACTACACTGCAATTCAGTATCAAATATAATGGTTCAGAGCAAAATGAAATAATTACACATAAAAAAGTATTTTCAATATCAAATATAATGGTTCAGAGGAAAATGCAATAATTTCAAATAAAAAAGTGTTTTTATTTTTCTACAAGTGTTTGCAATTTAAATCAAAATAATATAATACAAATCTATTCAAAGCAAAAAGCAGAAATTCCAGGCCTAGTTCAGATCAAAACGCAATATTTTCATACAGTTCAAAGCAAAATGAAATAAATAATGGGTGATTTTTTAAGCGTAGTTTTTTTTTAAATCTAATAAAACACTAAAACCACTAAAATATATTCAAACTTTTTATTGGAATCGATAAATTGGTCTTTGCCATTTACTTTTTAAAAATAACTTCATGTAAATGTTGCCCGCGGCTCCGGTTCAAATGGTCCATTCGTAAGGTCCAGTTTTGCACCACTTTTTCGAGCATTTCGGCCTTTATTGCATGAATAACAGGTGTTATGTTATACTCTAAGGCTTCAATTGTATTTGGCTTGTCCACATAGACCAACGACTTCACATAACCCCACAAGATATAGTCAAGAAACGTCAAATCACATGAATTTTGATAATAATTTTCAACGATTTGCAGTCGTTGCTCGTTTGTGAGTTTCTCCATGATGAATGGCAGAGTATACTGAACACTTTTCACTTTCACAGATGTAGTTTGGACACAATTACCAACCAGCGCTGCCAGCCCGAAAAACTTAATTCATAAAAACTCACCCATTACTATGATTCGGATCAAGTCGCAATAATTCCAAATTTTCTTTCTAAATAACTTTAAAACCAACTGTCAAATTAAATAATTAATTTGTGATAAATATTATTTTTTGTAGACAATAATACCTTAATAATTGTTTTTAAAAAAAATTATGTGCTACTTACTTAAACTACATTATTGCGTTTTGTTATGGACCTCCTCAAATTTCAGCTGATTTATGGGCAGTCGAAGTTGACATTTGCAAGCAGCGTTCAGAGTGCTAACAAAACGTGTAATTCAAACTTAACCTCAAATAAATGACTTTTTCCATAAATATAAACTTCGCATAAGCTTTCGTTATATTAGTGTTTTTCTTTGATAAAAAGTGTTAAGAAAAGAATTCTAATTTTTTTTTTTATTTTACGTAGCGTTTTTTAATTTATATCATTTTCTTTTAGACAGCCTCAGCTTAAAATATAGCGAACTTTCTAACGTTTTGATTTGTGCAAAAAATTATAAGAAGAAAACTGATGCTGTTTACAATGTTATTACATATCAGTGAAATTGATTTAAATAAAGTTTCGAAAAAAGATTTGGCTTCGTTAAAGCAAAAAAATTAACGACTTTTTCAAGCAAAACCAAAACTGATTTTATCTGCATGGCATGTCCGCCATTGTGATGGCCGGCCCCCTTGCGTGTTTTCATCGTGCCTAATTTAAAAAAAATGTATCCGTTAGTTTTCGAGATACATATTCAGTTTTTTTTACTTTTTTTCATATGGTGGCAACACTAAAAAATTGCACTATACCAAAAATCAAAAACCACATCGTTCCTGCCCATTAAAAACTCTTTAATTCCAAATTTCAGCCATATCGATCCAAAACTTTGTCTGAAATTATTTTTGGCCTAAAAATTAGGTTAAATTACCTAGTGTGAAGGGTATATAAGATTCAGCATAGCCGAATTTAGCATTGTAACTTGTTTTGTTTGTTTTAAGTTTTATCAGGTGTTCTTGTGATGTATTTAGATGTTTAATTTTTTTAATAAAATTTTAGTTTATTTATTTAGTTATTTTATACAACTTCAAATTAAATATGTAACTGATTACAGTATACACAACTTCCTAGGCCTTGAAATTTAGTCTTGTTTCGAGAACAATTTACCAACTAAATTACACAACATATAATTGTTGATTTTGATAATTTTATTAAATAATTTAAGTATGAAAAAATAGTCTTCGACATGTCTTAACAGTGACTCATTAGCATCTTGTATTTAAATAATATGTATTTTTAAATTGATTTAATAAGCAAAAATAAAAAATTACTATTAATAAATAATCCAATTTATACAAATAATAACTTTGATAATAAATAAGAGCATTATAAAAGAATTCAAATCGAATATTTTTGGTTTACTGAGTTTGAATATTTTTGTTAATTTGAAGTTTTAAACTTAAAAGAGTTTAAAACGAATTATAATAACGCTGTGCTCGAATTTGAAATTTTTTGTTAACAAGCTGGGCACCCCTACCGGTAAAGCAAATTTGAGCACGCTGAATTCAATGGTGGTAGTAATCTCGTATTTGCGATATTCGCGATTAAATTAATTTCAATACTAAATGTGAATAAAATGATTTTATTTATTCTTTTGGGATCATTGTTCAATCTTAATCAATCCAACTCTGTTAAACACAATTTTTCATTATATTTTTTCGCAAATTTTTTTTTCTTAACTATTGAATAAACTTGGCTAGTCCCAAATTATAGCAAACATCTCAGTGGTAAAGCTTGTTATTCGCGAATTGCGATTAACAATTTTAAAGAAGCTGCAATTTTTTTTTCTCAAAATTGTTCTTTGTTTTGACTATGCAGTTAATTCAATATCAATTAAAACCTTTTTCTGCAAATAAAATCTACAATGCTAAGTTATATTGTATATATTCAATCGTGTTTATTAAAATTATAAATAGAGTTAAAAAAAATCGCGAAAAAAATGTTTTCCGCAAAGAAAAGATTATTGTTATTAAGAGTTAAATTGATATAAATTGAACAATGATCCCAAAAGTAAAAAATATCGTTTTATGGTACTTTACTCCTAAAATTTTTAAATACAAGCTCTAACTTTGAAAAACAGCTTTCACCATTGAATTCAGCGTGCTCAAACTAAGGCATTTGTTCACTTAAGACCATGTCAGATAAAACTTTTGATTCGCGTTGCGTTAGGGATTCTCATTGACATTCAAGATGAATTATAATTATTCATACCTACTTATACGAAACATGTCACATAAAGTACTTTTAACGCAGAGCGAAGCGAAAAGTTAGGCAACTCTCATCTTTTTGCGCGCTTTGACAGTCTGCTAGTATAATTTTTTTATTAATTTATTTTTTAGTGTTTAAGTGTTTATTGTGACAAACACCTTTTGCGTTACGCTTTCTAAGTTCATTATCCTATGATCTGAAATTCACTCGAGAATACTACCCTGATCAAGCGTACCCACTTCGTACAAGATCCTTGTGTGATCCTCTTACCTAGGTCTAACCAACTAAGACTCGTAGAGTACAAATAAGTTCCTAGCAATCACACAATTCGGTTAATATGCGAAAAACTTTTTTAATACTAACACGTACCTTATTATTTGTCTCCATAATTTTTGATTTGCTATTAAAAAAAAAAATGTTTTGATAAATTGCTAATAATTGTTAATGTTTAAAGTTTCGATTTTGATTAAAGAATATTCTTTTCTTTTTATATTGTTTTTACTTAATTATGAGCTTTTTGATTAAAATTAAAATTTATTAAACCTTTTTGATTATTTGTTTCTTTTAATATTTTACATATATTTGCATTAGGTAATCATTGGTTAGCAACAAAGCCTATTATATTTATAATAAACAGGGCAAGTTTAAAACAGTACGAAAAATGGTTAAAATGGCTGGCAAAATGGCACGATAAAGTATTAAAAATGGCACGAAAATGGCACAAAACTGGCAAAAATAAATTTGTTGTTATTTAAGAAACATTTATTTTATTATGTTGTATAGTGCAATAGCAGGTTTCTCCAAATTGTCAAAAAAATAAACTCGCCAATAATGTTTTAGTAATGAAAACACCTGTCTCCCGTCGATTTGCGAAAAAAACCTCACGCAGGGAAGCAAATTTCTAAAATCTTCCAAGAAATTTTGAACCGCGATGAATTGCAAACCGTAGGTAAATTTTTAAATCTAGCAAACAACGCTAAGTTAAAAAAAAACAAAATTCTGAGAAAATCGATTAAACAGATTTTTTAAATTGAAATGATAAGCCATATATAGAGAGTTTTGCAGGAGTATTGAATAATTGAATAAAGCTTAGGGAGTTTTGTACGAGATTGATAATGGCCTTTGCGCCCCATACACGTTTCAATTCAATTGTCAACTGAATTCATCAACTTCAAATTTTACTTTTGCAAAAGAAAACTACAAGGTATATTTACACAAGGTAGACTCATTTGGGAGTGTAGACATTTAGCTCTATAAAAGGAACCATGTTGTCAAAATTGTCTTCATATAAAACAAAAACAATTTAACGCACACATGTACAAATTTTGGCTCATATACACGCAATTTGACGTTGTGGTTCCAACTATGGGTAAACAGCTGACAAACATATGGGCTAACGAGTTTACCTTGTGTAAATATACCTTGGAAAACTACAAACATTAAATTTGACAGCTGATCGAGAGACTCGAGCACACACAGTACAATCGAATTGAAAGACTTATGGCCAATTTTCAGGGTTGATATTAAAACACATTTATGTTTAAAATTGTTTTAAATACAAAATTCTCTTCTTCACTAAATACTTAAATCTAACTTTTGGTGTTTTCTTTTCTACAAAAAAATGTGACAGTTTATTTAAAAAAAATGCAATTTGGTGTCTGTTTCTTAAAAATTTTGCTGCCGAAAAGGGTGGCTTGTTTTATTCTAAAAAACTTATCTTTTTCAGGATCAAAATTTTTAGGAAACAGACACCAAATTGCATTTTTTTAAAATAAAATGTCACATTTTTTGTAGAAAAGAAAACACCATTAATTCACCGATGTGGTACACTTAATTTCAACTTAAGTTTCTATAGTAATATTTTAGCAAGGTGACCTCAATATCATGACAATACAACAACAAGAGGCAAAGAATTAACAATCAGCTGTTTTTTGAGACCACCTTGTAAATAATTATACTTTTTTATGATATTTTTTTGTATTTAGTTGTGCTACCATACTTTTATCTTATTTAAATAAGACTTTTCAAATAAAACTCAAAAAATCAATCCGTATTTAAATACTATTTAAGTTTTTATGAAAATTAACTTAATTTAGATTTAATTACTATCCTGAAAATTGGGCATTAGTAGCCAACTTGAAAAAATCAAAATCTTTTGATTTTTCTTCAACCAGCTCGACAACCGTCGAACTAATCAATTGACAAAGCCATACACGCTTTGATTAGCACAACAACCGACTCAGTTGACAATTGAATTGAATCGTGTATGGGCTGCTTTAGGAGGAATTTTAAAAAACAAATAAAATGGCGGCTTTAGCAGAAATTTTATTTTTTTAACTTAAGCTTCGTACCACTTGCAAACACCGCTAAAGCTTCGTACAGACGATGGTCAGATCTTACAATATTGGTAAGTAGCGTTGCTTAAATTGCATTAAAATTGGCTAAAATGTCTTACAACTGTGTGAACATTGTTAGCTCATTTGTATTTGCAGAAGTGCAAAATTATTGCATCTGACAATCGCACCATTCTCAGAAAAATATTGCTGTTGGCAACGCCTGCTTACAATATTGTAAGATCTGACCATCGTCTGTACGAAGCTTTAGCGGTGTTTGCAAGTGGACAACTCACATACTATTTCTTATTTTAATTAATCTTGTAAGCCGGTAATATGATCTAGAACTTTTCAACAAAATATTTGTTACTGACATCTTGTAATATTTTCCTTAGCACTGTCAATTAAGTTAAAGCTTTCTTTTATAGAAATTTTAAGGGACTTGAGCAGATGCATTGAAAGTGCTCTTATAGTCACTTTTTACGTCCGATTATTGCAACATTTATATAGAATTTCGAATAGATTCTGCCTTATATAATTAAAAATTTCTTTTAGGCTTTTTAACGAAATAATTGAAGAAATGGCGAAAATGGCATATGCCATAAAAAGCTTGCCTTATATAATAAATAATAAACAAATTTTTAAATCTGACTTCTTTAATTTGAAAGTAAATGATTTAAATTTCGAGGTTACTAATAATAAATAAAAAATACACTAATTCTATTAAATTCTCCTTATACATTAAAAGATTAAAAAGTCTTCATTTTGTTTAAGAAACTTAAATTTCTTCAATTTCAAGAATTTTTTTTATCTTTGTACAGCTTTAAGGAAATCTATATATGTACTCTTAAATGTACACACATCATGGTATTTTTGTTTTTTTTTAATGTTCTATTTTGGCGCCACAACTGAAATGCTAAAAAATACCCAACATAATAAAAAAAATAACTTTATTTCGGAGCTTTTATATTTTTAAGTATTTAAGATTAATTTAAGATATTATTTGTTTTCACTTACACAGACAAATTAAAAATACTAACGCTTTTTTAATTTTTATTAAAACAGCTTTCTTAACTCATTAATTTTAAACCTTAGTTCAATTTTACATTATTCATACATTCATATATTAGGGTGGTCCGATTTGTAAGGACAAACATTTTTCGATATTGTGTCATCGATTTTTCGATAGCTTTTGGCATGAGGAAGACGCCCAAATTTAAATTTTTTTAATTTTTCTCAACTTTTATTTTTAAGGTTTTTTTTTAGCAAGTAATAAAAAAGCGGCTGATTAAATTTTTTTAAATATTACCATTCCAATGTGAAATTATACGCTTAAAACGATGGCGATAGGTGTTTTTCCAAAAAAAGTTTTTTTGGGGTTTTGGACGAGTTTTTGTAGAAAAAAATTTTTTACGCGTTAATTTTTAAGGTTTTTTTAGTAGGTACCTATCTATGTTGAAAAAATTCACCGCTAGTAGTTACTAATCTATACGTAAATTTTTTGAAATGCGTTAAAAAGGAAATACATTGTTTTCGGTTAATTGAGCCCCGCTTAATTGAGTTTCCCGTTTTATTGCACTAAAAACCATGGAACGAAATCATTCACTATAACTGTCTATGTAAAAATACCCGTTTAGTTGAGTTCCGTTTAATTGCGTCACCCGCTTAGTTATTTCGCAAAATAAGACCACATTGCGAAAAACAAGAGCAAATGTTTCGGTTAATTGTTTCCCTCTACTTAATGTGTTTTTGCTCAACAAAATTATTTTTCGGCAAGAAAGTCATGTTTCATGTTTCTGTTTTATAAATAAATGTTATATAAAATAAATAAAGAAATAAGTTATATTTTCTATCTACACATGGGTGTTTCGCTTTATTGCACATCTTGCTCAATTAAGCGATTTTCGTTTTAATTGCGTCGGCGACTCAATTAACCGAGTGCTGCTTAATTGAGTTCCCGTTTAATTGCGTCAAAAGTCGTGCATTTTTAGGAACTCAATTAAGCGGAAATAACTGTAGTAACTTTGTCAAAATTTAGCTCTTGTTATTTATGCGTTTTGTATAAAAATATAATTTAAACATCATGTACGTCAAAAGAATGTCTGCTTTACCAATAAACATAAACAAACAGAAAATTCTTTCACAGCTGATTCGTAAAAAAGTAGAAACGTTTTAATTTTATCGATTTCATCCGCAACGTAACGTCACATTTACGTAAGAGTACTAATTTAAACATACGCTTGGTAAGGAAAGCGGAACAGCTGATACGCAACGTATACGTTTACGTAAGAGTAACGAGGCCTGAAGTCTATGCTAATTATTTTGTAAGCAGTGTTGCTAGAAAACTTTTAGCTCATGGCTCCAATTATAATTTCTAAGTCTTCAAAAATCCCCATTTTAAACTTTGAATCCCCGTTTTTTTATTCTTTATAGGCTGTTAGTCTTGGTTCACACTATGAAAGTATTTTTGCAGAAAGTCGGAGCTTATTGATGAGAGGGAACATGCTATTATTCTTTCCCTCTCTCCAATAAACTCGACTTTCTGAAAGAAAATTTGCATAGTATGAATCCAGACTTGTGCTGGGATACTATCGGTATTACTAACGACTGAATGTTTGTAATTGAGTAGGAAAAATTATTTTTTTGTAAAAACACAAGCATGTCCATCATATTTGGTTTAAGGCAGTTTCTCCTGTTATGTATTTAATATTTATTTCACCGGCAGCTGAAAAGCATCTTTCTTATAGCAGGGCCTATAAGATATTTTATTGCAATTTTAGAATATGTTCTAAATTGGTTTTGATTCTCAACACAAAAGGTAATCGGTCTAGAGGACTTTTCATTTAATGGTCGTTCATTGTATAGCCTTATGCTCGCAATTACATTTGCATTTTTTTTAACAACATTACAAAAACATTTGACATTTCAGTCCCTATTTAAACATATACAAATTTTGACAAAAGGGTATCAAATCAGCAGTACAAAGAAGCACAGCTGAGCTATCAATACCACCTGCTATTCTTCTTGTTTTTTTTCCACTAAACTAATCCCGCGAAGATCTACGCTTGTCTGCAGGAGACCAAAATCTTTGGCGTGAATCGAATCCGCAACCCCGGCACTGATAGACTAGCTCACTATCTGCTACAATAATAAAATCAGTGTTATTCAGCGCGAATTACACTGTGGAACATTTTTGGGATTTTTGTCTGGGGGGTGAGAAATTCCAAGTCAGGGTGATGGTACTAGGTCAGTATAGTAAAACCCTCAAAGGGTTTGGCGTTCGTATGTGCCAGTTTTTTTTTATGACATTTTAAAGTTTTTCCTTATCTTGATGTTTTTTTGTTTAACATAACTCGAGAACCACTTGTCCGATTTTGCTAAAACAAACTCAAAAATATTTAGAATTACAATTTCTTTAATCCGTTCATATAACGTTTTTCATTATAATCAACAGTTTTGCCGGTAAAAATAAATTTGTGGAGAAAAAAAAATATTTTTTGCCTAAAAATAGGCAATATTTATTAAAATAAATTTTAATTTTTAGGCAAAAAAATATTTTTTTTTATCCACAAATTTATTTTTACCGGCAAAACTGTTGATTATAAAGAAAAACGTTATATGAACGGATTAAAGAAATTGTAATTCTAAATATTTTTGAGTTTGTTTTAGCAAAATCGGACAAGTGGTTCTCGAGTTATGTTAAACAAAAAAACATCAAGATAAGGAAAAACTTTAAAATGTCATAAAAAAAAACTGGCACATACGAACGCCAAACCCTTTGAGGGTTTTACTATACTGACCTAGTACCATCACCCTGACTTGGAATTTCTCACCCCCCAGATTGGCTGTTGTACTGTGTTATTAGCAAGTAAATTTGCGCCGAGTAACTGTGATTATGGCTGCTTTTACATGTTTATTTTAAATGTGTTTTAAATAATAATATCGATATCGATATTTTTCCTATCGATATTTTAAGACTATCGATATAAATGTTTTTATTTCAAATACTGGTATTGTCGGTTATTAAGTTTAACAAAAAGTGGTAATAGATCGTTGTCCTGAATGTTTTTTTCTTTCGAAAAAATTGATTTTTCAAAAAGATAATCGGTACTTGGTGGAAGCAAAAAGTTAACACAATATTCTATCCTTCACGTTTTAATATCTCTAGTTTACGAAAAAAAATCCGATTTTGCATTTTTAAATCAATTTTTGAGAAGAAAAGCAACATTTTTAAGACTTCTTTAATTGGAAATTTATAAAAAAATTTAAAAAAAAAAAAAATACAAAGATTTGAAATTAAAAACATTTTGTGTATAAAAACACGATTTGCAAGATTTCACAATGATTTTTTTAATTTTAAATACGACGCAACTGTTCAAAATGACATTTAGTATTTACTTTAAAGCTACTTTTTGCACTCTCAAGTATTTTTATACCCTTCCCTTGTTGTTGTTTTTTTATTTTATTTTTGTGTATATATGGAGAACGGCAGGAGCCAACTTTGGTAAAGGATCTTGTTTATCAAAACACAAAATCCTACGATTGTACAAGTGGGCGTGGCACTTCCCATACCAAGTCATTATAAATTTATTTATATCTGGAGAACGGCTAGATCCAAAGTTTCCAAATTACATCCGGAAAAATTTGTGCGAGATTGGACAAGTGGGCGTGGCACTTTCCGTGAGGCAAAAGCCAAAGTTTCAAAATTAGGTACAAGCACCTTAATTATCAATACACAACATCCGAGAAAATTTGGCCGAGGTTAGACAATTGGCCGTGGAACTTCCAATACAAAGATATTAAAGATTTCTGTATATTTGGAGAACGGAAAGCGCCAAAGTTTCCAAATAAGATACAAGCATATTGGTTTAGGCCGTTACACACTATCCCACAAAGTCTTACGTATTTTTCTAAAATGCTTCCCTGATCTAATTATTCTTTGAACATTTTTAAAAAACAATAACAACTTATAATGACTGGGTTGCATTTTCGTACATTACCAAAGACTTTTTGGGATAGTGTGAAAGGGCCTTTATCAGTATCCAACATCCGACAAAATGTGAGCGGGATAGGACGTGTGGGCGTGGCACAAAGTTGATTATATAACTTTCTGTTACTATCGCACCATGGCGAAGGGTATATACGATTTGGAATAGCCGAATATATTTTATTTTTTATCAAAACCTTATACTGCAAGAAGAAGAGTAATTTTATTAATTGTATAACATAAATAGTTGTCGGCATGAAATAACACCCAACCCCAATTTTGAAAATGAAATAAGCCCCCAACGAAATGAAATAACGCCCTAAACAGAAATGAAATAATACCCTAATTTTTGGGGGCTTATTTCATTTGAAATAAGACCTCAATTTTTGAAGGCTCTACGAAAAGCCCCCCCAATGAAATTACGCCCAAACGAGAAATGAAATATTCCCCAAATACATTTTCATACATTTTTGGGTGTTATTTCATATGAAATAACTTCCAATTTTTTATGCCGTTTTTCATTTTTTTTGGGAATTATTTCATTCCTCATTTGGGGTTTCCAAATTATGAAATAATCTCCAATGAAATAACACACAACAAATTTTTAAAATTCAGGGCTTGTTTCATTTTTATTCATTTGTTATTTCATTTTTTATTCGGGGGTTATTTCATTTTTTGCGACTTTGCTGTTGGTCCATATAGACTTCATGAAATCTTTGGTGAAACTGACTTTTTTATAAAAAATTTTGGGCATAATTTCATTTTTGTTGCTGATGGGATTTATTTTATTTTCATCATTGGGTGTTATTTCATATGAAATAACCCCCAAATATTGGGGGTGGAGCCTTTTTGAAACGAAATAGGACCTCAATTTCTGAAACGAAATTAGACCCCAATTTTTATAATACAATTAATTGTACAGTTTTTTTTTAAAGGATGCAGCGATAAATAGCATGGTTTGGACTTCGGCTTTGCTAACTAAAGCTCTTCTGCATAACCGGCCTTCGGCCGGGCGCAAGTATTTTCTCCTCTATGGTATAACAACATATCTTATGCATTGGTTTTGACAAATAAACTTGGATGTTTTAGAGCGAATTCGGGCGATTCTACCTGTTATGAATAATTCTTGTGCTGCGTCGATTACATTCGCATTTTTTCTACGAATTCGCCATCGAGGACTTCGTATATGAATTCGCCTTTATTGTAACTTTAAGGACTTATTTTGGTCAAACTAGCAAGTTTCAAATAATTACAAAAATGCAACAAAAACAATAAATAATTATGTTATTTACCTAAAATGGCAACACACCACATAAAAACATAGACACGAAAATGTAAAAAACCATATGTAGTTAATAATAATTTTGGTGAAACATTTTCTAATATTTATTGAATTTTTTTACTTTTTGCATTTTTATGAAATCAATTTACTGTCTCAGATAAGAAATATATACATATAGATGTGTAATAAATATAATGAGTCAGTCTATAAATAAAATACTCTGTCAATATTTTTTTAAATTTTTGTTTGTTTTGGTTTTTATTTTTTGTTATGACAGTGAACAAGACTTTAATATGGGCACATCAACAGCAGTAAGATGTGTCGAAATTATTTAACAACTTTATTTGACCTACAAACAGCTTTTTGGTAATGAATCATTTGGAAACTGCTTTAAAAAAAGTTTGCAATAATAAATAAAATATTCAAAAGAAAGGTGATATTCGCTAGCTACGATTCTCATAGTTATCTTGCACAAGTTTTGAGAAATGCAAGGAAATTTATAATTTTAATTTAAAAATAGAATTAAAAAAAATTGCGAATAATATTTTTTTGGGTTATTGCAAACTTTTAACATTTTAATAAAAGTTTTTTGTAATAAACGTAGTTACATACTTTTTTTAAATTTTTTATCACAGTCTTGTAAAATAATTTTGTTTACCTTATTTAGCATTCTCATTTATTTTACTGGCAAAACTGTTTATGCAAAGAAAAAATAATTAAAAAAATAAAACAACAAATCAATAACACATTTTAAACGAGAGTAGAATATCACATTTTATTGTATTTTTTTAAATACTTTTTTATTTATTTTATTTTAACGGCCATGTACATTATTTTTTACTACATTGTTGACAAATTTCATTAACAAACATTTTTTTTTTGTTTTTAACGAAATTGCTAAAATATTATGTGACATTCCAAAATGTTTGTTTCAAAACTAAATATGAACATACATATGTACATACATGCATACATATAGGAAATTTAACCCATAAATCACTTAATTAATTGATTATTATTATACATTATTTACTTTAAGTGTTACGATGATCTTATTAAACCAATCTTGTAATAAGAAAAACTTGATAACCAAAGGCAAATAGCTGGCAAACTTATGGCAGGCCGGCTTATCGGGTAATTTAAAATTAAATAATAATTAAAATTACTGGAATATTTGCTCACCGACAACAAAACTCAAGTTCTACAATTAAAAAAAAAGTGTACTTTATTACTTAACGATTATTGAGATTTTTTTGTAATAAAAGGTACCTATTAAAACGGGAAATAAATTAAGTACAACTGAAATTATTATGTCTTAAAAACTAAGTTGATTTCGCCCTTAATTAAGAAAATAATAAATATCTTGTAGAAAGCAACTTAATTAAAAAATGTATGTATGTCAAAGTTTAGAAAAATTAAACCGATTTATTTCTTCTTATAAATAAATTATTCACAATAAGAAATTAATCTACATATCGCACTCGTTCCTCTAAAGAGAGTCAACTCAAAATTTTTAAATTTTTAGTATAGACAAAAAACTGTTTTCTTTTTATATGTAGTCTAATAACAAAAAGGGGGAAACAATTGTATTTTTTTTTTTTACAAAATGCTAGAGAAATTGAACTTAGTATTTTTTTAGTGCGTAGATATGACCACTGTTCATCGATTTCTTGCAAAAAGTGAAAATTTAAAAATTTTGAGTTGACTCTCTTTAGAGGAACAAGTGCGATATGTATTGAGAAGGTTATCCGCCAAAAAATTTTATAATAAAAAAAACCGAATGTAAAAAAAGTGAGGGAATACAAAGTCTATGACAAGATTGATAATAAACTAGTAAGAATGCTATAATCGGCTATACCGAATCTTATATGAAGGGCTTAAAGCACAAGGGGTTTAAGTGCCTTTTTCTAAAATTGAGTTTACCTATGGAATTATAGGTGAAGTTCGGAGAAGTTGTTCAGAGCACAAGAGGTGAATGTAGGATTCTCATCCGGACGCTAGATATGGTGAACAGTTCAAGCACTTGGCATTAAAATACCTGCTTCGCTTGGAGCACAAGCGAAACAATCGCTTTTGTCTTATTATTTAACATAAGTCACTTGGACCCCTTGTGCTTCAAGCCCCTCATATACCCTCTACTAGTTATGGTGCGATAAGAACGGACAGACGGACATGGTGATTTGAACTTTTCTTCTCATAAGTATCCAGAATATATATACATACTTTATAGGTTGTAGGGTCAATATAATTTCTACAACACGGAATGACAAAGTTATACCGTTAAATAAAACACAAAAGGCCCTAACTAACCAAAAAAAAAAAAAAATATACTTTTTCACTTTTTCCCTATCTACAAACACTGCAAGTCCTTTAGATGAGTTAGCTTCCTCATATTTTGATTTTGTTGTTCAACCTTGCAGCGTGTATTTTCTAGTTAAACTTGAAGTTCTTTGTAGATCAGAGGGAAATATTATACAAGCCGAAGGTAAGCTTTCAATTTTACAAAAAAAGTTGGAAGAAAAAAATTATTCGACCAGTGTTGCCAGTGAAATTTCGAGAAGGATACATTTTAGTTTCCAAAAAGATACACTTTTTCTCAAAAAGATTAATTTTGAAAAAAATTTGAAAATCCATTTTTAGCGTTTAACATTTATTAACATCACATTTTTTTTCATATTTAATGAATATTGTAAAGAAAATGATATCATATAAATTCATTTTTATATTTATTTAAGTCATAAATACTGTATTTTTAAAAATTTTATACCTAATAATTTTTAAAAATACAGTAAGCAAACTTTAAAATTAATTATATGCAATTATCTTTGGATGTTATCAAAACAAATTCATTTTTGTAAAAATTAATATGTATACGAGTTAAGGCGTTTATACTTAGGCGATTATATCAAAAGGTTCATATAATTTTCCTGAAAATAAAAAAGATGTTCATATTTCCTTAGAACAACAACAACACCCTTGTTAAAGCTACTATTGTATTAGTATTGAGTCGGTTACGATGGTCAGTCTTAATAAGTTTTAATTGACTAAAAATTATTTGTATTTCTATACATTTTGCATATATATTCAAAAGATACAAAGAATGTCAGGATTATACATGGTGCCTGAAGTCATTAAAAGATACGAAAAATGTATATTTCGTATCCTAATGGCATCACTGATGACTACATATACATATATCGTTGTCAAACATGTATGATCGGCATTGCATGATGTGACACATGTCGCTATGTTGTATAGTTCAAAATTTGCAGGTTTTTAATAAATATCGCTCAAAATTTAACCTTACTTGGGGTCAAGAATTTAAAACAATAAAATAAACATTTTTGGTTTAAAAAAATATACACGCAAAAAAATAAGGCAATCCTAAAATGGTTAAAAAAATCTTGATTACGCCATAAATAGAAGCAGACAAAAATAAAATATTGAAAAAAAATCATATAATTTTAACACAAGCCCGGTTTTACGTTAACAATTTTTTTGTTTTCAAAGAAAAAACTTTATAAAGCATAGAAAAATAATTTAAAACCGTTTCTAACAGATAAATTAAAATCGATATGGCTTAAAAACCTAATGACATCATATTTTATGAATGAAATAAAAAAAGCCATTATTGAATTTTAAGTTTTTATCAAAATAAATTGCCAATTTTTGTTATTCCAATTTACAAATGATTTATTTTAATGCAGACAAAAAAAAAAGTTTTTTGTTCAAATTATGAAAAGAACACATTTTTTCTAAATTTTTTCAATACATAAATAGTAATAATTTTAGGCAAATTTTTAGGTGAATCAGCTAATGAAAATAAATATGTTACTACAACTTGGTTGGTAATAATTTTAGGCAAATTTTTAGGTGAATCAGCTAATGAAAATAAATATGTTACTATAACTTGGTTTGTTTAAAAACTTATTTCTAAAGAAAACATTTTATTTATTGTTTGGTTTCTGTATTTTTAGAAATATCAATTATTAGTTCGTTCGTACTTGTAAAATTAAAATGATGATGTATTTATGCGTCTTTTTTCTTTATAAGTTTTTGGTTATTGCTCAGTTAGTTATTAATAAAATTTAAATTGCAAATTATAGATTATTGTCTATTCATCCATTTAACTTTCCCTTTATAAAAAAATGTTTTAAAGAAATGATTGTTAATAACAATTGATGTTTGGGTGTTATATTAAACTTTTTAATTGTACCGTTACGCAATTAAATTCCATCAAAATTGGGTTTTGAGATACGACCATTTCAAAAAACATATTAAAAAAAATTAAAAAAAAAATCAGAAATAAACTACAATTGACTTCGTCTTTGACCCTAAATTTTTTCAAAATATTTTTTCTATAAAATTTTAATATGCTAGTAAACCTTTAACCATATTTGTAAAAAATAACTACCATTTTCAATTACACTTCCTCTTATATATTTTTTCTTAAAAAAAAAAAAATTTCTTTTTTGTTTTGTGTTTCTTGTATTTTTTTTTTAACAAAAATTAATCAATTATAGGTCAAACTACTTGTACGAATTTAGTATGACATGTGTGTATGTAACTAGATAATCTTATGTTTGTACATGTCTACAGTTATTGTCATAATTGTTCGTACACAATTCTGTTACAATGCTAATGTCAAGAGTGTAATGCCATATTTATAACTTTTTGTTAAATGTCTTTCTGTTTATGGCAAAAACTATTTTAGGCCTGACTGCAATTTCAATAGTGTGGTAAATGTCATCATTAAAAAAAGGGTTATACAGGTATGTGATGGATGGAAATCGATTTTAAAAACGAAACGATTTGAAACCGAAAATATCGTTTTCAGTATCTTTTAAAATGGGTTTTAAATACATTTTCCTTTTATTTTCAGTCTTTATTCTTTTAAATTTTATATCATATACGTTAACTGAAGTGTATTCTGAACGAAAATTTAAGACTATAATTCAGAAATGGTTTTTAAAATCCCTCGAAATTCATCACACCTTTCTAAAACGTTCGTTTTGAAATCGATCGATTTTCATCACATACCTGATAAATTTCAACAGAGCAAGTTTATAAACCTTCTGATTAAAAATGAGATATTGCTTATTCACGAGAATTCTCGATTTTTTTTTTGGCTTTTTTTCATATTTTGCAATATCTTTGTACTACTTTGTACTATCGGTTTGATAGTTTCTGAGAGGCAGAAATTTTAAGGTGTTACACACATCAGCACAAATGCATAATACAATTTTGTAGTGTCTATCAAACCAATTTTAATGAAATTTAAAACATAGATATATCCATATTTGTATGGATACTAAAGCTATGTATTTTAAAAAATAGGACCACGAGTGGAGATCTTATGTGTTAATATTAATTTTAAGACATACATACTAAAGCTATGTATTTAAAAAAAAGGACCACGAGTGGAGATAGGGGGCAATTTCTGCCTCTCAGAAACAATCAAACCGATTTTAATGACATTTAAAACATAGATAAATTTATATTTATATGGACACATAAGCTATGCCTTTTTTTAAAAAATAGGACCACAAGGGGAGATAGGCGCCTCTCCAAAACTATCTACAGATTTTAATGAAATTAAAAACATAAATAGATCTCTATTCACATTGCCATACAATTTTGAAAATTTGTTTTTAAATACTGTGGTGTATCATATGGTCGGGCTTGACCAACTAACTATACTTTCCTATTTGTTTTTTTCCGAATTTAAGTAAAACCTAAAATGAAATGTGAACAAGAACTTTTTTCATCGCAAAAAATTTAATGGTACATACTTTGAACTTGAATTTTTATTTAAAATTACTTATGCCTAAAAGTATTAACTTTGTATTGGAATAGTCTCGATTAATATTTAAATTTTTTGGAAACTAAAATATGAGATAATTAGCTTTATTTCCTATGCCAATCTTAATTTGACAGTTCTTTGTTTTAGTATTTGACAAATTCAACCATGGAGAGGTACACAATTGAGCAGCGCGTTAAGGTTATTGAAGCCTTTTACGAAAATGGGCGTTCAAATCAAAATGCATTTTGAGGCCCACTTTTACCTCAGTCTATTCGTTAACAAGCATAATTGCCGCATTTGGGCAAATGAGAGTACACGAGTGATTGTTGAAAAGCCGATGCATCCACAAAGAGTGACTGTCTGGTGCGGTTAATGTGCTGGCGGCGTCATCGGTCCGTACCGTGTTACCGTGAATGGTGTTCCCTCACGTCGTGGCGATGGTTATTGGCCCCCACGATCATGTGATTTGACACCGTTGGACTTCTTTTTTTTTGGGATATTTAAAAGAAAAAGTGTACGTCAATAAGCCAAGAACAATTCAAGAACTAAAGGATGAGATAATTCGGCATATTAACGACATTGAACCTCAATTATGTCTCAGAGTCATTGAAAATATGGTCCATCGGATAGAGGTATACCACCGAAGCCATGGCGAGCATTTGGTCGATATGTTGTATCACACATAATTGTCATAGATCCTTCTATCATAATAAAAAAATATTAAGATAATTCTGTGAAAACTTTTTGTTTTATTTACAATTAACATTGTGCGTTTTGGTTGGACTACCCTTTACTAAACAAAAAATCTCAACATTTTTGCTATTTTATTCTTTCATTAAATTTTATTTGTTTTTTTAAAAGCATTTAAAACTTTTCTTCTCTCAACGATATTAGATTTTTTTGCTTAATTAATCTTATTTAAAAAATTTATCAAACACACTCCATAAAAGTATTAAAATATTGGAATTTATTTATAATAGGGAGAGGGACGTGTTTTTTGTTTGCTATAACACCGTTAAAAAAAAATTATTTTAATTAAACATAAAGGCGAATTAATTTACATTTATTCAAATTATATCACTTCAACTTTATTGAACAAAAATAATTTCTTTCTAGAGAGTCAAAAACTTATAGAACGTTTTATTATTTAAAAATGAAAAAAAAACAACGTGACTGGAAATAAATTGTTATCATCGTAAAAAAATGTGTTTTCTTTTTCTTGACAATTAAACGCTAGTTTTGCTTTTAATGGAAGAATTTGACACAAGTGTAAAAGCGAGTAAAAAACCATAATATTTTGTATCTAGAACCCATTACATTCATGTACGATGTCGTTAAAAAATGAATATGGTTTATTGCAATTTCCGGAATGTAAAGTTTTTTTTTTGTATTTTTTAACACTATATTTTTAATAGGCACAATTGAACTTTTTAAAAAAAGTATGTTGTACATATGGCCGCAAACATAAGTTGAATTCACACTTCACTCGGTAACTACTTATACTTGTTAAATTGGTAAAATTTCAAATACTTGTTATAAGTATAAACTTACACTTTAAACGGGTAAACATTAACGAAGTAAAAGTTTTCCAGTAGTTGGTAAAATTTAATTATTTTTTAATTGTATTTGGGACATTTTATTAACATTTTAAAAATGTAAATAGTTTTTTGGGACTAAAAATAAAAATCAGACGCTTGTTTTACCAAACTAAGGAAACTTTAAATGGCATTTAAGATAACGCACTAAAGCCTCCCATACACGACATGTTTTTTACATCTGAATGGTCAATTTACCCACTGCAAAATACAAACATGTCGTGTGTTACCTTTTTAACATTGCTTCTGTAAAAGTTACAAAATTTCAATTAGAGTGTGCTCTATTTTCTTGTGACAAACCATCTGACATCAGATGTTTTATAATGAAAAAGTATGTTATCAGAAATCTATTCCGTGAGGAAACAGACAGAGGCGGTCCACTATTGAAGGAATCGTTAGCCGACTGAGGTTGATATGTTATAATACCAATATATATTTGTTCTTTTAACCATTTAACAGCAATTATGTGCATACACACATATTTAGATATTGTTTCCTTAGATTGTGAATTGGTATCTTCAAATTTAAAGAAAAAATCTTTCAGATGGCTGAAAAAATTTTTTGTGGCGGCAGCCCGCCTTTTGGAAACAGGAAAGGACGATAGTGTCTGAAAGAACTATGAAAAAAAAGAGACTACGTCAGGAGGAATTAACATGTACATTTGTGACCGAATTTTATAAACAACCATTTCGATAGACATGCAGAATTGCATGTGAGTTGAAAGTTGACAAGTCAGCTGTAAAAAACATGTCGTGAATTAGAGGCTTTAGAATTTAACAACTACCGAGGTAGTGTAAACTCAACTATTACTTTTTGTAGAGGTGTCTACGTGACGTGAAGTTTTCGTGTTACACGTGCTTCACGCGTTAATCACTTGTGATTGTAAAAACTTTTTATAATTATCACTTTTTATAATAATCACGCGAGCATGATGCAATATAAAATTTGCAGGCACAATCGTGCTTGATTAGATTTTAAAATCAAGCATAATTTGTCACGCACTCATGAAGACTTTCTTAAGAAACCAATTGATCCATAAAAATTTAAAAATATTTTTTTATTATTGTATAAATTTTAGAAAAAGTACTTTTTTTAAATGCATAAATAATTCGTGAGTGTGCGTGATTTTGATTCGTAAATTAATGTGCGTGCGTAATAACAAACAAGTGATCGTGAGTCGAAAACTACCCTCTGCACAGGTTTAGTTTTTTGTTTTCATTCCGTTTTCAGGGCAAGGAATATTTAAATTTAACTCTTTTCGAATTAATTTTCTTTTGGGCCATCAGGCTGGCTATAATAGTTTTAATGAAAAGCAATTATAAAGTTTTTTTGAAAAATTGTGTTCTTTGTTTGCGTAAATTTTTAAAATAATAATTTGTTTAGTGTAACAACTGATATGTAAATTCTGTTGACAGTTTAAGAATAGTTTATTTAGAAAAAAATACTCTTAAATACTTCATTTGTTTTAAAATCTATTTTTTCTCTAATTGTTAATAATAAATACAATCTTGCTTTATGTTATTTTAATGTTCAGTCAAAATCAATTTATTCTACTTAAAACATAATAAAATCTTTTAAAAATGATTGATTGTTATTTAAAACGTTTGCATGACAGAAATATTATAACATTGAAATTTTTAATAAAATGTTTAAGGTTATTATTGATTTTACTTTTAATTTTATTTTAGGTTTATTAACAGATTTTAAGTGGTTGTGGTTTATGTTATTTTTGTTTTTTTGCTGTAGTTATGAATGATTAACAAAATTCTAACATAAAAATTCAGAAGTTAAAAAATAATATATTGAATACGCCCAAAAATTTTAAATCTTGTTTAATTTAATTTACATAAATGTTTTATAATTTGAACAAAAAAAAAAAAAAAAAAAAAAATGTTAAACTAAAGATTTACAACTTTCCCATTTCTGCCCCGTCTGTAATTTAAAGTATCTTATAATGCCAAAACTATTTGAATTTTAATTTATAATTCGTTTATTTTTGTATTCCCAAGATTCTAAGCTTGATTTAAATGGTAATTAAATAAACGTTGTTATGGTAAAACTTTGTTCTAAGGGGACGGTTAAACGACGGTCGTAACTTTCGGCATTTCTAGAGTTAACATATTAAAATTATATGAATTTTTTTCGGGGTTTAAATATAATTTTAAACATGCTAAACAGCGTTTTTAAAACATATTAGCACTATATAACTACCCTTTACCACAGGTTTTCATTCCGTCATTCTTAGACACTATAAAGTATATATGTATGTATATTCTGGGTTCTTAGGAGTAGCGAAGTTGATTTTACGATGTCCGTGTGTCCGTTGAAATTGGTTTTCCGAAGACCCCATATACAATGGGAGCAAGGTTGTTATATCTTTATAACATATATAGTCCGGAATTTCTTGCCACTGAAATTCAGCTAGATCGGTGCTGAGCTAAGATATGAGCAAAAAACCACGACTGCCTCTAATTCTTACTCACAAATCCTTGTTTTTCGAAGTCCTCTTTTAATTTATGAACTTAATTCTTTCACTTTCATCTTAAACAAACTTAAAAGTGCCAATAACATTTAAGCTAAGGGGACCAAATTTGGCTCAAATATTTTTAAAATATAAGCGGTATATAACATCAAAAAATCAGACAAGTCCCCCATACAATGGTCATTCCCAGTTTAGTATTTTAGTACGATAGGATCCATATAAAACAAGCTAGGAGGATGAAATTGAGCTTAAATACATAAAACTGTCTATTCTTTTCCAACCACGGTGAAGGGTACATAAGGTTCGGCTTAGCCAAATATAGCACTTTTACTAGTTTTAGTTTAAGGTCAAATCTAATAGAATTCTTGTTCATTTTTAGTTCGGAACTAACTTCAGATAAATTTTGAAATATTAATACTCTGCTTTGTTTTGAATTAAGCGTTGTTGATTCTATAGTAACAAATTTCCGTATTATAGGACTGCTATAAAAAATATTAATAACATTAAGCCTACAGGTCTTACAAGAAAAAATTTGAATATAAGAAAGAGAGTTGATGAATTTTACCTAATTTAAACATTAAGCTTTAAAACAGTCTGGTAACCATTAATTAAGGTATTCCATAAAGATAAATACAATAAAATATATGTATACAAATACATAAATATATACATGCATATGTATATTAGAGCGACTCAAGTTGTATGGAAGCAAAATTCGTGCTCTATGTATCCTCCTTAAATTGAACCTTGGACTTTTTTAAGATGACATTTTAAATATTTCGGCTCCAGCTTTGACTTCTCTTGAGCTGGACCATTTTGAAAAAGGGTCTATTTTTGCATGTTTTGTTAATTTGAGAATCTGTTTCCTTACCAACATATACAAATTGGTATCGTAAGGCGCGTCCAACTGTATATACAATTTGTACAAGGACGATCATCCATGTCTTTTTTTTAAGGATTAAAAAAAGCACATAAAAAAATTTAAAAATTAAAAAATATGCCGCCAAAAAGTCGTGGATCATTTCTTTTTTTCTTTCTTTAGTCCTATTTTCATCCATACATGATCTAGAAACTAAATCCGCTATCATATTAGAGTTCTCACAAAAATGCATTTATATATATTCCAGAGCACCGTGTAAAATGCATCTAATTTGCAAAAATCTAAATTATTTCCATACAAAGATGATGTACTTGATGTACAAAAGGAAAATTTTGATACCCATATTGCCCTATTTAAAACGAAGGGCTACCACCCCATTGCATTTTTGTCAAAACGCAGCTCACGAGAGGCCAAAGCTGGAGCCGAAATATTTAAAATGTCATCTTAAAAAGTCCAAGGTTCATTTTTAGGAGGGTACATCGAGCACTTTTTTTGGTGAGTCGCTCTAATGTATAGACATATCGTCGTTTGTAAATTATACCGCAAAATATAAAAAAATTGAGATGAGGCTGATTATTATGTAAACTTAATGAGATCTATCGATCTGTGTAATCAGTTTGCGGTTATAATTTGTAGTTTTCGAGATATGACACATGGACTTTGTGCTATACACCACTTTAGTGACAAGCTTCGTCAGCAGTGATTTCCCAAAAAACATTTTTTTATATAAAATACAATAAATTACGAACGAAGTATGTTAAATAATAAAATCGATTTTAGCATTAAAAGATGAACTAATAAAAATCTCTAACTCTGAGACTGTACTCCTGTACCAATTTGAAAAAAAAAATTATGATGTTAGAACTATTTAATTTATTTTGATTATTTTAATCATTTAATTATAATGTAAATTGTGCATTTTAAAACACACATGCCCTGAGGAGAAAATAATATTTCATAATTAATCTTATGACAAATACATAAAATTCCATAGTTATTCTTTCTTTAGTCACAAAAAAAAAAAATCAAACATAAATAATAAAAAAAAAAACGTTAATTTTATATTCTTTTATAGTCCACAAGCTATAAAAAAAAACACAATAAATAGACATATAAACAATTCTGATGTTGACATCAATTTGAATTTGAAGTATACTGTGAATATTAAAACATAGATAACTATTAAAATATATTTGGTCTTGCCGGATCTTATATACCCTTCACACTGCAGCTGTTCAAAAATAGGTTTGTAAAATTTTAAACAAAAATGTCATATTTAAAGCATAAAAATTAGATTTTGATAACCACTTTTAGGTTTTTTTTGCTCAAATATTTCAAAATACTTTGTGTATTTTTTTAAAATATTTTTTTTTTTAATCGAATGCAAAATGTATTATAAAGGAACTCTTGAACGTTGATTTATTTCTAAAAATAAGTTTTTCGGCACAATATTTGTATGGGGGCTAGCTAAATAATGGATGGTAGAAACATAGATCTGGTGGATAAATACTAGAACGTGGTACTTGAGGTCAATGGCTTTTAGAGCAAAATATAGGTCTTCTCGAGACAAAAGCTCCGATATATCATACTTAAAGATCCGGCTCTAAATTTTTAAAAAAGGCGACCCCTATGAAGGGGGTTCTTTTTCAAAACCGCCTTGCAAAAATACTTCAAATGGGGGGTGTACGGAGCACTTTTATTCTTCCAGGGTGGTACGCTCTAATACACATATATACATATTTGTATATGGGCATTTCCATGAGAATGTCAACCACGACTCAAAAAATGAAAACGCTTGAAACTTTTTTTTAAATATGGTAAAAAGAATACAAAGAATACAAAGAATACAACAAAGATGATCAAACGAAGACTGACACATTATCCCCTCTAAAACTAGTACAATATACAAAATCTTTAGAAGTACATATGTATGTAGTATATATAGCCAAAAGCAATCTATTAATTATCAGGCATAAAAAAGAATTTCATCTTTTAAAAACTACAATAAGTTTCCAGAATTCAATTGAGTCAAGGTCATATTTCTAGTTAAAAATTTGCTATTGCAAATTTATTTATTTCTCTGAGTTTGCTTGCAAATAATTGGTTAACATGGACTAAATTAACCTAGGCAGCCTTTTACTTTAAAATTACGCTTATTGGGGTCTACTACGTAACTTAGTGAGTGTGCTAACTTGGCGCTGCCGGCAAGTATTGAGATTAAATCTAATTCACAGGTCGTCTCGCTGAAGAGTATAGAAAACACTTTGTCAATCATTGTAAGCAGCGTTACCGTTATGCGACTAAAGTCGCATTTTTGCCCCTTTTTTAATGCCGTGCCACTTTTTTGACCCCTTTGTTTTAAATCCCCTTTTGTATCATTTTGTAGTTTTTTGTGCCCCTTTTGCCCCTTTTTGAACCAAATTTTTTTATACTGGCAATCAATGAAGGCGCTGTTCCTGCCAGCTTTTATATATGTCTCTTGAACAAAAAAAAGTACTAAATAAGATATTGTATTAGAAATTTTTAAAACTTTTTAAAAAAAAGAGTATATTATGCAAACAAATATAGAACAAATTGATTTTGTTAATGTTCTGCATATAAAAGAAAATGTTAATATATATATCGGCCACGAAGCCGAGCTAGAAATATGTACTAACATCATCTTAAGTAGTGATATTGTAGAAATTAAAAACAACATTTTACTTTTTTACCAAAAGCTATGTAAAGAAATTTTATCAAGAATTAATATTTGCGATAAGAGGTTGAGTTTATTAAAGGTTTTAGATCCAGTATTTATTAAGTCAGCTGAAGACATAAATTACTTTGAAATTGTTTCCGTTTTTACTGATATAATTACTAACCCAGAGGATTTCGTAAAAGAGTTCAAACTTTTAGAAAACAGATCAAACTCAAATATCTAAGCCTGAAACATTTTGGTACGAAATTGGCCATTTAAAAAACTGTTTTGGGTGACAATTTATATCCAAACTTGTATAAATTTGCTTCGTATGTTTTTACTTTACCACATAGTAGTGCATCCGCTGAGCGGATTTTCTCTAAGTTAGCATTATTAAAAAATAAATTGACAAATAGACTGAAAGTAGATACCTGTCAGTCCATGTTATCCGCTTTAAATTTGTATCAAAATAACTTGGAAGATTGGATTCCAAGTGATGAATTGATTAATAAATATAAATTCACGTTTTCAAAAAATTAGATATTTAATAATTGTAGAAACAACATAACACTGCAATGTATAAAAAAAATTGATCTGTACCTGATATTAACTATATGCTTTTCCTCGGGGGTTTTTTCGTAACTTAATTTTTTTTTGATAAAAAAGTAAAATAATCCAAGTGCCAAATATTTATGTACATATACTTATATATCGTTAGCTAAAATGCAAAAGGGCTTAACTAACAAAAAATTCAAAATCATGTTTTTGTTTGGTTATTATGAATGCCATTGAACTACATGTCTTGACAAAATTTTACACTTCTGCGATCAAAAATTACGCTTTAATTAACAAAAAACAAAGGGACGTAATTTCGAGAGTGTTTATTTTATAAATGCAAAATTACGTAATAACCCATTTTTATTTCTAACAAATTATAATGAAATGAGTTCCTTTTAAAATTGTTTGAAGAATTCCATGAACGACTTAGCAATGCATGTTTTTTTGGATGTTTATAGTTTTCATTTTATAACGTTTTTTGCTTCTCCTGTAAAATTATATTTTTGTTAGTTGCGCCTTTTTGCATTTTAGCTAACGATATATACATATCTCTATCTATTTAAATGTAAAGTGTTTTTTTTATCAAATCATATTATGAATTATTTTTTGTTTTTGTAAGTAATTAAAATAAAAATTTTATGAAACAGTTCATAAACGTTTACTTGCAAACAAGAAATGTATTTCCACGATATATATATGTATATGTGATTTTATTATATACAATGTATTTTTTATAAATATTAAGTTTATTTTTTGTTTAGTTTTTGATGAAAATAATTTAATAAATACATGTTTGTTTTTTTTTTTGAAAATTTTCCTGTTTTTAAAGTTGCCCCTTTTTTTCTCAGAATTCCCCTTTTTGTGACACTTTTTTTTGAAAATCCCCTTTTTGTGCCCCTTTTTGAAAATTTTGAACGGTAACGCTGATTGTAAGTCACTTAAGTGCCCCTATTACAACTCAACTCTTGTTCAGTTGAAATTTTGTATTACTATTAACAACCCTGTATTAGTGCGGTTAACAAAAACATCAAACACTTACAGCTCATCACTAGCAGTTGTAAAGTTAAGTTGTTAGGTTTTAACTAGGGTATTCAAACGATTAGCCGTTTTTCGATTAATTGATAAATTTTGGACGATTAACTATTCGAATAATTTAAAATTGATTATTTTCGATAAAATAATAAATTATTCTTTATGTCAATTAATCGAAAATTTGTTTTTAAACAGCATTAGTTTTTTTTTCTATTATGTAAAAGAAACAAGCCGGTACGTTTTAAATACCCTTTTATTGTTATCTAACTCAGGAACTTTTCCTTAGAGTAATAATTTTTTAAAATACATAAAGTACAAACACTGAAACCAAAGAGTTTGGGAATATGTAATTTATTTTTAAGAATGTTTAGTACAGACTTTTACCACAGTGATTTAGAAAAACAAGACTATTAAAAGTATAAAAATTGTTAAAAAAAATCAACAAGAGATTCAAGTGAAGATTCAAGAAAAGAAAAGAAAAAGAACAAAGAAATTGAATACGCTTTACCTCTCTCCAACGTAAACAATAAGTTAAAAAATCTTTTCTAAATCAAGTTTAATCAAAACAAAAGAAAGAAATCGTTTTAAACATAAACATTTATGCCTATATTCATAAAAAATGTTTAAATTTAATAAAGGTTAAAAGAACAAATTTACTATGAAAATTGTCCTTAATAACCGCTTGTTAAATTTAACAATCGTTTGTGAATACGGGGGTTAAACTGTCATACTCTTTTTGAAAGATTTTTTAGAAGATAAGCTTAAATTAATAAAATAAAATTTTTATGTTAAAAAATATAATTTTTGGTCTTATTTTAAAACTTTTAAACTAGACAAAATTAAAATATTTCGATTAACCGAATAATATTAAATTGTTCGATTATTATTCGATTAAATTTTTACCTCGAATAATAACACTGGTATATAAATTTGGAAAAGAATTGACTGCAGAAACGAAACATGTTTTTTAACTAATCTGAATTCGAATCTGTCATAAAAATTGGGCTATCACGTCTTGTTAATTTTTTATCGCATGCTGCCAATACTGTAAAACAGTTAATACTGACCAGTATAAAAATTAATTTATACGAAATCATTTTCTTTACAAATATGCATTTAAATATGAAATAAAAATGTTATGTTAATAAATATTAAACGTTAAAAATGGATTTCCAAATTTTTTTCAAAACGTATCTTTTTGGGAAAAAGTGTATCTTTTTGGAAACTAAAATGTATCTTTCTTGAAATTTCACTGGCAACATCATACTGACACTACAATTTCACAATTACTAATTTGACAGAAGCCCACATTCATTATGTGCGTTTTAGTACTTTAACAGTAAAATGCAGTAAATGAGCAAATTGAAAAATTTGCTCTCACAAAAAGCTGTTGTCCAAAAAAGTACGCGAACGCAAATTTTGTAAAAATTCGTAAAATAAAGGCAACAGCTAATGACAAATACTTGAAGTGTTGAAAAATGTTTACACTTTTGACTACTTAACTCGTTTTTTTATTGGTACTCGATTAAATACTTTTTATAACACAAACAATTTTGGAAAATACAAAAAAATTATTTTATGTAATCTTTCATATTTGTTTGTTTTTTATTTTATTTGATGTTACTAATTTGTGGCGTGGTAATTTATTCAAAAGAACATGAATAATTTTTTGCTATTGATAACTTAAGTACCCAAGTACTTAACACTTTTACAACTCTAAAAAATTAACGTAACAAAAAAAGTTTCAAATGTTGGGATTTAGCTAAATAAATGCTTCACAAACAAGTTTAATGAATTAATATCTGTGGCATTTTGACAAAACATCTTAAGTCAAATTTAAAAAGTTGAAAACAATTTTGTTAATCATACGAATTTTCATTCAAAAAACATATTGGTTTACGTTTTTAATATTATTATAAACGAGATTTTTTCTTTAATTTTGGTTTATTTTATTTTTTTATAGAAATGATTTTTTAACCGAGTTTTGGTTAAAAACTTTTTTGCCATCTTATCTCGACTTAAGATGTTTTGTCAAAATGCCACAGATATGTATTCAATTTTTGTTTTTGTTTAAATTTTATTTCAACTTTTCTTTTATTTAACAGTTTTTTCACAATTTGTAAGCATTTTGTTTGTTAACCTTTTGAAACATTTGTTTTTTTGTTTTACTTAAGGAGCATATAGACGACATGTTTTTGTCATCTGACATGTCAAATTTTCAAGTCACATGTAATTGTGCATGTCTGTCAAAATCGATGTTTTACATAAGCTTTATAATATTCGTTCACAAACGTACATGTAATTTGCTTCTGACATTGTCTCTGTTTTTTTCGCATTGTTGTTGCAGAAACCAAAGTAGTGCTCGGTTTCAAAATAGCTTGCTGCCGCCATGAAAAAATTTATTTGCGCCGTAAAATAGTTTTAATTCAAAGATACCAATTTAGGATTTTATAATAAAACGGTTTTTATATATATATTCACATAAATTCTACTCAATGGTAAGATAATCAAACATATCTCGGTATTGTAAAAAATTAACTTCAGCCGGCTAATGATTCCGTCAATAGTGGACGCCGCTGCCGGTTTCTTCCGGGCATAGCTTTCTGATGTCAGATGGTTTGTCAGAAGAAAATAGAGCACGCTCTAATTGAAATTTTGTCAGATGACTTTGCGTCTGACTTTTACAGAAGCAAAGTTAAAAAGGTAACACACGACATGTATGTATTTTGCAGTGGGAAATTTGACATGTCAGATGACAAAAACATGTCGTGTACGGGCGCCTTTAACAATTTCGTAAAATGCAGTAAAGTTCAGTAAAAAATAGTAAAAACTTTTGCGTTCTCGAACGCAGCTATTGTAAATCTTCATAATAGTAGGGTTTAAACATGTCAGGGAGATCGTGTGTTAGATTCAAGCTATTTTTGCTTTGTGTGTAGGGAATATTTGTTTGGAAAAAAAGGATATGCAATATCAGAATCATTAAAAAATGCATGTGCACATTACTTTGGTTTGGCAGTCAGAATCTTGGACAAACCGTGGACACCGACAATGTTTTGCATTTTCTTCATTCGCATTTAGATTTTTTTCTACAAAACCTAGGTGCGGTGAGCGACGAACAAGGGGAGCGTGCTCACCAAGATTTAATGAAAATTGAGAGAAATTATCAAGGATTTTGGGACAAAAGCATGCTGGGAGACTATTGCTGGACTAAAATAAGTGAAACCGCACCAACAAAATACAAACGACGTTCAAACAATGCCATTCACTTTTGAAAATTCATTGATTTTAAAATAAACTTATGATTTTCTATGTAAAAACGAATAAAAACATTTTTTTTGTATCTGGAAAACCTGACGTGGTAGAGAAAAACCAATTACAGATTCGAATTCAGCCCACCAAATTAGCCTAAGAAAGATATTTGGTTGCTCCAGTCCAAAAGCTTGTTGGCTAGTGTTATTTGCGCGACTAATCGATTAATACAAAACATCGATTAATTGAATACCCTAGTTTCAACTCAACTGAGTTGAATTGTGAACCGTAATAGTGGCATAGATTAACGAAGGCTTTTTATAAAACTAGAAGAAGTTATTCATTTTGATACTTTAATGATGTTGATTTTAATTTTTAAGACAAAAAACGATTAAGGCAAGAAACGGAATAGTCGTTCAATATCCCTGCCAAACACAAGAAGAAATTAAAGAACTAATTAGATTTTTTTTAGACGACTATTGAATTTATAACAATAACTAGAATTGCAAATCGATATACATATCTAAAGCAAAGCTTTAGCTACATTTATTACCGAGTATAAGCTAAGCTTCAATCACATCAAAAAGACGTTTTCTGTAATGCTAATATGTTTTATATTTTTTTTTTTTGAAAAGCTCTATAGACAAAATTTATTATAATTGGAAAAATACATTGATGAAAAACCACAATTTTTCCATAATTTAATTGTTCCATTTCACTTGATCTATCTGATAACTCGATAAAATGTAATCAATAGGGTGTTAGAAAAAGGCTCGAGTTTCCTTTGAAAATAATGTGCTGTAGCTTATACCCAAATTAAGTAAAGGTAAATGTTTAAAATTTAAGAAAAGGTAAACTCACTGTTGGTTGTTGGTGTTCTGTTTAAGCTTTGATATTGTTACAAGTAAGACTTTAAGTGTTTATAATTCTTATTCGCTTTAAGGTTTTATTTGAATATGTAATATTTTTAGCTTTTCTAAAATCTTTGGAGGTTTCCTGATTACCTGGCCTAAGCAACCAGTGAAATGCGTATAGAAGCTAGCTAGTGTAAATATACCTTGATTCAAACTGATTCAAAAGACCCAAGTGAACCATATTGAACGATGAGACTGAACGGCCGTTCAACGTTCATTTGACTGATTCGTTCAATTGAACCGGGTCGTTCATGACCGACACAACTCTACTAGAGAACCACACTCAAGAACAACTTTAAAAGAGACACTATGAGAGAGCGAAGCTTTTTAAAAAAGCATTTCGGTATTTGTTTTTTTAATGTTATACCTACCTTATATGACTAAAACAAACTACAGTAACGTCAAAATTATTTAAAATTTATTCGTTTTGTTTGTTTATTTGTTTTGGTAGATATATAGCGTTCAACAAATGTTAAGAATATTTTTTTAATTTTAAATAAAAAAAATTAACTCTCTATATTAGCATGAAAGCGTGTACATACAGTAGTGGTCAAAACATTTGCAACCATCGGCTGTGTTTAATAAAAATTGTTACTTTAATTACAACATTTTAATAAAAACAAAAATTTTATTATTGAAATTATCTCATTTTTGAGGATTGTAAAACAAAAATTACTTGTCGACCACGATTCGTTAGTAGTTCATAAAATAACGTAACATCTCATGTTTAACTGTAGTAGGTATAAGTTGCAAATGTTTTGAGCATACATACATAATTTATGCTTTGTACTTGATTGCAGCATTAAACAAATTTTTAATTTAGCGTAACCTTTTTGCTTAATGACTTCTGCACATAGCCTTCGTATGGACTGAATTAAATGGTCAACTATTTTTTTTTTTGGGATGTTATTTTAATACTCTTTTTTAGGTCAAAATAGAGATACTCGGGTTTTTAAAAAATTTGCTTCCGATTTTTTTTAAATATTTTTCAAGGGTTTTAAGTCAGGTGACTGGGCAGGCCAATCAAAAACACACAAATTTTCATTCGCTCTCAGTTGTTAACTAGCTTACACGTGTGCTTGAGGTCGTTATCGTGTTGAGAGACCCAAGCAAGTAGCATTTCCCAAGATGCGTATGGCAACATTTCGTCCGACAAAATTTTTTTGTAATCCTCTGACCTCATGATTCCATTGATTTTATAAATCGGCCCAATTTCTTGCCCGGAAAAACCCCCAGAACATAATCATGTTTCAAAGAACGTTTTGTATATCATGGATTAAGACTTGGTCTGCGCATCAGGCACTTGCCATCCGAAACGTGTAAATTAAAATTTCGAGTCATTGGAAAAAAAAACATTTTGACTTCTCTTCAGACAAGTTAAGGTACTACTTGCTTTGCAAACTGAGGCGAGCTAACCAATTTTTTTTGGAAATGAATGGCTCCTTAATAGTTTTGTTGCTCGTAGTCCAGCTTCTACGGCCATAAGTCTGTTCTTTCTCTAACTTTTTTCTGTCTAACTTTTTGTACACTACGGCTGTATATGTTCATTGAATTATTTTTTTAGTATCTGCGCGATTTATTATATAAAAGTGGTAGCTGCAAATGTTTTGAACAGCACTGTATGTACATCCATATGTATGTATACATGTGTGTGTACTTGTCTAGATGTGTTTAAAAAATGGAACTTGGTATAAAATTCATAAATAAAAAACCAACCAAAAAATTTAAGGCTGTTAAAGTTTGAAATCATTTTTGTTAATATGTTTTTTTTTAATTTTTTAGAAAAACTAATTGAGCTGTGGAAATTTGAAGAGTGCTGAAGTAGTAAAGCAATTGGCAACATGCGGCTTGGCTGTTTAGTGATACGTACATATGCACACATAAATCTAAAAATTGTTGCACAGTGTAGACTCAAAAATGAACGATTAGAATAAAAATTGTACGATATTAAATCATTTCACACACTTAAGTTTAAACTTTAAAAAAAATACTAATTGTCGTCTGTGTATGTAGTATAAATGTAAAATTTTAGTGCTTGCCTCGAAAAAAGGGAAACAAACAGAGAAATGAAAACAAAACAAAACTAAAAAATAACATGATGACATCATAGGAATCCATACTATGGTCTGTTTTGTTTTCAGCTAAAGTACATATACTTATATGTATGCACATATAATGTATATGTACATTCGTCTAGTTCAACAGAATTTACTTATCTTTAAGTACAAATTCAGTTTGTACTTTTTTGGTTTGGTTTTTTTTTGCCACCCTAAAAAGGCCCTTGTAGTTTCTTTTTTCTTGAAACAATGATACAAAGTTTATTTCCATTTAGAAAATTAAAATACATATTTATTACATCACGATGATAGTCCAAGAAGTGTTTCATTGTGATATAGAAAATAATTTAAGGTCAAAAATCCTATTTTCAGGGAATTATGAGATAATGCTGTCATTTCCTTAACGAAAACGAATGGAGCTCTAAAAAAATTGGTTCGACATAATCTATTACTTATACGCACACCGGCTTAACACTTTTATGCATCCCAACTTGTATAACTTTAGTTTGGTATATAAAATAGCCGAAATTGATTTGTGCATTAGAATTTAGCTTTTCAGTACCTATTTCCCTTACCAAAGATTTTAGCGCCGCCATGTTTTTGCAAATTAAGTATTTATTGTTTCCATATACGATGTGCTACTCTAGTGGCCCAGAGTGTTTGTTATTTTGGCAAATTTTATCTTATGGTGTTTTCTTTTTTACAAAAAATGTGACATTTTATTAAACAAATGCAATTTGTAGTTCGTTTCTTAAAAAGGTTTTGCTCTTTTAAAGGGAAGCATGTTTTGTTCTAAAAAATGCACCCTTACTAATGGCATAAGGCATTGCACTTTTCGCCCCGTATAAATCGACGGTGTTAATAGTGCCCTGTAAAATAGGAGACTTTGCTTTATATATGGGGCTATTTTTATAACGGTGGCGATTGCCTTAAAGAGCAAGAAAGCTACGAGAAAATTGCAAAAATTCGAAAAGTTTGCAAAAATAGCGAAATTCACAAAAAATAATAATATTTCAAACAATCGATAAAATTGATCAATGTGCTGTTTCCAGGTGACAGGCTATTGATTGTGTAAAAAAATGTATATGAAAATCACTCGGTTTTTTGAGTGCTTAAAAGTAAAAATTCGGTAAAAGTTGTTAAATAAGTGGAAACTCGAAAAACTTTGCTAACAGCGACATGATTGCAAAGTCTGATATTTACTGAAATCGTTAAAGCTGTAAGGAACCCCAAAGCTTACGGGAAAAAATAGCTTTTATCGCGGACATGGCTGAAATACGCGAAATATTGCGAAATTGGAAAAGAAACCTAAAATTTATTTGTAAAAATTTGGGAAAAGTTGCAAAAATATTTTTAATATTTTAAACAAGCGATTAAATTGATTAAAAGTCCCTAAACCAGTGAAGGGCATTTTAATAAGTAACGTTTTTTAAATATATTTATTTGGAAAATAAATTTAAAAATAAAAAACTAAAATACATATTTTTTTTTTTTTTTTTTGCTCATATCTCAGCCATTTATGAACCGAGCTGTCTAAAATTCAACAGCAAAATTCTGATGAGGATATCTGACATTAAAATATATCATATATCAACAAGCAGATATACTTTTGATAAGAATACATTTTGTGTAGGCAATGTTGTCAAGAGGACTATGTGTGGAGTCGGTGTTGTAGAGTCGGAGTTAAGGTTTTTGTACCAGAGTTGGAGTGGAAGTACACACAAAAAATTCGTGACTCTGACTCCAAAATTGTTCGGCATAACAAATTTAAAAAAATATTCAATTATTTCCAAAATAAAAATACTTCGAAAAAGGTACTGCACTAAAAAAATAGTTTAAAGTCAAATAAGGACTTGTCTTTTATACATGCATTTAGCATTGAGGTTAAAAATAGTTTAAAGTCAAATAAGGAGTAGTCTTATAGATATACATTTAGTATTAAGGTTAAATTATGAGACGGAGTTGGAACTTCAACGGTTGGTAGAACTTTTCTAAACAAAGAAGCATAACAAGAAAAGAGTACTGAAACGGACTTGCGGGGACCGTGGTATTTTTGAAAGGAAAAAGTACTGAAAGTTGTACCATAGTACTTAATTTTTCATCACTCACATGCACCTTTTGAGGGCAACTTTATAAGGGCATTTATGACAGTCAAGGCAATTTTCGGGAGATGTACTTGTATGGGAGAAATGGTCAAATATGTACCGATTTGCATAAAATTGTGTAACGTGTGGAGTCGTCAAAAAATAGTTCTAACTCCGACTCCAACCGCTGAAAGTATTTAAGTCCGACTCCAACTCCTATTCTTACATTGATGCTAATGTATGGGAGACTGGTTCGTGTTTGACTTTAAACTTATTTTTTTAATTTTTAAACGGTTATATATAGCAAGAAATTTTTTTTAAAAAACTTACCTTTTAAGCGGTTAAATATAGCAAGAATATTATTCTGTTAAAATTTCAAATCGATATTTTAAATATTGCATCGCTAATTTCGAAGAATTTTTATTTTGAAAAATATTAAAATTTGCAAACCAGACACAGCCCTGGTGATATGGTTTGCAAAAAAAAAATTTATTAAAATAGAAACATACTTAAAAAGTTTATGGACAGAACTGCTTTATTTCGGATGGGCATTTGTTTGAGGGCTATGTAAACTCATTGGACACACAAGCAGCCAGTCAGAAAACCAGACGGACGGCATGCTTCAACCGATTCAGAAAGTGATTCTAAGTTGATCGGTATATGTCTATGCGTTGATAATCTTCAGCACAAACGCTTAATACCCTCCCCGCCTATAGTGTAGGATATAAATACTTAGAGCATTTAAAAAGCCAAGTAAATTTATAACACTGTGCTACATTTTAAAAGTCATGGAACCCTATTTGGGTTTTGCTAGTTTATCTGCCGTTCGGATTTTATGTTCCCATATTCATGGTTTTTTCGATTAACATGCAATTTTATCTCTGAAACCAATTGGAATTTTGTTTTTTGAAAAAAGTTGAACAAACTAATCCGAAAAATGCATCTTGTTCCTTAAAACTACACATTTAACTTTAATCGCCTTTTTCATACCCTTCACCGAAGGTAAAGGGTATATATAAGCTTGTCATTCCGTATGTAACTTCCACAATATTGATCCTAGACCCTATAAAGTATATATATAAGGAGAAGAATTCAAACCCGGTTGACCGTCTGTCCGTCCGTCTGCTGAAATGGCGATTCCGAAGATCGCTGATATGACAGGGACTTGGTAGGTAAATATATATTTATGTCAGATATGCTCATTTAAACTTTGCTATTGAAATTCAGCTAGATCGGTCCATAAATGACTAGGATATGAGTAAAAAAACACGACTGCCCCTAATTTAACACATAAATCCCTTGTTGTTGTTGTTGTATTTTAATTTCTTTTTTCTGTCTATCTGGAGAATTAAATCAAATTAGGTGCAAGCATCTTGGTTATCAATACACAACTTTTCCAAAAATATTGGTAGGATTGGAGAAGTGGGCGTGGCTCTTCCCAAAAAACGCTATAAATTTCTTTATAGCTGGAGAACGGAAAGAGCTAAATTTACCAATTTAGGTATGAACATCTCGGTTCTCAATACACAGCATTATAGATTTTTGTATATATGGAAAACGGCTAGAGCTAAAGCTTCCAAATTAACTACAAGCATCTTGGTTATAAATACGCCACATCCGACAGAATGTGGGAGGGATTGAGAAGCGTGGCACAAAATAGATTTATAGACGAATATAGCACTCTTACTTGTTTAATGTTAAAATTTATTTTTCGCTTTAGTGGTGACAAGTTTATTTTTGATTGGAGAATAATATTTTTTACCAATTTAATATCAACTTGATAAAACTTTGTACAAATGTCAAATGTTTATATTCAAATAACTATCATATTCGCGAATATTCAAAATTGATATTCATTGCATCACCACAAGATACAGTATAAGCTTCAAACATCCTTTTCTTGCTAACCTCGTCATTTGTAATGTTTTTTTTTTAATTTTCTTTATATTGTTGTTAATGCGTAATTAAAAACACGTTAGTTTTACTCTGAATATAAGTAATTTAAAAAGGGTGTCAGTTTGTAAAAAAGAATAGTGTCAATTAATGTTTGCTTAATCCTTGTGCTATTAAATTACACTAGACTTAACAATGTGGCCTTTTTATGAAGCCGTTCAACAAAACTCGTCATATACTTTTGGCATAAACAAAGCAAAGAAAATAAAAAAGAAACTGCTACTTTATTATCTATTACACTAGGGTTTCAATTTTCGTGAAAAATATTTTTAAAACTCGAGAACGGCAAAAGTCAACGGTATAGCCGAATATAGCACTCTTACTTATTTTTTATCTGTTAGTGGGTGAGTGATCCACTACATACCAATATTTAAAGTCGACCACAAAGTTTACGTCTCCACAAACTTCACGTATATGTAATGAGGTTTTAAGACGCTGCATTACGTTAGGTGAAGGGTATTAAAGATTCGACACGGCCAAATATAACACTCTTACTGGTTTGTATTGTTTTTTACAAAAAATCCCTGCTATGAATACAAAATATTTTATGCTCTGCCGGTAATAAAAAATATCCGGAAAATTAGAAACTCTATGTGACATTAATGAAAATAAAATTCTTATGTTAAATTACAGAAATGTCATCATAAAAAGCGTAACGGAAAAATAAATAAAAACAAACAAAATACAAATAGAAATAAAAAAGCATGTGTTACACCAACTCAACGAAAATTTTAATTTTTTTGGTTTTAACATTTCATAACCTTATTTGTGATTTTTTTTATCAAATATGTATGTGGGCATGATATTATTTATCTCTACGTCAAAAATAGATAAATATTTTTAAAAATTCCATAGAAACGTACGGGTAAAATGAGGTAGTGTTTTAACTATAATGGTGACCCGTTACACCCATTATCAGAATATCAACAAGTTTAAATAGAAGCAAAATTAAAACTTTACTTGCCAGATAAGCCTTTTAATAAACATTCAATATTAAAACAGTTTTTGCAATTAAAAACAATTTGCAAATAGGTACATACATATTTACTAGAGTGGGTCAAAAAATTTATTTCTCGTATCAACTCCTAATCAGGGCTTAAAAAACTGCAGTCGAAACCAAAAACTGTCAAACAAAAAACTAAAATTTGTGTACAACTTTTCGCAATTTGAGTTGGTTTTACAGCGACTGTTTACATTTAATGGATCGAAACTAAAAGCAACAGTTTTTTTTACCAATGACAAATAAAGAAGTGGAACAAATGGCAGTTTTGCTTCTTTGAATGCAGTTTTTTCAACGCTGCTTCTAATAGCGAAAATATGTTGTATTTTTGTCTGAGTAAGAGCCCAAAGCACACTTTCAATTTTGTTAAATTTTGAATATACATAACAACATATCATTGTACGGCTGAAAAGCATATTACTGTACTCTTACGACTTTGAAGTACGTGACTCTATGCATAAAAAAAATCAAGAGAAGGTTTAATATACACGAAACTTGAATCAAGACGAGAGATACCAAGATTTGAGAGTAACCAAAATTTTGTGACTAAAAAATTATTGTTTTATGTTGTATAAGAAACAAAGTTTTATTTTTTTTAAGTTTAATTAAAAATGTTTTTAGATTTAATTAATAATAATTGATAGTAAATAAAATAAAAATGGACTTTTTTCAAAAATACTTAATTCTAAGGAGGGCTCAAGATGTTAATTTTTTTTTTACTTTTTTTCAACTTTTATTTGTTTTAAAGTAAGACAAAAAAATATTGCTATTGGAATATGATTCGACAACTTTATTTTTCTCATATATCAGTGACCCACCCTAATATTTACTTTAAATGCCAGTATGTTTAAAACCACTTTTTAAAAATTAAAAATGTATTTTTATTACCAAAACCTTTAGATTCTAATAACTGTCCACGTCATTTTGATGGAATTATTTCAAAAACTAGTATTTAATTATAAAATCACTTAGTGGGTCCTCAGAACAAATTAGTCTCCAAGTTAATAGTTTGATATAAATATCAATTATTCCATGAAATATGATACAAATTATGTTTATTAAATCAACAAATTATTAATTAATATCATTAGCTCAAACCTCAAAAAAAAATTTTTTTATAAAAAGTATTAATACCTTGTATATTTCAGTGTTAAATACGATACAAAATGGTGATTATTTTTTTAAATGTAAATTTTAAGGTTTTCCATAATAATTATTTATCAATTTGGTTTCCTTAATAAAGCAAAAAAAAATATTTTCCATGTAACTAAATTAATAACTTTTATCACCTACAGATATTTTAAACAACACCCAAAAACTGTATTTTAGGACAATTACTAAAACACTTATTTCACGCTTGTTATCTAAAAAAGCAATTAGGGTACTCGTTTATCTTACAATGTTGTCATTCAAATTGACTAAAAATGTCTTGCAACTGTGTGAACATTGTGCACTTTTTTCATTTGGCAGATGTGTTAAATTAATGCATCTGACAATGACACCATTGTCAGAAAAATTACAACATTGTAAGATCTGACCATCGTCTGTACGAAGCTTAACATTAGCAAATTCTTAAATTGTTTCCAACAAAGTTATCATATCATATGTTATGTTCTTATTAAGAATGGGGTGCTTTTTTAGGTGCATGAGAACTTAAAATGATGATAAACAGAAATATTGTTGAAATTTTTATTACAATCTGGTAGATAATTTCATGGCATTTATCTTTAAAATATGATTTCCGGCATATGTATGTCCGCCGCGGCTTCGAGTTACATTGTACATTCAACTTTTGACTACTTTTTTTAATAAATCTGGCCGTATGGCGTCAATGGTGGCTTGAACATTGGCTCCCAATGCTTCAAGAGTTGCTGGTTTGCCTGCATAAACCAATGACAACATAGCCCATAAAAACTAAACCCAGTGAACAGGACCACTTCTGGAAATAAAGTTGTCACCAATAAATTATAGTCAGCATGGCTCTATAGCGATCACCATTCACCGTAATGGCAGCTCCTTGCGCATTTCGAAAGAGCGTGTAAACCGCACCAAACAGTCAATTATAATGGATGTTATGGTGATTCGTAAACGACTTAAGAATTGTATTCGCTCCAAAAACTGCAGCTTCGCTTAATGTCAAGGCCATTTAACCAGAAATGAGCTTCTTAAAATGGAATGCTCTATGAACTTCGCAAACAATTTTTTGTTTCAATAAATTTTCATAATTTTGAAGCTTGCCAAACCTTACTGAACACAAATGTCAACACAGATTGACATTCTTAAGCTTCGTACAGACGGTGGTCAGACCTTACAATGTTGTCATTTTTCTGACAATGGTGCCATTGTCAGATGCATTAATTTTACACATCTGCCAAATGAAAATGAGCTTACAATGTTCACACAGTTGCAAGACATTTTTAGGCAATTTTAATGACAACATTGTAAGATCTGACCACCGTCTGTACGAAGCTTCAGCAGTCAAATCATAGTTATCGATATCGATAGTTTTCATGCATCTAAAAAAACACCCGATATAAAAGCAAAAATCTTTAATGCTTGGAAAAGAATTTTATTAAATAATTGTTTAACGTTCTTTTTTTTTTGTTACAAAGAATTTAATTTAAAAAGTTTTTATTTTTGGTAACAGTGTTACCTTAGATACATTTTTTATAAGAAATTCGTTAAACCCACAAAAATATCATCATTGTAGCCCTCTTTAGTCTGTCACTTACATACATATGTATGTACATTCATATATTTAGCAGGCAATTTAAGAGCCAAAACTGCTGCTTTATTTTTAAATAGTCTAGTGTAATAATTTTCTCTTAAATATTTACCCCTTTACATACATACATATTTATAATTAATTATTTTGGATGAATTAAAGCGGCAAAGCCACATTTTTGTGGTTGTGACAGTATTGAAAAAGTCACCCATATGGTTTAATGTGAGTTTAACGAAAATATTTTTGAACATCACAAAAATTTTAAGCCGGTTTATATTTCATTTGAAAAAAAAAAACTAAAATTTGACAAATAATTAAACAAGTTTGATGATATAAATTTAATGTGTTGATTTGCTAACTTGGGGGTCCAACGATCAAGTTTTGCTTAAAAATTTGTTTCAAGTTTCAATACTCTTATAAGTATGTTTAAATTTTTTCACTAAAACATTCATACTTTCCAAATTTGATACGAATTTGCTTTCCACATCCCTTTTACAGTCAAGAAAACAGCTGATTCCAATTTTAATGCGTTTAATGTGTTTTCTTGATGGCATTTTGAAATTAATTTTTGTGAATTTTGACAGGAAGAGTGCATAAAAAATTTAATAGCAAGACATGAATGTGTGACTGCAGCGTAAGAAAATCAAAATATTACCAACACGTACGTTAATTTAATGAAGCAATATAAAAGGTTTAATAAAAAAAAATTGTATACGACATTCGTTTAATAAACTAAATTATTTTTTATAGAAAAGGCCTCAAATTATTTCTCCTAAATATTTTCTTATTTTAAAACTCTATAAATATATTAATTACCAAAAATCGAAGCTTTTCATTTGCAAATACAAGAGAATTTTATTTTATTTTTGTAAAAAACACTCAAATTTGAATTTCAATTTTAATGTGCTGTTTCCAAGTGGCAGCCGATTGATTGTTATTTATATGAAAAGCAGTCAGCTTCTTGAGTGCTTTTAATATAAATATTACTACACAATTAAACGCCTGTCATTTGGAAACAGCACATAAGTTTTTATCCCAATTAGTCTTAAGGAATTAAGCCGGATACCCGGCGTGTGCTACTTCGCTTTCCTCCTTTTTAAAAATACATAGCTAATGTGTCCATATAAATAGGAATCTAATTCCATTAGAATCTTTTTGATAGTTTTTGAGAGGCAGAAATTTCCCTCCACCACCCCTCGTGTTCCTTTTTTTAAAAAATGCATTACTTATGTATGTGTCCATAAAAGTAGGAATCTATCAATCTTTAAAATTTCATTGAAATCTGTGAGGTAGCTCCGAAGGGGCAGACATTTTCTCCCACCTCCCGTCGTGGTCCTATTTTTTAAAAAATGTATTGCTAATGTGTCTAAAACTGTAGGGATCTAGTATCTATGTTTTAAATTTCATTAAAATCTACGAGGTAGTTTTGGTGTAGCAGCATTTTCCCATTAAGTCCCTTCGGGATCCTAGTTTTGGAAAAATGTATAGCCTAAAACCATCTTCACCTCCCTTCGTGGTCCTATTTCTTAAAAAATTATTGCTAATGTGTCCATATAAGTAGGAATCTATCTATCTAAAACACTTTATTAAAATCTGGGATGTAGGTAATTCCGGAGAGGCAGAAATTGCCCCAAAACTCCGCTCGCGGTCCTACTTTAAAAAAAAATTATACCTATCCCAAAACGATCCTCGGAAAATTACCTTTCCGGCTTCAGGCACATCGGTTGGATAGTTTCGGAGTCTATAAAGATTTTTGGGTTTTTATATAGACTAAAATATACATAATATGTATGTACCTATGTACATATTTCCAAAATAAAATTGCTGTGCTTTATTCGTCAAAATGCTTAATTATTGAGCTTTAATAAATAAACTGACCTTTAAAACTTTTAATCATCATATGATGACGTTAAAAAGTAAATTAAATAGGTACCTATTTGCTTTGATTAAACAGTCACAAAAATAGGTGTGAACCTTTACAAACAAAAAAGAAAGAAAAAATTAGCAAAACTTTTGCATATATTTCATTACGAAGAATATGCTTGAGTTTATTAAAATATTGTTTCTTTCTCTGTATCAACGAAATAAGTCAGTCTTTTAACCACAGTGCCCTTAATAATGACTAAATTAAAAGCATGGTAAATCTAACTGTTGCTTTTAAAGTTGCCCTACACTAAACAAAAACACACTTCATACACTTAAAATATAAATGAAGCAATTGTATGTAATTTAAAGCGATTATTTAATAATTCATTCTAAATTACCAGTGCCATTGCATTTTATTTTTTTTATTTCATTTCCTTACAAATTATTTTACTATGCCGCCAATCGCTACTAAACACTCATACACTCTAAAACAATTTCATTAGATAAATATGTAGGTACGTGTTTGTGTAGTTATTCATATTTATTTTCTGGTTTCTTCCACTTAATGTATTTTGCTGTTGTTTGTGGAACAACAATAACAATTTTCCCTAAATACATACATACTACTCACCAACTAAGAATGATATTTTTATCATTCCTGCTACCAACAACTTTTTTAAAGAAAATATTTCGGTTTATTTGTCATCACTTACCTTGCGTTGAGCTTCAGCTGCAAAGCCAGACTTTGGTGCACGATTGACTGACATTTTTTTTTGGCTTTTTTGGTTTTAAAAAACAAGTTTTTTTTAAAGATAAATTAAAATATATATATGTATGTATATAGATATATATTTTTGTAGTGCTTTTAAAAAATGTTTTTAAAACGGCTTAAATTTTTTTTTGCTGTTGGTGGTTGTTGCTTCCTTAAAATCCAATTTTTGTTTACTATGCAAAAATTGTATTAAATTTGTTTTGTTTTATATTTTTGTATCACAGTTGTACGCGTTTGTTTAGTATTGTTTTTTTTTTCTAAGTTGTTTTACAATTTTATTTTCCGTACGTCTTAGCGGCTGAACGTTTCAACTAGTTATGATTGTTACCAGTTTTATTGCTCGAATATTAACCATTTGACTTGTTGTGTGTATGTATTGTCTGTCCGTCTCATATTTTTTGTTGTACAGTGTAATTTCACTTTTAATCAAAGCTAGGGTTGCTAGTGTAACGTTATGTTGTTTTGTTTTGTTAAGGGTTGCTATTTAATGTACTATATTAAATGATCAGAGCTTTTAGTACGTTTTTTTCAACTGTGTTGGCTTGTTTATTTACAAGTGTAACGGTTAATAGACAGTTCGAATTTAAACGCCACAACTTCTAATCGACTGTAATAAATTTGTAAATAATTTGTCTAGATTATTTACTACAAATCGAATCAACTTGTTATGCAAAGAAAAATGAGCCTATTTAACACATTTATGTTATTTACTGTGAAATTGTAAAGGCCCAACCAGAATGTGCATAAACAAACTTAAGCTACTGTCAAAAAGAAAACAAAAAGCCTCTCAAATGTATTTAAAATAACAAAAAGAAAATAAAAAGACATTGATTCCGTACGGAATGAGCGATTAGTTTCGCACCTTGCTTAAGCAAATTACAGTTTAAGCCTTAAGTGTTGTTTTTTAATTTTTTTTTAAATATTTCTCTTCTCTGTATAAACATTAGGGTAGGTCGACTTAGCAATCGATATTGGCCCATGGATTTTTCGATAGCTTTTGGCTTGAGGAAAAAAACGAATAGGTACTATTACAGCTCTAAAATTTTACTTTTAATAACAAAAAGCGTAAAAAATAAAAAAATTTTTTTTCCAGAAATCTTATTAAAAAACGATGGCTGCGGGTGTAAAACGATGGCTGCGGGTGTAAGACGGCAAATCCATCTGGGGAGATCAAGTGGTTGCGATCGAAAGATGTCATGGCAACCTGCCGGCCCGGGTTCGAGCCCCGGCCACGGTCAAGAATGAAAGATTATCAATAACAATTTTAATTAATTTTCATGTTGTAAAATTCCTTTCTTCATAAATATAATTTAATGAAAATTAAATTTGATGAACTTAAGTTTTATGAAATTTAAATATGATTTCTGCCATGTCGCCGCCACGGCTGGCGTGTAGAGGCGCCAAATTTTCAACAACTTTTCGCATTTTAACCATCATCGTTTTGTAGACATATGACATATGGGCCAATGACTCCGCCAGCCCATAAAGCGCACCAAACAGTAATTTTCTGTGGATGTAATGGTGTTTCGACAAAAGCTTACCCATTAAACCAGAAATGGGCTTCATCGCCAAATTAAATTTTAAATGGAAATTCAAAAGCAATATCAATTTGTTCTTAAGTCCATATGCCAAATGATTTTGATTAAAAATTTCAACAATTTGCGCGTTGCTCGATTCATAATAAGTCGTAAGTTGATGCATAATGAAACAAACGAAGCAAACTAAACAAGAAGCAATTATCAGCTGGGTATTCAAATAAAGCAGTGATGCCAACTCAAAGTTGAGACACTCTAAAAAAACACCCTTTACAACAAACAGTTACAAAAAAATCAACGGTTGCAAGTTGTTCACATAATAGAGATAGGTTGTGTTCACTCTTTAGAACCTCATGTGTAAAAATTTGGTTGATCACTATTCTGGAGGTTTATATAACTGGATACTCATATAACCGAGCGTCTACTGTATATCTCTAAGTTAGAACTAAAATGTGGTTAGTTTCTCTTTTGATTCTTAAGGTAGAAACTACATAGCACGCGTTAACTCGTCGACGTGTCGTGCGTTTAAAAACTTAAGCGCATGACAAGTTGCAAGTTACACAACGCGCGTTACAAAATCCATTCCTGTCAGCTGTTTTTAATTTGTTTACTTATTTGTACATTGAAAACGGATTCGAAAGTATATCAAGATTTTTTTATTTTATTGAATTTATTCTTTTTATATAAATATTGCATGTTTTTGAAGCTCTTCAATAAGTGTTTCTTTCATGATTCGCAAATTTGTTAAATTATTTTATTTTATTGTCAGCTTATTACTTGTCAAAAATACACAACGCGTAAGAAAGTTCAAAGTTAACCAACTTTCTGGCGCAAACGCGTTAAAATATTTTGCATGTAGCTTGTTTTATTTCCTTTCGTCTGCCGGATGGATGTAGTGTCCTGCAGGCGGAGATCTCGGCTATTAGACGGGCGGCAAATTGGCTGGGGTATCATCGCATATTTACCGACAGCAAAGCTGCCCTTGCTTCCCTAGCGGGTGTCTACACGACATCTATGTTAACTGTAGAATGTCGGATGTCTTTAAATGAGATTGCGAAGCATTCAAGGTTAACGCTAATATGGATACCGGGGCACTCAGAGTGCCCGGGCAATCAGATAGCAGATGGCTGGCCAAACAGGGTGGTCGCATGGATGACGTATTCATTGATCAATTCGTTGGCCTTCCAATGGCTTACTGTAAATCACTTATCAAACGCGAGTCTTATAGAGTTGCACAGACGCGGTGGACCTGTGAGTCCACCTGCTTTATATCTAGGACACTATGGCCAGGATATGATGAACGGAGAACTAATTATCTACTAAGGTTCAACAAGGACCAGATCAGGACAGTGATATCGGTTGTGACTGGGCACTGGCCTGTTGGGACACATGCTGGAAGAAAAGGTCTGGAATTCAACGACTATTGTAGAAGTTGTCAAAATGGGGAGGAATAGGAGACTGTGCTTCATTTTCTTTGTCAATGCCCTGGGTTGCGGGGCTTCAGGGAAAAATACCTGGGGGAACCGGTGTTTGCCTGCTTGGAGGATCTATCTGGGATAGAACTTTAATAGCTTATTCTCTTCATTAGGAAGACGAATTGGTTGGACTTTGCAGTGACACCATCTGAGTAACTGCTTTATAGTATGAGCACTGGCGCTGGATATCACAAAGGGACCAGTAAAGGACCCAAGTGAGCTGTCTCTCGATGGTTGCCCATGGAACCTAACCTAACCTTGTTCTATGAAAATACACTAGTTTAATGGCGGACACTTGGTTTATTTAACGGCAGAGAAAATTGAAAAAAGTATTCACTCAGTTTTTTTATTTGTCCATCAAAAATTTTTTTTAATTACCCCAACAAACACGGAGCTTTGATTTCAAATTGAAAATGATTTGAAATCAAACATTTTCTCAAATGACAAACGTTTGATAATGATTTGAAAATCATTTGTAAATCATAGCATTCTCAACAAAAAGGGGAAATTATTTTCAAATTGAAAAATGCCTTTATTTTCAACTTGCTTTCAAACGTAATTCTCAAATGTGGATTATAATACAATGTAGAACATAAATAAAAATATTTTATTTTTTAATTTAAATTCATAATTTATTTCAATAAACTGCGAGATAAACATTCGGCAACATAGATAAAAGATGAAATAATGTTCTTTCCCTCCTCTTATTCTTGCAAATACAAAATTGACTCCCTTTTTTTTGAGGACTGTAGCTCCGCGATCGTTCAACAAATTTTCTTCACTTTCTCGTTTTATTTTCTTTTTTTCGTATTATTAATCATTGTAATTACTCACAAATAATTTTTATTTTTCACAAAAATTAAACTGTTCACTTAATATTAAAATTTATTTTTAATATTAAGACACATGTAACCACAAAGTAAAAATGTAACTTTAATCGCCATTTTTAATGCTACGTTTAATTTTAAATCATTTTCAATTTGAAATCAAACCTCCGTGTTTGTTGGGTATCAAAGAAGAATGTCTTTTTTACCAAATACTAACTTAAAAATTGTGGTACTTCTTTGAAATAATTTTTAATAATTTTTTTCCTAGTACACGCATTAAGTTTAATTTTTCTTGTAAAATTTTATTAAAAATTATGACCAGTTTAGCGACCTCTAGCAGCGGCTAAACGCATTTAACATAAAAAAACGTTCTCCTACATGCAATTTATTTATATACGAATACAGTAAAGTAATTTTTTTAAACATTGGAACAACATTGCTTCACCTTATTTTTTTTTTTTGTATATGGAACAAAGTGGAAAACTGTGCGCCAGTTCATCTTATAAGATAGTTGTGATGAGATTTCTCATAACAACCGTCTTACAATATGTATGCATCATAATATATAAAAAGCTTTTATCTCATCTCACGTGTAGACCACAAATTAGTGATATAACTTTTTCGGACGTCATTCCCTCAAGGGTCTTTATTATGGGCACCATTGTATCGGTATTAAAAAACATTTTTTCAGTTTCATTTGGAAAAAAAAACCAAACGCATTATTTTCTAAATAACTTTTCTTTCCAAATATGGTAAATACTTGGGTATGATCTAAAAATTGAAATGAAGTGAAAGTAGATTTTAAGTTCAGTTATTTATAGATAAAATGGAATATTTAATAAACTTTTATTACGGGGACGTTTTAAAAATTTGCTAGATTTTGAATTCACTTTATTTCGATTTGTAGAAAATACCCGACTTCCTTTTACCCCTGACTTCGTTCACCTGAAAAATATAGCGATTTACAGAAATTTTATGTGGTTTTCTACTGCTATACTTATGTTATGTTTAAATATTTCAATAAACAACATTAAAGGAATTATTAATTTTCGCCAACATATTAATTTTTGAGTACTCGATACACTTAAGCAACCGACATTCAACTGCCCATATGAAAAGCAAGGGGTCTAAATATTTCGGCAAATGAGCCATATGCTATCTTTGTATCAAATTTTTCGAAAATAAAAAAGTACCAAGAGTACAAGCGTATCCTCATTTTAGGCTCATAGAAAGTACCCTTTCGTTGACCAAATTTTGTTGTCCTTTGTTTTTGGTACTAACTAAGGGTATTCGCAATGTAAAACAATGTGCTATATTACTTTTAATAACATCAATATTTATTTTAACAAGTAAGAGTGCTGCTATAAGATGCGATGGAGCGATAAGAGCAGAAAGTTATATAATTCCGTTCTTTTTAATTTGAAAGCTTTGGCTCTTTCCGTTCTCCAGATATACAAAATCTATAATCTCCTTGTAAGTGAAATGCCACCCACTTCTTTAATCCTGCCCACATTTTATCGGATAACCAAGATGATTGTACTCACTTGGAACCTTTGGCTCTTGCCGCTCTCCAGATATACAGAAATCTAGTTTTTGTACATGAGGTGTCATATTTTTTAGAGTTGTAGTGTATTTATAAATCATCTATGTGTATCAAATTTTGATAAAGATATAAAAAACTTTTTTGTGCCATGCTCACTTCTGCAATCCCGGCCACATTCAATAGCAATCCCGGCCACATTCAATAGTTAAGCTGAAAAATAGTGTAAAAAATCAGTATAAATTTAAAAAATGTACTCAAACCACGATAATTCGCAAAAACCTCAACAATTCGAAATAAACTTCTGGTTCCTTTGACAAAAACTCTATATTTCGCAAAAAAAGGCAATGTTTTTAATAAGTTTTTACATTCATTATTGGGGGTGTGCTGGAAATCGCCAACGCAAAACGCAAGAATTTGGAGGCTGTTTTTAATACACGTTTAATCTAATTTTTATAATTTTTGTTATAAAATTCTGTTTAATAGAGAAATGTTTGTATAATATTTGTCATAAAATTCCTTTATTACAGAAACCTTACTAAAAAACGACTATTAAAATTCTTGCGTTTTGCGTTTGCGATTTCCAGCACACCCCTGTATTATTTTTTTTTTGTTGTTTATTACATATTTATTGTTTGTGTCAAGCTTTTCAAATCATTTGATTTTTAATTTTAACCTCTTTACCCCTATAAATCGCCTTTATTTAATTTTACCCTCGTTAAATCGAAATCTCTTCATTTCGAAAACTCCTCTAATTCGTAAAAAGCAGTCGGTCCCTTCGATTACGAATTTTTATAATCCTTCTGTATTATGTATAAATAAAAAGCTTTATAAACAATCAACAGAAAACTTTAAAGTTTTATTAAATTTATCTATAAGCCTAAAAATAGGCTCTGTTAATTTATTTTGTTATACAATTATAATACTTTTCAAAAAAATTGCTTTAAAAATTCTGTCTAAAAGCACGAAATGAAAAAAGCATGTGTAATTTTTACATCGTAAAGCATTTATTGGAACAGACAATCAGTCTCATTAGGTGTGTTCGTTTAACCCAAAATTTGCAAAAATTTGTACTGGATTTTACTGGAATGCGTTCGTTTACACATAAATTTGCAAAAGAGTGTATCAACTAACGGCCTAATTTATAAAAAATAAAACCGGTTAATAAAGGGTTAATAAAATGGATTTTCATACAAAATCCGTTTAATAAACCCTTTATTAACATGTTTTATTTTTTATAAATAAGGCTGTAAGAGAGTAAAGTGACAGTTGTTAGACTAAGAACCTGGAAATTTTTACTTATCAAATTTTCGCCTGTAAAATCCAGTTGAAAACAAAAACATATGATTGATTCAATTAAGTAAACAAACAAGAGTAAGCTAACAAAAAGCACACAATTTGTAATAAAAACATTTAAAAGAACAAAAGCTGAATTCAGATCCTATATAAACCCCATCTATAAAATCTCTAAATGACAAGCGAATCTCATGTTGGGTACACACTATGCAATGTATTTCTAGCAAATTAATTAATTTTCATTCATTTTCCACTAATTCCAGATTGCATCAACATCAAAACGCTTTGATATTTTTAGGTTGCATTGAAATAGATTGCATGTAGATTGCACTGTCTGTACCCAGCATCATAGATGACATACATATTATGTATCTAAATAACATTCGGCACAAAAACTTTTACATGGATGTTAACCTCATAACATTATTTTGTTTCGGCGGATCCATAATAGGTTACACTCTCAAATAGGTCACACTCTCGAAAATTTGTATCTAACGGGCCTGTTCTGAAAATCACGTGTTTTTGAAATTACGAGCGTGATTTTGTGGTGTTGTGAAAGTCATACCGTTTTTGTGTTTCTGGGTGTGCTTTCGGCAGTTGAAGATCACACCAAAACATACAAAAACGGGAGACTAAAATATCACACGTGTGATTTTAGTAGGCACGTGTGATTTGAGTAAAAGTGATTTGCAGAACAGGGGCCAGATTCTGGCATTCGTAATCGAGTACTTTCTCGATTCGAAAGCAATTTAATATCTAATTATTTCAGCCAATACTGAACGAATTGGAATTATTTTTTCGTTATTGTAAAGTTTCACAATACTGAAAATATAATTTTGATTCGTTCAGTATTGACTGAAATAAAATTGCTTTCGAATCTAGAAAGTACTCGATCACGAATGCCAGAATTAGGCCCCAGGCTTGTAAATTCCGTTATATAGAGTATCATATGGTCGGACATGACCGACATACTTTCTTACTTCTTTTTGCTTGTTTTGTAAGTCAAAATCTCATTGTAGTTTCAAGAGAAAATGCTTTATGTAAAGCAAAATTAGGAAAAAAGCAAAAGCCTTTTAACATACTTTTTCAGGAAATAAAAAGTTATACAATTAAAAGAAATATTTTTTCCCCAGACTAATTTTTAAATCGATTGATTTAACCCACAGTATAAAAATTCTTAACAATCTAACGCTATTATTTTTTAGTTTGTTTATAGAATAATATCGAATTTTTTATTGAGTTTGGCTTTTAACAAAATTGAAACAGATTTATTTTCAGTTTTAATCAAAGCATTTGTTTCTTTTTTGTTTTTGTTTTTTTTCTATACTATAAGTAAATACAAAAAATAAGATTTTTTTATTATCAAATAATAATCATATATACGAAAAGAAATATTACATAATTAACATTAACTACACAGAGAGTGAGAGAGAGAGAAAACAAAAATACAATTTTTATTTAATTTTGTTTCTTTCTTATATATTTTTTGTTTTTTAGATGCTTGACTCTTGCTAATTATTTAGTTTTTTTTTAAAACAATCAGACCTTTTTTGTTATAAATTTATATTAATATAAAGTTATTTTTTTTTTTTTTTTGTTTATTTATTATTCTCATGTATTAAATATATTATATGTATATAATTAGGCGGATGTATATTTATATACGGTTTTTTTATTTATAATATAAATTATTTAAAACTATAATGCTACCTTTTTTCTGTTTTTTTTTTATCGAAATTTAAATTAAATTAAAATTTTAGTTAAATTAAATACAAAATATATCAATAATATATCATTAAATTAATCATTACTTGTTGCACAATTTTATTGAACAATAAATTTAAAAAAGGATTTTCAAAACAATTTACAACAGAAAACACTTAAATTAACCAGAAACCACAAAGAAAACAAAGCATTAGTTTTAAAGTTAAGGGCAAAATATCAAAAAAAAAAAAAGATTAACCGTCTTAGTTATAAAAATTAAACAGTTTTATTGTTTATAACTAAGGCTGTAAAACACTAAAGAAAAATTTTTAACACATAACTTCGTTATTAAATATTTTGCTAATTAAAATTTAAACAAAAAAAAATAATAATCACAATTTAATAAAAAAAAAAGACAAACAAAATAAACAACAAAAAAAAATATCAATTAATTTTATAAATTTTAATAATTTGTGCTTAAGTGTTTTAACATTGAATTTTATAGAACATACATAAATATTCTGCCTTGTTGTTCTAAAGTGTCTGTCTGCATAAGTGTTCCCTGCTTTGCTTTTGTTTGGTTTTGTGATTTTGCTTTCTTTCTTTTTTTTTTACTTTTTTGTTTAACTATTTTTATATAATTTAAATTATATAGTATTTTAATTTTTAATAAATATTGCTAAGCATTTTTTATGTGTATATGTTTTAAATGTTTTGTATTGTTTTGTAAATAGAATTATTTTATTTTTTCAAAAAATTTGCTCTAATTACTAGGCACACTGTTAAATTAAAACAAAAAATAAAATACATAATAAAGGGTCGAAAACAAAAAAATAAATATATATTATGAAATTGAAAATATATGTATATATTTAAAAAGTTATGACGCCTCAGCCTAACAGCGCCTTTGTAATGTTCATGATATCATTTTCATTAGCAATGCTGGCCTTTTAAAGAAATTAAAATAATTCTTTATAAGAAGCTTGTTGATTATTTTTCCTCATAAATAAGTTATAGTTAAATATTATCTACAAACTAATCTATAAATTTTTTAAAGTTTATTGGTTTATTTTCTTAATAGTTCTTTCTTTTTCTGATGATTCTGTTTATATGTACTTTTAAACATATCCTTATGATTTTGTTTTAATTTATTTGTTTCAAAAGCCTTAAATCCTTTGTTATATTTTTTTTTCTTAGTAACCATAATTTGTCGCGTATTGTTATTTTTTATTTATGTATATTAATGTTTTAATTAGAAAGTAAATAGTTTTTTTTTTTTTTTGTTTTGGAGTAGAGCAGGAAAGTTTATTTTTAACACTCCTTTAGCAAACTCTGTTCTTTTAGTTTTTCTACACAGCATTTGGTAGTAGTAGCAGTTACATGACGTTCATTCATTCATTCATACGTCTTTCATTTGTATTGTGTTTATATAGTTTTCTCCTCAATAGAACATAAACCTACATCAGTAATCTCTGTTTAGTATTTCATTTTCCTCTTCACATTTATTAAACTCACAGCAATGAAATATCTATAAATGACAGTTTAGGAAACGTGAGTATGGAGAAATTTAAAAGTTAAATGGAAACTTACCTTTGTTTTCATGACTATCAGCAGTGACTAGTGTATTAGTTGTTGTTAATAAACTATTATTATTATTGAAATTAACATTATTGTCTTGAGAATCAAGACTTAAATCAATTAATTGATTTGTTGATGGTACCACAGTTTGTAAAAGATCGATATCACTGAAAAAAAAAATAAATAAATAATTTTAATAATAAAAATTTAAAAAAAATCGATTACACAGATTGTATTTACAAAGTGGCGCAAAAGTTGTCACCCGATGTTCTTTGACTGTAATTTTTTTAATTAATAAAAACCTTTAGTTTTGCTTTTGGCTTGCGTTTTTTCGATGTCAAAATATTTTGTTTTTATTAAGTAGAAAAAATATATCGGCCCAGTGGCCGGCGACAAGTTAAATGATGATCATACGGACCAAAATTATGGCAATTTTTCATCATTCCTGACGGATATTCTCTTTAAGGACTTCAGAGATTGAAGCTTGTTGACATAGACTCAAAAAGAAGTCTAGAACGGTTAAATCGGGCGACTTTGGCAACCAATGGAAATCACCAAAACAAAAGAGATTAGGTGACCCGGAAATGCAGCTCTCGGAAAATCGAAACAATTAATCCGAGTTCTTGAGGTGTATAGCGCTCTATATATTATTGACGTGTATTTTTATCTTGGGTTTTCACGTCTCAGTAAAAACTTCGCTTACTTTTTCAAAATTAATAGCTTCTTTCACTTATTTTTTAGTTTTCTTCCATAACTACTTATTTTCTGGTTGTACGTATTTATACAAATAAGGACTTACTTTTGAATGCGTTCAATTTTGGACATCTCTTGTAAAATTTATTGGCTCCTTCCGTAGAATTGTAAGCAGCGTTCTTATTTTTTTCTGATTACATAACACATTGTTTTGTAGGCGAAGTTTTTACTGGGATGTGTCAAGGCAGAGCTTAGATTTATCGCTTTCACCTTTTATTGTTGCATCCTAAGTAGCATAATCACGGGGCTTATTCTGTATTGCGATGCGAAAGTTAATGCGACTCGAAAGTATATAAAACCGAACAATTGCTATTCCGTGTTACCATGTTCGCAAAGTACGTTTTTATACGCATTTAAAATGCGAAAAAGGTGCAAGTCGGCATTCTGTAATGCGAAAACAAATGTCAAGAACAAAATTTGTTCAACGGCATAACAGCAATCGCAAAGCACAAAAATGTATGTGAAAACTAAATTTTGTTTATTTATTCGACTTGTTTATTCTTAAAATTGCATATTTAATTATTTATTATAATAATAAAATTCTTCTTTATTAATTTGAGCTTAAGGTCACTTTTATTTCAAATAGTTCGTTTATTTATCGATATTTCGATTTCCTTTGGAAATCTTCTTCAGGGTATTATATTTTTTAAAAAGTTAACAAAAAATTGTGTTTGACAATTAATTAAAATTAAAATTAAATTAAAAAATTTTTCAACATTCAACAATAACAATTCATAAATTCAAAATATTAAAAAATTAAAAAGAGGAAACAAAAAACAATTTTAAAATATTTCCCTTTTTCGTCAAAAAATGTATTTCTACAAATCTAACATAAGCCATCTAAACTTTATTTTAGAAAACAACCAAAGATCTAAACCTATTTCCATTTTTGTCAACCTATTTATTTTTATTCAATAAATATCTATAAATTTGAGCTAAACCTTCAGTATCTTTTTTAAAATTAATCCTTTCTTCAAATGGAATATTATTTATTTGTAACATTTCTAACATATATCTTCTTTTCTTAAAACCTTCCACGTTTAAAACGGAAGTGTTCTCAAAATCTGGATAATGATTTAAATCCCTGCAATGAGTCGATAAAGCTGTTCCATGTGCTAAATTATAATTTCTATATTTTTGGTCATGTTTATGTCCTGCTATTCTAGTTTTCAGTTTCGTCCCAGTTGTTCCTACATATATTTTTGCACATTGTTCATTATTGTTGCCACCACAAGGTATTTTATAAACTAAATTTGACATATCTAACTTTTGTAATCTATCTTTCATTCTTGTGAATAATCTACCAACATTATTATTTACCTTGTGTGCCATTCTATATTTCCCTTTGTCATAAATATTTGAGTTTTCTAACCTTTCTGAAAATCCAGGTACATAAGTTAATGATTTATATATTTTAGGTGCTAAGATCTCACTAATATTTCGAGATTTTCTTATATAATATTGTCTTATTAATTTGTGAATTAGTTTGTTAGGAAAACTATTATCTTGTAAAATATTACAATAATTCTTTTATTTTTCCTATGAAATCTATTATCACTTATTGTCAATATTCTATCTATAAGATTATTAGCTGTGTTAATAATAATCCTCTTAGGATGCTTAGAAAAATAATTTAAGATTCTACCTGATGAGGTTGGTTTTTTATACCAATCTATCAATAACCTATTTTCTTTCCTTATTACCAATGTATCCAAATATGGAATCGAATAATTTAATTCCCTTTCAATAGTAAACCTGATATTCTGATCAAAAGAATTAAACGTTGATAATAAAATATCTATCTCGTTTTCATTAACTATAACAAATAAGTCATCTACATATTTTGTTATGATTTTTGGTTTATTAGTCAATTTTCCTAGACATGTATCTAATAATTTCTCCATCACAATATCAGTAATTATTGGAGATGCTGGTGAACCCATTGGAAGCCCCTTTTCCTGTGCATATATTTTCTTATCAAACTGAAAATATCTATTATCAACTACACAAAATTTTATAATTCTAAAAAATAAATCTTTATTAATATTCGTTATCCCCGAAATTTTATCCCAATTTTCTTCTATAATTCTAATAGCCAAGTCAACTGGAATACTAGGAAATAATGAAACAACATCAAGTGATTTCCTAGTATTCCAGTTGACTTGGCTATTAGAATTATAGAAGAAAATTGGGATAAAATTTCGGGGATAACGAATATTAATAAAGATTTATTTTTTAGAATTATAAAATTTTGTGTAGTTGATAATAGATATTTTCAGTTTGATAAGAAAATATATGCACAGGAAAAGGGGCTTCCAATGGGTTCACCAGCATCTCCAATAATTACTGATATTGTGATGGAGAAATTATTAGATACATGTCTAGGAAAATTGACTAATAAACCAAAAATCATAACAAAATATGTAGATGACTTATTTGTTATAGTTAATGAAAACGAGATAGATATTTTATTATCAACGTTTAATTCTTTTGATCAGAATATCAGGTTTACTATTGAAAGGGAATTAAATTATTCGATTCCATATTTGGATACATTGGTAATAAGGAAAGAAAATAGGTTATTGATAGATTGGTATAAAAAACCAACCTCATCAGGTAGAATCTTAAATTATTTTTCTAAGCATCCTAAGAGGATTATTATTAACACAGCTAATAATCTTATAGATAGAATATTGACAATAAGTGATAATAGATTTCATAGGAAAAATAAAAGAATTATTGTAATATTTTACAAGATAATAGTTTTCCTAACAAACTAATTCACAAATTAATAAGACAATATTATATAAGAAAATCTCGAAATATTAGTGAGATCTTAGCACCTAAAATATATAAATCATTAACTTATGTACCTGGATTTTCAGAAAGGTTAGAAAACTCAAATATTTATGACAAAGGGAAATATAGAATGGCACACAAGGTAAATAATAATGTTGGTAGATTATTCACAAGAATGAAAGATAGATTACAAAAGTTAGATATGTCAAATTTAGTTTATAAAATACCTTGTGGTGGCAACAATAATGAACAATGTGCAAAAATATATGTAGGAACAACTGGGACGAAACTGAAAACTAGAATAGCAGGACATAAACATGACCAAAAATATAGAAATTATAATTCAGCACATGGAACAGCTTTATCGACTCATTGCAGGGATTTAAATCATTATCCAGATTTTGAGAACACTTCCGTTTTAAACGTGGAAGGTTTTAAGAAAAGAAGATATATGTTAGAAATGTTACAAATAAATAATATTCCATTTGAAGAAAGGATTAATTTTAAAAAAGATACTGAAGGTTTAGCTCAAATTTATAGATATTTATTGAATAAAAATAAATAGGTTGACAAAAATGGAAATAGGTTTAGATCTTTGGTTGTTTTCTAAAATAAAGTTTAGATGGCTTATGTTAGATTTGTAGAAATACATTTTTTGACGAAAAAGGGAAATATTTTAAAATTGTTTTTTGTTTCCTCTTTTTAATTTTTTAATATTTTGAATTTATGAATTGTTATTGTTGAATGTTGAAAAATTTTTTAATTTAATTTTAATTTTAATTAATTGTCAAACACAATTTTTTGTTAACTTTTTAAAAAATATAATATTCTGAAGAAGATTTCCAAAGGAAATCGAAATATCGATAAATAAACGAACTATTTGAAATAAAAGTGACCTTAAGCTCAAATTAATAAAGAAGAATAATATTTAAAAAAAGGTCGAAGAAATTATAATAAAATTATTATAATAATAAATAAATATATCTACTTTATTTAAATTTTCTTTACAAACAATAAGATTTTTTAAGACATCTTATTTTTGGCAAATTATGTCATTTTAGTGGATTTTGATCTCCTTATAATGAATTTTTCTTTACAATGAATTAGAGTTTTGCAAATAAAAATTGGACTTAAACGCATTTTTGTCTCCATACAATGAATTATTTCGAAAAATTTCTCTCTCGTATACTAAGATCACTGCGTATAGAGAGAAGGTAAAATAAATAAATCCCATCATTAGAGTAGTTTCTTCATTAAGCACATTGACAGCAGTCCTAAATAATAAGTGAAAGAAAATGTCGAAATACCATTTCTTTTTAAAATCAACGTTATTAGTTAAAATTACAAAAGTAACAAAAAAATAAAGTTTTTGTAGCTAAGCAATTTATTTCCCAGCACTTTGTCAAAGGCAGTAAGTATGTGGTTCTAAAAATGTATGAAACAAGGAATTAGACATGTGGAATTGTAATCCAAACATAGTTATTTTTTTTTTAACAAAAGTGGGGAAAAAAATTTCTGTATAAAATAGGATCTACATACATATCAATATAAAGAAGTGATTTTCTGGTCCCATGGAGGTGCGTTATATGGAAGGTAGACTGTATATTTTATTATCAAAACCACAATTTTATTTTTTATTTTTAATATGACGTTTATTTGTTATTTTTTGACTGGATTTTGACCTGGATTGCGTTGGTATGGTTAAGACTTAGTAGTCTGTTAGTAGAGAGTAAGGTCGAGGCACTGGGAATAGACCAGTAGAGACTCTGAAATTTAAAGCAGATGAAAGGTTGAGTTCGTTGGTGGTTGTTGGGTATGCGTTGGTTTTTGACTTCTCTGATAAAGTGTATTTTTCGCGGGAGTGCTATCCTTGGAGGATGTGCGTTGAAAACCACGTGGTAGTTGTGTGTGCCTTAAAAATAGAAGGCTGATTTTTCACCATTGTGGCACGTTATGTGCGGTATTCAAAATGGGTATTTGCGTTGGTATAATGAAGATTTAGTAGTCTGTTATTAGTGTAGACTAGTGAAGACTCCGAAATTAAAAGTATATGAAAAGTTGAGGTATCGAAGAGCGTTGGTGGTTGCTAGGACATGTGTTTTCGAGGCAAAGTTCAAACTGTGGCGGTTCACCCTGTGGTGATTCGCCCTAGGAGCTGTTCCTATTCGATATATGCTGCTGGCTTTCCTAAAGCAGCGCAGGTTAGATTACTCCGGTTCCTAAGTCCCAATTCATACATTGCAAGTCTAATTGATAAACTTATAACCAGGGAAACCAGAAATATGCTCTAAAAAACGCGATTTATGCGCATTAAATATGCAGAAAAAAAATATGAAAATATGCACTAAAAATTGTTAAAAATATGCCCCAAAAAATCAAAAATTGCTAATTTGAAATATTCAACAATCTCCAATTAATAAAAACAAAATTATAATCGGTAAATCCCAAACACCATAGTATTTAAAGAACAATTTTCGAGATTTTACCCTATTTGTAAACGAATATTATCTAGATATTAACATCCATATAAGATCTTTTGTCTTAAAGAGATTTGAGGGACGGTCGCTAAATTGTTTATTTTAAAGGAAGTTTAAGCTTTTTATAGATGGAAGCTTTGGGCAAATGTGAACCGATCATAAAAGAATTTAATTTACAGCAACATATTTTTGGGGCGAATTTAATCTAAATATGTACCAACATAATTAAATGGTTTATGGACACAACAATTCTAACTTGGAAATAGTTTTTATGGGGAATATGTGAAATTGTAGACCGGTTCTCACCATTTGCATAGACTTCGTCCTTAGTACAATTAAAAAGTGTTTTTAGCGAATTTGATCAAATTGTCTAAAAGATTTCAACTTGTGCTTGCTTCTTAAAAATTTTAAATCGATATTTGAAATATTGCATCGTCAATTTCGAATAATTTTTATTTTTGAAAATTTTTCTTAAATTTTATATGCCGAAAAATGTTGGAGTCGGAGTCGCGAGTTTTTGTGCGTACTACGACTCCGACTCCGGCACAAAAACCTCAACTCCGACTCCGACTCCACAGCCCTGGTTATATTACTTTAACCCCCAATTTCACCAAGTTCAGTTATAATTAACTATCAGTTATAACTGTCAAAACATATTGTTAACTGGAAGTTAAAGTAATAGTTAGTTTTAACTGAACTTGGTGAGATTGGGGGTAAAAGTGATTCTGAGTCGATATTCTAAAATATAGGTCCAGATTTCAATTTTTCCTTAGTTTTTGCTTATATATAAAATTTGAAAGTTTCAAATAACATTTAGCTTTTGTATTTTAATGTTCGAGTAAAAATTACATGAAGATGGCGAAATCGAAGTAACACGTTGTGTATACACTAGGGTGGCCGTTATTTTTTTTATTTTGATTTCTTATATTCTCCCCCCCTAAATCGGTTCAGTTTTATGTAAAAAAAAATACAAAAAAATTTCGTAACGATAAGTTGTGTTTTAGGGGGGGCGTCCGTCCCTCAAAGTTTGCCATCAAGCCATTTATTCAAATGTTATTTGTTTGCGTATGACTATCTTCTAAAAACAACATTTTACAAGAATATGATATATGGCAATATTTTAGCTCTTCTAGTCAACAACATAAGCCTCTAAGAAAGTTTTTTGCTAAAATCAATATTTTAGAAAATAATTAAGAAAATAAAAACAAAATACCAAACATTTTATATACGTTTTATATATATAAAAGGGGGATTTAATGTCAAGTGACCCAATTTTGAAATAGATGTCTTTCGATTTAAATGAAATTTACACAAATTTTAGTACTCTTTGATAGTAGCTTAGGCACAAATTTTCAACAAGATCGGTCAAAAAGTTTCTGAGTTAGAGGGGGTCAAAATTTGACATTTTGGCCATACAGGTGTTCTTTCTCATCCATGTAACTTATTACCTATTGGTGTAAGCAAAATTTGTCCCAAGTAGCTTAGATAGCTTTTTGATCAAACTTTTTAAAAATATTTTTTTTGTTTTTTTAAAAAAATTTTTTAAATTTTTTTTTTTAAATTTAACACTTGGCTAAAAAAAATAAAAAAAAAAGTTTTAAATTTAAAAAAAATAATTAAAAAAATTTTTAAAAAAAACAAAAAAATATTTTTAAAAAAGATTGATTAAATAGCTATCTAAGCTATTTGGGACAAATTTTGCTAACACCAATAGGTAATAAGTTACATGGATGAGAAAGAACACCTGTATGACAAACTTTGACCCCCTCTACCTCTCAAACATTTTGACCGATCTTGTTGAAAATTTGTGTGTAAACTACTATCTAATAGGACTAACCTTGGTGTAAATTTCATCCAAATTGGAAGACATCGATTTAAAAATTGTGTCACTTGACATTAAATCGGCTTTTTATATATATAAAACGTATATAAAATGTTTGGTATTTTGTTGTTATTTTCTTAATTATTTTCTAAAATATTGATTTTAGCAAAAAACTTTCTTAGAGGCTTATGTTGTTGACTAGAAGAGCTAAAATATTGCCATATATCATATTCTTGTAAAATGTTGTTTTTAGAAGATAGTCATACGCAAACAAATTACATTTGATTAAATGGCTTGATGGCAAACTTTGAGGGGCGGACGCCCTCCCTAAAACACAACTTATCGCTACGAAATTTTTTTGTATTTTTTTTTACATAAAACTGAACCGATTTGGAGGGGGAGAGTATAAGAAATCAAAAAAAAAAGTTCTCCATACAACTAACGGCCACGCTAGTATACACATTGATATTTAAAACAAAAAATCCAAAATTTTGTAAAAAAAAAAAAAAAAATTTTTTGTAGAAAAAAAATTTTAAACAAGCTTTCTGTGCAAAATTTTTGGAATCTTCTATTGAAAAATGTTTTCTAAAATTTTCTATTGAATACATTGAATTTTCGATAAATATTCTAAAGAAATACTTACAAAATGAATTCTACTTACTTCTTATTATTAATACTTTCAATATGATGACCATTGCCATTAGCTACCGATGTTGGCGTTATAGTTGTTGTAGTATTACTGTCATTATTCTGTAATTCAGTAAATATTTTACCATTTGTTTCTTCAACAACAATCTGTGTTTGCAAAAGTTGTTGTTGCTGGAAATTTTGTTGAATATTTTTAACATTTTCATCGATAATCATATTGGAAAAACTATTGATGAGAGAATTTTCCTTATCGATAACTGACTGTTCATACATTGCTTGAGTGTTTTGAGGTTCAGGAATAATTGTTATAGGTTGTGCTTGGTGTTGTGTTTGCTCTTGCTGTTGAGGTTGATGCTGCTGTTGTTGTTGTGGTGCTGGAGTAAGTGGTGTAGTAGCTGTGCTACTGGATGAACCAGATGTAGAAACGCTTTCAGTGTTACTGCTACTATTCATTACCACATCAATTGCAGAATTTGTTGTTGTTTCGTTCGTAGTGTTGTTGATGGCGGCGGTGTTGGTAGCATTAATGTCGTTATTAGAATTTGTTGTAACTGTTTCTTGAGAGACAGCGGTATCCGCAGTATCAGCTACGGCTGCTGCTACTGTAGGAGTAACAGGTGTTGCTTCAGCAGGTTTAGGAGAGTTATTATTTTCCTATTTGTAAATTAAAAGGAAAATAATTTATTTTCACTTTACAGTATAAGAGTAGTTTATAAATATGTACCTTTGTTGGTGTGGAATTCGGTGTCGTATTGGCGCCACCACGTCTGGTACGTGACATAATTGCTTCCACGCGTTTTCGTCTTTCTTCACGTTCTTTCTCTTCACGCTTAAGACGCTCGGCAACTTCAATTTTCAGCTTTTCAGCTTCTTCTTTGGCCTTTTTCTCGGCCTCTTCACGTTCTATACGTTGTTTTTCTTCATCCTCACGTTTTTGTTTTTCCTCCTCTTCGCGTTGTTTTGCTTCCTAAAATTACCAATTTAAAAAAGTCAATTCTACAACAATGTTACTATACCTTTTATATATATCTGTGATCAAAACACATAACATCCTAACTCGAGTAAGGACACAATTGAGTTATTAGTACCATTGTATTCAGCGTTTCTAAATCTATTTGCTACACATTTTTAATTTTTATGTCTATTAAAGGAAGGCAATTAACCCTAAAAAACCTAAGCGCTTGAGATATTTTTCTAAATGACTGCTTTGGCATAACCGCCTAAGACAATTCAGGATTACAACATTTGAAACATTGTTTTTCATTATTGCCTAAATCAACTTAAGTCGTTATTCTTAAACTTTATGAATTATTATATAGGAATAACAAACTACCACAACATGAGAGATCGAATCTACAAAAATGTTGGCATATAATATTAAATTATGTCAATTTAGGCGCACTGAAAGTTTTTATTTTATCTGGAATAATAGCCTTACTCAACTTTAACTTTTTGAATTTCTTTCGTTCAACAATTCATAAAGCCTAAGTGTCTTCTTCGGTAATATCTTTTGACTACAAGAATAAACAACTATTTTTTTTTAACAACTAAGTAAAGAAATTCGTTTCTTTGGAATCTGTAGCAACGTTTTTTAAACTGCTGTACTCAAAATATTGAAAAACAAACTTAAGCTAAGATCCCACTATCGGCGCAATGTACAAATTTTTGTCGTATTTCATGTGCCGATATAGTGAACGGTCAAAACTTTTCAATATGCGACAATCCGTGCCGAAATTGTGCTGACTGTGGACAATCAAAATTAACCTTGATGCGCCGATAATGTGAACACTCTTTTGCACAATGTGGAAAAATCAAATTGTTTAATGTGTACTGATTTTTATCGGCCACTTGTGCGCCGATCACAGTCGCAAATCAGCGCCGATACAAGGGATGGTAAAACGAATTTTTTAAATTGCACCAACTGGCTACTAAAATTTTACTTTTTTGAGCTTAATTGTACCAAAATTACATTTGTTTTAGCTATTATGTATGTATTAAAATGTTAAATAGTACATTTGTACTGTTTAATGATAGAAAACAATTCGCTTTAACCAAAACATTGCAGTTGTACCGATGTTGCCATCCCTGGTCTGTAAATATCTGTTTACAAAACAACAACTACAAAAAAAAAGAACAAGTGCAGTAGTGCTGGGAAACTATCGATAGTCTTAAACTATCGAAAATATCGATAGGAAAAATATCAATATCGATATTATTATTTAAAATACAGCTATGAAGACATGTTACAGCAGCTATACACACACAGTTTTTTGCCGCAAGTTTTTACTTGCTATTATTAATTTGCGCAGAATTACAGCAATGAATATAAACAACAAGAATGGCAGGTGCTATGGATTGCTTGGCTGTGCTTCTTTTACTACTAACTTAAGGCATTTATGCCGAAATTTTTATATGTTCACATAGGGAATGAAATGTCAGATAGTTTTATGATGTTATAAAAAAAGTTGCAATAAAATATCCTGTAGTCCCTGTTGCTTTGGTTCCTTCAGAGAGGTGCTTATCAGCATCACAATTTTTTAAAAACTATCATCTAAAAAATAACGTGCGTACATACATACATACATACATACAAATTGAATACATTTTTTATTATATATTAATATATGATTTAAAATTGTTAGGAAACAATGGAATATTCAGATGGAGAATTTCGAGAATTTCTAAAGTAAAATTATGTCTGCCAACAAGCAAATAAACAAAAACATATGATTTAATTTGCCCAAATAGCACGATAGTGTGACCGCATTGTACCGATTATTGTCGCAATTGAGTTTTGACCGATATGAACCGTAAAAAATTGTCACAATGTGCGACGATATTGGGACCACCCAAGAACAAATTGTGCAAAATTTTTAAATGTGCGCCCATATAGCACGATAAAAATCATCACAGATTGTTCTATTTGAGCCGATAGAGGGATCTTAGCTTTTGGCACTTTAGGTACATAACGCACTAGATCATAAAAAGAGTATTAACTCAAAGTTTTTATTCTTTCACTTTTTGGAAAAGAACGAATCGTAGTTTTGTTTACTTTTTGATAGTGAAAGGCTTGGTTAAAAAATAATTTTTCATATGCCTTTTATGTTAAATTAAATGAAATTTTTAAATTTTGAGTTAATACCCTCTTTATGATCAAGAGCGATATGCCATTCCGTTTGTAAATTCTACAATATGATGTTAGACCCTATAAAGTATATATATTCTAGGTCCTTATAAATGGCGAAGTTGATTTAACGTTGATTGTCTGTTGAAATGGTTTTTCCTAAGACCGCAAATTTGATGGGAACTATTTTTGTTTGTCACATACAGTCCGGATAGTGTGCTATTGAAATTCAGCCAGATCGGTCTACAAATGTTTGATATATGAGCTAAAACCCACAAACTCATATATCTCTAATTCTGAACTATAAACATTTACTGTTTCAATTCTCCTTAATTTTTTTCACTTTCACTTATCGGAATGAGTTCATAAATAACCGAGGTATTGAAAAACAACTCGTTTTTTCTGAATAAATAGTTTGGGGCACAATATCTCTCACTCATACCATATGAGCCAAGAGGATCAAAGTTTAATTTAATTTTTAAAATTAACCAAATTGGTCCATTATTTTACCTGACTAAAATACAAGTATCCCTTTGAATTAATTTTTGGTTCGTTAGGGTCAATACAAAACAAGCTAGGTCGATGAAGTTTAGCTTATATATTTTCTATATATACCATTAGTCCGGTTTTAATTAAATTCAGCCAAATCGACATATTATTTCACACAGCGCTTATACAAATGTCCACCCCTAATAATTTTCAATCTAAAAAGTTTTTTTTACTATTGAGAATAAGCTTACTTTGTCAACGCACAAATGTTAAGATGTTACAGAATATTTTGTCTAAAATTTAAAGGTTCGTTTTTTTATCTATTTGCAGAAAACACAGATCTTTTTAAAACCCAAAACAAAAAATACAGAACAATGTAAAAAATTGACTTTTCAATACTATGTTGAAGGTTATATTAGATTCGGCAAAGCCAAATATATAGCACTCTTTACGTATGTTTACCTCAATGGCTTGACGCAAACGTTCTTCTTCGGCCTTGCGTTGCTCCTCGGCCATACGCATTGCCTCTTCTTCAAATTGACGCTGACGTTCAGCCTCTTCTTCCTGCTTCTTGATTTCGGCTAAACGTTCTGCCTCAATACGCTGTCTTTCCAACTCAGCCTGCCTTTCAGCCTCCTCACGAGCCAAACGACGTCTCTCAGCCAAAGCCGCTTTGGCTTCTTCCTCTGTGGTTATTTTACTCTTGGCAATCATTGATGCCGTCATGGCATCACTATTATTATCTGCTGTGATCGGTACCAGTTCACGCACAATAGAACCTTCCTTACTGCCACTGCGTGATTTTGGCTTTTGTGGCACTAATGCAGGTTCTGGTTCAGTGACGGCTTTTTCTGTGCCCTCATCTGATTTCTCTTCATGTTGTGGTGTTACTGCAGCAACAACAGACTTTTGTGCTGCCAATAACTCGTCCAAATCATTTTGACCATTTTGCTGTACTGTTACTATTTCGGTCTTAACTTGATTGATGGCTTCCTTTTCTTCCTTGCTCTTTGTAGGTTCTTTGGCTGTGTATCTATTAGCAACAGGAGGAGTTATGCCTGATTTAGTCATTAAATCCTTGGATTTTTCTTTGCTCAACTTGTTCAGGCGATCTGAACTTGGAGTTTTTGATAGAGGCTTAGGGGTTGCCTTTGGAGTAAGAGGTTCCTAAGGATAAATTTAAAAATTATTAAAACCTTTAAGGATTAAGTTGTATTAGGTGTAGTTTACCCTCTTAATAGGTGTTTTCTTTTCGGCGCTAAATAGTCGCGAGGATGATGATGTGACAATAAGTGATGTTGACATCATGTTCATTGAACGTTTTGGAGTTGTTTGTGCTGACGTAGACGGTGACATCGAAGATGTCTTAACGGGCGGTTTGTTTTCCTTTTTAAGTTTATTTATTTCTTTAAAATGAAATTAATAAGATATTTATAAAAACTGCGTAACAAAAATGTATAACGAATTACCTTCCAAGGAAACCTCGGTACCAGCAATACTAGCTGGGCGTGGTTTGCGTGCAGCCGGCACTGATCTTCTATTGATAAATCCAGATGTTGACATTGTAGTGGATGTGGACATGGCGCTACCAGGTCTAGAGTTATTAAGATGGCCACCTGGTGTAACAGTGCCAGAACGAGAACCTATTTTTTTTTTTTTTTGGAATAAACATAAATTTTCATTTTTTTTTAAACACAAAAACCATTGAAACCCAATATTTTTGTTTATTAAAATGATAAAAATAAAATGAATGAATAAATGAAAGTTTTATGAAATTATTAGAGAACGAACCCTTTACCAATATTCACAAAAAATAATCAACAACCAATCACCAGGGCTTCAAATGTATATTTACAAATGATTTAAATGTTCTAGGGATTGTTTCCATAAATAATTTACAAATTGTTTGTTACACAGCTAATATTGTGGTAGAATTATTAATTACATTTTTAGTTTAAGACAACAAGACTTACGTGGTTTAAGTTTACTGTACAAATATATATTTTACATTGAAAACAGTAGACATTTTAACAATAAATAGTATTCAAAGATCGTAAACTTTCTTTTAATAAATTTTTTTGCTTTATATTCTGTATGCCATAACCCCAGTTTAAGAAAATAATAAAATAAATTCGGTAAAGTTTTGCAATATTAAAAAAAAACAAGCTTCTTAAAATAATGTAGAGTGCGTTAAATATGATGGTAACAAAAAAGTAACATTAAGAAAAATAATTGTGTGAAAAATACGTTCGAGATTTCTGAAAAACACCTTGAAGCAAAAAAATGTATTAACAAATGAGACCAGTACTGGAAAAAAGAGAAAAAAGTTAAACAACAGTGGGTGAGAAACAACAATACTTTTACTGCCGGAATTAAAAGAGAACTCTGGAAAATACTTTGGTATATGAAAATAAATTTTTGATTGTTTTTTTTTTTTAATAATCGATGGAATTTTTTTTTAAATTTTCAGAGTGTATGCATTTTCAAAAGGGTGCTTTAAAACAAGACTTAGGTTCTAGAATCTGAGAATTATTCCTTTTCATAAGCTACTTTTTGGTAATATTCAACATTTTTATTGTTTTAATGTATTCTATGAGGTAAATTTTAATTTTATAAAGTTTTTTGCTTTTATAGTCCAATTCCTTCAATATTTCACATACTTTTAATTGCTTAAGAAAACCTTTGGTTACAATTATTTTTATACACTATTACATAAAAGCTTTGTAAAATTGAAATTTACCTCATAGAATACATATGCACATTAAAAGAAAAACAATGTTGAAATAAATTAACAGCCTAGCCTGTTCAACGATTTCGAACGTTAAAGTTCGCATAGAAAATTACATTTAAAACAAAAACAAATTGTCGAATTTTGTTTTTGTTTTAAATGTTATTTTCTATGCGAACGTTTACGTTCGAAATCGATGAACAGGCTGTAAGTAAATTCTATTGCAAAATTAGAAAACTCTATATATGAAAATGCAAATAAAAGCTTTAAAAAAAATATCCAAATAAAATTTAAAATTGTTCAAAAGTTTGAATTCTCTGTTATTGTGCATTTGGATTTTAAATCAAAATTAAAACATTTGAGGCTGTTCCGAAAATCACATTTTAGGGGTTTCCAGAACACCCCTGAATGTTTTATTTTATTAATTTTTTATGCAATTAGTTGTTTTATTCGACATACATATTTTCTGATATAAAAATGTATTTTGCTTTTGTGATTGCGGGCTTGTTTTATTATTGTCGTCAAACAGAGAAAACATGTGTTTGCGTGTTCTTTCGGCAATTGAAAATTACACTGAAAAACACCACAAAATCACACGTGTAATCTTAAAAGCACATGTAATTTTAAATCAAGTGATTTTCATAAAAAGCTTTAGCTACATTCAAAAACGTTTCAATTCGAAATACACGGTAAACAAACATATACAAATTTCAGTAGCATAATTGGATGGTTCTGAACTTGACTTAAACATTTTTAAAATATAATTAGAAATTTTAAAAAGATAACTAAAAATGTTTAAGTATAATGAGGACATAAATATGTTTTATTAAAGAAAGATAGAAGACAAAACAATTTTCTCAAATTAAAATAATTTAAAACATTTCAGCATTTAAATAAAATCTATTTATAAACACATGTATCTCAACAAATCCAAATTTCGTTGATTTTGTTAAGGAGGATTTCTTAAAAAAACTAAACGTACTTTTTAATAACTTTCAACGCATGTAAAAGGGCAATATGCACAAATAAGCACGAACAATTATAAAAGCTTTATTCGGTATTTTTGGAATATAATAAAGAGAAATAGACTATGAAATATAATGAAAAGCTTGTAATGATATACATATAGTCTGCTTACCATTAAAAGATTTTGGATTATATCCTCTAATAGATAAAATGCCTGAAAGTTGTAATTAATGTAATGGATAATCAAGTGTTGTTTTAAAATGAAAACTTGAAGAAAATATGTATGTCAATGAAATGAAAACTAATACATATGTATATTTTTGAAACATATAAAAAAAATTCATTTAATGGCTAGCTGAGACTTAAGGTGGATTCATCCATGCGTTCCGAATAATATTTTTGTCCGGAGAATAATTTTTTTACTGAGTGTTCTGCAGAACGGTTCACCCATTTCGGAAAATTTGTCCAGAAAAACAAAGGCACCATATGGTTTACAGATGTAAACAATTATACAAAATGGCAGCACAACTAGAAAACCACTTATTTTGAATTATTTTCTAGAAGTGTGTTTAGAAAATGGACAAAAAAAGGAAACTAATTTTAATATTTTTAATTTTTTTTTATTTAATTTTTAAGCAAAAAAAAAAACAATCATTTCGACTTTTATATACAAATTGAAAAAAAGTGGCAACTCAGTTCATTTTGCTCTAAAGTGGCGGTTCACACACGTCAAGTTCGTCTCGTCAAGTCTTGAGTTATTCGGAGAGAGTGGAAAAGAAATGGTATTCTCTTTACCCTTCTCTCCTAAATGCTCAAGACTTGACGAATCAAACTTGACGTGTGAACCGGCACAAACAAAAATTAAAATTAAGCCAATTAAAAAAAAACCTTCCCGAACAAAATAATTTCTCTCTCTCTCAGAAGTAAGACGTCAAACTCAACCTTAAAAAAAATTTTGTCCGGACAAAAATATGGTTGAATCGAGCTTTAAAGGAATAAATAAAAATTAATTTATTTTCATATACCAAATTATGTTTTAATCATAAAAAAATGGTTAGCAATATTACAATGATGTTTGCCATTGAATGTAAAGAAGACAATGTCAGGAGAATAAGACTGCAAAAAAATGAGTTAAAAAATGGAATTTTAGGAAAATTAAAAAAAAAAAAATTTAACAATTTTTGTATTGAGTTCTGAAAAGGAATTGTGATAGTAATTTGTTGATAGCAATAAGGAGGCAAAGGTTTTGTTGTTGTTGTTGGTGGTAGTAGTAGAAGTAGTTTGCAAACACGCACACACACCTGGGTTTAAAAGTAAACTAGGAGAGTTCATGAGTAACAATGAGTCTGTATCGAAACGGTAGAGGTTAGTATTAGAGATCTGGCCTCGTTTAAACGTGTTGGATGCAGATGAAGCTAGTGATGATTGTAGATATTTTTTGGTGGCGGCAGTTTGCAAGCCTAGATTCGAGCGTGGTGTGGTGTTTGACCAGGCATTATTATAATAATGGCCCAAGTGTGTCATACTCTTACAGGCATTTCTACTGCCGCTACCCAATGGTAAAAAGCTGGTGGAAATTCCCCCACCTATATTATATTTGGGACGAGGTGCCCCATCACCGGCTAAATGTATCATACTGCGTGACATCTTGCTGTTCGAGCCTGCGCGAGATTGCTTCTTGGCAGAACGACGACCACCGCCAAGAGATTCCGTTTCATCCATCATTTCCATTTGATCACGTCGTTGACGTTCCATTATGGCTCTAATATGTTCGCCATTACGGCGAATCGGTTGAGCCAATTGATCCAAACGGTTCATAGAATAAGCCCGTCCTAAGGTTTGGATGAAGATAAATTTGGTTTTATTTTGTCAGCAAACAGCAGCATTTTTTTGTTTATTTTTGTCAAAAGCGGCATTTTTAAGTAAAAAGGGTGATTTAAAAAATTAAATAAAATTAATGATTTTTAACCAATGATTTGTTTTCTATTTAGAAAAAAAAAAAAAAACTTATATAAAATGTATGTAAAATTACTCAATAAACTTTAAATAAAAAAAATTATAATAACTACAAAATTTCCTAAACCTTACACTCAACAGTAAAATTAAGGGACCGGGAGTAAGAGTAGTTTTTATAAAATTTACACACAACCATAAAATCTTAATAGAAACAAACTTTAACATTTAAAACACACGTTCTTTTATTGGTGCTTTTTTGCATTTTAAACAATTTCAAACACGTTTAAAAAAGTTCATAAATATAAAGAATAAATTAATCTTATTTAAAATAAATAGCATAAAAAGCAATTAAAAAATGTAGTTGTTTTTTTTTTTTGGAAGTTGTTGTTGGTTTTCTTAAACGAATATAAAGAAGTTTGGAAGAACTCAAACACTAATAAATATAGTGAAAGTAGAAATTTTAAATATGTATCAGAACTAAGTATGTATATTTAAATAAAAAAAGGAACAAACACATTTTTTATAGTTTCAGTTGCAGAAATTTTCCATTATATTTTTTATAATAACGAGAGAATAATAATTAAAAAGATTATAATGAGAGAGCAGGAGATATTTAAATATAAAAAAAAAAAGTTTTCATATGATAGAATGATGAAGTATGTAGTTGTTGTTGTTGGTGGGAATTGAGGTGGTAGTAGTTGGTTTAATTGTGTCTTACCTGGTGTTCGAGAAGGTGTGTTACTAAGTGATGATCGGGAACCGTAGTGACCATCTCTGGGACTTGGTATTGTTGGCATAAGATCAGTTTTTCTTCTGGCCACACTTCGAAACACGATATGTGATGTATCAACATTATCTTCTATAATATTTTACAATATTTGGTGGAGGAGGTACACAAAAGAAAAAAATTTGAAATTGATTTCTTGCTTTCATTTCAATAAAACATTTTTTTTTGTATTGGGTTTTGAAATGTAACTCTATCTTAATTAAAAAGTCAACATAAATGTTTTATGTTTATTTTTTTTATTCAGACATGCCGCTAAAGCTTTTATTTTAAATTGTTGATATTTCTTTGCCAAAAGCTGAAGACAAAATGTTAAAAATAAGGATCTACTACGCAGGCAGGCAAATAAAAAAAAAAAAACGATGGTTTAAAAGTAAATTTAAAAAATTACTGAAACTGCAGGTTTACATGTTAAATCCACTAAAAAAACGAGCGAGCATTTAAAAAAGCCGTGGCAAACGTCGAAAAACTGACTTAAAGTGTAAGTACGTCAACATTTGAGATTGGTCGCAAAAAGATTTTCGTTATAATTTCTTTCTAGTAAATGTATCAAACAACATAAAATATTTTTAATGTTAAAAAAAAAAACTTGGAAAATACTTTACTATGAAATAAAACCATATTATACATCATCTTTTTTTAACACATATTTTTTAATATTTTATTTTTAATTTATTTCAAACACTGTTAATTCTTTTTGAATTAAAATTTTTTTGTACTCAGAATATTTTTTTAAAGCTTTAGAACAAAATTAAAAAAAAAATACATTTTAAGTTCCGCTTTGCTAAGAAGTTTGTCGTTTACTAACGTTCTAAAATGTGAAGATACTAAAATGTTTTTTGTTGAACACAACTCGATTTTTTGGCTTTCTTTCTCTTACTTTACACTAGTTTAATTAAAACAGCAGTAAAAAAATACAGCAACAAAAAGTTGTTTTTAAAATTACTGTTTGCTTTTGCAATTTAGGGGCTTTTGAATTCATATTAAATATATTTGAATTTTAGTTTAAACATATGTATATTAAAATTAAAATATGTTGTCACATTTTTGTAATTTATTTTAAGAACCACATACTGGAAATTTTCTGCAGCAAGTATGTACTAAGTTTATAGAAGAGTTAGGAACACAATGAAAATCCTTTTTAAAACTTAATCCACATCTCAAAAACCCGGCCTTTAAGATTAATGACAGTTTAAAAGTTTAAAGAAGGACAATAGTGAAACCAGGTCTTTATAAATGAAAAATAACAAAAATCCCTTAGACGAAAATTACCATATTCGTTGGGATAATATCAGCCAATGAGGCTTATTATAATACTTCATTGTGCATAAATAAATACAGCCGGATTGAAATAGGGAATTCACACATTGTGACAAAAAAAAAAAAAAAAAAAAAAAAAACTAAAAGCTGTTGTAACAATTAATAAGTTTTTTAACGACACTTTTACGTACGGTTCTAAAATTGTGCATTAAAAGAGCAAGATAAGATTGAATAGAATTATCATGACCACCCTTTAAACATCTGCCTATTTCAGTTTCGAAAAAAATTCATTTTTTAAACGATCTATCCGCTGTAGTAATACAAGAGCGACAATATCGGAAGAGTAAACTTTTTTAAACTAATGGCATTCAACTGTAAGAATATTTTAGAAAAAAAAACTTTAGTTCTATGGATAGATGTAATATTCAGACTCAGATAAATTGTATTTGTTCGAGGTAAGTCGGAGAGCCAGACAGTGTTCTATACAGAATAAATTTGATATAAATTGAATTCTCAATAAACAGGACTCAGATAAAATTTATTTGAACGAGGTAAGTCGGAGAAGCGGAACTTCATATAAATAGATTCTTAATAAACAGCAGCCTAAGTGGCCTTAAATTCTTTTCGGGAAATGAATTTAAAAAACATTTAGTTCTTAGCAAGTTTCAGAAGACATTGCAGTTAAAGAATAACGCCGTTAACTAACAACGCCTACCAGTGTTTCTATTTGAACAGGAAATAATTATAAAACACGACTGCTTAGATTATGTTTAAATCTTTTGTAAAGGACCATCTGGCATCCTCTGAAATTGCACCTATATTGAATAGAAAAAGCATACAAAGACACTCATTCTACTGCAGATCTTTGTCACTTATACAAAAATTAGCCGCTAAGACAACATTTTTATTCTCTATTGGCTTCAATGTTTTCCCAGAAGGGTAGTCACTAGTTGTAGGCATTAGATTAGGTTCCTAGTGCAGCCATCCAAAACTCACCTGAGATTTTCAGTGGTTCTCTTGTGATACCGAGCGCCAATGTCTATCCTAAAGAGCAATTACTCCAGAGGTTTTACTGCAGATCTAAACCGACTCGACTGGTTTTCCCTGGTATATGCCCCTATTGTTCTGTATTATTACGACAGTGCAAAGGGAACCTATAAAAGCACTTTCTTAAAATCGTCAGTATAAACCAGTGTCCGAAAATAAACAGTTCATTATTTAGCGTTTGGCTCACACACCCAAGAACGATATCTATTTTTTTTAGTGATTGTGTAGACGAACACAATCCTTAATACCGTTCGTAACTATTTTCAAGAAAGAGCCGAACATTATATATTGTTCCGTTCTTCGTTAAAAACAGAACAATTGTAGTGATACTGTAGACAAACATTATATTTTAATGTTCTATAATGTTTATTTTTTACATTGATAAAGAAATGAACAAACAAACAATTTTAGCAACGACCGCACCACGAACAGCTTGTGCGTGTATTGTGTATATATTTTGTTTGTGTAAAATTATTTTGCTGGCTTTTTGTTTTTTCCTATGTGTTTGTTTTTGTAAAAAATTTTTGGTTTTTTTTACCAGACAAAAGGGAGGAACATTAATGAGCCGAACCGAACGCAATAAAGTTTGTGGATTTAAAAAAAAATCTAAAGGAATTAAATGTTCTCATCTTTTGTTGAGTTTGATAAAAACAGTATTATTTTTGTGTTCGAAAGGTGACTAACAGGGAAACGTTATTTATTTGATGATTTTCTACACAAACACTATTAGCGTTTGTGTTTTCAACACCTCTACCGAACCGAATACTAAGGAGCGATATTTAGTGTTAATTTTAGAACACTGGTATAACCTTTTAGGTTGCAGATACCCCAATGAGCAACGTCATTGCCAAACATAAAAACTACACGAGTAAAGAAGAATACAGCTCAAAACATATTAGCACATCTCAGGGGAAGGTGTCGTTCGAACTGATATATTAAGGGAGAAAAAAAAATTTTTTGGTTCAACAGAAATCAAGTTTATTTTCTGCTTTTTTCCTACGTTTTATTTACACAACTATTTATCGCTGTACAAAATAAATTGATTTGAAATAGTTTAGGTATTTTTGAAACTGTATTCTAGGTTGAGGGACTTATAGGTTAAGCAGTACGATGTTTATGTTAAGAGCTCAGTCCAGTTAGACAGCAATTTATAATATGTACATATATATAAATATAGTACATAGTTATATTACTTTAAAGCATATTATAAAGGGAAGGTATTGTTATTTAGATGTGATTCTACTCGAACTCAAGAATTTAGTTATGTCTGTCGGTTATACAATATTTCTGGTTAGCTAACTGATTTTAATAAACCTTATATTCCAAATACAGCTTGGTTGCTATTCTACTATATTTGTTATAAAGTAGTATTTCATAAATCTTCTTTAACCCAATCCAAGTAATTTTACTTTTATATGGCCTATACATATATTTTAGAATTTGATACATTTTACTGAAAGAAAACCAATTTTTTTTAAAACGATTTATAGCTTTAAGATAAGTAGTAGCATTTGAGAAAAAAATGGTTTTATGGCTTATTTGGCTTTAAAAATATTAATAGCAAATAAATGCTTCGGATTAAGACTCAACAAAAAGCAAAAAAATCATCATCATTATGTCATGCAAATTTGTTACGTATTATATATATAAAAAAAAAAAAAAAAAAAAAAAAAAAAAAAACGGTCAAATGCAAATTAAAAAAAAATATCGTTTAAACAGAAAAAATATTAGAAACAGCATTCAAGTTAGTAGAAAAAAATCTGATATTATAAAAAAAAAAACGAAATAATAATTACAAATCAACAAATAAATTATTAATAAAACAAGATAATAAATTAACAGAACAAACTAAAAATCGAGATGCAATAAAACATAAATAAATAGTGTTATTACTGCATCCTCACCCTTTGTAGTATAGAAATTATGACTTGAATATTGTTTATGATGATTATTATGATGATGTTGACTATAATTATTATTCTCTGTGTTGCTGAATGTGTTCTTGGTGTTGTTGACTTTGCTAGAACCTGTAATAGTTTGAGTAGGAAGTGGTGGTCCATCTATATTTATTTCACTACCAACAATCGAAAGTGAAAATCTTTTAGGGGGCTCATCATTTGTGTAACCCCAGTTAAAAACTTCATACATTGAAGATGATTTACGACGATGATCTGTTGAAGTTATAGTTGATTTGAAGTAGAGAGTAGAGAAGTAGTAGTGGTAGTGGCAGAAGTGAAGTCAGAAACAGTGGTTTGTGGTGATGGTGGAAAAGTGGATAAACACAAAGTAAAAAGGTGACAATAATATTTCACAAATAAGATAATTTTTTTTTTTTTTTTTGGTATATATAAATTCAAGTTAATGTGAAGAGAGTAATAAAAAAAGGGGCGCAACGAAAATTTTAAAAGAGAAAAGAAAATACATAATTAGAAAAAAAAAACTTGCAACTTAAACTAAAAGCTGTCGAAACTTAAAAAAAAAAACTATAAATAGGAAACGTGCTTTGCTGCTCATAAATGATTTTGTTTGTGTGTTTTTTTTTAATTTTTTCAAAACAAAGAACTGAAAATAATATTAACTTTCAAATTTTGACTTCTACAACAAACAGACACTATGGTAAAAATATATTTTTTTTTATTGCTTTGTTTTGGGTTTGTTAAAAAATGTTTATCGTAAATTAAGACATTAATTAACTAGAGTAATTAACACACATAAGTAATTTAATATACTGTGTACTTTTTTAAACTATATTTCTTATGGCACAGCAAATAAATACTTTTTAAAAAGTGGGCACAACATTTGCCAACATACATATTTGTTTTTTTTTTTTTTTTTGACATGTCACTAATATTAAAATTTTATTAACACTGACTCATAAAAAAGAAAACAAGTTTAAAAACTGTAACATAGTTTTTTTATGTTAAAACAAAAAAAATTTATATATATTAAATAAAACGTATAAAAACATGCTTTTTAACTTACCATCATGTCTCTCTGTGCCACTGGCTGATGTTGCACGCTTTTTAGAACCACTGTCGTTAAGTTCACGTTCTGAACTTCGACGTGAAAGTGAAGCACCGGCAACATTTGATATTGAAGTGGAACTATAAAGTAAAAACAAATTAAAACAATACGTTTTATGATTAAGTTAAAAAATAAATTTTTTTAATTAAAAACAGAAGTACATGCTCTGTTGTTTTTCTGTAAAAAAAAATTGTACTTAAATAAGAAAAATTATTTTTACTCAAAAACTCCTTTTGTCACTTACTAAGGGTATTCACGTCACAAGTTGCACCCTTGCAAAAAAGCAAAAGTGCAAAAACATAACAACAACCACAAAGACAATTATTTACGCACAACTAATTGTCTGTGTGGTTGTTGTTATATTTTTGCAATCTTGCTTTTTTGAAGAAGGTACAATTTAGTCCAATTTGACCCTATTTATCTAAAAGGTACTTTTTATATAAAAAACTATACAATTTATTGTCTGTTTAGTTAAAAGTTTGCCTAAAAAGTATTACTTTTATAATTGGTCTTTTTAGAAAAAAATGTACTTTTTAAAAGTGTATATTTATATTATAAGTATGTACATTAGGGTGGGTCCTGATGTATCAGAAAAAATTAAAGTTCTTGAATCATATTCTAATAGCAATATTTTTTTTGTGTTACGCAGACAAAAATACAATATATTTACGCTATTAAAGTCGATACGAGAAAAAAATATTTTGACCCACCCTAATGTACATACTAACCGTTAGTCGGTTAACCGGTTAATTACTACCCGATTAACTGATTGGTTAATTTAAAATTGGCAATTTTCGATTAACGATTAAACCGGTTAATTTCAGTCGATTTACCGATTAAACGATGTAACAAAATTCTTATTTTAATTACACTACGTGACATTTTTTTGAACAAATGAATTTGATACCTAATCTTTATCGCTGAATCCGAATATGAGTCAGAATTGTCAAAAATAGAACAGTTTTTGAGATATTAAAAAAAAACCGTTATTTGTGTTTTTAAAAAAGATGATGTGACTGATATGCAAATACATATCTTCAAAAATTTTAAACGGATTATGTATTTCTTTATTTTAAGTGAAAGGTTATAAAATTTCTAAAATAACCATATAACAGAGTTATAGGGGACCAAAATTCATGCTTAATTGAAAATTTTATGATTTTGATAAATTTTGCTCTTTTCAAGTTATTTTTTTAAACCAATGATTAAAAAATCTTAATGTTGAATTGCATGCGACACAAGATTATTTTAATATGAGCATTTGGCAAATTTTGATTCATTTTTTTTTTGTGACGTAGTGTTATTTGTTTAGTCTCATACGTATAAAAAAGGCATGTGCTTGGAAAAGAATTTTTTATACAGTATAGTCTTAAAATACAGTACAAAAACAGATGGTGACCTGACAACAGGAAAAACTCTCGATAGTAACACAAACCATCTTTTAAAAGGAAATTTTAAAAAATTAAAAAAGGACTCTAATGGCATAATGGAAGATTTTATATGTTTAGAGAAGTCCAGGAAAAGGACTGAGAAATTAGATATTCTGGATTTTGGGTTGCTTTCAATTTCTCCAATATCTACGATAAGTGAAAGAAAGTCAAGTTTTATCAAAACTAAAAAAAGTTATCGCTAAAATACTAACAGCCGTATTCATAAAAACTTATTTATGATTAGTTAACCGTTTTTAAGCAAACATTGCTAAAGTTGTAAAATAGTATATTAAACCTTTAATAAACCATTCATAAAGTAAGAAAATTTATGGTTGGATTTGCCCTTTTTTAAACCAAAAATAAAATAACATTTTGATAAGTGTTTGCATTTTATGCTATTACTTTTGTAAAATATATTGAAAAAAATTGAAAAAATGTTCTATTTATTAATATGGACATGTTAAATACATTTTACTAAACTTTTTTTTATTTTAGACAACCAATAATTATCAATATAACTTTAAATATTGATAATTATTTAAAAAATGTTTATATGATTTAAATGAATTTTTTCAGGGTCAAATTAAATTATTGTAACTAGTGGTTTTTTTGTTTAAAAAAACAAAATATTGTTCAAAAATATGTATTATAGTGATGTTAATAAAAAGTAAACAAACTTTTTATTCGAATACTTTCTTATCGTATATTTAAAAAACGTTTCCAACAAAAGTTTTTATGATACCTTTCGGTAACATTTTGTTTAGAAACTAAAATAATATAGTTTTATTTTCAAAAGATTTTGTTATTCGTGCTTAATTCCCAGTTTTTATTATTGATAAAAACACTTGAAATTTATTGTTGATGGGATAAGCTATTCCTATGCGCATTTCACTGGTTGCTTAGGCCAGATCATCAGGAAACTTCATCCATAAAGATTTTGGAAAAACTAAAGATATTAAACCAAATAAAACTGTTAAGCGTATGAGACTCATAGCAACAGTTCTACTTGTAACAATATCAAAGTTTAAACAAAACACATCAACAATAAACAGTGGGTTTATCTCATCTTACATTCCCCACTACAATTAGTTGAAATTCTCTCAACATTAACTGTAGTTGTAAGTAGGTTAAGAAAAACAAAATAAAAACAAACAACAACTTACAAAAGATGTTGTCAATTAAGTGTTTTTTTTAGGCGGTGCACTTGCCTGTTTATTATCAAAAAGTAATTTCAATTTTGGGAATACAAAATTTTAATTTCAAAAGATTTTGTTATTCGTGCTTAATTCCCAGTTTTTATTATTGATAAAAACACTTGAAATTTATTGTTGATGGGATAAGCTATTCCTATGCGCATTTCACTGGTTGCTTAGGCCAGATCATCAGGAAACTTCATCCATAAAGATTTTGGAAAAACTAAAGATATTAAACCAAATAAAACTGTTAAGCGTATGAGACTCATAGCAACAGTTCTACTTGTAACAATATCAAAGTTTAAACAAAACACATCAACAATAAACAGTGGGTTTATCTCATCTTACATTCCCCACTACAATTAGTTGAAATTCTCTCAACATTAACTGTAGTTGTAAGTAGGTTAAGAAAAACAAAATAAAAACAAACAACAACTTACAAAAGATGTTGTCAATTAAGTGTTTTTTTTAGGCGGTGCACTTGCCTGTTTATTATCAAAAAGTAATTTCAATTTTGGGAATACAAAATTTTAATTTCAAAAGATTTTGTTATTCGTGCTTAATTCCCAGTTTTTATTATTGATAAAAACACTTGAAATTTATTGTTGATGGGATAAGCTATTCCTATGCGCATTTCACTGGTTGCTTAGGCCAGATCATCAGGAAACTTCATCCATAAAGATTTTGGAAAAACTAAAGATATTAAACCAAATAAAACTGTTAAGCGTATGAGACTCATAGCAACAGTTCTACTTGTAACAATATCAAAGTTTAAACAAAACACATCAACAATAAACAGTGGGTTTATCTCATCTTACATTCCCCACTACAATTAGTTGAAATTCTCTCAACATTAACTGTAGTTGTAAGTAGGTTAAGAAAAACAAAATAAAAACAAACAACAACTTACAAAAGATGTTGTCAATTAAGTGTTTTTTTTAGGCGGTGCACTTGCCTGTTTATTATCAAAAAGTAATTTCAATTTTGGGAATACAAAATTTTAATTTCAAAAGATTTTGTTATTCGTGCTTAATTCCCAGTTTTTATTATTGATAAAAACACTTGAAATTTATTGTTGATGGGATAAGCTATTCCTATGCGCATTTCACTGGTTGCTTAGGCCAGATCATCAGGAAACTTCATCCATAAAGATTTTGGAAAAACTAAAGATATTAAACCAAATAAAACTGTTAAGCGTATGAGACTCATAGCAACAGTTCTACTTGTAACAATATCAAAGTTTAAACAAAACACATCAACAATAAACAGTGGGTTTATCTCATCTTACATTCCCCACTACAATTAGTTGAAATTCTCTCAACATTAACTGTAGTTGTAAGTAGGTTAAGAAAAACAAAATAAAAACAAACAACAACTTACAAAAGATGTTGTCAATTAAGTGTTTTTTTTAGGCGGTGCACTTGCCTGTTTATTATCAAAAAGTAATTTCAATTTTGGGAATACAAAATTTTAATTTCAAAAGATTTTGTTATTCGTGCTTAATTCCCAGTTTTTATTATTGATAAAAACACTTGAAATTTATTGTTGATGGGATAAGCTATTCCTATGCGCATTTCACTGGTTGCTTAGGCCAGATCATCAGGAAACTTCATCCATAAAGATTTTGGAAAAACTAAAGATATTAAACCAAATAAAACTGTTAAGCGTATGAGACTCATAGCAACAGTTCTACTTGTAACAATATCAAAGTTTAAACAAAACACATCAACAATAAACAGTGGGTTTATCTCATCTTACATTCCCCACTACAATTAGTTGAAATTCTCTCAACATTAACTGTAGTTGTAAGTAGGTTAAGAAAAACAAAATAAAAACAAACAACAACTTACAAAAGATGTTGTCAATTAAGTGTTTTTTTTAGGCGGTGCACTTGCCTGTTTATTATCAAAAAGTAATTTCAATTTTGGGAATACAAAATTTTAATTTCAAAAGATTTTGTTATTCGTGCTTAATTCCCAGTTTTTATTATTGATAAAAACACTTGAAATTTATTGTTGATGGGATAAGCTATTCCTATGCGCATTTCACTGGTTGCTTAGGCCAGATCATCAGGGAACTTCATCCATAAAGATTTTGGAAAAACTAAAGATATTAAACCAAATAAAACTGTTAAGCGTATGAGACTCATAGCAACAGTTCTACTGTTTATTGTTGATGTGTTTTGTTTAAACTTTGATATTGTTACAAGTAGAACTGTTGCTATGAGTCTCATACGCTTAACAGTTTTATTTGGTTTAATATCTTTAGTTTTTCCAAAATCTTTATGGATGAAGTTTCCTGATGATCTGGCCTAAGCAACCAGTGAAATGCGCATAGGAATAGCTTATCCCATCAACAATAAATTTCAAGTGTTTTTATCAATAATAAAAACTGGGAATTAAGCACGAATAACAAAATCTTTTGAAATTAAAATTTTGTATTCCCAAAATTGAAATTACTTTTTGATAATAGACAGGCAAGTGCACCGCCTAAAAAAAACACTTAATTGACAACATCTTTTGTAAGTTGTTGTTTGTTTTTATTTTGTTTTTCTTAACCTACTTACAACTACAGTTAATGTTGAGAGAATTTCAACTAATTGTAGTGGGGAATGTAAGATGAGATAAACCCACTGTTTATTGTTGATGTGTTTTGTTTAAACTTTGATATTGTTACAAGTAGAACTGTTGCTATGAGTCTCATACGCTTAACAGTTTTATTTGGTTTAATATCTTTAGTTTTTCCAAAATCTTTATGGATGAAGTTTCCTGATGATCTGGCCTAAGCAACCAGTGAAATGCGCATAGGAATAGCTTATCCCATCAACAATAAATTTCAAGTGTTTTTATCAATAATAAAAACTGGGAATTAAGCACGAATAACAAAATCTTTTGAAATTAAAATTTTGTATTCCCAAAATTGAAATTACTTTTTGATAATAAACAGGCAAGTGCACCGCCTAAAAAAAACACTTAATTGACAACATCTTTTGTAAGTTGTTGTTTGTTTTTATTTTGTTTTTCTTAACCTACTTACAACTACAGTTAATGTTGAGAGAATTTCAACTAATTGTAGTGGGGAATGTAAGATGAGATAAACCCACTGTTTATTGTTGATGTGTTTTGTTTAAACTTTGATATTGTTACAAGTAGAACTGTTGCTATGAGTCTCATACGCTTAACAGTTTTATTTGGTTTAATATCTTTAGTTTTTCCAAAATCTTTATGGATGAAGTTTCCTGATGATCTGGCCTAAGCAACCAGTGAAATGCGCATAGGAATAGCTTATCCCATCAACAATAAATTTCAAGTGTTTTTATCAATAATAAAAACTGGGAATTAAGCACGAATAACAAAATCTTTTGAAATTAAAATTTTGTATTCCCAAAATTGAAATTACTTTTTGATAATAAACAGGCAAGTGCACCGCCTAAAAAAAACACTTAATTGACAACATCTTTTGTAAGTTGTTGTTTGTTTTTATTTTGTTTTTCTTAACCTACTTACAACTACAGTTAATGTTGAGAGAATTTCAACTAATTGTAGTGGGGAATGTAAGATGAGATAAACCCACTGTTTATTGTTGATGTGTTTTGTTTAAACTTTGATATTGTTACAAGTAGAACTGTTGCTATGAGTCTCATACGCTTAACAGTTTTATTTGGTTTAATATCTTTAGTTTTTCCAAAATCTTTATGGATGAAGTTTCCTGATGATCTGGCCTAAGCAACCAGTGAAATGCGCATAGGAATAGCTTATCCCATCAACAATAAATTTCAAGTGTTTTTATCAATAATAAAAACTGGGAATTAAGCACGAATAACAAAATCTTTTGAAATTAAAATTTTGTATTCCCAAAATTGAAATTACTTTTTGATAATAAACAGGCAAGTGCACCGCCTAAAAAAAACACTTAATTGACAACATCTTTTGTAAGTTGTTGTTTGTTTTTATTTTGTTTTTCTTAACCTACTTACAACTACAGTTAATGTTGAGAGAATTTCAACTAATTGTAGTGGGGAATGTAAGATGAGATAAACCCACTGTTTATTGTTGATGTGTTTTGTTTAAACTTTGATATTGTTACAAGTAGAACTGTTGCTATGAGTCTCATACGCTTAACAGTTTTATTTGGTTTAATATCTTTAGTTTTTCCAAAATCTTTATGGATGAAGTTTCCTGATGATCTGGCCTAAGCAACCAGTGAAATGCGCATAGGAATAGCTTATCCCATCAACAATAAATTTCAAGTGTTTTTATCAATAATAAAAACTGGGAATTAAGCACGAATAACAAAATCTTTTGAAATTAAAATTTTGTATTCCCAAAATTGAAATTACTTTTTGATAATAAACAGGCAAGTGCACCGCCTAAAAAAAAAAAACACTTAATTGACAACATCTTTTGTAAGTTGTTGTTTGTTTTTATTTTGTTTTTCTTAACCTACTTACAACTACAGTTAATGTTGAGAGAATTTCAACTAATTGTAGTGGGGAATGTAAGATGAGATAAACCCACTGTTTATTGTTGATGTGTTTTGTTTAAACTTTGATATTGTTACAAGTAGAACTGTTGCTATGAGTCTCATACGCTTAACAGTTTTATTTGGTTTAATATCTTTAGTTTTTCCAAAATCTTTATGGATGAAGTTTCCTGATGATCTGGCCTAAGCAACCAGTGAAATGCGCATAGGAATAGCTTATCCCATCAACAATAAATTTCAAGTGTTTTTATCAATAATAAAAACTGGGAATTAAGCACGAATAACAAAATCTTTTGAAATTAAAATTTTGTATTCCCAAAATTGAAATTACTTTTTGATAATAAACAGGCAAGTGCACCGCCTAAAAAAAAACACTTAATTGACAACATCTTTTGTAAGTTGTTGTTCGTTTTTATTTTGTTTTTCTTAACCTACTTACAACTACAGTTAATGTTGAGAGAATTTCAACTAATTGTAGTGGGGAATGTAAGATGAGATAAACCCACTGTTTATTGTTGATGTGTTTTGTTTAAACTTTGATATTGTTACAAGTAGAACTGTTGCTATGAGTCTCATACGCTTAACAGTTTTATTTGGTTTAATATCTTTAGTTTTTCCAAAATCTTTATGGATGAAGTTTCCTGATGATCTGGCCTAAGCAACCAGTGAAATGCGCATAGGAATAGCTTATCCCATCAACAATAAATTTCAAGTGTTTTTATCAATAATAAAAACTGGGAATTAAGCACGAATAACAAAATCTTTTGAAATTAAAATTTTGTATTCCCAAAATTGAAATTACTTTTTGATAATAAACAGGCAAGTGCACCGCCTAAAAAAAAACACTTAATTGACAACATCTTTTGTAAGTTGTTGTTTGTTTTTATTTTGTTTTTCTTAACCTACTTACAACTACAGTTAATGTTGAGAGAATTTCAACTAATTGTAGTGGGGAATGTAAGATGAGATAAACCCACTGTTTATTGTTGATGTGTTTTGTTTAAACTTTGATATTGTTACAAGTAGAACTGTTGCTATGAGTCTCATACGCTTAACAGTTTTATTTGGTTTAATATCTTTAGTTTTTCCAAAATCTTTATGGATGAAGTTTCCTGATGATCTGGCCTAAGCAACCAGTGAAATGCGCATAGGAATAGCTTATCCCATCAACAATAAATTTCAAGTGTTTTTATCAATAATAAAAACTGGGAATTAAGCACGAATAACAAAATCTTTTGAAATTAAAATTTTGTATTCCCAAAATTGAAATTACTTTTTGATAATAAACAGGCAAGTGCACCGCCTAAAAAAAACACTTAATTGACAACATCTTTTGTAAGTTGTTGTTTGTTTTTATTTTGTTTTTCTTAACCTACTTACAACTACAGTTAATGTTGAGAGAATTTCAACTAATTGTAGTGGGGAATGTAAGATGAGATAAACCCACTGTTTATTGTTGATGTGTTTTGTTTAAACTTTGATATTGTTACAAGTAGAACTGTTGCTATGAGTCTCATACGCTTAACAGTTTTATTTGGTTTAATATCTTTAGTTTTTCCAAAATCTTTATGGATGAAGTTTCCTGATGATCTGGCCTAAGCAACCAGTGAAATGCGCATAGGAATAGCTTATCCCATCAACAATAAATTTCAAGTGTTTTTATCAATAATAAAAACTGGGAATTAAGCACGAATAACAAAATCTTTTGAAATTAAAATTTTGTATTCCCAAAATTGAAATTACTTTTTGATAATATAGTTTTATTTGATAAGAATAATTTTTAAGACAAAATCAGTTTGATTACATACTAAAGCTTAAAATAAGAACTTTTTATGAATATGGCTGTAAACATTTAAACCAAATAATATTTCTAAAAGATTATTTTAAACTATTGAAATAACTAATAAAATGATCTCACAGCTTATTTTTTATTCATAGATAATATCTGTGGCAATTGAGATATGACGGGTTTTCTCTAAAATGAATTGTGTGTTTTGTTGTGTAAGTTAAAATTTAAATGCGTATAGTTTTATTTGTCTTGATATTGAACGAAAGTGACAGAAAAAGCATAAAAAAAGAACAATGAAACAATTTCTTTTATGTCGAAAGTTATTGTATCAAAAAGTTAACTGATGCCATAATTGCCAAAATTTTCTGCAGAGCTGCAGCATTACTGAATAAAAAAACTTTTGACGTATGAGAGTGATGCCAAATTTTTTATAGGTGATGCTTTTACGAAAATTCAATTTTACCGATGCGCCACAACATCTTTCAACATTTGCTTTTAGTTAGAAATGTTATACTCCTGCTTCATTACGTTCAACCTTTTTTAACGATTGTATAGGGCCAAATAAACGACACAAGCAGTTTGACAACAACAACAAGATATTTGTGTGAATATTAAATATTTTTAGTAATGTGTAAACGTTTGTGTGGTTTATTTGGCCCTTATCGTATGTAGTTTTTAGGTTTCTGCCAAATCAAACGTTAGCTCTTTCACCCCTACAATGTTGATAAAGTACTTAAACTAAGAAGATCTTTAAAATGGTGTTGAAAACTAAATCCTGTTTTGGTAAACGATTACAAAGATCATTTCCTCTTAATACGCTAAGATGCTGATTCACTTGCCTGGATATAAAAATTCCGGGAATTTAAGAAATATTTTTTTGGCAAATCCCTGCAATTTTTTTCTTGATTAGAAACCCTACACGCAATAAATCCGAGTGGATGTAAACTCGTCTTTTGTTTCCGATCAAAGTTCTCCCTATACTTTTTCTATAAAAATTAAAACAAAAATCTTACCGTCTTTGACCCCAAAATGTACTTGGCGATACCATGCCGAAATCGGAGGGCTCCAATAAGCGTGGTGTTGAGGAACCAAAAGCATAACCAATGGAATTTCTTTCACGTTTCTTCACCTCTATTCTTGATTCTCTTTCCTAAATGTTAATAAAAAAAAAATCAAATTAAAACAAAATAACATTAAAATATGTAAAAATAAAAATACTAAATTTGCTCTACTAACACTTACTTGATTTTTCCTCAATATATATTCACGTCTTTCTTTTTCAGCTTCCATTATGGCCTTTTTACGTTCTTCAACCTGTGTACGTTTTTCCGAGTCTCTCTGTCTGATCTCATCGATACGACGACGACGTTCCTCTTCTTTTTGTTCGCGATATCTTTGTGCAGCTTCAGCTTGAGCCTTTAGCTCCTCGATTTTTCTTTGTCTTTCTTCATTTTGACGTTCCCTAGCAACTTTCAATTTATCGTCACGCTCTTTGGCTGCTACTTTGATGGATTTTTATTAAATTGTTTGTGAGTTTTTGGTGGTGTTCGGTGGCCATTGTTGGTCGGTCATCAATAAAAAAATTTTGGTATTTGGCAAAATTCAATAATCATAACAGCAACAACAATAATGGTGAATAATTGTATGTAGTTTAACAATCAAATACACGAAGAAATCGAAAACCACCGCATGTTAGCAAAAACACAGCCAACCAAAACGTTTGTTTGTTAGTTGTTAGCCATCGTGAAGTTTTTTATCATTATTTTTTTTTTATTTAGTACGTACAATATGCATACCAGGCATTAGGAAAAAGAGTAATAGTTACCAAAAAATACCAAAGCAAAACGAAACAAATTTCACGTTATAACATGAAAATTAACATTTGTGTCCCAAACGACAATCGATACAAAACACAACGTGTGTGAAAGATGTTGGTTTATATATGAAAATAAATTAAAAAAAGAAAAATAAAATAATTTATTAGTATTTTTGCTATTAATTAAATTTTTAAAAAGTTTTTCTTTTATACTATTCGTTTTTGAGTCAAGACACTGCTTTTATTTAAGCACAAACACTTTTGAATGCAGGTTATGACCTGTGTCCCACAAAATGAAAACAATTCATACGTATGTATGTATGTATATACATACATATTGTGAAATATTTTATAAATTTGTACATATGGTATCTATACAGTGTTAAAAGTGCTATTCTAGTTAATAAAAAAAAATTGATCTTTAGATTTCTTATTAGAACAATATTGTCTAGATTTTTATTAAGATAATAATAAAATGAGTAATTGAAATAAACAATATTTTCCATTTAAGGATTTTTTTTATTATCATTTTTTTAATTCAGAAATACTAAGGGTATTCATTTGAATTTTTTTTTTGGTTGGGAAAAAGGAAAAATCACACTCTAATTGACGTGAACGGTATTTTTTTTAGTTAAAAGTAAAAAGTTTTAACCGTCAAAAAAAATCTGTAATATAATTCTTGGAAGTATGTAATTGATATTTTTTAAGATGCCAAATAAACGCTGTTAAAAGTGAATTAATTGATTATTTAATTGTCACATTATTTTTACGTTCTTTTTTAATATTTTTTTTTTTTTTTTGTATAGAATTCATTTTTAATTTTGTTTTGAAAAACGACGTTTTAAAAAAATTAAAATTTAATTTAATTAAAACGGAGTTTTTAAGAATCATAGTTGATTATCTTAAAAAGAGATGTAAATTTTAGTATTTTTTGTGAAAAATAACAACATTTTTAATAGAGTGCCAACCACACTCAATTTGACGTTTATGAACTGCCAACTCTTTAAAATTTGTAAAGTTGTAATTTTCCAATCTGAGTTTTTTACACTTGGTTAAAGTTTGTTTAAATTGCAACTTTCGGTGGAAAAGTTTTTCCTTGTGTTTGTTGTAAGAAAAATTAAATTTTTCCACTTTTCCAACCAATAAAAAAACTGAAATGAATACCCTTACTCTGTTAAATTTCAGCATTGTTTTTTTTATTGGCGATGTTTTAGTAATATAAATTTTTAAATTTTCCAACAATGAAATATTCAGTAACACAGTGCAACAAAATTCGGGTCAGCCTCAATACTTGCAAGGCGAAATGAAACTAGACTACTGGACTATATTAACCCTTTAACACTCATTTTAAGGGGTAATTTTTGTCCTTTTTTTTAACTTTCACACAAAAGTATACTAAAACGGCACTTTAGAGGGTTAAGTGATTCCACGAATACTTTACCATAGTTTAATACAAAAAAAAAAAAAAAAAAAAAAAAACAAAGAGTACAAACAGTGAAAAAAAATTATTTAAAAGCCCCCTGTGCAAAATTTTTTTTCTACTTTTTACCGGATAGCAGACAAAAAAAATTAATCTATTTGGACTAATATTTATAACGTTATGCGTGTTTATTTGAACATAGTTTTTTTAATATTCGATATCTCTGAAAATTTGCTGAAATGTGCTGTTGAGAAGGAACATCAACACAGTAACAAATTAAGGAAATTAACAAAAATATTTTTCTCCAAACTGTCCGATTTGACTTGGATTGCCCGATGGTCCTTATGTGAAGCAAAGTTTTTTTAACGATGTCCGTCAGTCCGTGCATCCGTTGAAATGGGATTTCCAAAGACCCCAAATATGATGGAGCCTTGGTATTTCCAAGCAACATCCAAATTTTCCAAACAAGGAACACACATCTTGGCTACGGGCGTGGCACTGCATATCTGGAGAATGGCAAGAGCCAAAGTTTCCAGATGAGGTGCAAGCATCTTGGTTACTAATACACAACATCCGACAAAATGTGGGAGAGATTGGACAAGTGGTAGTGAGCTAGTCTATCAGCGCAAGGGTTGCGGGTTCGATTCCCGCCAGAGACTCTGGTTTCTTTCCTGCAGACCAGCTTAGAGCTTCGCGGGATTAGCTTAAGAAATTAAAAAAAAAAACACAACATTCAACAAAATGTAGGCATGAGTAAAGAAGTGCGCGTGGCACCTCATTACAAAGACTTTATAGATTTCTGTATATCTCGACGGCAACACAGCTCTAATATACAGTACAGTTATGTGTAGTTCAGAACGGATAATCACCGTAGAAATAAAAGCCGCAAAAAGTGGCAAGGTTCTCTAAAAAAAGACCAAGGTGGAACTTTATGGACACAACGGCAAAACTGACCAACATAATCATAGAGTTAGGTTTTTTTGACCGCTAAGTAAGTTTTTTTCTCTCTGTATCTATTCTAGTCGTTGTCTATGGTTTTCGTTCTCGAAAAGTTTTTAACGAAGGAGTGAAAAAAGTGCGTAAAAACTTGAGCGAAAAAAAATTTGTTGTGTAAAAGTTTTACTAGTAAGAATTATTTAAACAGCCGTTTTATATTTTTGTTCAAAAAATATGTAAAACTATTAAATATATAAAGAAAGAATCTTCTATCATACAGCTGAATACTGTTAAAAGCGTTCATTTACTTTTTATACCCACACAACAATAGTGTAGAGGGTAGTATGCGTTTGTGATGATGTTTGTAACACCTTAAAATATTGGTCCTTTACCCACCTTTAAAAATTCCGATCGACTCAGAATTTGAGCCTGGCTGGCTAGTACAGAACTTAATTTTGGATAGTTTGATAATTTGTTGAAATGGTACAAAGGTTCTGATTGGCACAAGGACCAAGACTATTAAACATGATTATAATCGGTCCATAATTTCACATAGCCCACATACAAGCATCTTTCCGAAGTAGAGTCTCTTGCCCAAAACAATCTGTTTATGTTGTCATTTAGATTTAATTTGGTCCAATCTTATTTAATTGTAGCCTAAATAATCTTACCAAATTTTATTGGAATCGGTCCATATTTGACCACAGCTCCTATACAAAAACTAGTGTTGGTACCCTGCAAGCAATTTGTTAGTCGACTACAAAAATAATGCTTTTATAGTTAACTTTTTAACAACTAACTATAAGCTAACTTCAAATAAATGCAGAAATTCCCCGATATCAATGCGAGTGAATTTTGTGTAGCAAATTTTTTGGTGTTCTTTTTTTAATATTTTCGTTTCTTTTTTGTTTCCTTTTGCTATTTCGAATTTTGATTTTTATAACTGTTAATTGTTCTGTATATGCAAAAATTTAGTGTGTAGATAGAGTTCACGGCAAAAGAGATTAAAAGATTTTCAAAATTTCTTACAAGTCTTTATCAGGTAACTTATATGTAAGAAAAAAAATTTCATATTAAATACCAATTCTTTTTTTTAACAGACGTCTGTCGATCAGTTGGCTCAAATAAGGTGGAGAATGAAATTAGAAATGTTCTGTGCTGGTTAAGGAAAACTCCTAGTAGTTAGAAATAAAAAAACGAAAAATCCATTCAGATTGCATAAAAAATAAAAACACATAATTTTTTGCATGTAAGAATTTTAAACATAAAAAAATATATTAAAATAAAATAACTGTTTATTTTTTATTTAAGCTCAGGTCTTTTTAATTAAATAAACAATTGAAGCACAGCCGCGAATAACGTTGTAAAAGCCACTTTTTGCAAAAACTGTTTTTTTGCAGATAACCGTTAACATTACCTTTTTAGACTGTTTAAACCTTAAATCACCCAAAATTATGCACCCTAACGCCTTCAAAGTGACATACAAAGAATCAACTAGTGGAAGAACGTTGTAAGTTACTTACAAAATGATACAAAGTAAATGGTTTTGAAACGTGGAATAACGTTTTAAATGACATCGCGATTGTGGATATGAAACGTTTTTCCACGTTTTTCCACTAAAAAAAAGGTTATAAACTGTAAATTTGCATGTAATTTAAATTTTAAATTTTTTGATATTTTAAATAAAAGTTCTTATTGCCATTATTTTTAATAATCTAAAGAAAAAAAATAAAAAATTAATAACCTTGCCTGTTAAAAACGTTTTTTTGCTCTCCTGAAAAATAATTATTTTGTAACTTAAAACGTTATTCGCGGCTGTGCTTCAATTATTAAATTAAACATGGTCAAAAAACTTAATTTAAAATAAAATACTTTTTAATAATTAAAAAAAATCTATTTCATATTAAGCCTATGGTGTATTGGCATAAAGCTAGTTAAAAGCTAACTATAATCAGGATAACTTTTAACTAACTACTACCTAACTCACTTTAAGCTAACTACTATGTAGCTAACTTTAAGTTAGTTGAAAAGTCATGCAGAGTAGGACAATTGACTACTTCCTATGGCATGCCAATGTTAAAATAGTCAGTTGGCTCCATTAAAAATAATACAGGCATCAAACACAACTAGTTGAAAAAAAGTTAACTAAAAGTTTGCTTAAAATTAACTGAGTTGCTTGCAGGGTATTGAGATACAAATAACTTTTACAATAGGCACTATGTCATGACAATGGCCCCTATTATGATTTACATTCGGTAAACGATTTTCGCTGGCTATCGAATATCGACTATCGAATTTTAATTTGGTATTATGAGTTGGCAGCAATGTCGAATATTTCGTTGTGCATGGATTTTTTTAACGAAAACAAATTTGCTTTTGACGGTGCAAACAAATGTAAAAAACTTGTTGAAAATGTAACTATTTGTAAATTTTTGTGTGTTCGTATACCAAATACCATTATTCTTTATCAGTTTTGTTCATTTTATGCAAGTCCAACGTCGTAAACAGCAATTGGAAACGCTCATATTCCTTATGGAACAAAATTATTTTTTGACCAAATGATTTGCAGCAAAGTTCAGCATGTAAAAAAGTGGTATTAAACACCACTGAAGCTTAATTATTTGAAAACAATCATAATTCCGCCGTTGTCACGTTTAACTTTGATTTTATTTTTTAAATTTGTAAACAAAAATTTTTTATTTTAAGTGACAGCTGCATAGTAAATTTTTATCGAATGCGCGCCATAATACCAAATGAAAATTCGTTCGATCAGCTAATTCGACTACTGTCGAAAATCGAATTTAGTTCATAATAGGCACCAATATGTCGTACTGATAGGTCCAAAACTAACTATAGGTCCCATATAAGCCCCTATACAAATATTCGGCACAAATAACTTTTATATGAATCTTAACGTCATAACATAATTTTGTTCTGGCGGGTCCATAATTGCCATATGGGGTAAACTCTCGAAAATTTGTTTTTAAATACTGGGGTGTAAGGTATCATATATCATAATATACTTTCTTAATTGTTTATTGAATAATTCTGAGAACAATTTTTTAAATTTCAGTTTTATTTACTTGTTTAAATTTCATGCTAGTAACGTAAATTACCACTCCTTATGCCGCAAACCTCACTAAATATAAAACATATCAATATGGTTTAATTTATATGTTTAACATTTATAAGCATTTTAAAGTTTAAATTCTGGATAGAATTTGTGTGGATTCTATGTGTATTGGCATTCCTATTTGTTGGCTATAATACTATACATACAGGCGCAAGCTTTTAATATTTATTTTTTTTTACTTTCTCTTACAGGCAATTCTTGTTAAAAAAAACTGCTGTAAGACCACACAACAATATGTACAAAAAGAGTAAAATGGTATTATCAACAATCTAGTGAAGTGTAGAGCACACACAATGACTGACTAATAAAGTCAAGGTCAGTCCCACTAAAGTTTAGTGACTAAACAATTAATGAAAATAAAGCAACTAAAACATTATGAAGAGAGTTAAAAAAAAACATAAAGAAGTTAATATACTTTGTAAACATACCCGTACATTAATATTTGTTTTATATGTATGTATATTAGGGTGGCCCATATTTTCAAGAACAAATTTCAAAATTACTTTGGACATCAGGGCCCCCCTAATTTTTTTACTAGCAATAAAATTAGTATGTATGCAAAGTTTGAAGATAAAATTCTAACTAAAAGACAGTGCTCAAACCAATGTAACATTAATAACAAATTAAAAAGTTTGTTATATTAACCCCCCGTTTCCACATGCAAGTACAAGTTCGAAAAACTCTATACACTCACACTTTTTCACTAACTTTCACACAATATTTGTACTTTCAGCCAATCGGCTGTTTCCTCGATTTTTCGTTGATAATACGTATACACTACTTGCAAGTAATTACTTGCATGTGGAAACGTAGGGTAAATAAGGTACAATTAACTGAATAGTAGAAAATAATTTATTTTACACTAAAAAATGGATAAATAATATAAAAAAACTGTTAAAAAAAAGTAATTTAGGTAAAAAAACAGGTTAAGTTTTTCGAAGATGACGGTTTTAAACTCTCAATTACGGCTTGTTTTGTCGTCTTGGTTAGAATACACTTTCTGTTAGCTTCAACCACTTGCAACTCTTCTTCGTCGTTTGTCAGAAGCTTATTGAACTCTTCAAAGAGTTTGACACCACGTTCAGCTACATCATTAACAACTTTCAATTTTTGCGATTATTGTGCCATTAAAGTTGTGTTCATTATTGTGCCATTCATTTGGGTAAATTGTCAAGAAATTGTGCCACTATGATGCCCATGATGCTTTGAATCTTTTAAATAAGGAAATATCAGGAGAACTGGATGGTCCGAAGAAAAAAACAAAAACTTTACACAAAACAAATTTTAAAATGCGGATCATTATGAGCAATGACAAAAAGTATATCCAACTGATCTTGAAATTTTTAAATTGCGATTATTTTTGGTATCAGATATTCTTCCTTTATTGTTCTTTAAGAGATGCCATTCAGAATGATGTTTCTCGAGCTTATCAATACAATGCTTCGCAAGTCTAATCGGAAAAGTGGCTTTTTGCCACAGAGGCCTTCTAGAAGGCATCCGTACTCCTTATTTTTCCCGCTGGGTATATGTATAGATGTATATGTACACCGGGCATATAAATGTACGTCATATATTTACTCTTCATTTAAAACCTACAAAAACAAGTAAAATACTCAAAAGACTCTCAACAACGAAATAGGGAGTTGTATTTGCTTTCACATTAAAAATTTAAAAAAAGTAAAAATGAAATAAGATAACAAACGAAATAGATAGCCGCTTAATAATAATAAAACTTATTTTTATTTGATATCTTTGTATCATTATTTTGCTGTATTTAGTTTGACAATTTTTTTGTTTAATAAAATCAACAAGACTCTTTTTTTTTTATTTCAACTTCTTTGCTGTAATTTTTTTTTTTTCCTAAGCTAATCCCGCGAAGCTCTATGCTTGTCTGCAGGAAGAAACCAGTCTCTGGCGGGAAACGAACCCGCAACCTCGGCGCTGATACACTAGCTAGCTACCAGCTAGTCTACCGAGGCACGAGGAGATGGAAAATGGATTTAATAAACGAATGCAGTAATAATTGGATTTTTAACGGAAAGTTTATTTATTTGCAAACTAAATATTGTACACCCAGTCTACAACAAACATGAAATGCTTAACATTAACACTAATATGAGGTTAGTGTTAAGTATAGACTCATCATGGTAGGTAGTGAAAATAACAAACTTTTTTCTCCTAATCTATAGCTGCAATTGTGCCGAAAACAGGAAAACAAAATTGCAATTGGTTTCCGCAAAATTACATGTTCTTCGAAAAAAATCAAAAAAGCCAAAATCTTTATGAGGCCAAATGGCGTGTTGATAGTTTCGATAAGTACTTCGAGAAATTCCGTATAGGAGGAGTTTGCATTAGGGAATGGTAAATCGATTTCGATTCCAATTGAAAATCGATTTTGTGTTAAAAAAAAAATCGATATTTTTGCAATCGAATTTAGTTATGCGATTTAATACTGAAATCGAACTTTGGTCTTTTAAAATCGATTTTTTTTATTTTTAACAACATTTTGGCATATCTTACTTTAATCTCTATTAAACCAATGAAATAATTGCGTTCACAATGTCACTAAAATTTTTTTTTTTTTGAGAGTTCATACGTGTATAGCTTTGTTATGCAGTTGGCCAAGTTTGAAGTAAAATAACCAGTTGTAGTTTTACATATTTACCTATTAGTACCCTTAGTATACTTCCAACTTTAATATAGGTCCTCTTGTTCTTCAGAAATTAAAGTCATTGATGGACAGTGAACAAAAGAGTTCTAAACGTTTTGTACCGAAACAAACACTGAAAGTGAGCTTTGTGAAAATCAACATAATATTATAGAAACACAATAGGTGAATCAAACCATGGCATTCCTGATGAATTGAGCTAACATTTAATCAGACCAGTGTGAGAGCGATATTTAAATCTATTTTTCAGCAGAGTGAAAAAAACAGAGTATTTAATCCTTACAAATACGAAATTACAAGGGAACATCTCTGCATCCTTCCGACATCAATGACATGCAATCGTGTGTTTTCTAAAGCTAACTTAATAGCAACTTAGCTAGGAAACTAGGCTCATGATTCTTCGAAACACTATCCGTACATTGGCTTATTTGCAATATTTTGAAATGTAGGTATTTAATTTATTATAAAAAATATGTGAAATGTACATACAAATCGCACTGGTTCCTCTAAACAGAGTCAACTCAAAATTTACACATTTTCACTTGTTGCAGGAAAACGACAAACTGTTCATATTTACCCACTGTAAAAATCTTAGTAAAATAGGTATCTCTAGTGTTTGGCAAAAAAAAAAAAAATTAAGTTGTATCCCCCTTTGTGATATGTTTGCAAATTTTCTCAAACGATTTTGAAACCGATTTTAAAAACGTTTTGAGGTGCGATTAATCGGTTCTAAAAATCGAAAAAAGTCGATCGAAAAACCGAAAATGGATTTTTAAATCTATTTACCATTCCCTAGTTTGAATTTTATTTGTTGCATAGTGTTATAATTTAATTTTTTACTTTTCTATGTACTAGCTTATTTTCTACGATTTTATTTCACATTTACATATTTGTCTGATAGTGCGAATTGATGTTGTTTTTTTTTTGATAATGTTTACTCTGATAATAAAACAAAATGTTTGTTATGGTAATTATTTTCAAGTTTTTCTTTTTCTTTTAAGTTCCATTTACTATTTTAAGACAGTTGCGTCATCATCGATGTACTTACTCATTGTATTAAATTTGCTTTTACTAGTCTATTGTAGAGAATGTCGTTTTGTTTTATACATATGTACATAGTATTTATAGCAAAGCTATTTGTTGTTTTTTCTTCAGCATTTTTTGCAAATATAATTGATTTAGGTCAACTGGTAATTATTTTGTACAACCATCTCCAAGCCACATATACTCGCTCTACTCTACACGAGTATTTGGAAATGGAGACATAATTGTAAAGATGGAATATATTTTATACATAGTAAGGGTATTCACGTCACAAGTTGCACCCTTGCAAAAAGCAAAAGTGCAAAAACATAACAAAAACCACAAAGACAATTATTTACGCACAACTGATTGTCTGTGTGGTTGTTGTTATATTTTTGCACTTTTGCTTTTTCGCAAGGGTGCAACTTGTGACGTGAATACCCCCAGTATGTACATATAAGGATTTCAAACAGAGAATAAAATGCAATGCATAGGAAATATTTTTTATGGACATTTTAAGATAAAAAAAAAAAAAAAAATCCTGAGTTTTCAAATAATTAATGACTTGTTGATAGCTACCTTTCCTGGGGGTTTCCTTTATTATTGTCATGATTTTTCTCAATACTTGTTATTTATTTATAATAATATATGGCCAAAATTCGAAATAGAACACTAACTGCCGTATTCATAAAAATTAGGCCCTAAATTTGTAAAACGCAAACGCAACGCCAAAAATTATATTGAAAGCACAAACAAAATCGAAAAAATTTCATAATTTTGTTGTTGTTTGCTACAGAAATGTATATTGAATTTTTTAATTTTAATTGCTGCATATCTTGTGGCGTTGATAATTTTAAAACGCAATATGTATTTCTGTAGAAAGCAACAACAAAATTTTGACAAATTTTTGACATTGCTTTTGCTTCAATGTTATTTTTGGCATTGCGTTGCGTTATACAAATTTAGGGCCTTAATTTAATAAACGTTTGTTAAAATTGATAACCCTTTATGAATACGGGGAGGAGTTCTTCCTCGAAAACCATAAGTTAGAGCCGTACCTAAACAAGAGCGGAAAGCGGAACGTTTTTGACAAGCCATATCAAACAAGAGCATAAATGTTGTGTCACAAACAGTAGTGTTAACTTTCTTGTTTAATAATACCCACATAATAGAAATAAAAAGAAAAGAAAAAACCGCTAGATTGACAAAAAACAGGTAAATTGCCATTATTTAATAACAATAGCGGCTAACTTCACTATTACACGCCCTGTCAAAATCGGATTTTCCAATTGCAAAGCGTTGACGCCGCGCTATTTAGGGATGCTTCATGCAAATTATGGACATGAGAATTTTTGACAGCTAGAAAACGCTTTTCGCTCTTGTTTAGGTATGGCTGTTAATGAAAGATCAAACATATCTACATTAGGGTGGCCGTTATTTTTTTTATTTTGATTTCTTATATTCTCCCCCCCTAAATCGGTTCAGTTTTATGTAAAAAAAAATACAAAAAAATTTCGTAGCGATAAGTTGTGTTTTAGGGGGGGCGTCCGTCCCTCAAAGTTTGCCATCAAGCCATTTATTGAAATGTAATTTGCGTATGACTATCTTCTAAAAACAACATTTTACAAGAATATGATATATGGCAATATTTTAGCTCTTCTAGTCAGCAACATAAGCCTCTAAGAAAGTTTTTTGCTAAAATCAATATTTTAGAAAATAATTAAGAAAATAAAAACAAAATACCAAACATTTTATATACGTTTTATATATATAAAAGGGGGATTTAATGTCAAGTGACCCAATTTTGAAATAGATGTCTTTCGATTTAAATGAAATTTACACCAACTTTAGTACTGTTAGATAGTAGCTTAGACACAAATTTTCAACAAGATCGGTCAAAAAGTTTCTTAGTTAGAGGGGGTCAAAGTTTGACATTTTGGCCATACAGGTGTTCTTTCTCATCCATGTAACTTATTACCTATTGGTGTAAGCAAAATTTGTCCCAAGTAGCTTAGATAGCTTTTTGATCAAACTTTTTAAAAAAATTGTTTTTGTTTTTTTAAAAAAATTTTTAAATTTAACACTTGGCTAAAAAATATAAAAAAAAAAGTTTTTAAATTTAAAAAAAAATTAAAAAATTTTTAAAAAAAAAAACAAAAAAATATTTTTAAAAAAGATTGATTAAATCGCTATCTAAGCTACTCGGGACAAATTTTGCTAACACCAATAGGTAATAAATTACATGGATGAGAAAGAACACCTGTATGGCAAACTTTGACCCCCTCTACCTCTGAAACATTTTGACCGATCTTGTTGAAAATTTGTGTGTAAACTACTATCTAATAGGACTAACCTTGGTGTAAATTTCATCCAAATCGGAAGACATCGATTTCAAAATTGTGTCACTTGACATTAAATCGCCTTTTTATATATATAAAACGTTTGGTATTTTGTTGTTATTTTCTTAATTATTTTCTAAGATATTAATTAGTCTTAGCAAAAAACTTTCTTGGAGGCTTATGTTGTTGACTAGAAGAGCTAAAATAATGCCATATATCATATTCTTGTAAAATGTTGTTTTTAGAAGATAGTCATACGCAAACAAATTACATTTGAATAAATGGCTTGATGGCAAACTTTGAGGGGCGGACGCCCTCCCTAAAACACAACTTATCGCTACGAAATTTTTTTGTATTTTTTTTTACATAAAACTGAACCGATTTGGAGGGGGAGGGTATAAGAAATAAAAAAAAAAACGTTCTCCATACAACTAACGGCCACGCTAATCTACATATATAAAGAAAATTATCTCTTTATCGCGGTTCACATTTTCTTAATTTTTTTTTTTTATTTGTGTCTAGACACCAAAATTTTTCATTGACATTCTATATTTTACATGTTTACTTTGTCTAAATTTTTCTGTTTTTGATATTTCTAAACAATAAATGCTCAGTTAGCCGGGAGTAACAGTAACGTTGCAAATCAGCTGATTCATTTTGTTGTATGTAAAGCAATTAGAACGATTATAGTTAGCAGTAAGTTACGTCTCAATCTGTAAGAAATAGATTGGTCTTTCTTTTATATTTACAGTAAGGTTACTGTTACTCCCGGCTAACTAAACCTTGAGAAAAGTGAGTTAGCCAAAAATGTAATAAAAATAAAAAAAGTTTAAGAAAATCACGTTCAACTTCACGTTGATATTAACGAATTAGAAAACATTATAAGAGAATTTCCAAGTACATATATACAGGAAAGTCTGTAGTTAATGCTATTATTTCCCCTCTTATCAACAAACTCTGATTTTTAGAGAAAAAAAAAACTTTTATAGTGTGAAACTAGACATAATGAAATTAGACATTTTGATTTTGCTCTAAAATTTTTTTCGATATCTCACATTTTTTTCAACAAATTTTTTATAACTCGGATTTCCAATAAATAACTCGAAAAAATTCAACAAACAAATCTAAATAATATTTCGATAACTTAAGTTTTCCATAACCCGAATTTTCTCGTTCTATAAGTGGAATTTTCTGTTGAAAATCTGTAGACAACAAACATTTAAAAAAAAAACGTCTTTCAATAAATTGCACCGTCGATAGAACACCTTTCGATACATACAATTTTCTCTAAAAAATACCTCAATTTTTCTATGGGATAACAATATTTTAGTCGAAAACCTTTCGATAACTTTTATTTTCTATAAAAAATCTTTAAATGAGTTTTTTTTAGAAAACCATTTGATAACTAAAAGCCCAAATTTTGTTTCATCATTTTCAAACAATTGTGTATGTAAGTACATCTTTAGTACATATTTAATTTGATTTACAAACTCATTTAAAATATTTTTCAATTATGACATGTTTAAAAGAGACTGGCTCTTATTCAAAGTCCACTAGAGTGAAAGATATTTTTAGAATAGCAAAACCACATTAAAAATGTAATGGAAAAGATTACAAGCATACATTTTTTAGTTTTGTTACATCTCTTGACATACCGCAAATAGACAATCAATTAAAGTTCACTACAAATTCTTTCAACTTATATGTACATACTTATCCAAGTATTAGTAAGTTCACTAAATACAAACATACAAACAAATAAACATGTATGTAAATGTACATTGAAGTAAAAATTGTTAACCAATAACTTGAAATATAAAAATCAACTGCCTGTTTTTAGATGACGAACACAAAATTCATTCGTTTAACTTACTTAACTGTTAAATGTAAATTTAACGAATGAATTTTGCGATTTTCGTCTAAAAACAGGCAGCAAATTTGATTTTCTAAAAATTGCGTTATTTTAAATGTTTTTTTTTTTAAAATTTTTCGCAGACTCAAACTTTACCTGAAAAATTTTCGATGAAATAACTAAAATGTTCAATAAAAAATGCTCAACTTTCTATAAAATTGAAAAACACTCAAAAAAACTGAGTTTCTAAAGTGTCCCAGAATTAACGCAAACTTGAATTTGTCGCCATTTGTGCAGTAAAGTGTTGGCAGCCCTAAAAAAAGTGTCTTCATTATTGAACCATATTTCAAAAATAATGAAAGCTTGGCGGCTGTAGTTCAAAAATTACAAAATATGGTCGGAAAAGTGTTTAAACTTCGTTAACGGTAAATCGATTAATTAAAAAATTCAGGGAGACTGATCCGTTGCAGACGCTAAACACACTAGTCGTACTAAAACAAGCCGTTCAAATGAGAATATCGAAGCAGATCCAGCCTCCCTGAAATTTTTAATTACTCTTTTATTAGTCATCATTTTTTGAAGTCATTATTATTATTGAAATATGGTTCAATAATGAAGGTACGTTGTTTTATCGTGTATCGCTTAATTTTTAGTGACCGTGAACTGCCAGCTGTAATTTTTTTTTAAGGTTGCCAACACTTTACTGCACAAATGGCGACAAATTCTAATTTTGCGTTAATTCTGGGACACCCTTTATTATAAAGCGGAAAAGTTTGTATGTTTCAATTTCTATATATTTATATGTTGGTATGTATATATGAGGTAATCTACGGAACTGCCGGTACGATTTTAAAAAATTTTTCAGCAAAATGATGAATGGAACCTTCTGACGGACATAGGTTCAACTCCTTTTTTCACAATTCAAATTTCTAAACAAAAATTTCGATAAATATACAGAGAATTTTTTTGATTACTCAAATTTCAAAAAGAAAACATTTTAATAACTCAAATTTTCCATATAATTTCTTTAGGTAACTCAAAATTTAATTAAAAATATCAATAACTTAAATTTAATTACGATAAATCAAATTTTCTACAAAAATATTTCGATAGATAAAAATTTCTATAGAAACTGTTAAAAAAATCCAATCTTTCCTTTTATAGAAATTATTTTGATTTTTCAAAAATTGAATTAATTTTTAAAAGATTTATTGTCAGGCCCACAATGTCAGCAGGAACATTTCTTTCGCATATTTATATTGAAAACAATAACAAAAAACTAAAGTTTGTTTTTGTTTTCAATATATGTAAATATACGAATTAAATGTTATGGTCGACATCGTGGCCCAGGCAGTAAGTGCAAATTGCTCGCTTGTTTCCATTTACTATAAAAGAATTATAACCTAAATATTCTATAGAAGTTTTATTAATGGGCTTATGCTCCAAAATTAATAAATAAATGAAATGAATTCAGTTGCCTATAAAATTTTTATCGATATCTTAATTTTTCTATTGTTATAAAAAATATTGAATAAGTTAAATTTTTCAATAACTAAAACTGTTTCAAGTAACCGAAACTCATGAATATTTTTATTATCAAACTTCAAGAAAAATGTTTCATTATTTACCAAATTATATTTTTTATTAATATTAAAGAATTTCCATTCACACACATTAAGCTGTCTTCATTCAAAAGTATTTTACTTTTTTCAAACTTATATCACACCATACGTGTGAGTTTTTTGTTACTGACACAATCACAAAAATGTGAGTTTGATGAGCCAGTTTGATGTGTGACCATGCCGCCATATAACTTCAGCTTATTATTAAAAGTTAATCTTTAACTTTAATTTTTTATTGAAAATTTTTCAAACCTAAAATTTTCTTTAGAAATTTTATCGATAACCTATTTTTTACAGATACATACATATTTTCCAATAATTTGAAATAACTGTAAAGTTTTCTTTCTACTGACAGCTACAAGCTATAAATTTTATCTTCGATGGAATATTCAAAAGAGATCCAACTCTACCTAAAAACTTTGTCTCTTTTTAAGACGAATATTTGTTGAAGCTATGCTTTAGTTCACTCTTCATTTATATACTTGTATCCAATAAAAATTATATTTTTACAAGAGATTTTAAGTTAAGTAGACTTTACAATTTTAAAGTGTGGGTGTGTGGTTGATTGCTTTTTTCAATTTGGTTTATTTTTAATTCGTTATTTTCTCTCTCTTCTTTTTTGTTTAAAACATTTTATTGACATATTCAGAGGAGTTAGTTGAATTGTTTCTAGTATGCTAAAAATATTTATATCGTATAAAGATTAAACCTACATAAAGTGCTGGTTGTCGAGATAATTTACATTTAAAATAAAATATTTACACATATGTATATTAGGGCGGGTTGATTTGTATGGATGAAAAAAAAAAGAAAAATCGTTTTTTACTTGGGTGAATATTTTTTTAATGTAAAAAATTTTTGAGTGTAGAAAATATAAAGTGAAAAGAACTACCTTACTAAACAATTTTATTCAGAAAATTCGATTTCTTTTTGGAAAAAGCTATTTTTTCAAACATTTATTTTTTTTGGCAAAGGCGGGCATATACATTTTCAAGTCGAAAGGCGCGGATTAGGATTTCATTTTAGATACATGGTTTTTTCGGAGAATTTTATGTAGTTTACGATTTTAACAAAAAAAAAAATCGACCCGCCCTAATGTATATCCATATACATACATACAGTTACAGACAAATAAATAGGATCACTGCTATAAAGATTTTGTGTTGTAACGGAAACCAATACTTTATACTTCGGTGTCTTGCTCATGGTTTTCCATCACTGCCAAGCAAATTAATTTAAGATTCGTCGGACTATAAAACGTTTCGCTATTTTTTCACGAGCATAGAATTTTCAGACTTTAAATGTGTTTTAGCAAATATGCGATTTTGCCGATGACTTTTTTTAACATGGACCCCTTCTTCAATATATCATGAACATATCTTTTTTTTTATTAAACTGCGTCTAACAGCTAATAGCTGCATCGCGTTTAAAAGCAGCGTTACCAATTTAGCGCGTTTAATTTATTTTTTTTTTTATATCAATACAAAGAAAGCGTTCATGGCCAGTTAAATACATATCGTCAGCTCATTATTGGTTCGGCGTATACACCAAAAAGTCGGAGTAGAGAAAAACGACATAGAAGGTTTACATGAAGATTTCTCAAAATGTATACGACAGAAAATTCTTAAATTTTATCCGCTGCTTTGTTTAGAAGAAAAATGTAAATTTTTGTCAACTTTCATGAATGAAGTTACAAGTTAATAGTATTATATTAAAAGTGAATAATATTATTTTGTGCCGCATACGCCACTTTTCTAAAAATATTTTTAAAAAGTAGCTTTTTGTGCTGGATACGTATACTTATTGCTATGCATTGAGTAAATTGCTGAAATAAAAGTTTCTATATTAACGATCTAATAAAAAGTCAACATTGATGATTTTTTTCTTTTATTTGGTTTTATTTATATTTTTATATTTTTAATAATTTTAGAAATTTTTACTATTTCTTAACACGTGTTTATTACTTTTATACAAATATTTTTTTCTTGTTGTAATTTTATTTTGCTTTTGCTCATGGTCCAATTACATATTAGGTCTATGCAGAAATACAACAACTAAAAAAACAACACGCACTTTGTTTGTGTATATGTAATATGATGAAGATATCAAAAACAATTGCATGAATGAAGCAAAGCAAGAGTTATATTAATTTTGTACGTTTTTTATGAAAAATTTGGTACAATCGCAAAATAGTGGCGTGTAGAGCAAAACAATACTTAAAACGTTTTAAAATAGTTGATATGGAGCAAAATGAATGCTTAATATCTCAGAAACTATAAAAAATTTCGCGAAACAGGTTTGTGATTTAGAAAGGGGGTATTAAAAAAATATATTCCTCATACCTATCTAGCTTACCGGTAATTTTATGTACTACGAGATATCTCGAATTGTCGGCAATAAAGGCTCAGTTAGCCGGCAGTTACAGTAACGTTGCAAATCAGCTGTTTCATTTTGTTGTATTTAAAGCAATTAGAATGATTATAGTTAGCAGTAAGATGTTACGTCTCAATCTGTAAGAAATAGATTGGTCTTACTTTTTTACAGTAAGGTTACTGTTACTGTTACTCCCGGCTAACAGAGCCTTAAAATAGTTACTACTACAGTTATACCGTAGTGCTCTTTGCAATAGTTAAATCAAACAATTCTCTATGCCGAAATAACTAAATGGAGTCACCTCGCTATGCCATGTTAAAATTTTATTATGTGTAATAAAATCAATGTTACTACGAGTTATCTCGTAGCCGGCCTCATCGATACGGATGTCGACTACGAGATAACTCATAGTCGACATTCAAAATCAAAATATGCAAAAATATGCATTTTCACTAAAATATGCAAAAACAAATCGATGCCATTTTAACGCAAATTTAATGATTCGGAAAGATAAGTGGTCGACAGCGATTTTAGACTATCGACAAAAAACATGCATTTGCATGGCACTCGAAGCCGATGTGACATTGCAGACGTTGAGAACGCCAGTAACACATATCGTTGACGGCGACCAAAATTTACTAAAATTGAATTCAACGGCGGCGGCGAAAATACAACCGTCGGCTATACCAAATAATGTTAAGTGCGACTTTAATGTTTGTTGTTTGCAACGAGCTTTAAAAACATTCCTATATTTTATAAAAATGTTATAGCAAAGCAAAATAATTAAACAATAAAAAAATGTGCCAAGAACTAAATATTATTATTTCTTGTATTTTTAATTGTTTTTTAATGTGTTAAAATCAGGGACCGAAAATAACAGTTATATTGGAATTTTAAAACAAAAAAAGCATAAAGAAGTAAATGTCGAAAAACTGATTCAAGTATACCATATTGATCCTTATAAACTTGTCTATGATAAAATATATTGATTTTTATTGTTTCGATCACAATTATCAGTTATTTGTTGATTTTTATTTTTTTGAACAAAAATAAGAGTTATTTTTTCATTTTGAATTTTTTGGACCAAAACTAACTTTTATTTTTTGATTTTAAATTTTTTCGAGCAAAATAGCAGTTATTTTTTAAAGAAATGTACGTGTAATAATAGTTTAGTTGATTTTAAATGTTTATTTTAATGTGTAATCATCACTGGGATCTCTTACTCCCAGTCTACAACTGACATGAAATGCTTAACATTAACAGTAATATGATGTTACTGTTAAGTATAGACTCATCATGTTATAGGTTTTCTCATGTTATAACACGGTTGTTAATGCAAATGTTTTAACAACGCTTTTATAACATCGTGTTATAACAGCAAATCATGTTAGTTGTAGACGTGGAGTAATGCACATTAAAATAAATATTTAAAGTCAACTAAATTATTATTACACGTACATTTCTTTAAAAAATAACTTCTATTTTTACTCGAAAAAATTAAAAATCAAAAATAACTGTTATTTTGGTCGAAAAAATACAAAATAAAAAAAAAAAAGTTATTATTATTGTTCAAAAAAATAAAAATAAAAAATAACTGTTATTTTTGATCGAAAAAATAAAAATCAAAAAATAAAAGTTATTTTTGTTCAAAAAAATAAAAATCAATAAATAACTGTTTTTATCTGACTTTCATGAAAAAAAAGAATAACTGTAACGGTCCCCGGTTAAAATTTTCTCGCCCCATTTTTATTCGTGAGTTTATTTGACAGTTCAAAGCGGGAACTTTTCTCACAAAAATGTTACAGACACACTTTTTCTCTAAATTGCCGAGTAATTTCCTTACGTGACAGCTAGTACTCGCCAATAAAGTTACAGACACAGACAATATATGGCATTTTAGTTTCATTTCACACATTTTAATCAAAAATTTTCTCAACGCGAGAGTTACAGAACATGGGCACTGGTTAATGAAAAATAACTTTAATAAATTTTTTTTTTTTAATTTCGAAAATTGAGTTAGTAACTCTTTTTCATTGTCCGTAACTGTATGTATACAAAAGATCTTCCCCCGTATTTATAAACGATTATTAAATTTAACAAACGTTTATTAAGCCAAATTTTCATACAAAATTTGTGTTGTTAACTTTTATTAAATTTAAATTTTTTTATAAATACAGGCACTTATATTTAAACCAAGTACATATACAATATCAGCCAATAATTAATCATTAGTTCAAATTAAAGTACGTTTAATCAAGCAAATATTCTTACATCGCATCAAATGCAATGTTTAAGAATAAACTGTGTAGGTTAAGTTACATAAAAAAACTCTCTTCTTGAGGTTTAGATGATGTTTTTCAATGTATCTGAATATCATACTATATATACATACATACAGTGCCGGTCAAAAAAATAGTACCAATAGTTTATTATATGTTCATCGCATTTACAGTATTGATTTTCATAGAAATGGGACGTGGTAACCATTGTACACCTGCAAGACGTGCTTTTATAAAAAATAAGGTTTCTGAGCATGAATCATATACTGAAATAAGAAACTTTATTGGGTGCTCCAATAAAATGATTGTGAATGCAATAAAATTTACTAAAAAGTCGGAAACATGTGGTCGCAAGAAAGTTTTGCCACCATAAATGGTTAAGCGTTTGGTCAGACAATGCAAGAAGAGCCCGTTTATGCCAGCTACAGAGCTAAAATAGGATCTAAGTGTGACCGCAAAAGTTGAAACTATTCGTCGGAGGTTGCGAGACAACTTGAATGCCTGTAGTCTCCGAAAAGTGCCCCTGCTCTCACGTAAGCATGTTGTAAAACGTTTGGAGTTTGCTAGAACTCATTGGAATGACCAACTGAAAAGTGGATCCTGTTATTTGGACAGATGAATCCAAGGTTGTTTTATTTGGAGGTAAAGGATCGCGTTATTACGCTGAATTCAATCCAAAATTCAAAACGAAAACCGTCAAACATGGTGGTTCAAGCATTATGGTATGGGGGTGCTTTTCCTACTATGGAGTAGGACCCATATATTGAATCAGAACAGTCATGGATAAGAAACTATACGTTAATATCCTCCAGGAAGTAATGCTACCATATGTTTCTAAGGAAATGCCGCTTCGGTGGGTGTTTCAGCAAGACAATGAACCAAGCATACCAGCAAACTTGCCAAAAGTGGTTTCAAGACAATAAAATAAACGTTATGGAATGGCCAGGCCAGCTCAGTCCTCAGATCTAAATCCAATCGAGAACTTATGGACAGATATAAAGAAGGGAGTATCCCAAATACAACCAACAAGTTACAAAGCCCTTTGGGTGGCAGTTCAGCAAATCTGGAACAGAATTTCGAAGGAGAGGTGCCAAAATCTAGTGAAATCGATGCAAAAACGTTGTGCAGAGGTTATTATCAATAATGGCCACGAAACAAAATATTAATTTCAATATGAGAAGACATCATAAAAAACAGAATTCAAAATTTTTAATTTATTTTTAGTTTAAGTATTAATTTTTAATAGAATAAGAGCTGTAGTCCAATTTTTTGACTGAGTGTTTTTTGAATTGTTTTGAAAAAGTAACAAATTTTATATCAAATAAAAAACCAAATCAATTGCTTATTAAATATTGTGTGACAGTCCTGTAAGTATCTTATGACAAGTATTCAATGAAATCAGTTTGGGCTATTTACAAATATCTAACGAAGAACTTTTTTCTATATCCTGGTGCTATTTTTTTGACCGCAGCTGTATGTACATAGTTTGCAAGTACATACTCTTGTTAGCATACTGAATTTAAAAAATATTATATTTCCTATCATGCAAAAAACAAGTTTAATTAACACTTACAAATTTACAAAGTTTATAATTATTAGTTATTGTATGTATTTGTTTGTGCTTTTGTTTTACTAAATTTTTATCTTCACAGTGTTTAGAAGTCATATAGACAAATTAGTATTTACCTTTTCTTTCTACGCTGCCTTCCCGGCTCTCTTCCCTGTTAGTTGTTTCAGCTGTAAAGAGAAAATAAATGAAAATTTTTCTTATTAATAACAGCTCTATTTTATATGAAATTAGTTAAACAGTTTAACATTGTATGCATGTACATTAGGGCTATAACTTTTTCACACTTTTTGCGAATATCAGTATAGTCGTGTAGAACATTTAAAGTTATTAATAAAAAATATGATAATTTTTTCGGATTGTTAAAAAATTTCACGCAGGGATCGGGTTTATCTCACGGAAATTTTAAAAAATATACACCTAATATTTTTATAAATGTATTCCTATACGTATCACTTAAATGCTATTTTGGAATTTATCCACTTCTTTAGATTTAAAAATTTTCATACGTTGTAAACCGTAAGATCATCGAGTTTTAAAATTTCTTGGAAGGTTTTAGAAATTTCCTTTCCTGCGAGAGGTTTTTTTCGTAAAACGACGGGAGACTAAAACATTCATGGCCACTCCGTGGTACTATGCCAAAAATTTGGTTATTGCCCCAATGTTCATACATAAATACTTTTGGTTTAATTTTAATCGCTAATCGAAAAAAGCCAATTTTAAATTAACCGATCAGTTAATCGGGTAGTAATTAATCGGTTATGTAGACGACATGTTTTTTACATCTGACTTGTCAACTTTTCAAGTAACATGTAATTGTGCATGTCTGTCAAAGTCTGTATTCGGTCACAAACGTACATGTAATTTGCTTCTGACATTGGCTCTTTTTTTTGGCATAGTTACTGCAAACCAAAATAAAAATGCCGCCACGAACATTTTTATTTACGCCGTAAAAAGTTTAGCCATCTTAACATATTTTTCTTTTAATTCAAAGATACCAATTTATGATATTAAATTAAAACGGTCGTGTACGGTCGCCTTTATTAGGCATAATCCATAAATTTTTGTAGGCTTAATAGCAAGTGCAACCGGCATTTTAGGAAAATCAAATGAAATTCTTACACCAAAGAATTTTTAGTGTCTTCTTTTTATAATTTTTATTTAAAATAATTGAAATTATCTAAGAAATTTTGAAACATTTTAATATCTTATCTTTCGATAACTCAAAATTTCTAAGTCTGGCTTCACACTATGAAAGTTTTCTTTCAGTGAGGCTGTGTTTATTGGTGAGAGCGGAGAGAAGAATAGCATTTTCTCTTTACCTCCCACCAATAAACTCAAAATTTCTGAAAGAAAACTTTCAGTTTGAACTCAGACTAAAGAAAACCTTTAGATTAAAAATCAATTCACATTTTTGTATTAAAATTTCGATAATTTGAATTTTCTAAAAAAAAAAAAAATTTCGATAACGAAAATGTTATACATAAAATTTTTCGATAACTAAAATTTTGTATAGAAAATCTTTAGATAACTGAAATTTTTCAAAAATTTTTAAAGAACTCAATTTCTTTAAAGAAAAGTCTAATGAATTTAAATTTTTTAAGAAAATTTTTTGAGAAATCCAATTTTCTTTAGATAACTCAAATTTTTAATAGAAAATATAATGAAAGTCCAGTTTTTTGAAGAAATCTTTGAATAACTAATGTGCGGTTTCCACAATACGTGTAAAATTAAGATCAAAAGCGCTAAAAAAAAACTGAGTGCTCTTCATTGAAACTTTACTAAACGTTCAATTACTTGTATTGTAGAAACCGCAGATTAAATATGTACTTTTAAAATCTTTTGACAAATCAAATTTTTTATAGACTTTTTTACAACCAACATTTTATATAGTCTTTCAATAATTAAAAAAGTCTTTCAAAATTTAAAACAAGTTTTACTATTTATTAAAAAACAAATGATCAAAATCTCAAATTTTCTTTGGAAGCCATTTCGATATATGTAGTACATAAAAAATTGTTATTCATTGTCTCCATAATTTCCTATAAAAATTTTATATAGATACAATATAAAAAATATTTATTTGATAACTCCCTCAAACACACGATTAAATATTCCAACTCAATCTGCTTAAAAAAATATTCCTAAATGCGTGGTAGATATACATACACTGCGCATTCTCATAATTTCTTTTTTTGAAATTGACTTGCACATTTATTATTTTTCAAGTTATTCTTATCTTAAGATAATACTAGAAAACAACCAGATGGCATTTGAAGTTTACAGATAAAATCTGGCAAATTTGAAGTAGACTAATTTACATTATAAACTCCTGCAAATGCATTATTTCACTTGACTGACATTCTTTCTAGATTTCAATTAAAAAGAAAACACAGAAAAGTATTGTTAAGTATGTAGACATTTTTGAGATATAAAAAATCCAACAAATGCTGAGGAAAGTGATTTGAATGTAAGAGCACGTAGAGTACGAGTATTTATAATTTATAAAGCCTTACAAATTTATATTGAAACACACTTTGTTTTATTTATGTATGAGAGGGTAAGCAAAAAAGTTATTTACAAATTTGATATACGAGAGCGGCCCAACAAGTACCGCACTGGATTTTGTGAGAAAAAAAATCCATTTATTTTTCAAAGTAGTCTCATTTGAGCTCTAAACATTTTGTCCAGGCAAAGACTATAGATTTATTAATCTAGATAGATTTATAAATCTATAGTCTTTGTTCCAACGTTTCTCCTAATTGATCATCCCTCCAAAAAAAAAAAAAAATAAGATTTGTCAAGGTTAACAAAATAGGTATTTGTTTGTTAGATGATTTCATTGTTGGAGTTAAATCTTTTTCGCCGAACCGTCTAAATGCAAATAATAGGGCGGATGAAGGTGCAATTCGTATCCTAATTCATAGATTTTTTGCCATGGAAATGGCAAATTACATTATTTATAGATAGAGCAAATTAAGTATGTATTTGGGGTTTTAATCGAGAAAAACTTAAATTTAAAAAATCAGTTGATGTAAATTTGACAAACTGTGATGACTAGGGATGCGATTTCCATGCAAATGCATGTTTTTTGTCGATAGTCTAAAATCGATGTCGACCACTTATCTTTCCGAATCATTAACCTTGCGTTAAAATGGCATCGATTTGTTTTTGCATATTGTTGCATATTTTAGTGAAAATGCATATTTTGATTTTAAATGCATGTTTTAACATTTTTGAGTGATATATTTTTTTTAAATTTCCATATTATAAACAAAAGTTCTTCAAAAAGTTTCAAAATTGTATTAAAAAAGAATCGTCAAAAAAATTTTTTTAAATCAATAAATAAATTATTTTGGAGCTCTGCTTAAAATACAAGATTTCGACAAAAGATCCTTAAAATGTTACCCGATGCAGCAGCTTACATGGTTAAGGCTGCCAATTTGCCTTAACGAATTCACTGCCAACTACGAGTTATCTCGTAGTCGACATGACATCCGTATCGATGAGGCCGGCTACGAGATAACTCGTAGTAACATTGATTTTATTACACATAATAAAATTTTAACATGACATAGCAAGTTGACTCCATTTAGTTATTTCGGCATAGAGAATTGTTTGATTTAACTATTGCAAAGAGCACTACGGTATAACTGTAGTAGTAACTATTTCAAGGCTCTGTTAACCGGGAGTAACAGTAACCTTACCGTAAAAAAGTAAGACCAATCTATTTCTTACAGATTGAGACGTAACATCTTACTGCTAACTACAATCGTTCAATTGCTTTAAATACAAGAAAATGAAACAGCTGATTTGCAACGTTACTGTAACTGCCGGCTAACTGAGCCTTTATTGATGACAATTCGAGATATCTCGTAGTGCATACAATTACCGGTAAGCTAGCTGGTATTGAGCTAGTCTATCAGTGCTGGGGTTCCGTGTTCGATTCCCGCCAGAGACTCTGGTTTCATTCCTGTAGACAAGCGTAGAGCTTCGCGGGATTAGCTTAGGGAATTAATTAAAAAAAAAAACCTATAAATAGCAAATTACAACCTAAATAAAATTTTTTAGTGTTTACACAATATTGTCGAATTATTTCTCGTTATGAATAAAAAACTTGAACTGGCCTCAGGGGTTGGTTTCATAAAAACAGCCATGACAGCGAATGAGTTAAACAATTTATCCAAAACTTTAACATATTTCATTCTTGGCACATGGGTTACACCGAGTTGCAGAGAGAATTAGAAGAAAATTCGATAATAAACCTCGAATATATTGGTGAATCTATAACTAAATTGGAGTGATTTAGTTCACCTAATAGTCAACTAAAGTCAATTGATATGGCAGAAAGGAAGAAAAAAAATTAAACCTATGAATAACAATAAAATAAAAACAATAATAGATTTTCTAAAATCTTAGGAAAAGGTTTCCTGATGAGCTGGCCTAAGCAACCAGTGAAATGCGCATAGAAGCTGGCTTTCCCTCAACAATAAATTTCAGTGTATTTATCAAATATGAGAAATTGGGAATTTAGCACGTCATACAGAAATCGTATTAATGATAAATTTTGTATTCCCGTAAATAACTTTGATAATATACCCGCATGTGCACGTAAACTGAATTGGCAAATTTGTTTTTTTTTTGTTGTTTTCTTACGAAGACAATAGAATGAACAATTTGTTTTTTAATTTGGTTTTTTTTTTTTTTACCCACTTACAACTACAATTCGAGTCGTACCCAACCAATTGTAGGGGGATGTAAGAAAAGATAAACTCACTGTTTATTGTTGGTGTTTTGTTTAAGCTTTGATATTGTTACAAGTAAGACTTTGGGTGTTTAAAATTCTTATTCGCTTTGGGGTTTTTTTCGTATAATATTTTTAGCTTTTCTAAAATCTTTGGAAATGGTTTCCTGATGAGCTGGCCTAAGCAACCAGTGAATTGCGCATAGAAGCTAGCTTTCCCTCAACAATAAATTTCAGTGTATTTATCAAATATGAAAAATTGGGAATTTAGCACGTCACACAGAAATCGTATAATAATAAAAACAATAATAGTAATTTTCATTTTTTTTGTTTTAAATCTCTATATACGAGTGTTCGCCTAATGGTCAAAATTCGACCATAAATTTTAAGGTTCATATATACAGTGCCGGTCAAAAAAATAGCACCAATACCATATTCTATGTTCATTCTAGTGAAAACTAATATATTGTGCTAATTATTTTGAATTAAGTATGCAATACTGTTGTAATATGTATATTCTCTCTGAGCGTCATTATTTTTTCCAAAAAATAATACCGGTTCTTTTCCAATGATCGAAATTATAAAAAAACTCAACATCAGTGCAGTCATTAAAATAGCACCGAATAACAAAAATTCTTTAAAAAATATTAATAGTGATTTAATAGTTGAAATAAAAGGATCAAATACTAAAGGTAAAAAAAATAAAAAAATTCATCGCATATTACATTATTGATTTTCATAGAAATGGGACGTGGAAAGCATTGTACACCTGCAAAACGTGCTTTTATAAAAAAATGGTTTCTGAGCATAAATCATATTCTTAAAAAAGAAACTTGATTGGGTGCTCCAATAAAATGATTGTAAATGCAATAAAATTTACTCAAAACACGGAAACACGTGGTCACAAGAAAGTTTTGCCACCATAAATGGTTAAGCGTTTGGTCAGACAATGCAAGAAGAGCCCGTTTATGCCAGCTACAGAGCAAAAAAAGGAGCTAAGTGTGACCGCAAGTGTTGAAACTATTCGTCGGAGGTTGCGAGACAACAACTTGAATGCCTGTAGTCCCCGAAAAGTGCCCCTGCTCTCACGTAAGTATGTTGCAAAACGTTTGGAGTTTGAAAGAACTCATTTGGAATGACCAACTAAAAAGTGGAGCAATGTTATTTGGCCAGATGAATCCAAAGTTGTTTTATTTGGAGGCAAAGGATCGCGTTCTTACGTCAGAAGACCCCCTAACGCTGAATTCAATCTAAAATGCACAACGAAAACCGTTAAACATGGTGGTTCAAGCATTATGGTATGGGGGTGCTTTTCCTACTATGGAGTAGGACCTATATATTGAATCAGAACAATCATGGATAAGAAACTTTACGTTAATATGCCTCAGAAAGTAATGCTACCATATGTTTCTAATGAAATGCCGCTTCGTTGGGTGTTTCAGCAAGACAATGACCCGAAGCATACCAGCAAACTTGCCAAAAAGTGGTTCCAGGACAATAAAATAAACGTTATGGAATGGCCAGCTCAGTCCCCAGATCTAAATCCAATCGAGAACTTATGGACAGATATAAAGAAGGGAGTATCCCAAATACAACCAACAAGCTACAAAGCGCTTTAAGTGGCAGTTCAGCAAATCTGGACCCAAATCTAGTGCCAAAATCCAGTGAAATCGCTGCAAAAACGTTGTGCAGAGCTTATTATCAATAATGGGCACGCAACAAAATATTAATGTCAATATGAGAAGACATCAAAAAAACAGAATTCAAAATTTTTTAATTTATTTTTAGTTTAAGTGTTCATTTTTAATAGAATAAGAGCTGTAGTGCTATTTTTTTGACTGAGTGTTTTTTAAGTTATTTTAAAAAAGTTAAAAAATTTATGTCAAATAAAAAACCAAATCAATTGCTTTTTATTAAATATTGTTTGACAGTCCTGTAAGTATCTTATGACAAGTATTGAAAGAAATCAGTTTGGCCTATTTACAAATATCTAACGAAGAATTTTTTTCTATATCCTGGTGCTATTTTTTGGACCGCAGCTGTATATGAATTTACATGTTTTGAGCATTCCTTTTTTCCATCATAGTGGATCGATTTGGCAAGGGACCAACCTCTGGTTCATATTCTATCTTCTACTATAAAAAATATCAGAAAATATCAATTGAAAATCAAAAAAGTATCATAAAATCTCCTTTGTAAAATGTATTCCACTAAGGACATTGCATTTTATTTTTTTTTTTCTATGTCTAATATTAACGAAAATTAATCAAAAAACCAGATGTTGAACGAAAAAGTACCAAAAAGCTCCCCTTACATGTTCTTATTCATTTTTCATCTTATAGGTTTTAATTCACTCAGGACCCTGCACCTATAATATTATGTTTCTAAGTTAAATAAATCATCACATGCAGCACGGAAAAGAAAAATAAAGAAATTTAATTTCCCGAAAACCGGTTTCTTAAGAATGTCGAATAATCGAGCACCCTATTTTTTTATTATTTGATAATTGAAAAAAAAAACAAATTTTGTATTTTGTACATATGTGTTAGTAGCTAATTTAAGCGCTTATTACTCCGAAAATATTGAACAGATTTTAATAAAATATATATTGTGCACTCCTGTAAGTAAATATCTTTCAAATCGTGTGTGTTTTTTTCAAATCGGTTGACATATAGAGGAGGAAAGTGTTCTTAACTGTTTTGCCTTAGCCGATTTATATATAGATAACAGTTAAACAGTTAAGAACACTTTTCTCCTCTGTATGTCAACCGATTAGAAAAAAACACACACCATTGCATGAGTGATGACGTTTAAATTTTGTTGTAGTGACCATCATTGTATGGTAGAAATATTGAATAAAAAAAATAAAAAACAAAATTAAAAATACAAAAATTTGTGGATTTTTTATTTAAAATTTTTCTATATGACCTTAAGCCAAACAACAACAATCATATCGGCTATATTTGTAAAAAGATCGTCAAAAAAAAATAAGTTTCTGCAAAAGTGTTAGAAAACAAATAAAATTTAAAACTACCCATATTTTCAGAGTTATTAATAACTCTATATACATACATACATACATATTAAACAACTTGTTCCGAGTAATAAGTTAAAAGAATTAAATAGAATAATATGGCGATCATTGAAAAAGCTAATAAAATAAATTAAGCCATATGCATACTAGTAATCTGAAACTGTCGATGGTTTTTGCCCATCGTATTACCATCGATAGTTTTCAGTACTATCGATAGTTTTTGTTTTTCTCAAACTATTGTTTTATGCTATGTTCATACGACGATATAAACCACTTTCGCTCTCTGAAACTAGATTGCCAAACATGTTGTTCATACGATTCATTCTTTTTTCATTTTGACATTTTTTTGTGTTGTTTGTGTGATTTTATTTAAAACACTTTAAAATGAATGTTAATATTAAAAATATGTATATTATTTAATACTTTTATTATTATTATTATTATTTTATAATAACCACTTTATTTTATTTTACATCAATTTTTATTTTGTTTTTTAATTTCTTTTGAGAGCTAGCTCATATAAAACTAACGATAATTTTTATCAAAATTTGAGATGATAGTTCATTTTTCCTGTTTCGCAGCATGTTTCTTCCGTACATGACAACATACACAAAGCAAATAAAATTTTTTTGTCAATCACAACTGGAGACTATCAAATAATCAGCCATCAAATAAAAAAATCAAAACTTTTTGATTTTCATCAAGCATTGCCGACAACGCGTATGTGTACCCGAAAAAGAACGACTGCACGCACACAACTATGTGATTGATGTATTTATTTGATAGTCTCCCGGGCGTTTTATATTTAAGTATATTCCATATGTACATATTTGAGTTTGGCATTTTTATTAAATCCTTTTTATATTTATCAGCATCAGTTTGAATTATTAAATTTTAAATAATCTTTAAAAATAAAAGAGTAACTTGCAAAAATTAATTTTCCAGTGAACATTAAAACTTTGTTACATTAAAAAATTCTTTCCACATTTGCGAAAGAATGTGGAAGGACCAAAAATTTTACCAAATGCTGAAATGCTGAATCTGAAATTTTTTGCCAAAAAGTCTGCAAATTTATTTAATTTTCCTTACATTCGAATTGGGTACTTAATTTATGTACTAACATCGTCCTCAATTGCGTTATAATCTTAAAAAAAAATTTTTATTTAAAAATCATTTTTTTTTTAACTTTGGTCTTTAATTCTTCATAGTGGAATATTTTTCAAATAAAAATTTATTAACCAAACACACACATTACAAACACTGCATATAATATTGAATAAAACTAATCTTTTTTTCTTTCGTAGAAGCGCTGACTTAATAACAGTTGTCTCTTTTCAATGTTACAACTATTTCAGTATCGCTTAAAGTTAGTTTATTATTATCAAACAAACAAAAAATAATCGTCTTTTAAGTGTTAATCAAAAAATCGCCATTTTTGGAGCAAAAATCGGCAAATCGGCACTTTGATAATTTAGTGGCAAAAAATCGACAAAATGCCGATAAATCGGCAAATATGGCAGGCCTGATGAAAACTTGATTGACAGAAAACTTGATTTATGTCATTTCTTTCTATCACCAACGTGAAAATGTGACTATTCAGGCATTCATTTCTTGTAGGGTATTAACCAACACTTAAAACCGAGCAAAAGTGAATGGGCTTAAACCTGCAACCCTAACGTTAGTCGATTCGACTAACAAACAGCGTTTTACATTTTTATGCAGTATTCTATAAAAATGTTCCTAATAAATATTTAAAAAAAAACTATATTTTACCAAAAAAATAAAAACATTTTTTGTTGGATTTCCATTTAAAGCAAACAATGTATTTTTACCAAACCAACTAGTATTTTTTTTTATAGATACTAAAAATAACGGTTATACATACATGTTAGACTTTTTGACTAATGATTTGTGTTTACGCATAAAAAAAAAACAAGGTAAGGGTTCTTGGGTTAATGTGCTGGTTTACTAATGTGAACTTTAGCTTTTTTTACATAAGGGGGTAAGACTATAATTCAGAAACATTAGTTTTTAAAAAAATTAATTTAAAAGATATGAAAAAAATACAATGTTCTAAACTTCTTGAATAAAATATGTTAAGACTCTGATAAATTAAAATTTAATTTTTTTTTAAATAAGATAAGCATTACTGAAGTATGAAATATATACATGGAAGTATTTTTACGATTATTAAAAACATAATCACCCCTATTCTGCGTTTCGATTCGGATCGAAATTTTCTCCGTTTTTGGCAACTTTGGTATTCTGTGCCCATATTCTGTAACTCCCGCGTTGAAAAACTTTTCGATTGAAATGTGAGAACTGAAACAAAAATACCATAAATTGAAACAAACATGTTTTTCTCACTAAACTGTTACTGTATCATTTTTGGTGTGTAATAGCTGTAACGTAAGGAAATTACACACCAAAAATGATACAGTAACAAGTTTAGTGAGAAAAACATGTTTGTTTCAATTTATGGTATTTTTGTTTCAGTTCTCACATTTCAATCGAAAAGTTTTTCAACGCGGGAGTTACAGAATATGGGCACAGAATACCAAAGTTGCCAAAAACGGAGAAAATTTCGATCCGAATCGAAACGCAGAATAGGGGTCAATTTTCACAATTTGTGCCAAGAAACCCCATTTTTATGGTAAACTTTGGTTTCTGACGATTTATATGGGACTCTACTAATTTTATGGTACATATAAAGTTTTATTTGTTAAAAGTCTCTTACAGATTTTGTTATAAATGTTTTGTATTTTGTGGGAAATATTATTAGTTTAAAAACAATCGATAGATATTGATGGTTTTTAAAAAACTATTGACTATCGATAGTTTCAGACCACTTATGCACACCTATAAAACTTTTTCAAGTTTTTCGCAACTACCAAATTAAAATAAATGTTTTTTCCGAATTCTTTTTTTTACATAAAAAATAATTTTTTTTCTCAAAAAATATGATTAAAGTCGTTAAAAAACCATTTTAAATTTTAAGTAAATACCTATGAGAAAAATTTAATAATAAATGCCTAGAAATTGGGTTAGCTGGGTGTAAGAAATAAATAAATGTATAATTTATAAATTAAATATAGGAAATATCTAATGATGGTTATACAAAAACATTTAAAAACTTTAAAAAAAAAAAAAATAATAGCAAACGTCAAAAACAAGAAAATAGTTATAAGCAAGCATGAAAAAGCTAATTGTATTTACGATTCTGACTGATCTGCCCTTAAAAAGATTGGTAAAGCATCAATACCTATGTTTATTCAACATAACTTGGCTCAACTGAACTCTGAGTATTAGTGGATTTTTGTACAATAATGGCACCGAATTTTTTATTGAAATTTTTTATTTAAGTTCATCAAATTTTATTATTTTTAGTGAATGAACTTGAACTCGGATCGAATTTTCATGTTTCGAGAATAACCATTCTGATGATGGGAATCAGAATTCTTTGCCGTTCTACTGTTTGCGCAACTGCAATTTTTGTCAGTCTATAGTCAAACATCAATCTTGAACCAATGGAATTGGTGGATCGAAATTTGCTTAAATTGATTAAGGATAGTTTACACTATTATACCTTGTATTAATACATCTGAAAACCTCAAGTAATATGAGAAAGTGTGGTAGTTAGAATGCAATGTGTAATAAAAACGAAAAACAATTTAACATCTCATACGACTTCATAATTTTTTGAAATTTGAATGAAATAAATAAATAAATAATACTTTTCATTTGCTCAGGGTTGCATTGTAACAAAGGCATGTTCATGTGTGATAGTGTGAACAAAAACTGTAATGTTGGATTAGATTAGATTTTTGACAGTAGCACCAAAACTCATTAGATTTCTATCTCACAAAGTAGTATGGAATACGTAAGACTTGTGTGATAGTTTGTTTGGGTAACTAATGTGAACTTTAACTTTTTTGCATAAGGGGCAAGCATTTGCAGAATCGTTTGACAGACTTTTACTAATTTTAATCAAGAAGAATCCTAGCAATCAGAAAACAAGTTCCCTTTCTAGGAATGTTTGCCACAAAAAACATTACATAATCTCTGGATACTTTCAGTTTCCTCACCACATCCTTCAAAAACTTCTAATTCATTTTATAAAAAAAAACTCTTACAGAAAAAGTATTTACTGCATTTTCAAAATCCAATCCAGTAAAATCAGTTATGGAGCTGTTCTGCATATAAAATCATAAAAATTTTTGGACCAAATGAAAACAACATTTTTTCTTTTTTATAAAATAAATCTGGGTTTTTAAAAAATATTAAAATTGTGTACATGTTTACTCCTCTTCTTTTACTAGCCTGCCTTATTGGATTAAAATTTACATCTTTTTCTTAACATAACTAATTTACAATTGTATCAGCAGTAAAGTTGCCATAATTTAATGAAAGAAATTCCGAGAATTCCCGCCTAAATTTCTTGGTTCTGAAAAATACCGTATGAAATACACTAATTGCATTCCAACATTGGGTTTAGGAAGTTAGCCAAACTAAGGGAGGTTACCTTAGGGGAAGTCTCCTAGGCTGTTATGAGACATAAATATATATTACATATATACAATAATATATTTCTAGTCTGTTTTAAAAATGTTGTATGGGATCCCTCTTAAGGAATGGAGTTAGCGGCTAGGTATGTTAGAAACAAATGCTGCAGATTATAAAAAAAGTGGGTTTGGTCATACATTTTAGGAATCAATTTATTACAATTTCACGAAAATTTTAAGTTTGTATAGGAACCCCCATAAGGGGTCATTTTATACCCCATTTTATGTACCGGTTATATATATATTTAGACGCCTAATTTTCATATCCACTTTTGGTAATTTGGTTGGTTAACCGGTAACCCCGATTAACCGTGATGGCCAAATATCAGTCTTTTGTTTTTGTTTGCAATGTTTTCAAATTGTTTGCTTCGGATTAACCGTGATTACCTCTATTATCCGTGATGGCAGTTGAAAAATATTAGACAAAAAACATTACACGATTTTTTTGTGAAATTGTATTCTTTTTTTGCTTAATGTCCTTTTTTGCCTCATGTTTTCAGTAGAAAATTAAATGTATACATACTTATTTAATTTAAAAATGTACATACCCAGTCATCCAAATACTCCGACGTTGTCTGAATCAGACTTTTTTTTCAAATGTCTCACTTCATTCTTAGAGACTTCGTACAGATTTCTGTCAGACACTGAATATACGTGCTGTCTGGCCGCTTTCTGGTCGATTTCGCATGGATATGTCTAATAGATTTCTGACGGAATTCATAAAGATGTGTCTAACGGTACTTTTTTTAAATGACAATTGTCATTAAATTGAAAATAATTTTCATTTTAATTTATTGTTCAAAAAAAGTTTAAAAAATGGTACGTAATTTTTATATAGTTTTATTTTGCAATAAAATTATATCCTTCGAAATTTTTTTTAATTAACATACATATGTAGAGATGTCTCGGATTTTCTTAGCCTCAAAAAAATTCATGAGAAACAGAAAAATCGTTCTTTTGTTTAGCAAGTTTAAAACAAACACATCAAATTTTAGCTGGTATCCTTTAATAAAATAACGTGGAACAGTCCTAAGAATCGCAAGGTAATGTGAAATATCTGTGTACTAAAAATTACCTTTTGTAATGTAACTAAAACACATTTTTTTTTAGTTTTTATGCTACACTTAATATTTGTTTAGAGAAAGTGTCAAGAACAAGAATCTGCTCCTTGAATGGCATCGACAAAAAAATTTTCAACTTATCCAAGAATAGATGAAAAGCGCAATAAAGACTTAAAAGAAGTCAATTTAAACAAAATTAATTTTATTTATGTATGTACCAAAGTATAGTATGTACTATGTATCAAAGTCTGTACTTTTATCGAAAAAACTTAATAAAAAAAAACAATTTATAAAAATCTCGTTTAACTTTGAATCACATTTCTACAAGAAATTCAATGGATTTCTGTAAGAAATCTGTGCGTTTAGTCGATTAGCTATCTGTCAAAAAACATTAAGAATGTCGGCTAATATATCCGAATTTCCCATGCCTTTTAAATAGATTTCTGTCAGATATCTATCAGAAATGCTGGCAAAAACGACATGTCTGCCAGAATTCGTGGCAACCACTTCTTACATTTTTGGGTCAGAAATCTGACAGAATTCGTATACGATTCCGACTTTTTTGTCGACGTTTCTGTTAGATATCTGGAAGACGTCTGATTATTTTGCTTGCTGGGTAAACATCTTGAATTAATTTTATTAATTGTAAATATGTATGTACACCAATGTTCACTTGTTAAATAACCAAAATATTTAAAAAACTGTATAATCAAAATTGTTATTCGATTAACCGTGAAAATTGATTATCCGTAATAGTTCTGGTCCCGACCATCACGGAAAATCGAGGCCCGACTGTATATAAATATAAGACTTATATGTACTTTAAATATCAATTTCGGGCTTAACAGGGTTAAACTATTCTTGATTTATAGACAGTTTATGCAGCTCCAAATAAAAAAAGCACATAGGGTAATAGAAAATTTAAAAATAAGAAGAAAATATTAAATGGACAATTTCTCGCAAACACAGTTTTCGAGTTATTTTCATATATTCATACATACATATGTATATGCGATTTTCCACAACATTTCTGAACGTATATGACAAATATTAGTATCATTTGAAAGCTTTTGAGTTGGACTTTCTGGATATACAAAGTTTTAAGGAAGTCGGTGTTTGTTAAACAATAGAGGAGAAAATCCTTGCGCACTACCGACGGCCGGTTATGCGGAGTAGTTTTAGTAAGCAAAGCCGGTGATTGTTATTCCATAGAAGAGGATAACCTCGTAACTATGCAAATCATATTGAGTTTACAAAGAAGGTGTTATTAATTAAATTTTTATTCGAAAAAACTTTATATTGACTTCCGAAATATATTAATGTACCTCTTTGTAAAAACTGTACTGCGAGCTAAAGAGTTAGAAATTTTTAAATTAATTTCTTGTTTCCTGTACCCATATTGTGTAACTTAAGTGAGAACTTCTCGCATCGAAAAGATGTGAAACAAAATATTTCATCGTTTCTCGAAAAGTCAGAAACTCATGTCAAAAACTATCAAAAGAGATTATAGGTCGTTACGTGTCATAATATTGCACTCGAAGCCGATGTGAAATTGCAGACGTTGAGAGCGCCAGTCACACATATCGCTGATGGCGATCAAAATTTACTAAAATTCAACGACGGCGGCGAAAAACAACCGTTGGCTATACCAAATAATATAAAGTGCGACTTTAATGTTTGTTGTTCGCAAATGAGCTTTGGAAAAATTAGTATATTTTATAAAAATGTTAAAAGCAAAATAATTAAACAATAAAAAAATGTGCCAGGAATATTATTATATTGTTAATAGGTATTATTATTATTATTCTATGCATTTTGCATTTTTAATCGTTTTTTAGTGTTGAAATTTTTTCTCGCCCCATTTTTTTCGTGAGTTTATTTGACAGTTCAAAGCAGGAACTTTTCTCACAAAAATGTTACACAGACACACTTTTTCTGTAAATTGGCGAGTAGTTTCCTTATGTGACAGCTATTATTCGCCAAAAAAGTTACAGACACAGTTTAGTGAGAAAAACAGCTGTTTGTTTCAATGAATGGCATTTTTGTTTCATTTCACACATTTCAATCGAAAAGTTTCTCGACGCGAGTGTTACAGAACATGGGCACTGAAAGATATATTCAAAAGCTTTCAAATTATACCAACATTGGATATTGGTTTGACCCACCAACCATTTAAAAAAAATGTTCTGTTTCACGAAATTTTTTCTGAGATATTAAGCATTAATTTTGCTCCATGTCAACTATTCTAAAGTTTACTAATTATTGTTTTGCTCTAAACGCCACTTTGACGGATGCTGCAAGTTCTTCATACAAAAATGTAAGAAATAAATTTCACTTTTGCTCAGCTTCATTTCCGTAAGAAAAACAAAAAAGTTAAAGCGAAAGAAAAAAATACATACATACGTACGTACATATGAAAAGTTCAGAGGTTCATAACTCGAAAACCTTTCTGAGACTTTTTTCCGTTTTATATTTTCTTCTTTTTTTTCAATTTGCTAACGCGCTACCCGTACATAATTTGTTTTTTACGCCTATAAACTAGATTTGTTCTCGAAATTTTTATACATTTTGATAACTTTTTTGGCTGAAGTGCACTTTACGGGGCGTACGAAAAAAAATATGCCACCCGATCCAGAATTAAAAAAAAAAAATACCAAAATTAATATTTAAGGGGGCTGAGGCCCGTGGGGACCCCTGGTTCCAAAAAACCGCCCCGCCCACTGAATGGTATGTGTGGGTACTCAAATTAAAGGTAATTGTGCAACAAAAACGAAAATAATAAAATTTTGGGTGGGCGGCACTTCAAGGGCCCTCTGGGGCAAAAAAAGTTTCCCCCCCATAACACTTATGTATATCTGTGTGGGTACTCAAATTAAAGGTAATTTGCTCACGATTGCCAATACAATGTATTTTCTTTTTGTATTCGTTTAATATTTTCCTCTCTAGGTTAATTTATGTATCTTTTATAGGTATGCAGAGAAGTTTTAGTTAGCAAAGCCGGTCTTTGTTATACCATAGAGGAGAAAATCCTTTTGCCCGGCCGAAGACCGGCTATGCAGAGAAGCTTTAGTAAGCGAAGCCGGTCTTTGTTATACCATAGAGGAGAAAATCCTTGCGTCCGGCCGAAGGCCGTCTATACAGAGAAGCTTTAGTTAGCGAAGCCGGTCTTTGTTATACCATAGAGGAGAAAATCCTTGTGGCCGGCCGAAGGCCGGCTATACAGAAAAGCTTTAGTTAGCGAAACCGGACTTTGTTATACCATAGAGGAGAAAATCCTTGCGCCCGGCCAAAGGCCGGCTATACAGAAAAGCTTTAGTTAGCGAAGCCGGTCTTTGTTATACCATAGAGGAGAAAATCTTTGCGCCCGGCCGAAGGCCGGCTGTACAGAAAAGCTTTAGTTAGCGAAGCCGGTCTTTGTTAAACTATAGAGGAGAAAATCCTTGAGCCCGGCCGAAGGCCGCCTATACAGAAAAGCTTTAGTTACAAAAAAATAAAAAAATTCCGCGATTTTTATACAACATTAAAAAAGCCAAATAAAAACAAAATATTTACAATCGTAAGCAAAATACCTTTCATTCGAGTACCCACACATAGTTATAAGGGTGGGAGGGGCAATTTTTTTACCCCCCAGAGGGACCTAGAAGTCCCGCTCGACCTAAATTTTATTAATTTCGTATTTTTTACACAATTACCTTTAATTTGAGTACCCACACATACCACTAAGTGGGCGGGGCGCTTTTTTTGATCCATGGGGTCCCAGGGACCTCAGCCCCCTTAAATTGTGCACTTTTGCCACTTTTTTAAAGTAAACATTCCGTACTGCACTCGTATAAGTCTCCCCTTTAAACTTCTTAATTTAAAAATAATATGCATAAAAAATGATACATACACACATACACTTCTTATTTACAATGCATTTGATTGGTTATTCACCTTAAAAAAATGACACTTAAATATGTATAAATTTATTCATGCACAAATACACAAACGTACGTCACAGCAGGGGTTAAATGTAAAAGGTGGCACCGCCAGAACTAACAAACAGCAAGTGCAATTATTGGTAAATGAAGAAAAGAAAATCAATAAAACAAAAATAGCAAAAACATAAAAATTCAACACTCATAAAAAATGTTAAACAAAGAGGGATAAGAAAATCCTTATAAGATTGCAACAAAAAAATCAACATATGTACTACTGAATCACTGGAGAAAAAGGTGTAAAATATTTAAATTGAAATGACCTTTAAAAAACTTTTTTTACAAACTTGGTAGGTACATACTTACAATTATAAAAAAACACAAACTTTTGTGTTAAAATAGAAAGTTTAAAATTAGAAATGAATAAGAGAAAATAAAAGATAAAGAAAACATTATTTAAGACATATTGTTGTAATAAAATAACAAAAAACAAGACCAACTTTTTTTACGATCCTCACAAGACAAAAAAAATAGAAGCGGCAGCTGTAGCTGGGTTTGAAGAAATAATATCCAACATATGATGTACATACATTCCTTGGTTGAATCTGTATTTTTTTCAAATTTCATATGCATTAAACTAAAAATGCAACGCACTGCGTTTTTACACTATTGTAATTTTTTCCTCTGGAATTTGTTTTGAATTATTTTTAACTTTTTACTCCGTCTTGAGGTTACTCCCAAATTATTGTCTCGTTAAAAAACTTAGGAAGAAGACAAAAACAAAAGCAGCTCAAAAAACCGAAGCAGATGGAGAATACGAATTAAAATTAAATATAAAAAAACATTTGAGAAACATGTAGGAAATAAATATGTAAATCATCGTAATATCCAATGCAAAAAATTATAACAATTTAATTAAGACTTTAGAATATTTTAGTTCCTTTAAATGGCTGCCTTAGTTTTAAAAGAAAAAATTTACTTTTAAATAAAATTGTTAATTTTTTCTGTAAAACACTTGCCTTTGTAAGACATTTTTTGCTAATAATGTTACATGGTGGTACCACACAAATTTTTTTTATATTTTTTTTTTTTTTGTTTAACCAACACAATGTTTTATTGTATAAAACAGCTGCTGCTTACAGCTCCGGAGAAGCGCTGCTGCAAAAACAGAGCTAATAGCGTTTTTATTATTTTATTTTGCTTCAGTCAAGGCTGATTTTCAATCGATTTGTTTTTCCGACACACACAAGTTTTTTTCTTTCTTCATTTTTTTTACATTTCACTACATTGTCAATTATTTTTTCTTTGCTTGAGAGAGATTAATCACCGCATATTTGCTTTCCAATCATTGTTAATTCATATTAGATTATTGATTTTATTTCTTCATTTTCACATACCTGCTGAATTATTTGTTGAAATTTGTTGTTCGCCCCCAAGACTCGCCATATTTATCCACTATATATTATTTTATTTCAACGTGAAAAATATTCACTTGAAATTTTTCTTTCACAATTTTTAGAACTAAAATGACGAAGACAAAACGTACAAAAAGTAAGTGTTGTAAATAACGAGTAATTGTCGTATAGTTGGTACTTTTTTCTGTTTTCTTTTCACGTTAAATCATATTTTTCACCAAATTCCGTTAACACTAGGGTTGGAAAGTGTATAAGTGGAAAAGAGATAAATTGTGTACACGTACTAAAAAAAAGTGGTAAGTAGTTGCCAAAATTAGTAGTTTATTATAAGTAAACCGTTGCCAGACTATAGCAAACGTGTTTGACAGCATATGAGTTATAAACGAAAATATTTTTATATATTTTCTGTTTACGAAAAAACCATTAGGTTTTATTACGGTTCTCGATGTCGAAAACGTTAGCGCTAAGGAAATAATGGGAGAAATGATAGAAAATTTGATTTTTTAAGCAACCTGACATTAATATAGTTTTGAGCAGTACTCATATTTCTTTGGTTGACCATATTAATTGTCTAGGTGTGTATTTGGATAGTAAACTTTCTTTTGATCCCCATTTTAATAAATCTGCGAATTAAGTATAACTTGGCACATGCCTGAGGCTTACTCAGGTACTGGTTCTATGCGTTTGAGGATGATCAGACGTATTTTCAATCTAATAGTTCGTTTTGTTTATAATGTTAAAGACTATAAACAAATTTCTAATATTCCTTTAAGTTTTCTTGGGTGTACTTTTAATAACTTTATTAAATATCGGAACATGATATTGTTTTATAAAATTATCAAGAATGGTAAACCACCTGAATTATTAAACTCCTTTGAGTTTATGCGTTCTTCTAGGAATCCCTTAATTCGTATACCAAGAATCTCAAAAACCTGTTTCGAAAAATCTTTTATTGTTCGGATTGCTAGGATTTGGAACTTTTTACCATTTTCGTTACTGCCCGTCTATACCAGAGATAGTAATTGCGACATATTCTGAAGTAAACGTCAAAATTATGTTATCTTTAACTGCCCGTCTATACCAGAGATAATTATTGCGACATATATTGCAGTAAATGTCAAAATTATTTTTAATGTAGACAGTAATTTTTTGTACATATTTATTGCCGGCAATTTATGTTGCAATAATTGTTAGTCTTTTTTCGTTGACAATTATTATTGCTATCATAAAACGTCAAATTTGATTGTCAATTGAAAAAAAGGAGCAAAAAAGAAGAAAAAAAAGAAGCAAATTGTGTGAGAAAGAAATTAAATTTGTGAAATAGTAGCAAATTATAATTTTAGTAAAAGAAATTAATGAATTAAATAAACACTAAAATAAAATTGCAAAAATTATTTTTATTAATATAATTTTTTTTTATTCGATCTTTATTATTTAAATTAATATTAATTTGTTTAAGCTTGAGGTTTTTTATATATAAAAATATAAATTTTATTTTATTAAAAAAAATTAATTTAATTTAAATTAATATTTTTTTATAAAAAAAAGACCTCAAGCTAAAACAAATTAATATACATTTAAATAATAAAGTCGAATAAGAAATAATTTATAATAATAAAAATAATTTTTGCAAGATAGCGCCAGTTTTTACACTGCACCTTCTTCCTTGATTTTTTTTTCAAATTATGAGTTAACATAAATACGTTTTCCCATGACTTTAACATAAGCGGAGCAATAAGAAATATTGCTCTGTTATTCTGCCGACGTTATTGCCATCTTGCTGATATATTTATCTTTAGTGTAGATCTAGGGTAATATAGACAGCAATTTTTTGTACATATTTATTGCCGGCAATTTATGTTGCAATAATTGTTAGTCCATTTTCGTTGACAATTATTGCTTACATAAAATGTCAAATTTGGCTGTCAAATGAGAAAAAAGAAAAAATAGAAGCAAATTGTGTGAGAAATAAATTAAATTTGTGAAATGGTAGCAAATTATAATTGTAATAAAAGAATTAAGTTAAAATATTTAATGAACACTAAAATAAAATTACAAATATTATTTTTATTAACATTATTTTTTTATTGATTATTTTAAAATTATGAGTTAACATAAATACGATTTCCCATGCTTTTAACATAAGCTGAGCAATAAAAAATATTGCTCTGTTATTCTGCTGACGTTATTGCCAACTTGCTGAGATATTTATCTCTAGTGTAGACCTAGACCCCTTTCAGACTCGGCAAGTTAGTTGCGCAAGTTTCTTTACCCCGGCCTTACCGCTTACGTCATCAAACCAAGAGTTGCTCAAGAGACTTGCACAAGTAACTTGCCGAGTGTGAAAGGGGTCCTAGGGTTACGAATTTTTTCCTATTCAAATAATGTTTTCCGGGTCAAAATTGTAGACTTCCTAAATAATCTTGATTAGCTATTGATGGATGATAATTATGATATTTATATTTTTAATGTGGCTGGTGAGCCATGGGGAGTACATATTTGTCTTGGTTGTGAGCTAATAATGTAACATATTTAAAAATTATAACTTTAGTCAGAACTTTTAAAACTCCCATTAATATTTCGCACATAAATCATGATTTAAACAACATGTTTCGCCATAGAAATTTTTAATAGCGAACTATCTTGGTTTATTTTAAAACATGCAAAACAGTAAACACTTAAATTAAAAAAACAACAAAAACAAGGGATTTATGAGAAAACTAAGAGGTAGTCGTGGTTTTTTGATCTTATTTCAGTTATCTCTGGTTTAGTTTCAATAGCAAACTTCAACCGATTACATGTGACAAAAATATATAGCAACCAAGTCCCTAGCATATTTGGGGTCTTCAGAAAACCCAATTTAACAGACAGACGGACATCGCTTAATAAACTTTTCTACACGGAGAATTAAAAGAATTTTATTTTCATACAACTGGCTTATTCAACATAAACGATCTACCAATGACAAGCCCAACACAAACTTCAGGAATTTCCACCAAGAGTGCAACGCTAAAGTTAGGTTAGGTTCCATTGGCAGCCGCAATCACGCACAGCTCACGTGGGTCCAGTTATTAGTTCCCGTTGTGTTACCATGTTACACCATCTCCGAAGGGTCCCATGTTACCTGGCCGCCAATGTTCTCACTCAGCCACCCGGTTGATTCAATAAAGGAGTGGATCCCGTTAAAATCAGTATCAAAGAGACAGGTTTTGTCTTTCAAGGGTTCCTCGACCCAACAGTCGACGTTAAAAGTTAAAATTTGTTTAAAAATTATTTATATCACAAGTAATTATTCAAAAATTCTATATGTAAAAAGTTTTGGAACAAATCTAGTTCACCGACGCAGCTCAAAATAAAAAAGCAGTGGCGCAAACGCATAGTTTTCGAGCTATGGACCTCCTTAGTTTTCATATAATATTCATTTTATTTATTAATTTGTTCATGATAATACAAATGGCCAAATGCGATTTTCGAATACATTTGTGAACGAATAGTTCCAATATTGGTATAATTTTAGAATAAATTTACAATGCGGACATTTCTTGCCAGACTTGATCGTGTGGCTGCAGGCTTATATACAAAATGTATTAAAATTTCTAATACCCTAGGTCGCAATTTACACTATGGATATTTCTTGCCGGACAGAAAAAGTTTGTTGGTGAGAGGGGCAAAAAATGAAATGCTATTTCTGTCCGGCAAGAAATGTCCATAGAAAATCGTATTAATGGTCCATAGTGTAAATTGCGACTAGGTACCTGTTTTTTATTTGGAGCTGCGACGGTAAACCTTTATAAAAACAAACCAAAAATTTGCTCTTGAAACTTGTAAACAGCTGTTCAATTGAACGTAAAATTGCCAAACAAATGGAAAAGTAAAATTGAGAGCAATCTCCAGGTCAATTTAAAAAGTGTTAGTGTATTGCAAATTGAAAGGCAAAACTAGATCGTGTGGCCTCCAAGTTAACCAGATTTAAGCCAACAATTTTATAAATAATTTTATTTTAATTTTTGTAAAAATCGCTAGAACTGCCGCTGTTTTACATTATTTTTTTTCCGCTAAATAAAAATACTTCTCTATTTAATAAAAAAAACGCTTCATTAACAACACTGTTTTTCATATACAACACTGCTTCTTATTAGACAAGAACTAAATTTAGTTAATGTTAGGTGGTGTATATTAATTTGTTGTGTGTGTATTTTATTAACAAACAAGAATTGCATATAAATAAGAAAGAAATTTTTAAAATAATTAAGAGATTAGTTAAATTTATTTACAAATGTCGAAACACAATGGTCAAGGCCCCGGAGGCTCGTCACAAACTCAAACCTACAAATTGGTTGTGGTGGGAGGCGGTGGTGTTGGAAAATCTGCGATCACCATACAATTCATACAGGTAAGACGGCCATGAAGCAACAAAAAAGTTAAAATTATAATATTTTTAAATAATAAAAATATAAACTCGTTTGTATGTATGTGCAAAAAAAAAAAAAAAATTTCTATGACGTTAAGTCGCGTAGTTGTTGTGTTGTTTGTTAGAAGATGAGACTAATTTTTTTCATCTGTTGCGCATTATGAGCAACAGCTTTTTAGTATGCTAAAATTAACCATTTCTTTGTAATTGAAAAAACCTATTTCTATAATATAAAATACCCTTATTTTTTATATTATTTATTATTTATAAAATGTTTTGTTTTCTAACTTGGCCGTCATATGAGAAAGAAATCATCACTTTTAAATAACTTTTTTTTTAATAAAAAAGGAAATACAACCACACCTACACTTTGTTTATTAAAGTCTTTGGGTGTTATGTTTTTTATATTTATTCCAATTTTGTATTAATTATTTTATTGCTTAATTCAAAATCATAGTATGTTTAACCATTGGTTTCTATAGTTTTCAATGAAAATGTTTATTTAAAAAAAAAATGTTTTCTTTTTTTATATCGAAGAGTGTTAAGCGCTTAATTTGTAATATTGGTATTTTTAGAATAACCCATTTTGAGCTCAAAACTTCAATTTGATATGAACATCTTTTTTATTATGGTTTAAAAGGTCTAGTTAACAGTTTATAATGCGTTTAAATTTTAAAATACATATGTACATTCGTATATGCATATGTATATAGCTTAAACTAGGTTTACAAATACATATTGAAAAAAAAAACACTAAGTTTAATCAAAAAATTTTGTTAGCCAAATTAGGCCATTAAGATGGGGGGTACTAAAATTTATGGCGATTCGTAGTAACGACCCAGAAGTATCTGCAATCAGGATGCAGAGAATGTCGCTTGACGTTCAAAATCAAGTTAGTCATGTTTAATAAAATTTTTAATGTTGCTGCCCCCGAATTAATACCTCTTTATATAAAACTCCAATTTTTTGTGTATTCCGCTGGTCTTAATTTTGCCGGCATAACTAAAAAACGAATACCTTCATATTGGGTGATGCGGTGTCTTTTTATCTTTCGAACGTTATCAAAATGTCATATAATATAAAAAATAGATTTAGCATGTTTACACTCTGACGACGATATCCGGAAATGACATGATCCAAACAGTCATTTCCCTGTAGGAAGTCAAACACATTTTTAAGTAACTTAAAAATTGTTTTTTTATAACCACATCTAGTTGATTAAGTGACTTTTTTCCATGTCGACGACTCATTATTTTAACATAGGCATGTCATAGGCTGTAGTCAATGGGTTATCCCTGCATGACTTTTAAATTGACTACTAATTACTTATTTTTCAACCAATTTGTAGGTAATTAATAGTATAGTCGGTTTATAATAATATATTTTAAAGAATTTTTGTCAAAAAAATATATGTATGTAATACATATGTATATATTTTTATATAAAAATAATTATTTAAGAAGATTTTGCATCAAATTGCTTTAAATGATGATGTATAATAGTGCTGAAATAAATACGCTACATTATTTCTTGTACATAAACAGATTTGTATTGCTTTAATTTTTAATTATTTTCAATTGTTATTATTATTTTAAAATGTTTGTATAATTTTTTTTCATTTGACTTCATGGCATGCTTGTTTTACTTATTTTGCTTTTATTTGTGCTTTATGTGTGCCTCTATGCAATATGTTTGGTTGATATCTGCATGAGATTTAAACCAATTTGTAGTCATTTGAAAAATAGTTAATTTATAGTTAGTGTTTTTTTGTAACTGACTATTTTATTTACTACAGAGTTTTTGTAAAGTATGTATGTACATATAGAATTATTCCAAAGTTTGTTTATTCATTTTTTACTAGGAATAAGGATAGACCTATAAATATAACTTCTTAAGTTTTATGCTGTGACTTTTTAAACTTATTTAAAAATTCTTCTCTCAGGGGTTAACAAAATATCAAAATAATTTTTTTTGTTGATAAAAATAAAATGTTCATAAACAAATTTAATTTTAGTTGTATTATTCATGTTTTTTCTTAATATATATTTGCTGTTTGTATTTACCATTTGGTTTTGTAGTTTTCATTAAAAAGTTTTGAAACTCTGAAGTGTTTTAAGTTTATTATGCCCAGCATATGTTTAGGAAAACTTAAATCAAAAGTATGCAACTACATACGTACAAAAATTTTATTGAAAATTTCAGTACAAATATGATTTTGTGTATATGCCAATGGGTTTGTTTTTTCATTAAAATGGTCAAGATCATTTTTTTATACTTTGTTTGTATAATTTAAAAACTTAAATAATTTCTAAAAATGTATTTCCATGGAGATGACGATCATCAGACATCAGTCATTCATAGATATATGAACTGTATTTTTCTTTAAGTAAAAATTTTAATTTTTCTCTCAATGCTTTTTACTATAAGAAAAAGTTTATATTTTGATATTATCTACTTGAACGAGTACTACATCATCATCCTCATCTAATGTTTATTAGATTTTGTCTCTTTTTTTCTCTTCGATTCTCTTTGGATCCAGCGTTGCCGTTGAAAAATTTCATAAAGTGACTCAAAAAGGGGTCACAAAAAGGGTATTTTAAAGAAAAAAGGGTCAACATTTAAAAAAAACAAAATCAGATTTTTTAACTTTAGTAAAAAAAAAAGAATTTTTTAAAACTTATTTAACAAATAAGAAAAAAAAAACAAATAAGTGTCCGTCCTATGCCAAATCTTATATACCCTTCACCATTGTGCGAAAATAAAAGAATGTTATAATAATACCGTTCTTTAAATATAAATTATTCAATTTTGTGCCACGCCCACATTTTGTCGGATGTTGTGAATTAATAACCAAGATGCTAATACCTAATTTGAAAACTTTGGCTCTTGCCGTTCTCCAGATATCCAGAAATCTTTAATAAATTTGTATTGGAAGTGCCACGCCCACTTGCCCAAACTCGCCCAAATTTTGTCGGATGTTGTGTAATGATAACCAAGATGCTTGTACCTAATTTAGAAACTTTGGCTCTTGCTGTTTTCCAGATATACAGAAATCTATAATGTCTTTGTATGGGGAGTGCCACCGCCCAAATTTTTTCCGATGTTGTGTTTTAATAACCAAGATGCTTGAACCTACTTTGGAAACTTTGGCTCCTGCCGTAATCCAGATTTACATAAATTTAGAAAACATTTGATGAACTCAAGCCTAACTAAAAATATCAAAAATAAAATTTAATAAAACAACAACAACAGATTTTTGGGTAAAATTCGAGGTAGTCGTGTTTTTTTTGCTCATATCTTAGCTATTTGTGGACCGATCAGGCTGAATTTCAATAGCAACAATTCCGGACTATATGCGACATAAATATTTTACTACCAATAATCTCTAAAGTTTAAAACTGCTTTCCTACAAAACTAAAAAATAGACTTATGCACTTTTTCCTTATTGCCACAGACATACTGAGTTCAGTATTTTTTCTTAAGTTTGATTGGTGAAATGTCTATATTTTTTTTTATTTTTATATTACAAAAACTAATTTTTATTATTTGATTGATTAAAAAATAAAATTTATGGTGTACGAATATGGATTTTGCATACTGTACATTTTGCATTATTCCGTGTCTAAAAATCTTAAAAACGTTCAGTCTTGTATATTTTGTTTATTTTTTTTATTCTTGATACAAGTTCGTGACATAATTTCGAAAAGGGTCAAAAAGTAGCATGAATTGATTTCAAATGATACAAAAGGGTTAATTAAAAAAAGGCATAAAAAGTCGAAAGGGCCTCTAAAAGGGTCAAATTGCCACTTTAGGTTCACAACGGCAACGCAGTTTGGCTCCAACAGACTAGACTCTTTGGGTTTGTTATGCTCTATTTATTTTTAGTAATTTACGTCATTTTTTTATATAAAAAAAAACATAAAAACATTGGCAACAATAACAAAGATTTTAAAGACTTGTATCATTTTTATGTTGTGTCTATAATTTTGTCATTGTTTATTATTTTTTTTATTTTTGATTTCATTGTATTATATGCAGGTTGTATTCGTTCCACTACAGTCATTCTTTTGTAAATTCTTTAGAACTATTTCTGGTTTTTTAATGTTCATACTTTGATAAATAAATGCAGTTGCTCTTCTTATAATATGTAATGTGTTATTAGTCATTAACTTTTATTATTTATAAAGTCGTACTTTTTGTTCGTTCTTGAGTTCCTTACTTGCTTTCAATGATATCATTTCTTGTATTTCCTAAATATTATGTTTAAAATTAGAACTTGAGGAATTATAAACCATAAGAAAGTTATAAATAATATGAAAATTAATGAAAAATGTCGTGCTTATAAAGAAAATAGAACTAATGATAACTTTGTAATATTTTGTAGGGCCAGAAACAAATTAAAAAATGTTATAAGGTCAATTCGTAAAAAATACTGTCTGAGATTTTTTTTAACATGCAATCAGCAACAATTATGGCGTAAAATCAGATCTGTTGGGATTCTAAAACCATCCGGAAGTAACAAATTCCCAGTTTGTTTAGATGAATTTAATGAATTTTCCCGCTTGCCTCAAATTTCAAATGATAACAATCTACATATACCTCTTACCGAAGGGTTTAGTTTTGCTAACGTTACAGAAAATGATGTTTTAAGTGCAGTTCTTAGTATTAAATCTCAAGCAGTTGGAGTAGATCATATACATATTAGATTTCTAAAATTTATTGCCTTGCCTGTTTTGCCACATCTAACATTTATTATTAATAGAGTAATGACCACTTCAGTTGTTCCTAATATCTGGACAATTGGTAGGATAGTACCGATTCCAAAAGTTAAGACGCCTAGAAACTGTTCCGATTTTCGTCCAATCAGTATCTTATCAGTCTGTTGTAAAGTTTTGGAAATTATTATTAGGGATCAGATGTTAACGCACCTTAACAATGGTAATATGATTCATCCCCAGCAATCAGGATTTAGAAAGGGATTTAGAACTACTGGCATTCTTTTAGATATAACTGAGTCTATTAGAGAAAATCTTGATAAAGAACGTGTTAGTATTCTGATATTTCTTGATTATTGTAAAGCATTTGACTCTATTAGTCATCCTAAATTAATTACTAAACTCTCCAGAATATTCGGCTTCAGCTCTAGTGCGTGCAATCTCATTTACTCGTTTCTATCTGGACGTAGTCAATATGTCCAAGTAGAACATGAGGTTTCTCGGATGGTTTCAACTTATCGTGGTGTGCCTCAGGGTTCTATTTTAGGTCCATTATTATTTCTTTTATACGTAAATGATTTATTCCATGAATTATCTTTCTTAAAAGGTTATACTTATGCTGATGATATGCAATTGCGAGCAACATTTGACACATCATCTTTAAATATTTCTAAAGAGCAGATTAACATTGAACTCACCCGATTAGTTGAATGGTCAAAATGCAATTTTTTACAATTAAACCCTACAAAATGCAAAGTTATGATATTTTCCAAACACCCTATAGATATTAACATTTTACTTGATAATGAGTCGTTAGAAGTTGTTACACATTATAAGACACTTGGCATTATTTTGGATGATAATTTAACATTCAATCATCACATTAATTCTGTTATTTCTCGAATCTCTTTGACGTTAAGTAGGTTGTATAATGTTGCATTTTATTTACCTTTATCGATAAAGCGACGAATTGCTTTATCTTTATGTTTACCCTTATTAATTTATGGCATTGAAGTTTATTCCTGCACCTCCGTAATGAATAGGTCTAGATTGAGAGTCTGTTTTAATAAGGTAATTCGGTATATTTATGGTATTCGTATCGATAATCATGTCTCTGAATATTACCTGGATTTATTTGGTTGTTCTTTTGAAAAATATATTGAATTAAGGCAAATATTATTTTTTTACAAAACAATGAAATATTGTAAACCCGATTATCTTATGAGTAAATTTCATTTTGCCATTTCTAATAGAACACATTCTTTAATATATCCTGCATACTCTTATTCAGTGATGGAAATGTCGTTTCGTGTAATCGTTTCACGGATATGGAATAGGGTGATACCGTATCGTGAACGAGGATTTTCTCACTCTTTACCAGAATTTGAACATATTTTCTTATCGAATTTATAAAGATGCTTAACTTTTCTTTAAAAATTATATATATGTATTTTTTTTTTCATATCTGTTATTTTTTATAACTTATTCACTCACTAATGATGTTACTCATCTACTTTCATTGCGAATGAAAGTTGTAATGACAATTTTATTAAAGTTCTTGAGTATACCCGGTATGTATCGCTGAATAATAAACTCAATTTAATTTTAACTTATTTGAACATTAATAAGTGTAGAATAAATATCATTAAATTTTTTTTCTTATATTTTTTAAAATTTTTTATATTTTTTATATTGTTGCCATCTCATGGGCTACCTCAGTTTTGCCACAGCTTTCTTCCCGAAATTTTTTATTGCAATAGGTGTGTGTAAATCCCAATATTTTTTAGATTAAGTATTATTGTTAAGTAAAATTATTATATGAATTACATTTAGTAATTATAATTTAAGTTCTTAATTTTACTCTCGATCTCATTGTAGACTAGCCAACTAGGTCCTACGGGCTTGCGGCTTCCATTTTTAACAAATAAATAAATAAATAAATAAAAATGTCATTAAAGCTCCCATAAAAATTACAACGCTTTGAATTGCACAGGTTCTATAAAGTGCAGCTCCTAGTCCTATAATATTATCAAAATAAAAATTGCTTAACAAATCGCACTGGATCAACAAAAGTGTATTAACTCAAAATTTTTTTTTTTTCACTTTTTGGAAAAAATCGACTGTTAAAATATCGTTTTATTTTGTCTATTTTTGGTAATGAAACGGTTGGTTTAAAAATTCTTTTTCGTATGCCTTTAATGTAAAATTAAAAAAATGTTTTGCTTCTACTGAAAATTTTAAAATCTTGTGTTAATACAGCAAAATTTAAAAAAAACAGCATTGTTTACAAAACTAGTTCTATTTTCAAAATATCCTTATTTTTTATTTTTTTTTTGAATCAGAAAAAAATATTTTTTAACAAAAATTGTATTTTTTTTTTGCTATAAACCAAGGTAGACTCATTTGGGAGTGTAGACATGCTGTTCTATAAAAAGAACCGAGTTGTCAAAATTGTCTTCATATAAAACAAAAACAACTTAACGCACACATGTACAAATTTTGGCTCATATAGAAGAAATTTGACGTTTGGGTTCCAACTGGGGTAAACACCTGACAAACATATGGGCCAACGAGTCTACCTTGTGTAAATATACCTTGCTATAAACGTTTTTATCCAACTGTCAAGAAAATGCTATATTTATTCCGTGTATAATCCAAACAGCTAGATGAAATTCGACATTTGAGTTATCGGTAGATTCGTCTTAAAAACCCAAGTGTACATAGGTGTTAAAAAACAAAATGGCGGATTTTTGGCTATTTAACAGCCTGTTCGTTGATTTAGAACGTTAACGTTCGCATAGAAAATTATATTAAAATCAAAAATAAAATTCGAAAATTGGTTTTTGTTTTAAATTTGAAAATTTGTTTTTGTTTTAAATGTAATTTTCTATGCGAACGTTAACGTTCGAAATCGACAAACAGGCTGTAAGTTTAGCGGGCGGGACATAAATGCAAATTTTAAACTGAAATAAAGATTACGGATGGATCTCAACTACTAAACTTAATACAAAAATTTTCAAATCAAAATTTATTAAGTTTACATAGATATGGGTATTTCCATGTAATCGTACGTGACATTTGTTCGCCTTTAGAGAGGTAGGGATTTTGCAAAAATAGTAATAACTGGAAATTAATTTTATTGCATACTATATTTGAAAAAAAAAATATCACATTCAGAACCTTGTTGTCCAAAATATCGAGCAAAGTAGGTGCAAAGTACGTGACATAAAACGGAAGTGGTTTTGAGGTGAATGCAGAAATATGCGAAAATCTGCAATTTGGGGGATTTTTTTAATTTCTTAAATTAAACCAAATATTTTTCCTTTATAATCCGTAATTTAAAAAATTTTTTTTTGATGGTTTGTATAATGAACACAATTAAATATCGTTCATGACATACCGTACGTGGCAGATTTAAGAGTTATGAAATATATGCTTTGTAAATATATATATGTCTACAAAGCCCGAACATATGATACCCTACACCACAGTATTTAAAAACAAACTTTCAAGAGTATTTGGGACCCATGAGCAATCATGGACCCGCAAGATCAAAAAATATCTTTTCATTATAAAATCTTTCTTTCGAGGGTTGCTTTGTCTATAATAATTCTTAAAATTTGCAGTAGCTCTCAACAGAAGGTAGTTTTTTTGAAAAAGGGTTTTTGTGAAAAAGTAACTTTTATTAGAAAAACTTTTAAAAGTTTTTAATTTTTACAAAAAAACATAGGGTTAAAATTGGTTGTAGAAAAGTCAAAACTAACATTTCCAGTCCAGGAAACTAGTCGAGAAAAGAATTCTCTAGAAAACTGCTCGAAGAAATTTGTCTGCTAAAAAAAGCAATTTGTCTATAGAAAACTGATTGAAAACCAATTTGTCTAAAGAAAACTTGTCAAACACTTTTTCTAAAAAAGAAGAAGTTGCCGAAAGAAAATTTTCAACAAAAAAAGTGTTCTAAAAATACCTAGGAAAAAAAAGATCTAAGAAAATTTGGCACAAAAATCAAACTTGGCCAAAGAAGGTTGTTATAAAAAATTTAAAGAAAGTTTTTTTTTTTTGAAAAACATGGTAAATTAAAACTATTCGAAAATGTTCCTTAAAAAATGTTGTCTTTAAGAAAAAAGGAACTTCTAACAAATGAATTCCTATTTGTCTAAAAAGCTTTCTTCCAGAAAGTCCGAGTTTATAGGCGAGACGGGAAGAGAGCATGATATTATTCTTTCCCCTCTTACAAATAAACTGTGAATTTCTGAAACAAAATTTTCATAGTGTGAACCGACCCCTTAAAAATAATTTCTCTTAATAATCGTAATTTTTATTCTTTTCTTTTAGAGCTATTTTGTAATCGATTATGATCCCACAATTGAAGACTCCTACACCAAACAGTGTGTCATTGATGACATCCCAGCCAAACTAGATAGTAAGTTGATTTATAGATAAAAAAATATGTTTTAAAAAATTAACATTTTTCCTTTTCTCGCTTTAGTTCTTGACACTGCCGGCCAGGAAGAATTCAGCGCTATGCGAGAACAGTATATGCGATCTGGTGAGGGCTTTTTACTAGTCTTTTCTTTAAATGATCATTCCAGTTTCGATGAAATTGCCAAATTTCAAAAACAAATTTTACGTGTGAAGGATCGTGATGAGTTTCCCATGCTGTTGGTAGGCAATAAATGTGATTTGGAACAACAACGTCAGGTGTCATTGGAAGAGGCACAGAATGCCAGCCGTCAAATGATGATACCCTATATTGAGTGCAGTGCCAGATTAAGAATAAATATCGATCAGGCTTTTCATGAGCTTGTGAGGCTAGTTAGGAAATTTCAAATAGCCGAAAGACCTCTTATCGAGGAGAGTATTAGGAATAAAAAGAAACGAAGATGTTGTGTTTTGTAATCTGAAAAAAAATGAGTGAGGTATAGAAAAACTTAACAAAAACAGAAACTGATTTAAAAAAAAAAACATATCTTTTTAGAAGATTGAAAAAAAAAAACACCAAACAGCTGCCACTATTTAGGTTTTTTTAAAAATTAAACAGTTTCTTTTAAAAACTAAAAAAAAAACCAAACACAAATTAAAAATAAAATTACAAATAAAAAAAATATTCTAAAATCTACAAAGTTAAAAATTTTATATAAAAAAAAATTCTCAATTTAGTTTAAATAAATTCTTACTCCACCTCTCAAACATGTTAAACGCAAAAAAAAAATGAAAAACAAATTTATTATGTATATCGAATTGTATTGACTTTTAAAGAATAACAAAGAATTTCATGGTTTACAAAATTAAATTTATTTGTATATGTGCATATATTTAATTAACTTTTATTAATTATTTAAGAAAATGCTTTCTTTTCCCTAAAAAAATGTATCTTATTTCAATTCAAATTAAATTAAAAAAAAAATGCCAAATATTTTTATAATTTTTGTTTTTTTTTACATAAATTATCTGCAAAAAAAACTAATATAATGGATTTATATTAACGAAAATATTGAAAAAGTGCCTCAAAATAAAATTTGTATTGCACGAAATTACATTATGCACAAACGAAAAAATATCAAAAATATTTTAAATTAACAAACATACATCAAACTAAAAAAATTTACAGCCTTAATTGTTCAATAATAAATAAAAATTAAAAAGTGATTTTATTATGAAACTTTTTTAATTCTTATTTTTAACATAAAACAGCTGTAATTCATGTTTATTATTAAAATTTTTTTAAAAATATTCAAAAAAAAATATATTTTTTATTATAAATTTGCTAAAATTTTTTTTTGTCTTTGTGTTCTCTTAATACATAAATATTTAAAATTTTTTTGAATGTAGTATTTGTATTAATTGTTAAAATAATAATAAATATACAAACCAAATCATAAAAAAACAAACTTTTAATTAGTTTTTATTATTTTTTAATAAACAGCAACAATTTTTTGTGTGTTTGTCCATATTTTTTTTATTGCTAATAAATAATATTTTTTTTTGTATTTAAATGTAAAACCATTAAAGAATTTATATAAAAATTTAAAAATATTGTAATAAAAATGGCATTAATAAAGTGTAACATATTATTAACAAAGCTAAATTTGAAGTTTTATTTTATTGCACTATGGGAACGTTTGTTTTTTTCCTAAAGAAAGTTTGGAGCTCAATAGAAATTAAAATTTTTGAGTAATTTTTTTTAATTTCCATATTAAAAAAAAATTCTTATAAAATTTTTAAATTCACAAAAAAACCTTCCAAAATAAATTTTAAAATCAATAAAGAAATGCTTTTTGAGCTTTGCTTTAAAAACAAGATTTTCGAAATTTCGACCAAATGCTTCCCCAATGGGTTTGAAATATTTTATCCAAAACTGTTAAAAGACACTTGCTTGGCACATGGGTAATACCGCGTTGCAGAGGAAATTCGATAAGATTGCAAATTTTAATAAAAATATTGTTCGGAACGCATGGGTGAATAATACTCAAGTCAAATTATTCAAAAAATCCAAAACGTTTTGCCAACAAAATTAAGGATTTAAAAAAATAAAATAAATTTCAAATATTTTTGATATGATCTGGAATCAAAGTGGGATCTGAAAATGAGATTTTTCCAAATGCATTGGCATTCTTCAAGTACAAGACAAAGTATTACTTTTGATAAAACAGTTTTTATTAATTTAAAGTTAAAATTCAAATAAGTGAGTCCTCGTCCATATTATGAAAAATTTGCTCCAATTCTCTTTTGAAACTGCATTCGTGTCCATAAAACAAAACTTTTGTTTTGCAGCATTTAAGCATTTTGTATGACTTCTCTCTTTCTTTCAATAACAAACTCACAAAAACTGCTTGTAAAGGGTGTTTTTTTAAGCTAGACAGAACTTTAAATTGTAAAAAGTAACACAAAAAATTAAATTTTGATGAAATATTTTTTTTTATCGTTTCAGTATACTCTGACAAATCATCATGAATAGACTCACGCTTGAACAACGCTACGAAATTATCCAAATTTACTTTGAAAATCAGTCGTCGATTCGCGCAACTTATAGACGACTTCGTCATTTTTATGGCGTTCAGCGATGAGGCGCATTTTTGGCTTAACGGGTTTGTTAATAAGCAAAATTGCCGCATATGGAGCTAGACCAATCTACAAGAGACCCTACAGACTCCATTACATCCAGAAAAATGCACCGTTTGGTGCGGTTTTCACGCTGGTGGCATCATCGGACCTTATTTCTTCAAAAATGAGGCCGGAGCTCGCGTTACGGTCAATGGAGATCGTTACCGCACCATGATCAATGATTTTTTGTTTGAAAATATAGATGACATTGATCCGGGGGAGATGTGGTTTCAACAGGATGGCGCTACGTGCCATACGGCGAACGCAACCATCGACTTATTGAAATCAAAATTTGGCGATAAGTTGATTTCGAGAAATGGACCTGTCAATTGGCCTCCAAGGTCGTGCGATTTGACACCTCTCGATTATTTCCTGTGGGGCTACGTGAAGTCACTGGTTTATGCTGATAAACCAGCAACAATTGACGCCTTGGAGGCCAGCATTGTTCGTGTTATTCGTGACATACGGCCAGCAGTGCTCAAAAAAGTGGCCCAAAATTGGACGTCCAGAATGCGCTTCGTCAAGAACAGCCGCGGTGCCCATATGCCCGAAATCATTTTCAAATGTTAATGTCACGTATTGATCTTTCGAATAAAAAAAAATTTTGATTACAATTTAATTTTTTGTGTTATTTTTTACAATTTCAAGTTCTATCGGGCTTAAAAAAACACCCTTTACATGAAACAAAGTAGAGTTTTCCATTCGTCTTTCCCCTTTTATTAACAAACTCAAATGTTTCGCAGCAAATGTTTCAGTTTTTTTAAAGATATTTGAATAACAATAAACTGAATATTTTATATTTTTGGTTTTAGTAAAATTAAAAAATGATGTATACTTTTTATTTTTTAATACATATTTTGGATTTTTTTAGTGCATATTTTCGATTTTTAAGTTCACGAAAATCTCATCCCAACTTGTATGTAATTACATTTTTAACAAAAACAAAATTTTGGTCTTTAGTTTAAATGTTCTTTATTAAATTCTAGTCGAAACCTAGAACACACCTGATTATCTAAAGAAAATTTGAAAATAAGTTTTCTATAGAAAACTAATAAATAATTTCGTATTTATAAAAACTGTTTGAAAAAATTTTTTTTAAAGAAAACCGACCGACCAACAACAAACTTTTGTTTCGATCTTAAACTGTTAAAATCGAAAATATATTTTTTACCGTTCACAACAGGTGGAAAGAGTATATCGTTAGCTCATTATTCGTAGTCGTGGTGGAGAAAAACGACAATGAAGGTTTACATGAAGTTTTCTAATTACGGGTCGATTACGGATAGCAGCACAACTGAAGTTGAGTTGCCAGCAGCGAAATTAGAAAACGCCGCTCACGTTAAAATATACAACAATTTTTTATTTTATATTTTAACATGAGCGTCGTTGCCTGATTTCGCAACTGGCATTTCAACTTCAGTTCAGTCCTCATCTGTAATCGACCCATACATTTATTTTTAAAAAGTATCTTTTTGTGCAGCATATTTACTTTCTGCTGTGTATTGAGTTGCTGATATTTTATTTTGCTTTTTTTCGTATGGCAATGAAGCAAAGCAAAAGTAAAATTTATTTTATATTTTTTTATGCGGATTTTGCTGCATTCCCTCAACAGTGGCTTGTAGATCAAAACCAGACTTAATAAACTTTAAAATAGTTGCTATGGAGCAATTTTAATGCTTTATATCTCAGAAGCCATTAAAATTTCGTTTATCAGGTTTGGGAAAGGGGGTATTTATAATATGTAGGGATGACATCATTATTGGTTTGACCTACCCTAAGAAAGCCACCAGTCGACATCACCAGAAATGCCTTAGACTGAAACTCTCAAGGCCAGAGACGGCCTGCCAGAGCTGCACACATATGGAGGAGGCAGCTCGAGAAAAAAAATTTGAAGACCGTTCGTAGCTGGGCGGAAATAAAAAGATTGGAAAGTGATAGAATTGCTTAGAATGACTTTGTAATGGCCCTATGTTCCTTGTAGGAATTTAAATAATAAATATACATATTTATAATTTCTGAATATCTCCGAAGCCATTGAAAATGGGGAAAAAATCTATTGTTAAAATAACTTAAAGTTCATTTTATTTCAAATTATTTGCTGGTAATTTTATTCAAATCGGAAAAATCGTTCTCAAGTTATGATGAAGTGTACATATTGGCATTTTCGGATGAAATATTAGTCGTGCCGATTGTAATGATTACTAATGGTGTTTTCTTTTCTACAAAAAATGTGACATTTTATTTAAAAAAAATGAAATTTGGTGTCTGTTTCCTAAAAATTTTGATCCTGAAAAGGATGAGTTTTTAAGAATAAAACAAGCCAACCTTTTCGGGAGCAAAATTTTTAAGAAACAGACATCAAATTGCATTTTTTTTAAATAAAATGTCACATTTTTTTGTAGAAAAGAAAACACCATAAATAAAATTAACATTTGTCCGCCGATTTACCTGGCTTTCTGTTAAATTATAAAAATATAAAATTTTGTTAAGAACTTTTAAAAACAAAAAATATTACTATTTTTTTAAAAACTCCGAAGGAGTTGAAGGTTTAAAAAACGTGCTTAAATGACTTTAGGAAACTTTTATTTCTAATAATTTGCTGGTGTTTTGATCAAACTCAGGCAAGTCGTTCTCAAGTTGTGATAAAATGTATTAGCATAACAGCCTTAATTTGGGGTGAAATATTAGTGCAGCCCATCAAAAAAAATCTGAGCCCGATAGAAAAAAACTGAAAATTGATAATTACTTATCGATTTAATTATCAATTTTCAGTTTTTTTTTCTACTGACTACTGCCGTTTTTGGTCGAAATAAGTTAATAATGTATTCATATAGATTCGAATACTCTCTATTTAATGAGTGCACTAAGAAAATGATGCGAAAATTTTTTGTTTAAATATTAATAATTTTAAAAGCTTACAAATTTCCATTAAGTGCAAAAAGGAACATCTTTAGCTGCACTTAATCGAATATTTTTCGATTAATACATAATATTGTTGAGGGAAACATTTGCAAACGTTTTCGTTAATTTAAAATGTGTGTGGTTGCGAAAAAGTTTTAGCTTTATTGTGAACAGCAAGTAAAAATGTTGCTGCCGTTGTGAACGAAGCTTAATAGTCCACATATTTTAAATTAAATTATCATCAGTTAAATTATTTTTTAACAAAATTCAACGAATCGGTTTTAAGTTATAAAAAAAAATCTGTGAAGCACTCACTCTCTTGAAAACTCAATTTTTACTAAAATCAGGATATTTCACTTTATTGTGAATAAAATCAACATTTCTTCAGCTCATTATTGGTTTGACCTACCGACCATTTTCAGAAAAATTAAGTTAAGTATAGGGTATATATTAAAGTTGTCAACCGATTAAGAATAATTCGATTAATCGATAAAACAAAACCGAACTCTCTTTACAAAAGGTAGGAAAGCTAAAAACTATTTTAGCCATAGCCCTGATTGTAAATTATTTAAATGATTAATAAGCAAAACTCGTTAAGTACTCATAGTATTTCAAAAATGTATTTTATGTTTTCCAAAGACAAAAAAAATTGCCGAACTTGGTCCAGTGGAAAATTACATAAAGAGAGACAGCGCTTTTCGAAAATCCTAAATATTATCGGATTATTTAAGAATTAAGGGTTTTACGATGTATTTAAGTATAACAACGATATGGAGTTAAGATGAAAAGTGTAACGCATTAAAAAAGAAGAAGTCAAAGCGGATCTGGGAAAAATAAAGTAGAAAATGAAAGATAGTTTTAGATGAATGGACAGGTGTATCTATTTAAAATACGGATTTTTTTTGTAAAAATAATATTTTTTATTCGTTATTCTCATCAATTAATCGAATAATTTTTTAGATTTAATCGTTTGATCGAACGAACAAAAACAACTATTTGAATTATTCGAACAAAGCTTAAAGTCGAATAATTGACAACTCTAGTATATATATATTTTAAATACACCCTTTCTGAATCCAAAACCTCTTATTCGAAATTTTTTATAGTTTCTGTAATATTAAGCATTAATTTTGCTCCATTTCAACTATTTTAAAGTTTATTACGTATTGTTTTGCTCTAAACGCCACTGTTTGGCGAATGCTACAAATTCCTTAAACAAAAACGTGCAAAATAAATTTCAGTTAAAGCGAAATTAAATTAATGACAGCAAGAAAATAAATTTTGCTCTTGCTTCGTTCGCTGTAATGCCGTAATTAAAAAAAGAATTAAAAGCAAATGCAAAATAAAATGTCAACAGCTCAATACCCTCCCTGCAGTAAGTATGTATATATGTACGTATGCAGCACAAAAAGCTATTTTTTAGAAATACATTTAGAAAAGTGGCGTATGCGGCACATAACATTAATTTTCACTTTCAATATATACTACATATTAACTTCTAAGTTCGTTCATGCATTTTCACAAAAATTTAAATTTTTCTTCAAAACATATGCCGGAAGCAGTAGTAAAAATACAAAAAAATCTATCGGTTACATTTTCAGACAACTTTATGCAAACCTTCAATGTCGTTTTTCTCCACTACGACTTTTTGGCATATGCGCCAACCAATAATGAGCTGACGAATTGATTGATGGCTGACAAAGTTTTTCTTAGAGAACATTTAACGCTGACAAAATTTTTTTTTATAGAAAATATAGGGAGTGGGCATGAGAAATCATTCATTTTAAAATTTCAAACCCCTCATAACTTGTGGCGTTGACAATTTTAAGACGGCACATGAATTTCTATAGAAAGCAACAACAAAATTACAAAATATTAATGACTTTGTTTTTGCTTTCAATGTTATTCTTTGGCGTTGCGTTGCGTTCTATATAATTAGGGCCTAAAGAATATACATCCCTAAAATTTTAGTTCCATAATAATAAAGAAAAATAATAATTAAACAAAAAGTGTTAAATGCTTTAAACAAAGTTGTTAAATCGACAATCTAAAGAAAGAAACCCTTCAAATAACACCAAACGAACAATTTCACAATTATATCTAAGGAAGCCATATCTATACATTTTATTATGCCCAAGTATCCTTTTAAAAAAGAGTATAAAAGCCACTTGTCCAACACAATTAGACAGTAGAAATCAACATGAACTCAGTCAGCATCTTGGTACCAACCATTTTATTGCTTTTGGTCTTGGCCTCTGTTGAATGTCAATTGACATTTTCCCCCGATTGGGGTAAGCGATCGGTGGGAGCAGCGGGTTCTAACACAGGGACATTTTTCGATTCCCAACCGGGTAATTGCAAGACCTCAAATGAAATGTTATTGGAAATCTTTCGATTTGTACAGGTGAGCTTGAAATCACTTTAAAATTGGATGAAACATTTTTTTAATTTCGTTTTTTTTTGTTCGTATTTAGAATGAAGCCCAATTATTTTTGGATTGTAAACATCGGGAGTAATTGTATCTACTCTAAATAAATGTTCACTCTTAGTTTTAGTTCTCACTTATTCTATATAAAAATATATATGTAATCTAATTTAATTATATGGTACTATGTTTTATATGTATAAAAAAATCAAAATTATCTATAATATTAAAAAAGAAAATAAACGAAGGGGTAGTCGGCATATGTTTTAGAGGTTCTTTACAAAAATTATTATAATTAAATTGTTGTATTATATAAAGTACATTGTATGTGGTGTATTCAATAAAAACAATTATCTGAATAAAATTTATGTTAATTGCAGTTTGAAAAAATTAAATATAATTGGAGTTTTATTGCTTTGACTTTATAAAAATTTTAGTGGAGTTCAATGTCAATGTTGCTGATTTATTTTTGCAAATTTCCCCAACAAAAAAAATATACCCATTAGTCATTTGCATACGCTTTTCGCTTAACGGTTATAATTAGGTGCGTTTGATAGTTACCCTGCAAATAATATTGGACAACTTGATCCATTTTAGATAAAATGGACTACTTACAACATAGTCCAATGTAATGTAATCATGGACCACGTCATTGTTAAAAAAAGTTTGTAGTTAAACGACATGTTTTCGATTTTAAACGACATGTCTTCTTTTTTAAACGATTTCAAAACTGATCCTCTGGATCAGTGTTGCCACTTTGTGGGTAATTACCCGAATTTGGTATATGTTTTACTGTCGTTGGTAGAGCGTGGGTAATTGCTCTTAGGTGAAATTTAGGTGTCATTTGACATTCTTAATTCAGATACCCAAATAAAATCAAGATTCGATATCAGTGATGACAATTATTTTTTTTTTAATATTGTGGATTAAAAATATACAGTCTTCTGAACCAAAGTCTCGGTGTCTTTTAAAGAAAAGTCTTCAATCATTAAATATATATTTTCAAAAGTTCGACAATAATTGTCGCAAGATGACTCATAGATTTGGATAAAGATGACTATCATCATAGTGATTTAGAACCTAAAGTCTATTGAAAAAAGTTATTCAAGCTAAAAACTAGCCTGGAAATGTTTCCAATATTCCAACATATAATTAATTTTATTTTTATCTGAAAACTTTTAAATGCTTTAGTTTGAAGAATATTTAACGCCTTTAACAGTTGTAAAACTGATTTACGACAGTTGTAAAAATCCCTGCAGGCATTTTTTTACTAAATAAGGTATAAACGGTATTTTTTTAAAACTATGAAACTTAAAATTGTAGACAATCGTAGATTAATAGGTCTGTCTGCGTACTTTTCCAGTAGCAAATACTCAGTAAATTTTTTTGGGAGAGTAAGACCAATTTTACTCTGTCGGCTGAAAATATCTCAAAAAGTACGCAGACAGAATCCAGTGAAATCTTGCAAGAAAACAGCTGATCGGTGTGTAGGCAATTGAAATGACAAAGCAAAATTTAGCAAAATAGCGACTTTTGGGAATTTAAAAACCGGGAAACAAAAATACCCAAATAATGGGATTTACCGAATGAAATCAAAAAGTTAGCAACGAATTTAGGAATTTAAAAGGGGAAGTATAAATATTTAATATTTTTAACAAAAATACAAAAAATAGTTTAAAAAAAATTAACTTTTTGGAACAAAATGAGCGATGCGTGCAAAAAATCGTTCGTTCCGTTCCCGAGATTTCTGGGTTCGATTTTTTGCAGAATATATACAGTTTGGCTGAGTTCCAAAACATCAATATACTTTGCAGCACAAGTCAAAAATGTATATGCATTTAAAAAAGATAGTTGCTTTGCAACCGACGTTTTGGAACTCAGCCTTTATACCGTGCAAAAGCTTGTGTTCCAAGGGATAAATCAGTAAAGCTTTGTACTGACCATTTTGGATGCACCCAAATATCTCGGGAACTAACCGAACGATTTTTTGCACGCATTGCTTATTTTGTTCCTAAATGTGTATTTTTTTTTATTTGTGCTAACTATTTTTTGTATTTTTATTAAAAATATTAGGGTTTTTTACTTCCCCATTTTAAATTCCCAAATTCGACGCTAACTTTTTTTTACTTTTGGAAATCCCCCTAAATTCCTAAATTCGACGCTAACTTTTTGTTGTTATTCTGCAAAAGACCATAATTTGGGTATTTTGTTTTCCCGGCTTTTATATTCCCAAATTCGACCCTATTTCGTCGACGCTATCTTGGCACACGTAATAAAAACAGCTGTTCAAACTAGTTGCAAAATCTTGCAAGAGGAAATTTCTCCAGTAACATTTTGTAAGTTCTCTAACTTCCAACTGTCAAAAAATTCTCTTTTTGGCTCTCTCGCTGCAAGAGATTTGGAGTACACAGACAACATTTTGTAATATTTTGCAACATTTTTTACAAAATGATGCAAAATATGTGTACGCAGACAGACCTAATATACGGCATTACCAATTGAAATTGATTTCAAACGAAATGCATTGCAGACGTCCAATTTTGTTCCTCTTTTTCGAGCATTAATGGCTGAATGTCACGAATAAAATGAACAATGTTAACATCCAAGACGGCGACTTTACAGTCCTACGGAAAAAAATCCAGAGGTGTCACATCGCACGGCATTGATGTCTAATTGACAGTTTATTTTCTCTAAATCAACCCATTGCCTTCATTTGTGAAAAAATTATTTGCGTCATTTAAATCATGAAGTCGCCTTAATTTGCGAAAATCGATAGCTAATTTTCAAAGTCAATGTGGATAATTTGGGGGCGTTGTTCAAGCATGAATCTATTCATGATGATGTGCCTGAGCAAAAAGTGAGAGCAGTATGACAGTTCGTTTGACCGCTAACCTTTCGTAAGCTCTATCGGGCTTAAAAAACACCCATTATAAAGGAATGCCAATGAACATTTTTAAGCTTTTCTAGATATATGCAACCAAACTCATTATTTAAGGAGTTTTATTTTATGTTTTCTTAATTGTTTTTGATTCTTTGTAAATGTCTTTTTTTAACCAAAACTTAAATTTTATATCCGGTGTAATTTTATTTAAATCGGGTAGTTTTGCTTCATCTCAAGTGTAATTTTGAATTTTGCTGGTGGTAACACTGCTCTGGAGTATACCATGGAGTAGTTTAAAGACTACTCCGTTGTAAAGCAAAGCTGGGTTATATGGTCAAGCCATAGGACATCGTAATGTTAAATAGACCATGTTTTTTCAAAATATTTGGGTTACATTTGGACTAGTCCTAGTCTCTTATGGGCTAAATTTTACATGCGTGTATGGGCTAATCGTATTATTTGCAGGATAGTGCGTAAACTGAAAAACTACTCTCGGAAATTAATATAGGTTTTCCTAAAGACTAAGAAGTTTTTGGATAACTATGTTGGGTTGTATTGCTAGGGTATCATGCGATTTGCTTGGAACCTTAACCACAAGTCCACGGTCGACCTAGACCTTTGTATAGGAAGGCGAAGAGCTTACAGAGTCCGCTCCAGAGTATATTGGTCTTCACCAGTAAAACATCTTGAGTTTTTTTCCTTAGTTCTACACCAGCTAAAACACGTTTGCATATGGTAAATGCTGAAACCGCAAGAACTGTAACTCGGTACAGTTATGCGACGCCAAGCCACTAGCATAAGCGGAATGAAACATAAAACGCACAAACGCAAACAAACAAACACTGTTTGTTTTTAAAATATAAGGAAAAGACGAGCAAGCTGATTCTCCGCCCAGAGTAGTTTTGCGAATGAAATAAAATAATACAACTTTTGACTACTTTAATCGTTTTTTTTTTATCGGCACTCCATTGAATGGTTTTTATGACAAGAACATTTTAGGAAAATATAAGCAAATTATTTTATGTTATCTTCATATCGATGGCTTAGAGTGTAACCTGCTAAATCCATTTTTTACATTTTATGACATATTGATCCGTATTGATACTGTTCGGAAGATAAAAATATGCCGAATGTGGCTCTGTAGAATATTAAAAAAGGCGTAGTATACGTTAAAAGAACACTACACGTTCGCTAAGACAAGATCGGTACGACATCTTAGTACATATTTGTGTTCGTCAGTTCACAATCGTTGTGTACCGTATTTTGTTTGTGTACAAATTCACAAACACAAAAATTTTTTTATTTTGCGATTTTGTATAGAATATGTTTGTGTACTGTTCATAGCAAAATATGGTACGGTACAACAAAGTGCAGTACATTAGTGTTTTTCTCGATGTCTAACTACCGATTCCTTGCGTATTCTACTCAGCACAGCCTTCCGAATACGTGCTAGATTTACTTTATACATAAGAATATTTATGAATGAATATTTTTACCACCAACAAAAAATAAAAATATATTTTTTTGCATCAATCAAAACCCGATTTAATTTATCCCATCCCGATCACTTTGTCCGTTAAAGGGCTAAATAATACATATTTTGCAGCACTAAGCTTTTTAGCGATCATATGTTTGAATTAACCTGCAAGTTTTTGCAATTTTTTCGTTCGTTTACTTTTTTGTGCAAGAGCCAGTTTTGAGAGTAAAATTTTCATATTGCCCACAATTTACTCACCTTCTGGATTTTACTGGAAAAGTAAACAAACGCACCTACTGTACCAAGGCTTTAGACGTGTATGATTTTCTTGAAGAATTATGGCTCCTATAGTGTATGCACTACTATTCACTTGCAGTATACCATCTTTATTGACGTCTTAATGCTTAATGTGCTGTTTTCACAACACAAGTGATTGAACGTTTAGTAAAATTTATATGAAAAGAACTCAGTTTTTTACAAATCGTAAAACACCGTTACCAAGGACGACGACGGGGATAAAATATTTCACAAAAATGTTGCCCATTAATTATACTACATCTGTCAGAACACACCAAAGCACAAAACTTAAGCTTAACTCAAGACTCAATAAAAATACGCCAATCGGCTGGGTTGTACTGTATGTAGGGTGTTCAGTCGATAAGTTCTTGTTCGATTAATCGAACAATTTTAGACTATTAATTGTTCGAATAATTTAAAATTGCTAATTTCGATTGATTCGATTTTTAATGATGACTTCAGAATAAGGAGCAAGGATGCCGGGGTCTACCTTGAGGATAAATATATTCGAACGTCATATAGGCTGCAGTGCATTTTTGCGGTGGTTCTAGGAATCTTGAAGGCCGATAAGTGGTAACATTGCGGGGTCCTCGAAGTTCGCTATATATGTGGACAAAATTGCATATTTTTGCATATTTTGGTTTTAAATTCATATTTTTGTATATTTTAAAACTTTCACTGTGAAAACAGCAGATAAGTACAGGAGCTTTACTAATTACACTGTGGAACATTTTTGGGATTTTTGTCTGGGGGGTGAGAAATTCCAAGTCAGGGTGATGGTACTAGGTCAGTATAGTAAAACCCTCAAAGGGTTTGGCGTTCGTATGTGCCAGTTTTTTTTTATGACATTTTAAAGTTTTTCCTTATCTTGATGTTTTTTTGTTTAACATAACTCGAGAACCACTTGTCCGATTTTGCTAAAACAAACTCAAAAATATTTAGAATTACAATTTCTTTAATCCGTTCATATAACGTTTTTCTTTATAATCAACAGTTTTGCCGGTAAAAATAAATTTGTGGAGAAAACAAAAAATTTTTTGGCCTAAAAATTAAAATTTATTTTAATAAATATTGCCTATTTTTAGGCAAACAAATATTTTTTTTTCTCCACAAGTTTATTTTTGCCGGCAAAACTGTTGATTATAAAGAAAAACGTTATATGAACGGATTAAAGAAATTGTAATTCTAAATATTTTTGAGTTTGTTTTAGCAAAATCGGACAAGTGGTTCTCGAGTTATGTTAAACAAAAAAACATCAAGATAAGGAAAAACTTTAAAATGTCATAAAAAAAAACTGGCACATACGAACGCCAAACCCTTTGAGGGTTTTACTATACTGACCTAGTACCATCACCCTGACTTGGAATTTCTCACCCCCCAGATTGGCTGTTGTACTGTGTTATTTATTTAAATTCTTCAAAAGGTTTTTGTTGAAGCGTAGCCCACTTAAAAGGCTTTGATTATTCTAATAGAGATCTTAGCGAACTTGTAGTTTGTGAAACATGCTTTACGATATTTCGGTAGTTGGAGCCTTTTTACTACATCCATTTTGCCGGGGACTAAAACATATCATTCTCTCTTAGAATCTGTCTTTATTTGACGATTTTAATTACTTCAGCTGTAGTGCGCCGAAGTTCTTCCATTGTGGTAGGATGACCATCTAATAATGTTTTATATTTTTATTATATTCGGCCCACAAATATTTTATTGTAACCCTAATCCCCAAATTTTATTGAAATCGGTCCATATTTGATCATATCTCCCATACAAATAACCCTTCCGAAAATAGATTTTAATGCCATGATTTCTTTGTAAATAATTATAAACACTGAGACACGAAACAAAGAAAACAAGAAACACACTGCGCAATTTCGTTAACGTTTTACTCTCATTTTGAAGTAATTTTTACGTCACTGTAGTAAAGAGATTTAAATGTAAACAAACATTCATCATACTACATACACGTGTTTGTGTGATCATGTCTGTGCCCATTTACTACTATGACGCACGACATAAAAAAAACTAAGATAACAGCTTTTAAAAATGAAATGTTTCTGCGTATATAAGTCACATAAGCGAATAAGTACAGCTAAAACAGAGAAACACAAGCAAACATACATGTGTATAGTATTCTGATGTGACGTTATATTTGACAGTTGAATTTTGTAACATGCGCAATGCGTAACCTTGTTTATATCATTCTTGACTATAATGTTTTTTTAATTTAAATGCATTATCTTGTTTTCTTTGTTTCATGATAGTGATATAAAATTTGGCTACAATAACTTTTATAATATTTAGTTATGGCGAGAATAAACCTCGTCTCTTAAATTAGTTTAAGACTAAAAACTCTTATACAAATGTTGACAACTAGATAACACAATTAACTCGTATATTAATCTTACCCTCATAACATAATTTTGTTATGGTGGATCTCTGCCTGCACATGGGCCCCGATTAGGGAACAATCAGTAAATACTGTGGTGTACAGTATCTTATGGTCGGTCTTGACCAACTTTATTTCATTTTTTCACTTGTTTATTATAAGCAAATATAATTAAATTGTTGAATATTTCGTTTTAAGGTAAGCCGTTTTTGGGTTATTTAGGGCATATATTAAAAATATTTTATAGCATATTTTCAAGTTTATACTGCATATTTAATGCGCATAAAACACTTTTTTTAGAGCATATTTCCGGTTTCCCTGCATATAACAACTGACTATCATTCCATTCAAATTTTCGAATTCCTTTTCAAATCCTTTTTTGGATTTTAATTAATTGTTTAAAAATGAGTCTAGTTTCTTATAAAATAATTTACCCTCCTGGTTTTTTTTTTATCCATATGGGTCAATTTCAAAAAAAACGCAATTTTTGTGTCCCCGCACTTTACACTACTATATTAGGTAAAAAAAAAACAAATATGTGAGAGTGATCAGCAAGGAATATGTAACAAAAAAACGTAATTCTCAAATTTGTATGTTTGTTTTTTTGTATATTCAGAATGGTGTTTTGTTTCGCCCTTTGACTCCTTCCATACAAAAGCATGTGTCCCCCGTTAGATTTTTAGTAAACAAAATAAAATAAAATCAAGAAAAAAAGTAAATATGCAACATTTAATAACAGTTTTCGAATTATTGCGTTTCTTTCTTGTATTTTGATTTGTTATAGTCGTCAAAACTGAATTAGTGCGAAGTTGGCGTTGCAAAGAATAGTTGTCCCCACAATTTGCATTGAGCGTCACTTTTTTATAATTCAAGAAATATTATTAGTTTTCAATTTTCATTTAAATAAAGTAAATAACGTAAGGAAAGTACAAACTGAAATTAATACAAAGGTGAAAAAGCGAAAAAAAATCTATTAAAAAAAGTGTGCATTTGCGTAGTTTTTGTGAACACCATGGTAAGGGCGCGATAAAATTTCATGAGCGTCACGCTAATTTTTTTAAAATTGAATATACTAAATGTAAAAAATTGAAGTTGACAATCATTGTTTACATGGTTTCAACTCATTTTTTTAACTTTTGTGAATTTGAGAAATAAATTGCCTACGAAAAAAACCAAAATAGGCAAACATTTCATGAGCATCACTTTTGATATATATCGTTTCATAGCTTAAAATGCTTAATTTTGATTTTATTTTTTAATTTTCAAGAGTAAAACAACAAAATTAACGGCGGCTGAAAGAGCACGAAGATATTGAGAGAAAATAAAGCTCGATAAAGCGCGTATTGACGAATATAAAAGAAAGAAGAAAGAAAGTTATAATCGTGGTATATTTGAGTTTAATTTTTATTGTTACTGACTGATTCTGTTTTTGAATAGCAACGAGAAACGGATGAAAAGAGGTGACATGCCGAAAAAAAATGCTTCAGCGTGTCCGAGCTAAAAAAATTATGTGCGGTAGTGAGTCGGCTTTATGCGCTTGGGGTCTTTGCAAAACTTGCAAGTCGAAAAAAATGTATAGGCTTAACTAACAGTTCAGATGAATGCAAATGGTTTCAATGGGAGTCTGTTACGGAAAAAAGATTTAATAAGAAGAGTATTTCCCAAGATAAATATGATGTTAACGTCATGAAAAAGGCTGAAAAAGTTTCAACAGTAGCTTACTTGGTGAGTGAATTTCAGAAAAACATGATGAAGTTTAAAAAAACACTACTTTAATGTGCATATCGTTTTTGCAAGGACTATTTAAGCGAAACAGAAGCTTAGATTCAAATAGACTTCTCCGAAAATAACATGTGCAAAATCGCAATCGTTTCAGTTTGGTGCTTCGCGAAACCTACCGGCTTAATTTATTTAAAAAAATTTCAAAAGCTTGTGATCTTCTGCACGATTTCTTCGGATTTATATCATGGACCCGGTGCTATTTGGGCCAACTTTTTGTTCGTTAAACTTTAAATTTGGCATTATTTCTTGTTTACGTGCAACAAAATATCTTGATCGTCACAAAATATCTTGAGCGTCACACTTAGTTTTTTCCCCTTAAAACGATTAAAATTGCAGTTTTTTTAAATACATTGTTACAAGCCTATTACTTTGCAAGTAACCTCAGTTCAAGTCTTTTTTTAACAAAAATTTACATATTTTCATCTTAAAATTTTAAAATAACTAGTCACTTTAAAAAAAAAATTAAAAATCAAGGTGAATCGTGATTTTGTGTTTATAATCGAAAAAGTGATTTTCGCAAAAGTCAATCTTGAGTAGGCTTGCCATTTCTATTTTGAGAAAAAGAGGACGCCAGCATAAAAAATGTAGGACATTTGTTCGAAAAAAGAGGACACTTTCTAAACAACCTAATATTAATAAAATTAACGACGGCACACAAAAACTTAATTTGGGTAATTCCATGTCAAGTCGACCAAGAGTGGGACTCGACCCCTTTCGATTTGAATGCAATTTGGCGAGAGGGTTTATTTGATCCCATAAAGAACACATATCAACGAAAAACTTATTTTAATTTTTTTTTCAAAAGTTATGTCATATTCAAATTGTCATAATATCGCCGAATAATCCGAATGTGTTGAGTTTATTCTTTTAATATCTCGAAAACTACTTTACATACGAAGATGATTTTTGTCAGTTTAAAGAGAATACTTGAGGCTTCAATAAATATATTGAAAAAAATGTATTTGGGCATTTCCTGGGGTCGCGAACGTACATTCGTACGCTTTTGATGAAAAAATAATATAGAAAAGAAAACTTTTCCTAGCATTTTTTTTTGCGATTCGATAGCATTTGGGTAGATGTATGTTTAGTGCAAAATATGGATTTCATCGAGTTTAAGTTTTCATAATAATAGGTATAAACGTGTGGTCACGAACGTACGCAAAATAGAAGTCAACTTTGGCTGACGTAGTGAAATGTAAAAATCTGCGTAATGGAACGGAATATTCAAAAGTGATTAATTTATTTCAAAAGTGTATTAATGAAGGTCTCCATACAGTATTTACAAAATAAAATATCTCTTTTGGTTTTTGTTTTATTGGCTTGTGTACCGGTCGCGAACGTACGATTTTTCCATATGTTTTTTTATTATTATCACCATGCAGATTCCCATAAATATCTTCAAATTTCCTTAACAAGCAACTTAATACTCAATTTACAATTGATTGTAATGGAGAGATTATGAAGAAAGAGTGTAAACATAACATATTTTTTGCATGTAAAATAAGTACATAAAAATGTCTTTAGAAGTAGAAAATATAAGAAAATATTAAATTTTGCAGTTTCCAGCGCAATTTCCTCAAGTAAAACAGCTGATATATGCTATGAAACCATTCTTTTATAACAACATAGATTTTTTTATAATAATAAACAATAAAAGACGATGATTATCAACATTTTATTTTTTCATCCTGGTAGACCATTCTGGGGAAATGCCCATATGCAAAATATCAAATTTTAAAAATGGACTAAGTCAAAACCCTATTTTTTTGCTGATTTTTTTTATATAATACTTCAAACTGTTTTTTAAAAATCCTAAAACTTTGAGGGATGTGCTTTTTTAAGATATGATTTTTTTTTTCTTTCCAAAAAGAATCTTAAAATAAAATTTTAATATAATCATTTGAGCAATAAGTATTTATTTGAGCAAAAGTAACGACATTGATAAGGTTGCTTTTGCATTTTTTTTGGGAACTCCATTTTGGGCACATTCAAAGAAAAGTACTCTTTTTGTCACGTTACGTCCCCAAAAATTAAGTCATAGCTATCTTAAAAAACCCCGAGCACCTTAATTTTTTTTTTTAATGAATTTTGTGAATTGTGATTTAAATCCAGGAACAAATTTACAATGAAGGTGTAAAAAGCCGGACAACCCCGGACACTTGATGAAAAAGAAGTAGGACTGCCCCGGATACCCAAAAAAAGAGGACGGTGTCCGGGGAAAAGAGGACGGATGGCAACCCTAATCTTGAGAAACAAAAGAACATCCTAATAAGCTTGAATTTCAAATATTTTTGCATTTTTAGCGATTTTTTATACATATTTGGCGTGTGACGCTCAAGATAGATATCATAGAAAACCTAAAAAAAATCAAAAACTATTGATTTTTTTGAGAGCCTAAAAGTACCACAGGATTCTTCATCAATTTCTACATAAATTGGCCACTCTTACAGGCGAATTGAAAAAACTTTAAAAATAAGGAAAAAAAAACTCCATGTGTACGTTTTTTTTGAAATTGACTCATATGATTATTAAAAATTTTTGGGATTTTTTGATTTAAATGATAAATTAATTGCTGCGAGTTATTGTCACTTTTTTCACATTTAATTCAATTATAAAATAAATTGTAACAATTAAATTATTTAAATACTGTGTAGATTTCTAAAACATTTTTAGATTTTTAATGTTTCAATTTGACGTTGAGCTTTAGTATTGATTTAGTTTTCAATTAGACTCAATATCGGTTGCTAAATAAAGAAATGTTAAAACATTTTACATTTGGTTTATTCATAAAATTTTATTTAATAATTTTATTGGCAGTAAAAATTGTTTTAATACAAAGTAAGTTTAAAAATATAAAGCAAATTAATGGTTTTTACTTTTTAACGCGATAAATTTGTAAATTCCTTAAAAATTGTAAACGTCTTAAAAATAAAAAAGGATTTCTTCGAAGTAAAAGAAAAAATTAGCTTTTATTAAAATGAGCTGAAATTAGATTTTAATTTTCTATTTTCCGATGTAAACGATTAAACGCAATAACTGTCATATCGTAGTTGACATCCGTATTGATACGGCCGCACAGTGATTTGCGATACGATCCTTAGAAAAGTAATTGCGTTGTATTCTTACCAAAATAACTGACTCAATAACGTAAACAGTTTTCGATCATTAGATAGATGTCGCCAAATTCAAAAATGTTTTATAATAAACAGCATGTGGAAAGAATGTGATTTTTTGGCTCAGATAAAATAATTGTTAAAAGTTAAATTTTTAAAGAAATTGGGCTATAATACCAAGGTATAAGCTTTTTTTATATACACTAGCCGTTTGGACCCGGCGCTGCTCGGCATTTTGCAGCATTCGCCAAACAGAGGCCGGTAGAGCAAAACAATACTTAATGAACTTAGTTGAATAAAATAGTTGATATGGAGCAAAATTTATGTTTAATATTTCAGAAAACATAAAAAATTTCGTTAAACAGATTTTGGATTCAAAAAGAGGGTATTCAAATATAACTCAATTTTTTTTAAATGGTCGGTAGGTCAAACCAATAATAACCTAACGATATGTATGTATATAGGAAAAACTCGGTTAACCCACACAAAAAAATCGGGAATGGAAAGAACTATAAGGACCTTATGACGCACTTAATATTCGCTTCTGATCCAGATTTATCAGCAAAGAGAGTTTTATGCAAAAACAAAAGGTTTTGTCGACGATATTAAAAAATGTTTAATTACACAGTGAGACAAAATAAATGAAGTGAAAATACCTGGGATCTTATACCATTTTTCTGGTAGGTACTGTCGAGTACAACAACAGTCTGTTTTTGGAATTTTCAAAACACCCCCAAAATCTTGAGTTACGGGTAAAAAACCGGTTTTTCATACCCGTATGCACTTATCACCCTGTAACTTAGTTGAATACCAACCGATTTCGAACTTTTTGGCAGATTTGGAAACATGAAGCTTAGACCTTTTGAACGGTATATATTTTCTTTAAGTAAATTTCAGATACATGTATGTATTTTTACACCAAATGTATTTTTTTACGGTTTTTTTTCTCATTTTTCTATTTTCGGGACGTTTTTACACAACATTTTTGTATAAGAACCGTGCTATTTTTGGTTTTTTTAAAAAATATAATTGCTTAGAAATAAAACGAGGGTTTGTGTTAAAAAATCCGTTGAAAATTGACTGATTTATTCAACTTTAAAAAAAAAAACACATTTTTTACAAAAAAATTATTCCTTACAATTCCGATCAAAAACGTTTGCTTGACCTTTTTCTTTTTAATTTAACGTCTTCAGTATCTCGTTTAAGGGACCAGCAATACTCTGAAATCATTTTTATTTTATTTTTTCCTTCAAAACGTCTTTCCATTGCAATTTTTTCGTGATGAAAATGTTCGCCTTGTTCATCGCTAAACTGGCCTAGGTTGTCTGGAAAAAAATCCAAATGCGAGTGCAAAAAATGAATTTTTATAGACATGTTGCAGTCCTTTTCACTATAAGCTTTTAAAAATTCATTAACGACCATGGTATAGTCGTCGCTTCTGTGACTCCCAAGAAAATTAATACAAAGCGCAACAAAACTGTTCCACGCGCGATTTCAACGGAACTCAACATTTTTAAAAAGGTCTAATCTCTCATAACTTTACGAATTTGAGGTCAAATAAAAATACCTAAAATTAATCAGAAGAGATAAAAATGTTAAAAAGGAATGCTATTTCGAAGTAAATACACAAATACCTCCTTTGATTTTTGCTTCACTTAATCTTGGGAATATCGATTTAAGATGCTTAAAAGCTTCGCCGTTAATATCAAGCTTTTTTACAAATTGTTTCATGTATCCTAATTTTAAATGCAATGGTGGAAGAATAACATTCTCAGCTTTAACTAATGGTATGTTTAGAACGTTTTTTCTACCAATTTGCTGCGACTCACGAGATGGCCATACTTTGCAATCATAGTGATTTTTTGCACGACTATCCCATTCACAAAGAAAACACGGATATTTTGTGTAACCACCTTGCATGCCAAATAAAATTGTCAATACTTTTAAATCACCTATGATTTTCCATTTATGTGTAGCATAGCTGACGAACAGCAGTATTTTTTTCATGACTTCGTAAGTTTCTTTTGTGGTAGTCGCATAGAAAATTGGAACTGATGGCAAATATTAAAATAAACCAAAATAAAAGAAAAACATCGTTTATAATACAAAATTTTAAAAACTTAAACAAGTATGTCTTTTAATGAAATTTCTTATAATTAACATAATTTTTTCAACTTTTTAAATTTGACTTAAGGTATTTTGTCAAAATGCCACAGAAATAAAAAAAAAAAACAGTTTTTGTACATGAGTTGAGCTCTTTTTGCTCAGTTTTGATTTTATTTTAAATTTTACAAGGTTGGTCTGCAAAGTTTCCGATCTCAGCGCTAGTTTATAAAAGCTAGTAAATGTAGTTTTGCATCTTTTGACAATTACTCACCAAGGTTTCGCCTATTTTGGACGGGCAGTTTTTAGTTGATTGAGACGATGTGAGTGTTTTCGTGTAAATCAAGTAGATAAAATCTTACGCAAACAGATTATATAGAAAAAATAAGGCCAAATTTCTTAATTCATTGCTAGGCCGGAAATTTTTCAGAAAACCCTCGTATTTAGAATAACATTGATTTGTAACTTGCGACTCGCAGGCTGCAAACATTGTTGTAATTATTTTAATAATTACTTAAAAGAGAAACTGAAGACGTTAAATTAAAAAGAAAAAGGTCAAGCAAACGTTTTTGATCGGAATTGTAAGGAATAATTTTTTTGTAAAAAATGTGTTTTTTTTTAAAGTTGAATAAATCAACGGTATTCTTAACACAAACCCTCGTTTTATTTCTAAGCAATTATATTTTTTAAATAAAACCATAAATAGCACGGTTCTTATACAAAAATGTTGTGTAAAAACGTCCCGAAAATAGAAAAATGAGAAAAAAACCGTAAAAAAATACATTTGGTGTAAAAATACATACATGTATCTGAAATTTACTTAAAGAAAATATATACCGTTCAAAAGGTCTAAGCTTCTTCTTTCCAAATCTGCCAAAAAGTTCGAAATCGGTTGGTATTCAACTAAGTTACAGGGTGATAAGTGCATACGGGTATGAAAAACCGGTTTTTTACCCGTAACTCAAGATTTTGGGGGTGTTTTCAAAATTCCAAAAACAGACTGTTGTTGTACTCGACAGTACCTACCAGAAAAATGGTATAAGATCCCAGGTATTTTCACTTCATTTTTTTTGTCTCACAGTGTTATTAGTGATTTTAATTCAGAAACAGGAACAGAAATAACATTTAAGTCTAATCTTAGCTCAAGAGTGTCAAGTTTTAGATATCACTATATCAATACAACAATTTATTACCTCTACACAATCTAGAATTCTATATGCTTTATATAATTTTCCAAAGAACATGTATAACATTAAGACATGTCATAGTGAAAAATTATCTTCATTAAAAAAAAGGTTATCAACGAAATCTTAGATTTATGTCCAATTTTCAGTAGTATTTAAAAGTAATATTTATATGAAAAACGCTCCAAAAACGGAGTGCTTTTCACGTTCAATCTTTTGTGTTGTGAAAACAGCACACAAATCTATATTAAGTCAATTTTCATATTAACTTATGTTCTGTTTCCAGGTAAAAGGCAATTGATTGTGTAGAAAACTTTATATGAAAATCACTCAGTTTTTTTAATACTTTTCATATAAATTTTACTACACAATCAATTGCTTGTCACCTGGAAACAGCACATAAAATAATAATTTTCGTTTAGAAATTTATATTGAAAACAAAAACAAATTTGAGTTTTCAATATAAATTCCCAAGCGAAAATTTTTATTTTATTTTGAAAAACAGGCAGTAAATCGTATTTTAATACAGATTGATTTTCGAGTTTTATTTGAAAAGCCCTATTTAATTAAAACCTAAAACTTGGCTGTTAGACAGCAATATTTATTTTTTAGTTTTGGCAATAGTTAATAGTAGGGATTGCTGTTCGGTTTTAACAAAACCGAAAACCGACCAAAAATCCTCGGTTTTAGCTTTTACTTTAAATATGATTTTATGCCAAAAGAAATTGTAAATTATACACAATACTCGTACTTCATTTAAAAAACCTTTATACATAACAGCTTAGAACAATGGCAAGGTATTACAAAATTCTTTAAATTGAAAATAAGTACTAAGAAGAACAAATGTTTCTTTTTTTAACAAAAGTACATGAATTTAAAAACAAATATCAAAATTGTATTACATACAAAAAAATGTATATGTATGTAGTTTTACTTGGATATTTTTAAAACCGAAAACCGAACCGAAACCAACCGGTTTTAATCATTTTAAAACCGAAACCGCGGTTTCACATTTTTACGGTTTTTAGCAAACTCTAGTTAATAGTAAGTAATAAAAAAATTTTTAGCACGGGCTTTATTGAAGGTACCCTTATAATTGCTGCCATTTTAATACAAATTTTACACAAATAATATTAAATAATTTAAGACATATTTGAAGTTGTGTTTGGTCTTGGAGGCTTGTATGAGAGGCACTCGTATCCTTGCTTTTATTTTTTTTCACACAAATTAAAAGTTATAATCTGGTGAGATTTTGTCACTTTTGGAAACTTACTTTAGCTGAATAAATAATTTTTCTAAAAAGGATGTATGAGAGGTACCCGTATCCTTTCGCGAATTTTTTCCAAATTCGAATATTTTCATGGCTTCAAAGCAGCACTACTGGTTATTTTATTATAAATATAAAGGGCCAAATAGAAGACACACACAGTTTGAAAACAAGAACAAATTAAACAATAGAGTGCAATTAAATCGTCCTAGATTTTGGGGGACATTTGTATGGGGGGGCTATGGTTTTTTTTCTTGTTCACAATTAATATCGAAGCCAAAATTGGACCGGATTGCGTTCAAGCAGTAGATGATATAACGCCAAATACCTTATTAATATTCTGCTTAAATGAAACAATCAAGGTTTTCAAAAATGCATATAGGCCCTTTTGTGGGCAATCGTGGTTTCGTGCTAATATTTCAGCCAGGTAAGCCACATGGCTTCGCAGAACTATACTTTTTTCAAATATATATATAATTTCCAAATTTAAATAATTCAATTTGAATAAGCTTTATAAGCCGATCTTGCTTAATTTCCACAGAAAAAAATCTTCAAACTATTGATGATTGCAATATAGTATAACATCCTAGTCCCAAGACCATATAAACCCCATTTTAGTAACCTTACGGACATCGTTAAAAAAACTTCGTTACTAATAATAAAAAAACTCTTAAAATTCGAATTCTCGTTAGAAAAAATCTTTGAAATCGCTTCGGTAGGCTAGTTGGTAGTTAACTGTTGTATTAGAGCGCGGGTTGTTGGTTCAATGCCCTCTAAAGACTCAGGTCGGTTTCATTACAACGGCCGCGTTAATATTCCTGGGTAATTTCAGTTAGAATATAGTTTGCCGTTATATTTGTATCAATTATTACGGCCAAATTTGCCAAGTTTAGTTAAAATTAACTATCACTATAGGTGTGTTCATTTATTTTACTTTCAGAAACTTACAACGAGATAGTAAATTAAAAATTTTACAAAATTTTTCTCCCAATTACACAAAAAAAAAGAAGTAAATTAACGCTTTTCCAGCAAAAAGTATCAAGTTGGGCATATCCATAGTATTCAGCTGCAATATACAAGATTATTTCTTCCTAAATTCAATTGTTTTAAACTTTTTGCGCAAGGATGCTGTTTATAAATCTTAGAAAAAGAAATTTTTTATGTTATTGGATAATTTTAATTTAAAAATTTTTAAACAAGTTTCCAATCGTGAATTGGAAAATGTTTGTATCTACTTGGCGTGACCGAAGTAGGTACTTAAATAATTTATTACACGAAATGTACACTTATAAAATTATTACAGTAACTGATTGTAGGTTATTAAATTCGTTTTCCGTACTGTTAAAATTGAATAAAAATATAGTTATTTTACGAATAATTTTATGTTTCAACATTTATGTTTGTTATTCAAAAAACCATCTACCAAAATATAATGTTTTTCCTTATTTATTTTGTTATGTATTTAACTACATAATATTTTGAGTGTAATAAATATTTGTAGGGTACAACAGAGGTGTTGTATATCAGCTACTATAGAATTCAAAGGTCTTGAATATACTTACTTACAGTGCTTTTACACGATATGTTGTTTGCAGTGGGTTTGTCAGATGTAAAATCGATATGCTATTGCACATGTCTCTCAAAATTGACAAATACAGACGGCTTATAATTTTTGCTTTCACACGTACGTTTTTTGGTTTCATCCGAAACGTGTTTTGGTAGTACAGTGGCGATGTGTAAAAACAGGCCGCTACTATCAACACAAATTGCGGAGACAAAACAAAAAAATGCAAAAAGGGCAGCATTCGAAGAAAAAGACAGGACTATATAACCCAGCTTTGCATTACAAAGGAGTAGTCTTAAAACTACTCCATGGCATACTCCAGAGGATTAGTTTTAACTTCTTTTAAAACGAAAACATTTCGTTTAAAAACGAAGACATGTCGTTTCACTACAAACTCTTTTTAACAATGACATGATCCATGCTTGCATAACATTGGACCAGTCAATGGAGTAGTCCATTTCATTAAGATAGATTACGTAGTCCAATATTTTCTGCAGGGATCAAAATAGAACACGCTGCAATTGAAAAATTTTACACTGCTTATTCAATCTGACATTTACAGAAGCAATTTTTTTTTGCGTTTACACGACTTGCATGCATTTTGCAGTGGGAAATTTTACAAGTACACTGCTAAATACAGATCGTGTAAAGAAACCTTTACTTGGTGGTTGGCTTATGAAAACAAAGAGAATGTTTAAACTTTAAAAATTCGAAACTATTTATAACAACAACTTGTTGGTGTAATTCAGTGTTCTTTTTGTATTAAAATTATGCTTTGGTTTAATTGTTCTTATGTTTGTAAACTATTGCCGAAACTTTGTGTTTCTTATGATTGTTCTTGTTTGTAAAACTTGTTGTGTTATTTTACTGTTTTAACTTAAAAACAGTACCTAAACAAGAGCGGATGCGAGACGTTTTTTTCCGCTGATCTTTTCCGCTGATATTTCATACAAGAGCGTAAACGTTGTGTCACAAACAGTATTGTTAACTTTTTTGTTTGATAAAACTCACATAACAGAAATAAAAAGAAGAGAAAAAACCTCTATATTGCAAAAAAAAAAAAAAAAAAAAAATGCAAGTAATTACTTGCAAGTAGTGGATACGTATTATCAACGAAAAATCGAGGAAACAGCCGATTGGCTGAAAGTATAAAAATTGTGTACAAAGTGTGAGTGTATTGAGTTTTTCGAACTTGCACTTGCATGTGGAAACGGGGGTTAAACGCGCTGTCAAAAATGGATTTTCCAATTGCAAAGCGTTGACGCCGCGCTATTTAGGGATGTTTCATACAAGTTGTATGAGCATGAGAATTTTTGACAGCTACACTGATAGAAAAGGCGTTATAACGCTGATGTATTTTGACATCAATACTATGACAAGTGTCTTCGTTTTTGACCCCATGACACTTGTTATCATTGTGATGTCAACCTTAACATCACTTGGTCAAAGTGTTATCAGGGTCAAAATGAAATTATGTCATCAATGGGATGACACATCGCCAGTGCGATGACGCAGTAACATCGAAGAAAGGACACATTGGCATCAACTTAATGACAATTTGTCATTAAGTCAAAGTCATTGGAATTGACTTAAGTCAAAGTAAGAGAATATTATTATTTACTTACCCGTTCCATATGTTTCTTTCACGTTTGTTGAATTACGAACTTTGTTTACGGCAGAACTCTCAATAATAAGACACCAGCACCATGCCTCATGTGGTTTTCATAATCATTCTACTCTAAAAATTTCATGTATTTAATTTCATGTAAATAATTTAAAAAAATAGAATATAGGAATTTTTATTTCTTATAATACATTGTAATCATGAAAATAATGTTAATAATATACAAAATGTGGCATCGAATTGATGTCACTATAGTCATAAAATAGATGACACGTAAAAAATTACAAAATTGTACGAAGACGTTAGTCATTGGATTGATGTTACTTTTTGCATCATTGATGCCATTTGTAGTAACATTTATTTCACGATTCTGATGTTAAGGCCATGTCAGATAAAACTTCATCGCTTTGCGTGACACTTCTAACTTGGACAAAAAAGCGTAACGCAAAAGGTGTATGTCACAATAAAAACTTTGACAACACTCACACATTGTGTGTTAAAAAGAAAACAAATAAAAAAAAATTATACTAGCAGATTGTCAAAGCGCGCAAAAAGATGAGAGTTGCCCAACTTTTCGCTTCGCTTTGCGTTAAAAGTTCTTTATGTGACATGTTTCGTATAAGTATGAATATTTCATCTTAGATGTCAAAGCGAATCTCTAACGCAACGCGAAGCAAAAGTTTTATCTGACATGGCCTTTAGGGCATCATCAATATGAAGATGCATTTTTCTATCAGTGTAGAAAACTCTTTCCGCTCTTGTTTAGGTACGGCTGTTAATTGTTATCAAAATTGGAGATGATAGTACATAAATTTTTCCTGTTTCGCAGCATGTTTCAAAATGAAACGACCTGTTTTACTCTCAAAATTTTTTATGTGCAAAACATGTTGTTTCAATCATGTTTGGGGCGCGAAACAGGAATGGAAGAGCGAAACACGAATGTTGCTGTCTGTGTGAACATGGTATTACTCGACGATAGCGACTGATCAATCTTCGACAATTATAAAAATTATATTTGTTTTGTAAACAAAAACATGAAACAGGTACTTAAATAATTCATGTAAGTAAAAATTTTACTATCATAACAAGGTACATTTACACTAGGTAGCAGCACTAGAATGCTAGCTATCGCTTTTTTTTGTATGCAGCTATATGGATTTGACATATAGAAAACATGGATTCGACATATAGAAGACATATAAAACTACATACAAAAAAGGGATAGACACCAAAGTCTTCTCTAGTGCATATACCTTGTGTTAATGTACTTTGTTTCAGAAATTTTGAAAAAATTTTTTTCTCTTTTAAATTTTTATGTTCTTTTTTCATTCTTTCGTTGCAAGTTTTTCGAGTACGAAAATACGTATTAGTAATGATCAGGGCTTGGACTTTTATGCAAATAAAATCGCGTTTTATGCGCATAAAATATGCACTAAAAATAGAAATATATGCGCTAAAAATTCAAAAAATATGCAGTTAAAATTATCTTAAATTTTTTATTAGTGATAAAAAAAAAAAAAAAACAAAAATAGCATGAAGAACATTAAAATTTAGTCTCATAAACGTAAGTAAGGCACAATAACCACAAAAGTAGAAGTTAAAAAAAAGTTAAACAAAAATATATTAAGAAACAGTAAGACAATAATTTAAATTAAGTCACTTGTAATATGCATAAGCTGGCTTGAGCAACTGTGCGAATACATGTAAATCGTAAGTGTCAAACAATATTTAACTTAAGAAAACTTTTTGTTAAATTTTTTGAAACTGTCATTTGCTTAAGCAAAGTGCGAAACTGATCGCAATTACATACGAATCAAATGTTTATTGATTTCGTTTTTTTTTTAAATGCTTTTGAAGATATATTTGACCCTACATTTTATCATAATAAAAGTTTACTGCCTGTTTTTCAAAACAAAATAAAACGGAAGTGACAGATGCATGATTAAATGCTTTTGTTTGAACTTTATCAAGCTTGCTACTAATTTGTTTACTTGAGTTACCGTCCACAAAATACAACTTATTTATGAAAATATCAATAAACTTAACTTCACCATTGTTGAATTGGCAAAAATTTCCAGCATAATACATTATTGCTTTCAACCATGTCCCCCATCTGGTTCTTATAGGCTGTAGAGGAAGACATTTATCCGTATAATTGTTTTTATATGCGGCAACACGCGAAGGGGCTTTACAAAATATTTTTCCCATAAGAAATCAATAAATAAATATCATCGAAGTTATCTTTTATCTCTTCTGCGGAAGGAAGCATAGAAAAATAAAGCAATTAAAACGAGTTTTTCAAAATATGCAATATATGCAAAAATATGCATTCAAAGCAAAATATGCAAAAATATGCACTAACAAATCGATGCCATTTTACTGCAAATTTCTTGATTCGCAAAAATATTTTGTGTATGGCTATCTCCTACTTACGAGAACAAATATGCATTTGCATAAAAATCCGGGCCTTGGTAATGATTATTGAAAAAAGCAATAATTTTCTGTTTTTGAACCGATCATATAGCTGTCAAAAAAAAAAATATTGTTAACTTTCAGTTACAGTTAATTCTTGAACCTGGTGAAATTGACCGTTAGAAAATTAAATTAAAAATGAAAATTAAAAAAAATCGTTTCCAAGGTACAAATTTAAAAAAGACGCCAAAATCAAATCTTAGTATAAGTCGGCCCAGACCAATAAAGAAATCTCGTTTACTCATAATTGCGTAAGGGTTCTTCTGAAAAATTTATAACCATCGAAGCTGCGTTTAACATACAAAAACATCAGACAAATATTTTAACCACATCTAATAAATCTGAGATTTTATGGTTAAAAGTTAAAAAAAGCTAATTAAACGGTTTCGCTGTTTAAACAATTTAAACAATTCACCACCATTAATAAAAATTTTTAAAGTGGCTAACAAAGAATAAAATGCATTAAATATAATTTAGTGTAATTTCAAACTTCATTCAAAACGATTGAACATGCACGGAAATAGGGCACGTGGACGACAATTTATGTATTTATGGTACAAATAAATAAAATGATTTCTGTTTAAAACTACATACTTCTCTGGTTTGTTCACATTTTTTTTTGTTGATGTTTAAGAATTAAATGATAATTACAAGATTGTTAAAAATAAAACATTTTTCGGAAATGTATTTGCAATTAATATCTCTGTTAGCCGTGCTAATGCCTGATCCCAAAAGCTATTACTTAGAAAAACATGCTGAAATTTTACACAAAATTAAAAATGTTACTGGTGTGTCATAAATTTATGCTTATGTTACAATTTTTTTTTTAAATTAATTTTTTTATTGCCTTTTACAGCTCAAAGTTGTGTGGATTCGCGTTTGCGTGCCGGAAAGTGTTTAACATTAGCCAAATGTCCCGATATAGTAGAGGAATTTTATGACGAGGCCCGTAAGACCTCATACGGCATTGATTTTCAAACTTTCATTAGCAATTCGATATGTGGATTTGATGGGGCAAATTTTTTGGTAAGAATAATTTAAAAGTTATTTTTACGAAATCTGATTTATTTCATTATTATAACAGATCTGTTGTGGAAGCCGCACAATGTATAAGCCTCCTGTACAAAATACTCATCATTTCACCACTGGAAAGCCTTTCGAACAGTTATACCAGAGCACTCCATTTTTATTTGCACCACTAGCTCCCTCTACCTCTATTGCTACACCAACAGCCACTGCCAGTAATAATAAAAATATACCACCGATTATTTATCCAACTTTTGGAAGTAACAGTAATACAATTCCTGATATGGGAGGGGTTATTTTTAAACCCACACCACCGGTTGGGGTAGGACAAGTAATACAGCCTGTTCCCATAAAAACTACTCAAGGAACTATTACAACACAAAAACCAAATGCAATGCCAAACCGTCCAACTTTAACTTGTGGTGTTAGCAAAGGCACCATTAATCGGGTTGTGGGAGGTAACGAGGCCAAAAATGGTAATTTCCGTTTTATTTTAAGAAAATTTATAAATTTAAATTGCCAAATATTCGTTTAACACTTTTGTAGGCAATTATCCCTGGATGGCTGCCTTGGGCTATCGTGAAGATTACGATACTTTAAAATATTTATGTGCTGGTAGCTTAATATCCCCTATATATGTTATTTCTTCGGCTCATTGTATTAATAACTATTTGATGCTAGTGCGTTTGGGAGCCCATGATCTTTCGAATTCTTTAGAACCAGAGGCACGAAACTATCATATAAAACGTACTGTCATTCATGAACAGTTCGATTTGAAAATAATAACAAACGATTTAGCTTTAATAGAATTGAGCGAGACAGTAAAAATGACAAGTAAGTAACTTAAGACTGTACTTGAGGCTAAAGGCTCAGTTAGCCGGGAGTAACAGTAACGTTGCAAATCAGCTGCTTCATTTTGTTGTATGTAAAGCAAAGTGAACGATTATAGTTAGCAGCAAGCTGTTACGTCTCAATCTGTAAGAAATGGTTTGGTCTTACTTTTTTAAGGTAAGGTTAAGTTACTGTTACTCCCGGCTAACAGAGCCTTAACAGACCAACCTAAATCGGAGCGTAAAACGTTTTCTATCTTTCAAAAATTCTCATGCTCATACAATATGCATAAAGTTAACGCAAATAGCTTTGCAATTGGAAAAAATCCCATTTCTTCAGCGTTGGCTGCTACTATTAAAAAATAATGACAATTTGGGTAATTTTTGGTCAATCCAGCGGATTTATCTTCATTTTTATTTCTATTTTGTCGGTTTTATTAAACAAATTAAGTTCACATTTCTGTTCATGACACAGCGTTGACGCTCTTATTTAAGTTTGTCACTACAGCTGTAAAGCTCAGAGCTTTAAAGTTCTTCGCCTTAAGCACTTATTTAAGATAATCTGTAATAGTTGGACTATGGTTAAGACTGTATTTTAGACATAATCCAGACCATAGTTGGGGGTATTGCACTAAGTGTTGATTTAAATCAGCAGTGCACTATCACTAAATAAAACTGCAAAAAAATTAGTTTGCACTCTTTTTTACCAGCTTTAGTGATGATTGTTATGTTATAACTACCACGTAAAATTATTTAGTGATATTGCAAATTTTTTCACTATCACTAAACGCAGATTTGAATGCAAAAATCTACACTCAAATCAAATAGTGCAAAATTTGGACTTGCAATCAAAAAAGCTGCATACAAATATTGCCTCACTATAATTTAACTTTGTATGTGCATGGCTTATGATTTTTTTAAGGATATGCATAAGCCAAGAACATTTAACAAAATGAAATTTTGTCAATAACGGTATAATTATTGGCTTTTATCATGAAAAACAAGTCTTTGATTTTAAATTTAGTGCAACATTTTTAGTTGCACTCAAATGAGTGAAGAAAAAAAAAGTTGCAATAAGCTAATGATTTCTTTTTTTTTTTAAATCAAACTATTTTTTTTTGAGTGCAAAATTTTTTAACATCACTATCACTCATCTTTAGTGAGGCTGCAAATTTTCAATTCATCACTCAACATCAACAAAATGATTGCAATATTTTTGCACTATCACTAAGTGTGAGTTGAAACTGCAAAATGAGTGCACTACACCCATTTATGATCCAGAAAATAGATAAGTCTGTGTTCATCAAGGCTATAGTTAAGATTATAGCCTTGGCAGACTTATACAACCCAATTATGAATAACAAATTCCCGGAAGTTTTTTTCCCTTTTCACTTTTTTCTATTTAAATTCAATGGTAAAAATGGGAAAAGGGGAAAAACTCCCGGGGAATTTTTATTCATACCACTGGTTTACAGTCAAAAAAATACCAAGAACGCCACATGCCTAGATAAGTTAATTGGGACCTCCTGAACATGAAAAAAGCTGTAATACCGTTTTTTAGATAACGGTACTTTTGTGTTTTTCGGTGTATGGTCTGGTATTTTATGCGTAGTTTGAAAAAAATCGGATGAAAAATAAAGTTTTTATTAAGGATTTTGTGGAACGACAATATTTTGATCTTAAATGCTCACACACTATATTCGGCGTAAATTCTAGCTAGCGTCTTGAAGTTTTGCGTTTTTTTTCGGATGGATCTTCGCGAATGAGGAACCAACAATAGTCCGGCATCATTTGTTCATCCCACCAGCCTTTGTAACGTCTCTATATTTCTTCCATTTCCTGGTGAAATCTTTCACCTTGTTCATCACTTTCGGAGCCCAAGTTCGTGGTGAAAAAATTAAATTACGCTTAAAATGTTGGTAATTAAAAAAACTATTTGGTAAAAGAATAAAACATTCCAGATCTTTACTATAACGTAGAAAAAAATCGAAATAAAAATGAAAAATTTTGAAAAAAACGTACAAAATAGGCAAATTCAATTAATTACCTTTCCAACGATATGCCATTATCGCGATCGGACTTTTCGGTTGGGCTCCACAAGGGTTTAAGTGGGACTATACACCGAAAAACACAAAAGTACCGTTATCTAAAAAACTGCACTTAGAAAAAAAAAATTACAGCGTTTTTCGAGTTCAGGAGGTCCCAATTAACTTATCTAGGCATGTGGCGTTCTTGGTATTTTTCCATATTAAAAATTTGTAAAGCAGTGCAATTGGGCTGATAGTTAATTGTGTGCTTACTTTTTACAGATTCTATATCCACCATATGTTTGCCAGAAGACCCGAAGTTCCTCGCACAAGATTTCGTTGGCATGAATCCCTTTGTAGCTGGTTGGGGTGCCACAAAGCATCAAGGACCCACCTCAAGTATTTTAAGGGAAGTACAAGTACCAATTGTTAATCGTCAGGTGTGTGAAAAAAGTTATGGGTCCATATTTAATTTTGTTCAATTTAGCGAAAAGGTACATTTAATAAAACTAAAAATAGTTATTAGACATGTTCGGGAAATCGCAATCAAGTAAAATTGAAAACAATGAAGATTTTCAGTTAAATTTTTTTTTTTAAATTACCGAGTTTTCTCCTGATTTTTAAGAGTACTTTTTTAAACTTTCAAAACAGGATAGTTTCCAAAATTTGTTCGATTTCATTTTCACTTGAAATTGGATTTCCAGAACATGGTTCTATTAATCATATTTAATTTTTTATAATACTTAAAAAAATTACAGCTAATTTGTGCCGGAAATTCCAATGTTGATGCCTGCCAGGGTGATTCCGGGGGTCCTCTAATGTTGCCTCAGGTATTTACAGGTTAAAATCATTTTTAAAAATTATATTCGATTAAAGTTATTAATTTCAGTTGTCGGACTCTTCATATCAGTATTATTTACTAGGCGTCGTCTCCTTTGGTTATGAATGTGCTCGAAGCGGTTTTCCGGGAGTTTATACTAGAGTTGCTGCCTATTTGCCTTGGATTAAGAGTAATATGAATTAAGTATTTTTTTAATTTATAACATTTTCTTAAGCTTAATAAAGATTATTTTTTAAAAAATTATTCAACTTTCTTTTTCTTAAATTGAAGAGATGTTAGAATTAGTTTTGAATCTTATACCTATTTCTGTATTTGCTTGAGGGGTTCCTTCAAAAGCTCGTATTCGTGCAAACGTTACGTATTTTGTTGCACAATTTACCGTTTAAGCCTTAAACTCAAGGCGAATTCATAATAGGTACTACAGAAGTAAAACTCCTACAAAAACCACAAGCAATTTGTTTTTGTAAAATCATTGTACAATATCAAAAACAGAAAGAAAACAAAACAAAAACTAAATTTGGACATCCAACAGTTATAAAGGTTAAAAAAAAGTTATCCTGCAAAAGAGCTTCAAATCTGTTTCAAAGTTTTATAGTTTTAAATATTGTTAACGATAAATTCTTTTAACCTTAAAAACTTTTTGATTTGCGCAGAAAGCGGTCAAGCTTTTAAATTAATGCTTAGAGATGTGTAAAACTTTGCAAATTCTATACAGTAGGATCAAAGTTTGATGATTTTGATGACCTACGTACGATTTGTAGAAGTTATCATAGCAAATTTATTCTAACTGTCTAAAAATATGCTACACATACTATTTTCTTATTTATAAGAGAGAAAAATAATTTTCTTATCAAATTTCCCTCCAAATTCACTCACTCTCTGGCAGTTACAAACGGATGGGAAATTAAGGTAGAAATAATTATTGCAGCAGTTGATTTTAAAGTTTTGTGATTATCAGGTGTGTGGAGTTTAAAAGAGTTATTAAATTTATTATTAAATTATTGTAGTATAGAATTTTAAAGCAGTTAAATATTTTTAAAATCCCAGTTAATTGCAATTAAATGAAAAGTGACATTTTTTAAGGAGAACCTAAACCTACAAAAAATACGATACAATTTCAGGGGTCTAATTCTGGCATTCGTGATCGAGTACTTTCTGGATTCGAAAGCAATTTTATTTCAGTCAATACTGAACGAATCGAAATTATTTTTTCAGTATTCTGAAACTCAAATGAATGCTTTACAATAACAAAAAAATAATTCCAATTCGTTCAGTATTGACTGAAATAATTAGATATTAAATTGCTTTCGAATCGAGAAAGTACTTGATCACGATTGCCAGAATCTGGCCCCAGTACGATCACGCGTATTTTTAGTTTGAATAGTTAAATAATTTGTGGATGGATGGATATCAGCGAAATAGAAATCTAAGACAGCAACAAAATAAACTTCTGATAAGATAAAATTAATTACACTCTTGCAAATAAACGTATAAAAATAAATATAAATTAAAAAAAAGAAGTAGAATAGAAACAGAACAAAAAAAAAAAAAGAAAAAACCATCAACAAAAAATTATAAAACATTATATGACGTCCATGAAAACATTAGTTTGTTTTTTGTTATGTGAACAACAAACAATATGCAAAAGTATTAAAAAATTGTATAAAAAAAAACAAAGAAAATAAACAAAAACCAAACAAGTAAGAGTGATAGATTCGTCTCCACAGATACGATTCACCATAGTATTTAAAATCGTATCGAAACCGTTTATTCGAATTAAGCTGTATTCACACCTATTAAATATTTGACGTCCTACATGTAACCACTAGTTTTATTAAAAAATTATTTGCTTTTGCAAAGCGTTTGGCTACATCAAACATCATTTAATAGTTTCTAAATAACAATATACAATTATCTTCTCACAAGTAAATTATGTAAATCATTAGAGTTTGTTAAAAATTAAACTGAAGTTTAATCAATTTACTGGTAACGCTTTTTTTTGTATTTTTTTGTCAAACATTTGGTAGGTCTGAACATACCTCTACACTTGTATGGGGACGTGGAAGTGTTGACTCATTTTCAAAACTTAATATCCATTAAAAATACAAATGTTCATTGAAAAAGAGTGCGACTTTAAAAATTAAAAGTAACTTTTATGAATTTATACTAAAATTTATTAAAACTGGAGGTTCAATTTATATCTTTGATGAACAAGGTTATAAGCCAAAGTTTCGTTATTATTCTTAATATATGCGCGGATACTTTTATGCACTTTGAATACAGTTAGAAAATTATTGTGATATTGTAAGTATATAATCATATTTGACCGAAATTGCCGAATGGATCCAATGGACAGAAGGCTAGTATTTTTTTTGTGTGTTTCTGGAACACATGTTTGAATAGCATGTCTAGAAACAGGTTTATAGAGATAAAAAATTCTTTACATTTCTGTGACAATGAGCAACCTCAATAAGACGTTTAAACAACAACCTCTTTCGGATTTGCTAATCAAGAAGTACCTTCAGTGGGGCGTATTTTACGAAGATCTTTCAAAAGACGAACCAATAATAAAATATTTCGGACGTCATCCAGCCTAGCAGTTCATAAGAGGAAAGCCAGTACGGTTTGGATGCTATCAAGTGCCGATGGTTGTTGCTATGGAACTTCTGTAATAAAACAGATGTTGGGCCACAATGGCATACCATATATTTCGATACCTTTTTACAAGTCCTGCATTGCTGCGAGATTTTCGCGATGCCGGAAAATAAAACGAAGAAATGCCAACGAAAGTCTGTCAAGAATATCATAAATTTCACTACCGATTTAATACAGCCAATCAAATTTTGTTTGTGCAATTGCTTGACAATAGTGTAGAAATCATTGGTACAATTTATTACAGTTTTGTTTATTCCCTCGGCAAGGTGAAAAGATGGAGCTGGATAGACGTGAATGTTCTTTGTGTCTTCTAGAACTACAACATCTGCATAAGAGTCGTATATGCTGGATTTACCTGTCGCCGAAGCTTGGCGGCTTTATCTCTTGACTGCCGGAGATAACACTAACAAGCTCTAGTTTCGTCGAAGTAAATACAGAAATTATTTGAGGTATGCAGATGGCGAAAAAGTATCAAGTATAAAATTAGATAATGTTGGCCACATCCCCAAAAAAACAGGCAAGCCAACAACGATGCCTCTCCTGGTCTGGTTAAAGGAGGGCGCACTCATCAACTGATTCACCTATGAGTTCAAAGAAATCACACATCATCTCAGATACGGACTGGGTGTCCTCTTTGTCGCATGAACGAACGGAAACGTCACATTTCGTCTACAGGCTGCGTAGATTCCACATCCGCCTGAGTAGGATTGTCCTTGTTGTCGGTAGACACGCTGCAAGATAGTACTATTGCAAATCTTTTCCTGTTTCTCCCTCTGTGACTTCATGAAGTTCTGGTTCAGAACCACTATTGACGGTCTTAAAGATCTTTCAGCTGCTGAAACCTTGAGAACTTTTCATAAGTTTTAAGTAAAAGATTACAAAATTCTTCAGGATCTTCAGGAGCTCTGATGGAAGTAGAGCGAAATATATGACTGGAAATCAGACAGCTAAATTTTGTGAAGATCGGTTTAAAAAGTACCACGCACCCCGTATTAAGCCCCCTATCGGAAAAAGCTTTAGTACGCTTAAAACTGTAACTAATAATGCTATTGTAGTAAAATTTGACCAGTCATCTATATATACCTGTATAAAAACGTTTGTGCCGTGTATGTGCTTCTAAAACTCAAGAACCGCTGAACCGATTGATACCAAACTTGGATAATATATTATTTTAGTCAATAGCAAGGTTTCTCTTAAGTTTAATGCCGCTGTTGTTGTAATATTTAATTTTTTTTAATTTATGGTACGATTTGGTTGAAATTCACAAAATATATTTATTAAACAAAAACAAGTTTCCTAATAAAATTTTGACCATATAGATAGCGCTGGGGTCCAGTTATTAATAAAATTCTCCAGTTTTGAATTTTATTTTATTTAGAAAATCTCGAGGAGCGCCGGGGCCAAACAGCTAGTAGTTTTATAAGACTAGAAATCACTTTGCCAAATAAGTACATATGTGCTAATTAATCCATAATTTAGTATAGGTCCCATATAAAACGGCCTTTCGAAAAGGTTTTTAAGACTCATAAAATGCTTAAAAAAAATTGTAGAAAGGCATTGAAATTTGGTCAAATTTAGTTTTTTTACCACTAGAAATCCTTCTACCGAATGTTCTGATGAACAATAAACATTAACTTACAATAGGTCCAATACAAAATCCCTCCTGAATGTCACTTAAATGTGACTGATAATATATCTGAAACCAATTATGATATTTAATTAAAAGTAGTTCACATTAAGTATTAGTTGACTTTTTAGAATAGACTTTAATATGCTGTTTTCACAACACAACTTATTGAACGTGTAGTAAAATTTATATAAAAAACACTTAAAAAAACTGAGTGCTTTTAATAGAAGTTTTACAATAACTTGTGTTGTGAAAACAGTGAAACGTGAAAATGAAATAAAATCGCAGCGTATTTGAGATAATTTTTTATAACGATTAGTTTATAGATTCCATTGAAAGCTCATTCCTGAAATATTCTTACTCTCGATGGTGGGTATCAAAGATTCAGCACAGCCGAACATAGCGCTCTTGTTTTTTTTTTGTTAAATTAAGTGGTAAATGAGTGATTTAACTGGAGCGGCTTAAATTACACTTTAAATAAATGTACAAAATTAATTTTTCGTTTGCTTAAAAAAAAATCCAAAAATAATAGCTAAAATAAATTCAAAAAGTACAACTGAAAACGGCCCACTTTTCTATAAATAAGTACATGAATATATACGAACGAATACGTATAATATGTAAAGAGCACAGTAGGATAAAAACAAAATAATTTGAGACGAATTTTTTTTAAAGATTTTTTTAATTAACTAGGGTGTTATTTTTGTTGGATTTAACGAATAAAAATTTAAACTTAATCGATTAATCTTATAATTCTAAATTCAGAATTTTTTTAAATTACGAAATTTTTTCTTTAATGATTTTAGAAAAAAATAGTACTTGAGTAAATAAACATTCTTTTTTAAATAAAACTTGCCAATGTAGCTCCAAATTGTTGCTTCACTTTCGGCCACTTAGATTTTAAAAGTGTCAATATAACTTTGGATTATTTGAAACTTTTCACAGACATTCCATCCTCTGCCATGCTTCTGCAAATCATTTTCTATAGAGAACCGATCGAAGAATCTTGCTTAAAATATTTATTCATTGGGCCACTTGTAGCCCTTGTTGATTTTTTTGGTGTAGCCTCTTCTTCAAGTACTATGTTTTAGTCATTGTGTAAGTGATAAATTAGTGAAGTTGTTAAAGAACATTTACGTTAATACATTTTTGGACACCTGTTACATTTAGCATTATTAGATTTATTCTTCGTACAATATTTTTAAACCAAACTCATTCTAAAGAGAGAAACGCAAGAACTTTATTGTTAAAAAATACGGGCGTGTTCTAAAAATTGATTTAAAATCGTGTAAGTTTTAAAAATTGTAATAAAAGTTCATAAAAATATTCTATTTTATTTATTTTATTCTGTATGTAGGTATCTATTATTTTTGCAACAACACTTAAACCCACGAAAAATAATTGAATTTAAATTATCGTTTGATTTTAATTTCACTTCATTCCGATTTCTAGAACATGCCCGATAAATTAATATAAATCTTTGAGTTAACAGACCTTTGTCGTTTTTTCTTTTGTGAAATGAATTATTAAATTGTGTTGAAAAAATGTAACAAAATATAAGCTAAATTACTCACTAAAGGCGACCGTACACGACATGTTTTTGTCATCTGACATGTCAAATTTCCCACTGCAAAATACATACATGTGTTACCTTTTTAACTTTGCTACTGTAAAAGTCAGATGCAAAGTCATCTGATAAAATTTCAATTAGAGCGTGCTCTATTTTCTTCTGACAAACCATCTGACATCAGAAATCTATGCCGAGAAGAAACCGGCAGCGGCGTCCACTATTGACGGAATCATTAGCCGGCTGAAGTAAATATTTTACAATACCGATATATGTATGATCATCCCACCATTGATTAGAATTTATATAAATATATATATAAAAACCGTTTCATTAAATATCCTAAATTGGTATCTTTGAGTTAAATGAAAAATATGTTAAGATGGCTAAACTATTTTACGGCGTAAATAAAATTTTTCGTGGCGGCATTTTTTTTTTGGTTTTTGCAATAACTATGCAAAAAAAAAAAAACAGAGACAATGTCAGAAGCAAATTACATGTACGTTTGTGACCGAATATTACAAACCTTCTGTAAAACAGCAATTTTGACAGACATGCACAATTACATGTGACTTGAAAAGTTGACAAGTCAGATGTAAAAAACATGTCGTCTACATGCACCTTAAACATGACTGTTTTTTTTTTTAATTCCAACGGACACATACATTTGGTAAGTTTATTCGACTAAAAACTTTAAAAAATTATACATTTAACAGAAATCCTATATATTATTATTATTCGATTAATCGGTATAAATTCTTCGATTAATCCTTTAATTGAAATTAGCAATTTTAAATTATTCGAACAATTAATTGTCTTAAATTGTTCGATTATTCAAAATTTAACAAAAATTAATCGACTGAACACCCTATAATTTACAGCTTTACTTTTTCACATGTCAAATATGAATCACAAAAAGCATTTACAAGAAAAAATTGAAGCTGAAGTAATTTTTGTAATTTTTTTTTGCGTTAAAAATGTGGTTGTACACATTTAACAAGGCGTGAAAGGGTTAAATAATTTTTTTTTTTTTTTTGTAAAAACATGCTCTCTAATTCTGACCCACTGTGTTAGTAAAAATGTGGGAACGTGCACATATCAAATTCAAATAGTAAATGAAAGGGTGACAGACACATGTTACGGTCAATATTTGGTATGTGCTTTTTTTTTTTTAATATTTACGATCAAACTTGAATAAAGTGTGAAATTTAATGTTAAGCTTAGTACAGACGGTGGTCAGATCTAACAATGTTGTCATTAAAATTGACTAAAATGTCTTGCAACTGTGTGAAAATTGTACGCTATTTTCTTTAGTCATGCCCGACATAATGATATCTTTTAGGAAAATAATTAAATTTGAAACAAATTCTACGATTTATTTGAACAAAAGTTTTTAATTTATTAATAGTTAAATACCAAAGAAATTTGGGCAAAACTTTAAATTTGCTCCGACATTTATGACCCCACGACTTTTTAATAATTTTACTTCTTTAATAAGACCTAAACTACAAAGAAAATATATACATATTGTTATTCTCTAAAAAAGAACAAAGTTTTTATTGTGAGTTTTTTTCTAAGTGGAAAAAAAGATAAGGCACTCTCATACATACAGAAACTTCAAACCACTGTTGGGATCTGACAATTCTTAAATTATACTGTCTCATTGGCAAAATTGTACCAAATTGATATAAATCGTACCAACATTTCGCTAAAAATAAAAATCATACATTGTTAGAATTAAAAGCACTTCTTTACTCAATAAAAACAAAACAAGTAAAAAAGTATAGTCGGTCAAGCCCGATCACCCTTCACCACAGTTTATAAAAACAAATTTTTTTGGGTGTAAGTTATTTGGGTTCTATGGGAAATCATGGACCTGCCAGAACAAAAAATTTTATTATGAAGTTAAGATTTATATAAAAGTTCTTTGTGACGAATATTATTTAGATATCTTTATCTATTTGAGATTTATTTCCCCTTACGTGATTTTAGAAAGCGGGCTTTCATAAAACATTTTATCATGACATAGCAACTATAATCAAAGTTATTGTCGCTAATTTTTATATCAATACCAACATTTATAAGGAAGTTATGGCATTAAAAGCTATTTTGGGGAGTAGTATTTCTATGGAAAGCAATCGTCAAATTTAGACCGATTCCCATAAAATTTGTTAAGATGATTTAGATTGAAATAAAATAAATTGGGCGAAATGTGATCTAAATACCAACGTAATAAGATGGTTTAAAGGCAGAAACACTCTTCCGAAAAGATGTTTGTATGGGGGCCATATGAGATTATGTTCCGATTCTCACCATTTTCAGTAGGCGTTGTCGTTATATATTGAAACCTATGTAAAAAATTTCATCGAATTACCTAAAATGTAGAGACCTGTATCTTGCGCACAAGGTTACATCGAGAAACAACCAGCCAAAAGGAGAGACTTCCTTAAATCAACTCAGAAAGTGATCTGAGTCGATAGGTATACTACTTATATTTTTTAGTGCTACACACAAACGCATAATACCCTCTCCACTATTGTTAAGAAGAAGCAAAAATTTATATATTTCTCTTTTTTCTCAAAGGCGCTTGGTTGACAGTGCCACCAAAACAATATACAAAAGTGGCGATTTGGAAAAACTTGATCCCAGGCTTTCTACAGGAATACGAGTTCATATATTTATGTAATTAGAAATAGTATTATTAAAAAGAAAAGTGAGTGAATCCACCTCAAAGATATGATAAAACTTCGTGGATATATTTTTTTTAATTGTACCAAAAATTGATGAATTGTACCAGTGTACCAATAAAGTTTCGATTGTACCAAATTTGGTACAATTGTACCACAAATCCCATCAGTGCTTCAAACACACTCATTTGATCGCATATTAATACCAACGTGTCCAATTGGGGTATTATAGATAAACTGAATCTACAATGGTTTTAAAATGTAGAAAAAAGATAAACAAAAAAAAAAAAAAAAAAAGCATGAAACACCTGTGAAAACAGACATGCATATAGCGATTGTTTAAATGAAAAAAGACATAACTGCAGTTTGAAAAAAAAAAAATTTAAGTTAAATGATATGAAATGTACATAGCATTTTTCAAATACCCTTAAAAACAGTTCTTAAAGAAAGTGTTATTTAACTTTTTATTTATATTAGGACATTTTTGTGCTCCAGTGTATATAAACGTGTGTGTTGGTCCGTGACGTTGCAAATTTCAATTCTATTTTTAAAGCAATAACTATAACAAGAATAATTTAACTCAAAAATATTTAAACTCTGATATTTATCTACAATAATATTGGCTAATAACACTGTGCTAGTTGAAAAAATAGACAAGCCGGGCACATGGCGTTTTAACATAATTCGGGTATGCTGAATCCAATGGTGCTAACCGTTTTTTTTAGGTAGTTCTTGTTTTCGAGATATACCGTTATTTGGAAAATGGAGGAGGTAGCACAACATTTATTAGCGTAGCTCAAAAACGGTTTAGTTTATATTAAGAAATTCATGATTGAGATGAAAAATAAAGTGGGGTTGGTCATACATTTGACCCGTCTAGGGGTCAAATTTAAGAATTTTATAAAACAGCTATATGGTTGAAATTCTAAAAATTAACCGGTACAGCGCGTAGGATGGGTCAAATGTATGACCAACCCCACTTTATTTTTCAACTCAATCATTTATTTCTGACATAACTACCCACTATCTCCATTCGTTAAGGGGGCTCCCATACAAAATGTTCAATGCAGACTTGAAACATATTGAAGATAAAGTCCCATAAATGCCCAGGAGTTGCCCCTTGTGGGATAAAATGTATGACCGCCCTCAATTAGTTAGCCTTTACCATTTTCTCGAGAAATACTTGCCCCTTATCACCACTTCTTAGGGAGGCTCCCATACAAATATTGCGTCTTGTGAAATTCTTAAATTAATTAAAATTTTTCGACTTTTGTGAATAAAATCAAAAGTTGCTAACAAATTTTAATCATTTATGGCTTTATGAATTTTTAAAAAACAAAAATTTCGAAATTTTGAAAAAAACATTTTTTTTCCAAAAAAAAATTATGTTTTTAAAACGCGCATATTAGAAAAAAGTTTTACCTTTCTTAAAGGAAATTTTATTGCGGAATTTCGGTTTTTTTAGTTTTTTTTTTTCAATAAGCTAAAGCATTTTTAAGTTACGCGAACATATGTTGTGCAACCTCCTCCATTTTCGAAATAACGGTATATCCCGAAAACCAGAGCTAACCTAAAAAAACGGCTAGCACCACTGGATTCAGCGTACCCGAATTAGGTTTAAACGACAAGTGCCCAGCTTGTCTAAAAAAAGTGTCAATTTTAGCACAGTGTAACACTATGCAATAAGAAAAATAAAAAGTATTAAAACTAGACTTTGTTGATATGTTATAAGCCTCTTACTACAAATAGTTTAAAATTCTATGGATAAGTTTTTTTTTTAAATTTTTTCTTTCTAAATTTTGGGGTTTTTGATTTTTTACTGATTTTTTCATAACTTAGGAATTGTTATCAAATTTTATTACAAGAAACTCTAAATAACTTTAAAAAATATTTTCGATTTCCGAATAATTCAGACCGCAATGATGAAAAATATTTTTTTTTTTTTTAGCAAAATTGGAAAAAATTTTTCTTTAAAAACTTATAAAAATTTAAAATAAAAAAAAACTTACTACTTTAATAAAATTTTTTTAAAACAACGCTTATTCCAAAACAGAAAACAAGCTTTATTTTATGAAAATCGATGGATAAATCGTCAGCTTTGGAGGTTTGGAGCATATGCCAAAAAGTCGTAGTGAAGAAAAACGACAATGAAGGTTTAAATGAAGTTTTCTGAAAATGTAACTGATAGAATTTTTTTTATATTTTAACCGCTGCTTCTGGAAATTATTGTGAACGTTCATGAACGAACTGAGAAGTTAATAGTGTTTTATTAATTGTGAAAATTACTGTTTTTTGCCACATACGCTAATTTTCAAAATTTATTTCTAAAAAGTAGCTTTCTGTGCTGCCTACGTACTTACCTACTGCAGTGTATTGAGTTTTTGACATTTTGTTTAGCTTTTACTACTTTTTTCTTAGTCGAAATTTACACTATGGACATTTCTTACCAGACAGAAAAAGTTTGTGGGCGAAAAAGGCAAAAAGTAAAGCGTGTTACACATACAGCGTCTCTCCATTTATCAACAAACTTTTTCTGTTATTTTTTTATTTATGTATTTTATTTCAAAATAATACAGTATTATTTTACCCTACTTTTATGACGTATTTCGTTCTTTTGTTTTTAACCACGGTTCATTGACTATAACGAGAAAAAATTACATAAATAAATTTACGTGATTTTTTTGTTTATGTTTAATGTTTGTGGTCGTTAACTTTGTTGTTGTTTGTATTTTGGATAGAGCTGTGCGCGTGAGTGGTTTTGATTCACGATCAGTCCCGATCACGAGAATAAAAATGTAATCACGAAAGCTTAAGAATGAAGAATTTTAAAATTCTCACACTCATGCACTCTCACTTAAATGCAGTTTACACATGGAAATTATCACCCAGGTGGGTATTGATAAGGCTAAGGTGATACAGAAGGCTTTTAATACCTGTCTTTATAGCAAACGCGTTGCTTCACTTTTGACATCTACATTTCGATTTCACACTACCTTTGTACTTATGTTAAGCCAAAGCTTCATAAAAATAATTTAATGAAAATTAAATTCAATGAACTTTAGCCTGATTTAAATATAATAAATTTTGATTAAAAACCATAAACAGTTCAATAAATTACCGCAATACTAATTATTCTAATTATGTTGATAAGTGTAACACACAAAAATATTGATTCTAGTTTTTTAAGCATTCCGATCGATTGGAAATAACTTTCTAAAATTTAGAATCTAAATCGACCTTATGATGTCCGTGCGGCTTGCATTTTATCTTGTTGGCACAGTACTGTGCACAGGTTATGTAACATTTCGATTGAAATGTGAGAAATGAAACAAAAATGCCATAAATTAACACTTAACTACGTCTGTAACATTTTTAGCGAGTAATAGCAGTCACGTAAGGAAATGACTCGCCAATTAACAGAAAAGTGTGTGCCTGTAAAATTTCTGTGGGAAAGTTCCCGCTTAGAACTGTCATATAAACTCACGAATAAAAACGGTGCGAGAAACAATTTTAACACTTAAAAACATATTAAAAATGTTAATGCAAAGAACAATAATAATATTTTGAATATTTGCAAACAACAAACATTAAAGTCGCACTTTACATTATTTGGTATAGCCGACGGTTATATTTTCACGCCGTCATTAAAAAATTTTAATTTTTAGTAAATTTTGGTCGCCGTCAACGATATGCGTGACAGGCGTTCTCAACGTTTGCAATGTCACATCGGCTTCGAGTGGAATATTATGACATTAATAACGCAACGACGTAATCTTTTTTGATAGTTTTCGACATGAGTTACAGACACGCTTTTTTCTAACTTTTCGAGAAACGATGGAATATTTTGTTTCACATCTTTTCGGTGCGAGAAGTTCTCACTAAAGTTACAGAACATGGGTACAGGTCGCAATTTTGGAGTTAACTTGAAATCATTTGGTGGATACGTTTTAATTTTCATAAGAACGAAGGCTATTGAAAATGGTAGCAATCGGTTAATATTTTCACGTAGCCTCCATACAAACTTATTACCGGATTAGGGTCTTTGCCCAACAACCAGTGTTAAATAAGATTACTTTAAATTAATAGCAGCACTTACGTTATTTCTTAAACTTTTTGTAGCAAATCGAAAAACCGTGTTTTTTTTAATGCTTTCTTAACACTTTAATAAGTAATTAGCAGAAAGCAAAAGCAGAAAAAGCGATAGTAAATAATATGTTTAATCGCACTAAGTGTATGTCAGTGTTGCCAGTGTAAGATACATTTTAGTTTCCAAAAAGTTACACTTTTTCCCAAAAAGATACATTTTGAAAAAAATTTTAAAATCCATTTTTAACGTTTAACATTTATTAACGCTACATTTTTGTTTCATATTTAATGAATATTGTAAAAAAAATTATATCATATAAATTCATTTTTATATTTATTTAAGTCATAAATATTAGGTATGTAATTTTTTTAAAATACAGTAAGCAAACTTTAAAATCAATTATATCGTCACCTTAAAGACGAAATAACCTATCTGCAGTTTTCAAAAGTTTAGAGGAGAGGGAAAAAACGTTTTAAAATTGGAAATATTTACAATATTGAAACGAAAATTACATGTTTTGATTAAAATTAAACCAGTAATATATATCGGTTGAGAAAATTATGTTTTTCTAAACAAAGCTTATGTTATGTCACTTACGTTATTTGGAATTGTAAAAATCTTAAACCAAATAACCTATCAGCAGTACTAATAATAATTATGAATAAATAACAATTTCTTTATACATATGAATATTATATCCATTAAATAATAACAGTTATAGTTTCTTTTGCTGCTTTAAGCCTAGTACTCTGTTCAAATTTGTGAAAAATGTTGAGCAACATTAATTATTTCACACGAAAATTTTGACATGTATCAATGTTACCTATCATGCGAGTTTGTACAATTTGACGTTTTTATTCCTACAAAGTATGCGACATTGTTTTGCGTATGTAAACAAACCCCACATGTATTTTACTAAAAAAAAATATTTTTTTTGTTAAAAAATTTAATAAAAAAGAAAGTAAATATGGATTAGAAACTGTTACCGGTTGTGTTATTTTAATTTTTTATTTCGTATTTAATATCAGTTCATACTTTTTTGCTTTTGCTTAAAATTCCACGTGAAATAAGTGCAGCATACATTATTTCGCAGTTGTAAAAAAATGTTGCCAGAAACATTTCGGAACTTTTTCACAAAATGAACAGAGTACAACTCTATCAACATTTTTTCATACATATTCCGCACAAGTTTTTTTCATATGCGTTTTGACAGCATTTCACGTGAAATGTTGAACAGAGTACCAGGCTTTAAGCAAAAAAAGTACTTAATGTTTGTTTAAATTACACTATGCAACAAAATTAAACTTTTATCGTGATTTTTGATGATTTATTTTTCTCTTTTTTTAGTGCGTAACGGTCCTTTAGGTACAAAAACTTTGTTATTTGTAATATTACATGTTCAAAATTTTGCTCACATATGCGTTATGATATAGGGAATAAAAATACATAAAAAACTTAATTTTTAAATTTTTGCAGTTAGGTTATTAGGTCTTTAAGATGACGATATGTAGCTATCAAAACAAATTCATTTTTGTAAAAATTAATTTACGAGTTATGGCGTTTTTACTAAGACGATTATATCAAAAAGTTCATATAAATTTCCTGAAAATAAAAAAGATGTTCATATTTCCTCAGAACAACTTCGCACTACTAGAAATCCTCGATTTAGGTGAATCGTATAGTTTCAACATACTTAATGTTTTCTTTTACCATTATTAAATCTGCTATTGTATTAGTATTGAAGCGGTTAAGATGATTTGTCTTAATAAGTTTTAGTACATTTTGCGTACAGATTCAAAAGATACGAAAAATGTCAGGATTATACATGGTACCTGAAGCATCAAAAGATACGAAAAATGTATCTTTCGTATCCTAATGGCAACACTGGTGTATGTAGTCTGCTTAATCAAATCACAGTAAAGAACCTTTTCTTTTCGCGCACTTTAAGACTATTCGGTTCTACTTTTACAAGTTTTATGGTCTTTTTGTGGGTGTGTCTTTAGGAAAGTCTTATCAATTATTGCAAAATATTTGCGTTTTAACTACATTAAGAACGAATTTAAGTTTTCAGAACGAACCAAAGTATTTTGTTTTTAATTTAAATTGGTCGAATTTTATTATTAAAAATATTTTTAGATATAATAAAAAACCTTAAATAGCAAACACTTGTGTATCGTATTTTATTTGGTCAGATGAATTTACATCTCCTTTTAAATTGTATACCAATTGGTATTTTGAATATTGTACAAGTATGTTTATATGGCTGAGTCACTGATTCATTCACTCACTCCCATTGTTGTATTTTAAAACAAATGGTTTTTTGTTTTTTATATATTTTATACTTATTTTTATATGCATACATACATATGTCCATATTTATTTATTCGTTATTTTTATTGCAAATGCTTTTTATTAAAGGGGGTGTAAAAAAGTTATGTTTTTTAATTTTAATGCAATTAATTATGCCCACACCACAATCGAGGTGAGTGTATAATGCGCTTGTAAAACCTTAAAATACTCGTCCTAGGCAAACTGAAGTATACCCATCGACTCAAAATTTGAGTAGATCTTACTGTGTCCATCCATCTGTCTGGCTGGCTGTCCATGATCCTTGTGCGCAAAGTATAGGTCGCAATTTTAGAGATAATTTGACGAAATTTGTTTCATAGAAAAACACGCCTTTTGAAAATTGTGTGATTTGGTCCATAACTTAACATAGCCCCCATACAAGCTTCTTTCCGGAATAGAGCCTTTGTGATCATAAACCATCTTATTATGTATATAGGTATTTAGATTTAATTTGTTGCAAACTAATTTTACAGCAATATAAATCATCCTAACAAATTTTAGAGGAATCGGTCCATTTTTGATCATAACACCAATACAAATACTACTCCCGAAAATAGTTCTTGAAGCAATATTTTTCTTATAAATGTAAGTATTGACATTAAATTTGAAGACTGTAGCTTTGACGATAGCGTCTATGTCGTGTGAAATAAATCGGTGTAAAATTATTATTTCCTTAAATTTTGAAATACGTATGTTTTGGGACACTCTGTATTTATATTCCCTTTCTACAACAGGTGGAAAGAGTATATAAAAGTTTGTCATTTCGTTTGTGTTTTCTTCAATAATGATCTTTAACGCTATAAAGTATATATTTAGTTATATTGAAGATCCTTATGAGTATCGGGATTGATTTAACGATGCCTGGCTGTCCCAGGGTAGTTTGAAATAAGTTCCCCCACTATGGGGGATCTAAGCAATAGTCATGAAGGCATATGTCTTAAAATAATAACACGAAAAAATGTGACTGCTGTGAGCAATCCCTCATAATTTATATTTCTACTGTGTAGTTTGACAAAACAATTAACACAGCATAAAAAGTCTTATTTTTTTAGGATTTTTTTTTTTTGTTTAAAACACAACAACAATTTTTTTTCAACAATAAAAAAATATTAGAATATTATGACCATACGACTCCCCTTATAATCTGAAATAGATTGCATAAATGGCTTTACCACAGGCCCCATATTAAGCCCACCCTTGAAAAACACTTGAGTACTTCTAAAATTGTAAAGATAATAATTCTGTTGTAATACATATTGCTCTGTCTCAGTTCTATAAGACTACAAATCACACTATCAACTTTGGTGGGTCCATAATTTACATAACGCCCCAATTAAAGCCCACTCTAAAAAATCATTTAAACAAGACTAAAAAATTACCAAATAAAGCAATTGTGGTAAACGGTGGTCCAATTTAGCTTTTTATGGCCAGAAAAAACACCATACAATTTTGTGACAATCGGTCGGTCTATTATATATCATGGGTCCATTTAATCTGAAAACCACTTTAAAACGTACACTCAAAAGAAGAATAAATCCATCCGTACTCAAATTAATCTGAAGCGGTATTAAAAGTACGGTGAGTAAGGATTTTCTTGAATCAAGTACAGAAAGATTGATTCATGTACGGATTTTAAATCGCGAAATATTTTACTTAGCCATATTCAATCCCGAATTCGTACTTGAAATAAACTGAAAATGAAATTGATTTAAGTATGTACAACTAAGATTGAATCAATCTCAAAATGCGCTTGATTCAAGTATTATAAAGTTGATTTTATCCCGAATTCGGGCTTGAAAAACCAAAAAAGAAATTAGAAAGAGGATATTATTATGATTGATTTACTTACCAGTTTTACACCTTACAATATGATTGAACACCAACATCATGCCCGATATGGGTTTAGCTTTAAAAATCTTATGTACATATTTAACCAAAAATGTATACTAAATGAGAAGCAAGACTTCGAATTTACTTTTTAACCCTCCGTGGTGCACATGAGTCTGGCCAGAACTTTTTTCAATGTGTATAGAAAATCAAAACATTCCTAAGCCGGAGGGTTAAACATGAAAATAATATATCGTCAGCTCAGAATTGGTTGGACCTACCGACCATTTTTAAAAAAATTGAGTTAAGTATATATACTTTGAATACCCCTTTTTGAATCCAAAATCTGTTTCGCGAAATTTTTTGTGGTTTCTGAGATATAAAGCATTCATTTTGCTGCATATCAACTGTTTCAAATTTTTTTAAGTTTTGTTTTGCTCTACAAGCCCCTGTTTGGCGATCGCAGCAAATTCTTCATACAAAAACGTACAAAATAAATTTTACTGTTGCTTTGCTGCATTGCCGTAAGAAAAAAAGTAGTTAAAGCAAAATAAAATGACAACAAGAAAATAAATTTGTGAAAAATAGTTTTGTAAAATAATGGACCCAACCAAGTGTACGGTTTGCTATTATGTATTTGCAAAGTGTATTTAGCCTACCTAAGGGAAATGCTTCAACATTTTACTACAAACGAAAATTAAATATGTATAATCTTGCAGCTACCATTATTATGCCAAATATAACAACTTTTACTTATTGTGCCTTGTGAACGGAAGCTCACAGTGGTCGGAGTGGTAACAATATTGCTAGTGCTTCAATTAAAATTTTAAATGAATTAATAAAAGATTATCCACTAATTGCATTATGGAGCGATTCTTGCGTACCTCAAAATAAAAATCGAATTAACTCAACCACAATCAAAATGTTCATTAAACAAAATAATATTGATGCCGTTATACAAAAGTCTTCAGAATTAGGACATTCTTTAATTCAAGAAGTCGACTGTGTCCATGGTGTTATTGACCGGTACTTAAAGAATGTTGAAATTCATAGTTCTCTTCATTAGCTAAATTTGCTTAAAACAATGCCAAATACTAAAACAATGTTAAAAGTTATGGAAATGCTTCCGGAAGATTTTCGCACATACTCGGATGCAAATAAAATGGACTTTCGAAAAGTCCCAATTGCTAAAATTAAAGTACTTCTTTACAGTAAAAATAATAATTTATGTATATATTATAAAACTTCTACGAGAGAGGAAAAATATAAAAATGCAATTTTGGTTAAGTCTGCATCAAAAATTGTTGAAAAACTCCTAAGAATTTGTTGACAAATGTTTTGAAAATATCGAAACTACCATTTGTTTCCAGCGATAAAAATAGAGACATAAAAGACTTGCATATATTTCTTCCACGTGTTGATAAAACTTATGAAAATTTACTCAATTTACTCAAGTTTTAAATTTTAAGTGTTTTTTCTTGATTCTATTTTACTTTTGCATTATTTAAGTTGTTTAATTTGTGGCTTTTTATGTACCTTTTCATAACAGTAGAACTGTTTTTTTTTTTGTTTTTGTAAAATAAAATCAAATAAAAAAAATATAATACATATAATAAAAATAAAAAAATTCATTTCAACAACAAGTTACTCAATACACAGCAATAAGTATACGTATGCAGCACAAAAAGCCACATTTTTAATTTTTTTTAGAAAAGTGGCGTATGCGGCACAAAACAATATTTTTCATTTTCAAAAAAATTCTATTAAATTCTAACTTTATTCATGAAAATGCGCAAAAATTTACATTTTTCTTCAAAAAATATACCGGAAGCAGTGGTAAAAATATAAAAAAATTATATCGGGTACATTTTGAGAAATCTTCATGTAAATCTTCTTTGTCGTTTTTCTCCACTCCGACTTTTTGGCATATGCGCCAAACCAATTCTGAGCTGACGATATGTTTTTCTTCTTGTTCTGTTGTTTTTGTGGTTAAAAAAAGTTTAATCTTTTTTTTTACTTGATTTAAGAATTTTATACTTATTTCAAGAAACTCCGGGATCGATTTTCGAAAGTACTCCCATTTAGGATTGTTGTGAGTACGTTTTAGTATTATTCGCATTTAAATTTTTTAGTACGAATCTTACACTAAGTAATCATACAAAAATTGATCTATCACGAGTGTTTTTCTTACTGTGTATTAAACGCTAAGACAAATTTTACTTATGTTTTGAAACTTGGTCAAATTTAGGGTTTTTAATACCAGAAATCACTCTGTAAAATATTGTGATGATTGATCCATAATTTACTTTGGGTCCAATAGAAATTCCCCTCCTGAAAATCATTTTAGTACGGCTAAAACTGAATCATGATATGTTGTTTAAATAAGGACAAATTTAAGTTTTATATGAATAGAAATACCTATTTAACATTGTTTAAACCGCAACCAATTATAATACTGACGTCAGATTTGTAGAGATTGGTTACCAATTAAAAGATCCCATAGGGTACCCACTCCTCAAATATTGTAACTGTCGGTGGAGGGTATAAAAGATTCGGCATAGCCGAATTCAGCACTCTAATTTGAAAGCTTTACATTTCTTTTTGTATTTTGTTTTTACTGTTTAGTTCCGACTGGAACTAAATCATTATCATCACAATCAACTGAAAAATTAAAAAAAAAAAAACAAACAGACCGTCCTCAAAATCATGATCAACCATAGAATGAATGAATGATTTTTGTATTGTTAAGCAAAGTTTTAGTATCAAAAGTGCAGTATACAAAGCAACATCAAATTTAAAATAAAAAAAAAAAAAATAAAACAAAACTTAAAAATATAAACAAAAAAGAAATACAACAAAAAGTACGTAATAATCAAATTAAATACGAATATTAAAAAAAATTTTATGGTTTCAATTGTTTTTACTCGCCGGTAACTCCTCTGTTCGCTTTTAGTACGTCTGAAGATTTATAATGTCTACAACAAAAACCAATGTTTTACAATCAACGCTGTAATAATTTACAACACTATTCGGTTACAAACTTACTACATACTTACATACATTCAAACTCATTTTCCAGATCGTAATCGCAGTTTTTTGTGTGAAAAAATATAAACAAACTATTGCTGTTGCGTCTGCGCAATCGACTTTACTTCTTCTTTTAATTTAAACTTTATCGTGATTTTTTGTTACTCTACTATTATTAAAGTTCATTAAAAACAATAATATTTAAGTTGTTTCTTTTTTGTGTGAATTTCGTTGGGTTTTATTTGTTTGTTTGACGATGATTCATTTTGAAAACTATAATTTTTAGTTAAACAATTTTGGGAATTTCTTAAAAAAAAAAACAATAGCACCAAAAGCAAACCGTATTCCTCAAAATTTATAAATCAAAGGAAGTGAAAAATAAAAAATTATGCCGAATTTTTTGTAAGTGTATTAAATCCGGGGAAAAAAAATGTTTCAACACATAAAAAAACGCTTTTTTTTGGTAGAAAAAATGTCAAATTTACTGCCAATTTCACCAAGTTTAGTTAAAACTAACTCAAAATATCTAGCCCAAGCCGCGAAAATAAGGTAAACGCCAAAAATTAAATTTTACTTTATTTCATACAAATTTTGTATGAAATTTGTCGCGTACGATAAAATTGTTTTGCTTTTAAATCGTAACGGTACCTTATGTGACCATGACATTTTAGGAGATGATGCAAGTGTTGCCAATAAAGTCATTTATTTAAAAAAACTAAAATTGAAAGTGATGTCGCTTCCGGTATTTTCGCGGTCAGGGCTCGATATGTTTTTGACAGTTATAACTGATAGTTAATTATAAAACTGAACTTGGTGAAATTGCTCGTTCATAGAGTTTCTTTAAAACCCCTCAATTGCTTTCTTTTTCAAATAACCGCATACAGAAATGTCTTAAAATAACTTGAAGTTTAGTCTCTTAAATCTCCCTCCATGCGACGTGGGCTTAAACCATTGCCAGCCACCACGTGATTACCTCAAAGATAACAAACATAAATAAATTCCCGTGCGATCCTAAGAGATGTCCTTATTTTAACCCCTTTGTAAGCTTGAGGTATTTGCTGCATCTATTTTTCCCGAGACTGCAACAGTAAGTTGCTTATGGGACAATTATGTGTCATACACTGAAAAAAAATAATATATCCGTACTTTAATCAAGCCGAAGCAGTGTCAAAAGTACGGTAAGTACGGATTTCCTTAAATAAAGTACAGAAAGATTCATTCAAATACGGATTATTTAAGTGCCCGTACTTAAAATCAGTGTTCGAAAATAAACACTAAATATCGCTCCTTAGTGTTCGGTTCGGTAGATTTATGGAAAACACAAACGCTAATAGTGTTTGTGTAGAAAATCATTAAAAAAATAACATTTCCCTGTTTGTCATCTTTCGAACACAAAAATAATACTGTTTTTATCCAACTCAACAAAAGATGAGAACATTTAATTCCGTTCGGTTTTTTTAAAAAACCACAAACTTCATTGTGTTCGGTTCGGCTCATTAATTTTCGTGGCTTTTGACTGGTAAAAACAAACAAAAAATTTTTTACAATAGCAAAATACACATTCGAAAAAAAAACAAATAGCCAGCAAAATAATTTTACACCAACAAAACATATAAACAATGCACACACAAGCTGTGCTGCGGTCGTTGCTAAAATTTTTTGTTTGTTTATTTCTTTATCAATGTTAAACATAAAACATTATAGAACATTAAAATATAATGTTTAGTGATACTGTACACTACAATTGTTCTGTTTTTTAACGAAGAACAGAACACTATATAATGTTTGGGTCTTTCTTGAAAATAGTTACGAACGGTATTTGGGGTTGTGTTCGTCTACAACATCACTAAAAAAATAGATATCGTTCTTGGGTGTGTGAGCCGAACGCTAAATAATGTTCTGTTTATTTTCGAACACTGCTTAGAATAAGCCGAAAACGTGATTGACTTAAGTGAAAGTGAGATAAAAATAAATCTCAAACTGTGTTTGAGGCAAGAACCTCTATGTTTCTTTGAATCCCAACGAATCATGAAATAATCCGAAAGTTTTAATTCTAACCTTAAGACTAACCCTACAGATTCAGAGAGAAAGAATATTATTATTTACTCATCTTTTGAAACATGTATTTGTTTTACATTTGTTGTATCCCCTTTTTTGTTTACAGAAGAACAGTTATCAACGCGAATCCAACTATTGCGGCAATAATCGATAAAATGCATACCGATCGACTTAGCATAAATACCTAAGTCGTCTGACTTGCTCGCTGTTTGTGTTTGCATGGAAACCTTCAGCGCAAAGTACAGCTCGCAATTTTTCAGATAATTTAATGAAGTTTGGTACATTCGTTTTTTAAATTTGTATTAATCGGTCCATAATTTCACATAGCTCCCATACAAACTTTTTTCCGTAATAGATTCTTTATGCCCATAAACCATCTTACTTTGTAAGTATGTAGACAACATTTGGCCCAAACATATTTTACATCCGAAACTGTAGTTTTTTCTTAATATTAAATTAAAAATTAGTTAATTGCCTTATTTAATTGATTTATTTCCTTAAAATCAAAGGTTTGCGATTGGAAGCAACTGTGCTAGACTTAGGCCCGTTTTCACGACTTAACGATAGCTAAATGTAGGAAGTTATCGAACAGATAATGAGTTTTTAATTATCACAAGTTTTCTTTAACCTAAAAGTGAAGGATAAGATAAAGAGAGGAACGTTCTACCTCTAACTTTTGTCGTAAGGTTTAGATTTGAGATTGCCATATTATATTCACATATTTTTTATATATGGCAACTCCAATTATACGTATATTTTGTAAATGTAAAAAAGTACGTAGTTGCCGGTATTAGTTGCCGGTAGTCGGTATTTTCTTTAGTTAATGTTAAGTTTATTTTATACAGAAGTTGTGAAAACGAAAAATAGTTGAAGGTAACTTTATTCCTCACTAGTGCTAAAGGTACCGTTAACTATATCGAACTTGAAAGGTAAGTCGTGAAAACGGGCCTTATTCTATTAAAAGCAAAAAAAAAGAACAAAAAATTAAGTCAAAAATTAATTTTTTTACTTTAAGACCTTTTTGCCAAACTTAAAAGCATTATCTTTCGAAATTAATTTTGAAATCGGTCGATATTTGACCACGGCTCCCATACAAACACCACTCCTGAAAATAGCTTATAATGGCATAACATCCTTATAAATGTTGGTATGCATTGATTAAAAAAAATGCCAACTATGTCATGATAGGTAAAGCATTCACCATAGGCCCCACATAAACTCCCTCTCTTAACTATAAGATGAAAAATCTCATATAGATGAAGATACCTAGATGATATTCGGCCTTAAGAATTATTATATTTATCTTAAATGCATAGCAAACCTTTGTTTTGTTAACTCTTAAAATTTGGTCTGTAAATACTGTGGTGTAGGGTATAAAATGTTCGGAATTGACCGACTATACTTTCTAAGCTGCTCATTTTTGTAATACATAGTTTGTTTTTATAAAAGTAAACGTTAATTTAATATCAGGTGTTAAATTTCATTTAATTTGGGTAATTTTGCTTTATCTTAAGTGCAGTTTTGAATGTTGCTGGTGGCAACACTGCTCAGTTGCTTAACGTTATACACATTCTGGTTGGGCCTTAAGATCGACCAGTTTTAGATTCTTCGAAATTTCTAAATAGAAATCGATTTTGGTATGACTGATTGAAGATTTCCGTTATATTCTTTGAAAACCTCAAGGTTTGGCAATAAAACAGATTTAAGGTTTCTTCAAACTTGTTTACTTGAAAATTGTTTTTTTAAGAAAATATGAGTGATTAATGCCCGTAATTTCTACAAAAAGAAATCTAGCTGTGCATAGAAATCTATGGTGTAAAAGCTGCCACTTTTTTTTAAGGAAAACTGAAGGTAAAATAACTGTTAGGTACGAACACAACCTGATTTCTTTTTGTTGAAGTTACAGGCATAAAAATGCTTAAGCTTTTTTCTACAAATTCTTTAGTTTTTGAAATTAAATTAGTTTTTATTTTGTTAAAAAAAAATTTGTGTGATCACAGATTTGAAGAGTTAAAATTTTATATAAATTTGCTCAAATTATAGGTATACATATTTTGGAACACATTTAAAAAAAATTTATTCAATTTTTTCTTTTTTTAATTTTAGAAATTTTGCTAAATACAAAAAAATTTTCCAAATGTCTATTCATCAAAGCTGAAAACTTTAAAACTAATTCTACAACACAAAAATAATTACAGTCAGCAGCAAAAAAAAAACAAAAAAGAAATCCAAAAAAATGGCTTCAAATGCAGATACAGATACACAAGTCGTTAACGTTGATGATCTACCCATAACATTTAAGGTATGTATTTGTAACTAATTATTAAAATAATATTTATTTTTTAAACATGATTTACAAAAAAAAAAAAAAAAAAAAAATGTCATATGTGCTCCAATTAAAAAATGAAATAATTAAGTTTAGTGGTTACGCTGGCTGATTTTAAAAAGGTTTTTTTTCAAACACAAACTTCTTTCATATCCGGTAAAAAAAAAACTCAAGCGGATGTGTTTATGGTTTTTAGAGTAATTTTTTGTTTTATTTGAACTTCATTATAGTAAAAAAATTATGATAAAAAATTTCACAGTTATTGCTTTTGAATTTTCTCTTTTATTAGGTTAAATATATTGGCTCTGAAGTGGCCCGAGGCTTATGGGGCATCAAGTATACCCGACGCCCGGTAGACCTAATGGTGGGTGCTGCCAAAAATTTACCTCCCAATAAAACTTTACCCCACTGTGAACTGAAAGTTTCCACCGACGGCGTCAGCTTAGAAATTTTACAACCCAAGGCCAGCATTAATAATTGGAGTTACCCGATCGATACTATTTCCTATGGTGTACAAGATCTAGTCTATACTCGTGTCTTTGCCATGATAGTGGTGAAAGATGAAACCAGTGTTCATCCCTTCGAGGTCCATGCCTTCGTGTGTGATAGTCGGGCTATGGCCCGAAAATTGACTTATGCTTTGGCTGCTGCCTTTCAAGATTACTCGCGAAAGGTTAAAGAGAACGGCAGTGATGAGAGTAGTGATAAAATTACACCCACCCGACAAAAGTTTGCTATAGATTTAAGATCGCCTGAGGAACTGGCCGAAGATGATGAAACGGAAGCTTAATTATTATTAATTAAGCTTAATTATTACTAATTTTTTTTAATTATCAATTTGAGTGTGCTTTTGTGGTTTTAAATTAATTTTTTTTTTGTTTTTTTCCTGTATTGAAACATAAAAGTATTTAAGTCTTGTGATGATTTTATTGTAAATTTGTATTTAATTTTTTTTATTAGAAATATGTACTTTATCATTTTTTTGTGTATAATTTTAAAAAAGAGGGTTTTAAAATTAATTTGCAAGTGCTACTTAAATTTTTTTGTAATATTTTTTTTTTACAACAGTGTTGAACTTTTTTAATGAAAAAAAAAAAATAATTGTAAAGTTATTATAAATCCTCATACAGCTAATAATCCAAAGTTTTAAATAAATACAAATATTTTAATGGAAAATAAAAAAATGCAGTTTATAATGTTTATTCTAAAATAAAGTAGAAACTAAAAGCTTAACTTCTTTAACGTTCTTTTTTGAAATTTCTTATATAGAGAGAGCCAAAGTTATTTAAATGGGGTACACACTATCGATCATGAACGACAGTTTTGCTTAAATTTTCGCTTGCTTGATAGTGTGACCGCTAATTTTCGTCAGTCAACCGTCAGCCGAAAGTTATTTTTTGGTTGACTGGAGACTGATGAAATTTTTTTTACTTTCACACAAGTTCGATGATGTGTACCCCACATTTAACCAAATTTAAGAGAAATTTTCAAACAAGTTGTACCGTTTTCCCAAAAATTTTATTTATATTGAAATATCAACAAAAAATATAGTTTTACCTCAAGTACTGTTGGTCTGAGCCAACTTTAACCCTTTTGGTCAAAAAGTTATTTGTTTATCCACTACTAGCGGATACCCGACGTGTGCTACTACGTTACCCCTTCGTATAGTCCCATTTTTTAAAACATTCAAACCTTATGTCTCTATCTTAATAACAAGAATGATAAAAACAAGATTACGCATTGCGCATGTTTATAAAATTCAACTGTTTATCACATCAGCATATTATACACATTTTTGTTTGCTTGTGTTTCTAAATTTAACCTTTACTTATACGCTGATGTGACGTAGATGCGCAGAAACATTTCATTTTTAAAAGCTGAATGCGTTATCTTGGTTTCTTTGTATCATGTCTTAATAGGGATCTGTTAATGTTTTAAATTTCATAAAAATCTTAAATTTAATTAAAATGTTTCATGCCGTTTTAAAAAACAAAAGTTTCAAAATTTTGCTAACAAATAATTTTTTTTGGCCAAAAAAATTATATTTTTGTTTTTATCTTTACGAATCTCGACGTTTGCATAAAAATTGTTCTTTTTGTGTAAACATGTTTGATCTCCGATTTTTTATACTTTAAAATATATATTTCTAAAACATTAATATTTATACATATGTATGTATATGTATGTAATTAAATTAGAAAAAGTAAATATTTTTCTAATTATGTATTTCAAAAACTTCCAATTAAATCCAATTTATTACCATTCAAACATTTAAGTGTCTTTGCTTAATATAACAATTTAAGTTTCACATCTGGCAGTTACTGTTTTATCCACCACATCTGTATTGGAAGTGTCTTCGCTAAACAATATCACATTCAGCAAACTCACATCTGGTAATACCCTCATTTATGCATCATGTCTTCCCTCTAGTGTCTTGGCTAACAAAAATCAAATAAGCAATAACCACTTATTCTGAAACAAGTGGCAACTCACTTTCTTTAGTTTGACGCGTGATTTCTAGATAAACGTTTGTGATGTTTGTTACCTCTCTGTAATTTTAGTAATTTCGCGTAAAAATAAAACTGTTTTCCTAAATTTTTCTACATACAAGTGTTAATTAAGTGTTAAATTATATGTATTCGATACAAATTTTATAAAAATAAAAAAGTTAAAAGTAAAAGAGAGTAAAATTGGCGAAAAGAAAATGTAAAATGTGTTAGAGCGCCTGGCGCCATTTTTTTTGTTTATTTGTTATTGTTGCTCGCTAAAGTGTGTGGTTGTTGTCATAATGTGTGGGTAAATGCCCAAATAAAAGGCCCATCCAAAAAGTTAATGAGCTAGCTCAAGCAATTAACGAAAAGTTCTTCAAATGCATTTAAAAAATAAAAAAAAAACATGTGATTCAGTACGGAATGTGGATCAGTTTCGCACTTTGCTGTTACATATTTTGTAATACATAATTATGCCATGGTTGGGCCTTTCAAATAAAGAGAAAAAAGCAAGTGCATTATCAAAGAGAGGTTTTTTTTATAAAAGTGTTTGCTAATGTTTTAAGAAAATAGTTATTTTGGTGAAGAAAGCATAATTATGCAAAATTTAGAACAAGTGTAATAGAATAAGTTTGTTAAAGCAATGTTATGTTTGTTAAGTAAACATCAAAAGCGTCAATTAAAGGAACCATTTGTTTTAAAAAGGTAAGACGATATCTCCATATATATAAATCGGCTAAGGCAAAACAGTTAAGAACACTTTTCTCCTCTGTATGTCAACCGATTTGAACAAAATATACACCATTTGAAAGGTATTTACTAACAGAAGTGCACAATATATATTTTATTAAAATCTGTTCAATAAATTCAAAGTTATAAGCGTTCAAATTTGCTACTTACACAAATACGCAAATTTTTTTTTTTTCAACTATCAAATACATAATAAAATGTAGGGTGTTCGATTATTCGACATTTTTCAGAAACCGGTTTGAGAATATCTCAACTATAATAAACTTATGTATAAATCGCCACAGGCAAAACAGTTAAGAAGGCTTTCTTCCTTTGTTTGTCAATCGAACCTCTATGGGGGAAAAAGTATCAAAAGGAGAAATACGGGATATTAAAGTTCTTTCTTTTACTTTTCCGTGCTCTATATGATAATTTTTAAATTGTCTATAATATTGAACTTAGAAACATCATATTATAGGTGCAGGTTACTGAGTGAATGCGAACCTATAAGTCGGAAAATTTTGGTACTTTTTGCTTTTCATCTCGTACTTTTTAATTTTTAATATTCGACCTACAAAGATAAAAATAAACATGCATGGTCATGAGTGAATAAGAATGTCTAAGAGCTTTTTGGTACATTTTCGTTCTACATCTGGTACTTTAATTAATTTTCGTTAATATTAGACAAAGAATCATAAAATAAAACATGCAGTGTCCTGAGTGGAAGACAATCTATAGAGGAGACTTTTTGATACATTTTTGTTTTTCAATTGATATTTTCTGTTTTTTTTTTTTTATATTGAACTTACAAAATTAAATTAACTCCCGTAGAAGATAAAATATGAACCGGAGGTTGGGCCCTCGCCAAATCGATCCACTAAGACGGAAAAACAAATGCTAGAAACATGTAAATTCATATATACTTAGGTGAACTATGTTTTCTTCATATTAACATAACAATTTATGGTCGAATTTTGACCATAGGCATTTTGTAAAAAAAATTATGTGTATTTGTGATCAAACTACATACAAAAAGGATGTACACAAAAAGAAATTCTCTCCTCGAAATAGGTGAATTGTTAGATGGAACCATTTTACAAAAAATTACAGACAAATAATCCAACTACAAAACTGTGGAGAATTTTCCGCGTGGAAAACGATCAAAGTGTCTAATAGATATGAAAATAAGGTCTATAGTAAGTCAAGTGAGAGAAAATCCGGCTTCTAGTGCGTTAAAATTGCTGAAAAAAGATTTAAAAAATTCTGGAAAATCGTCTTCCACGCGGAAAATTGTCCACAGTTTTGTAGTTGGCTTATTTGTCTGTAATTTTTTTAATAGTAAAATGGTTCTATCTAACAGTTTCACCTATTTCGCGCAGAGAATTTGCTTTTTTGTGTAAATCTGCAATGAGCAAACATTTCACGATGACATTCCTTGTATTCATCAACAAGTTTTATTAAATATTCCACCTCGATAGATACATACAATTGCTTGATCGTTTTGTTTTAGAAAATTTTTAAACAATAATTAGATCAAAAAAGAATTTTCGTTAAAATACTTAAGACTTGTTTGATAATGTAAAACAGCCTTCAGCGATATTCATCACGGTTGAAGCGATTTTTTGCATATGGGGGATTTCATGTCAAGTGACCCAATTTTGAAATCGATGTCTTCCGATTTGGATGAAATTTGCACCAAGGTTAGTCCTATTGGATAGTAGTTCAACAAGATCGGTCTAAAACTTTCTGAGTTAGTGGGGGTCAAAATTTGACATTTTGGCCATACAGGTGTTCTTTCTTATCCATGTAACTTATTACCTATTGGTGTTAGCAAAATTTGTCCCAAGTAGCTTCGATAGCTATTTGATCAATATTTTGAAAACAAATTTTTTGTTTTTTTTTAAATTAAAAATTTTTTTTTTTAAATGACTTTCTTAGTTAACATGATTAAAAGCTAGCGATTCAATAGATTCATTTTGAAAGTGGGTCACTTGACATGAAATCCCCCATATACATATTTTTAGAGCCAAATTTGTATTTGTTTTTTTTTTTTAGATAAGTTTCGAATGTAATATAATCACCCCTATCGTGAATAACAAGTGGAATCAGGGCTGCCAGATTTGACGATTTATCGTCATTGTGATCTTTTGTTCCGGAATTAGCAAAGTGCCGATTTGCTCCAAGTTCTGAATAAAACATTAAATTTTGTGACACGTTTGTTTTTTAATCTTGGAATGTTTAACAGCCGTACCTTAACAAGAGCGGAAGGCAGAAAGTTTTCTTTCGCTTAGCTTTTACGCTGATATGCCATACCAAAGCAAGAGCGTCAACGTTGTGTCACGAAGAGTAGTGATAGCTTTCTTGTTAAATAAAACCCAAAAAATATAAATAAAATAGAGATAAAAACGCTAGATTGGCCAACACATAGCAAAATTGCCATTAATTATTAATTATAGCGGCAAACTTCACTATTAAACGAGCTGTCAAAATCGGTTTTTCCAATTGCAAAACGTTGAGCCCGTCCATTTAAGAAACTAGAAACGAATGCCGCCTTTGTTGAGGTACGGCTGTAGTATGCAAGTCTTAAGAAAATCTTTAAACGATTATTTTCAAAGTACAAAAACAACAATTTTACACTATTTTTATGTTTCGGCAAACCATCATCGAATGAACCTTTTACGACTCTCTGTATAAATCATATTTTCAACAGTTATACGGCGAAAATTTCACGGGTAGTAAGATTCTTGACATAAAAGATTCGTTAGATAATCTTTACCCACGTCTTAAACGATTGAAGAAGCGCCTTTCGCTGTGCTATGAAAGAATCTCAGTCGTGTTACAGTTTTTCCCGTGTGAAGAATCTTCTACGATTAAAACATGCGGTCATCGACAATCAAAGACGCTCTTTATGAGACTTCCAGTATCTCTTACACGATTGAAAATGCTAGCTGCCCAGTAAAAACTTCGACTACAAAATTAGGTGTTGAGTAATCAGAAAAAAATAAAAGCAATACTTAAGCTACGGTCAGACTTATCAAACATTTGACGAAAAAAACCGGACCAACAAACAAACTAAAAAATCATTTCGCTTAATGTCAATATTTATTTTGATTAAAATACCACATCCTACAAAAAACTGTGTTTTGCTATGTCTAGTAGTATAATTAGTTTATTTTGTTATATTAAGACCATTTTAAATCTCACTAACTATTTACAAAAGTAGGGGTTACGCTTATTTGATCAAATATTTAATAAGTGTGACCGTAGCTTTACAGTTCTACTGAAAGAACTAATGAATTTTACAAAAGATGTTCCAAATTAACGCATTCAAAAGTAAGTCATTATTTTTTTTGCATTCATACATCAAAGTAGTTATAGAAGTAAGCTGCTAAATAATAAGTCAAGGAAGCTATTAATTTTGAAAAAGCAAGCGAAGTTTTTACTGGGTTGGTATGAAGTAATTATCTTTTTGTTTGAATGTTTTTTTTACGTAAATCGAACAAAAATAGTTTAAAAAAACTAAATTCTATGTTGTCCAATTTTTTTTGGACGATTTTTCGAAACGTAAAGACAATTTTTTTATTTTTTTTCACGAAATTGACGACTTCCTCACAAATATATCTGGCAGCCCTGAGTGGAATTTTAGTTCCCATGAAATTTTCATTCCCCTCGAAGGGAAAAAAGCAATCGTGAATCTCATGTGAAAAATTTTTCACGCTATCAGTTCCAGTGAATGTAAAAAAAGAAGAAAGATTAAAAAAACATTAAAAATCAAGGAACCTTACCTAACCTAACATCATGCTCGATATGGTTTTCACTTTAGAAATCTGTTGTACATATTTAACCAAAAATATAAACTAAATGAGCAAGAGTTCAAATTTACTTTTTAACCCTTCGTGGTACACATGAGTCTGGCCAGATATTTTTTCAATGTATATAGAAAATCAAAACATGCGTAAGCCGGAGGGTTAAACACAACGAAAAGTTTATTCTTTTTTTCTTGATTTAAGAATCTTATACTTATTTCAAGAAATTCCGGTATGGATTTTCGAAAGTAATCCCATTTAGGATTGTTTTGAGTATGTTTTAGTGTTATTTGTACTTGAATTTTTGAGTACGACTCGTACTTAAAGTAATCATTAAAAACTTGATCTATCCCGAGTGTTGTTCTTTCTGTCTATAAATATAAATAAATACTTAAGTTTTATATATTAAAAATGCAAACGAAATTTTGAAATAAATTTTGTTAATAATCCAAGAAGATTTCATTTATTTACATTAAACGTCCTTAATATGAATGTTAACTTTTTCATAACACACATTCATACTTAAGCACGATTAATGTTTATAAATCCTTATATTTACACCATGCTCTGCTATAAACCAAATTACACTTTAAGGCCGGGATTCACTATCTCACACAAGCGTACGATTCATTCACAGTAAAATCTGACAGAATTCTATCCGCCATAAAAAAATTTCTACAAGATCTATTGTGAATGCCAGCCACACTATTATACAAAAAAAGATGCAAATTCATCTAAATCATCCACTTTACAAAAAAAAGTGCAACTCTAAGCGCATCGAATCTAAGATCTTATGAACATTTTCATAAAAATTTCCAAGTCACTTAATTTCTTTTGAAGTTTACACTTTTATATTTAAAGGGTACTTTACACTTAACTTCTCACAAATCTTACGTATTTTGAGGAACATACCACCCTGTCGTAATAAATTGCTATTGTTTTTTGAAAATGTTCAAACAATAATTTTATCAGAGCAGCGTTTTTTCAAAATACTTAAGACTTGTGTGATAGTGTAAAACGGACTTTACTAGAACAAACGTTTTTTTTGCCAAATCGTACGTAAATATAAAATTTTTATTTAAATAAAATCGACATACAATTGCAATTTAATTTTTTTTATTTCGCAAAATAAATAACAAAACAAAAAATCGACATAATTTAGCCATTCTACCAAATTTGTATAAAACAGCCTATAAAGATCTAAATTAAATTCTACTTTAAAGAAACAACATCCTCGAATGCCGGACATTTTTCTCTTTAATTTCAAAAGAAAATAACTATAATTTATTAAGATATTTAGATTAAGGTAAAACAATGATATTCGGTTTTTTTCAATCACTGATTTTGCCTACAAACACGCGATTAAGTCAAAGAAAGAAAGAATTAAAGAGAGTTAAGATAGATAGATGTAGATAGATAGATGTAGATCGTAGAGTACGAAGAAGAATATTTAAAAAAAATCTAAAATAATAAGATTTTGGGCGGGTTGAATGGCTCAGATACGAAAACACAAACTCTCTATGACGGAGAGATTGTTAGAATTAGCATAAAGATTTAGCTTGAATCGGTTTTAAAAAGGAAACGACGTTTGCGGGGATCTAGTTTTGAAGTTAACATACTACGAGATCTGTAGGAACGATTGGATTTCTCTTTAACATCAGCTACGTCATCGGAAACTTCAGATTGTTCGTCTTCAAGGTCGTCAGTTTGTACTTCGGCATTAACAGGTTGCACGATACGCTGGTAAATTGGCAAAACATTTTTCTCTTCAGACTGGCTCGCCTTTTCTTCTACCTCTTCGGCCTCTTTGTCGTCGTGAGCTTCACTTAAAACTTGTTCCAATTGCATGGGTGTTTCCATTTCATTTTTAGGCATATGATCTAAGCGATCCTTAACCAATTCTACAATATCGTCAATGCTTAATGGTTTGAAGCCAACCATGGGCATAGCGTGTGCTTCTTCTTGCACCTTTTGGTCAGTATTGGCAGACATCTCAACGGGTACAATTTCACTTTCATGTGATTGTTCTTCTTGCATTGGTTCATTTTTTACAGGCGTACTAATAACGCGAACAGGTATTTGATACATTTCTGAAGGCAAGTTCATGGTTTCAGCAGGAGCTTCTTCGGATTTTTGTGATTCTTCTTCTAAATTTTCACTGCTCTGTACTTCCAATGATTTTAAAGCATTGAACTCATTAGCTTCATTGTTTTCTTCAGCTGCAGTTTCAGATTCCTGTTTGGATTCTTCGACTTTATTTCCTTCAGCATTATTTTCTACAGAATAATCTTGGTTTTCTATAATTTCATGTTCAATTTTGTCTTCAGTCGTCTCAGTTTCTTCTTTCTTTACTTCATTGCTTTCTACCTTTTCAGCCTCTTGTACTTCAGAAAAATTTTCGTGAGATTGTTCGTTAACTTCATCGATATGTTGTTCGACATGCATGCCGGGTGTCTCATTAGTGAAATCATTGTTTCTCAAAGTGTTGATAAAGTCAACAATTAATTGTTCAGCTTCATGGGCCATAACGGGATCAACTGTCTTAAATCCGCCAATTGATTGTTTGTTAGCATCCATGTCTTCATACATTTGTTGTACTATAGCATTAGGATGGTTCATTACTTCGGTAGCTTGCATCGATTCAGGAGCTTTAACAGGTTTTTCAGATTCCATTTCTTCAATAGCTTGAACGGGAGCAATATTGGAACCTTCTTCGGAGTTTTCTTCATAGATGGCAGGTTCAGCTTCATTTTCAGACTTAACTGATTCAGTTTCTTCAGCGACCGGTACAACATTTTCTTCAACAGATACGGGCTCTTCAGCTGGTTTGTCTTCTTCCACGATTTGAGATTCTTCAACATTTTGAGCATCTTCCATAGGAGCAGAAACTTCAATTGGATGAGGTTCTTCGACTGCTAAAGTTTCCTTAGCAAAAGTTAGATCATCAGATTCTTGAGTTTGTTCAGCGGGGATTCGCTCATTATCTGGGGACTCCTCATCACTTTGGGTTTCTTCGGCAAATTGAGATTCCTCAGCTGTTTGAACTTCTTCAGCAACTGGACCTTCCTTTAATTTATCAGTTTCATCAGGGGATTGCGTTTCTTTATCAGCTTGAGTTTCTTCAGCGTCTGTCATTATATTAGCAGTTTGGACTTCTTCTGCTACCGGACTTTCTTCTTTGACAACTTGCGTTTCTTCGGAATTTTGGGTTTCTTCAGCCGAAGTTTGGCCTACTTCAGGGGTTTCGTCTTTAGCAGTTTGTGATTTTTCAGCTGCTGAAACTTCTTCGGCAGTTTGTGATTCTTCAACTTCGGTTTCTACAGGTACTTGAGATTCTTTAACGGGTTGCTCATCTTTGGAAGCAGTTTGTGTTTCTTCAACTGCTAATGGTTCTTCGGCAGCTGGTGTCTTTTCTACACTTTTAATTTCAAAAGCTTGTGTTTTTTCTGCATTTTCTGATTCAGTTTCGGTTTTTTCTGCAGTTTGGATTTCTTCAGCGATTTGTGGTTCCTTGGCGACTTGGGCAACTTCTTCTACAGCTTGAGATTCTTCTTCGCTGTGAGTTTCTTCAGCAGAAGGTGTTTCTTGAGCAACTTCTTCAGCAGCTTGAGATTCTTCAGTATTTTGGGTTTCCTCAGCAGATGTCCTTAAGCTCTGTTGAACTTCAAGTGTTTCTTCGGCAGCTTGAGTTCCTTGAGCTGTTTCAACTTCATCAGCGGTTTGTGTTTTCTCGACATTATTTATTTCTTCGGAAGCTTGGATTTCTCCGCCAGTTTGGGTTTCTTCGGCCGTTTGAGTTTCATCAGGGGATTGAGTTTCTTGAATTTCTTCAGCGTTTTGGACTTCTTGGGATTCCTCTTCACTTTGAATTTCTTCAGCAATTTGAGGTTCTTCGGCAACTTTAGATTTTTCAGCTTGCTCAACATTTACAACGGGCATAACTTCTTCGTTTCTAATTTCTTCTTTCTCATCAGTTGGAGTTTCAATTACTTCAGATATAATGGCAGGAATTTCTTCGAAAGCTTCCAAAACTTGTACAGGCTCTTGAGCAAAAGCGTTAGTGTTTTCAACATTTTGAGAAGAGTCATTCTTATTGGCTTCTTCTGGTTTTACAAAGACGTTATTAGTTTCTGATGCTTCAATTTCGCTATCGGCCACTTTAGTTTCAGTATTGGCGTTTGACAATTCAGATGCCATGTGAGAAAAGTTCTGTGTTTCAGACCCGGTTATTTTGACTCGTTCTTCTTCTTCTTGCTGCTCTACTTGTTTCTTGTTAAACATGGTGGGACGTTTCCTTATTTGGTTAAATAATTCAGTTCTGGTAGCCATAACACTTTCGGTTTTGGAATTTTGAATTTTATCTTTAAAGGCATTGGACATAACAGATCCAGGACGTCTAGAGAATTTTTGCACAGCTGGCTTAATTTCTTCCTCATCTACAGGATTCACAACTTCAGAAACTTGCATAACGGCGGTTTCGGGTACTTCGGGTTGTATTTTTGTCTGGGGCATTTTGCGCAAAGGTAAAATGGCAGCGGGCTTCTTTTGGGTAGCATAAGAAATTGTGGGCCTTCTACGAATGGGTTTTTTTACGTTTACAGGTTTGGATTGTCCAACGATCTTTTCATCTTCTTCCTGCACAACAGGTTTGGCAGCTTCAGTTTCTGTTTCAGCTTCCAAAATAGTTTCGTTACTCTCGATAGTCTCACCGGCAGCTTCATTGTTGGTTTCCTTATCCCCTGCAGAGTCCACCATACCAAAGTTACGATTTAATTCGTAGTATTGATAGGATTCTTCACAAGTGATTGTCATGTCATCCGGACGCATGCAAGTAAACGAATCCTACGATGTATTTAAAAAAATGATAGACTAACAAACATAAATAAATCTGAATAATGTTATGGTTTAAAATTTTACCTGACTGAAAATAGTTTCTTCGGGACAAATAAAACTCCAACGGAAAGTATTCTCCTTACCATCGGCATAAGTTACTGGCAAGCATACGTGGAAGATTTGACAGTCGTTATCCACATCAGCATAGTAACCGTAAGTCTTATTTTGACAAGAGAATCCATCAGTTATATCAGCTCTAATGGATGTGGCATTACTGGGCAAAGTCAACGAAGACATGATCATCATTTCATTGGGTTCTACATCGGTGGCGGGTTGCATTTCAGTTAAAGGTGCAGTATCGTCTCCTTGTTGCATGATGGGCATGTTACGCTAAAAATAAAAGATCAAAATTAACGAGACGATTTAAAAGAAATTGGAAAAAGTTTTGCTTTAAATATATTGAGACTTTGAGCAACTTGAAGATAGTTTTAGATAATCGTATCCTATTTAAACTAAAGAACAAAAAACAAGACTTTAATCCATTGCAATAATGATGCATTCGCTTTTCTTATTTGTAGCTGCTGTGTCATTTTAAAAGCAGCAAAAACTTGTTAGTATATTTGGCTTAAAACATGATTTGAATTTGAAATTAAGCGTTATATCTTCCTAATACTCTGCGATTTCAACAATTAAACGACTTGTGGTTTGAGTAACAATAAATATAAGTGCACGTGACTTTGGTTATGTTTATTAGCCAGGCCAATACAAAAAAAAAAAAAAAAAACTCCAACTAAAACCACAATCACCAATATATTTTTTTACCTCAGTATTGAAAATTTCACTTCTGTTCTAGTTTTCCTTGAAGAGGTGTAAAGTGAAATTTTTTTCGTCAAAATAATGTTCGTATTCGTTTGTTTATTTAACAATATTTGAATTTTTACAATCATTGTTGTTGTTGTACTCACATAAACTTTGTTTTAAACTTTAGCAAATTAACAAATATATAAAGAGAAAAAACAGCAAAAAACAAAAATATATTTTGGTTGCATAAATACGAGAATTTAATAAAATTTATACGATTCAAGTACATAGACATGTCCCATCATGATTTAATTGGATTTTTTCCGTTGACTATGCATATAAGTGTCTTCAAACTCTGCGTTACTTTGAAAAAAAAAAACGGTTGCACCTGCACAGCAATATTTTTTCTATAATTTTTTTTCTACATTTTTGGTTGCGGTGGTGTAATAAAATTTTGACATTTTTGGTTTAAAGCAAAGCATATTATCACATATTATTTTGTAAATATAAATATATAAAAAAATAATTTTTTTTGTTGTTTATTTGTTGCATTTTAATGAGACATTTCTTTTATTTTTTCGGGTTTTAATTAAAGAAATTGTTAAATAATTTGAAAGTACTTTATAAAATATTTTCTTTTTTTAATATTTTTTGGGTGTCTGTATGATTAACACTTTTTTTGCTGAATTTTGTGACATAAAATTTTTATTTACCATATTTACAATATTGTTTTTCTTGTGCATATTATCGATACGAGCTGAGAATAATTAAAAGTTTAAATATTTGTTTATTTTTTTTTTTAACAAACACTTCAACAATTTCTAAAGCTTTCTTTAAATAGGGAAATGACAATTTTTCTTGCATAATACTAATATTAAAAAAGGCCTAAATCTTTAAAGCAATTTTTATGTAAAAATATAGGTTGGCAACCGAAATAGTATCGGTATTTAAATTATATCGGTATCAGTATATTGGTACAGTATCTTTTATAACGGTATATCGGTTTTACAAACTAATTAACCAAACCAAACAAGAACGACTTCGATGATCCATTCATTTATTTCATGTCAGCAATTATCAAAAGGATTTTTCTCTAAAATATTGTAAAAATGTTAATTGTTAATATATAAAACAAAAAGTTTTAAGAGAATTATCTTAATAATTTTTATTATTATAGAAGAATCTATGACAATTATGTGTGAAACAAAATTTCGGCCAAGTGCTCACTACGGCTTCGGTGGCATACCTCTATCCGATCAATGACTCTGAAACATAATTGAGGCTAAATGTCGTTAATGTGCCAAATTATCTCATCCTTTAGCTCTTGAATTGTTCTTGGCTGATTGACATGTACTTTTTCTTTTAAATATCCAGAAATAAAGAAATCCAACGGTGTCAAATCACATGGCCAATTAACTTCGCCGCGACGTAAGAAAACACGGCCATTGAATTTCTCGCGCAAAAAAGATATTATTTCGTTGGCTGTGTGACCATCCTGTTGAAACCACATATCGTCCATACGCTCAGTTTCGGCCACAAGAAGTCTAGCTTGTATTTTTAATGACAAACAGCTGATTTGCGCCCCATTGCGATGCTAACAAGCGATTACACACAGAAAAAAATACCAATGTTAAATTAACATGGCGAAATGTTGATTTAGAATCAAAGTAAATTTCTGCAAAAGTATGCCCTTTATTTATATTTATCATTATTTCATATTAATTTTAAATGAAAAATATTAAAATAACCTTTAATCACGTTTATTTAATATTATTCACTTTTAAAATAATATTGTTCAATATTGAATCCATAAAAACCTGTTTTATATTAAAATCAAAAGTTTATTTTTTTAAATTGACATGCATAAACACTTAAGTATGTACATTTTTTATTTTCTTGTTTAAAATATGTTATAAAAAGAAGACAATTCTCGTATTCTTTTAATTAAAATTATTTAGTTTAATAGAACATCAACTTTTTAAAGTAGAATGATGACGAAAACCATATTGGGCCATTCTGCTGATGCTTCTGTTAACAAAGGAGAATACTTAATAAGTGAAATAAGTGTTTTGAATTATTCTTAAATAATGCACTTAAACCAATTTGATTTAATTTCTTACTTGTTTTAACAAGTGTTTCTTAAAAGAACAACAATTTAAATTAATTTAAAACAACAATTTAAATTAAGGAAAGCAAAGGGACCCTTATAGCGTGTTCAGACATACCTTTTTTATTGAGTCAATATTCGGTTTATTTACATAATTATCTAAACAAAAATGTACATGTATAAGCAAAATGTAAACAACTTTTAACATCTTTAAGGAATAAACATCTGGCTTTTGCGCAGACCTAATGGATAGGGTTTGTTTTGATGTAATTTCAGTTGCCAAATGTCAAAACACTTTGTTTAGTAAGTGTGTTTTGATCACTAAACACACTTGTGACAGGGTCGCATTTTATTTTTACTCTGTATTTATAACAATTTCGTATTAATTGAGCAATAACTAAATTGCAATTTTATATAGATAATTGAGCTCAATAATGTCATTAATTGCGTAAAACTCAATTAAGGTGCATATCCGAACCAGAGAACTGCAACGAATACTAAAATTTGGGGTGTATTCAATCGTTTACTCTGAATTGTTATGATTCAAACCGTTTATGTTCAACAACAAAAATGATTTTGGAGCAACAAGCACATTTCAAACAATCAGTTTGAATTCTTGTACTCGCAACGAAAATGAATGTTTATAAATGTTTTTTCTGGTATGACAACAGATCACCGCAAAGAAACGAAGCGGTGTTCGCATCATTCTTGCAATATTCGTTTTCAAATGCGATATAATATTGATTTAGCTGCAGCATGTATGATGGAGTTGTTTCAATCATTTAATTTGGTATAATGTTTACTGCCGTGGGTAGAGCGTGGGTAATTGCTCTTAGGTATAATTCAGGTGTAATTTGAAATTCTTACTTCAGATACTCAAATAAAATTCGATATCAGTGATGACATTTATTTCTTTTTAAATATTGTGGATACAAATGCACAGTCTTCTGAACCATAGTCTCGGTGTCTTTTAAAGAAAAGTCTTCAATCATTAAATATATCTTTTCAAAAGTTCGATAATGAATGTCGCAAGATGGACTCTTAGATTTGAATAAAGATGAATATCATATTTTTTTTAAAACCATGAAACTTAATATGGTAGACAATAGTAGATTAATACACGACATTACCAACTGAAGCTGATTTCAAACAAATAGGCACCGCGTCTGTCCTTGATGAAATGCATTACAGACGTTCAATTTTGTTCCTATTTTTCGAGCATTGCTGGCTGCAAGTCACGAATAAAATGAACAATGTTGACCTCTAGAGCGTCAATTGTTGCTGGGTTATCAGCACAAACCAGTGACTTCACAGTCCTACGAAAAACAATCAAGAGGTGGCAGATCGCACGGCCTTGAAGTCTAATTGACAGTTTATTTTCTCTAAGTCAACCCATCGCTTTCATTTGTGAAAAAATAAGTTGCGTCATTTAAATCACGAAGTCGCCTAAAGTTGCCAAAACCGATGGCTGATTTTCAAAGTCAATGTGGATAATTTGGGGGCGTTGTTCAAGCATGAATCTATTCATGATGATGTGCCTGAACAAAAAGTGAGAGCAGTATAACAGTTCGTTTGACAGCTAACTTTTCGTAAGCTATATGGGGCTTAAAAAACACCCGTTATAAAGGAATGACCATGAGCATTTTGAACCTTTCCTAGATATATGCAACCAAATGTGTAAATTAAACTCATGATTTTAGGAGTTTTATTTTATGTTTTATTAATGAGTTTTAACAGTTTGGCTAATATTGATCTATTTTCAATGATTTTGTTGGGTTTTTGCTTCTTTGCAAATCTTCTTTCTTTATCTATATGTATATATATATATAAAAGAAAGTGGCGTTAGTTACTACCAGTGATCAGCAATGAGTAGTGAAAAAGTGAGTAGAGCTAAATCATAACTCATAAATTCTTGTACTTATACGCACTCATACTTATTCCAATGTTATTCAAACTCATATTCACTCAGAAGTTTTATTTTACTCATCGTACTCATACTTAGCTACATTTTGAGTGGTTGATTTAGAATCTACTCTACTCAATGTGTATAGGCGAAGCAAAATGCGAGGCTGCCAGATTTGTCCCCGAAATAGCAAAGTGACGATTTGGCAATTACAGTTTACTAAAGTTACATGTATGAAGTGGACGATTTTTCGGCAAATTTATCTGGCAGCGTTGATTATGAAGTTGTGTGTTTGATCTGTTGTGTTAAAACGGTAAATGGATGAGCTAAATGAGTTGAATCATTGTGAGTATTTTCTTGAAATTATAAATCAAACTGACGTCATTTATGAGTATGCGTATAATGTCGACGTCGCACTCATATTAATTTCTCTTGTGAGTATGAGTGAATCAGAGTAGTTTAGTTTAAATGATGTCTACGCACTTATACTTACAATTGCATGAGTCAGTATGAGTAGCGAAAAAACGATTCATTGCTGATCTCTGGTTACTACGTTTACTAAAGAACGGCTGGACCGATTTCGATGATTCGTACCAATTCGGAATGGTCTCTGACCAAGTAAGAAGAAAAAAATCTAAAATAGTTGGCACCATTGAAAATTACTCAGTATGAATTAAATCTTAAACTCTGCATTTGACGATGCTATGATCTTTAGCAAAGTTGTTGAGCATGAGCCGGCGAAGGCTTATAAGTTGATATGACCATTTTCAGACAGGATTTTACCAGTATTTAATTTTTTATTATAATTTGGAAAATCCCGAGCAACGCCGGGACCAAACAACTAGTATTAAATAAAACTAAAACTTTGTATCAGGTGTAATTTCATTTAAATCGGGTAATTTTGCTTCATCTCAAGTGCAATTTTAAATTTTGCTGGTGGTAACACTGTGTATTCTACAGTTTTGTTGTGGTTTGAGCATCATACATCTATATGTATCAGTCGCAACATCATTGGTTAAAAAATACAAATGTTTGAATGTATGTAAAGCTTTGTTGTTTTTTTTAAATTTTAAGCATGAATTGTTAGGCAATATGAATATGTATAGAGAGAAAAAACTGTTAATAAATCACAACCAAAAATTTATTTTAAAATAAAATTTGTATGTACATACTTACATATGTACCTACATATATTATTGTTTAGGCATTAATATAAATTCGAAGAAATTTTGAGACATTTATATAGGACCAATGTCTTCCGAATTCGACTTTTTTGTATAAAAATTTTAACTTTAGCCTATAATTTCTCTAAGCCGTGAAATATATTAAAATTTACTCTTAATTTTTCGCCCCGACTTTGGTATGTTAAGTACATATGTATATTAAAAAACACACATTTTTGGGACTTTTTAAATTCTAACTAGGTATTTAAAAATATTAAATAGGTTCAGAAGAAACAACCAATACAAAGAATTAACTTGAAATTACTTATATGCCTACATACATACATAAATATACACAAAAAACAAGTGGCTCGAGCCTATAACATGAATTTTTCTACTATCGTACCAAAGAAATATTAACATTCATGTTCGTTGCGAGTACAAGAATTCAAACTGATTGTTTGAAATGAGCTTTTTAGATTAAAATCATTTATTGATGTTGGACAAAAACGATTGAATCATAAAATTGGAGTAGTCGTTGCTACTGATCACAATAAAATCATGTTCGAATCACCGAGCCGAAAGCCGAGTACAAGTTAGATGTTGTTCATAAACAGATGCATCGCTTTTAAATAAACAAATCCAAGCATAATTTTGCGATCGATTTATACTTCTTCTGAATTTTTTGGTTCGTGATGACGTTTGAACGAGAACAAAACGGTAGAATACTTTTTTGATTTATACTGAATTTTTAGATATAGTGATTGAGTCGGCTCGATCATACTCCTTGCAGCTCTCTGATCTGAACACGGTATAAACAACACCATAGAATACTTGGGATGAGTAAAAGGGCCAATTGATGAGAAAAAAATTCAGTTGAAAATTGTTTAATTTTTAACATGAGTCTCGTCTACTATTCTACTTTGATAGCGCATAAACTTTCCTCGGTTTCCCTGATACATTCGTTAGCGGATAAAGACGGCTTTTCTATGCCTTTTATCTGGACATATAAAGAATATCCCTTTATTCATTTACATTTTATTTCCCCAATGTCAAACAATGAAGGATTAAAATTTCAAACATGTCTAAAGATTATTTACAGATAAATTAAAAATGTGTCAGAATTTTATAACATTTAAGAATTTTTCTCTAAAAATTTAAAAATTCCTAAATCAATTCTCTTTGAAAAATCCTTCTTTTATTAATATCAAACTTCCGCCTTTTTGTTAATACAACTATTCGTTAGTTATTACTTGAAGTTAAAATTTCCAAACTGTGTACAACTGTTTTTGTGTTCAGCTGTCTGATTAAATTTTTATAGGTCTATAAAATACATTGTATTTGTCATTTATTTTTATTCATTCATTATTGTCTGAGTGATTGGCAAAATTATTAAAACACGTACATTCGAAAGAAAGACAAGAACTTTTGCAATTGAATAATTCCGAAAAACTTACCAATACCCTCAAACTTCAATTCCAGTAGACGGTTTTTATATAAAAAATAAAAAAAAATTTTAAGAACTTTATGTATAATTTTTTGTCTTGCACATTTAACAAGAAATGAATAAAAAAAATAAAAAAAAATCAAGAAAAAAGAACCCAAATGTATGGCCTTTTTTAATAGCGGGTCTGAAAAATCATGTCTAGAATTCCTAATGAAACTCATAAATGTAAATGTAAACCAAGAAAATGATATATGAGAACACAAAATGAGAAGGAGAGAGACACATAATAAGAAGACCAGTGGAAATAAATTAAATAACTCGAAAGAACACCCGAAGACATAGAAAATTGACTAGAACGGAAAGAGAAAGAAAAAAACCTTAACTCAGGTGTCAAAGATACTTCACTCTCTTATTGTAAAATGAAGTAAAGTGTTTACTTTGTTTTTGGAATTTTGAGAGATAATTTTTTATTTTGTTTTGAAAGACTTTCCGTTCTAGTCAATCTCCTATGCCCAAAGAGTTTGTTTCTTGTCCAAACCCTCTTGCTTATATTTTTATTGAAACTACTTCCGTAATGTGAAGGTGACTGCAGCATAATACTTTTCATTTGTTCTTGGGCAAGCAGTGGAAAAACGGATATGAATTTGCATTTCCTTTCCTGTTTATATGAATATTGTAGCTATTTTTATAAGAAATAGGAAAGGTCATAATGCGATTTGGAAGTGAATAACTTGGAAATTGCAATTTCTTAAGTTCCAAAAAATTAAGTTTTAAATCGAAATAAGCTAAAAAGTCATCTCAATACGATTACGCACAATGAGATTGTAAGGGTTAAATGTGAAAAACATTTTTATTTGGTTCCTCTAAAGAAATTCTTTTAGTAGTCTTAAATTTGAAACTGTGGAAATTGCCAAGTTTCAACATGTTAAATTTTTCTTTTAACATTTATTTTTCTTTTTATTGTTCGGACCAGCACTCAGGGGATGAAGTCTCTTGGTTTAGCAAAGTTTTTAATTAGTTTTCAAGACGATCTTTAATGTCTTCTAAAGGCTTAACAGCATAAGATTCGTTTATCTATTCTAAATCTAAAAATATTTAAAGGTGCAGCTGAACTTCTATAACTAGAAACTCCATTATCCCAAAAAAAAGGTCGACTTACAGAAACTTCAAGTTAGAGAATTTTGTAATAAATGCACAACAAAAAATTAAATTCGTTCGGTAATAATGTTATTTTAATTTTATTTCGTACAAATACATATGTACATATTTAAATATTTCATTTAATGAAATATTGTGTGATTTGATAAGTGTTTACATTCAAAATTTGAAAAACTTAGAATTATTGAATTTGTACATATCAAATTTTATTTAACTAAAGGTAAATGTCATATTTTAAATGCTTATTAGTTTTAAATAAAACAAAAATTTAAGATGATTTCTGTATGACGTGCTAAATTCCCAATTTTCCATATTTGATAAATACACTGAAATTTATTGTTGAGGGAAACTTTATAACTTGAACTCTTGAACTTCTTTATCTTGAACTTTTCTATAACTCAAAGCAAAGAATTTGCATCACGCGTGGCCACACTTCCACAAGTCGAATTTTTTTCCAAAATTTGTTTGACATCTTAAATTATCAAAGTTATTTACGGGAATACAAAATTTATCATTAATACGATTTCTGTATGACGTGCTAAATTCCCAATTTTTCATATTTGATAAATACACTGAAATTTATTGTTGAGGGAAAGCTAGCTTCTATGCGCATTTCACTGGTTGCTTAGGCCAGCTCATAACTTTGATAATATACTTGCATGTGCCCGTGCAGAAAACTGAATTGGCAATTTGGTTTTTTTTGTTGTTTTCTTACGAAGACAATAGAATAAAACAATTTGTTTTTTAATTTTGTTCTTCTTTTTACCCACTTACAACTACAATTCGAGTCGGAAAGAACCCAACCAATTGTAGGGGGATGTAAGAAAAGATAAGCTCACTGTTTATTGTTGGTGTTTTGTTTAAGCTTTGATATTGTTACTTACAAGTAAGACTTTAAGTGTTTAAAATTCTTATTCGCTTTGGGGTTTTATTCGTATAATATTTTTAGCTTTTCTAAAATCTTAGGAAAAGGTTTTCTGATGAGCTGGCCTAAGCAAGCAGTGGCAAGTCATCATGCATTGTTTAACGCTATATATAGCAACGCTTCCAAATTGTAAAAATTTACTTAAAAAAATCTGTTGCGAAATTTAAAGAGCACTTCGTACATTTCACGCTCAATATAATCGAGCTAGTGAGCAAGTAATTCGTGCAGCTATTGATCGTTTTCGCATTTATTTAACTCATCTTGATTCAAAACCATCAACATCCATTAAAATTGTCTGTTTGGGGCGGTTTAAACGCTGGAGGCATCATCATTCCGTATTTGTTTCGAAATGAGCCGTTACGGTTAATAGCGACCGCTATCGAGCCATGCCGACTGAATTTTAATTTCCAAAAATTAACCAGCTTAACATTAGTGAGATTTGGTCGCAACTTGCCATACAGCGCGTTTAACTATCGATGTAATGGAAAATCGATTTGGTAATAACCTTATTTCCAGAAGTGGTCCTGTTCACTAGCCCCACGTTCGTGCGATTTAACGCCTATGAATAAGTTTTTATGGGGCTATGATAACTCGTTAGCTATGCCGGAAAACCGGCAACTCTTGAAGCATTAGAAGCCAATATTCAGGCCATGATTGACGGCATATGGCCAGATTTATTCGAAAAAGAAGTCAAAATTTGGACTGATAGAATGAACAATGCAACTCGAGACGCGGCGGACATATTCCCGAAATCATGTTTAAAAAATAACTGTCATTAAATTACCAACCAGATTATAATAATAAAATTTCATTCCAACAATATTCCTGTCTTGTATTATCATTTTAAGTTCTCATTCTGCTTAAAAAAATACCCTTTATATTCTTAAAGCCCATATGACACTACATTTTTAATGCATTGTTCAAGTTTTGGTGAACAGTTCAAATATAATGTAATAGAAAAATTTACCAAGTGCAAAGAGTTCAGCTGTATTAAGATAAATGGCAAACTGTCAACAATTTTTAAAAAGTTATCGATAAAAAATGAAGTTATGTCAAAAAAAATGTAAAATTGTTTAACTTAAATTTGACATTTCAAGCTTGAAATATGAAAAGTGTTGCTGAATCAGCGGTTTATGGGCAAATTCAGCGATTTACCGCTTTTTGTTTTTAGGTTTCTCATAAACAAAAAGTTGGCAGCATTTAATAAAATAAACAAAACAGGGATGGCTAAGTTGTTTCAATTGTTCTTTTTTGTTGATACTTTTTTAACTAAGATTTATAATACCTTTTGTGGTGTTTTTTATGAACATAATTAAAATTAATTTCAACTAAAAAAAATCTTTTAGTACAATTAGGGTAAAAAACTATAATTTTTAAAGGTTGTTGGTACAATATTAAAAATTCTCAACGCCATCCCTGAAACAAAAACATAACATACATATAGTTTGCTCTTTCTTACGTTTACTGTTTCTTTCTATCAATTCTATATCAATTAATGAATAAAAAATGTAGTGTCATAAGGGCTTAAGTGGTCTATAAACCATTAAAAAAGACATGATCTTGACGTTATATTAAAATTGTTTTAATTTTTTATCCAGCATCGCCGGTCTCACAAATACTAACAAATTTGTTACTCATACTAAAAACATGCTTGTTAAAAATTTTGACCTTATAAAAATTTTCTCTGGGTAATTTAATTCTTAACAGACCATTCCACAACGAAAGATAAATCAATTGTAGAATAAGCTTATCAAAAAAAAAAATCAAGATGACCACAAATGTGATTTCAAATGACTTATTCGCGCTATAGTTTTGTGTTTTTAGGATAAATGTCCCGTTATTTTGTATTATTAGTAAACATTTTCAGTCTTTGAGTTTTGTTCGAAGAGTGAAGTCTTTTAAAGTGTTTTAAACAGTGCACAATTAAAAAAATAATTAATTTTGTAAATATACCATATCAATTTAAACAGAGTGTTTGTAAAGAATGTAATCTTATTATTAAAATGACTAGAAAAGTATTTTTCTGTAAGCTTATTCTATAAATAGATTTCTTAGCTTACATTTTATTATAGTCAAGTAATATTATCGCAAGGGTTCTGTTTTCATTATTGAACCATATTTACTAAGCTTTTTATAATAGTAATCACAACACTTTTCTAAGCTTAAGGCTTATGTTACTAAGCTTACTACAAGTTATTTTTAAATAGTTTTGGTTTTTTGGGTTGATTCAAAAAGAAACCGATACGTGTCGAGTTTAAACCCGATTCAAAAGTATTATGGAGCATCAGTTACAGTTTTCACATTTCAAAAATAGAATTCAAAATTAATTAATTTGAATAGTAATAACAAAACAAATGTCCAAATATTGATATAAAAAAATGTAAAATAATAATTTTGCAAATTTTTTAAAAATTTTAAATCTTCTGAACAAATTTTAAACAATTTAAAAACATAGACAAAATTAATCATTTTTTATAAAATTTTTAAAATTTTTTTTAAGACTTTAGAATCTTAAAAAATTAAGATCAAATAATATTAATGAAAAATTGCTTTAAATTTCAAATTTTAAACACAACAACAATTTTGTTTTAACATTTAAAGACTTATTCTTACCTTTAGACCTACTGGACCGGCTGAACAATATCCACTTAGACATATTAATAACACAGCAGATTTCCACATTTTTAATTTTTTTTTTATTGATATTTCAAGTTTGTTGTTGGTGATTTTAATTATATTATTTAAATAATTTAAAATTACTTTAAACAGCTGCAGCACTTTAAGTTTTTAATTTTTTATTTTTTGCTTTATATTTTCCAAAAAAAAAAAAAAAAAATTGCAATATTGATCTATTTTTTTTCCTGAATTTCAATAGAATCCACAAAATTAACTTTCAAATTCTGTAGGTTGTTGCACTTTTTTTGTTTCAAATTTTTTTTTATTTCAAAATATCACTTTTTTCTATATCCATATAATCCTTATTTGGTCTATTGCTTATTTTTTAAATTGATTGAATTAAGTTATTTATTTTTTTTGGGATCAGACCAAAGCTTGCACTCGCTACACCTGTATGTGAGGCTCCGTTGGCTGAAAAATACTAACTGCGATTGTTGAAGGCGTGTAAGTTCCAATTTATATTCTTTACTTTGATTTATTAAGAATTCAAAAGAAGAAGAGACCACAAAATACACTCGTACGCAAACGCACCGTAACATGACTTTTGGACGCGTGTATTTGACAACTCACCGTTGCTTGTTGTCTGGAGACACATTTACCTACGACAACAACAACAACAATATTTCAATACAAAAGTAACGAATAGATACCAACAACAGCATTAACAAATATGACAAAAAAAAAAAAACTATACAAATTTTATTTTATTTCTGTTCAAGAGAAAATTCGAGTACTAAACTGTTTTCTGTGTACTTACAAAACTATTGAATTTCAATTATAAGGCGTCATGTTTTTTTAGAGTTGGTGTAGCAAAATGTACCTCTTGAATGTGTGAATGTTGACAATGAATTTTAAACAGTGGCGCGCGCCTATGCGTTCGGTTTTTTTGTCAAGTGGATTTTAATTCAATTTGTGGATTAACTCGTTGTAAATCATGCGCTTTAAAAACTCTCTATAGAGAAGTAACTTGTTACTATTTTCTATTGGTTTTTTTTTTAAAGTTTTATAATAATTTGAAAAAGCAAGAAATGCACATATTTTTCTACACATTTGTTTATTTGCTTGGAAAAATATTGTCAATAGCAGAATTTGTTTTTAATTATCTCTTTTAAAATATTTATTTAAGTCATAATTTAGATTACTTTTGATTTGTTCTTAAAAAATGTTTCTTTTTATACCCACCACCACCACTAGTGGTGAATGAGGGTATACTCATTTTTCATTTCGTGCAAAACTTTTTTATTATTCATCTCAGACACCATAAACTATGAATATATATTCTGGCTCCTTGACTAATTCTTAGTCGACGAAAGTGGGCATAAAACATAATAAACAAATGTATTCAGGTTTTCAAGACAAAGTCTTGACGGAAAGAATACGAAAAAACAGAGGAAAGGAAGCAACATGTTATATAAAATTGAAATTGATAATTACAGCAAATTTCGAACCACCAGTACCACTGTTTAAAGATTGATGTTTGACTGTTGGCTGCCAGGCACCGCAGTGGTGCAGAGGTTAGAACTTAAAGAATTCTGATGAAAGAATGTGGTGATTCTTGAAACATGTAAATTCAACCCAGGTTCGAGCCTAGGGTTGCCAGGTGGCCTGAAATGGCCTGGATTGTCCAGTTTTCTTGGGTGTTGTCCAGGTTCCAGCTAAAATGCAATTTGTCCAGTTCAAAAACTTTATTTTTTTTGAAAAATTACTTATTTTATTAATTATATTTATTATTGTTTAGAACAAAATCATATATGTACTAAGAAAAAGTTGTAAGGAAAAAATTTCTAGTTTGCCGACAGACATTTCAATTAATGAGATAGAGAGAGAGGTGAAGTTTTTCAAAAATGCGATAAAAATAATGCCAACTTGCAATACTTTTTGTGCAAGAACTTAAGGTATTTCCGATAATCTTTACTCACAAGAATCCATTCATATGACAAAATAACGGCTACAATTTTAATAAGACTAAATTTTGATGAAAGTTGCAAAATGTTTCACACATTTTTGCTAAAAACTTAAGTGTTAGAGTTATTAAATTCTTAAAATAACAATACAAAAACAAACAAACAAAAAGTAATCAGCCATGTTCCGGAAATCGTATTCGAGTAAAATCAAAATCAAAACGATCCAGTGTTTAAAGTTCTTTAAATAATTTTGTTTTATATACTTTATACTATAAGTACAGCTTATCGTCATTAGAACTTATTTTATAAGAAAAAGACGGTAATTTAAACAAAAATTTAACTGGAAATCTCCATTGATTTCAATTTCACTCGATGCATAACATGGCTTTTTATGTACACTTTTTATGATTTGATTTTATGATTTAATTTAATATATACCAAGTTAAATTTATATATACGGTGGCAGAAATACTACGACAAAAAAAAAAACCATAGAAACAGCAGATGTTTGCGGGTCGAAATGTCAATTATTTATTAATAAAATAGTATGAAACCAAAACAAATTGGTTCGAACTGCCAAATTCAGCAGGCTTCTCGTTGCCACTTGTAGTGAATTCGCCCTGATTATAATTTTGTAATATGATATAAGACTGAATTTTAAGTGTTACGTTTCCTTGAATTTTTTGTATTTTTCTATTGTCCAGTTATTTGACTTTTGGTATCTGGCAACCCTATTCGAGCCCCAGCTCAGCAAAGAAAATTATCAATAAATTTTAATAAAAATTTCATGTTGTAAAATTCCTTCCTTCAGTAAAAAATAATTTAATGAAAATTTAATTTGATGAACTCAAGCCTAACTAGAAATATTGAGAATTAGCTATGCTCTTTTGTCTGTCCGTCTGTGGAAAACACACTCACTTTTGAAAAACTCAAAAGAAAAGAACAAGGTTGGTGTCAAATTGCTTTTAGTTCTCCTAAGCAGTTTGTGATTGAAATCCAGCGAAATCAGTTCAGTTGGATGAGAGTTATGAATCTAAATGTGTAACCACCACCCCAACAAATAAGTAATTTAGTTAGGTTAGGTTAAGCAGGGTTATACGCCCAAGGGCTCACATACATTCGGAGACCAACGCGGTCCATTGTGAATCCCTTTAAATAGAGGAAGAACAAAGAGAGAAGAAAATTATTGATACGCAGATTTAAGATAGATAGTAGACAGTAGATATAACAATACTCTCCCTACAGTGCCCTAATCTGAAATAACCAGTAAATCCCTGACAAACCCCAGTAAATCGACTGGATTTACATCCAGCAATACTCCCCAGTTCGCCGTGAAATCTTAAGTCTCCTAGCCATTTCTGCCTAAGACCCTACATCCTAGGACAGTGGCACAGTATACGCTCAATAGTCTCTAGCTCCTCAGCATCTCGCATAATCTGCAGAAGTCCGGTATGGTATTGTCCCATTTACTCGTAAAAGCCCTAACAGAGTAATGACCCCCCAAAAACCATATAAGAGTCCTGAGATGACTCCTATGCAAGCCCAATAGCACCTTGGTTACACTTGCAGGTCCGGTTAACGGAATCAAGGAATTTATTCCGGATCACCTCATAGTACTGACTGAAGGGGGCTTTACCTCCCGTCCCTTGCCACTAAGTCCAGGTTCGAACCCTGTCTCATGAGTTCGTCCGCCTGCTAATTACCGTCCACCTTGCAGTGTCTGGGTACCCAACACAGTGTAGGCAAGTTTGAACCGTATAATCTGTCAATGATCTAAACGGATTGATTTAAGACTTTGCGCAAATTCGTTCTATAAAACTAAAAATTATATTCTTAAATTTTGTAAAGATCGGCCAATAATTTACCATAGGCCCCATATAAATCCTACTAACGGAAAGAGTTTACTACGCCTAAAACCGTAAAGTAATAAAGCTGCTGTAATAAAATTTGACACGTTACAGTTTTGTAGTACTTGAAAGCACTCTGTAAAATTCGGCTCATCCGTTTACACTTAATATGTACTTAAAAATGTTTGGGTCTTAAGTCTTTTGTTTTTAGGAGTAGAATTTGACCAATTTCTCCTTAAAAAGTGTTTTCTCATTACCAGGTTAAGGTTTTTAAATCATTATTTATATAAAAAAAATTTTTAAAGGATAAATAATGTTTTTGAGTTTTAACTTTTTTTTTCAAAACTAATTCATTCATTACTATCAGAGCTGTAAAAAAATGCAATCAATTGGCATTGAAATCAAAATGATTTCAACCAAACTGATTTTATTTCTGTCAAAATTGCAATATATTGTGATTGCAATCATGTTAAAATTATTCTTTATAGAAATCATTGAATTCAATTAATCACCTTGATTGCAATAAAATCTTTATTGAACTCATGCGATTTCAATCAATTCCTTTAAAGTCTAATGAAATAATATACACTTGGAATCTAGCGGTTGTAAACAAAAATCGGGGCTGTAAGAAAAAATAACCTATCTTTTTATTGTTGTTGTTTAAGCTTTGATATTGTTACAAGTAAAACTGGTGTTTATAATTCTTATTCGCTTAACAATTTTATTTGTTTAATATCTTTAATTTTTCTAAAATCTTTGGATGAATTTTCCTGATGACCTGACCAGTAAAATGCGCTTAGGAATAGCTTATCCCATCAACAATTAATTTCAGTTTTTCAATAGTATGAAATGTGAATTTAGCACATTTAAACGAAACCTTGTTAAATATTGACATTGTTTGCAATTCAAAATTATCAGAGTCGGCTTTATTTCTAGAAGAAGGAGTTGCATATTTTGATTCTGATTTAATTTTGATCGCAATTACAGAATTTAATTGCAATTAATACATGAACCGAATTAAAAAAAATTATAAAATTTTTTTATTGTACAGATTTTAAATTGAAATCATACGCTCAAATTTCCGATTTTGAAGGCAATCCAAAACAATTAGCAATGATTATCTAGAGAACATGTGATCCCAATAAAAATGATTGCCATTTTTACAGCTCTTGTTACTATTTTCTTAAAAAAAGTTAATGACATTCACTTCTTTAATTTATTTATTCAACCCTTTAATGTGAAATCATCTTTTGTTTCTTTAGTTGTAGTTAAATAAAGTTTCTTTTTTTGCCAATAAACTAAAGCAATAATAAAAATTGTTTAAAAAAAAAAAATTTGCAAACTACGATCTAGATTTTTATCAATGAAATAATTTCGCTATTTGTATTTCTTTTTTCTCCATATTATTTATTTGGTATTAGTGAATTTCATTAAGTACTTTTATTAATGGCCAATATCATTCATAAATTTTGCACTTCGAGTAATTGCGGAAAAAACCCAAGAAATACGAGTCTAACTATTTAAGCCAAAAAAATTTAAAACGTTTAAAGTCCATGTCACATTGGTGACATTTTCTTGCTAGCTGATATTGAAAAGTGTTGAATGTTTGAACGTGATTTGTCGCAAAGTAGAGCAAAATTCTTAAAAATCGAATAGAAATTTTTAAGTGTTTAAACTTTCAAGTAGTCGAACTGAAGAAGAATTGGCAGAACAAAAAAAAAAAAAAAAAACAAACAAAAGCTATAAAATACTTTAATAAAATATAGATCACTTCTTGATTTCTTCGTCTTGCAAATGCTTAAGTGTGCACACATGAAAAAAAAAACAATAATCTATACAAATATGTGATCGACATTGTAATAATGGAAATGGAAGTTAAGTTCCAAAAATATGCTTTATGTATTTCTTAAAGCATGTGCCCTGCTTAAAGTTAAAGTATTGAGTAGTTTCTGTAGATTTTAAAAATGATCGTTCTCAAATCGTTTGCACTGGCATATTTTATACATTCTTCTTGATCTACTCTAGCGTTTTGTGTAGATTCTTTTCATTTTCAGTTCGTAATTAAATCCACAGGCTGCAAAATGTAAAGATAAATTAATTGTGTCTAAAAAATTATAATTTTTAAGACAAAAAGGATCACAGTTTCTCTTTTGATATCAAAAAACCTTGCATGATCCCAAGAAATTCATATGTATTCTCTTAAAATCGTTAAACTTGAGCTCTTTAGGATCGTAAAAAAAGAATTACTTGGGAACCAGCCGCGAAGGCCTGGTGGGCCGCATCCGCAGGGTGCTAAGCAATGCGTTTTCCAACCGCCCCCGAGTGGAAGCGCAAGCAACACACCCAGGTAGCAATTTGTGTGCTTAATATAACAAGATTATAATCTCGTCCGTTTCTTGGGAGCTGAAGCTATCTAACCTCCACTTCTTTTGGAAAAATTATTAAAGCATCTCTTGAGTAGCAACAACAGGTATAGTCAACCCTTAGTCCGAACTTACCCACAAGTGGGATTTTCAGGATATAATTTTCCGAGACTTTTGGTACTAACCTACAACCAAAATTTGATCCCCGAGAGTATCCCTTCGTCCGAACTTACCAACAAGTGGGATTTTCAGGATATCATTTTTCGAGACTTTTAGTACTACACCACAACAAAAACGTGATCCCCGAAAGTATCACTTCTTAAAAAATGCATCTATCCGTGACACCTAATTTCTAAAAGCAAACTCTCTTCGGACGGAAGCGCAACCTTGGAAGTACTTATTATCAGGAAAGTAAAACTTCCGCAAAGACAATCTTTTCGAAAGACAGGAAAAAGAGTATTTCTCGTAAAAAGTATGCTAACTGAGGCCTCAACCAATAGTCAGTACGGTACCATGCCACCGAGGACTACTGACTCCCGTGGTACCAAATGGGGGTCTGGTCAGAGATCGTAAAGATTTCTTGTGATCGCATGAACCATGTTCAAACCTCTTGCGTAGGAGCTGAAGCTATATAAGGCTAACCTTTACTGCAAAGCAGCTTCTGTAAAATAGCCACAACACGCAGGGAGTTTAAAGATCTCTTTCTTCTTAATTCCTAATCCGATAAATTAAAAATCTCCCTCCCCTCGATTTGGATTTAAACAGCAGCCACCATGTGAACCCTAAAGGGGCCTAAGAAAAAACCAGTCTAGGGCCTGTTTAACTCAGTAAAAAACTACTGGTAGCCATGGTACTAGATAGAACTCAGCCGCGTTCTATGAATTTATTTCCTACAAAAGTTCAAGGCCAAGAGGAATACACCAGGGCTGCCAGATTTGGGGATTTCCTGCGAGCAAAAAGGACAAAGAAAGTCAATTGGGGATTGGGGATTTTTTTTGAGATTTAAAAAAAATTCGGGTATTTTTTAGGGATTTTACAAATTTTTAATTTTTGTTTACCTTTTTTAATTATGTACGCTTATTTTTCTTTGTTTCGTATATAAAATATCAAAAAAAGTAGCGAAACTTTTATTAATCGTACTCCTATCAACAACGAATACGGTGAAAAGGGTCCAAATTAAGATTACCATTTTTGTTGAGTGTGTAAAATGTACTTAATAAACCTTTGTTATTATTCTTGAGTGAGTGTTTTAAAAAAGAAGAATCTAAAACCGTTGACAACACATAGAATTTTTGATTTTTTAAAGACAATTCTTAAGCAAATATGTCTTCCCCAAAAAAAGTTAATATGAAATACAATATAATAAAGTTTAAGAAAAAGAATGCATCGAAGTTTTAAATAAATGACGGATATATGTATTTTTATTGTTGATTGTAAGGATAGCTAAAACCGACTGAACAAGCTCTAAATTTCTATAAATTGGCTCATTTGTCTTAAAAAAATTTTTTATTCGCAAGATCAAAACATGGCATTAACATTTGAATATGATGCCAAGCAAATAAGCACCGCGACTGCTCTTGACGAAGTGCATTCTGGATGTCTTTTTCGAGAATTGCTGGCCGTATGTGAGTAATAACACGAATAATCTTTGCCTACAAGATGTCAATTGTTGCTGGTTTTTCAGCATTAACTAGTGAGTTCACGTAGCCCAAAGTCGATGGATGCGGTGGCCGCATGGCACGAAATGTCATCCTGTTGAAACCACATCTTAAAAAAAAAAATCAGTGGGCATGGTGCGGTAGCGATCTACGTTGGCCGTAACGCGAACTTTACTTACAAAACCGTTTAGATGGACAATTATGTGCGCAAGTTGTGCAAATTGATGACTGATTTTTAAAGTAAATTTTGATAATTTGGTGGCGTTGTTTAAGCCTTAATCTAGTCATGATGATTTGCCAAAGTATACTGATCATAAGTTTCAAAAAGGAAACGTCAGTATGACAGGATATTTAAACAGCTAACCCTTTTGTTAGTTCTATCAGGGTTAAAAAAGAGCCCTTTGCATGTAAAAGGAATTATCTGATAACTATGAATCTTAATATAACATGCATGTGGTTCGTAGCCTGCAGTTCTGATTCTATTCCACATGTTAACGCTTTTGCTTTTGTGCTTATAAAAAGTCTTAATGCAAAATTAATTTATTTGCTGTGCATGTTTCTCTTGTAAACTTCGATCCGTTAAGTTGATTGAAAAGTTATCGTCTACCAAACAATTTAACCAAACTTTTGTCCGTCTGTCTGTCTGTCTGCCAGTTTTGTCTTAATATGCGTTTAGAATATTATATTCACAATTGTTTTAATAATGTTGGAAGAAAAAAAATATTAACTCTAACCTGAATTAACGCAATTTTTAAATTTAATTCGCTAATAAGCATGTATGCATTTCCCAGCTCTTTTAACGATCAAACCCAAATGATAAACTAATACAAACGCTGCAAGCGTGCCCAAAAAACATAATGAAGTCGAGCCAACACATTTAAATTGTTGTTGCTATTCACTTTGCTGTTGTTATAGTTAAAGCAAATGAAATTTTAACGATCAATTTTCTTTTTTTTTCACTTTTTTGTACGTTTATGGTAATTTGTTTTTTTTTCGTACACAATATCGATCTATCGGTGTTTTGGGCTGTTAAAGATGTTTGCTACTAGAAATGGAATAGTAGGCAGGCTTTTTGTAAAAGGAAATTTGGCTAAATATTTTTTAAGTCCCGATATGTTTAAATATTCCCTGAAATGGTAGAAAATCAAACTCGAGAGCATTAATTTTAGTTTGTCGATTTAGTGATTTTAAGTGTTTAAGGAATTTTTTGCACTTCTTTGACTTCAACTGATATGCAATTTTATTAAATTTAGAGAATTTTTTGGCGTTGCGATTTTTTATTTTAAAGATTTTTTTCCTCAAACTAATGACCAGGGAAACCTTAAATAGATTATTATATGTGCGATCAATTGAGGCAAAAACAATATATTTATCCATTTTAAAGCTTCTTATGACATCCATTTGTTAGTGCATATTTTACTCTTTGCAGCATTTTTTGCAAAAAAGAGCATAATTTAGGTTTATAGTGAATATGCCACCATTTTGAAGCATGTTGTGATGCTGGTTCATTTTTGCTCTTCAATTATTCCCTTATATAAATCATAACCTCATAACATGATTTTATTCTGGTTGGTTCACTACAGCACATGGGCCGCAAAGGCGAACACTCGAAAATTTGTCTGTAAATACTCTTACGTAGGCTTGACCGACAATACTTTTTATAACCTCACCACCAAATGGAGAGTGTATTCTGCGTTTGTGCTAATGTTTTTTACATCTTAAAATGTTGGACGTAGAATCTTTTAGTATACCGATCGGTTTGGAATCATTATTTGAATTGATGGCCGTCCGTCCGACTGGCTGTTCATGTAAACCTTGTGCGCAAGGTACAGGTCACAAATTTAAAGATAATTTGATTAAATTTGATACGTAGGTTCTTATTGTCACAAGCCTATTTAAAAAAGTGAGAACCAATTTACCAATAAACAACGAATGCACTTGACTCTTCGTACTAACCGACCGCGTATCTCAACCCTCATCAACTTCACTACACCAATAACCCACCAGGGCTCTTGACTCCTCATCCTAACCGACTCCGAGGCTCATCCCTCATCATCGTCTCCTAGAGTTTTCGCTTATTAACCAAATCAAGAACTTCGACCGCTTTCCGGATCCCTTGACCCTGCATTCGCTCATTTACAAGTGCGTCTTCACCACTTCACTTTAACTCTTACCATCACCGTTTCCTCAACTTTTCACCCATTCACTAAACCTAGGTCTTCCACCGATTTTCGTATTGCTCGACCCTACTTTCACTCACAAGCTTCTAAGCTCTTTTGACTACGTTATAGAATGTATTTCATACAAAATGTAGGTGGAAGCACTAGACTCCCGAAGTACCAGATATGATCTCTGGTCAGCCACGATCTTAAGAAACCCATTATCGCTATAAATCTGTCGGTTTTGAATTCCTGCCGAATTGGCTGCAACTAATTTCTGCGGAGGATATTACACCAAAAGGCGAAATATACTTAAGACAAGCCCTAGCAATAAACGGAGGGACCTTTTACGTTTTCTTCCTTAATCTTTTTTGTTTCTTTGGAAGAGTTAATTTTTTAAAAAAATATCGCTATTTTTAGGTAAAATTGGTATAGCTCCTACACAGAAAGAAAAACACTCGGGATAAATTAAATTTTTTATACTTACTTACGAGTCGTACTCAAAAATTCAAGTACGAATAAAACTTAAACGTACTCAAAACAATCCTAAATGGTATAACTTTCGAAAACCAATCCCGGAATTTCTTAAAATAATTATAAAATTCTTAAATCAAGTAAAAAAAATATTGAACTTTTCGTTGGCAGTGGCACTCTGAGAGTAAAATTACAAAGTGAGGGTTGTAATCAGTGATGCCAACTTAGTGCTTTTAGCACTATTTATGGTGCTTTTTTATGCCTCAAAACACCACAATTTTATCCGTAGTGCCAAACTAAGAAAAAGCACTAACTTGGTGTTTTTTAAATTTTGCGTTAATGCCTTTGGTTTTTTTACAATTTTAATTTTTTTTCTACCATTTGTTAGAACTTTGATTTCGGTAAACTTTTTTTTAAAGATGTTGACACTGTTTCAAAAATAGAAAATGGCTTGGAAAATATTAGCATTTGAAAATGGAAAAATGAACAACGAACATATATTTTTTTGGATAGAAGACAACGATTTTAATTGTCCAATTTTGTATTAAGAATTTAAAGTTTGCCGTACTCTAACGCGGAAGTTGAAAAAACATTTAGTTCGATGAAATGTTCCAAAACCCAAAATCGGAAACCGATTATCCTTAAACTTTGTTAATTCAATTCTTCACGCTATATGTGGACTTCGTCGACATAATTCATGCTGCAATGATTTACACTTAACCATCTAATGTCTGCACTGCAGACTCTGCAGAGATCTTTCTTCGAATGAAACATAGAACAAATCAAATTACATATTACTTTAAAATTGTTTTATGGCCCAATTAAAACTCAGCTGATGATGATCCAAATGATTTGGATGATATTAAGTATACAAATGTATAAAAATTTTTATATTCAAAATGTAAATATATGTATTTATTATTTAATTTCAAATGAAAATGGTTCCCCATCAAGACGCGCCGTCGCCTTTTTTTTAAATATTGGAGGTACATAAAATTAGGCACGGTCGAAGGCAACTTGTTTTGTGTTTAGTTAAATTGTAAAAATGGCTTAGAGCATTTTAACGCTTTTTTTGTTCGAAATAGTGCTTTTTTAAATTTTAAAATTCTTTTTGCTCTCAAAAAGTTGACATCACTGGTTGTAATCTCATATAACCTATTAGTCTCATCTCTCAGCATGAAATTCTTTTATGCGTGTAGTTTTCAAAGTTTGTTGCAGAAATTACAAGAAGTTGAAAATAAACGATTTCCTTGTTGTGTGTAGAAACAACAAAAACAACAGAGCAAGAAGAAGAATATATCCCAATAAGCACACAAAAATTAAATTTCCAGTGCTTAAAATTTAAAAATATTTTACTAATATTCATTTGATTTCAAATTCACATTTATGTACATACCTATTTTTACAGAATGCTATTAAAATAAAGTGTGACAAAAGTATATTTCAACCTAGTGGTCTGAAACTATCGATAGCACTATCGTTGGTTTTTGACTATCGTTTCACAATCGGCCGTTTTCATCCAATCGATAGCTTTGATAGTTTTGTTTCCCTTTATTCCAAATACCAAATACATTTACTTTTTTCAATTTATTTTATTCAAATTAATAATTAGGTATGTGATGGAAAACGATTTGAAATCGATAATGTCATTTCCAGTATCTTTAAAAATGGATTTCTTATACATTTACCTTTTTTACTTTCTATATTCTTTTAAAGTTTATATAAAAAATGTCAATTGAACAAATGTTCCTAACTTCTTGAATAAAAAATATTTTATAACTTTGTCTTCAATAAATTTAAATTTAAAATTTTTTTTAAATGAGATAAGTAGTACTGAAAGTATAAAATATATAGAAGGAAATATTTTAACGACCATTTAAGAGAATCATTTTCAAAATTTGTGTCATATTAATTTCACTCGAATTCGATTTCGATTTCCAGGACATGGCTGTATGTTGCTATTTGGAAAATAACGTCAAGGAAGTTTTACGACCATGTTCTTCATACACTTTTCTTTAATTTAAGAAATCAAAAATTGGTTTTAGTTTTTGGCCAGTTTCTTTAACTATATATACACTGATAGAAAAATGCATATTCATATTGATGATGCCCTAACATCAGAATTGTGACATCAATGTTACTACAAATGGCATCAATGATGCAAAAAGTAACATCAATCCAATGACTAACGCCTTCGTACAATTTTGTAATTTTTTACGTGTCATCTATTTTATGACTATAGTGACATCAATTCGATGCCACATTTTGTATATTATTAACATTATTTTCATGATTACAATGAATTATAAGAAGCAAAAATATATAAAATATATATATTTTTTAAATTATTTAGTAAAATACATGAAATGATTATGAAAACCACATGAGGCATATGGTGCTGGTGTCTTATTATTGAGAGTTCTGCTGTAAACAAAGATCGTAATTCAACAAACGTGAAACAAACATATGCAACGGGTAAGAAATCGTCTATAGAGTATACCTTTGTTTTTATTATCGTCTACCTTTGTTTTATTATTATTAGCTAGGAATATAACTTGTCGATTTTTTCCAGTTTAATGTATTCTGCAATTCTGTTTTGTTTTGTAATTATTACTCTTTTAAATTTGAAATTGTCTGCATGTGAATTTGTATTTATATGTTAAATATAACAACCAGAATACAAAAATTCAAAGACTAGAATTTCATAATCTGAACACAAATGCAATTTCAAAGATTTTTAAAAATTTCAACAACCGAAATTGCAACTTTATATAGTAGACCCAGGGTTCTGACGATTAACTTGGGTCTATACGTATTCTGTGGTATAAAGTTTTATTTGTTAAAAGTCTCCTCCTGATTTTGTTACAATTTTTTTTGTATTTTGTAGGATATATTGTAAGTTTTAAAAACTATCGAAAAGTATCAATAGTTATCGATGGTTTCGAAAAAACTATCGCATAATATCGATAGTTTCAAACCAATATCTCAAACCTTTAAACTTGAATTTCAAACGTGAAGTAAAATTAAACTCTTCCTTCTCATTAAGTTTATATTTTTTAGTTAAATATGTACATAAGATTTTTAAAGTAAAAACCTTATCGGGCATTATGCGTTCGGGCATTAGGCGTTGCCGTTGTGACACTAAAGTATCACTTTTGACCCTTTTTCATTGCAATAACACTTTTTGTGACACTTTTTTAAATTTATACCTTTGTATCATTTTAACAAAATTTAAGACACTTTTTGAACCTTTTTGAAAATAAGTACAAATTTCCATATTCCTTACGAAAGTTCCCATGAGTTTGTGAACATACATAAAAAAATTTGTAGCATGTCATAACGTCCAGTGTCATAGTGTCCAAAGACACTATTTACAAACAAAATTAAAATAGAAACTTGTGAGTCTATGCTTTCCTCTCTCAATTTGCTCGAATCGGAGCTGAAAGAATGAACTTTAAGTGAACAATTAATTATAAAATATAGAATAAGTATTTCTAAAAAGTGACAAACATTATCAAAGGTTTTTGTAAAATAACTTCTTTTTTTTTGAAAATATGACTAATTTTGGAATGTGCCTGTTAATTGTTTCTTAGTTTTAACAGTGATTTATAATTGATGAATAATTACTTTTATTTTACACTTTTTCTGACCTTTTTTTTTTTAAATGCCCTTTTTATGACACTTTTTCGAAATTTCCAACGGCAACCCTGATTCTGTAAGGTGTAAAACGGGTAAGTAATTTTAAAAAAACTACATTTTGTAGAAAAATCTTTTTTTTTTAGAAACAAAGAGATTTTTTTTGTAAAGGGTGGTTAAATTTTACGGGACGATGTTGATTTTGAATAAAGAAAAAATTATTTAGGAAATTATTGTCATTTCTTTTTATTCTGATAATATTGGTATGGTTCAGTTTTGTATGGAACAAAATATCCGCCAAATGGCATCACACACCTCCATCCGATGGTCCAAATTTTCGATGACGCTGAGGCATAATTGTGGTTCTATGCCGTTAATGTGCCGAATTATCTCATTCTTTGGCTCTTGAATTGTTTTGGCTTATCGACGTACACCTTTTCTTTCAAATAACCCCAAAGAAATAAGTCCAACGGTGTTAAATCACATGGTCTTGGCGGCCAATTGACATCGCCACCACGTGCGATAACACGGCCATTGAATTTGTCGCGCAAAAGAGCCATTGTTTCTGTTGAAACCACATCCATATCTTTCAATTCGGGCCATAAAAAGTTCGTTATCTTCTCACGATAGTGAACACCATTCACAGTAACTGACTGACCGGCCTTATTTTTGAAAAAACACGGCCCGATGATGCCGCCAGCCCATTAACCGCACCAAACCGTCACTCTTTGTGGGTGCATTGGTTTTTCGACATTCACTCCTGGATTATCATTCGCCCAATTGACGAATCCACTGGATCCATGGAAATATCCATTTTGATTTGATCGTCCATTTTCATAATAAGCCTGAATAACTTTAACGCGTTGCTCGATTGTGTATCTTTCAATGGTTCAAATGGAGTAAGTTTAAAATTGAGAAATGTCAAATGAAATGCAGAAAAAACTTGACGCTTAGGTGTGGTTCACATTCAACATCGGCTCTCAAAATTTGACCACCCGTTATAAAAAGTGTCTAAAAAGTATGTTTTTTGTAAAATTGTCTCTTTCTTTGTGTAAAGTGCATTATTTTAGAAAAAGTTAAGGGTGTACGGCTTATATTAAAACCATTATGACCGAACCCTTTAATTTCGCATTCGTCGTCTCTGTTGTCGTCCGTTTTATTTTAATAAGCGATTTAAATTTCCATACAGAAATTTACAAGTCTCATTTAAACAAGGTCAATATCAGTACACACAAACGACGTGTTAGAATGCGTGGGAGATTGATGATCACCTGTCAGCCAGCTACTTTTAGTTGTCCAAATGCTTAATTTTTTTTTTTAATTTTCAAGTTTTTGTTTTAATTTTTGCTGCCACAACCTGGGCGTTCATTTGTTTTCGATCGGACATCAAAAATATTCATGATTTTGATTTTTATAAAACTTTTAGCCAAAGAAAGTATTTTTGTCGTTTTTTTTTCAATTTTGTATAGACTTTATGTGACACGATTGGATAATTAACTATTTAATTCAAATAAAATTATTGCTTCAGATCACACACACATACAAACATAGCAGTGTAGTTGGGCTGTGTAAATATGTACTTTGTTTGAGGTACTTGGTATTGAAAAATGTTGTGTCGTTTAAGAGTATCTTGAACTTGTTGCATATCAATTGCAATTAAAAATTGACACGAGATACAAGACTAATGAACCGAAGTAGTTTCTAAAGATTTTTTTCAGATTTTTTGGGGTGATTTATTTTTAATTCATTTGGTTTTCGAAATCATTTATAATTTCATTTAAGTTTTTGTTTAGTCTGCATAAATGAAAGTTCATTTTGAAATTAATATGGAAATAAAAATAAATAATGTTTTATGTTAATTGAAAAGACTATTTGAAATATTAATTTAAGTGCAATTTCGTTAAAGACATTTATATTTCAGAAACTGATTTAAAATTTTTTTCAATTAAAATAAAAAGTGTGTAGCTTCCTTCATGTCACTTTATCAATTGATAAGCTATTTGCAATTAACAGAAAATTAAAAAAGAAATCTTTGTTTCAAAACTACGAAATTCATGATAATTTTTTGTTTTGTTTTATATCTGTGGCAATAAATAATAATGACTTAAGTCGAAGTCGAATTAATGGTTTTGTCTAAAATAAATTGTGTGTTTTGTTGTGTAAGTTAAAATATTAATTATTATTAGTTTTTTTAATAATGACATTTATACTTGAAATTTAGCTGAGTGATAGATCCTGAAGGAGAGAATAAGAATATCGTCATATTAAATGCAAACGGACGTAACTACACTTTTTATTTTTTTACAGGAAAAGCAAACAACTTTACAAAATCAATAACAACAAGGTGTAATTGGCGTTTGAATTTGAACGAACCATAATCGATAAAAAACCCAATTTCGAAATTTTGTGTAGTTACGTCCGTTTGCATTTATTATGACGATATGCAATAAAAGGAAAAAGCACTTATGTCAACTTACGCCATTATTATTTATTGCCACAGATATATACAATTTAAAATAGGTCTTTTATTTTATAGCTACTTAAAGTACCATATATTGGTCTCGAGATGATGTTGTGAAGATTGAGTTCACACTAGGCTTTCTACCTCACCTTATAATTTCCAGTATAGATTAATTAAAACGCCCACTTAGAAGGGCGTAGTTTAATATAAAGATTTAATTATATGTGATTTAAAATAGGAGACAAAGCAGTGTGGGATGTATTCTTTTACAATATCCGTCCTTTGCATCTACAGACCCTCCTTCTGCAACTAAATACATTGGCCTACAAATTTGGAAAAAAATGGACTGCAGAAACGAAGCATATTTTTTAACTAATCTGGGTGGCATAAAAACTGGTCTATCACGTCTAGTTAATTTTTTATCGCATGCTGGAAATACTGTTAAACAGTCAAAACTGACACTACAATTTCACCATTATTAATTTGACATAAGCCCACATTCTAAAACTTCAAAATAGTAGCGTTTAAGCATGTCAGGAAGATCGTGTGCTACTGATTCAAGCTATTTTTGCTTTGTGTGTGGTGAATATTTGGTTGGAAAAAAGGATATGCAATATCAGAATCATTAGAATATGCATATTTCCATTATTTTGGTTTTGCAGTCAGAAACTTGGACAAATTGTGGACACCGACAATGTTTTGCATATTCTTCATTCGCATTTAGACTTTTTTCCAAAAAAAAAAACTAAGTGCAGTGAGCGCGAACAAAAACATGTAAAAAACGAATAAAAACAATTTTTTGTGTTGCGAAAACCTGACGTGATAGAGAAAAACCAATTACAGATTCGAATTCAGCCCACCAAAATACCTTAGGAAAGATATTTGAGTGATCCTTGTTGGCTAGTGATATCTGCTGTTTAATGAAAATGTTTTTGTATTTCAAAGAAATTTTTAACTTGTTTAATGGCATAAATTCATTAAATTAATAACTCAATTGCGTAATTTTAATGACAGAATTTTATTAAATTTAATGATTTATTTCGGCAATTTTTTCAATGTGCGTTTTGAGTTGTTGAGAATTTTATTTCGTTTCTTTTATATCTGTTATAAATCATCCAGTTATATTAATTCATTTCGTTTTTATGCTCCTGTTCCATCCTATTATGTTCTACTTTCATCAGCTAAACTTTCAATAAATTGAATTAAATCAATTTTCCAGCCCGCGACGAACTTGATCAGCATTCTTTCCATTTTGGCTACGTAAATTTTGTGTATTTAAATTAAGAATTAAAGGAAAAAGAATGTGAGAGTTTTTTGCTCTTGCTTTTTCTCTCTCGTTGTTTGTTTTTGAGCCTATTACTAAGATTAAGCTAAAATCACTATTTCGTTATAGTAATGATTTTTTTCATTAATGTTATGAAACTTAAAAATTAACAATTATTTTCTTAAATGTTCATGTCTATTGGCCAAAAATTAATTAAATTTACTTTTTCACAACAGTTTAAAGTATTTTCTAGTTAAAAGTTAGACAACTTTGTTTTGTTTTCATTGATTCATTGAAAATATGAAGTTACAAGAGTTTCCTTTTTGTACCATCTAGCACAGGTGATGGAAAAGGGTATATATTAGTTTGTCATTCCATTTGTAATTTCTACACTTTGATATTAGGCCCTATAAAGTTTATATATTCTGGGTGCTTTTAAGTAGCGAAGTTGATTTAACGATGTCCGTCCGTCTGTCCGTTGAAATGGGTTTTCTGACGACCCCAGATATGATAGAGGCTAGGTTGTTATACATTTATGTCATATAAAGTCCGGAATTATGTATTTGTTATTGCATTTCAGCAAGAACGGTCCACAAATGGCTGAGATATGAGCAAAAAATCCCTACTGCTTCTAATTTTACCAAAAATCCCTTGTTGTTGGTGCTTTTTTATTTTATTTTTATGTATATCTGGAGAACGGCTGGAGCCAAACTAGATACAAGCATCTTGGTTATTAAAACACAACATCCGACAACATTTTGCCGTGGCACTCCTTACGCAAAGCCATTATAGATTTCTGCATATCTTGAGAACGGCAATAGCTAAAGTTTCCAAATAAGATAAAAGTATCTTGGTTATCAAAACACAACATCCGACACAATGTGGGCGAGACTGGACAAGTGGGAGTGGCTTTTCCCATACAGAGACATTATCTGGAGAACGGCAATAACTAAAGTCTTTAAATTAGATACAAGCATCTTGATTATCAAAACAGAACATCCGACAAAATGTGGGTGGGATTGGACAAGTGGTCGTGGCTTTTCCCATACAAAGACATTACAAATGTTTGTATATCTGGAGAACGGCAGATCCCAAGTTTCCAAATCTTGATTATCAAAACACAACATCCGACAACATCCGGTATTGGACAAGTGGGCTGGCACAAAAGTGATTTATTTATATCTAAAGAACGGCACTTATAAAACTTTCTATTATTATCGCACCATGGTGAAGGGTATATAAGATTCGGCATAGCCGAATATAGCACTCTTACTTGTTTTAATTAATATTTTTATAAATATAATTTTATAAATGTTTGAAAATTTTAATGAATAGTTTATTTTAATTTAAAAAAATCTATTTAAATAGTGCATAACAATTGTTAGATTTATCTTTTGAAAGGTATATTTATTAAGTTGTCATTAATCCAATGAAAAACATTAACGGAATAATGAAACTCAATTTCGTAGTGTTAATAAAACTGTTTCATTAAATTTCGCATTGGATTTAATAAAAAATGGAACTAAGTTGATTCATTAGATATATGAAGCATAATTCTTTTAGTGTACCAGCAAATCCATTAAACTAGAAATGAGCCTAATCGCATAAAATTTGGATAACTTGGTAAGGTTGTTTAATTGTAAATTTATACAAGATGATTTGCCAGAGTATGATCAGTAGGGATGAGATTTTCATGCACTAAAAAATCGAAAATATGCGCTTAAAATATGCACTAAAAAAATAAAAAATATGCACTAAAAACTTAAAAAATTTCAATTAAAAATCGTTTTTTAATTTTACTTAAAACAAAACTATTTAAAATTCAGTCTATTCCCTACAAGAAGAGAATGAGCGAGTTGTCACTTTTTTCACTTTGGTGTTAAGAAAATGATTGAATGAAATGACCGAAATCAAGTTTTCTGTCATTATACCCTCCACCACAATTAGTTGTGAAGAGGGTATACTAAGTTTGTCATTCTGGCTGCTTGAGTAATTCTAAGTCGATTTAGCCATGTCCGTCTGTCTATCCGTCTGTCCGTCTGTCCGTCTGTTGAAAACACGCTCACTTTCGAAAAACTCAAAAGAAATAAACAAACTAGGTGTCAAATTGCTTGTAGTTATCCTAAGCAGCTTGGGACTGAATTTCAGCAAAATCGGTTCAGTAGGACCAGAGCTATGAATCAAAATGTGAAACCACCACCTTCAAAAACTTGATAATTTTGTTACAAAAACTAACATAAATGATGCAAAAATGCACGGAATGACATAAGATTTTGCACAAGTCCGTTTTATTCGACTAGAAATGACACTGTACCCTAAGCCCCATATAAACACTACTCCCGGAAAACAGTTTAGTACGCCTAAAACCGTAAAAAATAATGCAATCATAACAAATTTTGGCTCGTCACAATTTTATAGGACTATAAATGATACTGTGAAATTCCGTGAAGATCGGTACATAATTTACCCTAGGCCCCATATATGCCCTGCTCCCGGAAAACAGTTTAGTCTCCTAAAACCATAATTAATAACAAATCGTCACAGTTTAAGATAATTATAATAAAAAGACATCATACAGATATTACTCCTTAAACATTCGAACTGTCGGTGGAGGGTATCAAAGATTCGGCACAGCCGAATATAGCACTCTAACTTGTTTCTTTTATTATTTTCTCAACACCAACGTGAAAAAAGTGACTACGCATTTTGAAAAAATTTATTTTCAGATCCCACTTTGATTCCAGATCAGATCACAAATATTTGAAATTTATTTTATTTTTTGAAATACTTAATTTTTTTTGCAGAACGTTTTGGATTTGGAAAAAAATTTCCACATTATTGATTTTACTTTCTTTACTTTAAATAATTCTAATTAAATTCTGATGTTATTTAAATTGAATATTTCTTTTACTTTTTAAATTGCATAATCATCGGTATCAACAAGCTCTTCTAACATTCTTATATAACTCCAAGTTTTTTGAATAGAATTCTGAAGCTTCTAGCCAGCCGCCTATCTTGTTACTACTGGCTGCAATGGAATGATAAGCAAGGGATACATTTTATTAATAATTACAATATTATCGAGTTGACTTCAAATTTCCTCTTCAACGTGGTATAACCCATATGCCAAGCAGGTAAATTGTAACAGTTTTGGTTTTAATATTTAACACCTATTGGAGCCTTAACCATGTAAGTTGCTGCATCGGTTAAAAATAGAAGGATATTTTGTCGAAATCTTAAAAAACTTTAAATTAAATCAAAAATCCAAAAGAAATTACTTATTGATATTAAGATTTTTTTGGAAGGTTTTTTTTGTATTTAAATTTTTTTTAGGAACTTTTTTTATAAATTGCAAAATTAAAAAAAAAAATCACTCAAAAATGTCGAAGTATGCAAAAATATGCATTTAAAACCTAAATATGCAAAAATATGCAATTTCACCAAAATATGCAACAATATGCAAAAACAAATCGATGCCATTTTAACGCAAATTTAATGATTCGGAAAGATAATTAGTCAACATCGTTCTTAGACTATCTACAAAAAACATGCATTTGCATGGAAATCGCACCCCTAATGATCAGTATAAATGTCAAAAAATTTTAAAGTAGCCCTTTCATGGTTGACCCTTTAGTTACCGCTAGAAACACTTAAAACTGCATTTAGAGTTACTGAGAGATTTCAAATTTAAAAAAACCTGTAAATATTGCTTCACTGTGCAACATCTTGTCATGGGTTAATAAAATTCTTATTTAACAAAATTCTTCATAATTTATTTAATTAAGATTCCATAAATTCATACCTTTCATTCCTACATACATTAATATTTCGGAATTTTTTTGCGATTTTTTTTTTTTAATTTATAATTCGAAATAAGATTTTTTGTTTTAAGATATAAATGTCACCAGTAACATGTATCTGCTTGTAATCGCACTCACTCGGTCGATTGTCGGTCGGTATTTTTGGTGTAGTCAAATAAATTATGACTTAAAAGGAATCTTATGAATATTAAAATGCGTGTGCCAGTGATTGGTGTTAGTGCTGGTGGTATGCAAAATTATCTAATTACTTAACACGCTTATACTCGTAATACTGTTAATCTAACAAATATTTTTAATGATTCATTACAAAAATAACAACAAATTAATAAACAAAATTCAAAAAAACAAACACATTAATTTGTTTAGCGTTATTTAGCGCCATATACTGCAACATAAACCGTTTAATTGAAGAAAAATTATGTCTTCATTAAACATTGAATTCATTTAATTGAATTAATTAAATATCTACTGGCTTCGTACTTATAAACATTGTATACGAATATTGTATTACGAATGTTTCTTTATTATTTTTTTATATTTTCTTTTGATAACAATTAATAAAAACTGTTTAAAATTTTAATATATTTGTTGCATTTGTTGTTATTGTATTTTTTATTCTTCTAGCATTTCCGAAGGCAATGACACTTAAAGCTTTCGCTTTTTGTTGTTTTTTCCCACTGTCTTTTTTTGTCTATTAGTTAATACTGAACAAATCATAATTTTAAGTGGACAGACATGAGTTTTAAAAATTATTACGAGTGTTTTTTAAAGCAAAAAAAATATTGATGAGTTTTATAAAGAAAAATATGTCGTAATTTTTATTACGAGGGCAAAGAAAAAACAATTTGTCTTGTGTGACTTTCAGAATTTATTAGAATTCTTCTCGTTTGCTAGAAAATTGAAGAAATTTTTATACATAATTTTGGAATCCTTTCACTTTATTCTTAATTAACACTTTTCTTAATAATCACCCCTATCGTGAATAATTTTTCCCTTGTAATTTTTCCCTTTTTCATATATTTGCGATCATGAAAAAAAGGTAAATCAAAGGAGAATAATAACGTGAAAAAATGTTCACGGGAATAAATTCCCCTTATCGTGAAAAGTTTTTTCCCTAGTAATTTGTTCACGTTTCCCTTAGATTTTCTCACTTTATTTTTGCTAGGGAATAGCACATGTATGTTGGTAGTTCCTCCTATAAATCGAATATTATCGGCACACACCGATATATTGGTCACCAAAATGCAAAATAAGAGGTTGATTGCCGCCGGATTTGTGAAAGACGTGGTGGCAGAATTTTGGAAAATATTTTACTACATAAAATTTAAAAAGTGCAAAAAACTAACGTTGTAATCAACCTATCCCTCCAATACTAATTATTTAGATATATTATTTTTGCTTATACATGTATATTTTTAAACAAAAATTTCATACATTTTTAATTTTTTCTAATCTTTCTTCTTTTTTACATTCACTGGAACTGATAGCGTGAAAAATTTTTCACATGAAATTCACGATTGCTTTTTTCCTTTCGAGGGGAATGAAAATTTCATGGGAACAAATATTCCACTTATTATTCACGATAGGGGTGAATATAAATATTTGTAAGCATATACAGCTACTCTCACTATAAATTGGACACTTTAAAATGTACTTTGTTTACACGACAAATCACTTGTATTATGAAAATCGTTCATAAGGCTTTTATTTTGAATTACAAATAACAACATCAGACTTTTGCCATGTTACCCACTTAAGTTGTGAGTAGCTGTTAAAAACTCTTCGCACTTTTTCTCTACTTTAAGAAATTTTCGTAAAAGCTCTTCCCAAGCAAAAAATTTTAAATAATCAATCAGGGATAGCAAAATCGGTACAATTGTTCTTTTTTAAACTTGAAAAGTACAATCGTACACCAATGGCTTATTTCGTACAATTCAGACATTTTTCCAGCTTGAGTAATTTCATATGACAACTCATAATTTCACTCATATTTGCGAAGTTTTAAGAATAAAATTCTACAATTAATCTTTATAACTGTTTAAAAAATGTTTTCCAGAAAATGTAATCAATGGGAAATTAATAAAAGGAATGTACCACAATTAGAAAAGATGCTGCCAAAAGTAAACCAACATTTTGATAACATAAATTCGTAATTTAGAGATCTTGCTGATATTTAGATATAAAAATAATACAAAGATTTAAGTGCAACAGTTTCGGAAATAAAATAAATAAAAAAATGAGGCAAATGAATTAATGTTTTCAAAAATCTCGAAAATTGTGAGATGAATATTATCAATTCCACATTCATCTGCAAATGTCGAAAGAATCTCTCCTTAGCAAATACATATTATCAAAATTAAAGAGAGAAACAGACTAAAAATCGCAAATCTTTGCGAGAAAGGACCTTAGACGACCAGATTTTGAAAATAAAATTAGAGGACATAAAGAAAAAGTAAAAAATTTATTTGATTTCAAGATTTTTTACATTCACATATTTGTATATGTGAAGTAAATTAATGACATAAAAATCCAGTGACCGCCGTGAAATAAATTTATTTTAATTTATAAAAATAAAAAAAAAAATATTGATCATGCTTTTAAAAATAAAGATGACAGATTATGAAAAAAGATGACAGCTAGCTTAAATAGATGAGGACAAACAAAACGAGAAAAAAGAGTTCGTATGGTCACGTTACAAAACTGTTATTGGTATGATGTAAATATACTAAATAATTTATTATTAAAATTGTAATTCTGCTATCGAAATCTAATTGAAAAGCAGTACGTACATTATTTATCTTAATAACTCCTAATATTATAAATGTGAAAGTTTGTTTATTTGGATGTTTGTAAGTTTGTGGCTTAATCACGCGAAACCCGCTTAATGCAGTTGTATGAATTTTGGTAGACAGATAGTATATGGCCCAGATTCAAATACTACTTTTTGAGAGTTAAATTTGGTACTTTTTCTATTTTTGATAAATTTTGTATGCAGATTGCATATGGTCCAGATTATTATATAGAGTACTTTATAAGGTATAAAAGAGAATTTTTTTAAGATGTAAAAACGGGATAAGAGATACTTTTTTTCCAATAAATTTGATATACAAAAAGATAATAGCCTACCTTTTGTACTTTTTCTCCTTTCAAAAAATTTGGTATATACTTGTAATGATACAAAATCGAAAAAATTGGTACTTTTTGCAATTTTTCTCTCTTTGATAAATTTGGTGTACATTGGCCGGAATATACATATTTAGAGACCCCTTACTTTTCATATGGACAGTTCAATGGTGATTGCTTAAGAGTATCGAGTGCTCAAAACTTGTATGCATTGTTGTAGTATAGATAAAAAAACTTCATAAAATTTTATAAATCTTGCTCTAAGTTTCACGTGAACGAAGTCACGAATAAAAGCTAGTAGCTTATATATCAAACTGAATTGTTTTTAGTTTTATTAAAGTATATGTGACCTTCTCCGAGAAAAGGAACCTAGTGGGTGAAAATGAAGTTTTGAGAAAAACACATTTAAAAAGTAAAATTTTAATGTTTTTCTCATTTGTATCGATTTTCCCAAGTTCGTTTTTATCTGACAAATCTGACTCATTTCATCTTATTCTACACCCTTTTAGGTACCAGAATCCACTCTTACGTCCAAACGCGTTTTTTGACACACTAGGTCCCTTTTCTCGGAGAAGGTCACATATGGGCATTTCCGTCAAAAGGTCCACCGTGACAGAAAATTTAAAAGTTATTAAAAGCTGATTATTTTACGATATTGTTATAGAGAATATGTAGATTTTACTAATTTTATAAATTGACCCATAAATTTGGTTCACTTAGATGATAAATCAGACTGCAAAGTTGTGCAAACGTAATTTCTTATTTGTGAGAATGTTTTATTGCATGTTTTCTTTAATATTATCTTACTTAAAAGAGGTGATATTTGATGAAAATTATTCCAAAAAAATTTTCTTACATGGTCTGTAATATAAGGAAGAGTTCGAAGAGAAATATGTTATTTGGATTAACGGTGAATTTTTATTTTTTTTTAATCATTATTCAGTTAAATTATTATGGAAAAAATGTCACGTTCGAAATGTCACGTATCGAACCAGATTTTGGCTTAAACAAAAAAAAAAAATACAGAAGATTTTGGAATCCAACCAAAGACATTGCTACGTAAAATTCTGAAAGTAGTTTGACTAAAAAATCCTGCCAGTTTTCGTTGAATTACGCCTTTTTATACATGGCCACAAAAACTACTTCTATTTTTTCACGTTCGAACCGCTACTTCTTTTGCCATTATCTTTGACCTAGAATCACGCCCCCATAAACTTTAGCCTTGATAATAGTGCTTTCTTAGTGCTAAATTTAAGAGTTAAAAGAACGTAAAAATATTTTTTGTTCAAAATGGTATTGTATTTTTGATGCGTACGACTGTTACGTTCAACACTTTGGAATTACCCATATACAAATAAGATTTTTAATACATTTTCGTGGTGTTTTTTATAAATATAACTAAAATTAATTTGAGCTAAAAAAAATCTTTTAGTACAATTAAGATCAAAAAAGTACTATTTCTAGCGTTTGTTGGTACAATTATAAAATTCTCAATGACATTCCTGTAGCTAATTATTTAATATGTGCTATGATAGTAAAAAAAAACTGTTTCTCTCTTAAAATGTTAAAAAACGGATTAAAAAAAAAAATATTTTCAGGAAAACATCCCCGAGAAGAATATTCATAGAAATGTTCTTATATGTTGTTAAAATATATATAAAAAAAAAATAAAGTTTTGTAATTGCTGGTTGAGAGTTATTTAAGATATTTTATACATTTAAGCCGATTAAGCCGACTAAAACAATGATCATTAATTGCCCTAAAAGGAAAATTGTAAATATTGTTCATTCGACACAACACTTTTCTCTTAGTTGCTTTCATTTAGGAACAAATCATTACACGATCGTATTAAATAATAAAAAAAACGATAGTAAAAGTTGCAGTGTTGAGTCCCCACAACAATTTATAATTAATTGTCAAACATCCATCCATAATTGAAATGTAAATTCGTATAATTTATAAACTACCTTTGCCATTGCTTAATATTGATTTAATTATATATTATATTGTTAACAAATTAGTTTGAGTCGTAGGTTTTAGAAAGTGTCATGCACTGCACGTATACAGACAAACTGATCGAACTGACGAACAACTAACTGAATTTTTACTGCACAAAAGGGCATTTCTAGCTTCATTTAATTCATTTTTGACACAATTTGTTTCTCTTTTAATTATTTTATTTTCACATTTTTTAATTTTGTAAATTTTTTGAAAGAATTTAAAATAAAACAAAAGTGTTTAATTATTTATGCACATGATATGTTTTTAGGAATTTTTTTTTTTTTGTTAATTTAAAACACTGAAATGAAATGCTTTAAAATGCGTTAATTTCATTTAAATGAAAGTTAAACTATTTTTATTTTATTTAAAGAAAAAAAAAATATATGTATTTGATTTAATTTTAATGTAAATGTAACAAAACTAAAATAAAAAAAAAATATACATTTGGAATAGAAATAGTAACAATTTAGAAAATTGCTTTAAAATAAATCAAATGCTTGAGCCAACAAAATGGAGCCATCTAAAGTTTATGTTAAAGAAATTTCATTAAGAATAATGAATATTTTTCAATTTATCATAATTCTTGTCATGAAATTTCAGATTTTTTTTTTTTTTTTTTTTTTGCACAAAGTTAAAAAAAAAATGTGCCCAACACGTTCAAGCATTTAAATGCAAACATGTATTTAAATGTTTGTTGGAAAATATTTAATATTTTTATCTGAAATGCAATTTTTTTTTTTTTTGTTGTAACTAAACTGCACTTATCATTCATGACATTCGCTGGCATAAAATGAAATGCAAAAAAAGAATACCTGTGTTGTCCGTCCGTCCGTCTGTTGTCTACAATATTGTTCGATGAACATTTAGAGAATTAAATAAGAAACAAACTGTTGCTAAGTGCAATTTGAATATTTTTTACTGTTAATTTTGAATTTTATTTACGACTTTCGTTGATCTAATTCTATGCATGTCTAGATTTGATTATCATTCTTTGGATACAATTTCGCATTGTTTTTTTTTTTTTTTTTTTTTTACTTCAATCTGAGAACTCACTTTTTGTATTTTAACAAACATTATATCATTATAATTTCAAAAGATTTTGTTATTCGTGCTTAATTCCCAGTTTTTATTATTGATAAAAACACTTGAAATTTATTGTTGATGGGATAAGCTATTCCTATGCGCATTTCACTGGTTGCTTAGGCCAGATCATCAGGAAACTTCATCCATAAAGATTTTGGAAAAACTAAAGATATTAAACCAAATAAAACTGTTAAGCGTATAAGACTTATAGCAACAGTTCTACTTGTAACAATATCAAAGTTTAAACAAAACACATCAACAATAAACAGTGGGTTTATCTCATCTTACATTCCCCACTACAATTAGTTGAAATTCTCTCAACATTAACTGTAGTTGTAAGTAGGTTAAGAAAAACAAAATAAAAACAAACAACAACTTACAAAAGATGTTGTCAATTAAGTGTTTTTTTAGGCGGTGCACTTGCCTGTTAATTATCAAAAAGTAATTTCAATTTTTGGGAATAGCTTATCCCATCAACAATAAATTTCAAGTGTTTTTATCAATAATAAAAACTGGGAATTAAGCACGAATAACAAAATCTTTTGAAATTAAAATTTTGTATTCCCAAAAATTGAAATTACTTTTTGATAATTATATCATTATTTTATCAACATTTTTTGCTAAGACAATAAAATTTTTGAAAATTCTCATTGTCGATTTTATCGATTTAGCTAAAGGCCTTTGGGTTCGACAATTATATTCAGTAGCCAGCAAATAACATGGCAAAAAACTGTTCACTACTTATTTTTTTGGGGTAAAAAGCTCATTATTATACCTTTTATCGAAGGTAAAGGGGTGTAAATAAAAGAGTTGGTGATTCCGTTTGTAATTTCTTCAATATTGATCTTAAACGCTATAAAGTTTAAATTGTACTTATAAGATTTTGCTTGCCGTGCTTAAATCCCAATTTTCATTCTTGATAAATAGGCTGAAATTTATTGTTGAAGAACAAGCTAGTTTCTATGCGAATTTCACTAGTTGCTAAGGCCAGATCATCAGGAAACATTTTCCCAAAAAATTTTAGAAAAGCCAAAGATATTAGCAAACAAAACTGCAAAGTGAATAAGAATTGCAAACCCTCAAAAATTCTTATTTTTCTTATTAATTAAAAATTTTGTATCCCCAAAAATTAATTTGATAATAAATTCATTTGATAGTATACTGTCAGCGTCAAAATAAAGTGTACAACTGGTTTTCCAATATAAAAAGTGTTATTTTAGTAAAAAAGAATTCAAATTTTTAGAAGTTTTTTATCATTTACAAAACTTTGGACAATGTTATTACAAATTAAAATTAAAAATTGAAAATACTTCAAAAACAACAAAACCAGTACAATAAAAAACAAATTTACTCCGTTTTTAAGGCGTCAAAAAAAAGTGTACAGTTTTAAAATACTAAGAAAAGTGAAGTGGCTAATACTTTGTTTGATTTTTTTTTGCTTTTAGGACGGTTTCTAGTTTCTTTGGCATTGATTCCAACCATTTTAAAGATAGCGCAGTAGACAATTTTGGCTACTCTTCCTGCAGAATTTTCTTCAGAGAGTGCTTGCTCCTTATGTTTTTTTTTTTATTTGTCTTTCCAAATGTTCCCAAATGTTTAGTTGAGTGGATATCGAGCGACTATTGGGCTGATCCATCTGTTTTATAACATATTACAAAAGCCAACACTATCAAGCTTCACTATAGATACTGTATTTTTTCCGTTGAATTTCTTATTTCCACCTTTTATCACGTTTTTTTTTTTTTGTCCAACTTGCTTTCAATTTTTGGAGCAACGTATTTTTCACAGATGACAGCAAGCTTGAAGTCTGATCAAATTTGACAAAGTAGATATATTACTTTTTTTACAACTTACAAAACTTTTTTCATTGGAAAACTAGCTGTACACTTTATTTTGACGCTCACAGTATATTGCACTTGACCATAAAGAAAGTATTAAATCAAAAGTTCAAAATGGGTTTTCCAAAGACCCCAGATATGATAGGGACTAAGTCGTTTAATATTTTCGTTGCATATAGTCCGGAATTGTTAACTATTGAAATTCAGCCTATTCGGCTTACAAATAGCAGATATGTGCGCAAAAAAAACACGACTGCCTCTTACCCTTGCAGTTGTTTTTTTTTCGTCTGTATATCTAGAGAATGGCAAGAGCCAAAGTTTACAGATTTGGTACAAAGATCTTGCTTATCAAACCGCAACATCTTAATAAGTGGGATTGGAGATATGGGAGCAGTGATGTCAATTGTGGTTGTATTGCTTTACATTAATATTAGTGAATAAAGAGACAAGTATTCTTAATAAAGATTAAAAAATACGTAAGCATCCGCCGCATGTGCACCCGTCGCTTGATAATCGGCGACTAATTGTGTACTCTCGTGGACTAAATGAAAGAGCTTAAGAATGCGTGTGAAGAATGTGTGTGAATTAATTTACACAATTGTGTATGACGCTGACATCACTGTATGGGAGTGACATTTTCTATACAAAGACATTATAGATTTCTGCATATAGCAAAAGTTTACGTGGCCAGCCAGCTGGACGGACGGACATCGTTAGATCGATTTAAAAAGTGATTCGGTCGGTAAACTTAAAGTGTGTCTCTACTAATGTGCTGTGGGTATTAAAAGCTGAAGTAGTGAAGAAGAGTGTAGTTACGTCTTTTGTCATTAAGAAAGTGGTGTATTTTTAGTTGCGTCCTTTTGAATTTCTTTAATAAAGTCGCCATTTTTGATCGTAGGAGTTTGCAATTTTGCGTGAACATGTAGTTTAAAAAATCGTATCTTGTGTAGTTACTTCCGTTTGCATTTAAGGTGTCGATAAACACGATTGGAAGAATTCCAATCAATTGTAGTGGGGAATGTAAGAAGAGATAAACTCACTGTTTCATGTTGTTACAAGTAGAACTGTTGCTTATGATTCTTATACACTTAACAGTTTTATTTCGTTTAATACCTTTAGTCTTTCTAAAATCTTTATGGATGAAGTTTCCTGATGATCTGGCCTAAGCAACCAGTGAAATGAGCATAGGAATAGCTTGTCCCATCAACAATAAATTTCAATGTTTTTATCAAGAATAAAAATTGGGAATTAAGCACGAATAACAAAATCTTTTAAATTAAAATTTTGTATTCCCAAAAATTACTTTTGACAATTGTAAAATATTATTTAGGTCATTATGAAGTCATATCATCATAGCACACCTTGTGAATCCTTCATATATGTATTATATTTTATGACTTGGTTTATAGCTTTTTTGCACTTTTTTGAGATGGTTGATTAAAATGACAAAATGATGGAGATTTTAATGTAAAAGACAAATCGAAAATCATTTGCAAGACAACAAAAATTTGGAAATGTATGGTAAGAAGCTCTACTCTACGAAAATCTATGTAAGACAAACTAAAAAAGAACTTTAAGAATTGAGAAAAAAATTTTTTCCGTTAAAAAGTATTGTGACATTTAAAAGCAAGAAATTACTGCTGCAGCGCTAGAAAACGAAGGCTTTTGCCATGGGATAATGGCTGGGAATGAAAAATGGGTATTTTGAGAAAATCTGAAAGGTAAACTGGAATGTTAAGAATGGGGGACCAGCGAACGAAATATATATTGCCCTTAGATATGTACTCCCCGTGGGTTGTATGGATCATCTTAGGGATATTTCACCTTTTGGTGTTACAGATGCAATCTGCACCGGACTAACTATTGGTTGAGGCCTCCGTAAGTATACTTCTTGCAGTAAATATTTTCGGTTTTTCAGGATGATTTTCATTATGGAAATTCGCCAGCCCGCTAACAGGATACATTCGGGGATCACATGGTGGTTGTGACTTAAACCCAAAGTCGTTGGTATGGATATCCTGAAAATCCCACTAAAGGGCCGATTTTTTACCACTTGTGGAAGAGTTCGACTGCTAAAACTACAAAGAGCTCTGCAGATATAAACTGCATGCTGCTACACACTTGGCAGCCAGATGAAGAGAATTTTCAAAAATCTAAGGAGTATGCTTTTCAGCAAGTATACTTTTGTCAAACTCTCGCTCAGTGATATCAAAAGTCATAGATCGCAATACAAAGAAGATTCCGAAAAATTCGTAACAAGAAGAAAACCAAAAACTCTCCTCATGTTCTCATAAGGAGAAATCGTTGTAAATCGATATCAAGCTACCGCAAGAGTTTCACTGAGCTATTTAAAGATCTATTAGTACATTGACACTAGAGTATCCAATTGAGTATCGAACAATGTTTAATCGAGGAATTTTTCCGCCGATCCGCTGATCGAATAATTAAAAAAGCCAATTTCGAACAACGAATGACTCGAACAATGTATTTCAATTAGTCGATTAAAATTAATTTCTTAGAAAATTCTACTTTTTTAATGTAAAAATATTTTGTTTAGATTTCTAACCTTAAAACTAAATTACATGTTGCTACACAACAACACAACCTTTTGCATTTATTTTCATTACTTATACTTTTAAACATATTTTTCCATTTTAAGGTTTGAGAGTGTGTGACAAATCTTGTAAATCACTATTAACAGGGTTTAAAAAACAGCAGTCGAAACCAAGAACTGTCACACAAAAAACGACAATTTGTATACAACTTTTCGCTTTTTGAATTGGTGTGATAGCGACTGTTTACATTTAATGAATCAGAAGTAAAAGCAAATTTTTTTTTTTGGCCAATGACTAATGAAGAAGTGGTAGAAATGGCAGTTTTTCTACTTTGACTGCAGTTTTTTAAACGCTGACTATAAACGTCAAATTCGTAAAAAAAATTCATCAGCAGTTATAAATTTGTAAACCATGTACATACTGTCAGATAATGGGTTACCTGTTATTACCCGACTGTAAATTTTTTTTATTACATCGTATCTTCTTATCGGCTGGATGTGATATTTGATATGTAATAACTTCCGTCTTAAAACTCTACGTGTTCCTGTTTGAAAACAAAGTTTCTGGTTTTTGTCGTGAAATAGTAATACGTTAAAAAATAAATTTACCAAACCTATAGAGTAGAGTTTTCAAATAAAGGAAATTAAAAGAGCATTTAAAAACAAAGATCCTGTTTTAAAAGATTATAAAAAAAATTTTTTTTTGTATATTAAACATTGAATTCTCATCTGTAACAGAATTGATCTTAATATCAGGAAAAACTGCAATGATTTTTAAAAAACTTTAACGGAGAATCTCCATCGAATTCGATTTCAAGAAATACTAAATTGGTTTAAAATGTTTTTCATAACTGGCTGGTGCCCTTCACCTCTCTTTTTCTGTTTATTAATAAAAAAAATTATAAGTGCAAATAGAGATGTTTGTTTTTTCCCATTGGATAAAATTATTTGAATTCTTCGAGTTATTCGAGTAATTCGAACAATTTAAAACCTTTATTCGATTAATCGAGCAATTTTAAAATTAAAAAATTGATTAATTTCTTACTCGAACAAACCCAAAATTCGAATAATTGGATACTCTACTTGACAACAAAGCGATATGTATGGCAATATTTTAGCTCTTCTAGTCAACAACATAAGCCTCTAAGAAAGTTTTTTGCTAAAATCAATATTTTAGAAAATAACAACAAAATACCAAACATTTTATATACGTTTTATATATATAAAAGGGGGATTTAATGTCAAGTGACACAATTTTGAAATCGATGTCTTCCGATTTGGATGAAATTTACACCAATTTTAGTACTGTTAAATAGTACCTTAGACACAAATTTTCAACAAGATCGGTCAAAAAGTTTCTGAGTTAGAGGGGGTCAAAGTTTGACATTTTGGCCATACAGGTGTTCTTTCTCATCCATGTAACTTATTACCTATTGGTGTAAGCAAAATTTGTCCCAAGTAGCTTAGATAGCTTTTTGATCAAACTTTTTAAAAAAATTGTTTTTGTTTTTTTAAAAAATTTTTAAAAATTTTTTTTTTTAAATTTAACACTTGGCTAAAAAAAATAAAAAAAAAAGTTTTAAATTTAAAAAAAAAATTAAAAAATTTTTTTAAAAAAACAAAAAAATTAAAATAAAAAGTATATTTTTATAAAAGATTGATTAAATAGCTATCTAAGCTACTTGGAACAAATTTTGCTAACACCAATAGGTAATAAATTACATGGATGAGAAAGAACACCTGTATGGCAAACTTTGACCCCCTCTACCTCTGAAACATTTTGACCGATCTTGTTGAAAATTTGTATGTAAACTACGATCTAATAGGACTAACCTTGGTGTAAATTTCATCCAAATCGGAAGACATCGATTTCAAAACTGTGTCACTTGACATTAAATCGCCTTTTGATTTATATAAAACGTATATAAAATGTTTGGTATTTTGTTGTTATTTTCTTAATTATTTTCTAAAATATTGATTTTAGCAAAAAACTTTCTTAGAGGCTTATGTTGTTGACTAGAAGAGATAAAATATTGCCATATATCATATTCTTGTAAAATGTTGTTTTTAGAAGATAGTCATATGCAAACAAATTACATTTAAATAAATGGCTTGATGGCAAACTTTGAGGGGCGGACGCCCTCCCTAAAACACAACTTATCGCTACGAATTTTTTTTGTATTTTTTTTTACATAAAACTGAACCGATTTGGAGGGGGAGAGTATAAGAAATCAAAAAAAAGTTCTCCATACAACTAACGGCCACGCTAGTAGCACATATGAGATTTCGAGCCAAAACCAATGGATTTTTAAACGATTTCCCATACAAAATGAAATCTACTTGGTGACTAGATTTTTTTTAAATTTCCTCAAATCTACACAGTACTAAGATAAAATAATAAAATAATAATAATAATAAAATACAACACTGTGTACGTAAAATATCACACTATATAAGTTTTCCGTCGTTTCTAATGGGGCCTCAGTAAAATTCCTGAACATATCACTGTTTTCTGCTAACGCCATCACTTTATCACACCTCTTGCCACTGCTGTTTACTTTGGCCTCAATCGGTCTTCTCAATGTGTAGGCTGGGTGACCCCATCTTCTGTTCCCTTGCGATTTCCAGGCTATGGTAGTTATTGTGCCGTCTGAGGGTGTGGCCGATCCAGCGCCATTTGCGTCTTCTTATCTCAATTGATAGGGTTTGTTGGCCTCTTCTTTGCCAAAGTGCATGATTTAATATGGGTTTCGGCCAGAATACTCTTGCGAAGACAGAGATTCACAAATACTCGCATTTTACGCATGTCACGAGTGGCAGAGTTCCAGGTTTCACCGTACGAAAGGGTGGATTTGAGTGCCTCGGTAGGCTAGCTGGTAGCGAGCTAGTCTATCAGCGCCGAGGTTGCGGGTTCGATTCCCGCCAGAGACTCTGGTTTCTTTCCTGCAGACAAGCATAGAGCTTCGCGGGAATAGCTAAGGAAATTAAAAAAAAAAATAAAAAATTTTACATTCGCATTAAAGATTGCAATTTTTACGCACAGAAGGGAGGGCGACTACCAAATAGATTTTGGCGGCCAAATTTTTGACGTGATTTCTGCAAGCAATTATCGATATCCTCCCGCGATCCTCCGTAAGTAGATAAAATGCTCCCGAGATTGGCTTACATCTTCTATTTCGCTTGCACCAATTACAAATAAATTCCGGGAGGTAGCACTGATACGTAACGTTGTTGTTTTCAATACGTTTATTTTCAAACCTGCAGATTCCGCCGCCAGCGCTTAGTAAGTTTGCCGCTAGATCTGAGCAGCTGTGCGTCAGCAGACAAATATCGTCTGCTTAGGCAGCCCTGCAATCCCCACACTATCCCGTGCCGTTATCAAGGGCACTTCCAAGGATCGTGTCCAGAACGGCAAGAGCCAAAGTTTCCAAATTCGGAGTAAGCATCTTGATTATCAATACACAACCTCTTTTTTCTTAAAAATGGACGGGATTGGAGAAGTGGGCTTGGCTCTTCCTGTACAAACACGTTATAAGTTTTTGTATATCGGAAGAACGAAAGAACCAAAATTTCAAAATTAGGTACAAACATCTCGGGATTCAATACGCAGTATCCCACAAAATGTAGGCGGGATTGGCGAAGTATGCGTGGCACAAAAAAGTTTTAAAATTAGGTAAAAGCATCTTGGTTTTCAATACACAACATCCGAAAAATATGGGTGGGATTGGAGAAGTGGGTGTGGCACATAATAGATTTATTTATATTAAGAGAGTGCTATTTATATAACTTTCTGTTCTTATCGCACCATGGTGTAGGGTACATAAGATTCGGCTTAGCCGAATATATCACTCTCAATTGTTGTATTTTAGGTTATTTTAATTATCTTTAAAAGTTAAAAAGTAACAATGTTTGTGTAAGCCTTCCCAGCGGGAAAAAGAAGGAGTAGGGAGGCCTTCTAGAAGGCCTCTGTACCCCTTCTTTTGGATGTACAAGGCCTTCTTGCTCCATTCCATACTCATATGTTTTTACACACGTTGTCATTGCGGAGAAAGCCTTCCGCTCTCGCTTCTTCAGCAGGCACATAAGAAGGGTAACGGGACCAAAAAAATTGATTTTGCTTTTGCTTGTGCAAAAAAACAATACAAAAAATGTTACTCCCTCTCTACTCCCTTCTCATAGAAGCGAGTGTGGAAGGTGTATCTTATCTTTTATACGAAAGAGCCGAGGCCTTCTATGAGGCCTTCTTTAGCAGTTACATAAGAACAGTAATTGAACCAAAAAATCTTTTAAGCAGGCCTTTAAAAAGGCCTGAAGTAAAAAGGTCTTCTGAGTTTTCCCGCTGGGTAATTGATTGGGGTAAAACCTGAAACACAAAGATTTTCAAAGTTATTTTTGGGAATACAAAATTTAAATTCCCAATTTATCACATTTGATAAATACACTGAAATCTATTGTTGAGGGAAAGCTAGCTTCTATGCGCATTTCACTGGTTGCTTAGGCCAGATCGTCATGAAACCTTTTCCAAAGATTTTAGAAAAGCTAAAAATGTTATACGAATAAAACCCTAAAGCGAATAAGAATTATAATCACTCAAAGTCTTACTTGTAACAATATCAAAGCTTAAACAAAACACCAACAATAAACAGTGAGTTTATCTCTTCTTACATTCCCCTACAATTGGTTGGCTTTTTTCCGACTCGAATTGTAGTTGTAAGTGGGAAAAAAGAAATAAAACAAAAATTAAAAAACAAATTGCTTCATTCTATTGTTTTCGTAAGAAACCAACAAAAAAAAAACCAATTTTCCAGTTCAGTTTCTTGCACGGGCACATGCAAGTGGAGTTATTTTGGTTTAAGAGAAAAAATTGGCCTAGCTTGCCATGGATCATATTGCGACGCCACTGGAAACTGAGATATCCGTCGCAAGTCGTGGTATTTCAGTCAGTTTTTTAAAATTGTATATATTTCATTTAGCTTTTCTACTTAAATAATCAAACTAAAAACAGCAAGAAGTTATAGTATTGAACATAATTTACTCTCCTTATTTCTAGTAAAAACAAGTAAGAAAGTATAGTCGGTCAAGCTCGACCATATGATACCCTACACCACAGTATTTAAAAAAAAAAACGAGAGTGTATGGCTATATGAATAGGGATCTATCTATGTTTTAAATTTCATTACAATCGATTTGATAGTTTCTGGGTGGCATAAATTGCCCCTATCTCCCCTGGTGGTCCTATTTTTATAAAAATGCATAACTTATCTGTCCATATAAATATGGATCTACTTATGTTTTAAATTTCATTAAAATCGGTTTGATAGTTTCTGAGAGGCAAATATTGCCCCATCGCCCCTCGTGGTCCTTTTTTATAAAAATGCATAGCTTATGTGTCCATATAAATATGGATCTATATATATGTTTTAAATTTCATTAAAATCGGTTTGATAGTTTCTGGGAGGCAGAAATTGCCCCCTATCCCCCTTCTTGGTTCTACGAATCGGCCCATTTTCAATAGGCTTGGTCCTTGTACCAACAAGAACCTATGTGCCAAAATTTATAATTATCTCCAAAATTGCGAGCTGTACTTTGCGCACAAGGTTAGATCGACAGCAGCCAGCCAGCCAGCCGGACGGACATCGTTAGATCAACTCAGTGATTCTGAGTCCATCGGTATACTTTAAGGTGGGTCTAGGACAAATATTTTAAGGTATTACATACATCAGCACAAATGCATAATGCCCTCTTCACTATTGTGGTGTGGGTATAACAATTGTAATCCAAAATTATTCCAAATTAGAAGTTACAAATACTCAATATTGGTTTTCGATTAACCCATTTTGAAACAGAAACAAAATATTCAATCACTTTCTTTTTAACTATTTTTAAAAGTGTTGAATTTTATTTAAAAATTCACAAACAGCAGGCAAAATATTAAGTACTCTTAAAAATTGCTTAAAAACTACTTGTGTTTTTAAAATTTTTTTTTTTTTAAGGTTCTAGTGTAGAATTTTAAATACCTTTTTTACACAGACAATCTTCAATTAAAAACTAAATCCACCTGTCTTCTTTACTCTAATGACCCAAATTAAAAGTATTTTTTCTTCTTCTTCTTACATTTTCTTTAAATTTCAACAAACCTGGTACAAAATACCAAATTAGTTAAAAAGTTTAATTTGTCAGTACAGATAAGATATATACATATACATATTTCATTGAAAAACTCCTAAATTATACTTGCTCCACGCCCCAAACGACAAACATTTATAAGCAATTTTAAGGTGTTTTTTACAAGCGAAAAAATTTAAACAAAAAAAAAAAATCGATATTTGCGGAAACCCAAAAAAAAAAATTCTTTTTAATATGAAAAATAGAAGTAAATAAAAGAATATGTATTTAAGTAACAGAGTTGAATACACTTTACAAACATAAAATTTGCTATTTAGTAATTCTCGACAGGTTCTGAAATTTTTCTATATCATTCGCGTGTATTCGCAATTATTTTTGCTGTTTGTTAGCACCAACGAACGATTCGATCGATTTGTCGAAATTGTTTTAAGCCAAAAACAAAAAATAAAAAAAATTGCTAGTAGTACGTCCCCTCCAGCGCAATACATTCTGGAACGATATGGATGAACAAAAACAATCCTCAAGTGTTGAGTTGTCATGTTTTATGTTAATGATCAGTCGTACGTACATAAATTTTGTTTAAATAATTTAAAATAGTTGAAAAATATTTTTTTTATTTTTATACCTATAAATAAACTTTTTTTCTTGATTTCAGTATCTTGAGGAATCGCACTACATTTACATACGTAAATAATTTTTTTAGAAATTTTTATTTTGGCTAAATTATTTACATAAATTTTTACATACCAAACAAGTTCGAGTATGTACTAGAGTTGTCAACCGATTAGGAATAATTCGATTAATCGATCAAACAAAACGAAACTCTTGTTCGAATAATTTTAAAACTGCGATTTTCGAATAACGAATAAATCGATTAATTAATGTCGATTAATCGAAACATTTTTTTTGTTTTTTAAATAAATTAAATAAAAGCTTAGAGTTTGATTTATTCTTATACGTTTTTAGTGATTTTATAAAGAGTGGTCCAACGAAAACGCACGATGTTAATTGTGAACAAAACTAAAAGTTTTCTGAGAATTTTTTCAATATTTTTTATTATTATATAAAGATCAATGACAAATATGTGTGAAACAAAATATCGGCAAAATGCTCACGGCTTCGGTGGCATTCCTCTATCCGATGGTCCATATTTTCAATGACTCTGAGCCATAATTGATGTTCAATGTTGGTAATGTGTAGAATTGTCTCATCCTTAAGCTTTTGAATTGTCTTGGCAATTTGCCAAGTGGCACCATTCTGCTGGAACCACATGTCTTCCATGTCATTATTCTCAATTTCTGTCTACAAGAAGTCCGGGTATGTATCACTGCGCTGCACCAGTTTTTTCAAATGTTTATATATATATATATATCAGTGAAGTAGATTTGGATCAACAAATTGTCAAATACTCCACAAAAATAATAGCCACACAATAAAAAAAAATTATAATTATTGTTTTATCGGAACGTGCCCTCCGTTATCATTTCGCGATAGCGACTTCAGTTTTGAAAATATACGGCCCGAGGACGCCGCCAGCCTCACAACCTCACCCAACAGTCACTTTTTGTGTAAGCATCGGCTTTTCAACAATCACTGGTGGATTCTCATTTGCCCAAATGCGGCAATTCTGCATGTTAACGAATATACTGAGGTGAAAGTGTGTGTCATGAAGTGCACGAAATACATTTTGATTTGAAGGCCCATTTTCGCAAAAGACTTCAACAATCTTAACGCGCTGCTCAATTGTGTACATCTACATGGTTGAATTTGTCAAACACTTAAACAAAGAAATGTCAAATTAAGTTGGACAAAAAACTTGCCGTTAACAATTAACATCGTGCATTATGGTTGGACCTCCCTTTACAAAATGTAGGAAAGCTAAAAAATATTGTAGCCATAGCCCTAATTGTAATTAATGTCAATGTTTAGCAAGCAAAAACCGTTAAGTACTCATAGTATTTTAAAAATGTATTTTATGTTTTCCAAAGACATCAAAAATTGCCGAACTTGGTCCAGTGGAAAATTACATAAAGAGAGATAGCGGTTGTTCTATAGAAAAATATATGCAGAAGTTTGAAGATGGAAGGTCTGCAAAGTTTTTTCGAAAATCCTAAATAAAATCGGATTATTTAAGAACTAAGGGTTTTACGATGTATTTAAGTAATACAACGATATGGAGTTAAGATAAAAAGTTCAACGCATTAAAAAAGAAGAAGTTAAAGCGGGTTTGGGGAAAAAAAGTAGAAAATGAAAGATTTTTCATAGTTGTAGGTGAATGGACTGGTGTATCTATTTAAAATACGGAATTTTTTTTGTAAAAATTATATTTTCTATTCGTCATTCTTATCGAATAATGGAATAATTTTTTAGATTTTAGATCGAACGAACAAAAGCAATTACATATTTGAATTATTCGAACAAAGTTTAAAATCGAATAATTAACAACTCTAGTATGTACTGACTGGTATCTACAATACAGGGGAATAGTGAAATATTTATAAATTTATTATTATTGAAAAGGAATTCAATAGGCAACAATTGTAGGCACTCAGACATAATGGCGAATGTAATAAGTAATCCAGTGTTACCACCAGCAAAATTCAAAATCACACTTGAGATGAATCAAAATTACCCGATTTTAATAAAATTACACCAGATGTCCAACTAATCTTTTGTTTTATAAAAAAAAATTTTTTCGAAAAAAAAAAAACTTATTAAAAGGAGTCATGCTTTTCAAGATTTGTTAGTCACTTAAAAAAAATTTACAAAAATTAATTAATAAAAAATAAAATAAAAAACAAAATAATGAGTTCTAGTTCCATATTTGGTTGCATTTATCTAGGGATTGTTCAAAATTTTCATTTCCCTGCCTTTGTATGTCATCTTCAGTGAACAAAACTCCCCGTTTGGTTTCGGACGACAGTCTGCTTCTCAACTGAAGCATTTGAAAATGACAAAATAAAAAAAGAAATTTATGTATTACGTTGTTATATACCTATATTGGAAACATATTTTCGCCCAGGTTATTTTTAAGTTTAAATATCTTACTTCTTTCAATCAAATTCGGGTTCTAAATCGCTATAAAGCTTATATTTATCGAAATCTAAGTATCTAAGCTGTCGCCATTCACTACCAAGGTCTTGCAAATCTAAATAAATGCCAGAAAAATTTTCTTAAAAAGAACGAGTGACTTTTGTTAAGAGGACGGTGCATTTTATGGATCAAAATGATTTCAAAATTGCTAAATATTGAAGCTAAGAATCGGTAAATTACAAAACATTATTTGAACAAACTCATACATTCCTAAACGTAACCATTAAAATATTGACAACCTCATACGTTTCTAAATGTATAACAGTTATCGATGCGCAAACAAAAGGAAAACTACGCATCAATAATTTTGTTGATGATTTGTTGACATTTTTTGTACAAAGTAAAAATAAAAAAAAAAAATTTTAAGAAACGCTTTTCTTTACCTTAAAAAATTGATCAGTTGTGAACACAGAATAAATATGAATACCAAAAAAATCGACTAAAAGTCAAAAAATAACAACATTTCAAACAACATAAACTTTTAAATCAAAATGGAAAACAACTCACACATCCCTTGAAGAAAAGCGTGGGGCGCGTTGTTATGAAACAAAATGCTCAATTATTGAAAATTGGTAGCTTTAAACATGATTGGTTGTATTTCTTTCGGTCTGAAATATTAAAATGTACTCACGGCAGTCATGTTTTTTTTTAAGTTTAGGTTGGTATGGGCGCCCCACGCTTTTCTTTAAGGGATGTGTGAGTTGTTTTCCATTTTGATTTAAAAGTTTATGTTGTTTGAAATGTTGTTATTTTTTGACTTTTAGTCGATTTTTTTGGTATTCATATTTATTCTGTGTTCACAACTGATCAATATATTAAGGTAAAGAAAAGCGTTTCTTAAAATTTTTTTTTTTATTTTTTACTTTTTAGTAACGAATAGCTTTAATTAATACATTACAATTTACATTTACATTTACGAAAATAGTTTTAAATTTAAATGAAAATATTTTTAATATTTAGGGGTAAAAACTGCAGTAAGTAAGGAATTCATTAGAAAATTTTTTTTTTAGCCAGGATGAAATCTACGGGGGGCAGAATTTTTTTTGTAAAATGCTTTTTTTAGCCGCCTTTTACTTAACGCAAATGGATGCAAGATTTGATGCTGCGAAGTGAATGTAAAGAAAAGCATTTCACAAAAAAAAAATTCTGCCCCCCTAGATATAATCCTAGCTACGCTCATGTATTCGTGTATTGTCATCGGAAATATGTATGCCTGCAAAGTTTCATCCATTTGCATTGAGTAGAAGGCAGTCAAAAAAGCATTTTATCAAAAAAAAATTTTTTTTGCCCCCCTAGATTTTTTCCTGGCTACGCCCATGTATTCGTGTATTACCATCGGGAGTATGAATGCCTGCAAAGTTTTATGCATTTGCATTGAGTAGAAGGCAGTCAAAAAGCATTTTATCAAAAAAAAATTTTGCCCCCCCTAGACTTTATCCTGGTGAATGCCTGCAAAGTTTTATCCATTTACATTGAGTAGAAGGCAGTCAAAAAAGCATTTTACCAAAAAAAAAATTTTGCCCCCCCCTAGATTTTATCCTGGCTACGCCCATGTATTCATGTATTGTCATCGGGAATATGTATGCCTGGAAAGTTTCATCCATCTGCATTGAGTAAAAGGCAGTTAAATTAACGTTACAAGATTTCATTTTCCGAAGTGAAGCTAAAGAAAAGGATTTAACCCCTCTCCCCTAGATTTTATTCTGGCTACGCCCATGGATTCATGTATTGTCATCGGGAATATGTATGCGTGCAAAGTTTCATCCATCTGCATTGAGTAAAAGGCAGTTAAATTAACGTTACAAGATTTGATTTTCCAAAGTGAAGCTAATAAAAAGCATTTAAAAAAATTGTGGCCCCCCCTTGATTTTATCCTGGCTACGCCCATGAATTCGTGTATTGTTATCGGGAATATGTATGCCTGCAAAGTTTCATCCATTTGCTTTGGGTAAAAGGCTGTCAAAAAAGCATTTTACTAAAAAAGAAAATTTTGCCCCCCCTAGATTTTATCCTGGCTACGCCCATGTATTCGTGTATTGTCATCGGGAATATGTATGCCTGCAAAGTTTCATCCATTTGCATTGAGTATAAGGCGGTTAAATTAACGTTACAAGATTTGATTTTCCGAAGTGAAGCTAAAGAAAAGGTTTTAAAAAAACAGCACGTTACTTTGTATCGAAACAGTATCAAAACCGCATCACTGCCATGTGTTTTGATGTTTTGGAACTCATGCAAAGCCTTTAATATTATTTGTTTTTTAACGAAAGACCGTCAAATTGCACCTTAACTAAACCTAAAATAAATTACCCATGCTGTAAAAACTACACCCAGTTCGGTTAATAAACTACGAAGTGGCAACACTGAAATAACCATCAATTATGGATTTTAATGTTAAGGCCTATATTGATGTACTTATATTTTTGCTCACATAATCACTTATAATTACAGGTTTTGGCTCAGTATGTAAGTGGGAAACACAAACTTTGAAGGTAAGTCTGAGTTTATACGGTTCATTCTTTACTGAAAAGATTGCTACTTTATAGGCGAGAGGGGCGAGTGGAAAAGAAACGAGTACATACCCCTCGCCTCTCTCGCCTATAAAGTAGCAATCTTTTCAGTAAAGAATGAACCGTATAAACTCAGACTAAAAAAAAAATTCAGTTAATGATAACTTAAAGGCATTACAATTAGGGAGGTAACACTTTATTGCGCGTAAAAACTTAACGAATAATGCTATTATTACAAAATTTTGATATGTTTCAGTTTTATTTGACTATAAATGACACTGTCAAATATCTTGAATATCGGTTCATAATTTAAAATAGGTCCCATAAAAAGCCACTCCTGAAATGTTGTTACTGTCGTTCGAGGATATCGAAAATTCGGCGCAGCCGAATATAGCACTCTAATTTTTTTGGATAACATTTGGAGTATTCACAAGGTGTGCTATCGTGTTATATTGTCATAATGTTCTAACATTTTAAAGTGGTTTAAAAATATTGTTGTTGCTTTGTAAACAAAAAATTAATTAATTGTTAATTAAATGTAGTCGGGACTGTAAGAAAAGATAAAATCAATTTTTATTGTTGTTGTTTTTGTTTTTGTTTAAGCTTTGATATTGTTACAAGTAAAACAGGGGTTTATAATTCTTATTCGCTTAACAGTTTTATTGTATAATATCTTTAGTTTTTGGATGAAGTTTCCTGACGATCTGGCCTAAGCAACCAGTGAAATAATTTAACGATGATATGGTTGCCGTTGGCAATTATATGATCCATTTGACCGCAATATGTTAAAAAATTTCCTTAAGAATAGTTTTGTTGGAGGTGACCATATTGAAAAATCTGTATCCTCCGTGTGTAGTTGTTGGATTGATCGTCTCTTCAACACTTCATTTTATCGCCATGATTGAAGTCCATTGTCTTTGAAATATTCAAGCTTTTGATAAACAATAGGTTTTTTTATTCTCTAAACCATCAAATCTTTCATTCACACACTATAAGCTAAAAGTTAAGTCCGAACTATAATATGCTTAAGTTGGCTCAAGCAATTGTGCGAATACATAAGATTAATATGTGTAGAACCATATTGAACTTAAGAAAACTTTTTGTTAAATTTTATGAAACTGTCATTTGCTTAAGCAAAGTACAAAACAGGTCGCACTTTCCGTACGGAATCAAATATTTTTTTATTTTCTTTTTGTTTTTTTAAATGCTTTTGAGAGACTTTTTGTTAATTTTTGACAGTAGCTTAAGGAAGCTAATGCATATTATAGTTGGGCCTTTAGTCTTATAATGCTCGAAGACTTCTTACTTGCGGAATAGCGTCAATTAACGCAATTAGTCAATTTAGTCATCACGTTTAGCGTGACGTAAGCTGGACCTAATTTCAAGCGTTTAAAAAACTGCAGTCAAAGTAGAAAAACTGCCATTTCTGCCACTTCTTTATTTGTCATTGGCCAAAAAAAAAAAAAAAAAAAAATTTGCTTTTACTTCTGATTCTTTTATTGTAAACAGTCGCTGTCAAACCATCTCAAAAAGCGAAAAATTGTACACAAATTTTCGTTTTTTGTCGCCAGCATGCGAAAAAACATTAATCTCTACATGAATTGATACTTTTATTATAATTATAAGCACAAAAAAATAATAACACAAACATGTAGCTTAACCATAAACAATAAAATAACAATTCATATCGCTCCTTTATTGCAACATAGTAATAACATAAAAAAATCAAAAAGTTCAACTTATTTTTTTACCTTTTTTATATTTTAAAAATAAAATCAGTATTATATCTCAAACTGGACCGAAGTTATAGCAAAATATATTTCATTAAACTTGTATCTAAAGGTTCATTTTGAAAACTTTAATCGCATTTTGCCAAGTTTAATTTTTTATAAAGGGTGGTTAAATTGTAAGGGCCGATGTTGAATGTGAACCACACCTAAACGCCAAGTTTTTTTCCGAATTTTATTTGACATTTCTCTATTTCAGACTTACTCAATTTGAACCATGGAGAGATACACAATCCAACAACGTGTTAAAGTTATCCAGACTTATTATGAAAATGGGCGTTCAAATCAAAATGCATATCGTGCACTTCGTGATTTTTCGTTAGGCACATTTTCACCTCAGTGGATTCGTTAATAAGCAGCATTGTCGCATTTGGGCGAATGATAATCCAAGAGTGATTGTCGAAAAACTAATGCACCCACAAAAAGTGACTGTTTGGTGTGGTTTATGGGCTGGCGGCATCATCGGGCCATATTTTTTTCCAAAATGAGGCCGGTCAGGCAGTTACTGTGAATGGTGTTCGCTATCGTGAGATGATAACGAACTTTTTATGGCCCGAATTGGAAGATATGGATGTGGACGATATGTGGTTTCAGCAGGACGGTGCCACTTGTCACACAGCTAACGAAACAATGGCTCTTTTGCGCAACAAATTCAATGGCCGTGTTATCTCACGTAATGGCGATGTCAATTGGCCGCCAAGATCATGTGATTTGACACCGTTGGACTTTTTTCTTTGGGGTTATTTGAAAGAAAAGGTGTACGTCGATAAGCCAGCAACAATTCAAGAGCTAAAGGATGAGATAATTCGGCACATTAACGGCATAGAACCTCCATTATGCCTCAGGGTCATCGAAAATTTGGACCATCGGATGGAGGTGTGCCGCCTTGGTCGCGGCGCCCATTTGGCCGATATTTTGTTCCATACATAATTGAGTAATACCAATATATCATAATAAAATAAAATTACAATAATTTCTTAAATAGTTTGTGTTTTATTCAAAATCAACATCGGCCCTTGAAATTTAACCACCCTTTAGATATGACTATGTGGATAGTTTTAAGACTTTTAAATTAAATAAATAATTTAAAAATCAAAAAACCCGGCTGCAAAAAATACAGTTTTTATGTATTAAAAAGACTAAAACAAGATTAAGGAAAACAAAATTAAATTTACACTAATTCGGTTTAAAAGGTTCTGGACACGTTAAGTATTTCTTATCAAGCGCTATGGTAGTATTAGTGACATGTGTCACACTGATGATGCTGGATGGAAAATTAAAAAATTTATATATGACAGCGAATATTACGTCCAGCACACGTACATACACGAGTGAATTTGCCTGCTGGACAAGCATTTGAAATGTGTATTTCGCCCTTAACAGACCATAAAATGATCTGAAAGCCAAAGTTTAGTACAGTTATGTTTATTAGCGGTTATTTATTAGCACACGGGAACCAATAATTTTTTTTTGGTTTATAATTTTCAATTGCGTCCCGCCTGCTTAACTTAATGCGGGTATTAAATTTAGGCATGAGCTCATATTTTTTAAGACAATTTTTTATTTACTTCTTATTATTTTTGTCTTTTTAGTTCCGGCATATTTTGTGAGAGGTGCCACTTAGTTATGAAAAACTTGTAAAACCAATTTATTTTTCCTAGAAATCGAGTGGAATTGAAGCCGATGGACATTCTTAGTTAAAATTTTTTTTTAAATCACCTAATTTTTTATAACTTTTTATACTCTTAAGTTTTTAAAATTACTTTGATTTCAATTTCACTGATAACTTGTTAAATTTTTGTAATCTCCTTTAATTAACACATTACGATATGCTATGAAAGTGCAAAATTTCTAACGTATGGAATTTGACGTTTATAGTGATATACACAAGTTGTCTCTCACACAACAAAAGGGTCTGAAATATGCTCAAAAGTTTGTGTGATTAAAATAAATAAAGAAGGTAAGAACATATAATTTAGTTTTAAATAATATGCAACAGTTAGAAATCTAAAAACAAATATTTTTATTTAAAAAAGTAGATTTTTTAAAGATATTTATCTTAATCGATTAATTGACATAAATTGTTCGAGTTATTCGTTGTTCGAAATTGGCTATTTTGATTATTCGATCAAATAATGGCTGAAAAATGCCTCGATTAATCGTTGTTCGATACTCTTGTAATAACGTTTTCTCTAAATTTAAGCAAGTAAGGCCCGTTTTCACAACTTACCGATAGCTAAAAGTAGACTTTTAACGGCCTTATAGAAAGTGTTCCATTATTAAAACTTTACTCTAACCTTAAGTGATCGATAAAATAAAATAAGGTTCATCCTACCTGGTAGGTTAAAGTAAAGTTGTAATAATGGAACACTTTTTATACGGCCGATAAAATCCTACCTTTAGCTATCGTTAAGTTGTGAAAACGGGCCTAAGAGTGATATCTATCTTCGGCTGTGCCGAGTGTGCCGTTAAAAAATTGATTGTTTTAAATTTTTATTTGTTCGTTTCTTTAAATAAATAATAAATAAATATAAACAATAAATTAAATAATTACAATAAATACATTTAAAAATATTTATATTGACAAATAAATACTTAATAAAAGTTTTAACCATTTCAATAGCTCTTTAAGCAAAAATATTTAATTCGATTTTAAAAAACAAAATATTTGCTATAAAAAATATTTTTTTACAAGTAAAAAATTTCATTTTATACAGCCTTGTCCTAAGTATTGAATTCTAGTTAAATTGAAATTAAACAAATTCTGAAAATGACCCAGTGTTGAATACAAATTTTAAATTTTACATGTTTAAACAACTCATACTTTAAGCACTACTAATCTTTACCATAACTAAGTTTAAAACCAGAAAAAATTTGGCTTTTTTTTTTAAAAAAAATTTAAGAGAAAAAATTACGGTTTTTCTTTTTAAAATTTAAGTGAAAATCTTCATCGACTTTAATTTCACTTAAGTTCGATTTCCAGAACATGGTTAAAAGACATACATTTTTTAATATTTTCTTAATCACTATTAAAGTTTGATACATAAACATATTATCAAATAAATATTTTCCATTTATAATTTTTGTTGTTGATTTGTTAAATAAATAAAACTTAAAATAAAATTTAAAATATTATACTTATAAAGAAAATTTAACTAAATTAAAGAATATTGTGGCCTTTCGAAATGTTTCTTTTATTGAAAACACATATTTTTTTTTACTAATTTCAACTAACAAAAATTATTTTACAAAACATTTAATTTAGACTATTAAAAAAAAAAAAACGATTTCCTTAATTTCCTTTAATCTAAACAAAATTTAGTCTTTTTTCTTTTTTTATTTTCAAAAACATTTGCTAAATAATTATTTCGTATTCGAATTTATAATTTTATCAAACGTCTGAAATCATTTCCGTTGCCATTGATTGCGATACGCCAGATATTGGGGATCATATTGTTGTTGTTGTTGCTGGTGTTCTATTTGAGACTGTTGCGGTCTGGGTTGATAACTATCCGTAACCGAGTCGTAATTATTTTCAGTGGAATCCGTTTGCAGGGATCTCTTCCAATAGCCACCACCACCACCACCAGCCGATTCACTCCAGTCATCTCCGTGATCTTCATAATGATGCTGATGATGTGCATGTTCAACAAAAACAACCTGTCGTTAAAAAGATTTATTCTTTGAAATAAAATAACCCAAGGAAATACCAAAGATACCATGTGTATGATTACAAAAACAAAAGGATTCATTAGACCTTTTTTTAGGTTTTGTGAAGAGGAAGAAAGGATTTCATTTCATTTCGGTGAATAAGTTGTCAAAATAGTTAGAGATTATATAAAATTAGGGTTTGCTGTTCTTTGGGGGAAGGAAGTGTGTGTAAAGTTCTGGGATTTTCTTTTGTTTTAGTTTTGAACAATTTATCATTAATATTCTTTTAGTTAAAAGTTAAAAAGTATTAGAACTAATTGGTCAACTTTCATGATTTGATTTCAGCATTACAATGCCAAAATAGTAGTTATATCGGGTAAAAACTAGCGACTTTTGAATTTCTTGTTTTAAGAAATTTTTGATCATAACCAAAAACGTGAATTTTTTGATCATGAGAAAATTTTTCTTTATTTAAGAAAATTTTACTAAATACGAACAAAAATAAAATAATATCAAGAAACTATTTTTGGATTTTAGATTTTCTTGTGTTAAGAAATGAAATAGATTATTTTAGAAAATAAACTTCTTTTCGTGTTCAAACACGGCCTGTTTGTCTTTAAAAGATAACAACAAAGACGCGCGAACTTACTATTTTACAAGCCGCCATATTGATTTTAAATGACAATGGAATTATACAGGGAATAAGTTTTTAGTACTATACAAGGCGAATTCATAACAGAACAACTTAACAGCTTTGCTGATAACTTTTTTTAGCTTTATAATTGTTGAATGTAAAAATTTTGAATTATTACCTTCGTTTCTGTTTTCTTTGTGTTTTTAAAACTGTACAATAATTTTTAAAAACAAATTGGTTGTGGTTTTTGTAGGAGTTGTACCAATGTAGTACCAAGATTACTTGTAATAAATTCGCCTTGGCACTATATGAAAATAGCATAGTTGCATCACCAAGTAATATTAGGTTTTGAGTAAATTTCGTCAAAATTAACCGATTTACATTAAGGGGAATGTCGCTGCAACAATGCTTACGTTTTCTTTTGGATTCCCTTCTTAAATCCACACGCATTTACAAAAAGACTATTTACCTGCAGATAATACGATTAGTCCAAACACGCAAGTAAAATATGGCCCATAAGGTACCAGGACTAGTCCTGGTGTATGTATTGCAAAAACCATGGTCTATTTAACATAACGATGTTCTAGGGCTGGACCATATAAACCAGCTTTGCATTACAACAGAGTAGTCTTAAAACTACTCCATGTTCATACATACTCCCAGTGGATTGGTTTTGAAACTGCTCCAGAGGACTAGTTTTAACTTCGTTTAAAAACTAAAACATGTCGTTTAACTACAAGCTCTTTTTTAACAATGGCATGGTCCATGCTTGCATTACATTGGACCAGTCCAGGAAGTAGCCCATTTGTCTAAAATGGATCACGTAGTCCGATATTATCTGCAGGGTTTGTTGACCTTTTTTTGGCACTTAACTGATCAATACACCTTAATCTTTCATTTATAGCAGTGGTGCCATAAAGTAACTAATTGGCAGTTTCGGGAATGTAGAATTAATATGCTAAATAGCCAATACTGACAACAATTTATCAAGCAAATTTCCTGATTTAACCGATGAAGAAATTATTGAAGAGATTGAGGGCCTAACTGAACTGGGTGTCGAAACTTAAGATTTTGATGATGCTGTAAATACTCTAAATGGCAACCACTGCTTAAACATAACAAAAATACGAGAGAAAATAAATATGTAAAAGAGAAGTGGCAAAATTGTCGCTTCAATTCTCATTACGTAATAATTTTGCTACCCTACAAGCTAACCATGCCAAAACGGAGTCACTGTCGACTCTACTTGCAGCACGCCTAGATCTGTTCTGGAGATCTGGAAATTAAGTCAAAAACAACTTTATTTTGCGTGATACATATTTTGTGTCACACGAGGCGTGTGTACCTGATTTCGTTTGCATTATAAACTTCTATTATTGAGTAAAAATTCCCAAATTCAATTTTTTAACTCGTTAGAATTTCAAATATTTAATTAAAACTTTAACTTAAACCTACCACTCAAAAACTTTATAATACAAAGTTTTGAATAAAAATTTATTTTCCGTATGAACTTCCGAAAACTCAAAGCTAAGAAATGTACTCGATTTAATTAAAGAATTCTAATTTAATCTGAGGTTACCAAACCTTTTGGTCACAAGTTATAAGATCAAGTTTAAGTCATAAAAAGAAAAAACTTAAGACATTATGAGAATCCAAATAGAACTTCGCTAAAGTATTGCTTTTACGATGCTATTGAAGTTATCTTTGGGAATGGTAAAAATTAAAGTATTTCACGAAACAAAAACTGTATCGCCAATGGATACAAGTTACCTCACAAGAGGACATTAATGGTTTCTAAGTTGAGTAAAGAAATTATTATTCATGACCCTTTAAGACCACATCAAATTATTCTCCTGTAAATTTTCGAAAAAAATTATTTTTAAAAATGTTTATCAAATAAAATTTGTACAAATAACCCATAATCCAAGAACGTATAATACAACATTATGGAAAAATTGGTGTAAAAACAATTTTTTACAAAATTCGTATGTGTGTGTGTGAATTCCAAAACAAACCCATAAAAACGACTTAATAACCAACAAATTAAAAAAAATCATGGAACTAAAACATTCATACCTTTTGTGGGGTGCCACCACGCTTAATATCAATCCAGAATCGGGCAATATTGATCAGCAGACCAATCAAGGCGATGGCAAAGAATTTAATCTGCAAATGGGCACCCAACAGTTTCAGCAACAATTCGATTTTGGCCTTAAGGAATGTGCCCAAAAATACTAATTTTGCTAAAGCCTTCTTCTTCTTCTTTTTCTTGCCACGGGTCACTAAGAAATTAAAATCAATCAAATATAAAGTTAGTAAAATTGTTTTTGATTTAAGAAAGAAATGCTTAAAAATTATTAAATTAAAAAAAAATGGGAGGTTTGTGGTGTTTGTTAGTAATGGGTGCGGTTTTTAGTGCTATTAGAGAGAGAGAGGGAGAGAGATAAAAATTAAAAGCTAAACAAAAGGAACTAATTTTATTTATTTATTTATTTGGTATTATAAAGGCCCCAACACAGTTAGGTTATATAGGCCAAAAACTAATTTTATGTACAATGAATTCACGAAAATTTTATTTTTTATCAACTTTTAGGTAAGTGTGAACCTCGTGTTTAATTAACATAGAGCTTGTGTTCTGGTGCTTGTCCGTGCTTAACATGCTTAGTTGGTGCTAAAACCTTAAACCAGTTATCTTTTGTAAAAACGGAAAACAAAGTATTTTAGGTGTTATCGTTTTTTTTAAATATATTTCTAATTTATTACGCTTGTGCCATGATTAAGTTAGTCGATAAGGCAGTTCATACACCGGTAATACAGGTTTTGATTTCACCTTTTTAACTGCCGCCCAGTTTGTGGCGAATTTTAAACAGAGTACATACGTAGTTGAATTATTTTAAAATTAAACACGACATAGTTTTGTTTAGGGAGTCTTTTAGCCTTTTGTTATCAACATGCCGATTAAATATGGCAAATTTTATAATTATTTTGCGCCAAAAACTTTGTTGCGGTTGGTAAGTTATGAACCGATCAGCACAAAATTTAGTATGATTTCTATTGGTGCTTTTCGCCACCAATTAATGTTAGTTTTTTTTACAGAAATATAAATTTTAAGGCTGGTTGAACAACATTTGTATTCATAACTCTTATCCTTCTTAGCCGATTGTGCCGGATTTCAATCCTGTTTAGCAGAACTTGAAACAATTTGACACCAATATTTACTCCTCTCGACGACAACATCACTTCGACGTTAATTTGGTATTTTATAAGAATGTTGTGTCCACTAGTTATCGAAGCATTTGTTTTTTTTAGTCGATTTAGCAATTTTAAATAAATTTTAGGGTTTGTTTCCAAGTTTGCAATTTTTGCGAATTTTAGCCAGATTCGCGAGAGAAGTGATTTTTTCCTATAAGTTTCTTTACCGCTTTAACGAATTTTAAAAAATATTAGACTTTGCTATCATGTCGCTGTTAGCAAATTTTTGCGAATTTCCGCCAATTTTGCAATTTTTACCGAATATTTGCCATTTCTTATAGTTTCAGGGACTTGAAATCAAATTTATGGCTTTTTGATGTATTAAAAATGTTCGAAAATGTTCGCTATTTTTGCAAACTTTTCCTAATTTTCGCAATTTTCGAGCTAAATTTGCTAATAAAATGTATGGCCATAACTTCTTTTAAATTTGCATTTTTTATTTAAACGTTTCTAATAAATATGTTTACATTTCATTTAAAATGTCTTTAACTTTCATTTGAGTCGTCGCAAAATTTCTTGTCGACTAAAACAGGGACAATTCTACTCGACGTTGACTTAAGAGCGCCTTAGAAAATATCAATTGACTGTCAATAGTAATCGATTATTGTCAATAACTACAAATTAAAATTACTCTTCAGGTGCGGTCGACTTACGTCGAAGACGACTTTCATAATAGAGGTGATTGTTTTTTTCTGTGGAGTCTTTAAAAAGTGAGTGCGTTTTTAACTGACGGACATGGCTAAATCGCCTAAGAATTACTGAAGAACCGAGGAAATATAAATACTAAATGGGGTCTTAGATGAATATTAAAAAAGTTTCACGCGGAATGGTAAACTTAGTATACCCTTATTCACTACAAGTGGTGGTGTAGGGTGTAAAATATCTAAGCTTATATCAAAATCCTCTAAAAATTTAACATTGGGGGGGTTGGGTGACGAGAAAAAAAACTAAAAGCAAGGTAATGAAGAAAAAAATATGTATAAAATGTTCTGTGTGTATGGAAAAGGTGCAAAAAAGTTATTCAAACACACACCTCCAATACTTCTACCATATTTCATTCGATGTTTCTTCTTGCGCTGTCCACCGTCGAGTCCGGCCAATTCTTCCAGTAGACCCAAACCTAAATGATCTGTTGAAGGTTCTTGTTCTACTACAATCGTTGAAGTAGCATCGCCATGGCCTCCCTTCTTCTTTTTACGTTTCTTATTTTTTGATGGTCTTAATTTGTGGCCAATTGGTTTAAGCTGCTGCGTTGTATGATCATCATGATGTTGTGATGCTAATTGATGTTCTATTGGTTGTATGACTAAAAGATTAGCAACCGGAGTTGCTAAATCTTGTTGGCCCTTCTTATTCTTTTTGCGTCGCTTATTGCCACCTCCGGGCTTTTTTAATTGTTCTATGGCTTCTTCATCATTTTCCTCATTATTTTCTCCATCGCTTTCAAGTTCTATAAACTCTACATCGCTGTCACTGGTTTCGTGGGCAAGAATGTTAGAATTTTTTAAATCTCCCGTTTGCTCATTAACATGATTATTATCATTATCGTCCTCCCCTTCTTCCTCATACTCAGCTTCTTCATACTCTTCAGCTTGTTCATCATTATCGTTTTCAGATTGAAAACTATTTTTTGTGTTTTGCAAATACTCATATTCTCTTCCCAAGAAACTGTAACGAAAATTGTTTGGCCTGATAAGTTTGTAATACTTCAGGTATGTTCAGACCTAACAAATATTTGACGAAATAATTTAAAAAAGCGTAAATTGATTAAACTTTAGCTTTATATTTAACTGTTTTTTTTAACTTACTTAACCTTAATTATAAGAAGATAATTTTATAATTTAATTTAGAAACTTTAAAATGAAGTTTGATTCATCAAACGTTTTGCAAAAGCAAACAATTTTGTTATAAAACTAGTGGTTACTTGAAGGACGTCAAATATTTAATAGGTGTGAACATAGCTTTACTTAGTTTTTTTTTTATAAATATTTTACCCATCCATAGTTTCCGTTAAATATTCTTTCATATAATTTGTGCCAATTTCAATTTTCTTCAAAATCGTCGAGGGCTTCTCTTTGCTCAGGGTAGTAGAATCACTGTAGCCACGTCTTTCCAGGGTGGAGTTCATTTGGCGATCAGCTTCAGCTGTGTAGGAGGTGTAAATAAAAGATTTGTTATTATTAAAAAGGTTTATAATTATTGTTAGTTTTACAAATAAAGTTTGTTTGCTAGAATAACTAAAAACTAATTAACTTGAAAAAAATTTTAAGTTTTATGCTCGAAAAATATGTGGGTAAAGATAAATATGTCGAACTAAATATGTTTCGACGTAACATCTTACGTCTTCACATATTTAAAATATGTTTTGCGTATTTGGGACATTTTTCCAAAAATGTTTTAATATTTATGACAAACTATTATATACATACATATGTACATACATTACGTCTTCACATATTTAAAATATGTTTTGCATATTTGGGACATTTTTCCAAAAATGTTTTAATATTTATGACAAACTATTATATACATACATATGATTTCGTATTTGTGACATATTTAAAATATCAAATTATTAAATATCTTCGTATTTTTAACATATTTAATGAAATTTGAAAGAAATTAAGAATTTTATTAATATTGTAGATTCTCTGAGGGATTTTTGGAAATTGTGGACAAACTGGAAGACCTTACAGGATGGCAAATACCTCATTTTAAAGATAATTACGCCCACTTTTGTTTTTGAGAAAAAAACCTCTGGGCTATTTTTAAAAAATTTTTTAAATTCTCAGATGTACTAGTACTGATTCTCTGAGGGATTTTTGGAAATTGTGGAAAATTACTGTGAAAATTTTGGGAAAATCGGCTCTGTAGTTTAGAAGTCTATAAGGAACAAAATTTTATACGCTTTTTTTACTTATATATCATTGATTGCTCCTCCTGCACCTAACCTCTTAATTTTTATTTTGAAAGGAGTAGTTTACCATAAGAGTGGATCCTATAAAGCTTGAAGACATTTGACTTAAGATATTCGGAATTTAATAATTTCGTTCTATGGGAGGTTCTGCTTTTCCTTCCGCGATATTTAATATATGCATCCTATGGGAGTAACTTCTGCAAAGTTTAAACATTGTCACTAAAACAGTTCTTAAGATATGCGATATTAAACATTGGCGTCCTATGGGGGGTACCACTTCCCTCGCTGCTATTTTATTTCAATTTTGGGGCTCAGAAGATCCTGCTACGGAAAGTTCAACAAAATGCATGCAGCGGCTCTTAAGATATGCGATATTTAATATTGGCATCCTATGGGGGGGGGGGGGGGTGGGTACCAATTCCCCTGCCCCTGCCCCTATCAAAAAAAAATAAGCAGCAGCCTATTTTATTTTTAGGGCTCACGTGATGACACTTTTAACATTTCAGGCAAATCGGTTCAGTAATTTAGGAGTCTAACAAACAGACAAACATTTTTCATTTTTATATATTTGTGGCATTTTGACAAAACATCTTAAGTCGAGATAAGACAGCAAAAAAGTTTAAAAATAAAACTCGGTGAAAAAATCATTTTTATTAAATAATAAAATAAAACAAAATTAAAGAAAAATTTTGTTTATAATACAAAATTTTAAAAACGTAAACAAACATGTTTTTTGAATGAAAATTCTTATGATTAACAACATTTTTTTCAACTTTTTAAATTTGACTTAAAATGTTTTGTCAAAATGCCACAGTTATATATAGATTCAGCGTGTTTTTGATTTTATCGCCTGTTTTTAGAGACTTTGAAAAAACGTGTTTTTGTGAAATTGGCGCCCTTTGCTCCAGTGGTAGTTAGAGAAGTATATATTCCTATATATACATATTGTGAAATAAGAATTATGTATTTGAACTTGAGTTTTCTTTTTGAGAATTACAGAATTCTAATTTTTTCTGCCAGGGCTTAAAAAACTGCTGTCGAAGCCAAAAACTGTCGAATAAAAGACGAGGATTTGTAATACAACTTTTTACTTTTTTAGTTGATTTGACAGCGACTGCTTATTATTAACGATTCAAAAGTAAAAGCAACAGTTTTTTTTTGGCCAATGATAAATAAAGAAATGGAAGAAATTACAGTTTTTCTACTTTGACTGCAGGGGCCTGATTCTGGCAGTCGTGATCGAGTACTTTCTCGATTCGAAAACAATTTAATATCTAATTATTTCAGTCAATACTAAACAAATCGAAACTATTTTTTTCAGTGTTGTAAAGCATTAATTTGAGTTTCACAATACTGAAAAAATAACTTCGATTCGTTCAGTATCGACTGAAAGAATTAGAAATAAAATAGCTTTCGAATCGAGAAAGTATTCGATTACGACGATTATGCCCCAGGTTTTTAAACGCTGATTTCTGTAATTTAATTTTGTTGGTTTTTTGACATTAATAAGCGATTGTAAACAATTTCTATTTTGATTATTCTACTTTCACTGCAGCTAAATTCGTAACAAATAACTAGTTGTTACGAGTATGACAATGAGGAAATTTCGATTGCGCAGCTTTATACGTGCCGACACGTTTATTGTAGAAACAACAACACTCAAAAGTTGGTAAAAAACGATTTACTTGTTCGTTGTAGGAACAAAAACAACACTAAAAGTGTAGATAAAAGGCTTGTTTGTTGTACAAAAAATAACAACACAACAAAAAGAATAGCATATATTTCTGTTTTCATGTTTAAAAAATAAAATAGTTTATAAAAAGAAGGAAAACTTCCCGAATTCAATTCGTTAAACTTATTTAGTTAAATACATCAAATTTTCAAAGCAGAATAATAACAAAAACCATATCGGACCATTCTGCTGGTGCCTCATAATTGAGAGTTCTTCTGTAAAGAAAGGGGGGAATACAACAAAAGTGAAACATCATATCTAAAAGGAAAAAAAATTAAAATATTTCTCGCTTTTTATGGCTGTCTTTTTCTGGTTCCATTGGTAAATGTTTAAAATTATTCTAAAATATATACATATGAAGTTTTATGAAGGTTCCTTTTTCCCATTGCTGCACTGCTTTGGCTTACAAAGCAAAAAGAATAAAACAAATATCGATGAAAATTTAATTTTGCTCAAAATGAAAAGTTCAACTAGTTTAAAGTAAATACCAGCTGGTATGTTCCAGCTTACTTTATTCACCACTAGTGGTGGAGGGTAAATAATATTGAAAGGACCAATGCACTTCCTTAAGGCTAGCTTACACTATCACACAAGCCTTACGTATTCCATAACACTTTGTGAAATAGAAATCTAATGAGTTTTGTTGCGACAGTCAAAAAATTTAATTTAACATAACAGATTGTATTCACTCTACCACACATGAATATGATTTTGTGAAAATGCAACCCTGATCAAATGAAAAGTATTATTGTTTAGAAATTTTTAAAAAAACTATAAAGTCGTATGGGATGTAAAATTTTTTTTCTTAGTACTTTTTATTTTCATAACACATTGACATTCACACTATCACACTTTTACATATTACTTGAGCTTTTGACATGTATAAATAAAAAGTATAATAGTGTTAACCAGGGTTCCCAGTTTTATTTTAAGCCTTATCCCCGATTTTCGATCCCCAAAAATCCCAAAAATAGCTATTTTCTTATCCCCAAAATCCCCACATTTTCTTTAAAATAAAATACATAATATTATGTCAATGGAAAAATATGCATACATCTATTTATTTAAATAATAATATTATTAAAACTAATGTTATTTATTCTTTGAGTTCTACGTATCTATGTACACATGTTTAGTATGTAACAAGGGTAACGTAAAAACCCAAAAGAAAAATAATTATGCGTCAATATTTATCATTTCAAAAACTAGGGAATCAAAATCTTCTGATTTATCAGCCAGTGCAATTTTGTTTTACATGTTGTTTGTTTAAAAAGTGCATTTGAGATGATTGAATAAATTTGTCACAACAAGCTCCATTATTTCAAAGTGTGTATTTATTCTTATCAATTCTCATAACTTATATTGCATTATGTTGCAAATATTGATTTTGGTTGTATACCTTACAGAAAAAGACTAGTTCAACAGAAGTAACGCTAGTTGGCACAAAAATCCTATTTAAAACTATTCCAACAAGTTCTTGAAAAAGTCTTAAACCGCAAAAAAACTAAAATTTGTACCCATATCTTGACCAAATCGGTCTTGCCATTGCAAAAATTATAAAAATTATTTATAATAATATATTATCCACAAAAATCCCCAGCGAAAAAAGTAATTTTCCCCAAAAAAATCCCCTGGGGATTTTCACGAAATTTGTATCCCCAATTTAAAAAAAAAAATCCAATTTGGGGATAAATCCCCAAAACTGGGAACACTGGTGTTACCTAGCCTTTACTACGAAACAGGTTTGTAACAGTTTTTATACTTATGCGCTGACTAAAGCGCTCTTTGTGTCAAAAATTTATTGCTTCAAAGTGGGAACTCGCCTTATAAAAATCATGGTAAGTGAAACTTTTAATTTCACTCTTTCAAACCTGCAATGTTTAAAGCAGCTCCATTTTTATTGCGATTACACAATAATATTGAAAAAAACCATTCTTCAAATGTATGTTTCCACTTTTCTTAAAACCCTCTTCACTCATAAACAAAACCTCCTTAACATTTCAATTGATTTATGAACTTCAGTGTGCATTTTAACTTAAAATTATTTTTTATTTGATGTGGTTTTTTATTATTTTTTAAACCACAAAGTCATCTTTTAAAAAAACTCGTTAAACATTTTAAACGGTTCATTAAATAAGTTTTTTTGCAACAACTCGTATACTTTTTTTTAATAAAGTATTAAAACCTAAACAAAATAGTAGTTAAAATAATTCGCCGAAAATGACAGGTTTTCTTATTAAACCCAAAATTACACAATATCGATTTTAATGATTAAAAATTTGGCATAAAAAGTCATAGTAATTGCATATATTTAGAGAAATTTTACGTGTGACATCGTAACTTACCTTTCAACTTTTGCCACTGGGCATGCAATTCTCCATCCCAAATGTCCAAAAGACGTGCTGACTGTTGGCGTGCACATGACCAGGGCTGCTCTCTAAGGGGACAAAAGACTAAATCTAAATATGGCGATACAACTGTAAATGAAAACAAAAAGAAAAGAGCAAAGAAATATAAAATAATTTTTTTTGATTCAGTAGCATTTTTTTCTTTTCTTTTTTTTTTTTTAATAAATACTTAAACCGTAAACTGTTTTGTTGCGCTTTGTTGATTAAATAGTTTTTTAGTTGTTGCGTTAAAAGAAAATGCAATTCTTTAGTAAATAAATAAATATTATATTAAGGCGTTTGCTAAAAATATTATAAATCATAAGCTACATCTTTGTTAAGCGCATTTAGTTCGAAACATAAGATCCAGACATCAAAATTCTCTGCGACTTACAAATATTAATTTAATTAACAGTCTGTTCATCGATTTCGAATTGCTATAAGAAATTTTAACGTTTCTTTGGCCAAAACTAATTTTTAGCCCAACGATAGGGGCTAATTAAATGATTTTTGTCACACTTGTAGGGGGGGAGAAAGTTGGTCACGGGCGCTCACGCACTCTTACGAAAAATATTGTCATTTTATTACACGCTCGCAAATTCTTGCAAATAACATTTTTCAATCAAACAAGTTTTTATTTTAAAATTTGGTTTTCTAGTTCTAAATTATCAATTTAATTAAAAAAAAAATGATTCTCCATTTCTTTATTTTCGCTCTCAGAATACTGTTCGTCTTCCAGTTGGAAGCTTTCAACAACTCTTACGCCATTTATTCCTGTGATTTAAACTGCTCTTTAAAATGTTATTTAAAATGCTCGGAATACTTGCCTTTACCCAAATATGAAACTAGCTTAACCCGGTGCGCTTCGCTACCCTCATTGAATTAAAACTAGTAAAAATTTTACTTTTGGTCAAAAAATGGGTAAAATGTCCTACATGGCTACGAACGAACGAACATTAAACGGTAAAAATACAAAACATTTCTTAAAAATACGGAAAAAGTAGCATGAATCATGGTCAGTGTATAACAATAATTTTAGAAAATGGGGTGAAAGCTAATTTTTCTTCATAATCTTTATATGTACCATAATTTCTGCAACAAGATTCAATTTGTTCAAATCAATGTCAAATGCATGTAAGTAGAGTTTTTTTCCCGGACTTTTTCGATTCCCGGGAAAGCGGGAAATTTTTTCAAATTTCCCGGGATCCCGGGATCCCGCTCCATATAAATAATACAAAGTAAATTTTGTTATTAATTAATGAAAAAAACTTTTATAAAAAAACGTAAGGGAACTCACGCCTTTATTCCCTATTATTATGCTTTTATTCAGTATTATTATGCTCTGGATACAAGATAAAAATATAACATAAGCATAACAATTTAATTCATAAAAAAATAATAAAAACAAAATAAAAATTGAGGTACTCAAGATATAAGATCAAAAAATTAATTAATAAAATAGATATAATACTTTAAAGAAATATATAACATTTTTTAATGGCTTAGGAAATAACTTTCTGACACACTCAAAGCGCTTGGTAAGTCGTCAAAAAGTATATTCTAGATTTAATTTACTAATTATCATGTTTCCGAAAAATTTCGTTCATTTTTTACCGAGGTTGGACAAATAGTTAAAAGTGCACCGTTGTAGCATGCTTCGGATTAACAATCAGAAGCAATTTTTTATTTTTTATAAACAACGTCTATATCAGTCATATGTATGTGAAGGTTGATGCAAAAATAGCATCAACCGGACTGCTTCTTACATACCTTTTCATTTCAATAGGTCCATTTGTAGTCTTTAGGACAATGTGTTTTTCAAGTTGTATGTTGTAGTATCTTACACGAGTTTCCAAAATGTTATTTTATTTCGGTTTCCCCGCACTTCACGGGTATATAAACCAACACAAATTGAAACTGAAAATTTGTGTTTATCATCTAATAAACATATCGCTCCTTCATTGCATCGTAGTCATATCTCAAAATTTGAAGTAACTTTAGCAAAGTTTTCCTTCATACATTCTCGTATTATATCTTAAACTGAACCGAAGTTATAACAAAATATATCTTTAAATCGGTACATTTTGAAAACTTTAATCGCATTTTGCCAAGATCGTTTGTTTTTGTAGATATGACTATGTTGCAATAAAGGAGCGATATGTTTAGGTATCCCCTATTTTTAAGACTTGTTCATGGACAATGAAACTTTACTGCCTGCATCTTATTTTGAATTAATGTACTTTATTAACTCTTCACTTCACTAAATGTAATAATTATCAACTGTTGCACTGCCTATTCTGCTTTTAGTAGATTTATTGCATCAGGAGACATTGATTTAAATACATGTACTCACTTCTTGCAATTGATCTAATCCACAACCCATCTACAGATGCTAATTTTTAGAGAATAGAAAACTAAATTTCAAAGTATAAATAGCTTTTATGAGGAATTTTTTATTTCCCGGGATCCCGCAAGAAAAATCCCGAGAAAACGGGAAAAAACCCTACATGTAAGTCAATGAGAATAAAAATTATTTATTTGTAATAATAGACGAAACAGTTGCATATTTAACACACTGCAAATTTTGCTTATTTAAAAGAGGTTCTCAAATTTTGTAAAATGGACTAAACGACAATAGAAACCAAAACACTGAACCCCACAGCCACACTTAACTTTCCATTTAAATTAAATTCAGTACCATTAAAATTTAAGTTGGTTTCAAGTTGAAATTTAGACAATATTTTGTGAAGTGTATGTTCTTAGAGGAGAACAGTTCCTATGTAAGTCTCAGTCTAAATATTACTTTAACTGTCAAATGGCTTATTAAAACTTTTGTATCCAACAGTGCTGTTAACTCTTCAGGAGCAAAAATTACTAAATTTTTAACAAAAACGGCTAAACAATAATAAAGGTGTGTTAACAACAATACATCGACTTATGGTTAACTACTTGTTAGACAACAGCTCTTCCGTTGAAAATTATTGTAAACGTTTGTTGTTTTTTATAAATTGTTGAAAATTATTGTAAACGTTTGTTGTTTTTTTATAAATTGTACACAGACGCTGCCATGCATTTTCTTTTAGCAGTAACACTACCATTTTATTGTTTACCACATTTAACATTTTATTATTTTTTCATATTGAGAAATAATGAAAATGTAAAGAAAAACACTGCAACCAACATTGAAATTTGGTATTTTGATAGAATTACCATTTTTTGCTTTGATAAAAATGTTTAGTTAACCAAAATACTGTAAATATGAAATGCTAGTGAACCAAAAGTTGTCATTTTAGTTAACTAATAATTAACTAATGATTGTAAATTTGTGCCTTAGTAATTTTTTGATCTTGTTAAGCCATTAAAAAAGTGAGTTTAGAAACTTTCTTTTAAGTTAATATAAGATTTTTAAAAAATTTGGACCAAAAATATGATACCCTGTACATCTATTTAGTGGTTTCAAGACGATCTGGTAAGGCTATCAGCTGTTAAATTTCTTTTATCTGAAGTGACATTTATTTAGGGAAAGCTTTGCCATTTACGAATATGGATCGTTTAACGACCAAAGAACAGAGAATGAAAAATAGTTAAAACTTACAACAAAAGTGGTGGTTCAAACGCGGCACACTGTTTAAGCAGTACGGGGTAATTATAGTCGTCAGGATCGACCTACAGTGCAAGGAATTGGCAATATTATTAATTTTCTTTATAATCTTGCTAGAAATCATCGCAATGTGCGCACTGCCAAAAAATATCGCTTCTGTTAGAGAAAGTGTGGCGGATAATCCGAATTTTTCGATTCCACGTCGCAAATATAATTACCAGGGCTGTGAAGTCGTCAATAAATAGTTCTAACTCCGACTCCATCCGCCAACATTTTTAAGAACTACTCCGACTCCAACTCCAAAACCTACTCTAAAGTTGATGCTAAATGTATATGAGACTGGTCCTTATTTGACTTTAAAATCTCTTTTTTAATGCAGTACCTTTAAAATTATTAAATTGAGCAAGAAAATGATTCTGTGAAAATTTTAAATCGATTCTTTAATTCTTACTCGTGCCGCATATGTAAAGTAGACTGGTCCTTATTTTTTGACTTCAACATTTTGAAAGCGGACCCTTTTAAATTTTTTTATTTTGAAAAATATTAGAAAATGTTTATGCCGAAAAATTTTTTGGAGTCGGAGTCGCGACTTTTTATGGGTACTTCGACTCCAACTCCGGTATACAAACCTCAACTCCGACTCCACAGCCCTGATTATAATCGACTTTTGTCGATTATTTTTTCGGAAACGATGAAGTCGTATGGGATGTCAAACTTTTTTTCATAATACTTGTCATTTTCATAACACATGCATTCACACTATCAGACTTTTACATTTTACTTAGGTTTTTGACATGTATTAATACAAAGTATAATAGTGCACTCACAATATTATTACAGTAACGGACTGTAGTTTATTTAAGAAATATTCCGTTCAGTCATTTTTAAATAAATAAACATTTAAAATTCCAAGCAAATTTATTTTTAACTGATTCTAACAGTTATTCAAAAAACTAAGTGCATATTAATACGGATTTTCAGTTGCAGTTAATATTGTCCGTTGATTGAGTTAAATTCTTCTTTATGTTAAAGTAAATAAAAATGTAATTTAAAGCAACGAAAAGTTCATTTAATTTTTACTGTCACAAATTCAACCGCGAATTCCGTAAAAACAAATCAATATTCAGTTATCTTATATAAATTAATTGTCAAAAAATTAACTACATATTCTGTAAAAACAAATAAATATGCAGTTATTTTATAAAATTTTACTGTCAAAAATTCAACACCATATTCAGTAAAAACAATTAAATATTCAGTTATTTTATATAATTTTACTACCAAAAATTAATTTTTACTTATCTATAAAAAATGAATTGCTTGTTTTGTGTAAGCAATTCCCATTTTCTATTTGTTAAAATAATTAAGTTAAATACATCAAATTTTAAAAGTAAAATAATTGCGAAGCCATATCGGTCATGCTGCTGGTGTCTTATAATTAAGAGTTCTTCTGTATACAACGTGGTCAGTACAACAAAAGTAAAACAAACGTGTGTAAATGGGTAAGTAAATAAAAATATTCTCCCTCTCTCGCTTATAAGAAAAACAAGCGGACAGGCAGGGTTGTTAGATGTGACGATTTTTCGTCATTTTGACGATTTTTTTGATGAAATTCAGTAAAATGACGATTGACGATTTTTGGAAAAAAAGTATTAGTGTGATGACGAATTTCTGGCATAGGATTTGCTGCCGATGGGGCAAATAATATGACCGGTAAGAATCTATCTGTAGCAAAACTGTTCAAAGATGACATTCCAAATTTGGTAGTTTTTAAATGTATTTGCCATTCTCTTGCACTTTGTTCAGCATATGCGTGCTTAAAACTTCCTTCATGTTTAGAAACACTTACTAGAAATATCTACAATTATATTGGGAACAGTCCAAAACGTAACCATCAATTTTTCGAAATACAAAAATTATTGGAAATTGAACCAAAAAAAATTCTACACCAATCACAAACCAGGTGGCTTTCATTAGAAACATTAGTAATTCGAATTCTACAATTATATGAACCGCTTAAAATTTATTTTGCTTTCGCTGCTAATATCGATGCCATCGATACTGCAAAAGTAATATTAGATAATTTAAAAGATATAAATGAGTTGTATTTTTGTTTTTTAAAATATATTCTTAACGTTATAAATAAGACTTTTCAAAGTGAAGGTGTTCAAATTCATAAAATGCACAGTGATATGTCAAAACTTTTTAAAACTGTCTTAACAAATTTTTTAAAAGAGGATTATGTAAATCATAATCCGTTTGATGAAATTAATTTAGTTAATACTCAAAATTTTTTAACAAGGGAGAAGTTCACCTTGGAGTTTACGTTAAAGAAAAAATTTATCAATTTGAAATTAATGCTGAAGCTCACAATCAATTTGTTGATAATTGTTTGGCATTTTATGTTGAATTATGCATTCAAATAAAAAAAAGATTTGATTTCGGAAATTCTGCTACAAAGAAATTAAAATTAATAACTCCATCAATTTTTTTAAACAAAAATACTTCTTTACTTCCTTTGCTAAAAAGTTTTCCTAATTTGGCATCTAAAGAGACATATCAGTCAATAGAAAATGAAATTAGAGAGTTAAGATTTAAAAATGTTGACGAAAAAGATTTCGATATCAATATCTTTTGGAAAAAAATCAAGTCAATGAAGCTGTTAAATAATAATAATGCATTCCCTAACTTATGTAATTTTATTAATGACTTAATGGTTTTACCAAATTCGTCAGCTAACGTTAAACGAATTTTTAGTCAAATAAATTTAAAAAAAACTAAAATCAGAAATCGTTTGGAAACAAAAACAATTGAAGGAATTTTGTTTACAAAGGATTATTTGAAAATTAATTCTTCAGATTGTTTCAGTACAAATATTACAAAAAGTTTATTAAATAAACACCGATCAGATAACTTGTTCGATTAGGGTTAGTCTTAAACTATGATGATTAAACATACTTATTCATATTATCTATAAAGTATATGTATGCAGTATGTTCATAGCTGTTTATGGTAAATTACTTACAATTTGTAGCTCTTTTTCAAAAATAAAAATATGTTAAATTTTTTAATATTTCAAATACAAAATCGTCTAACTTTTAATGTTTGATTTTTAAAAATGAAACTGTTATTTTTATCGCACTATTTTATCATATTGCTTTCGCATTTTTTAAGGAAAAATTTAAAAGAAATGAAAAGAATTTTTTGTTTGAATTATTTTATTTATTAAAACATATCTAAATATTAATAACAGAATTTCTTTCGATTTTAGTAATTATTGTTATTAAGTTTTAATAACACAAACATTTTAATAACAAATTTGAAATTTAAATTGCTTTTATTTTAATTTTAAAATATAACTTAAAATTAAAAAAAAGTATTTTAATTTTGTATTTAATTTAGATCTTACAGCTATGGTGTATACATATACATATCTGTGGTTTTCATGGGCAACCGCGTATGTCTTTAAATCAAATTTTTTAGTAGAGCCGAAAAACCATTCTAGAGCAAACTACGGGCTAGGTATTGCACTTATTGAACTTTGTTATTACGTTAAAAAATCGGTATTGATCCATCTTTTTTCAAAAATTTTTAGAAACATGTAAAGAGCGTTTAAAATTAAGCAATTTGGCATCCACATCTCAAAATCGAAAAAAATAGACATACGCGGTTGCCCATGAAAACCACAGATATTTCAAATACTTATATATTATACTTGTTTGTAATTCAATATTTATTTTTAATTGTTTTGTTTGAAAAAAAGCTGTTGAAGTCATTTTTTTGTACAATAAAAAATGCTATTTTTAAATAAAAAATTAAAATTAATTTAAATATGTTGACGAATTTTTGACGATTTTTTAAAATGTTCGTGACGATTTTGACGAATTTTTTTAAAAATTTTGACGATTTTTTAAGAAAAAAGTCTAACAACCCTGCGGACAGGTGTCTGTCTGGTATTTTTTAGAAATTCGGATCTTTTGTGGAGTAAACGAAAATTTAATAAAATAACTTAATATTTAATTGTTTTTACTGAATATGGGGTCAATTTTTTGACAGTAAAATTTTAATAAATAACTGAATATTTAATCGTTTTTACTGAATATGGTGTTGAATTTTTGACAGAAAAAATTAAATGAACTTTTTGTTAAAAATAAATGAAAAATAGGTAGACCGGTTTTTAATTGAACTTTCATTTATTTTATATTACAATTTCAGTTAATTTCACGTACAGAATATTGTGAGTGTGTAAACTAGCCTTTAAAGAGAGGAATGTCAATAGTTGCTTGTGTTTTTGACATATCGACACACGAAAACAACATATAAAATACAATGTTGTGTTTTTCAATTCAATTTCGTTTTTGGGATGGCGCAATTTTTGTTTTTACCATTAATTACCTCAATATATAATTCCAATACCTAATAAACGTTGTATATTTTAAGTTGGTATACTATTGAGTATGTATATTTGACTTATTTTTATGTATGTATTTTAATTGCTAGTCTTAATTATTGCCAGTATGTCTCTTTAATGCCCTAGAGGCTCTGAGACTTTGAATATTGTTTGTATGAATTTAAAATAGAAAAATTTTGTTTTAACAAAACCTTACATAAAAAACAAAAAATAATCGACTGCTGCAACCAATCTCATGCTCATACAAATTGTATGAAGGAAACCCAAATAGAGCGGTCTCAACACTTTGCAATTGGAAAATACGATCTTGGCAGCGCTTTAAGTAGTAAGGTAGGCTGCTCTTATAATGAATGTAATTTATTTAATTTTATCAGTTTTTTCAGCCATTTGTTAGCCAGTAGTAGTTATTTTTCATTAAAAATTTCGCCATTCTTAGTCGTGATGAGTTAGCAACACTGCTGAAAACAACTAATAGAATCTAAAGGAATTATTTAATCTTATAATTTAAATCTTTTCTTAAAAAAGAAGTACATACTTTAAAAAAGTTTAAGAAGTCCTGTTTCTATACTACAAGTATTATTTACATACTATTTTTGGATATTTCTTTGAAGTGATATATTCAAGCTCATGACTAAAATGACACTTAAGATTATAGATTTTTTTTTTTTGCATTTTGACACACATGGGAAAATTTGTACAAAATGTATTTTCTGAATGTTGCTTGCAACAAATTTAGCTTTTAAATACAATTGCTTTTACTAAAATAAAAATATATTAAAGAAAGGAAATATGTATTTAAAGAAAATAAATTTCTTAAGTGGGTAGGCTAGTTCTATCTGTACGACGGTTGCGGGTTCGATTCCCGCTAGAGACTTTGGTCTACATAACCATAACAGGCTGAAGATCTAAGTTAAAATAGCTCGGTTAGTTAAGTTATTGTATTTGTAACTCTAAATAAATAAAATAAAATAGACAATTTTTCATGTAATGAAATTGAAATATTCAATATGAGATTGTTAGTTATCCTAATCTAAAACTGTCCAGTTTTAAATCTAAAAATTAACGAAGAAGTTATTAAAAAATATTATGCTCTAGAAATGCTTTCACTTATGAAACTGAAACCCAAATTTAATATAATAAAAAAACATTTGCAACAAACACTAAAATAGCATTTTAGTTTTAGATCAGTAACTTTAAACTCATGTAAATCTATTAAAGTGGCAATTAAGATGACCTTGCTGAAACCAGAGACAAAATTATTTAGTCACGTTAATAAGAAAAGTGTTAAGAAAAGAAAAAAAAAAAAAAAAACAAACAAATAAAACTTTATTTATGTGCGAGTATTTACAAAAAACTTTTCATTTAAAAAAAATATTTCTATTGAAGTGAAAATAAGTATATATTTATTTTAAATGTGTTAGTGAACACGGCTTAAACATTAAAATAAACAAACTATTGTTAAGAGATCCTCATTAATTTTCCACCCAGTAGTTGGTTCAGCAAGTAGCAGGCTCCATTTAAACAGCCTGATGGCGACCGACCGATCGACCTACTACCTTCTTGTTAAAGGTTTAAACTTTAAAGATGTTCATTCTTCGTTTGTCTTAAAGTCAGGTTTCTTTTCGTTGATAAATAAGTGTGTCCGTATGTGTGTGGGTTGAAAAGCCAAAAACAACAACTACCAAAACAGATATGACATTCAACTTGAAATTTCATGGAGGTTGGTTTTGTGTTCCAAGGAATTTTCTACTTTGTTTGTTTTTTCTAACTTCTTTGAGTTTATGTATCTTTTATTAAACATCTTTTGTTTCCCATGAAATGTCATCATCATTTATTGTTATTTGTTGTTGGTGTAATTTTGAACAATAAGATAGAAGAAGTAAAAAACATACTTTAGAGAGAAATTCAAGTTCATGTTTTGTCAGATTTGATGACAACAGTTTTATGGTCCAATATTTCAATTTTAATTTCACTTTTTTATGGATATTTATCAATTGCAGTAGTTTTTAGAGGAATCTATAAATATTTGTCAAAAAAAATCTTTTTAAAGGCGCTCTTAGAGCACTATCTTCTTTGGTGGTGAAGTCCGGGTTGGTAATGGACTGTTTTGTGTCCCTGAACGATCTTGGGAAACATAACGTGTTAAACTTGCGATGGGTACCTGGCCATTAGGGCCATGTGGGCAACGAAAGGGCCGATTGCTAAGCAAACAGGGGTTCTCGCCGCCCTTTTATAGGGTCTGAGTCGGTCTCTGGGTTAAGACAGTCCAAAAAATTTGTGATCCAATCCCGTGGCAGGGCGAGTAGGCTACTTCTACTTGGGAAGGGGGAACTCAGGCCGATTGTTGGACTGTTTACGGGGCACTGTGGTCTCAGATACCATAAGTTTATTGTGGGTAATGTTGATACTGAGTTATGCAGAAAAATATATACTTATGATTCAATACAGCATAATAAAGCACTTTTACTTGTTTGGTTTAACAAGAAGCTATGAAAAACATTGTGGCAATTCAAATTAAGGGGCTGAAAAGAAAAGGGGGACAAGTAGGCTTGCCAAACGGATTTGATTTTTCTTGATTTACAATAATTTTCAATTCTCGTCAAGAATCAAAAAGACAAATGTTTTATCAAGAATTTTTAAAGCCCAACCAAAAAAAACGTTAATATTTTTTAAATTCGCTTACAATTGTCTTCAAACACAGCTGTTAAAAAGCAAACAAATATTTCATCATCAATAATGCTGACTTGTAAGCGAAACCCGTGTCAGCACTTGTATGTATTTTCCTTTATACTCAACACTAATAATTGAGGGGCTAAAATGCAATGGGGTATAAGTGCTTAAATTTTATTTAAATGTATACTAAATATATAGTTTTGGTTGATGTAGGGCAGCTTAGGAACATTATAAAGATCTGAATATTAATCAGTGTTGCCAATTTAGCCATTTAGTGGCTAGATTTATCCATTTTTCACCCTGTTTAGCCATTAGCCATTTTTCAACTTGTTTAGCCATAAATTGTTTTTGCCGTTTTTCTTTTAAAAGAATTATTTTTATTTTATTATAAGAATTTATAGAAGTAAAATTAACATTTTTAACAATTAAAACGCCTTTAATTTAACTCACAACTTTTACAAATGTTGAAAATCGTTATAAACTATGATGAAGAAACATCTTTCAAAATAAAGGATCTGGGGCCAGATTCTGGCATTCGTGATCGAGTCCTTTCTCGATTCGAAAGCAATTTAATATCTAACTATTTCAGTCAATACTGAACGAATTGGAAATATTTTTTCGTTATTGTAAAGCATTCATTTGAGTTTCACAATATAGAAAAAATAATTTTGATTAGTTCAGTATTGACTGAAATAAAATTACTTTCGAATCGAGAAAGTACTCGATCACGAATGCCAGAATTAGGCCCCAGTATTCCAATATTAATTTTATAAAATGGATCAACACAGACATCGGTGTTTCTTTCTGGTTGCAAGTATTTCAATAAAGAGATGCAGGCGGCAACACATTTTTTTTAGAAATTTCAGAATTGACTATAAAGCTGCTCTCACTTCCATGGTCTAATGCTGATGTAGAGAGGGTATTTAGCCAAGTTAACATAGTTTAAAGTAATTTGAGAAATAGGTTATATTTAGCAACCGTTAATTCGATTTTATCAATTAGGTAAATATTTTTACCATTACAATAAAATATTTATACCAACACCACAATAGTGGAGAGGGTGCTATGCGTTTTTGCTGATGTTTGTAACACCTTTAAATAATGGTCCTAAGCCCACCTTTACATATTCCGATTGACTCAGAATCACTTTCTAAGTCGAATTAACGATGTTTGTCCGGCTGGCTGGCTGTCCATGTAAACCTTGTGCGCAAAGAACAGGTCGCAATTTTAGAGATTATTTGATAAAATTTGGTACATAGGTCCTATGTAGTGTAGGGTATCATATAGTCAGGCTTGACGGACTATACTTTCCTACTTGTTTTTTATTGTAGATCTGGGCTCAAAAAGTGGGGTTAATGTTATCGTGATTATGATTTACCTTCAAATTATTTAAAACTAATAGGCACGAGTGATTACTATGAGATAAACAATAACGACATCAAATTTATCGATTATTTATTTTTTTTAATATATATCAAAATATTAATTTAGGTTAATTCTTATTTAACAAATTGATCTTAACTTACACTTTCATCGTAAACAACTTTAAATGAATTATTTATGTATTGTTATTGAATTTTAATGTGTTTTTATTTAAAAACCAATTTTAGCCGTTTTTTTCCCCGTAAATTTTATCCTTTTTTGGTCACCAAGTTTTGGCAACACTGATTTTAGTACAGTTATATTTTATTTTTTAAACTTGTATATATAATTTTCTTCTTTTTTTCTTTCTTAACCCAGCATCAAACTGATATCGAGATAAAATTTAAGAAGGCTTAACATGTTTTAATATTAAGTCAAAGAAAATATATATTTTTTTATCATTTAGAATATAATATTAAAAACAATTAATGTTACGTTTAAAAAAATTCATTAACACACCTTCGAATTTGTCATCACCTTTAAAACTTTCGATCTGCCAACTTTTGTGTTCACTTTTTGATTGTTACCAGATACCAATAATTTCTCTTAGTGTAAATAAAAAACTCTAATGTGTGTAATGAAAAGTAAATTTATTGTTAATCATAAGAGTAGTTTCTAATATCGGGTGTGTGTTTTGTTTTAATTAAAAGCAGAATTATCGTACATGCAATATTTATTTTCACTTTATTTCGTTTCAATGCCAATTATTTCAGCTTATTTAGAAAATTGATTTTGATTTCATTTACACGAACGAAAAACGATTTAGTTTTTAACAAGCAATAACATAAGATTTTATCGAATGGCAAAAATAATGGTGCAATTTTTTCACTTTAGTTAAATATTTTTAAATTTACACCCCACTGTGTTCGAAATTTTCAACATAAAATTGAAAGGGTTTGCCATAATTTTAATGTAAAGAGGCCAAATTTTTTTTACTATCTTTGCATTTTTAAGTATTAGTTATTTTTCCTAAGTTACTCTACTTATTCAATGTTTTGCAGTTTACTTTCCTACTTGCAGGTTGCAACTTTATTCAGATCTTAAAACATAATTCAAATCAATGTTACGCCCAAACTTTACAAAAATATTAAAGAAATCAATCATAGAAGTCAAAAACAAATTCTCTTGTCCCTAAGTACCCATAATTTATTTTTTATTTATTTATGAGCTTAAAATGCAAATTCCATTAACAATTGGGGAGACTTTCACTACTTAAAGTCATCGAGCAAATAAAAAGTCCACTAACTTGAGTTACGGTCAAGAGCAAAAGTACAAATACTCGCATCTACTTCGGCGAATAAGTGATTTGTGTGGCAAGTAGTTTATTTATTTATTGATTTTAACTTAATAATAATAAATAGCACAAGTATTTGATTAACTTTTTAACGTAAAACTCAAAGCACAGTGAAAACTAATAGTTTTCCTTTGTAAGTAATAAAAAAAAAGTTGTTTGAAATAACAACGAAATTTGTCAACCGTTAAATTTGAAATGAATACTTTAACCTAGTCTTATAAATAATTTCTGTAGTTAAAATTATTTATAGAATTTTAAGCTTAAACTAAAAAAAAGGTAAAATGCATTTTTACCATTGTTTAATACATTTAATAGGTAGCGAGAATTTGTAGAATTAATGATAAATTGTTTCAAAATCAATTTGAAATTAACTGCTTTAAGGTAAAAAGGGAGCAATAATGACGTTAAAACAATTCATTAACTTCCTGTTTTTAGACAATGAAAAAATAATGTTCGTGTGAGATATTATTTTACAAAAAACAAAAAAAAAATTTCGTATTTTATCGTTGTTTTCAATATAATTTCTCACACGAAATTTTGTTTTCATTTCCTAAAAACAGGCAGTAATTATTTTTAAAACAAGTAAGAGTGCTATACTCGACTGTGCCGAATCTTATATATCCTTTGCCAAAGTATTAATTTAAAATCGTACCAAAACCTTAAGCTCGTGAGTACCCTTGTATAGGGGCTAGGCAAAATAATCCCAGCAAAAACTTTACTTACCAGGTAAGTTAGCAAATAATGTTGGAGAAAATAAACACTACTTATCTTTCGGCTGAAAAACTACTTTTTTTTGTTCGAGGTGTCCACAGAATTCAGTACTTACAAAATACTTACTAGAAGTCAAAAAATATCTTGTTATTATTTAACTACTAGTAAGTTGAATTGTAAGTACTTACAATATACTTACCATAAGCCAAAAAATCACTAGTTAATAGACCTAATAAGTAGTTATTAAGTACGTTACCAGTAACTAAATATTCAGTACTGAAAACAACACAAGTAATAAGTAGTTATTGAGCTGATTATTAGTAAGCAAATATTCAGTAGTGAAAATAATAGAAGTAATAAGTAGTTGCTGTGGTCATTACTAGTAAGTACTTATTAAAGTTTTCAAAATAATGGCAATTGCAATGACAACTACTTACCAGATAACGTATGAAATAACTACCACCTATTACTAAAAATCAAAAAGTTTTTCCTGGGATGGGCCATTATTTAATGCTCATTATATAAAAAAATATCTGAATCAAATTTAGTTATTATAGCTAATATTATATGGGCGCTATTGTGCCAAAACTATAATTTCGGTAAGTTTATTTAAGGAAAAAGTGGAAAACTGAAGTTAAAGGATTATAACAAGATTTAAACAAGAAGAGGTCTATCGGTAAAATTAAAAGCAGTCGTGGCTCTTTGCACATACCTTATTCATTTGTGGGCTGATCTAGTTGAATTTCTATAGCAAACAATTCTGGACTATATAGAATATTAGTCTATAACAACCCAGTTCCCATCACATCTGGAGTCTTCGAAAACCTCATTTCAACATACACACGTACAGACAAACGGATGGACAGACGGACATAGTTTAATCAGCTCCGCTACTCATAGGGAGTTAAATCAGTAAAGTTGAATTACAAACAGAATGAGCTTTCCACCTGTAGTGAAGGGTATAAAAAAAACCAATCAATTCATGAATTTTTTGTTCAATTAGAAAATTTCTTAAATTTTACGGTTAAAGATGTTTTTTAATCATTAAAGGTGAGTAAAAGATCTTAAACCGTTAAATATAAATTCATTTTCAAATAAAACAAAAAATTCTTGAATTTAAAAATGGTTTCCAACTTAATTATTGAATTATACACAAAAAAAAAAAAAAAAAAAAACATGTATTATGGTTAAATTAGCCCTCCAACAAGAAGCCACAACCATATAATGGTTGCCTCCGAACATGTTATGGTTAAAAATAACTAAAATATATTTAACACTTATAAAAGCATGGTACGTTTTCAACCATATAATGTTGCTCTTGGAAGAGAGAAAAATACTATTGTTAATTTTAAAACAAATTATTGTCATATTTAACCATAAAATGTTTAGAGGCAAGCACAATATGGTTGTGGGTTTTTTGATGGAGGTCTAATTTGACCATAATATTGTTATCGGTGACAATAATATGGTTACCTAAAACATAATATGTTTAAAATTGTCTTTAAGAATAGTTTTATTGGTGGTAACCATATTTAAACATGTTTTTCTTTGCGTCTACTAAAGGGATAAATAAACCACAAAAATTTCTTGCCAAACATGTCAAAATTTTACGTTTGTTAAATTGGGTGTTTGCTGTTTGGGCAAACATTTAAAGCATGTTTGTAGAAATATTAAAACTTTTTAATAGTTGCCAGACATGTTGGATATTTGTCAAACTTTTTGTAGCGTCTAATGCTAAATGTGTTAATTTCAGCGAAAACTTTAAGAGTTAAGACGTTGAAAAAGAAGCATTAAAATCATTTGCAATAGTAAGTTCGAATTTTTTTTTAAACAGCATTATTGTTTGCAACAAAACAACTCGTTGTTTAAATCACTTTTTAGTATTCTTTGCCTTTATTTTATTGCTGCAGCATATCGGCGTCTGCATTTATTAAAAACAAAACAAAAATAAAAAATTTAATGTTGTACGAAAAATATTTGTGTTGTTGGTTGGTGATCACAAAACGGAAACAAAGTGTGTGTTTGCCAAGCATTTTGTTTGGTTTATTTTGCCCTTAAATCTAAAAACTATTAAAGCCAGCGTTTTAAAAACTGTCGTCAAAGTAGGAAAACTGGCATTTCTTCAATTTCTTCATTTGTCATTGTCATTGTCATTGTTGCTTTTACTTTTGATTCATTAAATGTAAACAGTCGACGTCAAACCAACTCAAAAAGCGAAAAGTTCTACACAAATCTTTGTTTTTTGTTCGACAGTTTTTGGTTTCAACTGCAGTTTTTTAAACCCTAATTAAAACGACTTTAGGGTAACATAGTGAAACAGGAATGCCAAATCTTCTGTTTTCAACCAAACGTTGAATAATAAAAATAACCAGCTTGATAGAGGACCTCAAAATAAATTTCGCTATTTAACGCCTTCACCACAGATTGAAAGGGTTCATATAAGCTTGTCATTCCGTTTGTAATTTCTATCATATACATAATTTCAACATTTTTCATTTCGTACCGTTTTTGTTTTGCTTTTTTGAATAAAAAACAAAAAATTTTTGAGTTTTAGGTTTTTTTAGAGAAGATAAAAATATTTCATTTTCACTTTCGTACGAATTTGTTTTCTGTGACTTTTTTTCTATTGAAATTCAGCCAGATCGATCCACAAATGGCTGAGATATTATCAAAGAATCACGACTGCCTCTAATTTTTGACCATATAATCCCTTTTTGTTGTTGTTGCTTTCTTTAAATTCTGTATGAATGTGTGTTTTAATAGGTGGTAGCTGAAGGGTGTTAAAGATTCGATACAGCCAAGCCAAGCACAAACAATGACAAACGAAATGAAAGCAGAGAAACTTTTTCTGAACTCTTATGCCTGAAATATATTTCAACCAATACAAAGATGTTAATTGTATTGCAAAAAATTATGATTGATTGTAAATAATTGATTTTACACTTTATATAAAGATTCTTCCGGAATTTCATGTGAATTAGTGTTACCGTTCACCCGACTAAAGTAGCAATTTGACCCTTTTTAGCGGCCTGCAACATTTTGAAAGACTTTTTTTATCACCGTCTTTTTTAATTTTTACCATTCTTTTGTAAAATTTCTCTCAAACACATTTAATTTACAGTAAATTTTAAATTTTGTTATTATTTTTATCAAAAAAAAAAAAAAAAAATTGTCAAAACAATGTCTTCAAAATGTAAAAGCAATTCATAGATTATGTTACTTTGGCAACAATTTTATTACTTTTTTGCAGCCTTGTCATGTATACATATTTTATATTTATTTTTTTTTATATTTTTATTAAAAAACAGATTTTAAAATAAAAAATTGTGGTATTTAAAGTGCTTATTACACAATATTATTTTTAGCCACCGAGATAATGAATTCAGGGGCCTAATTCTGGCAGTCGTGATCGACTACTTTCTCGATTCGAAAGCAATTTTATTTCTAATTCTTTCAGTCGAACCGAAATTATTTTTTCAGTATTGTGAAACTCAAATGAATGCTTTATTATCCTGAAAAAATAATTCCGATTCGTTCAGTATTGACTGAAATAATTAGATATTAAATTGCTTTCGAATCGAGAAAGTACTCGATTACGACTGCCAGAATCAGGCCCCAGGTCTTTTCAAGAAACGTAATATTTGGTGATACCATTCGAAAGACTGGGACCTGAAGTATAAATGGCTTAACCAAGACATGGAGTCAAAGCGGTCTTTTGAAATGTATGTAAATAGCTTTTAGTGAACTAAACAATCATCTTAAGCAAAATAGAAAAACACAATTATAATATAAAAAACTGTTTAAATTCATTATTTTTTTTTTTTATGTTTTACTATGCTTTTTGTTAATAAAAACAGTTTAAAAAAGATGTGCGACCTTTGTTTTCTCCAAAGACTTTTTTCTACGATTTTTTTTTATAAAACGATCTTTGGGCGACTTTTAAAATTCCTAACGGTAACCCTGCTGGGAATGAATGAACCATTTTCCACGCTCCCTAATTTGACAACACTCTCTTTTAGAGGAATTTTATTATTTTGAAGAATTTATATTTTTTATGCAAACACAACTTTGTTTTTAATTACATTTTTAATTAATTAATTACGAAATTATCGCCAACATTTTTAAGGTATTTTCTATCAAACATATCGTCACCTTAAATCTTAAAGGCTGTCAGTGACAAAAAAAAATTAATCGACTTTATGATCGATTTTTATTAACCGAATCTGCCTCATAACACTGTGCAACAAAATTCGTGTAATCGCCGCCAGCCTCAACACTTGCAACGTGAAATGAAAGTATACTACTAACAGAGCAAATCTGCCAAAGGGTTTCGAAAAGTAATCTCTGGTTCCTGAAATATGGGCCCCTAAAGTTCTTGAATTTTTTAAAAAGGCGTTTGGTATAAGTCAAAAAAAAAATATACTAAATGTACTCCTGAGCTAAAAAATAATTTCAGATATCTTCAGTAGAATCGTATGGCGATTCTTTTCTTAGGATTTATTAACCCTCTAACTCGCATTTTAAGGAGTCATTTTTTGTCCTTTTTCTCATTTCATACACAAAACTATACTAAAACGGCACTTTTAAGGGTCGAAATGTTCTACAAATATTTTCTGCATCAAATTTCACTAGGGATTCTATGACTTAAAGTTCATGTAATGTATGTAAAATGGATTTTCGAAATTTCGGGCCTTGAAATTTTTGAATTTCTTGAAAAGGCGTTTGGTACAAATCAAAAAAATATACTAAATGTACTTCTGAGCTAAAAGACTATTTCAGATGTCTTCAGTAGAATCGTATGGCGATTCTTTTCTTTGAATATATTAACCCTCTAACACTCATTTTACGGGGTAATTTTTGTCTTTTTTTAACGTCCACACTAAGACGGCACTTTTGAGGGTTAAAATGTTCTACGAATATTTTCTGCATCAAATTTTATTAGGGGTCTTCTAAGACCAAAAGTTCGTGCAATGTATGTAAAGTGGATTTTTGAAATTCCGGGCCTTGAAATTTTTAAATTTTTCGAAAAACCGTTTTACATACATTGCACGAACTTTTGGACTTAGAAGACCCCTAGTGAAATTTGATGCAGAAAATATTCGTAGAACATTTTAACCCTCAAAAGTATTCTAAGAAAATAATCGCCATACAATTCTACTGAAGACATCTGAAATAGTCTGTTAGTTCAGAAGTACATTTAGTATATTTTTTTGACTTGTACCAAACGCCTTTTCAAGAAATTCAAAAATTTCAATGCCCGAAATTTCGATAATTCGTTTTACACACAGTGCACGTTGTTTTGGTCTTAGAGGACCCCTAGTAAAATTTGATGCAAAAAAATATTCGTGAAACATTTTAACACTCTAACGTGCCGTTTTAGTATACTTTTGTGGGGAAGTTTTAAAAAAGGACAAAAATTACCCTTTAAAATGAGGGTTAGAGGGTTAATATATTGTAAGAAAATAATCACCATTCGATTCTACTGAAGATATCTGAAATAATTTATTGGCTCAGAAGTACATTTGGTATATTTTTTTGACTTATACCAAACGCCTTTTCAAAAAAATCAAAAACTTTAGGGGCCCATATTTCGGGAACCCGAGCTAACTTTTCAAAACCCTTTGGCAAATTTGCTCTACTAGTAGTCTACTTTTATTTCGCTTTGCAAGTATTGAGTCTGGTTTTTTTGTTGCACAGTGTAATCATTTAAAAATTCGATTTTGAATTTTATGTGGCTTAGCGTTTTTGAATTTTAGGTTACGATATGTTTAACAGCTGTTTTATATGATTTTTTTTATATATCATCAACGTGTGTGACTTTCTCTACATTTGATTAAAAAAAAACAAGTATCTTTTACTATTCGCCGCTCGAGCATACAGCCAAACGCAATATTTTTTTTACCAAGATCAACCATTAATGATTCAACGCACAAGATCACTAACAATACAAGGTGTTAAAACTGTAAAATACATAGGAAATATAGTAAATTCTACAATAAAGTAAAAACAATTTAATTAAGCTGGTTATTATTAATAGAGCTCTGCGGGGTTTTTGACACACGTTAACGCACGAGAAATTTTAAAATTTATACTATTACGCACACTTAGGCTGGGATTAAGCTTAAACTTATTTTAGCGTTGTCTGAAACTCGTATTTTTCCGTTGAAAATTTTTTTTTATTATTTCTTTAAAGACCAACATTTTAAGCAAAACTAAGCTGTTCCGTCAAAACTTTGTATACAAACTTGGTAATAACGGCACAAATCTCAGATCACAAAAACCGAGTCTTACTAACAAAATGTTTGAGATAACGCACACTTTATCATGATGCATTTCCAAAATCTTACAATTATTCACACTCATGAAAATAATTGTTTAATAAAACACGAAGTATAAATTAGTTTTATTATATTTCTTTAGGTTCTTCCAAATTTTGACAGTTAATAGCGACCTAATAGCAAATAATTCTGACTTACCAGCTAGCAATCAAACCCTAGTTGATCTCGGAAGAGTAACGGTAACGGTAAAGGGTTATTGCAGACCTCGACATAAAAAAGATTCCTGGGGCGGATGGTATACTGGTCTTGAAGCAATGCTCTTCGAGGCTAGCTCGTCCCTTATGAAATCTTTTCAGCCCTTTATACCATGCCGGGGTGTTTCCCTTCGGCTGGAAAGTTGCGAAGGTAACGCCAATTCCTAAATGAAGTGGGTAATAACCCTGAAAATTATCGCCCAATTGCAATTTGCTTGTCACTTTCCAAAGTTATGGACAGCATGGTAAGTAACCATACTGTCAAGTCTTCAGAGTCGAGGTACCTTCTAAGCGACCGCCAGTATAGCTTCCGTAGAGGTCGCTCACTAGGGACTATCAGAAAATGGTAACGTTCCATTCACCATTTTAGCATTAGATATTTCCAAGGCATTTGACAGAGTCTGGCATGGTGCTTTCTTGTCAAAACTTGTTTCATTTTGTGTAGGCAAAAATGTATCTCGCTTTATATCGAGCTTTCTTAAAGATCTCATTATACGAGTTTTAATATATGAGGTTTCGTCAAGTTTAAAGTATAAATCGTCAAATCGTCAATGAGCCATTTTTGGACCCCAAAATCGTCAAAATAATAAATCTTCAAATCTGGCAGCCGTGCCTCGACCGCAATTAGTCGAGGGGGAAGGTTCTCACTAGTGACAGTAGGGTGTCCAATTCGATTGACTCCCTTTAGCACCGTCGCAGTTTGAGTCGTGTTTCGCTTTTTTATCGTTACAACAATGGGATATTTTCTGTTTGAATTAGGGTTCTAGTTCCCGAAACTCGTACGTTTGCTTGTTAAACGCGTTTTTCCTCAAGGCCCCATTCTTTTGTGGTCGATTTGCCGGTGCATAAGCCAATCCAATCACATTAAGCTTACGTTACGCGCACACCTCTAATTATTACATTGATTTATTTTTTAAAAGAATAATTTTTTTCAATATCATAAATAAATAAATTTTAATATAAAACAGTTAAACGAAAAAATTTAAACCAGTTTTTTAATAATATTTGGTTTAAATATTTACCCTTTAATTAATAAATAATAATTTAGATTTTTAAAAGATTTATTAAACAAATTTTAAAAAGGAAATGCGTTTTCCTGTTGTTTATAAATCAGGCCTTTTGAAATTAAAACCAACAGTAAACATTTTTATCTGTTATTAAATTAAGCATATTTTATATATTTTTCTAAATTGAAACCATTAAGTAGGTTTTTAGTTTTCACCAACAACAAAAGAAAAAAAAAACAAATTCTAAAATTCAACTCAAAACTTAAACACAATTCAACCCAATTTAAATGAATTTTTAACATACTTTTGTATTCCTTTTGTTTTCTTTAAAACTAGATTTAAAATTTATTATTTCGGTTAAGTATTTGGAAAAATGAGAGTTTGAGTATTCGTGAGTAGGGGATTTGTTTTTATTTTGCACTTAATTGTTACTTCCCGGGAAAGCAAGAGAAATTTTGAATTTTTCTGGATCCCAGAATGCAAATCTTTAGCATTCGAAGAAATGATGACCAATGGTACCAAGGGCTAAGAAAAAGTGTCTTATGCTAAGAACACAACTGGGACGAACGACGAATTTTTGGCCGCTAATATTTGTCGCTAAAAAAAAACCTATTTGTGGATATGGAAATACGACAACGACGAATATATCGATACTGAGGTGACCATATTTGGTTTCAGTTTTTACTTTTTACTTTAAGCATGTTTTATGTTTATTATGGTTGCGATCGAAACATGTCATGGTAACCTACCGGCCGCGGTTCGAATCCCGGCCACGGTCAAGAATGGAGGATTATCAATAACAATTTTAATTAATTTTCATGTTGTAAAATTCCTTTCTTCATAAAAATAATTTAATGAAAATTAAATTTAATGAACTTAAGCCTAATTAAATAATATTAAAAATTTGGATTAAAAACCATAAGTAGTTCAACAAAATAACCACAATACTAATTATTGTTTTATGTTAATTTTATAGAATTGAAAACAAATATACAAAATAGTCTATATTTTGATATTCTAATTTTCAATTCAATTCCAAAACATTCTAATACGAAGAAGTGAGTTTTGCAAGAAAAGCTCTTAAAGTTTACGGGCGATACAACATTCAGTTGTATGGTAAGTTACTTTTTGTGCATAACTTTGGATTGGATTGATTAGCCGATCAACACGAACATTTGACAGAACTTAAGTTTTACAATACTCAAGTCAAAAACGTAAAAAATTTAAAAACATGCTAAATCGACTTAGCATGTTTTGGAATTAAGCTGTTGATATATGAAATTGTAACGTTACTGACTGACTGATTTATCATCGCACAGCCTAAACGCCTGAAGATACAAAGTTGGAACTTGAGCTGGAGGTTGGTCTCTCACCAAATCGATCCACTAAGATGAAATTTTTGGAAATTCGAATGCTAAGGGGGTAAATCGGGTAAATTTCCTAACCTTATATCTCCTAAACTAAAAGAGATTAAAAAAATAAGCTGAAAACTGTCTGGTACTATTTTGAAATTCGGTCCTTTTGGGGAGTAAAACCTGTATTTTGGAACTTTTTTGTATACCCATCTATCCTTTAAACCACATTTGTAACTTATTTAAAAAATACAAATATAAATTTGGTACTTTCTTGAAACTCGAACGTTTAAAGGGTGAAAATCGTACCTGTTTTTGGTATTTTTTTTGCTAAGCATTTTTCTCCATATACAGTCAAACTTCCATAACTCGAATCACCATTATCCCAAAAAAAACTTCGACTTATGGAGACTTCGAGTTACAGAATTTTCTTGTTGAAAAGAGAATAAATTGCAAACTTGTGTACATTTTGTATTTTTTGTTTAAAACAGGCACTATTTGAAAGCTTCATACCTAAGCATGTAGGTATGTATTTGTAATAAACAAGTTACAATGAAGTAATATATCGGCATGGTTTGACTTCTAGCTGCTGTAAACCAATTGAGGACTGCTATGTCGATAATTTTGTATATTTGGGTCTTAATCATTTTACTAAAGAGATGAGATACTGACTCAAACGAGTTGATAATTAATGCCTTATCTTTAAAAATCTATGAGACCGTACTAGCTGGGACACCATATTTATTGTGTGCTTCCTTTTTCTTGAATCCACCCTCGACTTCTTTTATAAACTTATATTTCCCTCCATCGAAAAACATTATAAAACACGTTTACTTGCCATGAAATAAACACATACAAATAATTTTAACATATTTAGGCAAACCAAAAGACACACGTAATGTACAAAAAGGGATTTCCCCGAAAAAAAGAGCAAAGTAAAATATCCAAACCTGCTAAACAAGCAAAAGAAAGCGAAATAAATAAACAAAATAAACAAAACAAGCAAAAAACTTCGAGTTATAGAATACAAATTTGAGTAATTGGTTCGAGTTATGGAGAATTTCGAGTTATGGAAGTTCGAGTTACGGAAGGAGAATTGTATGTTGTTTATTGTTTTAGAGCTACTGCCAATCAAATTGGTTCGAGTAAGAGAAAATTCGAGTTAGAGAAGTTCGAGTTATGGGAGTTCGACTGTACGTATTAAATTTTGAGCTCCCACTACAATATTGAAACTTTAAAAGGGGGAAAAACGTATCAAAACAGGGAATTCTATTTCTTTCTTTTAGTTGTCCGTACATGTGGTACTTTTTTAATTTTCAATAATATTGAACTTAGGAACAAAATAGTATATGTGCAGGGTCCTGAGTGAATGAGAACCTATATGTTGGTACTTTTTTGTTAAAAACTAGAAACTAGACTTCAACATATAAATATGTCCATGGTCCATTCGGAACAATATCTGCGACAGGCATAATATTAACCGAAATTGAATCTATTTAAGTTATTTCAGTGACCTGATACAAAGTGTCAAAAAAATACCAATTAACCCTCTACTAGGACTTCGCCATGTTAAATTAACAAGTCCCCCTCATATAAAAAAAAAACTAGAAACTTAAGAACTGTCACGTGACAAGTTTGGTTTTAGTTTCCTTTCCCCTAGAGATGGTTTAATTAACCATTTAATTCAAACATTTTTCGTTTATAGTTTTGTTGGAGGTGACCACACTGAAAATGTTTTTTTCTCCGCGTGTAGCTAGAAGTAAGCAACTATTAGTGCGAGTATTGCGGGTTAGATTCTCACCAGAGACTCTTTTGCGACCCACTACAGCAGGTTGAACGTCTACGTTGCTAATGCTCGGTAACTTCATTTATAACTATAACTTGTAATTATTATCAAAGCTTTTTTCAGGAATACAAAACTTTGTATTAATTATTCATTAACAAATTTTATTTTTGATAAAATCACTGAAATTTATTGTGTTGGCAAAATTTTATAAATAAATATTATTAAAAAAAAATTCCTAAAAATGTTGCCTTAAATTCTCGGGAAATCCCAGAATCTAAAATCTCTAATCTAGAGGCTTATTGCTCATATTTTTGCAGCGTAAACACCTTAAACTTTTTAAAGTTTTAACACGTTTTTACTCCAAAGAAAACCAAAAACAAAAAATTTTAAGTACTAGTTTATTACCTAAAGAATAATTCTCATATGACTAAGCTAAGCCATAAAAGTATCTAGACACTACTCATATTTTTATGCGAGTAAATGCCCATGTAAATGACCCATTTTACAACCTCTACCTCAGTAGTAGTCTAACCTGTGGTTGTTTACCTTTATATTTACTTGAGTTTTGTTTTGTTTCTTTTAAATTGTTTATAATAAAAATATTGCAAACAACATTTTTTTAATATAAAAATACTTTTTGGAGTAGTTTAAATAATATTATTATTATTTTAAAACTTGTCTTAGATTCTCGCTTTTACCAGAAGTAGGCAGGCACATCGTTCTGCATGTTGATTTTGTTTGTTTGTTTTTTTTTTTTTTTTTGACTTGTGAATATGTATGACAGTCATTGTAGGTGACATTATTTATTATAGACGGTGTTGTCAACACTTCATGATCAAAAATGGTAACACTTTGAGCAAAAAAAAAATTGCAACCGTCCTTTAATAATTCATAAATTTTCACAATTTCATCATGAACAGTCTTAAAATAATCATCCGATAACTTTTTTAATAGGTCATTTACATAACAACGAAATCTAGTCGATTTCATTTGAAATCTTCCCCAAAATCTAGTGCGTTTACATTATACTTTTTTGACATTAGCGAGATTTTGTCCCTTATTGTGTAAATCGCAACGTAATGCCAAATAATTACACAGCAAGCAAAAACAAAGTCGTCAATATTTTGTAATTTTGTTGTGGCTTTCTACAGTTGCATCACTAAGAACTTCTAGATTTTGAGTAGATTTCGCCGAAATCTAGTCACGAAGTAGATTTAGTTTTGTATGGGAAATCTTGTCAAAAACAACTAGATTTGGCTCGAAATCTCGTAAGTACTAGATTTCGTTGTAGTGTAAATTGGCTATAAGTATTTTTATTCATTTTTAACTCTTTAAAGAAATATAAAATTGCTTGTTGTGTTTTTTCTTAATCAACTGTTATCTTAATCATCTCATATGTGAACGGCTTTGATTAACTTAATTGAACTTAAACGCGTTAAAAACCCAAGTGTAAAATCGTTTATTTTGATTATATTTTTCCAATAATTTCAATAAAATATTAGTTAAAAATCATTATAGCCGACGATTTACTATCATATTTACTGAGCTACCTAAACAAGAGCGGCAAGCGTTTTTTTAAACATGAAAATTCTATTGCCAATACATTTTTAATAAAATAAAACGACCATGCGATCTATCAAATAAAATTTTCCAGCCAGGTGGTGTTCAAATCGCGTTCAAAAGGATTGTTTCGTATAAACTGTGTGAACATGAAGTTTTGACATAAAACAGACGCTTGCCGCTCTTATTTAGGTAGCTCAGTTAGTCATGTGATTTAACAAAAACATCCCCGAAATTAAATTAAGTGACAGAGTTTTTAACTGTCTGTCCGACTTTTAAAATTTTCATAAAATTATAGATTTTAGGCAATCACAGTTGCATTTTCTTGTTAAGTAGCTGAGTCATATGATTTTGCATCTTTTTTGTGGGGTAGTGTGTTATTGACAAAAGATTTTGCATAATTTCGGATAGAAATCTTTCATATGTTCGTGTGAATGAATCGTACGATTGTGTACGAGCAACTCAAAAATATTTTTCAAATGAGTCTATAAAATAACTTTACGCTTCTGTAAGTGTCAAGTACTTTTGATTTAAAACGTAACTAGTGTAGTCTTTTTGTTTTCTATATTACAATTTCAATTGGGTTTTTCGAGATAAGCGCGTTTAAAGTTTTTGATTTGCTCTAATCACTTAGAAAAAATAACGATACATTCTTTTCAAATGGGGAAAGTACAAAAAAGATATAAAAATGATTTTTATACACAATATGAAGAAAAACATAGCGAACAATTCTGCATCTCTTACTCCAAAATTGTGTTTTTTGAAGCAAATGAAGTCTTGAAGCAAATGAGCGATATATTGTAATCAGTTACAGCAAATCTCGATCCACCAATACCATTGGCTAAAAGATTGATATTTGACTATATACTGCCAGCCGCAGTGCCGCAAATGGTAGAACTGCGAAGAATTCTGGCGTTGAGAATGAGGTTATTCCCGACACATGTTAATTTTACCCTCAATTTTATTTTGCTTCATGTTGTAAAGTTCCTTCCTTCATTAAAATAATTTCATGAAATTTAAATTTGATTAACTTACGCGTAATTTAAAAAAATATCGAAAATTTACATTTTTTTAATTTGTTATTTATTTTGATTTTGTAAATAAAAAACAGATCTTTTTGTATTTACACTAAGGTTGCCAGTTAATAATAAAAAAAATGGTTTTTGAATGCAAAAATTTTTCAAAATGCCAAAGTGTATACCACGGCAATAATATAAATTACAAGTGTAAGAGTTTTTTTTTACTTAAAACTAATTACCAGGGAAACCAAAGGTATGCAATTGCATGTTTTTCCTTGTGCGACCAAAGAAGGCAGAAACTTTATATTTATCCGTTTTAGAGCTTTTCATGAATTTTTGTATCGATTTGTTAGTGCATATTTTTGCATATTTTAACGTGTGCAGCATTTTTTTGCATAATTTATTAAAACAGCCTTTTTTCAGCATTTTTTAAGTTAATTGCTCATATTTTGCCTTTTTGAGGAATTTTTTAATACATGTTAAATTTTTTTTAGATGCCTACAGGAGATTTCCAAACAAATAAACAAAACAAAAATTTGTTCTTTGCGAAATTCTGGCTTTTCTGTTTTAAAAATCTATCTGTATACCCAACGTGTTGCTTTAAGTTCGCCATCTACATTTAATTTTTACTCTAAAATTGTAAGACAAAGCTGGTTGTCATTAAAGATAAATGTTAATTAAACTTTAAGAATAAAGAAAAAACAATTTAAAACGTTTATAATACATAGAAGTCTAGACCAACCTTTTAGCAGATTCAGATTTAGAATCACTGATCTAACGAAGTCCATCCGTTCGTCTGGCTGGTTGTCTGTCCATGTTAACCTTGTGTGCAAAGTACCAGTTACGATCTTGTAGATAATTTGATCAAAATTGGTAAACAAATTTTAATTGTACTAAGGACGAAGTCTATATAGAAAGTGAGAATCGGTCTGTAATTTCACATATTCCCCATAAAAACTTCTCTCTAAATTAGACAGACTATTTGTGTCCGTAAACTGTCTAATTATATGAGTACATACTTAGATTAAATTTTCCCCAAAAATATTTTACTGCAAATTAAATTCTTTTTGAATTGTTTCACATTTACCCAAATGCTCCCATCTATAAATAGCTTTAACTTCCTTTTAAATGTTAACATTAATAAAAAATTTAGTAACCGTCCCTAAAATCTCTTTTAGACAAAAAATCTTATATGGATGTTAATATCTATATAATAATATTCGTTTCCAAATAGGATAAAATCTCGAAAATTCGTCTGTAAATACTATGGTGTTTGTGATTTACCGATTACAATTTTAGGATTGTTTTTGTCAATTGGAACTGTTAATAAATTGTTTGATATTTTGTTTTTTAATTAACAATTTTTTTTTTTTTGTGGCATATTCTTAACAATTTTTAGGGCATATTTCTGGTTTCCCTGCTCATTACGTACTTGTCTGTGCTTGCCTAAAGGTATACATGCGTTATAGAAACAAGCCATAAATTGAAAAAAGTTTTATTTTGAATATACTCCCAATTCTTTCAATTACAAATGTAATTTAAATAGGTTTTCTGCTTTGTTTCTGCAGTCAATTTTTTTTCCAAATTTGTAGTTCAGTGTTATTTGTTGTTAAAATAATATGTTGCCTTTTAACCCATTTACGCCCTCCGTACTCATATGAGGACCGTTCTTTTTATATCCACAAAAATTTGTTTTAATACGTTTTATGTCGTTTGTAATCAAATTTGCGTTACCAAAGAGTGTACCTTAAATAAAAATATTATATTTTGTGCGTGTATGCCTAAAGTAATAAGAAACAGTGGTCTAAATTTCTCTTTTGATATCTTATTTGAAGATCAAAACTGCGTCCTTATTTTTTTTATATTTGCATTGGGGTTTTATAAAATATTTGAGAAGATTCAACCGAAAGGAGAGGAACTTTAGCATGGTGTCCCCAAATGGGTCCAATGGGCAGATAGCTATATTATTTTTTTTTTACTTTGGTCAAACGTCATTCATTTGTTTTGGATACACAAATTAAAATTTCACAGCAATCATCTTCTAAATATATTGCAAACGGTTTTTAACATAAACTATATTTTGTATATGTTATTGAAAGTTGTCTTCATGATTTTTAATTAGGGAAATCCCCTTTGATTGGACTAGTTTTAAGAGTGGAAAACAATTATTTTTTTTTGCATCATTCATAAAGTGTATCTTCGACGTTAACTATCTATAAACATTTTGGCTGGTGCTTTTCGTGTAATTCTTAACAATGGCGAAACAATCTTTTAACTCTGCAAATAAATATCGAGGTCTTCAGGAAGCTATTGCAAGTATTTTTGAAGACAGTGACTCTGATGATAATTATGACTTATTGGCGATTCCTCCAGACCCGAGTATTCTCACAGATGAAGATGAAGGTGATGAAGATAATATCCATGGAAATGTTTTTCCGCGTGACATCCCAGGAACAATTGAAGTTATTCAAAATAAAATCAACAACGATGAATGGGATAGCAGTGATGACGAACCTTTACAAAAATACAGGAAATTTCATATGAAGGAACCAAGTTGGCGTAAATTGGATGGTTCCCACACAAGCAAGCCATTAGAAAAAATCAACGTGCAACAGCGAAAGGAAAATGTTGTAAATGATCTTACAGGTCAAACACCAGTCAACATTTTCGAGAAATTTTTTGATGGAGAGGTTCTTGATATGATTATCCTGTACTCAAAATTATATGCTGCACAACATAATAATCATAATTTTTAAATAACCGCAGGTGAACTAAAAGTGTTCTTTGGCATTCAACTCTTGACTGGATACGATTCGCTTCCACGAGAGCGATTATACTGGAGTCTAGATGAAGACTGCGGTGTAACAGTTGTTCCAAAAGCAATGTCTAGAAACAGATTTATGGAGATAAAAAATTATTTGCATTTTTGTAACAATGAGGCAGCTTCTAAATCAACCGATAAAATGTTTAAATTACGACCACTTGGTGATTTACTAATTCAAAAATTCCAGCGGTGGGGTGTTTTCCACGAAAATCTATCCATAGACGAATCAATGATTAAGTATTTCGGACGCCATCCAGCGAAGCAATTCATAAGGGGTAAGCCAGTACGGTTTGGATATAAAAATTGGATGCTTGCAAGTTCAGATGGCTATTGTTATGCTTTTGACGTGTATTGTGGAAAATCAGCAGGAGAAGCAAGTAATGAACCTTTGGGATCGAAAGTGGTCAAGAACTTGTTGAAAAAAGTAAATGTTGCACCACATGAGCATATCGTCTATTTCGACAATTTTTTTACCAGTCATTCCTTGCTGCAAGATCTGCAAAAAGCTGGTTATCGTGCTACAGGTACCGTAAGAGAAAACAGAACGAAGAAATGCCCCGTAGTGTCTGTCAAGGATATGAAGAAAAAAAAAACGTGCAGAATTTGACTACCGATTTGATGCAGCCAATGAAATTTTGAGTCGACCAAGCTGACCAATCAATTGCATCATATAGAATAGCTGTACGAGGCAAAAAATGGTGGTGGGTTATATTTACCTACATGCTAGATTTGTCTGTAGCAAATGCCTGGCGTCTTCATCTCTTGACTGCCGAAGAAAAAATGGATCAGCTCCAGTTTCGCCGAAGTATATCCAGAACTTATTTGCGCAGTGAAAAATCTGATGGAAGACGGCGGAACCCTTCATCAGAGGTATCATGTATGAGACTAGATAATATTGGGCACTTTCCCCAAAAGCTAATAAGCAAACTGCGTTGCGCTTTATGCCACAAAAAAGCTCGTTGGGAATGTAAAAAATGCACCAAAACACTATGTATTGAAAAAGGATGTTTTGAAAAATATCACATATAAGCCCATCGACCTCATTTGGGGACGGCCCTTTTTCTCCTCTTTGAAAAATTTTTTTTCTTATTTTCTTTATTTCGAATATTAATTTAGCTGCTAAAGGTTACTGAAATAAAGTTGTTTTTAAAAATTTCTTTCTAGTTTATACTTGGGTCCAAATGGGTTAAGCTTTGATTGTCATTTGTATAAGTAAAATAATGTTTTGCCTACTTGTTGTGTCAACACCACAGTACAGATTGTTCTGGTAGGAATGTTGTAGCAAAATATTTGTTGTGAAGTCTTTAAAAATAAAAAAATTTATAACGGTTTTTGTGTCATACTTAGTAACTGTCTGTTCATCGATTTGCCAACGAAGACTTTGATCGCTTAACTTACATTAAAAACAAAAACAAATAATAAAAAAGTATTGCTTTTGTTTTACATGTAAGTTAAGCGAAAGAAGTCTTCGTTCGAAACCGATGAAGAGCCCAAAAATATTTGTTATTAATTTACATAAAGATTCATAGAAGAAGGTTTAATAAACTACTAGACGTTAAGATTAGGTGTGAAAAGGGTTTATTTGATCTTTTGGTAAAGTTCGAAACTAGATTAAACTAGATAAAATTGTGACCTGTCTTTGTTTTTACAGTAAAGGTTATTAAAGTGAAAATCTTTGTGTTTATTTATATACATATTTGCAATAAAATAACTCAAGGGTTTTTTAAAGGGAATAAACGAACGCGTGTTTTTAAAAGTTTAAAGCGTTAATTTATAAAAAATTAATGAAAACAAAAGTTATGTATACAATTTATTCAGATATTAATGTGTTTTTTATAAGCAAATAAAAATGTTAATTTATGTTTGTTAGATATCTAGTTTAATAAATTTTTTTATTAGGAATTAATCCAATAAAAAAACAAACAAAAATGCAACCCACGGAAATTCGTTTGATTTTAAATCGGGTTTAATGACTTGAAAAAGTTATTTTTAGCTTTAAATGGCCGAAAAAAAAGTTATTTATAGAAACAATTTTCGAAATTGGAATGTTGATATTACAATTTTAGTAATTTTATACAGATTAAATGTTCTTTTACAATAGGGCTCTAATTTAGTGCCCATCAACGCATCAATTCGAAGAGATAGAGGACTTTTACATTTGAGTAAAAAAATTACATTTTTAAAGACTCGTTTTGAAAACCATAAAGATTGGAAAAGTCTTAATTAGTATTTTAAAAGCGAAATTTTTTTTTTTTTTTAAATTTAAATTTTTTTTATATTTGAATATAAGTCCTCGATATAAACAATTTTGTCACGAAAAGTATTTTATGGTTTAACGGCCAATTTCACCAAGTTCAGTTATAATTAACTATCAAACATATTGTTAACTGAAAGTTACACGAATAGTTAGTTTCAACTGAACTTGGTGAAATTGGCCTTAAATCAAAGTATAATTTTAATTTTGCTTTTATTTTCAACTTTTTTTTTGCGATGTTGCATATAATTCTCAAATACATGGGAAAATAATGAAAAAATAAATTGGGACCTACTTCTAGCCCTCTACCGCAGCATCAAAATTTTGAAAATGAGATCAGTTGGATGAATTTATGAAACATTATGTGATACACAATTAATATTTTGTTGTAACTCATTACAAAGTCATGGCCATACAAATGCATGTTTTTCCTCGAACGTTTAAAACTTGGTGAATAAGCTATTTTTCCATATCAAACCTTTTTCTAAAAATGGCAAATTTTTGCATATTTTGTCGTTAATGCATTTTTTGTCTTATATAGTGGTTAAGAATGCATATTGTGCTAATTTTTGCTGAAAAAAGCATAGTTTTGCATATTTTTTGTTGATTTTTGATTTTATCAAAAGAAAAGAGGTTGTATCACTTAGGTAAAAATTCAAAAATTATTATAAAAATTATATTGAGAAGAAAAAATTACTTTGCAAAAATTTAAAAATATTGTTATTTTAATGCTTCGATGCGTTCGATTTGTATCTGCTTTATTTTTTTAATTGATTTTGATGTTTTTGTGTTTTACGAAAATTCAACAATTAGTGTCTTAATTGTCTACAATTTTGGTACCAGAAAAAGAGAACGCCAGCCTTTAAATTTCTTAAGAATAGGTTACATTTCTGCAGCACTTTTTTTATTAAGCAAAAATTCTTAAGAGAACGTCTTTTTTGAACCAATTTTTTCAATGCGATAACAAATATTTTTTTGTTAGAAAATAACAAAAAATTACTTAAATTATTTTAAAATGTACATATGTATGTCAAAATTAAAAAAAAACCAAAACGGAAAGTAAAGCTTTGTTCACACCTATTAAATATTTGCAAAAGCAAAAGCAAACCATTTTGCTAGATCAAACATAATTTTACAGTTTCTAAATGACATTATTCAATTATCTTCTTTTCAAATAAAGTTTTGTTAATCAATATAAATTGTTAAAAATAAGAAAAGATAAACTCACTGTTTATTGTTGGTGTTTTGTTTAAGCTTTGATATTGTTACTTACGAGTAAGACTTTGAGTGTTTAAAATTCTTATTCGCTTTGGGGTTTTATTCGTATAATATTTTTAGCTTTTCTAAAATCTTAGGAAAAGGTTTCCTAATGAGCTGGCCTAAGCAACCAGTGAAATGCGCATAGAAGCTAGCTTTCCCTCAACAATAAATTTCAGTGTATTTATCAAATATGAGAAATTGGGAATTTAGCACGTCATACAGAAATCGTATTAATGATAAATTTTGTAATCCCGTAAATAACTTTGATAATAACACTTAAGTTTGCTTAATTTACTGGTCACGCTTTTTTGGATCTTTTCGTCAAATATTTGTTAGGTCTGGTATGTTCAGACTGTATATAAAATTGTTTTGGCAGTTTCTCTTTAAATAATAAGCATATTTTACTAATTTTTTAAGCATATTTTGAATTTTTTAAGTATGTTTCAAGCGCATATTTGCCAATAATAAAAGCATGAAATTCCACGCCCTACTCATTACACTGAAAATATCTACATATATATTTTTTAATTGAAGTGCAGATTTGAGAAGAAGTGGAATTCCTTAGTTCAGTCATATCTTAAATTAAAACAATTTCCTAAGCTTATATTTATAAGTCGCCAAACAGGAATATGAAAACATTTCTACCTATTTGTCGTGTTGGTGCTCACGCCCACATAGGTATTTTGGCGAACACACTTTTTTTCTACCATCCCACCATTTTTATAGCATTTTTTTTAATATATGAGTCCGATTTCCGATTTTCCTTTCAGACTCGGCAAGTTAGTTGCGCAAGTTCCTTGCCAAGAACAACATTTTTTTTACCCTAACCTTACCGCTAACATTAACAAACCAAGAGTTGCGCAAGAGACTTGCGCACATAACTTGCCGAGTGTGAAAGGGATCTAACCACGTATGTAATTTTTTTCTTTTTCTTGACTTTGAGTTATTAAAAATGTTTGAATACATAAACTAGAATTTTTGCAACGACATGGACTAATTTTGATTTTTAATACGAAACAATTTAAATTGTATATTTTTGCTAAAAGACTTTATTTATTCTCGTTAAAAAAAAAAAAATTTAAATACATACGTTGTTTTACAAAACACATTGGACATTTTTTAATATCACTATGTATTTCAGTTCTAAGAACTTATAATTGGTTTAGATCAAGAACAATTTTGTTTGACAAATACTGACCGTATTGACACATGTTGTTTTATTTGGGAATATTTTAAGTCTTTCGATTGTTTTGTTTGTTTGTTTGTTTTTTTTTTTTTAATAAAATAGAATTTAAATTACTCGTGTTTAGACAAATATAAACCCCAATTGTCAAATTCGTATGTATGAGCCAAATTTTGTACATGTGTGCGTCAAATTGTTTTTGTTTTATATGGAGACAATTTTGACAAGTCGGATATTTTAATAGAGCAGCATGTCTACACTCCCAAATTAGTCTACCTTGTGTTAATGTACCTTGAAGAATTTCATATGGAGCACTTTTTTAATCTATTAAAAAAAATTGATTTTGAGAGCCTATTTCAAAATTCCATTTAAATATCAATTCATATTTTTATTTGACATGAAAAACGAATTCTACACATAACTTGATATTTAAATAGAATTGGTGAAATAGGCCCTAAGACACAGATATTTAAATGCCAATTTTTAACGCAAACGAAAACTATCTTCAAATATCATTCTTGATAAAAACAGATTTTGTTGAGAACAACAAACTATGTTTTTCGTTGTTTTAAAATTACAATGAATTTTTTTGTAAATTAAATAATTTACTTTACTCATCGTAGTAGATGAAATTCAAATGTTTATAGTATAAAATGTAAACGTGTTTGCAATATTTATGAATAAAAAGTAAAAGTTAACAACTAATGGAAAAAAATATAAAAAACACGAAACAGGAGAAATTTATAAATCGCAAAATAAAAAACAATTTTTTTTTTTTAATAAAAAATGCAAAAAATAAACAACTTGAAGTCAAAATTCGTAAAGCACACAAAAACAAATATCTTTGAATCAAAGTTAGATGTTGCCTCTACATCTGCGAGATGCGGTAAAACATCTTTATATAAAACTTGTTCAATGAGTTAAAATTTCATTAATTTAACGCAAATCTGCTGAAAACAGGAGAAGATTCAAATATAGATGAAACACTAACAAAAACTTACCATTTCTTTGGTTTTGAAATTGTCGTTGTTGTTGTTGTTGATACTGTTGTATTTGCGGTTGTTGTGTTTGTTGGAATTGAGATTCATAAAAACTTCTTCGGTGGGAACTGGGTATTGCACTCCAACAACAAACAAATGGCATTAACACTATTAATAACAATAAATTAAATTGCCAATCCATTGTATTGTTTCAGATTCTGAATTCTTTTAAGCTGGTTCAAAAGGTTTATGTATCTTTTAGGTTTATTTTTCTAACGTTACACTTGAGTTAAGACTTTTTAACGATTTAAAGTTTATATCTATATTTTCTTAGCCGTTATTTTAATTGTCATTTAACATTTGACAAAACGCGTAAAAAGATTTTTTTGTAATACAAATCATTTTAAATACAAACTGAAACTCATTACAGATTTTTCTTAACAGTTTTAGGTTTTTTTATTACATCGTGTCTTTTTAAACACATAAATTGACATGTCAATCTGACGTTTGTTTTATCGTTTGTTTTATGCTGCTGCATTTATTTTTTCTTCTTTTTCGGGCTTCTTCTTATTTAGATCCATGCACCACCAAGTTCAAGGTAAAATTAAACCATGACTAGCATACGTAAGAAGTTTTATACTGACGTTAAAATCACCAGCGTATTTCAAAACGAAAAAACCAAGACTTAAGAGTGGTTTCTACCATAAACGAAGAGACCAAACATGTTTGAACTTAAGAGTAGTTTCTATAAAACAACAACTAACAATGTTAAGAAAAACTCTCTTTTTATAAAGAAAAAAACACTAAAGAGTTAAATTAAAAGGGGTTTCTTAAGCATAAAAGTGTGGTGTGCACATGCTTAAAAACTTTTGCCACTTGTTTTTTATTTTATTAGGGATAGTTAGTTAAAATAATTTTTATACTTATTTATTTAATTAATTTTATAAGTTTTACATTTAATTGGAAATTCTGTTAAAAATAATAAAAAAAAAGTTTTTGCTTAAGTCTTTTGTTTTAGTTTTCTATTTAAATTTTACTTAAAATGCAATTATAAAATTTTTAGCATTTATTATACTTTTTTATACCCTCCACCACAATAAGTTGTGAAGAGGGTATACTAAGTTTGTCATTCCGTGTGAAACTTTTTTATTATTCACTTCAGACCCCATAAAGTATATATATTCTGGCTCCTTGAGTAATTTTAAGTCGATTTAGCCATGTCCGTCTGTTGAAAACACGCTCACTTTCGAAAAACTCATTCATTCCGTGTGAAACTTTTTTATTATTCACTTCAGACCCCATAAAGTATATATATTCTGGCTCCTTGAGTAATTTTAAGTCGATTTAGCCATGTCCGTCTGTCTGTCCGTCTGTTGAAAACACGCTCACTTTCGAAAAACTCAAAAGAAATAAAAAAAACTGGGTGTCGAATTACTTGTAGTAATCCTAAGCAGTTTGGGTTGAAGTCCAGCCAAATCGGTTCAGCAGGATCAGAGCTATGAATCAAAATGTGGAACCACCACTTTAAAAAATTGATAATTTTGTTACAAAAACTTACATAAATGATTGAACAATGCACGAAATGATATGAAATTTTGCAAATATTCGTCTTATTTGACTGGAAATCACACTGTAAAATTTCATGAAGATCGGTCCATAATTTACCCTAGGCCCCATAAAAACCCCCTTCCCAGAAAACAGTTTAGTACGCCTAAAACCGTAATTATTAATGCTATCATAACAAAACTTGGCACGTCACAGTTTTCCAAGACTAGAAATGACACTGTGAAATTTCATGAAGATCGGTCCATAATTTACACTAGGCCCAACGTAAACCCCCTTCCCAGAAAACGGTTTAGTACGCCTAAAACCGTAATTAATAACGCTATCTTAATATAATTTTGCACGTCACAGTTTTTTAGGACAAGAAATGACACTGTATAATTTCATGAAGATCCGTTCATAATTAACCCTAGACCCCATATAAACCCTACTCCCGGAAAACAGTTTAGTACGCCTTAAACCGTAATTAATAGTGCTATCATAACAAAAGATGGGACGTAACAGTTGTATGAAACTAGAAATAATTCTCTAAACTTTCGTGAAGATCAGTCCATAATTTACCCTAGGCCCCATATAAAGCCCACTCTGATAAATTAATTAAATACGCCTAAAATCGTAGCAGATATATCTATTGTGGTAAAATTTCTTCTAAATTAGTTTCATATGGCCAGAAATAAATGTCATGCAATTTTCTCATATACGGTCCATAACTTACTTTAGATCATATATTTTGCAGCCTTCTGAAATTCACCGTAAACGCTAAAACTAATTTCACCACTATATTTATGTTTTTTAATACCAGAAATACCTCTACGGAATTTTGGGATGATTGGTTCCTAACTTACCATGGCTCCAATATAAATCCCCCTCCTGAAAATCATTTAAGTTCGGCTTAAACTGTTACGAATCAAGATATTTTACTCAAGATTGTCGGTCAATAATTTAATATAGGTCTAAGCCGCAACCAATTTTAATGCTGATGTCTGTTTTTATAAAGATAAATTAATAATAAATAGACATCATATAGATATCACTCCTGAAATATTCAAATTTTCGGTGGAGGGTATCAAAGATTCGGCACAGCCGAATATAACACTCTAACTTGTTATTTCCTTTAAAAAATAATTACAAAATTGTTTTTTATTTAATTAATGATAACACTATGCTAGTTGAAAAAATAGACAAGCCGGGCACATGGCGTTTTAACATAATTCGGGTACGCTGAATCCAATGGTTTCAATTATTTATTTTAATTCATTTAATAGAAATTTTAATAGAATCTTACAAATAAATCAACTACTATATTGCCTTGTTCACTTAGAATATTAATTATTTTTTTTTTATTTAACTTGAATGAACTGAGATAATTGAATCAAATAAGCGTTTATGGTAATTATTTTTTTATTGAATCAAGTAACAAATTGTTTAAAATCGTACGTTGTTTTTTTTTTATCACATTTTTAATTAAATAAGTCATTAAATAAGAAAAGTCACAATTTAAAATTTTTACAAATTTAAGTAATATTTAACTTCAAAATAATAAATTAATTATAAAACCTTCGTTTGTAAACTTCTTTTAAAGACGTTTTTTTTTTAATAAATATCTATAAAAAGCATTTATCTCTTAATTTTCAAAAATTATGAATCCCGAAAAATTCCGATATCCTGTAAAATCCCGGGATCCCGTAAAGTCCCGGGATCCCGAAAAATCCCGGAATTCCGGGATTTGATTTTTTGTAATCCTGAATCCCGGGACTTGCGAAGACCAGTCCCAATTGGCATCCCTAATTTGACGGCTTTCCTGCAATAACATTTTTACAAAGTGTTAAATTAATAAGTCCATGCTATTTTGGCCCCGGGCAATGTCGGGTTTTCACAGCTAGTTAAATATAAAAACTATAGCGATTATTATCTGAAACACTTCACCTCACTTGAAAAATCAAAAAAATTTTATATGAACAATTTTTGAAGGCAAGGTTAAAATAAATAACCCCGTATTTAAGAAAAACTCACAAAAAATGCAGCAACTAAAAATGTGCTCAAGTTGATTTTTGCCTTATTTGAGTTAACGGCAACTTTAAAATCTTCACGTGAATAATATTTGAAAAAAGAACTTAAAAGAAAACTATAACCGCAGAGAAGTAATAATTAAATAAGAATAGAGTAAATTTTCGGAAATCACCTTTATTTTGCTTTAATTGCTTTAATACAAAACAAACAAAATTAACTTAAGCACTTTATTCTTATTTCCACTGTTTTAAGAAATTCTTCAACTCCAAAGAAACACTTTTGCTTTTAACATAAGTCTACACAGTACGAAATCAAAGAGCACAACTTAAGAGAGAAAAGCGTAACAAATATCAATCTTTTTAACACATTGCCCGACTAGAGCTAAAAAACGTTCTACAGCTGAATCAGTCGCAAGAAAAAACTAAAAAATGGTAAAAAAAAAAGGTTTAAAGTAAATGTCAAAAATAATTCTAAAATAAAAACAAGTACGAAAATAAGGTCAGTCAAGCCCGACAATATGATACCCTACACCACAGTATATACAGAAAATTTTTTTGACAAATTACGGCCAACAAAGACCTGTTAAAAAGGACTATGGTCAGTATATGGGACCCTGATACAGTGGTTGTTATAAAAGTAAAGGTTAATTTTGAGAGTTGTATTTGTATGGGAGTTGTGGTCAAAAATGGAGCGATTTCTATAAAATATGATAAGACTATTATGGTTGCAATAGAATATTTTTAGGCCAAATTTAATCTTAATATCAACAGAATAAGATGGTTAATGGGCACGAAGAGTCTATTTCAAAAGAAGTTTGAAGGGGACTATGTGAAATTATAGACCGATAGACTCAATATTTTCAATAGGCTTCGTCCGTATGACAATTAGAATATATTGCTAGCTAAAATACATAAAGATGTAACTAACAAAAATATAATTTTACAGGAGAAGAGAAAACTTTGTAAAATGAAAACTACACACGTGTCAGAAAAACGTGCATTGATAAGTCGTCCTTGGAATTCTTCAAACAAGTTTCAAAGAAAATAATTTCATTACCCTGCGGGAAATTTGCTTCAATTATTTTTAAAGCACTTGTCCCGTGACCAGTGAATACAATTTTATTATAAAACGTGATAGGTGATTCTATCTGGTATTACCTTATATGAAGGGAAACGATCATATTAACATGGTTCACACGGGACAATATCTGCTACAGGCATTATATTAACCAAAATCGAATGTATCCATTTAGGTTATTTTTGTGACCTGTCACAAAGTGTCAAAAAGGTGCCAAATAACCCCCTCCTAGGCCATCGCCATGTAAAAGTGGCAAGTCCCCTTCATATAAAATTTTAGAACTAGAATCGGTCCCTTCCACTTTAGAACTGCCCCGTGATAAGTTTGGAGTTAGTTCCCTTTCCCCTAGGGTATATTTTGTTAGAGAAAAAATATGGAGTTACAACGTTTTGCATTTATCAAATGAAATTTTGTCAAGACATGTAGTTTAATGACATTCATAATAATCAATCAAAAACTAGATTTTAAATTTTTGGTTAGTTAAGCCTTTTTGTATTTTAGCTAACGATATACATACATCCCAAACAAATTTCTTCAAATTTTCTATGAAATCGCGACCGGGATTTTTCGTACAATGTTTTAATAAGCAGACAATCAGCCAGTTAGATGGACGGACGGATATCGTTAGATCGATTTGGAAAGTAATTTTGTCGATCGAGGTTTTTTGTTTGCATATGTTTTTTTTTTTTTGTTTATATAAAATCTTGCCCTAAGTTTTTAAATAAAAAATCCACTTAACTTTTTTTCAATTTTTAAACGAGAAAGTCGTACTTTATAAAAAAGAAAACTATGGAACAAAAAAATAAAATTTAACTTTACAATGAGAAAACTTCTTGACAATTGTTTTTTTATGATACTGATAAAATTAAACCTGAACATATAATTCAAAGACTTTTGATATATTTCAAGATGTTCCTTATATTTTAATGTTTCACAGATCAGTCAATTGTTTCTCACAAATGACATGAACAAAATTATCTATTTCATAAAAAAATATACTTTTCTAATTGTAACACAAAAATGCATTAAAAATGCTAAAAATATTTCATAAAACCGCTTAATAATATTTTAAAGGTAAGTTTTACAGTAAAAACAAAAAAAAATTTAACCACACAATATTGTCAGCACATGTCATTAGAAATTTCCAAAATTTCTTTTGGAAAGACACATAAAAATTGTATATATTTTTCCGTTTAAGGTGGGTGGGGGTTGAGGTGGGTTGGGATGAGCACCAATTCATATTTCTTCCCCTGTACACACAACTGCATAACTATATAAAACAAATATCGGTTCTTTCAGTAAGGCTGACTTCCAAAACGTACATACACAAGGTTGTATACAGTTTTACTACAGTATTCTAACCAAGCACATGCACAAAGTACCAAAACAATGCAACTATGTGCTTTGTTTTTTTAAACGTTTTGAAATATAAGTGATGCAATGTAAAATATTAATCTGTATTGTTGGAAATAAAATTTTAAATGTCACAAAGCATCAACTTTAAAACAGATGCTCTGATTGCTCTTCTGCTGCCGTATTAATACTTAACAGTGATGTTTTGGAAGGGTTTGCATTGTATATATATTGTACTGTGGCGTTATGAAACATTATACTTATTTTAACATAAAGCAATTAACGTTTTGGAAGTCAGCCTAAATAGCTGCAATTTGGCATTCAAATATTGGGCATATATTCAGTATAAAAATAAAAATAGCTTAATAGAAAAAAGTACCAACGATATTAATATATTCGAATTTCCAAAAGGTATCAAAATTTGTATGAGAGCTTTTAAAGAGAAGAGAACATAATTTAAATTTTATTTTTATCTTTATCTTTATTACTTAAGAAGATAAATTGTTTACCAAAAAAGTACCAAAATTATATTTTTGCCCTTTTTTATATCCAAAATGTGCAAATTTCAAAAAAATACCAAACACATGACAATTAAATGTTCGATTCAATAAAGGTATTTTTTGAATTTTACGTCTACCTCTGTTAGATCACGAGATATAATGCTACTAATTTTAACCGATTTTACCCATTTCTAACCCCTTATGAATTGAATTTCCAAATGTCTCTACTACAAAATTTCAATATTCAAGTGTCTGGCTTAAGTTGTTTGGGCTGGGCGGTGATCACCCAGTCAGTCACGCTTATCTTATAAAAATATATGAAATCACTAAAAATGATCTGGTTACTAGGGTGGCAGGTTGTGGCAGCTGAAATTTTAAAAACGTATTTTTATTTTTTCTCGCTGTAAACATTTCCTCTCAAGTCTATTATTTTGTCGATTTACGATTTTTTTTTTTTTTTTTTTTTTTTTTGTTTGCGTAATTAAATTTTTTTTTCATCATAAAAATATAGTACCGGGACCAATCGACGCAGTATTTTTTCTGATAAAAATGATACAAAAAACGTATTTTCGATTTTTGTCAGTTACAGCGTTATTTAATTCCTGCGACGAATTTTTAGCTCAAATTTATATTTTAGTTTATTATAAATCACTAGAAACTTACATCTTAAATTCCAAAATCTTAAGAATGTTCACACTTTTTGTATTATATATGTAGATCAAAACCAAATGTCAAAGTAATTAAAATCAAATTTGACAGTTTAAGTCAACCATGCTTTTCTTCTCTCCCTCTCTCCAAAAAGCTCAGACTTACTGAAAAAAAACCAGCGCTTAAAAAATGGAATCAAAGTAGAAAAACTGCCATTTCTTCCTCTTCTTCATTTGTCATTGGCCAATAAAATACTGTTGCTTTTACTTCTGATTACTTAAATGTAAACATTCGCTGTCAAAACCAACTCAAAAATCAAAAAGTTGTGTATAAATTTTCGTTTTTTGTCGACAGTTTTTGTTTTCGACTGCAGTTTTTTAAACCCTGAAGAAAACTTTCATAATAGGTGCGTTTGAGTACTTTTAAATGAAAAAATTGTAAAATTTGCTCTCACAAAAAGCTGTTGTCCAAAAAAGTACGAGAACGCAAATTTTGCAAAAATTCGTAAAATAAAGCCACAAATAATTGTAGTGTTGAAAAATGTTTACACTTTTGACTACTTAACTCGTTTTCTTATCGGTACTAGATTAAATACTTTTTATAACACAAACATTTTTGGTAAATACAAACAAATTATTTTATGTAATCTTTCATATTTGTTTGTTTTTTATTTTATTTGATGTTACTAATTTGTGGCGGGTTAATTTATTCAAAAGAACATGAATAATTTTTTGCTATTGATTACTAAAGTACCAAAGTACTTAACACTTTTACAACTCTAAAAAATTAATATAACAAAAAAAGTTTAAAATTTTGGTATTTATCCAAATAAATGCTTCACAAACAAGTTTAATAAATTAATATTTATTTACATTTGGTTTTTGTTTAATTTTTATTTAACAATTTTTTCACAATTTGTAAGTTAATTTTTGTTTGTTAATTTTTTTTGTTTACCTTTTGAAACATATGTTTTTTTGTTTTACTAAATTTTACTGCAAAAATTTCTGCAGTAAAAATTTGTAAATACTCAGACAAGAACTGTTACTTTTCGCTCTCAATTTGTGTTCTCATTTACTGCATTTTGTGTACTCGAACGCAATTTCGTAAAATGCAGTAAAGTTCAGTAAAAAATAGTAAAAACTTTTGTGTTCTCGAATGCAGCTAATATAAACTCAGACTTAGAACTACAATTTGACAGTAGAGAATTACTCGTGGAGATGGAAAGTGAAAAAAGTCAGGGTGTGAATAACAATTTTGGCCGTAATGAAAACTGAAAAAAATTACAGAAATTCAATGTTCGAAATGAAAATCTTGACTGTAAAAAATTAATGAATAAAATAGAACTTAAAGTTAAATTACACATAGATTACACATGGGCTACACATTCAAGTAAAAATTACACACAATATGTGTAATTACACATGGATGGGCAACACTGAATATTAGGGAAATAAAAGAGACAGTGTTTCCATCATCAAATTTAAAACAAAAAACCTTAAAACGTTTATAAGTTAAAACGCTGATTATAAATACGAATTTTTAACAAAGCTAATTTAGGCTTAAAATGTTATTTAACAAGTTTTTTTATGAAAACGGCTGTAAAAACCAAAATAAATATTTGCACATTTCATAATAATTCCCAAAATGCATATTGATAATAATTCACAATGCAAAAATGGTCAAAAAGAAAGCTTTATTAATGCATTTTTTTATTCTAAACACACACAAAAAAAATTTTTGGTAAGAACGTGATTGAAATTTAAAGTTTTTATTTCAATCACTACTGAGTCCATTCAATAAAATTATTTTAAGGGCAACAACGCAATAGTCAAACAAAATGTAACTTACGTCTAGTAAAACTTTATTTTTACTAAATTTATAAGACCATTTTAATTGAATCAAATAAAATTTGACAAAGGTAACATACAAGTGAACACTTAATTCTCGATAATACAGCACATGTGTTACATTTTTGTATAAATATCATTTTCATACCCTTTAAATAGTAAATAAGATATACTAAGTTTGTCATTTCATTTGTAGCATCAAGAAATATTCATCTAATAATTTTATACATATTTAAGATGCTTGCTTTATTCCAAGATGATTAAGCCATATTTGTCGCTCAACTCAATAGAAAGAATAATATTGGTTACAAGCTTACTAGGCTTCTAGTAGTTCTAGGCAATTAGAAATTGAAATCAGTATAGTCCCTTAAAGCATTTTCCCACCTGTCAACATCTACCATTAATTTGCGAAGATGTTGAAATTAGTAACTTCAAATACGGCGCCAGATTGAGAAAGTTCTCTAGTGAAACTTCGAACTCGAGAAATTAAAAGACTTTAAGAGCCCTGTAATTTTGGATGTTTGTCGCATTCCAGGTATGCGTGCACCTGATTTGTAATACCACAAGGTGAAAAATCCTTGCAAAGATCCCCACACCCCCGGGTGGAAGGGAAAGTATATACATAAGTTTGTCATTCCGTTTGTATTTTTTACAACTTTAAGGCCCAACTATAATATTCATAAGCTGGCTTAAGCTACTGTCAAAAATTAACAAAAAGCCTCTGAAAAGCATTAAAACAAACAAAAATAAAATCAAAAAATATTTCATTCCGTACGGAAAGTGCGATCTGTTTCGCACCTTGCTTAAGCAAATGCCAGTTTTATGCAATTAACCAAAAAGTTTTCTTATGCTCAATATGGTTCGACACATATGAATCACATGTATTCGCACAATTGCTTAAGCCAACTTAAGCATAATATTATTGAGCCTTAAATCTTAGACCCTAAAAAGTATATATGTATGTATGTATATGTATATGAGTCCTTATGAGTAGCAAAGTAGATTTGAGGATATCCGTCTGTCTGTTGAAATGGGTTTTCCAAAGACCCCTGATACGTTGGGTGCTGGGTTGTTTTATATTTCTGTTGAATATGCTCCGTTAAATTTAGCTATTGAAATTTTGCTAGATCGGTCCATAATGAGAGGAAATTATTCCTCACTCACCTCTAACTTATAAAATAAAAATCACAGCGACAAAAATCGCATAAAGTAAAAGGCCACTAAGTCACAAAAAAATTTTATGCGGCAACGCCTTTCAATCTTATTTGCAAATAAGAAATGCGAATAAACGGGGTATGTTTATAAATACGATTTAAGTTTATACAAAAATTAATAAAATATAGATTTGTTTTGCAATCCTAAAAATTGGACATTAAAGTCTAATGTTGAAAAAATTAAAATTTTTAGTGGACGGTATCACAGATTCGCCACAGCCGAATATAATATTCTTACTTCTTAATAGTTGTTTTAAATTATTTTAAAATATTTTGTTCACATTCATTTAAATTTGTTTTTATTTATAAAACTGATTATCTTAATAATGACAAACTTTCCACTTTCCACTTTTGTAATATTTATTAAATAAATTAACACCTTATATTGGCCAGTAAATAAATAATACTTTTAGGAGAAAAACTAAAGAAAAAAAAGCAAATAAATGTCTGGAGTAGATTCAAACATTAATTTGCTATAAATATAAAGTTGGCTATTGCAACAGTGTATTTTGTTGATATTGTGAGAAAGTGATAAATAAATGTTGTCTCAATTTTGTAATTTAAACAAAATCAAAACCCATTTAAGAAAATATTGAATCAAAGTTTAAGATACAAACTGAAAAGAAACATGCTGTTGATGACACTTTGAACCAAGGTATATTTATAGCAGGTAGCCGCAAGATTACAACAATTGTACAATAAATCAAACAACAGGGCTTTTTATTGTTGTTATGTGGTACGAACTGTCAAAAGGCAAAGGGGTTGATAAGAGACAAAAAAGACAAAAGATAGAGACAAAAAACTTGTTTACATGTTTACTATACAACATTTGACAGTTCGTACCACAAAACAAGCAAATAAAAAATAAACAGCTGGCTTTCCGAGACTACCTGCTATAAATATACCTTGCTTTGAACATGTTAAATGCTTATAATGGGCAGATTAAATTTACTGTGGAAATAGAAACGAATAACGAACTACCTTATTTGGACGCAATAATAAGACGTAAGGGAGATTCACTTAGACTAGATTGGTATCAGAAGCCTACTTCGTCTAATAGATTGATCAATTTTTATTCGAAACACCCCAGAAAAGTTATAATTAATACAGCGACGAACTTCATTAAAGGGGTTAAGATATAAGCGACGAAATTTTTCACAGGGACAGTATAAAAGAAAATTACCAATATTCTGGAGAAAAATTAATATCCGAAGAACACCATTAAGGATCTAATAAGACATTTTAAATCAACAAGGAAAATATTGACAAACAAAGAAAAGCCCCAGAAAATTTACAAATCTATGACATATATAGCAGGATTATCCGAGAGAATTAAGAAGACAAATATTTATGACAATGATAAGTATGAGCTTGCTATGAAGACCAGGAACTCAGTTGGAAAGTTGTTTAGTACAACTAAAGACGAAATGAAGAAGGATGACAGATCAAATTTAATATATAGGATAAACTGCAATGGTGATGGTTTACATTTGTGCAATAAGACATATGTGGGTACAACAAAAACCAAATTAAACACTAGAATCTCTTCTCACATATCTGATTTGAAAAATACGGAAAAACCATTAGAGCAAAACACTGCACTTGCGGCCCACTGTGCAAAAAAGTGGTCACAAGCCAGACTTCGAGAAGGTTAGAGTACTACAGGAAGAGAGTAATTATAAAAAGAGATTTACCTTGGAAACGTTACATATAATAAATATTCCAACAAACACACGACTTTATTATAAGACAGATACAGACAATTGCGCTCAATTATATCGACACATAATTAATAAACATAATAAAATAAAATGACAACTAGTTGATTAAGCTTGTTTGATGTTATAGGTTTGTGGAAAAAGACGCGTTAAAATAGATTAACGAATTATATACGTAGTATGCAAATTATAAGTCTTAATTTTTGTAATATTAAAGAAAATCAGTTGTTGTGTTTTAGATTCCTTGAAAATGGTTGACGAAGTTAACCGAAATATCGGAGAAAATAAATTGTTAAAATAAAATAAAAAGTTGTTTTTATTTTATGATCCAAGGACCTTTAGCCAAAGCAAATAAATAATCTCACAAATTTTTGAATTTTTGAAAGATTGTTTAAGACTTGAAAATACTCTGAATTTTTTATAACTTATTCCTAGAAAAAAAATTAAATTTAAAACGTACGCAAATCTATTTTGCGCTGTGCCCACTTGTTCCATCCCGCCCACATTTTGTCGGATGTTGTATATTGTTAACCAACATTCTTGTACCATAGTTGAAAACTTTGGCTGCTCTAGCCGTTTCTTATATAAGCAGACATTTATAAAGTCTTTGTATAAGAAGTGCCACGCCCACTTTACCAATTCCGCCCATTTTTTAGAGAGGTTGTTATTGACAACACAACTGTATGTGTACCAAATTTTTTTCTCTTACCGTTCTTTAAATATATATAAATCTTTTTTATGTCACGCCCACTTCTCCACACTCTCTTTTTTGCTCATATCTCAGCCATTTGTGGACCGATTAGGCTGAACTTCAATTTGTAGTAAACAATTTCGAACTAGATTTCACATAAAGGATTAATTTTTAAATGCATAAAAATTGTGCATCACTCCTGCAGTGATGTTATCAACAATCGCAATGACAAGTTTTATTGAAAATATTGAACCAAAAAGTAATATCCTGGTAAAAGCATAAAAACAGGAAAATGCACAATTTTCTTTTATGTCAGAAGTTATTGCATCAGACAAATAATTGATGCAATAATTGGCAAAATTTGCTGCAAAGTTACGGCGTCACTGTATAAAAAACTTTTGATATATGAGAGTGATGCCAAGATTCTTACAAGTGAGGCTTTTAGGAGCATTAACGAGTGTACCTAAATATATAACTACCAAGTCCCCATCATATCTGGCGTCTTCGGAAAATCCATTTCGACAGACAGACGGACATCGTTAAATTAACTTTGCTTCTCATAGGGACCCAAAATATATACACTTAATACGGTATATGATTCATATTGTAGAAAATACAAACGAATCGACAAACTTATACTCAAATAGAAAAGGCGCCATAACGCTAATGTCTTCTGACATCAGCACTATGACAAGCGTCTTCGTTTTTTAACCCATGATACTTTTCATCATTGTAATGCCAGCATTAACACCACTTGGCCAAATTGTCATCAGGTGAAATTATGTCATCAATGGGTTGACACATTGGCATCACGGAAATTCAGATCAGGGTTCGCTTAAAAAAAAATGGCATCAGTGCGATGACTCAGAACCATCAGAGAAATGACTCATTAGGCAGTTTGTCATTAAATTGAGTAATTGGGATTGACTTAAGTCCAAGAGAGAGAATATTATTATTTACTTACCCGTTACACATATTTGTTTCACTTTTGTTGTACTCCGTCCATTGTTTACAGAAGAACTCTCAATTATAAGACATAAGCAAATTTGAAAAGTTGATGTATTTTACTTAATAATTTAAACAAATAGAATATGCGAATTTTTGCTTCTTATATAACTTTTTTAACATGAAAATAATGTTAATAATACACAACATGTGGCATCGATAATGTCACTGTAGTCATAGCATAGATGACGCATAAAATATGACGAAATTTTTTGATGACGCTCGTCACTGAATTGATGTCACATTTTGCCTCATTGATGCCATTTGTAATAACATTGATGTCACAATTCTGATGTTAAGCCATCATTAATATGAAGAAGCATTTTTTGTACCCGTTTAACTTCGGTGAGGGGTATAAAAAGTGTAAAACGAACTAATCCGAAAAAATTCATCTTGTGCTTTAAAATTACTAACATGTCGAAATATATTAATTTTTTTATATCTTTTTCCCGATTTTTAGACCAAACTAAATAGAATATAATATAATTCTTAATTGGTTGGAACATTATAGTGCTGGAAACTATTTTTTGCATTTGCCAGCAGTATTTGACATTGAAAATTCAATAAGTGTATGAAAAATGTAGCAAAAGGCAAAAACATGAACTAATAATATCTTGTTTTGTTTATGGAAATACATACGAAATATTTTGCTTTTGAACTTTGTTCTGATATAAGCGATTGTGATAAAACGATGTCGTAATCACAAATTTCTGTTCCCTTTATTCTGATTGTGTCCCAAAATTTCTATAGATGTCTTATGGCGATTTCTATTCTGAGAAAAAAATGCTACAGTATATGCATGTAACACTTTTTCATGTTACCTATAATCACTCGAAGTGTTACATGTTGTACAACTTCAATCGAACAGAATTAGCTGCCTTTATTTACAACTATTGCACTTTTATTATTAATGTAGTTCATTAGCGATTTTTAAAACTACTCGACTATTTGCTGCACACTTACTTTACGGTTTGGAAACAGACATTGACATCACTTATTGCTTGAACAAATTTAAAACGATAATAAATACTATCAGCCTTATTTATAAAAAATAAAACATGTTAATAAAGGGTTTATTAAACGGATTTTGTATGAAAATCCATTTTATTAACCCTTTATTAACCGGTTTTATTTTTTATAAATTAGGCCGATAGAATTTTCCACCAAAATAAAAAAAAAACGATTTAATTCAAAATGGAGTATGCCGTCGAAGAATATTTAGATGTAGAATTCTTTTGACAAAACTTTTAAAATATTATGACAAACAAAATAAAATATTGGTTGTACAAACATAGTAGTAAGTACCAAAGTTGTAAAACAGGGCAGTATGAACCCTTAAGTAAAAGTAAGGTTTTTCATCAACATTTTCACAAAAGAACTTGAAAATTTTTCCCACAGTTGTATGTTTTGTACAAACGAACACAAAATGTAGAACATGTAACATTAATGCAACATTTTTCTCAGAAAAAAAATCGCCATTAAAGATTAAAAATTTCTCAAAAGCTTAGTCTTTAACTCCTGACTTGCACTTTTCTTTTAATTTACTACATTTGTCTATTGATCAGAAAAACACATAAAGCGACATGTGTTTTATTTACTGTGCATCTACTAAAATGGTCACAACAAAATGTATTTTGTAATTTATGACATTCATTTAATAATATGTCACTTGTGAGTTTTACCAATTAAAAATAATTTCTTCTTCATCTGTTATTTTGCGATTTTGGAACGTTAAAGTGTTTTTGTCCATAAACGAATATTTTAACACTCTTAACAAACGTTTTTTTTTAAATGACAATTATAAGGACAAACTTTGTTATCGACAGTTTTTGATCAAAGGAAAAATCAAACAAATCATTATAGATGGGACAAGAAGGCAGAGGCAATAGCCACAAAAGTACTGCTGTGGAAAAAAAAGATATTTAATTTTCTTTTTTTTTTATTTTTTTTTAAGTTTTTGCAATAAATAAGGACTGAAATCAATTAAAATAAAATGTTTTTTCGAACTAAAAACATTTATCGAAATAAAGTTGGAAATTTCGTTAAACCAAAAAAAAAGTGTCAAATTGGATCTTCAAAGTTGTGCAGTTTTAAATCCAAAGAAAATACTAATATTTTACGACTGTTCATTTAAAAAGCACGTATTATCATCGTATTCGTTGTAAAGTCGTCTGTTTACACAATATTTGTATATTTGTTTTTGTAATTTTCATACAAAAGTTTTGTCTCATTTTTCGATTGATTTTTATATGTTTTGAACAATGTTATCAATACGCTATATGACAGATCTTTTAATAAGGGCCATTATTACAACTTACAAATAGTTATTTTTAGGATGCTATCTGACAGATAAATAGTTTTTGGTTATTACAAGTTAACATTAACCTAAAAAGTGACTGATAAGATAACATCAGGTTTGTCCTCATGGTAACTTTACAAGTGAACTTTAAGAACTTGAAGATGCCATATTTTCTGCTGAAGATATGGTAACTTTAATGATAGTCTTAAATTACTCAACTTTTTCAAAAAACACAATTTAACACAAAAAACAAAACAATTTACCATTAAAACCAAAAATAAAGCACAAAAATTTACTTTTGTTTTTAATTAATGAATAAAACAAAACTAAGTCGTTGCCACTACGTATTTTAAACAACCAAAAGTAGTCGGTATATACTGCAATGTTGCCACAGTATATAAATTACATTTTTTATTTTATCGGACAGTTGTAATAATGGAAAAAACTTATTGGTCACTTTATCGTTCAAGATAGCTATTGTTCACGTTAACTATCAGCAACTTTATCATTAGGTTGTAATAATGGCCCTAAATTGGAGAAATGTTTTTTTTCTCTGGTTTTTTGAACATGAAGTACTTTAGGGTAAAAAACATTGTCTTCTCTAATATAATGTAAATTAAGTTTGAAAACATATTTCGACTTTTCAAAAATTTCTAGGGGTTCAGTTGTTTAATTCTTGTTCGATTAATCGAACAATTTTAGACGGATAATTGTTCGAATAATTTAAAATTCCTAATTTCGATTAAAGGATTAATCGAAGAATTTATACCGATTAATCGAATGATAAAAATATATAGTATTTCTGTTTAATGTATAATTTTTTAAAGTTTTAAGTCGAATAAACAAACCAAATGTATGTATCCGTTGGAATTAAAAAAAAAACAGCCATATGTTTAGTGAATTTAGTATACATTTTTTCAACACAATTTAATAATTCATTTCAACAAAGAAAAAACGACAAAGGTATGTTAACTCAAAGATTTATCAGGGTTGTCATAGAAACCAATATTGTCAGAATTGGTTTTAAAACCGACAAGAACAAATTATTTGGTGCCATAGAAACCAATGTTATTGGTTTTGTGTTCGAACTAGAATTAGTGTCGGTTTTAGGTGTCACAGAAACCAATGTTATCGGTTTTTTATTGGAAATAAAAAAAGGTCTTGTTTTTTTATTGGAAATAAATATAGTTGCTAAAAGCTTAATTTGTTTTTAATTTTTTTTTAACAGTTAGATTTTTTCCACAGATAAAAGTAAATACAATTGATAAATTGGTAAAATAGTCAGGGTTGTCATAGAAACCAATATTGTCAGAATTGGTTTTAAAACCGACAAGAAATAATGCGTTGGTGTCATAGAAACCAATGTTATTGGTTTTATGTTCGAACTAAAATTAGTGTCGGTTTTAGGTGTCACAGAAACCAATGCTATCGGTTTTTTATTGGAAATAAACCAAGCAGCTTACAACTCTTTTTTTTTTTATTGGAAATAAATATAGTTGCTAAAAACTTAATTTTTATTAAACAGTTAGATTTTTTCCACAGATAGAAGTAAATAAAATTGATAAATTGGTAAAATGGTATTTTTTGCATGTTTCCGGTAGTCTCCGGCAGCGGGCTGCTGCAAATTTGCAAAAGTCTTCTTCTCATTTTTTCTGCTAACAACAAATATGCAACAACAGCAGTGGTCACTTTACTTATTTATAACGTTAAACAACATCGTAAGATATGTTTTCGGACTGAGGAAATTTGATCATGTGTCATTATTCTCCATTCGAATATTTAATACTACATACATTTGATAACTTCCTAATTTTCAAAAACATAATATTTCTTTATAAAATTATTATGACAAAGGAACCAAAATATCTCTTTAATCGCTTGCAATTTGCAAGATCACCAAGAGGTAAATTGTTGATTCAATTCAGATATCGTAGCCACGCTTCTGAATGTCAGTTTTTTATTCTCAGTATCCGTCTCTGGAATGAACTCCCTGATCATTTGCAGTCTACTAGCAACGCAGTGAGGTTTAGAAAATTACTTAAGGAATATCTTTCGTAAATTTTATAATGTAATGCATTATTCTATTAATTTTTTTTTTTAAATTTTGTTTCTTTTTCTATTTTTTTCATCTATAAATTTCAATCTAATTTAAGTAACCTTAGGTTTATTAATTTAATTTTTATCTATTTTTCATTATTTTATAATTATTATTTAATTTTAATTGAATCAATGTATGGTTAACTTTTCAGATTCTAATACTGTAATTTATAAGATAATAAGTCTTGTTGTGTTAGAAAAGCATATTTAATAAATACAAATACAAATACAACAAATAAATTCGCTTTATAATTACATATTTTTACAAAACAATAAAATTACACAAATTAAAACAACAAATGCAATGCAAGATCATCTTCCAATAACAAAAATGCTTATTTGATATCAATTATGTTCACAAAAAAACATTTTACTGATATTTTAATGAAAAAAATATAATATTTTGTAAATTTTCTGCAAGAAAGTAAAAGAAAAAATAATAAAAATGAAACAACAGCTGTTTCGATATTGGTTATATTTACATTCAAAATTAACAAAACCAACTTGGTTTCGTGACACCAAATGAAACTAATATTGATTTTCAAAACCGACAATTAGCAAAACCAATATTGGTTTCTATGACAACCCTGAGTATTTTTTGCATGTTTCTGGTAGTCTCCGGCAGCGGGCTGCTGCAAATTTGCAAAAGTCTTCTTCCCACTTTTTCTGCTAACAACAAATATGCAACAACAGCAGTGGTCACTTTACTTATTTATGACGTTAAACCACATTTTGTTTATATTTTTAATAAATTCGCTTTATAATTTCATATTTTTATAAAACAATAAAATTATACAAATTAAAACAGCAAATGCAATGCAAGATCATCTTCCAATAACAAAAATGCTACAACTGCCGATGTCATTTTATTTTCTTTAAAAGCACTTATCACCTTTTAATTATTTGATATCAATTATTTTCACAAAAAAACATTTTACTGATATTTTAATGAAAAAAATATAATATTTTGTGAATTTTCTGCAAGAAAGTAAAAGAAAAAATAATAAAAATGTATACAACAGCTGTTTCGATATTGGTTTTATTTACATTCAAAATTAACAAAACCAACTTGGTTTCGTGACACCAAATGAAACTAATATTGATTTTCAAAACCGACAATTAGCAAAACCAATATTGGTTTCTATGACAACCCTGTATATTAATTTATCGGGCATGTTCTAGAAATCGAAATGAAGTGAAATTTACATAATAACCGTAGTTTTTCGTGGTTTGAAGAGTTATTCTTGCAAAAATAATAGATACTGAAAGAATTAAGTAGATAAAATGGAATATTTTTATGAACTTTTATAACAGGGTCGTTTTTAAAATTTGATCGACTTTAAATCTACTTCATTTCGATTTCTAGAACACGCCCGTATTTTTTAACAAAATAATTCATGCGTTTCTCTCTTTAAAATGAGTTTGGTTTAAAAATATTTTACGAAGGATAAATCTAATAATGCCAAATGCAACAGGTGTCCAAAAATGTATTAACGTAAATGTTCTTCAACAACTTCACTAATTTACCACTTTCACAGTGACCATAACTTAGTACTTGAAGAAGATGATCCACCAACAAAATCAAAAGGGGCTACAAGTGGTCCAATGAATAAATATTTTCAACAAGATACTTCGATCGATTCTCTATGGGAAATTATTTTCAAAAGGATAGCAGAGCAAAAAATCTAAAGCTATATTGACTCTTTTAAATGAAAGTGCCCGAAAGTCAAGCAACAATTTGGAGCTACATTGACAAGTTTTATTTAAAAAAGAATATTTTTTTACTCAAGTACCAATTTTTTCTAAAATTCTCGGAAAAAAATCTCGTAAGTTATAACATTTCTGGATTTAGATTTATTCGATTAATCGATTAATTTTAAAATTTTATTTGTTTAATCGAATAAGTTTAAAATGCTTAATATCGATTAATAGCTTAATCGAACAAAAGTAAAACCCGATTAATTGAACACCCTAAATATTACAAATTGTGAATCATGATGCATTTTATGATAGATATAAAGATTAAAAAAAACTTTTTTGAATAAAAAATAGGAATTTCGAAATTGTGTTTACATTTTTATATTTATATGTACAACAATAGTGGCAAGGCTCCTTACTATGCGTTTGGCCTGAGGTTTCTAAATCGACTTAGAATCACTTTTTGAATCGAGCTAACGATGTCCGTCCGGCTGGCTGCCTGTCCATGTTAACCTTGTGCGCAAAGTATAGGTCGCAAGGTTCTGTTTATTGCCCATGGGTCCCAAATAGGGTTCAGTCTTGAAAATATTTCTCGAAAATTAATGGTTAGGGTACCATATATTCAAGCTTGATTTTCTTACTTGTTTTTGACATGAAGAATAAAATAAATATTTTGAATTGAAAATGTGTGTGGTTGCCAAAACAAAATTGTTGCTTTATTTTGAACACCAAGTCAAAATCTTGCTGCCATTGTAAACGAAGATTTTAAATTATGTTTCCCAATTTTTAAATTTTCATAAGTATTTGATTGTCTGATAACAATTAAAATAAATTTAAATAAAAGGACGAGAAGGACGATGCAGCGGCAGCCAGTTCGAAACTTAAAAATTATTTATATGTATGTATATAAATTTATATTAACTATTGGCTGCCAGCCGTCTTTAATGGCGGAGAGTGTTCAGTGGCAAAGATATCTGAAGAGATAGTGTGGTTACTATCGAATCATTTCAGATCAACCTGCCCTTAAACGTGGGTTCGAGCCAATCGTCAGTCAAGAATAAAAATTTATTAATAAATTTTATTTTACTTACCCCCAATTTTACCAAGATCGGTTAAAACTAACTATTACTTTAACTTCCAGTTAACAATATGTTTTGACAGCTTTAACTAATAGTTAATTATAACTGAACTTGGTGAAATTCCGTTCTTCATAAAATAATTTAATGAAAATTAAATTTAATGAACTTAATCCAGATTAAAAAATTAATTAAAAACCCTAAACAGTTATTGACAAATAATTTATTTCATAATAAAAAGAAAATATTTTATTAGGGCTGGGTTTTTGAGATCTCAGCTAAAATTTTGACAGAACAGATTAGTTTCGCTTTAAATCAGTTTTCGAAAATAAACAGAACATTATTTAGCGTTCGGCTCACACACCCAGTAACGATATCTATTTCTTTAGTGTTTGTGTAGACCAACACAACCCTTAATACCGTTTGTACAAACAACGACCGCAGCACGAACAGCTTGTGTGTGTATTATGTATATATTTTGTTTGTGTAAAGTTATTTTGCTGGCTTCTTGCTTTTTTTTTTTGTATGTGTATTTTGTTTTTGTAAAAAATGTGGGCAAAGCTCAACAGAAACGAACGAACATTAATGAGCTGAACCAAACACAATGAAGTTTGTGGTTTTTAAAAAAACCGAACGGAGTTAAATGTTCTCACCTTTCTGTTGAGTTGGATAAATACAGTATTATTTTTGTGTTCGAAAGATGACAAACAGGGAATCGTTATTTTTTTAATGATTTACTACACAAACACTATTAGCGCGAATCTACCGAACCGAACACTAAGGAGCGATATTTTGTTTATTTTCGAACACTGCTTTAAATGTTAGTCTTAAATGAAATAATAAAAAAAAATCACATTTAGCCGGTAAAATCTGGATTCATACTACGTTTACTAACTAGTTTAAACTTAATCCACAGCTCCAAAACCCGGCCTAAAAGTTTTTAATATCGAACACTTTAAATAGGAGAAAAAATTTCGATAAATAAATATTTTTTTACAATACTTTTTTTTGATAATAAGCTAAAATAATTTTCGAAATAAATTTATGTATAATTTTTAAAAGTGCTTTAATAATTTTAGCATATTTTTAAAAACATTGACAAAATTGCGATAATTCCTTGAATCATGATGCCAGATTCGATGATTTCGTGGAATTTTTTCAACATTTTTCTTTGATGTCTTTTCTTTTCAATCGTAGTAACTAATATTAAGTTTTATATATTTATGTATAGTATATAGAAAATTTTATTTGTGTATTATTTTCTTTACTTTTTCTAATTTAATTTGTTTTGTTTTACAGTCAATCATTGTAACGTGTCCCAAAAGAGAAGTGGTTACAATATATAAAAAAGACCATGTTAGAAACAATATGTACAGGTAAGTACATGTAATTATTCATAATAATTAGCGAAAACTGCAACATTGAATGCTGTCTGACTTATAATTGCCACAACAATAATGCGTGTGTTTCGATCAGCTTTACATCATATTCACTTTCGATGGCAAAGTGTGACACAGAAGTGAAAATTTCGAAAATGTTTGAAAAAAAATTAAATCAATACATATGTATGTATGTAGTTAAAAATAACACTAAACCAATAATTATCACATGATGCTTAAGAAAATAAAATATCACTTGAAGTCTTCACTAAAATTTTCAATACAGTAATTGCTATAAACAAATACGATTAAATATTATTTCCGTTATTGCTGGAAAAAAATTTTCATTATAGCTTTGTGTTAATCCGGTTGCAGATCTGATATTTCAAAGTATGGGCAATTATGCGGGGTAAGCAAACAAAAAAAAACAAAACTTCTTTACAAGAAACCTTAACGAATGAATTCTTATATAGAATACTTTTTTATTAACACATATGGAAAAAGATATGGTATATGTACTTTATACGATATACTTTCTTAAAAGCGGCCTTTTCTTATATGGTATGTTCTTATATTCGTGTATACTCCTTTTAACCGTTTTAGAGTTTTTTATGATTTTTTGCATCGATTTGTGAGTAAATAATTTGCATATTTTAGCCATTGCATGTTTTTGTTGCTAAATATTGCTAAACTCACTTTTTATTTTAAAATAAAAACACCTAGTTTTAACAAATATAACAAGTTGTTCTTTTGCAAAGCGCTTAATTTTTTATAATCAGAATAAACATATGTATGTAACAGCTGCCAAATGTTAGAGTTGCCACTTGCAGCGTTACCGTTGAATATTTTCAAAAAGTACCAAAAAAAGTGGCACCAAAAAGGGAATTTAAAAAAAGGGCTCTTCTTTTAAAATCAGAATAAGTACACCAAATAATGTTTTTCCACGTATTTTGTCCAATTTATTTAAAATTTCAAACAACATTTTATAAATGGTAAAAAAAATTCATTGGCTAGAGCAATATTTCACCCGAAATAAGGCGGTTATGCTCATATATTTAATCATAACTTGAGATCGATTTGACCGATTTTGGCAAAACAATTACAGATGGTTATTAAAAAAATTTACTTTGAGTTATAAACTTTTAAACTTTTTTATATTTTCAACTGTTTAGAAATTATTCAAAATTTAGAAGCCATACATTTTTTGCAAAACTAGTACTATTTTGGTTTTCAAAAATTCATACAAAAATGATAAGGATAGAAATTTGAAATTTTTCTGATTTTTCTGAAAGCCACGTACCTATATTACGAAAAAAAAAAAATACGGCATATATCATATAAATCGTAGGACAAATGTTAATTTTATGTATTATTCATTATTGTGGGCATGACTTACATATGTACATGACTTGAGGATATTTGTACGATTGGATACAGTTATATGTGATTGATTTGGAATTTAATTCTCTTTAAGCCACCTTAACAATAGTTTTTTATATTTTAAACAGCTTCGGAAATATTCAGAATATGTATATACATATAGAGGAAAAAAGGATAAATACCCAATTGGTAAATACTCGGTAAATTTGGAAAATTGGGTAAGAATTGGTAAATACCCTGGTATTTACCCAAAGGGGGGGTACAAAAGTTTTGTACAAAATTTGATAAAAATGTATTGTTTAATTTAATCAATATGAGCTTCACTTATAAACAAATACATACCTTTTAACAATTTTAAATCAATATTCTCTGGTTTATTGTATTTTCAGTACAATTTAACAAGCTTTTTGATATTTAATGACGTTTTTAAAGAACGAAAAGTTATTAAAAATTAAATTAATTTTATTGACAGTTAATGATTGCCATATGAATTTGTGTTTTATAAATACCCAAAAAAGGAATTTATTTTTTATTTTTATTTTATTTTCATTTATTTGGAACTTCTACAACAACACATTGGTTTTAGTGAGTAGATATCTAATGAAGTTATGATCAAAAATATTTATCAATATCATAAAAATATACAAATTAATAACATAAAATAGGTGTATTATTTTAACAATTAATATGGTGTTATAAAATATAACAAAAGTGAAAAAAAGAATAGTGAAATACAAAAAAAAAAAATAAATAAACATTGAGAGCGATAATTTACAAAGTTTGTTATGGTAATGAAAACGATAGTTATTTATGAATAAAATCGAAATAGCTTTTGATATTTACCCGGTATTTACCCAGACAGCAGGTAAATACCCGGTACAATCCCATCTATAAGAATATAGTAGAGGTAATTTTTTTTAAAGCAAAATTAATGGTATTTTCAGAAAAAAAAATTAAATACATATACATATATATATAATTTATTGGAAAGCTAGGTATATAATGAATAAAATAAGCCATTAACCATGAAAATAATTATTCTATTCAGAATTCATTGAAATGTTTATTTACAATACGTATACAGAAATTTCATGAAAGTAGTGTAAATGCAGTGTTGCATTAAAAATCAAATTTTGCGGTTTACTGCGCATTTTTCTTAACAAAAATCTTAAGAAAACTAAATTTGAAGAATTTTGCCAATTTTCGCTGTATAATTGGCAACGAAGATAAAAAAAATCTGACATCTCTGATTAATACAGAGATAATATACGCATTAAAGCAAGGGGCACTTTCCAAGTGCACTTGCCTACAAATATGAACATGCTTATATCTGTGGCTTTCACGAATAATCGCGTAAGTTATAAAACCAAACTTTTCAGGAGAGCAAAAACTATTATTTTTTCAATTGCGGCTTCTGTAGATGCTTTTTTAAACTTTTTTCTTTACTATCCTCTTAACAGTGACTTTCTACGTATTATAAATAGTTTTCATGAAAAAATCCTCACAGGATCACAATCTGTAAAAGGATTAAAAATGCATATGTTTGATTGACTCATTAAGTGTGTGCAATATAACATCATATCTCCACATAAGTTTTTTTTTGTGAAAATAAATGTTATCATTTTAATCACACATGACGACTTACGTTGTTAATTTTAGCACACAAGTTGGCGACATATTCAGAGTTTTTGATACTTATAGCACAACGTATGGACTTAAAATTACAAACAACCGCTCATCTGCTGTTGTTGCAACTAAAGAAGTCAACAATAAACGCACATGTACATATAAGTTGTTATTAATAAAAAAAAATTCAAAAAATACTTTCATATTTTTTGCACGAATAACAACATAACATCACATATGCTTTTTATTTGGAAACATATTCAGCAATTTTACAATTTTTGGCGATGTATGTCGACATAAATCGTTATAATAGCAAAATATTTTATTAAACAGTTAACTTAAGTTGTTTTTAGCAGAAAAAAATTAATAACTCTACATTATATTCTAAAAAGCTTAAGAGTCTAAACACAATGTTTGCGGTGCGGTGCGATTTCTCGTTGCGGGAGAGAAAAATAAACATAATACAACGAAAGACGGCGACGGAAATAGTTGTCATTTTTTGTTTAAATTTTTATTAATTTATTTGTGCATACATTTTTATCATGTTGTTTGTTTTCAATTATGTTGTGAACATAGCCAATTATTCAAAAACTATGGCAACATCAGAAAGAGAACTAGTATCAAAAATTGAGAGACAGAGCGAATTAAATTCGCCTTGTTGAGAGAGAAAAAAAGTCCGCAATGAAAATAAAATAGATTTTAATTTTATGCCGATCCGCACTGCGGTTTTTTACTTCAAAATCGTATGAAAAATCGCACCGCAATAAATTATCGGTACATTGTGTTTGGACTCTAATACTTATAAAAACCTAATGCAAAATGTAGCACTTTGACATCATTATCTCAATTTCGGTAAAAACCGACTTACGCGATTATTCGTGAAAACCACAGATATAATTAATTCGCAATAAATACATAAGCTTACCACGCATTACAAGAAAAAAAGTTTCATATAAGCTTGTTTACATATATATGTGACTTTCATTAAGGCTGGGATTTCAATAAAACAGAAAGTAAAAAAACTTTTCTCTACATTTAGTAAAAGTATCAAAAAAGTGGCAAGAATTGCAAAAAGTATCACATTTGGGTGCATTTTGTAAAAGTAACAAAATAGTATCTAAGTAGTCGAAAAAGTGGCAAATTGCTACCACCAACGGTAACGCTGGCCACTTGCACAAAGAAATTACACTAAATTTAAAAAGTGCACTCGTCAAGTCTGGATCTTTTAGGAGAGAACGGAAAAGAGAATGCCATTTATTTTCCCCTCGCTCCTAAAAACCCAAGACTTGACGAGTCAAAAGAGAATGCCATTTCTTTTCCCCTCTCTCCTAAAAGCTCAAGACTGGACGAGTCAAACTTGACGTGTCTGAACCGGCACTTACTGAGAATCTTATTGCTATAGTTTAGATTCCACGTCAACACCAAAGATTGGTATCTCAGAATAACAGAGCAATATTTATTTTTGCTCAGCTTATGTTAAAGGCATGGGAAACCGTATTAATGTTAACTCGTAATTTGAAAAAAATCAAGGAAGAAGATGCAGTGTAAAAAGTGACGCAATCTTGAAAAAATTATTCTTTCTTATTCGACTTTATTATTTAAATGCATATTAATTTGTTTAAGGTTGAGGTCTTTTTATAACCTTCACCACAGGTGGAAAAGGGTACAAGTTTGTCATTCCGTTTGTAATTTCTACAATATTGATCTCAGACCCTATAAAGTATATATATTTTTGGTCCTTATGAGGAGAGAAGTTGATTTAACGATGTCCGTCTGTCCGTCTTACGTTTGATAGGTGTCTTCCGGAGACTCCAGACATGATAGCGGCTAGGTTGTTTAACATTTATGTCACATATAGTCCACCATTTCTTGCTATTGAAATGCAGCACGATCGGTCCACAAATTGCTAAGATATGACCAAAAACCACGACTGTCTCTAATGTTTCCAAAAAAATCCCTTGTGGTTGTTGTTGTTTTATTTTAATGCGTTTAATTTTATGCACAAAAACCCATAAACATTTATGTATGCACATGATATGCCGCTCAAATAGAGAAACAAACTCGCAGACTCAATATATTTTAATTTAACGCTTCTTCAGAAAAAGCGTTCGTAGCCGAGTTGTCTAGCTTCTCGTCTGAGACTCATGAGGTTGCGACTTCTAGTCTGAAAAATAATTTGTTTTTATTTTAATTTGATTTTTTTATGTTCTAAACAACGATTTTAAGATTATAAAATTATAAAACGAATTTCAAACATCAACTTTGGCAAAAGATGAAACGGACTTAGGTTCATATATACCTTTTTTTGATTTTGTCATATTCTTCGGTATGACGAAATGAAAAGTTGGCGTGGCTCAATTAATATTTATTTATATCTAAAGAACATTATTTATATAAGTTTTTGTTCTTACCTCACGATGATGAAGGGTATATAAGATTCGGCATAGCCGAATATAGCACTCTTACTTTTTTATATAATAATATTAATTTTATTAAATATATTTTTTTCAACATTTTTTTTATTTTTCGAATTTATTCTATGAGTTACATTTCAGTTATGTATTTTATAAAGCTTTTTTGTAATAGTTCTATTCCTTAAATTTTTAGGAATGACTTTTATACACTACCAGACTATTATATTGTATTTTCTTGTTACATTTTACCTTAGCTATCCTTTGGATAGCAATGAAGTATATAGTATGTACAGAAAAATTTGCAATTATTAGATACCAGCAGAATGTAATGCATTTTCTGACCCGCTAAGGCCTTCGTCAGCATTCTTTGTGTCACACTGGATAGTGATACTTTATTAATTGAATGTATTTAACTCAACTATTTTTAACAAATAGAAACTGGGAATTATCTCCTTTCGTAGGTTACTTTATATTATATCCAAATTTTTTTTATTTTTCGTATTTATTCTATGAGTTACATTTCAGTTATGTATTTTATAAAGCTTTTTTGTAATAGTTCTATTCCTTAAATTTTTAGGAATGACTTTTATACACTACCAGACTTTTATATTTGACAACCAAATTTGACGTTTTATGTTAGCAATAATTTTTAACGAAAATTGACTAACAATTATGGCAACATAAATTGCAGGCAAAAAATATATACAACAAAGTTATGTCTACATTAAAGATAACATAATTTTGACATATCCTGTAATATATGTATGTAGCAATATTTATCTCTGGTATAGACGGGCAGTAAAATAATAAAAAACTTATGTAGAAATTTGTGAAAAAATTAATTTGCTACATCAATCGAACTTTAATCAACTTTAAAAATAATAGCTTGATGTTCCTTACTATACAGAATTCCTACTTCGTTTCTATGCGCCCGTTTCAGAGATTATATTCCTCTTAGACTTCAATACTGTCGGTCTAATTATGCAAATTTTGATCGTATTGTAGAGTGAGCTCTGGGGTCTATTCACCGCATTCGATATCGAGTCAACTATAGTATCGAGTAACCTATCGTATTTTTCTGCATACGATAGACACTGACGTACCGAATGAAAACTCAAGAGATGTAATGTCTTTGGTTACTCGATATCGAATACTATCCTCACAAATTACGATACATTTCTTTAATCATTTTTTGTCGATATCGTATGCCCTGTTTACACCCCTAAATTTAACAATTTGTATACGTAAGTATGTATACTTATATCTCTGATCTTATTGGTATTTAGAAAAGCCTCTGAAGTGTCTTAAAATAGCATTACGTTAAAATTTTTCATGTACTAAATACTTACCCCCGTATTCATAAATGATTAATTAATATAACAAACGTTTTTTAAGGGAAAATTTTATTGGAAATTTGTTTTGTAAACCTTTCTTAAATTTAAAATCAGGTATGTGATGAAAAACGATTGTTTTTAAAATTATCGTTTTTGTAGGTGTGATGATTTTCGACCGATCTTAAAATCCCTTTCTGCAGTTTAGTCTTAATTTTTTGTTCAACATATAGTTCAATTAACATATATAATAAAGAATTTAAAAGAAAACAGAGGAAAATCTATTAAAAATCAATTTTAAAAGATACTGAAAACGATATTATCGTTTTCAAATCGTATTGTTTTCAAAATCGTTTTTCATCACATACCTGAATATTTTAATGAATACAAACCTAAAGATTTAATTTTTTGAACATACTTGCCAGTAAGAAATACGTGTATTTGTTTTATTGGCGAATTGACGACATTAATAAAATCAAAATAAATGTTATTTATTAGCATGTTTTCAAAACAATTTGTTTACATTTTTTTTTCTATAATAAAACAGCAACTTCCAGTTGTGTTTTTGTTTTAACTCTTCCACTGTAGTAAATTGTATTAATGCGTCTTTCAAATCAATACCAACTTTTTATGGTTGTTGTTATTAAACTAGATCATCATAATTCCGATGAAGTTATTAAATCCTTAATTGAAATTGAAATTATTTCCTAAATTGTTGAAAACGACAACTTAATGTAGCATTTGCCTTTTAAACCATTAACTCGGACGATATTTTTATTATTGTTTTCTGTTAAGCATATTATGCAAGTGTAAGCCATATTAAAAGAAAACTTCGAAAGAAATAAAATGAAGATTATTATGGCAACAATGGGATTTTTATAAAATAAACTTTCATACATTTGTTTTTTTCTCATTTAAGCTTTGTTCACAATCAGAGCAACAATATCGTTTTATCTTCTATCTTATTTCTTCCCACAGTATTTCATATATTTTCTTTTCACGTTATAAACAAAAATGTAACTTAAATTTTTTTTAAAAACTTGAGTCAACTAGAACTTAAGCAACAATTTGTATGAAATTTAAAATAATTTTATTTAGTTTTTAAAATAATTTTATTTAGTTTTAAATAAAAATTTTAACAAAATATTGTAAAAAATAATAATATATGTATACATAATATTGTTGTGGCTAAAATTTGCAAACGCTTTCTAAATGCAAAATGAACACCAAATGAAAATGTTTTTTTGATTGTGAACGAAGCTTTAAGCTTAATAGGACTTAAAACTTTTACATACGTACTAGAGGCCTGCACAATTCCATTTGAAAACACATTCAAATCATTGAACATTTTTCAAACTCTCTTCGGCATAATTATATTTTTTCTGATGTTTGTAACAACTTAAAATGTTGGTCCAACCTTTAAGCATACCGATCGACTCAGAATCACTTTCTGATAATGATAATATGACGAAATTTATCAAAGTTTTTCTTGGGATTCAAAAAATTAATTTACAAGGTTTCGTAAATAAATGAAATGAAATGAAATGAAATGAAATAAATGTGCTAAGTTCCCATTCCATACTATTGATAAACTGAAGTTTATTGTTGATGGGATAAGCTATTCCAATGCGCATTTCACTGGTTGCGTAGGCCAGATCATCAGGAAACTTCATCCAAAGGTTGTAGAAAAACTAAAGATATTATACAAATAAAACTGTTTAGTGAATAAGAATTATAAACCCCAGTTTTACTTGTCACAATAGCAGAGCTTAAACAAAAACAACAACAATAAACAGTGAGTTTATCTTTTCTTACAGTCCCGACTACAATTTGGCTCACAGGTTCTAATTATCACAAGGACCAAGCCTATAACTACTTTCCGGAATAGGGTCTTTGTGTCCATAAAACATCTTATTATGTTGGTATTTAGATTAAATTTGGTCCAAATTTATTTTATTGCAATTAAAATCATCTTACCAAATTTTAATGGAATCGGACTATACACTCAAAAGAAAAATCAATCCATCCGTACTCAAATCTATCCGAAGAGGTATTAATAGTACGGATTTTCTTGAATCAAGAATAAAAAAATTGATTCAAGTGCGGATTTTTAATTACGAAATACTTTACTTATCCATACTCAATCTCGAGTTCGTACTTTAAATAATCCGAAAATGAGATTGATTTAAGTTAAACTAAGAAATGCGCTTGATTTAAGAATTATAAAGTTGATTCAATCCTGCATTCGTACTTGAAATAAACCAAAAGTGAAATTAGAAGGGGAATTTTATTATGATTGATTTACTTACCCGTTTTACACCATACAGAATTTCAATTATAAAACACCAGCACAACTTAAAAATTTTGGTACTAACATAAAAAATGGAGATAATAACTTTTACGTTAGCTACTATGTCATGACAAAATTTTGTCCTGGTAGGTCCAAAATTAACCATAGGTCCCATATAAGCCTCCATCCTCAAATCGACATGTTTTTTTTACATTTGACTTGTAAAATTTCCCACTGCAAAATACAAATGTACATGTCGTATGTTACCTTCATAACATTTCTTCTGTTTAAGTCAGATGCAAAGACATCTGACAAAATTTCAAATAGAGCGTGCTCTTTTTTCTTCTGATATCAGCTGTGCCAGAAATCTATGCTGGTATAAAACCGGCAGCGGCTGTCCACTATTGACGAAATCATAAGCCGGCTGAAGTGAATATTTAACAATACCGATATATGTATGAACATTTAACCATTGAATAGGAATATAAGAGCTGCGACAAGATAATCATACAAAAATATGCCCATGTTCTCAAAAGACAACACAAGTACTTGCCCACTCATAACACAAATAATATCATCTTTTCTCGTCTTGCTAAAACAAAATATTAATTATCTTTCATTTTTAAGAAATGATAAACTCAGGAACTCATCGATATGCTCATTTTCATTCTGACGATCACAAAACCATATAATTTACTCACTGACTCAAGATAAACGAAAATAAACTGGTTTTTTTATGTAAGTCAGTATATGCATACAAAATCGTTGTAATAAAACGAATAGTTCTGACATGCGCACACACACATTTACTTTGTTATGTCGTCTGCATAAAGAAATGATCAATATTTACTTAAGCCAGCGTTGCCGTTGTGACACTAAAGTATCTCTTTTGACCCTTTTTCATGCCAATGACACTTTTTGTGACTCTTTTTTTCATTTATCCCTTTGTATCATTTAAACAAAATTAATGACACTTTTTGCACCTTTTTGAAAATAAGTACAAGTTTTCATATTTCTTACGCAAGTTCCCATGAATTTTGTGAACATACATAAAAAAATTGGTAGCATGTCATAACATCCAGTGTCATAGTGTCAACAGACACTATTTACAAACAAACTTATAATAGATACTTGTGAGTCCATGCTTTCCTCTCTCAATTTACTCGAGTCGGAGCTGGAAGAAAAGACTACAAGTGAATAATTAATTACAAAATATAGAATAAGTATTTCTAAAAAGTGATAAACATTATTAAAGGTTTTTGTAAAAGTAACTTCTTTTTTTTTGATAATATGACTTATTTTGGAATGTTCCTGTGAATTGTTTTTTAGTTTTAACATTGATTTATAACTCAAGTATTTATAATTACTTTTATTTTAGTCTAATGTATTTAATTAATACAAACTTATAAACTCGACCCTATTTTACCTCTAAATACCCTTTTTGCCCCTTTTTTTCTTAAATACCCATTTTATAACACTTTTTTTAACATTTTCAACGGTAACCCTGACTCAAGCATATCTAGATCTCCATTGATCTCTCTTTTATCATTTTGTAATAAAATTTTCTTAACTGTTTTGGTATTGACAATTACTCACATTTTGAGAACAATAAAGGCAAGTATAAAAAATTGAGTAAGATAAACAAGACCGTTTTTTCTATGCCCATGCAGGTGTTTAACATATCGTTACCTAAAACGCAAAAGGCCCTAACTAACCAAAAACTAAAAATCGACTTTTTTCATTGATTCTGATGAATTGCATCAAAGCCAATGTCCACGAAATATTTTCGAATCTTTCGACCAAAACTTTATTAACAAAAAACAAAAGGCCCTATCTACAAAAGATGATATGATAAGCCCTATCTATCAGTTTGGATAATATGCAACATTGTTAATTGTCAGAACAACTGGTATGTTTTACAAGCAAAATAGAAGAAACCTAAATTTTAAACATTTTAAGGTGATTTATCTATTTACCATTTTAAATAGTTTTTTACTTCTCCTGTAAAGTTTTTAAAACGTTAGATAGGGCCTTTTGTGTTATAGGTGACGATATATCAATTGGTATCTTCGAATTTAACGAAAACTATTTTAAGATGGCTGCACTCTTTTACGGCGCAAATAAAAATTGTTGGGGCGGTAGCAGGCTATTTTGAAACCGAAAACTACTTTAGTTTCTACAATAAATATGCGAAAAAAAAAACAGAGACAATATCAAAAACAAATTACATGTACGTTTGTGACCGAATATTGGAAATCTTCTGTGAAACAGCAATTTTGACACACATGCACAATCACGTGTGCCTTAAAAAGCTGACAAGTCAGATGTAAAAAACATGACGTGTACATGTACCTTAAATAATATTATATATTATAAGAATTCGTGCTTGAAAAAACCACAAAAGAAACTATAAAGAAAAAATTATTATGATTGATTAACTTACCCGTCTTACACCTTACAGAATGATTAAACACCAACATCATGACCGATATGGTTTTTACTTTAGAAATCTTCTATACATATTTAACCAAAAATATAAACTAAATGAGAAGCAAGAGTTCAATTTTACTTTTTAACATGAGTAAGCCGAAGGATTAAACTTGATTTAAAAATGTTATACTTATTTCAATAAATTCCGGGATTGGTTTTCGAAAGTAATCCCATTTAAGATTGTTTTGAGTACGTTTTAGTTTAATTCGTACTTGAATTTTTTAGTACGACTCGTACTTAAAGTAATCATAGAAAACTTGATTTATCCCGAGTGTTTTTCTTTCTGTGTATGAAAGCAGTTGAGGATTTATAAAAATAAATTTAAATCCTTAATTTTTGTTTACACTTTATCAAGCTTGCTACGAATTGTTTAAATTAAGTTACCATCCACAAAATACATCTTATTTATGGCAATATCAATTAACTTAAATTCAGCATTGTTGAATCCTTTTACCACTTCTTTAAATTGGCAAAAGTTTTCAGCATAATACATAATTGCCTTCAACAACGTTCCCCATCTGGTTGTTATAAGACATTAATACGGATTAGTGCTGGGATGCTATTGATATTTTCTACTATCGATAGTTCAGATTTTACTATCGATACTCTCGATATTACTATCGACTGCATGTTTGTGCTCGAGTAGGGAAAAATATTTTTTTTACAAACACAAGTATGTCCATCTTTTTTGGTTTTAAGCAGTTTCTCATGTTATTTAATATATCACCGGCAGCTGAAAAGCACCATTTTGAACTGACAGTAGCAGAGACTTTAAGATATTTATGTGCAACTTTAGATTATGTTTTAAATTGGTTTTGATTCTCCACCCTAAAAGTAATTGGTCTAGAGGACTTTTCCTCTAATGGTCGTTCATTGTATTGCGTTATGCTCGCAATTGCAATTGTATTTAAATTTGCATTTTTTTTTTTCCAACATGACAAAACATTTGACATTTCAGTTCATGTGCAAACATATACAAATTTTGACAAAAGGGCCTCTGATTAGCAGTAAAAGAAGCGCAGCTGAGGTATCGATACCACCTGCTATTCTTCTTGTTTGTATACATTACTGTAATTCAGAGCGAATTATTAGTAAACTTGCGCCGAAAAACTGTGATTATACCTGTTGTTTCATGTCTTCATAGCTGTATTTAAAATAATAATATCGATATCGATATTTTCTTCTGCGGAAGGGTGCATGGCAAAACAAAGCAATTAAAACAAGTTTTTTCAAAATATGCAACAAAAATATGCAATACCAGCAATGTATGCAAAAATATGCATTCAAAGCAAAATATGCAAAAATATGCACTAACAAATCGATGCTATTGTACTGAAAATTTCTTGATTCGCAAAGATATTTTGTATATGGTAATCTCCGACTGACGAGTACAAATATGCATTTGCATAAAAATCAGGGCCTTGATTATTAGTATGTATTTAAATAATTTTTTTTACAATATGTCAAAACTCTCAAAATAAACCCTTATTATGTCCATCACTATTGCAATTTATTAAAACAAAAGACTTAAGCAGCAAACCTTATCCAACAATCTAAACAATAAACCAGTGTTCGAATATTATTTAACGTGCTGTACACACACCCAGAAACAATATATATTTTTTTTTTTTATTGTTTGTGTACTAGTACACAACCCTTAATACCGTTTATAACTATTTTTAACGGCAGTAACAAACATTATGCAGTGTTCTTCTTTTCGTTTTAAAACAGTATGTAGTGGTTATGAAGACATACATTACATTTTAATGTTCTGTAGCGTTTTTTTACATCGCTGAAGAAATCAGCATGACCACAGGACGATAAACTGTGTGTGTATTGTGTACATTTTTTGTATTTGTGAAAATTTTTTGTTGGCTCTTCTTTTTTGCTAAAAACACATTTAGGAAAAAATTATTGAAAACCAAATAACTAAAAGAACTAAATATATGTATTTTGTGTTTGTAAAACAATTTTGGTTTTACTTACCAACCAAAAAGGCGCCAAGCACAACTGAAATAAACGAACATTAATATGCTGAACCGAAAACAACGAAGCTTGTGGATTTTTACGAATACTAGAACGTTGGTAAAGTACAGTATTGTCATTGTGTACGAAGATCACAAACAGAGAAACTTTTTTGTTTAAGGTACTTATTACACAAACATTATAAGCGCTTGTGCTTAACATATTTCTACCGTACATAATACTAAAGTACAGTATGTAATGTATATTTTCGAACACTACAATAAACACTTAAAAACAACTAGAATAGAGAGACAGATAGAAATAAAAAGGAAATTTCCTCAAAAAGAAAACAATAAACTCATCTGTTAAGAAAATAATCATAGATTAGGTTTTGTTTTTGACAAGTTTGTTACTTTTTCTTTATTTAAAGGCCCAACCATAATGCGCATAAGCTGGCTTAAAGAACTGTAAACTTAAGGGAACTTTTTGTTAAGTTTTATGAAACTGTCATTTGCTTAAGCAAAGCGCGAAACTGATCGCACGTTCCGTACGGAATAAGATGTTTCATTATTTTTTTTTTTTTTTTTTGTTTCTACACAGAAAAAATTCTGCAAAATTTTTTACCAATTAAAGCATTAATCAAAAATAAAATCCGTTTTAGTTAAAAATTTAATCAAGTGAATTAAACGTTTAATCAAGTGAATTAAACGTTTAATTAATACTATTAACTGGTTTAATTGATACTATTAATTTGTTTACTGGTGCAAATTTAATTAATTTTTTAATTAATATCACAAATTTTTTAATTAAAATCAATTTTAATTTTTTTCTGTGTAAACATCGTTAATTTTTGACAGTAGATTAAGAGGGTTATTTTCTAAATCCCTGCACCTTGCGTTGAGAAATTTTTCATATACAATTTTTGGAATTTTTAATAATTTTTATGAAAATATTTTTTGATCGAGGTGAACTGCTTTTACAGAATAGGGGAGCAGCTAGCTTTTGCATATTAAACTTGGGCCTCTGCTCGTCTTCTATGCAGTAAACATTGTAGCAATTTTTTTTTTTTTTTTATTAAATATTTAAAATAATTCAAATGAAAATTGTCAGTTTTCTCTAAATATATGTATGCATGTACATAGAAAATATAAAAACCCCATATTTGTATTTAAAGTATAAATCAAACAATTCATCATTGAAAATGCTCAAAGAAATTGCATTTTTTCACAAATATTTATGACCATAGGAAAATTAGTGTAAATATAAGAGTTAACAATCGTAGTCTGCGATATTACAAGTCAACTAATCGTTTATTAATAAATACATCATAGAAACTATGTACTTGTTCGTAAAAAAGGCAAACTTCAATTAAATAGAAGCCAAAAAGATTAGAAATTTATAAGAAAGCAGTAAAAGTGATAAAAGCAATTTGTAGCTTTTAATACTATGTATAAATGAAAATAAAATGGAATTAATTTAAATATTTATTGACTTCATTTGTGTAAATCTATAGCCTGCAGAAAATAATACAAACTATAACAGACAAGTGAAATATTATTAAGAAAGCTCAACAATTTTAGAAACAATTATTTTCTTTAAGAATCTAAACTTTTGCGCCGTTCAAGTCTTTAACACGGTACAATTATTAAGGTTAACCCAATAGCGCAGCTTAAAGTTGTTTACGAACCTTACATTATGTCACAATTTACTTACAATTTTGTTTATTTACAAGTAAGAGTATTTGTTGTTGCTGGAAATTTAATTTTAATTTGAAGCAATTAATATTTATTTTTGCGATTTTTTCCTTCTTTAAAATCTTTAATTGTGTATTATTTATTTAGAGCAACTACGAGTTAATTTTTTTTTATTTCAATCAAGGTGAAATAATTACAGGTAATCTTGGTACTAGAACAAGTACAACTCTAAAAAACCACAAGCAATTTGTTTTTGTAAAATCATTGTACAATGTCAGAAACAAATGACGTAAGGCGAAAACATAAAATATTAAATTAAATCAAGGCGAATTCAAAAATTAATAATTATATCTTCTATAGAATAAAAATGAAATGTTGTGTGTTGCTAATCGCATAACTAGAGAACGGCTTGACCGTTTTGGACCTGGTCCAACTTAGGTTTATACCGAAAGAACAAAGTTATCCGCGCACTTTTTTCGATTTACCTAATATCAGAAAACGGCTTCATCGATTTGACTGATTTTTCTTCCAATGTTCGTATTAATCCACTTTAAGTTTTCATCGAAATAAAAATTTACCACGCCTACTTTTACGCTCACTTTTTCTATTAAGCGCATAACTTGAGAACGGCTAGACCGATTTGGACGATTTTTTCTTTCTAATGATCGCCATGGTCCAACTTAGGTTTTTACGAGAAGAAAATTTTGCCCCGCCCACTTTTACGCATACTTTTTTCGATTTACCTAAAATCAGAAAACGTCTCCATCGGTCATTAGTAATCAGCTACCGAGCGGGGCGGCCAGGTAGTTGTTAATAAATAAAATACATTCTGCAAAAGCGCAAAATTTGTGAAATTTTTTAAGTATGACTCCGACTCCAACTCTGACTCCGACTCCTACTGTAACCTTGATGCTTAATATATGTATATGAGACTGGTCCTTATTTGACTTTAAACTTTTTCTTTAATGCAGTACCTTTTCAATGGATAAATATTTTAAAGAAAATAATTTTAGATCGATATTTTAATTCTAACACGTGCCGCATTGAGCTTTAATATAGTTATTTACATATGAGTAGGTGAAATGCAAAAATGGAAAAAACATATCGAGCCTTTGCTGCAATAGAGTCATAACTCAAATTTGAATTTTCTACAACCTTAAAATTTAATTCTTCTCTTAAAGTTGAGTAAACATATAAGATACTAGCTGTTTGGTCCCTGCTCTGCTCGGGATTTTTTAAATAAAAATAAAAAATTAAATGCTGAAGAATTTTGTTAATAAATATCACGACAACAGCGCCACCTATCAGGAGTTTTTTTTATAAACCATCAGTGAAAGTAGACCTTTCCAACGCATGTACTCGTTGGAAAATCGGTTGAGGGGTTCTCGAGTTATAAAATCACGGACATAGGACAACTTATTTTTATATATGTTTATAGATAAAGATTTGTATGAAGTTTTTACACAATATGAAGAAACGATATGGCGATTAAATCCACGTTATTAGCTTGTAAGAGGCCATATGTTTTACTGGGAATTAAAGAACTAAACACATTAGCTCAAAAATCAGGTTTTTTTAATTATGACCCTATTGCAGCAAAGGCTCGATATAGCGCTCGAATAATTGGAAATGAAGTGTTAAGCCATTCTTGATTAATAACTCAACAGTTGAAAAATTGCAACCAACTGCAATATAGAAAAAAATAGATTTCATTTTGGAACAAACGAGTATTGCTACGAAGTTTCGAAAGAAACGAGTTTTGCTGCAATCCGTATGGAATCGAACTGGTTTTGCAACACACTATAGCCTATCAGGAAAATTAATGATTGAACTTTAGTATTTATATTTTGAAAGTTATATTAATTTATTAAAATTATGCAAAAAGTGCTAAAAAAAAATGTAACAGCAGCAGAGATAAACTGCACCAATTGACATATTTTTCAAAATACGTTTTTTATACTATTGGGATCAGAATTTTTCTTCCATCGATGTGTGGATCCTCATAAGTCCTATCTTATGTAGTTTTCGAGATAGTAAAGCCAAGTCAAACTTGCTTAGATGCAAAGCGCATCATCAAGTGTTGTTTACCACTAAATTTGTAGACAATAAATAGAATGTGCGTAGAGGAAAAAAATATCAAGAGTCCATTTTTGTAAATTGTAGAGTGAGGTCTTTTGTTTTAAATATAAAACAATGCCATTTTGGTTTTATTCTATTGATTTAGTCAAATATTCTGAACAACTTTGTTAATCATTTTCAGGAAAATGAAATATACAGGGGTGTGCTGGAAATCGAAAACGTAAAACGCAAGAATTTTAAAAGTCGTTTTTTAATAAGATTTCTGGAATCAAAGAATTTCATGACAAATACATATTTTACAAATATTTCTCTATGAAACAGAATTTCATAACAAAAATTATATTAAAAGTGGATCAAAATCAACTTCTAAATTCTTGCGTTTACCGTTTTCGATTTCCAGCACATCCCCGATACTTTTATTTAAACATGCAGATGCGCCTTCAGTTGTTACTTGTATAATTTGTATTACACATTTTAAAGAAAACAGTAAGATGAACAAAATTGTTGAAAGCCTTTTGTTGTTGGACTTGATGCTGTTTGTCTCAAGAGATTTAACAGTACCAATACCATCGTGGGAGGTTAAGAACATTAAGTCCAGTTTAATATGTAAAGGTATGTTACCTTACCTTATATGACGTAATTTTATTAAGGAAATCATCGACATACAAAAAGAAATATTGGAGTCATATAAAATATTCGGACAAAGGCAAATTTTTAATACAGAAAAAGAAGCATTTGTGATTTTCAACATGTTTTTGCGTTCTGCTGTCTCCCACCTGCAGATTAAAAAATAAAATAGGAATTTATAAACAAATAAATTGAAGTCTTTTTCTACAGTGTACTAGCCATTATTTTTTTCTATTATTATTATCAAAGACCGAAATTTGAAATTGTAAGTCTTTATTTTCTCTCCAATTTTCCCCAAAGTGAGTAGATAAAAGCATTCTCAAATAATTTTTCGGGTTAACCCCCACATTGGTGGGAGTTATGTATATATATATTATATATATTTATGTATATTTCCGAGTTCCCTTTTTTCTATTATCATTCACTTTAAAGGTTGGAATTTTAAATAAAATTCATTTCGTGCTATTACCACAGGAGCTACAGTCGATTTCCGATATTTATTCTCATAAAGTGTTTAAAAATCTGTCAAAATCAATAGTTACCTCAAATTTTTAATTTTTGATAAGATCGAGTTCTGCGACTTCAAAATTTTTAAAGCAGACCCTCTTAAAATATTTTTATTTGGAAAAATATAAGAAAAATGTTTATACCAAAAAATATTGGAGTCGGAGTCGCGAGTTTTTGTGGGTACTACCACTCCGACATCGGTACAAAAACCTTAACTCCGACTCCACAGAATTGTTTTTCTATTGAAAATTTTTACACTTTTTTAAATTTATTTTTTTTTATAATTTCAAAAGATTTTGTTATTCGTGCTTAATTCCCAGTTTTTATTACTGATAAAAACACTTGAAATTTATTGTTGATGGGATAAGCTATTCCTATGCGCATTTCACTGGTTGCTTAGGCCAGATCATCAGGAAACTTCATCCATAACGTTTTAGAAAAACTAAAGATATTAAACCAAATAAAACTGTTAAGCGTATAAGACTTATAGCAACAGTTCTACTTTTAATAATATCAAAGCTTAAACAAAACACATCAACAATAAACAGTGGGTTTATCTCATCTTACATTCCCCACTACAATTAGTTGAAATTCTCTCAACATTAATTGTAGTTGTAAGTAGGTTAAGAAAAACAAAATAAAAACAACAACAACAACTTTACAAAAGATGTTGACAATGAAGTGTTTTTTTAGGCCGTGCACTGCCTGTTTATTATCAAAAAGTAATTTCAATTTTTGGGAATACAAAATTTTAATTTCAAAAGATTTTGTTATTCGTGCTTAATTCCCAGTTTTTATTACTGATAAAAACACTTGAAATTTATTGTTGATGGGATAAGCTATTCCTATGCGCATTTCACTGGTTGCTTAGGCCAGATCATCAGGAAACTTCATCCATAACGTTTTAGAAAAACTAAAGATATTAAACCAAATAAAACTGTTAAGCGTATAAGACTTATAGCAACAGTTCTACTTGTAATAATATCAAAGCTTAAACAAAACACATCAACAATAAACAGTGGGTTTTTTTTTTTTATGTTAAAATTTTTTTCATACCTGCTGAAATTTTTCAACTTAAATGTAAACAAAAATATTAAACAAATTTTGTCATCCAACAATGATAAAGCTAAAAAAAAAGATATCACTTGGGTTTAAAGCTCAAATTAGACGTGACATAACAATAATGCCATAGCCGTAACGGCGAATTCAGAAACCAAAATTAAATTGGTTTGTATGGTATGTTTATGTCGTTTTGGTAATACAGTGGCGATGGTAATACAGTTTTGCTATGGTTATGTCACGTCTATAACATGACACAAACAACACAAAAAAAAATTTCAAAATGAAACAAAAATGAATCGTATGAACAGCATGTTTGGCAATCTAGTTTCAGAGAGCGTAACGAGTGGTTTATACAGGGTTGTTAGATGTGACGATTTTTCGTCATTTTGACGATTTTTTTGAGAAAATACAGTAAAATGACGATTGACGATTTTTTTACTAAAAGTAATATTGTTATGACGATTTTCTGCCATCAATAAAACACTTACAAGAAATATTTAAAATTATATTGGGAACAGTCCAAAACGTAAAAATCAATTTTTCGAAATACAAAAATTATTGGAAATTAAACAAAAAAAAAAATTCTTCCTCCATCACAAACCAGGTGGCTTTCATTAGAACCATTAGAAATTCGAATTCTACAATTATATGAATGCCATCGATACTGCCAAAAGTATACATTAGAGCCCCGATTTGCGTCGGTCCTATTTGGTCCGCTTTTTTAAATGAAAGGTAAAATCCGCTTTGCATTTTTATGATTTCGATTTGCGTCGCTACACGATTGCTGAAGTCATAATAACATGTGAAGAATTTTTCTGTTTGCGTGAAAAAAGGCGAATTCCCATTTAATTCTGTTAGGTAAGTTATTCTGAGTATATTATTAATAAGAAGTTGTGTAGAAAAATGAGTGCAAAGAGAAGAAAATGCATTTATTTGGAACTAAAATTGAACGTAATAAAACGTTTCACGTCGAGTAAAAAGACTGTTGATAAAGACAGAGCCCTTGGTTTAGCACCTTCAACAGTAAAAACAATTGCAATAGTGAAAGCGCTAAAAATTATTCATTTAAAGAAAGAGTTAATAGAAATGAGATTTTATTTTTTATTTAGGCCCCTATTACGGTTTACAACTTTGCTATATTGCGGTGAACAAAAACATAACAAAAATTACAACTGATCACAACCAGTTGTCTTAATTAAAACTCAACTGAGTTGAGTTGTAAACCGTAATAGGGGCCTTAATGTGTTTTTGAATATGGATAAATGAAAAAAATAATTTTTGTTATGTTTTTATGAAAATATAATTTTTCTTATGTATTTCTTTTCAAATGATAAATATGCACTTGCTGAAATAAATAGAATAAAACTTAACCATATCACATTCTTTACCATAAATAGAATTGCATGCTTAAAATTTATATATTTGAACCAATCAATGCAATAAATTGTCTCTAATTTGTAAATTTAAATATTTGACGATTTGTTGACGATTTTGTTAAATGTTCGTGACGATTTTGACGAATTTTGTTAAAACTTTTGACGATTTTTGAAGAAAAAAGCCTAACAACCCTGGGTTTATATTGTCGTATGAACATAGCATACCTATTCAACCCCTTGCACAGCGTTGCCAGAATGAAGATTTTACCTTATTTTCGAAGATATTTTGACTAAAATAAGATTTGAAGATCTTTTTTCTCAAATTAAGATTTTTTATTTTTAGATAATTTTACATAATTTTTTGCAGTTTTTTAAACAGTCAGTTTTTAAAACAATGAGGTTTTGTATCAGCTTGTTGTCTATTGGATATGCATTCTTTTGTACCCATTGTCTAGCATACACAAAAATTAGCGGTTGTTCATTTTGGGAATATTGATGAAAAACAATTATTTGAAAAAAGAAAACCCGTATTTTTATAAAGTTTAATATATTAAAGAACAAAAAAGTTCATGTATTTAGTACCAAAAGGTAAAACTAATGGAACTTAACCCTAGGATTACCGTCTTGGTCTGGCCAGACAAAATTTGTGTTTTGCAATTATTGCAATTTTGCGAATATAACAAAAAAAACAGGGGCGTCTATAAATGATGTGTGCTGAATCGAATGAAACTAATTTGGATTTGATTGGAGCAAGATTAGTGGGGTGAAATTCTATTTTTATGTAAAAGTCTATGAAATTACACTCTGGGACGGACCAAAATTTTTTTTTTTTTCAATATTTTTCATATAGAACAATTTATTAAAAAAAACAGAAAGGTAAATTCTATAAATGATATGTTGTGAATTGAATGAATCAAGTTCGAATTAAATCAGAAAACTACGGCCCGTTATGAGCTAAGTATAATTTAACTACAAAAACCAAGCGGAAAACTCGTTTCACTCAGTTGCGAAAAAGCAATATGCAAAATAAGGGACTACATATTCGATGACTTGCATGTAAACTAAAATAATAAAATTATATAATAAATTTGTATACAGGGGTGTCCTTTAAATTGAAAAGGCAAACATCTTAAACGTCGTATTTTCATAAGATTTCTGTGATAAATGAATTTTATGACAAATATTTTACAAATATTTCTCTATTAAACAGAATTTTATAACAAACATTATAAAAATTTTATTAAAAGTGTATTAAAAACTTATGTAAAATAATAATTTAATAAAATATATATTTATTTACATTTTATTTAATTTACATTTTATTTAATTGGGGTTTTTTTTAGCTGTTCTAATTGGGGTCAGGCCTGACCAAGAGGAGACCTAAGTAATAAAAAGTTACCTAGGGTTAAGAAGCTTTTGGTGGGAAAATTACACATTCCATGTTTTTGATAATTATTAAATAAAGTGTATATACATTAGTGCTTTACAATGTCTTTTCAAAGGTGTACATTATTTAAATAACAATTTCATTAGGAATATATTTATGGAAATTCATATATTTTTAAATGCCTTCGATACAACAACGGTATCAAATATAATGCTAAATTGAGAACCCTTAAAACTTCATATGATGTATGATCTTCTTGCCCAAAATTTATATATCTCTAATTTTAGAATTTAATTACTTTCAAAGAAACTTCTTTATTTATATGAACTTTTTTACGTTCTTATTTATTAGAAAACAAATGGATTTAAAGTATATTTTTAGAAAGAATTTTATGGAAAACTAAAAACACAATTTAAGCCTACAATCTAATTTTGTATAAATACCGCAATTATGTATTTCAATTTAAATAGTTTCCATAATAAGAAGTATTTCCTTTTAAAAAATTAATAATTTTTACTTCTTTGCTCTTGTTATTAAAAATTTTAAGATTTTCCTCTTCGAAATAAAATTTTTTTTTTGGCCATATGAAGATTTTCCTTCCAAATCTTCTGGCAACGCTGCCCTTGCACACAAACTTCGTCTGGCTGTTATGAATTCGCCTTGATTGCAATTTAACTTTTAAATTGTTTATATCAAGGCGAGTTCTCCTTGGTTTATATCAATTAAACTTTGGTGTAATAACTACCAACAGGGTGTCATCATTTTAATTTTTTTTTTTTAAACATCAAACAGACTTACATTTTTTTTAAAATAAATTTGTTGCCTACTTTTCAGCTCTAACTTATTCCCGCTTTTAACCCCAAAATATTTTTTAAGCAATATTAAGAGTTTTGTTGCATACCCTAAGGCTCTTGCTAGTACACCGTGGTAGGAAATTAAAAAAAATATACGGCCTGATTGTGTAAGACGTTTTATATCAGCGGTGGGCGCTGGTTTGCCTGGATTACGAAGTTTTTCGGGTTTTTACATTTACTCTTCGTGTTTTTTTGTACCAGAGCTGCTACAAATACAAAAATTTCCCTACTAAGATATTCCTTAAAATCCCCAAAACATACCATACACTTGTTTTATTATACTACTTTTTAAATTAATAAAAGTAGATTTTAAAAAGAGAAAATGAATAAAAAACTATTTTCTAGCAGTCAAAACAAAAAGAAATAACAATATTAACATTGAAATCAGAATGTGAAAAAATGTAGCGTATAACACATACACGTGTTTGTGTGATGTTGTTTTCGCTCATTTACTACTGCCCACAAACTGAAAATCTTGAATGCATTGTTTCAAGCCTAAAAAGTAACAAAGGCAACCCGAAAAACAAATACAACAGAAAGAAAAAAAATAAAATTGTATTCAGTTGCTTAATAAATTTCAACGAAGCAGGAGTGTAGCGCATGTTGTTATTTTGGCAAATTTTGCAATTTCGTAGTGGTACACTGACAATATATTTATTGCGTTGTGATCAAGCTGTGCTCATGTATGTTTATTTTTCAGCTTGTTTTAAAAACTTTTCAGCAATCATGTAGGATGATGAATTATATAATAATCAAGTTTTCTTACTGAATTCCTTTTTTTTTGCATATTTACATACCTCTAGTACACATTTTGAAGTTTTTGCTCACGGCATTTTCGATTTCAGGTGACCATATGAATATATATATATATATATAATTTTTTTTTTTTAAATTATATAAAAATAATATTTTTAATGAACTCCTTTTTTTGTATTGCATATTTACATACAATTTGAAAATATTTTCAAAAATTTCTCTAAGTGTAAATCAACTAATTTACTCTCTTTTATTCAATGTTCTCTATCTGCCCTTCGCTGTTTTATATGTACGTTTCAATTGGATAAAGATAAAGCTTATTGAAAATAGTGATAATTGGTCCGTAATTTTACATGGCCCCCATACAAACTACTTTCTGGAATCAAATTTTTGTGCCCCTCTACTATCTTATTCTGTTAATATTTAGATTACTTTAGTCTTAAATCGTCTCATATTTGACCATAGCTCCCATACAAAAATCACTGCCGAAAATAGCCATAACTTTCTTAAAAATGTAGGTATTGACTGATAGATTAACTGTTTCAATAGCTACTAATTTGTCTTGGAAAAAATTTTGTACTGCTAGGTACAAAATTGACAATAGGTCTTGTATTAACCCCCTCTTTTTAAATAGCTTTAAGACGAACAAATCTCATTTGGATGTGCATATATCTTAATAGTCAGGCATGTTCTGAAAATCACAAGATTTAAAATCACTAGTGATTTTAAATCACAATTGTGATTTAAGGGCGTTTCAAAAACCACAACAGTTTTAATTTGGTTTGAAATGGTGGAAAAAAGCAAGTATTCGGCAGGAGAACTTGATAACAAATTTTGCTATAAATAAATAAAAATCGTTAAAAAAAAGAAGCAAATTGATTTCTAAAACCCAACGATGAGAACATAATACAAAATTGCAAAGGTTTATATTTTTTTAACAGTAGAATCTCTCATCCTCGGACAACGAAAGAACCATTTAAATGTGTCCGTCCAAAAGTAATGACCTTTCAAAAGAACTCACTCAATGCTCTCCTTATAGAACGCATCCAGGGCCAGGCAATAGCATCTGGAGAAAGGGAGAGTCTGCTTAAGAAAGATATCCGTTAAGGGAGATTACACTGTTTATGAAAAAACCAATAAAAACCACAAGTAGTTTTTTTTGAAGACCAAACGAAGAGTTTCAATTTAAATAAGTTACAATTTAAATATATTTCATAAATAACCAATTAGTTATAGTGTGACTATTACACTGGTCTACAAATTTGGAAAAAAATTGACTGCAGAAATGAAGCATGTTTTTTAACTAGTCCAGGTGCGCTGAATTCGAATCTGCCATAAAAATTGGGCTATCAAGGCTTGCTCATTTTTTATCGCATGCTGGCAATACTGTAAAATAGTCAATACTGACACTTCAATTTCACAATTCCATACATATTTTTTTGACAGAAGCCCACATTCATTATAAATCTTCATAATAGCCGCGTTTAAGCATGTCAGGGTGATCGTGTGATACTGATTCAAGCTATTTTTGCTTTGTGTTGTGGTGAATATTTGGTTGGAAACTAATCAGAATCATTAAAATATGCATATGGGCATTTCTCCAATGTCGAATGCGACATTTATTTATTTTTTTTTTTTTTTTTTTTTGACAAAAGGCGAAACTTATTTTTTGACAAAAGGCGAAACTTATAGCTCTTGATTAGCACTATAATTTGTGCTAAAGTTTACTTTGAGCAATTGTTCGTTTTCAAGATAATTAAAAAAAACCAAAGCATTTGCATGCGACAAAAACAGAAGTCGCCTTTAAGGCAAACAGTTCAAACACTGATTTCAGCGAAACCTGATGAAATATTTAAATGTGACTAATTTTCAAATGTTATGCATTGATGTATCTTAATAACGCTTTTTGTAGTTTATTTTTAATTTAATTTTAATCACTGTCGCACGCTACATGTTGAATGCGACATTTTGTTCCATCATACTTTTATGTTTATGTTTTTACTTGTTTTGTAATAAGACATGCGTAAGATGATTCTACATTATTTTAAATACATTCAATATATTTATTTTCCGAACAAAAATTACAAATTTAAAAAAATATCTTCAATAAAGAAATATACAAATATAGAACAAAAACTTACTTAAGGCCGTTACACACTATCCCACAAAGTTTACGTATTTTTCAGAAATGCTTCCCTGATCTAAATATTCTTTGAACATTTTTAAAAAACAATAACAACTTATCATGACAGGGTTGCATTTTCGTAAATTACTAAACAGTTTGTGGGATAGTGTATAACGGCCGTTAACAGAAAATTGTATTGCTAGTCTCAAATAAAGTTTTTTTTAATGGAATAAGCTGTCCTTGCTGCTTGTAGTTGTGGCCATCGCAAATAAACATATTTTAGGAAAAAAAATTTTTTGAATATATGCATTTTACATTTACGATGTCCCACGCTACAAATTTAAAATAAGTACCAAGAGAAAAGCACTGATTATTTTCCAGCACAATCTTTTTTATTAAATTTGCAACAAAAATATCGGTTTGTTACAGTAGTTTTGACTTAACTGCCTTTTATTTACGTGCACTTTTGACTTAACTGCACAAAATTGATAATTTTTGGCATTATTCTTTATAATCCCATACAAATTCCTTTTTTAAGTGCACTTTCTATTCCTGCACATTTAAGATAAATGCACAACATTTTTGGTATTTTAAAACTATTTTCATACAAAAAATTCAAGTTAGCTGCACTTTGACTTAACTGCCCAAAATACACATTTTCTGGAATTATTCTTCAAAATCCTTGTTTACGTGCATTTTTTATACCTGCACATTTTTCATATTTTTGGGCAGCTTAAAAATATTTTCATACAAAACATCAAAGTGAGCTGCACACATGAAAAAAATATGGTGGCCACTTTTTCCCACAAATATCCAACTTAAGCTGTTTATAAAAATATAAATCGCGATAATTTTTATATTCTTTGTGAATTCTCATTGTTTTTGTTAATGTTCCTTTTATATTAAATATACATACATACATACATATTAAATGTACATACATGTATAAAATGATCTGTTATTTGAAAGAAAATTTTAATAAAATATAAATTTATGTACGTTGTTTTCGGTTCATTGTTGTGCCCCGCTTAATTGAGATTCCCGTTTTATTGCACTAAAAATCATGGAACGAATCATTCAGTATAACTGTCAATGTAAAAATAACCGTTTGGTTGAGTTCCGTTGAATCGCGTCACAAGCTTAATTATTTTGCAAAATAAGACCGCATTGCGAAAAACCAAAGCAAATGTTTGGTTGTTTTAAAAAAACCTAAACCATTGTTTATGTTAATAAATAAAAAAATGAGTTTTATTTTTTACCTACACATGGGAGTTTCGCTTAATTGCACATCTTGCTCAATTAATTTAGCGATTTATTTTTTAATTGCGTCGGCGATTCATTGAATTCCCGTCCTGTTTAATTGCGATAAGAGTCGTGCATTTTTAGAAACTCAATTAAGCGGGAATAACTGTATTAATAAAAAGATTTTTTATTCCACTTTTAAATCAAACACTTTACTTTAGCTGCACTTTTGTGCCGGTAACCACAATTGTGTACCTGCACATTAAGGCAGCTAAATGCATTTAAGATAGCTGCATTTTTGATTTACCTGCACAAAAAATCGTGCAAAGGAGATTGTGCAGCTAAGTCAAAATTACTGTACTAATATTTGATGCACATTGTACAAATACCCTCGACGCACTGTTAACAAATGTTCTTTTTCAATGTCGCACGCAACATCGAAATATACGGTAAAGCAAAGAAAAAAATTGCCGTAACTGGCAATAGCATCGTTCCGTTTACATTTTTCTTATATTGTTTGAATATAAACCGTGATTTAAAAAGCAATTGTCAATGCATAATGTTTCTCATTAAGATTATTAGCAAAACAAAACGTGCAATAGAAAAGTTCAAAACATAACTTTTGCACTTGTTCGACTTTGCATTTGAATATTTCAAAGTGTGTTATGAATAAATGTAAAATTTGTTTGCATTATTGAAAGTTGATAGATTCCCTATAAAAATATGTTAAAACAACATACTTTTATAGACTTTGATCTTTTTGGCTGCGGTTTACATTTCCATGGAAATGCCCATATTTACACTATTTTGGGTTTGCAGTCAGAAACTTGGACAAATCTTGGACACCGACAATGTTTTACATTTTCTTCATTCGCATTTCGATTTTTCCCAAAAAAAAAACTATGTGCAGGGAACGTGAACAAGGGGAGCGTGCTCACCAAGATTTAATGAAAATTGAAAGAATTTATCAAGGATTTTGAGACAAAAGCATGCTGGGAGACTATTGCTGGACTCTAATACGTGAAACCGAACCAACAAAATACAAACGATGCACAGTGGGGCCTTTTGACTTTTTTCGTTGCAAAAATCATAACTTTTGAACTGATAAAGATATTTAAAAATGTTAAAAATCATTTGAAAGGAAACTTCTTTAGCTTTAATATACATGATTTGCAAGGTCATAGGTTAGGCGCGGCACTGTGCACAGTGTCTGCTTTCGACTGTTTTTATTACAAACATCATAACTTTTGAGGTAAGAAAGATATTTTAATAAAAATGAGTATCATTATTGGAGGCACTGTGCACAGTGGTTTTTTTGTTGAAAACATCATAATTTTTGAAGTTACCAAGAAATTTGTAATGGGAAAAAAACACTGGATTTTTAAGTCTTTTAGGATCAAAATAAGTGCTCCTTTATTGTGATAGGCATTGGACACGATGACACCTTTGACCTTTCTTGTCGCAAAAATCATATATTTTGAAGTAATGATATTTTTAAAATTTCTCAAACATTTAAAACACAACTTTTTGTGCTTTAAATGACATTCTCATAGGGAAGTCTAGAACAAATGCTACTCTAATATAACATGTTATATTAATATAACTCTTTTTATTTATATTACAGATAAAAATTATTGAAATATTTTTAATACTAATATTAATTTATAATATTATTTTGTAGTATGATATATTATAATATGATATTAAGTTATTTTTATTAATTTTTTTTATAGTTAGTTTTCTTCAAAATAGTTCTTTTTTGGCAGAGGTAACCTTTTTATATCCAGGAAGAACATTCACATTATGATTTTTTAAAGAGCTTCGTAAAATATTATATTTCTCCTTTGACAATCCCAAGTCCATAAATAACGCTAATGCTTCTTCTATGCTATACTTTGTGGGTAATGCATTCGGAGGAGTTGGAATACTTTCTTTAATCCTTCGCAGTCGATCTGGGCTAGCAAGCTCCACAGCTTTTGTAATATCAGACCTTGATTTATCTTTATCTTTTACGTACTTAAGACATAATGCTTCTGACAGATTCGATGTAGATATATCTTTTGTAGCATTTTGACGTTTACGTTTTTTTGTGTACTCCGAACACTCGTTTATAGTTTTAGCAGGTCTTCCTTTTCTGCTGTCCAAAAATGTATGCGGTTCTTCGATGTTTTCAAAAGTTGTTACTCCATTTAGCCAGTCTGAGTACTTTTCCATAAAGGTTTTTGTCGTACTGTTTGAGGCAAGCCATTTTCTACGAATATCCAAGTGAATTTTGTTTTTAACATCCTTTTCCTGGTATTCTGGTAAACCGTGCAATTTTTCCACAATAGCCAAATTAAATACATTTTCATTATGTGATTTTCTAAATAACTCGAACAATTCCGAATTTTGAAATGACATTATGAGTTCTGGTACTGATCACTACTTTTGCAAAGTAAAACTTTAACTGATTGCATTACACAATTGCAGATTAATTTATACCCAAAAATAAAAAGGTTCAAGCTACCTGATTTGCGAAACATAAATTTAGGCCACAATTAACTGGATTATATACAACTGCAGTTTTTAAACTACCTGCCTATTTTCATAATGTGTTCTTAAATTTAAATAAATAAACAAATTCTAATAATTATGCCTACCTGATTGACACAAGAAAATATTGTTTATAAATAAGGCTACATACATACATATTTATAAGTAGGCACATATGCATACATTAACAGAAATATGTCAGTCAGTTCCACTTATAATCATTTTTGTGCTGTAGGATAACATAAAATATAAAAAATATTAAAATTTTGGTAGCTTTTTTCCTTATTTGGCAATTTTTTTTTTAATTTTGGTTGCAAAAATATCTTGGCTGTGGCAACGCTGGCTATAAGATTTTAACATCTTTCTTCAAATTTCAAGAAAACCTGTAATTTTTTGTGGCCCAATTTAGCGAAATTATTTAAAGTACTGTGTAGTAAAAATGCTAAAAAAAATATGGGCGTGACCATTTTTGCCCATTTTTAGATATTCTCTATTTTATTTGTAAAATGTACCTAAAGATGTCTGAAAAACGGCAACTGCCTAAAAAGTAGGGAATCTGGTGGACATTTTCTTACTTATTTTAATAAACAATAGATATACCTTTAAAACAATACCAAAAAAGTAGTGATCACATGGCAATATTTCTGACACTTTAATTCTAAAATGTCTTTTTTTTTCTCAAAACCACCTTTTTTGGACTTTCTAAAAAACTGTCGACTTTAAACAGCTCCACCAGCTATAATTCTTATCCAATTAAGAAAAACGTTTTTGAATTCTGATCAGTAAAATGGTCTTTATACGATGTGTTCATTCATTTTACAAAATTTTGTCATCAAATTTTGTATTTTTGCCACGGTTTTTGGGAAAAGGCGCCACAGTTCGACGTTCATTCTTGAAAATTCATTGATTCTTTAATAAACTAGTGATTCGTTATGTAAGAAACGAATGAAAACATTTTTTTGTATCTCGATACAAACCAATTACAGATTCGAGTTCAGCCCACCAAATAACCCTAGGAAAGATATTTGGTTGCTCCAGTCCAAAACCTTGTTGGCTAGTGTTATCTAATTTAACTTTTAAAGAATAAAGGCGATACTTTTTGAAAAAGTTTAAGCCGTCTAAATAATTTGTTTTCCATTATAATTTTTAAATAACAATTTTAAAACCAACTTATATTTTTTAGCTTTGTAACGAATTTTTTTGAAAATAAAAGTAGAAAATTTAAACTAATTATAATATTTTTACACGATAAAGAGTGAACGTTTGTCAAAATTCCCATAAACTGGCGTTGTTTCCCTAAAAAGTAAAATGAAACCAAACAAATTAATATCAACGACTAAAATAATTAATGAATGAAATGGTACAAAATGCGGTGGGAACTTAAAGTTACAACTAGTACATTTACAACATACTAAATGAAACAATGACATGAAATGATTTATTTAAGTATTCGGGGAAGTTTTCTTTTTTTTTTTATTGTTAAGAAAAAATATTGTAACAATTCGTTTAGGGCACAATTTTGGTAAACTTTTTTACAGTTTTATAAGTTAAATTAAATCGTTTTTAGAATTTTCCTCCTATTTTCTGTATATAACCTTTATAAACTTAAGCAGGAATATAATCAGAAAATCATTTTTTATTTGTTAACACTTTGTAAAAATATTATTAGCTTTAAAGCCCATGGGCTTAATCGCGTAATGAGAAAACGGCCATTAAATGTATGTGCTATTTAATTTTATTTGTAAATATATGCTTTATGTTCATACATTTGTACTTTTAATAAAAAATAAATTGTTGAGAATAAATTTGTTATTGTTTTTATTGTGAGAACCATATAACATGCTGAAAAAGACATTTTGCATGGTTTTGGGAAATATAGAAACATGGTTGGAAAGGTCGTTTGCTTTTTTCTTCTGAACATAAAAATATGTTTGAGACAATAATAAATTAAAAACATTGGCCCATATTCATAGTCAAAAACAAAGTCGACTTTTTCTAAATTCGACTTTAAAACAATGTTATTGACATCCATTTAAAGCCGGTTTTAACTTAAATTCGACTTTATTTTGACTATGAATATGGGCCATTATGTCTGAACATATATTGTTACTTAAGACATGTTTGACACAATCATAACCACAAACATTAATGATAGTTTGCGATTGTGATTGCATCAACCATGTTTTTTCTTTGCGTGCAATTAGTTGGACAATCTTACACTTACAGTTCTTCAGATATACCGAATTCTATATTGGTCCACGCATACTTTTACTAATCCCGCCCACTTTTTGACTGATGTTGCATATTTGTAACCAAGCTATATGTACCAAATTTGGAAACTTTAGATATTGCCGCTCTAAAGAAATACAGAATCCTATTTATGCCACGCCCACTTCTGGAAAACTTGGCTCTTGCCGTTTTAATGATATACAGAAATTTATAATGTGTTTGTATGGGAGGTGCCACGCCATTCTCCAATCCCGCCAATTTTTTTAGAGTTAGTATATTTATAACCTAACTGTGTACATCAAGTTTCGTTGTTTTTTCTTTTCGGAAAAGCTGAAATTGCCCCTCACTCCCCTCGTGGTCTTAGTTTTGAAAAAATATAAATCCTTAAACCTTCCTCACAAAACTGCCTTTCAAATGAAACCGGTTTGGAGCACATCGGTTGGATGGTTTCAGAGTCTGTTAGGGACATACACACATGCATACTTACCAGCGTTTTCAACGAAAAATTCAAGTGCTCAACAACAAATTCTTGAAATAATCTAAACAAATTACTGCCGTATTCATAAAAAATTAAAGTGGATTTGAAATATATTTTAAGAAACATTTGTATGAATACGGCAGTTAGTCTTTTGGCATGCTTTAGGCATTTTTAAAACAAATTTCACTTTTTAGGCACAAATTAAATTTTTTTTTTTAATTTATTTTTGTATTGCCGTTTCCAAGGCGAATTTACACCAGGTGACTTTATCTTGCTACGTAAACAACAGCTGATAACTAGCCTTGTGTCAAAATGTTATACCGTTCTGGTGGTTCTATACTAAATTCTATAATTTTCGCTTAAAATTTTTTTAAGATTACATTTCAAATCACACAATTTAAAATTAAAAACAAAATGAAATATTTGTGTTGTAAAGGTTTTCAAAATAAAACCAGCTTGTATGAATTCGCCTTGGTCGTTTCTTACAAACTGACATTATGCTAGGGACACAATTGAGTCGTACGTCGTATGAACGTAGGACGTTACGCCATAAATTTTTAGGAACACGCTTCACTTACCCAAAATTCCGTCGCAAACGTATTTTGTTTCCAAGGTTACGTTTAAATGTGCTAAACTCCCATTTCATACTATTAATAAACAAATTTATTGATGAAGGGATAAGCTATTCCAAAGTGCATTTCACCGGTTGCTTAGGCCAGATCGTCAGGAAACTTCATCCAAAAATTTTAGAAAAACTAAAGATATTATACAAATAAAACAGTTAAGCGAATAAGAATTATAAGCCCCAGTTTTACTTGTAACAACATCAAAGCTTAAACAAAAACAACAACAATAAAAAGTGAGTTTGTCTTTTCTTACAGTCCCGACTACAATTGGTTGATTTTTTGTCAACTCTAAATGTAGTTGTAAGTGGGTAAAGAAAAAACAAAAATAAAAACAAATTACTTTATTTTTGTTTCCTTTTGATAATAATATTAAAAAATTCTGAATTTATTCAAATTATTGTTTTTTTCTATCCTTTTTTTTTGTTATCAAATATTTAATTGAAAACACAAAAATAATTTCATTTTATATTTCTAATTTTTTGTATGACAATACGGTCGTAACCGGCGCACAGTGCGGCCGATTGCCAAAAAGCTGGCCAAAACTCGAAAAATAAAAGTGTCTAGATAAGATTTTTTAAGCATGCAGTTGACTAGAGGGATCCTATAAGAAGTAAAAATTGCTAAGAGTAACGTCCTATATCCCAAAATCTTTCCTCATTTTCAGTTGGAGTTTGGACTTTTTTCAAGCGCAATATTGGTGCAATTATTCGGCAAAACCTTTAAACGTGTGAAAGCGCGTGCAGCAAAGAAAGTCTAATAAAACCAAATGGAATGTACGTTAGAAGGTTAGTTAAATACGTAAAAAAATTTGTAAATGTCAGTTCTTTGACAGAAAATTTTTAGCAGCACAATCATAAGGGTACTTTTTTTCGTTTTTTTCCAATAAAATTTGAGTTTTCAAATCAAATGACAATAAAACGCTGTCAAATGCTGTCTTCTAACTTTTTGGAGGTTACTTGGAAAAGTATTAACTATCGATTAAGCCAAAATTCAGCTGCCACCTCCTGCCCCCTGAATTGTTATGGGTTGTTTTATAAAGATGCTTTGCCAAAACCTCCCAGTCTAAAAATTTAATTTTATTGAAATTTCCGTACTTAAAAAAATTCAGAAATATTTGCCACGCCTTAAACAACAATTATCAATAATAATGTTGCCCAAGTTATTAATAAACTGTTTAAACAAACAATTATTTAACAATTTTTGCGATGAGCTGTTATCTTTCTTAAACAAATCGAATTCGTTAATTTTTAAGAAAACTCATATGAATTTTTTCAGAATTTTCTCTCAACTATAAAAATAATCTTATTTTTAGGTTACAGTATGTCCACTACTGGTGATTTACAAAGGTTACAATTATTCCAAGTAATGAAAGATATTTTCAGGGATGATATCAACGTGATTTATGAAAGGATTGAAAAATGTTTGTCTGAAAACCAAAATGCGACTTATTATTTAGCAGAAAACGAGAAACGGCAAATATCAGATTTGGTGTATAAGATAAAAACAAGATGGGATTCAAGTAAGAAAAAATTATGATTGGTTGAGTAAGACGTTTGAGTTAAAAAAAAGATTAAAAAAAAGCAAGGCTCTAACATATGTGAGGTTGACCTGTTTGGAGTTTAAATGCCCTGGGTGATGCCATCTTGTATTTTCCATTTCGAATTTTATAATTCTGACAGAAAATTCGTAATCAGCGACCCCAAACCCCTCAAAAACGATATGTTACTTGATTATGATAAATAATACATGATATTATACCCCAGGGTGTGGTCGGTTAAGGGTGGAGGGTGTGAATTTCCGCACATTTGACATAAAATTTGTAATCAGCGACCCCAAAAACCCCTAAGATTCCATTTTGGAGTGAATTACTTGAATTTTCGAATTTTGGCCAGCTTTTTGGCAATCGGCCGCACTGTGCGGCGTTTGAAATAAAATTAGATCTAAGTCGACGTGCGACGTAGATAAGCCTTTACGTCTACTCCAGCTATTATGTGCCTTTGTATTAAATGTTATTCGTTTTAATTTGACAAAGTACCTACATCGTACGTTACTACGTTCATACGGTGCAATTGCTGTTTCTACGGTTAATTGTTTAAAATTACACAAAAGTTAAAAAGAGGCTGCATGAAACAACTGTCGAAAGTTTTCCCATTTGCAGAAATGACAATTTAATCGATATCATGAAAACCCTTATTAAATTTAGGTGGCATTACTACGCCAGATGACGGTTTATTGCTCTTCTGTCAAAGTTTTGTTTATGTTTACAAAAAGTATTCGATTTGTGTTGTGATTTGTGTATATTATAAATTTTTTTTTTTTTCAATATTTTTAAATCAGGCTCAGGAAAGAAGGAATTTTACGACATGAAAGAATTAAAATTTATTGATTAATTGCTTGACTGAACGGGGGGATAATCATCTTCAGAGCTCTCTGCAGTTTTTTAAAAAACCCATAAACAGTTATTGTTAAATAGCTATGGCATGGTCCAATTAGTAGGTCTGCGCAAAACTACCACAATGCAACACTAGAAAAAACAACACTTATTTTGTTTGGTTAACAAATTTTACAGATGTTAAGAACAACAGCATTTGTTTGTGTTACAAATTTTCAAGATTCAAAAATAGATAATTAATTACAGAAAAATTTCGATCCGCCAAAATACCATTAGTTAAAAGATTGATGGTTGACTATAGGCTATCAGCCGTCACAGTGGCGGAAAGAATAAAACCGCAAAGAACTCTGAAGATGAGAATGTGGCTTTTATCGAAACACGTAAATTCGACCCGAGTTCAATGCTCCGTTCAGTCAAGAATAAAAATTATAAATAAATTTTAATTCATTTTATGTTGTAAAATTTATTCCTTCATTAAAATAATTTATTAAAAATTAAATTAGATGAACTTGAGTCTGATTTAAAAATAAAAATCGAATTTGGTTTAGAAACCATAAACAGTTCGATTAAGCAAAAAGAAACTAATTATTTTTTTTATTTTAATTAAAACTAAAGAAGATGTTGACCATAATGAAATGAAAATTGACTCAAAAATTTATTTACTTCAAACGTTCAGCACCACAATTTGAATTTTGTTTAAAACAATTCTTGTCGTATTCGGAGACAAATTTCCATTTTTGTTGTATTTGTTTCCCTTGTGCCACCACTATTAATTAATAAAAAGCAAAAATACTTTATATTAGAGGGTGTACGTCGTAGTTTTTTATCCTTGCAAGGAGGTAAGCTCTAGTGTACATATACTGACTACAAAACAGCCAAACTCAAGAGTCAATACAAATACGCCAATCGGCTGGGTTGCACTTTTCATTTATTAAGCCAACAATGCACAGTGGGAAAGAAGGCATATCATACATACATCACATTATAGAGAATTGTGTATTCATATTAAAAAATAATAAAAATAATATCAATTGTAAAATTCATTAAAGACATTTTGCAAAAATGTGTCAATTATATAAGTTTTCTTTTATACAGTAAAAACCTTTATTAATTAATATTATTTAATGAAAGCTAACTAAAATTTCTTTGAAAATTACAAAAGGCATCCGACAACTCCCAAAAAACCTCTGAAAATTCCCAACAATATGTTTTTTTAGTTTTTTTCTGTGATTTTTTTTCCCTGCCACATACAGGTCTTGCAAACAGAGCTTAAACGTTTTGATAATTGCCTTGCAGTTAAAGAAAATGTGGCATAAAGAGGAATATTGAAAAAATTGGTTTATTAAGATAGCCCTATTGAGCCCGTAGTAATTAAAATTATACGTGATATAGCTTTCCAAAAAGCGCAAACTTGGGTTTTATCGTCAAAAAATTGTTAGGTCTGAACATACCTTAAAAAATGGCAAAAAAACGAATTTTAACTTTAAAAACCTTTCACATAATTGCAAGAGTTTGTTTAGACAATTTCATCTCAAAAGCGCCCCATTAGGATAATCATTCCTTTTTAATGTCTAAATCGAAATGGTTATCGTATAAACATAAATCGACACAGTCGAATATAAATTTGTCACATATTTTATTGCTTTTGAGTTAATCAACTTCAAGCAGTTAAATTTTTTTCTTAGTTAATTTTTTGTTATTTAAATAATTTACATCAGTTATCTTAAATAAAAATATTTACATAAGTAATCGTATAATCTTGACTTATTTTTTAAGTGTGTTTACATAAAATTATAAATTTAAATTTAAACTACAACAAAATAAAGCAAATGTTTGTAAATATATTTATGTGCACAACATTATAAATATATCATTCCTAAAAATAATTACTTAAATTACTAAAGACCAGTTTTGATTACAAGAATATTTTAATACAATAGAACGAACAAATATTTTTTTGTAATTTCTTTTAATTTAATTAATTTCGTTCATTTTTAAAAACACCTTCTCTAGTGTTTCTTTTTTAGTCCATCTTGAAACTTTCGATAATTAGCTGGCAATTTAGCACTAAACTGTTGCGTACTTCCAGTTGCAGCATCAAACGAAGTCGTTAACTCATTTGGCAGCAAATCATTTTGTTGTTCCTGCAATGTCATTGTCCGGTAGGACCTATAAGGATCATTACGCCTTTCCCAACCGTGAGATAGACCACGTGCAGCAGCTCCAGCATTTCCATAAGAATGAGCCGTCACTTGTGGTTGCACGAGACCACCATTAATGTGTAAATGTATTTCCTTATTGCCGTAATGATCTACTGGATCTGATTGCCAGCCATGGTTAACATTAGGTGTCCAATTCCAAACGGGTGGGTGAACAGGTACAGGAACATGCTCAACATGACCAAAGTTCGTTTTCAAAGAAAAGAGTTTGACCAATAGAGCGAGTAAGTTCATAACAACTAAAACTTTTACCAAGAACAGGGTCTTTAGGCCGATAGCAACTAAGAAAGCCACCATGGCGGATAGTACGCCAAATTTGAAGACTATGGGTATAAGAGCCATTTGTAAGCGGCGTATTTTTCCAAAAGTACGGCTTTCTGTAGGGAGATAAAAAGGGTTGCATTTTAATAAAACATTATATTTCACGTCAAAAATAATATAAATCGCCAACTAAAATTCAAAAGTCCGTAACAAAAAAATAAGGTTTACCCCAATCTTTTTAATTGATTATGACATCATTTTGGTTACCCAATAAAAAATTTAGCTTCATACGAAGCAGGTTTGTAAGCGGGAAGTGTCAGAGTTTCGCTGGTGAGTTCGCTCTTTGAAGCTTTAAATACCGCATATAAAAACTGGTAAGTGCAGCTATAAGCTTTACACACTGAATGTTTTGTTACAGTTATTTTTTAGTATTCTCCCTGACAAACCTCCCAGAAAAAAATGTGCTCCAAAAGAAGCAGGTTTTATGGATGAATTCATACCTCAAATCGCTTCAAGCCTGCTGATGGGATGCCTGATTTTTGTATGAGGTGTTCCCGGTTTGGAGGACGTTTTTCTGCTGACAATAAGCGCTTCTTTTAACATGCAAACAAAGCACTCCTGAAGTGCTTTTTTTAAGGGCTAACTAAATTAACATATTCATTAATGTTTTGCATCTACTTATTTAAATGCCTTTTTTTAAAAATTCGTAAACAATAATTTATTTGTATTTTTTTTCACTTTAAAACCTTCTTCGTTGTCAGCACTGAAATAGAAGCTTTTTGTATAAATTATTCTTTATCATGTACTGCTGTATAAGAGCTCTCTTATTGAAGCGCTCGATTATGCGCTTTTTTTCTTAAGTGCTTCAAAAAACTCAAATTTTTTTTACTGGGCTGCTTTGTAGTAAGGAAATGCCGTGGCACCTGAAATTTTATATTTTTTATATAAATTTTCATATTAATCGAATGTGTATTCGAAGTCAAATTAAAATTTATATATCTCGGTTTCTATAGATCTAATGATGTTAAAATTTATTATAAAAATTGTAGAGCATAAACTTTGCGAAAAATTGTTTTTGAGATAGAAGGAAAATAGTCCGCAGCGCTCTGCCATACTCCCTGTAATGCAAGGCCTTCTTCATTGTTTGAGTTAATTGATTATCTTCGCGAGGATTATTCTCAGTAACTGGCGCTCGATTCAAGTTAGTATAACAAACGCTATAGTACTTTGCTTCAGCCGTGATCAATTCATGCTCAAAAAGTACATGATATTTGAATAATTCTTCTAGAAATCCTTTTGTTCTTCTGCTCTACTGATAACGTTGTCGTTAAACTTCAAATAACTAACATCAAAGTACCAAATCGTTCGCTACTGATGGAGTGGCAGCGTTTAAAATTATTTTAAATATCTGAGCTGCTTTCGTTTTAGCAGTTGCTTCTATTTTACAATAACTCTTCTGAAGCACATTAAATTTTATTTTAATGTAAAGCTGATGGCCTAAGACGCTAGTGCTCTAACAATTCAACTGTATAATAATTTTATTATTATATAGCTATACAAAATAAAATAAATAAAAATAAATTTTAATGTAAATGTTCCTCCTTTTGGATAATCACCCCTCATATATGAATCATATGAAAACAATAAGGTCTAACTTAATTTTATACGTATTTTGAGAGAGAAAATAGTTTTTACGATAACTCTTAGCAGGAATTGATTTAATTTTATATTTTGTGCGGACTAACTAACTTGAACTGAGTTACCAATTGGTTAAAGTTTTGGTTTGTAAAATAAAATTGTGAATGGTTATCTCTTTTTATCCATTATTAACACACAATCTTTAAAATTAATTTAAAATATGTGGTTTGTAGGGTATTCATTTAATCGGGCTTTTGCTTTAATCGGTTAATCGCTCGATTAATTAACCGAGGTTTTGGTTTAATCGGTTAATAATCGGTTAATTTTGTTATTGATCGGTTAACCGATTAATAAAGTTTTGTTATAAATTAAGTTTTTTCAATTAATAAAAATGCAAAAATTAGTTATTATTGGAGTCTATTTGTAAAAAAAACAATAACATAACGAACAAAACAATACTTGAACTAAAACGAGCAAACAAAAAAGTAATTCATAAATATGAAATACATATTTTATAATTTCTACATAATATTTTTATGTATTTATTAAAAAATAAACTGTGAGATTTTTTTATTAATTATTTCAATAGTTTAAGATTTTATAAAATAATCTTTTTGAAAAATAATTTGGCTTAAATGTTTAGGATTTAAGCGATTCTTTTCTTTAGTTTTGATAAAACTTGACTCGGAAAAAATTCTTTCAATTATCGAAGATGTTGGAGAAATCGTAAGCAACCCATAATACAGATTCAAGAATGATAAAACAAGATAAAGCATTGCACATGTTTACAAAATTCAACTTTTTATTATGACGACACTTTAGCATATTATGAACATGTTTGCTAGCTTGTGTTTCTATAGTTTAGCTGTTTGTATTACAATCGAGAATTTCTTCTATTGTCAACGATTAACCGAATGAATACCCTAGTGGTTTGACACCAAAAAAAAAAACAAAGCAAAAGATTAAAACATATGGCAGCTTTAATTTTCCGGACAAATTTTGTGAGGTAGAAACTATCAGAAAAAAATTTTTGCTTTACAACAGTACAGATTGAACTTTCGTTTCTCTTTAAATTTAAACATCCCCATATAAAGAAAAAATATTTTAACGAGTCAAAAAATATTCCCAAACTTTTTAGTATTTTTAAAAAAATCTAGGCTATTGCGATTGCAGCGAAAGTTATGAGTAGGGATGAGATTTTCATGCACTAAAAAATCGAAAATATGCACTACAAACCCCAAAATATGCATTAAAAAAATAAAAACTTGAACATTTTCATTAAAAAAAAGTTTTTTTTAAATTTTATTTAGAACAAAATATGTAAATAAAAAATGCAGTCTTTTGTTATTCAAAGGTACAATATTTTTTAAAACTTAATTTAAATAACTATTTTAAATTTTTTTGTGCATAAACAAATAAATACTGTTTTATATCAAAAGTAAACCTTCGGACGCAAAAAAAAATTTTGTCCATGGAAAATGGTCTCTCAACGTCACCGAAGTTATAGGAGCATACTTGAAGGATGTAAACTCATTTGTAGAATATTCACTTTCTAATTCAGAGCTCACATTTGATTCAAGATGAAAATATGTAGTTGAAATTTGTTTTATTTTTGGAAATCCTATACTTTTTTGCAAAACGTTTTGTGTTTTTTTTTTTTTTTAATTACTTGGGCAATTCTTTCTTCCACATTGGTTATTTGAATTTCTGCAATATCAATTAATTTGAGCTGACTATTAGGTGAACTTAATCCCTTCAATTTAGTTATTGTTTCACTAATATATCCGTAGCTGGAAAATACAAATGCTAAACGACCTTCAATGTTATTTAAATTTAATATTTATTTTACTTTTTAATTGTTTAACCTTCAAGCCAGGTTCCCCAACTTGGTTATACTGGCTGAGGTGGTAAAGGTGCCAAGGGATAAATTTTTATAATTGTTAAAAATTGCAAATATGAAACCTTTAAATCAATATTACCGAATTGGCTTCTAATTTCCTCTGCAACTCAGTGTAACCCATGTGCCAAGCAAGTAACTAACATGTAACAGTTTTGGATAAAACATTTTAAGCCCATTGGCAGCATTAACCATGTAAGGTGCATCGGTAAAAAGAAAAGGATTTATCGTCGAAATCTCGAAAAAAAACTTTTATTTTAAGTAGAGCTCCAAAAAAAATTATTTATTGATTTTAAAATTTTTTTTTGGAAGATTTTTGTTTGTGTTTGGATTTTTTTTTTTTTTTTTTTTTTTGTGAAAGCTTTTTTTTTTTGTTAGGCTTGAGTTTATCGAATTTAATTTTCGTTAAATTATTTTTACTGAAGGAAGGAATTTTAGAACATTGAATTTTATTTATATTTATTTATAATTTTCTTGGCTGAGCTGGGGCTCGAACCTAGGTTGAATTGACATGTTTCAAGAATCACCACATTCTTTCATCAGAATTCTTTGAGTTCTAACCTCTGCACAACTGCGGTGCCTGCCAGCCAACAGTCAAACATCAATCTTTAACCACCAGTGGTACTGGTGGTTCGAAACTTTTAATTTCATATTACATGTTGCTTCCTTTCCTCTGTTTTTTTGTATTCTTTCTGACTTTTTTTTATATAATATGGAAATTTAAAAATATATCACTCAAAAATGTTAGAATATGCAAAAATATGCAATTAAAACCAAAATATGAAAAAATATGCATTTTCACCAAAATATGCAACAATATGCAAAAACAAATCGATGGCATTTTAACGCAAATTTTATGATTCGTAAAGATAATTAGTCGACATCGTTCTTAGACTATCGACAAAAACATGCATTTGCATGGAAATCGCATCCCTAGCTATGAGCAACATTTTAATATCATGCTCACAAAATTAAAACAATGATCGACAGAGTTGGATGAATGTCCTTTTATTAGATCTGGCTCAAAACATGTTTAAATTGTTCTGATTATCTTATTAGAAAACACTTTTAAATTCCGAAATTTTTCGACATAAACAAATTTCTCCTTTTCGGGAAAAATTACTCGAAATTCTAGAAAAATATCTTTAGAAAATGTCTCTTTGAATTTAGTATTACTAAAATGTTTTTTTTTAATACTACATTTTGATTAAAAGAGGTTATATCGCTGTGAATTCATACAGGTTGCCGCAGCAGAGAGAGAGATAGCTATTCTAAATGCACCATTTTTGAATGTAGGTATATATATTCTAAATGTCAAATTCCATACAAAAAAATTGACAGCAAACATACTCTCTCTGCATAGCTCACTCTCCGGTCTCCTGTATCAATTCGCTTACGTTTTGTTCGACTTACTTAAAGTAGAGACGCACTTAAAAATTTAAGGCTCCGTTAGCCGGGAGTAACAGTAACTTAACCTTACCTTAAAAAAGTAAGACCAATCTATTTCTTACAGATTAAGACGTAACATCTTACTGCTAACTAAAATCGTTATAATTGTTTTACATACAAGAAAATGAAGCAGCTGATTGGCAACGTTACTGTTACTCACGGCTAACTCAGCATTTAGTGTTGCATTCAATATGCGTGCATACGCGCGTGTGTTTAAAAGCAAGTTGTATCAAGAACAACAACACTACACAAGTAGGTAAAAACGATTTGCTAGTTTTGTGTCGAAACAACAACACGACAAGAAGAAAAACATACATTATTTTCATGTTTAAAAAGTAAAAAAAAGCAAAAACTTCCGAATTTTGTTTGTTTAAATTATTTAGTTAAATACATTGAATTTTCAGAGTAAGTTGATTACGAAAACCATATCGGGCTTGCTGCTGGTTTTTAATAATTGAAAGTTCTTCTGCAAACAAAAAAAAAAAAGTGAAACAATCATGTGTAACGTATAAGTATAATATAATCTCTCGCTTTTTCTCTCCCTTTGGTTAACTTAGGCTTAAGTTAAAATCAAACTTACTTTTGGATTGTTTCAAGCACGAATTAGGGATTAAACTAACTTAGAAATTCTTGAATTTTTATTTCACTTTACTTATGTCAAGTTTTCGTTAAGCTAAGTAAGTTACGGTACTCTTGATTAATCCGTACTTGAATTAAGTATTATGTACTTGTTTTAAGGAAATCCGTACTTACCGTAACTATTGACACCGCTTCGGCTTGATTTATGTACAGTTGTATTGATTTTTCTTTTCATTGTAGATAATAATTTTGGTTTAATAAATTTAATTTATTTATAAGTAAAAAAGAGTTTTTCCGATTTTACCACTACAACAAACGTCCTTTTTACCTATTTTTAATTTCAAAGTTATTCGATGAAACCCGAAATGCGTATATATTTTGAAATCGTACTTTTTAAAAAGAGAAATCTATATTACAAAACTAATTTCAATGTTATTTATCTGCTTAAATGCCAATGAATCAAGGGGTTAAGTTTTTACCTGTTTTCAAGAAATCAGTTTTAAACCTTCAAAAAAAAACAGTTGTTGTTGTTGTTGTTAATTGAATTTTGTAAAATAGGGGTAGCTGTTTGCCCTTAAAACTTTAATTGAAACGGATGTACTTATGTCAAACAGTTATACGTGCCAACCCACTACCCGTCTTTTGTAATAGTAGCTTTGGTACTATGGGCTGGACGCTGTTGAGTGATTCAATAATTCATAATACTATTTTATTTATAAAAATTAAAAATTGTTGATTTTTATTATTTACTACTTATTATTAATTTTTTGCAGATAAATCTAATTTTTATCTTTATCAGAGCTGAACATTTTTTTTTGTAACGTTTGTTTTTTATTTTTATTACTCATTTTTATTTTATAAATTTATTACTCTTTTTTCATATTTTTAGAGCGCTTAATAACAGAAAGTATTTATAAGTTTATAAAATATTGGGGATTTTGGTTCGAAAAGTAAAAGCAATTTTAAAACACTTTAAAAGTGGCAATGATCTTTAAATTGATGCAAAATAAAACAGAGAATAATTGTGGAAACAAAAACTAGAAAGTGTAATTGAATTGAAATAGAAATAAAAGAAAATATATTTTTCAAAACAAAAAAACATTTTGGCAGTATAATAATAAATTTTTAACTGAATTAAAATTTCCAACCACTTTAATTTATTCCGAACAAATCGTTTTCCAAAAAGAAGTGTTATGATTAAAAGAGTTAATTAATTTTCAACTTTTTTAATGTTATAATCTTCGTTTTAAACACGCCTTAATTGTTTGTTATAGTTTTAACTTAATTTCTTAGCAAATTTCATATTAAACATTGTTCGATCATGTTATTTTTGGTATTTTTTTTGAAAGAGAAAGTACTATGGGTACAATAAATGTGTTTTCTTACCAAAAATAACAGTGAACAAAAGTTTTAAATTAGCAAAAATAAACCAACAAATAACCCTGAGCTTATGATATTAATTAAGCAAAACAAAAACTAAAACTGAAACTTGTTCTTTTAAAATTCGCTTAAAACTCGCGCTCTTACACAAATTGTTAAAAAAAAATCGCACCAACGAATATGCAAATTATAATTATGTATTTTTACAATTTCCCCATTTAAAGGGTAATCCAACCATAACGCACGATGTTAATTGTGAGTCCCACCTTTTCGTCAAGATTTTTGCCCAACTTAATTTGACATTTCTTTGTTTCAGTACTTGACAAATTCAACCATGGAGAGGTACACAATTAAGCAGCGCGTTAAGATTGTTGTAGCCTTTTACGAAGATGGCCGTTCAAATCTAAATGCATTTCGTGCACCAAATGTGTCCACAATTCTCGCACAATTCTCCCGTGTGCAAATTTCAAAAAATGTGAAATGAGCATGCTGCCCCAGTTCTTTCTGTCATCGGGCAATACTTCTTCGAAAATGATGTCGGCCAAACAGTTACCGTGAATGGTGTTTGCTATCGCGAGAGGATAACGGATTTCTTGTGGCCAAAAATTGATCGTACTTGAACGGTATGTGGTACCAATAGGATGGCGCCACTTGCCACACAACCAACGAAACAATGGCTTTTGTCGCGAGAAATTCATGAAATGTTCATGTTATCTCACGTCGTGGCGATGTTAATTGGCCGCCACGATCATGTGATTTTACACCGTTGGACTTCTTTCTTTTGGGATATTTTAAAGAAAAAGTGTACGTCAAAAAGCCAAGAACAATTGAATTGTTCTTGGCTTTTTAATATCCCAAAAGAAAGAAGTAGTTAAGCTGCAAATAAAACCTTGTTGTCCTAAGGTAGCGATCTATCTATGACAATTATGTGTGAAACAAAATATCGGCCAAATGCTCGCCAAGGCTTCGGTGGCATACCGGTATCCGATGGTCCCATATTTTCAATGACTCTGAAACATACTCAGTTAATTTGTTTCACACATAATTGTCATAGATAGAACGCTACCTTAGGACAACAAGGTTTTATTTGCAGCTTAACTACATGCAAGATAGAACCTTGTTGTCCTTAAGTCGCGAGATCCTTCTAGCATAATAAAAAATATTAAGATAATTCTTGGAAAACCGTTTGATTTATTTACAATAAGGATTGAACCACCCTATATAAGAACAATTTTATACTAAATATATGGACAGAAATATATGTAAATGTTGCTTAAGCCGTTAGTTTCATATAAAATTTTTATTGAGCAGGGCAAGTTTTTAAAAATAAGCAAAACGGAAAAGTTGGAAAAACAAAAAAAAAAACTTAACTATTTCAGTTTTAACCAAAAATGTTTAAACATATCATCATTAATTTAATAGTATTATTATCACCCGCAATCGTATTATGTATAAAATAGTCCTCTATTAAGAAACCACAACCATATTATGGTTGCTACCGAATATGTTATGGTTAAAAACAAGAATAATTTGCTTACAGTAGGTAACGGATATAAGTAAATAAAAAAAATACTACTAAAATTTTTCTTATAAACGTTTTTACTCTTATAACAAATTTGTTTCTTAAAAAAGTTTTTACTATACAATAAGAAAAAAAACTTGTTGTTTTAAACGTGGACTTTAATTTAAAGCTTGTACGTAATGGTAAAAATAAATTTTTTTAAAAAAAAATATTTTTTGTACGTATTTTTATTATTGGTACATGGCAAAAAATGTCTTGTATCGGTTTTTTTCTTTTAAAAAGTTTTCTTATACAGAATACTTTTTATATTGACACATATGAAAAAAGACATTATGCTTTTGAAATACTTTTTTAAAAGCATTATTTTCTTATATGAGATGTTCTTATATCCGCTATCTACTGTAGCAATAACAATATCAATAACCATGGTGGAATAAGCAGGTGTCATCGTTACGGCAACAAAAACAAAATTACAACAAAAATGGAAATTACATCACCGTTTCCGTCAAAAAATACATTAAACAAAAATCAAAGCGTGGCACTGAACGTGATGAAATAAATAAATTTTTAGCCAATTTTTATTTAATTATTGTCAATATTTTATTTATTTTAATTTAAAATTATTAAAAACTTTAATAAAATACAATAATCACAGCACAAAACGTGGACTTTTTGTAAACATAAACAGGGCTCTGACGTTAACCTAGACAAACAAATGCCAAGAGAAACATGTTGTGGTCGAAAACTAAACAAAAACAGATTTTTTTAAGCTTGAACAACTTGCCCTGATCACATACGAGCAATGAAACTTGATATTAAAATGTAAAATCGTTGTTTTTTTTTTTAAATACACAAAAAAAATTTCATAAAAACAAAAAATATCGCATCATAAAGATTTTTAGTTTCGTTGGAATTTTGCAAATCGATTTAATATTTTATAAAAACTATTTTTAAAAAGTTTGTACCAATTTTAAAATTTAGCAAAATGTTTGACAGTAAGCCGATCCCAACAAACTTATAATACAATTGAAACCTTTTACGAAAATGGGCGTTCAAATCAAAATACATTTCGTGCACATGCGATTATGGACAAAAATGGCCATAATCGTGAAAGTACCTCTGCAATCTCTCCCAGTTTGAAAATGGTGTCGGTCAAACAGTTGCCGTAAATACCGTTCGCTATCGCGATATGATAACGGACTTCTTCGAATTGAGGATATGGATGATATGTGGTTCCAACAGGATGCACTTGCTTTACATCTAAGAAAACAATGGCCCTTTTGCGCACTTGATCATAAAGAGGGTATTTACTCAAAATTTTTATTTGTTTAGCTTATCAAAACTCGACACGTCATATTTTGCTAAGTACCAATTTATATTAATCCTTATTATGAAACATTTGCTGCGAAACATTTGAGTTTGCTGATGTAAGGGGAAAGACGAATAGAAAAGTTTAATTTGTTTCATGTACAAGCAGATTTTGTAAGTTTGTTATTGAAAGAAAGTGAGAAGGCATCGAAAATGACTCAATGCCGTAAAACAAAATTTTTTTTTATGGACACGTTATTCATTGAATTGGTAGAAAGAAACAGTATATGTTGGAAAGAGCAAACTATAAAAAAAAGTAAACAAACATTTCTTTTTTAAGTTTTTCTTCACTCGTAAAACTGCTCTGAGTGGAGAAGCAGCTCGCGCTTTTTGTCATTATTTCTTAAGGACAAACGGGTCGTTCTTGTTTGTCTGCTTTTCGTGCGTTTTGCGTTGTCACCCCGAGTACCGAGTTACAGTTTTTGCGGTTTCTACATTAAATCGTTTTTAACTCAATGTTTTTATGTGTTGTCTGGTGGAGAACCAAAAATAACTCAACGTGACTGGTGGAGAACCATATATAACTCAGACGTTTTACTGGTGGAGTACCAAGGAAATAACTCAGACGTTTACTGGTGGAGACCAAAATACTCTGGAGCGGATTCTGGAAGCTCTCGCCTTCCTATACGAAGGCTTAGGTCGAACGAGTACTTGTGGTTGAAGCTCCAAAAAATGTGTGATACCCTGGCAATATAACTCAAGAGAGTTAGCCAAAAAAAATTTAAAATCAAAAAAAAAAAATAAGTTTTTCTTTTGTTATGATTTTGTTTATATTATTAAATGTTGTCAACTTTTTGTTTGTGAGAAACATAAGAACAAAACAAACAAAAAGCGGTAAATCGCTGAATTTACCCCTAAACCGCTGATTCAGCAACACTTTTAATATTTCAAGCTTAAAATTCTTATGAAATGTTTCTTTGGAAGTAGTATTTTAGTACAGAATAATCATTTAGAGAATCGATTTACAACCTATTTCCAATTTAAATCAAGAAGAGCCCTGTCAATGAGAAAACACGTTCCTTTTCTACGGATGTTTGCCTTTATATTCAAAGGTACATTATATAATCTGTGGACGCTTTCAGTTTTTTCACCACTTTCTTTAAAAACTTGTATTAAGAAAATTATTTTCTGTGAATTAAATTAACGTTTTATTTACCTAGTTGTTAATTTTTCACTTTTGTCAACAGCTATTACAGAAAAAGTTTACTGCATTTTCAGAATCTAATTCAAAAATCTTTTATGTAGCTGCTCTGCATATTAACTTTTTGAAGCAAGTGGGACCAAGGTTTTTTTTTGTTTTTATAAAATTGAAATGGGTCTTTAAAAAAAAATGTGAAATTGTGTACATTTTTACTCCTCTTCTTTTACTAGTTACAAATTTTGGACCAAAGTTGTTCAGTTTTATTTTACTAGTCGAAATTTTATAATTCAAAGCCAAAGAAAATTTAAAAATTTTTTAACGCCAAAATTGCACCATCACGTAGTCTAGTCGCTCGTTTTTAGTCAGGAGCGTTGCCAGAAGATTTGGAAGAAAAATCTTCATTTGGGAAAAAATATCTTATTTTAAAGAGGTAAATCTTTAATCTTTTTATAACAAGGCAAAAAAGGAAAAATTATTAATTTTTTATAAGAACATACTTTTTATTATGGAAACTATTTAAATTGAAGTATGTAGATACATACATAAAAACATAATTACGGTATTTATACAAAATTAAATAGTAGGATTAAATTGTGTTTTTAGTAGTGTTCAAAAATAAACACCCAAGAACGATATCCGTTTTTTTAATGATTGTGTAGACGAACACAGCCCTTAATACCGTTTGTAACTATTAAGAAAAAAGAGCCGAACATTATATAGTGTTCTGTTCTTCGTAAAAAAAAACAGAACAATTGTAGTGATGCTGTAGACAAACATTATATTTTAATGTTCTTTAGTGTTTCTTTTTTTACATTGATAAAGAAATGAACAAACAAAAAGTTTTAGCCGCACGAACAGCTTGTGTGCGTATTGTGTATATGTTTTGTTTGTGTAAAATTATTTTGCTGATTTTTGTTTTTTTTTATGTGTATTTTGATTTTGTAAAAAATTTTTGGTTTTTTTACCAGTCAAAAGGGACGAACATTAATGAGCGGAACCGAACACAATGAAGTTTGTGGTTTTTTAAAAAGCACCGAACGGAATTAAATGTTTCCATCTTTTGTTGAGTTCGATAAAAACAGTATTATTTTTGTGTTCGAAAGATGACAAGCAGGGAAACGTTATTTTTTTAATGATTTTCTTAACAAACACTATTAGCGTTTGTGTTTTCCACTAAGGAGCGATATTTAGTGTTTATTTTCGAATACAGGTTTTTAGTTATTATTCCAAAAAAATTGTTTCTAAAAATGCATTTTAAATCTATAAAAGTTCTAATAAATAAGATCGTAAAAAAGTCTATCTACATAAAGAAGTTGCATTGAAAGTAATTAAATGGTAAAATTAGGGATATATGTATAAATTTTGGGCAAGAAGATTTTAGTTAGGGAGCTATGAAGCTCATAGGTCATATGAAATCTTAAGGGTTCTCAATTTAATATTATATTTTTTGATACCGCTGTTATATCGAAGGCATTTTGAGAAAATCGAATTTAAAAAAAGCTCAGTGAAAGTATAGGCATTTTCCTTAATATATTCCTAATAGAATAGTTATTAAAACAATATTGGTACACCTTTTAAAAGCCTTATTTGGCCTAAATAAATAAATAAAGCGCTTTGTTTGAAAATTATCATAAACATGGAGTGTGGAATTTTCAAATTAAAAGCTTCTTAGGTTCCATTAGTTTTTCCTTTTGGTACTAAATACAGAAACTTTTTTGTTCTTTAATGTATCAAACTTTGTAAACATACATATTTTCCTTTCACAAATAATAATTTTTTATCAATTTTCTTTTCATTAACAACCGCTAATCTAAGATGCTTTTTAAATTTTGTGTATGAACAGAAATAATGATGCATTTTTGTGTATGCTAGCCAATGGGTACTAAAGTGTGCAAAACCAATAGACAACAAGCTGATACAAAACCTCATTGTTTTAGAAATTGATTGTTTAAAAAACTTTAAAAAAAAATTATGTATGTTGTACAACCTTAAAGTTAAAAATCTTTTTTTCTAAAAATAAAAAATCTTCATTTGAGAAAAAAAAATCTTCAAATCTTATTTTGGTAAAAAATCTTCAAAAATAAGATAACATCTTCAATCTGGCAACGTTGTTCACCATTGTAAGACCGCTAAGAGCACGAAGCCAATATAATATCGAACGAGTTCGGGAGAGCGTAAATGAGAACCCTAAAACATCGTTAGTTTTAACCGAACTTGGTGAAATTGGCCGTTAAATACATATCGCACTTGATCATAAAGAGGGTATTAACTCAAAATGTTTGTTTTTTTTAAATTTTGAAAAAAATCGACATGTAATGTTTATATATCTACCCTCTGTAAAATATCGTGCTATCTTTACTACTTTTATTATTATTTTTAATATGTAATTCAAAATTGTTTTACTTTTACTGACAACTTTTAAATCTAAAAATTATCTTATGATCAAGTTCGACAAGTATAAAAATTGGACTAGTGATAAGATTTAAAATAAAAACATGGAAAACAGAAAATAATCATAAACTGGAGCATAGAACAGAAAATACCCAAACGGAATTGTACAATTCTTCAGGGCAAATGTCAACCTATAAAGCAGTATAACATTTTACTATACCTTACTTGAATAGGGGTAGAGTAGGGGTTTGCCAAAATGTAAAATCCAATTTAAGCAAGCACCCAACAACAATATAACATCAGCTTTTTGCAAAGCCAATGTACGAGCCGAAGACACACACTGATCTGCTGTATCGGATACTACACCTTTACCCATGGGTGTTGGCAAGAAAGGCAAATTGGTATTTTCTACGAAATGTCTTCGAATGTTTTCAGCATGAGAATAGGGGGCATCCTTCCCAATTATCACTAACGGACGTTTGGCTGAACGCAACAAATTTGCAGCTTTCATGACATTATGATGTGAGGGATAGACCAATGGAGCTACAGGATGAGCCAAAGCCTTGTATAATTTATCCTTCAAACAGGCAGCGAAAGGATGACCGTAAGTGGTATAACGAACAGCTTTCTCGACATGCAATGGAATAAAGGCAACAGTTGATGGGCGAGCAGAATATTTGCAGTAGGGACGTGATAATTCTACTTGATTACACTGTTGGAAACCAATCTTTATGATATTGGCTAGTCTAACCACCACGGTAAATGGCCAACAGTTGACTTGAGCATTAGCCGTACCACCTAAAGAAATTAAGAATATTGGCCAGACCACAGACGAGACCAAAGATCAGACCCTAGACCAAACGATTTCCCAGACCATAAATCAAACCATAGACCAGATCATAGACCACAACATGACAAAGATCTTAGCCAGATCATAGACCAGACCATAGACAAACCCAAAGAGCAAACCCTAGACCAGATTTTAAACCAGGCAATATAACAGTCGATATAGCAGACCATAAACCAGTCCATAGACCAGTCCATAGACCAGTCCATAAACCAACCCATAGACCAGAACACAACACATATCATACCCAGTTCATAGACCAGTACCTCGTTTCTGTATTTCTCGCAAACTAAAGTTTCTCACATGAATGGTGAAACAAAAAATTCCATCGTTTCTCGATTTGTGAGATAAAAGTGTTTCTGTATTTGAATGCGAAAACAGACACCACAAATTCTGTGTATACTGGAATATTTCCAGTCATCAAATGTCAAATGCAAACGAAACGTTAACAAAAGCAATAAATATAATAAAAACAGGGCTGCCAGATTTGACGATTTATTTTCATTTTGACAATTTTGGCTCCGAAATAAGCAAAGTGCCGATTTGCTGATCTTTTCCAAAAAAAGTTACGAAAGCAAAAACAAAATCAAAAATATTTATAATTTTGTTGTAGCTTTCTATAAAAATTCATATTGAGTTTTTAAATTTCAAACACTTCATATTTTGTGGCGTTGAAAATTTAAAAAAACAAGCAACAACAAATTTATATATTTGATATTTGATCTTCTTAGCTTATATGGACACTTTTGTGCCAAACCATTATTTCGGCAAGAAAAAAAGTTGTTTTACTATAACCTGTTTATTTATGAACCGATTTTTTCAATTTTAACTTCCGGGTATTCTACTAAGTCTATTTCAAGTGAAAAAATAAAGTTCATAGCTTTAAGAATAGGTAAATTATAGATTTATGGGTAAAAATTAGAGGCAAACGTGTTTTTTTACTCTTATCTCAGCCATTTGTGAACCGATATTGTTAAATTTTAATAATTTCCTATTTCGGACTACATACGGTATAAATATAAAACAACGTCGTCACTATCAATTCTAGGTTTTTCGCAAAAATAAAAACCCTAAATATTTAAATATTTATAATACTGTTATCAAAGCTGATTTAATTTAACAATTCAATAGAATGAAATGGGAATTTAGCACATTTAAACGAAACCTGTTTAATTAATTTTTTTAAACCCAAGAAAAACTTTGAAAATTTTTGATTTCTTGGTATTTGTATATACTTATCTATTTTTAAAAGGTATGTATGTTTATTTTATTAAGCTTGACTTCTTTTTGGTTTTATAAAATTTTTTTTTTTTTTGTTAATATTTATTTTTAATATGATATTTTGTCACGCCTTTGTGTGACTTCTTCAGGGAAAAATAACGATTTTAAATTGATGTCGGATTAAAAAAATAAATAATTTTATAAAAAATAGACTTCAAGCTTAATAAAATAAATATAAATTTAAAAAATTATGTATTAAATACCCATGAACTTTAACTATGTTTTTGATTGATTATGTTTTATCGAATTGATTGATTATGTTTAATCGAACAAAAATTGTTTAAAATTAGTTTTAAATTGTCCGATTTTTTAAAACAAAAAAGTCGAACTTTTTATTTTTTCTCAGGAAATTGACGATTTTTACACAAATTTGTCTGGCAGCCCTGAATAAAACCAAAACAAGGAAAGGCTAAAAAAATTTAAATTAACAAAATAAAACAATGGTGATTTATTTATTTTCATCATTTAAATTATGAACTCATCATTTAAATTCTTTCTATTTTTTATTTATATTAAAAAAATAGCAACAAATAAACATTTTTTAAATTTAAAATATCTATATTTTGTTTTTCTCGCACCAATTTTAAATGTGACTTATTTTGACAGTTCCTGTCAGAATATTGTTACAAAATATTGTTACAGAAACACTTTTTCTCACATCCTTCTAATAATTGCTGGAAAATTATTTAAATGACAGATAATTCTCGCAAAGGAAAGTTACAGAAACACTTGTGTGAGAAAAACCATTTTCTGTTTCATTTTTTACTGTTTCTGTCCCGATTCACTGGTTTCATTCGGAAAATTTTACGATGCGAGAAATACAGAAACGTGCTACAGGCCAAAGACGAGACCATAGACCAGACTGGTCTAGACCATGGACCATGCCATAGACAAAATCAAAGACCAAACTAAAGACCAGACGTTGTACCAGAACATAAACCAGTCCATAGACCAAACCATAGACCGGACCGTAGACATAAAACATAACAAAGACCATAAAAAACTGTAAATTTAACAACAACAAAACATAAAAAAAAAACATTTTTGACATAATTTTTATTTAATGCTAAAAAAATAATTGATTTGACGAGTTCTTTTTAGTTGACCCTCAACTTTTTAATATTAAAAATCTTTTTTAGTTATGTTTGTAACCCCCAGTATTTTTAAAAGAAAAATATTACAACCAAAATATGTTTGTAGAAGTTCAACAATTTTGAATAAATAAATCAAATTAACACACTTAAATGTAAAACGACAATTTCACATTTTTGAAGACCTTATTAACACTTTTGTGATGAAATTGAAAGTGAAATCATAAACACATTCTTTCTCAATGTGAAAAGAAAGAAACCATACATAATTACACAAGTACAAAATATTCGATTGTAAAAAAGTGTTAAGTAATTATCTGTCCCTCTAACACACAATCAATTTAGCTAGAAAAAGTAAGACATATACTTATTTATTCAATTACTATTTACCTCCAACTGCTGTTGTTTTACCATCGTCACCACCAAATAGGCTTTCACTGATATCGTCTTTAATCCAATTCCACAAACCCCTTACAATGCCCCAAACACTCAGTGACGTATCGGAAGCCGGTTGTACAGCATTTTTTTCCGCTGTTTCATTTTCATCATGTGCTGTGTCATCGCCGTCTTCTTCATAACCGTATTCTTGTTCAGACGACTTGTTTTCGGTTTTATTTATGGTCTCTGTTGCTGCTGCCGATTCTTTTGCTGATACTTCCGCTTTGGCTGATGTTGCAACCGAATCTGTTTTATTGACATTTGTTTGAGTTTTGGGTAATTTACCAGCGTAGACTGAGGTGCAGAGGTAGCAGAAAGCCAAAGTTATAATTAGTAATTTATGGATAAGGGATTTTTTAAAAATCTGTTAACGAAAAGAAATGAAAAAAATTTTTATATAATTTTTTCTCAACTTGGTTACATGAGTTGTATTTTATGGGGAATTGTCTTATAAATACATAAAATATGTAAATAGATATTTTAATGTTTCCTTAATTAATTTTATCACCAGCGCAAGTTTTGTTAATTACAAACAAATTTTTAAATATGCAAGAAAAAAGCTGAAAGAAAACCAAGAAATACATATGGTTAAAAAGTAAAAAACACCACAATATATCAAAGTAACAAAATTTGTGTTTTGCTCACCAAATTGTGGGTAAAGCAGAAACTAATTATTTCACAGTTATTTTTGGGATAACAAATTTTTTTATTATTAATAAGATTTCGGTATGACGTGCTTTATTCCTAATTTTTATTTTTGATAAATACACTGAAATTTATTTTTGGGGGAAAACTAGTTATTTAAATTTTTATAGTTAAAAATAATCAATTATAGTTCATACTAGTAGATTATAGCGAAATAATTAGTTAATGTAAGTAGTGAATAGGGCTGCCAATCTCCCAATTCCAATCCCGTAAATTCCGGGATTTTTGTAATTCGGCGAATTCCTGGGCTTTCATATTTTAATCCCGTGATTATTGGGATTCAGTCAATCACGAAATTGTTTACCGAATTTGGTTTTTGTTTTAGCCTCTTTTTATAAAAACAGATTCATCAGCACTTTCTTTCAGGAGAATATAGGGAACACAATATTTATCTCGTATATTGATTTGATTAAAAAGGCTAACACTGTCATTTAAAACTAGCAAAAAAAAATTATAAGAAATTATATTAAGATTATAAGAACAAAAAATTAAAAAAAAAAAACTTTTTGGTAATCGGGATCAGGCACGTTAACCCGGAAGTTCAAAACCATTTGAACCACCGTTTAAATCCAAAGCGGATTGGTTATCGCTAAACAAAAATTTTGCGCGATTGTCATCCAAAATAAACTGAATAAACTGCATCATATTTTTTATTCGGAACATCAACAGGTGGGCGAACTTTGACAAAACGATCTGCTGTATCTTAGCAATTATTTTCTAATAAATGTAAATACGATTAAGCTGTTTTGAACCGATTGCCTACATGTGATTATGCTATTGTTGTACTTCTGGTCAGTGGTCGATTGTTCGAGTAGAAAAGGTTATTGGTACTTAAAAGTGATTGACATAGGCGGCCCTATGTTCCACAGGGAATTAAAGGATTATATATGTATATATATATATAAGTAAGAAAACTTGCCAATTACAAATTGATTTTTGTCGATTCTATTTATTCTTTTAAAATAATAAAAAATTAATTAATATTTTTTCATATATCTTTTAAACTTTGAAGATATACATAAGTTAATAAAGGTAATGGTCGAAAAATTAACCAGTGCCAGAACATTGGCTAAGGACCTTTTTTAATTAAGAGATGGCGAGACTGGGCTCGGAAATTAAGGATCCTGACTGTTTGAAGGCGGTCAGGCCTCCAATTGGCTTCTACTTTGGAAGTTTTAGGGAATGGGTGCTAAGTAGGACTAATCGAGTCTGGGATAACCGCACGCACTGCAGGGTATCACGCGCGCTGCGGCCGGTGCGATTCGGATTCGCTGCTCGGTAGGATTAGGGTCTGTGTCAGAAGCATGATAGAAATCATCACGGGCCACTGTATATAGGCAGGATCGCGGTGAGATTGGAATCCGACTTATCTGTTATGTAGGTTGTGTGAGGACCCAGAAGAGTTTAAGACGGTTGAGCACTTTCTGTTTTTTAAGAAACTATGGAGTTACCTTGTTTTTTCAAAAAATGCATGGAGTTACCTAGATTGAACCTAAAAATTTATATTTGTCTGATTTTGTTTTTCAAATAACTTCTAAATGAGAAACTATATAAAAATGTTGATCTGACAGAGTGATAGTAAATGAACTCACTCACTTTCTATTTTTAGTGTTATCTTAAATTTCTCAAAAAGTGGAGCTACCTAGTCATACTATTTGATATCTATCAGCAGCATACCGGTTACATCTGTGTACTTATACGCAAGGAGGCAGATGTCACCGGCGTATGCCAGATCTTCAAGACTGCCTTTTGTAGTCGCGACGTAATTCTTCTGTTATACACGGAAAATAACCCAAATTTTTATTTCTAAAAAAGTACTAATTTCAACATTTTTTTATTTTTCGAATTTATTCTATGAGTTACATTTCAGTTATGTATTTTAAAATTTAAGGAATAGAACTATTACAAAAAAGCTTTATAAAATACATAACTGAAATGTAACTCATAGAATAAATTCGAAAAATAAAAAATGTTGAATATAATATAAAGTAACCTACGAAAGGAGATAATTCCCAGTTTCTAAGTACTAATTTCTTAAAAAAAAAACATAGTTTGACCATGGTATCGTTCAAACTGACTTTTCTTTTTAAAATATTATTTTAGAATAACTTTTTAAATTTACATATTTAAAGAGGTGTACTTTTTTGAAAAGTTTTTTAAAAAAAAGAACTTTTAAAGAAATATCCTTTAAAGACCTTGATAAACTGGTTTTAAAAGAGTATCGTTAAAAACATATATTTTCAAAAATGTCTTTTTAGGGAAAAAAATTTTGTTTTCTTCTTTAAAATAAACTTTTAATCATTCCATGTAAAATGTATTACATTTAACTCACAGTTATTAATATGTCATACATTAAACTTAAGAGGTCATTAAACTACTTTAAACTAAAACATATTGTTAATAACGTGATAAACGTAATAAACGTGATAAATTGTTTAATGAAGAAAACACAGCTTAAATGCATTATAAATTTGTTTTGTTAAAAATTTACATTTTAATACAACTGGCAGGGGTTATTTTAAGCTTTTCATGCCACAAAAACAAACACTTAGACAATGAACTTTTATTTTGAAAAAAATTTATTGGTTTTCTTTACAACATTTTTGGAGTTTTAATGTAAAAAATAGTTCATATGTCAGCATCCTTATTTAAAACACTATTTTCTAAAAAAAACGCAAGACTTAGCTAACACTCTTGTTTTTTTATATACATCTTACTTGTTTTTTTATTAATCATTTTAATTTATTTTTTATTAAAACAGAAAAATGTTTGCTTAACAGCTTTGCATATAACTTTTTTGGCAGGCACAACCTTTAAACCATACATTAACCTTAAGCGACATCAGCGAGTAACCAGTTTGTGTTTTTACTTAAAATTAACAATTACGTAAAAATTGCAGCAACAGCCACAAACGAGTATGTTTTTACATTATGAACTGTCTAATGGGTTTGGTTAATCATAATATTACTTGTTTCATGTCAAAAAAATTTTAAATGAATCGAATAATAGTAATAAGGTGTGAATATTAAAACACACAAATGCCGTTGATAATTTTGAGCTTGTATTTAAATGATTATTGGGGGATTCACAAGGTGTCATAAAATCATATGTCTTAAAATAATAACATGAAAAAATACGACTGTTGTGAACAACCCCTCATAATTTAGTGTGCTATTTTGAATTTATGTCAGCTGATTTAAAACAAATATAAAAAAAAATAAATATTTACCTAAAATCAAAATGTTTTTTAATTCTAATCCATGAATTAATAAATTAAATTAGATTTTTCCTGACTATTTTCCATTTTTCAGACGCAAACCAAAAATATTTTATTTTGTTTGTTTACCAAACATCAAAGTCCTAGGCCGATCCAATTTGACGCCGCAAGTGTTTTGTTGCGAAAAATGCTATCCGCAGGTTAAATTCGGATTTTAGCCGGATAAAACTCTATCATCAACGGCGACGGCTACAAAATCATAGCCGCTCGGCTCGGCGCAGGTCTCTTCTGATTAATTACGACAGCACAATAAACATAGCAAGCAAAGTTTTATTAATTTAAGACACTTTTTGTTTACAAAGCAACAACAATATTTTTAAACCATTGTAAAATGTTAGAACATTATGACAATACAATATGATAGCACACCTTGTGAATACCCCATATGTGTAAAGTTTATGGTTTAGGTATTTATGTTAGGCTTTTTTTCTTATCTATTCATTAATAGTCCATACTGGACTGCAAGTGAAATCACTTTAAAAGGTTTTGCTTTTTGCATTCACAGTTCCAATTATTTCATCATTCAATAATGATACATGCTAAAAAATTTCACCTTTTCAAGATACTTTCGATAAATGAAATTCAAAAAGTACTTCCTAAACACAAAGTTATTAAAAATTGTACTTTTTGAGCAAGAACTTAACTTAATTTCAGGCTGAAAACCAGATAATGAACAACACTTAAAATTAGACTATCGAGCTGACTATAAACCAGACTTTAGACCAGACTATATATTTTTATGTACAAACTAGACCCATGTTCTCTAACTTTAGTGAGAACTTCTCGATATTCCGTCGTTGCTCGATAAGTGAGAAAAAAGTGTGTCTGTAACTCATGCCGAAAACTATCAACAATATTACGTCGTTATGTTATAAATGTCATAATATTCCACTCGCAGCCGATGTGATATTGCAGACGTTGAGAACGCCAGTCACACATATCGTTAACCGCGATTAAAATTTACGAATATCGAAAAATTTTAAACAACGGCGGCGAAAAAACAACCGTCGGCTATACTTAATAATGTAAAGTGCGACTTTTATGTTTGTTGTTTACAAAATCGCTTTAAAAACATTCGCATGTTTTTCAAAAATGTTAAAAGAAAAATAATTAGACAATGAAAAAAATCAACCAAGAACAAAATATAATTATTATTATTCTTTGCATTTTGAATTGTTTTTTAGAGTTAAAATATTTTATCGCCCCATTTTTATTCGTGTGTTTATTTAACAGTTCAAAGCGGAAACTTTCCCACAAAAATATTACAGACACACTTTTTCTGTAAATTAGCGACTATTTCTCTTACGTGACAGCTAGTACTCACCAAAAAACGTTACAAGCACAGTTTAGTGAGAAAAACAGGTGTTTGTTTCATTATATGGCTTTTTTGTTTTATTTCACACATTTCAATCGAAAAGTTTCTCGACGCGAGAGTTACAGAACATGGGCACATGAATTTAACAGTAAACCAAATAAAACACCAGGTTTTTTTTATCAGACTGCAGACCAAATTGTTGGTCTGATAGAGCAGATTACATCTAAGACTATAAACTATCCCATATACATATCAGACCAAACCTTAGATCAGACTGAAAATCTAAGTGTTGAAATATTTGTTAAAATAGACCAGCTAAGACTACTGACATAGGAAAAATCAAAATTAATTTCAATTAAAAAAATTTGTGATAATAATTAAAAAAATTAATTCAATTTGCACCAATGAACATAATAGTTAATATTATCAATTAATCATTTAATCCACTTGATTAAACTTTTAATTCTCTTGATTAAACGTTTAATAACCTTTATCAAATTTTTAATTTAAACTAATTTTATTTTTGATTAATACTTTTGATTAATTGGTGAAACATTTTGGAGAATTTTTTCTATGAATAGACAGACCAAACTGTAGATAAGAAACTATACATATAAAAAAATTAAACTCGATTGTGTTATTAATTAAATTTGTACCAGTAAACAAATAATTAGTATCAAATAAATTTTTTTTTGATATTAACAGCGTTTTCTGCAGTAATGTTGTTGATATAAGTAAATGTTTAATTCACTTGATTTAACTTTTAATTAAAACTGATTTTATTTATAAATAATGGTTTAATTGAAAAAAGTTTGGCGAGACTTTTTGCTGTGTAATTTCATACTTAAATGTGACCTTCTCCGAGAAAAGGGACCTAGTGTGTCAAAAAACGGGTTTGGACTTAAGAGTGGATTCTGGTACCTAATAAGATGAAATAAGTTAGATTTCTGATAAAAATTTATTTTCCCCATAAAAACTTCATTTTCACACACGAGTTCCCTTTTCTCGGAGAAGGTCACACAAATATTTCTACGGATTCCGCCTTATGTAGGCCTAGCAGTAAGTAGTAAAAATCTAAAATCTAAAAAACGAAAAATTAGTCTTTTTCTAGTAGAAGTTGAGAAAATGCTCTTTCAAGCGGATTTGGATGGTTTTCAGTTTAACCTTCGCCTTATCAATACCCCGATTAGGGTGACCATAACTTCCTTAAATTAAAAATAAATTTTTATGCACTAAACAAACTGTTAAGCTCTTTAAAAAAAAAATGTTTGACAAAAAGGTGTAGTACACAGAAAAAATGTTCATCAACATTTTTCAATTAAATCAATTGAAGCAGTTTCAAAAAATTTGTTTAATTGTTCCAAATAGTTTGCCTTAATTGAAAATAACAAAAATAATGTTGTGTGAATATTTGCAAATATGAAAACATACACCCAAACTTAAAAATATTTTAAAGTTTCAAACAATGTTTAAATAGTTTTAATTAACTGTGTTGATTGAAAAAAATATTTTGATTTGTGTTTACGTTTTATATAGCCTCTTTAACTGGTGGTCAAATTTCAATTAAATCTATTTATATATAAAAACTGAACAGCAAGAAAAGCTCAAACTTACAAATTCGTTAGTTGACATGATCAATTTGTTTGCAGGCGGAAAATCAGTACAGAATTTAATTAATAGTACAAATTTTTAACAAATACGTTAATTGAAGTTGGTTTTTCATTTTTTCTGTGTACCATCCGGATGGGCGAAATATAAAAAAGTCTTTGTTAAGGCGAAGGCTAGCAATATTCTTAATAACAGGTGGTGATAACAAATCATATAATTTTTTGCGCTATTCGATTAAAAAACTACGCTTAAATGCTCTGCAAAAAATTCAGCAAAACAAAAAAAAATAAACTTGTCGCATTGTTTTTTTAAAGAAACTTCCCAATAGAAATGGAGCTTCTAACGAAGCAGGTTTGTAAGGGAAAATCATAAAAGTTTCGCTTACCATTGCGCTTACGGAAGACATGAATTCTATTTGGCGAGTTCCCACTATGAAGCAATAATTTTTGACACAAAAAGCGCATTATTCAGCGCATATAAAAATTATTGGATGTAACGATCAGCTTTACACACTGAATGTTTTGATACAGCAATTTTTTAGTATTTTACCTTACAAACCTCCTTCGTAGTAAGGGAATGAATGCCGTAGCACTTGAAATGTTACTTTTTTTATAAAAGTTGTCGAGAGTTCTTTCACTTACTTTACTGCATTTCTGTATGTCTTATTGCGTAGCGCATAATTGTGCGCTTATTTTTTTAAATGTATCATTAGTGCTTCTCAAAATGATAAAAATTTTTATTGCGTTATTATTAATTGATTAACTTTTCCACAATAGCATAATATTGCTTCAATTTAATCAGGGCTGCCAGGTACTTTTTTTTCCATGTCCCCAAAAAATTTAAAAAAAAATCCCCAAATTACAAAAAAATAATTTAAAAAGTTATTATATTTTTTTGTTTTTTTTCTCACCAAATTTAAAATTTTTTTACAAAATAGGAAGAAAGATTTTGATAAGAAATCCCCAAAAATCCCCACATAAAAATTAGTAGTAAAAAAAATATTGAATTTTGTTTGTAGAGACTGCTTTACGCATTTTTTTAAATCTTTTTTATGCGATTCCAGTGAGGAATTACAAGCAGAACAATGTGCTGGTTTTGAAGACGAATGAGTCAATTTATAAAAATTTGGAGCTTGTTCAATCGGTTTTAGCCATCCTTAAAATCAACAATAAAAATACATATTCATATTTACTTATTTTTGGGAAGACATAATTGCTTGAAAATTGTCTTTCAAAAATCAAAAATTGTATGTGTTTTTAACGGTTTTAGATTCTTTTTTAAACCACTCACTCAAGAATAATAACATAAGTTTATTAAGTACCTTGTACACACTTAACAAAAATGGTAATCTCAATTATGACCCTTTACACCGTACAAGTTGTTGATAAGAGTAAGATAAAAGTTCTGCTACTTTTTTAATATTTTATATACGAAACAAAGAAAAATAAGCGTAAATAATAAAAGAAGGGAAAATATATTAAAAATGTGTAAAATCCCCAAGAAATCCCCGATTATTTTTAATGAATTCCAAAAAAAATCCCCAAATAAATTTCTTTGTCATTTTTGCTTGCATGAAATCCCCAATTTTGGGGATAAATCCCCAAGTCTGACAGCCCTGAATTTAATTAACTTGAGTGTTTAACAATTTATTTTAACAATTTAAAATTGTAAACGAAGCTTAAATCTTTTCTTTTTCATGAATTGCATTTCTATGTCAATTTCACTTGTTCAAAAAAGTTGGCATTTTGCCGATTATTGTGCGTGTGATTATTTAATCTAACAACAAAAAGAAAACTTAACATTTGAAACGTGTTGGTAACTACCAAACTCCAAAATATTTCCACTGGCAGTCGCAATTAAGCACAGCTCACGTGGGTCTTGTAATTAGTTCCCGTTGTGTTATAAAAATTAAAAACATTTAAAAAAAAAGAATAGAAAGGCAAATAGTACAACCCCCAGTGTGGAGATCTAGACATTTTTGTATCTAAATTTAGCATTTAACATTTTGATTTAGCTGCAAAATATCAATTAAGCATTTGGTATTTTGTTTAACATTTTTATAAAATAAACCAGCATTTAACCAACTACTTCGTTAGAGTCTTCCTTTCTTTCGTGAAGCTATTTACATATATGACATAGTTTATGTTTCTAGGTTTTAACAAAAGAGTAAAAACATTTTTCATCTCTTTCACTTAGAACCCTCCCCCTGTAATTTAATATTTCCAAGTTCAATTTTATAGAAAATTCAATTATATGCACAGAAAAAAATTTTGCACCAGTAAAAGCATTAATCAATAATAAAAACATTTTTAATTAAAAATTTAATCAATTGAATTAAACGTTTAATCAAGTGAATTAAACGTTTAATTGATATTATTAATTTATTTACTGGTGCCAATTAATATTGTCAATTAAACGTTTAATACACTTAATTAAACGTTTAATTCACTTGATTAAACGTTTAATTCTTTTTTTCACCTGATTAAATTTTTAAATAAAACTGGTTTTATTTTTAATTAATGCTTTTACTGTTGCAAAATTTTTTCTGTGTACCACATGTAGAACGGAGAAGTAAAATAAAGAAATTTAATTTCTCTTTTTTTTATACTTTTTTCTCCCTATTGAAGTATGTACCACTAAAAACATTTAGTGATATTGCAAATTTTTTCACTATCACTAAACGCATATTGAATGCAAAAATCTGCACTCAATTCAAATAGTGCAAAATTTGAACTTGCAATCAAAAAAGCTGCATACAAATATTGTCTCACTTAAATTTACAAAATGTAGCTTTGTATGTGCATGGTTTATGATTTTTTTTTGAGGATATGCATAAGCCAAGAACTTTAAACCAAAAGAAATTTTGTCAATAACGGATGCCTTTTATCATGAAAAAGCAAGACTTTGATTTTAAATTTAGTGCAACATTTTTAGTTGCACTCAAATGAGTGAAGAAAAAAAAGTTGCAATAAACTGATAATTGCTTTTTTTTAAATCAAACAATTTTTTTTTTTTTTTTTGAGTGCAAAATTTTTAACATGACTATCACTTATGTTTAGTGAGGCTGCAAATTTTCAATTCATCACTCAACATCAACAGAATGGTTGCAATAGTTTTGCACTATCACTAAGTGTGAGTTCAAACTGCAAAACGAGTGCACTACCCCTATCTTTTTTCTTAAGAGACGGCAAATAATACTTTACTAAGATACTCTGCCAAAAATGAGTCAAAGGTAAAATATTAGCCCGTTGTGTTGCCAAGAACGGAATGCCTGTTAAGGCACTAAAAATCGTAAGTTACAACATCTTCATGCTAAAAAGTACAACATTGCTTCGGAATCAATGATACGGGGAAATTTCACCAGTTTTTTTTATAAAAACACCAAGAACTAAAAAACAAAATTGAAGGAATAAAACAATATCTTGGAAGGTTTTAAATTGTGATCGACGAATTGACAGCTATTTTAAACTAAAAATATGTTCATATTACTATTAGTTACTACGTATTTGTTTCTTGGCTAAGAGGTTTTGTTTCTGAACTCAACTGATGCATATAGACATTCCTAACCACCAACAAATGAAAACCCTAAAAAAAATTGGGCGAATATCTTAAATAATAAATTTATTAAACTCCAACAAATAGAATCTAAGAATTTTATTTCTCATTGTGAGTCACATTTATTATATAAATTTTCATATTATTCGAATGTGTATTCCAAGTCAAATTACAATCCTCAAAAGCTTTTATACTTTAATAGTCTTATTCCTTCAATATTTGCCAGGACTTGGAATACACATTCAAATAATATAAAAATTTAATTATTGAAGTCCTCTTATATTTTTAATGTTATGTTCACATTTGGGTTCATAAACGCGCTTAAGCAGCTCGAACGTGATAAAGCCCTAATCACTTCAAAATCGAGATGATTAACCATACATTGAAGTGATTTGTTAATCACTTCAAATTTACATGATTACAACTAAATCACTTCATTAATAACATAGAATCCACTGAACATACCTCAAATGTAGAATCGGCCAACATGAACGTCTACAACCGACCACGATTTCTGCTTAATGTTTTTATTTTTTTCTGTAAATAATTCATATATTTTCACAATTTCATCATTAATATGTTTCAAATAATCTTCTGATAACTTTATAAACGTATTTTTATCCATTTTTAATACTTTAAAGAAATATAAATTTGTTTGTTGTGTTTTTTTTCTGTCATCTTAATCATCTCAAATGAAATGTGAACGGCTTGGATTAGCTAAATCAACATTTTGCTTAAACGCGTTTAAAACTCCAAGTGTGAACTTAGCAAAAGCCAAAGTTCAAATAAAAATTCTAAGTCATCACACAGAAAAAATTTCACCAAAATTTTTTCAATTAATTCAATAATGCTGTTTTAAACAATTTTTTTAATTGTTATAATTAATTTGCGTTAATTGAAAACAAAATTTATAATGTTTGTGTGTATATTTGCAAATATTTTAAATTTACAAACTATTTTTTAATTGTTTCAATTAACTGTGTTGATTGAAAAAAATATTTTGATTTGTGTTTACGTTTTATATAGCCTCTTTTACTGGTGGTCAAATTTCAATTAAACCTATTGATTGAAACTGAACAGCAAGAAAAGCTCAAACTTACAAATGCGTTAATTGATATGATCAATTTGTTTGCAGGCGGAAAATCAGTAGAGAATTTAATTAATAGTACAAATTTCTAACAAATACGTTAATTGAAGTTGGTTTTCCATTTTTTCTGTTCACGTATGTATTTTGTTGGTTCCTTACCTTTGTGAATTGCTTAGTTTTTATTTAAATTAACATTTTATTTCAAAAACTATTTTGATTTTTGAGTTTTTGTTTATTCAAATAAAACCGGTTAACCGGTTATTTTTAAAATGCTTTACTGCTTTACTTTACGATCTCACTAATATAGATTATATTATTTTTTTACAAATTTAGTTATTCTATTGATTAAACTTACATATTTTTAAATTCAATGAACTTTAGCCTGATTAAAATATCAAAATTTGCATTAAAAACCTTGAACAGTTTAATAATATAACCACAATACTAATTTTTGTTAGCAGCTAAGGTACAAGCTCTATGTTTACATTTATCCTTCAAGTTCTGCTAAAAAAGGTCAACAAGAAAAAGAAAGACAAAAACATGAAAAACAAAAAAATGTACTTTGGACTTCAAGAATTCTTGACAAAAAGTACGAAAAACCGAAGTAAGGAAGAACATGTAAATCAATTAAAATAGATAATCATTCAAAGCAAATTTCGATCTACCAAAGGTTAAATACAATTTGGTTTAAAGATTGATGTTTGACTATTGGACTGCCAGCAGTCGTCAATGGCGGTGAGTGTTAAACAGCAAACCCCTCTGAAGAGATTGTGTGGTTACATACGACAAATGTCAGGGCAACCTGTACGTAAAAACCTGGGTTCGATTCCCAGTTCAGTCAAGAATGAAAAATTATCAATAAATTTAAATTCATAAAAATAATTTTATGAAAATTAAATTCAATGAACTTTAGCCTGATTAAAATATCAAAATTTGGATTAAAAACCATAAACAGTTCGATAAAAAAAAACACAATACTAATTATTATTTTAAAAAATGTAACATAAATTTTGTCTAAAATAATTATCATTCTTAGCATTAATTGGACTTCTTCTTGTGTAAGATTTAGCAAAAAAAGTTAAGATCTGGCCACACCAACAAAAATATTAAATTTTTTCTTTTTGAAGAAAGTTAAAAAAAAAACAAATTGCTTTTGAGACTACAATAAACAATTAAGAAAAGAAAAGGCTAAATGAATAACAATAAAACATTTAAATCTTAATTTACCATTTATATACAAGAAAACATAACTGTTTATATATGTTTAATTTGTGTAAGAATTTATTTTAAAAGAGAATTTTCTCATCAGTTTACAGTTAGAATTCTATTTTTTTTTTTTTCTATTTTTGTTTAAAAATGTGTCCCCCATTTTTCATTGTTTAAAAATATTTGTTTGTTTATTGGAAGTGGGTAAACAAAGTAAAAGTGGGTTACAAGTAATAAAAGAATGTTTAACAAATTTTATCGCCCAAATAAAATTGTTTTTTTTTAAGAACTATAACCGAATTTTATAAAAACGAACAAATGAATTTTAACGGATTCCTAATCATGTTTATTATAGAGCTCGAATTAGTTTCTAAAATATTTTTAGAATATAAATTTTTTATTATTAAAAAAGTTACTGTTTATTTTTAATCAAATTATAAATTTACAATATTTTTCTTTCAATAACATTTATTAGATCAAAGAACAGACTATATGTCAAACTACGGTAGCATAAATTAGACCGTACGTAGAACACACTTTTAATCAAACTATACCCAAGTCTCTAGAATACACTATAAACAAAATAAAAAGTAAAAGTTCAAGCCAGACCTAAATTTACCTTAAAAAAGTTCATTGCTTAAGTCTTTTGTTTTTGAAGTTTATGCACATATTTCGACAAAACGTTTAAATAAACTAAACTATTATTACATTTCATTAAAACTAAATCCCTGTTACGTACGATTATTACATCAATTGTAATTTTCATTTTACCGTCATAAAAGCACGTGTTTGAGAAATTCCTAAATAATGATGGGAAAAATTCAAACAAAAATAAAAAAAATTTACGTATAACATAAACTATAACAACTTATTTAACCATACAGTTAATACCCATATTTGTATGAATACATCATAAAATAAATCATAATTTCCCACAAAAACATTTAACATGACTACCAGACAGCCACTGACACTTCACCACTTTTAAGAAAAAGCCATTAAACATATTCAACCTGCATTATGTTTAAGTAAATATTATTAAATACATTTTAAACTAATAATATACTTCCAAGGTTGGGCCAGCAAAACAATAACGAGTCGTTTATAATACATTCCACTTATTTTTTCGGAAACACAATAAAATGTTTTTGTTTGGAAAAAACACACCTACTAAAGAAAGTGGTTAAATAAACAAATGAAAAAAACTTATACTCATACCTACACTGAAAGAATTATGCTTCATAAATCGAATGTATCAAATTCATTAAATTTTTTTCTTTAATCTAATAAAAAATTTCATTGCGGGAACGAAATTTTACAAATATAATAAAGAAATTTTGTTAGCACTACGCAATTTCGTTGAAATTTTCCATTTAATTAATGACAACTTTATATCTTTTTCAAAAGAAACATTCAACTAATTGTTATAAATTATTTCAATAGGATTTTAAGATTAAAATGAACTTAAAATAAAAATTAAAATATTCAAAAATTTTTCAGTTGATGAAAAAAGGAATCTATTGTAACTCTTCATATTTTTCATGAAAATGTCACTAAACTTCAAAATACTTATAACTTGAAGTAAAAACGTATTTTTAATTCCATTTTTAGCGATAGACATGAAAAAATTGTAAATTTTAATGTTTCATAACATCAATGAAAAAAATTCATTACGATAACGAAATACTGATTTTAGCTAAATGTTAGTTATAGGTTCAAAAACAAACAACGAGAAAGAAAGAACAAGAGCAAAAAATTCTCACATTCTTTTTTCTTTAATTGTTAATTAAAATACAGAAAAATTTACGTAGTAGTATAAGTCAGTAACATGGAAAGAAGGCAGATGAAGGTCGTCGCGGGCTGGAAAAATAGCTGAAATTGATAAACATAAATATATAACCATAACAATCATTAAACTAAATAAAAACTGTCATAAAATTCACAAAATTTAAATTAAATTAAAAAATTCATTTAAATACAAAAACATTTATATTAAAACAATAAAAAATAAATTTCTTTAAACGTTTGACTCTTTATCATTATGTTAATGAAATGTTTCATTAATGGGATGACATTAGTCACAGTCTTAATTAAATTTTCTGACATTCAAATAATGCAAAATTTTCATCGATCTTAAATTAAATTAAAAACATTATTCAAATACAAAAACATTTATATTAACACAATAAAAAAAAATTTCTTTAAACGTTTGACTCTTTATCATTATGTTAATGAAATCATTTCATTAATGGGATGACAAATAGTCACAGTCTTAATTAAATTTTCTGACATTAAAATAATGCAAAATTTTCATCGATTTTATAAATCATTTCATTAACGCGGGGCTAATGTAACATTATTCATAAATCCAATGAAGGTTTACATAGGTTGACTTTTAATGTAACTAAAGTACTGTTTATTTAGATGAAACTATAGACCACATCATAGAGTAAAGCATATTACACACAATAAATCAGATCTTAAACACATTAATATATAAAACTAAACTTTATCTAAATTAAACCCTACACAGCATACTATCGGAAATAAAAATGATATACTGTACTTTAGTGTTCTGTACGGCAGAAATATGGAAAACACAAACGCTAATAGTGTTTGTATAGTTAATATCTGAAAAAACGTTTCTCTGTTTGTGATTTTGGTACACAATAAGAATACTTATTCAACTCAACATAAAGATGATAACAATTCATTGCGATCTGTTTTTCATAAAAAACCACAAACTTCGTTGTGTTCGGTTCAGCTAATGTTCGTTTGTTTCAGTTGTGCTCCGCGCCAAAAGAACAAAGATAATAAAATTTTTTTTACAAAAACAAAACATGTACATAATACGCACACAGGCTTTTCGTGCTATGGTCGTAAAAACTGCCAAGCAACAAAAACAATACTAGTGGGACGCGTTGCTTACATTTTTTTGTTTGATTATTCCTTCATCAATGTGAAAAAAACAATACAGAACATGAAAATATAATGTATGTATGTCAACTGAAACACTAAAACTGTACTGTTTTATAGCGAAAAACAGAACAGTACATAATGTGTTTTACTTTCTTGAATATATTAAGGGCTGTGAACTAATACACAAACACTAAAAAAATAGATATAATTTCTGGGTGTGAGTACCGTACGCTAAATAATATTCTGTTTATTTTCGAACACTGTACTTGTCCATAAGGCAGACTATATAAATACTAGGTGCCAATTCAGACAATCCAAGAGCAGCCCATTGACAAAACTATACATACAATTATGGATCACACTATGAAGTAGACCTTTATTCAAACAATATACCAGACATAAGAAATATTTAATTATTACCCAGAATCGATAATTTATGTTTTATAAATTTGGCTTCTCTGTAAGACCTTTTGCCGAAAAACGAAAAATTTTTATGCAAGAAAAAACTATATAATAAACGTTGTTGTCCATTATCGAGAGTAAAAAGTCTTTATTTTGTGCGTGTTAAGAAAACAAAAAACAAAGTATTTTTGTGTAAACCTAACTCTTGTAAGTCAGGTAACCAGTATTTTGAATTATAATATTTTTTTAAATATTATGATTAATAATTAATATTGTGGTTATTTTGTTGAACTATTTATGGTTTTTAATCCAAATTTTTAATATTTTTTTAAAATTTAATGAACTTAAGCCTAATTAAAAATATTAAATATTATGACTAATGTATAATATAATTAATTTAAATTCGTATTTTTAATTTAGTATTTTGTATAAATTTGTGGCTCCATGAAATAAGTCCCCACAAAGTAAGACCCTAAACAAAAATAAAATAAGCCTCTAAAAAATGTACAGAAAGCAACAACAAGGTTTTTTTGGGGACTTATTTCAAGTTTTTGTGTTTGTGTCATGTTTCATATTGGTATTGGGGACTTATTTCATATGAAATATCACCCCAGAAATTAATAATGAAATTTGTCCCCAAAAACATATTTGAGGTCTTATTTCATTTTTCAACTTATACAAAAATTGCAAACAATGCAAACTATATCCCGTTATATTTATTGTGTACCTTTACCATTAATAAACAAAATGGGGAAGTGCCAAAATTTCCAATTTTACAATCCAGAAATGGCAAGATGAGGATTTTTTTTCTATCCCGAATTTCAGCATTCGAAATCTCAAAAAAACTTAATTGTCCCTAATTTTAAAATCCTAAATTAAAAAACTCAATATCAAATCTCGAAACTAGCAGCTTAGTTGGTATCAAAAAAAATTGGCAACACTGGTGAAGACGCAAAGTTTTGCACTTAAAACTTTTATTACATCAATTATTTATATTACTTTGAAATAATCTCTTTTTGTATGAATTATTACTAGTGTTCGCCTAATGGTCAAAATTCGACCATAAATTTTTATGTAAATATGAAGGAAACATAGTTCATCTAAGCATATATGAATTTATATGTTTCGAGCATTTATTTTTTCCGTCTTAGTGGATCGATTTGGCGAGGGACCAACCTCCGGTTCATCTTTTATCTTCTACGTGCACTAATTTAATTTTGTAAGTTCAATATAAAAAAATATCAGAAATTATCAATTGAAAAACAAACAAGTAAGAGTGCTATATTCGGCTGTGCCGAATCTTATATACCCTTCACCATTGTGCGAGCAGAATACAGAGCAACTAGACAAAAATGAAAAAATGCTTACAAATACATACATATTAACAATACTAAAAACTTCATTATAAATTAAATTTTAAAAGCGAAAACTGGTAAATATTTTTTCAAATCGTTTTTAGAACATAAAAAAATTAAAAAATTTTTTTTTTTTTTTTTTGAAAAACTAAGATTCTAACCATGGGACTCACAGTGACCCAGAATATATATACTTTATAGGGTGTAGGACCAATATTGTAGAAATTACAAACGAAATGACAAAGTTATATATACCCTTTTACCTTCGGTGAAGTGTATAAAAAGTATCAAAAAGTCGCATTTATAGATTGTCATCCACTCAGGACATTGCATGTTTAATTTTATGTTTCTATGTCTAATATTAACGTAAATTAATCAAAGTACCTGATGTAGAACGAAAAAGTACCAAAAAGCTCCCTCTTATACATTCATATCCACTCAGGACCATGCAGGTTTATTTTTATCTGTGTAGTTCGAATATTAAAAAAAATTCAAAAAGTACTAGATGAAAAACAAAAAGTACCAACATTTTTCATCTTATAGGTTCTTATTCACTAAGTAACCTGCACCTATAATATTATGTTTCTAATAGTGTTTTCACACCTAAAGTTAAAACCTGGTTTTAACCATGGTAGAATAAGTACAAGGTATAGTCATTAGAAATTTTGTTCTCAATTTTAAAACCCATATAACGTCAAACAAAAGAAAACACGGAAAAAAATTAAAACAAACGTTAAAAATTAAATAAATTAATTTGACATTACATGGGTAAATAATGAAAACTCTCCCTAATGAACATACCTGGTACTTATTATACTATGGTTTTAACATTAAAACTATTAACAGCTGATTTTGCGTTCACATTACAAGTTTTATTAAATCAGGTTCTAACTCACAGTTTGTCCAATAATTTTGTGCAAAATAAAACAATTTCTCATAGAAATAAGTACATTTTTGTAAGTAATTAATGAAGTGAATGCTTGAAAATCAAACAATTTTATATAAAAAATTAATTTTAGAATATTTCATCGGTTTGACGTTTTTTTATTTTTTTAATTCATTTATTTTTATTGAGCGCCATCCCAGCAAGCATTTCTGTGACAATTTTTTGTAAATATTACCTAAATGAGTTCTTAGATCCCATTTGATGATTACAAACTGATGTATCACTTAAGCGATTGAAAGAGTTCATATATCGTGACCTAAAACGCAAAAGGCCCTTAATGACCAAAAATTAAAAATCGTGTTTTTCATTGATTCTGATGTATTGCATCAACACAAATGTATGCAAAATTTGGAAATTTTAACATCAACCGACAAAAATTTGCGATTTCATAAACAAAAAACAAACGACACAATCTACAAAAGATTAAATGATTAACGCTAAAAGGCCAAAGTAGCCGTGAGCATAATATGCAACATTGTCTATTGTTCTAATAACGGTAGGTTTTTCTGGAAAAATAGAAGAAAACTTAATTATAAACAGTTTGAGTCAATTTATAAATTTATCATTTTAAATTGTTTTTTGCTTCTTCTGTAAAATTTTCAAGATGTAAGATAAGGCCTTTTGGGTTTTAGGTAGCGATAAATAAGACCGTCATCATGTTAAAATCATAATTTCTTAATATTTTTAAATATTTTGTATTTTTGTTCACAAGTCTTGTTAAATTAAAAGAATAAAATAGAAATGTTCTTGTAAGCCATACAAATTAAGAGATTGGCTAAAAAAATAAGCCCAAACATTACTGTCAATATATGAAAATTAATGTAATTGCCAATAGTTTCTTATATCCTTTACGAGAACCCGATAACTTGCGTTTGGTTCAAAATAAAATTTGTTCAAATAATCAACGGGCACTTTTATCAGAGAAAAGAATTCAAAACATGATAATTAAAAAATTATTTTAAATATAATTAAAAGCCATATAATTTACGATTAAAAACTGAAATGAAAAATATAAACTTTTGATTATAAAAACTAACATTAATTCGATTAATTCTTTGAGGTGATTCATCGGTAGTGTGCATTTTCTCATAACAAGAGTTTATTTTATCATCGAAAAATGATATCATATGCGGTTATGTTAAGCTGATTCCTAAAAGATTCGATTGTGATATAAAATGCTTGCTGGGATTAAACATTATCAGCTGTTTTCAATTTTTTAATTTGGTAGCACTGAGTTTAGTACAACTAAAACATGGTTGTATTTCATTAAATCTAGTTATAGTGCGTTCACATTACAAGTTTTATAAAATCAGGTTTTAACCCACAGTTTGTCCAATAATTTTATGCAAAAAAAAATCATTTCTCATAGAATAAGAACATTTTTATAAGAAATTAATGAAGTGAATGCTTGAAAATCAAACAATTTTATATAAAAAAATTAATTTTAGAATATTTTATCGGTTTGACGTTTTTTTTATTTATTTTAATTAATTTATTTTTATTGAGCGCCATCCCAGAAAGCATTTCTGAGATAATTTTTTGTAAATATTACCTAAATGAGTCTTCTTAGATCCCATTTGATGATTAAAAAAAACTGATGTATCACTTAAGCGATTGAAAGAGTTCATATATTGTAACCTAAAACGCAAAAGGCCCTTGCTAACCAAAAATTAAAAATCGTGTTTTTCATTGATTCTGATATATTGCATCAACACAAATGTATGCAAAATTTGGAAATTTTGGAATCAACCGACAAAGATTTGCGATTTCATAAACAAAAAACAAACGACACAATCTACAAAAGATTAAATGATTAACGCTAAAAGGCCAAACTAACCGTGTGCATAATATGCAACATTGTCAATTGTTCTAACAACGGTAGGTTTTACAGGAAAAATAGAAGAAAACTTAATTATAAACAGTTTGAGCCAACTTATAAATTTATCATCTTAAATTGTTTTTTGCTTCTCCTGTAAAATTTTCAAGATGTTAGATAGGGCCTTTTGCGTTTTAGATAGCGATAAATAAGATCGTCATCATGTTAAAATAATGATTTCTTAATATTTTGTATTTTTGTTCATTAGTCTTGTCAAATTAAAAGAGTAAAATAGAAATGTTCTTGTAAGCCAAACAAATTAAAAGAAGCCCAAGCCCAAACATTACTGTCAATAAATGAAAGTATGTAAATGTAATTGCGAATAGTTTCTTTTATCCTTTACGAGAACCCGATTACTTGCGTTTGGTTCAAAATAAAATTTGTCCAAATAATCAAGGGGCACTTTTATCAGAGAAAAAAATTCAAAACATGACAATTAAAAAATTATTTTAAATATAATTAAAAGTCATAATTTACGATTAAAAACTGAGACGAAAAATATAAATTTATGATTATAAAAACTAACATTAATTCGAATAATTCTTTGATTCGTCGGTAGTGTGCATTTTCTCATAACAAGAGCTTGGTTCCTAAAAGATTCGATTGTGATATAAAATGCTTGCTGGGATTAAACATTATCAGCTGTTTGCAATTTCTTAACTTGGTAGCATTGAATTTAGTACAACTAAAACATGGTTGTATTTCATTAAATCTACTTAAAACCAAATCAAAAAAGGTTTTAAGATGGTTTTAACAAAATTATTTTGTATGGTAAAACCAGGTTTTAATGATTGGTTATATCGTTAAAACCAAAATTTGTGTTAAAACCTTAAGTGTGAAAACACTATTAGTTAGTTAGTTAACTTTATTGAGACTTCATTTTTTCATAATACAAGGTTTGAGAACATAAGATTTTTGGATAACTTAAAACTATAGAGTATTATTTTAATAACAATTGTATATATTTGAGTATATGCGACTTGCTTATCGACATTAAATAGAAATAATCAAATTACAAAATTGATTACAAAAATATTTAAATACAAACAGTGCTTGCTCCCGGCTCTTACTTTTGGACGTAGAGTTTTATCTACTGTTAATATACTTAAATCTAAACCTTACAACTATAACTTAAACTAGAAATAAAAAAGAAAACAAAAATTATAAAAAAATTAGCCCCTGTGAATGCCGGGAGTAGTACGTGAATAAAAGTTTGGACCAGGAAAACTACTAATTTGTTCCTGTAAAATCCCAATTATTGAAAGATAATTGGTGTTTGACCAATTAATTCCTTGTTCAGTTGATAAAATGTCCCGAATTACACTGCCCTCAAAGTATGAGAGCCTCTGTACAAAATGTTTCATTAAATTTAAAGCGTAAAAAGAAATTGGAGTAATGTTGGCATCTTCGTAAACAAATTTATTTGAAAATCTTTTATTTATCGACTTGTAATTTTTTTCTATGCATTTTCTTAAAATATGCCTTTCAAAAACTTCCATTTTCCTCATTGCTGTTTTTGAGATACTAAACCATATTGGAAAAGCATAGAGAATTATTGATCTTATACTTACTTTGTACAAAAGTAGTTTCGTCTGTATTGGTAAAAACTTACTATTAAAAAGCCTTGCAAATGCCCCTTTCACACGATTAGCCTTGGATAAATTGTAAGAAACGTGATTATTAAATTTTAAAAGCTTATTAATGTTGACTCCAAGGTATTTTATGCTGTCCTTAAATTTAATTTCAGTACCATTTAGAAATAGCTTTAAATTTTTGCTCTCCGGAACAACAGTGTATTTACACTTTCCGGAAGCATTTCGTAAACAAATTGCGTTACTCTTTGAAGCGTTAATTTTTATTCCCCAATGAGAATAAAATTCATCGACATGTTTAAGGTGCAATGAAACATTTTGGAGCGCAACCAGCGGAGACTCATCGTGAGCATAAAGAAGCGAATCGTCGGCATAAAGTATAGCCTTAGAGTTATTAAATTCATGAGGAAAATCATTAATAAAAATATTATACAAATGGGGTGCCAATACAGAGCCCTGTGGAACACCGCAAGAGACCTCACCCTGTGATGAACACTTATTATCAATTTGCACGCAAAATCTCCTGTCATCGAAAAATCTTCGAAAGAGTTTAATTATTGAAGACTCAAAGCCAATGTTTATCATTTTGTATAAAATGCCGTCATGATAAGCCTTATCAAAAGCTTTTTCAATGTCAAGAGAGACTGCAATAGTACATTGGCCCTTTCTTAAATTCTGGACTACATCGTTATGAAATTTCAAAAGCGCATGAACGGTGGAACTACCCTTCTTAAACCCAAATTGATTCTGAGGAATGTATGCATTATCCAAACTTAAATCCATTTTCTCTCTTATAATTCTCTCAAATAACTTCCCCAGATTCGAGAGTAGCGAAATTGGTCTAAAATTGTTTATGTCAGAATTACCTTTCTCTTTCGGGATTGGTATAATCTTCGCAACCTTCCAATCACGTGGGAAATAGCAATTATTCAAACAATTGTTGAATAATATTGTCAAATATTCAAAAGCCTTAATAGGAAATTTTCTAATCAAGAAGTTTGATATATTGTCCAATCCACAAGACTTTTTGTTATTTATTAATTTCGAGGTGTTTAAAAGGGTATCGATGCTAATTAATTTGGAGTCGTTTCCGTTATTCAATGATGTCGTTTCATCACTAAATGGAATACAATCTGGAGCATTAAAAATTGTATTATTTATTGTTTCATTTATATCCAAAATATCTCTATTTGGTGGCGAAGCTCGATAAACAGTTGTAAAATGATTCTTAAAAACATTTAATTTATCGCCTAACTGATCAATTTTTACACCATTCTCAGAAACCTCCTTTATTAAGGGACGACTCTTATTTCCAATAATTTTGAAAATATGTTTATAAGCCCACGGACCGGGTTTGATTTCCCTTAGTTTAGAATTAAATAAATTCGCCTGTTCCATTTCAATCTGCTCCTTTATCAAAATTTTTATTAAATCAATTTGCTTAGAAATTAGCAAATACTCAGGATGATTTCTGTTTAAAGTTCTAGTAAATATTCTCTTCAAATCCCTCTGCCAATTGTATTTTATCCTAAGTAACTTTCTTACCTTCTCCGTTACAACATATTTCTGATTTTTACTTTCAATTTTTTTGGTATGCACTTGTGAAACAAAATTAATAGACGTACTAAACTCCTCTATAAAATAATCTATCTCATTATTAGATAAGTTCCTATTTTTCGGTGGAAAGTGGTTCAGCAAAGCATTACCTATATCCATTTTAAACGAATTCCAATTTGTGTCTTTATAAGAAACAAAATGGTCAGGAGTTTTGAAAATAAAATTAAAATTCAACAAAGTTATACAAAGACTTAATGGTAGATGATCCGAGAAAGTGGGAAGAGTACATGTTTTGAAGTTTTGATGCAAATTATCCACTATGTCATTGCTTACAATAAAATGATCCAAATGAGATGAACCACCAGGGTAAGTGGGATACGAATCACAAATTCTTGTAACAGAAATAGATTCGTTCTGAAGCCAAGTTGAAAGCACTTCTCCATTAAAATTATTGATAGCATCACCCCAAGAAATGTGCTTAGCATTTAGATCACCACCTAATATAAAACCATCGTAACGGTTTGAAAAGTTCAAAATAGAGGAAAGGCCACCAGCGATATTTTGACGATTAGAGTTACAATTGAAATAAACGGAACCGCAAAGAATTTTCCTTAAACTGCCATTGATCGACACACTAATTTCTACGAATAAATTCGGAAACGAAAGATTAGGAACATGTGCCCTGGAGAAAGAAATTGCTTTCCTAATACATATTCCAACACCTAATTGACTATCATCCTTTAAAAAAATATATTTATCAAAATTTACATTTGACCCCGCAGTCAAATGTGTTTCCTGTAAAAAAGCTATCTCAACATTAAATTGATCCAGTAACCTATTCAGTTCAATTCTCCTACCAATATGGACAAGAGAACCAACATTAAATGTCATTAAATTTAAAGAATTACGGACCATAGACATTTTGAATATCTTTAATTAAATTCAAGCATTCTTTCTTGGCCTGATCTCTAGTCATTGTTTTGTAGTTTACCATAAAATGTTTAATTTTATCCTCTAAACTTAGAGGATCCGGAGCACATAAAGCCTTGGCAAGCTTCATAAATTCCTGTACTAAAGCAGGCTTTTCAACCCTAGTCTGAGTTGGAACGTCATTTAAAACATTAAATAAACTAGCATACGGCTTGTTCTCAACAATAGCACTAGATGGATTTATTGCTCTAGCAACATTATCTGATGCAGACAGTTTTATATTTTTGGTTTCCCTATAAGATTTTTTCCTAAATGACACATAGTTTCTATACACAGGACAACCCCTGTAATTTGAAGTATGTCCACTTTGATCACAATTGACACAAAATGGCAAAACATTATCTTCTTGGATAAAAGAACACTCGCCTGGTGCATGCTTCTCACTGCACTTAACACAAGAAAATGGGCGACTACAATTTCTCGAATAATGACCCCACTTTTGACACCTCCAACACTGTGGGACTTTAGTATTAGCCTTTGGCCGCTCCCATGAAACAACTTGATTCAGAATATACTTTAAGCCGATTAACTCGCTTGCCTTACGATTAGGTTTAAGGAATACTAAAAACAAACCTGTTTCAATACCCTGTTTCCTAGAATACTCAGTAGAAAATTTAGAAACTGATTCAACAGTATCTGGGACAATTCTATCTATTTCAGACTTAATATCATTGACATCAGATTTGTAATACAGACCTCTACAAACTACTTTCTGTCGCTTATACTCCGTAGGAGTGTATGTGTAAGAAGATATCTCTTTTTCCTTTAGCAGCTGCATCATTTCCGAATGTGCAGAAGAATCTTTCAAAAACAATTTACTTCTATATTTAGACTGGTTTTTAATTTTAAATTCAACATTTTTGGAATTAAGTTGGTCAATTAAGGATTTTACATTTACATTTTCCAAAAATATTGGAGGACAATAAGAATTACTGGTCTTTACAGATGTTTGGGAGTTATTTTGTTTTGAATTTTTATTATCAATTGGCTCTTCAGCCTCTAAAACTAAATCTCCTAAAAGTGAAAATTTATTCGTGCGGTTTACATTATTTACTACTAACTTATCTAACTTCTTAAAATTACATTTTGACAAATCAATTTTTACATCACCTTGGTATGTTCTTTTTTTGTTCTTGACCATTTTGAAATCATCGTCCATTGAAGAAATTGAACAGCCTTCATGATCCATAAAATCTTCAGTTTCTTTTTCATCTTGCAAATCAGGAATTTGTATATTTTCCAAAATTCTAATAGTGTTATTTCCCATTAACACTTGCGAATCCTCCTTTGATTGAATTAATGTTGATGGCTGTGCCATCACTGCATCAAGCAATTGCTTCCCTAGCTGGGAATTTTTACTAACATCTATTGCGTTTAAACCATCATTTGCTGTATTACAAACTTGTGCCCTTGCTTGGGAGCCAGAAAGATTTTTATTTATTATCAAAGTTTCCTTCTTTTGTTTAGAAACAGCTCCCTTAGAAATATTAGGAGGACGCCCTCCAGACTGGGAAAGTAATGGATCACGTTCCATTACGATTTCCTTAAAATTCAATTAATTCTTGCAAATATTTGTATTCACACAAATTTTTTTATTTGAAAAAAAAAAAAATTTTATATTTTTTAAATATTTTTTTTTTTAGTTTGACAGAAAATTCAAATTTATTTTTTTTTCAATATTTTTTAGACCTTTTTAAAAAAACGTCTTCTTCGTTTCACAGTTGACAAGAAACTCCTTCATTAAATCTACTTAAAACCAAATCAAAAAAGGTTTTAAGATGGTTTTAACAAAATTATTTTTTTTTAATGAATGGTTTTACCGTGTTAAAATTTGTGTTAAAACCTTAAGTGTGAAAACACTATAAGTTCAATATTATAGAAAATTAAAAATTATCACATGAAGCACGGAAATATAAAAGAAAGAAATTTAATTTCCCGTATTTCCCCTTTTTGATGATTTTTTCTTCCCATAGAGGTTCGGTTGACAAGCAAAGGAAGAAAGCGTTCGTTACTGTTTTGCCTGTGCCGATTTATACATAAGATTTATATAGTCGAAAAGTAGACGAAAACCGATTGAAGAATGTCGAATAGTCGACTACCCTATTTTTTGTAATATTTAATAATTGAAAAAAACAAATTTTTTATTTGTGTGCTCTGCATTTGTGTAGAAGAAAATTTTAACGCTTATCACTCTGAAATTATTGAACAGATTTTAATAAAATATATATTGTGCACTTCTGTGAGTAAATACCTTTTAAATGGGTTTCTTCAAATCGGTTGACATACTGAGAAGGTGTGTTCTTAACTGTTTTGCCTTTTCCGATTTATATATAGATTTATGATAATGCCAATATTCGATTATATGTATGTGTGATATGAGATTTTCGGTAAAAGTTTATTTTACAAAATAATTTCCATATACAAAGAACTTGATATAGTAATATCGTTAGGAGATATTACCACCGAACGATTTTTAAAAATTTTAAATTATTAAAGCAGCATGTACACGACATGTTTTTTACATCTGACTTGTCAAATTTCCCACTGCAAAATAGGTACATACATGTCGTGTGTTACCTTTATAACATTAGTGCGTTTGAGTACTTTTACAGTAAAATGCAGTAAATGAGAAAATTGTAAAATTTGCTCTCACAAAAAGCTGTTGTTCAAAAAAGTATGCGAACGAAAATTTTGTAAAAATTCGTAAAATAAAGGCCACAGCTGATGACAAATAATAAAAGTGTTGAAAAATGTTAACACTTTTGACAAATTAACTCGTTTTGTTATCGGTACTCGATTAAATACTTTTTATAACACAAACATTTTTAGAAAATACAAACAAATTATTTTATGTAATCTTTCATATATGTTTGTTTTTTATTTTATTTGATGTTACTAATTTGTGGCGGGTAAATTTATTCAAAAAAGCATGAATAATTTTTTGCTAGTTTCAAATGTTGGTATTTAGCCAAGTAAATGATTCACAAACAAGTTTAATTAATTAATATTTATTCACATTTTGTTTTTGTTTAATTTTTATATCAACTTTTCGTTTATTTAACAATTTTTTACAATTTGTAAGCATTTTGTTTGTTCCTTTTGTTTGTTTACCTTTTGAAACATATGTTTTTTTGTTTTACTAAATTTTACTGCAAAAATTTCTGCAGTAAAAATTTGTAAATACTCAGACAAGAACTGTCACTTTTCGCTCTCAATTTGTGTTCTCATTTACTGCATTTTGTGTACTCGAACGCAATTTCGTAAAATGCAGTAAAGTTCAGTAAAAAATAGTAAAAACTTTTGTGTTCTCGAACGCAGCTATTGCTTCTGTAAAAGTCAGATGCAAAGTCATCTGACAAAATTTCAATTAGAGCGTGCTCAATTTTCTTCTGATAAGCCTTCTGAAATCAGCTGTGTCAGAAATCTATGCCGGAAAGAAACCGGCAGCGGCGGTTTAGTATTGACGGAATTATTAGCCGGCTGAAGTTAATATTTTACAGTACCGATATATGTATGATCATTTCTCCATTCTTTAGAAATTGTGTACATCGATATAGAAAAAACAATTCATTATATTACCTAAATTGGTATCTTCGTACCTAAAGAAAAAAATGTTAAGATGGCTGAGCTCTTTCACGAGGCAAATAAACATTTTTTGTGGCGGCCGCCCCTATTTTGAAACCGAGAACTACTTTAGTTTCTGCAATAACTATGCGAAAAAAACAGAGACAATGTCAGAAGCAAATTATAAACCTTCTGTTAAACAGCAATTTTGACAGACATGCACAATTAAATGTGACTTGCAAGGTTGACAAGTCAGATGTAAAAAACATGTCGTCTACATGCTCCTTTTGCGATTCTTACAAAATTTTACTGAGTTGTTTTCATTTAACCTGGCGTCAGAAGAGTTGAGTCTGTGGGACCCGGCATATTTTTTTAATGCTTGAAATTTTTTTACTACTCGGCCGACATTGCCTTATTTCATAGTACCTGGAAATGTTTAGCTGTTCCTTAGCCCCACCCCACTAACTGTGCAACATATTTCTTCTCTCCTGTTGCCGAAATAAATATTGCCTACGTTTACAAAAACTGGTATGGATAACTCGATATTGTAGAAATATTTAAGCAGGATTTAAAAATTGAAATGAGTTGACCCGCCAGAACATAATTATGTTATGACTTTAAGATTCAATGTAAAAGTTCTTTGTGCCGAATATTATTTAGAAATATTCATCTTTATCAGAGTTTTTTTGTCTTTAATTGAATTAAGGGAGGGAATTTATTTTGGATCTATGGTTAATTTTGAACCTTTCCAGTAAAAACTTCGCCTACAAAATAATGTGTTAGGTAATCAGAAAAACATAAGAGCACTACTTACAATTCTACTGAAAGAACCAATGAATTTTACATGGGATGTCCCAAAATGAACGCAATTAAAAGTAAGTAATTATTTTTTTACATGCATACATCCAGAAAAAAGTAGTTGTAGAAGTTGTTATGGATGTAGTTATAGAAGAAAGCTACTAAATAATGAGTTAAAGAAGCTATTCATTTTAAAAAAGAAAGGGAAGTTTTTACTGGGTTCTAGCACAACATTTTGTTATGACATTGTAGCTATCGCAAACGTTATTATCGCCAATTATTATGTCAATACCATAATTTAAAGGGATCCAGTAAAAACTTCGCTTACTTTTTCAAAATTAATAGCTTCTTTAACTCATTATTTAGTAGCTTTCTTCTATAACTACATCCATAACAACTTCTACAACTACTTTTTTCTTGATGTATGTATGTAAAAAAATAATTACTTTTGGGACATCCCATGTAAAATTCATTCATTCTTTCAGTAGAATTGTAAGTAGTGCTCTTATGTTTTTCTGATTACACAACACATTATTTTGTAGGCAAAGTTTTAACTGGGGAGTTAAGTCATTAAAAGCTATTGTCAAGAGTAGTATTTATATGGGAGCTATAGTCAAATACGGACCGAACTGAATCTAAAAACCAATATGATAGGATGGTGTATGGGCACAAATGTTTTTATGGGGGTCATGTGAAATTATGGACCGATTCTCACCACTTTCAGTTGGCTTCATCCTATGACAATTAAAACTATGTAGCAAATTTCATTAAATTATCTTTAAAATTGCCGCCTGTAGCTTGCGCACAAGGTTACATGGACAGCTAATCAGTTAGCCGGCCAACTAGCCGGTCGGACGGACATCGAAAGATCGTCTCAGAACGTGATTCTAAGTCGTTCGGTATACTATAAAGGTATATTATATTTTTATGCGATACATACACCCGCTCCAATATTGTGGCGTAAATAAAACTAAAATGTGGGTAACTATGTCGTGTATTAAATATAAAAAAAATTGCTTACATACCATTTTACTCAAAAGAAAGATGTCTCACAAACTTTTTTTAATCAACTCCAAAATTTCTTTTAGTTAAAATAATAAACAAAATCCTTCAATAAATATTTTTTAATATTTAAAATTAATTTTCAATTCGTTTGCACTTGTTTTAATATTTAACACCAGCTTTCACATTTACGTTTTTGTTTCAATTTAACTTTTTAAGCAATTTATGGCAGAAATAATTAAAAAAAAAATCCATTACAACTTTTTGTTTATTTTCTCCTTTTTCTTTTTTTTTTTAATTTAAAAGAAAAAAACTTTTTTACGTTAAATGCAGCTGCGTATGCGTATTTTACCACTCTGTTTAACGTTTATTTTGAGACTGATTCATTTGACAGCTTCTTTGCAACATGTTAAATCAGTTGAAACGATTTTTATTCCACACACGAATTTCTTTCTTTCTTTATTTACCAAGTTTATTGTATTTTATTTACAATAAGCAACAATTTTCGGCTCTTTATAAAAAAAATCTCTCTCTCAATGTTTTTGGGGGCTAGCTGAAATGTGATCTTGAGTTTTGTTGCTGTTTTCAACACCTGGCTTTTCTCTTTCTCTTAACATGTGCTCCAACAAAGACTTTCTTTCTCCCCAATGTTGCTTCGACATGAATTTAAAATTTTAATTGTAACCGCTTGTCTAGAAGATCTTGGGCCGATCTCGCTATGAACTGTTTAGCAGTTGGTGACAAGTTTAATCGATTAAACTTTAAAATGTTTATTTTTTTGAATGTTTTAAATAGTTATTGGTACTTATTTTATTTTTTTTCTATTAATACATGGCCCAATTATTAGGTCTGCGCGCAACTACAATAATCCAACAATAGAAAAAACAACACGCATTTTGTTTGTGTAAAAAACGATGAAAAATGTCAAAAACAATTGCTACAAAATCCATTTCACGTAAAAAACACAACTCTGCACAAAATCAGCAGGCGTTTCGCGCAGACCTACTAATTAGGCCATGTATAAATATATGGTCCCAAGCAGAAACCTCTGACAGAATATTTTGTATTTTAGTGGATATAACGATGTTCATCCGTCCGGCTGTCTGGATGGTTGTTTGTCCATGTAAACCTTGTGCGCAAGGTACAGGTCGCAAATTTGAAGATACAGTTTTGAAATTTGTTACATAAACGGAAGGAATTATTTTCTTAATCACCAGAAAATATGGCTTGAACCAAGAAAATGTTGTATGATCTCGTCCAAGCCAAAAATGTCTTATTCTGAATATATGTGTGGCTACCTCCTCTCTAAAATCGCTTTCAGTCGAACAGATATCATAAAGATGTTATTTTCTAAATAATATTCGGCACAAAGAACTCTTTTATGAATTTAAAAAAAAAGCAAAAAAAAGTTTTTGCCAAAAAATTGGAAAATTATTTCTGGATACGGACACCCTAATGACCTAGCGGATAGTGCTGGGAAACTACCGATAGTATCGATAGTAAAAATATTCAACATTTTTGATTTTTCGAATTTATTCTATGAGTTACGTATGAGTTATGTATTTTATAAAGCTTTTTTGTAATAGTTCTATTCCTTAAATTTTTAGGAATGACTTTTATACACTACCAGACTATTATATTGTATTTTCTTGTTACATTTTACCTTAGCTATCCTTTGGATAGCAATGAAGTATATATATTGTATGTACAGAAAAATTTACAATTATTAGACACCAGCAGAATGTAATGCATTTTCTGGCCCGCTACGGCCTTCGTCAGCATTCTTTGTGTCACACTGGATAGTGATACTTTATAAATTAAATGTATTTAACTCAACTATTTTTAACAAATAGAAACTGGGAATTATCTCCTTTCGTAGGAGAAAAAGTGTCCAAATATGTTGTCAATACACAAAATGCGTCGGGAATCATGCCCCCCTATTAAAATCAATAATCAAATAATACCTCAAAACTCGCATGTAAAATACCTCGGTATTCATCTAGATCGCCGTTTAACGTGGAAAAAGCCATAAAGAGGCAACATTAACTCAAATGAAACTAAAAGCCATCCAAATTCATTGGCTTATTGGAAGAAACTCAGTCCTTAGTCTCGACTGCAAACTTCTACTTTACAACTCCATTTTAAAGCCAATCTGGTGCTATGGTATTCAGTTATGGGGTTATGGGGCACTGCCTCGGCCTCTAATATCGAAAAAATTCAAAGGCGCCAAAATAAACTTCTTCGAAAAATCACAGCTGCCCCTTAGTATGTTAAAAACTCAAATATTCACAAGGATCTCAATGTTCGATTAGTTAAAACTATGATAACGAAATATGCAGTAAAATACTTAAAAAGGCTCGAATTGCATCCCAACCCACTTGCTCGAAATATTTTAAATGATAGCGGCCACACTCGCTTAAGAAGAAGAGACACCAATTAGATGAGCGATAAACACCTATATAAGTGAACAGAACCCGTGATGAGAAAATTTTTTTCTGGCACTGGCAGGACATGAATTAAATTATTAGGCTAAGATTTGATTAATTATTGTTAGTTCATATTAAATATATGAAGATTCAATAAATAAATAATGAATAAAACGTAGTACAAATTTCTTGGTTATCAATGCATAACATGCGTCAAAATGTGGGTGAAGTTGGAGAAGTGGGTGTGGCACAAAATTAATCAGCCGAATTATAAGTAAAAATTTCCCGGCAGTATTTTCCCTTTCCCCATTTCTGCTATATTAATTTAATTGTAAAAATGGGAGAAGGGAATAAACTGTCGGGGAATTTTTATTCATAATTGGGCTGAAAATGTTTTATCTTAAGAACGACAATAGGTAAAGTATACAAATGCGGTACAGATAGCTTGGTTATCAATACACAACATCTGTCAAGAAGTGGATGGAATTGAAAAAGTGGGCATGGTACAAAATAAAATTCTTTATATATGGAGAACGGCAATTGTTAAAGTATCCAAATGTGGTACAAATAGCTTAGTTATCATACACAACATCTGTCAAAAAGTGGAATGGATTGCGGAAGTAGCCGTGATACCTCCAATACAAAGACAATATAGATTTCTACAAATAGGGAGTAATGGAACATACTTTTATTCCCAAGTTGTACAAATAGCTTAGATATTAATACACAACATCCGTCAAAAAGGAGGTTCGGTTGAAAATGTTGACATGGCGCCTTCCATACAAAACCACTATATATTTCTGTATATATTTAGAACGGTAACAGTAAAAGCATTTTAATTTAGTAAAGATTAATTCCTTATCAATTTGTTTTAAAAAACGTTACTAATTTGATTTCGATGGGGGTAGCGAAGCGCCCCGGGCTAAGCTATTATGTGTACGTGAGCCAAGATAGCGTCGACGAAATAGCGTCGAATTTAGGAATTTAAAAACCGGGAAAACAAAATACCCAAATTAGCGTATTTTGCAGAATAAGAACAAAAAGTTAGCGTCGAATTTAGGAATTTAAAAAGGGGAAGTAAAAATAACTAATATTTTTAATAAAAATACAAAAAATAGTTAACACAAATTAAAAAATACACATTTAGGAACAAAATAAGCGATGCGTACAAAAAATCGTTCGGTTAGTTCCCGAGATATTTGGGTGCATCCAAAATGGTCAGTAAAAAGCGATGCTGATTTATCCCATGGAACACAGGCTTTTGCACGGTATAAACTGTATATATTCTGAAAGTAAATCGTTTTCCGCACAAAATGAGCGATGCGCGCAAAAAATCGTTCGGTTAGTTCCCGAGATATTTGGGTGCATCCAAAATGGTCAGTAAAAAGCGTTGCTGATTTAACCCATGGAACACAGGCTTTTGCACGGTATAAACTGTATATATTCTGAAAGTAAATCGTTTTCCGCACAAAATGAGCGATGCGTGCAAAAAATCGTTCGGTTAGTTCCCGAGATATTTGGGTGCATCCAAAATGGTCAGTAAAAAGCGCACAGAAAAAAATAAAAATAAATTTCAATTAAAAAATTTCTGCTATTAATTAAAAAACTTATTAAATTTGCACCAGTAAATATTTTAATAGTATCAATTAAACGTTTAATTTAATTTATTAAACGTTTAATTCACTTGATTAAAAGTTTAATTCACTTGATAAAATTTTTAATTAAAACTGATTTTATTTTTTATTAATGCTTTTTTAGTGGAAAATTTTGGAAAATTTTTCTGTGCGTTAACTTTTTTGAACTTAAGTTTTCTAGTGATTCCAGTACATTTGACACAATGCAATAGTACCAAAAATGACGGTTTTACAAGAAATTTTTCATTTTGATTCATACAGTTTCTATTATGTTTTACATTCTCCTTTTAAGTTACAATTATGTGAGTTAGTGCCTTTCAACTAGAGTTTTTTTTCCCCGGACTTTTTCGATTCCCGGGAAAGCGGCAAATTTTTTAAATTTCCCGGGATCCCGGGATCCCGCTCCATATAAATAATACAAAGTAAACTTTGTTATTAATTAATGAAAAAAACTTTTATAAAAAAACGTAAGGGAATTTGTTTACAAAGAAAGTAAAAAAAATGGTTCAATACTAAAAAATTAATTGAAGATTGAAATAGGAACTTGAATTATTATCACCTCACGCCTTTATTCCCTATTATTATGCTTTTATTCAGTATTATTATGCTCTTGATACAAGATAAAAAGATAACATAAACATAACTATTTAATTCATAAAACAATAATAAAAACAAAATAAAAATTAAAGTACTCAAGATATGAGATCAAAAAGTTAAATAAAATAGATCAAATATTTTAAAGAAATATATTACATTTTTTAACGGCTAAGGAAATAACTTTCTGACACACTCAAAGCACTTAGTAAGTCGGCAAAAATTATATTCCTGATTTTATTTACTAATTATCATGTTTCCGAAAAATTTCGTTCATTTTTTACCGAGGTTGGACAAAAAGTTAAAAGTGCACCGTTGTAGCATGCTTCGGATTCACAATCAGAAGCAATTTTTTCTTTTTTATAAACAACGTCTACATCAGTCAAATGTATGTCAAGGTTGATGCAAAAATAGCATCAACCGGACTGCTTCTTACAAACCTTTTCATTTCAATAGGTCCATTTGTAATCTTTAGGACAATGTGTTTTTCAAGTTGTTTGTTGTAGTATCTTACACGAGTTTCCAAAATGTTATTTTATTTAGGTTTCCCCGCACTTCACGGATATATAAACCAACACAAATTGAAATTGAAAATCATAGTCATATATCAAAATTTGAAGTAACTTCAGCAAAGTTTTCCTTCATACCTTCTCGTATTATATCCCAAACTGAACCGAAGTTATAGCAAAATACATATATCTTTAAATCGGTATATTTTGAAAACTTTAATTGCATTTTGCCAAGATCGTTTGTTTTTGTAGATATGACTATGTTGCAATAAAGGAGCGATATGTTTAGGTATCTCCTATTTTTAAGACTTGTTCATGGGCAATGAAACTTTACTGCCTGCATCTTATTTTGAATTAATGTACTTTATTAACTCTTCACTTCACTAAATGTAATAATTATTAACTGTTGCACTGCCCATTCTGCTTTTAGTAGATTTATTGCATCAGCACGCAAAGAAAAAACATTCTAAGAGCAACATATTATGATAAGAATTATGATTGTAGTCACCATATTAAGATTATTATTGAAACATATTATGACTCAATATACTCGTAATATGTCATCATAATATTTTTCCCTTAATCATATTATTATTCTATTAATCATACTAAGTTAAGAAGTAATCATATTATTGTCATGTTAATCATAATAAGCTAAGAAGTAATCATATTATCATCATGTTAATCATAATAAATTTAGAAGCAATCATATTATGATACAGCACCTTTCATAGCTGTCATAAAAATACAAAATAAATTTAAATATTTTTGAATGGATTTTTTATTTTGTGGCTTTTTACAATTTTTCTTAATGTTAATCAAATAGCGGAGTTCAATATAAGGCTTGCAAAAGAGCAAATGAAAAATCTGTGGTTTTCATGGGCAACCGCGTGTGTCCATTTTTTTGATTTTAAGATGTTGATGCCATATTGCCTAATTTTGTACGCTCTTTATATTTTTTGAAAAAAAAATGGATCAATTCCGTTTTGTAACGTAATGACAAAGTTTAAAATGTGCAATACCTAGCCCATAGTTTGATCTAGAATGGGGTTTCGGCTTTCCTGAACAATTTGTTTTAAGACATACGCGGTTGCCCATGAAAACCACAGAAATTTCGTAGCACTTTTATAAAATATAACGAAAACTCTGTGTGTTTTGTTGTTGAATTTTACAAAAAACTATGATATTTTGCATTTGCACTATTACATCACTAATACTTGAATGAACTCCGCTAATATTTTAATTTTTTAATTTCTTTAAACTTATTTTTTTTATGGAATTTTATCTACAAAGAGCAAATGAAAAATCTGTGGTTTTCATGGGCAACCGCGTGTGTCCATTTTTTTGATTTTAAGATGTTGATGCCATATTGCCTAATTTTGTACGCTCTTTATATTTTTTGAAAAAAAAATGGATCAATTCCGTTTTGTAACGTAATGACAAAGTTTAAAATGTGCAATACCTAGCCCATAGTTTGATCTAGAATGGGGTTTCGGCTTTCCTGAACAATTTGTTTTAAGACATACGCGGTTGCCCATGAAAACCACAGAAATTTCGTAGCACTTTTATAAAATATAACGAAAACTCTGTGTGTTTTGTTGTTGAATTTTACAAAAAACTATGATATTTTGCATTTGCACTATTACATCACTAATACTTGAATGAACTCCGCTAATATTTTAATTTTTTAATTTCTTTAAACTTATTTTTTTTATGGAATTTTATCTTTTAATTGTTTAACCGCTCACAAATAAAAAAACGACACAACTTCTTTAAAATTATTTTACAAATGGCGCTAACATAATATGATTAGAGTAAAAATAGTTTGATTGCATCTTTAACATAATATGATAAATGTATAGAAAGTTATAATGTTATGGCTATTAAATATCATGATATGGTTGTAAGAAATATAATATGTTTAGAAAGTTATCATAATTAAGTTGTTAGAAAAATAATTATTTTTCGGTCAACAATACTCAAATTCATAATTGCGATAAATATTGATATGTTTACAGTAACTATAATATTGTTGATATTAAATAAAAATAACAATTATTTGTGTACGACAACAATATATTGTTACTTTTAACATAGTGTTGTTGCGGTAACCATGCCCAACCATATTTTTTCTCTGCGTGTGGTTTACTACTACTACAAGTAAATATATCAATTTCTGTTTAAACTCTAAGTGACGTCACAATAACTGTTAAGTTTTTCTTCAAAACACACACTTTCGTAGAAAAAGAATAAATTTTTTAATTGTCATATTATACATGTAATAATATGACAATCCACATGACGTTACAATAACTGTTAAGTTTTTCTTCAAAACACACACTTTCGTAGAAAAAGAATAAATTTTTTAATTGTCATATTATACATGTAATAATTTACGAGTATTACGAGTAACTATTTAAGTTTTTCTCATTTTACTAATTCATTCAAACTTTTATTGACATGTCTGCCGTTCGTTCCAAAAATGTCACTAACTGTTGTTTCTCATAATTTTGGGTACACAATTTCCAGTGGTATTAAAAAAACTTTTATAAGTATTTTAAAAATGTTCAATGTTATTTAAAAAATGTACGACTGTATTTCTAAAATGTTTTTTGTTACAACTTAAAAGCCTTCAATTAAATTCTTGCAATTTTTATTTTTTAACAGAAACTTTAAAGCCTTTTTTAGAAACTTAGTTTTATTTCTAGTTGTCATTTTAAAATTTATATTAATCTGCGATTATGTTTTAGAAATTTCTTATTATACCCTTCACTACAGGGGGGAAAGGGTATATCGATGACTTAATATAAAAAAGGAAAAACTCAATTTTTTCTGTGCGTCTGTCCTTGTCTATGTTGGGTGCCTCGGTAGTCTAGCTGGTAGCGAGCTAGTCTATCAGCGCCGAGGTTGCGGGTTCGATTCCCGCCAGAGACTCTGGTTTCTTTCCTGCAGACAAGCATAGAGCTTCGCGGTATTAGCTTAGGAAATTAAAAAAAAAAAAAAATTAGATTGTAAAGACCCCAGAAATAATGGGGACATACACTCCGTTAAAGTTTGCTATTGAAATACAGCCAGATCGGTCCATAAATGGATGTAAAAATACAAATAATTATATAAAAAACTATTAACGAAATATGCTTACTTTCCGTCACTCCTGTAGGCAAAGTAGGCTTTACATTGTGGTCGAAATTTGTAGTTACAGTGTTAGCCCTAATATTGCAATAATATTTTTTTTTTAACTCAAATATCTGATGTTTTAGCCGAAATATACCTCTGTGCATTGGAGCGAAAGTTGGAATGCCCACCGACGCGATGTTTTATCACTACAGGTCTTCATAAAAAGATGTCAATCTTAAAAACTTTCTGGCCGCACAAAAGTTTCTAATAAATGTCTATGTGTATGGCCAATGCTGAAAAAAGAAAGCGAAAATGGCACTGTATCGGTCGTGTCTTATGCTAACGTTAAGATGACATGACGAGCAACGGCTTGGATTGTTACACCCAAGGAAGTCTCCGAAAAGGTATTCTGAGTCATACATGACTCTTGATTAAAGCGAACACAACTAACAGATCGCAAAGTCAAATAAAGACCATCGCAGCGGATAAACGGATCCCTTCTAGGGATATTAGGCCTTAATATAGATACATATATACTTATGCATGTAAGTATCTTCATTTGATTAAACATTTTTTTTTATATATTTGTATAGCAAACTTAGACGCCCTGGCACAACATCAAACTGCTACATTAATTTTGCAAGCTCAGCCACACATCAAATTTTTATTATCAAACTTCAAGCCTTATTATTATTTGTCAAATTATATTTTTTTGTGGTTGAAAACTAGTTTTTTACATGAAATTGAAAGAAATAATGTTCACACACATCAAACTGGCTTTAAATTTTCGTAAATATTAAAAGTATGAGCCCGACAAACACGGAGGTTTGATTTAAAATTGAAAGTTGAAGTCGAACCTTTTCTCAAACAAGAAACGTTTGATAATGATTTGAAAATCATAGCATTCTCAACAAAAAGGGAAAATTATTTTCAAATTGAGAAATGTATTTATTTTCAACTTGCTTTCAAACGTTACTCTCAAATTTTTTTCGAATGTGGATTTTAATACAATGTGGAACATAAAGGAAAATATTTTTTTTAATTCAAATTAATTATTTATTGAAATAAAGTGTAAGATAAACATTTGGCACCATAGCTAAAAAATGAAACACAGGCCTGTCACAGAAATCAATTCCGATCGAAAGTGATTTCGTTTTATGTGAAGCAAGATAAAAAATCACTTCCACTTTCGATCGAAATTAATTTCTGTGACAGGCCTGCTAGTGTTATTTCCGTCCTCTAATTCTTGGAAAGACAAAATACTTGGCTCCTTTTTGTTTTGAGAATTGTCATGGCATAGCAACGCGATCTTACAACAAACTTATATTTAATTTATATTTTTTAACAAGAAATTAAGGTTTTTTAAATGTAATATGAAAGATTTAACTTTAATCGCCAATTTATAGTGTTTATTTTTGACTATTTTGATATTTATTTTGATTTGAGATTAATTAACATTTGATAACAATTTGTCATCAAATTGATAAGACATTTTATGTCAAATGTTTATATTTATAGTATTATCAATTTGAATTCAAATGTTTAAATCAAACAACTGATAACGGAAAATTGTGTTTGATGTCAAATGATAAATTTATTTCATAGGTTTGACTTCGTGTTTGTTGGGTATACGTGTGAGTTTTTTATTACTTACACAATTACAAAATGTGAGTTTGATGCAGGGCTGCCAGTTTTGGGGTTTTGACCCCAAATTAGGGGTTTTCTTGATGCTAAAAGGGAGAACAAATTTGATTTAGTGTTTGGGATTTACATTGGGGATATTTAAAAAAAAAGTAGGATTTTTTGGGGAAATACACGGAAACAATTATTTACTAAAGCAACAAAAAATATGGCTTGAACCAAGAAAATGTTGCACCATATTCGTCCAAGCCAAAAATGTCTTATTGTAAACATATGTATGTATGTGTGGCTTTGTTTAAGCAAAAAGTTATGACTCAAAGTGAACTAAAATTTAATTTAAAACAGCTAAAAAAAATCATGTTTTTTCTATAGTTAATTAAATTAATGTTTTGTTGCTTATAGCCAATTTCACCAATTCAATTTTAATATCAAATCATATTTAAATATACAGGCGTGTTCTGAAAATCGAAAACGCCAAACGCAAGAGTTCGGAAGTTGTTTTTAATACACTTTTAATGTAATTTTTACAATTTTTGCTATAAAATTCTGTTTAGTAGAGAAATATTTGTATAATATTTGTCATAAAATTCTTTAATTACAGAAATCTTATTTAAAAACGACGTTTAAAATTCTTTCGTTTTGCGTTTTCGATTTCTAGAACTCAGGGGTGTGTTCCTATAATTTTATTTTTATTTAAAATGAAAAACGAATTTTAAAGATAAATTGGCATTTAAATAAATTAGTGAAATCGGCTATTAATATTTTACAAAATACGAAGAAAAGCCTGAATTTTTAACATAAAAACGTGTGGCATTAGTTAGTTTAAGGAAAACTTAATATACAAATAAGAAACTTTTTGTTGATTTGCTTAACATGTCAATTCAAATAAAAATTAATTGAATCAAACCAAGTTTTCTTAAACATTTTCTGAAAATTAAAAAAAAAATCCCTAGCATTTGTTTCTTGATGCAAGAAATTCGATTCTTTTTAATATTTAAGAAAACCAGATTATATTAAACACATGCAGTTGGATTTGAGAAATATTTTTCTTGGTTTTAATACAAACAATCTTCGTTTGCATGTCGTGTCTTAAGAAATTTTTGATCATATACCAGCGTAAATTTTTTGTTCATGAGAAAATGTTTCTTTACCTAAGAAAATTTTACTAAATACAAACAAAATAAGCTAAAATTATAAAACTATTATTGGATTTTCTGTTTGAGGAAACGAAATTGCTTACTTTTGAAAATAAACATATTACCATGTAAAAAATATGAGTTTAATTTTTCTATAGGAGACAACTAAGTTTCATGCACACATATACATTAGGATGGCCATTTTTGCATATCACTTAATGTAAATGAGCATCGGGTAAAAGAAGTTTTTTTATCTAAAAAAATATCTGAAAAGTTTGAAGCTAATTTGTCAATATGATTTTGTATAACAAGTCCAAAATTTGTATTTTCCTAGAGAAGTTCATGTTTGTACATATACTTGTACATATACTTATTCAAAAAAAAAATTAAAGTGAACTCTTAAGTCCATGAATGAGCTAATTTTGTTTCTTTGTATATAAAAACATTTATTATGAAGTTCGCTGACAATTGGGCAAAGAAAAGTCTATTGAAAAGTTGAATAGTGAATACAAGGCCAAAAAAATCCCTTATTTTAGTTTTTGTCAATTTTTTAAAAGTCTTTAAAGTTGTTATTCTTGATGATAAATTAATACAAAATGTAGATACAACTATGTTTTCAAAAAGGTATAAAAACCCAAAATCGGCTTAAAATAATGCCCAGACCGCAAATCTGCTATTTATTACTTGACCGAGAAATGCAATTTTCAAATTGATTTGTGCAATATAATTTTTTTATTCAAGACACAAAATTGTGAGATATTACCAATTACAAAAAATACAATACGTCACATTATATTGCATTAATTTACGGACGGCTAAAGCAACCTGAATTCTTAGGGAAATTAATAAGGCAATGTTCAAATGGATAACAGCTGCACATGGGAGTGTAATCCAAACTAGAACTGCCTGATTTTTTATTCTGTATAATGAAGTTTTTTTTTAAGTTTTTTAAGTTTGTGGAGGACGATTCCGCTTACGTTTATTTATTTCAAGGAAATCGATTAAATAACGATAATATGCGATCATGTATGTTTTTCACAAAAAATCGTTTTTTTATATTTTCTTCTTAACTTGATAATTTATACTTTAAGAACTGTAGTTTTTAAAGCACTTAAACATTTTAAAAGCATACAAACACAATTCTGGAAATAGTGTAGTTTATCTTAGTCTTAGTTTTCTTATGAACTTGAATTTTTTATGTTTTTGTCTGCCAGTACTGCATTTGACCTAATTTAAAGTTTATGTTTTAGTCTTCTATTAAAATCTAGTAATAGTTTATTGTTGATATTTCACATTGTCATTTTAAACAAGAGAAGTTTTTTAAATTATTATTATGAATTTTTTAAACATTTTGTTAAATCTTCTTAAATTTGTTCCACAAGAAACATTTGTTATAAGAATTTTAAAATTTACATAAGAACATTAACTTAACGGTTTCAATTAATGTTTTCTAGTCTTTTATTAAAAAAGGTAGGTATATGTTTATTTGTTATTTTTCATTTGCCTAATATCATTGTGTGGCAAGTTTTTTTGTTAAAAAAAAAAAAGATGAATGAATGTGTTTTGTATATCAAATTAAAATTTTAAAAGCTTTTATACTTTAATAGTCTTATTCCTTCAATATTTTCTAGGAATATTTTCTATGCATTATCAGAATTTTCGCTTGTATGTTTCTGCTACGAGGCGTACTTTAGCTATTTTTTGGCTAGCAATGAAGTAAATTGTACAGAAAATTTATACAACTATTAGATACCAGCAGAATGTAATGCATTCGTCAGCATTCTTTGTATCTTATAACTAGATAGTGCCTATTTTTCTAAAAGATCTGGTTAAAATATTTGATTTTCAAATTGTATATTGCCTCGTAACTAAAAAATGCAATATTGCCTTATTATAACAATCTCCTATGGAAACATGTTTGAAATAAAAAAAAAGAATAGTTTTTGAAAATAAAAAAAATTATTTATTTATTTACTTTATATGTTATAAATACTATTACAAATTATATTCTCACTTCGTTATGGATCAATTGTAACATTGACCTTCAACCCACTGCATGGTCTCCCAGCCCACTTTTCTTGACCATTAGAAAAAAACACCTACTGTGCTTACCAAATATTTTTATATAAATATAAGTTTTTTCCCAATTAACATGTAAATTTTTGCAATTCATCGTAAATTTAAAAATGTCGGGTTCTTTCTCTCACATAGTTAAAAACTAGTTCTTGCTTTTTGCTTTCATGTTCTTGTTAAGCCAAATTCTCAAAAGATCAGCATCAAGGCGAATTCATACAAGGTGGTCTTATTTTGAAAACGGATACAAAACTGTAAAATAATTTAACGTTGTGTCAAAATAATACAACACTGAAGGAAACAAATTAGCTGTGCACTAAGCCACAAACATTTAAGTATAAATGTGAAAAAAAGTAACAGCATATCATTTTGACATATGGTTAGTTAACAGCTGTTGCTTACGTAGCAAGCCAAGGCCACCTTTTATGAATTCGCCTTGATCAGCATTTTTAAAGTAACAGTAGCCTGGAAAAATTATATTTTATCAGAATATATACGTATACGCAAGAAAATCAAAAGAGAATGTCACCAACTTGAAATTTTGGACAGGAAAATTGGGCTGGGAAACAATTGTGCATTGTAGTCTCTGACGGTAATCGTACCCGCAACTCTCAGATTAATAGACTAGCTTGCTAACATTGATAAATTAAGGATATAGATGGATGGACGATTTATAATCTAAATTGTTTCATATTATTACGCTTTAACCTTTTTTAATCGCGTTGGTTTATTGCCTTTAAATAGACCTGGGGCCTGATTCTGGCAGTCGTGATCGAGTAATTTCTCGATTCGAAAGCAATTTAATATCTAATTATTTCAGTCAATAATGAACGAATCGGAATTATTTTTTCAGTGTCATAAAGCAATAATTTAAGTTTCACAATACTGAAAAAATTATTTTGATTCGTTCAGTATCGACTGAGATAAAATTGCTTTCGAATCGAGAAATTACTCGATCACGACTGCCAGAATTAGGCCCCTGGAGTTCCTTTTGATGCATATAAAAAATTAACCCACACTAACTAACACCAACGGTTTGACAATAACAACAACAAGATGTTTGTGTGAATATAAAAAATGTTTTTTTTTTTTGTAAAAACATGCTTTATATGTGTTCCGTCTATTTTTGGCCCATTAAACAGCACAGTTTTATACAACAGCAGGGCTGCCAGAAATTTTCAGCAAAAAATCCTAATTTCACCAAAAAAAATCTTATTTTGGAAAAAAAATATTATTTTCGGAAAAAAGTATTTTTTTTTATTAAAATTAACTTTAAAACATTTCAATATGTATTTCCACTGCTGCCAACTTTTTTTGAAGATTTCCCGCCAAATCGGACTTCAAAACCGCTAGAAACCGCTAAATATTCAATTTAGTGGGATTTTTCTTAAAAATACCTCTAAAATCTAAACATTTTTAAACGTTTATTTATATAAATCTAGATATACAGAGGTGTCATGGAAACCGAAAACGGAAAAAGAAAGAATTTTTAGAGTCGTTTTTCAATAAGATTTCTATAATAAAAATTTTTATGACAAATATTATACAAATAATGCTCTATTAAACAGAGTTTTTTAACAAAAATTGTAAAAATTAGATTAAAAGTTTAATAAAAAGAACTGCCAAATTCTTTCGTTTTACGTTTTCGATTTCCATGACACCCCTGATAAGCTGCTTTTTCAAAGGTATTTCGATGCACTTAAAATAACCTTTTCGGATTAAATATTTTTCCATTAAATGTCTTTGCTATTATTTAATTTTTGCAATATTTTCTATTTTTGCAAATGTATTAAAAAAAAACAAAAATAAAATAAACAAACATTTGATTCCATACGGAATGTGCGATCAGTTTCGCACCTTGCTTTAGCAAATGACAGTTTCAAAAAATTTAACAAAAAGTTCCTTAAGTTCAATATGGCTAGCCTCATATGATTAACATGTATTCGTATATTTGCTTAAGCCAACTTTAAGCACATTATGTATGTATTTTTTTTTGTCCAGTAAACCTCAAGGTTGCATTATTAAGTTAAAAATTTTCAAATGGGAACAAAGAAGGTTTTTTTAATTGAACCTGACCTTCGTCTAGACAAAACAAAAAATACATATTGTTTTTGGGGAAAAAATCTTAAAATCTTTTTTCGGTTAAAAAATCTTAAAAAAATAAGGTAAAATCTTATTTCTGGCAGCGCTGTACAACAGTGTTGATCTTCACTTCACGACGACTCAAATAAAACTCAATTCAACCCGCCGCACAAAAAAGCCAAAGGCGATCATTTCACAAATTAATTTGCAGTTTTCACAGTACAAGTGATTGAACGGGTAGTAAAATTTATATCACAAAATCACGTTCAATCACTTTTGTTATCAAAACCGCACATAATTAAAAAAAAAGTTCAGGTACAAAATTCTACATCACTAAGCAAAAAAGTAATATGTAGCCTATTTATAATGTGCAAATTCTAAAACATTTGTTTTAAATGTAGTTTTACGAAAGAAAGAATTCTTTCACACATCGGAAATAGGCAGTAAATTTTAAATATGTAACGCTGCTTTTATTATGACGCGTTTAAATCAAACAACTGAATAAAAAAGCTTATAATTTTGCTTAGTTGAATCCTTTATACCTCAAGTAATTTTTAAAAGGATGCAACCATCAAGTTTAGGTATTTGTTCAAATGTGTTGCTTAAATTTTTAATACAAATTAATTATACCTATATGAAAGTGCTTTTGCTTTACAAATATTAATTTTCTTAGTTTGATGTCTAATTTTTGATTTCGTTATTAAATACGACTTAGTTCGTTTGTATATTTAATTAAATTTATATATTGTTTGATGTTAAAACCCACACCACAATAGTGGAGAGGGTATTATGCATTTGTGCTGATGTTTCGAATACCGTAAAATATTGGTCCTTGACCTTACCACCTTAAAGTACCGATCGACTTAGAATCACTTTCTGAGTCGATCTAACGATGTCCGTCCGGCTGGCTGGCAGGTTATCTTGTACGAAAAGTATAGGTCGCAATTTTGAAGTTAATTTAATGAAATTCGGTATAAAGGTTCTGATTGGCGCTTGGACCAAGCCTATTGAAAATGGCGAGTCGGTCCATAATATCATATAGCCCCCATGCAAGCTGCTTTCCGGAATAGTGTCTTTGTGCCCACTATCAAAACAATTTTATTGAAAAACATAGATAGATCCATATTTATATCGATATATAGGCTATGAATTTTTTTAAAAAATAGGACCACGAGGGGAGATAGTGGGCAATTTTTGCCACTGCAAAACTTTCAAACAGATTTTAATGAAATTTAAAACATATAGCCATACATATAGCCATACACTCTCGAACATTTGTTTTTAAATACTGAGGTGTAGGGCTTGACCGACTACACTTTCTTACTTGTTTCAGTTAGGCTTGTTTTAAATCACATTTATATTTAAAATAGTTTTAAATACAACGTTCTGTTTCTTACTAAGCACTTAAATGAAAATTAATTCACTTAGCTGGAACACTTAAATTCAGCTTAAGTTTCCGTTGTGTATAAACAAGGCGAATTCAATTACAGGTGGTGTCGGAACTATAACAATCCAAAAACAAAAAAAAAACAACATAGGGTTTTTCGCATTGCATTGTTAGTGCTTATAGCTCGAAATGTCAACTATTCTTAGCAAGATACTAACAAATCAACACAAATAAACTCGAACTGCCAAAATCAGATGCCGTTTCGACGCCACCTGTAGTTAATTCGCTTTGTGTATAACTTGTCACGGTGGCCCCAATATCACAAACAAACATGCAACAACCACAGGCAAAGCAAAAACATTCAATTGTTTTTTGAGACCACCTTGTAAATTACTACACTTTTTTATGATATTTTTTTAAGGAAGTAAGGAAAAAAAAACACGAAAAATCAATTAAAATGGTTAATCATTCAAAAAAGCAAACTTCGATCTACCAAAGGTTTAAATACAATTTGGTTTAAGGATTGATGTTTGACTTAATTTGATGAACTTAAGCCTTATTAAAAATATTACAAATTTGGATTAAAAATAATAAAAAGTTCAACAAAATAACCACAATACTACAGTATTCCACGGATAAATACCTCGCCAAAAATGCTAGTATTTTTGGGTAATTATGCGGGGAAAGCATTTAAAGGAATACGCTTAACTACCTCGTTTAGGTAATTATTAGAATACGTTTAACTACCTCACTGAGGTAATTAAGCGAATATGTCTAAATACCTCAGTGAGGTAATTAAACGTATTTAAATACAAGATACCTTAACTTTGATGTACGAAAAAATGTTAAGACATAGGAATTTTTACACGTATCAGCTAATCTTAAGAGATAGCAATAATTAACAATGGGATTTGCTGTATTAAATTTTTTCTGTAATGCTTTTTGAGATGTCCTGTCATATCCTACTAACAAAAGCGTACTCATACATACAAGCCTACGCTCAGAAAAACCGTAAATATGCAATCGCATGTTTTTTCTTGTGCAACCAATGATTTTATATTTATATTGATATATACCCGTTCTAGAGCAAATATATAAATTTGTGCTGATACATAGAAATCGAGACGCATCTTTGAGTATACCGTTCGAGTCAGAAACACTTTTTAAAAAGATTTTACATTTCCGTTCGTCCATCTGGCTGGTTGTCAGTCAATGTAAGGCTTGTACGCAAAGTACAAATTGCAATTTTTAGATAATTTGATAAAATTTGTTAAATACGATAATTAGTATTGTGGTTATTTTTGTTGAACTATGCTTAAGTTCATTAAATTTAATTTTCATTAAATTATTTTTATGAAGAAAGGAATTTTACAACATGAAAATTAATTAAAATTGTTATTGATAATCTTTCATTCTTGAACGTGGCCGGGATTCGAACCGCGGCCGGCAGGTTACCATGACATGTTTCGATCGCAACCACTCGATCTCCCCAGATGTATTTGCCGTTTTACACTCGCAGCCATCGACGACTGCTGACGTCAATAGTCAAACATCAATCCTTAAACCAAATTGTATTTTAACTTTTGGTAGATCGAAATTTGCTTTTTTGAATGATTATCCATTTTAATTGATTTTACATGTTTTTTTCTTTACTTCTGTTTTTTCGTACTTTTGTCAAGAATTCTTCTTGAAGATAAGAACATGCAAACTTTTTTTTTGTTCATTAACCATTGAATCATGTTTGTATTAAGATTAAATTTGGCGCAAAATATCTTACTGTAAATTAAATATGGTTGAATCGGTTCAGATTTAAACATACAGCATTCAAATATCAATCCCTAGAAAACACAAGCTATTTTATCCTTTAAATGTTAAAATGATTTAAAATTTAGCGGAATTTCCTTTATCCCCTTTAAGACAAAATATCTCATATATTCGGTGTATCTAGATAATATTCAGCACAAACAACTCTTATATGAATCTTAACCTCATAACATTTAATGCAAATATTTAGTTGTGGAATATTTTGCTTTCGAATAAGCCATTTTTTGTTTTTTGGGCATATATTTTTAAAAAGTTGTTAGGAAATTTTTTTTATATTATTAACATGTAAACTTGGTTGCATTACTTGCTGTGTTGTTGTCAATTGTAATACTGTTTTGGGAGTTTAATTTTTTAGGCTCGAATTGGGTAATTAAGCGTATGGCAATTAAACGTGGATTTTTGTTTGAGAAATGGATGAAAAAAAGGGGATTTAAAACTCAAGTTAAATAAGCGTGAAAGGCATTTAAGCGTGGGGTAATTAACCGGGTTATATGTTTGACAGTTATATGTTTGACAGCTGCACAGAAACAAACCAAACCCATTTAAAACATCGAAAAATTTCTACGAATATGCGTTATACGCGCACTTTTATGATGGTGTGTTTTCCTTATATAAAATGTATTTTTTTCCTTATGAGAATTACATTTTGTCGGTATAAGGCTCTGCTTGCTCGCGTCATTTGGCTTATTTTGTATTGTCCAGCAACGCGGGCAGGGTTACTCTAGTTATATATAAAAAAGGTAAGACCTAAAACAAAAACAATATTTTATAATTTGTTTTTGTTTTAAATGTTAATTAAGCGAAATCTACGAACAGGCAAATAAAGTGGATATAAAGTTAATATTTGGGCTCAATAAGGCAGAGATTTTAATTAATAATATATTAAAGGTTGAACACATGAGAAAAATTAGAAAAATTAGAAAAATTGTTGCGGCTTAGAAATTCTGTACTATACTTCTATACTTCGCAACTTTTAATGCTGTTGTTGTCATTGTTTGCGTGAGTCACGCGTGATCGAAATTAATTTTATATGTCGTTAGCTTAAATGCAAAAAGGCGTAACTAACAAAAATATAATTTTACAGGAGCAGCAAAAAAATTTGTAAAATTAAAAAACTATAAACATTTTTAACGAAGTTTTTTTTTCACCTTAAACAAACCGACAAATTTATTTTTAAACCAAAATAAATATTTTTTATTATTTGAAGATGTATGTTATATACGCCTTTTTGACTTCTATTTTCCTGAAATGCAAAAAGACGTATCTACAACAAATAAGTTTAAACATATAGTTGAAGTATTTTATAAAATATAAAATGTCTATTTTCGGCTTAAAGAAGGTATACGAATTAATAATATCAATTATAATTGATTATAAAAAAGTTCAGTTTATTGGTTTAATAAAGTTCAACATAAGGATTTAAAATTAAACGTTTTCTATTTTTAATTTGAGTTTGTTAATTCGGTTATATATTTTTATTAAAATTTTTTTAATAAAAAATATTTTATATATGTAGATGTGTATCTATGTAAATGCATTTTAAGATTATTTTTCATAAAAATAATAACAGTCTGCAGGTAGTAATTTTTTGAGATGCTGTACATGTGGCTTTAAATTTATAATTTTTTACCTGTTCTAATAGAAGCTTATCGCTTAGGAATATAGACTAATAATTGAGAAAGTAATTATGATTTATATGATTCACTGTGAAAGGTTTCGGGCTCTTCCAAATTCGAATGGTAAAACAATTGCTTATTTTAAATTTTCCTTTCAATCAAAATGTGGGTTGAATCACATTCCATTTGAATGTGACCCACTTCCAAGTATTTGTGCTCTGTTGTGATTTTTGCTTCTACGCATAAAGAAATTCAAGTCCACAGAACCACATTTCTATTTTGGTAAAACAACCATCAGAATAGAGAATAATGTGGTGCATGTCAGGGAATTAATTAAGATCATTTCCTAAATATTTTACGATAATTGTTGCAAATGTCGATGACACCAGATTTTCTCCAGTTTCATCCCAAATGTAATTGTCGGAGTCATGATTAATAACATTATAAATTGTTTTATTTTTTTTAATTCCCTAAGCTAATCCTGCGAAGCTCTACGCTTGTCTGCAGAAAAGAAACCAGAGTCATTGGCGGGAATCGAGCCCGCAATCCCGGCGCTGATAGACTAGCACACTACATACTAGCTAGCCTACCGGGGCACTGTGAAGTAATGAAGTTGTTATTTAATTTTATAATAAGCGGAGTTGACATTCGATTGAAAACGTTATTTTCTAACGACAACGACACTCATTATTATGCCCATTATTTTCTTTTAAGTTGAAAAAAGCATGCAAGCTAGTTACTTCGGTCTTTAAAGGGATACTAGTCGTACAAAGAAATTGAATTACTCAATTTGATATTAAAGTCGTTTAAGCCAAAGTTTCTTAATGTGGAAATAATATTGTTCCAACCAACGTCAAAAACATGCGTTGATAACTCGTTTTTTTTTTAAATAAAACCGTAATTTTTGATCGCAGAAGTGTAAAATTTTGTCAAGACATGTAGTTTAATGGCATTCATAGTAATCAATCAAAAAGTCGATTTTGAATTTTTTGCTAGTTACGACTTTTTGCATTTTAGCTAACGATATATTACAATGATTTCAAAAAAAGGGTGTACGTGATTTTAAAAGTTTTATTTTTACGCACTCAAGAACTAACTTTGTTAAAAAATTCGTCTCCCGTCTCCCCCTCCTATAACTCCAAGATTTTGTTGGAACATAAGAAAAATTATAATTACTTTGCCTTAAGAGCTGCCCACATGAGTCTCACTGCTGTAGTTGTGGAGATATGAATTGATCCGCAAAAAAGGGGCTCTTGGCCCCACTGTGCGCCGTCTTTCTCTCTATTTATACCTTATCTTAAAAATCTAGTAATATATTTATTTTGCACTATATTTCTTAATGTTTAATTACACTGTGCTCGAAATTGACACTTTTTTTAGACAAGCCGGGCACATGGCATTTTAGCATAATTCGGCTACGCTGAATCCAATGGTGCTCACCGTTTTTTAGGTTAGCTCTTGTTTGATTTTATTCACAAAAGTCGAAAAATTTTAATTAATTTAAGAATTTCAGAAAAATATTTGTATGGGAGCCCCCCTAAAAAGCCCCTTGCAAGTATGTATCGAGAAAATGTTAAGGCCAAAAAACTAATTGAGGTGGATCATAAATTTTATCTTACTTTGGGCGACTCCTGGGCATTTATGGGACTTTTTTTCAATATATTTCTAGTCTGCATTGAACATTTTGTATGGGAGCCTCCTTAAGGAATGGAGATAGCGGGTACGTTTGTTGGAAATAAATGATTGAGATGAAAAATAAAGTCGGATTGGTCATACATCCTAGGCGCATCCTAGGCGCTGCAAGGGCCAAATTTAAGAATTTTATTAAACCGCGATATATGTTTGGTTGAAATTCATAAACTAGGCTGCTGCAGTGCCTAGGATGCTAGGAAATTTTATTGCGGAATTTCGGTTTTTTTAGTAATTTCAATAAACTAAATCGTTTTTTAGTTACGCGAATATACACTCAAAATATTATGTAATTAAATTCAAACGAAAATTCATTTTAAACAACTTAAAATTCATTCAAAAAACGGATCATTTACATTTCATTTAAAACAAATGATTTTTACATTCGTTTTTAAATTTTTTATTTATTAAACTGCATATTCCTTAAAATTGAATAGTTTTTACTTTTAAAAAATATATTTTAACCGACAAAAATCAAACTACATAACAAAATAAATACGGAAAAACATTATTTTTTGGTAGTTTGTTTTTTGAATAACAAACATAAATGTTAAAAAATAAAATTATTCGTAATGCCATGTTTCCACGACGATTTGAATCACCTGCTTCGCTCTCTGAATCATGTTAATGAATCATGGTGTTTACACGACGAATCTACTTGCTTCGAATTGACAGTTGTCTTTAATAAACAAATCAGTGTTGGTAACCTTGCATTTTCAAAACGCACCAAAATGGAGAAAAAAAACGCAGCAAGTTTAGAATTTCTTTTTTATTTAAAATATTTATTTTTATATTAAAAATACAGCAGAATGTGTTTATTATTGCATTTTTTACAATTAAATACCGCTTAGAAAATTTAATAGTTCGAAAAAGTTAACCCCTTGGAATATTTCGGTTTACTTTTTCACGATTCTACTGTAAAACTATTAAACAGTCTTTACAGTTCAGAGTTTTTAGGAAAAAAATAAAATTTAACAAACATAAAAAAAACTACACAAATTTGTTTGTATTCAATCAAGGCGAATTCAACAAGGTACTCTTTAGAGCAACTGCTATACAAAAAAAAAACATGTCGTCGACATGAATCATTTGAACGCCAATTCATGTTCAAAGAAGAAAAAGGAAGAATCTTGTCAATAAGACATGAGCCGTATGAACTCAGACTTAAACTTATTTGCGAAACAACTCATTTTGTGTAAAACTTTTATTAAAATTGATTACAAAGTATGTATACTTCTGTTGTTTTTGTTAGAGTTGTAATTGTTGTAGCGACGAGTTTACCTTGTTGAATTCGACTCGGTATTCATATGTACTAGATACATATTTTTTAATTACATAAAATATATACAAATTTTTTTTATAAACAGATCAACTATACATAGATATCTAGTAAAGCTTCGTACAGACGGTGGTCAAATCTTACAATGTTGTCATTTTTCAATGGCACCATTGTCAGATGCATTAATTTTACACATCTGCCAAATGAAAATGAGCTTACAATGTTCAAACAGTTGCAAGACATTTTTAGGCAAATTTAATGACAACATTGTAAGATCTGACCATCGTCTGTACGAAGCTTAAGGATTCAAAATTAACAATAGTTCAAAATTTATCGTATTTTACATAGTTAAAAAAGAAAAACCAAAAACTTTATAAAAAAATTAAACAAATTTCTACATAAATACAAACCCCCATATTCACAAAAAATATTTTGGGCTTATGACAGGTTTATTAAACAAATTTTCATAGAAAATTCGTTTTATAAACCTTTTATTAATCAAAAATATTTTTTATGAATATGGGGGATAGTATTTATGTTTGCATTCATTTGAACGAGATGATACATTTTTGTAAATTAATTTAATAAATTCTGCGTAAAACATTTTAAAAAGAGATCAAAAATTTATTATAATAACTCCAAATTAATAAAGTTAATATTTTCGTCATTATTGTTATCGCAGAAATAAATTAAAAAAGCACCAAAAATGGTGCGAAACGCACCGAGTTGACAACTCTGAAACAATCGATTTTTACAGCTAGTTCAGATAAACTTGCGATAAAAATTGGAGAAGAGAGTAATTTTTCGTGCTTCGCAAGTAGATTCAATATGAATCTACTTGCTTCGCTCTCAAAATTTTGTATGGCGAAGCAGTTGCTTTGTTCATGATTGGCATGCGAAGCATGAATAGAGAGCGAATCACGTACCGTGGAAACATGGCATAAAACAACTATATTTTTATTAAATTTTAACAGTACGGAAAACGAATTTAATAACCCACAACCAGTTACTGTAATAATTTTATAAGTGTATGTTGTGCAACCTCCTCCATTTTCGAAATAACGGTATATCTCGAAAACAAGAGTTAACCTAAAAAAAACTGTGGGCACCATTGGATTCAGCGTACCCGATTATGCTAAAACGCCATGTGCCCGGCTTGTCTAATTTTGCAACTAGCACATTGTTATTAGCAATTGGTACTGCGTTAACTTTAAGAGCCCCTTATTACAACTCAGCGTTCTCAGTTTTGGGGATTTTTTTTGCAATTGGGGACAACAATTTTGTGAAAATTCCAGGAGATTTTTTTGGAAAAAAGTGGTTTTTCGCTGGAGATTTTTAAGGATAATATATTTCCACCACCTGGATAACTATTTTGCCGCGATGTGGTGGCTTAAATGCTGACTGTAGTGTATGCCTTGTAACTTGAATCGGTAATTTCTAGCCGGAACAAGTTGGAAGGCATATGCTTTAAGGCCAGCATGACCAATGGTTATCCATCCATCCATCCCCCTATCCCTTTACCTGAAATCCTTTCTATTCCCCCTTTATCTCCCATATCCCCCACTTTTAAGGTCAAGGTGGTTGACAGCAGTGCCGAGGGCCTGAATGGCTAGTTAGTGGTTAAAGAAATTGGTCGCGAACAGCTTCCCTCTGATGCCGATGGCAAGGGTCAGTTGTAACTCTAGCCTAGTCCGTGCAAGCCGTCACTGCGCGAGACGGTCTTTTTTTTATACGGCTTACTCGTGGGACCAAAAATCTGGACAATTTACACAAAAACAAAAAGGACGTGACTCTAGGAGTCAATGCAGGGGATGTCTCTGGCAACTCGGCAGTTTCGGTGTCAGATCCAGACGCCGATTGGCTGAGTATTCACAGGGATATTCTGCTGCAGGAAGGTCAGTTACTGACAGATACGGACGGGATGGACCCCCCGGTCGGTTCCCCGCCTCGAACAGGGGTCTCGGAAAGACTCGATGATCTTGCTCTGGGATCTGATGATGAGCACGAAATAACAATGATTTCGGCTCATGATCGGGACCATAGGGCTGGGTCATCGGCTCTGGAGGCCTCACTCGAGATAGGGAACGGTACAGCGGGTGTCTCCAAACCTATAGTTCGGCAGGATGCGACAGTACAGGTCACATCAGAAAGCCGAACGAGTTATGAAAAAGCCAAGAGTGGTGTAAGAGCCTCCTTAGCCTTTCTAGATAAGATAGCTAAGAAAGACTCCTCACTACACGATGGGCGGGATAGGCACTTGCTGAGGAAGCACCGAAAGAACGTAGCTAGATTCGAACGAATCCACGGATCTGTCGGTGATATCCTAGGCATTCCCTATCCTGCGGGATACACAGCAGGGACTGCTGAGGGCTCAAATGTTGTCAGCAAAGACAACAAACCTTCAGCAACCCCTGCTGATGTGTCCTCAAAAAATGGAATGGAAAAACAAAAGGAGGGTAATGATTCTACACCTGGTCCTCTTAACCCTGACAGTACGGTCACAGTTAAGGGAACTAAGCCTGTGGACGAATTACCCACTACTAGTCGCGCGATGAGGACTGGTAAAGTCTTGATAATCTCCGACAGACCCCCCCCCCAAAAGGGAGTCACAAAAGGGGTTACTGAGACAAACCAGTCAACATCTGCAGGGAAATCCGGTGATCGCCGACAAAACTCTGCTAAGGCCCCCAATAGGGGAGTATTTAAGAGAGTTAGGTCTGGTGATGACCAGAAATCCCCAGCGGCTAAGAGGAAGGATCCCCGAAAGGAGATCATTAAGAGGACTGGCTCCAGAGAGGACCAACCCTCCACATCAAAGTAGCTAAGGGATTCGTCGGGTAAGGACGGTATTCTAGCGGCTGTCATTGATCGTATGGATCCCGATGGAAGGATCAGTGTCGAGAAATGGCAGATGCTAGAAGACAAACTACTCGACGAAATCTTTAGCGTTAAGGGAAGGCCGGACGAAGTATCGTTTAAAGGGGCTGACTGGGTAAGAGGTGTTAAAACAGTCAGTTGCGGCAACCAAAAAACCTTTGAGTTTTTAAAGGCTGCAATCGGCAGGTGTGGCATCGCTTGCCCTGAAGCCAGACTGGACGTCATACTCGCGTCTGAGTTGCCATTAAGGCCAGTGGTCACAGTATGGATACCTCCACCTATAAAACCGGTGGAGGTCATACTGGGGTTACTGGCCAACCAGAATAACGGGCTCTCTACAGGCCAGTGGAAGATGATAGCTTCACTGGGTTGTAAGGAGAACCAAGGTAGAGACTTCCGGTTCGCAGTAGACCGAGAGGTTCTAGGTAAGCTGAAGTCGATGGGAGGGGTTGCTATATTCGGGTTAGGGTCTGTTAGATTTAGGTTTCCTAAAGATGATAGACCCTAAGAGGCTGAAAGTGGTGCAGATAAACTTGCACCACTGTGAAGCGGCCTCAACCGAATTGGCAACCCACCTCATTGACAACAACGTGGACGTGGCCTTAATCCAAGAGCCCTGGATTAACAAAAACCGGGTAGTTGGATTAAAGGTCACGGGGTATACCTTGTTCGTATCCCGCTCGGAGGAGAAGGTACGAACTTGTATATTGGCAAGAACTGAGCACAATTTTATGTTTTCTCATTCTTTCAGTAACGGAGACCTCACGGTTGTGACAGGGGAGGCCAGGGACAGATCAGTCCTGGCACTGGCATCGGCATACTTGCCATATGAAGCTGTCGATCCACCTGGTGAAAAAGTACGAGAGTTGGTGGAGCACTCGGGCAGAAGCGGCTTGAGACTGGTACTGGGTTGTGACGCCAATGCACACCACACCCTATGGGGTAGTGCCGACATCAACAAAAGAGGTGAGTCTATGTTTGATTTTATTATTGCCAGCAATCTTCTAATCTGTAACAGGGGGAATACGCCGACGTTCAGAACTAGGGATAGAGAGGCAGTGATAGATATAACATTGACGAACTGTAGGGAATTAGTAGAGGACTGGAGGGTGGCTTTGGATTTCTCCTTCTCTGACCATAGTCGTCTGTCCTTTAAGCTAGTGTTTGAGAGGTCGAAAAGGTGTCCGTATAGGAATCCAAGGAGGACGGATTGGGATTATTTTTCGGGTCTGGTGCAGAGTAACCTCAGAGTTACTCGGGATTGGGGGTCGACTCCGACCGGTGTGGAGCGGCTGGTGGGCATGTTAACGGGGGTGCTAACCAGTAGCTATGAGCGATCCTGTCCGCTGAATTTTCCGGGCAGACGTACACAGCCAAGATGGTGGACAGATGAGTTGAGGACTCTAAGGTCCACTGTCAGAGGGCTGTTCAATAGAGCGAAATATACGCGTAAGGAAGAGGATTGGGGTAACTTTAGATTGAGTTACAGGAAGTATAAGGGGGATATACGAAGGGCGAAAAGGGACTCGTGGATTAGGTTTAGCGAGTCAGTTGAGTCTGTCAATGAGATGTCTAGGTTTAGGAGAATTTTATCCAAGGACCCAGTAGTCCCTGGATTTATTCAGAGACCGGACAACTCATGGACAGAATCGGGCTCTGAATCTCTCTGTCTGCTTATGGAGACTCACTTTCCGGGGTGTGTGGATCCTGGGTTGGGGGAACGTGATGTGGGTGGAGACCCCTTCCCTGGGTTGGGCTCAGGCGGTGAGGAAAGTGGAACGGTAGGGGATATGATCACCTTGGATAGGGTAACATGGGCGGTAAATACCTTTGGGTCTTACAAATCGGCGGGACCAGATGGTATCTTTCCGGCGATGCTACAGAATATCGGGAAATCATCGCTCCTATTGTTGGTGGAACTGTTTAGGGTATGTGTGCTGAATGGGTACATTCCTAGAGGGTGGAGGGAGGTCAGGGTAGTTTTTATACCCAAGGCGGGTAAAACCGGTCACTCTAAACCCAAGGACTTTAGACCAATCAGCTTATCGTCTTTTCTTCTGAAGACGCTGGAAAGACTGATTGATCTATATCTGAGGAAAAAGATTGACGCCGGCATCATCAGCGGCGCTCAACACGCCTATCTTAAGGGTAGATCAGTTGAGAGTGCGCTTCATGATGTGGTGGGTTATGTGGAGCGAGGATTGCGAAACAAGGAATACACCTTGGCGGCATTCCTGGATATAGAGGGCGCCTTTAACAATTTGAGGATAGAGGCTATTAGGCAGGCACTGGTCGATCTGGGGGTTCCGCTGTTCTTAGTCGAATGGATAACCAGGATGCTTGGTAGTAGGGTTATTCACCCGGACTGGGGAAGCGAACGCGTAAGGAGACTGGTGACTAGGGGGACCCCACAGGGGGGAGTTCTCTCTCCCTTATTGTGGCTCTTGGCCGTCAACGTCGTTCTGGGACTTTTTGACAGAATGGGTCGGAAAGTCGTTGCCTACGCGGATGATGTAGTTTTATTGGTGTCGTGCAAGTTTCTGCCGACAATAGGCGAAGTCATGCAAGGGGCGCTGGGCGAACTGTCGGCATGGGCGAGTGATAAGGGACTGGGAGTTAATCCCGAGAAGACGGAGCTGGTTTTTTTTACTAGGAGGTACAAGGTGGAGAATTTTAGGCTACCGGTACTGGGAGGTGTGGAGCTTTGACTATCCGATAGTGCTAAGTATTTGGGAGTATTTCTGGACAGCAAGCTGTCTTGGGGAAGGAATGCTCAGGAGAGACTAAAGAGGGGTCTCAATGCCTACTATGCTTGCAGGTCATCAATAGGTAAGAGTTGGGGACTCCGGCCGTCAGTAGTGGGATGGCTGTACACTTCGGTGGTTAGACCCATTCTTACGTATGGATGCTGTGTTTGGTGGGAGTCATTGAGATTGACTAGTCGAAGGAACCTTTTGTCTAAGGCTCAGAGGTGTGCTTCAATTGGCATGACAGGTGCCATGAGAAGTACTCCTCAGGCGGCCCTGGATGTCATTCTGCATCTTCTGCCTATTGAGCATTATGTGATGGGAATGGCAGCCAGGAGCCTTCTTTGGCTGAGGGAGTTAGGATTGATGGGGAATGTCACACAGGGTCACGCACGGATCCTTGGTGAGATTGAGGCGGGGGGCTACTGCCTGGGATCGCCCAGCTCTACTGATTACGTGAGCACTAGGGTGGATTTTGGGCGGGTGCCGGAGGTAATAATGCCTACTAGGGAGAGCTGGTCAGGTAGGAGCAGATTATTTGGTGGATTTGCTATATTCACTGATGGCTCGAGGATGAGGGGCACGGGTGCGGGGGTCTACATTGAGGATCTGAACATCAGAATGTCATATAGGCTTCCCGACGACTGCAGTGTTTTTCAGGCGGAGGTTCTGGGGGTCTTGAGGGCCGTGGGACTGATGAGGGACAACATTGACAGGGGCTCGGAGGTCACTATATATGTGGATAGCCAGGCAGCTCTTATGGCTGTAAGGGGCTGTTATGTGAAATCCAGGCTGGTTGATGATTGTAGGAAGGCTCTAGGGGGAGTCTTAGGGGAATATGCGTTGAGACTATGCTGGGTGCCGGGTCACTCCAACATAATCGGCAATGAGGTGGCTGATGAGTTGGCGAGACAGGGCGCGGAGATGGAGGATCCTGACCGTGTGGAGGCAGTTAGGCCTCCAATTGGCTTCCTCTTTGGAAGGATCACGGAATGGATTCTGGGTGCGACCAACCGGGCCTGGGGGGGCCGAATGGACTGCCGGGTGTCAAGGGCATTATGGCCGGTGCTTAGGAAGTCCGATTCGAAATTGCTGCTGGGCAAGAGTAGGGTCTGTGTTAGGACCTTGATAGGGGTTATCACGGGCCACTGTATGATAGGCAGGATGGCGGTGAGAATGGGATCCGACTTGTCGGATGTGTGCGGGTTGTGTGAGGATCCGGAGGAGCTGGAGACGGTTGAGCATGTTCTGTGCCACTGTCCCAGGCTCCAGAACAGCAGGCTGAGGTGGCTGGGCAGTAGATTCCTGGGCGAGTTAGGGGACGTCTCGGGGTGTGGACTCGAGGGTCTTATAGGATTCGTAATGGGGATGACCTGGCTGCGCGAGAGGAGACGGGGCGCTGTCCGCGCGTAGGGTGAATTTTGGTTTGGGCTTTACTTATTTCTCTATCTTTTTTCTGATTCTCGGGCTGTCATTCTCTTTTTCATCTACCTTTTATTTTTTCACCTTTCTATTCTAATTAAGGCGTCGCAATGGACCATATTGGTCTCTGGGTGAAGGTGTGAAGGAAACTTCACACCAGCCTTTCTACCTACCTACCTACCTATATTCTTATAAATGCCATTTGTGCAATGGCAAGAGCAATTTAATCAAGATGTGGGTACAAATTTAAGTCGTTTTTGGTCCAAAGTTTTTTTCATACGAAGACAATGGTGGTTTGAAACCTTTTCAACAGCTACACTAAACATTTTAAAAACAATTCAGTTGGCTGTGACAAACTTATTACATCTTTTCAAATGCTAAAACTTATTTTTCTTTTGCATTTCTTACGTAACTTTTTTATACACATGTCTACGTAGAACTTAAAGAACAAATAAAGTTAGCTCAAATAATATTTCGTAAATGGATTTGATTAATTAAATAAGTGTATGCATATGTCTTCTTTTACATAATTTCGAAAATGGAGGAGGTTGCACAACATCTATTCGCGTAACATTTTCGAAATAACGGTATATCTCGAAAACAAGAGCTAACCCAAAAAAAAAGGTTAGCTCCACTGGAATCTGCGCCATTTTTCAAGTTTGGGTATAATATGTCATTGCGCCAATAGACAAGCGAATTTGCGTCTCTAGAAATATAGGGAGATCTAAGGTAACTCTCGACCTTTCTATAGCTGATCCACAGCGTAGGATGGACCGAGGCTCTTTCTACCCGAATTCTCTTAAAAGTTTTTTACAAACGCTCCAAAGGTCAGTTCTTGTAGAATTTAAAAATGCAGAGTAATGTTAAGTAGCTCAATAAGACGCTTTTTTCGATACAATTTAGGTGCGTTGTCTTTGAAATATTCGAGCTTTGCATTGAGGGTCAAGAATTGTAGATAAACAATGTGTATCATTATTCTCTAAACCCTCAAATCTTTCATTTAGAGCTAATGCTAAGTAAGTCGAAAATTTTTGGGAGTCTGAACTATTCTCCATTTCCGTTTATTCATTAAATACATTTTCTAATAAAGTTTGAAGACTGTAAATGAGCGGAATAGCGTGATACAATTTTGCAGTCACTTTGCTTATGGATTTTGTAGTCACTTCGAAGGTACAAGAAAATAGAAAAATTTTTAAAACTTGTATGTACATTCAAGATAAAGCAATGGGAAAAATTTCACTACTATGTATTGTGATGGAGGTTCAACAGCACGCCTTCAATGCATTTGTCCATCTGTCAAAATGGTAGACTCAATGTAAAATTAAATTAACAAGTTACAAGGCGTAGAAAAACTCTATAAAACGTATCATCGTAAATAGCGCCGATACTGATATATCGTCAAACCAGAAGTATGGCCGATATATCGGTATCGGTTACATACCCAGTAATAAGAAACTAAAATTTATTAAAAAAGTTTATTAAATACACTTTCTAATGACAAAATTTGTTTAATACAACATTAAAAAGGTACTTTTGACTTTTTCTTATACTTACTCTTTCAACATTGATTAAAGTTCGTCGTATTTGTGTTGTTTATGACAATCATAATACCAATTTTTACAACACTCTTAATAATGTCGAATATCTAATAAAACTAATTCAAATAAATCTTTTAAAACCTTCAATTTCTGTCCAGAATTAAAAGTTTTTAAAAATACATATACATATGCATGGTACATATGTATGTATATACTTTATTTACATGAATAAATACAACGTACAAGTTTTACATTTCTTACAGTAATTTTCAAATAAAATAATAAATTTTCAATAATTTCCAAAGAGTGTTACTTATTTTTTACCCAATTGCTGTGGATAAGTTTGTAAAGTAGGCCTTATATTACTAAAAGGATCATAAGGATTGTTATAATTATTAAAATTATTAGTAAAGGGATAAGGAGCATATCGGTCGATTACATAAGGCCAAATTCGTATGTTGTTATAATCCAATTGGTTAGTATTAGTATTCCAAGTATAAGGATTTGTGTAAATATAGGGATAAGGCGTGGACGTTTTGATATCTAAATCCGAAAAGGTAGGACCTAAATTTACTGGCGGCCTATAGGTCACATAATTGTTATAATTATAAGGATAAGTTGAGGATATTTGCGCTTCAGTCTGTAAATAAACATTTATGTAATTTCAATTATTATAAAATTTATTTTTAAAAAATACATGCGTATTTTATCCCTATTATTTATGTTAGTGCTGATTCACACGCTTCAGATTTTTGACCTCAAGTCTTGTGCTTTTAGGAATGAGAATGCCATTTCTTTTCCTATTACATAGGGTCTTCACCTGACAATTTTTTGAAATAATAAACGTCAAACTTTATATAAAAAATGCTGACAAAAATGTAAGAGTTATTTTTAGACTTGACGATTTCAACCTGAAGCGTGTGAATTAGCACAAAGTCGGAAACATTATCTCGACGTTAATTTGGTATATTTTTATAATATTGTATTGATTATCAAAAATCTGAGAGAAAAAAAAACATCTCCAATTATTATTTTGTTGTAACGTTTTTTTTTTTTTTTTTTTTTTGTAATATAATAATATTTTTGCCAAAATCCCAATTTTAAAGTATTCTTACAGACAGACGGCATCAGGATCTAAGTGTCTAACCAAAGTGATATAGTACATATGTAACGTCATTCATATGTATGTATCGACATATACTTATACACTTATAAAATTATTACAGTAACTGATTGTGGGTTATTAAATTCGTTTTCCGTACTGTTAAAATTTAATAAAAATATAGTTATTTTACGAATAATTTTATATTTTAACATTTGTGTTTGTTATTCAAATAACAAACTACCAAAAAATAATGTTTTTCCGTATTTTTTTTGTTATGTAGTTTGATTTTTGTCGGTTAAAATATATTTTTTAAAAGTAAAAACTATTCAATTTTAAGGAATATGCTGTTCAATAAATAAAAAATTTAAAAATTAATGTAAAAATCATTTGTTTTAAATGAAATGTTAATGATCCGTTTTTTAAATGAATTTTAGGTTGTTTAAAATGAATTTTCGTTTGAATTTACCTACATAATATTTTGAGTGTACATACAGATTTTAGAAGGTAAAATTTGATACTTCGTCTAAATATCTAAATGGATAACTATAACAAATTTTGTGTCACCAATTCTTCGTGAACATAAGTGGCTAAATAAGTCTTTGTTACAAAGACTAACAAGCATCAAAATTAATTTTTTCCAACAAAACTTGAAGCAGGAGATAATTATTTTTATGCCACACAATTTTCTATACATGAGTAAAATTTTTGAACAAATCAACGGTAAAATTTAATTTTTCCATCATATTCAGGCATGTTCTAGAAATCGAAATGAAGCGGAATTGATTTACAAAATATCTGTAGTTGTTCCTGTTTTTAACAGTTGTTCTTGTAAAGATAATTGGTACTTAAAATAGAAAGTATGTAAAAGGAAATATTTTTATGAATTGTCTTTACAGGCTCGTTTTCGAAATTTTTGCGATTTTAAATCCATTTTATTTCGATTTGTGCCCGATTATTCGTTTACATATGAATATAATTTAAGAAAAAAATTCTACATTACATAATTAACACTTAAAAAAAAATTTCGCTAAATGAAACTGCTTAGAATCATCGCATATTGCTAAATTCATTTCTTCATGGCTAAACAAAATGGAAAACGGCTAAATCTTGTCACAAAATGGCTTAATTGGCAAAACTGCTATGAAGTTACACTTAAAAAAATAATTCCGATTCGTTCAGTATCGACTGAGAGAACTAGAAATTAAATTGCTATAAAATCGAAAAATTATTCGATCATGACTGCCATTTAGTCCCCAGTACGCATGTTCTGTAACTTTAGTGAGAAAAAAATATTCCATCGTTTCTCGAAATGTGAGAAAAAAGTGTGTCTGTAACTCATGTCGAAAACTATCAAAAGAGATTACGTCGTTACGTTATAAATGTCATAATATTCTACTCGAAGCCGATGTTACATTGCAGACGTTGAGAACGCCAGTCACACATATCTTTGACGGCGACCAAAATTTACAAAAATTGAAAATTTTTCAACGACGGCGGCGAAAATACAACCGTCGGCTATACCAATTATTGTAAAGTGCGATTTTAATGTTTGTTGTTTGCAAACGAGCTTTGAAAACATGCGTATATCTTATAAAAATGTTTAAAGCAAAATAATTAAACAATAAAAAAATGTGCCAAGAACAAAATATTATTAATATTATTCTTTGTATTTTGCATTTTTTATTGTTTTTTCTCGCCCCATTTTTGTTCGTGAGTTTTTTTGACAGTTTAAAGCGGGAGCTTTTCTCACAAAAAAGTTACAGACACACTTTTTCTGTAAATTGGCGAGTAATTTCCTTACGTGACAGCTAGTACTCGCCAAAAAAAAAGTTACAGACACAGTTTAGTGAGAAAAACAGCTGTTTGTTTCAAAATATGGCATTTTTGTTTCATTTCACACATTTCAATCGAAAAGTTTTTCGACGCGAGAGTTACAGAACATAGGCACAGGTCTTGGAGTTGTAAAGTTTCTATGATAAGTGGTCTTTAGCAGTACGGAGTCTTTTAGCACAGGGGTCTAATAACCGCATTAGATATCGAGTACACTATCGTATCGAGTAAACTATCGCATTTTTCTGCATACGAGAGATGTAATTTCTTGGGTTACTCGATATCGAATGCTATCATCTCCAATTACGATACATTTCATTTGATATCGGGTGTCATGATACCAAAATAAAAAATTTCGATTAAATTTGCTCGATATCGTATGCGGTGATTGACCCCAGTTTGAACATTTTTTAATTTTTTTTTTAAATTTTGTGGAGCTAATTTTAGCATTTTGCATTTAGAAAATTTGAATAAAAATTTAATTTAATTATTACTTTTTTTTAAAGAATTATATAAATAACGGGTATTTTTTAAGACAGATAGAACTTTCGATAGTCCCAATTTACAATGTGGCAAGTGAAAGGCAGACAGACGAAGTTTGCTGGTACGGGGGCGACGCTGTATGCGTAACACACTTCACTTTTTTCCTCTCTCGCCTACAAGCTTCGTCTGTCTGCCTTTCACTTGCCACATTGTAAATTGGGACATAGGGATAACTGTTAAACTTGCTGTCATACTATTGCAAAGACTTACACCAGACGTTTGGTGGCCGATTTGTCTCAAGAAATTGATGCGTAAATTGGCAACCGGTTCGTGAAATTTGACATCTTTGGACTGTTTTTTACGTATCCCCAGTATAAAATCTCTGTCGTATGCTCATAGACCAGCAGCGATTGGTCATTTAGAAGCCAGCATTCGATGCACTTTTGACGAAATAATACCAATTATGGTCGAAAAAGTGTTGCAAAATTGAAAAGACCATATGCCAGGAATTATTTCTAAGCATTAAATGCCATGAAATTTGTAAGCTTACTACACCAAAATTTTGATCATTCCATTAAATTCGTTGTGTTTTATGTTTAAAACAAGTTCTATGCTTCTAAAAAACACCTTTAATATTTCCTTTCCAACCAAAATTTCTTTAATTTTGATTTGAGTGGATTCAAATTTTTTTATCGTTAGCGTTAATTCTACTAGACGTTGTTCGCACAAAAGAAAATATCAATTGACTGACAATTCGTTTATTGTTGTTTACTTGTGTCTACGACGACTTTTATAATAGGGGCTATTCTTTAAATTAAATTATTAACAACTCACCATTATCATCGAAGATATTGTTAACGCTATGAAAACTTTATACATTTTGTCTCTTTTCTCTTACTTTTAACATATTCCACCAAGAAACCTTTTAGTTGTAAATTTAATTCAATACTAATACCTATTTTATTGTTACTATTATATTTATTAAATAAAATTTATTAAATTGTGTTTAAAAAAAGCATATTTGCCATTGAACTTGAACTTGAACAGTTCCACAACACATCTAATCCATTTGTCATCGTCACCATTTGCACCATTTAATTGGACTTGGGGTATGTGTGCTATAAAATGTTCTCATTGTTTAAGGTAATATACGGTAATTAAGTTTTTATTTAATAAATTACAAATATTTCACAATTATTTTAAAACAAAAATTATAATCGTTTTTTTTATTATTATTTGTTTTGTGAAAGCGACATCCAGAATCTTCACCACGGGTGGAAATTGAATATAAACGTTTTTCATTCCGTTTGTAATTTCTACAATTTTGAGTTTATACACTATAAAGTATATATATTCTGGGTCCTCATGAGAATTGAGGTTGATTTAACGATGTCCGTCGGTCCGTGTGAGCGTTGAAATAGGTTTTCCGAAGACCCTATAGTCCGAAATAGTTTGCTTTTGAAATTTAAACTGATTGGTCCACAAATGGCTTATATATGAGCAAAAAACTACGACTGCCTCTAATTTTACCCATAAATCCCTTGTTGTTTTTCTTAATGTATATCTGGAGAACTGTCAAAGTTTGTTAATTAGGTACAAGCGTCTTCTCCATAAAAATTTTTATCATTTTGCGAAGCGCACAATTATGCGCTACCTAGTAAGACATACAGAAATGCAGTCAAGTAAGTCAAAGAACTCTCAACAACTTTTATAAAAAAAAAATAACAACATAGATAAAAAAAATAACATTTCAAGTGCAACGGCATTGCCTTACTACGAAGCAGGTTTGTAAGGGAGAATACTAAAAAATAACTGTATCAAAACATTCAGTGTGTTAAGCTGATCGTTACATCCAACAATTTTTATATGCGCTGAATAGTGCGCTTTATGTGTCAAAAATGTATTGCTTCAAAGTGGGAACTCGCCATATAAAATTCATGTCTTCCGTAAGCGCAGTGCGAAACTTTTATGTTTCTCCCTTACAAACCTGCTTCGTTGGAAGCTCCATTTTTTATTGGGTTGGTTATCAATACATAACATTCGACAACATTCGGGCGGGATTGGAGAAATGGGCGTGGCACAAAAAATATTTATTTGTATGTAATTAATTCTGTTCGTATCGCACCATGGTGAAGGGTAAATAAGAAACGCAATAGCCGAATAAAGTACTCTTACCTGATTTTTTTTTTTTTTAATTTTACCTCAAATCAGCCTCATTTTTTTTTTTTTTGTAAAATAAATAAATAAATTTTGTGTCTTAATACATTATATTGACCGGTAAGTACATATGTATTTTATTATGCTGGGTACAGACTAGGGTATTCATTTAATCGGGCTTTTACTGTAATCGGTTTATCGCTCGATTTATTAATCGAGGTTTTGGTTTGATCGGTTAATTTTGTTATTGATCGGTTAACCGGTTAATATGGTTGTTTTCTAAATTAAGTAATTTCAATAAATAAAAATTAATTTTTTTTATTATTTTGAGTTTATTAGTAAAAAAAAATTAACATAACAATTTTTGAACTAAAACTGGCAAACTAAAAAATAATTAATAAATTTGTAATACATATTTTTTAATTAAAACATATTATGTATTACTTAAAAAATAAACCGTGAGATCATTTTATTAATAATTTCAATAGTTTAAGGAGATCTTATAAAATAATATTTTAGAAAAATAAATTGGTTTAAATGTTAAGGATTTGAGCGATTTTTTTTCTTTAGTTTTGATAAACTTGACTTGGAAAAAATTCTTTCACTTATCGAAGATGGTGGAGAAATCGAAAGCAACCCATAATACAGATTATCAAATTTCTCAATCATTTTCCTTTAATCATTTTAATCTTCCATTATGCTATTAGAGTCCTGTTATAATTTTTTTAAATGCTTAACACTTCTTATGCGTCCCATACACGGTTCAATTCAGTTGTCAACTAAGTCTTTCAACTCAGTTGACAACTTCATCAACTGAATTGAAAGATTTTAAATTTATTTTAAAATTTAACGAAATAAAAGACAATTTTTAAAATACTTAACAACAAAAATTAATTTTGACAGCTGATCAAGAGACTTTGGCACACACAGTACAATCGAATTGAAAGACTTAGTAGTCAACTTGAAAAAATCAAAATCTTTTGATTTTTCTTCAACCAACTCGACAACCGTCAAACTAATCAACTGACAAAGCCATACACGCTTTGATTTGGACAACAACCGGCTCAGTTGACAATTGAATTGAATCGTGTATGGGCTGCTTTATTGTTTCGGTTAATTCTCTTTTTGTGTTACTATCGAGAGTTTCTTCTGTTGTCAGGTCATCATCTAACTCATCCTGAGAAAGCTCAGCACCGAACATTCTGCAAAAAAGTTTATTTCCGAATTCCTTAATTTCTGTGTTTGTACTGTATTTTAGGAATGTATTTCTAGAAGAAAATATATTGTTTGAAAAAATATTTCTAAACACAATTTTTTTCGTGTACTTTGGTAACTTTTTTGGAGAACTTTGGTACAGATAACATTGTAAAATTCTACATAGTTGTATTGTAAAATGCATTTAAAAAAGGGAGTTGCTTTGCAACTGACGTTTTGGAACTAACCCATAACTAAAAACACAAAAAAATATGGTTTAATACTACAAAAAATTCCAGAATTTTGTTACATCGGTTAATCGACTGAAATTAACCGGTTTAATCGTTAATCGAAAAAAGCCAATTTTAAATTAACCGATCAGCTGATTGGGTAGTAATTAATAGGTTAACCGATTAACGGTTAACTGAATGAATACCCTAGTACAGACAGTGCAATCTACATCAATGCAATCTAAAAATAACATAACTTTTTGATGTTGATGACATCTCGAATGAATGAAAATGAATTTAATATGCTATATTGCGTCAATGCATTGCATAGTGTGTACCCAGCATTATACCCACAATTGTGAAGAGGGTATTATGCGTTTGTGCTGATGTGTGTAGCTCATAAAAGTATTGGCCCTGGGTCCACCGATCGACTTTTTAATCGATCTAACGGTCCATATAACTGGCTGGATATCAGTCCATGGAAGTCTTGGGCGCAAGGTACAGGTCACAATTTTGGAGTAAATTTAAATTGCCACAAGGTCTTAACCTATTTAAAATAGTGCGAATCGGTCCATAATTTCCAAACAAGCTTTTCTCCGGAAAAAGTGTGTTTGTCCTTTTCAAAACTTAATATGAAATTTCAAAATTTTGTGTACTTTTTTGAAAATAGTATGAAAAGAAAACAATTTTGGCTTTTAATCAAAAATGCCTACAAATTAGAAAATTGTTCATTTCTTTAATCGAAATTCGAAAATAAAATTCGAATAATAAAAATGGTTATTTGGAATAAAATATATGAAAATATTTTTTTTTTTTTTCTTAAACATTTTTTTATTTCAAACATCTTTTCTTGATTTTTAGGAAATTCAAAACAATTTCCAACCATAACAAATACAATTAAGCTTTTCCGGAAATTTTTGTGTTTGAAAAACATTGGACACAAAAAAGTTGGACTTAAATATCATTTTATATTATTATTATTCATTTATTTAATCTATAGAATTAATTCTAAGACTAAATTTATATTTTTAGAGCACTGGCTGCATAGGCCATCGGCTCTGTCATTTTATAATTTGAATCTAAATTTGCTAAAACAGGAAAACGCAATTTTAATTTCAAATAAAATAATCAAAATAAAATCTTAAGTGTTTAAAAATTTTTTAAATTGTAATTTTGGAATGGAATTGAAATGTTAAATGTAAAAAAATTTTATGTTAGCAATTTTTATTTCTAGTTCTCAATTGCTTATTGCTATAAATAAAAATGTACATTAATATTTGTTTATATTTCAATAATAATTTGCTATAATTAGATAATTAAATTAACTCGTTATTGTGATTAAATTTAGTCGTATTAAAAAACAACATGAAACATATTTAAAATTTGATGAGTATATAATGGAAAATTTTTAAATATTATTTGTAAAATGTAATTTTTATTGATCATATTCTAAAATTTTTTAAGCTGGGAAACCAGAAATATGCTCTAAAAAACGATTTTTATGCATATTCAAAATGCAGTAAAAACTTGAAAATATATCCCCAAAAAATTTAAAATTGCTAATTTGAAAACAAAATATTCCACAATCCAGTTTCATTTAATAAAAACAATCCTAAAATTATAATCGGTGGTAAAGCCCAACACTATAGTATTTACAGACAAATTTTCGAGAGTTGACCAAAAAAAAATTATATAAAGAGGTTTAACTTAATATAAAAAAAAAGGAATATGCCTCAAAAATGCAAAAAAAAAAAGCTAATATAAACTTTAAAATAGCTGCAAAAAGGCTCTTTTAACTAAAATTATGCAAAAAAAATGCTGCATACGGTAAAACATGCAAAAATATGCACGAACAAATCGATGTGAAAATTCATTAAAAGCTCTAAAACGCAAAAATGTATTGTTTTTGCCTTCAATGGTCGTTCAAGGAAAAACATGAAATTGCATATTTATAATTTCCCTGGTTATAAGCAACAAGGATTTTGTGTGCGTTTGACAAGAACTTTTTGTGTCACGCGTGAATCACTCCTGATTGTATTTTTTTAAATATGTAATAATTACGCGTGATCATGAAGGATTCAAAATAAAGCAGGATTTCTAAAATTGAAAAAAGTATTTATGTATATATTTTTTTTTATTCTTAAGTGGCCGTAGCTCTATTCATAAAAAATATTTTGCAAGCCGCTAGGTCATTAAGGTGTCTTATCAAGAAAAAAAGAGTCATTTCAAACAACTTGTATGTATAGTCAAACGTGAAATTTTATACATATTGGGGATTTCATGTCAAGTGGCCCAATTTTTAAATCGATTCGGAAGACATCGTCCTTAGTAACTTCGATAGCTATTCGAGCAATCTTTTGAAAAAAAAATTTTTTGTTTTTATAAAAAAATTTAAAAAATTTTTTTTTTAAATTTAAAACTTTTTTTATTTTTTTTTTTTAGCGGACTAACCTTGGTGCAAATTTCATTCAAATCGGAAGACATCGATTTCAAAATTAAGTTACATGACATTAAATCCCCCATATGTATGGCATTTCCACCAAAAGATTCCACCATAACCAAAAAATTAAATGTTAACCCACAGTTTTTTTTTTCTTGTATTATAAAAGAGAAGTACATATGTATTCAGAATTAATTAAACTAAAGAGCTCATGGCTTTTCTGCGATGGTGATATACCGGCCTACAAAGTTGAAGTTTACGTTTTTGTCAGTTTTGTGTTGTTTCTAAGGGCATCTTCTCTTTACAATTTTCATTTCTAATAGTAATTGTGCAATTGCATTCTTACCGCAAAACTTCTGCTACAGCAACAACAAACCGATAAATAAATGCAAATGGTCAAACAAATAGCAATTAACGGTAAAATGTTGACTTGTTTTTAATGATATTTTAAGATAACGTCAGACAATCTTTCATTTATTATTATTATCTCTACGATTGCGTGAAATTTTGTATTTTTTTTTTTTTTTTTGAATTTTAACAAAGTTTAATAAAGGAAACTAATCAGGTGTTTCACAGAAACTATATTCGTACGAAAGTGAAAATAAAAACGTTTTTCCCTTCTTTCAAAAACGTAAAACGCCAAAATTTTTCGTTTTAAATTTGTTTCAAAATAATGAGGTGTAATTACTAATTTAACCCTAGATACACTTTCTTCGTCGTTTCGACGAATACCGTTAAATAATACTTATTTATCTTCTCAGTTTCTCAAGTTTTACGTAACTTCAGTTATTGCTGATCTGCTGAGGTGTGTGGAAAAGTACGTGCTTGAGTAAATGCTATCGACTTCCATCATTTTATGATCTTTTTCTAATATAATCTGCTCCAACTCTTGACCAGTAGTTGCAGAAAGATTTGCCAAAACGCTACATAGGACCTTGTTTTTATTTTGGTAGCAACATCCATCTGATATTAGAATAACCTTTTTATAGAAAGCGCAGTAAGTTTTAACAAAGTCTACTATACAGCTTGTTATATTATTTGCTGTTACTTTTTCCTCACCCTCAGGCCAGAAGTACAAATAAACATCTTAGGTGTTTTAAACATACATAGAATGTAAAATTATGAAGGGCCAGTTTCATTTTGCAGTATTGTTTAGATACTAATAGCTTGGGAGAGAGCAAAACACACATCAGATAACATAATCTCAATGGCCAATTTCTTTGCATTTTAAGTCGTGACAGTCGTTTTCAGTAACATTTCCTTCCTTGTATCCTACAATGATCGCACTGATCTTGACGTGACTTAAATATGGAAATTGTTTCTTTATGCAAAATTTCGCAAAATTTTTTAATCTTGAGATTCCCTTCGATTTGCTTTACACCAATCACAATATCCCGGTGGCGAACGTCATAGTGATTCAGCGTGACAAACGCTGACAATATTAAATCATTGATGACAAGTGTTGATTTTACTTTGGTGTCATATATGAATTTTTAAAGTATTTGTCCAAACTGTCATAGATGACCAATGTTGATTTTGTCTTGTAGGCGTCCATTTGTTTGTGAGTCCTAACAGACAATATCATCAACTTTCATTAGTGAATTTTTCAGGTAGAGTGACAAGGAAAACACAAAATAAACTCAAGTAATAAATGGAACAGAACAAACAGAAAAATGAAACGGTCCGTTATTTCTGATTTATTCATTGACGGAGACATGTAGCAGACAAAGTCCTGCAGCGATCACTTCGTGATCTATTCATAACAGACAATGTCGCTTAGTTTTTCCTTTTAAGGGAATAGTGACATTGCAAAGCCGTTGTCATGCATAACTCCCTAAATATCAACTTGTTACTGACTGTGGTGCGATTATTCATCGATCAAAATGTCATAATGACAATGTCGCTCATAAACGCCACCGGGATGTTTTATGAATATGTAAGTGTTTGCGTTCGAAAACATCTTCTACATAAACCTTTTTGGTATTAGCCCTGCAGTAATGACTTGGAACCTTCGGGATATAGTTCAGCCATTCATGTTCCGAATCAAATTTCATTACCGAAACACATTTCTTTGTAGGGCTACTTACTGTTTTTTTAGGATTTATCCATAATAAAAAAACATTACGGTTAAGTCAAATGACGCATAAACAAATTGCTAACAACCCCGTAATTTTCCACCATTGTAAAATCAACGACCGGAAATTACGAACAGAAAACACAAAATTAAATTTTGTTTTTTAAATAAAAAATTTTTGTGTGTGAAAAAAGGAATATTTTTTTTTCTGTGTTTAAAAAGAAACGAAAAAAGAAAAAAAAAAATTTCTTTGAAAACAAAATTTTTGTTTCAAAAAAAAAGCAAAAACTTTTTTTGTAAAAAAAAACAAATAAAATTGTTCAAAAAACTTTTTTTTTTTTTGTTGAAAAATATTTCTTAAAACTTTTTTTTTAGAAAATTTTATTCTAAGTATGTATGTATGTATTCTCAGAAACCTCTTCATAAATTTTAATTAAATTTGTTTTGAAGAATGAAATTTTATGATATTTATGTATTTTGTTTGCAGAAATTTTTTATTTTGAAACAAATTGAATTTTTTTTATACAAAAGTTTTTTAGAAAACTTTTTATTTGAAAAACTTTATTTTAATCATTTTTTCCGACTGCTTTTTTCCATACTATTTTAGAAATTTTTTATTTTGTGTAAAATGTAGAATTTTTTAAACTTGAACATTTTCCGGTCCTTGTGTAAAATATAACCATATAGAACACAATAATTTACGAACGACTATATGTATATTGCTTTTAACAATTTTTTGTTGTTAGTCGTCAACGAACTAAAGTATCGCAATCCAAAACTAATCCATTTATATAACCCTTTTTTGCGTCCCATGAGGGCAAACTCCGAAAATATCGAAAAGTTCCTTCTCTTACCTTATCAACAACCACACAAACGAGTTTTTGGATTTAAGTTCTGCTTAGTTATGGCATGGTTCCTTTTTTAGAAGCTTACTTTGAAATTAGAAAGAAAAACTATTTAAGATTCGGCACAGTACCAGTTTGAACACATAACACTTTTTGTTTATATGTAGAAGAAAGCTTAGTATTAAGTTTTTAAAAAAAATAAACAAAAAATTATTTTCAAGACATATCCAGCAAAAACTTTACTTACCTGGTAAGTTAGCAAGTAATGTTGGAAAAAAATAAACACTACTTATTTTTCGGCTGAATAACTAGTTATTTTTGTTCGGGGTGTCCACAGAATTCAGTATTTACAATACACTCACTAGAAATCAAAAAATATCTAGTTATTTAACTACGGGTAAGTTGAATTGTAAGTACTTATTGTAAGTTACTAGAAGCCAAAAAATCGCTAGTTAATAGACCTAATAGGTAGTTATTGAGTATATTACCAGTAAATATTCAGTACTGATAGCAACACAACCAATAAGTTGTTATTTAGCTAATTATTAGTAATCAAATATTCAGCTATGAAAATAATAGAAGTAATAAGTAGTTTCTGAGGTCATTACTAGTAAGTACTTATTGAAGTTTTCAGAATAATGTCAATTGTAATGACAACTTCTTACCAGGTAACGTATGAAATAACTAAGACCTATTACTTAAAATCAAAAGTTTTTCCTGGGTACCTAGGACTTGTTGCAGGAATATTTTGTACATATAACTTCTAAAACCATTAAGGTATCTCAAAACCGCTTAGTAGATGTATGTATGACCAAAAGAGATTTGCCTGCACTTCTTGCAGGCTAGACGACGATTATCAAAAGCGAAGAAAATAACCGAATTTCAACGTTTTAAGATACATATAAACAATTTAATAGGGTGACCTCATGTGGCAAAAATAGAAGCTGTTATTTTCATTTTTCAAATAAAAACAAATATTTGCGAATTTCACCACTTTAGTTTTCTAAAACGTTTTAGATATGATTTGGATTATTAAAATCTTGTTACGTAAAATTTATATATGTATATCTAAACTTTGTTTGATTACACAAGGGAACAAGGTTTTTGTTAATTAAGAACTGAGGGGATACTGCGTATTTCCATTCAAAAGAAATGATTTACGAATTCGAACAATTTGTACTGTGTATTACGAGTTTCGTAATATTTGTTTCGAATAAACGGACGTTTTTTATACCTTGTCGAAAACAAAAAATCCCTTTCTTAACAGCCACTCTACTCTCTATTACGAACAAAAAGTTTTAATCAACTTTTAAATTTTTTTAAAAATACAGCCTCTGCCATCGTTTCGAACGATTGCGAAAAGCGTAATACACAGTACAAATTGTTCGAATCCGTAAATGATTTCTTTCGAATCGAAATACGCAGTAACCCCCTGAATGTTGTTTTCAATATTATTTTGATGCTGATCTGCACTCAGCTTTTTTCTATCAGCTTGACTTTTTGAGATATACCGTTATTTCTAAAATTAAGACACTCAATCAAAATTCGCTAACAATATTATCTTTAAGCCGTGCTTACATTGTTTTTAAATTTCCCCAGTAGTTTCAGAGATATCGTTGAAGTATAAAAAAAAAAAAACAGTCAGGGGTGTTCTGGAAATCGAAAACGCAAAACGCAAGAATTTTTAACGTCTATTTTTATAAGATTTCTTTAATAAAAGAATTGAATGACAAATATTTTACAAATATTTCTCTATTAAACAGAATTTTATAAGTCCCAATTTACACTAGGGACATTTCTTGCCGAACATTTTTTGCATTCTCATTTAATCTTACCTGAAGAGTTTACATATGAAGTCAGACAGAATAATAATATAAAGCAACAAGATATAAACTACGAAAAGTAAGAAAGAGAAATGAAAAAATGTCCAGTACAGATAGTCATGTACTACACACTCTACCTTTTCGACCCCTCCCCATGAAACTTCGTCTGTCCGGCAAGAAATGTCCCTAGCAGTGTTGCCGTTAGGATACGAAAGATACATTTTTCGTATCTTTTGACTACTTCAGGTATCATGTATAATCCTGACATTTTTCGTATCTTTTGAATCTGTACGCAAAATGTACAGAAACAAACAGAATTTTTAGCCAACTAAAACTCATTAAGACTGGTCATTGAAACCGACTCAATACTAAATACCAAGCTTTATACAATAGCAGCCAAGGCGCATTGACTAGAAGGTGAGGTCAACTTTACAACAACACTTAGGGATGCAACATCGTTCCGAAAAACATCGATGTTTAAAGATATCGATGTTTCCACGATAAGCATCGATGTTGAAAAACATCGGTAAAAAACCCGATATATCGATGTTATATATCGATAATACTTACGGACTGCTTAAATTCTTATGTGCTACTGAAAATCTTAAGACCCAACTATAATAAACATAAGCTTCTGTCAAAAAATTAACAAAAAGCATGTCAAATGCATTTAAAAACAAAAAAAGAAAGTGCAAATGGCATTCATAAAATTTAACAAAAAGTTTCCTTAATATGGTTTCACAAATATGATTTTCATGTATTCGCACAGTTGCTCAAGCCAACTTAATCATATTATAGTTGGGCCTTAACACTTTCGCAGTCTTCAAAATTATTTCAACATTTCTTTATATACTGGAGTATGCTGGAAATCGAAAACGTAAAACGCAAGTATTTGGAAGTAGTTTTTAATACACCTTTAATCTAATTTTTATAATTTTTGTTGTAAAATTCTGTTTAATAGAGATATATTTGTATAATACTTGTTATAAAATTCCATTATTACAAAAGTCTTATTAAAAAACGACTTCTAAAATTCTTGCGTTTTACGTTTTCGATTTCCTGCACACCTCTGATAGTTATGCAATGCACAGTATGCACGCATGAACATACATATGTACGTACTTTGTCAGGGGTGTACTGGAAAACGTAAAACGGAAGAATTTGGAAGTCGTTTTTAATACACTTATTAAAAATTTTTTAATTTTTGTTATAAAATTCTGTTTAATAGAGAAATATTTGTATAATATTTGTCATAAAATTCTTATATTACAGAAATCTTATTAAAAACCGACATTTAAAATTCTTGCGTTTTAAGTTTCCGATTTAAAGCACACCCCTGTATGCTTTAAAAACACTTTTTTATGTTTTTTAATAAAAGGTTGAAAAATAAAAATTAAAATTGGTAAAAATATTATAAAAAATATTAAATTAATAAAAATATTAAATGGACGATGTCGATGTTTTTCAGTTTTGACGACGATGTATCGCCGATGTATCGTAAATCAAAACATCGATGTTAACATCGATGTTTCTGAACGATACATCGTTTGCATCCCTAACAACACTGCTTCTGTGGTCGGATTGTCAAAAATATTGCTAGTAATAAAAGGTTAGTTTATATAAAAAATTATTTTGCATACACACTTTGGCAAGTCGACCACCAAAAAAAAAAAAAACACCATATGTTGACTTGTCCCCAGCTTCTAGTGAATTTGCCTTGATAGCAGCTTTAATAATGGTGAAAGAAAACATTAAAGGGTTGCAACATACGATCCACCTTAATTGATGATTTCTAGTAGTGCGAAGTTGTTCTGAGGAAATATGAACATATTTTTTATTTTCAGGAAATTTATATGAACGTGGATATAATCGTCTTAGTATAAACGCCTTAACTCGTATATTAATTTTTACAAAAATGAATTTGTTTTGATAACATCCAAAGATAATTGCATATAATTAACTTTAAAGTTTGCTTACTGTATTTTTAAAAATTGCATATGTACCTAATATTTATGACTTAAATAAATATAAAAATTAATTTATACGAAATTATTTTCTTTACAATATTCATTTAAATATGAAATAAAAATGTTATGTAAATAAATTTTAAACGTTAAAAATGAATTTTCAAATTTTTTCAAAACGTATCTTTTTTGGAAAAAGTGTATCTTTTTGGAAACTAAAATGTATCTTTCTCGAAATTTCACTGGCAACACTGGTCCCTAGTGTAAATTGGGACTAACGAAAATTATAAAAATTCGATTAAGAGGGTATTAAAAACAACTTCCAAATTCTTGCGCTTTGCGTTTTCGATTTCCAGAACACCTCTGAATATTTAAAAATTCATAAAAACTTAAACTTCAGCCAAAATCACAGTTTTGGTATAAAAACAGTTAGCTTAACATATTTCAAATGAAATGAGGTACCTTCACTTAATTGTGAATAAAAGCGAAACGCGTTCATCGATTTTAATGATCTATATCTCATTTGCTCATAGGCTATGTGACTTTACGTGAAAGTAATAAGACTTTGACTTTTTATGTTTTGGATTTTTCATGATTTTTTAAAATAAAAAATTATAATTTTTTGGATTTTTTTTTACGTAAACAACCATTTCTCAGTAATTTTTTTATTTGATTTTAGTTTGCAAAAATTTGATTGTTTTTAAAAGCTAGCAATTACATCTTTAAAAAAGAAGAATTCTAAAAATCGCCTAATGAAGAGTGAAGTTATGATTTTTTGAACTTTTAATTTTTGGAAAAAGTCAAAAATTCGATTAGAACCTTTAACTTAAAAATGTGAGCTGGCAGAGAAAAACGGAGATTAAATTTGAAATCAGCGTCCTCAAATTAATAAAAAAAAAATGCATCAAACTTCCAATTCAATCTTTTATAACCGATAGTTTAAAATGTAACGTGACATAGCGTAACGTGACAAAATTTCCTATTTGAAACTTGTACACGCAGATAAAAATAATGGCTCAAGTATGGTTAAAAAAACATATGTATTATGGTCCCCGCAATGGCAGCAAACAAACTATTGGTGTATTTAACATTACTTTTTTCACGATTTATATTTTGTTTCTATTTAACTATTTATAAAGTGTTTACCTCCATTGAAAATTCAAATATGGTTTAATTTAACAATATAATTATTAATAAGATTTCTGTATGACGTGCTAAATTCTCAACTTTTCATATTTAATAAATACCCTGAAATTTATTGTTGAGGGAAAGCTAGCTTCGATGCGCATCTATGTATTTTATGAATAATAAATTTTGTATTCCCAAAAATAACTTTATTAGCAATATAATGTTTTAATAAAATAAAGCTTCAACCATGTACTTAAACCTTACTTTAACCTTATTATTGTCACCGGCAACCATATTTTTCAAGATTTTATAAAGATTAGAGTTTTAATCACACTTTTCAAATTAATATCTACTCAAACACCTCCTTGTTTAGTTCACCTACATATTTTATTTTTCTAGCTCTGCAACGGATCCAACACTAATTTTTCCTAGATTTACGAGTTCTATATTTGAAAGATCATTATTAATAAGAACGTGTAGACTTTCAAACAATTACACTGCTCTACAAAATGCAGCTTTTTTAAAGTTTCCTTTAATAAAAATTACTGATCCTTATAAACATATTTTCCTCTTCTGATGACTATGGGGTCATTATTTTCATTCAAAATAATTTAGTTTTTATGTCAAATTTATTATCAATAACAAAATGGCTACGAAGAAGATACTTTGTACAAATAATCTAGTTTTTTGTCAATATACTCTTCCACAGTATTGTGACCCTTTAGACTACAGAAAAGCTGCATTTTCAAATATTTTAAAATTAATATTTGCAATCAGGATAAACAAAAGGTGCTGTCTTTAAGGCAATTGTAACTTGGGAAGTCACCCACTATAAAATTTGGGACACCAATGAATTGGCGAGAGCCCCGTTATCATCCTAAAAATAAGATGAAATATGAAGATGTTTTCTAAATATTTCACGACCCTTTAAATGGGTTTAAAATTATTTTTTAAAATAAGTTCGTTTGTATGTCTAGCTTGTACATACGTTGAAAAATGGGGAGAAATAATTGGATTTTTTAAAGTTTCAAGGGCTACTTTAAAAATACATAACTTTGAACATCCTTGCAATACAAATACAAAAGATATCCTGATATGCTCACCAGTGTGATTCTATTCAAATGAAAGAGATTTTTGTGAAGATTAATAATTCAGAAAATATTTTAAAGTTTAAAGGGTCATTCGGTCAAATATTAAGGGAACAATACAAAAAATTGTGTTAATTATGCAAATATTAAATGTCACTACATATGTATATCTTTAAAACTAAAGCTGTTAAAAAGGAACTAATGATGCCATCGAATTCAGCACTCTAAATGTACTTAAAAACAATTGACAGAAGTCAGAAAATATGTGCTGTGTTGAGCAGTGTTATTACCCTAGAGAGAAGCGAACTGACACCGAAGTAGTCCCGTGATAGGGGTTTGATGGTAGAGACCGGTTCTAGTTCTAACACTTTATATGAATACGACCTATCACTTTTACATGCGGTTGTCATTGGACCAGTCACAGCTCTATTCTTCATGAACGTACTTAGTGTAAGTTACTAAAATGTAGTATTATATTTCAATAAAACAAGTCCTAGAATTAAATTCAAGAGCCAAATTTAAAAAAGTACCAAAAAATGTGTCACAGCACCGGTGAAGACTGTTTTGAAATTCATTACTTTTTCTACTTTTTTGTTCTTCATAAACCCGTTAAGGGATTGGTTCTTCTTTCACTGGTCATGAGTCCTTTCTTTTTGTACTTGTTCTATTTTCACAAATCCCAAGACCAGTCTGTTGGACCAATTGACACAAATTTCCCACAGGGTAATGAATTATTTCGATTACTTTTATGTAGATTTTTTTTTACATCAGTTCCCTAATAAGATTAATAAAATATAGGTTATTTTTAATATATCGCACTGGTTCCTGTAAAGATAGTCAACTCAAAATTTTCACTTTTTGCAGATGTCGATGAACAGTGGTCATATCTACGCACTGTAAAAATCTTAGATTAATTTCTCTAGTATTATGCCAAAAAAAATACAATTGTATCTCCTTATGTAGTATAAGAGTATGTTCATTAGGGTAATAACTTTTTGCAATTTTTGCGAATATCAAATTCTTCATCGCATAGCCGTATAGATCATGAAAAAATATTAAGAAATGATGTATTACTTTTTTTTTCCTAAGTATACAAAATTAACATTTAGTAACAAAATTTTAAGTATTTTCTAATAATTTCATGAATATAACAAGTTCTAACCATTTGTACGGAAGTAGGGCGCAAAAAAATTGCGATATGATGACTCTTTTTCGAGGTTTTTTTTTTAACTAAATTTTAATATCAAATGATAGATGTTGTTATAGATGAGTTGTTTGGCAGATATTATATGAAACAGTGATAATTTTCAAAAAAAACATACCTTAGCAGGTAAAAGTTGCACAAGATATTTTTCCATTATGTAAATCAACTTGCACTTGCACTTGCACTTAAAACTTAAAATTTATTTCATTAAACCCAAAAAAATAGCTTTACATTTTTGTTATACAGTTACTTATTTAATATATTTAAATATACATAGCATATAAGCAATAAATGTACCATATCGTCACCTTAAAGACGAAATAACCTATCTGCAGCTTTCAAAAGTTTACAGGAGAGGGAAAAAAACGTTATAAAATTGGAACTTTTTACAATATTGAAACGAAAACTACATATTTTGAATAAAATGAAACCAGAAATATATATCGGTTGAGAAAATGTTGTTTCTCTAAACACAGCTTAAGTTATGTCACTTAGGTTTTTTTAATTGTAAAAATCTGAAACCAAATAACCTATCAGCAGTACTAATTAGTAAGAATAAATAACAATTTCTTTATACGTATGAATATTATATACATTCAATAATAACCGTTATAGTTTATTTTACTGGCTTAAGCAAAAAAAAAAATAATTAATGTTTGTTTAAATTACACTACGCAACAAAATTAAACTTTTATCGTGATTTTTGATGATTTATTTTTCTCTTTTTTTAGGGCGTAACGGTCCTCTAGGTAGAAAAACTTTGTCATTTGTAATATTACATGTTCAAAATTTGGCACACATATGGCAAATCCCAGAAACAGTCCACCAACCAAAAATTGTTCAAATGAATTTTTTTTTAATGGAATATAAGACTAGATGTATAATTTCATTTTTATATTAAAAAATATGTATTTCGATGATCATTAATATAATAATTTTTACCAAATACTACCCCACCCTGATCTCTTAATGTTGTACGTGAATTGAGCATTATTTAAGGTGATTTTTGTGCTTAAAATAGCACTTACAGCAGACTCATCAAAATATAAATTTCGTTAAAAAAAATTGATATTCATTAGTTAAGAAATTAGTTTAAGAAATCCAATTCATAATAATATAATTTGTTTTGTTAAAATAAATAAAATATAATAATAAAATACGTAAGCGATTTTATACTGAAATCGATTATTGGGCTTTTAAAATCGATTTTTTTATTTTTATCAAAATTTTGGCAATTTTTAATTTTAATCTTAATTAAATCGATAAATTATGGGCATGCACAATAAAACTTGAGATTTTATGTGCGTACATACGTGTGTAGACTGTATGTTTACGCAGATTTCCAAGTTTAAAGTTGTAATTTTACGTATTTACCTATTAGTACTCTTGGTATACTTTCTGCTTTAATATAGAGGCTTTTGTTCTTCAGAAATTAAAGTCATCATTGGACAGTGAACAATACAGTCCAAACATATCGTACCGAACCAAACACTGAAAGTCAGCTTTGTGAAAATCAACAAACTATATAGAAACACAACAGGTGAATTAAACCATGGCATCCCTGTGGAAATACGCTAATATTCAAACAGACCAGTGTGTGAGCGATATATAAAGCTAGCTATAAGCAGAGTAAAAAACAAAAAGTATGTAATTTATCCTAACAAATACGAAATTACAAGGAAATAAATCTGCATCATTCCGACATAAATGGTATACAAACGTTTGTTGTCTAAAACTAGCTTATATCCTGCAAATAATATTGGACCACCTGATTCATTTTGATAAAATGGACTACTCCATTCACTGGTCCAATGTAATGCAAGCATAGACGTTGTCATTGTTAAAAAGTGTTTGTAGTGAGACGACATGGGTTGGTGTTTTACGACATGTTTTCGTTTTTAAACGAAGTTAAAACTAATCCTTTTTGTATACAATGGAGTAGTGTTAAGACTACTCATTTTTAGTCCAAAGCTGGGTTATATGGTCCTGCCCTAGTACATCGTAATGTTAAAAAGACCATGTTTTTCCATACGTTTGGGTTACTTTTGGACTAGTCGTGGTCCCTTGTGGGCTACACCTTACACGCTTGTATGGACTAGTCCTATTATTTGCAGGGTAGTAACTTAGCAAACAAACAATTGCCACCGATCAGGAACTATTGTCATAATCCTTTGAAATACTATCCATACATTTAGGCTTGTCACAGAAATCTATTTCGATCAAAAGTGATTTCGTTTTATGTAAAGCAACATATGAAATCACTTTTGATCGGAAATGATTTATGTGACAGGCCTGACTGTCTACACAAGAACACAATTTTTGAAATGTGCAAACATATCGCACTTGTTCCTCTAAAGGCCATCTCAAAATTTACACATTTTGCAGGAAAATTATAGACAGTAGTCATATCTACCCACTGCAAAAATCGTAATTAAGGCCCCTATTACGGTTTACAACTCAACTCAGTTGAGTTGTAATTAAGGCAACTGGTTGTGATCAGTTGTAATTCTTGTTATGTTTTTGTTTACCGCAATATAGCAAAGTTGTAAACCATAATACAAAAAATTAAGAAATTACATCTCAACAGAGATGCGTTGTAAACCGTAATAGGGACCTTAATTTCTCTAGTAGTTTGCCAAAAAAAAATGCTGGTGTATCCCCCTTTGTGATATAAGGAATAAGTTTCTAAATTAATCTTAAACGATTTTGAAATCGATTTTGAGGTTCGATTAAACGATTTCTAAAACCGAAATAAAAATAGTCGATCGAAAAGTCGAAAATCGATTTTGGAATATATTTACCACTCCCTAGTTCACGGCTTTTGTCAAAAAATCACAACATTTGTTGGCTGCGAATAAGTGATTTTAGAATTCTCTTTCTTTTAGGAATTAGATTTTGTATATGATGCAAAATTCGCTTAAAATTAGGAAAACACACTTCAACCTTTGAAGTTACTTCCACTTTTTGTGGCGTGTGTCACAAAACTTTGTGATCAATTATTTCGCAAAAAATTCATGCTAAGAAATTATGATTCATACATATATGCCATTCGTAATTACATATTAATGTCACTAAATACTATCAGCCCAATTATGAATAAAAATTCCCCGGTAGTTTTCCAATTTTGTCCAAAAGAAGTTATTGCCCTAATGTACATATAAAAATAAAACAGTTTTTTGTCTCTACTGAAAATTTTTAAATTTTGTGTTAACCCCGTTTAGAGGAACCATGGTAGAATAAGTACAAGGTAGATTATCACATAGCATTACAAAGTTGTAAATATGTTACTCTATGAATCGTATGTATATGACCCTACGGATTGATTAATAAATAAATGAAATAAATTAAAAGGAAAATAAAGTAGATTATATAATCGTTTGCCATACAAATAAAGTTTGGGACATCAAAAAATTTGCAACAATCCAGTTTTCTTTAAACAAAAGTAATCTTATAAAACAAGTGAAAATTGGTTCGTACGTATTATATGTACAACACTTCTCAGACACTCCTATGTAAATCTAAATGGATTTGACTTTTTATTGGTTTTATGAGTGCATACGTAACAGCTAAATGTTGATGTTTTTGTTCATAACCTTTACAATCATTTCATTTCTTTATCAATAAATGTTGTTTGCTGTTAAAAAAAGGAAATTGGAACTAGAAACATTACTTTTAAACACTTTTTCTAAACTACATTTTTTAAAAATTATTAAAATGGATTTTTCTATTATATGATTAAACTGGATTTATTGTACAAACCCAAAAACACTAGCAACAAATATACGACAGAAAAACTTAAAAGCGCCTCTACTTCTCCCTCTTTTTAACACATGAGCACAGTTCAACTTTTACTTCTCCCTCTCTATTCGTCTCTTTCAAAATATTTTAGCCGACATTAAGAAAAAGAAAAATGCCTGTTATGCAACACCACTACCATATTCACATGTAACCACAAAATTTTCCTTTGCTGGAAACTTTACTAAATCAAAAAGTTCTTTTATGTAATTTTTTAGTTTTTTTTTTTGTTTTATTTAGATTTTTATTCGTTTTTAGTTTGAATATTTTATATGTATAACTTTTTCTTCACTTATCTCATTTGAAACGAACATTTACAAATACAAATTATAATTAATGACGACTTTTCACTCAAAATATGAGATGAGTGCGTACATTTTAGAGCTATTAGTTTTGGAAAAGCACATTCTTAGAATAGAATTGTTTTAAATAGATGTTGTGGGTTGTTCTTATAGTTTTAAAGTTGATGCTACGTCTGATGTTTAGGCAGCTTCCTTGGCGAGACGTTCAGCCTTTTCGACGACTTCTTCGATGGGTCCAACCATGTAGAAAGCGACTTCAGGGAGGTGATCGTAATCACCAGCCAAGATCTTGGTGAAGCCCTTGATGGTTTCTTCAAGAGGGACCAATTTTCCGGCATGACCAGTAAAGACTTCGGCGACTTGGAAAGGCTGGGACAAGAAACGTTGGATCTTACGAGCACGAGCGACGGTCAATTTGTCTTCTTCAGACAATTCATCCATACCTAAAATAGCAATGATATCCTGGAGGGACTTGTAATCTTGCAAGATCTTTTGGACACCACGGGCAATGTTGTAATGTTCGTGTCCAATGATGTTGGGGTCCATAATACGAGAGGTGGAATCGAGAGGATCCACAGCAGGGTAGATACCCAATTCAGCGATGGCACGGGACAACACAGTTGTGGCGTCCAAGTGAGCGAATGTGGTGGCTGGAGCAGGATCTGTCAAATCGTCAGCTGGTACATAAATAGCCTGGACAGAGGTGATGGAGCCCTTCTTGGTGGTGGTAATACGTTCCTGCATAGTACCCATATCAGTGGCCAAAGTGGGTTGGTAACCTACGGCGGAGGGGATACGACCCAACAAGGCAGATACTTCAGAACCGGCCTGAGTGAAACGGAAAATGTTGTCAATGAAAAGCAATACATCTTGACCTTCTATATCACGGAAGTATTCAGCAACGGTCAAACCAGTCAAAGCGACACGGGCACGAGCACCTGGGGGTTCATTCATTTGACCGTAGACAAGAGCTACTTTTGAGGTCTTGTCCTTAAGAGAAATGACGCCGGATTCAATCATTTCATTGTACAAATCGTTACCTTCACGGGTACGTTCACCGACACCAGCAAACACGGAGTAACCACCATGAGCCTTAGCAACGTTGTTAATAAGTTCCATAATCAATACGGTTTTGCCGACCCCAGCACCGCCGAAGAGACCGATTTTACCACCCTTAGCATAGGGAGCAAGCAAATCGACGACCTTTATACCGGTAACCAAGATTTCTTGTTCGACACTCATATCCACGAATTCGGGAGCTTCAGCGTGAATGGCTGCGGTCTTATCAGTGGGAATGGGACCACGTTCATCGATGGGTTCACCAATGACATTGATAATACGTCCCAAAGTTTCGGCACCGACGGGAATACGGATTGGGTAGCCGGTGTCCAGTACTTTGTTGCCACGTACCAAACCCTCAGTACCGTCCATAGCAATGGTACGTACAACATTTTCTCCCAAATGCTGGGCGACTTCCAAGACTAAGCGAGGGGAACGGTTTTCGACTTCCAAGGCATTCAAAATTGGTGGCAATTGATCCTCGAATTGGACATCGACGACAGCACCAATAACGGCCACAATTTTGCCATTTCCAACAGCAGCAGCAGCCTTAGCGGCAGCCTTGGCATACTCACGTTGAGATTGGGCAAGTAGTGATATAACTTTCTTGTCCGACCTATTAATGGCCGAGCGAACAGCAGTGAACATTTTTGATTTTTTTATATGCCCGTTAAGAAAGTAAGTAAGGTGAACGCGTTCCTTTAAAAGAATCAAAAATATTTATTTTTTTATGTTTTTTTTTTTAGAAAACTTAAAGAGAAAAATTTTTTACACAAACTTATGAACTCACCGATTACGAAACAGCTAATTTTTTGCAGGCAATGTGGCCGTCTTCGTTTTCAAGTTACAGGGCAGTGTTACCGAACGTAGAATTCACCTTCGTTCTTAATTTTTTACCGTTTTTCTGATGTTCGAAAAAATTTCCCGTAAATTCACAATGATCTGACATTTAGAAAAGGTGCCAGATTAAAAAGTTGTGTGTTATAGTCTTCTTACTCCCAGTCTACAACTGACATGAAATGCTTAACATTAACAGTAATATGATGTTACTGTTAAGTATATACTCATCATGTTATAGGTTTTCTCATGTTATAACACGGTTGTTAATGCAAATGTTTTAACAACGCTTTTATAACATCGTGTTATAACAGCAAATCATGTTAGTTGTAGCCGTGGAGTTACACGCCGTCCACAACAGAGTTGCTGTTAGAACATTATTAGTGGGAAAATTTTTGTAGTATTGCTACCACCGTTTACATGAATTCGTCTTTCAGAAGTCAAAAGTTCATATCATGGGGTATTTACCTGACATTTTTTTCTTAATAAACGTCATACTTCACATAAAAAAACGCTGACAACAATTTTAGAGTTTTTTATACAGACTGACGTTTGTTATAACAAAAAATTATCAGGTGAACCCCCATTACCTTTCGGTCACCACCTAACATAAAATTACTAACTTAACACGAACTCTAGCAAATGTTAAGCAGCGTTTCCGTTGTGGTACTAAAGTATCAATTTGACGCTTTTCATAAGTCTTGATACCTTTTATGACCCTTTTTTAAATTATCCTCTTGTATAATTTTTAACTATTTTGTACCACTTTTTGGAAATAGCACTCGCATTTTGTTTTTTGTTAATACTGCTGAACAGTAGTGCTTAAAACTGTTTTCCAAATAATCGTTGCTTAAAAATAAACTTTGAAACAGGCTCAAAGTGGAAACTTACTTCAAATGAAGATTAAATAACAAAATATAGAACGCACATTTCTAAAAAGTAGTTTATATTTGTAAAAAGTTTGTGTTAAAAGATTTTTTTACTACTTAGATTTTTGATAGTAATATACAAATTAAAGTACAATTTCCCTAATATTAAACATAACTCTTACACATTTCTTTTTTTTTTTATTTTTCTTTTTAAAAAAAATTGACATTTTATTTAAAAAGTGCAATTTGGTGTTCGCTTCTTAAAAATGTTTTGCTCTTAATATGGGGTCTTGTCTTGACAATTTGTTGTCATACCAAACGTCAAAGTCTATATAAAAAAACTCTAAATTTTTTGACAACTTTTTTTTATATTTTGTATGAATTTTTATATGATTTTGACATTATAACAGGTGAAGACCCCATGTTAAGGGTACCATCTTTTATTTAAAAAAAAAAAACCGCTTGAGAGTGTTGTTGAGAGTGCCCTATAAAATAGGTGACTTCGGTTTATGTGTGGGGCTATTTTTGAAACGGCGACTATTGCCTCAAACAGCAACAAAGCTACCCAAGATTTTAAAACTCGGAAAGGTTGCAAAAATAGCACCATAAAATTGATTAAAAGTCCCTAAAATTAACAGGAATGGAATTCAGTAGAATTCAGTAAAAATTTCTAAATTAGCGGAAATTCCCAAATATTTGGTAACAGCGGTAGCAGAGTCTAATATATATTAAAAATCCTAAAAGCTTTAAAGAATTAGAAAACTTACAGGAAAAATCGATTCAATCACGAACATGGCTAAAATACGCGAACGAAAATTTATTTCAAATAGCTAAATCGGTTAAAAAAAAGAAAATGTCGGAAAATAACATAAAAATCATTAAAAAAAAATTAGCTATAATGATGACAACAAACTTTTTGTCGGGTGCTAAAAACTGGACAGGGCTTTCCATAAAAAAATAAGTTTTTTGAGCACTTCCTACCTGAAATAAATATTTGTTGTTTGTTAAAAAAAAATTGGTTTTAATATTTTCATTAAAATGGGAAATACTGCTTATAAAAAACTTGATCCTTTTTTATTTAAATACTCTTTTTTGACCGCTTGAGATAAAATTTATATTTTTATATAAAAAAGAACTCAAGCTTAAACAAATTAATATAAATTTAAATAATAAAGATCGAATAAGAAAAAAAATATATTAATAAAAATAATTTTTGTAATTATATTTTAGTGTTTATTAAGTTCTTTAATTTCATTCTTGCACTACAATTATAATTTGCTACCATTTCACAAATTTAATTTTTTTTCTCACGTAATTTGCTTCTATTTTTTTCTTTTGTGCTCCTTTTTTTCAATTGACAATCAAATTTGACGTTTTATGATAGCAATAATTCTCAACCAAAAAGTACTAACAATTATTGCAACATAAATTGGCGGCAATAAATATGTACAAAATATTGCTGTCTACATTAAAGATAACATAATTGTGACATTTACGGCAACATATGTCGCAATAATTATCTCTGGTATAGACGGGCAGTTATAATATCGGCTTATAGTCTGGCAGCACTTCCTTATATTGATAATAATTCACAATTACATTTCGAACAAGCGCTCCCGGAAAATATCCCATTATATACAGAGTTGCATAGAAAAAACAAAATGGCGCCTTCTACTGTATAAACATAATCAACATTTAAAAATTTTTTAAGAAAATATATGGAATCTAAAAATAATTTTGATAAAATCACTGTCGCAATTACGGATGGTGTTAAATATGAAAATGTTGTTCATGATGTGTGTCACGTGCCAAATGTAACAAATTTAAAGGAATTCTATAAAATTTATGAGTTGGAAGAAAAGGCTATCGATGAAAAGTATAATAATCGACCAAAAGTTGCGCCCACAATAGAACTTTTTGCAGAAGCTTTTAAAAAGTTTGAAGAGTATCCAAGCAATTTGCAAAAGCCCAAGAAAGCACCTATTCGAGAACGTTTTAATTCAAATATATCTAAGTCCTCGCTTACTTTAAATGATTCAACTGGGTCCTCAACAGCAAGCAGCCATTACAAAGAAAATTCTTTAAGTTTATCAAATCTAAATAAACCTGATGACATTCCTCCAGCCTCGGAGACATTAAGTAATTTTGTAAAATTCCAAAAGCAAGTAAAACAGTTACATTCCGAAATTATACAACAAGATTTGGAAAAGGAATATGCCAGCAAATTGAAACAATTAAACATGTTTGCCCAAAATCTGGAAAAACTGTTGCCAACAGAAAAAGTGGGAAAATCGGCCCTGACAACCGAAGAGGAATCCATTATAGAGAATTTAGTCAAAAACATTGATGATTTAAATTTCATACGCAATCACCAGGATGTTTTCAGGCAGCATAATGTTTTAACCAACAACACGACACCCAAATTGGAAAATTTAGTTGATATTTTATCGCATTGTCTGTTGGCAGTCAATTCTTTCAATATTAATTGATTTTATTTATTAAAATTTTTAAAACACAATAAAACAATATTTCTCTAAAAACAATCTTCATTTTCCAAATCACTTTCATCACTATTGATTTCTAACTCTTGACGTTCTAACACCACACGCATTTGTTGTATGGTGTCCCATATGGCCAATAGTTTTCTTATATTACATCCTAAATACTCTGCTCTCTGTCCGGCTGATTCCAAATACTCTTCAAAGTTGCGGCTTTCGGTAGGTTGATCACATCCGGTTAGCAAATTCACAAAATTATCTACTATCTTGGTTAAGGCATTTACCATTTCTTTGTTGTACGTATAGGGCGTGGAATTATTATTAGAAGCTGGCTTTAAACTCCTGGAGGCTTCAATTTGTAGCAAAACATTATTCGACTTGTCCAAAACATCTGTAATGGCAGCATTCTGTGTTTTAACAGAAGAGCGGGTTGTTTCTGAAAAAGAAATACGATTGTTTCATTTTTTAATATTTTTTTATTATGACTTTTTACCTACTTAGCTCATTTAGCATTTTGCTAATAAAACATTTTTCGACAGACATTTTTCTAAAGTTTATTAAAAACTTTGGTTCTCAAATGGAATCTGAAAATATTGAAGTTTAATTAAAAATTTACTAAATGTTATCCCGGCAGACTGAAATTTAAATTTGTAAACAAAGACATTTTTAATTTGAAAATGAAGTTAGATACCAAAATGTATTAGATACGATTGTAGATTGTTGTTAAAAAAAAGCCGGCAACTTACACCGACTAAATTTTATTGAGCCGTACGAGCAGTGTTGCCAATAGAGAATTTGGAAATGACACACTGCGTTACCCTGCGGCCACACGATCAAGTTGTTCTTGATAGTCTTTTACATATACTGCTTGTCAAAATTTACAAAAATTGAGAGCTGTGACGTAGGTTGCACTCAATTTACTTTCAAGATGCCATAAAAAAAAACAATTTATAAAGACAAACATGTAATCAGCTGTTAAATTGAAAGTAAATTGACAAACAAATGGAAAGGTGAAATTGAAAGCCATCTCGTGGTCAATTTAAAAAGTGTGAGTGTGTTAGTAAAAAAATGAGAGAGTTGAGTAAATTGAATGGAATTGAAAGGCAAAACTTGATCGTGTGGCCACCAAGTTACACGTTCAAGTTTTCTTGACAGTCTTTTACATATAGTCCCGGTTCACATACGTCAATTTTGACTCGTCAAGTCTTGAGTTTTTAGGAGAAAGGGGAAAAGAAATAACATTCTCTTTTCCCTGCTCTCCTAAAAGCTCAAGACTTGACGAGTCAAACTTTACGTGTGTGAACCGGCACATACTGTCTCTCAAAATTCCCAAAAATTGAAAGCTGTGAAGTAGGCTGCACGCAATTTTTGTGCAAGTAATGCTGGGTACACACTATGCAATGCATTTACGCAATCTAGCAAATAAAATTCCTTTTCATTCATTCCAGATTGCATCAACATCAAAACGTATTGATATTTTGAGATTGCATTGATGTAGATTGCACTGTGTGTACCCAGCATTACTTTCAAGATATCATCAAGAAAACAATGTATAAAGGCAAACGAAAAATGTATTTATTTATTGCTAAATAAATAAAAAAAACCTTGTAATCAGCTGTTTCCTTGAACGTTAATAAAAACACTAAACACTCAAGTTAATAGCAAGTTCGTTTAAATTTTTAAAATTATGAGTGTTTGTGAGTTTATTAAAACTTGAAACGTAGAAAAGTGTAAGTGTATTAAAACTTGAAAGGCAAAACTTGCGGCCCTATGCTCCCCAGAGGAGTAAAAGGAACAAATATATATATATAAAACTTGATCGTTCGATTGCGGGTTCGATTCCCGCCAGAGACTCTGGTTTTGTTCCTGCAGACAAGCGTAGAGCTTCGCGGGATCTCCACGTGCAATAAAGTTTTAAATAATTAATTTTATTAACTGCCAACACTATATGTTCACGTGTGGACCACAGAGGCATTTATTTGCACATATGTATATTAAATAGTTGTTTGAAATAATTCTAAAGAAATTATGTTGGACATAAGCTTTCAAATTTGAATAACCAGTCACTGTTGATAAAATTGAAAAATTATTGTAAAAATATATGTATGTAAGTCAATTTATATTTTATTTATTTAATTCAATCAACATCCGATTTAATAAAATTTTAATAAAATATCAATTTATTAATGAAAAAGTTTTTTTTATTATTTTTTTAAGCACTTTACTTTAGCTGCACTTTTATGCAGGTAACCACAATTGTGTACTTGCACATAAAGGCAGGTAAATACGTTTAAGATAGCAGCACTTTTGATTTATCTGCACAAAAAATCGTATAAAGAAGATTGTCCAATTTTATTAAATTTTAATAAAATATCAATTTATTAATGAAAAAGTTTTTTTTAACACTTTACTTTAGCTGCACTTTTATGCAGGTAATCACAATTGTTTACTTGCACATAAAGGCAGATAAATATGTACATTTAAGATAGCAACACTTTTGATTTATCTGCACAAAAAATCGTATAAAGAAGATCGTCCAGCTAAGTCAAAATTACTGTAATAATTGCGCCGTCTATTTTATCGTCTGCGCCCCATGGTATATACGTTATGACATTATCCACAGAGATCTTAACATCCCTACCATCCAGGAAGAAATTAAGAAGTATTCCGTCAAATACACAGATAAACAAATGGATCCCAACTACCTTGCTCGGAGTCTTAAAAGAATCGAAATTTTGAGCCTAGCTGGCTTTTTTGACACTTGAATGCAATTAAATAACAAACAACAATAAGGATTAAGCTTTGAATACATATTGTAATTTTCGACAAGAAAGATTCAATAAAAAAAAAAATAGAGGGATGACTATTTATGTGGACAAACAAGTAATAAGCCCTTATGACACTACATTTTTAATGCATTGTTCAAGTTTTGGTGAACAGTACAAATGTAATGTAATACAAAAATTTACCAAGTGCTTTTGCAAACATAAACTTTTTTCATATTTTTGCATCTACGTAGAGAGATAAAGTTCTCATCTCAAATAATTTACATACATTGTGACGATTAGATCACTTTTTTCTTAAATACCGTTATTTTCTTGAGAGTATCAAGAATATATGTAGCTTTTTTATTTAATTTAACACCATTTTTTGCGAGGTCGCTGCCACTACTGTTTTTCACATAGGAACTAAATTTCTTTTCTGCGTCCAAGTGAGTGTTGAGCGTTATTAAACTGCATAATATATTTTGTTGTAAAGTGCATTGCTGACGAGGAATTAATTGCAATGCAAAGGTAAATTTCTATGTCGAACACGTGACGCGTAATTCCATTTTATAATAATAAGTGTAAGACAAGTCAACTGTACAAATTGATTTTTGTTGTTTACAGCCTACTTTTGGTGGCCTAAAATCTGACATAAAAAATTTGCACTTAAACACTTCACAAATAGTTTTTCTTTCGTGATAAAAAGTGTCTGTACGTGACGCCAATAATTAAAATATCTGAAATCTTTCAATCTTTGTGCTATTTACAAGCTGTTATTTATTATTTACTGAATTTGTGACTCATCCAAATATGACCGATCAACAACCTTCCAGCAGTGCTGACCGTATGCGAAAACTTCGCGAAAAGCGTAAGAAAGATGATCCAAACTTTAGCTTTAATGAATCGAAGAGAATATAGATATAGTATACACCTGTCCAGGTGCAAATGATTTTGTTGTTGTTTGGGAAAATGGAATTAAGGAAAGGCGTCAGAAGCATTATTTAACTATGTACCTACGGGAAGCCTTCCGCATTTTTAAGGAATTTAATCCTAACATAGAGATAGGATTTTCAAAATTTTGTAGTCTGAGACCTAAAAACGTGCTGCTTATAAAAGACACTCCTTCAGATCAGTGCAAATGTATCACCCATGAAAATTTTATGTACAAAGTGAAAGGCTTAAAACAAAACTACTGTAACGACTGGTGGTGTAAAATGTTATGTGATCCTTCTTTAGATTCTAAGTGCTGGAAGAATGAATGTGACTTCTGTTCTGATGGCAAAAAACTATCACTGTCCATGGACTTAAGCAAAGTCTGCAAATGGAAAGAATGGGAAAAAAATTCAGATAATAAACTTCGTTTAACAACCCATGAAACAAGTTCAGGTGAACTGAAAGACAAACTGATTTATTCATTTAATATTATGATGAACCATGTTAATTTGAAAAGAATCCAAGCCGATGAGTTTCAAAAAGACAAACTAAATGAAAGTGTGCGTATCATTCAAGTTGATTTTGCAATGTCTTTCGCTTGTGAATACCAGAATGAAGTTCAAAGCGCACTATGGTCGCGAACGAGTGTCCTGTTGTTTATCGCTGCAAGTTTTTACGAAGGAAATTGTCAAACATACCTTATATGCTCTGATGCGAATACTAAAGACAAAGATGCAGTTTTTGTTTTTTAAATAAGTTGTTCGACTTAATACATACGGAAAATGAAGATTTACCTTCAGCGGAAATAATTTGGAGCGATGGCCCGGCATCGGAATTTAAAAACCGTTATATGGTAAAATTAATATCAATGCTGAGTGAAAAGTACACAAAGCCCATGGAAAAGGTGTAATAGATGGAATCGGCGGAAATATAAAGAGATTGGTAAGAGAGAAAATGATGAGCCAAAACGAACATATTGTCATCCAGTCAGCTAAAGACTTTGCTGATTTGACTTCTAAAGTAGTTTCAAAAACCGGGGTAATTTACGTGCCATCCTTTGAACTACTAGAAAAAATTGAATCTGAATCACCATGGAATAACACCAAAGCCATAACAGGAATTTCAAACTTTCATTTCATCAAAGCCAATCAAAAGATCGTGGAGTGCAAAAAACATAGATTATCTGCAGACAAAACTGTATTTAAGTATTGAATTTTGTTTATTTTTTAAAAATAATTTCAACTGTGTCGCTTACGTGACGCCATTTGTCTGTACGTGACAAAATAAAAAAATTAATTTTTTCTTATAAATATTTGTTTTATTAAAAATGTATTACCATCATAAGTAAGCATGGTTGTTACTTGTAATTTCTTTCTTAGACATCTTTTTTCTATGTGTAATCGATTCGCTGAAATTTGGATTTAACCATTACTATTTTAAATGTTGATTGACTCAAGCTGTCGCACACGTGACGAAGTTTGTTCTCGTTTTTTTTTTAATATTTTATGAATTATTCAAAACAAGTTCTATGTAGGATTGAAGACTACCATGCACTTTAATTAATAGAAGAAAAAAAATGAAATCCGATTTACCAATTAGAAGTTGTATGTAAAATAAGTGCTAAAAAATAGTTGAATTTGTCTGTACGTGACGGTGGAATGTCCCAATACATTTTTCTTTTTTAAATAGGAGCACGAGGGGAGGTGGGGGAATTTCTGCCACTCTGGAACTACCTCACAGGTTTTAAGGAAATTTTTTAACATAGCTGGATGAGATAAACTCACTGTTTATTGTTGGTGTTTTGTTTAAGCTTTGATATTGTTACAAGTAGAATTTTGAGTGCTTAAAATTCTTATTCGCTTTACAGTTTTATTTGTATATTTTTAGGTTTTCTTAAATGTTGATATTTTAATTAGGCTAAAGTTCAACAAATTTAATTTTCATTAAATTATTTTTATGAAGAAAGGAATTTTAAAACATGAAAATTAATTAAAATCAATTGTGATCTAATAAAAGCGTCATGTTTGATCGCAGAAGTGTAATACTTTGTCAAGAGATGTAGTTCAATGGCATTCATAATAACCAATCAAAAACACGATTTTGAATATAAAAAATAAAAAAGTGTTGACTTTGTCGCCAAAATAGTAGACAAAACTGATAACTTGGAGACACTTGTACCCAGGTTTCCTTCAAGGGTGCTGTTTGGTTGGTCTTTAAAAAATCTTGACAAAACATATTCTTTCTTGCACTGGAAATTCCAACTCAGCCTAACTCAGAATCCAACTAAATTTTACAACATTAAAATTTGCTGCAGTTTATGGCTTAGGAAGCTGATTTTTGAGAATGGGTATATATAGGGCCTATGGTAAATTATAAACCTAAGTATCTTCCCGAAGTTTTATTTCTTGTCTTCGCAAATTTTAGTATAAAGTTTTGCGGTTTAAGGCGTGGTAAAGTGTTTTCCGAGAGTATGGTTTATATGGGGCGTATGATAAATAGACTCGATCGGCACAAAATCTAGTGGTGTGATTTCGAGTCTTATAGAAGTAGATTATGTTTAATTTCTCAACAAAAGCATTATTCGTTACGCTTTTAGCAACACTAACATGATTACCGAGAGTGGTCTTAATATGGAGACGTATGTAGGTAAATTATGGACAAATTTTAACGAAATTTAGGGACATATAAAACGAATTTTTTGAAATTAAATAACAATCGTTGCATTTTGCCACCAATTTATAACAATCGGTGCATTTTGCCACCAATTTATGTTAGTTTTTGTCAATTTTTGTATGGAGGTTGTTTCACATTTCCGGACATAACCCTTTTCCTACTGAACCGATTATGCTGGAATTCATGGAACTGCCTCGAACTATAAACAATTTGACTCCCTAATGGATTAAGTCTTAGAATTACTGAAGGACCCAGAATATATATACTTTATGGGATCTTGATAAACATTTAAAAAGATCTAGATAAATATCTTAAAAGATTTACTTTGAATGATAAACTTATACCTTCATACACCACTGCTGATTAAGGGTTTAAAAAAAAATATTAAGCCTTATTCCGGTTCCAGTGTCGTTTTTTGTAGAAGATTAAAGAACAGAGGCTGTGTGTCACTTTAATCTATTAAAAAAACGACACTGTCGATGACGATAACCGGAATAAGGCTGAACTTTTACTACGCCTAAAAAAGAAATACGTTTTGTTTATGGTATTGGTAGGAATCTGTTTTAAATTTCATTAAAATCTCTGAGGTAGTTCCAAAGGGGCAGAAATTTCCCACCACCTCCCCTCGTCCTCCTATTTTTCAAAAATATCTTACTAATTTGTCGATATAAGTAGACATTCAGCTATGTGAAAATTTTCCTTAAAATCTGTGAGGTAGTTGTATAGCTCCGGAGGGGTAGTAAATGCCCCCAAACACCACGCGTGGTCCGAGTTTTGGAAAAATGTATAGACTAAAACCATCTTCACTTCCACTTGTGGTCCTATTTATTAAAAAAAAGGGATTGCTTTAGTGTCCATATATGTAGGGATCTATTTGTTTTAAATTTCATTAAAATCTATGAGGTCATTTCTGGCGGGCAGAAATTGCCCCCAAACATCGGTTCAGTGGTTCCAGTATATAGAGTGGTTGAGTGGTTCCAGTCTATAAAGGACATACAAACATTTTTGGTATTTTATCTATATAGAGTAAGTAAATAAATAAATAAAACATTTTGGGCAAAAATCCCGGAAAAATTACTTTATTTTCCGCTTTCTCTTTAATCTGAAAAGTGCGGAAAAAAGGAACTCTAACCACAACACAAAATGTAAAATTCTTGTAATCATAAACAAAACTTTGACGGAAGACTAGACAAACAAAACTAGAGATAAAAATCATCATGTGGCGTATTTAATTACACCTGTTTATTTTAACATGGGTATTCCATTTTATTTAATTTTGTTTAATCATTTTATATTTATTTTAATGAGTTCAAATTATATTTGTCCTTTTTCATTTTATATTATATTCTTATTAAATTTAATAATTGTTTTACAAAAACACATTTATTCATAAACATCTTCCTTGTCGGCGACATACTTAATGATATCGGCAGGTCGCAATAATTTTTCGGCATCTGAATCGGGAATTTCAAACCCGAATTCATCCTCCATGGCCATTATAACTTCAACGTGATCCAAGGAATCAAGCCCTAAATCATTAATAAAGTGAGACTCAACACGGAGCTAAAAATTTAAATAAAATTCAAATATATTAAAAAATGAAATAAGCGTTGTTAGCAAGGAAGCAAAAGGCCTGGCAAAGGCAAAAAACATTTACCTTACTTGGGTCAATCTTGTCATACAATTTCAAAACGAGCAAAACTCGTTCATTAATCAATTTCAGTGATAGTGGAGGTTTAGCCGAGTATTTTCGTGCAATTTGCCATTGCCAGTTATTGCTCCTCTAACCGAAAAATAAAAACGAAACAAAGAACACATTAATATGATTCAATGTACATAAATTACCTTATCACTAGTAACTTTGTCATAGGAAGTCACCACTTTTAAGACACGATCTTTAATATCTTCCATTGTCAATTTGTCGGAATAACAACGTACCTGTACGTTGTTAGAACATACCTTTAAAAATTTCTAAATAAGGAAAATCAGTACAAAATTTATTTAGTACATTGTTGTCGACACTATATAGAAATATGGTAGGTTAATTTAATAACACTGGTTGGCAACAAAAAAATTGTTTAAAAAAATATATATGCAATATAAAGATTTTAAGGACTTAACTCGAATAATAATACATTGCAGCATCACTTGGAAAGTTTTGACCGATTTGGATAATGTTACCAGAAAATGATTAGGAATAAGCCATTTTGACTTTAGTTTTTTTTTATTTTAACAGTTACGGAAAAAGTGGTGTAACCATTTCTTTAAACTGAATGCTGTCAAAATAATAAAAAAAATTTTACATTTTTACCATTTATTTTGAGTTAATACTATCTTTATTATCAAGTGCGATATGCAAATATATTAAAAGGCTTTTTAAAATTTGTACATTAGACCGTACCTTAAAAAAAATGTTTCCCCCTACATTCTCTGTGATATAAAGTATTTTTGCAAGGTTTCGAAAAAAAAAAATTTTTTTTTGGACGAACGTAGGGGTCGCCATTATACATTTTTGTTATAATGTGATTAAGTTGGCTTAAGCAAATGTGCGAATACATGTTAATTATATGAGGCAAACGATATTGAACTTAATGAAACTTTTTGCTAAGTTTAGTAAAACTGTCATTTGCTTAAGTAAGGTGCGAATCTAATCGCACATTCCGTACGAAATCAAATGTTTTTTTTATTTTGTTTTTTTAAATACATTTGAGAGACTTTTGACAGTAGGTTAAGCAAGGCTATGCATATTACGTTTAGGCCTTTAGTCATTTCCAATCCGATCTTAAATTATGATATATCAATGTTTTTGACTCGAGACCTTTTTTGCATTTAGAGGTCATTGACCGAAAGTATCTCGTCCAAGTATTTATCCACCAGATCTCTAATCGTACCACCCTAACGTCAGAAAATTAAAGCCCGAAAGAAACTATTACATTTTGTCCCTAACATTTTCCATTCTTTATACCCACCCCTATGGGAGATACAAATATGACGTTTTACGAAATTCTTAAATTTAATTTAAATTTTTCATCTTTTGTGAATAAAATCAAAAGTTGTAGACAGATTTTAATCATTTATAGTTTGCACCGCATCTCATTAAATCCCAAACTGCCGACTGTTCTGCAGGAATTGTAGAAATGCTTCCTTAGCAAAAGTTAAATAGTTTCTACCGATTTTTAATATTCTGACATCATGGTGGTACATTACGTTCGGCAAAAATAATGTTCTCAAGGTATGATGAAATTTATTAGCAAAACCGCCTTATTTCGGGCGAAATATAAGTCAGCCCATAATAATAAATAAGGAACAAAATTCACATTTTTATGATTTAGGTATGGCTTATTTTATTCGTGGGCTTTTAATAAATGATATTTTTTGATAACAAAGTAGAAGTGCCAAAGTAGCATGAAAAACCAAATTTGTCGCATCCAATTATGTAGTTATAATATAAAAAAATATGTTTTGGATGATAAAGGAAATTTTATTCTTTATCATTGGTATGTAGTATCTTGATTAAAAATCGGCGAAATCATGCTCAAGTTATGATGAAATGTATTACCACAACCGCCCTATTTCGGGTGAGATATTAGTCCGGTCCATAAAAAAACTAGACTATAAAAAAAAACTAAAAACGGAATAGGATTCAGCACGCTAACGACTTTTTTTTGTTTTTTGCCGCCCAGTGTACCTAATAGGTTATATGTAGATAATTTCTTCAAATGTATGTACATTACTTCTTTTGTTTTAAACATTTCAAATTTAACACGGGTTTCATTTGTAATAATATAAAATCTGATAACGCAAGTTCTTGTAAACAGCCATTAAAAATAAATCTTATACCACAAATCCTCTTTTCGTTCTTAGTTGGAAATTTGAGGTTAGGGTTTTTGTTGCACTGTAACTAGTTTTTGATCTTTGTTTCAATTTATCCTTTAACTTTCAACTTACCTGTGCAATACTATTGCACATGGCGGGCATGGCAATTCTGTGCATTAAACGGATCTGTGGTTGAATAGTGACCGCACGGATTCCATTTGCGGCTCTAACCAAACGGGCACATTTACGGGCAGTTTGTGTTAGCAACATTTTCCGAGAGCCTAAAATAATTTTACACAATTTTTGTACAATATTTTTTCAATTATAATTGAATTGTTTTAGAAATTTAATTAAACTTTACCCCAAATTTGTAAGAAGAATATTATGTAAAAACTTCTGCAAAACTTGTGTGTTCTCCACAAAAAAAAATTAAACAGAATTGTCAAAAATATTGGGAATTTTATTATGTTGCTAAATAACCTGATGTTTTTATGACATTTTACGAATGTAGAAGAAAATGTTGCCAGACTGTTAGCTAAAGCAGAGTACGTACCAGAGAATGACAACAAGTACCCATAAGAAAAATATACAGAGGTATTTACCCACGCTTTTCGTTATTGTGTATACACATATTTATAACACAAATAATAAAAACAGCTATGGTTGTGCGTTGCAAAAAGTATGGTTATTACAAGGTATATTTATAGCTATAAATATACCTTGGGTTATTAATTATACTTATGCACGGCAATATCTTCACGCACCCATATTCAGTAAACAAAAATACATGAATATTATGCCGATATTATTCAATACCCATGAATGTGTTTTGGTTATCTGCCATACATATGAAATATCAATGTTTAAAAAAATACCTTCAGTATTTATGACACTTCTGGGTAAAAATGAAAAAAAATAGTTTTTTTTTATGAAAAATGTGCTTTGATCACTAGGCAGGTATGGGACTATGTAAATCTTTTTAATGATGCATAAAATAAATTTGTCCGTAACATCAGCAGTACCTATGTAAAACTACACATAAGATATACATTTTTATAAAAAAAATAGGACCACGAGGGGTGGGAAGGGGCAAGTTCTGCTCTCCGAAGCTATCTAACAGATTTTAATGAAATTTAAAACATTGATATATCTATATTTATATAGACACATAAGCTATATATTTTTTAAAAAATAGGACTAGGAGGGGGATAGGGGGCAATTTCTGCTTCTCCAAAACTATCGAACAGATCTTAATGAAATTTAAAACATAGATAGATCCATATTTAATTATATAGACACATAAGCTATGTATTTTTTAGAAAATAGGACTAGGAGTGGGGTAGGGGGCAATTTCTGACAATTCAAAACTATCGAACAGATCTTAATGAAATTTAAAACATAGATAGATCCATATTTATTTATATAGACACATAAGCTATGTATTTTTTAGAAAATAGGACTATGAGTTGGGTAGGGGCCAATTTCTGACAATCCAAAACTATCCAACAGATTTTAATGATATTTAAAACATAGAATGGTCCCTACTTATATACACACCTTAGCTATGTATTAAAAAAAAGGACCACGAGGGAAGCTCGGGGGTATTTTCTGCCTATCCAAAACTATCCAACAGATTTAAATGAAATTTAAAACATAGATAGATGTTTTGTTATTTGGACACAGTAGCTATTTTTTTTTTTTTTTTTGTCAAACTATGACATAAACCTAGACAAACAATGCAAGAGCAAAAAATCGTCATCTGGCGTAGTGCTGTCACCTCTTTATTTCATATTTAGCTATAAATATACCTTGCTATGTGCGTTTGTGTTTCATTTCAATTTTTTTGTATTACATAGCAACTGATGATTGCTTGATTTCTGGCTTTTTTGTTTGTATTTTTTTTTTTCCTTTACCAAAGCAATCATTGTCGGAACAAACACACAAACATCTTAATTGACAAACGAAGCTAAACGATGGTATAAATAACAAAGCACGATGTGCATTATTTGAATGAATTCAAACCAGCAGCGAATGTGTGCGGTTGCGCAAGTTCATGGCGAATTAACTACAGGTGGTGTCGAAACGACATCTGATTTTGACAGTTCGAGCTTATTTGTTTTGATTTGTTAGTGTTTTGCTAATAATGGTTGACATATCGAGCTAATGGCACCATGGTGGAATAAGCAGGTGGCATCGTTACGGCAACAAATACAACATTACACCAAAAATGGAAATTACATCACCGTTTACGTCAAAAAATACATTAAACAAAAATCAAAGCGTGCCGCTGAACGTGATGAAATAAAAAAACATTTAGACAATTTTTATTTAATTATGGTCAATATCTTATTTATTTTAATTTAAAATTATCAAAAACTTTAATAAAATACAATAATCACAGCACAAAACGTGGACTTTTTGTAAACATAAACAAAACTTTGACATAAACCTAGACAAACAATGCAAGAGCAAAAAATCGTCATCTGGCGTAGTGCTCACCTGTTTATTTCACCATTAATGGCACTAACAATGCAATGCAAAAAACCCTATGTTGATTCTGTTTTTTTTTTTGGATTGTTGTTAGGCTTGCCAACCGTACTTTATAAGAAAGTATTGTACGTTATTTCGAGTAATTGTACTCTATACTTTATGAGAACAATAAAGTACGCGAAAATACTTTATTTTTTCGCATGATTTGATTCATAAAATTATAATACTTATTGTACAAGTTTTTTTAGAAAAAGTAAAGAACAACAAATTAATATTAGTTAGGGCCATTTGTTGATGTTTTTTTTTATATTGGCAGGACGATTTAAAAAAAAAAAAATAATCCGACAGCACTATTTCACTTGTTTGTTTTGTACAATAACTGCCTGTTTTTAAAACCAGAGTGCAAAATTCTTTAAAATTACTGCCTGCTTTTTTCTTATCAAAATCTACTGGCAACATATTTTGCTTGCATTGACGACATAAAATATTAAATTCGAAAGAAAAATACAATATTTAATGATAATTTTGTATTTTTTATGATGTGATAGTGTTTTTTAATACAGCTTAACAGTTTATAGAATAATGGGAGCAGAAAATTTTTAGGTTGATTTGCGCAGGATAATATTGGATCACAGACCTATAGTTTCTTAAAAAAATTTTCTTAGAATTTCGCGTTGATTGATTTTTTGCTATACGATTTGTGACGAAAAAAATTGACCCACCCTAATGTACATGTTAAAGCAAAATGTAAACAACTTTTGACATCATAAATGAATAAAGAAAATAAACATCTGGCTCCTTGCGTAGACCTTATGGATGGACCGTTACTATTGCAAAAATATTTCCAGTCTTCGCCGTTAGTTCCCCCTATTTAGTGATAACTTTCGAGGCGATTACTTCTGTTGGGGTAACATGACGTCATGGAGTCTTATATTTTTGTTTACAAAGATGTTGACTAAAAATTGCAAAATAAATGAAAATTTTTAATCTAGTTTCAATAATTAAATGTAAATACTTGTTTTATAGCAATTTTAAGTGAGTAGATTAAAAATGTTTTGCTTAAGTGTTCGCTGTCTGAAAAGTAGTTTTAAACTTGACAATATTACGCTGGAAAAATTACGTAACAATGTTGCGCTAACAGCTGCACACCAACTCAGATGTGTACACAATAGCAAAAATTTCAGCACCGCCATCATCTCTAGCCTAAATAAAAGCAATAAAAGTACTGCAATAAAAGGAAACCTAAAAATGTTGCGTTATTCTGCCAATACAATAATGACGCATTTCAAGGAACTCAGCATGTTAGACTATGATGTCATAGGTTTCGATTTGGATGGAACTCTTTTGAGATATGATCTTAACAACATGGTAGTATTGGAGCATGAGTTACTAAAAGAGTTTTTGGTCAAAGAAAGGAACTATCCTAAGGAATTATTAGGCCAGAAGTTTAAAGGAGATTTTTTGCAAAAAGGTCTAATTATTGATTGTGAGCGTGGAAATATTTTAAAACTAAGTGAAAATGGGACCATATTAAAAGCATCACATGGCACTAGGTTTATGGCTGATGATGCAATTTGTCAAGTCTATGGTGATGAACGAAAATGGGATATAGCTCAAGAATATATAAAGGATCCTTTGTCCGCCTGGAATGGGCCTATAGCAGAAAAGTTAAGAACGCTTTTGGATTACTTTGATATTGGGGCTTCATTAGTTTTTGCCCAAACAGTGGATATCTTAGATAAATTATCGCCTAATGAATCCACTTTGAGTAAAAACGACTATAAAATATGGCCTGATATGCTTGCTGGTCTTATTAGAATCTACAGTCGTGAACATTTTGCTTCAGGAGAAAGTGCTTACTTTGAGGCTTTAAAGGGAAATCCGGATAAATATTTATTGAAAACAAACAAAAATGTAATTAAACTCTTAAAAGATTTAAAAGCCTCAGGAAAAGCTTTATATTTGCTGACAGGATCTAATATAGATTTTGCAGATTTTACTGCTTCCTACGCTTTAGGACCACAATGGCGTGAGCTTTTTGATTATATAATTGGTTTTGCAAAAAAACCTGGTTTCTTTTTTGCCCAAAGACAATTTCTTATAATTAAAAATTTGAGAGAAATAGAGGGAAGTGAATTGCCTCTCAATAATCTGCTTAAACCGAATTCTTGCTATAGCCAAGGCAATTGGCAGCAACTTAAAGAATCTATGTGTAAACAGATATTACATAAAAAACCTGATCAAGTAAGATCCTTATATGTAGGCGATAATCTAATACAAGATGTTTTTGCACCCAATACTATGGCCTCTATGGAAATTTTAGCTCTGAGTGAAGAACTACTAGAACATGACAATAATTACGATTTTAAATCTATAGTACATTCACCTCTATGGGGTTCATATTTTAATGATGGCGATGGTACACCCACTTTGTGGTCTAAAATTATAGAAAAGTATTCACAATTGTGTGTATCAGACATGGATGTGGTGGCCAAAATTGGCGTTAAACAAAAAATACAATGTGAAAATAAGGAGGGCTATTTTCCCAAACAACCAAAAGGTCTTTTAATTCGTTAAAAAAAATAAAGCTTAGTGGTGATTTTTAAAGATATATAAAATTTTTATTTTAGATATATTAAGATTATAATTACAATTTGACTGTGTTCAAGTACAAATATGCTAGCTACATATGTTTCTACATAGCTTTATATAAATAGTTAATAAGTAACATTGTGGTACTTTTGTTTTTTAGAATTACAAATATTTAATTTACATATCGAAAAGAAAGAAGAATAAATTTCCATTTTATTCATAAAGTTTTTCGAATCTTTTTTTCTATCCTAATATTTTTTTATAAAACATTTTATTTTCAGATGCTAATTTTGTAGAATAGGTATAAAGCAAAGAGTTTTACTTTTATACGGATAGTCTTTATTTTTGGTTTAAAAAGGTAAACTTTTTAATAAAGCTTGTTGTATTTGTTTCTATTTACATATGTACATAAATAAAAGATTTAAAAAACAAATAATCTCAGATATACAATACGAAAAAAATTTGTATTTTTATTTTTACATTGTACGTATGTATGTATTATTATGGTAATGATTTTTAAAATATACCTTTTTGTTACATAAAACATTTTTTACAAAAAATAATCACCCAAATGATTCTTTTCAGATCAGTTTTGATGATTAAAAACTGATTTATCACTTGAGTGATTGAAAAAGGATTTATATATGATTCATTTATATGTTTAAATAATGATTTAAAATTTTTGTTTTTGCCAAATGGAAAAAATAAAAATAGAAACTTTCATGTCAGCCAATGAAATAAAAAGCTTGGCTTAAAAAGAAGCACATAAATTATGGACAATTTATGAACATAAATCTTAGTGCAAATTGTTTGTTCTCTTCTTTGCGAAAAACCAATTACTTTTGTTTGGTTCAAAAGCAATAATGGTGCTGATTTTTTTGGAGAAAAATTAAAAAACATGACAATTAAAAAATTATATAAAATGCATATAACCAAAAACTATATAATTTATGATTAAAAAATGAGACAAAAACGATTCAATAATGATTAGAAAAACTAATATAAAAATGATCAAAATGGAATCAGAAAATTGTATCACAAATGATTCTTTCAGGTGATTCTTTGGTAGGGTACCATTTTCTCACAACGAGAGTATCATTTATGATTGAAAAATGAGCTCATATACGGGTATTTTGCCCCTTAAGCTGATTCCTAAATGATTAGATTATGATACAAAATGCTAGCTGGGTACAACACAATACGTCAATAAGTATTTAAATTTTTTTTCTTTTCAGAATTTTATTTTTTAAATGTGTTATGTTTATATTTTTTTTTTTTATTATTTTTTATAAGACTATGTACATAAATAAAACAAAGTAGGTAGCATGGTGAAATAAATATTCCACCATGGTAGGTAGAGCTTAAAAAAATTTGACGAAAAATTTCAAAAATTGCGTGACCACTAAATTGATCTACTTTTAACTTGCGTTTAATTAGTTCTTGTTGATCTCCTAAACTTGATTACGGAAAAAATACGCCCTGCAATAAAGGAACTAGTTTTGGGATAAAAGGATAAAAAAATCTGATATTAAAATCTTTTAGTCCCAATTTACAATGTTGAAATTTCTTGCCATACAGACGCAGTTTGTTGATAAGGGGGCGACGCTGTATGCGTGACACACTTAACTTTTTCCTCCTTCCCCTACAAACTTCGTATGTCCGGCAAAAAATGTCCACATAGTAAATTGGGAGTTAGGGGTTTATTCTTAAGCTATGGTCACATTTAAAAATATTTGACGCCCCACACGTAACCACTATTTTTATTAAATTTTTATATCGTTGTTTAATTAGTTAAAGCATATTTTATTTTATTTATAATTACATACCTATGTGTATATAAAAGTTATTAACTTTAATTGGTAAATACGTCCAATTTTAAGGGCGTTCAACAGCCATGGCAATACCCATGCCACCGCCAATGCACAAGCTAGCAACACCCTTACGACCACCAGTACGTTCCAAAGCATATAACAAGGTAACCAAGACACGGCAACCAGAGGAAGCGATAGGGTGACCTAAAGCAATAGCACCACCGCTAACATTAACTTTAGAAGCATCTAGTTGTAAATTTTTTAATACGGCGAGTGATTGGGCAGCAAAAGCTTCATTTAATTCATACAAATCAACTTCGTCTTTAGACCAGTTTGCTTTGGCAAGCTTTATTTTGATGAAAAATGTATAGAAAAATTATTTTTTAAAGATTTCTTACAAAAATTACGTACAACTTTTTGAACGGCAGTTACTGGACCAAGTCCCATTAGTTCTGGCTTAATGCCGGTCTGAGCCCAAGCTACAATTTTAGCCAGAGGCTTGATATTACGCTTTTCAACTTCTTGTTGTGACATAAGCATTACAGCTGCGGCAGAATCATTAATACCGGAAGCATTACCAGCTGTGACAGTACCATATTGCTAAAAAATGCAATTAATTATTTATAAAGCTTATTTTATTTTAAACCTTACTGGTATAAAAAAAGGTTTCAATTTTTGTAGATTTTCCAATTTGGCACCATATTTTATGTATTCATCCTTATCGATCACTGTAGTGCCTTTGCAATTAACAATTTCAACTGGAGTTATTTCTTTAACAAAATAGCCATTTTTCTGAGCTTCTTCAGCTAAATTTTGAGAACGTACTGCTGAGATGTCTTGTTCTTCTCTAGTGATATTAAACTCTTTGGCAATATTTTCTGCTGTTAAACCCATATGAATGTTATGCATGGCATCGGTAAGACCGTCATAAATCATTGTATCGACCATTGTACCAGGACCCATTTTAATTCCATTGCGCAAGTGCATCACATGAGGAGCTAAACTCATAGATTCTTGACCACCGCAGACAATTATATTCGAGTCACCACAACGTATGGACTGATATCCTAAAACCACAGTTCTAGAAGTAGGTAATTTAAATCGAAACTTTAGTCAATTTGTTTTAAAAAATCAACTTAACAATTATACTAACTTTAAGCCAGATCCACATAACATATTTAAATTATATGCAGGAACTTCTATAGGTAGACCAGCTGCTAATACAGCTTGTCTGGCAGGATTTTGTCCTTGGCCAGCTGCGAGGGACTGAAAGTTAAATACCTATTAATTATTTTAATAATACATTTTATATCCCATTCACCTGTCCCATAATTACTTCCTCAACATCTTTAGCCTCAACACTTGATCTTTTTAATAGATCCCTTATGACAATTGCTCCCAAATCGGAAGCTTTTAATTTAGATAGCGAACCATTAAAACTTCCTTTAAATAAAAAATACAGTAAAAATTAAAGAAAGTTTTTGCGACGTGTTAACAAACAATAAAATAAAAGAGAAAGTTACTTATATACAAATGTAGTTTCATTAAGTGGCATCAATAGCTCACTTTGTTTAAAATATTTTTAATATAAAGGCACAATAAAATGCGGAAACTGAATAATAAATAAACAAAAATCGCAACTTACCAATAGGTGTTCTGGCCCCGGCTACAATAAATACTTCGTTGCGGCTCATCTTGTTTTGAATTAAATTTAAAAAAAATATCTCACTTTTTGTTCACTTCATGACCAATTTTTAAGGTGTATGCAGAACTACAATAATGCAAGTATAGAAAAAACAGATGCTTTTTTTGTATAAAACATGATAAAGATGTCAAAAACTGCACTGCATTTGTTGTGTAAAAAGTGATAAGTTGTCAAAAAAGCCACAAAAACAATGGCATGAAAAAACACAACTCTGCAAAAAATCAGCAGGCGTTTTGCATGGACCAATCCATGGTGAAATTACTACAAGCACTACGGCATCTGGTAAGTCTGCTTTCACACGTTTCATCTTTTGATGCTCAACTCCTATGTTTTTGGGTGAGGGAAGAAAGAAGAAAGGGGGTTAGTACGGAGATGCCTGTACTCGGTCAGTACGCTTTGTGTTTTTATTCGTTAGTATATGCACAACGATGGCTGCGTGTAATTTTTTCTTTCTTTTTCTCTTTGATTTGCTGTTATTAAAATTATTGTTGTTTTGAAGCGTAAAAAGTTGAAACCCGTTGCTGCGTGTGATTATATTGGCATCTTTAAAAGGGAATTGAAAAGAAGTTGAGCATCAAAAGATGAAACGTGTAAATTCAGACTAATTTTTTGCTTAACTGTGGTGAAAACCCAAAAATGTCATTTTTTTTTTGTTTATGTTTACATTCTTGAAAAAAAATTTAAAAAAAATCATTTTTGTGCGGTTTTTAAATGAAAATTGTGCATAACAATTAAAATATTTGCAAAAAATAAATCGTATGTGGTTTTTATATGTGCGTTTTAGTTGTTTTAACAGTTTTTTTTTTCATAATAAATAAAAACAGAAATAATTGTGTATGTGACCACGTCGTGTGTACGTTTGAAAAATGTGTATATTTTTGGTATGCGCTTGTGCGCCACTTTCTTTAAACCTCCAAAGGACTTGTAGTGAAAAAAAAGTGGAAAAAAATTGTGTTAATTCAAAAAACATTCAAATTTTAAGTATGAATCAAGGCGAATTGGTATGAATCTTTTAGTAATTTTTTCATAATATTTTTCCTTTTATTTGTTGCAGATCAGCGTTGCCACTGAAAATTTTCTATTTGACCAGTTTTCTATTTTTGATACATTTAAGCAAGTTTAGTTATAATTAACTACCAGTTATAGCTGTTAGTTTAATACTTATTTTTTATATACCTTTAATATAAATAATTACTTTCAATTATTTAAGCTTGAGGTCTTTTTATTTATAAAATATTCTTTTATTTCTTCAATATTTCGCTAACCTTTGGTACCTTTAATATAAAATTAAAATTTGTTTTGCTTCTACTGAAAATTTTTAAATTTTGAGTTAACATGGAGCCGTAGGTAAATTATGGACCGAACTTCACCATATCTGGTGTCATAAAAAGGTTTTTGTTGAAATTTAATGACAATCAGTGCATTCCTCTACAAATTTATGTTAGTTTTTAGGGAGGTAGTTTCACATTTGGAAGCTTAACTCTTTTTCTAATAAAAATATCTTTGAAGAACTAGAAACATTTTGTAACCCGAACGGCTAAATCGACTTAGAAGACCCAGAATATATATACTTTATGGGTTCTTCGATGAATATAAAAAAAAAAAAAATCACATAGAATGATAAACGTAGTAATATGATAAATTAAATTTCTCCTTAATGCACAATTTGACAACAAGTGGGAAAATTTCATAAACAAAATACATGGGGCTTTTTGTAGTTGTAGAGTTGCACTTACCTTGTGTAAATTCGCCTTGTTTGTGACTTTTCTATTTCACACATATCCATAGGGATGGGCAAATTGAATAAATATATCGATATATATCGAATTGATATTTTTATAGAGTATAGATAATAATTATTTCAAAAATATCGATATATCGAATTATTTTACTGAAACTATTACCAAATTAAAAAATTTAATATACCTTTGTACAGACATATTTATGAACCAACATACTATATGTAATTACATTGTTACTTTTTATTGTTTCATTTTATTTCAAAAAATTAATAAGAACAAAAAATTCAATCAAAACAAAAAATTCAATAAAAACAAAAAATTCAATTATAACAAAAACAAAAGGGAAGAATATAAAAAACCATATGAAATCTAAAAAAAGTATATTACGAAAAATTTAAATGGAAGTAAATAAGTCATGGAAGAACCAACTTAATTTAAAATTTGAATTGCACCCCAAAAGTACCAACTTTAACTAGAAACGTTTTTGATTGCTTAAGTCAAACCAATAATCATCAGATATGGACATCAGGAGCACTCTCTGTTTTATGTGCTCTCCCTCCTGTCAATCTGCTTCTTGTATCCGGCACTGCTTCTTAAGGCTTGATTACACTATCTCATAAGTCTTACGTATTCCATAATACTTTGTGAGATAGAAATCTAATGAGTTTTGTCGCGACTGTCCAAAAATCTAATTTAACATGACAGTTTGTGTTTACACCATCACACAAAGTATAAACACTCACATGAAATAAAATGCAACCCTGATCCAATGAAAAGTATTATTGTTTAGAAGTTTTTCAAAAAACGATGAAGTCGCATGAGATGTCAAACTTTTTTCATAATACTTGTAATTTTCGTGACACATTGCGTTCACACTATCACACTTTGTCATATTACTTGAGTTTGACATGTATTAATACAAAGTATAATAGTGTAATCTAGCCTTTAAAAATGCCAATCATTTTATTTCTTCATATTAGTTTAAAAAACATATGATGCATGCAGTGATGCCAATTATTAAAAAAACATATTGTTTTAAAAACGGCTAAAATTTCAAGTTTTTAATGAAGACTGACTTTAAAAAATATCGAATTCGATAGTCGTTTTTCAATATTGATATATCGGCATTTTAAATATCGGCGATATATATCGATTATTTTTTTCTTAATATCGATATTTTGATATATCGACATTTTTGCCTATTCCTACATATTCATAGTTGTGAATAAAACAATATCATATGGAGCAAGGCGAATTCATGTAAACGGTGGTGTCGATACTACAACAAGTAACAACAACTAAAACACAACAATGTATTTTTTTGTTGCTTTCGTTGATCCATATGTCAAAATCACAAGGAACTTTTGACATTTCTCTCTCTAATTAAGAAAAAAAATTAGCACAGCTGTGTTTTCAACGCCACCTGAAAAATGAATTCGCCTAGCGAGTACCAGGTATCAGCTATTCAAATAGTCACTATATTTACAACCCTAAATCGTTAAATTAACATCACTTTACAAGTGAAAAATTGTTTCTCTACTGTGCAAAAAAGAAATAAGAAAAAATAAAAGAATTATAGATATTTTATACCTTAAAATTAGAAATTATATTTTTATTTTAATAAAAAACAAAAGCACACTATAAAAAACACAAATTTTACATTGATAAGGCTCAACAGTTTTAAAAAGTTTAAAAGCGAAAACAAAATATAAAAAAATTTAAAATGCAAGCAATCAAGTGCGTCGTGGTGGGTGATGGTGCAGTCGGTAAGACCTGTCTACTCATTAGCTATACAACAAATGCTTTTCCGGGAGAATATATACCCACCGTATTTGATAACTACTCGGCCAATGTTATGGTAGATGCTAAACCTATCAATCTAGGTTTATGGGATACAGCTGGTCAGGAAGATTACGATCGTCTGCGCCCTCTGTCGTATCCTCAGACAGATGTATTTCTTATTTGTTTCTCCCTGGTAAATCCGGCTTCATTTGAGAATGTAAGAGCAAAATGGTATCCAGAGGTTCGCCATCACTGCCCCAACACACCCATTATATTAGTGGGTACTAAATTGGATTTACGGGATGACAAAAATACCATTGAAAAGTTGCGAGATAAGAAGCTAGCTCCAATAACTTATCCACAAGGTTTGGCTATGGCCAAAGAAATAGGAGCTGTTAAATATTTAGAGTGTTCGGCTTTGACACAGAAAGGCCTAAAGACTGTATTCGATGAAGCTATACGTTCAGTATTGTGTCCAGTTTTGCAGCCTAAGTCCAAACGTAAATGTACGTTACTATAATTTAACAAAAAATCGGGGAATTCTTAAAGAAAAGCACACTAACACAAAGATTTAATAACAACACATAACACCATACTTTCAAACAAAGAAATTAAACAAGAAAAACATAAAGGAAACCGTTTTTAACACTTGGAAAGAAGAACGGATGAAAGTACACAAAAAAAAGAAGAAAATTTGAATCGCCAGCCAATATTTATATATAAAAAAAACAAACAATACCAATTTTTTGTACACTAAATGTAGCAATAGTCAATAAAAGAAGTCAATATGGTCTTCCAGACCTTGATAAACTAAACATTGTCACCAGGTCAACGTGTTTTAACGTTAAAAACCAATCACCAAAATCCAACAATGTCCCAATTTGAAAAAACCCTAAGCAATCCACTCACTATTTCTAGCTAAACAAAAGGACATTAATTATGACTAACTCGTGTTTACATATACATCCATATACATATATAAATGTAGTAGGTGTAAACAAAAAAAGTTGATAAATGTTTTCATTTTGTTTTTACGATCTGTAAGTTTCAATTTCAATTTCCCCCTTCTTTATTTCTATGAAATCTAAAAGCATAAGGAAAAAGTTTTTTTTTTGTAACTTAGAAATTATTTCTTGTAACGGTATGTTTTAAAAAGATTTCTACAACAGCATTTTCAGTTTTATTTTAAAACCAACTAATCAGGTATGTGTGATGGAAATCGATTTGGAAAACAAAATTCAAAACTTAAAATATGGTTTTTTATATCTTTAAAAATTTATTTCTATAATGTATTATTTCGTGCCTATTTATTTTAAATTTTATATTATATGTAGAATGTTAATTGAACTGTATTTTGAATACAAAATTAATAATTCAGAAATGGATTTTTAAATTGATCGAAATTAATCACGCCTGTAAAAAACGACCGTTTTAAAATGGATCGATCACCATAAACTGGAATATTGTAAAATTTTCGATTTGTATTTTTAATTTTATTTCGCCTAAATTTAAAAATTTTCGAAGTTTTTTTTTTAGGTTTGTAAATCTATTGCAGACATTTCAAAGTGTTGTAAATTTTTTTTAATAAAATATGTATATCTTTTATGTTGCTAATATTTCTCTGGAAATAACATCAAGACCCTTCTTTTCATTTATTTTTTTATTCATCAGTCAAGAGCCTTATTAACTTTTTATTTATAACTTTTTAAGTTGTGAGAAAATTTTTTAATATGTTTGAAAATTAAATAAATTTACGGCCAATTTCACCAAGTTCAGTTAAAATTAACTACCAGTTATAACTGTTAAAACGCATTGTTAAGTGTAAGTTAAAGTAATAGTTAGTTTTAACTGAACATAGTGAAATTGGCCGTTTAAATCATAAAATTAAAGCAACATTTTGTTTCCAGAAATTAAGATAGAAAACTTTTTAAAACTATATATAGATGTACATAATATTATTGATGTGCAACGTCATCTAACTAATTAAGATTCAAAAGTTTTTACACTTTGGGTCGAGTGTACAGCCATGTTCTGACATTCGCACGATTTTAAATCGCAAAATTCTAGTTTTATTTTATGGTGTTCTGAAACTCGTGCGTTTTGTTTGAGATCTGCCAAAATTTTTTAAAAATTATCTTATCAAAAAGGAACACTTAAAAAAAAAAACTTTTAAAACTTGTAAATTCTATAGTAACGGAAAATTATAATTTCAATTTCAATGCATTAGTGAAATCCATTACAAAATAATTGCTATAATAATTATAATTATTTAGCTAAAAATTTTAAAGTTTTCAAATCTTATTTCCACACATCTTTAAATTTCTCTATCAATGTGCATTATTTTAAACTAAAAGTTTTTTGTAATTTTTTTTAATTAATAAAAAATAAACAAATCAAACTAAATATAACTTAAATCTTTTTGGCTTTATGTTTTTAAATTTAATACATTATTACAAATATAAGTTGCTTATATACCAAATTTACAAAAAAAAAAAATAAAAATGAATTTTCTATTTTGCAATTTTAACTAAACTTCTAACAACTATGAAATAAAATTGTTTTTTAGTTAAAATTTATTAACTTAAACAAATAAAATATACAATATTTAGTAGCTCTCCAAAAGAAAAGAAAAAACAAAACCCACTATATTCAAAATAAAATAAGTTATTAAACAATTTTTATAGTAGTTTTTTGCTGTTACTCGTACAATAGTACAACATAATGTTTGCAACCTTTCTGCTATAAAACAAAAAATAAATATGTAAAGAAAATTAGAATTTTTCAAAACTCATTCATACTCATAAATAACTAAACAAAATAGAAGATAAACGAAACACAGCAACCATTAAGAAAACAGTATAGAAACATAAATCAACCACATCATCATCATACCAACCAACAAATTTTTTTCATTAAAAATGATTCAGTCAGTTAGTGTAATGTAATGTTTTGAAAACCGAATTATTGAATATAAAAGAAGAAAAAATCAATTATACCATAAATTTACAGAATTAACTGGGCATTTCAATGACAAGCCTAAGAAAAACCATTTAGTATATTTGTGCTAATCAAATTTTGAAAAAATAAAGAAAACTTAAACAAAAAAAAAAAAATTACTACTACTATTTAATAATTATATATGTATTAAAAAAAGCGTAATCTTAAAATAAAACGTAAAAATTGTAATACTTTCTAAACAAAACCAAAAAAGTAAATAAATTTTTGTGTGGCACATAATGTCAAAAAAGGTCTTTTATTTCCATTTTTTTTTTAAGCTAAAAACGTTTTAAACGTAAACGTTCAAAGTTATCCTAAATTAATCTTAACTGCGTGCTCAAAATCTTTTTTTTTCCAAAATCTTTATAAAAACACAGCTTTAAAAATATTTTTTATACATAGTATGCATATTTGTATACGAGTGTTAACGTTCGAATTTTAAAGAGGCAGTTACTATTCTTACTTTTAAATTAAGTTTTGCACAATGTACATAACCTTAAAAAAATATATTTTCTTTTGTTGTCCCTTCGAAAACTTGTACACGTTCAGACATTGCGTTTTTTGTAAGACTCAACCCAATTAGGAATAATTTTACGACATTTTTATTTTCACTTTCTCCCATTTTTACTTTTTAAACTCAATTGAAAAAATGGGAAAAGCAGTTTGGGATTAAAAATCCAACACAATCGGTTCAAAAGGAAAAAGAGTTATAAAACCAATTGTGGAATAACCTCCCTAAAAATAGATATTTTTGTTATAAAAACAATATACGGCCATGTTCTGACAATCAAACGATCTAAAACCGCAAAACGCTTAATTTATTTAATGGTGTTCTGTAACTCGTTCGTTTTGCATGCGACCTGCCATATTTGTTTAGAATTATTTTAGTTTCCTTGAGCATACTTTTTCGATTTGAAATCTCCAAACTTTTTGATATTGCGATTTCAGGAACACCTATTATGCGATTTTAAGTCAAACTCGTAAATGTTAAGCGTCTTGCGATTGTCAGAACATGCCTCAGTTTCTTTTACAATTTAAGTTAAAAATATAGAAAAACACAAATTTTTTCTTACATAATTTAAGCAATTACGGAAACTTTAGTCCTTTAAGTATTTGGACTAGTATTCGTGGGCGGAGGTATTTTTATTTACAAGAATTTTAAAAAAATACAGAAAAATAAACTTATAATATTATAAGATGCCAGAATACGCTGGAATTCTTTATTTTAAAGTTGGTTATAGGGAATGGCAAATGGATTCCAAAATCGATTTTTCGATCGACTTTGTTTATTTCGATTTTTTAAATAGTTTAACCCTCAAAATCGATTACAAAATCGTTTAAGATACTTTTGCAAACTTATTATTCTTTGCAAACGCATACTTTTTTTTTGGCAAAATACTCGAAAACTTAAATTAAAATTTTTAAAATGTTGTTGTTTTTGTTTGGCTTAAGGTCATATACAAATTAAAATAAAAAATTTCACAAATTTTTGTATTTTTAATTTTGTTTTTTATTTTTCATCCGATATTTCGACCATCAACGTTGATGAAAATATGACAAACAGTGAGGACGTATCAACTTTTTTGTAATTTTTAATTTGACAGTGTTTTAAATCCCCTGAAGATGACCATCGATGTATGGTCGAAATATCGGATGAAAAATAAAAAACAAAATTAAAAATACAAAAATTTGTGAAATTTTTTATTTTAATTTGTATATGACCTTAAGCCAAACAAAAACAACAACATAGATTATCGACAGGTCAACAATAAATATTGAACAATTTTTAAAATATTTTATTTTTACGACTACTGTTTATAATTTTCCTGCAAAAAGTGTAAATTTTGAGTGGAAATTTATAGGAACCAGTGCGATTAAAATTGTTTTCTTGATTCAAATTATAAAAAAAATATTGTGAATTTAAGCAATATTTTTTATAATAAATTTAATACATTTCTATAAATTGACTCTTATTCGACCTTTACAAAATTTGATTAGTATTATTATTTAATTAAAATAAATAAATAAATAAATATAAAAATAAATAAATAAATAAATAAATAAATTAAGCTTTAGGTCTCTTTTTTATAAAAATATTAATTTTATTTAATAAAATATTTCGGCACTCCGTTGTGTGCCTTCTTTAGGGTTTTTTTCTTGAATTTTTGAACAATTTTTAACAAATTTAACAAATTAAATAAATTTAACAAATTGTCATATAACAATTTTCAATTAAATACAAAAAAGGGTTTTCAATTCAAACCTAATCTATTACAGTATAAATAAATTTTTAACTTCCGTTTCTATTTTTATAAATTAAATGCCTATAATTTTGTGCTAAACTTTCAGTATCTGACTTAAAATTAATTCGCGATATTGTCGGTACATTTATAATTTGCAACATTTCTAACATAAATCTACGTTTATAATTATTCTTCCTATTTAAAACTGTTGTATTTTCAAAATCAGGATAATGATTTAGATTAACACAATGAGATGATAAAGCTGTTTTTTGTGATGAAATATTTCTATATTTTTGATCTGACTTATGTCCTGCTAACCTAGTTTTCAGTTTATTCTTCCTTGTACCAACATACACTTTACCGCATTGTCCATTAATATTTCCCCTACAAGGTATTTTATAAACTACATTCGACATTTCCAACTTATTTATTTTGTCTTTCATATTAGTGAATAATCTACCTATTGCATTATTAGATTTATGCGCAATTTTATACCTTTCCATATCATAAATATTGGATTTCTCTAACCTCTCCGAATATTTTGGTACATAAGTTAGTGATTTATAAATTTTCGGTTCCGTATTACCGTTCGAGTTGTTTATTCTATGGTTATTATTAGGGCAACCAAAAAAAAAGCACTAAAAAAATAGTTTTAAGCTCTTAAAAAAAGCGTTTATAAACATGAAAAAAAAGCAATTTTAACTTGTTTATTTTCCACTTAATTCGTTTAATACGTTGGTACAGTAAATTATAAGTTGATGCGATAAATTATCGAAAAGAAAACGCTGTCTTGTACATAGAAAAAGTTCTTTCTATTGGACTCATAATTCCGCTTGCCTCCCAAAATATCCCCAATATCTTTTAATACCGAAAATCCTTCATTTTTTAATGAAACTGATCTAAATGTTGTATTAACTTTGTCTGCTATATCCCCTGGAACACTGGACATTTTTCTTACGGTCCATAACTATGTTCACTTAGAAAACCAATGAGAAACCATACAGAGAAATTCTTAATAGCTAAAACTATATTAAAAAAGCAAAAAATAAGACGTTACTATACCAAAAACAGAGAGAAAGGGAACTAACAAAAGTTGCTTTATTCAAAATCTAAATTTAAAAAGAAATAAGACGTTATAAAGTATGATGCTAAAAGACGTTACAGAATGAGTAATTTCAACGTAAGAATACAGCTATGGAATTTTTTTTTTTTATTTCATTTCAGTTACATTTAATTAAATATTGACCTTGCGAAGCCATGTTGGCTTGTCTTCAGGTACAGTAACAAAAATTAAATTTCTATAAAATGATATAAATTATAAATTATGAATTTCAAAACAATATACATATGTAATTCAATAATTCAATTTGATATTTGATATAATTTTTCGACTAATAGTTACTTATTGTATATTCACAAAATATTTTTTGATTGCCTTTTTTCTTTTGGGGCAATTTATTGAAATATTAATAATATCCAAAGGCATAGTATTAAGTATCGTAGGTAGTACGACGGCTAGTGTATTTTTTCCATAATTGTTTTTGTATTTCGGAATTTTGAATCTTCCCTCCTGATTTCGCCGAGTTTGGTAGGTATGATCAATTCTGTTGAAAAATCGGGTGTCTTTACTGAATTCAATGACTAGTGTTATGCGGTATATACTTGTTATATTTAATATTTGTATTTCCTTGAGAGTTGTATTTGCTATATTTCCGTTGATATTATTGTTGGCGGTATTGTCGTTGGTATTGTTGTTTATATTGGTAGTGGTGTTGGTGTTGTTAGCTATGTTATTGTTGGTTGATGAAATGTTGCTATTTACCGTATTGTTCGTAATGCTATTGCTGATGTTGTTGTTTGCATTATTGGTGCGATTATTGTTAATGCTGTTGTTGTTGATTGAGTTGTTGGTGTTCCTGTTACCATTGTTGTAGTTCGTGTTGCTGCTATAAATATTAGTAATCTCGCTGTTGCTTCTGTTGTTGTTATTGATGTTAATGCTATCATCATTGTTGTTATAGTTACTGATATAGTTGATGTTGTTATTGTTGGAGTTATATATATAATTATTGTGTCTGGTGTTATTGGTAGTGTAGTTAGCGATGTTGTTGCTAGTGCTGTTGATGTTATTGCTAGTGCTGTGGGTGGTGTTGTTGGTGCTAGTGTTGATGGAGTTGTTGTTATTCCTTAATGTATTATCTTGGTGATATGTTCGTGAGTTAGTGTTTTCATCCAGTATTTTTATTAACTGGTTTTGCGTTTGTTGTAGCTTTTTGCAATGGCTTGAATTCCCCCAGGCTGTGATGCCATGTCTAATGTTAGACTCTACTAACGCAAAGTATGCTTGCCTCAATACCATTTTGTTTGAGTGGAATCTTAGGTGGTATAGCATGTAGGAGGCTTTCCTTAGCTTTTTTCTAAGATATTCTATGTGTTCACGCCATTTAAAGTTATGATCTACTATTACTCCCAAGTATTTGTAAGAGTTTACAATATCAACTGTTGTGTTACACTGGTCTTGTTCGCAGTTGAGGTTTGTTCTACCTGTATCGTGTAGACATTCTGGGCAGTGAAATTTGAGCTTTAAGTCTGCATATAGAAAGTGTGGGGGTTTTATGTGCATTAGTTTGGTTTTTGATACATTTATTATCAAACCGTGATCATGACACCATCTTTGCGCTTTTTCTAGTTCAATTTGCATAATTTTTAAGGCAGAACTTAAAAAAGCAAATAATAAAATAAGTTGATAAAAAGGCTTAATACTAAAAACATAAACACATAAAAATTACACACAACACTATAAAAATACGTTACAGTAGCGCTAAGAAAGAGTTGCATCAAAATCAGGTAAGAAAGTATAGTCGGTCAACCCCAACACCAAAGTATTTAAAAACAAGTTTCGAGAGTTTATGGCTATATAAATAGGGATCTATCTTTGTTTTAACTTTCTTTAAAATCGGTTAAATAGTTACTGATGGTCAGAAATGGACCCTATCTCCCCTCGTGGTCCTATTTTTTAAAAAATACATACCTTACGTGTCCATTGAAATTGGTTTGCTAGTGGGCACAAATACCCTCTTCCGGATAGCAGCTTATGTGGGGGCTATTTTAAATTATGGACCGATACGCCCTTGTGCCAATTAGAACCCACGTACCAAATTTCATTAAATTATCTTTGAAATTGCGACCTGTACTTTGCGCACGAGGTTACATGGACAGCCAGCCAGTCGGACGGACATCGTCAGAAAGTGATTCTGAGTTGATCGGTATATTTAGGACCAATATTTTAAGGTGTTTCTCACATCAGCACAAATGCATAATACCCTCTCCACTCTTTAGTGTAGCTATAATAACATACAGAGATAATATAGGTTTTTGGGATGATATTGTTCAAGGGAAGCACAAAATATTACATAACGTTGGACAATTTTTTAGCCAGAGTTGTTACAGCACAAAAAGGGTTGAGTATTTTAGTATTTATAAAAAAAGTTGCAATCAAAAAAAAAAACATAATGAATTTTGCAAAAATTTATTAAATAAGTTTTTTTTTCGTATGAAAAAAATGAAAAATTATCTTAAAATGGCAAAATAAGTAAAAAAAAAGCCGATATCGCAAAAATAACTAAAAAAAGCCGATATTGAAAAAATAAGCAAAAAAAAAAGCCCTAACAAATATAGCTCATTTTCTTTGTTTTTTTATGATCGGAATTTGTGTTCAATCAAAATCTTTCTATCTTGTAAACCAAAAAATAAGCATTTGCCTTTTTTTTTGTTGCCCTAGTTATTATATTGTATTATTAAGTTAGATATAATTTCCTTTGGAAAACTATTTTCTCTTAATGCACTAAAAATTTTCTCATTATTTATTTATTAAATTTCAGTAACCTAGCCCTTTGGCCATAATCGGCTTACAAATTTCTACTTAATAATAGTAAACAAATTTAACATAAATTTAAAAATAAATTAGTACATAGTCCTTTGGAAACAAGAATCACTTATTTTCAATACCCTATTTATAAAATTTCTAGCCGTGTTATTTAAAATCCTTTTAGGATGATTTGAAAAATAATTAATTATTTTACCAGACTATGTTTTTGATACCAATCAATTAATCAACTTTTTCCCTTTCTTATTATCAAAGTGTCTAAATAAGACAATTTAGATTCAAACTCCTGTTACATTGTAAATTTTATATCCGCATAAAAGGAATTAAATGTATCTAAAATTTTTGCTATTTATGATTCCTTAATTACGCAAAATAAATCATCCACATATTTTGTCAAAATTTTGGGTTTAATAGTCAACTGTTCCAAACATCTATCTATTAATCTCTCCATAACAATATCTGCTACAATTGGAGATGCTATATCTATTATCAATTATACAAAATTTCAGAATACGTAAAAATAAGTCTTTATCTATATAAGTGTGTTCTTCTTTCTTATCCAGGGACCGAAAATAACTATTATGTTTTTATTTCAGAGCAAAAAAGTTAGGCAAAAATGCCCTTTATCTGCATTTGGGAATTTTTAACCATTATCGTATACCGTAACTAATTAATTGAGAATACAAAAATTTTGGTTAAAAATAACCATTAAATCAACCAAAAAAATTTTTTGGTTAAAAATAACCATTAAATCAAACAAAAAAATTTTTGGTTGAAAATAACCATTATCGAAAAAAATTTATTTATTTTGGTTATCATGTATAAAAAAATTCCAAAAATTTCAAATGCTTATTGTTGCACCAAGTTTGTATATACATGTTTACATACATATGTACAATGTATTTATATTGTTTAGGTATCAAACTCAAATGTGGGCATTTTCTGGGGTCACGAACGTACCTTCATATGCTTTTGATGTACAAATACCTTACAAATACTTTTCAGAGAATTTTTTTCGATTCGATAGCAATTGGGTAGCTCTATGTTTAGTGCAAAAGATAGTTTTCATTGAGTTTTAATTTTTCATTAAATTTCCTCAATTTCCTTAACAAAAAAAACTTAATACTCCTTTTACAATTGATTGTAAATTATAAAGAAAGTGTAAGCATAACATATTTTTTGCATGTAAAATAAGTTTATAAAAATGTCTTTAGAAGTAGCTTAAAAAGAAAATATAAAATTTTCCAGTTTCCAGCGCAATTTCCTCAAGTTAAATAGATCAGATATGCTATGAAACAATTCTTTTATAAAAACCCATTCCCATTCTTTCTCTATTATAAAGGGTGTTTTTTTAAGCCCGAAAGAACTTGAAATTGTAAAAAATAACACAAAAAATTAAATTGTAATCAAAATTTTTTTTTTATTCGAAAGATCAATACGTGACATTAACATTTGAAAATGATTTCGGGCATATGGGCACCGCGGCTGTTCTTGACGAAGCGCATTCTGGACGTCCAATTTTGGGCCACTTTTTCGAGCACTGCTGGCCGTATGTCACGAATAACACGAACAATGCTGGCCTCCAAGGCGTCAATTGTTGCTGGTTTATCAGCATAAACCAGTGACTTCACGTAGCCCCACAGGAAATAATCGAGAGGTGTCAAATCGCACGACCTTGGAGGCCAATTGACAGGTCCATTTCTCGAAATCAACTTATCGCCAAATTTTGATTTCAATAAGTCGATGGTTGCGTTCGCCGTATGGCACGTAGCGCCATCCTGTTGAAACCACATCTCCTCCGGATCAATGTCATCCATATTTTCAAACAAAAAATCATTGATCATGGTGCGGTAACGATCTCCATTGACCGTAACGCGAGCTCCGGCCTCATTTTTGAAGAAATAAGGTCCGATGATGCCACCAGCGTGAAAACCGCACCAAACGGTGCATTTTTCTGGATGTAATGGAGTCTGTAGGGTCTCTTGTGGATTGGTCTCGCTCCATATGCGGCAATTTTGCTTATTAACAAACCCGTTAAGCCAAAAATGCGCCTCATCGCTGAACACAATTTTGCGATTTAAATTTGGATTAAATTTTTAAATTTTTCAAAGTAAATTTGGATAATTTCGTAGCGTTGTTCAAGCGTGAGTCTATTCATGATGACTTGTCAGAGTATACTGAAACGATAAAAAAAAATATTTCATCAAAATTTATATTTTTTTGTGTTACTTTTTACAATTTAAAGTTCTATCTAGCTTAAAAAAACACCCTTTATCTATAGCAAGATCTATAGGTATACTTGGAAATAATGAAACTACATTAAGAGATATTAATATCTCATCATCATTTAACTTAATATGTTTAATTTTATCTTTAAATTGAAGAGAGTCCCTTACATTATATTTTGAATTTTCCGTTATATTCCTAAGAATTGTTGTAATATATTTACAAAGTTCATATGATGGAGAATTAATACATGAACATATTGGTCTTAATGGAAAATCAATTTTATAAATTTTTGGAACCCCATATAATCTAGGTGCAATTGCTATATTTGCTTTATGCTTATTCTTTTCATAACTGTTATATTCCTTCTAAAAAGTTCCTGAACAAAGTCATTATTTACCCTTTGTAATCTATTAGTAGGATCTTTACTAAGTTACTTATAAACTGAATTGTCCCTTATAATATCATTAATCTTTAAATTATAATCTGTTCTGTTCATTGCTACGGTCGTATTACCTTTATCTGCATTCAAAATAAGAATATTCCTATTAAGTCTTAAAAACTTTTCTGTTTCTTTTACTTTGTCGAGAACAAATTTATCCTAATAAGTCAATCTCATTTTATTTATGTAGCTATCTATACTTGTTGTTAGTTTTGTCCTAGCTATTTCCTGATCTTCCTTATTTTTCAGTGTTTGAACCAAATCTTCCCCTTCCGTTATAACTTTTAAAATTGGAAAATGTTTTCTTTCTGTTGGTAAAATGTGTTTGTGTCCTAACGAAATAACCCATTATGCATCTATAATATATCTATCTTAGTTTTATTTGTAAACCACTTAGGGCCATTATTATAACTTGGCGTTAACTGTTATCCGACAGATAACAGACGCTTTTTGACAGATAACACATTACTATCTGTCAACTTAATCTTAACTTTAGCTAACTTCATGTTGTAATAATGGCCCTTATTGTTTAATTTAATACCTAATTCTTTTCTCTGTAAGTTTACCAGATTATCAAACTTTTTCTTGTGTCTTTTCTTGACTGTTTCATTAAAATTCCTTGCTACTTTATCTTCATAGATGTCGGAAAGATGCAGAGATATTCCCTTGCAATTTCGGATTTGTTAAGATAAATTACTTTCTGTTTTTACATTCTGCTAATAACTAGATTAAAATATCGCTCCCACACTGGTCTGTTTTAATATAATATTTTATTATTATTTCCACAGGAATGCCATGGTTTAATTCACCTTTTGTGTTTTTCTATAATGTTATGTTGATTTTTCTAAAGCTCACTTTCAGTGTTTGGTTCGGTACGATACGTTTAGGACTGTTCTGTTCACTGTCCATATCTATTTAATTTTTTGAGTAGCGATTAGCTTTACAAGAACACCTCTAAAGCTAGGGGGTGTTTTACTCTGGGTACTTTCGTAAATGCATCACTACGCTGCATCAGTGATTTCAAATGGTTATGTATTTATCAGTGAAGTAAATGTGGACCAAAAAATTTTAAAATACTCCACAAAAATAATGGTCACAAAATTAAGAAAATTATAATTATTTTTTTATCGGCTTTGAAAAAAGTTGGCTTTTCTGATGCATTTACGAACGTGCCCTCTATTGCGATGGGAATATAATTTCGATGCAAAAGCTAAATGCCAACTTGGTACTCTATCATTTTCGCAAAACATTTTGAAAATGAAGCGATTTCCACACAAAAAGAAAAAACGTTCATGAAACACACAGATTTAGAATGTTATTTTAAAGTTTTCTCAGTAAATTGTAAATAAAATCAAAAGTTGTGTACCGATTGCAACGAAATAAACCTCATTTCATTCGAAATTATGTTAAGATAAATGTTTTTAGGCTTGAGTTCATCAAATTTAATTTTCATTATATTATTTTTACCGAAGGAAGGAATTTTACAACATGAAATTTTTATTAAAATTTTATTGATAATTTTCTTGGCTGAGCTGGGGCTCGAACCTGGTTTGAATTTACATGTTTCAAGAATAACCGCATTCTTTCATCAGAATTCTTTGTGTTTTAACATCTGCACCACTGCGGTTATGAATTTTTAAAGAACAACAAAAATTCTTTTTTTTCCAAATGTTCCTTTTTTTTTCTTCAAAAATTCAACCATATTTCTGAAACTACAGGGCAAATTTTAAAACAATGTAAGCAAGGCTTAAATATAATACTGTTACCGAGTTTCAAATTTTTTTGTTAACTGAATATGGTTAACCTTTTTCAAGTTATTCCAATATATGTAGTGAAAGTGCCTTAATTTTGGACATAAAGGTATATATCGAAAATTAGAGCTTAAAGAGAAAAATGGAGATTAGATTTGAAATCAGCGACCTCAAATTAATAAAATATGCAATCAAAGACCTTACAAAAAAAAATTTAAATTTGTGTAATTTACTGTAGCTCAAATATAAAATCCGCTCCTGGAAATCAGCTTAATACGTTTAATATTTCTGAAATAAATCATTTTTTATTGAGGCAACGAATAATATGCTGTGAGGTCAGGTTTTTAAAGATCCCATATAAAGCATACTCCTAAAATATTCGAAATCTCGGTGGAGAATAGTAAAGATTCGGCACAGCCGATTATAATACTGTTACTTGTTATTCATACATATTTGAGTTAATTCTCTTTTTTAATTTTTTTGTGCATGTACCTGTTTTTTAAAAAATATTTGCAAAGTCACTTATATTTGTTTATAATTTTGGCGGAGATACATATTTACATAAGTAGTACGTACTTAAAACTCTCATCTCATCAATTCCCAAATTGAAAACAACTAAATCTCAAATGCATATAAATTTATTTATTAAATAAATATTTTTTTGTTTATATATTTATTATCAGTCGTATAGCAATTTTTTAACCATCAAAAAGACCTCATGTCTTGTTGTTGGTTTTAAAGGTTCTTTTTATTTTTTCTGCTTAACAGAGTTCACCAAAAGAATTCACGTAACAATACAAATTTAAAAACAAAATGTGAATGTAACTATAAATTGTCGTTCAAAATTCAATTGCCTTATATTAATAAAAAAAACTAAATTATGAAAATGTATTTTAGATTAGGTGATAAATTGTGAGTGCTATAAAATGTGCAGCAAAACCAAAAATTTATAATAATGAGTCACAGTTACCAAACAAAAAATTCCAAGCATTAAAAAAATCGTTAGTAATCGAGTAATCGTATGTGGAGTGTGTAAGTTGGTGATGATAATGGTGTGTTATACAAGACTAAAACCCTGAGTTTGTTGAATTGCCTGCAAAACTTTATATTTTAGTCGCTCCTTTGTATTGTAACGTGGCAAATCTAATAGATTAAAACAAGTATGAGCCACGGGTAAAAATTTATCATCATTTGTGGGTTGTATGCAAATCTAAAAAGAGATGGACGTAAATTCGTTTTTACTTTTAGATTAATTAATAACTTAAATTAAAGAAACACTCACATTAATGGCTTTCATACCCTGTATAGGAATACGATCACTACCGGTCAAAAAGAGTAAAAATTTCTTCTTCTCTGTTAGAGGTAAATCATGAAAAACCTCCCAAAACCATTTAACCTGAATTTGAGGAAAATTAAAAGTACACAGTTATTTGTAAAAAAGTAATTTTTGCAGACAAATAAAATTTTTGTTAAAAAGTGCATTTTCGTAAAAAAATATCGTCAACTTATTATTGGTTTGGCGCATATCATGGTGAAATTACCATGATATGCGTGCGCCAAACCAAAAATGAGTTGACGATATGTATTTTGATGATTACAGTGAAAAAGTTTACTTTTGTGTTAGTGTATTTTTTAAAAAATATATATTTTTCCAAAACCTTTTTTTGTGAAAATGAGAACTTTTTAAAAAAAATGTGTATTTTTGTGAAAAAGTGTTGATCTTTGCGAAAAAGTGTGTTTTTGTAACCAAAGACCATTTGTCAAAAAAAAAACCAAAGGCATTATTGCGAAAAAAAATTTACTCCTGTGCAAAAGGTGCACTTTTCTGCGAAAAAGTTCACCAAAAAATGCACTTTGATCATGTTTGCATGTGGAAAGAATATAAATATGTTTGTCATTCCGTTTGTATTTTTTACAATATGTATTGATCTTAGACCCTATAAAGTCTGTAGTATGAGTAGCAATGTTGATTTAACGATGTATGTCTTCCGGTGTGTTGGTTGAAATTAGGTTTTCAAAGACCTCAGATATTATGGGGACTAGATTGTTATATACATATTTAAATCACATAAAGGCCGAAAAGGTTTGCTATTGAAATTCAGGTAGATTGGTCTCCAAAGAGATGCGAGCAAAAAATATCTTCACGTTTACCCTAAATAAACTTTGTAGAATAACAGAAGTGTTAATTATGAAAATCGCGTTAGAAATGAACAAGTTATGGAACAAATGATATACCATATGAGCTACAGGGCAATTGGCTTTTCAATAAATATTATGGTGATGGAAGTGTTACATAGTTGTTGAAAATTCATTTTTGTGCAAAAAATTTGTATGTAAAAAGTATATTTTTGAGCAAAATAGTGCATTTTGTTTAAATTAATTATGCTTATAGCGCAAAAAAAGTTAAGTAGTACATACCGTTTCATCACTAGATGTATATCCATTCTTGTATTCACAATTTAGTTCTAAAGCTTTCCAATCATACTCTTCATTGCCAACCACCATAGCCATTAGTTCCTCAGGTCTGAATATTTTAAGCACACGACCTGAGCAAACCTTTAAATAAAAAAACATTATAACCTAGAAAAATACATTAAAATGTTTAAACGTTTAAACTCCTACCTTCATGAAACCATTTTGAAAAGCTTTAAATTGATCATCCACAGCCTTGTTGAAAATAAAATCCACATATAAATCTACAAATTCTTGTCTAAAGAGTTCAAATTTAAATAAACATATATGTATGTACATTATTTCTCTTAAATTCTGAATTATGTTTTAGTCTTTTACCTATTATCCTTGGTTACGGCAATATTACCACCATTCGGTTTTAATGGTTCGCTTTTCGACTCGCCAAAAATATCTCTAGATATTTCAAAATGCAAATCAAATGTATCCTCAAAGTCATCACCCTCATAATCTAATATTTGTTGCATAGAATTGGCCAAGGTGGGCGATAGTTCTCTTAAATCGCTTAAATCCACTTTATCATTTAAAAGTTTTTTATACAATGCCAATGGAAATGGTAAGTTAATAATGGTAAAATTGTATATAGCTAGGCCACAAATTACGCCAATTAGAAAGTACATAGTTTCAGTTTCGAACGTAACATCGACAAACCATACAACACGTGAATCTTCATATTCCTTAAACATGCCATATTTTGGATCAATGAGATCTTTTAAAAGCAACATGAAGAACTCCTTCCTTACACCACCAGCATCTTCAGCCTCTTCACCATGGAATTTAACCTTAAGAGGCTTTTTCAAATCACTCTGTTTATATTGAGCTATTTCGCGTATTGTATCTTGCACAAGATTCTCGCGTGTAACATTTAAAACAACAAATTGAGAAACAGGTGTGCCAAAGGCTATGAAACTAAGGAAACTCTTAGGAATTAAAAAAAAAATTAAATACACATGAGTGATAGAAATAAGTAAATTAGATGAGATATCTTACATCATTTGAGGCATTTTGCATCGCTTGATGCATTTGTATGGCTTGATCGGTTTGTAAAAGAGTTGTCTTTGCAGCAGCATTAAATAGAAACGGGTAGTTGCAAATATTAAACGAATCCGTCTAAGATGTTTCCATATAAAATAAGTATTACTTAAAAATCGTGTTTAACTATTTTTCTTAAAAACCTTACATTTTTATCAAATAACCAGTGTAAATATTCCTGTTGTATATCAACAAAATCTGGCAATTCCGGCCAATGGAATATTTCATAATGAACTTTCTCTTTGCGTTCTGTGTTATTTACATAATGCAAGAAAAGTAACATTTTTAAGGGTGCCACTAAATTTGAATTAAATCTTACCAGCTATAAAATTTATATATATATATTATTAAAAATTGTTATGCATATTTTTAAGTCTCTATAGAGAAACAAACTTACTCTCTTCTGTGAAGGACTACCCACTATGGGCGGTATTTTAAAACTAATAATATAGGCCACTACGTCTTTAAAATTCGACACTAAATGTTCAAACCAATCGGAGGACATTTGAGCCCACCATTTACCGACAATTTTTCGAGGTATTTCATTTAAACCACAAGTAGCTTTGCTAAATGGTGTATGCAATAGCTCATAATTTTTTGAATTAACAAATTCGTGATAGAATGGCAATAGCAAATAAACTCTTAAAGTCTCAACATCAGCAGGAGATGGTGTCAGAGAACTTAATAGTTCGTTGGTTATTTTATCCCAAATCTAAAATTTTAATTTACAAAAATTATAGTACACAATAAGCTTTTGCTTAATAATGTCTACTACTCACCACAGATTTTAGACTTTCATTTTCTACTTTACGTAAATATCCAAAAGATTTTTCTGCTGAGTGTAAATCAATACCATGATGTTTTGATGTACAACAGAAATGACGATAGTTTGGCAATAAAAATGAAGCATTTATACAGGCTTGACTTTTAAATATAAGTTCAACTAATGATAAAAGATCCATATCAACAGCACTATCTGCTTCAACACGTGAGATTTGTTCAGTAGATTCTTCTGTTAAAAAAAGAACCTGACTCTTGACGCTAAAAGAAGTTTAAAAAGATATGTTTATGTATATTTTTTTTAATTAAAAGTTGCAATATTAAAATATGTCTTTATAATATCAATTAAAGCATTGGTCATCGTTAGTTATGAAAATATGTATATTAATTTTTAAGGAAATTGTTATTTGTTTTATCCAGAAACGAGTTAAGACAATTTTTGATATATTCGAATGAAGTTCAGTGTATTTTTAGTCTATTAAGCGAATAACATTTAACTTTCCGTCTGTTGTGCTTTTACTGGTGAAGCAGCATTATTTTATATCTCTTTTCAATGGGGTTAAAATTGTCGTAGTCAATTAATTATCTGGGATCAGTTTTGCAACTGGAAATTCTTAACGGTCCACAAAAAGATATTTTACAAAGAAAGGGTATTTCAAAGTAAATAAGGGTCAGCCATTTTATAAACAGTTAAGGGCTTGCAAAAAATAAGACCAAGTTTTTTATAAACAAACAAGGTTTAATTAAGGCAGGTAGTGCTTAAGAAACTTAACTTTATTTACTTATTATAAAGCTTTGTTCACCATAAGCAGCAACATTTTTGCTGATGTTCATAATACAGCAACAATATATTTCATAAACTCACACATTTTACATTAAGAAACCGTTTGCAAATTTGGCCCACAACAATAAAGGTATTCACGTCAATTTTTTTACCCTTGCAACTGTGCAAAGTAGCATAGTTGCAACTTTTTAGACGTGAGCAACCCATTTTGTTTGCACCTTAATTTTTCAGCTTTTCCAGTTTTTTCTTTTTTTAATTGTTTTATTTTTAACAAAGTTAATATTTAAACATATAAAATATATATAAAATTTTGTTAATTTCCTGACGATGCTAACCAAAGGTTAGCGAAATATTGAAATATAAAAATTTATATAATTTTTATAAAAAAAGACCTCAAGCTTAAACAATTTAAAATAATTATATTACAATCCTCAAAAGCTTTTATACTTTAATAGTCTTAAGCTATGGTCACACTTGTCAAATATTTGACGGAAAAAACGGGACCAGCAAGCAAACTAAATAATTGTTTTCTTTAATTGCAATATTTATTTTGATTATAATACCATATCTTACAAAAAACAGTTTTTTGCTGTGTCTAGTAGTATAATTAGTTTATTTTGTGAAATTTAGACCATGTTACATCGCACTCACTATCAACAAAAATAGTGGTTACGCTTATTTGGTCAAATATTTAATAAGTGTGACCGTAGCTTTATTCCTTCAATATTTTCCAGGAATATTTTCTATGCACTATCAGAATTTTTAGTTTTGTATATTTCTGTTACGAGGCTTACTTTAGCTATCCTTTGGCTAGCAATGAAGTAAAGAAAATTTATACAACTATTAGATACCAGCAGAATGTAATGCATTTTCTGGCCCGCTGCGGTCAAAGGATAGCTAAAGTAAGCCTCGTAACAGAAATAAACAAAACGAAATATTCTGATAGTGTATAGAAAATATTCCTGGAAAATATTGAAGGAATAAGACTATTAAAGTATAAAAGCTTTTGAGGATTGTAATTTGACTTAGAATACACATTCGAATAATATGAAAATTTATTTTAATAAATAAATCTCACCATGGGAAATAAATTCCCAGATTCTATTTGTTAATTTATAATATTTTTAAATTCAAAGAAAAAATGTACGTTAAAACACGAATCAAAGAAAAAAGATTGCGCATTGCGCAGTTCCGTTATTTTTGAATGTGACGGAGAAATAGAATTTGTGTATGTCTATAATTTTTTACAACAAACACTCATTTGCGTTCTATTATGACGTAATGCGCATTAGAATCTTGTTTTTTTGATTCATGCGTTAAAAAGGTATTCCTGCGTTGTTGTTTAGCATAGAGTTGATTTTATGAGTACTTTTTAAGCATATTTTTCAATTTGGCAATGCCATAAAAAGTTGCAAAATTTTTAGTCTGAATTTACACGTTTCATCTTTTGATGCTCAACTTCTTTTCAATTTCCTTTTAAAGATGCCAATATAATCACACGCAGCAACCGGTTTCATCTTTTTTCGGTTCAAAACAACAATAATTTTAATAAGAGCGAATAAAAGAGAAAGAGAAAAGAAAAAAATTACACGCACCCATTGTTGTGCATATACCAACGAATAAAAACCCAAAGCGTACTGACCGAGTACAGGCATCTCCGTACTAACCCTCTTTCTTCCCTCACCTAAAAACATAGGAGTTGAGCATCAAAAGATGAAACGTGTGAAAGCAGACTTATGATTTTACTCTGATAATCTTGCATTTTCTCAGACCCTGAGAATTTTGCATCGTTTGTGCGAAATAATTGTCAATGTGGTTGTTTAAATTAAAATTTTGTATTCCAATTTCAAAAGATTTTGTTATTCGTGCTTAATTCCCAGTTTTTATTATTGATAAAAACACTTGAAATTTATTGTTGATGGGATAAGATATTCCTATGCGCATTTCACTGGTTGCTTAGGCCAGATCATCAGGAAACTTCATCCATAAAGATTTTGGAAAAACTAAAGATATTAAACCAAATAAAACTGTTAAGCGTATAAGACTTATAGCAACAGTTCTACTTGTAACAATATCAAAGTTTAAACAAAACACATCAACAATAAACAGTGGGTTTATCTCATCTTACATTCCCCACTACAATTAGTTGAAATTCTCTCAACATTAATTGTAGTTGTAAGTAGGTTAAGAAAAACAAAATAAAAACAAACAACAACTTACAAAAGATGTTGTCAATTAATTTTTTTTTAGGCCGTGCACTTGCCTGTTTATTATCAAAAAGTAATTTCAATTTTTGGGAATACAAAATTTTAATTTCAAAAGATTTTGTTATTCGTGCTTAATTCCCAGTTTTTATTATTGATAAAAACACTTGAAATTTATTGTTGATGGGATAAGCTATTCCTACTTTTTGATAATAAACAGGCAAGTGCACGGCCTAAAAAAACACTTAATTGACAACATCTTTTGTAAGTTGTTGTTTGTTTTTATTTTGTTTTTCTTAACCTACTTACAACTACAATTAATGTTGAGAGAATTTCAACTAATTGTAGTGGGGAATGTAAGAAGAGATAAACTCACTGTTTATTGTTGATGTTTTTGTTTAAACTTTGATATTGTTACAAGTAGAACTGTTGCTTATGATTCTTATACGCTTAACAGTTTTATTTGGTTTAATATCTTTAGTTTTTCTAAAATCTTTATGGATGAAGTTTCCTGACGATCTGGCCTAAACAACCAGTGAAATGCGCATAGGAATAGCTTATCCCATCAACAATGAATTTCAGCGTTTTTATCAAGAATAAAAATTGGGAATTAAGCACAAATAACAAAATCTTTTAAATTAAAATTTTGTATTCACCCCAAAAATTACTTTTGATCGTAATTTTCAATTTCATAAAAATTGTTGCTGAAGTAAAAGACTTAACTTTTTTAAAAAACTTTACGTTACATTTTATTCGATAAATTAAAGAAAAATATATGAAATACTTTGGGAAGTAATAAAATAAAAGAAAAAACGAAATTGTTGCTCCCATTGTGAACAAAGCTTTGTTTTAAGTTAATCAATAAATAAAAATATGTATTTGAGTTATAGTAAGTATTATAAACGTTATCTATCAGGGGTGCGCTGTGCTGGTAATCGAAAACGTAAAACGCAAGAATTTTAGAAGTCGTTTTTTAATAAGATTTCTGTATTAAACGAATTATATGACAAGTATTGTACAAATATATCTCCATTAAACAGAATTTTATAACAACAATTATAAAAATTATATTAAAAGTGTATTAAAAACTACTTCCAAATTCTTGCGTTTTACGTTTTCAATTTCCAGCACACCCACGTATGTTAAAAACATTGTCGGGGGTGTTCTGGAAATCGAAAACGCAAAACGCTAGAATTTGAAAATTATTTTTAATACACTTTTAATCTAATAATATAATAATTTTTGCTATAAAATTCTGTTTAATAGAGAAATATTTGTATAATACTTGTCATAAAATTCTTTTACTACAGAAATATTATTAAAAAACGACGTTTAACTGTCAGGCCCACAATGTCGACAAGAACATTTCTTTCGCATATTATATTGAAACAATAAAAAAAAACTAAAAATTGTTTAAGTTTTCAATATTAATAAACGAAAGAAATGTTCTCGTCGACATCGTGGGCCAGGCTGTAAATTTCTTGCGTTTTCGATTTCCAGAACACGCCTGGTTCTTTTAATTTCAATTTATACTTTACTATCGAAAAATTAATTTAGATGTCGTAAAAAATGTTGTAACAAACTTTTTACGCATACGAACTGCTTTTTAGGAATTTGTATTCTATATTTTGCTATTAAATCTTAACTTGGATTCCATGTCCAGATCAGTTTTGAAAATGGAATAGAAGAAAAATTCCCATAACTGCATAGGAGTCCCCCGTAGGAAGGTAAACTGTATGATCGAACTGGATTGGTTTTTCATCCTAAACATTTTCTCAAAGCATTCTTGCCCCTTATTGCTACCCCTTAGGGGGCTACCATACAAATATGGGGGTTATGGAAAACCTTGAATTTGTACATAAATTTGCATAACTTTTAAACTTATAGAGATCCCATTTCAGAACTTTTACAATATAATAGAAATAAAAGGTATCCAAGTTCAAAAAACTTTAATTTAAACTGTTCACGTCCGGTTTCGCAGTGCAACAACTATGGATAGTTACTATTTAATTAACCCGTTCATGATCAAAATTTTTAAGAGGACACTAAAAAAAAACAAGTAAAAAGTATAATTAAAATTGAAAAACAAAAATATAAAAGTATTAACATATAAGAAAAAAATATCTAACAAAAAATCTTTTCACGAATTTAGTTCAGTGTATTGTTTGCGTGACACAGTTTTATGTTTGTGGCTATAAAATGGGTTTTTAATGATATCTAAGTGAATGTTATAAAAAGTAAGACAGTGCAGTTAAGGGGTAATTTTTGACAAAAATCCCAAGCGGTGGTCAACACCTTTCTACAGACTTATTAGAAATGAAAATCGAACAAAAAAATGGTAAAGTTTCGATTCAATGTTCTGTTAAGAAATCTCTTAAAAGGAACCGAGAAAGAAAATATTTAATTTGATATTTACAAACTTACTCATATATACGGCAATCAGCTGCAGGTATTTTATCTTCAAAATAGGTACAAATGACTAAAGAATGATCGCCACCCGAAAATATTTGTTTTATTACATATGAAGGCTCCAAATCTTTAGTTGTTTCTGATTCTATTAAAGCGTGGCCACTAGGAGAAACCTTTTGAGATAAAACAAAAAGTTTTAATCAATTTTAAAAAAGTCAATAATAAATAAAAATATTTAGAGTACATATAAATCTCCACATTCAAAAACAAAATTTTTCCATTTATTTTGGAAGAATAAAATAATCCTCCACTAATAATGAGTCATCAAGACGAATTCATTACAGGTGATATTAAAAGCCCTGCTGATAACTTTTTTTCAGTCAAAATTTAATTTATTCTTTGTTTTGTTACAAAAACAAATTGCTTGTGGTTTTTGTACGAGTTTTACTTGTTGTAGTGCCAAGATTGAATACCTGTAATGAATTCACCTTGGTCATAGTACATTTTTACTTTTTTCCACAACGAAGAAAACTTATTTGTACTCATAGTGTATTTGAAATTCCTTTCATATAGAAAATTCTAATAACTTAAAACACTTCGTACCCAAGGACCTAAAACAACTTGCGGTATTGGCGTGCTATTTGTGACACGAGTACCCAATTGGCCCGCACAGCCCAAACCAAAACCATAAACTCGTCCACGTGAAGGTACCAAAGCTAATGTATGCTTTGTACCACATGCAATTTGTGTCACCATACTACCCATAAGTTCTACAACCATGCGAGGTAAAACTTCATTTGCATCCCCACCATGACCCAGCTGGCCATATCGGCCAGAACCACAAGTAAAAACACCACCATCATTTGTTAGGAACACAGAAAATTCTTCACCACAGGCTATATAACGTACAGCCAAGCTGCGTAATGTTTTCAATTGCGTAGGATAACAACGATTAACATAGTCATTAAGGCCCAATTGACCACAATTGTTACGACCCCAACCAAATACAGCACCAGATTTTGAGATAACAAAAGAATGATTGCCACCGCAGGTAATAAAGGCAATGGGTATACCCTGTAAGGCAGTAATTACACGAGGCACGTTTGAATGTACTAAATCGCTGGTTGAAGCTACACCGAGTTGTCCATAAATATTAGAACCCCAAGCATATAATTCGCCGCCTAAAAAAGAAATATTTTAAAATTAATTTTTTTTTTATTTAAAATCCAAACTTACAATTTGTTAAGGCCAAACTATGGTTATTGCCACAGGCTATTTGTACTGCATGTTTTGATACTAAATTTCGAACAATTTTCGGTTGTATCACCACATCAAGACTATTCGTTATACCTAGTTGGCCATAATCGTTTTGGCCCCAAGTAAAAATCTGACCCCAATCGTTTAGTGCCATTGAATGGCGCGCTCCGCAACTTATACGTGTTATGGCATAGTTTTCCAATTCTGCTATTAGTTCTGGGTTATGGAAATGAAAAAAAAAATTGTTTGTTTATAGCGTTTCCTAAAATAGTGACAGCTTTAAAAGTAGATACATGAAAAATAATGAAAATATTTTCAATCAGCTAGGGTATGAACTACAATTAATATATGCATGTAATATAATAATGCGCATGTTAAAAATTTAATTCATTATTAAATTTTAATTCATTATTAAAAATTTTTAGTTTTCAAAAATAGAACGTGCGAATTTTTTTTTTATTTTTTTATAAATTATTTTATGTGCTGTTTACACAACACAAGTGATTGAACGTGTAGTGCAATTTATATGAAAACCCCTCAAGAAACGGAGTGCTCTTCATATAAATTTTACTACACATTCAATCATTTGTGTTGTTAAAACAGCACATTATTATTTATTAATTTCAAAATTTTCTTTACATATAATTTACTTCATTGCTAACCAAAGAATAGCTAAAGTTGAACACGTAACAGAAAGATACCACAAGCTATTTTGATAGTGTTTAACATTATTCTTAAATATACATACATATGTACATATCTGAAGCTTCATGTTAATCAAAGGTCGGCTTAAGCAAAAAAAAAAAAAAAAAAAAAATAAAATAAAAAATGAATATTATTGAGGGAATAGAAGTACTATTACAAAAAAGCTTTATAATTTGAAAATTAACTTCTAAAGAACATTGAAAAAATGTTTAAATAATTTTTAATTTTTTTTCAAATAAAATATGTTCTTTTGAAATACAGTTACCGAGGTTCAACTATACTTAAATAAAGACATTTACCGTGGATTTTCTTTTTTCAACCTAAAACCAAATTGTATCGTTTGTTATCAATATGCATTTCGCCGTGGACATAGATAGCACTACTTCTTTGTTGTTAAATTTAACAGATTCTGTACGTGACCATATAAATAGGGATGGATAAGTTGTCGTTATTGGTTTCGTTAGATTTAAGTAAGGCTTTTAACACTATAAATTACACTTTGTTAATAGCTAAACTAAGGGAATTGTTTAACTTTTCAAGGTCTGCATGTAGATTGATTTATTCCTACTTAAATAATAGACATCAATTTGTTGATATGAATGGAGTCTACTCGAACATACTTCCCTTATCATCAGGTGTTCCCCAGGGCTCAGTTTTGGGTCCACTTATTTTTGTGTTATACATATATGAATGACCTCCCAGGATTTATTGATACTAATGTTTGTAGGTCTTTTATTTTTGCTGACGACATTTTTCTCTTATTTAGTACGAATAAAGACAACAGTGATGTTCTACAATCTAATGCTAATTACAGTCTTGAACGTTTCCGTCTTTGGTCATCTACTAACAATTTTTGCATAAATATTTCCAAAACGAGGGCTATTGTTTTTGGAAATCAGATAAGTAACTTGAATATTTTTATTGGTAATGAGAGAATTGATTTTGTTGACCAGTTAAGATGCCTTGGCGTATTTATTGATAATCGACTTACTTTTTCTGATCATATCGACCATATATATTGTAGAGTATCAGGGATTTTGCGAGGGATATATTCGAATAACATTTACCTACCGTATTACATTAAAAGGAAAATTGCTTATGCTTTACTGATGCCACATATTTTGTATGGACTCGAGATTGTGTCTGGTACTTTAGCTATCCAAACTATTAGATTATACCGAATTTTGAATACTGTTGTTAGATATGTTTATAATGTTAGAAGAAGAATGCATATTTCTGGCTATGTGAGAAAATTTCTTGGATGTAGCTTTAACCACTTTGTTTTATACCGCAGTATTCTATTTTTTTACAGGGTTCTTAGGAATGGTCATCCTACTCAACTTTGCTCTGAATTTCAGTTTACCCACTCTACATAGGCTTGCCAGATATGAAATCCATAAAAACAGTACATCGGGAAAAAAACGGCAGTACATTAATGTAAAAAGAAGTACAATTTTTTTTATTTTATTAACTTACAATTCAGTACATCAAAAACAATTTTGAGTTCTTTTATTCCTGTTTCAATATAAATTCCCAAGCGAAAATTTTAAATTTATTTTGAAAAACAGGCAGTTAATGTAACTATAAACAAAAAATATAAAATTCAATGCATAGCAAAGAGCACAAAATAAGAAATCTTTTTTTTTTAATATAAAACCCCTTATCCATAAAAAATAAAACAGGTTTATAAGAGGTTTATGAAACGAATTTACTATGAAAATTTGTTAAATAAACCTTTTAAAAACCTGTTTTATTTTTAACGAATAAGGCCATAAGTATTTAATATACTTATGCAGTGACATCTTTAAATTTGTCAGATGTTTCAAATTAAATGTTTAAAACAAAAACGCTTTGTTTATTTTTATAAAATTATTAATATTAATTTTCAATTTAATGTTACGTGTTTGTTAAACAATTTAATTATTCTAATTTTACAATTTAATAATTCTAATTTAAGAATTAAATTAATGTAAATTTAAAAAATTACAAATTTTTATCACTTTTTTTGTTCTTTGTTAACAATGCCATTTTTTATTTATTTAAAATAAGTTTTTATTATTAATTCACTTCGCTCTTTTCTCCAAAAAGAAAATTTTTTTCAGTTGTTTGAATGAGGAAGTGAAAATACAAATAAAAAATACGAAACAGTTTTGGGACAACAAGTAAGCTTTTACGGCTCGATGGTTTTTTTTAAATCTTTTAACTGCAGGCGACATTGAGTTGGTACATGACGCAGCATTTCAAACCATTTCAAATCGTAAAACTTAAACATTTCTTTCAGGTTTGCAGTGTTTTTAGTTTGAAAATTTGTCGAAATTTGGTTTTTTGCACTTTTAATACAATATGCACAAAACATGTTTTATTTTGTGCAAAAAAAGTACAAAATGAAGTACAAAAGCTAAAAAAAAGTACAATTGCGTACTTCTTTAATGGTTATGCAGTAAGCAGTACAAATGGTAAAAAAAAGTACGCGTACTTCTGAAAACAGTACGTCTGGCAAGCCTAACTCTACAAGAAGTCCACAAATTGTTATTCCCAGGATAAGATGTAGCTGTTTTGAGAGGTCTTTTCTTGTAAGGGTAGCTCGATGTTGGAATTGTTTGCCTAGAGATCTTCGCTTATTTTCCCACTCAAATAATGCATTCCGTTTAAAACTGTTGACATATTTTTCTTTTCGTTGAGCTAACTTACTGCCAGTTCAACGATTTCGAACGTTATCGTTCGCATAGAAAATTTATATGAAAAACACTCAGTTTTAAAAATATTTTCCATATAAAATTCTATGCGAACGTCTACGTTCGAAATCGTTGAACAGGCAGTTAATTGAAGTATCTCATAAAATTTTTTTATCTTTCATGTTTGTGCTTTCCAAATGTCAATTTAAAACTATATATTTAAATTGATACTTCTGGTTTTTATAAACGCATATTAGATCTTACTAAGCTATCCACTTTGGGGCCTGGTTATTATTGTTATTTTATTACTAATATTGTATAAGGCTGGGGAGCCAACTCGTAAATAATTGTAAATAATAGTTACATATATAGTACGTAAACATATTTTTTTTTTTATTAATTGTTCTTTAATTCAGAATTTGCATTTACAATTGTTATATATAATTTTTGGCCTCTTAGGCTTTTTATATTAATTGGATTGAAATAAATAAATAAATAAATAATTTTTAATCCAAATTTTTGATATTTTAATCAGGCTAAAGTTCATTGAATTTAATTTTCATTAAATTATTTTTATGAAGAAAGGAATTTTACAACATGAAATGAATTAAAATTTTATTGATAATTTTTCATTCATGACTGCGCTGGGAACCGAACCCAGGTTTTCACGGACAGGTTGCCCTTACTTTTTGATTGTAACCATTCAATCTCTTCAGAGGGGTTTGCCGTTTAAACTCACCGCCATTGACGGTGGCCGACAGTCCATAGTCAAACATTAATCTTTAAACCAAATGATTTTCAGTATTTTTTTTTAGGTTTACCGTGTGAATTTATGTGCTGTTTTCACAACACAAGTGATTGAACGTCTAAAAAAAATTTATATGAGAAACTACACGTAAAATCACTCGTGTGGTAAAAACAGCACATTAAATTATGTGCGTTCGTTTACTTTTCCAGTAAAATCCAGTAGCTGAGTAATATGAAAATTTAACAAATTTATGTGTACGCAAACGAATTTCAGTAAAATCCAGTACAAATTTGTACAAATTTTGGGGTAAACGAACGCAGCTATTGAAAACAAAAACAAATTTGAGTTTTTTGTATTGTTTAAAAAAATATTTTCTTACAATCTTTTTTTGAAACAAAAATAATTTTTTTTTGTTTAAGAATTTGCATTGAAACAATAAAAAAACTAAAATTTATTTTTTTTTTTAATATCAATTTTCAAACTAAAATGTTTATTTTACTATCAAAATCCGTCATTCAGCTGGATGCTTTTCATATGAATTTTGCAACACAATCAATTGCCTGTCATTTGGAAACAGCATATACATAATTTAAAAAATTGCAGCTCAAAATTTAAGTTTAATTTTTTTCATATTAACGAGATTAAAATTTAGGTGAGGTTTCCACAATACAAGTGATTGAACGTCTAGTAAAATTTAAAATCACTCAAAAAACTGAGTTCATTCAAAAAGTGGTTTTCATAAAAATTTTACTACACGTTCATTCACTAGTATTGGGAAATCAGCAAATTTAATTTTGATTAATTTGACGATGTTAGACTTTAGCAAATTTAAGATTTTTTTCAGATTTATGTTTGCCAAAAAAGATAAATTTCAGTGTATTTATTAAAAATAAAAATTGGGAATTTTGCACGTCATAGAAAAATCTTAATAAAAAAAGCTGCACTTGTTAAGTTTGACTTTTTATTTTCTTAATGGGAAGGTTTACGGCCATGTTCTGACAACCGCACGATTTAAAATCGCAAAATGCCAGATTTGCGATTGTCAGAACATGCCCGTTAGTCTTTCAATAATTTTAAACGTACTGCAAATTGTTTCTAGGAAAAAAAAAATTTCATTTATTTAACTAAAAATATAATATTATGATCTAAAAAGCGTTTTGGTAGGCAGTTTTGCTTTGTTAAGGTAAATGCAAGGAACCTTCATTAAGGTATTCTGGCCTTCAATTTTAATATGGATTTTTTCAGAGAAACGAACTGCCTGTTTTTCAAACTAATGTTCTGTTTTCACAAAACAAGTGATTAAACGTGTAGTAACATTTATATGGAAACACTCCAAAAACTGAGTAATATTCATATAAATTTTACTACATGTTCAATCAATTCAATGTGTTGCAAAAAGAGCACCTAAAATAGAAATTTTCGTTAAAAAATTTATATTGAAAAGAAAAACAAATTTAACAGCCTGTTTTATTGTTGTTTCAATAAAAATTTAAAAACAATATTTTGAAAACCAGGCAGTAAGTTCTCACATAAAAAATGATAAATTGTTCTACACATTCAATAATTTGTGATGTGAAAACAGCACATAAGATACACTGCTTAAAAGCTGAGTTTTTCATACACTTGTGGAAGTTTATGGCGGATATGTGAAACCTCAATTCTTTACAAATGAATATTGACACTGTAAGGAAAGCTATTTTGAAGTTGAAGACAGAGAACGCTTCGAAAGAAGGACAAACCGAAGAAAAAGGGTGTTACGCTATAAACATTCATGTCTAACCATTAAAACTCATGCAAGTATTAGGAGGAAATAGGTTATTTTCTTTAAAAGCTTTGAAAATCTTTGTAAAGCAAGATATCAATTGATCCATTTGAAGATAGCAACCACAAAGAAACTGCTTGTCTTTACTTTTAAAAGTTTATAGTTCAGACCTCTAATTTTGACCTCTAGATATGTATTTCGATCGCCTACAATTGGTATATGATCCACGTCATTGGAAGATAATAAATATAAAAAATTTACTTTATTCGTTTCGGGCTTCGCAGAATTTTTGAGAATTCAAAAAATTTTACATAAAAAATTTCTCAACGCAAGATGAATGGATTTACAAAATAACAAAAAAAGTGATGTTACGAATATCAGTTTTTAATATTCGCAAATATCTGCGCCAATATTCGCGAAATACGAATATCCAATCTAAAATTTTGCGCCACTCGACATTTCAAATTAACTGCCTGTTTTTCAAACTAAAATCAAAATTTTCGTTTAGAAATTTATATTGAAAACCATGGTCCAATTAGCAGGTCTGCTTGAAACGCCTGCTGATTTTATGCAGAGTTGTGTTTTTTACGTGCAATTGTTATTGTAGCAATTGTTTTTGACATTTCCATCATTTTTTACACAAACAATTGCTTTTGTTTTTGACATCTTTATCATTTTTTACACAAACAAAATGCATGTTGTTTTTTCTATTGTTGGATTGTTGTAGTTGCGCGCAGACCTACTAATTGGGGCGGCATGAAATAACTCGACACGAAATAACTCCCAAAAAAAAAAATGAAATTACTCCCCAAAAAAATATACAGGAAACAACAACAACGTTTTTTGGGGACTTATTTCATTTTTTTAGGGACTTATTTCATTATTTATTTTCATATGAAATCCCCAAAAATCTGAAATGAAATAAGTCCCTAAAAATATTTTGGGGACTTATTTCATTTTATAATTTATTCCAAAGTCGTCAAAAATGCAAATAATGTCCCGTTATAATGTATAAACAAAACTTGTTTTAATGAATGGTCATTAAAAATAATTGTTACTAGGCAGTTAGTTTTAGAAATAATTTTGCTGTATAAGGTGCATTAATAAGAAAAAAAAAAAAAATATTAAAAATAAATTTTGAAAAAGAAAGTGGTTACAGAAAACATAGCAAATTGTTATACGTTGTAGATCAAAAAATGATCTATATTAAAAAATCAGTTTTTGGGGATTTATTTCATTTCAAGAATTGGGGACTTATTTCAAATGAAATAACTCCCCGATTTTTGGGGATTTCTTTCATTTTGATTTAGGGAGTTACTTCATTTCGTTGGGGTTTTATTTCATTTTAAAATTGGGGGTTTATTTCATATGAAATAAGTCCCCAAAAATTGGGGACTTATTTCATTTTATTTTTGGGAGTTATTTCGTGGGGAGTTATTTCATGCCGCCCTAATTGGGCCATGATTGAAAACAAAAACAAATTTGAGTTTTTTTATTGTTGTTTCAATATAAATTCCCAAGCGAACATTTTTATTTTAGTTTTATTGCATGTTTTCTTTAATATTATCTTCCTTAAAAGAGGTGATATTTGATGAAAATTATTCTAAAAAAAATTTCTTACATGGTCTGTAATCTAAGGAAGAGTTCGAAGAGAAATATGTTATTCAGATTAACGGTAAATTTTTATTTTTTTAAATCATTATTCAAATTATTATGGAAAAAATGTCACGTTCGAAATATCACGTATTGAACCAGATTTTGGTTTAAACAAAAAAAAAAAAATACAGAAGATTTTGGAATCAAAACAAAGACATTTAAATGTTGCATTAGCCGTCAATGTCGTTCTGGTACGTTTTGACAGAATGGGTCAGAAAATCGTGGCCTCGAAAATCGCGGATGATGTAGTGATATTGGTGTCGGGCAAATTTCTGCCGACAATTAGCGACATCATGCAAGGGGCGCTGGGCGAACTGTCGGCATGGGCGAATGATAAGGGACTGGGAGTTAATCCGGAGAAGACAGAGTTGGTTCCTTTTACTAGGAGATACAAGGTGGGATGGCTGTACACTTCGGTGGTTAGACCCATTCTTACGTATGGATGCTGTGTTTGGTGGGAGTCATTGAAATTGGCTAGTCGTAGGAACCTTCTTTCTAAGGCTCTGAGGTGTGCTTCAATTGGCATGACAGGCGCCATGAGGAGTACTCCTCAAGCTGCCCTGGATGTCATTCTACATCTTCTGCCTATTGAGCAGTATGTGATGGGAATGGCGGCCAGGAGCATTCTTAGACTGAGGGAGTTACGATTGACGGGGAATGTCACGCAGGGTCACTCACGGATTCTGAGTGAGATTGAGGCTAGTGGCTATTACCTGGGGCCACCCGGCTCCACTAATTATGTGGGTACCAGGGTGGATTTTGGGCGGCTGCCGGAGGTAATAGTGCCTGCTAGGGAGAGGTGGTCAGGTAGGAGCAGATTATTTGCTATTTTTACTGATGGCTCGAAGATGAGGGGAACGGAACATTGAGGATCTGAACATTATAAGGTCATATAGGCTTCCTGACGACTGCAGTGTTTTTCAGGCGGAGGTTCTGGGGGTCATAGGGGCTCAGAGGTCACCATATATGTGGACAGCCAGGCGGCTCTTATGGCCGTAAGGGGCTGTTATATGAGCTCCAAGCTAGTTGATGATTGTAGGAAGGCTCTGGAGGGTGTCTTACACCCCTTTCAGACTCGGCAAGTTAGTTGCGCAAGTTACTTGCCGACAACAACAAAGTCTGTACAAAATTTTTTTTCTTCACCCCGACCTTACCGCTAACGTCTACAAACCAAAAGTTGTGCAAGAAACTTGCGCAAGTAACTTGCCGAGTGTGAATGGGGTCTAAGGGGAGTATTTGCTAAGGTTGTGCTGGGTGCCGGGTCACTGCGACATAGGCGGCAATGAGGTTGCTAAAAAGTTGGTAAGACAACGCTCAGAGATGGAGGATCCTAACTGTATGGAGGCGGTTAGGCCTCCAATAGGCTTTTATTTTGGAAAAATCAGGGAGTGGATTATGGGCGCGACCAATCGGGCCTGGGGGAGCCGAACGGACTGCCGGGTATCGCGGACGCTGTGGCCGGTGCTTAGAAAGCAGGGGTAGGGTCTGCTTTAGGACCATGATACGAATGATCACAGGCCACTGTATGATAGGCAGGACGGCGGTGAGGATGGGATCCGATTTGTCGGATATGTGCAGGTTGTGTGAGGACCCTGAGGAGTTGGAGACAGTTGAGCACATTTTATGCCACTGTCCCAGGCTACAGGGCAGCAGGCTGAGGTAGCTGGACAGTAGATTCCTGGGCGAATTAGGGGATGTCTCGGGTTGCGGACTCGAGAATCTGATAGGATTCGTAATGGGGATGGCCTGGCACGTAGGGCGAATGTGGTTGAGTAGGATTTCTATCGGGTTTGGTCCGAAACCTTCTTTTCTATCTATCTTTTGAATCTGACTTGTGCTTTCGCTGTTTATTTCACCTACTTTCTATCTTTATATAGCTATCTCTAGTTAAGGCGTCAAAATTGACCTTACTGGTCTCTGGGTAAAGGAGACTTTACACCAGCCTTTTTACCTATCTACCTACCTTCATTGCTACGTAAAATTCTGAAAGTAGTTTGAATAAAAAAATGTGCCAGGTTTCGGTGAATTACGCCTTTTTATACATGGCCACAAAAACTACTTCAATTTTTTTCACGTTCGAACCGCTACTTCTATTGCCATTATCTTTGACCTAGAATCGCGCCCCCCATAAACTTTAGCATAGATAACAGTAATTTCTTAGTACTATAATTTAAGGGTTAAAAGAACGTAAAAATATTTGTTGTTTAAAATGTTATTGCATTTTTGATGCGTACGACTGTCACGTTCCACACTTTGGAATTACCCATATAAAGATGTTATGTATCATTCAAACTGGAAATTCTCCTGTAAAATGCAAAGTTTTAGCGACATTATTACAACTTGCCATTAGTTAAAGGTAAAGTTTTGTCGGACGTATAACAAGTTACATATTTATTATTTCAATTTTACTTTAACCCTCCCGGTAGGAGAAATGCACCGTTATTATTTTACTCTCTTAAGTTTAATGCGAATTTGTAAAACTATTTTTACCTAACGGCAAGTTGTAATAATTTGCATAAAGTTGTTGCTGTAAACAAATAAAAAAACTGCAAAAAAGAAAATTTTTGCAACAATAAATAAACATTAATGTTCTCAAATTCAAATCAAATTATATGCAAACAAATAACCGATATGAATCAAAGTTAAATAATGTGTTATAAGCATTTTGATGAGGTAAGAGTACATACTAAATGGGGACATACGTGGCCTTTTTGTTGGTTGTTCATGCCCCAGCTGGCCATTGTCATTGCTACCACACGCAAAGATTTTTCCATTTGATGTAAGAAACAGTGTATGCCAGCGGCCACAGCTGACTTGCATTACACTAGAATCTGGTGGTGTCCATTTCATTTTTCTAGGCATCAAAATCTATATTGTTAAGTATATATAATTCAGAAGTATCCAAACAAAATTTATCTTATTTATTCTACCTGTTCCTCCTCAATACCACCCAAACCTAATTCTCCATGGGCGGTATTGCCCCAACAATAAATGGCCATATTTTTACTGTAAAACAATATTTTTTTTACTTTGCAACGTTACAATTGTTAACTGTGCAATGTAGTGGTAGTATTTTTAATTTCTTTGTAAACTTTTAATTTACCACACATTCGACTCACCGATTTTGTGGTATCTATGCTAAAAAAAATAATATATTGATAATTATATATTTTACATAAAATCTTAATTTGTTTGTTCGCTGTATTTGCCTGTACTATTTTGCCATGAATAATCAAACCAAAAAATTGATTAAATGTGTTATTTACACCAAAACAGATAAAAAATTATTATATTAGCAGTTCGCTTTTGCAGAAAATTTATAAATTCGATTAGGATTTTGACGTTTGTGCTTTGTTTATTTTCTTAAACATATGGACACAGCGTTACCAGATGCTTTTTTAAGCTTAAGCTTAAAGAAATATTTTGCCTCCAAAATTTTTATTTTGTGTTGCAAATATTTAGGTATGTGATGGAAAACGATTTTGAAAAGAAAACTAATCGAAACCGATATCATCGTTTTCATCATCTTTCAAAATGGATTTCTAGTACACTTCCTTTTTTTCCCCTGTATACATAAATGATTTTAATTTAAATATACGGGCATGTTCTGACAATCGCAAAACGTTTAACATTTGCGATCTTGACCTGAAATTGCATAAAACGTGCAATGTAAATCGCAATCGCAAGAAGTTTGGTGACGTCAAATTGCATAACTTTTTTATTTATAAGATAATTATTATTTTTTTTTAAAACAGTATATTATTAGGGATTTTGTTTCAATTAACTTTGAAAAATTATATCCTGTATGTAACGTCCATTTTATGCTTCGCACATATACTTATGCTATTTTTAACATATTTTCCATAACTTTTCGCAAAATATCTGGTGTAATTTTTTTTGTTCGATTCTATAGTTATTTATATTTAATCCCCCAAGTATTGTTCACAAAATGCTGGAAAAAAACAATGAAAAATAATAAATAAAAAAGTTATAAAGAATTCAAACCATTTAGCTCATTCTGCGCCTCCCAAAAGAAGTCATATAAGTAATGGCTCTGTTTCTTTACTTTTTGTGTAAAGTTCGTGAAAATGAGAGCAAGCATAAATTTCTCTCATAAAGAGACAAAATTACACAAAAGTACGGGAACAGAAAAAACCAAATTTTAAGCACAAAATAAAAAGTCATTGTTTGACAGTCCTTACCAAACAACAAACTTTTGAAAAATTGTGTATTGTCTGTAGAAATAAACTAATTTTATCAAAAATTAAACATAACAAACATTTTTACAATAACTTACATCATTTTTTCCTAATGTTTCAATATAAATCATTTTATTTAAGTACATTACTTTATTCTACAACACTTTTCCAGATTTTGGTTCATGAACTTTTTTTCTTTGCCTTTTTTGTATTGTTTATGTTTTACAGCTGTTTGACAATTTACACAATTTGCACGAAGAAAAAGTCTGGGCTGTATCGTGCAGGAAGAAGAAGAATTTTATTCTCTCAAACCCGCTCTCTTTTACACAAATTTGAAGTACGAGAACGCTTTTCGTGCAAATTGGGATCCCTGGGGATCCCAAAGTAGAGCAAAGATAAAGAGCTAATATTAATAGGGTTCAATTATTTTGGTTCGTTGTTTGATTGTATAGTTATTCAAAATTAATGCCCGAAGTCTTCTTCACAAAATGCTAAAAAAGAAAAAATAATGACTTAAAAAGTTATAAAGAATTTGAACCATTTAGCTCATTCTGCGCCACCTGTATATATGTATATGCGATTTTCCACTACATTTATCAGCGAATATAGCCAATATTTGTATTATTTTAAAGCTTTTGAATAGTTTTTTTTATATACAAATTTTTTTTTAAAAATTCTTAAAACATTAAGAAGCGGGGATAAATTTGCGAAAAAAAGATCTATTCTAATGCTTTAAAATTATAACATTGGCCATATATATTCAAACATGTAGTGAAAAATCGCATATTTATATGAGAATTTTAGAGGTTCATAACTAAAAACTATGTGCTTGCGCCACTTTTTTCACTTTATATATTCTTCTTATTTTGAAATTTTCTATCACCCTAGGTACTTTTTATATTTGAAGCTACGTCGGTAAACTAGATTTGCCACCATGGTAATATTATTAAATTAAAAGAATTAAACAGAGCTGTTAATAAAATTGGTAAAGTGAAAAAAGTGGCGCAAGCACAAAGCAGAATGAGCTAAATGGTTCAAATTCCTTATAACTTTTTTAGTAATTTTTTCTTTTTTTAGCATTTTGTGAAGAAGACTTCGGGCATTTATTTTGAATAACTATACAATCGAACAACGAACCAAAATAATTGAACCCGATTAATATTAGCTCTGTTTCTTTACTCTACTTTGGGATCCCGAGTGATCCCAATTTGCACGAAAAGCGTTCCCGTACTTCAAATTTGTGTAAAACATAGCGGGTTTGAGAGAATAAAATTCTTCATCTTCCTGCACGAAACAGCCCAGACTTTATCTTCGTGCAAATTGTGGACGGTACTGCAGGATGCTTGAGAAAGTATATAGGATGGCTGCGCTGATGATCAAGGGATCACTTCGGTCGACACTGACGAAGGCGCTGTTTACCATGTTAAACTGGTTGCCAGTTGACATCACGGCCGAACAACGGGCCCTAACTTCCGCGACTAGACTGGGGGCGGTGGGCCTGTGGTCCACGCGGAACTATGGTCATGCCAGGGTAACGCTGCGTGCATCATACGATCTGGTGGGGCTGGATTATTGCACTCCTGAATCCTTTTTCGGTGCTTTGTTCACAGTTCATGATGGTAATGTCGATAAGCTGTTTGGCAACACGCGATCTCTGGAACCGGCCCTAAGGGTCTATACCGATGGTTCCAAGATGGGAAGCAGAGTAGGTGGAGGTGTCTTTATCGAGGAATTGGACATAAGGGTCTCGTTTAGGCGGCCAGATGGCAGTAGTGTGCTGCAGGCGGAAATTTTTGCCATAAGGCGGGTGGCAAACTGGCTGAGGTACTATCGTATATCGAGGGATATATTTATATTTACGGACAGCAAGGCTGCCATTGCAGCTCTGGCTGGTGTTTTCACGACATCTATGTTAACAGTGGAGTGCCGGGTGTCTCTGAATGAGATCGCGGGACATTCCAGGGTAACGCTGACATGGGTACCAAGGCACAGTGGATGCCTTGTAACTTTATAGCTAGAAGGATACGGCAGGTACGTATCATTTTAAAAAAAACTTGCTTTGGCCCCACTTAATTTTACCTGGGAAGGAGAATTCAATACGAATATGAATAGTGCATGCTGTACTTTTTTGTACCTATGACGAATAAATTTAATTCCCTTTCTATGTATTCCAAAAAAGAACACGAATTGAGTCCTGACCGTGAAGTGTATAGCGTTTTAGATATTTAATAGAACTGCAACAACATACATATCGCACTTGTTCAACAATAGTGTATTAAATTTTAATTTTTTTCCATTTTGGAAAAAAATCGATACGTAATATTCATATCTACCCGCTGCAAAAATATCGTGCTATTTTGTCTACTTTTTGGTAATGAAACATTGGGTTTAATATTTGCTTATTTTTCAAATGCTTTTAACGTAAAATTAAAAATTGTTTTGCTTCTACTGAAAATTTTTAAATTTTGGGTTAGTACAGTATTGATGAGCAAGTGCCGTATGTATGTATGTACCAGAGAAAGGCAATGGGTATAAAAAAAATTAAAGTACTCTAGCACATATCGAAAATTTTCAATACCTGTGCGTACTCGTATCTATTTATTCTCATACTTGTGTATATCCCTGCGCATTTGATTTCATTCATGTAACCACATACACCCATAGGTATATCATTGAGTTCAAACATTTTTTATTTATTAATTTTTTTTTCATTAGTGTTGCCAGAATTTTTTTTGTTATTTCTGACTTTACAAAAATCTTCGGAATATAAAGATCTGCTTCTTATATAAATAGAAAAAACTATTTTTAAGAAAATCCGAAAAAATTACAAAATGGATGCAAATTAAAATACGTCGTTTTATTTGAATCGTTCTTAATAAAAACACAAAAAGTTGCCGAATACCAAAAAAAAAAAACAAAAATATAAATCTAATATTCGGAATTAAGAAATGAGATATCACAGGTAAATTCATTCATACATAGTTTGACTTTTAGATGTTTATCTGTTGGCAGTTGCATTTTTAAGACGTTTAAAATTTAAAGGCTGAAGTCGATCAGTATGCCAACGAAAATGTTAGCCTTACAGAAGACTACAACATCACGCTATGGTGGAAAAACAATTCCACAAGATACTCACGGTTATCTTTATAAAAATCAAGAATCATGTAAATTTCTGCAGGGCAGCATCAAAACGAGTTTTCTGTTTAGCTAGAAACATGAAAAAAGAAACAAAATAAATTCCAATAGTTGATAGCCTTCTGTTTTTAAATTTTTTTTATAAAAGACCCCTTTCGTAGAAAAGATTATATTTTATTATTGTTAATAGAAGCATTATTAAATAATATTAGAAAATATTTATGTTTTAATTTAGCTTTTACATAAATTAATTAATTCTTATTTAATCAGTGCTATATTTGTTTTGCTGGTTTTGGAAAATACTTAAAATATAAATATCTTTTCTGCATCAAACATTTTTAGGACCTGGCTACACTGCTTGCTTTACAATAAGTGCCCATTTACATTATACGATTTTTGTCGTTGCGATTCTTACTTTATTGGCAAGAGGGGTGAGAGGAATTACAAGGGGTACAGAAGCGAGTGTACTCTTCGATTCGTTTTGTTCATTCATTCGTTCTCTCAATGTTCTCTCATTTGACGAAAAATGTATTAAGATTGTTACGACAAAAATCGTACAATGTAAATATGAGACCGACTTTAAAGAGGAAACGACAATAATCGCAACGACAAAAATCGTATAATGTGAATTGGGACTAACCATACGAGTTGTTGAAGTTACTTGTCGATACTCATCGATACATGCCTATACTCATACGCATTCATACTAATATCCATACGCATGCCTGTTTGTTCATACTCATACCGGTTGCTATACAAACTTATTTATGTTCATACTTATTGGTATTCATACCTGTCTGTACTCGTGCTCGGTGGAGTATGAATAGGTTAGAAGTATTAAAAATATAACTTTTTGGCTTTCTCTGGTATGTACATGCAATATTTGTTCAATACTTACCAAGGCGAATTCATTACATGCGATCTTAAAAGCACTGCTGATAACTTTATTAGCTTTATCATTGTTCGATGTCTAAATTTTGTTTATTATCTTTGTTTCAGTTTTGTTTCTGTTTTTAACATTGAACAATGATTTTACAAAAACAAAATGCTTTTAATTTTTGAACGGGTGTTGTAGTACCGAGATTACCTGTAATGAATTCGCCTTGAAACCAACCGGAAAAATTCTCTTTTATTGCTTTCAGTAGACTACTATAAACTATTTTATAGTAAACTTTGTACCTATTTTGTGTTCACTAACCATTTTTACTTTGTTCTAAATAAATAAATCTATTTTTTAGGATGTATAAAAAATATTTTGAGTAATTTAAAAATATATATCATGTTTTGTTGTCAAAAACTAAAAAATTAGCTCCGGGTCTCCACGTAGCAATATTTATTGCGGCAAACGTCAAATTTGATTGCTCCATTAAATTTGCGACGTATAGACCCAGCGCTGCCAGAAGTAAGATTTTACCTTATTTTTTAAGATTTTTTAACCGAAAAAAGATTTTAAGATTTTTTCCCCAAAAACAAGATTTTTTGTTTTGTCTAGACGAAGGTTAGGTTCAATTAAAAAAAACCTTCTTTGTTCCCATTTGAAAATTTGTAAACTAAATAATGCAACCTTGCGGTTTACTGGACAAAAAAAAATACTTAAAAAGCAACCTCCGTTTGGCCTTCAAGGGTGATTAATCAGGTGTAAGCTTTGCGCGCTTATTCTTTTGCAAAACAGAAAATATTGCAAAAATTAAATAATAGCAAAGACATTTAATGGAAAAGTTATGTACAATTTTAATTTTTTGTTGTTTTTTTTTTTCGTTTATTTTTTGTATTAAATAAAATATGAATTGTTTTTATTATATATAATAAAAAGAAAATTTTTTTTTTCAAAAATAAGATTTTTTCTTCAAAAAAAGGATTTTTTTTGGTGAAATTAAGATTTTTTGCTGAAAATTTCTGGCAGCCCTGTATAGACCGCATATTGCCATGGCAGTCCAATGCGTAATGATTGCTCCAAGGCGAATTGACTGGAAGGTGAGGTCAACTCTACAACAACACGGCTTCTGTTGTCGGATTGCTAAAAATATTGCTAGTAAAAAAACCGGTTTGCTTACATAAAAAACTAGTTTGTATACAAACTTTGACAAATCGACCACCGAAAAAAACACCGTACGTTGACATGACCCCACCTTCTAGTAAATTCGCCTTGGATTGCTCTTCTGATTGCTTGAGCAATTATTAGCTGCACTCGTTTACCCCAAAATTTGTACAAATTTGTACTGGATTTTACTGAAATGCGTTCGCGTACACACAAATTTGTAAAATTTTCATATGACTCACCTACTGGATTTTACTGGGATTTTACTGGAAAAGTAAACGAACGCACATATTGCTTAGCAATCTGTTGTAAAATCACTTGTCATTTATCTGACATTTGATTTCTCTGTACGTTTGTTTATCCCAGGTCTCCACGTAGCAATATTTACTGCGGCAAACGTCAAATTTGGTTGCATATTGCCACTCAATCAATTGCGCAATGATTGCTTAGCAATTTGCTGTAAAATGAGTTGTCATATATCTGACATTTCATTTCTCTGTACGTTTGTTTACATAGGGTCTCCACCTGAGATAAGATATAAGATTTTTATATCAGCAAACGTCAAATTCAATCGCAGAGAGTATTATCTTACGTGTGTACTCTCAAATAGTGTTAATATTAATATTATAATAAATATTATGAGACAGTTGTTATGAGAAATCTTATAACAACTATCTTATAAGATGAGCTGTCAAAAATACACATACATACATAAATGTAAAACAATAATAAGACGCATTCATTAAATTGTTTAATTTTTTTGTGCAATTAGTGAACATCTTGTGATAAGTGTTTAAAAAAAAACAATATTTTAAACAAAAACAAAAGAAAAAACTAAAAAAAGAATAAAAACGATACAAGTTTACTGTACGAGAGTCATTCAATTATGAAATCAAATAAGATACGTGTTCCCCTTGTTTAAGATTAAGATTAACATGAAGAAATTTGTTCTGTCATTCTGCCGACTTTCTCTCACATATTATATCAGATATTATCTCAGGTGGAGACCCTATGTTATGGCAAAGAAATTTCACGTGTTCTCCAGCATTAAAGGGCTATCCATTTTGCGGTTTCAAAAGTAAACGTAAATAAAACACATGTAAAGTATTTTTTTCATGATATTTCTTTTTTATTATAAAGTTTGAACGTTGGCATTATGTGTGAAACACTATATCATTTAAATGACCACCACCTGAAGTGTTTGAGGTAATTTTGGACCACTTTTTGACACATGTTGGGCGGTATCTCAGCCATTACTTGACGAATGTTGGTTCTTAAGTGCTCAAGAGTTAAAGATTTATCTACATAAACACGGTCTTTCGCGTAGCCCCACAAAAAAAGTCTAATGGTGTCAAATCGCATAATCTTGGTGGCCAGTTGATGTCGCCACGACGAGAAATTACACGGCCAGGAAATGTCTCTTGCAATAAAACCATATTTGCTCGAGTTGTGTTGCATGTGGCAGAGTCTTGTTGAAACCACTTATTCTCCAAGTCGTATTCTTCAATAGCAGGCAAAAAAAGTCGGTTATCATACGACCATACAGTCCTAATTCCTGAGAACGACGAGGAATCGACACATTCGGGTCTTCGGCAACACTTTCACTTACAGCAGCGATATTTTCAGCAGAACGAGCGAAACGATGATGCACTGGCCTTACAATATCTGTAACCGCCCCAGTCTCTTCAAATTTCTTCACAATTTTGCCAATTGCTTGCGTAGTTGGACGATTATGTAAACCATAATCTCCTCTTAAAGCACGATATGTGGCTGTGCCAGAATCACAATTTTTTTAGTATGCTTGCAATACTTCGCGTGGTGGTCATTTAAATGATATAGTGTTTTACACTATACGTTCAAACTTTATAATAAAAAAGAAATACCATGAAAAAAATATTTTACATGTGTTTTATTTACGTTTACTTTTGAAACCGCGAAATGGATAATCCTTTATAATCAGCAATTATTGCGCCATTGTTCTGCCGACGTTTTTGCTTGTGCTTACTTGGTGGCCACACGATCAAGTTTTGCTTTTCAATTCCATTCAATTTGCAATACACTCTCAGTTTTTTACTCAGAAACTCACACTTTTTAAATTGACCACGAGATGGCCTTCAATTTCACCTTTCCATTTGTTTGGCAATTTTACTTTCAATTTAACAGCTGATTACATGTTTTTCTTTATAAATTATTTTCTTGATGAAATCTTGAATGTAAATTGCTTACAAATTGAGTGCAGCCTACGTCACAGCTTTCAATTTAAGCGGCCCATACACTTGCAATATTATTGTTTACGATATTCGCCATATTATTTCCATTTTGTCCTATATTATGCAATAAGTCGCACAATGGTTGAAAGTAAATAAAAAGATGAACATAACCTATAGGAATAACATAAACAGCATTTTACAATGTTGCCAACACACTTAACTTTCTTTTCGTTGTGCAATAAAAATCAAAACTCTTTTGATTGTTGCCAATATATTGTGCACCTTCGAATATCACATACACATTGGCGATATAATTGTATAGTACGTAAAATTGAACAATTTTATTGCAAGTGTATGAGCCGCTTTATGTAAATTTTGACAAGCAGTATAAGTAAAAGAGTATCAAGAACAACTTGATCGTGTGGCCGCAGGGTTGGAAAAAAAAATTGCTACGTGGAGACCCAGCGTAGGGCTGGCGAGTTTTTACGTTTAGTTTATCGACAAAGGTCAAAATGGACCTGACAACCCTATTAATAAACAGCTGTCATCGTTAAATAAAGATTTACTAGAAATAATAACTAGAAAAAATTATTAGTTTTCCGATTAAAAATTATTTTTAATAATATTTTGATTAACCGAATAAGAAAGCGTGTTAAAAATATGAATTGGTATAAAGGAAATATTGCTGAGGCCGTAGCCTTATCAAAAACAAAAAATGCAATTTTTGTTGTTTATGTAGAAGGTGAGTAAAAAACCAATAAAATACCTGTATGTGCTTGTGAGGGCCAACTTGCACGGAACACGTCATTTATGTCAAAATATTAAATAAATTGATTTATTTATAGGCAAAGATCAAGCCACTACCAAACTAAATAACTTCATTAATGACACGCGCATACTTCAAAAGTTGGAGTCCGAAGACTTTGTTGCCATTAAAATTGAGGGTGAAAGTGAGTCTTATATGCAGTTTGCCAGCATTTTTCAAATTGTACCAATACCCTCGATATTTTTTATTGGTAATGCCGGTACCCCATTAGATGTAGCCACAGGGGTTTTGAACAGTGTGGAAGAATTAGAAGTTAAAATAGAAAAGGTATTGCTGTTAACTGGAAAAAAACCAGTTGCAAGTTCGGCTGTGATAAATGATTTTATACAAGAAGAAACAAAAGCTTCAACAAGTAATAATGTAGAATCTAATATCGTTGATGCAAAAAAGACAGAGAGGGAAGAGAATAATAGCAATAAGTCTAATGAAGAAATTGTTTGTAAAGATGGTGTTTGCCTTGAAAGTACTAAAGAGCCTGCAAAGGAGGAGGTTAAAATAGAGCAGGAGAAAACACAAGCCCAAACAAATCAAGCTGTGCAAGATGAAGAGTCGAAATTGGCTGAAACTCGGAAATATTTAGAACAAAAAAGACGTGAACGAATAGAAGAAGAAAAACGTTTAGAAAAAGAAAACGAATTACGTCGTCGGAAGGAGGGTAAAGAAATGCAAAACTTACGTGCTTGGCAAAAAGATCAAGAACTCAAAGAACTGAAAGATAACATTAAAAGAGAACGTCTTGAAGAACAGGCAGCTCGTGAACGAATAAGAGCACAAATTGCTGCCGACAAAGCAGAAAGAGCTCATAAATTTGCAACCGAAAGTCAAGTTGCAACACCAAACGAAACTGCAACTAGCTCGAACACAATAAAATCAAACAACACCGCTTTGAGCTCTGCTGTAGATGAGACTCGCTTACAATTTCGATTGGCTAGTGGCGCTAGCAACAATCATAATTTTAAATGTTCCACCACTTTGGCGGAAATACGTGATTATGTGGCCCGTGAACTTTTACCGGCTACTGGCATTAAGGATTTTACTTTGGCTACTTCTTATCCCAAACGTGAATTGACCTGTGAACATGATACTAAAACTCTTACTGAACTCGAGCTCATCCCCAGTGCAGTTATTTTAATAATTGGCAAAGAAGCCACTGGGCCTACCGCAATTATATCACGTAATGGTGGTTTATTAAATATGTTATCGGTAATGATCATGGCCATTATAAATCCAATATTTTCGATATTTTCCTCAGCCAAAAATTGGTTGACCGGAAAGCGTAATGAGAGTAGTAATAGTGCTAAGTCAGGCGCACAGAAAAGGACAAATGAAGAACAAAATCAACAAAATGATGTGTAAGTATTGAAAACAGTGTTCGAAAATAGAGACTAAATATCGCTCCTTAGTGTTCGGCTCGGTAGATTTGTGGAAAACACAAACGCAAATAGTGTTTGCCATCTTTCGGTTTCTTAAAAAACTACAAACTTCGCTTTTCACTGGTAAAAAAACCAAACATTTTTTACAAAATACACATTCGAAAAAAAAACAAAAAGCCAGCAAAATAATTTTACACAAACAAAACATATACACAATACACACACAAGATGTTCGTGCTGTGGTCGTTGCTAAAATTTTTTGTAAAAAAGAAACATTAAAATATAATGTTTGTCTACAGTATCACTACAATTGTTCTGCTTTTTAACGAAGAACAGAACATTATATAATGTTCGGCTCTTTCCTGAAAACAGTTACGAACGCTATTAAGGGTTGTGCTCGTCTACACAATTACTACAAAAATAGATATCGTTCTTGGGCGTGTGAGCCGAACGCTAAATAATGTACTGTTTATTTTCGAACACTGATTGAAAATCCTTGTACATATTTGCAAAAAAGTTAGTTGAATCCGAAAAACAGAATGAAAAAAATTGCAAATTACACAAGTTGGGATAAAAAAAGAGTTAAATGCTTTTATCCAATGTGCACTTAAGACGTGCACAGTAGAGATAATCGACATTTCTGTACCTATGATCAAATAAATGTTACTGAATCACAGTTGTGACCAACTTTGCCAAGTAACAGCATTAGTGCAAACTCTTCACTACTAAAAATGGCTAACTAGTGGCTAAAAAATGGCCAAACCAGATTTTATTACAAAAAAGCATCAACACACATGAAAAACTAACAAAACTTATTTGGAACATATTTTTATGGCTAAACAAGATGAAAAATGGCTAAATCTTAGTTACTTGCTAAGTCGTTGTTTTCTCTTCTGTTACATACAAAAATTTATGTTAGTTTACTGTTTGTGTGCTTAATAGATTTTTGCATGCAATAACGAATAATGTTGCTATTTTTTTTGGATTGAGAGAAGGAAGACCACAATATTTTTGTACTTTATAAATATACTTTGCTAAAATAGCTTTATTTGTAAACATATGTACATGTTAAGTGCATATTTTGTCGTTTTTTAAGTTCTGAATCTATTCACTTGATTCGACTTTATTAAAAATATCCTAGAAAATATCTTTGACGTTAGGCAAAAAGGTATTTTGTCAAAAAAAATGGATATTGAGTTTTTAATTGGGTTTAACTCAATATTTTTTTCTCTTTCGTTTGGTATCAATAACATAAGTCTAGCACAACTGCTTCCAATTGTAATCATTTTACCTTTAGGAAATTAATCAATTCAATATGGCAAACAAATAAGTTTATTTAATTAACATTACAAAAAATTACAAATTGTGACTTAAGACCCTTTTGCCTAACTTCAGAAGATATAGTATAGTTGTTTTCTTTATGATAACTATTTATAAAAGAACTGAAGAACCTTGATTTTAATCACAGTTTTGAGGCACAGTGATTTTTAAATCACGATGTTCCTTAAAAATCGCGTGATCGCTCTTCTCTATTGCACAGATACAATCACAGAGTGTTAAGATTCATATCAAAAGTCTGTGTGCCGTAAATGATCTTAAAACCAACATCTATAGATGTTGATATATATATACGATTTTTTCGTCTTAAAGAGATTTTGGAGAGGGGGTTGATAGGACCTATGGTCAATCTTGGACCTACAAATACAAAATTTTTACATGACATAATAGCTATTATAAAAGTTATCGTTTCCAAATCAATACCAGCATTTATAAGGATGTTATGGAACTAAAAGCTATTGTTAAAGTTTTGAAGCTAAGGTCAAATATGGACCGATTTAAAAAAAAAATTTGTTAAGACTTTTTATGCTGCAAAAAGATAATTTTGGACCAAATTTAATATAAATATGTACCAACAAATTCAGATAGTTTAATTGAACAAAGATTATTGCGGGAAAAAGTTTGTATGGGGGTCATGTGAAATTATGGACCGATTTCAATAGACTTCGTTCTTATGACAACTGAAACGTGTTTACCAAATTTCATCAAATTATCTTTCAAAATGCTAAAAAAATATATAAAAAAAAGACACATTTCGCCGAAAAAATCCGAGTTTCAGACTACGTTTAACTAAATCCACATCTCAAAACCGTTTCTTTTTCAGTTATTTTTTAACGAAAAAAACAAAATACATATCGTCGTTCTTAAATTATTGTGTTCTATAATATATGTAAAATAAACCCTTATAGAACACAATAATTTACGAACGACGATATATTTAGTTATTTTAGGTTTTTTTTTAAATAATTTTTGCGTAAATGTGTTTCAAGCGAAAAAAAAAGCCAAACAAAAAAATTTTACAAAACAAAACATTTACTCCACAATACACACACGGGCTGTTCGTGCTTTGGTCGTACAAATTGCCGAGCAACAACAACAATGCTAGTGTGAGGCGTAGCGATCGTATCGAGCCCTAACCGCGAAAATAACGTAAGCGCAAAAATATCAAATTTTACAGGAGAGAGTTTTTTTTTTATTTTATTTCATATACTTTTTTTTTTATGAAATTTGTCGGTTATATATATAAAATCGTAACGGTACCTTATGTGACCATGACATTTTAGGAGATGATGCAAGTGTTGCCAATAAAGTCATTTATTAAAAAAAAAGAAAATTGAAAACTATGTCGCTTACGTTATTTTCGCGGTTAGGGCTCGGTATATGCATTTTTCTAAACTCTGTTATTTACATCAACTGTAATTTAATACAAAAGAAATTTTAAAAGTACTTATCTTGACAACAGATATTTGTGAAAAGAGGTTATGACATACTCAATGCAAAACCATAAACAACTGTTTTTGTGGGGCATGCATGGGTGTTATGCTTTTTTCTTAAAAAATCGTCAAAATTTTTAACAAAATTCGTCAAAATCGTCACGAACATTCAACAAAATTGTCAACTATTTAGTTGTTACAAATTGGAGGAACATTTTATTGTTTTTTTTTAATTAAATGCTTTATTGTACTCAAAAAGCAGTTTAATAGTTTTTATTCAAACAAAACAATTAAAAACAAACTTTGAATTACAAGCAAGTATAACACTTTACGATATGATTTTCACCCATGATCAAACTAACAGATTCTGAAAAATGTTATCTTAAATTTTAATACAATTTCATATATTGTTGCTCTATAATAATAATAGTATATGAGTGTATTAAAATTTAAGAAATGTGATCATAATTTGAACCCGGTTTGATCATGGGTGAGGCCAAAAGTTGAAATTTGTCGTACAGTGTAATTTATAAGTTTTTGAAAAATATGTGATTTGATTTTTTTCTAAAAGATATTCACCCTTATTGTGTTTGGCGTATTTAAAATACGCCTACGACTGTTTGGTAATAGAATAAAGACGACGTGAACTTTTTTCCTTTAATCTATTACCAAACAGTCGTAGGCGTATTTTAAATACGCCAAACACAATAAGGGTGATTAATATCAAAATCTCTTTCGACAAAATTTTTTAATCTTTACTTTTTTATATCTCCTTGTATTGACTGGAATCTCTCTTTAGATAAAAAATTAGAAAAACATTTTAGCAAAGGATGTAAAGAAGTATTTCTGTTTAAAATAATAGATGGAGTTATTAATTTTAAATTATTTGTAACAGAATTTCCGAAATCAAATCTTTTATATTCAGGGGTGTGCTGGAAATCGAAAACGTAAAACGCAAGAATTTTAAAAGTAGTTTTTTAATAAGATTTTTGTAATAAAAAAATTTTATGACAAATATTATACAAATATTTCTCTATTTAACAGAATTTTATAACAAAATTTTAAAAATTAGATCCAAATTCTTGCGTTTTGCCTTTTCGATTTCCAGCACACCCCTGATTATTTGAAAGCATAATTCAACATAGAAAGCCACACAATTATCAACAAATTAACTGTGAGCTTCAAGATTAATTGATTAATTAATTTTTAAATGAAAATACAACTCATTTATGTCATTTAAATTTTCTAATAGATAAAAGTATGTATATCGTTTGCAGTATCGATGGCATCGATATTAGCAGCGAAGACAAAATAAATTTTTAGCGGTTCATATAATTGTAGAATTCGAATTACAATGCTTCTCCACTTGGTTTGTGATGGGAGAAGAATTCTTTTTGGTTCCATAATAATTTCTAATTATTTTTATATTTCGAAAAATTGATTGTTACGTTTTGGATAGTTCCCAATATAATTGTAAATAAAAGGTCCGCCAAATAACTTTTTTTTTTTTGAAAATGCTATAAAAAAAACTACTGAATATTTTCTCAAATTTCTTTTTTATTTGAAAGTACAATCCTTCCGGTTAATAATAGAAAATAATTTCATTCAAATGGCTGCCTCGGCTGGCCATGCAGTAGCCTACACGATCGGTCCAATTTTTAAGCACATTATCGATTGTGTGCAGCTGTATTTCACCAAAGGCTTCACGAATATTGTCCTTTAAGGCGTCAATTGCCTCTGGCTTGTCGGCGTAACACTTATCTTTGACGGCACCCCACAAATAATAGTCCAACGGTTTTAAATCGCAGCTCCGAGGTGGCGAAACGACATCAGCTCTGCGGCTGATAATGCGATCTTCAAAAACAGGGCGCAAAAAATCGAGTGTATCTTCGGCTGTGTGGCACGTAGCGCCGTCCTGTTGAAACCAAATGTTGCCAATATCCTCCTCTAAAATTTTTGTGAACGAAAATTCGTTCAACATGGCCCGATAACGATCGCCATTGACAGTAACGGCCACTCCTTGCTCATTTTCGAAGAAAAATGGCCCAATTATGCCTCTGGACCAAAATCCGCACCAAACAGTGACTCGTTTTGGGTGCATCGGTTTTTCACTGTATGCGTGCGGATTTTCTGTGCCCCAAATGCGACAATTTTGCTTGTTTACGTACCCGCCAAGATCAAAATGAGCTTCATCTGAAAAGATGATTTTTTTTTGGCAAAATCGGCATCTTCTGTAAGTCGATCGCAGGCCCACTTAGCGAAGCGAATACGCATTGGATGGTCATTTTGGCTTCAACTCCTGAACCAATTGGACTTTGTATGGCGTCATACCAAGGTCTTTATGCAAAATTCGTCTCAATGATGTCCCCGAAATGTTCATTTGTTGAGAACGACGGTGAATTGATGTTGATGGCGCTTCACGCACACTTTCTGCCACAGCAGCAATATTCTCGGGTGTACGCACTGTTTTTGGTTTATCGATGAGGATGCCAGTTTCTTTCACTTTTTTCACAAGATAACGAACATACGGAGCTGACGGTGCTTCTCTTCTTCCAAAATCCGTACGCAATTTTCGCACACATTCTGCAACATTACCATGATTTTCAAAGGAATGTCGCAATATTTCCCAGCGTTGTTCAAGCGTATACACAACCATATTCGTTCAGCGGAAGGATAAAAGTTTTATCATAAAACTAATTATCTGTCAAATCAGACATGAGCTAAGTGTTACCATTCACGAAATTAGCACTAGTTGAAAAAAAAACGTTAGATTGCGGACCCGTTATTTCTTGTAAGAGTTTCTAAACACGAAAAAAGTTCTAAGCACGCATATTTATCAAGGTTGCCAACTCGACAGTTAAAAAAGTCGCTAGAAATGGCTAGATTTTTAAAATTATTTACAGCTGCAATATTCAAGCCAGGAATTAAACATGAAATGATTATTTTAATTTAACCCATTAATGCCCACAGTGATCTGGACAACAATTTCCTTTTTTTGTCAAATAAACCTATTTTTATACAAAAAAATCTCTTTATAAAAGAACTGAAGCATAATCTGTAACAATTAGGAAACCAAGAAAAACTCTTATTTCATTCGTAGGTTTTTTTGGGCGCTCTTGTCCACTATATACTGCTTTACTGTTAATTCCGTTACATAGCATTTGCTTCAACTCATCTTCAAAAACTGTTCAAACTGCACGTAGATTGCTGTCAGTGCAATCAGAAAAGTTGGGCTCAGGGAATATCCGTTGACACCATACATCATCATCTTCCACACACCGAATCAATTCACTTTTTTATGTTTTCAATACAATATAAAGAGTCTTGCGGATTTTGTGGAACTTGATGCTAAGACAAACGCTGCATACGAGAAATCTTAAAATATCTTATCTTATCATATTTTTCACTACATTTTTTTTTTGGAGATTCTATAGACGATTATTGGAAGAGTCAATAAATTTTCTACGTCTTCCTGATTATCATCGACACTTGATTCGGGCTTCCGAATTGAAATTTCGCATGATTGGGCTAGTTTTGCGGGAGCCCACTTCTATCTACATGTCCATCCCTTATCAGATGACAAATAATAAGCTGGGCGCCAAAAAATTGTGATAAGAAATATTACAAAAATGAAAATAAAAAATTGCTATGAAGAAAAAAAATGGCTATTTCTTCAGGCTAGATGAAATCTAGCTATTCTTTTTATCGCCAGATGAAAAAAAAAACCGCCTGATCTAGCCGGAAAATGGCTAAATTGGCAACCTTGATATTGATGCCAGAAAATCGTCATAACAAGTGTTCGAAAATAAACAAAACATTGTTAAGCGTTCGGCTCACACACCCAGATATCTGTTTTTTAGTGTTTGTGTAAACGAACACAACCCTTAATACCGTTTTTAACTAGTTTTAAGAAAGAGCCGAACATTACATTATATAGTGTTCTGTTCTTTGTTTTTAGTGTTTGTGTAGACGAACAAACCCTTAATACCGTTCGTAACTATTTTCAAGAAAGAACCGAATATTATATAGCGTTCTGTTCTTCGTTAAAAACAGAACAATTGTAGTGATACTGAAGACAAACATAAAATTTTAATGTTCTACATGTTTCTTTTTTGCGTTGATAATGAAATGAACAAACAAAAAATTTTAGCAACGACCGCACCGCGAACAGCTTGTGTGTGTATTGTGTATTTGTTTTGTTTGTGTAAAATTATTTTGCTGGCTTTTGGTTTTTTTTTTCGAATGTGTATTTTGTTTTAGTAAAAAATGTTTGTTTTTTACCAGCCAAAAGAGCGCTAAGTCCCTATTGACATTATACGTTTTCTGTCGTTGCGATTCTTACCCTATAGCCGATAGGGAAAAAAGTTGTAACGACAAAAATCGAACAATGTAAATATCAGACCAACTTGAAAGAGGAAACGACAATAATCGAAACGACAAAAATGTATAATGCAAATGGGGATTAAGCACAACAGAAACGAACGAAAACTTATGAGCTGAGTTGGATAAGAACAGTAATTTTTTGTGTTTGAAATATGGCAACAGGGAAACGTTATTTTTTTGATGATTTACTGCACACACACACTCTGCGTTTGTGTTTTCCACAAATCTGCCGAACCGAACACTAAGGAGCGATATTTAATTAAATTTAATTACACTAATCGTCAATCGTCATTTTTCTGTATTTTCTTAAAAAAATCGTCAAAATTAAAAGCAAAACCATACAATATCAGTTGTACTCATTCTCTCATTTATATCAATAGTAACATATATGTACCTTAGTATATGGTTTATCTGTTTCGACAATACTTTATGATACACTCTTGCACGTCTTTAGTGTAAATGTAATATTTCCAATTCATATTTCGTTTTCATTAACATTTTTTTATGGTTTTTGCTTAAACAGTTCTAAACGTCGCAATTTGGACCGCTTTCTAACTGGTGGCATTGGTAATACAACTGGCACAATCAGCAATCAAGAGCAAGAAGACTCATCACCCGGCTCTAGTCAGGGCCAGGGTGGTGGTGCTTTTCGTCGTTATGTTGGTGGTTCAAATATTCATCGTCTATCGGACAATCGCAAGGATTCTGATGATGAGAATGCCACATGGAATGGAAACTCTACGCAACAACAATAATTTGCCTTCGAAAGGCCAATAAACAATAAACGGATATGTTGTGGCTTTTTTAGGTGTATATCTTACGCTGTAGTTTAGTAAAAAACAGTCTATGTATTCCCTTTATTATAATTTTTTTATCTTACAAATTGAATGTAAAATTTGTTTATGTTAATATGGTCTTATAAAAATATTTAAATAACTTAAAAGTAAAAATTATACAATACAAGTAAATAAATTATTATAAATAATTGATTTTTTTTAGAGATTATCGGTTATTTTCTAGAAATCGAAATGAATTGGATTTGAATTTTTTTCGATTTTAAAACGACTTCATTTCGACTTGTAGAACATGCCCGTATAAATGTTGTTCGGCAAGGCACATTCATAAAGTACATACATACCATAAGTACATAAGAAAGAGCGAGCGTTATTTATAATTCCAAATTGTTTAAAGTTTTTATTTCGTGTGTACGAGTAGTAGTTAAATATTCACTAATAAAAATTTGCACCTTTTGCTATGATTGACAACAGGGTGTTATTTATTTGACAACAAATAGTTGTCAATTTAAAAACTGGGATTTTTACATCTTTGGTGCCAACTTGACAACCATACCATAAGTACATAAGAAAGAGCGAGCGTTATTTATAATTCCAAATTGTTTAAAGTTTTTATTTCGTGTGTACGAGTAGTAGTTAAATATTCACTAATAAAAATTTGCACCTTTTGCTATGATTGACAACAGGGTGTTATTTATTTGACAACAAATAGTTGTCAATTTAAAAACTGGGATTTTTACATCTTTGGTGCCAACTTGACAACTTTTTGTTAAAAATTTGACAACCAGGCCTGTTCTGAAAATCACTTTAGCTCAAATCACGCCTTTTAAAATCACACGTGTGATGTTTTGGTGTTCCGCTTTTGTGTGTTTTGCCTCGTTTAGCCCCGGACGCCTAAAGTTATCATCTTTATACATCCAGGTAAAATTAACCTCTTTCCGTGGTAAGTGGATTGACACCAAGGCCACAGGAGATATTCCAGGAACTTAGAATCTGCGATGCTGCTTCCATGCATTAGGGGTATTGTAACTACCCAAACGCAATCTGCCAAACTGACCTAACAAAGTTTTTATCGTCAGTTCCATAGTAGAGGGGACAGGGCCCCGACTTGTGGGGTGCCACTATGCACCAGTCTTTAAATATTGATAGCGCCCATTGTAGATTCAATGAGTTACCAATTAGATTCATAATAAATCCACAAATTACATCGTCAACACCTAACTCCCTTATAGATTGTAATGGAGTCGAATCTGACTTTATTAAATGCCCCCTAAATATCCAGAATGGTATAAGACTGTCTAGACCAGTTGACTTAAAAATGTCAAAACTCCTTTTCGCCGAATTGAGCCTGTCATCGCCCAGAGGAATAGATACACTTACAGTTTCTGACAAGCTATGAGCTCCATAGGTGAGAGAGTAACCAGAATATTGTTTCAATTAACACCTTCAGCGTCTCCTGAATATTCGTATTCCAAATACCATTAGCTTTCTGAAGGTGGCTAGGAAAATCGGGGAAGTCATTATTTTTCATAACTGGTTCGTCTCCGAAAAGCCATCCACGCCGATATAGAATTTCCTTCAGGCTAATAATTTGCTAATCTTAAACCTATTTAGTGCTGACTTCTATTCCGCTCAGTTCTCCAGACGCATTGGCCATATTCCAAAACATACGACAGTTTCTTCGAGACTGTGCAATCTTAGGGCTCCATCATGGTGGTTTAACCCATTCCTTTCAAAATAATTTCCACCGCCATTTAAGGCTATATAGCGCCATTAACGACAGGAACTGAGCAAATAGAATTAGCGAGCAAATAAGCCTGATAGTCACACTTCGTTTTTTATCTATTCAGAATAGTGCACGTCCGTAAGGGACGTTAACTTAATTGAAACTCCACATATCTGTGGTCTGAAAATTGAGACTCTCTCGAACTTATCAACGTCACATCGAGAACTTTCTGCATATTTGCTAATATGAAATAAAAGAAAATAGCGACACACTTCTAATAATGGTGTCAGAGCTGCCCCCGTGATGTGGTGCGCATTAACATCGGTGAAGATAACCACCAGGGTTCCTTTGGAGTAAGCTTTAGTCACGATGCCACGTATTTGTCTGTTGGGTGGCTCGACACCGTGGTCGTATGCCATTGAACATAGATTATTTAAAAAGAATTGCCATTTTTGTCTTTGTAATGCTAAATATTTTAGTTCGTTAAATATTTGCCAGTTTCGTTGAGCTATGTTGTTCACCAAGTTAATCTGGGTCAACGGCGCCTTGTACTGCACTGCGGAATCCAGTCTAAGAAGTTCATTATTTTAGATTCTCCTCTGCCACTAAATCGTAAATGTGTTATGTGAGCACCTGTTCGTGAAGCTCTACAGTTTTTGTTTGATCGTCATATTTGCTAGCCATGTTTGAGATCAGTATAAACCAAACTGATTTAATGCAAACCTTGTAGACGGCTACTTTTGTGATTGCGAAAAGTTTACTGAAGCTCCATATATTACAAAGTCTTATGTATGCCACCGTGGCCTTCTACTTTCTACATCGCTGTAAGCGCCACCATCTAAGGCAATTATGCTCCAATTGTAGCACTTTTTTGTCACGTTAAAGTAAGGCGGAACGCCTTGTGGTAGATGCCCTCTTTGAAGTGACTTATTATTAGGGAGATCGAACGGATAGTATTCGACCGGTTTTATACGGTTATTTTAGTTTTGCCCAAGTCGAAGATTTTAAAATATCCATTTTTCGAATATCGAATAAACCGGATATTAAATAAAAGTGAATCGCACTACTGGCTAAGAGGCTTTGTTTCCAACTTTTCAAAAATATGGTTGGAGTCTACCGATGCATATAGACATGCTTAGCCACCAACAAATTAAAACTCATTTAAAATAAATTTGGGATAAATTTAATAAATTCCTAATATTACTAAATTTTCGAGCTTAAGGTCTTTTTGTTATAAAAAACTTTTAACGTTTATTTTAAAACCAATATTTCGGCACTTCCTTGAGTGCCTTCTTCAGGGTTTTTTTCTTAATTTATAAATTTTTAACAAATTATGAAAAATTTAACAATAACTGACAAATTAAAAAATTTTAATTCAAAAACAAAAAAAAATGTTTTTCAAATCAAACTTGATCTATTACAATATAAATAAATTTTTAACTTCCGTTTCTATTTTTATAAATTAAGTGTCTATAATTTTGTGCTACATTTTCAGTGTCTGACTTAAAATTAATTCTTGAAATTGTAGGAACCTTTATAATTTGTAACATTTCTAACATAAATCTACGTTTATAATTATTTTCTGTGTTTAAAAAAAAATACAACTGTTTTAAACACAGAAAATAATTATAAACGTAGATTTATGTTAGAAATGTTACAAATTATAAAGGTTCCTACAATTTCAAGAATTAATTTTAAGTCAGACACTGAAAATGTAGCACAAAATTATAGACACTTAATTTATAAAAATAGAAACGGAAGTTAAAAATTTATTTATATTGTAATAGATCAAGTTTGATTTGAAAAATATTTTTTTTGTTTTTGAATTAAAATTTTTTAATTTGTCAGTTATTGTTAAATTTTTCATAATTTGTTAAAAATTTATAAATTAAGAAAAAAACCCTGAAGAAGGCACTCAAGGAAGTGCCGAAATATTGGTTTTAAAATAAACGTTAAAAGTTTTTTATAACAAAAAGACCTTAAGCTCGAAAATTTAGTAATATTAGAAATATTAAAGGTCGAACAAAATACATATTACATATATACTTTTAATAAATTCCTATAATTTTTTAAAACCAAAGTTTTTCAAAAATTCTAAAGCTATGTTCACACCTATTAAATATTTGACGTCCTACACGTAACAACTTAAGAATTGTTTGCTTTTGCAAAACGTTTGGCTTGAGCAAACATTATTAAACAGTTTCTTAATTACACGGAGAGAATTGTGTGCAGAAATTATGCGCTATGGGCACAACTTATGCACAAATTGTTCACGAAAAACGACCAAGAACAGTTGTTCATAATCTATGCACACTTGTTCATAACTTAAGTTCAGCACTATGAGCATGTTTTATGAATAACTGGGCGTAGGTTATGAACATCATTTTCATAGATTGTGAACAACTGGGACAAGACTATGAACAACTGTGCATAGGTTATTAACAACATTTTCATAGATTGTGAACAACTGGGAAAAGACTATGAACAACTGTGCATAGGTTATTAACAACATTTTCATAGATTGTGAACAAGTAGGAAACATTTTACACCTCCTGCAAATATTAAAGAAACAAAATTTCATTTTATTTTCAAATGTCTTTATTTCAAAGTACAAGCGCTTTATAACTAATATTATATATACACATATTAAAATAAAATAAATCTTATACTTCAGTATTAACATGTTTATTTTATATAATTTATAAAGTAATTAATTTTTTTACATTTCTATAAAATTCTTATCATAAAACATAGTCTAGTGCTTAATATTGGATGAAGCTCAAAGGGTTTAGGAAATTCAATACAGAAATAACAGCAAATTTAATTAAAATATAAATTAATACCTTCTAAATTTGTAGAAAACATATATTCACTTCTTTGTTGACCTGCGAAGTTTTCCATATTTAGCACTTCAATGGAAGTTTTTCTGCAAAACACAAACAAAAAGTAAACAAAACCAGCTGAAGCAGAACTCCATAAATAGTTCGTCAACCAACTACCCAGTCAGAAAAACAATTGGCTGCATCAGTTATCTTTGTTCTGTGATAAATATTTGATAATAACTCAATACTTACCTCTGGTTTTCTTGATTTGCACAATTATATATTTCTAAATAATATTCACTTCAATTCACTTCAACTACTGTCGCTTCTAAACACAACCGGCGCTCTTGACACAAGGAACATAATATTGTTCATAATCTATTCATAAATGCGCACAACTTATGAACAAGATACACACATATCAAAATGTTGGGCAAAATCCATGCACAAGTAGGCATAACTCATGAACAATAAGTGTTAATAGTCGTTCATGCACAATGTTCATATATTATGATCAATTGTGTTTAATTTTCAAATAATTAAGCTATGAACAATGTTCACAAACTGTGCACATTCTTTGTGTATAACTTATGCACAATTTCAATAGATTGTGCAGAATTTATGATTATTAGGCATAATTTATGCGCAAAGTCGCATATTCAAAAATGTACCTAATCATTTTATAGTTATGAACAGCTTATGCATAAATAATGCACAACAGTTTTCTCCGTGTACATTTAACAATTATCATCTTAGAAATAAAGTTTAGTAATTAAATAAAAATTGTTAAAAATAAAGCTTAAATTTGATCAATTTGCTGGTCACGCTTACTTTGGATCTTATAGTCAGATATTTGTGAGGTCTGAACATACCTTAAGTCTTATAGATGTATTTTGTTGGTTCCCTACCTTCGCGATTTTTTTTTCAAATTACCTTTTTATTACAAAATTGATTTTTGATTTTTGTATTTTATGTATTTGAATTAAAACTGGTTAACCGGTTATTTTTTAAATGCTTAACCGAAAACCGGGTTTTTTAAAAATAGCAGCTATTCGGAATATTCGAAAACCGGTTTTTGAAAAAAGTTCAATAATCGATCTCGATAGAAAACATAGGATTTATCCATTCCTCTGACGGAAAGGACTTTTGCGGCTTTGAAGGTACTAGGAGCGAAGGATTTCGCCGCATTTTTAAGCAACCGCCTTTTTGGCGGCAAGCGTGGGTTTACCAGATTGGGTTGTTGTGATCGTCGGAACTATTACAGCATCCGACGCATTCGATTTTGTTCTATTGTACTGTTGATGTCCTTTTTGTGAATGACTTTCATTTCGGTGTTTCGAGCGTAATGGAGTTTTAGATCCGATACGTCATAGCACCTCAGTAACGTGGTTAGGGCGAATAAAATCGAATACTCTTGACTGCAAATCTGACCAATAAAAACTTAATATTTTTCAAAAAAGGCAAACTAATGTTGAAATCCCCAATTTGAGAATAAATTCTTTTATCTGGCAACAATGGCTGTACCGAAAAGAAAGAAACGCAACAGAACCAAAATAATCCACTTTCTCACCTCTCTGTCACATAGTGAAAAATAAGACTATGCTACAACAAATGTGCAATTAAAAAAACAACAGGGTATTTTATTGAAGTTTTGTTATAGGAACTTCCAATTTTTTTAAGTTATAATATGAGGAGGTTTTTTTTCAAAACTTGATTATTCCAGGGCGTACAAACTGCAATCGAAACCAAAGACTGTCGAACAAAAAACGAAAATGTGTGTCACACAAGTCTTAAGTATTCCATAATACTTTGTGAGATAAAAATCTAATGAGTTTTGTTGCGATTGTCAAAAAATCAATGTAACATTACAGTTTGTAGTCACAATATCACACATGAACATGCTTTTGATAAAATGCAACTCTGATCAAATGAAAAGTACTATCAAAGTTTTTCTTGGTATTCAAAAAATTAATTAACAAGGTTTCATTTAAATGTGCTAAGTTCACATTTCATACTATTGATATACCGAAATTTATTGTTGATGGGATAAGCTATTCCTATGCGCATTTTAGTGGTTGCTTAGGCCAGATCATCAGGATTATTATTTTGAAAAATTTCAAAAAAGATGAAGTCGTATGGAATTTCAAATGTCAAACATTCACACTATTACACTTTCTCATATTACTTGAGTTTTTGACAAGTATTAAATGCGTTTAAGCAAAATGTTGATTAAGTCAATCAAAGCCGTTCACATTACATTTGAGATGATTAATATGACAGATGATTAAGAAAAAAACACAACAAACAAATTTATATTTATTTAAAGTATCAAAAATGGATAAAAATACTTTTATAAAGTTATCAGAAGATTATTTTAATCATTTTAATGATGAAATTGTGAAAATTTATGAATTATTGAAGAAAAAAATAAAAACATTAAGCAGAAATCGAGGCCGGTTGTACACGTTCATGTTGGCCGATTCTACATTATATTCAGTTTGAGGTATGCTCAGTGGATTCTATGTGATTAATGAAGTGATTTAGTTGTAATCATGTAAATTTGAAGTGATTAACCAATCACTTATATGTATGTAATCGTCTCGATTTTGATGTGATTAGAGCTTAATCACGTTCGAGTTGCTTAAACGCGTTTAAGAACCTAAGTGTGAACATAGTATAAAAACCCAAGTGTGAACATAGCATTAAACAACATTTGACAGTTCCAAGGCGAATTAACTACAGGTGGTATCGAAACGGCATCTGAGTTTGACAGTTCGAGCTTATTTGTTTTGATTTGTTAGTGTTTTGCTAATAATGGTTGACATTTCGAGCTAATGGCACTAACAATGCAATGCAAAAAACCTTATGTTGTTTCTGTTGTTTTTGGATTGTTGTAGTTCCGACACCACCTGTAGTTGAATTCGCCTTAGACAGTTCCTATAAAAAAACAACAATAAAAAGTAGGTACATAAAAACTAGGGATGCCAAACCATTTCCCGTAAAATCCCGCGATTTTCGGGAATTAGTCAATCCCGAAATTGTTAACTTAATATTTTTGTTTTACCTTTTTTATTAAATAAATTCATCATGACTTTCCCCCTTGGGAGGATAGGGAACACAATATTAATCTTTAATATTTGTTTGATTAACTCTGTTAATACGAAAGAAAAAAGTAAAACTTTGTTATTCTTTTGAAGTGTGTCCAACAATAATAATGAAATTTAAACGTGACAACTGCTGAAAATAATTAAAGAAGAAAATTAAAGAAAAAATATTTTTTTAAAAGAACAAAACGTTCCACTGGTGCACCAAATTCAAAATTTAAACTACTGTTTACAGGGTTAGATTTATTAAAGTGTTTTCCGAGAGTGGGAAAATTACCTATGGTAATTTATGGAGCGATTTCACGAAATTTTCATACACTACATAATTCCTACCACTAGTGGTGGTAGGTATAAAAATGTGTTTTTGTTAAAATAAGATTATTATGGTTAACTATATAAATTAATTTTCAACATTTTTTATTTTTCGAATTTATTCTATGAGTTAAATTTCAGTTATGTATTTTATAAAGCTTTTTTGTAATAGTTCTATTCCTTAAATTTTTAGGAATGACTTTTATACACTACCAGACTATTATATTGTATTTTCTTGTTACATTTTACCTTAGCTATCCTTTGGATAGCAATGAAGTATATTGTATAAATTAATTTTCTTAATTAATTTCAAATTCAAATTTCAATTATTTATTTTAATTTATTTAATAAAAATTTAAATAGAATCTTACAAATAAATCAATTACTTGTTTGCTTTAATCAATTACAATATTAGTTATTTTTTTATTTAGTTTAAGATTTTATGGTTATTATTTTTTAATTAAATCAATTACCACATTACTTGAAATCGTACCTTGTTTTTTTTTTATCATATTTTTAATTAAATTAATCATTAATCAAGACGTTTCTGTAATCGATTGGGCTTAAGAAGATCGGCTGATTAGGCCAAAGCTTCCGATCCTAGAGTGTGGACTGCCAGCAAACCGCTAAACCGGCTAAATACAGTTGAGTTTCAGCGACTAATTGTTATTGGATTGTCACCTAGTTTCCAGAGACGCATCGTTGTTACCATGCACTCTGGATACCCGTTACTATACGCCTTCTCACTTTAGCAGCCACCAGACGGAAGCCAGGGACTATGAGCTATTTTATTGCAAATTTAAATAATGTTCTTAATTGGTTTTGATACTCAACCCAAAAGGTTCTCAATCTACCGGACTTTTACCCTAACGCTTCGTACAGACGATGGTCAGATCTTACAATATTGGTAAGCAGCGTAGCTTAAATTGCATTAAAATTGGCTAAAATGTTTTACAACTGTAAGAACATTGTAAGCTCATTTGTATTTGCAGAAGTGCAAAATAAATGCATCTGACAATCGCACCATTGTCAGAAAAATATTGCTGTTGGCAACGCCTGCTTACAATATTGTAAGATCTGACCATCGTCTGTACGAAGCTTAATGGTTGTTTATTCTATTGTCCGATGCTCGCAATTGCAATTTCAAATGCATTTGCATTTTTTCTACAACATTACAAAAACATTTGACTTTTCAGACCCTATGTACCCGATATCACGAAAAATCCCGGCATCCCGTTATTTGATTTTTGAAATCCAGGGATTTGCGAAAACCAGTCCCGATCTGCATCGCAAAGAAAAAAACAGCTGGCGCTTCAAGCGTACCTTGCAGATGATTATACCAAGAAAAAACATTAATTAAAAAAAAAAAAAACACTCAGCTGCTAAACAACAGTAACGAGTTTTTTTGTCCGTTTATAAAGAGTGCGTGTTAATTCATAAATTAGTAGCGATTATCTTTTAATTCATTATAATCAATTAAAAAAGCCTTTTTAAACTCCAATGTTGTTTCCAATTTTACATATCGCACCCTAAATACTAAAGGGTATTAACTCAAAATTTTAAAATTTTCAGTAGAAGCAAGACAATTTTTAATTTTACATTACAGGTATATGAAAAAGAATTATTAAACCAAACTTTTCATTACTAAAAAGTAGACAGAAAAGCATGATATTTTTACGGCGGGTAGATATGAATATTATGTGTCGATTTTTTCCAAAAAGTGAAAAAATAAAAATTTTGAGTTAATACCCTTTAGTATTTAGGGTGCGATATGTATAACTCCCGCTTTATATTTTTAGTGCTTTTTAAAACTAAACGTTACATCTCTTTAATACTGCTCCACTTTACTACTACTGTGTATCCCAACTAAGAATAATACTCTATTTTTACAACTGTGTGTATTAGTTGCACTAAAGAGCTGAAAACTTGCTTATTTTTTCTATTAACTTATTTCACTCAATTTAGTTTGCGTTTGAGTTTCGTACGTGTTTGACGAACGTATGGCTGATTTGTTATAAAATATAATACATTAATTTTTCAATTTATTTTAACTTGCTGCTATTACACAAAAGAAGTTCAATATCAAACAAAAAAGAGAACAAGAAAAAATCGGATATGTCTATGAAATTTGCAATAAAAAATGTTTAGTTAACTTAACTAAACTTTATTTAACAATAAAAACCAAATCAGTCCTCGTCATATTTTAAACAAATCGGTCTAAACGTGTTTAAACAACAACAAAGTAATTTGTATGTGTTAAGAAAGAAAATCTATATAAAAAGTAAAAAATGTGTGTATTTGTGTTTTTGTCAAAAAATTAGAAAAAAATTTTAGTTTTATACCTATTAATTAAAATAAAATAGATTAAGTGTAAATCTTGTGCTAAGTGTATTTTGTATGTGTGTGTTTCTTCTAAATGTATAAAATTTGTTTAATAAGTACATACCTAGGTCTTTTTATCAAAACAAAAAATTCTCTTTTTAAGTGTGCTTGTTTTGTGGGAAATTAATATTCCAAAAAAGTTATTAGAAATTCTTGTTACTCTTTTTTTTTTAAACAAAAGTAATACCTACCTACTTACTATAAATAATAGTAATAAAAAATTTACTGTTATAACTTTTTACAGTATCTTACAAGAAAACAACAACAAAATAAGAAACACATTTTTTATACAACAAAATAATCTCTGTATATATTTTAAAATAAAATTGATAAAAAGTCTTGTAATTTTAATAATATACCTAATAAAGAAAAAAGTTTTTCTTAGTTAAAGCCGAGAGAAAATAGTAGTATGTATTTTTTTAAGCGTCTACAAATTTTTATCGTTATTTAACTCAAATTTCTCTCTCAGTGTGAGTGTTTGTGCTTTCGTCTTTCCCGAAAAACAATAACAAATAGCACTCAATTAAAAAATAAAAAACAAAGAGTAATAATTCTGTTACTACACTCAGATGCTAAACAACATTAGCGAGTCTTTCTTTGTTCATTTGTAAAGAGTGCGTGTGCTTTCCCAACCGGCATTTTTTCGGTCTTATACCAAAAAAAAGAGGAAAAAAATTGTTAATAAAGCTAAAGAAAATTTTTTTATATAAATAAATAAAAATTATTTTATTAAAAAATCAATCAATCAATTAACAAACAGAAAGCAAAACCAAAAAGTTCAGAAAAGTTTGTTTACTCAAGTGCTTTTGTTTATTTTGTCATCACCATTTCATTTATTTCCTCTTTTGCCTTTAAGTGTTAAATATAATTAAATAAATGTAACAAAGTTAGCAGTATAAATAATGTTAAAAAAGGTAAAAATTATATGTTTAACCATTTTTATGAATAAACTGTTTATGTATTTTAATTATTAACAATAAGTAAATGATTTGTTTGTATAAAGAGTCGGTGCCCAACGTCTGTCTGCAAAAAGTGGTATGTAATTGTAGTGTGTTTTTTCAATTGCCTGTTTTTGTTGTTGTTGTTATTTACAACCCCTTTCTATATTGTTGTTTTAAATTCGGCAAATTTCTCTGATGATTTTCATTTTGTCTCTTTCTCTACTATTTGTTTTGCGTGGTTCTTGCAGTGTTGCCACCAACGAAATGGTAAATAACACATGGATCATGCCAAAATTACACATGAAAATACGAATTACACATGCTATCTTTTTACGCATGTCACAGAAACAAATTTCGATCAAAAGTGGAATTAAAACAGTATTTGACTTCTTCAGAAAACGTAAACCAATTTCAATTTCTGTTTGCAAACAAATAAACAAATATCGTTACCTAAAATGCTAAAGGGCGTTACAACTATTTTTTTCAGGAGATGCAAAAAACTTTACAAAATCAATAACAACAAGGTGTAATTGGCGTTTGAATGTCTTTAAAAAAATCGCCATTTTTGATCTAAAATTGTTTGTGAACATTAAGTTTAATAAAACGAAGAAAACTCAATCAAAAACCCTTATTTCGACGTTTTTTGTTGTTAAGCCCTTTGAATTTGAAGGTGAAGATATGTAACTTACATTTCATTTTGGTATGATAAAGGTTCTGATGCATCTCTCAAATGTCACCGACGCAATTTTTCAACAGAATGTTAATTCAGTTCCTCTATTGCTGCAACATTGGATATGCCGGACATTTTTATATTTTTTACTTATCCAACACAAAAATATTTTTAAAATGTCTCTTTATTTGCTTTTTGTTTACAACAATCGTATCGTTGCTATATTTAATGCAAAAAAATATTTTTATTTTACCTTTTAAAAGATTAAAACAAAAATAACTATTTGCAAAGTAGGAAATAATCTGTCTCCAAAGGAATTTTTTTTATCAAAAACTTTTTTCCAATAATATTCAGCATTTAAATTGCATGTTGTCGCGAAAATATTCTTGAAACTCCTTAAGTTTTATCTGCCGAGCATTACTTTTAATAAAACAAGATTTAATATAACAAATTAAATCTTCCAAATATGTTGGAAGGTTCAGACAGGCCTTCGACGTTACCAAATGTATTAGGTAGCACGAGCATTTTATCAAAATAAAAACTGGCTTTTGGTCTTTTAGCAACTTAACTTCTGATATATACTGTCTAAACATAACATGAGATGTATCTTATGCAAATCCAACTAGATTTTCAAAAGGAATCCCTTTTTCTATAATCGTGTTTTTGAGAAGCTCAAACATTTCCTTTGCAGTCGATGATCCACTCTCTTTGAAAAAAAAAGAATAATGTACCCAGGATATAATAAATTGTGGCAAAAGATATATAAATGCCAAATGGTTAGTAGTAAATGATCCAACCATTTTTAGTTCAGCTCTCTTAACGCTTTCATTCTTTTAATTAAATTTTTAAGTTCTGCTAAGAATAATAAACCTTTTTACTTCTTGCGAAAAAATAATAACAAAAATCAGTGCTACAAAACATTAAAATATTAAATTACACGTGAATTACACATGCAGTCAATTACACATGGGCTACACATGAAAAAAAATATTACACATGATATGTGTAATTACACGTGAGGTGGCAACACTGGGTTCTTGTAATTTATTTTGATTTTACAGAGGTTCTATGTTTATCAAAACTAATGTTTAATTTACAGAAATGTTAGAAACATTTTTGGTATTTTTGATCTGTAATACTGGAAATGAAAAGAACATTTTAAACGAAACAGGATAATAAATTTAAAAAAGGATATTCGTAAGCAGTATGGTCAAAATTCCGTAGTGCTAGAAGTATGCTAAACATATTTGAATAATTTATTTCTAAAAGGGCTCAGGTACAAAAATACAAAGTGTTTAGGAGACACATAAAACTGAATATGTCCATGTTCCATTTGACTTTTTGAAGCAGGCTTTTCTCCTAAAATTGTAAGCATCTGTTAATGTTGTAAATTAGTAAAAACAAAAAATAATTTTGATATCATTATCCTCCAGGCAGCTGCATTTACACATTTTCAAAATGAAGATAAACAAAAATTGTGTTATTATTTTAATGATTCTCCTGAAACATTGTTCACTATTCAGATTTATTTAATAATGGCAAAATCAAAAATGGACCACACAGTCCTTACTTACCTCTCACTGTAAAAATTTGTAATGCAAGGTCCATTGCTAACTAAAACACACATATTAAGAGCCCTTTGCGAAATAAATGATTCATTTGAAATAGGTTATATTTTGCAAAGTAATTTAATTTCGACAGGACAACGATTGTAGTCATTGTAAAGAGTTGTAGGAAAGTTATCACTCATTGCTTGTAAATTTCTCGCTAATTTTGATAATAAATTATTCACCTATCACTACGCGGAAAGAATTTTTTACTAATCACCAGAAAATATGGCTTGAACCAAGAAACTTTTGCACCATTCTCGCTGAAGCCAAAAATTTCTTAATGTAAACATATGAATGTTATAAGTTATGACTAGGGCAACCAAACAAAAGCACTAAAACAACAGTTTTAAGCTCTTAAAAAAAGCGTTTAAAAACATGAAAATAAGCTGTTAAAATTTAAAAAAAAGCAATTGAAAATTGTTTATTTTCCACTTAATTCGTTTAATTTGTTGTTATAGTAAATTATAAGTTGATGCAATAAATTTTCGAAAAGAAAACTATGTCTGTTTGAAGTCAGCAAGTTCTTGTACATAGAAAAAGTTTTTCCTACGTCTACGATTGGACTCATAATTCCGCTTGCCTCCCAAAATATCCCCAATATCTTTTAATACCGAAAATCCTTAATTTTTTAATGAAACTGATTTAAATTTTGTATTAAATTTGTCTCCTATATCCCCTGGAACACGGGATATTTTTCTTACGGTCCATAACTATGTTCACTTAGAAAACCAATGAAAGATTTTTTGTTTCCACTTTTGTTACAACTTCGTGTAAAACCCCAAAATTTGTAAAAATTAACAATATTTGATATACAGAGAAACTCTTAATAGCTAAAACTATATTAAAAAAGCAAAAACTAAGACGTTACTATACCAAAAACAGAGAGAAGGGGAGCTAACAGACGTTACTTTATACATAAACTATATTTAAAAAGAAATAAGACGTTACAAAAAATGATGGTAAAAGACGTTACAGACTGAGGAATTCGATCGTAAGAATACAGCTATGGAATTTTCGAGAGAAAAGAACTTAAACAAGCAAATAATAAAATAAGTTGATAAAAAGGCTTAATACTAAAAACAAAAACACATAAAAATTATACACAACACTATAAAAAGTACGTTACAGTACCGCTAAGACAGAGTTGCATAAGAATCAAGTAAGAAAGTATAGTCGGTCGAGCCCGACCGTATGATACCCACCACAACAGTATTTAAAAGCAAGTTTCGAGAGTGTATGGCTATATTAAAACGGATCTATTTATGTTTCAAATTTCATTAAAATCGGTTTAATAGTTTCTGATAGGCAGAAATTGCCCCCTATCTCCCCTTGTGGTCCTATTTTTTAAAAAATTCATACCTTACGTGTCCATCCACATAAATATGGATCTATCTACATATGTCTTAAATTGCATTAAAATTGGTTTGATAGTGGGCACAAAGACCCTCTTCCGGATAGAAGCTTGTATGGGGGCTATATTAAATTATGGACCGATTCGCCCTTGTGCCAATTAGAACCCACGTTCCAAATTTAAATGTCTTTTTAAAAATATATATGGATTTATCTATGTTTGTAAACTTCGTTAAAATCGGATTGAAAGTTTGTAAGAGGCAGAAATTGCCCCCTATCTCCCCTTGTGGTCCTATTTTTGAAAAACTACATAGCTTATGTGTCCATATAAATACATTTCTATATATGATTTAAATTTTATTAAGATCGGTTTGATAGTTTCTGAGCGACAGAAATTTCCCCCTATCTTCCTTCTTGGTCCTTGTGGTAATAAAAACCTATGTCCCAAATTTTATAAAATTATCTTCAAAATTGCGACCTGTACTTTGCACACGAGGTTACATGGCCAGCCGAACGGACATCATTAGATCGACCCAGAAAGTGATTTGAGTTGATCGGTATACTTTAGGACCAATATTTTTAAGTGTTTCTCACATCAGCACAAATGCATAATACCCTCTCCACTCTTTAGTGTAGCTATAATAACATACAGAGATAATATTGGATAATTGGATGATATTGTTCAAGGGAAGCACAAAATATTACCATAACGTTGAACGATTTTTTTAACCAGAGTTGTTACAGTACAGAAATGGTTGATTTTTTTAGTATTTATAAAAAAAGTTGCACATAAAAATAATTAATAATAATCACGATTTTTGCAAAATATTATTAAATAAGTTTTTTTCGTATGAAAAAAATGAAAAATTATCTTATTTTAATTATCCGATTTTGCCAAAATAAGCAAAAAAAAAAAGCCCTAGCAAATATAGCTCATTTTCTTTGTTTTTTTATGATCAGAATTTGTGTTCAATCAAAATCTTTCTATCTTGTAAACCAAAAAATAATCATTTGCTTTTTTTTGGGTTGCCCTAGCGAACTAAAATGTACTTAAATAAACTAAAAAAAATTTATTTCAATTCTATACATACATAGTTACTTAAATCAAGTTTTCGTTGTTTATGGCCGTTTTCATTAATTCTATTTAAATATCAATTTAATTTTAAAATAAATAAATAAATACATATATTAATAAGATTTAGTTTTAATGTGCTAAATACCCAGCTACCATTTGGGTGATTATTTTTTGTAAAAATCACCTAAGTGAGCCTTTTCAGATCAGTTGTTATGATTAAAAACTGATTTATCACTTGAGCGATAGAAAAAGGATTCATATATGATTCAGTGATATGATAAAATGATTATTTTTAAATATTTGTTTTTGTCAAATCAAAAAAATAAAAATAGAAACTTTAGAGTCAGCCAAACAAATAAAAAGCCCAAAAATTATTAGCAATTTATGAAGATAAATGTTAGTGCAAATGGTTTATTCTCTTCTTTGCAAAAATTCGATAACTTTCGTAACAAAAAAAGTTTGTTTGAATGATAAAAAGCCATAAAGGTGCTGGCTGATTTTACCAAAAAAAAAAAAAAAAATAAATAAAATAAAAAACATGACAATTAAAAAATTATATGAAATATAATCAAAAACTATATAATTTACGATTCAATAATGATTATAAAAACTAACATTGAAATGATAAAAAAGGAATCAGAAAATTGTATCACATATGATTCGTTCAGGTGATTCATCTGTAGGGTACCATTTTCTCACAACGAGAGTATCACTTATGATTGAAAAATTAGCTCATATACGGGTATTTTGCTTGTGAAGCTGATTCCTAAATGATTAGATTATAATACAAAATGCTAGCTGGGTATTTATTAATCCAATTTTTTGACTCCCAAGAAAATCTTGATAAATAAATATAGTTTTCCATATAATTTTATTTGACATGAAAAACGAATTTTAAACAAAATTGATATAAGTATGTACCTGTAAATAAATTGGTGAAATCGACCATTAATATTTTACAAAATACAAAGAAAAGCCTGAATTGTTTACACAAAAACGTGTAGCAATATTTATTTCAAGAAAAATTAATATACAAATAAGAAACTTTATTGATTTGCATGTCGCAACATGTCGATTTAAATAACAATTAATTGAATTAAACCAAGTTTTCTTGAGCATTTTCTAAAAAATTTAAAGAAATCCCTAGCATTTGTTTCTTGATGCAAGAAATTCGATTCAATTCAAAAATTAAGAAAACCAGACTAATATTAAGTAAGTGCAGCTTGATTTCTTTTTTTTTGATTTCTTTCTTATTTTTAATAAAAACAAGCTACTTTTATATTACTTGTTTTAAGAAATTTTTGATTATAACCAAAAACGTGAATTTTTCAATCATGAGAAAATGTTTCTTGATTTACGAAAAATTTACTAAATACGAAAAAAATAAGTTAAAATCTTGAAATTATTTCTGGATTTTCTTATTTTAAGAAACAGTTAAGGACATAACTATTCGTACATCGCATATCTTGCATATATTCTTGCAATTGTAAAAAAAATTGAAAAAATAACTGCAGTTTTGTTAAACGAAGATAATTATTCGATTAAAAAAAAAAGTAAAATTCATAGGGACATCGTAACATCCATAACACCACCAACAAACTCCAATCGCTTAAGAATATATGAAATATATATCCTTAACTGTACTCAAAATTTATGTGGTAGTACAAACAAGTACATACATAAAACCGAATGAATTCTAATGAAGGTCGTTAAAGCTGGACAATGAATTACATGCAATTACAACTTCACATTCAATTAAAGAAAAACTTATAAAAGTGAAACATGTAACAAGAATAAAAAACGATTAAAAATTTAAACTTGATTTGTAACTGAAAAAAAATTAAAGAAAATTACAACAAAAATGTCTGAAACTGTTAATTTTGACCGTAATATGGCAAATTTTGCTCAAATGACTACTAATGTTGACCATATATTAGTTTATTTGGACCATATTATGGTTAGCGTCGACCAAACAATGGTTAACATTGACCAAATTTTTAACATATTATGCTCATATTTAACCACAATCTGTCAACCCACAAATAGTATGTTGCTCTTAGAATATGGGATACCTCCAACCATATTTTTTCCTGCGTGTACGATTGTTAAGCTAACAGAAACGCAGTTAATTTTAATTATTTTTATTAGTAAGCTTTCCAAAACACCTAAAGTATATAGTTAAGCATATACAAATTTATTAAGAAATTAATATATAAGTTATGCTTATTTTTAAGATAATACGGGAAAGAGTTTAAACCCATACAGTTACAAAAGTTCTGCTGAGCTGTATAAAAAAAACAAACAATATTTTTTAAAAAAGTAACACAAACAACAAAACTAACTTATTTCGTTTTAAACCAATTTTATGTACTTAGGTGTTTTAGATGTACATTAGGTCTATAACTTATTTACATTTTTTGAGAATATCAAAATGGCCCAAGCGTAGTCGAATAGACTACTGAAAATCATTTAAAAAAATGATATTACTTTTTCGCGGTTTTTAAAAAAGCTCACCCGCAAATCGCGGTAAAGTTTGGAAAAGTTTGATTTAATTTTCCAAAAAACGCAAGTATTTTTTTCAATTAATATGTTATAATTAAACAACATTTTTCGCTTTACTATTTTAGTTATTAATAACATTTTTTATTTAAAATTAATGTACTTTTTTTTTTGGGAGATTTTACAAAATCGTTTTTGTGGGTAAGGTTTTTATTCCAAAATGACCCGAATTTTTTTTAATATTTTTTATTTTGTAAAAAGCACAACATTCGCAATCGTGTGGTACTGGGGCCTAAATTTGGTTATACCCCTAATGAACATACTATTTAATAAAAATGAGAACAATATTTAAATCAAATTGGAGTTTAGCGAATATAAAATTTTTTAAAAAAAATGTATTAGTATTTAACTTAAACGACCATAACGAAATTAATTCCCTACCGATTTTTTAACAATTTTTTTACATCTGGAAAGTAAATCCCACTCTCGTCTTTCAAAAAAAAAAAAAAAAAAATTTGTTGTGTTTTGAATTTGTAACTTTAAAATTACCATTATTTTGCTTAAAAAAAGGACTAAATGAAGTAGTCAATTTTAATTGCATATTAGTCTTTTCGTAATCCATAGACTTCAATAGAATAGAATTGATTTAAGGCCCAGTAAAACGCAACCGAACCGCTGCGTATATTTGCGTAATACAGTGTTAGGAAATGTAGGTATGTATATACACAGAAAAACACTCGGGATAAATAAAGTTTTTTTGTACTTACTTAAAGTACGAATCGTACTCAAAAATTCAAGTACTAAGACGTACTCAAAACAACCCTAAATGGGATAACTTTCGTTAATCAATCCCGGCATTATGAATAGATATTTCCCGGGAGTTTTCTCCCATTTTTCCTTTGTAAATTCAAATGTAAAAATAAGAAAAAGGAAAAATCTCCCGGGGAATTTGTATTCATAATTGGGCTGTAAGTATGCAATTCTAAAGCAATGAATGGCAACACACATACTTTCACATTTATGCTAGTGTGGGAAGCAGCAGAAAACAAATGACGCTCATCAACAAGAAATGTCAACAAAGCAACAGCCGAACGTACATTGTCACAGACCACACGAAGAAGTTTATAGTGTACATGTGTCGACGTCACACAAGCAGCATTTTTTTCCCTAGGCATGCGTACATAGGTAGGGGTGTGCTGGAAATCGCAAACGCAAGAATTTTAAAAGTCATTTTTTAGTAAGATTTCTGTAATAAAAGAATTTTATGACAAATATTATACAAACATTTCTCTATTAAACAGAATTTTATAGCAAAAATTATAAAAATTAGATTAAAAGTGTATTAAAAACAGCCTCCAATTTCTTGCGTTTGCGATTTCCAGCACATCCCCCAGGATTTGCAAAAGTGCCCTTCACTGTTAAAGCCAAGAAACAATTTATACTTTTCGTTGGTAGTGCTACTCTGACAGTAAAATTACAAACTGACCGTTTTAATCTCATTCAACTTATCAAAGTTTGTTGCAGACACTACAACAACACGAAACACACAAATAGGTAAACAAATTAGTTTGTTGTGTGTAGAAACAACAAAAACAACAGAACAATGATAAACCATACATTATTTTCATGTTTGAAAAGTAAAATCAACAGCAAAAGTTATTTACCCTACAAGAAATGAATGAGCGAATTTATTTCTTGTAGGGTAGCTTATATTTTTATTTAAATGTGCACATCAAATTTAAATAGTGAAAAACATGTCGGCTATGCTGCTGGTTTTAGGCTAAAATCAATCTATTTTCGCTCTCGAATTATTTCAAGTACGAATTCGGGATTAAATCAACTTTATAATACTTGTATCAAGCGCATTTTGAGATTGATTCAATCTTAGTTTTACTGAAATCAATTTCATTTTCGGATCATTTCATGTATGAATCCGGAATTGAATATGGAGAATATTCGCGATTTAAAATCCGTACTTGAATCTATCTCTCTGTACCTGATTCAAGAAAATCCGTACTCGCCGTACTATTAATACCGCTTTGGATTGATTTGAGTACGGATAGATTTTTTCTTTTATGTACATCCTGCTCGAAACATGTGACATGTTTTAAGAACAAAAACAAATCAAGCTTATTTCTGATTACAACATATCTCTCCCTTATTGCAACATAGTCATATCTCAAAAAAAATAATCAAGTTTGGCAAATGCGATTAAAGTTTTAAAAATTAACCTTTTTATACTGATTTAATAAAATATATTTTGCTATAACTCTGGTTCAATTTGAGATATGTATAACAATGATTTTTGTTATACATATAGAGAAGCTATTGAGGAGCAGTGTTGCTTACGTAACTTAAAATTTTTGATTTTTTAAGATATGACTATGTTACAATAAATAAGCGATATAAATAAAGTGAAAGTTTGGCCCCGAATATTGATTAAGAAATGCCGTTAACGATATATCATCATCGTCATACAATTTTAATGGACCTTTCGAAAGCTTTTTGTCTTTTTTAAAAAGTAAAAACTAGTATCTATATAAGTGGTTTCAAAAAGAGTTTGCTGGCCATAAGGCTGGAACTAGAGTTTCTACGCGGGAAAGAATTCCCGGGACACTCTTTTAAAATTAATCCCGGGAAATTTTTTTCGGGAATTTTCGGGAATTTCAAATTTATTTTTTTTAAATTTTTATTTGATGGCATCGTTAAAATCAAAAAACGAGCAAAAAAAATATATTCTTTGTTAAAATTACTAAAAACCACCTGCAAATCGGACTATTTCTCCTAAGCCAATAAATCAACGGTCTCTTTAATTGCTGATGAAATGTCTAAAAAGCTTCTTGAAGTAGAAAATGAAAATGTACACGGTACATCATCACTAACACCAGATGAACCATCTACTATCTTTAAAGAACACCTTGAGAAGGCTATATCAAATTCTAAAAAAATAAATGTAAAGAAAATACAAAAGCCTGAAAATATTTCAAAATAGAATTTGACGTCTATGAAGTCACGGGCCAACAAACTTAAAATCTTTGTATGATGCGCTTCTTACTATAAAACCAAAGTCTGTAGAAAGCGAGAGTACGTTTTCGGTAGCAGGCAATATATGTACATATCAACAAGGATTAGAAATGCTTTTAAATGCTTTAATAATACTAAAATGTTGAATATGTATGTAAATATGAATGTTACAATTTATTTGGATTTGTTTTGGTTTTCTGTAGTTTTAATGAAGGTTATTTTTTTAGGCTGTTGTATATACATATATATGTATATTCTTTTAAAAAAGTAAAAACCTGTATCTTGAACTCATTTAATTAAATAATTGTTTTATTCTAAAAATCCCGGGATTCCCGGGAATAAGATTTTTTTATTTCGTTTCCCGGGAATAGAAAAAGTCCGGGAAATTAGAAACCCTAGCTGGAACAGAAAAAAGTAGATATACATAGCTGACGACCTAATGAGTAGTATAGCAAGATAAAATGCAAACAGAATATTTATTTATGTATTTATATTTCTTAGTCTATTTGATTTACAAAATATCCTTGCAGACTGTGCGCTAAAAATATTATTTGACGTTTAAATATAATTTAAACTTAAAAATATTAAAGCTTTCTATAATATGGTTGCAAATAACCTCTTTAAAAGCTTAGAGAATTATGCAAGAATAAGCAGATGCATTACGAATGTCGTTGTCCTGGTCAAAGGCTTAGTCGTTTGAATTTTTTTTCGATATCATTTAAAATTTAAGACAACGTCTATAAAAATCACATAGAAAGTTTGTTGTATTTATGTAGTTTACGACAATTATAATGCCAATTTTTAAAAACGACTGGTTTTCGACTCGGACAACGATATTCGTAATAAGGCCAAATATGTGAATTTTTGAACAAAATACGCCTCAAATTGTGTCTCAAAAGTTATATATGACAATCAGCCGACAATGCTCTGTCCGGAAACAAATTTCAAGACTTCGGACTTTGCGAATAAGCTTGTACTGCAGAAACTACTACAACTATGTATTTTTTTGACATTACTTTGAAACTGTCGTTTATAACTTTTGACAGTTTGTAAGTATTCTGTTCCCCACTTAAGGGTACTTTACACTATTACACAAGTCTTTCGTATTCCATAATTCTTTGTAAGATAGAAATCTAATGCGGTTTGCGGCCACTTCAAACGACCTAATTAAGCATTACGGGTTCCTATTGCTTTATTTGATGAAGTCGTATGGGATGTCAATTTTTTTTTGGTAATATAGTAAAAATTCGATAATCCGGATAATTGATTGCAGGCCCCAATCCGGAGTAGAAAATTATCCGGATTACCGCATGTATGTATTTATTAAAAATTATAATAATTCATAGCAAAATTAAACATAAAAACATAAATATTATTTTGTAAGGTTCAGTTAAAATTCTTTTCTATTCTAACTGTATTTTTCAAAGCATGCTGTGATTTGATTAAAAAAAAAAATAAAAACGGGTGTTATTCAATCTGGACTATAGAGTTGCAATCAATCCTGATTACACTATGAGCTGCAAAATTCTGTCCGAATTACCGAATATCGAATTTACACTGTACTTGCCATTTTCATAACACCTTGCATTTACACTATCACTCTGTTACATATTACTTTAGGTTTTGACAAGACTTAAAACAAAGTATAATAGTTTTTTTCATAATAAAATTTTTAAAATTTAAAAAAAAATTTTTTTTTTCTTGAAACTCATTTTTTGAATATTAAAATTTATTGCGAAAAATTAATTCTTAAATTTTCGTTAACAAAGTGAGTGAAGATGAATACGCCGAGTAATGCAATGATGTAATACGTTACATCAATCAAAACCATTATGTAAAAAATATTTTAGATACCTACGTGTGTATTTTAAATACGCGAGTAGGTACCTCAAATACGTTTTTATTAAAAGTGACATTTTTTATAGCTAAATCTTTTTGTTTAATTAATTATACAATACAATTAAACACAATCTATTTTAATTTGAGGATTATTTATAAGAAATGTAAATGTAAATCAAAAGAATTAAAAAAATAAAAACAATTTTATACATTTTTAAAATAATTTTGCATTAATCAATATTTTTTTTTCTTCTTTTTACAGCTTTTACTGTTCTAACGAGCGAATGTAAATCAATTGATTGGCTTGAAAAGATAAAAAATATAAATTATTACCATCATTGTTGCACATCCTCCAAAAAATATATAGAAAAAAATATGTACAAATGCATTTACCACAAATAAAAAAAAAATGTATGAAAATTTACCTAAATTTCTTTAAAATTTACATATATAGAAATTAATTTAGAAAAATAAAAATTTCCATCGGCTCACCAAATATTGAAAAAAAAAATTAACAAACAATAAATTGTTTGTTGAAACAACTGTATGAATATTAAATAAATACATGCAACATTTAAATTTTAACACACACACACATGCCCTTATACAACCAATTCGAGAGTGTACGTTGCAACACATATCCACACTGTGTAAATGAGTATGTGTGTGTGTAAGTGGAACTAGCAAGTGGTCCTTTTTAGTTTATTGGCTGTTGTTTTGAATTTGATTTGGTCCTAGTGATATAAAAGAAGCGTCAAGGTGGTGGTGTTGCAATAACAACGATATCATCACCAATACAACAACAATAACAACGGCAGTTGCAACATCAAGCAACAACAAAAAGGAAATTATTTATTTATTGTTGTCGTTAAACTTCAATGAGTGTTTCGATGTCACTCGTACAAGGTGGAGCTGCAGGCGGTGCGCCACAAGGTGCTATTTTAGCGGCTGCTGCCCCATATTATCAGCCACCAGCAGTACCACAAGATGTTCAACCAGATCGTCCAATTGGCTACGGAGCATTTGGTGTAGTATGGTAAGTAGCTAACTAAAATATTTTCTTAAATTTGTTAAAGAAAAAAAATCGGAAACTTTTCATTATTTGTACATAAATATCGTTTAAAAGTCAAATCAATATTTCCATTCACGTGTTCAACGGTATTTCCGTTTGTAATCAAACTTAATTTTTTCCAGTCAATGTCTGTTTAAAGTTTTCTAAATAAAAAATCAATTATGTTGCATGTGTTTAAAAGCCATTTACTAATAACGTTTGGAGATGCATTTACTTTTTTACACATACAAATTTTTGACTATCCTTGCAGTTGTGTGGTATATGTACAAAAGTTTATAGCTCGGTTCTTAATCGTTTCGTTCGAACAAGGAGATTGTGAAATCGATTATAGTTTTACGACCTAAATGTTTAAAATGTAGATACATATAAGTAAAAATTAAAAATGAAGTGACTACTGTGTTGCCTACTAGGGGATAGTAAAGTAACGATATGTTTTAAGTGGTTACGCCAATTAAATATACGTAAGTGATTCCTATGGTAAAATGCGTTTAACTTTGAAGTGAACCATATCATCTAATCGACATCTTTTAAACAGTGTCTAACCGACGATTTTTTGTTCTACTAAGAGGCAGTAAATGGATAATGTTTCATCGTTGGTATCAAAATTTAAGTATTTTTGATTTTAGGCTTTAAGTGAAAGCACTTTTTGGTAATATGACCGCTGACAGTTCAGTATTAAATTATGATAATACATACGATTTAAAAAATTTAAGCACTGCCCAATACAGTCTGCTCTATTAAGTAAATTAAGTTCAAAAATATTGTTCGGTGGCTAAACCTGAGATCCATACTGTTAAGTGAGGTTGCCAAATGCCGGGAATACTCACAGCATTTTTTTATTAAGTATTAAATCTGTTGCTATATATTTCGTTAAAACCACTTGCCAAAGTTCGGCCGCTGATCACTTTCCGAATTTTTGTGAAAAATCAGTGTCCATAAATATATAAATTTTTCTGTTGTCAATATTTATTGATTTTCTAATGTTTCGTCTTAAAAACGGGCTCTATATTTTTTTTAAATCTTTAAAGGGAGTGCTACATTACGGATTATTACATAATAGTAAAAACGTTAAACTGATTACGCTCTATGTGTGATCAATAAATCCATCACAGATTACCCAGAATGAGACAGGTAAACAATTGATGTCCTATTACATTTTGAAGAATATATAAGCTTAAGCTTGATATTCGTTCAATTCTTCTCAATTGTCTCTTTGGCTGATTACATTAGATCCCAGTAAAAACTTCGCCTACAAAATAATGTGTTGAGTACTCAGAAAAATATTAAAGCACTACTTACAATTCTACTGAAAGAACCAATGAATTTTACAAGGGATGTCGGTCGCAAAATGAACGCATTCAAAAGTAAGTCATTATTTTTTTACCTTAATACATCAAGAAAAAAGTAGCTATAGAAATTTTTATAGAAGTAGTTATAGAAGAAGCTACTAAATACTGAGTGATAGAAGCTATTCGTTTTGAAAAAGTTGGCGAAGTTTTTGCTGGGATGGGACAAGTAGCTAACTGTCCACTTTATAAACAAAAGATTAAACTGATCCGAAATTCATAGACTCTTGAACAGTAGAATTAAAACAAAATTTTTTTGAATGCTGCAATATTTACCAATTATAAAACTTTATCAAATATTGTCATTTCCAAATGATTTCATTCCTTCATGCAACTGTCTTTCCCAACCAATGAGTAAGTAAGTGTTAAAGACCCTACCAAACAAGAAGCTAAAAGGCATCATTGCAATAAAGCTGTAAAAAAACTCTTTGGCACAAAACAAAAACCAAAAAAAAAAAAATCGCTAAAAATGCTTAAAGTATTGAAAACCTTTAAGGCATCAGAAAAAAAGCGTCGCTGATTTTTGCACATGCAAGCAATAAACAAAGAAACGAAACAACAACGCCATCTGAAAAATAAGAAAAAATATTCAGCCCCCAAACAAAACGATTAAATACTCTGCTTGTACTTCTATGAAAATCCAATGAACCTTTAAAGACGAAAGTCAAATGAAAAAAAAGATTTACGTGATAAATTTTTAAAAGTTGATTTTGATTATGCTTTAGTTTTCGTCTTCTTTTTTTTTTTGGTTCTAAACTGTTTTTGCTTAAAGTGGATTTTGCATTAAATACTTCTAAAAACCAGTTAAAACAAGTTAGAAATTTTAAAACAGAATTCTATATTTTATAAAATTAAAAAAAAAAAAAAAAATTCAATCGTGGAAAATCGCCTGACAGTTGTAGTTTGTCGTCACAATAGTAATTCCTTTAATGCGCTATCGTTGGTAGTTGAAGAGTTTCGTAAAACACTAAAACACTATCAGACCAAAATTAAAACGCATTCAACCATACCTTGCAGAAAATAATACATATGTATCAACAAAAATAGTAAAGCATGGTTTTTAACCCAGGACACAGTTCTAAACAAAAAAAAATACTCTAAAAGTTCGAAATATCACTCAGCCACTTTAGAATGCCACGATGTTGGCTTTAAATGTGGAAATCTGATTCCTTGAGGATTTTAACAAATAGGGCTTGAAAGGCTTTATCCAACCAACTAAAATAAATGACATGTCATATTATTAATTAAGCGAGAACAAAAAAAGGATTTTACAATTTTGAAAATCTTACTGCCTGTTTTTAGACGCCGAGCGCAAAAGCCGTTAGTTTAAGTTACATATTAAACAAAATTTAAAAATTTGCTTTTGTTTTAAATGGAAGTTAAACTAATGCATTTTGTGCTCGTCCTTTAAACAGGCACTTAAACTGCTAAAATATTACTTAAATAAATCAAATAACGCGAAAATTCATTAATTTTATTCGAAATTATACATTTTTACTAGGGAAGTAATGATACGCTTTTTGCCGATATGATACACGAAAAGAAATATCGGCGATACCGATACCAATAATTCAAGTTAAAATTAACAAAACTCAAGTCGGTTAATTTCTTCTTTTATACAAAATTACAGTGTTAGAGATTTTTAATATTTAAAATTGATATTAATAAAATTTAAAAAACAACGAATAGAATTTTTAATTCAAAATAACAAAAAAAAAAAATTATTTTTTTATACATATAAAAAAAAACCGAAATTATATGTAAATATTTATTTTGTTATTAATAAAATTTATGTTAAAAAAACAAAGAATTTCCAACTGATCTGTTTGTACCAGACCTGCAGTGGAAAATAGTCTTTCAGATGCGACAAAACTCATTTGAAAATTTAAGTATTTCTGTGCCATTTTCTTAAAATTTAGGTGTAACATTTCATTGCGGATCTGCACATTTAGAAATATTAGGAGATTAAATATCCAGAGATCCCGAGATACCGGACTTCTGCTTAAGCAAAACCTAAGCTTAGGATGGCCAGAGGTTCATGCTTCTCAGATTCTATTATAATTTTTCCATAAACGCTCCAAAGGCAAGGGGCTACACTATTGTGATGCGAAGGAAAAATGCTAGCGAATAGAATGATTGGGACTCTTAAATGCGTTTGCGCACTTATCTTTCTTATCTTTTATTCTTTTCGCAAATTTTCATTATTTATTTTATTTAAATTTTCAAAGAAAAACACGTTCTGCGATTTAATTACAGTTAATCTGCGTCATCTTTAATTTTTATTGCCAGTATTGCTTTCAAGGCGAATTCATGTAAACGGTGGTGGCAATACTACAACAAGAGCAACACTAAAAACACAACATTGTATTTTTTTGTTGCTTTTGTTGGTCGATGTGCACTCTAGGCGTTTTTTTTAGCTAAGAAAAAAAAGCAGCTCAGCTTTGATTTCAAAAAATTTTGCGAACGTAATAGAAACTACCAAATTGACCTCTTTCGAAATTTAGGTTCTTATCGAAATTGCATTCGCATCGCAATAGAAAGTAGCCCCCCAGTTCTCTTAAAGTTATCATAATCATCCTAAGTTTCGTTAAAGAAGCAGATATCTTACCAGTGCCTTAAACTTTTCTATAGTTTAAAATTAGCAGGTCTCAAACAAGTCGCGACTTCCCTCTATTGCGATGCGAAAGCTAAAAAATTTGAGATTGGAAAATTTAAATAAAATAAATTGTAATGATTTGCGAAAAGATAAAAAAAAGATGCGAAAGACAATTGCGCAAACGCATCAAAGAACACCAATCACTGGATTTGCTACCATTTTCTTTCGCATCACAATAGGCCTGGCCTCCAAGACCGAGTCCTAAGGACTTTTAGGTCTTAGAATAGATATAAGCGCGGATAGATTAAGGTATAATGGTAAATTTTGTGGCTTTACTCAAATCATAAATATTTTGATAATGAGAGTCGGTCCATCCGTGGTCACCTGATAACTGTGATTTTTTACTTAAAACCACGAAGAGGTCGGTTTATGAGAGACCTTTGGGGATCACCTGGGGGCTAATTATGGTAACCGTGATCGAATACTTTTTCGATTCGAAAGCAATTTTATTTCAGTCGATAAAGAACGAATCGAAAATTTTTTTCAGTGTTATAAAGCATTTATTTCAGTTTTCACAGCACTGAAAAAATAATTTCAACTCGTTCAGTATCGACAGAAAGAATTATAAATCAAATTGCTTTCGAATCGAAAAAGTATTCGATCACGACTGCCATTATTATCCACCTGGCTATCAAATCTTGAAGAGAGTCGTCTTTAATATGTGTGGTTAGGAAAACCTATGACGAAGTTTGGCCTATTAGCAGTCCTTTTTAACGGATTTTACACCAACTTAAAAATAAGCTTTAAATCTCTTAATTAAATCATATTTTTGTAATTTATCCATAAAACATGGTGGCAACGATATTAGGGGTTTTTACACTGATCAACATTTAACATCTACCATCAAAGATGTAGAAAATGTGAAACACTCGTTTACATTGCTCACATCTAATATCAAACAAAAATGTCACCATTTAAAAAAAAAATTTTTTTTTTTAAAAAGATTTTGTTATTCGTGCTTAATTCCCAATTTTTATTCTTGATAAAAACACAATTGGGAATTAAGCACGAATAACAAAATCTTTTAAATTAGAATTTCGTATTCCCAAAAATTACTTTTGATAAATTTTTTTTTTTTTAAATTAAAAATGTTTTTTCTTACAAAAGTGCCAACATTTATTAAGAAAACACAAAAATGTATTTGAAGTTCAATTTGTTTAAAAATATAAAAAATACTTAACTGAAAAACCATTGCAATGAAAGAAAAAACTTGACAAAAGGTAACTAAAATAATCGAAAGATGTAGAATGGAATAAAATGAGAGAGGAACATCTTATAAAGATGTTGAAAGATGTTGGTTTTTAGCCCTATGTATTTCTTATGGAAAGATGTTAACATCTTTGAAAATTGATGGTAGATGTTAGATGTTAATCAGTGTAAAAAGGCTATAATATTGGAGTTTCTATCTAGATGTTCGGCCTTAGAAAATGTTAAACGGAAATATAAAATCTCAATATTATAACTTTTGCAATGAGCCTGATACAACTGATAATCTTTGGCATTAAATATTTCTCTGGCGGGCGTGTGATCTTTCATTTAGAAATGTTTAATTGTTTTAAATGCGTTAATCTCCCCGCTTGAGCAAAAAACAAAATATTTAATACAATTATGTTTTATGCTGAAATAATGAAATAAAATTAAGATCGTTGTACTACTGCAATTGCCAGCCACTACTACCGCAACAATATACAACTGATACCTTAAGCCGCGTATATTTGTTTCTCTCCTCTCTGAATACCCCTTAACAATGTGGTCGCTTCAGATGTTGCAGCTTTTATTTTTAATTTAATTTTATTTTATAAAGACACTCGTGTTCGTGGTACACAGGGCTTATACCAAAGAAATTCAGCATAAAAATACAAAAAAACAAAACAAAGACAAAACGACGAAAAACAAATAAAACTTAAGAATTAACAACCACTTTAAGAGTTTTATAAAAAAGAACAACTTAAACACATTTATTATAAACAAAACTACCTGCAACTGGTTTTCCATTTTTAGTTTGTTTTTGTTATAATTCTTCGGGCAAAACAACCCAGCAAAAAATTTATAAAAAAAATTATTACGATACTAATAAACAACAAGTAAGAGTGCTATATTCGGCTATGTCGAATCTTAAATACCCTTTATTATGGTGCAAAAAAAAAAAAAAAAAACAAAGTTATGTAAATAATATAAATAATTCAACTTTGTGCCACGCCCACTTGTCCAATCTCTCCCACATTTTGTCGGATGTTTTGAATTGATAAAGCCCTTATGACACCACATTTTTTATTTATTGGATTGATATAGAACTTATAGAAAGAAACAGTAATTGTTGAAAAGAGCATACTATAAAAAATGTAAAAAATTTTTTTCAGTTTTTCTTTTGTTATGATTTTGTTTATTTTGTTAAATGTTGCAAACTTTTTGTTTATGAGAAACATAAAAACAAAACTAATAAAAAGCAGTAAATCTCTGAATTTGTCCCTAAACTGCTGATATTTTTAATATTTCCAGCTTTTAATTTGAACAATATTACATTTTTTTTGACATATCTTAATTTTTTATTGATAAATTTTATAACATTTTTGACGGTTTGCTATTTATCTTAATACAGCTGAACTCTTTGCACTTTGGGAATTTTTCTATTACATTGTTTACCAAAACTTGAACAATGCATTAAAAATGTAGTGTCATAAGGCCTTAACCAAGATGCTTGTACCGAATTTTGAAGCTGTGGCTCCTGCCTTTCTCCAGATATATATTAAAAGAAAATAAAAAAACAACAACAACAAAGGAATTTTTGAGTGAAATTAGAGGCAGTCGTGGTTTTTTGCTCATATCTCAGCCACTTGTCGACAGATCAGGCTGAATTTCAATAGCAAACAATTTTGGACTATATGTCCCATAAATAAATAACTACCAAGTCCCCATCATATCGGGGGTCTTTTGAAAACCCATTTCAACGGACAAACAGACAAACAGACGGACGGACATACATCGTTTAATCAACTTCGCTACTTATAAGGACCCAGAATATATATACTTTATAGAGTCTAACGTCAATATTGTAGAAATTACAAACGAAATGACAAACTTATATATAACCTTTTCCACCACCTGTGGTGAAGGGTATAAAAAAGGTTTAACCCCAAAATTGATTAGATATGCTATATGATTTTAATCTAAAATAATGATGTTTCGCTATTCTCCAGCTTGGGAGCATACGGCCTTAATTAGAGATTTCCATCGGGTGCGGTCGGGGGCTTTTTGTACAGCCTCGTTCCATGTAAATCGTGATGGTTTAATGATGTTAAATGATGTACGCCAGGTTGTATTTGGCCAGGGGGGCCTTGTGGGAGAAGTGGCCAATCCATCCGAATTTTCGAATTAAGATCATGTTTGGACAAAAGCATGAAAAATACGGTGTATGCAAAATAGTTACCCATAAAGTTTCAAGTTTTCAAGTTTTTTTTTCATATTGAATCAGGTGTTCTTTAGGTCTCTCCATATTTATTGAAGTAGTTTATGCATCGTGTTGGCAAGACTTAAAGTTTGTTAATTTCAAAGATATTTTTTCTGTTTGGTTTTGCTTCGTTTTCTGTTTATTTTGTTGTTTGTTTTCTTTTTTTTGGTGGTTTTAATATTTATTTAGTTTTTAGTTTTATTTTCTTTGTTTTGAAACGAGACATTTTAGTGTTTGAGAATGTCTCCTTCTAATGTTTTCTTCAAAAAGAAACATGTCAAAAAAGTTATGTTTAAAAAAGAAAACAAAAATTTTTTTTAAGAAAAAAGTTTAGTGGTGAATTTGTTGTATAATAAATAAAACAAATTTATATAAAATAGAGAATATGATTCCAATAACGAAAATATGTAAAATATACTAAACCATTCTCTTACATTTCGGAACCCGATTAAAAACCATATAAAAATAAAGATAATCGTCGGTAAGGGCCCAATCACAATCTCAATATCGTTCATATTAAATGCTGTTATCAAAGACCTTATAACAAGTATGTATTCATGCACATGCCTGTTTGGTTCATGTGCTAAGTTTTGTGTAGGAACTGGTGTAAATCTCCGCGGCTTATGCATCTTTAAATCCAATTTTTTAAGATCTCCTTCCCCGGTTTTATTTAAACCACAGCCACCGCGTCTTAAACCCACAGTTCAAGAAGACTGCTGATATCGAGAGGCCTGCCTAAATATTTTACCGAATTGCCAATTTCAACTCAAATCCTAAATCCGCGTTCTTTTAACTTTGGTCTTCTTCGAAAATCCGACTTCAGAAGCAATCCTTGGGAGAAGACTTATAAAAAGATCGTAAATCTTAAAATAAAATTAACTGTCAAAAAATACATACGGTTACGTTCAAAGGTTTTTTTAAGCTCCATTAAATATTTATGGCAAAAAAAAAAAAAAAAAAAATCAAAAAAGGAAGTAAAAATACCTTTCGGGAATTTAAAGAGAATTTTAAGAAAATAGGAATTTATGAACATGATTCTGGCATAGAACAAACTGTCATTTAGACAAGAAGAAGCAGAAAATTTAAAATTCATTTAACGTAAGTCTTAAAAGCCTTGCAGGCGTGCTAATTGGACATATAGAGAGAGATCGCTTTACCCAGCAGTAAAGTTTAAAATAATGTTGCGTGTAGATGTAGTGGAGTGTAATATGTCAGACACTTGATTGGTCGCTTTGGCAAGTTTCAAGTTTTACGCAATCACATATCTGTGTATACTAAAAAATCTAGGATCAGGAAAACTTTTCAGTATGGGTTTCTTATTATACACAACAAAATTTAATGAATATGGTTCCTGGTACAAGTTAAACTGGAGGACGGATAACAAAAATTCTACAATCAAATAGATCAGATTTTAAAAGATTTCTTACAATATGAACTTGGCAGAGTACTATAGGCAACAAGCTTAAATTGAACATTTTAAATGCTGTACACACAGAAAGAATTCAAAATTGTCTCCAATCACCAAATTCATACCAAATTCATAGAACCAAGCAACTCATTTGTTGATTTTGCACCTAATACCAAAATGATTATATTGATGACTAAAAATTGTAAAAATTTAATATTTTGAATATATTTTTCTTTTCAATAAATTATATTTTTAATTTTAAATAAAAAAAATTATCAAAAAACTTTGCCGTTTCAAACAATGTGTTGATTGATTTTGACAATTTCCAACATCAATTTTATAAGTTTAAATTATATTATTTTAAACGAAATACTTTTTTGTTATTTAATTATTTTTTTAATTCAAAATTTATTTAAAAAAAACTAAAATGGTAATAAAATCAAAATTATATTTTTAATTTTCTTTCAACAAAAAAAAAAAAAAAAAAATAATTGATTTAATTATCACATTAATTATATTTAAATACTTTTTCAATAATTTTTTTAATTGATAAAAAACTACTAAAAATTTTTTTTGTGCATCATTCATCCTCACTCAGTTTCGATGTTGTTCTGCTTTGTACATGTAGGAGAATACGAAGGCTATCAAAACTGGTTACAGGGTGAATATTATCCTAAGACTATGTTCCCCTTGTTGTTTCGCCTGGAAATCTCCTTAAAAGGCTTTAGTTTTTTTATTTATTTTAGTTTTATCTAAACTTTTGTTGTATCGCTTATTTTTGAAATACCCTCCTTTTTCAACAAAATTTGTATGCCTTCAGTTACTATTTTTACACCCTTAACTGAATAATTTTGTAAGTAAATTGAAAAATGTATAAATTTATAAACGAAAACAATACATAAATTCTATTGTGTTTGCTTCATTGTAACGTTCGTTACAAATTAACCCCTTAAGAAACTCTGAAAATAAATTTTCACAAAAACTTCTTCTTTTGAACTTCTTAAATTTGAATAAAAACCTTGTTAAATTTAATTTGGTTTTATATAAAGGGCGATGCAACCAAAACGGACGATGTTAATTGTAAATAAAACAAAAAGTTTTCATCGGATTAATATTAATATTTTTTTATTATTATAGAAGGATCTATGACAATTATGCGTGAAACAAAATATTGGCCAAATGCCCACCACAGCTTCGGTGGCATACCTCTATCCAATATTCCATATTTTCAATGACTCTGAGACATAATTGAGGTTCAATATCGTTAATGTGCCGAATTATCGCATCCTTAATGGCCTGTTCGTCGATTTCGAACGAAGACTTCGTTACATGTAAAACAGAAACAATATTTTAAAATTTTCGTTTGTTTTAAATGTAAGTAAGGCGAACGAAGTCTTCGTTCGAAATCGACGAACAGGCCATTAGCTCTTGAATTGTTCTTGGCTTTTTGATGTACACTTTTTCTTTTGAATATCCCCAAAGAAAGAAGTCCAACTTTCTCGCGCAAAAGAGCCATTGTTTCTTTTATTAATTTGCAAGTGGCACCATCCAGGTCCATATCCTCCATTTCTGGCCACAAGAAGTCCGTTATCATCTCGTGAAATCGAACAACATTCCCTATTGTGGACACATTTTTTCGATATGCTGACCAAAAAATCACGAAGTGCGCAAAATGCATTTTGAGTTGAACGCCCATTTTCGTAAAAGACTTAACGCGCTGCTCAAGTGTGTACTTTTCCATGGTTGAATTTGTCAAACACTGAAACAAATCAATGTCAAATTAAGTTGGTCAAAAAACTTGATATTAAGGTGTGAGTCACAATTAACATCGTGCATTATGGTTGGACCCCCTTTAAAATATAAAATCATAGTTTTTTCGTTGTAAGGGTTAAAATGTGTCTGTAAAGTATGATTCATAGATTAATTTTATTCTGGCTTGTTTCTGCTATTTTTTTATTTTACTTTAGTGGTGGTTTTTCTCTTTGTTGAGTGCATCCATAAACATTTGTAACGTTGCAGTATATTGCTGGCAAAAACATCCCAGCCCGCATAAAGTAAATCTATGCACAAAGAGCTTATTTTTTTTTTTTTGCTACTCAATGGTTTAAAAAGTGGATGTCAAGCCATTCAGTCTTTAGAGTCGTTTTGACAAGAGATTTGAAATTATATAAATCTGTTTGAAAAATGTTCGTCATTTGAATGAAATTTCATTAACCACGGAAAAATAAGAATTTTTTCTCATGTGAAGCAAAAGTTTTAATTTATATTAAAAACATTAATGGCCGTTTTCTCATTAGACGACTATCTTTTTTTCCATCGAAAAACTGCAGATTAAAGAAATTTGGTTTTCTTAATGTCTTATTTGCTTCTTTTATGTCGCAAAGCTAATCCAGCTTCAGGTGCCAATTAATTTATTTGCCGTACAGATGAATTCAATTAGCCGCCTTTCAACGTTCACATCTATTTTGAGAGGTATTGCCAACTGAAAATAGTGTTTTTGTCGGTATATGTGACAGTTTCAGCTAAAAGGTACCTATGGATGAAAAAATCGATTTTTACTTTTTTGGTGATTCTTAAAATAGACAATACTTTATAATGCAGCAAGCCGCAGTTTTCTAACTGCATTAATTTTGTCATAAAACAGCTTTAAAATATACCTCTGATAAGAAAAGAACCCGATGTAAAAAAATTTTTGTAATTGATCTAATTTACTTGAAACTTGCGTTTCAGGGGTTTTCGGAAACGACGATTATGAATCTGGTATTAGATTTTGAAAATTCAAAATCCAAAATGGCGGACTTTTTTTGTAAAGTTAACAAGTCTTATTTGATACAACCGCTTTTATGGCTTGAAACTAGTTATCCGGGGGTTTTTTGGATTGTAGATTACGAATCTGGTCTTAGATTTTGAATATTTATTGTAGCGAATCCAATATGGCTGACTATTATGGGATTTGCTTGAAACTCGTTACTTAAAGGTTGTTGGGGTCGATGATTACAAATCTGATATTAGGATTTATTTGGAACTCATCATTTAGGTGTATTTAGGGTCAGTAACCTCGAAACTCCAGAATAATTACACAGCGTTAAGCTATCGGTAAGTTGTGAAGGTCTATTTTTAAATACTAATAATATCAAGATGGACAACTAAAATTCTAATGTAACTATCCATGTGTCCGATTTTAGTCTAAATAATAATTTTATTTGATTTAAAGTTCCTGAAATTACTTTGTTTTTAATAATCTCTCAATACTGTTTTATTTTGTATGTAACAGGAAAAAGTTTCATTTTAATTTATTTTTAACTATCTTTATTGTTCAAAGGACATTTTTAAGCAAGTCCTATAAATGACATTGTAACAGTATTGTATAAATTTGTTTCTTTAACAAACTTCTAAAATATTATATACTTTTAATATAAATATACATATATATGTGTATAACTACTACTGTATTCTTGCTCTCTCTTTTTCTCCTTAATTTAATGGTAAAGTTGTAGTTGTTTTGTAGCTCACTTACACATATAAAACAAGAGCAGCAACAACAACACGTTTATCCTGTAGTCTTGGAAGAGATGTGAAATTGAAAACAGGACGTTCAATAAGTTGTGTAAGCAATAACAAACAGACAACAGCTGCACAAATTTCGAGTGGATTTTTTTTTCAGAGAAGTTTTTTTAAGTGTCTACGAATAATTTTTTTTTTTTTAAATCGTTTATTTTTTAATGCCGTATGGTGTTTTGTTATTAAATCCGTTTTTGAAAAATAAGAGAAAAAAAACATTAAACAAAGTTATTTATAAATAAAGTTTTAAAGGAGTTAATTTTGAAAGAAAAATTTAATTTAAAATTGGTACTGATTTTTGGAATAAAATATTTCTAGCAGACGAAACACCTTTAGTATATCAATCGAGCCAGAAAATACTATACAAAGACCTCTTTAGAAAAATACTATTATTTGAAAAAATATATTGTTTATTTTGAATATTTAAATATCTTGTATCAGAAATTGCATAAAGTGCTTTCTTAATAAGCTAAAATTTTTCTTTATAACATTTCACAAACATTCACCAACTGAACTGAATCTTCGCCATAATGAACGTTGATGATGCCTAACAACTCAAAAATAGGTGGTACCGATATTATTCTAAGCAAATTTTACTTTTTTAGCAAAAGTTAATTTTTGTGTCCATAAAGACATACGGTGTCAATTCGGGTTACCTTACATTTATATTTACAATATTTTTTTTCCTTCGCTCGAAATCGATAAAGAGGCCGGCCGTTTGTTTATTTAAAGATAGTATTTCTAAATGCAGGACTTGCTAAGTCATATTGTATATAAACGTTGTCGTTATTGGCAGTGTTGCCAGTGAAATTTCGAGAAAAATACATTTTAGTTTCCAAAAAGATACACTTTTTTCCAAAAGGATACGTTTTGAAAAAAATTTGAAAATCCATTTTTACCGTTTAACATTTATTAACATGACATTTTTATTTCATATTTAAATTATTATTGTAATGAAAATGATTTCGTATAAATTAATTTTTATATTTATTTAAGTCATAAATTTTTAAAAAATACAGTAAGCAAACTTTAAAATTAATTTGTAAAAATTAATATACGAGTTAAGCTGTTTTTACTAAGGCGATTATATTGAAAAGTTCATATAAATTTCCTGAAAATAAAAAAGATTTTCATATTTCCTCAGAACAACTAGTAATCATCGATTTAGGTGGATCGTATGTTGCAACCCCTTAATATTTTCTTTCACCGCTAGAAGTTGGGGTCAAGTCAGCATATGGTGTTTTTTTTCCGGTGGTCGTCTTGTCAAAGTGTGTATGCAAACTAGTTTTTTAAGTGTAAACTAACCTTTTTTTACTTCACAGAAAAAAATATCCAAAATGTTTCACCAATTAAAACATTAATTAAAAATATAATCAGTTTTAATCAAAAATTTAATCAAGTGAATTAAACGTTTAATCAAGTGAATTAAACGTTTAATCAATACTATAAACTGGTTTAACTGATACTATTAATTTGTTTACTGGTGCAAATTTAATTAATTTTATAATTAATATCACAAATTTTTTAATTGAAATCAATTTTTATTGTTTTCTGTGTAGCAATATTTTTGACAATCCGACCACAGAAGCAGTGTTGTTGTAGAGTCGACCTCACATTCTAGTCAATGCGCCTTGGCTGCTATTGTATTAGTATTGAGTCGGTTACGATGATCAGTCTTAATAAGTTTTAGTTGGCTCAAAATTCTCGAATGTTTTGTTTCTGTACATTTTGCGTACAGATTCAAAAGATACGAAAAATGTCAGGATTATACATGATACTTGAAGTTGTCAAAAGATACGAAAAATGTATCTTTCGTATCCTAATGGCAATACGGTTATTGGTTTTATTAGTTAAACACTGACGAGTTTGATGACTAATGGCCAGTTTTCGTATTAAACTTTTTCGTATTTAAATACGTTTTTTGTTAATGTTTACTTAAATTTAATTTGTATTTTAATACAGTATTTAAATACAGTTTTTAAGTGCTACTTATTTATTTAAGATAAAAATATGGCAGTAATACTAAAGCTTCGTACAGATGATGGTCAGATCTTACAATATTGTAAGCAGGCGTTGCCAACAGCAATATTTTTCTGACAATGGTGCGATTGTCAGATGCATTAATTTTGCACTTCTGCAAATACAAATGAGCTTACAATGTTCACACAGTTGTAAGACATTTTAGCCAATTTTAATGCAATTTAAGCAACGCTGCTTACCAATATTGTAAGATCTGACCATCGTCTGTACGAAGCTTAAGTATCAAAAAAGCCTTATTAAACAGCTGATTAACCAAAATAAAGAAACTTGTAAAGGGTATTTACTCTTTACAAGGTGGTCTCAAAGAAACAGCTGATTGTGTTTTGCTTTGTTTGTTGTTTTTGTATTGGTGAGTTACTAATGCCACCTGGCCAAGTAAATACACAATGAAAACTTAAATCGGCGTTAAAAAGCAACGTAGGCTATTAAAGAACCTTTAAAAAAATCATTGGAAAATTTGATTTCGTATTCAAATAGAACTTAACGACAATTATTTTTTGAATGCGAATTAAAAACTGGTCCTAAGTCAAAATTCTTCCATAATAAAAGTCCTTATTTATAAACTTAAACTTTTCTAATTACTTCATCAGTACTTGTGCGTGTCCTCTTAAATAAACATTTCTTAATTCATTTCTCCTCGTTAGTTTCTTAAAATACCATTTTGTCGTTCCCCTTAAGCAACTTTATATGTTTTAAAAATTTACAACTTAAAACTGTTTTCTTTTAAAATTTTTTTATCTACAAATTTGTCTTATAATTAATTGAACAACATTACAAAAATATTTTATAGTGTAAAGAAAGCAATTTTATTTGTTTCCAAATCCCCATACTCAAGTACAGCAGTTTCATTAAAAGACAGAGTGAGATGAAAAGAGAGAGAGAGAGAGAGAGATATAGATTGTACTGTGTTGAAAGTAATAGAACAATTAAATAAACAGCAACTTTGTGGTCAATTTAATGTAATAAGATGTAGACAAAACACGCATAAATATCCATTCATGTGCTTTTCGTCAAAGTTGAACCGACAAAAGGACTTATTTGCTTTTGTTTTTTCTTCAGTTTAAGAACAACAAATAACACATTAAAAAGTCATACAAAAAGTTTTATATTATTAGTTAAGATAAAGATTTACAGAACTAGATTGTTAGAAATATGATGTTTTAAAAGGCGTTTAAAAATTGTAATAAAATAAAAAAGTTTTAAAAAATTCCACATAGGACCTTTTGTGGACTTAATGTAAGAAAGTACTTATACATATACATTAAGTATATTTATTTGTAACAATTACAAAACTCATTATGCCTTCACAACAGCTGTAATTGTAATGTGTTTGTGCAACAAACATTTATGATTTCTTATTTATTCATGCACAACAAAAAATGTCCTTAGGATATTTGTGTTGCAACCTGTTAAATGATTAGTGTTGCTTGCTAATACATGAAATGTTGTCAAATTGCAGCAAACATTTTAGAAAATTATTTGCTTTTAAACATCCGGCTTTACCAGGGACCGTAACAGTTATTGCTTTTTTCAAAAAAGTCAGATGGTAACTGTTATTTTTTGAGTTTTATTTTTTTTTTTTAACAAAAATAACAGTTATAATAACTGTTAGTTTTGATCGAAAAAATACATAATACCCTCTACACTATGGTGGTGTTCATATAGCAACAAAAAATCGCGCATTTTTATACTAAATGCTAAAAAAATCAAAAGTTCAATTTTGACCTTAAATTTCTCAACAACTGCTAAAACGATTTTAATGAAATTATAACTGAGCAAAACTCAAGAAATCATCTCTTAATGAAAAAACAAATTTACTAAAATATATCTTTCGCCTCAAAGGTTACAGACCAAACGATTCTGAACCACTGTGCGTTTGTAATGGTTTTGATCCATACTACCAATATCGATATTGTATTTTGAGTTACAATCGATTGTTGGGTCGTAGTTAAATGCCAGACGTGTTATTCGGTAAGTTTAATGTATAGCTGTTCTTGCTTGCCTTATTCTTATGGAGGGTGTTGCAGTAAGAATGCACTTTTTAATTTTAAAATCAAGCACGTATTTGTTAAGATAGTTATAGACATGTTCCGATTAAGTATGAAATAAAATATTCGTCAAGTGCCCCCCACGACTGTAATGACAGGCGATTACTCTTTTCATGAAATCTTCCATGACGTTTTCACAGAGATGTTACAGATGATGCGTTGGATCTCGGTTTTGGGCTTAGGAACTGTTTTTAGTTTATTCGAACAAACCCGAGATTTCACAAAACTTCAAAGAAAAAAATCTCACGGTGTTAAATCGCATGATGTTGGTGGCCAGTTGAAATCAGAATTTTTTGAGATATGTAATTTGTTCTAGAAATCGTTTCTGCCATAAATCGATTGTTTCATGCGCGTTGAGGCAGGTGGCGCCGTCTTGCTAAAATCACATGTCTTCTACATTCATGCCACAAGAACTTTATCATGTTATCATGTTCCCGTAACGAATGCCGTTCACAGAACGATGCCGATTGAGGTTTTCGGGGTTTCCGGTTTCGGCATTTACAGCAGCAATGTTTTCAAGAGACCGACTGGTACGTTGACGCAAAGGAGTTAAACTGACCAAACCCAGTTTTTCAAATTTTTTTGACCACTCTTCGAATGGTTGGTATACAACTTCTTCGCTTTGCGTGACGTTTCTTACTTAGACAGAAAAGCTTAAAGAAAAAGGTCTATTTCACAATAAAAACTTTGACAACACTAACACATTGCTTGTTAAAAAATATAAATAAACAAAATTATACTAACAGACTGTTAACGCGCGCAAAAAGATGAGAGTTGCCTTACATTTCGCTCTGCGTTAAAAGTACTTTATGTGACATGTTTCGTATAAGTATGAATATTTCAAAGCAAAGCAAAAGTTTTATCTGACATGGCCTTCAGGTGCACTTTTTCGACTGAAATTCTTTCGAAGTTTCCGAGCGTCCTCAGCATAACTTTCGAAATTTTTGTAATAAGTTTTCAAAACGCGTTGTTCTTTCATAAAGCGCTCCATTTTTAATAATCGGAATAAAAATGTGTGACAGCTGCAAAATTTCAGAGTTGCCACTTGTACAAAAAAAAAATTCACTAAATTTAAAACGTGCGCTCCAATAAAGCAATAAAAATAACTTTAAAGCTTAATTACTCAGATATATTAATTATTTTTTGTAATTCTTTTTCATACTTTTTCTTAAATTTTTTAAATTTTTAATTAACAAGATTTTGTTTTTCGTGCTTAATTCCCAATTTTTATTATTGATAAAAACACAATTTATTGTTGATGGGATAAGCTATTCCTATGCGGATTTCACTGGTTGCTTACCTAGATCATCATCATTTATTTATTTTCTCTTCAAATCCTTTTCACAATTAAATGGGGCAGGGCAACCTCATAAATTTGTGTTAATAATTTCTTAACAAATTTTAAACTGCACCTGCAATTGTTGCAACTTTGTTAAATGAATAATTCCGGAAGCCTTTTAATAAACAAGTGAATAATTTAAACCGTTCAGTAGCTTAAGGTAATTCAATTGTATCTTCGTTAATTTAAATATTTTCTTTGCAAAAAATTAATTTATTGGAAATTGTTTACTTAGCACTTTTTTAATATACACAAAATTGAACATTAAAAATATTAAGTTATAAAATTTTTTTTTTAAACAAAAGTCTCATATACCCTTTTTCGATTTTTAGAATCAAAATATTTAGGTTATTTAAAATTTTTTAATGCTTATAACGATTTATGAAAACAAATTTTACATCAACTGATTATTTCACTAATCAAATTATAAGTTATTTAAATAATCTCTTAATCCCACTTAATAAAGATAATAATTGTTTCCATTTATCAGTCGGCTAACTAACCAAAAAATAAAATCAAGTTTTTTTAATGATCGCTAGAAAATACAAATAAACAAACGTTTGATCACATGTTTATAAAAATGTCAACCTTGTTACATAAATGATGACTGGATCATAAAAATTATAGCTTGATTATATACTTAATTATATGATTATATAAACTTTAACCTGAACTTGTTAACGAAAAAATTTCGTATTTAATAAAGATTACATGCTGATTGATATAAATAATCACTAATCATATAAATAATCACTTGATTACAAAAATAATCACATCCGTCAAGAAAGGATCACTTGATCATATAAACAATAAGATGTTTATATAAACGTTAACTTAATGATATTAAAGATCACTTGATCGTGTAAGAAATAATTTGATTGTATTAGATAAAAACCATTTGCTGAGATAAAGTTCACTAAAACCTAATAATCTTTAGAACTAATAAATTATCATTTAATCGTATGACTGTTCAATTGATACTTTGAATAATCACTTGATCATAGAAACGATCACTTAATTATAAAAATAATATCATGATTATAAAGACGATCGTCTAATTTCACAAATTACTTCTTGATCTTTAAATCATCACTTGATTATATTAAGGTTAACTTAACGATACTTAAGATCACTCGATCGTGTTTAAGTTCATTTGATTACAGTTTATGAAGACCACATGCTGATATAAATAGTCACTAATAATAAAGGGTGTTTTTTTAGTCGTATAGAATTTCCGACGGGGATAACTGTAAAACTATTTAGCTGTCAAGTTAATGAAGTGTGTTTGACTTTTTTTTAGTATACGTTGGCAAATCACCATGCAAAGACTTACATAAAAACGTGTCCAAATAGTAGAAATTTATTTTCAACATTAGCGTTCTGTTTACGGTGCGCATATTCGTTCATCTGAACAGCTAATACAAAATACAATGGATGGATACATGATCTTTTGGGGTATACTCATCCAAATCGAGCCCGTTCCGTGCGTACAGAAGAAGCCATCGCCGCTGTAGACGTGAGTGTGACAGAGGACACCAATTTCTCGATCAGACGCCGTTCTCAGCAACTCGGTCTCTGCACTTCCACTACATGGCCTACATCCATATAAGATCCAACCGATGCAAGAATTTAAGCCAGCGGACCATTAATTGCATCGTGTGTTTGGTAAATGGACTGCGAATTAACTGGAAGTTGAACCAGATTTTTATTGTCAAATCGTTTTCAGAGACAGGCTCATTACTGGCTTAAGGCGTGTGTAAAAAAAATCACTGTTTTGTGCGGTTTACATGCCGAAGGCGTCATCGGCTCATTTGTTTTTAAGGCCTGGAACAGAACAAAGTAGAAGCTGAAGCTGAAGAATACTCTGTAGCGAAACAACGTTCAAAATTTCGAATTTTGCGCTTCAACTTTAACTGCAACGACTATTACAACGACGTAATCTGTTGACACTACTTTGATACTGCTGTTTTTTACTTCTGGCATCTTGCAGCGCTATTCGTAACATTGTACTACAGGGACTATTCAGTTCCCCACTTAAATTCGAAACCAGTGCCAACGCTACTGTGAATGGCAAACGATACAGGCAACTGATTCGTAAAACCATCAGATTGTTAAGCCAAACTTTTGGTCATCGAGTGATCTCAAAAAAGTGTCCTGTGACATCTGTGGACTCCTTTTGTGGGGGAACATCAAATCTCTGGTCTATGTTGATAAACCAGCAACGGGTATACCCGAAAAAGTGGTGCAAATTTGAACCGACAAGATGGCGTTCATAAGGCGCCAAATGCCAAAATTTTGGCCGTTCCAATAATTTTATTGTGTTTTTTGTAAGAAAAGTACCATGCCTCTAAGAAAAACACCCTTTATTAGCCACTTGAACGTATTAGTGAACACTTAATCATATAGGTGACCAGGTGATCAAATAAATGATTATTTTATTACGATCGACTTGATCATATACACAAAAATTATTTGATGAATAATTAAGTGATCAACTGATTGTTGATTAAACAATATCCAGGATATCAATTAGCGAAACTATCAATCATGAATATTTTTAAGAAACATTATATTCAAATTTATGTTTTTTATTTAAAATTTTAAAAATTGAACTAAATTAAAATGTCTTTTTATTTTTTAATTGCAGGTAAGTTTCTAAAGACAAATTTCACTTAAAGTAAGTATATATGTAAGCATGTACAGGAAATTTCGTAAACTTATGGCGATTTCTATTCTGAGAAAAAAATGCTACAGTATATGCATGTAACACTTTTTCATGTTATCTATAATCACTCGAAGTGTTACATGTTGTACAACTTCAATCGAACAGAATTAGCTGCCTTTATTTACAACTATTACACTTTTATTATTAATGTAGTTCATTAGCGATTTTTAAAACTATTCGACTATTTGCTGCACACTTACTTTACGGTTTGGAAACAGACATTGACATCACTTATTGCTTGAACAAATTTAAAACGATAATAAATACAGCATTTTCCACCAAAATAAAAAAAAAACGATTTAATTCAAAATGGAGTATGCCGTCGAAGAATATTTAGATGTAGAATTCTTTTGACAAAACTTTTAAAATATTATGACAAACAAAATAAAATATTGGTAGTACAAACAAAGTAGTAAGTACCAAAGTTGTAAAACAGGGCAGTATGAACCCTTAAGTAAAAGTAAGGGTAAAACATGTAACGTGTTTTGCATGATTATCATCAACATTTTCACAAAAGAACTTGAAAATTTTTCCCACAGTTGTATTTTTTGTACAAACGAACACAAAATGTAGAACATGTAACATTAATGCAACATTTTTCTCAGAAAAGAAATCGCCATTAGATTTGGAAACCTACAATTTGAATCAGAGTAGGCACTCGAAGATAAAATGTGAATTATTTAGTTTTATGGCCTGTTTGTTTGAAAACGACGAACAGGGTCCTGTTTCTAAAAACAACAAGTTACAAATCTACAAGAAAAATTGTAAAATTTTTGTTTTTGTTTCAAATATATTTTACTTGTAGATTTTTAACTTGTAGTTTTAAGAAATAGGACCCAGGCCTATACTCTTATTTAAAAATTAAGAATAAAAGTGCGAAACTATTAAACTATTATTACCAACATACCATCCCAGCCATTAATCTTTAGACAAAATACTATTTTGACAAAAAAAAAAGCATTTTATTCTTCTTATTTTAAAGCATTTCTAAATAAGGCTACTTAACATTTGTCTAACTTATAAATTGACGTACCTATAATTTGACATGTATGCAAAGGATTCTAAACATTCAATACTTCTAACTAACTGCGGTTGGCTGTGTCTTTTATTGGTCTTTCTACTTGTATAGCATGTCGCTCTAACTGTCTGTCTACGCTTTCGACTCTTCATCTGTTCCTACGTTTGTTACGATTTCTCATCATCAGATCCTTTTTAAAAAAAGGTTTGTCGTACGTGTGTGTTAAAAATGTATTTAAGCATGAGCAAAACTAAATGTACAAGTGAAAATGATTACAAATGTCCAACCCGCACGTAACCCAAGAAGATTTTTAAACGTCTGTATTCCTCATGAACACTACACACATTTTATAAGAAAAACGATGATGATGATGTTGTTGTTTTTTTTTTATTTTGTTGTTACAGCTTAAGTTCCTTTTACTATTCAAGGTTTTATAGTTGGTTCATCCAATATCTTTTATTCATATTTGTTGTTGTTGTTGTATTCCTATGAATGAAGTAGAAAGAAAAGAAGAAAAATAAATAAATAGTTAGTTTGAGTTTGTAGCACTTTGAAACATGTTACATGATACAATTCATCTGTTGGCACAAACATTTACACACACTCTTTTTTTTTTTGGTCTTTTTCAAGAGTTACATGTTTTTATACTTAAAGAAAAAGATCTACATTCAAATATATATTTAGGTATTTACTTGCCCTTCTATTTTAGAAGTATTGACAGATTTTTAAAGGAGTTAATTAAGTGGATTTGAAATAGGACACTGAAGTAAGTCTCATATTAATGAAAATTAAAGCGAAATTGGCTGCGATTCAAGTGTTGTACCTATTTAAAAGATATTAAAAGATTAAAATAAAATTCTTTAATTTGTGAAAGAACCGAAATGGAATTCGATGAAACCTTACTTAAATATGTTTAGACTAAAAGAAACAAAACAGATTTTTGTTTTAAAATTCACAGCTATTTTTGTCAAATTTAATGAATTTATATTTTTTTTCAGCGGAAAAATTTGTTATTCGTGAAATTTCAAAAAATCAAAATAAAAGAATCTCAAAAGAAGTAAATACTCAAGCTCGAGGTCTTAGGTTTTTTTTTTTAATAAATGTTTTTTATTTTATTAATTTAAATAACTCCAAAAATGTGGAACGCTTCACGATTTTGAGTGTCATCCTTGAATAAAAAAACCCATCTTTTATTAATCAAAATAATATTTTAAAGAAGTTAATATTTTATTTAAAAACTATCAAACTGTATTAAAATTTGTTTATGGAACGGAATGGAATTTGATAAAACATATTGAAAATATCGACCCCTTTGCGCGAAATTATCGTATATGCCAATTTTTTTGAAATTGAGTTTCTACATCTTGTTCTACATTCAAAGAGACGGCACCTGACAAAATATTGTAGGCGAATTCCACTTCGTTGCTCCAAAAATTGATTGTATATTTTCATTTTGATATTGCAAGCGAACGCAGAGAAAAGTAGAAAAATGGCAGTCCTCAAAATTTGGTTTTTGTAACATACGATAATTTCGCGCAAAGGGGTCGATATGGTATTAACTCAATGCCAATAATAATAATAAAACAAATACAACATAAGTTTTAAATCATTTTTTTCAAGTCTTAAATGCTTAAATGGAACGAAATGGAATTTTTGAAACATAGCTAAAAAATATGGTATACATAAATCAAAAAAATTAATAATTTGAACTTTTAAATAATCCTAAAACTTAAAAAATAATCCAAAAGTTACATTCAGCTTATGTGGGGTACAAAATGGAAGTGTTTGTTTTTAAAGGAACAAAATAGAATGAATCAAACAGAAAATATGCTTTAAATTTAAGCATGAACAAGGTTTCTTTTTAAATGTCACAGTTATTTTTGTTTGTCCTCTTTAATAAATTCATATGTTTTTTTCAGTGGAACGAAATGGAATTTTTTGAAATGTCGTAAAATCAAATTTATACTTTATAGAAATTTATATTTTATTTTAAAATGATCAAACTGTATAAAAGTATTAAAATCGCTTATGGAACGCAATGGAATTTGATACAATATATTGAAAATATGGTATACATTTAATGCCGATAATAATATTTTGCTTTAAAATCACACAATACGTTTAAAATAGTTCAGTATGTCTAAATTCCTTATATAGAACAAAATGAAATTTTGTGAAACATAGCTAAAATTATGATAATTATGATAATTATGATAAACTATTTAATTTAAAAAAAAAACCCCAATACATAAAAATAATCCAAAAATTACATTCAATTTATGTGGGAAACAAAATGGAATTTCTCAAACTTTGCAAGAACAAGAGTAATTTCTAAAAATTTGTTTATTTTGGTTTTAAAATAACCAAAAATGTAAAAAATACTTCGTTAAATTGATAAATTTTTTTAAAGAAAAGAAAAAGAGTTTATATAACATTATAAAATTGTGCCAAAATTTATTTCTTAAAAATAAGATTTTTTTTATGTATTCCCAAAAATTACTTTAATAACATGTTTTCTTTTTTGAATCTTAAAAAATCATTAATTTAAAACTCTGTAAATCTTTAGCAACAGTGGCATTCAATCCATATAGTTTCAGTTTGTTTGCTTCTTATTCTTTTCCATTATATTTCTTCAAAGATACTTTATAAAATTGTTCCTTTGAAATCTCAAAACACAGAAACACACTCACAAACTCTACACAAAAAGAAAAAAAAAACTTTTGGTAAATGGCCTGACAGTCAGGCAGACAGGCATTAAGAAAAAGGAAGGAAAACTGAATACGATACGTTGAGAACGAGCATATCTTTTTATTTTGTACACATGTTACTGTAAGTAACCTCATCAATATAATATAATAAATGCTCGGCTACTCCCTCCCGCTCCAAGCTCTTCCTTCATTTACTTAAAACTAAAACAAAAAAATTAAAATAGTTTATTGGAAAAAAACCCTATTTTAAGTTTTCAATATTCAATAAGTTGTCAAGTTGTGTTTTTGTAGTCGTGTATCCGTTCAAATGTGATGATGAGGCCAGGCCAGGCAAATTTTTTTTCTTTCTGGATGAGAAATAAAGTAAGTTTTTCTTAAATTGTATATCATATTGTGTGTAATATAAAACTGCAACGTTCCTGTGTTCCTTCACTTCATTCTATGTTTCTGTCTAGTTAGCATGGATAGAGAGGGTCTTTTATAGAAGACGCATTTAAAATTGTATTGTATTGTTCATCAGATGCGTAAATTGTGTTTGATTATATAAAATCATGGAACATGTGAGTGTGGTCCAACATGTAATAATGTCATGTCCTTATTACATGAACGAACACCTTACAACCATTGTTTAGATTGTAATATTGTTTGATATGCTTAATGACACATGTGCAAGAAAATAAAAATAAAGTAAGATTCAATGAAATTTTACTTCATCACCTCGAAGCCAACCAAGGGTTAATTGTCAATCTTTGCATGTCTTCTACATTCTAGGACAGCTATTGAATTTCTACTTTAAGTTTTGATTTAACTTTTTTAATATGTAACTTGCAAAGGATTTTCTATTGATATGAAAGGTGAAAATATAAAGTTCCCTGTTAAACTGAAAACATTTTTTGAATAAATTTACTTGGATATGTAAGCTTAGGTTAGGTTCTATTGGAAACAAAATGGAATTTAATAAAACATAGGAAAAATCATATAAGAAAATAAAATAGCATGTTATTTTTTCAAAATTTCGTTTACTTTAAAATAATAAAGTTAAATGCTTAAAATTTGTGTTATTAGTTAATTTGTCCAACAAAATGGAATTATGCGAAACAGAACAATAATATATGTTAAATTTGTAGAAAATAGTTTTCTTTCCTATAAAACCAAAATAAAACACAAAACTTTACATTTTTTTTTTAAATCCGTAAGTGAAACGAAATGGAATTTGGTACAACATAGAAATCGAGTGTTAAGAAAATTAAATGATTTTTGGTTTTTTAATACATAGATAAAATAAAGTAAAAATATTAAATTTAAATATTTAAAATTCTAAATAATATCTTGCGAAACGAAATGGAAATCACAAAATGATATTTTGTTCTAAATAATTAATGACAATTGTGCATAAAAATAATAGTAACCCATTTTTGCTTTTAAAAACAAACAACATCAAAATTTTTAAATTTATATGCCACATCTGTGGTTGGAACAAAATGGAATTTTTGAAACATACCAAAAATTTATCTGAAATTGAAGTACCATCATTTGTGGCTTCCACACAATTAAACTGCATAGAAATGTTTAATTATAACAGTTGAAATTTAAAAAATTAATTTCTGGAACGACATGGAATTCTGTGAAACAGCAAAAATGTTTTGAATTGCCAGAAATGTAAAAGTTATTTCAGTTTTTTTAATAAAATCGTAACATTTTAGTATGGAACGAACTGAACTTTTGTGAAACACAGCAATGAAATATAATTTTTTACTAACAATTTACTAAACTAATTGAGACTGCTGGCAAAACTGATTGTCTAAACAACTTCTCGATGTAAATAAATGTCGGTTTTATCCAAAAATCAATTACATTTTTGTAAATACCGCAGAAAGTTTCACTGGGTGTATGTTTAATTGTTCAAATAACTGTATGACTTTGTTTTATAATATTGTTTCTTTTTTTTGTTTACTTTAAATATTATTTATTGCACTTGTTACTTGAAATTTATTTTAAAAACCCAGCAGCAGTGAAAAAATCTTTAAAATTTTTCTTGTAAATATTTTTGCAATAAACTCAATGAGTGTCTGTTTAAATACTTTTATAAATCGTCTATTTCGACTCGCTTACAATATTTTTTTTGTGCGAATATGTTGTGCTACTTTTCCACTTTTAGCCATTCAACAACAAACTAGAACGATTGAGAATGAATATGACTGAAAGACTTAAAAGTCTAAATTGTAAAATTCATACACAACAACATTCACTTGTTGTTACAAAAAATAAAACTCATTTTACCGCATTCGCTATTTGCAGAACGGGCAATTGAAATAGTGTAGACCCAACAAGATGCAATGCCTGGACTTGATTTTGTGCTTTTTTGCACTTTTTGGCCCCAGCCCCATCAATGAAAATGCGTAAAAATGTAAAGTGGCAGGCCGTTGCAAAAAATCTAAAAGAAAAATCATAGAAAAAGAATGTGGTATACTTTGAAAATACATGAAAAATTACATGTTCCGCAGAAAAGATACACGAATCCATGACATGAACATTTTGTCACTTGCCAAGATTTCAAAGTAATTATATACAACATTAAAAAATACTTTTATTTTTTCTACTTTTACTTTACAGTTTTTTTTGAAAAAGAACAATAACGACAATCTGTAGTTACTTTCTGTACTATTTTCCATCTTTTTATATTTTCTACTGCATCTTCATCATCTTAATCTAGTGACGGACTTGAATGATAATCACTTTAGTTTTCTTTTCTTTTTTCCTGAAATGACAAAATATAAACGACAAAGATAAACAAAAATCTGCATTAAACTTAAAAAAGCTGTGACACTGCCAATGTATGTAAATTGACAATCTACTTTGGTTTACACTCAAAGAAGAATTCGTTAAAAGAAAAAATATCAGAAAAAATAATAATAGCAATAGTTCCAACCAATTTTGTTAGTTATAATTGAAAAAATTCATCATTTTCGAATAATTTATTTTTAAATTTCAAAATACAATGAAAATCAAACTTCATTGTTTGAACGAAATAACCTGTTGTACTACTTCTTATGATTCTAATTCAAATAGATCTTGTAGAATCATGCATAGAAAGGTGGATTCCACCATGCGTTTCGAACCATATTTTCGTCCGGAGAATAATTTTTTACTGGGAATGTTCTGCAGAATGTTTAACCCATTTCGGAAAATTTATCTGGAAAAACAAAGCTGCCATATGGTTTATAGATGTAAACTATTATACAAAATGGCAGTACAACTAGTAAACCACTTATTTTTTTATATTTAATTTGTGCTGTTTACACAACAAAAGTGACTGAACGTGTAGTAAAATTCATTGGTTCTTTCAGTAGAGTTGTAAGTATTTATTTTACTGTTTTCTGATTACACATTATTTTGTAGGCGAAGTTTCTACTGGACACTTATGCTGGCTGTCAATTTTTCTGTATGGAGTTTGACATTTAGAATACTAAAGTTTAAAAAAAACAACTTCAAAAAAAAAAAAAAAATAATTGACAGCCAGCATAACACTCTCTTATGCATATACATTGTAATTTTGCCTTGATATGGTACAACTAAAACACATTTACGAGAGTGCATCCTATTCGGGACCCATGGAGAATCATGCTTATGTGTCCATATAAATATGGATCTATCTATGTTTTAAATTTCATTAAAATCGGTTTGATAGTTTCTGAGAGACAAAAATTACCACTATCTCCCCATGTGGTTCTACGATTCGGATTTTCAATAGGCTTGGCGCTTGTGCCAATAAGAACATATAAGCTACGTTAGATAAGGACGTTAGATCGAATCAGAAAGTGATTCGGAGAGGATCTGTATACATTAAGGTTGGTCCAGGACCCATATTTTAAGGTGTTACACACATCAGCACAAATGCATAATACCCTCTCCCCTATTATGATGTGGGTATAAAAATCCGAAACAGTATCACAAAGTTAAATACCTTAAAATTTTTTGAGTGTATCTTAAAATTTTGATGCCTGTATTCATGTCACCTAGTAAGAAAATATTCTAGTGCACAAACATATTCTGCATATAATGGCTGTTTTATATTTGTTTATACATATGTATTTTGTGTACCGTACATGCAGTTGGAAGTAAAAAAAATTAACATAATGTACATGTAAATGTATGTAACAATGTAAAAAAGTGTAAAAATTACCAACCATATACACAAATACTCTTACTCTACATTTTTTTCACTACGTCATGTTTTGTTTACATTTTTCTTTTTCGTATTCTACTAATTGAAGCCAGTCTCACGTAAATGCCCTGTATTTCTCAACTCTCAGTTTTCTGCTTGTGCTCATTAGAGTTCCTATATTGTTCATTTGACGTAGATATATGTATGAATATGTTTGTACAGTGAAATCTCCCTTAACGGACAGCTTTTTTATGCGGACATCCCATTTAAATGGACAGTGTTTCCTGTTGGCCGTAGCTTTTTCTAAAGAAAGCATGTAGAGTTTTAGAAGAGACATCTCCCCTATTAACGGACACATTTTAATGGGGCCTTCGGTGTCCGAACATAAGATTTATGTATAAGTGCTTGTATATAATTTTAGACCAACTTGATGAAAATTAATTTGATTACCAAAGTAAAAAAGTTTTTATTAAAATTTGGCATCAAGCTAAATCTCGATCGCTAAAATGCCTTAGAGAATACAAGATTTAAAAACTTCAGTGAGACATTAAAAGATTAAATTGCGGCGAATTACATTTTTATGGCATTGCCAAATTTAGCAATGCACGTTACAGAATTGAATTCGTAGCCAAAAATCAGTAAATCAACTTTATAGATTTTTACCGATAGATATTTAGCTTTAGCGAGTTACAGAATGCGGCTGCAGAATAGCTTCAATGTCATTATTTAATGACAGACTTGCCAAACCTAAAGTATGTATTGAATATGGAAAATTTTTTTGGAATCCGCATAATTCATGTATTGGTGTTCTCAAATCTTCATGTTCTTGTTTATTCAAAGTTTTTATTCGAAAACAAATCTTAATGTCAAAATCCCGAAATTTCTACGAATTCGGGATTGAATCAAATTTATAATACTTAAATCAAGCGCATTTTGAGATTGGTTCGATCTTAGTTTTACTTAAATAAATCTAATTTTCGGGTTATTTTAAGTACGAATTCAGGATTATATCAACTTTTAAATTCTTAAATCAAGCGCATTTTGAGATTGGTTCAATCTTAGATCTCATTTTCGGATTATTTCAATTACGAGTTCAGGATTGATAATCCCTACTTGAATCTATCTTTCTGTACTTGATTCTAGAAAATCCGTACTTACCGTACTATTAATACCGCCTCGGATTGATTTGAGTACGCATGGATTGATTTTTCTTTTGAGTGTATTTGTGTGAAAGTATATAAACATTTTCTTTATTAAATTGAATAAAGAACATTTAAAAAAAAAAATAAAAGAACAAAAGTCGATTGGTTTTACTTTCACCTACATGTTACTACTCTAATTGAAAAACAATAAAAACATGTGGATATGAATTGCAAAGCACAATAAATGCTAAAGTAATCGACTTTCAAGTGAATTCGGATTCTACAACACACCCGCATAAGAGGAAAAATCCCGAACAATCTCTAAAATAAAAAAACCCCAATCCCTAAAATCACCGTTTCCGAAATAAAATTCCCTAAATCTGACAATTTTGGTGCTAATTGTTCTTGTTATTTTTTCTACATTTCGTTTTTTGTGTTGTTTATTTTGATATCTTCGAACACATTTTTGTCACAGAAATAGTCGTTCGAATTCGGGTAAGCTGAATCCAGTGGTATTGACCAAGGCGAATTGACTAGAAGGTGTGGTCAACTCTACAACTACAATGCTTCTGTGGTCGGGTTGTCAAAAATATTGCTGGTAAAAAAAAAATATGTTCGTTTACATAAAAAACTAGTTTGTATACAAACTTTGACAAGTCGACCACCGAAAAAAAACACCATATGTTGACTTGACCCCACCTTCTACTTAATTCGCCTTGGTATTGACCGTTTTTTTAGGTTAGCTCTTGTTTTTGAGATAAACTGTTATTTCGAAAATTAAGGAAGTTACACAACATATCTGTATTTGCGTAACTCAAAAACGGTAAAAAACCAAAATTCCGCAATAAAAAATGTTAGTCTCTTTCCTATTTGGCAAAAAAAGTATTTGTAAAGCAAAATTTCAAAATTTTTGTTTTTTAAAAATTCATTAAAACATTTGAAAATGCAGGTATGTTTGTTTCAAACAAAACAAGCCATAAATGATAAAAATTCGTCTACAACTTTTGATTTTATTTACAAAAGATAAAAAAATTTTAATTAAACTTAAGAACTTTAGAAAACGCCATATTTGTATTGGAGCCCCCTAAGGGGTGAAGATAAAGGGAAAGTATGTTTGGGCAGTTATGGGACTTTTTTTTTAAATATATTTTAAGCCTGTATTAAAAATTTTATATGGGAGCCCCCTTAAGAAATGGAGATAGCGGGTAGTTATGCTAGAAACAAATAATGAGGATGAAAAATAAAGTGGGGTTGGGCATACATTTAACCGGTCGCGCATTCTAGGCGATGCAGGGACCAAATTTAAGAATTTCATTAAACCGCAATATTTGTATGGGGGCCACCTTAAGGTGTGGAGATAAAGTATGTTTGGAGAAAAGGAAAAAAAAACTAATAGAGGCCGGTTATACATTTTATCCCCCAAGGGGCGACTTTTTTGTAGTATTGGGGCTTTTTCTTCAATAAATACGAAGAATAAAGTTCATCATCGATATAAAAATTAATAAACCGTAGAAAACTAAGAAAAATTGTGCTTTTTACGTATTTTAAACCATAGTTTTCAATCTTTATGATTTTCTAAATAAGAGCTTACCTAAAAAAAGACAGTGAGCGCCACTGTATTCAACGTACTCGAATTAGATTAACCCGCCGAATGCCTCGTTTTTTAAAAAAATTCCGATTCCAGCACAGTGTTATAAGTTCTGGTGTGTATGTGTTTTAGTTTAAATGCAAAAGTTTTGCTGCTGTAATTTTTTTTTTTTTACTTTAGAATTGATAAATAAGTGTAAGCTTTTTTGCAGCACACTGTATAAACATACGTATTTACGTGAAGCTTTACATGAATGTAAATTAAACAAAGCGTATGTGTCTTCCACTCAGTCTTGTAGCTCAATATCGAGCATTGTGAATTGAATGGTCGAACTACGTTGAAGAGTTGAAAAAAATCCAATCTTGTATGATGCAACTTTTATAAACGCAAGCAAAATATAAAATGGTTTTTTGTACTCCCTTTTGTTTTTCTTTTGTTCTTTCATTTTTTTTTTTTTTGTTGTTGTCAATTTAAAGTTTTGAAGGAAATATCGACGAAGATCAACAAACACAACAGAAGCTTGATGTTTTTTGATTGCTTGTGGTTTATTGCATTAAAAAAATTTTGATACACATACACACTTAGCAGCTCAAATGCTAAGCGGGGAAGAAAAAAAAAATGGCCTTCCCTTAAGAGGCCTCCAGAAAATGGACAGAAGCTTTTAATATCAGAAAACCAGAATCTTGAATTAAGAATTTTTAAGTAAAACTTAAAGAAAAACACCACTAAAATGACAACAAATTAATTCGATTAAAATAAAAATCGAAAAATTTGACAAATTGCAAAAACCGCAAATTTGTTATGTGAAATATGTATAACACAACGGAACAAATTTAATCTTTTTTTGTGCGGTCTGGAATTTGATTGCAAATATTTTCTGATTTCAAATCTAATCTCTATTTTTCTCTATCAGCTCTACTTTTCGAGATATAACGTTATGTCTAAAACTAAGGCACTTTCACTACATATATTGGAATAAATTGAAAACGGTGGGCCATATTCAGTAACAAAAAAATCTGAAACTCGGCATCAGTATTATCTTTAAGCCGTGCTTACTTTGTTTTTAAATTTGCCCAGTAGTTTCAGAGATATCGTTGAATTTTTGAAAACAAAAAGGAACATTTTGAAAAAAAAAAACAAATTGTTTGTTCTTTAAAAATTCATAAAAAATAAAATTGTGATAAAAATCACAGTTTTAGTCTAAAAACATTTAGCTCAACATAATTTTAAATGAGATGAGGTTAAAATATTCACCCTTATTGTGTTTGGCGTATTTAAAATACGCCTACGACTGTTTGGTAATAGATTAAAGAGAACGTGCACTTATTTCCTTTAATCTATTACCAAACAGTCGTAGGCGTATTTTAAATACGCCAAACACAATAAGGGTGATTGTAATCGCTGCACAACTTTTGATTCTATGCACAATTTACTGAGAAAACTGATTATCGATTTTCATACAAAAATAACATTTTAAATATGTGTGTGTCATGAACGTTGTTTCTTTTTAAATAATTAAATATGTTAATACGTAAAGATCAACCAAAATGCTAAATTTCCCATCAATGATAAGAAAAATCTGTAAAATTTAAACAAAAAAATATATAAAATACTTTAGATTAAAAAGGTCCTAGTGTTTATATTGTATATTAAAAAAAAATACTCAAAAAACTAAGGCGACATTTATACGATGATTTTTTAAATATGTTTTTTTTTTAATTTCTTTCAATGCTTGTACATAAATCTTTTTACGTTTAAATCTTTTGCAGGGTTGATTATTTGAATACTTTAATTTGACAAACAATGAAAATAAAACATAATAGCAAAATTGGAAATGACAGTAAAAGAAAATTAGAAAACAACCCAAAGAACTTAAATCATGTATTTTTTCTACTACTCTTTCTTTTCTACCGAATTCGTCTACAAATAAAGAAACGTGTCTTTAAAATCATCGTATAAGTGCCGCCTAAGATTAAAAAAGGCATTACACTAGATTCATATGGTCGTGTTTCTTAATATGATTTTTGGTGTTTGTAGCCGAACGGTGTAGAGAAACAAGCGGGGTAGATAAAAAAAAATCAAATTTTCTGTTCTCTGTGTCTTTTTTTATATATTTTTTTTTACAAATTCGTAATTTTGTTTTATTTCCCAATAAAAAATGGAGCTTTCAACGAAGAAGGTTTGTAAGGGAGAAACATAAAAGTTTCGCTTACCATTGCGCTTACGGAAGACATGAATTTTTAATGGCGAGTTCCCACTTTGAAGCAATACATTTGTGACACATAAAGCGCATGATTTAGCGCATAAAAATGTTGTTGGATGCAACGATCAGCTTTACACAGTGAATATTTTTATACAGGTTTTTTTTAATTATTCTCCCTTACACACCTGCCTCGTAATAAAGGAATGCCGTGGCACTTGAAATGTTATTTTTTTTATTAAACTTGTTGAGAGTTCTTTCACTTCCTTAACTGCATTTCTGTATGTCTTATTGCGTAGCGCATAATTGTCCGCTTATTTTTTTAAATGTACCATTAGAGCTTCGCCAAATGATAAAAACTTTTATTGGGTTTTTATTTCAATGTGGCAACATATCATTACAATACAAAACACGTTGCGCATGTAAATTGTTTGTTTTTTTTTGACAAATAAGCAAGTAAAGAAGAATTACCGATAACGGGAAAAATCATTCCTTAAATCATGGGGAAAAATCATCGTTTGAATCTGATGTGTTTTTGGAAGCAATATTTAAAAGGAATTAAAAATATGTCATGATTTTTAAATCACAGTCTAAATCTGGTGTTAATACCAGAAAATTTAGGGAGAACCCATAAATTTGACAAAAAACGAAAAACAGAAAAATTGCTTTGAAGAAACCTCAGAAAAAGTACCAAAAACTTAGAGAATTCCTAAAAACGCTAAATTTATTAAAAAAAAATTGTGTAAAACTGAAAATTACTAGATTTTAATTAAAAAACAAAAACTGCATAACTTTTTTTTTAAAAGTTTCAAAAGCAGAAAAGATTTGTTTGTTTATGAAAGATCGTGCGAAAACCCAAAATTTTACAAAAAAATCGCTAAAATAAAGGGACCACAAAAAAAAAAATCAACAAAATTGAAAATTCAAAACATGTTGGCTGTCTTCCTAAGCGTCTGAATACAGCGTCAAATTATTGTTTAAATCAAGCCTTTATGGTTTGCATTACTGCATCTCAACCTTTGGTAGAATAAGTCAATTTAAATAATGCCCTAGTTGCGTTTATTCTTATATCAGGTGCGAAATGAATACCTTTTTGAATGCATTACTATGTCAAAGTTTGAACGGTTGGGTTTGGGAATATGAGACACTGTTGCACTGCAAAGTAACATGCGTTTAGAAAGGCTGACTTTGCTACATAATCTTAAATAAAAAAAAATCGCTTAAATTAAGAAAAACAATAATTTAACAAAATAAATAGATAAAAAATGCTGCTACTAAAAAAAGTTAAATAAAAAACTAAAAGTTTTTAAATTTACTCAAAAACTCCTTATTAATAACAATCGCCAAAATCAAAATAAACGTCAATTTACTAAAAATCAGAAATATAGAGAGAAATACCTTTAATTAAAAAATAACAAATAAAAATGTTTTTTAAATATATATAAATTCCTAAAATTTATATAACTCAACATCTCGTTGGTATCAAACGATTAATTACGACAGGAAAACTATATATGACTATGTGATGATATATGGGAAATATATAGATAGAATCGAATACAGTAAGTTCTTACGTTTACGCCTGGGACATACCAGAGTAACCCATGGAATTCTATTTGATACTAATTTTAATCCATCTTGTAATTGTTACATCAATCTTCCCACGACACCTAAACATTTTTTGTGCGAATGCCCAGCTCTTAGTTCCTGTAGAAACTCCATATTCCAAAATTCTGACCCATTATACCTACTTTCCCATCCCACCATTAAAAATGTAACAGTATTAATAAAATTTCTTTAAATCTCAAACTTGTATAATAGAATATAATCTTTGTAATTATCATTAGAAAAATTAAATTGTATCACATTGTTTTTAACTACATATGTATATATATAACAACTTAAATTTGTTAACAATTAATTGCTCTTCCTAAGATCTTATCTTATAATTTATAATTATATATATGTCCTTTATTTACAACTGAATTAAATTACATAGCATATAAAACATTTGTAAAAAGTTCAAAGTGAACATAGGGCATCAGTGAACATAGGGCATCAGTGAATTTATAATTATAGATAAAATAAATAAATAAAAAAAAAAAAAATAAATGTAGCGAATGTGAGAAAAGTTAAACTCACTATTAATTGTTGGTGTTTTGTCTAATCGTTTGATATCGTTGAAAATAAGACTTAAGTGCCTGAATTCTCATTTGATATACAGTTTTAGTTGCATATCTAAAAGGTTCATAGACTTGCAATAAAATTGTTAAATTTTACGTATTCTACAACTATATCGCCAATTTGTATGTGATATTCGAAGGTGGCACAATATATTGGCAGCAATCAAAAAAAAAAGTTTTAATTTGTAAAGAAAGTGATATGTGTTGGCAACATTGTACAATGCTGTTTATGTTATTCCTATAGGTTATGTTGACCTTTTTATTGAATGAAAGTTGAGCAGTATTTAAATTGAAACCATTGCGCGACTTATTGCATAATACAGAAAAAAAAAAATAATATGGCGAATATCATATACAATAATATTGCAAGGTATGGGCCGCTTAGCTCTTCTAAAGTCTTTGGGGAAAGGTTTCCTGATTATCTGGCCTAAGCAAGTAGTGAAATGCGCATAGAAACTAGATTATCCCCCAACAATAAATTTCAGTGCATTTATCAAGAACAAAAATTGGAAATTTAGCACACAACATAACCTTGTTAATAAATAAAAAAAAATTTGTATTCCCAAAAATGACTTTGATAAAAAAAAAGTTAAATTAACAAAGTTTTTCTTGGGATTCAAAAAATTAATTAACAAGGTTCCGTTTAAATGTGCTAAATTCCCATTTCATACTATTGATAAACTGAAATTTATTGTTGAAGGGATAAGCTATTCCTATGCGCGTTTCACTGGTTGCTTAGGCCAGATCGTCAGGAAACTTCATCCAAAAATTTTAGAAAAACTAAAGATATTATACAATAAAACTGTAAAGCGAATAAGAATTATAAACCCCAGTTTTACTTGAAACAAAATCAAAGCTTGAACAAAAACAACAACAATAAAAAGTGAGTTTATCTTTTCTTACAGTCCCGACTACAATTGGTTGATTTTTTGTAAACTCTATATGTAGTTGTAAGTGGGTAAAGAAAAAACAAAAATAAAAACAAATTACTTTATTTTATTTTGCCAGTTCAGTTTTATTTACACTGCCACATGCATATTAGCTATCAAAGTTTTTCTTGGGATTCAAAAAATTAATTAACAAGGTTTCGTTTAAATGTGCTAAATTCCCATTTCATTAACAAAGTTACTAGTTTAAAAATACTTAATAAAAAATCACTAATTTAAAAATTAGTGTTCGGTTCAGTAGGTTTGTGGAAAATGCAAACGCTATTAGTGTTTGTGTAGAAAATCATTAAAAAATATAACGTTTCCCTGTTTGTCATCTTTCGAACACAACAATAATACTGTTCTTATCCAACTCAACAAAAAGATGAGAAACATTTAATTCCGTTCGGTTTATTTAAAAAACCACAAACTTCAGGGTGTTCGGTTCAGCTGATTAATGTTCGTCCTTTTTGGCTGGAAAAAACAAAACATTTTTTACAAAAACAAAACATTTTTTACAAAAACAAAATACACATACGGGAAAAAAGCTAAAAGCCAGCAACATAATTTTACACAAACAAAACATATATACAATACACACACAAGCTGTTCGTGCTGCGGTCGCTGCTAAAGTTTTATGTTTGTTCATTTCTTTATCAATGTAAAAACAAAAACATTATATAACATTAAAATATAATGTTTCTCTACAGTATCACTACAATTGTCCTGTATTTTGACGAAGAACAGAACATTATATAATGTTCGGCTCGTTCTTGAAAATAGTTACGAACGGTATAAATGTTCTGTTTATTTTCGAACACTGATCTAAACTACTAAAACCGAATAAAATCACTAAAATAAGACCAGAATGACACTGGAAAATACTTTGGTTTGTCAATAAGGCCAACTAGTAGGCCTTTATTATGCCTCTTTTATCCGTCGCATGGTTGATTCAAGACAAATTGCTAAATGTGTGTAGGTTTTGTATATTTTACATTCTATTTGACCACAAGGCCATAATTAGTTTTGTCTCGGTTTTTTTTTTGCTTTTTCACTTTGGGGTTTCAAATTTTGACAGTCTTTTAAGGAGTGACTAATTTTTAGTAATTTAAGCAAATGTAAAGGAACATTTTGTTAAAATTGTCAGTCAATGATTGTTAAAATTGTCAGTCAATGATTGAAATTAAAAATTTCTTATAAAATTTGCAAAAATTTTCCATAAAAATTTAAAAATAAATATCATGTCTATTTAATTTTAAATCGATTAATGCAGTCTTAATTGAAATAGTTACTCTTTTTTAATAAGTTTTGCCAGATTTTCGCTTTAACCGGTAAAAAAATTTCCCCAAATTGTTTTAATCTTGTGTCTACTCTATTATCATTGTCGCTCTGTTTCATGACTTTAGTGAAACATGTGTTTCGTTTAAAAATCAATTCAAAATTGCCAGCTTCTTCTTATTGTTGTTTTTGCTTTACCAAAGTATAGAACATCATCCTGGTAATTTGATAATTTGAGTGTCGTTTTTTATGGTGTTTGTATTTTCCCAGGATAAAATCATGTGACATGATGTATGCGAATGTTAAAAATTAATTGCAGAGATGAAAATCTTTAGTGATGTGCTTATTTTTCTTTTAAAACAATATAAAAATGGAAAAAATTAAGAAATTTCCTTATATTGAAGTTATTTAAGAGAATAATATTTTTAGCAAGGACTGCAAATTGAAAAAAATTTCAGTGTCAAATTTATATACACAGTACAACCTCTATAATCAGGCCACTCGAAAGTGCGGCCTATCAAGGAATCCGCACAAGTCAATATTTCGACCAGTTCTGAAATTTTTCCTCACTAGACCAAGCACAAAGTTAGAAAAATATCAAAAGATACATTTATCTTTAAGCCGTGCGTAAACCTATCTCATTAGTTTAGTTTAAGATTGGTTTCAGAAAGTATTTCTTAAAAATGCTTAGCAATTTTTGACACAATTCTTAAACATCTAAACAAAAAGTTGTCCATTTAGTGATTTAAAAACCGCCGGTATGACAAGGCTGTCAGCAGTTAAATATCTGTTATCTGAAGCGTCATTTATATGGTAAAATGTTTGCTATTTACAAATAAGGATCGTTTAACAACCGAAGAACGCGTAAAAATAGTAAAAACTTACTACAAAAATGGATGGGGAATGATTATGGTCGTCACAATCGACATACTGTCCAAGGAATTGCCAGGATAATAAAGAAGAAACTGGTAGAGTTACAGATGTGGTCAGGCCTGTGAATCATCGCAATGTGCGCACAGCCGAAAATGTCGCTACTATTAGTGAAAGTGTGGCGGATAAAACGAATTTGTCGATTTCACGGCGTTCTCAGCCAATTAAGGCTGTTTGCAATTGAAGATTATGCAGTGGACGATATGTGGTTTCAACAAGACGGAGCCACGAGGGACATAACACGACATATTTTGGCTTTGTTGCATGGGATGTTTCCAGATTGCATTATTTGACGTTTTTTTTTGGACGCCAATTGGCCACCAAGATCATGCGATTTGACGCCGTTAGGATTTTTTTGTGTGGCTACGTTAAAGACCTTGTCTACGGGGATAATCATCTAACGCTGGAGAATTAAAAAAACACTATTTGTCAAGTAATCGCCGAGATATGGAAACTATTTTAAGCACGAATGTTTGAAACAGAAAATGGATATAATTATTTTTAAGCTAATAAAAACTTTTCCTCAGTGCATAATGTCTTCGTCCATAATATGAAACAAGCAACTTTCTTCGATTCTCGTTTGAAACTGCGTTCATGTTTATACAATGATTCTTTTATTTTGCAGCATTTTTTGTATTTTGTATGCCTTCTCTCTTCCTTCTGCTTCCTCTCAATAACAAACTGCTTGTACACGAAACAAAATACACATTTCCACAGGGTTTAAAAAACTGCAGTCGAAACCAAAAACTTTCGAACAAAAAACGAAAATTTGTGCAGAACTTTTCGCTTTTTGAGTTGGTTTGACAGCGACTGTTAACATTTAATGAATCAGAAGTAAAAGCCACAGTTTTGTTTTATGGAAGAAATGGCAGTTTTGACTGCAGTTTCTTAAACGCTACATTTACATTCGTTTTTCTAAAAAACTGCAGTTAAAACCAAAAACTGTCGAACAAAAAACGAAAATTTGTGTAGAACTTTTCGCTTTTTGAGTTGGTTTGACAGCGACCGTTAACATTAAATGAATCAGAAGTAAAAGCAACAGTTTTTTTTAGGGCCAATGACAAATGAAAAAGTGGAAGAAATGGCAGTTTTTAAACTTTGACTGCAGTTTTTTAAACGTTACATTTCCATTCGTTTTCCTATTTCACCATCAAATTCAAATGTTTCGCAGCGTGGGATTTTATCGGCGGCGGCGGCGGCTGACGCAAAAAGCACTCGGCGGCGCCACGAAGCCAAAAAATAATGTGGTTAGGTGTTTAAAAAGAAAATAAAAATTCTTTACATCGGTGGCTTAGCTGAAGAATTGTCGGCGGCGGCGGCTACAAACATTTTTATCAGCGGCTGGCTTAGCCGGCTATTATCCGCTTCGGCGCAGGTCTCTGGCTCCCACTTCAAAATTGAAATTTCAGATACTTCAATAATTAGAAATTTGATACCTAAATTATTTTCTATATATTACTCTTCCGTGCTACATGTGGTAATTTTTCGAATTTTCTATAATATTAGAAACATAAAATTAAAGATTCACGGTTCGGAGTGACTGAGAACTTATAAGAAGAAAAATATTGGTACTTTTTTATAAACAACTGGTACTTTTTGAATTTTCGTTATGTTTGACCCAGAAACATAAAATTTAACAGGCAATGTCCAGAGGAAATAATTCAACTGGTACGTTTAAAATTTCCTTTAGTATTGGACCTAGAAACATAAAGTTAAACATGCAAGGTCCTGAGTAAATAAGAACCTATAAGAGGTACTTTTTTGGTACTTATTAGTTCTTTATCTGGTACTTTTTGAATTTTTAATTTTACTGAACCTAGAAACATAAAATTCAACATGCGGAGTTCAGAGTGATTGAGAAACTAAAAGAGGAGATTTTTTGGTACTTTTTTGTTTTTCAATTGGTACTTTCTGATTTTTTTTAGTATAATTGAACTTACAAAATTCATTTAAACATTCATGGACTTGAGTGGAAGATAAAATATTGACTGAAGATTGGTTCCTCGCCAAATCCATCAACCAAAACGAAAAAAAAAACAAATGATCGAAACATGAAAATTCCTATATACTTACACATATGGAGGATTTCATGTCAAATGACCCAATTTTTAAATCGATGTCTTCCAAGGTTAGTCCTATTGGATATTTTCAATAAGATCGGTTAAAAAGTTTTTGAATTAAGGGGGGTTAAAATTTGACGTTTTGGCCATACAGGTGTTTTTTCTCATCCATGTAACTTATTACCTATTGGTGTTAGCAAAATTTTTCCCAAGAAGCTTCGATAGCTATTTGATCAATCTTTTTAAATATTTTTTTTTTTTAATATTTAAAAATTTTTCTTTTAAAAAAAAAACACAAGTTTCTTTTAAACCACAACAAAAACAAAATTTTGTTGTTAAAAAAAAAGATTTTTCAAAAATTTCTTTTGTTAAAAACCGACGGCATTGTTTACTGCTTTGCAGCCTACAAAATAGCACATAGCTGTATTTTTATGGCTTAATTTATATGTTTTGCCGATTTTTATTTTTAAACTAGCGTTAAACCTGTACAGAAATATTTTTGTCTAATTATATCTTCTTTTAATATCACAAGGTACGTTTTTTTTTTAAAAGGACCTTTTTTAAGAAAATAAAAAAAGTACTTTATTTTTATACAATTAATTTGGGATTTTTCCAACTTTCCCGTTTTTACAATTAAATTTTAATAAAAAAAATTAATAAAAATTTATTCATAATTTAGTTGTTTGTTTATAAAGTATATTTTTTCGGCACAAGTAAAGAAAACACAAAATTACCGTTTTTTTTTTTTTTAAATACCTGAATTCTGAAAATACCTTCTTTTAAAAAAGTACCTTTTTAATTGAAGGTTTCATAAGTAAAATCTCTATTATGATTTCTCATTAATCTTATCTAAAAATAACTGAAGTTTTCAATTAAATGTTTGAAAATAAATTTAAATTTCATCCATCACATTAAATAGTTAGTTAACCTGTTGCTAAAAATATCTTTTAACCAAGTCATCATCCATTATTAGAAACTTCTATTCCTTCTACTTTAGTATACACATGAAAAAATTAAAGAGTTAAATTAAACATTTTGTATATTTTGTTAATTTCAGCGACTTTTTAAAGGATATTCGAGTTTTGAATTCAAAACTTTTTAACATTTTTATGAGAATTTATTTTTGGTTGGTCCGTTTAGTTTATTAAATATTTGAACGTTTTGTTTTTTTTTTACAGGAATTCAAAGTTTTCTTCTTTTCATTCTCTATCCCATTCTCTATTTCCTATTCCATTCACATTCCCCAAAATCTAACGGTTACGGGTATGAATGAATGCATAACGGAACTTTACTCACAATCCTCCTGATTTAATTGTTGGCCAAAAAAGTCAGTGGAAGAAGGATTCAAACTTTTTTCTTCTAAATGGGATTTTTCTTTCCTGTACGAGCACTTTTTTTTGGAATGTATGCAAGAGTTAGTTTTAAGCCATGTGGCGGTCGGTGGTTAGTGGCCTGGTGCTGCAGCTCATATAAGTCTATACCAGAAATGCTCAGCAGTCTGTCTGTCTGTCTGTCTGATTCTGTTATTGTTGTTGTTTAGTATTCTGGGCTCTCGTATGTGAATGTTGTCTGTTTTTTTTGTAGTGTTTTGTGCGGCATATTATTGGTCATGCATGTCTGCTATGGGTGCGTGTCAAAACTTAAACTTGGGATAGGTTGGAGCACCCGCAAGGCTTACAAAAGGAAATTATTTAACCAAACAAAACAAAAAGAAAAAAAAAAAAAAAATTAAAAACCTTAATATACTGGTCTGTTACTGTTTTTTTTTTTTTTTGCTAATGCCAATTCATTGCCTGCATCATATTGCTTGTAGTCGTACTTTAAAGGTTGTATAACCAGAGTTTTTGCTTTTTTCCTGTTTTCTGGCCATTGTTCCTGTTGCTGCAGTTTGCTGCTTTTGATCTTGACTAAGACAAAGTGCACAAAGGAAGATTCTATACTAATTCCTTGGTTCAGTTTTTTTATATTTTGGTTTTTTTTTTTGGTTTAAAACCAGAGAGTGCAATGAACGTAAATGTGGCTGTAACAATGATTGGGTTTTAAGTAGGAATTGTTGTTGTTTTTGTCGGCCGGTTGGTTGGTTGCTTGGCTTTCTGATGGTGCTGCAACATGCGTGTCTTGCCATTAAACTGTTGTTTTTGATGGTTTTGTTGTTGTTGTTGTTGTTGTTGTTGTTAAATTTTGTTTAAAAAGAATTGTTTCTTAACAATTTTTGTTAAGTGTATGTATGTTAAAATGATAAATTATGATTGTCCTCATTGTCTCAGACATGTAGTGATCCTTAGCGTTTTTCCAAATAAATTGTAAAGGTGAAAAAGGAGTTTAAAAAAAGATGTGTTAGAAAATGAAAGAAATAAAAATTTTAAACGATTTTTGAGCAAACATTTTTTTATTGCATAAATTACGCTTTTTTTATTTACTAAAACTTTACATTTATAACTACATTAAAAAAATTCTAAAAACTTTGCTTTTGTTTTCAAACATAAAATGAAAATTACAAAAACTAGGTTTCGAAAGATGGGGTGCTACAAGGCCGACGGAAATAAAGCCAACTTGGAAAATGTTCAAGTTGGTCTTATTTCCAACTCAAAAGTGAAATAAAGCCTAGTTGGCTTTATTTCCTTGTTAGCGAAATTTGAAAGTTGACTTTATTTCCCTTTTGAGTTGGAAATAAAACCAACTCAAAAAATTCAAATATTTTTATTACAACATTTGGTGTTATTTTAAGAAGTAATTGATTTCGTCACCTATTTTAATTATACAAAATAGCATTTATTCAAACAAACAAAACAATATCAAAATTCAAACATATTATGTTTTTGTTCATAATTCATGGTTGAATTTAATTGACACATCGACATGTGTTACCAAACACAATATTATTTAAACATATGATTGGCAAATATGGTAGTGTTACCTGCATTTGTTATTTCAAATGCAATATATGATAAACAAACATTACCAGCCAACAATTAAAGAATGCAATTTTTGGATTGTAAAAGGAAAAATCCTTAGTTTTTTATAATTTTAAAAACTATTAATTCTTCCTTTTACAAAATGAATAAAACTCCATGTAAACATTCTGTAAAAGGGGAAATCCTCATAAAAGACTACAAATTTTTCCTAATTAATTAATGCAATTTTTGAGTTGGTCTTATTTCCAACTCAAAAAGGTAATGAAACCAAGTTGGCCTTATTTCCTTTTAGTGGTATTTGAAAGTTGGCTTTGTTTCCCTATCGAGTTAGAAATAAGGGCAACCGATAAAGTTGGTCTTATTTCCAGCTAAAAAGGGAAATAGGGCCAAAGTTGGCTTTATTTCCGTCGGCCTTATAGCACCCCGTCGTTTCGAAATTCTATGAGTTTTGAACATTTTATTAAAACTTTATTTAATACGAATCACATTGCAAAATAATATGTATATGTATATGTATATGTATATGTATATGTATATGTATATGTATATGTATATGTATATGTATATGTATATGTATATGTATATGTATATGTATATGTATATGTATATGTATATGTATATGTATATGTATATGTATATGTATATGTATATGTATATGTATATGTATATGTATATGTATATGTATATGTATATGTATATGTATATGTATATGTATATGTATATGTATATGTATATGTATATGTATATGTATATGTATATGTATATGTATATGTATATGTATATGTATATGTATATGTATATGTATATGTATATGTATATGTATATGTATATGTATATGTATATGTATATGTATATGTATATGTATATGTATATGTATATGTATATGTATATGTATATGTATATGTATATGTATATGTATATGTATATGTATATGTATATGTATATGTATATGTATATGTATATGTATATGTATATGTATATGTATATGTATATGTATATGTATATGTATATGTATATGTATATGTATATGTATATGTATATGTATATGTATATGTATATGTATATGTATATGTATATGTATATGTATATGTATATGTATATGTATATGTATATGTATATGTATATGTATATGTATATGTATATGTATATGTATATGTATATGTATATGTATATGTATATGTATATGTATATGTATATGTATATGTATATGTATATGTATATGTATATGTATATGTATATGTATATGTATATGTATATGTATATGTATATGTATATGTATATGTATATGTATATGTATATGTATATGTATATGTATATGTATATGTATATGTATATGTATATGTATATGTATATGTATATGTATATGTATATGTATATGTATATGTATATGTATATGTATATGTATATGTATATGTATATGTATATGTATATGTATATGTATATGTATATGTATATGTATATGTATATGTATATGTATATGTATATGTATATGTATATGTATATGTATATGTATATGTATATGTATATGTATATGTATATGTATATGTATATGTATATGTATATGTATATGTATATGTATATGTATATGTATATGTATATGTATATGTATATGTATATGTATATGTATATGTATATGTATATGTATATGTATATGTATATGTATATGTATATGTATATGTATATGTATATGTATATGTATATGTATATGTATATGTATATGTATATGTATATGTATATGTATATGTATAGTGTTAAAAAATTAAAAATTTGCATTTTCAAAAATTACAAAAAGGTTAATTTAAACATATTAGTGGTATTCACACCGAACTTGTTAATTTGTTACTCGGTAGCTTGTTAATTTGTCAAAGTTTGTCAAACTGTGAACGGCACCCTTTTTAAACTTTGTTAATCTGGTAATTTCGGTAGTAAAACAGCTGATTTATTGTTCTGACACAATTTATTATTCACGAAAATTGCCAAAAAACAAATATTTTTTTAGAAATGTATCACAAATGACTTTTTTTTTTATTTATTTAGAAACTGCAACAGCTGATTGTGAGTTACCGACTAACAACTATTTTATCAGGGGTGCCGTGTCGTTAATTTGTTTAATGTTAATCCGGTAGCGCGTTAAAAATACAAAAACAAAATGCGTTAAAATAAAACAACTATTAACGACTAACAAACTAACAAGCTCGGTGTGAATACCACTATTGTAATTTTTATTAAAGTCTGGCAATAAATGATTTTCGAAATAAAATTCAAATTTATCGAACATCTTTTAAAATGCTAAAAATTAAGTCTAAAGCTAATTTTTTGTAACTTGTTTGTCAGTTTTAGTCAAAATTTTCATTGAATTGAATTTTTTTTGTTATATTCCAAAATTTAAAATTATAAACAAATTTGTTGTAAATCAAAAAAAAAAAAAAAAAAAAAAAACTATAAACAAATGCTAAGAAGTTTTTAAATAAACCATTATTCACGGTATTCAAAATTATCGAAATTAATTTCGAATTTTTCGAACATGACTTAAGACCTTAATTATGTAGATTTTAAACAATTTTCATTGTCTTAAATTCAAATTTCTGTTTAAAACAGTTCAAAATTATGTGTGGCAGGCGCCGCAATGGTGCAAACGGTGATGATGGGAATGTGATTATTCTCAAAACTTTTAAATTTGACCCGAGCTCATTTTAATTCAATAATCCCCAATTTCACCAAGTTCAGTTAAAACTTACTACTACTTTAACTTCTTGTTAACAATATGCTTTGACAACAATAACTGAGAGTTAGTTATAACTGAACTTGGTGAAATTGGGGGTTAATGTTGTAAATTTCTTCCTTCACTAAAAACAATTGAATGGGAATTAAATTTAATAAACTTAAGCCGAATTCAAATATTAAAAACTTCAATTAAAAAAACCAACAGTTCAATGAAAAATCATAATATTTATTAAGCTCAATGTTCAAAACTGCGAAGTTAAGTTGGATTTTTTTTAAAATTCTTAAAAGAGCCAACTATGAAGATACCAAGTAATTTTGATAAATTCAAATTGTTCGAACATCTAAAAAAATGGTAAAAATTAAGAATAAAAGTATTTTTTGTTAACTTTTAAAATTTTAAAAACCATTTTTTACCCTTTATAAAAAATTCGATGTTAAGTTTAAATTTTTCCAACTTTGCTAAACATTTTACTAATAACGATTTGAGGCATTTTATTAAAGCTTTTATAAAGTTGTGTATACTTACAACTTCCTTTTAAGTTTCTAAAACTCTTTAATAATGTTTGTACTTTTAAAATCAAATTTGAAATTTTCGATCTTGACTATAAATTGTAATAATGTCTGAAGTGTAGATTGTTATTTTGAATTTTAGGTTTCTGTTTTAGATATTACTTTCGCGTAAACCCTGTATTTAAACAATTTATGACTTTATTTTTGTTTTTTGTTTAATATCTTTTGAATTACTTTGCCAAGATTAAATAAAAAACAGCTGCTGTTTTAAACACAACTTTTAAAGGCTCCAAACTCCAAAGGGCGAATTAAAAAAACCCAAACGCACAAAAATTATAACCAACACCAGGTGCATTCAAACGTTTTTTTTTTGAAACGTATTGTACAATATTCCTTTTAAGTTTTTTATTTATTACTATTAAAATATCTTCCTTTTGATTCAGATATTTAGCAAAAACTTCTTTGGTACCTGTCGAACAGGATTTTAATCCTTAAATTCTTTTGTTTTCTTTTGTAATGTTTTTAAGGTTTCTTTGTTGTTAAATGATCCTTTCGTAAGCGAAAATAGTACAAGTGAATTTTTTTTGTAGGTTTCTTATTCGATGATCCGTAACAACTGCTGTTTTGTTAAAATTAAGGGCATTAGTTTAAAGAAACGTTTAATTATGGGTCCTTTTTAGGGTTTCCAATCCGGGAAAATTCCCAAGTTTTATAAAGAGTTATTTATTATTTTGACCTTGCTTTAACCTAGCTGGTAGGATGAACTTGCTATTGCTTACTTTAGATTAAAGCAAAGTTGTAATAGTAAAAAACTTTTTATACGTGGGACAAAATCCTACCTTTAACTATCGGCAAGTTTTAATAGTGGCCCCAAATGGCACTAACTTTCACTTTACGCATGTCGAATTGAATGAATCCACTTGTGTTGGACTCTTATGTCTGAAACACATTTCAAAAAATACAAAAAACTCAATTTATTTCTGGTAAAACTCGTTTTGTGACAAAAAAAACTTTTATTCTTACAAAAATCTCTGCTGGGGATGAAGAAGACCAATGAATTAGAAACCCTAGTCCTTTTAATTAAAATCTAAAATATTTTTTGCTTTCAGTTATTTCCTGTTGAAATAACTGCCTAGAGAGGCTTAAGGTATTGAAAGATCTTCGAATGTTTTTGAAACCAATTTTGTTAAGAGTTAATGAGCAATTTAAAAATATAGTATGTATATGTATTTATTATATAATGTTGTTAAAATGTTTTATTTTTAAAAGAACTTACTATTGTTAATCAATAAGACCGAATTGTAATTTCTTTTATGAGTTACGGCTATTCACACTTCAAGTGGGACATATAGATAAAGCCTTATGTTACTATGTTTGGAACTCAACATAAAAAAGCATTAGATAAATTTACGAATTTTCATTTAATATACTTCATTTAATATGAATTAAATGAATTTAATTCATACCTACACAAAATAATTAGCACATATAGGTGTAAACTTAGTATTTTTATGAGCGGCCCCATTTGCAGTGGGAGTAGGTGTATATTTTTAAAAAAAGCCTTCACAATTTAGATAATGCTACAAATTTACAATTTTATTGAATTCATTAAGTCTGAATATTTAAAATTAAGTTCGTATATCTTAAACTAATCAGAAAAAAATATATTTTTAAGAGTTTGAAGTAATTTGTAATATTTTAATACAGAAATAAAAAACTATTTATTTTCATTAAGTTCTAACGTTTGAAATCAGGTTTATATTTTTCGAACATCAATTTTTTGGAAAAAATTTATGAACTTTGGTAATTTTTATTAAAATTTAAATAAAATTTTATTTATTTAAATATCTTCGAAAATTCGAAATTAAGTTCGAATTTTTTAAACCTAGCTAAAATTTTATATTAAAACAGTTTGAAGTCATTTCTGATATTTTAAATTTTCTTTAATTTTTAATTTAAGTTCGAATTTCAAAACATCAGCTCTTATTAGAAACATATTTAATACTTTTAGTTGAAATTATTTAAAGTAATGAATATTAAATATTAACAACAGCTTCATCTATGTTAGTAAGTTCGAAAATTCAAATTTTGTCAAACTTAAAAAAAATTATAAATATACAGGCGCGAATCCAGCTTGAGCTTTAGGGGGGGGGGGAGGAATTTTTATTATACAAAAAAGTAATAAATTTGTTTTTATAGGTTTATTAAAAACAATATGTGTATATTAGAGCGACTCAAAATGTATGGAAGCAAAATTCGTGCTCAATGTACCCTCCTAAAAATGAACCTTGGACTTTTTTAAGATACCATTTTAAATATTTCGGCTCCAGCTTTGACCTCTCGTGAGCTGGACCATTTTAAAAAAGAGTCTATTTTTGCATGTTTTGTTAATTTGAGAATCTGTTTCCTTATCAACATATACAAATTGGGTATTATAAGAAAGGTTTTTTTAAGGCGCGTCCAACTATATATACAATTTGTCCAAGGACGATCATCCATATCCTTTTTTTTAAGGATTTTTTGTAAAAAAAAAACGGTTTTTGAATTTTTTGTTCGGGGTTGTTTGTAATAAAAATGCCAAATTAACATATTTTAATCTTTAGTTGATTTAATTAAATACGTGTTTTAGCTTTTTTGGAAATTCGTGCTGGTTGGCGTTTTGACAAAAATGCAATGGGGTGGTAACCCTTCGTTTTAAATAGGGCAATATGGGTATCAAATTTTTTTCTTTTGCCAAGTACATCATCTTTGTATGTAAATAATTTAGAAACTTGCAAAAATATAAGATCAAAGTAAAAAAAAATACAAAAAATATTAAAAATAAAAAAAAATCAAAGTAAATAAAATACAAAAAATATTAATATTATTAACGAACTTATTTCAGAATTTTCTTGCCATTCACAAAGCACTGAGCGTTTTGTACACGTTGTCAGTCAATCTAGAGTATCGGCAATCGATAAAAATCGTCCGCCTTATATTGCGAGCCAGATCGTGTAGCGCAAGTAATATACTCAAATAGAATCACGAAAGGATTTGCTGTAACGCATTTAAAATCGCTATAAATGAGTCTTAAATGATCTGTATAAAAGTTTTGTAAATATAAACAATAAAATTTAAAATTTTTTTTAATATGCGAAAAAAAATATGCCGCCAAAAAGTCGTGGATCATTTCTTTTTTTCTTTCTTTAGTTCTATTTTTATCCATACATGATCTAGAAACTAAATCCGCTAACATATTACAGTTACTACAAAATTGCATTTATTTATATTCCAGAGCACCGTGTAAAATGCATCAAATTTGCAAAAAATAATATTATTTACATACAAAGATGATGTACTTGGTAAAAGAAGAAATTTGATACCCATATTGCCCTATTTAAAACGAAGGGTTACCACCCCATTGCATTTTTGTCAAAACGCCAACCAGCACGAATTTCCAAAAAAGCTAAAACACGTATTTAATTAAATCAACTAAAGATTAAAATATGTTAATTTGGCATTTTTATTACAAACAACCCCGAACAAAAAATTCAAAAAACGTTTTTTTTTACAGAAAATCCTTAAAAAAAAGGATATGGATGATCGTCCTTGGACAAATTGTATATGCAGTTGGACGCGCCTTAAAAAAACCTTTCCTTTAATACCCAATTTGTATATGTTGATAAGGAAACAGATTCTCAAATTAACAAAACATGCAAAAATAGACTCTTTTTCAAAATGGTCCAGCTCACGAGAGGTCAAAGCTGGAGCCGAAATATTTAAAATGGTATCTTAAAAAAGTCCAAAGTTCATTTTTAGGAGGGTACATCGAGCACTTTTTTTGGTGAGTCGCTCTAGTGTATATTATATAAGATCAGTTTAAAATAAATTAAAATAAATTAATCTTTTTAAATAAGCAATTTATGATTTCATTGTGAGGAATATTTAGATAGTACAGTCTATCTTGTGTCATTGTTGATCTGAGCCATGTTTTTATTCGACTAAGGGTAGAAAATGACCTCTCGCTCGTAGCATTACTGACGAGCATTGAAACGAAAATTTGAAATATTTTTCTTAGATTTTGGTAGATATCTTCATCGCAGTTTATTAAAGGATCTACAACGTTATCTGATTGATTTTCAAATATTTTCCATGTTTGTTGCCAATGCAACAGTTCAGGCTCAAGTTTAGATGTTAGTAGGTTTTTATCTCTTTTATCGAACATAATCATCTCATCAGCTAATTGTGGTTTTAAAAGTTTTGTATCTGTATATGACTTGATTACACTTTGAGGTAGAAGTTTAGGTATATTCAATACATTTAGGATATCTTTTGGAAAAGGTGTTTTGAGATCTTCTAAAATAAATTCAATAAGACCTACAACTCGGTAGTAATCTTCAACATTTTGGATATGATTATTTCGTTCAAATCATGTTTTTTCGATTGGAACCTCGATTTGAACGCAAATAACTTTAACTTTTTCAAAAATGGCTTTAAATTGTTCTTCGGCTTTATTTATTTTCTCCTCAAGGCACGTGATTACAGTTTCGATAAGGCTTGATTCTTTTTGAAGATCTATGTCGTGCTTTTGTAAAATGATACAACACGGCTTTGTTACAATAAGTTTCACACTTAAAATGTATATTCCGCAAATAAATTCAAAAGTACTAAGTGAGTTCCTTAATATAAGGCTTTTGATGAAGTATCTCTAACTTTCCACTCCGATATTTTTTCCAAAGCTTCTACTATACGATGTACACTTGTTGCAAAGTGTAAAATTGAGTAGTGACGGCCCACCCATCTTGTCTTGCATAATGTAGAGAGTTTGGCTCTCAAATGCTTTGCTAAAACTGCGTTTCGCTTGGGATGATTATATTTAAAAAAATTTTGTCGTTTCTTTAACAAATGATACAACTTTTTGTATTAATGGCACTACACAATTTTTTAGGTCAAGACCAAAATTTGTCAAAGCTTAAAGAACTATTGATGCTAGTGCCTTCGCATCAATTGACACATCAACGTCATTATCAATATCCTTCGAAGCCTCTTTAAATGCGTTTACAACAAAGCCAATAAATTCTTCCCTAACAACTTTATGTTGTATGTTGCAATATCTTAAATATAAGGAAATCTGGGTTTTCCCCGAAAAATTCGTGCTTTCGTCAAAAATTATCGAATAGAATTTTGATTCATATATATTTCAAAATTTCAAATTCAAAGCCGACAATGATGAAAATGTGATAAGAAAAAGGGTTGCATTCAAATGTTTATAATAATTATTATCATAACACATACATATGTATATACATAAATATTGGACATACTAAAGCCTACAGTACACGGAATGTAAAAGGCCACATGCGTATGTCGTTCTGACGTCATTTTGACGCCACTACAAAGCCTCAATAGCAAGTTCGTGATGTGTGATGACGACAAAATTACTTTTTACATTCCGTGTACTGTAGGCTTAAGTCTTATTAACAATTCAACCGCACGGATTTTCAAGTCACACGTTTACTCTTTGGATATAGAAGGCACCTGCTGGGATTGAATATAGAATAATAAGTATTTGAATACAATTTATTAGATGTTTCATTGGAAATCTATCTAATAAAAATGAAATGTTGTGTGTTGCTAACCGCATAACTTGAGAACGGCTTGAGAACGATTTTTTCTTTAAAGTGATCGCCATGGTCCAACTTAGGTTTTTACGCCCACTTTTACGCCTACTTTTTCTGCTGTTTATGTTTCCAATTTTATGCCATTTGTGCTATTTTAATAAACAAATTTAAAAATTTACTTATATTTATCAAGTTCGAAATTTCAAAATTTAATTAAAATTTTTCGAAAACGCTCAAAAAGTATAATGTTAAGGTTTTTTTTAAATATATAACTCCATATTTAAATAAGACCTAAACAGCTTCGTTCGCAATAGGCAACTTTTTTTCACAAACTCACACATTTTCCATTAAGAAACCGTTTGCAAATTTTTCCGACAACAATATTATGCATTTGTTATTTTTTTTTTAAACATTTTGTTGGTAAATTTTCATATTATTCGAATGTGTTTTCTAAGTCAAATTACAATCCCCAAAAGCTTTTATACTTTAATAGTCTTATTCCTTCAATATTTTCCAGGAATATTTTCTATGCATTATCAGAATTTTCACATTCGAATAATATGAAAATTTATATAATGAATGTTACTCACCATGAGAAATAAAAATTCCTAGATTCATTTTGTGGATATTTTCATTCAAAACTTAATAAAATTATTATAAACGTCATTTTCAATTTCATACAAATTGTTGCTGAAGGAGAAGTAGACTCAACTGTTTTAAAAAACATTAGTTAAATTTTTGTTCGAAAAATGAAAGGAAAATATATGAAATACTTTGAGAAGAAAGAAGATAGAAGAAAAAACAAAATTGTTTCTCCCATTGTGAACGAAGCTAAAAAGACTTAAAATAAGGTTTATATTTTTACCATTTAACTTTTTAACTTTTTGTAACATTTTTTTTAAGCTTTAATTTTTTAATATTTTTTTTTTTTTTTGACTTAAAATAGTTAATTCCGGCTTATCCAAATCAAGCAAAAAATTGTCTTAAATATGTAAAACGTTTCTGAACGTAAAGCACTCCCTTTAATATTACCCCTTTAATTGCTTTTTTAACCTAAAAATATTTATTAATGTTTTTATTTTTTATATAAGATTTTCCTTTTAGATTTCAAAACTTTTTCTTCCTTTTTTTATTACTTTTTTGTATAAAATTTTCTCTACGTTGGCTTGTCATTTACTTTGTTATCGATTTTGTTTTTATGTATTTTGCTCCATATCCATCCTCAAATGTGTATAATACTTTTCTTTTTATATTTTTTTGATAACAAGGAAGCTGAAAAGAAAATACAAGAAATATTAAGGATTTCCTAGAAAATTGAAAAAAATTAAGAAACATAATTTTGTTGTTTTAATAACTTTATTTCTTCTTGTCTCTTAAACTTAGTTTAATCGTCTTTGGAATCTTTTCGAAGTTGTTGTCTATGGCCATAATTCTTAAAATGTTCGAAAAATTAAAGAAAAAAAAAAATGTTTAAATGAGGGACAAACAAAAAGGGGCGACTTTTTGTTACAGGTAGACTTGTTTTTACTCTCTGCGTAGACACGACGCTACATTGTCGTCAAAGTTCTTGATGGTTATTAATGATGACGAGTTGAGACGGTTAAGAGTTCGAGTGCATTCGTTAGTGTTGACAATTAATGAACACGATAATGATGATGAGCATGATTTTGTTGTTTATTGCTGATGACTGACTAAAACTATGATTGTAACTTAATATTAAAAACGTTTTACATTTTTACAAATGACTTTTAAACCTAGAGTAAGTTATTTCTGTTTATAGTTTTTTCAAGTATTGAGGCCATGCTTAATTTGGCTTTCAACACCCTACTCTTAGTCATAAAGACTAATTAACAAAAACAAGTTAAATACTGTATAAAATCTATAACTATTAAGTTTTTTTTTAATTATTTTTCCCTTTTTTTAGATATTAACACCCATTTTAGCATGTCCGAAAATTTGAAATTATGTTTGTCATATTTTAATATTTTTTTTTTTTTAAATTCAATATTAAGTTAAAAATTTTTAAACAAGTTAAAATAATTTACATTTTTAATAAATTGTGAAGTTTGTTTTTATTAATGTTTTGAGAAAATTGTATTAAATTAAGTATGTTCGAAAATTCAACATTATCTTCGAAATTTTCAAACTTCTTTCAATGATTTTTGTCAATAGTTTTTAAACTTAATTTAAATAAAATAATGTTCAATATTTAAAATCAAATTCGAATTTTTCGAACATATTTTGAAATTATTATTAAAAAGTTTTAAAAAAATTTTTTGTAATTTTTTAATCAAATTTTACAAAATTTTCAATGATTTTGTATATCAAAAATTATGTAATGTTTTTTAGGAAGTCTTGTAACTTTCATTAATGTACGCTTTCCATAATACAGGCGGTTGATTGTGTAATAAAATTTATATGCACTCAGTATTAAAAACAATTTCAAAAATTCCAATATGTTCTATAATTTATATTAGAATTTTTCGAACTTTTTCACAATTGACAATTTACTACTAACTTTGAAAGGCAGTTAATTATTATTTTTTTGTATTTGTATTAGAAATTTACGATACATAATTCGAAATTTTTGGGACATGTTTAAAGTTTATATTTTTAAAGATTTTGAATATATATTGCAATTTTCATTCAGACTAAATAAATTTTATTAATTTGGCATGTTCGAAAGATTTAAATTAATAAGGTTAGAAGTTTTAGAACTTCGCTAAAAAACTATAAATATATAAAAGTTTTAAACCAAAAATTCATAATTAATCCCTTATATGTTGAGCATAATTAAATTTTATAATTATAATCTGCATAATTATTTTAAAAAAATCTAAATAAATGTTCGAATTTTTCAAAGTGCTTAAAAGTCATATATTTAACGATTTAATGTATTTAGTGTAATTTTGATACATTCATTTCACACATATTTTAGAATGTCCCAAATTTCGAAATAATGTTTTAAATTTTCGAACTTAGTTTAAAATTTTTCCCAAAATGTATTAACAAAGTGACCTCAGTACTACAACAATGCAACAATAGAAAAAACAACAGGCATTTTGTTGCTAGAATTGAGACGGCAAATGCCAAAATGCCTTATGATAAAAAGTAAATAAACAAAAAAATGACGACAAACGTCACACACGAAGAAAATCACTACAAACAGCTGCGCTTGTGAGGTCACTTTATAAGTACATTCTGATTTTTCCTATAGCAATTTTAAGTCATTTGTATTAATTAAATGTTTTTAAAAAGTAAATGTTTATGATGATAAGATATGAAGTTCGAATATTTAATAGCTTTTGTCATTTCTTTCGAAAAATTAACCTATTTCTTCTATATTCTGGTTTTTTAGCCTTAAAAACAGCCCATACATTTGTAGCGTATCTTTTTTATCGCCCTTGACCGTTTCTAATCAATTTTATTACTTAATTTTTTTTTATTTAATATTGTATCTTGTATGTGTATTTATTTTGCTTGCTTAACTTTTGTCATCAAAAAATCTTTCTCGTCATTGTCATATTAATAAAAGCAACAAAAGAAAAAAATTTCATGTTTGCTAGTTTTAAATGCTGTCGTCGTCATTATAAGTTTGCGAGTAATCCAAAAGTTTGATTGTGGCTATTCTTTTTTTTAGCAGTCATTCATTAAGTTATTTTTTAAAGTTTTTAATAAAGAAGAAAAAGTCGAACATAAATGTTAAATTGTCCCAATAAAAGTGCATTTTTCTCCCGTTCTTGTTGCTCTCTTAATGACGTTCTCTACACGTTTTCGAATTATTATAAAGTTCATTTCAGAAGGTTAATTTGTGTTGGGTCACAATGGGTCAATATTGTTATTATTTTTTATTTACTTATATAAATGTTAATTAAACGTTATGGCTTATTTTTAAAGATGAATAAGAGAAGGGGTTAAACTATATTTAATTGCTAAAATAAATGCCATTTTTATTAATTTTCAAGTTGTCAGATTATTAAGGCAATGTCATTAATTTTTAAAAAGTTGGAAACGAGAGTTTATTGGAAAACTGGAGTATTTAATATTTGCTTTAAATTGGGTTTTAATTTGACACAATGGAACGTTTTCAAAATTCCAAAAAGAGCTATTTATAACAAGAGTAAGGCAAGGAACTTCCTTTAAAAATAGTTATTATCGTCTTGGAACGAAAAAGAAATAAGACTAAGAAGAGGAATGGTTTTTAGATTTTTTTTATTACATCCTCTCCAACAAATGCTCAGTTATAAAATGTACGTTAAACATTATTCAGTTTTATTCTAGTTCAGTTTCTAATTCAGTTCCTGTTCAGTTCTAGTTAAGATCTAGTTCACTTCTAGTTCAGTTCTAGTTCAGTTCTAGTTCAGTTCTAGTTCAGTTCTAGTTCTAGTTTTAGTTCTAGTTCTAGTTCTAGTTCTAGTTCTAGTTCTAGTTCTAGTTCTAGTTCTAGTTCTAGTTCAGTTCTAGTTCAGTTCTAGTTTAGTTCTAGTTCAGTTCTAGTTCAGTTCTAGTTCAGTTCTAGTTCAGTTCTAGTTCAGTTCTAGTTCAGTTCTAGTTCAGTTCTAGTTCAGTTCTAGTTCACTTCTAGTTCAGTTCTAGTTCAGTTCTAGTTCAGTTCTAGTTCAGTTCTAGTTCAGTTCTAGGTTAGTTCTAGTTCAGTTCTAGTTCAGTATTAGTTCAGTTCTAGTTCAGTTCTAGTTCAGTTCTAGTTCAGTTCTAGTTCTAGTTCAGTTCTAGTTCAGTTCAAGTTCAGTTTTAGTTCAGTTCTAGTTCAGTTCTAGTTCAGTTCTAGTTCAGTTCTAGTTCAGTTCTAGTTCAGTTCTAGTTCAGTTCTGGTTCAGTTCTAGTTCAGTTCTAGTTCCGTTCTAGTTCAGTTCTAGTTCAGTGCAAGTTCAGTTCTAGTTCAGCTGTAGTTTAGTAATTGTCTCGTCTTTTACCTAAACATTTATTTAAAACAAACTATCAGTTAAAAAATTTTGGGCTTAGTTCCATAATTTTTTAACGGTAGAAACTTATTTCTACACCCAATATATATGTCTCTCTTTCAAAGCTTACTTACACCCAGTGTTGCCAAAACTTGGTGACCAAAAATGGCTAAATTTACGGAAAAAAATGGCTAAAAAATGGCTAAAAATGGGCTAAAAAATGGCTAAAAGCTTTTTTAAATAAAACACATTAAAATTCAATAACAAAACAGAAATAATTCATTTAAAGTTGTTTACGATGAAATTGTAAGTTAAGATCAACTTGATAAATAATAATAAACGTAAATTAATATTTTGATACATATTTAAAAAATTAAATCATCGATAAATTCGTTATTGTTCATCTCATAGGAATTAAATAATTTAAACGTAAATCATAATCACGACAATATTTACCCTACCTTTTGAGTCCAGATCTACAATAAAATACAAGTAAGAAAGTATAGTCGGTCAACCCCAACTATAAGTAGGGTATCATATTCAAATTAGAACCTTTGTACCAAATTTTATGAAATAATCTCCAAAATTGCGACCTGTACTTTTTGCACAAGGTTTACATAGACAGCCATCCAGCCAGCCGGACAAACATCGTTAATTCGACTCAGAAAGTGATTCTGAGTCAATCGGTATACGAAAAGGTAGGCTTAGGACCAATATTTTAAGGTGTTGCAAACATCAACACAAGCGCATAGTACCATCTCTACTATTGTGGTGTTGCTATAAATATTTTATTGTTATGGTAAAAATATTTACCTAATTGATAAAATCGAATTAACGGTTGCTAAATGTAACCTATTTCTCAAATTACTTTTAACAATATTTACTTGGCTAAATACCCTCTCTACTTAAGCATTAGACCATGGAAATGAGAGCAACTTTATAGTCAATTCTGAAATTTCTAAAAAATTTTTGTTGCCGCCTGCATCTCTTTATTGAAATCCTTGCAACTAGAAAGAAACACCGACTTTTGTGTTGATCCATTTTATAAATTTAATATTGGTATAGTTTTTCTTTTTTTTTTTAAGATTTTTCATAATCATAGTTTATAGCGATTTTCAACATTGTAAAAGTTGTGATTTAATTTAAAGGCATTTTAATTGTTAAAAATGTTTATTTTACTTTTATAAATTTTTATAATAAAAAAAAAAATTATTCTTTTAAAAGAAAAACGGCAAAAAATAATTTTATGGCTAAACAAGTTGAAAAATGGCTAAAAAAATGGCTAATGGCTAAACTCATTTTTTAATGGCTAAACAGGGTGAAAAATGGCTAAATCTAGCCACTAAATGGCTAAATTGGCAACACTGCTTACACCCCCGTTACATTGTCCATAAAACTTGAAAATAAAATATCTTAAAATCTTAACGAAGAGTTTAATGTAAATTATTTAAAGTAGGTTTTAAGTTGAAACAATTTTTTTGCATTATCTGTGCCTTAACAGCCCCTCCCTCGCAAGAAAGTCCACGTGAAAAAGAGTATTTTTTACGAGAATACACAGCAGGTGTCTTGTTCTGTTTGTTGTTCAACTTTCTTTATCTCTAAAGAATTTTTAACATGAAATAAGTTTTTTCTTTTCTTTTTTAAACCAAAAAGAAAAGGACACCAAAGAAAAATTTACTTGAAAATAAGAAAAACAAAATCCTTAAATAAGAAGAAAGTACAAAACAGCAGCCTTTACACCTTAAAGGGTTAAGTACTTAAATTGTTATAAAATGCGTTGTTGGCAAGACAATTTGTGTCCGTGGGTGTGTGTGCGACAGGAGTGTAGGAAATATAATTGACATTAAAACCATTTTTTATTACAGCCACTTTACTCTTAAGACGATTTTGAAATGTTTATAAGTTATATTTTAAAATTTATATTTTTTTATTTCTTAATTAATTTAATGTTAAATTTAAATTTATTGCCATTATTATTTTTTATTGTTTTTTCTTTGAACGCAAGTTGAAAGAGGAAATGATGGTAAACATTTATGTTTAAAAGGAAATTTGTTAAAATTTTTATTATTAGATTTTATTGCTAGTTTCTAAACAGAAATTGCTTTAATAAAAATAAATTTCTTAGGAATTTTAATAGGTTTTAGCTATTCAAAGGAATTTAAATCCTTCTTATGGAAAGATTTATAAATTGAAAGGAATTTTGTGACTACGCACATTGCGGTATTTTTGAATTAAAAAAAAAATGCCAAACTGAAGTTTTTAAATGAAACTAACAATTTGTATAAAATTTTACGTTTTAAAAAGAGGCTTTGCAATTTTAAAACAGATAAAATGGTTTTGGTCAAGTCAAGTTTGAAACCAATGTAGATCATAACAGTGGTCCTACGAACCTCAAAATATTGCACCTTCAAATGAGAAACGAAGGAACTTCCGTAAAGTTCTTTAATTTTAATTAAATATTTTAATAACTTTAACTTTTATTACATAAAAATACTATTCTTTTTTCTCGTTTTAGGTAAGTGAAACAATTTTAATTGATATTAAATACAGTTATTCTTAAACATTATGGAAAAATGTGACTTCAAATTAATTTGAATACAAGTAAGTAAATAAATTTGAAATTTACAGCCTGTTGATCATTTCAAACATTAACGTTCGCATAGAAAATTACATTTTAAACAAAAACCAGTTTTAAAATTCAGAAATCAATTCCGATCGAAAGTGGAAGTGAACGAAACGATATCACTTTCGATCGGAATTGTTTTTTGTGACAGGCCTGATAAAATGTTTTAAGTTAAGAATCATTTACAATAAATTAAGGGCTTTATTGTTTTAATCAGCGTTTAAAAAACTGCAGTTAAAGTGAAAAACTGCAATTTCTTCCACTTCTGTATTTGTCATTAGCCAACAAAAAACGGTTGCTTTTTATTTGGATTCATTGAGTGCCAAGCGGTTTCGACGACAACTTTCCCAAAAGGCCAAGCAATTTTTGTGTTATTTACATTTTATACATTTTTCACTTTATAAAACCTGAAAAAATCATCCTAGACCCATGAATGCTTTTGCAAAAATGTTCAGTAAAGAGTTCTTTATTTAAAAATCACAACAAATTTCACTCAATGTCGTCTATAAATGAACGACAGGCTCTAAATAAACTAAGTTAAAAAATCACTGTCGTGCGGAAACGTACGACGTGGCACTCAATGTGTTAAGAGCCACTTTTTGGGTTAGAGATTAGCGATTAAATTAACTTTAATCTCCGCATTACTTTTTGAGTTGTATTTTTTAACTTTATTTTGCTAGTTAAGGTGGTTTAAACCTTAACATAAACTGTGAACATACTCATGTTTGGTTATGTTAAACTTTTGCAAAAATATGAAACAAAAAATAATTCTTAAAAAATTATATATTGCTAAGCACTTTTATATAATTCTTCCTTTCTATATTATTTCTTTAATATATTTTTTTTCTTTGAACACAAAAAATTTCAAGTGGGTGAAGATAAATACGCCGAGTTAAATATGTTTTATGACGTAAAACGTTACGTTATTAAAAACATAGCTGAGCTACGCGTAGCTGATTAAAAACATAGCTCAGCTACGTTTTTATTAATTTTTTTTTTAATTTTGACCGGTGTATCCGGTTTACATTTTTTTAAATTGTGACCGAACCAAAAAAGATTACGGAACGGGAGGGTATTCATTTTATAGGTAATTAGCTCTACATTCGTAATCTTTAAAGAAAATTTATGAAATATAAATTTTTCTATTTTTAAAAAATTATTTTAATTTCCGCTAGAGTATCTGGGAGGGATTTTTTTAAATTCCGACCGAACCAAAAAAGATTACGGAACGGGAGGGTATTCATTTTATAGGTAATTAGCTCTACATTCGTAATCTTTAAAGAAAATTTATGAAATATAAATTTTTCTATTTTTAAAAAATTATTTTAATTTCCGCTAGAGTATCTGGGAGGGATTTTTTTAAATTCCGACCGAACCAAAAAAGATTACGGAACGGGAGGGTATTCATTTTATAGGTAATAAGCTCTACATTCGTAATCTTTAAAGAAAATTTATGAAATATAAATTTTTCTATTTTTAAAAAATTATTTTAATTTCCGCTAGAGTATCTGGGAGGGATTTTTTTAAATTCCGACCGAACCAAAAAAGATTACGGAACGGGAGGGTATTCATTTTATAGGTAATTAGCTCTTCATTCGTAATCTTTAAAGAAAATTTATGAAATATAAATTTTTCTATTTTTAAAAAATTATTTTAATTTCCGCTAGAGTATCTGGGAGGGATTTTTTCAAATTCCGACCGAACCAAAAAAGATTACGGAACGGGAGGGTATTCATTTTATAGGTTATTAGCTCTACATTCGTAATCTTTAAAGAAAATTTATGAAATATAAATTTTTCTATTTTTAAAAAATTATTTTAATTTCCGCTAGAGTATCTGGGAGGGATTTTTTTAAATTCCGACCGAACCAAAAAAGATTACGGAACGGGAGGGTATTCATTTTATAGGTAATTAGCTCTACATTCGTAATCTTTAAAGAAAATTTATGAAATATAAATTTTTCTATTTTTAAAAAATTATTTTAATTTCTGCTAGAGTATCTGGGAGGGATTTTTTTAAATTCCGACCGAACCAAAAAAGATTACGGAACGGGAGGGTATTCATTTTATAGGTAATTAGCTCTACATTCGTAATCTTTAAAGAAAATTTATGAAATATAAATTTTTCTATTTTTAAAAAATTATTTTAATTTCTGCTAGAGTATCTGGGAGGGATTTTTTTAAATTCCGACCGAACCAAAAAAGATTACGGAACGGGAGGGTATTCATTTTATAGGTAATTAGCTCTTCATTCGTAATCTTTAAAGAAAATTTATGAAATATAAATTTTTCTATTTTTAAAAAATTATTTTAATTTCTGCTAGAGTATCTGGGAGGGATTTTTTTAAATTCCGACCGAACCAAAAAAGATTACGGAACGGGAGGGTATTCATTTTATAGGTAATTAGCTCTACATTCGTAATCTTTAAAGAAAATTTATGAAATATAAATTTTTCTATTTTTAAAAAATTATTTTAATTTCCGCTAGAGTATCTGGGAGGGATTTTTTTAAATTCCGACCGAACCAAAAAAGATTACGGAACGGGAGGGTACTCATTTTATAGGTAATTAGCTCTACATTCGTAATCTTTAAAGAAAATTTATGAAATATAAATTTTTCTATTTTTAAAAAATTATTTTAATTTCCGCTAGAGTATCTGGGAGGGATTTTTTTAAATTCCGACCGAACCAAAAAAGATTACGGAACGGGAGGGTATTCATTTTATAGGTAATTAGCTCTACATTCGTAATCTTTAAAGAAAATTTATGAAATATAAATTTTTCTATTTTTAAAAAATTATTTTAATTTCCGCTAGAGTATCTGGGAGGGATTTTTTTAAATTCCGACCGAACCAAAAAAGATTACGGAACGGGAGGGTATTCATTTTATAGGTAATTAGCTCTACATTCGTAATCTTTAAAGAAAATTTATGAAATATAAATTTTTCTATTTTTAAAAAATTATTTTAATTTCCGCTAGAGTATCTGGGAGGGATTTTTTTAAATTCCGACCGAACCAAAAAAGATTACGGAACGGGAGGGTATTCATTTTATAGGTAATTAGCTCTACATTCGTAATCTTTAAAGAAAATTTATGAAATATAAATTTTTCTATTTTTAAAAAATTATTTTAATTTCCGCTAGAGTATCTGGGAGGGATTTTTTTAAATTCCGACCGAACCAAAAAAGATTACGGAACGGGAGGGTATTCATTTTATAGGTAATTAGCTCTACATTCGTAATCTTTAAAGAAAATTTATGAAATATAAATTTTTCTATTTTTAAAAAATTATTTTAATTTCCGCTAGAGTATCTGGGAGGGATTTTTTTAAATTCCGACCGAACCAAAAAAGATTACGGAACGGGAGGGTATTCATTTTATAGGTAATTAGCTCTACATTCGTAATCTTTAAAGAAAATTTATGAAATATAAATTTTTCTATTTTTGAAAAATTATTTTAATTTCCGCTAGAGTATCTGGGAGGGATTTTTTTAAATTCCGACCGAACCAAAAAAGATTACGGAACGGGAGGGTATTCATTTTATAGGTAATTAGCTCTACATTCGTAATCTTTAAAGAAAATTTATGAAATATAAATTTTTCTATTTTTAAAAAATTATTTTAATTTCCGCTAGAGTATCTGGGAGGGATTTTTTTAAATTCCGACCGAACCAAAAAAGATTACGGAACGGGAGGGTATTCATTTTATAGGTAATTAGCTCTACATTCGTAATCTTTAAAGAAAATTTATGAAATATAAATTTTTCTATTTTTAAAAAATTATTTTAATTTCCGCTAGAGTATCTGGGAGGGATTTTTTTAAATTCCGACCGAACCAAAAAAGATTACGGAACGGGAGGGTATTCATTTTATAGGTAATTAGCTCTACATTCGTAATCTTTAAAGAAAATTTATGAAATATAAATTTTTCTATTTTTAAAAAATTATTTTAATTTCCGCTAGAGTATCTGGGAGGGATTTTTTTAAATTCCGACCGAACCAAAAAAGATTACGGAACGGGAGGGTATTCATTTTATAGGTAATTAGCTCTACATTCGTAATCTTTAAAGAAAATTTATGAAATATAAATTTTTCTATTTTTAAAAAATTATTTTAATTTCCGCTAGAGTATCTGGGAGGGATTTTTTTAAATTCCGACCGAACCAAAAAAGATTACGGAACGGGAGGGTATTCATTTTATAGGTAATTAGCTCTACATTCGTAATCTTTAAAGAAAATTTATGAAATATAAATTTTTCTATTTTTAAAAAATTATTTTAATTTCCGCTAGAGTATCTGGGAGGGATTTTTTTAAATTCCGACCGAACCAAAAAAGATTACGGAACGGGAGGGTATTCATTTTATAGGTAATTAGCTCTACATTCGTAATCTTTAAAGAAAATTTATGAAATATAAATTTTTCTATTTTTAAAAAATTATTTTAATTTCCGCTAGAGTATCTGGGAGGGATTTTTTTAAATTCCGACCGAACCAAAAAAGATTACGGAAGGTATTACAAACATTTCTACAAATGCATAATAACCTTTTCACTATTGTGGTGTGGGTGTAAAAATTACAATTTGGAATATGAACTATTCACAGTGATTCTATATAAAAAGTGTTAAAAAGAAGACTAATAAACTCAGACTTTTGAAAAAAAAAAAATTAAAGTGTGAAACTAGACTTCGACAATAAATTGCAATAGACGCTTACCGTTCGTTTTCTTGTCATTTTAAGTGTATATTCCAACATCACTTTCCTTAAAAATATTGGGTACTGTTCCTCAGTTTTTGTACCATTTCTTGCTTTATATAATTTTTTATTTATATGTAAATATGTATTTTAAATACAACAAGCAGTGTTACGAATTCTGGGCTAAGAATGTGAAAACAAAAAGCCTGTTGCACTGCATGTTTGTTGGTATCGTATGTTTATTACTGTTAGCTATTGCTGAATTCTATGGCTTAATCATCTATAAAAACAAAAAAGAAAAATTGCCAAAACAATGCAACTCTGATTACTACATGAGTAGTACACTGAAAAAAAGTAATTTAATAAAAGAAAGATTATTTTACCATTTAAAGTTTTTATTGAAGATAAAATTAATTAATCAAAATAAATATTTGCATTGGTATGTAATTTTTTAAATGAATAATATTTTATTAACAGCATGTAAAAGATAAACGACGAAAACTTTTATTTCATTTAACTTATATAATTTAACAAAATTTGGAACAAACCTAGTTTTCCAATGCAGTTCTAAACAAAATTAAAATTAAATACAGTGAACTCGCGAAAACGTGAACACTCGAACACATGAACGACTCGAAAACTTGAACACTTTTATTTTTACATTGACTACTCTAAAACGTGAACAAAGTCTGAAAGCTCTAAAACGTGAACAAAGTTGTTTGAGTTTTTTTCGTTTTATTTTTTGAATTTACTTTTAATTTTGGGAATCCCTAATTTTATTTTACTGTTTACGTTGATTGTTTTCACAAATACATGCAAATGAATATTTATGTACGTTGTATGTCCTCAGGTTTGTTTTATAGAAAATTTTTAATTTTTCTTTAAAAATTTTAATGTGAAATATCCCAGCTAGCATTTTTTATAATAATCTAATCATTTAGGAAACCACTTCAAGAGCAAAATACCCGTATATGAGCTCATTTTTCAATCATAAATGATACTCTCGTTGTGAGAAAATAGTACCCTACCAATGAATCACATGAATGAATCATTTGTGATACAATTTTCTTATTCCTTTTTGATCAATTTAATGGTAGTTTTTATAATCATTATTGAGTCGTTTTCGTCTCATTTTTCAATCGTAAATTACATATTTTTCGATTATATTTGATATAATTTTTGAACTGTAATGTTTTTTATTTTTTCTCCGATAAAATCAGCTCCATTATGGCTTTTGATTATTCGAACCAGCTTTATTTTAAACCAAACAAAATCTTCTTATTTATTTGGCAAACATGAAAGTTGCTATTATTATTTTTCATTTGGCAAAAACAAAAATATTTGAAAATCATTATTTAAACATATAAATGAATCATATATGAATCCTTTTTCAATCACTGAAGTGATAAATCAGTTTTTAATAATCAAAACTGACCTGAAAAGGATCATTTGGGTGATTTTTACAAAAAATAGTCAGCCAAATGCTAGTTGGGATAATTACATTTGTTGTGGTATAGTCACAACTGGGACGAACGACGAACTTCGCATAGTACGACGAATTCGTCGGCAAGAATTCGTTGCGTAAATTTGTCAAATGAGACACAATAAGTGCGCGAATTTCAGGTATTAATGTGACTTGATTTTTTTTTGTAATTTATTAAAATAAATACCTTAGACGCTAGATTATAAAAACATTTTTATCTTCTTTAAATATCAATAAATTTTATTAAATTTAGCAAACTTAAATTAGTTTTTGGGTTTGTTTCAAATTTTACAATTTTTCGCGAATTTAAGCCATGTTTCCGATTTGTTCATGTAAGTTGTCTGATTCTTTACAGCTATCAAGCCGCTGTTAGCAAATTTTGGCGAATTTCCGCTAATTTGGCAATTTTTAACGAATTTTTGCAATTGCTAATAGTCTAAGGGACTTTTAATCAATTTTATGGGTTCTTTGATATATGAAAAATTTCCGCGAATTTTCGCTATTTTTGCAAATTTTAGCCAAGTTTGCAATAGAAGCGATTGTTCCCTGTGATTCTTTACAGCTTTCACGATCGCGATATAAGCGATTTAGCAAATTTTTGCGAATTTCCGCTAATTTAGCAATTTTTACCGAATTTTCGCCATTTTTGCAAATTTTAGCCAAGCTATTGTTCTCTGTGATTCTTTACAGCTTTCACGATTTAGCTGCAGTAAGCAGTCCCTGTCCCAATTTATTCGTCGTTCGTCTGCGTAAGAAATAGAAATAAACTTATCGCAGTGTTAGTTACGTAGGACGAATTTCGGTTTACGCAATGATTGTGTGTATTTTCATACATACCAATGTGTTCTATTTTTGACGACGAATATTCGTCGTTCGTCCCAGTTGTGTTTCTAGCATTGTATGTACATATGTATTTGAGTTTTTTGTTTTTTAGAAGTGAAAAAGTATCAATATTTTATTTTATTTTTGTAAAGTGAATAAATGAAAAATTTAAATTTTTTATCCAATCTTAAGATCTGATATTTAATTTATTGTTTGAGATATTATTTATTTCGAGCTTAATATTTTTTAAAATTTTCACAATCGAAAACGTGAACAAATTTGAAAACGTGAACACTCTTGGTAAAAATTAGTTCACGTTTTCGCGAGTTCACTGTATGTAGAGTGATAGAAAGTTTAAAAATAAAAATGAATTATAAAAGAAAGAAGTCTCGGAAACGAATAGTTTTAAATCTATGGACCTCTGAAGTTTTTATACATATATGCGATTTTCCATTATATTTATGAGCTTATATGGCCAATATTGGCAATTAGCTCTACTTTCCTCCCGTTCCGTAATCTTTTTTGGTTCGGTCGGAATTTAAAAAAATCCCTCCCAGATACTCTAGCAGAAATTAAAATAATTTTTTAAAAATAGAAAAATTTATATTTCATAAATTTTCTTTAAAGATTACGAATGTAGAGCTAATTACCTATAAAATGAATACCCTCCCGTTCCGTAATCTTTTTTGGTTCGGTCGGAATTTAAAAAAATCCCTCCCAGATACTCTAGCAGAAATTAAAATAATTTTTTAAAAATAGAAAAATTTATATTTCATAAATTTTCTTTAAAGATTACGAATGTAGAGCTAATTACCTATAAAATGAATACCCTCCCGTTCCGTAATCTTTTTTGGTTCTGTCGGAATTTAAAAAAATCCCTCCCAGATACTCTAGCAGAAATTAAAATAATTTTTTAAAAATAGAAAAATTTATATTTCATAAATTTTCTTTAAAGATTACGAATGTAGAGCTAATTACCTATAAAATGAATACCCTCCCGTTCCGTAATCTTTTTTGGTTCGGTCGGAATTTAAAAAAATCCCTCCCAGATACTCTAGCAGAAATTAAAATAATTTTTTAAAAATAGAAAAATTTATATTTCATAAATTTTCTTTAAAGATTACGAATGTAGAGCTAATTACCTATAAAATGAATACCCTCCCGTTCCGTAATCTTTTTTGGTTCGGTCGGAATTTAAAAAAATCCCTCCCAGATACTCTAGCAGAAATTAAAATAATTTTTTAAAAATAGAAAAATTTATATTTCATAAATTTTCTTTAAAGATTACGAATGTAGAGCTAATTACCTATAAAATGAATACCCTCCCGTTCCGTAATCTTTTTTGGTTCGGTCGGAATTTAAAAAAATCCCTCCCAGATACTCTAGCAGAAATTAAAATAATTTTTTAAAAATAGAAAAATTTATATTTCATAAATTTTCTTTAAAGATTACGAATGTAGAGCTAATTACCTATAAAATGAATACCCTCCCGTTCCGTAATCTTTTTTGGTTCGGTCGGAATTTAAAAAAATCCCTCCCAGATACTCTAGCGGAAATTAAAATAATTTTTTAAAAATAGAAAAATTTATATTTCATAAATTTTCTTTAAAGATTACGAATGTAGAGCTAATTACCTATAAAATGAATACCCTCCCGTTCCGTAATCTTTTTTGGTTCGGTCGGAATTTAAAAAAATCCCTCCCAGATACTCTAGCGGAAATTAAAATAATTTTTTAAAAATAGAAAAATTTATATTTCATAAATTTTCTTTAAAGATTACGAATGTAGAGCTAATTACCTATAAAATGAATACCCTCCCGTTCCGTAATCTTTTTTGGTTCGGTCGGAATTTAAAAAAATCCCTCCCAGATACTCTAGCGGAAATTAAAATAATTTTTTAAAAATAGAAAAATTTATATTTCATAAATTTTCTTTAAAGATTACGAATGTAGAGCTAATTACCTATAAAATGAATACCCTCCCGTTCCGTAATCTTTTTTGGTTCGGTCGGAATTTAAAAAAATCCCTCCCAGATACTCTAGCGGAAATTAAAATAATTTTTTAAAAATAGAAAAATTTATATTTCATAAATTTTCTTTAAAGATTACGAATGTAGAGCTAATTACCTATAAAATGAATACCCTCCCGTTCCGTAATCTTTTTTGGTTCGGTCGGAATTTAAAAAAATCCCTCCCAGATACTCTAGCGGAAATTAAAATAATTTTTTAAAAATAGAAAAATTTATATTTCATAAATTTTCTTTAAAGATTACGAATGTAGAGCTAATTACCTATAAAATGAATACCCTCCCGTTCCGTAATCTTTTTTGGTTCGGTCGGAATTTAAAAAAATCCCTCCCAGATACTCTAGCGGAAATTAAAATAATTTTTTAAAAATAGAAAAATTTATATTTCATAAATTTTCTTTAAAGATTACGAATGTAGAGCTAATTACCTATAAAATGAATACCCTCCCGTTCCGTAATCTTTTTTGGTTCGGTCGGAATTTAAAAAAATCCCTCCCAGATACTCTAGCGGAAATTAAAATAATTTTTTAAAAATAGAAAAATTTATATTTCATAAATTTTCTTTAAAGATTACGAATGTAGAGCTAATTACCTATAAAATGAATACCCTCCCGTTCCGTAATCTTTTTTGGTTCGGTCGGAATTTAAAAAAATCCCTCCCAGATACTCTAGCGGAAATTAAAATAATTTTTTAAAAATAGAAAAATTTATATTTCATAAATTTTCTTTAAAGATTACGAATGTAGAGCTAATTACCTATAAAATGAATACCCTCCCGTTCCGTAATCTTTTTTGGTTCGGTCGGAATTTAAAAAAATCCCTCCCAGATACTCTAGCGGAAATTAAAATAATTTTTTAAAAATAGAAAAATTTATATTTCATAAATTTTCTTTAAAGATTACGAATGTAGAGCTAATTACCTATAAAATGAATACCCTCCCGTTCCGTAATCTTTTTTGGTTCGGTCGGAATTTAAAAAAATCCCTCCCAGATACTCTAGCGGAAATTAAAATAATTTTTTAAAAATAGAAAAATTTATATTTCATAAATTTTCTTTAAAGATTACGAATGTAGAGCTAATTACCTATAAAATGAATACCCTCCCGTTCCGTAATCTTTTTTGGTTCGGTCGGAATTTAAAAAAATCCCTCCCAGATACTCTAGCGGAAATTAAAATAATTTTTTAAAAATAGAAAAATTTATATTTCATAAATTTTCTTTAAAGATTACGAATGTAGAGCTAATTACCTATAAAATGAATACCCTCCCGTTCCGTAATCTTTTTTGGTTCGGTCGGAATTTAAAAAAATCCCTCCCAGATACTCTAGCAGAAATTAAAATAATTTTTTAAAAATAGAAAAATTTATATTTCATAAATTTTCTTTAAAGATTACGAATGTAGAGCTAATTACCTATAAAATGAATACCCTCCCGTTCCGTAATCTTTTTTGGTTCGGTCGGAATTTAAAAAAATCCCTCCCAGATACTCTAGCAGAAATTAAAATAATTTTTTAAAAATAGAAAAATTTATATTTCATAAATTTTCTTTAAAGATTACGAATGTAGAGCTAATTACCTATAAAATGAATACCCTCCCGTTCCGTAATCTTTTTTGGTTCGGTCGGAATTTAAAAAAATCCCTCCCAGATACTCTAGCAGAAATTAAAATAATTTTTTAAAAATAGAAAAATTTATATTTCATAAATTTTCTTTAAAGATTACGAATGTAGAGCTAATTACCTATAAAATGAATACCCTCCCGTTCCGTAATCTTTTTTGGTTCGGTCGGAATTTAAAAAAATCCCTCCCAGATACTCTAGCGGAAATTAAAATAATTTTTTAAAAATAGAAAAATTTATATTTCATAAATTTTCTTTAAAGATTACGAATGTAGAGCTAATTACCTATAAAATGAATACCCTCCCGTTCCGTAATCTTTTTTGGTTCGGTCGGAATTTAAAAAAATCCCTCCCAGATACTCTAGCAGAAATTAAAATAATTTTTTAAAAATAGAAAAATTTATATTTCATAAATTTTCTTTAAAGATTACGAATGTAGAGCTAATTACCTATAAAATGAATACCCTCCCGTTCCGTAATCTTTTTTGGTTCGGTCGGAATTTAAAAAAATCCCTCCCAGATACTCTAGCGGAAATTAAAATAATTTTTTAAAAATAGAAAAATTTATATTTCATAAATTTTCTTTAAAGATTACGAATGTAGAGCTTATTACCTATAAAATGAATACCCTCCCGTTCCGTAATCTTTTTTGGTTCGGTCGGAATTTAAAAAAATCCCTCCCAGATACTCTAGCGGAAATTAAAATAATTTTTTAAAAATAGAAAAATTTATATTTCATAAATTTTCTTTAAAGATTACGAATGTAGAGCTAATTACCTATAAAATGAATACCCTCCCGTTCCGTAATCTTTTTTGGTTCGGTCGGAATTTAAAAAAATCCCTCCCAGATACTCTAGCGGAAATTAAAATAATTTTTTAAAAATAGAAAAATTTATATTTCATAAATTTTCTTTAAAGATTACGAATGTAGAGCTAATTACCTATAAAATGAATACCCTCTCGTTCCGTAATCTTTTTTGGTTCGGTCACAATTTAAAAAAATGTAAACCGGATACACCGGTCAAAATTAAAAAAAAAATTAATAAAAACGTAGCTGAGCTATGTTTTTAATCAGCTACGCGTAGCTCAGCTATGTTTTTAATAACGTAACGTTTTACGTCATAAAACATATTTAACTCGGCGTATTTATCTTCACCCACTTAAAAATTTCTACCTTGTAAACAAAATTTAATTCGCGCATTTTCTTCTTCTTCTTTTAAAACATCCATATTGCTTTGATAAAAAGGTTGACATTTGCAAAAAAAATGTTGCCATTTGTTTGTGCTCAGTATGGTAACACTACATGGTTTAAGCCACCATCCAAAAATATCAATTTCAATTGATAGTAGATTAACTTAATTCTCAGATTAGATAATTATAGAATTAATTAACTTTAATCTCAAAACCAAAAAGTGGCTCTAAATGTAAACAGTCGCTGTCAAACCAACTCAAAAAGCGAAAAGTTGTACATTAAGTTTTCGTTTTTCGTTTCTTGTTCGACAGTTTTTGGTTTCGACTGCAGCTTTTTAAACCCTACTTTTAATATTGAATTTGATTTCTTTAAAAAAAAAATTTGTAAATGTGATTAAAGAGTACTTTTCAATACAACACAAGTCTTACGTATTTTGAGAAAAATACAACCCAGTCATGATAAGTTGCTATTTTTTTTTTAAATTTCCAACAATAATTAAATTAGTGAAGCATTTTTGACAAAAGACCTAAAACTTGTGTGATCGTGTAAAGTAACCTTTAATAATGATTAGACAAAAGAAAAATCTATTTTATTTAATGACCATGACAAAACCAAAATTTAATTCATTTACTCTTAATATGTATGCAAATTTATTTGTGATATTGATTTGGGTGATCGGCGACCCACGCAACAGCTTAATGAGGTAAGCGGGCCAAACACCGTGTCAGTGATAATTTTTTGAAACTTTTGGTGCTTCCAACAAGAGTTGTTCACGTGAGCAGTTTTGCACTCGCAATCATTTACTCTCTGCAACCACGCGCGATCAAAACCAAAGAATTTAAAATTTCTCACAATCACGTACACTTACAAGCAAAAACCATTGTTCGCTAGTCTAACAATCACGCACACTCATGGAATATTTTATCAAGGACATTTCAAATGAATCACGAAAGATAAATAAGTTCTACTCATTTGTATAAATCAAACTAATTTAAGCTGTTACAACAGAAATACAATATCAAATTCACACTGAATAAATAAAAAAAAAAATTATGTACATTTACACTAACATGATAATAAAACTGAATCTTATAAACTATCAACGCAATAAATAAATTGTAAATTCTAGGAAATCTACTTACAGAAAATCTGTATTTTCAAATTTAAACTATAAAAAGAAATAAAACTATTGTATTGAACTTAAACAATCGATATATATTCATGGCATATCAAACAAAAATCCAATAATGTTGTATCGCACATACACTGAAACACCCACACATACATACTTACAGCAGCAAAACAACTATACTAAAACAGCAGCATAAAAACTATACTAAAACAGAGAACGGCTTCAAGAGATTTAAGCGAAAAAAGAGACTTTTGAACTCTCTTTGTCTTTAACTTTAACACTAGTGTTTAGTTTGCGCTAAGAACCGCTTCGTTTCGTTACCTTTTTCATTGTGGAAAGCCGACTACTGCATTGCTGTTCTATAGCTCAAGATTTAATTCCATCCATTGAGGGCAAATGTAACCAACCAACCATTCAACCAAACCAGAACAACGACCTAAAACAGGGAATGACACAAAAATAAGGGTTGTTTTCTCATTATTTCTCTTATTGGTGTTTGTGTGTTGTTATTTGTTACTTGTAATTTTCATTTTCATTTTTTGTTATTTTATGCTTTTGTATTTTTCTGTCTTTTCTTTCAACATAAATTTTTATGTTTAAAATAGGGTTTCTAATTTTTAAAACTTTTTCCTTTCCCGGAAGTGCAGAACATTTTTTTATTCCCGGAAATTTTTTTTAGAAAAATGTTTTTAACAAGTGTGTAAAATGTTAAATCAACTATTGACAATCATTGGCATTTTAATGCAATATAATTAATTGTTTGTATTGTTTGAAATATATTTCAGGCATTGGAGTTCAGAAGAAAACACTCTGCTTACCTTTTGTTTCGAACTGCTTGGCATTGTCTTTAATTCTTTTTATCGCATATTAAAAGATTTCAAAAAACAAATCAAATCGTGATAAAAATTACGGAAATTACGGACGGACAATAAGTCAAACATTATATTTTTAACCAAAAGTCGTTGAAATATTTTTCAGATTTTTTTTCCAAAATTATACGGTTTTCTTTTTTATTTTTTTTTCATTGATAAACTGCTTAAACTGTGAGAATTTTAATAATTTTCTTAATAAATGAAAACAAAGGTCCTCAAATTGCGGTAAGATGCTAATACCGTGTTCGCATAATTAAGTTTTACGCATTAAATGACATTATTGAGCTCAATTATCCATATAAAATTGCAATTTAGATATTGCTCAATTTATAAGAAATTGTTATAAATATTGAGTTAAATTAAAATGTGACTCTGTCTTAAGTGTGTTAATTGAGCATAACACAACTTACTAAACAGGGTTTTGACATTTGGCAACTGAAATTACAACAAAACAAATGCCCATCCATTAGGTCGTCGCAAAAACCAGATGTTTATTCCTTAAAGATGTCAAAACTTGTTTACATTTTGCTAATACATGTATATTTTTGTTTACGTTGAATCTTGTATGTAGTAGTAATATAAATTGAGTTAGCTTAATTGTATATAATATTCAACATTTTTCATTTTTTCGAATTTATTCTATGAGCTAAATTTCAGTTATGTATTTTATAAAGCTTTTTTGTAATAGTTCTATTCCTTCAATTTTTCAGAAATGACTTTATACACTACCAGACTATTATATTATATTATTTTCTGGTAGTGTATAAAGTCATTTCTGAAAAATTGAAGGAATAGAACTATTACAAAAAAGCTTTATAAAATACATAACTGAAATTTAGCTCATAGAATAAATTCGAAAAAATGAAAAATGTTGAATATAATATAAAGTAACCTTCGGAAGGAAATAATTCCCAGTTTCTAAATTGTATATATGTGAACAGAAAGATAATTATGTCAATAAACCGAATATTGACTTAATAAAAAAGGTATATCTAAACACGGTATAACGTAATGTATATTACTGCAATTTTCTCTAGTAAAAAATGCGCTTTTAATTATTTTTCGACATTGATAAATTGGCAGTAAATAAAATAATTACTACAAAAAGTTAAAGTTAAGTCGAAAATTTTGGAGCGAAATTCACGAAGCTTCTTGTTTAAAAATTACCGGAAATTTAAAAAATGTTTTATTCGTGAATTCCCAGGAATTTTATCCCGAATAAAACCTCTTGTTTAAAATCATGTCAGATTAACCGACTTTAAAAATAGAAATAAATTCACAGCTTCGAGACGATTATGATTATGAAAAAATTCCAAAGGCGTTCAGAAGCGTAAAGTCTATGGTTATGTTTTAAATATGGCAACTCTATGTGTAAAGGGACGATCCTATAAGTCTTTAAAGTAGAACACTTCCGATTTGATCAATTTCTTAAATTTCCGTTTTTCTCCAAAATTTTTTTTTAATAAAAAGATTCGAGTTATTTTTTACCATGATTTTTACACCGATGTGTTTAAGATCCCAATAAAAAATTTTATCATCATGCGAAGCACTAGTGGTACATTTATAAAAATAAGCGCACAATTATGCGCTACGCAATAAGACATACAGAGATACAGTAGAGTAAGTGAAGGAACTCTTAAAAAGTTTTATAAACGAAACAATTACGTTTCAAGTGCTACGCTATTACCTTACTACGAAGCAGGTATGTAAGGGAGAAAACTAAAAAATAAATGTAGAAAACATTCAGTGTGTAGAGCTGAACGCTACATTCACCAGTTATAAATGCGTTGAATAAAAATTTCAAAAATTTATTGCTTCAAAATGGGAACTCACCATATAAAATTCATGCGTTCCGTAAGTGAGATGGTAAGCGAAACTCTTACATTTTTCCCTGTCAAACCTGCTTCGTTTGAAGCTCAATTTTTTATTGGGATTAAACTAGGTACCTGTCTGGTCGGCCAAACTCCACGGTGCTCTCTACACTGGGCGGACTCAATGCGTCTACCAACGCCCCCCTGTGCAGGTGTACTCCTTACCTTACAACTGGGTAGAAACTTTATAGCGTATGGATTTCGGAAGAAACCAGTACGCCAACCCCATGCTTAGAGGCTGAAGATACCTAACCTTCACTGCCCATAAAATAAGTTTCTATTGATTAGCAACAACACTTAGGAACAGCCATCAGCCAAACTTTCCCACAGTGAGCGTCAAATTAGCCCTTAATGCGGACTTTTTAACATTAGTACCTCAACAAAAGCGGCAAGCGTTTTCTAGTTGTCAAAAATTGTCATGCACATACGATTTGTATGATGCATCCCTTAAAAGCGCGGCGTCAACGCATTGCAATTGGAAAATCCGATTTTGATAGCACTTTTAAAAGTAAAGTTGGCCACTATTGTTAATAAATAATGGCAATTTAGCTATTTTTTGGTCAATCTAGCGGTTTTTTCTGGATTTTTCTTATCTCTTTTATGTGGGTTTTATTTAACAAGAAGATTAACACTATTGTTAGTTACACAACGTTGACGTTTAGGTATGGCATATCAGCGTAAAAGTTTCGTCTTTCCCTCTTGTTAAGGTAAGGCTGTAAAATCTCCTTTTCCGCGATTTTCGATTTAAAACCATCTTATTTCGGAAAGTGCTTCCACCAATAATCAGTTCATGACCAAAGGGCTCTGTTCATGACTGCACCTTTTTCCTCCGAGGATGTTACAAAAAGTGACAGAATATCCCTGAGATATTCATATATTTTTATTAAAAAAAAAATAAAAATCAAGAAATAACAATTATTTTTGTTAAAAAAAAAAATAAAAAGCAAGAAATAACTGTTTTCATCTGACTTTTATAAAAAAAAAGGAATAACTGTTACGGTCCCTGGATAAGATAAACAATTTTTAAAAATTAACAAACAAACATTTTTTTTCTCTTTGGATGCCGTTATGGACCCCAAAGTAAACCTTCGCTTAAAAACAGTCCTTAAAAAATTTTATTTTCTATTTTCTTTATATGTTCATACATACATACATATTTTTATTTTGCCGGCAATAAAATTATAATTTTTTTTCTTATGATTTGTTTCCATAAACATTTTTCCTATTATATTCATTCGCCTTTAGACATTCTATTTTAAACGACAAATATTGAGACACAGACTCTTAAAACTTTTTTCTCTGTATAGTTTTGCTAATATAAATACAACCATAAAAAAAACTCACACACATCTCAAAATCAGCTAAAACAACCCCCCTGCTGAAAACAACAAAAATAAACAAATACATATTGAATTGAAGGTCATCGATCTTACCCAGCGGTAAAACTCAGAAGACCTTCTTACTTCAGGCCTTTTTAAAGGCCTGCTTAAAAGATATTTTGATTCAATTACTATTCTTATCTAACTGCTAAAGAAGGCCTCATAGAAGGCCTCGGCTCTTTCATATAAAATATAAGATACACCTTCCACACTCGCTTCTATGAGAAGGGAGTAGAGAAGGAGTAACATTTTTTGAATTGTTTTTTTGCACAAGCAAAAGCAAAATCAATTTTTTTTTACCCTTCTTATGTACCTGCTGAAGAAGCGAGAGCGGAAGGCCTTCTCCGCAATGACAACGTGTGTAAAAAAGATATGAGTATGGAATGGAGCAAGAAGGCCTTGTACATCCAAAAGAAGGGGTACAGAGGCCTTCTAGAAGGCCTTCCTACTCCTTCTTTTTCCCGCTGGGTAAACATATACACACACACACACTCATACATACATTCTACACCATTTGTCGTGTTTGAAAAATGTGTTTTATTTTAGGTTTTGTTTTGTTTTTCTTGCTGTTTTTGTTTTTTGCTTTGTTTTATACGGCTTGAGGCATCTTTACATTGTAAAACATTGTAATACAAATTATTAACTTTATGAAATTCTCTTCGTGTTCAAGAAATTAAAACAAAAATTAGTTGTAAGTATATTATATTAAACAGCTGAGTCAATTACAAAAAATTTTATAAAACCTATTATACAGTACTTTTCGCTTATAGTCCACTACTATAGTTGCACAACTTTTGTGGACTATAAGCGAATTTGGACTATAACCGATTTTTTTTTATAAGCCATTTTATGGATAATAAGTGAAACCTAGTATAATCCACATTTTGGACTATATAAATATTATTTTCTTCAATAAATCCACTATTTTTAAACCAAAGAAAAGTTTATTTAAAACCTAACCAAATATTGATTTATTTTAAATAAATAGTTAAAACAAAAATCTTTTTAATTAATTAATTCAAATGCTTTAAAAGATTTCAATAAAAACAAATGCGTGTGAGATTCATTTTAATTCTTTGGATGACGAAATCAAACACAACATAAATATCAATTTCATAGGATCTTTACATGGGGTCTCCACCTGACAGATTTATGTTATACCAAACGTCCAAGTCTATATAAAAAAACTCTTTTATTTTTATTAGCGTTTTTTTATGAAGTTGGACGTTTATTTAACAAAAAATTGTCAGACGAAGACACCATGTCATGAAATATAAATTGCGAAATTTGGCATTTATAATACAGTAGACGCTCTGAAATTCGAACTCTCAGAATCAACTTGATGTTGTTAGAGTTTAAAACTCAGTTTTTTTTTGGTGTTTGTATTACACATACTAAATAATCAAATGAACTGAATTGTTATTTTTTATATTTCGTTAAGTTTTTTATAGTTTTTATGTTAAATAAACTAAAAATAAAAAAAGAGTAGTTTTGTATATCTTTATGGTCAAATTTATCTAAATTTTTGTAAAAAAAAAACCGTCCAGAAATTCGAATAATTCGGAAACTCGAATCGCCCTAAAAACAAAGTGGATCGAATTTCCGAGCGTGTGCTGTAATTGCCAGAAAGGTAAATTAAAACATGTTGCCAGTTGATTAAAAATATATAAAAAACAGAGTGGACTATAAGCGAACATTTTTGCATGAAGAATTATATACGCATGCTAAGAAAATGTGGCTTTTAAACGAAAATGGACTACAAGCGAAATGGACCTTAGAACAAATAATTTGTATGAAATTCGAAAAAATCTGCATGTGAATATGACAGTTTTGGCTTATATTCGTTTTTGGCCTTTAAGCGGAATGGACTATAAGCGAAAAGTACTGTACACCGATTTTTTACACGTTTTTTTCTTTTTTAACAAATGGAATGTGAGAATTATTTCTTTTAATAAGTTATTTTTATTCTACCAACCTCTTTTATTTTTCGAATGTTTTCTTTGAATCAATTTTCAATTTATAAAGCTTTCTTGAAATAGTCCTATTCCCTTAATATTTTATACTCTTCTGCTTAAATAAACCTTAACCAACCTTTGGTTAACATTGAAGCTATAGATAAGTGGTCCAAGTATAATGCACGATGTTAATTGTGAGTTATACCTTAACGTCAAGTTTTTTGCGCGACTTAATTTGACATTTCTTTCATCCGTTTTCCCTCCTACTCAATACATTTTGCTTTTTCATGATAGGATTTGTTTCCTTGTCTAACCATGTAAAGATACCTTTAGATGTTTTAAGCACATACTCATTCACATAATCTTATACCTACATGCTATTTGTTTAAATGATTGAGTGTTTTGGGGGTCGTTCTCTTTTCTCAGACTCTCCCTCTTCAAACAAACTTAATATTTAATATGAAAGTCAGTAGTTGTAAAATAAAGGAGGAGTTAGATGAAAGTTTTTTTTTTTTTTTTTTTTTTTTGATAATTTGTTAAGAATGTGTAAAATATGTGCGCAAGTATGTGTAAATTATAATTAAAACACCAAGATTTGTTAAAAAAAACTTTATTTTTCTCTCGATAAATTGTCAGTTTTAAATACATACATAGAGTATCGGTGAAAACTAAAGCACCCCCTCAGTAGTTGTTTCTTTAATCGGTAATTTTTCAAAAAAATGATAAAACGGGTGAAGTTTTAGATAAATTTTAGACTCGAAAGAAAAAAACTTTTTGGACAAAACTAAACCTTATTAATGAAGCAAAAACTTTGAAAATATTCAATATTGCGTAGAAAATTCCTTGTTTTTTTCCTACTGCTGCTGGTCTCTTAGGCGTATAGGATTGTATATTGTATTCCATTCCAAGCCATTTTAACTGCCTCGAATAAATCAGGCTTTATTTTATAATTTTCCCGATTGATTTTCACATTAACAATCTCCCATAAGTTCTCTATGGGGCTAAGATCTGGTGATTGATGGGCCAATTTAAAACTTTAATGGTATTTGTCTGCATCCAAGATCTACAGTGTTTTGAGGTATTGTTAGGATCGTTATCCTATTCAAACCGCCAAACTAACGGTATCTCTTCCTCTGCATAATGTAACATCATCTTGTTTAGAATGTCTGTGTACATAGAGCGTTCCATAATACGTTCTTTATGATGAATTGGACCAATTCCTTGACCGAAGACGCTACTCCATACCATAATGTTGCCACCTTTTTACTTTATAGTTGCTATACAATACTTCAGACCGAATCTGTGTCCGTAAGGCCTTCTTACTTGTCTGATATTATCGATATCAAACGATATTTTGGACAACAAGGTTCCCTTAATGGAAGATAATGATAAAATTATTTTCCAGTTGCTACTATTTTTGCAAAATCTCTACGCTATGATTTGTACGCCAAATGTCATGTACAATGACATGGAAATGCCCATATGTAGTTATATAGTTAAAATTCACTGTTTACTGGGCCACAACTTCGAACGTAAAGGCTGGTTCACCCTCAAGTTTCTGAAACATTTTTGGTTTGGAGAAATTTATTGTTTACTGAGAGTTTTCTACACCATGGTTCACCCATTTCAGAAACTTGGTTCGTAAAAACAGTGCTGCCATATATAATTGAAAATGACGTAAATACATATGTGCATAAATTTAAGAAAACTAATTATATTTGTGTCAAAATAAAGAAATAAAAAAATTAATATTTATAACAAAAAAAAAAAAAAACAGCATTTGTGGTGAATTATTTGGTAAGAATAAAAACATCTTTTTCTGCGATGGATATATTATTTTGTTTGATATGATTCAATTTTAAATTGTTTTTCCAAGTTTTTTATTTTTGCCGCCAATACCTCTTTTTCTTTACATGTTTATTTCTTTTTTGCTTTCTGTTTACATTTTTTAGTTTACCATACTGAATTTTTAATACAAATTCCAAACAAAATGGCATGTCTCTTGTACAAATTTCACATGGTGTGGCAACCTTTTCTAAAATGGTTCGGACCAAATTTAAAATTAATTTAATTCACACTGAGAGTCGTTCGCACATAATAATTTCTCTCGCTTTCTGAGAGAAACGTCAAACTACATATAAAAAAAATTTTGTGCGAACCAAAAATGTTTCAGAAACTTGTGGATGAACCAGCCTTAAATGTTCGCATAGACATTTTCTTAAATTTGTAACTTGAAGCCTTTTTCCTTTTTTTTTTAAAAGTCCTTTACAAAATTTTAAAAATAAATATTTTTATAAATATTAACTAAGATTTTCCATAATATCAACTTTTTTATTGTGAATAATTAGAGCCGAGCCTTAAAAGAAATTACTTTTAACCAAATAAATATTTCTTTTTATTATTTAGATTACAAGAAATTCTGTCACAAAAACGAGTTACTGAAGCATGATTCCGTTGACAACAAATCCGTTAATTTGAAAAAAGAAAAAAAAAATATTTTTTCTTTTTCATATTAATTTTCCCCTAAAACTACTTTCGGTGTTTTAATTTTTTTTATTCTTCAAAGCGAGTACGATATACCAAAATAGAAACGTTTTTAGTTTTATTATTTTTTTGTTTATCAGAAAAATAGAAAAAAAGTAACAGAAATATTTTTTTTTTTTAAATTCCCTTTAGTTCTGGTGACGGTATAAAACGTAGTAATTTTTAAAAATAGTACGAATCAAAAATATTTACACAACAGTTATTTGGCTGCCGACAAATAACAAAATACCAGCTTGGTAACGTGTTCCATAAACAATTAATTTCTTTCCTTACTTGGTAATGTTGCTTTGATCTTCATATTCTTAAGTTGTTTTGGTAGATGTTTAACAAATTACAAAGAATCAGTTGTTATCGGTCATAAATGAACAACCGGTTACTTTTTCCATATTATATAAATGATTTATGTGATACCTTTGCTTTCTGAATATATAATTTAATAGGTATGTCCGTATTTTACATTGAAAATAATTATTTTTTTTTTTAAATTTTTCTAATAACCAAAACTAAAAGGATAATTCATTATTTTTCCCTATGCCAGACAGTTAAAAGTATTTTGATTATCTATTTCTTGTCAGGTGGATAAACAAATGCGTGAGTGGGGTCTTCTTAATGATACTTAAACATAAAAGAAAAAACCATTCGAGCATTTGTTTTTAAAAAGTCTAAATAATATTTAAGAAGCCAGTTGGTTACTGTATTAATATTATACATAGATTATTTATCTGGAAATTAGTTGTTTGGTAATTATGTAGTTGTTTTGTTTATGGTTAAAAGGATTATGGTTACTTGTTCCATTACCGGGTAATCTAATACAAATTCAGTTGATTCCTTCAGGTATTACAGAATTGAATTTAAATAATTGGAAAATTAAAGAAGCTCATGTAAGCTCTTGTTTTTTGTTAGGACCAGCACTCAGGGAACTTGGAAAATAGGTTATGGAAAGGAGGATAGAGGGAGTAGTGTTTGTAAAAATTTGACTTGAACTTATTCATGTTGAAAGTGAGAGGGAAGATTTCAGCAGGAAGGTTATTTCACATACGAACAGTACGATGCACCGACCAATCGACCACAAAAGGATAGGCTCTTGAGGCAAAATGTTTATTATGAACAAACGTACGGGTTTCGGGAACCAGATCCCTAATTTTTTCAGCACACATCCCATCGTAGTAACGATTAAACAGGCAAATACAACCCAGATTGCAACGGTGATCAAGGGAGTCAATAGAATTGGATACCCTACTGTCACCAATGAGAACCTTCGCCATCTCCTGCATGCGGTCGAGAAGCTCCAAAATAGACTTTAAAAGACCGGCCTACACATGGGAGTTATATTTCATGCGCAGTCGGATATATTTAGGTTGGGTATAAATAGTAAGGAGATCAGATGGATGAAGTATGTCTGACACCGTTTTAAAAAACCGATGCACTTGAATGCTTCTTTCGAATCCTTGAAAATATGTCCTGTCCATCGGACATCACATTCTACCTTCAACATCAATAATTATACCATCCATTTTAACTGATGGGGCACCTTGATCCCTCGCGCATTTATGCGTCAGCTCGCAGCATTGGGTTTTCAGGCATTAAAATCGACCCTATTCGCACGACACCATTCCGAGTTTACCATATTCTCCATAATTTTAAAAAGTGCTAAACAAATTGCAATTGAGCATAATTTTCAGGATTTGGCGTTAGCAACTTTCCAACAGACGGGAAATTCCCCGGCATGGTATAAAGTGCTGAAAAGATTTGTTAAGGGACTAGCCGGCGTCAAAAAGCTGCTTCAAGACCAGTGCAGGTTTACCATCCAGTTCCATTAGTAGGTGATTAAGCTTGGCTTTTATAAGCTTTTACTTAATAGTGAAGATTTTTAATAAAATAAAGTTGCAATTTTTTACTTTTCCATTACCGCTTAATTTTACTTTAAATCAGTTTTCTCAGTGCATAAGAGAGTAGAATTCTCGAGTATTTTAAACTTCTTAGACATTTTTGTGCTTTACCATTACCAGGTAACTTATTTGGGAATCAATTATTTTCTCAGTTATAATGTATGGGTTTCAATATCTTTTAACAAGTCGATGATACAAAAGACGTAACAAAAATTAGTCATCTAGAGTCAGTTAATTTCTTGTTTCTTGTGGGGTTTGAATTGTATGGTGAAAAGAACTGCTGGGATTTTCTTCTAGATTTTTTTTATAGATATAACGTTTTTTTTTATTATACATTATGTATCCTTTGCCTTTTTGTCTTTTTCTTTAAATATTTATACAAAAGTGCTTTATCGTGCAAAACTTAAAATGTATATGCGAAAGTAAATATGTACGTATGTATGTGTTTATAGGGAGGGAGTATAGTATAGAAAAATGTTAGCACATTGTACGTGTGTGTAAGACTAACTAAAAATTGCAGAAGCATAGACATACCGGGTGGCAGGGTTGTCAGATGTGGCGATTTCTCGCCAAACGTGCCGATTTTCAAACTTGTTTGGCGACCTAATTTTTGATTTGGCGGCATGGCGACATTTTGGCGATTTAAAAAAATAGTTGGCTATTTTGATGAGCTATGAATTTGTTTTATAATTCGTTATACCTATTCAATAACTCTGCGGCCACTCGATCAAGTCGTTCTTGATAGTCTTTTACATATACTGCTTGTCAAAATTTACATAAATTGAAAGCTGTGACGTAGGCTGCACTCAATTTGTAAGCAATTTACTTTCAAGATTTCATCAAGAAAACAATTAATAAAGACAAACATGTAATCAGCTGTTGAAAGTAATATTGCTGAACAAATGGAAAGGTGAAATTAAAAGCCATCTCGTGGTCAATTTAAAAAGTGTGAGTATGTTAGAAAAAAAGTGAGAGTGTATTGCAAATTAAATGGAATTGAAAGGCAAAACTTGATAGTGTGGCCACCAAGTAAGAAGAAAAAATATTATTTTATTCTAGTATTTTTATGTATTAAATTTGAGGCATTCATATGTATGGTCAGTATTTTAAAGTATTAACTATGTTCAAATGGCTGAGGAAGAAATTAAAAATCTTCGAGAAAATTGTTTTTCGTTTTTAAAAGTGCTCTTGAAAGAGTCAATAAATATAATTCCTTAAAACATGGATATATTCAAAGTCTATGAACATTTTTCCATTATACATATGTATGTGGCAATTTATTATAATAGATACAAGACGTTGTTGTTAAAGATTTTTATGAATCCTAACGTACCTTTTGATGTTTACAAAACACACTCGAAAAAATTAGTGTTTGTTAATTCTGTGGCTTGGTGCTTAAAGGGCCAATGTCAATATTTTCGTTGCATAAGGTTTATTTTATTACTCGCTTTTATTTTGCTTAAGCTGTCAAGTTCTAATTTAACCCACAACAGCTTCATAAAGGCTTTGCTAGCCAATTTCACTAAGAACTCTTCTATAAAAAAAACTTTAATTACAATTTTCTCAAAAGTTAATATTTTGACATTGGCCCTTTTAGCAGCAAGCCACAGAATTGTAAAGAGGGTTTTAATGATGATATTTCATCTAATATATGTATATGTAGGTTTAGCCCAAAATTTTATAGCTACAAGGATACGGCAGGTACATACCATTTAAAGGAACTTGCTTTGGCTGTAATTTATATGCTGGTAATTACAACAAGTATTTCCTGTGTTGAAATTATGAACTCTACAAAAACTCGCCTTCGAAGTAAAATGCATTACGAACTTCTAGAAGCGTTATTACGAGGTTTAAATTATATGAATGTGAATAGTAAATTTTACATGTTGCACTGTTTTTGTACCTTCATTGAATAAATGTAAATCTCTCACAATGTATTCCAAAAAAGAAGACAAATAGGGAGTCTTGGCAGTGAAGCATTTTAGATAACTGCAATTATATACAAATGTATATTCAATATTTGTTTTATACCAACTGCAAAAATCCTTTTTTTTTGTTGCTTTAAGTAGACTACTACACTGATAGAAAAGGCGTCATAACGCTGATGTATTTTGACATCAGTACTATGACAAGTGTCTTCGTTTTTGACCCCATGACACTTATCATCATTGTGATGTCAACCTAAACATCACTTGGCCAAAGTGTCATCAGGGTCAAAATGAAATTATGTCATCAATGGGATGACACATCGGCATCACAGAAATGACGAACATGTCCTCAGTTCGATGACGCAGTAACATCGGAGAAAGGACACATTAGCATCAATTAACTGACAGTTTGTCATTAAGTCAAAGTCATTGGAATTGACTTAAGTCAAAGTGAGAGAATATTATTATTGACTTACCCGTTGCATATGTTTGCTTCACTTTTGTTGAATAACGACCTTTGTTTACAGCAGAACTCTTAATAATAAGACACACAGCACCATGCCTCATGTGGTTTTCGTAATCATTCTACTTTAAAAATTTCATGTATTTAACTTAATAATTTAAAAAAATTGAATATAGGAATTTTTGCTTCTTATAATACATTTTAATCATGAAAATAATGTTAATAATATACAAAATGTGGCATCGAATTGATGTCACTATAGTCAAAAAATAGATGACACGTAAAAAATGACAAAATTGTACGAAGACGTTGGTCATTGGATTGATGTTACTTTTTTCATCATTGATGCCATTTGGAGTAACATTGATGTCACAATTCTGATGTTAGGACATCATCAATATGAAGATGAATTTTTCTATCAGTGTATAAACTATTTTATAGTAAACATTGTACCTCTTTTGTGTTCACTAACTTTTTTTACTGTGTTGTAAATAAATATTAAACAAAAGATATATTATGGCGATTTTTTTTTAAATTTTTGGCGTATTTTATTTATTTGTCGAATTTATAAAAACTATTTTTAATATTTCTAAAAATATGTATTTTATTGTCAAAAACTAAAAACCAAAGGCTTTGGCGATTTTTGAAATTGAATTTGGCTAAAAAGGTTAAAAAAATTCTTTTTCATATGCCTGTAATGTAAAATTAAAAATTGTTCATGTCTTGGGAATACAAAATTTATTATTAATAAGATTTCTGTATGACGTGCTAAATTCCCAATTTTTCATATTTGATAAATACACTGAAATTTATTGTTGAGGGAAAGCTAGCTTCTATGCGCATTTCACTATTTGCTTAGTGTTTTGCTTCTACCGAAAATTTTTAAATTTTGAGTTAATGCAGTATTGTTGAACGAGTGCGATATGTATTTAATCCTCTAATACCAAGTTTTAAAATTAATGGGAATATATTATGAAAATAATTCTTTTAGGCCTCTGAGTTCAAAAAAATATTTTTAAGCCCATACAATGAGTCATTTACGTTCCAGGTGAGAAAACATCAAGGAGTACCTTGAGGCACCCTTAGGCGTCTAGTAATAAAAACACATTTAATTTTTGGGAATTATATTTGTTAGTTTTTATTGAAAATAAAAAGTAATGAAACAAACTTAAAATATTTAGTTTTGTTTATAATAATCAAAAAAAAAAAAAAAAAAAAAAAACTATTTTATTATTTGAGCAGCATTTGGAACAAAAGCATTGTGTTCAAGAATGTTTACAATGCTTTAAGAGCTTTTTAGATCTTTGGACGGCAGTACAAATTTTGTAAAGCATGCCTTAAGGCACTCTTAGGCATTAGAGGGTTAAGTGCCACTTTAGCATATTTTTTTGAAAATAAAATATGTTTATCAGGTGTGTGACACACAAGCCAAATTTGTACGAAAGTGAGAATGAAAACGTTTTTAGCTTCTCTAGAAAACGTAAAACTCAAATATTTTTTCGTTTGCAATTCGTTTCAAAATAGTAAGGCGTAATTAATACCACTGGTCTACAAATTTGGAAATAAATTGACTGCAGAAACGAAGCATGTTTTTTAACTAATCTGGTTGCGCTGAATTCGAATCTGGCATAAAAATTGGGCGATCACGTCTTGTTAATTTTTTATCGCATATATGCAAATAAATTGTTTGAATATGCAAATTTGTTCGTAGGACCGATTTCAGACAAAAAATGTTTTGATTCTACAAATTTTTTGTTTGAATTGGAAAAATAATTTTTTCTGTGTACTGGAAATACTGTAAAAGTCAATACTGACACCACAATTTGACAATTATTAATTTGACAGAAGTCCACATTTATTCTAAATCTTCGTTTAGGCATGTTTGGTTGGAAAGAAGGATATGCAATATCGGAATCATTAAAATATGCATATTTACATTATTTTGGTTTTGCAGTCAGAAACTTGGACAAACCGTCGACACCGACAATGTTTTGCATATTCTTCATCCGAGCGCGAACAAGGGGAGCGTGTTCACCAAGATTTAATGACAATTTAAAGAATTTATGAAGGATTTTGAGACAACAGCATGCTGGGAGACTATTGCTGGACTCTAATACTTGAACCGAACCGAACCGAACCAACAAAATACAAACGACGTTCAAATAACGTCATTTACTTTAATTGATTTTTAAATAATCTAGTGTTTTTTTATGTAAGAAACGAATAAACACATTTTTTTGTACCTCGAAAACCTGATGTGATAAAGAAAAACCAATTACAGATTTTAATTCAGCCCACCAAACTTCCCTAGGAAAGATATTTGGTTGCTCCAGTCCAAAACCTTGTTGGCTAGTGTAATTTGAGAACACCAACACTAAAGAAACGTTCAAAAAATATTTTAAATGATAGAGAATCCTGTTGTTTTTAAAGTTGTGTCTTGAAAAATGGACAAAACCAGTTCAAAAGAGCAGTTTTGCAGCATATTTTTAGGTTTAAGCTTCGTTTACATTAGGCAGCAACATTTTCACTGGTATTCATAATAGAGCAACAATTTTTTTTCGCGATCACACATATTTAAAATCAAGAAACCGTTTGCAAATTTGACCCAGAACAATATTACGTATTTATTATTATTTATTGGAAAATTTTGTTAAAATTTTCATTAAAAACTAAATAAAATTATTAAAAACGTTGTAAATAATTTTATAAAAATTGTTTCTAAAGTAGAAGTTGGGAAGAAAAAAGATAGAAGAAAACATTAAATTGTTGCTCTCATTGTGAACAAAGCTTTATAGTGCATATTTCACCTTTTTAAAGCATATTTTGATAATTGTTGAATTTTTTTTAAATTCTTAGTAGAGCGTAAAAAATTGATTCAATTTTGGATTAACCTTAAATGTCCAACCCTTAGAAATATTGATTTAAGGGACACATTTTAGTATACCTACGACTACGACTCTGAATCACTTTCTGAATCCATATCTGTCCGTCCAGCTGGATCTGTCCATGTAAACTTTGTGCGCAACTTATTTACAGGTAGCAAATTTTGAGATAGTTTCAAATAAAATTTGGTACATACACAGAAAAAATTATTTTTCCAATTCAAACAAAAAATTTGTAGAATCAAAACATTTTTTGTCTGAAATCGGCCCTACAAACAAATTCGCATATTCAAACAATTTATTTGCATTTCGTTTATTGAAAAAACACTGATTTTTTCAAACAAATAATTTAACTGAATTAAACAAATAGTTTACTGAAAATCATATAAATTTCAAACAAATAATTTTGCTGAATCAAACAAAAAAGTTTTTGCACAAGCAATGACGCGCACACAAGCAAGCACTGTAGAAGTAGATGAAGGCAGGAGCAGAGCGGCGCCGGCTGGCTTTGAGACACATTTTTTTGTTGGAATAATTTTTGCACCAAGTCTTGTTTGTTTACATAATGTTTTTCTTCTTCACTCACTGTTCTGTATCCTTTCCTTGGCAGCAGACCGACTCGACATGTTTTTCGTCATCATTTTATTTCTTTTATTTGATGTAGGTATTTAACTTAACATTTTTGAAAAATTGAATACGGGATTTTGTTTTTCATTCTTTTTTACCAACTTTGAAACCAACAAAAAATTTATTTTGTTTCTTCTAATGTTGTTGTTGTTTAAAAAGAGTGAAACGTTTATTACCTATTATTGTTTTTGTTGTTTTTTACTACAAACCTCGCCACAATATTTTATCATCTTTCTTATAGTTGTACCTTTTCAAAGCGTCCAAAAATAGACTATGTGTTTTTTTTTTGTTGTTCTTATATGTCACATAAAGAAGTGTTGCTTACGGTCAAATAAAAAAATGCAAAAACACGACAACAATAAAGAGCGTTAAATATTTCATACAAAATTATGAAAACTAGAAGCCAATAACGCGTTTATTATATTTTTGAATAGTTGTCAACATTTCTGTTGGCTAAAATAAAAATCAAACAAAAATATTAATTGAATCAGTAAAAAAATTTGTAGAAATTAAAAAAAATTTCAAACAAGCGTTTGTTTGAAAATAATTCAGCAATAATTTTTTCTGTGTATGTATAAATTTTTATTACGACGAAGCCTTTTGAAAATGGTGAAAGTCGGTCTATAACACAGGCCTGCAACATTTTACAATTAAACAACAAATATTTTTACGTTCTTTTAACCCTTAAAATATAGCACTAAGAAAACACTATTATCTGTGCTAAAGTTTATGGGGGCGCAATTCTAGGTCAAAGTTACTGGCAAAATAAAAAGCGGTTCGAACGTGAAAAAAGTAGAAGTAGTTTTTGTGGCCATGTATAAAAAGGCACAATTTTTTAGTCAAACTACTTTCAGAATTTTACGTAGCAATGTAACATTAAAATGTCTTTGGTTTGATTCCAAACTCTTCTTTTTTTTTTGTTTAAGCTAAAATCTGGTTCGATACGTGACATTTCGAACGTGAACTTTTTTCCATAATAATTTAATTGAATAATGATTAAAAAAATAAAAATTTACCGTTAACCCATTTTCCATTAATCCAACATTTTTTTCGAATAATTTTCATCAAATATCACCTCTTTTAAGGAAGATAATATTAAAGAAAACATACAATAATACATTCTCACAAATAAGAAATTACATTTGCACAACTTTGCAGTCTGATTGTTCGTCTAAGTGAAGAAATTTATGTGTAAATTTATAAAATTAGTAAAATCTAAATATTTCTCTATAACAATATCGTAAAATAATCCGATTTTAATAACTTTTAAATTTTCGGTCACGATGGACCTTTTGACGGAAATGCCCATATGCTGTCTAAAAGTCCTACCAATTACCTTTAAAATAAATCTGTGGCATTTTGACAAAAAATTTTAAGTTTACAAAAAAAAAAAAAAATACAGTAAAAATTCGATAATCCGGATAATTGATTGCAGAAGGATTACCGCATGTACATATGTATTTATCAAAAATAATAATAATTCATAGCAAAATTAAACATAAAAATTACTTTGTACAGTTCAGCTAAAACAAAAAAATACACATTTACACACATACATACTTAACAATAAATAATATTAATTTCGTTTGACAATTTCGTCATTCAATCCAGACTATAGAGTTGCAAGCAATCCGGATTATAGAATACGCAATGACTGTATTTTTCAAAGCATGCTGTGATTTGAATAAAAAAATAAATAAAAATGGGTGTTATTCAATCCGGACTATAGAGATGCAATCAATCCGGATTATAGAATACGCAATGAGCTGCAAAATTCTGTCCGGATTACCGAATATTCCGGATTAGTGGAGTCCGGATTACCGAATTTACACTGTACCATTTTCCTTTGATTATGCAGAACCTTTTTAAATAATTTTTTTAGACGTTTTAGTACTTTCTGAAATTGTTTTTGTGGCAACACTAGCCTTTCTGCACATACATGTATATGGGTGGCTGTGTGTGTACGTGTATTTGAGTTTAGATTTTGTTTTCCATCATGGTGTGTAAAAATAACATAGCATGCTTTTAGGCTTTTTTGTCTAATATCTAGGATAGTATTAAAACTTTAATATACGTACACTTGTACATACTCCCATTTATACATTTTGTTTATTGTGACTTAACACAATCTTTAGATTTTCTCTAAAAAGTTTCAGTCAAGTTTTTTTTTAAATTTTATGGGCAAAAGATAACTTTTGTTGCAAAAAATAATCATTGATTTAACAAGACTTTTGTATTTTTTTTTTGTATTAAATTACTTAATTGTTTAAATTTTTAAAGTGATATTGTTTTGTTAAACTAAAAGAATAATTTTTCATTTGAGATCTTTTGTATAAAAGTTTATAAAATAAGAAATGTAATATTAAAAAAACTTTTTAATTTACACTACAAACTGAAATGGGGAAGAAGTGTTAACTTTTTTTTTTATATATTTTTGCTGAAGACAATTTCTAACTGACAGAAAAACAAAATTTTGCTTAAATAAATAAATTTTTAGTCAGTGTGTCATTAAGAGGGTAAACAATATTAAATTATTGGTTGTAAAAGATAAAAAGGCTGAAGTTTTGACAAATTCGTTTCTAATAAAACCCAAAAACTTTAAAAAAATAAAAACCAGCAAAGATCCTTATCCTTCTATGCCCTTTTGGCAATAGAAGGTATCGGCAAAGAAGAAGAATAACAAATGGAAAAGTTTAGCAGAACTTTGAAATGTATTTTACTTGTAAGCGATTTACGGTAATTTATTTTATTTTATTTTATTTTTTTACGGTATGCGAATGTGTATTCACTAGGGTATTCCTTTTATGTTATTTTTCATTTTAATTTTTTTTTAATCCCCTAAGATAATCCCCGCGAAGCTCTTGGCTTGTCTACAGGAAATAAACCAGAGTCTCTGGCGGGAATCGAACCCGCAACCCCGGCGCTGATAGACTAGCGCACTAGCAGCTAGCCTACGGGGGCACTCAAATCGTTCAATTCATTCGGTTAACCGGTAATCGGTTAACCGATTAATTACTACCCGATTAACTGATCAGTTTATTTAAAATTGGATATTTTCGATTGAGTCTATTAGTCTTAGAGCAAATACACAATTTTAAATATGCTCCCTTAACATCTGTAGACGTAGAAAGAACTTTTTCTATGTACAAGAACGTGCTGACTCCAAACAGACATAGTTTTCTTTTCGAAAATTTATTGCATCAACTTATAATTTACTATAACAACAAATTAAACGAATTAAGTGGAAAATAAACCATAGATTTTAATTGCTTTTTTTAAATTTTAACAGCTTAAAACTGTTTTTTTAATGTTTTTTTGGTTGCCCAAATTATAAGATATTTTCGGTGTTTTTAACTAATTGTTTCGTCTCATATACAAAAAGTATGTGTTAACAAAATATTTTTTCATACAATATATTTCCTTCTAGCAATACATTCTTAAAATACGTTAAAAAAATAAAAAAAAAGAAACTTCCAATAGCAACACAAACAATCTTTAAACAGAATTAACCAAAACAATTAGAAGTGTTAAACATTTTAAATAACTAACACAAGAATATAATAGCATAATGGAAGATTTTATTAGCCCAATTAGGAATTAAAATTCCCCGGTAGTTTCCCTTTTCCCATTTTTACAATTGAATTAACATAGGAAATATGGGAGAAGGGAGAAAACTCCCGGATGATTTTTATTCATAATTGGACTGCATATTTTAAGAGAGATCCAGAAAAGGATTAAAAAAATTAGATAATCTGTATTATGTGTTGCTTTCGATTTCTCCAACACCTGCGATAAGTGAAACAATATTTTCCAAGTCAAGTTTTATCAAAACTTATGAAAAAAATCGCTTTAACACTAATGGCCTGTTCATCGATTTCGAACAAAGACTTCGTTCGCTTAACTTACATGTTAAAAAAAAAACAATATAATATTTTATTATCGGAAAAGTTGCATATATCAAGTATTTTAAAATTAATATTTCTAATCAAGATAAGCGTGTTATTTTTGGTACTATTTAAAACACGTACAAAATTAGATCTAAGAATACATAACTTTGAACATCCTTGTAATACAAGTAAGATATCCTGATATGCTCGCCAATGAAAAAAACTAATGATGCCACATAATCTTCTTCTTCTTCTTCCTCCCGTGTGGGGTTAGCTAGATCCTCCATCGGGACCCTCCCATGGCGAATTGGGGACACTATAAATATGGCGGGTACCGGGGAAATAAAATACCCGGGGGTGACAAAAATCTAGCCTAAAGAATGGCAGCTGGTTCTTTAGTAACATAGGTGAGCAGAGGTTGAATCAGCTGGTATGGTTACCTATGAAGCAACAGTCGGCGCAGTGGCATCCACGAAAACGGCTTCTGTACAGCGTAGTCATCTTTGAACCCATCACTCATTGTATGACGAATTTACAGATGTTAAACAAACATGAGTTCAAGTCAACAAAAGGAATGTAAGTCTCCAAGGGGTAATCGTGAATTCCCGAGAAATCCCCCTGCTACGGCAGTCGGCACAATAAATTTGGAGGTGCCAAACCCATGTTTAAACATGAATGATGAAATGAAACCTCAACTACTTTTCGAAAGAAAAAGTATCAAAAAGCCGAAATAGGCATGAAAAACAATTTAACTTAAAACATTGAAAATGCCAATATGATCACACGCAGCAATCGGTTTCAACTTTTTTCGGTTCAAAACAACAACAATTTTATTCACAGCGAACCAAAGAGAAAAAGAAAATGAAAAATTTACATGTAGGCATCGTTGTGGAAATATCTACGAATAAAAACACAAAGCGTACTGACCGAGTACAAGCATCTCCGTACCAATCCCCTTTCTCGTTCTTCTCACTCCTCAAAACACAAGAGTTGAGCGTCAAAAGATGAAACGTGTGAAAGCAGACTTAATTTATAAAAAAAAGTTAACCGATTAAACCAAAACCTCGGTTAATCAATCGGAAGATTTACAAATTTCGATTAAATGAATATCCTAATAATCACACATGTCTATAAATTGTTGTAATTTTAAATATTTGCTGCCTTATTTATGAAAAATAAAAAAGTTAATAAAGGTTTTATTTTTTTAAATAAGGACGTTAGAAATTTACATTTTGCTTAGTATTTAAGTTAAATTTTAACCAGCAGGAAAGAAACAAAAAGAGAATTCTATTGCTAAAAGAATTGCCAAAAAGCAGAAAAAAATTATAAGACATTTATAATATTGGCTTTTTTTTATTGGACACAAAGGGGATTAAAAGTTTTGAAGGTGAATTTAAAGATTGAAAATATTTAAAAATGGAATTTGACACTGCGATTTGCAATCGAAGAATTTGCAGATTATAAAAGCAAACACAAATCCCTTATTCGATGTGCCAAATTTTATGTTTCCTTGACATTCCTATGATTAAACCAAAGTTTTGGTTATATTTTTTTTCCTAAAATTTTCACAAAATGTACTCTAAGTCAAAAAGTACATCTACCACAGAAGAATTTTTTACAAAAAGTATCTTTAATACAAAAAACTACTTTTTGCAATAACTACTTTTTTTAAAAAAGTACTGTTTTCCAGAAAATAATTTCTTTATTAAAAGTACTTTTTTTACAAATAGTACTTGTTACATAAAAGAACTTTTTAGAAAAAGAAAGTTTTCAAAAAAGTACCTTTGTGCCAAAATTTTATTTTTACAAAACAGTACTCCTTAAAAAAGTAAATTTTTTCATAAAAGATGTCATGTTGAGGCGTGTCATAAGAAGGACTATATTAAAATCTATACGTTTAACTAAGTTTTTAAAGACACATGTAAAAATTGGTCATCATGGGTAAGGATCTAAGATGAAAGAGTCTCCAAAAGCAACAGCTAAGCCATAGACTTTTCATAAACAACGATGTGCGATATGATGAGATCGGATTTTAATTGGCGGCGCTGTATATAAAATCCAAATGGCGCGGTATGCTTAAAAACTTCACTGACCAATCTTTCATTCTAGACGGTGACAACCACAACATGTTTTTTTTTGTATGAGGCCGCACCCCTCTCAATATAGATTTTTCATTCGATAGTCGATGTTCGATAGTTAGCGAAAATTGTTTGTCGAATAATTTATATTAGTGGCATTAAATTTCATTCTACAAAAAAAAAAAAAAATTCCATATTTTTTACCTTACAAAAAAGTTCCTTTTTTTAAAAAGTACTTTATTTTTTACAAAAAAGTACCTTTTTACTTTTATACAAAAAATGCTTTTTTCCATTAAAGCAACCGACTACAATTTCACTTTGCAAAAATATTTGTACTTTTTTTACCTTTACAAAAAAGTATCTTTTTACAAAAAGTACTTTTACAAGAAATGCATTTTTCCATAAAAACAAACGACTAATATTTCTCTTTACAAACAATATTTACACTTTTTTACCTTAATAAAAAAGTACCTATTTTAAAAAAAGTACTTTTATATAGGTACAAAAAAAAAAGCTTGAAAAATGACTAAATTGTCAATATACATACAATATTTGCACTTTTTTACCTTTATAAAAAAGTACTTTTCTCAAAAAAGTACTTTTATACAAAAATTTCCTTTTTTCATAGAAGCATCCGCCTTAAATTTTACTTTGCTAAAATATTTGCACCTTTTTTAGCTTTATAAAAAAGTACCATTTTACAAAAAGTACTTTTATGCAAGAAATGTCTTTCTGCATAAAAGCAACAGACTAAAATTTAACTTTGCAAAAATATTTGCACTTTATTACCTTTACAAAAATGTACCATTTTAATAAAAAATATTTTTTTTTATAAAAGATTAAAATTACACTTTGCAAAAAAATATTTTTAACTTTTTTTCTTTCTTCAAAATAATAGAGAAAAATTAATTACAATATTCAGCCACAATTTCATTCTTTTGTTTTTGCAAAACAACCTTTTTTTCGCGTGTAGAATAGGGCAGAATAATTTATGCAAACAAAACTGGTTTAACAGCATAAATATGTATATTTTATGTGATGATGTGTTTGATTGTATACCGTTTGGCCTAAAAAAGAACCTCCTGGCTACCAGGGGCTTCTTTGACATCCTGTATACGAACAAGCATGAATAAGGAGTGTATAAAGTGTTTAAAACGAACATTTTTGGTCAATATGTATCTGGGCTATTTATTGCTTTCGTTGGTTGGTTCCTCTTTTTGTTTGCTTGTTATAGTTTCAGTTTCAGTTTGTGGTGCTGTTTTTGTTTTTTTTTTATTCCAACGGAATTCGTTTATCCTGGTAAATGCGTTGTAGTCAGCTTATTCTATGGATTTTATACAAGACAATGAAGACTCCACCACCACCACTACCACCACCATTGACTGGCTGCTACAACAGGGAAGGTAAATGATAAGGACAATAAGGAATGAATGATGTTGGTTGTTTGAGATGAGAATAATGGGGACGTGGTTCATGATGATGATGGGGAGCTTTTGATAACGTGCAAAAAACTTTAACAATAAGTTGGATGAATTTAAGTACATCAAATTTTATTGTGATTATAGGATTTGATGCGTTTGTGTGTGGTTTGGTATATGGCTAAATGTACCCTGCAAATAATATTGGACCACCTGATCCATTAAATGGATAAAATGGACTACTCCATGGACTGGTCCGATGTAATGCAAACATGGACCATGTCATTGTTAAAAGGTGTTTGTAGTGAGACGACATGTCGTCGTTTTTTAACGACGTGCTTTCGTTTTTAAACGACTTCAAAACTATTCCTCTTGAGTATGCCATTGATTAGTTTTAAAACTACTCCTTTGTAGTCCAAAGCTGGGTTATATGGTTCTGCCCTAGGACATCGTAATGTTAAATAGACCATGTTTTTTCCATGCGTTTGGGTTACTTTTGGACTAGTCCTAGTCCCTTGTGGGCTACTCTTTACACGCGTGTTTGGACTGGTCCTATTATTTGCAGGGTAAGTAAAGTTTTAAGAATATTGGATTTGTTAAAGATTTTCATTTGTGGTTCTTAAGCCTTTTTAAACTGCCCTCTCAATCAAATGTTGTGTTTGTATGTAATTTTATGACCACAAATGAAGTTTTATTACGCACGAATTGTTGGCAGGATCTAGAGTACCACTTTTATAAGTGTATAAGTATAATTTGCATTTGTTTGTGTGTTTTACTGAGCAATAACGGCCAATATTTTCTTTTCGTTTTTTGTAAGTATATTTATTAAAGCCAGATTTTAGGCGCTTATAAATAGCTTTTTAACATGAAAATTAATTGAGAACAATTCGTGTTTTTTTTTTAAATTAAAAACACAACAAAGTTGTTAAAATTTAACAAGTCTCGAGAAATGTTTAGCTTATAAAATGATTCGGTATGCTCTCTCCCTAATTGCTGGAATTACCGGGTAATAATTATTTATAAATATTTGCAAAACCAGGTCATAAAATTTTTTTTTTTTTTATAATAAGTGTTTTTAATACTTTAATTATTTGGACATTGTGTGCAATTTATCACGATTATAATCCTAAGGATTATTTTAATTACTTTTGAAAGTTCCAGTTGAACGAATCTCAACACTTTCGAAGAGGAAGTCTTCGTATGCTGTTAATGAGTGAAGAAATTAGATAATTATAACACATTTTATGTTTCAGAAATAAAAAAAAAAAACTTTTCCGAGTAATCAATAATTTATTATTATGAGTTTAAATATATTAAATCCAAAATTTTACAAATATTTTGGTTTTTAACTCAGAATTCCCAGTTTTTGTAGATGTCAAATAATTTGAAGATATATTCCCAAAACAAGATGTTTTATAAACGAATATGCAGGTGATTTGCCAACGTATACAAAAAAAAAAAAGGCAAGAACACTTCACTAATATGACAGCAAGTTTGAAGTTATCACTATTGGAAGTTCTTATACCTACGTCTAAAAAAACAACCTTTCCATACGAATTGACATTAATAGTTGTCGTAGAAAGCCTTCGTGAAATAAAATCTATTTTATTTTGAGAACGTTTTTTCTCATGCTCTCACATATAGACACTTGCAGCGTTACCGTTGGATATTTTCAAAAAGTACTAAAAAAGGGGATATTTACAAAAAAAGTGGCACCAAAAAGGGGATTAAAAAAAAAGGGCACTTCTTTTAAAAAGATTTTCCAAGTATTTTGTTCAATTTATTTAAAATTTCAAATAAGATTGTATAATGTAGTATAATGCTTATACATTTAATCATAACTTGAGATCGATTTGACCGATTTTATCAAAACAATATAGATGAATTTTAATAAAATTTACTTTGAGTTATCCAAACACACTTTTATATTTTAAATTTTTTTTATATTTATTCGCAATAAATACATAAGCTTACCACGCATTACAAGAAAAAAGGTTCCATATAAGATTGCTTACATTTTTATGTAACTTTCATTAAGGCTGGGATTTTAATAGAACAGAAAAGAAAAAACTTTTCTCTACATTAATGCTGTTTTCTTTTCTACAAAAAATGTGACATTTTATTTTTAAAAAATGCAATTTGGTGTCTGTTTTTTAAAAATTTTGCTCCCGAAAAGGGTGGCTTGTTTTATTTTAAAAAACTCATGCTTTTCGGGAGCAAAATTTTTAAAAAACAGACACAAAATTGCATTTTTTAAAAATAAAATGTCACATTTTTTTGTAGAAAAGAAAACACCATAAGTAAAAGTATCAACAAAGTGGCAAGAATTGCAAAAGGTATAACATTTGCGTGCATTTTGCAAAAGTAGCAAAATAAATAGTATCCAAGCAGTCGAAAAAGTGGTAAATTGCTTCTTTAGTAGCACCAACGGTAACGCTGGACACTTGTTCTCTCACGATGCTACCATACTTTCATCAAATTTTATACATTTTGTTAAGAAAAAATTAAAAACAAAAAAAAAAAAAAAAACAAAAATAAAACATTAACCCCCGTATTTATAAACGGTTATTAAATTGAACGAATGTTTATTAAGGAAAATTTTCTAAGAAAAGTTGTGTTAAAAACCTTTATTACATTTGAATTTTTTTATGAATATGGGCATAAAACAATAAATTGAGAGAGAATTTGAAGTTACTGCCGACGTTTTAATTGTGGACTTTAAGATTTTTGCCTGAAGTTGAAGACTCAATTTTGTTTGAACACTAAAAAAATTTTTGTGGCAGCACTCGGCAAATGTTGTCAAATTTATATGGTCTGTATGGGGTAGTTTAAACTTCCAATTTTATGCTTTTAGAGATGGTTTTTATGTTTACTGATTAAAAGATTTGCTGGTTTAAACAAATTTGAAACCTTAAAGAGAGTTTAACTTGCACTGATTTATTTGCCCTTAGGGCTGTTAGCTGCATATAAATTCAAGTTTAGTTTAACTAAACCAGCGTTTAAGCACTCAATGATTTATTAGCCATAAGATGACAAATGATTTTATTTAGAAAACAAAATTTGTCTAACTGCATTTTAGGCTTCTGTAAAAGGACTTAACACTCCCTTTAAGTTTTCTTTTGATTTTAAATAATAATTTTAGCTTTATAAAAAGCTTAAATTGACAATTAAAAGACTGTTAATAAAAAAAAAATTCAACTGATTACACTGTAGATTACTTGCGGACAGTAAAGTGCCTAATGCTTTAATTTTCTCTAAGTAAGTTTATAATCTTGCCTTTAAGAATAATATGCTTGTAGGGCACTTCTTATTTGTGCCAAACATTTATACTGACTCTGAAAACTGTGGCTGACCAAAATGGTCACGAAAACTATATATTTACATAAAAGTTTCTAATTCAAACAAAGAGTAGAAGCAAATATTTTACAAAAATTCTAAAAAAAAAAAACAATTAACAATACTACCAACAATAAACGTATAAAAGTTAACACAAAATATGCTAAAATAAACTTTTTTCCCTGCTTAATGCAAATCGAAAACAATGAATTGAGAATAGTTAAATTAAAAAAACCATAGTTGAACTTTTGATCTCTACATTTTTTTTCCTTTTTAATTCCACAGTGGTTTATAAGGTTTCAAGTCATAAATTAACGTTTGAGTTCAAAATCAAAAACTAGGAAGAAAAGAGAAGAGGGAGGAACAATGAAACAAATACTTACTACCAAAAAACTATTTAAATACTTTTCAAAGTACCTAAAATAGTAGTAGAAGTAGTCGTTGTAGTAAATATTTGTAAATAGAACGAGTTGTAAGACCAAACAAAAAAAAAAGTTTTATTTTAATAGTAGAAGGTTAAATTAAGATTTCAGTATGCAAATATCTGTGTAAAAATATAAATTTTGTAAATGGAGAAAAACTAATTACAAAACCACAATAAATTTTGTGCTTTATAGAGGGGGAGGGGTAAGAGGCAGCAATTCATTTCTTGTGGGCTCTAAAGTGAAAGGAGTATAAGAATATTTGCAAAATTTCATTGTTGTAGTTCTATTGCATATTTTTTAACAATAGTTTACACCCTACAGATAATATTGGACTACGTGGTCCATTGTGGCTTAAATGGACTACTTACAACATGGTCCAATCTACTGTAATATGGACTATGTTATAAGAAATTAACATGTAGTGCTGCCAACAACTGCATGATGTATACTTTTATATAGTTTACAGTAGTACACACTGGTAGCCCTGCTGGTGTTCATTATTAATTGTTTATTTAAAAGTGAAAGTTTGTGAAATTTGTGAAAAAAAGGAAAACAAATTAAAAACACCAAGTAAATATATTTAATAATAGCAATAATACAGACTACAGGGCACGCCATAAAAGTCGATTAGTAAAAAATTAAAAATGCTTAAACTACCGCTTTGGTGTACTCCATACTGTAGTGACATGGAGTTCTTTTAAAACTAACCCACTTTAGTACTCCATGGAGTAGCTTAGGGACTACTTCGGTGGGTTATATAGTCCACTCCTAGGACATCGTAATGTTAAATAGACCACCTTTTATCCATATATTTGGAGTACTCCTACTCCTTTATGGACTACTCTTTACATGCATGTATGGACTAGTCTCGTTATCTGCAGGGCAAGAAGAAATATTTTTATTGGTTTCAAGTAATTTTTTTTTTTACAAATTAAATGGAAATTTTTAAATTAATTTAATGAAATAAATTATAATCTTGTGTGTCCGAATGAGCCCTCGGAGGAAGCCATTAAATTTTGTAACTATTTACATCTCTTTTCTGCAGGGATTCAAAACGGTTGGAGGCTTTAACAGATATCAGGGGAATAGGTAGTTTGGTGGAGACTGGCTTGACTCTGGTCACTGGCTCAGGATATTACAAAGATACCACTATAAGGATCCAAGTGAGCCGTCCTCGTGGCGGCTGCCTATTGAAGCTAACATTACAGAATAACTCTATATAGAAATTATGGGTATATAACTTAAACATATGGGATTCTTAATAGATTTCGTCGTGTCTTTTTCGCATGGTTTGTGTCTTTAATAACTCACTTGCAGCTCAATCTACATCAGCGCTTCAAGTGTAACGTTTCTAAGCGACTATCTTTAAAGGTAAATTGACATACTTAAATAAGAGGATTAAGGTTGTGTCATGAACAGTAATATTAATTAAAAATGGGGATACAACCGCTAGATTGACCCAAAAATATCTAAATTGGCATTACTTTTTACCAATAGCAGCCAACTTCACTACCTAACACGCTTTAAAACTTCCAATTGCAAAGCACTGACGCCGTACTTTTTAAAATTTCTTTATACATTTTGTATAAGCATGGGAGTTTTTGACAGATAGAAAACGCTTGACGCGCGGATTTCGTTTGGTCTGGTTTACGAAAAAATTTTAACAACAAGTTTTTCTTGAAAATGTCAAGTTTTTTTTGGATGCAATCTTTAATATGAAAAAATTCATCTGAAGCTCATCGATTGTTCACCGAAGCTTATCCTAAATACAGGGTGTCTGTTAGAACTTGAAATTGTAAAATATGTATAACAAAAAAAAAAATATAATTTTAATAAAAAAAATTTTTTTTTTTTAAATAATTAATACATGGCCTTTACATTTAAAACCAGTGTTCGAAAAATACAGAACATTATTTAGCGTTCGGCTCACACATCCAGGAACGATATCTATTTTTTTTAGTGTTTGTGTAGACGAACACAACCCTTAATACCGTTCGAAACTATTTTCAAGAACGAGCCGAACATTATATAATGTTCTGTTCTTCGTTAAAAAAACAGAACAATTGTAGTGATACTGTAGACAAACATTATGTTTTAATGTTCTATGTTGTTTTCGTTTTTACATTGATAAAGAAATGAACAAACAAAAAATTTTAGCAACGACCACAGCAGGAGCAGCTTTTTTTTTATGTTTATTTATGTATTTTTATTAATTCAATAAAAAAATTATTTAACAATTTGCTAAAATTACAGCCTCAGCACCTTATAGGCTTAAAAGAGGCTATAGTAGGCAATTTTACATTATATTCTTAGAAGATTATTAACATAATGTACATACAGATATATTTTTATTTTTTGAAATAATGAAATTAAATTAAATTAACAAAAAAAAAAAAAAAAAAAATTACATAAGAAATTTACATAAGAAGCGTTTCTACATTTTGAAGTAAATAGCTTTAAACGCGGTTCTTAAACGTTGAAAGAACCTGTATATTTCGTAAGTCAACTGGTAGTTGATTATACTCATGTGGGCCAGCAAAAGCAATACGTTGTTTAGTCAGGTCTAGACGACATCTTACTGAACTTAAATTTGAAGACTGTCTGGTATTGCGTTGCGTATAAAATACATTATGGGTAAACTGAATGGATTGTTTGAGATTTCCTCTCAATGATTAAAAAACATACGTTACAATTTTATGTTTATATATACCTCGAATCGGCAAACTATTTTTAGCATAAGATGTAAAGAGTTTCAACGTAGAGTGGGTTATAGGAAGATTAATAACAAGCTTTAGAGCTTTATTTTGAGCAGACTGGGAGATTTCAAAGACTGATTCATTCTACACCCGTATTTTATTGGAAGATATGTCAAGTGCGAATGTACAAGTGAATGGTAAAGCAGCATTTTTACATCAAGGCTGAGCTTATTTTTAAACTTGTGAGAATACCAATCCCGGAAGACATGTTTGACTTAAGCATGTTTATATGACAATCCCATAGTAAGTTGTGGTTCAAGTTTACTCCTAAATCTTTCACCATATCAGACTCAGTAGTCAAACTACCCTCTATGTGAGCAGTCATCTTTTCTTCATTTCTAGAACGGTATGGTTTAAATATTATTTACTTTGTCTTATCTGTATTAAGAATAAGTCTATTGAGTCTCGAGAACTCCGATAGTATTGCAGCATCGTACTCAATCTGGGTCTGCAAGACCTTTAAATGATTATATTTGTAAAACATGCAAACATCATCAGCATACATGAATAATTTTCCATTAAAGTTTATATTTGATATGTCATTAATAAAAATTTTAAAGAGCAACGGGTTTGTGTAAACTTATTTTGCCGGCTTTTTGTTTTTTTTTTTCGTTTGTGTATTTTGTTTTGTAAAAAATGTTTTGGGGAGCCAAAAAATTTGCATGTCTGCAAATTTGAACAAAGAAGATTTGGACAATTTGAAATTTTCTGTAAACACAAAAAGTTAATAGAGCGTTGAGTTCATCTTATAAATGTGCATTGGGTTAATCTATTTATGACGATTTGCCAGAGTATACTGATTATTACATTCATCTACCCATCGGGCTCAAAAAAGACATCCTTCACAATCAATCCATCGATTGCATTGTGCGAGAGGTTAGTCAGAGTTGTTGCATCTTGTTATGGTGTAGGGTGGCATTCAATTTACTAAGTTATAATTCAGAAAGCATTTTAAATTTCACATATTAAATATATACGGGGGACTTAAGTCAAGTACCCAATTTTTAAATCGATGTCTTCCGATGATTTGCACCAAGGTAAGTCCTATTGGATAGCAGTTTGTACATAAATTTTCAACAAGATCAGTCAAAAAGTTTCTGACATTTTGGCCATACAGGTGCTCTTTCTCATCCATATAACTTATTTCCTATTGGTGTTAGCAAAATTTGTTCCAAGAAGCTTCGATAGCTATTTGATCAATCTTTTGAAAAACATTTTTTTGGTTTATTTTAAAACATTTTTATAACTTTTTTTTTATATCTAAACTACCCAGGCAGAAAAAGACAATCACCACGACGCTGTTCCGACGTTGCAGGGGGTACTATAAACATCAATACAACGTACTGTTTACCAAATTTACAATGTTGTCACAATATTAAAATGATAACGCCAAATGTGCGTCTTCCGACTCTTCTTTTTAGTGTTGTCACAGTACTGTAAATTTGAATTTACAATGTTGGATTCATGAATTTCCAACGTAGTCACAACCGTCTTCCGACTCTTATTTTAAATATTGTTACAAAGCCGTAAATTTAAATTTACAACATTGAAGCAATAAACACAAAACTTTAATACTAATCTTGATCTGATGTTGATAAACTGAAAATATAATTCCCATACAATGTTGCAAATTTGCAATTTTTGTACCAATGCAATACCTCTTAAATAAGAAAACGTTTTAAAAATAAAGTTTGATTTATATATCGAAAATTTTATAATAAAAATTTATTGTTCTATTTAAACAAAAGCATTTATAAAAAGTTTCCCTTATTATACCATTTAAATAGAAATGCTAAATACTCTTAAGGCAATATTAAGTATAACTCGGAATCAAGAGCTTGTTTTTATTTTATAAATGTTTGTGGGTTTAAAATTACAACAACCCATCCTGATAATATATGTTTACTACAAAATGGACATATACTAATAGTCACAGAAATTGTGGGTAAACAATTTTCCCAAAACAAACCTAATGAAATTTGTTAAAAAGTAACATTTTTCTTGAAATCAATGAATTTTTCGAATATCCGCTTTCATCAAAAGAAATTGAATTGTATAACGTCAAAAAACTTGACAATAATATCGTCGAGTTTAATATACATACAGTTGAACAAAAATGTATTCTTACTAAATTTAATGATGAAATAATAGCTATTACTCTTTTACATTAATAATTAAATATGATGTAACTACATAAATTCGCTAAATAAACAAGCAAAAATTTGTATATTTTCTTACCTAAAATAGTTTTTGTGTTTTCATTTTAACACGACACTATTAAATTAAGATTAAATTTTTGTATATACAGCGTTGTAGCGGTATAGTTTTATGGTAAATACGACTTTAAAAAACTAAAGTCGTATATTTGTATTTAGGGTGTTGTACCGGTGTTGAATCTTTTTAAAAACTGTATTAAAAAACTAAGGTTGTTATTTTGTATCTACAGTGTTGTGATGGTACCATATTTTTGGTAGAGTCACAATTTTGTATTTACAGGGTTGTAGCGGTACATAATATTTAGAAGAGTCGTAATTTCTGCCTGGGTAATTTTAATAATTAGTATTGTGGTTATTTTGTTGAACTATTTATGGTTTTTAATCCAAATTTTTTAGTAATTTTTAATTAGGCTTAAGTTCATTAAATTTAATTTTCATTAAATTATGTTTATGAAGAAAGGAATTTTACAACATGTTATTGACAATCTTTCATTCTTGACCGTGGCCGGGGCTCGAACCCGGGCCGGCAGGTTACCATGACATGTTTCGATCGCAACCACTCGATCTCCTCAGATGGATTTGCCGTTTTACACTCGCAGCCATCGACGTCAATAGTCAAACATCAATCCTTAAACCAAATTGTATTTTAACCTTTGGTAGATCGAAGTTTGCTTTTTTGAATGATTATCCATTTTAATTGATTTTACATGTTCTTCCTTACTTCTGTTTTTTCGTACTTTTGTCAAGAATTTTTCTTGAAGTCCAAAGTACATTTTTTTTTTGATTTTTTGTCTTTCTTTTTCTTGTTGACCATTTTCGGTACAACTTGAAGGACAAATGAATACATAGAGCTCGTGCCTTATCTTTAACAATAATTATTATTGTGGTTATTTTGTTGAACTATTTATGGTTTTTAATCCAAATTTTTTTAATAATTTTTAATTAGGCTTAAGTTCATTAAATTTAATTTTCATTAAATTATTTTTATGAAGAAAGGAATTTTACAACATGAAAATCAATTAAAATTGTTATTGATAATCTTTCATTCTTGAAAAATTAAATTTAATGAACTTAAGCCTAATTAAAAATTATAAACTAATTTTATTTTTTTTATCCGGAATGTTTTTTTTTTTTTGCTCAAAAGAAAGCTTATGTCTTTTCCTTTAAGGTAGTTTTGGTCGCTTTTGGGATGCGAGTGGCTTATGTATAAAAAGAAAAAATAATTTCTAACTCTTGACGAGGGTTTTTCAATTTTCAGCATACGCAGTGTTCTTTCTCATCCATGTAACTTATTACCTATTTGTCCTAAGTAGCTTAGATAGCTCATCGATTTAAAAATTGGGCCACTTGACATGAAATCCCCCATATGTAAATTCCGTTTGTGATTTCTATAATATTGATTTTAGACCCTATAAAGTATCGAAATTGTACAGGAGAGTGTTTATTTTTATTTTATTTCATATACATTTTGTATGAAATTTGTCGCTTACGATAAAATTGTTCTTGCTTTAAAATCGTAACGGAGATGATGCAAGTGTTGCCAATAAAGTCATTTATTACAAAAAAAAACGAAAATTGAAAATGATGTCGCTTACGTTATTTTCGCGGTTTAGCTCCGGTATATTCTGGGTCCTTATGAGGAGAGAAAATTGTTTAACGATGACCGTCTAATCTTCTGTCAGTTGAAATGGGATTTCCGAAGACCCCAGAAATAATGGGAACAAGGTTCTTTTATATTTCTGGCACATATGCTCCTTTAAATTTTGCTATTAAAATTCAGTCAGATCGGTCTACAAATGACAAATGACAATGAGTAAAAAACACAATTGACTCTTTTTTTTATTTTAATGTGTAGACTTTTATTGCTTTCTTTTCACATAACAAACACGTACCTGATAGAAAAATGCGTTTTACACGAAAAAAGGACTCAACATATTTTATTCTTTTAAATTCTGTTTGATAACGTGTGTTAGTGGGTCAGTGGCCTAAGACGCTGCATTACATTAGGTAAAGGGTATTAAAGCTTCGGCACATCCGAATAAAGCACTCTTCCTTGTTTTTTTGTTTCCTTAAATAATTTCAATTTTTTTCTCATAACTTTTGCAGCTTATCAAATTTTATGTGTTCTTAGAAAAACTTTTGTTTTAAAACCTTTTCACAGCTGCAGTGCAATTTTAAACCTTCCATAAAATTGTTGCATAAACAATCTTCTAGTTGCCAGTTTTTAAAGTACAAATTTAAACAAATAATAAAAATTCTCAGAATAAAATTGGTGAAAAAAAACTTTTAACTGCATTAAATCGATTTGGCTTCTAAATGAGAAAACATTTTTTACAAATTAACAAATTTAATAGTTTATTTCATATACATTTTGAAAACTCTATACTCATAGTTAAAAGTTTTTCAAACAACACACATAAACACAAAACTTTTAAATTTGAATATCGATGGCTTATTTACAAAATGGGCTAACTGCAAATATTAAGTCACTTCCTAATTTTTAATTTATTGGAAATCCTGTTGTAATAAAGCGAATTTAGATATTTTAAGTTATTGCCTTTAATTTAAGTTAGTACAATTTGAATATCAGCCTTTATTGGTGGGATATGCAAAATATAATAATAGAAAAAAATGCATATGTATTAAAAAGAATGTATTAAAAACAAACTCAGATCAGTAAAAGCAGCGGAATACTCATTCTCGTATTCATTTAAATATTATCTCTAAAATCCAAGGTAGTTAATATTTGCACGTAATAATGCCAACAACATGCGACGACATCAACAAGCAACTGGCAACATGTTGTTGCTTATTTGAATTTAAATTGTTGTTGGTAGTTGTTGTTGTTGCGCTCAACTCGTTGCAAGTAAGTTCTGGGATTCATTACAAATGCACAGCATCATCATGAGCTACTAAATGCGTAAACGGTTGAAGTTGAAATAAAATTTACTGGCGTTTTGCATCTCCACTCAAGCGTATGTTAAATACGTTTGGGTGTTTGTTTAAATGTGTGTGTATCTATGATTTGCAAAGTATAAATTTTGCCCAGGGCATTTCACAGCAGTTTGTAGTACAATTTTATGTGTGAGAAATAAAAAAAAAAGAATACAAGTAATTGTAGTGTATTTGCGAAAGATTTTGTAGGAGGTAAAACGACTAGCAAATAATACACATTAGAGGGCAACTTTGTAGCAAATGTTAGAAGAGTATCCAAAGAGTACATACAAATGTATTTATATGTAGGGGGGAAAAAAACCAGTATGCGATGTTTCGGGACAACAATATTTCCTGTAGAACTCTGGAACCTTTTTTTTAAAGAAGATTTCAGGGTTTGTGGAAAACAATTGAAACTGGTTTTAAAGCAATAACTACAAAAGGATTTCGTTGCAATTGCGTTTCCGTCTGTTCTAGGCCTAACTTGTTCAATTGAAGTTTATTGCTCTTTCGAGCATTACATTTGTTAAAACATTGTTATGTTTGTTAAGGGTCAAATTAACCGCACAAGCGGTTTGATAAAAGATATGAAAAACGTATGGAACATGTTTTCACAAAAGTAAAGAATTTTTAAAAGCATCTTGTTCTGTTGCTATCAAACCGTTTGTGTAGTTTATTTGGGTCTTTAAAAAACTAACTCCTTAATTTTGTTTGGAAATCTGCCTTTAAATCGTCGATTTGGCTTAAATTAAGAAAAATTTAAATGCATCACCGATTAAAACCTTTTCAATTTCGTTAAAAACGCGTTATTTTGCATTCTTAACAAGTTTTAAATATCGTGCTTGCGTTTAAATGAATCACACGAACATATCGCTCATTTGCTGCAAGACCGGCATAAACAAAAAAAAAAAAAAAACAATTTTGGAGTTAGTGATGCAGAATTTTTCGCTATGTATTTCTTTATATTCACCCCTATCGTGAATAACAAGTGGAATTTTTGTTCCCATGAAATTTTCATTCTCCTCGAAAGAAAAAAAGCAATCGTGAATCTCATGTGAAAACTTTTTCACGCTATCAGTTTCAGTGAATGTAAAAAAAGAAGAAAGAGTAGAAAAAATTAAAAATCAATAAAATTTTTGTTTAAAAATATACACGTATATATTTTAAAGAAAAGTTAAAATAATAAATCTAAATAATTAGTATTGGAGGAATAGGTTGGTTACAACGTTAGTTTTTTGCACTTTTTAAATTTTATGTAGTAAAATATTTTTCAAAATTCTGCCACCACGTCTTTCACAAATCCGGCGGCAATCAACCTGTTATTTTGCATTTTGGTGACCAATATATCGGTTTGTGCCTTATTAACGGATCTAGCCCTTAATATTCGATATATAGGAGGAACTACTAACATACATGTTCTATTCCCTAGCAAAAATAAAGTGAGAAAATCTAAGGGAAACGTGAACAAATTACGAGGGAAAAAACTTTTCACGATAAGGGGAATTTATTCACGTTATTATTCTCCTTTGAATTACCTTTTTTCATGGGAGTTGTTCATGATCGCAAATATGTGAAAAGGGGAAAAATTGCGAGGGAAAAATTATTCACGATAGGGGTGATTGTGTATAAAATTCATCTATATCTTTTATACTTTCCCCATTTGAAGAGAATGTACCGTTATTTTTTCTAAGTGATTAGAGCAAATCAAAAAGCTTAAACGCGTTTATCTCGAAATGGATTTTTTTGAGTTATGCCGGTCTTGCAGCAAATGAGCGATATTTCATTTAATATTTGCACCAGTGTTCACAAGAGTACAGTTGGTCATTAAATGATAATACAGTAGTATAATAGTATATACTAGTTTACTTAGTATGTCTACTTACCATTAGTAAAATAATTATCACTAGAGAAACCAGAAATATGCTCTAAAAACGCATTTTATGCGCATTAAATATGCAGGGAAAACTTCAAAATATGCCAGAAATTTGTTAAAAATATGCCCAAACAATTAAAAATGGCTAATTTAAGAACAAAATATTCAACAATTTTATAACACTTTCGTTAAAAAAAAAAAAAAAATCCTATTTGGAAACGATGGGCAGTCATGGGCTCACAAACACAAAGTAATGGTATGAGGTTTAAATTCATTTAAGAGTTTGTGCCGAATATTATCTAGATACTTGCATCCATATGAGATTTTTTGTCTTAACACATTGAGCGCCACATCGTACGTTTCCGCACGACAGTGATTTTTTTAACTTAGTTTATTTAGAGCCTGTCGTTCACTTATAGACGACATTGAGTGAAATTTGTTGTGATTTTTAAATAAAGAACTCTTTACTGAACATTTTTGCAAAAGCATTCATGGGTCTAGGATGATTTTTTCAGGTTTTATAAAGTGAAAAATGTATAAAATGTAAATAACACAAAAATTGCTTGGCCTTTTGAGAAGGTTGTCGTCGAAACCGCTTGGCACTCAATGTGTTAAATGTATTTTAGGGACTGTTGCTTAATTGTTTGTTAATATTAACATTTAAAAGGAAGTTCAATTTAAAATTTATAGATGGGAGCTTTAGGCAAAGAATTAAATTTTCTATTAAATATTTTTGGGGCGAATTTAATCTAAATACATACCAACGTAATTAGACGATTAACGGACACAAAGAGTCTAATTTGGAAAGGAGTTTTTATGGTAAATTTGTAAAATTATAGACCTATTCTCAACATTACATAGACTTCGTCTTTATTACAATTGAAATGTACTTACCAAATTTGACTAAATTTTCTACAAGATTGCAACTTGTACTTTGCGCACGCGGTTAACATGGAGAGACAACCAGCCAAACGGACGGATGGACATCGTTAGATCATTTAAAAAAGTGATTCTAAATCGATCGGTATACTAAAAGATTGGTCCAGATTTCTATGTATTACAATTATCGCCAAAAACGTTTATAATGGATTTTTTCTTAATTTTCGCTCGTATGAAAATTTTAAAGTTTAAACTAACATTTATCTTTAATGACAACCTGGTTTGTCTTACAATTTTCGAGTAAAAAATAAATGTCGATGGCGAAATTATGGCAACACGTTGGGAATACAGACAGATATTTAAAATAGAAAGGCCAAAATGTTACAAACAAAAAAATTTTTTTTTATTTGCTGCGAAAGCTCTTGTAGGCATCTTAAAAATTTAACATTTATAAAAATATGCCTCAATAAGGCAAAAAATGCGCTAAACACTTAAAAAATGCAGGAAAAAGTCTCTTTTAACCAAATTATTCAAAAAAAAATGCAGCAAACGGTAAAATATGCAAAAGCATGCACTAACAAATCGATGCCAAAATTCATAAAAAGCTCTATAAATATATTGTTTCTGCATTTATTGGTTGCACAAGAAAAAACAAGCCATTGCATATTTATGGTTTCCCTGATAATCACCACCAATTTAACATTCGCAGAATTAAGTAAATAAAAACATAACCTAATGCAATGGTTTCTTATTTTCCTGGCTTTTTCCACTTCCGGAAACATGTTAAACTTGTTTTTTATTCTCTCGAATCTAAGATAGTGATTAACACTTACGCTGTTATTAAACATTGATTGTGACATAAGAGTTCTTTAGAAGTCTCTAACTTTTCATGAAAGAGACATAAGAGCCCCTCTCTTCCAGTATTTGAAAAGAAGTCAACCCAATGATGAATAAAAATTCCCCTGGAGTTTTTTTCACCTTCTTTTTATTAAATTAAAAAAAAAAAGGAAATTAGAAGGGAAAACACTCCCAGTAAGTTTTTAACATGTAGTTCTATTTTACCTGGCTTATCGCCTAAAATTCGTAAATATAGTTAATAAAAGACTTAAAGACCGAACAAAATTTCCAAAATCAAAAATTCTCGGAATTACAAAAATATTCTTTATAAATTCCCAGCAAAATGTTGCCATACAGAAGCCCCGATCACTCAGATACTAAGAATGGTAAAATACTGGATGTATTAAAAATCCTTAAATATTTTGCTTTGAAATTTACGGGAATTTTCAGAAACTCTTTCAGAATACTTAGAAAAATGTCACCTTAAAAACGTGGAATAATGAAATATGAGATATGGAGATATTCCTGAATTTTTCCATCTTTAAAATTTCTGACACTTCAAAAATATATTGTCCGGAATGTTCTGAGATAATTTGCCTGAATAAAAACCGCGAACAATTTCTCAAACATCTCACCTTTTCGTATAGAAATCGTGCATATAGTAAAATAATGGGTGATTTTTTAAGAGCTTTCTATAGCTATAGTTAAAAAAAACACATAAAATTCAGAAAAATTCATGAAATCTTTATTTGAATCGATAGTACGGTCCATATAATTTAATGTTTGAAGATTATTTTATGCAAATGTTGACCGTAACTGCGCCTAAAATGGTCCATTCGCTTAGTCCAATTTTGGCATACTCTTTCCAACATTTCGGCCGGTATCTCATGAATAAATGCTTCAATGTTGTCATCCAATGCGTCAATTGAAGCGGGCATGTGTGTATAGACATGATCTTTAACATAGCCCCACAAAAAATAGTCTAAAGGCGTTAAATCGCACGATCTAGTCGGCCAATTGACCGGTCCCGAACGTGAAATAAAATGTTCACCGAACTCGCCTCTCAATAAGTCCATTGTTAAGCGTGCTGTGTGGCATGTGGCACCGTCTTGTTGAAACCACATGTCATGCAAGTCAAGCTCTTGCATTTTGGGCAAAAAAAGTTGGATATCATCTCACGGTAGCGCTCACCATTCACAGTTACGTTACGATTCGCATCATCTTTGAAGAAGTACGGTCCAATGATGCCATCAGCCCATAAACCGCACCAAACTGTGACTTTTTCTGCATGCATTGGTAGCTCTTGCAATGCTTCTGGCTGATCTTCACTCCAAAATCGACAATTCTGCTTATTAACGTACCCATTGAGCCAAAAATGAGCTTCGTCGCTGAACACAATTTTTCGATAAAAAAGTGGATCGCATTTTGATAATAAAATTCAATAATTTGCAAGCGTTCTTCGTTTGTAAGACGATTCATGGTTAAATTATAGACCAAACTGAAGATGTTTGACAGTGAAACAAAACACGAAACGTGTGCAGCTGTTTCAACCAGTGTTGCCAAAAGGATAATAGCTAAAAAATCACCCGATATTTTTTAAAAAATTCTTATCTAAAAATTTCCAGTTTGTAATTTAAAAAGCTTCTTTCTCGCGAATTTGCAGAAAAATGAGTCCGAATAGAAATCCCAAAAACTTTGTCAACTACCCACTCCTCTTTTAGAAATCGTAGATATAGTAAAAAAATGCACGTAGCAATATTTACGAATTATTGCTTCTTAAAATACGCGAATAGGAAATGCGCGAATAGGAACTCACTACAGGTGGCGGCAATATTCATTAATCCGTAAACAGCAGAAACAACAAGTGGTTTTTTTCATTGTATTGTTAGTGTTTACGGTTCGAAATGTCAACTATTCCTAACAAAACATTGTTAAACCAAAACAAATTGGTTCGAACTGTCAAAGTCAGCAGGTTTTTTGCCGCCACCTGTAGTGAATATGCCTGTATTTACACTTCAAATATAAAGTTTTCGATTGTATGCAAATGTAATTGCAGTAAGTTTTAGCCACATCATTGATATCACAATAAAGTACGCTACCACGATCCTTAAAGTGTATGTACATAAATGTAAATGTGTGTGTGTGTGTCCTCCTAGTTATTGTAAATGAGGGCTGACTATTGTTTAGGGGCAAAAGTTTTTTCATTGAAATTAATACAAGTTTCACGAAAAAGAAAAAAAAAACACTTTTAGTTAAAGTAGTGGTTTTACCCTCTACTAATATTTGAGCACTTTTAAGTTCTTTTTTCCCCCTAGAGATGTTGTTAAAGACTTGGCTGTAGTTGGTGGTTTAATAAATATTGGCGTAGGACGACGGATACTCCCTAAAATACAAAAGAAGCCCAGCCAAAAGTTAGTAAGTAGTAGTAGTTAAAGAAAGTAAAGCATTTTGTTTCATGTTCTTTTTCATTTCCTGTTTCCTTGCCTGGATATTTTTTCAGTCTTAATAAAAATACTTTGCAGCCCAACAACAGCAACGTATAATTTTCTTTATATTTTTTACTTTTAAGTAGATTTTTTTGTTGTTGAACAAAAAAATATATAAACGTATGCCTTAGCAACTGTTTGAGTTTTAAAAAAGGAAAGTATCAGGGGATTGCAAGAAGCGAAAAAAAGGAACAAAGAAAAGAAATTTTTTTATGTGAATTTGACATGATTAAAAAAATCTAATTTAGGATTTCGTCATGATTTTGTATACAACTATTAAGGATTTAATTGACTGAAAATCTATGAAATTTAATTCGTTTTCTTAAAAAAAGAATTCACTAAATTATTCAAAGAACAAAAAATTTATAGAAAAATCTGAAAACTGAACATAATTAGCTATGACTCTCTCGAACTATTTATCTCTTAAAGTCAGAAGCGAATCAAGTAAATAATTGATATCTTGCAATTGTGCCGAATCAATCGAAACAAATGGAAATCAGGCAGGACAAAGTTTAAGCAATAAAGCTGGTTGCGTAAAGGCTTCGTTGCTCTTACGTTAACGTTTACGTCACGGACCAGCTGCCCCGTTTTCTTTATCAAACTTATGTATAAAAAGGTACTCTAACGTAAACGTGAAGTGACCTTGGGTTACGAATTAACCTAATAAAATTAATATCTTTCTTCGTTTCTACATATCAGCTGTCTAAGAATTTTATGTTTGTTAATCATAACACGATGCTTTATTTATTCCATTTTTATACAAAACGCACAAATCATTAAAAATGTAGACAGATTTTCTGTTTTCAACACCATTGACACGACACGTACACGTATTTTTAGTAGCTTCGAACTATTGCAGTCGACCGGAACGTTTACCTGTCAGCAACATTTACAGGGTTTGAGTTTAACCCTTAAATGGCAGGGTTCTTAATCAATTTTTTTATTAAAGAAACTGTTTATAACAATTGAACGCCAGCGCAAAATTTTGACTAATTTTTAATTGAAGATTAACCCTTAAATCCATTTGGGGTCTAAATTAGACATTTTTTTTTTTTATAGAAAAGTGCATTTTTTTTATAGAAAAGTGCTGATAAAAAGTAAATGAATGTCTAATTTTGTAATTCTTTTGATTTAAATCAAAGCAATTTGAAACTTCTGTAACATTTACAATAAAATGAATATGTATTTGTAAGTTTATAATTTCCCGGTGCTGTACGGTTTAGTATTTAACCCATAACTGCAACAAGTGTCTAAATTTAAAAATTATTGGTTTAAAGTTTCAGTAAATATTAAAAGTGAACGACAATGCTAAATTTTGTAAATTTTAGTAAAAAAATAATAAATAGCATATTAACCCTTTCATACACTTGGGGTCTAAATTATAACTGAGTAAAAATAGGGCCAGAGAAAACAATAAAGCATAATAAGCAAGTAAACTAATGCTTCATTGAACTGGAAAAAGCTTTTGACACTGTAAGATGGGGTGAAATATGGAAAGTTACTCATTAAGCATATACAAATATATCTATAGATGTTGCCGTAACTACGTCAGAACTGAAAATAATAATAAGTCAGAGTAATTCCCTACAACACAAGATGTTAGGCAAGGGGAAAACCAAACCAACCCATGCCTTTTCGTTATACTGCTCGTTGACATCTTAAAAAATTGCGAACAAAGAATGATGAACTACACGACAAGATACTGCCATTGAAATTTGAACGGAACAACTAAAACAAGTGGAGCAATTCCGCTATCTTGGATCAGTTATAAGTGTTTTTATAATCACAAGACAAAAACAAAAATGCCTGAATATCGGCGGCAGCAGGTCTTAAAAAAAAACCGGTGGTGTCTACCAAAACAAAGCTAGCTGTGTATAACTCTATATATACATCTTGACTTACATGCGGCTGTGAGTCATGGGTACTTACTGCGAAGGCACAAGACCGGATTTTAGCAGTGGAAAAGAAGTAACTAAGAAGAGCAAACGGAAAGACCAGCAAGGACAAACTAAGAAACGAAATGATCTGCTGGCAACTAAGTACAGAACTGCTTATTGAATTAAATCGCTTCAAGCTGAGATGGCAAAGGTGCTTTGCAAGAATATCAGACTCCTGACTGCCTAAATTAACTCTAGTGGCCAGAACAGAAAGGTTAAGAGGATGAGGACGCAGAAGACCAACTTGGCAAGACACTATGGATAACATCTTCGAAGAAAACGGTTTCGACAAAAAAATAGCCAAAACAGCAGCACAAGACAGACATTGAGTCAACACATTTAGGATATAATTCATACTTATGAATTGTATTTTCTAAAAGCTTTTAAGGGTTAACAAGCTCCACCCCTTTATTTTTTATGCTTATTAATTTATTTGCTTGTCAAACAGCGACGAATGCACATGAATGGAAGCTGTGTTGATCTTGTTTCAAATACAGTGTGTTAGATAAGTGACGAGATTTAATAAATATTTTAGTGCTTTTACGAAACTGTCATAAAAGCATAAATGTAGAAGATTTTAGCGGAGTTTTCTTAGATATGATTCTTGGTGGCATATCATAACGTCCAGTGACACAGTGTCCATGGACACTGTGACGCTCCAAAAAGTGTCATAGTGTCCAGAACATTAGGGCCCGTTTTCACGACTAAACGATAGCTAAATGTAGGAAGTTATCGAACAGATAACGAGTTTTAAATTATCACAAGTTCCCTTTAATCTAAAAGTGAAGGATAAGCTAAAGAGAGCAACGTTTTACCTTTAACTTTTGTCTTAAGGTTTAGATTTGCCATTTCTTGCCATTAGATTTTAATAAAAATTGTGCGCTTAGTTTTGCGTGTCACTGTACTTAAAAATTCTCTCACAATACAATATGATTACATATATATTGATTCCTTTAGTTCCTATAAGGAGCATAGGGCCTCTTCATTTACATTGTTTGAGGTTTCGGTAATCATTTGTTTTAAGATGAGTAGCTGATTGGGCTTCTGCATCCGATCCTGGAACTGGGGCTGCCAGCATGGCCTCCAGGCGGGCTGTTGGTGGCAATTGGTTATTTGAAGGCGCCAATCTCTCGCCTTGACGTTCCGAGTATCATTGGCACTCAGAACTTGTTAGGAGTCCGGCGCCACCCGGAAACCCTCTGAGACTCTCCTCCCGGAACCGCTGATTGTCCGCGACTGCATTTGCAGCTGTTCCGTATATCTACGGAACTTTCCACTATCCGCAACCTGTGGACGCGCCCGATAGCACTCAGCTGTGCTTCCATCAGAGATGGCGGGGATTACATAAATAACTTAAAAAATAATGTATTATTTCCGAAAGAATAATAATGCATTCATTGGAATCGAGAAGGTAATTTTATCAGACAAAATAAATTGGCATTGATTGATTACCACGTATATTCCTACATTTGCAGAACATGGAATGTATTGTTTCTGTTCGTGACTATTATTCGTGTTTTTTATATATTTTCTTAATAAAATGTCGTTATTTTTTGCTGCCTTTATATCGTTTACAAATTTTTATAATAAAGAATGCATTACTAAATTCATTCGCAGGGTGCCTTAAAATAATTTATTACAATCCTAACACATATTCCGTGTTAAGAATAATGAATTCTGGAATCAAATATTATACAAAATATGTATTACATTCTCGATTCCTATTGATTACAGTTTCCCTCTGGGGGGATGCTAAACATTTTTGAACATCAATGATCTTAACTAAAAATTAAATCAAGAAAATGTTCTAACCAAACAGTATCTAAAGAGAGACAGTAATATTATTTATCCATATTTTAAACTAGAGATTAACCTCTAAATCCACCTGGAGTCAATTTTTTTTTGGAAAAATGCTGGTATCAACCGAATTTCTTTTAATTTCCATAATTGTTTTAAAGCTTTGAATTATTTTGATATTAATATTTATTTTGTACTTTTAGGATTTTAATATGAATTTTTTAATAATTAATTTCAAAGTACTTCAAGGGTTAAATATTAGTATTTTCCTATGACATTTTTATATTCTAATAATAATTTTTTTCTTTTATTTTTAGGTAAGTCTTTAAAAACTTTAATGGCTCAAAAAATGTTACTTAAAGGATTTGGTAAGAAAGTTTTTATTTGTTTTTTTTTTTTATTAAACTTTAGTCTCCCTATTCATAAATGATATTTAACAAACGTTTATTAGTGGAAATTTTCATAGAGAATTTGTTTCGTTAACCTTTATTAAATTATTAAAATATTATTATGAATACGGGCATAAAAGTTCTATGAGTCAAATTTAAGATTATTCTTTTTAAATTGCATATTTAAGACGCAAGTACAAATTAGTTTTTTTATTATAACACATTTGAAAATGTTATTGACATTAACGCATTGCTGAACAAATGTTAAGTTTTAAGAAATAAAATTAAATTTCTTAAATTGTCAGTTACGACATTTTAAAGATTTTATTGTTTTTTTTTAATTGTTTGCTGAAAAGTTTTCTTTATACGAGTAATAATAAAATGTAGCAAAATTTAACAAAAGAAAACATTAAATTTTTTTAAAATTTTTACTACAACCAAAATGCCGCACACATTCATCCATTTAGTTTAACTAACTTTTTGTTGTTGTTGTATTTTTTTAATTTGTTTTTATTTTTTAAACAATAAAAGTTTAACAAACTTTATGGTTCAGCGCAAGTCGTTCGTTGGGTTTAATACTTTTTTCGAACAAAAGTTTTTAAAAGAGTCAGTCCAATTCTTTTTTGTTTTTTTTTTTTTTTGTTTTTCCCCTTTATAAATATTGACCCTCTTAAGGGGGACTTTTTTTCTTTTAGAGAAAAACCAAGAATATCTTGAAAATATGGAAAAAAATCATCGTGTGATGTAAAAAATGTGTTGGTTTAATTATCATCGTTAAAATCATGAGTAAAATCGTTGATTATTGCGTAAAGCTTTTTTTAAGTTCCGCTCTGGCACAAGTGTTTGCATTTTTAGTCTCTGGTAAATGTGTCGCTGTAGTGTCTTTTAAATGTTTAATTGAACTATAAAATTTTAAGAGGGGAGCCAGTCTGCCAGCCAATAAAGATCATCAAGTAGAATTGTGTTTTTGTTCTTAAATATTAATATTGTATTACGTTTACATGTTTAAAAAAAAAACTCATTAAACTTAAAGTTATTCACCGTAAAACTTCATGATTTTCTATGTTTATGGAGTTATTATGGAAAACGGGCTGCCAGATTCTTGACTTTTTTGTTGAGTTTCCCAATATTTTAGAGAAATCTGCTTAAATTGTAATAAATAGGAAAAGAAAAACAGTATTGTTTAGTCTTTTTATAAAAAGAAAAAAAAAATAACCCTTTTGAACCTTGGGCTATTAAATTTACCCCCAAACAAAATTCTTTTGGAAAATAAACAAAAAAATGAGTCAGTTTTAAAAAAAGTTTTTAAAATACACATTTTTTAAAAAAATATTTAATATATTTTTGTAATTTTTATCTAAGATTTTTTAAAAGCGTAAAATCGGTAACGCTGCTTTCGGCAAGGGCTTGAAACATCTGAGAATCACACATAAGTTAGAAGGTAACCTCGATGAAAAACCGTTCCGTATCAGAATGGCTTTTGTGGCCTCAATTGTGTTTTTAATTATATTTTATAGCGTCTCCCTTTCTTGAGAGGACATATGGGCATTTCCGTCAAAAGGTCCACCGTGACAGAAAATTTAAAAGTTATTAAAATCTGATTATTTTACGATATTGTTAAAGAGAAATATTAAGATTTTAGTTATTTTATAAATTTACCCATAAATTTGTTCACTTAGATAAACAATCAGACTGCAAAGTTGTGCAAACGTAATTTCTTATTTGTGAGAATGTTTTATTGTAAGTTTTCTTTAATATTATCTTCCTTAAAAGAGGTGATATTTGATGAAAATTATTCCAAAAATATTTTCTTACATGGTCTGTAATCTAAGGAAGAGTTCGAAGAGAAATATGTTATTCGGGTTAACGGTAAATTTTTATTTTTAGTTAATCATTATTCAGTTAAATTATTATGGAAAAAATTTCTCGTTCGAAATGTCACGTATCGAACCAGATTTTGGCTTAAGCAAAAAAAAAAAAAAAAAATACAGAAGATTTTAAAATTCTGAAAGTAGTTTGACTAAAAAATTGTGCCAGGTTTTGCTGAATTACGCCTTTTTATACATGGCTACAAAAACTACTTCTATTTTTTCAGGTTCGAACCGCTACTTCTTTTGCCATTATCTTTGACCAAGAATAGCGCCCCCCATAAACTTTAGCGTAGATAATAGTGCTTTCTTAGTGCTATAATTTAAGGGTTAAAAGAACGTAAAAATATTTGTTATTTAAAATGTTATTGCATTTTTGATGCGTACGACTGTCACGTTCAACACTTTGGAATTACCCATGGCACATAAATGCCAAAATTTATGTTTCTAGGTTTTAACAAAAAAGTACCAACTTTTTTCATCTTATAGATTCTCAATCACTCAGGAACATGCACCCATAATTTTATGTTTCTAAGTTGAATATTATAGAAAATTCAAAAAGTTCCACATGTAAAAGAAAGAGATTAATGGAGAGAAAAAATGTATCAAAAAGAGGAAATACGGGAAATACGTGAAATTTATGGTGTTTTCTTTTCTACCAAAAAATATGACATTTTATTTAAAAAAAAAATGCAATTTGGTGTCTGTTTCTTAAAAACTTTGCTCCCGAAAAGGATGAGTTTTTTTATAATAAAGCCACCCTTTTCGGGAACAAATATTTCCCGTATTTCCCCCTTTTTGATACTTTTTTTCTCCCCATTGAAGTATCAGACATTTCATTATTGTAATGGAAGCCCATAATTTAATCCGTATATATCAATGAATGAAGAAAATGGTTTTTTTTTAAAGTACCAAAAATAGGTACAATTTTCACCCCTTAAACTTTCGGATAGCGAAAAAGTACCAAATTTATGTTTCTTTTTTTTAGATAAGTTACGAATGTGACATAATTTAAATTTCTATGTTTAATAGTTTAAAAGATAGATGGGGTGACAAAAAAGTTCCATAATGAAAGTTTAACCTGTTTACTCCCCAAATGGCCGAATTTCAAAAAAAGTACTAGACACCTGGCCGCTTTTTTTTTGTATTTGCCACTTTTGTTGTACTTCTAGAGGCCGATAATACGTTGCGTTTCATCCACAAGGTGATCCAGATTCATGTAATCTCTTGAGTCGTCTAGTAGTTTCAGTAGGCGTATACGAATGTCGTTATCCCTGCTGGACTTGAGGCCCAAGACGAAAATAAGGCATTTAAATTGGTTGTTTTGCATTGCACTCAATTTAAATAATTCACACTGTAGGTTAACTCTACTTGCGTATTCTCCAAAATCCTCGCTGTCATCTTTTGTAAGTTGTAAACATTTGAATCGCTGGCTCACCTCAGTATCGATTTTCCCGAAAAGTTTGCTTTAAGAGTCATCTACGATGGTTTCTTAGGTAGTACATAATTTAATATTCGAATTTCCAAAAATCCCGTTTTAGTGGATCGATTTGGTGAGATACGAATTTCCGGTCCAAATTCGAACTTTTTAGCTTTAGGCGTTTAGGCAGTGCCGTGATGAATCAATCTACCAGTAAGTAACGTTACAATTTTATATATCGATCATTTTCTGGATTGTTGACTTCATCTATCACTTATGCATAGTAAATCATTCTAATGGAGATAAAGTAAACTCAACTCTTGAGAAAGGAAAAAAGTTCATTTTCCATTTCCAATTACAACTTGAAAGTCGTTATATTGTCAGCTCATTATTTGTTTGACCTACCGACCATTTAAAGAAAATAAATAAATTAGGTGTAGGGTATACAGTATTGTTCGAAACCTAAGCAACTTGTCTTGATAAAGTAATCAAAGCATTATATTATTACCATAGTATAATAAGTACCAGGCATGTTCATTAAGGAGAGTTTTCATTATTTACCCATGTAATGTCAAAATAATTTATTTGATTTTTGACGCTTGTTTTATTTTTTTCCATATTTTCGTTTGTTTGACGTTATATGGGTTTTGAAATTGAGAACAAAATTTCTAATGACTATACCTTGTACTTATTCTACCATGATTATTACTATAAAAAATAATAGAAATTTCAGATTGGATATTAAAAAGCTTACTCGAATTGGACTGTAGCAAAATGGAAAACTGTTTTATTTAGCGACAAGACTAAATTTAACTTGTTAAATTAAGGTGGAGTATACCACTCGAAAACCAAAGGGAATGGTAAACATATAATGGTAACATCCACCTTATTGTATAGTCACAATAAGCCATGGAAGCGGAAATGTAATGGCGTGGATCCGTTTTTCTAAGAGTGGAGTTAGCATTTTTGTTGAAATACATACAAAAATGGACCGCTTCCTTTCAAGGGACTTGTTAGCCAACTACGTTCTTTAATGAGCCAAATGGAAAATGCCACTTTTATTGGAGTTTCAATATGACAATGACCAAAAACACTTGCCAAAACTAATCAAATATTATTTGCCTGGTAATAGGATTCGAGTCTTGGATTGGCCAGCTCAATCACCAAAGTTAAATCCCATAGAGAACACATTTTCGGCATTCTGAAGCGCCAGTGGTAGCTGATCGTTTCAAAAATAAGCAGGAGCTGTTGGATGGCTAAAAATTAGTGTGGATATCAATGTCATCAACAATTTCAACAAATCTTATTGATTCTATGTCAAAACGATGTGCGGAGGTCATAAGAAACAAAGGCAAATTATACGAAGTACTGAAAGTTGATTAAGTTTCGAACAGTTATTCTTAATTTTTACTTGTTTATTTCTTGCAAGGGAATAAAGTTAAATTTTTGTAGTTAGTATTAGAAAGTAGTTGCATAATATAATAAAAATTAACTGTGTTATTTTTATTAAATCTATTAAAAAATAAAATGTAAGACTTTTATTATAATGTCACGAAAAGTTGCTTAGGTTTCGAACAACACTGTATATTTCTGAATCCAAAACCTGTTTCACGAAACTTTTTATGGTTTCTGAGATATTAAGTATAAACTTTGCTCCATATCAATTGTTTTAAAGTTAATTGGGTATTGTTTTGTTCAACACGCCGCTGTTGGGCGATTGCAGCAAACTACTCATACAAAAACGTAGAAAATAAATTTCACTATTGCTTTGCTTCATTGCCATAAGCAAAATAAAATGACAACAAGAAAATAGATTTCACTCCTGCTTCGCTTGATTGAATTAAAAAAAAAGTAGTTAAAGCAAAAGAAAAATAAAATGACAACAACTCAATACACAGCAGTAAGTATACGTATGCAGCACAAAAAGCTACTTTTAATTAAAAATAAATTTAGAAAAGTAGCTTATGCGGCACAAAACAATTATTTTCACTACTAACTTCACTCATGAAATTTTACAAAAACTAAAATTTATGTTCAAAACATGTGCCGGAAGCTCTAGTTAAAATACAAAAAAATTCTATCGGGTATATAATCGGAAAACTTCTTGTAAACCTTCGTTGTCGTTTTTATTCACTACGACTTTTTGGCATATGCGCGATAAATAGATAAGAAATATTTTTTAATCTTAATTTACATGAACAGCCAGCCAGCCAGACGGACGGGCGTCGTTAGATCGATTCAAAGTCGATCGGTATACTAAAAGGTGGGTCAAGGACCAATATGTTAAGGTGTTACAAACATCAAGACAGACGTACAATACCCTCTCCACTATTGTGTTGTGGGAATAAGAATAACGGAAAATATTTGAATTTTTTTTAAGGAAAATAGTTTTGTACTTTAATCTTAAAAAAGCGTTTAATTTATGCTTCAGTGTGCGTAAATTACATTTCTTTCTTGAAAAACCACTGACTTGCACAGTTTTACTAATAAAATTTAACAAAATTTCCTTAAATAAGTTAAAAAATGCGTTTTTCGGATAATTTTAATAAAACAGAAAACTCAGCAACTTTTATTTCCTACCTCTGGCAACTCCTTTCTACTTGAATGTTCTTGTAGTTCACTTTTAGTATCTCCTCCATATTCCTTTTCTATTAAAGTTTTTGTTATTTTGATGATTATGGTCGTGGGGTTAGCTGTTTATTTTCTGTTGTCATGAACGAAATTGTTGTTGCTTGCTGGTTGCTCTAGTGGAGCGCTGATCAACATTACAACATGAGAGTGGAGTGAGTCTGAGACGACATAAAACGGTTACACGTATGATTTTTTTCTTTTTGGTGAACCTGCTATTTGGAATTCTTTTTTTTTGGGTTCTGGTGGTACTTAGAATACATCTACAATTTCTAGATTGTTGTTGATTTTGATGTTTTTGTGTTTTATTTTGGCCAAAGGTCAATCACTTGTTTTTGAACTCAAATTTAAATTGCTTATGTGAGAAGTTTTCAGGAAAAGTATTATTTTAAAGCAACAGTTAGATTTAAAGCGTTTTTTTTTATCTATTAAGGTGAAGTGGGGAACATTAATGTTATATTTTAATCAAAAGTTGGTTAAGCAGATTAAGTATTTGGGAACTATGTTCACTTTCTGTTTGAAATGTTTCTTTGAACTGAAACTTTTTCTAGGAGAGTTTCTAATCCTAAAGCTTATCCGGTATGGTAAGATATCTGACAGGGATATGCCCATTATTACCGATAGTAAAGCGGTCCCTTAAAAATGCTTACCACATCGAAAATTGTCCAAGAATGCCCGATGTCTCTAAAGGAGATAGCGAGGCATTGAGTGGTGACCCTTAAATGGGCCCGTGAAAAGATTTGCATGCATCGAAACTGTATGGCTGACTCGTTGGCACATGCTGATGCCACTTCAAATCGAAACGGTTCAAATTATGACGTACGTGTTTCACTCCTGAGAATTAAGCAACTTATTGCACGCAAATTTTATCTTGTTGACATTCAGAGATAATTTGTTGAAACTACCTGTGGGAAAATTAAAAACATCTCGTCCAGATGAAAAAAATACTCTGCGAGCTTTAAAACTTTCCAGACTTCAACTCAAGAATTTAATTGCGGTTATAACTGGCCACTGGCCCATTAAGAAATATTCCCAAAGGCTGGGATTCCATTATTTCTTTAGAAGTTGCGGCGATAAGAAGGAGTAGGAGTCAACGGAACATATTCTCTGTCATTGCCCGGCATACGGAGATCTAAGACTCAAACTGTTTGGCCAAAGAACCCTAAGCGACTAAACTCGTCTTTCAGACATTGATTTCAATAGAATCCACCTCTTTATTGAATAAACCGGGTGGCTGAATGCGAATGTCAGCAGCCAGGTATCATAGGACTCCTAGGAGTCGGTGAAACTAGACACACATGCCCATTTACGTTCTAATCGTTATATTTCTCCAATAGTTTTCCTGAACTGGTTAGAAAAAATCTGACATTATTAACTCTTTAAAAGTTTAAACATTCTGTTCATAACTCTTCTCTGAAAATCCAAATTTACTGAGAAAAACTTTTATTTTTAGCATTTATAATAAAGTAAAACCTTCTTTAAAATTGATTTAAGAAAAGCTTTAGATCCAAATCTTCATATGAGATAAAAAAACTTGATCTATAAAATTTTGTCGGAAAAACATATTAAAACAAGCTTTTGGTTAAAATTAACATTTTCTGAAGAAACAAAACATCCGACCTGATCCTTCAAGTTTTGTGCAAAGTTTTTCAAACAAGTTTTTAATTACAACAAATTTTTGAAAAATGAAACCTTCTTAATTCGGATCCTAACCATCTTCTGGAAAATATATAGAAAATATAGCTTAAATTAAAAATTTTTTTAAAAAAGCTTTAAATAAATTTCTAATTGCAATTTTTTTTTTAAATTAATTCAGATCAGATACTAAAATTGCTTTAGGAAAATCGTTTTGAAAAAGCTATTTTCCCCTTAAAATAATCATTTTGATTTGATTTTAAAACTTCTCGGAAAAAGCGTTTTCAAACGTCCCGATGCGATTAAATAAATTTCTAATTGCAATTTTTTTTTTAAATTAATTCAGATCAGATACTAAAATTGCTTTAGGAAAATCGTTTTGAAAAAGCTATTTTCCCCTTAAAATAATCATTTTGATTTGATTTTAAAACTTCTCGGAAAAAGCGTTTTCAAACGTCCCGATGCGATTTTTCGATAAAGCTTCTGATTCAGACAGGTTTTTTTTTATATACAAAAACGTCAAATTTAATTCAAAATTTTTTTCCAAAAAATGTTAAATAACTATTGATTTAAAAATTTTCTAAAAAAACAAGCTTTTGATATGAACTGAAAAACTCTAGGAAAAACTTTTTTTCCTACTACACATTTGCTTAAATAAGACTCGCGTTCATTAGAATTTAATGACTATGAGAAACGTTTCTACTTTAAACAGTTCTTTGTGAAATACAACCGTCTGAGGGTGTGGAGTATTCTGTGTATCATCACTTCGAACTAACCTTTTCAATTAAGGGTTATCGTACATTATGGTGATGCTAGTTACCAACACAGTCTATGCGGAGTCCTTAGGACCGGCCACCTAACCTCACCTAACCTTACCATCTGCTCAGTTCGCAGAATTTCTTTGAGAAAATCTTTTTTTTAAAGCCTTAAATTGTACGACTTTTCTCAATAGATCTTGTTAAATAAAGGTAATTCTTTTGTCTAGTTCCTAAAACTTTTATGAGAACAACATTTAAAGTAAACCTTTTATCGAAACAATTCTCTTCGGTTTAGATATGATTAATTACTCATTATTTCTACCAAGCAATAGTCTCTTAGACCTTTAGCCCGTCATAGTAAAACAACTCACAGTTTTTGGCAGGAATCGAACCCGGAACTCTCGCACTGATAGATTAGCTTGCTATCAAATGGACTACCGGGGCACCCTTAAATACAGAACCTTTCTTCAAGAAAAAACTTTAAAAAACCTTTTGATTGTAAGATTAAAAAAAAAAACAGTGCAATAAAAAACTATTAAGAAAGTTATCTGGTTTGTATCTTAAACAGGGATCTTCAAACACACACATTGATGTACTTTAGCAGTGTAAGTGAGAATAGAGAACCACGTAAGCAGTGTTGCCAAAAGACTTCTGTTGTAACACTAAATTAGTAGAAAATTCTTAAAAAATGTTTATGTGTAAAAGCTTAAGCCTGGTGGGTCGTCCTAAGAACAACTTAAAGAAAAAACAAGTGTAGGCCGCATTGTAAACCGTGAACCTAACCTGGAATAGAACCAAGAGAGCAGCATTTAACAGAACTCGATGGAGATCAATTGTGGAGTCCCTTTGTTCCTTTAAGGAGTTTCGTGGATGAAAAATAATGAGCACACGTAGGTGTGAGCTTTAAAGAGAAAAAAGCACTGATCTAAAACTTCTCAAAAAAAAAGGCGTTTGAGATAAGCTTATTCTTAATGCTAAATTTTTCTTAAAAACGTGTATTACTCGCTTAGAAAAGCTTTTCAGAAAAACTTCTGGGGCCTAATTCTGGCAGTCGTGATCGAGTAATTTCTCGATTCGAAAGCAATTTTATTTCAGTCGATACTGAACGAATCAAAATTAATTTTTCAGTATAGTGAAACTCAAATTAATGCTTTACAAAACTGAAAAAATAATTCCAATTCGTTCAGTATTGACTGAAATAATTAGGTTTTAAATTGCTTTCGAATCGAGAAATTACTCGATCACGACTGCCAGAATCAGGCCCCTGATCTCGTTAAAAAAAATTTCCTTTCTAATCCAAACATTTACTAAAAAAAAAAATGCTTTTTAGAAAAGCAACGCTTTAATATTTTTCAGAAAAGCTTATGTTTCGTTATTTCTTAAAGGAAACATCTGCATTTATTCTTTAGGCTCCCATGTCTTTCCATTTTCTCTTCTTTATTCTACTCTTCATTACCTTAAGTTTGAATGCATTTTTCATGTCGTAAATTAAGTTTATTTTCTTTTTTCTTACGTTTTTTTCGATTTTTTTTTTAAACACATGATGCACGTGTATGTAATTGTATTAAGTAAGTGAATGAGAGAGAGAGATACTCGTACTGAACGTTGCAAATGCATGACTTGAATAATTGCGAAAATATTTTATTTCTTTGTATTTAATTCCAAATAAAAATGCAAAAAGCAAAACCATAAAAAAAATAAAATAAAATGGGAAATTAATAGACAAAGCCCAGGTGTTGGTGTGTTGTGTTAACATGTGTAGAAAACTTTTAATTAATTTTTATGTAAATTAAACAACAACAAAATTATCTTACTTATTTAATGAGGGAATTATTAAAATAAAAACAAACATGCACTAGGAATTGCTTAAATAAAGAATTCCATTTAACGTAAAAAAAAAATAAAAAACTAGAATCTTGGCGAGAACAACGTAAGAAAGTAATCCTGACAGCTGAAAGTAACAGCATCTTCTTTTCATTTTAATTTATAACAGTTTTTTATTGAATTATCTTTTTTTATTTTGCATACAGCGTTTTTGTTTAAACTGTGAATTACATATTTGCTTCCTGAAGTCTAATAAGTATTCCCATTATTATTATTTTTTGTTTGTTTTATAATTTTAATTGATTTTTATTACTTAAGGAAGTTAAGTTTCTTTGTTTTAACAAATACCCCACTATTGCATGTAAAATTGCTTTTAATATTTCATCAGTTTGCACCGATGGTAACAAATAACAAATTGTTTATTTGTTAAAAAAGAAAATTTAAAGCAAAAGAAAAAAATTAAAATAACGACATAACTGAGATTTTTAAAATATAAAAAATTATTTAAATTAAAAATAAAAAAAAAAAAATCGGTAAGATATTTTCGAAGAGGCTGTAATTCTCCATTTGTCCTCTTTTGATCCTAGTTTAAAAAAAAATAAAAAGCCTATATTTCCAATTTCATCAAAATCAGTTCAGCTTGCTATTTAAAGCGTAGAAAACGCAAAAGTCACTTTCGCATTCGGTCAGGGAACGGTCGAGCGGACATAAAGACTAGAGAGTGAACAGCGTACTCACGTTAAAATGGCTTTGTTTGCATTTAAGTACGAAAACTAGACTCAAAAGAAAAATCAATCCATCCGCACTCAAAACAATCCGAAGCGGTATTAAAAGTACGGTGAGTACGGATATTCTTGAAAGATACAGAAAGATAGATTCAAGTACGGATTTTAAATCACGAAAAACTTAACTTATCCATATTCAATCCCGATTTCGTACTTGAAATAATCCGAAAATGAGATTGATTTGAATAAAACTTAAAAAATTTTATAATTTTTGAATCAAGCGAATTTTAATATTGATTCAAAAATTATAAAATTTTTTTAATCCACATTCGTAAAGGTTGGTTAAATTTCAAGGGCCGATGTTGATTTTGAATAAAACACAAACTATTTAGGAAATTATTGTAATTTTATTTTATTATGATATATTGGTATTACTCAATTATGTATGGACAAAATATCGGCCAAATGGGCGCCGCGACCACGGCGGCACACCTCCATCCGATGGTCCAAATTTTTGATGACCCTGAGGCATAATGGAGGTTCTATGCCGTTAATGTGCCGAATTATCTCATCCTTTAGCTCTTGAATTGTTGCTGGCTTATCGACGTACACCTGTTCTTTCAAATAACCCCAAAGAAAAATGTCCAACGGTGTCAAATCACATGATCTTGGCGGCCAATTGACATCGCCATTACGTGAGATAACACGGCCGTTGAATTTGTTGCGCAAAAGAGCCATTGTTTCGTTAGCTGTGTGGCAAGTGGCACCGTCCTGCTGAAACCACATATCGTCCACATCCATATCTTCCAATTCGGGCCATAAAAAGTTCGTTATCATCTCACGATAGCGAACACCATTCACAGTAACGGCCTGACCGGCCTCATTTTGGAAAAAATACGGCCCGATGATGCCGCCAGCCCATAAACCGCACCAAACAGTCACTCTTTGTGGGTGCATTGGTTTTTCGACAATCACTCTTGGATTATTATTTGCCCAAATGCGGAAATTCTGCTTATCGACAAATCCACTGAGGTGAAAATGTGCCTCATCACTGAAGATGATTTTCTTCGAAATTTATCATCCATTTTCATAATAAGTCTGGATAACTTTAACACGTTGTTGGATTGTGTATCTCTCCATGGTTCAAATTGAGTAAGTCTGAAATAGAGAAATGTCAAATAAAATTCGGAAAAAACTTGGCGTTTAGGTGTGGTTCACATTCAACATCGGCCCTTACAATTTAACCACCCTTTACTTAAAAAATCCGAAAATGAGATTGATTTTAGTAAAACTAAGATTGAATAAATCTCCAAATGCGCTTGATTCAAGTTTTATACAGGCCTGTCACAGAAATTAATTTCAATCGAAAGTGGAAGTGATTTCGTATCTTGCTTCACATAAAAGGAAATTACTTCCAAATTCGTACTCGAAATAAACCAAAAGTGAAATTAGAAGGAGAATTTTACTATGGTTGATTTACTTACCCGTTTTACACCTTACAGAATTGCAATTATAAAACACCAGCAACATTCCCGATATGGTTTTTACTTTACAAACTTAATGTACATAGATAACTGAAAATATAAACTAAATGAGAAGCAAAAGTTCTCAATTTTACTTTTTAAACATGAAAATAATATGTTGTCGTCTTGTTCGGTTGTTTTTGTCTACAACAAACTTTGGTAAGTTTAATGAGATGAAAACGCTCACTTTGTAATCTTACGCTCAGAGTGGCACTACCAACGAAAAGTGGAACCTTTTTTTCTTGATTTAAGAATTTTGTACTTATTTTAAGAAATTCCGTGATGGATTTTCTAAAGAAATCCCATTAAGGATTGTTTTAAGTATGTTTTAGTGTTATTCGTAATTGAATTTTTGAGTACGACTCGTACTTAACCCTTCTGCATCCCTTGGATATGTGCCCTTCCTATCATCCTTTGGGTCAATATGACCCAACAATAAAATGTAAACAACATTTCATATTTAAGTAAAATAAAAAATAAAAGCGATTTTATGGATTATTTGACTGAAAAAATTATTTGTCGATGATTCTGAATGAAGATGAACTCAATTCAATTATATCCAATAGGAAAAGAATTTTAAAGTGGAAATTAACTTGCAATATCGCTTGTTGGGTCATATTAACCCAAAGGATATTAAATGTCTATAAATCGTGTTTTTAAATGGAAAAAATTTTAATTTTGTTATTCTCATTTTTATTTAATTTTATAATTTTCGTCCCCGTAATGGATAAATTAAAGTTTCACCTCCATATTTTCTATTTAAAGGGACAAATTTTGCGTTTGAAAACCAAAATTGGGTCAAATTGACCCAAGGAGTGCAGAAGGGTTAAAGTAACTATAAAAAACTTAATTTATTCCGAGTGTTTTTCTTTCTGCGAATTGATTTTATAGATCTCTTCTAAAGCCATAATTAATATTTTCTGAGTACTGGAGGATTAGCGCCCCTGGATGCTCACCTGAGCACTTTAGAGGAACCTTCCATTCATCATTTTATTGAAAAAAATGTTAAAACCGGACCGGTAGTTCCGGAGATTAACTCTTACAAACATAGAAACATACAAACTTTTCAGCTTTATAATACTAGTAAAGATAGGTTCCGGTTACAAATGAAAAATTATATCGGCACTACTGGCTCTTTTACCAAAATTCTCAATCACGATTTTCAATAAACTGTTCTCAATTGTTGATATCTGCTCGATAATGTTGTTTTTAAGCTCTTTAACTGTTGCGGAATTATTGCTGTACACTTTCGATTTCAAAAAAACCCCAAAAAAAAATAGTCTAAAGATGTCAAATCGCATGATCTTGGTAGCCAATTCAGTCCTCCTCTACGAGAAATAATACGTTTTTTGAACTCTTCTTTTAAAAGATCCATTGTGTCTCTTGCTGTTTGGCAAGTGACACTATCCTGTTGAAACCACATATTCTCTACGTCTAAATCTGCGATCGGCAAAATCAGGGCGCCGCGTTTTCTCTTCTATTAAGTCCGTGTGTACACACATTGAAGATAATTTAAAAACCACATATCTAAAATTCAAACAACGTATGCATTCGCAAAATGTAATAGTATAGGTTGCCGATCGCAGGTCTTTATCACAAAATTTTTCGCCACAAAAAGCATCTCAAAAAAACTCTTTAGTTCTGCTTTGTTGTTATTTCAATTGTTTGCTGATTAACAAACACACACACAAAAGCTAATATGTGATGGCCATCACTGCTCTAAAACTAAAGTAATCTTTATTTTCTTTTATTTTGTCTAAACTTACTAACCCTTTTAGAACTATAATTGGTTATACAACTACCTGACCTTTAAGCTACACACTTAACCTAAGCAATTACACAATATAACAATTAAATCCTTTCGCACACTTCATATCCTTACAGGTAAAAAAACTCAATTTGACGTAGATTGCGTAAATGTGTTGGGTAAATTTTTTACTTCTTTATTTACTTAAAAATTATAATTGTTGTTGTACTAAAAAGAATATTTCTGTGTGGCCAAGTCATGTTAATTTCAACATTTTAGTTACACCCCTTCTTCTTTGTTTCAAAATTGTTACACAAGGAGTTTTTATTTGTTGTTTTCTTTTATTTTTTTTTTGTTTCAAGAAACCACAATAATTTAATTTACATGGTTTCAAGGTAATTTGATATAAGAAAATTTAAATAAATAAAACAAATAAATGCCCAGATGCGAGCAAAACTTACAAAAAAATAAAAAAACCAAACGGGCGGACGAACATTTGAACAGTCGTATGGTTTTTGCAAGTTTATACTTTGTGTGGAAAAACATTATTCTTCTAATGACAAAAACATTTATTCATTGACATTTAAGGAAACTTTGCTAGAAACTTTAAAAACAAAAAGCGTAATGTATGGAATATTGGCGGAAAAAAATCGAAATAAGAAACATTGTTGGAAAAATAATACCGAAAAAATTTCATTCAATACCAGTCTAATGACTAATTGCTAAATTGAAACAAAGTTTAAAGGTTTCTTATACAAGAAAAAAAAAATTTAAACAAAAAGTTACAATTTATGTTTATTTTCCTAAAATCATTTAAATTCATTAAAGATATTCGAATTTAAGTAAAAACAGTTAAAATTTATTTTCGAAATTGACTTGAAACTGTTATTGTTAGAAAACAAAATCATTTTTGTCTTTTTTTAATTCAAGTTTCCTAAATTAAAAATTGTTTTCAGAATTTCGAAATTAATTTGTAAAAATTCGAAATTCAATTAAAGGCTCAAAATGTGGAGTTTTAACGTATATGGTAAGTATTTACTTAAATTTTGTGGATAATATAAAATATTTGTAATTATAAGTGCTTTTAAAATTTTCGAAATTAAGTTCGAAAATTCTCACATTTTTTATTAATATTATCAATATATAAACATTTAAATAATTTAATTTTTATTTTTATTTTATTTATATTATAATTTTAGTATTTTCGAAAACTTTTAAATAAAGTTCGAAAATATCGAAATTTAATAAGAATTATAAACTTGAAATTGAAACTTTTTATGTATATTGCAAATGCTTTTATTTTTATTTAATTTTTATTAATTTTTTTTATTATTATTTTGGCCACATTGAGTTCGAAAATTTTAAATATAAATACTTTATTCAATATCGGGGCTTAAAAGAAAACTGTTATATTCTTGCTAACAGTTTTATATTTATATTGCAAATACTTTAATTTTTATTAAAATAAATTTTTAATGTTATTTCGAATTATGTTCGAAATTTTCAAAATTAAGTGCAAAAAATTTTATTAAAAAAAAAAAAAAAAATTAAAAGCTGTCGTAGTTTTTTATTTAAACTTTTTAGTTATTCTTATTATTTTTAAAAGTTTCGAAATCATTTTAGAAAAATCTTTAATTAAAATAAACTTAAACTTCAAATCTGGTATTTCAAAAAAACATAATTTATATATATTTAGTAAAGTCTTCCATGTTACTATTTAATTAAATGTTTATTTAATTTAAAATATTTCGAAATTAAGTTTGAAAAATTCGAAGATGATCAAAATAGCATAAACATAAAATGGAAGTTTTTAATTGGACTATGAATATCAAGTTTTTGTTAAATTAATTTCTATTTTTTTACTTTTGAACTTAATTTCAAAATTTTTGAAAATATTTTAACGAAATAAAACTTAAATTAAAGTATTCAACGCATTTATATGAAATATTTTGTTAAAACTTAAAATATTCTGCATTAATTTGAATTTCGTAATTTTTTTTTTTACTTTCGAAATTTTCGAAAATATCTAAAACAACCTTAAAATTTAAAAATATTATAAAATGCTGTATATGAATGAATTTCATATTATTTAACACTTAAATTTTTTCAGAATTTTGTGTTTTTATTAAAAATTATCTTTAGCAAATTTTAAATTATTAGTTGAAAAATTCGAAATTGAATAAATTTATCAAAATCTATACTTTACAATGAACATTTTAAGTGTTTTAATCAATCTTTGAAAATTTCGAGATTAAGTCCGAAAATTGTGAAATGTAAACAAAAGCTGGAAAACCGGTGTTGAAAGGAAAATAATTAAGTTCTTTTTTTATTAAAGTAAAAATAAAGTAAAAATTTTGAATTTAAGCTCGAAAAATTTGAAAGTAAATTACAACCTTAAAACTTATATTTAAAGCTATTTTAATCAGCAAATGTATGTTTTTCTATGTTTATTAAATTAGAATTAAAATGTTTTAAATATTTTTGCCTTTTTCGAAATTTAATTAAAATAAAATTCGAATATAAAAAAGGCTTTAAATCAATGCCTAATGTTAAAATAAATGATTATTTAAAAAAAATCTATGTTTAAGTTGTAAGAAGTGTACGGAAAGCTTGAAATATTCGATATTTTAAATAAATCCTTAAAAAAATTCCCTAACAAAAATGCCGTAATATCATTTACATCAATAATAATCGATTAGTCGTTGGAAAAAGAACCCAAAAAGCTAAAATGTTTGTAAAAAACACAATTTAATGCAAGTTAGTGAGCGTATGTTTTGGTTTTTCTATTTCTTAGTTTTTCATTAATCAGCAACTTTGGCAACGTTTTTTGGTTAGGGGGTTTTTCATTACCTTATTTATCTTATTTTTCAAAAACATTAACGTTGCTAGTAGTACGTATGGCTATAATCAAGCTGCCATTTACTACAAATAATTGCTAAATTTAAAATGTTGCATTAAAAAGACATTAGAGACAACAAAACACCCACCCACCTTGAAAATTGCCAAGATTTGTAGCTGAGATGGTGTTGCTGGTACTGAGATGTGGAGGTGCTGGTCTTGACTTAGTGAGGTGTTATTACAGTGTAATTTTCAATTCTTAATTCTAAGTATTTAATTCTCAATCACAATTTGAGTTGCTCATGTAACCATCCAACCAACAAAAGCCAATATCGCATGTTGCCTAAAGGTGTGAAACAATGTTTTATTTATATTTATGACGACAGTTCAGAAGATGATAATGTCGGTGACTAGATCATTGATTTAGAAGATGATGACTTTGATGAGCTGTTGACGATGATCGCAGATGGTATCAATAGAAAAAAATCAAGCTTTTTTTGAAAAAGAGGAGTGTTTTTGTTTAGTTTTTTTGATAATATTTTTAAATTAACTTTGTTAATGATTTTTTTAATGTTTATGCAGGAAAATAAACACGAATGTTAAAAATAAAATGCAAGTAACACACTTTTTTAACAATATTTAGAAAAATAAAAATTTAAAGACTTAATTTTAATTTCGAATTTTTGATCTTAATTTTGAAACATTTTTAAATAAGGTTTAAAAGGCATAAATAAATAATTTTTGCAAGATCAAAAATATGTAAATAAATAAATTAAAGCTTAAAGTATTCGAACTTAATTTCAAATGTTTATAATGCCAAAAAAAATTTTTTAAAAACATAAATAAAGCGTTTTTTACGCTTGAGATTAATATTAAAGTTTTTATTTTGGTTTCAAATAAGTTAGTTAAAAAAAGTTGCATTAAAAGCATTAATATGCAATTAATTAACTCGTAAAGACAATTTTTAAGCTTTTAACATAATTTCGAATTTTTTAAAATTTCGCTCGACATTTTCGAAATTCTTAAAAATACTGACATTCTACATTAAAATCCTCGGTAGCTCTTTGCAACTATTTTTAAGGCTTATATTTTGATTTCGAATTTTTCGAGATTGATTTCGAAGTTTTCGAACATTACTAAAAATCCTTAAATTTATGAACAAAAGCATTTTTAAGTTATAAAATTAATTTAACACTAAACTTAATGGTAAAAACAAATTAAATTGCCTTTTTGTTTTTGAAGTTCTTGAGTTTAGTTTCAGATTCTTAAAATGAACCTTCTTTTGCCGTTATTATTGTAAGCCTTAAGAGTTCGCCTTAAGTTATATTTCAACTGCCTTTTTATACATATTTTTATTCTTTTCCCGCAATTTTATCTTCTTATTTTTTTCTCTTCAGATCTTACTTTAGTTAAAAGTTCAAGTTGAAATATTTCCTTCTTTTAAAAAATTAAAAAAAAAAAAAGAAAAAAATACTGAAAAGAATAGTTGCATTACGACGAGCTTTAATATTACTATGACGTTATTGTTGTTATTATTATTGTTATTTTATCTAACAATAAATAATATACGAGTACATCTGACTGTTGCAAGAGCAGTTAAAGTTGTAGTAGTAGTAGACCTCATTTTAAGCCAGTTGTGTTGTAATAAGACCTACTTTTAAATTTGTATTTTTTTTTTGCTGCTGCCGTTGCTACAAAATGTGTCTGTTTTGGTGCAGTTGCAATAGAAAATGTTGCAGTTTTTGCTTCGAAAAGCATGCGAATGATGGCGATGATGATGGATGCACTTAAAATGCAATGCAACGAAAACAAAAAATGGAAATATATAGTTGAATGTTATGAATGAAATTAAACACATAAAAGTGGGGCATGAAAGAATGCTGAAGGAAAAAACTTAAAAAGAAATAAACTTAAAAAAATTTTTTATGAAAAAAAAGTTAAAATTGTGTGAATGTGAGAAAATATTTTTTTTTTTGTTGTTTTTATTATAAACAAATAGAACGAACAGCAATAGGAATTTGTTAAAATAAAAAAATGAGATTTACATTTAAATATATTTATGTTGCTGTTTAGTTAGATATTAGAAAAATAATTAGATATTAAATGCCATAACCAGACATTTATAATTGAATAACACTTTATTTTCACATTTACAAATATTTTGTTCAATATAACGAAAAGGGAATTCAATTTGCATTCAAAAATCTGTGGATAGATATAAAAAAAACTAATGTTAATTTTAATTTTAAGAGAATTTGACACAAGAAATTTTAAGTCTAAAATAAATCTCTTTAAAAAAATCGGAAGTTTTTCAAAGTTACAAAAATTTTCTTCAATAAGACGAAATATTATTAAAATTTTCTTTAGTTGCAATCTTTAGATAAACACTAGAAAAACATTAAAAATAATAAATGCGGTTTAATTTTAAACCAGTAAATTGAATCCTTATTAAAACCCCAACAACTATGTTTACAATTCTATAACTACGAATATTTTGTTCAATATCACAAAAAATTATTTTAGTTGTCATTCAAAGTTGGACATTAGATAACTAATAAAATAAATAATCACAAGATAGACATTTTAATACTAAACTGAAATCGAAAATAAATTGCTATAGTTTAAAAGTTACGAATATTTTTTCAATATGACCAAAGGTTATTAAAATTTAAAAAAAAACAGCTATAAAACTAATTAGATATTAGATAACTAAAAAGAGTTTGAAGCAAAATATAAAAACTCTAATGTAATTGAATCACTTTAGTTCAACATGACGTAACATTCGGCTTTCGTTTATTCGAAAATTTTTAATTTGTACATCAATAAGTAAACGTAGTATATTTTATATACACAGTTTTTATGTTGATTGACAACGTCAAAGATTTATTAAGAAAACCTCGGCGATTGGATTTAATTTGGCACAGTGGGACAGAACATAGAAATTCAGAAAAGCATTTGTCTAAAAATATTTTTTTTGATCTCGTATATATTTAAAGGCGAATAGCCCTTAATTTTAAAATATCTAGTGTACACTATTTTCAAAATTAATAATTAGGCTTAAAATCTGTTTTAAACCCCTTTGTGACACATGTTTTGAATATTTTGAATTTTTAGAAATTCTTGAAGTTAAAATCGGTATATTAAACCTTTATTTGAAATTTTTTCACTTGTTATCTATAATCCGAAAAGCAATATTCGAAATTACTCAAATTATCTATTAAGAAATTTCGATTAATTCGAAATTGATCCCGAAATGTTGAAAAATAAAGTTTTTTTGCGTCCTTAATCAGATTTATGTCATTTTTATAATCTTCGAAAATTGAAAAATTAAGTAAAAAAAAATTAAATTTTTTCGAACTTAATCTCGAAATTTTCTAAATCTATAAAATTGCTTAAAATCGGTATAAAAAGCATAATTGTACTAATTTTCTAATTAATTTATTAATAAATTAGTCCCGAAGTTCTTCAAAGCAAACAAATATTTTATGTTGCCCTTAATATTGATTTTAGGGGATTTTGAAAACTTTGAAATTAAGTAAAAAAAAAAAATATAAAAATATAATTTAAAAAAAGGTAAAAAAATCAGTAAAACCTAAGAATGGTTTATTTAAACTTTTAACCTGCAATTTAACTTTAGACTTTAATAAATTTTTCAAGCTTAAGGTCTCTTTTTTTATAAAATTAATTAAAATATTTATTTCAATATTTCGAAGAAGAAGATTTCCAACAGAAATCGAAATATTGAAATAAATATTTTAATTCATTTTATAAAAAAAGAGACCTTAAGCTTGAAAAATGTATTAAAGTCTAATATTTAATAAAAAAGGTGGAAGAGAAAAAGGATTATAATTTACTGCAATTTTAACGTTTAAATTACAATTTATAAATTTTTTAGAATTTCGAATTTTTCGAACTTATTTTAAAATATTTCGAAATTTATAAAAATGTTTTAAATCTGTATTCAAAGTATTAATAAGCCATTTTAAATCTATTTTTATGTTGAATTTTTGTTTTTTCTTTTAATTATTTATTTATTAATTTGACGAGCAACAGTAAATTAGACTTTTAGTTCATTGTATTGAAATAGACAAGAATCTCTAGCGGGAATCGAACCCGCAACTTTCGCACTAATAGACTAGATCACTACCAACAAGCCGAACGGGACACGCCAAATGTATTAAGTTTTTATTACATCAAAAACTTGCACAGTGGGTCATTTTTTAAATAATATTATATATATATATATATTATATTAATTTCATATATTATTAATTTATTATTAAGATATGATATTAATTTCATATTTTTTTAAAGTTACTATTTTCTCCCCATTGTGCTTTCTGGCGCTTAGAATATATACAAATCAGAGAACTCTACTCAGCAGCAACCTCCAATAACACCTTTTACTAGTTCAAAAACAAATCGGTGACGATAGCAAAATTTATTTAGGTATAAATTTAAAAAAAAAAAACTTGAAAAGCATTACAGCAAAAAAAGTTATTGAGTATGAAAAATAAATTTAAAAAATCTGAGTTGAATAAGAACTTCTTGGTACCCTAAAAGATCTTAACAGTTTTTTATAGAATTGCTTCTTTAAAAAAAATTAACTTAAGGAACTTAGTCTGCGTGTTACAATAAAAAAAAAAATTAAAAAGCTTAAGCTCTATAAACTAATCCCAGGAAAACTACACTGCAGACACCCTGATTTAACAGGGATATCATTGGACTTTATGTTTTTGACAACCTTGTTCGCAACGTAAGTCGTACACTAAGGATAAATCTAGAGGAACAATTGAAAATATCTACTCTTTGCTTAGAACTTAATGGTCTAGATATAGTGTGGAGAATACCAAACTGCAATGAGACTGGGGCGGCAATATAATGACTACTTTATGAGCTGTCATAGAAAAGTGGGGGATATAAGGCTTAAGCATTTTAGAGAACAGTATTTTGCTGTTTAGGAGTAGGGGTTTAATGTAAATCTTGCTTATCAGCCGAGAATTTAAATTGTTGGAAACAGCAGTGATGCATATGGAGTATTCAAGCTTAAACTTTAGTAACTGGCTGAGTTTATCACAAAGGGGCAGCTATGGGACTAAAGTGAGCAGACAACGTGTTTAAATTACACGGATGTTAAAACTCAACATTCCAAACTCTCTTTAATGAACAAACCAAAAAGAGTTACTTAACTTAAATATTTAACTGGAACTTTTGAAAATGTTTGCCAAATGCTAAATTTTTTTATTTTTGCATTCTTTAAAAGCTTATTTATCCTTAAAAGAGACACATACCGTTAGGTTCTGTCACTTTCACGATTGTCAAATTGCTTGCGATTTTGTCTAAATTAGTCTAAGCACTGGCAACATACAGTTCTCGAAGACCATTAAGTTCAGCTTTTTATTGAAATGACCAGCGGAAAATATTGAATGAAACCAAAGAAAAGTTTTGAGGTTTTATTCCATTTTTTGTCATTAAACATTTTTGTAAAAGCTTGGCTTAGTCTTAAGACATTATCAGACATAGTCCGGAAATCGAAATGACGTGAAATTGAAATACAAAGAAATTATTTTTCTGTATATCTGGTGAACGGATCTTAAGAACGGAAATCCCACAAAATGTAGGCAGGATTGAAAAGGTGGACGTGTCACAATCTTTTGTCGCGCTATTAGTAAGAAAAAGCGGTTTTGTCTTTTGTTGGTATGGCTTCAGCCTCAATTACGTCCATTTTTCGGCCGTCATAATTGACCGACCGCAAAGATCGTGCGATTTCACCCTGTTTGACTATCTTTTGTGGGTAGACCGGAAGTCTTTCATCTTCAGGAATAAGTCAGCCACAATTCCAGCCCTGTAGTGCGATTCACTAACTTTTATAACGATAATCGAATCGTTAAAATAAATATAACGAAAATTTATCGAATATGCTATTCAGTAAAATTTTTAACGATATTCGCTGTCGTTTAAAATCAGCTGTTACTTTAAGCAATTTTTTTGTCGTTATTTTAGCGACAATAATTTAGATTGTGTTTATTTAATCGATAAAATGTATTTTATGTTTAAAATAGCTTACATACATACAAAGATATATTCATATGTATATGTATGAACAAAAACTAAATCCTGAATTTAAAATTTACAAAAAAGCATATTAAGAACAAAACCAAATTCTAAATGTAAAATTCACAAAAAAAAAAAAATATAAAAACCATAAATTAACCCTTCGTCTTACTCATGAGTGTGGCCAGACCTTTTTTAATGCATTTTGAATGCAAAAACATTTGTAACACAGGGGGTTAAGAATAATTTCGTTTGTTTTTATTTTATTCCCTTTTGTGCTTTTCGTTTTTTTCTTAATATTTTTAAGACAGAGATGTTACAAAAATACAGCTGTTTACTATCGTTAAAAAAAAGTTACAGAATCACACTATCGTTACTGCAAGCGAATATATATGTCGACAAATATAAGGATTGTCGGTTCGTTAAATGTTAGTGAATCGCACCACTGAAAGATTACATTACAGCTGCCATTGGTGAGATACTAACTGCAATACTGGAAAAATTATGCCAAAATTGAAGATTACCGATCGATTACCTACGGCGTAGCCTTGGGCATCATTTACTTGAACCAATCCTTAAAAAGTAAATGGCAGGCATTCTTTTATCGCCCCAAATAAATATTTCAATCACTTTTACAAATTTTTTGTCTTTTAAAAAATTCACCCTTTATTGTAAAAACAGTTGACTAAACCTAAACTTTTGTTTATAGGGTACTTTTTAGTTCAAATCGTTAACCATTCGGCCAGCAAATCTGACTTTTCATGTTTATGATTTGTGTTGGTCTTCTCAGTTACGGGTTTTTTTTTTGTTTTGTTTCTACTTTTATAGATATTCAATAATTAAACTTTTTTTCCAGTTAACTTTGTTGCTAGAATTTTGTTTTTGATTTTGTAGTTGTTGTTGCTGCTATTTTTGTAACTATTTGTTTTTTCTAAAAAAAGCAGCACATGACATAAAAACGTGCTCAATTGTTTTTACCAATACATACAATATTTTTTTTTTTTTTTTTAATTTTTCACAGTTGTTGTAGTTTTTCTTTAGAATTGTTAATATTTAGGTTGAATTTTGAGTAACTTTTTTGTTGAGTTTGGTGTTTTCGTTGTGTTTTATTGTTGCTGTAAGAATCAAAACATGCAACATTTTTCAATTTTTATACTTTTCAATGAACAAAATTCTAATAAAAAAAAAAAAAAAAAATAAAAATATGTGTTGTCGTCAGTTTTCGTTTGATTTAAAAAAAAAAATTGTTGCTGCTGGTGGCTGTTGTTATTGTTCTTAATGCATTTGATATATTGTTAGGAAATATAACAATAATATAAAAACTAAAAACAACTTTGTTGCTGTTGTTGACTTGACTACAGTGGCTGACTGCTAATGATGACGTTGTAATTTGAAATACTTTGTTGCGGATTTTTTTTTATTAGTTTCAACTGCGTTGATTAGTTAGTTTGTTTTTTTTTTTTGTAATTTTTCTAAAATAAATATTTCATAGCAACATTGTCAGTCACAGTCGTTGAATAATAAAAAAAATTAAAGCTTTTTGCTTCAATAATAAGTTTTTTTCGCAAGATTTTTTTCTATAGCTTCAATAGTTTTAAAGTTATGTGCCTTTTGATCAGTGACAAAACAAGTAATTTGAATGGCATTGTCATTACACTGATGGAAAAGGCGTCATAACTCTGATGTATGTTGACATCAGTACTATGACAAGTGTCATCGTTTTTTAACCCCATGTTACTTCTTTCATCATTGTGATGTCAGCCATAACATCACTTGGCTAAATTGTCATCAGGGTCAAAAATTGAAATTATATCATCAATGAGATGACACATCGGCATCACAAAAAATGACGAATCGATGTTAGTTTAATAACACATGTCATCAGTGGATAACTCAGTGACATCGGTGAAAGTACTCATTAGGCTCAATTTAATGACAGTTTGTCATTGAAATTGACGTAAGTTAAAGCGAGAGAATATTATTGTTTACTTACTGGCTACACATGTATATTTTTCTGTACTCTCAATTATAAGACACCAGCAGCAGCCAGATTTGGTTTTCGTCATCATTCTACTTCGAAAGATTTAAGTATTTAATTAAATAATTAAAACAAATAGAATATGGGAATTTTTGCTTCTTATTTTACTTTTTAAACATGAAAATAATGTTAATAATACACAAAATGTGGGATCGACTTGATGTCACTGTAGTCATAAAATATGACAAAATTTTATGATGGCATTCGTCATTGGAGTGATGCCACTTTTTGCCTCATTGATGCCAATTGTAAGGACATCATCAATATAAAGATGCATTTTTCTATCAGTGTATTTAAACATATGTATTAAATTTATAAAAGTAGATTGCTTGTGTCGACCCTGTATTAGACCTATGAGCAATTAAAACCTATCACTTTGTTGTTGCGAGGATAAGGTTTATGTTACCGGTTTTGGTGCTAAATTTTATTCAGGCACCAATATTTTTACGATATTCAGGAAAGTTTGAGAGGACAAATCTCGATTCCGTGAGATCATCTTAAATCATTAACTCCGAAAGTTAAGAAAATTCTAGAACTTCCCCTGTAGGATGGTGAAGGATATAAAAATATAAATTACTATCCACTCTTGATTTTCTTTTTAAATCAAAAGGCAACCCAACCACCCATTTCAATTCCATCCAGCGTCTTTAGCAGCAACAATAATTTTTCCTAAACTGGGTCAAATTTGTGAATTTGTTTGCCGTTTGTTTTTCTAGTCTTAGAAAATATATTAAACAAACAAAAAAAAAAATAATAATAATAGGATAAAGAAAAAACAGAAGTGAATAAATGAAAAAATAAAGATTTGTTTGCATTTTATGATTTGACTTTATGCAGATTTATTTTGTTGCAGCCTTCTCTTTCTTACTCACTCCTTTTTTTTGAAATTAAAAAAGATAAAAAAAAAAAATAAAAAATTTATTTTTTGTTTATCTGCTCAGAACAGTTGCCAGTATCAATTCATTTCTAACTTTTCTGGCAGTTTCGTTATTGTTTTTTTTTTGTTTTTATTCTTCAAACTAATTTTCAAAAGCACTTAAATTTGTGCAGACGAAGGAAAATTTATAAAATGTAAAAAACAAGTATTCTGAGGATTTAATAAAAAAAAAACAATTATAATATGTACTCCTAAAAAAGAAAGAAAAGTGGAACTTTACATTAAGCCATTCCACCAGTGTTGCCATTAGCAAAATTAAAAATAACACACTTAAGATAAAGCAAAATGAACTGATTTAAATGAAATAACATCTGAATATGAAATAAACGTTTTATTTTTATAATTTACCCACGCTCTACCCACGAAACTAAAAATTACGCCCAATTCGGGTAATTACCCACGAAGTGGTAACACTGTATACCTCTCAGTTTTAAGATTTTTTAGGAACCTTTACTTAAGTACTGTTCCTTTAAGTTCTCTTAAACAAGTTTATTGCGTCATACTTATTATGATACATACATATTTTGAAAATGTAACGAAAAAAAGCTTAGTAAAATAAAGTTACTACACTGTCAATTCTGTGCCAAATTTTCAAGTGACATTTATTTGTCATAATCAGGGATACCGTAAATATGCAGTTGCATGTTTTACCTTGTGCGTCCAATGGAGGCATAATCAATATAGCTTTTTATTCAATTTGGCATCGATTTGCTAAAACATATTTTTTTGCATATTTCACCCTTTGAAGCATTTGTTTGCATAATTTAGTTTAAGGAGAATTTTTCGGCATTTTTATAGTTTATGGTGCATATTTCATCGTTTAAAAACATATTTTGAAACATGTACAATTTATTTAAAATGCCTACAAATTTTTTGGAAATTCAGATGACTTTTGTCTTGCTTCATTATCGCCATCTACATTTAATTTTCTCTCTACAATTGAAGGCCAAAGCAGGTTATCATTAAAGATAAATGTTAAAATTACCTGTCAAATTTTAAACATAAACAAAAATTAAGGAAAAAGCAAATGTACGGCTAAACATTCGTTTGTGTTTACTACAAAAAAATCTAGACGCATATTTTTGTATACCGATCGACTTAAAGTGATATTGCAATGTCCATCCGTCCGTCTGGCTTGTTGTATGTCCATGTAAACCTTGTGCGCAAAGTACAAGTTGCCATTTTGTAGATTATTTAATAAAATTTGGTAAATATGTGCTAATTTTACTAAGAATGAAGCCCATGTAAATGGTAAGAGTCGGTCTACACAAAATCGCCAATTTTTTTTCAATTAAACCCAAGGCGAATTCAACTACAGTTGGTGTCGGAACTACAACAATCCAAAAACAACAGAAACAAAAATTTTTTTCACTGCACTGCATTGTTAGTGCTTATAGCTCGAAATGTCAACAATTTTTAGCAAAACACTAACAAATCAAAACAATAAGTTCGAACTTTCAAAACCAGATGCCATTTTGACACCACCTGTAGTAAATTCGTCTTGAATTAAACCATTACTAAGAAATAATCAAGTGAATTAAACGTTAACTTATATCGACAACATTGCAGCAGAAAATGTTGCACTCAAAATGTTATGTAGTTAAATCCAAACGAAAATTCATTTTAAGCAACTTAAAATTCATTTAAAAAACGTATCATTTACATTTTATTTAAAACGAAATCATTTTACATTAATTTTTAAGCTTTTTATTTATTAAACTGCATGTTCCCTAAAATTGAATAGTTTTTACTTTTAAAATATATATTTAAACCGACCAAAATCAAACTACATAGGAAAATAAATACGGAAAAACATTATTTGTTGGTGGTTTGTTTTTTGAATAACAAACATAAATGTTGAAAAATAAAATTATTCGTAAAATAACTATATTTTAACTAAATTTTAACAGTACGGAAAACGAATTTAATAACCCACAATCAGTTACTGTAATAATTTTATACATAAGTGTGTAAATATCAAAAAATATTTAATTGATCCTATTAAGTTTACTCGTGCAAATTTAATAATTTTTTTAACAATAATTAGTATTGTGGTTATTTTGTTGAACTATTTATGGTTTTTAATCCAAATTTTTAATATTTTTAATTAGGCTCAAGTTCATTAAATTTAATTTTCATTAAATTATTTTTATGAAGAAAGGAATTTTACAACATGAAAATCAATTAAAATTGTTATTGATAATATTTCATTCTTGACCGTGGCCGGGATTCGAACCGCGGCCGGCAGGTTACCATGACATGTTTTGATCGCAACCACTCGATCTTCTCAAATGGATTTGCCGTTTTACACTCGCAGCCATCGACTACTGCTGACGTCAATAGTCAAACATCAATCCTTAAACCAAATTGTATTTTTACCTTTTGGTAGATCGAAGTTTGCTTTTTTGAATGATTATCCATTTCAATTTTAATTGATTTTACATGTTCTTCCTTACTTCTGTTTTTTTTTTTTTTTTTTTTAATTAATATCACAAATTTTTTAATTAAAATCAATTTTTATTTTTTTTTTTCTGTGCATGCTTTTACATAGCATGCATTCAATAACCTTTCCGAAATAGACTCTTTGTACCATAAACCATCTAATTATGTTGGTTTTTAGGTTAAATTCGTTGACCCACAGATGTCTTGTGGAGTCAGCGTCATCTGTATCGATGCGTGGTATAGCTATTGAGTTATCAGACACTCTTGCTGTTCAAGGCATGAAAAACCAATGTGATGTCCGTTTGGAAACCAACATGTTTTCAAGTGTCGAAAAGAGCATTAAAATTTCTTGCTTTCTTAAAAGGCGCAGAAATTACTTCACTCCGTCTGATCTCCTCACTTTTTATACCGCCTATATCCGACCGAAAATGGAATACAACTCCCATATTTGGGCAGTTGCGTAAAGATCTATCTTGAAATTGCTGGAAGCTCATCAATTAGTAGGGTATCTAGCTCGATGGACTCAATGGAGCATCGTCGGAATGTAGGTTGTTCGTTGTTGTTCCATCGATATTATTACGGTAAGTGTTTTTTCCCTAAGCTAATTCCGCGAAGCTCCATGCTTGTCTGCAGGAGACCAGAGTCTCTGCCTAGAATCAAAACCGCAACCTCCGGACTGATAGAATAGCTCACTACCAGCTAGCCTACCGGGACGACCGAGTGTTTAGCTGAGATGGGCGAACTCATCCCTTAGACGCGGTTGCATGAACTCGCATTTCCAGCAGATCTTATCCGTTCGTTGTCGACTGTCCTATGTATTGCATTCGTTTCTCGTTCGAACTAGTTGTATGTGGAATTCACTCCCGGCGTATTTTTCAAAATTTTTAGATCATAGCGTACGGCTTCGGGAATCAGATCCCTAATTTCGTCAGAACACATCCCATTGTAGTAACGATAAAACAGGCAAATAGAACCCACATCGCCACGGTGCTCAAGGGAGTCAAAAGAATTGGATAACCTACTGTCACCAATGAAATCTTTAGCCCTCTCCTGCAAGCGGTTAAGATGCTTCAAATTCAAAATAGACTTTAAAGCACCGGCCCACACATGAGAGTTGTTTTCCATACGCGGTCGGATAAACATAGATGGAATAAATAGTAAGGAGATCAGATGGAGTGAAGTATATCTTACACCGTCTTAAAAAACCGAGGCACTTGAATGCTTCTTTCGACACTTGAAAAACATGTTGGTTCCCAACGAACATCACATTGTATCTTCATGCCCAGAACATCAAGAGATTCTGATTCCTCAATAATTATACCACACATATATACATATAGATTTAATGCACGTAAAAAACTTTTTTAGAGCATTTTTTCGGTTTACCTGTCAAAATATTATATTTTTTCCCAACCTCATTTTGTGGGCAGTTATGATGTTAAAATAAGACAGCAACAAAATTTAAGAAAAACAATTAGCAAAATCCAAAAAATTTTTAAAATTCTGCTTCATTTTAATTGACCCTTTTAGCAATGTTGTAAAATAATTAATTACGTATATTGTAAATAAAAAAATGCATAATAATTTGTCAATGCCCCTTGGGGGTTAAAAAACAATCGGATGGAATATTTAATTTAAAACAAAAGTGAAATCAACATTTGACTGAAAATTAAATAATTATTTTTTAAAATGAAAGCTAAATTAGTTTGACAACAAAATATTGCCATAAAACTCTTAATACTTCGTAAACTAAATTTCAGAACTTCTTTGTAAATTAAAAACTACCAAGAATAAAATGTTTAACTCTTTAAAGTTTCCCTGCGATTAAGTTGCGAAATTTTAAAAATTCTACTTTTTTTTATTTACAAATTTTTCTATCAAAATGGTTTTTTTATGACTATTATCCGCCCTAAAACTACTGTTTATCTGTCTATAAAAAAAAACATGTGTTAGATTAAGATTTTAAATTTAATCAAATAAGTTTTTTTTTTTTAAACCTCTTGTCTTGTTTAAAACATATACTTGTATGTATATGCATAAAAAGCGAAGGCTTCTGTGGAATGAAATTATCATGTTAAGTTTTTGATATTTCTTAAAGCGATGAAAAAAGAAACTAAACATTTCTTCATGTAACAAAAAACGAAATTGTGCCCCATTCCTGAAATTAAGAGGCTGGAAATTGCAAAAAAGAAAATTTTGTAACTTTAATGAGGTCTTTATTAAATAAAATTTTCATTTTTAAAAGCAAAAAACGAATAGCTGGCTTAAGCGTCTGCAGGTAGATGGTAGGCGGCGTTAAAAACCGCCCGACAAGCAAAACACAGAAAACGACTAAAGCGGATTGGCTCCAATATGTTTTGTAGGCTAAGGAAATAATATTCAAGTTTAAACCGCCTTTAATTAGTCAAATGGCTTAGTAGATAATAAAAGGCGGCATTAGTAGCCTTTTAAAATTAATTGAAACGTGTTGGCTGTAATATTTGTTACTCGACGTGGCAACTATTGAACTCTTAATGGCTACGCTGGTCCAGACCGCTTAACTGGCAGATAGTTAACTGCGTCAAAAGCATCCGTAAAACTATAAAAAAGTGATAACCATCCGAAATCAATTGAAAACCTGCTGGTTCTTGTATTTTATTATCGCGTTGAAAAATATAGAAGTTTACCTGATTAACTGATGAAGAGTTAAATGGCGAAGATTGACGGCTTGAAGCCGTCTGCTACTGAAACTTTAAAACGAGACAAGTTGCGGAAAATCAATTGAATAAAACTCATTATAATAATTGCCAGCTGTGGATTGGATTTAAAACAAAATTCTTTTTGTGGAAGTCTCCATGCCCGCGGTGTTGGGTATAAACCACAGCCACCATGTAATCTCTTCGGCGAAAAGGTGCCCTGTTGTGATTTCACGCCTTGAAAAAGGCGCTCCACCATCGGCCGGAGAACAACTTGCTAAAAATCAACATTCTACCAGAAAAGTTAAGTTTCCGCAAAAACCATCATCTTGAAAGCCAGAACGCATCAACGCATCGTCAGACCAGTGCCTGCTGCCAGGGGCTACTGCCAGATGATAAGGAACCAGAGTCGTTCTCAAGAAATCACGTTCTCAGGTACACGAGCACCTAAATTTGCCCGGGAAGGTCAAACACCAAAAGGTGAAATAAACTTTTTTTTTTTAAATCTCCTAAGCTAATCCCGCGAAGCTCTAAGCTTGTCTGCAAGAAAGAAACCAGAGTCTCTGGCGGGAATCGAACCCGCAACCCGAACGGCGCTTATAGACTAGCTCACTACCAGCTAGCCTACCGGGGCACTCGAAGTGATCTCTACACCCCCTTGGGGTATAATAATGGTCAACCGTAATTTCCGTGTAAATGAGCACCTGCTTTATCTCTTGGTAAATCTCAACATAAATCTTCCGATATTACTTGACGGCTTCTCTATGTGTGATTAATGAACATGGAGTAGTTTAATGACTACTCCGTTGGGATGAATAACACGAACAATGTTGGCCTCAAGGTCTCAACTGACTGCACGTAGCCCAACAGGAAATAATCGAGAGCTGTTTAATCGGACGACTTTGAAAGAAAATTGAAAATTCTATTTTTCGAAATCAACTTCCCGCCAAATTTCGATGTCAATAAGTTGAGGTTTGCGGTCGCCGCATAACAATTAGCAGGATCCTATTGAAACCACATCTCGCCCTGTTGAAACCACATTTTGTAAAGTGGAAATCTGTTCATTTTGGTTTGCCAGAGTATACTGATCGTAAATGTGAAAAAGTAATCGCAGTATGACAGCTCTTTATCTCTTTGTAAATCTCAACATAAATCTTCCGATATCACTCGACGGCTTCTCTATGTGTCATTAATGAACATGGAGTAGTTTAATGACTACTCCGTTGGCACGAGTAACACGAACAATGTTGGCCTTCAAGGTCTCAACTGACTGCACGTAGCCCAACAGGAAATAATCGAGAGGTGTTTAATCGGACGACTTTGAAAGAAAATTGAAAATTCTATTTTTCGAAATTAACTTGTCGTCAAATTTCGATGTCAATAAGTCGAGGTTTGCGGTCGCCGCATGACAATTAGCAGGATCCTGTTGAAACCACATCTCGCCCTGTTGAAACCACATTTTGTAATGCGAGCTCCGGATTTATTTTTGATGAAGTAAGGTCAGATGGTGGCACCAGCAAGCCTGAAATGGAGTAAAGTGGAAATCTGCAGTACGACAGCTCGTTTGACAGTTAACCTTTTTTTAATCAATCCAAATTTTTTAAGTTAAGCTCTTAAATATAATTTAAGTTCGAGATAAACATCTTGAATACTCTTCAGCTCTTCTCTTATATAAAATACCCTCTTTTGTAATTTTCTAAAATTTCAGGTTGTCTTCTGAATGGGTTTAATTGCTCGAAAATTAAAACTTCTGCAGCCAAATCTGTAAAAAAAATCCCTCTTTGAAAAAATTTATTTCTGACTGGGGCTGATTTAATAAATATTAATGTTTGTCTGAACCGACTATAAACACCAATGTAGGTGTTTGCACCTTACAATATCCACCATCCATCCACCAGTACTAATATATTTCATTATTGTTGTTGTTGTTGCTGTTGTTGGTGTTGTTCTTGTTTCCATATTCATTTCCATGCCATAAAAACCAAACAAACAATTTCGTTTTTTTTTTGTCTTCTATGTGTTCATCTTGCACGTTTTATTTTATGTAAATTTGTTTTTTTTCTTTTGTTATTCCACCGATTTTTGCTGCATCAACAGCATGTGTCAGGGTATTACAATGCACAGAGTACACAGTGTTTTGTGTAGGTTGATTGTTTAATGTCGTCATTCGTACTACTGTGGTCGCTGCTGCTGTTGTTGTTATCAAATTTTGTTGCTCTATGGTTTTGCTGTCGTTGAATGCAACCTGGAGCTATCTTGTATATACTCATATTTGTACCAATCATCTCCATATGAAGTTGGATGCAGTCAGTTGATGGTAGTGGGTTGCTTTAAAACCTATTTTGAAATATTGTAGAATTAAAAAAATACTCAGTGTTTTTTGTCCCATAACTTTTATTTTTGTTGGCTTTCAATTTAATATTTTATTTCATGTTAAAAATTTTGTAAATTTTGTCAGTTATCTTTTTAAAGTCTTTGTAGGATTTGTTGTTGGTTTGGTCCAACATTCGGAAAAATATGTTAAACAAAAATAATAATTGTCACTTTTATTAGCTACAAAATGAAAAAAGAAAAAAAATTAATGGACTTTAATGTACATAAAACTAAAGTGCATTTTGTTAGTTAATGTCAGTTTAAGTTTTTTCTTTAGAGGATTAATTAAAATACCCTACACAATATTTTAAAGACTTTAAAATAAACGAATTTAAATAAAATAAAAAACAAATATTTTAAGGTCAAATTAGACGTGACATAATGCCATAGCAGTAACTATAGCCATATAAAGAAAAATTTATGGTAAGTCTCCTATAACCTTTAACAGTGTTGGGCTATAAGGTTGGTTCAAACAGCTGAAGTATAATCACCGCATTTGATATCGAGTAAACTATATTTTTTTTTTGCTTACGATAGACACTGACGTATCGAATGAAAACTCGAGAGATGTTATGTCTAGTTACTTGATATCGAATCCTATCATCTCAAATTACGATACATTTCATTCGATATCGATTGTCCTGATACCAACATAAAAAATTTTGATAAATTTTGCTCTACATCGTATGCGGTGATTAGACCCCTGTTTTTTATGGTTGTGTTTATGTCACGTCTGATTGAACCTTTGGTTGTAATGACCATATAAAGTAATATTTTTTTAAGGTTATCTTAAAAAGAACATATTCTCCAAACTAGCAATCGGATTAAAATAATTTTTATAAAAACATTGCGAAAAATAGTAAAAAGTTTTAAGAGTTTGAATTTGTAGCCACCCTGTTTGTATACGAAGAATTTTTCTTAAGTTTCGGAGGACCATATTCAACTCCCCATTTTTATTAGAAATTTTCTTTAAATAAATAGTTTTTGTCAACTATCATTTAATCCCGATATTTGATGAAAATTAACATATACCAAGTCATATGGATTAAGAAAGAAACACAGCGCAATCGAACAATCACACAGACTAGAAAACGTCATAGAAAAATCTTTTTAAGAAAAAAAAAAAAAAAAAAATATTGTTCTGCACTCTTTCTTTCGACAAAGTCTGGCTGTTAGAAATTTAACAAGTCCGTTGAAAATTAATTTTAAAGAAGGAGATTTTTTAAGTTCACCTCAATCGATTGATGCTTGTGTCCCATAGGGAAGTAATTTAGGGCCTCTATTGTATTTAATATATACATCAGACATGCCAAACAACCACTTTACCAACACATCAACTTTTCCTGACTTTTCTAAGCAGCCACGAAAATTGCAAGGTAGCATTTAGATCAGAGATAGGAAAAATGCGGCCCATGGGCGCTTTGTTATTCTCTTATTTACACGTACAGAAGAAAAAACAATTCAGTCTCGCATGAGCAGTCGCACAGGGTTTTTGTGTTTTAAGCTTGTTGCTTGAGCAGCGTTGCCAAATGTGATTTTTTTTGTTAAAAAAAATTTTTTTCTGTTAAAAAAAGTTTTTTTTTTCATAATTCTTTGTTTAAAAAATAAGTTTTTTTTTTTAAATTGTTTTTTTTCTGTTAAAAAAAAAGTTTTTTTTAAAATAAGTTCTTTGTTTAAAAAATGAGTTTTTTTTTGTTAATTGTGCAGTTTTACATTACAATTTGTTTCTTTCAATTTTGGTATTACATTTCTTACGACATTTTTACCTTTTAAAGGCTTGATCGAACTTCATTATAATCCATTATTATGAACCGTTGAAACACATAATGGTGACAGAAAAGAAGAACTTAACTTATTCAAAACTTTTGATTAGTTAAAAAAAGTTTTTTTCTGTAAAAAAAGTTTTTTTATAATTCTTTGTTTAGAAAATCAGTTTTTTTGTAAGTGTTTTTTTTCTGTTAAAAAAAAATATTTTCGAAAAAAAAAATTATGGCAACGTTGCAGAACAATGAGAGCGGGTGAGTCATATAGCACTAACATTATTATAAAATACACATGTATGTGTTTGCCTATCTTTGATCTAGATACTTAGAGCCACTTTTGGGTTTGAGATTAAAGTTAATTAAATTTTATAATTAGCTAATCTGAAAGTTAAGTTAATCTAGTATCAATTTAATGTGATATTTTTGGGTGGTGGCTTAAACCATGTAGCGCTACCATACTGAGCACAAATAAATGGTAAAATTTTTTTGCAAATGGCAACTTTTTATCAAAGCAATATGGATGTTTTCAAAGAAAGAGAAGAAAATGCGCGAATTAAATATTGTTTACAAGGTAGAAATTTTTTGTGTTTAAAGAAAAAATATATTAAAGAAAAAATATAGAATGGAAAAATTATAAAGAATGTTTTAAAATGTATTTTTTATTTATAATTTTGCAAAAGTTCTTTATTTTAAACATGTGTTTGTTGACAGTTTAAGCTTAGGTTTAAACCCCCACCGTTGGCCGCTTAAACTAGCAAAAAAAGTTTAAAAAATACAACTCAAAAAGTAAATACGGAGATTAAAGTTAATTTAATCGCTAATCTCTAACCCAAAAAGTGGCTCTTAGAGGATCTTATATTTAAATTGCAAAATTAGTTAAAACAATGGAAAATTAATGTCAATGAACAATGCATAGAGAGTCATGTCCCCCTGTTAAAATTAATTACCAAATAATGCCTCAACATCTGCATATCGACGTAAAGCGTAGCCCCCGGTGTGCCAGCACCGGTCTGACTTTTGGTGAGTTCTCCGTTAGTATGCTTCTTGCGAGAAATGCTAACTGTCTTTCAGGATGTTGTGTTTACGGAAGCCTTGCTTTTCGTAGAGAGAATAGGCTTTCACCATCCGATGGGGGAGTGCCTTTTTCAAGGCACACAAGGGGTTCAACTAAAATCAGCTTTATTGACGAAGAAATACTATCGGAGAGCAGGTAGTGGTTGTTGTTTAAACTCAAAGTCACGGGTAGGGTAACATGCACTTGGAATATTGATTTCTCACTCTTGTGAAAAAGTTCGGTCTGTGGAAGGCCCTAGATGCTGATGCTATTCAACAGAATCTGCATGGGTTGATAAATGACAGTGGAAGTTAAATTACTCCGGCTCTTTAACAAAGGGTGGGTGTATAATTTTTAGTAGATTATACACTCGAAATAACTACCTGTGGGTGCAAATGAATAATAAAAAGTAAAAGCTACAGGGTATAAAAAATGATTCTGAGAATGATTCAAATACCAAAAAATCATATTGAATAGACACGGATCAAAAATATATAAGTCTAAACATTATTGAGAGGAATAAAGCTCGCGTAAATCAAAACTGAGCAACATAACGATCCGAAGGGCGATAAAAACCTGTAAATTTGAAAGTAAAATCTTTAATCGATGTTAATTGCAACCTACATTCAGCATTTGTTGTACGGAAAGACAAATTTCGAAAAACAATCTTTTAAAAAAGTAATTTAAAAAATAAAATATTTATTTAACGCTTTACGGTAAGAAATATCATTCACCAATTGGCTCTTTATCTTAAAACAACAAATATTTAATTGAGAAATTTTTGAAAAAAAAAATTGTTCAACACAATTAAAAAGTAGGGTTCCTCAAAAGCCTTTTAAAATACTTCGAAAACTTATTTTTCCTCCTTCCATTATCGACTCCCAGTCACAACAATTTTAATACTACAACTAATTCAATTAAACGTTGTTATTGCTGCAACAACTACAACTCATACATTGCGTTAAACTTTGTTGTCGATTATACAAACACAGCTTAAAGATCATACCCAGCGGGAAAACTCAGCAGACCTTCTTACTTCAGGCCTTTTTAAAGGCCTGCTTAAACATTTTTTTTGATTCAATTACTATTCTTATCTAACTGTAAAAGAATGCCTCATAGAAGGTCTGGGATCTTTCGTATAAAAAATAAGATACGCATTCTAATTCGCTTCTGTGGGAAGGAAGAAGAGAAGAATTAACATTTTTTTATTGTTTTTTTTGCACAGCAATATTACTTTTTTTTTTATCTCGTGAACATTTTTATGTACCTGCTAAAGAGCGGAAGGCCTACTCCTACTCCGCAATGACAACGTGTTTAAAAAAGATTTAAGTATGGAATGAAACGAGCAGGCCTTCTAGAAGGCATCCGTACTCCTTTTTTCCGCTGGGTACATATGTATATACATATGTATATGTATATAAAACGCCTGTATCTGATTCTGACTATGGATATGAGATTACGAGGATTTTGTGGTGCCACCACTCACTTCGTTGCATGAACAGCCAGCCAACAACGAAAATATTTATTTGTTTTTTTTTCCATGTGTGCGGTCGTATTAAATTTATAAAAAATTACCAAATAAGTGAATTTTTGTTGTTGGTATTTTTCTCAGTTTGTAATTTACTGTTAAAAAGGTTTTGATTAATGACTCGCAATTAATTATATGTTTTGTATTTAAACATGTCTTTTGCTTAAAGAAAATTTAATTTTATTTAATATTTCTCATTTTTCTGCTGAAAAAAAGTGTGGAGTTTTATCTTGTTGTAAAAATCTTTGAATACTTGACTACCGTTCAATATTCAAATTGCATAAATAAATATTATTAATGTGTCTTAAGGTTTTTTTTGTAAGGAATTTATGACTAAAATGCTTTATAAATAATGAGAAGTTAAGTACGTAACAATGGGGCCAAAGGAAAATTAAAGACAAATTTAGGGGCACTATTGCTTATGTAACTCTTCATAAGTTTTTCAAACTCTCTTGAGTAAAAGAGAATGAGCCAAAAGTAATTAATGAACTTTTATTAAAAAAAAAAAAACTAATTCGTTCACATTTCGAGCGAAATAGGAGTACGATCGACGAAAAAATACACCACTGATTCTGATTCCAAATGATACGAGTATAATGGTGAAAACTTTCGCTAGATATTCGCAAGCAGAACTAGTTCACGCCACAAATGATATTGTTGGAACAATACTTTGCTGACGGATCATAAGCCTTTACTAGCTATTTTTGGATCAAAAAAGGGAATTTCAACGCATACTGCCAATAGATTACAAAGATGGGCTTTAACAATGATGAACTATAATTTTGATATTTAGTATGTTAACACAAAGGAGTTCGGTAACGTAGATGTTTTATCTAGACTTGTAAATGATCAACAAGCCGACGTGGAAGATTTTATAATTGCATCAACATCTGTTGAGGCAGACGTTAAAGCAATTTTACAAGAGAACTTGCAGGAACTACCAGTTACAAGGGAGATGATTCGTGCTGCTTCGAAAGCTGATGCAACGTTGCAGATAGTTTATAAATATACTCAGGAAGGTTGGCCTTCAAGAACCAAAAATTTTGGACCAGAATTATTAAAATTTTTCAATAGGCGAATTGGCCTTAGCGTGACGGATGGTTGTCAAATGTTCGGAGAACGAGTTATTGTGCCTCTGGAATTTAAGGCGAGACTTTTAAAACAACTTCACCGAGGCCACCAAGGCACTGAAAGAATGAAGGCATTAGCAAGATCATTTTTATATTGGCCATTTATTGATTCTGATATTTCTGTTTACGTAAAACAATGTTCCGGATGTTGTTCCGCTGCTAAATCTCCAACAAAAACTGAACTGAGTTCCTGGCCATTACCACAAAAAGTTTTGGAGAGACTTCATGTAGACATTGCCGGACCAGTGAGAGAACATTATTATTTAATTATGGTAGATGCATTTTCCAAATGGCCGGAGGTCGCTCAATTATCATCAATTTCAGCAAAATTTATAGTTATGCAAATGGAGGAATTTGTAAGACCCCTTTCACACTCGGCAAGTTACTTGCGCAAGTCTCTTGCGCAACTCTTGGTTTGTAGACGTTAGCGGTAATGTCGGGGTAAAGAAAAATAAATTTTGTACAGACTTTGTTGTTGTCGGCAAGTAACTTGCGCAACTAACTTGCCGAGTCTGAAAGGGGTCTAAGTAGATATGGCGCCCCCGATACAATAGTGTCCGATAATGGTACACAATTTGTACACAATTTGGGTCTAAGTAGATATGGCGCCCCCGATACAATAGTGTCCGATAATGGTACACAATTTGTTTGTACTGAATTTAAACATTTTTGTGAAATATATGGTATTAACCATTTGACAACACCTACTTATCACCCACAATCAAACGGGCAGGCGGAACGTTTTGTGGACACGGTTAAAAGACCGTTACAAAAATGATAAACTTAATTTATTGATTTTTTTGGGCCAATATCGTTCAACGCCAAATCCAAATGTGCCTGAAAATAAATCACCTGCCGAATGGTTTGTGGGTAGAAATTTGAAATTGCAAATGGATCTTTTGAAGGCGAAGGAAGACGTTGAATATCTAAGAAACGTAGAAATGGAACATGACTATAATAGGAAACATGATGCTAGTAAGAGAAGTTTTCAGAAAGGTGATTTAGTTTTTGCGAAAATATTTAAAAGCAATAAGTTTACTTGGGCGCCTGGAAAAGTTATAGAGAAGTTTGGCTCTGTAATGTACAACGTTTTAGTGAAGGCTGATGATAGAAACATTTTGCAACGAAAACATGCCAATCAGCTTCGTACGAGAGTATAACTTCAAACAAGGGAGGATGTTGGAACAATACTTTGATTGACTACACGATTAAGTATAAGTGGTTGATGTAAATATGTGACAACCCGATTTTTGACAGCTGATACTTAAAGAGGTTAAGCGCTAAAAAATAAGAAAACACGTTTTTAAAATTTAATATTAGGTTGTTTTAAAAAGCTAGTGATTGAAATTAAATAAACTAGCATTCGTTTTAAAAATAATAACTAAATAAAGTAATTTTATTTATACAAGCATAACAGATATCCAGCGTTTAAAAAACTGCAGTCAGTAAACTGACATTTCTTCCACTTCTTCATGTGTCATTGGCAAAAAAGAAACTGTTGCTTTCACTTCGAATTCATTAAATGTAAACAGTAACTGTCAATCCATTTCAAAAAGCTAAAAGTTGTACACAAATTTTCGTTTTTTGCTCGACAGTTTTTGGTATCGACTGCAGTTTTTTAAGCCCGGAATATATCCATTGCTTTAAGCAAAAAAGGAACTACCTACCCAGCAAAAACTTCGCCTACAAAATAATGCGTTGAGTAATCAGAAAAACATAGGAGCACTACTTACAATTCTACTGAAAGAACCAATGAATTTAACAAGGGATGTCCCAAAACGAACGCATTCAAAAGTAAGTCATTATTTTTTACACAGAAAAAAGAACACTCACAATATTATTACAGTAACGGACTGTAGTTTATTTAAAAAATATTCCGTTCAGTCATTTTTAAATAAATAAACATTTAAAATTCCAAGCAAATTTATTTTTAACTGATTCTAACAGTTATTCAAAAAACTAAGTGCATATTAATACGGATTTTCAGTTGCAATTAATATTGTCCGTTGATTGAGTTAAATTCTTCTTTATGTTAAAGTAAATAAAAATGTAATTTAAAGCAACGAAAAGTTCATTTAATTTTTACTGTCAAAAATTCAACCGCGAATTCCATAAAAACAAATCAATATTCAGTTATCTTATATAAATTAATTGTCAAAAAATTAACTACATATTCCGTAAAAACAAATAAATATGCAGTTATTTTATAAAATTTTACTGTCAAAAATTCAACACCATATTCAGTAAAAACAATTAAATATTCAGTTATTTTATATAATTTTACTACCAAAAATTAATTTTTACTTATCTATAAAAATGAATTGCTTGTTTTGTGTAAGCAATTCCCATTTTCTATTTGTTAAAATAATTTAGTTAAATACATTAAATTTTAAAAGTAAAATAATTGCGAAGCCATATCGGTCATGCTGCTGGTGTCTTATAATTGAGAGTTCTTCTGTAAACAACGTGGTCAGTACAACAAAAGTAAAACAAACGTGTGTAACTGGGTAAGTAAATAAAAATATTCTCCCTCTCTCGCTTATAAGAAAAACAAGCGGACAGGTGTCTGTCTGGTATTTTTTTAGAAATTCGGCTCTTTTGTGGAGTAAACGAAAATTTAATAAAATAACTGAATATTTAATTGTTTTTACTGAATATGGGGTCAATTTTTTGACAGTAAAATTTTAATAAATAACTGAATATTTAATCGTTTTTACTGAATATGGTGTTGAATTTTTGACAGTAAAGTTTTACAAAATAACTGAATATTTATTTGATTTTACGGAATATGGTGTTGAATTTTTGACAGTAAAAATTAAATGAACTTTTTGTTAAAAATAAATGAAAAATAGGTAGACCGGTTTTTAATTGAACTTTCATTTATTTTATATTACAATTTCAGTTAATTTTACGTACAGAATATTGTGAGTGTAGTTATAGAAGTTGTTATAGATGTAGTTATAGAACAAAGCTACTAAATAATGAGTTAAAAAAGCTGTTCATTTTGAAAAAGTAAGCGAAGCTTTTACTGGGTATGTAGTTCGTTTTTTAACTAGCACAATTAAATTAATTCTGTCACAAATTTCTACTACAAAAAAGTTACAAGTAATGACAGGAGATAGAGGGAACACATACAATTTTTATTTGCTAGAAAAAGCGTTTTGTTTATAATCGAAAAAAATTCAAAGCAATTAAAGTGTTTTCGAGTGAGTTACAAAAAGGACCGATTCAATTGTGGCTATAACAAAAAAGAAGAATCAAGTCGTTCTTGAAGCTTCTTCGCTAATTTTCTCTTTAAAATATTAAAATAAAATACACTAGGAAAACTAGTGTGTTCTGTTAGTTTATAATTAAGCTATACGCAGAGGATTCATAGAAAGAGTTAGTTAATTGGTTCATTAGATTAAAGGTTTTAAATTTTATTTAAAACTCTAGGATAATGTTTATAAGAATGCAGTAAAGATTCTCTTTATTATTTCTAAAAAATTCTATTTCATGAAAATATTGAATTCATTGTCTTTTTTCCTTTTTCGTTTTTTTTTTGTTCTTTGTGAAGAGTTTAGATGATGTCCTTAAGAAGATTTTGCAGCTATAATTCTTAAAGCTTTTTTTTTGTATTCTTCGCTACTTGTTTGACATTGTTGTTGACTTAAATGTTGGAGTGCAAGTCATTTAAATAAATCGGTAAATAGTGGTTGTAGAGAAGTACTTTTGATGCTTTTTTTGTTGCCTGTACTTTTTTCAACTCATCTGTTTTATTCTACTTCTAAATACTCTGTCTTTGTCAGAACACAATTCAATCTTTATTTATATTTTTTTCTGATGAGTTTGCAGTAATAACAATGTGGCGGTTTTTATCAGCTTTTTTCTAAAATAGATTTGAAGATAAAGAAAAAAAAAAAAACAAATAGAATAATGGTTATTATGACAGAAATTATAAAAAAAAACTCTAATTTAGATACTTAAGGGTGTCCAAAAATTGAGGCATTATTTTAATTTTAATAAAAACAGGGGACAATTGACGGCATTCTATAAATTAAAATTGTATTGTCATTGCGATCGATATCGAATGCTGTAATTTGACCACAGAGTTTTTTTTTTGAGAATTAAAAATATTTTTATTTTAGTTTGTTCAAATAGGTTCCGGTTAAAAATGAAAAATTATGTCATTCAAGTGACCCCCTACTGGCTCGGTTAGCCCCCAATCTTTGACCAAAGTTCTCAATCACGTTTTTCAATAACCTGTTGTCAATGGTTGATATCTGTTCGATAAATGTTGTTTTTAAACTCTGGGATTATAGCTGTACAATTACGACTTCAAAAATCCCCGCAAAAATTGTCTAAAAGTGTCAAATCGCACGGTCTTGGTGTCCAGTTCACTCCTCCTCTACGAGAAATAATGCGATTTTCGAACTTTTCTTTCAAAAGATCCATTGTTTCTCTTGCTGTGTGGCAAGTGGCACCATCTTGGTTAAACCACATATTCTCTGCGTCTAAATCATCAATTTTCCGCCACAAAAAGCATTGGATCATCTCCCTGAAGCGATTTACACTTGGACACCCTTAAGTTGTAGAAAACCAAACTAGAACTTCTTTGAAATTGTGGGATAAATATAAGAGGAGTCTACTCGGTCCATGTTCTGATCATGAACATTTCTTTATCATTATTTCGAGAGAAGAGGAAACGCTTTGGGGTTTTAAGCGAACTTGTCTAAAGTTCTAGCCTTTACTTCGCTTCGCTTTTAATAGCTTCTTAAATTGGCTAGTTGACATCATTGCATTATTATGTAGGGGGTAGGAAAAGGGTGGCAGCGCTCACTTAAGTACTAGCGCAAATAATCTTTAGTCCAAGTGTTACCACAGCAGCAATTATTTTTTTTATTTTTTTTTTGCTTTAGAAATTTTCTACTTTGTTTGCACAAATTTTTTATTGCTCCCTTTTTTTCTCATTTTGCCAAAGATTTTTGCATCATAAATGTTCGTTGTTTAATGCCTGTTTTTGGCTGGTTGGCTCGTTCGTTCGTTTATATGTTTGTCGGCTGTGTGTGATGGCCTGATTTGCAGGGTTGGGTAGTTTTTTTTTTATTTCTGAACATACAGCAATAGCAATCCTACTTTAACGAGTGTTACTACTATCAGCACCACCAGCCAGCTTTCAACAACTTCCCCGCGCCGTCACCATCATCATCATATGAACTTGAAAGTCATCAAGAGATTTTTGTTGTTGGTTACATAAACTTTTTTGTTGTTGTTGGTTTCGCTAGCTGCTGGTAATAGGAAGAAAGAAAAGTTTAAATAGCTGCATTTAGTATTTTAGGATTATTGCTTAAAATTTTTTTTTTTTTTGTTTTTGTTGTTTTCCTTCCAAAAGTGCTCTTAAGCCATAAACCCTGTTTTGCTCGTTCTTCGTTCGTTCGTTCATTCATTTGCAAATGTATTTAGAAACTTAAAAAGTGCTATTAAATGTTTGTTTTATAGGAATTTAGTTAAGTATTTAACTTAATTCCTAGTTGGGAAAACAAAAAGTTTGTAATTTACTTACATAAAAAGGCTGGTGATTAAACCACTAGAGTTCTAACTATAATAAAGATAAACAAGATTTATTATTTATGAAACGTAATTTGAATTCAAAAAAATCTTTTACTTGTATTTGGATTTTTCTTAAGTATTGTAAACTAATATAACTTTTTTCCGGGCAATGGCCCACGCTGTTAACGGCTTCACAGAAAAAGAAATTCATTTTAATTAAAAAATTCGAGATATTAATAAAAACAATTAATAAAATTTGCACCATTAAACAAATTAATAGTATCAATTAAATATTTGTTTAATATTCACCACATTTGTTTCAGTAATGTTGTTAATATAAATAAACTTTTAACTAACTTGATTAAATTTTTAATTAATGGTTTAATTGAAAAAAAAACAACTTGGCAAGAGTTTTTTCTGTGTAATCTGTCTGGTAATTACTTGTTCACTGCATGACTACATTACACTGATTACAAGATTTGCTCTTAGTGCGCTCTGGCAAGCATCCCAATTAAACTATTTGGCAACCATTTGCTGTTAAAAATTAAATTTCAAACAACTGCGATTAAGAACAATTTTCGAATTGTAGGGAAATTTCACATTCACATTCTTATTCAATACAAACCCAAAGGGCACTGCTACACATTCAATATATATTCAGCCTTCCTACGGGTTTCGTTGTCGTAAACGCCTCAGTCGTTTTTTCTGGTAGATTTAAGAACACAGGTTGTGTGTTACTTTAATCTATAACAAAAACAGAGACAGTCGTTAACGACAACCACAACCGTTATAAGGCTGATGGACCGCGATCGAGTATCGCGATACTTGTAACAGTATTGATCGCGATCCATCAATCGAATCATGGAATTCAAGATCTGGATCGTGGAACATGAAATATGAAATAACTCGACAACCGAAAACAACCATATGTTGACTTGACGCCACTTTCTAGTGAATTTGATAACAATATATCGCTCATTTGCTGCAACGTCGTCATAACTCAAAATATGAAACAACTCGACAACCGAAAACAACCATATCTTGACTTGACGCCACTTTCTAGTGAATTCGCCTTGATCACAATATATCGCTCATTTGCTGCAACGTCGTCCTAACTCAAAAAAACAAATTGTTGAGTTAGTCATGCAAATGTTTCTTTACATTCCCAGTAAAATATTGAGCTTCAAACGAAGCAGGTCTGTAAAGGCGAAATTTAAGAGTTTCGCTTACGTAAGGCATGCTTTTATACGGTGAGTTCCCACTTTGAAGCAATAAATTTTTGGCAGAAAAAGAGCTTTATTCAACGCATATAAAACTGGTAAGTGTTGCTATCAGATTAACACACTGAATGTTTGCTTACAGTTATTTTATAGTATTCTCCCTTACAAACCTGCTTCGTAGTAAGTGAATGCCGTGGGACTTGAAATAATTTTTTATTTTTTTTTTTTAACTTGTTAAAAGATTGCGTATAAAATGCATCTTTTTATCTTTTTTTCTTTCCCCGTTTGATGAGAATGTGTTTTCTAAGAGCGAAAAAATTTAAATTCCTAAAAAAGTTTATTACGAAATGTATTTTCTTGAGTTATGACGACGTCGCAGCACATGAGCGATATATTGAACGTGTAGCAGTGCGCCCGTATACTTAATATTGATGAGTTAATATACAATAATTTAAATTAATTTTTTCTCCAATTATTCAACATTAAAATAAATTTGCACCTTTTGTAATACACACATACAAATTTATTACAATTGCAAAATTATCTTCAGAAAATAATGAACGGCCATATTTAAGATGGGCTGCAAAAAAAGGGTTTTCGAAAAAATGTTTCCTCAACTTAAGTTTTATTTTTCATATTTTTTTCGCATTATCTTCTTTCAAAATCCAGCTGTTATTGTTAATGTTTGATCTCAAGTTAAAATTAAAGTTGAATGCAGGTGTTGAAACATGTCATATGTTGTCGATATGTGTTGCTTGTTGATGCTGCTGTTGTTTAATAATATTGTTATTGTTGCTGCTGCTGCTGGTGGTGGTAAATATTGTTATGAATTCTATAAATAAAGTTTTTTTGTTGTTTAATGTTTTCGTTGCCTGGCTTCTTCTCTTTTTGTGGTCACTATAAACGTGCACTTAGTGAAGGTATATGTGTAACCAGGGTACTCGATGCATGTACTTGCATGTACTTTTAGGTTACATTAATGCATGTTTGAATGCATTTAAGTACGTCTGAATGAATATATGAATTTATATGATAATGACTTTTAATGCTTCTGGTCTCAACCATTAACTCATCCATCCATTCATTCGTGCATTCATCAAGCAAATGTGGTCAAGTGCAAGTATTTTAAAGGAATGAAACCTTCAGAACATTTTTAATTGCAATTTCGAATATAGTTTTATGTAAACGGTGAAATTTTTAATTATTTTGCAATTCCATTTTTTGGAATAAATTATTGTTTTTTTGGTAATTAAAAAAAAATTTTTTTTTTGGAATTCTGAGATTTCTTTTACATCTGAAAATCGTTTTTCATTGTATTGATCTTACGCTGCAGTCACATGTTTAAGTGTTGCTTTTAGGTTTTTTTTACACATACAGCTTGTCAAAATTTCCTAAAATTAAAATCTGTGAAGTAGGCGTGACTTATTGCGTGCAATTTTAAAGCCATTTACTATCAAGATGCCATCAAGAATTTAATATTTATAAAGACAAAGGAAATATTTGCTCATTAAATTGCAATTAGCTGCTTTCGTTTAATATTTCTTTTATACAATAAGTTATTTAATATTAAAAACTAGCCAAATCGGAACATATGAGCTAGGGAACAATTGACTTTTCAATACAATAGTGAAGGGTATATAAAGTTTCATGTATGCTACAATTTGCGCGAGTTTGTGTTGCATCTCAAAAATATATGCAAAAATTTAAAAAGTAGTCGCTTTTCTCTCTTAATATGTTGTACAACTAAATAATAAATGTGTTCCACATCTTACCCCAGCTATATTTCAGGGTAGATAATAACCTTTTTTGCTTATACTTTTTTATAAAAGCGTTTATTTTGCCTTTTTACTTTTATCTGTTGTGAAATTGAAAATTGTTGTTTCAATTTTTTGGAAAAAAAAAACATTTTTTTTTAAACAATAACGAAGCAATAAATTTTACAACAGATGACTTTTAATATTGAAAATCAGTGTTGTTAACGCTTGCTGGCAACTACACAAAATTGAATGTTGAAACCGCTTTAACCGTGGTGAATAACGCTTATTAATATAAACAAAATTTGGTTCACTAAATATAAATTAATGTAAGTGCAAAATCTGGATTTTAATTTGCTTTATTGGAAAATAGAAAATTTTTGCATTTTGTAAGCTTGTGTGTAACATGATAAAAATATTGCACATTTATAAGGCATAATTTTTTTTTTCTTTTTGAGAAAACATCATTTATTCCTTTGATTTATTTAATATTTCTCAAAAAATTTCACATATCAAATGATTTAGTGACAAATTTACGAATTGGGAAAATACTTTCATGTAAATAGAATTAATTCTTTACTGCCCCTGCTCTCAGGCACGTTATTATCTTTATAGACGTGTAAAACTGAATGTGTTTTTTTTTTGTTCTTACACCCTAAAAGTTAAATTTTTATCGAACAAATGTAATGTCAGTTAGTCAGTCGGTCCATCTGTCTGTCTGTCTGTCGCTTCTTCCACAAGTTGTTTTCAAGTGGCAAAAAAAGGATTGGACAATCTTAATACAGCTTTTTGTTTTATATTCGTAATACATATTTTTTTTCTTACATTACAATCATTAAAAAAAAATTTTTTTCTTCATACAAGTGCCACTATTCTACATAATCTTTTTTTGTTTTAATTTTATCTGCCTGTGAAAAATATTGATGAACTCAATGATGTGTCTGCAACAGAAATATGATGTAAACCACAGAAAAAAAAAACGAAATACAGACAGAAAGACAACAGCAGAAGCAACAATAACATTAAGTTACAAGCTTAATGTAATTTGATTTTTTATAATAGTTAATTTGAAAACTCGGATACGAAGTTTTATAGGGAAGTTTATGTGTGAAGATTACAAGCCGCATAAATGAAAAATAATTCCCTTGTAATGTTTTCGCAAAGCTTAAATCGGGCTTTTGGGGCAAAAAATAAACAAAACTTTCTCACCTTCAGTTTGGCCAATTTGATCTGGATGAGTAAGGGGTTTTTTTGTTTAGAGTTGCCAGACTAATAAGAATCTAATATTATTAATTCTCTAATTGAAAACGAACAGTTCAACTTTGAAAAAAAAGAAGAGGGAAGTATATATTAACAGCCGTATTCATAAAAACTTATTAAGGATTAATTAACTATTTGTAAGCAAAAATTGCTAAAGATGTATTCATAAACGAAAAATAGTCTATTGAACCTTAAATAAATTATTCATAAAGTAAGAAAATTTATTGTTGGATTTGCCCTTCTTTAACCCAAAAATAAAATGACATTTTGATAAGTGTTTGCATTTTGTGATATTATTTTTGTTAAATATATTGAAAAATAATGACAAAAATGTTTTATTTATTAATATGGACACGTTAAATACATTTTAGTATTTTTTTTTTATTTTAGACAACCAATTTAAAGTTATATTGATAATTATTTAAAAAAAAATTTTATATGATTTAAATGAATATGTTCAGGGGCAAATGCAGATATTCTCTTCAATTATTTAATAAATTAGTGCAACTAGTTGTTTTTTTGTTCAAAACAACAAATTATTGTTCAAAAATATTAAAAAAAAAAATAAAATAAACAAATCATAATAATAGTGATGTTAATAAAAAGTAAACAAACTTTTTATTCGATTACTTTCTTATCGTATATTTAAAAAAGGTTGAAACAAAAGTTTTTATGATACCTTTCGGCAACATTTTGTTCAGAAACTAAAATAGTATGTAGTTTTATTTGATAAGAATTAAAAAAAAAATTATAAAAAACATTTAAATATAGAATATCATGTGAACCGAATAGAAGTTTCATGCATCACTAACAATAAAATGGAAGCAAAATATAAAGAAAGTTGCCATACTTAAATACAAAATCGCTGCAAACAGTTTACGATTATATTAACTATTAAAAGGGTGTTAATGTAAGTTTATGAATACAAATTTGTATAAGAGGCTTATAAGACAAAAAGCGTTTAAAAGTTATTACATACTAAAAGCTTAAAATAAGATCTTTTTATGAATATGGCTGTAAGATTGTTAAATTTAACAAATGTTTATTAAGGAAAATTTGCATACAAAATTTGTTTTTAAATCTTTATTAAATTAAAAAAAAAAATTTTATGAATCAAATTTATTAAATTTTTATTATTTTTTTTCTACTTTTAGGTAAGTCCTCTTAAAGGAAGATCATTTAACTTTGAAATAAAAATCAGTAAGTAATTTTTTTCAAATTTTATTTTTTTAATTCAGAACTTTATAAAACCTCTAACAAATTTTTAATTTTAACTTCTAGAAATAAACAAAATTTTATTTTTCTCCTTTCGATTTTAAGAATTGTTCCTAATAATTTACCACTTAAACTTTTTAAGTCAATTTATTTTCTCTTAATCGAAATTTATTTGCATAAAATCATTAATCCTGTTTCCTCTTCTGTTCGAAAAAGGAATATGAATTTTTTCTTTAAATACCTAGTTAAAATTCTAAAATTTACTTCTAATATCGCGTGTTATATTTATGACCATCCAAAATCATGATTTGCTTATTCAAATACAATGTATTTTGAAAACTATAATTTTTTCTTTTCACTCAATGAGTAAATTCAAGTGAAAAAGGAATTAAATAACAAAATTACTAACGATATCTGTTTAAAGGTTATCCTATTTTAGACAAAGCCATCTAAAAGAAAGCCCTTAGAACAAAAGAGTTTTTGTTTTAAGCCCTGCATTAAATGCAATATCTTGCTGTGAATCCCAATAGTTCGTTATTGTTTCTTAAGCCCTTTTTCACGGAAGACCAATCAATTTAGGAAAATATCTCAACGAGTTTAAACCAACAGTTTAGGTTTTCCATGTGTTATAATTTTTGTTGTTTTACTTGTTGTTGTTTCTGTTTGCAGTGTTTGTTTTAAATCAGACAACAGACACATTTATTGATAAACAGGTACGAAAAAACCAACAACCAACAGGAAAGAAACCAAACTTAAAACGACAACAACAAAAATATCAAAATGCTTTAACCAAGACAGCAATATTTGCAGTAAATAATGATGAACAGTAGGCAAGCTAAAAACAAAAAAAAGAAGGATTTATTTTTCGGTAACTTTTAACCCTTTTGAAACAAAAAGGCACACTTTTTATAAAAAAAAATTATTTCTTACACAAAAAGTCACGAAACCTCCACCTTTTACATAAAAAAAGCGTATTTTTCATAAAAAAGGTCACACTTGTTCTGTTTTTTTTTAAACAAAAAGTATTTTTTTTTTGCCAAAAAAGTCAAACTTTTACATAAAAAGTCACACTTTTTCTTTAAACAAAAAGTCACAATTTTTACACAAAAAAACTTAAAATTTTTGCTCAAAAAGTCACATTTTTACATAAAACACTTTTTTCATAAAAGGTCATACTTTTTATATAAAGTCACACTTTTTACATAAAAAATCAGACTTTTAACATAAAATGTCACACTTTTCACATAAAAAGTCACACTTTTTACAAAAAAACTCACACTTTTTACATAAAAAGTCACACTATTTATATAAAAAATCACAAAATAAGTCACGCTTTTTGCACAAAAGTCAAACTTTTTGCACAACAAGTCAAACTTTTTATATAAAAAATTTTACATAAAAAGTCACACTTATTACATAAAATTCACCCTTTTTTGATGAACAGTCATTCTATTTATATAAAAACTCACACTTTTTCTTTAAACCAAAATTTACTATTTTAACACAAAAAAGTCACACTTTTTGCACAAAAGTCACAACTTTTATATAAAAAGTCACATGTTTTACATAAAAAGTCACATGTTTTACATAAAAAGTCACATGTTTTACATAAAAAGTCACATGTTTTACATAAAAAGTCACACTTTTTACATAAAAAGTCACATGTTTTACATAAAAAGTCACACTTTTTACATAAAAAGTCACACACTTTTTACATAAAAAGTCACACTTTTTACATAAAAAGTCACACTTTTTACATAAAAAGTCACACTTTTTACATAAAAAGTCACACTTTTTACATAAAAAGTCACACTTTTTACATAAAAAGTCACACTTTTTACATAAAAAGTCACACTTTTTACATAAAAAGTCCCACTTTTTTCATAAAAAGTCACACTTTTTACATAAAGTTCACCCTTTTTACATGAACAGTCATACTTTTTACATCAAAAGTCACAGTTTTTAGACACAAAGTCACAGATTTTACACAAAAACTTACAGTTTTTACAAAAAAAGTCACAGTTTTTCACAAACAGTCACAGTTTTCACACAATAAGAACTTCTTACAAAAAAGTGTTTCTTTAGGCAAAATTTTCTTCTCTTTCACACTGTCCAACAAAACAGAATACTGATTATAAAATACAGATGATTATGATGGTGGTTTTGTTTTGATATTGATGATGATAGTTTTGTCGTCAGACGTTTGTGCAGAATATTGTGAGTGGCTTTAGACTTTGTCTGCAAGTCTGCTAAATGTCTTCTTGGTCTTATTGTGGCTTAAACCGGCTACTTTGAGTACGTTTTCTTCTAGTTTTTTCTTGATTTTTTTTTATTTTGTTACGGTGTTAAACGAAATCGCGTGTAATCGAAACCACATCATTGATTTCCTGTGTTAGTCAAAAGTCCAAGACAAAATATTTAAAAATGAAATGCCTGCTTGTAAGTTCTTAAAAGAAAAAAAATATATAAACGAAACAGAAAAAAACACACAACTGGCTAAACAAATCTCTATTGAAGACGAAAATAATTTTCTCCTCTACTGCTTACGGCGACGATAAAGTAGACGACGACAACAAACATACTAGAAATTCTAGTCTTAGATAAAAAAAAAATTGCTGAAATACAATTAATGTCTTAGAAGTGTAGAGCAGCTTTACGTTTTTTCCTGGTATACATCTTTGAGCAATCGTATGCATTTTGGAAAACCCCACAAAAAACGCCGACTTTTTATGAAATTGGAATAATTTTTTTTTACACAAAAAGTCAAACATTTTCAAAATAGTATTTTTTTTTAGAAAAACGTCAAATTATTGCAACTAAAGTTAAACTTCTACACAAAAAGCATACTTTACACCATAAGTTAAACTTTTTACACAAAACTTTTCATTTGTTCATAAAAAATCCCGTTTTTTTTTAAAGTCATGCCTTATTTTTAAGTTTACGCTTTTTTTTAACAACAAGAAACATTTTTTTATAGGAAGGGGACTTGTCGCTTTGACATGGTGATGTGCAAGGAGGAGGTAATTGGCATGTTTTGGCATTTTGTAACAGATCACTGAAATATACGTAATTGACACATCCTATATCAGTGAAAATAATACCTGCCGCATATGTGAACCATATTAATATTATATGTATATCTCCCGCATTAAGTTTTATAAACAGATTTCATCAGCCCGCACAAATTTCAATCACATGACTAATTAATTTTGTGTCAATTACCTTTCCTCTGGAGTAACTACACTTTAAACACTTTATCACCAGTTTAGTGATATGTCTTGTTTCCGCTTATCACAATCCATTCCTTTTTATTATAAAATTGTGTTCACTGGTCACTTTTAGAACAAGTGACACAAATTTACCGCAGGATAATGCCACTTTTTGCACAAAAAATTTCACTTTTCTTCATAATGCACAATACAAATTTAGTCAATAAAACTTCAATTTAACACAAAAGGTTCGAGTTTGAACAAGCCCAAAGCCAAAGTCCGATTAATAGAAAGTAGTTGCACATTAAGAGATAAGCAAGGTATTTCAAATTCGTTCCGGTAACGTAAAATAGTAACACGACAGCAAATTCTCTTGCTCAACTGCTTCCTCATTTTAGAGCACTGGTGGGCATTAAGAATAAAATTTTCCTGTGGTCAATTATGGACCTGTCATCACAAGGCGTTGACGTGACTTAGTAGCTGCTATGGAAGTTACCGTCGTCAAATTGTACACTAAGACTAACATTTATAAAGAACTTGTTGCATTAAAAGCTGTTCTCAAGATTAGTATTTGTGTGGTAGCTATGGTCAAATATGGAACGAATCCAATGGAATTAGGTAGGACGTTTTAGGTTGCTATAGCATATTTCTAGGCCAAATTTAATTTAAATGCCAACATAATAAGACCCTATTCCGTAAAGATGTTTGTATGGAGGCTATATGAAACTGTGAACCGATTTTCACAATTTTGATTAGGCTTTGTCCTGATGGCAATTAAAACGCATATACCAAATAAAAGGATCTCAAAAATTGCGATCTTTTCTTAGAGCACAAGGATTACATGAAGAGCTAGCCGGACGGACACGGTTAGATCGATTCAGAAAGTGATTCCGAGTCAATCGGTGTACTAAAAGGACCAGGGCCAATACATATTAGTGTATCACACACATCAGCACAAACGCATAATATCCCTCCAATTAATGTGGTGTGGGTGTAAAAACATCGGTAGCGAAGGCTAAAGTCAATAATAATTAATCTTTGCAATACCGTGTATTCCAACAACTGTCTGGATTCCAGAGAGCTTTTTCTAAAGTCTGAAACAAGTTCTCTTGACAATTAAAGTAATTAACCTTGTCCCCTGCCAACTAGACAGCCCACCACCGTCTTTGATTTCTTTTTGGCTTTATTTCTTTGTACCTGTTTTTTTTTTTTTGAACTTATTTCACTTTTTTCGTAAACATATTCTGGTTTTTAGTTGCACATCCTTTTTGTTTGTTGGATATTTATTTGTTGTTGTTATTGTTTTTGTTGTTGTTTGTTTTACATTTTGTTCTTTCTTCAGAAAATTAAGTTTAAATATGTATGTGCGTATTTATGTATGTATGACTGACTGTAAAATTGTAGTAGTCGGTTAGTTCATATGATTTGTATTTTATTGTTGTAGTTGTTGTCTTCGTTTTATAGCAAACAAGAATTCATTTTGCGCAAACATGGAAGTAAGCAATTCATTGAACTTTCGCATAAAATGCTCTCAAGGTTATCAACTCAACTTGTCCGGTACAAATACGTATGAATGTTTGTTCAGTTTTTTTTATTATAGGGTATTTCTATCAGTGTTGCCGTTAGGATACGAAAGATACATTTTTCGTATCTTTTGATGACTTCAGGTACCATGTATAATCCTGACATTTTTCGTATCTTTTGAATCGTTACGCAAAATATACAGAAATAAAATATTAGAGAATTTTAAGCCAAATAAAACTTATTAAGACTAACCGACTGAATGCTAATACAATAGCAGCTTAATTAATGGTGAAAAAACATTAAGGATCTAGTAGTGCGAAGTTGTTCTGAGGAACTTTTTTGTTTACAGGAACTTTATACCTATGTAGTTTTTGATATAATCGTCTTAGTATAAACGCCTTAACTCGTATACTAATTTTTACAAAAATTAATATGTTTTGATAACATCCAAACATTATATTAATTTTAAAGCTCGCCCACTGTATTTTTATTTGAAAATTACATCGTACCTAATATTTATGACTTAAATAAATATATAGAAATGAATTTATATGATATCATTTTCTTTACAATATTCATTAAATATGAAATAAAAATGTTATGTTAATAAATGTTAAACGTTAAAAATGGATTTTCAATTGTTTTTTTAAGATGTATCTTTTTGGGGAAAAGCGCATCTTTTTGGTATCCAAAATGTATCTTTCTCGAAACTTCACTGGCAACACTGATTTCTATACTCATATACGAATTTATGTATATGTGCAAGTGTGTAATAACAACAAAACATAAGCATTTCTTTACAATGAATATACTCATCTAAATTAAACTCGTGAGATGTTCCATTTAAACTTGTTTTACTTTTTTTTTAATTTTTTTTTTCTTAAACGAGTATAAATTAAAGATTTTCTACGAAAGCGAGTGAGAGTAATTTCTTCTATTTTTTGTTATAAAAACTTTTTCTATTTTGTTGCTCTACTCCTACGAAAGAGACAGAAAATGTTTCTTTTACTTAAAGAAAGTCATACTCCTTTTACACTAAAAGTGGCTATTTACACAAAGATATACTTTTTACGTCAAAAGTCAAAATTTTGACACCAAAAGTTACTTTTCCTTAAAAAGTCACACTTTTTTCACGCCTGTACCACAAACAGTCGCAAATTTTAAACCAAACAGTCACGTTTTTAAACAAAAAGTTTTTTCAGACAAAGTAACATTTTTAACACAAACAAAAAGTCACTATTTTCACATCAGTTGTCGCAGCTTTAAGTCCAGAGGTCACATTTTTTACACAAAAAGTCAAACTTTTTAAAACACAAGAAGTCACACTTTAGAAAACACCAGAAATCATACTTTTTACTCAGAAAGTGAAACTTTTTACAAAAAAGTCACACTTTTTACACAAAAAGTCATACTTTTTACACAAAAATGTCACAGTTTTTACACATAGTCATAATATTCACAATTTTTACAGAAATTACACTTTTTATACAACAAGTCACCTTTTTAATATAAAAGTCACCTTTTTAATACAACAAGTCACCTTTTTAATACAAAAAGTTACACTTTTTATACAAAAAGGCACACTTTTTTTTCAAAAAGTCACACTTTTTATACAAAAAGACAAATTTTTATTTCAAAAGTCACATCTTTCACACAGAAGGGCACACTCTTTATAGAAAATTCACACATTTTATGAACAAATTATCACATTCTTCACAAAAAAAGTCATATTTTTTACATAAAAAGTAACACTTTTTACACAAAAACCCCATTTTTATACGAAACGTCAAAATTTTTACACAAAAAGTTTACCAAAAGTTTTTATTTTTATTCAAATCGATATTTTAGTTGAAACACGTGCCGCATTGAAGTTTAAAATAGTTATTTACATATGTAAATCAGACTGGTCCCTATTTTCTGACTTCAAAATTTTTAAAGCAGACCATCCTAAAATTTTTTTATTTTTGAAAATAATAGAAAATTTTGTCAATGCCGAAAAATTTTGAGTCGGAGTCGCAAGTTTTTGTGGGTACTTCGACTCCGATTCCGGTACAAAAACCTCAACACAGATTCCACAACGCCAAGACCGACTCCACAGTCCTGGTTTTTTCTCTAAAGTTTATTAAGACCCATAATTTATATTTTCATTTAAAGTTTTTCTTACTCGTTTTAATACCCTTCACCAAAGGAAAAAGGGTATATACATATAAAAGAAAAGTTCAAATCACGATGTCCTTTTGTCTGTCTGTTAAAAAGGGGGTTTTCGAAGACCCCATTTGTGATGGGGACTCGGCTTTGTTTGCTATTGAAATTCAGCCTGATCGGTCCAAAAATGGCTGCGGTATGAGCAAAAAACCAGGACTGCCTCAAATTTTACCCATAAATCCCTTGTTGTTGTTGTTTTTAAACTTTCTTTGTATATATCTGGATCATGGCTATCATTAGACAACATACGAAAAAATAAGGGCGTGAGGGGAGAAGTGGCCGTGAAACAAAATAATGTTCTACAAAATAGGTATCTAAAGAACGGTATTTATATAATTCTCTGTTATTATCGGGTAAATTAGATTCGCCATAGCCGCATATAGCAGTCTTACTTCTCTTATTTTTAAACTATTATTATCTGGGTGGTTTTGTCTACTATTTTCGTCATATACCAACAAACATTTGTAAGAATGTATATTGCATATATTCCCAAAAAAAAAAAACACTTCTCTTATAAACTCTTGCGCCGCCACATTAATAATATTTTTAGTTGGCGTCTCATAAAGTTTGTGGTGGTACTGACTGTTTTTCCGTCCGTCTGTCTGTCTTTATATCTTTTTGTAACTCCTTTATGTTGGTGATTCTTTGTCTCTGTTATTGTTTTGGTTTTTCTCTGGAGAAGTAGGGTTTGTGTGAGTGCAAGTGTATGAGTTGTTTATACATAAGTGTGTCATTCATATTGCAATGCATTATGAAAATGTAAGAAATACAACAACAAAAATTATTTATCATTTTCGTGATCATCATATGTTTTCTTTTAGTTGTTCTTGTTATTGTTGGTTTCCTCTTCTTTTAAAAAATAATGTTTTATTTTTTTTTTAAGTGGTCATTGTACTTTGACTGGCTAATAAGACACTTTACTTTGTGTTTTTGTTGTTTGTACATTTAAGTATTTTGTTTGTTTTTTCTTCTGTCTCTTTCACTCTCTCTCTCTTTTACACTCTTGCTATTTCTTTTTAAATGTACGTATTTAAAAAACGGTTAAGAGCAAAGATTACCAATTTTATTGTGTTTGGACACTTTAAAGAGGGAAAAAACTGTTATTATTGAAATTTCAGAAAGGCTGACTTCCAAAACGTACTAATACAAAGTTCGTACACAATTTTACTACTGTATTTTAACCATGTACATGTACAAAGTACCGAAACAATGCAACTATGTGTTTTGTTTATAAAAACGTTTTGAAATGTAAGTGATGCAATGCATAATACTTTTAAAATAAATCTGTATTGCTTGCAAATAAAATGTTAAATGTCACAAAGCATCAACTTTAAAACCGATGCTCTGATTGCTTTTTTGATGCGTTAATAATACTTAGCAGTGACGCTTTGGAAGGGTTTGCATTGTATATGTATTGTACTGCGGCGTTATGAAACATTATACTTTGTTCTAATACAAAGCAATTGACGATTTGGAAGTCAGCCAAATTTTATTTATTTACTGTAAGTAGTAGCAATTTTGAAACCTAAAAAACCAAAAATTAGTTCCACTCCAGTAAAACATTAATGTTTAGACGGTTCCCGGCCTCGACGTTCTCATTAATTGGAAATCATATGTCAAATTGATTTCAAAACGGTATAATACAGGATGTCTTCATGGTGCAGGCTTAGCTTAGATTTGCCACTTATTATTTGTCCGCAGGCTGTTAACTTCAAGTGTCTACTTGACTAAGATAGTCAGTCTTAAAGTTGACGAGAATCCACTTGCAGGTTCACATGCGAACAAAGAATAGCTGTACTTTCGCAAATCTGGAAGTGATCCGTTTGTCGCACATGGGTATATCGGAGGTCTTTACTAAATAAAGTGTTTGGTCAAAAACATTTTCTTGTGGAACACCAGTTCTTATTTTATTTTCTACTTTTTTTAACCGGTGCGCTTCCCCCATTAAAATAAAATTAGTAATTTTTTTTAAACAGATCTTGTGCATCGATAACGAAGCAAATATTACCAAAATTAGATACTTTTACTATTAACGTTCTACTGATAAACAGAAACCCATATTGTTCTTATATTGAAGGTGTTATGACTGAAAAGTGAATTTGGAAATTTAAATATTGAGAGCGTAAAATAAGTAAAAATCACTTAACATAGGCTATAAATTTTTGTAAAATACATAATTAGCCTATGTTAAGTGATTTTTACCTTTTTACACTCTAAATATTTAAATTTTCAAATTCACTTTGCTGTGGATCTATTCGTTTGGAGACTTATTCACTGTTTTAATTTTATGTCTCTAACTTCAGACTTTTGGGCTGCGCGAATATGAATCAGTTATAAATTTGATTCAACAGTTGCGTCCTATGGGGGTAATGCTCCCCTGCCCCTATCGACAAAATAAGTATTTTTTTGTATTTTTGTATTGCTCCCCCTTTATTTTTATTTTCAAACGTGTAGCTCACAATAATTGCGACACCTTCCAAGTTTGAACATTCTCACTATAACAGTTCCTAAGATATGCGATACTTAACATAGACGTCCTATGGGGGTAACCACTTCTTCTACTGCTATCTTATTTACATTTTGGCGCTCAGAAGATCCTAGTGCAAAAAGTTCAAGAAAATGGGTGCAGCGGCTCCTAAGATATGCGATACTTAATATTGGCATCCTATGCAGGGCGCCACATCCCCTACCCCTATCCAAAAAATAAGTGGTCTATTTTATTTTTGGGGCTCACGTGATGTTACTGCAAAAATTTCAGGAAAGTCGGTTCAGTAGTTTAGGAGTCTATAAGCCAACAAACAAACAGACAACCATTTTTCATTTATATATATGTACATATCGTCGGTCTCATGTAGAAAGGCCTTAACTCGATCCTTTTCGGAATTGAGTTTATAAGTGATTCCAATACATTTCCCACAAATACACACACCTAGTCACAAGAATTAAATGCAATAGCATCAAAAAGATCAGTTTTACAAGCAACTGTAGAAGCCATTTTACATAATGATACATTCAGTGTCATTGTTTTTCTATGTTTTTGCCTTCTCCTGTAAAGTTGCAATTATGTGAGTTAGGGCCTTTCTACATGAGACCAACGATATATAGATTGTCACATATTCTTTGCTTAGTAATAAAAATAAACGGCCGAATAAATAACTCTCGACTAATTTGTGAACATGCGATTTTTAAAACCAGACTCTTATCCACACCCTGTCAAAACCCTGGGCTACATCTAAAAAACTTCTGAAAAATATTTTTTTAGTTTAATGGATTTTCTAATCTCTCTAGTCAAGCGGTTAACATTGGATAATTGATTATTTAAGTATGTACCTTTTCGAATTTCTTCGATCGACAAGGAAGTAATCTTATAGGGGTATAGGATGATGCTAGAGTTGAATTCTAGCCCGGCTTTGGTATCATTATTATCTTAGAAATTTTTAACAAAAAGTCACACTTTTTACGGAAAAAGTCACACTTTTTATACAAAAAAGTCACACTTTTTATACAAAAAAGTCACACTTTTTATACAAAAAGTCACACTTTTTATACAAAAAAGTCAGACTTTTTATAAACAAAGTCTCACTTTTTATACAAAAAGTCACACTTTTTTACAAAAAGTCACACTTTTTATACAAAAAGTCACACTTTTTATACAAAAAGGCACACTATTTATGTAAAAAATCACACTTTTTATAAAGAATTCACACACTTTACACAAAAATTCAAACTTTTTACACAAATTGTTACACGTTTCACACAAAAGTTACACTTTTTAAACAAAAATTAAATTTAAAACAAAAAGTTATACTTTTTAAACAAAAAATTATAATTTTAAACAAAAAGTTATACTTTTTATACAAAAAGTCATAAATTATAATAATATTTCTTCGACCTTTTTTATTAAATATTATTCTTAATAAATTACTCAAGCTTAAGGTCACTTTTTTCAAAAATTAATTAAAATATATTAATTTTTATTTTCAATAGATAAAATGAAATTTTATTATTAAAATTTCCTGAAGAAGATTTCCAACGGTAATCGAAATATTGAAAATAAAAATTAAAATATTTTAATAAATTTTTTAAAAAAGTGACCTTAAGCTTGAGTAACTTATTAAGAATAATATACAAAAAGTATTATTTAAAAAGGCACACCTTTTATACAACAGTCACCTTTTTTAAAAAAAAGCTCGCACTTTTTTTTGCAAAGGCACAGTTTTTTTTTTTTAAACTCATACCTTGTACACTTTTTTAAAGAAAAGTCACTTTATTCAAAAAGAGTCAACTTATCACAGTATTTTTTACTGTTATTACTATTGTCTTTAATCCCTCCGATTTCTATTAAATTGCTTTTCCGCCCGATTAATTGTTTATTATCGCATATGTGTATAATATTTTTCTAAGATGACGATTTTATCAAGACAAATTTTTATAAATTTTACACAAGTGTATAAATATTGTTTGCGTTTAAGTACAAACATTAAACTAATTTTTTTATTTCACCCCCAAAAACACAGAAATTTTCCTACAATGTATTTGTACGTTGAATAAAAATGTTCCCCCTTTTTTCAGTTTTACAAGAATATTAAAAATTGATTTAATAAAAGGTTCTTGAACTTTTAAATGCACACAAAATACTCAAAATACCAACTACAAAAACAAATGATGTAAAATGTAATGCAAGGCATTGCACTAAATACAAACATAAAGATAGAGATACATATGTTTTGTAAATAATGGGGAAGGGAAAAACTTAATCGTTAAATTCAATTATAACAGTATGAAAAATATACCACCACAAATTTTTGTTAGCTAAGTGTCTCGAATAAATAAATGTTTGTCCTAACCCAATATTTTGTGCATTGTACCCTTTAGCGTAGGAACACAATTGCACCGTATAAACGTAGAAGCGTACGACGTAAATACGTTCTTAAATTAAAACGTATAACATTTTATACAAAGGCACACTATAGCTGGCGCAAACTAAAAAGCGTATTTTCGTCGTACGTCGACTTTATTCTTATTCTATTTTATACGCCTATTGCAACCGTATTGCCATAGAAAAAGAAAAATTAGAAATATAAAATTAAAATATTTTTATTTTTTTAAATTGAATATTTCAAAACAAAATAGAAAAAAAAACTAAATAACAATTTAAATTAACCTATTTGCAATTTTGCTAATATTATCTCCAAATTAAAACAAAATTCGTTCACGACGGAATTGTGGGTTAACAAAGCGTGTTTTTAGAAGTTTACGGCGTTACGTCCACACGTCGTACGACCCAATTGTGTTTCTAACTAACATTACTTGCCCACATGATACTACAATTTGTTTGTTTTAATTAAACATTTACAAACAAGTTCCCTCATCATTTTACAAAACCAAATTTAATATAACAAATTTTATTCTTTAAGGCTTTTGCTATAAATCATTAGAAAATATTAAATTTTTTTATTTATTGCATTGAAAAAAAAACCGAAAACTAAAAATATTCAAAACATTTTATATATCAATTAACAGGCATGAAGGTATAGGGTGTTTTTTTTAGCTGCATGAGAATTTTCGATATCGATAACTATAGTTTGGCTGCTGATAATGTCAAACTGTGTTGACATTTCTGTTCTGTAAGGTTTGGCAAGTCATCTTGAATCGTTTAACGCTAGAACAAAGCCTACAAATTGTGGAATTTCCTTTAACAAAAAAAAAAAAAAAAAAAAAAAAATCTGCTCGCGAAGTTCATAGAGCACTTCACCTATTTTGCGAAGCTCTTTTCTGCTTAAATGGCTACGTCAATAAGCATTATTGCCGCATTTGAAGCGAAGACAATCCTCAAGCCGTTAACGAATCACCATTACATCCATTGAAGTTGACTTTTTGGTGCGGTTTTGACGCTGTACGACCAGATTTGTTGAAAAAGGTAGTATTGGACTGATCAAATGGACCATGTAACTCGTAGCCGCGGCGGATATATGTCGGAAATCATATTTAAAAAAAAATGTCATGAAATTATTTACCAGATTAAATAAAAAAAAATCATTTCAACAATATTTCTGTCTTGTATTATCATTTCACATGCAGCTAAAAAAAAAAACACCATATGTGACAATTTTAGTTAAAAGGGACCTAGAAGTAGCCCCAAATATTTTACTATTGACAAAGTCAGGTCGCATTTAAACTGGCCGCTGTGTAATCAAGGCTCGCATTTATTAAAAATCGTCATTTCGGGAACGTTTCAGTATATCATTATATCCCGAAATGACTGTTGCATTCTAGGAATGATAATTATTTCCTAGGGCGACTCGCTTACAATTTTTTATGAATTGATTTTACAAATTCGTTGCTTTTTAATTACAGCGAGAAAAACTCAAAAAAGCTTAAAAATGATAGTGCAGCTTATTTGCGCCAAAGAGAAAAAGCAAATGCTAGGTAAAGAAAGTTTAGAAAGAAAGGAAATATACATCCCAATCTCAAATCCCCTGGGATATTCTTGCTTGTTAAGTTCCTACTGAGAAGCCAAATATTTGCTTCAGATATGTTGCAACTTGCCAAACATGTTTTTTTTTTTTTTTTTTTTTTTTTAATTTCCTAACCTAATCCCGCGAAGCTATATGCTTGTCTGCAGGAAAGAAACCAGAGTCTCAGACGGGAATCGAATCCGCAACCCCGGCGCTGATAGACTAGCGCGCTACCAGCTAGCCTACCAGGGCATCCGATGACGATGATGGGGAAATTTTAGTAACCTTTCTGAGATCTGTGTGTAACAACATAAGAAAATTCAAAGAGGAACCAAACATGTGTCCTATATTAATTTTGAGCAAATAATCAGTATTATTCCAACACCATTGCTTTAAAAAGAAAAAAAAAGGAGAATATTATTATTTTGATAATGTTATTATTGTTTTCGAAAAAAAAAAAAATAAGTTTGGTTTTGTATTTTAAATATTTTTTTGCTAACTTATCGTATAAATAAATAACTTGCAATTCAAATATTTCCTTACTTATACCTTATGATATCAATATCATCATTTCGGTAACTGATTTGTCATTCCGGGAACGATTGATAATTTCCGGGAACATAAATTTTTTTAATAAAATACGCATAAATTGAGCTTTTTTTTAGAAAATATATAGTTTTTTATATTAAAGAACTTTTATTCTGTTCATGTAACGTTTATTCGATCATAAGAGTTTTGAATATTTTAACATTTCTTAAATTTTATGCAATATAACACCAACTTCTTTAATTTTTTGGCGTATTTTGCTTGTAGAAGATTTTGTATGAATTGTTTTTACCTATGTTTTTATAATATAGATTCATAATAAGCCCATATTAATAAACGATGCTTAAGTTATGTACTTTGTTTTGTTTTTGTTAATTTTATGAAACTTATAAAAACGTTCCCGAATTGATGGTTTTCTGAAAGATATTCACTAAAAAACAATATTATAAAAAAAGTATAGAATTGTGTGCGCTGCCCTGTCAAAGTTAAATAATATACAAGTTTTGCAATATTATAAACTAAGAGCCATCATTATAGCTTAAAATTTTTTCTGGCATAAAATTCATCTTGAAATTTACAACCTTGGTGATTTTGAGTCATTTATACTTTAACACTGGTTGTACTCAAGTGCCCTTTTTAAGAAACAGTGTATTAAATATTACATTTATTTACATACTGTTGTTTATTTATATTTTGATTATAAAGGGTCCGCCAAATAACTTTTTTTTTGAAAATGCTATAAAAAAAAACTACTGAATATTTTCTCAAATTTCTTTTTTTGTTTGAAAGTACAACCCTTCCGGTTAATAATGGAAAATAATTTCATTCAAATGGCTGCCTCGGCTGGCCATGCAGTAGCCTACACGATCGGTCCAATTTTTAAGCACATTATCGATTGTGTGCAGCTTTTTTCACCAATGGCTTCACGAATATTGTCCTTTAAAGCGTCAATTGTCTCTGGCTTGTCCGCGTAACACTTATCTTTGACGGCACCCCACAAATAATAGTCCAACGGTATCAAATCGCAGCTCCGAGGTGGCCAAACGACATCAGCTCTGCGGCTGATAATGCGATCTTCAAAAACAGGGCGCAAAACATCGTGTGTAGCTTCGGGTGGGTAGCACGTAGCGCCGTCCTGTTGAAACCAAATGTTGCCAATATCCTCCTCTTCAATTTTTGTGAACAAAAATTCGTTCAACATGGCCCGATAACGATCGCCATTGACTGTAACGGCCACTCCTTGCTCATTTTCGAAGAAAAATGACCCAATTATGCCTCTAGACCAAAATCCGCACCAAACAGTGACTCGTTTTGGGTACATCGGCTTTTCAATGTATGCGTGCGGGTTTTCTGTGCCCCAAATGCGACAATTTTGCTTGTTTACATACCCGCCAAAAATCATCTAAAAAGATGATTTTTTTGGCAAAATCGGCATCTTCTGTTACCATGATTTTCAAAGTAATGTCGCAGTATTTCCCAGCGTTGTTCAAGCGTATACACAACCATATTCGTTAAGCGGAAGGATAAAACTAATTATCTGTCAAATCAGACATGAGCTAAGTGTTACCATTCACGAAATAAGCACTAGTTAAAAAAAAAAACGTTAGATGGCGGACCCGTTATATGAAAATTTTGATTAAATAAAAAAAATAATATAATATTTTGTTCAAATAAGTTTTATATGACTATAAATCATACTACTAAATTTCGTACCTATACAAATCGCCCTTTTGAAATCGCACCCTGGAAAATCATTTAAATACGCCTAAAACCGTAACAATTATAGATATTGTGGTAAAATTTGGATTTTTATGGCCAGAAATTATACCATTAATTTTTTTTCAAGTTTTTATAAAGATTGGTTAATAACATAGTATGTATTCCATATAGAGCCTACTCCTTAAAAATATCCTGGCAGTGGAAGGTATCAAAGATTTGGCACAGCTGAATGCGCACTCTAACTTGTTTTTTTTACACCCTCCACCACAATTAGTTGTGAAGAGGGTATACTAAGCTTGTCATTCCGTGTGAAACTTTTTTTATTATTCATCTCAGACCCGTAAAGTATATATATTCTGGCTCCTTCAGTAATTCTAAGTCGATTAAGCCATCCATGACCGTCTGTTGAAAACACGTTCACTTTTGAAAAACTCAAAAGAAATGAACAAACTTAGTGTAAAATTGCTTGTAGTTATCCTAAGTAAAATTTCGTGAAGATCCGTCCATAATTTGCCATAGGCCCCATAGAAACCCTACTCCCGGAAAACAGCTTAGTACGCCTAAAATCGTAATAAATAATGCTGTCATAATAGAAGTTCGTACGTCACAGTTTTATAGGACTAGAAATGTCACTGTGAAATTTCGTGAAGATCGGTCCATAATAGATATCACTCCTGAAATACTTGAACTGTCGGTGGGAGGTATCAAAGATTCGGCACAGCCGAGTAAAGCACTCCAACTTGTTTTAAACAACAGCGGTTTAATTCTTGATATAAAAAAGTTTTTATTCTTTTCAGTCGTCTTTTTCTTTGAAAAGTTTTCATTGCAAAAAGTTTTTTAAACTTTAATTTTAAACTGAACACTGAGAATAACAAAGGCGACATTAAAAAAGTAGTGTGGTAACAGGACTTTTAAGAAAAATGTTGTAATCCTTAAGAATGTCAGATATAAATTGTCACAGAATAAAAGTGAAAGTGAAACTTTCTTCTTTCTTTTCAACCATTTGCCAAACTTATTTAAGGTATTCCCAGAAAGTTTATTGTAAATAACTTTAACAAAGTTTTATTTATTTTTAATTACTTTTTGTGTCAAATGTTACATTTTTGGTACAATGTTACTTTTAACCTTTAAGTAATAAGGTGAAACATAGTCACGGACGTAGTGGTAAATTTGACCCCTTTAAAATTGACAATTTTTTGTCATGCCAAACGTCAAAGTCTATATAAAAAAACTCTAAAATTTTTGTCAGCGTTTTTTTTATATGAAGTTTGACGTTTATTATGACAAAAAATTGTCAGGTAAAGACCACATGTTACGTTTACTTCGGATCTGTAACATTATGAATTAAATGTTAAGGGTTTAATTTTTTTTTTTTTTGTTAAAAGGCTAACTGTTTGTGTAAAAAAAGCGACTTTTGGGTTAAATCAATAACATTTTATGTAAAATGTCTAACTTATTTATGAATAATAAAACTGTTTTATTTAAAGGAAATTTTAGTGACTTCCCGTAAAAAAGAGTGGGTATTTGTGTAAAAAATTTTACTTTTTACGTAACATTTATTTTTACCTAATACGTGTAACAGTTGTGCAAAAAGTTTACTATTTTTGTAAAATCTTTTTGTGCAAAAAATTAAACTTCGTGAGTAGTAAAAGTGTGACTTTTTGTGTGAAAATTGTGTCTTTTTTGGTAGAAAGTTTTACTTTTTACAAAATAAATTATAATTTTTAAATTATAATGTATAAAATATCACTTCTTATGTTGTATGTAATTTTTGTCCAAAAAGCTAGTTTTTTTTTTGCGAAATGTGACTTTTTGAGTAAAAGCACACAGAAAAAAATATCTCAAGAAAATTTTTAACAACACAGTTTGTTAAAAAAAAAATTTTAGGTCAACAAACTTTTTGTTTGATTCAAAGAAAAAATTTATCAAATTTACACTTTGCAAAATAGCACTCAACAAAACATATTTAATAATGAAATAATTAAATATTTCTTCATATTCAATAAAAAAATTATTTGAATCAAAGTTAAGACAGTATTTTAACAACTCTTGTCCATTTTAAAATAGCTCTTAATTCTCATTTGTTTTACAGTTTTATTTGAATAATATATTTAGTTTTGCCAAAGTCTTTGGAAAAGGTTTCCTGATGATCTGGCCTAAGCAACCAGTGAAATGCGCATAGGAACTTACTTATCCCCGCATAATAAATTTTAGTGTTTTTATAAAAATATAAAAATTGAACATTTATGACATCATCATTAATAAATAAAAAATAAACATTCGATTAAAATTTTGTTTGATTTTTTCAACATTTTCAACAATTTATTTTAACAAATCAAGTAAACATTTTCTTGAAAAAAATTATTTTGGGCAACAACTTTTTTTATCGACTCAATAAACTTGGTTGTTGACTAAAAATTGAACAATTATACATACAAACTTTTTTATCAATACCGCAAAAATCGTCATCACAGAAAATTCAAAAATGTTTGTAATCAAATATGCGATTTTCGTATTCAAATATGAAAATAATTTTTTTCTGTGCAACGTTTTGTATAAAGTAATATATTGTGTAAAAAAGAAAACTTTTGTGTAAAAATTATTACTTTTAGGGTGAAATTGGTAAATTTTTGTGTAAAAGGTGTGACTTTCTTGAAAAGTTTTGGAAATGGTTCTGTCCTTATCTTTGTATATTAAGTGACCTATGCAAAAAAGTTTAAGTTCACATTAGTTTAGCAGTACACTAAATTTTTTGACGCCAGCTTAAAATTAAAAACTTATTTCTTTATAAATTTTAATGGCCTATTTAACTATATTCTGCCAAATTTGTTGTTTGCAAAAAATGTTAAAAAATTATCACCCTAATGTTCATACTTAAGTTTCCCATATTTTATTGTTCGCATGATAATTATCTGTTGTAGTTAATTAATTTAATGTCTGCATGTACGTTAAGTTAAAAACTAAAGCCGCCAATAATTGTTGGTGTTTTATGAAGTGTTTCAGGCAAAAATTGTCAATTAAAATGGTTTTTTTTTATCGATTTTTTCTAGTTTGTATTAATTTTTCACAAAGTCATTTTCAAGTGAGTGTATAAATACACACTTCGTATACTATATGGCACATATAGCACTTAAAACACAACCATTTATATGCCAGGCAATTTAAATCCTCATGGCATTACGTCGAAATGAAGCCCCCGCTATTATACAGGAAAATATAAACCATGTCTGTATCCAATGCTCGTTTATACGTATTTCTCACAAACAAAAATGTTTCCCAAAAAAAAAGAAAAGAAAAAAATAAATAATTTTCTCACTCTACCCACTTAAATTTTTCTATCGTAACACACAATTAAAAAATCTATAAAATCAATAGCAGACACTGAAATGAACTGAATGTTAAATGTTGACTTAGGTCAGTCATTAATTACCCTACAAAAACGAGAAGTTGTGTTAGAAAAACAGATTCCAATGAAACTTAAAAACATTCGTAAAAAAACTTTTAATCTTTTAAGGCAACATAAACACCACTCCTCAACCTCTTGTTGCCCTTCTGTTATTGATTATTTGCAGATTTCTTTTTTTATTCAATATTCGTATTTAGGAGATACTATTTGCTGTGAAGTGGTATATTTGTATGAATGTGTGAATGATGATGTAAAATAAAACATGTGGGCCTGAGTATTAGACGAAAGTACATCATCAGTGTCATAGAAATTTACATTGAAAGCAACACGCACACACACATACACTCAATCTCTTTACTTGTCTGCATAGTTAACAGCCAGTAAATCCAAGCAAACCAAACCATCTCAATTTCATAAGCATTATAAACGTCAACGTTCCCATTGAAATCCTCTTTATTAAAATAAACCAATCAACAATTTGATATTATTTTGGGAGCATTTAAGATCACACCACCAAACTTCGTGAGGATTGTCATAGTTTACCTAAGACTTCATATAAAGACCACTCTCGGAAATCATGTAAGTATGGCTAAAATAATAAAGAATAAGGACTTTTAGTGTAAAATATGGTTTTATTCCGTTTCGAAACACGCAATTAACCAAATTCCGAATTCCGAATTCGTAAAAATCGAGTCGTGCTTTATTATAGGCCCCATATAAAACCCGCTCTCGGAATACGCCTTAAACCGTAAAAAATTGCAATATTTTTTTTTTAAATTTATTCCATTACAGTTTGACTAGAAGACTAGAAATAAAATTTCGTAAAGCACATTCTCGAAAATCAGCTAAATCAACCCCTTAACCGCAACACATATTGATATTGTGGTAAAATGTATGTATGTTTAAAACACTTAGACACAAGTCCAACATAGATTTACTAAAGTTTAAAAACATTTTTGTTCAACAATTTCCCGGAAATGCGGGAAATCCCGGGATGAAATTCTAAACCTAACCTTAAGAAAACCTTAAGGTACATCTTAAACAGTATTTTAAAACCTTAAACGTACTTTTTCTACAAAAAGTTCTTAAAGTGCCACCATTTCTAAAAAAATAAGGATTTGAAAAACTAAATTATTCTAACACACGAAATATTTGCTGGTACATGACTTCATACTTTGTTAGAATATAAGTATTGGGATGGTTTCAAAAATAAATTAAAAGTTAAAATACAAAAAAGTACAACATCCAACATCTTCCCATAAGAAATACATCAACATCTTTACAAGGTGTTCCTATCTTATTTTGTTCCATTCAACATCTTTCGATTATTTTATTATAATTCTTAAAAAAAATGGCAATAAGTTCTTTTAATATTGTGGCATCACTGACAAAAAGTCGTTTATTTTGAAAGCAGCGTTACCATTTGTCAAGTTCTCAGATTTTCAAGGTTTGATTGCTTAATATTTTTTATATTTTTGTGTTTTCGTTTAAAATTTTGCCCCTTTTGTAGCAAAAAAGTTTCATTTTTTTTATATTTTTTTTTCTTTTAATGGTAACATTTTTGTTTGACGGTAGATGTGAAAAATGTAAACGAGTATTTCATATTTTCTACATCTTTGATGTTAGATGTTGATGAGTGTAGAAAGCCTATTACAAACTAATGGTGATTTCTTTTCTACAAAAAAAATGTGACATTTTATTTAAAAAAATGCAATTTGGTTTCTGTTTCTTAAACATTTTGCTCCCAAAAAAGATGAGTTTTTTAGAATAACACAAGTCACCCTTTTGGGGAGCAAAATTTTTAAGAAACAGAAACCAAATTTCATTTTTTTAAAATAAAATGTCACATTTTTTTGTAGCAAAGAAAACACCATAACTGCCCTATTCCAGGGCTGTGGAGTCATCAACTCCAACTCCGACTCCAACCGCTACAATTTTTTAAGTTTGACTTAAAATCCAAATCCAACTCCGACTCGTACTCTTACATTGATGCCAAATCCAACTCCGACTCGTACTCTTACATTGTTTCTTATTTGACTTTTAGCTCTTTATGCAGTACCTTTTAAATGAAAAAAATATGGGAACAAAATTATTCTGTAAAAATTTCAAATCGATATTTCAAATATTGCATCGCCGATTTCGAAGAATTTTTATTTTATTTTTTTATTTCCATGAAAAAGGGTGTTAATATGTATTTTTTTCAACTGCGACATTTGTGAAGCCTCCCTAATGTAATTGAAACTTTTCAGTTGCACGTAATTTTATTCATAAATCATAATCTTATAAAGTACCAACGATGTACATGTGTACGTAGATACGTACATCTGCTAATAATTCAGTCAACTTTTCAATCTCTTATTATTCAGTAGATTGAAAATTTAGGAAAAAAAATCATAAAAGGGAAAAACAAATCATAAGCAGACAGTGAGTGATATTAACATGAAGACCTTTTATATCACGTGTGCTAAACACAAATCTACCCTTCACCGAAGGTAAAAGAGTCTATATAAGTTTGCCATTCCGTTTGTAATTTCTACAATATTGATGTTACCCCCAAAAAGGCATAAATATGTTGGGCCCTTATAAGTAGCGAAGTTGATTTTACGCTGTCCGTCCGTCTTTCTGTCCGTTGAAATGGGTTTTCCGAAGAGCAGATGGTGACTTGGTAGTTATATATTTATGTCAAATATAGTCCGGAATGGTTTTGCTATTAAAATTCAGCCTGAACGGTCTGCAAATGGCTGATATATGAACAAAAAACCACGACTGTCTCTAATTTAACCTTAAAATCTCTAGTTGTTGTTTTTTATTTTATTTTTTATGTACATATATCTGGAGAACGGCAGGAGTCAAAGTTTCCAAATTATGGAGAAGCGTCATGGTTATCTATACACAACATCCGACGAAATTTAGGTGAGATTGGACAAGTGGGCGTGGTACTTCCCATACAAAGACATTAAAGATTTTTGTATATCTGGAGAACAACAAAAGCCAAAGTTTCCAAATTAGGTACAAGCTTCTTTATTTTCAATCCACAACATCCGACAAAATGTGGGCACAATTGAACCAGTACGGGTGGCTTAAAGTTAAATTATTTATATTTTAATAACGTTATTTATATAACATTTTGTTACCTTCGCACCATGGTGAAGAGTATAAAAGATTGGCATAGCCGAATATAGCACTCTTACTTGTTTTTTTTTAAATAGTTTACATTTTTAAGAAAAATTATCTTTAAAAAACGTATTTTTTAAGGAAAAATCTTTTATGAAGCAGAAAGAACATTTTCATGAAAAAATAATTTAAAAAAAAAAGATTTTTTGATAAAAATGTACTTTTAAGAAATATGTAATGAAACAAGTAAAAGTGCTTTATTCAGCTGTGCCGAATTTGATATACCCTTCACCATAGTATACAAAATCGTACCAAAACCTTTTATTCGGGGGTACACTTGTTCCTTCACTACAAGTATTCTACTCAGTTAACTTCAGATTAAAGTCATAAATAAAGTCTATCGATTATAAGAAGAATTAAAAAGTTGAGGTTTATGAGTAAAAATTTAAGACAGTCTTGGTTTTTTTTTTATCATATTTCAGCCATTAGTGAACCGATCTGGCTGAATTTCAATAGCAAAATATTCCGTACTATATATGATATAGATATAAAACAACATAGTCCTCAACATATTTGAGGTCTAACTATTGACAACCCATTTCAATATACATACATATACACGGACAGACAAATCCACAGACGGAAAGACCGACATTAATTAATCAACTTCGCTTCGTATAAAAATCCAGAATATATTTATATACTTTATCGGGATAAGATCCATATTGTTGAAATTCCAAAAGAAGTTACAAACTTCTAAAAAAAACTTTACTTTATATACTTTAATAAAAATCTACATTAGGAAAAAGTACTTTTTAAGTAAAAGTTCTTTTTAAAGAAAAATTACTTATTTACGAAAAATTTATTTCTAAAAAATGAGCTCTGTTGAAGAAAAAGTCTTTTTATGAAAAAAGTTCCTTTTTTAGAAAAAAGTACTTAAAGAAAAAGTACTTTTTTAAGAAAATGTACCTTTTAAAGAAAAAGTACTTTTTAAAGAAAAAGTACTTTTTAAAGAAAAAGTACTTTTTAAAGATAAAGTACTTCTTAAAGAAAAAGTACTTTTTAAGGAAAAAGTTCTTTTTTAAGAAAATGTACCTTTTTACAGAAATCCCTACTTCTTAAAAGAAAGTTTGATTAGGCAGAAAAATAAAAGTGCCTTTTTAAAAGAAGCTTTTTTAAAGGAGTAGCCTTCTTAAAAAACAAAAAAAAATTCTTGTTTTCTTTTCTAAGATAGGAAAAAACAGTTCTGAAGAATAAATAAAATTTAATACTTTTGAGAAAATGAGCCGTTTTAAGAAAAACTCCCTTATTTTGAAAAAGTACATTTTTTTACATCACTTTTAGGGAATAAACCGTTATTACGAAAACAATTTATTCAAGCAAAACCTCTTTTTTCGCGAAAAAAAACTTCACTTTTTAGGGAATAAACCGTTATTACGAAAAAAATTTTTTCAAGCAAAACCTCTTTTTTCGCGAAAAAAACATCACTTTTTAGGCAATAAACCGTATTGCGAAAAAAATTTATTCAAGCAAAATCTCTTTTTTCGCGAAAAAAAACTTTCTACAGAAGCTTTCCTTCTCCAAAAAAAATCCTGTTAACAAAAAAGTACTTTTAAACAAATAAAGGGTGGTTCAACCAAAACGCGCGATGTTAATTGTAAATAAAACAAAAAGTTTTTAGAGAATTATCCTCATATTTTTTTTTTTATTATTATAGAATAATCTATGACAATAATGTGTGAAACAAAGTATCGGCCAAATGCTGTCCCTGGCTTCGGTTGCATACCCTTTTTCGACGGCTCATACCTTCGAGGACTCTGAGACATAATTGAGGTTCAATGTCGTTAATGTGCCGAATTATCTAATTCTTTAGACCTTGAATTGTTCTTGGTTTATTGGCGTACACTTTTCTTTATAAATATCCCTAAAGAAAGAAGTCCAACGGTGCCAAATCACGGCCAATTAACATGCTCATTGAATTTCTCGCGCAAAAGAGCAATTGTTTCGTTGGCTGTGTGGCAAGTGGCACCATCCTCTTGAAACCAAACATCGTCCAGTTCTATATCCTCAATTTCTGACCACAAGAAGTCCGTTGTCATTTCACGATACCGAACTCCATTAACGGTAACTACTTGGCCGACATCATTTTTGAAGAAGTACGGTCCTATGACGCCGCCAGCCCATAACCCGCACCAAACAGGTGTTTCCACATTTCCTACAGACCCGGTTTGCTGAAATTTGCGCACAATTCTCCCAATTGTGGACACATTTGGTCGATTATGTTGACTAAAAAAATCACGAAGTGCACAAAATGCATTTTGAGTTGAACGCCCATTTTCGTAAAGGGCTTCAACAATCTTAACGCGCTGCTCAAGTGTGTACTTTTCCATGGTTGAATTTGTCAAATACTGAAACAAAGAAATGTCAAATTTAGTACTATTTGGCACCAAAATAATACATATTTGTATCTTCTTTAATGTTCAAGTTTTAGTTTCCCCTGCTTTTAATTGATTTAACAAAATTGTTAATTGTAGACATAAAATTTTGTAAAAATTTATCAAAAATCTTATTCACATTATTTATCTGCAAATAATTCATCTAAACATGTGTTTTCATACTGATCGATTTATTCGTATTAAAAAATTCACAAATAACTAAATTTGCCCCATGAAATAAAATAATTGTTCAATCATATTTATAACTCGCGTACAAATTAATGATTTTTAGAAATGTCATAAATTAATAATTTATCATACAATTATTACGAGCGCGGTGGTTTTTGTTAAAAATTGTAAATCTATAGCACAAAAAAATATAAAAAAATAAAAACAACTAAAAATAATAGTAATATTTGTAAGAGGTTTTTTGCACATTTTCCCCTAACTTGTCGCATGCAATAGGTAGGTACCAACAATGGCGATTTAAGACCACTTTGACCACAATATTACTTTGATTAATTTCTTTCAGATGATAAATTCCATTAACGTTTAAGAGAGAGTTTTAGTAGCGTTTACATTAATCCAATTTTTCTCCTTAGAATTTGATCGTCCCTAATATAGTCTTAACATTATAATCGTCATAAAATTGTAATAAAATGTCAGATAAATTTTGCGGCAACTATTTTTTTTTGCGTGTGTTTTCAAATTTTATTTTAATACTGTGACAGTCACACATGTTTTCTATATGGTTTTTTTGTGTTTTTTCTTTCTTTTTTTTTGTTGTAAATTTGTTACCTGGCATGACAATGACAGGCATTTGATTTTGTGCATTAAATTTGCATAAAGTTAAATATGCAAAAAATTCAGAAGTAAAACAAACAAACAAAAAAAAAACTATAAAATTATGAGACTACCATAAAAACCATATTTATGAATAAGCACTCAATTAAAACAATTGTTGAAAAATTTAAATAAAATGATATTAAAGGGAGAATGGATGGAGGGTGTTTCCAACTATAAATCCTTGCATTTCAATTCTAACTTTTCATCAGATACAATTTTGAAGTAGTTATTTGTAAAATAGTATATTGTTTTAATATTTTATAATTATAACTAATTTCTTTAATTACTTTTTCTCATTTCAGGTAAGCAACACTTACAATTATTTCAAGATAATTTTTTGATATTATTAATGAGCATTGTGATGAGTAATTAGCAATTAAACACACAACCTTAGAGTAAGTAATTCATAAAAATATTTCTGATATCATAATCACCGTTCAATTCAACAAAATCCTTGAAACTTGTTTAAAGTAAGTGCCCATTTAGACAGGGAAACATCTGGAAGGGAAACATTTTGTTTGTTAGCAAATTACTGGTGGGGAAGAGAGAATGGTTTTTGTGTTCGGTACTCGGCGACACGCTTTGTTCTCATTTTCTTTGTTGACATTTACCTTGCTTTTTGAGAAAAAAACAACAATATTAACAGAATGTTTCCGGCAACATGTTCGTCTATGTGACCGCAAATGAAAAAACAAAAGAAAATTCCAGATGTTTTCCTTCCAAATGTTCGCTCGTCTAAACTCGGACTAATGTGTATAGCAAGTAAAGGGTGTATTTTTAAGAGGCATAGCATTATTTTTTTGAAACAACAAATTTAATGGAATTAAAAGTTTGGCTTTATTAGATTACAAATTTAATGCTTAAATATATATTCCGGCATATGGACTCTCCGACTGCGTCTTATGAACGCCATTCTATTGCGCCAATTTTGCTCCATTTTTTGAAGCATACTCGGTTTATAGCAAGTAAAGGGTGTATTTTTAAGAGGCATGGATTTTTTTTTTTTTTTTGAAACAACAAATTTAATGGAGTGCCGAAAAGTTTGTGTTTATTGCATTACAAAATTAATGCATTTAATGCTTAAAAATATATGTATTCTAGCATATGGACTCTCCGACTGCGTCTTATGAACGCCATTCTATTGGGCCAATTTTGCTCCATTTTTTGGAGCATACTCGGTCTAATTTCATTAATAGTGCGTCGAAGAATGCCTTCTAAAAAATAGGTTGGTGTTGCTTTATCGTCATAGACCATATAAAGGGTGATTAAATTTTAAGAGCCGATGTTGATTTTGAATAAAACACAAATTATTTAGAAAATTATTGTCATTTCTTTTTATTAAGATAATATTGGTTCAATTATGTTGAAACAAAATATCGGCCAAATGGCCGCCGAGGTCACTTTCGATGGTCCAAATTTTCGATGACGCTGAGGCATAATTTAGGTTCTATGCCGTTAATAGGCCGAATTATCTCATCCTTTAGCTCTTGAATTGATGCTGACTTATCGACGTATACCTTTTCTTTCAAATAACCCCAAAGAAAGAAGTCCAACCGTGCCAAATCACATGATCTTGGCGGCCAATTGACATCGCCACCACGTGAGATAACACGGCCATTGAATTTTGTTTACGTATGAAATACCCCAGTTCGGTGTTCAGTTAGTACGCGTAGATATATTTGACATTTCTTTTCTTTCTTTTCCTTCTCTCTATGTTCTAGCGCCTATGCTTTTTATGTTTATATCGAAGCTCTTTTTTTTTCTGTAAAATTATCATTGTTTATACGAACCCCAACCCGAACGTAAGTTTTTGCGAAGAAACTAATAAACAATTTTTAAAAAAAACCTCACACCCAATTTTTCTTTTTTTTTCCGATTTTTATTTTTGAGGAAAATATTTCACCACAACATTTTTTGGTCCATACGAACCGGATAACCCATTCCCCAGTGAAATATTTTACTTTAAAAATATTTTTATTTTTCCAGTAAAATACCCGAAGAAAGAAGGCGCATATTTTGCCGGTGCATTCATTCTGATAAAAACCATTAGTTTTTAACATTAATTTTACCCTCCCCTGTTTAAAAAAAAAAAGGTAAGTCATTTGTGATAAATAGCAAGTGATTAAAGTGTTAAGAAATGTTACAATATAGAATAAAAATAAATAAAAATAAACCTTTTATTTACTTTTATATCTGCATAAAAACAGAAAAAAACCCCAGTGCATTTTTTACCAACAACATTTGCTAATTGTGCTAACATTCAGTTTCTAACATAAAGCTCTGTTTTGGTGTTAACTCGGTGTTAATATAAAACATTTAACAGCATAAACCCAGTGCTTGTTAAACTATTTTTACTCGCTATTTAGAAAATAAACAAAACAGACGGACGGCAGTGTTGTAAATTTTTTTAAGTATTAATTTTTATATTAATTAAATAAACATTTTTACGAAGCTTGATTTGAAGCGAAAATTAATAAAAATTAATATTTTCTAAACTGCTGGCAAACTCACTCTCTCATGGTAAAAAGTGTTGTTTTTTTATTGCTGTTGATATTGTTACATTGTTTTTATTTTGTAACACATATTACATTAGTGTTGCAGTGTTTCAGAGTTAACGAATAATACGATTATTCGGTAGTTTTCAAGTATTTGTGCTATTTTTACCCACATTAATTTGAATAAAACTTTGTACAGAGCGTGTAGTTTTTTTTAAAGTCTTGTTTGAATTAATTTAGAATAGTGCTTAGAATAATTTTTTTCTAAATAATACTTCTATTCGCTATACCCGAAGCGAGTACTCGTGTTTTTTACTGTGCAACACTTTTGTAATAGGATCTTTTACGCCTTTTTATTTCTAAAAGTGCTTTTACACTGTGAGTAATTGCCCTAATTTATGTTCTATAGAGAATATTTTTTATGGAATTGGCATTTGTATACGTTTTTTTAATCTCAACCCGATTTTGTTTAAATAATTGAAGCTAACAGTGTACAATTACTTTTAATATTTTTAAATACAATCCAATATTTGATAAAGGGGATAAGCCGTACATTATTATATTTTTTAATTTAATTTTTTTGTGCGAAATAAACATATTTCTTGTTTCCCTACCCGTTAAACACCCCCTAATACCTTAGGTATTAGTTTTTGCAGATTTTTACCCGTTTTTTTTAAATATTATCAGCCTATTTCGATTTATTCTTCTTTTTTGAAAAATAGATATTTACCCTGTGGTTTTCAAGTTTTCCTAATAGTATATAAAAATCTTTATGCCCAAATCAATTTTTAAGATGGTGACCGTAAATGACTTAATTAGGAATTGTGACCGAATGGCTGAATTTGAAGCCTACGTTAGCATTATCCCGCCAGCGGAACATAGTGCTGCGTCTTTAGCTATTCACGAAAGGGAACTGCATCGTTTATGGGAAGTAGTCAGGGGATCATATGACTCTTTATTAGTTCTTGCTGAGAGTGATTCGAATATTCAGATTATTGAAGTGAAGCAAAAGTACATGAGTTCGTACGGTACTTATGTTAGAGGCGTGTCCTTCATATCAGGCCACTTAGAGCGTTTAAAAGAATCCTTGAAAAATGAAAAGGCTCAGGAGCATAATTTCATTCCATCTGCCCATTTACCCCCCTGCGAAATAGATCCCTTTTACGGAGATTATTTAAAGTGGCCTTCATTCCGTGAATCATTTAAAAGTATGGTTGCGGATAACCCCAGAATAGACCCCGCTTCGAAGATGTACTATCTTCTACAGTATACTAAGGGAGAGCCGCATAAAATGATCCGTAATTGCCCATTGACAAGGGATGGCTTTCCCACAGCGTGGAAAAATCTTATGGACAGGTATGAGAACAAGCGTGTGCTCATTAACGCTCAGTTGAAAATTCTTTTGAATATTAGTCCTATTACCCGTGAAACTGGACCCAATATTAAAGAACTTCAGAGAACCATAAACGATTGTATCACTAACCTGTCGCTGCTCAGTGTAAGTACCGATACCTGGGACGTACTTTTTGTTTATATTGCGTCTACAAAATTGCCCGATGCTACGTTAAGTCTTTGGGAGCAGTCTGAAAAACGCGATGCAGACATGCCAATATGGGCGGAAATGGACAAGTTCCTAACATTGCGTTATAAAACTCTGGAATCAGTTTATGATATTAAGGGATCGCATTCAAACCCACCTCAAAACCCCGTTAAGAGTAGTAATTCTAGTAACTCGAAAAAGTCCTCAAATGATTCCAGAAATGTTAAAACTTTTGTGACTAAGACGGAGCGTGGTCAGAATATGATTCCCAGATTATGCCCAGATAAACACCCCCTTAGATTGTGTCCGGTATTTTTGGGACAGAGTGTTGAAGAGCGTTTGGTGACAGTAGGCAGGCTGAAGTTTTGCACTAACTGTCTGGCATCTTCTCACGAATATAGGGCGTGTAAAAGCATTCATGTTTGTTTCATGTGCAAACAGAAACACCACTCCCTTTTGCATAGGAATTCCGATGCAAATAGTGTTACGTCGGTAGCTCGAAACCCTGGTCGCTCTAATAGTTCCATAGTTAACAACCCCGTAAATCCTAATGTGTCCCGTGCGACCGCCGTTAATTTTCACCCTAACGATAACAGAAACTCAGGTCCCTCGGGTTTAAATTACAGTCCACCCCAACTCCACCCCGATGAAAGACCCTCCACTTCAAGCGCTGCTCGATCATTTCAGACTTACGCCTCACATGTGAATACAAATCCTCATTCCATGGTATTGCTAGGGACGACGACTTGTGAAGTTTCCGTCGGCGATATCAAATGTTTGGCACGAGCATTGATCGATCCTGCTTCTCAGGCAACTTTTATCTCTCAAAGGTTGCAGCGGAAACTTTGTTTGCCCACACGTTCGTCTGCCATGACGAAAATTACAGGCCTGAATGGCAGCTTAACTGCAACAACTTCTAAGATATGCTTTATTACAATTAGTTCAACCAGAAACCCCGATTTTGAAATTCAATGCGAAGCATACGTTGTAGAGAAGTTGACCGGCCGGTTGCCAACATGCTCATTTTCCAGTATCAGCTCAACCGATTTTCCCGATATTGGTAAAACTGATATTAAGTTCACACGCATGGATCTTCTTCTAGGGGGAGATGTTTACTCCCAGATATTATTACCCGAAGTTGAAAAACACCCAAGTGGCAACCTTATAGCTCAGAACACTGTGTTCGGTTGGATTGTAACTGGTAAAGTTTTTCATGGCAACCCCCTGAACTCGGTTGAAACCTATTTCAACCACATTGATCTGAATAATCAACTCTCTCGTTTTTGGGAACTAGAAGAAGTTCCAAAGGCGACCCAGCTTACCGAATCTGAAAAGTTTTGCGAACAGCATTACAAGTCCACAACATACAGAAACCCGGATGGACGATACGTAGTGTCCTTACCCTTTAAACGGGAATTTCCGCTCAGCCTTTCTTTAGGAAAATCACGCGATAGCGCGTTGTCACAATTTAAGAGAAACGAAACTCGCCTTTTACGAAACCCCAATTTAAAGGTGCAATATGATAAAGTAATTAGTGAGTATGTTGAACTAGGTCACATACGCGAAGTCTACTCTGATAGTTCGGAAGTCACCTCATACTATTTACCCCATCATGCTGTGTTTAAACCCGACAGCTCGACTACAAAACTTCGTGTGGTATTTAACGCTTCCTGCCCATCGTCCAATGGCGTTAGCTTAAATGACATTTTATACCCTGGGCCAGTATTACAGGCAGACCTTACGGTTCTAATGTTGCGCTGGCGGCTTTATCGTTTTGTGTTTAACGCTGATATTGAGAAAATGTATCGGCAAATTTTAGTTCATCCCAGTCAAACCCCCTTTCAACGGATATTGTTCCGTGAAAGTCCCGAAGTCGATGTCAAGGATTTCGAGCTTAAGACGGTCACGTTTGGAGTGAACTGTGCGCCGTATCTTGCCATTCGTACTCTGTTCCAATTGGCAAACGAATGCGAAGCTGAAAATCCTGCGGTGTCCGAAATATTGCGAACCCAAATGTACGTCGATGATGTTCTCGCTGGTTCTCATGAATTAGAAGAGGCGATCATACGGCGTAATGATCTAACGAAAGTTCTTGGTTCTGCTGGTTTCGTTCTGAGAAAATGGACGGCAAACCATAAACGCCTGTTAGAGGATTTACCCGGCGAGAATCTGCTATCCGCAAATTTCTTGAAATTTTCGGACGCAAGCACGACTAAGACACTTGGCTTGCGATGGAATGCGAGTTCCGATTGCTTTTATTTTAGGCTTGTACTGCAGCCAAACAGGGATTTTGTTACAAAGCGTGCAGTCTTGTCCGAAATAGCAAAGCTATTCGACCCTGCTGGGTGGCTTTCTCCTAAAATTATTGTCGCTAAGATGATAATGCAGCAAATTTGGAAAGACAAGACGGATTGGGATGAATGTTTGACCCCCCAAACTCTAAAGAAATGGCACGCATTTTTAGAGGACTACCCGCAAATCGAGAAAATTAATATTCCAAGATGGGTTAATTTTCACCCCGATTTCGATATAGAGATTCATGGCTTTTGCGATGCTTCTGAAAAGGCATACGCTGCAACTTTATATATACGTGCAATTGGCCCCAGTAAAGAGATAACGACTCATTTACTGGCGGCAAAAACAAAAGTGGCGCCGGTAAAATGCGAGACATTACCCCGTCTATAGCTCTGCGGAGCAGCATTATTGGCAAATATGGTGGAATCGTTGTGTAGTCAAATGGACTTGCTCAGGAAGAGGACCCATTTTTGGACTGATTCTACCATTGTGTTATCCTGGCTTCAAAAACCCCCGTGCCACTGGCCTACTTTTGTGGCAAATAGAGTTGCGTTGATTCTGAAAAAAGTTGGTAGTGGGAATTGGTCTCATGTCGACTCTAAGTATAACCCCGCTGATATGGCAAGCCGCGGATCTCTAGCGCGGGATTTGATTGATAACTCCTTATGGTGGCATGGCCCGCAGTGGTTGAGCCAACCTAAGAAGAATTGGCCCCGATCTCAAATTATTTATCACACCAATCTCGAGACAAAGAATATTATGACTTATTTTACACATACAAATAAACCGGATGATATACTCAAACGGTTTTCAAGTTTACCCCGAGCGTTCAGAGTCATTGCGTATATTTTCCGATTTTACCATAGTTTACGAAAATGTAATTTTTGCTATGACCCCCAGCAGTTGTCCAGATCGGAGATTGTATTTGTAAAAACCCGTTTAACCCTTTTATCTCAGCAGTGTTACTTTCCCGAATACTCTGAACTGTCGAAAGGCGAACGTGTGTTTCGAGGGAGTAAATTGATTTCTTTGAATCCGTTTCTTGATTCGAGTGGGCTCATGAGAGTAAATGGTCGTTTATCCCAAGCCAAGGGTCTTACGTTTGATGAACGGTTTCCGAAAATACTACCCTATTGCGCTCCTTTTACCCGACTGTACCTGGAATATGTCCACAGGTACTCGTTACATGGTGGAAACTCTCTGCTAATGCGCATTGTAAGGATCGAATTTTGGGTTCCTAAACTCCGGAATTTGGTACGCAAGATCGTGAACAACTGTAGGGAATGTGTTATTCACCGTAAGCAGACCAGTCGTCAAATGATGGCTGCATTGCCTCCCGAAAGAACGTCTATTGGCAGACCCTTTGATCATTCTGGTGTCGATTTCGCGGGACCATTCGACATTAAGTCGTATAGTGGAAGAGGTTGTCGAATGTCAAAGGGTTATGTCGTAGTGTTTGTGTGCTTTGGCACAAAGGCAATTCATTTGGAAGTGACGGAGGATATGAGTTCAGAGGCTTTTTTGGCAGCCTTTACCCGTTTTATTTCCCGTCGCTCGGCACCTCGGCATATGTATTCCGATAATGGTACAGCCTTTGTAGGAGCTGCGAAGTTACTTGCCATCGATCGGAGGAAGTTTTTACAAGAATTGAAAATGAAAGTTCTTGCCCTTGACCACGAAAAACCTCTGGAATGGCACTTTATCCCTCCTGGGGCCCCTCATATGGGGGGCTTATGGGAGGCTGGGGTAAAAAGTTTCAAGACCCATTTAAAAAGAATTTCTAGTTGTCAGAAATTTACGTACCCAGAGTTCGAGACAATGTTGACCCGCATTGAGGCCTGCTTGAACTCTAGACCCCTGTGCGCAATGAGCGATAACCCCACTGATTTAGTTCCTTTAACTCCTGGTCATTTTTTGGTTGGTGGTCCGTTGATAGGGCGGGCCGAACCAGAATCTTCGGACTTGTCCGTTAGTCTTGCCAACAGGTGGCAGAAGCTAAAGATTCTTCACCACCAGTTTGCCCTAAGGTGGAAAGAGGAATATTTAAAGGAGCTCCATAAACGCACAAAGTGGAAGCATCCTGAGAGATGCTTTGTGGTAGGTGATTTAGTTGTCGTCCGCCAGGACAATTTGCCTCCGAATTTATGGAGATTAGGTCGAGTAGAAAAGGTCTACTTTGGTCAGGATTCTAAAGTTAGGGTCGCTGACGTGAGGACAGCTTCCGGCAATATTACCCGGCCAATTGTGAAGCTTGTTCTCCTTCCTAGTTCGAGCTCCAACTGATATGTTTTTTTCCTCTGTTGTTTTTTTGCACTCTAGGTTGTCAAAATGTCGAAGTCTGTTGCTCGCTTTGAGGTCCACCGTCCCAGTAAAGAGTCCACGGGTGATCAAGTCAAGGTAGCACTTACGCAGCGCGATGAGAGCTTACGGGATTGCCGTGTGTGTAAGAGGGAGCACGCTATTAGGAGATGCCCCAAATTTCGTAAAATGTCGGTCGGAGAGCGATGGAAAGTGGTAACGAAGCATCGTTACTGCTTTAACTGCCTTGCGCACTCGCACCTGAAGGACAAGTGTACCAGCAGGGACAGGTGCATGGAGTGCTTAGCTGAGCACCACACCCTTTTGCATCGGTTTAAAGGAGGCAAAGATAAACCCCGCACGGATGTCCAAAGAGGAGCAAACCCGAAATCGAAGAAGCAGCAGAAAAACCACAAGAAAGCCAACAGGAATAAGAACAGAGGTTACCAGCACAAGAACCAACAAAGCCCCGAGCAGCTACAGCAAAAAATACAACAACTTCAACAGCAGCTAGAACTATTGCAACAACAGTCGCAGCAAGGGCAACCTCGTTCCCAACAACTACATCCATTGCCACCACACGCTGCCACCATTGTAATAAACGTTCAAAATGGACGTTTGAATTGAAATCTGTTTTTTTTACTTTATTTTGTTTTTCATTTTATCTTTTTTTTTTCGCAACATGGAATTACATTATTTTTTATATACGTATATTATACCATTTTTTTTTATTTTCTATTAACTTTTTTTTGGATTCCTGAATTAATTGTGCTAATTGAACCCTGTATTTTTTTTTGGATTTTTTTTTTCCTTAGCCTCTTGTTGCACTCGTGCAAGGGGGGCGGGATGTTTACGTATGAAATACCCCAGTTCGGTGTTCAGTTAGTACGCGTAGATATATTTGACATTTCTTTTCTTTCTTTTCCTTCTCTCTATGTTCTAGCGCCTATGCTTTTTATGTTTATATCGAAGCTCTTTTTTTTCTGTAAAATTATCATTGTTTATACGAACCCCAACCCGAACGTAAGTTTTTGCGAAGAAACTAATAAACAATTTTTAAAAAAAACCTCACACCCAATTTTTCTTTTTTTTCCGATTTTTATTTTTGAGGAAAATATTTCACCACAACAAATTTGTTGCGCAAAAGAGCCATTGTTTCGTTAGATGTGTGGCAAGTGGCACCGTCCTGCTGAAACCACATATCGTCCACATCCATATCTTCCAATTCGGGCCATAAAAAGTTCGTTATCATCTCACGATAGCGAACACCATTCACAGTAACTGCCTGACCGGCCTCATTTTGGAAAAAATACAGCCCGATGATGCCGCCAGCCCATGGACCGCAACAAACAGTCACTCTTTGTGGGTGCATTGGTTTTTCGACATTCACTCTTGGATTATCATTCGCCCAAATGCGGCAATTCTGCTTATTGACGAATCCACTGACGACGTTTGGAATGGTCAAAAGGCCTTAGTTCTTGAGTCAATTGCACCCTGTAAGCGTGTAAATGCAAGTCTTTATGCCTATTGTTCATCAACGACGAGCGTGAGAGGTGCAATTGTTGGGCACGACGACGAGTTGCGGTGGACGGCTCTTCAGCCATACTATCGCGAACGCAGCAATATTTTCTGCAGTACGAGCTGTACGAGCATGCACTGGTGTTTTTACATCTCCTACAGATCCGGTTTGCTCATATTTTTGCACGATTTATTCGATTGTAAGCACATTTGGACGATTAAATTGACTGAAAAAATCACGAAGTGCACGATATACATTTTGATTTGAAGACCCATTTTCGTAATAAGCCTGAATAACTTTAACGCGTTGCTCGATTGTGTATCTTTCCATGGTTCAAATTGAATTAGTCTGAAATTGAGAAATGTCAAATGAAATGCCGAAAAAAACCTGACGTTTAGGTGTGGTTCACATTCAACAATGGCCCTTACATTTTAAACACCCTTTATTTGAGGTACTCCCACAAAAAATAACTCAAAGGTGTCAAACAGACAAAAGACGTGGCAATTCACAGGTTTATTTCTTGAGATAATTCGGTCACCAAACGTATGGCATGTAGCGCTGTTTTGTTGGAACCGTTTCTCCTCCAAATGGTTTGCAATTAAATGCGTTCGCCATACACGGTAATATTGGCACCGGTTTCGGAATTAAAGACAAATTCTTTCTCCTACTCTATTTCTTATCTTTCTTAATGACCTCCTATGACAAATTTCCAACCTTATCTACTCTTTTGCAGATGATAGCAACCTTTGTCATTCGTATTCAATTGATTAAAGTAGAGTTTGCTAAAAACTGTAAAAATGTGAAACCGCGGTTTCGTTTTAAAAATGATTAAAACCGGTCGGTTTCGGTTCGGTTTTCGGTTTTGAAAAATCAAGGTTAAACTTTATACATAATTATATATTTTTTTTGTATGTAATACAATTTTCTTATTTGTTTCAATACAGGTACTTTTATTAACCCTTAAGTGTATACCTGGGCCTGGCCAAGCATTTTTTACTTTTTTCCAGTTTTTTTTTTATATAATTATTATATTAGAACGAACTATATGTATTTCTCAATGAAAAAAAGGGAAAAGAGTGTAAACACCGTCGGCGTCGCAATTGGCCAAATGAAAATTTTGTGCATATTGTATCCACCTGGGCCTGGCCAGGCCCTGCCCTATTATATATGTACTGCAGTAAAAACAATCAAAATGAAACGTATCAAAAAGCATACGCAGCACATAAGAATTGTTTCTTTACTGTTTTTTCGAAGAATTATTCTATTTCCCGACAAAATGTTCCTGCAATAGCCATAAAACTCCATACATATAAAAGTAGTCCCAGCCTTGCACAGGGGATCGTTAGTGTGAGTTTTTTCTATAGTCGCAAAAACTCCATACAAATAACTAGTGGTCCCAGCCAGGTCCAGGTGGTAGCTTGTGCCACACAAATTGGGTGTCTACCTAAGAGTTTAAAAGGTAAAATATAGCTTATTTGCTGCAAGACCGGCATAACTCAAAAAAATCCATTTCGAGATAAACGCGTTTAAAGTTTTTGATTTGCTCATCATCACTTAGAAACAATAACGATACATTGTCTTCAAATGGGGAAAGTATAAAAGATATAAAAATGAATTTTATACACAATATAAAGAAAAACATAGCGAACAATTCTGCATCACTAACTCCAAATTTATGTTGTTTGATTTATGCCGGTCTTGCAGCAAATAAGCGATATGTTCTTCTTTGTATGTACTTATTTTGAATTTTAAGGATTTTGAAATACCTTGCCATTGTTGCAGGCTGTTATGTATAAACTTTTTGTATGTGAAGTTCGAGTATTATGTATAATTTGCAATTTCTTTGAGCATAAATATATTGTTTAAGTAAAAGCTAAAACCGAGGTTATTTTTTGTCGGTTTTCGGTTTCGATTTTTAGGCATTAAAAACCGCGGTTTCGATTCGGTTAAAACCGAACAGCAATCCCGAGATTAAAGACCTAGCGTATCCGATATTGGTGCTATGAGGCAGAACGTGAATGATATGTTGGCCGACACCTTGGCATAATCTCGGAACAGGGTTGAATTTAATGCCTGAAAGACCCAATGTTTCGTGCTGACGCATAAACGCATCACAAGCTCTCAAGCCACTTTTAACTATTTCCCATCCCACAACTCAATAAAAACTTTAAAATTACGTTCAGGTAATGCATAAAGTAACCCTGTCTGCAAAAACAAGCTCAAAAAATCTCTTTATTAAGTACAACGAAGTAACAATACTATTAATAAAATAAAATTTCATTAAAAAAAATAAATTTTAATGCTTTTCTTTGAAACTTGTTTGTTCCTGGATCCTACAAAGAAACCGTCCATGCATTCGTCAACCATTTTTTTTAATGAAATTTTTAACAATGTAAATATTTCATAAAAGAAACTTTATAGTAAAATAAAATTTTTACAAATATTTGTTTATTTAATTTTAAATACATCAAAGAAAACGATTTTTATTGACTGTGGCGGTGTGGCACATTTCGTATAAAATTGAAAAAAAAAAAAATAAAAAGTTCTACACTTGACACAAATTTGCAGGTTTTTTTCTGAATGTTTAAATAAAAAAAGGTTAAGAAACATGTTTTTTAAATGAATAAAATACAGCGAAATAAAAATACACAAGCGCCATGTAAAAAAAAAAACGCAAACACAAAGAGAATTGTTAAAGAAATAATGATTAAAACGACTAAAAACTACATTACGATTTTCTAATATTCAAAAATATTCAATTTTAATAGAATACTTTTTTTTAAATATGTTTTTGTTTTTGCAAACATGTATTTTTTTTTGTGCGATAATGTTTACTTTTGAATAAAATACACCATTTTTAAAAAAAGGCATTTTTGAAAAGGCACCTTACCAACATTCGTCAAGTTGTGGCTGAGATACCGCCCAATATGTGTCAAAAAGTGGTCCAAAATGACCCCAAAAGAATCAATGCTTGCAACACTTCGCGTGGTGGTCATTTAAATGATATAGGGTTTCACACATGATGTCAACGTTCAAACTTTATAATAAAAACGCAATATCATGAAAAAAAATATTTTATATGTGTTTTATTTACGTTTACTTTTGAAACCGCAAAATGAATTACCCTACTTTTTGAAAAGAAAAAAATATTTAATTCTCAAAAAGCGTTTTTTTTTATAAAAACTATTACTTCGATAAGGTCTCTTGTTTTGATATTTTTTTTTTTTTTTTTGTAAGAAAGTACGTATTTCTTGTGAAAAAGGTACGTTGTCAATTTAAAGCTACGTAAAGATACTTTTTGAAAAAAAAATTTCTTTTACTAAGAAAATGTAAAATTTTGGGGGAAAATTATTTAAAAATACTTCTATCAATAAGGGAACCTCTTTCAAAATTAACTGCCTATTTCCGATGTTCGAAAGAATTCTTTCTTTCGTAAAACTACATTTAAAACAAAGTTTTAAATTCAATATTTAATTTTAAATTTATTCTAAGTAGACTTGTTAAAAATAATATTCCGACAATGTTTTTTCATAATTTTTTCGGTATTAAAAAGTTCCTCTTGAGGAAAAGCCCTATTTAAAAAATGTATGAAATAAAATAAATTTTTTCTTAAGCATATATTTTCCTTCTTACAAATCATACACTAAAGGCCAATTTCACCAAGTTCAGTTATAATAGTTTATTATAACTGTCAAAAAACATTATTCTGAGAGCCGAAAACCCATTCTAGATCAAACTTTGGGCTTGGTCTTGAACCTTTTGAACTTTGTGATTTCGTTAAAAAACCGGAATTGATGCATCGCTATTCAAAAATTTTTAAAACCATGTTAAGAGCGTTTAAAAAAATATGGCATCCACATCTTAAAATCGAAAAAAAATGGACATACGCGGTTAAACATGTGTAATTATCACCAGGGAAACCAGAAATATGCTCTAAAAATCACGCTTTATGAGCATTAAATATGCAGTAAAAACTTGAAAACATGCCCTGAAGATTGTTAAAAATATGCCCCAAAAATTCAAAAGTTGCTAATTTGAAAACAAAATATTTAACAATTTAATAACAGTATCATTTAATAAAAACAATCCTAAAATTATAAGGAGTAAAGCTCATACACCACGAATTTTTGAGAATTTACCCTATTTGGAAACAAAGTTATGTTATGAGGTTAAAATTCATTTAAGAGTTATTTGTGTCAAATATTATCTAGATATTAACATCCATATGAGATTTTTTGCCTTAAAGGGATTTTACGGACGGTCGCTTAATTGTTTATTAATCCTAACATTTAAAAGCAAGTTAAAGCTATTTATAGATGGGAGCTTTGGGCAAATGTGAACCCATTCGAAAGGAACTAAATTAGCAGTAAAATATTTTTGGGGCGAATTTAATCTAAATACCAATATAATTAGGAAGTTTACGGACACAAAGAGTCTAATTTGGAAAGAAGTTTTTATGGGAAATATGTGAAATTATAGACCGATTGTCACCATTTACATAGACTTCGCCCTTAGTACAATTAAAATCCACATGTTGACTTTGCACGCAAGGTTAACATGTACAAAAAATCAGCAAGACGGACCGATAGAAACGTTAGATCACCTTAAAAAGTGATTCTGAGTCGATTAGTATATTAAAAGATTGGTCCAGATTTCTATGTATTACAAAAATGTATATAATTGCTTTTTTCATAAATTTTGCGTTTATATAAAACTAGCATTTAACCCGCTACTTCGTTAGCGTCTCCTTTTATTCGTGGACATATTTTTATGTCAAAATTTACTTTTCCAGGCTTAAACTTGTTTAAATTTAAGCATTTAACCCGCTACTTCTTAATCGGACTTTTTCTTTTATGAACATATTTATATGCCAAAAAAGTTCGAAAATTTGTATCTCATAGGTTGATATTTACACAGGACTTTGCACCTATTATTTTGTGTTTCTAAGTTCAATATTATAGAAAATTCAAAAAGTACCACTCGTATAACACAAAAGCAAATGAAAGTAAGTTAATTTCCCGTATTATCCGTTTTGATACTTGTTTCACCCCATTTGTGTATGAAACATTTCAGTGTTGTGGTGGGAGCCCATAATTAAGTACGAATATGCCAATGAATGGAGACAAATATTTTGTAAAAAAGGACCACATGACCTTCCATGTTGAATTTTATGTTTCTAGGTCCAATACTAACGGAAATTCAAAAAGTACCGATTAATGAACAAAAAAGTACCTATAAGCCCTCTTTCAGGTTCTTATCCACTCAGGACCTTGCATGTTTAATTTTATGTTTCTGGGTCAAATATTAACGGAAATTAAAAAAGTACCAATTAAAGAATAAAAAAGTACCAAAAAGTTCCCTAAAAAAATACCAGTTGCAGAAACAAAAAGCTAAAGAAAAACATAAATTTCCCGTATCTTCCCTTTTTGGTACTATTTTTCCCCCCCATTTAGTTATCAAAAATTTCAGTATTGTAGTGAGAGCTCATAATTAAGTACAAATATGTCAAATATGTTTTTGATAAGTTTCGAATGTTGTATATACCTTGTTCCTATGTTGATTGCTTCAAAAGAAAGATGGGGTGCCAAAAAAGTACCAAAATTAAGGTTTTACCCGTTTGCTTCCTAATAGGACCAAATTTTAAAAAAATACCAGACACCTGTCCGCTTATTTTTCTAAAGAACAACGATAAGTATTACGTTTTTACCCTTTTTTACCCCTAAACATTCGAATTTCCAAAAATCCCGTCTTAGTGGATCGATTTGGGGAGTCACCTATCTCTGCTCCAAATGTCAAGTTTTTATCTAGAGGAGTTTAGGCTGTGCGATGATGAATAAGTGAGTCAGTCATTCAGTAACGTTACAATTTTATATATATATATAGATAGATGGATGAAGAAAAATTTTGTGAAAAAATAACAAAATTTGGAACGATTTTCACACCTTAAACATTTGAATTCAAAAAAAAATCCAAATCTGTTTTGTATTTTTTAAGATAAGGTACGAATGTGATATAATTTGTATTTACCCTTTTACTCCACAAAAAGACCATACTTCAAAAAAGTACCAAACACCAGTCTGTTAATTTTTTTAATTTTGAATCTCTTTTAGTTTAGGAGATATGAGGTTAGCGAATTTTTCTAATGAACAACAATAAATGTTAATGTTTTCCTTTAGCTTAGGAGGTATGAGGTTAGCAGGATCAATTGGGCGAGAGGAGAGCCTCCGGTCCAAATGTCAACCTTTTAGCTTCAGACGTTTAGGCTCTGCGATGAAAGATAAATAGATGGAGAAAAATTCTTTTGTTAAAAGTAACAAACATATGTTGGTACAATTTTGACCCCTTAAACGTTCGAATTTTCATAAAGTACCAAATATACATTTGTATTTTTTAGATAAGTTACAAATGTTATATAATTTTTATTTCTATGTGTATTGATTTAAAAGCTAGATGGTGGAAAAAAGACCCAAAATACAGGTTTTACCCGTTTGCTACCTAAAAGGGCCGAATTTCGTAAAAGTACCAGACGGCTATTAGCTTTTTTTATTTAATGCACAAAAATTAATATTAAATTAAATAAAAGTACCAGTTTATTTAAAACAATTTCCAGTTAGAGAACGAAAAAGAAACAAAATATCCTTTTTACAGATTTTCATTCACTCAGGAACTTGCATGTTTAATTTTATGTTTCTAGGTCCAACAAATACGGAAATTGAAAAGGTACCAGTTAAAGAACAAAATAGTTCCAAAAACCCTCTTGCAGATTCTCATTCACTCAGAACCTTGCATGTTTAATTTTTTCTTTCTAGGTCCAATACTAACGAAAATTCAAAAAGTACCAGTTAGTTAATAAAAAAGTACCAAAAATTTCCCTCCTATAGATTCTCAACCACTCAGGACATTGCATGTTGAATTTAATTATTCTAGGTTCAATATTAACGTAAATTCCAAAAATTCCAGTTAATGAACAAAAAACAGTACCACAAAGCCCTCTTACAGATTCTTATTCACTCAGGATCTTGCATGTTTAATTTTATGTTTCTAAGTCCAATAAAAACGGAAATTTAAAAAGTACCAGTAAATAAATAAAAAAAAGTACCAAAAAGTTCCCTCTTATAGATTCTTATCCACTCAGGACATTGCATGTTGAACTTTATGATTCTAGGTGCAATATTAACGGCAATTCAAAAATTACCGGTTAAAGAACAACAAATGCCAAAAAGCCCTCTTACAGATTCAAATTCTCTCCGGACCTTTTATGTTTAATACTATGTTTCTAGGTCCAATACTAACGGAAATTCAAAAAGTACCAGTTAATGAACAAAAAAGTACCAAAAATCCCTCTTACAGATTCTCATTCACTCAGTACCTTGCATGTTTAATTTTATGTTTCTAGGTCCAATATTAACGGAAATTAAAAAGTACCAGCCAAAGAACAAAAAAGTACCAAAAACTTCCCTCTTTTGATTCCTATCCACTCATTACACATATTGAATTTTATATTTCTAGGTCCAATAATAACGGAAATTCAAAAAGTACCAGTTAATGAACAAAAAAGTTCAAAAAACTTCCCTCTTATAGATTCTTAACCACTCAGGACATTGTATCTTGAATTTTATGTTTCTAGGTCTCAGTATTGGACGGGAATTATACCAAAAATACCAGTTGTAGAACCAAAAATCTAAAGAAAAATATCAAATTTCCCGTATTTCCTCTTTTTAGTACTATTTTCCCCAATTAAAGTATAAAAAATTTCAGTATTGCAGTGGGAGTCAATAATTAAGTACGAATATGTCAATGAATGGAGAAAAATATTTTGTAAAAAAGGACCACATGACCTTGCATGTTGAATTTTATGTTTCTAGGTCCAATACTAACGGAAATTCAAAAAGTACCAACTAATGAACATAAAAGTACCTTAAAGCTCTCTTACAGGTTCTTATCCACTTAGGACCTTGCATGTTTAATTTTATGTTTCTGGGTCCAATATTAACGGAAATTAAAAAAGCACCAGCTAAAGAACAAAAAAGTACCAAAAACTTCCCTCTTATAGATTCCTATCCACTCATTACATTGCATATTAAATTTTATGTTTCTAGTTCCAATAATAACGGAAATTCAAAAAGTACCAGTTAAAGAACAAAAAAGTACCAAAAAGCGATTTTACAGATTCTCATTCACTCATCTTTCTCATCTTTCTAGGTCTAATAACAACGGAAATTAAGAAAGTACCAGTCAAAGAATAAAAAAGTAACAAAAAGTTATCTCTTATTGATTTTCATCCTAGGTGCAATACTAACGGAAATTCAAAAAGTACCAATTGAAGAACAAAAAAGTACCAAAAAGTTCCATCATAGATTCTTATCCACTCAGCACATTACATGTTGAATTTAATGTTTCTAGGTCCAATAATGACGGAAATTCAAAAAGTACCAGTTAAAGAACAAAAAAGTACCACAAAGCCCTCTTACAGATTCTTATTCACTCAGGACCTTGCATGTTTAATTTTATCTCTCTAGGTCCAATACCAACTGAAATTCAAAAAGTACCAGTCAAAAAATAAAAAAGTACCAAAAAGATCACTCTTACAGATTCTCGTTCACTCAGGACATTACATTTTAAATTTTATGTTTCTAGGTCCAATATTAACGGAAATTCAAAAAGTACCAGTTATAGAACAAAAAAAGTACCAAAAAGTTCCGCAATAGATTCGTATCCCCTCAGGACGTTGCATGTTGAATCTTATGTTTTTGGGTCCAATATTAACGATAATTAAAAAAATACCAGTTGTAGAACCAAAAAGCTAAAGAAAAATATCAAATTTCCCGTATTTCCTTTTTTTGGTACTATTTGTTCCCCCCATTAAAGTTTCAAAAATTTCAGTATTGTAGTGTGAGGCCATAATTTGGTACGAATATCTCAATGAATGTAGAAAAATGTTTTGTAAAAAAAAGTACCAAAAATAGTTACGATTTTTACCCCTTAAATGTTCGAATTTCGAAAAAGTACCAAATTTATATTCGTATTTTTTTGGTAACTTTCGAATGTGGTATAAACTTTGTTTCTATGTTTATTGGATCAAAAGATAGATGGGGTGTCAAGAAAGTACCAAAATTCAGGTTTTACCCGTTTACTCCCTAAAAGGGCCGAATTTCAAAAAAGTACCAGACACCTGTCCGCTAATTTTTTTAAAGAACACCGATAAGTATTACATTTTTTTTGTATCTCTTTTAGTTTTGGAGATATAAGATTACCGAATTTTCCCGTTTTTACCCTTTTTTACCCCCTTAGCATTCGAATTTCCAAAAATCCCGTCTTAGTGGATCGATTTGGGGTGTGACCAATCTCTGGTCCAAATTTCAAGTGTTTAGCTTCAGGCGTTTAGGCTGTGCGATGATGAATCAGTGAGTCAGTCAGTCAGTCAGTCAGTCAGTCAGTAACGTTACGATTTTATATATATAGATTTAAAAGTCTTATAATTTTAAAGTTATAATTTAATGTAGATGGCGAAATGGAAGCAACACGTTGGGTATATATCGTTACCTAAAACGCAAAACGCCCTATCTAACATTTTGAAAATTTTACAGGAGAAGCAAATTACTATTCAAAATGTTAATTGATAAATTGCCTAAAACTGCTTATAATTTTTTTTTTTTCCTTCTATTTTTCTTGTAAAACCTACCAGTTTTTTTGACAATTGACAATGTTGCATATTATGCAAACTGTTATTAAGGTCTTTTAGCGTGTATCCATATAATCTTTTGTAGATAGGGCCGTTTCTTTTTGTTAATAAAAGCGCTAATTTTGGTTGAAAGATTCCAAAATTTATTGTGGACATTAGTGTTGATTCAATTCATCAGATTTCATGAAAAAGTCGATTTTTTATTTTTTGTTAGTTAGGGCCTTTTGCGTTTTAGGTAACGATATGTAGATAGATATTTAAAACAGAAGAGTCAGAATTTTGCAAAAAAAAAAACAAAAATTTTTGTTTTCTTATTTGATTCAAAAACTCTTGTATTCATCTAAAAAAATTGAACATGTATCGAAATATGCCTCAAAAAGGCAAAATATGCGCTATAAACTTAAAAAATGCTGCAAAAAGGCTCTTATAACTAAATTATGCAAAAAATGCTGCAAACGGTAAAATATTTAAAAATATGCACTAACAAATCAATGCCAAAATTCATAAAAAGCTCTAAAACGGATAATTCGATTCTAAATCGATTTTTACAAATTCACCAAACAAATCGAATATTTCCAGGCCTGATATAAATACAACATTTTTTAAAACATATACAAATCAATCGTATGATAACACAACACTTTTGTTTGAAAATTACCAACAACAAAAATACAAAATTGTATAAATACGACGATAAAGCAAGCTTGCGAATTAGACAATTGTTCACTGTCAATTTTAGTAATACTTATTTAGTAATTGAATAATAGAAATCACTATACCGAAATATGTGATGAATGCTTCACAATTTACAATTGATCTTAGGTCCAATATAAAAACCCCTTCAAAAAATTCACTTTAATAAGCCTTATAATATTTGTGAAACAAATCATGATATTTTTTTTAAATTAGGCAACAATTTAAATACTTTGAAGTAAGGTTTTATAAAGATTGGCTTATATTTTATAGATCCCATTAAAAGATAGGTCATGAAATATCCGAATTCGTTGGAGGGTGTTAAACATTCGCCACAGTCAAATATACCTTTCTTAGGGCCATAATTACAACTTGACGTAACCCAATAAAAAATGTTATCATTTTATAAAAATGAGCGCACAATTATGCGCTACGCAATAAGACATACAGATTTGCAGTAAAGTAAGTGAAGGAAATCTTAACAAGTTTTATAAAAGAAAAAAGAAGGAAGAATACTAAAAATAACTGTAAAAAAACATTCAGTGTGTAAAGAAGAATGCAACTTTCAACAATTTTTATATGCGTTGAATAAAGCGCTTTTTGTGTCAAAAATTTATTGCTTTAAAGTGGGAACTCACCATATAAAATTCATGCCTTCCGTGAGCGAGATGATAAGCGAAACTCTTACATTTCTTTCTAACAAACCTGCTCCGTTTGAAGCTCAATTTTTTATTGGGTGGTTAAAGCTAAGATTTTATCCCTCGTATTGAAAGTTTTTCACTATTACAACCAGGACAGTTGAGTCGGAGTTAAGGTTTAAAAAATTTTCTAATATTTTCCAAAATAAAAAAAATTAAAGAGGGTCTGCTTTAAACATTTTTAATTCCGAAAATAAGTACCAGTCTACTTTACATATGTAAATAACTATATTAAAGCTCAATGCGGCACGTGTTTGAATTAAAATATCAATTTTAAATTTGTACAGATTCATTCTCTTGCAATATTAAACCATTTAAAGGGTACTTTATTTAACAAAAAATAAAAAAGAGTTTCAAGTCAAATAAGAACCAATCTCATAAACAAAAAATCATCAAGGTTAGAGTATCCGTCGGAGTTGGAGTCGAACTTAAAAAATGTCAGCGGAAGGAGTCGCAGTTAAAAATATTTTTTGACGACTCCACAGCCCTAATTACAACTTTGTTTTAACCTAAAGTGAGGGATATATTTTTTCCCCTCCAAATTTGGCTTTTTTCCATAAATGTTTTAGGAAAAAGGGAACAAATTTCGATGGAAACTTTATTCACGATAGAGCCGAATATTATTATTTTTGGTTTCATCTGTGCTGTGTGTAGGGTACATGTCCAAATAAAACTATACTAAAAAAAATTAAAGACCACTTGGTTGGTTTTTCTATAAATATATTTATTTATATTAGATTTTTTTTTCTCTATATTTTATATGCGTTTGCTAATATTAGCACACATTCTCCCGTACACAATCACAAATTATGTGATCAAAATTCAATCATACCGAAAATATATCAATCTCTTCAATATGAGTTCATATGTATAAAAATGTATTTTCTAAATTTTTTGGGCTGATAATTTTTTTTAGTTGCACATGTTTTTCTTGTATTTTATAATTTAATACGAGTGAGTATATATTAGTGCTGGGAAACTAGCGATAGTCTTAACATATCGAAAATATCGATATCGATATTATTATTATTTTAAATACAGCTATAAAAAAATGTAACAGCAGCTACCCAATAAAAGCTTGAGCTTCAAACGAAGCAGGTTTGTAAGTGAGAAATGTAAGAGTTTCGCTTAACATCTCGCTTACGAAAGGCATGAATTTTATATGGTGAGTTCCCACTTTGAAACAATACATTTTTGACACACCGCATATAAAAACGGATAAGTGTACACAGAAAGAAAAAACGCGTACTAAATATATTTTTTTTAATCTTACTTTAGAAAGAGTCGTACTCAAAAATTCAAGTACGGATAACACTTAAAAGTACTTAAAACCAGGCTTTGAAAAACTGCAGTCGAAACCAAAAACAAACGAACTAAAAACGAAAATGCGTGTACAACTTTCCGCTTTGTAAGTTGGTTCGACAGCGACAGCTTACAGTTAATGAATCAGAAGTAAAAGAAACAGTTTTTTTCTGGCCAATGACAAATAAAGAAGTGGAGTACTATTGACACCGCTTTGGCTTGATTTAAGTACGGATGGATTGATTTGTTTTTTCAGTGTAGCTATCAGCTTTACACACTGAATGTTTTGTTAAAGTTATTTTTTAGTATTCTCCCTTACAAACCTGCTTTGAGTAAGTGAATGCCGTGGCACTTGGAATTTATTTTTTTTTTTAAACTTGTTCATTCACTTACTTACGTAGCGCATAATTATGCGCTAATTTTTTTAAATGTACCATTAGTGCTTCGCAAAATGATAAACATTTTTATTGGGTATACACACACAGTTTTTTGCTGCCGGTTTTAACTTGCTATTAATTTGCGCTGAACTACAGTACTGTATACAAACAACAAGAATGACAGGTGGTATCGATTGCTTAGTAGTATTTTTTTACTGCTAATTAAAGGACTGAAATGTCAAATGTTTTTGTAATGTTTTAAAATAAAATGCAAATGCAATTGCAATTGCGAGCATAGAAAAATAAAATGAACGACCACTAGAGGAAAAGTCTGCTAGATTGATTACCTTTTATGTTGAGAGTCAAAACCAATATAGAACATTATCTAAAGTTGCGTAGATACGTCTCATAAGTTCAAAAAAGTGATCGATAGTATCGATAGTGAAATCTGAACTATCGATAAATATCGCTGGTATCCCAGCACTTGTATCTATGCCTTAATGTGTATGTGTATCTAGCGAATGGTTGGTGTTTGTATGTGTGTTCGCTTACATTAATGCATGTTTAGTTTTAGCACAAAATGTCAGAGTTGTCAAATCCGTTTGGTAAAGTGACTGCCAAATCTATTTTTTTCGCTTTTAATGGTTAAAGTGTAGACACTTACATATTTATAGGAAACTTTAATTGCTTAAGATTGTTTTTAAAGGCGTTTGTACAAAATTGTAAGTGCTAATTAGTGAATAAAGAAAATTACGTGAAAAGTCAAACAAGAAGTCTTTTCAAATTTTTCTTGTTTATTAACTTTTTTTTAACTGTTGTAAACTATTTATAACATTAATCATTAAAAGAAATAAATGATCATTTATGTCCTTCACCACAGGTGAACCGTTTAAAATTTCTATGTTTATTTACGAGTTCGAACAATTTATACTCTGTATACGATTTTTGTACTTTTTGTTTCGAATAAAACAAAGTATTTTTTTGCTTTATCGAAAACAAAGTATCGCTTTCAAAACAGAAACTCTCCATTACGAACAATAAGTTTTCATCAAATTGTCCATTTGTTTCTAAATACAACTCTGCGATCGTTTCAAACGTGCTCGAAAATCGTAATACACAGTACTAATTGTTCGAACTCCTAGATAATTTCTTTAGAATCGAAATGTTTTTTATACGCGATTTTTCGGTACAAAATTACGGGATCATGGGATTTTCCAGGAATCTGGGCTCATCTTCCAGAAAATTTTAAATTTTGTTAAGACTTCTAATGATGGCAAACGATAGAGCAGCTTATTGTTCACAAATCCAGTTAATTTTCGTTCGCCCACGTTGACTTTTTGTCCAGAAATCTGGAGCCAAATTACGGCATTCGATATCGATCGAAATTCACGTTGAAATTGTATTGTTATTTCGATCGATATCGAATGCCGTAATTTGGCCCCTGGATCTTATCCCTCATTAAATCGTCAACATAATTTCTCTACCGAAGTTTGGCTTTGATTTAAAAAAGTACATTTGGTGCAGTGTTACCACTTTCTGAATAATGAATAAAAAAAAAAAATTACTATTTAGAAATAAGTATTTGAATAATTTATTAAGTAGAAATTTGTAAGCCGATTATAGCCAATAGGCTAGGCTACTGAAATTTAATAAATAAATTATAAATTTTAATGTTTCGACCCTAAAAAAACATAAGAATATTTTTGTGATATATCATACTTTTCCCTTTTATAGTATTGCCGTTCTTTGTGAATCTTACGAATCGGTATAAACGCAGTATAAAACAACGTATCTTTACGCAAAAGTTTATAGTGACACTTATTCAAAGATAGTTAACTTAGTGATGCTGTATCAGCCGGACTTTTTTTCATGATAAAAGCAGTCGAATAGTTGCAAAAACTCTTGAAAATACTTATTGTCTATTTTCATATGGTTTTGAATAATTTTCGGACCAAAAGCTGAGTAGTGTTTTGTTTCACTGGTGGCAACACTGGCTTGGTCGGACATTAGAAATTTCCCATCGCTGCCTAAACCCTGCAAATAATAGGACCAGTCCAAACACGCGTGTAAAGAGTAGCCCACAAGGGACTAGGACTAGTCCAAAAGTAACCCAAACGTATGGAAAAACATGGTCTATTTAACATTACGATGTCCTAGGTCAGGACTATATAACCACGCCTTGGACTACAAAGGAGTAGTTTTAAAACTACTCCATGGTATACTCAAGAGAATTAGTTTTGAAGTCGTTTAAAAACGAAAGCACGTCGCTAAAAAACGAAGACATGTCGTCTCACTACAAACACTTTTTAACAATGGCATGGTCCATGCTTGCATTACATCGGCCCAGTCCATGGAGTAGTCCATTTTATCAAAATGGATCAGGTAGTCCAAAATTATTTGCAGGGAAGCTGTGTCAACACACACTGTCAGCATAGTAAAAACACACATTCGTACCCAGCTATCATTTTGCCTTATAGTCGAATCTTCTAGGAATCCGCTTCTCGAGCAAAATAACTCATGAGCTCATTTTCCGATCATAAATTATACTCCCGTTGTGATAAAATGGTACCCAACCGATGAATCTCCTTAAAGAATCATTTGTGATACAGTTTCTGATTCCTTTTTGAGCATATGAATAATTCATATGTGAATATTTTTTCCTTTTTGAGCATATGAATAATTCATATGTGAATATTTTTTCAGTCGCTCTAATAATAAATCAGATTTAAATTCAAAACATTTAGAAATTATTATTTGAACATTTGGATGAAATTTGCACCAGGGTTAGTCCTATTGGATAGTAGTTTAGACACAAATTTTTTAACAAGATCGGTCAAAAAGTTTCTGTGATAGAGGGGGTCGAAGTTTAACATTTTGGCCATACAGGTGTTCTTTCTTATCCATGTAACTTATTACCTATTGGTGTTAACAAAATTTGCCCCAAGTAGCTTCGATAGCTACTTGATCAATCTTTTGAAAAAATTTTTTTTTTCTTTTTTAAAGAATTTTTAAATTTTTTTTTTTTAAATTTAAAATATTTTTTTATTGGTTATAAGTTGTTAAGGTAGTTCTGGTCTTTTAGGCAAAACTTCTAAATAGTGCTGCTGCATATGCTAAAAATTTTAAAACCCTCGTCTTGAGTTAGAAATTATTTTTTTTATACATAAGCCTCTCGCAGCCCAGAAAGCGACCAAAACTAATTTAAAGGAAAAGACACAAGCTTTCTTTTAAGAAAAAAAAAAAAAAAAATAAAAAAAACAAAAAAATTTTTTTCAAAAGATTGATGAAATAGCTAGCTATCAAAGTTACTTGGGACAAATTTTGCTAACACCAATAGGTAATAAGTAACATGGATGAGAAAAACCCCCTGTATGGCCAAAATGTCAAACTTTGACCCGCTCTATCTCATAAACTTTTTAAAATTTGTGTCTAAACTACTATCCGATAGGACTAACCTTGGTGCAAATTTCATCCAAATCGGAAGACATTGATTTCAAAATTGGGTCACTTGACATGAAATCCCCCATATGTAATAATACTTTTTTAATCGCTCAAGTGATAAATCAAAACCAAATGCTGGCTGGGTACAAACTTACACACGTTCACACAAGAGATCAAAACCAAAACAAGCAACAAATTTTATAAAAAATGTGCAGCTTTTATGCAAGGTCATTAAACCGCAAACTCATTGTTCGGAAATCGTCATTAATTTAATTTTTGGAAGGGTGGAAAAGGGAGCAAAACGACAGAAAAGAGTGCAAATGAATTTTGTATTAAACTCTTTAAACTCTCTTCCTCTTATAAATATACATAAGAGTACCCGTTTGTTGACGAATAATTTTATTCTTAATTTATTTTTTTTATGCTAAATTTATTTCTTGAGTCATTTTTTTTTTGTGTCTCCTCCTCCTCCTGGCTGTGACATCACATTTTTTTCCATTAAATAAATATAAATTTTAGTAAAGAAACAAAAAAAAAAAAAATAATGTAGGTAAATAAAATTTTAATATTTGATTACTTTTAAATGAACTTTTTTCGGTATTTTATTGTTGAGCAGGGTGTAGGTAGACAAAAAGGAAGGTCAAAGTTAAAATTAATATTTTTTTTTAAATAAAACTTCTTTTCTATAGATTGGTACCTACAATAAATTAAAGTTTTTTGTTAATCAGAAATGGTCAATATTATTTAAAATTATAAAATAAATAACAGCTGCATTCGAGCATATTCTGAAAATCAAAATCGAATGAAACTTAAATCTATGAATTTCAGTAAAATTTTTTTTAATAATGACTGTAGTTCTTGTAAAAATAATTGGTATTTTTAAGGTATAAACAAGAGAATATGTTTAATGCACTAAAGGCCTGCTTAAAAGTATTTTAAAACAACAAAAATGTGTATAGGTACAAAATGTTTGCGTACAACGACAATGTCAAATGCTTTGCAATACTGTTCGTCGCACAAATTAAATATGTAGTGTTATCAGGGTACCAGTGTTCAGAGAAATAGGTGCACTTCAGACATTACTTGTTTTTTTCAAAGCCTTTCAATACAGTAAATATTTTTTGCCTATACTCCAATAGGTCTGCGCAAGTCGCCAGATGATAACTTGGTTTACGTACGTACGTACGTACCCCTCAAAAATTCTTTAATTTTCAAAAAATTGGTGATATTTAAAAAAAGTAAATACCTATGTAAACCAAAAACTTTTAAATGAACTCAAATACTTATTTCATTCACCCCTATCGTGAATATTTGCGATCGTGAACAACTCCCATGAAAAAAGGCAATTCAAATGAGAATAATAACGTGAAAAAAGGTTCACGGGAAAAAATTCCCCTTATCGTGAAAAGATTTTTCGTCGTAATTTGTTCACATTTCCCTTAGATTCTCTCACTTTATTTTTGCTAGGGAACAGAATATGAATGTAAGTAGTTCCTCCTATACATCGAATATTAAGGGCTTGATCCGTTAATAAGGCGCAAACCGATATATTGGTTAACAAAATGCGTAACAAGTCGATTGCCTGCGGATTTGTGAAACTTTCGAAAGACGCAGAAGGCAGAATTTTGGAAAATATTTTACTATGTACATAAAATTTAAAAAGTGCAAAAAACTAAGGTTTTAATCAAACTATCCCTCCAATACTAAATATTTTGCTTTATTATTTTAACTTTTCTTTAAAATATATACGTGTACATTTTGAACAAAAATTTCATTGATTTTTAATTTCTTTAATCTTTCTTCTTTTTTACATTCACTGGAACTGATAGCGTGAAAAATTTTTCACATGAGATTCACGATTGCTTTTTTCCCTTCGAGGGGAATGAAAATTTCATGGGAACAAAAATTCCACTTGTTATTCACGATAGGGGTGATTATTTAAATTTAAGACTATTGATTTGTCCGCAAACTTAAGTGCTAAGTCGAGTCGCTTTTTTCGGTTTATATCTCTAATTAACGTTATTTTTTTTTTGGTACGCGGCTATGGAATCTGCTTTTTCGCAAAACACTTCGCACTGTTTCTGAATGAACATTAATATTGTGGTAGTTTTCCACAGTGTTTCGAATTTCCACAACTGTTGTTTTAGGATTCTTACTAACAATACATTTTATAAATCGCTCAACTCGTGGGGAAATTTTGGGTGGACGTCCAGTTTTTGGCTTGCTTGCTCGGGATTGAAACTCAGACAAATGTTTTATTACAGTTACACTGTAGACTTGGCACGTCCAACAATTTTAAAAATTTAACTCAACGAATTCCCATCGTTCCTTTATTTTAAAATATGTTCACGCATCTCGGTACAAATGTCCTTTGTTGTCTTCCCTATTTAAGCAAAACAGTAAATTTGTTTTCTAAAATTACTGCAGTCTTTAAGAATCTGCTTGCAAATTTATCTTGTACCTCTTTCCGTATAATATTTATTCTTTAGATCTAAATAAATAAGCGTTATCTATTTTGCATCGTACGTATAATTATCTGTGCTGTCAGATTAATTTTTAAGTGTAAAAGTATAACAAGCGGAAAGTGAGCCGATCTTTTTGTAGTTCGATTTTGACAGTGTGTCGATGCCTTGCAAATGCAAGCAAAAATATAAATCAGAAATCCAGGGTTATTCTTAAACTCTAATTTTAGAGGGAGTACGTTCTATTATCTGTGTGACTGTATGTCAAACAGGACGGTGCAGATGGCTCGTTTGCGAGCAAAATTCAATGGCCGTGTTATTTCACGTGGTGGCGATGTCAATTGGCCGCCAAGATCATGTGATTTGACACCGTTGGACTTCTTTCTTTGGGGTTATTTGAAAGAAAAGCTAAAGGATGAGATAACTCGGCACATTAACGGCATAGAACCTCAATTATGCCTCAGCGTCATCGAAAATTTGGACCATCGGATGGAGGTGTGTCGCGGCTGCCATTTGGCTAATATTTTGTTCAATACATAATTGAACTTTACCAATATTATCATAATAAAAAGGAATGACAATAATTTCCTAAATAATTTTTGTTTTTTTCAAAATCAACATCGGCCCTTAACCACTCTTTATTTCTTGTTGACCTTTTTCAGCACATCTTGAAGGACAAATGTAAACATAAAGCTCGTGCCTTAGCTTTACACAATAATTACTATTGTGATTATTATGTTGAACTGTTTATGGTTTCTAAACCAAATTTTGATATTTTAATTAGGCTAAAGTTCATCAAATTTAATTTTCATTAAATTATTTTTACTGAAGAAATGAATTTTACAACATGAAATTAATTAAATTTTTTTTGATAATTTTTCATTCTGGGCCCGAACCAATAAAATTTTTATATTTAGTTAGGCTTAAGTTCATCAAATTTAATTTTTATCAAATTATTTTTACTGAAGAAAGGAATTTTACAACATGAAATTAATTAAAATTTATTGATAATTTTTTTTATTCTTGGCTGAGCTGAGGCTCGAATTCGGAATGAATTTACGTTTCGAGAATAACCACATTCTCATCATCAGAATTCTTTGCAGTTCTACCCTCTGCACCACTGCGGTGCCTGCCAGCCAACAGTCCAACATCAATCTTTAACCCATGGTATGGTATTGGTGGTTCGAAATTTGCTGTAATTAATTAACATTCTTAAATTTTTTTTACACCGCAGTGGTGCAGAGGGTAGAACTGCAAAGAATTCTGATGATGAGAATGTGGTCATACTCGAAAGGTAAATATTTGCTGACAACTAAAACAAGACTAAGTAAATTCTGTAAGTCGAAGGCGACACACAGTAAGAGATTTAAGAACACTTCGGACTTTGTAAACGGTTAGTCCGATAATAAATCAAATTCCAGATGCTTATTAAGTACGTGTATTCCAGTTTAAGTATAGGATTAGGGATCTATAGACATATCAGGAGGGCCACCAAAGGTTCCCTAATTAGGGCACCTTAAGTATCATAAAAATTTAAATCCAGAATTCTTAATTTTAACCCGATTTTAGAAATCTTATCAGTGGAGTGCACTGGTCTATTTCGACACGTATTGGACAGAGATCTAAACTCATGCACAAATAATTTTGGATTTTCGGATAGATATTAATATAATTAGAAAAAATCTTCTCAGGTTAAATTCGTGTTTTCGCGCTTACGATTATTTCGCAAAAAGTAGATTTTGAACTTCTTTGTTCTTATATGCCCTTTTTGATTTTAGGTGAAGATATGTTATATGACGTAAAACTGATTTTTGTTTGTTTTTACATTAGGTAAAAAAAAATATATCAAATTAAATTTTTTTTTTACTTTTTAGATTGTCCAGTTATTTTACAAAATCCAGGTGAATTTTTACACTGTCCAGTTATTTGAATATTGGTTTCTTCAGAATGGTAACCCTAAGTATAACGTTACGAATAGCGCTACTGCAAGCTTTCAAAGTAGTGTTAACAGCATACGTAGTTGTTATAGACGTTGCAGTTGAAGTTAAGCGCTAAGTTTAAAATGTTTAACTTTTCTGCGCTACAGAGCATTCGTCAGCTTCAGCTTCTACTAAAACTACTCTATTCTGTTCCAGGCCTTATTCCTTTCACCGAAAGAAAATTTTCATGCGTGATGAGCGGGATTAAAATTTTAAAATCACGCCCGATTTCTCCCGCTTCAGCCAGAGCTTCTATTGAATAAAAGCAATTTTAAAAATATTTCAATTGTCTACTTTTTAAGAAGAATTAGTTAAAAAACTTTAATTGAATTTAAACTAAAACAAAAAAAATATTTCGTGAGTGCTCGTGATTGTCAGACTTTGAAAATAATTCATAAATGAGCGTGCGTGATCATGAAATTTTTTTAATTGCTTGTGCATTAGTGTGCGCGACAACATAACGTTCTCTTGTAATCGCGCGTGATTGTGAGTCAAAAACCACTCACGCGCAAATGAGAAATCAGTACGAATTGTAAAGAAAATCCTTTGTTTAACAAAAAATATTTTTGGTAATTAATAAAACGTTCGTTCATGCGTTTCTTTTTTAAAATGTTTATTTAAATAACATTTAAGTTCATAAGTTTATAAATCAGTTCTTTAAGGTCCAGACAAAGTTAAATAAACAAGTATGTGTATTTGTTTAAATAAAATTTCATTTATGTTCAGTTAAAGACAGAACGTGAGCAAAATAAATTCTAAAATAAAATTAATAAATAAATACAAAAAGCTTGTAAGTTGTCGTCTTCCTTATCTTATCAAATGTCAAATAAAAAGAATTAAAAAATCATTTAAAACACATTTATGAGATTCCAAATTTACGAAAACTTCAACGCACAAGAAACGAACTAACAACCTGTAAAAGCTGTTAAAATTGTGTCGTAAACACAAATTCACAAAATTAACTTTTTTTTTTTATAAAAAAAAAGATAAAATTATTTGATTAAAATCTGAAGACAAATAAGTACAGGAACACAGATATTTACATACATACATATTTATAAATATGTGTGGGTGTGTAGGTTTAAATGTTTTAAAACAATATGTAGACGTATCTGTTATATATTTAAAAGTATAGTATCCAAGTATCTATGTATGATAATAAGTTACAAACTTATATAATTTTCCCTGTTAAGCGCTCTCGAACTTTTAATTCCCACGTTTGTCAGCGGGTTGTCTACTTTTGATTTTATTTAAAATAAATTTTGTAAGAAATGCAAATTTTGTTCAGACATTTTTTTTGGCAAGAAATTCCAAAAATGTAAACCCTTATTTTTTTGTTTTCATGCGTTTGACGTCATGCGTGACAAATAGTTAGGTTCGCGATAAGCATAACTTACACAGAGGGCTAGATTCTAAAAATATTAATATTCACCCTTATTCTATTTGGCGTCTTCAGCAGTAGACAACGCCGTTTTTTTTAATGTTTTGTTTCAATTTCGTATTACCGTTGGCAATTTTGCTATATTTCGATGACTGTTAACATATGTTTGGTATTTTCCAAGACAAATTGGCGTTGCTGTTGCCTTTAATTGCCTTTGATTTTGTCGTCGGCGTTTTAAGTGTTGTCTTGTGCTGCTTTGTGTTGTTTTAAACAATTTTACGTTATGGTTGGCTGCAATTTTGATTTCTACGGCGGTTTTGTTATATTTCTACATTTGTTTGGTGTTTTGATATATTTTTTGTGGAAATAATTGAAAAAATTAAAATAACAACTAAGTGCCAGTCGAGAAGCTAGTGGAAGAGCTTGTAAAAAATGCATCACTTGCCAGAGGATTTTGGAGGGTCTCTTTTCCTAATAAATTAAATATCCCTTGCGATTAAAGTAGAGATGCTGGTCTTGTTTTTTTTTTGGAGCTTAAATTTTGGTGTGGGTTCCGTTCACACAGCCAATTACACCTGGAAATGCTGCTTTTCAAAGAAATGCATTTTATTCTTATTCTTTTCAGCATCCGTCATTTCGAAGTTTACCCATTGTGGACAAAGTTTTCTTTCCATGACTTCCAAGTCTCGGACAAAATTTTTGAAATTTGTGGCAGGGAAAGTCCAAAGTTGAAATAATTTCCAACGCTGAGCTGGTACGATCCGTGGGCCAAAAACGCAATGGCTTCCATACAAATACTACTCCCGAAATAGCTTTTAATGCCATAACTTCCTTTTAAATATTGGGATTGACATACAAATTTGCCACAGTAACTTTTACGATAGATACTAAATATTGTGCTGGAAGATCCAACATTAACCATAGCCCCCCTTTTCTAAATCACTTAAAGGCAAAAAAATATCTAAATAATATTTAATAAAGAACTTTACATTCATCTTAACTAAAGGCCTGCAAATGTGAACTATACAAAATAGCAACATGTGTCACATCATGCAATTGCCAACTAATGCAACGCCGATCATACATGTTTGATAACGACATATGAAGCAGTGATGCCGTTTGGTTACATTTGTTACATTTTTTGTAACTTTTGAAGGCCTTACGTAACAAGAATAATTTTTTTTATTGGGCCAAATTTTCGTAAGTTTTGGTACATGGCACAGAACGAAGTAATACTTTTAAAAATGTCTTGATTTATTAATAAAGATAAGAACTGCGCTCTTATATAAGCCTAATCTTTCAATCAAAAAGATATAACTGATTTCTTAAAAAATTCTCTAATTTTGACGAGCGAGCTGAGTCCCGATTTTAATGCTCATAAGTAGGGCAACCAAAAAAAAGCAAATGCTCATTTTTGGTTTACAAGATAGAACAATTTTGATTGAACACAAATTCCGATCATAAAAAAACAAAGAAAATGAGCTATATTTGTTAGGGCTTTTTTTTGCTTATTTTGGCAATATCGGCTTTTTTTTAGTTATTTTTGCGATATCGGCTTTTTTTTTTACTTATTTTGTCATTTAAGATAATATTTCATTTTTTTTTAATACGAAAAAAAAACTTATTTATTTTGCAAAAATCGTTATTATTATTTTTTTTATGTGCATCTTTTTTTATAATTACTAAAAAATCAACTATTTCTGTGCTGTAACAACTCTGGTTAAAAAAATCGTTCAACGTTATGGTAATATATTGTGCTTCCCTTGAACAATATCATCCCGTTATCAATATTATCTCTGTATGTTTTTATAGCTACACTAAAGAGTGGAGAGGGTATTAAGCATTTGTGCGCTAATGTGAGAAACACCTTAAAATATTGGTCCTAAAGTATACCGATCAACTCAGAATCACTTTCTGAGTCGTTCTAACGATGTTCGGCCGGCCGGACGGCTGGCTTGCTGTCCATGTAACCTCGTGCGCAAAGTACAGGTCGCAATTTTAAATATAATTTAATGAAATTTGCTACGTGCGTTTTAATTGGCACAAGGGCGAATCGGTCCATAGTTTAATATAGACCCCATACAAGCTGATATCCGGAAGGTGGTCTTGGTGCCCACCATTAAACCAATTTTAATGCAACTTAAGACATATGTAGATAGATCCATATTTATATGGACACGTAAGGTATGCATTTTTTAAAAAATAGGACCACGAGGGGAGATAGGGTCAATTTCTGTCCATCAGTAACTATTTAACCGATTTTAATAAAATTTAAAACGTAGTGTTAGGTATGATACGGTCGGGCTTGATCGACTGTACTTTCTTACTTGATTTTTAAGCAACTCTGTCTTAGCGGTACTGTAACGTACTTTTTATAGTGTTGAGTATAATTTTTATTTGTTTATGTTTTTAGTATTAAGCCTCTTTATCAACTTATTTTATTATTTGGAGTCTGTAACGTCTTACCATCATACTTTGTAACGTCTTATTTCTTTTTAAATATAGTTTTTGTATAAAGTAACGTCTGTTAGTTCCCCTTCTCTCTGTTTTTGGTATAGTAACGTCTTATTTTTTGCTTTTTAATATAGTTAAAGCTATTAAGAATTTTTCTGTTAATCAAATATTGATAATTTCTGCAAATTTTTGGGTTTTGCACGAAGGTGTAACAAAATTGGAAACAAAAAATCTTTCATTGGTTTTCTAAGTGAACATAGTTATGGACCGTAAGAAAAATGTCCCATGTTCCAGGGGATATAGGAGACAAAGTTTATACAAAATTTAAATCAGTTTCATTAAAAAATGAAGGATTTTCGGTATTAAAAGATATTGGTGATATTTTGGGAGGCAAGCGGAATTAAATATGCTCCCTTAACATCTGTAGACGTAGGAAGAACTTTTTCTATGTACAAGAACTTGCTGACTCCAAACAGACATAGTTTTCTTTTTGAAAATGTATTGCATCAACTTATAATTTACTATAACGACGTATTAAACGAATTAAGTGGAAAATAAACAAGTTTAAATTGCTTTTTTTTTAATTTTAACAGCTTATTTTCATGTTTTTAAACGCTTCTTTTAAGAGCTTAAAACTGTTTTTAGTGCTTTTTTTTGGTTGCCCTACTCATAAGTATTGGAAAGAAGTTTTCAATCTTAAGCGCCTATATCACGGTCATCCTTAGCATGTCAGTTTGGTATAACTACATGCCAACATAATTGTGTAGTAGGCAAAATTTGTGTTTGTCAGTTTGGCATTATGGTTTTCATAAATTTTTAATTGAAAACTGACATGCCAAGTACCATAGCAGTGTACTATAACAGTGTACTATAACAGTGTAATAGACACTTTAGAAACACTGCGAACGAATCATTCTTCAAAAACGTTAAAAAGACTTAACACCGTTTTAAGACGTTTAAGCATAAATTTTTTTTCTAAGTTATGTTTTCGATCAATAAATGAAATATTTTTCATTTTATATAAATCTCATGAATTTACTATTAATACAAGGAATATTTCGAAATGTAACTTTTGACGAAAAACGTAACCTTTTTGAAAGAAAAGCGTAATTTTTGTCCCTGGCAACACTGATATGAAACACAGTCGAATAAATTTAAATTAAATTTGTGCATAGTTTTTGCAGTGATATAGCACATACAAACATGGCAACACATGCAACGTATGCAGCATATGTTTTTAATAGTGCATTCTAATCATTTGTATTAATTTATTAATAACAACAAGAACAAATATAATAAGGTCATAGGGGAGGCGTTAGCATGATGAAGCGCAGTGTATATTTTGGTTTAACCTTGATTTTTCCTTGATTTACTTGATTTATTATTCCCAAGATCATGAAATTTTTCTCACGGCCTTATCTAGCATCGTGAAACAGTTTAGCTAAGTTGCAATGACATGTTTGAGTTGGCATAATATGTCTCAACAGCTTGTTTGAGTTGACATGACATAGAAAACCATAACATTTTTAAGAATAACATTTTTACAGAAAATGTTGAACTGTGCTGGTCTCTAGTCTTAACCTTATAACGTTATTTGTTTTGGCGTGTCCATAATTTCCCATGGGTCTCAAATAGAGTAGACTCACGAAAATTTGTTTTCAAACACTGTGTTGTAGGGTATTATATACTCGGGCTTGACCGACTATACTTTTTTTACTTGTTTTAATTTGCAATTAAAAGATCTCAAGGTTTATTTTATGTAAAACAGAATCAACCAAAGCGTGTCTTAAAAAGGTAAAAACGTAACAACATTTTTATTTTTCTGTTCAACCTTTATGAATTTTGCTGATTTTGGTCTGAAGTTTAAACCAGAAATTTTAAAGAGATATTTAACATAATTTGTAATAGAAAAAGTCTTAAATTTTTTATAATTTTCAAAAGACAAAAACTTTACCAAGTTCGGTTATAATTAACTATTACTGAGGTTAACTGGCAGTTTAAGCAATAGATAATTATAATTAAACTTGAAGAAATTGGCCTGAAATATGAAAAATTTAATCGTAATTTAATAACTCTTATTTTTCATTTATATTTAAAAAATAATTATTTAATCTACTAAATACAAAAAAAGTATATAAATGTATTTTTATATTGGACTTCGTATTTTATGTGTTTTTACAAATAACAAATGTTTAATAATTTTTTTGTTTTATTTCCTGCAAAACCACAACCACGTGTACTTTTCCATATTGTTAAAATAATTTTTTGTCGGTTTTGGCAAAACTTTTGTGGTTTTAGTTTGAAAAATATATTTATTTTGAAATTGAGCAAAATTAGTTTGTTAAGAGTACACAGAAAAAAATTTTGCCCCAGTAAACGGATTAATCAAAAATAAAATCAGTTTTAATTAAAAGTTTAATCAAGTGAATTAAACGTTTAATCAAGTGAATTAAACGTTTAATCAAGTGTATTAAACGTTTAATTGACAAGATTAATTTGCAACAGCAAACAAATTAATAATATCAATTAAACGTTTAATTCACCTGATTAAACGTTTAATTCACTTGATTAAACGTTTAATTCACTTGATTAAACTTTTAATCAAAACTGATTTTATTTTTGATTAATCCGTTTACTGGGGCAAAATTTTTTTCTGTGTAAAAAGATTTTCTTAATAAATTTGATTAAGAAGATATTTTTTTAACCAAATTTTAAAAGCCAATTTTAAAAAAGGAATTTATTGAGGTTCTAGATTAAGCCATTTTATTTTCTTGTGTCGAAATATGAAATTATGAGCCAAGCAATCAGTCTTTTAAATTTTGTAAGTTCATTTTGTGAAGAGTTGGCAGCACTGAAGCCATTTGTATGCAATATAAGGTTTGTTCCCGTTCTCATAATTGAGAGCCCGCGGTTGCCCAATGTTAACAAAGTTCGTTCCTATACTCGGAAATTGTGTAGATGAGGGCGTTTTTTAAAAGAAAAATTTTCTTCAGAAAACAGCCAAAAATTTTTTTTTTTTTGGTAGATTGCGAAAATTGTTAAGCAATCAGCTGTCGAAAAAATTAACAATCGCTGCAGATAATATTGGACTACGTGATCCATTTTGATGAAATGGTCTACTCCCTGGACTGGTCCAATGTTATGCAAGCATGGACCATGTCATTTTTAAAAAGAGTTTGTAGTGAAACGACATGTCTTCGTTTTTAAACGAAAAGTTTTCGGTTTTAAATGAAGTTAAAACTAATCCTCTGGAGTATACCATGAAATAGTTTCAAAACTAGTCCACTAGAGTATGTATGAACATGAAGGAGTTTTAAGACTACTCCGTTGTAATGCAAAACTGGGTAATATGGTCCACTTCTAAGACATAGTAATTTTAAATCGACCACCTTTTAACCATATATTTGGACAATATGATACCCTACTTCCCAGAATTAAGAGACCAATTTTCGAGAGTAGACCATATTTAGGAACCAAAGGTAATCATGGACCCCCGCCTAAACACAAATATGTTATGAGTATAACTTTCATATAATAGTTCTTTGTGTTGAATATTGTAAAGATTAACAGAACTACATAAATGAGGCTATTACGTCTGTAATTGTGTTTGCTTGTTTAACAAATAACATGACCTAAAAAAAATCCATAATGTGCAAAAGTTATGGGGCATAGAATGACCTAGACAGAAAAAATTATCAGTAGTTTTTTATTAATTAAAAACATTGTTTAAAAAGTATTTCAATTTTATTAATGTGATAATTTAATCAATTATTTTTTTATTGATATAAAACTAAAATATAATTATGATTTAATTTACATTTTAGTTGTTTTGCAATAAATTTTTAATTAAAATATTAGTTAATTAACAAAAAATCTTAACTGATTTTTTCGTTTAAAATAAAATAATTTAAAATTGTAGAATTGTTGTTGGGAATTGTCGAAAGCTGAGCTTTTTTTAATAAAATCAATTAACACATTATTTAAAACGGCAAAGTTTTTTGATCATTTTTTTTTTTTAATTAAAATAAAAATATGATTTATTAAAAAAAAAAAAATATATTCTCAATTTGAAATTTTTACAATTTTTAAAAATTTTGTATTCCCAAAGTTACTTTGATAATAAACTGGCAAGTGCACGGCCTTAACAAACTGAACTGGCAACTTGCTTTATTTTTTGATTTTCTTGCGAAAACATTAAAACAAGTTGTTTTGGTTTTTATTTTGTTTTTTCTTAACCTACTTGCAACTACAATTAATGTTGAATGAATTCCAACCAATTGTAGTGGGGAATTTATGAAAAGATAAACTCACTGTTTATTGTTTTTGTTTAAGCTTTGATATTGTTAGAAGTAAAACTGGTGCTTATAATTCTTATTCGCTTTATTTGTATACTATCTTTAGTTTTTCTAAAAATCTTTGGATAAAGTTTCCTGATGATCTGGCCTAAGCAACCAGTGAAATGCGCATAGGAATAGCTTATTCCATCAATAATAAATTTCAGTGTTTTTATCAAAAATAAAAATTGGGAATTAAGCACGACAAACAAAATCTTGTTAATTTTTAATAATCTATTTTATCATTTTGGTAATAGGTGCAAAATTCTAAGAATTTGGTGATTAAAGACAATTTTTAGTTTTTTCTGTTTAACATGACTAAGTAATGCGTAAGAGAATGAATTGCATAAAACCGCTTTATATTCCGCGCTTCTTTACTTGGAAAGTAATGCGTTAAAGAATAAACTACTACGAATGGTTTTCATTATGGTGGAACAGACATGATTTTATTGTAGGCGAAAGTTAAGGAAGACATGCGTCATAGACGAGCCTTTTTTCGCCTCCAACATTTAATGCCATGCCATGCATGTTCCTTATAAAAAAATCATAATGAAAATCCTAATTAAGTAAAAAATGTCGACGAAAGTGGACAAAAAACATAAAAAACAAACGTATTCAGGTTTTCAATACAAAGTCTTGACGGAAAGAATACGAAAAAACAGAAGAAACGAAGCAACATGTAATATTAAATTGAAAATGATAATTACAGCAAATTTCGAACCACCAGTACCACTGGTTAAAGATTGATGTTTGACTGTTGGCTGGCAGGCACCGCAGTGGTGCAGAGGTTAGAACTCAAAGAATTCTGATGAGAGAATGTGATGATTCTTGAAACATGTAAATTTAACCCAGGTTCGAACCCCAGCTCAGCCAAGAAAATTATCAATAAATTTTAATAAAAAATTTCATGTTGTAAAATTCCTTCCTTCAGTAAAAATAATTAAATGAAAACTAAATTTAATGAACTCGAGTCTAACTAAAAAAAATATCAAAAAATTAAAAATAAACAGTTCAACGAAAAATCACAATTGCTCGTAAAAAATATAAGTTATTCTAACCAGTATTTTTAATCGTCTGTTTTAAATCACTTTAAATAAAATTTTTTTTTTTTTTTTTTTCTCATTATTTATTTATTGAATCTTCATATATTAAATATGAACTAACAATAATTAATCAAATCTTATCCTAATTCTTTATTTTATGTCCTGCCAGTGCAAGACAAAAATTTTCTTCATCACGGGTTCTGTATCACATTTATATATGTGTTTATCGCTTATCTTAATGGGTAAGTGCTGCAGTGTCTCTTCTCCTTAAGCGAGTGTGGCCGCTATCATTCAAAATATTTCGAGCTAGTGGATTTGGGTGCAACTCTAGCCTTTTTAAATATTTTACCGCATACTTCGTAATAATAGTCCTTACCAGTGGCACATTGAGATCCTTGTGGATATTTGAGTTTTTAACATACCAAGGGGCAGCTGTGATTATTCGAAGAAGTTTATTTTGGCGCCTTTGAATTTTTTCGATATTTGAAGCCGAGGCAGTGCCCCATAGTTGAATACCGTAGCACCAGATTTGCTTTAAAATAGAGTTGTAAAGTAGTAGTTTGCAATCGAGACTAAGAACAGAATTTCTTCCAATAAGCCAGTTAATTTGAATTGCTTTTAGTTTCATTTGGGTTAATTTTGCTTCTATATGGCATTTCCATAAACTTTGAATAAAATGTCAAGTGATTTTCTTTTTTAAAATTTTATTATCCTTTTCCTAATTCCTTTCATATTTCAATAGTTTTCTTTGTTTTCATTAACGTCAATTGCTGTCCTGATTAATCCTTGTATAAACATTTTGTTAAAATATTCAAATAATTTTATAAGTAAATATTAAATAAAGGGTGGCGCATAAGTAACGTTTTGATATATTTAATGAAAAACTTTTATGTTTCTGAATTTATTAAGCGTTGGAATTTATTAAAATAAAAATTCTTGCTTGGAAAGATTTTCGCATTATGTTTTAAAGATATTATCTTTTAAATGGGGATCTCTCCATAGCATTTCCTAAAGCTTATCTAAGAATTTTAGGTCCTCGCGCCCTCACTTTATCTTTGGATATTCTCCTTATGCTGTTGGGTGGTTCTTGCCTTATTTGTAAACACCTTACCCTTTAAGTAATCTTACAAAAAAATCGACAGCCGTAAATTTCGGCGAACGCGGTATTTGATAGCCAAAAATTTCGCGCAGGAGAGCCATCCTTGGACGAACAGTGTGACCTGGGGCTCCATCTTGTTGGAACCACGATTCCGGGCCTTAAACAGTTTTTAATCGTTACCGGTATTGAATGCCATTTATATTTGCCGCCACTTGTTCCTACTTTTGGAAAAAATATGGTTAAAAAAAGTGCATCTAAGTGGGTGCATGTGTTGTTCACACTAATTCTTGGATTTTGGGTGCCCCATATTCTGCAATTTTGTTTATTCACGAGACATTTCAAATAAAAATGAGCTTCATCGCTCATTATTCGATATGGAATTTGTGTTTGAATAATCGAATGCCGAATTTTAAAATAAAATTGAATAATTTTAGTTCTTTGTTCTGTGCTGAGTCTTTCCATCATAAATTTCCCAAGTTTTAATTCTAAAAAAAGATGAAAAAAAAACCTTAACAAAAAAATGTATTCACTCTAGTTTTTACACTTTATATAAATAGGACTTGTCACTTTAACATGGCGATGTCCAAGGAGGAGGTTAATTGGCACCTTTTTGGAACTTTGTAACAGGTCATTGAAATAACCTAAATGGACACAATCAATTTCCGTCAAAAATATTGTCCCGAGTGAACCATTTTAATATTAAAGCTCTTCTTTATTTAAAGTAGTAGAACCAGAGACCACTACCCGCACAAAATCCAGTCACATCTACTTTTCCTTTCTTCTAAAGTAACTACGCTTTAAACACATTATCACCAGTTAAGTGATATGTCTTGTTATCACCTATCATAATTCCTTCCTTTTTAATTTAATATTGTGTTCACAGGTCACGGGATAAATGATTTAAAAACAATTGACAAAAATTTTCCGCAGGGCTTATTCAATGATAACGTTACTTATACGCAACCCTATATTAAGAATAAAGAATGGGTATTTATTAATTAAATAATCTCAATGTTTTCTTAAGGCTACACAATTATTTTAATTTAAAATTTGTGTGTGAGAGAGTGTCAACAAAACCTGACATTTTTTTTAAACTTTTTTTTTGTCCTTTTTGACAGAAATTTAGATAATACAGTGTGGGAAAGGTTTTAGGAAATTTATATAAAATCTAATTAAATTTGATATAAAAGAATAAAATATTCAACTATGATACAATAATTTAATTTTATACAAAAAATAAAAACAACAAAAATAATATATTTTGGCTTTTGCGGTTAAACAAAATTTCTAACAACAATTTGTTATGAGTTTTTCAATGAATTTACTTGTAAGTTTTTTTTACAGCTTAAAATTAAAATTTTTTTTTTGTTGTTACTCATATTCAAAATGACCTACAAAATTGCTCTAATATGGCTTTTATATGAATGAGTTGACAAATAAGCGCCTTTGTTTAAAATTTTCCACGTAAAGACAATTGTTTTTCTTTGTTTATTGACTCATTCAGATCTAGCCGTTCATATGACCCACCCACCCATTTAAAACAACAAAAATGAAAAAAAAGGAAAATGTATTAAACATATCCAGACACCTGATTCTTAATCATATTTTTTTGCCCCCAACTAAAAATAAAACCGAATTGGAAATACATAAGTTAAAAAAATACTCAATTGTTTTAATATTACTTACAATATATGAATGATTGTAAATAATTGCATGTATTTAAATTTTAAAAGACAATAAAAGTAACGCTGAAAGCAATAAAATTATATGGTTTCTCTATGAATTTTTAAAAATAGAAAATTAGGGTGAATCATGAAATGGAAATTATGGAATGGTTCTGTCTCTAAAGATTATATACTCAACAGGGATGTAGTTAAGTATTGAGTCATTCCATTCGTTATTGTGTTTAGCCATATTAATGTATGACAGAGAAAATTCATATTTCTACTCATTTGCTGAGAAACATAAAAAACTTTTTTAGCGAGTATTAACACAAAATATTGCAAGTGTAAAACATAATAATGCTTAATGATATTATTACAAGTTTGTTTATTTTTTGATAGTATGTACTTTAAGTGCTCATAAGTAAAACAGGTACTTATGCAAAATACTTAAAGAAAGCAATATAATAAAATATTGAAACAATTTAGAAAGCATATTAAAATGTTTATTAGCTGTTTTGGGGAACACTAAACTTTATGAGATGCTAACAAAGAGGATTTTTTAGAAAAAAAATATAAATTTAAAGTACTTACCTAATGTATAATTAGAGTGCTTCCTTCATAATTGAGATCAAAAAGATAAATACTCAAAATATCTTTAAAGTATTATGCCAATTGTTCTGATATTTTAATAAGATAAGAGTTTATTGAATTTTATTTTCATTAAATTATTTTTTACTAACATATACCCGCTACTTCGTTAGCGTCTCCTTTTTCTTTGTGGACATATTTTTATGCCAAAGTTTATTTTTCTAGGTTTAAACTTTAGTAGAACCAAAAAGCTAAAGAAAAATATCAAATTTTCCGTATTTCCTTTTTTGGGTACTATATTTTTTCTCCATTAAAGTATCAAAAATTTCAGTATTGTAGTGGCAGCCCATAATTTAGTACGAATATGAAAATGAATGGAGGAAAATGTTTTTAAAAAAAGTACCAAAAATAATTACGATTTTCACCCCTTAAATGTTCAAGTTTCGAAAAATTACCAAATTTGTATACGTATTTTTGCTGATAAGTTTCGAATGTGGTATTAACTTTGTTTCTATGTTTATTGGTTCAAAAAAGTACTAAATTTCAGATTTTACCCGTTTACTTCCTAATAGGGCTGAATTTCAAAAAAGTACCAGACACCTGTCCGCTTATTTTTCTAAAGAACAACGATAAGTATTACATTTATTTTGCATCTCTTTTAGTTTTGGAGATATAAGGTTACCGAATTTTCACGTTTTTACCTTTTTTTACCCCATAAACATACGAATTTCGAAAAATCCCGTCTTAGTGGATCGAGTTGGTGAGTGACCAATCGCTAGTCCAAATTTCAAGTTTCAAGGGTCAGCGGTTTGGGCTGGGCGATGATGAATGAGTCAGTCACTCACGCAACTCTTTTATATATAAAGATGAAGAAAGAAATTTTTACAACATGAAATGAATTAAAATTTATTGATACTTTTCATTCTTTGCTGCCGCTGTTAGTGTTAAACGGCAAACCCCTCTGAAGAGATTGAGGGGTTGAAATCGAAACATGTAAGGGTAACCTGTCCGTGAAAGCCTGGGTTCGAATCCCGCGACAGCCAAGAATGAAAAATATCATTAAATAATATTTTATTTCATGTTGTAAAAATTCCTTTTTTCGTAAAAAATAATTTAATGAAAATTAAATTAAATGAACTTTAGCCTGATTAAAATAGCAAATTACAAGTTGCGATTTTGTATATAATTTGATAACTTTTGGGTAAATATGTGCGTATAGATTGTACTAAGGACAAAGCATATGTAAATGTTGAAAATCGGTCTATAATTTTACATAGTCCCCGTATAAACTTCTTTCCGAATTAGTCTCTTTAAGTCCATAAACCATTTAATTATGTTCGTATTTAGATTAAATTCGCCCCAAAAATATTTTATTGCAAATTAATTTCTTTTTAGATTCGGTTCACGTTTGTACTTGATCAAATCCGTTAATAGATTTAACTTCCTTTCAAATGTTAATATTAATACAAAATATTGCGACCGTCCCTAAAATTTCTACCTTACATAGAAAAAAATAAAAATGTATTTTAATTAAAAAATTTGTGATATTAATTAAAATATTAATTAAATTTTCTCTATTAAACAAATTAATAGCATCAATTAAACGTTTAATTCACTTGATTAAACATTAAATTCACTTGATGACATTTTTAATTAAAACTGCTTTTAATTTTTGTGAAAAATTTTTAAGAATTTTTTTCTGTGAAGATGGTGTACCTACATAGAAAAAATTCTAAAAAATTGTTCACCAATTAAAGCATTAATCAAAAATATAATCAGTTTTAATTAAACATTAATTCAAGTGAATTAAACGTTTAATCAATTGAATTAAACGTTTAATTTATACCATTAACTGGTTTAATTGATACTATTAATTTGTTTACTGGTGCAAATTTAATTAAGTTCTTAATTAATATCACTAAGTTTTTAATTGAAATCAATTTTTATTTTTTTTTCTGTGCAGATAGTCAGCCTTATAACAAAAGTCGTGGTCGAAATCGTAATCGTTTGAAATGTTTATCGTTATAAATTAAACTTCACGATATCTAAAACGCATAGAAAGCTTGTCATCGCTTACGACAATAATAAAACCAATTTCTAAAAACGACTGGTTTCCAATCAAGACAACAACACTCATAATAATACCGAATATTCGCCACAAATAACTTTTATATGAATTTTAAACTCAAAACATATGTATAACTTTGTCTTCGTGAGTCCAGACTGCCTGCCTAGCGGTTTCAAATAGGGAACAATCTCGAAAATTTTTCTGGTTTGTTAAATATTTTGTTTTTAAGCAAGCCATTTTTGGGGCATTTTTGGACAATTGCAAGATTATATTTTAAAGTTTTTATTGCATATTTAATGAACATCTTTCCGGTCTCCCTGGTGTTTAAAAATAAACTGGCAAATTTTTATATCTTATTTAAAAGACATTAATCAGTACGAACAACTTTAACGTAAAACTCAATGGTTTTGGTCGTAAGATAATATTTTTTGTTTTTAAATTTGTTATGTTTTTGTTATATAAATACATTTTTAATGGTAATTCTTTGTAAATCTAACCCCCTTAATATTAAATACATATATCCAAAAAAAGAAAAGAAAAAACTAACTCATTCATACTGTAAAGAACCCCCCACAAAAAAAAAAAAAAATAAAAATACAAACACAAACAGCTGATATAAAGGAATTAAGAAAATGATTCATGTTTCAAAGTTGTCTTGTTATTTGTATGATTTTTTTATGTGTTGGCCTGCCAGTGTGTTCAATATACAATTTAAATTGAAACAACACAAACCAACAGCAACAGCAATAACAACATAATGGCAATTGTTGCTCTCAGTTAATCATCATGCCACAAGACATGAAACCTACATATATATTTTTTTGTTTAAACACTTTGTTGTTATTGTCGAACATTAATCGCAATAAAATAAAAACTGCCACAAATTAAAAAAAAGAATACTTCAGAGGGAAGCAGAATTTTAAATTAACATAAAAAAATTGTTAAAAATTTTTATAGACAAGTAAAGTCGACTATTTGAAATAAATAGAAAAATATTGATTTGAAATAGTGTTTTTCTAAGATATATTTGAAAAAAATATTACTTTAAGAATACCCAGAATGTAAAAAAATTAGCTTTCGACAGCTTCATAAAAAAAAGACAAGTAAAATTTTAATATTCGTATTCACCAGATCTTTGATACCATCCACAGTTTAAAAGGTCCTATCGAAAAGCAGTATGGCACCTGTGGCGAACTCTGAATCGATTAACATAAAACTCTTTAGTGTATATTTTGATCTAGCAAAAATAATTTACAAATTTTCCACAAAGTGTTTTTGCGAAAGTTTTCAGGAAATTTAGTGATTTCTAGTCTTCTAAAACGATTTTCTGCAAAATTTACGCCTATTTTTAACAAACGGATATTGTTACAAAACTTAACAAATGTTTAAGTTTTTATAAAAAAATTTTGTGATATTCCGAAAACAAAAGTAATTAATATCTAATTATAAACATATAGAATGTGTTTTATGTGCTCTCAAATTTTGCAAAAACTTCTCAATCCCCCTTCACGAAAATCTCCCTTAACTAATTTTCAAATCCCCAATTCAGGGACAAATCCCATCATCTGGCAACACTTTTGTTGATAGAGGCCCTGCAAATAATATTGGACCACCTGATCCATTTGGATAAAATGGACTACTCCATGGACTGGTCCGATGTAATGCAAGCATGGACCATGTCATTGTAGAAAGGTGTTTGTAGTGAGACGACATGTCTTCGTTTTTTAACGACGTGCTTTCGTTTTTAAACGACTTCAAAACTATTCCTCTTGAGTATACCATGGAGTAGTTTTTAAACTACTCCTTTGTAGTCCAAAGCTGGGTTATATGGCCCTGCCCTAGGACATCGTAATGTTAAATAGACCATGTTTTTTCCATATGTTTGGGTTACTTTTGGACTAGTCCTACTCCCTTGTGGGCTACTCTTTACACGCGTGTTTGGACTGGTCCTATTATTTGCAGGGGGCGTATAAGAGATACATGTATAAACATGTGTGTATAAGTTTACAGCATATCCAGAACATTGAAATTATCTTGAAAACGAGTGTGTAAAGAAATTTCATAAAAATATTTCATTTTATATACTTCATACTTTAAGTATCAATTATATTTACAAGAACAACTCTTAAAAACAGGAAAAATTACAGTCATTTTGTAAAAAATTTAAATAAAAATCCCGTTCGATTTCAATTCCAAAAATGAACTGAACACTTTGTTGCAAAATTAAACGAAATTATTTATTTACTTCCTGTTTAACGATTTCGATCATCATTATAAAATGTAATTTTCTATGCGAACGTTAACGTTCGAAGTCGATGAACTGATTACTTGAAATCAGTATTCGAAAATAAACAGTACATTATTTAGCTTTCGGCTCACACACCCAGGAACGTTTTCTATTTTTTTAGTGTTTGTGTAGACCAACAACACCCTTAATACCGTTCGTAACTATTTTCAAGCAAGAGCCGAACATTATATATTGTTCTGTTCTTCGTTAAAAAACAGAACAATTGTAGTGATACTGTAGGCAAACATTAAATTTTAATGTTCTATAATGTTTCATTTTTGCATTGATAAAGACATGAACAAACAAAAAATTTTAGCAACGACCGCAGCACGAACAGCTTGTGTGTATTGTGTATATGCTCTGTTTGTGTAAAATTATTTTGCTGGCTTTTTGTCTTTTTTTCGTATGTGTATTTTGTTTTTGTAAGAAATGTTTGGTTGTTTTTACCAGCCAAAAGGGACGAACATTAATGAGCCGAAACGTACATAATGAAATTTGTGGATTTTTTAAAAAAAAAACCGAACGGAATTAAATGTTCTCATCTTTTGTTGAGTTGGATAAACACAGTAATATTTTTTTGTTCGAAAGATGACAATCAGGGAAACGTTATTTTTCTAATGATTTCCTACACAAACACTATTGGCGTTTGTGTTTTCCTCAAACCGATCGAACCGAACACTAAGGAGCGATATTTAGTGTTTATTTTCGAACACTGCTTTAAATACTTTATGCTTTTTTATAATAATTAAGTAATTCACAAAGTGTTCTATTGTGTCGTATTAGTGGTATTTGCGTGTGACATCATAAAATTTTAGCAAATACAATCAATACGGCATAATAAAATACTTTGTGAACTGCCTAAATATATCTTTAAAATTACATCACTAATAAAATTTTATTGTTTTATTAAATATTTTTCACAAAATTCTATTGTTGCAAGCAAACAGATGTTTTTTGTTTTTTGCTTGGTTGTCATTTAAAGCAAATCAAGTAGCACAGAGCTGTCAGAATATTTTGCCGATTTTTATTTTCAAATTAGCGTTAAATATGTGGAATAGTTAATGTGGCAATATAGTCATTTGACAATGAATAAACAGATTACGTTAGAAACGTAAAACCTGACGACCCACAAGTCAACAGATAATGATTGACTTGTTGTCGATCGCCATCGTGGGACATGCTAAAACATTTTTGATTTATAAATTTCCGATATGAGTAACAATGAACAAAGTTTTCTTAAAACCGTTTATAGCGTGTTTAATTGAAATTTGCTTTAAATATTTTTTATTTTTTTTTTGTTTTACAAATATTGCCAATAAAAATAGCAATTATTTAAAATTTTAACACATTTTTCTTCATAAAAAATAAATAAAATATATATTTCTTTATAGATAATTTTAAATGATTGCTCATAAAATTAAAGCCACAACTAGTTTGAGTGTAATTAAGACGGTTATTAAAGCAATTTTATTGATGTGAATTTATTGGGGCTAGTCACAGAATATACTAGAGCAAATAAAAAAGTTGAAGGGAAAAATGTTTTATACAAGAAAAAAGTGACTTATAATAGAAATTATACTTCCGAGCAAATATTTAGCATTTTATAAAGAATATAACATAAATAATTAATGGAAGGTCTTGCAGAGCTTAAATTATATTATAGCAACTAGTAGTGTTTATTTATGGACCCGTTTCCGTATTTCCCTAATCCACTTCCAAAACTGCAAAAAACTATCCCCATTTTGGAGATGCGGGGCATCGATCCCCGTACCTCTCACATGCTAAGCGAGCGCTCTACCATCTGAGCTACATCCCCCTGTATGTAACTACTCTTTTCCCCCACTTAAAAGTTTATTTAACTTAAAATCTGTTTACAATATTTCTCTTCCTTTTGATTTTCAATATATAAAAATGTATTATATTAAAATGGTCACGTACCCCCAAAAAAATGCTAACTGCATAGAAATTGCGTTTTAATTGTAAAATCGCTTAAACGTGATTTTTGTAGAAAAAAAAAAAAAAATAAATATAAAACAAGACAATGGAAAGAAATAAATCTTGATAAAGGGAAAAAGAGAAAAGAAAACGCAACTAGAAAGTAATTAAAATTAAATTTTAGTTAAAAATAATGATCAAAAGGGAAGACGTTTATTTTAATGGAGCTCAAATATTTCCGTTTAATAATGAAATTCCTAAAAGTTTGAATACATTTTTTTACGAATTTTTTTCTTGAAAATTCTGAATGTTAAAGTTAAGAGTAAAAAAAAAACGTTGGCCTAAATTTCGAAATTGTTTTTCTCAAATTTTTTGACGTCTTAATACTACAACTTAACCTTTCATAAAGTTTTAGTGGAAATAACTTTTGATGAAATGGAAATCCAGTCGGTATTATCTAAAAAGGATTTGGAGATGCGGGGCATCGATCCCCGTACCTCTCACATGCTAAGCGAGCGCTCTACCATCTGAGCTACATCCCCTTATGAAGGAATTGCTTATTTAAACAATTATTATTTCTTTTTTTTTATGCAAATGCAATTTATCAATTTTAGTCATGTACGGCCATTATAAACTTGCTTACAAACAAATAACAATCAATTTAAAATTGGAAGTTTTTATTAAAACAAAAACATGGTTAAAAACTTTGGGCTTCATGCATTCATAAGCTCAATACATACGATTCTGGAAATATAGGATGCAGTGCTCCAACAGCTCCTAAAAATTTCGAAACTTTAAAAAAATTAAAAAAAAAAATCAAAACTTTAACAGGAAATTTTATGACGATTTCAGCTCTGAGAAAAAATGTAACATTTTGTAAATGAAACACTTTTTAAATGTTACCTATAATCAGACGAAGTGTAACATGTTGTACAACTTCAATCGAACAAAAAAAGCTGCTATTATGGCCGTTTTCTCATTTCTCGATTATCTTTTTCCCCGACGAAAAACTGCAGATTAATAAAATTTGGGTTTTTCAGTGTTTCGATTGCTTCTAATCCGTCGCAAAGCTACCCCACCCACATCTGCCAAATGTTTATTTGTCACACAGATAAATTCAGTCAGCTGACTCCCAACTTTTATACAGCTGACTTTTAAAAATGTATTGTGAGAGGTGTTGCCAACTGAAAATAATGTTTTTGTTGGTATATTTAGAAAACCAAAATGGTTAAGGTACAGTTTATCGGTCTAATAAATTAATGTTGATATTTAGTAACAGGTTGTTGGTCAATTGGCCAACGGGAAAGCGGCCATTGCACTTTATTTTTAATTTACTTCATTGGCAATTATGATTTCAATATAGTTTTAGTCAATCTCATAAAAAAGTTTGTATTACAATGTGGTCCTGGAGATGCGGGGCATCGATCCCCGTACCTCTCACATGCTAAGCGAGCGCTCTACCATCTGAGCTACATCCCCATGTATGAAATGCTTACTTTTCTTAATTTTTTTAAAATATTCAAGCGAAACTCCCAACAATCTTCTACTACATTTTTTTTTATTACGAAATTGGTTTTTGCATTGAATTTTATTTAAACCGTTAAATTGTATTAAAAAAAACGGTCACGTAAATTATTTCTAACAATGCATTTGTAAAGTAAATCGCCATTATCTCAAATTTTTTTTTTCAAAACTTATTGCTTTGTAGTTGTTTTTGAAAGAAAATATTTTTTTGTTTTTTACGGCTTGTTAGAATAGGACCAAAAATTTCCGTTATGAGGGGGAGTTAGAGGGTTAATGTGTTCCACAAAAATTTTTGCTGTAAAATTTTCAGCGACCTCAGACTTAAGGAACATAAAGTTTTATGTACCGATATGCTGTACGAACAATCCAAATAAAATTCCGATGTGATCTCTCAAAGAGTCGATATACTTATATTTTACTATTGTCTTCTCTGATAGTATCCATTGTCAGAAGAACCCCGTTATTTTTGAAAAAGTTCGAAATGGTTGTACAGTGTAGCCCAGGCAGATAGACTAACAGTTGTTTGGTATATTACCAATGTTAACTGTTTTTCAAACTTTAGCACAAACGAATATTAATTACCCGTCACACTTAAATTTTTTCCAAAAAATAGTTTTTGATCTTCTTGATTAATAACTAATTACAATTATCTTGTTAGTAAATAAAAATAACTCTTTGAATTACAAAAGTGTAAAATAAATTTATTGATGATTTATTAGGATGAATAATTAATTACATTTTACCTGCATTTACTTAACATGACGTTTCTTTTCTTTTTTAAATGTTTTTAATTGTTTTTTGACAGGCGTGTTTACGTGACAAGGCTAAATGTTCTGCTAGGCGCCAGACATTAATCGGCCGCCACCTTTATTGTATTGTTAACAGATTTCTTTGTTCTGTATTTTAGAATTCGAAGAATGAAGAAAATCTCTTCAAATATGAAAACCATGAGATGTTAAACATTTTATATATCAAAATTTTAAAAATCACTAATAAAAATAAACAAAAAATGAATTTCGAAACAAATTACGTTGATATGTTTTGACATGAAAATGGACATGATGAAATTTTATCGAAATTAATCAAAATTTAAAAAAAAATTCGAAAAAGCATAAAACGATCGAAATAAAATATAATGAAACAAGTTAGAAAGTATAGTCGATCAAGCCCGACCATATGATACACTACACCACAGTAGTGGAGACAAATTTTCAAGAGTGGAAAATATTTGGGACCGCTAGCAATCATGATCGATCAGAACAAAATTATGTTAGGAGCTTAAGATTCATATAAGAGTTATTTGTGTTGCATATTTTCTATATAAATACCTCCAAATGTAAGTGATTTTAGGGAGGAGGCTTATAAGGCCTCTTTGGTCCATTTTGGGCCCTTAAATACAAAAAATGCACTGACATAGTATCTATTATAAAAGTTATCAAACTTATGGGCATAAAAAGTATTTCGGAACGAAGTTTCTATGGGGGCTATGTGAAATTATGGACGCATTCTCAACATTTTCAATAGGCTTCGTCCTTATGTCTAACCAAATTTCATCTCTACTTTGCGCACAAGGTCACATAGACAACCAGTCAGCCGGACGGGCGGACATCGTTTGAACAATTCAGAAAGTGATTCTGAGTCGATCGGTGTACTAAAAAGTGCGTTTAGGACCAACATTTTTTAGTTCTACAAATAAATATCAGCACAAACGCAAAATACCCTGTTCACTATTGTGGTGTGGGAATAAAAAATAGAACTTTGTAATGTGTCTTTGTATGTATCTATCAATCTTTTTTTGTAAAGTGTTTTGTCTGATGCGAAAGATTTACTTGACAGCCTGCCATGTTGGTCTTAGCACCGGGTGACAAACAATGCGTTTACCAACAGCAGCTCCCATAAGGGCTATACACTCCAGTCGTCCCTTGTTTTGGGACAAGAGCTGTCTAACCTTCGCTGGGAGATACGCCAGCAGAACGTCCTCTCAAGTTGGAAAATCTAGCCGGCTTTATTAGATCTCCCTTCCTGCGACATTGGGTTTAAACCATAACCACATCGGAAGGGTGCTCACCTACAGTTAGACTGTAATTGAGGTCCCAGAGCCTCCTGATTCCTGTGATAGCAGAAAAGATCTTTGGTCAGTCACGATCTCAAGAGATCTGTCAATTTTAAACTTTGCCGAATTCCAGGTAATGACTGCTCCTGATCACCAAAATGAAAAATATCCTCAGGTTGTCTCCCTGAACGTCCCCGGACTGAGTATGTCGGATTTTAACGACACCTTGCTGAACTGCCAGAAGGTATTACATAGCGAAATTGTCAGCTTTTTTACTGTTCTCTCCTAATTCGCCGGATTTGTGATCGTGTTATAGGCCTCGTCCTGTGACCTTCGATTAATTTCTGTTTCACGCAATTCATAATTGATGAATTGATAAGCATTGAAGCATTTACCTTTCTTTTCTGATATTAAAATGGCTTTAATTATGTTGTCTGTCCCTAATTGTTCTCCGACGCATGACTTTAGCCCAGTTCGTAGGTATAACAACTAAGGGCGAATTAAAACGATATGCTATCTATCCTTTTTTTTAAAGCAGGTAGGTAAGAATCTGGCTCCATATACCTAAGGTTTTTTATGTCTTGGGTTATGTCGGATTCCTACCCAATCAAACCCCCATCTTTCTCTTCCGTCAATCCTGCGAGACTGTCTACTGTGATATTTCTTCGCAGGGTCGGATAAACGTAATTAGTCTCTCCTTCTATCTGCAACAAAAGCTTTCTATGCCTCTCTTCTTCCCTTACATTCTTGGGGACTTTCTTGATTACAGTGCAGACCGCATCCCAGTTCTCTTTCATTCTAGTTATCACGTCTATTATGCTTTCAACATTTATACTCTGTCCTATGAGATCCTCTGTGTGCGATCGCTCGTTCTAAAATCTTGAGTAACGAAACATAATAGGTTCTGCTTATTGTATATGGCTTGCTCAAAAGAGGCAGTTTGGTGACGTGCCCAGTCAAAAATTATACAGAAAGTTCTTTTACCCTTCACGACCAGTAAGAATTTGCTTTGGATGGTAGCTTATTACTCCCTGTTCTTTGTAGCCATGCCCCTATATTTTATATAAGTCTTAGGATCCTCCTTCCTTTTCTACTTTCTTCACAACTCTTTTGCCATATTTGCATGGATTTCAGTCTCTCCATTTTTGGAATCTCGTTTGCATTTGGTGCACTTGAAATTTTGAGCTTATACGTCATTCCAACTATAACGTGTGCTGCGTCATCCAACATTGTTCTATATGCAGAACTTACTCTTAAAGCGCATAGTCTGTATGTGTATGGAATTTAGTTCCCCTGCTATTGACCTGACTTTAAGAGTCTCCGACCATGTTTGGGCCGCGTATAAATTCGTTAATTATACCCCCGTAGAGATTTTTAAATGATCTGCCTAGGTCCCCCTAAGTTTTGCATCATTCTAGACAAAGCTGCCGCGATGTTCGATATTTAAGAACCTATTCTCGAAATTTAATTTGTGATATAATACAACTCCGAGGCTGAGATGCTGCTGGGACGAAAAGTTTATTCCAAGCCGCTTGATTTCATCCATGACCTACTGTTTCACAACGTAATACTTTTCATAATAGCCGATACTCATTTATACGTTTTCTGTTTCGTTCAAAGTTCGATTTCGTCGAGATGCCTAGCAGTGACTACAATTACAATGTCGTCCGCCTTGTGTTGCCACAAGGCTCCCTTTCGGAAGGTATCTATCTATCAAGAAATTTTAATTCAAAAAGTATTAAAACAAAAAGAAACAAATATTTCATGGTTTCATTAGATAAAAAAAAAAAAAAAATATTAAATATTGAGTATAATCCCTTACTCTATTTATATAATACCAAATAATTCAAATCAAGTCTAAAGGTCCCAAAAATCACTGAAATAAGGCTGTTATAGAAAAAATCGCTAAAAATAGTTTTTCAATATTATTTTAAACTTCTTTTTAATTAATTTCCCATTATTATATCGTTTAATTAATTAAAATCATAAAAAATGTTCTTTCCTTTCGACAATTGAAAATGTTCATAAAAATTTTCAATTTATTTCCCCACTTAAAGCAATAATTGATGCGAGAGTACACAACGATTAAAGTAAAATCTAAAAAAAAATTAAGAGAAAAAGGAAAAAAGATTTTTACATCTCATGCCTTGAAAATAGTACTTCCTGTCCATAAAATCCAACCAACCACACCGCACTTCATCGCACACACACACACACAAGTTGTCGATTTTCGCCAGTCAGCTATTCAACCCATCAATATGCATTCGTTTGTGTATTGGAATAGAGTGGTGGAGCGCATTAAACACCAAAATAGATTGTGACATGGACATAATGCTGCTGCTCATCTTCATATTCTCTAATGCTGCCTAGTAATCATCATTAAAATAGTTTTTTTTTTTTTTTTTTTTGTCTATTTCAGTGTGTGATCAAGAGTTTTGTCGTTAATCACTAAAGAGTAAAATAGAGTTTAATACTGTTTTTTTTTTTAAACATCCTTTAAACATTTTGGGTTCCTGGGTTGGTGTGTCATTAATCAATTTCTTTCTTTTATATTCTTTCCAAAGAAACAAAACTTGGCACTCAACAGCAGAGTCAGTCAGTCAGTCAGCCACTCATACTTTCGCCTTAGAAGTCAATCAATTTTTAAGATCGGAAAGGGGAAATGCTTAAGAAATGAGCAATTTAATAGATGCATTCTTTTTTTATAATTTTATTTTATATCCTAACAGGGCTTAGGCAATCAATGAACTATTCACGGACCCTGTGTCTTTGTAGAATGTCCATCATTTAGGTAGTCATTAGTCGGTAAATGTTCTTTAAATAAATATTATAATTTTTTTTCCAAACTGCAGTATTGTGGCAAAAGAATTTTACTCATTAGTTGAATGAAGACTATTAATGTTTTAAAAGGCAGCGAGTCCTAAACTTTTAACGGAATGCATAATTATTAAAAATAAATCGTTAGTTTCAAAAGGTTTCGTTTAATTGAAAATAAGTCTAAAAGAAAATTTTAAAAAGGGCGTTAGTGTATTTTTTAAAAACTTGGCATTGAAAGAAAATTTCTTTAAGTATTCAAACATTTTTGATTTCAGACTTCTATTATTTTTAAATGTGCAAAAAGTTTAAGTTATTTTTACAAAATTCAAAATTTTTCGTAAAATGTCACATCTTTTCATAAAATGAGATATTTTCTACACAATTAAAAGTTTTTGTAAAATTTTTTTAAAAAGCACCTTTTTCCAAAAATTAACATAATAAATTTTATATTTTCAACAAAAAATTTTAAATTTCTAAAAAAGTAATTAGTATTGTGGTTATTTTGTTGAACTATTTCATGGTTTTTAATCCAAATTTTTAATAATTTCAATTAGGCTTAAGTTCATTAAATTATTTTGACTATTGACGTCAGCAGTCGTCGATGGCTGCGAGTGTAAAACGGCAAATCCATCTGAGGAGATCGAGTGGTTGCGATCGAAACATGTCATGGTAACCTGCCGGCCCGGGTTCGAGCCCCGGCCACGGTCAAAAATGAAAGATTATCAATAACAGTTTTAATTAATTATCATGTTGTAAAATTCCTTTCTTCATAAAAATAATTTAATGAAAATTAAATTTAATGAACTTAAGCCTAATTGAAATTATTAAAAATTTGGATTAAAAATTTCTAAAAAAGTATTAAAATTTTTCACAAAAAATTTAAAATTTGTTAACACAACTGTAACATTTATAATCAAAAATCTTAAATTTTTCAGAAAAATTTAACATCTTTTACAAAAAATTTAACATTTTTTATAAAAAATGTTTAATCCAAAATTAATTTTTTTTAAATCAGGATCAAATTTAAATTTCATTCAATTATTTTAATGAAGAAAGGAATTTTACTACAAGAAATGAATTAAAACTTATTGATAATTTTTATTCTTGACTGAACGAGGGGTTGAACTCGAGCCGAACTTTCATGTTTCGAGAATAACCACACCCTCATTATCAGAATTATTTGCAGTTCTACCCTTTCCACCAATGCGACGGCTGGCAGTCCATAGTAAAACATCAAACTTTTAAAAAATGGTATTTTGGTGAATTAAACTTTGCTGTAATTAATTTTCAGTTTTTAATTTATTTATTTTTTTTTAAAATTAATTTCATGTTGAATATTCCTTCTTTCATTAAGATAATTCAATAAAAATTAGAGTGGACGAGCTTGAGCCTGATATAAAAAAAATCAAATTTGGATTTAAACCAGTGTTAACCAAGCCCCGAACGCACGTACACAAAGATATTATGTGCTTGTGTGCGGTCGCAAACAGAAGCTGCGGTCGCTGCCGAATTGTACACTGTGTAACAATCTAATATATTAAATTGAATGTATATATCTTTGTTCCGTATAGGCGTCTAAACTACTGACTTGATCTTCATGAAATTTTCACAGTATGTACTGTCGACCAAGAAGGACAAGTATGCTATATTAGGTCAAGATTGGACAAAGGGGCGTGGTACCTCCCATACAATTTTTTTTTTTTATAAATTTTTTGTCAATTATTTTTGTTTTTTTTATTTCAATATATATTTTTTTTAATAAAATTATTGGATCCCGTGCAACGCCGGGTAACCGGGCCAGCTAGTGTAAAATATTTATTAAAAAAAAAACATCAGATCCCAAGAAGTATAAAATTTGTTGCTCTGTGTGCTTTTGTGTTGATTACGAAAAAAAAAAACAAAACAATACCAAACAAGCGTGCGTGATGTTGCTTTCACAAAGCTTGAGCAGAGACTGATGATAGACTGATGTTTTGAAACGAACAAAATTGTTGTATACATGTGAATTGCCGACCGTGTCTGTGTGAAAAATACGATTATAGACTGGCTCGCGAGTCTATGGAGTGGTTATGACTGATTTAAACCAATAAACAGTTTTATTAACTACAAAGACATTTTCAATTTATTTAATGGTTTTCACAAAAAACGTAACCTTCTTTCACAAAAATGTAAAATTCTTTATTCAAAATGTAACACTTACGAAAATGGAACACTAACGAAAATGTAAACATTTTTTTACTAAAATGTTAACATATCGTCGTTCGTAAATTATTGTGTTCTATAACATATGTAAAATATAACCATATAGAACACAATCATTTAGGAACGACGATATGTATTTTACAAAAATTTAACGGTTTTACAAAAAACGTAAAAACTTTTACGTAAAATAAAAATTGTTTACGTAAAATGAGACACTTTTCACATAAATGTAAAATTTCACCCTAACAAACTAAAATTTTTTACTAAACAATTCAAATTTTTCCCAAAAAATTTTATATTTTTTAAAAAAATTTGACTTTTTTTTACAAAAAATTTTCAACAAAAATCTAAAATTTTTTTACAAAAATTTCCCATTTGTTATAAAGAATTAAAATGTTTTTGAAGCAAATGTTCTGTTTTCGCAAAAAACGAACAAATTTTCACAAAAATTTTAAGTTTTTTTTTTAATTAATATGTAAAATTTAACCGTTAACACAAAAACCGTAAAATTTTTCGCATAAAATGTAACATTTTTCACAAAAATTTTAAATTTTTTTTTCTTTAAAAGTAAAATGTTTCACTTAAATAGTAAGATTTTTCAAAAAAATTTAAAATTTTCTTCAAGATATTGTATTTTTTTGACAATATGTCTAATTCTTTTAAACATTATTGTGCCAAAATGTCACATTTTTTTCAATACATTTAGACAATTAAAAAAGTCTTGTGTCGCATTGTTTGTTTTCGCTATAATTTTTTGAATGTGATATTAATAAAAATATGGCAAATACAACCAATATGACACAATAGAACACTTTGTGAATTGCCTAATTATATTTTTGTAAATGTTGCATTTTTAAATGGTAATTTATTTTAATTTAAAATAACTTCATTTAATACTTAATCACAAAATTTGAGACAGAAAACGTTTACTAAAAAAGTCCAAATTTTTTCTTATCTTTTTAGTCAAATTTTTAAAAAAAGTCACCTTTTCGAAAAAGTTTTAAAACCTCTGCCTTCGAGGATAAAAATAACACACTATTTTCCATATAAGTTTTTTTTACATAAAACTTAAACTTAACTCATAACATAAAGAGATTTTAAAATACTAATAATATTTTTAGAATAGTTTTTAAGCAAAAAAAAAAAAAAAAATTCATTTTGCTACCACACACTCACTCACACTATTGAATGCCTCCAGGCTGGCATTTTATAGTTTTTGCTACAACGAGTATGTGGCAAATGTGGCATCCATGTTGTTTACTGCAGATTCAGTAATTTGTTGTCTTATATTTATATTTTACTAAACTTCTACTGTTGGGGAAATTTTTTTTGGTTTTTGTTAAATTTTTTGCTGTTTTGTCATGACAAATCCTTTTATTTTTTCTAAAATATTTACAACTTTTGTGTTCAAAAATTTGTGAGTGTTTGTTTGCAAGAGAGTGAATACTTTTTGTTGGCATTTCCTGTTTTAGGTTTTAAAATTTTTTGGATTTTTTATTTTTCTTGTTTTGCTTAATTTGGTTTTCAGTTTTGAGAGTTCTTTTTCTTTTAAAGACTAATTGTACGCATGTGTTGTGGCAATTTGAAATGATTTATATTTCACTGCCTTTTTTTCTATGTCTGATAGAAAGTAATCTATCATTTTGAGATTTGAGGAAAACAGAATTTTGTCATATTACACAAAATATTTAATCTGTTTTAGAGATTGTGGTTGTGGCAAAAAGAAGCAGAGCAACAATTTAGACTTCTTTTTTTATAAGAAATAAATAACTAACAGAATAAAAAGTTATATTCATATCAAGATTAAATAAAGAAACTTTAGTTTGATAAGTAAAAACAGTTTTTTCTTTAAAAATGTGTTTGTGAGAACTATCGGCAAAATACATATCTTCCTTTAGTTAGCTCTTTTTAGAATTTTTTATTTTATATATTTTATATTAATTTTTAACTAATTGAAATCCTTTTTTTCTTTATAATTTCAGGTAAGCATTTGATAAATTCCTAACAACAAGTAAGAAAACTTCAAGTTAAAAAATTAAAAAAATAACCTGGAGATGCGGGGCATCGATCCCCGTACCTCTCACATGCTAAGCGAGCGCTCTACCATCTGAGCTACATCCCCTCATAAAAATCGCTTAAAAAATTTCTCTATACAAATGTAAGTTTAATAAACAAAAGTGTTCTACAAAATAAAATCCAAAGTACTTTTTGCAAAATTCAAGGTCATCAATTCATTACGTACCCAAGTTTAACTTTTGTACCCAACTGGTATATTTTAAATGTATTAATTTTGCTGCATAGTTGTTAAAAGCAAACAAGCTTTTAGCAAAAAAAGTTTGTTTTACTGCTTTTAAACAAATATGTATATAATATTTACAATAAAAAGCCAATAAAAAGTTTTCCTAATATAAAAATGTATTTGGAGATGCGGGGCATCGATCCCCGTACCTCTCACATGCTAAGCGAGCGCTCTACCATCTGAGCTACATCCCCATTTTAAAGTCTTCCTAAAGTACATATTTCACAGAAAATACATACATATGTGACGCGCCAAATAGAAAGGGACCTAAGGGTAAAAACCGGTTTTGTTCAGGAGAGCCATTTTAAAGATTTAAATACGTGCATCTTTGGTGTACCATCACGGAGCGTGATGGTATTGGTCCCATTTGAAAGCGACACATCTCATGACGTCAGGAATGTGTTGGTCAACCTTGAAAACGCGCGTAGGTCGTCCCTACCTCTTGTTTTGTGTAGTTCGTTTTTACTGTTTTCTACCTTGCGCGCTGTTTCCATGAGTTTGATATCAATTTTGCTCGCGTTTTCTCGAATCCAGGTTTATTTTCTGAAATTATTAATTGTGAATTATAATAAATACTCATTTATAATTCTTTTAAATCGTGAATATCACTCTGTTAGTACGAACATTTTTTCACATAACCTTATTATGTTATTCGCGAAAATAATTTAAAACTAATAACATTCTTACTGACTGTTTTAGGATGAAATGGTGGATGAATTCGAAGAAGTAGATTTAGTTTATCGCTTCCCTGATGACGAGGATGATGACGATCACTTCTCAGAATTATCGGATAGTGACTCTGAAGATGATACCGATAATATGTACCTTGATAAATCTGATCTTGATTTACGCGAAGAAAAGGTAGTTGCTCGACTGTTCAAAAATACCTCCGTGTTGTTCAAATCAATGTAAATCAAAATATGCCCAAACTAATGTCGACTGCTTCATGGATGTAGTTGATTGTGTTATTCCCTTGACAGACATATAGTTTCACTACCATGGTATGCATACTACAGTAGTATATAAACCATCAATATACCACTTTGTTTCATGATTTAATTGTAGTTTAGGTTGACACACATGTAGTATACCATGATAGTATAGTAAACAAATCCTATGTCTGTCAGGGGTATTAGAAAATCATCTCGTAATGGATTTAATGTTCCTGTACCTATTCGACTTCCAAACTCAAGTGAGCCTGTTGTTGAGTGGAGAAAATGGGACGAATACTTCTCCACTAAATATAAAACTTTATTTGGTATATCGAAGTATCATCACTTTGTATTTATTGCTCAGTCACCAGTGCAATGTAAACTGTTTGCGAATTCAGCCATCATAAATGAAAACATACATCTGAGTAACAATACCAGTTTCGATGACAAACCTTTGGTTTCTGGAAATGGAAACGAAGAGGAAGATTCGGTGGAAGTGGACAATCCTCAAGAAGTAGAGGCAGCAGACGTTAAGAAGAAATCGAAAAAAAAAAAATTAATTGTTCATAAGGGAAAAAATAAATAAATAAATGAAAATAAATAAATTTTACCGTTAGGTCCCTTTCTATTTACGCTTAGAATCGTCGACTTCAATTTCATAAAACGCGCATATCTCTGGGAAGGAACACTTTTGGGGCATGGGATCCGTCTCATTCGATGCTCAGATGTTGTCCACATCAAAAAAAAAAAAAAAGTGAAAATTGATTTTTTTTTTACCCTTAGGTCCCTTTCTCTATGCGCTGTCACATATAATAAATTTAATAAAAAAATTTATTCAAAGTAATAGAACTAATCACGTATTTGAAAAATGTAAATTGCATACAAATTTTATTGTTTAATATGTACCTGTATATTTGTTAAGTCTATAGCGAGCGATGTCTGTCAAAATTGTTGAAAAATTAAAAAAAAATTAAATATTTTATTATTAAATAAAAATTCTTTTTAATATTTTTGTAAAAAAATTTCTTATTTATATCCACACCACAATAGTGGACAGGGTATTATGCATTTGTGCTGATGTGTGTAACACCTTAAAATATTGGTCCACCTTAAAGTATACCGATCGACTCAGAATCACTTTCTGAGTCGAACTAACGATGTCCGTCCGGCTGGCTGGCTGGCTAGCTGGCTTTCCATGTAACCTTGTGCGCAAAGTACAGGTCGCAATTTTGGAGATAATTTGATAAAATTTGAGACATATGTAGTAGGTTCTTATTGGCACAAGGACCAAGCCTATTGAAAATGGGCCGAATCGTAGGAGTACGAGGAAAGATAGGGGGAAATTTATTCCTCTCAAAAACTATTAAACCGATTTTAGTGAAATTTTAAAATAGTACCACGAGGGGAGATATGGGCAATTTTTGCCTCTCAAACCGATATTAATGAAATTTAAAAAATGGATAGATCCATATCAATATGGACACATAAGCTATACAGTTTTTCAAAAATAGGACCACAAGGGGAGGTAGGGGGCAATTTCTGCCTCTCACAAACTTTCAAACCGATTTTAATGAAGTTTATAAACATAGATAGATCCATATTTATGTGGACACATATGCATGATGTGTTTTTAAATACTGTGGTGTAGGGTATCATTTAGTCGGGCTTGACCGACTGTACTTTCTTACTTGTTTTTTTTTTTTTTTTTTTTTTTTTTTTTTTTTTTTGTTAATTTTAGTATTAATTCAAATTTAATTCTTTGTTTTTTTAAATCTTTTTAAATTTTAAATATGTATTAACAATCTCTTACACTGTAATTTTGTATAAAAAACAATTTACACTATCTGAGTTTTATTAATTTCATCTTGAATTCAAATTAAATATGCGTATCTGTATCGGTATCGATACCGGCGATACTTTTTTTTTTTTGAGTATCGGTATCGTATCGGCAAAAAGCCGTATCGTCACATCCCTATTTAAATTATATATGTACAACTTTCATGTACTTTAATACATGGTATAATAAGTACCATGTATGTTCATTAGGGAGAGTTGTCATTATTTTACCATGTAAGGTCAAATTAATTAATTTGATTTTAAACGCTTGTTTTAATTTTTTTCCTATTTTCTTTTGTTTGACGTTAAACGGGTTTTAAAATTCAGAAACAAGATTCTAATGGCTATACTTATTCTACCATGCTTTTAAAGAAAAATTAAACCAATCCTATGTTAATAAAACAAGCTCGAGGCCACAATTGATTTTTTTAATAATTTTTTTTAAAAAAATTAAACCGCTAAAACAATATTTGCATAATACATTAATTCAAGTCAATTAAATGTGGCTTATAAATTATATGTACTAGCAACTGTCTATTTAAGACCGGAATTTCGATGTATTCATGTTTCCTTCATCTTAAATTTACTTAAGAACCACTGAAAGCTATTAATTGTCGTTTAACTTGTCTTTTTTTTAGCGTTATTACAAAATTTCACAAAATTAAACGAATAATAAAATACGGTTTTTGTTTTTCATGTAGGTTAAGCGAAAGAAGTCTTCTTTCGAAATCAATGAACAAACAGACCATCAGTTTCAGTTTTAACGCCAAAGCAGGATAGTTAATTCTAATAATAGAATTGAAATTTGACAGCATTATTCTCTTTTTCGATATTTAACTAAAGAAAAGTTCTTGGGAATGTAATAATTCCCAAAAATAATCTGGAGATGCGGGGCATCGATCCCCGTACCTCTCACATGCTAAGCGAGCGCTCTACCATCTGAGCTACATCCCCTCATTTCTAATAAGCTTTAATACAAAAAAAGTTATGAAAAAATATATGTATGGAAATGTATGTGGCAAAATGCTTAAAATTTTATATTTCAGTTTTAAATTTTTCTTTAAAATTTGTCACGTTTTATTGTAGATCGAAAAGTGCATACTAATCAGTTGTTACAACTTTGAATATTTTTACTAATAGTAAAAAATACCTTAACTTACCAATAGTGCAATTAAATATCTGTAATAATTTAAGATTTTGTATCAAATAAAATTTGATATGTTTTTTTGTTAAACTTTTTTTTGCTAAAAACAATTTAAACTTCTAATTCAGTACAAATTTATAAATCTGCTATGTACCTAAATCCCTTTGCGAAATAAAGTTTTCAAATATTTTGAAAAGTTTGTCAATTTACGAACTGATTGTTATGCCTAATTTTTAGGATTGATATTAAAACATATTTATGTTTAAAATCATTTTAAATACAAAATTCTTTTCTTCACTAAACTCTTAAATGTAACTTAATTCACCGATGTGGAACATTTAAATTCATTTTAAGTTTCCAATTTTAATTTTGGTTCAAAATCTTAGCACTATAAAAGAATGTAGCTCAGATGGTAGAGCGCTCGCTTAGCATGTGAGAGGTACGGGTTCGATGCCCCGCATCACCAAAAAAATTTGCAAATTTAAAAAATATTTTGGAAATTAAAAATTTATTTTTTGGAAAATTAAACTTTTTCATAAATAATTGATTCCCTGGCAAAAATCTATGAACTCCTCTAACACTAACAGACTATAAATTTGAGCGGCATGAAATAACCCCCCAAAATATAATCCCCAAAAAAAATAATGAAATAACCCTCCAAAGTGTGGGGTCTTATTTCATATGCAATAAGCCCCCAATTTTGAAAATGAAATAAACTCCCAAAGAAATGAAATAATACCCCAAACAGAAATGAAATAATACCCTAATTTTTGGGGGCTTAGTTCTTTTTTGTTGTGCTCTGTACAAACTTTTGGGGGGTTATTTCATTATTTTTTTGGGGGGTTATATTTTGGGGGGTTATTTCATGCCGCCATAAATTGGACTCCAGCGATAAAATTATCTCGCAAACAAATACATACATATTTTAATGACCTGGGAAATCCTTTTTTCTAAGGAATCAAAAATTTGGAAAAACTTTAGAATGAGTGTATAACGCTTTATCTAATAACCTGTGGTTCATTAAACAAGTCACGGACCTTTTGACTCGCCTCATATTGTAGCTTAATTTAATTTTTATCGTTACAATAGATGAACTTCAAATAGTACTTATTACAATACCTTTTTTTCATTAAGGGGATGTAGCTCAGATGGTAGAGCGCTCGCTTAGCATGTGAGAGGTACGGGAATCGATGCCCCGCCTCCAAAGATTTTTTATATATACATATTTATATTTTTAAGATCTTGACAATTTTAAAAAAGATGATCATGGTCGTGGTGGACATAAATCGTTATTTTGATATTTTCGTCCATCGGCCCTTGTACTTCTCACAAGTTAGGCAAGCTCTCTAACAACGAAACTACATTCCATTGATTACTCTAAAAAATTTTCTAGCAAATATGTCTACTCGAATTTAAACTGAATAAAGTGATAAAAACAAAATTACATAATTTAAACAAAATTATTCACATTTTATATTTTTTGATATTTATTTATTTATTTATTTATTTATTTTATTTATTCATTAATAATCAAAAAAAGCCATTATATTTAGGTGTGATTTAAAAGAAAGGCGAGGGCTTAAAAGCAACAAAAAAAAATATACTTTGGAGATGCGGGGCATCGATCCCCGTACCTCTCACATGCTAAGCGAGCGCTCTACCATCTGAGCTACATCCCCATATAAATTATACCTAACTTAAATATCCATGTGTATATTAATCTTAAACATTTTTGAGCAACGGAACTTTTGCATTTTAGTTTTTATAATTCCCGTTAAAAATTTTTTCTTGACTTGTTCATGTATATAATGATTTTAAAGCTATTATTTTATTTTAAGTTGTTTAACCCTAAAGGCTCAGTTAGCCGGGAGTAACAGGAACGTTGCAAATCAGCTGATTCATTTTGTTGTATGTAAAGCAATTAGAACGATTATAGTGAGCAGTAAGATGTTACGTCTCAATCTGTAAGAAATAGATTGGTCTTACTTTTTTAAGGTAAGGTTACTGTTACTGTTACTCCCTAGCTAACTGAGCCTTAAATCCAATGTTTGTCATATTTAACTCTTTAAACGATATTTAGGGAAGTTATTAATGGGTGCTGTCTTTTTTTTAACAAACTAATCTAGTGTATCACTTAAGTTTAAATAATTCGCAGAGCGATCATTGCAATAATATGCACATTATGAACTGTTCTGAAATCAACTTTCAACCGGCTTGTAAATACAAAATATTTTAAGATTTTCAGAAAAAAAAAACTAAAAAAAGTTAAATCTGGAGATGCGGGGCATCGATCCCCGTACCTCTCACATGCTAAGCGAGCGCTCTACCATCTGAGCTACATCCCCTTGTTAAGAAATTGAACCATTCAAATTGTCAAACGTCATAAGTCTTAAAATCAAAAAAATTTATAATACATACATACATATTTACTTTAAAATTAAATTTGTACATACAAAAGACAACAAAATGTGTCTTTAAATTCTATTCAAACTAATCAAGATAATGTAAGCTAAAAATAAACGTAAACCAAACAAGTTTGTTCAGTTTTTATTGAACTATTTTAGACCAGGGCACTCCACTAATAAAAAACAAACAAAGAGCAAGAAAAAAGCTTTTTTCCTATCAAGATTATCACAAAGAAATCGCCGGACACAGACCCACAACAAGCGTTTTCTTTGTGTGTGTGAGCAGAGTTTTTTCATTAAAATCGAAATTGACCGTTATTTCAATATATTTCTTTTTGAAATTAATTTCAAACAAAAGCACCATTTTTCCTTTATGTAAGTAAATCAATCAAATTTGTTTTAATAAATAAAAATAAATATTATTTCATCAAAAATTTAAACCATTTCGTTTTTTTTTAGCCAACTTTTGCTAATTAATTAAATATTCTGTTTATTTCTTATTTATTTATTTTTTTATTTCTTGCTGTCTTTCTTTTTCATTCACAGTCTTTATTCATTTTATATTTTAATATATTGACGATGTCTAGTTAATAAATTTATAACTGGGTCATTTGGTACGTGCTTTTTTCTAAAATTTTATTTTTTCTTCATTCAATTTTTCTTGACGTAGTTTTTTGTTGCCAATTCATCGTTATTTGAGTTGGAAGAAAATCTCTATGGAAAACGTTGTTTTCCTCACGAATTTAAGACAAACTTGTAGTTAAGTTTATTTGAAACAATCTATCAAACTATAATTATCTGTAGTCTGCTCAATATCTCTCATTTATAATCTTTTTGTGTTATAAATTATTTTTTCTTTATATAATTTTAATTTCATTTTTTTCTATTTTTTAATCAACCACTCAAATAAGAGCGATAGATAACACGAAACGTCATGTTTATGTTGGACGTAATAGATAATACGATATTAATGATGATACGGCTGTATAATGAAATAAATAGTGAGAGTGATTTATGTAACCCATTTTCGGATTAAAAGGGGTTTTATTCAATTTGTTACATATTTAAACATTCGTAGAGTAGAATTTCTTTCTAAAAGCCAAATCTAAAAATAAGTTTTCCACATTGAAAAGAATTAATTCAAATAATTTTATTTATAAACAGAATTAAAACAAGTAAGAGTACTATATTCGGCGGTGCCGAATCTATTAAAACCTTCACTATGATGGGAAAAGAACAATTAATAAAAACATTTGTATATATGTATGTACAGCTGCGGTCAAAAAAATAGCACCAGGATATAGAAAAAAGTTCTTCGTTAAATATTTGTAAATAGCCTAAACTGATTTCATTGAATACTTGTCATAAGATACTTACAGGACTGTCAAATAATATTTAATAAAAAGCAATTGATTTGAATTTTTATTTGATATACAATTTTTAACTTTTTCAAAACAACTCAAAAAACACTCAGTCAAAAAATTAGCACTACAGCTCTTATTCTATTAAAAATTAATACTTAAACTAAAAATAAATTAAAAATTTCGAATTCTGTTTTATATGATGTCTTCTCATATTGAAATTAATATTTTGTTGCGTGCCCATTATTGATAATAACCTCTGCACAACATTTTTGCATCGATTTCACTAGATTTTGGCACCTCTCCTTCGAAATTCTGTTCCAGATTTGTTGAACTGCCACCCAAAGGGCTTTGTAACTTGTTGGTCGTATTTGGGATACTCCCTTTTTTATATCTGTCCATAAGTTCTCGATTGGATTTAGATCTGGGGACTGATCTGGCCATTGCTGGTATGCTTCGGGTCATTGTCTTGCTGAAACATCCAACGAAGCGGCATTTTCTTAGAAACATACGGTAGCATTACTTCCTGGAGGATATTAACTTATAGTTTCTTATCCATGACTGTTCGGGTTCAATATATGGGTCCTACTCCATAGTAGGAAAAGCACCCCCATACCATAATGCTTGAACCACCATGTCTAACGGTTTTCGTTCTGAATTTTGGATTGAGTTCAGCGTTAGGGGGTCTTCTGACGTAAGATCGCGATCCTTTACCTCCAAATAAAACAACCTTGGATTCATCTGTCCAAATCTGTCCAAATAACAGGCTCCACTTTTCAGTTGGTCATTCCAATGAGTTCTAGCAAACTCCAAACGTTTTGCAACATGCTTACGTGAGAGCAGGGGCACTTTTCGGAGACTACAGGCATTCAAGTTGTTGTCTCGCAACCTCCGACGAATAGTTTCAACAGTTGCGGTCACACTTAGCTCCTTTTTTAGCTCTGTAGCTGGCATAAACGGGCTCTTCTTGCATTGTCTGACCAAACGCTTAACCATTTATGGTGGCAAAACTTTCTTGCAACCACGTGTTTTCGACTTTTTGGTAATTTTTATTGCATTCACAATCATTTTATTGGAGCACCCAATAAAGTTTCTTATTTCAGAAACCATTTATTTTATAAAAGCTCGTTTTGCAGGTGTACAATGCTTAACACGTCCCATTTCTATGAAAATCAATAATGTAATATGCGATGAATTATTTTATTTTTTTTTTTACCTTTAGTATTTGATCCATTTGTTTCAACTATTAAATCATTATTAATATTTTTTAAAGAATTTTTGTTATTCGGTGCTATTTTAATGACTGCACTGATGTGGAGTTTTTTATAATTTCGATCATTTGAAAAGAACCGGTAACATTTTTTGGAAAAAATAAAAACGCTCAGAGAGAATATACATATTACAACAGTATTGCATACTTAATTTAAAATAATTAGAACAATATATTAGTTTTCACTAGAATGAACTTATAATAGGCTATTGGTGCTATTTTTTGACCGGCACTGTATGTACTTGTTTAACCGCGCGACTAATCTCCAAATATACAAAAATTATTTTTAGTGCCGCATCGGGCCCACTTCTCTACAGCCGTTTATTTTTTTAGAGAGGTTGGGTGTTGATAACTCTACTATAGTATATATATTCCCTGCAGATAATATGGACTACGTGATCCATTTTGATGAAATGGACTACTCCCTAGACTGGTCCAATGTTATGCAAGCATGGACCATGTCATTGTTAAAAATAGTTTGTAGTGAAACGACATGTCTTCGTTTTTAAACGAAATGTTTTCGTTTTTAAATTAAGTTAAAACTAATCCTCTGGTGTATACCATGGAGTAGTTTCAAAACTAGTCCACTAGAGTATGTATGAACATGGAGTGGTTTTAAGACTACTCCGTTGTAATGCAAAACTGGGTTATATATTCCACTCCTAGGACATCGTAATGTTAAATCGACTACCTTTTAACCATATATTTGGAGTAGTTTTGGAGTACTCCTATTCCTTTATGGACTACCCTTTACATGCATGTTTGGACTAGTCTTGTTATCTGCAGGGTTATTACAATCATTAAAACTTTAGACTACAGCGATATTTTTCCGAAAAAATCCTTATATTTGCAAAAAATCGCTAAAATTTTGTATTACAAAAGTCGCTTGAAACTAGAAAAAAAAACGGTAAGAACAGAATTCTTACAAAAGCCTATTCACTATTACAATAAAAAATATCACGAAAATTTGCCAAACACCGCAATTTTTTTTATTCTATAAAAGTGATATGAAACAAGAAAAATGCTTGGATCAAAGATTTTTATCCCAAACTGTATAAAAAACAGGAAAAAATGAAAAAATAAAGTCTATCATTCAATAACATTTCAATAGCTTGATAGTTTCTTAAAAAATCGCTAAATTTGAGTTCTAGAAAAGTCGCTTAAATCTAATAAAAAAACCTAAATTTACAATAACTTTTTAAATCAACAAAAAAAAATTTTAAACTTAAAAGTCGCTATCTAAAACAAAATCTCTAAATAAGAAAAAGCATCAAAATAAAAAAACGCTTAATTAGAAAATCACTTTATTTATAAACACACCTACAAGAAATGAATGAGCGAATAGTCACATTTTTCACGTTGGTGTTAAGAAAATGATAGAAAGAAATGACAGAAAACTGGATTTCGGCCATTTCTTTCTATCATTTTCAAAATCCAGTTTTCTATCATTTCTTTCTATCATTTTCTTAACACCATCGTGAAAATGTGACTATTCGCTCATTCATTTCTTGTAGGGACTTTTTGAATAAAAAAATTTTAACAACTTTTGACCGGTTTGAAAAAAAGATACTTATCCTTATCCTAATGAAATTTCCAAAATTTCAAAAAATGAATGGAGAAAAACAAAATTTCGAGTAAAAAAACCATGTATTAACTTTTTATTTACGAAAGTCCGGATTTATAATTTTTCTAAACTTATAGTTAACAAAATAACAAACTGGAAAAGGTCAGCAATAAATAACTCAAATTTCAATACACTTAAAAAATTCTCACTTGAAAAAAAAACTCTAAAATTACAAAAATAAAAAAAATTTGTTAACGACTAATTTTACAAATGGGCAAGGCCACGAAAAATGAAACCACATAGATTTTTTTTTTGTGTCACAAAGCCAAAATTTTGTTTTACATTTGAAATGTCAAATATCTATAGAATATGGCAGCACTTTATGTCAGTGCAAAATTTGTATCTGCTTAGACATTTTACAATATTTTCATAACAGGCACGTGCAAGGCGTAGTTGAAAAATATAGCAATGTCGGCGAAAAAGGTAAATTTTGTTGTTATTTTTTTGTACTATAGGCAGATGATTACTTTTTTTGGATAGAATATAAATCAAACTATTGGTTAGAAAGAAAATTTGTGTACAAAGCTTGGCTTTTGGACCAATTAGAGCTTAAAGTAATCAGCCGCAAATAAATGGTGACGTTACTGACAAATTTTTATAAAATGTTTTTTTATGCATTAACTAATTAGAAAAGAGGTTGGATAAGCTGATTTTTTGAGTATTTTTGAAGTACTTTCATAATCAATGCTTAAATGAAGCATTATTTGCAAATAGCAGGACATTTTTGCAAAAAAAATTGCGTGATGTTACTGACGGTTTTTTTTTAAATTTTTTTTTCTACTTTTTTGCTTAATAATTTGGTATTTAATTGCTAGACTCCGATTCCTGGTGCACAAAGAGACAAGCGTTATGTTGAAAAGCTAAAAGAAAGCAACAAATACGACGAGTACAAAAAGAAAAAGGCCGAAGCAATGAAAAAATTGAGGGCTAACAGAAAAGAGGAAGAAAAACTAATGCCAATAAGTGAATTTGGAAAGGCGATTTCTATGCGCCGTGCTGCTGGCCGCGAAAGAAGCAAAAAATATCGACAGAAATTAAAACAATCAGCTAAAGACACCAAAATTGATACGAATCCAAGCTGTAGCCTTAGCGAAATCGTTCAGAAAAGCTACAGGTGCTCACAAACATTAGGAAATGCTGTGAAAAAGGTATCGAGTGCTTTTCCGGCTTCACCACGCAAGAAAAAAGCGGTATTGACGCTCATCGTTCCAACGTACACAATCGCAAATATTAGTTGCGGAAGTTGCTGAAGAAGAGTTTAACCAAATTAACACCATTTTTGATACGACCACAATTTTCGCAAATGCAAAAAACATTCGTGACATTTCGTCTTCACACCAAATCCGTACCATTGGGGACGAAATTGTAGCTTATACCTACTACTTCTCAGCAAGGATACAAATAAATTTTTTTTTTTTTTTTTTGTGATATTTTATGTTTATTTATGTTAAAAAAACTACAACTGAAGTGATGCTTTATTTTTGCAACAATTAACAAGACTGAAATTAATAAAGACTTTTTTATTTTCCGATAATAATGTGTTTTTATTTTATTATGACACAAAATTTTTATCACCATTTAGGAAGAAATTTCACAAATTTTTCGCAAAAAAAAAGAAGTCACTTCGACATTTTTCGTTACTCTATCATACAAAGATCAGCTCTAAAGGGCAAGCCCGATTTACTACAATTTTATTTTTATGAGATTAGTGCGAAAGTGGTTTTGTCTAAATATCTCCCCCGGGTTGCATCTTAAAACTCCTCTACGTTTAGGGTCCCTCTATTAACCCAAGAAAAAAAAACCCGAAAATCCTAACGAAATTCGTACGTGTGACGTTACTGACATTTTGCGTCACGTTACTGACACTGCTTCTATGTCATTTACGTGATTAAAACATAAAATATGCAGCACACCTTTTGGATAAAAATCATCTTTCATCCTTCCTTGTTTACATACTGGGCAATAACAAACATAAACTCTTTTCAATTCGCTAATTTTTACACAAACGTTCAGTAACCTCCAGACACACTTCCAAAATCCGGTGACGTTACTGACGGCTTAAAATGGTCATAACTTCACAACAAAACGAGGTACAGCAAAATTGTCTGCTTATGAAACAACAGTTATGAAGAGAACTTTCATATGCCGCTCTCAAGTTGGGAGAAATAATTGTATTTTGTAAAGATATTGACCAAAATATGTATACGAGCGTAACGTTACTGACGGTGGCCTTGCCCAAATGTTATTTAACTAATTTCACAAGTTTAACACAAAACAATTTAAATAAAAAAACTCAAATTAATAAAAAAAAAAAATAATAATTACAAAAAAACAATAAAAATCAATAAATTTAATTACACAAATTTACAAAAAATTCACTAAAATTAAGATAACATTATAAAAAATCACTTACTACTAAATCTGTACAATGAAAACAAAAAAAAAAAACAAAATCATTAAAATCCGGAAAATCGCTACTTTTATAATTTTTAAAAAAAGAAAAATTCAAAATTAAAAAAAAACAATACAAAATTGTCAATAAATTAAAAATATCGAGTATTCCGTAAAACCAAATTACTTCAAAAGATAAATCGCCAATATTAATAAATATAAAAAACCAGGGCTTAAAAAACTGCGTTCGAAACCAAAAACTGTGTAAAAAACGAAACGCTTTTTGAGTTGGTTTTACAGCGACTGTTTGCATATACTGGATCAGATGTAAAAGCAACAGTTTTTTTAATAAATAACTTTATTGGCAAAAATTGCATCATCTCCTAAAATGACATGGTCACATAAGGTACCGTTACGATTTTATAGCAAGAACAATTTTATCTTAGGTGACTAATTTCATACAAAAAATGTATATGAAATAAAATAAAAAAACTCTCTCCTGTAAAATTTGATTTTTATCGCTTACGTTATTTTGGCGGTTAGGGGTCGATATGTACAAATTTTCGTCTAATTACGCCTACGCCAACCACGATAAGGGTGAATAACTGTTTTTTCAGACTATGCGACAAAACATTCTGACGTTAAGTTTTTTTGCTGCAAGCAACAGTATTGATTTTTACATTTTGTGCAACACTGTTTACCCCGAAAGGGTCTCTACACAGAAAAAATTATTTTTCCAATTCAAACAAAAAATTTGTAGAATCAAACAATTTTTTGTCTGAAATCGGTCCTACAAACAAATTTGCATATTCAAACAATTTATTTGCATTTTGTTTACTGAAAAAAAAACACTAATTTTTTCAAACAAATAATTTAACTGAATCAAACAAAAAGTTTACTGAAATTCAAAATCAAAAAAAAAAAAAAAAAGTTTTTGCACAAGCAATGACGCGCACACAAGTAAGCACTGTATGAGAAGGTGACGGCAAAGCAGAGCCGCCGACTGGCTTTGAAACACATTTTTTTGTTGGAATAATTTTTGAACGAAGTCTAATTTATACACACAACACAATGTTTTTCTTTATCACTCTCTGTTGCTGTATCCTTTCCTTTGCTAAAGAAGAAATGTAACCAAAAACGGCAGCAGACCGACTCGATATGTTTTTCGTCATCATTCTATTTTTGTATTTGATGTATTTAACCAAACAGTTTTAAAAAATTGAATACGGGATTTTGTTTCTTATAATGTCGTGTCTGCTATTGTTTTTCTTATAGTTGCACTTTTTTAAAGCGTCCAAAAATAGACTGTGTGTGTTTTTTGTTGTTGTTCTTATATTTCACATAAAGAAGTGTTGCTTACGATCAAATAAAAAAATGCAAAAAGACGACAACATTAAAGAGCGTTAAATATTTCATACAAAATTATGAAAACTTGACACCAATAACGCGTTTATTTTATTTTTGAAGAGTTGTCCACATTTTTGTTGGTTAAATAAAAATCAAACAAAAATATTGATTGAATCAGTAAAAATATTTATAGAAATTAAAAAAATTTTCAAACAAGCGGTTGTTTGAAAATAATTCGGCAATAATTTTTTCTGTGTATACCCCTCGTCAAAATCTTCTGGTTCGCGAAATATTTTTGTGCGACGTGTCGCATAGTGTGAAACAGGTCTATGAACCCGAAGGACTAAAATTTCAAAATATAATATCAATATTTCTATGCAAGTCTTTTTTACACCCTCCACCCCAACTAGTTGTGAAGAGGGTATACTAAATTTGTCAATTCGCGTGAAGCATTTTTAATATTCATCTAAGACCCCATTAAGTATATCGTAACCTAAAACGCAAAAGGCCCTATCTGACATTTGAAAATTTTACATGAGAATCAAAATCATTTAAAATGATAAATTGATAAATCGCTTAAACGGTTTATAATTTATTTTTCTTGTAAAATCTACCAGTTGTTTTGATATTGGACAATGTTGCATAATATGCAAACTGTTAGTAGTTAGACCTTTTAGCGTTTACCATGTACTCTTTTGCAGGTACGGTCTTTTGGTTTTTCTCAATAAAGAAAAGAACAATATTGGTGTCATATTGATTCTAGTTCTCCTAAAGCTGCATGTACACGACATGCTTTTTACATCTGACTTGTCAAATTTTCCACTGCAAAATACATACATACATGTCGTGTGTTACCTTTATAACAATGCTTCTGTAAAAGTCAGATGCAAAGTCATCTGACAAAATTTCAATTAGAGCATGCTCTGTTTTCTTTCGACAAACCATCTGACATCAGCTGTGTCAGAAATCTTTGCCGGGAAGAAACCGGCAGCGGCGGTGAACTATTGGCGGAATCATAAGCCGCCTGATGTTAATATTTTACAATACCGATACATATATTGTACATATATTTAAAAAAAAAACGTTTCATTATAATATACTAAATTGGTATCTTCCAATTTAAAGAAAAAATTTTTAAGATGGCTGAACTCTTTTAAGGCGCAAATAAAAATTTATGTGGCGGCAGCACGCTATTTTGAAACCGAAAAACTACTTTGGTTTCTGCAATAACTATGCGAAAAAAACAGAGACAATGTCAAAAAGCAAATTACGTGTACGTAAGTGACCGAATATTATAAACCTTATGTAAAACAGCAATTTTGACAGACATGCACAATTACATGTGACTTGAAAAGTTGACAAGTCAGATGTAAAAAACATGCCGTGTACATGCTCCTTAAGCACTTTGGGATCGAAATCCAGCAAAATTGGTTTAGTCGGTTAAGAGTAATGAACCAAAATGATAATTTGGTTACAAAAACAAAATGTGGAGCAACCACCAAAAAAAAATTGAGAATTTGGTTACAAAAACAAACATTAATAGGTGAAATGCACATATGGATTAGAAAGAGACTTTGCACAAATCTGTTCTATATGACTAGAAACGCATTCCCCACAAAATTTCGTGTAAAACGCCATAATTTACCATTGGCCCCTACTCTCGAAAAACCGTTCAGTACGCTTAAAATCGTAACGAATAATGATGAACACAGAAAAAAATCAATGTAAAATCGTCGAAAACTAGGTTGATTTTACAGTTTTCGGTGGTGAATTTGCTTCATTGTTACTTCATGTTAATTTAACATGATTTTACAATAACATGCGGACAACATTAGTTTCTTTTAAAATAACTACAATTCATGTTAATTTAACATTGCAGTAAAGTTAAAGCAAAATGTCATTTATATTAAAATAACAATCCAAATCACGTTGAATGAAAGTTATTTCAAGTTGAAACAACATGAATTTCATGTAGAATCAAATTGGTTTGAGTGCATTTATTTTAGAATAATTCAAAACATTTACCCCTGTAACACATGTTTCACTTATTAAGTATTCTCCTTTGTTAACAGAAGCATCAGCAGAATGGCCCGATATGGTTTTCGTCATCATTCTACTTTAAAAACTTGATGTACTATTTAACTAAATAATTTTAATTAAAAGAATACGGGAATTGTCTTCTTTTTATAACATATTTTAAACATGAAAATAAAAAAATGTACATACTTAAGTATGTATGCATGTTAATTTATCCAGATAAACTTTTGATTTTAATATAAAACAGGTTTTTATGGATTCAATATTGAATCCATATTTATTTATATTTTAATGATTTTTATTTTTTTATTTTAACAGTGAATAATACTAAATAAACGTGATTTAAGGTTATTTTAATATTTTTTATTTAAAATTAATATGAAATAATGATAAATTTAAACAAAGCGCATACTTTTGCAGAAATTTACTATGATTCTCAATCAACATTTCGCCATGTTAATTAAACATTGGTATTTGTATCTGTGTATGGGTATTTGTTAAATTCGGCCTGTTACAGTTTCATAAGATAATAAATCACACTGTCAACTTTCGTGAAGATCGGCTTATATCATACCATGGGTCCCAAACAAATCTCACACATTTAGTATTCTAACTCTCTGTAGAGGGTATCAAAGATTCGGCACAGTCGAATAGCACTCTAACTTTTTTTAATTAAAAATATTTTTAAATTTTAAATAAGTACTAAAGCTTTTTTTCTAACCAGTTTTATTTAAACCTTAAAAAATTTCAGTATTGGAGATGCGGGGCATCGATCGCCGTACCTCTCACATGCTAAGCGAGCGCTCTACCATCTGAGCTACATCCCCGAATAAAGATATCTAAATTGAATCTGTGCCTTAAGATTTTAAGTATATATTGTTGAAAAATAATATTTTGGTGCTCTGAGGGGAAGATCATAATCCAGGGGCCTAATTCTGGCAGTCGTGATCGAGTACTCGATTCGAAAGCAATTTTATTTCTAATTCTTTCAGTGGATACTGAATGAATCCAAATTTTTTTTTCAGTATTGTGAAACTCAAATTAATTATTTACAACACTGAAAAAATAATTCTGATGCGTTGAGTATTGACTGAAATAATTATATATAAAATTGCTTTCACGATTGCCAGAATCAGGCCACAGTTTAAAACTTCGAATAACATCAAATAGGATGTTTTCCTAAACGTTTGTTTATAAAGTATAAATTATGTCTACTACTAATATTGTCTACTTATATTTTTACCCACTCTGTATTGTATAGTTACATGTTTTGCAACTTAATTTTTTTTACTGCTTTATTTTCTTTTATCTAAGCAGTGACAATTACAAAGTTGCATTAACACACAAAATGTCTTGTCGAAATTTATTTGGTTGTATTTAATAACATGTTGTAGTTGTACAGCGCAACCGGCATTAAGGAAAACTGCCAAAATATTATAACTTTAAAGTATCGAAAAAATGGTTTCTCAAAAAAAATCCTGGAGATGCGGGGCATCGATCCCCGTACCTCTCACATGCTAAGCGAGCGCTCTACCATCTGAGCTACATCCCCTGGTAAAAATCAAATAAAAGTGCTTAAACTTTTTTTTTCCTCATCGGGCATTTGGATGGGTGTAAAACTAGAACTTGAAAAAACTGTCACGTTTTTCAAAAAATTTTATTGAAATATTTACTGCAAGCATTATTTAAAAAACAAACTATCAAAGTTAAATTATTTCTTTTCGAGCATTCTTTAACAAATGACTTTACATAAAAGTCTTGTTATATTTGGTCAATACAAAAACAAATCTAAATTAAATTAAAAATTAATCAAATTACAATTTGACATGTTCAAAATGTGTAAGTACTAGTTGACAAAAATTTGACATGTAATGCATTACATTATAATGTTTATGGGTAAATGAGTAAGAAATTTGTGTGAGTGTGTACGACCACTTTTGATAGTTCTAATTTTCATGAAATATATTCTTTTGATCAAAGTAATTTTAAACTCACATAGAGTGGAAACTTATTGATTTAATGTGACAAAAAACTACGTAAATGTTGGCAAAATTTCAAAGTAAACTTTTTAATTTGTTTTTCTATTTTTTTAAAAAAACTTGTACATGTGCCAAGAAAAATTCTGCGAAATGGTAGAAATAAAATGGATATTTGCAAAACAGTGTTTTAAGAATTCATTAAGTTTATTGGAAAACCTTGTTTATGTATTAGCAATGGGAAAAATAAATAAAATAGTTTTAGCAGGAAATCAAACAATATGTTTTAAATTACTTTAAACTGGAAATATGAAACTAAAGGGCTTAGCTAATAAAAGTCGAGGTCATTTGATAATTGAGAATCTGCCTTGAAAATGTGTAACGTAAAGTTTTGTCCAGTTTATACATAAAAAGTCACACTTTTTGTTTAAAAGCCACACTTTTTACATAAAAAGTCACACTTTTTACATAAAAAGTCACACTTTTTACATAAAAAGTCACACTTTTTACATAAAAAGTCACACTTTTTACATTAAAAGTCACAATTTTTACATAAAAAGTCACACTTTTTACATAAAAAGTCACAGTTTTTGCATAAAAAGTCACACTTTTTACAGAAAGTCACACCTTTTACATAAAAAGTCACACTTTTTACATAAAAAGTCACACTTTTTACATAAAAAGTCACACTTTTTACATAAAAAGACGAACTTTTTACATAAAAGGATAAACTTTTTACATAAAAAGTCACATTTTCTATATAATAAGTCCCACTTTTTATATGAAAAGTCGCACTTTTTACATAATAAGTCACACTTTTACATAAAAAGTCACACTTTTTACATAAAAAGTCACAGTTTTTGCATAAAAAGTCAAACTTTTTACATAAAAAGTCACACTTTTAACATAAAATGTCACACTTTTTACATAAAATGTCACACTTTTTACATAACAAGACACACTTTTACATAAAAAGTCACACTTTTTCATAAAAAGTCACAGTTTTTGCATAAAAAGTCACACTTTTTGCATAAAAAGTTACACTTTTTACATAACAAGTCACACTTTTTACATAAAAAGTTACACTTTTTACATAAAAAGTCACACTTTTTACGTAAAATGTCACACTTTTCACATAGCAAGTCACACTTTTACATAAAAAGTCACACTTTTTACATAAAAAGTCACAGTTTTTGCATAAAAAGTCACACTTTTTGCATAAAAAGTTAAATGTCACACTTTTTACATATATTCTGGACATTGCTTCACCCGAAATGGGACAGTGTAAATCTGTAATATTGTATTGTGTGAAGGTATTTGTTCACCAATTTCTCTTTGAGATAACCGGACATGTTGTTGAAACCGAATTCAAGTAAAATTTTAATCGATTTAAATTTGTTTCGATTTCCAGAACATGAAACAGTTTAAAAATACAACTTCTACATATCAGTAATTAAATTCAAACTCTCCCAAATTTCGTAAACGCGTTTTAATTTTGTTTTAAAAAGTTAAATAAATAAGGATTTACTTTCTTTTTTAAATTTATCCCTTTTTGACTTTGAAAGGATTTATTTTGCGTTTTTGTAATTTTCCGTTCTATTTCTTTATTTTCCACTATGACTTTGTTTTATTGTTGTTGCTTTTACTAGAATTTTTTACTACGTATTTAGTAAACAAGGAAAACGTGTCTTGAATATTTTATCCGTTAAAAAATTAGATTTATGCAAATTTATTTTTCACTCTCTCTATTTTTTTTATCTATCTGCTGTTGTGTTTCACAATTTTTCTCAAGATGAAACCATAAACCAATTTTTAAAAATTGTTTTGTAGTCAGGTTGTGTTAAATTTTTTGTATACATACATACAAATTTTATTTTATACATATTTAAAAAATTTTTTCATCTACTGAGAAGTTTCATGCAGATTTTCTAAATGCTTAAATTTCCTATTTGAATGAAATTTAACAATAAAACTCTTTGGAGGTTCTGGTTTTTGTGTTATTTTATCATCAAGATTTTTGGGGAGTTATTTAGTTTTATGTTTGGTTTGAACAAAGTATTCTTTTATGTACATATATGTTTATTTATATTAAATATTAGTTTATAATGCCATATTTTCTATGGTTATGCATATGATTAATATAATGATTAATTACTGTTCTAATAGTAGTTTTCTCTGGGGATGGGAAAATTGAAAAATTATATCGATATATATCGAATCGGTTGTTTTTAAGAGTTCCGATATTTATTATTTTAAAAATATCGATAAATCGATATATCGAACGTTTTTTGCTGAAACTATTACCAAATTTAAAATTGTATATACCTTTGTACATACATACATATTTATGAACAAACATAATAAATATATGTAACTAGAGTAACCCTGCCCGCGTACAATAACATACGTTTACGTTTTTGTATCAAAAATTAAATTTTCTATACAAAATGTAATTCTCATAAGAAAAAAAATAAATTTTATATAGAGAAAACACACCATCATAAAAGTGCAAGTATAACGCATATTCGATGTTTTTTTTTTTTATAAACCATCAGTGAAAGTAGACCTTTCCAACGCGTGTACTCGTTTGAAAATCGGTTGAGTGATTCTCGAGTTATAAAATAATATCGATATATATATCGATTATTTTTTATTTAAATATCGATATTTTGATATATCGATATTTTTTGCCCATTCCTAGTTTTCTCTTCTATAACTTTTTTGTAACTTCTTTGTAATGCAGAAAATAATCGATTGATTCTGGTATTGACCACCCAGAAAAGCCAGCACCCACTTCTGTATCGAGGCTACTTTTACAATTTTTGTGTAAAAAGTAGATAGTCACTTCTGAACAAAAAAATTACAACCGATAATAAAAAATCCCTGCAGAAGATTAAGAGTTAATTGTCTAAATGCCACTAGTACAATTACTAGAACAAGAAGTACTAGTACTAACGGGGTTAGAGTTTTTATATAAAAATACTGGTGCATATGAGTACCAGTTAGGGTTGCCAGACGGCCTGGAATGGCCTGGGTTGTCCAAATACAATTGCAAAAATACAATTTATCCAGTTAAAAAAAATTTATTTTATTTTTAAAAATTACTTTTTTTTATTTTTTACAGAACAAAATCGTACACTATCTCAGTTTTATTAGATTAGAATTTACAATGTTAAGTTTCGTAAAGATCGGTCCCTAATTTATCATAGGTCCAATATAAAGCCCACTCCTGAAATATTCTAACTGCCGGTTAAGGGTATCGTAGATTCAGCCGAATAAAGCCTGCCTTTTCACTTGTTTTTAGATCACATTTACAGTTTACCTGGTATTGTCCTTTGCACAAAAAGTTGCTTTTAAAAAGAAGTATTCACACACAAAGTAAAACTTTTTAACGCTTTTTGCACACAAAAATAAAGTTTTTACACAAAAAAACCACCTTGTTACACATAAAGTAAACTTTTCATGTAAAATGTCGGAGTTTTTTAAAATATCAGTATTTACACAAAAAATCGAAAAGGCCGCAGTCGAATCGAAGAAGGAACACAAAATTTAACTTTTACAAATAAAAAGTCACTTTTAAAACGAAAAGTCAAATTTTTTACACTCAAATTTATAATTTTTTTTAATAAAAACTACACAATTTCACAAAATTTACTTCTTGCCCAAAAAGACATAACTTTTACACCAGGAATCACACATTAAAGAAAAAAGTCACACATTTTTCAGAAAAAGTCACAACTTTTAGACAAAAAGACAAATGTTTTATGCGCCCCATACACGGTTCAATTCAGTTGTCAACTGAGTCTTTCAACTCAGTTGACAACTTCATCAACTGAATTGAAAGATTTTAAATTTATTTTAAAATTTAATGAAATAAAAGACAATTTTTAAAATACTTAACTACAAAAATTAATTTTGACAGCTAATCAAGAGACTCGAGCACACACAGTACAATCGAATTGAAAGACTTAGTAGTCAACTTGAAAAAATCAAAATCTTTTGATTTTTCTTCAACCAACTCGACAACCGTCAAACTAATCAATTGACAAAGCCATACACGCTTTGGCTTGGAGAACAACCGACTCAGTTGACAATTGAATTGAATCGTGTATGGTCTGCTTTACACATAAAGTCAGAATTTACACGAAGATTCAGACTTTTTACACAAAAATTCAGACTCTTTGCACAAAAACAGAAATTTTTACTCAAAAAGGTTAAACTTTTTATACAAATAGGTAGATTTTGACACGAACAGTCAGACTTTTAAAGCAAAAAAGTCATTTGTTACTCACGAACAGTGTTGCCAGAAGTAGGGAAAAATCCTTACATGGTATTTTTGATATTAAAATAGAAGCGTAGGAAAAATCGGAAAGATTTTTTAAAATCTTCAATATGTAGGAATTTTTCTTAATATCGCATTTTTATAAAAAACAAGTTAGAGTGCTATATTCGGCTGTGCCGAATCTTTGATACCCTCCACCGACAGTTCGAATGTTTAAGGAGTAATATCTGTATGATGTCTTTTTATTATTATTATTATCTTAAACTGTGACGATTTGTTATTTATTATGGTTTTAGGAGACTAAACTGTTTTCCGGGAGTAGGGCATATATGGGGCCTAGGGTAAATTATGTACCGATCTTCACGAAATTTCACAGTATCATTTATAGTCCTATAAAATTGTGACGAGCCAAAATTTGTTATGATTGCATTATTTTTTACGGTTTTAAGCGTACTAAACTGTTTTCCGGGAGTAGTGTTTATATGGGGCTTAGGGTAAATTATGGACCGACCTTCGCGAAATTTTACAGTGTAATTTCTAGTCGAATAAAACGGACTTGTGCCAAATCTTATGTCATTCCGTGCATTTTTGAATCATTTATGTTAGTTTTTGTAACAAAATTATCAAGTTTTTGAAGGTGGTGGTTCCACATTTTGATTCATAGCTCTGGTCCTACTGAACCGATTTTGCTCAAATTCAATCCCAAACTGCTTAGGATAACTACAAGCAATTTGACACCTAGTTTGTTTATTTCTTTTGAGTTTTTCGAAAGTGAGCGTGTTTTCAACAGACGGACAGACGGACAGACGGACAGACGGACAGACGGACAGACAGACGGACATGGCTAAATCGACTTAGAATTACTCAAGCAGCCAGAATATATATACTTTATGGGGTCTGAGATGAATAATAAAAAAGTTTCACACGGAATGACAAACTTAGTATACCCTCTTCACAACTAATTGTGGTGGAGGGTATAAAAATGCAGAGTTGCTTGTAGTTTTAAAGTTGGCAACGTAGGTTTTGTTTTTGTGGGAGTGGGGTTTTCTAAACAATTGTTTGCTGAAATGGATATCAATGCCTTAGTGACAAATAAAAAATATGTTTCCTGCATTACTTAGGGTAAGCAAAGAATAGTGGGTACCAATTGTTACAGCTATAAGTGTCTGGAGAAAGAGGTATGCATGTACACTGTGGTATACCCTATCACTAAAGCCATTGGTGTATAGAGTGAAAATGCCAAATATTTCGCTAATCACTACTGGCAATGGTTTTTTCTTATACCACTGGGATATTATTAATGTTCAAAGATTTAATTAAATTTATTATTATATATATTTTTTTTTTGTTTTGTACTTATTTTTTGTCAATATATATTCCAATAAAATTTATTTATTTTTCTTCTATTTTTATGACAATATGCGTAGGGATTTTTGTAGGGGAAATTTTTCAACGTGTAGGGGAAAATTGGATTTTTTTTTTAGCATGCGTAGGTATTTTTTCGAAAAATCCACTAGCAACACTGCTTACGAAATCAGATTAATATAAATAAAATTTCAATGAGTAAGGATTTTTTGATTCTCACTTCTAATTTTGAGAAAAAGGACTTTTTTACAATACTACGGACATTTATACGTATCTCATATAAAATACAGATAGTTTTAAAGAATTGTGTGTTCGCAGTAGAATCTCTATTAAAATTAAAAATTTCTTCGAGCAACTGCTGTTGTTAAAGGCAACAAATCTTTTGTGAGAACATTCTTTAAGCTCAAGAAAAAAAAAATGTAGATGGTGCGTTTTTTTTCATTCATATTTTTGTAAAAATAAACTTAACTAGAACCACTAAAGTATTGTATATTGTAGTAAAAGTAGTGTGTTAAGAATATGTTTTATATAGATTCATGTAAAAACACATACATACATAAATGCATAGTAATATATGGAACTTTTTAAACTTAGTGATTATATGTGTTTTAAATGTACGTAAGAAAATACGGGAGTAAGTCGGCATGTACATACATGTTATTATATGTATGTATGTATGTATGGGTTAGTAATACACATGTGAAACACCGTAAAGATATTGCATGTACATACTTGATTTAAGAAGTAAAAAATTACACACACACCAAAATATAAGATTTTTTCTTTTTCCATTTTTAAGCCAACATCTTTTAAGCAAAAGATCTGTGAATAAGAAATGGCAACAATAATAACTAAAAAGTAAAATACTGTATGTTCAAGGATAAAATTGTATGTAAAGGTGTGTGAAAAATACTTGGAAAAAATAAAGAAAGTAAAATTTATTAAGGAAGGAAAAAAATTGCGAAGGTATAATAAACTGGAGCATACAAACAGGAGTACTTAAACGTGTACTTATTGGAAAAAAAAAATTAAAGTGAAATTGGGGCTACAACTTAATGCTAGGAACACTATTGGATCGTACGGCGCAAAAACGAAGTACATAACGTCGTAAATTTCTACAAACACACTCCATTTATGTTATATTAAAAATATTCAAATTTACTTAAATTGTTGTTTATGTTTTCTTATATTATTTTGTTTTCAAATATTTAACTTGAATACACAAAACAATTTGATTTTTTATTTTTACGTTTCTTTTTCTATGACAATACGGTTAATTAAATGTAAGTCAATATACAACGTGGAAACGGTTCATCGTTTTGTACTAAATATGTTACGTTTTAACCTGCGTTCCTACGGAAATGCTTAAAAGTTTGTTAACCAAAATTATATTTTATACATTTATACTTAAATAATTAAATTGTATACAAAAAATCACATTTTACCCAAAAATAAATCAAACTTACTCAAAAATACCCGTTTTATACAAAAAAACTCGTTTATGCACAAAAGTCATACTTTACATAAAAATTAACACTTTTTTGCATAAAAAAATCACAGTTTTTTATAAAAAGTCACACTTTTTCATAAAGTCATACTTTTAAAATAAAAAGTCACAATTTTAACATAAAAAGTCAAACTTTTAACATAAAAAGTCACACGTTTAACATAAAACGTCATACTTTTTCAATAAAAAGTTAAAATTTTTCCTAAAAAGTCACACTTTCTACATAAAATATTACACTTTTTATATAAAAAGTCACACTTTTCACATAAAAAGTCACACTTTTCACATAAAAAGACACACTTTTCACATAAAAAGTCACACTTTTAAAATACATAAAAAGACAAACTTTTTACATAAAAAGACAAACTTTTTACATAGAAAGTCACACGTTTTACATAAAAAGTCACGTCTTCTATACAAAAAGTCACACTTTTTACATGAAAAGTTACGCTTTTTACATAAAAAGTCACACTTTTTACATGAAAAGTCACGATTTTTACATAAAAAGTCACGCTTTTTACATAAAGACACACTTTTAACATAAAAAGTGACACTTTTTACATAATAAGTCACACTTTTTACATAAAAAGACGAACTTTTTACATAAAAGGACAAACTTTTTACATAAAAAGTCACAAGTTTTACATAAAAAGTCACATTTTCTATATAATAAGTCCCACTTTTTATATGAAAAGTCACGCTTTTTGCATAAAAAGTCACACTTTTTACATAAAGTCACACTTTTGACATAAAAAGTCCCACTTTTTACTATAAGGTAACACTTTTACGTTAAAAGTGCCACTTTCGACACAAAATGTAAATATTTTCATAAAAAGTTGCTTTTTCTACAACAGAAAAAATTTAATTTACACTTTCAAAAAATTACTTTTGTTACTTAAACATAAAAAGTTATTCTTTTAGAAATTAAATTTGAACACAAAGTTCAAAAGTTCTTATTTTTAAATATGAGTATGAGAATATCTACATGTATCTACAATGGAAATTGATATGAAAACTTCTTTAATTTAAAAAGCGCACACAAATAAAAACTTGAAAACATGTCTACATTCTCTGTTTACGGGTGTGAGCTTCAGGGCTGCCAGGCTTGGGGATTCATCCCCAAAGTTTGGGATTTCATGCAAGCAAAAAGGACAAAGGAAGTCATTTGGGGTTTTGGAATTTTTTAGCGATTTAATAAAAATGATAAGGATTTTTTGGGGATTTTACACATTTTGAATATATTTTTCCTTCTTTTATTATTTACGCTTATGTTCTTTGTTTCGTATATAAAATATGAAAAAAAGTAGCAAAACTTTTATCTTACTCTTATCAGCAACATTTACGGTGTAAAACGTAAGATTATTATTAATATTTTTGTAAAGTGTGTAAAAGGTACTTATAGTGCATTTACACCTATGCCATAAAGAGGTTATAAGTTGTTTATGATGATAAACTAGTTTGAGGAACTTGTTTATCTATACAAATTATAAGCACGTTTGTAACTTGCATTTGAGATAAACTAGTTACAAACAACCAGTTTTTGTTAATACCACTCTGTTTTTTTTTTTCAAATTTTGTTCTGGCAACGCTAGTGGTACTTGACGTTTCCTCATAAATAAAAAAATAAGTGAAAAAAATACTTTTTTCAAAAAATGTTTAAAGAAATTCCAAATTTATTAGATATGTAAGTTTTTTTTTAATATGGACAATGGAAATAAAAGGTATGGTTATATGTCCATATGTACGTTCATCAACCTTTTTTTTTTTAATATTGGGGCTAAAAATGTTATGAATTGTTAAAGATAAACAACTTAACTGTCTAAAATGCTGATGTAAACGGTATAGTTTAGAAAGTAGCTTATGATCACGATAGTTTGAAAACTACAAGTGTAAATTCACTATTAATAAACTTATGTTGTTATTCTTGAGTGAGTGTTTTAAGAAAGAAAAATTAAAAAAAAAAAAATCTAAAACCGATGAAAACACATATGTACAATTTTTGATTTTTTAAAGACAATTTGCAAGCAAATATGTCTTTTCTACAAATAAGTAAATCTGAAAGACAATATAATAAAGTTTGGGAAATATGTATTTTTATTGTTGATTTTAAGGATGGCTTTAACCGAAGGAACAAGCTCCAAATTCATATAAATTGACTCATTCGTCTTCAAAAACAGCATATTGTTTTCCTTGTAATTCCTCACTGGAATCGCATAAAAAGGATTTAAAAAACATGCCGAAACCAGTCGCTACAAACGAAAAAAAATAATGTTTTTTACTTAAAATTTTTATGTGGGGATTTCTTATTAAAATTTTTTTACTATTTTTTAAAAAAAATTTTAATTTGGTAAAAAAATAAAAATCAATAAAAAATATTAACTTTTTAAGGTTATTTTTGTAATTTGGGGATTTTTTTTAATTTTTTGGGGACAAGGAAAAAGTACCTGGCAGCCCTGGTGTGCTTGGATGTAAATATTGTCAACAAGGCGTATACGTTTTGTTTTTCATTCGTTTCTGCTCGCTCTTTCTCTACAAATTGCTGTTATAAAGGTATAGTTTTAGGCGCATTGATGCAAACTTAGCCCTTTTGGGGCTAGATTTGCCCCTTTGTAAGTTCCTGAATGGCGCTTTTTTTAAAGAAACTCTACGATAATGTACTTAAACTGTTATTTTTTCAATTAAGCTCTTTGTAGCCCTTTTTCCAAGTTTCTTCACACTTAACAGTGGTGCCACAGTGTTAAGGCGCTGTATAACATTTGATTATTATTTAATGACAAAAACAGTCATAATGACTTAAAATTGACATACATAAAAGTGGATTTTGTCGTATGTCATTTAAACATAATTGTTATTTAATTAGAATTCATTTAGAACTATTTGCAAAATAAAATGTTATAAAATTTTTGAAAAGAATTGAAATTTTTGTTAAATCGTTAAGTTGAAGAAGTATTTAAATTTCTTTCACTTACTGTTTAATATTTTTTTTAATTTAATTTTCTTTCTTTTTCTGTCTTCATTACGAATGAATTTAGTGAACCATGTGAACTTCTTACACTTTAGATGAAGTGCTTGCAGTAATTTAAATCTAATATAAAATTTTTACCACCAAATCTTTTGAACAGATGTTGCCTAAATATTATTTTCTTATTGAGGCGTTGCCAAATTTATTTATGGGTTGTAAGATAAACAAAATTAAGAGAAAAATATTCAATAAATTGTTTAAACAAGCCAATACCAATAAATTTTTCCTAAATATAATTGCAAATAAATTAAATTGCTTTGTAAAAAAAGTGTAAATAAACCCAAAGTAACACTTTTAAACTTTTCTTATCTTTATTAAATTAAATTTTATATTTTTTTATGCTTATCAAATGTCAACGGTATCATGTTGCCCATATATTTAATTTAAAAATATACATTCATTTGCATAGTTGTTAAAAGTGTGTGTATTTGGCAACATTTTCCTTAGGAATTTACATTTGCTTTACATGTTTTTACACCTAAGAAGGTAAAATTAATGTAAGATGCAAAAAAAAGAAAACGAAATTGTTACTAGTAGGTAATAAAATTGGCCAAAAAAAAGGCAACTGTAGTTTGACTTTAGAAAAATAAATTAAAAAAAAAAAAAATGTACTTTTACATATTGTGGCGGCTGCCAACACCTGCGTTCATAGAAATTACAAGCTGCAATATTAAAGCGAAAACATTTTATCAGAAATATTAAATCTGCTATTCTAGTGGACTCGAAAAATCTGCTTGCAAGAAATTAAACAGACGCCTTTAAACGCAAAAGAATTTCCCGGTTTGTATTAAAATCGGTTATACATACATAAAAGGTGATCTAGACAAATTTAAAATTCTTTTTAGCCAACACTTGCTTCAATATATTACCAGCTTCATAAAATTTAGCCGCAAACGGGTGTTCTCGTGGTGATGTTTAATTTGCTAGCTTCTGTTTTATTCAGGGACCGTAACAGGATAAGTGATATCAAAAAAGTGTAATCTTATTAGCTTGCATTGCAATCAAAAAAATCGACATTAAAAAAGGAATTAAATATACAAAATGAGTTTTATTTTAGGCGGAAAAATCAAAACTCCCAAAAAGAGTTTTATTTAATGACTCTCTTTTTAAGAGTCTTATTCGAACGTGGAGTTAACTGCGGAGCTAAAATCGTTTTTCCTAGATCACCATAAATATAAGATCACTTCAATTCGAATTTATTGGTATATGACAGTAAAGGTCTTCGAGAAGAGTTTTTGAGTTAAAATTTTCTGGATAACTGTTATTTACGGTCCCTGGTTTTATAATAAACACTAAAAAGACAAATCAATCCTTCCGTACTTTAATCAAGGCGAAGCGGTGTCAAATGTACGGTAAGTAAGGATTTGCTTTAATTAAGAACAGAATGCTTTATTCAAGTGCCCCCTACTTAAAATATTTCGGAAACTGGATTGACCTAATTAAAAGTGAGATAAAATTAATCACAAACTGTGCTTGATTCAAGAATTTCTAAGGTGGTTAAATCTCGATTCGTACTTGTAATAATCCGAAAGTTATATTAGATTAATTCTAACCTAAACACTTACTCCAGATAACCAGAGAGAATATTATTGTTTTACTTGCACAAGGTTATTTCACTTTTGTTATATTCCGCCCTTTGTTTGCAGAATAACTGTCAATTATAAGACACCAGTTGCATGCCCAATATGTTTTTCGCAATCATTCTACTTTGACTAAATAATTTTAGCAAATAGAAAATGGGAATTATTGCTTCTTATTTTACTTTTTAAACATGAAAATAATCTCAATTTTTCTTCCTGTAGTGTTGTTGTTGTTTCTATACAAAACAATTAAATCGTTTTTAGCTTTTTTTTAAGTGGTGTTGTTGTTTCTACAACAAACTTACAAACACACGCGTCCCATTTTGGATTGTTTTAAGTAATTTTAAGTGTTATTCGAACTTAAATTTTTGAGCACAACTCGTACTAAAGTGCGTAGAAAAAGCTTTTTTCTTTCTGTGTATATATGTAATTGAATTTGCCCTAGAAATTGACTTTAATATGCGCAAAAACTAACAATTATTTGCATTTTTATGCGGCTTTTAAAGACCGAGCTTTTTTTTTAATTAACGAAACCAAAAATTTCAAGTCTGTCCTGTCGAGTGCCTGCTAAATAAAAATTTGTAAAAAATTTTATTTTAAAAGCGACTTTTATTATACCAAATAAAAATCATTGTCGAACCGAATTTTAGCGTGAAAATCACCCATTATAATAAATCTGAAGAAGGCACTTTCATTATAATCTTATTTATTTCATCGTAGAACTTTGTCTTATGATCAATGTCAGATTCTTCTGTCGGAGCATAACATTGGAAGAGGGTCAGGTAACCCTTTAGGCGCGCATCAACATAATTCGTTTATTTAAAAATTTGTGATCGATGTGATCGGAACTAGCTATATTTTTATTTATTAAGATGCCAACACCATAAATATGTGGTTTATTGTCGTTGGGCTTGCCAGACCAAAGCATTGTGTGTCCTTCATTAGCCCAGATTTGACCAGATTGGTTCCATCTTACTTCGCTTATACCCAAGAATAATAAATTATAATGTTCCATTACCTTACAAGCTATAGCCAATTTACCAACTTATTATTGGGTCCTGACGCTCTATGTTGCGAATCGTAGTCCTTTTGAATAGCAGATTTTCGTCATCATTTGTTCCGTTTGATATTTTTACTGAGTTTTTGGGGAAATGTTCGATGGTATTGGGTTATCAACTCAAAACTTCCTAGTTAGGTGATAAGGCTATCGTCTGAGCCTCCAGGCCGACTTTTCCTATGCCGTTGACAATAAAATTGTTCACTCGCCTTTTGGGTATTTCCAAGGGCACCTTATTGCCCCGTATTCCTTGCTGGTTTCTGCTTCGCCTCGAGTACTTAATTTCCTCGATACCAGCCATATCTGGGAGGCCTTCCTCTATCCACCACCCGGGGAGGCGTCCGATGGCGGAACTAGCAAACCCCATTCGAACAATATGCCAGTGCAAAATATTTTTATTACTTAATTTAAGAAATTTGTACTTGATTTAAGCTTTTTTTTATTGGATCTAAGCATTTTTGGATTGTTTTAAGTACATTTAAGTGTTCTTTGTACTTATATTTTTAAGTACGTCTTGTACTAAAAATAAGTGGAAAAAAACTTAAATTTAGTATGAGTTTTTTCTTTCTGTGTATGTTTACTCTGGACCCTTATAAGTAGCGGAGTTCATTAAGCGATGTCCGTCCGTACTTTGGTGGAAATAGGTTTTTCGAAGACCCCACGTGTATAAAATGACTAGGTTGTTAAATATTTATCAAAGTTGCGCAACGCTTCCACACCTCTTATGAGTTATATGAGTTAATATGAACGTTGTAAAATATCACTTATTATTTTCATTTACGAATATGAAGAATAAAAACATTTTTCATTTGTTCATTCATGTTTAAGATAATTTAGTTTCTTCGAATTTTATAATTTTTTCATACATAAGTAAAAAGATTTTGAATAGCGCTACTAATTCACATTGTTGAAGACTTCGGTAAGTATGTATATGTGTACTTCTTTACATCTACTATCACCCCTATTTAATTTTCTCGTTTATGTTTTGCCAGTTTCAAGGTATTACATTTCATATGTAAGTATTTATGTAGATAAGAAAAATAAAAAAAAGTTTTAAGAAAAATATAAATAAAAAGAACTTTGTTTTCTGACACATTTGTGTTTTTTATTTTTTCTCTTTTTGGGAAAAATGTTGTTTATGCCGCAGGCGTTTATTTAATTTTCTTTTTTTTTTTGTTTACAGCAAAGGCAATTTATATTTCACACCTGGTTGCCATATTTTTTTGCTTTATCTGCTCTTTCTTCTTTATTTTAACGTTTTCTTTTGCTGTAACACTGTTTTTATTTTAATGTGTTTTTATTTAAATGTGAATGTGTATTTATCTTGTGGTCTTTGTTTTTTTAATGTTAAATAAATTTCTACTTGATGTTTAACTTTATTTAGTAAATATAATATTTGAATTTAAAAAAAAGAGTGTGTGAGTTATTTCACTTTTTGTTGGTATTAAATATTTATCTCTAATTAAAACCCGCAACAAAGTAAATTTAAAAAATAAAAAAAAAAACAAGTTAGAGCCATTATTACAACATAATAATAAAGTTCCTGATAGTTAACGTTAGCAATATATATCGTGAACGATAAAGTAACCATTACGTGTTCTCCATTGTAACAACTGTCCGATAAAATGAAAAATGTTATCTGTGGCAACATTGCAGTAGATACCGGCTACTTTTGGTTGTTTAAAATTCGTAGTGGCAACCATTTACGTTTGCTTATTTCTTTAAATGAAAAAAGCAGATGTCCTTCTTTTTGTGTTTGGTTTTTTTATTTAAGTTAAATTATTTTGCTTTTCGTGTTAAATTAATTGTTTTTTTATATTGAAAAAGTTTGAATAATTTAATTTGACTTAAAACTGTCATTGAAGTTACCATATCTTCAGCAGAAAATATGGCAACTTCTAATTCGTAAAGTGCAAAGTTACCATGAGGATAAATCTGCTCTTAGCTTAACAGTAACTTTTTAGGTTAATGTTAACTTGTAATAACCAAAAACCATTTATTGGTCAGATAACATCCAAAAAAAAACTATTTGTAAGTTGTAGTAATTAAAGTGCTAGTGTAGCTATAAAGTGTTGTGCCGAATCTTTGATAATCTCCACCCAGAGTAAAAATATTTCGGGATTGGGACTGACCTTATATTATTATAATTCGTTGCGGTTTTAGACATTTTAGGCCCGTTTTCACAACTTACCGATAGCTAAATGTAGGATTTTATCGGCCTTATAAAATGTGTTCTATTATTACGACTTTACTTTAACCTACCAGGTAGGATGAGCCTTAACTTTATCGCTCACTTAAGGAGTAAAGTTTAAATAATGGAACAGTCTTTATAAGGCCGGTTAAAGTCCACTTTTAGCTATTGGTAAGTTGTGAAAACGGGCCTTAGAGTCTATATCGCTTTATATGGGGTATATGGTAAATTATGGATTATAATCCTTATTCTCTTTGACCTTTTTTATTAAATATTAGACTTTAATAAAGTTTTCAAGCTTAAGGTCTCTTCTTTATAAAATTAATTAAAATATTTCGATTTCCGTTGGAAATCTTCTTCAGGAAATTTTTTAAATAAAAAAAAAAAAAAAAAAAAATCGGCAAAGGCAAAACAGTTAATAACACTTTCCTCCTCTGTATGTCAACCGAATTGAACAAAATATACACAATTTGAAAGATATTTACCTATAGAATTGCACAATATATATCTTATTAAAATCTGTTCAATAATTTCAAAGTTATAAGCGTTCAAATTTGCTACTAACACAAATACAAAAAATTAGTTTGTTTTTCAATTTTCAAATAATAAATAATAAAAAAATTGGTTTTTCGATAAAAAAAAATACGGGAAATTTTATGTGATCATTTTAAAATGTTCTATAATCCAAATTTTTTATATTTTTAATTAGACTTAAGTTCATCAAATTTAATTTTCATTAAATTATTTTTATGGATCTTTACGAAATTTGACAGTATGATTTCAAGTCCTATGACAAAGGATGACATAGGATACAATAGCTATGTTCATTAAGATTTTAGGTGTACAAATGGGTTTTGAAGAGCAAAAGCCAGCTCAAAAATAGCTCAATTTTGCTTGATTAAAAGTTTTCAAGGACAAAAATATGAATTGTTTTAAATTATTTAAAAACAAAAATTCTTTTTATATTATACATATCGCACAGGTTCCTCTAACAGGAGACAAATGAAAATATAAAAATTTTCACTTTTTGCAAGAAGACGATGAACGGTGGTTATACCCACCCGCTGTAAAAATCTAAGATCAATTTCTCTAGTATTTTGCCAAAAAAAAAAAATACAATTATCTTCCCCTTTGTGATATAATACTGCATATGGGCATTTCTCCAATGTCAAATGCGACATTCGTACGCCTTTGAAGTGAAAAAACATATACCAAAACATTAATTTTATTTTGACAAAAGGCGAAACTTATAGGTCTTGATTAGCACTATAATTTGTGCTTACGTTGATTTTAAGCAATTGTTCGTTTTCAAGAAAATTAAAAAAACACAAGGCATTTGCATGCGACAAAAACAGAAGTTGTTTTTACGGCAAACAGTTCAAACACTGATTTCAGCGAAACCTGATAAAATATTTTAATGCGACTAATTTTAAAATATTATATATTGATGTATCTTAATAATGGTTTTTATTTAATTCAAAAATATTGTGTAGTTTATTTTTTATTTAATTTTAATCACTGTCGCACGCTACATGTTGCATGCGACATTTTGTTCCATCATACTTTTATGTTTATACTTTTTATGTAATTAGGCATGCGTAAGATGATTCTACATTATTTCAAATTCATTCAATATATTCATTTTCTCAACAAAAGCTATAAAATTATAAAGAAAAATACAATTCCATATTTTTAATATTTTTAATTAGGCTAAAGTTCATCAAATTTAATTTTCATTAAATTATTTTTATGAAGAAAGGAATTTTTCCAACATGAAAATTAATTAAAATTGTTATTGATAATCTTTCATTCTTGACCGTGGCCGGGGCTCGAACCCGGGCCGGCAGGTTACCATGACATGTTTCGATCGCAACCACTCGATCTCCTCAGATGGATTTGCCGTTTTACACTCGCAGCCATCGACGACTGCTGACGTCAATAGTCAAACATCAATCCTTAAACCAAATTGTATTTTAACCTTTGGTAGATCGAAGTTTGCTTTTTTGAATGATTATCCATTTTAATTGATTTTACATGTTCTTCCTTACTTCTGTTTTTTCGAACTTTTGTCAAGAATTCTTCTTGAAGTCCAAAGTACACTTTTTTTTTTTTTTTTTCTTTTTTGTCTTTCTTTTTCTTGTTGACCTGTTTCAGCACAACTTGAACGACACATGTTCACATAGAGCTCGTGGGTTAGCTTTAACAATAATTAGTATTGTGGTTATTTTGTTGAACTAATTATGGTTTTTAATCCAAATTTTGAATATTTTTAATAAGGCTTAGGTTCATCAAATTTAATTTTCATTAAATTATTTTTATGAAGAAAGGAATTTTAGTTTTTAATTTTGCCGGCCTGGGTTCGAGCCCGGCTACAGTCAAGAATGAAAAATTATCAATAACAATTTTAATTAATTTTCATGTTGTAAAATTTCTTTCCTTATAAAAATAATTTAATGAAAATTAAATTTGATGAACTTAAGCCTAATTAAAAATATTACAAATTTGGATTAAAAACCATAAATAGTTCAACAAAATAACAACAATACTAATTATTGAAAAATACAAATATAGAACAAAAACTATCTTAACTGAAAATAGTATTGCTAGTCTCAAATAAAGTTTTTTTTTAAGGCATAAGCTGTCCTTGATGCTTGTAAAATAAAGATATTTTAGGAAAAAATTTTTTTTGAATTTATGCATTTTACACTTTCGATGTCGCACGCTACAAACTTAAAATAAGTACCAAGAAAAAGCACTGATTATTTTCCATCAAAATTTTTTTAATTTAATTTGCAATAATAATATCTGTTTGTTACTAATATTTGAAACGCATTGTCCAAATACCCTCGACGCACTGATAACAAATGTTCTTTTACAATGTCGCACGCTACATCGAAATATACGGTAAAGCAAAGAAAAAATTTGCCGTAACTGGCAATCGCATCCTTCCGTTTACATTTTTTCTTTGTGGTTTGAATATAAACTGAGATTTAAAAAGCAATTGTCAATGCATAATGTTTCTCATTAAGATCATTTAGCAAAACAAAACGTGCAATAGAAATGTTCAAAACAGAACTTTTTCACTTGTTCGACTTTGCATTTGAATATTTCAAAGTGTGTTATGAATAAATGTAAAATTTGTTAAAATCATTGAGAGTTAATAGATTCCCTATAAAAATATGATAAAATAACATACTTTTATAGACTTTGAATTATTTGGCTGCGGTTGACATTTCTGTGGAAATGCCCATATAAAAAAAACTGTTTTTTGTTTCAACTGAGAATTTATTAATGTTGAGTTACGGGAACCAGTGCAAAACATATGTATGTCTTTCAAGAGTTGTAGTTTTTCTTTTATAGAAAAATCACTAACATTAATTAACTTTTATTGAACTTTTTTGTTTTAGTTACACGTGAGCAAAAACAATTTTTTTGACAAATTCTGTCATATAAAGGGTGGTTTTTAAGCTCGTAAAAAATTTAAATGGTAAAAAATTATACAAAAAATTGTGTTTAAATAAAACCTGTTTTTTTCGAAAGATCATTTAAATATGATTTCGAAGCTGTTTTTCAGACGCACAATTTAAAAAAAAAAAAAAATAAGGTCCGATGATGCCAAAAATGTGCAATCCGCAGCAAACGGTGCATTGGCGAATTTATATAAAAAGCGAACGCAATCTCGAAAATAATGTCAGTGTCAAAAACAAGTACAATATGTAGAGTGTAAACAACTAAACATCTCTGACAGAAACAAAAAAAAATAAAGCTCATTATAAAAATAAATAGTAAAAAATAGTCCGTTAGGCTTTTACGGTCACCTCCTAATGAATTAGCCTTGGGAGGTTGATGTAGATTGGTCTCACTACATTTGCAGAAATTTTGTTTATAAACACACCCGTTAAGACAAAAATTAGCCTTATCGCTAAGAAGAACGAAAGTCGATGATTGATTTTCAAGGTAAATTTGGATTATTTGTTAGCGCTGTTGAAGAGTAAATCTATTTTTGATGATTTGTCTGAGTAAACTGATCATCGTAAATGTCAAAAAGTGAGCGCAGTATTTCAGTTTACTTGACAGTTAATCCTATTGTAAGTTCTTTAGTGCTAAAAAAACATTCTTTTATAGTTGTGTAAAAATACACATACTTGAAGTATAAATTCTCTTAACAGGGAAAAACAGTAGTAAAGAGGCCATCTAAAGGACTTTTTTGCAGACATAATTCCTCCCAGCCGCATTCCAACTTAATTTCTGAGCTACATGGCGTGTCTTGGATCACAAGGTGTTGCCTTCTCACAACTGCTTTAAAAGAGCCTTCTAAAAATAAGTGATAACTTAGTTTTTCATCATAATTATTATTGTCAGTAATGAGAAGTGAGTAAACAATAAGTAATGATAACTAATAATTACAGTAAATTTCGAACCACCAGTACCACTGGTAAAAAAGATTGATGTTTGACTGTTGGCTGGCAGGCACCGCATTGGTGCAGAGGTTAGAACATCAAATAATTCGGGTGAAAGAATGTGGTGATTCTTGCAACATGTTAATTCAACCCTAGTTCGATCCACAGCTCAGCCAAGAATAAAAATTATCAATAAATTTTTATAAAAAAAAAAACTAATGATGTTGGGTATATTTTAAAAAAATTTAAGAAGTACATAATTTGAAAAATATATTATAAAATACATTTTAAAAGAGCCTTTCAAAGAAGTAAAATGAGTAAACGTTCATTTAGAATGCGTTTGTAGACTTTTTAAAGGCCTAAAAAGTAAAAGCTTTTGAAATTTTTCCGCTGGGTTATAAAGACTACACCCACGTAGACAAAAACCCACATTCACTTACTTTTTTAATAATGTCCTTGAGACCTTCAGAGCACCACCACACACACAAGCAAATGACACACGAAAAAAATATTTAGAAAAATAAGAAAAAACAAAAAAAAAAAAAAAAACGAATGGGTATAAAAATACCCAGAACACCATTAGTCATAAAAAATCTTTACAAAATGTGTACCCACACAATGAAATAAACCAAAAAACTAATAACGCAAACATTTTAACTTAGAATAAGGACTGAGATTAAGCAAATCGAAAGTAAACCTTTGGAAAGTATACTCGTAAATAAATGGTAAACAGTTCACAGAAGTAAAGGGGTCCCAAAATTAACGCAAGATTTGAATTTTCGCCATTTGTGCAGTAAAGTGTTGGCAACCCTAAAAAAATCAAATCTTGCGTTAATTTTGGGACACCGTTTATATACGAGTATATGTATATAAAATCTTTAAAGTTATTAAATCAGTCCCATGCATGTCTACTAGGGTGGCCGTTATTTTTTTTATTTTGATTTCTTATATTCTCCCCCCCCTAAATCGGTTCAGTTTTATGTAAAAAAAAATACAAAAAAATTTCGTAGCGATAAGTTGTGTTTTAGGGGGGGCGTCCGTCCCTCAAAATTTGCCATCAAGCCATTTATTCAAATGTTATTTGTTTGCGTATGACTATCTTCTAAAAACAACATTTTACAAGAATATGATATATGGCAATATTTTAGCTCTTTGAGTCAACAACATAAGCCTCCAAGAAAGTTTTTTGCTAAAATCAATATTTTAGAAAATAATTAAGAAAATAACAACAAAATACCAAACATTTTATATACGTTTTATATATATAAAAGGGGGATTTAATGACAAGTGACCCAATTTTGAAATAGATGTCTTTCGATTTAAATTAAATTTACACCAATTTTAGTACTGTTTGATAGTAGCTTAGGCACGAATTTTCAACAAGATCGGTCAAAAGGTTTCTGAGTTAGAGGGGGTCGAAATTTGACATTTTGGCCATACAGGTGTTCTTTCTCATCCATGTAACTTATTACCTATTGGTGTAAGCAAAATTTGTCTTAAGTAACTTAGATAGCTTTTTGATCAAACTTTTTAAAAATATTTTTTGTGTTTTTTTAAAAAATTTTTAAAATTTTTTATTTTAAATTTAACACTTGGCTAAAAAAAATAAAAAAAAAGTTTTAAATTTAAAAAAAATAATTAAAAAAATTTTTAAAAAAAACAAAAAAATATTTTTAAAAAAGATTGATTAAATAGCTATCTAAGCTACTTGGGACAAATTTTGCTAACACCAATAGGTAATAAGTTACATGGATGAGAAAGAACACCTGTATGACAAACTTTGACCCCCTCTACCTCTGAAACGTTTTGACCGATCTTGTTGAAAATTTGTGTGTAAACTACTATCTAATAGGACTAACCTTGATGTAAATTTCATCCAAATCGGAAGACATCGATTTCAAAATTGTGTCACTTGACATTAAATCCCCCTTTTATATATATAAAACGTATATAAAATGTTTGGTATTTTGTTGTTATTTTCTTAATTATTTTCTAAGATATTAGTCTTAGCAAAAAACTTTCTTGGAGGCTTATGTTGTTGACTAGAAGAGCTAAAATATTGCCATGTATCATATTCTTGTAAAATGTTGGTTTTAGAAGATAGTCATACGCAAACAAATTACATTTGTATAAATGGCTTGATGGCAAACTTTGAGGGGCGGACGCCCTCCCTAAAACACAACTTATCGCTACGAAATTTTTTTGTATTTTTTTTTACATAAAACTGAACCGATTTGGAGGGGGAGAGTATAAGAAATCAAAAAAAAAAAGTTCTCCATACAACTAACGGCCACGCTAATGTCTACCATAATTGTATTGTAGATACATTCATACCGTTGGTCACATGTAGAAAGGCCCTAACTCACATAATTGCAACTCTATAAGAGAAGGCAAAAACATAATAGAAACTGTATTTATCATAATGTAAAATGGCTTCTTCAATTGCTTGTAAAACAGATATTTTTGATGCTATTTGCATTAAATTCTTGTGACGAGGTGTAATTGTGGGAAATGTATTGAAATAACTAAAAAACTCAATTTCGAAAAAAATCGAGCTAGGGCCTTTCTACATGAGACCGACGATATGTATATTAACTTATGTCCTGTGTTTACTATAAAAACTAGGGGCTGCCTATTATTCGTTGTGGTTTCTATAATCGTCGATAATTATGTTATGTCTACAAGACTGCAATTTACTTTTTTCCTTGTCCCCAACAACTAAAATATAAATCCCCAAAAATCCCAAAATTAAAAACCAGAAGCTTAAAAAGTTAAAAAAGTTTTGTTTTTTTTTTTGTTTTTTTCTGATTAAATTTTAAATATTTTTAAAAATAACAAGAAAAATTATAATAAGAAATCCCCAAAAAACCCCAAATAAAAATTTTTAAACGCAAATTTTTTTTTTAATTTGTTTGTAGCGACTGGTTTTGGAAAATTCTTTTTACATGATTTCAGTGAGGAACTACAGGCAGAACATTATGCTGTTTTGAAGACGAATGAGCCAATTTATTCGAATTTGGAGCTTGTTCAATCGGTTTTAGCCTTCCTTAAAATCAACAATAAATATATATGTATCCGTCATTTATATAAAACTTCGATGCATTCTTTTACCCAAACTTTACTATATTGTCTTTCATAGTTACTTATTTTTGGGGAAGATATATTGCTTAAAAACAGTCTTCAAAGAATCAAAAATTTTATGTGTTGTCAAGGGTTTAAAAAAGAAGCTCACTCAAGAATAATAACAACAAAAATAGTAATCTTAACTATGAGTAAGATACAAATTTTGCTACTTTTTTTGATATTTTATACACGAAACAAAGAAAAATAAGCGTAAATAATAAAAAAAAGAAAAATATATTAAAAATGTGTAAAATCCCCAAAAAATCACTGAATTTTTTTTTAATTCCCAAAAAAAATCCCCAAACTACTTTCTTCGTCCTTTTTCCTCGCATGAAATCCTCAACTTTTGGGACAAATCCTCATGTCTGGCAGCCCTGGATGTCTATATGAGACAATCTTTTGTCATAATAAATATAAACTTTAAATATACGTAAAAAACACTATAATATTTTTGCCACCGTTTTTTATATATACAGTTTGACGTTTATTATGACAAAAAATTGTCTGATCCACTTACGATCGGGGCTGCCAACAACCTCTGGACATGGTTGCCATATTGCGGCTGATTTTGCAACGTTGTGTTTCAGTAACAGCTACTTATCTATGACCCAACAACTATGATTTTGATTTATGACTCGCGACTTAACTTCACCTTAGATCTCAACCACATGATGTGTTAGTATTAAGCACTTGCCAAATGACCCTGTGTGAGTTAAGGATCATTTGCACACACATATAGCACTTCGAGTGTATAATCCACCAAAAACTATACAATAAAGAAATCAAAATCCGCAATACGAAATCGAATACTTATCGCAACATTTACGTCTTACGACCCATTGAAACAATTTTTTGATTTTTTAATGTCGCCAGTCAGTCCTTATAAAAAAGAAAAACACAAATACACAGAAAAAAATAAATACATACATATCAAGATTTTATATACATATACAAAAGTTGAAGATACATATGTTTCAACCAAAATAATAAAAGAGATATAATTGTAAAAATGTTCTTAAACAAAAAATTTTACACACAAAAATACATACGTACAACCAAATAAACACCCACTTCAAAGCAGACCTGGGGACTTGCATTACCATTAAATTGATCAAAAAATAATTTAGTGCAAAATTATTGAAGAAAATGGGTCAGGCAAAACGATATAATATAGAATCCCACGTAGGTTAAAGTTTGTCAGCAAAAGACATTGTCGGAGATCATTACCAAAATTTGGAATTAAAGGTATTAAAAGTATTTGTTGTTCATTCCAAGAATCATTGGAAAAGCTATCTAGAAAAAAATATGCTAAAACGGTGACACTGGTCGAAACTTGCTTGAGTAGCCTAGCTGTACCTGTAACTCAGGTCTACGTGGAAAGGGCATTCAGGGCATTTAGCAAATTATTAAGACAAAAAAATCGCAGAAATTTAAGTTCTGAATTTCTACTACCTGTTTGTAGAACACAAATTTTGTAATTTGGCTTTTATTTTAAATGAAAGTTAAACGAACGAGTCTTGCGCTCGTGTTCTTCAAACAGGCATTTAGAAAACTTGCTGTTCAAAATTAACGAAATGCCTATTAATAAAAAAATTTGTACAAAAAGAAAAGATTTTGATTACATTTTTTTTTTGTACAAAATGATATTATCAGCCATGTCACACAATACAATTCCGTTCGGAAACGGAATTCATTCCGTATTTTGGTGCTTCAGAAAATTACGAACAAATTTTTCGGAATGGAACCACTTTTGCTTTCGTGAACGGAATGGGAGTTTTCTGTATCTGAAAGGAAAAAAAACTTTCAAAATACACTTTCTATGAATAAACAAATATGTTTTTTTCGATTCCAAACGGAATTCATTCTGAACGGAATTGTAATCTGTAATTTTCAAAATAAATATTTTTTTTTTCTGATGAAAACAAATTCATTTTGTACGTAAAAGTTTTTTTTTCTATTTTTATTTTAATTTCTGATGCCTGATTACCATTAACTTAAACCGTTTAAATGCATTATTTTTTCACTACATTGTTTTTTTTAACAAAGTAGTGCACTATAATGCAATATTAATATAACTACAGGTCTTAAATGCCATTTATTTGTATGTCAATTAATGCACTACTTGTGCATTATTAGTAAAACTCGTCATGAATAGTTTATTAACTATTGCATTATCACTATTTATTTATTTTTTTTATTTATTTAATTTAAGTCTATGGACATATTCCTTACAGTCTATCTAACATTATTGATTTCAAAATAATATGACATTGCTTTTTATGATATTAATGTTCAGAGAATAATAGTCGATAAAGTTATACATTTCATTGAAACTGCTGCATAATTTTCAAACTATCTTATGATGTAATTTAAATGATTTTTCATTAAGAACTTCCGATTCTGCTTTTGTAAATGGCTTAAGAAATTTAAATTTACACGTTAAGTGACTTTTATTAAAGTAAAACATACATTTTAATCTGCAATTATACTTCCAATCCTTCTTAAATGTGCTGTATAGAATCTTACAAATTGTACGAAATATAAAGTTTTGTTGATAAAGTTTGTTTTGATAATAATGTTAAAGTAGTGCCTTAATTGGCATACAATTTAATAGTATTTAAAAACTAAAGCACCACTTTGATTAGAAAATAACGAAGTGCAAAAATAGTGCATTAACATGGTTAAAGCTTATGGTAATGCATTAAACTAACACTACCATTTACTTAGTTTAATGTAAAAAAATGTCAAAGCACTAGAACATTTAATGCATTTTGCCCAGGTCTGCTTCAAAGGCACCTCCTATACCAAATAAGAAAATACTGGTAAGTAAAGATATATTTTAAAAAATAACATTGATTTAAAAGAGAGAAAACCCCAAGGTCAAATACAGCATCTTTATTTTCTTCCAAACACCAACATTTTCTTTTTTTTTCTAAAATATGAGTAGAAAGAAAACAATCTCTCACTTTTAAAAGAAAACATACACTGTGGTATAAATAACAAATAAATATTGTATCTGTTAAATATACAATAAAGTACTGTCTGTATCTTTTTTATTCTTATTCTCCTTCTGTATTCCACTTTTGGCGAAAATACCGTTATACCTACATATTTGTTAAGTTGTATAAAATGTTTCTTATACTCTTCATTTACTTGTTGCCTCTTTCTACTACACTCTGCCGCAGTTAACTAAAATACCGTTGTAATCAAAACCATTTAAAGAAGTTAATTCATTGCCTATTTTGAGGAGACTTTTAATGTAATTACATTCATTCATGCATACAAATATTTTGGGTATTTGTTACATACACACACTCTTAACCACTCACGCTATGCGTTTTTGGTGTTTGTGTCTGTGTCTGTTTAAGAAGTAATGAGTCTGTAGCTGTTTAATTACAGACAGCCTGAGATTAACTTGGTTTTTTTATAGGAATGTGTGAGGAAAGCGCAAAAGTTATGGTAGATGAACATTTTTATTATTTAATATTTTTTTCCTTATTTATTAACCTTAAGAACATTATTTAAGATTAATTAAATTAAGTTAGGTGTTCAAAAACAAATATAGGATATTGTTATCTGCAGCAAATAAAACCTGGTTTATGGATTAATTTGTAAAAGTGTAAAATTCGGCAGTGCCAAATCTTTGATACCCTTCTCCGGGAGTAAAGCTCTGTACAGATATTACAATATCGTCAGATCTGGCAATGGACTGACAGTAAAATTTTTCACCACAAGGTAGGTTGTCAGTTCACACAGTTGTATCAAATTTATTAGAAAAGTAAATAAAAATAAATAAAAATTAAAAAAAGATTACAATTTTATTTCCAGACCACTGTCTGACAATTAATTTATCTGACAACACCATCAGTAAAAAAAAATTGTCAGTTCACACGTTTCTCAGATTATTGGGTAGCGAAAATTGTCAGATCAGTTGTTAGACATTGCCAGACTCAAAGTATTTGCCATAAGGGATAGAAAATATACTTCGACTGGCTGAAATCTGCAATCGCTTTGTAAATCCACGTGGTTAATAACTCCATTACGCGAATCGTGTTTTTTATTTTTAGGGTTTTTAATTTAATTAAATTAAATTATAAAAAAAATAGGTAATTAAGGCAATGTATTTTATTTTTTATTTTTCTATTTTTATCTAACTAAAAGTTATGATTCAATTTAACTAAAGACTGACCTTACATTATGTATTAGGTGGGTAAAATGAAAATTTTACAAATTAAGTGTACGCGAACGCATTTCAGTAAAATCTAGTACAATTTTTTGGGTAAACAAACGCAGCTATAATTGGGTTTTAAAGCAGAGTTCAGAAAAATTCATATATGATCTTTCAAATTTACGCATTCATGAATTTCGTTATGAATGAGATTCCAAAAATTTTACCTTTTCTTCCAGTCGTGAATGCATTGGTAATTTTTTGAGCATTCACTCATGAACGTGAGTAATTAAAAAAATTTGCATTTCCTCACTCATGAGGAATGAAAAAACCAAAAATTTTAGCAACGCTTCTCACTAGTATTGTGGTTGTTGTTCGACAATTTGCACGACCACATCACGAATAGCCTGTATGTATTGTATACATGTTTTATTTGTTTTTTTTTCTCTTGTGAAGAATTTTAATATGAATACATCCAATTTTTCATATCTGAAAAATTTACATATTAATATGTTTGTTTGCTCACTTTTCCTGAGTTTTATTCTTTTTTTATTCCTCAACCTCTTGAGAATGAATAAGCCGCAAAATTTTTAAACGTTCACGCTCGATCATGACTGAATAATGAGCAAACGTTTCGGTACTCTGGTTTCAAGTACAATTTATGGGCCGATCTTTACGAAGGTCGTTTTTTCAGTCTTACAAGAAAAGAAATTAGAATAAAATTAAAAATATATAAGACCAAATTTTACTGCAAAACCAATATTTGTTACGGTTTTAGGCGTACGAAATTGATTCCGAGAGCGGGCCTTATATCGGGTCTTTGGTAAACTATTTGCAGATCTTCACGAAAAATAGTGTCATAATTTTTCATAGTCAAAAAAAAGAATTTGTGCAAAATTTTCACATTCCGCTTTCAAATTATTTTAATTTTTTTAATATTATTATTTAATTAAGCTTGAGGTCTTTTTTTTATATAAAAAATATATTAAATTTATTAAACCAATATTTCGGCACTCCCTTGTGTGCCTTTTTCAGGGGTTTTCTTGAATTTTTGACAAAATTAACAATTTTTAACAAATTAAATAATAATAATAAATTTTGTAAAGGTCGAATAAAAGTCTATTAATTATTTTAAACTAATGTAAAAAGTTTTAAAGGCAGTTGTGCAACATTTGGGTTTATACTTATTTTCCTACTAAACCGATTGTGCAGGATTTCAATCCCAAACTCTTAGAAACAATTTAACAAAAATTGTTTTTTTTCTGTTGATTCTTTCGAAAGTAAGCGTGTTCTTTTTAAGACACTGGCATGGCTTTATCGACTTTGAACTACTTAAGGAGCAGGAATATATACACTTTATAAGATTTAAGATGACTATTAAAAAAGTTTCGTACGGAATGACAAACTTCATACCATCACTAGTGGTATAAAAAAAAGGAAACTTTTTCATCAAAAAGTTAGTTTTTTTGTAAAACAAAAACTTTTTTATAAACAGAATACATTTTGAAGAAACAGACATTTTTTTTATAAAAATAAACTTGTTTCACAAAACGAAAAAGGGTTTTTTTTTTGGTTTTTGGTCCAAAATTTTTTTTAAAAGAAAATATACAGTGCACTCGCGATAATATGAACTAATTAAAACCAAGCCAATTCACTTTTGCAAGATTGTTCATATTTGCGAATGGCATCTAATTTCCTTTCAAAAACGTTTTTTCCATAAAAAATAAATGTTTAAATGTTAAAGTTTTTTTTATTTATTGTTCATTGGATTTAAAAATTTATTGATTTAAAAAAACAAACTTAAAGTTATGCGACAAAGTCTGTGATATTCTTTCGTTCAATCAGTTTAAAAACGCCCGCTCTCTTAAAAATCTCCAGATATTTAACGTGTCCGCTAACAGTTATCTTTTTGTATCTCATTTTCAAAAACCATCGGTGCATGCATTTTTCATTTTTTTGGTATTCGGAAGACCGCAAATTTTTCTTTTTCCAAGTCAAATAAACGTATTGTTCGTACATTTAAAAAAAAACAAATTTATTCGCTAAATTAGTAATACCTTTTCCTAAATGTTCTAAAATTTCTGATTTTTCTTTTTAAAGTTCAAAACGTAAGCTTTTTTTAATTCATATATAAGAACTTTGCACGTTGATATTATATTTAAAAATGTACTATATAGAATTCCATGTTAATGTGAGAACTAACTAAAAAGTGTATGAAAACATTTAGATTAACAACTAAAGACAATTTTAAAGCGATAGCTAGGGAAATCCCCAAGTTATTATGCAGTTGAATCAAAATTGATTTTGATTTTAACACTGTGTAGGTAGATAAAAACCGTTAAAAAATAACTCTAAACGTTGTTCATATTTTAAAGCTTTTGCACAAGTTCATATTTTAGAGTAGTCAATGGAAGAAAATAAGTGTTCATATTTTGGGGTGTTCATATATTAGGGTGTTCATATTATCGCGAGTGCACTGTATTATTATTGAAACATTTTTGGAATGTGCGTTTTTCAAAATTATTATTAAAAACATTTTTCGAAAAATTTTTATATTTTAAAATAAAATATAAAAATAAAGAAAAATTCCCGAATTCTTTTTGTTAACAAATGTTTTCTAATCCAAATTTCTATATTTTCTATCAGGCTAAAGCTAATCAAATTTAATTTTCATTAAATTATTTTTATGAAGAAAGGAATTTTATAACATGAAATGAATTAAATGTTATTGATCATTTTTCAATCTTGACTGAATGCGGAATTGAACTCACGTTCTCGGACATGTTTCGATAGTAACTACACTGTCTCTTCAGAAATCTTTGCCGTTTAACATTCACCGCCATTGACGACGGCTGGCAGTCAATAGTCAAACATCAATCTTTTAAACCAAATGGTATTTTTACTTGGTGGATCGAAATTTGTAGTTGTGAATGATTATCTATTTTAATTGATTTGCACGTTCTTCCTTACTTCTGTTTTTCATACTTTTTGTCAAGTCCAAAGTACATTTTTCTCTTTTTAATGTTTTTTTTTTTTTTTGTCTTTCCTTTTCTCGTTGACCTTTTACATAACCAAATGTTTACTTTCAGCAAAAAGTTACCTTTTTCACAAATATATTCGTCGAAAGTAGAGCAGCTAAAGCATGAAATTTTCCATTTATCATTTATCTGGAAAGTTTCTCCAAATGGTTGTGCTATCTTTAAATTGGGCAATGCCTTTAACCACATTTTTGCATTATTCAAAACGCTTAAACGACTTCTTTTAAAACTCGTTATTTTATAAAAAAGTTATAGCCCTAACCAGTGTTGCCAGAAGTAGGGGAAAATCCCTACATGTTGGTATTTGTGGTACTAAAATAGAGGCGTAGGGAAAATCGGACAGATTTTTTATAGTAATCAAAATGTAGGGATTTTTCGTAATATCGCATTATTTATAAAATAAATTCAGAAAAACGTTTTGTTAGTGATATTTTCTTGTCCAAAGCAGTTTTTTCACTAAAATCGCTTGAAAAAATATTTTCAGAGTTGTTTGTGGTTTAAAAAGTTGGCGACACTAATATGTATGTATATTCTTTTTTAATATATCATTTAATTGAATTTTTAAAAGTACATACATATCGTATCTATTCAACAATATTGTATTAACTCAAAATTATTAGTTTTTTACTTTTTGGAAAAAATCTACAGTTATAATTCATATCTCTGTAAAAATATCGAGCTATTTTGAATACCTTTTGGTAAAGAAACGATTAAACATCCTTTAAATATGCCTTCCGTATTTCCAAAATTTGTTTTGCTTCTACAGAAAATTTTGAAATTTAGAGTTTATACAGTATTGTTGAACAAGTGCGATATGTATTATATTTTTTTATACATATTCAAAATAAAATTATTTTTCATAACGAATGTGTTTTCTTCTATTTTAATGACAGTAATGCGTAAAGATTTTTGTAGGGGAAATTTTTTCAACGTGTATGGAAAAATCGGATTTTTTTTAGCATGTGTAGGTATTTTCTTGAAAAATCCACTGGCAACACTGGCCCTAACACAATTTACTTTTAACAGATAACCGCTTTTTCGGAATGTTTACTTTTAAATTTTATTTAAAAAAAAAATTTTGTTAAAAGTTACTTTTTAAAAGAAGTCGCGATTTTTAGTTATTTTAAGAAGACTTTTAAAAGCAAAACTATCAGGGCAATTAACCGAAAAGTAGTATTAGCCTTAGGATATTAAACCGTTTTCCTTTTATTTTACATTTAACTTGTATTTTTCATTATCTCTCCTTTTTTTTCTTTGCAGGTAAGCCACATTTGAAATCTTTTCAATTTTTATATTAAAAAAATAAAAAATGAGTGAGTACGATTTAACTTTAAATAAATATTATAAATAACTCCAAATGATCGAGAGGAAACTAAATTAAGAAACAAATTTGCACTTCTAAGTTGAATGAACAATTTTAGATGTTAACTAATTTATATTTGCAAGGACCATTGTTGCCAACTTTTTTTGAAGACTTACCGTCAAATCGTACATCAAAAACCGCTAGAAGCCGCAAAATTTTTTATTTAGCGTAAAAAGTTTTAAAATATCGTTAAAATCTCAATATTTTGCAAAATGTGTATTCAAATCATGATATATGGTGCCTTTTTAAAGGTATACGACTTTTTTAAAAATTATATATGTAGTAAGGTTTTTAATTTCTCTGACTTTTTTAGTCCCGGGAACGTACAAGAATTTTTCTTTTAAAAAGTGCCTAAAAGTTGGTAAAATATTTTAAATTCAAATGCGTTTAAAGTTTTTTTCTATCACGTCTAGTTTTTTAATATGGGCTGCTGAAGCTAATATAGATATATATTTCATCATAACTGGACAATGATTTGTCCGATTTTGATCCAATGATTGAGAACAAAATTTTTTATAAAAAATTATAAAGACGAAAGTTTCACATTTTTATCATTTATCAAAAAGCCAGATATATATTACGAATAAAATAAGAAATATATTATGAAAATGTCTAATATTTCGGCCGAATTAAGGCGGATTTGTCCGATTTGGATTAAATTACTAGCAGATGACTTGGAATAAAATTCAATTTAAAGCATGGCCACCTTATTTCGGAAGAAATAAGGTGGCCAGACGTAATAGAATCAATCTGTAAACAGATTTGAATTCAGCACGCTAAAGTCAATTAAAATCACATAACAAGGTTCTTTTTTTTCGCCTTTTTTTATTCTTCCGACCAGTTTTTAATCAAATATGAAACTACGAATTATTTTTGTTAGCTGAACATAATTTTACAGAATTCCAATTAATCCTAATCAAAAAATTAATAAAAAAAAAGTTGTAAAATGTTTTTATAGCTGAAACGAATTCAATTTATGAATTATTTTATGAAAAAAAATTTAAATTTTTAATTACCTAGAACAAAAATTTTATACTCTATTGATATTGAAAAAAACCGCTAGATTTCCCGCTAACCGTCAAAACGGAAATTTTGCCGCAATGGGCACATAAAAACCGCTAGAATCGCGGTAAAACCGTCAAATTGGCAACAGTGGCAAGGACATATAGGGCCTGGACCGGTAGGACCAGCTAATAGATACCTTGGGCACTGTAGCCTGAAGTAGACACAGCCAACTCCAGTGCCCATGTTCTTTAACTTTCGCGTCGAGAAACCTTTCGATTAAAATGTGTGAAATGAAACAAACAGCTGTTTTTCTCACTAAACTGTGTCTGTAACATTTTTGTGAGAAAAGTTCCCGCTTTGAACTGTAAAATAAGCTCACAAATAAAAATGGGGCGAGAAAAAAATTTAACACAAATAAACAATTAAAAATGCAAAAATCAAAGAACAATATTAATAATATTTTGTTCTTCGCACATTCGCACTTTATCGTTTAAGGGCCCTTTAACCACCATTGTCTTTCAAATCAGTTTGAAATATCAACAGAGATGACATCTTTATAAAAATATATGTATGTAGTAATACTTAGAATATGTACTCTCAGATTGCTAAAGGCTAGATTACACTATCTAACAAGTCTTACGTATTCCATAATACTTTGTGAGATAGAAATCTAATGAGTTTTGTTGCGACTGTCAAAAAATCTAATTTAACATGACAGTTTGTGTTCACACCATCACACAAAGTATAAACACTCACACATGAAATAAAATGCAACCCTGATCCAATGAAAAGTATTATTGTTTAGAAATTTTTCAAAAAACGATTAAGTCGTATGGGATGTCAAACTTTTTTCATAATACTTGTCATTTTCGTGACACATTGCATTCACACTATCACACTTTGTCATTTTACTTGAGTTTTTGACATGTATTAATACAAAGTATAATAGTGTAATCTAGCCTTCATTACGTTTTAAGATGAACATTTATTTTTTAGTATGTATTTTGAATTGTTTTTGGTTTTTGTTACAAGAACACACGCTTATATCGAGGTCTATTTGCGATTATATCGTTAGCGTCAAAAGGCAAATTTTACAAGAGAAGGGTTTTTATTATTTTTTTTTTCTTAAACAGCGCAATCAGTGTTGCCACCTTAGGTGTAATTACACATATCATGTGTAATTTTTGTTTTCATGTGTAGCCCTTGTGTAATTGGCTCCTTGTGTAATTCATGTGTAATTTTAAATTTTATCGTTTTGTAGCAAACAGCTATATATTGCTTTCATAAAATGCTCGTAGCGTCAAAGGGCTGCCTGAACCTTCCAACATATTTCGAAAATTTACTTCGCAATATTATATCTTGTTTTATTAGAAGTAATGCTCGGCAAACTTAAGTAGTTTCAAGAATACATATTTTCGCGACAACGTGCACTCTTACATTTTGAAAAACTTTAGCTTCATAGTAATTTGGAGCCAGAATATTATTGGAAGAAGTTTTTTAAAATAAAAAATTCATTGGGAGACAGATTATTTAAAATAGTTATTTTTGTTTTAGTCTTTTCAAATGCTGCTGCGGAAAGAATATTGAGCAATTTAAACAATTGTACGATAGATTTAAAAAGGAATACATAGAAATGGTGACCCAAACTTTCCTATTCCAATCATTATAAACAAAGAGTAGAAGCTTTAAATAATTGGAAAAATCAAAAAAAAAAAAATCTATTTCAATGTAAATGTGATGTATTTTACTTTCTTTTTTTTTAGTAATAAATTACTTAACGCATTCGTTTTTTTTTTAACTAAATGAAAAGTTTATACATTATGAAATTCAAAACAAAACTCGTGAGATTGCAAATAAAAGATTGCATGTGTAATTCGTATTTTCATGTGTAATTTTGGCATAATCCATGTGTAATTTACCATTTCGTTGGTGGCAACACTGAGCGCAATACATTATTTGGATTAAGATGAGCTTTTTCTCTGCAGCGGCTCAAATTCAAAATCTATGAGTTTGTTCGTCATTGTAACGAGCACTTATAATCTATTTGCAAGAAAAAACAAAATTTCGAAAAATTTTCGTTCACGATATAATCGCAAATAGGGCTCGATATAAGCGATTTGTATTTACATTGCTCATAATGTTTTTTGACTTTTTTTACACTTTTGTTTTAACATTCTTCATAAAAAGTTTGAGTTTGCCCAATGTTCAATTAGAAAAAATACTTACTGCCTGTTTTTTGATGACGAGCGCAAAACTCACTCTTTTAATTTGCATTAAAAACAAAAACAAATTTGTTAAATTTTGTTTCTATTTTAAATGTTAGTTAAACGATTGAGTTTTGCGCTCGTCATAAAAAAAACAGGCAATTAAACTACGGGTAAATTTATAGCAAAAGTAAGGAAAACGTATATAAAATACACATTACAAAACTAACCGGTTTATTTTACCAAAATATCCGGTTTATTTGATATTCGAAAAATGTACATTTTAAAATATTCGACTTGGGCAAAACTAAAATAACCGGTTAAAACCTGGACGAATACTATTCGTCCGATCTCCCTATTACAGACACACTTTTCAAGAAACGATGGAATATTTTGTGTCATATCTTTTCGATGCGAGAAGTTCTCACTATAGTTGCAGAACAAGGCTACAGCTCGTATCTAGGGATAAGAAGGAGACGCTTCAGAATTATTATGATTAAGTTTATCAGGTATATGTTGACTTAAATGTAAAGGGGCATCCCGGACTTCTGCAGATTGTACGAAGAAGTGAATAAACTCGAGATAATGGAGCGTATTGAATGACATTGCCCTTGGTATATGGTACATAGGACTAGAGGTAGCTATTCCTACGATCAGCTTAGAGATGTATAGGGATGCAAACTGCAAGACTTCATCAGTTTCATCATGGGCATAAGATGGCAAACCAATGAGCAATTTGTAAGAGGCGAACGATAATTAGAACCCTATTTGTCGCTGCTTTTAACTAAAATTTCCCTTTTATCTCAATATCTACTTTCTTTTTATACCCACACCACAATAGTGGAGAGGGTATTATGCATTTGTGCTGATGTGTGTAACGCCTTAAAATAGTGGTCCTAGACCCACCTTAAAGTATACCGATCTACTCAGAATCACTTTCTGAGTCGAACTAACGATGTCCGTCCGGCTGGCTGGCAGGCTGGCTGGCTGTCCATGTAACCTTGTGCGCAAAGTACAGGTCGCAACTTTAAAGATAACTTAATAAAATTTGGGTCATAGGTTCTTATTGTCACAAGGACCAAGCCTATTGAAAATAAGCCAAATCGTAGGACCACGAACGAAGATAGGGGGAAATTTCTTCCTCTCAGAAACTATCAAACCGATTTTAATGAAATTTAAAACATGGATAGATCCATATGGGTAATTCCAAAGTGTTGAACGTGACAGTCGTACGCATCAAAAATGCAATAACATTTTAAACAACAAATATTTTTACGTTCTTTTAACCCTTAAATTATAGCACTAAGAAAGCACTATTATCTAAACTAAAGTTTATGGGGGGGGGGGGGGGGGGGGGCGCGATTCTAGGTCAAAGATAATGGCAAAAGAAGTAGCGGTTCGAACGTGAAAAAAATAGAAGTAGTTTTTGTGGCCATGTATAAAAAGGCGTAATTCAGCGAAACCTTGCACAATTTTTTAGTCAAACTACTTTCAGAATTTTACGTAGCAATGTAACGTTTAAATGTCTTTGGTTTGATTTCAAAATCTTCTGTATTTTTTTTGGTTTAAGCCAATATCTGGTTCGATACGTGACATTTCGAACGTGACATTTTTTCCACAATAATTTAACTGATTAATGATTAAAAAAAATATAAATTTACCGTTAATCCGAATAACATATTTCTCTTCGAACTCTTCCTTAGATTACAGACCATGTAAGAAAATTTTTTTGGAATAATTTTCATCAAATATCACCTCTTTTAAGGAAGATAATATTAAAGAAAACATGCAATAAAACATTCTCACAAATAAGAAATTACGTTTGCACAACTTTGCAGTCTGATTGTTTGTCTTAGTGAACGAATTTATGAGGGAATTTATAAAATTAGTAAAATCTTAATATTTTTCTATAACAATATCGTAAAATAATAAGCTTTTAATAACTTTTAAATTTTCGGTCACGGTGGACCTTTTGACGGAAATGCCCATATTTCACATTTTGGTGTTCCATGCTCCAGAGAAATCAGGGCAGCAAATACCTGGGATTCGGCAAAAATCCATAATCTTATAAAGTACCACGGGCGTCAGTAGCTTCCGGTGCAAGGCAACGGACTGGCTATTGGCTGAGGCCTCCGTTTGTATGGTTCTTGCGGGAAATGTTTTCAGCCTGAGCGAGGATTATCCCTAGTTGCAGTTGCTACTGGACAGATGCTGTTTGCATTTTTCCAAAAGCTGTGGAGTTAAGATAGCTCCTGCTCTTAAACAAGGGGCTAGTGTATAATATTGCCGGACTATGCACTCAAATTTTACTAGCTGGGTGTGTTGGTTGCGCTAACATTCGGAGGCGGTTGATAAGTGCAGTGTTTTTCACCCAGTGAATAAGAGCCACCATGAATTAGGCACTAGACCAGGTATTTGTGTAAATCTTTTCCGCAGCTGTCAATAACCTCATCAGTCTCCGAGTGAATGAATGAATCTTCCATCCTTGTCTTTACTACTGAAGCATATGGCCTCAATTTGCATGTGATATCATAACCTTTTCCGCACTTAACTTTGCTGATTTAAAATGTAAAGTATAGTTTTAGCTGTTTTATAAACTTTCCTCTTAACTTTCAAGAACTTCCCTCTTAATTAAAACCTTCAAAACATTTAAATATTCTCCTGGGTTAAGTTCCCTTTTGCTCATTTAGTATTAATTTAAATTTTTTACTAGTATTAATTAAATGTTAAATTAATCTCTAAATCTAACCCTTTAAGCCTACCACGAATTAAATTTTTAATACTCATTTTGGCTAAAAGGTCAAGAAAACTATGCGTTGTAAATAAAACGACCAGAAAATACTTCTTTATACTTTTTCAACATTTTAAAATAAAAACCATTTTTAATAAGTAACCACTACTAACAGCTGGCGGAAAGTATTTTAACATTTTTTCAAGTGCAAACATTAAGGCTGGCGCTTAGTATGTGCTCGTTCCCTTCACAACTTAATGTCCCTGAGAAATTATGAACAAATACCAAGAGGAAATGAAAAGTAATAAGGAAATTTTTGTTCTATTTCTTTTTTGTTCTTCTCATTTTTAAATTAAAATTTAATGCAAATATTTGTTTAAGTAAATTTTTAATGCTATTAAAATAAATGTGGCATAATTTAAGGATTTTTAACCATTCCCAGCAAATAATTAAACATTACCAAACATACCTTCCATTGTTGTGTTTGTTCAAGAACAAAAGGTTGGAGGAATTAGCGACGCACAATTGTTTATGTTCTTCGATGTGGGGAAAAGCCATATAAAAAGCAACAATAACAATCAAGATGGCGTTTATTTATAAGGCAATACTGCAGAGATGTTGTGCAAACAATTTTTTTAACAAGAACAAAACATTGACAACAGCAGTATTCACTATCTAAATTTAATTTTGCACAAAAATTTGTTTGTTGTTTTAACATAGTGATGGCTAATCTAGCTAGAAAGCATGAACAGAACGTATTACTAAACTTATTAGTTTGTACAAAAAATTCTTTACTAACTTCTTTTAAGATTAAAAAATTTAGGAAAGTAATCAATTCTTAGGAACTATTTATTTTAGTGTAGTGCCTTGTAAAAATTCCACCTAAAATGCTTAATTCCAAACTCGATAACATTTTTAAAACATGTTTGCTGGGAATTTGTTATAAAAATTTTTCAAACAATAAAAAAGGTATTATACAGGGTCGCGAATAAGTAGCGTTGTGGCTTATTTTCTTTTTGGTTTTATTAAACGTTGACATTTATTAAATTTGATTTGAAGGTAATATCTTTAAAATGCTGCCCATTGTTTGCTACGACCTGAAGTGCTCTTTCAGGTCCCAGCGCCCTCACTGCTTCTCAGATATTCGCCTTAAGCTGTTGGATGGTTCTTGGCTTATTGGTATACACCTTACGCTCAAGGTAACCCCAAAGAAAATCGGGAGCCTATAAATAGGGAGAACGCAGTTGCTACACTCACAATATTATTACAGTAACGGACTGTAGTTTATTTAAGAAATATTCCGTTCAGTCATTTTTAAATAAATGAACATTTAAAATTCCAAGCAAATTTATTTTTAACTGATTCTAACAGTTATTCAAAAAACTAAGTTTAAACTAATATTAATACTAAGTTTAAACTAATATTAATACGGATTTTCAGTTGCAGTTAATATTGTCCGTTGATTGAGTTAAATTCTTCTTTATGTTAAAGTAAATAAAAATGTAATTTAAAGCAACGAAAAGTTCATTTAATTTTTACTGTCAAAAATTCAACCGCGAATTACGTAAAAACAAATCAATATTCAGTTATCTTATATAAATTAATTGTCAAAAAATTAACTACATATTCCGTAAAAACAAATAAATATGCAGTTATTTTATAAAATTTTACTGTCAAAAATTCAACACCATATTTAGTAAAAACAATTAAATATTCAGTTATTTTATATAATTTTACTACCAAAAATTAATTTTTACTTATCTATAATAAATGAATTGCTTGCTTTGTGTAAGCAATTCCCATTTTCTATTTGTTAAAATAATTTAGTTAAATACATCAAATTTTAAAAGTAAAATAATTGCGAAGCCATATCGGTCATGCTGCTGGTGTCTTATAATTGAGAGTTCTTCTGTAAACAACGTGGTCAGTACAACAAAAGTAAAACAAACGTGTGTAACTGGGTAAGTAAATAAAAATAGTCTCCCTCTCTCGCTTATAAGAAAAACAAGCGGACAGGTGTCTGTCTGGTATTTTTTAGAAATTCGGCTCTTTTTTGGAGTAAACGAAAGTTTTTACTGAATATGGGGTCAATTTTTTGACATTAAAATTTTAATAAATAACTGAATATTTAATCGTTTTTACTGAATATGGTGTTGAATTTTTGACAGTAAAAATTAAATGAACTTTTTTTTTAAAAATAAATGAAAAATAGGTAGACCGGTTTTTAATTGAACTTTCATTTATTTTATATTACAATTTCAGTTAATTTTACGTACAGAATATTGTGAGTGTAGTTAAAATCAGAAAAAACGCGATATTAATCGATCGCCAAAAGAATAGCTGGAAAAGAGTTGGACGAGCTGTGGCTTCATCTTGTTGAAACCACAATTCTGGATTGTTCTCTATCTCGGGCTCTAAATAATTATCAATTATTGGCCGGTGTTGAATGCCGTTCGCATTAACGCAACTTATTCGTTGCTTTCGAAAAAATATGGTATAATGACCTTTTCCGCAATTATTCCACACCATTCTTTGCATCTAAGTCATCTCGTCCAGACTTGCAATTTTTGTTGCAGCAATTCTTGAATTTATTGGTGAGAAAGGTGAGAAGATAAGGGAGTGATACTCAGTTTCATTTACTCTGCAATTCTGTTTTGTTTTGTAATTCTCACACTTTTCAACTTGAAAATGGCTGTAGGTGTATTTGTATATGAAAAATAAAAATTGGAAGAGAAATATAAAAATAAGAATACACAAATTGCAAGACTAGAATTTCATAATTTAAACAATAATGCAATTTCAAAGCAGAATTTAAAAAAATTTTAGCAAAAAAAAAGGAGTAATCAATTAAGCTCGAGGTCCAGATTTTTGTTTTTATAAAATTATATTTTATTTTCCAATATTTAATATTTAAAGATATAACTTAAAAAATTTCAAAAACAAAACGTTAAAAAAGTAGTCTGAAATTGCAACAAAAGTTGCAAGTCTGAACGATTGCTAAGTGGGTGTATTTGTTGTTCCCACACAAGCATCAATGTGATAGAATGTGTGTTGCTCTCACTGGTCTAAATAATCGAAGGCTGACTTTCAAAATAAAATTGAATTCTTCCAACAATTTTCCAAGCTTTTCTAATTTTATTCTTAAAAAAGACAAAAAGAAACAAAAAAAGTATTCACTTATTATATCATAACGTTATTTATAAGCCACCCGTTAATATACATAATAATGAAAACGAATTTAGAATGCTATCTTTATAAATTAATTTCAATATATAAAATATAAAGCATACTTAAAGGATTTAAATTTCCTTATTTGACTTGAGTCGAAACTGGGAAACATTTTACAAAAAGTTATATAATAATTTCAATGTTTTATTATTTACTTTTTTTAATTTTAATAATTTATATTTAAATTTTTATAATCTACTGCAAATTTTAAGGAATTTTTTAACATATCATGCATATTTTGTTTAAAGTCTTTAATGGTGCGAAAAATAGTTTTACTTATTTATTTACAACAACAAACATTTTTAAATATTAATGAAAAAGTTAAATGGATTTTATTTCCTCAATTTACACAAAATTCTAACTCGATTTATTAATATTTGCTTAAATATTTTATCGAATCAACCAGTAAACCATCATTTCAGTCAGGCAAGAAAAAAACTGCACCCAACCAACCAACCAGCCAACCAATAACAACAAGAAATCCATCATCGTCATTATAATCATCGTATAACCAACGACGTCGTAATATTTGCCTGTTGTAAAATTTTAAATTGCACAATTTCCATTTGCTCGGTTTGTATTTATATAAAATTGTTTAACAGAGAGGGTACTAGAGATGAAGTTTATGACTGGGTTATGAATTGAAGAAGTTTTTTTTTATCAAATTTAATTTTCATAAAATTATTTGTAGTGAAGGAAGGAATTTACAACATAAAATGAATTAAAATTTTGTTGATAATTTTATTTTTGACTGAACACGGGATTGAACTCGGGTCGAATTTACAAGTTTTGAGAATACCCACATTCCCATCATCAGAATCTTCTGCCGTTCTACCGGTTGCGCCACTGCGGTGCCTGCCCTTTTTTTGTAATAAATTGAAGTTTGTTTTACAAAAATTTTCTTTCAACAAAATTGCTCAAAGTTTGCTTTAATCCATTCGTTACCTAAAACGCAAAAGGCCCTAACTAACAAAAAATTAAAAATCGACTTTTTCAATAGATCTGATGAATTGCATCAACACTAATGTCCACATAAAATTGTATAATCCGTCAACCAAAATTACAGATTTTATTAACAAAAAAACAAACGGCCCTATCTACAAAAGATTATATGATACGCGCTGAAAGACCTTACTAACAGCTGCATAATATGCAACATTGTCAATTGTCGAAACAACTGCTAGGTTTTACAAGAAAAATTGAAGAAAAATAAATTATAAACAATTTAAGGCAATTTATTGATAAACATTTTTAGTAGTAATTTGCTTCTCCTGTAAAATTTTCAAGATGTTAGATAGGGCGTTTTGCGTTTAAGGTAACGCATTGAAATTTCGTTAAAAAAGGCTAACATTTTGTTTAAATTCTATAAATTTTTTTTCAAATTTCGTCAAAACTGCGCAAAGCTAGTTTTTAAACAGCTTATAAATTGTTTCAATTGCGTAAAGCTGAGTCCAAAAAAAGCTCAAAGATGGCTTAAACACTGTAAATGGGTTGAGATTTTAAAACACAGTGTTTTGTTAAACTGTTCACTGTTGACCTTAAGTTTGCGCTTTAATAATGTATTTTTGTATTATTTTTTAAAATAAAATGGTGCAAATTTGGTTAAAATTGTTAACTGTTCTTAACAGAGTGCTGTTAACAGAGTTTACACTGTAAAATTGATTTAAAATTCTCCAAATCTCTATAAAATTGGTTCAAATCTTGTCAAACTTGTATAATATTGAAAACAAATTCTTCAAAACTTCTCAAAACTGTTAAAAATTTTAAATTTTTCAAAAATTGCACAAATATTGTTCAAACTGCGTGTGTTCGAAATGTGTTGCGATAAGATTGTGTGTGAATATTTTTTTAAGCCTGAAAAAGGTTTTCTCAGGTTTCTTTAATTTGGTTTAATGGGCTGGGTTTTTAAAGTAAATTAGTTCAGTGATATTAATTTAATTAAAAGTAAAAAATTAATTAATAACAAAACCAGGTTTAGTTAAAATTTTGCTCAAATTTGCTTCAAACTTGAAAGTAACACCAATTTTGAAAAAAAAAAACTTAAATTTTTTCTATCAGTTTATTTAGAATTTTGTTCAAAATGTGTAAACTTTTTCCCATGGCGAATTCACTTTTTAGGTAGCGTAAAAACACTGCTGAGCTACTTTTTTCTTACTCAGAGAGAGAGAGAGAAGATGTCAAAAGTTACTAAAGTTACTTGTGTTTTTAACTTATCGACCAACTTAAGGGCAAAACAAGCCACACAAATGGCTTGGCAGACATGTCAACATTTAACATTTATACAAATGGTTTGTGTTGCTAATTAGGGTGTTTGATGTTTTGGCAAACATTTGAAGCATGTTTGTAAAAATATTTAACGTTTTTAATATATGGCAGACATGTTGGATATTTGTCAAATTTGTTGTTGTTCTTGTGCTAAATGTAACCACTTCAGCGAAAACTTAACAGGCTGAAGACGTTGAAGGAGAAGCGTTAAAATCATTTTCAGCCCTAAATTTTAATTTTTAAGGAGCATTTTTTGCCACAAAAGCTCTGGTTTTTTTAACCAATCTTTACTCCAAATTCGTTCCCTTTTCTTATATTTCTCCTACGTTTTAAACCAACAGCAAGCAATATTGCCGCAGTACTATCGTCGTCCCAAACCATTTACAGAAATTTGCCTTGACAAGTCCCAAACTGCACAAATTTGATATCATTTTTTTAAGCAGATGTTTTTTTTTTTAAATGTAATTGAGTTTATATACATTGAAGTTATCGTCATACAATTCAGATCCAACTGCTTCAATTTAATTTAAATTATTGAAATTCGAATTGTTAAACTTGTTCAAATTTACCCAAATAGAGCAAACTGTTTGAATGAAAAATGTTTCTTTATGAACTTTTTTGGTTTAAACTTCTGGGTTTTTAAGTGTCTGTTTAAGGTTTCAAATTTAAAAGTTTATTTACTAAATGTTTTAAATCGGGCTTAAAAAGGTTTCTTAAGTCAAAATCTGAACTAATGGCTAAAACTGTACAAAGTTTCTTTGTGTTGGTGTAAACTTCTCAAAGTGGATTAAGGTGATATTGACTATACAAAGTTAAGTTTGTATGTATCAAACTTATCGTTAAGACGGTGTAAATGTTTCCAAGTTGTACCAAATTATTTCAGGTTAAAGCAAACTGCTTCTAGTCACATTAAAACCTTAATATATATATCAAAAGAAAGTAAACTATGTCTAGACTAGAAGAAAAAGGAAATTACAGCATTCTTTAAGGCTTCATCGCAATTTTCTTATTTCTTGGTATTCACTTAACTGAATTACCCCAGTTATTACAAAAAGCCCATCACTGATATGCCCTCATTTTACCCATCAACCACAGAGATAGTGAGAAAGAGCGACAGACGGAGAGAGAAAGAGCGTTAGACTCAGTGTGGCCATATCCAAAAATACTTTACAGCTAAATCGGCTTTAAAATAATGCTAAAAAATGCTAACAAAAATCTTAAACTGCCAAAAAATAATGCTAAAATTTAAATTGTATTATTTTTTGTTATTTTAGTTAATATACCTTTATATGGGCATTTCCTAGTGTCACGAATGTACGTTCGTACGTTTTTGCTGTACAAATAATATAGAAAACAAAACTTTTCCTAGTTTTAAACATAAACATGTGGTCACGAACGTACGCAAAATAGAAGTCAACTTTGGCTGACAGTAGTGAAATGTAAAAATCTGCGTAATGATACGGAATATTCAAAAGTGATTAGTTTATTTTAAAAGTGTATAAATGTAGGTCTCTATCCAGTATTTACACAATAAAATATCTCTATTGGCTTTTGTTTAATTGGCTTATGTACCGGTCGCAAACGTACGATTTTTCCATAAGTTTTTTTTTTGTTATCACCATGCATTTTCTTATAAATATCTTAAAATTTCCGTAACAAAAAAACTTAATACTCAATTTACAATTGATTGTAATGAAGAGATTATGAAGAAAGAGTGCAAACATAACATATTTTTTGCATGCAAAATAGTTACATATATAAAAATGGTAGCTTAAAAAGAAAATATAAAATTTTCTAGTTTCCAGCGCAATTTCCTCAAGTAAAACAGCTGAGATATGCTATGAAACCTTTACAACATAGACTTTTTTATAATAATAAACAATAAAAGACGATGATTATCAACATTTTAAATGTTCATCCTGGTTTACCTTTCTGAGGAAATACCCATATATGATTTATTTTACATAATTCTTTTTTATAAACTTACATCATATCAATAGAACAAGCTGATTAAAATAAATAAAATATTTAGTAAACAGAAAAAGTCTTAAAAATATAAAAGAAAAAATCAAAGGAACTTGACCTATAAATTTTTTTTTTTTTATTTAGTATTTCAATAAAATTTATAACATGTTTAATAAAAAATTTCATTTTATTAATTAAATACGTCATCAAAATTAATATTATGCTTCAACTTCTGAAGAATCGATCGAATTATCATTATAATATATGTCCTTATCGCATTTTAATGTGAGATCGTACATTTTTTTAAAACTATGGCAAGATTTTAAACCACACTTAATATAAAGTAGCGAATTCAAAGTCTTTAACGTCATTCTATTTTGAATTTTCATTTTCAAGAGATTTATACAACTAAAAACCTATTTAAACTTCCGCGTTGCTAAATGGCAAAACCCAGAACTTTATTGCAAAAGAAGCTAATTCACTGAATGGATTTTCATTTAATGCATTTTTATATACATATACATTTATCCAGAAATCAACTGTTGAGTTCTTATTTAACAATTCATATGAATTTAGTTTCTGCCACTGATGTTTCAAAGTTGTAATTTCTTCTACAGTAAAATCTATTATTTCTTCTTTAAAATATTCGCTTAAGTTGCATTTATTATCTGTTAAACTGTTTTCTACACAATAAAAGTTAGTATTTGTTAAATTATTAAAACTTTTTGGCAATCGTTGTCTAAGTTGACATATTAATTGAGCTATAAAATCTCGGCATGTAATTCGTATTTGTTTTTCTATTTCAAAAGTTATGGTATCACTATTCGTTTCCAAAAATTTTTCAAAATCGTTATTGGAAAAAATCAGCTTAACATGAATTTAATGGATCAAACTGATCAAATTTTAAAACAATTTGATATGAAAGATCTTTTAAAAGATTGTACAGTTTCTATAGCAAAAGAGTAGGGTTTTGTATGTACATTCAACAAAAAAGTGTGGTAGATTTTCAAAAAAATATTACTTGAATATTCTTAAATTAAATAATGCTAAAAAATGCTAAATATTTAGTTGAAAAATGCTAAAAAAATGCTAACTGCTAAATGAAAAATTTGCAGCAAAATCAGACAAAAAAATGCTAAATCTAGCTGCAAAAATGCCAAAATGGCCACGCTGGTTAGACTGTAAGTGCAAATGCAATATTAAAAAGCATAGTATACATTCTCACTAATATTAAATAAAGCATAGCATACCTTGAAGGACTCCAGGCAATACATCAAATTGATTATGAAGGAAATGGTAACAAACTACATTAAATGTAAATTGTTGGTTGACTGGTTGTTATTTGGTTTGAACAGTTGGAATGTGTTTTTGTCTCGTTAGAGAAATGACGGCAAATTGTAAAACCATTATAAACCATCACCATCATCATCATCATTCTCATCATCGTTACAAACATATTTTAAATAAATAAAGGCAAGCGACCACACACATACTCATACACAAGTGCCTGGACATAGCCAGAGAGAGAGATAAATAGATTTTAGTTTAATACAAACACTAATACAAAATTGTGCATATTTATTTTTTAATTAAATAAAGTTGTAGTTTTTATTTGCGAATATTATTTTGTAAATACGGAAGGAAATAAACCAGCTAACCGAGTTTTTTTAATGAAAAAAATATAATTGAAAAAAGTTTGTAAAAAAAAGAAAGCCAAAAAGTATGCTTTATTTTAGATAAATATTTAACATACTTTTAGGCAAATCTTTTGGAATAAAAAAACTTTCCGTTTTCGTATTGTTTATTTTTACCAAAACCAAATGCATACTTTTATTTCTATAAATTTTTATTTTTATAATGGAAAAAAAATTTTTTTACACTTTATTCAGCAAAATTACTTTTATTATTTATGTGTGTATTCCTGCTTTTGCGTCGACTTTATATGAACTGTCATGTGCTTTAAATGAAATCATAAATTTTCCTTGTTTTTTCTCTTGAAATTTTTTTATTACTTAAATTTATTATTAATATAAATGTTTATATGCCTACGAAAAATAAACCTGCAAAATGTCATAAACAAACCATCTGCCTCGTTATCAACTCTATTTTAGCCACCCAAATGCACCGAAATGTTCGTTAATACTACAATTAATTTTGACATTGGTTTTTTTTTTGTCAAGGTATTTTATTTTATATATTTTATGAAACATTTCAGAGCTTTTTTCCCCATCATTTTTAACGTGTCAAATAAAACACTCACAAAATTAAAAGTTATTTTTTTCACTTTTTTCTTGTGAAAGTAAATCATTAAATTTAACTTTTTAGTTAAAGAATTAAAATACGTTTTATAAATTTATGTTTATTATTTTTTTAAATTGTTAGTGATCTAATTTGGTAGGTTGAAACGATATCTAAAAATAGTTTTATATACAGAAAACAAATAAATACAAAAAAGAAGCTTGGAAAAACAGACATGCCTTTTTTACACTTCATCTTAAAAAAATCCAGAGCTAAGTTTGATTGCCGAAAAGCCACATACATGGCATTAACATTTGAAAATGTTATCGGACATAAGGGAACCGTAGCTGTTCGTCCAATTCGGTCCAATTTCGGTCCATTTTTTGCCCGCATTCCCTGCCGTATGTTACGAATAAAACGAAGAATGTTGGACCGCAAGGCGTCAATTGCTGCTGGCTTATCAATATAAATCAGTTACTTCACGTTGCCCCACAGAAAATAATCGAGAGGTTTTGAATCGCAAGACCTTGGACACCAGTTGATAGGTCCATTTCAATCAGTCGATGGTTGAGGTAGTTGTAGGGCATGAAGCGCCATTCTGTTAAAGCCACATTTCGCCCAGAATAACGCGATCCATATTTTCAATCAAAAAATCATTGATCATTGTGCGGGTACAGGGTAGGTATATGTACAAAAGTTTTTCCATCTGGTTAAAGGGTACAAAAACTATTTGTATTTATGTATGGCTTTTATGCAACATTTCGGTCTTGCGAGATCGTCTTTTAACGTCTGTCCCTTGTCCTTTATTCAATATCTGCAAAATTTTATTTGCTGACTTGAGCGGGATTTGCCTTCGCTATTAAAACCACTACTTTTAAAGCGCATATGTTCGCCCTTCAAAATGCCATATAAGTTATTAAAGATACAAAACATGTATAAAATACATACCATCTGGGGGACTACTCTCTATTGCTATGAGAATACAATCTCTATTAATTTCTCAAGTTTTTTGAAAATGAAGCAATACTGGCAATAAAAATTATAAAAAGTTTTGCTATCATATTCTTTAGCATCGCAATAGGAAGTAGCCTCCCTGTTGTAGCTCCCACATTTAATGTTATAAAATTATTTTCAGATTTATTAACGGAAATCCCAAATGGGATTACATTGAAATAATACAAGCCTCTGAGTCCGATTCAGCAGGTTTTATATTATAAAACGGCCATTAACTATAATTCATATCATTACCTAAAACGCAAAAAGCAAAAATTGACTTTTTCATTGATTCTGATGTATTGCATCAACACAAATGTCCACAAACATTGTTGGCATCTTTCGACTTAAACTAGCGATTTTATTAACAAAAAACAAACGGCTGTATCTACAAAAGATGATAAACGCTAAAGAACCTAACAAACAGTTTGCACAATATGCAACATTGTCAATTGTCAAACATAGAAGAAAAACAAGCAAGAATGCTTTATTCGGCTATGCCGAATCTTATATACCCTTCACCATGGCTATAAGAGATAAGAACAAAAAGTTATATAAATAATCACCCATATCGTGAATAACGAGTGGAATTTTTGTTCCCATGAAATTTTCATTTCCCTCGAAGGGAAAAAAGCAATCGTGAATCTCATGTGAAAAATTTTTCACGCTATCAATTCCAGTGAATGTAAAAAAAAAGAAAGATTAGAAAATATTAAAAATCAATGAAATTTTTGTTTAAAAATATACACGTATATATTTTAAAGAAAAGTTAAAATAATAAATCTAAATAATTAGTATTGAAGGGATAGGTTGATTACAACGTTAGTGTTTTGCACTTTTTAAATTTTATGTAGTAAAATATTTTCCAAAATTCTGTTACCACGTCTTTCGAAAGCTTCACAAATCCGCAGGCAAGTGACCTGTTGTTCTGCATTTTGTTGACCAATATATCGGTTTGTGCCTTATTAACGAATCTAGCCTTTAGTATTCGATTTATAGGAGGAACTTCTTACATACATGTTCTGTTCCCTAGCAAAAATAAAGTGAGCAAATCTAAGGGAAACGCGAACAAATGACGAGGGAAAAAAATTTTCACGATAAGGGGAGTTTTTTCCCCGTGAACATTTTTTCACGTTATTATTCTCCTTTGAATTACCTTTTTTTCATGGGAGTTTTTCATGATCGCAAATATGTGAAATGGGGAAAAATTACGAGGGAAAAATTATTCACATAGGGGTGAATGTTTTTTAGATATAAATAAATATTAATTGAGCCACGCCACCTTTTCATTTCGTCATGCCGAAGAATATGACAAAATCAAAACATTTATATAAGTCCATCTCCTCTTTTGCCAGAGTGGATGTTTTAAATTCGTTTTATAATTTAATAATTTTAAAATCGTTTTTAGGACATAAAAACTTAAATAAAAATAAAAATAAACAAAAACCTTTTTTTGAAAAACTGGGACAATCCAGATTCGAACTCACAAACTCACGAGTCTCAGGCGTCAACTTAGACAACGCGGCTACGAACGCTTATACTAAAGCGTTAAATTAAAATATATTAAGTCTACTACACACATATCAAACATAAGACGGTTAGACGGACGGACGGACATCGTTAAATCAACTTCTCTCCTCATAGGGTCTAAGATCAATATTGTAGAAACTACAAACGGAATGACAAACTTACCCTTTTCCACCTTTGGTGAAGGGTATAATAAATTAAAAACAGTTTAAGACAATTTATCAATTTACCATTCAAAATAGTTTTTGCTTCTCCTGCAACATTTTCAAAATGTTAAATAGGACTTTTTGCGTTTTAACATTTCTTAACATTATTTTTTTCCGGAAATGAAAGAACATTTTTCTATATCCCCGGGAACAGAAAAATTAGGAACCTTGGCTAAAAAACCAATAACTTTTTCTAATTAATTTTTTTTTTATACAAAAGTAAAAATATTTTCAATAACAAATAGAATCTAGGAATTTATTTCCCATGGTGAGTAACATAGAAAATATTCCTGGAAAATATTGAAGGAATAAGACTATTAAAGTATGAAAGCTTTATAAATTGTAATTTGACTTAGAATACACATTCGATTAATATGAAAATTTATATTTTCAATAACTTTAACTTAACCGCTTTTCTTAGGAATTATTTTTTCCCCATTTTTTCATTGAGTCATAAAATTATTTTGAAAACTTTTTGCTTAGAAAAATGCTTGTAAAAGCAAAATGCATGTTTTAAACCCGTTAATGATGAATGAGGTTTTATATTCGACATCATGCTATTTACACGACAAAACGTACATTTTTCATTTTTTTTCTTTGAAGGTTTCGTTTCAATGAAAAATTCTAAAGAAAGAAGTAGAATTAAATTTTAATTAAAATTTGGTTGTAATATGTTTAAAAGTCTTTATACGTCAATGAAATGACAAAGGTATAAAATTCAATGGAAATTCATTAATCATTTAATATTCAGAGATTTAATATTCAGTTTTTTTGATAATATCTTTTTAAAATAGTACCTACTTTGTAGAAAAGCAGTTTAACCCTCGCCTTACCAATATCTACCCGGCTGACCAACTTAGTTTTGTTTCTTTAATAACTAACTCAAATTTGCTTTAGTTAAATTGCGAAGTTCTTAAAAAAAAAACAGAAAAACAAAAAAAAAAAATGACAAACACTTGTTCATGGCTTATAATTATGTGGCAGTATCACCCAGGTGGGTATCGATAAATGATGTACATAAAAGTCTTTGGTAAGGCTAAGGTTAAACCAATACCACCATATATGGAGAGGGTATTGGTCGTATTGTGCTGATGTGTGTAACATATTGAAGTGTGCAGATCAACTTTTTGAAACGATCTTACAATGTCCGGCCTTTCATCCCTCCGTTCGGTCATAAATTCCTTATCAATGCACTATGTTTAAGACAGATACTTTCTTTGGCTAAAACTATTTTTTATTTTCTCTTTTGATTCTTTTGTTATTGAAATCTAGAATTTCAAACATCAGACTAACTTTAAATGCATTTTATTTTGTAAACATTAATTATCCGTTTAGTTATAAACTATTGCTTAAAAGTAAATTTTGCTTAAAAGTTTTTTAAAATTTTTTTCTTCAGTTATTTGCTCAACTGGTATACAAATTAAAAAAAAAAGCATCATCAAAGAGAAAGATAATAGTGTATAGATTAATTTAAGAGAAAAAACACAATCCGAAAAATGTTTCTGATCTTCCAAATCCTATTAAATCTCTGTTTTTTTACTTTTCATAAGCCTTAAAAAGTTCTCAGTAGATTTCGAACGAGTTCAAGAATAAATCAAGGATGCCGCAAGGATCCGTTCTTACTCCTACTCTATTTCTTATTTTTCGAAATGACCCCCTGTGTCAAATTTCCAACCCTATCTACTCTTTTGCAGAAACAGCAACCTTTGCCATTCGTTTCTTTTTACTTATAGACTAAGCGTATCCGATGTTGGGGCTATGAGGCAGAACATGAATAATACGCTTGGCCGAGACCTTGACAAAGTGTCGGAACAGGGTCGATTTTAATGCCCGAAAGACCCAATGTTGCATTTTGACAAAACATCTTAAATCGAATATAAAAAATCTAAATAAATGTTGTTAATCATACGAATTTTCATTCAAATAAAACATTTTTGTTTTTAAAATTTTGTATTATAAACGAAATTTTTCTTCAATTTTGGTTTATTTTATAATTTAATAACAATTATTTCTCCACCTCAGTTTTGTCAAAATGCCACAGATATATAGAAAGTATATTTATTGAGGAATCAGGATCGTTTGATGTTCTGGGCATGAAAATGCAATATAATGTCCGAAGGGCAGAACATATATTCAAAGTAACGAAAGAAGCATTCAAGAGCTTTGGTTTTTTAAAACGGTGTAAGATATGCTTCACTTAATTCCATCTCCTTACTATTTATACCACCTATGAATGGAATACAACTCTCATGTGTGGACTGGTGCTTGAAAGTCTATTTTGGTGCCTCTCGACCGCGTGCATAAGAGAGCGAAGGTTTTATTTGATTACAGCAGGGTATAAAAATCTATCGACTCCCTTGGCCACCGTCGCAATATGAGTCGTATTTGCCTGTTTTATTGCTACTACAATGGGATGTGTTCTGATGAAATTAGGGATCTAGTTCCCGAAACCAGTACCTTTATTCGTAATACGTTTTTCCTCAAGACCCCATCCTTTTGTGGTTAATTGGCCGGTGCATTGTACAGCGCATTGCAGGGAAAATTCGTTTTTCCTAGTTCTAACACAATGCAATGCATTACTAGGGCTCATCCCCTGAGTGCTGGTCCTAACAAAAACAAAACAAGATTCCAGAAGTTGTTGAATTGGAGTATTGGGATGGATATTAATTAAATTTTCGTCTATCCCGATTTTTGATAAATTTTAACTTTTATTAAAAATAGACGTTCTACTAAAAATGTTCACATATGTTTGAAAGAATCGTTGAAAATTCGAAATAAAAAGTTTCCAAGTAATATATAGAAAACAAAAGATGAAGAGAATATATAAAAGGAACTTTTCTTTTATATAGCAGCCATGCCCAGATCCAAAATTCTAAAAGTCTCTTACACGCAGAGAAAAAACACGTTTAAATGGGGTCACCACCAACAAAACTATTTTTAAAGAAAATTTTAAACGTATTATGTTTAATAAAGCCATATTATTGTCACCTGCAACCATATTATGGGTAAGTTAGTCCTCCATCAAAAAGTGACAACCATATTATGGTTGGCTCTATACATGTTATGGTTTAAGATTGCAATAATTTGTTTTTAAATTAACAATAGTATTTTCCTCTTTCTCAAGAGCAACATGCTATGGTTAAAAACCAACCATGCTGCTATTATAAGTGTTAATCATGTTTTAGTTATTTTTAACCATAACATGTTCGGAGGCAACAATAATATGGTTGTGGCTACTTTATGAAGGACTAATTCAACCATAATATGGATGTTGGTGATAATAATATGGTTAAATGAAACATAATATGCTTAAAATTTTGGAGGTGACCATATTAAACCATATATAAACATATTTTCTCTGGGTGTACATATTTCTATGGCGTTGTGTGAAAAATGTTTGCTCTAATCTAGAACCGGCAGACCAATCATTGCATTTTCACAGAAGCTTAATGTGTTTACCAAGTTTCGTAAGATTTGGTTAGGTATAAGTAGCTTTAAACTAATAATAACTTTGAATGAACGCGTCACTGCCCACTTTTTTATAAGAATTTCGCCCACAAATTCTATAAATAAAATTCCATGAAAGGTACTATGTCATGTCAAAATTGGGCTGGTGGTTTCAGAATTGACCATAGGTCCATATAAATCCCCTTTATAAAAATCATTTAAGACGATAATATCTCCTGCAAATGTAGATATATAACACAAGGAACTCTTACATAAATCTTACCCTTAAACACATTATTTTGTGGTGATGTGTTCATTATTGCCCATGGGTTTTAAAACGGATACAGGGTTACCGTTGAGAATTTTGAAAAAGTCGCACAAAAAGTCGTTTTTAAAACAAAAAGTCGCACAAAAAAGTCGTTTTTTCAAATTTAAGTCTCACACTTTTTTAACATTTTAAGTACTTTAATTTAATTACCACCCCGGTCATAATTTCGGTTTTATTTCTTTAATAGCTCTCTTAAATTTGCTTCAGTTAAAAAAAAATGTTTACTTACAGAACAAATTGTTTTCGTTAAAAAAACTGAAAAAATTTGTATGACGAAAACTTTAAAGTTGTATGACGATAACATGTTCTCATCGCTTATGGACATGCAGTAACACCCGGGTGGGTATTGGTAAACGATAGTAAATAAAAAAAAGGAATTAACAATTTAAACGATATAAATAGCTGAAAAATAATTCGTTAAAAATGTGTTTAAATACACTTCTGTGTATAATTTTACATTTGTTTAACTTTTAATAATGTGTTTGTTTATCGTTACCTTAATATAAAAAGGCCCCAACTCATCAAAAACACTTTTTACAGGAGAAGGAAAAAACTTAATAAAAGCTGAAATAATATAGCTACACAAACATTGTCAAAAAACATTTTTATTAAAATTAAACGAGGAATTCAGATTGAAATACATATGTATGAGTATGTATGAGTCAGTGTTTTTTTCTTTCGAAAAATTGTGTGTATGAGTTAGGGCTTTTTTCTTTAGAAAAATTGTGTGTATGAGTTAGGGCTTTTTGTGTTCTGCTTATAACTTCTTTATTTTTAATATAATTTGCTTGAAATTTTAATAGAATGTATATTAGCAACCATTCTACAAGAATCAATAAAAAAACGGATTTCCAAAAATAATGAGTTGGGGCCTTTTTATATAAAGGTAACGAAATACTTTAATATTTGTATAAACTCTACGATTTATGTTCTTTAACTTTTTTTGTAATTCCGCACAAGTTCATTACTCGGCATCGAACCTTCAGTATCTAGAAAATTTAGACTTGATAGCATGGACTCACAAGTTTCTACTTTTAACCTGTTGGTGGTTAAGTTATTTTTCATTAATTCTAATTTTGAAAAAAAAAAATTGTCAGCACACGCACTGTAATACATGCGCTGCTTATTTGTCTAAATTAAGGTACACTGGTTAATTAAAAGCAATTTTTAAGCATCCTACTGTATGCCAAAAATGGTTAGCATTTGTAATTTAAAAAATGTAAAAAATGTAATAAAAAAAGCCTGTGTCATTAACAACACTTTTAAATAAAGATATGAGATCAATAGCTGTAAAAAGTTGGTCTTAAAACGCTTTAAATTATAATACCGATCATCCTAGATTGGCATGGAAATTCAATGAACACGATACAAAACAAGACATATACAATACAGTTCAGCAGTTGAAATTTTCTGGATACAAAATAATCACCTGATCAATCGAATGAGGTTACATATCCCGGGGAATGCTTAAAACAAAATTGATACTTTTAAGGGAAAACATGTGAAATTATGCAGTGTAAAAAAAGTATTTCACTTACAAAAAGGGGCAAAAAGTTGCAAAATTAGACGATTTTAAAAAAGTCGCACAAAAAGTGTCAGAGCGTCAAAAAGGTTGCAAATTGCAACTAAAGTCGCACAACGATAACGCTGAACGGATACACCCTTAAAAAGTTGTCTGTTAATACTGTGGTGTAGGGTATTGAATGGTTAGCTTTGACCTACTACTTTTTTATAAAGCAGAATTATCGTAAAAATGTATCCCCTGTAAAACCTTTTTGCACAAAATTACATTATTTAAAAAAAGTCTACAACCCTTGTCAAAAGCACCATTTTATATAAGTATTTAAAAAAAATAAACGATGAAAAAAACAAGTAAGAGTGCTATATTCGGCTATGCCGAATCTTATATACCCTTCACCATTGTGCGAGCAGAATACAAAGCAACTAGACAAAAACTAATAAATCACATACACATTCATATTAACAATACTTAAAACTTCATTATAAATTAAATTTAAAACGCGAAAACTGGTAAATATTTTTTTTTAAATCGTTTTTAGAACATAAAAAAATTAAAAAAAATTTTCTTTTTGAAAAAGCAAGATTCGAACCAGGTGACTCACACTTTCTAATCTTAAAAAACCCCCTAGACAACTGAACCATGAAGGAACGTTGTTTAAATATCATGAAATAAAATATGGCCCGTTTACGGTTCACAACTCAACACAGTTGAGTTGTAATTATTTTTGATGTTTTGTTCACCGCAATAGAGCAAGGTTATAAACCATAATACAAAAATGACAAATCGACTTATTGGAGTTGTGAACCGTAATAGGGGCCTTTATTCACCAAAATAGTTTGTACCATCTATGTGTGTTTGTTTGTTTGTTTTCTTTTTGTTTAGGCACTATTGTCATACCGTAGATTTATCTTTTTTGGCGAGTTGTTAAGTAGCAAAAAGAAACAAAAATTCCTAATGTCTATTTCTTAAAATTATTTCGTTAAATAGATTAAATAATAAAGAAGGGTGGTAACGAAAATCATATTGGGCATTATGCTAGTATATGTAAACGAATGTGAAGAGGGAGGAAGGGGGAAGACGAACATCGTTAAATCAACTTCTCTCCTCATAAGGGCCCAGAATATATATAAAGGGTGGTTAAATTTCAAGGGCCGATGTTGATTTTGAATAAAATACAAACTATTTAGGAAATTATTGTAATTTAATTTTATTATGATATATTAGTATTACTCAATTATGTATGGAACAAAATAATTTTCGATGACCCTGAGGCATAATGGAGGTCCTATGCCGTTAATGTGCCGAATTATCTCATCCTTTAGCTCTTGAATTGTTGCTGGCTTATCGACGTACACCTTTTCTTTCAAATAACCCCAAAGAAAAAAGTCCAACGGTGTAAAATCACATGATCTTGGCGGCCAATTGACATCGCCATTACGTGAGATAACACGGCCATTGAATTTGTTGCGCAAAAGAGCCATTGTTTCGTTAGCTGTGTGGTAAGTGGCACCGTCCTGCTGAAACCACATATCGTCCACATCCATATCTTCCAATTCGGGCCATAAAAAGTTCGTTATCATCTCACGATAGCGAACACTATTCACAGTAACTGCCTGACCGGCCTCATTTTGGAAAAAATATGGCCCGATGATGCCGCCAGCCCATAAACCACACCAAACAGTCACTTTTTGTGGGTGCATTAGTTTTTCGACAATCACTCTTAGATTATCATTCGCCCAAATGCGACAATGCTGCTTATTAACGAATCCACTGAGGTGAAAATGTGCCTAACGAAAAATCACGAAGTGCACGATATGCATTTTGATTTGAACGCCCATTTTCATAATAAGTCTGGATAACTTTAACCACCCTTTACTTTATAGGGTCTAAGATCAATATTGTAGAATTTACAAACGGAATGACAAACTTATATATACCCTTTTCCACCAGTGGTGAAGGATATAAAAATAAAAAAATTATTAAATTGGGAATTTGGCACGTCATACAGAAATCTTTAAAATATTTTTGTTAATAATTTTTCATAAATTTCTTACAAAGAAATTTTTGTGTCCTTTTCTTGCACAAAATGTTCATTCAATTAAGAAGGGCTTTGGGTCACTAATACCACCAATTTAATTTGGAGAGAAAAAACAGTATTAAACTAATCAAACGCCATCGTTTATCATCTAATTTTATTTTGTTTTCTATTGTTTTTCTTTATATAATTTAAATCACAGAATTTGTTATGTGGATAGTTATTGTTGTGTTTATCATTTTAGATCGAATAACAGAAAAGAAGAAAATATAAAAAAAAATCCCTCAAAAAAAAAATAAAAGGAATAAAACAAATAATACAAAAGACAGAAAAGGTTACAAAGGCACCTTTAATGTTCTACAGCAAATTAATAATTGTTAATGTTCAAATATGTTCAAATATGTTCATTTTACACACGCGTACGCTTTTATGTTCGTTACACTGTGATTTAGTTGAATAAGAAAAATAAGCATTTTTTTTAAGCTTATCTCCCATTAGCAGTTTGATTCTTGATTAGATTTGATCATAATTTAAAAAAAAAAAAATAAAATAAATAAAAAAAAAAAATTACTTAAAGAAAACGGAGGGTGCCCTCTTCATGTAGACAGCAGTGTACTTTTTAAAGTCTTTTATATTTGAAAATACGTTTGTACGTTTTTAATACTTCATTGTTAAATTCATTTTATGAGCGTTTCTAATTTATAAATACACATGATGGACTCGTTTGTTTCATCTACTCATTCCTTTTTTTTTTTTTTTACTTTTATTGTGGCATATAAATAATTTGGATCTTGTTATTAAAGATTATACAAATTTTTTATGGTTTAACAATAACAACAAGAGCGTGAAATATTTCTGAGAGTTCAATTACATCTTCGTGCTGCGCTTTGTTTAAAATAAAAGATATTTATTAATATAAAGGTGTGTTTTTTATTAAATTTTTTTTTTTACTAAAAAAGTACTCTTTCGCAAGTTAAAAGTAAATTTTTTTACAAAGGCTCCTATTGAGTTGTAAATAAAACATCTGGTTGTGTTGAGTTGTAATTTTTTGATCAATAGAGGTCGAAAAGTACCTTTTTATACCCTTTACCACAGATGGATAGGGTATTTCTAAGTTTGTCATTCCGTTTGTAATTTCTACAATATTGATCATAGACCCTATAAAGTATAAATGTATATACTAGATCATTGTGAGTAGTGAAGTTGATTTAACGATGTTGGTCTGACCGTAGAATAACTCGAAAATGTACTCAACATTTTAAATACTCTAATATTTAAAACTATAATTTGCCTTAAACTGCTTATAGTTTATTTTTCTTCTACTTTTGTTGTTAAACCTACCACTTGTTTTGACAATAATCAATTTTCATATTATGCGTTAATCATGTAATCTTTTGGAGATATTTCTCCAATTAAACTAATATTTCTTACTGGCTAGTATGCATAAAATAATAATATGTAATAGCATCTATTATAAAACAAAAACGAACAAAATTTAATATTAGAAGTATTTTAAGACCCTAAGAGGTTATATAAATATAAACAGCGAAGTCTTACTAAGAGCGAATAGGAACTGAAATCTCAACATTACGAAGTAGGAATTCTGAAACAACTTCACCGTTTAACAAAATCAGCATGAAGGAGAAATTAAATTTACCCTATTAGCCCCCAATTTCACCACGTTCAACACTATTAGCGTTTGTGTTTTCCGCAAATCTACCAAACCGAACACTAAGGAGTGGTATTTAGTGTTTATTTTCGAAAACTGGTTAAAACTAACTATTACTTTAACTTCCAGTCAACAATATGTTTTGACAGCTATAACTGATAGTTCATTATAAGTGAACTTGGTTAAATTTGGGTAAAAAACCTATTTTTTTAACAGTTTTAACCCCTTAATCAGCACTGCTGCATGAAGGTATACTAAATTTGTCATTTCATGTGAAACCGTTTTTAATATTCATCTAAGATCCCAAAAAGTATATTTATTCTTGGTCCTTCAATAATTCTAAGTCGATTTAGATTGGATGTCAAATTTGTTCTAGTTCTTTTAGGCTGTTTGAATTCCAGCAGAATCGCTTCAGTTGGAGAATATCTATTCACCCAAATGTGGAACTACCTTTCTAAAAACTTGACGTAAACTAATATAAATTTGTGGCACAATGCACCGATTATCATTAAATTTCATCAAATTCGTTTTATATATCACCAAGTTTCGGGAAGGTTGGTTAATAATTTACCTACTGACCCAAGTTAGGCTCATTCGCGGAAATCATGTAAGAATGGCTAAAAGCGTAACGAATAATGTCTTTGTGGGGCAATTTAATATAATCTACTTTCATAAGACGAAATCCTCAAAATGCCCCAAACACAATCTCGGAAAACACTTTACTACGCTCTTAAACGCAAAACTTATTAAAATTGGTGTAAAATTTAGCCCACTACAGTTTGCTATGACAAGAAATAAAATTTCGTGCAGATATGTCTATAATTTACCATAGGCCCTATTTTTTATTTTTTATTCCCTTAGCTAATCTCCACGAAGCTCTACGCTTGCCTGCAGGAAAGAAACCAGAGTCTCTGGCCGGAATCGAACCCGCAACCCCAACGCTGATAGACTAGCTCTACCAGCAGCCTACCGGCGCCCATTCTCAAAAATCAGCAATATAAGCCTTAAACTGCAGCAAATTTAAATATTGTGGTGAAATTAGTTGGATAAAACCAAAAAAGAATCGAGTCCAACATAGATTTACTAAGTTTTAAAAAAAGTTTTTCTTCAAAATTTCCCAGGAATTAATTGCGGAATTCCGGGAATTGAAAACAATTGAAAATCCCGAGAACAAACTCTAGTGTTGATGCAAAATTCATCAGAATCAATGAAAGAGGTTATTCCTAATTTTTGGTTAGTTAGGGATTTTTGCGTTTTAAGTAACGATATTATAATTTTTTTTTTTTTTTAATTCTGTGTGTTAGTAAGTGTTATTAAAGATGTGGCACAACCGAATATTATTAACTCATGGTTATTCTAAAAACACTTTTTCCAAAATTTTTTCTTTCCTTAATTTTTCTTAAAAGTTTTTAATTTACTTTTTAAAAAAAGGTACTTAAAAAAATCTGTTTAACAATGACAATACAAAATTATTCTTATTTACTTTTTTAATTTTTAAAAAGTTTTTTTCTTACAAAAGTACTTTTTGCGTACATATTGTGTGTACGTTATCCCTTAATTTTTTAATAATATTTTTCGATAATATTTATATTCAAATAATATTTTTTTTTTAACTTTTATTTGAAATTTTCTTTTTAAAAAAATTTTTTTATTTTCCCAAAAGTACTTTTTTGTCACAAAGCAGTACTTTTCAAAAAAAAATGCCTATTTAAAATGAACTTATCCTATTTAGCGCATCACCCTGAACTTTTTCTATAAATAACCTTTTAGCCATAAACTATTTTTTTTTAAGTACTCTTTTCTAAGGAAAAAAAATGTTATTTTACAAAATGAAACTTTTATAACAAATTTTACTTTTTCCAATAAGTTAAAGATAAAGTAATAGGGTACTTTTTATCGTTAACGGCAACTTTAAAACTGTTGTAAACGGCAGGTACCATGATCAGTTGAATCCCAGCATGCTCTTGAAAACTATCGAAAGCGCCATTATAATTTAAAAAATAAATAAATGTAAACCATGAAACCAAGTAAAGCGCTGCTTTACTTAAGAAAAAAATAAAAATCCTGTCCTGTAAAATTTGCCTTTTGTCGCTTACGATATAATCGCAAATAGGGCTATATATTCAGAATCCAATGTCTTTAAACGTATTTTATAAAATGTGTTCCCAATTTTCAAAAATATTTGAAAAAAAATGTTTTCTTTAAAAAGTCAATTTAAAAGCTTTATTAAAGAACAAATTTTATTATATTTTTTAATTTAATTTTCTGTAATCCCCTAAATTAGGCTAAACATTTGATATTTAATTTTATCCTGAAAATATACATTTATTTTAGTTGCTTTAATTGTTATAACTGTATGTTTGTTTTTCTAACTGAACCAAACATGCAAAACAAAGCATTAGGAACAAATTTAATAAATATTTAATTTTAAGTAGTCCTTAAAAAATATCTGAATTGATAGCCATGAAGTAGATTTTACCCTTCCTGGATATACCGCCTAAAAGTATTCTACCTACAGTTTTAACCAATGCACCCAAAAATATTCTGATATTTTTTCCACTGTGTTCTTTTTTTTATATTGTAAATCTTTGTTTAAATCATGCGAAATTTTTCTAACAATTTCATTTAACCTGAACGTTTGTTCATGGCCATTGTAATTTCTCCGATAGCAGAGCACTACTGCTTGCTTACTTAAGTATACTTTACATTTCAAAGCCATTAAATTTGTTTTTGTTTTCTTTTCTGGTACAGACTTTTTGGCACCCAGATTGTTGTTGAGATTCATTTTTAATTTACAAGTTGTTTGTAGAATTTGACATGTTTTTATTTTTCTTCATCGTTTACGGTTTGGTTTTTTTTTTTTTGCTTTTTTCAATATTGATTGTTGGTTTATTGTTGTAAATATTTGTTACTAAATTATACTTTTGGCCTTAACTCTGCTAAATGCAAGGACGCTCTAAAATTGAATTGTATTATTTTTATTTTTCCTGCCATCACAGTTTGTGATTTTAAAACTTGAATTCGTATTTGATATTTTTTAAATGATGCTCTAAGGAGATTTAAATTTAAACAAAAAGTTCTATAGAAAATGGTTGCAGTTTAATTTTGAAAAAAATGTTAATGTTTAAAAATTGTTTAAATTAAGAACGAAGAAAAACTTAATTTATACACGATTGGCAAATGGCATTTGAAAGCGCCCCTTCTTCCTCTAAAAATCATATGAATTATGCATACTTTTAGGGTTTGAATTTTAATGCTCGAATATTGTTTAAAACGAGAATGGCTACCCTTTTGAGTCCTTATGATTAGCGGAGTTGATTAAACGATGTCCGTCTGTCTGGTGAAATGGGTTTTCCAAGACCCCAGAAATGATGGAGACTAGGCTTTTCTATATTTATGTCACATATAGTCCGTTAAATTTTGCTATTGAAATTCAGGTTCATAAATGACGGAGATATAAGCAGTAAACCAAGATTGCCTCTTATTTTCTGTCATAAAATCCCCTTGTTGTTTGATGAGTACTCTTTTTCTTTGCTATTTAAAACATAATAAATACATTCACAATTTGCCACTAAAATAGAAAATGTATTTTAAACGAAAAAATGTACTCAACATATTTTGGTCCAAGACGCTTCATTACGCTATGTGAAGGGTATTAAAGATTCGGCACAGTCGATTATAGCACTCCTACTTGTTTATATTAATTTTTATATTCAGAACATTTTTTTTTTCTCATTTCCTTTCATAATTAAATTTATTCAAAATTTGTGTCTATTGTGCGACTACGAAAATAAAAAAAAAACCTTAATTTATTTATATTTTTGTTTTTTAAAACTTCAAAAAAAAAAAAATTTAAAAAAACCTTTTGACGCCAAAAAGTCTTTGTCTATAAATGGAGGCCACTGAGCAATAAAGACAACATTTTTCTTTTTGTTTTATTTCATTTGGTGTAGACTTTTAGGCTGTTCTTTTGTGGTAGCACAACTCATTTTCATTATTTTACGAGTATGTCCTTTTTTATTAAAATGTGAATTTAAGTTGTGCTACGAGAATTTTCCCCCTTTTTGTGTTTATGATTTCAGTTTTTTTAAGTGTTTTCTCTTTTATAGACGAATATTTACATTTTTCTATTGCGGACGGAGAAGGAGTTCAATGAACCTAAATCTAAAATAAAAATGAAAAAAAAGTTGGTTGTAGAAGAACACAAAGAAGCAAAAAAAATTTACGACTTTCATTTTATTTTTGAAGATTATTTTACTGCTAATTTAATAAGTTTTTTGTTTTTTTTTTTTTTTTTTTTTGTTGTAATTTTTATGTATTTTGCAAAGAGGAATCTATTTTATGATCCTTTTAAATAAATTAAATGAAAATTTAATTTGAAACTAAATAAACGGTTTTTGGGGCTCAGAAAATAACTTTCTAAGGACGTAAAAGAATGTTAAACTCTGACGCAAGCTGTTATTGTAGTCATGAATTTTTTGAAATCTTTAAATATACCACTGCATATTATCAGGCATATAATATTACTAATATAATAGTATAGCATTTCAAGACGCCTACAGTCTTACTACAAGTTTTATAGCATATAATTGTATTGTTTTTCTTTGTTTTTTTTTATATTATATTTCATAACATAATTTTAGGTGTTTATTTATTTAACTACCTTTAAGTACGCAATATCGCCTGCTCATATGCTTTACCATTATTTTATTTTTAAAAAGAAAAAGTAAGTTAACTGCTTACTTTATGAAATTTTGTATACATATTTACTTTAGTGCTTTTGTAATACAATGTTTCTAATTCTCTTTTACTACTTTTCTTTATTTGTTTTCCAGGGCTGTAACAGATCCACGTGATGGACGTCGTGTAGCACTGAAAAAACTTCCAAATGTCTTTCAATCATTGGTTTCATCAAAACGTGTTTTCCGCGAATTGAAAATGTTGTGCTTTTTCAAACATGAAAATGTAAGTAAAATTTAATTTATAAATACTTTAATGTAATTAAAATGTATGTGCAGTAATTTAAAGGAATTCATTGTTGTAAAAGTATCTAATAAATGTGGAAGACATTCTTTAAGATAAATTCTAAATACATATCCACTCAGTGGTAAGGAACAAAATGAAAAATGTTAAAATTTTTTTAATAAGATTAAGCGTAATTAAAACAAATTATTAGGATAGATTTGATGTTCCTAGAAATCATTATTTACTTTAAGAGTATGTATCCTGAAACATTACATTATAAGTTTATTTTCAAGGAACTACTGTAAAAGAGATATCGTGGGTTAAAATGTGGCTTTGCTAAAGTTAAAAACCCACGTTGGATTTTCTTAATTCGATTTATCAGTACGCCACGCTATAAGTTTGCAAAAATTAGTTATTCTCGACTTGAATGTTTACTTAGGCAACTATTTTAACGTATTTAAGTGGTTCCTTAAATACATAGAAATAGTTGCCTAAGTAAGCAGTCAAGTCGAGAAAAACATATTTTTGATAAATGATAAATCGAATTTAGAAATCCAACGTGGGTTATGAAAAATAGCATAGCCACACTTTTCGGTTTAACCGACCATAAGGAGTTAAAAAACCAGTTATAACGCTCGTTTCTATGCAACTAGCCACCACATTGTTCAGAAGCTTGCAAAATAGCTCGTGGCCTTTGTGAAACCAAAAACTCTATACCTAAAATTATGTTTGCTGCAGAACTCTCCTACACTTTTCCTCTTAAATTGTGTCACTGACTCCTTGTACATACTAAAGTATTTATTCGGTTAACCGTCAATCGGTTAACCGATTAATTACTACCCGATTAACTGATCTGTTAATTTCAAATTGGCTTTTTTTGATTAACGATTAAACCGGTTAATTTCAGTCGATTAACCGATGTAACAAAAATTTCAATATTTTGTAGTATTATAACATATTTTTTTTGTGTTTTTAATTATTTGTTTCGTCTTATATACAAAATGTATGTATTTAGAAAATATTTTTTTATACAAACAAAGATGGTGTTCAGTGATCTTCATTTTAACCCATTTTCTGCCGACCAGTGGCTAAAGTTACAATGTTTTTTTATCTTCAGTATCGATCAGCAGGAATGTGGTGCCAATGGGTTAAATGTTTGATTGTCAACACCTTTTTTTTGTTTCGCGTTTCTCATACATATCTTCACTTATCAGTCTTTAAACAAAATTAACCGAAACAATTAGAAGTGTTAAACATTTTAAAAAACTCTAATGGCATAATGTAGTATTTTATATGTTTAGAGAAATCCTGGAAAAGGACTGAGACATTAAGGCCCCTATTACGGTTCACAACTCAACTCAGTTGAATTGTACTTTTTAAGTTTTGTACTATGCTTTACAACTTTGCTATATTGCGGCGAACAAATACATCAAAAAATTACAACTAAACACAACCAGTTGTCTGATTTACAACTCAACTGAGTTGAGTTGTGAACCGTAATAGGGGCTTTAATTTACGATAAGTAAAAGAATTTTTTTCAAGTCAAGTTTTGTCAAAATTAAAAAAAGGATCGGTTTAATCCTAAACATTTAAACCAAATTACTTTTCTAAAAGATTATTTTATAAGATCTCCTTTAATTATTGAAATAACCAATAAAATTATCTCAGTTTATTTTTTTATAAATACATATTTGGGGGATTCACAAGGTAGTCATAAAGTCTTATGTCTTAAAATAATTAGAAGAAATATATATCGTCGGCTTAATATGCAAACCGGCTAAATCCACTTTTTATGTAAATTGAGATGTTGATGCCGTGTGGTAGAGAAAGATACGCCTCGTCGACCAGCATGTAGTTTTTCTTCTATTTAAGTCTTGAAGTGTGTAAAACTAACTGTATTTTTAATTTTCTATCAAGCAGCAAATAGGGAAAATTAAAAGCTTTTTGCCTCTCTTGTAAAATATGCTGAAAGTGAGTTAGCAGGTTTGCATATTAAGCAGAATATTATAGGATATTATGACGATATGATTTGATAGCACACCTTGTCTATTAATTGAGAAAATGCATATTACATATTTTTGAATTGTTTTTTGTTTGCTCGTTTAAGTTCAAGAATTGTTTTGTTTGGCATGTTATTGTTTTTTTTTTACTAATAAACTCCAAATAATAAACAATTAATGCATTTTTATATATTGAAATTACTTAATTTATAAAAAAACTTGATTAATCGGTTAACCGATCAAAAACAAAATCAACCGATTATTAACCGATTAAACCAAAGCCTCGGTTAATTAATCGAGCGATTAACCGATTAAAGCAAAAGGTCGATTAAATGAATACCCTAGTACATACTCTTCATAAAATAGAATAAACCGATCGTTTACTTTGTTTACTTTTCTTTGTGCGAACAATGAAGGCACAAACAATATATTTAGCCGTTTTAGAGCCTTTGGCATCGATTTGTTAGAGCATCTTTTACCGTTTGCAGCATTTTTGTGCATAATTAAGTTAAACCAGCATTTTTGCAAAATTTTTTAAGTTTATAGCTCATATATCGCCTTTTTAAGGCATATTTTAATACATGTTCAATTTTTTTAGATGCCTACAATAGCTTTCGCAGCAAAAAAAAAAAATTTTTTTTTTTTCGAAATTCTGTAACTTCAATTTCGACATCTACATTTAATTTTAACTCTAAAATTGTAAGACAATACATGCTGTCATTAGGGATAAATTTTATGCGATGTGTATTATACATAGAAATCTAGACCAATCTTTTAGTATACCGATCGACTCAAAATCTCATTTTAAAGTGATCCAACGATGTTCATCCGTCCGTCTGGCTGGTTGTCTGTCCATGTTAACCTTGAGCGCAAAGTACTAGTTCCAATTTTGTAGATAATTTGATTAAATATGGACAAAATCGGTCTATAATTTCACATATTTCCCATAAAGACTTATTTTCAAATAAGACTCTTTGTGTCCGTAAAGGCCGTTACACACTATCCCACAAAGTATTTTTCAAAAATGCTTCCCTGTTCTAATTATTCTTTGAAAATTTTTAATAAACAATAACAACATATCATGACAGGGCTGCATTTTCGTAAATTACTAAAGACTTTGTGGGATAGTGTATAACAGCCTTATACCCCTGACAGACATAGGATTTGTATACTATACTATCATGGTATACTACATGTGTGTCAACCTAAACTACAATTAAATCATGAAACAAAGTGGTATATTGATGGTTTATATACTACTGTTGTATGCATACCATGGTATTGAAACTATATGTCTGTCAGGGGTATAAAGCCATCTAATTATGATGATATTTAAATTTAATTCGACCCAAAAATATTTTACTGCAAATTAAATTATTTTCGAATCGCTTCACATTTGCCCAAAGCTCCCATCCTTAAATAGCTTAAACTTCCTTTAAAATTTTAACATTTGTTAACAATTTAGCGACCGTACTTAAAATCGCTTTAAGACAAAAACCCATATGGATGTTAGTATCTAGATAATATTCGGCGCAAACATCTCTTATTTGAATTTTAACGTAATATGGACATAAGCGATAATATTTTTAGGTTTTAATTAAATTTTGTTATAAAATTGTTGATAATTTTGTCTTCAAATGCGCAATTTTCGAGGGCTTATTTTCAACATTTTTCAGGACATATTTTCCAATTTTTACAATATATTTATTGCGCATAAAACACATTTTTATAGCATATTTCTGGTTTCCCTGGTCATTAAACAATGTGTTTTGATCATGTAAAGTAATGCAGACAATGATTAGTAAAGTTGGAAAGTAATGCCCAAGGTAGTCAAATGCAGTCAATGTAAGGGAGTTAAGCTACAAATATTTGAAGAGTGAAAAGTTCGAGAAACGTTAACCTTATTTTATTGTATTCATAGAGCTTTTTCCCGCACTCACAATATTCTGTACGTAAAATTAACTGAAATTGTAATATAAAATAAATGAAAGTTCAATTAAAAACCGGTCTACCTATTTTTCATATATTTTTAACAAAAAGTTCATTTAATTTTTACTGTCAAAAATTCAACACCATATTCCGTAAAATCAAATAAATATTCAGTTATTTTGAAAATTTTACTGTCAAAAATTCAACACCATATTCAGTAAAAACGATTAAATATTCAGTTATTTATTAAAATTTTACTGTCAAAAAATTGACCCCATATTCAGTAAAAACAATTAAATATTCAGTTATTTTATTAAATTTTCGTTTACTCCACAAAAGAGCCGAATTTCTAAAAAATACCAGACAGACACCTGTCCGCTTGTTTTTCTTATAAGCGAGAGAGGGAGAATATTTTTATTTACTTACCCAGTTACACACGTTTGTTTTACTTTTGTTGTACTGACCACGTTGTTTACAGAAGAACTCTCATATATAAGACACCAGCAGCATGACCGATATGGCTTCGCAATTATTTTACTTTTTAAATTTGATGTATTTAACTGAATTATTTTAACAAATAGAAAATGGGAATTGCTTACACAAAACAAGCAATTCATTTTTTATAGATAAGTAAAAATTAATTTTTGGTAGTAAAATTATATAAAATAACTGAATATTTAATTGTTTTTACTGAATATGGTGTTGAATTTTTGACAGTAAAATTTTATAAAATAACTGCTTATTTATTTGTTTTTACGGAATATGTAGTTAATTTTTTGACAATTAATTTATATAAGATAACTGAATATTGATTTGTTTTTACGGAATTCGCGGTTGAATTTTTGACAGTAAAAATTAAATGAACTTTTCGTTGCTTTAAATTACATTTTTATTTACTTTAACATAAAGAAGAATTTAACTCAATCAACGGACAATATTAACTGCAACTGAAAATCCGTATTAATATGCACTTAGTTTTTTGAATAACTGTTAGAATCAGTTAAAAATAAATTTGCTTGGAATTTTAAATGTTTATTTATTTAAAAATGACTGAACGGAATATTTCTTAAATAAACTACAGTCCGTTACTGTAATAATATTGTGAGTGCGGGAAATTTCCGGAACAGAATTAAATTCCCGCTATTCCCGGAAATAATTGCGGAATTCCCTATTAGGGCTTATATGAGGGCATATGATAAATTACATCGCGAAATTTTATTTCTAGTCTTATCAAACTGTAATGGACCAAATTTTACAACAATTTTATTAATTTTTACGGCTTCGGGCTTACTAAAGGGTTTTCACGAAATTTAGTATGTAGTGTGATTTAGAGTCTTATGAGACTAGATTAGGGCAATTTTAACCATAAAAACATTATTTGTTACGCTTTTAGCCATACCAACATGATTTCAGAGAGCGGTATAGAGCCTAAGATAATTTATGGACCAAACTTCAGAAAATTTAGTGGCTTTCGCCACCAACTTATGTTAGTTTTTGACAATTTTTTAGGGAGGTTATTCCACATTCGGGTGCATATCTATTTTCCTACTGAATTGATTCTGCTCGATTTGACACTCGATTTGTTCGTTTCTAGTGATTCGTTTGGAAGTAAGCATGATTTTGACCGACGCATGCTGGCAATACGGTAAAACAGTCACACAATTACAATTATTTATTTGACAGAAGCCCATATTCATTCTAAGTCTTCATAAAAGTAGCGTTAAAGCATGTCAGGGAGATCGTTACTGATTCAAGTTTTTTTTTTCTTTTGTGTGTGGTGAATATTTGATTGGAAAAAAAATATGCAATATCAGAATCATTAAAATACGCATATTTACATTATTTTGGTTTTGCAGTCAGAAACTTGGACAAACCGTGGACACCGACAATGTGTCCATATTCTTCATTTGCATTTAGATTTTTTTCCATAACATCTAGGTGCAGTGTGCGACGAACAAGGGAAGCGAGCTCATCAAGATTTAATGAAAATTAAAGAATTTTTCAAGGATTTTGAGACAAAAGCCTGCTGGGAGACTATTGCTGGACTCTAGTACGTGAAACCGAACCAACAAAATACAAACGACATTCAAATAACGCCATTCACTTTTTAAAATTCATTGATTTTTAAATAAACTAGTGATTTTTTATGTAAAAAACGAATAAAAACATTTTTTGTATCTCGACGTGATAGAGAAAAACCAATTACAGCCCACCAATTTACTATAGAAAAGATATTTGGTTGCTCTAGTCCAAAACCTTGTCTGCTAGTGTTATTACTTTACATCTCTGTCTACAATCTCATTCTGCTTTTGAAATAGATTTCCAGTAAATTTTTCTCTTTAAATTTACATATACATACATAAATACGTACATTTGGACATAAATTCATATACATTTGTACATATATTTAAGTAATATTATTTATTGGCATGTTAAACTTTACATAATATCCCTTTATTCAAAAAATAACATGTATAGCCTACTTTAAGGCTTTACATAAAAGCTGAAACCATAATCTAGTTTAGTGCAGTCAAATATATTATTTTTTTCACTTTTTTCCTCTATTTAATTTATTTATTTTCTTTACATTTGTGTGGGAAAATTCATTCATGTTTATCATTTTCAATTAATTAAAAAAAAAAAAAAACATTTTTATGCATTTAATCAATGTAATAGTTGTGGTGTTTTTATTTAACATTTAATATGTGGACACATATTCACATTCAGAATTCTCTTTATTGGGTGTGTGAGAATGTAGGCAAAGACAGCCCAGTCGGCCCTAATGAAGCGCTCCTTATAGGAAAATGATAATAATAAAAATAAAAAAATTGTTGTAGTCTTGAAGGGAAAGATGTGGTTAAAGCACATACCTACATATTGTAACTAAATTAATACATAAACTTTCCCTGTTATAGGTGTGTTCATAATATATTGTGCACATTAGAACAATAAATATTATTGAACGTATACAAAGTGGGGTATAAAAGAGTATACAAATGGGCCAAAGAAAAGGCCTTCTGCAAAGCAAAAAGCTCAAATAATCTTTTTATTGTAAAATACTGATGAAATCTTTAATAAGCCCCATTGGCAAGCCTTTAAAGGCCTTCACTTAAAACCTTTTCTTAGCTCCAACCCTGTCATAACTGTTGTTCCAAAAGACCATATTGTTGGTTAGAACAGTGTAAATGAGGGACAACCCAGTGTGGTTTCAATTGTTTAAGTGTGTTACTTTGGTTAACACTGGACACCTTTGGAATATACAATATAAATAATTTATACACATTTTAAGTTCGAAAACATCTATAGAATTTCTAATATTTGTATTTATTTATTTTGCCTTTCAACAGGAAATACAAATGTTTCAATATCTTTTTTTAAAGGAAATACATGTATTTACACCTTAATTCAGGCGAACAAATTGATGGGATTTTTTGTAGATTTCGTTTATGGAAATTATTTAACTAAAAAAAGTAAATAAAAATTTGTTATTGTAAAATGTGTGTTTGGCTTTTGGTAATTGAAATTGTAAAAACTTTTACTTGAGACATATTAAGAAATGTTTTTGTGATTTGAGGTGAAGTAAAAGGAAGTTTAAGGAAATTAGAAATTTTTCTGTGAAGCTTTTTGAAACAAAGTTTGGAAAAGTTTTAAGCTTAATTTAGTAAATAAAATTTAGGCATTTTCCATCGGTCTCAACAGAACTTCCGGCAATAGGTTCCCGCATTCCTGGCGGATATTCTCTTTGAGAATATCAAGAGAATTAGGCTTGTTGTCATAGACTCGTTGCTTTAGGAAACCCCACAATTAGAAGTCTAGAACGGTTAAATTGGGCGATTCTGCCGTCCAGTGCAAATCACGAAACGAGAGATTAGACAACCCGAAAATGAAGACCTCAGAATCTCGCTTGTAGGTCGTGCGGTATTATAGGCCGTTTCGACATCCTGTTGGAACCGTATGTTTTCTAGTCCCAATTCTTGCAGTTGAGGCAGGAGTAAGTCTTTGAGCATGGCTCTGTAGCGCTCGCCATTCACAGCAATATTTTGGGCCGCAGCCACCTAACCTAACCTACGGTAACTTTGAGCGGGTGTAATGGCTCTTCGTGTGCTATACACGGATTTTCGCTATCCCAAAAGCGATAATTCTGCTTATTCACATAACCACAGAGATGGAAATGAACCTCATTGCTAATAAGGATTTTCTTAAAAAACTTTCGCAAAAAACGAAGCATTGATTCCGTGTTTTTGAGAAGTATTTTGTATATGTTTGAATCACAAGCGTCAAAGCAGGACTGTATTTACCGCCATATGCAAAAATTATAGCATATTTCGATAGGGTGATGGCTTTTGCTCCAACTTGTATAAATCTGATTATATGAAAAATTACCTTAAATTTCAAGAATTTAATAAAACTGTCTGATTTTCCCTACGCTATTTTTTATTTAGGAAAAACATTTATAAGAACAGTTTTGATTTTAAGTTGAACTGTTAATTTTTAATATTCTTTAATTTAATTTATTGATAAAGAAAAATTATCAATAAATTTTAATAAAAATTCCAAGTTGTAAAATTCCATCCTCAGTGAAAATAATTTGATGAACTCAAGCCTAATTAAAGAATATTTAAAATTAAAAACATTTATGTCAACATCCTGCAACAGGGAGTCTCAACTATAAAAACTACTAGCTACAAATCTACAGTTCTATATTTGTACTTAAATGTTCTACATTCGAAGTTTTTAACTTTTATAGTATGCAGAATTACCTTGTGCTATAACAGAATGCCTCAAAAACAATAATCTAGAACACTAGATGCTTAGCTACAAAGGACAGATGTGACTAAGATTTTCATGAGCACCTTTCATATGTCCTTAGCACATGGTGAACCTTAACCACTGGTTAACAAAAAAGGTGTTTACCAAACACTCCTGAGTGTGAGATAAACTAGCACACACAGACAATTTGTCTGCATAATCCGTCAAGATTATACACTCGCCTCTTTTGGAGCTAGAACTATCAAACGTCCTTTGCTTTTGAAAAATGCTAGAACCATCTGTTGAGTTGCAACAGCACCTAGGGATAATCCGCATCTAAGGCCGATTTCTCCCACATGGGGCGAAAATATCATCAGTTGGTTTTACAGAACTCCCTTTGCACGACTTTGGGTAGTAAACCACAATCACCACGTGATCCCCGGAGGTATATTTTCAAAGGAAAAGACAGAAAGCCTTAACCAATAGTCAGTCTCATGATGTGCAACAAGGAGCTACTGACTTCCCAGGGACCAGATAGAACCTCTGGTCAGCCGCGATCGGAAGAGATCGTAAAGATCTCTTGAGATCCTTAAGATGATCCGTAGAAATACCCGCGTAGAGCTACAAAGGAAAATTATTTAAACTCTTTTTAAATTTGACGCCAAGATCAAGATACCACTTACACACAATTGGGGTATTCACAAGGTGTGCTATCATGTTATATTGTCATAATGTTCAAACATTTTACAATGGTTAAAAACTATTGTTGTTGCTTTGTAAACAAAAAGTGTTTTAAATAAATAGAACTTTGCTTGCTATGTTTATTGTGCTGTCGTAATCAGTCAGAAGAGACCAGCGCCAAGCGGCTGAGCCGTGCCGCATTAGTTTTTGCAGCCATCGCCGTTGATAGTATAATTTGATAGTATAATTTAGGCTAACATCCGTATTTAACCTGTGGCTAGCATTTTTTGCAACAAATCACTTGCGGCGTCAAATTAAATCGGCTTAGGGCTCTGCTGTTTGGTAAACAAACAAAATAAAATTTATTTGTGATTTGCGTCTGAAAAATTGGAAATAGTCAGATAAGATCAAATTTAATTTATTGATTCATGGAGTAGAACTAAAAAATGTTTTTATTTTAGATTTTTTATTTTTCGAATTTATTCTATGAGTTAAATTTCAGTTATGTATTTTATAAAGCTTTATAAAAATAAAAAATGTTGAATATAATATAAAGTTACCTACGAAAGGAAATAATTCCCATTTTCTATTTTTATTTTAGGTAAATATTTATTTTTTTATATTTGTTTTAAATGGGCTAATTTAAATTCAAAATAGCACACTAAATTATGAGGGGTCAACAGTCGTATTTTTTCATATTATTATTTTTAGACATAAGACTTTATGACACCTTGTAAATTCCCCAAATAAGTTTGGTTGGTCAAGTATTAAATTAATTTGAATAAGAGAACTTAAATAAGAAAACTTGCTGTATGTAAAAAAAGCCGAACAAATGTTAAGTTTACAAACATTGGATTCGTTTTTTATAAGGCAACCGCCGACTATGCATAGCTCCTGAAACCTTATACCGACTAGAGAAGAAACTCTCTCCTAAAAATAAAAATTTCTGTCAAAATTTTGTCTGTGTGAAGTGTGTTGAAATGTGTTGGCAACATTGTACAATGTTGTTTGGCCTCTACACTATATGTTTTTTAATGAAAGTTACCACTTATTGCATAATATAGGGCAAAGTGGATATAATATGGAGAATAACATATCGTCACCTAAAATACAAAACAACATATCATCAAAAAATTCAAAATTGACTTTTTGGTTGATTTTTATTAGTTTTATTAAACTACATGTTTACAAAAAATTTTTGATCCATGCGATCAAAAATGGCGACTTTATTAAAGAAATTCAAACGCCAAGTACACCTTGTTGTTATTGATATTGCAAAGTTATTTGCTTCTCCTGTTAACTTATAAAAAGTGTTGTTGCGTTATTTTGTATTTTAGGTGACGATATACAATAATATTGTATAATGGTTGGGGCGCTTAATACCATGTTGCACCATACATTTTTACTGATTTCATTCGTCTCACTCTCTTACGACTATAAATATTAATAATATTAAAAATAATAAAGAAAAACAATAAAGTGACAACAAAAAAATATAATAAAACAACTCGTAACACCCACTTCAACTTTAGCAAATACGTAAGTAAATACGGCCGCCAAGTATGGTACATATTGCATGACGTTGTCACTTAATGGCAAGAACAAACAAACAAACATGTTGTCAACAATTTAGACACAACAATTACACACAGTTACGAGTAGTATTTGCAAAATATTGCGATTAGGTATCATTAAGTAGCCAGCCCAATAGGAAATTAAGGAGTAGTTTGGTTTTTCTTACTTTATTGTATCTGTCACAACCAGTGTTGCCAGTGGATTTTTCGAAAATACCTACACATGCTAATAAAAATCCAATTTTTCCCTACACGTTGAAAAAATTTGCCCTACAAAAATCCCTACGCATTTTTATCAATAAATTAGAAGAAAAAACATTAGTTATAAAAAGTAAATTTTATTCGAATATGTATATTGACATAAAAAAAAGTACAAAACTAAAAAAAAATACATTTGTATGTACTTTTAATTAAATTCTGAGTCTTTCAACATTAGGTGTGATCCCGTTATCAACGTTGGGAGCCCGCGGAATCCCAATCTTATCGTAAACTGTTCCCGTACTCAAAGTTTGGCAAGGTGGAGCTTTTAAGAGAAAAATATTTTTCTTCTTCCACGAAGTAGCGCGTACTTTTTGTGGGCAAATTTATAAAATTGTTAAACAATCAGCTGTGTCAAAAATAAAAAAAAAACTACAATCAAGTTAACCAAAATAATTAATATAAGAAATATTTATAAAATAAACAATAGAAAATTTTGAAATATGTAAGTAAATTCTTGAATTTAAATTTTATGCACGTTAATGTGTCAATTATGTATTTATTTAAGCATATTTCATATTAACATTTTCTTTTGGATCAGAAATTTGGTTTTTATTGTTACCGTGCTTTTGTACATTTTTGTCTATTAGTGAGAGAAATTTACTTTACCCAACAAGTACGGGATCACACCTACATACATACATATTAGTGTCGCCAACTTTTTAAACAAACAACTCAGGAAACATATTCTGAAGCTATTTTAGGGAAAAAAATTTTTTTTCAACCATTTTGGACAATAAAATATCATTAAAAAAACGTTTTTTCAGCATTTATTTTATAAATAATACGATATGACGAAAAATCCCTATATTATGGAGATTATGAAAAATCTGTCCGATTTTCCCTACGCTTCTATTTAAGTGTCAAAAATACCTACATGTAGGGATTTTCCCCTACTTCTGGGAACACTGGTCACAACATAGAAGTTCTGGTCCGGTTTTCGCTGTTTCAAAATAAGAAAATGAATTTCACAAGGTACAAAAGTAAATTTATAAACGTTTTAAAATATTTGCATTTATTTTTATTGCAAGGCATTACTCGAGAATCGGACAACACAAAAAAAATATTTTGCCGAAATTCCTTAATATTCGACATAAATATACAGTGGTATATTCATAAAAAATTAAAATGGATTTGAAATGCATTTTAAGAAAAATTTGTATGAAAATTTTGGCTTTAAACACATTTCGAACTTATTTTATTTTTTATGAATACGGCAGTTAGTATTTATGAACGTGTGTGTCAAATATTTTTTTGTATGATGTTAATTTGTCGAGTAATAAGGTGCTAAAGTGTTGCAGGTTTTGAAAAAGTTTTTTTTATTATTGTTTCGAACTAGAAACAAATTTAACAATAAAATTTAGATAAGTGATTTTTATAAGAAATCGTTTGATCTCTAAAAATTAAAAAAGGATGAGAGGAAGGAAACGCTCATCGAGCTTACAGTCAGAACAAAAAGCAAAAAATTTACAAAAAAAAATCCGTAACTTCCACATAGTTACTCCTAGAGAGGTAAAAATATAACCGGCCTCCTTAATTTTTCATTCCCGAAATTTTTCCCCAACATACTTACCCCCAATCTACATTCCTTTACAAAATCCATCCCTGTGCATTATACATTTCTAAAAAAAAATATGGACATATGGTATGGTATGCCCTACTTATTAATTTCCACCTACGATTATTAAAATTTTTTTGGAGAGTAGTGTTTGAAATCAACACTAGACTCACTTTTTGTATACTTTTCTTAAACTGCTTAGAAAATGCGGAAATTACATGCATTTGTCTCCGTTCCCTTTAGCTCATGCTTTACTTTTACCCTTAGTTTTGCCAATTCTGTCTTATCCCAGCTAGCAATTTGTGCCACAATCGAATCTTTAAGGACGAGCAAATCTCTTGTCATTTGCTTCACTTTTTCATTATCATTTCCTACTGGTCTCAAATTAATGTATTTTTTCTCCATCATATGGATAGTTTTCTGTTTTTTCTGCTGTCTTTTCTGGTTCATTCTTAACATTAAGATAATTGTTGCACGTGTGTGCTGTATGTACGAGTATTATAATGCTGACACTTGGTAAATAATTTACAATCTTATTTATTCAAATTGCAATTTCAGTTTATATTTTTTTTTGTTTGTCTTATCGATTGATTATTCCTGATTGCCACAGCATAAAATGGAAAAATACTAAAACTAAAACTGTTAATTTAAATTTATGTCTTTTAATACCCTGCTGTTTAAGTTTGAAAACTTATTTAGAATGACAAATTTTAAACAGTTTTGTTCTTAAGTTGCCGAAAATAATAATTTATGGTTTATTAATTAATTACTGCAAATCTATGGGGGGTCGTCAATTATAAAACAAAACAAATTGAAAAAATTATGGGTAGTGTTGCACAAAAATGTCGTACTTCTCAAGTGATAAAATAGAAAAGATTGAAGGGTTTTTGATGACATTGATGTTGTCTAGTTGTTAGCACTTTTTTCCCCTAAGGTTGCCTTTTATCAAAAGTTGAGAATTTATATTAGATAAAAAATAGCTTTCTTACAAAAGATAACATTTTACAAAAGATAAAAGATACTTTGTTTTAAAAAAAAGGTACTTTTTACAAATAGGTACGGTTTTACCAAAAGGTACTTTTTTACGAAAAGGAATTTTTTACGAAAAGACACTGTTTTACAAAAATGCACTATTTAACAAAAAGGTACTTTTATACAAAAAGGTACTTTTTATAAAAATGTACTTATTTACAAAAAGTAACTTTTATGCAAAAAAGTATTTTTTTGCAATAATACAAAAATGAAGTAAATAAGATTTTATTTTAAAAGATTTATATGAACCTACACACAGTGTTGGAAAAAATAATAGGGACACTTGAAATTTTTATATTTCGTTTAACTTTTATTAAACTTAAAGCACAAAAATGAGATATTTACATAATCTTGAAGATAAATCTACATACATTCTCTATTAAAAAAAATGATAAAAAAAGTCAGTAGCTTTTCTTTCTTGAAAACACAGTTATCTTTGTAAAGTAGGCCTGGAAAAAATAATAGGGACATTTTATATTTTGCAAAAAACATATTTACGTTTCTTCATTTCAATGGCATCTTTAATTCTACTTCGAATTTCTTGCTTTTTTTTCGTTTGATTTAAATGGACCAATTTTATTTTTAAGCGGAGTCCTAAGGTATTATTTTTGATTTAGGTTTGGTGATAGGGATGGTCCATAAATAACGCGGACTTAATTGCGGAGCGCTTAGGATCATTGCCTTGTTTAAACTCCCACTTCGACGGCATTTCCCGACCTCTTAATAATCTTATTTTAATAATCACTTGAAGTAATTTTTCCTTGTACCCTTGGACCAACGCCAGATGTTGAAAAATATTCCCAAATCAAATTACCGAGTTTGACTATAGTTTAGTGTACCTAGATCAAATTATTTGCTGAGTGTAATCTTATATATGTCGCCCGCCCCGTCTTTAAAGAATATCAGATGTAGATTATGTCTTATACTTTTATACCATAAAGATACTTTTTATACATAAAAGATTATATTTTGTTACCTAAAACGCAAAAGGCGCTATCTGACATTTTGAAAGTTTCACAGAAGAAGCAAAAACTTTTTTAAAATATAAATTGATTAATTGCCTTAAACTGTTTATAACTTATTTTTCTTTTAAAACCTTCCAGTTGTTTTGACAATTGACAATGTTGCATATTATGCAAACTGGTAGTTAGGTCCTTTAGCGTTTATCGTATAATTCTTTTTAGATATGGTGCTTTGTTTTTCATTAATAAAATCGCTAATTTTGGTCAAAAAAGTCGATTTAAAATGTTTGGTTAGTTAGGGCCTTTTGCGTTTTAGGTAACGATTTAGACAATGTAGTTTTTGCAAAAAGGCATTCTTTTAAAAAAAAAAAAAAACTCTTTATTTTAATTGACTTCAAAGCAATAGAACATAAATTACCTCTGCACCTTATTTGTTTTTTCTTTCTTTTCTCCCCTTTTAATTATCAAATTACATTTTTGGCAAGATTTAACAACACCCTGCCATTCCTGTCTAAAATTTATAGTTCTAATAATATTTTCGTTTCATTTTCTTGCAAAAATTATTGCCTTCGTTTAATAAGTATCTACAGAAAAGTAGTTTTCGTTTTTGTCTCTTTCTAAATTAATAAATCAGCAAATGTTTGTCCACGAGCATGCAGCAGACAGACAGTTAAATTGTTTGTACAAAAAAAAATTAAAAATAGGAAAAATTGCAACAAAAAAATTCTATTTCCTAGTCATAATGTTTTATAAACTTCCAACAACGAGTACCCATGTACTACTTACTACTCACTTCTCCTGTTCCACGCACTCCCCAACATTGCATGTCATTGAGGAGTTTATTACTAAAATATGTACGAACTGAAAAAGAACGCCAGACAATTGGACAGACAGACTAACTGGCAGACACACGGATATAAGGGCGGACATTAAAATTTATTTTCTTTGGAAAAAGAAGGGCGAGAACAAATTTACAGTGCAAAAACAAAAAAGACAAAAGTTTACTAAAGAAAACAAAACATTTTATCACGTAGTTTTATCATCATCATCGACATCATACCCAACACATACAGATGGACAGACAGTCAGACAGACAGTCAGTCAACTCAACTCTACTCTACGATCCAATCAATTGTAGAAGGAGTAAAACGAATCATTGATTGAATTGTCAAGTAAATAAAAACTGGGTGTGATTCAAAACTACAAAACAATAAACACTATTTTCCACTAAAATGCCATTTCCAATTTAAATTAATAAAATTTTAAATTTATTAGTTAGGTCACTAATTTTGTGAGTGTAATGAAAAGTGTTGTTGTTGCGAAATTTATTACATAAACACAAAAACAAACAAAAAATTATTGATACTTAATTGTAGGAGGAAAAGCAGGAATTAAAATATTTATAAAACTTTAAGGAACATTCAAAAAAGGACCTAAATCTTTGATAGATTTCTTTGCCGGCTGCCAGCAAAAAAAAACGCCCCAAAAAAATTTGGGTGATTTTGTATAAGAAATATTAACCTTTTTTTGGGAGATTCTTCGTTATTTTTTGGTAATAAAAATTTCACCACAGTTGTAAACATTTTTGGGCGATGAGAAATTCTGCAATGAGATAGTAACAAATAAGGGTTGACGAACCTTATAAGACACAATTAAGTCCTTGGTTGGTTAACGTGACAGGACGTCCAAAAAACTAGGCGTGCTGTAAGTAGAGTCGACAGTGACTTCGTTTTGACAACACACAGCTTGTCACCAGTGCAATACCATGATACAAAGAAACCAATATAACGCATTCAGCTTTTAAAAATTACGCGTTTCTTCGCATCTACGTCACATCAGCGAATAAGTACAGCTAAATTATAGAAACACAAGCAAACAAACATGTGTATAATATGCTGATGTGACGTCATATTAAACAGCTGGATTTTGTAAACATGCGCAACGCCTAATCTTGTTACATAATTCTTGAGTAAATACTGAGGTGGCTAAAGCCAGCCCGTTGCGTGAAGATATTTCACCAATATCCCCGCAATATCTCAGATAGTCTTTGTAGAAAGTAATTGTGGCAGCATTCATTAAAAAAAGAGACCGAGTCTAATAGATTGCTAACCGATCGCCCAGTGACCAGTGATTACGTATACCAATCTCGAAATGTCCCTGCGACCGCGCTCAGAGCGACTCATCTCGTATGTGGGCAATGTTACCTTGGGTTGCCCTTCAGCCATCCAGTTTTTTTCCATCTATCATTAACCATATCCAGATAGTGTCTGAAGATTTCGCTTACGGTAGTTCCCAGGAATGTTGCGACTGGCAGACGCTGCGAAATATCAAAGGCAGCTCAAGTCTTGGCTAGCCAGCCTTCCTGTTCATTGCCGTAAAGGTCACTATGCGCAGGGACCCAAATTGAGGTAATGTCAGATAGGCTGCCCAGTCTGGATAGTTTTTCCTTACACTGGTTAACGAAAAGGGACGTTATTTTATGCGACCTAAGTGACAGCAAACCCGCCTGGCTTTCGATAAAAATGCCAATTCTGCCGCTAATGTTCCTGTTATGTAGTGTTATACATGCCTCTTTTATCGCCAGTATTTCACCCTGAAATACGTTTGCTTCATCCGGCTGACGGAAAGAGAGATTTATTTGCAACTCTTCCGAGAAAACCCCAGAGCCAACACCGCAGGTCAACTTTCATTCATTAGCCAGGATTCCCCTTCTCCATTCCCGCCTTAAATTTCTACTCAAAGTCTGTTTGGGGTATCATGTAGTCCGTTGGTCGTTTTAGAAATGTGGCTTGCTTTTGTAAGATCCTTGTACGTCCTCGTCTTCCAACATCCCGATGTAGAGAGCCTTAATAGTAATAAACTGTCAAAATCCTCATTTTTTGTAATTCTCGAACTTCAGAATTCTGAATCTCAAAATTTTGAACATTAAGAAGGCGGTGTTTGTTATACCATAGAAGAGAAAATCCTTGCGAACCGCCTAAGGCTGGCTATGCAAAGAAGTTTTAATTAGCTATTCGGGATTTTTAAATTCCGGATTTTGAATTTAGGAATTCAAGTTTCGGGCGTATGACCCCAACCCAAGTAAGTATGTATGTTAAAACTACTTTGCAAGAAATATTAAACAAATATTTTAAAAAAATTAGGTACTTTTTCATTAGTTTTTGGTCCCTTTTCACCATTTTTGTATAAAATGTCCATTTTTGTTTGTACATTTTGGGCCATTTTTCCGTTAGGCGATTATTTACACATTACTTTAGGTGATTTTTTTAGGATTATTTTGCTGGCATAGCCTCCTTTGTCATATGCATACAAACATATCGCACTAGTTCCTCCAAAGGGGGTTAACTCAAAATTTATAAATTTTCTGTAGAGACAAAAAACTGTTTTTATATATACTTTTATACAACAAAGGGGGATACACTTGTATTTTTTTTAGAGAAATTGATCTAAGATTTTTACAGTACGTCGAAAGGACGGACCACTTTATATCGATTTCTTGCAAAAAGTGAAAATTTAAAATTTTGAGTTGACTCTCTTTAGAGAAACAAGTGCGATATATCGATCAGTTAGCAGATTGTCAGCAGTAATAAATAGTACTTTAGTTGCAATTTTTAAGATTAGCGTATAAAGTATCTTTTTTCTTCAACAAGCTTTTATCAAAAAGTTTAATTTTTTTCAAAAGTTATTTTTTATAATGCATTTTTAAAAAAAAAAAATTTAATATTTTGGTAAAATAATTCGTTTTTTAGGTACTTTACAAAAAATAAATTTTGTTTTTAATTATTTCTTTAAATACTTTAAGCTTTAAACTTTTTTGCATTAAAAGTTAACTTTTTCCAAAAAGTATTTTTTGCTAAATATTCCTTTTTATTAGAAAAATACATGTTTATGCAAAAAAAAATCTTTTTATGTAAACATATTCAGGGGTGTCATGGAAATCGAAAACGAAAAACGAAAGAATTTTAAAAGTCGCTTGTCAATAAGATTTCTGTAATAAAAAAAATTTATGACAATTATTATACAAATATTGCTGCATTAAACATAATTCTTTAACAAAAATTTTAAAAATTAGATTAAAAGTTTATTAAAAAGAACTTCCAAATTCTTTCGTTTTACGTTTTCGATTTCCATGACACCCCTGATTGTCTGGGCTTAAAAAGGTACGTATACATCTGGAGTTAAAAGATCAATTTTGGTTAAAAGTAAATAAAAACTCCTGGAGAGGTTGTTTCCTTCTCGAATTTTTCCTATTAAAATTCAAAAGGAAAGAAAGCTTTTTTTATAATTGGGCTGATTATTTTTTGCATCAAAAGTAAAATGTTATTGTATAAAAAGTACTTTTAGTTTATTTTGTACAAACAAATTTGTTTTCATACAATAAAAGTACACTTACATAAAAAAAGTAAGTTTTTATTAATAAGTATCTATTTGTATAAAAAATACGTTTTTGTATAAGAGTACTTTTTTGTATATAGTGGGCATAAAGTATATTGATAAAAGAAGCTTTTTGAATAACAAGAAATGGTTGTGAGAAAATTATAATTTTGTATAAAAATGAATATATAAAAAAGTACACCATAATGAAAAGAACACTTTCGACCAAAAAAGCAAAACCTAAATACAGTAGTTTTGACTTAACTGCCTTTTGTTTAAGTGCACTTTTGACTTAACTGCACAAAATGAATAATTTTTGTCATTATTCTTTTAAATCCCATACAAATGTCTTCTTTAAGTGCACTTTCCATACCTCCACATTTGAGATAAACGCCCAAAAATTATGGAATTTTAAAATTATTTTCATACAAAAAATCAAAGCTGTACTTTGATTTAACTGGCCACAATACAAATTTTCTGTAATTATTCTTCGAAATCCTTGTTTACGTGCCTTTTGCATACCTGCATATTTATCATAGCTTTAAAATATTTTCATTTAAAACACCAAAGTTAGGTGCACATATGAAATAATTATGGTGGCCACTTGTTCATATAAACACAGGCCCGTTCTGCAACTCACTTTTACTCAAATCACGTGTTTTCAAATGACATGTGCCTACTGAAATCACACATGTGATATATTAGTGTCCCGTTTTTGTGTGTTTTGGTATGATCTTCAATTGCCGAAAGCACACCGAGAAACACAAAAACGGTATGACTTTCAGAATACCACAAAATCACACGTGTGATTTCAAAAGAACGTGCTTTGAAATCACGTGATTTTCAGAAAAGGCCCGATACCCAATTTTATAAAATTTTAATAAAATACCTATCAATTTATAAATAAAAACGTTTTTTATTCTTCTTGTAAAAATTTTACTTGAGCTGTACTTTTATGCAGGTAATCACAATTGTGTACCTGCATATTAAGGCACTTTTGATTTAGCTGCACAAAAAATCGTGTAAAGGAGGTTATGCAGCTAAGTAAAACTACTATCAAATATCATAAGCTTATCCTTAAAAGGGTTACATGGACAGCCAGCCAGCCGGAAGGGCGGGTATCGTTAGATCGATTTAAAAAGTGATTCTAAAAGGATCGATATAGTTGAAGGTCTAGGACCAATATTTAAAGCTGTTACAAACATTTAATTCTTTTTGCCTAAAAACTACTACTAATTCAAATGCTGTGTTAGACTGTTTGTCTTCCTGTAATCCAAACTAAATACCCAGCAGGAAAAAGAAGGAGTACGGAGGCCTTCTTGCTCTATTCCATACTCATATCTTTTTTACACACGTTGTCATTGCGGAGTAGGCCTTCCGTTCTCGCTTCTTTAGCAGGTTTATAAGAATGGTAACGGTACCAAAAAAAAATTATTTTGCTTGTGCAAAAAAAACAAAACAAAAAATGTTACTCCTTTTCTACTCCCTTCTTATAGAATAGAGTGTGGAAAGTGTATCTTATCTTTTATACGAAAGAGCATATGAGGCATTCTTTAGCCGTTAGATAAGAATAGTAATTGAATAAAAAAATTTTTTAAGCAGGCCTTTGAAAAGGCCTGAAGGAAGAAGGTCTTCTGAGTTTTCCCGCTGGGTATGTACACTTTTCTTATCGCAATTTCACATTTATTCATTAAGAATTTTGATTTTTCTCTATATGTTTTTATAATGTTTTTTATGCAACGACACATGACGACATCAAAATAATAAAGAAACGTTTTTAAAATGAGTTAGGAAAAAAATTTATTAAAAATAAAGTAGCCTGAAAAACAACAAACAAACTTAAATTAACAAAAAGTGCCGACAATGTAAACATTTTTAAAATTGCAGCTGTGAACAGAGTGCAACACCACCACCATCAAAGCAACTCACACGGACACTGCAACGTACAAAACTTACACGAGCTGCAAATATGTACTACTCTACTGCTACAACTTGCAACCAAGTAACCAACATTCAACAAACCATTATGAAAACAAAACAACAAATAAACCTCAAACAAAAACTACAACAACATCAAATACAAAGCAAATTTAATATAAAATGAGATTTTTGCTGAAATGGCTGCAGCATTAAAATAAAGAGTGAGTGGGGCTTTTAATGTAATTTGCTGTTGGTTGTTTACACATTTGTTTGTTCGTTTGTTTGTTGAGATGTTGCAAGTACGTCAATTGTGGTTGTTGCCGCTTTTTTTGCTGCCATTGCTATTACTTTGTTTAGGTTTAGGTTTTTGTTTTTTTTTTTTGTTCAACTCCTCGGACTGTTGAAATAAACAATTTGGTTGGGTTAATCCCCTTCATTTTAAATTGTATGAGTGTGTGTTTGTTGTTGTTGTTTTTATTACTTGAGTTTTAGCGCATGCGCAACCAAAAAGACTTTGACAGTAATTTGCTAAAAGTAAAAAGTTTTATTTGCTAATTTAACAAGTTAAGTTAAAAATGATTTAACAAGTACTACAAAACAAAAAAAAAATTTGGTTGAATTTTTTTTTTTTTTAGTTACTACATTATTTTTTTAGGGAACAAGTACGTAATACAATTTTATTTAAGGTATGAAGATTCCAACACAAACAGACGGAAAGAGAGATAAACAAAATGCGTAATTGATCGTATTTAATGGCACTTTATTCGTTAAATGGTTTTTGAACAGATTAAAATGTCGCTTTTAATTATATATCATGGGTTTAATTATGTACAAAGAGGTATGAATTATCTTAAACCGAAAAATTTATTAGGGGGATGCACTTCAAAGCAGTTCATACTTTAAATCTGTCAAAAAGAATAGTGGATTCTTACGATGTACATTATTGAAATATCTAGCATAAAATTATACTTTATTACTGTTAGGCCCAAATTTACAGATATTTTGTTTAATGATTATGTTTGTGTATGGCAACGTCTACTTCACGCGGCTTAAAACAAAACTTGAAAAAATTCAACTTTGCCGCGCGGCATCTTTTCCAAGTAATACCAAGTCTTAATTTTTGTGATGTGTGCTTTTTTTTGTACGAACATTTCTGTAAACAATGCTAACATTTTTACAATGACAATGCTATTGTCGCCCGCAGCCGCATGTCGCGTACATTGGCCTTCCTATTAGACCGTGGATGTGAAAGAGAACCTTTATAGTAATTTTTGAAATTTCTAAAAGTTTTTTGTTGCCGCCTGCATATCTATATTAAAAAACTTGCGACCAGAAAGAAACAGTGTTGTTTGTGTTGATCCATTTTATAAATTTAATATTGGAATCACAAGGTAGACTCATTTGGGAGTGTAGACATGCTGCTTTATAAAAGGAACCGAGTTGTCAAAATGGTCTTCATATAAAACAAAAACAATTTAACGCACACATGTACAAATTTTGGCTCATATACACGAAATTTGACGCTTAGGTTCCAACTAAGGGTTAACAGCTGACAAACATATGGGCCAACGAGTTTACCTTGTGTAAATATACCTTAATTGGAAAACTGTTCCTTTATTATGAAAGATGTTCATCATCATCGTTTATAGCGATTTTCAACATTTGTAAAAGTTGTGATTTAAATTAAAGGCGTTTAAATTGTTAAAAATGTTCATTTTACTTTTATAAATTTTTATAATAAAATAAAAATTATTCTTCTAAAAGAAAAACAACAAAAAGTTTATGGCTAAACAAGTTCAAAAATGGCTAAAAAAATTTGCTAATGGCTAAACTCATTTTATAATGGCTTTTTTTTTTTGTGGAGAAATTACTATTAGAAATTGTACACGGACGCTGCCACGCATCTTCGTTTTTTTTAGCAGTAACACCGTCACTTTTTTCTTAAGAATCTTAAGAAATAACAAAAACGTAAACAAAAACACTGCCACCAACATTTAAATTCAGGATTTTTATTGTAACCAGCCAGCCTGCCTGCAGCCGGACGAACTTCGTGAGATCGACTCAGAAAGTGATTCTGAGTCGATCGATATACTTAAAGGTGGGACCAATATAATAAGGTGCTACAAACATTAGCACAAATGCATTTCTCCACTATTATGGTAAGCAGTTTTGTAAGGGACAGAAGCACAATATCCCCTTACAAACCTGCTTGCAAGATGCATGATTTTTATATGCCGAATTCCCACTAGGAAGCACTACTTTTTTCCTCTCTGATAAAAAGCAATTTATTGACCGATTGTGTTATGAGAAAATTTAATTTCTATGTTCGGTAATATTTCGTAAACACATTCTAAAATCATTGCAATACAATCTGCTTCCATGTTAGGGAATAACAGAAGCACATAGAACATTGCTCGTGAATTGTTTCTTTAAAAAATTGATTTTAATTGTTCACTTACAACCTGCTTACTTATAAGAGATAATGCAGAATTTTTAAATCATTTTTATTAACTTAAATTAAAAATTCACTTAAATGGTATTCGCTTCTCTGCTGCTTCTTAGTAGTGTGTAATAGCCAACGCATATATAAGCGCTTATGTAGTTTTCGTGCTTCCAGAAAGCTAAAAAATTTTTTATTGGGGTATTACTTAGCTGTCGCCTTAGAACTACTTCGAATGAAGTCATGTTTTATTTGGACACAGTTATGGCAAGCTTATGGACTAATTTAAAGTGATCAATAAGTCGTGACGTCGAAAGCCCTTTGCAACTTATTATTTTTGGGTACTTTAGGCCCCTAGCTTTGTCTTGTAAGTCCCGTTCAAAATATCTTTAAAGATAAAAATATATTTATATTTCAACGGATTTTATTTATTTTTTTTTAACAGAAACTCAGGATTTTAAGCTATTTCATTTTCTCAGTTCATTGTATTTTTTGACGTTTGTTACATTTTGTTTCGACATTCGTCATAAAATGTTTGAGCATGCCTAATTTAAAAATTAGAAAAATACTTAAATCACTGCAAACTGTAAAAAACGGTTAAAACCGGGTGGAAAATAACTATTCGATCGCCCTACCTTTTGCACTATAATACTGAGTATTACGATATGCGGAAAGCCTTAATAAACAATTTATTATGAAATGTCAAAAAATATTTAAAGAAATTTCACAGTTGTATTGCTCTCGCCGTTTTTTTTTAATGGATTTTTAAGACGTATAAACCGAATGTCTAAATTCTTCTAGCCGTTTAGGAGGTACGAGGTTATAAAGAAATTTACATTCATACATACTCACGAAAAACAAAACCCTTCTGTTTACGTCTAAACTGAAGGCAACGGTGTTTCCAGCCCTGGGGTCTAATTAGATTGAACTTTGACATCTCGAGGCGGCACTATCTACAAGAAGTTTATTTTAAGTGTTAAATTTTAATGGCAGTCAATATTCAATATTTAAACCAAATTGTATTTAAAGCAAATTTCAATCTACCAAAGGTTAAATACAATTTGGATTAAAGATTGATGTTTGACTATTGACTGCCAGCTGTCGTCAATGGCGGTGAGTGTTAAACGGCAAACCCTTTTGAAGAGATTGAGTGGTTGCAATCGGAACATGTAGGTGTAACCTGTCCGTGAAAACCTTGGTTCAGTTCCCAGCTCATTCAAGAATGAAAAATTATCAATAAATTTTAATTAATTTAATGTTGTAAAGTTCCTTTCTTCATAAAAACAATTTAATAAAATTTAAATTTGACGAACTTTAGCCTAATTAAAATATCAAAATTTGGGCAAAAAAATATGTAAAGAAATTTCACAGTTGTATTGCTCTCGCCACTTTTTGAAATGGGTTTTTTTTAGATGAATACACCGAATGTCGAAATCCATCAAGCTGTTTGGAAGATACGAGGCTTTCAAAAAATTAACATCCATATATACCCACAAGATAAGCGCGAAAAACAAAACCCTTCATTGACATGGTTGTTTTTCCACTTCGCCCTTACTCCACAAGAAAAAACCTTCAGATATTTTTATTTAATTTTTATTTTTCTTAAAAATTCTAATATAACCTTTAAGAATTCTAATTATTTTATCTGTATTTTCTATTAAAACTAATGAATTCCTTTTCATTTATTTCGCAAACAAAAAACTGCTTTTCTAACAATTTCAATTTGATTTTTTATCTCTATTTGTGTTTTTCTTCTTACAGGTGCTTTCAGCGTTGGATATTTTACAGCCACCTCATTTGGATTTCTTCCAAGAAATGTATCCTTTTGATTAAAATAAAAACGAACCAAAATCCCATTATTTTTACTTCTACAGTTTTAGGTTTTCACAAAGATAAGAAAAGAAGTATTTCTATAAAAGAGTTTACAGTGAAATCTTTTAAAGCAAGATTTCAAAAGATCCGAAAAATTAAAAAAAAAAATATTTTAAATTTTACTTTGTGACCTTTAAAGAAGTTAAACTCTTGTGTAATGTTCATAAAAATTAATTGTCTATTAATATTTGGGAATTGTGTAATCTTTGCTATAGGCCTTCCCTTCAATGTGTGTTTTTTTTTAGCTGCATGAGAACTTAAAATGATAATACAAGACAGAAACATTGTTGGAATGAAATTTTTTTTGTTAAATTCTGATAGAAAATTGCATGAAATTTATTTTTTAAATACAGTTTCCGTTATATGTTCGCCGCGGCTATGAGATACAGAGTCCATTCGATCAGTCCAATACTATACATATAGAGTCAATTGTGGCTTGAAAATTGGCTTCCAATGCTTAAAGAGTTGATGGTTTGTTGGCATAAACTAATGACTTAACATAGCCCCTTAAAAAGTAATCCAGAGGCGTTAAATCGGACGAACGAGGGCAGCCAGTGAACGGTTAACTTCACAAGTTGCGCCGTCTTGTTGGCAGCAAATGTCGTTGATATTTAGCTGATTAATTTTTGGAAACAAAAGCGTGTAAACCGCACCAAACAGTCAATTTAAATGGCTCTAATGGTGATTGGTTAACGTCTTGAGGGTTGCCTTCGCTCTAAATACGCCAATTTTTGCTTATTGACGTAGACTACAATTTCATAATATGGCAGCTTGCCACCTCAAAGCAGAATTTAAAAACAATTGCAGCTTCCAAAATTGCTAGTCTAGACGATGACTATGTCAACAAACAGAATAATACCATTGGCCGCGTTAATAATCCTTGTCAAAATGCGTTTTCATTCAAAAAACTAACTGTTTGGTCCACATCATGGGACAAATGTGATACATATGTATTAACATGGTTACAAGCCCTAGGGCCTACTCCATGGTGGAGTAACAAACAATGCGCTTACCAATCGCCCCTCGAATGTTAGCGCAACCAAAACATCCCGGCAGCAATTTGAGTGTATAATCCGACAAGATTTTATAGTCGCCCCTTGTTTAGGAGCTGAAGCTATCTAATCTCCGCTGCTTTTGGAAAATTGCTCGCAGCATCTGCTGAGTAGCAGCAGCACCTAGCGATAGTCCTTCGAACTCTCCCACAAGTGGTGAAAAACTCAAGCCTTTAGTAGGATTTCCGAATATTTCTTCCTGCGAATTTGATTAGTAAATCTCAACCACCACGTTATTCCTGAAAGAATATTTTTAACAGAAAAGCAAAACTTCCGCAAAGACAATCTTCCTAAAATACAGAAAGTATTTTCAGAAAGAAGCATATTAGTACAAGTACGTGGCACAGTTTATTATCTCTGGTCAGCCGCGATCTGAAGAGATCGTGAAGATCTCTCGAGATCTGTCGATTTTAGATTTTTGCCAAATCCCAGCTATTGACTGCACCTGATTATGCCCCGGAGGATGTAAAACCAAAAGGTGAAATATTCTTAAGACGACTCATAAACCGCCGGGTCGTTATGGGCCGGTAGAATCATTCGTCTATATGTCTGAAGGGAGTGTGAAAACTCGATCTAAAGATTACGCGATGTACGCGTTAGCCGCGCTAGTCACATGCCCGAACTCATATTAAACCATAAATGCCATTAAATTATCTAATCAATAAAACCAACAAGTTAAACTTTTTTCGAATTCTTTTAATAAAAATAATAAAAAAAAACAAACAAAACTTTAACCTCCATATTCATAAACGATTATTAAGTTTAACAAACTCTTATTAAGGAAAATTTAAAAAAAAAATTTTGAAAATTTTTATGAAAATGGAATAAATTTAAAATATTTCTATGAATACCTATTACATTTTATTATAAAATAATAAGGAAAAGTCTAGAAACTATTTCAGTACTTATAAAACAAAACATGGTTTCCTCTTAACTTAAAAATTTGACACCCCAATTTCCTCCATTCAGATATGTGATAACAGAACTTCTCCAATCCGATCTCCATAAAATTATAGTTTCACCGCAACACTTATCTGCCGATCACATAAAAGTGTTCCTCTATCAAATACTCCGTGGTCTCAAATATTTACATTCGGCACGTATCCTACATCGTGACATCAAACCGGGCAATCTGCTGGTCAATTCAAATTGTGTTTTGAAAATATGCGATTTTGGTTTGGCTCGTGTGGAAGAACCCGATCAAACAAAACACATGACCCAAGAGGTTGTCACACAATACTATCGAGCACCCGAAATTCTAATGGGTGCCCGACACTATTCCTCGGCAGTGGATGTTTGGTCAGTGGGCTGTATATTTGGTGAACTGTTGGGGCGTCGTATATTGTTTCAGGCACAAAATCCAGTACAACAATTAGATCTCATAACAGACTTGTTGGGTACGCCCTCGATGGAAGATATGCGTCATGCCTGCGGTGGGGCACGTTCGCATATGTTAAGGCGTGCACCGAAATTACCCTCATTCTCAGCTCTCTATACATTAAGTTCACATGCCACACACGAAGCGGTGCATTTGCTGTGTCAAATGTTGGTATTTGATCCTGTAAGTGTTGCAATCTCAACTTTTGGGTTTTTTTTTTGAATGATTGAATTTTTTGCTTTTTTTTGTTAAGGACAAGCGCATTTCCGTCTCAGATGCTTTAGCCCACCCCTATTTGGATGAGGGTCGTTTGCGTTATCATTCGTGTATGTGTAAATGTTGTTTTACCACACCAGGTGGTATGCGTCAATATACAAATGATTTTGAACCCTCGGCCGGTCAAGCTTTCGATGACTTATGGGAGCGTAAATTGACATCAGTGCAGCAGGTCAAAGGTAAGTGGAAAATTTAATTTGAAAATAAAACAACTCTTTCAAAAACATACTTTTTGCAAAAAAAAAAAAGTAAAAGCCTTTCATTTTGAAAAAGTAAAATGTCGAAAAAGTCTCTTTTTATAAATGTTTCTGTGAATATCTCTTTTAAAACATGTCTAGTAAATAAGAGCACTTTTTTTGGAAAAAAAAATCCCATTTATAAATATACATTTTTAAAAAAGTGGAGAGTGGGAAGTGTATTTTGCGTTTGCGCTGATATTTGAAACACCTTAAAATATTGGTTCTAGTCCCACATTTTACTATACCGATCGCCTTAAGCCTTAAAAAAGACACGGAATGTGAAAATCCACATGCGCATGTGGCTCTGACGTTTTTGTGACGTCATCACACAACGGACAATATCCATTGTGGTTTGTAATGACGTCAGATTTATGTCAGAACCACATGCGCATGTGGATTTTCCCATTTCGTGTACTTCAGGCTTTAAAATCACTTTTTGAAACGATCTAACAATTTCCATCCGTCCGGCTGGCTGTCCGTGTATGCCTTGTGCGCAAAGTACAGGTCGTAATTTTTGAGGTTATTTGGTAAAAATTGGTACATTGGTCCTGATTTTCAAGAGGACCAAGCCTATTCAAAATAGTGAGAGTCGGTCAATTATTTTACATAGCCCCCATACAAGCTTCTTTCCGAAATAGAGTCTTTGTGCCCATAAACCATCTTATTATGTTGGTATTTAGATTACATTTGGGCCAAACTTATTTTAATGCAATCTCAATAATTTTTCCAAATTTTATTGGAATCGGTCCAGTTTTGATCATAGCTCCCATACAAATACTGCTTCCTCAATAGATTTTAATGTCATGACTTTCCTATAAATGTTGGTCTTGACATAAAAATTGGCGTCAATAACTTTTGCGATAGCTACTATGTCATGACAAAATGTTGTGGTGGTAGATCCAAAAATAACCATAGATCCCATATCTAACCCCTTCCTAATATCAATTAAAGGCAAACGAATCTCATACAGATGAAATCAAATTTAGCACAAAGAAATTCTTAATGAAAATTTACCTCTTAACATAATTTTGTTCTGGCGGACTCATGAATTCCCATGGGTACCAAATAGGGTACACTCTCGAAATTTGGTTTTCCAATAGTGTAATGTAGGGTCTCATATGGTCGTGCTTGACCAACTACACTTTCTTACTTGGTGTTTGTTGTTGTTCATTATTTGTTTTTAATTAATATTTTTTTTTTTTTCTTTAAAAATTTCCAGAGGAAATGCATAAATTTATAGCCGAACAATTACAAACAGGTCGTGTACCTTTGTGCATAAATCCCCAAAGTGCAGCATTCAAAAGTTTTGCTAGGTAAGTAAAAAAGTTTTTCAAATACTTTTCTATTTTTTTATTTTGTTAACTATCAAATATCCTACTTTTTCCTCTTTATTTTATACACTATACAAACAACTATTTAACAAATTTTTGCTCTACATTTTACTAAAACAATCTTTACTTTATAAACACACACACACACACATAAAGCATTTTAAATTTTCCAAACAAAAAATAAACTACCTAATTAGTTAATAATTTTGTTTTAATTAAATTAAAACTTTTTTTTATTTTTTATATGTCTATACAAAATAAAACCTAATAAAGCCAGTAAACAAAAATGAGATAAACTAGAATTTCTACTACAACAAACACTGCTGCTAAACCGCCCTCTTTTTTATCAATAAATCAAATTTGAATAAAAAAAAGAAAAAATTACTAAAAACCCAAATCTACAACAAAATAAATAAGATACTGAAAATAAAGTAATGAATATAAAACTGTTTAAATAAAAAAAAAATGAAAGAGAGAGAGAGAGAGAAAAAGAGACATAGAGATTAATATTTGCATTTCACAGTTAAAAACAAAAAATGACAAAAATTTTACGAAAAAAAAAATTTACTAGCCCTAAAGTATGCAATTATAGTTGCAATTGGATGGCACTTAAAAGTATGCAACGAAAATAATGCCAGATAAATAATGTTTTATAAAAACAGAAAGCAGTGATAGTTTTTGTATTTGTAACTGTAATGCATATGTCTATCAACCAACCAGCCATACAACAACAACTACACCTACAACATCAACAACAACATGGTGTATAATAACAACAATTGTTTAAATACAGACAGTGAAATACATACATATAAACATTTATATAAGTTGTATGTATTTACAAACTCTACTTTGTTATAGCATACTTTAGTGCTGTTGTCAGCATTTTTTTTTTTTTTTTTTTTGCTACAATATTTGCCGTTACTCTTTTGCCGTTTTAATCATCAATATTTTTGCCGAATAATAGGTCTGTTAACAACCAAAAAAATTTAAATTTTTTTTCTTAAAATGTTTTTTTTTGTGATAGTTGTATATATTTATTGTTTAAATACAACAGTTTTATTAAAGTACCTTTTGTACATTGTATATGAAAAGAGAAAATAAAAGCACAAACAAAATATCGCAAAAAATTGCTAGGAAAATTGGCTTTATACAAATAAAAATATAAATAAATATTTATGTATATAATAATGTAGTTATTTTTTTATGTTTGCAACTGTCAGAAAAAATAAGTTTAATTTGAATAAACATTTGTAATTGATTTTTATAACGAAATTATGTTTTTGTATTTAGAAGTGCTGGCTATAAATTACACCTGGTAATTAAAGCATACTTTAGGTTGTTTGAAACTAAATTTATAGCAGCATTAGTTAAGTGATATATGAAATACACACGTAGAATTCTTAGATAGTATTAAAGAGGTTTCTTTAGTTTTAAATTTCATGTAATGAACATAATTTCGAAAGTTTAACATTTTAAGTGCAAACCATCATTGCATAATTGAAGTAAAAAGTAATAACTCAAATTTGTCATAACTTGACTTTAGCTGTTAATGCTTGTGGGCAAAGATAGGTGTAATGATATCAAATGGCTGTGTTCTCTTATTTCAGGCCTCTATCATCTATTTCACTTGTGAAAGTTTTTAGAGATTTATGAGCATAAGATCATGTTAGTATTAAAGTTTGTAATAGATAATAAAGAAAGTCAAAGTTTTTAAATACAAACGTCTGTTTAGATCGGCACATATGTGTATAAGATGTTCGAATTTTTTAAATGTTTGTCAATTGTTTTGTTTTTTCAATTTTTATGCCCTTTTCTGAAGGTAAAATGCTATATATAAGTAATTTATACATCATTAATCTAAGACCCCATACGGTATATATATTCTGGGTCCTTATGAGAAGCAAACGCTTAACGATGTCCGTCTGTCCGTGTGTATGTTGAAATAGGTTTTCCGAAGACCCCAGAAACGATAGGGACCGAATTGTTATATATTTATGTAGCATTAACTCCGGTAAAGTTTGCTATTGAAATTCATCCAGATCGGTCCATAATTGACGAAGATATGAGCAACAAACCACGGCTGCCTGTAATTTTACTCATAAATCATCCTGTGTTGTTGTTTTTTTAATACTTTTTTCTATACATCTGGAGAACGGCAAGAGCCCGAGTTTTCAAATTAGGTACAAGCATCTTGGTAAAAAATGGGCGGGATTTTATAAGAAGAAGGACTCTTCCTTTATAAAGTTCTGTATACCTGTAGAACGGAAAGTGCCAAGTTTCCAAATTAGGTACAAACGTATCGGTTTTCAATGCACAACATCCCATGAAATTTGGGCGTGGCACAAACTAGTTTTTTTATATCTAAAGAACGGTAAGAGAAACATTTTCCAAAATAGGTGGGCTTATCATGCACAACGTCTTCAAAAATGTGGGCGGTATTGTAGAAGTGGGTGCCAAACTGTAGTGTATTTTACACCATCGATTTTGACAGTAAATTCAAAAAATTAATTTAAGTACAAATGTTGCCATATTTGAAAAGAAAACTTAAAGGAAAAAACACACGCAAAATGAACGTTGAAATTACCAAAATAATTTTACCGCATATCTGTTTGTAGAATTTACGGGCATAAGACATAGATTTATATGTTTCTGGAGAACAGCAGGAGTAAAAGTTTCCAAATTAGATATACAATATCCGTCAAAATGTGGTTGGGATTGGAGAAGTGGGCGTGGCACTTAATAGTTTTATTTATATCTCAAGAACATAACTTTCTGTTCTTATCGCACCATGGTGAAGGGTATATAAGATTTGATATAGAACTCTTAATTTTTTTTTCAAATTTTACTTAGTACTTACAGTAGGGAGATTTTATTAAATCGAAATTATTTTTTTTTATAATTTTATAGGTTCCTAAAATAAACCAGTTAAAATTTTCTCAGTAAATATTGCAATTGAAATTAAACTAAAACCGTTTGCGAGTCTTTGGTAACATCAAGTATTTCTTAATTTAAGCTGCCTAAAAGCAGACTGTAAATAATTTGTTTTCTAAATGTCTATTTAAAATCCTTAACAGTCAAACCTTAAACTTTCAACATTTTTGTATATTTCTCAGCAAAATTTTTTGACATTTTAAACCATTTAACTTTTTTTTTGTGTAATTAATTAAACATTAAAACATTTTTTAAACTATTTTGATTACTTTATTAAATGTAAATCAAACTATATATTTTTTACTAATTTTTTTTCTTATTTTGTAAATTGATATCCATATAATAAATTTTTTTTTTTTTTTTGTTGTAAAACATCCTTTACATGTAAATAATTCTAAAATAATTATAAATAAAATTTCATTATCTAAATGTCATTAAAATAACATTTAATATTCATAATAATTTACTTTTGTTTATTTTTATTAATTTTTATTGTTAAAAAAAGAAAACATAAAACATTTTGTTTATTTGTTCTAATTATAATAATTTTTAATTATTATTTTTAAACCATAGAGATTTTTATAGAGAATAGCAACATACAAAAAACCTGCCATAGATTTAAACAATTGAAAACAACTTCATTATTAAACTTAGTTAACGAAAAGTAGTGGCCTGCTTTAATTGATAAGAAAAAATAACTAATATTTTATTTAATTTAACTAGATTTATTGTAATCCAAAAGTTTAAAATCAAAATCTAACTATTTAAATAATATTAAAAAAAAAAAACATCAACTAATTGAAATCCACCACCAAAAAACATCCTTCAACTTTAACTCGGCATAGCAGCAGTGATGATTGAGTAGAATTTTATCTCTTGTCTTTAAAACAAAAAAAGCTAAAAACAAATAAAATTTTCCAAAAAATATTTACCTTTTAAATCCTAAATCCTTTTAATACATTAAACTAAATTTTTTTTTTAACTTTTGTTTGTTGTTTTTTGCAAATTATATTTAACATTTGTAGTATTTTATTTTTAGTAACAAAAATTAATTAAACTAAATCTGTCATTTAATTTAACTTCCTTTGGCGTTTTTATTTTTCACTAACTTTTTTATTTATTAAACAAATTGTAGTTTATATTCTAGTAGTTTCTAGTATTTTGTAAATTTTATTAAAATTAACTTTTAAGTAAAATTTATAATAATTGGCCTTAATTACTTTTTAACAAGAGTTAAAGTTTTGCATCATTAACGCTTAATTTTATCGTGAAGGGATAAAATAAAATTTTCTTTAAGGGTTTCATTTTCAAAGTTTATTTTCCCTTTAAAATTATTATCAATACAATGACATTTGCGAATTTTCCGCCCCTTAATTTAAAGGGCAACACTGCTCCTGTTAGCTTTCATCTGTCAATTGAGCCTGTCAACATTGTGAACTTTGTGTGATCGTTAAGCATTCCATGGCAAAAATCCATGAATTAGGCTACAAATTGCTCCGCAATCCGCCCCATTATACGGATTCAGCCCTGGGTGACTGTTTCTTGTTGCCAAACTAAATAAAGGGTTCGGCGGCAAAACTGTCTCACAAAGAAATGTCCTCAATATATCTTATTTTTTTGGAGAAGATAAAAAAATTAAAGAGAGGCTGCCTTGAAAAACCAATGTTTCTTTAAAAAAGTCACGGACTTATTGGTCCGCCCTCGTAAATTTAATTTCATTCTACAATTCGTGGTACTTCAATCAAGCAAATTTGATACTTTTGCTATTTTTATTAGTTTCGTTTTAAGGGATTTTCCAATTTCCAATCTTGTTGCATATCGCACACCTAGTTTAAAAGTGACAACTCAAAATTTTAATTTTTCGGGTTTCTATGCTTAAAATATACACAATACACTTGTTTATCCAAAAAAAATATCAGTGTATTTTGTTGTTGTTAACTGGAATTAAAAAACGTTTATGTCTTAATGTTTCATTTGGTATAAAGTTGCAATTCATAAAAGTGACTTATTTTTAGTTGTGTCGAAAATATAGTGGTAGCAGATCCTTATTTCTAAGTGCTAAATAGTCTTAATTCGAATTGTGACACTTTTGATAAAACAAATCTTTGTTGGAGTTTTTATTAATGAGACTTGTGTCAGTTTAGAATTTGGCAAAAGTGTCAAAACTTGAAAAGACTTCAGCTAAAGTGGCATAACTCCAAATAATTTGGTAACTTGCGCTAATAATGAATCATCAAAATGACACAACTAAAAATGGTTAATTATCTAGTGTATAAATATCTTAAAAAAATAAAAAACTTTTTAGATCATAATCTGTATGGATTTTCTACTAAATGGTCTACAGATTCGTTTTTAACTTTTTTTTTATGGAAAAAAATACAGTTTTTCTCGATTTCTGAAAAATTAAGTTTTTTGTGTTGAGTCACTATTGAACTAGGTGTGCGATATCTTGTTCAATATATAACAAATCTTATTAGCCCAAAGAGCGTGAACGTTGTGTCACAAAGTCTGGGTTCACACTATAAAAGTTTTCTTTCAGAAAGACTGAGAGAAAGAGAACATGCTTTTCTTCACTCCTTTCTCACCCATAACCTCAGACTTTCTAAAAGAAAACTTTCATAGTGTGAACCCAGACAAACAGTAGTGTAAATAAAACCCACTTAATAGAAATTAAAAAATGGAAATAAAAACGCTAGATTGGCCAAAAAAAAGCGCTGTCAAAATCGGATTTTCCAATTGCGAAGCGTTGACGCCGCGCTGTTTAGGGATGCTTCATACTAATTGTAAGGGCATGACAATTTTTGACAACTAGAAAGCGCGTGCTGATTTTGTATAGGTATGACTGTTAGATGTGAGAGCCTTTTTTTCACATGCAAAGCTTACTCTGCAAATTCGTGAGTTTATAGAAGAGAATGGAACGAAGAATGGAGGTGAGAACATACTTTTCTATATCCGCAAAATTGCTTCTTCTTTGTTCGTCGTTTATACAAAGTTGTATTTATTTGCATATTGAATTTGGCAAACAACAGCAAAAGGCACAAAAGAACACAACGTTTTTTAAACTTAACTTGGCGTGTGGAGAAGTGAAAGAAATTTTAAAGGAAGTTTGCAAAGGCTTGCCAGAGTATCCTTTGCGTGTGAAAAAGGGGAACCCCAAACTAGCTTGATCAGGCCAATTTGCTATAAACCGACGAAGACAATCAGTGGACTCTATATTTTTGGTGCCCCGGTAGACTAGCTGGTAGCGGGATAGTCTATCAGCACCTGGGTTGCGGGTTCGATTCCCGCCTGAGACTCTGGTTTCTTTCCTGCAGACAAGCATATAGCTTCGCGGGATTAGATTAGGAAATTAAAAAAAAAAAAAAAAAATAAGTGGTTGCTAGTTGTTTATCTATAAATTCAATTCAATTTTGGCTCCTTTTTTAGGCATACACTCAAAATAAAAATCAATCCATCCATACTCAAATCAATCCGAAGTGGTATTAATAGTTCGGTGAGTACGGATTTTCATGAATCAAGTACAGAAAGATTGATTCAAGTACGGATTTTCAATCGCAAAATAATTAAATTATCCATATTCAATTCCGATTTCGTACTTGAAATAATCCGAAAATGAGATTGATTTAAGTAAAACTAAGATTGAATCAATCTCAAAATGCGCTTGATTCAAGAATTATAAAATTTTTGTTAATCCGATTTCATACTTAAAATAATCCAAAAATGAGATTGACTTAAGTATTATAAAGTTGATTTTATCATGAATTCGTGCTTGAAAAACACCACAAAAAAAAACTAGAAAGAAAAAATTATTATGATTGATTAACTTATCCGTATTAAACCTTACAGAATGATAAAACACCAACATCATGACCGATATGGTTTTTACTTTAGAAATCTTATATACTAAATTAACCAAACATATAAACTAAATGAGAAGCAAGAGTTCAAATTTAGTTTTTACCCTTTGTGGTACTGGCCAGTCCTTTTTCAATGTATATAGAAAGTTAAAACATGCGTAAGCCGGAGAGTTAAACACAACGAAAAGTTTAATCTTTTTTTTTTTGAGTACGACTCGTACTTAAAGTAATCATAAAAAACTTGATTTATCCCGAGTGTTTTTCTTCCTGTGTACTACGAGACGTCATTTCTTTACCAACCAAACAATAAACTTCAAGAACATCTCCAAAGTTCTTATAAATGTGCAGGGAAAAAGTCAAACGACATTAATGGCACGATATTCAGAAAACCCCTTTCGGCCAATAAACGTTATTTTAAAAGAACGCCAAAGCAAAAATTCATCATGAACATTTCCGCTTTATGGGCAAGAAAACCACAAAACGACATTGATAAGGCGGTCTTCGGAAATGTACTGAGAACATTTCCGATGTCGGTGAAAGTTTGCATGGATCCTCGAACGACAATATTGAGGTCATTAAGAGCGGTACTTTACAGATCACTGTTTACTGCTCTTGGCCATTATGTAACATTGTGAAAATAAACGACACATGCATTCAGAACAGCGTTGCTTAAAGCCCCCTTACAAATCCCAAAATGGATATTTAGTATGAACGATTTGGAGTTATCCCTAAAAAAAAACGTCGAACTATTGAACCAATTCGTCTGTAGTTTACCAAAATTGCAGATAAAGACCGCAGGTCTATCGCAAATCAGCACAATCCTCGCCATAGCTTTAATTTTGCCCGACTGGTAGGCTCGCTAAAAATTATATTTCTAATATCCTTGTGATGAACATACACTCCTCCCCTTTATGAATAAAAAACTAAACTCATAGAAATTGTTTTATTTTAATTTAATAACTTCCATTCCTTATTGGAAAGACTTTCACTTGAGGGTAGTTAACACTTTCACAGAACTTACTTAAATGATAAAATGGAAGAATTGCTAAAATATCAATAGATAAAACTAATGCAATGACTCCTTATTTTTTAGGAATTGATTGTAAAATAGCATATTCAAATAAAAAATATCATTCGTGTTGAATGTGATGTGAATTGGAGAATTCGCTAGTATTACAAATTGTGTACGTGCTGCTTTCATTGGTGTTAAAAGTATTACCCCATGTTCAAAAAAACATTGCAGGTTTATAACAGGCTTATGAAACGAATTCTCTATGAAAATTTGTTTAATAAACCTTTTATAAATCAAAAATATTTTTTATTTGTTGTTGGTTTGATGTGTTTTCTGTATTATTTAAGCCTCTGATTTGATCTAAATATTTATAGATACGAGTTCTGCAACTCCGTGCACTTCCCTGCCTATTTTAAGGCTTAAAAAATCTAGCCTATTTTAAGGAGCGACAATTTTTTTAAATATAGGTAAATTGCTAAGAGCCTTAATCAAACAGAAATCTATTCCCTACTATTATATGAAGTAAGCAAAACGCTATATGATGGTTTTTTGTAGTTCGTAATAAAAAAAAAACAAACAAAAACTGTTGCATAGTTTTAGGATTATTATAATCAAAATTTCGTTTAGTTTACATTTCATCTAAAAAATCTTTAGGATGCTTGAAAGGATTTTTGTTATTTTAAATTTCTTTAACAATAATATTATTTGATTTTTAAATTTTTTTATATTAAAAAAATTAGTTGTGTTGTTTGTGCTTTTATTTCACTCTTTTTAATAGTTGTTGTATTTAGAGCTAAACAAAATTTTTATTTAATAACGTATTTTAAAATAACTAACAATATTTTCTCTTTTTTCTGCTGTTTCTTTTTTCCTTTTTTTTTCTTTATAGTTCAACAGTAGCACATCCTTCCGAATTGCCACCATCACCCCATCAATGGGAATGACGGCAAAATGAGGCCATAGCCGCCTAAAATATTAACAACAACAAATATTAAAACTAAATAAACAAAAAAAAATTAAGAAAAAATGCAGCAACTACAAAAAGCATCAGAAATTTGTAAAAAAAAAAAATCGTAAAATTGATTTTATAACAAAATGACTAAAACTCTGCAATGAAAAACTTCAACTATTAAAAGAATTACAAAAACAAAAAGTATGCAACGATTTATTTTTAAGTTATTTTTAATAATTTTCAAGAATAATTTTACAAAAGTCATTACAATAAAGAAAAATTCAAGGAAATAAGGAAAAAGGAAGAGAATATACATAAACTTCAAAGAACATTAAGAAAATTAACTAAATAAAAATTTAGAAAGTGTAATGAAAATATTTTAAAAGGAGTTTAAATTAAAAAAAAAATAATAAAGCAAAGTTAAAAAATCATTCCACCACCGATAATTTATAAAAAAAAATAGACGAAAATTTAAATTAAATATCGTAAGAAAAACTTTAAGTGAATCCTGCCCCTCGTTTACGCAAAATACCATTACATTTATTTTACAACAACAACTAGTCTTTAATAAACAACAACACAACAGCAAACTGAAGAATTCGTTCATAACAAAAACTGCATCATATTTTAAGGAGTTGAAAAATAATTCAAAATAAGACAAACTAACAAATTCAAACTAAATGATAAATTTAAACTTGAGTTTAAAAAAAAAGAAAAATATTAAATTATTTAAAAAAAAAACATTTACGCAAAATAATTTGTAAGCGTATTACAGAAAATTAATGAAAATAAAAAAAAAACATACACAAAAATTAATAAAATTTTATTAAGAAACAAATAACTTTTTATGTAAAAAAAAACCATTATTATAAAGTATATATTTATATTTAAATAAACCACTACCAACACACTCACAACACCTTCAGTTATAAGAAGAAAGTATTTGTTTTTTTTTATATAAAAAAAAGTAATAAATATACATATATATTTTTTTTTTAAATATAAAATTCAAATTAATAGATAAATTATGAAAATATAGTAAATCAGGTCATTTTGAAACAACATGCAAAAAAAAATAAAACAAAATCACACATACATACTTTAATTAATTAATAATAGTTTTATATTTCTAGTAAAATAACATATAAATTATTAATTTAAATGTGACAAATAATTTAATTACAATAAAATCTCATATTAAAAAATTTAATAATAATTAAAGAGCACTTTGGTATGAATTTTTGGAAAAAAAGCAACGTTGAAAGCTCGCTTTAACGTTGCCATTTTGTAATGTTTTTATATTATGTATTTTAGAAAAGACGATTTCTGTCACGGGCTCCAAGTGGTCTGCGGATCACCATTTGGGAATCGTTGATTTAAACGATTTTCTTTTTTACAAATTTTTCAAGAATATTTTAATAATTTTAGTATTGCAACAGAAGTTTTTTTGGCAACACTGCTTGCATTGAACTCTATTCTGTTTGCCGATATCTGGTTTAAATCAACCCATAAAATAAATGGAGTGCTCTAAATTTCCTTATATCACTGATTTGCTGCAATAACTTCTTAAATCAAAAATCGCAAATTTTTAATTAATATCACTAATGCATAGTGATGAAGTCTTCTCATCAGTAAAATTATTCAGAAAGTTAAATGTTTTCTAATAGCCATGTTCAGCAAATTGAATTCGAGTGAAATTAAAATCGAAACAGTTTCGAAAACTGTCCTGTTTTGAAACTCTGCAAAGTATTCTCTTTTGTATACATCATAATTAAAATATCTCTACCAGAACTTTAATTCGAATCAGGAAAAATCAGCGTTTATTTTTAAAAAATTTAACTAAAAATCTCTTTCAATTTCACACGACTTCAAATTCCAAAACATGGCTGATAGTTTTATGTACTGCTTGTATAAAAAGTATGTAATGTTAATTTTTCTAGAAAATTTTTATGTTTTTTTTTTAAAAACTTTTTCCAAAGTTGTCATTAAATTGTTACAAACTTTAATTGAAAAAAAGAGTTCTAAATTCGGCCATGCTCTACAAATCGAATTCAAGTGAAATTTTAATCGTAGATACATACATATTTTAAAAATTTTCCTTTTTTTTTAATACAAAAGAATATAATTAGTATTGTGGATAATTTATTGAACTGTTTATGGTTTTTTATCCAAATTTTGATAATTTAATCAGGCTAAAGTTCATTGAATTTAATTTTCATTAAGTTATTTTTTACAAAAAAAGGAATTTTACAATATGAAATGAATTAGAATTTATTGATAACTTTCATTCTTGACTGAACTGGGAATCGAACCCAAAAATTTAAAAATTCTGCTTAAAATTAATATTTATGTATTTTATTCTTGAAAGTTATTGCAATCTTTATTACGAAAGCTTTTTCTTTTATTAAAAACTTTTTTTAATACGAAAAAACCAGCCGAAAAGAATTCACATAGCGAACATATTTATCGATAACATTGAAAATAAAATTTGATTTGTCATAGCCATTGTCATATCACAAACAGCTGACTTTAAAAAGACGCATTTAAAAGTAGAAAGTAAAACTACTTTCACGCGTTAATACGAATATACATTTTATGCGTTTTGCTGTGTAAGTTGTCACATGCAAGAAGGAATAATCTAGTTTCTTTAATATTTCGGATCGGTCGGAACGACTCCGCAATAGGAACGATTTTGCCTAACTCTACACATGATCAACAAGAGGGAAAAAACTCAAAACTTGAATTTAATATCCAGTAGCCGCTTTATAACCAAAAAGTAGACAAAATGGCATGACATTTTTACAGCTGGTAGATATGAATATTACGTGTCGATTTTTTCCAAAATGCGAAAATATAAAAATTTTAAGTTAATACCCACTAGTTGATCAAGTAGACCAAACCAACGCACACATATGCAGATTAAACAAAGTTGTCAACACATTACTCAATCACCCATATTTTATAAGTCGATGTCGTCATATATTTTAAAGGCCCAACTATACTAGGCATAAGTTGGCTTAAGCATCTGTGCAAATACACGTTAATAATATGTGTCAAACCATATTGAATACCTTAGGAAATTTTTTGTTAAGTTTTATGAAACTGTCATTTGCTTAAGCAATGTGCGAAATCCATCGCACATTCCCTACGGAATCAATTATGTTTTGATTTTGTTTTCTCAAATGCATTTGAGAGCCTTTTTGTACATTTTTTTTACAGAAGCTTAAGAAAGCTCATGCATTTTATAGTTGGGCCTTAAGTTGTCACATCAAGGCAACGACAACATCACTTCGACGATAATTTGGAATTTTCTAAGAATGTTGTGTCGATGTTGACTATTTATCAATAATCTGACGTTTAGTGTTAAGTGTTTGTTCAATAAATTTATGTCGAAATAATTTTATTTAAAAAGTATGTTTTTGGACGTTTTCTCATTGGTTTTCTAACAGCCTGTTCAACGAATTCTAATTTTTTTTTTTTTGTTTTAAATGTAATTTTCTATGCGAACGTTAACGTTCGAAATCGTTGAACAGGCTGTAAATGTCTCATTTGCTTCTATTCTGTCGCAAAGCTAACCGGCACTCATCTGCAAAAAATTTATTTGCGTACAGATAAATTCAATCAACTGACTCCCAACGTTTACAACCATTTTGAGAGGTGCTGCGAACTGAAAATGAGGTTTTTTTTATAGGTATATTAAGAAAACCAAAATTGTTAACGGACAGTTTATCGGTCTAATAAATTTTTGTCGACATAAGGTTACAGGCTGTTTGTCGATAAATTGAGAAAATGGCCATAAAAGTTTAAAAAAAAAAACTAAAATAAAGTATTGATCCGAACGGATTTGGTTCTTCAAGTGTACATTTGGTCGAAGTCTTAAATTTATTTTTAGTAGAACTGTAAATTTTAACAATTAATAGTAAAGTTTGGGACCACAAGTCCCTATAAATTTGCATTTTTTTTAAATTTCATTAAAGAAATAAATGTATCTTCTTTCTAAAATTTCTATAACTTTCATTTGAGTTGTCGCAACATTTCCTGTTGACTAAACAGAGTCTTTGCTACTCGACGTCGACTTAAAAGCGCTGTAGAAAATACCAAGTGACTGTCAATAGTAATCGATTGCTGCTAAAAACGACTGAGAAAATACAAATATTGTGCTGTCGAATTTCATACCAGGGGTGATTTTTTTTTTTTTTTTTTTTTTTGCAATATTAATCAAAAAACTTTGATTTTATCCAATATAATTTAAATCTATGCACAAAGGAACTTTTATTGGACGATAATATTGCATATGTGTGGCTTTCTTTAAACTCTTACTCGTGCTTACACATGAACACTTTTGTGTTAATAAACTTTTATATGTTTACTTATAATTTTTATGTTTTTGCCTATTGTAAATAAAAGTAAAAAATCCCCGTCCGAAAGCTAAAAACTAAATTAAAAACGTTTGAAAAGTCAAATAAAAAATTTTAAAGTCACAAACAATCCACTTCTTTTGTGGATATTAATTTAAAAAAATCATAAAAGGCTTTTCGACTAGATGAAAGTATGTACTCAAAATACTGTTCTTCTCTTCCCTCTCACCAAATAAACTCCAGATTTTCCAAACTTTTAAAGTGTAAACCGAGACAAAAATAAAACTCTTTGGCTTTAATTTCATGTAGAATCATTTTTCTTATTCTGAGAAAATCGCTTTGCTTTAAGTATTGAACAAGGCGAATTCAACTACAGGTGGTGTCGGAACTACAACAACCCAAAAACAACAGAAACAACATAGGGTTTTTTGCATTGCATTGTGAGTGCCATTAGCTCGAAATGTCAACCATTATTAGCAAAACACTAACAAATCAAAACAAATAAGCCCGAACTGTCAAAATCAGATGCCGTTTCGACACCACCTGTAGTTAATTCGCCTTGGTATTGAATAGTCCTTGAAACAAACAAATTTATTTTTTTTTTTTGTTTCTATTTTTAAAATTCACTGCCAATAAGTTAAAGAATTGCATTTTGAATAACTTTTTTTTTAATAATTGTTTTTAATTCCTTAAATTTTATGATTAATTTATTTTGCTTTTAAATGTTAAATTTGTGGTCCTTTTTTTAAATATGTAGTGAAAGTTTACAATTTCATTTAAGTGTTTATTTTTTTTACAAAATATGTCTGTTTGACAATTTCGAACGTTAACATAGAACGTTCGCATAGAAATTGTTGAACAGACAGCTAAATTAAATTAGTTTTTATGTATATCATAACAGACTAACATAAATCGGTGCGTCAAGAGTCAATTTTTTTAGCGCCTTGCTTTAAATCTAAAATAAAATAAATTAATAAAAGCGTCAACGTTGTGTCATGAAATAAAGAATAAATAAATGACTTAAATATAGCTAAATTGACATTACTTTTTAACAATAGCAGCCAACAAGGTACATTTACACAAGTTATCAGCCAAGGCGAACTCACTTTTCACGTGGCGTTGAAAGCACAGCAGCAAGGCAAATTGACACAAGGTGACCTTAGCTTGCTACGTAAACAACAGCTGTTAACTAGTTATATGTCGAAATGGTATACCTTTCTGGTGGTTTCGAGGAATCTTTCATAAATTCTATATTTTTCACTTAGAATTATGAAACTTAACACGTTGTTATATTATTACATTTTAAAAAACACAATTTTAAATTAAAAAAAAATAGCTAATTTGTTTAATACAGTGTTGTATGATTTTGACACACTATTGAATTATTTGACAGTGTTGTATTCGTTTTCAAAATAAGACCACCTTGTATGAATTTGCCTTGCACAGCTGAGATACTTTTTTTCTTACTTAGAAAGAGAAATGTCAAAAATTTGTTTGGGTTTTCAACATATCGACCAACGAAAGCAACAAAAAAAATACAATGTTTGGTTTTTGTTGTTGTACTTGTTGTAGTATTGTCACCACCGTTTACATGAATTCGCTTTGGTATCAGCGCGCTGCAGCGCTAGAGAAGCCTATGTTGGCTGTCCTTTTTTGTTTATAGTTTTATATGTCAAATTCATGTCTGCAATATATCAAACCCATATAACTACATACAAAAATAAAAAAGGGACAGCTAGATTCCTAGTTCTGCTTTCTTGGTCAACGTCCAGACTTGCAATTTTTGTTGCTGCACTATTTTTAATTCTGCTTTTAAATTGCACTAGTGTCCAGGTTATGAAGTTCTAGGATTGCAATTTTTGTATTTTTATCAGGTTCTTTTTTTATTTAAATACAAATACACCTACAGCCAGCTTCAAGTTAAAAAATGTGAGATTTACGAAACAAAACAGAATTGCAGAGTACATAAAGCTGAGTAGCCCTCTTTTCACCTCTCTCACCCATTAACTTAAGAATTGCTGCAACAAAAATTGCAAGTCTGGACGATGACTTGGCTGTCAAAATCGAATTTCTAATTGCAAATCGTTTACCACACGCTATTTCGGTTTGCTTCAAACATTTTGTATGAGCTTGATAACAACATCTCATACTTGTTCATACCACTGTTTGCTCTTTACAAAGTTATCAAAATTACACACAATATTTTGAATTTTATATTTAATAATAATATAAATTATTTAATTTTTTTTTGTTTGTTTTAAATATTAATTTGCCAAATTTACCTCAAATTCTTTAAAAAAAAAACTAATAATTAATAAAAAAAAAAAATTATGTATAAAAAAAATAATTAATTGAAAAAACTTAAAACTATTAAACGTATATAAACAAACAAACAAGCATACACTTTATATGAAAGTATATAAACAAATACAAATAATTAATAAAATAAATGTAAAACTTAATTAAAAAAAAAACTACAAAATATGTAGATGAAGAAAACAAAAGCAAAATTTAGAAGTAATTTTTATCGAGGGCTTATTTTCAAAAAGTGCTATCTGCAATTTCTTCGAAAATTGGTGTTTTATGGCAACTTGCTCACCAAGGCGAATTCATTACAGGTTATATCGGCACTACAACAAGTAGGAACAACTCGTACAAAAACCTCAAGCAATTTGATTTTGTAAAATCATTGTACAAGGTCAAAAACAGAAACAAAGATTTTTAACAAAATGTTGACATCCAACTATTATAAAGCTGAAAAAAGTTATCAGCAGGGCTTTTAAGACCACCTGTAATGAATTCGCTTTGGAGTTCACTTAATGAATTAGTAACTGTAATTTTAATTTAAGAAAAAAAAAATATTTCCAATAAGTTTTATTTTTTTCTTTTAATAAACTTTTTGTTGTTTTTTTTAGTAAAAAGTGCTGTCTGCATTTTAAAATATTTGTGTATATAATAAAATAATGAAAATAATTTTTACAATATCTATAATTTCAAATTCTGTAACGTGTTTCTTAATATTTTACTTTTCCATAATATTTTAAAAATGGTTTTCTTAGAAAAAAAAAATTAAAGTCTCATATATAATTTTAAAAATTTCTATCGGTCATACCTATAAGCGCGAATATATGGAACTTATTAACAAAATAAGCATATCGAGCTCTTACCGCAAAAAAAACCTTAGGCGACAAAAAACACAATTTTACAGGAGCAGATTTTTTTATTATAGTCTAGGTTCACACTATGAAAATTTTCTTTCAGAAAGTCTGAGTTTTTTGATGAGAGGGGAAGAGAACATGCTTTTATTCCCTCCCTTCTTAAACTTTCATAGTGTGAACCTAGACAAATTTCATAAAAGTTTGAAAGTTGGCGCTTAAGCTAAAATTGTTTTTACTATAAAATCGTAACGGTACCTTATAAGACCATAATATTTTAGTAGATGATGCAATGTTGCCAATAAATTCATTTATCAAAAAAAAAAAAAAAACGAAAATTGAAAATGATCTCGCTTAAGCTATTTTGGTGGTAAGCGCTCGACATAAATGGCTTAGACGTTGTTTTTAAATAACATTGTAAAAAAAAATTTAGTTATTTCTCTTAAAGTCAACGAAATAAACAGTTTTTCGCTCTCCTGTAAAATTGTGATTTTGCAGATAGCGCTTTCTAAATATAAACCCTCGATATGTTTTTTGAAATTTTTCTAAATTTATATTTATTGTTTATTTTAAATATAAAAAGAATAACAAATAATTTGCTTAAGTAGACTTTTTTGTTTCTCTTACGAAAACTTTAAAGAAATTCATAAAGTTTATAAATTAAATTCACTCACTTACACACACACACACATTATGCGCTTTTTAAAAGTGTTGTGTTTTTTTTAATTTAAAGGAATTTTTTATTTTTTCTTTTAAAATCTACAAAACACAACACAATTTTTAGTTTAATTTTTTTTTTTAATTATTAATTAAGTTTTTAATTATGATAATTATTTTTTATATAATTAAGCTTGTCATCTATACATTTTATTATTATGATTGTTTACAGCAATGAATTTAATTAATTCAATAATGCAATTTCATTCATTTAATTTATACCTCTTAAAAAAGAAAACAAAAAACAAACGTAACTTTTAAATTAATTATAATAATTATTGCAAAACAAAAGAAGAAAAACTGTATTTAAGGATTCGGCTTCTCTATTTAGTAATTTAAAAAGAAGAAAACAAAACAATTTAATGCTGCTACTATTTATGATTAATTACTATAATTAATTAATTTTTTTATTCTATTAACAAAAAACAACAACAAAACTACTTAAATTCATAAAATGCAAAAACAAACAAAATTAAGAAAATAAAATATTAATAATTATTAAGTAATAAAATAAAATAATTATTATACAAATTTTTACATTTACATTACATTTAATAACATTAATAATACTTTAAAAAGATTTACTATTATTATTATTATTATAAATTAATCAATTAATCCATTAATTAACTATTCTTTTCATAATAAATAGTTTCGTTTAATACACAGACTGATTTCATATTAAAAAAAAAAAAACAAAAAAAAAATATATATATAAAATATGCCCAAAACGAAATTTTTAAAAAAATAAATAATTACAAGTAAATTTTATTTTGGTTTTTTTTCTTTAACTGCCGTTTCCACCAAGTTCAGTTAAAATTAACGATTACTTTAACTCCCAGTTAACAATATGTGTTTGACTGTTATAACTGAACTTTAATTTAACTCTTTATCAAAACCATCTTCTGAAAATCGATTTAGAGTGAAATTTTACACTCTTTTATATACTTCAAGCTTAGAGTACCAAATATCTTTACCAAAACTCTTAAAATCAAGAAAAACAACGATTATTATTAAAAAAATGATTTTTTAGCTCTCCCTCGATTTAAATTTCACTCGATTTTGATTTCCAGAATATGGCCCGTATAATTTATTTACCTATAATTTCAAAAAAAATTAAAAACTTTTAACTCTTTAATCAAAATATGTCAAAATAATTAAGTTGATCGAATGAGATCGAATTTTTAAGTTTTTCCTAAAATAGCTGCAATTTACAAACTAACCGGGTTTCGGTTAAAAATTAAACAAATATGTAACAAATTATTAAAATAAATCCGGGCTTGAAATAAACAGAACATTATTTAGCGAACGTCTCAGAAACCCAGAAACGATAGCTATTTTTTAGTGTTTGTGTAATTATACATAACCCTTAATACCGTTACAGTTTAAAGTGTTATATAGTGTTTTGTTCTTTTTTATAAAACAAAACAATTGTAGTGGTTCTGTCGACATACATAACATTTGTATGTTCTATAGTGTTTTAATACCCTGCACCACAGGTGGAAAAGGGTATAAATAAGTTTGTCATTCCGTTTGAAATTTCTACAAAATTGATCTAAGACCCTATAATAATATATATTCTGGGTCCTTATGAGAAGAGAAGTTGATTTAGCGATGTCCGTCTGTCCGTCTTACGTTTGATATGTGTTTTCCGGAGACTCCAGAAATAAAAGCGGCTACGTTGTTTTACATTTATGTCACATATAGTCCACCACTTCTTGCTATTGAAATTCAATATCCAAAAAACCCCTTGTGGTTGTTGTTTTATTTAAATGTGTTTAGTTTTAGGCATACAAACCCATACACATTTGTGTATGTACTTTTATGTATTTTAAATTAACGCTTCTTCAGTAAAAGCATCCGTAGCCGAGTTGTCTAACTAGCCGCCTGTGAATCGTGAGATTGCCAGTTCGAATGTGAATTGTCCCAGTTTTCAAAAAGAAGTTTTTTTTTTATATAATTTTTGTATGTCCTAAAAACGATTTTAAAATTATAAAACGAATTTAAAACATCAACTTTGGCCAAAGAGGAAATGGTCTTATATAAATCATATTCTTCGGCATTACGAAATGAAAAGTTGGCGTGGCTCAATTAATATTATTTATATCTAAAGAACGAAATTTATATAACTTCTTGTTCTTATCTCACCATGGTGAAGGGAATATAAGATTCGGCATAGCCGAATATAGCACTCTTACTTGTTTTTCACTGATAAAGAAACGATCAAACAAAAAACTTAGCAACGCTTCTCACTAGCATTGGTGTTGTTGTTGCTTTGCAATTTGCACGACCACAGCAAGAATAGCTTGTGACAACAATGCTTGTGGATGAAAAAAAAAGAACGCAATCAAATGTTCTCCTCATCTCTTTGTTAAGTTGGATAAGAACAGTATTATTTTTTGTGTTCGAAGATCACAAACAGAGAAAAGTTTTTTTTTTATTTACACAGAAACACTATTTGCGATTGCGTTTTCCACATATCTACCGAACCGAACACTAAAGAACAGTATATAATGTTTATATCTAAACAATGAAATATAATAAACAGAAAAAAGTAAAATTAGAAAAATTAATTAAAACTATTTAACAATTGAGGCAAAGCCGCGAATAACGTTGTAAATGACAAAATAATAATTTTTTAGGAGAATCGAGATTTCTTTTTTTAAACCATTTCTTATTTTTTCGAATGTCTTCAATGAATCATATAAAAGGCAATAATTCTCACATTTTATTTTTTTTTAAGATTATTAAAAATAATAGAAACAAAAACTTTTATGTTAAAAATCAAGAAATTTTAATTTCAAATTCCATGCCAATTTAATGTGTAATTCGGTTTTTTTATTTGAAAAACGTTTGATATCCAAAAACGCCATTACAGCTAAAGCGTTTTTCCACTACGAAAATAATCATTACTTGTGACTTTTAAAATGTTATTCCAGGTTTCACAACAGAAAGTGTATTCTTAGAGCGTTTTTCCACATTACCTGCTCTGGAGCGATTTTTGAAGGTGCGCTCTTTTTTTCTTGTTATATATGTAAGAATTTCTACTATTTATCTACCTTTTATTTTTATTGTCTTTCCAATTTTCCACATGAACTTTCCTTTTTGTACCTCTGTTACACTTATCACGAAAATGCTACAATAGTTTAAGAATCTGGAATAAGAGACGTGACTCGAATAAGATCTCTAATCAATCAAAAAAAAAGTACGATAATTAGGTTCCAGATAAACTAAGGGATATCGAACACTGATTTTACTTATGAGAAATTGTGTTTCAGCAAGAGCGCATGGCAGAACGTTTTTTCTGCTTAGCTTTTACGCTGATATGCCATACCTAAACAAAAGCGCCAACGTTGTCTTACAAAAAGTAGTGTAAACTCTCTTGTTTAATAAAACCCACATAATAAAAATGAAAAAATGGAGCTAAAACCGCTAGATTGACCAAAAATTATCTAAATTGCTATTATAAATTAGCAATAGCGACCAACTTCATTTTTAAACGCGCTGTAAAAATTGAATTTTCTAATAGCAAAGCGTAGACGCCGCGCTATTTCGCGATGCTTCATACAAATTGTATGGGCAGGGCAGGGCAGGACGTGTTAGCAGTCTCAGAAATGAGAATTTAAGTCGTTACGAAAAAAAAAGCGAAAAGACAAAAACAAATTGAGAATTTAAAAAAAAAAAACTTTTAAATTGTGTTGTTTGCTTTGCAAATAAGACATTAAAAAAAGAGTAGAATTCCAGCAAAAAAGTGTGCCCCAAAGAGTTTTTAAAATTGTAGACTTCTATCTAAAAGCCTCAGTTGTTTCCTTATTTTTCCAATGCTAAATTCTTGAGCGAAATTTCTATTTGATTTATTAGAGACGAATTATCAATGCAATTTTATATGAAATCAAATGCTTCGTTTTTTTTTTCAATGTAATCCACACTTAATAGCGTTAATGTTACATTAATTTTTAATTATAAGGAAGTTTACCTCTTAGTTTGAGTATGCGACATTTTGTTACAAAAAAAGCACTTAAATTGCAATAAACCAAAATCAAATTATGGCAAAAAAAAAGCACTAAAAGCGCCACGAAATAAAAAAAAACCTAAAAAAGTAACCTATTTAAAAAAAGAAGTTTCGGAAAAAATAAAAGGGTAACGAGACCAAAAAAGCGTCATAAAATACCCGAAAAGCTTAAAAATGGCACCACTGGATTTAAGTAGTTTTTTTTTAGCATTTCCTTTTTTAGAATAAAATGCATAAAACCAGATAATAAAGATAAGTTAAAATCCCATTCAGAAATTTCAAACAAAGAATTTAAATTTTGACATATTTTAAGAGTTTGTTAAAAAATTTTTTTAGAATTTAATTTTTTTTTTTTTTTCTTTTTACGGAGTAATTTTTTAAATCTCTTAACTACCTTGCGTTTAGAATTATTTCATATAAAATTTTTTGAATTTAAAAAAATATTTTTCTATTAAAGTGAAGTGCAAGGCAAATTCAACTACATACAGGTGCTGTCAAAACGGCATATTATTTTGACAGTTCGAGCTTATTTGTTTTGATTTGTTAGTATTTTGCAAAGAATGGTTGACATTTCGAGCAGTAGAAGACACTATCAATAAAATGCAAAAAACCCTATGTTGTTTCTGTTTTTTTTTTTTTTTATTGTTTTAGTTCCGACACCAACTGTAGTTGAATTCGCCTTGGTAAAGTGTTTTAGAAAATAACCCACTTGATTTTTTTCAAAATTACATATTTTAAATTTGATTTGTAGTTAGTTCAAATTCTTTTTACTTCAAAAATCTTTGAAAATAATTTTAAGCTTTTGTAAATTTTTTTGTGTTTTTTTTGAATTTAAACAAAAAATTCTTCATTTTTTTTAACATAAAACACAATCACACCCATATCTGGACGACACACTGCCCCCCCTCCCAGTGAAAATGTAATTTCTTTTTAATAAAACTGAATATTGAAAAATTACAATTTCAAAATAGTTATAACAAATTAGTTGAACATTTTATAGAAACATTTTTTTTTTTTTTTTGTAGAATATAAAAAAATAAATTTCTTTTTGTAATCTTTATTTCAAATTACAAGATTCTTTTTTTTAAAGAAAATGCATTGAGATAAAATCTTTTTTTTTTTGACAACATCAAATTAAGATCGATCGATTTCATTTAAAAGAACATTTTAATTTTAAATTTTTTGGTTCTAGATAAGTTAAGACTGAAATTTTATGTTTATTTAAATAATTTTTCATAAAATTAAAATGACAAATTAAGTAAAATAGTAAAAAAAAAAGAAAAGATTCTTAAATTTTTTTTTATAATAAAATATGATGAAGATTTAGAAAAATTAAAGGAAATGTAATAAATAACTATATAAACTAAAGTGGTGTGTATGTATGTATTATTATAAATATTAGAACATAAAAAAATAAACCACGGCTGAAAAAAATAATTTTTTTTTTTTTTATTAATTTTTTTTTCGATTAATTGTAAAATATAAAAAAAAGTTATTATTTTTTTCCCTAAAAAAGGGGCGTTTTTAGAATTAAATACTTATAAATTAAAATTATTCAAATTAAATAACCAAATTATTAGTATTGATGTCAATATTTAAATATTTTACGCACAATATTTAGAAAAAGAAAAATTCAAAATATAAAAATAACTACAATTTCCTTTTTGTCTGTCAGTTGATATTTTTCTAATAACAAAAAAAAAAACCTCCTTCGCTTTTATTCAATATTAGAATTTGTAGTTTTTTTTTGTCAAAGAAACCAAACAAATTTTAAATATGTACTAAAAACTTTCTTGCAAATTGTGTAAAAAAAAAAAAAATATTGAAAATGTGTTAAAATATGTAACAAATTAAAAATTATTATATTAAATAATTTACTAAAACAAAAAATAATGTAAAATATTATAATACAATTACAAAAATCAATTATAGTTCTAGATAATTGATTCCATAAAATCCTCCTCTCCCCCTTTTTCTGTTCAAATGTTTAATAACATTAACAAAAATATCCCAAATAAACAAAAAAATAAACAATGCAAATATTGTTAAGGAAAAATTGTAATTAATCTAATAATTTTTTTATAATTAATGGTGAAAATTTGATATCAAGTTTAATTTTGATTATATCTTAAAATTAACTTAAATCAGAGAAAACCATTCACAGTCGTTAGGAGCCGAGAAAAATCTAGGAAGTATAAATCTGAATTCAACCGTTTCATCTTTTGATGCTCAAATCTTGAGTTTTAAGGAGAGAGAAGAAAGAAGAAAGGGGGTTGGTACGGAGATGCTTGTACTCGGTCTGTGCTTTTTGTGTTTTTTTTTTACGTAGGTATACGCACAACGATGGCTGCATGCAAATTTTTTATTTTCTTTTTCTCTTTGATTCGCTGTAAATGAAATTGTTGTTGTTTTGAACCGATTTCTGCGTGTGATCTTATTGGCATCTTCAAAAGGAAATTGAAAGGAAGTTAAGCATGAAGTGTGTGAATTCAGACTTAGGAGGTTAAATTAAATATTCTAGGGGCCTAACTTTGATTATCGAAATCGGAAGAGTAAACGCGTAGGAACTGTATTATAATGTTATTCAATTGTTTCGAGGGTTGTAAGATGTCCTTGATTTTTTTTTTTTTTTTTTTTTTTAAATTACAAGAATTTTCAGTGATTGTCAAGAACCATAACACATGCAACACTGCGTTTATAAAGTCTGCCCATATAACCTTCTTATTCGGACTATTTTAAACGAAATTACGGACGTGCCTAAAAATTTTAAAGGGTGGATTTTCTCTAACCAGAATATTAGACTAAAATGTTACCACCCGCAGGTCGATTAATGCGACAGACATTTTGAATGTTGGTACATCAGTATCATGACAAGTGTCAACATTTTTGACCCCATGGCACTTTTCATCATTGGATGACAGCCTTAACATCACTTGGCAAAATTATCATAAGGTGAAATTGTAACATCAATGGGATGGCACATCGGCATCAAAGAAATGACGAATCGGAGTTAATTTAATAAAAAATTTCATCAGTGCGATGACTCAAAAACATCGGAGAAATTACGCATTAGGCTCGATATAATGACAAACTCACAAACCGTCATTAAATTGAATCATTGGGGTTGACTTAAGTCAAAGTGAGAGAATATCATTACTAACTTACCCGTTACACATGTATGTTTCACTTTTGTTGTATTCCGCTCTTTGTTTACAGAAGAACTCTCAATTATAAGATACCAGCAGCATGCCCGATTTAATGTATTTAACTAAATGATTTAAACAAATAGAATATGGGAATTTTCGCTTCTTATTTTAATCCTTGTTTACAGAAGAACTCTCAATTATAAGATACCAGCAGCATGCCCGATTTTATGTATTTATCTAAACGATTTAAACAAATAGAATATGGGAATTATCGCTTCTTATTTTAATTTTAAAACATGAAAATAAGGTTAATAATGCACTAAATGTGTCATCGAATTGATGTCACTGTAGTCATAGTATAGATGACGCATAAAAATGACGAAATTTTATGACGACGTTTGGCATTGGATTGATGTCACTTTTTGTCTCATTGATGTATTAACATTGATGTCACAATTCTGCTGATGCCCTAACATCATCAATATGAAGATGCATTTTTCAAACAAAATGTCAAAAATAATTTCCTGATTTAAGCTCAACTTGACATTGACTAATAGACTCAAGACCAAATACAAAGATCGATTAACATTTTTGAAAAATTCCAGATATTAAGGAGTTGTGTGATATTGTTTGTCACCATCCACAATTTTTTTTTGAAATTTCGATTTTGTCAACCTAATTACGAATTAAAAGTTTCCATGGAGTTTTTTCACTTCTCCCATTTTTCCTATTTAAATTCAATTGTAATAAATATGGGAATTTTTATTCATAATTGCGTTGTATATCGTTTTTTCTTTCATCCAATTTTACTTTTAACAAAGATTTACGCTTTATTCTTAAATGTTATTCAACTAAATAATTAAAAAATAAAATTAAGTTAATTATATATATCACTTAAATGTAAATAGCTCAATTTTCTTTGTTTATTTTTCATAAACAAATTAGTTTTTAATTTAATTTTCATATTACTTTTCATAAATCTAATTTAAAATTTATTTTTCTAAATCATGTTCATTAATTTTAAGTTGATTTTGTTCAATTAATTCAACAATTTGTAGATATATTTCTTATTTAATTTAAGTTTCCATTATTAAGTACACTTTTAAATAATTAAGTATTTGAAACTACTTAAAGCGAAAACATACATTTATTTTCAAATAACATTAAGAAAAAATAATAAAAAAAAAAATTAAATACAAGATATTACAAAATTTGTTTTTTATTTTTTAATTGGTTGATTGATTAGGCAATTCATAAAGTGCTGTGTTGTGTCGTATTGGTTGTATTTGCTATAATTTAAGTATGCCACATTCGTAAAATTAAAGCAAATACAACCAATACGACACAATGGAACACTTTTGGATTGCCTAGATTTGTTTAAAATACCATATTTTTTTTTAGTATTTCTTTAAAAACTAGCTTAACCCGGTGCGTTTTGCTAGCCCGTAACAAATCTCCATATATGTATTTTTAGAGTACATGGTAGTCGGTATAACCCCTGTTTCAATACCCATACTTTTTGAATAGCAACACACATGGAAGTAGTTCATTCAGGTGGCTTATTCTGGCAGCCGTGAACGAATACTTTTTCGATTCGAAAGCAAATTTAATTCTTATTCTTTCAGTCGATAGTAAAGGAATCGAAATTATTTTTTCAGTGTTGTGAAAACTCAAATAAATGCTTTACAACACTGAAAAAATAATCTCGATTCGTTCAGGACCGGCTGAAAGAATTAGAAATAAAATTGCTTTCGAATCGATTAAGTATTCGATCACGACTGGCAAAATTTTTAGCCCCAGATTAGGTTTATATATTTTTCCTGTTATCGTTCTTCAGATATACAGAAATCTACAATGTCTTCGTAAAGGTAGCCACGCCCACATCTTTAATCCTGCCTACTTTACTGCAGATGTTGTTTATTAATAACAACGATTTTTGTGTTCAAAGTTGATTATTTTTTTTAAACTTTGCCGTTCTCCAATTTTTGTTGTGTATGGATATCTAAGCTTTATGTACCAATTTTGAAAACTTTAGCGTTCCCCAGATGTACGGAAGTCTATATCGTCTTTGTGTGGGATGTGCCTAACCGACTTTAAATTTTCGATTTTTTTTTCTTTCCAAACCTTTGCGTAGCAATTACGAACAAACCCACGAAAGGAAGTATCAAATTTCGTTAAGTCGTTTTCAAGTTTTTGGCATCCAAGCAAACCACGATCCAATTTTATATATTAATGAATTATAAATAAATGGAAATTTGAACACTTAAAAAGCGTTCTTTTAATAACAAGTCCTAGGGGGAATATTTAGCAAATGTAACAATGAAAAACTGATTTAAGCAACATGAAAAAATAAATTTTATTCAAAAGATCAAAACTTGGCATTAACATTTTAAAATGTTTTTGGGCATATGGGTACCACCGCACCTGTTCTCGACGAAACGCATTCTGGACGTCCACTTATTCGAGCATTTCTGACCGTATGTCAGAAGTAACACAAACAATATTGGCGCCCTCAGCGTCACTTGTTGCTGGCTTATCAAATCGCACAAACTTGGAGACAAATTGAAATTTCCTTTACTCGAAATCAACCTTTTGGCCTAATTTTTGAAAAAATAACGTCAGATAATGCCACCAGCGTGTTAACTGCACCAAACGGTTCAATTTTCTGCATGTAAAGGATTCTAGTGTAGATTGGTCCCACTCCATATGCTGCAGTTCAGATGAACGATTTTATGCGCTATAAAAATCATAAGTCACCTTTAAGTTCCGCGAATCGATGATTAGTTTTTAAAGTAAATTTCAAAAATCAAGAAATAAAAATTGGGAATTAAGCACGATTAACAAAATCTTTTTAAATAAAACGTTAATGTTAAACAGGTGCAATTTTATTTTGTTTGAGTAATTTTTCTTCATCTCAAGCGTAGTTTTGAATTTTGCTATTGGTAACACTGGATTAATGTCACATTAGAAAATTAAATCAGGGATGGAAAATTTAAAGGGGCTACACTCTTTTGCGATGCGAATGCAATTTCAATACGAAAGCTAAATGCCAACTTGGTACTATCTTTAACTTTTGCAAAATTTTTGAAAATCAAGCAACACTGGCAATAAAATTTAAAAATGGTGCAGTTTAGTTTAACTTGAAAGTTAATTTGTAAAAAAAAATCTTAAATTTGAAAATTTAAATAAAATAAATGGGAGTGATTTGCGAATAGAAGAAATAAAAACATGCGAAAGACAAATGCGCAAACGCATTAAAGAGTACCAAATCACTTAATTTGGTATCATTTTCTTACGCATTGCAATAGAGATAAGCCCCCAGATTTATAAACAGTGTCCTAACAAAAGGCCACTTTTTGAAGAATAAAAGTTGTTTATATTTAATTTAATGGAAATTGTGATTCCAGTTGTCCCGCATTAAGTAAGCATGTGCACTTGCAAGTGCAACCAAATTAATCACTAGAAATAGTGAACATGAAAAATGCACTATTCTTGCATTGTCCTTTAAACTTATTTTAAACAACAAACTTAAATAAAAAAAAAAAAATATTTTTTCATTATATGCACATATAACGCAAACAAGCAGGGACCGTAACAATTTTGACATTTAGTTCAAAATAAACCCCATGAAACTGACTATTTAAGACTAGCTGTTATTAATTTCTGTAACAAGTACGTTATAAACGAAATTTTTATTTTATATTGGCTTATTTTATTATTTGAGCTTTTTGCTATCTCGACTTAAGATGTTTTGTCAAAATGCCACAGAAATATATCGCACTGGCACAGTAGAGACAAAAAAAGGTATACAATTTTAATTTTTTTTTTGGCAAATACTATAGAAACTGACCTACAATTTTTACAGTTGGTAGATATGTCCACTGTTTAAAGTGAAAATGTGTAAATTTTGAGTTGACTCTCTTTAGAGGAACCAGTGCGATATAAGAATTAGAAATTTGTGTTGAAGTCAAAATTTTAGAACTTGTCAAAATTTTAAGCCTAACATTTTACATAAATATCGTTGGTCTCATGTTGAAATTGCTACTTTATGGGAGAAGGTTAAAACACTAGAAACTGAATGTATCAAAATATAAAATCGCTTCTGCAATTGCTTGTAAACCCGTTATTTTTGATACTACTCGATATTATTCGAGTTAGGGCCTTTTTTATGAGACCAACGATATGTATTTTAGCTGCATTCCCACAAAATCCTGTCAAGGGTTCTATTTAACACTAGAAAAGTTCTAAATATTTGTATTTTTTTTTTTTTTTTTGGTAAAAATTAAAATTTAAAAAATTAAACATTTTTAAAAGGAAATTTTTTTCGCGGACCCCTTTTTTGTAAAGGACCTCTAGGGACAATGGGTCTCCATTTCGAATCTTTTAAAGCAAAATTTAACAACACATCAATACTATTAAACTAACAATCACCATTATTAGCCTAAGACAGTCCCTATCAACGGCAATGACCAATATCGCCGTCATAACTTGTCCCTACCAAACCCAAGTAGCATGCGGGTTTTCCCACGTCATAGCCAGGCCATACAGACCTTTGCAAGAGACCGAGCAAGAATTCTCACTCTGCTATCTCTTCTGAGCCATCCTGTTCGACTCTCGTTTCATGAGAGTTCTACGACACCCAAAAGACAGCTTTGTTTGCAAGGCCGTCTGCGGTTTGGTTTCCCAGGCACCCCTGAACACTGGTACCCAGGCCAGCTTTACCATAGAATGTTTCACAATTTAATTTAGAGACATTCGGCATTCCACAGGTTTCATTAATGTCGCGTAAACACTAGCCAGAGAAGCAATGGCAGCTTTCCTGTTCGTTAATATGCATATGTCTCATGAACCAACGTCCGTAGGGTCGGCTCCAGAAATCGCGTATGGTTAGTATAGATTTTAAAAGATTTATTAATTTTTTCTTTTAATTTTTTTTACTATTTATTTGTTTGAACCAATAAAGACCACAATCATTAAAAGAAAAGAAAAATTAAAATTTAACTACAAAATAATCATCAAGTTAGACGCCCCCTATGGCTACTTGGTGGTGAGCTAGCTAGTCAATTAGTTCGAGGGTTAGGGGTTCGATTTCCGCCATAGACCCTCGTCTGCTTCACTTACTATTGCTCGGTAAAATTTATCTATCTAGAATATAATTTATAATTGTATTTGTAACATATAACAATTAAATAAAATAATCATTAAATAATCAATTTATATTACAAGGAATTAGCAACTCAACTTTAAATATTAATGTATAAAATTTAAATTATATTAAATTATTAACAATAAAATAATACATATAACAACAATATTTTCTAAGAAAACAATATAAGAAAAACACTAAAAAAGTAAAATTTGGCTTGAAAAAAAAGAATGAAACAAAGTTTTATTTGGTAAAAAAAAAATTATGAACAAAAAAAACAAAATTGTGCTCAGGACTTATGAAATAGAAATAACAAAAAACCCCATTAAATAAACCAAATACAATTTAATAACCAAGAAAAAAATTAATGTAAATAAATCAAATAAACAATGCAAAAAAAGGCAGCTCCTTAAAAGAAGGATTTCTTTATAAATTTCTGGCCCAAAATCATATCGCAGCGCGATTTACAATGAAATCCAACTTTCTAAAAAAAAAAACCTTAAAATAATAAAAAACAATTAATTTTTACATTCCACAGAAATTACAAAAATATAAAATTAGATGATACAACAAAAAGTAGCAAGTAAATATGTGTTTAAATTTCTATAAACAAAAAAAAAGAGTAAAAATTAATTAAAAATTATAATTAAAAAAAAATTATTAATAAATTAATAAACAAGTTTAACATAAAGGCTGTTTGTAGTAGTAATCAATATTAAAAGTAATTTTAGTAATTTATGTTCTTTCTTTTCTTCTCTTGTCTAAAAATTTAATTCAAAAACAAAAAAAAATAAAAAATATACAGTCAAGTCAAAAATTTTATCACCACCCACTTGCAATAATTAATGGGGTAACATAATAAATAAATAAACACTTGAAGAAGAAAATTGTATTATAAAACATAAATTAAAAAACTTTTCTTTGTTAAATATAAAAATTAACGAAATTTTTGTTTCAGAAAATACTAAAAATGTTTATAAAAACTATTTACTTAATTTCAGTGTGGTACTATTCAAAAACAAAATAAATTATAAAAATTAATACAAACAAAAAACCCCCAACAACAGAAAAACTTTGTGATTGCTTAATTAATTAATGTTGTAATTTTTCTATAAATCATTATAATTATAATAAAAATAAGAATTAGTAATTAAGAATTGATAAATTATAAGACATTTTGGATTTGTATATGTGTATTTGGATTTTTACTACAAAAAAATTTAAAAAGAAACCTTAAAAACATGATTAAATACCCGATTGAAAAATTCAAAACTTTTCCGAATATGGGTGAACTTAGACTTGTTACCATAATGGCTACTTTAAATGTGGCCGACCGAATATCTTAAGTACTTAACAAAAGTTTTCGATCATCAGCCGTATTCTTTATTTCTCGATTACTAAAATGCCTTAGAGAATACAAAATTAAAAACTTTAGAGACGACATTAAAAGCTAAAATTGCGGCGAATTTAATTTAGCAATGCACGTTACAGAATTCGTAACCAAAAATCGCTATATCAGCTTTATAGATATTTAGCGATAGAGATTTAGCTTTAGCGAATTAGGGAATTAGGGAATACGGCTGCAGATCTCTTTGTGCAATTCTTTTATTGTAATGGAGATCTACTCTATTGCTGATCGTTAACGTTAAAACTTGTTTATCTAGTCCGATTTGATTTTAATATCTGGGTTTTTACAGAATATATTTATGGTAATTATTTTGAACGGTCAAAATCCCTGAAAATCGTAAATATAATATTGCATGTTTGCCATGTGCGACCAATATGGAGGCAGAAACAACAATTTATACGTTTTAAAGGTTTTTTTAGTTTTGGCAGTGACTTGTTATACATATTTTTAGCAGCGTATACACTACTCCAGCAAACTGGCACAAACAAGTGATGTTAATCGAGCTTTAAACACATACTATACAAGCATAAACATAAGTTCCCTTAGATATGATAAGGAGCATAAGGCCTCAATAAATTGCTTAAACATATTCCTGTCTTGTGCTTCACTCTAGCTTTTATGCATTCCATATTTTTCTTTTGTTTTTACTCTATGGCATTTCTTGTACTATCGTTCCATGACCTTCTCTAAGTGTGGTTAATCCACCGCCCTTTACGTCTTTTTATTCCTGTGGCTAAAGGCTGTTAATTGAAGTGCTCTCATAGCCAGCTCTTGGTTATTACCCTCGGCCAGAATATTCGCAATATCCTGCGAAGACATCGATTTACTTGGATCTTCTGCATGTCGCAGGGACAGCGTTCCACTTTTCACAGCCGTAAAGTTAGCTTTGTGCGCCGTGAAACAGAGGGCGAATTTCAGATAGGTCGAAGTTTGTCGCTTTTTTTGCATACGGTAGTTAATATCCTCACCTGACCGCAGTTTTTGAAAATTATGCTTTCAAAATAACAAAAATTACTCACATCTTCTAATTCATTATTACCTATTAGTGCTGGGAAACTATCGATAGTACTATCGATAGTCTTAAAATTTCGAAAATATCGATAGGAAAAATATCAATATCGATATTACTATTATTTAAAATACAGCTATGAAGACATGTAACAGCAGCTATACACACACACAGTTTTTGACGCAAGTTTGTACTTGCTATTATTAATGCGCGCTGAATTACAGCAATGAATAAAAGCAACAAGAATTGCAGGTGGTATGGACTGCTTAGCTGTGATTTTTTAGTGCTAATTGAATGAAATTTGTATATTTTTACATTGGGACTGAAATGTCAAATATTTTTGTAATGTTGTAAAAAAATGCAAATGCAAATGCAATTGCGAGCACGGGACGACCATTAGTGGACTAGTCCGCTATATTAATTACCGTTATATATCTTAAAGTCCCTGCTACTTCGGTTCCTTCAGAAAGGTGCTTATCAGCAGCACAATTTATTAAAAACTGTCATCTAAAATTACGTGCGTACATACATACGTCGCATACGTTCAATAAAGGGATATAAAAAACTAACTGTAGTGTGATAAAAAAAACCAGTTAAAGATTTCCTGCACGAGTACAAACATTCAGTCGATAGTTATATCGATAGTATCGATGGTGAAATCTTTACTATCGATAAATATCGATAGTAGAATATATCGATAGCATACCAGCGCTATTACCTATGCTAAATAAAGATTTAAAGATCCCCTTTCTTTGTATGCTTGTATTCAGTATTAATTTCTTTAAACATTTTGTACGAATAAGATGTTGCAAAATAGTGCGTACCGCATTTGTTACGAATATTATTTTGAAAATAGAAATTAAAAAAAAAAATCGGCGTCACCACAATTAAAAATAAAATTTTATTTGTTAAAATCAGCTGATTTGTTTTAATTCTGCTTGTGACGCTTACAAAAGGAGAAAGTAAACATACTTTTTGCATTCAACGCGTTAAGGCATCCTACGCATTTGTGTATGCAACTTGGTCCGTAGAACTACACAGATTCTACTTTTTTGACAGCTGTGTTAGATGCAAAAAACCGTAGAACGCATGGTGTAGACCTCCATCTTAAGTTTCTAGGGATATAATGGTGTTTCGACAATGTCTTGAGCGTTATCGCGCTACAATTGCTGCAATTCTACTTATTGACATAGACATTTAAGCCAAAGTGTGTGTTATCACTAAACAAAATGGTGAAATTAAATTTATCCATGAACACAAAACTGTCAAAAAAAGACAGTGCTGCCAATTTTTAGTTCTTCGCCTTAAAAAACACCGTATATAAAAAACGATCAGCAGGACGAATGCATTTACCTGTTTGGTAAACCCTGCAAAAAACGTAACACTTGTAATTCAATAATTAAAATAATTAAATTTTCTTTTTTAATATACATTCTAAATTTTTTTTAATTCTTTTTTCCAAGCTCTTATAAAACAATTACATTTATGTACATAAAACTAAATTTTTTTGTAAATTTATTCGTATGGTAGTTTTTTTTTAACTGAGTTTTCTTTTATTTCTAATATAAATCAGAAAAAACTAAATTTATTACAAATAAAACATAACGAAGAAAAGTAATATTTATAAATTATAAACAGACTTGAAATTGATACGATAATAATCCATTTAAAAATTATACCGACATGCAAAAAACTATTTCAATATTATTTATCAACAATGAGAAAAAAAACCAAGTCCCTTAATTCCAATAAAAAATTATATATAAATGTATGTGTATTTAGATATAAATAACTGTAAAAAGCAAATAATAAACGTAATATAAAAAAAGGATCTAATAAACATTAAACAAACACACATTTAACACTTTAATACACTAAAAAAACAAGCAACCAAACAATAAAGTATGCTTTCAAATTTAAATAAAGAAAAGAAAATTCTTGACGAAAAAAATATGTATAAATTAAAATAAAGAAATAAAAACAAAATTATAATTATGAGAAATTTTGAAAGTTTCATTAAAAACAAATTCTGAAGACAAAAAGTAAGTAGAAATTTATTATCATAAGTTTTTTTTTTTATTAACAAGTCAATTTTTGTTTTTACGAAAATAACGTGTTTAATTTCTATGCAGTGAACTGTCTTATCGACTTTGAGTTATATTACCAATTTCAGAAATAGATGGCGCCATTAAATACCTGAAATGCCAGGCATGGAAAATTCAATGCCATTGTTTTTGTTAAGCTCTTTATACGTACCTAGGTTGGCAATTTCAGTGTCGGTATTAAACTACATATGGGCATTTCCGTCAAAAGGTTCACCGTGACCGAACATTTAAAAGTTATTGAAAGCTGATTATTTAACGATATTGTTATAGAGAAATATTTAGATTTTACTAATTGTATATATTTACCCATAAATTTGTTCACTTATGGCTAAAAAATCAAAGCAAGTTAAACTCTCTTTTTGGTTTAAAATGTGTGTAAACCAACAAATCTTTAAATCACTAAACATTTAAACCATCTTTAAACGCATGAAATTGGGCGTTTAAACTACCAACACAGACCATATGAATTTGATAAGATTTATTGTAGTGCTGCCACATGTTATTTTTTTAACAACATATAATACATGGGACACTGATTTATAGTTGTTGAGTTTAAACTAAATATAAATTCAAGTTTAGTTCAACTCAACCAGCATTTAAACCATCAGTGATTTATTAGCCCTTAGATAAACAATCAGACTGCAAAGTTGTGCAAACGTAATTTCTTTTTTGCGAGAATGTTTTTTTGTATATTTTTTTAATATTATCTTCCTTAAAAGAGGTGATATTTGATGAAAATAATTCCAAAAAAATTTTCTTACATTGTCTGTAATCTAATAGTATGTTCACATTTGGCTTCTTAAACGCGTTTAAGCAGTTCGAACGTGATTAAGCTCTAATCACTTCAAAATCGAGATGATTACCCATACATTGAAGTGATTTGTAAATCACTTCAAATGGACATGATTACAACTAAATCACTTCATAAATCACATAGAATCCACTGAACATACCTCAAATGTAGAATCGCCAACATGATCGTGTACAACCGGCCAAGATTTCTGCTTAATGTTTTTATTTTTTTCTTTAAATAATTCATAAATTTTCACAATTTCATCAATAAAATGATTAAAATAATCTTCTGATAACTTTATAAGTGTTTTTATCCATTTTTTATACTTTAAAGATATATACATTTGTTTGTTGTTTTTTTGTGTGTTTTTTTTTCTTAATCATCTGTCATCTTAATCATCTCAAATGTAATGTGAACGGCTTTGATTAGCTAAATCAACATTTTGCTTAAACGCGTTTAAAAACCTAAGTGTGAACTTAGCATAAGGAAGAGTTCGAAAAGAAATATGTTATTCGGATTAACGGTAAATTTTTATTTTTTTTAATCATTATTCCGTTAAATTATTATGGAAAAAATTTCACGTTCGAAATGTCACGTATCGAACCAGATTTCGGCTTAAACAAAAAAAAAAAATACAGAAGATTTTGGAATCAAACCAAAGACTTTTAATGTTACATTGCTACGTAAAATTCTGAAAGTAGTTTGACTAAAAAATTGTGCCAGGTTTCGCTGAATTACGCCTTTTTATACATGGCCACAAAAACTACTTCTATTTTTTTCACGTTCGAACCGCTACTTCTTTTGCCATTATCTTTGACCTAGAATCGCGCCCCCATAAGATTTAGCATAGATAATAGTGCTTTCTTAGTTCTATAATTTAAGGGCTAAAAGAAAGTAAAAATATTTGTTGTTTAAAATGTTATTGCATTTTTGATGCGTACGACTGTCACGTTCAATACTTTGGAATTACCGATATTTGTTATTTCGGTATCAGTATTTTAGTTATATCGGTATACCGATACAGAAACTTTTGTAAAGGTTTAGGTAACGGGCTATCCAATTTTCGTTATTAAAAGTAAAGTTATATAAAACACATATGTACTTATAAAGCTAAAGAATATTCACTTCAAGGGCATATAACTTTTGAATTACAAAAAATTCTTTATGTAAACTATTTACGAATTTGCTAGTTGTTCTATTCACAAAAAGATATTTTTTAGAAATATCCTGATAAATTTTAGCCTTATATATGCAATATAATAATTTTAATTTTCAAAGTCGGATATTTCCTAAACTATAAGAGTTACTCTATTCATGTCGCTTATTTGTAGAACTCTACTAGTAGATTTAGAGATCTGTGCCCGTGTTCTGTTACTCCCGCGTTGAGAAATTTTAAGATTGAAATGTGTAAATATTTTGATCTTAAGTGTATTTAAATTGTTAAATTATTTTGCTTTTGTAATAAAAAAAATATGTTCAATTGTTTTTAAGCGTGGGTTTTTAACATGGAGATTAGAGATTTAGTCATCTTTAATCTGTGTTTTTAGTTTTTAAGATGAGGACGAATTTCTTTGATTTGCCAGTTTCAGCAGCCAATTAAACTTAATCATCAAATATCAACACATACACATGTATAACAAAAGCAGCTGTTTTTTTTAGAAAACAGAAAAATGGATTATTCTAGTAAAGATGAAGACTTTAGCGATTCTGAAACATATAAAACCTAAATAAAATAATAATAAGAATTAATTTTCTTTTTATAAGAATTAAAAGGACGAAAAGTCTTCTTCTTCTGTATAAAATGCTAGGTGGATTGATAAAAAGTTGCCATTTGTTGTAATTCAGTATGGCAATGCTGCGAGTTTTAAACTACCTCTTAAAAACGGCAAACACACTTAGTACTCAATTAAATTTAAAAACCCACTCTTAGAGTTTTTGTGAACAAACAAACATTAAAGTCGCACTATACATTATTTGAGGCCCTATGATCCTAAAAGGAACAACGGAACTATATAAGTCAAAGGGTTAAACGCAGAGCGAAGCGAAAGGTTAGGAAACTCTTATCTTTTTGGGCGCTTTGACAATCTGCTAGTAAGATTATTTTATTTATTTTTTTTTTTTTTGTTTAACAATGCGTGAGTGTCGTCAAAGTTTTTATTGTGTCATACACTTTTTGCTTTAAGCTTTTTTGTCTAAGTTGTATCTGACGTTGTTTGCTCTTACAAGGTTTTCGAAATGTTAATTTCTACTACAAAAACCAAAAACGTCAATTTCGAAAAATAGCGCTTACGTGGTACAAGCACACGAATATATGTAGCTTTTTGAATACTTTACCTTGACTTGATTAACTTAAAATCTACAAAAATAGCCATACGAGGTTATGGCAGGAAGCTACAGTATGCTGGCATAAGGACTTTCAATATAAACTGAAATAACTCACGTAAAATGACTTCATATTCTATTAAAATACTTTGACTTTGATATTAAATTTTAAGAAAATATAATTTAATTATATAAATTCTTACGATATTTGTTTTTATTATATTTCGAGTTGTAATGTAAAAAAAAGCTTATTATTAATCCATACTCGAATTGTAAAGTTTTAATTGTTTGCGTATTTTGCTTACTATGATTATTATACAAAAGTAATTGTATATAAAATATAAAAATTTAAATATTAAACATAAATTCTAAATTGTGCAGTTTTAAAACTGTCAGTCTTCATTTTGAAAATGAAATGAATATGAGTTATTTTATAATGATTGTATGTTTGTATGAATGTAGTAATGTTTGTATGTTGAAGTATATTCGTGTATATTTAGGTGAATTTGCATGTAATGAAGCTTAAAATACTGGATTTGTTCTTTCTTTCTTTATAATTAAGTATGTTATAAAAAAATGAAACGGTGATTACAAAAATATCTTATGATTTATTGACTGCAGAGTCTAAACAAAATAATGAAATGAATTGGGCTTTCAGCAATGATTTGATATAAATACTAAAAAATATTCAATACAATTGGGGTATTCAAAAGATCGGTAATATGTTTTATTAAAATACAGTATAAACCGGGGACCGACAATAACAGTTATATTGAAATTTTAAAACAAAAAAAGCATATAGAAGTAAATGTCAAAAAACTGATTCAAGTAAATCATATTGATCCTTATGAACTTCTCTATGAAAAATATAGATTTTTAAAATTTTGATTTTTATTGTTTCGATCAAAATTAACAGTTATTTTTTATTTTTTTGAACAAAAATAACAGTTTTTTTTTTAATTTTATTTTTTGAACAAAAATAACAGTTATTTTATGATTTTTATTATTTTTTTATAAAAATAACAGCTATTTTGTGATTTATAATTTTTTGAACAAAATAACAGGTTTTTTTTGATCGAGAGAGCAAAAATAAAAGTTGTTCTTTAAAGAAATGAACGTGTAATAATAATAATTTTGTTGACTTAAAATGTTTATTTTAATGTGTAATTATCATTGGGATTTCTTATGCACATTAAAATAAATATTTAAAGTCAACTAAATTATTATAACACGTACATTTCTTTAAATAATAATTTTTATTTTTGCTCGAAAAAATAAAAATCAAAAAATAACTGTTATTTTTGTTAAAAAAATTAAATATAAAAAAATAACTGTTATTTTTGTTCGAAAAAAAAAAATCAAAAAATAACTGTTTTTATCTGACTTTTATGAAAAAAGGAATAACTGTTACGGTCCCTGGTATAAACTATTGAATTTTAATAAAACATACAATCCATTCAACGTTACAAGGGGTCTTCCGAATACCCCAAATGTAAAAAATGCCTAAAATTAACAATTAATTTCAAACAAGTCCTTTATATTACAGTTCATTGTTCCTCGATTTGATTGGCGGCATATTGATTTATAACATCTTCGATACAGGTCTTCACATAAGTTTTATGGGGCTCTTCAATGCTTTCCAATTTGGGCAGCATTTTCATTAGAAATAGAAAATCAGTCGATAGATTAATATTTTTATGTAATTGATTGACAGTTGTCTTGGCGCTTATGGCATTCTCTTTGCTTTTAAGGCCACTAGCTATAATATTTCCGTTTGCACTGTTAGCCAGTAAAGAAGAAGCGTTCACTATTACCGGTGTAGCACCACTTGACTTTTCCGGTTTACAAAAACCATTGCTCGAATTAGTGGTAACGAATCCTGAGTTTGGTATGCCAGATACTACAACTCCCCCAGCTGAGGCAGACCAATTATCAATTCCATTAGCTTGGTATATGGCATGTTGTGTGGGATTGACTGGTATAATTTGAGTGGTAATGATTTTGGTACGATTCTTTTTTGGTGGCAGTGTTAAGGGCAGTCTTTCATTATTTTCCGTTTTTAATTGGAATTTTGTGTTCACATCGTTGCTTATTATTGCTGTGGTTAAGCATTGGCCATTTTGTTCGGATGATAATATTTCAGTTTTACCATTTAAGACACTACTAGTTCCCCCATTACTCCCGCCGCCTTTTTTAGCTTGTATGCAATTGAGTATTTCGGGTAAAATCTTTTCAAATTTCTGTGGCAATTGTCCATTGGTGGTGTCGGTGAATAATGTCAGTTTCTTAGAGCCATTTGTATTTTCTGCTTTCATTAGTTTTTCCGCATGTTCTCCATTGATTTTTTCACTTTCCTTTTCCTCCATTATTAAGTACATTTTACGTTTTTGTCCCGCGCCGGATCCATTTAATCCACCACCTCCACTACTATTGCTATTGCCCCCATTGGCGGCATCATCACATTTTTCAGTGATCATATAGACTTTGCGATTCTTTAACGCTAAAGCATTTGATTTGGCCAGCAAACCTGCATTTAAGGTCTTAATAGCACTTTCCGTTAGTTCATCCATTGTTGGTCCATTGTTTTGTGTATTGGCAGTTGAGATGTTTGGTGGCGGAGAGTCCGCACAGGAGAGAGTACTATCACTGGTGTGTGAAATGGTCGATGTTGTAGATGATATGGAATTTGTACGTTTCGGTGGTTGCACAATTATTGTCGATTGTATGGGCATTGCTGTTGTGGTTGTTGTTATTGGCTCCTTGGCAGTTATGGAGTTCTTTAAGACACTTAAACGTTTCTGGAATATAGATAACAGGGTTAAAAGTGGCACAAAATGTTGATCTTAACCTAATAGGACTTTAAGTAAAGTTGAATGTTAATTTTTTTATGTATTGTGCGACATTATTCTAAAATTCTCCTGCTTAGGGGAGAAAAAACCTATTTAATTTAAGTTCTTTTTTTCACTATTTGGAAGATATTTTGTCCAAGTTCCAAAGTTTTTAACTGCTGGTTAAAACTCGCAAATTTTAAATATTGTAAAAATTCCTCCGAAACGGCTTGACCGATTTTTATGAAATTTCGTTTGTGTATTTGTTAGGTATGATTATAGGTCGTAAGCTATATTTAATATGGCTATCTCTCCCTGCCTGTATATTCTTAACATGCAGATGGCATGCAGATACTGTAACATCTGAAAGGAAATAGGTCGTGATATAGGACAAGAGGGGTAAAATCTCCCCCTCCCTAAACTAATCAACCGGCTTCCTTTAAATTGGGCATGCATACACTGTAACATCTGAAAGGAAAAAGGAAGCTGGGCGTGAAATAGGGCAAGAGGGTTTTAAGCTCCCCCTCCCTATACCTTCTTAACTTATCAACCGATTTTCTTGAAATTTGCAGGCAAATAGTGTTACATCTTAAAGGAACTATACGCAATAATTTTTATTATCTAGGGCGTGAAATTGGGCCAGAGGGGTAAAAGCTCCCCCTCCCTATATCTTCTAAACTAATCAACTGGTTTTTTAAAATTTGTCATGCAGTAAATGTAACATCTGAAAGGAAATAAGAAATAGGGCATGAAGTATGGCAAGAGGGGTAAAAGCTCCTCCTCCATATATCTTCTTAACTAAGCAACCGGTTTTCTGAAAGGAAATAAGAAATAGGGCATGAAGTATGGCAAGAGGGGTAAAAGCTCCTCCTCCATATATCTTCTTAACTAAGCAACCGGTTTTCTTAAAATTTGGAGTGCAGACACCTGAAAGAAAGACATCTGAAAGAAATAAGTTATATGAAAAAAAAAAAAAAAAACGTTTGCCGGGTCAGCTAGTCTAGTATAAATATTGATTTATGTACAACATATATAGTGAAACTTTCTTGGTCGCAATAGATATACAAATCAACTGGTTTTTGAAAAAAAAAAGATTTTGATTAGTTTTTAGTTGTGCCTGTGTAATATGTAGTGTGCAATATGGTTTAAATAAATGCTATAAACTCTAAAAACTGCTTAAAACTCTTAATTTTATGCCTAAAAGTTCTTTAAAATAGAGCTTAGTTTTTGTAAGTTTAGTAATCTGTTTTTTATTTTTCTTTTTAAAAAGTCATAAAAGTCTTAATTTTGTCAATAACTATGTACTTTGAAATATAAAATAGCAATGGGAATAGATAATTTTTCTTAATTAAAATTTGTATTTTTGATAAATTAAATTTAATAAAATTAAAAATATTTTAAATAAAAAAATTACTTTTACAAATGTTAAAATTAAATCTGTTAAGAGTAAATAGTTAGTTCTTTTTTGGATATTTGGTCCTCAAAACCCATTTTAAGTCATGTATATGGCAAAACCTTCCCACACAGCCATTAATACAAACATACATACATACTAGTGATGTAACGCATATTCAGATCGCCGAATATTCGCATATTTAACGTTCCAAAAACAAAACAAAAATACAATATGTAATAATACATAAAATGAAACAAAAAATATTAATTGGTTATATTTTAAATAAAAAAAAAACCTTTGTCTCTTTTAAAAACCTTTGTTCGCTGCAGTGGATTAAACAAAGTACATACATATGTTAGTATAAGTATATATATATCATCTATCGGCAATAAATGCATGAGACACTCGGAGAGATCTTTTCGTTCTGCTTATTAAACAATAATTTAGGGTGGGAAGCTAAACAGTTTGATATCGATTATTAAACACTGTAAAAAAACAAAGTTAAGAAAAACAAGAAATAGTGCTTTATTCGGCTAAGCCGAATCTTATTCACTTTTCAACATGGTGCGATGGGGCAGAAAGTTATATAAATGATGTTTTTAGGATATAAATAGATCTATTTTGTGCCACACCTACTTCTCCAATCAAGCCAACATTTTGTAAACTTTGGCTTTTTGCCTTTCTCTAGATATATAGAAAAACAGACGGAAAGACAAACATTGTTAAATCAACTTTGCTGTGCATGTATGTAAATAGGTATATATTTGTTATGCGTAAAAAACCGCAAAAGAAGACATTAAAATAAAAAAAAATAAATACCCAACTTATACAATTTAATTTTATGCATATGGTTAATTTTAGTTTTTCGATTAACTTAATCAACATTTTGCTTAAGCGCGTTTAAAAACCTAAGTGTGAACATAGCATAACATATATTGAATTTTTTTTCCATCTTACTCCGTCATCTTAAATAACAAATCTTCATCTATAACACATCTTCTTTGCACCCAAAGGTCTAAGCAATTGTCGTCACTGCTATCTTCAAAAAATGCTATTGTATCCATATTACAATTATATATTTTCCGCTTTTGTATAGTTTACATAAATTTAACTTGTAAAAAAAAAATTTACACTCTTAAAAACAGGGATCGAAAATAACAATTATTATCAAAATTTCAGTTCAAAAAGTCAGACAGAAAGAATTTGCCTTTAAGTTTTTTGAGTATTGTATTGTGATGGTTATTAGCCAAGGAATAAAATACTTTAATTTATTTACTTTTTTCAAAAAATTATTGTTATTTTTTAACTGATATTTTTTGAGTCAAAAATAATAGCTAAAGTTTGACTGATATTTTTTCAATCAATAATAAAAGTTATATTTTTTCAGTCAAAAATAAAAGTTAAAATGTAACTGCTTATATTAAGAAATAAAAGCTAAGATTTGACCGATATCCTTTTGGTCAAATGTAATAATAAAACGAAGTTAAAAGCCTATCTATAAGATAAAGACAATCAAGAGAATAATGCGTTCTTATTTTTTTTTTATTGAAATATGTGCCAGATAATGTTTTAATAGCTTCGAAAAATGTATTATTTAATAAAAAAGATAATTATCAAATTCCTTTTTTTTAACTTAACAAAAACAAGTCAAATTTTTACTTTTATTTTTGACTGAAAAAATAAAAGTCAAATTTTAACTTTTATTTTTGATTGAACAAATATATAAGTAAAATTTTTACTTTCATTTTTGACTGAAAAAATAATTGTTATTTTTTGACCAAAAAAATATTTGTCAAAAAATAATAGTAATTATTTGTCTTTTTTAAAAAGTTACGGTCCCTGCTTAAAAATGTTAACAGCTTGTTTTAAATATTTATTTTTACCAATAGCTGATACAAAATAACCTCAGAAATTATTAAAACAGGAATGTTGAAATATGTTTGCGGAAAGCTTGTACTGCAGGCAATGATGTTGTTATTCGTATGGATTGTCTTCTCAAAAAATGGCTGTAGGGAAAAAAAGGACAGACTTTTTCAACCCAATTAAATGTAGGGACTTTTGAATAAAGTGGCTTAACTGTATACATTTGCAACCCTTTTCGATTTGTGATAGAATGCTAATACAATTGTTAATACGGCAACGTTACAAATTGTTAAATTTCTTTGAGTCAACGCTTGTTGTTATTTATCCTCTCTTACGAGAATCGAGATCTTTTAAACTTAATTTTCCAGAGCTATAAATAGATAATTTGTAAAAGATGGCTATCGAAAAGTTTTGTATTAAAGTCACAAAAATGTCAGCTATCTTTAATTTATCACTGCCACATGCCAAAACAGAGAGCGAAAGGATTTTTTTCTATCATCACTTATGATAGAAATGTAAAAATTGTTAACTGTATCTTCCAGTGTACCGAAACTTATGAAAAAAAAAAGAATGTAAACGTAACATTTTGCTGGTCAAACTCAGAATTCAAATATCACTATTATTTTCTGTAATAATGTGCTGTTTAGTGACGAAAGCAAATTTAAAATTGTTGTTAAGAAAAACCAGTTAAAATTTGGAATAGGAAAAGCTCTGAATTTGACCAGCAAATTGTTCCGTTTACAGTGAAGCTTGGTGGTGGTTCGATCATAGTATTGGGATGTATGGGCGCTAATGGTGTAAAAAATAAAGTCTTTATAGAAATCACTATGAATAACACAGATTACCCCCACATTTTAAAAGATAACTTGGCATAGAACGCCGAAGAATTTGGCGTTGTTTTTTTTAAATTTTTTCTTCGATAAAAGCATTATGGCTATTGATTATTTGAACAAATTTTATTTTAAACGATCTGACCATCGTCTGTACAAAGCTTAAGTAAAGAAATTTTGTTACAGTAGATTATAAAATCCTTGATTAGAAGAAGAGTAGTGTATTTAATGGTCGGGCTGGTCGGACTGTACTTTATTTCTTGTTTTTAAAAACCAGACAGAGTAATTTTACGAAATTATACATAATTTGTCAATCTAAACTTTACATAAATTTATAAATAATCCAGCATGTTAAAAATATCCTTTAAAAAGCAGCCTGCTCGTAAAAGCTCTACTACTACTCGTGTGTCGCAGAATGCAAACACACACACTGAATATTGTATGTATGAAGGAGTGTATTACAAGCATGTGAATTTAGTGTGTAAGTTTTTAAATATGTAACACAATAAATATGTTCACATGTATGTACAATCATATGTAAATAAAATAAAAAATAAAGTAGGTAAATATATGAAAAATAAAAACATAAACATACCTTGAAAACATGTTCTGTGGCAATATTTGTGGTGGTTGTAACGGCTGCAGACGCCATTAATGCTTCCTTTTGCATGCGTGTTGGTGTCGTTTTTATCCGCGTTTTAGCCATTTGCTGCAAAATTTTGGCAAGCTGTTTTCTTTCCTTTTATTTTTCTTATCCAAAAAGAACGCTTTATTGCCAAAATGAACACAATTTTTAAAATGATTGTAGAAAATTCAAATTAATTATAATATTGTATTTTAAGACTACCGCAATAAAAAGCCATTCGAGCAAACGAAAAGCTGAAAGAGAGAAAAAGCAGGATAAAAGAAAATAAGCTTTTGATAAAAAAGAGGGCATTAATTTTTAAATGCAGAATACAAAGATATTGCAAATTTTATTTAAAATTAAACGATTATTTGAAGATAAAGAAAAAAGAGAAAAGTAAAAGCTTTTTTTAAGTTCTTATTAATTAAAACATATAAATATAAAAGCCGGTGTAGCCATTGAAGAAAATTTGTTTTCAATTTGGTGCGTTTAGCGTTTATTAAGTCTGGGTTCACACTAAGGTTTCATTCAGAAAGTCAGAGTTCATTGGTATAGGGGAAAGAAGAATGGCATGTACATATTTTTCTGTCAGCCAGGAAGTCAGTTTAGTTGGTATGTAAGACAAATTTCGATACACGTTCTTTTAAGTCAAGCATGAAAATTTTGCAATGCTAGAGCTTTTTCATAGAGTAATCAGGTGTCAAAAATAGAAAAGAATAATTCAAATAGTCGAAGCTTGAAATTCTATAAGCAAAGTGATAAAACAGCTGACAGAAAAACCTTTTATAACGCGTGTTGTGTAACTTGCCATTTTTTCATGCGCCAAAGTTTCTAAGCGCACGATACTCATCGACTTATGACACTGTGTTATGTACATACTTGTACATAAAGAATTAATTAAAAAGGAAGGAAACTGAAAGCGAAAGATCGTCAAGTGATAACACTGTGTCACAAATTTTCAATAAAGCCGTGACCAAATGAATCTGACATCTAATCTTTATATAAAATTGCCTGCCGAATCCGAATGTAAAATCAGATTGGTCAAAAGTAGAACAGTTTTCGAGATATTCCAAAATGATCATTATTTGTGGTTTTTAAAAAGATGATGTCCCTTTAATAAAAATATCTTCGAAAATATGCAACGGATTTGTTATTCCTTAATTTTATTCAAAAATAATGAAATTACTAATACAACCACAGGTCGTTCGTAAAAAGTAGTCAAGAAATGACTAAGTTACACTGGACCAAAGCTTTGTTTGGTATAAAAAATATAAAGAAAATAAAAAAAAAAAATTAATGTTGAGAGAATTTCAACTAATTGTAGTGGGGAATGTAAGATGAGATAAACCCACTGTTTATTGTTGATGTGTTTTGTTTAAACTTTGATATTATTACAAGTAGAACTGTTGCTATAAGCAGTGTTGGGCAAAATACATGGTTTGCGGTATTTAAAATACAAATACCGCAAACCAAAATACAAAATACAAAATACTTTCATGTTATGTATTTAAAATACAAAATACAAAATACTTACACATCCTGTATGTATTTAAAATACAAAATACAAAATACTTACACATCCTGTATGTATTTAAAATACAAAATACAAAATACTTCCATTTATTGAACGTATTTCAAATACAAAATACAAATACGTCATGTACATTTAGGTTATAACTTTTTTTTTGAGTGCAAAATACCACTCCAGCGCCATGTGGGGAATTTTGTTCTGATAATAAAAAACTGTTTTTTAAGCTGATTCGGTGAAAAAAGTTTCCGCACCGTAAGCGATTTCAAAACTCCATATTATGTGTAAATTTTATTTTTGGAAATTGAAACCCTTTTGATTTTGCATTAGACTTATGAAAAATGGTTAAATGTTGAAGATTATATATGAATTTAAACAAAAACGAACTTATTTAAGACAAGAGCCACTGATTTAATGATGAAAATAAAAAATAAAAACAAAACTTCAACGCTTTCGGTGCGGAAACATTTTTCACGATAGATGAAAAGTGACACCATATTTTTTTATATTTTGGTAGATTAAAATGCAATCAACCATCAATAAACTGACAGAATATATTTTGTAAACTATGTTTTTAAAATACAAAATACTCCCATTTTTTTATGTATTTAAAATACAAAATACAAACTACTTATATTTATTGTATGTATTTAAAATACAAAATACAAAATACTTGCTGGATATGTATTTAAAATACAAAATACAAAATACTTTCACGTCATGTATTTAAAATACAAATACAAAATACGTATTTGTATTTTAAATACGTATTTCAAATACATGTATTTCAAATACTGCCCAGCCCTGGCTATAAGTCTTATACGCTTAACAGTTTTATTTGGTTTAATATCTTTAGTTTTTCTAAAATCTTTATGGATGAAGTTTCCTGATGATCTGGCCTAAGCAACCAGTGAAATGCGCATATGAATAGCTTATCCCATCAACAATAAATTTCAAGTGTTTTTATCAATAATAAAAACTGGGAATTAAGCACGAATAACAAAATCTTTTGAAAAAAAAAAAAAAAAATGAAAATACAAAAACTTAACACAAAATGTTCACTACATAAAAGACTATAACAAACAAAATTGCAAACATAAAGAGTAGTATATAGAAATTTTTATTAAAACGAGTAACAATAGACGTTCATTAAACGACTTCCCGCTAATCCGATCTTTATTGTACTAATTAGTCGTTTTGTTTATGATATTTACATTTAAGTTACATCATTTTTTTTTAACACAAATAACGGTTATTTTACGGAATATCTCGAAAACGGTTCTACTTTTGAGCATTCTGAATTCATATTCGGATTCAGCGGACAATTTAACATAAAGACTAGGTGTCAAATACATTTGGTCAAAAAACTGTCACATAGTGTAATTGGTTTAGCGCAAAAGCCAAAAAGTCGAAGTGGACAAAAACGACAAAGAAGGGAAGGAGGACAGAGGGAGTCGTGCTTGTGGACATTTGGCTTTAACTTATTTATATTAAAAGTGAGAGAGAAGACTTCATTCCACATACGAAAAGTCCGGCCAAAGAACGAATTTTTCCTTTAATGCGTTGTTCGATGCACCGGCCAACCCACTACAAAAGAATGGGCTCTTGATGATAAACGTGTATTCCGAACTAACGTACACGCAGAGAAAAAATATGGTTGGGCATGGTAACGGCAACAACACTATGTTAAATGTAACAATATATTGTTGTCGTGCACAAATAATTGTTATTTTTGTTTAATATCAACAATATTATAGTTACTGTAAACATATCAATGTTTATCGCAATTATAAATTTGAGTATTGTTGACCGAACAATAATTATTTCTCTAACAACTAAATGATGATAACTTTCAAAGCATATTATATTACTCACAACCATATTATGATATTTAATAGCCATAAAATGATAAATTTCTATACATTTATCATATTATGTTTAAGATGCAATCAAACTATTATTACTCTAATTATATTATGTTAGCGCCATTTGTAAAATAATTTTGAATCAGTTGTGTCGTTTATTTTATATGTGAGCGGTTCAAAAAAAATAACTTCCCATAAAAAAATAAGTTTAAAGAAATAAAAAAATTAAAATATTAGCGGAGTTTATTCAGTATTAGTGATGTAATAGTGCAAATGCAAAATATCGTATTTTTTTGTAAAATCCAACAACAAAACACACAGAGATTACGTTCTATTTTATAAAAGTGTTACGATATTTCTGTGGTTTTCATGGGCAACCTCGTATGTCTTAAAACAAATTTTTCAGGAAAGCCGAAAAACAATTCTAGATCAAACTATGTATGGGCTAGGTATTGCACTTTTTAAACTTTGTCATTACCTTAAAAAAACGGAATTGATCCATCTTTTTTCAAAAATTTTTAAAAACATGTAAAGAGCGTTTAAAATTAGTCAATATGGCACCAACATCTCAAAATTGGAAAAATGGACATACGGGATTGCCCATGAAAACCACAGATTTTGCAACCTTATATTCAACTCCGCTATTTGATTTACATTAAGAAAAATTGTAAAAAGCCACAAAATAAAAAATCGATGCAAACAAATTTTTATTTATTTTGTATTTTTATGACAGTTTGATTGCTTCTAAATTTATTATGATTAACATGATGATAATATGATTACTTCTTAACACATTAACATGACAATATTATGATTAATTTCTTAGCTTATTATGATTAACATGACAATTATTATGCGTGTAGCAAATAAAGCTTTATAAATCAATAGAAATTGTTAAAAATAAAGCTAAGGTTTGATCAATTTACTTACTGGTCACGCTTTTTTTATTTTTTCGTTAAATATTTGCTAGGTCTGAACATATCTTTATTTTGGATTCGCTTTAACTATTTTTTTTAAGGTAATAAAGCAAAGAGTAAAATTTATTTAGTATTTGTTTATGAAAATTTGGTGCAATCGCCAAACAGTGGAGTATACTTCAAAGCAATACTTATTCAACCTTAAAATGCTTAAAGCAGTAAAGCGATGAGCAACAGAGCGGCGAGTTTGAGCGGCAAGTGGCTTATTACTGAGCGGATAGTTGTTAAAATGCCATTGTCAAGAGAGGTTTGTTTAATGTTGTTATGCGAAAATCGTATTCATATTTATAAGAATTTTATGCGTTTAAGAAAAAAAGAAGATTTGGTTTTCATCTTATAAATCAAGCAAATTTCCAGACAGATTTTGGCAATATTGCCGTATGTATGTCTGTGAAATCCTTAGATTTTCTGTTGCAAAAAGTTAACAGCAGACTTGGTTAAAAGTTCTGTCTTGCCTGTCTTGCCATAATAGCGGTCGGCTTTGTACAGATGAATTTAAAAACCTCCACATTCACTTTTGCCATGTTTATTCTTGGCCGCTCAGAAAACAACTAAAAATTATAAAAATTTTTATTTCTGAGCGGCGCCGCTTAGCCGCTCAGAAATGCGTCTTTGGTAAATTATATTGATCAAAAAAGTAATTTAATATTTTGCTGTTATGGCAACCTTGTCCACGCAACAGTCATTGTGTTGCGAAAAAGAGCAAATTAAATTTATTAAATCAAGTTTACGGCTTTTAAAGGGAGTATATACAGGGTCGTCATATTCTCTTTTGCCTTCATCGCAGAATATAGTATCGCCCAAAATTAAATTTTTTTAGATTTTTGGTAAAAAAAAATCCGCCAAATATGAATTTTATATAAACTATACAAGAGTTATTTTACCTTTATTTAAATTTTCTATATTTAGCTTAATTCTAGTAGTGAGTTTATATTGTAGTATTTTTAACATTTGAACAAATAATTTCCTTCAGGGAAAATGTCTGGAAATCTAAAAAAGCTAAAACTTTAATTAAAATTTCTATAGTAACATTTTATTAATGTTTTCTAGGCAATTATCTGGCAATACATTGGTAATATTAAGTGTTGGGTGTTTGTTATTGCAATAATTTTGTCATTGAAACTGAGCGGTATTTTTACCACCTTAATTTGCCTGCAAATTAAGTAACAGTTGATATATAGACTTATGTATTAGTAATGAAAATTTACAGAAAGGTGTCCCTAATTTTTTTAAATTAATTTAAAATGTCTCGAAACAGTACAAAAGAAAATAGCATTGGTGGATTTGTTTGACGATTTTGAATTCAATAAAAGTAGCAAAAAAATCTAAACAGTTTTATGGCCATTTTCTCAATGTATCGACAAACTGTCTGTTACCTAATGTCAACATAAATTTATTATAGCGATAAACTGTCCGTTAACGATTTTGGGTTTCTCAATATACCGACAAAAAACATTGGTTTGAGTTGGCAACACCACCCAAAATACATGTAAAAGTTGGGAGTCAGCTGATTCAATTTATCTGTACGTCAAATAAAAGGAAAATAAATAATTGGCAGATGAGTGCCGGTTAGCATTGCGACAAAATAGAAGCAAATGAGACATTGAGAAAACCAAATTTCTTTAATGTGCAGTTTTTCGTTGGGAACAAAGATAATCGCCTAATGAGAAAATGACCATTAGTATTGCGCAATGATGCGACAGTTGCAATCCTGTGTATTTTGTTGTTGGATTGCAAACAAAAGCTACAATATTTTGCATTTCCTCTTTCGCAATACCAATTGCATCCAACACTGAACTCCGCTTCTATGAATTTATCATTTAAAACAATCGCATTCTTATTGCAATTTTAAAACTTGTTCACAATTTAAAGGAAAAACTTTATCCCTACTTATACAGCCCAATTATGAATAAAAATTCCTCGGAAGTTTTCTCCCTTCTCCCATTTTTCTATGTAAATTCAATTGAAAAAATGGGAAAAGGGAAAAACTCCCGGGGAGTTTGTATTCATAATTCTGATTAAACATAATTAAATGATTTGTCACAGATAATTTGTAAAACTTTTAGAAACCTGAAATGTTTTTTTTTTATGAATAAGGCATTAGGAAAACTATTATGAAATTAAAGTATAGGTATATAAAAATGTGTATTTTGGGCATCACTATGTCGGTTAATATATCGCTATTTTGTAATTTCTACTTCTGTAGTTAAAAATTGTCGCCGTATATAATAAAATAACGGGTCCGCCCTCCAACGTTTTTTTTTCAACTAGTGCTTATTTCTTGAATGGTAACACTTAGCTCATGTCTGATTTGACAGATAATTAGTTTTATCCTTCCGCTGAACGAATATGGTTGTGTATACGCTTGAACAACGCTGGGAAATATTGCGACATTACTTTGAAAATCATGGTAATGTTGCAGAATGTGTGCGAAAATTTCAGATGAAGCTCATTTTGATCTTGGCGGGTATGTAAACAAGCAAACTTGTCGCATTTGGGGCACAGAAAACCCGCACGCATACATTGAAAAGCCGATGCACCCAAAACGAGTCAATGTTTGGTGCGGATTTTGGTCCAGAACAAGGAGTGGCCGTTACGGTCAATATCGATCGTTATCGGGCCATGTTGAACGAATTTTTGTTCACAAAAATTGAGGAGGAGGATATTGGCAACATTTGGTTTCAACAGGACGGCGCTACGTGACACACAGCCGAAGCTACACTCGATGTTTTGCGCCCTGTTTTTGAAGATCGCATTATCAGCCGCAGAGCTGATGTCGTTTGGCCACCTCGGAGCTGCGATTTGACACCGTTGGACTATTATTTGTGGGGTGCCGTCAAAGATAAGTGTTACGCCGACAAGCCAGAGACAATTGACGCTTTAAAGGACAATATTCGTGAAGCCATTGGTGAAATACAGCTGCACATAATCGATAATGTGCTTAAAAATTGGACCGATCGTGTAGGCTACTGCATGGCCAGCCGAGGCAGCCATTTGAATGAAATTATTTTCCATTATTAACCGGAAGGATTGTACTTTCAAATAAAAAAAGAAATTTGAAAAATTATTCAGTAGTTTTTTTTTATAGCATTTTCAAAAAAAAAGTTATTTGGCGGACCCTTTATTATAGTTTTCAATAAAATCGCCAAAAAAAAAAAAACACAAAATTTCACCGCCAAATGAATTATAAATCGCCAATCTGACAGCCCTGAATGAGTATGTTGTATTGAATTGAGTAAAAAGCTTTTTTTCTTTACTAATTCAAGTTGCAAGTTTTTCTGCATTACTTTGCTACCTATTTCTTGTTTTCTTTGTTGTTTTTGTGCTCTATAATGTTTCTTAAAGACATTTATTAGATGTACATAGGTACTATTCACAAGAACTGCAAGATTTTAATGATGACGATGATGATAATGGTATTATGTATGGTTTACTTCTTTTATTTCTTAGGCCTGGTGCATCTTTTCGGTCTAAAAATACTTGAACGTCGTCATTGTTTGGCTCCTTTTCAAAATTTTATTTTTTATTTTGAATGTTCTTCGCCCCTTTTTTTGTTTTCGTTTAATTTAGTTTTAGTAGGTGCGTAAAAAAAGTGTGTTTAATTTTAGTATTGAGTGTTTAATGGTTTGTGTGGCTGTCTGTCTGTCCGTCCGTCTATCTGTTTATCTAGTTCTCGTATATTTGTGAGGTTAGTTTGTATTGCAACTTTTATGTGTGAGTTGTATTTTTTTTTTTTTTGGTTATAATGCTAATGTGTGTGTGTGTAGTAGTCTAGCTTTTTGTTGTTGTAGTTGTTCTTATTGTTCAGTAGATGGTTGTGTGTGTTGTTGCACAAAATAAAAACTTATTGCAGATTTTCTTACAAGAACTTGCCGAACAAGTTTAAGGTCAAGTTTATGGTAAAATATAATTAAATTGCAAAAAAAATGCCCCAAAAGAATGTGAAGATTTTTTGATACATACCTACCTACATTCTCTTTTCTTATTTTGGAATAGGTAGTTTTAAATTTTTTTAAAGCATGAAATCTTAAATTTTTATTCAAGAAAAATGTTAGGTTTTTACAATTTTAAGCCTAGTTATTTTACTTACATGCTTTTAATATTTTCGCAATTTCCGGAGACACTTATTTTTATTTATTTTTTTATTTACATTATTCAAGTTTTGTTGTGTTTTTTTTTATTACTTGTCTTTTAATAAATGTTAAAACTTTTTTTTTTCCATTAAAGCTAATTCTCTTTTTTTGATTAACCAACCAATAAACCCAAAATCCAACCGATCTTCTTACTTGTTCTTTGTTTACTGACTGACTGTGACTACTTTGGGAAAAATTGTGAGTTCTTTTAATGCTTTTTGTTGTAGTATTTTTTGCAAACAAAAAGTTTAACAACTGCATTTTAAAACTTTGAATTAGATCCCGTAACCAGACATTTATTTTACTCAATTAATTCTTCACTTCACTAAACTGCACAATACAACAAACACCAGCAACAACAACAACACCATTACTAAAGTTGTCTCTGTTATTTCTTTTCCTACTTTCTCTCTCTCACACACATTCTGCTAAGTTCTCTCCAAAGTTCTGAATAATTCCCTATTATTCCTAAAAGTTTAGTGTTGTTTTGTTTATTTATTTTCACAAGTTTCTGTTTCTTTAGGTTGATTTTTTTTTTTTGCAAAAGCCCTTTTTCTCGCTTAAGAAATAAAAAGTAAAAACAAAACCCATAAAAACTTAATCATATTCAAGAGTCTAAAATTTATAAATAAAAAATTTACATACAAACAAACATATGTACATAGTTGGTAAGTATGAATGCGTGTGTGTGAATTTGCAATTTTAGCTGTTTTGAAAACGTTTTTACCAGTTCTTTTATTCCAAAACACTTTTTCTGGTTTAGAGGCGTCGTAAATGTTTTTTGTTCCGTTTTTTTTTTAACCACCCCGGTTTTTGTGGTTGTCACTTATCGGAAGTTCACTTCTATGAACACACTTTCCTACATGATGTTTTTAATTTCTGGCATGTTTCTTTTTTAAGTTTTGTCTTTATGTGATTTGTTTCATTTTAACTTTTTTGAAAACAAAACGTTTTTTTTTTTTTAAATAAAATTAGTGTGACGGACCAAATTTAGTTTTAACGCTTTTCGTTGCCACAATTCTTATAGAAATAAATGTTTAGAAAAACAAGTAAGAAAGTATAGTCGGTCAAGGCCGATCTTATAATACTTTACACCACAGTAGGGGCATACAGGTTTTCGAGTTTACCCTAAATAGGTATGATTCATTGATGATCATGAACCCGCCCAAACAAAATTATGTTATGAGGTTAAGATTCATACCTTCATACCTATAAGAGGTCTTTGTGAGTATCCTTCTCGTATGACTGAAGCACGAGTGGTTCCTCCTTTTTAAACGAAATGAACATGTCCTTTATTTAATGTGCAACTTTAACAAAATTTATTTTTGAGTGAAGCCACTAAGAAAATCTTTTAACATTTTAATTTGAATTGTAGGTATTTGCTCACGTTCATTATTAAAAATAATTAAGAATTGAAGTGTTAATCAAGTTCCAAATGTTTTAAAAACCACTGTATCTTGGTTTGTGTGGTTTGTCTGTAATTTCGTTTGAGAGTGCTTTGAATAGGGTTACCAGATACCAAAAGTCAATAGAAAAAATTCACCTGGATTTTGAAAAAATAGCTGGACAATTTGAAAAAGCACTCCATTATAAGAAAAAATAAAATTTTAATTCAGATTTTATTTTGCAATAAGAAACAATTTTAAAAAGCAAGGAAATGTAACACTTAAAATTCAGTTTTATATCATACATATTACAAAATTATAATCAGGGCGATTTCACTACAAGTGGCAGCGAAAAACCTGACTTTGACAGTTTGAACCAATTTGTTGCGGTTTCATAATATTTTATTTATAAATAATTGACATTTCGAGCCGTAAACATCTGATGTTTTTGTTTTGTTGATAAGCTGTACTCATAGTATGAAGTACATATATAAGACAACATTATTTCATGAATTTTAAACACTGGATTTGTTGTTTGTTCGATTTTCATTTCACTCAAATTCGATTTCCCGAACATGGTTGATAACTTTTTGTTTAGCCACATACATATATTTTTTTTTTTTTTATTATTATTCTTAAACGCGTTTAAGCAGTTCGAACGTGATTAAGCTCTAATCACTTAAAAATCGAGATGATTACCCATACATTGAAGTGATTTATTAATCACTTCAAATTACAACTAAATCCACTGAACATACCTCAAATGTAGAATCGCCAACATGATCGTGTACAACCGGCCACGATTTCTGCTTAATGTTTTTATTTTTTTCCTTAAATAATTCATAAATTTTTACAATTTCATCATTAAAATGATTAAAATAATCTTCTGATAACTTTATAAAAGTGTTTTTATCCATTTTTAATACTTTGAAGAAAAAAAAAATTGTTTGTTGTGCTTTTTCTTAATCATCTGTCATCTTAATCATCTAAAATGTAATGTGAACGGCTTTGATTAGCTAAATCAACATTTTGCTTAAACGCGTTTAAAAACCTAAGTGTGAACTTAGCATAAAACTATAGCAGATATACTTAGATATTGCGGTAAAATTTCTTCCAACTTAGCTTCATATGGCCAGAAAAAATGTCATGTAATTTATGGTACATAATTTAACTTAGATCCCATAATAAACAGCCTTCTGAAATTCACTGTTAACGCTAAAACTAATTTCACTGCTGTATTGAAATGTTTTCTAATTAATGTTTTTTAATAACTGAAATCACTCTAAAAAATTTTGGGATGATTGGTCTATAATTTACCATGGCTCCAATATAAATTCCCCTCCTGAAAATCATTTAAGTTCGGCTTAAACTGTTACCAATCATGATATTTTACTCAAGCTAGTAAAAATTCCTAAAAAAAAGCATAAAACTTTCTGATTGTCGGTCAATAATTTAATATAGGTCTAAACCGCAAGGTGTTTGTCTGTCTGTTTGTATAAAGCTTAATTTATAAAAAATATATATTATAAAGATCCCACTCCTGAAATATTCGAACTGTCGACACAGCCGAATATAGCACTCTAACTTGTTTTTTTAATCTTTTTTTACATGTACTTTATAGGTATTCCATATTTTGAAAAAGAAAAACAGCTAATACCAAAATCACATTTTTTAAGTTTCCCTTCAAAAGGTAAAACTGGATGCGGGCCTGACTAAATTAAACCAAAACACGACAACATAGGACGGATTCACCCAAAGGTTCCAAACAAAATTTTTCCTTAAAAAAATAGAAAAAGTCTTATGTGGCTTTTTTGGAATTCAAAATAAAAGCCTTACTGCCTGTTTTTAGAACAAGGGCGCAAAACTCGTTCGTTTAACTTACATTTAAAACAAAAATAACATTTTAAAAACTAGTTTTTGTTTCAAATGTAAGTTAAACGAACGAGTTTTGCACCAGTGTTCTAAAGGGCCAAATACACTTGTCGAGTGATTGTCCAGCAGGCGCATTCGCTCGATTTTCCATCTAGCATCGTCGGTGACACACATACAAACACATTTTCACTAATACTACCACAATGCTTGATGTGTATTTTGAGCAGTGTATTTGGGCCTTTAAACAGGCAGTTATATGAATTAAGTTATCTGAATTTAATCTAGACCTACACAAAGTAATTAACATAAAGATGTAAACTAACGGCCGTATTCATACTAAAAGTTGGCATTAAGTTAGCACAACGTTTATTCATAATATGCTTTCCAAACTCTGCTTTACACACTGAATGTTTTGATACAGTTATTTTTTAGTATTCTCCCTTACAAACCTGCTTCGTAGTCAGGGAATGCCGTGGCACTTGAAGTTTTATTTTTTTTTTTTTATAAAAGTTGTTAAGAGTTCTTTCACCTACTTTACTGCATTTCTGTATGTCTAATTGCGTAGCGCATTATTTTGCACTTATTTTTTTTAAAGTGCTTCGCAAAATGATAAAATTCTTTATTGGGAATTTAGTTTATCTTTTTAATTTACTGTTTTTTTTTTAATTTAAAGAACTTTTTAACATTTTTATAGGTATGTACATATGTGGATTGAAAAACAAAAATAAAATGAAATGATAAAACCAGCGATGATTAATGCAAAACGTGTTGCAGTTTTGCAGCAATAGAATGTGGCATCATTAAAATTCAGAGTTGATTTATTAAAAGTTTGTTGTGAATTAACTCCGCTCTAACAAGCCGCTATGCTTAATCTAATCGGCATTCTAGTAAGCAGCTCGTTGTACGTAGCGTACAACTTAGCTAGATTTTTGTTATGAATAAGGTTGTAAGTATTTTTATGAGTTGTCCCATTTACAGTGGGACTAGCTGTATGTATGTGAGTATAAAAAAATTTCGGAGAATTAATTTCACGCATTGCACATACACATCTTAATATGAATGAACATACAAAAAGGTACATAATGTAGAAATGTACATGTGTTTGCATTTGTATTATTAAATAGAAACGAAACGTATGTATGTATATACATATCTACATATTATGCATGTTTCGTTTCTAATTAATAATACAAATACATACATAAAACAAAAGTCATGATAGGTATACCTATAATGACTTTTTGCTGCACTAACTCATTCATTTGGACGCTCACTATCTGCTCACTATATTATTAAAGATGAAGAAGAAAAATGTTGCAGAACAAGTCTTCTCCCCCTGGCATTGAAAATTGTATTATTGTTTACATATATCTGTTTTTAATAGTCTCTACTGATGCATATTTAGCTATTTTCTTTTCAAATCTAGCGATTTTTAATCCAACTTTGCGAAAAATTTGTGTTTTAGCTTTAAGCGGGAAATCTGGCAATTGTTTGTTGTTTTGTACGCTTATAATACATATTTTTTGACAACATTGTTAAAGAGTTGCTTTGAAATAAACTAAAGTGCCAAATAAACCACACAAACGGTTACACATACATTAGAAAAAAGTATGGTGCAAACCAGCCCAATTATGAATACAAATTCCCCGGGAGTTTTCCCCTTTTCACATTTTTACAATTGATTTTACAAAGGAAAAGTGGGAGAAGGGAGAAAACTCCGGGGGAAATTTTATTCATCTTGTTGATGTTTTCAAAAGGTTTGTGTCGTTTATTTGGCCACTATACAGGTGGTGTTAAAAACACAGCTGAGCGTCTTTTGTTTTTATTGTTGTACTCGTTGTAGTATTGCCGCCACCTAATATTTAAATTCGCTTAGCCAAGAACTTCATGGGGTCTTGACCTGACAATATTAGAGTTTTTTACATAGACTTTGACGTGCGGTATAACCAAAAATTGTCACGTGAAAACCCCATGTGCCGGAAATCAAAAACGCAAAAAATTTTAAAGTCGTATTTTAATTATACGTAATCTGTAATAAAATAATGTTATGACAAATATTATACAAATATTTCTCTATTAAACAGATTTATCACAAAAATTATAAAAATTAGACTTAAAGTGTATTAAAAGCAACTTCCAAGTTCTTGCAGCACACCCCTGTAAAATTTCATTCCAATTTATAGTTATTAATCATACGTAGAGTTTTTTTTTTCCCGGACTTTTTCGATTCCCGGTAAAGCGGGAAATTTTTTTAAATTTCCCGGGATCCCGGGATCCCGCTCCATATAAATAATACAAAGTAAATTTTGTTATTAATTAATGAAAAAAACTTTTTTAAAATAACGTAAGGGAACTTGTTTACAAAGAAAGTAAAAGAAATGGTTCAATACTAAAAAAATATTAGAATATTAAAATAGGAACTTGAATTATTATCACCTCACGCCTTCTTTCCCTATTATTATGCTTTTATTCAGTATTATTATGCTCTGGATACAGGATAAAAAGATAACATAAACAACAATTTAATTCATAAAACAAAATAAAATTAAGGTACTCAAGATATGGGATCAAAAAGTTAATTAATAAAATAGATAAAATATTTTAAAGAAATATATAACATTTTTTAACGCCTTAGGAAATAACTGTCTGGCACACTCAAAGCGCTTAGTATATCGTCAAAAAGTATATTCCTGATTTAATTTACTAATTATCATGTTTCCGAAAAATTTCGTTCATTTTTTACCGAGGTTGGACAAATAGTTAAATAGTTGTAGCATTTTTCGGATTCACATTCAGAAGCAATTTTTTCTTTTTTATAAACAACGTTTATATCAGTCAAATGTATGTCAAGGTTGATGCAAAAATAGCATCAACCGGACTGCTTCTTACAAACCTTTTCATTTCAATAGGTCCATTTGTAATATTTAGGACAATGTGTTTTTCAAGTTGTATGTTGTAGTATCTTACACGAGTTTCCAAAATGTTATTTTATTTCGGTTTCCCCGCACTTCACGGGTATATAAACCAAAACAAATTGAAATTGAAAATTTTTGTATCGCTCCTTCATTGCATCATAGTCGTATCTCAAAATTTTAAGTAACTTTAGCAAAGTTTTCCTTCATGCCTTCTCGTATTATATCTCCAACTGAACCGAAGTTATAGCAAAATATATCTTTAAATCGGTACATTTTGAAAACTTTAATCGCATTTTGCCAAGATCGTTTGTTTTTGTAGATATGACTATGTTGCAATAAAGGAGCGATATGTTTAGGTATCTCCTATTTTTAAGACTTGTTCATGGACAATGAAACTTTACTGCCTGCATCTTATTTTAATTAATGTACTTTGTTAACTCTTCACTTCACTAAATGCAATAATTATCATCTGTTGCACTGCCCATTCTGCTTTTAGTAGATTAATTGTATCAGGAGACATTAATTTAAATACATTTACTCACTTCTTGCAATTGATCTAATCCACAACCCATCCACAAATGCTAATTTTTAGAGAATAGAAAACTAAATTTCAAAGTATAAATAGCTATTTTCTGAACGGACGGGAAATCCCGGCAAAAAACCCTAATCATACGTCATACATATTCTAATTTCTAAAGAAGCAGCGATTTAGTTCTTTATATGTCGCATTCTTTTCCCAGGTTTTTATATAAATTCTTTAAATTTTAAGAACAAAAATATAACTAAGGATTGTTAAAAAATTTAAACTACCTGCAAAACAGAGAGATCGATTTCAGTCCCGCACTAGACAGCATCCAAACATGGCAATTCCGATCTCCCCAAATGCCTAATCCTAATAATAATCCGGGGCATTAGCAGAGAAAGTCATTGTAGTCCAGACCCATTCTCCCTCGTGAGTATTGAACATACATGTACATTATTTAAGATAATCATTGTTTAATATTAATTTTAAACGAAAACCATTGTTCAATATTGAATCCAAAAAATCCTGTTATATTTGTTTTGTATAGAAAACATAACAACACTATAAAAAGAAAACCATAAGCTTTTTATTTTCATGTTTAAAATTATTTATAAAAAGAAAAAATTCCCGTATTCTTTTTGTTAAAATTATTTAGTTAAATAGTACAATAATTTTTAAAGTAGAATGATGTCAAAAACCATATCGGGCCATTATGCTGGTGTCTTTAAATTTTGAGTGAACTATGAAGCAAAATCACTACCAAAGAATGTAAAATCAACCTTGTTTTCGAGGATTTTACATTGGTTTTTTCTGTGTGTAGATAGGTATTATGTATTTGGAAATTCTAACTTTCCGTCGTTCAAAACCCGTAAAAACTATAATCTGGGATAAGAGCTTAGCTTCGTTAGTGAAATGAATGAATTAGAAGGTGTATTTGAAATATTTAAAATTAAAAATTGATCTTAGCAACCCCTTTAGCTTAGGCTAGATCATTTTATTTCACATATGTACATATGTATTTTTTACATGTTCCTGAATTTTTTATTTTTTTAATTGTACCTTATAATTCATTATCAACAGGGAAACTGTAAATATGCAATTGCATGTTTTTCGTTATGCGACTAATGAAGGCAGAAACAGTTTATACATATATCCATTTTAGAGCTTTTTAGGAATTTTGGCATCGATTTGTTATTGCATATGTTTGCATATTTTACCCTTTGCAAAATTTTGTCCAATTTAGATTTAAGATGCTTAAAAATGCTTTCGCATCGAATAAAAAATGATTGTATACTTAAATTTTATTTTCGCCTACAATTGTAAGCTAATACAGTGCCCATGTTCTGTAACTCCCGCGTCGAGAAAATTTTCGATGGAAAATTAAACAAAAATGGCATAAATTGACACAAACAAATGTTTTTCTCACTTAACTGCGTCTGCAACATTTTTGGCGAGTAATGGCTGGCGCGTAAAGACATTTACAGAAAAGGTTTGCCTGTAAATTTTTTGCGAGAAAGTTCCCGCTTTGAACTGTCAAATAAACTCAAGAATAAAAATGGGGTGAGAAAACATTTTGACACAAAAAAAAAATGTTAAAAATGCAAAATGCAATGACTAATAACACGGAAGATATAACTATTTGGTTCTTGGTTGATTTTTAGCTTTTAACATTTTTCAAAGCAATTTTGTAAGCAACAAACCGTAAAATCGTTCTTAACATTGTTTGGTAAAGCCGACGGTTGTTTTTTCGCCGCCGTCGTTGTAAATGTTTCAATTTTAGTAAATTTGAATCGCCGTCAACTGAGTGGCAGGCACTCTCAACGTCTGCCATTGCACAACGGCTTCGAGTGAAATATTATGACATTTATAACGTAATCTCTTTTGATAGTTTTCGACATGAGTTACAGACACACTTTTTTCTCACTTTTCGAGAAACGATGGAGTATTTTGTTTCACATCTTTTCGATGCGGGAAGTATTCACGAAAGTTACAGAACATGGGTACAGGTTGTCATTAAATTTAAATGTTATTTCAAACTGTGAAATTTTATACTTAAGCAAAAATCATGGAATGAGCAATTATATATGTACATAGAAATCTAGACCCATCTTCTAGTATACCGCTCGACTAAGAATCACTTCTGTAAGTGAGTTAACGATGTACATCCGTCCGTCTGGCTGGTTGGCTGTCCATCTAGATCTTGTGCACAAAGTACAAGTTGCACTTTTGTAGATAATTTGAAAAATTTAGTAAGTACGTTTTAGTTGTACTAAGAATGAGGCCTATGGTGAGAATTGGTTTAAATATTATAAATTATAGTTTTACATAGTCCCATATAAACTTATTTCCGAAATAGACTCTTTGTGCCATAAACCATCTAATAATTTTTGTATTTAGATTAAATGTGCCCCAAAAATAACTCTTATATGAAATCTAAGCTCATAAGATAACTCTGTTTTGGTGAGCCCATGACTGCTCATCGGTTCCAAATAGGGTGCTATCTCGAAAATTCGTCTGTTAATACGTGTGTGGTGGTGTATGGGTTTTACGTATTAAAATTTTAGGCTTGTATTTTTAATGCAAATATTATTAAATTTTGATTTCAAATAAGCAATTTTTGGTTTTTTTTTGCATATTTTTAACAATTTGTATGGCATATTTTCAAGTTTTAACTGCATATTTAATGCAGTATAAAACACTTTTTTGAAGCATATTTCTGATTTTCCTGATAATCAAATTGTTTTCAATTATAATTTTATATTTTATAAAATTTAACGTAAATGACTATTTTTTTTTTTTTTTTTTTTGCAAAAAAGTTTTTATAGTGATTTACCGCAAAATTATTTTTAAATTTAAAAAATTAAGCTTTTTCAGCTATTTTTCATTCTGTTTAGCGATATTCTTTAGACAAAAGTTGGCAACAGTGATTGTCTCTATGTTTCTGTTTTGTTTTTATTATTTTGCATTTGAAGTTCTATGCCCATGCCAAGTTCAATAACCTTTGACTTTGACTGAATACAACAACTAAAATAGCAGCAACAAAGCATGATGACTAACACTAATGCAGGAAAAACAACAATAACAACACTTTATAATAAATAACAAGCAGGCAAAATGTTTGTACGAGAACTTTTATGCATTTTGCTCCCATAATGCTTCTCCAACAACACAAAAAGAGACATTTTCCAAATAAGCACAACTTTTTTTATAAATGTATATATGTATGTATTCTTGTTCTTTTTGTTGTTGTCGTTGTATGGAGACTTATCAAAAAGCAACTTTTATTATTCCCTCAAATATGCACCGACCACAAAAGTTAAGCATCCCACAAAAAGCTTTTCCCCAACGCACACATGCATGGCACTCCGCACATTTTGCTCATCGAATATGCATTTTGAATGCAATCGAGAGTGACAGAGATTGTGGCATTGTCGGCAGAGAATATTGTTTTGCTGTTGTTTTATTCTAGTAGGTAGGTATGTAATGCTTATTAAAATACATCCAGTCTCTTGGACTCGATTGTTATATAAAAAAAAAATCCTCCCGATATACAGTAACGGTCAAAACTAGAGCAGTTCTTATGTAATTGATCTTTTTATTTAGAATTGTAAAATAAAAAAATATTTAAACTTTTTCGGGCTAATTTCTTTCATTAAGAAAATATTTAAAAATAAAGCAAACTTAATTCCAGCTTTGCACTTATGTACAAAGTTTAAAAAAATTTAGGCTTGACGAAAAGTTAATAGACAAAACTGAAGCACTCTCTTATGTATGTGTGAAGCAAAAACTTTAAAAATATTCAGTATTTTGTAGAAAACCATTGTTTTACTGCTGCTGCACATCTCTTAGGCATAGATAATATTACCTTTCGACTGTTTCTTGAAATAAGACTTTGCATTACAATTTTCCTTCCCTATCGATTTTCATATTAAAATTCTCAGATCTTTTAAGCTGGGATCACACGATTGCCCAATACCCCAATCGTGTGACTGCACAACCAATTGGCTCATGTACCAATCAAGGACAATATTGTGCAGAATATTTTATTGGTCCAATTTCATTAATGTGCGTCAATAAAGCACAATAAAAATTGTTGCATATTGGTGCATTTGCGGCAATCGTGTGATCCCAGCTTTACAATGTTGTCATTTTTCTGAAAATGGCAATGCCAAATGAAAATAGCGTACTATGTTTACACAGTTGCAAGACATTTTTAGTCAATTTTAATGACAACATTTTAAGATCTGACCATCGTCTGTACGAAGCTTAAGATCTGATAATTGGGCGGGCCAATCTAAAACTTTAATGATATTTCTATGTGGTGATTTACACCAACTCCTTGTCCAGAAAAGCAACCCCAGATTATAATGTTATCACCTCCAAATTTTGTAGTTGCTATACAATACTTCGGATTAAATCCCTAGCCGGTAGTCTTCTGTTTTGTCTGATACCATCGGAGTCTTTGGAATTATATTTTGATTCATCAGAAAACAATACTGTCTTCCATTAACGAACAGTCCCATTAACACACACTCCAGCCATGCTTCCCGATTCTTTAGTACAGGATTAATTATAATAACTTTTTATGGAATTTTGACAAAACATCTAATGGCGATTTCTTTTCTGAGAAAAATATGTTACAGAAAATACATATAACACTTTCTCTCGAATTGTAACATGTTGTGCAACTTCAATAGAACAAAATTAGCCGCTTTGTTTTACATTATTACACTTTTATCATTAATGTGCTTTATGGGCGATTAAAGCTATTTGAGTGGTTTCCTACGGTGGGCTATTACGGTTTGGAAACAAATATTGACGTCACTATTGGCTTGAAAAAATCAAAATGATAATAATAAACATTCATATGTACATACTGCCGTATTCATAAAAAATTAAATTGGATTTGAAATGTATTTTAAGAACAATTGGTATGAAAATTTTGCCTTAAAAAACATATCAAACTAATTAGTATTGTGGTTATTTTGTTGAACTATTTATGGTTTTTAATCCAAATTTTTAATATTTTTAATTAGGCTCAAGTTCATTAAATTTAATTTTCATTAAATTATTTTTATGAAGAAAGCAATTTTACAACATGAAAATTAATTAAAATTGTTATTGATAATCTTTCATTCCGGCAGGTTACCATGACATGTTTCGATCGCAACCACTCGATCTTCTCAAATGGATTTGCCGTCTTACACTCGCAGCCATCGACGACTGCTGACGTTAATAGTCAAACATCAATCCTTAAACCAAATTGTATTTTAACCTTTGGTAGATCGAAATTTGCTTTTTTGAATGATTATCCATTTTAATTGATTTTACATGTTCTTCCTTATTTCTGTTTTTTTCGTACTTTTGTCAAGAATTTTTCTTGAAGTCCAAAGTACATTTTCTTGTTCTTCCATTCTTTTGTCTTTCTTTTTCTTGTTGACCTTTTTCAGCACAACTTGAAGGACAAATGAACACATAGAGCTCGTGCCTTAGCTTTCAACAATAATTAGTATCGTGGTTATTTTGTTGAACTATTAATGGTTTTTTATCCAAATTTTTAATATTTTTAATTAGGCTCAAGTTCATTAAATTTAATTTTCATTAAATTATTTTTATGAAGAAAGCAATTTTACAACATGAAAATTAATTAAAATTGTTATTGATAATCTTTCATTCTTGACCGTGGCCGGGATTCGAACTTATTTTATTTTTATGAGCGGTATGAATAATGACAAGCAAAATAAAAGATTGGTTGTACAAATAAAGTAGTTAGTACCAAAGTTGTAAAACAGGCCATTATAAACACCTTAAGTTAAAGTAAGGGTAAAATATGCAACATGTTTTGCATGTTTTTCATCAGCATATTCACAAAAGAACTGGAAAATTTTGCCCACAGTTGTTAAAAATATTTAAAAATTCGTTATTCCACATAATATTGATATGCAAGGAAACCATAAATATGCAATTGCATGATTTACCTTGTGCGACCAATGAAGGCAGAAACAATATATTTATCCGTTTTAGAGCTTTTTATGAATTTTGGCATCGATTTGTTGGTGCATATTTTTGCACATTTTACCAATTTCAGCATTTTTTTTGCATAATTTTGTAAAAAGAGCTTTTTTGCAGCCTTTTTTTTAAGATTATAGCGCATATTTTGCCTTTTTAAGGCATGTTTTAATACATTCTAGATTTTTTGGTGCCTACAAGAGCTTTCGCAATAATTTTTTTTTGGGAAATTCTGTTTTAAATATCTATCTGTAACCCAGCGTGTTGCTTGAATTTCTCCAACAGTTTTTAAAGTGATCTAACGATGTCCATCCATTCGTCTGGCTAGTTATCTGTCTATGTTAACCTTGTGCGCAAAGTACAAATTGCAATCTTGTAGATAATTTGAGCAAATTTTGTAAATACATTTTAATTGTACTAAGGACGAAGTCTATTTAAATGGTGAGAATCGGTTTATAATTTCACATATTCCCCATAAAAACTTCTTTCCAAATAAGACTCTTTGTGCCCGTTAACCATCTTATTATGTTGGTATTTAGATTGACTTTACGCCAAAAATCTCAAAAATTCGTCTGTAAATACTATGGTGTTTGGGCTTTACCGATTAAAATTTTGGGATTGTTTTTATTAAATGGATTTGTTAAAAAATTGTTGAATATTTTGTTTTAAAATTAGCAATTTAAAATTTTTTGGAGCATATTTTTAACAGTTTTCAGGGCATATTTTCAAGTTTTTACTGCATATTTAATGCGCATAAAACGCGTTTTTAGAGCATATTTCTAGTTTCCCTGTTGATATATGTATATGTATTGAATTTTTTTAAATTAAATTTTTTTATTTTTCTATATTTTAATAAGCAATTGTCACTTTGAATTAAAAATAGAACATAAATTAAAAAACCAAATTAAGTGCAAAGAGGAATGTCAAGAAAGAAACACAGAAAATACGATTCATGTCTTTTTTCTACCCTGCTTACTTCTCTACCTCGCTCGCTCGAAAACTAAAAAAGACATGATTTGAAAATGGGGGAAAAAATCATCATGAAAATTGCGTGCATGTAACATTAATGCAGCATACTTGTCAGAAAAGAAATCACCATAAGTCAAATTTAAAAAGTTGAAAAAAATGTTAATCATACGAATTTTTATTCAAAAAATATTTTTATTTACGTTTTTAAAATTTTGTATTATGTTTATATAAACGAAATTTTCCTTTAATTTTGTTATTGGATAAAAATGATTTCTCGCCGTGTTTTTTTAAAACTTTTTTGATATCTTATCTCGAATTAAGATGTTTTGTCAAAATGCCACAGATATGTATTTAAGACATACATAATTATAAAATTTTTATTTTTTCAAATACAGTATATTAATGAAGAATATTATCAATTTAATTATTTAAAATTATCAGGCATGTTCTGAAAATCACTTTTTCGTAAAATGATTTAAAATCACTAAAAACGTGTTCTTCCCACAAAAATTTTTTAAATCTCGTGATTTAAAACCGATTAGCTTACAGCATGACGATTTCAAATCACTTGAAGCTTTTTCAAGCATTTTTTGAAATCAATAATAAAATTATCACATACACTTTAAGTGGTTTGTCCTTTATTTGTTTTTGAATTAAAATTAATTATTTTACACGGGAAAACTTAAAATTTACCAATTTGGGAAGCCGCTGTATTTTTTGCAGACGCTGTGTTAGTTTTGTTTACATTTTTCGTGATTTACTTTTTAGTAGTCAGCTTATATAGTATATTAAAAAAAACTTCTGTGGTTGCCAGAGCAAAAAAAGTCTTAATTTCGTGTAGCATATGACTAATTTCTTCAATTAAATTAAACATTAAAAATAAAAATTAAATTAATTTGTTAAAACAAAACTAAAAGTAAACAATAATTATAAAGTTTGATTGGTTAAATTTTAATATACGAAGGTAAAAAATAAATAAAAATGGCAACCATACGTACGAAATGAATGGCAAAAAAGCGATTGAAAAACACATACTGAGGGGGGTGCTTTAATTTTGAACGATACTGTATATTAATGCGTTTATTGAATTCGTGCATGTAGATCAGTCATCCTGATTTTATTTATTTGATGTTGTGTTTTCTAAAAAACAAATAAATAAGAAATAAAAAAAAAAAATAGGCAGAACATAGAAGGAACGCTCTTAACCTATTCGATCTAACGAAATACATAAATACATACATATGTACATACATATCTGTGGCGTTTCGACAAAACATCTTAAGTCGAGATAAGATAGCAAAAAAGTTAAAAGGGGAAAATTATTCAAGATAGGGGTAATTTAATATTTAATTATGTTCTAGTTCAGTTCCTGATCAGTTTTAGTATAGTTTTGAGTTCGGGGTAAATTTAAGTTCAGTTATAGTTAAGTCTTATTTTAACTCTAGTTCAGTTATGGTTTAGTACAAGTTATATTTTAGTTCAACTCTAGTTCAGTTCTAGTTTTTTCTACTTGCGTTGCGAATTAAGCTTCAGTTTAGTCCGATTCTTGTTTAGTTCAAGTTAAAATCTATTTCCGTTCTAGTTCTTTTTGAGTTTAGCTTTTATTCAGATCGATTTCAATTTCTTTTCAGCTTTATTTTGTTCCATTTTCTTAGTATTATAGTAACAGTTTTTTTATTGCGCAGTTGTAGATTCAATTTTGTTGACTCTGTTAAGTTTCCACTCTTTTTATTACCTGTTTACCAGGGCTTTAGGATTCAATTTAACTTCAATATGTGCATGGAACGTTTATTATTAAAAAAAGTCAGGAAAAGACTTTAAATTATAATAGAAATTTTTTGCCAAACTTGTATTTTATTAAAGTTCATCAAAGACTTCATTTTATTGAATTGCAATGAACAATTATTATTAGTTTTATCTTTTTGTTTTTGGAAGAATTTTATTTTATTATACTAGATGACCCGTACGAATATTTCGCACCGTTAGTTGTCATTTTTGTAACATAGAACTGCATTACTATTAAGCGACCCTGTATTACCACATTTGAACAAAGACAATATTAATTTTTCAATTTCTAATTATTTTTCGTCATTAGTGTTAGAAATAAGCTTTAAAATGAGATATCATTCATTAAATTTGATGCGGTGGTATGGGAGATATTTGCAACCGACAAAAAAAGTGCTTTAGAAATAATATATGTACATTAGGGTGGCCGTTATTTTTTTTATTTTGATTTCTTATATTCTCCCCCCCTAAATCGGTTCAGTTTTATGTAAAAAAAAATACAAAAAAATTTCGTAGCGATAAGTTGTGTTTTAGGGGGGGCGTCCGTCCCTCAAAGTTTGCCATCAAGCCATTTATTCAAATGTAATTTGTTTGCGTATGACTATTTTCTAAAAACAACATTTTACAAGAATATGATATATGGCAATATTTTAGCTCTTCTAGTCAACAACATAAGCCTCTAAGAAAGTTTTTTGCTAAAATCAATATTTTAGAAAATAATTAAGAAAATAAAAACAAAATACCAAACATTTTATATACGTTTTATATATATAAAAGGTGGATTTAATGTCAAGTGACCCAATTTTGAAATAGATGTCTTTCGATTTAAATGAAATTTACACCAATTTTAGTACTGTTAGATAGTAGCTTAGACACAAATTTTCAACAAGATCGGTCAAAAAGTTTCTGAGTTAGAGGGGGTCAAAGTTTGACATTTTGGCCATACAGGTGTTCTTTCTCATCCATGTAACTTATTACCTATTGGTGTAAGCAAAATTTGTCCCAAGTAGCTTAGATAGCTTTTTGATCAAACTTTTTAAAAAAATTATTTTTGTTTTTTTAAAAAATTTTTAAAATTTTTTTTTTTTTAAATTTAACACTTGGCTAAAAAAAATAAAAAAAAAAGTTTTAAATTTAAAAAAATATATTAAAAAATTTTTTAAAAAAAACAAAAAAATATTTTTAAAAAAGATTGATTCAATAGCTATCTAAGCTACTTTGGACAAATTTTGCTAACACCAATAGGTAATAAATTACATGGATGAGAAAGAACACCTGTATGGCAAACTTTGACCCCCTCTACCTCTGAAACATTTTAACCGATCTTGTTTAAAATTTGTGTGTAAACTACTATCTAATAGGACTAACCTTGGTGTAAATTTCATCCAAATCGGAAGACATCGATTTCAAAATTGTGTCACTTGACATTAAATCGCCTTTTTATATATATATAACGTATATAAAATGTTTGGTATTTTGTTGTTATTTTCTTAATTATTTTCTAAGATATTAGTCTTAGCAAAAAACTTTCTTGGAGGCTTATGTTGTTGATTAGAAGAGCTAAAATATTGCCATATATCATATTCTTGTAAAATGTTGTTTTAAGAAGAAAGTCATACGCAAACAAATTACATTTGAATAAATGGCTTGATGGCAAACTTTGAGGGGCGGACGCCCTCCCTAAAACACAACTTATCGCTACGAAATTTTTTTGTAATTTTTTTTACATAAAACTGAACCGATTTGGAGGGGGAGAGTAAAAGAAATCAAAAAAAAAAAGTTCTCCATACAACTAACGGCCACGCTAATGTACATAAGTATATGATTTTTGTGTTTTCTTTTAGAGAAAAAGTTTTGTAAAAAAAAACATTTTTGTTTCCAAACATGCTGACAATATGTGCGTTCGTTTACTTTTCCAGTAAAATCCAGTAGGTGAGTAATATGAAAATTTTACAAATTAATGTGTACGCGAACGCATTTCAGTAAAATCTTGTACAAATTTGTACAAATTTTGGGGTAAACGAACTCAGCTATTATTGTTTGATGGTACATGTTAGATGTTAACAAAGTAAACGAGTGTTTCACATGTTCTACATTTTTGATTGTAGATGTTGATCAGTGTAAAAAGCCTATTAGTCCCAATTTACTTTATACGATTTTGGTCATTGCGATTATTTTCGTTTCTTCTTTGAAGTCGGTCTGATATTTGCATTGTTCGATTTTTGTCGTTACAACTTTTTCTGTGCAACTGAACTTCAATACATTTTTCGTCAAATGAGAGAACGAATAAGCGAACAAAATGAATCGAAGAGTACACTCGCTTGTGTACCCCTTTGAATTCCTCTCTCTCCTCTCGCCTTAAGGTAAGAATCGCAACGACAAAAATCGTATAATGTAAATGCAGGCTTAGAGGTTTTCGATCTCACTGTGTTTAACTGTTGGCGAGATCTTCTCATAAAAATATGTTGCATAAATGTTACATGTTCTACTTTTTTTTATTCGTTTGTGCAAAAAATACAACTGTAAGAAACTCTTTTAAGTTCTTTCGTGAATATGTTAAAAAAAAACTATGCAAAACATGTTGCATATTTTACCCTCGATTTTATTTAAGGTATTCATACTGCCCTGTTTAACAGCTCCGGTACTTACTACTTTCTTTGTACAGCCAAGGTTTTATTTTGTTTGTAATAACACATACCGCTTATTATTTTAAGAAAAGATTGCTTAAAACAAAATATAGGAATTTTTACTTATTAAAATTAAAAAATTCTATGTATATTATTATCATGTTAATTTTTTCCAAGCCAATAGTGATGTAAAAATTTGTTTTTAAACCTTAGTAGTGTGCAGATACCGCTCAAATAGTCTTAAAAATCGCTAACGAAGTACATTAATGATAAAAGTGTAATAGTTGTAAATAAAAGCAGCTAATTTTGTTCGTTTGAAGTTTCACAACATGTTACACTTCGAGTGATTATTGGTAACATTTTAAAAGTGTTCCATGTATATACCGTAACATATTTTTCTCAGGAAAGAAATCGCCATAACACAATACATAATTGCACCAGACCACCCCTCCTTGACTTGTAAAGTTCGGTGCAAATATTTATTTTGTTATAACAACAATAAAAATCCTTAATCACAAAAGGTTAACACTATACTCTCCTGAATCCTTAAAAGCTTATACACATACAATATGTATTATATGTTAAATACAAACACATTCCCATCGTACATATGTACACATTATCTAACATTCAAGTTGAATTTGTCTGTAACTCTAACAATTTTCAAAATAATTATCAGTGAAACCAAAAATATGCTTGTTATGAATATTGGAATCGATTTGTTAGTGCATATTTTACCGTTTGTAGCATATTTTGCATAATTTAGTTAAAAGAGCATTTTTTAAGTTTATAGTGCATATTTTACTGCAAGTAAATTTTTTTCGAATCTGTCGTAATCGAAAGTAAATAAGTCCGAGTATAAAATCCAGAAAATCAGATCTGTGCCCATGTTCTGTAACTTTAGCGTCGAGAAACTTTTCAATTGAAATGTGAGAAATAAAACAAAAATGCCATAAATAAAAACAAACAACTTATTTTCTCACTTAACTGCGTCTGTAACATTTTTGGATAGTGATGGCTGTCACGTAAGGAAATTACTCGCCAATTTACAGAAAAAGTATGTCTCTAAAAGTTCCCGATTTGAACTGTCAAATAAACTGACAAGGCGAGAAAAAATTTTAACACTAAAAAACAAATTAAAAATGCAAAGCATAATAATAATAATATTTTGTTCTGGACACATTTTTTCATTGTTTAATAATTTTGCTTTTAACATTTTAATAAACTATACGAATGTTTTCAAAGCTCGCTTGCATGACAGTTTTTATTGTGTCAATATTCTCCCTCGGACATTGCAAATGTATGAAGAGCGCTAAGGTGCCTGCAAACATCCAAAATGACAGCACTCTTGTCATATGGAGCTACAGGAGTAAGTAGCACCGATGCTTCGGTATCGGACCGACTATTGATTAAGGCCTCCGAGGGCATGCTTTTTCGAATGAATTTTCGTATCGAATAAAACTTCGTGCCGTATCAAAAACGGTTTATATATTGGGCTTTTTTTATAACGGCGACGCTTTCCAAAAAGAGCAACAAAGCAACGCAAAAATTGCAAAAATTCGGAAAACTATAGAAATTCGGAAAAATTTTACAAATTTAGAGAATTTGCAAAAATAGCGAAGATTCGCTAAAGTTTTTAATATATCAAACAAGCCATTAAATTGACTAAAAGTCCCTAAAACTACAAGGAATGGCAAAAACTCGATAAAATTAGCGAAAAATCGCAAAAATTTGCAAACAGCGGCATGAAAGCAAAGCCTAGTATTTATTTAAAATTGTTGAAGCTGTAAAGAATCACAAAACTTACAGAAAAAATCGCAGCTATCGCGAACATGGCTAAAATTCGCGAATTATCCGAAACTTGGAAACAAACCCTAAAATTAATTGAAATCCCTAAATCGGTTAAAAAAACAAAATGTCAAAAGTTAACAAAAATTCTGCAAAAATATTGAAAATTCGCGAAAATTTTTAATAATTCAAACAAGCCATAAAATTGATTAAAAGTCATAAAAGTATAAGGAATGAAAAAATTCTGTAAAAACTGCTAAATTATGGGAAATTCGAAAAAAAATCCTAACAGCGGCATAATAGCAAAGTCTACTATTTATTAAAAATCGTTAAAGCTGTAAAGAATCAAAAAACTAACAAGAAAAAATCGCTTGTATCGCAAACATGACTTAAATTTGCGAAAAATTGCAATAATTAATATTATTATGTATTTTGCTTCTTATTGCTGAAAAAATTTGTAAAAAAAAAACAATTAAATGTTTTTACGAAAGTTTTTTACCTATCTAATGACATTTCGAGTGAAGGCTTTCGATCGACTACTCGTTATCGAATAACATAATCTCAAATTTTGATAGCAATTTTTTGATAACGAATGGAATAGTTTCAGAAAGCAAAATTTCGATCAAAGTCACTCGATCACGACTGTGACGATCTGAGCCCAGGTGTCTCTGTGCTTGAGATAAGTTTTGTGATTTGTACATTTTATTGGATAATTCCGGGCAACACGACGAAGAGTCAAAAGCCCCTGTTTTTTGGAATGGTGTGGTCGATGGAATGCTAAAATAGACGGAGAAGACTGAAATTAATGTGATGCTGGGTTATGGTGAAAGTCGAGTAGTTATGTGTGTGGACAAATGAGACTGAATAGACTTGAATGTCAAAAGCATATATAATGTTGAGGTACCAGTGAATTGGTGGAATTGTTAGATTGCAGCGTGCTGGGTCGGATGTTGCGTAAGACTCGAAGTTTGGAGTGAAGAAGTCAAGAGCCTGGATGAAGAAGTTGACTATCTAATGGAATGTATTTCTCTCTTATACAGAGAGTGTGTCTTTAGACATATGCATCGCAGGTTTCATAGCTCCAGCTTCTAAACAGGGGGCGAGAGTATTTTTTTGCAGAATAAGCACGCAAATTGCTACCTATTTGGTTGCGCTCACACTCAGGGGCGCTTGGTAAGCGCATAGTTTGTCACCCAGTGTTTAAGATCTACTATGAGATAAGGACAAATGCCGGTGTTCATGTTAATCTGTTTCCACAATCTATATATGAAAAATGTCTTATAAATCAATTTTCAAAGATACCGAAAAATAATTTTTGGGATTTAAATTGTTCGTTTTTGAATTCCTATGAACTGCGCATTTAAAAAAAAAAGAAGATAATTTCACAATAAAAATACACACACAAGTGAAGCAAAGTCGCGAATAACACGTTGTAAAAGATAAATTTTGGAAAACCTGTTTTCTGCACATAACCTTTAACATTACTCAAACCTCAAATCACGAAGAATTTTGCACATTTTTTGACGTCATCATGCAATAACAAAGAGTCAGGCGGTGGAAGGACCTGGTAGGTTAATAACAAAATGTGTATGGTTTTTGCATAAAAGTTTTTAATATCCTTATTTATGATAATCTCAAAAAATAAATAATCTTGCCTTTTAAAAACGTCCAACAACATTCAAACTAAACCTTTCTTAATAATAATACAGAACTCCCATTCCTGCAAAAAAACAAAAAAACACCGCATGTTACTCATGCCAGACAGATGTTGTATTTGTTTTGTATGAAATCAACTTAATAACAAGACAAAAAGAGCTTTTTAAGCGCTAAACAGAGTTTTTGTTGTTGTTGTTCTTGCTTTTATGCTAAAGGGCTTAAGCTTTTAATGCATTTTTTTTAGGAAAATAAAAGAAGGAAATGACGCGATTTTTTTTTATTTCATTTAGGTGTCTGCAAAAACGAAAGCTTTTTTAAACTTTTATTAGTGATTCTTTTTGTTTGGCATGTTTTTGTGGTGTTTAAATCTCGATAGCCTGGCGAATGAAATAAAAAATTCCAAAATTAATAAATTTTCTGCCTCCAGCCCTTTACTTTTATGCACATACATATGTAGGTACTTATATTTAGGTCTTGGTAACCAGACCAATTTACATGAAACATCCGGTCTTGGAGAGGTGTGGACAACAATAGCAAAAAAAAAAACTTAAATAATAAAGTTTATATGTACGTTGGTAGTACACGGATAGAAAAAGGCACGTTTTTGTTGTTTTTGGAATGTTTAATTTCTTCTGCCAAGGAATACGTCACCGTGGTGATGATTGTGGCGGCTGGTTGGTGGTTAAGTTGATAGCTTCTGTGTGCGGTCGGTCGATTAACGTAGTCTAGAGTTTGTTTTTCTTTTTGTTTTTAATTAAAAGTTCAATAAACTTCTTAATTGAATTTTCTTTATCTGATAATTTTTGCAATACATAGTATGGAGGTATGTAGTTTTCTTTAATCGCCACTATTAATTAAAGTCCCATAATAATGGTAATGACAATAATAAAGAAGCTTTAGCAAAATAATTATGACAAAAAAGCTTCACTTGTTTTAATTCAAAGTCCCCTGTAATTATTTAATTTGTTTTGTGAAGAATATTTTTATCAAAATCATAAAAATCAAACACTTGCACTTTTTTATTTATGAATTTTGATACCCTACATAGGTACCTATTTTGGTACCTATTTGTTTATAAAAGAACGCAAGAATTTTCACTTTGGATCGTTTGTCGTCAAATACCTACCTACCTACCTTTTGTTTATAGTTATAAGCAGCGTCTACAAATATAAATTCAATTCCATGTGAAGGAATTGAATTAATCTTTGTACACGCTCTAACATGTGTTCTGTTAAATGTTTGTTCGTGCTAGACACGCAGTATTTTCTAAATTTTTACATAAATTTATGTTCCTATTAAAAATTTCATACTCACTTTTTTTCTTTTCTTTAAATAGCTTTTTGAAATTACCTTTTTGTGCAATTTTTTTTAAAGCTTTTAATTATTAATTTTTCCAAAATTTAATGTTTTGCTAATTTTTATTCAATAGTTTTCACTCCGCACCAACAACCAACTTCACCGGTTAAAATATTTTTAAAAACTGCAAAAAACCATAAAAAAACTTCATACCTACCTACACACACACACACAAACTTTCGTAACTCACAGAATTTTTGTTTATTCTTAGTTAAAGCTTTTTTCTGTTTTTGTAAAGCTTTTAAAGTCTGTTCTTTATTGTCAGCGTTACCGTTGTGATACAAAAGTATCAGTTTGACCCCTTTTCGACGGTCAGCGCTAACATTTTGTTTTTTTGTCAACACTGCTGAACGTTAGTGCTAAACAAATGTTTTCGAAATAAGCGGAGATGGAGGATGGATTTCAAGTGAAGATTTAAGGCCCAACCAGAATGTGCATAAACAAACTTAAGCTACTGTCAAAAAGAAAACAAAAAGCCTCTCAAATGCTTTTAAAATAACAAAATGAAAATAAAAAAAACATTGATTCCGTACGGAATGAGCGATTAGTTTCGCACCTTGCTTAAGCAAATGACAGGTCTATAAAACTTTACATAAAGTTTCCTTAAGTTATCTTTTCGCCCTTTTTTAAATCGACAATGCTAAGAGTGCCCTGTAAAAAAGGTGACTTTGGTTTATGTATGCGGCTATTTTTAAAACGGCGACGATTGCCTCGAAAAGCAACAAAGCTTCGCAAAAATTCAAAAACTCGAAAAGGTTTGCAAAAATAGCGACATTAAATTGATTAAAAGTCCCTTAAACTAACAGGAATGAAAAAATTCGTTAAAAATTGCTGAAATTCCCAAATATTTGGTAAAAGCGGTATGAAAGCAAAGTCTAATATTTATTAAAAATCGTTAAAGCTTTAAAGAATCAGAAAACTTACAGGAAAAAATCGCTTCAAACGCGAACAGGGCTAAAATTCGCGATCGATTGCAAAATTGGAAACAAACCCTAAAATTTATTTGAAATCGTTAAATCGGAAAAAAGAAATTGTCTGAACATAACATAAAAAGTATTAAAAAAAATTAGTTATAATGATGACCCTGCAGATAACGAGACTAGTCCATACATGCATGTAAAGAGTAGTCCATAAAGGAGTAGGAGTACTCCAAAACTACTGCAAATATAAGGGTAAAAGTTGGTCCATTTAACATTACGATGTCATAGGAGGGGACCATATAACCCACCAAAGTAGTCCCTAAACTACTCCATGGAGTAATAAAGTGGGTAAGTTTTAAAAGTACTCCATGTCATTACAGTATGGAGTACACTAAAGGGGTAGTTTCAAAAGTACTCCATGTTACTACTGAATGGAGTGCACTAAAGGGGCAATTTCAGATCCACTTCATGTCACTACTCCATGGATTAACTAATAGAGTTAGTTTTAAAACTACTACATATAATATATTTATATATGTATAAGGTGAAGGACTTAAGTTTACATGTAGTGTTATTTCGAAGAAAAGGTTTATTTAATAAAAAAAATTAGTGTTCCATTTTTTTTTTTTAATTATCCTTATAAAAAAACCTAAGTAAAATTAATTAATTTGTCGTTTTAGAAAAAAAAAACCCTAATAACTAAAATATAGTATCATATGTCATGCCTTTTTTCACAAATTTCACAAACTTTCCTCTTTCACTTTTAAATAAACAATTAATAATGGACACCATCAGGGCTACCAATGTGTAATACTGTAAAATATAGAAAAGTATACATCATGCAGTTGCTGTTAGTACTGCATGTTAATTTCTTATAACATTGTCCATACTACAGTACATTGGACCATGTTGTAAGTAGTCCATTTAAGCGACAATGGACCACGTAGTCCAATATTATCTGTAGGGGAAGAACAAACTTTTTGTCAGGTCTTTAAAACAGGAAAGTGCATTCCATAAAAAAATTTAGTCTTATAAGCACTGCCTAATTTAAACAAAATTTTTTGTTTGTTTATCAGTGTTGAAAAATTCAGTACTTTAGTACTTTTTTCAGTACTTTTTCATATTGAAAATACCGCAGTACCCCCGCGTTGTTTTTAGTACTTTTTTATCCTTTGCGCTTTTTAACCGTGATGAGATCATTCCAACAGCAGACTTTGGTAATCATGTGTTTTGCAAAATTTATATTGTTGTGTATTAAATATAATTAACAACGTTAATATTGAGATGAAAGCGTGGACGCCAGGATTCATACTTTGCTATACAGAATGGGATATTTGCTCTTACAAGTCACAAGAAAATTTATAAAAAAAGATGCATTGGATAATATATTATTGGAAAATTTAAATGAAAACCATTAACCTTTAAATGTATCTTTTTATGGAACTCGATTTGACATATTTATAGAAACATGCAGAGTTAACAACGAAATTGTTTATAAATTGAAAGAAACATATTATCTGAGATTTGGAGAAACATTTGTTTTTACTTAAAATTATAAGCAGCTTCACTCCAGGGAAAACCAATAGCATAACACCATTGTTATTAATGTTATTAACAAGCGAGAAAGAAAACTATTCTCAATTCCGTGTACTAGCGGATCTCTCTGAAATAAAGCATTTCAGACCTGAAAATATTTAATTAAGAGCGAAATGGATGAACTAAGATTTGCTGACATTTCACAAATTGTTTTTTGAATTTTATCGATACCACATTTCTCAGCATCACTTGAACGCACATTTTTAAATGCATTATTATGTAAAAAAGCAAACCAAGAAATCGTTTACACGTAGAAACTTTTTCAAGTATCAAACTTAATTTCTATTAAAATCAAATGATAGGAGCTGTTGTAGTTACATATTATATTTCTTATGATCTCTAAAAAGTCACATGTAATTGTGCATGTCTGTCAAAACTGCTGTTTTATATAAGGTTTATAATATTCGGTCACAAACGTACATGTAATTTGCTTCTGACATTGTATTTGTTTTTTCGCATAGTTTTTGCAGAAACCAAAGTGGTTCTCGGTTTCAAAATAGCGTGCGGACGCCACAAAATTTTTTATTTGCGCCGTAAATGAGTTCAGCCATCTTAACATTTCTTTCTTCAAATTCGAAAATACCATTTTACGATAATATAATTAAACGTTTTTTCTTTATCTATGTACATAATTTCTATAAAATGGTGAAATGATTGGTATTGAACAATATTAACTTCAACCGGCTAATTATTCCGTCAATACTTATTTGGTCAAATATTTGATGAGTGTGACCCGTAGCTTAACGCTTATGTATAACAAAAATATTATGTATCTTTAATATAAATACTGTTTGCTCTTTAATACATAGATAAATGAATTCCAATGAAATATTTTTTGTTGCTTTTATTTTCATAAAAAATTATGTTATTTTTTAACAAAAAGTACCATTGTTTGGAAAAAGTACTCTTTTAGTTAAAGTTCAGTACCATTTCAAAATTTCAATTTTGCAACACTGTTGTTTATATTATTTATTAAAATGGGAAATATTGCTTTCAAAAACTTGACCCTTTTTTTATTGTAATACCCTTTTTTTACCCATTTTTCTGTAAAATCCACTTTTCCAACGGTAACCCTGTTTGCTGTTTTATTAATAAAGCTGTGGTCAAACTTGGCAATTATTTGGCGGAAGAAAACTTATGCAATAGCAACTACAGTACTTTTCGCTTATAGTCAACTACTATAGTTGCACAACTTTTGTGGACTATAAGCGAATTTGGACTATAACCGATTTTTTTTTATAAGCCATTTTATGGATAATAAGTGAAACCTAGTATAATCCACATTTTGGACTATATAAATATTATTTTCTTCAATAAATCCACTCTTTTTAAACCAAAGAAAAGTTTATTTAAAACATAACCAAATATTGATTTATTTTAAATAAATAGTTAAAACAAAAATCTTTTTAATTAATTAATTCAAATGCTTTAAAAGATTTCAATAAAAACAAATGCGTATGAGATTCATTTTAATTCTTTGGATGACGAAATCAAACACAACATAAATATCAATTTCATAGGATCTTTACATGGGGTCTCCACCTGCCAGTTTTTTGTTATACCAAACGTCAAAGTCTATATAAAAAAACTCTTTTATTTTTATTAGCGTTTTTTTATGAAGTTGGACGTTTATTTAACAAAAAATTGTCAGACGAAGACACCATGTCATGAAATATAAATTGCGAAATTTAGCATTTATAATACAGCAGACGCTCAGAAATTCGAACTCTCAGAATCAACTTGATGTTGTTAGAGTTTAAAACTCAGTTTTTTGGTGTTTGTATTACACATACTAAATAAAGTCAAATGAACTGCATTGTTATTTTTTATATTTCGTTAAGAGTTTTATAGTTGTTATGTTAAATAAACTAAAATTAAAAAAAAGTATAGTTTTGTATATCTTTATGGTCAAATTTATCTAAATTTTTGTAAAAAAAAAAACCGTCCAGAAATTCGAATAACTCGGAAACTCGAATCGCCCTAAAAACAAAGTGGATCGAATTTCCGAGCGTGTGCTGTAATTGCCAGAAAGGTAAATTAAAACATGTTGCCAGTTGATTAAAAATATATATAAAACCGAGTGGACTATAAACGAACATTTTTGCATGAAGAATTATATACGCATGCTAAGAAAATGTGGCTTTTAAACGAAAATGGACTACAAGCGAAATGGACCTTAGAACAAATAATTTGTATGAAATTCGAAAAAATCTGCATGTGAATATGACAGTTTAGGCTTATATCCGTTTTTGGCCTTTAAGCGGAATGGACTATAAGCGAAAAGTACTGTAGAACTTTATTTATTTCAATATTTTTTAAATATAAATAAAATGGAATATGCAAATAAATTCAGCAGTACACAAGATATTTTAAAACTATAACTGAGAGCTTTATTTACTTTCCCTTAATAATGTAGATGTATGGTCAGAATTTGAAAGATTATTTAATTGTTGTAGTATGTTAATGTATGCAAATATAAATTTAAAATACAAATTCTAAAGATACAAATTATCTCCACTGATACATAATAATAAATCTAATTAATTTATTTATATAGAATTCCTTTGTGGGCCAATCAATATCAATAAATTTTAATTAATTTCATGTTGTAAAATTCCTTTCTTCATAAAAATAATTTTATAAAAATTTAATTTAATGAACTTTAGCCTAATTAAAATATCAAGATTTGGATTAAAGATTTTAAGTTTGTGATTGAAGAAGAAATGTATCTGGCAACCCTAGACTATATATTACAAAAATATTTGAGTAAAAAAATTAAATATAAAATTAATGTGTGTTTATAGCATAGCTGTTCATTGTAAATTATTTTCTTCTAAATATTGGCTCGAAATGAATTACATATTTACAATTTGTAACTGTTTTTCAAAAATTAAAATATGCTTAATTTATTTAATACTTCTTTAAATTAAATAATGTCTTTCAAATTTCATTTCTTCTCTTGGAAGTTAAATTCACTATTATTTACATTTATATTATTCAAATTAATATTATAAACATATATTCAAATCAATAGAAAAGCACAAAAATTTGTTTGAAAAAAATTGAATTTAAAAGAAACAAATAAAATAAATTTGTATAAAACTTGTTGAATAAAAAATTTCAAATTTCGTAGAAAAAAAATGCCTAAATATTTTCATTTAAAAAAATTTTTTTCAATTACTCATAATCTGTTCTTCGATATTAGAATGATTTTTTTTTTTTTTAATTCTAAAATTAAATTGAAAAAAAATTTTTAACGTTATTATCTTTTATACAATAAGTAAGAGAGGTATATTCGGCTATGCCATTGAAATTCCAGTAAAATTGATTACTAGCACATAACTGCTCGTTTCTCTTTGGAAAACAATGGCAAGGAAGTTTTATGACAAAGTGTTTAGAGCTCATTCCATGGTCTTACATGCATTTGCTGCCAGCAATTCAACCTCAAAACAACCTTACAAATTGCACTTTACCATAATTCAAGGAATATAATATTGCTTTTAGTTTCTGGCTAGTTTTCCGTCGAATTCATGTCTAAATGCCATGGAAAACAACCTTGTGTTAGTTAAGTAACCAGTAACTGTATAATATCGTTAAATTTTTTTAATGTTCAAATACGAAATCGTCTTACTTTGTATTTTAAAATGGAGCTGCACTTTGTTTATCCCAGTATTTTAGCACATTGTCTTCCTCATTTTTCAAGGAAAAATTAAAAAAAAATTTAATAGAAATTTTTGTACTTAAAATTTTTTTGTTTGAATATTTTTATTTCCTTCCAATTTTGTTGAATAAAAATTCTAAAACTACAAATCATTTTTTTTTTATTTAAATTGAATTGATTTGAATATATTCAGAATATTTGAATATAAAAAGAATTATAGAAAATTTTTGAGAATCCAACTTCTTTAATATTAAAAAGTTCAAATGATTTTTTTTGTAGTACATTTTAATTAAAAATATCTAAATATATCAGAATTTTATTCGATTAAATAAAAATTAATATCACAAACATTTTAACAAAAAATCAAAAACTAAAATTGTTTTTATTTTCTTTTATAAAATAGAAATAAAAAAGTATTTAATTTTGTATTTAATTCATATCTCACAGCTATGGTTTATAGAACACGACCGCAAAACTCGTCCGTTTAATTTACATTTAAAACAAAACAAAATTTCGAAATTTGTTATTGTTTTAAATGTAAGTTAAACGGACGAGTTTTGCGCTCGTGTTCTATAAACCCCACATAAATTTTTTTTTGAAAGAATGAATGAATGTTGTATTAAGAATAATCTTAAAAGTCTCTTTTCTGTGTATAGTTTATGTTTTGGAATATTACAACTGCACATAACTTTAAAAAAACACATAAGATATAATGATAATGGTAAAACTTGGTTTTTGAGAACTAAAAAGAACTTAATCTATATAATAATTTCATGTATTATCCCTTTGTTTTTACATTAATAAAATGTAAGTTGAAATTTTATTTAGGAATACAATTTTAAAAACCACATGTAAACAAAACTTTTGACATTTCTGGCCTGACAAAAATACCGGCTGGTTCTTCGCCATCACTTAAAGTCAATTCGCCTTGTATGAGTAAAGCTCAACATTGTTATGTTGTATTTAAAGTTTTGAAGCTTTTGCATTCTAAGCAGAGTTGCCGTACGAAAAGATTTTAAATTCACGAGTGTTTCGTCCCGACCACGAGAACTATTTTGTATGCAGGGCTGCTGGGTACTTTTTTCCTTGTAACCAAAAAAATAAAAAAAACACCAAATTAAAAAACAACACCTTAAAAATTCTATTGTTGGAATAATGTTGCGATTTTCCAACAATGTTAGGGGTTTTTTCCACACTCTAGTTGGTCCATCGTTGTAGTACAACTTTATTATGGTCTCGTCGCAGAGTATCACATCGTCCCAATAGTCCACAGGTTGCGATGTGTTTCTTATGAAGAAGGAAAAACGTTCTTTATATTTACTGCAGAAAACAGTGTTAATTTTACCGGCTGCTCTTGAACAGTATGCGTTTTTTAATAGGACCTGTCGAACAGTTTCATGAGAAACAACAACATTACACTCTTCTTCAAGCTCCTTCGCAAGTCTTCTTGTAGAAATCTTTGGGTTATGGGCCACTTTTCTTAGAATTAAGCGCTCTGCGCGCTTATTTATTTTAGTATGAGGACCTTCTCCAGACTTTAATTATAGCCTACCCTTTTTTTCAGCACGGTAAAGCACAATGGTTATTCTTGATACCAAAAACCTTTCTTATAGCACTTAAACTTACTATGTATATTACGTATGCACTACAAAAATTCTGTGCCAAATTAGTTGTAAAATTACAAAGAAAACTAACACACGTCATAAATATCGGTATGTTACCGTTAACAGTCAAGAGTTTCCAGAAACATTAAAAAACGTAGCGTTGTGCAAAGAGTTATTTGACACCAATAAACTGCAGTACATGTTGGTTTTTGCAATATTTTTGTGTCTTTTTCACTGAATTTGGTCTTTATTTTTGTTTCTAGCATTATAAATAAAGAACAAAAACGGATGAGCTAAAAAATTTTTTTTAAAAAACTAAACAAGACTATTTTTCATTCTTGAAAGACTGAATATCCTTCGTTTATTTAATACTTTGATGCATCATATGGTACTTACCAAGGTCTATCCAATAGGTCTGCTTAAGAAGCCAGATGTTTATTTGGTTTTTTCCTCAACGATATCAAAAGTTGTTTACATTTTCCTTATACGTGTATATTTTTGTTTACTTTTTTGGTTTTTTGCCACACATACATGCACACAAAACACATTTTTCCTTTTGTTTTGCCTATGTAGTAGTAAGATTTTGACAACGGCGAGGAATTTTACACAAACAAAATGCCTGTTGTTTTTTGTATTGTTGTATTGTTGTAATAGTAAGCAGACCTATTGGATAGGCCTTGGTACTTACCAATAGACCAGCAGTCTTTTTCCCAAACTTTATTATATTGTCTTTCACATTTACTTGTTTTTGGGGAAGACATATTTGCTTGAAAATTGACTTAAAAAAAATCAAAAATTGTATGTGTTGTCAAGGGTTTTAGATTTTTTTTCAATTCTTCTTTTTTAAAACACTCACCCAAGAATAATAACATAGGATTATTAAGCACCTTTTAGACACTCATCAAAAATGGTAATCTTAATAATGTATTAATTGTTGATAAGAGCAAGATAAAAGTTTTCCAACTTTTTTTTGAAAATTAATACACGAAACAAAGAAATATAAGTGTCAACAATAAAAAAAGAAAAAAATATTATAAAAAATGTGTAAAATTCCCAAAAAAAACCCCGATTTTTTTTTAAATCCCCAAAAACATCTTCAAATGACTTTTTTGTCCTTAGTCCCAATTTCCACAATGCAAGTCTTATTGATCAGCTTGCTACTTTGTAGGCGAGAGTGACGAGGGGAAAAGAAACGAGTACTCAGCTTGCTGTACTCGTCATATGCGCTTTGTTTTCTCATTCGTAATTTTCAGCAGGCCTATTTTGACAATTATCTTTCATATTTAATTTCGTTGTACAAAGTTAATTTCGTAGCGTGTGTGATTTTTTGTGTGTAAAATTTTTTGAATATGTTTTATTTTAACAAAACAAAAGAAATATACATACATATTTAATAAATATTAAAAATTAACACGAATTTGAATTTAAATATATTTTAATAAGAAATATGTTCTAAGCGAAATGTCAAAACGCACATATACATTCATACAAATGGAATAACAGATAAATAATAAGACTTGACTCGTGGAAACACCGAAGCTGATTCAAAGAAGAAAATGTGATAAGTTTATTAATAAGACTTGCATTGTGGAAATTGGGACTTATGCTCGCATGAAATCCTCAACTTTGGGAATAAATCCCCAAGTCTGGTAGCGCTGTTTGAATGTCTTAACACAAGCAATATCGCCGGTAGAATAACTGATTCAAATTTCCAATGTTCAGGCTTATAGCTTAAGGTGGCGAGCACGTCCATATAAGGATAACATCCAAATTTTTATTTTTTATTTTTTGAAAGTCTGCGAGTGGCAATATTGTTTCACTAGGACTAAAAGTTCCATGCTAATGATATGAGCCAAATCGAACTACGAACTTTATCCATAAGGACCCGCAACCTTGAAATGGTTTAGAGGAAAACTATAGTGTTTTTTTTTAGCGATAGTGATGAAAGAGGCATTCAAACGAGTCAAGAATACCATGGCAAAATACAAAATGATAAGGAACAGAAACAACATTTAATGAAAGTTACTATAAGAACAAAAAACTTATCAGAAGTCAGTAATTACTATTTAAAACTTGCCTATCTTGTCATTTATTTTTATTGTGACAATAGCCTTCGCTAGGAGTTCAATGAAATTTGAGTACCTTTGCCATTATGTTGGGAATTTTGTACAATTTTGAAATCTTAATTTGTCCATCCTATTTCAAGTGTTAACTGGTAATCGACAACTTTCAATTTAAGCTCTGGCAAATACAAATTTTTGGTCGGCAAATGGCAATGCAACGGAATTTTTTATTTTTTTTTTTTTTTTGAGATCCACAATTGACCAAAAAGTCTCAGTAAATTTTAAAAGCTATTTTTCTTTACATCCAATCAAATATCGAATTTTGCTTAGTAAACACACTGTGCCAGAAAAAGCTTTATGTATTTGGAAAAAAGTTTTATTAAGAAGTGTTCTTACCACTAAGTCTAAGTTGAAATAAAGGTTTATAGAACATTAAGGCATAGCCTCGGTGGCGCAGTAGGCAGCGCGTAAGTCTCATAATCTTAAGGTCGTGAGTTCGAGCCTCACCCGGGGCATACGTTTTTTGCAATTTTTTTTTATCAATTAAACATTTTTAATACATTTTTAATTGAATTGTATGAATAATTAATATCAAAAGGTGTGCAAACAAACAAACAAGCAAACACATAAAACTTGTGAAGTAATTACAAGCAATAACTTTTATAAAACATTTAATTAAATTTCAATTTCAAATAAATTTAATAAAGACATTTTTTAACAAAATGTTTGACATTTATTTGTTTGGTTTGTTAAACTTGTTTTTAAAATAAATAATAATTAATGGCAAATTGTCTACACTTGCATAAAAATAATCTAAATTTAAGAACTTTTGAAATGATGTGTTAATTGAATTTTGTAAAATAAATTTTTTTTCTCTATGAGGTGTGTTTTTGATGTAAACTTCAATTAAATACAGTGTAATCTCTCTTAACGGACAACTTCCTTTAGCGGACACTCCCTTTCGATGCAGGTTATCGGCTGGTCCCAGAAATTTTCTATAAGAAAAGCATTAAGTTATTTCACAAGGACATCCCCCTTGTACAGAAGTATTTTAAAGGTCCCTTCAGTGTCCGGTCATTAAAGATTTCACTTTACTTATTAAAAAAAAATAAGTTTTCAAAAAATGTGTTTAAACTAATTCTAAGTTTTGAGTTGTTGTGATGTTTTAATACCTTGAAAATTTTGCACGTAATCCAACTTTTTTTTTAAAGAACTTGAAATGATTAATGATTTGTCTTGCAGATTTTATTAAAAGTTATTAGATTAGCTAGTTTGAAAAGTTAAACAGATTAACAGGTATCAATTTAGGTAAACAATTTGTCATAGTTTAAGTATTTATTTTTAATTAATTATTTTCTAACATTATTTACAAATGTCCTAATTTTTTTTTTTTTTTTTTTTTTGCTAAATTCTTTTTGCTTAATTTATTGAGTCTTTGCCGGTTTCTTTGTGTTTGTTAATGAAAAACTCATCAATCATAATATTCAGCTTTTTTTAAAGTTATTAACAAATTGTTTTTATATTATTGAATTTTTCCTTAATTTTCGTGTCATTTTATGACTGTCAGTGGTCTATCAACAAGTACAAACATATTAATATCTTTTGTTTTAAGAATTATGAAATATTGCATTAATATTTTTGCTAAAATACATACAAAGAAATATAAGATACTTTGGGTTTGTCCATTAATATACTAAATTTTACATTAGTCACCCTGTTGTAATACAGGGCGAGATTCAAACTACAATATTTGGCCATCTTAAGTAACCAAGCACTCGTAAAAGTGCTCTAAGTGTAGCAGCAGCTCGCTTTCGTTGTCATTATTTTTAAGGGACAATCAGGTCGTTCTTGTTATTTACTTTTTGTGCGTTTTGCGTTGTCAACTCGCTAATGGCTTGGCTTTGTATTACACTGTGCCGAGTTACAGTTTTCGCAATTGTGCACTATTAACTTTATGCAATTGTTAGTAACCTCAATGCTTTAAAGTGTTTGTCTGGTGGAAAGCCAATAATAGTTCAACGTGATTGGTGGAGAACTATAAAAAACTCAGACGTTTAGACCTGTAGCGGATTCTGGAAGCTCTCGTGTTTCTCTACACTGATAGAAAAGACGTCATAACGCTGATGTATTTTGACACTTTTCATCATTGTGATGATACAGTCTTAACATCACTTTGCTAAACTGTCATCACAGAAATGACGAATGGACTCAGGTAACATCGGAGAAAGGACTCATTATGCTCAATTTAATGACAAGCTGTCATATAAATTGAGTCATTGGGATTGCCCTTCAGTCAAAAAGTAAGGAGAACATTATTATTTACTTACCCTACAGATAAAATTGGACTACGTGGTCCATTGTGGCTTAAATGGACTACTTACAACATGGTCCGATCTACTGTAATATGGACCATGTTATAAGAAATTAACATGCAGTGCTGCCAATAACTGCATGATGTATACTTTTCTATAGTTTACAGTATTACACATTGGAAGCACTGATGGTGTCCATTATTAATTGTATATTTAAAAGTGAAAGTTTGTGAAATTTGTGAAAAAAAGGTAAAAAAAATAAAAATACCAAGTAAATATATTTAATAATAGCAATAATAGACTACAGGGCACGCCATAAACGGCGATTAGTAAAAAATGAAAAATGCTGTAGTGACATGGAGTACTTTTAAAACTAACCCACTTTAGTACTCATTGGAGTAGTTTAGGGACTACTTCGGTGGGTTATATTATATGGTCCCCTCCTAGGACATCGTAATGTTACTCTACTCTTTACATGCATGTATGGACTAGTCTCGTTATCTGCAGGGTACTTACCCGTTACACATGTTTAATTCACTTTTGTTTTATTCAGCCTTTTGTTTACAGAAGAACACTCAATTATAAGACACCAGCAGCACGCCCGATATAGTTTTCGTAATTATTCTACTCTGTAAATTTTATGTATTTAACTAAATAATTTTAAGAGATAGAAAATGGGAATTTTCGCTTCGATACACTGGATATTAATGAAAGTTGGTTTTTTCAATGTCTCATTTGCTTTTATTCTGGCGCAAAAATAGCCCGCCCTCTTTTGCCAATGTTTTTTTTTTTTTGGTGTACAGATAAATTCCATCAGCTGACTTCCAGCTTTTGTAAGTATTAAGAGAGGTGTTGCCAGCTAAATATAATTTTTTGCCGGTATTTTGAGAAAAACAAAATCGTTAACAGAAAGTTTATTGGTCTAAAAAATTTAAGTCGACATTAAGTAACACGTAGTTTGTCGATACATTGAGAAAACGGCAAAAAGTTACTTGTTTCGAACTCGCATTAAATAACTTTAAAAATATTCGATTTCGAAAATTTAGAATAAAATTTTTGACTTTGGTGCGACTTTTTCCCAAAGCGTTCACAAGAATACTTAGATTTTTTTAAAATTTGTCTTCGTTAACCATATATACATATATTTCCATAACAATTGTGATTTTTAATTGAACTGTTGGTTTTTAATTGAAGTTTTTGGTATTTTAATTAGGTTTAAGTTTTAAGAATTCTGATGGTGAAAATGTGGTTTTTCTCGAAACTAGTAAATTCGACCCGAGTTTAATCCTGTGTTTAGTTACGAACAAAATTATCAAATATTTTTAATTCATTTCATGTTGTAAATTCCTTCCTTCACTAAAAATAATTTAATGAAAATTAAGTTTAATGAACTTAAGCCTTATTAAAATATCAAAAACTTCAACAAATATTTCCCTTAAACATTTTATGTAGCTTCCTTAAAATTCGTTAAAACTTTTTTTGTTTTTGATAATCGAAACTACAAAAATAGACAAACAAAAAAAAAAAAAAAAAAAAAAATTAAATACGTATTAAATTAACAATTTAAAAGTTGTTAAAATAACAAACGAAACTGGCGCCATTTATTAAGTTGCAACGTTATATTTTTCTAAAACTGTGTGGCTTTTTTCAATTTAATACTTGTCATTTCAAAGTCTTTAAAAGATCTCTAATCGTTTTAAACTTTACTTAATAGATGTTGTTGTTTTTTATTTTTGAAAATTATGACAGCTGTCTTCAGATCTAAACAGTGATAAAAATAAAATGTTGCAATTCGATACTGCTGATCGTGTGGAGATAATTATTTGTGTTAAAACATTTGTAAATCAATATTTATGATTTCGTGTTTCTGTTATTACATTGTTTTTTTTTGTTAACAAGAAGCTATTGTTTAGTTGAAAGTTAATTAAATGTATTTTATTTAATATTAAATGGTTAATTAAAAAATTAATTAATGTTAATTTTTTAATGAGAAAAATGAAGTGGTTCGAACACCAAGGTCGACTACACATTTTGAAGAAGATTTTAATTTTAAATTGTTTATATGGTCAAATTGTAATTTGAATGATTGTTAGAATGTAAGTATATATTGCCTATGAGGAATCTATTCATGTTCAATTCAAACTTAGTTCTAGTTCAGTTCAGTTCTAATTAAGTTCTAGCTTAGTTTCGTTCAGTTCTTGTTGAGTTCTAATAAAGTAATAGTTCAATTCTACTTCAGTTATAGTTCAGTTCTTGTTCAGTTATAGTTCAGTTTTAGTTCAGTTCTAGTTCAGTTTTAGTTCAGTTCTAGTTCAGTTCTAGTTCAGCTCTAGTTTAGTTCTAGTCCAGTTCTAGATCAGTTCTAGTTCAATTCTAGCTTAGTTCCAGTTCAGTTTTAGCAGCAGTTAGTTCTTATAATTTTGTGAAAAGTAAAGGGTATGTTTTTAGACGTAAGGGATAACTGTAAAACTAGCTGCCATACACACAGAAAAAAATCAATGTAAAATCGTCGAAAACAAGGTTGATTTTACCGTTTTCGGTGGTGATTTTGCTTCATTGTTACTTCATGTTAATTTAACATGATTTTACAATAACTTGCGAACAACATTTTTTTCTTTTAAAATAACTATAATTCATGTTAATTTAACATTGCAGTAAAGTTAAAGCAAAATGTCATTTATATTGAAATAACAATCCGAATCACGTTGAATGGAAGTTATTTCAAGTTGAAACAACGTGAATGTCATGTAGAATCAAATTGGTTTGAGTGCATTTATTTAAGAATAATTCGAAACACTTACTCTGTACACATGTTTCAGTTATTTTTATTCCCCTTTGTTAACAGAAGCATCAGCAGAATGGCCCGATATGGGTTTCGTCATCATTCTTCTTTTAAAACTTGATGTACTATTTAACTAAATAATTTTAATTAAAAGAATACGGGAATTGTCTTCTTTTTATAACATATTTTAAACATGCAAATAAAAAAATTTACATTCTTAAGTGTGTATGCATGTTAATTTAACAAGATATACTTTTGATTTTAATATAAAACAGGTTTTTATGGATTCAATATTGAACAATGTTATTTTAACAGTGAATAATATAAAATAAACGTGGTTTAAGGTTATTTTAATATTTTTCATTTAAAATTAATATGAAATAATGATAAATTTAAACAAAGCGCATACTTTTGCAGAAATTTACTATGATTTTCAATCAACATTTCGCCATGTTAATTTAACATTGGTATTTTTTTCTGTGTGTACGTATGAAATGAGGTTAACAGTTTTTTTTTTTACTTTGGCAAATCACCATGCAAATACTTACACCAGAACAGCGTTTACAAATCGAGTACATTTATGTATTTCTAAAATCCGCCCTCTGTTCGCCAAACTTATAGAGATTTTTATCGTCTTAGTGATTAGACTCATCTCTGCTTAAACGGGTATGTAAACAGGAAGTAAATGCAGAATTGTCGTTTTTGGAGAGAGAACAATCCTAATGAGTTCATTGGGACGCCACTACATATTGAAAAAATCACAAGTTGGTGCAGTTTACATGCCGAAGGCGTCAACGGCTCATTTTTTTAAGTCTGAAAGCGGTGCCAACATAACCGTAAATGGCGAAAGCTACAGGCAAATGAACCGGCGTAAAATTTTATACAAGACGTGAAAATACCACTTCGCAGAGCCAAACGTTTAGTGACCGAATTATCTTAATAATTTGTTAATTGGCCACCTCGTTCGTGTGATTTGACTCCTTTCGACTACGTTTTATCAAATCTCTGGTCTATGCTGATAAACCTGAAACAATTGATCATTTAGGAGCCGACATTCGACGCGCTATTGACAAAATAAGACTGGGTTAGCTCGAAAAAGTGGTGCGAAATTGGTCCGACTAAGGAGCGTTCATAGGGCGCAGTCGAGAAGGGCATGTACCGGAAAAGATTTTAAACATTAAAGGTCATTAAATTCCCGTGGTAATAAATCCAAAACTTTGGTTATTCCATTGGATTTGTTGAATTTCACTTCTAAAAAAAGTTCCTTGCCTCTAAAAAAAACCACCTCATTTCATTTTGTCAGAACTACGTGCAAAATTTTTTCAGAATTTCGAAACCGCATTTCTACAGGCACAGAAAAAAGAATTCTGTTGTACGAGATCAGCCACTCCATAGTTTAAACTGTGTGAAAGAAATTTGTTTATCTCTATACAAATAGTTTCAAATCTCTTCACCCCATAAAGCAACAAAAGCTAATTTGTTCAGATTTTTTTACTGATTAAAATTATAGAAATTTTTATTGATTCGAAAAAAAAATGTATTTAAATTGTTATCAAAATAGTTTTCCTTGCGCAGAACTTAAAAAAATACAATAGGTTAAAAAAAATTCAATAACAAATTTATTTTAATTGCATAAATAGTTCTTAACGCGATCAGGAAAGGCCATGAAAACTTTTTACAAGCCAACTCAACGCACAACGGTCCTGTGGCGCAATGGATAACGCGTCTGACTACGGATCAGAAGATTCCAGGTTCGACTCCTGGCAGGATCGCAGCCGTTGCTTTTTGTTGATATTTTTACAAATTTATTGATTAAGAAAAAATATTAGCAAAATAACTACAATTTTCAAGCGCTTTTATTTTAAAACTCTAAAACAAATTTTATCGTCATACATGTAAATATGCGTAATACTTATTGTCATCCATATTGTTTAGACAATTTGCAATGGCATTAATGTTGTAGTATACGAAGTATAATTAAATTCTTTAACCCAGCAGCGTTTAAATGGACTTAATTATTATGCATAGTAACGCACTCTGTTTAAGGCAATAACAAATTTAGCATACTAATGAAAAAGTTTACACTACAATTTTTAGATTACATCTAAAGTTTACGAATGTGACTAAAAAATACTCATGAATTCATATTAAAAAAAGAGCAAACAATTAAAAAAACACACACAAAACGCCGTTGGTGGTTTTTTTCACGCGTCATGTCAAATAGATCAATTGGGCAGAGACAAATGAATGAATGAATAAACATTAACAATAACAACCGTTTTTACAAACATGCAAAAAGTGAAGTAAATTATAGTCAGTATTGGGGGGTCATAAAATAACCTACACTATAAAGAATAAATATTAAAAAAAAAAAAAAAGTTTTTTCGAGCTCGAGGCCAAAATTTTTCATTTTTATTAAAAAAAAATGTCGAAGGAATAAAAATTTAATTTAATATTTTTTAAAATATTTATAAATTTTAAAGACAAACTGTAGATAAAAGAGGAGAGCTGAACTAGAAGTTAAATAAGTAAACAAGAACGGCACTAGAATTAAAGAAGTACTGAACTAGAAACGAGCCAGAAGTAGACTAGAGCTGAACTTAAACTAAAACTTAAATAAAATAAAACTGAAACTAAACTAGAACTTAACTAGAACTGATCTAGAACTGAACTAGAACTGAACTAGAACTGAACTAGAACTGAACTAGAACTGAACTAGAGCTGAACTAGAACTGAACTAGAACTGAACTAGAACTGAAATAGAACTGAACTAGAACTGAACAAGAACTAAACTAGATATGAACCTATAACTGATCTAGTACTAAAATTTTACTGAACCAACTGTAGCACTAGAACTGAACTAGGGCTAAATTATAGCTAAAATAGAACTGAGCTTAAAATTAGTTAGAACTACACTAGAACTAAACTAGATCAGAACTTTTGTATACATATTTTCTTATGCTAGTCCTGACATAGACCTTAACTAGAGTGAACTTAAACTGAACCAGAACTGAATTAATATTAAACAAGAGCTAAACATAAATACATAGTTAAGAACAGCCATAATATATAATGTGAAAAACTTGATTAAAAAACCAAAACCACATTCTCTAATATAGTAGGGTACCTCAACATGTCCCATAAAATATCAATTTTAAACTTAGACAGAGAGGGCAGCCGTTTAACAATGTATGTTAAACAATTGTTATTAATATTTTTTATATGTAGTTGTTGTTAACATTGTATGTACATTACAAATATATTTTTTTAAAATATTTTTATAGTTTTATTATATTAAAGACATTTTTCTATATTAATGCAAATTGCTCTACCAGTACAACTCTCCTCGGTTCAGTGACAAACACAGTGCAGCAAAAAATAAAAAAGAGAATGATAAATGATGGTGACCTGATTTCTTTCAAATTATTTTATTATTTATACGTTTTTTTTCCTTCATAAAAAAAAACATTTAAATTTTGCATGCTATAGAAAATTATCAAATTAATATAAATAAAAAAACGATTATTATTTTTAGTTTTCATTTATTTATTTAAATAGTTTTCACGAAAAATTACTTCATCACTGAGGAAAATTAAATATCCACACCAGTGTAGAACATCGAAATGCTTGTAAAAACAGTATTTAGAGGCACAGTGGGATGGATGATACAATATGCAAGGAAGAAATGATAATAAATTGTATTGTACATTCAAATAAATTAATGACAAGATTTTAGCTAAATCAGAATTAGTATTTGATAAAAATGAAGGGGAACTGTGCAAAATATGATCTAAATTATAGCTGAAAGTGAACTAAGCTTGAACTGAACCTAAACCCAACTTAAAATTATACATTTTATAGCTTAAAATAATGCATGTATAAAATGGAAAACAGTTCAGAAAAATTAGGAACGCTAATTAAAAAATTAAATCACTTGCCAATTAACTATAACACAACCAAATTTATTTTACATCCAAAAAAATGATAAATTTTTATTTTTTTTAAGAAACTATTATTTATGAACATAAATATTTGATTGAACGTGTCGCATTAAAACTTTATAGTCAACTTGGCCAAATAGGCTTACAGATTATGAATAAATAAATAAATTTTACCTATTAAAGGCACAACTTATGTGTGTTGAATAAGAAACAGTTTTGTAAATTAGGTTATAAACCATCTTGTTATAAACTGCGTTATTAATAGATTGTCTATTAAGGCAAGCCTCCTTCGATTTTAAGATTAATTTTTAGGAGCCAAAAAAGGAGCGCAGAGAAAAATTTCAATGTAATCTTAAGGAAGAAGTACTTAACGAGTATCGTCCGTTGAAAAACTTAAGCACATATACATAAATGCAAGTTACACAACGCGCGTTATAAAAGGATTCTTTCAGCTGTTTTGAACACTTTGCTTAAAGAATCAAAAGCTTCGGCTAGTTTTCGTTTGTTTTTGTAGTCCTGGCTTCCTTTTTTATACAATACTGTGTGATTTTCAAACTCTTCAATAAGTTTTTCCTTCTTGATTCAGAAAATTGTTTAAATTGTTATTTTTTTTTTCAAAGTTATTTTTTGGGAATACAAAATTTATTATTAACAAGATTTCTGTATGACGTGCTAAATTCCCAATTTTTCATATTTAATAAATACACTGAAATTTATTGTTGAAGGAAAGCTAGCTTCTATGCGCATTTCACTGGTTGCTTAGGCCAGCTCATCAGGAAACATTTTAGAAAAGCTTAAAATATTATACAAATAAAACCCTAAAGCGAATAAGAATTATAAACACTCAAAGTCTCACTTGTAACTAAATCAAAGCTTAAACAAAACATCAACAATAAACAGTGTTAGAAAAGATAAACTCACTATTTATTGTTGATGTTTTGTTTAAGCTTTGATATAGTTACAAGTGAGACTTTGAGTGTCTATAATTCTTATTCGCTTTAGGGTTTTATTTGTATAATAGTTTTAGCTTTTCTAATATCTTTGGAAAAGATTTCCTGATGAGCTGGCCTAAGCAAACAGTGAAATACGCATAGAAGCTAGCTTTCCTTTAGCAATAAATTTCAGTTTATTTATCAAATATGAAAAATTGGGAATTTAGCACAGTATGTACATACTGCCAATAACAACTGGAAAGTTTTAGAAAAAATAAATTGCAAAAAACTTTAAAAACAAGACAATACATTAAAGCAAGCGTCAAAGAGCTAATTTAACCTGACTTAATAAATGATTCTTTACTCTTAAGAGTGATAAAGCATCAAAAATTATGTTTATATAACTTGGCTTAATTGAATTTTGAGTATTAAAGATCTAATGTACAAGAATTATGTTTGGCTTATAATTTATATCTAAAACTTAATTATTATGGCAATTTTTTTTATAAAAACTTTTATAGAACCAAATTTTTTTTACTAAATTATTATAAGTGGAATTTTTTTTTGTTCAACCCTCTTATATAATTCGTTGTCGATGTTGTCGTAAATTTTTAGTTGTTGTCACATTAAATCGACGTCTACATGTCTTCGACGTGAATTGTGTATCTTCTAAGAATATTGTGTCGATGTCGACTGTTTATCAAAAATTTGACAAAAAAAAAAAAAAAAAAAAATACCATCTCTTATTAAATTTTTTTAAAGTGCACAAAAAAGCTTTTTTTTTGGCAAAAAATTTCAACAAAAGTTTTTTGGCGAGCTATAGCTATATTATTGCCACATATGGTTAAGAGGTGTCACGAAGTCTGAATAAGCTATTGGCCAAAAACTAATGACACCTTTTTTGAGGGCCCACCGATTTTCAGAATTTTTGGAGGCCTATAAATAAATATTGGTCAAAAAAATCGCCAAACTGAGTATAGGGTTTTACTACCCGTGAGTAATACAATCGAATCTATACTGTCCAATCCTTATGTTTTTTGCACTGTGTTATTAATAAAATTTATATCCTTAAGTTCTTTTGCAATTGCATTTTTTTATTTTAAACGTATTAAATATATATATGTAGGTTTTTTCTTTTTAACTAAAAATCTTTAATTTTCATTTGAGCAGTAACAAAATTTTCTGTCGACTAAAGCCTGGTACTCTGTTCAACATTTCACGTGAAATGCTGTCAAAACGCATATGAAAAAAACTTGTGCGGAATATCTATGAAATAATGTTGATAGAGTTGTACTCTGTTCATTTTGTGAAAAAGTTCCGAATTGTTTCTGGCAACATTTTTTTACAACGGCGAAATAATGTAAGCTGGACTTATTTCACGTGAAATTTTAAGCAAAAGCAAAAAAGTATGAACTTATTATTAAATAAGAAATAAAAAATTTTTGTAACACAACCGGTACCAGTTGTTTATCCATATGTACTTTCTTTTTTTATTAAAAAAAATAAATTTTAGTAAAAAACATGTGGGGTTTGTTTACATACGCAAAACAATGTTGCATACTTTACAGGAATGAAAACGTCAAATTGTACAAACTCGCAAGATAGGTAACATTGATACATGTCAAAATTTTCGTGTGAAATAATAAATGTTGCTCATAATTTTTCACAAATTTGAACAGAGTACTAGGCTTTAAAACGGAATCAATTCTACTCGACGTCGACTTAAAAGCGCCGTACAAAATACCAAGTGACTGTCAATAGTAATCGATTGTTGTGCAACGCCCACTTCTCCAATCCCGCCGATTTTATGTTGGATTTTGACCATTGATAGCCAAGATGCTTGTACCTAAATTGGAAACTTTGGCTCTTGCCGTTCACCCATTTTTTAAAGAAGTTTGTGTATTGATGACCCAGCTACGTGTACCAAATTTGGACAATTATTTTTTACCGTGATTTAGATAAAAAAAATCTGTTTATCGGAGTTTTCTATTGATAACCAAGGTGCTTGTTACTAGTTCGGAATCTTTGACTTTTGCCGTTCTCCAGATACATATGCAAAAATGAAGATACAACAACAACAACAATAAGGGATTTATGGGTAAAATTAGAAGCAGTAGTGATTTTAGCTCAGCCAATTGTAGACCGATCAGCCTAAATTTCTATAACAAACAATTCTGAACTATATGTGATATAAATATATAATTATCTAGTGCCCATTATATCTGGGGTCTTCGGAAAACCCATTTCAACGGACACACGGACATTGTTGAATCAACTTCGCTTTTCATTAGGGTCTAAAGGGTTAAAAAGGAAAAACTGCTTTCTTTGTTTTCATTCGCACATGTTGTCTTTGTGCTTATAAATTGCACAGTTTAATTGTATAGTGTGTGTCACAAGTTTTGTCTACCCAGTGCCAGACTTAATCACTGAACTTGTGTAGTGTAAGGCCGTCACTATAACATATCATAAATCAAAGCTTTCTTTTACTTAAAAATATAAAAAGAAAAATAATTTTTTTTCTTTACTTTTGACTATTGTACCCCACTGTGTTCTAAAAAAAATTTTGAAATATTTATAGCCAAAAGTTGTTTTTTATTTTAATTAAACTAATCAAAGTGTCGTAGCAACGATTTATCATTGGACTAGCATGTGGTCCTGTGGCGCAATGGATAACGCGTCTGACTACGGATCAGAAGATTCCAGGTTCGACTCCTGGCAGGATCGAAGGTTTTTTAAATTTTAGCTTTTATTTTAAAAAGATTTCTAATAATTAATTAATTGAACTTATCACGAGTCCAACACATTAACAAGAAATCTGAAATTTATATAAATTGCATTTAAGTTAACGAACTCGTAACTGCCATTAAAACTAAACCATTATTAAAGTCAAAGTGGAGCAGAAAAAAATGATATTTTTTTTATTTATTCAAAAAATTTTTTTTGCTAAACAAAATTTTTAAGAATTATTTCAGCCGAATGCACAAATTGTCGTCTAGTAACAAAAGCAAACTCTGATTAAAATAAAAAAACTAATATAAACCAGTTCAAATTTTCAAACTTTATCAAGTGCTTTTGCGTAAAATTCTAGTGCGTAAAATTGTATTTGAAATTTACATATAATTTTTTATATTTTGCGAACTTTTTTTCTTATTGAAGGTAATTTTGAATTCAAGTGACAACCACTGGCTTTATTGAAAACAAAAAAAAATAATCAACCTTTCAAATAACAAGTGAGTGCCATTTGTATCAAACAATATCTTTTGGCTTTTAGAATCGAGTGTTTAATTAATTCGAAATAAATGATAAATGTTCTGTCACAGCATTTAATACATTTAACAAAAAATTTTGTGCCTTTTTAAAAGCTAGTGGCAAATATTTGCCACAAAAAATTCTGAAAAAAAAATTTGACATACAACAATTTATGTCATGTTCGATTAAGTTGAGTAAAAAAAAAAATAAAAACTGCACCATATAATTTTTATGCAAATTTTAATGGGTTTTATGGCAAAAATAAATAATTTTTAATAGCTTGGGTGAAATAAGCTGATTATAAAGTAAATTTTTTTATTTTTTGTATCACAAGTCTACGGCAATGGCACAATAATTGTGTTTTCTACTATCGACTCTGTTTTAGCCGACAGGAAATTTTGCGACAACTAAAATCAATGTTAAAGAAATTTCGGTTAGAATATTTATTAAATACTCTTGTGGCCATTTTATCAATGTATCGACAAACTGTCTGTTACTTAATACCAACATAAACTTATTACACCGATAAACTGTCCGTTAACGATTTTGGGTTTCTCAATATACCGACAAAAAAACATTGTTTTAGTTGGCAACACCTCTCAAAACACTTGTAATACCCTTTGTACACTTGCATACATTTCGGAGGAACGCATGGAAAATGTTGAAAATGTGAAATACGCGTTCACACTTGAAACATCTAACATCTACTATCAATAAAAATGTCACCATTTCTGAAAAAAAAACTTTTATTTTTTTAAATACTTTTTTTCAAAAAAGTGCCAACATTTTAAAAGATAACACCAAAATGTATTTCTTATTCATTTTGTTTAATAATTTTAGCAAAATTAAGCAAAAAAAGGCTTGCAAAAAAGGAAAAACTTGAGAAATGGTAACGCTGCTTTCAAAGCAACTTCCATTTTGTCAGTGATGCCACAATAATAATAGAATTTATTGCCACTTTTCTAGTGATGACACTAAAAGAATCGAAAAATGTAAAAGGGAACAAAATGAGATAGTAACATTCTTTAGCCCTATGTATTTCTTATTGGAAAATTCCAACATCTTCGCAAATTGATGTTAAATGTTAAATGTTGACAAGTGTGAAAAGGCTATAAAAGTTGGGAGTCAGCTGATTGAATTGATCTGTACATATTTATTATGGACTTGAGGTAGTTTCCGGTACTTTGACGTTTATTTCTGCTAAATTAAACCGTATTGTTAACACTATAGTGCGTTATGTTTATAATGTTCGTATGCGAATCCATATTTCTGAGCATGTTAGGGAGTTTTTAGGGTGTAGTTTTAGTGTTTTTATGAATATTCGTTGCCTTTTTCTTTTTTACAGAGTTATGAAGTATGGCATACCTTATAAACTTTGTACTAAGTTTTCATTTTCACACTCTATTAGAAACCCTCAAATAATTATCCCTAGGATTAGATGTAGTATTTTTGAAAGATCCTTTATTGTTAGGATTGCAAGGAACTGGAATTATCTGCCTGTTGATCTTCGGATATTTTCTTATTCCAATAATGCGTTTCGTTAGAAACTATTCATTTACCTTTCCGCTATTAATTAGGCTTTGTTTTGACTTAGGTGCTCATTTTCTGGACCTGGGATGATTGGACTCAAGCTGTGCTTTATATTTTAGTGTGTTATTTTGACTTTGCATATGTTTAAGCTGATAATGGTTTTTAACTCACTTATGATTCGCCTCATCTTTGCAGTACTTAAAATTTCACTTAATGGTTAGGCACCTGTTTCCTGACAAGTTGAGTATGTTACATTGGTTTCTTTTTTTTTTTCTAATGTTATTTAGTTTTCCCAACTAATTCTATGTGAATCTCCATGTCTGTTCACAACATTGGGACTTTAATTATTATTGTTTTGTAGATGTTTTATTTCTTAGGCTGGGGAGCCAATTGTTGAGATGTTGTATGTATGATGTATAAATGTAAGATAATATTTAAGATATTATATGGCCTTTAATTCAGGATGAATGTATCTATGTAATATGAAATTTTTTTGGCCTATTAGGCTTATTATATTACAATGAAACTTTTAAATAAATAAATAAAAGGAACCTTGTAACCTTGTGCGCAAAGTACAGGTTGCAATTTTCGAGAAAATTTAATAAAAATTGGCACATTTCTGGCTCTTATTGGCACAAGGACCAAGCCTATTGAAAATGGGCTGAATCCTAGGACCACGAGGGGAGATAGGGGGCCATTTCTGCCTCTCAGAAGCTATCAGACCGATTTTAATGAAATTTAAAACATAGATAGATCCATCTTTATATGGACACATAAGCATTTTTTTAAAAAAATGGGACCAGCAGGGGAGATAGAGGTCAATTTCTGCTTCCCAGAAACTATCAAAACGATTGTTATGAAATTTAAAACATAGAAATCCATTACGAAAATTTTGTTTTCTTGTTAAAGATTTTAGAAAGAGTTTTAAATATTTGTAAAATAAATTGCTAAAAATTATTTAAAATGTACTTCTTTTGAAAAATAAATTAAGAAAACATATTTGTTTATTGATAGAAAGTATATTTTGATAATTATTTGCCGTTTAAGATAAAGAAAACTCCCATTCCGTTCATGAAAATAGAAATGGTTTCATTCCGAAAATTTTTTTCGTAATTAATTTTCTGAAGCACCAAAATACGGAATGAATTCCGTTTCCGAACGGAATTGTGTTCTGTGACATGGCTGTATAAAACAATATTTAGTGTTAGTGTGTTAAGAAAAATTTCACTTGTCGTGCTGAAAATTCTTAGTGGGCCGCAAATAAGCTGTTTGCCATTAAAAATGCAAGCGAACGATAGCGGTCGACATCGTGGACCGGACTTTAAGTTTTCATTGTGTATAACTTATCTAGGTGGCCTTACAATCACAACAACAACAACAACAACAGGCAAAGCAATAACAGTCAGCTGTTCTTTGAGATCACCTTGTTAATAAATACACTTTCTTATGATATTTTTTTTTATGTACTTAGTAGTACTACAATGCTTGTATCTTAATTAAATGAGACGTTTTAAATAACACTGAAAAAACTAAACTGAATTTAAATTAACAAGATACAGATTTAACTACAATCCTAAGAATTGGACATTTAGCGCTTTTTCCTTATTGCCACAAAATTAATAAAATCTTTTTCTAAGTTTTATGTCCTGCCAATGTTCACCTCTTAATATTTCTTAACTAAATTAATATCTTAAATAAATTTCTAAAAGTAGGGTTAATTAAAAACAAATTAAAATAGTTTGTTTTATTTTTTTTTTTTTTTATAAAATTCACTTTATTCATAAAAATACTTGTCATGTTAAATTGTTTCTTTTGTTGTCTCGCAGTGAATATTTGAATTTATTTTGTAGTGCAGCAGTGAATAACATGAAATTTAATTGTTTGTCATAAATAAAATAAATTAGTTAAATGTTTTTACATGAATAAATTCCCAAACTAAATAATCTCTTGTTTGCTTAGTTCAACTACAAACATCCATACAAATTAGATTTGAAGTACTTTGAATATAACATTCAAATGTTGTATGATCATGAATTCTCAATAATTGTTAAAGGCAGTTTATGCATTTAATGCACTGACCATATAAAACTGCTTACAAAATAAAAATGCATAATATGATTAATGTGTGTGACCTGATTCGTTTCACAATCAACAAGTTTTCTCTATTTGTTGTATTAAAAGTCAAGTCTAAATTTTTTCTTTTCTATTTCGCATTTCATCATGTAAAAATAATTGTTACATTCATTTTAAAATATATTCATAAATAATTTACAATATAAATTATACATTCCATTTACATACACATACAAACAATCTAGCAGCGACACCCTTCTTTTAGATTTATGACTCTTTTGCTTAACTGATAACGCACGTTTTTGTTTGTTGCTATTTTTGAATTAATATCTAGTATTGATTCAAGATTTCCTATTGGGTTGTGAAAGAACTTTATGAAAAAAGCTTTTTTTTTGTTATTGGTTTGATTTTTTTTGTAAAAAAATTAAGAAATAAGTCTAGAACTTTGCTGCTCGGTGGTAACATGGTCCTGTGGCGCAATGGATAACGCGTCTGACTACGGATCAGAAGATTCCAGGTTCGACTCCTGGCAGGATCGAAATTTTTTTTACTTATCTTTTATTATTTTCTAAAAATTTGATTAAATATTTAATAATACAAATTTCAGGTGAAAATCTACGAAATTTGCGTAAAGGGGGAAGGTATGCAGTTGTAGGGTTTTGTTTTCTCATTTAATAATATGAAAAATTATTTTACGATTTCGTATTAAAAAGAGGTTTTAAAAAACTTGCCAACAAAAAGAATTCTGTAAATTTTTGCCGAAAATCGTGGTTTAGGGCAATTATACTTATGAAGAGCGAATGGCATAAAAAATATTCATCTATCTATGCATAAATATAATTGTTCCAACTTCGCTGTTCTCATCCTAAAAGATGATAAGCAGGGAAACCAGAAATCTGTGGTTTTCACGAATAATCGCGTAAGTCGGTTTTTACCGAAATTGAGATAATGATGTCAAAGTGCTACATTTTGCATTAGGATTTTATAAGTATTAAGCTTTTTAGAATATAATGTAGTTTTATTAATTTTTTTCTGCTAAAAACAACTTAAGTTAACTGTTTAATAAAATATTTTGCTATTATAACGATTTATGTCGACATACATCGCCAAAAATTGTAAAATTGCTGAATATGTTTCCAAATAAAAAGCATATGTGATGTTATGTTGTTATTCGTGCAAAAAATATGAAAGTATTTTTTGAAAATTTTTCTATTAATAACAACTTATATGTACATGTGCGTTTATTGTTGACTTCTTTAGTTGCAACAACAGCAGATGAGCAGTTGTTTGTAATTTTAAGTCCATACGTTGTGCTATAAGTATCAAAAACTCTGAATATGTCGCCAACTTGTGTGCTAAAAATAACAACGTAAGTCGTCATGTGTGATTGAAATGATAACATTATTTTCACAAAAAAGAACTTATGTGGAGATATGATGTTATATTGCACACACTTAATGAGTCAATCAAACATATGCATTTTTAATCCGTTTACAGATTATGATCCTGTGAGGATTTTTTCATCAAAACTATGTATAATACGTAGAAAGTCACTGTTAAGAGGATAGTAAAGTAAAAAGTTTAAAAAAGCATCTACAGAAGCCGCAATTGAAAAAAATAATTGTTTTTGCTCTCCTGAAAAGTTTGGTTTTATAACTTACGCGATTATTCGTGAAAACCACAGAAATATGCTCTAAAAACACGTTTTGAAAATATGCCACAAAAAATTAAAAAATTAATTTGAAAACAAAATATATTTTTGAATACATATGTATATTCAACAAATTAATAATGATTCTAATTAAATTCCAAACAGCATATTATTAACAGACGAATTTTCGAGATTTGGAATCGATGGTCAGTTATCTGCACACAAAAACAAAGTTATATGAACCCTTATGTGAATGGCAAGGTACCCGGGTACCTTTGGCATTTTTAACTTAATTTTTTTTTAAATAAACAGCTGGTCCACATATTTAAAACTTCTTGAGAACAATCCCTTGAAAAAGTCGACAAACAATCGACGAAACGTCGGGAACAAAACATTGTAATTAAAAATTGAGTTTTATTTACATTGGTTTTTGTTTTCAATGTTAATATGCGAAAGAAATTTTCGTTTCGATATTGTGGGCCTGGCTGTAAATGTAGATAGCAAAATTGAAGCAACACGCTGGGTATACAAATATATATTTGAAAAAGAAAAGCCAAAATTTCACAAAAAAAAAATTTTTTTTTATATGCTGCTAAAGTTCTTGTAGGCATCTAAAAAAATTCAATATGTATCAAAATATGGGCAAAAAGGCAAAATATGCACTAAAAACTTAAAAAATGCTGCAAAAAGACCCGTTTAACTAAATTATAAAAAAAATACTACAAACGGTACAATATGCAAAAATATGCACTAATAAATCGATGTTTCCTAGTAGCTCGTTTCTGTATTTCTCGCATCGTAAAATTTCTTACATGAAGTGTGAAACAAAAAATTCCATCGTTTCTAGATTTATGAGATAAAAGTGTTTCTGTATTTGAATGCGAAAACAGACACAACAAATTCTGTTTATACTGGAATATTTCCAGTAATCAAGTGTCAAATAAAAGCGAAACGTCAACAAAAGAAATAAATATAATAAGAACAGGGCTGCCAGATTTGACGAGTTATCGTCATCTTGACGATTTTTTGTTCCGATATTAACAAAGTGACGTTTTGATGATTTTTTCTAAAAAAGAGACGAAAGCAAAAGCAAAAACAAAATCAAAAATATTTTATAATTTTGTTGTTACTTTCTATAGAAATTCATCTTGAGTTTTTAAATTTCAAACACTTCTATTTTGTGGCGTTGAAAATTGAAAAAAAAAAATAATATGAATGTCTGTAGAAAGCAACAACAAATTTATAAAATATTTTTGATTTTATTTTTGCTTTTAATGAAATTGTTGGCGTTGCGGTTTACACCATAAGCCTCTTAGTCTTCGAAATAAGATAATTGTAAATATTTTTATATGTTTGTTTACAAGAAAAAAAGATATCTTTAGAAACAAGGCTGCTTAAATTTTTATATTTATCCCTATTGTGAAAATTGTACTCGAAATTGTTTGTTTCTTCCCTAAAAAATGAATCGGCAAAATGAAAAGCAAAATTTTGAGGGAAAGTAATGGACCGACTTGGCTTATTTTGAACATTTAATACTTCTTATATACATATACAAAATATGATTGATATTTGATATTCTTATCTTATATGTACACTTTTGTGCCAAAACCATTATTCCGGCAAGAAAGAAATTTGTTTGTCTCCCAGTAAAAACTTTTTCAAAATGGATAGCTTCTTTCACTCGTTATTAAGTAGCTTTCTTCCATAAGAACTTCGATAACTACTTTTTTCTGGATGTATTAAGATAAAAAAATGACTTACTTTTGAATTTGTTCTTTTTGGCACAACCCTTGTAAAATTCATTAGTTTTTTAGTAGAATTGTATGTAGTGCTTTTATGTGTTTCTGATTACTTAACATATTATTCTGTAGGCGAAGATTTTACTGGGTCTTTAACCCGTTTATTTATGAACCGATTTTTTTAATTTTAACTACAAGGTATTCTACTAAGTCTATTTCAGGTAAAAAAGAAAAAGATTATAGGAATAGGTAAATCAAAGATTTATATCTCAATTATTAAATAATAATTATTAAATACCCATGAACTTTAACTATGTTTTTGTTTGATTATTTTTTAATAAAAGTCGAAACAAATTTGTTTAAAATTGATTTTAAATTGCACGATTTTTAAAACAAAAAAGACGATCTTTTTTATTTTTTTCTCAGGAAATTGACGATTTTGACACAAATTTATCTGGCAGCACTGATTAAAACCAAAACAAGAAAAGGCTAACAAAAATTGAAACTAACAATCAAGGCGAATTTATTACAGGTGGTCTTAAAAGCCCTGCTGATATTAGCTAAAATCACTGTTGGATGTCAAAATTTTGTTTATTCTCTTTTATTATCTTTGTTTCTGTTTTGTTTTATTTCTGTTTTTGACATTGTACAATGATTTTACAAAAACAAATTGCTTGTGGTTTTTATACGAGTTGTACTTGTTGTAGTACCGAGATTACCTGGGATGAATTCGCCTTGCTAACAATATATAACAATTGTTTTTAGTTTATTTTCATCATATAAATTATGCATTTATCATTTATATTCCTTCTATTTTTTTATTTATTTAAAAAAATGGTATATAAACATATTTTAAGTTCAAAATATCTACATTTTGTTTTTCTCGCCACCAATTTCAAATGTGACTTATTTTGACAGTTCTTGAAAGAAACTTTTCGCAAAATATTGTTATATTTAGAAACACCTTTTCTCGCATCCTTCCAATAATTGCTGGAAAATTATTTGAATGACAGATAATTCTCGCAAAAAAAAAGATACAGAAACACTTGTGTGAGAAAAACCATTTTTTGTTTCATTTCACACTATTTTTGTTGCAATTCACACGTTTCATGCGAAGAGTTTTACGATGTGAGATATACAGAAACGGGCTACTGGTGATAATTTCTGTACAAAATTTCACCTTATAGGGCCTATACACAATACCATCTTGATTGTGCAATTAAGCTTGAAGCACAAGATATACCAGCATGCTGGTGCAAAATTAATTTTTTACAAAAATTGTGTGGAAAAGGTTCTACCATTTTTATGCCTTGACGATTTAACTTTTATGAGTTAACTTTACAACACACGATTAAATCATGCTGGTACAATCAGAAAAATTCACAAGGCAACAAAATCGGTAAAACTTTAAAGGCTTGAATAACCACCAAACTGCAAAAATCATAATTATTTAAAATTCTATGGTAAGGTTTTTTTTAAATTTTTTTTTCTAAAATTTGAGATTTTTGAAGAGGCTGCTCTATACATCTTATCGTAACTTTGGAACGACGTACCCGATTTTGTTATGCAATTCGTCAAAACATTTTAAATTACGCCAAATTTATGTTTTTATAATATCATTTTTTAACTTAGCCATTATTTTTGGAGTTATTTGGGCCGAAGTGGCAAAAAAATTTTTATATAAAATTTTTTGAATTTAAAAAATTCATAAAAAATAGAAATCAACAAATACTTACCAGTTTTAGTACCTAAGCTCTAAGCTGCATGTATTAGAAGTAAAACAAATTTTATTTCATTAAATTCCATGCACAAATTCCTGTTTTATTCCCGATAAACTGAAAGCACCTAGTTTTAACCTTCTTTATCGCAAATTTGTGTAGATCTAAGAATCGCAAAGTTTTACCTTTTTATTACACAATCACCCCTATCGTGAATATTTTTTCCCTCCTATATATCCCCTTTTTCACATATTTGCGATCATGAAAAACTCCCATGAAAAAAGGTAATTCAAAATAGAATAATAACGTGAAAAAATGTTCACGGGAAATAATTCCCCTTATCGTGAAAAGATTTTTCCCTCGTAATTTGTTCACATTTCCCTTGGATTTTCTCACTTTATTTTTGCTAGGGAATAGAATATGTAAGTAAGTAGTTCCTCCTATAAATCGAATATTGAGGGCTAGATCCGTTAATAAGGCACTAACCGATATATTGGTTAACAAAATTCAAAACAAGAAGTCGATTTCCTGCGGAATTGTGAAGCTTTCGAAAGACGTGGTGGCAGAACTTGGAAAATGTTTTACTATGTACATAAAATTTAAAAAGTGCAAAAAACTAACATTGTAATCAAATATCCCTCCAATAATAAATATTTTGCTTTATTATTTAACTTTTCTTTAAAATATATACGTGTATATTTTGAACAAAAATTTCATTGATTTTTAATTTTTTTAATCTTTCTTCTTTTTTACATTCACTGGAACTGATAGCGTGAAAAATTTTTCACATGAGATTCACGATTGCTTTTTTCCCTTCGAGGGGAATGAAAATTTCATGGGAACAAAAATTCCACTTGTTATTCACGATAGGGGTGAATATTTTTTTTTAATCCTTTACCTTAATTATTTTTTCATAAATTTAAAAAAAAACCTTACCATAGAATTTAAAAAAATTCAGTGGATCAAAAAAATATAGTGGTTATTCTAGCCCTTTTTTGCTGTTGACCTGTGATATCAAACTATTTTTAATAAATCACCAGCAGCTAATACAATCACACCGCAATCTCATACACAATCATTATGGTGTTGTGTATGGGCCCTATTCAGATCTTGTCTAACAAAAATGATACGACAGTTTTTTGCATCGCACGTATGTCCAATGGGCTAAAAAACTTGTCTGTTTTTATTAACAGAAAGGCACCAACGTTCAAATAGAATAGTGCTTTATTTTCCGAAAAGGTATAGTACAAGTTATCGTCTTTTTATAACTTTCTCTGGAGTTAGCAAAGGCTAACATTTTAAATGGTCCACAAAAAATATATGACTCTCACAATTCTATGATTTTAGTTGTTAATGATGTTTGTACATGTCAATTTTATATTTACAGGACCACGTTCGCAAACGCGAAATCGAAAATTTACCTAATTTTTTTTATTCGCTTTGGTTAAAATATTTGTCGATCATTTAGCGAAATTTTAGTATAATAAAAATTGAAAAATTAACAAATATTTGAAGAAAAAATCCAAAAAAGTATGACGAGTAAATTGATTTAAATTGATTAGCTTTATTTTGCACAATATCTTTTGATTTAATAAACTTTATTTGTAAGAAGATAATTGTATAATGTAATTTAGAAACGGTTAAGTGATGTTTGATCTAGCCAAAAGTTTTGCAAAAGCAAATAATTTTTTATATCATTAGTGGTTACGTGTAGGACGTCAAATATTTAATGTCCTTGGTTTTAACCCTAGAATGCATACCCATGGTTCCACTAACGGCTTAAGATGTTTGTAGCTGCAAAATTAATATAATGTAATAAGTAGAGTATTTAAATTTTGGCGCTAGAAAATTAGTCTTTTTGTGTCGTTGTATTGACTATTTGTTTTTCAATGGCTTTCAGCAAGGCGAATTCATGTAAACGGTAGTGGCGATACTACAACAAGTCGAACACCAAAAACACGTTATTTTATTTAATTTGCTGCTTTGGTCGAAATGTCAAAAAGACAAGCAACTTTCATATTTTGAATCAGGCTAAAGTTCATTAAATTTAATTCTCATTAAATTATTTTTATGAAGAAAGAAAATTTACAACATGAAATAAATTATTTATTGATAATTTTTCAGGGACCGTAAATAACAGCTATCCGGAAAACGAAATAAAAATAATTTAATGAAAATTAAATTTGATGAACTTCAGCCTAATTAAAATATCAAAATTTGGATTTAAAAACTCATTTTAGGAGTTTTATTTTTTCCGTCTAAAATAAAACTCATTTTCATAGAACACTTTTTTCATCCTCATTGTCATTTTATTCCTCTTCATGTTCCCTATCTACATTAAGGGTGTTTAAATACAGACGAAAAATATATCGGACCAATCTGCTGGTGTTTGATAATTCAAAATTTATTTGCTTGAAAATATTTTTAAATGTCAGAAACAAATTAACTAATTATCAAAATTATTTGTTGAAAAAATCAAATTTTTGCAATGAACTTAGTACAAAATAAATTGTTTTAATATGCAAATTTGTTTCTGACGGTAAAAAAAAACTCATACGAGTTTTTTTTTTGATGGAAAATATAAAACTCCCCAAATGAGTTTTATTTTATGATGGCGAAATAAAACTCCTCAAATGAGCTTTACTTTAGACGGAAAAAATAAAACTCCTAAAATGAGTTTTATTTTATGATGGCGAAATAAAACTCTATTTTTAAGAGTTTGTTTTGACCTTTTATTTTTATGTTGGAAAATAACTGTTAAAGATGGAGTTTTTTTTTAATTCATATAATAACTGTTATAAAATAACTTTTTTGATATCACTTATAACCGTTACGGTCCCTGTAATTTTTCATTCTTGACTGACCGGGGACTCGAACCCAAGTTCACAGACAGGTTGATTAGACATGTTTCGATAGTAACCACACTATCTCTTCAGAAAACTTTGCCGTTTAACACTCACCGCTATTGACGACCGTCGTCATTTCATGTTGTAAACTTCCTTTCTTCATAAAAATAATGTAATGACAACTAAATTTAATGAACTTTAGCCTGATTAAAAATATGAAAATTTAGATAAAAAACCATAAACAGTTCAATAAAATAACCACAATATAAATGAATAGTTTTTATATGAAAAAAAAATTTTAAAATAAGAAGCTAATTACTGATTTTTTTTAATAAATATATTAAGTTATTTTATTAACTTTTCTAAATTTTTAACTAAAGAATTTAAAATTATAATAGCGTACACCCTTGTTATGTGTTTGTGTGGTATTTTTGATTATGTGTTCTATGGTTATTATGTAGTATGATCGTCAATTTTTGTTCACTCCTGACACCAATGAAAGCTAGAAAACAATTCCCTTTTGTTGAAGGAAAATTCGCTAAATAATTGGGGCTATAGCGTTGCATGATTAAAAGTTTAATTACTGGAAATTCAGTTTAATATTTCAAAATACGTTACTTATTGAGTATTATAAAGATTATTTTACCAGATTGGATTGAGGCGCTTGAAACCAGCATAATCATTTTAAAAATTAGGTTTTTGTTTTAAAAAAAGTTTATATTACGTTTATTTAATACTTGACATTACGTGAATATTTTAAATAATAATAACTTTCCGGAATTTTAAAATGATCCTCTGAACTGGAATTTTCTCAATTTTGAAAATCCCAGGATTTTTGAGTTTAACCTGTTTTCTCGTTTAACATTCCTACTTGTATTTTATCCCATTATTTCTATTGTGACACTAAAATCGATCTCTCTGTGTTGCAGGAAGTCGGTCTGGTTCGAGGCTGCAGTGATGTCTGGCGAATAATCTGTTAGATAGAAGTTGACTTTTGTCACTGGCTAGGGGTATCACAAAGAGATCGCTAGAAGACCCAAGTGAGCCAGACTCATGTCGGTGCCCATTAAATCTAACCTAACAATTATTTCTAATACAAAATTTACAAGTTTCCAGGAATAGAAAAAGTTCTTGAAATGACAAAACCTACACTGAAAGAATTTTCTTCGCAATACCAATGAATTTTGACATTTATCCCATGAAAAATTGCATTAAAAAGGAACCTATGCAGCGCTTCGTTGGATCAATAAAACCTAATAAAAACATTATTTATGAATATTATTCATTAGATGAATACTTTCAATAAAGTAAAAAAAATTTTTTTCTTAATTTATTTTATTCTATTTTTTTTTTTTATATAATTTTTGTTTTTTTATTTAATTTTTTTTATTTTTTTCTGTCTGTGGCGAGAATCGATCGCGCTACCTCGGTGCCGATAGACTAGCTCACTACCATCTAGCCTACCGGGGCAGTGTAGTTTTTGGATAAAAAAAACTATGTTTTTTACTCAACTAAGAGCGTAAATATGAGATTTAATTGTACATAACAACAATAACAACGTTGATTGAAAGTTTTTGTTTCATTATTATAATGACATTTTTATTGTCATTATGAAAATTTAAATTTGTAAAGGCAATTATTGAAATATGTTGCTTTTATAAAAAAATTTTTGATTTCATAAATTTAATGGCATATTACATTAGATGTATGAAATAATTAAATCTTACATTTTTTAATTAACAATTAAACATTTATTTTAGGAAACTATAATTTTGTATTAATTTATGAATATAGTTATGCAAGTATGTATATTGTTTTTTTATGTTCCCAATTAAAATTTTTTGTTTAACTTGGACAAACTTAAGTTTTCACATATCCAATGAAAATTTTTAACGTAATTACGAAATCCAATGAAGCGATTTTAACGAAAAGACTTCATTATAACTAGGAAATTCCATTTAGACAATGAAAATTTTCATTTAACCAATGAAAATTTTTTTATGAAAATGATTCATTAAATATATGAAGCATTTTTCTTTCAGTGTAGTGAAGTACTTTCAAACCTTTTTAAAAATATTTCAAAAAAAATTTTGCTTAAACAAAAAAAATTAATTAATTTAATAAATATGTAAAACTAGAACATTTAACACGGAAAGCCTTGAAAAACGAAGTTTGCCAAAATTGTCCCAACGGTCCTGTGGCGCAATGGATAACGCGTCTGACTACGGATCAGAAGATTCCAGGTTCGACTCCTGGCAGGATCGCAGACCACTTTTTTAACTGATCTTTTGAGATAGTATCGCGGGAGTAAAAAGCCCTCCGTTAAACGGCATCGGACTGACTATTGTATTGAGGCCTCCGTAGTATGCTTTTTAAGGAAAATGCTTTCTTTCTTTCTTTCAGGAATATTGCCTTTGCGGAAAATGCTTTTTTTCTTTCAGGGGGGTTACTCCGTATTTCGATTCGAATGAAATCATTTACGAATTCGAACAATTTGTACTGTGTTTTACGATTTTTGTAATATTTGTTTCGATTAAACGGACGTTTTTGTATACTTAATCGAAAACAAAAAATCCCTTTCTATTTCGAACAAAAAGTTTTCATCAAATTTTAAATTTTTTTACAACCTCTGCCATCGTTTCGAACGATTGCAAAAGTCGTAATACACAGTACAAATTGTTCGAAATCGTAAATTATTTCTTTCGAACCGAAATACGCAATAACCCCCCAGGAATATTGCCTTTTCGTAAGCTTTACTTTTCTGATAGAAATATGTTTTTCATCCAGTTTGTTCTCCGTCCGATGGGGGACTGACTGCTTCTTTAAAAACACGAACTCAGAAAAGGGTGTAACAGAAAGCTGAAAGCCTTGAAAAACGAAAATTGCCAAAATTGTTTCAACGGTCCTGTGGCGCAATGGATAACGCGTCTGACTACGGATCAGAAGATTCCAGGTTCGACTCCTGGCAGGATCGCAGATCATTTTTTATTATAATTTTTTATAAATAAAATAGGGTCAATATTTGAATTAGAAAAAAAATACATATCTGTTATCTTAAACGCAGAAGGCTCTACCTAAGATTTAGAAAATTTTACAGGGAAAGCTATTTAAAATGATAAATTGATAAGACGCTTGTTTTTTTTTTAATAATAAACACGCTAATTTTGGTCGTAAGACTCCAAAATTTTTTTTGGACATTTGTGTTCTTGCAGTACTTGCAGTAATATCAATGAAAAAAGCCGATTTATAATTTTTGGTTAATAAAAATTAATTAATTGAAGCTATTAAAAAAATTTAATTAAAAACAGAGAAAATGTTTACTCAACATAGAAAGTACTTAGAACGAAAAAAAAAGAAATACACGCGTTAATTAAATGTGAGAATAACGAATTGTCGGTTGTTTAGCGTTTATTATATTAGTGTTAAGTTTTATTTGATTTATTAATTAAGCACGCTATAATTTTTTTTTAAACAGATAAGCTGCTTTCAAAAAAGTCAGCTTATAATCAACATTAAAAAAAAAGAAGTTGATTAGTTAAAGCTTTTTTGTAGAAATAAAGAGATCGAGATAATTTAATACATTTATAACAAATAGACCAGATCGCTCGAAATTATGGTTGGTTTGAATGGACTATTTCAAGCGTTGCCTGTCTTACGGACAGACTTTTATTTAAATTTTTTTTCTACAAAATTTATATTAAAGTTTTGAGACAATTAAAATTTTTATTTGCTTTTTGTAGATTTCTGTTTTTGTTTTTATCTGTAAAATGATTTTTTTTTATTTATTTTGTCACAAGCGAAAGGGTGAACGACCTGTATCTTCTGTCAATCTGTGTTCAAGTTCAATTTCGCGGCAGTAGTAGGTAGAAAAAGATTTTTTAATTTTTATTTGTTATTGTTTCATTGTTTTTAATGGTTAACAAAAATATTGGATTTAAATCATAAATCAAGCAATCACTGATTTTAACCGCCTGGCAAAATTGATAACACAGTCTGGCAAGGAAAATACCCTTTTAAAATGACTAAATGTAGGCTGAAAGCCAAGTAGATCAAAAAGAAATCGATCGATTTTAAGGTCGAATTAGACGTGACATAACCGTAGCAAAACTGTATTACCATCGCCACTGTATTACCAAAACGACATAAACATACCATACAAACTAATTCACGGACAATAAAAACATAAAAGGTGCAATAGATAAAAATGACATGAGCTTTGCTTACAAACCAAACAAAACATTAAGTGCAATATTTACAAATACAAAAACTCCAATTCACAAACTACAACAAAATAATGTAGTGTATGAAATACCATGCAAGGGAGACAACAACAACAGCTGTGACTTAGTTTACATTGGTACGACCAAAAGGAATTTGGAGACAAGAATGGGAGAACACAATTCAGACATAAACAAAAACAAAGAAAGCACTGCATTATCACAGCACATATTACAAACAAAACACAAACCTGATTTTGACAACATAAGAATACTTGACAAGGTAAATAACGTGAGGAAAAGATATACAACAGAAAGCTTAAGAATTCAACAGAAAATAAATAGAACAATGAATAAAAAAGAAGATACTGACAATTTAAGCGCCAGTTATAGAGTTGTTTTGAAAAACAGTAGATGACACCACTAGTGTTTGCTTTTATGTTTTTAAAAATATATTAATGTAATACAAATTTGTTTCTTTTCACTGTAAGTTCGTTACATTTATATTTATTGTATTATTAAATGTTGATGATTTTATTTTATATTAATAGACGAATCCCCTGAAGAAGTGAACATAAAATTCACGAAACGTCGGGAAAAATGAAATAAAAAATTTTGCATTTTTATTTTCACAAATGGAGTTAGGCCTCACCAGCTAAATATATATAATAAAAATATATATTAATACTAATTCAATTTTGGTTTCTAAATTCGCCGTTACGGCTGTGGCATTATGGTTATGTCACGTCTAATTTGAGCTTTAAATCTATCGTTTTTAAAAGGTGTGATAAATTTCGAGTGATTTTGCAGCGTTTGAAATTTAAAAACTCAATATCAATTTCTGTAGAAAGCAACAACAAAATTATAAAATATTTTTGCCTTATGTTATTTTTTGGCGTTGCGTTTTACACAATTAGGGCCTAAGTCAATTCCGTTTTCAGATTATTTTAAATACGGGGCACTTAAATCAAGCATTCTGTACTTAATTTAAGGAAATTCGTACTAACCGTACTGAGTGTCTTCTCAGTATAACTATATCAAAATGTTGAGTTACTGACTGACTGATAATTTTAAATATTCAATATAGATTTAATTTTAAAGAATTCTTAAAAAAATCGATTCAAAAAAGATATGTTTAAATTGATTTACAGATTCAAAATTTAAAATACTTTTTAGATACAACACCAATAAAAAGTTTCACAATTTATTTAAGCCGTTGCCCTAATTTTTTTTCCCAAGCACTGTATCAAAAATTTCTTTATTGGAATTTGTTTTGCTTATTTTTTGTATTTGATTTTGAGTTTTTTTTAAGTAGGTGTATTTAATTCCCATAAAAGATCTGGTTATTATTAAAATAAGGTAATAGTGAGTTTATTTTGCTTTTTGGAGAAATATTTTTTTTATGCAATATTTTTTTTTAGCAATTGTTTAATTGTTAAAAATAAATAATTTTTCTAAATCGAAATTGTTTTGGTAGTTACGCTGGTGCGTTTTAAAATATTTCTTTTTTTTGTAAAATACAACTTTTTGAATGTGCGAGGGTGTTTTATTTATTTGCAGAAAAACAATAAAACATTAAAAAGAAGAAAAATTGCCGCTTAATTGTATTTTGGTGTTGAAAATATTAATGAGCTGTAAAACACACATTATTTTTTTTTAAAAAATGTTTGCCGCTTTTATATTATTTTTACTGTGCTAAAAATGGCCTTTCTTTAACTTTGTTTATTTTAAAATTCATACAAAAGCCAGTCTCAGGCTGAATACACTGTGTGTAATTTTTTAAGTCATGAAAAAACCATATACGTGATAAAAGACCAAAAAAAAAAGACCCGTGTCTCCCAGCTTTGCTCAAAGTCATGCACTTTTTTATGGGCCCCCAAAGGTTTGGGGCCTCGGTGTCGTTTTTGCAAAAAAGTGATCATTTTCTCAGGCTCATATCTTGCAAACCGTTCGGAATTTTGCTTTACCCACTGAGGCAAAGTTGAAGCTCTTGCCATAAAGAACAATTGTGAACATATAAAATCAAAAAACATCATCTTCAAGATCAAAATCGCAAAAAACTTTAAAAAAATTAGATTTTTTTTACCTTTTTTCCGCTGTTCAGGTCCATAGGTAGGAAACCGTTTAAAATTCAATGAAACAATCAACTACAAAAATGTAGCTTAGGTCTCAACATACAATTCACGCGATCACGCACCGACCGCAACATCACAGGCAAAGCAGTAAGCACAGCACACGCATCAAGGGACGCAGCACACAATATAAAAGCGACACTACGCTCACATCGTGGCATTACACAGCACGACGTCAACGAGAGCTCAGCGTCGAACATTTTAGAGAAAGTGCTACAGCATAATTCGCACACAACATTGGCAACTGACAATTTCAATATGCAGTGTGAAAAAGTTGATTCGTTTTGCTACGTTTGCGATCATTAAATCTGGAAAAAAAGTTCTACAAGATTTCAAAAGGAAAAGAATCTTTTAACTAGTGAATTCATTAGAGCATATAAGTTGCTTTTCGACGAAGTAGACTTGACCGGCGAAAATTAATCACCTAATTCAGTGTGTCGCCAATGTTATAACAATCTCATGGCATGGTTGAGTGGAGGCAAAGATAATATGAAGTATTGTAAGCCAGTAAACTGGATTATAGTATGTTCACATTTGGCTTCTTAAACGCGTTTAAGCAGTTCGAACGTGATTAAGCTCTAATCACTTCAAAATCGAAATGATTACCCATACATTGAAGTGATTTGTTAATCACTTCAAATTGTCATGATTACAACTAAATAACTTCATAAATCACATAGAATCCACTGAACATACCTCAAATGTAGAATCGCCAACATGATCGTGTACAACCGGCCAAGATTTCTGCTTAATGTTTTTATTTTTTTCCTTAAATAATTCATACATTTTCACAATTTCATCATTAAAATGATTAAAATAATCTTCTGATAACTTTATAAAAGTGTTTTTATCCATTTTTAATACTTTAAAGAAATATAAATTTGTTTGTTGTTTTTTTTGTGTGTTTGTTGTGTGTTTTTTTTTTCTTAATCATCTGTCATCTTAATCATCTCAAATGTAATGTGAACGGATTTGATTAGCTAAATCAACATTTTGCTTAAACGCTTTAAAAAACCTAAGTGTGAACTTAGCATTAATCGCCCAGGTAATCATGATCAGTGATGCCAACTTTTTGAGAGCAAAAAGCACTTTAAAATTTAAAAAAAGCACTAAAAAGCACTATTTTGAACAAAAAAAAAGCGTAAAAAGCACTAAGCCATTTTTACAATTTAATTAAACACAAAACAAGTTGCATTTGGCTCTGCCGAATATTAAATACCTCCAAAATTTAAAAAAAGGCGACGGCGTAGATGGGGGACCATTTTCATTTAAAATTAATAAATATATTTACATTTGTATATAAAAATTTTTAAATGTATTATTATTTTCTTCAATAAAAATAATATTATCCAAATCTTTTGGAGTTTGAATTGGCCATAAAACAGTTTAAAAGTAATACAGTGCGAGCTCGATTTTCGTAGCTCGAAAAAATCTGGCCTGTTGCAATTACCGAAAATTTGCAATGACCGATTATTGTTTATAAAACTTGATGACAGCACATATTTTAATAAAAAAAACCTTATATTTTATCGTTTAAATAAATCTAAATTAAAATCGTGCAAAGTTTAATAAAACAATTTGCGTATGATATTATCCAATTATTTTAACCTATGTACGCTTCTGAATAAAGACAGCATAAAGTGTAAAATAGAAAAAACATGTGCGTTTGTACTCTGATACTTAGTCAAACCTTTTTGCAATAGTACTAGAGGTAAAAGTGCACAACACGCGGGAATTTGGAGACGAGTGTCGTGCGTTTGAAAACTAAAGCGCATGAAAAATTGTAGGTTGCACAACGCTCGTTATTAAAGCATTTTCTGTCAGCTGTTTTTAATTTATTTAACACTTTTCTTATACCAAGTTACGGTTTTTTTTGTTTAATAAAGTCTTTGCGTTCTTTTATACGGTTTCCGACTGCATGTTTTTAAATTTTTAATACGTTTTTTCTACATGACTCAAAATCGTTGTTTATTTTTCCATTTACAATTCCTAATATTTTCCAAGCCATTTTCTATTTTTGAAACAGTGTCCACATCTTTAAAAAATGTTTACCGAAAACAAATACATACGTCGTTTTTATTACGACTACTAAATGTGTTGTCAACGCTTAAAAGTACAACGTTTTGTATAATTTCCAAATTGCTAGTAAGCCTAGCTCGAACCTCGTAAATAAAGTTTTTGGTAAAACGAATGCAACTTTCTTTTATCACTTTTTTTTATCATTTGAAATCTTAAAATCTGAACAGGCTTACACAAAATTGTACTCCAAATAGCAAATCTCATCTAAATCATCCTCTATATAATCGAAGTTTTTAAAAATGATAGAAAAAAATAAAAATTGTAAAAAGCACTAAAGGCACTAACGAAAAATTGAAAAAGCACCAAGTTAGTGCTTTTTCTTAGTTTGGCACTAAGAATACAATTTTGGCGTTTTGAGTCATCAAAAAGCACCATAAATAGTGCCAAAAGCACTAAGTTGGCATCACTGATCATGATGCAACCAGTTGCTATGCATGCGTAAATTACACAAGTCGTCTAAATCGACGTGCTGAGAAGAACAAAATTTATAAAGCAACTATAACAGTCACACTACCAGTGCTTGCACCTGAAAATTTTGTGTCACCAAATCCGCTAACTCCAGATCGTAGGACAGAACTTACAGGAATGACTAGAGCAAGTTGTGTTACTTATGAAGATCCATTTGATATCGATTACAAGCCCCAACAGGGAAGAGATAGACCACAACTAATAACACAAATGTAAATGGATTTCATTGTGGCCATATTGGGACTATCGCAGCGACTTGCCATATTTTTGACAGCGTTTTTAAAGCAAAGAAAACTCACACATGCTAATGTTAACTCTACGGCGTACCGCAAACGGCAAGCTGAATTTCAGAGCCTCTAGAGCAACGATATAAAAGCTTGGATGGCAAAAATGGGTTCTGTTTCAAGCTTGAAAGCAGTGTTGTTGCATGTGTCTAACCGAAAACCTTCTAGTCCGCTAGCAATGGGTATTAACATGAAAGAAAGCTATAAAACATTGAAAGCTATAATAAAAAAATCCAATACTACGAAAATAAATGAAAGATTTGCTGTGATTTGAAGGTCACCATCGATATGGGTGGCTTCCCAAAATTCTTTTGTTTTCTTTGTAATTGGGATTCCCGCTCACCTTTGAATCAATTCCAATGTAATTCGTGGAGACCAAGAGGAAGTGTGGAGGAAAAAATGAAACAACATAGACTGAAGAATGCACCTTTATTTGACAATACTCAAGACATTTTGCTGCCACCGCTCCACGTAAAATTGGGAATTGTTAAAAAATTCATCGAGCTGGCCGTTGCAAACTGTCCAAACGCGTTCGACTATTTGGAAAGCGTTTTCCCAAAGCGTAGCAATGACAAAATTAAAAAAGGTATTGTAGTTAATTTAAAATGAATTTTTGTTCACCTCATTGTACTATTTACACTATGTTAATATTTTCTTTTCTGTCTTTATTTTTTGTCTTCATTTAACAGGCGTACTTATTGGTTCTGACATTAGAAAGCTATTCAAGGGCAACTTTGATTTATCGCTTGATGAAAATCATTCAATGGCATGGATTTACCTTCAGCGTGTATGCACCAGAGTCTTGGGAGGGGATCGAGACGCGGAACCGGAAGCAAAAGAATAGGTGAAAGAAATGCTGTATTATTTTGAAAAAATCGGCTCATCGATGACATTGAAATTGCATTTTACCGAATGCGATGAGCAAGGAGAATGGTTTCACCAAACCACAATGCCCATGGAAAAACGCTACAAAGGCAAAAAACTCGACGCATTGGTTGCAGAGGTAATATCAATGTTATTGATGCATTGTTTTGCATTCCTTTTCTGATTTCTTTTCTAATTCATTTTAGGTATGTTGGTGGAGTCACAAGATCACCCTGTATAATGTCAATGAAGTATTTGAAAAAGAAAAAGCTGATGATGGAGGGCAGTCTGTGATAAATTTTTTCTTGATACCAAAAACCTAAGAGATTTATAGAGGTGAATGTGATTTTCACTGTGGAAACTCTGAAAAATATATAATCCGATTCTAACAAAATTGATTTATATTTAATTTTTTAGCTCAATGCCAACATAATGAGAACATTTATGTGCGACTAGCTTATTTTAAGAAGGAAAACAAGGTTAGGTAAGGTAGAAACGGCAGGCAGTATCCATCTGACAGATTTACACCCAATGAACCATTGTGATACCATGGAGTTCCACTAAACAGAACCCCCATCGCAAAACCAACCCGAACTTCAGACGAATTTTAATATAAGCTCCAGTTTCGTTAAAAGGTGGCGGATCCCAAGGAAAATTATATGAAAGTTATATGAAATCGTGTGCCGATTTTACCTACAATTATGGCTTTGGGCCAAAGGAAGCATAAGTACTAAATTTTTATTCTTTGTACACAAATCTCTATGGCTACACAGACAGACCGACAGACAACCAGCTTAGCTAACTACGCAAGTATAAAAAGGTGAATCTAGCACCAATATTTTTGGCATGGGTTAGTTAGGTTGACTTTGAAGGCGGCTCTGGTTAGTGATTTATTCGCATAGAACTGGGACTTTTAAAAACCCACAAGAAAAAGTCCTACGATCGCGATTGAAAGTTCACATCAAACGTGAAAGGAACATGTCCTCAAATCACTTGCGCAGAATGTCCAATGTGGCGTGAGCTAAGTGCCACGTAACGTCGTCCTGTTGCAAAGTTTAGCGCAAGCACATAATACCCTTTCAAACTATAGTGGAAAAGGGTCTATATAGGCTGAAATATTTATTTTTTAAATAAAAAATATGCGATATAATAAGCATTTTTATTCATGTTTAACTTTAAAAAAGTACCCATAGAATAGGGTTCCTAATGCCAAATTTTTTTTATTTCTGGGAATTCCAAGCAAACACTCGTACTAAATTTAAGTTTTTTCCACTTACTTTTAGTACAAGTCGTACTTAAAAAATTTAATTACGAAAATCACGAAAAAGTAGTTAACCCTTTGGTTTGCGCATGTTTTGGTTTTCTATACAATTGAAAAAAGGTCTGGCCAGACTCATGTGTACCACGAAGGGTTAAAACAGGGACAACTTTTAAAAACCATTGCATTCTATATGTGTGTGTTTGTAAAAGTTTGTTGTGGAAACAGCAACAACAACACTACAAGAAGATAAACATATGTATATTATTTTATTGTTAAAAAAGTGAAATAAAAAGCGTAAATTCCCGAATTCTATTTGTTAAAATTATTTAGTTAAATACATTAAATTTACAAAGAAGAATGGTTACGAAAACCATATCGAGTATGCTGCTGGTGGCTTATAACTGTGAAATCTTTTGTAAACAAAAGGCTAGAGTCAAAATCTCACTATCGGATTATTTCATGTACGAATTTGGCATTCAAACCAACATAGAAATTCTTGAATGAAGCACAGTTTGAGATTAATTTCGTGTTCCGCTCATATTAAGGATGGGCTCTCTTAGATAATCCGTCCTTGAATCAAGCATTCCGTACTTGATTAAAGGAAATCCATACTTAACGTACTGTTGACACCGCTTCTGCATGATTTAAAACGGATGGATTGATTTTTCTTTTCAGTGTAATAAGAAAAAGTTTTCAATGTAATCAATTTTTAAAAATGGTTTATTTATGTAAATTCTATTTCTATTTGCAAAGAGATTCACAAAATTTCCTTTCTAAAAGTTCCCGGAAACTTTTTCCCGAAAAGGAACCCTAGACGATACCCATGAACTAAATGATGTTTTAAACCTTCATTTTCCGCCTCTGTAAATAAAACAAAGTAAAAAACAACAATTTTTTTAACGACCTTAAAATCAGACAAAAATAATTATTACAACTCTTTTTTTTCCAGCTGGCTAGGTCAAATTGCAACTAAATTAAAAAAAAAACGTAGTAACCACAATTAAAAAAAAAAAAAATAAAGCAATAAAAACGGAAACAAAAACAAAAAAAATTACTACAAAATTATAAACGACATTCCATGTAATCACGAATAATAAAATACAAAGTATCAAAACAAATTTAAAAACAGAAATGTTAATTATTTAAAATTAATAAACAAAAACATTATAAATAAATTAAAAATAAAAGAATAATTATCATAAAAATGTTTATTTATATTCAAATAGATTTAAAAAAGCTTTACTCTTCTACTTGAAAACGTTTTATAAGCATCTGCAAAAAAACAAAAAAAAAAAAAAAAAAAAAAAAAAAAAAAACCAACATCTAACAGATACAAATCGCATTGGCAATCTGCAAAAACACCAACAACTTTAAAATGCAATAACAAATTCTTCTTTAGCTACTCGCAAAAATACTTGTTGCCATCATGATGATTTCTAATTTAAAACAAAAGAACAAAAAAAGTAATAAAATATTTGAATCTACCGCAAAGAGATACGATATCGCAGTCCAAGTGTGAATGAATATTTTGAACAATTAAAAAGATTTCAAAATTAAACAAAACCAGTAAGAGTGGTATATTCGTCTATGTCGAATATTTAATACCCTTCCCCGAAAGTTCGAATATAACCTGATCGCACACACTGAAAAGACAAATCAAACCATATGTGCTTACTTGAGCAAAAATCGACAAATCGGCAAAATAAAAACGGCAAAATCAAAATATTGTTTTATTCCTCAAACTTATCGTGCACTTCTTCCATTTTCCAATGAAGCCCATTTCTGGTTGAATAGGAACGTAAATAAACAGAATTGTCGCATTTGGAGTGAGGGGAATCCCCAAGGTTTTGTCAAAACACCATTGCATCCACAGAAAATTAGATGATGGTCAGAATGTTACTGTCAATGGTGAACGGTATAGCAACATGATTCGAAATTTTTTCGTACCTCAATTACGTGACATTTATCTTGCTGATATGCGGTTCCAACAGGACGGAGCCACATGCCACACAGCGGGCGCAACAATTGATTTACTAAAAGAAACTTTTAATAAAAAAATAACTTCACGTAATGGCCCAATTAAGTGGCTACCAAGATCGTGTGATCCAACCCTTATTGAATTATTTTCCTTGGGGCTATGTTAAGACAAGTGTCTACGTCAGTAACCCATAATGAATTGAACACCTGGAACACAACATTCGAAGAGTTATCGGCGAAATACGGTCGCAAATGCTGCGAAAATTTGTTGAAAATCAGTGTTCCAGATTGCGCCTTCTACGCGCCAGCCGTGGCGGGCACATGGAAGAAATCAGATTTTAACATTAAAATCTGTGATATTAAGAATATATTTGCTTGTGCTATTATAATTTAAACTTGTGTCACTCTATTAAAAACACTTTACATATATTAATGAAAAGACAAATTTATCCAGCCGTACTTAAATCAAGTACAGAAAGCTTAATTCTAGTACGGGTTATTCAAGTGCCCCGTACTTACAATAATCCGAAAACGGAATTGACTTAATTAAAAGTGAGATAAAAATTATTTCAAACTGTGCTTGAATAATAAATTTCTAAGTTGGTTTAATGCCGATTCGTACTTGAAATAATCCGAAAGTGAGATTAGATTGATTCTAACCTAAACACTTACCCCAGAGAACGAGAGAGAGTATTCTTCTTCCTTACCTATTCTTCTTCTATTCTTACCTGTTACAAATGTTTGTTTCACATTTGTTGTATTCCAACCTTTGGTTACAGAAGAACTCCCAATTAAAAGACACCAGCAGCATGCCCGATATGGTTTTCGTAATCATTCTACTTTGAAAATTTGCATTTAACTTAATAATTTTAACAAATAGAATACGGAAATTTTTGCTTCCTATTTTACTTTTTTAACATGAAAGTACTATGGATTTTACATCTTTTAGCGTTGTTGTTGTGTCTTTGTAGTGTTGTTGTTGTTGTTGTTGTTTGTACAACAAACTTTTACAAACACACTGCTAGCACATATATTGGTTTTCAAAAGTTATCCCATTTTGGACTTTTTTTTTAGTACTTTTTACTGTTGTTCGTACTTAAATTTTCAAGTGCGACTGTACTAAAAGTAAGTAAAACTTAAATTAAATACGAGTCGAGTCTTTTCTTTCTGTGCAGAAATTTGCATTGGCATATTGTTCCACTTTTCACTTCATAACTTATTTCCAACTGAACCCATTGTCCTGGATTTTAATCCCAAACTGCTTAGTAGAACTAGAAAGTCACCAATATTTTTTCCTTTTCTGCTAAGTCTTTCGAAAGTGAGCGCGTTTTTAGCAGACGGACTGACGGATATAGGTAAATTGACTAAGAATTACTCAAGCACCCAGAACATATTTACTTTTTGGCGTCTTAGATGAATAATAAAAAAGTTTCACACGGTATGACAAACTTAGTATGCCCTTAACAAAATCATTAGGTCTCTCTATTAAAATGAACATAATTCGCATTTTGTTTAGTAAAATTTCAGGTTAAGAAAGAGTGATTTGTTCTTGCTAAAATACCCTATATAAAGTCATTCGAAAATTCGCAGTAGCCAAAGTGTCGAACTTGTATCGACAATAAGTCAATTCAATCCAAAATTTTTTATCGAAAGATAATAAAAAAAAATTCGACAAGTATTATAAAGGAGATTTTTTAGGCGCGATAGAACTTAGGAAAGGAGTAGGTGTCAAACGATCTTTAATACCGTGCTCACTTTTTTACATTTATGATCCGTATACTCTGGCAAATCGGCATGAATAGATTCACGCTTGAACAACGTTGCCAAATTAACTTTTACCATCAGTTGCTGATTTAAGCAACTAAAATCTATAGGCTTTAGTTGCTTCTACTCTATAGAGTACACCGAATGTGAGCTGCAACATGCGTATGTGGTTCTGACGTAATTTTAGTGTAGTTACAAAGCCACAATGGCCATTGTTTTACGACATCGAGATTACGTCAAAACCACATCCGCATGTGGATTTTTTCATTCCGTGTACTCTAGGCCGCATTCCCTTTGGCCTATAAAAACACTAAATAATGATGATTTGCGAGTGAAGCGCTTTCTTGGGAATTTCTCGCGGTATTTTGTCATTCGAAATGTGGTAATTTTGTTTAATAATTATAGCGAATAATTATTGAAAAGGGAATTGGATTTCTCAAATAAGCGATTTTACTTAATTTAGTGATTTTTTCGCTATAAATGATCACACCTACCGTATATAAAATTTCCCTTGAAATTTTTTCCCTTTTACCTTTGGGAAAAGCTTAATTTCGAGAGAAAAAAAGGTTTCCATTTAATTCACAATTGGCGTGCATATTTTTAGTATTTTAAGTGATTTCCGTTGAAATCTGAGTATATGATTTTGATTTGTCAAATTACCGCTTACACTTTAATTGAGCGTATTTTTAGGTTAGTGATTTTAGCGGTAAGAAATCCAAATTTTTTACTTTAAATTGACATATTTTTTAAACTTAATAAGCTTTTCCATAGAAACGTGATTTGTATGAATGTTTATAAAATTACGTAGCTCATCGCATGGCCGACCTACTCTCGCTCTGGTACTTATTATTTAATTTAAAACTCACAAAACCAAAAACACAAACGTTACGAAAAAATCACAATAATTTAGGCGGCGAAGCAGCAACTACTACTTATGTACCACTGTTCTCTGCCCAAAATGCCCCACTACATCGACAAAACGACAGTAAAGAAACCCAAAAGAAGAAAAACAAAAAAAAAAAAACAAGACAACAAAAAACAGCTGGTGGAGCAGTTCGTTCACAAAAGCGATTTACTCGTGTTTGTATCTCGTGCATTTAGCCAGTAAACATTTTTGAGCTCATCGAAACGGTTCGTTCGACGGAAAACAAGATTTCGAATTTCGAATATAAAAAAAAAAACAAAAGGAAAAGTGACTTTTAACGAAAATAAATAAAAAGCAAAAAATAGAAAAAAACAACAATAATAATAAATTGAGAATAATAACAAATTACAAAATAAAATTTTTAAAAATAAAGTTGATTTATAAAATTAACAACAACAAAAGCGATTTCAATGTTTACGTTTTAAAATTTTGTTGTTGCAACACACGGTGGCAGTGAAACAAGAAATTGAAAACGAAAAAAAAAATGTGAGTGCTTGGAAAAAATGTGATTTTAAAACGTTTAAAATATAATTTTTAAAATTTCTAAAAACTGATTAAAGATAATTTTTCTTAAATAAAAGTAAATTGAAAAAAGTAACAAGTTGAATTTTTTAAGATTTTTAAAACGGCCTCATTTCAATGTGAATAAATAAATATTTTTATAAAAATTCCCTAAAACATAAATCAAATTTAAAAAAATATAAAAAATTGGAAAAAATTACAAATTTAAATATTAAAAATTTATAAATACATAATTTTTTTAAAATAATAATAACCGCGAGTAGGATTGAAATAAGTTTTAAAAACGTTTGTCACAAAAAATTCTTCAACTTTTCGAAAATCTTTAAAATATCAAAAAATTAAATGCCTTAGTCAGTGATGAAAATTGATCGATTTTAAAACCATCGTTTTTACAAGGTGTGATGAATTTTGAGATATTTTAAAATCCTTTTCTGAATTATAGTCTTATTTTTTTGTTCAAAATACAGTTCAATTAACTTAAATAATAAATAATTTAATCGAATCTAAACACGAAAATGTATTAGAAATCAGTTTTTTAAGTTTTTGAAAGCGACATTATCGATTTCAAATTGATTTGTTTTTGAATTCCTTTTCTATCACATTCCCGAGTATTTGATTTCTTAAAAAGAATAATATTAAAAAATAATTTTTATTTCAATGAAATTTTTATTAAAATAAAACTGAATGTATGCAAAGCCTATTTGAGTAAAGTTAGAAAAGAATAAATTTTATTTTATTTAACCTTTATTTATAAATAAATGTTATTTAATTTTTTATAAAAAACAAAAAACCTCAAGCTTAATAAATTATATTGCAAGTTAGAAAAGAATTTTAAAAATTTAAGAAAAAATTTTTTTTCACTCATTTATCGAATTTTTGATGCAAAATGTGAAAAAAGGATTTTGCAGTATAGTAATGTTCCAAAGATCTATGAATCATTGCATTTCCCTCAGTTTGGTAGATATGGGACAAAAATGGTGAAATATGATGCAGTTTTTCGGGTTAATTTGTTTTACTTTTTTGTGGCCTATACGTTCAACTGAGTCAGCATAAACTAGCAAACCCCAAACGGGGTTTCGTTAACTTCGAGAAATTTTAACACGAGAAGGAGTTTGCGCTAGATGCCTTCAGAAATGTTGCACTGCGTTATTGAACGCTTTATTCGTCCCTAATGATTTGAAAAACTGACTGAATACTTGACAGATCATTTCAGCGTTCAAAAAATTGCAGTCAAAGTACAAAAACTGGCATTTCTTCAACTTATTCATTTGTCATTGGGGGAAAAAAAACTGCTGCTTTTACTTCGGGTTCATTGAATTTAAACAGTGGATGTCAAACCAACTCAAAAAGCGAAAAGTTGTACACAAAGGGTACTTTTTAAGAGGTAAAAACGGGGGGAAAATGTACACTTTGGCGCAATTTTTCTTTATGATAAATTTGTTATAAAGATTGCATATGGTCCAGATTGAAATAAAGGGTACTTTTTAAGCCTTAAAAATTGTACTTCTTAAAGAGTTAAAAACGTGATAAAATTGGTACTTTTTATCTTTTCAATAAATTTGGTATACATACAGATTAAGGCCTATATTTACATACAGAGTACTTTCTGGGAGCCTAAAATGAGGAAATGCCTGTACTCTTTTAACTATGGTACTTTTTCTCTTTTCGAAAAATAGATATAGCCCAGATTAAAATATATGGTAATTTTAATGATTTAAAAACGGAAACAATTTTTACTTTTGGTACTTTTTCTCTTTTTGATAAATTTGTTATACAGATTATAACATACGGTTCAGTAATCGGAATATACTTATTTATAAACCTCTTGTTTTTTATATGGACAGTTGAATGTCGGTTGCTCAAGAGCTTTGAGTGCTCAAAACTTATAAGTATGAATATGTTGGGGAAAAATAATAATTCCTGCAATGTTGTCTATAGAAATATTTTAACACAGAATAAGTATATGTTGATAAAGAAAACTACATAAAATTTCTGTAAATTTCTGTAAATTTTTTATACTAATAGCTTAACCCGGTGCACTTTGCTACCCCAATCGAAATAAAATTAGTAAAATTTTTTTAAAACAGATCTCGTGTATTGATAACAAAGCATCTTGCACTAAATTTAATTGCTTTTACGGTAACCGTTTTACAGATATTCAAAAATTTCAAGTGTTTTCGTATAGGAGGTGCCATTCGTACTTTTCCCATTAATCCTACTTTTAGAAAAATGTTGTGTATAATTGTCTAAAACTACATTTACACCTACGAAAAATCTAGTACTTACGAGATTTCGAGCCAAATCTAGTTGTGTTTGGCTAGATTTCGTCGAAATGTAGTAGTACTTAATGATGCAACTATGGTTTTTTCAATATAGCACTAAAAAATATATCCCTGCACAAGAAAAAATGACATTTAAAAAAAAACAAAACAAAAATTGTTAAAAAAAAAATTAAAAAGTTTTATAAAAATTGTAAAATAATAAAAAAGAAGAATAATTATAAAAGGTAATGCAAATTGTTTAATATATATTTCTTTTTGTGTTTGTATGTGTAACGAACAAACTTTTAGTCAGTTGTTTTTTATAAAAACAAAATTTCGCTTATGTCAAAAAAGTATAATGTCAACGCACTAGATTTCGAAGAAGATTTTAAATCAAATCTACAAGATTTCGGCCTAATGTAAATGTAGTATAAGCTATTTGTACAAAATCGGAATACTTTCACTTTTACAGTACTCCAAATATGTAAAAATTTTTAACGTCATACAATGACATTATGACATCTGTAGAACGGTTATACAATGACATTAAAGATTTTTAAATAACCTAAAAAATAAAAAATATTAAAAAAAAATAATTAATATCCCAAGTGTTGGGTAATCAGAAAATTACTGTGAAGATTTCAGGGAAATCGTTTCAGTAGTTTAGGAGTCTATAGGGAACAAACAACCATACGCTTTTTCATTTTTATATTATTTATTGCTTCCCCTGCACCTACCCCATTACTTTTTATTTTGAAAGGTGTAGTTTACCAAAAGAGAGGGTCCTACGAAGCTTAAAGACTTTTGTCTTCAGATATTCGGTATTAAATATTTTCGTTCCTTGGCGGGAACTGCTCTTTCTCCGTCTACCCCGCCCATTTTTATTTTAGTATTTGTAATTTACCATAATATTGGCTTTGGCCACGTTTGAAGACTCAAGCTATAATAGTTCTTCAGTTACACGATATTTAATGTGCGCATCCTATTGCTCCACCTGGGCCTACCCCCTTAATTTTTATTTTCAAAGATGTAGTTTACTTTAAGATTGACTCCGACCAAGTAATAACATTATTAATATAACTGTTCTTAAGATATGCGATATTTAACATTGGCGTCCTATCGGGGTAACACTTCCCCTGCGGATATCTTATTTCAATTTCGGGGCTTACAGCAAAAAGTTAAAGAAAATGGGCGCAACGGCTCTTAAGATAAACGATACTTAATATTGGCATCCTATGGTGGGTACAACTTCCCCTGCCCTTATCGAAAAAATAAGTAGCCTATTTTATTTTCGGGGCTCACGTGATCTACTGTTTAGGAGTCTATAAGCCAACAAACAAACATACAAACATTTTTCATTTTTACATACAATAGATAAACCCTTTAAATTTTGCTCTAATTTTCACGTGAACGAAGTTACGTGTAAAATCTGGTAATACATAATTTTTGAAATTTAAAATCTTTTACACGTAAAAGTGACTAAACCATAAACGGGCACAACTTAAAATTTATCAAAATCGTTTTTTTCTGCATAAACCAGTTTACAAATCAAATCAATAGCGAACACGAAAATTGAATTTGCGTCACTGTCTTCTTTAACATTTTTGAAACTCAATTTGATTAAAAAATTGCAACCATGTTTTTCAAGCCAGTTTTCTGTCTCTTTTTAACGTATTTTACTTGTAGATTTTTAAGTGTTGAGAAACAGGGTCTTGTTTATAGTGAACTGTAAAGTTATAGGTCACCAATTTCGAAGAATTTTTATTCAGAAAAATATTTGAAAAAATTCTTTGAATTTTTTATGCTCGTGTAATACCGAGAGATTTTGAGTGGCAAATTTTTGTAGGTACTCCGACTCCGACTCCAACTCCGTCACCGTTAAGAACACCGCGACTCCAACTTCACAACTTCGACTCCACAGCCCTGGTTAATGTCCAGATCGGTTCAAAAAGGACTGAGATAAAAAATAAAATACCACAAACGCCTTCAAATTACCCTTAAACGACCTAGTTATACAGCCACATTTGGCTAAGATATTTTTTAAGCATATAAGGCTGGATTTGTGAGATCTCAGTTAAGCTAGGTTAAGTTAATATGAAAACAGATTTGTGCCGAACTAATCTTAAATTCATATGAAGTTTGAGCTCAAGAGGTGTAAATCAGTGTTGTATAAGGAGTATTTTATATTGAAAAAATTGGTCTTTATTTTCACGTGGCCCACCCCCCCATTCAAGTGATCTCTCGAGTTTAGGGTTTTGGTAGGATATCTCAAATATAACTTTCTCTTCTTTTCCAACCATTGTGAAGGGTATATAGGATTCGGCATAGCCGAATATAGCACTTTTACTTGTTTAGTTCTGCGTTCATTTTTATATTTCTCATAAAACCAGGGGTCTAATCACCGCATACGATATCGAGCAAAATTGATCGAAATTATATATTTTGGTATCGTGAAACTCGATATCGAATGGAATGTATTGAATTTGAAATAATTGCATTCGATATCGAGTAACTCGACATTACATTTATCGAGTTTTCATTCGATACGTCAGTGTCTATCGTATGCAAAAAAATTTTATAGTTTATTCGATACGATAGTGTCGATGCGGTGATTAGACCCCTGGTCAAAAAAATTATAAAATCAAAAGTAAAAAAGAAGATGGAAGAAAAACAATTTCTGAGCTTGACTTAAAATAAAAGTCATAAATTAAAGCTTAAAATGCCGCCTTAACTATATATTATATTAAATAAATATTTTTCGAATAACAAAACTGAAAAAAAATCATTAAAAAAATGAGGTTTTAAAGCCAAAAACAACAAAATAGTGAATGTTTGGGAGTTTTTCAAAAATGAAAGTATTTTAAAACGAACAAAATTAACCAGAAATTAACAAAAATAGAACAAAATACGTCAGTCTAATAATAAATTTCTATAAACATTCAATTTGGAAATAGACAACAAACCAACAAATAAAAGAACAAAAAAATATAATTAAATAAAAATAAATCAAAAACAAAAAACGTTATTTAAACATATGGCCAAATCGAAAATTGCGTTTGCCAGCCAACCATCTAAAAACCATTCAGGCCAACCAACCGACCGACGGACGACCGACCAAGCCTTTTGTAGATTTGGTTTTTAGATACAAGTGAACAAAAATCTATTATTTTTTTTCTTCTAGAATTTTTGTTGTTTTTGTTGTCTTTTCTATAATTCGTCTCATCAGTTTCTTCGTTTTTATCTATAAAAGAATTGTTTATTTAAGTTTATGTGTTTTTCTTTTAAATCCAACGGCTGGCATTCTGCGATTCCGTCCGTCCTTCCTTTTGTGTGTGCGTTTGGCTTTTTGGTGTGTAAATATGAATTCAAGTGTTTTATTTTCGGTAAGTTTATAATTATAATTATAATCATTATTATTATAGTTTTAGTTTAATTTATATGCTTTTTTGGAAATTCTAAATCATTTTAGATTGTTTTTTTTTTTAATATCAATTAATCTTTTTTAAAAAAAAAAAAAAAAACATAAAACGGATGTTTTGGTTTTCTGTCTATTTCATATGTGATTTGGAAATTCATATATTAATTTTTTTTCTTAATAAATAAAAATAAGTTGCCTTTTTATCATAATTTTGTTTAGAAAAAAAAACAAATTTATAAACAAATCGGTACAAAGATTTCAAAATTAACACCAGATTCAGACCTTGATTTAAAAAACATGTCTTTTTTTTAATTCCTTTCAAAAGTTGCTTCCAAAAACAGAAAGAACAGATTCAAACGATGATTTTTTCCCGATGATTTTAGGGTTGATTTTTTTTTCGTTATTGGTAACCCCACGTCTCCATGCGCTTTCGATTTGAACATGACATGACCATAACGCCGGCAGAGCAACGGTATTAATTTGTTCACGTTCTTGTATGTGGCGAATACGTGTTGATGTTCATGTTCTGATTGCCCACAGTTTTTGTTGTTGTGGCGTTTGCTTGTATACAGAAAATACATTGTATGGCCAACATCATGGCGCACATGGATGCTAAGACGAATGTTTGGGCAATGATGGCAGCACATGGGCGAAACATGAACATGAACAGTCTACACGAGCAGAATTCATGTACGACATGCTGTTCTTACCAAGTTGATGGATAGTGGAGACGGGTAGTAATTCTTCTATAACACCCAGTCTCCACCTAACATGAAATGCAGTTAAAACATGAAGTTAAGACTTGCTGTTAAAATGGTTATATGTTTATGGTGGAGTACACGTAGTGAAGTTAGAGCTAAAACTTCTAATTATTTTCAGTTCGTTGACGCGTAAAGTATGTAGCTACCGTGTGTTTGTGGAAAATAATTAAAGTTATTTTATACTTAAATGTTTGTTTGTATTATATTTTTCACAAAAAGCAAAGTTTATTATGTGTAGTTTACAACCCTTTTAACAAATTAAATAAAGATTTCGAAAAACAACTACAAAATAGCGTACTGTCAAACTTAAACGTCAATTTATGTTATAAAAGAACTTTCAAAAGAAATGTTATAACAATCAAGTTAAAACTTTAACTGGAGCAGTCTCCACTTAACACTAACTTGCAGTTAGTGTTAAAGTTAGTCATTTTATGTTAGGTGGAGACCCCGGGTAATAAGCAAGTAATATTTGTAAAAAACAAAGAATTAAAATGCGCTCCGTGTTTTGTATTATAAAGAGAAATAAAAAAAAGAAGCAACATATCAAAAATACGATTGTGAGCCAAGAAAAATATAAAAAAGGACACGGAAAACAGAAAATTTGATTTTTTCTCTACCCCGCTTGCTTCTCTACGTCGTTCGCCTACAAAGACCATGGAAAAAATCACCATCTGAATTTAGTGTAACAAAAATTTTAAGAAAAAAAACCAAAAAAATGTTTTGCCACAAATTGTAATTTTTTGATACACACTGTTTAAGGAAACTTTTGTTAAGTTAATCCTTTAATGGAAGTTTTATTTTTTTTAATTCCTTAGAATGGATTATTATTATGATTATTTTTGTTTGTAGAACAGGCATGACTTTGAATTATAGTAGGCGACGCATGTCTTTACAAAATAGTTTTTACGGAAGTTTCTTAAACATATTATTGTTTCTTTAACCATGTTGTTACAGGTAGGAGCAACCCTGTCATGGTTAAACTAATCATCCATAAAGAGCTATGACTGTATTATGATTGCCTGCGATCATGTTATGGTTAGTGGTAACATTAATATGATTGCTACAATTAATTGGGGGCTTATCAACGATAATATTTTTAACTTTTAAACGTTTTCTAAAATTTTTTTCTCCCTTAAGCCTAGTACTCTGTTCAAATTTGTGAAAAATGTTGAGCAACATTTATTATTTGAATAAAAATGGTTTATTTTATACTTCATATAAATATTTAAAGATATTGATTTGGATTTAAACAATTTCGAAAATTCGCACTTATGTGCGAATGTTTTAAAAACGTTTAAGACTCTTTAAATCATAAAAAACAATAAACTAATTTTCTAGACAGAAATAAAAATTTTTTAAGATTCGAATTTATATTCTAAAATTTCGAAATTAGACAAAATTGTTAATTTATATATAAAAACGTTAGGATAAGCTTAATCTTTAAACTAAACTTACATATATTTAAAGCTTAATAGCACACAGAAAAAATTCTCCAAAATTGTTCACCAATTAAAGCATTAAATTTAATCAAGTGAATTAAACGTTTAATCAAGTGAATTAAACGTTTAAATAATACTATTAACTGGTTTAATTGATACTATTAATTTGTTTACTGGTGCAAATTTAATTAATTTTTTAATCAATATCACAAATTTTTTAATTGAAATCAATTTTTTTTTCTGTGCATATTTCAACAATTTTTTTTTTAAATTCGAACTTAAGTTCGAAAATTCTAAAAAAGTAAAAATTTTGTTTTGGATGTATTGAAAAATAGAATAAATTTTATTTCTTTAAAAAAAAAACTTTAACTTTACAAATATTATCGTGCAAATTGCGAAAATTGCGACTTTAAGCTTAAAAATATTAAAAATCCAAAATCTTATCTTATTATTTGATAGTAAAAATTATCTTTTTATATAAAACAATAACTTTTTCTTCTTACTTATTCTAGATTAACTACTAGATTCAATAAGTTTCGAAAATTTTGAAATAAGTCAAAACAAGATTTTCGAAATTTATAAAATCTAAAAGAAAATAAGCAGAAAAAATGGTTTTATTTCAAGAAACTATGGTTTTTATAAAAAAAGGTTTTAAAATACATCATTTAAAAGTTTTCGACTTCAAGTCCGAATAATTTTCAACTGAACAAAATCGATTTTTTGAAACGATAATAAAATTAAATTGTGTTTGGTTTTTGCTTGACTCTTCTTTGAAATAAACGAATTCATTATGAAATGACCAGATCTCTAATCGTACAGTATCAGCCGTTTACAAAATGTGCTCTTTATGTTTATAAAACATTCACTTTTCTTTGTATATAATGAAAAACAGTACAATCCCAATAATTTGTACCCCGTTAAATCGAAGATCTCAAAAATTCGTAACAAACTGTTACAAATTGTTGAATACATAAGTTTTTGTTTTATAGTTTTTTTTTGTAATGAAAAATCGTTTTTGCTTTGTATGTTTGTGTTCGTTCTAATAAATATATACAAACACCCCGTTAATTCGCATCGACTTATTTAAACCTTGTTAAACCAAAATCCCAATAACTCGAAAATCCCTTTAATTCGTAGAAAATGGCTGTTTCCGATAAATCGAAAATGCTTTTATTCGTAAAAAATGACTGATCCTTTGCGGATATGAATTATCGGGATTCTAGTGTAATTAAAACGTGTTTGTTATAATTTAATTACAATTTGTTGACCTAGTCAACTGTATAATAAGCTTTAACAATATTTTAAAGATTTTACACAAAACAAAATTGTGATTCTGTAACTTAATACTTTTTGTTTTTTAATTAAAACGTAATAAATTTTAATTTCTAAAATATTATAAAACTCACCGACTTCGTTGGCAGACTGATTGATGTAATATGCCCACAAAAAGCTGGAATTAAAAATGTAAAAAAATGATTAATTGTTAATTGATTGATTTTGAGTCACATTAATGTTACTAATTAGAAGGCAATAAGTTAAATTGAGTAATTAAAGAAAAATTATTTTTGTTTAAACTGTGTTATTAAAATTTAAAAAGCCTAAAATTTACCAGAAATAAAAGGCCTTAATAACTTTTTAATTACAAATTAGTAACACTTTTAATTAAGCAATTACAAGTAATTGTAAATGGATTTTACGTAAATAACAATAACATGTTGTTATTTAACTTCAAGTAGAAACAATATCACATTATTGTAGTTGGAATTTCCATTACTTTGTAATTAGAAAATAACTATACTTTTAAAGTAATTGTAAATAAAAAGCTAAAAACAAAAACAAGTTGTGGTAGTTTAAATTTCAATTACTTTTTAATTAGAAATTCACTATACTTTTAAGTTAACAATTACAAGTAATTGTAAATGGATTCTATAGTAATAACAATAACACGTTATTGTAGTTGTAATTTCAATTTATATTATTTAGAAATTAACTATATCTTAAAGTAAACAATTACAAGTAATTTAAATGGAGTTTACGAACAATAACAAGTTGTAATTAAACTTAAAGTTAAAAACAATAACAAGTTATTGTAGTTGTCATTTCAATTCCTTTGTTATTAGAAATTGACTATACACTTAAATACATAATTACAAGTATTTGTAAATGGATTTTTTGGAAGTTGCAATAACATGTTGTAGTTGAATGGAAACATGTTAAATTGCAATTGTAATTAGTTTTATTATTATTATTTAATTAAGCTTGAGGTCTTATTATTATTTTTACTTGAAATAAAAAAAAAAAAAATACATATATGTAATTGGAATTTGAAAAAAATTACATTGTGAAGTAATTGAAATGCAATTCTACTAAAGGTCCAATTAATTAAATTAAATCATAATTAAAAAAATGGAATTGTACTAAGACTCTTATGTAATTGTAATGGTAATTGAAATTTAATAAAGTTCATTGTGTTTGATTTGTATCATATATTCGAAGTATGACGCCGTGCAATGAATTGAGAAATAACGCCATATGGCTTTATTTCCATGTAAGGAGTGAAAAAAGCCATACATGGCCTTATTTCCCATTTAAATTTTTTGTTTTCATGTAATTGCAATTTATTTAAAAATTGTTTTGTTGGTTTTTCGCTGGGTGTTTATATAAAAAATATAAGGAACACATTTTTGGACGCAAGGATTTTCTACTCTGTAGTACAACAAACACCGGCTTCGCTAACTAAAGCCACTGTTATGGCGTTATTTCCACTTTGATTACTAAACGATAATGGTGTTATTGGACTTGGGTGGTGGTAATAAAGCCATATGGCTTTATTTCCTATGGCTTTATTGCACGGCGCCTCGAAGTATCATTACCAATTTCACGTAACTAAAACTAACAATTTCCTTAAATTAAAATCACACAAAATAACAATTTAAAGAAGTATTTTTGGTAATTATCATTTAATATACATTTAGGGTCAATTTGAATTGTTTGAAACTAAAATTATATATAACTGTTAACTGTTATATTCCAAAATCAGTACTAAATCGTATACAAAGTATCAGTTACATTTAATTGCAATTGGAATTTCTTAAAACTAAAATTACATAAAACTGTTAATGGAAAAAATATCAAAGTAATTAAAATGTAATTGATTAAATCACAGTTCTAATATTTACTCATATTCAAGGTGTTATTATTAATTTTATGTAATTGCAATAAAAATTTATGAAAATATTACTACACATAGTTGTAATTGAAAAAATTTCTTTGTAATGTCAAAGTAATTGAAATGTAATTGTCTCTTATATCTATTTATATACAAAGTATTAAAGTCCATTAGTTATTTTGTCATTAACGATAGTCGTTAATACTTCGTTTACTCTGCTGAAAACATGAGAACACATGAATGTGTAATTCGTGTTTATTACAAGATAATGCAGTTTGCATTAAGTTCAAATAACATTAAATTTTTTTCTTAAATAATTTTAATTAGGCTTAAGTTCATTAAATTTAATTTTCATTAAATTATTTTCATGAAGAAAGAAATTTTACAACATGAAAATTAATTAAAATTGTTATTGATAATCTTTCATTATTGACCGTGGCCGGGGCTCGAACACAGGCCGGCAGGTTACCATGTCATGTTTCGATCGCAACCACTCGATCTCCTAAGATGGATTTGCCGTTTTACACTCGCAGCCATCGACGACTGCTGACGTCAATAGTCAAACATCAATCCTTAAACCAAATTGTATTTTAACCTTTGGTAGATCGAAGTTTGCTTTTTTGAATGATTATCCATTTTCAATTGATTTTACATGTTCTTCCCTACCTCTGTTTTCCCGTACTTTTGTCAAGAATTTTTCTTGAAGTCTAAAGTACATTTTTTTTTTTGTTGTTTCATTTTTTGTCCTTCTCTTTCTTGTTGACCTTTTTCAGTACAACTTGAAGGACAAATGAATACCTAGAGCTCGTGCCTTAGCCTTAACAATAATTAGTATTGTGGTTATTTTGTTGAACTATTTATGGTTTTTAATCCAAATTTTTTTTAATAATTTTAATTAGGCTTAAGTTCATTAAATTTAATTTTCATTAAATTAATATGATATTCACTATCAATTTCGTTCTAAATACCAAAGATTATGTGCCTTTGTTTTGGGTTTGTTGCTACTTCTTTTTGATAATTAATTTTTTTTTTTTGGCCAGTTATTTTAGTTTAAATTACTTCTCAAAAAGTAACAACCAATATAATTCTTATATTTATACTTATATGTATTTTTTTTTATTTATCTGGGCACTTTAGACGTTAATAAACGTTAAATTAATTAATTACTTGACCACAAAGGCAAAAAATGTTATTTAAAACAAAAAAAAAATAAATTTTAGTAAAACACTCACGTAAAAACCAGACAAAATTTTAATGTTTTTATTTATTCGTAGCTGACTGTGATTTAAATACAGAGTAATAAATTTAATTTTGCCTTCTAAATGATATAAATTAGAAGCATTTAAATGGATTCGAAATAATTTTAACGTGGGCCCTAAAGGGAAAGAACTTGGAAATTTAAGTTATATAGGGAATACTAATGAGTCTCTGAAATGATTGTCAGATTGAAGAGAAACCATTATCTTCTAAAAATTATACGATTATTTTTTGTTATAGTCAGGGAGAGTCTTTTAGAGAATCTAATAAAATTAAAATTAAATTGGTATTGAAATTACAAAATGAACTGGTACAACAGAATTTACCGATTCTCGTTGAATTTTGCACAAATTCGTTTTGCAAGACTGGAAAAAATACTTCAAGTTTTGGGAAACAAATTTAGTTCGCCTAAAACCGTTACGAAAAACGCTGTTTATGTAAAATTTAGTCTCTTGTAGTTTCAAAAGATTATAAAGCACTCTGTCATATTTTGTAAATATCGGTCCATGATTTACCAAGATTTGGTATGTCAAAGTTCTAAATGATTTAAAACTACTCCGCCCAACTTCGTGAAGATCGGCTCATAATTTACCATAGGCCCCATATAAAGGCCAATCTGGAATATTTCTTTAATACCGTAGCAAATTTAGCAAATTAAGCGTTCTATGGCTAGAAATAACACCAAATATTTGGTCCATAATTTACCATACACTAAACAGAAAAATCAGTCCGTACTTTAATCAAACCAAAGCGGTGGCAATCTTACGGTAATTCAAGTGCCCCGTACTTAAAATAATCCGAAAACAGGATTTACTTAAGTAAAAGTGAGATAAAAAGCAAATAATCTCAAACTGTGTTTCGTTCAAGAATTTCTGAGTTGGCTCTAGCCCGAATTCGAAATAAAGATTTGATTCTAACCTATAGACACTTACCCCAGAGAGCCAGAGATAATTCCCTCTACCTTTATTTATTATTTACTTCACTTTAGTTGAATTCCGCCCTTTGCCTACAAAAGAACACTCAGTTGTGAGATACAAGCAGCTGGCCTGATAGAATGACCTACTTTGAAAATTTAATGTATTTAACTAAATAATTTTAATAAATAGAATTTCGGAGTTTTAGCTTCTTATTTACTTTTTAAACATTGAAATAGTGTATGCTTTTCATCTTGAACTGTTGTTGTTGTTTTTTGTAGTGTTGCTGTTGCTTCTACAAAAAACTTTTAAAAGCACAAACGTTTGCACGCATTTTCGAAATTTATCCAATTTTATTAAATTAAGAACTAAAAACTAAAATTAAGTAATAGTTTTTTCTTTCTGTGTAGATCCCAAATCAATTTAAGAAGCATTAAAGGTGGATTCATCCGTGCGTTTCGAACAATAATTTTGTTCGGAGAATAATTTTTTTACTGAGACTGCTCTACCATATGGTTTACAGATGTAAACAATTATACAAAATGACAGCACAACTAGTAAACCATTTATTTTAAATTGTTTTCTAAAAGTGTGTTAAAGAAAAGGGACGAAAAAAGGAAAGTGATTTTGTTATTTTATTATTCAGCAAATAAGCAATTATTTCAACTTTTATGTACAAATTGAAAAACAGTGGTAACTCAGTTTATTTTGTTCTGAACAAAAATTAAAATTAAAGGCCCAACCATAATGAGCTTAAGTTGGCTTTAGCAAATGTTCGAGTACATGTAAATTATACGAGGCAAGCCATATTGAACTTAAGGAAACATTTTGTTTAATTTTAAGCAACTGTCATTTGCTTAAGCAAAGTGCGAAACTGATCGCACATTCCGTACGGAATCAAATGTTTTTTCAGTTTGTTTTTGTTTTTTTAAATACATTTGAGAGACTTTTTGTTAATTTTTGATAGTAGCTTATGCAATACTATACATATTATGGTTGGGCCTTAAGACGTCAAACTCAATATAAAAATATTTTGTCCGGACAAAGAAGTTGTTCGAAACGCATGGGCGAATCGAGCTAAAATTTTTCAAAAAAAATTGCATTACTGTATTGAAATTTGGTATAATTAAGATTTTTTTTAATAATACCGAATTTTGGGATGAACGTTCATAATTAACAATTTGTCCAAAACCGAATCCCTTCCTGAAAATCTGTTGCATACACCTAATAATATCGGGTTTTATAAAGATTGGCTTATAATTTATAGATCTTTTATAAAGCCCAGTCTTGAAATATTTTAATTCTCGGTGGAGGATCAAAATCAGGTTTTTCAATTGCAAATCTTTGACGCTGCACCATTTAGGATTGCTTCATACAAATTGTATGGCCATGACAATTTTAAACAACTTGAAAACGCGTGCCGCTTTTGTTTAGGTTTTAGTTTATAAAACGTTTACTAAAAAATCAACGTTTCAGAGCTGGTTATAGCCCCATAAACAATACGACATAATCAGTTATAACAATTTTTTTTTATTAGTTGCAATGGATTTTTTTAGGAGGAAAACAAGAAAAAATTCCCTACAAAATAATCAAAAATATTAACAAATAATTTACATCAAAAAAGACGAGATCATTTTTAACACGTATGAATACAAATGACGAATTAAGCTGGTGTTTTACATGATTTATTTGGTTTTATTGGTGATAAATTGTGAACACAAAATTTATTCAGTTCTGAGAAAAAAAAATTATTTACATAATTTTAATTCGACACGTCAGTTGTTGTCAATTTCTCGAATGATATTTTTATTAATGTAAATATTTGTACTCTACAACAGGTGATAAGACAAAAAAAAAAAAAAAAGAAGAGATTTAAAAAAAAGAAAAATAAATTGATTTTTTATATAAAAATCTCAAAAATTCTTTAATCGTTTGTAATTCCTTAAATAAGCGTTTAATCGAATAAATACAGGTATGTGTTGGAAAGCGATCTTGAAAACGGAACGATTTAAAACCGAAAATATCGTTTTTTATTTGAACTGCAATGTTCTCTTATTTTCTGTCTATACTTTGTGTAGGGTATAAATATTTTTAACAAAAATAAGACTGTAATTCAGAAATTTATTTAAAAATCACATTAATGAAAAACGATCGTTTTGAAATCGATCGACATTAATCACATACCTAATAAGTTTATTTATTATATATTTTTAACAAAAAAAGATTTTTTAGGTAAAAATTCCAAAGAAATATTATTTTCTTGCATTAGCGTTTAAATTAATTTATTAAATTAATTTCTTGATCCTTCCCTTTTCGGTGGAAACTGTTGCCTGATCCCGGCAGCGTTTCTTAAGGCAAGTACTGAGTTCTTCAAAGAGGCCAACCCCCTTGTAAGGACCTATTTCAATGCTCCCTTCTGTGTCCGTTAATAAGAGATTTTATTTTTATAAAAAAAATCCAAAAAATTCAAAAAACGCTTGTAATTTTCTGATCTTTCAAAGTTTTGAACAAAAATCAATTTTTTCTGGTAAATATCTCAAATCGCTTAAAGTTACTTACATAGACATTTAATCCAGCCCTCCTGGATTGCGATACAAAAGAAAATTAGTAGCAAATCGTGTAATTGTTACTCTATAATGCGTTTACACATTTGTCTTTCGCTTCTTATTTTTTCTTTTCTCCAATCCAAATAATTTATTTTATTTTAATTTTTAAACGTAAATATTTTATTTCAGTTTTTACATATTTTGACATTCCATTACCGTCAATCTGCGCCATCTTTAATTTTTATAGCCAGTGCTGCTTTGTTATCAAAAACAACTAGCGGAAAGGTTTGCGAAAGCGGTAGAGAGTACCAAATTGGCCATATTCCCATGACAACCGGAACGACTCGGGGTTCAACTAACACCGATCAAGGGTTGTCAACTCAGCAACACCTTTTCTTTAGGTCTCGCTGCTACAACAACCCCAACAACAAAATTGGACTCTTATCGCATTTAGCTTTCGCACAGAAATAGAGAGTAGCCAGCTCCCCAGAGATTCAATGATCTCACTCTCATTATATATATTTTTTTTTTATCTCAAAATATCGCAACGAGTTTCAAATCGCTTGTTTCCTAGAGTAGAGAATCTTATTTTTTAATCACTCATTTTTTTAACCAAAAATCCTTTTTGTTTCATCGAAAATAAAAGCTTATTTTGTGATCACTCATATTTTTTGGGTAGAATTGTGAAAATCCCAAAAAACTATCAAAATCAAATAATTACCAAAAACATTTTTCTTATTAAAAATCCAAAAAGAATTAAAGTAGCTTATAACTCCTTAAATAAGAGTTTGATCGAAAATAAGAGCTTGTTTTGTGATCACACAAACTTTTGAAGTAAAATGTAATTTGATGCGAAACAAACATTTTTTGTGGTCACCAGGGCTGTGGAGTCGTCAAAAATAGTTCTCTCACTCTTTTTTTCTAATGCAGTAGATTTTAAATGGTTAAGTATAGAAAGAAAATCATTCAGTAAAATCGATATTTAAATTCTAACACGTGCCGCATTGCGCTTTAATATAGTTAGTTACATATATAAAGTAGACTAGTTCTAATTTTTTGGTTTTAAAATTTTTAAAGCAGACTCTCTTAAAAATTTTTTATTTTGGAAAATATTAAAAATTATGTAACATTTTTTGTGGGTACTTCGACTCCGGTACAAGAACCTCAACTCCGACTCCACAGGCCTGGGGGTCACTCATAATTTTAATCAACAATAAACTTTTTATATAAGAATTTCAAGAAATCGGACATGCTAGAATTCTGTATGAGATAAATTGGCAGCCTGTTGGATGTCGATCTTTAATCCTGGCTTTACTTTCAGCAACACAGTTCACCAGGATGACCTACGGATTCCAGCAGATGTTATACAGCTATATACTGACGGGTCTTTCACACAGTATGGTATCGATTCTGGCATTTACTCCAATCAGTTGGACTGAAGTTTTCCTACAAGACTGCCGGATTATTGCAGTGTCATTTAGACCGAAATAATGGCCATCTACACAGCTCCGAAGTACATTCAGTATGATGGGATATCTGCGACACAAGGGCATACATGGCAACTGTACGGCTGACTCGTTGGCAAATGAATTTAACATATTGAACCATAATGGTTTAATATGTTATGTAACTATTCCGCTGTCGTCGAGGAGCAGGCAAATCATTGCACACAAATTTCATCTTATCGCTAATGATAGACGGTAATAGGACTCAGCGGGTTTACAACTGTCTAGAACTCACCTCAGACACCTAATTCCAGTTATAACTGTCCATTGGCCTATAGGAAATCACGCTCAGAGCCTGGAGCTTCCTAACAATGACCTTTGTAGAAATTGCGATAACTAGGAAGAATCGGAGTCAACTTAACATCTTTTCCGTCATTGTCCGGCATTCGAGGACCTAAGACTCAAACTGCTGGGTCATAGAACTCTTAGAGACAAATCGAATCTCTCTGACACTGATTTAATGTGGATCCACTTCTTAATTGAGTCAACCAGTATGCTGAGAAGTAATAGACGCAGCCAGGTTATATACATAGAACGCGTGGGAGACAGAGTTACACAGTAGAACAACGGGAACTAATTACTGGACCCAACACAAGTTTTTTAATGAGAAATTCACCTATTTTGTAGAAGCGTAAATGGGTAAATATAACTTTGTTATTCCGTCTGTCTGTCCCTGTTTCCATTAAAATGGGTTTTCCGAAGACCCCATATACGATGGAGACTTGGTTGTTTTATATTTAAACCCAATGTAGTCGGGAAATGTTTGCTATTGAAATTCAGCCTAATCGGTCCACAAATGACTGAGATATGAGCAAAAAACCACGACTGACTCTAATTTTACCAATTAATCCCTTGTTGTTATTTTATTTTAATTTTATGTATATCTGGAGAATGGTAAGAGCCAAAGTTTCCCAATTAGGTACAAGCGTCTTGGTTATTAATATAGAACATCCCACAATGAGAAAAGACAAGTAGGCGTGGCACTTCCCATACAAAGGCATGGAGAACGGCAAGAGCCAAAGTTTCCAAATTATTTACAAGCATCTAGTTTATACATATACAACAACTGAAAACAACGATTAATTACTACCCGATTAACTGATCGGTTAATTTCAAATTTGCTTTTTTCGATTAACGATTAAACCGGTTAATTTCAGTCGATTAACCGATTAACCGATGTAATGAAATTTTTAATTTTTTGTAGTATTATAACATATTTTTTTGTGTTTTTAATTATTTGTTTCGTCTTATATACAAAAGGTATGTGTTTAGGTGTTCTGTGATCTTCATTTCAACCCATTTTCCGCCAACCGATTTCAATGTTCAATCAACAGGAATGTGGCGAAAAATAGATTAAATGTTTGATTGCCAACACCTTTTTTTTTGTTTCACGTACTTTTTATATGTATGTGTTTAGTTATTTGTTTCTTCTCATACCTTCTCATATCAGTCTTTTATAAAAATTAATCGAAACAACTAGAAGCGTAAACATTTTTAAAAATTAAAACAGGACTCACTCCAAGGTGCATAATGGAATATTTTATATGTTCAGAGAAATCCTGAAAAAGAAAAGAAGATAAGAAATAAGATATTGATCTACGATAAGTGAAAGAATTTTTTCTTAGTCAAGTTTTGTCAAAATAAAAGAAAAAAATCGCTTTACTCCAAAACATTTTAGCCAAATTAATTTTCTAAAAGATTATTTTATAAGATCTCCTTTAATTATTGAAATAAATAATAAAATTATCTCAGTTTTTTTTTATAAATACTACCTTGTGAATCCCCCAATTCACAAGGTAGTCATAAAGTTGTAAAGTCTTATGTCTTTAAATAATTACAAGAAATATATATCGTAGGATTAATATGCAAACCGGCTAAATCCACCTTTAATGTAAATTGAGATTTTGATGCCGTGTAGTAGAGAAAGATACGCCTAGTCGACCAGCATGTAGTTTTTCTTCTATTTAAGTCTTGAAGTGTGTAAAACTAATTGTATTTTAATTTTCTATCAAGCTGCAAATAGAAAAAATAAAAAGTTTTTGGTCTCTCCTGTAAAATGTGCTGAAAGGAAGTTAGCAGGTTTGCATATGAAGCCGACGATATGACTGTTGTGGGCTACCGCTTATAATTTATATATCTACTGTGCAGTTATGACGAATCAATAAGCGCAGCATTAAAATTTTTACCTTGTGAATCCCCCAATTATGTATTACATAATTGAAAAATGCATATTATTAATTTTGAATTGTTTTTTTGTTTGCTCGTTTTAGTTCAAGAATTTTAATGTTTGGTATGTTATTGTTTTTTTACTAATAAACTCCAAATAATAAATAATTAATGCATTTCTTTATATTGAAATAACTTAATTTATGAAATAAACTTTATTAATCGGTTAACCGATCAAAAACAAAATTAACCGATTATTGACCGAGCGATTAACCGATTAAAGCAAAAGGTCGATTAAATGAATACCCTAATAAAAACCCTAAAAAATAGTTTCTGGCTTGTGATTTCTTTATTAAATGTTTAATTGAATAGATATGTTGATTTTGTTAAATTTATATTTTTTAATTGAAAATCCTAAAAGACCTTTAATCGCTTTTAATTTCCTAAATAAGTGCTTAGCTCAAGAAATACTTTTCTTTTGTGATTCCGTATATTTTCCCATATTCCAGTGTAGGGTCACCTCTTGAGACTTTGCCCAATTTTCATAAAAAATGCCATTGAAGTCACAAAAGAAAAAAAAGTCATTAATCATATAAATACACAACAAACAACTAATATTTTTTTCATTGTTTTGTTGTTGGTTACTTTTGCACACAAACATTTCTTATCATAAATACTTAAAATTTTTGAATCATTAAAAAAAGAATATGCCAAGATTTTTTAGCCTAAAAAAAATTAACGAAGACTAATTCGTTGCTTTAACAAAATTTTGCGGAAATTTTTTAAAAAGACCAGCCGACAAAATCTGACAAATAAATTAATTGAAACAATTAGTTAGTGATTAAAATTGAACAAAAAGGTTTTTTTTATCTCTAATACTCTTTTGAGCATTAAAATAGCTAAAACTAAATTATGATATTCGAAAGTCTATGTTATTTATGGCAGTTTTAAACTTTAATACAAGTCTTAAGTAATTTTAGTTAAATGCTTTCCTGATATAATCGGAAATAAAATGCTTCCCGGATCTAAATATTGTTTAAATATTTTCAAAAAACATTAACATTGTTAATTTAACAAGTTACCATGACAGGGTTGTTTTCTTTTTTTTTCTAAAAATGCGTCAGACTCGTGTGCTAGTGTTAAGTCCCCTTTAGTACTTAAGTTTATTATTAATATTTATTTTCTGTCTTCTATTTCTAATCAATATTATTTATGATTTTTGTTAAATTATATAAAATTTGTTATTATGTATTTATTTTTCATAAATATTAAAAACAAATAGAAAAAAATATTGTTTGCATCTAGATACGCGCAATATAAAGTAATAAATGTGTCCTGCGTTTTGACTTTTTTTTTATTTTTTTTCAATTAACTGTGTCAAATGCGTTCATTAACATTGTCCGAAAATAGTTTTTTCCAAGCCAAAAACATCTACACCAGAGACCGAAACAAGAATATTTTGATAATGTTTATTTAATTTTTTTTACATTTTTTTTGTTTTGTTTTTGTGCATTTCGGTGGCATTACCGATAATGCTTGCACTACGTATCGTAATCTATAAATAAACTTTTGGACTGGCTTGTGTTTTTTTTTTGTTGTCTGAGCACTTATCTCGACATTCAGACAGAAATTATCTGTTTTTTTATTCTACTACTTAGTGCTTACAATTTTATAAGTACGGCGCTTAAATAAGATATCAAATGAAAATATTTTTCACTTAAATACAACAGAATGCTTAGTTGACAAGGTTGGCAACCAAAAGGAAATTCGGTATCGCTATTACACTATTTGTTTTTTCCGTATCGGTATTTTAAGTATATCGGTATACCGTTAGAGAAACCTTAATAACGGTATAGGTACATCAGTTTTACAATTTAGTTAACAAAACAAACAAGAAAGTTAAAAAATCATAGAAGGGTTCTTAACTGCTAAGATGACACATTTTATAAAGGGTGTTTTTTATAGAGTGACACAAGTTCAATATGAATGGTTCAATATGATTTCTGCCATGTGGCTGCCACGGCTGGCGCGTAGAAGGCTCAATCTGGAACACCAATTTTCAACAACTTTTCGCAGCATTTGCGGCCGTATTTCACTGATAACTCTTCGAATGTTGATTTGCAGGTTTTCAATTCCTTATGGTTTACCGACGTAGACACTTGACTTAACATAACCCCAAAGAAAATAATCCAATAAGGGTAAGATCACACGATCTTGGTGGCCGCTTAATTGGGCCATTACGTGAAATAATTTTTTCATCAAAAGTTTCTTGGAGTAAATCAATTGAAGCACCCACTGTGTGGCATGTGGCTCCATCCTGTTGGAACCACATATCAGCAAGATTAATGCCACGTAATTGAGGTACGAAAGAATTTCGAATTATGTTCCTATACCGTTCATCGCTGACAGTAACATTCTGACCATCATCGTTTTTAAAAACATATGGGCCAATGACTCCGCCAGCCCATAAAGCGGTACCAAACAGTAATTTTCTGTGGATGGAATGGTGTTTCGACAAAAGCTTGTGGATTCTCCTCACTCCAAATGCGACAATTCTGCTCAGTTACGTACCCATTCAACCAGAAATGGGCTTCATCGGAAAATACAATTTTGAATGGAAATTGAAAATCATTATCAGTTTGTGCTTCAGCCCATTCGCCGATTCGGCGGCGCAAACGATGGTCGTTTGGCTTTAATTCCTGCACAAGTTGAATCTTGAAAGCTTTTAAGCCAAGATCCTTTCCTTAAATCTTCCATAAAGTGGAAGGACACAACCACAGTTTCTGAAAACGGCGACAAATCAATGCTTTCCTGTACAGCGGCTACAGCTTCTTCAGTGCGAACTGTTCGGTGTCCCACGAGATGCACATTATTAATTACAGTAAATGTAGCCCGAAAACGATCTATTGTTCTCCGAATAAGCCGCTCTGACGGACGATTATGTACGCCATAAAATGGAAGAAGTGCACGATGAATAATAATTAGAACAATTATTTTGATTAAAATTTTTGCACACGTTGCTCTGGAGTGGTTCAAAGCAAACTAAACAAAAAGCAACTATCAGCTGTTAAATGGTTGCTCAAATTAAGCAGTGATGCCAACTCAAAGTTGTGACACTTAAAACAACACGCTTTACATTGTGGCAATTATTAACCCTGATCAAGTCTGGAAACCTAATTACAAATACAGAAAAATGTAAAGTAAAAATATTTTTTTGTAATATTATTTTAAAAGGCAACATTTTTCAATTTTTGCATTTTAAGCAGGCGAGAACTTTTAAACTTATGATGAGCGTTAAAAGTTTTTTAATAGACAAATACTGCAATTCTGCATGACTTTGGTGGGCACATCTACATCGCATATTTTCCTGGTTTGAAGAATTTGGCTCATTTCTTTCTCAATGGGCCATCACAGCTTAGGCCGTAAAAGTTGTAAAATGTTATGTTTCAATTTGTTTTTAAACGAACAATTCTCTCCGAAAAAATGTTTGCAACCTTAAGCTTTTTCTTGTTCGAAATCAGGATTTTTTTAAAGATGATATCATGATTCTTCATTCTTCATCACTCTAAACGATACCAATCGCTCAATTTGTAGGTAAGCACAACTTTAGTAAAAGTTTATTGATGCGTTCCCAGATATCGCTAATAGAAGCAAACTTGTTCTAAAATCTCTCTGACTAAACATCAGAAAACAACTAAATAAACAACATAAGGGGATTTCCATTATAAAATTTCATTTACTTGTTTTCTAATACCTCACTTGAAATAATAAGGATAATCACGATGGGTAGTGAAAAGTGTGCAAACGATGCAAAAATACACACATTTGCACAACACAACAACAAAATGTACGTATTTGGAATTTGCTTCATTTTACTTCGTTTGCACTAAAAAAAACCTTGAGCAAATAAGCGCAACCAAAAACTTTTGACATACGATCGCCAAATTTTTTTATTTGTAAAAAAAATTTGAATTAAAATTGTTTGTGATCGCTTTAGCGCAAAAGTAAAAGAAAAGCTAAAACGCTTGTGTATAATTGTAAGCAAATCAAGACTTTTGACAGCTTATCCTAGTGCTGCCAGAAGTTTTTTGTGTTGCCAGAATACTTTTTTAGAAAAAAAGCACATTTGCACAAAAAATAAAAATGGTATGTTCACGATCGATCATAATATGCATTGCAAATTTACAAACTTCAAATTTGCACAATGATTATCGAGATTACCCTTAATAATAGCTAATGTTGCCGTATGTGTCTTTATGGCACATTATGACAGGATTTAGCGCACTATTACTAATAAATAAAAAATTAAAGCATTAAGCTAAAAATTTTAAATTTTTTAACGAAACACATGAAAGCAGAAATTCAACAAGAAGAGTTCAGCAAGAAGTATAAAGGCCCAACCATAATATGCATAGCCGTGCCTTTTGTCAAAAATTACCAAACAGTCTCTCAAATGTTAAAAAAAAAACAATAACAAAATCAAAAAACATTTGACTCCGTACGGAATGTGCGATCAGTTTCGCACTTTGCTTAAACAAATGACAGTTTCATAAAATTTAACAAAAAGTTTCCATAAGTTCAAAATGGTTTGCTTCACATGACTTACATGTATTCTCACATTTGCTTAATCCAACTTAATCACATTATGGTAAGGCCTTAACTTTTATTTAAGAATGTTGAAAAATGTGTCCGAAAGGCACATGTTAACTGGCTTAAGGTAAAGGGATTTTTCTCTAAAATATTATAATCTTTACAAAATTTTCGACACTTGTGCTAATGGAAATTATCGGTATTAAGCTATTTGTAATTTAAGTAACGGTATGAATACCCGTGTTATATTTTTAACGGTATTTAAGCGTTATCGTTATAAATAACGGTATCGGTTGCCAGGCTTGGCAGCAGGTTACAACGGATACTTTAATATTCCCTCTTCATTGTTGTGCTTTTAAATCGAGTTCAGTTTTAGTTAAGTTCTAGTTTAGGTCTAATTTTGATCAAGTTCTAGTTCAATACTAGTTCAGTTCTTATTTAGTTTTTGTTTAAATCTAGTTTAGTTTAACTAAAATTTAAATATTTTATATTTTTTATTTCTTTTACTCTTGTGGGCAACACAGGGCCGTACAAATTTGATTCTTATCTTTATTCATTTAGACCTAAGTTTTACGAATTGGTTTCAATTTACGACCTTTTCCGATCCTGTCCAGTGAGTTCCACTTGATGGCCTGTCTTGTGATGTTATCCCCTGGTTTCCCTCACGTGTGGGCTATCCTTATTTTCGCCTTCTAATATCGAAATGGATTATTTTATGTTGTGTGGTTGATCATAGGCGATTGTTGCTGATAGTTAAGAGCCAAAATATGCACAGGATTTTCCGTAGGCACTTATTTTGAAATACTTTAATGGCGTGTATATCACGTTGACAGCATTGCACGACTCTCAGCCGTAGACTTAACATAAGAGTTAAAAAGTTTCAATTTCGTCTTCTGCCATATTGTAGTTGACTTCCAAATGCCTACCGAGCTTTATTAATGATGCTGAGTGTAACTTGCTTAGATCCATGCGTATTGTCTATAAAACTTCCCAAGTGGAACGAATCGCTCACGGTACTCGACTTTTCGCTAAGATTGCATGTTAGACCATGTCCTCTAATCCTCCTTCCAGACCCAAAGTGAAGTCCCTTCTGTGTCTTGCCTAAAAGAAATGGTGATAATGCAAATCCTTTTCGGACCCCAGCTTTAACATTTATTTTTTCACTGAGGCGGTTTTCGTGGAGAGTTCGGCAATTGACGTTTGCATATAAACCTTTCTTGAGGCATATCAGCTTAGAATCAAAGATTAACAAGGTTCCCCGCCACTACACGTTGTTTCTAGGCAACGACAGATTGCAGACCCATTATCCTAGTACCAGCTACAGCAGAACAAGGACAGTGCAATCTTGCAATCTGATCTGCTACAGCAGACCAATCATCTTCTTAGCTGGAACAACAACCGATTAACGAAACTGATTTAAATAATAAAACAACAATACTGAATGGATCGATACTATAAGAACAAGGACAGTGACATCTTATATGGGAAGACACGAAAACAACTACAACAAATCGTGTAAAGGCCATGCCAGATAAAACTTTTGCTTCGCGTTGCGTTAGAGATTCGCTTTGACATCTAAGATGAAATATTCATACTTATAAGAAACATGTCACATAAAGTACTTTAACGCAGAGCGAAGCGAAAAGTTAGGTAACTCTCATCTTTTTGCGTACTTTGACAATCTGCTATGATAATTTTTTTTAATTTATTTTTCTTAACAAACAATGTTCGAGTGTTGTCAAAGTTTTTATTGTGTCATACACTTTTTGCCTAACGCTTTTCTGTCTAAATAAGAAACGTCACGCAAAGCGAAGTAGTTGTATCTGACACGGCCTTAAAGGTCCAATTAGACGTGACATAACCATAATGCCACAGCCGTAACGGCGAATTTAGAAACCAAAATTGAATTGGTTTGTATTGTGTGTTTATGTCATTTTGGTAATGCAGTGGTTATGGTAATACAGTTTTGTTATGGTTATGTCACGTCTAATTGGACCTTAAGATGGAGGTGCGTTTCGGAAGCAATATGCTCCCAAAGGGGGTAATGGAGAAAAAAATCAGCTTGCTGGAGACGCCTTACCATATAGCATTATGACTGAGGGTGTCGAACTTTTTCTCAAAATCAATTAATTTTAGATAGAGAGGTGACCTTCATTCAGCTGATTGCTCGACAATAACCAGCTGTTTACGTGATATTTGTGGACCGAAGCATGCTTGTTCCATTCTAAGTCTAGGTGGTATGGCGTAGGACATCCTCTTATTTATAAAATTTATTAAATAAGTAATCACTTTATTACTCGTACTCAGTAGAGTTATACCCCTCCAATTCCTTCGTTCGGTTAAGTCGCCTTAATAAAAGATTTGCAAATAACAGTTCAGGGTAAACATTTTGTCCAGCCCAGGAGATTTGTTACGCTTGAGTGATCAACCAGCAGCGCATTTTCTTGTATGTCTGGGTATTCGACGGAAATGTTGGGTTTCTGGACGTGAATTTTACAGCTGCATAGAGCTTGAACGGGAAGACTGGGCGGGTATAGCATAGACTTGTAAAATTTTTCCCAAAATTTTAGTTCCCGGTCTCTAGATGTTATTAGGTCACCGCAATCGTTTGTCATCAGTAGCTCGGTTGCTGTTCACCAATTTCTTCGCTGCACGGTATCGATCTCGGCAACGGCTAGTTTTAGCGGCTGACTTGGCTTTGTTATCGAATCTTCTTATCTTTTCACGCCGAGCGCTCCTTTTTACCTTAAGATTCAGCCAGAATTTGCGTTTAATCTTAGTTTAATAACTGTTCAGATATGCTTTAGTTCTAGTTTAGTACTTTTTCAATTCTGATTCTTATAAGAATCAATCAGCCGTGTCACAGATTCCGTTCGGAATGCTGTCAACTCCGTATTTGCCATTCCGTTCGAAATCATTTTTGGTGCTTTGGATTCCAATCGTTTTCATCAATCCGAAAAATTTTGTTTAAGCGATTTTTATGTTACCCATTTGGCAACATCAGTATTTATTACAATTTAATATGGCAACAAACTCACTTAGCATAGGGCTGCCATTTCTATTTTGAGAAAAAGAGGACGCCAGCATAAAAAATGTAGGACATTTGTTCGAAAAAAGAGGACACTTTCTAAACAACCTAATATTAATAAAATTAACGACGGCACACAAAAACTTAATTTGGGTAATTCCATGTCAAGTCGACCAAGAGTGGGACTCGACCCCTTTCGATTTCAATGCAATTTGGCGAGAGGGTTTATTTGATCCCATTAAGAACACATATCAACGAAAAACAATTTTTTAATTTTTTTTCAAAAGTTATGTCATATTCAAATTCTCATAATATCGCCGAATATGCCGAATGTGTTGAGTTTATTCTTTTAATATCTCGAAAACTAATTTACATTCGAAGATGATTTTTGTCAGTTTAAAGAGAATACTTGGGGCTACAATAAATATATTGAAAAAAATGTATATGCAAAATATCAAATTTTAAAAATGGACTAAGTCAAAACACTATTTTTTTGCTGATTTTTTTTTTATATAATACTTCAAACCGTTTTTTAAAAATCCTTAAACTTTGAGGGATGTGCTTTTTTTAAGATATGATTTTTTTTTTCTTTCCAAAAATAATCTTAAAATAAAATTTTAATATAATCATTATAGCAATTAGTATTTATTTGAATAAAAGTAACGACATTGATAAGGTTGCTTTTGCTTATTTGTTCCATTTTTTTTGGAGCTCCATTTTGGGCACATTCAAAGAAAAGTACTCTTCTTGTCACGTTACGTCCCCAAAAATTAAATCATACCTATCTTAAAAAAACCCGAGCACCTAAATCTTTTTTTTTTTAATGAATTTTGTGAACTGTGATTTAAATCCTGGAACAAATTTACAATGAAGGTGTAAAAAGCCGGACAACCCCGGACACTTGATGAAAAAGAAGTAGGACTGCCCCGGATACCCTAAAAAAGAGGACGGTGTCCGGGGAAAAGAGGACGGATGGCAACCCTAACTTAGCAGAACAAAAAACAGCTGTTAACAAAATTTTTGTACAAAAAAAATTACATTTGAGTTTTTATTTATGTGTAAAAAAGTAATCAACATTAAAATTTGTGAAATTTAAAAAGTAAATATGCCGGGCGTATCAGTAACAAATGTTTAACAAATGTAATTGTTTCCAATTTTGCTTTGTTCTTTTCAGTTTTGTTTTGTGTGTTGCCAGTATGTAAATTTTGGCAAAATATGACAACAAAAGAGATATGGCAATGCTTCATAAATCCATTACGAAAATTTTGTTTTCTTGTTAAAGATTTTAGAAAGAGATTTAAATATTTGTAAAATAAATTGCTAAAAATTATTTAAAATATACTTCTTTTGAAAAATAAATAAAGAAAACATATTTGTTTATTGATAGAAAGTATATTTTGATAATTATTTGCCGTTTAAGATACAGAAAACTCCCATTCCGTTCATGAAAATAGAAATGGTTTCATTCCGAAAAATTTTTTCGTAATTAATTTTCTGAAGCACCAAAATACGGAATGAATTCCGTTTCCGAACGGAATTGTGTTCTGTGACATGGCTGAATATAGTACTTTTTCAGTTGTGGTTTATATTTAGGTCTATTAACTGAGTCGATTACGGCTGGCAACACAACTGTAGTTCAATTGTCAGCAGCGAAAGCAGGAAACGCTTTCATGAAAGGCGTTGCCCGATTTACCTGCTGGCAACTCAATTTCAGTTCAGTTGCCATCCGTAATCGACCCATTAGTTAATTTTTTTTTTTTGGTTAAATTTTAGATTAATTTTAATTTAATTTTGCAATATTACGAACATTTTTGGTGTTATTTAAGTTCAGTTAAAATTTATTAGTTATTTGTTAGTTAAGTTTTTGTTAAATTCTGGTTTTATTTCAGTTAAGTTCTGGTTCAGCTATTGTTAAGTTCTGTTTCAGTTATTTATTGTTTATTATTAGGAATACGATTAACATGAAAATGCATGTTTTTTGTCGATGGTCTAAGATCGATGTCGATCACTTATCTTTCCGAATCATTAAATTTGCGTTAAAATGGCATCGATTTGTTTTTGCATATTGTTGCATATATTGGTGAAAATGCATATTTTTGCATATTTTAATTTTAAATGCATATTTTTGCATATTTTAATTTTAAATGCATATTTTTGCATATTTTAACATTTTTGAGTGATATATTTTTTTTTTTTAATTTTTATATTATAAAAAAAAGTTCTTTAAAAATCGTCAAAAAAAATTTTTTAAATCAATAAATAAATTATTTTGGAGCTCTGCTTAAAATACAAGATTTCAACAAAATATCCTTCAATTTTTAACCGGTGCAGCAACTTACATGTTTTTTTTTTGCCTTAAACAAATGATCCAATACTCTTACATATTTCATTCTTGGCACATGGGTTACAACGAGTTGCATAGGGAATTGGAAGAAAATTCGATAATAAACTTCGAATATATTGGTGAAACAAAAACTAAATTGGAGGGATTTAGTTCACAAGCAAAAAAAATGGCATTTTAAAAAATAAAACAAATTTTAACTATTTTTGATCTGGAGTTTTTATTTTATTATGCAAACAAAAATTTAAATGATGTAGTTATTTAAATTAAGTTTTAAAAATATTATATGAATAACAATAGAATAAAAACAACAATAGAAATGTTAATTTTTTTTGTTTTAAATAAAATTAAAAAAGCAAACGCTTTTTTATTGAAAATGTTCAAGTTTTATATTTTGGTGTTTTTAGTGCATATTTTCGATATTTTAGTGCATGAAAATCTCAGCCCTATTTATTATTATTCAAAATATTCAGCCATGTCACAGAACACAATTCCGTTCGGAAACGGAATTCATTCCGTATTTTGGTGCTTCAGAAAATTAATTACGAAAACATTTTTCGGAATGAAACCATTTCTATTTTCATGAACGGAATGGGAGTTTTCTGTATCTTAAACGGCAAATAATTATCAAAATATACTTTCTATCAATAAACAAATATGTTTTCTTTATTTATTTTTCAAAAGAAGTATATTTTAAATAATTTTTAGCAATTTATTTTACAAATATTTAAAACTCTTTCTAAAATCTTTAACAAGAAAACAAAATTTTCGTAATGGATTTATGAAGCATTGCCATATCTCTTTTGTTGTCATATTTTGCCAAAATTTACATACCGGCAACACACAAAACAAAACAAAACGGAAAAGAACAAAGCAAAATTGGAAACAATTACATTTGTTATACTTTTTTTTAGCCTGCATTTCCCGCATTTTAATTTAAAAATTAAATACGCCCGGCATATTTATTTTTTAAATTTCACAAATTTTAAAGTTGATTACTTTTTTACACATAAATAAAAACTCAAATGTAAATTTTTGTCTACAAAAATTTTGTTAACAGCTGTTTTTTGTCTTGCTAAGTGAATTTGTTGCCATATTAAATTGTAATAAATACTGATGTTGCCAAATGGGTAACATAAAAATCGCTTAAACAAAATTTTTCGGATTGATGAAAACGATTGGAATCCAAAGCACCAAAAATGATTTCGAACGGAATGGCAAATACGGAATTGACAGCATTCCGAACGGAATCTGTGACACGGCTGAATATATCATTTAAGGATTTTTTTTAGATATTTAAAAAAAAATTCCATAAAAAATTCTGGTTAACAATATGTGTGATCACAAAACAACAATCAGCCTTATAAAGGTTGTCGTTATCGACAACACAGGTTTGGAGTTACTTTAATCTCTTACAAAAAATGACACAGCCGTCAACGACAACGACAACCGTAATAAGGCAGAATATTTTTTTTTTTTTATTTAAACCGCTTATTTGGGATTTTTTATTTGTCTTGTTAAAAATATGAGTGAGTAGTTTAAAATTGTAATCCAAAATTAGTTATTTCCTGACCTGTTTGATCCAATTTGATATTCAAATAAAATATTTGCTTAAAAAATTATGAAGGTTGCAGTGTATAAAGCACACCCATTTACATTTGGAGCGCCCTTTATCTTTTTAGTTAATCATTTTTTTCACCATCAAAGGTGATATTTATCTGTTTTTTTTTTATTTGGGAAATTTAAAATGTTTTCCCTTCTTTGATAACAAACAAACAAACTTACGCCCATGTAAAAAGTGCAAATGTAAACAAATTCCGTAAAAGATAGTCAAATAACAAAAAAATGGTTTCAATAATAAAAAATAATTATTAAATACAACAAAAAAAAAAAAAAAACCACAACAAACCTCAAAACCCGTTTAAACTGGCATTGAGCCAATGCCCTAAATTTTAACCTACATACGGACGGACAAGTACTTGTACTCGCATTGATACTTAAAAAAACATGAAACTACCGCCAGTGGGACAGACATTTATTTACTGTGAAATAAATAAATATTTACCAAGTCAATGTGCTGTCTAAAGTTTAATTTCAAATAAATTAAAAGTAAATAAATAACAACAACTATGACAATGGGAAAAATTGCAATAAAGAGAGAGAGAGAGAGAGAGAGTGTGTGAAAAACCTCAATAAATTAAGCACTTTTTGTTTTCATTACAGTGGGCCATACAAGTAAATGGACTTCACTGTTTCAATATATTTGCAACACGTTTAGCGGAAATTATTAATTATACAAAGTATAGAGTAAAAATATGTTTTAATGAAAACAATAACCTCAATTCGTAAATACTAATTTTTTGGTTGAAAACCGATATTTAAAAAAAAATCTATTTCATTCGACTACCAAAAATTCTTTTAATAACATCGAAAATCTCAAACTTTAAAAAATTATCATTCAAGCTCTTAAACAAATTTAATTCTATTAAATTATTAGAATAATGTGCGGTTTCCGCAATACAAGTAAATAAACATTTAGAGCCAGTTTTTGACATAAAGATCAGCGATTAAATTAGAACTAATCCTTGAAAATCGTTTTTGGATAGTCGATTATTTCATTTTGTTTCCAAGTTTAAACGCCCAAAGTTGGCGGCTTAAACTTGCGACAGAACTTTCAAAAGTACGAACAGCTTATAAAAGGAAATATTACTTATGAAAATGAAACATTTGTATAAAATTAATAAAATGAACTTTTTAAATAATAAAAAAGACTTAAAAATATTTGAAAATTTAAACAACACAAATATAAGTAGACCAAGGGCAATAAGAATAGGTCCAAATCTTTTTTTTATTTATTAAATGACAATTTTTTTTTTAATTTAGAGTTTCATTAAATATTCCACCTCGTAAGATAAAATATTGCTTGATTGTTTTGCTTCTTTTTCGATTTCATTTGTTTAAAAATATATAATATTATATAACACAATACAAAATTCTCGCTTTTTCTTCTTCTTTTTCACGTTAAGAACAGTAAGTTGGTGACAATTTTTGGCATTTGTTTTAAACTGCCATACTTATACATAAAAGTATTGTAAATTCATATGGCAATGCTAAAAACTTTAATCTTTCATTCAAAAGCGCCAAAGAGGATTAAGGCTAGATAAATTTTTTTATAAGTTTAACAAATCTTACTATTGATCCTGGTTTAAACTCTAAGTAAAAACCCCGCTCTTAATGTAGAAAAGATAAACTCATTGTTTATTGTTGGTGTTTTTGTTTAAGCTTTGATATTGTCTCAAGTAAATTGTTTAATATCTTTAGTTTTTCTAAAATCTCTGTATGAAGTTTCCTGACGATCTGGCCTAAGCAACCAGTGAAATGCGCATAGGAATAGCTTATCCCATCAACAATAAATTTCAAGTGTTTTTATCAATAATAAAAACTGGGAATTAAGCACGACAAACACAATCTTGTTAATTGGAGATTCGTTAAACTTTATATGAAAAGCACTCAGTTTTTGAGTGTTTGATAGTTTCTGAAAGGCTGCTATTTGTTAAGCAATTTATAGCTTAACTATGTGTCTATATATATATTAGGGTTTTAACCGGTTATTTTAGTTTTGTCCAAGTCGAATATTTTAAAATGTCCATTTTTCGAATATCGAATAAACCGGTTATTTTAGTAAAATAAACCGGTTATTTTAGTAATGTGTAATTTATATAAGTTTTCCTTACTTTTGTTATAAATGTACACTCACAATATTCTGTACGTAAAATTAACTGAAATTGTAATATAAAATAAATGAAAGTTCAATTAAAAACCGGTCTACCTATTTTTCATTTATTTTTAACAAAAAGTTCATTTAATTTTTACTGTCAAAAATTCAACACCATATTCCGTAAAATCAAATAAATATTCAGTTATTTTGTAAAATTTTACTGTCAAAAATTCAACACCATATTCAGTAAAAACGATTAAATATTCAGTTATTTATTAAAATTTTACTGTCAAAAAATTGACCCCATATTCAGTAAAAACAATTAAATATTCAGTTATTTTATTAAAGTTTCGTTTACTCCACAAAAGAGCCGAATTTCTAAAAAATACCAGACAGACACCTGTCCTCTTGTTTTTCTTATAAGCGAGAGAGGGAGAATATTTTTATTTACTTACCCAGTTACACACGTTTGTTTTACTTTTGTTGTACTGACCACGTTGTTTACAGAAGAACTCTCAATTATAAGACACCAGCAGCATGACCGATATGGCTTCGCAATTATTTTACCTTTAAAATTTGATGTATTTAACTAAATTATTTTAACAAATAGAAAATGGGAATTGCTTACACAAAACAAGCAATTCATTTTTTATAGATAAGTAAAAATAATTTTTGGTAGTAAAATTATATAAAATAACTGAATATTTAATTGTTTTTACTGAATATGGTGTTGAATTTTTGACAGTAACATTTTATAAAATAACTGCATATTTATTTGTTTTTACGGAATATTTAGTTAGTTTTTTGACAATTAATTTATATAAGATAACTGAATATTGATTTGTTTTTACGGAATTCGCGGTTGAATTTTTGACAGTCAAAATTAAATGAACTTTCCGTTGCTTTAAATTACATTTTTATTTACTTTAACATGAAGAAGAATTTAACTCAATCAACGGACAATAATAACTGCAACTGAAAATCCGTATTAATATGCACTTAGTTTGTTGAATAACTGTTAGAATCAGTTAAAAATAAATTTGCTTGGAATTTTAAATGTTTATTTATTTAAAAATGACTGAACGGAATATTTCTTAAATAAACTACAGTCCGTTACTGTAATAATATTGTGAGTGTACCCGTAATTTAAGTATTTTTCTAATTGAATATTTGGCAAACTTAAACTTTTTATAAAGAATGTCAAAACAAAATGTAACAAAAGTCAAAAAAGCATTATGGGCAACGTAAATACAAATCGCTTATGAAGGGTTATCCATTTGGCGGTTTCAAAAGTAAACGTAAATAAAACACATATAAAATATTTTTTTCCATGATATTTCTTTTTTATTATAAAGTTTGAACGTTGAAATTATGTGGGAAGCACTTTATAATTTAAATGACCACCACGCGAAGTGTTGCAAGCATACTAAAAAAATGATGATTCTGGCACAGCCACATATCGTGCTTTAAGAGCAGATTATGGTTTACATAATCTTCCAACTACGCAAGCAATTGGCAAAATTGTGAAGAAATTTGAAGAGACTGGAGCGGCTACAGATATTGTAAGGTCAGTGCATCATAGTTTCGCTCGTTCCGCTGAAAATATCGGTGCTGTAAGTGAAAGTCTTGCCGAAGACCCGAATGTGTCGATTCCTCGTCGTTCTCAGGAATTAGGACTGTATGGTCGTATGGTTTTTTTGCCTGCTATTGAAGAATACGACTTGGATAATAAGTGGTTTCAACAAGACGGTGCCACATGCCACATAACTCGAGCGAATATGGCTTTATTGCAAGAGACATTTCCTGGCCGTGTAATTTCTCGTCGTGGCGACATCAAGATCATGCGATTTGAGATTATTAGACTTTTTTTGTGGGGCTACGTGAAAGACCGTGTTTATGCAGATAAACCTGTAACTCTTGAGCACTTATGAACCAACATTCGTCAAGTTATGGCTGAGATACTGCCCAATATGTGTCAAAAAGTGGTCCAAAATTACCTCAAAAGAATCAATGCTTGCAACACTTCGCGTGGTGGTCATTTAAATGATATAGTGTTTCACACATAATGTCAACGTTCAAACATTATAATAAAAAATAAATATCATGAAAAAAATATTATCAAAAGTAATTTTTGGGAATACAAAATTTTGTTATTCGTGCTTAATTCCCAGTTTTTATTATTGATAAAAACACTTGAAATTTTATTGTTGATGGGATAAGCTATTCCTATGCGCATTTCACTGGTTGCTTAGGCCAGATCATTAGGAAACTTCACCCATAAAGATTTTAGAAAAACTACAGATATTAAACCAAATAAAACTGTTAAGCGTATAAGAATCATAAGCAACAGTTCTACTTGTAACAATATCAAAGCTTAAACAAAAACATCAACAATAAACAGTGAGTTTATCTCTTCTTACATTCCCCACTACAATTGATTGGAGTTCTTCCAAGATAGGTATACCTTATCCCATCAACAATAAATTTTAAGTGTTTTTATCAAGAATAAAAACTGGGAATTAAGCACGAATAACAAAATCTTTTAAAATGAAAAATAAATATTTTACATGTGTTTTATTTACGTTTACTATTGAAACCGCAAAATGGATAACCCTTTATAACCAAAAACAATTCAAAATACTACAAAAAAAAGTTCAGCTTAAAAAGTAGTTAGCAATTTGACAGTATTCTAAATACTATATATATCTTTATAAAGATGTTATCTCTGGTGATAATATCGAACTGATTTAAAAGACAATGGTGCTTAAACGGCCCTAAAATGATAAGTTGCAAAGGTTCTTCAACGTCACGACTTATTTTTCACTTGTAATTAGTCTACAAGCTTGACATAAATATACGCCAAGTAAAACTTGACTTCGTTCCAAGTAGTTTTTAAGAGACTGAAAATAATACTTTACTAAAATATGCTGCCAATAATGAATTAAAAACTCTTATATAGTTCTAGCATATCTTCATGCTTAAAACTGCACCATACCGGCGAAATCAACGATATGGAAAAATTCTTCAGTTTTAATTATTAAATTACCAAGAACTTAATACAAAATTGAAGGAATCAAACAATCTCATGGAAGGGTTTAAATTGTGATCGACGAATTGACAGATATTTCATACAAAAAGCATTTTCTTTTTACTATTGTTTCTATAATACTGAAACAAAAACAAATTGAAAAAAAAATCCTGGATAAGAGGTTTTGTTTGCAACTTTTCAAAAATATGGCTGAAGTTTACTGATTCATATAGACATGCTTAGCCACAAACAAATTGAAACTCCTTTAAAATAAATTTGCGAGCATATCTCAAATAATAAATTTATTAAATTCCTAAAATTTTTTAAAACCAAAGTTTTTCAAAGTTTCTACAGCTATGTTCACACCTATTGAATTATTGACGTCGTACACGTAACCACTAGTTTTCTTAAAGAATTGTTTGGCTAGAGCAAACATTATTTAATTGTTGCTTATAAATACATAAATACAATTATTATCTTAGACATAAAGTTTAGCAAATAAATAGAAATTGTTAAAAATAAAGCTTAAGTTTAATCAATTTACTGGTCACGCTTTTTTTTTTCATTTTATCGTCAAATATTTGTTAGGTCTGAACATTCCTTAAGTCATATCTATGTATTTTATCTTCGTGAATTGTTTTTTTTTTATTCTAATTAACTTTTTATTACAAAAACTAATCTGATTTTTGTATTTTTATGTACTCGAATTAAAATCGGTTAACCGGTTATTTTTAAAATGCCTTACCGAAAATCGGTTTTTTTAAAATATCAACTATTCGGAATATTCGAAAACCGGTTATGGAAAATAGTCGAATAATCGATCACTTACTTTGCGCACAAGGTTACATGAACGGCCAGACATCCAGACGGACATCGTAAGATAAGGTGGGTCTATGACCAATATTTTAAAGTGATACACACCTCAGCACAAATGCACAGATAATACCCTCTCCACTATTGTGGTGTGGGTATAAATATAGAGAAGATTCTATATCGATTTTAATTCCTTAACAAATTATAAGATTATTTTCTTGTTTAATCACCCATGTTTTGAACCAAAAATCGCTTTTATTTGTGAAAAAATAAATCGCTTCGAGTTCTTTAAATAAGCGTTTGAACGAAAAAAAAAAAAAAAAAATTAAATTAAAAGTATATTACAAATAACTTTCAAATTCTTGCGTTTTACGTTTTCGTTTTCCAGCTTACCCCTGAAAATGTTTATTTGTGATTACTTATATTTTGGTGAAACATCGATTGAAAATCGCTCAAAAGCTTTTAATCGTTTTCGATGCTTAAATAATCGCAAAATTAGGTTATTTTCTGATCTCTAATATTTTTAACCAAATCTCAGTTTTTCTAAAATAAGCTTTAAATTGCTTGAAACAAGGGGCTTTCGACGTAATAAGTTTTCATCGTAATCGGAGATATTATTAACAAAAATCAATTTATTTTAAAATTCCAAAATTAAATAAATAAAGAAACGTTTAATTAAGAAAACTACCTCATTTAATGATCACTAAAATTTTTAACAAAATATCGATTTGACACATAACAGAAAACTTAAATTGCCTGTAATTTCGTTAGCAAGTTTAACCTAGAAAATAAGTAAAATCAAACTTTTTATGAAAAACCCAGAAACTCGAAGAGCATAAGCTTATTTTGGGGTTACTTATATTTTTGACCCTTAAACAATTTTCTCTATAAAATTTAAAAAAAGTTGTAGTTTTTTTTAATCAAGAAAATAATAATCTAACACCCCACCAATATCGTGCATTTCTAAGCCAAATCCGAAAACGTTAAATCGCCAACACCATCTACGCAAATGCGTTAATGGGATACTGTGGGCCTAACATTTACCGCGACTGTATTAATTTGTTTATGTAGATGAGAAAATATATTAAGATTAAGATCATAAAAGTAGTATTGAGAATAAACATGGAAAAATTATATGTTCAAAGAAAAAAATTAAAAATAATAAATATAATGACAGCGCGTTTTAAAAAGTAATTTTCCTTATATCAAAAAAAAAAAATGATGTTTACGAAAATATTAAACTAAAAGATATTTCACTTCTTTTAAGAAACTTGAATAATAGACGAATTCAAAAAGCATTACACCATATTTATATTGCGACCGCAATGTTCTAGTTCAATTCTAGTTCAACTGTAATTCAGTTCTAGTTTAGTTCTAATTCAGTTCTAGCTCAGTTCTAGTTCAGTTCTAGTTCAGCTCAAGTTCAGTTCTAGGTTAGTTCTAATTCAGTTCTAGCTCAGCTCTAGTTCAGTTCTAGCTCAGTTCTAGTTAAGTTCTAGTTCAGTTCTAGTTCAGTTCTAGTTCAGTTCTAGTTCATTTCTAGTTCAATTCTAGTTCAGTTCTAGTTCAGTTCTAGCTTAGTTCTAGTTCAGTTCAAGTTCTAGTTCACTTCTAGTTCGGTTTTAGTTAAGTTCTAGTTCAGTTCAGTTCAAGTTCAGTTCAAGTTCAGTTCTAGTTCAGTTCAGTTCAAGTTCAGTTCAAGTTCAGTTCAAGTTCAGTTCAAGTTCAGTTCAAGTTCAGTTCAAGTTCAGTTCAAGTTCAGTTCAAGTTCAGTTCAAGTTCAGTTCAAGTTCAGTTCAAGTTCAGTTCAAGTTCAGTTCAAGTTCAGTTCTATTTAAGTTCTATTTCAGTTCTAGTTCAGTTTTAGTTCAGTTCTAGTTCAGTTCTAGTTCAGTTCTAGTTCAGTTCTAGTTCAGTTCTAGTTCAGTTCTATTACAGTTCTAGTTAAGTTATAGTTCAGTTATTGGTCAGTTATAGCTTAGATCTAGTTCAGTTCTAGTTTAGTTCTGATCAGGTTATAGTATAGTTCTAGTTCAGTTATTGTGCAGTTTTTGCTCAGTTCAGGACAATTAGGTTTAGTAAAACTAGCGAATGCTCAATTAAAAAACCCTTTACAAATTTCGTAGGGTGACTCGAAAACATTATTAAAAAAGTAATTTAAAAAAAAATCCTGTCAATAACACAATTATTGAAAAGAACGTTTAAGAATGCATTTATTCAATGGCACCAAAATGTGTCTATTTTTTCCACATACAATTAACAGACAGAACAATTTTGTAAAGAATATAAAAACAAAAATAGGTCACAAAGATGGCTGACTTTTAGGAGATTGTTGCTGTACTTAAATTAAAAATTAATAAAAGAATAATAAGTTTTAAGTGTGTAGCCAATATGTCGATTAAAATAATTATGATGATAGATAACCACCAGCCTCAAAACTTAATTAATTTTTAAAATCACAATTAAATTTAATTACAAAAGAGGGATGTGTCAGAAGTGGGATTCGAACCCACGCCTACAGAGTAGACTGCGACCTGAACGCAGCGCCTTAGACCACTCGGCCATCCTGACCGTTGGACGCTGGCGGCAAATTTTCTAATAAAAATTGCAATTTTAGAACTTTGTAGATCAAGTTATTTTTAGATTAGCAAATTCTGTTCAAAAAGTTTATTTTACAGAAATAAAAACATTATAATTTCCATCTTGTTTTAGGTTTTCGAATGTAGTTTTTACATTTTCTAGGTTTTTTAATTTGTATACGATTTTGTGTTCATAGAGTTAAGCATCCCGTATTGTCTAGTGGTTAGGATATCCGGCTCTCACCCGGAAGGCCCGGGTTCGATTCCCGGTACGGGAAGAATCAAATTTTTGTTCTCTTAATTAATTAATTTAAGAAGTTCTAAGTGATATGTGTAAAGATTTTGGAGGCGGTGGTGGTGGTCGCCCTAACTAAATTTGGATGGATGCGCCTTGTCCAAAAAAGTCTAGAACTTTGTGTGTTTCCATAGGTTTTCTATGACTATCATCAACTAGAGTTTCTAGGTGGGAAAAAATTCCCGGGAATCCCGGGACACTTTCTTAAAATTAATCCTGGGAAATTTTTTTCGGGAATTTCAAATTTAATTTTTGGAAATTTTTATTTGTTAGCATCGTTAAAATCAAAAAACGAGCAATAAAAATATATTCTTTACTAAAATTACTAAAAACTACCTACAAATCGGACTATTTTTCCTACGCCAATAAATCAAAGGTCTCTTTAATTGCTGACGAAATGTCTAAAAAGCTTCTTGAAGTAGAAAATGAAAATGTACACGATACACCATCACTAACACCAGATGAACCATCTACTATCTTTAAAGAACACCTTGAAAGACTATATCAAATTCTAAAAAAATAAATGTAAAGAAAATATTTTAAAAAAGAATTTGACGTCTATGAATTCACGGGCAAACAAATTTAAAATCTTTGTATGATGCGCTTGTTACTATAAAACCAACGTCTGTAGAAAGCGAGAGTACGTTTCCGGTAGCAGGCAATATACATATCAACAAGGATTATAAATAAAATCTCTGATGAGCTTTTAAATGCTTTTTTCTTAAAAGAAAATTAATTTTACCAAGTTGCTACATACATATATAATATGTATGTAAATATGAATGTTACAAAGTATTTGGTTTTGTTTTGGTTTTCTGTAGTTTTAATTAAGGTAATTTGTTTATGCTAAGTTCACACTTAGGTTTTTAAACGCGTTTAAGAAAATGTTGATTTAGCTAATCAAAGCCGTTCACATTACATTTCAGATGATTAAGATGACAGATGATTAAGAAATAAACACAACAAACACACAAAAAAAAAACAACAAACAAATTTATATTTCTTTTAAGTATTAAAAATGGATAAAAACACTTTTATAAAGTTATCAGAAGATTATTTTAATTATTTTAATGATGAAATTGTGAAAATTTATGAATTATTTAAGGAAAAAATAAAAACATTAAGCAGAAATCTTGGCCGGTTGTACACGATCATGTTGGCGATTCTACATTTGTGGTATGTTCAGTGGATTCTATGTGATTTATGAAGTGATTTAGTTGTAATCATGTCAATTTGAAGTGATTAACAAATCTCGATTTTGAAGTGATTAGAGCTTAATCACGTTCGAACTGCTTAAACGCGTTTAAGAAGCCAAATGTGAACATACTATTAGACTGTTGTATATAGTAACATATATATATATATTCTTTTAAAAAAGTAAAAACCCGGGATTTCCGGGAATAAGATTTTTTTTATTTCGTTTCCCGGGAATAGAAAAAGACCGGGAAATTAGAGACCCTTCTATTAACTTAAATTTGATACAGGAAGGGAAAAATCGGGGTTTTGAAATATGTAGTACTGAAAAGATATAAGAGTGCAGCCGACATTTCTAGACAGACATTCCTTCCAAAATAGACTTATTGCCGTTTTCTCGGTAGGCGATTATCTTTTTTCGGAACGAAAAACTGCAGATTAAAGATATATGGGTTTCTCAATGTCTCATTTGTGTCTATTCTGTCTCAAAGCTAACCCGCCCTTATCAGCCAATAATATTTTTGAGGTTTTTTTTTTGCCATACAGATAAAATCAATCAGCTGACTCCCAACTGTTACATCTGTTTAGAGAGTTATTGCCACCCGAAAATAATGTTTTTGTCGGTATATTGAGAAAACCAAAATCATGAGCGGACAGTTTATCAGTCTTCTTAATTTATGGCGAGATTTAGTAACAGGCGGTTTGTCCGTACATTGAGAAAACGACCATGTATGTTTTTTGTTAACATACCATGATTTTTTTGAAAACAAATTTTATAAAGCTAAATCTCGGCTACGAGCAGGGTTGTAAGATGTGTTGTAATTTTTCGTCATTTTGACGATTTTTTTTCAGAAAATACAGTAAAATGACGATTGACGATTTTTGTACTAAAAGTAAGTGTTTTGACGATTTTTTGCCATTAAAAACACACTTACTAGAAATATTTACAATTATATTGGGAACAGTCCAAAACGTAACAATCAATACATTTCGAAATTAAGAAATTATTGGAAATTAAACAAAAAAAAAAAATTCTTCCCCCATCACAAACCAGTTTGCTTTCATTAGAAGCATTAGTAATTCGAATTCTACAATTAAATGAATGCCATCGATACTGTAAAAAAATATACACCAGAGCCCCGATTTGCTTCGGCACTATTTGCGCAGCTTCGATTTGCGTCGCTTTTTAAAAATTGGTTAAATCCGCTTTGCGTTTTTTGATTCCGATTTGCGTCGCCATATACGATTGGATTTTTTCACTGAAGTCATAATCACATGTTAAGAATTTTTCTATTTGCATGTGAAAAGGCGAATTCCTTTTTAATTCTTTCTGTTGGGTAAGTTATTCAAGCATAGTTGCGTGTTAGGAAGTAAGAAGTTAGTTCCAAATAAGAAGTTTTGTTGAAAAAGAGTTCAAAGAAAAGAAAATGCATTAGTTTGGAACTAAAATTGGACGTAATAAAATATTTCAAGTCGGCTGAAAAGGCTGTTGATTTAGACAGAACCCTTGGCATAGTACCTACAACAGTAAATACAATTTGCAAAATATAGAGCTAAAAATTAATCATTTAAAGATAGCTAGAGTTAATAGCAAATGAGATTTTATTTTTTTTGTGAATATAGATAAATAAAATAATTAAATTCTTGTTTTTATGAAAATATATTTTTTCATATGTATTTCTTTTCAAATAAAAAATATGTAATAATATATTTTTACCTATTTCTTATAATATCACTTGCTGCTATAAATAGTAACCATATCACATTTTTTATCATAAATAGAATTTCTTACTAAAAGCTTATATTTTTGAACCAATCAATAAAAAATCAGTGCAATGAATCGCCTCTGATTTGTAAAATTTAAATATTTGACGATATTGTTAAATGTTCGTGACGATTTTGACGAATTTTGTTTAAACTTTTGACGATTTTTATAGAAAAAAGCATGACAACCCTGGCTACGAGTTTCTTTTGTTTTAAAAAAAAGTACTGAAACAAGTACAGATGTCCCGGAAGGAGGGGTAATAAATGTAATACCAGTAATGCCAACTCTTCACTATTTAAAATTGCAACATTTTTAGTAAAAAATTGTTTTAAAGTGGCAAAATGGTGGCTAACATGGGGTCTTCACCTGACAATTTCTTGTCATACCAAACGTCAAAGTCTATATAAAAATAAAACTCGAAATTTTTGTCAGCGTTTTTTTTTTTATATGAAGTTTGACGTTTGTTATGACAAAAATTGTCAGGTAAAGCCTCATGAAAAGAACAGCTAAACAAGATTTTATTACAAAAAGAGCATCAATATTAATAAAAAAAATTTATTTACTAAACTGAAATTGCACATAAGAGATTTATTTTGTTTGTATCAACACATGTTTAGTAACAATAAGATAAACACAAGAAAAATCTTTGAGAAGCTCAAATTACACTGTGTTACAAATTTTCAACAAAGTCGTGACCAAAAGAATCTGACACCTAATCTTTTTGTAAAATTGTCCGCTGAGTCCGAATATGAAGTCAGAATTGTCAAGAGTAGAACAGTTTTTGAGATATTCCAAAAAAAACGTTATTTGTGTTTTTAAAAAAGATGATGTGACTTAAATGCAAATATCTTCAAAATTTTTTAACGGATTTCTAAAATAACCATGGGTCGTTTGTGAAGATGCGTCAACCAATGACAGAGTTACAGGGGACAAAAGTTCAAACTTCATAAAAAATTTGATGATTTTGTTCAATTTTGCTCTTTTTAAGTTATTTTTTTTAAACCAAACAATAATTTTTTTTAAGTTTTATCACTTACGACTATTAAAATTACTATGTTGTGCTTGTAGATCCAAAATTAGCCATAGGTCGCATATAAACTTACTTCCTAAAATCAAACAAATCTTATACAGATGAATATATATAAAAAATATTCGTCATTAAGGACTATTACATGAATTTTAATCTCATAATACAATTTTGTTCTGGCGGGTCGCAAATAGGTTGCACTCTTAAAAATTTGTTTTTAAATAGTGTGGTGTAGGGTATCATATGGTCATGCATGACCGACCATACGTTCTTACTTATTTGTTTCTGACTTTTATCATGAAGGAACTTAGTTTTTCATTCTGTTCCCATAAATTTCAAAATTTAATACAATTCCATTCCCACGTTTTTTAACTTTTAAAATCATTTTCATTACGAAAACAAATTCCCCAAGTTGCATTTTTTAATCTCAAGAATTTATTCATGGAATTCAATCACTTATTCATTGAAATGAAAATTTAACCTTTAAAATTTTATAATATTTAATTAAAAATCATTTCATTTATACGATTTTGAAAATTGTTGGAAAAAAATATTAAATACTATTTAATAACATTTAATCATTTAAATACAATACAATATTTTTTAATCAAAATATACCTACACACTCATTTATAAATGACTGTAAAATGTAAAAAAACTATTTTTCCATTTAATAAAAATTTTTATCTTAAAACGCACCCGTAAAATACATAAATGTTCATATCAATTTTATTTTGAAATTAATTTTTTAGTGGTTGCAATTTTGTTGCTTAGACATTTGTTTAGATAAATAATTTTTGCAAATAAACAATTTGATTTGTGCAAATCACGACCAGTTTTAAAGAAACTGCAAAAAAAAAAAAAATAAAAAAATTGACAAAAAAGGCAAATGACATGGCGTTTTAATCAATAGAAGTTGTAATTAATGCATTTTTATCATTTGCATTAGCATAAATATTTTAATTAAACAAAAATTTAGCAGCCTTTTTTGAAGAATTTTGAAAACATGGGATTTAAAAGAACGAAATATACTTTGAGGATAAATTTTAAGCCCTGTACAGCAAGAAGAGTTTTAATCTGTTCAATGTTTTATTCAATTGTACTCTCAGTAGAGTTTTTCTTTTCCCGGACTTTTTCATTTCCCGGGAAAGCGGGATTTATTTTTCGATTTCCCGGAATCCCGGGAATTCCCGCTCAATACAAATCGATGCAAAATATTATTTAATTTCATTTATTTGAACAAATTACATTTCCTGAAATCAATTAAATAAGTTTTTAAATGCATTTAACTTTTTTATTTCTGTGGCAAAAAGGAAAAGTACACATAAGCAAAATTTCAATTATTTTGTAGGATTTTTGAAAAATTTATAGCAAAATGACTTTTTGGTTATTTCTTTACAATGTGCAATAACATTTGGAATAATAAAAACTTCCGATCTGTGACATTAGAAGGGTACAGGCATAAAAACTTAAAAAACTATAATCGGAGAGAACTGATTATTATATAAAATTCGGAGTAAAGTTCCAAAAGCCAACTTTAAAGTTTTGAATTGCTCTCTTATAAAACTAAATAAATTGACTTAAGCAGTTATTGCCCCAAAAAAAACCAAAAAGTTTAATTATTTAAGCAAATTATTACAAAATATTTATTTTAAAATAGAATTTTAGTTCAGAATAACAATTTACAGAATCGTTTGAAAGATTTCAATGAGAAAACACGTTTCCTTTCAACGGATGTTTGTCTTTAAAGTCAAAGAAACATTATATAATCTCTAGACAATATTGCCTTACTCATCGGATATGAATTTATATCTCTTTGGTGTTTGGCAAAAATGTCTTATGTCAGAAACTGTAGTTTTTCGTTATGGTAAATTGAAAAATATTTATTTGGTGTATTGCATAGACTTTTTTCCTAAAAGCAAATGATAAAATTAAAGCCGATCAAAAACTCATAATGCGTCTTTTTGACTTAAGACCGACCTTTTGCCTAACGGCACAGATCTATTTTCTGACACAACTTATTTATAATTATATCAGAAGTAAAGTTGCCATGATTAAATTAAAAAATATCCCGGGAATTCCCGCACAAATTTCCTGGTATTTTTTCCCGAAAAATGTGCGTGATTCCCGGATTTTTGTCCCGGGAAATCCCGTATGAAAAACACTAACTCTCAGTCATAATTAAAAAGAATTTACCCAAAACACTAATCCTGCGGAAAAATTCGGAGCTCTTGTGAAAATCTCTTTCAGAATAATGAAAATTTTCTTATTTAAACCGAATAAAACTTTAAGACTTCATAAAGAAAATCATCAAACCATTTCTGGAAACTATGATCCTAATTACGAGGTTAACATTCTAATAACATATATATGCAAATATATTAAGGGCCAAATACACTAAAGTATCACTTTTGGCCCTTTTTTTATCCCTTTGAATCATTTTCACAAAATTTAAGACACTTTTTGAACCTTTTTGAAAATAAGTACAAGTTTTCATATTCCTTACGAAAGTTTTCATGAGTTTTGTGAATATTAACTATTTACAAACAAACTAAAAATAGAAACTTGTGAGTCCATGCTTTCCTCTCTCAATTTGCTCGAATCGGAGCTGGAAGAGTGGATTCCAAGTGAAGAATTAATTACAAAATATAGAATAAGTATTTCTAAAAAGTATGTTTATCACTTTCAAAGGTTTTTGTAAAAATAATTTTTTTTTTGATAATATAACTAATATTAGAATGGAAACTGGGAATTATTTCCTTTCGTAGGATACTTTTTATTATATTCAACATTTTTTATTTTTCGAATTTATTCTATGAGTTAAATTTCAGTTATGTATTTTATAAAGCTTTTTTGTAATAGTCTTATTCCTTCAATTTTTCAGGAATGACTTTATACACTACCAGACTATTATATTGTATCTTCTTGTTACATTTTACCTACGCTATCCTTTGGATAGCAATGAAGTATATTGTATGCACAGAAAAATTTACAATTATTAGACACCAGCAGAATGTAATGCATTTTCTGGCCCGCTACGGCTTTCGTCAGCATTCTTTGTGTCACACTGGATAGTGATACTTTATAAATTGAATGTATTTAACTCAACTATTTTAACAAATAGAAACTGGGAATTATTTCCTTTCGTAGGAATTATTTCCTTTCGTAGGATAATAATAATTCGAAAATAAAACGTATATGAGGAGTTTTATTTTTTCCGTCTAAAGTAAAACTCATTTGAGGAGTTTTATGTTTTCCGTCAAAAAATAAAACTCGTTTAAGTTTTATGTTTCGTAATCATAGTTTTAACTAATGGAACATTGAGATCCTTGTGAATATTTGAGTTTTTTACATACCAAGGGGCAGCTGTGATTATTAGAAGAAGTTTTTTTTGGCGCCTTTGAATTTTTTCGATATTAGAGGCCGAGGCAGGGCCCCAAAACTGAATACCATAACACCAGATTGGCTTTAAGATGGAGTTGTAAAGTAGAAGTTTGCAGTCGAGACTTAGGACAGAGATTCTTCCAATAAGCCAATAAATTTGGATGGCGTTGAGTTTCATTTGAATTAATTTTGCCTCTATATGGCTTTTCCACATTAAACGGCGATCTAAATGTATACCGAGATATTTTACATGCGAGTTCTGAGGTATTATTTGATTATTAATTTTAATACAATGAAAGAATTTTCTTCACAGATCCAATGGATTTTGACATTAATCCAATGAAAAATTACATTGGAAAGTTAACCCTTTCAGCCCCGTTGTTGCCTATAGGCAACATTGTAATCAAACGCTTATAACTCCCGAAAATTTCATTTTTTCTTATAACGGTTTTCTGTTCTTAGTAAATATGCATCTTAGCAATGTGTGTGCAGAATTTAATACAATGACCTTTGATGGTGTTCATTTGCGAACTGTTTGTTTAAGCGACTATACGTATTACAAATTATTTGGAAAAAGTGTGTTTTTTAAAAAAACTTAAGAAATTGATATTAAAAAAAATATTTGTGTAAAAAGTGCAATTCGCTATTTAAAACAGGTTAGTTAATGATATTAAACAACAAACACAAGAAAAAAGTTGTAGCTTTGTCCTCAGTATTTTTTTTAAAACAATGTTGCTTATAGGCAACATTGGTCCATTATGTTCATAATTTACATAAGAATATCTTGTTCACTAGAAATGAGTGCAAGGGGTTTGACAAAGTTAAAAATTGAAAAACATTATAAATTTTGATTAGGATGATTCTGCTGAAGAACGTGAAGATGAAGCCGTCGAAAATTATGCATTTTTGGCAATTTAGGTTAGGTTAGTAAGGTTTGAAAGTAAACTTCACACCCTTACCCAGAGACCAATATGGTCCATTGTGACACCTTAGTAAGTGAAAGAATTCTAGTATGAAAGAATAGGAGAAGTAAAGAGTGAAAGCACAGGAAAGAGGAAGTAGTGGAAGATAAGAAATTTGACTGCACAATCCAACTACAACCCTACTAAACAGAAAACTGCCTTACATGTGTCCAGTCCTCACTCTTCTGCCGCGCAGCCAGGTCATTCCCATTACAAATCCGATTCTCGAGCCCGCTCCTTGAGACATCTCCTAATTCGCGTAGGAATCTGCTACCCAGTCACCTCAGCCTGCTGATCTGTAGCCTAAGACAGTGGCACAGCAAGTGCTCAACTGCCTTCAACTCCTCACACAAACTACATGTATCCGACATGTCAGTTCTCATTCCTACCGCCATCCTGCCTATCATACAGTGGCTTGTGATAATACCAGGCCCTACTCTTGCCCAGCAGCGCATCTGAATTTGACCTACTAAGCACCGGTCACAGCGTGCGCGATACCCGGCAGTATGTTCGGCTCCGCCACACACGATAAGTCCCGCTCAGAGCCCATTCCCTAATTCTTCCAAAGTAGAACCGCATTGGAGGACTGACCGCCTGCAAACTGTCAGGATCCTCGATTTCCGAGCCCAGTCTCGCCAACTCATCAGCTATCTCGTTGCCGGTGATGTTGCAGTAACCCGGTACCCAGCACAGTCTCTCCACATAATTCCCTAAGATTTCACCTAAAGCCCTCCTGCAATCATCCACTAGCATGGAGTTCACATATTTGGGAATTTAAAAGAAGAAACAAAACAAAGCATGAACGAAAACGAATTGGTGGCTGATTTGATTGAAGGGATTGTTGACGATGAACATGAAAATAATAATGCAAATAATGAAAATATGGTCGGAGTTGATTTTGCTTCTATGTTGATGGAGCTATATAAAATTAACCACCGTTCCATATTCACCAGCTCTATCATCACTAGATTCTCCATCATCACCAATTTCATCACCACCCGAATATAAACTAGCAACTGGGTTGAAAAGGGATCGAAAGGACGATGCAAGATATGTCACATAGGCTTTCCACGTTCGAAGTGCAGCAAATGTAGAGTATATTTATGCTGTTATCCACAAAAAAATAGTTTTGTATTATATCATACATAAAATATAAAAAAATTGCAATAAATAAACTATCAAATATCTTAAACATGTGTTTAAAGTTTACCCACAACTGCCCAATGTTGCCTATAGGCAACATCTTATATATCCTTAACCAGGATAGTTAGAACATTAAATTTTTTATTATATCATATCTAGGCATATACGAACTTAAATATCTTAAAAAAAAATTTTTTGAACTGCTCAAAAAAATTCGGGGATGAAAGGGTTAACCTATGTAACCCTTCATTGGATTAATGAAGAATGTTACGTAAGCCTCCCGTTAATGAAATGTTTCATAAAATCGATAAGAATTTTAATTTCTTCACTGACATAAATTCATTATATTACTAATTAAATTTGGTCATTTTTATGACAGTCTTTTATAAGTTTAATGATGGTTATGGTTATATATTTATGTCTTTTTATTTCGCCATTTTTTCAATGTGCATTTTGAGTTGTTGTGAATTTTATTTTTTTATTCCTGTTTCAAATCATCAAGTTATATATTTTTTTTTTTTGTTTATATATTTCTGTAACATCATGTTATGTTCTACTTGTATAAGCTTACCTTTTAGTAAATTGTGTTTAAACTCATTTTCCAGCCCGGGACGACCTTCATCTTGCTTCTTTCCATTTAGCTGACTTGTACTACTACGTAAATTGTGTGCATTTAAATTAACAATTTAAGAAAAAAGAATGTGAGAATTGTTTGCTCTTGTTTTTTCTTTCTCGTTGTTTGTTTTTGAACCTATTGCTAACATTTAGCTAAATTCAGTGTTTCGTTATCGTTATGAATTTTTTCATTGATGTTAAGAAACATTGAAATTTAGAATTTTTTTCATATATTTTCATTTTTATCGCTTAAAAATACATTTTTACAGCATTTATAGGAAGAAAATATTTTCTAGTTATAAGTATTTTGAAGTAATAGAACTTTATCTTATTTTCATTGATTTAGTGACATTTTTCATGGAAAGTATGAAATTACACTTTTTTTATTAACTAAAAAATATTTGAATACATTAATTAATAGTTCATTTTAATCTTAAAAAACCTATTGAAATAATGTATAACAATTAGTTGAATTTTTCTTTTGAAAGAGATATTAAGTTGTCTTTAATTTAATAAAAAAATGTAACGAAATTACGAAACTCAATTTCATAGTGTAAATGAAATTTCTTCATTATGTTTGTAAAATTTCATTCCTGTAAGAAAATTTTTCATTGGATTAAAGAAAAAAAATTTAATGAAATTGATTCATTAGATTTATGAAGCATAATTCTTTCAGTAAAGGGGGGCATGATTCCCGACTCAAGGTGAATGTTATATGTATCCTCCATTGTTTTTTGACCATATTTCTAGTTGAAATATATGATCCTGTAAGTAACGTGATGCTTCATGACGGTTTTCGTGCACGCTTAGAAAGGGTGTGTCATCCGCAAATGTTGAAGTTTGTGTGTAATTGTGTGTTGGCATGTCCGAAGTATAAATTAAGTATAATAGAGGGCCCAGAAGGCTGCCTTGTGGGACTCCAGCGCCAATTGGCTGAGGTGAACTTAAGAAGTTTCCTTCTTTAATAATAAATTGACGACCGAATAAGTAGCTTTCTAATAGCTTGAGTGTGTTTGCTGGTAAATTTTGTTTCAATTTATGTAATAATCCCTCATGCCAAACTTTATCAAAAGCTTGAGAAATATCGATAACAGCTTTGATATATTTTAAAGTAAGCTTATAGGCCTATATGACTCAATTTTTGTGTGATCCGTTTATGACATTTAAAAATATTTTCAAGCAAATAAATTTTCATTAATACGATTTCCGTATGACGTGCTAAATTCCCAATTTTTCATATTTGATAAATACACTGAAATTTATTGTTGAGGGAAAGCTAGCTTCTATGCGCATTTCACTGGTTGCTTAGGCCAGCTCATCAGGAAACCTTTTCCTAAGATTTTAGAAAAGCTAAAAATATTGTACGAATAAAACCCCAAAGCGAATAAGAATTTTAAACACTCAAAGTCTTACTCGTAAGTAACAATATCAAAGCTTAAACAAAACACCAACAATAAACAGTGAGTTTATCTTTTCTTACATCCCCTTACAATTGGTTTGGTTCTTTCCGACTCGAATTGTAGTTGTAAGTGGGTAAAAAGAAAAAACAAAATTAAAAAACAAATTGTTTCATTCTATTGTTTTCGTAAGAAAACAACAAAAAAAAAAAAAACAATTTGCCAATTCAGTCTTCTGCACGGGCACATGCGAGTATATTATCAAAGTTATTTACGGGAATACAAAATTTATCATTAATACGATTTCCGTATGACGTGCTAAATTCCCAATTTTTCATATTTGATAAATACACTGAAATTTATTGTTGAGGGAAAGCTAGCTTCTATGCGCATTTCACTGGTTTCTTAGGCCAGCTCATCAGGAAACCTTTTCCTAAGATTTTAGAAAAGCTAAAAATATTATACGAATAAAACCCCAAAGCGAGTAAGAATTTTAAACACTCAAAGTCTTACTCGTAAGTAACAATATCAATAATTTTCAATTATCAAACACCAGCAGATTGGTCCGATATGTTTTTCGTCTTTATATGAACTCCCTTAATGTATATAGGGAACATGAGGAGGAATAAAATGACAATGAGGATGAAAAAAATCGTTCTATGAAATCGATAACTTTTTTCCAAGGCAGTTATCGATTGATAAACCTCTTTTTTAATACTGGGAGGCAAAAAAAATATGCTAGCCTTAATAAATTGGCAAAAACTCCTCCTCCTCCTAAAATGAGTTTGTTTTAGACGGAAAAAATAAAACTCCTAAAATGAGTTTTGTTTAAGACGGAAAAAATAAAGCTTCTTCACACTGTTATAACACACTCAAACCCATTTGATTCTACATGAAATTCACGTTGTTTCAACTTGAAATAACTTTCATTCAACGTGATTCGGATTGTTATTTCAATATAAATTACATTTTGCTCTAACTTTACTGCAATGTTAAATTAACATGTATTATAGTTATTTTGAAAGAAAAAAATGTTGTCCGCAAGTTATTGTAAATTCAGGTTGAATTAACATGAAAAACGTATAAAGCAAAATCACCACCGAAAAATTTTAAATCAACCTTGTTTTCTACGTTTTAAACTTGATTTTTTTCTGTGTGCACGAATCTATTCTAACATGAGGAGTTTTTATGTTTAAATTTTCCGGATAACTTTTATTTACGGTCCCTGGTTTTAACATTGATATATAATTACTTTTATTTTAGTCTAATGTATTTAATTAATACGTACTAATAAACTTGAGCCTATTTTACTGTAAAGTACCCTTTTTATGACACTTTTTCGACATTTTCAACGGCAACCCTGTTGTCAAATACTTTTCATGCAGGCGAATCTACTCGTCGTGTACGTGTGCTGCACGTAATATTCGCCGATATATCTAAATTTTTTTATTTTAAATCCAGCATTGTCGGTATCACACATACTACCACAAAGCTTGATGAATGAGTATTTTGATAAGTGTTTTCGGGCCTTTAGTTCTTATTTGCAATAACATATCCAGTTTTAGTTACCTTCCCTGAAAAATTTCTAAGAGAGTAATAAATAAATATTCAAAATTAAAATTTTAGTAAGATTTTATAAAACTTTCTTAATTCAAAACAATAAAAATCACAATTTTCCTAACTAAAAAAACTCCTTTCCCGTACCGGGAATCGAACCCGGGCCTTCCGGGTGAGAGCCGGATATCCTAACCACTAGACAATACGGGATACTTGTGGTAGAAGCAAATTTTGATACTTGAATAAAATAAGTTTTTCTTAATGAAAAATTAAACATTAGGAAATACATATTTATTTTTAAAGATTTATTCTTAAAAATTAGACAAAAAAAAAAAACTTATTTACAAAAGGTACTTTGCTTAAATGAAAAACGTACATGGAAAAAATTATGTATTCATTAAATCACCAGAACTTATGGCTGAACCAAGAAAAGATTGCATGATCTCGCCCAAGCCATAATTTACTTAGACTTTGTTTAAAAAAATGTTTCTTTTTTTTAAGAAAATTTTACTTACTACGAGGGTCGAACTGGAAAATCAAATTATTTGAATAAATTTCTATAAAGTACTAGAATAAAACCGCTACTTCGTTAGCGTCTTCGTTTTCTTTGTGGACATATTTTTATTCCAAAGTTTATTTTTCTAGGTTTAAGCTTTAGTAGAACCAAAAAGCTAAAGAAAAATATCAAATTTCCCGTATTTCCATTTTTGGGTACTATATTTTTCCCCCATTAAAGTATCAAAAATTTAAGTATTGTAGTGGCAGCCCATAATTTAGTACGAATATGTCAATGAATGGAGGAAAATGTTTGTAAAAGAAGTACCACAAATAGTTACGATTTTCACCCCTTAAATGTTCGAAAAAGTAACAATTTAGTATACGTATTTTTTTGATAAGTTTCGAATGTGGTATTAACTTTGTTTCTATGTTTATTGGTTCAAATAATAGATGGGGTGGCAAAAAAGTACTAAAATTCAGATTTTACCCGTTTACTCCCTAATAGGGCCGAATTTGGCGAATCTATCATAGCATATATCAATTCTTCTCTAAAAGTTAAAAATTCCATTTTTGATTTTGCCGGAAATCTTTTTTTGTACAACAAAAATGAATTGTGTACTGCCAAATCAAGCATTCGGAATATAACCTTTTTATACAACCGAATCGTCTTACGAGGACTTGAATAATAAGAAGTCATTTGATCAGTGCGATCTACGCCACCCTTAAATTCATTATATCATACAATTTCAATTGGTTCTGACTTTTCTACCCCAAATCGGTTCTTTGTTATAACCATCTGTGGGCTATAGCCGGTGGTAATACATAGGACATCTCTTTTGTCGTACCATTTTGATACATACACCTTTCCTTGTCTTTTCCAAATATACTGACCAGTTTTTAATATCTTTTTTGTCAAGTGCCAGTAGTGTGAGTTTTGAGCAGCAATAAATCATTAGATAAATTTATATTATAATAATAATTGTCCAAAAATAGGTAATGACCCTTCCCAAAGTATGGAGTAACAAGCCGATTAACAATTGCGTCGATTTTTGAAACTTTCGTTGGATCTGGTTGTTTACCTTTATAAATTTCAATATTTAAAACACAGCTGGATGAGTCGCATAGTTAAAAGAATTTTATTCCAAATCGTGCCCTTTTCGATTAAATGTATTGACGGAAAACGAGTCTACACTAATGGAGAAACAACGATTCATCTAGCACAATTTGCTCAGAGGGCCAGAAAGCAGCTTGAAAACTCTGATTTATCAATTTTACGAAATTAGATATTTTTGCCATATGGGACTCGCCTTAGCAGTAAGACATCTCAAGATTTGTTCGAACCTTTTGCCGGACATTGTCGCAGAGAATGCCGGGTGATAGTATAGTGCCGATTTCGAAAATAATTGACGAATCTTTGGAACATTTATTTGCCTTTGAAGTAGACACAAACCTAAGAATTTCAACATTTCAGGACGATGAACGGGTGAAAATTTCATCATCCTTTTGAATCTGCTACCTCTCTGCTGGTTACTTAATTGAAGTCCGTATTCATTCGTACAGCGAATAAGTAGGTCCAGTAGGTTGTTATTATAGGTTTGATTAAAGACATCAATTGGAAAGGATGTATCACTTATTTCGATTTTTATACCAGACGAAGTAAAATCGAAATTAAAATTTGGTATCTCGCTAACCGTTTCGTGCCAATCCTTGTCATTTTCATCCGCTTCCACATCGTCCATTTCGGAGTCAATATTTTCATTGGCCTCTCCATCGCTGTCAATCACTATCAACGTCGTCTTCACTTGATGATGAATTTTCCATGATGTAGTTCGAATTGTTGTAAATGTTCTTGTCGCTTTTCGTTCGCCATTTCTATAGCTTAATTTATTTCAAAGCAAAAATAACAAAGAAAAAAAAGAGGAAAAAAAATAAACCTTACCAAAAATATTAGGTCCTCACGCAATGACTCTTTTTTGGAACTGTGCAAAAATACAAACAACTATGTCGGCTATAGACGACGTGATATTTTTCACCCACTCACGAAAATTTCCGTTATAGTTAAACAAAAAAAATCGAATTGGGGCACTAACTTAAATCTGATTGCTTCTGCAGTGGCACACAATATGCTTCTACATATAAAACCAATGCAGTTGACGTCGCCTATATCCAACGTGTTTATATGCGATTTTTTTTCTATGTCGGCATATACCGACGTGTCAAATTTAATCCATTCGTAGTGTCGACTTATGCCGATGTGTCCGCGAAAGGGTTAACTAAATAATTTTAACAAATAGAATGTGGAAATTTTTTACACAAAACAAGCAAATCGTTTTTAAAGATAACTTTAAATACATTTTTTGGTAGTTAAGTTATATAAAAAAGCCGAAAATTCATTGGATTTTACGAAGTTCGCGGTTGGATTTTTGACACAATTAAAATTAAATGAACTTTTCGTTATTTTAAATGACATTTTCATTTAATTTTACATACAGAGGACTTTAACTTAATCAACGGACAATTTTAAATGCAACTAAAAATCCGTATTGTGTCCTTTGATTAAATGTAAGAATCAGTTAAAAAAAAATTTGCTTTGAATTTTAATTGTTTAATTATTTAATAATGAATGAAGAAGTATTCCCTTCTTAAATAAACTACAGTCCGTTACTGTAATAATATTGTGAGTGTAATATACATTTGTTGTCTAAAAAGTAAATATTCTTTGAAAGTATATTTGTTTAACAAAAAGTACTTTTTTAAAGAATCTTTTTATCTATAAAGGTGCTTGAAAAAAAACATAATGTCCTGTTTTCACAACACAATTGATTGAACGTGTAGTAAAATTTATATGAAAAAAAACCTCAAAAAACTGAGAACACTTGTGTTGTAAAAACAGCACATAAGTGTGATTTCAAAAAAGGTACTTTTTTAAATGTTTGAAAATTGTTGGTTGAAGTATGTTGGAAAGTCAGGATGGCCGAGTGGTCTAAGGCGCTGCGTTCAGGTCGCAGTCTACTCCGTAGGCGTGGGTTCGAATCCCACTTCTGACAAATTCAAGCTTTTTAGGTAGAAGGCAATTAAAAAAAAAAATTTAATTTTAATTAACAAAAAATTTAAAATTTTAATTAAAAAAAATTTTAATTACAAAAATTTAGAATTTAAATTAAAAAACTTTCAAATTTAAATTAAGAAAAATTTTAAAGTTTAATTAACAAAATTTAAAATAAAAAAATTTTAAAATTAAATTAAAAAAATTTTAAATAAAAAAATTTAAATTAAAAAAATTTTATTCTTCCCGTACCGGGAATCGAACCCGGGCCTTCCGGGTGAGAGCCGGATATCCTAACCACTAGACAATACGGGATATTTTATTTTAAATAACTAAAAGCTCTACAAAAACTTTGTTATCTAAAAATAAATCTAAAAATTTATGTAATTCGTAAGAAAATTAACACTTTTAAAACAAACCTTGACTTTTTTATGCAAATGATTAAATATTTTTTTCGATTTATTTCTCATTACAGTGATACATTGGTTTAACTACCCCAGCCAGCCAAAGGCTAATGATCTTGAAATGGTGTAAAAAAAAAAAATACACTTCAGCCAATGTACAATGCACACTACATAAAAGGTAATTCATGAAATGCATTTATCAGCCAGTGGATGAAATAAGACACACACAAAATAATTACCAATGCACCAACGTACAATGAAAAGCCCACGCTAAAAATTATTCAAAAAAAGTTTGTTTAAAACAAAAAAAAAAAAAAAACAAAAAATAAACTTAAATAAAAATTCGTGTTAAATACTAAAATTACTCAAATACTAAAATAATTTACTGTCAGCCAAGTTCATTGAGTGCATGAGTAATAAAAATTAAAAAAAAAGTTACAAACACAATTTAAATGCCAGCCGGTGATTTTTGTTTCTTCTTTTTCATAAAATAAAAATTACACAAAAATAAATCCAATAAAAAAATACTAAAATTTGTAAACACCATAAATTACTAGCGGCAAACAAAAGGTGAAAAGCGATTTTTTTGCAGTTATTTCTGCACTCCTTCCTTCACTGGTTCTTCAGTCTTTAAAAGCCACAAATGGTCAGTTGAGTACTTTTTTTTTTCTTAAACAGTCGCTTTTATTGTATTCGAAGCCGCGGCCTGATGGCGGCGTCGTTTATCTTGATAACGATAGAATCTCTTGTTAACAAAATGAACGTTTTGTATATGAACCCCTTACAATAAAAAAAGTGCCAAATGCAATTTACACAAAACTATCGAAATGAAAATCCTATAGACAATAAAAGTGGGTCAAAGCTGCAAAATGTGATTTTTTTTATTTGTGCAATTTGAAGGCGTTAAAAATAACAAAGAAATATAAATCGATTTGTTTCTGGGTGAAATAATAGAAATACAGTGTATTGCAATGACAAAACAAATTGATGTTTTTGAAAAATAAACAAAATAATAAAACATTTTTATAAATTTCAAAAGATTTTGTTATTCGTGCTTAATTCCCAGTTTTTATTATTGATAAAAACACTTGAAATTTACTGTTGATGGGATAAGCTATTCCTATGCGCATTTCACTGGTTGCTTAGGCCAGATCATCAGGAAACTTCATCCATAAAGATTTTGGAAAAACTAAAGATATTAAACCAAATAAAACTGTTAAGCGTATAAGACTTATAGCAACAGTTCTACTTGTAATAATATCAAAGTTTAAACAAAACACATCAACAATAAACAGTGGGTTTATCTTATCTTACATTCCCCACTACAATTAGTTGAAATTCTCTCAACATTAATTGTAGTTGTAAGTAGGTTAAGTAGGTTTTTATAAATATTAAAATTTCAAGTTAGTGAAGTATTGATTACGCCATCGCCCTGGCAGTTCGAGTCCATATTTGTATACATCTCAAAAGCGCCAGCCTTTGCAAACTGGAAATTTTGCTCCTGTGTTTTTGTTAAAAATGAAATATTATTAGAATGCATAATTAAAAATAAATAAATACATCTGTTTTTGAAAACTATATTGGGGGATATGATAGGATAAAATTTCAACTGCCATTAAACATGGCCAATATGAGGGCTTTGCTATAGTAACTTAACACAAGTCTTTTCAAATCATAAATTATACTGAAAAGACAAATCAATCCATCCGTACTTAAATCAAGCCGAAGCGGTGCCAATAACACGGTAAGTACGGATTTCCCCAAATCAAGTACAGAATGCTTGACTCAAGTATGGATTTTGCTAGTACCCGTACTTCAACTAATCCGATAACGGGATCGACTTAATTAAAAGTGAGATAAAATGTATCTCAAACTGTGCTTGATTCAAGAATTTCTAAGTGGGTTTAATCTCGATTCGTACTTGAAATAATCCGAAAGTGAGATTAGAATATGGAAATTATTGCTTCTTATTTAACAATGTAAACATGAAAATTTTGAAAGTGATTCCATTTTGTATTGTTTTACTTTTTAATGTTATTCGTACTTAAAATTTTAAGTACGACTCGTACTAAAATTAAGTAGAAAAAACTTTAATTTAGTACTTTTATTCACCCTTAATACACTTACGTTGAAAAACACATTTTTCAAAAATACTTTAATTAAATTTAAAAAAAAAAAATTGTTATTCGCAACCATATTACAGTTTAATTAGTCCTTCTTCAAGAGGGCACAACTATATTACGGTTGTCTCTGAACATGTTATGGTAAGAATTGACAGTAATTTGTTCACCATTAATAGTTGTGCGATTGTTAATTTACTCTTTTCTAAGAGAAAAAATGTTATTTGTCAAAATGTTCAAAGTCAAAAAGTTTTCCCGTACCGGGAATCGAACCCGGGCCTTCCGGGTGAGAGCCGGATATCCTAACCACTAGACAATACGGGATACGTTAATCAACATCAAATTGTTGTACAAAAGTGCGTTACAATAAATAACAAAATTTATTACTAGAATTTTTGTGGCTCTGAAACGAGGGGAGGTGGACGCTCATCGAGCTCCAAGTGGGGAAAAAGGAAAAAATTGGCAAAAACAAACTCCATTACTTCTACAGAGTCACTCCTAAAGGGGAAAAAGTCCTAAAGGTCATACATTCTAGCCGCTGCAGGGGCAAAATTTAAGAATTTATAAGGGCGCCCTCTAAAAAGTAAAGTTAAGGGGTAATTATTTTGGAGAAAATTTTAAGAACAGAAATCATTTTTACCCCATACGAGGCAGTTATGGGACTTTTTCAATAAATTTCTTGAATGTATTGCAATTTTGTATGGGAGCCCCCTTTAGTGAAGGAGATAGCGGGCAGGTATGTTGGAAAACAAAAGTTCGGGATAGCAAATAAAGTAGGGTCGGTCAAACATTTTACCAGTCTAGGGGCATCCTTGGAGCTTTGGGGTAATTTTTTTTTAATTTTATACAATTTTAAACTGTGTTTGTGAGCCCCCTTTAAGGAGTGGAGATATAAGGAGACACGTTGGCTGTGGTTTGTACACAAAACTGCCGAAAGGGTGATTTCAAAAATGCGACTCTAAAGGCTTATTCACCTTCAGCCTGCTAGGGATATCCCAAGGTGCTGTTGCTTGTCAACAGAAGCTGCTGTATTTGGAGGAGGGTAGATCTCTCCAAATACTGGTTTCCGCCGAATTCTTACCCTTTTAATTGCCACCCAGTGTAAAGAAAGTCCCAATCACGCAAGGGAGCATCAGTAAGCGCATTGTTTCCATCCAGTGTTATTGAACACCATGGGGTTAGAGCGACCCGGCAGGCACCGATGTAAAAAGATCGAAAACATTGTTGACCAATGTTTACAATAAACGTTTAAAATTTCTCAAAAAAACCCGTATTTTTAATTTATATTTCCAACAATTGAAGCACAGCCGCGAATAACGTTTAAAGTTACAAAATAATTATTTTTCAGGAGAGCAAAATAACTTTTTTAACAGGCAAGATTATTAATTTTTTATTTTTTTCTTTAGATTATTAAAATAATGACAATAAAAACTTTTATGCAAAATATCAAGAAATTCAAAATTTTAATTACATGCAAATTTACTGTTTATAACTTTTTTTTTAGTGAAAAAACGTGGAAAAACGTTTCTTATCCACAATCGCGATGTCATTCAAAACGTTATTTCACTTTCAAAACCATTTACTTTGTATCATTTTGTAAGTAACTTACAACGTTCTTCCACTTGACTCTTTGTATGTCAGTTGAAGACGTTAAGTTGCATAATTTTGGGCGATTTAAGGTTTTAACAGTGTAAGGGAGTAAGTTAACGGTTATCGTCAAAAAAACAGTTTTAGCAAAAAGTGGCTTTTACAGCGTTATTCGCGGCTGTGCTTCACTTATTCACTTTTTAAGTCATAATTTTTCATATAACAAAAACCATGGAAGCTAGCTTTCCCTCAACAATAAATTTCAGTGTATTTATCAAATATGGAAAATTGGGAATTTAGCACGTCATACAGAAATCGTAAAAACCAGAGAATTTTTATATAAAAAACCCTATTGTATTTGTAAAATATATTTTCTCATGTTTTTTATAGATTTTTTTAATAACTGAAAATTTTAAAATTAGCTTCAACCACACACATTCATACATAAACTCAGTTTTATTTTCTTAGATTTAATAATTAAAAGAATTAGGTACAATGTACATAAAAAACAAATGTAGATGGCAAAATCTGAAACTTAAAAAAATGATCAAAAACTTGTCGATACAAATTTAATAAAATTTTTTTTACATAACTTAGATGCTGAAAAAACACAGATTTTATAAAAAAGTGACATGCACATCGTTTAAAAAATAAACAAAAATACAAAACAACTAAATTTAAATAATATTTACGCAGACAAAACAACAAAAAGAATTAAATTCATTCATAATAATAATAAGAAGAAAAAAGCATTCAAAAAAAAAAAAAAAAAAACAAAACAGAGAGAAGACAGAGTAAAAAATAAGAAATACTCTTGGTATTAGAAACTTTAAACAAAAAGCAAAATCCAATAATGAATTCATCACATTTGGTCACCCCAATAAATACCCATCATCATCACAATACCCACCATCCACATACGACACCAACAAACACAACTTCTTATACCACAAAAATGCCCACATCGAACAGCAACAACAACAACCAAAATACAAATACAATCCACAATTACCACTACACAAATGAGCAACAGCAACAAAATGCCGCTCTCTTTGGTTCCAATTCAATAAACAACAAATCGATTTTCTCCACCACAACAACAGCAAATACCCAGAGTAGCACACCAACAAATACTAACGTCAACAATGTGGGGGCTGGTCTTTCGTCTGCGTCGACCGCGTCGTCTTCATTGCCTACCACTACATCGACATCGTATAAATTTGCGCCTGCACGTAGACTAGCTGCTAGGCAGACTTTACGTTTGGCCATACCCAAACAACCGGGTGATTCAGCACAACATTCTCATTTGAATTCAACAGCACCAGCCTCAACGGGGAATAGTAATGCAACACAGTTTAAACATTCTTCACCCTCACAACTGCCACCAGCTCCGATTCTCAAAAGAACTCCTATTCATACCCCAAATTTCTCTTCAACTTCTACATCTTCTTCAATAAATTCCCATATTCCAAAGTCAGCATCTCCCTTGGAGTCTCATAATTTACCAACCGTTTTACATCATTCTAGTACACCGATTAGTACTGCTACTCCCTCGAGTGGGGGTAGTAGTAAATTTTTAAGGGTCCGCAATCCCAGTATTACATTGAGTTCTTCGGATGTTTGCAATAATAGTGATTTATTCGCTTTCGCCAAGGAGTTTTCATCCCCAGCAGTGGGAGGGGGAGGTGAGTTTATGATTTGTCTCTGTAAAAGAAATAGTTTTTATTTAATGAATTCTTCGTTTACAGATCACTCCCCGATATTTGCCGAAATTGCCTCTTCAATATCACCCTCAACAGCAAGTTCTGGCTCCCCAACAAATCACTTGAGCCGTTTGTTTAATTTAAGCCCTTCGACTTTAAGGAGTTATGGAAATGTAAGTACAGTTCATAGTTTAAATAAAATGAAATCGATTTGAAAGGTTATAAAATAAAAGTTTTCAACTTTTACATTTTAAAAATATCGCTTTCAAATTTAGTGGAATAATCTAGTTCCGAACGGGATAAATTAAAGGCTTTGACACATCTTTAAATAATAAGAAACACGGAAAAAAATTCCATGTAAAATCGTCGAACACAAAGAGAATTTAATGTAGAATCAATTTGATTCGAGTGTGAAATACAAGAAAGAATAAGCTTCATATGTATTTATTTTAAAATAATTGTAAACACTTTCCCACGGAACTTTAGAGAGAGGGCGATAATATTATTATTTATTTTCTTATTACACAGACATGTTTTACTTTTGCTGTAGTATTCCATTTAAAATGACAACAGCAGAATGACCCGATATGGTTTTCGTCATCATCCTGCTCTCAAAATTTGATTTATTTAACTTAATAAATTAACAAAAAGGACACGGGAATTTTTCTTCTTCTTATATATTATTTTTTTATGTTTTTCTTTTTGTAGTGTTGTTGTTGTTTCTACACAAAACAATTAAAACAGGATTTTATGGATTCAATATTGAACAATGCTATTTTAATAGTTTTTTTCATTTAAAATTAATATGAAACAATTTAAATATAATTTAAAATAGAGTCCACACTTTTGCAGAAATTTGCTATGACTTCATTATACAGCCAGGCCTCGATTATCCGTGATCCGGTTAACCGGTTACCCCGATTAACCGTGATGGCCAAAGATCAGTCTATTGTTTTTTGCTTGCAATGTTTTCAAATTGTTTGCTTCGATTAACCGTGATTACCTCTATTATCCGTGATGGCAGTTGAAAATTATTAGACAAAAAACATTACACGACTTTTTTTTGTGAAATTGTATTCTTTTTTTGCTTAATGTCCTTTTTTGCCTCAAGTTTTCAGTAGAACATTTAATGTATACATACTTATTTAATTCAAAAATGTACATAAGCTTCTTGAATTAATTTTTTTTAATGTGAACATGTATATACACCAATGTTCACTTGTTAAATAACAAAAATATTTAAAAAAAAAAACTGTATAATCAAGATTGTTATTCGATTAACCGTGAAAATTGATTATCCGTAATGCTTCTGGTCCCGACCATCACGGAAAATCGAAAAATGAAATATAAAATGAAAATATTGCGCAATGTAAATTTAACCTATACATTGGTATTTTTCCCGTGTGGAGTACTTACTTGGTATCTTTAATTTTTGTTTTACATCTTTTGTCCTAGCCATAGTGACAAGTTGAAATACAAAAAAAAAAAATGATCTTCGAGTAGCTTTTGATATGGTCTGAAAGTCTTCTTTGTGCAGTTTATTTTCCTAAAACGATACCAGGGAAACAAAACAACTTTAACAGACTCTTTAGAACTTTAAAACGTTTTACTTTTAATGGCTTGAAATCACTTGGGTTGCTGGTATATTGAAAGTGTACCAAACTTCCTAGTCCTTACAAGATGATACATTGTTTTATAATTTAATCATCCTTAACGTAGTTGTCGTAGGCGTTCTTAGGCGAAAATTTATACTAATGCGCTGTCGTGATTAAACAACCTTACAACCGTTTTTGCAACATTTGCAGTTTTTAAACAGTGTCGATTTGTTGTCGGGTTTGATAACAACGATACTATTTCTTAAAAACGCCTTGCTTTCGCCAACCACGATAAGAGTTATTGACTTCACTTGATATGCACGTCCATGATTGTCAATTGATTTCATCCCTTTGAGGCCTCAAGTCATTGGTTACCATGAATCTAGACCGTTCCCAGAAAACATTGGTTGGCGAAAACGTTTCCATGAAGTTTTCGCTCGCTTTAGCTTTAAATACTAACTTATCAAATGGCGTTTCCCAAAGATTTCGTCATGATTTTTCTTCACTTTGAATGCCGATATTTTGCTTATCCACTGGCGTACATCAGGCTAAGCCAAATTTGAGTCTCATTTTAAAGCAGAATATTGCGATAAAAAAAATGGATTGACCTTTCAGAACTAAACCGCAGTTCACGAAACAAATTCCTAACATTTTCAAACATGATAAATAAATAAGGAGCGATATTTTGATTGAAACTAATAACAAATAAAAACCAGGGCTGTGGAGTCGGAGTTGAGGTTTTTGTGCCGGAGTCGGAGTCGTAATACCCACAAAAACTCGCGACTCCGACTCCAAAGTTTTTCGGCAAAAAAAATATAAAAAAAATTTTCCAAATAAAAACTATTCGAAATTGACGATGCAATATTTCAAATATCGATTTGAAATTTTTAAGAACCATTTTTATGCTATATTTAACCATTTAAAAGCTAATGCATTAAAAAAGTTAGAGTGCTATATTGGGATGTACCGAATCTTTGACACCCTCCACCGACAGTTAGAATATATGAGAGCTTTAAATTATTAAACAATCTTTATAAAACGGAAGTCTTTTATTTCTAGCAATTTGAACTAACTTGAATAATAAATCATGATTCGTAACAGTTTATGCCGAACTAAAATGATTTTCAGGAGGGACATTTATATAATCCCATGGCAGCCATGTCATTTATCAAGTATTCCCTTTTTTTGCAAGTTTCTTGAGATGCATAATTTAAAATTTGCAGTATATTGGATACAAATATTAAGTGATGTTTTCATGTTATTGAATGGTCTTGTATTTTCTCTGTTCTTTATTATTTTCATTGTGTTAACTTCTTCGTAAAGATCCCAAATTTTTTTTTAGATTCTAAAATAACTTAAGCACTAGATTCATCTGAAGTTAATGTAATAGATCTTGGGGTTTATTCTTTAAAGTTTTATGTTGCACTTTTTAATGGTCTGTTAAAAAAGGTCGATTTTGATAACGACTTTCTTAAACATGTCAAAGGTCTTGCACCTTTTTATGTAATAAGAGGTTACCAATTGAGTATTTCTCAATTATGTGCTATTGTGGCAAATTTAGTATATTTGAGTGATATTGAAACAGTTAATAATGAATAGCTTGAGCTTTAATTTTTAGGAAAATAATTAATAGAAAGAGCATACGCGAGGGCGTATTCAAAATAAAAACATTTTTAGATTTAATTTTTATATATTTAAAAAAAAAATTAATTCTATATACTTTTTTTCATTTAATTATTTAACAGTAATATAAAAAGCATTACAAAATGTTGGCAATTTTGTAAAACAAAAGTTTTTTTTTTCAGAATTAAGAGCTTTTTTTAAAAACATAAATTATGGACATATCATCACGAAATCCTGTATAGTGATTTCCGTAATTAAAAATCTAAATGGAACAAATTTCAATTAGAGTTTTTTTTTTCCCGGACTTTTTCATCCCGCTCCATATAAATAATACAAAGTAAACTTTGTTATTAATTAATAAAAAAAACTTTTGTAAAAAAACGTAAGGGAACTTGTTTACAAAGAAAGTAAAAGAAATGGTTCAATACTAAAAAATTAATTGAAGATTGAAATAGGAACTTGAATTATTATCACCTCACGCCTTTATTCCCTATTATTATGCTTTTATTCAGTATTATTATGCTCTGGATACAAGATAAAAGATAACAATTTAATTCATAAAACAATAATAAAAACACAATTAAAATGGAGGTACTCAAGATATGAGATCAAATAGTTAATTAATAAAATAGATAAAATATTTTAAAGAAATATATAACATTTTTTATGACTTATTATCATGTTTCCGAAAAATTTCGTTTATTTTTTACCCAGGTTGGACAAATATTAAAAAGTGCACCGTTGTAGCATGCTTCGGATTCACAATCAGAAGTAATTTTTTCTTTTTTATAAGCAACGTCTATTTCAGTCAAATGTATGTCAAGGTTGATGCAAAAATAGCACCAACCGGACTGCTTCTTACAAACCTTTTCATTTCAATAGGTCCATTTGTAATCTTTAGGACAATGTCTTTTTCAAGTTGTATGTTGTAGTATCTTACACGAGTTTCCAAAATGTTATTTTATTTCGGTTTTCCCGCACTTCACGCGTATGTAAATTAACACAAATTGAAATTGAAAATTTGTATTTATCACCTAATAAACATATCGCTCCTTCATTGCATCATAGTCATATGTATCTCAAAAATTGAAGTAACTTTAGCAAAGTTTTCTTTCATACCTTCTCGTATTATATCTCAAACTGAAACGAAGTTATAGCAAAATATATCTTTAAATCGGTACATTTTGAAAACTGTAACCGCATTTTGCCAAGATCGTTTGTTTTTGTAGATATGACTATGTTGCAATTAAGAAGCGATATGTTAAGGTATCTCCTATTTTTAAGACTTGTTCATGGACAATGAAACTTTACTGCCTGCATGTTATTTTGAATTAATGTACTTTATTAACTCTTCACTTCACTAAATTTAATAATTATCAACTGGAGACATTGATTTAAATACATGTACTCACTTCTTGCAATTGATCTAATTCACAACCCATCCACAGATGCTAATTTTTAGAGAATAGAAAACTAAATTTCAAAGTATAAATAGCTATTTTCTGAAATTATGAGGAATTTTTTATTTCCCGGGATCCCGCAAGAAAAATCCCGGGAAAACGGGAAATAAAATAATTGAAACGGGACGGGAAATCCCGGGAAAAACCCCTAATTTCAATACAGTTGTGAAATTTGTTTTAGCGCTAAAAGTGCTTTTCAGAAAGCTGCTTAATATGGGATCTTAGGTAAATATGGACCGATAATAAGAAAATTGCATGGTATTATTTCTATCCATATGTACCTAAATTGGACCAAATTGTACAATATATATAGCTGCTACGGTTTTATGTGTATTCAAATAATTTACTAGAGTGAGCATTATATAGAAAATTGTGGACCGATCGTCTAGAAATTTTATAGCGTGATAGTGCCAAATTGCATTACAATAGCATTAGTTATTACATTTTTAACGAACAAAACTGTTTTCCGAGGGTAGGCTTTATATGGGGCCTAGGGTAAATTATGGACCAATCTTTACGAAAGTACATTTAAATATGATAGCAATATTTATTACGGTTTTAGAAGTATGTTATGGCACCTTTTAAGTAAGTTTTTGTAACAAAATTGTCAATTTTTAAGGGTGGTGGTTCTACATTTTGATTGATAACTATGATCCTACTGATCGGATTTTGGCTGGATTTTACTCCTAAACTGCTTAGGATAACTAGAAGCCATTTGACACCAAGATTGAACTTTTGTTTTAAGTTTTTCGAAAGTGCGCGTATTTTGAACAGAGGAACAGACAGACATGGCTAAATCGACTTAGAATTACTCAAGAAACCAGGGGTATTAGATGCATAATAAAAAAGTTTTACATGGAATGACAAACGGTAACTACCCTTTTTTAGGGTAATTTTGGGCCGCAAAATTAAATTTTAATTTTATTTAAAAAACAGTAATTTAAAGAAATTTGGATTTTTAGTGTCTATACACACTCAGATATGTATGAATGTTTAATAATTTTAACGTTTAAGAGGTGATTTTAAATTTAAAAATAGATCAGTTTTATAACAAAAAATTAAGAACATAATGTTTTTAAAGTGATAAGTCCAATTAAAAAAATTGAAATTATGCTTGTGTAGTTATTATTAATTTTATATTAAACTTTTTGTTTGTTTAAAAATCAACAATATTTATTTAACTATAGTTTTCGGATTATTTTAAGTACGGATCAGGGATTAAATGGTGCTAAAGTTAAATGCATATGCTAAGGCACTTGAATAATCCATATTTGAATCAAGCATACTGTACTTGATTTAAGAAAATCTGTACATTGACACAGCTTTGCCTTGGTTAAGGATGGATTGATTTTTCTTGTGACTGTAACAATTCAAAAATTATTATAGTACATAACTTTTTTAATTTTATAATTAAATGAATTAAACAAAACATTTTTTTTTTTTAATGTTTTTCATATACATATGCACGCTAAGCGTATTAAAAAAAAATATTTTGAGTTGAATGAATATACATATATGTATGTATGTACCTAGTTTATTCACAATTATTTTACTGCCATATTCATAAAAATACAATAATTTTGCTTAAAAATGTATATTAAACAACAATTTGTAATCAAATTTTTTCTTAAAACACATTAAATAAATTTAAATAAATGGTTTATGAATACTGCTCTTATGTGCTGTTTCCAAATGACAGGCGATGGACTGAGTGATTTTCATATAAATTTTACTACATAATCAATCGCCTGTCATTTGAAAACATCACATTAATGTTTGCGTACGGTAATTTCTTCTCAAAAACGGTAATTTGTAGAAGGCCGTACGGCAATGAAAAAATAAAAGTTAAAATCACTGAGTCTCATATACATTTAGCATCAAGATTATAGTCGGAGTCGGAGTCGGAGTCGCACTTAAAAAATTTCAGCGTTTGGCGTCGGAGTTAGTACTTTTTTCGGACGACACCACAGCCCGGATAAAAACGAATAAGAAAGTATATAGAAGATCACGTCCGGCAATATGATAGCCTACACCACAGTATTTGAAAACTAATGGTTGTTTTCAATATAATTTCTCACTCACTCACTTGTTTTAATTTTCTAAAAACAGGAAGTAAATCTTCTATCGAATTAATTTTTCAGGTGGCGTTGAAGGCACAGATGTGCTGCTTTTTGTACTAAATTAGAGAGAGGAATGTCAAAAGTTACTTGTGTTTTTGACATATCGACCAACGAAATCAACAAATAAAATACAATGTTGTGTTTTTGGTGTTGTTATTTGTTGTAGTATCGCCGCCACCATATACATAAATTCGCCTTGGGTTCTATCCAGGGCTGCCAGATATATTTGAGAGGAAATCGTCAATTGCCTGAGAAAAAATAAAAAAATCGTCTTTTACGTTTCGAAAAATCGTCAAAAAAAAAAAATCGGACAACATAGAATTTAGTTTTTTTAAACTATTTTTGTTCGAGTTTTGTAAAAAAAAAACTTTCAAAAAAAAACATAATTACTTCATACTCACCTAGTACAAACTTCGCTTACTTTTTTAAAATGAAAAGCTTCCTTCACTTATTATTTAGCAGCTTACTTCTATAACTACTTTTTTGCGGATGTAGGAAGCCAAACAAATAATGACTTACTTTTGAATGCGTTCATTTTAGGACATCCCTTGTAACTCTCATTGGTTCTTTTAGTAGAATTGTAAGTAGTGCTTTTATTTTTTTCTGATTACTCAACACCTTATTTTGAAGTCGAAGTTTTTACTGTGCAGACAGCATTTTCAATCGTGTAAGAGCTTCTGGAAGTCTCATGAAGAGCGTCTTTGATCGTCGATGACAGCATTTTTTAATCGTAGAAGATTCCTCACATGGGAAAAACTGTAACACGACTGAGATTCTTCCATAGCACAACGAAAGGCGCTTCTTCAATCGTTTAAGACGTGGGTAAAGATTATCTTACGAGTCTTTCATTTCAAGAATCATATGAGACTCATGTAGATATTATCTTACTACCCATGAAATGTTCGCCGTATAATTGTTAAATATATTTATACAGAGAGTCGTAAAAGGTTCATCCGATGATGGTTTGACGAAAGATAAACAAAGTGTAAAATTGTTGTTTTTGTACTCTGAAAATAATCATTTAAAGATTTTCTTAAGACTTGCATATTACAGCCGTACCTTACGTTTTTGAATAGAGTTTTGACAGCTCGTTTAATAGTGAAGTTTGCCGCTATAATTAATTGATAATGGCAATTTATCTATTTTTTGGTCAATCTAGCGTTTTTATCACAATTTTATTTATAATTTGTGGGTTTTATCAAACAAGAAAGCTATCACTACTGTTCGTGACACAACGTTAACGCCCTTGCTTTGGTATGGCATATCAGCGTAAAAGCTAAGCGAAAGAAAACGTTCCGCGTTCCGCTCTTGTTAAAATTAAAAACTAACGTGTCAGAAAATTTAATGTTTTATTTAGACTTTGGAGACTAAAAAGATCGTCACTTTTTAGAAAAAAATCAGCAAATCGGCACTTTGCTAATTCCGGAACAAAAAATAGTCAAAATGACGATAAATCGTCAAATCTGGCAGCCCTGGTTCTATCAAACAAAACCTATTTCTAAAAAAAAATACTTCCAAGGTATACCTTGAATACTTCTATTTTTTTACAACATTTTTTTCTACAAAAGTGTCAAAATCTTGAAGGAAAGGAAGTATCTGATATTCATTTTGTTTCAAAATATAAAAAAAAAAATTAAACAGAAAAAAAACTTGCAAAAAAGTGAAAACTTAACAAAAGGGAAAGATGCTTTCAAAATAAAAATCATTTTGTCAGTGAAACTAAAATAATCGAAAGATGTAAAATTAAATACAATGTTATAGAAATTTCTTATGAATATGTTGATTTTTAGGCATTTCTTATGGGAAAATGTTAACATCTTTGCAAATTGATTGTAGATGTTGAAAAGTGTGAAAATGTTATAAGTTTAAAAAAAATTTAATCTAAACACCAGCATAATCAGATGGTTAATGGAAATAAAGACACTATTTCGGAAAGAAGCTTGTATGGGTGTCATGTGAAATTATGGACCGATTATCTCCATTTTCAATGGGCTTGGTCATCTAATTAGAGCCTATGTAACAAATTCCATCGAATTATCTTTAAAATTGCGACCTGTATATTGTGCACAAGGTTTACCATGTCAGCCATCCGGACGGACGGACATCGTTATATGGTGTTCAGATATACACATTATTTATTGACAAAATTATCTTTCTGTTCAGACATACACAATTTAGCTAACTCAATTAGCAATTAACTCAAGCAAAATGTAAACAACTCTTGACATATTTAAAGAATAAACTAAATAAACGTCTGGCTTTTGTGTATACAGAAAAGAGTTGTTAAAATACTGTCTTTACTTTTATTCAAATGTTTTTTTTATTGAATATGAAGAAATATTTAATTATTTCATTATTAAATATGTTTTATTGAGTGCTATTTTGCAAAGTGTAAATTTGATAAATTTTTTCTTTGAATCAAACAAAAAGTTTGTTGACCTAAAATTTTATTTTTAACAAACTGTGTTGTTAAAAATTTTCTTGAGATATTTTTTTCTGTGTACATTTAATTGATGGACCTTTGTTTGGTTGACAGTTCAGTTGCAAAATGCCCAAACACTTTGTTTAGTGAGTTGTGTTTTGCTTTTTTGATATTTTTAATTAGGCTTAAGATAATCAAATTTAATTTTCATTAAATTTTTTTTATGAAGAAAGGAATTTACAACATGAAATTAATTAAAATTTATTGATAATTTTTCATTCTTGACTGCCGCGGGAATCGAACCCTGGCTTTCACGGACAGGTTACCCTTACATGTTTCAACTGCAACCACTCAGTCTCTTCAGAGGGTTTTGCCGTTTACCCTTCACAGCCATTGACGACTCCTGTCAGTCAATAGTAAAAAATAATCTTAAAACCAAATTGTATTTAACCTTTGGTTGATCGAAATTTGCTTTGAATGATTATCTATTTTAATTGATTTTACATGATCTTCCTTACTTCTGTTTTTTCGTACTTTTTGTCAAGAATTCTTCTCGAAGTCCAAAGTACATATTTTTTTTCATTTTTTTCTGTCCTTCTTTTTTCTTGTTGACGTTTTTCAGCACAACTAGAAGGACAAATGTAAACATAGAGCTCGTGCCTTATAAGGCAGTCAAGAATGAAAAGTTGGATTTTTATTTTACTCAATATTATAACAATTTCGTAATAATGAAACAATAACTACATTGAAATTTTATATGGATAAGTGAGTTCAATAATGGCATTTATTGCGCAAAACTTTATTAAGGTGCATATCTAAACACGGTGTAAGATCGCCTCAGAAGCTCTTTCTGTATAATTTCGATATAATTTCAGGTGGATCTAGGACCAATACTTTAAGGTGTTACAAACATCAGCACAAACGCGTTGTGGTGTGGGTACAAGGCTCCACTTTGCAAAAACATTGGGAACCTCTGTGACCACTATGTTAGTTTCTAGTAGCTTAAACCCATATTTGGCTGTTATTATTAGTTAGTTAGTTAGTATCTAAAAACGAACGAGAATAACTTCAAACATGTGTATGTATGTATTAAATGTTAGTTTAAGTATTTAACTAGAAATGGCACTCCCTTACTTTTATGGATTAATTTGTTTTCCTTAATTTAAATACGCAAACAACCAGAGATACACTCATATATTTATTTGCCTTACATTTTTATGGTGTGACTAAATTTGTTGCTTATTAAATTATTAAAAATGTAATAAAGGAGGAAACTGACCAAAACTGCGGCGGAAAAGGGGAAAAGTTTTTTTTTTTTTTTTTACTAATTTTGTTTATTTATGGTAAAAGCAGTCGAATAAATTTATTAATAAAAAGAAAATCTATAAGGAAAACGATTTATTCGGGCAACAAAGTATTCAGATAATCAGTTAACATAATTAATCAGCAGTTGAATATTGAAAAAAGAAAAAGAGATAATAGGGAAAATTGGAAGACAATTATTTTAATGGATGTCAATTTTTTTGAACCCCATAACAAAATGTCGCACAGAGGGACGGCTTCATATATTTTTGTGCAAAAATATTAGGAGTGATCCAAGATTTTTGAAACTTGGCACCGAGCATTACATTGACTAAATTAGGAAAAAAAATTTAATATCATCAAAATCGGCCCTTACAATTCTTATCTATTTTTTCGCCTCGAATTTTTCCTCTCCAAGCAAAAGTCTTCAAATTTGGTGCATACGCTTTCTAGAATAAACAAAAGATGCGTGCCAGATTTCATCAACATCAGCTACGCCCACCGCTTTTATACAAGTAAAAACAAAATAAGTCCAAAAAAATCCAACGTTTTATTCAACTATAATCCTTTTACATCTACTTCTAAATGATGTTTATGAGGTTGACGTCTACTATATACGGATCAGATGATGCAAGCAAACGATGCAAACCATCAGAATTTGTTGAAGTTCTATTGCACTTTCTTTTCATTCTCTTTTCCCTTCTCTCCTAAAAGCTCAAGACTTGACGTGTAAAACTTGACGTGTGTGAACCAGCACTTATAACGAAAACCAACATTATTTACCAAAAGTATCAAAATTAAGAATTTATAACCCTACAAGTTAATTTTTGTAACCCAGGTTCCTGGTGATAGTATAAACAGAAAAAGCTGTAAAGCATCACAACCCTTACAGATAAAAATCGCTTATATCGCGAGCATGGCTAAAATTCGCAAAAAACGCAAAAATTTATTTGAAATCAACTTTTTAACTTTTTATTTTAATTTATTTGAAATCGCTAAATCAGTTAAAAAAAAATTAAAATATCCGATAATAACATAAAAAATTTTGCAAAAATAGCGAAAATTCGCGAAAATTTTTAACTTTTCAAAGAACCCATAAAATTGATTAAAAGTCCCTTTTGACTGTTAGGAATGGCAAAAATTCGTTAAGAATTGCTAAATAAGCCGAAATTCGCAACAATTTGAAAACAGAGGCATGATAGCAAAGTCTACTATTTATTATACATCGTTAAAGCTGTAAAGAATCAGACAACTTACAAGAAAAAATCGCGAACATGGCGGAAATTTGCGAAAAATTGCAAATTTTGAAACAAACCCCAAAACTAATTTGAGTTTGCTTAATCGAAATGCAGAACAACAAAAATGCTTAAGTAATCCACTTTGCAGTGGATTCGGATTCTAAACACACCTAAATAATAGTTTTTATGTTTATTTTTTTTTTTGTTGAAATATGGTCAACCTATGATTTGATAAATGTTAACAAACAAATAAATTAAAAATAAATTTTTATAAAATTTATTGCTAGTTAAAAAGATGAAAATGGATGAAAGTGTTTATATAATCAAGGGTCTAAGGTAGTTATTTTTATAAATTAAAAAAATTCAAGTCACATTAATACCTGGAATTCACGCACTTATTGTGTCTCATTTGACGAATTTACGCAACGAATTCTTGCCGACGAATTCGTCGTATTATGCGAAGTTCGTCCCAGTTGTGTTTATACCATCAGACTTTTGGCCCAGTTCGGTATATAAATAAAGTTACCATATATTTGTAAAAAGGCATGTGAATCGACAAAGAGGTTAATCTTTGCGACTAAGGCCAGTTTTCACAACTTACCGATAGCTAAAAGTAGACTGTGTTCCATTATTAAAACTTTACTTTAACCTAAAGTGAGCGATAAAATAAATTAAGGTTCATACTACCTGGTAGGTTAAAGTAAAGTTGTAATAATGGAACACTTTTTATACGGCCGATTAAATCCTACCTTTAGCTATCGGTAAGTTGTAACAATGGGCCTAACAGTGTTTGAAGATTCTTTTCCAGTGTTATAAATCAGATTTTCTTATTGATTACACTGGTCTACGAATGTCTGACCTTTTAGACTTTTTTTAAAAAAACGATGTTAACTTTTACACATCTGCCCGAGTGTGTGTACATTAGGGTGGTTACAAAAAATCAATGTTAGATTTTCCATCGGGGCAACCCCCTAATATGTGCCAAAGAAATACGAATTTTAGAGAAAAGTCGCTGTTTTTCCCTAATTTATGCTCAATGAGACACGTGTTGGAGTTATCCGATTGGGCTTAAACTTTGTCAATCCGATTTTCTAGGCTATTGGCACATAAGATGGGTGCCCCAAAAGATAGCCCAAAAAAAAATAAAAAATGTACCATATACCTTGTAACCGCCCTAGTGTACATGTCACCCAATATTGGCTGGAGGGCTGTTGTAGGGCATTGACATGATAGTTCTGAGACATGTTATAACTCGATTAAATTGAAAGGGGGTTTCGTCTGTATGTCTGCCTGTTGGTCTGTTTAATTTATTTGTTAGATCTTTTACGTCTGGGAGTATACAAATATTTCTTTAACAATAAAAAAAAAATAATAAAAAAATGCTGTTGCTACTTAAATGTTGTCATAACTTAATACTAGACAGACATTTAAATATTAAAAAAAAAAAAATTATAATAATGAATATGTTAAAAATCTGTTTATATTATCGTTTAACCCCACTGTTGTTTTTGCTTTGAAGTGTTAATGTCGATCAATGTAGCCAGAAGTTGGGAAAAATCCCCACATATGGTTTTTTAGTTTCACTTAAATAGTACCCAGAAAAAAATAAAAATTGATTTAAATTAAAAATTTTACGATATTTATTAAAAAATACTTAAATTTGTAGCAGTAAACAAATTAATAGTATCAACTTAACGTTTACTTCACTTAATTAAACGTTTAATTAACTTGATTAAACGTTTAATTCACTTGATGCATTTTTAATAAAAAATTATTTTATTTTTGATTATTGCTTTAACTGGTGAACAATTTTTGGGAATTTTTTCCTATGTTGCGTAGGGGAATTTGGACATTTGCAACTGTTTGGTAATAGATTAAAGCAAATAAGTTCACGTTCTCCTTAATCTATTACCAAACAGTCGCAGGCGTATTTTAAATTCGCCAATCACGGTAAGGATGATTTTTAAATTCTTTAAAAAGTAGGTACTTTTTTAAAAATGCATTTCTATGGTAGAAAAACGTTATCAAAGAGCCGTTGCCGTCATTCCTAAAGCTTTGCTGGTTCCAAAATATTTTTGTAATATTTCTAATTTTTCAAAAAAAGCTTTCAAAAACGATAATTGGTAAATTATTATTGAAAAATAAAAAATTATCTTCATTAAGATTTTTTTAAATAAATTTTTCCATTATAATTTTGGCTTGTTTAAAAATGGAATTTTTTAAATAAAAAAAAATTGGCAACACTGATGTAGATGTTTGCTTTTTTTTTGTGTGTGTGTGTGTGTACGATTTTATAGTACCATTATAAATTTAATTTTTCAGCACACGATTTTAATAAAATATAAATTTTTATTTGTTTTGTTTTAGTTTTTCAACAAATTTTAATTAAGAAACTGCCAAAAATTGTTTTGACGAAATAAAAATTAAAAAAAAAAATTTGTTCAAACAAAAAAAAGTTTCATTTTCTTTGAGAAAACCAAAATTTATACATAAAAAATTATAAGAAAAATTATGGCCAGAAAATATATTTCTAATGAAAGAGTGAATAAATGCGGGGTGTAGGGCAGAACTTTTTCAAATTCTTCTCAAATATTTGCCATTTATAATGTTTGGATTTTAACTACTAACAGTCAACACGGTGTTTAAAAATAAACAAATGACTTTTATACAAATTATGTGTTAAAAGGGGAGAATTGAAAGAGTGAATTGTTTAACGGCAATTGTAAGGCTTAATAACACATCAGGCTGTTAAATCTGGCAACTCTATTGTGATTTTTACTCTTGAGATTGAATTTACTATTAAGGGTGTGTGTGAAACGGTAGCAAAGTTCTATGGTGAAATGAAATTTGTTTGGGGAAGAAAATTTTCATATTTGTGCTGTGTGAAATTGTAACATTTTTGACAACGTAAAATTTTGACATAAAGAAAAAAACAATTACTAGCAGTTTTGTGAAAATGAATAAATTAATCAAGTTTTTACCAATAATCATTTCAATTCTGTTGGAAATGAGATCGTCCCAACTATTTGGTGAATTCATTCTGATATATTTACAATTTTTACAAAAAGTGGGGGCAAAAAAGCTTATACCTATGTAAATACTTACATGTTGTATAATTCTTTTTAATATTTTTGCCGCTGGTCCTGCTTCCATATTATTTTTTATTTTGTTTAAAAACATTTTTACACTAATGTCAAAATATATACTAGCCCCCAGGGCTAGTGACATTTTATTCACCTCAATAGTGTCAAAATTTTACTTCCATACTACCGTTTCACCACACCCTTAGTGCCAAAAGAAAAAAAAATGAAAAATTATTCGCAAAATCGTTTTTGTTTTATCTCGTTGAAGTGGAAAACCACACAAAAGGGACACAAATGACTGTTTGCTGCGCTTTATGGGGAATAACGGGCTTCACACTTTTAGAAATAAAAAAGGGTTACCATTACGGACAACGGCAAGCGGGAAAGAGATAAAATTGACAATTGTTAGGGTCCTCAATTGCGTAGAAGATTTATTTAAATATATTTTTTTAACAGACCAATTTCACATGGCGCATCAAACACTCGACTTACTTTAGAAGAGGTTTTGTTTTTACAAAATTATGTAGTGAATTAAACACCAAGGTCATACCATTTAAAACGTTAAGGATTATCTTTTCAATATATGTACTTAGAATGCATTAATTCCAAAAAGAGACCAGTTAGTTAGATCTTGCGGTTTAGTGCCTTAAGATTATTTTCTCTGGAATGACGTGAAGTCATTAGTTAATGCAAATAAAGCGTCTATGGAGATAATATTGTATGTTACATTGCCAGTCGATAGCCGCAATGTAAGGTAACACACCCGAAATCATGTTCAAACTTAAATCGCACAAAAGAATATTCGTACTTTAAATAAAGGCAATTTTTTATTTCTGGTTGTGTAATTTCCACCAATGCTCTTAAGCTGGGTCATTCAAACACAAAATAGAATTCTAAAGCTCGATTCAGCCATGCGTTCTGAACAATATTTTTGTCCGGACAAAATTTTTAATATTGAGTTTGACGTCTTACTTCTGAGAGAGAGAGAGAGAGATAGAAATTAATAAAATACAATGTTGTGTTTTTGGTGTTGAACTTGTTGTTGTATTACCACCACCGTTTGTATAAATTCGCCTTGTTTTTTTGCTATCTTATCTCGACTTAAGATGTTGTGTCAAAATTCCAAATATATATTTATTCCGGTTGTTCCAATGTGGATCATAGGGCCAAAATCAAATAACTGCCATGCAAATCTATTAAAATCTTATATCTTTACTTGACTCCTGCTCTTTATCATCCGTTTAATTTTGTTCTCTTCTTGTCTTCTCCATGTAGATCTTGTTAGGCAATTTTGTTGCTGGCACAACGTATGTCCAGACTCTTTTGGCTTAAGATTTCGGTTGCCAGAGGGGATTGCGATATTCAATATTGTCGCTGCCCTAAAGACCTTCAAAAATTCGAGTTGTTGTGTCCATGTATGGGCAAACAATACTCTTCTTCGGCTTCCCAGTGGATTCCAGTCAAGCACAGATCTTATGAGGTCGTTTTGTTGTTTGCGCAACGTATTTCCCGGCCAGTTTCACTTGCGTCTTAGTATTTAGGTTGCCAGGAGGAATTGCGATATTTGACATTTTCGCTTGCTTGGGTTAAAGCCCCATTTTGCTTACAGTAACAGTACAGTAAAAAACTAAGAAACAAAATTTTCCACAGACTTAGGGTGGGTTTTTAACATGGAGATTAGAGATTTAGTAATCTTAAATCTGTGTTTTTAGTTTTTTAAGCGGACAATGTTGGTGGCTTAAACTTAATCATCAAATGTCAACACATACACATGTATAACAAAAGCATCTGTTAAATTTTTTTTTTTTTAGAAAACAGAAAAATGGATTATTCTAGTAAAGATGAACAGCCATATTCATAAAAAGTTCTTATTTTAAGCTTATAGTATGTAATAACTATTAAACGCTTTTTGTCTTATAAGCCTCTTATAAAAATTTGTATTCATAAACGTACAACAACAGCTTTTTTACTATTTACTGTTTGCAGCGATTTTCTGTTTAAGTATGGCAACTTTCTTTATATTTGGCTGCCATTTTATTGTTAGTGATGCACGAAACTTCTATTCGGTTTACATGATATTTTATATTTAAATTTTTTTTATAATTTTTTTTTTTGATTGTAGACCTTCAAGATTATTCTTATCAAATAAAACTATATATTAATTTATTTTCTGAACAAAATGTTTCCGAAAGGTATCATAAAAACTTTTGTTTGAACCTTTTTTAAATATACGATAAAAAAGTATTCGAATAAAAAATTTTGTTTACGTTTTATTAACATCACTATTATTATGATTTGTTTATTTTTTTTTTTTATATTTTTGAACAATAATTTGTTGTTTTAAACAAAAAAAAAGCAACTAGTTGCAATAATTTAATAAATAATTAAAGAGAATATCTGCATTTGCCCCTGAACATATTCATTTAAATCATATACATTTTTTTTAAATAATTATCAATATAACTTTACATTGGCTGTCTAAAAAAAAAAAAAAAAATTGTGAAATGTATTTAACATGTCCGTATTAATAAATAAAACATTTTTGTCATTATTTTTCAACATATTTCACAAAAATAATATCATAAAATGCAAACACCTTTCAAAACGTCATTTTATTTTTGGTTTAAAGAAGAGCAAATCGAACCATAAATTTTCTTACTTTATGAATGGTTTATTAAAGGTTCAATAGACTATTTTTGGTTTATGAATACAACTTTAGCAATTTTGCTTAAAAATTGTCAATTAATCATCAATAAGTTTTTATGAATACGGCTGGAAGACTTTAGCGATTCTGAAACATATGAAAACCTAAATAAAATAATTATAAGAATTAATTTTCTTTCCTTTCAATAATTTCTCAAGCTCAAGGTCCGTTTTATATAAAGAATATTTATTTAAAATTTATCCAATATTTCGCTATCTCAATGGATAGCTTCTTCAGGGATTTTTTTGGTTTTTTTATATTTCAAACAAGTTTTTATTAACAAATGTTTTTTTTTTTGAATTTTTATTTGTGCAAATACTTTGTTTAACAATTATTTATTCCAAGCTAACTAGTTTTTGGCGCTATTGATTTTGTTGGCACCAGTTTAAAACCTGTACAGCTGTGATCTATTAAAGATTTGCCAACTTTAAGACCCAAAGTTGAAATTACGCCCATAACCCATGAGAGTGCCGAAAGGTATTTGCACTCTCAAGACGGATGCGCATATCACCTAAGGGGATTGTACTGAACCAGTTCTTCCACGGATTTTGAAATCCTAAAACTACGGCGATTAGAATTGATTCGCTAAAGCAGTATGAGTCCCAAATTAATCATTTTTAAGATCCCCTTTTGATGTTTAATATCCTTCACACTTGTTTTCTGACAACTGCATGACTCCATACTTTGCCAACTCTGGAAAAGACATTTTTTCCCTCTGAGCACATGTACACAGTGCGAGTAAAACGGGTGAATAAAAATATGCCAGTGTTAGTGTTTTGGGTTGACTTTCGTAGCAGAGGCAGAGTATCTCGCGCTGTATTAAATATTTTTTATATGGTTAGAATTTTATTTACTTATTATTTTTGGTTTTTTTTATAAATTTTGTTTTATGTTTGTTGTATATTTTTGTTCGTACAATGATATTTTTGTTTTTGTATTTTTTTATACTATAAAGTGGCAATATTTTTGTTGTTATTGGCCAAGTGTCAGTGTATTTGAGAGTTGAGTTATTTTGTAGTTTTTAAAGAACATGGTGTTCAGTTTATAACGAATTGAGAATCGTGGCGGGTTAGTTGGTCATTTAAATAACAACTCAGTTATTTATTTTGGTTGAAAAAAACTATTAAAAAGGGATTTAAAAAGTTTGTTGCGTTTTCGGGAAAAATCGAAAAGCAAACCATTAATAAATAATTAAGAAAGTGCGTGAGTTGTGATATTAATGAAATAAAATGAAATAAAAAAAAAATTTATTAAAAACGAATGGAAAAAAGTGTTTAAATGAAAAATTTGAGAAATAAAATTAAAAATATATAAGAAAATGTTAAAATCTGTTGAAATATTTTCAAAAAAATCTTATTTATTTTTTTTTATTTTAAAGTTTTAAAGCAGTAACAAAAAAAAAAGAATCTTATTAAAAGAAACAAAATTTTTGGTTTATTATGGGCAATCGTGTTAGTAATTTGTTGTGTAAAAAAACAAATTTGGATAAAGAATCAAACGAGAATACGAAATCAAAACGTGAACCAAAACGTCGGTTTAAACAGCGTCGTTTGTCTTTAAATTGCATGACACGTGAAAATAGTGCCAAATCCACGCAAGAATCCGTTCTCGTTCACAAGCCTTCGTCTTCCCTACCGCGCAATAGTAAACTTTCAACACCTGAAAGGAGTTACGCTGCACCAGCTCAAAATCAGCTTGAAACAAAACTTTTGAAAGTTGAAGAAAAACCAAAAGAGTCTCCTACCACAAACGAAAATCTTATTAAAGAATCTGTTGGTTATAGTTCCCCTTTAACCTTCAGCCCTAAAAGCGAAGCTAAACCTCTAGACAACCACGACCAGAAACCAGTTTGTTTTACCAATTCTTTACACCACAATACAAATTCAAATTCCTTTGGTGTTAGTCTAGAGAAACCACCTTTAAATTCTTTTTCTCCCATCTCATCATTGTCATCACCTTCAAGTTGTTCCCCCTCCTCATCGCCTGCCATTACTATCGATGTGGTAGATTCGCCCATACGAGTGCTGGCAACAACAAAGACCCAAGATATTTTAACAAGTGAGAAATTGACGTGCACAACGAGTTGTGTTTCCTCTTTGAAAACTGCTGCCATGAAATTTAATTCGGATTCAACCACTGTCAAGGTAAGCTTTTGATTTGTTTACATTTTGAAAACAACAATAAAAAAACAGCAACAACTACAACAACAAAACTGTGAGAATAGTAGTAGATTAATTTTTTTTTTCAAAAAATTATTAACATTAAATAAATAGAAAAAAATAAATAAAAAAAATAAATAAATAATAATAATAAATAAAAACCGAAACTTTACATTATTAAAATAAAAAAACGTTATTACGCTGTTTTAACGATTAAATGAATTTATTATTTGTTTTTAAATAAATCTGAAAAAAATCATAATTTCTAGTTAAACTAAAGACCAAAGGTGATGTAAATTGTTTAGCAGGTGGGTCAAACCTGTTTTTGAGGAGAACTTTTAAGATCATCAATAATCATCTTTATTGATGTAACAGAAACATGATCAAGGCGAATTCAGTTCAAGGTGGTGGCAGATTTTGACAGTTCGAACCAATTTGTTTTGATTTTTTAGTGTTTTGTTAGGAATTGTTGACATTTCGAACCGTAAACTTTAACAATACAATGCAAAAACCATATGTTGTTCTTAGAGTGCTGTAGAATCGCCACCACCTGTATGTAGTTGAATTCGCCTTGGACAAGACCCTTGTAAATTTTCAACTTTCAAAGTTTCAGTAGTCATCATCCCGACTTGCAATTTTTGTTGCAGCAATTATTGAGTTTATTGTAAGATTGGGGGAGGGGTACTTAGTCTAATGTAGTCCGTAATTCTGTTTCGTTTTGTAATTCTCACACTTTCAGCTTGAAGTCGGCTGTAGGTGTATTTCTATATAAAACTATCGGACCCGGCGAACTTCGCCTCGCCCCATTTTTAATTTTTTCATTTGGAAAGCCATTAAGGAATAATTTCACACAAAATTTCATACAAAAACTCGATTTGCGTTTTTCCAATTTTCCGACTTTTCCGGAGGGATTTTCCAAAATTTTTTTCGCGTAAAAACCTTCTCCTCGAAAATACGAACAACTGACAAACAATTTTACAGAAATCGGCGCAGCCGTTCTCATTTTATGAATTACTATACATTTTTAACACAATTTTTATATTGCTAAATATTAAAATGAGAAAAGGAAAGGCAAGACAGGAATACAAAAATTGCAAGACTAGAATTTCATAATCTGGACACTATGGCAATTTCAAAGCAGAACTTATGACTATCAGTGATCAACTTTACCGGGATGTTTAATTGGGAAACTTAACATAAAATTCAGAAAACCCTAGAGTTGATTTTGATCCGACTTGTACAAAATCTAATACAACTGATTCGACTTAAAATGAGTTTAATAAAGCCGAGTCCACTAGAATTAGTTGATTCGACTAAAATATACTCTAGAAAAACTTAATCGACTAGAATTGACCATAATCCATAAACATATGTACATAAAATCATCACCATCGCACAGCCTCTCTCTCATCACTGCAACCGCCAGTTTTTATTAGTATGCTTCCAAGGAAACAAAATGTATTAACTTCTTCCAGCTCAACACTCTCCATTCGGAATAAGGTGTTGGTAAGAGTATTGTAGCACATTAACTTACTTTTCTTCACGTTTCTAAAGCTTTGCTCTCAAGGGATATTTTGTTTAGCGGGGGGCTAATTCTGTTAGTCGTGATCGAATACTTTTTCGATTCGAAAACTATCTTATTTCTATTTATCCCGGGAAATTTGAAAAAATTTCCCGCTTTCCCGGGAATCGAAAAAGTCCGGGAAAAAAAAACTCTAGTATCGACTGATAGAATTAGATATAAGATTACTTTCGAATCGAAAAGTATTGGGTTACCACTGCCAGAAATAGCGTCCTGACATGTGGCCATAACTGTGAGACAGCAGGTAGATATCATTAGAATATTACAGACTCACTAGATGTTGATTGAGCCCCCCATCTTATACCACTATTTGCTGAAGTAGCATTAAGTCGATGATGTCAAATAAGATATTAAATAAAAGGGGATGAAGTATACATCCTTATCGAACACCAGTTGCCATGTTGAAGTTGTTGTTAAATGCGTCGTGGACATAGTTGGGGGTAGTGCACTAAATATTGATTTAAATCAGCAGTGCACTATCACTAAATAAAACTGCAAACAAATTAGTTTGCATTAACCTGCATTTAATTCAAATAGTGCAAAAGTTGAACTCGCAATCAAAAAAGCTTCATACAAGCATAATCACACTAATCTTTCGAAAATTATTTTTGGATGACATCTTTGAAGACAAATGCGAATAATAAAAATTTTAAATACTAAATTAAATTATTATTATTTTGAGTGAAAACTACAAAAAAATTATATCATAATAATACAAAAAGGTTTAAATTTTTTTTCGAAAGAAATTAAAATGATGTCTTTAAAAATTTAAGTTGATATTGAAATCAAAAATTAAAAAATTAAATCGTTCTTATAATTAAACATTTTCTGCAGAAACTCTCTTCAATTCTCTTTGAAACTGCAATTGTGTCCAAACAGTTAAACTGTGTTTTGCTGCATTTACATTTAATATGTTTCACTATTGCAAACATGTGGTCTTCTTAAACAGAAAACCTATTTTTAATCCAAATTCAGAGGTCTATTGAACATTGACTGCCAGCCGTCGTCAATGGCGTTGAGTGTAAAACGGCAAACCCCTCTGAAGAGATTGAGTGGTTACAATCGCAACATGTCGGGGAAACCTGGGTTCGATTCCCAGTTGAGCCAAGAATGAAAAATTATGCATACATTTTAATTAATTTCATGTTGTAAAATTCCTTTCTTCATAAAAATAATTTAATGAAAATTAAATTTGATGAACTTTAGCCAGATTAAAAAATATTAAAATTTGGATTAAAAATCCATAAACAGTTCAATAAAATAATTACAATACTAATAATCATATACCTATTTTTAACTGCTTCTTTCTATGGTTTTTTCTCATGAAGTTTAGTCTTGAGATTTTAATTAGTGCACCAAAATAAACACAAATCAATTTCAACTTAAAATTGAATGCAAAATTTTAAGTTGCACTCAAATGAGTGAAGAACAAGAAAGCTGCAATAAACTGATAATTGTTTTTTTTTTAAATCAAACTAATTTATTTTGAGTGCAAAATTTTGTAACATCCGTATCACACATGTTTAGTGAGGCTGCAAATTTTCAATTCAGCACTCAACATCAACAAAATGATTGCAATCACTACCCTGCAGATAACGAGACTAGTCCATACATGCATGTAAAGAGTAGTCCATAAAGGAGTAGGAGTACTCCAAAGCTACTCCAAATATATGGGTAAAAGGTGGTCCATTTAACATTACGATGTCCTAGGAGGGGACCATATAACCCACCGAAGTAATCCCTAAACTACTCTATGGAGTACTAAAGTGGGTTAGTTTTAAAAGTACTCCATGTCACTACAGTATGGAGTACAATAAAGGGGTAGTTTAATCGTTTTTCATTTTTTACTAATCGCCTTTTATGGCGTGCCCTGTAGTCTATTATTGCTATTATTAAATATATTTACTTGGTATTTTAAATTTTTTTACCATTATTCACAAATTTCACAAATTTTGCACTTTTAAATAAAGAATTAATAATGGACACCGTCAGGGCTACCAATGTGTAATACTGTAAACTATAAAAAAGTATACATCATGCAGTTGGTGGCAGCACTGCATGTTAATTTCTTATAACATGGTCCATATTACAGTAGATTGGACAATGTTGTAAGTAGTCCCTTTAAGCCACAATGCACCACGTAGTCCAATATTATCTGTAGGGTAAGTGTGAGATGAAAATGCAAAATGAGTGCACTACCCCCATCTTTGGTCGTGGACAACCCTGCATTAATCATCTGTGTACAACTGCATAAGAGTAAAAATTATTAGTGGCACACCTTTACAGGCAAGTCCGTTCCATATTTTATGGTGGATCAGGGTCTCGTACGCCATTTTTAAGTCTATAACTATCATGTATAGAGGAGATCGCCAGGCGGAAGGCTCTAGAATTTTAAGCAGATTTATTATTTATTCTACTTAGGATTTTATGATGTGCGCGATCACCTTGTTAGCCGCGCTGAGTATTGTGATGTCTCTCCAATTTCTACAGTCGGTAAGGTCAAGTTTAACGGACTCTAATCAAATTAATTTAGTAAGAGTTTACTCTTATAGAGCTAATTAGAAAAGAAAATGTTGAGTGGGATATAATTACCTCCAGTTTAGTTGATTGAAAAAAAAGTCGATTTGCCTTAATTAAGAAATTATGAAATTCTTTTAGATTCCAACCAACATGAAATTTTAGACCTTTTAGAAAATTTAAGTTTTGTTCCCCCTTAAAAACATTATCTTGTTATTAAATATTCTAAACGTCAACAAATTTTAACTGTCGTTAAAACTCAACCTGTTAAAAATATTTAAGCTCTGATAGTATTTTTTTAATTATCCAAAATAATACCTTAAAATTCTTAAATCGTGCCTTCAGAATATAATTTAAATTCAAGGTTTCCGTGTTGACACAAAGTTTGTGGGATTTTCGTGAATAACTTTTTGTATAAAAAAAACAAAACAAAAAACACCTAACATTACGAGTATTTCATAACAAACAATTTAAAATTTCTAATAAATATTTAAGACAAAAATAAAAACACAATGTATGTATTTGAATGGTTTTGTATGATGGTTTTCATTTCGAATAAATTTGTATTTATTCGTTAATAAAATTTTAAATATTTGATGATTTTGACAAATTTCTTTCACTCTGTTTAGCTTTCGTTACTCCCTGCTTCTGCAAACATTTTATGGGTTTTTTTTGTCATCAAAGAAAACATCTGGTCTTCAAAAATGTATTTAAATTTTAGCTACACGTATTTTGCATGCTACTTGGAATATTGGTGGTAGTGGTGACATATTGAAGTGGTTGAATTTGGGGGAAAAAAGTTTGAATATTATAGTGTAACACTATGCAACAGATAAAATGCAATCTCCTTCTCGTGTGGAATTTTTTAAAGTACTTGTCACAACTAACAAAACGCCATTTGGGCTTTAATCAATTTAAAACAATTTGTTTCGAATACTGTGTTCCCATTTAATCAATTTTTCTGCTACATTTAGCGGATTGAATTGGAAAATTGCATTTTAAGATTCAGCAGATTTTAGATTTTTTTTAAGTTTTGGCAAATTCTCATCAAAAGTTATGGCAACACTCTTCGAATATAATCTATATAAATGTAACGTTACTGACTGATTGATTTATCATCGCACAGCCTAAAGGGCTGAAGCTAAAAATTTGAAATTTGGACCGGAGGTGGGTCTCGCCCCAAATCGATCCACTAAGACGGGATTTTTGGAAATTCGAATGTTTAGGGGGCAAAAAATGGTAAAAACTGGTAAATTCGATAATCTTATATCTCCAAAACTAAAAGAGACACAAAAAACTGTAATACTTGTCGTTGTTATTTTGAAAAATAAGCGGACAGGTTTCTGGTACTTTTTTGAAATTCAGTTCTTTAAGGGAGAAAACGGGTTAAACCTGAATTTTGGTACTTTTTTTTGTCACCCCATCCATCTTGTGAACCAATAAACCTAGAAATAAAGTTTATACCACATTCGAAACTTATCAAAAAAAAAAAAATACGAATATGAGTTTGGTACTTTTTCGAAATTCGAACGTTTAAGGGGGGAAAATCGTAACTATTTTTGGTAATTTTTTTTACAAAACATTTTTGTCCATTCATTGACATTCGTACTAAATTATAGGCCCCCACTACAATACTGCAATTTTTGATACTTTAATTGGGGGGAAAATAGTACCAAAATGAGAAATATGGGAAATTTAATATCTTTCTTCAGTTTTTGGTTTTACAGCTGGTATTTTTTTAATTATCGTTAATATTGGAACTTAAAACATAAAATTCAACATGCAATGTCCTGAGTGGATACGAATTTATGAAAGAACTTTTTGCTACTTTTTTGTTCTTTAACTGGTACTTTTTTAATTTCTGTAAGTATTGGACCTATAAATATAAGATTCAAAATGGATAACACGGGAAATTAACTTTCTTTCATTTGCTTTTGTGTTCTACGAGTGGTACTTTTTGAAATATTGAACTCAGAAACTCAAAATTATAGGTGAATATTAACATATGAGATAAAAAATGTTGGAACTTTTTTGGAAAAACCTAGGAACATAAACTTTGGCATATAAATATGTTCAAGAAAGAAAAGGCCCGATTACAAAGCAGCGGGTTAAATGCTAGAATTTAAGCGAGATAAAACCTAGAGAAATAAACTTTGGCATACATTTATGTCCATGAATAAAAAGGAGACGCTAACGAAGTAGCGAGTTAAATGCTAGTTTAATATAAGCATAAAATAGCTGACTCCTAACAAACACGAAGTCAAACCTTTGATATGAAATGACCCTATCATTTTACATCAAGCACAATTCTCAAACGTTTTTCAATTGTTTGATTTTAAAATTTAAATTCAAATTGATAATGATTGGAAAATAAACATTTGCCATCCAATGTTTTATCAATTTGATTTCAAATTGGTATGAAATGTTAAGTTCAAATCAAAACTAAACTTGGCAATACTAAAGCGAAAAATAAATGTAAACATTAAAAATGGCGATTAAAGTAAAATTTTACTTCGTGGGTAAATGTGTTTTACAAATGAACGGTTTATTTCTTGTGAAAAATAAAAATTATTTGTGAGTAATTACAATAATTAAGAATACGAATTAAAAAAAATAAAACGGGAAGGTGAATAAGTTTGTTGTATGATCGCGGTGCTCAAATTAAAAGGGAGCCAACTATTTCGTCTGCAAGAATTAGAGGATGGAAAGAACATTATTTCTTCTTTTAGCTATAGTGCCGAATGTTTATCTCAAAGTTTATTTAAATAAATAATGAATTTATATTAAAAAAAGAAATTTTTTTTATTAATGTTCCACATTGTATTATAATCCACATTTGAAAAACATTTGAGAACTACGTTTGAAAGCAAGTTGAAAATAAAGGAATTTTTCAATTTGAAAATAATTTCCCATATGATTTTCAAATCATTATCAAACGTTTGTCGTTTGAGAACACGTTTGATGTCAAGTCGTTTTCAATTTAAAATCAAACCTCCGTGTTTGTTGGGTTAGAGCTTAAAGGCCCAATCATAATAATATGCACGAGTCAAAAATTAAGAAAAAGCATTTGTAAAAACAAAAACTTATTCCGTATGGAATGACCGATCAGTTTCGCACTTTGTTTAACGAAAAGTTTCCTTATACCCTTTGTACACTTGCATACATTTCGGAGGAACTCATGGAAGATGTTGAAAATGTGAAATACGCGTTCACACTTGAAACATCTAACATCTACCATTAATAAAAAATGTCACCATTTCTGAAAAAAAATCTTTTATTTTTTTTAAATACTTTTTTTCTACAAAAGTGCCAACATTCTAAGAGATAACACCAAAATGTATTTCTCATTCATTTTGTTTAATAATTTAAGCAAAATTAAGCAAAATAGCCTTGCAAAAAAGGAAAAACTTGAGAAATGGTAACGCTGCCTTCAAAGCAACTTCCATTTTGTCAGTGATGCCACAATAATAATAGAATTTATTGCCACTTTTCTAGTGATGACACTCAAAGAATCGAAAAATGTAAAAGGGAACAAAATGAGATAGTAACATTCTTTACCCCTATATATTTCTTATTGGAAAATTCCAACATCTTCGCAAATTAATGTTAAATGTTGACAAGTGTGAAAAGGCTATTAAATTAAATATGGTTTGGCACATATGATTTATATATATTCGTACAGTTGCTTAAAGAAGCTTATGCACAATGTGGTTGGGCCTATATGCCCTCTGCTGATGCCACTTTAATTAACTCCAGTTGAGTTGATTCTAGTTGAGCCGTCTCCATTAGAGTTTATTCCAGTTTAATTGATTCTAGAAGGGTTGAAACGCCTCTAGTAGAAACGTCTCCAGTAGAGTTCTCTTTATTTGAATCGACTGTGCTAGAATTATGCCAGTAATTTTTACAAAAAGAAAGCTGGTCGTCTTCGTACCTAATAGTTAACCTATTTCTACGTTTATTTAGCCTACGTGTTTTTGTCTTAAGTTTTAAAATATGGCAGCTTTTACACCATAGATTTCTTTACACAGCTAGAAATCACGTGCATTAATCCAAAATTAGTCGGCTTTAGTACAGTTGACTCCATTTAAATCGATTCTACTAGAGTTGATTTTTAGCTGGAATCAACTCTAGTAGAATCTATTTAAATGGAGTCAACCGTACTAGAGCCGACTTTGTTGAAATAAGCTTTAGCAAAGCTGATGTTCTTTTAAAATTTAAATTGACTATAACAAGGGTTGATTTTTATTAATTCGACTCAAGTAACATTTTCAACTGAATCCGCAATAGTAAAATTGATTTCTATTGAATCGGCTGTAATAGACTTTAGTAGATTTGATTCCAATTAAAGCGACTTTCGTAGAATTTATTCTTGTTTCATCGGTTCCAGTATAATTAGCTCTAGTCAAATGTATTCTAGTAGAGTTAATTCCAGTTGAATCGACTCTAGTAGAGTTGATGAATATACTCTACCAGTTCCCATGTTCTGTAACTTTCGCGTCGAGAAACTTTACGATTGAAATGTGTGAAATGAAACAAAAAGGGAAATTACTCGCCAATTTACAGAAAAAGTGTGTCTGTAAGATTTTGGTGAGAAAAGTTCCCGCTTTGAATTTTCAAATTAACTCACGAATAAAAATGGAGCGAGAAAAAATTTCAACACTAAAAAACAATTAAAAATGTAAATTACGAAGAGTAATAATAATAATATTTTGTTCTTGGCACATTTTTTTATTGTTTAAATTTTTTGCTTTTAACATTTTTATAAGATACTAGCCGTTTGGTCCCGGCGCTACTCGGGATTTTCATAATAAAAATAAAAAATGAAATACTGGAGAATTTTGTTAATAACTTGACCCCAGCGTTATCTACCATCAATAAAAATTTTAAATATCACGACAATAGCGCCCCCTATCGGGAGTTTTTTCCATAAACCATCAGTGACCAGTCGACCTTTTCAACGCATGTAGTCGTTTGAAAATTGGTTGAGTGGTTCTCGAGTTATAAAATAACGAACAAAAGACAACTTATTTTTATATAGATACGCATGTTTTCAAAGCTCGTTTGCAAGCAACAAACATTAAAGTCGCACTTTACATTATTTTTGTATTTTTGCCGCCGTCGTTGAAATTTTTTTAATTTTAGTAAATTTTGGTAGCCGTCAACAATATGTGTGACTAGCGTTCTTAACGTCAGCAATGTCGCATCGCATATAACGTAACGACGTAATATCTTTTGATAGTTTTCGACATGAGTTTCAGACACACTTTTTTTCTCACTTTTCGAGAAACGGTGGAATATTTTGTTTCACATCTTTTCGGTGCGACAAGTTCTCACTTAACTTACAGAACATGGGTACAGGTCTAGTATTAACTGAATCGAATTAAGTAGAGTTAATTGGATTTCAGTAGCTTTTATTCCAGTTTAATCGGCTACAATAGCTTTGACTCGTTTGAAAACATCTTAAGTAGAGTTAATTGGGAGTAAATTTGTGAACAGGATTTTCTTAAAATTGATTCTATTCCAAGTACTGTTTCACTTAAAACTGCAACTATGTTGAAGAGTTTATTCGATTAGAATTCCCCTTAGTACAATTGATTCGAATAGAATTTATCCAGTAAAGAAATTTTCCTCGATAAGATTTTTTTGTAGACATTTAAGAAAAGTAAAGGTCGACCTAACCTACATTCTAGCAAATTCTTTAGTAATAATATTTTATAAGAAAAGAATTGGTGTTTTTTTTTTTTTTTGTTGTATAATTAAATTATTTAAATTAGTATGACTTGTTCTAAATCTAAATAGTTTAAATAGATAGTCTGTTCATTGTTTTCTCACAATGAAATGAAACAAGAATTAACAAGTATGAATGCTATTTTCGGTTATGCCTAATCTTATATACCCTGCACCATGGTGCGATAATAGAACGGTTCATAACCCAGCTATGTGTACCAAATTTAGAAATTTTTCTCTTACCTTCCCATATTTTGCCGGATATTGTCTGTTTCTAATTCGGAAACTTTGACTCTTGCCGTTTTTTAGATATACAGAAAAATAGTGATTTAGGGTTAAATTAGCGGCAGTCGTGGTTTTTTGCTCTTCTCTCAGTCATTTAAGGACCGATCTGGCTGAATTTCAATAGCAAACTTTAACGGAGTATATGCGACATAATTATATAGCAACCTAGTTCCCCTCATTTCTGGGGTCTTCGGAAAACCCATTTCAACATACACACGGACAGGGGCACAGGCGGACCGTCGGACATTTTTATATAACTTCGCTACTCATAAGAACACAGAACATATCAAAAAAATACTTTACAGGTTCTAAGATCAATATTGTAGAAATTACAAACGAAATGACAAATTTATATATACCTTTTCCACCTATGGTGCAGGGTATAAAAAGATAAAATATTAAATAATTTCATATTTTTAAACAATTAATTTTGGTCACTAAGAAAACTTCAAAAGGTGAGTGTAGCAAAATGTATGCGGTAGAATGAGTGAAAGATATTAGAAATTCAAAATCCACTTAAATAGTACATACTTTTGGCAATCTGATGTTTTATAAATTATGTGAGCTATTAGTCTAATGACCAGCAATTAGATCAAGGTCATTCGGCAGAGGTTCTTAAATTGTTTTGCTTATTAAATGTAATAATTATTATGTAATAATTATTATAATTAATAAATTCTTTTATTTACAAAACGATTTAATTTATTACATTTCAAAGCATCAAAAATGTGTATGTTTATTTTTCTAAGAATTTTGCGCGAAATTTTTCAAGAATTGCATTCACTTCAACTCGTAAATGTTTTTAAAAAAATAACGGCGAGTTTTATTTATTTTTTTTTTTTTTTTTTTTTTTTTAAATTTTAATTTTCATGTCGAGTTTGTTTATAATTTTGTCTTTAGTTTTGCTTAAAATTTTATTTACAATTAAAAAAAAAAAACCAAAAAAATCTTCATGTGAAATTAATCGCGCTGAACGTTTAAATTAAATTGCACATGATTGTTGCTTGATTTTTTTCTTTTGTTTTCTATAATTTTGTGATTCTTAGAAAAATTTATGCCATCTGTAAATTTTATTTTACAGCCAGCCAGGCGGTTGTTTTGTGTGAATTTTTCCTGATTTATGTGCTAAAATCAAAACCGAAAATCGTTTTTTCTTTTAAGTAAATATTAAAAAAAAAAAAATTATTAAATAAATTTGCATTGTATTTAGATTAGTTTTTTCTACTAAGTTCAAAGATTTTTAGAATTTAATAATTTTTAATTCATTAGACAATTTAAATAACTTAAAATTACTCTTAAGTCATGAGAGAAAAGGTTACTTCAGAGAACTTTAAAGCTGGATGGAGGTCCACACCAAGCGTTTTCACCTCCATGCATTGCATATTTTTCATACCTTTAGGCGTTATGCCACTACATTTTTTATGCATTGTTCAAGTTTTGGTTAACAGTGCAAATATAATGTAATAGAAAAATTTACCAGGTGCAAAGAGTTCAGCTGTATTAAGATAAATAGAAAACTGTTAAAAATTTTATCGATAAAAAAATAAAGGTTTGTCAAAAAAAAAAATGTAAAATTGATCAACATAAAATTGACAATTCAGCTTGAAATATTAAAAGTATTCCTGAATCAGCGGTTTATTGGCAAACTCAGCGAGTTACCGCTTTTTGTTTGTTTTGCTTTTATGTTTCTCATTAACAAAAAGTTGACAACATTTAAAAAAATAAACAAAATCATAACAAAACAAAACCTAAAAAAATGCACTGTTTTAAAAAACTTAATTTTATTTGTGAAAATCAGCTGATTTGTTAAAACGCTGCTGGTGACGCTTACAAAAGTAGAAAGTAAACCAGGACGCCTCAAGGCATCCTACGCTCTTGTATATATAACTTTCTACGTAACACAGCACAGATTCCACTTTTTTAACAGCTGCTTAGGATGCGAAAAATCCTAGAATACATGGAGTGGAGCTTAAAGGCAGATATAGTACATAACACATATGTACATATGAATTTACATACATATTCATCGACAAGTATCGTGCGTTTTAACACTTTAGCGCATGAAAAAAGCAAGTGAAACAGTGCGCGTTATAAAAGCCTTTTAGCCATGGCTAAACGCACAATGTTAATTGAAAATAAAGCAAAAAGTTTTTCAGAGTGTTATCTTAGTATTTTGTTATTATTATAGAAGGATCTATGACAATTATGTGTGAAACAAAATATCGGCAAATTTTCAATGACTGAGACAAAATTGAGGTTCAATGTCGTTAATGTGCCGAATTATCTCATCCGTTAGCTCTTGAATTGTTCTTGGCTTATTGACGTACACTTTTTCTTTTAAATATCCCCAAAGAAAGAAGTCCAACGGCCAATTAACATCGCCACGACGTGAGTTAACACAGCCATTGAATTTCTCGCGCAAAAAACCATTTTTGCAATGGCTGTGTGGCAAGTGGCACCATCCTCTTGGAACCGCATATCGTCCAGGTCCATATCCTCAATTTCTGGCCACAAGAAGTCCGTAATTATCTCGCGATAGCGAACACCATTCTAGGTAGCGGTAACCATAAACAGCACCAAACACATTTTTCACATTTCCTACAGACCCGGTTTGCTGAAATTAGCGCACAATTCTCCCGATTGTGGACACTTTTGATCGATTATGCTGGCCAAAAAATCACGAATTTTACGAAATACATTTTGATTGAGCGCCCATTTTCTTATTGTGTGCCAATCCATGGTTGAATTTATCAAACACTGAAACAAAGAAATGTCAAATTAACTTGGGAAAAATACTTGACGTTAAGGTGTGGCACACAATTCACATCGTGCATTAGGGTTGGACCACCCTTTTACAATATTCTATGTTTTGAAACTTCTCCCTTAAGTTCTTCCTTCATGATTCACAAATTTGTTTAAACTATTCTACTTTATTTCCAGCTGATTACTTGTCAAAAATACACAAAGTTAACTAACTTTCTGCCGCAAACGAATCAAAATGTTTTTTATGTAAACTGTTTCCATGTTCTGTAACTTTGGTGAGAACTTCTCGCATCGAAAAGATGTAAAACATATTTTGTTCCATCGGTTTTCGAAAAGTGAAAAAAAAGTGTGTCTGTAACTCATGTTGGAAACTATCAATAGATTATGCGTTACGTCATAAATGTCATAACATTGCACTCCATGTTTTTATTCATTGCATTTTGCATTTTTAATATATTTTTTGTGTTAACATTTTTTCTCACCCCATTTTTATTCGTAAGTTTATTTGACATTTCACAGCGGGAACTTTCTCACAAAAATTTTACAGACACAATTTTTCTGTAAATTGGCGAGTAATTTCCTTAAGTGACAGCCATTACTCGCCAAAAATGTTACAGACGCAGTTATGTGAGAAAAACAGCTGTTTGTTTTAATATACGGCATTTTTGTTTCATTTCTCACGTTTCAATCGGAAAGTTTCTCGACGCGGGAATTACAGAACATGGGCATTGTTCTATGAAAAAATGCTAGTTTAGCTTTTTTTGACAGCGCACTCGCGCACTAACGTGTATTAGGGCTAGAGTTTTTTTTCCCGGACATTTTCGATTCTCGGGAAAGCGGGAAATTTTTTTAAATTTCCCGAGATCCCGCTCCATATAAATAATACAAAGTAAATTTTGGTATTAATTAATGAAAAAAAACTTTTATAAAAAAAACGTAAGGTAACTTGTTTACAAAGAAAGTAAATGAAATGGTTCAATACAAAAAAATTAATTGAAGATTGAAATAGGAACTTGAATTATTATTACCTCACGCCATTATTCCCTATTATTATGCTTTTATTTAGTATTATTATGCTTTTATTCAGTATTATTATGCTCTGGATAATTCACAAAACAATAATAAAAACAAAATAAAATTGAGGTACTCAAGATATGAAATTAAAAAGTTAATTAATAAAATAGAAAAAATACTTTAAAGAAATATATAAAATTTTTTAATGGCTTAGGAAATAACTTTCTGATACACTCAAAGCGCTTTGTAAGTCGTCAAAAAGTATATTCCTGATTTTATTTACTAATTATCCTGTTTCCGAAAAATTTCGTTCATTTTTTACCGAGGTTGGACAAATAGTTAAAAGTGCACCGTTGTAGCATGCTTCGGATTCACAATCAGAAGCAATTTTTTCTTTTTTATAAACAACGTCTATGTCAGTCAAATGTATGTCAATTCAATGTAATATTCAGGACAATGTGTTTTTCAAGTCGTATGTTGTAGTATCTTACACGAGTTTCCAATATGTTGTTTTATTTCGGTTTCCCCGCACTTCACGGGTATATAAACCAACACAAATTGAAATTGAAAATTTGTGTTTATCACCTAATATCGCTCCTTCATTGCATCATAGTCATATCTCAAAATTTGAAGTTACTTTAGCAAAGTTCTCCTTCATACCTTCTCGTATTATATCTCAAACTGAACCGAAGTTATAGCAAAATATATCTTTAAATCGGTACATTTTTAAAACTTTAATCGCATTTTGCCAAGATAGTTTGTTTTTGTAGATATGACTATGTTGCAATGAAGGAGCGATATGTTTAGGTATCTCCTATTTTTAAGACTTGTTCATGGACAATGAAACTTTACTGCCTGCATCCTTTTTTGAATAAATGTACTTTATTAACTCTTTACTTCACTAAATGTAATAATTATCAACTGTTGCACTGCCCATTCTGCTTTTAGTAGATTTATTGCATCAGGAGACATTGATTTAAATACATGTACTCACTTCTTGTAATTGATCTAATCCACAACCCATCCACAGATGCTAATTTTTAGATAATAGAAAACTAAATTTCAAAGTATAAATTGCTATTTTCTGAAATTATGAGGAATTTTTTATTTCCCGGGATCCCGCAAGAAAAATCCCGGGAAAACGGGAAATAAAATAATGGAAATTCCCGGGATTTCCCGTCCCTAATCTCTAATTAGGGCCCTAATCATGTAAAACGCAACGCAACGCCAAAGAATAACATCGAAAGCAAAAACAAAATTACAAAATATTCATGACTGTTTTTGCTTTCAATGTAATTCTTTGGCGTTGTGTTTTACATGATTAGGGCCTAAGTTCTTCTACCTTAATACTGCTGGTTTTAGCAGATTTGTCTTGAGTAGATTTGAGGTAGTAGCATTGACTGTAGTACTGTTAAACCTAAAAGAGTGGATTGTAGTAGCATCGACTCAAGTATAAAGGTGACTGTATGAGAGTTGGGACTAGTACCCTTGGATCTAGTAGAGTTGACTTTATTAGAGTTACCTCTAGAAGCCTTAGATCTAGCAGTATTGACTCCAGTAAAGTATATTAGTGTTGGATCTAGAAGAGTTTACTTTAATAGAGTTGATTCTAGTATAGTTGACTCGATTAGAGCTGAACATCATATTGTACAATATCATATAACTTTGTAATTAATTAATGCTTTTTTTTTCTTTTTCTTTTTAGGTAAGTTAAAACTTATATCTACCGATTGGTTAATTAAGGTATCTATATAAAAAAATAAATAATAGTGTTCTTGAGACTTAATTTGGAAGATTATATCTTTGAATACAACAAATAAATTTGCTAATTTTTTTATACTTTCTCAATAATGTTGGATAATTTTATTAAAATTATATTAAATGAAAATTATTGCCACATTTATGGAAAAATGGGGGGTTTTCCAATGTGCAATTTTTACAATATTTCTTTCAATGATTCATTATTTAACTAACAGTTAATTGTTGGCGTATTAAATTCAGTTCACACATTTATCTATTTTTTTTTTAAAGCAAAAAAAATAAACTCATGTTACAAATTAATGTGCAAAATAATACAAAATTGATAATACAGTCGGCCTAATAAATACACAAACATAATATTTTTACAGCCAATTTCCATATATTCTCAATGTGATAAATGATCTTTATTAGAGTGTTTTTTCTGCTTAAATTAAATTGTATTTGACTTCAAGTTGATGTCTAAATTTCTCGGTAAAAAAATCACAACAAACTTGGACAATAAATGAATCATCGTGATTATTTCTTCTTGAGTTAGACTTGTAGACGCACTTGATTAAAAAGCTAGACAAGACTTGAATGAAATTTGCTACTTTATGACGAAAAAAAAAAAAATAAAATTGTTATGATCACACAAAATAATTTGGCTGACCGGGCGTTTTTTGCTTTAAATCACAAGCCAAAGAAATGTTTTTTTTTTTTAAATACCGGCTACTTTTAGTTGAAGAATGTTGTAGTCACACATTTTTGCCGTGTGAACTTGACTGTAAATTCTTGCACATAAAAACTGGCTGGAAGTTTACAAAAAATCAGGGAGAGAGCACACGCTTTTGTGCCATGAATCATCTCAATCATTCAGCCATGTTTCCATTTAGAAATTTTTTGGTTTTTTTTTTTCAAACCAAAATCAAGTTACCAGAAAGATATTCGAGCGGGAAGGCATATCTCGTATCAATGAATGAATAGTTTGATGTTGTGCAAAAAAAGGCAAAAAAAAAAAAAAAATAACAAAAACTTGACATGAACTTTTTCTGTTTTTATTTCAGACTGTTTTTTTAAATATTTTTAGACAAGATAAATTTACTCCTTGTACACACTTCAATTGCATGATTTAGAGTATTGGAATGTTAAATGTTGATTACTTTGAAATCAATTGCAAAACACGGGTATTTCGCACAAACAGTGGGTACTTAAAATGAATGAAAGGCTTGAATCACATAAATTTCGATCAATATTTTGTCTCTGATAGACTGGGTTCTTATTTATTCTACAACTATTGAAATGAGTTTTTATCGAGCTGCGGGCTAATTCTAGCAGCCGTGATCGAATGCTTTTTCGATTCGAAATTAATTTTATTTCTAATGCCCTGTTCATCGATTTTGAACGAAGAGTTTGTGCCCTTAACTTACATGTAAAACAAAAACAATATAATAATTTTTTTTTTTTTTTTTTTTATTAAATGTAAGCTAAGCGATCGAAGACTTGGTTCGCAAATAGATGAACAGGCAGTAATTCTTTTAGTCAAACGAATGATACTGAACGAATCGCAATTATTTTTTCAGTGTTGTGACAACTCAAATAAATGCAAAGCACATTTGAGCAAAAATAATTTCGATTCGTTCAGTATCAATTGAAAGAATTAGAAATAAAATTTTTTTCGAATCGAAAAAGTATTGGATCGCGAGTGCCAAAATTAGCCCACTGTCTTAAATAGGATTGTCTGTAATCGAGTTGACTTTAGTAAAATTGACTCTAATTGAACTGACGCTTATCGAATAGACTATTCTCTAGGGTTTAAAAAACTGCAGTCGAAACCAAAAACTGACGAACGAAAAACGAAAACTTGTGTACAACTTTTCGCTTTTTGAGTTGGTTTGACAGCGACTGTTTACATTTAACGAATGAGAAGTAAAAGCAACAGTTTTTTTTTTTTTGGACAATGAGAAATGGAGAAGTGGAAGAAATGGCAGCTATTCTACTTTGACTGCAGTTTTGTAAACGCTGCTTTTCTTGACTCTAAATAAGTTTAACTTTCATCTTGGAAATCCCATTTATCCAGTGGCCACTGTTTGAGTTTCCAAAATTGTTTACCAGTTTCAGATTGCATGCATGCTCTTTTTTATTCCCCCATTTCTGCGCAACGTGTTCACTCATTTGTAATACTTTGTCATTATGCAACATGTTGCTTGCATCATGCTGGGCTTGCGTGATTAAAAATGCAACTAAAAGCAACAGAAAACAAACTTAACTTTTTACTTTTGTTTTTTATGGTTACTAAAAGTTGAAAAAGAAAGACAGTAAAAAATAATTGTCAAGTTTAATTTATTTTAATAACAACGTTCAGGCTTATACTTGACGAATATAACAGTAAAAAGATTTTTTTTTGGTTAAATTGTAAGTGTCAGTTGCAAAGAGGATATTTAGAGGAACAATGGGGATTTTTTTTAAAAAAAGCTATAAATATTTATTTATTAAGATTAGAAATACAATTAAAAAATATATTCTAACTTAATATTATTCTTCTTTATTAATACTTGAGCTTAAGGTCACTTTTATTTCAAATAGTTCGTTTATTTTTTATCAGGCATGTCACAAATTCCGATCGGAATGGTTTTAATTCCGTATGTTCAATTCCGATCGATTTAGTTTTAGCTTCTTCAGATTCCGATCGATTTTGCTAAATGTGTTTTTTTATAACAACTCTGGTTTTACAATTGGATATGGCAACTTTACATAAAAACCATATGATTTTTATGTTAAGTATGGCAATGTTCAGAAAAAAGTGGTTTGTGAGGGAAAAAAGGTGGCAATGCAACAGTAAAGAATTTATTATGTTTTTAATAAAATCAATATAAAGTAAAAAAAAGTGTGTTATTTCTTCAATCTATATCATAAAAACATTTATTTATCCATAAAAAATAGTTTTAAGTAGTTTTTTCGGTTATAAAATACTGAAACAATCAATTCCACATAGAAAACCAAAAGTGGTTTCATTCCGAAAAAATTTTTCGTTTTCTGAAGAAGCAAAATACGGAATTAAAACCACTTTCGATCGGAATGGAATTCTATGACAGGCCTGTATATATCGATATTTCGATTTCCTTTGGAAATCTTCTTCAGGATATTATATTTATAAAAATTAACAAAAATTAACAAAAAATTGTGTTTGACAATTAATTAAAATTAAAATTAAATTCAAAAATTTTTTCAACATTCAACAATAAAATTTTATAAATTCAAAATATTAAAAAATTAAAAAGAGGAAACAAAAAACAATTTTAAAATATTTCCCTTTTTCGTCAAAAAATGTATTTCTACAAATCTAACATAAGCCATCTAAACTTTATTTTAGAAAACAACCAAAGATCTAAACCTATTTCCATTTTTGTCAACCTATTTATTCTTATTCAATAAATATCTATAAATTTGAGCTAAACCTTCAGTATCTTTTTTAAAATTAATCCTTTCCTCAAATGAAATATTATTTATTTGTAACATTTCTAACATATATCTTCTTTTCTTAAAACCTTCCACGTTTAAAGCGGAAGTGTTCTCAAAATCTGGATAATGATTTAAATCCCTGCAATGAGTCGATAAAGCTGTACCATGTGCTGAATTATAATTTCTATATTTTTGGTCATGTTTATGTCCTGCTATTCTAGTTTTCAGTTTCGTCCCAGCTGTTCCTACATATATTTATGCACATTGTTCATTATTGTTGCCACCACAAGGTATTTTATAAACTAAATTTGACATATCTAACTTTTGTAATCTATCTTTCATTCTTGTGAATAATCTACCAACATTATTATTTACCTTGTGTGCCATTCTATATTTCCCTTTGTCATAAATATTTGAGTTTTCTAACCTTTCTGAAAATCCTGATACATAAATTAATGATTTATATATTTTAGGTGCTAAGACCTCACTAATATTTCGAGATTTTCTTATATAACATTGTCTTATTAATTTGTGAATTAGTTTGTTAGGAAAACTATTATCTTGTAAAATATTTCCAATAATTCTTTTATTTTTCCTATGAAATCTATTATCACTTATTGTCAATATTCTATCTATAAGATTATTAGCTGTGTTAATAATAATCCTCTTAGGATGCTTAGAAAAATAATTTAAGATTCTACCGAATGGGGTTGGTTTTTTATACCAATCTATCAATAACCTATTTTCTTTCCTTATAACCAATGTCACACTTATCGTTGACGGCGACCAAAATTTACTATTTATTTTTCAACGACGGCGGCGAAAATGTAACCGTGGGCTGTACAAAATAATATAAAGTGCGACTTTAATGTTCGTTTTTTGCAACCGAGCTTTAAAAACATTCTTATATTTTATAAAAATGTTAGAAGCAATAATTAAACAATGAAAAAATGTGCCAAGAACAAAATATTATTATTATTATTCTTTGCATTTTTAATTGTTTTTTAGTGTTAAACTTTTTTTCTTGCCCAATTTTAATTCGTGAGTTTATTTGAAAGTTCAAAGCGGGAACTTTTCTCACCAACATGTTACAGACACACTTTTTCTGTATATTGTCAAGTAATTTCCTTACGTGACAGCTTGTACTCGCCAAAAAAAGTTACAGACACAGTTTAGTGAGAAAAACAGCTGTGTGTTTTAATATATGACATTTTTGCTTCATATCACACATTTTAATCGAAAAGTTTCTCGACGCTAGAGTTACAGAACATGTGCACTGGACCACATTACTAAAAAATACTTGACTTATGGCCGGTAGTAGTGAGCTGCTTGGGGAACCCGGGATTTCAAACTATTTCCACATCTTACTTTTTCCTTTACGAAAGACCCCATTGCCATGTGGCCCTTGATTTAATATAGGACATTATATAAATATAAGTATATTGGCTCTTTCAGATTTGACTCTACTAGGGTTGCCTTTAGCAGCTGAGGTGACAACTACTCAATTCCACTCTAGAAGAGTTAATTACAGAAGAGTAAACTCTCTTGTACACTCATAAAATTATTACAGTAACTGATTTTGGCTGATTCAATTCGTTTTCCGTTCTGTTAAAATTGATTTAAAATATAGTTATTTTACGAATAACTTTTTTTTCTTCATTTAATTTATGCGAAATGTTATTGATCTGTTTTTTAAATGAATTTTAAGTTGTTTAAAATTACTTTTTCGTTTTAATTTAACTACAACTTATTTTGAGTGTAGATATGACTCTATTGAAATATATATACGGGCATGTTCTAGAAATGAAAGTGGATTCAAAATCGAGACAATTTTAAAAACGAACCTGTACTAAAATTTCATAAAATTATTCCTTTTAATCTATATCATTCTTTGAGTACCAATTAGCTTTACAAGAATATCTCTTAAAACCAAGACAAACTACGGTCATTTTGTAAATAATTGAACCTAAAATATCGTTCGATTTCAATTTCACTTCGTTTCGATTTCTAGAACATGCCCGATAATTTACTAATTCTAATTAAGATTTTAATAAAATTAAAAATAATTTAAATATTGTTTATTTAATATTTTTATATGTAGAGAAATAAATTTTAAAAAATACAACTTGGGTGACATATTTAAAAAAAAAATCTATACCAGAAAAAAAAAATAAAATGAATTTTTATGGTAATTCTTCCATGATTACCTTCCTTAAAAAAATTTTAAAATAAAACAAAAATGTGCTTTATATAATTAATCATATTTTCAACTGTCAAAGTCTACATTTCAAAACACAGTCGAATTTCTCAATAACGAACTTCTTTACAATAAAGCTATCCATATAATGAACTGATTTTTAAAACACTGCTTTTTCCTTAAACGAAGAAATGTTTTAATATAAATTTGGATCTAATGCATTCTTGTCTCCTTGTAGGGAATTGCATAAAAAATTTTCTTTTAGAGGATGGCTAAAAATGAAAAAAAAAGAATAAAAGGTAAAAGGTAAACCCTATACAGTGTGTATAGTCTGGGTCCTTAAGGCTAGTTTACACTATTATACTTTGTATAAATACATGTCAAAAACTCAAGTAATATGTAAAAGTCCGATAGTGTGAATGCATGTGTGCTGAAAATGACAAGTATTATGAAAAAAAGTTTGACATCCCATACGACTTCATTGTTTTTTGAAAAATTTCTAAACAATAATACTTTTCATTGGATCAGGGTTGCATTTTATTTCATGTGTGAGTGTTTATACTTTGTGTGATGGTGTGAACACAAAATGTTATGTTAAATTAGACTTTTTGACAGTCGCAACAAAACTCAATAGATTTCTATCTCATAAAGTATTATTGAATACGTAAGACTTGTGAGATAGTGTAAACTAGCCTTTAGGAATAGCGAATTTGATTGTGTCAATGGGAACTTGCTTGTTATACATATACATATCTATGTCACATATACTCAGGATTTGTTTGCTATTGAAATTCAGCCAGATCGGTCTACAAATGGCTGCGACATGATCAAAAAACCACGACACCCTCTAATTATATCCATAAATTCCTTGATGTTGCCAAGGTTTGAAAGTTAGGTAAGAGCATCTTGGTTATTAATACACCCTTTATAAATAAAATGAGTAAGATTTAAGAAATGGGCGTGGCACCTCCAATACAAAGATTTGTGTGTGTATATCTTGAGAGCGCCAACAGCCAAAGTTTCCAAATTAGGTGCAAGCATATTGGTTCTCAACACACAACATCCGACAAAATGTAGGCGGGATTGGAGAAGTAGGCATGGCATAAAATAGATTTAATTATATCTAAAGAGCAGTAGGAGACAAACTGTCCAAAATTGCTGCACATAGCTGGGTTGTCAATACACAACCTATCTGAATGTGCGGGATTTGAGAAGTGGGAGCGGCATAAATAAAAAAAAAATTTTTGTATATCTGGAGAATCGTAGCAGAAAAAGTTTCCAAATTTGGTACTAATAACTTTGATGTCAATTCGTGACATCTGGAAAAAGTAGGAGGAAAAGGTTGAAAAAGTGGGCGCGGAACAAAATACATTTCTTTATATCTAGAGAACGGTAGAAGAAAAATGTTATAAATTTTTTCTGGACATAGCTGGGTTGTCAATACACAAAATCCTTAAAAAAGTGGGTGTTATTGAATAAGAGTGCCCCGGTAGGCTAGCTGGTGGTGAGCTAGTTTATCAGCGCCGGGGTTGCGGGTTCGATTGCCGCCAGAGGCTCTGTTTACTTTCCTACAGACAATCGCAGAGCTTCGCGGGGATTAGCTTAGGTAATTAAAACAAAAAAGTAGGCGTGGAACTTCCCATACAAGTACAAAACAGATCAGTACCAGTAAAAGTTTTAAAATATAGTACAAATAGCTCGCTACCCATACAAGACATCTATAACATATCGAGCCCTTACCAAAAAAATAGCTTAAGCGACTTTATTTTAAATTTTGTTTTTTTTAATAAATTAATTTATTGTACACCTTGCATCATCTCCTAAAATGTCATAGTCACGGTACCTTTTCGTTACGATTTTAAAGCAAAAAAAAATTTTAGCTTAAGCGACATCCGTCATATAAAATTTGTATGAAATAAAAAAAAACCTTCTCCTGTAAAATGTAAAAACCTGTCGTTTTAACGATTTTAATAATGCAGCACTCGATTGCATAACTGCCGTATGAAAGAGCTATCAAAATTAAACGCTCGCTTATTTGAAATTCAAGTAAAAAGAATATAAATTCTGTACAATGAAGTTTCTATGTAATGATGTATATTTATGGTCCCATGCAGATTCATTATAGGCAAGTTCGACTGTATATGCTTAATATTAAGCATATCAACATGTAGCTAGCAACATTGTTTATATAAATTTTAAAACAAAAACATATACCTAAACAGAATTGCCTAAAAATTACAAAATAAAGAAAAACAATATTATGGTACATTCTAGAAACTTAAGCAAAACAAAACTAACAAAAATACTAGACAGCCATATTAAAAACAAAAAATGTATCTATGAGATACATTTTAACGAAACATAAACTTTGAAATACACGCATGCAACAGATACAAAATAAAATATACACAACTTAAAATTTCAACAGATTTTTTATTTTTTTTTTTTTTAATAATCACCACTACTTGACGACGCACTTAACGTCTCACACGCCAAACACAAGCCAATTCAGTCTCTGATCGAACACTTAACGAAACGGTTCGTAGATCTTGACACGGCTCCGGCAAAGTGTAAAAGTCACACGAATAATACAAAAAAATAAAGAAACAACATTTAAAATAAAATTGTGTATTTAGAAATACAAGTGTTTGTAGTCTGTGTGCGTATGAATGAATGAAATACATCAAAAATTCGTTAGATACAGAAAAGCGAGAGTTCAACCGATGGAAAATACATCAAAACAAAGATCTAAATTCATTCTTTAGTGTTTTCTGTTCAAGTCAAACAAAAGAAATCTTTATAAAAAAAATCAAAAAAGTATTAAAAAAGGAATAAATAAATGTAAAATAATATACATAAAAAAAACTAGAAAAAAAGAAAATAATTGATTATAAAAAAAAACAGTTCTAAAGTTGAGTTCTGAGATTGAAAGTTTGAGAGAGTATAATTTTTTTGAAAGTAATCTGATTTAATTTTTATGACAAAAATTTTTTATGAAAAAAATCTCAAAATTAACAAAAGTAATTACAAATCTAAAAAAAAATTATTTCGCATGTTTAAAATTTTCTAAATAAATGTTTTTGTTTTAATGAAGCCATAAAAAAGAAAATGATAATAAAATTTTTGTTATAATTACAAAATTTATTTAGGTAAATTACGGCTGAAAGAATTATATCGAAAAAACGAAAATTCATTTAATTAAATGTACTTGTGAGCTTTATGCTGCAAATATCTGTAATTTTGTGTTGTGAAAAATATAAAAAAAAATTCTAATAGTTTTTCTAAAAATATCTAAAAAAATAAAAAAAAAATTAAGAATTTTCTAAAGAACGCCAAGTTTGTATTACATTTTGAATTATCCACAAAAGTAAAACAAAAAAATTTTTTTTGGAAATTATTGAAAATTTGTTTAATTTCAAATATGTAGACTTGTTTGTACTGATGATATATATATATATGTATATATATGGGCATTTCCACAGAAATGTCAACCGCAGCCAAAAAATTCAAAGTCTATAAAAGTATGTTGTTTTAACATATTTTTATAGGGAATCTATCAACTTTCAATAATGTAAACAAATTTTACATTTATGCATAACACACTTTGAGATATTCAAATGCAAAGTCAAACAAGTGCAAAAGTTCTGTTTTGAACATTTCTATGGCACGTTTTGTTTTGCTTAATGTTCTTAATGAGAAACATTATGCATTGACAATTGCTTTTTAAATCTCGGTTTATATTAAAACAATATAAGAAAAATGTAAACGGAACGATGCGATTGCCAGTTGCGGCAATTTTTTTCTTTGCTTTACCGTATATTTCGATGTAGCGTGCGACATTAAAAAAGAACATTTGTTATCAGTGCGTCGAGGGTATTTTTACAATGCGCATCAAATATTAGTTACACTCAATTCACATGAGGGCTTTTACGACGTCGTTTTATCTTGATTTCCTTTTAAAGCAACTTCCAAAATCTCTTTGCGTTCATACGATGATTTTTGGTTGCATGTCTTTTTTTTATTTACAGTATGGCCTTGATTATCCGTCATTCGATTAACCGGCAGCTTCAATTGACTGGAAAATAAAAAATTTTTTGCATTGATTTAAATTACCTCTATTATCCGGCATTACCTCTGTTATCCGAAACTATAAACAAATTATCTTTTTTTCGTTTACTTTTGAACAATCAAAACAAAATAAACGAAGAAAGAGAATTTCCCAACGTACTGAAAGCATGTTCTGCCAAAATTACTTTTTTCCTCGTGTTTACATAATAATACATTATATATTTACATAAAATAAGAAACACATCAAAAAATAAATAATCAAGAATGCTGCCGGTCGCGTCTATTATCGATAATCGAGGTCTCACTGTATTTTCAACCACACACTTCAAAGTAAGAAAAAGAATAAAACGTAAAAAGAAAAAGTTAAAAGAGAAATATAAAAAACGACATGAACAACACAAAACGAGTCGTTTTGTTTACCCCTCATTCTTCTCTACACCGCTCGCCAACAAACCAAAAGAGACGTCGACAAATCGACGTCGTAAAAGCCCTCATGTGAATTGAGTGTTACAAGCAGATATTTTTGTTGCAAATTTAATAAAAACAAATTTTGCTGGAAAATAATCTGTGCTTTTCTCTTGGTACTTATTTTAAATTTGTAGCGTGCGACATCGTAAGTGTAAAATGCATAAATTCAAAAAAAAAAAAAAAAATTTTTTAAATATATTTATTTGCGATGGCCAACACTAAAAGCAGCAAGAACAGCATATTCCATTAAAAAAAACTTAATTTGAGACTAGCAATACTATTTTCAGTTAAGTTAGTTTTTTGTTCTATATTTGTATTTTTCTTTATTGGAAATATTTTTTTAAGTTTATAATTTTTGTCCAGAAAATAAATATATTGAATGTATTTAAAATAATGTAGAATCATCTTACGCATGTCTTATTACATAAAAAGTAAAAACATAAACATAAAAGTGTGATGGAACAAAAAGTCGCATGCAACATGTAGCGTGCGACAGTGATTAAAATTAAATTAAAAATAAACTACACAATATTTTTGAATCAAATAAAAAGCATTATTAAGATACATCAATGCATAACATTTTAAAATTAGTCGCATTTAAATATTTCATCAGGTTTCGCTGAAATCAGTGTTTGAACTGTTTGCCTTAAAGGCGACTTCTTTTTTGTCGCATGCAAATGCCTTGGTTTTTTTTTAATTATCTTGAAAACAAACAATTGCTCAAAGTCAACTTTAGCACAAATTATAGTGCTAATCAAGAGCTATAAGTTTCGCCTCTTGTTAAAAAAAATAATGTTTTGGTGTATGTTTTTTTTTCACTTTTAAGGCGTACGAATGTCGCATTCGACATTGGAGAAATGCCCATATATTTTTTTTCAGTTTATTTATAAATCTTGTAAATGAAAGCTTTTTAGAACATTATAGACACGTGCTCTATATTAAATCGGTATTTAAATAATGAGAATAATAAAAAAGTGAAACAAATTCGATTTTTTACATATCGGCTTTTTTAAAATCTTATTTTTATTTGAATAACAGCGTATGTTATTTTTTGTTTATTTTGCGTAAACAATGGCAACTTTATACGTTGCATACATGAGTCTTAGCATTTCTGAAATATTATAAGCCTATTACAATGAAATGCGTTCTAAAACTTGGCTTTTGGACAAATTATTTTGTTGTAAAATCATACAATCAACAGTTATAAGGTGTTATTTCCGCACAAGTGAAATAACCCCCCAAAAATCGCTTAGAAATGTTTTTAAACTATATTAAAAGTTTGAAATGTGTTTTAAGGCAACAATTTTATACAAATTTTTATTAAAATACAATTCAAATCTATTTTGATTTTCTATGAATAGGGCAATTATTGAAGCACAGCCGCGAATAACGTTGTAAGTGACAAAATAATTATTTTGCAGGAGAGCAAAAAACGTTTTTAAAAAGCAGGATAACTTATATTCACTTGTATTCAATATATCAAGAAGTTTGAATTTAAAACAACATGCAAATTCACAGTTAATAACTTTTTTTTTTAGTGGAAAAACGTTTCATATCCACAATCTCGATGTCATTTAAATCGTTTTTACACTATGCAAGCGGCTTTTAAAACGTTATTCCAATTTGCAAAACCATTAGATTGTGTATTTTTTTTTAGTAACTTACAACGTTCTTTCACTGACTGACAGAGGTTAAAGTGCATAATTTTGGATGATATGATGTTTAAACAAGTTAGAGTGCTATATTCGGCTGTGCCGAATCTTTGATACCCTCCACCGACAGTTCGAATGTTTAAGGAGTAATATCTGTATGATGTCTTTTTATTATTATTATCTTAAACTGTGACGATTTGTTATTAATTATGGTTTTAGGAGACTAAACTGTTTTCCAGGAGTAGGGTTTATATGGGGTCTAGGGTAAATTATGGACCGACCTTACATTTTACAGTGTAATTTCTAGTCGAATAAAACGGACTTGTGCAAAATCTTATGTCATTCCGTGCATTTTTGCATCATTTATGTTAGTTTTTGTAACAAAATTATCAAGTTTTTGAAAATGGTGGTTCCACATTTTGATTCATAGCTCTGGTCCTACTGAACCGATTTTGCTGAAATTCAATCCCAAACTGCTTAGGATAACTACAAGCAATTTGACACCTAGTTTGTTTATTTCTTTTGAGTTTTTCGAAAGTGAGCGTGTTTTCAACAGACGGACAGACGGACAGACAGACGAACATGGCTAAATCGACTTAGAATTACTCAAGCAGCCAGAATATATATACTTTATGGGGTCTGAGATGAATAATAAAAAAGTTTCACACGGAATGACAAACTTAGTATACCCTCTTCACAACTAATTGTGGTGGAGGGTATAAAAAATAAAATGTTAACGATTATTTGAAAAAAAAAAACGGATTTTGCAAAAAGTGGCTTTTACAACGTTATTCGCGGCTGTGCTTCAATTTTTTTTTTAATTAAACACATAATAGTTCGGTTTCTTTACTTTTTGGGTAAAGTTCGTGAATATTTGAATAAGAAAAATTTTCAGTCATAAAAAGGTAAAAGCACGAGAACACAAAATACCAAATTGGTAAAACGTCAAAATGTTTTGATTGCCAAAAAAAAAAAAAAAAAACAATACTAAAACTTATAATTCATTGCCGTTAGGCAAAAAGGTCTTAAGTAAAAAAACGCATTTGAAGTTTTTGATTGGCTTTAATTCTCATCCGTTTGGTTTTAATAACTTAAGTCTAGCACAACTGCTTCTAATCGTAATCATCTGCTTAGGAAAAAAAGTCTATGAAATACACCAAATTAATATGTAATTTTCAATTTAACATTTTCATTTTTGTTTAACACCAAAGAATTGCTTGCAGAATTTAGCTTAAGATGTTTTTAAAACAAACCCTTTTATTTTATTAAATATAACTACTTCTTTTACAGCATTTTTTTTAAATTCTCTAAATAAACGCCACTTCTTTTATTTGCCTTTTTTTATGTTGTTTTTGCTTTAACAGCTGTTTGATAATTTACATAATTTGCACAAAAGAAAAAGTCTGGGCTTTTTCGTACAAGAAGACGGCGGTCTGCGACTTTTTTGAGTGTTTTTTTAAACTATTCCAATTTCGCGGCTTTTTAAATTTTGGCGACTTGTGGCGACTTTCCTCCATTTATTAAAAAATAATCGTCAAAATGTTGAGCAACGCTATCGTCGTCAGAAATTTTAAAGCAATCAACAAATTAAGGGCAAAACAAAAGACACAAGAAGCTTGACAGCAACAACAAGTTGTTTGTATAAATATTAAAAATTTTTACAAGCCAAATAAACGACACAAGCAACTTAACAACAACAAGAAAAAGTATGGACCATGTTTGTGTAAATATTAAACATTTTTAAACATGCCAACATTTGAATAAAATCTATATTCAGGGAAAATATTTATGAAATTGGGAAATCAATTCCGATTGAAAGTGGAAGTGATTTCGTATCTTGCTTCACATACAACTAAATCACTTTCTATCAGAAATTTGAAGTTAAAGTAATATCTAGTTAGTTTTAACTGAACTTGGTGAAATTGACCGTTAGAGATATCTTTTTTTGTAATTTTTTCTTTTTGAATCTTACAATTTTCATTAATCGAAATTAAATTCTAAACTGTTCTTTAATTCGAAATAAAAAAAGTTGTAATTGAGATTGCCATTCGCGGAAATCAAAATCTAACATTCTTTCTTCTTAAATATTAAATGAATTTTTAAAATACAGCTTTAGAAAAAAAAATTTACAAAAATTAATGCAAAACGGAAGTTGCACTTTTAGTTTATTGTTTTATTTATGGTTTTCGTCTTTTTATAGAAAAACTGTAGGTGTCTAGTAAACAAAAAAAAAAAAAAAATTCAAAAATACAAAAAATCTTAAAACAAACAAACATTTTAACTTTTAAGTAACAAATTCGACAAGAAGGTTACCAGTGTGGGTTTATTTGAGGTTTTTTTTTTTATACAATTTAACAAATTTAAGTCAATAGAAAAACAAAACAAAATTAAAAAAAAAAAACAAGAAAACCTTAGAAATCAAAACAAAATAACGCCTTTGTAAGAAATACCAGTTTAATGAAACTTTTTCAAAAAAAGTCAAGGATTTGTTACAACGAATTTAAAGAAATAAAGTTGGATACATTTTAACCAATAAATCTTTTTATTAAAAAGTTACTCCTTGTATTTATCCTCAATTGAGTCGAATTTGTAGCGGAATTACTTTTACATTTAGCCCAATTATGAATACAAATTCCCCAGGAGTTTTTTCCCCTTTTCCCATTTTTAAAATTTAATTTACATAGGAAAAATGGGGGAAGGGAGAAAACTGCCGGGGAATTTTTCTTCATAATTGTGCTGATTAAGCTAAAAAGTTGGCTCATCTCTTAACAAAATATTTCGATATAATGCTGTATTTCCATATTAATTTCCAACATAAATTTGCAAGCGTTGCTTTAGCTTGACAAGCCATTGTTTAGTGTGCAAAAGAACAAAATAATTCCGTTATATCCTTTGGTGCTGGGGAAATACGTGTGGCATAGCAATCCATATTTAAACGAACAATAGCAAGCAAAAAGCCGTTTTTTATATGACAACACCGTCACACACCGCCCTGCAGACTAACCATTGTTAAGTGTGGACAAGAACAAAACGCTGGCAGAATTACCGACATACAATTGTTCACATTATTTGATGTGGCCGAAAGCGTATGGCCCGACAACCCATATAAAAAGCAACAATAACTGCAGCAGTGTTTGACACAGTCAAAGTAGAAAACCTGCAATTTCTTCTAAATCTTCATTTGTCATTGGCAAAAAAAAAACTGGTGTCTTTACTTCTAATTTATTAAATGGAAACAGTAGATGTCAAACCAAATTTTGTACAAAAATGTTCGTTTTTTGTTCGACAGTTTTTGGTTTCGACTGCAGTTTTTTAAGCCCTGGTTAGACATCGTACAAATGTTTGAACAACAAACACAAAATATCGACAACATTCGTTTTCACGATTTCAATTCATGTGAGCAAAAAAGCTAATTTTGATCTACCAAAGGTTAAAATACAACTTGGTTTAAGGATTGATGTTGGACTATTGACGTCAGCAGTCGGCGATGGCTGCGAGTGTAAGATGGCAAATCCATCTGAGGAGATCGAGTGGTTGCGATCGAAACATGTCATGTTAACCTGCCGGCCAAGGTTCGAGCCCCGGCCACGGTCAAGAATGAAAGATTATCAATGACAATTTTCATGTTGTAAAATTCCTTTTTTCATAAATTTAATTTAATGAAAATTATATTTGATGAACTTAAGCCTAATTAAAAATATTAAAAATTTGGATTAAAAACCATAAATAGTTCAACAAAATACCCACAAAATTGTTTGTTGTTTGAAAATAGCGATGTCTAGTTACGACGGGGTGTCATTGATGCCAGACCTTGATGTGTACCTCCCCGTTTTCACGAGTCATAAATTTAGTTACATTTATACTAAAGTCATGTCAGTGCTGGTTCACACTCTTTAAGTTTTAGCGGTCAAGACTTGAGTTTTTAGGAGAGAGAGAGGAAAAGAAATGGTATTCTCTTCTCTTCTAAACGCTCAAGACTTGACGGCTAAAACTTGAAGAGTGTGAACCAGTACTTAGTGTTGGGTTTAGATTGCTGATGCTATGGTTTTGTTAGTGTTTTCCCAACATTGTTAAAGGTACTCTTACACAACGTGTATTTTGCAGTGTACCTTTCAAATTTTCAACTATATGCATTTACATGTCGTGTAAAATAAAAAAATGGCTTCTGTAAATGCCAGCTCGAATTAGAAGTGCAAAATTTTCTAATTATTTTTGCAAACCATTTGTTTGTGGCGGCAAATATTCTTTAAAAAAACAACATTTTTTATAACTGAAATAAAATTAAAACTGAATAGTAATAGAAATCAGTAATAATTTGTAATTATTAATGTTTTTCGCTTATGTCAGATGGAACCAAAAACGAAAGTGTGAAAGCGAAAATTATGAACCGCTTATATTTGTCAATTTTGACAGACATGTGCAATAACATATGGATTTTACATCTGACAAAGCCACTGCATGGACATGTCGTGTAAAAGTACTTTAAACAATCTGTCTTAAATGTTCTTTCATAATATTACTTTTCAGCATAATTTCACGTCTAGTGAAGACGAGGTGACTACTCATTAAATTGTTGGTTGTTCCAGCCATAAAGCAATGGCTTGTTAAGGCGGGTTGTATGTATTAAAGAGTTGCCATGTTGCCCGGTAATTAAATGTAAAAAAGAAATTAATGAGCATTAAAAATAATTTTGTGTTAATTTACAGATCTTTAAAGTAATTTTATTCAAAATGATGAAATTATTTTAAAATAATTTCACAATATCTTAAAACCAATATAATTTTACTGGTTTAGCTTAAACTGACCTTTTTTGGAAAATTTTAAATGAAAGTTTCTTGCTTGTTGTTTTAATCATTTTATTTCATTATTAATTAGCGTTTATTTTAATCCGCCATTTGTCATAAGACCTTATAAGTAAACTAAGTTAAATTTCTTAAAAAAAAAAATAAATCTATAAAGCTTTTAATATTTATTGATGAGTTTTTAAATTTCACATCTATGGTCTTAAAAAAAAACAAGTAAAATAAAAAAAAAATAATTCTTAAGAAATTTCCTAAGTAGAGTGACTAATTTAATTCATCACTAATTCATAACTTTAAAATTATTTTGATGAAAACTAGTTTTTTAAAATAATTTTGTTTTTAATACATACCTACTAAATTAAAACAAATTTTATAACTAAGAGAACTCAACGTTGCAGCATTGAGCAGAACTTTACCACTAGTTTAAGCTTTTAAAAGTTGGTAGTTAGAAACTACTTACTTAAAGCGTTAAACTGATATAAAAAACTTTCAATATTACAACAAGTAAGCTTTGCCGAGTCTTAAATACCCTCAATATTTTGAAAGTGGGCTTTTAATGGGATCTTTAAATTTAAAGCCAATCCTTATAGTCACAGTATTATAATTCGTTGCCTAATTATTAAAAAAATCATGATCGGTTTTAGAAATTTTATTTGGCGTATTAAAGTGATTTTCAGGAGGAAATTTTATATCGTAAATTATAAAGCTTTCATCGCAAAATCTGGTACAGGGATTTCTATTATTAAAAAACCTAAATTAGAAAAAATTTCAATGCCGTTACGCAAATTTTTTAAATTAAACGCTTCTTAAATTGCTTCTCGGAAGGCCACTTTTTATGGGACCTGTGGTAAATTATTGACCGATTATCACAAAATTACATGGTGTTACTTTTTAGCCATACAAGGTTAAACTGGGTCAAATTTAACTACAATATTTATATTTGTTACGGTTTTAGTCGCATTTAAATGATATCCCAGTGTTGACTTTAAATGAAGCTTATGATAAATAATGGACCAATTCTCACGCAATTTGGCAGAGTTATTTCTTATTCTTTGAGACTGTGAAGGATTAAATTTTACTAAAATAACATTATTCGTAAGGCTGAACCCACACCAACAAAAGAAAAACTGTTTTTTTGACTAATAAGACAACAAAACATTAGTTCTTTTAAAACAACCCACACCAAACAAAACAACCGCAAACTGTCTTTTTGACTATCTGCGACAAAACATTTGTAATAAAAGACAATCGGCAATCAGGCAGTAATGCGACAGTGTCCGTTCCGTTTTTTTGACTTGCCTTAAATGGTGTGGGTTAATTCATTAGAAAGCACGCAACTACCCAGCGGGGTAACTCGGAAGACCTTCTTACCTAAAATTTTTTTGATTTAATTACCATTCTTATCTAATTGCTAAATAATGCATCATAGAAGGCCTCGGCCCTTTCGTATACACGCCTTTCTATTAGAAGGGAGAAGAGAAGGAGTAACATTTTTGTTTTTTTTTTACACATGCAAAATAATCAGCGTTGCCGTTTTGGTTACTTTTAACCAAAATTGGTTACTTTTTTTTCCAATGTGTACTTGTGTACTTTTTTCCATTTTGGTTACTTTTTTTCAACACAAAAATAACAAATTTTTGGTTTTGGGACAAGCTTTCCCGCTCCGCTTTTTTTAACTTAAGAAATGTTTATGGCATTGGTGCTTCCAATACTGTTTCGCCGAATACCGAACTTTGAACAAAATTGTCGACGAGCAATTAATCTTAAAAAATGTGTCCACAGCGAACGCGCGATGCTCACTCGGCCACAATCGGTAATTCCAATGGCGACACCCTCCCTCCGCACCGTTTATTACTTTTTGAAATAATCGTATTATAGAATATAAATATGCCACTAGACACCCAGTATATACAACCTTCACTACTTTTAATGCTTCATAGATCTAACTAAAATAATTTTCTAGGAAAAACGATTAGGTGAAATATCTTTCCAAATCCAGCCCGATTTATATAATTCTTACTATTTTCACTTGGCTGAAAGCATCTATATATCTGTGCTCACAAGCAATAACAGTTAAAGTCGAGTTAGGAAAAATTTGACTTATAAAATGCTATAAAATTGCTTACAAAGAGCTTGAAACTATAAGCTTAATAAAAATTCCCTGATTTTTGCCAACAGCTTTTCAATTTAAAATGCTCTGCTGAGTACTTTCCAAATCGATTTTAGATAATTTAGCTTAATTTTGCGCTTTGATACAGAAAGGCTTAAGAAGTTCTACTTGTAATAGCTACTTATAAAAAAGGTTGAAAGCTCTAGCTCAAAAAGTTTTTCAAATAGACGAAAATAAGTGTTTACTTGGTATATGCGATGCCACGCCCACAAAAAATTATATAGCCTATTGTTTTTTCCAGACCATCGGTAACATAATGTCAAAATTTTATGAAAATCGGCACAGCGGTTTAGGCGCATTTAATACAAAATAATTTTGGTTACTTTTTTCGCTTTTGGTTACTTTTTGCTTTGATTTTGGTTACAAATTTTTTTGGGTCGTGGCAACGCTGAAAATAATTATTTTTTGCATCCAAAAGAAGGAGTACAGAGGCCTTCAAGAAGGCTAGGGAGTTTGGTTTCAGTTTGTTTTGTCTTACTCTGTGTGGGTATGTTGCATCAAACCACATGTTTTTTCGGAAACCAAAGTGTTTCGTCGCAGTAAGTCAAAAAGACAGTTTTCCAGCTGCTTTTTTTTGTGTAGGCAACAACAGAACTAATGTTCTGTTGTCGTATTAGTCAAAAAAAAAAAAAATGGGGCTATTCTTTCAGTCAATACTAAACGAATGGAATTTATTTTTTCAGTGTTGTGCCAACTCAAATAAATGCTCAACCACACGCAAAAATAATTTCGATGCTTTCAGTATCGACTGAAAGAACTAGAAATAAAATGGTGTTCAAAGTATTCGATCACCACTGCCAGAATTAGCCTCCTGTTTCTACTTTTCTTGGAGTGGGTTCAGGCTTACGGTTTTAGGCGAACTTGAGTATTTTCCGATAGTAGGCTGGTAAACTACGGACAATGGACTCATAAATCAATTTTGGCAAAATTGTATAAGAGTCGGTGCATTTTGTCATTAATTTCAGTCAGTTTTGCAACAGAAATTTAAATTTTGTTTGCAAGATGGTTGTACTTTTGTGTTCATAGCTCTTTTTCTACTAAACTGCTTGTGCTGGATTTTAAATTGCTTCGAAGAACTAGAAAGAGTTTCAAACAAATTTCGTTCTTTTCTATCAAGTCTTCCAAAAGTGAGCGTGTTTTTAACAGACGGTCAGCCAGACAGACGGACATCGACTAAGAATTACTCAAGGATGCAGAATTTATTTATGTTTATACTTAATGTGGTCTTAGATGAATATTAAAAAAGTTTCACACGTTATGAACAACTAAGTATACCCCCATTCACCACTAGTGGTGGAGGCAGTGTTGCCAGAAGTAGGGGAAATCCCTACATGTGTGTAGGTATTTTTGATATTAAAATAGAAGCGTAAGGAAAAACAGACAGATTTTTTGTAATTTCGTCATATCGCATTATATATGAAATAAATGCAAAAAAACGTTTATAGTGATATTTTCTTGTCCAAAACGGTTGAAAAATTTTCTTTTCCCTAAAATCGCTTAAAAATATATTTCCAGAGTGGTTTTTTGTTTCAAAAGTGGGCGATATATTTCCAGAGTTGTTTTTGGTTTCAAAAGTGGGCGACACTAATATGTATGTATATGTTTTTTCTAGAATATCATTCAATGTGGAAAGATTTAATTGAATTTAATTAAAAATATATGTATTATTTTTTTCAGTTTTGTACTTATTTTTTGTCAAAGCTTTAATATACATATTCGAATAAAAACTTAATTTTATTTTTTATAACTAATGTTTTTTCTTCTATTTTAATGACAATAATGCGTAGGGATTTTTGTAGGGGAAATTTTTTTGAACGTGTAAGAAAAATCAGATTTTTTTTTAGCAAGTGTAGTTATTATTTGAAAAATTCACTGGCAACACTGGGTGGAGGGTATAAAAATTCAAGTACAAAATTTAGGAAATTTGTATTTACTACCAAACTCATATAAATGCTCTAAGTGCTGTTTCACACTCTCTAAGGTTAAGTCTTCCAATCTTGAGTTTTTAGGAGAGAGAGAGAAAATAAATGGCATTATCTTTTCCCTTCTCTCCTAAAAGCTTAAGACTTGACGGGTTAAACTTGAAGAGTGTGAAACAACACTTATATTTGAGAAACTATAAAAGTACTAATTTTGTTTCTTTTCCTCAAGCAAATAATAAAGTACGTTTCGTTAACTATTGTTTTTTTATTCCTTTCCATTCCCCGATACACGTGTGCCAAAAAATCTTTAAATAAACAATACATTTGCGTTCGCTACATTGACGTTTAACTTTTTTCAACTCTATATTTTAATTTTTTTTCTTCTTTGTTCTTTTTTTTTTGTTGGTCTACCACGAAAATCTGTATTTGTTTTTCATGTAAAACTCAAAAAACTTATTTATGAATGTCTGATTTATTCATAAGTTTGTTTTTTTTAAAACTTTTATGTCGATTTAATTGTTTATATTTATATTATTCAAAACGGCAAATGTGCGATTTAAAGTTAAAGAAGAAAAAAAATATTAAGTAAATAAATAAACAGGTACCTACTCGTGTTGTATTTTTGTTTAATAACAGAATGTGGAGAAAGAACATTTTACAATAACAGAGAAAACAATTGTACGCCAAAGAATTTCCGTTGATTTCCGTTCAAATGCAGAAAAATACCCCTGCTTTTAAGAAATATAATGAATTTTAAAAGGAATAGGGCCGAAATTTAAAATAGGTGAAAATAAAAATTTTAAATTTTTTTTTTGCAGAATTTTTTTCAGAAAAATTGATTTTTTTCGTCTATATTTAATAGGCAAGGGTGCCCCGGTAGACTTGTTGGTAGTGAGCTATTTTATCAGTGCGGCGGTTGCGGGTTCGATTCCCGCCACAGACTCTGGTCTGTTTCGCTACAACGGGCTGAAGGTCTACGCTACTATTGCTCGGTTAATTAAGTTAGAATTTAATTTGTAATTGTATTTGTAACTCTTATTAAATAAATAAAATAAAAAGGCAATATCTGTTGCGTGTAAATTAGGGATGTTTATTTTTCTTTATTCTCTATATACTTGCAGGGGTTCAAGTCTCAGATTAAATTTAGTTAGGTAAATATCTAAGATAAGTCATATGACTTTTAACTTTTATAAGAGACTCGTTTTTAAAGACTCTAATTAAATAAATTTTTTTTTTTAATTTTACCCATTTATACGTGACGTATTTCATTCAGTCATTTATTCTAAAAATAGACAAATTTTAATATTTATTTTTAAATGTGGAAGGAATATGGACACTTGCGTTACATTTCCTTTTAAAACTCTTTAACAAATTCACCAGTGTTCACGTCTACCATAAAACAAAAACAATTTCTCCATATAAATAATTAATGACGTCCGTTAAAGAATTACGCATGATGTAAACGTATAAGTCTGTCAATAATTTCAATATTGACAGCAAAACAATTTAAAATGGAAAAGAGAAAAAACCGAAACAAGAAAAGATTAAAGTAACTCTTCCGTTTTGCATAATAAAGCGCCAAAAAGAACAAACAATATGCAGTAATAATAATAATAATTCATTGAAAAAATAAAGAAAGAAAAGTTAAAACTAAATTCAATTCAGTTACAACATTTTAAAAATAATAAAACCCCAGCTCCCACTTTTTTTGTATGGATACAAAAATGGTTGTGGTTTTAAACTGAAAAAAGAAAAAAAAATAAAGTTACTTTGACGTTGCTTAAATAATAATGGACAGAAATTTCTATAATTTACCTGGCAGAAATCAAAGCTTGAAGTTAAACAAGTTTATTGATTCCTTAAAAGCATAATTTTAAAGTTAAATATATTAAACAGTGGGCTTGTTAAGTGGTGAAAGTGGTAAACTGATAAATTAACGGGCTTAAAATGGGACTAAGCAAATTCCTAGAAACTCTCAAATGCATTTCTAAATGTTTAAAGCTAATTTGTTGAATGAACCATAGTATGCTCAAAAATTATTGTTAAAAATTGTTTTGTTAGAGGGGACCATATTGAAAATTTTTTTTCTCTGCCTGTAGTCCAATTTTTATGACAATTCGCTTGTTTTTCAAAGAGATGACTTCAAATAAAAACTATACATATATGGGGAATTTCATGTCAAGGGACCCAATTTTAAAGTCGATGTCTTCCGATTTCGATGAAATTTGCACTAAGGTTAGGTTGAATAGTAGTTTAGACACAAATTTTTAAAAAGTTCGGTCAAAAAGTTTCTGAGTTAGAGGGGGTCAAAGTTTGACATTTTGGCCATACAGGCGTTCTTTCTCATCCATGTAGCTTATTACCTATTGGTGTTAGCAAAATTTGTCCAAAGTAGCTTCGATAGCTATTTTATCAATCTTTTGAAAAAAAATTTTTTTGTTTTTTAAAATTTTTTTTTTTAATATTTAAAACTTTTTTTTGATTTTTTGTTATCTGGAATGTTTTTTTTTTTTTTCTTTTTGCTCAAAAGAAAGCTTATGTCTTTTCCTTTAAAGTAGTTTTGGTCGCTTTTTGGAATGCGAGTGGGATATGCTTAAAAAAAATAATTTCTAACTCTAGACGAGGGTTTTTTTTAATTTTTAGCATATGCAGTGTTATTTCTCATCCATGTAACTTATAACCTTTTGGTATAAGCAAAATTTGTCCCAAGTAACTTCGATAGCTTTTGAAAAAAATTTTTGTTGTTTTTTTAAAACTTTTTTTTTTTTATCCGGAATGCTTTTTTTTTTTTTTTGCTCAAAAGATAGTTTATGTCTTTTCCTTTAAGGTAGTTTTGGTCGCTTTTTGGGATGCTATCGAAGCTTGACCGAACTTTTTAAAAATTTGTGTCTTAACTAATATCCAATAGGACTAACCTTGGTGCAAATTTCATCCAAATCGGAAGACATCGATTTAAAAATTGGGTCACTTGACATGAAATCCCCCCATATGTATAATGGACAGTATTAACCCTAACTTGGGCAGTATTTACATTTGTAAATATTCAAGTTTTAAAATAGCTATAATTTTTACATTTAAGGTCCTATGGGGCTAAGATTCAGACTCAGTGACTAATTTTTCATGTTTTTCCTGACAATAGAAAATAATAAAAAAAAAAATACATAAAATTTACATATAAAATAACCAAAAAAAAATAAAAGTACACATACATATTTACAAATGTAAGTACTGCCCGACTTCGTAGTAAAAATTAGTGCCCAAGTTAGGGTTAAAAGGCCAAAAATAATTAGTTTTGTTAAACTTTCGAACATGAAAAAAATTTAAAGTCATGCCTTTTTACCCCACAATTTAAGAAGTCATAATGACATATCTGTCATTGTCATTTTGAAGTGGGATACTTTAAGTTTCATCAAGCCCATTGTTAAGCCCTAACTGTATGTATACCCACGCCACAATAGTAGAGAAGGTATAATGCGTTTGTGCTGATGTTTGTAACACCTTTAAATATTGGTCTTAGACCCAGGATTCAGTAAGCCGATCGAATCAGAATCACTTTTAAGTCGATCTTGTTATGTCCATCCGTCCGGCAGGCTGGTTGTTCATGTAAACCTAGTGGGAATTTTCTACATAATTTAACGAAATTTCGTACAAAAGTTCTAATTGTCCCAAGGACCATGGCTGTGGAAAATGGTGACAATTAGTGCTGGGAAACTATCGATAGTACTATCGATATTATCGATAGTCTTAAAATATCGAAAGTATCGATAGGAAAAATATCAATATCGATTTTATTTTTATTAAAAATACAGATATGAAGACGTGTAACAGCAGCTATACACACACAGTTTTTTGCCGCAAGTTTTTACTTGCTATTATTAATTTGCGCTGAATAACAGCAATAAATACAAACAACAAGAATGGCAGGTGTATGGATTGCTTAGCTGTGTTTTAATTAAAGGCCTTTAAGTCGAAATTTGTACATGTTTACATTGGGCCTGAAATGTCAAATAGTTTTGTAATGTTGTAAAAAAAAAATGCAAATCCAAATGCAATTGTAATTGCGAGCATAGGATAAAACAAGTAAGAGTGCTATATTCGGCTATGCCGAATCTTATATACCCTTCACCATAATGAGATAAGAACAAAAAGTTATATACATAAATAACGTTCTTTAGATAAGTATAAATCAATATTAATTGAGCCACGCCAACTTTTCATTTCGTCATGCCGAAGAATATAAAAAAACAAAAAATTTATATATGTACCTAAGCCCGTTTCCTTTTTTGCCAAAGTTAATGTTTAAAATTCGTTTTATTATCTTAAAATCGTTTTTTAGAACATAAAAAAATTAAATAAAAAATATGAAAAAAAATTCTTTTTGGGATTCGAACTGGCAATATCATCAGTCTCAGAAGAGAACTTAACCTCGGCTACGAATGCTTTTACTGAAGAAGCGTTAAATTAAAATATATTGAGTCTATGAGTTTGTTTCTTTATTTGCGTAAAATTAAACACATTACAAATAAAATCCACCACTTGTAGTGAAGGGTATAAAAAACAAAAAAAAACCAAATTACAAACACTGTATTACCATAGCCACTGTATGACCGTAGAAACCAAAATTGAATTGGCTTGTATGGTAATTTTATGTCGTTTTGGTAATACAGTGTTGGTATGGTAATGTCACGTCTAATTGGACCTTTAAAGGAAAAAATTTGATGCTGCGTGGTTTTTTACTTATATCTCAGCCATTTGTGGACCGATCTTGCTGAATTTCAATAGCAAACAATTCCGGACCATATGTGACATAAATGTATAATAACCTGGCCCCAATCATATATGGGGTCTTCGGAAAATCCATTTCAACGGACAGACGGACATCGTTAAATCAACTTCGCTCTCTCATAAGGACCCAAAATATATATACTTTATAGGGTCCAACATCAATGTTATAGAAATTACAAACGGAATGACAAACTTATATGTACCCTATTCACCACCTGTGGTGAAGGGTATAACAATGAACGACCATTAGAGGCTAAGTCATCTAGATTGATTACCTTTTAGGTTGAGAATCGAAACCAATTTAGAAAAATATTTTAAGTTGCAATAAGATATCTTATAGTTTCTGCTACTTCGGTTCCTTCAGAAACTTATCAATTTTTCAAAAACTGTCATCTAAAATAACGTGCGTACATACTTACGTCTCATACGTTCAACAAAGTGATAAAAATAACGAACTGTAGTCTTATAAAAAACTTGTTAAAGTTTTCCTGAACAAGTACAAGCATTCAGTCGTTAGTAATATCAATAGTATCGACAGTGGAATCTGAACTATCGATAAATATCGATAGTAGAAAATATCGATATTATCCCAGCACTAGTGACAATCGCTCGATAATTTCACATAGTGCCAAAACAAGCTATTTTCCGGAATAGATTTTTTTGTGACTATAAATCATCTTATTGTGTTGATTTTAGGATTAAATTTTATTTTAATCTTAATAATTATACCAAATTTTATTGGAACAGGTCCATATTTGACCATAGCTCGCCTACAAATACTACCCCGAAAATAGCTTCCATGGCATAAATTTCTTATAAATGTTTGTGTGGACAAAAAATTTGGCGACGGTAGCTACCATATGTTGATTGGTTGAGAACTTAACATAGTTCCTACAGAAACCGCCTTGCAAAAATCACTTAAAAGCAAACAAATCTCATATTTTTTTTTTATTGCCTAATACCGTGTTCAGATATACTTTTTTTATTGAGTCAATATTCGGTTTATTGACATAATTATCTTTCTGTTCACACATATACAATTTAGCAATTACCTTAAGCAAAATGTAAACAACTTTTGACATCTTAAAAAAAAAAAAAAAAATAAACATCTGGCTTTTGCGCAGACCTAATGGACGGACCTTTGTTCTTGTTGTTTTGTTGTTGTCAAAACACTTTGTTTAGTGAACAAGGTTTCGTTTAAATGTGCTAAATTCCCATTTCATACTATTGATAAACTGAAATTTATTGTTGATGGGATAAGCTATTCCTATGCGCATTTCTTTGGTTGCTTAGGCCAGATCGTCAGGAAACTTCATCCATAAAGATTTTAGAAAAACTAAGATATTAAACCAAATAAAACTGTTAAGCGTATAAAAATTATAAGCAACAGTTCTACTTGTAACAATATCAAAGTTTAAACAAAAACATCAACAATAAACAGTGAGTTTATCTTGTTGGGGTTTAGTCACTAAACACACTTGTGACAGTGTTGCATTTTAGCAATTGAGCAATAACTAAATTGCAATTTTGTATGGATAATTGAGCTCAATAATGGCATTTATTGCGTATAACTCAATTAAGGTGCATATCTGAACACAGTATGTATAAGCTAATCCTGCGAAGCTCTACGCTTGTCTGCAGGAGACCAGACTAGCTTACTACCAGCTAGCCTACCGGGGCACAAGGAACTTTTACATGAATCTTACTTAACCTTATAAAAATTTTGTTTTAGTGGGTCTATGCTTGTCAATGGGTCGCAAATTGGGTACATTCCAAAAATATTTCTCTAAACGCTGTGGCGTAGGGTTTACTATGATTGGGCTTGACCGACTATACTTTCTTACTTGTTTTATTTTTTATTAAGTTTCATAAGCCTGTATTACGAATTTTGTATGGGCGTTACTACAAAAAAAAAAATGTATAAAAAGTGTAAAAAAACGTTTTTTCCAAATAAACTAAAGTTTTCAAAACAAGATCTCTCTATAATTGGTGCCCAGAATTTTTCTTCATTGCCATAAATGAACAAGAGAAAAACCCACGCTTTGAGGTTAAATGGCGTCTAGAGAACAAGCATATGCATGAATACAAGCATGTACTACATATATGAATTCATATCAGTGTTGCCAATTTAGCAATTTTACATTTTGTGTAACCATGAAAAAATTTATTTAGATAAAAGCAATGTCTTTTTTAAAAAAAATTTTTTCAATTGGAATATTTTCCTTTGGATTTTTAAGAAAACTAAAGGAAAAAACTTTATAGTTGAGATGGGGTTTAGTTTTATATTTTGTCCAGACAATTTTTAACTGTGTTGCCAATAGGTTAAATTTTGTTTAACAAATTATGTGCTTGTGAAATTAAATTGTAAGTAATAATCTTTTTTATCAATTATTAACACACAGGCTTATGAAAATAATTTAAAATATGTAACTTGACACAAAAAAAAAAAAAAAAAAAAAAACAAAGCAAAGTGTAATCCATCGCTAAAGTATATCTCCTTACTAAACAAATATCTTTTGGCAGCACTGATTTTCCGGACACATTTTTCGAGTTGAGTGAATCTTAATGCAGAAAACTCTCTGCAAAAACTTTGTCCGGACGAAGAATGATAAAAATTAAGGATTATGCCATCCCAAAAACAAACATAAAATCTTTTGCGCATTTCGGACAAATAACGTCTTATCAAAAAATTTCAATCTCAGGGAATTTTGACTTGGCAACCCTTGTCAGCGACAAACTATGTCATCTAAAGGAAAATCGTGCACTTGGCCTAATCCTGTTATCTATCATTCTTGGTCCGAACAACATGGCTGAATTCCCCATTAGAAAATCTTGTCTTATCACTTTTTAAGCATTTTTGTTTTTTGTCAAGAGTTGGCAGCACTGATACAGATATAAATACAGAAACAACTATTTTTACTTCACCTAGCAGTACGCGTTAAAACCATACAACAACAAAAACTAGACAGATGTTTAGAATTTATAATGAAATTATAAAAAAATTTTTAAACAAAAAAAACTTGGCTTCTTGTGAAATTTTTTTTTTTTTATAAATATTAAAAAAATAAAATTTTATTATTTCAGCAAAAAATGTGAACATAAAAAAAATATAAACAAATTTCATAAGTTTTTTAAAAAATAACAAAAAATCTTTAAAAATAAGGTTAAAAAAAGTATTAAAAACTCAATCATTATGGTGGTTACGTCGACGCGCAGTCATTTAGTGACACCCCAACCGGTAACAAATAATACAACCTCAACTGTGTACAGATCGAAATTGATCTATCCACGCACCACAATACACCATGTAAATCAGGTAAATGAACAAAAAATAAAAAAAAATCAATTTTCCATTTACGATCTTCAACTTGTTGGTATTTTTCCATTTCATTTGAACTTAATTGACCTTTTATGGTTTCGTGCAGGCAGCCATGTTAATGATTGTTGTGTCGCATTATTGAAAATATTTCGAGAAGTATTGTAGAATTTAACGAGAATTTACTGCGTCACAAGGCATTAGTAAGAGCTAGACAAAGCATTTTAAGGTTTAATAACGTGTCGTAAAAGTCATTAGTTTACAAGAACCGAAAATGGTGACAGTCAGAGTTTTTAGACAAAAAAAAATTACAATGAATTTCTAACTAAAAGATTCGAAAATTAGTTTTTAAACAAAAAAAAAAAAAAAAAAATAAAATTGTAATTGAAAAAAAATTAACATTCCTATCACACAATCAGTTTTTTTTTGAAAAAAATTAGTAAATATACCAACATAATTAAATATAAACAATTTTTATACGAGTATTCAAAGTTAAAGTGGGAATTTTCGCCACTTAATAATTTATTACAAATTAACATGCAAACAATTACATTCCTTACATATTGTTTACTTGATGTAAATAATAAAAAATGTTGTAAATTGTCAATACATTGATTTAATAAGTAGTTTTTAACACATAAGTAATAAAATTAATTGTTTACCTATTATCTACACCACGTCAAGATTATAAAAGACAGAATTTATAACTTTTTAATACTTCACTTTACATAAAATTTTTATTTATTTCAAAATATATACAAATGTTAAAAAACATTTTTGGTAATGTAAAATTTATTAGTGAAAACCAAATTATTTACATGTTGTTTTCATAATGTAAATAACTTAAATTAAATGAGTTTATAAATATTTAATAAATAATTGAAAATCTTTTATAAATTAGCTTAAAAATAATTGTATACCTATTGTTTACATAGTGTAAATAATATAATATGAAGAACTTATAATTTCGTATTACTTTTTTTTGATCAAACAGCAGATTAATTGAAAAATATAATTGTTTACACAGTGTAAAAAATAACAACATAAATAAAAATTAATGAAATTTGTATTTTCTACACCATGTAAATATCATAAAAGTCAGAATTTATAACTTTTTAATACTTCACTTTACAAAAAATTCTTATTTATTTAAAAATACATACAACTGTTTTAAACCATTTTCTGTAATGTAAATTTTATAAATGGAAAATACATGATTTACATGTTGTTTTGACTATGCAAATAATTAAAATTAAAATGAGTTTATACATATTTAAAAATTTATTGAAAATCTTAAATAAATTTGTTATATAAAATTTGTTTTTACCTATTGTTTACATGGTGTAAACAATAAATAATTGAGAATTAATAATTTTGATTTACTTTCTTTTGATCAAACGGCAGTTTTATTAAAAAAATCAATTGTTTACATGGTGTAAAATATAAAAACATAAATAAAAATGAATGGAATTTGTATTTTCTACACCATGTAAATATTATAAAAGTCAGCATCTAACTATAACTTTTTAATACTTCCCTTTAAAAAAAAATTGTATTTATTAATTAAAATTATATACAACCGTTAAAACATTATCTGTAATGTAAAATTTATAGAGTAAAAATACATTATTTACATGTTGTTTTCACTATGTAAATAATTAAAAATTAAGTGAGTTTATAAATGTTTGATTAATTGAAAATCTTATAACTTTTTAATTCTTCACTTTACAAAAAATTCTTATTTATTTAGAAACACATACAACTGTTAAAACATTTTCTGTAACGTACAATTTATAGAGTAAAAACACATTATTTACATATTGTTGACGTTACAGCAGTTTAATTTTAAACTTCAACTGCTTACACATTCTTTAAATAGTGTAAAACATAAATAAATATTAATAATTCAATAAAAATTTGGAATAAATTGTTTATAAAAATGATTGTTTACCCATTGTTTGTGTGGTGAAAATTAAATAAAAGTCGAATAATAAAAATTGGAGATGTTTCTTTGCAGTGTAAACATTCATATTTTTTGTGTTAAATAGTTCACATATTATTTACATGATTTTAAATAATTATGCCTGTATTCATTAAAATATTTTAATTTGATAAATACGGTGGTTAGAAGTTATTTGCTTTATTTACACTGAGTTTACACTATGCAAATATCATAAAATTGAGTAGGTTTAATAAATACTTAATAACATAATAAGAAATGTATACAGAAGTTAAAATAATAATTGTTTACCTATTCTTGACATACTGTTAATAAACTAGAATTCGCAACTACTACTCTTTGCTAAAAACTTAACTGTCATAAACGTTATTTGCATGACGTATAATGTTAAAATATAAAAGCTACATTATTTACATACTGTTAACACATTGTAAATAATAAAAAATAAAGTGAGTTTATGGATATTTAATAATTTCAATATTTTCAGTTAGGCTTGAGTTCATCAAATTTAATTTTCATTAAATTATTTTTACTGAAGGAAGGAATTATACAACATGAAATTTTTATTAAAATTTATTGATAATTTTCTTGGCTGAGCTTGGGCTCGAACCTGGCTTGAATTTACATGTTTCAAGAATCACCACATTCTTTCATCAGAATTTCAGCCAAGAAAATTATCAATAAATTTCAATAAGAATTTCATGTTGTAAAATTCCTTCCTTCAGTAAAAATAATGTAATGAAAATTAAATTTGATGAACTCAAGCCTAACTGAATATATTAAAATTGACAATTAAAAGTTCAACTAAATCACAATTGATATTTAATAATTTAAAACAAAATCCTTAAGAATTAACTGGCATACACATTATTTGCATGACGTATAATGAAAAAATATAAGCATTACATTATCTACATAATGTTAACACTTTGTAAATAACCAAAAAATAAAGTTAGTTTACATGATGTAATGATATGGTTATCACAGTTTTGACTTAAAAATTACGATTTTTAAAATGGCATGTAAATAATTAAATTGTTTGGAATTTGCATGTTAATTGATGATTTACATTTGTTTACATATATAAACAATAAAGATTTTTTCATATCTCTCATTTGCATCTCGATTTATGGTGGGAGTGTGTTATAGGTTTTTAATCTTGAATTTACAATTATTAACAGCAATGTAAATAATACAATTACTTATTTATCCAGATTAATTCAGTTATGTAATTATTGACATGGAGTAAAAATTTATACAAATTTAACCTAGAACTTTTTAATAAAGCAAAATTATGTAAAATATGTATATTATCAAATTGACATGGAACTTAAATTATTTAAATATGTTTTTGTTTATTGTTTAGTGTTTTCGCTTACATTATCATTTTTTACGCATGTTTCACGTACTGTTATGATATTCAAAAATATTAAACTTAGAAAGTAATTTAATTGTTGACATCAGCGTTTAAAAAACGGCAGTCAAAGTAGGAAAACTGCCATTTGTTCCACTTCTTCATTTGTCATTGGCAAAAAAAAAAAAACTGTTGCTTCTACTTCGGTTCATTAAATGTAAACATTCGCTTCCAACTCAACTCAAAAAGAGAAAAGTTGTGCACAAATTTTCGTTTTTTGTTCGACAGATTTTGATTTCGACTGCAGTTTTTATACCCTGGTTGACAAATGCTTACATTGTGTAAATAATGTAGATATGTTTTTGTTTTGTAAAGCCGCGCAGGTTTAAAAATATTAAATTAAAAAAAAATTTATTATTTACAGTTGATTACATGCCGAAAATAATGTGTATAATTCTTCATAAGGCAGTTTAATTGTAATTGATTGATAGATAATTAATAAATGATGATGTTCCGCTATTCTCCAGCTAGGGAGCAAACGGTCTCAATTAATGACTTCCAACGGACTCTGTTGTGGGCTGTTCTTAATGCCTCGTTCCATGAAAACCCTGCAGCTGTCAGCTCACGTATGGTTGCGATGCGCCAAGTGGTTTTTGGACGTCCACGACGCCGAGAACCCTGGGGGTTGTACTGAAGCGCTGCTTTTGCTACCTCGTTATCGGATCTCAGTGTATGACCAATCCATCCAAATTTCCTTTTCAGGATGTCGTGCTGGATTGGCTGTTGGTTCGTACTTTGAAGCAACTCAGCGTTAGATATTGTGTTGGGCCAAAAACATCGAATAATCCTTCGTAAGCAGCGGTTGGTGAAAACTTGCAGTCGTCGTACGTCGCTTTTGGATAGGTCCCAAGTTTCACATCCGTACAGGAGTATAGGTTTCACACATGTATTAAATACTTTGGTCTTCAGTTGTATTGATATGTCAGATGATACCCATACTTTTTTTAAACAATGCATGGCATGACGGGCCTTGTTGATGAGCGCAGAAACGTCTTCGTTTGCACCACTGTTCGTTGTGATTGTGCAGCCAAGGTAACAAAAAGATTGTACATCCTCTATGTTGTTATTATCGAGAGTTAGAGAGGTGGTATTCGTGGTGTTAATTCTCATTAGTTTGGTTTTCCGCCAGTTTATTCTCAAACCAACTTTGAGAGCGTTGTTATGGAGAGCCTTAAGTTTGTTCTCTATATGTTCGAACCTATGTGCTAAGAGACATAAATCATCAGCATAGTCAAGATCGTTAAGTTTTGAGAAGGGCGTCCACTGAATGCCGTCGGGTGCTTCAATGTTTGTTATTGACATGACATCATCTAGGACAAGCAGGAAAAGAATTGGTGACAAAACACAACCTTGGCGTGCTCCCGCATCGATAGTAAATGTTTCAGATGTTTGACCCTTGTATAGCACCTGATTTTGGGAGTTGTAGTACAAAAGTTTTATAACGTCTATAATAGATTCCGGTACACCTCTGCGATGCAGTGCTCTCCAAATGCTCGTCCTCAAGATTGTGTCGAATGCCCTCTCAAAGTCCACGAAGAGCATATAAGTGGGCGAGCTGTGCTCATTTGCTTGCTCGATTATAATTCGTAATGTCGACACGTGATCTATGCATGATCTACCTTCGCGGAAGCCTGCTTGTTCCTGCCTTAACGTATCGCAAAGAGGTGACAGCCTTAGCATTATAATTGTTGCAATAATTTTTTGTATGGTGTTTAGAAGGGTTATGCCCTTCTAAACACCATACATGTATGTTTAATTATTTTTCAACATGATTTAAACAATATATCTATAAGGAAATTAAATTGTTTACATAATTTTAACATCTACTTAGCTGGAACAACAGCCGATTAACGAATCTAATACAAAGCAAAGTAACAATATGACCCCAAAAAACATAGTGAAAACTATAAAAATTGTCAAATTTTTATGGAACTTGAATGGTTTTATAAGGATTTTTGATTACAATTATGCGATTTGGCTTAGATATGAAAGTTTACATATTTTTTACATAACGTAAACAATGTTAAACTAATTTTTTTTATTGAAATTTTACTTTGTAAGGCTATGAAATTCGAATAAAATTAAGAAATTGGAGTATTTTCATTTGTTGACACTCTGTAAACAATGTTATTTTATATAGTTTTGCATTAGCTCCTAAAATTTCAATTTATTAATAAGTCAGAAATATTATTGTTGATACATTATAATTATTACATGTTGTGTATAATGTAAAATTCTTTAACCTTATTACAATTTTATTTTGTGTCGCTTCATTTAATAAAAAAATATTGCATTTGAAATAAAATTTTATTGTTGACATAATGTAAACAATTATGTAATAAGCAGAAAAAACATTTTACGATTTTTTTCTAAAAACTGTTTTAATTTTTTAAAATTTCTTTATGGTTTTTTGTCTATCCGCGTTTTTTCCAATAATGCGTTTTAACCACCCATTTTTTTTAGAACTTTTTGATGTGTGTAGACACATGCTTTGTTTTTTTTTTCATTTCTGTGTATATATTCAGTGTGTTAAGTATGCTCCAATATGTCATTTAAAAATAAATTTGAAAAGGAATTGTACTCAATGGAGCCATAAATATTTTCTTTCTTGAGTTTATTTCAAGACGCTGCTGTTTTCATTTTTAGTCTTTGCCAATTGAATGCAAAATTTTTGTAAAACTCAGGGTTTTTCTTTTTGAAAATATTCTAAAAAAAAGAGCGTAAGACTAACAATATGGTATTTCTACAGTCAAAACCCATATAAAGGGACCAAGTTTATAGATATATATAGGTACACTTTTTTTTATTTCTATTATGACATTTGTGCTGGCGTAGTTGGTTAGACTTTGTGTAACTTGTAGGAAAAGGGTGTTTAGCGGCTTATTTGCCTCGTACGCCTTTTTTCAATCTTTGCCAACGAAAATTCAAAGTCATGCGTGTTCCCAAGCAAATCAGCATAAAAAAATTCAATTTACTTCTATAAAAAACATCGTCAAAAATAAATAGCCAGTCGCAGTTTTTGAAGAATTTTCTTAAAGTTTTTACTGTTTTCATTTTAAGCACTCGGCTTACTTTGAAATTTATTGTGCGAGGTCTGTGTATTTTCTTTTTAATTTTCTTTTTTTTGTGCATTTTCTTATCTGCATTTCATTTCTTTTTCTGTTTGGTTTTTAGAAAATGTTATTTTTTTTTACAATTTTTATTAATTTATTTAAAATCTTAAATTCTTAAAAAAGAAGATTTTTTGTTTTTAGAAATGAAAACTCATTTATCAACTGCCTGTTTTTAGAAAATAAAAACAAAACTTCGTGTGAAAAAAAATATTGAAAACAAAAACAAATTTTCGTATTTTATTGTTGTTGTTTTCAATATAATTTCTAACACAAAATTTTGCTTTCATTAAGATTCATTGACTAGCTAAACTTTTTAGGTCTGTTTTATACGAATTTTTTGTGTGAAATCTAAAATTTTTTTTTAAATGAAATATTTAAAATAAATTTTTGGTTCTGCGTAAATTGTTAGAAAAGAAAATTTTTGTTATTTATTTAAACAAAAAAAAAAAAAAAAAAAAAACTACAAATCGGCACGTTATTTAAAAAAAAATATGCTTATAAACAATTTGGTTTAAAGGAAAGATAAATTATCACGGGTCTTTCATTTCAATAACTTTTAAAAAGATTTTGAAAAATCTTTTATAAGATAATTTTTTAAAATCTCACCTAAAAAGTCTCCATGTTAAAATTAAAGACCTTTAAATATTGTTTTATGTTTCAAATGTACGATTTAATAAAAAAATATGTAACAAGGTTTGGGTAAAACATAAAAAAAACATTATGACAGTCATGACTTTGAGTTTTTGTAGGCGAAGGGTGCAAAAAAGTCATGCGCAATAGACAAGGGTTTGTACATCATTCACGTACATACATAAAAAAGGGGTCAAAGATTTCACTGAGCCAAGAAGTTGACCAAACTAAAGGCCCAACCATAATATGCATAGCCTTGCTTAACCTACTGTCAAAAATTAACAAAAAGTCTCTCAAACGTATTTAAAAAAAGCAAAAACAAAATAAAAAAACATTTGATTCCGTACGGAATGTGCGATTAGATTCGCTCCTTGCTTAAGCAAATGACAGTTTCATTAATCTTAGCAAAAAGTTTCCTTAAGTTCAATATGGTTTGTCTCATACAATTTACATGTATTCGCACATTTGCTTAAGCCAACTAAAGCACATTATGGTTGGGCCTTAAGGTCAGGTTCAATGGGCATATGACTCGAGGACGGCTCACTTGGGCTTTTAAACTCAAAAAGCGCGGCTATAACGTTTCGCAAATGGAAAATCTGATTTCGACAGTGCGTAAAGTAATGAAATAATCCCAATATTTTAAAATTTGACAAAAAATCGCTATAAAAAAGTTGAAAAAAAGTTATTTTTAGCCAAGACGGTATAAATTAAAAAAAAAACACACAAAAAATTTATTAAAGAAAAAAAGATATTTAAAAAAACGCCAAATCGAAAAAATTAACATATTTTTAAAAATAATTGAAATTAGAAAATTATAAAGGAATAATTGCAAAAAATTAATACAGAGTTTTAATTATTTTGATAACAAATAACAAATTTAAAAAAATTATTTTTTGAAAATATCACTAACATCGCTATAATTAAAAAAAATGCTAAAATCTAGATGATTGTAAATAATTTATAAAGAGTTTTAATTATTTTGATTACAATGATTACAAGTATTTTTGCAAAAATTGCTAAAATTTAAAATTTTATTTCAACAATCGCTATATTTAGAAAAAAAACGCTTAAATCAAAAATGATTGCAAGAATCAATAACGAGTCTTAATTATTTTGATAACAAATAAAAAATTTAAAAAAACTTATTTTTTTGACAAAAATCCTTAAAATTTAAAACTTTTTTCAACAATCGCTATAATTCGAAAAAAATGCTAAATTCTAAAATGATTGCAAAAAAATAATAAAGAGTTTTAATTGATTACAAATATGGAAATAAACGTTTTTTGTAAAAATCGCTAAAATATTATTTCAATAATCGCTATAATTAAAAAAAACGCTAACATTGAAAATGATTGAAAAAAATTAAGAAAGATTTTCGATTATAGTGATTACAAATAACAAAATGCTTTTAATAATATAACAACTTTTCAAACCACAAAATGAAAAAACCGATATTATGTAAAAATCGTTAAATTGGACAAAAATGTTTAAGAATTCGCAAAAATTTAAAAAAAAAATTTGCGAATTTTTAAATAAAAACTAAAAACAGTCCGAAATTAAAATAAAAATCAGTTAAAAATTAAAAATGGTTGTAACAAAGAATAAAACTGTTATAAAACCTACAAACCTAAAAAAACGCTAAAATTGAAAATGATTGAAAAAAATTAAGAAAGATTTTCGATGTATTTTGATTTCAAATAAGAAAATGAAAAAAAGACGTATTTTTGGAAAAATCGCTAAAATTTAAAATTTTATTTCAACAGTCGCTCTATTTAGAAAAAAACGCTAAAATAAAAAAATCTTAACCAAAATTAGTTAAAATTTTTGTTTATATTATAACTCTACAAGTAACAATAATAATTACAAAGGCAAAAAACGCCTTTTGGCAAAATCTCTTTTATCTAAATTTCATTAAATCGTTTAATTTCAAAAAGTAGAAAATATTATAAGTGAAATCGGTTAAAAAAAAACACAAAATGAAATATTTTCGTAAAATAGAGTAAAAGTGAGTAATAATGCTATAACTTTACGAGCAAAAAAAAAAAAATAAAAAAAAGTTTTTTAATAAAAATCGCTTAAATGAAAAGTTTTAAAAATGTACCACGAAAATTGCAAAACTACAGGAAAATTTAAAATTTTGTAAATAAAAGCAGTTAAAAATTTAAAAGTGTTCGAAATCAAATTAGAAAACGGGTTTTGTTCCAAAAAAATTCAAAATAGCAGAAAATGTTACAAAAAAATCGTTTAAATCAAACAAACAAAAACCGCTTACTTAAAGCAAAAAACTAGCGACATAACAAATATATGAAAATTTTAACAAAGGCGATTAAAACACACTGAAATCTGATATTAAAAAAAATTACAAAACTCTTTTAACAAAAGCACTAAAAGAAATTTATTATTTTCATTTTCACAAGACAAAGTTACTTAATTAAATCTTAACAAAGTTATAAAAAATTATAAGACAAAAATGTGCAAGATATCGATCTAAATTCAAAACATTTACAAATAATAACAAGCAATTTAAAAAAAAAATAAAACAAAAAAATTGGAAATTTAATAAAAAAAAAAACGCTAGAATAAAAAAAGTAGTTAAAATCGTCAAATTAAATCGCTATCAGTAGAAATACTGGAAAATGTCTAAATTTAACAAAAAATAACTAATAATAAAATAGCGCTAGCGTTAATTCACAATTAATTGAATGAATTCCTTCCGTTTTTTTTATCAAAAGAATTCATTAATTCAATAAAATACTTAAACAAAAATTAAAAATAGTCATACAATTTTATAGTCCTATAAAATATAACGATTTAATTAACATACAAATAATAAACAAAAACACAAGCACTCATTGTAGAAGTTGCCTTTTCAAAATCCATTCCAATCGAAATGATCATGTACCATTTGCGTTCAACTAGAACTTTTCATATCAATGTAATTAAAATAGTCTTGCCACAAAACAGCCAACAAACACATCAAAAATTACGATTGGAGATAGACAACTTTGGGGCGTTTATGCGACATTTTGCTTGTTTTAACTCACTAACTGTCTGACTGACTTCAAAAATGCCTTTTGCACTTCTACAGCTTTAAACTCTGCCTACATATTCTTACATTTTTAAATGACAGTCTTGCAGCCAGATAAACTAAAGAATTACAGATAAACTCACTGGCAGTTAAACAAACTTGCGCTGTGTTGTGTCAGTCTAATTTTAAGCGCCAAACTAACGATTAAAATGCTGTGCATTTTTGTTTTTGCCAGCTCAAGATGACAATTTGCGGCTTAATGAACGTTGAAATTCATTCAAAAATTTATTTATATTTTTTTTTTAATATAAAAAAAGTTTTTAAAAAGTGTGAAAAGTCTGCTGCAAGTGTGAAGAGTTAAATTAATTGATCTCTAAGGTCATTTAAGCGATAAAAAAAATAAATGTTGAAATTTGTATGGGATGTTTTAAAGGAGAGAGGCATTTACGGAATACAAGTTTTTTTTAAGAAAACTTTCTTAAAATAATGAATAAAAGATCGCAAATTAAAAAAAGGAAAAAAGCACTAAAATTCAAACACGGAAAAAAGTCGGAAATTTCATACATTTTAAGTCGCCTTAGTGCTAAATAAAACGACAACTTCAGCCACAATTTCTGTAAAAAAAAATCTACTAAACCTTAAAAATCTACTAAATAAAAAAAAGTACCAAGACATGCAATAATAAAAAAAAAACGCCCGAAACATAATAATCGCTACTTTTACTACAAAATAACACGTTTTTTGCAAAAATTTTTAAGAAAATTATTTTAAAAAAATCTTCGGAATTATATCATACCCAAAATTTAAAATTACAAAAATTAACCAATTTAATTTAAAAAACTCGAAACAGAATAAAGCTACCTACCTGTACTACATAAGACTTGTTTCTCTAAATCGCCAAAATATTAAAAAACCATAAATTTTTAATAACAAAAAGTCACTAGTTTCGTATAAAAAAACGCTTAGAACAGAATAATCACTTAAATACTGAAAAAACCCGAAAGTTTTAAATTACAAAGACCCTTATTTTGTACAAAAACTTTAAACAAACAAAATAATCGCTATTTTAACTATGTACATATGACACATTTTTTTAAAATTCTTTAAAACCCGCCAAAATGATAGTAACAACCCCTTAAAGTTTAAATAAAAAAGAGTGACTAATTTCGTTAAAAATACCGCTAAAAACAGAATAAATGTTACACGCAAAAAAAAAAAATTTTTTAAAAATCGCCAAAATAAGATAAAACCCTAAACCGGCAAATTGCAAAAAGTACACCAGTTTGCATAAAAAAAAACACTAGAAACAGAATAATCGCAACGTTTTTTTTATTAAACACATTTTTAAAAAAATTTAAAAAATCATAAAAATGTACTATTAAAATAGCTAAAATGCTAAATAAAAACCGAAGGTTCCAAATTACAAAAATTCGTTAATATTGTATAATAACCGCTAGGAGCACAATACTAGCTATTTCTATTTTAAAGAACACATTTCTTTAAAATTTTAAAATTCAATAAAAAAAAACACCTTAAAATCGCCGAAATAATAATAAAAAGCCGTTATTTTTAAAAAGTCACTAATTTCGTATAAAAAACTCTTAGAACAGAATAATCTCTACTTGTACTAAATAAGACTCATTAAAAATTTCCAAAAAAATAACATAAAAACTACATTCAAAATCGCTACAATCCTAGAAAAAAAAACCAAAATTTTCTTATTAAAAACGTAACTTATTTTTACATTAAAAGCGGCTTGAAATAATATAACCGTTACTTTTTCCCCATAATAGACTATTTTTTTAAAACAGCCAAATATTACAAAAAAAAAAAAAAAAAAAAATTCTTAAAAATCGATAAAATGCTAAAAAGCCAAACTTTCATCAAAAAAATTAAAAAAGCACCGCTTTTACTAAAAACAAACAAAATTATTAATTTTTTAAAAAAGGCGAATGGAGTAACAACTTTTTTTTGACACCTCAAGTCTAGCGCTTTTCCAGACTTTAACGTTTTTATCAAGGCAAATTTTCATGATTTTTCATTTACTGTTAATATAATTTAAAAAAGTCGCTACAATATAAAAACATTAATGCAAAATTTAAATCTTAAAAAAATTTATTTACGACAAAAAGTTCTTTAGTGGAAAAACGCTTAAACTGGGAAACAATTTCAAAATTCCCAAAGACAAAAATTTACAAAATTAAAAAAAATAAAAGTCAAATCAGACAATTCAGATACGAAAAATTTTCAATATTAAAACGGATTTGCAATGCCAAATCAAAGAGGAGTTATAAATTTAAAAATAAGTTTTAACGATTCAAAAAAAAAAAAAAAAAAATTACTGAAGTCCAATAAAATTGTTTAAAAGTGAAAATTTGTCGATTAAAGAATTAACTTCACACAGAAGATTTCCAAAAATCACATATTCAAAAAAAAGTTGGCTAAATAATAAAAAAAAACATTTAAATATAAATCACCAACTTTACCAAAACGAACAAAATCAAAACAAAAAAATTTAGTGCTTTCATCATCTGAGAAATGATAATTTACAAAAAATTTTACCTCAAAAGAAAAAATTATTAATTTAATAAAAAAACATAAAGACAAAGAAACACCACTCATCTAGCTGAGTGTTTTCGGCTTTTCTAAGAAATTAAGCCAAAAAGTAAAAATTAAAGCCCGTCAAATCTTATTAAAATGAAAATAATTTTTTATAAAATTTTTTTTTAAACTGTTTTAAGTTTCAATTTAAAATGCTCATTCAAATTTTAACAAACCATTTTAAAAACCTACAATTTAAAGCTGGCAATACCATCATAAACACACACAAGCTCATTAAAATCTTAAACTCACTTATATTCCCATTCCCACTCTTCTGCGAAATAAGCAACAATCACTATTCAGCCATTGAAACCGTTATAAACAAACAGGTTTCGAGAGAAACTTAAAAACAAATAAGCAACATATGCAACGAAATCATTCGTTCAAATATTTAGATACTTTTGCTACAAACAGGGCTGCCAGATACATTTTTTATCCTATCCAAATTAAAAAAAAATTCCTTAAAATATCCACTCTAAAAAGAAAAAAACCCCAAATAAAGTAAACATTTTGGACGTTCAAAAAATCCTAAATATATCAATGTGTTAATACCAACTGCTGGGCAAGCACTGTTTGTCATACAAACTTCCTGCGTCAATAGTGGCACACCGAAAATCCAAGCTTAAACAACTTATAACGTTTGTGATTGGAATAAAATAAATCGCAAATAGTCTGTTGAGGTTATCATTAAAATCTGCATTGATCGATCACCTTTGCAGTATGATCATATTCAGCAGTTGCAATAATGATAAAATGCTATTTTAATTTAACCTATTGCTCAAGAATTGTCTTTACAGCCGCACCATATGCTTACATAAGTCTTTTCGAAATTTGTATTAAATTTTTATATTTTATTCTATCAACTCTAATATTTGTTAATTCAAAAGCCCCTTTTAAAGTTAATGCTTCGCAAAGGGCTTTCGCAGAAATTATGGTAAAGCTCATTTATTATAAAACTCAGCTCTGTAAGAAACATATTTTGAAGCATGTGAGCAACACAAATGTAGGGGAATGACAAGTGTATGTGATTAGGGCCATAATAACGAAAACATGTATAAACATATCCATTTTAATGGTGAAATATCAAACGACGCATAAATTGTTTTTATGGATATTAATTTAAAAGTAATTTTACTTTTTCAAATATGAAAAGCAAGGCGAACTCATAACAGGGCCCTGTTTCTCAAAACTAAAAGTTACAAATCTACAAGTAAAATACATTACAAAAAGCAACAATTTAACAATTTTTGTTTTTATTTCAAATGTATTTTACTTGTAGATTTGTAATTTGTAGTTTTGAGAAACAGGGCCCAGGTAATCTTGGTACTACGCCAAGTACAACTCGTACAAGAACCACAAGCAATTTGTTCTTGTAAAATCATTATACAATGTTAAAAACCCAAACAAAACAAAACAAAAAACAAAGGTTATAAACAAAATTTCGTCATCCAACAATTATAAAGCTAAGGAAGAGTTATCTGTAGGACTTTTAAGATCACCTGTAATGAATTCGCCTGGATGAAAAGGATATCTACAAATTTTAAGAAATGTCCCCAAAAATCCTATTTTTTATTTAATATCCCCAATGACATCCCCAAATGAAAAGGAAATCTACAAATTTTAAGAAATGTTCCCAAAAATCCTATTTTTTTACTCCCAATGCCAACCCCAAATGAAAATTTGTATCCTTTTCAAAAACAAAATTTTCCCTTATTTGGGGTTCAAACATAAAATCTGGCAGCCTTATATTCTTGTTCTATAAGATACTTTTTTTAAATTTTTTCAATTGTTGATTTGTTTTTATTTTGGTGGTAAAATCTCTAAAAGCATAAAGTTTTTCTTTTCAATATATGAAAACAAAGAAATTGTTTCTAGAAGAAATATTATGATTTCGGAGAGGAAAAGAGCAGAAAGATTGCAGAGAATATGAGAATAAAATAAAAAAACCAAAAGGCAACTTTTATAAACAAAAAGGGTTATTTATTTACTCACATGCTCAAAATAAAAACTTAACACTAAAATAATGACAGATTTAGCCAGATAATACAAGGACTGAAATCATTGACTTTGTAGAATAAAAAATTAAAATGATTATTACCTTGTTTTTTTTTTGCTATTTCGTACCATTATTTTTATACCCTCCACCACAATTAGTTGTGAAGAGGGTATACTAAGTTTGTCATTCCGTGTGAAACTTTTTTATTATTCATCTCAGACCCCATAAAGTATATATATTCTGGCTGCTTGAGTAATTCTAAGTCGATTTAGCCATGTCCGTCTGTCTGTCCGTCTGTCCGTCTGTCCTTCTGTCCGTCTGTCCGTCTGTCCGTCTGTCCGTCTGTCCGTCTGTTGAAAACACGCTCACTTTCGAAAAACTCAAAAGAAATAAACAAACTAGGTGTCAAATTGCTTGTAGTTATCCTAAGCAGTTTGGGATTGAATTTCAGCAAAATCGGTTCAGTAGGACCAGAGCTATGAATCAAAATGTGGAACCACCACCTTCAAAAACTTGATAATTTTGTTACAAAAACTAACATAAATGATGCAAAAATGCACGGAATGACATAAGATTTTGCACAAGTCCGTTTTATTCGATTAGAAATTACACTGTAAAATTTCGCGAAGGTCGGTCCATAATTTACCCTAGGCCCCATATAAACACTACTCCCGGAAAACAGTTTAGTACGCCTAAAACCGTAAAAAATAATGCAATCATAACAAATTTTGGCTCGTCACAATTTTATAGGACTATAAATGATACTGTGAAATTTCGTGAAGATCGGTACATAACTTACCCTAGGCCCCATATATGCCCTACTCCCGGAAAACAGTTTAGTCTCCTAAAACCATAATTAATAACAAATCGTCACAGTTTAAGATAATAATAATAAAAAGACATCATACAGATATTACTCCTTAAACATTCGAACTGTCGGTGGAGGGTATCAAAGATTCGGCACAGCCGAATATAGCACTCTAACTTGTTATGATTAAATTTATGTGATTAATGATTATTAAAACACTTTTTAAGTTAATTTTGTACTATATCAGGCTGTAATTTTTATATGTATAAATACCATAGTTGGGGGTAGTGCACTAAATATTAATTTAAGTCAGCAGTGCACTATCACTAAATAAAACTGCAAAAAAATTAGTTTGCACTCTTTTTACCAGCAAAAAATAACAATCATCACTAAGATTGTTATTTTTTTTTTTTGACTACAACTAAAAAATTTAGTGATATTGCAAATTTTGTTCACTATCACTAAATGCGGATTGAATGCAAACATCTGCTCTCAATAAAAATAGTGGAAATTTTGGACTTGCAATCAAAATATTTGTATGTGAATGGTTTTTGATTTTTTTTTTGAGGATATGCATAAGCAAAGAACATTAAACCGAATGAAGTTTTGTCAATAACGGTATATTTATTGGCTTTAATCATGAAAAAACAAGTTTTTGATTTTAAATTTAGTGCAACATTTTTAGTGGGACTTAAATGAGTGATGAAAAAAATGTTGCAATAAACTGATGATTGCTTTTTTTAAATCAAAAAAAATTTTTTTTTTTTTTTTTTGAGTGCAAAATTTTTTAACATCACTATCACTCATGTTTAGTGAGGCTGCAAATTTTCAATTCATCACTCAACATCAAGACAATGATTGCAATATTTTTGCACTATCACTAACTGTGAGTTGAAACTGCAAAATGAGGGCATTACCCCCATCTATGATATCTACTCGTATATAAAAAAATTATTCTATATATATTCTGAATTTTGATTGTCTGCCTGTTTATATAAATGATGCGTGCGAATACCTAACGATTTATATGAATGGTTTTATTGCTGATTGCATAAATGCCTGTACATATTATAAGTTTTATTGAACCAGAAATTTTTATTTTATAAGGTGATACTACACATAAAAAACAAACATGAATTTTTAGCTTTTAGAATTTGGTTTTGCTATAAACACAGCTAGCAACAAATACTGAACGAATAGTGTGAATGTTTTCTTGTTCTTGCATGTTTTTCATTGCTTGATGTATAACAGCATCACAAAAAGAGGTTGTAAAGAAAGCAATAGATAAAAGAAATGATCCTACACACAGCATATTCAAAAGCAATTTATGAATATACTGCAAAGGCGAATGTATTCAATCTGCTCTCTGACTCAGAAGTTACCCTTGTTACCCTTGCAGTCCGTATGCCCTGGTATCGATATAAGCGTTACCTTCGTTCCGCAATCTCATTTAAATATATCCGACATGTCGCTGTCGATATATTGGTCAAAATAGCTTTTTAAAGGGACATAGATAAATTGCGGATTAGGTTGTTTTACATTTATGTTCCAAGCACTTAGGATTTGCCATTACATTTAAGCCAGATTAGCTTATTTCTAGTCGAGACACAATTAAAACATAAAAATACTACACATCTTAAACATCGGTTCATTAAGATTTGTAGAATGTCATTTTTAAGCTGTTAATTTCTTTTTGATTCAGTTATGTAAAACCAATGTAATATTTGAAAAAAATATTTGTTAGCGGCTGTAGGTGCGAAATATATTGTTGTTGAAATTCAGCATGATCGAATTAAATTTAAGCTAACTCTATTGCTTCGTGTGCTTTTCATTCCCTGGTTAACTTTTAAGTGTATTTTAAATAGCCGCACTTTCAAAACAGTCAAGCATTTACTGTTTGCTTCACGTTCCCACATTTACGTTAATTGTTCGTCTACACTTCTCTTCAGTATTCGTTTGTTACAGCGACACTACAGTATAGAGTTGGAATATTTTTCAATGATTTGAATGTGTGTACAAATGGAATTGTACAGGCGTCTACCTACATACTACCCTTTTTGTATAAATTTTAATTCACAGAGAAGACTTTAGAGAAAAATAATTCCTCAAACTATATGAAAACTTTTCTGTTAATATAAATAAATTTTTATTTGTTTAATAATATTATGTCTTTAATTTATCTTGATTTAACATTAAAATATATTTCTGTTTCTTTCTTCTAGGTAAGTCCTCTGAAATGATTTGAACGTTACATTGCACTGAATAGTAAGTCCATAAGCTTAAAGAATAAAGAGCAAAGTTAAAGTCTAACCCCCATATTAAAAATAAATCTTTTTGTTTTAAAGGTTTATTGAACCAATTTTCATTAGAATTTTAATAGAAAATTTTTTTAATAAACCTTTTATAAATCAAAAATATTTTATATGAATATGGGGGTAAAATTTTATGCACGGTTAAACCCCTTTAAAATACTATTCTCGTAAAAACCACGAAAGCCAAAAAGATACAGGTCAAAAATATCAATTTTTAGTTTTAACAGTCCAAACTTTTTAAACGTATAAGAAAACAAGGCTGACAACTTTAACAGCATATAAAACTATCTGTTCTAGAACAGGGTGTTTTTTAATTACAATAATTCAAAACGGTCGGTTCTAGTCTACGAACTGCAATGTTCTCCATACAAATCGGTTAAGTCGTTCAAAAATACTAAATTAAATACAACTTTTTTTAAAACTTTTCGTCGATGTGTGAGTTAATTTACTTTTACAACCAGTTGAACTTCCCGGTTTTATAACTTTAAATTAAAATCTGTGTAATACAAATTGGCTGAACGTTATCTTCACGCAGAGCAAAAACATGTTTAAATATGGTCACCTCCAACAAAACTATTTTAACAGAAAATTTTAAGCATATTTTGTTTAATTTAACCATATTATTGTCACCGACAACCATATTATGGTTTAATTATTCCTCCATCAAGAATCCACAACCATATTATAGTTGCCTTTAAACATGTTATGGTTAAGGATGACAATAATTTGTTTTTAAGTTAACCATAGTATTTTCCTCTTTTCCAAGAGCAACATGCTATGGTTAAAAACCAACCATGCTATTATAAGTTTTAAACATATTTTAGTTTTTGTTAACCATAACATGTTCGGAGGCAACCATGATATCGTTGTGGCTTCTTGATGGAGGACTTATTTTACCATAATATGGTTGCCAGGGACAATAATATGGTTAAATTCAGAATAATATGTTTAAAATTTTCTTTCAAAATAGTTTTGTTTAAACATGTTTTTTCTCTGGGTGTACGTAATAGAAATGCCACTTTTTTATTTAAGGCGCTTAAGAAAGGTCTTCAAAATTTGACAACCTGTTGAATCACCCGGTTTTTCAATGAATGTCTTTTTTTTAGAAGTACTTGAAAAGTATAAGAATTTTTATTTAAATCGGGCAGAAGTTTTGGACGTTTTACAGTTACTATCTTTTTTTTACTTTAAGCGATATAGAAGATTTTAGAACCTTTAAAACTATCCGTTGTCTTAAAACAAGGTGTTCGAAATGCCTTCCAACCGTATTCATAAACAATTTTTAAATTTATTAAAGATTAATTGAACAAAATTTCCATACAAAAACCGGGTTATAAACATTTAATGACTATAAAAATTAATTATGATTATGGGGTTAGTCTTTAGCTTTGAACTACAGATTGCTTTATACAGGCTTAAAAGCCATAAAATTTGACAACCTTTTGAACTACCCGGTTCTAAAAAAATGAGTTTTCAAGAAGTATAGTTTTTTAACCACAAGCTCAAGTTTAGTTCGTACAAATCGGTAAAGTATGTAGTTTACAACTTTGCCTTACATTTACTAATATCGTGTAGATTTGCCAAGGCGAATTCACTTGAGGGTCAGGTTAACATATTGTTTTTTTTCGGTTGTCGAGTTGTCAAAACTTGTATACAACTCTAAAGGTTTTTATGTAAACAAAACTTTTTTTAAAAGCAATATTTTTGGCAAAAAGAAGATAAAAGCAGCATTCTTGAAGAGTTGACTTTACCTTCTAGTGAACTCGCCTTGCATACCTTTTTAAATATTTCCTCTTTTAAAGCTCTGCTCCTACAAAATAAAAGCACATGAAAATAAACAAAACAAAGCAAAACTTGTTTATTTTGAGAGTAAAAACTACAAAAACAACAACAACATCAAATTGAAATTAAAACAATAACTTGGGTTGAAACAACAGCATAAATGAAATGTATCTGCAAGTACAAAGCAGAACAGCAGATACAATTTTGTTATTTTAGTTTTAAGTTTGTTTTGTTGTTGTTGTGGTTGCTTTTTTGTTTTTATTTTTTTTTTAACATTTGCTTTGGTTTTTTTCATAATATTTCATTAATTTAGTTTGCTGAATGCGTTTGAGTAGTAAAGTTGTAGTTTAAAGACTTTTTCAAAAGTACGAAAATGCGCTTAGAAAGGTGAAATATGAAAAAATTAATTTCAAAGCTGTTAAATTAAGAAAAGAGTAAATAAATAATAAAATCCAATGAAGAAAAATTAAAAAAAAAAGCGGTAAAAAGTGAATGAAATTTTTTCAATTGTAGAAAGAAAATTTAAAGTTAAAAAGTTAAGGAAAAAAATTTTAAAAGTAAAAATTATGTTTTATCTAAAAGTTTTAAAAAAGAAGAAAAAATAAAAAAAACTTTAAAAAGTCAATTGGGGTCAAGTGATTTAAGTTTAGTATTATTTTTACCGACATCTTTAACTTGAAGTATCTTTAAGATTTAATTGTAAATCTTAACCAAATAAAGGAAATAATTAAAATGATTTAAAAGTGAAAGAGAAAGAAAAGGTAATTTAAACAAGGAAAAATAAAAAAACCATTAAATATTTACCGATAATTATTTAATTTTAAAAACAAAAAGTAACTATGAAATTTAAAAAAAAATCTATAAATGCTAAATTTATCATTATAGTATCTAAAAAGCTAATTGGAAGCAAAATATCTGTTATTAAAAAGCAACATTAATTTTTTTTGAAGGAAATTGATAATTATCTGAAAAAACTTTACAAAAAAAATCTGTTCAATACAAAAATCAATTTGAGTTTGAAAGCTTTAGCATCGATAAAAAAAAAAACTGTAAATTTCAAGAGCTGCAAAAAAAATTTTAAGTTGTGTTTAAATTTCCCAGAGCAAATGGGAATAAAATTCAAAAATCGTATTTTCCACGTACAATGGGATAAAAGTTACAAAAGGTGGTTACATATAAATAGAAGCTTATACATATATAATAGCTTATAACATAGAATATAAAGAATACACTGGTTTACACTGAAAATGTACATTTGATGAGATGTGATTTTTCTTATGTCTGGTAACCTCGTCGTGTTTTGACGTCTTTTTGTGTGTCTCGCATTGTTCTTTAAAATAATATTAATATTTTACTGTTTAATTTCGTGTTTTACATAAATACGTGTTCTCTTGGTCATATTTAATCATTCTTCTTTTAAGTAAAATTCGTGTTTTTTGGATTTATCGTTCATCTGTGTTTCTCAAAAATAAATCATCATAAAGCTGATGATACTGCATAAACGTTGTTTATAATTTCTATTTGCACTATATTAATCAATTGTTTTTGTATTGATCATATGTTTTAATTTGCTGTTTATTCTGGCAATTCTGTGAACTGTATTATCGACGATGACAATATTGTGGTTTGTGTATTTGATAAGCTGTAATATAGCATTTGCATTTTTACCCATAAATTTCCTGTGCTGTCAAACCTTTTTTACTAATTATGGAATGTTCGAACGTAAGCTGCCAAATAACTGGGAATGATCGTATGGTATCCTGCTGGCTGTGTGTGGGGTGCTATCATTTGAAATGCTGTGGCCTAAAAGCACGCGATGCGGATGCTCTTGCTGACCCTCAAAAATCTCTGCACTGGACATGCCCAAATTGCAGAACTATTGGTGTTGAATTTTATAACCTCTTTAAAAACTCTAAAGATGAATTTAATAAAATCAACAAGGAATTTCTGTTGCTGCAAACAAAACTCAATAAATTTGGAGAATTATTTACCAAATACCCTAATTTGGAAAAATTTACGTCTTCAGCGAATGATTCGTCTCCTAAACGGAAAAAGACAAACTCTGGCTCTGTTGCACCACATATAACCTCCTCAAAAGCTGCAGGATCTACATCCTCGTCTGAAATAGATACAAATTTAACTGTCAATAATACCAATACAAACATCAACATAAATCGTTCCCCTATTGAACCTACAAGTATAAATATGATACCTGCCAATGTTATCCCTCCACTAGGTAATATTCCTATATCTGATTCTGATACTGGATCTTCTGGATCTAAGAATAATGCTGATCTTATTCCTTATCCGTCGGTTTCTGGTGTGGTAACTAATGTTGCCAGTTTAACAGTTCCTAAGCCATTAATTATAGTGCCTCCAAAACGTACATTATTTATTTCCCGTTTGGCATGCGATACAACCGTAGAAGATATTGATTATTACATTAAAACAAAACTCGGTCCTAATGTTGATATTGTTATAAACAAATTTTCGTACTCTCAACCCAGAAGTATAACATCGTTTAAAATTGCTGTTGCTGCTTGTGTCTTTGATCAGATTGTTGATACCTGTTTTTGGCCTGCTAATATCATTGTTCGTGAATACATCTTTAAAGAAAAACAAAGATCTACAAATATTGCTCGTTTGCCACCTAGAAATTCATTTGTTTCAAAAAACTAATTGGCTCTAAGAATCGTATAAATATTATTTATCAAAATGTTCGTGGATTAAATACCAAATTGTCTACTCTCTTGGTTAATAGTTATGACTTTGCCTATGATGTAATTATTTTCACTGAAACCTGGCTTAATGATGATATTTATAATACCGAAATTCTGTCAAATAAATACCAAATATTTAGGTATAATCGAAATGCACGTAGAGGTGGTGGAGTTATGATTGCTGTCTCTTGTTTATATCCATCTGAAGTTGTAGTTACTGATACCCTTGGTATTGAATTTGTTGCTGTTGTGGTTAAATTAAAAAATAAAAAAATTTACTTCACCTGTTCCTACATTCCTCCGGATTCTGAAAGTGCTGTTTATTTAAAACATGTTCAAGCCATTAATTCTGTTATGATAAATGTTTATAATGATGACTTTATTTTTGTTGTTGGTGATTTCAACTTGCCCTCGATATCATGGATGCAAACGTCTGATACGCCTTATTTAATTCCTGTCAAAAATAAAAACTGTCATGAAGACTTCTTGAATGAAATTCTTGGTTTATCGCTTTTTCAAATTAATAACGTATACAATGACTATGGTAAACTGCTTGATTTGGTGTTTGTAAATAATTCGGATGATTGTATTATTACTCGCTCAGATCCTATAACGTTGCCTGAAGATCGTTATCATCCGACTATTGAAGTAAGTTTTTCAATTCCATCGGAAGTAACATTAAAGCCCTTTAAGGTTGATAAAGTTTTTTGTTTCAAACGGACTAATTACAACCTTTTAAACCAATTAATAAGAAATACATGCTGGAGCAGCGTCTTTCCTGCTCATTTAAACAACAGCTCGGATATTGATATGATGGTTTCTATATTTTATAATAAAATTTACGCCTTTTTTGATATGTGTGTACCCAAACAATCTATTTATACTCCAGTTGGCCCACCTTGGAACTCTAAACAGCTAACTAGGCTAAAAAACCTAAAGAATAAAAATTATAAAAAATTCAAAAAGTCTGGATCATTTATTGATTATGGAAAATACTCTGTGAGTCGTTCAGAATATAATCTGCTGAATCATGCTTTATATAATCAATACATAAATAAGGTGAAAAACAATTTCGTTCGTGACCCAAAATCGTTCTTTGCATTTGTCAATTCTAAAAGAAAATCTAATGGATACCCATCTGTTATGAAATTTCGTTGTCAAGAATCTGGAGATTCGGAGATCATTTGTGATATGTTTGCTGATTTTTTTGCCACAACTTATTCTGATGCTGCATACGACGATAGTAATGGTTATCCCTATGTGCTCTCATCAAACCGGACAATCTCTTTCCCTGCTTTTAATAGCAATGATATTTTGGTTTACTTAAAAAGGCTTAAGATGTCTTTTAGTCATGGTCCAGATCTTGTTCCAACATGTATTTTAAGTCAGTGTGCTGAATCATTAGTTACGCCATTAACTTTAATGTTCAATGCGTCGATTATGTATGGCTATTTTCCCGTATTATGGAAAGATTCGTTTATAAAACCTTTATTTAAATCTGGTAATAAATCGGATATAACAAACTATAGAGGAATTGCCAAATTAAGTGCTATTCCAAAACTTTTTGAAAAACTAGTCACTGATTTCCTCTGCCATCACACCTCGTCGTTACTGGCAGCATGCCAGCATGGTTTTAGAAAAGGCTGTTCAACTACAACTAATGTACTTCATTTAACAACTTTAATTAATTCTGCATTTACACAAAAGAAACAAACTGATGCTGTTTATACTGACTTCAGTAAAGCGTTTGATAAAGTTAACCATCAACTTCTTCTTACTAAATTGGATTTATTAGGTTTATCGGGTAAAAGTTTAAGCTGGTTACGTTCTTATTTAGTTGGTAGAAAGCAAAATGTACAATTCAATAATTGTATATCCAAGTACATTTATGTTTCGTCCGGTGTTCCCCAAGGCAGTCATCTTGGCCCACTTTTATTTTCGCTGTTTATTAATGATCTGCCCAACGTTATTAACTTTGCCAATATATTGATGTATGCTGATGATGTAAAAATTTTCCATTCTTTTAATTGCTTTGCTGATCATTTTTATCTTCAAGCGGATCTTAATAACTTCTTTTTATGGTGTAATCATAATATGATGGAGCTAAATCTAATGAAATGTAAATGTATGCGTTTTTATAGAAATACCTGTATTGATGTTTATTATGCTTTGGGTGGACATCAACTGGAGTTGGTTGATTCGTTCCTTGATCTTGGAGTCTTACTGGATCCTAAATTAAACTTTGTTTCGCATATTACATTAACTGTAAATAAAGCTCGTGGTGTTCTTGGCTTTATTAAGCGCTGGGCTAAAGAATTCACTGATCCATACATAACGAAGCAACTGTACGTGTCACTCGTTAGACCTATCTTAGAATATGGGTCAATCATTTGGGATCCGTATTACAACATTCATAATTCTCGTATTGAATCTGTCCAAAAACAATTTTTATTATTCTGTTTACGTGATCTTCATTGGAGTTACTCGACAAACTTTCCTTCCTATGCTAGTAGACTGGCATTAATAAAACTACCATCGCTCAAAAGTCGCCGTACAATGCTAAATGTATCTTTTATGGTTAATCTAATTAATGGTAATGTTTCTTGCGATTTTCTTTTAAATTCTGTAAAATTTAATATACCTGGTCGCAATACTCGTCATTATAATCTGCTTTTTGTTAAATTTTATAGAGTAAATTACGCCATTGCTGATCCTTTTTCAAGGTTATGTAGACAATTTAATTCTTTATCACAATTTGTTGATTTTTCTTTATGTTTAAATTCCATAAAGCATAAAATTATTGTTTTTCTGAACTCGTAATTTTTTATTTACATATACTCTGTAAAGTTGGTTAGTATATTTTAAAATTTATAATGTTATTTATTCATTTTAAGTCAATATTGTTATTAGTCAGTAAGGATAATGTCCATTGATTAAATAAATGATTAAATAAATAAATAAATGTTATCACACTTATTGTTTTCATTTTCTTCCGCTGAATTCAAAAATCAAGGTTAAATTTTTTTTATGGAACAGTTTTTGAGATATGGTCATTTTCTCATTTTTTCGACCTTTTTCCACTTGACAAATTATATCTCGAGCTAGATATGTCCTATTGGGTCGTTATTGGTACCAAATGGAAGGTATTGAGATGACGAACAAATATGTATAACTGGATCTTTGATTGGTAAAGCGGTTCAAAATATATTGATTTTATTTTTTATATATTATATTTATATTTTTTATTTTTATTTTTTTTATCAATATGTTTTGATAAGCTCGAGATATAATTTGTCAAGTGGAAAAAGGTCGAAAAAATGAGAAAATGACCATATCTCAAAAACTGTTCCATAAAAAAAATTTAACCTTGATTTTTGAATTCAGCAGAAGAAAATGCATAAGAAAAATCACATCTCATCAAATGTACATGAAAAAAATTTCATTTTGTAAACTAGTGATATTAAAGACGATTATCGTATAATGAGTATTGCGACTTCATTGCCTCGTCTAGCATTAGGAAGAAATTTAAAAAATATATGCTCTGGAAAAAAATTGGCTTTATGCAGAGCTTAATTCTGTCATGGTATATATAGTGGCTGCACAAAACATCTAATAAAAACTCCTTATTTAATGTTGGTGCTTAAAATTTGTTTGTCAATACTTAATTTTTGTCAGTTTCACAATTGAGGGACTTAAAAGCTAAGGAGTAAGTTCGCATTTCCTTTAATCAAGTACAACATGCTTAATGGAGGTACGGATTATTCAAATGCACCGTACTTCTGAAAATGGGATTGACCAAGTACAAGATAAAAATTAATTTCAAACTGTGCTTGGATTCAAGAACTTCCAAGTTTGTTTTAATACCAAATTCGTACTTGAAATAATCCGAAAGTGATATTCTAACCTAAAGACTTACACACCTTAAAGAACCAGACAGAAAGAATATTATTATTTACTGATTCGTTGACACATATTATTGCGATTAAAGTTTTCAAAATGTACCTTTTTATTTAATTTTTAAAATTTAATAAAATATATTTTGCTTTAACTTCGGTTCTGTTTGTGATATAATGCTGATTTTTCTTTTACATATGAAGAAGGTATGAGGAAACACTTTTGCTTAAGTAACTTGAAATTTTTAATTTTTGGAGACATGACTATGTTGCAATAAAGGAGCGATATGTTTGCTTCACATTTGTTGTATTTTCCACATTGCTTACAGAAGAACTCACAATTATAAGCCACCAGCAGCACGCCCTATATGGTTTTCGTAATCGTTCTACTTTAAAAATTTAATGTTTTTAACTAAAAATTTTTAACAAATAGAATTCGGGAATTTTTACTACACTGAAAGAATTTTCTTCACAGATCCAATTGATCCCGTTAATGAAATGTTTTATAAAATCGATGAATATTTTGCATTGTTTTAATGTCAAACGTTTAAAGAATTTTTTTATTTTTTTAATGAAATTTTTAATATGTTTTCAATGACATTTTTTTGTGACTTTTATTAGTTTAATGATTGTTGTGGTTATAAATTTATGTTTATTTATCTTATTATATTTTTTTCAATGTGCGTTTTGAGTTGTTGTGAATTTTATTTTTTTTATTCGTGTTTCAAATCATCAAGTTTTATTAATTTTATTTAATTTTTATATTTCTTTAACATTATATTATGTTCTACTTTCATAAGCTTACCATTAAGTAAATTGTACTTAATTCATTTTCCAGCCCGCGACGACCTTCATCTAACATCTTTCCATTTTTCTGGCTTGTACTACTTCGTAAATTTTTTGTATTTAAATTAACAATTAAAGAAAAAAGAATGTGAGAATTTGTTGCTCTTGTTTTTTCATTCACGTTGTTTGGTTTTGAAAATAAACACTTCTTACATTTAGCTAAAATCAGTATTTCGTTATCGTTATGAATTTTTTTCATTAATGTTATGAAACATTAAAATTGTTTTTCATATATTTTCATGTTTATCGCTAAAAATTTAATAAAAAAAAAAAAAAAAACATTTTTACAACAGTTATAGGAAGAACATTTTTAAGTTATAAGTATTTTGAAGTTAACAAATCTTATCTTGTTTTAATTGATTAAGTGACATTTATCACGGAAAATATGAAGTTACAAAAGATTCCTTTTTTTAATTAACTTAAAAATATTTGAATATTTTAATTAATAGTTCATTTTAATCTTACAAAACCTATTGAAATTATGTATAACAAAAAGTTGAATTTTTCTTTTGAAAGAGACATTAAGTTGTCATTAATTTAATGAAAAATGTTAACGACATTACTAAACTCAGTTTCGTAGTGTTAATGAAATAGCTTCATTATATTTGTAAAATTTTACTCCCGTAATGAAAGTTTTCATTGAATTAATGCAAAAATTTAATGAAATTGATCCATTTGATTTATGAAGCATAATTCTTTTAGTGTACTTATTTTAATTTTTTGTCATAAAAATAATTTATGTTTTTCTTCTTGTAGTGTTGTTATTTTTATTATACAAAACAAGCAAATCGGGTTTTAGCTTATTTTGAAGTGTTTCTACAACAAACTTTTGCAATGACACGCATATGCATATGCATTTATAATGCAAAGGTTTTTGAAAGTAATCTCATTTTGGATTGTGTTAAGTATTTTTTGGTGTTATTCGAACTTATATTTTTACGTATGACTAGTACTAAAAGTATGCACAAAAAACTAAAATTTAGTACGCGTTTTTTTCTTTCTGTGTATGAAATACTTTTAAAACTTGTTTAATATTTTAAACACCCTGCTTCTATTGTGAATCGATCTTAGGGTAATTACATACAAAACTTTGCCCTAGTGGGTTCATCCCTCGGCATGAGTCTCAAAAAGGGTACTTTATTTTAAAATTGTCATCAAATGTAGGGTACCTTATGATTGGGCTTGACCGACTATACGTTCTAACTTGTTTTGATTTAATTTTGAAAATAGTCCTCTTTAAATTTTGCAAACGAGAAACTTTGCTTTAAAAGAAGAGAAAAAATTAGCTAAGTATTCTAGAAGTTCCATATTCAATATAGCTTTTTTAAGTTTTACTCACTGTGCTCTAATATTTTAAATTATTTACTTCGGCTTAAAAATAATTATTAACGACAAATTTCAACAAGTTCAGTTATAATTAACTATCAGTTATAACTGTCAAAAACATATTGTTAACTGGAAGTTAAAGTAAAGTATTGGCCGTAAAAATGTTCTTTCTTAAAATGTTAAATTTCTTAAAAAAAAATATTACAAAGAAAATAAAAAGCTTTTCCAAATTCTTTTTGTTCAAAGAAAACAAGTTTAAAAGGAATCATTTAACTAAAAAATCTTAAAATAAAAAAAAACAATTCCAATAAAAAAATCACTTACTTTCAAATCGTTTTCGCAATCTTATTGTTTAAACGATTCAAATCTGTAAAATAATAAAAAAAAACAATAATTGATTATTAGAAAATCATTAAAAACTTATAAAAATTATAATAAAAAATTTCCTTTGTAAAATAATTAGAATATGTAATTAAATAATTATGGGGGTTTTACCCCCGTTTTAATATTTTGAAAAAAATGTCGGTTTTTTCTTAAAAAAATTTGTTTCTGTTTTGTTTTTTTCTTAATCTATCTCTATCAACTTCTACAACTAAAGTTTTAATAACAATAAAAAAAACAAAAAAAAATTTGTAATCTACAATTAAAAATAAATAAATAACAAAAACAAAATAAACACAAAATGTTATACATTTTGTATGTGTCAAAAATGTGTCAGTTTGATTAGTGTTTTACACACAGTTGTTCTCAATTTGAATTATGAAGGGTCATCAAGCAAGAGTTTCTATTCTATTCTTCTATTTCTGTTAAAATCGTTAAATTTTATAAAAAAAGAAATAAATAAGAAAAGATTTAGACTGCACAATAGGGTATTTGAAAACTTTGAAAATAAATATGCAGGTTCAATATGATTATGTCACAGTTAGAGTTGGTATAAAGGTCGAACATGAAGATTTTAAAGGTGCCATTAACACAAATTCAAAACATCATAAAATGTAATATTTCTTTAATATTTAATAATTTTTATTCTGATGCTGGCTGCAAATTATTCAACAAAAACAGTTTGTTATTTCCATTAACCGTGGGAAAGTTGATACGATCCAACTTTGTTCAAACTTTTTTCGTCTGTGTACCGTATTTAATTAGATTTTACAACAAATTTGAGTAATTTATTAAAAAATTTTAAAGAAAACACTTTAAACTTTGTATTAAGGCAATTCACAAAGTGTTCTATTGTGCAATAATTTTATCAATGTGATATTAATAAAAAATAAAGCAAATAAAACTACTTTGTGAATTAAAATTTGTGAAAAAAATTTTAATTTTCCATCCTTTATTTTCTTTATGTGCTTCTATAAAAATACAACTCTGATAAAATTAAATTTCTTAAGGGCCAAATACACTTGTCAAATGCATGTCCATCAGGCGAATTCACTCGTGTACGTGTGCTGGACGTAATACTCATATCTAAATTTTTTGATTTTCCATCCAGCAACGTCGATGTCACACATACAAACACATTTTCACTAATACTAGTACAATGCTTGATGAGTATTTTGATTAGTGTATTTGGGCCTTTAGTCATCGTCTAGACGTGCAACTTTTGTTGCAGCAATTCTTGAGTTAATTGGTGAAAGAGGTGAGAAGATTGGGGAGGGGTACGCAGTTTTATGTACTCTGCACTTCTGTTTTGTAACTCTCACACATTTCAACTTGAAGTTGGCTGTTGGGGTATTTAAATTTGTATATAAAATATAAAAAGGACAAGATGAAAGACAAGATAAGAATCTAAAAATTGCAAGACGAGAATTTCATAATCTGGACACTAACGCAATTTCAAAGCATTATTTTCAAAAACTGCAAGTCTGGACTGGACGACTTTAAAATTTCTTTACGACTTTTTTGAAATTTTATAACAAATTGTTTTAACACTTCTTTACATTTTGAATTATTTTTGTTTTTTTGACAAGTCGTTATACTCAGTATTATAGTGTTAAAGGGGCTTTAGTTGTTATTTCTCTAAAAATACCAAATAGCTTGCTGCTTTGCATTTATTATTTTGTTAATTTAAAAAACTTTAAAATATTCAAATTATGTAAAACTTAAACATTTATGTTTGAATTTAAAAAAAAAAATAAAATTCTTGCCATTTAAATATTTTCAAAGTATAGATATCTTTTTTCTCTCTCTAATTTGCCGTAAAATATTGTGTTATTTAAATTAAATATAATTTAATTTAATCTGATTTTTTACCTCAAACATAAATTTACACGACATTTTAAGTGTTTTTTTTTTTAAAGACAACAAAAACAAATAAAAAAAAAATATTTTAAGTCACGATTTGTCAAGACTAGAAGTTGTCTGAGTCTGTGGCATTTTTAAAAGTTCATAAATCAATAATCGATTTTAAATATAATTCCTTTCAAGTCTTAAGCAAAATAATAATAAAGTCAACATTTCAAGCTAAATGCGTTAAGCTTAATTTTTAATTATAATCAGGGCAAGTTTAAAATGGCACGAAAAAGTATAAAAAATGGCACAAAAATTGCACAAAATGAAAAAAAAGATGGAGAAAGGTTGCCAATAAATGCATCCGTCTCACTTTCATTAAAATATGAGTAGTTCACTAGCAAACACCGCTAAGTTAAAAAAAACTTAATTCTGAGAAAATCGATTAAAAGAGTTTTTTTTTTTAATTTAAATGCCAAGCCATATAGAGAGTTTTACAGGAGTATTGAATCCTTAACCAGAAATTCCTAGCGGGAAAATGAGGAATTGATTACATAAATAATTAAAAAAATAATGTTTTATTTTCGAATGTATTCATTGGACTGGAGAAGGTAATTTTATCAGACAAAATAATTATGAATTGATTACCACGTATATTCCCACATTTGCAGAACATGGAATGAGTTGTTGCCGTTCGTGAGTATTATTCGTGTTTTTCTTTAACATATTTTCTTAATAAAAATCCGTTATTTCTTGCTGTTTTTATGTCGTCTACTAATTTTTATTATCAAGAATGAATTATTTAATTCATTCGCAGGATACATTAAAATAATTTATTACAATCCTAGGACATGGTCTGTGTTAAGAATAATGAATTCTGGAATCAAATATTATATTTACAAGATGGGTATTACTTTCTCGATTCCTATCGATTACATTTTCCCACTGGGTTGCGCGTAACTTAAAAAGTCTTATACGAAATTGATAATGGATTAGGGGGCATTTTAAAAAACAAATAAAATGGAACCATTTACAGAATGTTTATTTTTTTAAATTAGCGGTTTTTGCAAAAATCTTTTTTACTGACATCTTTAATATTTTCTTTAGCACTTTGAAATAAGTTTAAGCTTTAATTTTTAGAATGCCCTTTTGTTTGTTATTTCATTGAAAGTGCTCTTTCATGTACACTTAGTCAATTTTTTCGTTTTGCAACATTTATGAAGCATTTCGGATAGATTCTGCCTTATGTTTTCAAAGCTTATTTAAAAACTTCTTCTTAGTTGCAACCAAAAATGGCTTTTTAACGAAATAATTGAAGAAATGGCAAAAAGTGGCATATGCCATAAAAAAACTTGCCCTGATTATAAAGTACAAGAGACATTTGTTACGGCTGGTATCAAGTAGTTGCGATCAAAATAACTTAATCTGGGGATTTGGAGAGAGAGTGTATGATATTATTGAAATTTCTAAAGAAATACAATTTAATTAAAAGAAAGAGTTAAATTTTGGGACTATAAATATAGAATTAAATGTTAGTAAGCATTAAGTTGCGCTTCTTTTTTAAGACGGTAACTTTTGGGTTGGAGGATTTGCTTTGAAAGTTAGTTAAATTTTGATCAAAGCTTAATCATAAGTTTTGTAATATCAGTTTATAGATTTTTAAATGAATAATTGTAAATTATTACAATTTTAGAAAAAAATTCGCCTATAATTGAAGCAGGGTTAAAAAACCGCAGTCGAAACCAAAAACTGTCGAGCAAAAAATTAAAATTTGTATACAACTTTTCGCTTTTTAAGTTGGTTTGGCAGTGACTGTTTACATTTGAGGAGGTCCATAACAAAACGCAATAATTACACCATAACATTTTTTTGCATAAACGGCAAAATGTCATTTAAGTAAAGGCTAGTTTACACGGTAATACAATGTTTTACGACTTTGTAGAATCAAAATAATATGAAATTCTCTCTGTGTTTAAAAGAAAAAAATAAAAGTCTGTTGTGGGTATATTTCATATTTACACGTATGGTTTATGCAAAATCAAAAATAATAACAAAAAAGCAGATGGTTGCAGTTTTACAATTTTTACAAAAACAACATGAACATTTGCTGAGTTGTTTTTGAAATTGTATAAAAATGCTACCACCTTCAATATACTTTGTTCAAATACACCTCTGGTGTGATGAGAATACATAAGTTTCTAATATGGTTTAGAAAAAAAAACCATTTAAGGCTAGATTACACTATCTCACAAGTCTTACGTATTCCATAATACTTTGTGAGATAGAAATGTAATGAGTTTTGTTGCGACTGTCAAAAAATCTAATTTAACATGACAGTTTTTGTTCACACCATCACACAAAGTATAAACACTCACACATGAAATAAAATGCAACCCTGATCCAATGAAAAGTATTATTGTTTAGAAATTTTTCAAAACACGATGAAGTCGTATGGGATGTCAAACTTTTTTCATAATACTTGTCATTTTCGTGACACATTGCATTCACACTATCACACTTTGTCATATTACTTGAGTTTTTGACATGTATTAATACAAAGTATAATAGTGTAATCTAGCTTTTACCGACCGCTTGTCAGACTTTGTATTCTTATTCTCTCTTACTCAATACATTTCGATTTTACATGATATGATTTTTCTCATTAATCATCATATCGTGATACAATGTATTACCGTGTAAACTAGCCTTAAGTAGCACATAATTTTTTTAACAAACAATTATTGAGGTATTATTTTCTACAAAAAATAATATTAATCACAAATTAACTATTTAATTTGACAGTTTGTTTTAAAGTTATTTAGATAGAAAATTTGGAATTATTGCGTTTTGGTCCGAATCATAGTATTTATTTTATTTTGCTCTCAACTGTATGAAAATATTGCGTTTTAAACTGAACTAGGGCTGGAATTTCTGTTTTTTGCTTTGAATTGATTTGTATTATATAATTTTGATTTAAATTGCAACCACTTGTAGAAAAATGAAACACTTTTTTATGTGTAATTATTGCATTTTGCTCTGAACCATTATATTTGATATTAAATTGCAGTGTTATTGAGTTTTGGAATGCTTTATAATAAAGGTAATATAGATTTCAATCTGTAGAATAGGATTCAATCAAAAAATCAAAAAATTTGAAAAAAGTAATAATTGCGTTGGACCTCCTCATTTAATAAATCCGAAGTGAAAGCAACAGTTTTTTTTTGAAGAAGGGGAAGAAATGGCAGTTTTTCAACTTTGACTGCAGTTTTTTAAACGCTAATTTGAAATAAAAGGAAACGTATAAAAGTTAGACAAGTTAGTGTCTTGGCTAACTGAAATCTCAACATAGACACAAAACCTGTTCTTGCTGTAATTTAGTCTGCACACCAGAAATATTTTTGAGTGGGGTGAGAAGAATAACATGTTCTCTTCCCCTCTCACTTTCGGAAATAAAACTTCCACAGTGTGAAACCAGACTTAGCAGATATTTATTACAATTTCTCATTGAAATTTCATATTCTGCGTTTTAATTTTGACAAAGTTTAATTATTTTTTTTAATTATTTGTACTTTTTTTGTTTAATTTTGTATAATTTTTTTTTTTTTGCTCAAATAATTTTCTTTTTCCTTTTCATGCAATAATTTCGCATGGTTGGTTAATCATGTCTCTGTCTGTACCTGATGCAATTATTCACTGTTTTTGTGTTTAAATTTGGCTTAAAGCCAAAATTTAATAAAAAGACAAATTTTTTTATTCATATTGTTGGGTAATTTTCATTTACATTATTCTTTTTTAACTTAATCACTTTTAAATCAACAATTGTTTAAACAAATTCATGTCATTAAAATGTGAAGACTTAAGTGCATAACCACTCAGAGGTGTGATTAAATTTTGCATAATTTGCCTTTTATAATAAATGTTTATTACACAATTACTTAAACTTTAAAAAAAAATGTTTTTCCATGGGCTCTGGGGGAAAAACAAATTGAAGAAGTGCCATGGAATTGATTCTTCTTATAAACATACCGCCGCTTAAACGCTATGGCCGACCTCATTTTGCAAAGATATGAAAAAAAACGGCGATCCTACTGGTCTATAAAACTTATCTAAAAGAATTTCTTGCGAATTTTCGCTCCGAATGCGAAAAAAATGGTCTCATTGATAAAAAAAAAACTTTCGGAAAAATGCACGATAATATTTCCGAGTACTCTATTCATAAAAAACCTAGACCTAACAAAACACAAACAGATACAGAAAGTTCCAGATTTCAAACCTGAGAGTTAATGCTTATCGCTAAATACGTTAATTTTTTTAAGAAGGAAAGAAAATAAGGGGTGTGAAATTTAATACGCCAGTTAAATACGTCCCACAGTTATTTTAATTACGTTCCACACGCAGTAAAACTAATTGCTAAAACAAACAAATTTTTTTTTGTAAAAAAAAATGTACTTTGGACTTCAAGAAGAATTCTGGACAAAAGTACGGAAAAAACAGAAGTAAGGAAAAACATGTAAAATCAATTTAAATGGAAAATCATTCAAAAAAGCAAACTTCGATTTACCAAAGGTTAAAATACAATTTGGTTTAAGGATTGATGTTTGACTATTGACGTCAGCAGTCGTCGATGGCTGCGAGTGTAAGACGGCAAATCCATCTGAGGAGATCGAATGGTTGCGATCGAAACATGTCATGGTAACCTGCCGGCCAGGGTTCGAGCCCCAGCAACGGTCAAGAATGAAAGATTATCAATAATAATTTTAATTAATTTTTATGTTGTAAAACTCCTTTTTTCATAAAAATAATTTAATGAAAATTAAATTTGATGAACTTAAGCCTAATTAAAAATATTAAAAATTTGGATTAAAAACCATAAATAGATCAACAAAATAACCACAATACTAATTATTGTAAAAAAAAATCTTATTATAAAAATTTAAAACAAGAACATTTTTTCAATAAAAAACAAACTGAAATTTTTATATAAATAATGGTTTTTTTTTCATTAAAAAATTATTTTCAGAAATTCACATTATAAAAGCGTCGAAAATATGTTGGTCCGTCCAATAGGTATTTCCAGAAGACATGAATTGGGATAGCGTTAAACTGGAAATAGCCAAGTAGTTTTTTGTGGACTTGAAATTACCATATTTTTCAAACTAAGTCAATGAAAACCCAAATTTCTCAAAATTATATCTCTCCGATATCGGGCTGAATCTGGAAGTAGAACTTATAGTCCTGCAGCCGTATTCTGTTATTCGCTAAAGCTAAATCTCTATCGCTAAAAATCTACAAAGTTGATTTAGTGATTTTTGGCTACGAATGCAATACTGCAACGTACACTGCTTAATATAGGAATGCCATACAAATTTAATTCGCCGCAATTTTAGCTTTTAATGTCATCGTAAAATTTTTAAAAAATTTGTATTCTCTAAGGCATTTAAGCGATCGAGACTTAGCGTAGCGAATTACAGAATACGTCTGCTGGAATCTATAAGCTCAAGGCTACTTCCAGTAGTCTGCTACCCCGGGGTGAAAATGTCCGCTGCTATCAGCTATCAAAGTTTGAAATCCCTATTGAAAGACCTTTTATATCATTATGTATGTAAGGAAAGCGATAATTTTTCTGAAAGCTGAAGTCCATCTTTTTAATTTTATAATTGCTTAAGTAGCCAAGAAGTTTTGCAGTTTATTAATTGATAAGCATTAATTTTGCGTTGAGTCTCACTGTGCTTTGCTTAATTAATCAAGAATGAAATCTTTAATTTATTAGGTTATTTTTGGGACTCGATTTTGTTAAACTAATTTTTTATAAAATTCAATTCATATCAACGCCTCTTGTTTTACTTTAAACTTAATTAAATATAAAAAAAAACGTTCTCTCCCATTCCACTTACTGATAAAGCAATTTTCAAGTTATTTCCGTTTTGGCAAACAGGCGTCTATTACATCTATTAACTTGGTTAAGCCGCTAAGTTTAATTAAATTCATACAATAATTTCTATAAATTATTTTTAAACAAACGTAATTTTTTGCCTTTTAGCTATTTTCTATTGCCAATTATTTAAATGAAAAAAATTATTGGCGCATTAAATCAATTTAAACAACAACTTATTGAATTGAATTTCTCTTGCACTAATGAAGCAACAACAACTACTAATTGACCAATAGTTAATTTACTTTCAAAACAAGAGATAGAGGGAATATTGAGTAAGAGCGAGAGAGAGAGAGAGAGAAGTGCAAGGAAAGGAGAAAGAGTCATACACATCGAGGCAAGTGCAAGTGAACGATAAATTGCGAACATGTTAGAACAACAACAAAGTATGAATTGATCAGTGTTGCCGTTAGGATACGAAAGATGCATTTTTCGTATCTTTTGACTACTTCAGGTATTATGTATAATCCTGACATTTTTCGTATCTTTTGAATCTGTACGCAAAATGTACAGAAACAAAACATTCGAAAATGTTTAGCCAACTAAAACTTATTAAGACTGTTCATCGCAAGGCCTATCCAATAGGTCTGCTTAAGAAGCCAGATGTTTGATTTGTTTATTCCTCAACGATGTCAAAAGTTGTTTACCTTTTCCTTATACATGTATATTTTTGTTTTTTTGCCACACATACATGCACACAAAACACATTTTTCCTTTTGTTTCCTCTATGTAGTAGTAAGATTTTGACAACGGTGAGGAATTTTACACAAACAAAATGCCTGTTGTTTTTTGTGTTGTTTTATTGTTGTAGAGGTAAGCAGACCTATTGCATAGGCCTTGGTTCATCGTAACCGACTCAATGCTAATACAATAGCAGCCAATGCGCATTGACTAAAAGGTGAGGTCAACTACACAACAACACTGCTTCTGTGGTCGGATTGTCAAAAATATATCTAGTAAAAAAGGTTAAGCTTCGAACAGACAGACGGTGGTAAGATCTTACAATGTTGTCAACAAAATTGACTAAAAATGTCTTGCAACTGAGTGAACATTGTACGCTATTTTCATTTGGCAGATGTGTTAAATTAATCATCTGACAATAACACCATTGTCAGAAAAATGACAACATTGTAAGATCTGACCATCGTCTGTACGAAGCTTAAGTTTACATCAAAATTTAGTTTGCCACCGAAAAAAACACCATAAGTTGACTTGACCCCACCTTCTAGTGAATTCGTCTTGATAGCAGCTTTAATAATGGTTAAAAAAACATTAAGGGGTTCCAACATACGATCCACCTAAATCGATGATTACTAGTAGTGCGAAGTTGTTCTGAGGAAATATGAACATGTTTTTTTTTTTTTCAGGAAATTTATATCAACGTTGATATAATCGCCTTAGTATAAACGCCTTAACTCGTATATTAATGTTTACAAAAATGAATTTGTTTTGATAACACTCAAAGATAATTACATATAATTAATTTTAAAGTTTGCTTACTGTATTTTTAAAAATTACATATGTATCTAATATATATGACTAAAATAAATATAAAAATGAATTTATACGAAATCATTTTCTTTACAATATGCATTAAAATATGAAATAAAAATGTTATAATAATGAATATTAAACGTTAAAAATGGATTTTCAAGTTTTTTTCAAAACGTATCTTTTTGGGAAAAAGTGTATCTTTTTGGAAACTAAAATGTATCTTTCTCAAAATTTCACTGGCAACACTGGAATTGATTCTATTCTAAAAAAATAAAAACAAAACTGTTGACTGAACAGATGAGGGAAAAAAACTTGCAACAAAAACACATGATTAATTGTCATTTTATAATTGCAGCACGTTTTTGTATTTAATGACTTTTTCGACGTTTTCTTGTTTTTTTTAGAAAATAAAACTGATTTGATCATTAATTTGCACTTTAAGGTCACACAGAGAACATTTAGAATTATCACAAGATAAAAAGCGGTTGTTTATTTGACTTCCAAAATAACCTATTTTTAACCCTAGATGGTAACATTTCGTCAAATCGACGAAGCTCATTTATTTTTTATCATATAACCTTTTTATGAGTGTTCAAATAATGTCGTTTTTGTCACCATTATTAGCTGATGCCGAAAGCTTGTATTGAGTAGACGTACGCTGGATCCTTATTTTTTTAAAGTTAAAATTCAGAGGTGTGTACTCGTCGCAACGACGAAGAGTAACCTTAGTGTATGTTTTTGTGTCTATTTTTTTGGAATTTAAAATATACAATTTTTGTCAACAGCTACGTCATATATACTCACAATATGTTCCATAAAGATCGAAACCCCAAAAACTGACGACAGTATCTGAAAAATCTTCATTATTCTCTCGTGGCTCCCTATTTAAGAGGCAGATTCGAGACACCTCCCTTGCAAACCATAATTAAGGAAAAAATTAATACAGAAAATACCTAATCGACAAGAATCCGTCGAATATGTTGTCAAAGGACCAAGAGAACGTAGAATTTGTCACCTTTGTCTCTAAAGCAAACTCAGAATGACGAGAAGTACACGTAAAATATGCCAGAAAAGCAACTGTTGTGAACATAAAATTGAGCTTTGTGTTAAATGGGTAAAATAAGACTAATAACTAAATATTTTTTTCTTTTGTATTATTTGACTGATTATCTTTAAAGGCCGAGAGAGAAAAAAGTAATTTATTTTTTACCTTTTTAGTTTTTGTTGTTTTAAAAAGTTAATTAATTTGAAAAACAAAAAAAAAAAATTCAAATTCGTATCGAATTTTAAAGAGAAAAAGAATTTTTATTTGTTATATTTTATTTTTTTTTATTTGTTTATAAAACGCTTAACTAAAACAGATTTTGGTTAATTTTTTACTTTAAAAATCGTTCTGCTAGAATTTATTTTTTAAAAAGTTCGTCGATTCGACGAAGATGTACTAAAATGAAGAGTAACTTTTCAGGGTTAAAAAAGTTTTTTTTTTCCAAAAATACTTTTTTATTACAAGTTTAATAATTTTTTTTAAGTACGTTTTTCTAAAAACAAACACTACTTCGTAGTAGACTTTCTCAAAATCTAGTAGTACTTTGCAACTATGGTTTTTCCATCTAGTTCTTAAAAATACTTCTCTGAAATGCATTTACGGGTTAATCTCTATTTTTGCTCTGTTTTGTCTTTGTATGACTTAAGGGTATATTTCTTTCCAGTTTCATTAAAATCGGCTCAAAAATATACAATAGTTCGCTATCTTTCCCTTAGAAATTCCAAATATGTCAAAATTTGACTTTTGACCTCCATGATTTTAGGCTTTCCGATTTAAGCAAAACCTTAAGAGTTTATTTAAATGTATATGGACTATAATAGACTGGATAAGTTTAACATAAAATTCATAACAGTAAGGAAATTGGGCTCATTCGCCAAAATATGGCCAAAAAATTCATTTTTACCGAAAATCGCAAAATTTAAATCGCAGTTATGGAAAAACTATGAGAGGTATTGACATAATTTTTTTATACTTTTCTTCCCTATTTCATCCATAATTAATCCTAATGAGATGATCAAAAAATTCAAAAATCTGTTAAGCTAAATTTGTGAATATATGAAAATGGAGCTTTGAAACTGCCGTTAAAATAATTATTTTTAAATATGCCATTATTAAGAAAGTATTGAAAAAAAAAGAAACCTTTAAAAAAGTTTTCAAAAAAAATTTTTAATTTACCAGGAAGGCCCTTTAAAAGTGTACTAAGAAAACATCACAAAATTGGGGATATAAAAAAAATTTTTTTTTTTGAACCATCCGATTTGGCATTGAATGCCCGCCCCATATAGTTAATAGGGTCTAAGATCAATATTGTAGAAATTACAAATAATGGCCAATTTCACTAATTTATTTAAATATCAATTTATGTTTAAAATACGTTTTTCATGTAAAATAAGAAAAAAAAACTATATTTAAATATGAATTGATATTGGAATAGAATTGGTGAAATCGCCCATAAGTGACAAACTTATATACACCCCTTCCACCTGTGGTGAAGGATATAAACACACGATTTTAAAATTCTTAAAACCAAATACCTGTAGAACCTAAATTTCAAAAGAATCGAAAAAACTTTACTACTAAGTCAGCATGAGACAGACTGTTGTTCCTCTTTTTGCCCATCACATGACTAGCAAGTCATAAGTTCTTAAAACTTTTTAAATCGGACGAGTTAGGCCCCCTTAAAGAATCTTGTTAATAAAAACGCCCCCTTAAAGATTTATTTTTATAAACAAATAATTATGTTTTGATTAATTTAAGTGTTTGGTACATCAATTCAAACAATATAATTAATTTACTTTTTTTGTTTTTTTTTTATCAATTATTTCATTTAAAAACATTTAAAATAGTTTGCAATGACATTTAAAAACCCAAAAATTTCCCCTTTTCAAACCTTCCCATATGAAAACCAACAACACACATATTTAAATAAATCATTAAATAACTAATTGTTGGCTATAAAAAATCTATTTTATAGGGGTTTCTTGTTCTTTTTTAAAATTTTATTGTCAATTTGTTGGTTGTACAAAGTTCTTTTTGTGTTTTTTAATTAAACATTTGTGCAATCAAGTTCAATTTCAAGGTAAATTTTATTATTTCTTTTATTATTTATATCTATTATTCTTTGCATTTAGTTAAAAATGAACAAATGCTAATTTATTTATCAACGCGCATCGAAATTGTATAAAATGACTTAAATGTGAAAAAAGGGTAGTGGAAGTTAAAAAATTAAACGAATTTAAAGTGCTCTTCCTTAAACAACAATTCAAAGTTGTGCAAAAATTATAAAATGTATATTTTATGCTGGAATGTTGATACTATTCTTAATATTATACAACAACTAAAAGAAGGCTTTGCTTTTTTGGTTAAGTCGCTGCCTTAAAGTATACTTTAGTTTTTTTAAATAAAACCTGAAATCAAAGTTTGGGAGTTTGGGAAACGCTTTTAAAGTACTAATATAAAATTTTGCCTGTTATTTATATTTTTAATGCGGATGGCATTTTTGTTTTTTTTTTTTTTTTTTTGTTAAAGATGTTGTCAAGAACTACATAATATACCACCTCCCTTAAACTTTTGGCAATAAGAATCTAAAATATTTTAAATTATTTATCAGCAGATGCAGTCAGTTAATTTTAAACAAATGTGTCTTTTTTGAAAACACCACATCGGTTTCTAATATTAAATTAAATGCCAAATGGCTAAACAATTATTAAGGGGAAACGCACTCAAAAACAAATAACAAATTTTTTTGCAATCCTAAGACTAAATTCGACATTGAACTTTTGTAGGAAAAAATATATAAAAAGCATGCAGGGTGTATGAGGGTTTCCTCTACATCTTTTTCTATTAACTTAAGGATATGCCTGTGCCCCCAAGCAGAAACGCCATAACATCTTTTCCTATCTGTCTGCCACATTTGGTTTCCGTGTCAAAAACACCACTTATTTTTTAAAGCTGAAAACGAATCAAGCCGATTTCAGATACTGTGTTCCAAGGTAAAGCGTATTTCAGTGAAAGTTTATTGATTTGGCGGGACAAGACAGTCGCCCAAATAAATCAGGGAAATGTAAGAAAAGATAAACTCACTGTTTATTCTTGGTGTTTTGTTTACGCTTTGATATTGTTACAAGTAAGACTTTGAGTGTTTCAAATTCTTATTCGCTTTAAAGTTTTATTTGTATAATATTTTTAGCTTTTCTTTGGAAAAGGTTTCCTGACGATCTGGCCTAAGCAACCAGTGAAATGCGCATAGAAGCTTGCTTTTCCCTAAGATACAGAAATCTTAATAATAAATTTTGTATTCCCGAAAATAACTTTGATGAAATCAATTGTGGTTGTCTGATCTAATAAAAGCAGCTCAGAAATAAAATCATTACCTTAAGCATAGTTTCTAGACATTGGTGGTTTTCGGTTGGTTGGCTAAGCTTCACATACGATTTCTTGCATATCGAGTTGTCGTAATGGACTCATTGTTATTTGCCAGTAGTCATTCGATGCAAACATGACTTCTTTTAAGGGCATTCAAGCAGCATTTCACACTTGAAAAATCGCTTTTGTATAAATCCTGCTGCTCGGAAAAGTTCTTATATGAGTGGCTCTCAATGATTTTGCAAGTTCTTCTTGAGCTTGAGGCTTAAGGAGGGCGGCTAACTGGCTGATGTATTATCGCATATCAAGAAATATAGATATGTATTTTTACTGATAGCAAGGCTGCCATTGATTCCCTAGCGGATGTCTAAACGACATCGAGGTTAACTCTAGAATTTTGGAAGTATTTAAAAGAGATTGCGAAACATTCAAGGGTAACGCTAATATGGATTCCAGGGCATACAGACTGCCATGCATTCATTGATCAATTCGTTGGCCTTCCAATGGCTCACTGTAACTAACTTATCAAGCGCGAGTCTTACAGAATTGCCCAGATGCTCCATATCCAGGGCACTGTAGCCTGGCTATGACGAACGGAGAACTAGCTCTCTACTTAGGTTTAATAGGGACCAGATTAGAACAGTCGTCTCAGTTGTAATTGGGCGCTGGAATGTGGGGTCTCATGCTAGGATAATGAGTCTGGAGTTTAATGACTTCTGTAGAAGTTGCCATGGTGAGGAGGAAGAAAAAACTGTGTTTCACTTTCTTTGTCAATGACCTGGGATCCGGGAATTTGGGAAAAATACCTGGGAGAACCGGTGTTTGCGTGCTTGATGGATCTATCTAAGATAGAACTTAGGTCGCTTCTTCTCTTTATTAGGAAGACGAGTTGGTTGAACTCTGCAGTGACGCCAGTTGAGTAACAGCTCTGGAGGATGGGCATTGGCGCAGGGTATTTCTTGATGGCTGCCAAAGGAAACCTAACCTTACCTAACCTTGTGCTTGACAACAATCTCTATGAATTAATGGCTGCAATTTATCATCTTCCAACTTTTTTTTCTGAACTGTAGCCATATTCTGTGATTCTCGTTCGCTAAATTAATAAGCAAATTTGAGGGCGAATATTTTGGCGATGTTGCTTAAATTCGCTAAAATTTAATATTTTCGCCGTATCTATTTGGCTTTTCATTCAACGTTATAGACTTTTAGCGACTGAGTTTTAGCTTTAGAGAACTACAAAACAAGGCCACTTGTCGGTCTTTGTATACCGTTGCAAAATCACTACTTCTGAACTGCATAAACCATCTATTGCACGTTTAGATCGATGCAATCTACTCAAGCTTCGTATAGCAATAAATGTCTTCTTGCTGCACTTTTTTCAAATTTAACGTGGGAACACAATTGCATGTCAGTTGCAATTTACGTTGTCAGACTAAATTTTATTATATTTTAAACAAATGCACACAAAAGCTGGCGCAAAATTTAAACCGTATAAAATTCCGATTCCGTTTGGAACCGAAGAAAACATATTTGTTTATTGATAGAAACTGTATTTTAATAATTTTTTGAACTTTCAGATACAGAAAACTCCCATTCCATTCATGAAAACAAAAATGTTTTTATTCCGAAAAATCTTTTCGTCATTCTCTGAAGCACCAAATTACGGAATGAATTCCGTTTCCGAACGGAATTGCTCTCTGTGACATGGCTGATTATTTTCAAAGGAAAACAAAATACGTTTACGACGAAATTTTGTGAAAATGGAGCGTGTTTTTAAAAAAAAATTGGGTGTTACGTTCTACGTTCTTTCGACGTACGATCCAATTGTGTTCCTAGCATTATAAAAAGAAAATCTTTGTTGTGACAGTAAATGAAAGATTTTAAGCCTTCAAAAAGCCATAAAAGATGTTAAAGACACAAACCACGTGCAAAAGCTACGCTAACGGCAATGCATTTCGCATTTTTTAAGTTATACCCCTAACATTTAATTTTTAAAGTTTTTTATAAATGTTGTTGTTTTTTGTTTGGCTTAAGGTCATATAAAAATAATAAATAAAACTCCAAAAATTTTTTGTATTTTTAATTTTGTTTTTTATTTTTTTTATAAATTTAAAAAGTTCTTTTTAAATAATTTAACTACTGACAATTCACTTTTCACAATTGTCATGTTTTTAATTAAAATACTCCTTAATTTCAAGGCGTGCCTTTGATATGCATAAAATTTGCTTTATTTTTTTTTCAACTTAATGTTTAAAAAAAAAACACATTTTCTTATTTTCTAAAAACAGAATTTAAAACAAAAAAAAAAATGTATTGAATTTCATTATCTTCTATAACAAAGACAGATTAAATAAAAAATGCAATTGAAAACAAAACAAAATACTGGTTACCGCCAAATATGTCTATCATGAGATTAAATTTTTACTCCCATTGCAAAACAAAAAAATACCCACATGATTTTTTTTCACACACATGTCATAAACAAGTTTGTAATAAATTGAGAAATTTAAAAAAGATTTAAAAATGTTTATGAAGCTAATAGAAAAGGAAGTCAAAGCAAAAGAATAAAGAAAAGCCAAGTTGTTGCAAAGGAGCCACATATTTCTGGCGCCGTGCTGTAACTCTAGTCAAAATGATTTCTTTATTTAACGATTAAAAAAGAATTAAGATTCATTCAAGTGTTTCGTTTAATTTTGTACACTAAAAATAATTGCGGTTTTATTTTACGAAAGTAACTTTCGTAGAAACTTTTTTCGTTGTTTTCAATAATGTTTCGTTTTCCCTCGCCCATATTACGAAATATTTGCTGCGAGGTATTTGAGTTTGAGAATAAACGGGGAAAAGACGAATGGAAAAGTGTTCTTTGTTTTTTTTTGCCGAAGTATGTATTTATTTATTATTCCATTCACCACAGGTGGAAGCTTGGCTTCTCGTTTAAAATTTCTACAATATTGACTACAAACTTGAGTTTTAAAAATTAATAAAAAAATATAGCTCAAAGTTAAATAACACATAGTTTACACATAAAACCAATTACATATGAGCTACACATGCAAGAAGAAATTACACACCTTATGGTACTTACACACAGATTGGCAACACTGATTAATTCTCTATATCTTTTACAATTAAACATGATTCTTAACGATAAATATTTTCTAGAAAAACATTTCTAAACTTTATGCAAATTTTCTTTTAGTGTTGTTCTCTCTTGCTTTCGCTAACACAACAGCAGTTTCAGCTTTCCGCCTCCCTGGTCATAGTAAAACGACTAGGGAAGAATAAATAAAATTTTTTCTGAAAATTTCGCACGTTTGAAGTTACAATAAGAAAATAAAATCACATTTCTTGTGACTTCTTTGTGACAGCTGAGCATGTGTTTTTCTCTCTCTCTCTCTCTCTTTCTTTCTATTTAAGACGTTTTCTATGCCCCTGGTGTAATGGCATCGGTATAATCAGGGCTGCCAGATAAATTTGTGAGGAAATCGTCAAATAAAAAAATCGTTTTTCACGTTTCGAAAAATCGGACAACTTAAAATTTATTTTTTTGACAATTTTTGTTCGATTGTTTTTAAAAAAAAGACGCTTCTTCAATCGTTGTGAGAACCGTTAAAGACGTGGGTAGTAGAGCCGCTCATGTAAAAAAGACATCGATGTTTTTTCACATTTGATTATTTATTAATGCACATCGATGTTATTCAATGTATCAATTAAAAAAAAGAAACATCGATATTTGCGATGCATCGTAACATAATAGTCGATTTTAATATTTTACAAGGAATAAGATAATTTTATTTATTATATATCCCAATACTTTTTATTCAGGCTTTGCAAAAACAATATTTTGTTGACCCTCTCTGCTTGCAAACTACTTCTTTTCTGGGACAAGACTAATGAAGCCTTTGAGAAAAGCCTTTCAGATGGCACGGAACTTGCAACCATTGTGAAATATTTGTATGCTATATTACAGTCTAGGGAATTGAATTTTGTAATCGGCCCACACTGCTAAGGGGTTTTTCAATAAACCGACTTACCGGACTTCGCAAGTAAACAGAGAGTTCATCAGAAAAGTTTTCTTCAGTCTTATTTGTTTTCCAATTTTTTCAACTAATTTGTGTTAATTACTCCAAAGACTAAAATCGTCTAACGTCTTATATGAAATATCGGAGTCGCAATCCCCAAACTTTTCATCTGTCTTATCTTTTGTTTGTTTTTTTGTTTGCGTTACACTTAAAGTTCAGCTTTTCGATACATCGAATAAAAAACATCGATGTATCGATTACGATACATCGACATTTATACGATGTATCGCAACCAAAACGTCGATGTTTACGAAGCATCGATTAACATCGAACAGCTCTAGCGGGTAGAGATTATCTAACGAGTCTTTCATATCTCATGTTAATATTATCTTACAACTCGTGAAATGTTCGCCGTATAATTGTTAAGTATATGATTGATACAGAGAGTCGTAAAAGTTCATTCGGTGATGGTTTGACGAAAGATATACAAAGAGTAACATTGTTGGTTTTGTACTCTAAAAATAATCATTTAAAGATTTTCTTAAGACTTGCGTTTTCTAGTTTTTGAATAGAGCGACCTCAACGCTTTGTAATTCGAAAAACCGATTTTGGCAGATAGTTTAATAGTGAAGTTTGCCGCTATTGCCAATTAATAATGGCAATGTAGCTATTTTTTGGTCAATTTAGTGTTTTTTTCTCTATTTTTATTTAGATTTTTTTTTTTGGGGTTGCATTAAACAAGAAAGCTATCACTAGTGTTCGTGACACAACGTTGACGCTCTTGCTTTGGTATGGCATATAAGCGTAAAAGCTAAGCGAAAGAAAACGTTCCGCCTTCCGCGCTTGTTAAGGTACGGCTGTTAAACATTACGAGATTAAAAAACGAACGTGTCAGAAAATTTAATGTTTTATTCAGTCTTTGGAGACTGAAAAAATCGTCACTTTTAAAAAAAAAAGTCAGCAAATCGGCACTTTGCTGATTTCGGAACAAAAAATCTTCAAAATGACGATTAATCGTGAAATCTGGCAGCCCTGGGTATAATTTAAATGACAAATTGCTAATTAAGTTACGTTCACATTAATCAAATATTTGATGAAATAAAAAAATTGTTTTATTTGGAAGTCTTAAGAAACTTTTATTTTATAGAATATCTTTGGTATAAAAGTATGTTTACTTTTGTTTGATATAAGTAAAGAAATTTTCTATTTTTTTTTAATCTTGCTCTTCTTTATCAAATATTAGTTAAGTGGGAACGTTAATAGTAGATTCGCTTAAAAATAAATCTATTTTTAGTTTCGAAAAAAAGGGCTAGAAAAATGTATTTACCTGTAGTTTATTTTGTGCTACAATGTTGTCAAATTTAATGTGGGTGGTCTTTGTCTGGTTAAGCAATTTTAGTGCTTTACGGTTTATGGTCAGCCTTATGATGGGACAATTATGTTAATGATTTATTAAAAACAAAAATATATTAAGGTTTTTAACAATATTTTCTTGTATTGTTGAAAACTTGAGTCACCAGCTATTAACTAAATTCTAAATAAATTTTTTTTTAAACTTTTTACATTTGTACACATTTGATTGGATGTTTAACTTAAAAATACGGTATTAAAAACAGATGGTGTATCTCTTTGTACAGGATTTGTGTCTTTAAAACTTACATGGGCATTTTATATTCATGCCGCCAAGTTCATGCTCTGTATCGGGTAGGACCAGAAGGGTCGTTTCAATTTTAAGCTTAATGGTGGTCCAACCTAAACGTACGATGTTAATAGAACAAAAAGTTTTGAGTGAATTATCTTAATCATTTTTATTTTTACAGAAGGATCTTTAGCAATTATGTGTGAAATATCGGCCAAATGCTTGCCACGGCTTCTATGACATACTTCTATCCGATGGTCCATATATTTAATGACCCTGAGACATAATTAAGGTTCAGTGTTGTTTATGTGCGGAATTATCACCGCCTTACGCTTTTGAATTGTTCTCTGCTTATGGACGTACGCTTTTTCTCTTAAATATCCCCAAAGAAAAAAGTCGAACGGTATCAAATCACATGATTGTGGCGGCCAACTAACATCGCTACGACGTGAGATAACACGGCCATTGAATGTTTCGCGCAAAAGAGCCATTGTTTCGTTGGCTGTGTATCAAGTGACACCATCCTGTTGGAAGAACATATCGTCTAGGTTCATATCCTCAATTTCTGGCCACAATTAGTCCGTTATCATCCCCCGATAGCGACCACCATTCGCGGTATCTGAATGGTCGACATCATTTTCGAAGAAATGCAGTCCGATGACGCCGCAATCCCATAAACCGCACCAAAGAGTCACTCTTTGTTTTCCCATTTCCGACATCCCCGGTTTGCTGAAGTTTTTGCATAATTTCCCCATTATTTTGACCAAAAAAATCCCGAAGTGCACTTAATGCAATTTGACTTGAACGCCCATTTTCGTAAAAGGCTTCAACAAATAACGCGCTGCTCAATTGTGTACTTCTCCATGGTTGAGTTTGTTAAACACTGAAACAAAGAAATGTCAAATTAAGTTAGACAAAAAACTTGACGTTAAGGTGTTATGGTTGGACCACCCAACATGCTGGCTCGTATGTTTCACATTTAATATTATTTTTTAACAGCTTTCTTGAAAATTTTTAAATTTTTTTTTGAAATAGGAACTGTTTTCGTTATTTCATTGGTCAATTGGAAAAATTCCTAAAATTCTGGATTTTTTATGACATTTTTGCTTGAGGGATCAGGCATTACTTAAAATTTTTGTAGGCAAAATGAAATGAGTGAAAAGGCAAAAGGACTAAATAAGCCTTTCAAAACTTTTTCTCAAGCAAAAATTATAAAAATTTTCTGGGTACCTTTTTCACTTCCAATTTTTACAATTGAGTTTAAAGGGATGAAAAAAAAATCCTGGGACGTTGGGTTGATAATCAGCCCAATTATGAATACAAATTCCCCGGGAATTATTTCCTTTTTCCCATTTTTACAATTTAATTTACATAGGAAAAAGGTGAGAAGGGAAAAAACTCCCGGGGAATATTTATTCATAATTGGGCTGAATGAATATTTAGTTTAGCTGTTTTTTTTTGTATTTTGTTGTTTTCTTCTTAAACCCCAACTTTTATGTCACAAACCTTGCGGTTTTTAGATAATAATGTTTTCTTTTGCTTTATTTATTTAAATATTGAAACTAAATATTATTAAGGTGTTTCTTTTATCTGTCAATCTATTTATTTTTTAGGACTAATTTGTCAAGTTTTTTTTTACTTCATATGAATTGCAGACAAAATGTGGGTGTGTCAGATTAAAAAAAAAAGATAATTACTATTTTTTAACTGCGAATATTAAAACTGGTATGAAATATTTAAGAAAACAGACAGGAAACCAGTTTGTTTACTGAATAATGGACAAAATCAATGACTTAAATTCATTAGTTTTAATTTTTAGACTGCAAAACTACAATGCAAAATAATTTTAAACTTTCAATAAAATTTATTAAAAAAAACTCAAACATTATTTACATGGCATTAGGTAACGAGTTGAGATCTGAAAATCAATTGGGCATATATAGTACATTCCCTTCGTTACAAATGGTAATAAATCTGAATTGCCTAAGCTACTGGTCGCATTGCAACATGTTGTATGAACGTGTCATAGAGGAGAACATAGGCTTTAATCAAATAAAGTTTGGGACTAGCCTGTGAGAACACAAGGTGAGATACAGGGTGTCAAAATTGACCACTTCGGGAGATGTAGAAAAAATTTAACAATTTCTAATTTTTTACTGCCAATGACCGAATTTCAGCCAAATTCCTACACGCAATTGCAAAATTTCATTTGTTGAAACAAACACACCCTCTTTTACAATTGACAAAAAAACCTCAACTAAAATTTAATACTGTACTTAATGAAAATTAACCACTACGCTTTTTCTTTTTGAACTTAAGCTTCTAAGCACCTTAATGTAAAAAAAAATCAATAAAAGAAATGAATCATAAAAAATTTTTACAAGTTCACAGTTGACCAAATTCAGGTCGAAATGTCTCCTTAATAAAAAAAAAAACTTTATTTGCTCAACGATGACTCAAGCGCCACAGAGGAAAAGTATATTTTATAATATTTTTTTCTTTTTTTACCAAAAAAGTCATTGAATCTCATATTTTATTGACTTTTTGGCCGGCTTATTTGGCAAATAAACTTTATTTGCTTAAATCTCAAAAAAAAAAAAAAAAATTTAATGCCGGCAAATAAAGAAGATGAGTTGAAGTTTCGTTTAAAAAATTTATTTGCTTCTTTGGATTAGGTGAGATTTTAATTTTTCATGGAATTCAATCAAATCACTAAATGAACTTAAAACTAGGTCGAGGAAAAGCACCTGCAGCTTTAAAGTTGCTTCAAATATGAAAGAATGATTGTAAGTTTATATTAAAACTCAAAAAAGAGAAAAAGTTTTGAGTGCAGAATTCGACCTACTGAGATTTATACTTTGCAGTACCAGCACAACTTTCGTAAAAAAATGTTTTACCAAATAATTCTGGCAAATTTTTAGTTTAGCATTAAAAAAATGCCAAATCGGTTTATATTTTCGACTTAAAAATACTTTTTAACAAAAAAGTACCTTTATAATAAAATATGTATTTCTTATTTAAAAAAATTCCTTTTTACAAAAAAGTATCTTTTTACAAAAAAGTATCTTTTTACAAAAAACTACCTTTTTACAAAAATTTACCTTTTTACAATAAAGTACCTTTTTACAAAAAACTACCTTTTACAAAAATGTACCTATTAACAAAAAAGTAACTTTTTACAAAGAAGTAACTAAAAAAGTCTAATAAAAAGTAAATTTGAACAAAAAACTAACTGTTAAGAAAAACTGTACTTTTTTCACAAATGATACTTTTAACAAAAAAGTTACTTTTATCAAAAAAGTAACTTTTAACAAAAGGCAAACAAGCAAGAAAATAAAGTCCATCAACTCCGACCACATGATGCCCTGCACCACAATATTAACAAACATATTTTCGAGAGCGTTCCCGATTTAGGACCCATGGGAAATCATGGAACTGCCAGAACAAAATTATGTTATGATATCTTCACATAAAAAGTGGTTCAACCAAAACGCTAGATGTTTATCTTTCTATATATATAAAAGAAAGTGGCGTTAGTTACTACGTTTATAACTAAAGAACGGCTGGACCGATTTCGATGATTCGTACCAATTCGGAATGGTCTCTGACCAAGTAAGAAGAATAGCAAAAATATAAATCTAAAATAGGTGGCGCCATTGAAAATTACTCAGTATGAATTAAATCGTAAACTCTGCATTTGACGATGTTTGTATGTTAGGTATGAGAATAGGTCGTAGAGTATATTTTATATCGCTAGAGGGCGCAAAATTGGGCATAAGCTCACCCTCCCTATATCTTCTTAGCTAATCAACCCGTTTTCTTCAAATTTGGCATGCAGGCACTGTAACATCTGAAAGAAAACAGGGAATATGGCGTGAAATAGGGCATGAGGAGTAAAAGCTCCCCTCCCTATATCTGCTTAACAAATCGACCGATTTTCTTGAAATTTTGCAGGAAAATAGTGTAACATCTGGAAAAAACTATAGCCTCAAATTTTTGTTATTTAGGGCGTGAAATAGGACAAAAGAGGTAAAAGCTCCCCCTCCCAATCTTTTAAGCTTATCAACCGGGTTTCTTAAAATTTGGCATGCAGACACTGTAACATCTGAAAGGAAATAGGGATTAGGGCGTGAGATAGCGCAATAGCGGTAAAAGCTCCCCTTCCCTATATCTTTTAAACTAATGAGCGAGTTTTCTTAAAATTTGGCATGCAGACACTGTAACATATGAGAGGATATAGGGAATTTCTGGCCACAATTAGTCCGTTATCATCCCCCGATAGCGACCACCATTCGCGGTATCTGAATGGTCGACATCATTTTCGAAGAACTGCGGTCCGATGACGCCGCAATCCCATAAACCGCACCAAAGAGTCACTCTTTGTTTTCCCATTTCCGACATCCCCGGTTTTCTGAAGTTTTTGCATCATTTCCCCATTATTTTGACCAAAAAAATCCCGAAGTGCACTTAATGCAATTTGACTTGAAGGCCCATTTTCGTAAAAGGCTTCAACAAATAACGCGCTGCTCAATTGTGTACTTCTCCATGGTTTAGTTTGTTAAACACTGAAACAAAGAAATGTCAAATTAAGTTAGACAAAAAACTTAACGTTAAGGTACAATCTTAACGCGCTGCTCAATTGTGTACCTCTCCATTGGGCAAAAAACTTGACGTTAAGGTGTGACTCACAATTAACATCTTGCATTATGGGTGGACCACCCTTTATAAGAAAGTTGAAAGCTTTGTTCGGTAGTACTTTTTGTGTGGTCAAATATGAACCAATTTTAGTTTAACCAATAACATAACATAATACTAAACTAAATTCACTAAATTTCATCAAATAATCTCCAAAATTGCCACCTGTACTTTGTGCACTAGGTTTACATGAACAGTCAGCCTGTAGGACGGACGGACGACGTTAGATCGATTCAAAAAGTGATTCTAATTTGATTTGTGTACTAAACGACAACAAGTGGTTAAGTTAAGGAAGAAGATGCAAAGGTCTGTTAAGTATTTTTAATTAATAAAGTCAACAGGTGGTGCAACACTTCAGGCGTAAATAAACCTATTTCAATATGGCTTAAAAAACTTTAAGGACCATTGTGCGAATGAAAGTCAGCTTTTAACAGAATTTGTGTTAAAATATCGGTGATAAGTAACCACTCAAATTCTATTTTAATTAGTTTGACTTTTTTGTGTTAAAAATAATTTCCTGGAATTTTAAAAAATTGCCGTTGACATTATTTTGATAAAAAAGTTTGTTAAAACTTTAAAAAGTGAAATTATATAATTCTTTAAATGATGATTAAATTGAAATAAATTTTCTTAACTTATTAACAAAATCTGTAAAAAAAAACACGTTTTAGTATTTTTTGCAAATTTATCTCGTAAAAAGGAATCAAACACCCATCTGATTAATTAAGACATTTTAAATTCGATTAAAAATTAAAAAAAACTGAAAAAAGTGTATTTATCTCAGGTTTAATTTATTAACAACATTATTTAATTAAAAAACAGTATCAGCATGTATGTATGTATGTATATAAAAAAGAATCTTAAACAATTGTGAAATTGTAAACAAAATGTGTATGAGAGTGATTGTAAAATGTTTAAATAAAAATCTGAAAAACCAAAAAAAAAAACTGCCACAGAACCCCCACACAATTCAAATAAAACCTCAAGCACATGCAAAATAGAAAAAAAAATGCAGATCATATTTAAAGTTAAGAAAACAATTATTTTTATCTAAGGCGATATTGAAAACAACAACCAACAACATTTTTTCAATTTCAATTAAAAAACAAAATAACTAAATTCTAGGAACAGCCAGCCAGCCTACACCCGGGTGATGGTGTCTGTCTATTTGTGATTTTAAAGGTTGAACAAAACAACAATGTAAACGTAGAAAAATAATTAATTAAGAAATAAAAAGCAGGAGGTAATTAAGTATATCATAATTGAAATATTGTTGTTAATATACAAAATAGCATAATGTTAAATATTTATTAATTTAAAATATAGCGTTGCCATTATTTAAATAAAAAAGCAGCACTTTGGGTTGAATTGCACATTAAAAGGTTAGAATTTAAAAAGTACTTTATTGTATTTTTCTGTAAAAAGGTACTTTTTTGTAAAAAGTAATTTTTTGTAAAAGGTACTTTTTTGCAAAAAGGTGCTGTTTTGTTAAAAGTTAATTTTTGAAAAAAGGAACTTGTTGTAAAAAGGTACTTTTTTGTAATAAGTTACTTTTTTGCAAAAAGGTACTTTTTTGAAAAGGGTACTTTTTTATAAAAAGGTACATACTTTTTTATAAAAAGGTACATACTTTTTTATAAAAAGGTACATACTTTTTTATAAAATAGTACTTTTTTATAAAAAGGTAATTTTTGTTAACAAGCAGAACTTTGGTTTGCATTACACATTGAAAAGTTAGAATTAAAAAAGTACTTTATTGTAAAAATTAACTTTTTTGTAAAAAGGTACTTTTTTGTAAAAAGTTACTTTTTTTGTAAAAATGTACTTTGTGATGTAATGTGCATTTTGTAGAATGAAGTTTTTTTATAAAAAGAGCGGAAAGTTACGGAATTTGATATCCATCGAAATTACAATACAATTTAAATGACAATTTCGATCGTTATCGAATGCCGTAAATATCCCCGATGTCCTAGATTAAAGAATTAAATAATAAAAAAAATTAAAAAAATAAGTATTTTTTTGGTTAAATAGTACATATTTTGTTGCAAGGTCTTATTTTGTTATATGGTACTAATTTTGTTAAAAAAATGTACTTTATGTTAAAAGGTACATGTCTTAGTAAAAGGTATTTTTTGCGTTGTCAAAATGTGCTTAATTCGTTTAAAGGTACTTATTGCGTTATAAGGTAATTTTTGTTATAAGGTACTTTTTGTTTAAAGGTACTTTTTGTTTAAAGGTACCTTTTGTTAAAAGGAACTTTTCAACATATACTATTGACTGTTGTTTTATAGAAAAGCATTGAGTTCTTTTGAGAGGATATTTTACTTTTTCAAAAATGGGCCGTTAATTTAAAATAAAATTATCTATAAAGTTTTTAACATGTTAAAAAATGTTAAGAATGACAATAAATTATGACCATTTTATTATGTTAAGCCTTCAAAAAAGGGTAAAAAGAAAAATCTTGGTATTTTTCCCAAAAATATTAAAAAAAATTACTTAATGTGAGCTGAGTCAAAGTGACTTTAAAAAATTGATAAGCCTTAAACTCTGGCTTAAAAAATTTAAACAAATGTTTCGACACAGAATCATAAATTTATTTTAACATTTTTTTATTATTTAAATAATATATTAAAATTCACTGTAATAAATTTTTATAAAAAAGCTAAATTTAAAAATAAATAAAAAAAAGGAAAAATCTTACTAACAAGAACTTATAAAAACCATAAAATTGTAAATATGTTCGTAATAAAAAAAAGTACAACAACAATAATTTAAAATTCAAAACACATTTTGTAAGGAAATCCCACGTTTTATTTAAATTTTGACACACTACACGGTTTTGTCTATCGAGATGAATATTTATTTTATTTAACGAACGTTTAATTTTGTAACTGCATTCATTTGCTGTCACTGACAGACGGACGACGGAGAGACGGTCTGCTAACCAGATAGATAGTTAGACATTTTGTAGTTTATTACGATTGGAATTAGTAGAATCATTATAAATCTTTATGCCACTCACTCATTCACTACGATTGTATGGCAGAATAACGTAGTAGAGCATTAATTTATATGTATTTTTAAATGATTGCTTCAATGGTTTCCCAATGAAAGCTGGCGAACACGGATTTTATGCTTTTAATGTCAGTTACAGTGCAATGTCAAAATGTCCATGGACTATGCAGAGAAGCTTTAGTTAGTGAAGCATTTGTTTTCTGCACAAGGAATTTCTCCTGTAGGGTATAAAAAACAATATCCTCGCTAACTAAATATTCTAAGTTCAGGATTTAATATCGGAATTTAAAAAAAATTGCGATTCGGCGTTTTAACATTTCGATGCTATTTTGATGCTATCCCAAGTCGTTTTACAATGATAAAAAATTTTGTGATCACCTTTTGCAGTCACCTTTTGCAGTAAAAATGTGATCAACAAAAGCGATTTCTTAACTGTCAAAAGTAATTGCATCAGAAAATTAATGAATGCAATAATTGCCAAATTTTGCTGCTGAGCTGCGGCATTACACAGAAAAAATTCTCGCCAATTATTTTCAATCGAACCATTAATCAAAAATACTATTCGTTTTTAATAAAAATTAAAACAAGTGAATTAAACGTTTACTTATATCAACATCATCACTGCAGAAAATGTTGTTAATATCAAAAATTATTTAACTGATACTTTTAATTTGTTTATTGGTGCAAATTTAATTTATCTTGTAATTAATATCACAAATTTTTTATTTGAAATCATGGTAGAATAAGTATTTTCACTAGGGAGAGTTGTCATTATTTACCCATGTTATGTCAAACTAATTTATTTGATTTTTTACGTTTGCTTTATTTTTTACTTTTTTTTCTTTTGTTTGACGTAATATGGGTTTTTAAATTGAGAACAAAATTTCTAATGACTTTACCTTGTACTTATTTGACCATGTTTGACATCAATTTATTTTTCTGTGCATCGCCTAAAGATACTTTTGACATATAATGGTGATGACAAGTTTTTTACAGGTGTTGCCTTAACGAACATTCAACGTTACCAATTCGCCAGTGAGGCGCAACAACGGCATTTCGAACGTACACTTAGCTCCGGATTTCTTAAAATAAACAACAAACAGATCTTAATACTTTTTAAATAAAAATTTTCAATTCAAATTCTGAAAAGGGTATACCAAATTCGTGCTGCTCGCTTTTATTTACTTTTTCTTTTTTGCATACCTTGATAAAATTATGAATACAAAAAATCCATTAGCTTATCTTTTGACTTAATTGGCATTAAGACCATTTAAGTGCTACCTTTTTTTGTTAATAGCTACTGTTCTGCATATATGTATGTAGTGAATAATAAGTAACTTGGTTTAGTTATTATTAGCCAAAAAGAAGGCAATGAAAATATAGTTATTAAAAGTATGCAACAATCTAGTTAATTTAAGCCGCCCAAAATAATAATTTGTAAATATATTTTGAGAAGTGGAACTTAAATTTAATAAAATTCATTGCCTACTTTTTGGGGAAAGAGGTTTATTTAGGTATATAAATAAAGAAATTGCTGCTTTCTTTTGAGGGAGTTATTTTCAAGTCAATGCTGCCAATATAATTAGTATAAGCAAAAACATAATTTTCTTTTTATTATTATTAATCTATATAATATTTTTTTCAAAATAAATTGAATAAAAAGATAGTTATTTACGTTCAGTCAAATATTGAAATTTTCTAAACATTGATAAAATTTAATTTTTCTTGTCGCATAAGCCGTTTGCATAAAAGGGTTTAGAAAGATTTTACATAAAATCATAATTTTAACAATCTTTTTCACATTTGTTGGTTCGAAATTTTTAAGCATGGCTAAATCAAACCATTTAAGCAAAATTGGCAACACTGCTTAAGGTATTTAAATGAAAAGTGTTGCATTGTTTTAGTACTTTATATTGCTACTCCTATTCAAAAAAAAAATTATTAAAATTTTTTTAAAACAATTAGAACCAAATTTCAAGCTACATAATACTTTTATCCTTCTTTAGATATTTAGACAATTATATTATTCTTGTGTTGGATGTTCCACGCTCGCTTTTCCAGTTCAGTTGGCTTTTGACGCACATCTTGCATTAATTATGAAAATATTTGTTCTAAGCAACTGGAAACTATTCTTATCGCCGTGGAAGTAAACATTACAGCTGCCATTGGTGGGATACCTGCCGCAATGCTGGAAAAAGTTTGACAAAATAAAAGCTCACGGATAAACCACCTACGACGACATAGCCACGGGCAACATATACATAAAATAATCTTTAAATAGTAAAAAACAGGCATTCATTAATCGCCCCTAACAAAAATTTTATTCACTTTCGCCAATTTTTAAAACCCAAATGGTAAAAAAATTCCTATTTCATTATATTAACTGATTAATTTTAACGGGACATTGTTAAAATTCTTAGAAAAAGTTTTAGTCATTTAAATAATTTCGTTTATTAAAATTTTAATTAAGTGTAGGGTAACATAACAAACGACTCTTAACTAACTGCAGATCCTTATCTTTATTGCTAATCAATGCTGGTATGACAAGAGTTCGATCACTAAATCACTTTAACCGCCCACTTTCCGTAGTAAAAACATGTGTGTGTGTGTGTTATGGAACAAAGTTTTTTTCTTTTTTGAAATTGTTTAGACTTTGTTTATTATTTTTTTATTGAAAAAAAGAACACTTTTTTATACACTTTATTTAGTTTTTCAGTTTTTTTTTATTTATTATACTAAAACTTTTATACAAACATTTCTACACCATTTTCAAGTGAAAATGAGAGCATATGCATATATTTTTAAAAAAGACTTATTTTTAGGAGGCCAGAGCCCATGTTCTGTAACTTTGGTGAGAACTTCTCGCATCGATAACTTAAGTCGAAAACAATCAAAAGAGATTACGTCGTACCGTTATAAATGTCATAATATTCCACTCGAAGCCGATGTGACATTGCAGACGTTGAGAAAGCCAGTCACACATATCGTTGACGGCGACCAAAATTAACAAAAATTGAAAAATGTTCAACGACGGCAGCGAAAAAACAAAGCGTCGGCTAAACCAAATAATGTAGAGAGCGACTTTAATGTTTGTTGTTTACAAAATGGCTTTGAAAACATTCGCATATGTTTCAAAAAAGTTAAAAGCAAAATATTTAAACAATGAAAACATCAGCCAGGAACCAAATACTTACCACTTCCTTGATATTATTCATTGCATTTTTAATATATTTTTTAGCGTTAAATTTTTTTCTGACCCCGTTTTGCTCGTGAGTTTTTTTGACAGTTCAAAGCGGGAACTTTCTCACAAAAACTTTACAATCATACTTATTTTGTAAATTAGCGAGTAATTTTCTTACGTGACATCTAATACTCGCCAAAAATGTTACAGACACAGTTGTGTGTTTCAAGTGTTGGCATTTTTGTTTCATTTCTCACGTTTCAGTCGAAAAGTTTGTTGACGCGAGAGCTACAGAACAGGGGTCCAGTACTTTCTTCTTAACTCGGGTACTTTTTTAACCGATACGACCGATTTATATATCGACGTGTTTCAGAAGAAATTTACCACTAACCTGGGTTATAAATTTTGTACCAAGAATATCCATCTTTTCCGAAAATTAGTGCTTTGGGCAAAACTCTTTTGCTTCTGAACCGATTTTTCCGACTCTTTAGCTTCTGGCGCCGTAAACATTAAAGGCTTTATCCATAAAAAATTGTTATGTTAATTACAGGTTTATAAGATGAATTTTATATGAAAATTTGTTTAATAAACCTCTTATAAAACTGAAGTATTTTTTTATGAATAAGGGGTTAAGTTTTTAGAAAAATCTTAATGTTTTTTATGTAACTTTTTTCTCATTTCTTAGCCATTTATAAAGCGATTTGGCTGATTTAAAATAGCAAAATTCCCTAAAGCATTTCAACCAACGAACAGACGGTAATATTGATATTGACCCAGAATATATAGGCATCTCCATATCATCGTATGTGACATTTGTACGCCTTCGGAGAGATGGAAAATTTGCCAAAATAGTATTAACTGGACATTTTTTCTCATCATTATGTTTTATTTATTATTTATATGAAAAAAAAAAATTATTAAATTCGGAACTTTGTTGTCCAAAATATCGTGCAACGTAAGTGCATATCGTACGTGACATAAAACGGAAGTGATTTTGGGGCGAATGTAAAAAATACGAAAATGTGCAAATTGTGGGAGGTTTTTCTTCTTTTTTTAATTTCTTACATTAAACCACATATTTTTTCTTTATAATCCGTAATTGGAAAAAAAAAATTTTTTTTGATGGTTTTATAATGAACAAACTGAAATATCGTTCGTGACAGTTTTTTCTCTTATAGTATTTACAAGGCATAAAATATATTTTTTGCAAATATATGTATACAAAAACTTAAAACAAACAAGTAAGAAAGTATAGTCGGTCAAGCAAGAACATATGATACCCTACACTATAATATTGAAAAAAAAAAATTTTGAAAGTGTACCCTATTTGGTACCCATGGCCAATCAAGATCGCCAGAACAGAATTATGCTATGAGGTTAAGAATTATTTAAAACTAATTTGTGCCGATTATTTAGAAATTTCCACCTATATGAGATTTGTTTGCCCCAGCCGATTTAAGGAAGGGGGTATATTAGGGTGGTCGTTAACTGTATGAAGCAAATTTTTTTTTTATTTTTCCATTTTTTTTTTGTTTTTAACATTTTCCAAAACAAACTTTCCCTTTATCCCCACTTTTTAGGGAGGCTCCCATACAAATATTGCATTTTATGAAATTCTTAAATTTAAATGTTGGAAATGGAAATGTTTCGTCTTTTGTAAATAAAAAAAAAATTGTGAACAGATTTTAATCACTTATGGCTTTTTTTTGTTTGCAAATTTCGTTTTTTATATGTCTAAAAAAATTATAAGAACAAAAATTTTGAAGTTTTGCTAAAAAATTATTTATTTTCAAAGTAAATTAGTGGGAATACAAAATGTTTAATTAAAAATTATTATTCGTGCTTAATTCCCAATTTTTATTCTGATAAAAACACTGAAATTTATTGTTGATGGGATAAGCTATTCCTATACGTATTTCACTGGTTGCTTAGGCCAGATCGTCAGGAAACTTTATCCAAAAAGATTTTGGAAAAACTAAAGATATTAAACCAAATAAAACTGTGAAGCGTATAAGAATTATAGCAACAGTTATATTTGCAATATCAAAGTTTAAACAAAAAGCATCAACAATAAGCAGTGAGTTTATCTCTCCTTACATTCCCCACTACAATTGATTGGAATTCTTCCAACAATAATTGTAGTTGTAAGCAGGTTAAGAAAAACAAAATGCAAACAAAAACAAATTTCAAAAAGCATGTTGCCATGAAGTTTTTTCAGGCTGTGCACTTGCCGGTTTATTATCAAAGTAAATTAGTGGGAATACAAAATGTTTAATTAAAAATTATTATTCGTGCTTAATTCCCAATTTTTATTCTGATAAAAACACTGAAATTTATTGTTGATGGGATAAGCTATTCCTATACGTATTTCACTGGTTGCTTAGGCCAGATCGTCAGGAAACTTTATCCAAAAAGATTTTGGAAAAACTAAAGATATTAAACCAAATAAAACTGTGAAGCGTATAAGAATTATAGCAACAGTTATATTTGCAATATCAAAGTTTAAACAAAAAGCATCAACAATAAGCAGTGAGTTTATCTCTCCTTACATTCCCCACTACAATTGATTGGAATTCTTCCAACAATAATTGTAGTTGTAAGCAGGTTAAGAAAAACAAAATGCAAACAAAAACAAATTTCAAAAAGCATGTTGCCATGAAGTTTTTTCAGGCTGTGCACTTGCCGGTTTATTATCAAAGTAAATTAGTGGGAATACAAAATGTTTAATTAAAAATTATTATTCGTGCTTAATTCCCAATTTTTATTCTGATAAAAACACTGAAATTTATTGTTGATGGGATAAGCTATTCCTATACGTATTTCACTGGTTGCTTAGGCCAGATCGTCAGGAAACTTTATCCAAAAAGATTTTGGAAAAACTAAAGATATTAAACCAAATAAAACTGTGAAGCGTATAAGAATTATAGCAACAGTTATATTTGCAATATCAAAGTTTAAACAAAAAGCATCAACAATAAGCAGTGAGTTTATCTCTCCTTACATTCCCCACTACAATTGATTGGAATTCTTCCAACAATAATTGTAGTTGTAAGCAGGTTAAGAAAAACAAAATGCAAACAAAAACAAATTTCAAAAAGCATGTTGCCATGAAGTTTTTTCAGGCTGTGCACTTGCCGGTTTATTATCAAAGTAAATTAGTGGGAATACAAAATGTTTAATTAAAAATTATTATTCGTGCTTAATTCCCAATTTTTATTCTGATAAAAACACTGAAATTTATTGTTGATGGGATAAGCTATTCCTATACGTATTTCACTGGTTGCTTAGGCCAGATCGTCAGGAAACTTTATCCAAAAAGATTTTGGAAAAACTAAAGATATTAAACCAAATAAAACTGTGAAGCGTATAAGAATTATAGCAACAGTTATATTTGCAATATCAAAGTTTAAACAAAAAGCATCAACAATAAGCAGTGAGTTTATCTCTCCTTACATTCCCCACTACAATTGATTGGAATTCTTCCAACAATAATTGTAGTTGTAAGCAGGTTAAGAAAAACAAAATGCAAACAAAAACAAATTTCAAAAAGCATGTTGCCATGAAGTTTTTTCAGGCTGTGCACTTGATGCTTTTTGTTTAAACTTTGATATTGCAAATATAACTGTTGCTATAATTCTTATACGCTTCACAGTTTTATTTGGTTTAATATCTTTAGTTTTTCCAAAATCTTTTTGGATAAAGTTTCCTGACGATCTGGCCTAAGCAACCAGTGAAATACGTATAGGAATAGCTTATCCCATCAACAATAAATTTCAGTGTTTTTATCAGAATAAAAATTGGGAATTAAGCACGAATAATAATTTTTAATTAAACATTTTGTATTCCCACTAATTTACTTTGATAATAAACCGGCAAGTGCACAGCCTGAAAAAACTTCATGGCAACATGCTTTTTGAAATTTGTTTTTGTTTGCATTTTGTTTTTCTTAACCTGCTTACAACTACAATTATTGTTGGAAGAATTCCAATCAATTGTAGTGGGGAATGTAAGGAGAGATAAACTCACTGCTTATTGTTGATGCTTTTTGTTTAAACTTTGATATTGCAAATATAACTGTTGCTATAATTCTTATACGCTTCACAGTTTTATTTGGTTTAATATCTTTAGTTTTTCCAAAATCTTTTTGGATAAAGTTTCCTGACGATCTGGCCTAAGCAACCAGTGAAATACGTATAGGAATAGCTTATCCCATCAACAATAAATTTCAGTGTTTTTATCAGAATAAAAATTGGGAATTAAGCACGAATAATAATTTTTAATTAAACATTTTGTATTCCCACTAATTTACTTTGATAATAAACCGGCAAGTGCACAGCCTGAAAAAACTTCATGGCAACATGCTTTTTGAAATTTGTTTTTGTTTGCATTTTGTTTTTCTTAACCTGCTTACAACTACAATTATTGTTGGAAGAATTCCAATCAATTGTAGTGGGGAATGTAAGGAGAGATAAACTCACTGCTTATTGTTGATGCTTTTTGTTTAAACTTTGATATTGCAAATATAACTGTTGCTATAATTCTTATACGCTTCACAGTTTTATTTGGTTTAATATCTTTAGTTTTTCCAAAATCTTTTTGGATAAAGTTTCCTGACGATCTGGCCTAAGCAACCAGTGAAATACGTATAGGAATAGCTTATCCCATCAACAATAAATTTCAGTGTTTTTATCAGAATAAAAATTGGGAATTAAGCACGAATAATAATTTTTAATTAAACATTTTGTATTCCCACTAATTTACTTTGATAATAAACCGGCAAGTGCACAGCCTGAAAAAACTTCATGGCAACATGCTTTTTGAAATTTGTTTTTGTTTGCATTTTGTTTTTCTTAACCTGCTTACAACTACAATTATTGTTGGAAGAATTCCAATCAATTGTAGTGGGGAATGTAAGGAGAGATAAACTCACTGCTTATTGTTGATGCTTTTTGTTTAAACTTTGATATTGCAAATATAACTGTTGCTATAATTCTTATACGCTTCACAGTTTTATTTGGTTTAATATCTTTAGTTTTTCCAAAATCTTTTTGGATAAAGTTTCCTGACGATCTGGCCTAAGCAACCAGTGAAATACGTATAGGAATAGCTTATCCCATCAACAATAAATTTCAGTGTTTTTATCAGAATAAAAATTGGGAATTAAGCACGAATAATAATTTTTAATTAAACATTTTGTATTCCCACTAATTTACTTTGATAATAAACCGGCAAGTGCACAGCCTGAAAAAACTTCATGGCAACATGCTTTTTGAAATTTGTTTTTGTTTGCATTTTGTTTTTCTTAACCTGCTTACAACTACAATTATTGTTGGAAGAATTCCAATCAATTGTAGTGGGGAATGTAAGGAGAGATAAACTCACTGCTTATTGTTGATGCTTTTTGTTTAAACTTTGATATTGCAAATATAACTGTTGCTATAATTCTTATACGCTTCACAGTTTTATTTGGTTTAATATCTTTAGTTTTTCCAAAATCTTTTTGGATAAAGTTTCCTGACGATCTGGCCTAAGCAACCAGTGAAATACGTATAGGAATAGCTTATCCCATCAACAATAAATTTCAGTGTTTTTATCAGAATAAAAATTGGGAATTAAGCACGAATAATAATTTTTAATTAATTATTTATTTTTTGCTAAAAAAATTAAGTTTCTACAATGACTGCTTATATAAGAAAAACCTTTAGCCTTTTTTTAAAGGTAATTTTATTGCGGAATTTCGGTTTTTTTAGTTAACTCAATAAACTAAACCGTTTTTGAGTAACGAGAACATATGTTGTGCAACCTCCTCCATTTTCGAAATAACGGTATATCTCCAAAACAAAAGCTAACCTTAAAAACGGATACCACCACTGGATTCAGCATACCCGAATTAGGTTAAAACTCCAGGTGCCCGGCTGGTCTGTTTTTTTTTTAAATAAATAATAAAAATGGTTTTCAACAAAATTAAAGATATGTGATTCATAGAAAATGCGTTTCTTCAATATATTATAAATTTTATTTTTTATAGTGGCCTATTCGATATTTTTCAGTTTATTTTGTTTAATAACAGATCAAGGAAAAACTTGTTAAGAACTATTCTACAAAATTAATATTCAATAAGTTATGAAACATAAAAGTCAGATTTCATGTAAAATATAATTTTTCTTAAACTTTGGTGGGCGTGAGGGACGGTATAGCCTTCGTCGATCGTCCTAAAATTTTTTTTGCGTTGTTTTTTTTATCAATACCCACCAAATTGGCGGGTGAGACCTAAAGAAATCCAACTTTTGATTTTAACGGTCACCCTAGGGTATATATGGGACCTTTGGTTAATTTTTGGACCTACCTGTACAACATTTTGTCATGACATAGTACCTATCGCAAAAGTCATTGTCACCAATTTTTATGTAAATACCAACATTTATAAGGAAGATATGGCATTAAAAGCTATTTTCGGGAGTAGCACTTGTATGGGAGCTATGGTCAACTATGGACCGAGTCCCAAAAAATTTTGTTAGATGATTTTGATTGTAATTAAATAAAGTTTGACCAAATTTAAACTAAATGCCAACATAATAAGATGATGCATTTACTACTTACAATATCGTACGTGACGAGCTTCAACAGCTTACAAAATTTTGATTATACCAATTTAAAAAAAAAATCCGATCAATATTTTTTTGCGGAAATATCTTCCTTTGAACATTTATTTTGAAAGACTGGCCAACTAGAAATAACAAAGAAAAATTTTGTTTTTGCACCACGTACGTGACATTAGAATAGCATCCAAAACAAACCAAAAAATATACCGTTAATCGAACGATATATTTGGTATTTTCTCACGGATCTTGTTCATTGTTGTTGTGAAATTAATTTTAATGCATAATTCCAGGGTTGCCAGTATCTGTATTTAATCGGAAGAAAATTGAAAATTGTTAATTGCAGTTACTTAAAAATTAATCAAAGAGAAAGTCAGTATAAACTTTTGTTTTGCTTTTTAAAAATTGTAATAAGCTATAAGAACGTCTGAATAGTAAAATTTGGGTATTTTATTACTTTTTACCATTTTTGAAAAAAAGTTTCAAGCGTTTTAATTTCTTGAGTCGTGGTTGACATTCTCATGGAAATGCCCATGTGTAAATACTTCTAGGTTCTACGATCAATATTGTAGAAATAACAAACGGAATGATAAACTTACAAACATATGTATTATATCCTTTTACGTCATCTGCTGTGAAGGCGGAAATTTAAGGATATACACTCACTATATAATCCGCACATTAACATAAAACTAGCTTAACCCGGTGTGCTTCGCTACCCCTATCTAAATGAAATTAATAAATTCTTTTAAGCAATTTGTACTACAGATGTACAGGAATTTATATTGTGTTTGTATAAAAGGGCAACAGCCACTTTTAGAGAAGTTTTCTATTGATACGAAATTTGGATAATTTTTATCTCTTGGTTCTTAAGATATAAATAAATCTATTTTTGTGCAACGCTTATTTCTCCAATCCCTGCCACATTTTGTCGGATGTTGTGCATTGATAGCCAAGATGCCTGCACTTGTTTGGGAGGTGCCATGCCTACTTCTCTAATTCCGCCCATTCTTTTCAGAGAGGTTTTTGAGTGATAACCCAGCTATCTGTACGAAATTTGGATAATTTTTTCAATCGGTTATTTAGATACAAATAAATCTATTTTTGTGCAACGCCCATTTCTCCAATCTCGCCCACATTTTGCCGGATGTTGTGGATTGATAACCAAGATGCTTGCACCTAATTTGGAAGCTTTGTACCTTGCCGCTCTGCAGACATAAAGAAAACCAGAGTATAATAATATAATGTCAAAATGATTTATTTGATTTTTGACGCTTGTTTTAATTTTTTTCCATATATTCTTTTGTTTGACGTTATATGGGTTTTGAAATTGAGAACAAAATTTCTAATGACTGCCTTGTTCTTATTCTACCATGCAGAAAACTATACTGTCGTTACAAAAGAGAAATATTTTTTAAATTAAATATATATTTCAGGTTGCATTTGGTTACATATTCGGTAAACCTTAAAACAGACTTTAAATAAGTAGAATTAATAGTAATGTCTTAAAGTGCTCTCTTTTTCTCTTTTTTCTCTTACAGTAGACTTTTAGGCTTCTTTTAATTCTTTTAACCAGCTTAAAGGTGAATTTTCTCAAATTTTAAAACAACAACGTTTAACACTTATCATTATCGTCGACTCATTGATGATTGTAAAAAATTACACAGGCCTGCAAAATTTGGAAAAAGTCGAACCCCTAAGACCAACTAATACTTTTCTAAAGATTAAAGTTGCGCTGAATCCGAGTCTATTCTCAAAACTTCGCTTCGCTTTAAGTTGAAAACACAGATGTGACGGAGTAATTCTGAGTACAGATTCGGATACAGATTCTGGTCCATGGATTAAAAATTTGTTGGCCTGTGTTATTTTCATTTGTGTAGTTTTTTATAAATTTTAGCCGAGCTTTTGATTTTCAACAGTTAATTTAACGTTAAATTTGTTAAACAAGCCATTCAATCATTTTGTTATCTTAAAAGTTTATTTGCTCATTTATTTATTTCTTTCGTGCGAGTATTTCCTAACACAATCTACTACTACTAGAATTATTTATAGATAAATATTTAAAAAAGGAAAAAAATATATGAATAAATAAATAAATTGTTAAAGTAAAGACAAAATAATATTAATAAATACAAGTTTCTATTGAATATTCTCGTTTGTTGTCAATGTTTTCTTATCTTCACACATGATTTTGAATGCATTTGAAATAAATATAAATTTATGCGGGCTTTAATACGAAAGACACTTTTGTATTAGATTCTACTATAATTTGCTTACAATGTTTTCTGTTTTTTAATGATTATTTTTTATTTTTTTTTTTTTTTTGTTCGCCATTACTTAAAGAGGTATGACTTTTTTCATGCATGTTAACAATTTTGTCATTATGAGGCTTATGAAGGTCTTATGCTAATTTATCGAAGCAGGAAAATTTGTTTACAGGGGGTACGATTAGATTCGAGGTGGATTGGGTGGTAAGGTAAGGAGAGGAATTTAAATGTTAACGTGATATTTTAATAAATACGTTATTAAATGGTGGGAAAAGACTATGAAAATGTATAAGACTAAAGCAGTGGTAGGCAACCCACACTCGTACACTCTTTTATATTAAGTCCACATACGAGAGTAAACTTTTCTTAGTTTGCTTTGTTACAACAGAAAAACGAAAACCGAATCTTAATTACCCTTTGCCTAGCCTCTTTGTCTACTCACAAACTAACACGCAATACCAAACAGAATTTAAAAAAAAATATGTTAAGCAAATGTTTTCGTTGAAAACACATTTTTCCATTTAGGCGGCAAATCATGTATGTATGAAGTTGTGGTGCCAGCAGCCGAAATCAGGCAACGCCTTTTATATTTTAATATTACCGGCGTTGCCTGATTTCAAGCATCTGAAATTTGGCTACTTTTCGTAAAAGGCCCATAAGTCTAATTTGTTTACAATAATTTTTTCCTTTAAAATAATTTGTACAGAAAATTCTATTAATTTTTTTTTTTTTTAATTTTAAAACTTTTTAATCTAATTTGATATTTTCTTTTTTATTATAGATGTCAGATTTTTCGGATAGTTCACAGAGCGGTGTTATCAGTCCGGCAACATCGTTTATTGAAAATTTCCATAAGAAAAATGGCACAGCTGCCTCATCGGCCAACAGTTCACCCAGTATTTCAACTATTGGCTCTACATCACCGTCCCTTAATGGGTCTGGTAGCGGTAGTGGTGCAGGTACAGGGTCTAACAACAGTGGTATAGTGGTACCAACAGCATCTACAGGGAGTTCTTCGCTGGCGACTACCTCAACAATGGGTCGTCACATAAATACTAGTTCTAGTTCAAGCAGCAGTAGCGTTAAGGAAACATCATCACAACAGGTGAGTGCAAATACAAAATACCTAGTACATATAAAAAAGAAAAACAATTTCTATTTTCATTTACATATTCACATTTCGAAGAGAATGTTTAGGTAAATAAAAAACTTTTACTCATTGTTTTTTTTTATTTTATTAAAGACGCCCCAAAATAGGCTTTAGTTTTTTTAATAAAAGTTAATTTGAAATGCCAGGGTTTTTGTTTGTGTATTTTAATAACATTGTTGTTGTGGCTTATGAGTTATAAGATTTTTATTATGGATGAGTTTGTATTAGAGAAAATTACTTATACGTAAATTTAAGCTAAATATGATTGAGTGAAGAGTTTTACTGAAGTGATTCTTAGCTGGAAAACACGGTAGTTATAGAAAAATATTAGTTAAATTAGCTTAATTCGTTAAACTATACAACATCTTTTTATGATTTTATTAGGTGATTGCAAAAACTATAAAAAAAATAAAAAAAGAACCAAAGATTTCAAAGAAATTTCTTTAGGTATTTAAAAGGCAGTAAAATAACTTTTACAATTTTTTCAAATCTTTAAATTTTTTAAATTCTTTTAAAGTATTTTTTTTACGATTTTTATATTATTTTCGATTTTTATTCTTATATACTTTTAAATTATTTTTAATACTAACCAAATAAGGCTAGAAATTCTTTCAAACTTGCTGGTGTTTAATATTCAATTGTCTTTTTTTACAATTATCATAAAAATTCTCTTTTTTTAATCTAATCTTAAAAACATTTGTTTAATTGTGACAGTGGGAAAAAGCATTTCAAAAATGTTTTAAGTAAATAAAATAGAATTTTATAAAATCTTAATAACAAAAATGTGAGTAATTATTATTTGTTCTTCTAAAAATTTAAAGGTACTTATAGAACATAATACTTCATGGAAAATAGTTTTGAAAACAAATTAAAGAAAAAAATAGATTTTTGTATTCACAATATCTTAGAAAATGAAAGTGGTATGGAAAATAAGGAAATATGCTAAGATTCAAAGAAGTTTGATGACAAATGTTTTAGTTAGGGAAGAACTTGGCACGTCAACGTTCGCATAAAAAATTGTATTTAAAACAAAAACAAAATTTTAAAATTAATTTTTCTTTTATATGTAATTTTCTATGCGATTGTTAACGTTCGAAATCGATGAACAGGTTGTTAATGCCAATTTTCTCAACAAAGCGAAATAAAATCATTTTGTTTGGGATCAATATGCAATTAATCGAAATTATATTTTATGCAATTTTATTGATAGCGCACAGGTATGTGATGAAAAGCAATCGACGTTAAAAAAATCGTTAGTAAGCGGTATGATGAATAACGAACAGTTTTCAAATTCATTTTTGAATTATAGTCTTCGTTTAAGTTTCAAAATTTCAGGGCTGTGGAGTTGGATTTGAAGAGTCGGAGTTGAGGTTATGGTACGGGAGCCGAAGTCGAAGTACCCGCAAAAAATCGCGACTCCGACTCCGACTCCAAAATTTTTCCACATAAAAAATTTTAAAATTTCTATATTTTTATACCCACACCACAATAGTGGAGAGGGTATTATGCATTTGTGCTGATGTGTGTAACGCCTTAAAATATTGGTCCTAGACCCACCTTAAAGTATACCGATCGACTCAGAATCACTTTCTGAGTCGAACTAACGATGTCCGTCCGGCTGGCTGGCAGGCTGGCTGGCTGGCTGTCTATGTAACCTTGTGCGCAAAGTACAGGGCGCAATTTTGGAGATAATTTGATATAATTTAGGACATAGGTTCTTATTGGCACAAGGACCAAGCCTATTAAAAATGGGCCTAATCGTAGGACCACGATAGAAGATAGGGGGAAATTTCTTCCTCTTAGAAACTATAAAACCGATTTCAATGAAATTTAAAACTTAGAACCATATCCATATGGACACAAAAGGTATGCATCTTTTCAAAAATAGGACCACAAGGGGATTTAGGGGCAATTTATGCCTCTCAAACCGATTTTAGTGAAATTTAAAACATAGATAGATCCATATCTATATGGACACATAAGCTATACAGTTTTTCAAAAATAGGACCACAAGGGGAGGTAGGGGACAATTTCTGCCTCTCACAAACTTTCAAACCGATTTTAATGAAGTTTTTAAACATAGATAAATCCATATTTATGTGGACACATAAGCATGATGTGTTTTTAAATACTGTGGTGCAGGGTATCATATGGTCGGGCTTGACCGACCATACTTTCTTACTTGTTAGTATAGTAAAATTTATTGATAATTTTCTTGGCTGACCTGGGGCTCGAGCCTGGGTTGAATTTACATGTTTAAAGAATCACCACATTCTTTCATCAGAATTCTTTGAGTTCAAACCTCTGAACCACTGTGGTGCCTGCCAGCCAAATTCGAAATTACAAAATTTGCTGTAATTATCATTTTCAATTTTATATATTTAAAATATCGATTTGAAATTTTTACAGAATAATTTTCTTCCTATATTTAACCATTTCAAAAGCCCAGCATATAAACAAAAAGAGTTTAAAGTCATATAAAGACTAGTCTTATATACATTTAGCATCAATGTTAGAGTCGGAGTCGGACTTAAAAAATTTCAGCGGTTGGAGTCGGAGTTAGAACTAGTTTTTGACGACTACACCGCCCTGCAAAATACAATCCAATTAATATACAAAACACAAAATTAAGTAGAATAAAGACTGAAAATAAAAGGAACTCAAAATCTAAAAAAAATCTAGAAAAAATGAAAAAGGTAGTAAAACAATCCAAAACTTTTATATTTCAAATTAATATGTGTAAGATAAATACGAATATGTAGTTAAATTAATTTCTTAAAAAATATCTAAAAAAATATCGCATGCGATAAAAAATATTATAAAGCTTATACGATTATTTACACGAAATTTTAAAGTTTTTATGATATATCACAAATTTTTATCGTCTTTTTTTAGTATTAAAAACTTATTTGATATTTTATTATACTTATACATATTGTTACGAAAGTAGCTTTAGTTAAGAATTAGTTGTAATTATTAGTTAAGAATTAGTTGTATTTATAAGTTATCTTGCATTTATTAGTTGTCTTGTATTTATTAGTTGTCTTGTATTCATAAGTAATTTTACTAGTTTACATTGTTATTAAAAATTGTTTTAATTTAGTACACTTCAATCCCAATGTGCAGAAAGACCTAGAAATGACCGTTAAAAAAAGCTTCAGTATAAGAGGTAAAATTATGTAAACATTGGCGCTGCCATAAATCAAATTAAAGTGTGGTGAATAGTAAAGCCTCGAACCTTCGAAAAACATTTCGAATGTTCTAGACAACCAAATTGACGATAAATACTAGCAGCGACTAGCGTAATTAAATTCATTCTTAGTTCAGACTTTGTCAATAACGTATAACGCGGAAGAGATTATAGTTGGTAATAAATAAAAGCAATAAATTACGGTTTGTTAGAGTGACTTTGTACTAAATAAAGTTGTATAAATTGTAAACAGTGTTTAAATTGTTTGTGTTTTATTTATTTTATTAAAGTTGCAATAAAGAACTCGAAACGGTTTATTATAAAGGAAATAAACCAAAACGTTATTGAAAGGCAGTAACGTAACAATATTCATAAAAATATTTCATGTTTACGAAACGAATTTTCTATGAAATTTGTTTGATAATAAAGGAGGTCTTTAGACATTAAAATTTATGATTTTTGAAAAAATATGACAGACTGAAATTCTTTTGAATGAATTCTGTGAGGGATATGGCCATTGTGGCCAAATCCTTCCATCTCAAGGAATCAAAAATGAAGACGATGTACAAGGCTACCATAATCTTTAAATAATATATCCAAATTGTATTTGTGAACATTTTTATAAATTTTGGAAAATTTTGACTTAAGCCTGGTACTCTATTTCACATTTCACGTAAAATGCTGTCAGAGTTTTACTCTGTTCATTTTGTGAAAAAGTTGCGAAATGTTTCTGGCAACATTTTTTTACAACTGCGAAATAATGTAAGCACTTATTTCACGTGGAATTTTAAGCAAAAGTAAAAAAGCATGAACTGATTTTTAAATAAGAAATAAAAAATTAATGTGTAGTTTATAGAACACGAGCGCCTTACTCGTCCGTTCAACTTACATTTAAAACAAAAACAAATTTCGATATTTTTTTGTTTTTGTTTTAAACGTAAGTTGAACGGACGAGTAAGGCGCTCGTGTTCTATAAACCACACATAAGACAACACAACCGGTAACAGTTTTTTATCCATATTTACATGTGGGGTTTGTTTACATACGCAAAACAATGTCGCATACTTTGCAAGAATAAAAACGTCAAATTCGCAAGTTAGGTAACATTGATACATATCAAAATTTTCGTGTGAAATAATCAATGTTGCTCAACATTTTTCACAAATTTGAACAGAGTACTAGACTTTAGAGTGAAATTCGCATGTAAGTGTTTTGTGAGGGATATGGCCACTGTGTCCAAACCCTGACATGGAAGTCTTCATTTTCTAATAGATTTGAATAGAATTTCAGTCTGTCATATTTATTCAAAAATCATAAATTTAAATATTAAAAAACTAATAAAATATCAAATAAGTTTATAATATTAAAAAAAAATCAATAAAAGTTATTGATATGTATTTCATAAACACTTTAAAATTTCATATAAATAATCGTATTTTTTATAATATTTTTTTGTCGCATGCAATATTTTTTTAATATACATATTTTTAACGCATGCGATATTTTAAAAAAATTTATTTAACTTTGCGTATTTATCTCCACATTATGATATTTTTTTGTTTCAAAATTCTTTCCTTCTTTAAAGTGGAACACATTTTCATATCTGATGCTTAACAAAAGCATAAACTTTTGCTTAATATAAAATTTTTTAAGATTCTTTTCATTCTGATGCTCAAAATTTTCAGAAATTGGTTTCTGTTGAAATTCATAAAAATTAATAAAAAAAAAAATTTTGTTTCAATCTTAATTTAAAGTTTTTTTATTATTAGGGCGTGGAATTTCAAGCATTTATTATTTGAAAATAAGCGCATAAAACATGCTTAAAAAAAATTCAAAATATGCTATAAAATTTAATAAAATATGCATTTTATATTTAAAGAAGAACTGACAACAAAACTAACATAATATGCGAATTTATATGCATTCTTAATCTTTTTATGACACAAACAATAAAATATGCAAAAATATGCACAAACAATGCCACTTTTCATTAAAACTGTGATTCGGAAAATTTTTCACTTACTTCTTAAACCTTTTGAGGAAAAACATGTGTTTACATGAAAGCCCACGCCCTAATTACTACTGGACAAAACACTGACTCGTTGTTGTATTTTTATTTTTTATGAATTCTTAAAAACAAAAATGTTAAAAAATTTTATAAAAAAGTTGCAAACAAAACAAGCTATAGATGATTAAAATCTGTCAACAAGTTTTGATTTTATCCACAAAAGATGAAAAATTTTGAATTAAACTCAAGAATTTCATAAAACGCCATATTTGTATGGGACGCCCCCTAAGAAGTGGTGATAAAGGGCAAGTATGTTTTGAGAATATGTCAAGAACAAAGAACTAATGTAGGTCGGTAATAAATTATATCCCACTAGGGGCGATTCCTTGGCAAATATGGAGCTTTTTCTTCAATATATTTATAGTCTGTGTTGAAAATTTTGTATGGTATGTTAGAGACAAATGATGAGGATAAAAAATCAAGTTGGGTTGGTCATACATTCCACCCGTCTAGGGACATCCTAAGCGTTGCAGGCGCAAAACTTAGGAATTTAATTAAACCGCTATATTTGCATGGAAGCCCCCCTTATAGATGGTGATAAGGGGCAAGTATGTTTTAAGAAAATGTTACGGACAAAAAACTTTAGGAGGTCGGTCATACATATCCCCTAAAGGGCAAGTCCTAGGATGTTATGGGACTTTATGTTCAGTTCATATGAATTATATTCTTCACCGTTGTTGAGTTACGCGAATATATGTTGTGCAACCTCCTCGATTTTCGAAATAGCGATTTCGATTCAGCGCACCCGAACTAGTTTAAAACGCCAGGCGCCCGGCTTGTCTGTTTTTCAACTAGCACAGTGTAATTTAATCAATTGTTCAAAATGCTGTATTTTTATTAAATGTTTTGTATACTTTTTTTCTTTTATTTTTAGGTAATAATTATTTTTAAACAATTATTTAATCAAAACCAAGGTTGAATTTGGTTTGAGTATTTATTTCATTTAACAACTTTGAAAGGTTTTCTAATTGATTAATAATAAAAGTTATCGTTTAAAAGATAATAACCCTAAAAAAAGCAAAAACAATAAGATTAACATTTGAAAAGGGGTATAAAAAGGTCTTAAAATCTTATCTTACACGGTCAATGACAGGTGCGGGTAATAAATAAAATTTTTGATTAGAGTAGTTCAAAGTGGAAAAGACAGCAAAGATAATACGAATTTAGCAACAACTTTAAGGAAAACATTTTTTAGTAAAAACTATGGTTTAAAATGTTCAGAACTTGTACTGAACTAGAAGTAATTAGAAGTGAACTAGAATTTATTTTATTGTCACTTGAAAAGTTACCAAACCATGTATCGTAATGTCTTATGTGTACAATGACAATAACAATGGGCAAAACGGGAAAAAGCTCCCCCTCCCTATATATTCTTAAGTAATTAACCGATTTCTTTAAATTTGGCAGGCAAATAGTGTAAAATCTGGAAGAAACTATTGCCTATAATTTTTATTATTTTGGGCGTAAAAAACGGCAAGAGGGGTAAAAGCTCCCCCTCCCTACATCTTCTTAACTAATCAACCGGGCTTCTTAAAATTTGGCATGTAGACACTGTAACATCTAATGGAACTATAAGATATACATTTTTTGGAAATTACAGCATTTAGGGCGTGAAAAAGTGCAAAACGGGTAAAAGCTCCTTCTGCCCATGTCTTCTTAATTAATAATCCGATGATAGCTTTAAGTCTTGCAGGAACTAAAGGCTATACATTTTTAACATTTACGGCATGAAATACAGTGAAAAGGGTAAAAGCAGCCCCCTCATATACCATCGTAATTAATAAACCGATTCTCTTGAAAATTTTACGTATATTTTGACAAATTTTTTCTCCAGTTATTCTACTTCGGAATTTGAACCCACCACGGCTGTGCAATGCATTGCAATGGTACCCGATTGGTCGTTAAAAATAAATGAAAAACCGAGACGAAAATGTTTTCCTACCACAAACTCCGCTGATTCCCATAGAAGTCTCAATTAAAGCATTTGCAAGGCCAAACGATGTCTCTTTGCGGCACACCCAGCACGGACAATTATACGTGGCATGTTCTCGCGAACGCAAGCCATCTCTTTGCAATAAAAATTTATTATCTGATTTTCATACTTCAGGATAATAAATGCATTAGTTTTTTAAGGTCTAACTTTTGAATATGTAACGAACATAAATAAAGAAATAAATGGTTATTGTTTTTTTTTTATCGCCGATCATGTTATACAATTCCTCTTCATTCCTCTTTCTTTCACCATAAATAAGTTATATGGCAAAACAACGTTTGCCGTGTCAGCTAGTATACATATAAATATTTTCCTTTCAATCAAACAAGCATGAAATAATTCACTAACTTTTTCTGTAGGGCACATTCTAAACGAACTGTTAAATTTCATTTTTTTCACAAAAATAGAAAAACAAAAAATGTTTAAAAACTAACAACTAACTAGCAATAATTAACACCTCCATTAAAATATAATATTTAATAGGTCTTCTTTATTCAAATGAGGCTTTTTATTATCAGTTTTTATTATATCGCTTTTTTTAATTTTTTGCCGGCAAGAATAATTAAAAAATTTTATTATTTTTTTTAATGACTCACAGATTTTGCTGGCATAAGTTTGTTTCTATTTTGCAAAACAAATAAGGGATTCGAATGTTTAATTTTTTATACAAGTATTTAGTTAACTCATTTAATTAGGGCCTAATTAATGAAATTTTTAAATTGTCTGATTTCAACAACCGGATGAAGATGATAAAATGGACTATAAAGTCCATAAGCACGGGATGTTGCCAAACATTTATGAGATTGTAAATTTTAGAATAAAATTAAAATTATTTTATTATTAAATACCGTCAGGCAAATAAAATGTGAAGAGAAATCGTTTTAAGAAAAACCAGAAAATTTTGAAAGTAACAAAAATCAAAAATCTTAATATAGAAAGGAACCAGAATTAAACCCAAACTGACCTAGAACTGAACAACAACTGAACTAGAATTGAACTAGAAGAGAACTAGAACTAAACTGGAGCTGAACCGGAATTGAACTAAATTCAAGCAATTATTTGAGTTTACACAACACTGAAAAAATACTTTTGATTCGTTCAGTATCGACTAAAAGAATTAGAAATAAAATTACTTTAAAAGATTTCGTTATTCGTGCTTAATTCCCAGTTTTTATTCTTGATAAAAACACTTGAAATTTTATTGTGTATGGGATAAGCTATTCCTATGCGCATTTCTCTTGTTGCTTAGACCAGATCATCAGGAAACTTCATCCACAAAGATTTTAGAAAAACTACAGATATTAAACCAAATAAAACTTTTAAGCGTATAAGAATCATAAGCAAAAGCTCTACTTGTAACAATATCAAAGTTTAAACAAAAGCATCAACAATAAATAGTGAGTTTATCTCTTCTTACATTCCCCACTACAATTGATTGGAATTCTTCCAACATTAATTGTAGTTGTAAGTAGGTTAAGAAAAAACAAAATGCAAAAAACAACTTGCAAAAGCATGTTGCCTTTCGAAAAAGTATTCGGAATAGAATTTGATTACGCCTGCCAGAATTAGCCCCGTGAACTAGAACTGAACTAGAACGGAACTAGAACTGAACTAAAACTTAATTAGCACTGAACTAGAACTGAACTAGAACTGAACTAGAACTGAACTAGAACTGAACTAGAACTGAACTAGAACTGAACAAGAACTGAACTAGAACTGAACTTGAACTGAACTAGAACTGAACTTGAACTGAACTAGAACTGAACTAAAACTGAACAAGAACTAAACTAGAACTGAACTAGAACTGAACTAGATCTAAACTAGGACTGAATTAGAACTGAACTAAAACTTTTTTTTTAATTCCCTAAGCTAATTCCCGCGAAGCTCTACGCTTGTCTGCAGGAAAGAGACCAGAGTCTCTGGCGGGAATCGAACCCGCAACCCCGGGGCTGATAGACTAGCTCACTACTAGCTAGCCTACCGGGGCTCTCACTGAACTAGAACTGAACTCGAAGTTAACTAGAACTGTACCAAAACTAAATTCGAACTTAACTAGGACTGATCTAGAGTTACATGTAGAAGCCAAAAATAAATGTAATTTCGTTCGAGTAAGTTTTTTTCAAAAGCATATAAATTTTTTTCTGTTTTGCTTTAGACTCTCTGTCTACTTTGTAATGACTTATCACAAGTTCTAGGGCACTTAAAGTAGCCTTGAACTTTTACTGTTTTGTATGACATACTTTCCCATGGAATTTCATTTATTTTCTTTATTTAATTTCTCCTCTTCCTTATACACTGTAAACTTTTCTATATTCGTTTCAGGAAAAGCTATTTTACTATTTATCAATAATTTGTAAATGTCAGGTCTTTGGTGATAAGAATTTTTTTAAAGGAATGTTATCAATCGAACAATCAATTATAAAAAAGTCTCATTATTATAATTAAAAACAAAATTTGTACTTATAAATAAAGGCGTCCTAATGGCTGCCTTAAGCTGAAAAAAATTTGTTATTTGCTACCTGCAAATTAAAACTGAACTGGTTCAGTATTAAAAAATAAGAGAAAAGTGTTAATTTTTCAAATAAATTTTAGAAATAAAAATGCAAATTAACATTTCCTGATATTTTTGTTTTTTTTTTATTGAATGCCTTCATTTATTTTTGCTTTAACAAATAATCAAAAAGTAATTTCAATTTTTGGGAATACAAAATTTTAATTTCAAAAGATTTTGTTATTCGTGCTTAATTCCCAGTTTTTATTATTGATAACAAATAATTTAAACATTGAATTTGTGAAAATTATTTATTTTTATCTTTTTTTTTGTTATCCACAAAAACGGGATTATTACAACTTTTTTTTAGTGCCACCCTTGTCAAACAATGATAAGCCAAATTTTAAAGTTCATACGTATTTAATAATTATTAAAGCTTCGTGTTCATGTCCAAAAAATCTGAATCATTTACAAAAAGTGATTAAGGCTGGGGTTTTGAGATCTCAGTTAAACTAAGTTTAGCTAATCTGAAAACAAAAAAGTAACTTAGGCGTAGTTTTTTAGACCTCAGTTAAACTAAGTTTAATTAAGCTGAAAACAGATTTGTGCCGCCATTACCAAGTTTGTAGACAAAACTTTGACGGAACAGCTTAGTTTTGTTTAAAATGTTGATCTTTAATGAAATAATAAAAAAAATCACATGTTGCCGGAAAAATGGGAGTTACAGACTACGTTAAACTAAGTGTAAGCTTAATCCACATCTCAAAAAAGCGGCCTTAGTATTTGGAAAGCGTAGAAGTTTTTTATGCCCATCAACAGAGGTGGAGAGGGTATATGTAGATTTGTTACTCCGTTTGTAATTTCCACAATATCGATCTCAGTATATAAATATTGTTACGTTACTGCCTTTCAATAACGTTTTGGTTTATTTCCTTTATAATAAACCGTTTCGAGTTCTTTATTGCAACTTTAATAAAATAAATAAAACACAAACACTTTAAACACTATTTACAATTTATTCAACTCTATTTAGTACTAAGTCTTTTTAACAACCGTAATTTATAGCTTTTATTCACAACCAACTATAATTTTCTCAGCGTTATGCGTTATTGACAAAGTCTGAACTAAGAATGATCTTGTTCTGCTACTCGCCGCTAGTATTTATACTGCAATTTGGTTGTCTAGAATATTCGAAATGTTTTTCGAAGATTCGAGGCTTTTTTTATTCACCACACTTTGATTTATGGTAGCACTTATGTTTACATAATTTTACCTCTTATACTGAAGAAGCTTTTTTAACGGTCATTTCTAGGGCTTTCTGCACATTGGGATTGAAGTGTACTAAATTATAACAAAAACGATGTAAACTAATAAAATAACTTATGAATACAAGTTAACTAATAAATACAAGATAACTAATAAATTCAACTAATTCTTAACTAATAATTACAACTAATTCTTAACTAAAGTTACTTTCGTAACAATATGTATATTCTGGGTCCTTATAAGTAGAGAAGTTTATTTAACGGTGTCCGTTAAAATTTCCGATGACCGCAGATATTATGGGGGTCCTAGGTTGTTCTAAATTAATATATGGGCAATTCCCAAAAACAGTCTACCAACCAAAAATTTTTCAAATTAGTTTTTTTTAATGAAATTAAAGACTAGCAGCCTTATTTATAAAAAATAAAACATGTTAATAAGGGGTTTATTAAACGTTGTGAGGCGTACGTCACAAAGGGTTTACGGCTTTTGTCAAAAAATCACGACATTTTTTAGCTGCGAATAAGTGATTTTAGAATTCTCTTATATTCATCTTTTTTAGGTAAAGATTTTGTATACCTTATGCTGCAAAATTCGCTAAAAATAAGGAAAACACACTTTAACTTTTAAAGATACTTCCACTTTTTGTGGCTTGCGTACCTGCCAAGAAATTATGATATATGCTATCTATAAGTACACTGAAAGAATTTTCTTCCGAATACCAATGAATTTTGACATTAATCCCATGAAAAATTGCATTAAAAAGGAACCTATGCAGCGCTTCGTTGGATCAATGAAACCTTTTTCATTAAAATGTATTTAATGAAACATTACATTAGATCTAAGAATGTTATTCATTGGATGAAACTTTGAGAAAAGTAAAAAAAAATTTTTTATTTTATTTTTGATTTTTTTTTTTTTTTTAATCAGAGTACTTCTTATTCAACTTTTTTTTTTAACCAGAGTCGCTGGCGGGAATCGATCACGCAACCTCGGCGGCGCTGATAGACTTTTTTTATTTTACTTTTTTTTTAATTTTTTTTTATAATCAAAGTTGTTCTTATTCAACTATTTTTTGTTTTTTTTTTTAACCAGAGTCGCTTCGCTGGCGGGAATCGATCCCGCAACCTAGGCGCGGATAGACTTTTTTTATTTAATTTTTTTTTAATTTTTTTTTTTTTATAATCAAAGTTGTTCTCTTATTCAACTTTTTTTTTTTTAACCAGAGTCGCTGGCGGGAATCGATCCCGCAACCTCGGAGCTGAGAGACTAGCTCACTACCAGCTAGCCTACTGGGGCAGTGTAGTTTTTGAATAAAAAAAACTATGTTTTTTGCCACTACTCAATTAGGAGCGTAAATATAAGATTAAATTGCCCATAACAACAAAAACAACGTTGATTTTTTTGCTAACGCATAACAAAAAAAGACCACATAAAGAGAGAACAAAGAAAACTAAAAATATACGTATTTATGAATTGAAAGTTTTTGTTTCATTACTATAATTACATTTTCATTGTCATATTGAGACTATAGAGTTATTTGAATGTTAAAAATATTTTTTTTTTTCAATTATTAAAATATGTTGCTTTTATAAAAAAATTTTTGATTTCATAAATTTAATGGCATATTACATTAGATGTATGAAATAATTAAATCTTACATTTTTTAATTAACAATTAAACATATTTTTAAGGAAACTATAATTTTGTATTAATTTATGAATGTAGTTCCCAATTAAAATTGTTTGTTTAACTTGGACAAACTTAAGTTTTCATATATCCAATGAAAATTTTTAACGTAATTACGAAATGCAATGAATCAATTTTAACGAAAATACTTCATTATAACTACGAAATTCCATTTGGACAATGAAAATTTTCATTTAACGAGTGAAATTTTTTTTATGAAAAGGTTGAAGCTATCTCTTTTGAAAGGCCAAAAAATTTTTATATATCAATCAGAAAACGCACGCAGGATTTGCCCATATATCATATACAGTTTGGAATTGTTTTCTATTGAAATTCATCCAGATCGGTTTACAAATGGTTGAGATATTAGCAAATCATTTATCGTTGTTCTTAATTCAAGTGTATATACACCTTTTGCTGTTAATAATAATAAGTTGTACATAAGTTTAAAGACAAAAATTAATAGAATTAGAAAAAAGGGACACAACATTAAATCTGTTAGAAATGCTTGCCTAACTAACAAACAAAAAGACAGTGACTCCCAAAACAAAGAAAGAAACTTAGGGAAAAGGAGTAAACTACAATGACTTTTGTAAAAAACCATGAAATTAACAAAAATGCGATTTATTTTGGTTCAGTTCTAGTTCAGTTTTAATTTTGGTTCTGGTTCTGTTCTAAGTATGTACTGGTTGTTTTCTCTTCTTCTTCTAATTCAGTTGTATTTTAGTTTCAGTTTAATTCTAGTTCAGTTCTAGTTTAGTTCTAGTTCAGTTCAGTTCAGTTCTAGTTAAGTTCTAGTTCAGTTCTAGTTCAGTTCGAGTTCAGTTCGAGTTTAGTTCTAGTTCAGTTCTAGTTCAGTTCTAGTGCAGTTTTCTCCAGTTCTAATTCAGTGCTAGTTCAGTTCTGGTTCAGTTCTAATTCTGTTCTAATTCAGCTCGATTCTCGATCAGTTCTATTTCAGTTCAGGTTCATTTCTAGATCAGTTTTAGTTCAGTTCTTAATTTACCGAGCTTAGACTTAGACTCGTTCCGTTCCTTTTTTTGAAAGCAAAATATATGACAAATTTTTACTAAAACTTACAGTAAGTGTCATTTTCCAAAGAACTAATTTACCCCGTATTTTATCTATTCCCCTTAAAACATTTAAGCATTTTCTTTCGAATATTTAATTGAAAAAATTCATTTTATTGCTCTATTTAATATTACGATTTTCAGAGAATAAAACAAAAATTAATATTTTTCAATTCAATAAAAGTGACAAAGTCAAAATTCTTTATAAACGCATGACATATTAAAAGTCTTGTGTATCGATGGGATCTTGAACTAGTGAACGAAATTGTAGAAAAAAGTTAGAAAACTTAAAGATATTATTCATAAAATTATTAAAAAACCTCAAACCTATGAATCGTGCAAGCGACAGACTTGGCGTCAATAAGAAATCTAGAAATAAATAAAATGGAAATACGTTTTGAAATGACGTTTGCCTACTTTTCGTAGAGATAAGGTCAGTTAGGGCTTATTGCAAAAAAAAAAAAAAAAACACCGCCAGACAGTCATGAAGAATAATTAGTAATATTTTAAATTATTTATAAGCATAAGCGATTATATATTATGTATTGCATATCGCTTTAATTATAAAGAAAATTGTAATAATATTGAAACTGTAAGTGATGATAATTTGAAAAAAAAAGTTGAATATTTACTGAAAAAATCTTTGCTATAAATTTAGAACAAATAAATGATAGCTGATTAGAAATGGACATTATAGAGTTATTAGTAATTGGTTTAAAAATGAGAATATTGTTGGAAAAATTCTATTAAATTCTGATTTAAAACATAAGTTATTTTAACATGAGTTGAAATTTTTTTTAATTTGAAGTGAAATATTAACCTACATATTCATAAACGATTATTAAATTTAACAAACGTTTATTAAGTCAAATTTTCATAGAAAATTTGTTTTGTAAGCCTTTATTACATAAAAAATATTTTTATGAGTACGGCAGTAAAAGTTTTATAATATTTCATTAGGAATTAGCATGAGTCATTTATTTTCATTATGTAAAAAAAAAAGATCTTCAAAAAAAAATGTAATGAGATTTTACTGATTTTAAAAGAAGACAAATTTCAAAATGCTGTTTGTTTATAATTTTGAAAAGTGTATCAAATTAATTCCTGTTTCAAAACACTTCCGTATTTTGGAAAATTCATTTCATTAGCTTTAAGAAGTATTAAACAAAATTATTTTTTACTTAAAATCTAGCTTCCAGAAAGTTGCTTAAAGAACTCCCATCATCTTAACTTCTGAAACTTTCATAAATAGCTTAGCTAACAACCAATTTGCACAACATTGCTACAACTTATAGTTAGCTTAGCTCATAACCAATTTACACAGCGTTGCCACAATTATAACATTTTATAAGGAGCACCAAGTTCATTTTAAACAGTGCTGCCAACTATTACATTTAAACTTAGACGACAGTTGAATACGTTAAATTACACTACAAAAATGCAAAATACACTGATAGTTATACTGTTTTTTTAATCAAAATACGGATATATTTCAAATATACTTGTTAATTATGATATCGTTTAAAATTCTGGCTCTTTTCCATATTATTGGCAATATATAGATAAACAAGTAGTAGCTCACCGAGCTCATAGTGGTGGCAAAAAGGAAAAAACTCTATAGCTGCCACAAAGTCACTCCTAGAGGTGTTATATGTAGGACCGACCTCTTCGACCGGTCGAATGTATGACCGATACCACTTTATTTTTCATCCCATATTTGTTGCTAGCATATCTAGCAGCTATATCCATTCGTTAGGGTGCTCCTTTACAAAATCTTCAACACAGCCTAGAAGTCAACCCTAGGAGGCAAAATGTACGACCGACCTCCATTAGTTTTATGTCCTTAATATTTTCTCTAACATACATGCTCTTTATCAACAACGCTCCTTAAAGGGAGTCCCATACAAATATGGCGTGTTTATGAAATTCTTTAACTTGGACCACGGAGCCCCTAAATTGGATATTCTAAATGCCTAGGAGTTTCTCCAAGTGGGTTCAAATGTATGACCGGCATCCATTAGTTTTTTGTCCATAACAATAATATAATATACATGTCACTTTTCTTTACTCCCTAGTGGGGGCTCCAATACAAATATGGCGTTTTTATGAAATTCTTTAATTTGGACCACGCAGCTCCAATAATGCCCCTAGGTGGTGCATTTTAACTGCCTAGGAGTTCCTCCAAGGGAGGTAAAAAGTATGACCGTATGACATTTTTTCAAACATACATGTCACTTTTCTGCACCCCTTAGGGGTGCTCCCATACAAATATGGCGGCTTAATTAAATTCTTAAGTTTGGCCCCAGCAGCGCCTAGGATGACCCTATGTGGCATCTTCTTGTTTTTATCCCCAACATTAGTTTTTAACATGCTTACCCGCTATTTCCATTCCTTAAAGGAGTTCACATACAAAATATAAATTTTTTTAATTTGTTTTTTTATGATAAATGCACTGGTATAGGAAAATGTTAGCGGAGTTCAAAAAAATGATTAGCTAAAAAAAAAATTGCAAATTAAAAAAGTGTGTATTTAACTTTTTTTTTTTGTAAATTATATAATTGTTATTATTTCCAAAAAAAATTTTTTTTGTTACGTCACATTTATTACCCCAAAAAAAGTGTAATTTTAGCAATAAATAACAACAAAATTATAATATTTAAATTTGAAAAAATCACGTTTTATTCAAATTATGCAAATCATATTGAAGAATTTATTTGCTTTTCTGTAAAAAAACAACAACTTTTAATAAATTTAAACAATTAAAAAAACATTTAGAAAATTTTTGTTTTCGATTTATTATTGTTTTTTTTTTTATTGTGATTTTGATTCGGTTTTGCATTTATTTTAATTTTGCAAAAGCAAATTAAAATAAAAATTTTATTTGCTATTACCTTTTTTTTGCATAAATGAAAAACAAATAAAATTAAAATTTTAAAAGAAATTCTTAGAATTCTTACTTAAGTCATGGCATAAATTTATACATTTTATTTCAATACAACAACATATTATTAATATTTTTATAGTTTCTTGTTGTTGTTTTTTGCATTTATAATTTCACATGTCTACAGTTTTGCTTGTGCCGGTACTTGTATTGGTCGGAGCCAGTGTTACCATTTTAGTAAATATTCTGCTTGGGGAATTGCAGAATTAAAAAAAAAAATTATGCTGAATAATTTTCCGCATCTTTTATTTATATACGAAAAAAAATATTAAATTTTTGGTAAAATAACAAGTCCTCTCTTTCTTGCAAATATCTACGTATCGGCATTTTCAAAGTTTACATAAGGATGTAATTTTAGGAGGAGTTTAAGTATCCCCTTTTGACATATTCTAATGATAAATTTAACCTTTATATTTTAACCCTTGAATTTTAAAAAAGTGCGGGTTTTTTTATGTCACTTTTTGAAAGAAAGATTAAAATGTTCCACTGTCACAAAATTGGTCACAAAATTCTACTGTAAGTTTCTGAATACACCGAAGCTAAAAATTGAAATTGAATGCCAGATGTTTATAGATGGGATTCTACCTGGTATTAACCTGATGTCAGGGTAAATAACGGGCTAATACCGTGTATAATTTTTTTGGGAATTTTTTTGTGTATTTATAAAACACTATTAAATTGGCAATCAATTAATTTAATATTAAAAAATATTTTCGTTATTAAAAACGACTTCAATTATTCAAAATCTAGCTAAATTGCACTAAAACTACAATAAACCGGAGTATGTGTATTGATTTGAAATTGTGAAGAAGGTAAATATATAAATAAATAAGTGAAGATAATGTAGGTTTATACCCACCCTTTAGGTAAATACCGGTGTATTTAAACATTTTTACCCAATTTTCCTATTTACCGGGTATTTATCAATTTGATATTTACCCTTTTCCCATCTATACCGCGTATTTCGGTTCAAAAGAAATTATTAACGAGTTTGAACAATTTGTACTGTGTATTACGATTTTCGTACTATTTGTTTCGAATGAACGGAAGTTGTCTATACCTTTTCGAAAACAAAAAGTCCCTTTCGTATAGACAACTCTCTATTACGAACAATAAAAATCCCTTTTGAAACTTCAACTCTGAATTACGAATTAGTTATGTAAAAAGCGTTAGGAAATTTTTCGAAAGCTATTTTGTTAGTGACAAAGTGCAAACGATAAAGTTTAAGATAAATAAAAGTGTAAAACAAACAAATTTTACCTAATAATATTTGATTTGATATAAAATAAATGTTTACTTATGTTATTGTTGAAAATGTTTTAATATTTGTCGTTTTGAAATTTTAAAAAAAATTTTTAAAAAAAAATTTTTAAAAAAAATTACATTTACAAATAAAAAGCAGTATAAATTAATGGTTGGCCTTTTCTGTTGACTCTTCAAACCATAGGGAAATACAATAATTTTTTAGGAAAAAAAAACACAATTTGAATATTTTTCACACATTGAATAGAATTTAATATTTGTTTTGTTTTGGGATATTTTCGTCCATTTTGGTATTTTAATAGCAGTGCTACCAAATTTAAATCAAATTTCCCATTTGTTTATAAATACAACTCTGTCATCGTTTCAAACGCAGTAGGGTTTAACTTTCGAATCGGAAATTGCTTTGGAAAAATTTTACTTTTCGAATCGAAATACGCGGTAGCCCCCTGGATGTTATCAAAACTAATAAAATATTTAAGATTAATTTCATACTTTTTGACAACTAGTGCTAAAATATCGTTAAGACAGTTTCTTAGTGTTAAGAATATAATAAACAAAAAATGTGCTACGCTCAATTTAAATATAAGTCACTACCAATGCCGTGTGACTTCGGCAACACTGTTGTGAGCTCTTTAAGGTGTATTTATGTATTTTTATAGATTTTCTTATTTGTTTTATCATTATTTTTTAAAGTAGACACTCAAAATATTATTAATGTACTATTTAAAAGTACTGAGTAAATTGTCTTTTCTTTTTGTCATTTCTTGGTTGTGGCTGAGATAAAAATATGAACTTTTTTTAATTTTGTATTTCAAACGAAAGAAAATGACAAATGAAGCGTTTTTACGAGTTTCAAGAATTTAAAAATTTTGGCGATTTAAAAAAAATTGTTCACTTTAAAATTTTAACTTAATTTATTTGATTATTAAATAGTGGCAGTATAAATAAGTTTGTTAACAGAGAGCTCCACTTCATAAATTTGGCAAAAAAAAAAAATTCCATTGACTGGTTTAAACATCTTTTTTATCTATTTACTCACATGTTTCAAAATTGATGCATATTTTCAAACTTAATCTATTCACATTAGCTGCTAACAAAGGTTTTGACAGTTTTCTCTATTCCTAGCAATTATTCTCAATTCGTTAAATGATTTGGACGTTTCACTTTGCACTGTTCTTCTCCAGGTGGTTTTACGACGTCTTCTTTTGGGGGTCCTATTGTAGCACTTCGTGGACTATTTCCGTCGTTGGTTAAAATTTCTGTCTCAAAATGTTACGTTCTGCTTAACAATTGTTCGTCAAACATGGTTCGGGCCACTATATTCCTAGTATGCAAGCACCCATTAGTCGCAATTTACATTATGGACATTTCTTGCCGGACAGAAAAAGTTTGTGGGCGAAAGAGGCATAAAGTAAAGTATGTCATGCAGCCAGCGTCGCCCCCTTACCAGCAAACTTTTTCTGTTCGGCAAGAAATGTCCATAATGTAAATTGCGACTTAACGAATAACTGAATGCGAGAGGTAATCGATGCGGTGTATAGCCACGATTCACAGCCATAAAGAAGTACTGATTTTATGCAGGCATTAAATATGTAAATCTTTGTAGAAAGATTCAGATTCTTAGTTCGCCATATTTTGTTTAGTAGAACAAATGCTATACGTGCTTAGCGAATTATATTCAGTAGACCATCTTTTGCGCTACCATCCCTAGTTAATATACTGCCATGGTACTCGACTTTATCCACTTCTTCAAGATAGTTATCTTATTAAACGAATGGTGTGTTACTACCAACATTCAGTCTCGTTGTCTTCGTCTTTGACATATTAAAAATACGTAGTCAAGCTTTAAGCGCTGTATCGTCGACGATGTTAAGTTTTTTTTTTAGCATATCGCTATGCCGATTAGATTGTAGTACACTATCGTCCACGTTAGTTAGTTTACCAAGGGAACTGTTAAGGTTCCAAAAAATGCCAATATGTTATCGGCTAGTCTCCTTTAACTTAACATTGAAAACAGTAATAAATACCTATACACATCTGTCGCCATCAAATTGTTTCTTTGGATGGATTTGCTTTATGACTTTTTTTTTTAAATCATATTAAATTAATTAAAACTTAAAATTATTTTGCCTTTCTTCGCCTCTATTTACGGTGCTTTCTATTTTAACGCTTTTATTATAAAAAAAAACTCCAGTTAACCTCACTGTTGCGAATAACTCATAATGAGCAACATAAAAATAAAACAAAATAGCAAAACAAATCAAATACAATTGTATGCGGTGTTTGTTGTTGTTTTCCTTAAACAATACTAAACAGAAAAGTATTAGTTTTACTTCGATTCAGCGTTGTCGTATTGTTTTTTTTTTACTGCAAATTAAATTTTGCGTTAAAACTTGATTTTTTTTTTTAATATAATAAAAAATTGCATTATAATATGTACTATTTACAAAAATCAAGTGCTTGTACTTTTGTGTTGGGATTCGTTTTGTTGCCTCATTGTTCTCGCATATGACTGTCTGTTTATAGAAAATAAACATAAATTTCGCGTGAGAAATAATTCTGAAAATTAAAACAAAGTTTCGTCTTTTATTGTTGTTTTCAAAATAATATCACACACGAAAAGTTGTTTTAAGTACTTGAAAAACGAAAAAAATTGGTGCAATAAAAACTCCACAATGTAAACGCAAGTGCAATTTTAAAAAAGAAACAAAAAACAATTTCAGCGGCAGAAATGGCTCAATGTAAACTCGAACATTTAATGTAACCGTACGAACACAATTGCACCGTATGAACGTAGTGCGTACGACGTACACATACACGTTGCCAAATTCAAACATTAACAGGGGTGTTCTGGAAATCGAAAACTCAAAACACAAGAATTTTAAACGTCGTTTTTTTTTTATTTTATATTATACAAATATTTCTCTATTAAACAGAATTTTATAACAAAAATTATACAAATTAGATTAAAAGTTTATTAAAAACCACTTCCAAAATTAAGCGTTTTGCGTTTTCTTACACAAAGGCACACAATAGCTTATAGCTAATAGGGGTTGATATTTTTCGAGATCTCCAATATATGCAGATCCAATTTGCAGAAAAACTTTTTTTTAAATAAAAAACTTCAAAACTACTCAATGCTTAGAAAAATTGCAAAAAAAAAAACAAATAAATCTACACACTTGGCAACGCTGCTTCTATGAGAAAAGAACGGCTCTTTTTCTCACTCTCTCTGAAAAAAACTGTTTAATAGATTTTGCTGTTTTTTTTTGGTATTTTCTATAACTCATACGTATGGGCGGGCGTGTATGTTTACATGCAAAATAAGTATGTACATACGTGTGTGAATTTTTCAAATTGTATGGGTTAATTTCTATTATTTGTTTGACGTTTAGTTTGTTTTTAGCGTTTATTTTAGTGTTCTTAAGCCAGTTGGCTGGTAGATATTTGCGATTTTGTCAATGACTAAATCAAAACGAAATTAAACGAACGAGCGAACGAACGTCAAGCTAAGAAAGCAGGGCAGCGTGTGTTGTATACAAAAAAAAATATACAAAGGCCGGAATTATCAAAAAATTTAAGAAAATAGTTTTTAATAATATAACCTAACGAAAAGTCCTTAATATGAACAAAAAATTTCTTAAAGGATCGTTAATATTCAAAAACAAAAGCCTAAAAGAAAAAAATTGTTTTTAACATAAAAAAAAACTTTTTTTTAACAATTTTAACGAAAACAAATTACTGAATATTTAAATTACGTTCGATTAAACAACAAACAAAACCACATAATTAATTATAATAATTAATTTGTCAAGAAAAAACATGTAACGAAACCAAATTCAACAAATAAATCTAAGCGAAGTTTTTAAATATTTGAAATAAATCAATTTAAATTAAGTGCGAAAAAAAAACGAAAATATTTTGAAAACAAAAAGGTATTAAAAAGTAATAAAATGCAGTATTTATTCTTAAAGAATTTTGTAAACATTTTTTTACAAATTAATCAATAGTGTGTTAATGTGTCATGTTATTAAAAAAGAAACCAAAACAAAGAAAAAATAATGAAACAAATAGTATTAAAGATGTTTTAATAGCAACTGTCATAACAAAAGATGCTGATAAATCTAAAAGCAACTAATGAAAAGAATGAATTCTTAAATTTTTTTTTTTAATGAAAAAATTTACCGAGTGATTGACCAAAAAAAGTTTAAATTTAGTTTTAAAATTTTTTTGCCTAAAGGTGCAAGCAACTGTATCTTTAAAAGACCAAAATTTAAAAAAAACAAAGTGCCTACACAGGGTGGCACTTAAGTAACACTATGATTTCAAAACCATAGTGCTTATACAGGGTGTTGCATAAGTAACGCTTTGATTTTTATTTTTTTATAAATAACTTTTTTCTCTCTGATTTTATTTAACGTTGGCATTTATCAAAATTTAGGTTAAGTTTGAAAATATATATTCTTATTCACCCCTATCGCTAATAACAAGAGGAATTTTTATTCACCTCGAAGGTAAAAATTGCTATCATAATACCTTTTGTACACTTGCATACATTTCGGAGGAACGCATGGAAGATGTTGAAAATGCGAAATTCACGTTCACACTTGAAACATTTAACATCTACTATCAATTAAAAATGCCACCATTTCTGAAAAAAAAACTTTTATTTTTTTTTTAATTACTTTTTTTCTATAAAAGGGCTGATACTTTAAAAGATAACACCAAAATGTATTTCTAATTCATTTTGTTTAATAATTTTAGCAAAATTAAGCAAAATAAGGCTTGCAAAAAAGGAAAAACTTAAAAAATGGTAACGCTGCTTTCAAAGCAATTTCCATTTTGTCAGTGATGCCACAATAATTACAGAATTTATTGCCACTTTTCTAGTGATGACACTAGAAGAATTGAAAAATGTAAAAGGGAACAAAATGAGATAGTAACATTCTGTAAAGATGTTGAAAAATTTTGATTTTTAGCCCTATGTATTTCTTATGGCAAAATTCCAACATCTTCGCTAATTAATGTCAAATGTTAAATGTTGACAAGTGTGAAAAGGCTATAAAACAACTCCCGTGAACATTTTTTTGCGCTATCAGTTCTCAGTGATTGTAAAAAAAGAAGTAAGATTAAAAAAATTAATAATCAAAGAAATTTTTATACAAAAATATACACTTATATAATATTTTAAGGAAAAGTTAAAAAAACAAAGTTTTTATTGGAGTGATAGTTTGATTGCAACTTTAGTTTATTGCACAATTTTAAATTTGCACTATTTGCACTTCGAAAGCTTCACAAGTCCCCAGGCAATCGACCTTGCATTTTGTTGAGCAATATATGTATAAGTTTGTGCCTTTTTAACGGATCTTGAACTTTAAATTAATTTTGTAAACTTTAAGAACTACTTATGTAAATGTTCTGCTCCCCAACAAAAATAAAGTGAGAATTTCAAAGGGAAAAGTGAAAAAAATTACGAGTGAAAAAATTATTCACGCTAAGGGAAATTTTTGCCGCGAACATTTTTTACGTTATTTTTCTTCTTTGAATTAATTTCTTTTTTTGGAGTCGCAAATACGTGAAAGTGGAAAAAATTCACGATAGGGGTTAATGTTTTATAAACAATATATTTGAAAAGGTGTCCATTGTTTGTTTCTCTTCAAGGAATTTCCGGTCCCACCGCGCCCTCACTTCGCCGTCAAATCGGACGAACGCGGTGGCCAGTTAAAGTCAGAAAAACGCGATATTATTCGATCGCCATTTAAAAAGAGCCATAGTTAAAAGAGCTGTGTGAGCTGTGGTTTAATTTTATTGGAACCTCAATTCTGGATTGTTCTTTACCTCGGGCCTTTAATAATTTTTCAAACATTGACCGATATTGAATTCAATTCAAATTAAACGCAACTTGTTAGTCGTTTTCGCAAAAATATGTTCGAATTATATTTTCTTTAGTTACTCTACTCCATACTGTACATCTAAGTGGCTGCATTTGCCCCATTACTCTGCAATTTTGTTATTTACTTGACAATTGAGGTGAAAATGGGCCTCATCGCTCATTATTCGATATGTTCTTTGTGTTTGAAATCAAATGCTGCCTTTCGAAATAAACATTCTTGACAGGGGAATGGTTGGCGGCAGTATTGTGATCTTAAGTGATAGCCAAGCGGCCGTTAAAGCACTCTCTTCCTGGAGAATGTCCTCGAAGTTAGTGGCGGAGTGCCGGGGAAGACTACAGGAGCTAGGGATAAGAAACAGGGTAACGCTCTGCTGGGTACCGGGGCACTCGAATGTCCCCGGAAATAGTGGGGACCTTCTGTGGGTTGAGTTGGGGCAGGGTCCAGTACCTCATGGGAGACTGGGCTCTGAGAGAACATAGTAGATACTGGGTATCTCTTCCGGGAATGCGCCAGGCAAGGGAATTCATTTCTCCCGGAAATGCAATGAGAACGAATGGTCTCGGCAGATGAGTTCTGCGATTGTTGGCGGCTTATCTGACTGGTAACCACTCGATCACCTGTATCGGATGGGCCTGGCAGAGGATCAGGAATGTAGACTGTATCTAGAGGAAAAGAAAGTCGACGAAGCACACGCTGTATGCATTGGCATGGGCCAGGAGGAGGCATTTGGGGCATAGCACAGTGGGTGAGTCGCAAATCGGTGCTATATCGGCAAAGGACTTGGTTGGATTCCTTTGGGAAGCAGAGGGTCTTTTGGCCAACTAAAGGGGAGTGGATACAAAAGACCTAACCAGGTCGCGGTACCCGTAGCTATTAGGGAAAACCGCACCGCTTTGTCGAGGAAAAAAAATAAAATTTAAAAAACTTTGGTTCTTAGTTCTGTGCTGAATCTATCCATCAAAAATGTCCCAAGTTTTTCAAATTTATTTCTGAACAAAAAGGCAGCATGGGATTGAAGGCCAGCATAAGTAGTACAGTAGAAAAAGAGTTAAAAACCTGAATGAAAAACAGCAACCTCCCTAAAAAATTAATATTTTTCTTACAAAGGCCAACATAAATCATAACAAATAATTCGCATTAAATTTTGTGAAGTTCAGTCTATAATTTCCATTAAACCCATGAAAAGTCCACTCACGGAAAACACTTACTGCCTTTCAAATTTCATAATTTGTTTTTGTTTTAAATGTTAGCTAAACGAATCACTTTTGCACTCGCGTTTTAAAAACAGGCAGTTAAGTACGCCTTAAACCGTAATGTTATCGTACACAGAGAACAATTTTTGCGCCAGTAAAAGAATTAATCAAAAATAAAATCAGTTTTAATTAAATATTTAACCAGGTGAATTAAACTTCTAATCAAATGTATTAAATGTTTACTTGACAATATTTCAATTAAACGTTTAATTAACTTGATTAAAATTTTAATTCACCTGATTAAATATTTAATTAAAACTGATTTTATTTTTGATTAATTCTTTTACTAGCGCAAAAATTTTTTTCTGTGTAGTAAAAGGCCCTTTATAAAGCTTTATTTCGGAAAACAGATTAATGCACCTAAAAACGTTACGAATAACGAAATTGTCGTAAAATTTGGCCCGCTATAGTTAAATAAGATTAGAAAACACTCGACCAAATTTGATGAAGGTCGGTTAAGGTTACTTTGCAGTATCACACAAGTCTTACGGATTTTGAGAAAAATATAACCCTGTCATGAGAATTTATTACATATTGTTTTTTTGATAGTTTTCAAACAATCTTATATTGTGTTTTCAAACAATAATTAGATCAGGGAAGCATTTTCGAGCCTTAGATCAATATTATAGAAATTATAAACAACATCTTGAGTGAAGAGTATAAAAAAAGATCTAAATGTGCCATAATAAATAATATATCTACTATCTACTAAAATTGTTTGAAAATAAAAAACAGCAAAGAATATGAAATAAAAATTAATTAGAAATGTTAAAAAATGTATGAAAAAATTGATAAAAAGAAAAACCAAATACAGTGAAACCCGTCTATAACAGACACCTCCCATACGCCTCCCTTAACGGGCCATCTTTCGTTAATCCAAACTTTTCGTTAGTTTTCCATAGCCGCAAACTCGCAGAACCGGACGCGGATTCTAAATTAAGGCCCTAATTGTGTAGCACGCAACACCAAAAATTACACTGAAAACAAAAACAAATTAAAAAATATTTTATAGTTTTTTTGCTGCTTTCTACAGAAATGTATATTTGCGTTTTAAAATTTTTAACGCCACAAAATATTCAGCGTTTGAAATTTAAAAATTCAATAAGAATTTCTGTAGAAACCAACAACAAAACCATAAAATATTTTTGGCTTTCTTTTTGCTTTCAATGTAAATTTTTGGGTTTGCTTTTTACACAATTAATTTTTTTTTTTTTTTAAATACATACGTATGTACATTAGAGCGACTCAAGTTGTATGGAAGCAAAATTCGTGCTCGACGTACCCTCCTAAAAATGAACCTTGGACTTTTTTAAGATGACATTTTAAATATTTCATGATCTAGAAACTAAAACCGCTGTCATATAAGAGTTACTACAAAATTGCATTTATATATATTCCAGAGCACCGTGTAAAATGCATCTAATTTGCAAAAATCTAAATGATTTACATACAAAGATGATGTACTTGGCAAAAGAAAAAATTTGATACCCATGTTGCCCTATTTAAAACGAAGGGTTACCACCCCATTGCATTTTTGTCAAAACGCGAACTAGCACGAATTTCAAAACAAGCTGAGACACGTATTTAATTAAATCGACTAAAGATTAAAATATGTTAAATTGGTGATTTTATTACAAACAACACCGAACGAAAAATTCAAAAACCGTTTTTTTTACAGAATATCATTACAAAAAAAAGGACATGGATGATCGTCCTTGGACAAATTATACATACAGGACGCACCTTTCTTACGATACCCAATATGTATATGTTGGCAAGGAATCAGATTCTAAAATTAACAAAACATGCAAAAATAGACCCTTTTTGAAAAGGGTCCAGCTCACGAGAGGTCAAAGCTGGAGCCGAAATATTTAAAATGTCATCTTAAAAAAGTCCAAGGTTAATTTTTAGGAGGGTACATCGAGCACTTTTTTTGGTGAGTCGCTCTAATGTACATATGTATCTGTCATCAACGGACAGATGCGTTGGAATATACCAAAAAGAGTTGTGTTTTATTAGTAGTTCTTCTTTTTGCAACTCTGTGCCCATGTTCTGTAACACCCGCGTCGAGAAACTTTTCGAATAAAACGTGAGAAATGAAACAAAAATGCCAACAATTGAAACAAACAACTGTTTTTTTCACTTAACTGCGTCTGTTTTAAATTTTTGTGAGAAAGTTCCCGCTTTGAACTGTCAAATAAACTCAAGAATGAGAAAAAATGTTAACACAAAAAAATATATGAAAAATGCGAAATGCAATGAATAAAAACATGGAAGAGATAAGTATTTTGTTCTTGTTTTTTTCATTGTTTAATTATTTTGCTTTTATAATTTTTGGAAAATATACAAATTTTTTCAAAGCCATTTTGTAAACAACAAACATTTAAGTCGCACTTTACATTTTTTGGTAAAGCAAACGGTTGTATTTTCGCCGCCGTCATTGGAAATTTTTTAATTTTAGTAAATTTTGATCGTCGCAACGATATGTGTGACTGGCGTTCTCAACGTCTGCAATCAGCTTTGAGTGCAATGTAAGGACATTTATATGTTTTCGACATGAGTTTCAAGACAGACGCACTTTTTTCTCAATTTTCGAGAAACGACGGAATATTTTTGTTTCACATCGTTTCGATGCGAGAAGTTCTCACCAAAGTTACAGAACATGGGTACTGAATGATATTAGTGTTAATGGCTAAAAAAATTAGCGATTGCTGATGAAAGCATAGAAATTGCTGGTTATTTGAAAAAGTTGTTTGTTAAGCTCGTGTTGACTGCTTTATAGCCTTTTCACACTTGTCAACATCTAACATTAATTTGCGAAGATGTTGAAATTTTCCCATAAGGAAAGAGCTAAAAATCAAAACTTTTCAACATCTTTGCAAAATGTTTCTATATCATTGTATTCCATTCTACATCTTTCCATTATTTTAGTGTCATCACTAGAAATGTGGCAATAAATTCTATTATTATTGTGGCATCACTGATAAAATGGAAGTTGCTTTGAAAGCAGCGTTACCATTTCTCAAGCTATTTTCTATTTTGCAAGCCTTATTTTGCTTATTTTGTTCAAGTTTTTAAACAAAATGAATTGGTGTTATCTTTTTAAATTTTGGCACTTTTGTTGCAAAAAAAAAGGATTTAAAAAAATAAAAGTTTTTTTTTTAGAAATGGTGACATTTTTATTGATAGTAGATGTTAGATGTTTCAAGTGTAAACGCGTATTTCACATTTTCAACATCTTCCATGCGTTTCTGCGAAATGTATGCAAGTGTACAAAGGGTATTAGAAACACAAAATGGGTTTCGGAAAGCTTGATTTTCTTCAAATAGCTATAATTTACCGGATTTTGATGCAAAGGATGATATCCCACTTGCAACTTATGCAAATGAAAAAAACTATTCGGTCAATCAAACAGCGTTGACGAGTTTTTAAAAGGAGATTAAAGAGTCTACGCTGAAGATGACTGTATTGAAATGTTGAACTCTAGTTTAGTGGTGGAGGTGAATCAGTCTGAAGACGCCGCGATACAAGTAGAAATATGTAATTCCATTAATTCCTATCATGTAGCATTAAAATAAATGAAGAATTTTGCAGCAACGGTGAGTGTCCGGTTATGCGAGGTTTCGCTGTATAATTAAAATTATCTTTAAGGTACTTGTCTATAAAAACTAACACTCAAATCAAAAGAGATAGAAACAACAAAAACATTTGCACACCTTTTCGGAATGAAATAAATTAAATTTAAAAAAAAGGTAAAAGAAACGATAAAAAAAATCCCACAACACATAAAAACAATTCTCTAGTTCAGTCGGACATTTACACTGAACGCGTTTAAACTTAAAATAACAAAAAAGAATCTAAGAGAGAAAATAAGCGGTTAAATATAAAACAAAAAAGTGATTTTCGATTTTATAAGAAAAGAGTTTCTGAATCAAATTTTAACAAAAAATCAAATAGAAAATTTTTCCAAAACCTTTTCAACTTTCTAATAATATTTTTCTATTTGTTCAAAGAATTAGCAAGTTTTCTAAAGTCCCTGATAAAAAAAAATTAAAGATAACACAAAACAAAAACGTTTAAATTATAAAAGAAAACGTCAAAGTATTAACAAATAAAAAAAATATATTTGTTAGATAGCAAAATAAAGCTAAAAAAAAACAAATAACTAATAATAATAAGTTTAAAAAAAATCCCTCATTCTAAGGAAACAAATAAGTGTAATAAAACCTAAACCAAAAAAAAAAAGACATAATATAAGAATTATTTACTAAAAATTAATTTATCAATAAAGAAAATAAATGTTAAAAAAGTGTACAAAAAAACTTCAATAAAAAAACAACAGTATTTCTAAAAAAACTAACAAAAAGAAATTAAAAAACGTCAAATAGGAAAAAAAACGCTACAACAAAACTCAACTGCTCTTCAGGTTGGTTATTAACAAATTACATAGCTTTAAAATCATTATGATCATCATCATCAAGGCGAATTTAAATACAGGCGGTGTCGGAACTACAACAATCCGGAAATATACAGAGTTGGGCTGGAAATCGAAAACGTAAAACGCAAGAATTTTAAAAGTAATTTTTTAATAAGATTTCTGTAATAAGAAAATTTTATGACAAAAATTATACAAATATTTCAAATATATAACAGAGTTTTATAACAAAAATTATAAAAATTAGCTTAAAAATGTATTAAAAACAACTTCCAAATTCTTGCGTATTAGGTTTTTGATTTCCAGCACACCCGTGATAGGGTTTTTTTGCATTGCTCTGTAACTGTTAACGGCTCGAAATGTCAACCATTCCTAACAAATCAAAACAAATTGGCTCGGACTGTCAAAATCAGATGGCGTTTTGACACCACCTGTAGTTGAATTTGCCTTGATTATCATAAAAGTTTAAAGCATTCACATTTAAATGGAAAGAAACGAAGGGGTCTTAATCATCTATAATTTCTTTATTTGAATTAGGCTAAGGTTCATCAAATTTAATTTTCATTAAATTATTTTTATGAAAAAAGGAATTTTACAACATGAAATTTATTACAATTTATTGATAATTTTTCATTTTTGACAGACCGGGGAATCGAACCCACGCTCACGGACATGTTGATTTGACAAGTTTCGATAGTAACCACACTATCGCCTCAGAAATTTTTGGCGTTTAACACTCACCGCCATTAACGACGGCTGACAGTCAATAGTCAAACATCAATCTTTAAACCAAATGCTATTTTCACTTGGTAGATCGAAATTTGTTGTTGTGAATCATTATATATTTAAATTGATTCGCATGTTCTTCCTTACTTCTGTTTTTCATACTTTCTGTCAGGATGTTCAAAGTAGATTTTTCTGTAGTTTTTTTCTTTTTTCATTGATATTTTCAGCACAACTTCATGTCCTAGATAATTTTCCATTCTTTTTTTTTAAATTTCTTCTTAAATATTTTATAGTGCAACATTTTAAAGTCATTGAGTGCACACCCCTTTCTTTGGGTATTGCTAGGTTAGGTTTGGTTCCATTGGCAGCCGCAATTAAACACAGCTCACGTGAGACCAGTAATTAGTTACCGTTGTGTTACCATGTTTTACCGTCTCCCAAGGGTCCCTTGTTACCTGGCATTTTCACCCAGCCAACCGGTTGATTCAATGAAAAAATGGATACTGTTCAAATCAATGTCAAAGAGACAGTACCTAAACAAGGGCGGAACGTTTTCTTCCGCTTAGTTTTTACGCTGATATGCCATATCTACACAAGAGCGTCAACGTTGTAGCACGAACAGTAGTGTTAACTTTTTTTTTTTTGTTAAACCTACATAATAGAAGTAAAACCGCTAGATTGACCAAAAAATAGCTAAATTGCCGTTATTTATTAACAATACCAGCCAATTAGACCATTAAACGCGCTGGCAAAATCGGATTTTCCAATTGCAAAGGGTTGACTAGAAAATGAGTGCCGGTTTTGTTTAGGCACGGCTGTAGGGTTTATACGAACAAACCGTCCGACTACCAGACGATAACAAGGAAGATGTTCCGTTGACTCTTCCTCCTCCTGGTCACCGAAACTTCTACATAAGTCGTTATAAGGAAGCCCTAGCTTTTGGGAGTGTTTCCCAATGGGCCAGTGGCCAGTTAAAGCCGCAATAAGTTATTTTTTCATCTATTATGGGCCATATTTTCCTGGTTTCCCTACCTGTAGCTGCATCAAGCAACCTCTGACTGGCAATGAGATTAAATATGTGTGCAACTGCGTACAGGGACCCAATTGACGGCTACCACTGAATGTCTCGCTATCTTCACCAAAGAAATCCGGCCCTGCCAGATATCTAACCATGGCGAATGAGTTCCGTGGCTGTGTAGGTGGTCATTATCTCGGCCTGAATGACACTGCAGTGATTCGGCAGTCTAAGAGGAATGCTTCAGTTCGAAGTGAATGCTAGAACCGTGCAGTATTTTAGACCCGTCTTTTAATATTCGTATCGCACCTGCGGGGATTTGTAGGTCATCGTAGTAAGTCATGCTTACGGTGAAGCCAGGATCAAAGATTGGCTCAGTTAACCGTTTGCCGATTTATGCAAATCATACAGAGTTCTTGCATATCCGACGTTAAAACCCATCCGTGATGGCTGTAATGGCACCTGTTACCGTTATTGTCACGATTCTTATTATACGCTAAAACCAGGCATAATGGTTCTTCCTCCTAAGCTTAATATGTATTCGATTTCTTTCCCCCCTAATCTTATGCCTCTACGCAGCAACTGCAGGAGACTAGAGTCTCTAGCGGGAAAAGAACCCACAACTCCCGCACTAATAGACTAGTTCACTACCAGCTAGCCTACCGGGGCACTTCAAAATTAAAAATGCATGAACTAAGCTGCGAATTGCTTCCTCATTCGCCCTTTTCCTCGGATTTAACCCCTAGGGACGATTTCCTATGTTCAAACCTAAAGAAATGACTTATAAAAAAGAGATTTGACTTTAACGTTGAAATCATCTACAAAGAAATACCTGTTTGGATGTCTTGACGAAAATACCAGTTTTGATGTCTTGACAAATCTTATGTTTGGAAGTGATAAAAGAAAATTATAGAAACGTTGGACAAAAATCTGTGTTTCATTTAAAAAAAAGTGGCGGACGTATTGGCAAATGGAGAAACTTTGGAATAAGTGTATAAAGCACATCCAAAAACCTATGCTTACTTAAAAAAAAAGTCCCAAAAAGCACGAAGCAGACCAAAATCTTTTACATTTCCAAAAATGGCAATTTGAGAATAACTAGGATTTGGTACAAGCGCGAAACCTTTTGCCCGTGATCGAAATCGGTTTATTATTTCATTTACCTCCCATATAAATGTGTTACCGGTATTGTGTTTTAGCGACTTTTAACCATCAAATTATAAGTGATATTAATATCAATTTTAGACTATTGCAATAATTCTAGAGTTAAGCGAACTGACACTAAAGTAGTGCTGTGATAGGTCTTTGGTGGTAGAAACGAGTTCTAGTTCTAACACTTTATATGAATGGGACCTATTACTTTTACATGGGATTGTCATTAGAGGGGGTCAATTGACACCTAACAGCCCCCATTTGACAACTCATACATCTATTCTCAATGAACGTGTTTAGTGTTAGTTACTGCAATGTAGTATTATTTCAATACAATGTAGTATTTTTTCAATTAATAGAATTTTAAAAAAAAGATTCTGTAAAAAAACTAATAGAATATCTCGCACTTGATCATAAAGAGAGTTTGAATTAATTTTTATTTTTTTACTTTTTGAAAAAAATCGACGCGTGTTTTTCATATCTACCCGCTATAAAAATAACGTGCTGTTCTGTCTAAATTTTGGTAATAAAACGGTTGGTTTAAAAAAATTTTTTCAAATGCCCTTAATAGTTGTGCTTTTACTGAAAATTTTTAAATTTTAAGTTAATCTTTATGAACAAGTGCGATATGTACTATATGTATAAATAGAATTGACTAAAACTCAAATTATAAAGAAAATTAAAAGCTTTCGAATATAAACACATCGGTACCCAATCTGTGTACCAAAAAGAGTCAATACAAAGACAAATACATTTAAAAATTAAAAAGAAACTGCAAAATCAGCACAATATGACCTTGAAAATCGCTATCGCCTCTTTTAAGCAATTTTATTAAAATCTTTGAAACCAAAAAAAATACCTAAATCCTACCAAACTAGTACATATTTCAATTCTTACATATTTCAGTTCTTACATATTCGAAATGCCATTTTCTCAAGAAACAAGCCAAATTCATGTTAGACATCTTTTATTTTTTGACAACGTGCATCGTTTTAGGACTTTTTAAATAGAATTTTTTATTTTTAAATTGAAAACCAAAACACAAACTTAAATTAATTTTGAGAAATTTTAAATTTTATTTTGAAATTACAAAATAAAAAATAAAGCCAAAAAAACGTCAACAATCTATTTATAAATTATAAGACATGTGCAGAATTTTAAAAGAAACAAAACAATAACAAAATTATCAAACGGACTAAATTAAAAAGATCATTAATGATAATTATCATTACCGTTATCAACAACCTCATCATCATCATCGTAAAATTTATAGAGTAGTAAAAACAAAACACAAAACGAAATTATTATAAAAAAATTTAAAAATCATAAATTATGTTTTTTTTTGGATCGCGACACTGACAGAATTAAAACAGTTTGAAGTGTGATGTTTCCACTTTAAAAAGTCAAAATTATAAAAATTAAGAATTAAGTCAGTTCAATGACTGCCGAAATTTTTTTTTATTTTATTTTTTTTCTGATTGACTAGTTTTTTAAAGACATAAAATTTTAAAGAAACAAAAAAATAAATACATAAATTTTGAATACAATTGTTTTAATACAAAAAACGGGACCTTATTGCAAAAAGTACTTTTTATTCACCAACATCAACCTAACAATGACACAAAAGTATATATAAACACAATAATACCTTTTTCATATAAGTAAGTTTCCAAGAAAAGTACCTTCGTAGATCAGTTCCTTTGACTCAATGTATCTTTTCAAAGAGAATTAGTGAGTTTTAAGAATAAAAAAAATTTCATACTTTAAAAAAGCTTAAAAACGTATCTTTTCACATAAAGTATGTTTTACCCCCAAAAGTACCTTTTCACAGAAAAGTAACTTTTCACCGAAAATTACCATTTCCAGAGAAGTGCCTTTTCACAGAAAATTACCTTTTTACAGAAAATTACCTTTTCACAGAAAAGTACCTTTTCACAGAAAAGTACCTGTTACCAGAAAAGTACCTTTTAAGAGAAAAGTACCTTTATACAATAATGTACCTTCTTACAGAAAATTACCTTTTTACAGATTATTAACTTTTCGCAGGAAAGTACCTTTTCACAGGAAATTAACTTTTCACAGAAGAGTACCTTTTTACAAAACAGTACCTTTTTACAAAACAGTACCTTTTTACAAAACAGTACCTTTTTACAAAACAGTACCTTTTTACAAAACAGTACCTTTTAACAGTAAAGTACCTTTTTACAGAAAAGTACTTTTTTCACAGAAAATACCTTTTGAAAAAACAGTATCTTTACAGAAAAATACAATTAATAACAAAGTTATGATTAAAAATCTTGAAATTTTAAAAAAACGCTAAGTTCTTACAACTTATCCATACATAGATAATAATTTTACAAAAACAATTATAATTTCGGTTTAAAAAAAAAAAAATTTCAAAAAATATCAAAACATTTGCAAGAATAGCTTTAACAAAAATCATCCCTGGACCAAATAAAACAAAACAGTCAAAAACAGAGTTAAAAGAGTCACTCACATCATAAATTGCTTTTAAAAAATTTCTTTTAATCAAAAAGACGAAAATTTGCCTAATTGATTTTTTTTTGAAAACTACAAAAGTCAGATAAAAAACACCTTTTTCGGTCTAAGGTATTTTTTCAAAAGTTAATAACTTTGTAAAGAAAATCATTGAAATCAAAAATCATTGAAACGAAAACGACAAAAATCTTATTAATAATAAAAACAAATTCTAAAAAAAGTACTAACTTTTCGCAAAATTCTCCAAAAAACAACAGTTTGAAATATAAAATTTTTAAATCGCAAAAAAGTCAATTTTAAACAAAACTTTAACTTTGAAAAAATGGCAAAAAGTAGTAAAACAGAAAATTTTCATAAATTTTTCATTTCATTCAAAATTGTTAGCAAATGCTTTTTGGACTAACAGTCTTATATTATTCGCGTTAGCAGCACTGGAACTCAGTTTACTGTGCAATGCAATTGGCATACTTTTAGGTGTATGCTTTCCTTCTCTTTTAACCTCTTTTAATACCAGTTTAATATTTCCAATTTGGAATCCTTTAACTAACACTGTACAACAGAAAAAAATAACGGATTTCTGACAATGGATTATGGAAGAGGAGACTTAATTTAAGGGGGGTTAAAGCAACTTTGAAGAAAATTTTACTGCTTATTATTTTGTTAAACATATTAACCCTCCCCTCCCATTATTCTCCCATTTATAACGATAGTTTTTGGCTCCATTCTAACAAATCTTAAAATACACAACTAAAAAGGGACAGGGCGAGGATTAAAAGTTCTACAAAAATGTTAGCCATGAAAATTTACTACATATGTCACAATAAACAATAAATCTTGCCACAAACAGCAAAACATAGTCAAAGTCAAGATTGCATTTTCTTTTAAATTTGAAAAAATTAATAAACATATTTTATTTATTTCAACTAAAATTTTTCTTTTTCATTTTTTAATTAATTAAACAACTGAAAACCGTCGAAACAAAATCTGATAAAAAGGAATGTTGTTGATAAGAAAAACTTTTATCAAAATTATTTGTCCATATTTACACTAGGCAACTTTTTAGAAGAGAAAAAAAGAGCAATAAAAAAGGTTACAAACTTGTTGTTAATTTTTCTTTCCGATTTGTTGATAAAGAAATTAGAAACGCCATAAAAAAAACAGTAAAAATATTGCTAATATTAAGTTTGTTTAATAAAGAAAATAGCAAAACAAAAAGTTCAAAAAAAGAACGAATATGAAAATCATGAATAAAAATGAATATCTAAAAGATGCTTGAGCCGTTTTGTAGACAAGTGGAGACACAGATACTGGCATGTTCGTAAAACCAGACAGACAGAAACAAATGTTTAAAAAACGGTAACAAAAAAAGACAAAATAAATATTTAAAGATTTGTGTTGTTTTGTTTTGTTATTGTTTTTTTTTTTTACAAGACGAATTCTATAAAAAAAATCGATTCTTTTTTTTCTCATGTTTAAAAAAATACATACTTAAGAAATTGTTACGTACATATAAACCTGAAATAACTATTTCTTATATTTCAATCTTCCTCAGGTCGTCAATAGCAGTACAACTACACGTGTTGAAAAGAAATCACGTTTACATCACATAACTTCCTCATCATCATCGTCGTCCAGCTCATCCAGCTCCACAGAAATGAAAGCGGCAGCACTGAAACGTGATATGAGCGAATTTAAAAATTCCATGTCAGAAATAAACGATTTGGCCATGGGCCGTAATAACTCACCCGCCCTAACAGGGTCAACGGGGACTCTAAGTCATCAGCCACCCTCCATAAACGATCTCAGTAATTTAAATGCCCTCAATAGTTCAGATGCCATAAATAAACTTAAGAAAAAGTAAGTTCTTTAAAATAGCAACAAATTTCTTGAACTCTTAATCTCCCCTCTCTTTGCTCTTTAGACTACGCTCTTCACTGGAGAATATCGTCGATGGCCATGATGAACCTCGGATTACATTTCCCGATGATCACGAACATGATGATGATCATATTAATTTAAATATGGACCTGGTAAAGGCCTCCAATCAGTTGTCAGCAAATGGTTTGAGTGGTTCGAAGGGTACTATTGTGGATACCGTTAAATTTGAAGAGAAACGTACTAAAACAGAGTCGAAGACAAAAGTTGTTACCGATGGTTTTAGTTCCGAACAGGCCACTAGCAATTCGGCAGAAAGTAAACGTATACAAACGGGTGATATTGACTATCAACAGGCGAAAGCGGCGGCAGCGTCGCGAAATCGCATGGAGGTTGATGGTGTTAAGACAGAGGAAAATGCTGCCGTAATACATGTAAGTAGATACAATATATTTTTATAAAATTTTAGAATGAAAAAAAGGTCTGTTTGAGATTATCTTAAAAAAAAATCCATCAAAATCCACTTAACGAATCTCAAGAGCCCGTAGTAGCTGTAGCGGGTTTTGTGTGTGGTTAGGGTACACGTAGCCCCACAGGAAATAATCGGAAAGTACCAAATCGTACTTTGGAGGCGATTAGACAGGTTCATTTCTTGATAACAATTTATCGCCAAATTTTGAATTTAATAAGTCGGTGGTTACTGTGGTTACACAAATCGCCATCATGTCGAAACCCCGGGTCATATCATCCTAATTTTCGAACAGAAAAACCATTGATCGTTGACGCTATGGTTCTATTTTTCAAGAAAAAGGATCCGATAATGATTCTATCGTGTAAACCGCGCTAGAAGGTACCTTCTTCTGGATGTAATAGAGGCTGTAGGGTCTGTTGCAATTTTGTTTACTGTCAAGCCCGTTAAGCCAAAAATGAGTCTCATCTTTGAATACAGTTTTGCGATGAAACATCGATGACTGATTTTTAAAGTTAATTTGTTTAATTAAGTAGCCTTGTTGCCAGAGAATACTGATTATGAATGTCAAAAATTGAGTTTAACATGAAAGTTCGTTCGATAGCTTAACATTTCCATCGGGCTTAAAAAACCACCCTCGCCAAACATCAATTTGGAGATATATCAGCTAAAATGGCGGAATAATGAAGATCAAGTCTCTTTAAAAAAAAAAAAAACGTTAAAGGGGTACTAGATATGATTTTAAAACAGCGGACGGAGTACGAGACAAGATTTATTGGAAGCTTTTCAGTTAAAATGCATAAATGTGAATAAAAAACCGAGTAAATTTCTTTGGCACTTATGAAAGCTCTAATTAAACTTAAATATTTATTTAAAGTAAACTTTTGTAATAACAATTAAGACATCTGATTTTAAAAAATTAATACTTCAAAGATTAATGAATTACCCCCGTATTCATAAACAATTATTGAATTTAACAAACGTAAATTTGTTCTTTAAACCTTTATTAAATTTAAAAACTTTTTATGAATACAGTCATAAGTTTTTAATAATAAAAATGTAGTAGAGAGTAAAAACTATATGTGTCCTTTTGATTGCTACAAGTAAATTTTTGTTATCTCCATCAAATAATTTATTACAAAATCATAGCTTTTGATTTGATTTTAAAATATTAAAATATCAAATGGCAATGGAATTCTGCAGCCGTATTCTATAATTCGCTAAGCTATAGCTAAATCTCGATCGCAAAAATGCCTTAGAGAATACAAAATTTAAACATTTTAGCGTTGACCAAGGCGAATTGATTTTTCAGGTGGCGTTGAAGGCATAGCTATTGTACTTTTTTTCTCTAAATTAGAGAGAGGAATGTCAAAAGTTACTTGTGTTTTTGACATATCGACCAACGAAAGCAATAAATAAAATACAAAGTTGTGTTTTGGTGTTGTTACTTGTTGTAGCATCGCCACCACCGTATACATGAATTCGCCTTGGCGTTGACATTAAAAACTAAAATTGCGGCAAATTGAATTTTTATAGCATTGCCAAATTTTGACAAAAAATGACAGTTGTAAGCGCAATAGAATTAATACAATAGAAAGTAAAATTTAGGTTGACAATTAAGTTTTTAATTGCTGCAATTAAATTTTTGTAGCATCCACTTAGATTATTTAATTTTAGAAACCAATTTATTCTATTGAGAATAACTTTTATTTAAGTGTTCAAACAGAATTGAGTCTTCAACTTCAGGCAAAAATCCTTAAGCCCATAATTTAAACGTCGGCAGTAACTTCAAAACCTCTCTCCTTTTTCATTGTTTTAATTTTTTATTTTCCTTTGCTTCTCATTTTCTGATTACAAAATGTATGAAATTTAATGAAAGTTTGGTAGCACTTGTATTTATTAGTTAACTTGCATTTATTAGTAATTTTACTAGTTTACATTGTTATAATTTAGTACACTTCAATCCCAATGTGCAGAAAGACTTAGAAATGACCGTTAAAAAAGCTTCAGTATAAGAGGTAAAATTATGTAAACATTAGCGCTGCCATACATCAAATTAAAGTGTGGTGAATAAGTAAAGCCTCGAACCTTCGAAAAACATTTCGAATGTTCTAGACAACCAAATTGCTGTATAAATACTAGCGGCGACTAGCGTAATTAAATTCATTTCTTAGTTCAGACTTTGTCAATAACGCATAACGCTGAGAAAATTTTAGTTGGTTGTGAATAAAAGCTATAAATTACGGTTGTTAAAAAGACTTAGTACTAAATAGAGTTGAGTAAATTGTAAACAGTTGTTAAAGTGTTTGTGTTTTATTTATTTTATTAAAGTTGCAATAAAGAACTCGAAACGGTTTACTATAAAGGAAATAAACCAAAACGTTATTGAAAGGCAGTAACGTAACAATATGTATGTTGTTAAAAATAAAATGTGGCAGCACTACGATAAATCTTATCAAATTCATATGGGGAGTATTGGTAGTTTAAACGCCCAATTTTATGCGTTTAAAGATGGTTTATATGTTTGGTGACTTATAGATTTGTTGGTTTAAATACATTTTCAACCAAAAAGAGAGTTTAACTTGCTCTGATTTTTTAGCCCTAAGTGTCTATATGTCAGAGCATTAGAAAAAACGTTCTCAAAATAAAATAGAATTTATTTCACAACGGATTTCTACTACAAATTTTTATGTCAAATTGTATGGAAAATGCGTTCTCGGCGCAGTTCTGTTTGAACAGTAAGACGACAGCATTTTAGAAAAACAAGTTTCATTAAGGTTGTACAAAATTGAAAAGTGTAATTGCTGCAATAAAAGATTTTGTGAGCACAACTAGAATATTATTTGCTAGAAAAAAGTCATTTAATTGAAAACATATTTGTATCTGAAATAATTGTTATCTTAATAATGGTTCTTAAGTTTTGACAGCAATAACTAACATTTTGTATTCTCAACCGAAATTAAATAAATTGATTGGTTTTAAATTCGACTTTAGCAATCAACTTGTATAAAAATTTCACATTTTTATGTTTTTCGAGTACGTAATAAGTTTTCCCATATTACTTTCTATCCATCTAATAATGATGCAATTTTTCACAACAATTTCAATTAACATCTGCCATAATCAGTAGTCTAAGCAAAAATTCAATATTATCTTTATTGAGGGATAAACTGCCGCACAAAATCAAAAAAAATGCAATTTAATAAAAAAGATTACAATAAATTTCATTGATATCTAGCCGAGCCATTTCATTGCCCACAACTTTTTCTTGTTAATGAACCCCAAAGTGGTGTTAACCCATATGGGGGCGTTTTTTTTTTTTTTTTTTTTGAACTGCGCAAAGTTAAAACCATTAAAACTTCCCACCAGAAAACTTACGTCATCTTGAGACAAACAAAATATTAAATTTAAATAAAAGAGAGCTTCTTGTGTTACAAATAAAAAAATTGTTTTGCTATAGTTTTGCAAAAAAAAAAAAAGAAAATTTAATTATAAATTTTCCCATGAATTTATTACAATAAGGAAAATCCATAAAATTACATAAGAGCATTATTTGCATGAAAAGTGTGAAAATTTTTAAGCAGGTGGGTGTAACGACGAAAGTTTTGTTTATCTTAACGACCTGTTTGTTAGTTGTTTATTGTAATGACTTAGTTACAGGTTTGCAACAAAAAAAAAATTTACGAATAAATTTTTAGAAAAAGTTAAATTTACAATACATGCAAACGTATTCAAAAACAAATATACCCTTCGCTTTAGCGATGTTTAAAAAATTTTCAATTCATTTTTTTTTTTTTTTTTTTGTTTGTTACGATTTTTAGAGTAATTCTAATAAATACAAATGGTACTGAAACCATGACGCATATAAAACGGAATATTTTTATGAACATGTAAACAGGATCGTTTTGATCAGATTTCAATTTTAATTTAACTCGAATTCAATTTAAAGAACATGGCTGTATATCGAGCCCTTACCGCAAAAAATAGCTTAAACGACATCATTTTCAATTTTCGTTTTTTTTTTAAATGAATTTTTTGGCAACACTTGCATCATCTCCTAAAATGTCATGGTCATATAAGGTATCGTTACGATCTTATAACAAAACCAATTTTAGCTTAAGCGCCAACCTTCATACAACATTTTTATTAAACCTTCTCCTGTAAAATTGAGTTTTTGTCGCTAAAGCTTTTTTTCCGGCAATGGCTCGACATGTTTTTAACTATTTTAAAAGGAAATATTTTTTTCTGGCTTTATGACACCAATTATATATTTTTTTTTTTTTTGGGAATTTTTAAAGAATTTTTGGAAACTGAATTTTTTTTAATTATTTAAAATCACTAATCCATAAAGAAAATAAATCCATATAAAGCTTATATCCCTTAAAGACACCAACCTGTGACTTTCTAGATTTTCTTTTTCTCCATATTCGGCAATTTCAGCTTCGACAAGATTTTTATTGTGATATTTTCTTTGGAGAGATCAAGAATTACTTTAAAATTTTAAAGACGCATGCATGGTGATAAGGTAGGCACGATAAGCCTCCTAAAACCTTAAAAAAATTCAGAGTCACGCCTATTTCCCCTAGCAAACAAAGTGATAATAAAAACAAATTCCAGGATAAGAAAAAACCTAAAATAGCTTTTTATTACATTGAATTCTGGGTGCTAAAATTTCTTAATACATTTTTCGACCACCAAAAGGGTGGTCTTATCACTTTATAACCTGATAATTTTTTTTTTAACTATTGCTAATCAATTTGAAATTTTGTCAAATTTTCTCTTTCACCTGTTGCATTTCCCTAGAGATCAAACGCCAGCGTGGGGTTGAAAAAACACTGCAGGAATATTTTTTCGAAATACTCTACTAACCCATATAGAAATTTAATTCGCTCGCTGAATGTTATCGCTATTAAACAAAATAAAAAAGGGTGTATAATAAAAGTACTTTCCGTTCTTTTTGAGTCGGGTCTTTTTTGTTTTGCATTAAAACGTCTGTTGACTTTAGCATTACACAAATATTGCTAAAACACGCAACGCCCCAAGTAGTCATTCAAACTCCGGCTAACAGTTCGTTCATAATAAAATTATAAAAAAGCGTCGAACACGCAATTTAAGGATTTTAACAAGAGTATTTTACAATAAATTATAACGACAACAAAGAATATTCTTTACTGAGAGCGAGTTATAAAGGACATTAAAACTATAAGTGTCAAACTTGCAAAATTCCTTAACAAAAAAACATGAAAAAAATTGTAATTAGATTTCTGTGAAAGTGAAAATTTGTAATTTCGTTTAGTTTTTGTACTCAAACTTAATATATTAAACATTTAACCGAAAACGAAACTAAAATATTCTTTTTGTCATGCCAACATATTGATTTTTTTATTTAGAGAGTAAATAACAACTCTCTCGCTTCACTCCTTCACTATTTCTTAACTTAAAGAGAGTTAAAAAGGATTTTAAAGAAAGTTGTTCTGATTCCTTTAACTGTTGGATATAATTTGTCTGTGTTTCCAACATGTTTCGTTGTCAAGCTCAGTCGTGTTGGATAAAAGTTGTTGGAAAGTCAGCGTAATTTAAATAAATTTCTACATATCGAATTTTGAAACAAAATGTTATTAGTTCATTGTAATTTAATTGTAAAATAGCTAAAAGAAAAATGTTAAAATCAAAATTGTTGTTGTTATATTGTTGTGCTACAACTTTGACAACAAAAAACCTACTCCGTCCCAAAAATATGTTTTACTCGAAGCACACACGTCATAAATCGTTATTGGGAAAATTAAAGGTAAATAGTTTTATATCAGTGCAATCAAAAAATTAATGAATATAAGAATTCGCATGAGAATCAGGAGACAGTGGGCACGCAGTCTGGCACAAAAAATATTTTAATTAAAAAAATGGTTAAAAAAAAGGATTCTCAAGAAAAAGATTTTTAGTAAAATTTCGCAATATTTTATAAAAAAAAAAAAATACTTCTTTGTAAAACTTTTTTAAAAAAGGTTAATTAAATTTTTTTTAAAGGTACTTTTAATAAAATTTTTTTTTAAAAGGTACTTTTAATTAAAAAATTAAACTTTTGGTTAAATATGATTTGCTGTTAAAAAATTTACCTTTTTTACACCCTACACCGAAGGTAAAAGGGTATATATAAATTTGTCATTCCGTCCGTAATTTCGTCAATATTGATCTTAATCCGTATAAAGTATATATGTTCTGGGTCCTTACGAGTAGCGAAGTAGATTTAACGATAACCGTCTGTCCGTGTGTATGTTGAAATGGGTTTTCTGAAGACCCTAGAAATGATTGGGACTAGGTTATTATATTTTTATGTCCATACAACGTTGGGATATGAGCTAATTTTACCTATAAATCCCTTGTTGTTGTTTTTTTTTATTTCGTTTTTCTGTACATCTGTAGAACGGCAAGAGCCAAAGTTTCCAAATAAGGTACAAGCAACATCCGACAAAATGTGGGCCGGATAGGCAAGTGGTTGTGGCACAAAATAAATTTATTTTTATTTAAAAACGGTATTTATATAACTTTCTGTTCTTATCGCATCATGGTAAAGGGTGCTTTATATTTGCTTTAAAACTATTTTTAAATTAAAGAATAGGTTAGGTTAGGTTAGGTTTAATAGGCAGCAGTTACGACGACGACTTACTTGGGTCCTTATAGCGGTCCCTTTGTGATATTCCTAGCCAGGGACAAGAGTCAGCCAGTATCCAACAGACTATTCCCCATTTTTAATTATTATTAAATAGTGGTATTTGAAAATTTTAAGTTTTTGGTAAAAAGATAATAGTTATTGGCTGAGCCGAGTCTTTGATAGCCTCCACCGGTAGTTAAAATATTTAAGGAGTGAGCTTTTATCTTCATGAAATTTGACAGTGGGATTTCTAGTCGTATGACTCTATGACATAACAAATTGTTATTTTGTGAGCGTGTTTTCAGCAGCCGGACAGACAGACGGGCATGCCTTAATCGCCTTAGAATAAATCTAGGACCCCGAATATATATGTATATACTTAATTGGGTATGAGATGAGTATTCAACATGTTTTAAACGGAATAACAAATTTTGTATACCCTTATTCACCACTAGTGATGGAGGGTATAAAAATCATTCCTCATTATTTTCGTTTCTTTTTTTATTTGTTTTTTATGTTCAAGGAAATTTTTTTTATTGATTAAACAGTTAATTCGATTTTTGTATAAATTTTTTATCAAGCCTATCATTAATAAAAAGTGAATATTTTTTTACCGTGAAGTTTTGCATGCATTTTTTAGCAATAGGGATAATATTTTTTAGCACGGGGGAACAGGCATGAGCTTGATTTCTTTTAGCGAAGATTGTTAAAAGTCCTAAGGAGTATTTAATCTACTTTAAAACCTGCTTTTGAATAATTAAAATTGTTAATGCTATCGTATTATCTATTATTTGCAAGCTCTAAAATATGCTTCAGTTTTCCATTTAATGAAAACGCCCAATTATATGGCTTAGTTCTAAAACATTATAATACTTTGCTGTCAAAGTCAAGAAAGTATCATCAAGTTTAACATCGATAACTTTTTTGGTGCACTTTGGTACAGATAATATTGTAAAATTCTACACGTTTGCCTTGTAGAATAAATTTAGAAAAGCGCTCTGTTTTGCATATGACTTTTTTAAAACTAACCTTATTTCATCTGGCGAACATTAACCAAATGTTTAGTTAGGCTTTTAAGCTATATATAAATTAAAACATACCAGCCATTTAAAATCGCCATGTGCGAAATTTGCCGATTGTTTTCCGGCTAATGACGTTTTGAAAAAAAAAATTAAATAAAGTTAATAATTTTAAAGGCATCACAAAAATATCAACACAATCTAAAACACAAAAAACAATTTGTTTAAGTATTTAGACTTTTTCGATTCTAAATTGTTTTTGGTCAAATGATCATTTTGATTTTTGTTATGGAATTGTGAGGGGAGGAAATATGTTTAATAAATATTATGAATTTATTTAATGAACAACAGCATGCCCAAAGAAATAATTGGCCATTAGCCAAAGTAATCAAAGAAAAAAAAAACATTAAAACAACACTTAATACAATTAAGAAAAATATTTGAAAAGATTTGAGATTAAGTAGTTACTGTTTGCTGGGTAAAAAGAGGTAAACGAATACTTAAGTACCCTATTTAAAATGTGTTAAAATTATAACTGCTGCTTACAGGAGCATAATTATATCCCCGGGGTGTTTAAGCGTAAATTTCTATGGTGCGCTGACGGGGTATATGGTGCAGCCATAACATCAAACTTGCTTAGGGCTAAAAATGCTGGCGGCTAGCCAGTAGACCTTAGGATTATATGGCCTTCGGTTCGGCGTTTGGTAAAGGGCTCTACGGGTATAACAAGGTGGATCTGCTTTAAGCCCACGTCGAGGAAAAAGGGAAATTTTAAAAATGCTGGGTTATGGGCTGGTTTTTGCATGTAACTAAGTGACAAATTCGGATTGCTCCTTAACAAGGGCTAACTAAAATTTTCACTCGGTTTTTAGTTCTTATATCACATTTCATTTGAAAATTTGAATTGGTTGGGGAAGCATTGTAATTTGTTTTTAAAGGCAATCAGGTCGTCCTTGTTTGTCTGTCTGTTTTGGGGCTTGACATTACACATTCGTTTTTAAGACAACATTTTGCATCGTGCTGGTGGAGTACCACCAAATACTTGTTTTTATATCTTTAAGGGTCTATCTTCAAAAGGTTGTAGCTTCCTACATTAAGGTATAGATCGTTAGATATCTCGTGGAGGAGGCTCATCAGGCGTTACCGTTTGTTAAGGCTATATGACCATTTTTGTGCTCAAATCATGTTCACTGCAGTAGCTTTGCTGTTGAAGGAGTACCTTAAAAATCAAAAAAGAAACAAACACGAATAATATCGCATCTAAAATGCAGTTTAAAAGATGATCAAATGGCTCAAACAAGTTAAAAGTCTAAGGAGCTTATTACTCTTTAATACATTTAAATACTTTGTAAGTAGGGTCTGTTCGGAATTGCACCACTGGCAATGCGAGTTTGCTGATCATCTTTTACACTTGTTTATGTGGCATCTGCATCAGCAAACTATTTAAAGACATTTAAATTTTCACTTGCAGCGCAGTGATGTATTTACTAACATGCCCGTACTTATGAAATCATTCTTATGACAGTGATGCAACTCTGATTACTTGCACTTTTTCCCAAGAGAATTTAAAGCCAAATGTCATATAATTATTACAAAAATGTATTAATTAAATATAATGTATACATATAAAATTTAATTGAAAACTACATAAATTTTATTAATTCAGGCAAACATTTGTTATACAATTAATTTATTCAAATTTTTATTAAGAATCCACAAATCATTTTCTATGACATTGAAATATTTACTTTAAAACAGTGTTTCTCTGAAAATTTCTAATTTGAATAATTATTTAAATTCCATTTTTCTTTTTTTTATTTCTTTGCATTTTATTTGAAAAATTCAACATACTAAAAGGATCAGCGTAGGGTACTTACTAATGACAATATTAAACCATATTATAGGAGATGTGTGTGTGCCTAGTGTTGACATCATTGATTTTAATACATTTCAAAGAAAACGTTAAAATAATAGATGAGGATCAAAATTAAATAAATTTTTAGAAAATAATTTAAAAGATTCATACAGGGATTAAATAGTTAAGGCGATACTGTGACACAAAATCCTACACAAATGAAAACTTGTTCCATACGTAAAAAGAAGGCCAAAACTAAATTTTTGATATACTGCTTTCTTACAAAAAATCATTTTCCCAAAAGCGCCCTGGTGACTATAAAATAAACCCGTCAATAAGTGCATATGGGTTAGTGTCGTTTATTTGACGCTTTTTCAGAGACGTACAAATATACTCTTCAACCCAGCAGTTCAATTTTGACTTTTCGATGATTTATTGTTATTTTTCTAAATTTGTACAGCTTACCAATTGTTTGGGCAGTTTTTGAACCATTTCATTTTTGTGTAGTTTTACTTATTGCAGAAATTATTATTCGTGTATAAACTCAATTTATGACAAAAAAGAAAAAACCGAAAAATTTACTTTGAACTTTAAGAAGAATTCTTGACAAAAAGTATGAAAAACAGATGTTAGGAAGAACATGTAAATCAATTAAAATAGATGATTATTCACAACAACAAATTTCGATCCACCAAGTAAAAATAACATTTGGCTTAAAAATTGATATTTGACTATTGACTGCCAGCTGTCGTCAATGGCTGTGAGTATTAACTACCCGTCTCCACTATCCATCAACTTGGTAAGAACAGCATGTCGCACATGAATTCTACTCGTGTAGACTGTTCATGCTCATGTTTCGTCCATGTGCTGCCATCGTTGTCTAAACATTCGTCTTAGCATCCATGTGCGCCATGATGTTGGCCATACAATGTATTTTCTGTATACAACCGAACGCCACAACAACAAAAATTGTGGTCAATCAGAACATGAACATCACCACGTATTCGCCACATACAAGAACGTGAACAAATTAATACCGTTGCTCTGCCGGCGTTATGGTCATGTCATGTTCAAATCGAAAGCGCATGGAGACGTGGGGTAAACGGCAGAAATTTCTGAAGAGATAGTGTGGTTACTATTAAGACATGTCAAATCAACCTGTCTGTGAACGTGGGTTCGATTCCCCGGTCATTCAAGAATGAAAAATTATCAATTAATTTTATTTCATTTCATGTTGTAAAATTTCTTTCTTCATAAAAATAATTTAATGAAAATTAAATTTGATGAACTTTAGCCTGATTAAAATACAGTAGTTTTGACTTAACTGCCTTTTATTTACGTGCACTTTTGACTTAGCTGCACAAAATTGATAATTTTTGGCATTTTTCTTTATAATCCCATACAAATTCCTTTTTTAAGTGCACTTTCTTTACCTGCACATTTAAGATAAGTGCCCAAAATTTTTGGCATTTTAAAATTATTTTCATACAAAAAATTCAAGTTAGCTGCACTTTGACTTAACTGCCCAAAATACATATTTTCTGTAATTATTCTTCAAAATCCTTGTTTACGTGCATTTTGGATACCTGCACATTTTTCGTATTTTTGGGCAGCTTTAAAATATTTTCATATAAAACATCAAAGTTAGCTGCACACATGAAAAAATATGGTGGCCACTTTTTCACATAAATATCCAATTTTAGCAGTTTATAAAATCTAAAATCGCAAACAAGTCAAGTTGGTATCATTATAATTCATTTATTTCGTTTGCATATATTTACATTTATGCATACGGGTTGTGGTTACAGCAACTTTACCACGATTATATGAAAGGAATAGCAAATCTTAGGTCTGGAACAGAATAAAGTAGTTGTAGTAGTATTTGAAGCTGACGAATGCTCTGTAGCGCAACAAAGTTCAAAATTTCGAATTTTGCGCTTCAACTCCAACGACTACTACAACTACGTTTTCTGTTGATACTACTTTGCAACTGCCGTTTTTAACTTTTGAGAGCTTGCAGCTCTATTCTTAACGTTGTACTACAGCGACTATTCTGTTCCACACTTTTTTGTTACCAATTTGGCTAGCTTGTTCATTATAAAAATGCGTAACAAATGTCTGTCTACAAGTTGTTTGAACGTCATTGTTTTTATCAATTTAATAATAAAACGTTGTTACTTCTCTTTCAAACACTTTACTTTAGCTGCACTTTTATGCAGGTAACCACAATTGCGTACCTGCACATTAAGGCAGCTAAATACATTTAAGATAGCTGCATTTTTGATTTACCTGCACAAAAAATCGTGCAAAGGAGATTGTGCAGCTAAGTCAAAAGTACTGTATAAAAATTTAGATTAAACATTTTCGCAATTTTAAATTTATCAAAATTATGCCTCTAGGCTGGTTTAAAAGAGAAAAGCAACAAAGCTTTAGTGAAGATTTGACGATCCATTAACACCTAATTTCGACGCACCATGCAAAGGGATGCCGATCAGACATAAGCTTTCTTTTGGGCTAAAAAAAGTATCAATTAACAAAAAAAAAAAATTCGAAAGATTAAAGAAAAAGCTATCTTATTTGTTTGAGACAGATTTTGCTACACCAATAGGTAATAAGTTACATGGATGAGAAAGAACAATTGTTATAGCAAAATATATCTTTAAATCGGTACATTTTGAAAAATTTAGATATGACTATGTTGCAATTAAGGAGCGATATGTTTAGGTATCTCCTGTTTTTAAGACTTGTTCATGGACAATGAAACTTTACTGGCTGCATCTTATTTTGAATTAATGTACTTTATTAACTCTTCACTTCACTAAATGTAATAATTATCAACTGTTGCACTGCCCATTCTGCTTTTAGTAGATTTATTGCATCAGGAGACATTGATTTAAATACATGTACTCACTTCTTGTAATTGATCTAATCCACAACCCATCCACAGATGCTAATTTTTAGAGAATAGAAAACTGAATTTCAAAGTATAAATAGCTATTTTCTGAAATGATGAGGAATTTTTTATTTCCCGGGAAATCCCGGGAAAACGGGAAATAAAATAATTGAAATTCCCGGGATTTCCCGGAAATTCCCTACAAATGATTTCCATTGGATTCTATCTTCAGCGAATTCTATCATTTTGCTTCTTTTTATGTCATTTTGGCTGTGCTAAGCTTGTTTTCTATTTGAGGCCATGTGTTTGCAGCTCTTCCCCGACGTCTGCTGCCCTTGGGATGGTGTTCAAGAGCCTTTCTTGTAACATCATGATGGATTGTCCTGAACGTATGAACCAAACAGTTCATTTTCTGTACGTATGTCGGTAGTAATAAAGTTTTGTTTTGTTGTGCTTTTTTTTTGCCAGAGATCATTATTTGATATTATTTGGGCCCAGAAAACACTCGCTATATTCTACGCAAACAGCGGTTAACAAAGAATTTAATAGAATTTGTGTCTTCTCTACTGACATTCCACGTTTCGCAACCATATAATAACACTGAACTTACGTTCGAATTAAAACGTTTGATTTTCGTGCGTAGAGTTAGAGCAAAATAATATCGGAAAATTCCCAAATATTTCCCGAAAAGTTTTGTCTGCCTTCATATAATTTTGAACAACTTGAATCAAAGAGTCGTGTTCGGTTTTTTTTTTAAACACCATAAATTTCGTTGCGTTCGGTTCAGCTCATTAGTGTTTGTTCATTTCTGTTGTGCTTAGCGCCATTTTAGCTGGCAAAAAAAACCAAACATTTTATACAAAAACAAAATACACATACAAAAAAAAAAACAAAAAGCCGGCAAAGAAATTTTACACAAACAAAACATATACACAATACAATACACACACTGTTTGTATCTAAAACAGATGGCGCTAGAAACATAGTTTTTGCACGTGCCGTTACAACCAAGTACTATAGTACAAGAGTAGTGTTAACTCCTCATTATCTCATAATAAGTAGTCGGGGGTTACACCACTTCTGCGCTGATAGTCTCAATTGTTCTATTTTGTAACGAAGAACAGAACATTATATAATGTTCGGCACTTTCTTGAAAATAGTTACGAACGGTATTAAGGGTTGTGTTTTTCAATACAAATGAACGCTAAATAATGTTCTGTTTATTTTCGAAGACTGCTTTTTAAACTAAAGGCACTTTTAATAAACACTTTTTCAAAATGTTCTTTGTTTAAAACTTGCCTTTCTTTTTTAAAACATTATTTTTTAAGCATTCAGTTCTCCTTACAGATCCTTTAATAAATTAGTTAAGGTATTTTTTATTTCCTTTCTTAACTCCCTCAATCAATGTTTTTAAAAATAAATTTAGGCAAATTTAGTTTTCCTAGAGGGAAAAGAAAGAATTAAGGATGCCTTCTAAAAGGAATCTGTTCTCCTTCTTTTGGATATACAAGGCCTGCTCGCTCCATTTTATACTCATATCTTTTTTGTACACGTTATCGTTGCGGGGTAGGCCTTCCGCTCTCGCTTCTTTCGCTGTTACATAAGAATGGTAACTGGATCAAAAAAAAAAATAATTGTTTTGCATTGGCAAAATAAAATAAAAAATGTTACTCCTCCTCTTCTCCCTTCTCATAGAATTGAATGTGTATCTTATCTTTAATACGAAGAGTCGAGGCCTTCTATGAGGCATTCTTTAGAAGAATAGTAATTGAATCAAAAAAAATTTTAACAGGTCTTTTAAAAGGCCTGAAGTAAGAAGGACTTCTGAGTTTTCCCGCTAGGATATTTAGAATGCATACAACGCATACAATCACAAAATGTAAAAGTATGAGTTGCTTATGCCCAGCGGGAAAACTCAGAAGACCTTCTTACTTCAGGCCTTTTTAAAGGCCTGCTTAAAAGATTTTTTGATTCAATTACTATTCTTATCTAACTGCTAAAGAAGGCCTCATAGAAGGCCTCGGCTCTTTCGTATAAAAGATAAGATACACCTTCCACACTTGCTTCTATGAGAAGGGAGTAGAAAAGGAGTAACATTTTTTGTATTGTTTTTTTGCACAAGCAAAATCAATTTTTTTTTATCCCGTTACCCTTCTTATATACCTGCTGAAGAAGCGAGAGCGGAAGGCCTTCTCCGCAATGACAACGTGTGTAAAAAAGATATGAGTATGGAATGGAGAAAGAAGGCCTTGTACATCCAAAAGAAGGGGTACAGAGGCCTTCTAGAAGGCCTTCCTACTCCTTCTTTTTCCCGCTGGGTGGTTGTTTTAATAGAATTTGGTCCTACTGTGTTGCATTTCTTTAGAATTTTCAATAACGTTCTCTTTAGAAAATGTTGCTCTTTATTAAGTATAAAAACTTACTCTTTATTTCTGATTAATTAACAAACACTTGTCCGATCTTTTCTTTTAATTATCTCTTTTTTCAAATCGCAAAAATTTCATCAAGTTTGTTTTTTTTTAATTTGTTTTCAAAACGAAAAATACACATTAAAATAAAATTTCTACAAAATTAAATTTAAATCGAGTCAGTCAGTCTAAAACGAACTGTTGTAACGAACGGTTTTATTTAAAAAAAATAATCCGCAAACGGAAATCAAATTAAAATAAAATTCTAGAGAAAAGAAAGAGATTTCAAATATTTTCTGAAAATTTTAGCAATAAAAAGAAAACGAAGAAAAAGTAGATACCAAACCAGTGTATAAAAGTTTTCGCAAATTAAAAAAAAAAAAAAAATAATAAAAATTCAGCAAAAAAGAAAACAAATTTGAATTTCTAATTGAAATTGTCTTAAATACACTTCCTAAATCTATTTTTTTCCTTTTTTTTATTTTAAATAAATTTAAATAATAAAAAGAATTTGTTTTGTTCGTTGGGTGAATCTGTTTATTTATAAATATATGTGATCATCAAAAGTATATTTTTAAAATAGAGTTAAATAATTTAGTTTAAAAGAAATATAACAAGAAAAACTTTTGAAAAGTTTCTGTTGAAATTAATTTCATTTCAATTTGTTTTTGCTTTAAAAAAATTTAAAAAAACCCCTTCTTAACGAGTCAAAAGGTCAATTTCATTCTAAAATAATCAAGAAAAATAATTTAAATTAAAAAAAAAAAAAATTAATACATAATACGAAAAGTTTATTTAATTTAATTAAAAAAAAAACATTGTGTTACAACAATAGAGCAAGTTTTGTAAAAGAGTAAAGAGAGCTTGTGATGAAACAGGAAACGAAGAGTCGGTTACTTTTTTACTAATAACTTTAAAGTTTTGTTAAAATTTTTTTTTTTTTTTAACTTTTCAAATTAAGAAAATAAAAATAAAAAATTAATTTTTATAAAAAATCGCCATGAGTTATAAACTTCGCACTTATGTGAGCTTAAATTTTTTTTGCTTTAATTCAATGTGAAATGTGTGTGTGTGTTTTCTGTTTTTAATTTTGTGTAATTTTTAGCTTTAAAAAGACATTAAGAATTTTTCAGAAAACAAAAAAACACAAATTTCGCAAAAACAATCCATTCGATAAATTCTTAATTAACACACAAGCGTCAATGACATCAAACACAAACCACCTGTTGCCTGAAAGCGTTTAATTCTTAAGCCTTGTTAAGAAATTACAATAACAACAGCAAAAGTAAAAGCTGTTAATTACTAAAGAAAAAGTACGACTTTATTATATTTATACAGTACTTGCAAAGTAAACAGGACTTTGTTATAAAACATTACCCTACAACAACACAATAAATTAAAATTTAACAGTAAGTCTGGGTTCACACTATGAAAGTTTTTTTTTCAGAAAGTCTGAGTTTATTAGTGAGAGGAAAACATGCTTTTCTTCTCCTCTCTCTCAACCATAATCCCAGACTTTCTGAAAGCCAACTTTCATTGTGTGAACCCAGACTAAATAAAAAAAGATCAAAATTTAGTTTAGAGCAGTTCTGTCACGTAGTCTAGGAGAAATCTTCTTTTTCCCCTTTCACAACAAAAGAAAATTGCAAATGCAAATTTTAAGAAAAAAAAGTTATTACATATTTTTCAATAACTTTATATATGTAGTAATTACAAGGGCAAGTCAGAAAAAAAATTTAATAATGCAAAAAAAAAACCCAACAAAATATGCTCCAAAATATGCAAGGAAAAGCATGAACATGCAAAAAATATATTAAATCCATATCTTAGAAATACAGGATAAAAATGGACGACGTACCTTTTGCATAGGGTTTGTGTCTGTAATAACTTAAATTGCAGTTTGGAAGGTAATTTTATCCCACGTTAGTGCTGGTTTACACTCTTCAATTTTTAGCCATCAAGTCTTGAGCTTTTAGGAGAGAAGGGAAAAGAGAATGGTATTTCTTTTCCTCCTTCCCCCAAAAACTTAAGAATTGTCGGCTTAAGGCCGCTTTAGCCGACCGTAAATGTAATTAAATGCAATGTAACGTACCGTAACGTACTGTAAGCTCGTTTGTGCACTTATAGAACATGTAAGAACGTGTCAGCTGTTTTTCAAAAACATTAACAAAAAAGAGAAAAGTGATGAGAACTAAAAGTGTTGAAATGGTGACCGCTTTGAAGAAAAAGTACCAAGTGATTTAAATAGCATTAAAACGGTATTTCTTGTATGTTTATATAAATAAATAAATATTTGATATTAATATTACAGATTTACAATAAACAAATATGTATTATGTATAGCATATTCGTACACATGTTCTTACATTATTTTCAAAATGTGCATACACAAAACAAGGTTTTGATCCCATTAAAAACCAGACTTTTTATTGTTTGGGGATATGTATGCATTTGTTTATTTTATACATCCAAACATATATTTGTATAAATGAAAATATGAATGGATTGTAACTTATTTTGTCAAAAGTCCACAGATATTATTACTAAAAAAATGTACCAAAGAAAAAGAGTGATTTTACCCGCATTCCATTTAAAATACAAGCAGCCCATCACTATCTACAACTGTCACGTAATCTCGTAATGAAATTCTATTTTCTACAGGTTGGCACGTTACGGTAAAGTGACATTACAGTCAGTTAAGCAGTTGCATTGCTTTCCATATAACAGAAACGATCAGCTGTTTACATTACATTTACATTTCTACATTTACGGTCGGCTAACAGGGCCTTTAGACTTGAAGAGTGTTTACCAGCACTTAGTGCTCAGTTAGCCAGGAATAACAGTAACGTTGCAAAACAGCTTCTTCATTTTGTTGCATGTAATGCTGGGTACAGACAGTGCAATGTACATCAATGCAATCTCAAAATATCAAAACGTGTTGATGTTGATGAAATCTCGAATGAATAAAAATGAATTTAATTTGCTAGATTGTATAAATGCATTGCATAGTGTGTACCCAGCATAAAGCAATTAGAACGACAAAAGTTAACAGTAAAATCCCAATAAAGTATTGAGCTTCAAACGAAGCAGGTTTGTAAGGGAGAAATGTCAGAGTTTCGCTTACCATCTCGCTTACGGAAGACATGAATTTTATATGGCGATTTCCCACTTTGAAGCAATAATTTGTGACACAAAAAGCGCTTTGTTCAACGCATATAATTATAAACTCGCTATAACACTTTTTTATCGCCTTATTTCGTTTTCCTTGTTTATAAGCCATTTCGAAAAAAACAATGGATTGTAAAATTTTTATTTAGTACTGATTTATTTTCATCTAGCTTGTCAGATTTCGCCTTATTGTGGTAAGGCGTTATCGTTAACTCGTGAGTCGTTTTTTTTAATAGATGAAAAAACACAAGTTGTATGTTACTTTAATCTATCGGGTGATTTTTTTAGCTATTATCTTTTTGGCAACACTGGTTTAAACAGCTGACGCAAGTTTTATGTTTTGTTTCACTGTCAAACATTTTCAGTTTGGTCTATAATTTAACCATGAATCATCTTACAAACGAACAAAGCTTGCAAATTATTGAATTTTATTATCAAAATGCGATCCACTTTTTTATCAAAAAATTGTGTTCAGCGACGAAGCTCATTTTTGGCTCAATGGGTACGTAAATAAGCAGAATTGTCGACTTTGTAGTGAAGATCAGCCAGAAGCATTGCTACCAATGCATCCAAAAAAAGTCACAGTTTGGTGCGGTTTATGGGCTGGTGGCATCATTGGACCGTACTTCTTCAAAGATAATGCGAATCGTAACGTAACTGTGAATGGTGAGCGCTACCGTGAGATGATATCCAACTTTTTTTGCCCAAAATGCAAGAGCTTGACTTGCATGACATGTGGTTTCAACAAGACGGTGCCACATGCCACACAGCACGCTTAACAATGGACTTATTGAGAGGCGAGTTCGGTGAATATTTTATTTCACGTTCGGGACCGGTCAATTGGCCGCCTAGATCGTGCGATTTAACGCCTTTAGACTATTTTTTGTGGGGCTATGTTAAAGCTCATGTCTATACAAACATGCCCGCTTCAATTGACGCATTGGAAGACAACATTGAAGCATTTATTTATGAGATACCGGCCGAAATGTTGAAAAGAGTATGCCAAAATTGGACTAAGCGGATGGACCATTTGAGGCCAACATTTGCATGAAATAATCTTCAAACATTAAATTATATGGACCGTACTATCGATTCAAATAAAGATTTCATGCCTTTTTCTGAATTTTATGTGTTTTTTTTAACTTTCCTATAGCTCTTAAAATATCACCCATTATTACAAAAACCACTCACGTGTTAACGACAAGGCCTTACACAATAAGATCGAATTTTTGTACTCAGTGAAATTTCTAAAATCGGTTAAATATACTAAATTAAAATGTAACACCCCCAGACGGTTTGCTTTTATTATCAAGCTCCAAAGCTTATTATTCTTGGATTTCAAAACTTCTTCTTTTAAACTCCCCATTTAAGTTTTTCTTCTTCGATGCTCAGCCAACAAAAATCCTGAAAAAGGTCTCATAAAAAACAAAAGTGCTAGGGGTTTCCGTGACAACAGATAGTTTTGAAAGCGGTCGCGGTGTTTTTTTTTATTTTTCTATCTGTCAGTCTAACGACTTAAATGAGTTTAATAGTATGTTCACATTTGGCTTCTTAAACGCGTTTAAGCAGTTCAAACATGATTAAGCTCTAATCACTTCAAAATCGAGATGATTACCAATACATTGAAGTGATTTGTTAATCACTTCAAATTGACATGATTACAACTAAATCACTTCATAAATCACATAGAATCCACTGAACATACCTCAAATGTAGAATCGCCAACATGATCGTGTAAAACCGGCCAAGATTTCTGCTTAATGTTTTTATTTTTTTCCTTAAATAATTCATAAATTTTCATAATTTCATCATTAAAATGATTAAAATAATCTTCTGATAACTTTATAAAAGTGTTTTATCCATTTTTAATACTTTAAAGAAATATAAATTTGTTTGTTGTTTTTTTGTGTGTTTGTTGTGTGTTTTTTTTCTTAATCATCTGTCATCTTAATCATCTCAAATGTAATGTGAACGGCTTTGATTAGCTAAATCAACATTTTGCTTAAACGCGTTTAAAAACCTAAGTGTGAACTTAGCATAAGCTATTGACTGCATCTGTTTATAACCCTCGAGAATGCGTGTTAAGCTGAGGGTGTCCACACCACGCGTTCAATTCGTTGATGCGTTTATGCATCTGTCAAAAAAGTATGATTAGTGTAAAATCGCATTGACAAGTTACATACGCAATGAACGCATGGAGTATTTAGAATTTTCTTTCTAATTTTGCTTGCCTCTTAAAAGAGGTCAAAAAGGTTTTAAACCTATAAAACGCGTGGTGTGGACCTCCAACTTTAGTGTTGTTTGCAATGTGACCAGACCTTAAAATTGTAAACAGATTAATCTGGCATTAGACAATGCAAAAAAATTCTAAAAATAATTAAAAAAGTTGCTGACATTTTTTCAAGATTCTTGTTAAAAATTTATTGACAAAATGAAATTTTATTAAAAACATAGTAAATTTTAGTGACTCATTTAAATAAATTAAAATATTTAAACAAGTGGTTTGATTTAACAAAACAAAATCTAAGATACATACCACTATAACTACATATGTAAAAGCTGCCTTCATGCAGCATGCACAGAGAAAAATTTTCTAAAGTAATCAATTTCGTTTCTTAAAAAAAGAAAATCCAAAATCTAAAAATAATTTCTTGATTTTAACTTATTTTGTTCGTATGTATTTAGTAAAATTTTTTTAAATAAAGAAACATTTTGCTTAAACCAAGCCACGCATATACTTAGAATAAGTAGTTTTTGGCTTGAACTTTGCGCGCTGACAATCATCCAGCCGAACGGACGGGCATGGTTCCGTCGTCTTAGAAAGCGATTTTGAGTCGATCTATATACTAGAAGCAATAATTTTATATATTAAAAATATCAGCACTAACGCATAATTCCCTCTTCACTATTGTGGTGTGAGTATACAATTTTTTTAATAAAATGCTAAAAGGAAATTTTGCAGCTAAATAAAAATATTTAATTCTAAATTTAACTGCAAATATGGTCACACTGATATTCAACACGATGGTAAATCAAAAGTAGAAGAGAGAGAGAGAGAAAAAGACAATAATAAAAGTTCAGTTATTTAAAAAATTCAATACAAATTATCATTTAAAAAATGGTTTATTTGCTATTTGATAAAATTTGTTTCACAACTTTTTACCACCCTGTCAAAATAACCAATTTTCAAGCGGCACTTTCATATACAACTGTCAAATCCAATTTATTCAAGATTAAAAAAAAATCCACGCAACTTTTGCTTAAATATTTATGTATCTATGTATAAACATACGTATGTATGTATGTATGTTTATTATAAAAAAATATGAATAAAAATAAAAAAAAAAAAAAATAACAAACCCATAAGAAAAATAAAGATATTTAAATATTTTCGCACGAAATCAACTCTAAAATTGGTACATTTCCCAAAAACCAAAAAAGAGAAAAAATAAAATGTAAAAATATTTTTAATTAATAATGATATTTCACCACCACCCAGCTAAAAAGAACAACAAAACTTTATTTTCCAAAAAATATTTTAATTATTGCCACTTAATATTGTTAAAATCTCTTGTCTCAAAGGCCTCTCGTGAGTGCACAGTGGCATGCAAGCAATAAAAATATAGATTAATTATTGTTGTTTTTCTTATAAGCTTAAGATAATGATTATGACAGTATAAAAATATAAAAGTTTGGCAATTTTTTGCTATTCTGTATAACAAAATGCTTTAAAACAGAGAGCTCGAGCAATAAAGTTATTAAAAACAATAATTTAATGATCGTATATTTTTATTTAAGCTCTAGGTCTTTTTTTACTAAAATTTAAATATTTGTTTATTTAATTATTTTCAATATTTCGCCAATCATTGGTTAGGCTTACAAAGATTATTTAAAAATCACTAAATATAATTAATAATTTAATTTGATAAGTACGAAAATATGTAGTTAAAAGTTTGTATTCCTTTAGTACCCTGCTAATTTACAAAAAAAAAATTTAACAAAAAAAATGCTTAACACGGCGGAGGAATTTCGCATTCATGTTGGCGCGGGGGTGTTTACGTGAAGGTTGACATTGAAAAACGCTTCTTCTCATCTTGATGTGGTTTCCGCTCGCATTTTACTCAACATGACGTTTTTTTTTATTTTTTAAATTCATTATTGTTTTATTTCTATTCCTCTAGAATTGTAACAATTTCTTTCAAAAGCATCTGTGTTTCTAAGTGTATGTTTGTATCGATGTATATAATTTTGATATTTTATAGACACTTTCACATAAAGAACTTTATCATTCAGACAGATTGAAAAATTTGAAAACAACAATCATCATAAAGACAATTTACAAAACAGAAACATGGCCAATCCTAAAGCACCTTGGCCCGTACGCAAGGGAATCTTTCGCTCGAGTGGTCAATCCGACTTTATACCTACTCGCTCACCTAGTCCCATTGTGGAAATGCCACTCTCGCCGCCTCCAGTAATGAATAATCATCGAGCATCTTCTTTAAGTCGTTTTGACAACAATTGTCCGCTCTCTCCTCCGCCCCAGCCGATACAAGTTATACAAGGTCCTGTGGGACCCATAATGACAACAGCTGCCTCTATGACAAGTAGTGGCAAAAGTACACAATCATCATCATCATCTTCACAGTCTGCCACAGCATCTTCACAATCCTCATCATCTTCGCAAAGTGCGTCTTCGTCAGCTCAAAATAAAATGTCCCAAGCGTCCGCCGCCTCTGCCTCATCATCAGCTCGTATGTCAGCCTCTGCGAGCAGTGCCTCGCGTTCTGTACGTAAAAACTCTTTACCTCCCAATTTCCAACAATACAGTTGTTCCTCCTCTTCACAACAACAGTCAGCTTCCACAACAGCGCACAATCATCATAATCAAACACCCATACCAAAAAGTTCCTCGCCAGTAAATTTTAAAAATATACGACAAATTCCCATAGAAGTTGAACAAAATAAGGTTAGAATGGAAGCGAAGATGTCAAAAAGGGGATGTTGTGATAAATGTAGAGGGAAAACCGGGGAATATTCCATAAAACTATAAAAGACTTTAAAATAATTCCTATTGCTTATTGAAGATTTTATCCTGTCTGAATAACTTTAATAATTCTTTTATAACAAAAACTTTTGATTTTACCTTTTTATTCGACCGTCACAGATCTCTAGCAGCTCCCACTCAAAGAACCTTGAAAATTAAAAAAAAAACCTTTAAATCATTTCTACATTTATCACACCATCCTCGTAAAAATAACAGTTTCTCAAATTCATATTGTGTAAAATGTTCTCAAATAACAGACCTTTTCTCAAACTAATCTTAAAGTTTTCTCTTCTTAAAATCATTCCCAAAAAAAATTTTCTAATAATTATCTGTCTTTATTATCTCTTTTTTATAGGAAGCTCTCTCTTTGCGTGCCGGAGATGTCACCCAACAAGCCAGCAATAATGTGGCCGCTGCAAGTATTAAAGTTCAAAGTGACAACTTTTCGGCTGACAAAAAGGCCATCTCGCAATCGCAACAGTCACAGACAATGACCTCGAACGGAATTATCAGCCAGGAGAAACATGTCTCTTCAGCAGCCCAAGCGAATTACAGTATGACCAGCAAAGGTGTTTCCAGTTCAGGTGGCAGTACAATGATCTCTTCCTCTTCACAAATGTCCACCACAAATGGTAATCTTTTCAAATTGGCCGATTTCCGTTTGGACGACCTCATGCAGTTGAGTGCTGGCAGCGGTCAAAAGGATATAGAACAGGCCATTAGCAAGTACTCCAATATGTTAACATCGTGTGTCAACTCCCTGCAAGATAAAAAAGCCACTTCGGAAGAGACTTTGTTTTTGGATAAAATAAATGAAGTTATACGAAAAGCCTGGGCTGTGCCCACTCATGGCCATGAGTTGGGCTATAGTTTGTGTAACTCTCTGCGCAGTAGCGGTGGTTTGGATTTGCTCATGAGAAATTGTGTGCAAGGAGACATGCCAATAAAATTCTCCTCAGCCAAATTGCTCGAACAATGTTTAACCACCGAAAATCGTACTCATGTTGTAGACAATGGTTTGGATAAGGTTGTGAATGTGGCCTGTGTATGCACTAAGAAACAAAGTACTGAACATTCTCGAGTGGGTACTGGTATTTTGGAGCATCTCTTTAAGCATTCTGAGGGCACTTGTTCGGATGTCATTAAACTGGGCGGCTTGGATGCTGTGCTTTTCGAATGTCGTACCAGTGATGTTGAAACTTTAAGACATTGCGCTAGTGCCTTGGCCAATCTATCCTTGTACGGTGGAGCGGAGAATCAGGAAGCCATGATTTTGCGCAAGGTTCCCATGTGGTTGTTTCCTCTAGCCTTCCACAATGATGACAACATTAAGTATTATGCCTGTTTGGCCATTGCAGTTCTAGTCGCCAACAAAGAAATAGAAGCTGAAGTTTTGAAATCCGGCTGCTTGGATTTGGTAGAGCCTTTTGTGACCTCACACGATCCCTCGGAATTCGCCAAGTCAAATTTAGCCCATGCTCATGGTCAAAGTAAGCATTGGCTACAACGCCTAGTGCCTGTGCTTAGTTCAAATCGTGAAGAAGCCCGCAGTTTGGCAGCTTTTCATTTCTGCATGGAGGCGGGTATTAAACGGGAACAAGGAAACACTGAAATATTCCGGGAAATAGGAGCTATTGAGGCCCTCAAAACAGTAGCCAGTTGCCCCAATGCCATAGCCTCGAAATTCGCTGCTCAAGCTTTGCGCCTTATAGGTGAAACAGTGCCCCACAAATTATCGCAACAAGTGCCCTTATGGTCTGTAGAAGATGTCCAAGAGTGGGTAAAACAAATCGGTTTTGGTCAATTCGTTAAACAGTTCGAAGAATCCCAGGTCGATGGTGATCTGTTGCTTAAACTCAACGAAAATAATCTACGTGATGATATTGGTATTTTAAATGGCATCTTGCTTAAACGTTTCGAACGTGAACTACAAAATCTCAAACGTATGGCTGACTACTCATCGAAGGATACCGCCAAATTGCATCATTTTCTCTCGGAAATTGGTCCAGAATATTGTACCTACACTTACTCAATGGTTAATGCTGGCATTGATAAGAATTCGCTACCACAGCTTAATGAGGACATGCTTATACAAGAGTGTAGCATTAAGAATTCCATACATAGACTGCGCATTTTAAATGCGGTTAAGAGTTTGGAAAACACCATACTCTCCTCCTCAGAAGACAGTATGGCTAAGACCTTGGACGTTTTTGTTAGTTATAGACGTTCAAATGGTTCGCAATTGGCTAGTTTACTTAAGGTAAGTATGATTTATTTTCCCTAAATACTCTTAAAACTGATTGTCTTTGTAACTTAAGGTCCATCTTCAATTACGTGGCTTCTCCGTCTTCATAGATGTTGAGCGCTTAGAGGCTGGCAAATTTGACAATGGTTTGCTAAACAGTATTCGTCAAGCGAAAAATTTTGTTTTAGTATTAACACCAAATGCTCTCGAACGTTGTGTCGAAGATAATGAATGCAAAGATTGGGTGCATCGAGTAAGTGTTCTGGAAAAGCCGCAAATCGTACGTCGTTGCAAAATGTCTTAAATATGGTATTTTCTCGTTTTTTTTTTATAGGAAATTGTTGCTGCTTTAAACTCAAATTGCAATATTATACCCATAATTGATAGTCAGTTTTTTTGGCCTGAACCTGAGAGATTACCTGAAGATATGCGCAGTGTTTGTCATTTTAATGGTGTGACGTGGATTCACGACTACCAGGATGCCTGCATTGATAAGTTGGAAAGGTAAATTGTTGTGTATTTGAATGTGGGCTTTAAGTTCAAATGGGATGACTTTTTGGATTTGTTTAAACGAATCACTAATCGAGACTAGAATAGTTAAAATCTGGGATTATACAATTCATATTGAAAAGCATGTGGATGGAGAAGACCTAAAGGGAACTTGTTTGGAGCTGTTTATTGTGCTTATCAATGTGATGTGAAGACGTTGATCATTTTGCAATTGCCCTGGACAATCTATGCTTGTATGGTGGTGTGAAAAACTAGGATGCTTCGAATCAAAATTCAGGCCGCATTCCAAAGATCAAATAGAAGTATTCTACACTTTACAAAGGGTTTAGTTAATGGAAGTTAAAAACATTTGAGTGGAGAGCTCCCATAACCATTATGGTTTCAAATCCGCTTACCCACTGAATGCTTCTCAGTGAAACTGATTGGACGTAGATTGCTTTGTCTACCGTTTATTTGATTTAGTTCTGAACAGCTGATCCGAATAATTTATGAAGTCTTCTGACAGAAATATTTCAATTCAATCCGGGAATATCGACTTAACTTGTTACCTAAATGTATGATTACATGTCTTCCAAGTTGAAGCCAGACCAAAGTAAGATGTGTTGGCAAATTGCCATCCAAATGCTTCCATTTTACATATTGGACTTAAGTTGAGCTTGATTTCCAGATTATCAAAATACTCTAATAATTTTCTTTAAAAATTTTTTCTAAAGCCTACAACTTCAGCATCCCCTTTGAAACTTCTCCCAAAGTATTTAATAATATGTGTTATTGTTTTGTATCTTTTTCATTTGCATCTAACTAAAGAATAGTGACAAAAAGTCTAAGCAATCGTTCAATGGTATGAGAGGTGAAAATTCGGTATTTTTTTAAGATTCAAAAAAAGTTAAATAATATTTAATAAAAAAAAGAAACATGGAAAAAACTAAACTCTAAAAAAGCAGAGTCTTTTCTTTTATTAACTTTCATTGAGTCCAAAAAAAAGTACTGAATTTCTATTGAATTCTCAATACCCCATCCACCCCTTTAATATTTAACTTAATATATTTCTAACTTAACTACTTTCAGATTTATGCGCGGCGAAAAGAATATTGATCGCATCACAGCTATGACACCAGGTACGCCTAGTTCGACGGTGAATTACCAAAGAATGCACAGCAACGATTCGGACTATAGTGTGTGCGGCAGCAATGCTGGCAGTAATTGTGGTGGCAGTGGCGGCAACGGTGGATCAACGAATGGCGGCGGACAAGGTGGGACACAAAATACGATCACACCCTCAAATACAGGACGATCCAGTGTTGATTGACTGGATTGTCCTCTAAGTAATAATCAATTGAAAACAAATGATAATCCATCTTCGAATATTATTGATAATGTTAGCAGTAGTAGTTGTGCTCGTAGTAGCAATAGTAGTTCTAATAGAAATTTCAAGACTCTCAATTCTCCCTCATCTATTCTAAAGACTAAATTAAAAACTAAATTATTGAATGGAGCTGCACACTGCAGTCTTCCATCTAGTAGTAGCAGTTTATTTAATAGTTATTTATCAAATCAAAATTCAAAAGCCCTCAAAATATTTACTGATAATAATTTAATTAATACTAATCACAAACTAGCAGCTAATCACCAGGCAAATAGATACCGGCAATCAGCATCACCGGCTCGTCAGCGTTTGGTGTCGGGCGGAGGAAGTTTGTTAAGCAGTTCGGGTAAATTGGGCAGCACAGGCAGTCAGTTGAGTGTGTTCGGCCGTAATTCCAAACGTAGTATGTTGCCTCCATATCGCACTCATCAGACGTCGGTTCAGAAGGTTTTGCCGATTGGAGGATCCATGCAAAATGTCTCGCCTTTGGCTTATAAGCCACCCAGAAGAAGTTCGGCTGTGGGCATTTGTAATGAAAATAAAGAGAAATCTTTACCTAACTACAAAAGCCATAGTGTAGATGAGTTGCTGGACAATAGTGAGAGTACGGACAAAAAAATTGCTGAGGCAGCAGCATTAGTTTCAGCTGGCAGTTTGGCTTTAACTAATGTTAGTTCAACTAGTACTCTACAACCGAATGACGACTATAACTGTTCGGTGGGTTCGATTACAAAGTTAAAAAATAGTCCAGTATTAGTAGCCCGCCGTGAGAAATCAGCCAATTTGCCACCTATAAATCCTCAGCATCGCAAATCTCGCAGCCTCGATCATTTTTTGGATGAACAAACTTTGGCTGCCATTATAGTGCCTCCCTCTCCCACGGACGGTACACAAAGTATGCAAAATCTTGCCACACCTATGACTCCCGAGCCCATACGTTCTAGTATAGCTAAAGCCATTAATGGCTTACCGGCGCGTGCCGCCTCAGTACGAGACTCTAAATCAGTAACACCCGATCGTGTGACTGCCCTGCGCCAGAATCCCTCTAATCGCCAGAGCCCAGAAGGTATTAGTTCCACTGAAGATGAACGTGAAGACAGCCAAAGCGTTAAGTCGGTCAATTCGGCCCACATCAAATCCTCCGCCCCCAAAAGCCAAACAAGAGCAGCAGCCCATATCCATCGAGGCCACAGTGCAAGTAGCAATCGAGTGAGTGGCGGCGAACAAGCGAATCGGGTATCGAAAACAACCTCCAGCAGTTCTTTGGGTTCAACAAACGGCTCTTCAAGCCCAAACAATAAAACCATATTCAATCGAACCATGAAAAAAGTTCGATCGCTGATTAAAAAGTAAGCATCATATTTTAACCAAACCAAAATCTCTTTCTATTTCTAACTACATACCTCTCTTATACTCTTTTAAATCTCACCTTTTCACTTATTAACATAATGCCTTAAGAAATAGACATTGAGGTCCAATTAGACGTAGCATAAACATAATGCCATATCCGTTACCATAGCCATAGAAACCAAAGTTTAATTGGTTTGCATGGTTATGGCGTTATGGAAAGTCACCTATAATCAAATACAGTGTTGCCCATAAGGTTAGTTCAACTAGCTGTTTTATATGGTTATGTTTATGTCACGTTTAATTTAAGCTTTCTCATTCGAATAAATTCACCACCATTTTTCAACAATTAGAGAAAATACATTCGTGTGTGGTTGCCCTTATAAATGTTACACACCCTTCATGTTTCATTAAAGGACTTTTTCCTTTTTTTTATGTTCGCTGGGTTATGGTCGAGTTTACAATTTTTGTTATAGCCAAATTCATGTAGACATGGCTTAGTTTAGAGCTGTATAGTTTTCACATTTATTTTGTTATGAAACCCGATTGTTAAATTTTTAAATGGGATTACAGTAAACTAAAGCGTTTTTAAGTTTAATTAAAAAAATAAAAGAAAATTGTTTAAGATTTAATACGATTAAAAACTCTTATGTTTTAGAACAAATTATTGAAAATATTTTTGATTATTCTTATTCTCTTTTAAATTAGTTCTTGTTTAATTCAAGTTCCGTTACAGATCAGTGCCTGTTTAGTTCAGTCCTAGTTCAGTTCAAATTCAGTTCGATTTCAGCTCATGTTTATTTTTTGTTTAGTTCTAGTTCAGTTCTAGCATTGTTTTAGTTCAGTTCTGTTCTATTTTAGATCTAGCTGTTTTCTAGTTCAGTATAATTCTGATTCAGTTAAGAGTAAGTTCTAAATCATTTCTGGTTCTATAAAAAACACTTACTCTTATTTAGAATAAATTTTCTTAACGGCTCCAGATTTAAAAACGTTTTGATTTAACTTAATCTCTCTTTATTATAGAAATTGTGCCTTAAATCCTTCTTTAAACTAAATTAATAGAAATAGTACAAATAAAGTGCCTAATAAAAAGGTTAACTAACGACCTAAAACAATAACAATAATACATAATACAAATTAGAATCTCATTTTAAAAAAGTCATAGCTAACATTTCCTCTCAGACAAAAGCACTCGTTAAAAGCATTCCATAATTTTGTACAAAAAACACAACTCTGCTTACACTCTTTCTCTCATTAACGGTTTTTAATCTTTTGCTGTTAAAACTACCAAAAACTGTTCTCTTGGCTTGAAAAATTAACTGTTTTCTTCTGAAAAATTAAATTTAAATAATCCATCTACCAAACCAGCACCCGATAATAAACCGAATAAATCTATTTGCCTTGTGATTAGTTTGAATCTAATCAAAATTTTATCAGCTAAAGAGTTTTTTGAATTCTTTGGCTTTCCCATGAATTTTAAAAAATATAATTAAAAATTATTTAAACAAATTAAAGTTTAATGAATGACTGTTAAAGATTCTTTTTAAATTTAGTTTAAGTTTTTTGTAAAGTTTTTTTTTTAATTGTACCGTCCTTAACGCAAAATTGATAACTATAAAAATAGAACAAAAAAAAAAAAAACTAAATTGTTTAAATAATTTAAATTTGTTTTGATTTTTTAATGACATTGTTAAAACACGCTAAAAAAGTTAAACTTTTGTTTTATGTTTTAAATTTAAATTCCCTTAAAGGAATGAAATTTTTATCTGTTTACAGAATTACTTTATTGTAAAAAATAATATTAATTTTTGTATTTTTTCCACTTCTTTATAATTTTTATTATATTACTAATTGTAATTAAATATAAAAAATAAAACAAAACAGAATTTCTTTCATTAAAGAAACTTAACAATATAAAAATAATTTAAAATTAAATTAATATTAAATAAAACAATGAATAATGAAAAAAAAAAAAAATAAATTGGCTTGAAACCAGAAAAATAAAAATATTGTTAAAAGAAATTATTTTAAAAAAATCAGTAAATTTTTTGTTTTTTGTAAGTGTGTATGAGTGTATTTGTTGAAATATTAGCTTTAAAGCGGGGTACACACTATCGAATTTGAGTACCAGTCAAAAATTTGGTCAGTCAACAACCGACCACAAAATAATTTTTGGTTAACATGGGGTCTTCGCCCCCACGTCAAACGTCAAACTTCATATAAAAAAAACGCAGACAAAAATATTAAAGTTTTTTTTTATATAGACTTTGACGTTTGGTATTACAAAAAATTGTAAGGTGAAGACACCATGTAACTGTTGACTGACAAAAATTAGCGTTCACACTTACTATCGAGCAAGCGAAAATTTGAGCGAATCTATCACTCCTGAACAATAGTGTGTTCCTCACTTAAAGGCCTCGATTGAAAGTGAGAAAAACTCAAGGATTTAGTGAAAATTCGGTTTTATTAACATTTTGTTCTTTGTCTTCGTCCCGTCCTCTTAATGTTAACTTTTAATAATTCTTTCATTAATATAAATGGATTATTTGTTGTTGCGTTATTGTGTCCATGCATGTTTTGTCCTCAAACACTAAAGTTTTTTGTCCTGCATTACATTACATCCTTCCCAAATGAAATAACCAAAATTTCTAACCCAAAATAACCGTTCATAACATAGTTTTTACGGCTTAAAGGTACCCACACATTTCCAATATTATTTTTCAATTATTGATAGTGCACAATCAAATTGACTGTCTGTTAAAAATATTAGTAGGTGGCACAATATGTATATTGGATACAATCAAAAGACTTTTGATTTATATTGCGCAAAAAGATATATTGATACATGCGTTGGCAACATTGTATAATACGCTCATGTGTGAGTTGGTTTAGTTTACTTTTGCCATAGTATAATAAGTACCAGGTATGTTCATTAGGGAGAGTTTTCATTATTTACCCATGTAATGTCAAAATAATTTATTTGATTTTTGACGCTTGTTTTATTTTTTTTTTTCCATGTTTTCTTTTGTCTGACGTTATATGGGTTTTGAAATCGAGAACAAAATTTCTAATGACTATACCTTGTAATTATTCTTCCATGCATAATGCAACTTATTGAATAGTGTGGAGCAAAACGACAATAATAATAGCAATTAAGTATGCACTCAATTATATTGTGTAGTCGATGGGTACCTTAAAGCTCGATAAGTAGAATTAAGCTTTATTCGTGTTACCGATTAACTGAGAAATCGTGTATTTCAGATAACAATATCTGTAATTCATTAATTTAAAAGTCATTTTGTGATAAATATTTGTCATAAATTTAATTTGGAGATTCGTAACACAAGGTCGATCGACTAACCGATTAACTAATAATCCAAAAGTAATCTATTTACTAAAATGGAAAAATGTGTTGATTGTACCAAGGTATATTTACACAAGGTAGACTCATTTGGGAGTGTGGACATGCTGCTCTATAAAAGGAACCAAGTTGTCAAAATTGTCTTCATATAAAACAAAAACAATTTAACGCACTCATGTACAAATTTTGGCTCATATACACGAAATGATTTTTGGGTTCCAACTAGGGGTAAACAGCTGACAAACATATGGGCCAACGAGTTTACCTTGTGTAAATATACCTTGGATTGTACGACTAATTATAATTTACCAGTTTAAAACAATTTTTTAATTATAATTATTTTGTAATCAACATTGAAATATTAAAATTTCAATAAAAAAAAGGAATATTTTACTTGTTGACATATAAAATTAATACTTACCGAAAATTAGCTCTTATTTACATACAGTCTACAGTTGACATAATGTTAGTGTTATGCTGGGTGCACACTATGCAATGCATTTACGCAATCTAGCAAATTAAACTCATTTTCATTAATTTTTCATTCATTCCAGATTGCATCAACATCAAAACGCTTCGATATTTTGAGGTTGCATTGAAAAAGATTGCATGTAGATTGCACTGTCTGTACCCAGCGTTAGGTAAAAACTGATTTTGCTACACACAGTCTACAACAGAGATGAAGTGTTTTACATTAACACTAATATGATAATCATGTTAGAGTTTTTCTGATGTTTTAACACGGATGTTAAAACATGTGATTTTAAATTTATTTCTGAACGCTCTTTAAAATACTTTTGGAAAATTTACTGTAGGCTTAAGTTAGCTTAAATCTCTCCAAATTAAAGTCAATTTTAAAATTAACTTTGTTGAAAAAATTAAGAAGTGTTTTAGTGCTTTGACATCTAAACGATCAAAAGTGAACAATGCCCAAGTTTGTACAATTTTTTCGGAAATTATAGCAAAATAACTTTTTGCTTATCTTTTTTCAATGTGCAATAACATTTGGAATAAAGACTTAAGTTAACCTGCGATCTGTAACATTAGAAATATTTAGGAATAAACACTTAAAAAATCTATAACTGCAGAGAAGTGATAATTATATTAGAACAGGTGGTAAATTTGCAAAAATTACTTTTAATATTTAAAATTGCTCCCCTTCAAAACTAAAAAATAGACTTGAGCACTTTTTCCTAAAAATAGACACCCAATAGTCATCGTCCAGATATGCAATTTTTGTTGCAGCAATTCTTGAGTTTATTGGTGAGAGGGGTAAGAAGATTGGGAAGGGGTACTCAGTTTAATTTACTCTGCAATTGTGTTTTGTTTTGTAATTTTCACACTTTTTAAATTGAAGTTGGCTGTAGGTAAATTTGTATTTATATATAAAATATAAAACAGAAAAGAGGAAAGACAAGATAAAAATACAAAAATTGCAAAACAAGAATTCCATAATCTGGACACTAATGCAATTTTAAAGCAGAATTTCAAAAAATTGCAGCAACAAAAATTGCAAGTCTGTACGATGACATACGACTTCATCGTTTTTTGAAATTTTTGAATACTTTTCATTTGATCAGGGTTGCATTTTAACAAAAGTATGTTCATGTGTGAGCACAAACTGTAATGTTAAATTGGATTTTTTAGATTAGATTCCATTTCTATCTCAAAAAGTATTATGTAATACGCAAGACTTGTGTGATAGTGTAAACTAAAAATTCAACTGCCAACAAAAATTGTCAGTTCACACTGTTGTCAAATAATTGCATGCCAAAAATTGCCAGATCTGTTTTTAGACACTGTCAGAAAATTAAAATTGCGTGTATGTATTTTTAGCGCCGGTTCACACACGCCAAGTTTGACTCGTCAAGTCTTGAGTTTTTAAAAGAGAAGGAAAAACAGAATGCCATTTTTCCTCCCCTCTCTCATAAAATCTCATGACTTGACGAGTCAAACTTGACGTGTGTGAACCGGCACTTATAAATTGAAAAAGTGGAAATATTATTATTGAAATGAAAAAGAAATAGCAAGGATTTTTTACTTTTTTATGTTGTTTTAAATAGGTTTCATGATTTTTATTAAATTAATTTGAATATTGCAAAATTAAACTTTTTTTTTGTTTTTTCTTTTCACTAATGCATATCAGAGATGGAAACTATGGAGCAGTTGTACTTTTTTTAGACACATTAGTGGCTTATCTTTAAAAAAAAATTTCATAATTAATAAAGGCTCTAATTTTGTAAAACACAACGCAACGACAAAGAATTACATTGAAAGCAAAAGCAAATTCATAAACATTTTGTAATTTTGTTGTTGGCTTTAACAGAAATTCACATTAGTTTTTAAGATTTCATACGCCTCATTGCTTGTGGTGTTGAAAATTTGAAAACGGTACATAAATTTCTGTACAAAGCAACAACAAAATTACAAAATAATTGTTTTTGCTTTAAATATAATACTTTGGCGTGCGTTGTGTTTTACAAAATTAGAGCCAAAAAGTATTTTTTCTTAATACATACATATTTCAAGAGATAAGCCAGAAAATATAAAGTTTTTACCGTCATAGTCTCAAAACTACGTTTTGTTATTGAAGTTGGCAAAAAAAATTCTAAAGCCCATTTTCCATTCCTGATACGCATGCCAATAGAAAAAGGTTTCTGAAAATGATGCCATTGTCACAAGCACAAACTTCGCACATCTGACAATTAAAAATAAGCTTCCAATGTCTGAAAATTATCTTTCAATGGCAACGAAGAGTGTTCATACGCTTTTCAGATATCTAACAATATTGTTTGTTCTACAATGGACTAACAATTCTTTTTGGGAATACATTGTCAAACAAAAATTGCCAGTTTACACAGTTGAAAGAGATTTTTAGCACATTTTACCTTCAATATTATAAGATCTGACTGCCGTCTTCTACACAGTACAAATTGTTCGAACTCGTACATTATTTATTTTGAATCGATACCACGTAACCCTCCTGACAAAATTTTTAATAGAATAGCTCTCGAATATCTGCTAACAGAATGTTTTTTTTCTTCACTATTGTTCAGATTTTATTTAAATTTTCTTAAATGCGATTTAAAACTTAAACTTATTACTATATAAATTTTCATATTATTCGAATATGTATTCTAAGTCAAATTATAATTTTTAAGAGCTTTTATACTTTTAATAGTCTTATTCCTTCAATATTTTCCAGAAACATTTTCTATGCACTATCAGAATTTTCGTTTGTAAATACATATATTTCGGTTACGAGGAAAATATTGAAGGAAAAAGACTATTAAAAGTATAAAAGCTTTTAAAATTGTAATTTGACTTAGAATACACATTTGAATTATATAAAAATTGTATATAATAACCCTCAAAAACCTAAAATTTAAATATGTAGTTTGCAATTTATTTGTCGCATTAAATTTCTGACTAAAATGATTTATTTTTCCAAGCTACATATCTCAATCAATCAATTCAATTAGTACGGTTATTCTGAGAATTTTATACTCATTTAAATTTTTTGCATCATAACAGCGTGATTTTGTTAAATGCTTATTTTTTCTGATGACCGTCTGTAGGCGGTCTTGGGTGTTAAAGGGATAATAGTTACTCACCATGAGAAATAAATTCCCAGCTTCTATTTGTTAAACTTATTACAACAAATTAATATTTAAAATTATTTATTTATTTACTTTTTAATGCTTTTTCATTTAAAATTCCTAATTTGATTTATTTTTCTCTTTTTTTTTACTCTTTATTTTTTCGTATAGACCTTAAGTTCTAATAACCGAAATTTTATTTTGTTATTATAAAAAAAAAAACTGTGTTTTGTACGGAAATCAAACCAAACCCTTAACCATCATCATTCGATTCATAAAAAGGCAAAAAAACTGCATTAGAAAATGGTTCCACTACAAAAAAAAAATCATCATCGAACCAACTCAATTGTTAACGAGTCATCTTCTAAATTTTGGGAATATCTTTCATCCAACAAACCAACCAAGTACCATCTTCTTTATGCTTTGTGTTTTTTTTTATTATTTATTTATTTAATTGTACAATCCAATATTATTTAAACAAGTAACGTTTATTTTTTCTATTTATTGTTGGCTTAAGTTTATTTTATACGAGTAGAAAACAAAACAGGAAAATCAATTCAAATTTTATAAGAAAAAAAGGAAAGAAAAAAAATATAAAACAAAAGCACGAATTATTTATAATTTTCCAAATTTTTTCTTTTTAATTTTTTTTATTATTATTATTTGTGTATTTTTTTTTTTTTAATTTAGTAACGATATTGAAGATGAAGAACTTTCTGGTTTGATATTATCAAAAGCCACGGCTCCCTCACCAGGACGTATGATATTTTGGTAGTTTGCTTGAAAAAAAAGCAGAAATAATTTGAAAAACAAAAAATTTCCCCCACCTGTACAAATAAATTTTTAGAGTATTATTTGAATATTTAATTTAAAAGAATAAATTAAACGATTTAAACGAAATTTAAGTGCAACGAAAAATTAAAATACATTTTAATTATAAATATTTTTTTAATAAAATTAAGTTCGAACTAAAAAGGAAATGTGCTTTTTTGGTTTTGTAATGAAGAAAGGTAAGTTTTTAACAAGGTTGGCAACCGATAATAATACCACTTAAATTAAACAGCAATATTTACACTGATAAGGATATTCAAACGATTAACCGTTGTTCGATTAATTGATTAATTTTGGGCGATTAACTGTTCGAATAATTTAAAATTGCTTATTTTCGATTATTGAATAATTCGAATAATTTATGTCGATTTATCGAAAATTTGTTCTTTCACAGTATTAGGTTTTTCTTTTTCGAGTAACAATTTTTTTAAAATAAAGTACAAAGACTGAAACCAAAGCGTTTGGTAAAAATTTATTTTTAAAAATGTTTAGTACAGAATTTTACCACAATGATTCAGATGAAGATGATTTTTTTGAGACTTTTGAAAACAACCTTCTACCTAATTTTAACAAGACCATTAAAAGTAAGAGATTCAAGTGGTATAATGGCAGACTACCAATTTTTAGAAAAGACAAGAAAAAGAACAGAGATATTGGACATGCTTTATTACTAGGAACGTAACGAATACCGATACCGATACTGATATATCGGCGATACTTCAGATTTTCCGAATATCGATACTTTGCTCTCGATTTTCATTTTCTATACTTATTTTTTGAATAGCCACTAAGAAAAATAAAACATTAAAAAGCAGAGCATAAAATTAAAAAAAGAACAATGAAATTCTTTCATTTAACATATTCATCAACGGAGATGGGGAATAGTCCCAAAATTTAGAAACTGACTTAGCATTAGATATAAATAAAATATTTAAGGCTTTAGAGAATAATGAAACCTATTGTTTGTCTAAAATTCGTGACCCTCGATACAATGCTCGAATATTTATTTATTTTATTTTCTTCAATTGCATAACCGAGCCCTTAGGGCCTTTTATGGTTAACAAAAGCTACTAATTAAACAACAAACTTCAGTTATGAATAAAAAAAAATATAATAAACAAGAAAATAATGTTACTTATGTATATAAAATTTAACGTAACTATCTTACAAAAGATAAAGAAAACTTAAGTTAAAAAAAAAAAAAAAATAATACATTAAATAACAAAGACATAAAGAATGCTATATGTAGTTATATTCTGTTTTTATATTACACAGATAGAAAATTCCAACACATGGGCAATTATTCGTTTTAGTGAATTGATAAGTTATTTAGCTCTGCAAACTCCAACAACTTAGATTTAAATAAGTGCAGCGAATAAGAAAATTTTCCTAGATTTCTTGACAAAATATTCCAGTTCCTTTGGCAACAATTTTATTACTGTTTTGCAACCTTGTCATGTAAACATACGGTGACCATTCGTCCTTTTTTAAGAGGACAGTCCTTTTTTTTGATACTATGTCCTTTAAGATTTTTTTCAAAAAAAAAAAAAGGACAGTAGATTGTCCCTTTTTTACTGAATTGGGCTTTTGTTAGATTATGACTTCTTTTTTAAACTCAAAAAGTATAAGTTTTATTTTCCCAAAACCCCAAAATTTCAACATTAATACAGCAAAACACGCTAGTTAACATAAATGCCAGCGTGAGATCGAATTCTAAAATTGTGCGTTCCATTAAAAAAATATTCTCTCTCAACAAATGAGACCGATAATATTGCAAAAATTATTTTAGTGGCCAATGTGCTCGATTTTGTTTACTTTTGGCACATAGCCAAGCCTTAAAATTTTATAAATATATTAGCTGCGTTCGAGAACACAAAAGTTTTTACTATTTTTTACTGAACTTTACTGCATTTTACGAAATTGCGTTCGAGTACACAAAATGCAGTAAATGAGAACACAAATTGAGAGTGAAAAGTGACAGTTCTTGTCTGAGTATTTACAAATTTTTACTGCAGAAATTTTTGCAGTAAAATTTAGTAAAACAAAAAAAACATATGTTTCAAAAGGTAAACAAACACAAGTAACAAACAAAATGCTTACAAATTGTGAAAAAATTGTTAAATAAAAGAAAATTTGAAATAAAACTTAAACAAAAAACAAAATGTGAATAAATATTAATTAATTAAACTTGTTTGTGAAGCATCTATTTATGTAGCTAAATACCAAGATTTGAAACATTTTTTGTTATGTTAATTTTTTAGAGTTGTAAAGGTGTTAAGTAATTGGGTACTAAAGTAATCAATAGAAAAAAATTATTCTTGTTCTTTTGAATAAATTAACCCGCCACAAATTTGTAACATCAAATAAAATAAAAAACAAACAAATATGAAAGATTACACAAAATAATTTGTTTGTATTTCCAAAAATGTTTGTGTTATAAAAAGTATTTAATCGAGTTCCAAAGAAAACGAGTTAAGTAGTCAAAAGTGTTAACATTTTTCAACACTTCAATTATTTGTCATCAGCTGTTGCCTTTATTTTACGAATTTTTACAAAATTTGCGTTCGCGTATTTTTTAGGACAATAGCTTTTTGTGAGAGCAAATTTTTCAATTTGCTCATTTACTGCATTTTACTGTAAAACATTGATGCCCACGGTAGTAGTATTGGTGAGAGTGACGAAATAACACTGGAAGAAAACAAACGAAAGCACATGTGTGACGGGTGTTGTCATTTTTTTTCTGTTTCTTTGTTTAACAAAAGGGAAATTTAAAATTAATGAATGTACATATTTAAGTAATACTCTTGGTGAATGTATTTATTTTAGTAATACTCTTGATGAATGTATTGATTGGTATATAAATATCTATAATACATACATATATAATTTATATATGCGGACATCTGGATAGTATGATATATTTCGGAATAAAAAGATTCTTCGAAGTGTTTATAAATTTTTCCTCAATTAATCATTGTTCAATTTGCAATTAAAAAGTAATAAAATCTTCTAAGTTGATACTCTTATTGCAGTTACGTAATAAAAGTATATTTCTCAAACTAGAAGAATTCAGCTTATTCCGTTTTTTTGAGCAAATATAATTCAAATCTGAAAATTCTGAGTTTGCCTGCAAAAATGTATAGTCATTATAACAGGTCAAAGTTACCGCCGAAAAATTGTATCCCACAAACTCGAAATTTTACAGGGGAAGGTTTTTTTTTAAATGAAATCAGTTTGAATAAATAATATTTACATTATAAATTTTAAAATAATGGCTTTTTTCAAACTGATTTTATTTAAAAAAAACCTTCCCTGTAAAATTTCGAGTTTGTGGCATAAAAAAGTAAGCAATAAAAATAGTGCGAAACCAACAAGTTTCATTAATACATCAATAAAACACATCTTCTTACCCAAAAATTTTACCTGCTGTCACATTTGCTTTTATGTGTATAGGTTTACACATAAATTGTAGGAAAACAAGACTTTTTTTAACTTGTTTTTTAAATATTTTTACTTACTTAAGAAAAGTGTTTTCAAAGAAAAAAACCCACCGACGCGATTGGTACAGAAACAAAAATATTTTTACAAGCACAAAATACCAAGAAATTATTGTGGCTATTTTTTCTTAATAATTTCTGCATTTAGGTACGTCTTTTTAACGAAAGTAAAAGTGACCCTTTACAGGTACAAAGAATTTTTTTCACAAACAAAACACATATCGTTAGCTTAAATGCAAAACAATGTAGATATTATTTGAAAATTACAAATTAATAGAATACAATATTTTTTCCTTAATTTAGTAATACTCTTTGTGAATGTATTTATTTATTTATTTATTTGCAAATAATTCATGTCTTTGTGAACATCTTCAAAATGTTTTTTTAAATTATATTTCTTAGTTTTTTTAAATGTCTTATGACAAATAAGACATTGCATGTCATCAAAAGCATTTTGTAACATAAAATAATTTTCGACTGACATCATTAATAAATCGCAATAATTTCAATTTATGTGTTAACTCACAGCAGTCTCGATGACGATTAAAATAAGACACAGAAGTTCTGCCAGTGTAGTTTGTCTCTCGCACTCAACATGCTGATTTCCTATTGGTTGATTGACGATCAAACAAAAGAGCGTAAGTATACGTGTGAGTTTCATTTGCTGATATCAGCCACTACTGGGCATCTTTGCTGTAAAACAGGGGTGCTCAAAAATGTTTTGCATATGTATTGCGAGAGAATGTTAAAGTACAGAGATACGCAAAACTAAGCGCACAAATTTTATTTAAATTTATTAGAAAGAAATTGTTTTGGCTCTAAAACATTTATAATAATACAGTCCAAACTAAATTTTCTATTTTTTAAATTGACTTTTAAAATTTTAACTTTTAAAAATTTTTCAAAAACAGTAAGAATTGGAAATTTTTCAATATTACCATTAAAAAAATTCAGTGTGAACTGCGATCATGTTTGGAAATTAAAAGTAAGAATTATATATATAAAAAAAACTCCACTTAAATCTTCTACATTTATGCTTTTATGACAGTTTCGTAAAAGCATTAAAATATTTTTTAAATTTTATTACTTATTCTACACACTGCATTTGAAACAAGATCAACACAGCTTCCGTACATGTGCATTCGTCGCTGTCTGACGAGCAACTAAATTAATGAGCGTAAAAAACAAAGGGGTGGGGCTTCCAAACAATTGTTTGCTTGAATGAGCATCACTGCTGTAAAAGTACTCAAACGCACCTATTTCTAGTCTAGAGTCACAACCAGGGCTGCCAGATATGTTCAGCAAAAAATCTTAATGTCACCAAAAAAATTCTAATTTTGGAGAAAAAAATCTTATTTTAGGAAAAAAGGGTTTTTTTTATTAAAATTAACTTTAAAACATATCAATATGTATTTCCACTGTTGCCAACTTTTTTTGAAGATTTCCCGCCAAATCGGACTTGAAAACCGCTAAAATATTCAATTTAGCGGGATTTTTCTTAAAAATACCTCTAAAATCTAAACATTTTTAAAAGTTTATTTATATAAATCTAGATATACAGGGGTGTCATGAAAATCGAAAACGTAAAACGAAAGAATTTTAAGAGTCGTTTTTCAATAAGATTTCTGTAATAAAAAATTTTATGACAATTATTATACAAATAATGCTCTATTAAACAGAATTTTTTAACAAAAATTGTAAAAACTAGATTAAAAGTTTAATAAAAACAACTGCCAAATTCTTTCGTTTTACATTTTCGATTTCCATGACACCCCTGGTAAGCTAGCTGCTTTTTCAAAGGTATTTCGATGCACTTAAAAATACCTTTTCGGATTAAACATTTTTCCATTAAATGTTTTTGCTATTATTTGATTTTTGCGAACCTTAGTCTGACTTGCAATATTTTCTGTTTTTGCAAAATAAAAAGCGCGCAAAACTTACACCTGATTAATCACCCTTGAACGCCAAACAGAGGTTGCTTTTTAAAGGCCCAACCATAATATGCATAGCTTTGCTTAACCTACTAGCAAAAAGTCTCTCAAATGTATTAAAAAAACAAAAATAAAATCAACAAACGTACGTACGGAATATGCGATCAGTTTCGAACCTTGCTTAAGCAAATGACAGCTTCATAAAATTTAACAAAAAGTTTCCTTAAGTTAAATATTCGTATTCGTATATTTTCTTAAGCCAACTTAAGCACATTATGGTTGGGCCTTAAGTATTTTTTGTCTAGTAAACCGCAAGGTTGCATTATTAAGTTTAAAAATTTTTAAATGGGAACAAAGGAGTTTTTTTTTTAATTGAACCTAACCTGCGTCTAGTCAAAACAAAAAATCTTGTTTTTGGGGAAAAAATCTTAAAATCTTTTTCGGTTAAAAAATTTAAAAAAATAAGGTAAAATTTTACTTCTGGCAGCGCTGGTCACAACATATTTCAATGCCTGAGGCTGCTCTTACCTAAAAGGACTTTAAATTTAGTGCGCCAACAAAAAGATTACTTTCAATTGCTAATAATAGGTGTGATCCCGTACTCAATGTATGGTAAAGTGAGAGAGCTGTTAAGAGCAAACTATTCTTCTTCTTCTTGCACGAAGTAGCCCGTACTTTTTCTTTGGGCTGATTGGGAAAACTGTTAAACAATCATCTGTGTCAGAAAATAAACAATAGAAAACTGAAAACAAGTATTACCAAAAGAATAAAAATAAGAAATATTCAATAGGAAATGTTCAAAAATGTAAGTACATGCTTAAATTTTACTTTTTTACATGCGAATGTGTCATTTATGTGTTTATTTGGACGTTTTCATAGTAACGTTTTCTTTTGGGGTAGAAATTTGGTTTTTATTGTTCCCGTACTTTTGTACATTTTTGTCTATTGGTGAGAGAAATTTTTGTTTACTCTCATTTAACCGAACTTTACCCAAAAAGTACGGGATCGCACCTAATTTTTGGATTACCGAAAAGTCCCAATTAAAAATGGTTACTTAAAAATCACCTTTAATAATAAAGTGCAAATTTCAAATGGACTACGCAGAATTTACATTAGTTTTATTTATTAAAAAAAATTACTTCTACATAAATATATCAATTATTTTTAATTATTAAATTTTTTTGTTTTACATAATTTTTTTATATGAATTTCTAGGTATATTTTATTGATATGTATTTTAATTTCAATTTATTCAATATTCATGGGGGCCATTGTGAGTATTGTATATACACTCACAATGGACCGCACTGGTCTCCGAGTGGAAGTGTGCCCTTGGGCACATAACCCTTCTTAACCTAACCTAACCTTCATAGACAATTAAATAAGTATAACATACTTATTTCATATTATACCTATATAAAATACTATTCAATCATATTATGTTTGAATAGTGGTTCTACTTGCTAATATCATATTCTTTGAATTATCATATTACCTTTCCAATAACCTTAATACTATTTATCATTTTTACTACATTTCGAATTTAAAAATTTTGAAATTTTTTCGCAAAGTTTCAAGGAATAGTTGAAGCAAAAAAGCTTTTTTAAATAAAAAATTGTGCTGTTTGCAGTGCTCATTCTACAAAATTATTTTTAGCCGCCGAGTCAATGAAAGAAGATAACGTTAACATTGCTGCATGTCTTTCCAAGAAACGTAATGTTTGGTGGTACCATTCGAAAGAATGGGAACATAGAGTCAAAGCGGTGTTTGCAGTGTTTGTAAACAGCTTTTAGTGAACTAAACAATCATCTTCAGCGACATGAAAAAACACATTAATACAATAAAACAGGCTTCTGAAAATAAAAAAATGCAACTGACTGTTTCGTTTCAATTGTTTTTTGTGCGACTTTTCAAAAATTTGTAACGGTAACCCCGGTTGAGCTACTTAACATGTCTCTGCATTCCAAAAGTGTTGAAAACACGGTCACCCCTACAGGTGATACAAGTTCTGATAAGTCTAAAAGAACTGTCCTTAGAGAATCTCAGGAGGATACGCTTTTGTGCATCCTTTGCTGTGATTCTGCTAAAGAGCACGTCGAAAGATACCTTAGATCTTCTAATATTTCTAGAGACGCAAATCCACTTGTTTGCGGCCGTAATGACATGTTATACCCAAATTTAAAAAAATAGGGCAGACATTTTTAAATTTTCAAATTATTTCTATCTCATCTGAAAGACTATTTTCCACTGCAGGTATAAATATGAAATTTAAAAACTGATTCTGGAATTTGCATAATTTTTACATTCTCCGTACAGTTAAGAGCCTCTTTAGGTGCTAAATTTGCAGGTAAAAATGCACCGGTAAGACAGATCTTAAACTCCTTGAGGGAAACATGATCTCTAAGTAGTTGAACAAGGTAGGACCAAGTTCAAACTGGTGGATTTTGTAAAGTTAAAGATTGCAACGACTGTAATTGTAAGAGCATTTCAATTGGTATAGAACCATTTATTACTTTCAATTTTTCCAATCGAGGGTATTTAAAGGATACCGGTTGTTTAGCAGATTTGTAATTATCATACCAAAATAAAGAGCGTAAATTTTCATTTATTTCATAGGCTTGGATTTGCTTGGCCTTGATTTTACGCTGGTACATAACAGTGATGGAATTTGAAAATTTTCATTTTGTGCCAAAATTGTAACGAAAACGGGCCAAGTTGACTAAAAAAGAACCAATTTTATCTCGCTTTTACCCCTTCAAAAGCACCAATTTAACCCCTAAAAACAACCATATATTTTATGCACCTGATACACGTTTCAATGTCGATTGAGTTTTTCAATTGAATTGATCTTGGCCACACACTAACTGAATTGAAGGATTTAAAATTAATTTTGAAAATTTAATGAAATAAGAGACAATTTATAAAATAATTAATTTTTTTGCAAAAGAAAACTACAAACATTCATTTTGACAGCAGATTAAGAAACTCGAACATACACGGCACAATCGAATTAAAAGACTTACTAGCCAACTTGAAAAAATTAAAATCTTTTGATTTTTCTTCAATCAACTCGGCAACTGCCAAACTAATCAATTGACAAAGCCATTCACGCCTTGATTTGTACAACAACCGACTCAGTTGCCAATTGGATTTAAACGTGTATGGGCCGCTTTAATCTGGACCATATGCAATCTACAGACCGAATTTATTAAAAAGAGAAAAAGTACCAAAGTACCAATTTTTCACCGGTTTACATCTTGAAAAGTACCCTAAATTTGAATCTGGGCCATATGCTATGTGCCCATTTAGACAGGGAAACATCTGGAAGGGAAACATTTTGTTTGTTAGCAAATTACGGGTGGGGAAGAGAGAATGGTTTTTGTGTTCGGTACTCGGCGACACGCTTTGTTCTCATTTTCTTTGTTGACATTTACCTTGCTTTTTCAGAAAAAAACAACAATATTAACAGAATGTTTCCGGCAACATGTTCGTCTATGTGACCGCAAATGAAAAAACAAAAGAAAATTCCAGATGTTTTCCTTCCAAATGTTCGCTCGTCTAAACTCGGACTATCATAACAAAATTTGGCACCTCGCAGTTTTTTAGGACTAGAAATTACACTAAAAAATTTAATGATGATCGGTCTATAATTTACCCTAGGCCCCATATAAACCCTACTCCCAGAAAACTGTTTAGTACGCCTAAAACCGTAATTAATACCGCTATCATACCAAAATTTGGCACGTCACTGTTTTTAGCACTATAAATGACGCTGTAAACTTTCATGAAGATCGGTCCATAATTTACCCTAGGCCCCATATAAACCCTACTCCCGGAAAACAGTTTGGTACACCTAAAACCGTAATAAATAATGCTATCATAATAGCATTTGTCGGTCAATAATTTAATATAGGTCTAAGCCGCAACCAATTTTAATGCTGATGTCTGTTTTTATAAAGATAAATTAATAATAAATAGACATCATATGGATATCACTCCTGAAATATTCAAATTGTCGGTGGAGGGTATCCAAGATTCGGCAAAGCCGAATAAAACACTCTAACTTGTTTTCTTAAAATTCAATTTAGATATGAGTTTTTTTTACAATTCCAATTGACAATAAAATAAAACTTCATGTATTAAAAAAATCGAAGAAGATACCGAACTCAATTAGTAATATTACCAAAAATGTAAGGCAGTACTTATTGTATTATTACTTACTAATTTAGATAATTAAACTAAGATTTTTGTTGTCATATAAAAAAAAATTACCAATGCACGCCTTGGTAAAATTACCTAGATTATTTTTTTGTGTGTAATTTATAACTTATCTACCTCAAAATTTCTTTCAGACAAGTATTCCAGTATTTTTACTATTTCTGCTTCTTCCATTGACGCTTTTTCTTTTTTTTTACAAAGTTAAACAACACTTGGGATCAAACTTTTTCTCCACTTATTAAGGCAATGAAAGCATCGCAATTGCCCATATTTGTCTCTGGGTGAAGGAGACTTCACACCATCCTTTCTACCTTAGGCAACGATAAACTGCTAAAAACCTAATGGAAAGTTATAAAATAACATTATTTTTAACAATATTTTCAAAATTACAAAGTGACCGTTTTTCGTTTATTACAACTCTCAAAAGGCATGTTTCCTTTCTGGCCTATCAGAGTGCACTGGTAGTACAATCAAAATATTTTATTTTTCAATTTCAATAAACAGCAAAAAAAGAAATAATTCCTAACTATTTTGCGCCAAACAGGAGCTTGCAAAAAGCACTATGCCATATGGCATAGAATAACAGAAAAGGTTAAAATAGTTTTATTCTGGTTGGTATAATACTGCTCCGGGGCCCCAATGATGACCACTCAAAAATGTTTCTGTACATACTGTGGCGTAGGCTTGGCCGACTATACTTTTTTTACTTGTTTATTAAATGCAAATTTTATATTCCTGACAATAATCAAACTGTACCCATGTTCTGTAACTATAGTGAGAACTTCTCGAATCGAAAAAATGTGAAACAAAATATTGCATCGTTTCTCGAAAAGTGAAAAAAAGTGTGTCTGTAACTCATGTCGAAAACTATCAAAAGAGATAACGGCGTTAAGTTATAAACTTCATAATATTCCACCCGATGTGGCATTGCAGAAGTTGAGGACGCTAGTCACACATTCCGTTGACAGCGACCAAAATTTACTAAAATTGAAAAATTTTCAACGACGGCGGCAAAAATACAACCGTCGGCTTTACCAAATAATGTAAAGTGCGACTTTAAAGAAACAGAAAGTAAAAAAACCTTTCTCTACATTTTCTAAAAGTATCAAAAAAGTGGCAAGAATTGCAATAAGTATCACATTGGGGTGCATTTTGTAAAAGTAACAAAATAGTAGCCAAGCAGTCGAAAAAGTGGCAAAAAGCTACTTTATTTACTAAAGTTGGTGCTACTAAAGCTTAGTAGCACCAACGGTAACGCTGCATAGGGCTTAGCAACATTCAATAATTCCAAAAATGGTCCAGTTTTGCTAAAATTCTCATCACTGGTAGAGGCTAGTAAAACATATAGACCTGACAACCCTGCTGTTTACCAGGGTAGCGATTTCTCTCCAATCGTGGCGATTTTGAAAATAGTTAGGCTACCTAATTTTATTAGTTGGCGATTTTGTTGGTTATTTTTGATGAGCCTTGAATTTGTTTTAAGAATCTTTAAAATCAATTGAATGAATAATTATAGTTTACAAGCGTTGTGTTCCATGGGATAAATCAGCAACGCGTTTTACTGACTATTTTGGATGAACCAAGATATCTCTGTTTACATTTACATTACAGTATACAGTTACTACCGTGCAAAGGCTTGTGTTCCATGGGATAAATCAGGAACGCTTTTTACTGACCATTTTGGATGGACATATATATAGCGGGAACAGAACGAAAGATTTTTTGCCTGCATCGCTATTTTTGTTCCTAAAAGTGTATTTTTTTATTTGTGTTAACTATTTTTTGTATTTTTATTAAAAATACATATTAGTTATTTTTACTTCCCCTTTTTAAATTTCTTAATTCGACACTAACTTTTTATTCTTATTCTGCAAATCCCATTATTTGGGTATTTTGGTTTCACGGTTTTTAAATTCCCAAAAGTCGACGCTATCTTGGCCCACGTCTGAAGCTGTTTTTAACTCATTTAACAACAGCATCAGCTATATTTCGCGAAATTAAAAAGTTCTTGCAAAAAGTTAAAAATGTTTATGTTACAAAAAATTGATCGATATTTTGCAATTATTATTATGTATAGGTCCTAATTGTGTAAAATTCAATGCCAAAAATTACATTGCAAGCAAAAACAAAGTCAAAAATACTCTGTAATTTTGTTGCTGCTACCCAGCGGGAAAATTTAATCAATAGGAACCGAGAAAGTAATACATATCTTATATAATATTTGATTCCAGAATTCATTATTCTTAACACAGACCATGTCCTAGGATTATAATAAATTATTTTTATGTATCCGAATGCGAATGAATTGCATGATAATAATATATGTATGTACATAAATTCACATTGCGTTTTTAAAATTTTCAACGCCACAAGATACGCTATGTTTAATTTATATTTTAATTTACAATGTCAGCTGCTTAGAGTTACCACTTGCTTATATTTTGTTGTATGTTGTATGAAACAAATTTCTACATTTGAGGTGGCAACCAGTTAAAGTCGGTTCAATTTCAAACATACTTTAATTTCGACTATAGTAGCAAAATAATTAAAAGAATGTTTTTATTTTACTTGGTGGCCACACGATCAAGTTTTGCCTTTCAATTCCTTTCGGTTTGCTATACACTCTCACTTTTTTACTAACCCACTCACACTTTTTAAATTGACCATTAGATTGCTTTCAATTTCACCTCTCCATTTGTTTGGCAACTTTACTATCAATTTAACAGCTGATTACATGTTAGTCTTTATAAATTGTTTTTTTTTTACGATATCTTGAAAGTAAATTGCTTACAAATTGAGTGCAGCCTACTTCACAGCTTTCAATTTTGTTAAATTTTGACAAGCAGTATATGTAAAAGAGTATCAAGAACAACTTGATCGTGTGGCCGCAGGGTTAAAGTTGTTTTTAAAAAGAATCGATTTTAGCGTTTGACTATGATTATGGGCCATTGTGTTGTTTTCACAACACAAGTGATTGAACGTAAAATTGAAAAATTTATTCTCTTTTGAACTTGCTACCAAAAACCTTTTGTCTTCTCACGATGTCTTTCCAAACATGTCTTTTTTCATATAGTCTAATTTGCATATACATACAAATTGAAAACATGAAAATTTATATAAACAAACATGAAAACTCATTTCGTGTATGTTTGGCAACCCCTCTTTCTTCTCTACCCCGATCGCCAACAAACTAAACAGACGTCCCTACAAGAAGAGAATCAGCGAGTTGTCACTTTTTTCACGTTGGTGTTAAGAAAATGATAGAATGAAATGACAGAAAACTTGGTTTAGGTCATTTCATTCTATCATTTTCTTAACACCAACGTGAAAAAAGTGACAACTCGCTCATTCTCTTCTGGTAGGGGTGTTTGTTAGACATGTCTGAAAAGACACCGTGTAAACTTCCTCTATGAAAACCACTGTTTTTTGAGTGTTGACGATTTTCGACAAATTATATCTGGCAACTACAAAAACAGTAGTTAAATGTAAATAAAGAAAACCAAAACAAATCGACAGACATGGCAGATAATTCACAACAAATTTTACAAACTACAAAAAAATATATAAAAATTATATCACAAACCAAATATTTAAGGTAAATTTTAAGTAAAATTATCAAGAACAATTTAATTACTACAACTTTTTTAAAAGTCCCTCCGAGTTAACTTCGCAAAGAAACAATGAAATTTCTACAACCACAGCCGGTTTAAAACGAACAAAAGTGGAAAATTCCCAGGCAGAACAAAATGAATTGGAAAATCTTTATGGTCATTGAAGTTTATAACTTGATAAGATTAATTTAAGCTAATAAAAATCTTAATCATTGATATTTTAGATAATTTACAAAGTCAATTAGCCAGGCCACGCATCGAACGTTTGGCCGGCAGGGCAGCAGGCGTTTGGGATTTTGAAATGAATTTGGTGCGGGTGGATCGAAAAGATGGCAAATTTGGTAATTTTGGTTTTAACATTGACGGACAATTGTATTTGGAGTTCTTTGAAGCCTTATTTTTATTGGAAGTGGTAAGTTTTTTAAGAATGTTTTTGTGAAAACGAACTGGGGTAAAACCAATATGGAATTTTATTATACGTAGGTATAATTATACATACAATCATTTTCATACAAATTGTTAACACTTTGTAGCATGAAAACCCAAATATTAATTTAAATAAATATGTAAGGGTGGTCCAACCAAAACGCATGATGTTAATTGTAAATAAAACAAAAAGTTGTCAGAGAATATCTTATTAATATTTTTTAATAGGTATATTTTATATCAATTATGTGTGAAAAAATATCGGCCGAATGCCCGCCACGGCGTCGGTGGCATACCTCTATTTCATATTTTCCGTGACTCTGAAATATAATTGAGGACCAATGTCTTAAATGTGGAATTATCTCATCCTTTAGCTCTTGAATTTTTCTTGGCTTATTGACATAACTTTTTTCATTCAAATCACATGATCGTGGCGGTCAATTAACATCGCCACGACCTGAGATAACACGGCCATTGAATTTCTCGCGCAAAAGACAAGATGAAAATTTTGAGTTGTAATTTTTGAACTAGGTGTGCGATGTATGTAGAAAGCAGGGTAGGTATTTCCTCGCAAAGAATTCTTTTTTTTTATCTTTCCCTCTTCGTTTCGCGAAAAGAAGAGATTTGTTGTTTTTGTTTCGTTCTATAAACGAAGGCGAGAAACTGCTGTGTTTTCTTTCGTTGATATTTGTGCTGAAATAAAAAACCATTCGTTTGGCTGAAAAAGAAGGAAACGAAATGGAGAGAAGAAGCAAACAAAATTGTTTCTTCTTTCTAAATCGAAGGAAAAAAATAGAGGGAAATAAAAGAAGGAAAAAACTTTGTTCATTGAAATTTGTTTTAATGAATGTCTATGTAATAAATTGATTTCGTTTTGGTAAATTATTAGGGAATTTTTCAAAAACGAACCAAGTCTTTGCTTTTAATTTTACTTCATAACAATATAATTTCAATAAAAAACAGAAAAAGAATTCTTTATTTTTTCCTTCCTTCCATTCGATATTTCGATTTCATTTTTCTTTTCTAATTTTATTCTCCTTCAGTTTGTTTCCTTCTATATCATTCCTCTTCGTTCTGCTAAACGAAGAGAAGCAAAAGAAGGAAACAACAACAATATTTTCTTCTTTCTCGCGATAATGATAATCGAAAAGTTTTGTACAAAAAAACCTTCGCGAGAAAGAAAGAAAAAAGAAATTCATTTACCTACTCTGGTAGAAAGTAGTTCTTTTTATAATTCGAATATTAAAGTTTACAAAATTTATTTTATGGGCAAGATTCGTTAATGAGGTATAAACTGATATAGTGTTCAACAAAAAGCGAACATGCAAGATATGTAGAAAAAATATGAATACTTAAATTTGTTAAAACCCCCGATTTTTTAGAGAATTAAAAATGAAATCAAATTATTATTTTTTAAGATCATTTTGCAAAATAAAGTAAAAAAATGACAATCACAAATATTGGTTTGATAATTAAAAAAACTAGATTTTCTTTTTCGATAAAAGTTCATGAAATTTGTTGATCCGAAATATTGATATGTATTTTTATTTTCTCAAAATGATTTCTTAAGTGATTAAAATAATAGAAATTAAATGCTTTAATTAAACTATTCCGACCATTAAGTAGGAGCTCAACTGAAGAAATGAATCCGCATGGCAATGGAACTCATAGAAAAACAGACAGAAGATGTCATCATGGTCATACCATATGGACATATTTTCAAAGCAGCGAATAACGAGTTTTAACTCCGCAATATTGATCCTAGACCCTACAAAGTACATATATATATATTCTGAATCCTTATGAGAAGAGTAGTTCACATCCGGTTGGCCGTCTGTCCGTCCGTCTGTTGAGCCCAAGTTTACAAATCAGGTACAAATATTTCGGTTATCAATACAAAACATCCTACAAAATGTGGGCGGGATAGAAGAAGTGGTCGTTGCACAAAATAGTGTTTATAAATCTAAAAGAACGGTATGAAAATATTGTCCAAATTTGGTACTCAAAGCTGGGTTTTTAATGCAAAACCTATTTTAAAATATGGTCGGGATTGGAGAAGTAGGCGTAGCGCTTCTCTTCCAAATATATTTTAGATTTTTTGTATTATTATTAGGGTATATACATAAGATTTAGCTTAGCCGAATATAGCACTTTTACTTGTTCTTTGTTGATGTCTTATGCCCGTAATTTCTACAAACAGATATCTAGTCGTGTTCGTACCTAACAGTTATCTTTACCTACCCAGTAACACTATTTTGTTAATTTCAACGTTAATTCTGCCTACGTGAATTAACTATCAAAAATCAATGTTATAAAATACATAACACTTTAACCCGTAGGTTAGAAATACGTTTTAAAATTATAAAAACCATAGATATCTCAACACAGCTAGATATCTATCTGTAGAAATTACGGGCATTAAACAAAAAAATTTAATAATTTTCTCTTTAAATGGGATTATATTTAAACATTTATTGCTTATATTTCAGAAACCATTTTCTTAATACAATTTTAGAATTTTTTTTTTTTAGAACCGCCTTCAACTGGAATACAACTCAACGATAATGTCCATCGAACAAGCCTATTTACTGCTAATGGGCGAAAAACATTCCCCTAAATATCAAGAATATCTGGTATATTCAAATCTAACACGTGTTGGCTACATTTTGGTAAAACATCAAAATATACATTTTCAAACACATCAAATTAACTCTGAAGCAGATTGCGTATGGGCCATTCTAGAAGCGGAGCTACAGGAAGAACAAGTAGCAGATTACGTAAAGAAAACGCCCTATTATGCCAAAGTTAAACAGAAATTTGAAGGAGTAAAAAATATAATAAAAACTCCGATCGAAAAGGAAACAGATAAATACACGGAGAAAGAAATCTTAGCAGGTAATCAGGAACTGAAATTTTCAGAAAAAATTAAACCAAATTTAAAAAGAAAGGCAAATGAGGAAACTCAAAATAAGTGGCTAACAGCCAAAAGGCAATGTAATTATGGGCTTAATGTATATCAACGTAGTTTGGTGGATTTCCTTAAAGAAGAAGATGATTACAAACAATTTAAGGAAATGTTTGAAAAATTTGATATAGTTCCATTAAAATCCAATGATCCAAAGAAAAGAGATGATGCCGAAGAAGATGAAAAAGGAAATAATATTGAGGATGAAAAAGAGTGTGCTTATAAAGTAGAACCATTACACATTAATTTCGATGTTTATTTACATAATGATGGCTTCCGCAAAAGCTCTCCCCATTTACCCAACTTTCGTGTGATTATTTTGCAACCTCAACAAAAGTTTCCTACACATGACGAGATTTTTGTAACACATCGCCAACAGTTGAATCCAGTACCTTTATTAATAGTCTCTGTTAATGATTCCAAGCAAATGCATGCATTTTTATATTATTTTAGTTAATTTGTTTATGATTTACCCCTTATTTCACCAAGTTCACTTATAATTAACTATCAGTAATATCTCTCACGAGTTAAATCAATTATGTTCAGGTCTCGCATTTAAAGTTTTAAATAAAATAAAATAAAATTGTATTTCTTTTTTTATAATTATAATGGTTTTTTAATTCTGTTAAATTAATTTTAATATTTTCGCCTGCAATTTAATGTTGTGTTTATTTTTTTTTTTAAATAAAAGGTTTGTTTTTTTAAACAATACAATAGTTCAAAAAGAAATTTATATTACCACAAAGTTGAAATGCATTTAAATAGAAAATAATTGAAGGTATGTACATAACGTACAGTGCGATATGTCTGTTTTAAAGTAAAGAAATATTTCTTTTTATTTTAGAACCAAATAATATTAATTCACCCTTTAAGTTTAAGAATTAACTGCGTGCTCCTAACTAATTTTAAAATATTGTTTTTGTTTTAAATGTAAGTTAAGCAAACGAAATTTTTATTCGATATCGTTAGATAGGCAGTAAATAAATGTTTTTCATAAAAATTTTCTAGTGAACGTTAAAGTTCGAAAGCAAGTGTGAAACCATTGAACAGCCTTTTAAAATCTTCTTGACTTCACTTAAATACTTAAACGTTAAAGTTCGAAAGCAAGTGTGAAACCATTGAACAGCCTTCTTCTTGAATTCTTCAAATTTAAAAAAATCTGTTGTGTTCTGTAAATCAAAATGAAGTGGATTTAAGATTGAACAGATTTAAAAACGAGCCTGTTTAATAACAACTCTTAAAAAGAGGAAAAATCAAAATCTCGTTCGATTTTAATTCCACTTCATTTCAATTTGTAGATCATGCCATACTTTTATTCTTATGTATAAAATTCAATTGTTAAATAAAAATTAAATATGTATAAACAATTGTGTCGTTGTTATGGTTGATAATATGTTTATATTTATTAATTCTAATTTCTATCTAACACAGAGAGCAAATAATAAATGTCCAAGAACAATACACACGGCAAAAGTCAAAAATAGTTTATTATTAAAGTACATATGTAAATTAAAAGAATTTTCATAAAAAAACCACACATTTTTTAAAAAACCCCATTTAAGCCCAAACAAAAACTACCGGACAAAAAATAAAATATTGTTTATTTTACTATTTAATTCATTACATATAAACAAAAAACAAACAAATTTTTTTTTTTTGAATTAAGGAGGTGTACCCAAATTGGCACTAAGGTCACTTTAAAAAAAAAATTAAAAAAAAATTTTTTTTTGATATAGAAATTTCTGAAATTTTAGTTTATCAATAAGGTAAACATATATTGAATAATGTCAAAAACTTTGTCATAAGCCGGAAATAATGAAGTGTTCCCAAATTGGCACAGCGGGCGTTAATGGGTTAATGTATGCTTTGTGTTTGGCAGTTCAAAGCGGAAACTTTTCTGACAAAAATGTTCCAGACACACTTTTTCTCTAAATTAGCGAGTAATTTCCTTACGTGACAGCTAGTACAGCTTTCTTAAAAAGAGACAAAAAAAAACGAAAAATCTTCTGTCTCGTGACAGTTCTGTGGTATTCTGTGCTAAAGTCGCACAACGGTAACGCTGATTGGTTTTTATCAATTGAGTGTAATCAAAAACCCACTGTATCATGATACAAATACAGAAGGTAGTTCCACTCTCTCTTTTTGTCGCCATATTAACGTTCTGACGTTTATTGGAATTATGAAAATGTGAGCTACCACATTTTATTAAAAAATCCCATTTTTCTGTCTTTGTTTTGTTTTTTATTTGAAGTTTAAAAAGAATTTAATATAAATTTACATAGAATTGAAAACAATTTATATTAAAATGTTTTAAAATTAATTTTGTAAATTTTGAAAGCAAGATATTAAATAAAATATGTATATTTAAAAGTTAAAAAGAAGAAAATTGTTTTTAAAAATGTTGGGAAGTTTTGGAAGATTTAATGCGAAAGAGTTTGTGCTGATGTGTCCAACACATATTGGTTCTAGGCCCAGTTTTAGTATACCGATTAACTTATAATCACTTTCTGAATCAATCTAACGATGTCCGTTCGTCCGACTGGCTGGCTGTCAACGCACACTGTGTGCGAAAAGTTGTTACGTACAAAGAACGCAATTTTGAAGATATTTATATGAAATTTGTTGTATATGTAAGTTCTTATTGTCACAAGGAAGAACCTTTTTATACCCACGCCATATTTGCGGAAATGGTATTACGCATTTGTGATAATGTTTGTAACACTTAAAATACTTAAACTTTTAAGTACACCGGCTGACTAGCTGGCCGGCTGGCTATCTGCCAGATTGTCCGTGTAAACCTTGTGCGCAAAGTACAGGTCGCAATATTAGAGATAATTTATAGAAATTTATCTCATAGGTTCTAATTGGCACAAGGACCAAGGGGCGAATTGGTTCATAGTTTTACATAGCCAGCCCACACGCTTCATTCTGGAATATGGTCTTTGTGCCCATTAAGCATCTTATTATGTTGGTATTAAGATTAAATTTGGTTTAAACTAATTTTATTGCAATCAAAACTATTTTACCAAATTTTATTGAAATTGGTCAATATTTTACCACAGCTTCCATACAAATTCTACTGCCGAAAATTGTTTTTAATACCATAACTTCCTTGTTAATGTTAATATTTACATAAAAATTGTGCGGATGGGTCCAAAATCATAGGTCCCATATAAACGCTCTTCTTAAAATTACTTAAAGGAAAAGTCTAATGTAGACAAAGATATCTAAATAGTATGCGGCACAAAGAACTTTTATATGAATACTAAGCTCAATTGCATAATTTTGTTCTGGCGGGTGCATGATTGCCCATGGGCACCGTATGAGGTACACTTGTTAAAATTTGTTCTTATATTCTGGGATGGAGGGTATCATATGGTTGGGCTTGACCGAATTTACTTTCTTGTTTGCTTAAGATTTATTTTTAATTTCTTAATTGCTCGCTGAACAACATGAATTTTAAAATCTTTAGGGAGAAATTAAGTCATTAAATGATATGGAATACGATGGCCTCGAAAATTTTATAAACGTTTTATCTAAAGGCGTGCTTAACAAACCAAGCAACGATTTTTTTGACTAAACTTGAACTACTAAATTCAATATTTGCTTAATCAAAAAATTATTATGTAATTCAAATGTAGTGTTAGATAAAAATGTTATGAACACGTTCTTTTTGGGTAAATCTTTTTTAAGAATACGTTTTTTAAAAACCTAAACCAATCTTAAAATGTTTGTTCAAATAAAAAGATAATAAAATTGTAACTTAATTCTTGTTTATAAATTTAAATTTTTTTAAATACAGATTAATAGACCATAAAAATAATGTGTTTTTAATTTTCGCGAAAGCAAATTAAAATGCTTAAATATCACATTAAAGCTATTAATCCAAATTACACATTTATACTTATAATTTCCAAAGGGAATTTATTGTCTTTTGTATATGTGGCAACGTTTTTTTTAATGTTTTCAAAAAACAAAATTCAAATAATTCCGATAAACTTCAAAAAAATAATTGTGAGAGAGAAGTGGAACTACCTTGTGTATTTGTATCATGCACTGTATCATCCCTGTTAAAATAAAAAGAGAGTAAAAGAATGTACTCAAAATGTTGATGTTTACTTTTTGTAGTGCTGCCATATTAATTTAAGCTTTAAAAATGAAATTAAAAAGCCAACAATAAAGCCGTTTTTAAACTTTGACTACTGTTATTTTTTTCTGATTTTAACCCTTTCGTTTCCTTTTTTCGACTTCAGTTTATTGAATATTATTTTTTGAAATTAATTTTTTCGTTTCCTTTCGTCAGAAAAAAATATGACGGCATAAATTGCATTTTTAGGGTGTGCTTAAATTAAATGTCGTTAGATTTTTAGCACCAGTTTTAATAAGAAATATATGGTTTTAGAGGCATTTTTGTGTAGATATGCACTATATAAACTAATTTTTCTATATTCTTAGGGTAGAAGAGGCAAAAAGTGTTTTAAGTTTGCATGCAACACACGTACACACATGTAAATATTAACAGTGGTTAAAAATAATAAATGATTTGTCTTGTTCTTTAAACATGTTTACGTTTATGTTTGTACTTTGAAATACACTTGGGGGCTGATTCTAGCAGTCGTGATCGAGTACTTTTTTATTCGTACGCAATTTTATTTCCAATTCTTTGAGTCAATACTAAACGGATCGAAATTATTTTTTCAGTGGTGTAAAAACTCAAAGAAATGCTTTACAATACTGAAAAAATAATTTCAATTCGTTCCGTATCGTCTGAAAGAATTGGAAATAAAATTGCGTACATTTACATACATTTTGTATGTACACTTTATGTTAGTGGGCTTTTCTCTATTTATTAATTTAAACTAAATAGAATACTCCATACAGATGTTTTACTTCGAATTCGTCGATTTACAAATCAAATAAAGGTTTAAAAACAAATTAACCTTTTGTCAAATCAAATTCGACATTTTAACAACTAAAATCAGGGGCTATATTCTGGCAGTCGTGATCGAGTAATTTCTCGATTCGAAAGCAATTTAATATCTAATTATTTCAGTCAATACTGAACGAATTGGAATTAAAGCATTCATTTGAGATTCACAATACTGAACAAATAATTTCGATTCGTTCAGTATTGACTGAAATAAAATTGCATTCGAATCGAGAAAGTACTCGATCACGAATGCCAGAATTAGGCCCCATTCTTTTTAAAATAAATTTGATTAAAAAATGCTGATTTTTAAATTTAAAGTGTTTAATCTGATTTGAAAAATGCTGAATATGATTTGTAAACTACTTAATTTGATTTCGAAAATTCTGAATTTGTTTTTTAAAAACTTTGAAACAGTGTGCAAAAAATGAAGGGTGCTTTTGATTTAGCCATTCTTCTGCTATCTTTTCGTTATCTTGACAAATTAATTTGCATGTATGCATATTTGAAATGCATCATATTCACAAAATAATAAGCTGAAGCAAGTACGATTTGCTTTTGCTTTGCAACAAAATCCCGTTTTGTCAATAGAATTTCAACGTCCGTTGCAATTGTAACAGAGTCACTTTGTAAGCATTTAGAGCTTTTTGAACTAAGAGTATCATTTGTTGGAGGTTTAAAACTTCATTAAACAACTGAACGTTGTTTTAAAATTTTGATTTAAATGTAGAGTTTTTCATTTCCCGGACTTTTTCATTTCCCGGGAAAGCGGGATTTATTTTTCAATTTCCCGGGATTCCGGGAATTCCCGCTCAATACAAATCGATGCAAAATATTATTTAATTTAATTTATTTGAACAAATAACATTTCCTGAGATCAATTAAATAAGTATATGAATGCATTTAACTTTTTTATTTCTGTGGCAAAAAGGAAAACGTGCCTTAAGTTCTTCAAGTACCAAAGTGAACATGGGCATAATTTCAATCATTTTGTATGATTTTTGTGAACTATAACCGCAGAGAACTGATGATTATATTAAATTCAGAGTAAATTTCCAAAAGTCACCTTTAAAATTTTAAATTGTTCTCTTATAAAACTAAACAAATAGACTTAAGGCCCAACCATAATATGCATAGCCTTACTTAACCTTCTGTCAAAAATGAACAAAAAGTCTCTCAAATCTATTTAAAAAAACAAAAATAAAACCAACAAACATTTGATTCCGTACGGAATGTGCGATCAATTTCGCACTTTGCTTAAGCAAATGACAGTTTCATAAAATTTAACAATAAGTTTCCTTAAGTGCAATATGTTTTGCCTCATATAATTTACATGTATTCGTACATTTGCTTAAGCCAACTTGAGCACATTATGGTTGGGCCTTTAAGCACTAAATGCCACAGAATTAATTCAAAGCCAACAGCTTTAATATAAAACCAATAAGTTAAATTATTACAAAATATTTCTTTTAAAATAAGATTTTAGCTCAGAATAAGAATTAACAGAATCGTTTGAAAGCCTATTTCTAATTTTTGTCAAAAAGATTACATGTTTTCTTTATAACTTTTGTCATCATCTCTTACAGAATCTAATCCGAAAAATCTTTTACGCAGCTGCTCTGCACATAAAATCATTAAATTTTTTGAAGCAAGTAAGAACAACTTTTTTCGTTTTTACAAAATTAATCTGGGTCTTTAAACAAATTAAATATTTGTACATTTTTACTCTTTTTCTTTCGAAATTTTAGAGTACTAAGCATTAAACATTGCCTTGTCGGATAAGAATTGACATCACTTTAGCGCTTGGCAAAACTGTCTTAAGTCAAAAACTTTAGTTTTTCGTTATGTTAAATTGAAAAATATTTATTTTTTTTATTTCATAGACTTTTCTCCTAAGAGCAGATAATAACGATTTAAAGCAATTGTGCTAGATTTAAACCAAACAAAAGAACAAAATTTAATTAAAGATAATCAAAAACTCAAAATGCGTTTTTTTGAGTTAAGACCTTTTTGTCTAACGGATAATATCTATTTCATGACACAACATATTTACAGTTATGTCAGCAGTAAAGTTGCCATAATTAAATTAAAAAAATCCCGGGATTTATTTCCCGAAAAATGTGCGGGATCCCGGGATTTTTGTCCCGGGAAATCCCGTATGAAAAACACTATTTGAATGTCATTGTCAAATTCATTTTAATGTTCCTATCTTACTAGGGCGTAAAAGTTCAAAAAAATTTAACTGTACATCACTTGGCAGCTAAGGCACATACATAAGTCCTGGCTTTTCTTTTGATTATACAATGCGTTTGATGATTATGGACTAAAAAAAATTTAAGATTTTCTTCCTTAATCTATGGAGGATTACACAATAAACCATACAAATTAAAAAAAACCCCTAATAAAACCCAAAGAGTCCATAAAAAAAACGGTGGGTTGGATTTTTTGCCAGCCCTGATGCATATTATCAAGGCCCATCTATCAGGTCTGCTTACTTGTACAAAAACAAAAAACGACATGTATTTTGTTTGTGTAAAATTTCTTTTAAGCTGTCAAAAACTTACTACCACATATACAAAGCAAAAGGAAAAAACGTGTATGTGTGGAATACCATAAATTTGTGTGGGAAAAACAATAAACGTAAACAAACATATACATGCACATGTAAGCAAAATGTAAACAACTTTTGACAGCTCAAAAGAATAAAAACAATGATCATCAGGCTTCTTGCGCAGACCTATTCAATGGGCCTATTATTATCGTTTTCATTTTTCTAAGCCATTTGTGATGTCAATATTTGTGTCTAAACCGTAATAGCGTGTAGAAAGCGCTCAAATAACTCATCAAGCACATTAATAATAGAAGTGTAATAGTTGTTGTAAAACAATGTAACTAGTTTTGTTCTATTGAAGGTGCATAAGTAAGTTTTACAAGTATATACTGTAAGATATTTTTCTCAGAAAAGAAATCGCCATTAGTCTTGACTTCGAACACTGATTTAAAGCATGAATCAAAGAAACAAGATTGCGCATTGCGCAGGTCCGTTATTTTTGTGTGTGACGAAGAAATAGACTTTGTGTATGCGCATTTGTGTGTGTCTTACATTTTTTACAACAAACACTCATATTCAGTCTATGATGACATAGATGCGCAGTAGAACATTTTTTTGTTTTAAAGTGTATGTACGGTACTTATGTATGTAGGTATGCAAGTATTTTGCTTTTGTAATAAATTGTTAACCTTTAACTATGGAGATGAAATTTTGGGACATACCTTATGACGTGGTGGTATATTTTACCCCTCTAAAGCTTACTAAAAAAAAATTAGTAAAATATATTTTTTGATAATTATTTGTTTTTGAAAAATAAACTACAACATTTTTAATTACAAAATAAAAAAACCAAAATAAGTTTTATTTGTTTCAACAAAACAGGTACTTTACTAAAGACACTTTTTTTAATATAAAAAAACGATACATTAAAACCTTATCAAAAAAATATGAATATAAAAAAAAAAACAAAAACTTAAAGGGCATTTTTGCACAGCCAAATATATACATTTTAAGATATAAAAGAGATCATGAAAAAAATAACTATGTGTAAAAACTACAGGAAAACTATTTTGGAGGATTCTTACTCATCAAAATCTGCATCCCATACACATTGGCCTACTACATTGCAGACAAATCGGCAAGAACTAAAGTTTCCAACTTTGCTCAATATATCTTGGTTATCAATACACAACATCTGGGCGGGACTGGAGAAATAGGCGTGGCTCCTCCCAAACAGAGAACTTATAGATATTTGTGTATCTGAAGAATACCAAGAGTCAAAGTTTCGAAATAAGGTACAAGCAACTTGGTTAGCAATACACATCCCACCAAATTTGGGTGGGATTACAGAATTGGGCATGGCACAAAATACATTTTTTAATATCTAATGAACGGTAAAAGAAAATTGTTCAAATTTGGTACACATAGCTGGGTTATCAATACACAACCTCTCTACAAAAATGGGATTGGAGAAGTGGGCGTGGCATAAAGGGAATTAGTTTATATCTAAAGAACGGTAAGAGAAAGTTATAAAATTGCCCAAGCGGTAACAGCTTAAGTTTGGGAACAAATAGCTTTGCTACCAATATGCAACATCAGTCAAAAAGTGGGCGGGATTAGAAAAGTGGGCATGGCACAAAATACAATTCTGTATATCTAAATAATGATGTGTAAGATTTTTACAAATTTGATACAAATAAAATGGTTAATAATACCCGTCATCTGTCAAAAAGAACAAGAAAACGGACGAGTGGTATAAATAATTCCATGAAAATATTGCGTTCATTTTGATGCGGGGTAAATTTTTTTCTACTATAAACTTACGCTAACGCTGACGTGGTGGTAAAATATTTTCTAAGAAAAAACTACGTAAATGATGACGAGTGGTAATTTTTACACCAGCATGTGCGTAGCTCCGCTCGTGCTAAGTCGAGCTCAGCCAAAACACAATTGAATAACAAGGATCACGATATAAGAAGATACTAAGAGAATTAAATTGATTGAGCACAACAGAAGAGAGTATGTTAGAAAAATATAAAGATAGGGTCAAGGCGAATTTACACAAGGTAAGTGCAACTCTACAACTACAAAAAGCCCCATGTATTTTGTTTATGAAATTTTCCCTCTTGTTGTCAAATTTCAGTACAGAATCAAAACAATATTTTGACGTTTCAGTGTTTTTTTAATTCGCCGTGGATACAGCTGATGAACGGCTGACGAGATGAGTTTACCTTGTGTAAATTCGCCTTGGATAGGGTAAAATTTACCACCACCTCCACATTTAAAGGTTAAAGTTAAAAAGAATTTGATGATTTTTCTCTTCAAAATATGCTGATTTTCTTTCCAAAGCTTCTGGCAACGCTGCACATGCATAACTATTTTGAGTGACAAATAAAAACAAATCAATGTCAAATTATGAAAGAGTAAAAAATAAACTCAACAAAATAAACATTTCCGACAATAAGCAAAAATACAAACCAAATTTTTGAATTTCCCAATTATAACAAAAAAAAAACAAAGAAAATAAACTCAAAGAAAATTTATCACTACATTTTCCAACAAAAAAAAATGAGCGCTAAGACTGAAAATAGCTTAAAATTAAAGGTATGTAAACAAAATATTAGAAAAAGATATTCAGTTGTTACCAGCCACTCAATAGAAAATCATCTTCAAACGGTTGTAAAACGGATTTTCCGCGTTCGCATATTTCAATAAGGAAATACAATTTGAAAGTTTGTGTGTGGGTTTGTGAAGGGAAGTGAGTGTATGTATATGTGCGTGTGTTTGCAAACCATCGTGGGATAATAAATTTTTTATAGACAATTTTTATAAAAAATTTTCTCTTAACAACTGCACAAAATCTGAACTAGTGTGTAATTGTTTCTTTTTAATTTTATTATATTAAACAAAAAATTAAATAAACTTCATCTTATCATTATGGTGAGTATTTTTTGTTAAGATTTAGCAAATTGTTTAAATATTTAAAAAACTTTGTTTATTTCATGGTAGAAAAGGTACTTATAAAACCTACCTACTATGGTTTATTCTTTAGAATTTTTATAGGTACCTACCTACAGTTATTTTTTTATTTTATGTTAAAATTAATTATAAATTTTATAGCAAAATCCTTTATTTTGTAATACCAAAATAGTGGCGATTATTTTCTTCTGACACTTCTTTTTACTGCATTTTCGAATGCCAACAGCAACAACAATTTGCACGTTAAACATATTTGACAACCTTGACCTGCATTCGCTTTGTTTTGTTTTTGTTGCAATTCTTGTTATTTCTTCTTCTCTTTAGCATTCATAAAATTACATTGACCATGAAAAAGTGATGCCAACTATGAGAAAAATAGAACTAAGACGAATGGCATAAAAACAGCATGACTAATTGCAGGCCTTTTAAAAAGTAAAATGATTTTAAGGGCAAAAAATAACATGAAGTTCGTTGGGTAGTTAATATCAGTTTTAAAAATTTACCCCCGTATTCATTAACGATTATTAAATTTAATAAACGTTTATTGAGAAACATTTTCATAGAAAATTTGGTTTTCAAACCTTTATTAAAATTAAAATATTTTTATGAATATAGGCATTAAGGTTCGTCTCCTTGTTCAGATAAAATTTTGTAAGGACTTTTTTCTTTTCTACATGGGTTTTAAACAATCGTTTTCGTTTATAGGGTTACGCGGTTATAAAGGACCGTTTTTGTTAGTGTAGGTTGATATATCATACCCAGGGCCAAGGTATATTTACACAAGGTAGACTCGTTGGCCCATATGTTTGTCAGCTGTTTACCCCAGTTGGAACCCAAAAGTCAAATTTCGTGTATATGAGCCAAAATTTGTACATGTGTGCGTTAAATTGTTTTTGTTTTATATGAAGACAATTTTGACAACTCGGTTATTTTTAAAGAGCAGCATGTCTATACTCCCAAATGAGTCTACCTTGTGTTAATGTACCTTGCCCAGGACAAAAACATAATTACTTCATACCCAGCTAGCATTTTCAATCGTGTAAGAGATACTGGGAGTCTCATGAAGAGCGTCTTTCATCGTCGATGACCGCCTTTTTTAATCGTAGAAGATTTCCACACGGGAAAAACTGAGATACTTCCATAGCACACTGAAAGACGCTTCTTCAATCGTTTAAGAAAAGATAACCTAACGAGTCTTTCATGTCAAGTATCGTATGAGACTTATGTAGATATTATCTTACTACTCATGAAATGTTCGCCGCATAATTGTTGAAAATATGATTATACAGATATTCGTAAAAGGTTAATTCGATGATGGTTTGACGAAAGATAAACAAAGTGTAACATTGTTGTTTTTGTACTCTGAAAATAATCATTTAAAGATTTTCTTAAGACTTAAGCTTCGTACAGACGGTGGTCAGATCTTACCGTGTTGTCATTAAAATTGACTAAAAATGTCTTTTGACGCCCTATGTTCTTCGTGAACAATTTATTTAAGTATTTTTATGTTACATCGCTGTATCTATATTGTATTTAAATAAATAAAGGACATATATATATAAAAATGTCTTGCAACTGTGTGAACATTGTACGCTATTTTCATTTGGCAGATGTGTTATGGCACGATTGTCATAAAAATGACAACATTGTAAGATCAACCCATCGTCTGTACGAAGCTTAACATATTACAGCTGTACCTAAACAAAAGCGGCACGCGTTTTCTAGTTTTTGAATAGAGCGGCCACAACGCTTTGCAATTGGATAATAATGAAGTTTGCCGCTATTGTTAATTAATAATGGCAATTTAGCTATTTTTTGGTTAATCTACGTTTTTATCTTTATTTTAATTTATAATTAGTGGATTTTTTTAGACAATAAAGCTATCACTACTGTTCGTGACACAACGTTGACGCTCTTGCTTTGGTATGGCATATCAGCGTAAAAGCTAAGCGAAAGAAAACGTTCCGCCTTCCGCTCTTGTTAAGGTACGCTGTTAAACATTCTAAGATTAAAAAACGAACGTGTCAGAAAATTTAATGTTTTATTCAGACTTTGGAGACGTCACTTTTTAGAAAAAAAATCAGCAAATCGGCACTTTGCTAATTTCCGAACAAAAAATGACGATAAATCGTCAAATCTGGCAGCCCTGATCATACCTAAAGATCCGACTATAAAGGCCGTGACAGATACAACTTCTTCGCTTTGCGTGACGTTTCTTACTTGGACAGAAAAGCGTAAAGCAAAAGGTGTATGACACAATAAAAACTTTGACACTTACGCATTGTGTGTTAAAAAAAAAATAAATATAAAAATTATATAGCAGATTGTCAAAGGGCGCAAAAAGACGAGAGTTGCCTAACTTTTCGCTTCGGTCTGCGTTAAAAGTACTTTATTTCGTATAAGTATGTACAAGGCGAATTCATGTAAACGGTGGTGTCGATACTACAACAAGTAACAACACCAAAAACACAACAATGTATTTTTTTGCTGCTTTCGTTGATCCATATGTCAAAATCACAAGGAACTTTTGACATTTCTCTCTCTAATTAGGAAAAAAAAGTAGCACAGCTGTGTTTTCAACGCCACCTGAAAAATGAATTCGCCTTGAGTATGTACATATAACCAAGGTATATTTACACAAGGTAAACTCGTTGGCCCATATGTTTGTCAGCTGTTTACCCCTAGTTGGAACCCCAACGTCAAATTGCGTGTATATGAGCCAAAATTTGTACATGTGTGCGTTAAATTGTTTTTGTTTTATATGAAGACAATTTTGACAACTCGGTTCCTTTTATAGAGCAGCATGTCTACACTCCCAAATGATTCTACCTTGTGTAAATATACCTTGCATATAACTATTTCTTCTTAGATGTCAAAGCGAATCTTTAACGCAACGCGAAGCAAAAGTTTTATCTGGCATGGCCTTAACTGCCAAATGTATAACGAAAAACTCAAAAAGGCGACCCTTGCGTTCGGCAAAAAATTATTTTTTTGGTTTAACTAAACGAATTGATAACTTTCAAGACCACTTGGTAAATTTTATAGTCATTTTCCGTGTGAATGACTGCGACGCACATCACAACGCTCGTGGTTTAAGTGTTTTCGTGTACGTATGTTGTGTGAAAGCAAGTGAGATTTGATTTTAAAAGTTGAATACAAATCGCACTTGATGTTAACCAGCGAATAAAATAAATAAAACTTGAACTGTTTGAAAAAAACGCAAAGTGTGTTGGTATGGTCCAAGGCGACTAACCTACAGGTGGTATCGAAACGGCATCTGATTTTGACAGTTCGAGCTTATTTGTTTTGATTTGTTAGTGTTTGGCTAAGAATGGTTGACATTTCGAGCTATAAGCACTAACAATGCAATGCAAAAAACCAGGGCTGTGGAGTCCGCTGAAATTTTTTAAGTACGACTCCGACTCCTACTCTAACCTTGATGCTAAATGTATATGAGACTGGTCCTTATTTGACCTTAAACCTTTTTTTAATGCAGTACCATTTAAATGGTTTTTAAAATTTAAAATTGATATATTAATTCTTACACGTGCCGTATTGAGCTTTGATAAAGTTATTTACATATGAGTAGGTGAGATGGATGCAAAACTCGTTCGCTGGACTTTATTCGAATTTTGGGAAAATGAAATAAACATAAAGCGCCCGATTTAATGGAACAAATTAGTTGAATTTTTTTATTCTGAAATGTTATGTCATTCAACATTTAAAAATTGAAACCAACTGAAATTTAGAAACATAATAGATTTAATTTTGAAACGAACGAGTTCTGGGTTATACATTTTATCTTACTTTGGGCGACTCCTGGGCATTTATGGGACTTTTGTTCAATATATTTCTAGTCTGCATTGAACATTTTGACATTTGACCCATCATCAGGGGCCAAATTTAAGAATTTTATGAAACCAATTTTTTTTTGTGAATTTTTAAAAAACAAAAATTTTGAAATTTTGATAAAAAAAAATTATTTAAAAAAAAAGAAATTATGTTTTTAAACCGACTGCTCATATTAAAAAAATTTTACTTTTCTTAAAGGAGATTTTATTGAGGAATTTCGGTTTTTTTAATTTTAATGTAATTTCAATAAACTAAACAGTTTTTGAGTTACGCCAATATATTTTGTACAACCTCCTCCATTTTCGAAATAACGGTATATCGCGAAAACAAGAGCTAACCTAAATAAACGGTTAGCACCATTGGATTCAGTGTACCCGAATTATGTTAAAACGCCATGTGCCCGGCTTGTCTAAAAAAAGTGTCAAATTCTAGCACAGTGTAATCAAAGTAATTTTTTATTTTCTTCCTTTTATAATTTTTCAAAGAAATTACAGAATATAGATTTATGTAAATAGGATTCTTCAGGGTATTTACCTGATGACTGGCTAAATACCGGGTAAATACTAGGTATATTCCATTTTTTGGGAATTTATTTGGGTATTTATAAAACTCAAACGAATATGGCAATCATTAACTGGCAATAAACCTAATTCTGCCTCTCCGAAAAAATCTAACCGATTTTAATGAATTTTTAAACATACATAGATAGATCCCTATTTATATAGATACATAAGCTATAATTTTTTTTTCGAAAATTGGATAACGAGATGATTTAATTATAAAACTATAAATTCTGAAAATTAGTTTAGTAATGATCAGATTTTTTCAAACATTTAAACTACATTTAATACACTTCTAAATACGAAAAAACTTGCAAAGACTCTATTAAAATTATTTGGATCACACGAACCGTTTGATTGAAAACCAAATCATTAAAAAAACCAAACGATTAACATAAGATTTGTTTTTGGTAAAAACCCAAAATTCCTATAATCAAAAAATGAATAAATAATTTCTTAGCAACATTTTTTCTCCTTCTCCTCATTTTTTATTTCTTATTCTAATTAATACACTGATTAATGCAGAGAAATACCAAATTTCAAATAAAACATCAAAAATATATTTTGTCTCCCCTAAATGGTGGTGGCTTCGAAAACTTGACGCCGGCCTAGACAATTAAAAATTGTACAAGTTGCTATGAAGAGAGCAAAAACTTGTTTTTTGCTTTTCTTTATACAACATACAAATTTAACTGTCATTTTTGCAAAGTCATAATAAAACTCTCATACCGTTAAAAAGCGCAATTTTTTGCTGTTTCCAATAAAAACTCGTCTCGAGAAAAAGTAGAAATTTGACATTCCATTTGTTATTTTGACGTCAGAAACCAACTTGATTTACATTTCATTTGCATAAACCAAAATTCCCCAAAAAATTAAGCATCATAAATATTCAAATTAGAGGAACAAACAAACAATAAAAATAAAAAAAAAACAATATTGTATGGCGACCAAAAAAAAAAAATGTATCAACAAAATTCATTATTAAATTATAAAAGTAAAACTTGAAGATTTTAAGAGATTTTGAAACAGTCATCGTGATTATTTGAAAGTGTTAGTTCGTCGAAGGATACAAAAACGAACAATATTGAAAAAAAAAAATTAAAAATTTAAACAAAATTAATAACACCTAAAATTTTGTTAAGTGTACTGGAACGACAAAAGGAATATTATCAAGGATATTTAAAGAATTATTAATTTTGAAAAAAAGGAAAGATATATAAAAAACAGCCCTGTTTGAAGAAGTCATAATGTTGAAAAAGTTAACAAGTTCTACAATGAAAACAGATTTGAGTTCAATGTCATTTAAATTAAAAACATCATGACATTTGTCAAATCCTATCATGACAGTTAAATGAGTGTTTAACAAGAAGCTTACAAAATTGTTATCAAACTACATACATACATGTATGCAAATGTAAGTTATAAATTATTATTTTTTAACCCTTTAAATCTGGAAACTCTCATAAAAAATATAAATTTCTATAAAATAAAAAACACAAATTTGTGTTTTGTATAAATTATATCAACATAAATTTTTGAGTTCTAACCTGGGGCCTAATTCTGGCAGTCGTGATCGAGTTATTTCTCGATTCGGAAGCAATTTTATCTCAGTCGATACTGAACGAATCAAAATAATTTTTTCATTATTGTGAAACTCAAATTAATGCTTTACAACACTGAAAAAAATAATTCCAATTCGTTCAGTATTGACTGAAATAATTAGATATTAAATTGCTTTCGAATCGAGAAATTACTCGATCACGACTGCCAGAATCAGACCCCTGGAGTTTACATTTGCCAGTACTGGCATGACAGTAGCAATACATGCAAATTTTTTTAATAATACATGTACACTTTTCCAACTGTCTTGTCTACTGTCTAGCAAATTTTGCAGACAGTGCACTCTTTGAGGAAAATTCTGCAAGAAGAGTAGCCACAGTTGTCTACTGCGCTAACTTTTAAATGGGTGGAATCGATGCCAAAGGACTAGTAGCCGGCCTAAAGCAAAAAGAAATCAAACAAAGTATAACCCACTTCACCTTTCTTAGTATTTTAAAACTGTAAACTTCTTTTTGGCGCGTTAAAAACGGAGTAAATTTGTTTTATATTGCACTGTTTTTGTTGTTTTTGAAGTATTTAAAATTTTTAATTTTAAATTGTAATAACATTGTTCAAAGTTTTGTAAATGATAAAAAACTTCTAAAAATTTGAATTCGTTTTTACTAAAATAACACTTTTTATGTTGGAAAACCAGTTGTACACTTTATTTTGACGCTGACAGTATAAAGGGTGGCAAATTTTAAGGGCCGGTGTTGATTTCGAATAAAACAGAAATTATTCAGGAAATTTTTGTCATTTCTTTTTATTATGATAAAATTGGTATAGTTCAATTATGTATGAAACAAAATATCGCCAAATGGCCGCCGCCACCTCGGCGGCACACATCCATCCGATGGTCCAAATTTTCGATGACGCTGAGGCATAATTGAGGTTCTATGCCGTTAATGTGCCAAATTATCTCATCCTTTAGCTCTTGAATTGTTGCTGGCTTATCGACGTACACCTTTTCTTTCAAAAAACCCAAAAGAACGAAGTCCAACGGTGTCCAACCACATGATCTTGGCGGCCATTGAATTTGTCGCACAAAAAAGCCATTGTTTCGTAAGCTGTGTGGCAAGTGGCACCGTCCTGTTCAAACCACATATCGTCTACATCCATATCTTCCAATTCGGGCCATAAAAGTTCGTTATCATCTCACGAAAGCGAACACCATTCACAGTAACTGCCTCAACGGCTTCATTTTGGAAAAAATACAGTCCTATGATGCCGCCAGCCCATAAACCGCACCAAACAGTCACTCTTTGTGGGTGCATTGGTTTTTCGACAATCACTCTTGGATTATCATTCGCCGAAATTCGGAAATTCTGCTTATTGACGAATCCAATGAGGTGAAAAGTGCCTCATAACTGATGATGATTTTCTTCGACAATTGATCATCCAATGTTGCCATTTCTTGCCACCATTCTGACGTTGCTCGATTGTGTATCTTTCCATGGTGCAAATTGAGTTAGTCTGAAATTGAGAAATGCCAAATGAAATGCAGAAAAAACTTGACATTTAGGTGTGGTTCACATTCAACATCGGCCCTTAAAATTTAACCACCCGTTACATATGGGTCTCTAAATGACACTGTTTGTTTAAAAGTCAGGTTAAAAACGAATGCATATGGTTAATGATGAAAACCGAAAAACAGTTATGCGACGTCAGACCACTAGCAAAAGCGAATAAAATACAAAACGTTCGAAAGGTTGGCAAACAGAGACGGCTGATTAACATTAAATAATAACGATAATAACGCCCGAGCAGCTTCCCCGCACCAGTTTTGCGAATGATTGAGCCAATTTAGACTAGACTAATTTTCAGTCGGATTAACTTGTGTTCTTTCCAAACTACACTGGATTAATTATTCTGGCATAAAATTGTATACGTACACGCAGCTTTGTATGTGTTAGTATTTTTTTGTTTATTTGACGTTTGGTGTTCGTTTTTTAATTTATTAATTTTAAAGTTTGTTGGAGTGACCAACCACCCTCTGTTTTTATATTCATGTTTACACGACGGCGAACAACTTGCGATTAAAATCGCTCTACAAAAAAGAAAACACTGAACCTGTTTTTTCATAAGTGTGTATGTATTGGTTTTGTTCTGCTAATGCGGGGTTGAAGCTGAATTAAAAATTATGCCAACCAAAAACGACTCTCTCTCTTTCGCCTACAAACTGTCGTTTTCTGCCAGAACAATTAGTCTAGTCTTAATTGGCTCATTTAAAAACAGATGTTTTTCTGCTTACATTTCTTTAATTATAATTTAACTCTCTGATTTAATATTGATGTTAATGATTTTGTGGTTAACGGTCTAACTTAAAATAATAAACGGAAATGCACAGCTTTAAACAGTTGACAGTAAATGAAAATGTTTTAGAAAAACCCGCAATTGTTATTGCTGATAATTGCTGGTCTCTTCTTTTTATTCTTCATAAGTCCCAGAACAGACGGTGAAACGCAATGAAATTGCAACCTCTAATAAGTCTGGGCTCATACAATTTATTGGTGGGAGGGGAAGAGAACATGCTATTCTTCTTTCCCCTCTCATCAATAAACACAAACTTTCTGAAAGAAAACTTTCATAGTGTAAACCCAGACTTAGTTTTGAGTTTTATTTGAGTTTATGCCATTGATAGAGAGCACACATGACGCGAAAATTCTGAAACCGACTTGAAACGCACTGCCAAGGCGAATTTATTACAGGTGGTCTTAAAAGCCCTGCTGATATTAGCTAAAATCACTGTTGGATGTCAAAATTTTGTTTATTCTCTTTTAGTATCTTTGTTTCTGTTTTGTTTTATTTCTATTTTTGACATTGTACAATGATTTTACAAAAACAAATTGCTTGTGGTTGTTGTACGAGTTGTACTTGTTGTAGTACCGAGATTACCTGGGATGAATTCGCCTTGCGCACTGCAAACCAGTTGTGTTGAAACCGGCGTGCAGCAAACTCGTAGATGCGTTTCATCTGTCATCAAAGAAAATCGAAATGATTGTGATAATTTCATCACATTGTGTTACAATTTTCGTTACGAGGTGTGTGGAAAACGACTGAAAATGGCTTCAAACCAATAATTTAAAAAGAGGTTAGCTGCAGCTGCATATCACCGTCTATTCTGGGCTTTAGATGTTGAAATCGAACATAATTTTAAGTGTTTGTTTTATCGGTTACAAATTTTTAATTCTCTAAATATTCTTGTTAAAACGATTTGATCGAGCATGATGAGATGTTTATACATTATTGGCTTTGAATTGAGCTTAAAAAGTCGTGTTTGTAAAGTACGCTCCGTCGCTTTTATGCTAAATCGTGAACATCGGTTGGCTGCGGCTTTTTTGGCATAAATTTTCCAACTAATTTCAATTTAGATTCAGCAGAATTTGGTTTAGCGTTTGAGAGTTGTATTGATTTCAAGAACATCGATAAATTGAGGACATAGACATTACACCTGGGTCAATTCGCACGTTCTTGGTCATGTATTCACAAAATGTTAGCGTGTCATGGTAAGACGTTAACGGAAAATATTTAGCGGGTAGGTCAGCAACGCCTTCTCGAGTACCTGTATTTTCTGATAGCTCAGAGGCCAAATCTTCAAAGATGAATTTCAGTATTGTTGACTTTAAGAACATCGATCTATAGTGGGAAATTGGCATAGATTGAACCCACAAAAAAGGCCCCACCACAGCCAGTTTGGGTTCTTCTATATACCTTAAAGCTGTTTTAATTCAAAACAGATTCATTTTTATAATATAAAGGGTTAAAAGCAATTACTTCATACACTATCATTCTACACAATTGTACGGAAACGAGTGTAATCTTAACATGACATCTAAGCAAGCATTCGTTTATTTGGTCAATCGCTACACTTTTTTACAACTTTTATTATTCGTTTATGTTTTATAAATATTTGATGTGAGAGTATTAAACAAATGACGCTATCTATTAATGATAGTAAATAAAAATTTAATATGAGTATTAAAGCATACACTTGCACATGTGTGTAGAGTTGTTATTAAAAAAAGTACTATTTGTTGAGCAAATAGAAAAATGCTTTTTTTTAATATTTAACAAGCAGAACTTATTCCCGCCAGAGACTCTGGTCTGTTTTACTACAACAGGCTGAAGGTCTACGTTAGTATTGCTCAGTTAATTTTCAGCTAGCATTTTCAGTCGTCTAAAAGTCTACTGGGAATCTCACAAATAGTGTTTTTGATCGTTGACGAGCTCATTTTTTAATTGTAGACGATTCCTCGCACGGGAGAAACTGTTACACGTGCTGATTCGTATGAGAGATTCTTCAATAACGCAGCGAAAGACGCTTATAATGATCGTTAAGGGAATCGTTTATGATGTATGTAGAGATTATCTAACGAGTCTTTAAAAAAGCATGCCAAGAGTCGTATGCGACTCATGTAGGGATTATTTTACAACTCCTGAAATGCTTAGCCGTTTAACTGAGCTACGTAAAAAGGAGCATCAAGCGTCTTTTTCATGTTTAAACTTCTAATTTGCATACAATTTATATGAAGCGAAGTAGTGCGAAATCAACACTACCCTGTCGGAAAATCCTTTTTTACAGATCCTTAGGTCGGTTTGTTTTATTGAAATTGTATTGACTATAGAATTTTCATTTTTCAAAAACGCTCTTATTTAGGTAGCTCAGTAATTGTGATACAACTCTTACAGAGAGTCGCAAAAGCTTCATTCCAAGATTAAAAAGTAATAAAAAAAAATTTTAGATGTTTTTGTTACTCGTCAGTAATTTTGTAAATGATTGAAATTAAAATCTCGTTCGATTTCAATTCCACTTAATTTCGATTTGTAGAACAGCCCGTATGTATTTTTTGAACATTCTGTTGATATATCATATATTTATATACATATATTATATAATATATTTACAAATAATAAATCATAAAACCGTGAACTTTTAAGAAAAAGGAATGTTCTAAAAAAAGTTTTTAAATTAATATTATACGGAGGTTGGGAGCTAGCAACACCTATTGAATAGCAACAGTACCTAAGGAAAACCCTCCCTTATACTATGTTCACACTTGGGTTCTTAAACGCGTTTAAGCAAATCGAACGTGATTAAGCTCTAATCACTTCAAAATCGAGATGATTACCCACCCAAACATTGAAGTGATTTCTTATTCACTTCAAATTGACATGATTACAACTAAATCACTTCATTAATCACATAGAATCCACTGTACATATCTCAAATTGAGTATACTGTAGAATCGGCCAACTTGAACGTGTACAACTGGCCACGATTTCTGCTTAATGTTTTTATTTTTCTCCTTAAATAATTCATAAATTTTCACAATTTCATCATTAAAATGATTATAATAATCTTCTGACAACTTTATAAATGTATTTATTTTTAATATTTTAAAGAAATATAAATTTTTTTTTGTGTTTTTTTTTCTTAATCATCTCAAATGTACACAGAAAAAAATAAAAATTGATTTCAATTCAAAAATGTGTGATATTAATTAAAAAATTAATTAAATTTGCACCAGTAAACAAATTAATAGTATCAATTACACTATTTGATAGTACATATTAATTAAACGTTTAATTCACTTGATTAAACTTTTAATTCACTTGAATAAATTTTTAATTAAAACTGATTATATTTTTGATCAATGCTTTAATTGGTGAAAAATTTTGTAGAATTTTTTCTGTGTAATGTGAACGGCTTTGATCAACTTAATCAACATTTTGCTTAAGCGCGTTTAAAAACCCAAGTGTGAACGTAGCATTAGACCAAACTGTCCCACAAGTGGTGAACATTCAACCCTTTAGTTGGAGTTTGGGTAGTAAACCACCACCGTTACTTGATTCCCGAAAATGTCACTTTTACTGATCTCTGGTCAGATGCGATCGCAAACGATTGTGAAGATCTCCTGAGATCAGTAAAGAAGTGACAGCAAAAGAAGAAATATCCTAAAGATAATCCCTACAAACCCCGGGCGGGATTATGTTAACTTTTTTGTGGTTTGTTGGCATAAAATAGTAGTGATTTAGTCTAGCAATGCCGGGCTTGCGAATTTGATTTCCGCCAGAGACTCTGGTCCTTAGAATAATATTTAGAATATAATTATGTATACCCTCACCACAATAGTGGAGAGGGTATTATGCATTTGTGGTGATGTTTGTAACACCTTAAAATATTGGTTCTAGACCCACATTAAAGTATATCGATCGGTTCAGAATTTCTTTCTTAGTTGAATTAACGATGTCCATGCGGCTGGCTGGCTGCTTGATGAAATTTTGAAAATTAGTCGAATCGGTCCATAATTTCACATAGCCCCATACAAGCTTCTTTCCGGAATAGGGTATTTGTGCCCATAAACCATTTTACTATCTTGGAATTTAGATAAAATTTGGTACAATCTTATTTTATTTCAATCATAATCATCTTACTAAATTTACTTGGAATCGGTCCATATTTAACCATACAAATACTACTCCCGAAAATATCATCCTAAATGAAGGTATTAATAAAAAAAAATTGGGGATAATAACTTTTACGATAACTACGTTGTCATGAAAAAATGTTGTCCTGTACCCATGTTTTGTAACTATAGTGAGAACTTCTCGCATCGAAAAGATGTGAAACAAAATATTTCATTGTTTCTCGAAAAATTATAAAAAAGTATGTCTGTTGTGTGTGTGTGTGTCGTTGGGTTATAAATGTCATAATCAAAAACTGCAGTCAAAATTTAAAAATTGCCATTTCTTCCACTCCTTAATTTGTCATTGGCCGACAAAAACCGGCTGCTTAAACTTCTGATTCATTAAATGTAGCAATCGCTGTCAAACCAACTCAAAAAGCGAAAAGTTGTACAAACATTTTCGTTTTTTGTTCGACAGTTTCGACTGTAGTTTTTTAAGCCCTGGCAGACGTTGAGAACGCCAGTAACACATAGCGTTGACGGCGACCAAAATGTACTAATATTGAACATTTTTCAAAGACGGCGGCGAAAATACAACCAATACAATACAAAATAATGACTTAAATGTTTGTTGTTTGCAAACGAGCTTTAAAAACATTCGTATATCTTATAAAAATAACTATATAGCTGTCCCGGCAAACGTTGTTTTGCCATAAACCTAATTTCAAGTGAAAGAAAGAGGAATAAAGCGCTTTATACCATGATGCGATGAAAAAACAATAGCTATTTATTTCTTTATTCCTGATCGTTACATATTCAAAAGTTAAACATAAAAAAGTGATGAATTTTTTATCCGGAAATATGAAAAGCAAACAGAGACAATCAATTTTTATTACATGGGGTCTTCGCCAGACAATTTTTTGTTATACCAAACGTCAATCTCTATAAAAAATTTTAAAATTTTTATCAGCGTTTTTTTTATATGAAGTTTGACGTTTATTATGACAAAAAATTGTCAGGTGAAGACCCCATGTTAAGAAGAGCAATTGCGTGTACGATATTTTTGTCAGTCCGTCTTTAGCCAACACAAATAAGCTCGATGGCTTGCCGACGCGAGAACTTGCCACGTATAATTGTCCGTGTAAAAAACATGGTGGACATCGTTTGGCCTTGTGACTTATTGATTATCATTGCAAATGCCAATCTTAAAGGAAATTAAACGCGTTTGAATTCACTTGGGACGTCTGTAGCAATCATCGAAGTTCGTGAAAGCAAAACATTTTCTTCTCGGAGTTTACCATTCAAAACGGTAGCTTCGATAACGTTTTTCATAAATTTTTAACGACCAATCGAGTACCATTGCATAGCCGAAGTAAAATAACCGGAGAAAAAAATTAAAAAAAACCCTAAACCTTTCAAAAGAATCGGTTAATTATTTAAAAGGGTATAGGAGGGGGGTGCTTTTACCCTTTTTGCTTTATTTTCCGCCGTAAATGTTAAAATGTGTAGCCTTTAGTTCCATCAAGACTTGAAACTATCATCGGATAATTAATTAAGAAGACATGGGTAAAGGGAGCATTTACCCTTTTTGCCCTAATTGTTGGAAATTCCAAAAAAAAATTATATCTTAGAGCAACTTTATTTATTACAGTGTCTACATGCCAAATTTTAAGAAAGCCCTTTGATTAGTTAAGAAGATATAGGAAGGGGGAACCTTTACCTCTCTTGCCTAATTTCACGCCCTGAAAAATAAAAATTAAAGGCTATAGTTTCTTCTAGATGTTATACTATTTGCCTGCCAAATTTCAAGAAAATCGGTTGATTAGTAAAGAAGATATTGGGAGGGGGAGCTTTTAACCGTTTTGCCCTATTTTACGCCCTCTAGCGATATGAAATATATTTTAAGATCTATTTCGAATGTCATTGTACACATAAGACATTACGATACATGGTTTGATAACTTTTCAAGTGACAATAAAAAATCATAATATGGAAAATGAAAGGCAGTTTGTTGATATTTGTATGGGAATAATATATAAGAAAATCTAAATGCTATATCTCCGGAACCACTGTGCGGTTTTCGTGCAAACTTCACACAAACCATCTACAGACTATCCCCAAAGTACCCTTTAATTTTGGTTTAAATCGGTCGACTGCGGTCACCACGCAGTTAGTGGTGACATCAAAGTGTACACTTCTTTTTATATATATAGATTAATATTAAAATAATTAAACAAAAAAAAAAATGTGCCAAGAACAAAATATTATTATTATTCTTCGCATTTTGCATTTTTAATTGTTTTTTAGTGTGAACATTTTTTTCTCGCCCCATTTTTATTCCTGAGTTTATTTTACAGTTCAAAGCGGGAACTTTTTTCACAAAAAAGTTACAGACACACTTTTTCTGTAAATTGGCGAGTAATTTCCTTAGGTGACAATAGCTTGTACTCGCCAAAAAAAGTTACAGACACAGTTTAGTGAAAAAAACAGCTGTTTGTTTCAATATATGGCATTTTTGTTTCATTTCACACATGTAAATCGAAAAGTTTCTCGACGCGAGAGTTACAGAACACGGCCATAGGTCGAAAACTAACCATAGGTCGGTCCCATATAAACCCTGATCCTAAAATCTCATTTAGATGAAGATATCTTAATAATATTCGGCACAAAGAACTTCTACATGAATCTTAGCCTCATGACATAATTTTGTTTGTTATTGTTATTTCCTATGGATCCCAAATAGGGTACTCTAGTGAAAAATGTTTTTATATACTGTGGTGTAGGGTATTATATGGTTGGGCTTGACGACTATGCTTGCTTACTTATTTGTAATTGCATTTGTTACATTTAATAAATAAAATAAATATGTAAATTGAATTTTTTTTTATTATACTTTGAATAAGAAGAATAAAGAATAAAAACTGGGAATTAAGCACGAATTACAAAATCTTTTAAATTAAAATTTTGTATTCCTAAAAATTACTTTTGACGACCTGAAAAACTACCTGGCAACATGCTTTTGCAAGTTGTTTTTGCATTTTGTTTTTTCTTAACCTACTTACAACTACAATTAATATGTGCGTTCGTTTACTTTTCCAGTAAAATCCAGTAGCTGGGTAATATGAAAATTTAACAAATGTATGTGTACGCGAACGCATTTCAGTAAAATCCAGTACAAATTTGTAAAAATTTTGGGGTAAACGAACGCAGCTAATGTTGGAAGAATTCCAATCAATTGTAGTGGGGAATGTAAGAAGAGATAAACTCACTGTTTATTGTTGATGTTTTTGTTTAAACTTTGATATTGTTACAAGTAGAGCTGTTGCTTATGATTCTTATGCGCATAACCAGTGTGACCATATTAGCTTTTTTCGAGCTAAATTTAGCTTTATTTTTTTGGATTTAGCTTGATATATTTCATTTAGCTTTAAGCTTTTTTTTAAGCTTTTTTAAAAAATGAATTTGGCTTTTTCTAGCCTTTTTTTCTATTTGTATTCCAATGATTTTATGATATGTACATAATAAAAAAAGAAAGTTCAATAAAATAAAGATATATTGGTAACCTTATAAACTAGTCTTAAACAGCTAAAATCTGGCATCACAGAAACAATAAGTTAGCAAGTAATTCTTTAAAGTTAAACAAGGGGGTAGTAGGAGATTTGCAGTTATTTTTTCACTATTGTTTTTGACAGCTTGATGATCTACACACATATATGAAAACAATGCGATGTTTCAATATCTGCTATAATCTGTTTTGAAATGTACTTTTGTACACATTTTGTTTTCTTCTTTTATTGTGAACTACATGTAACTGTTTTTTCGTATTTGGCTTCTTAAATTCATACTTTATACCTTCCTATTAAATTAAAAAATTAATAAAAAGGAAAATGGAAAGGTCAGTAATATAAATATAAAACTATAAGTAAGGTGTATTATTTTTAATTACTTATACATATAGATTCTTAAAAAGAAATGAGTCGAATGATAAGCAAATTGTGCATAGCTGTAGTAGTGATACAGACAGAAGATGAATTTTCACCTAGTACTAGCAAAAGGTAGTTTTAATATTGAAAAGAAAAGTATAAGGAATTAAGTATCGTTTTATATTCTAGAAAATACACGCAAAAATTGAGAAAAAGCTGGTTCAATGATTCGAGACTTTCGAAGTGGATTGTTGAAGTAAATGACAAACAGGTAAAATGTAAATACTGTCATTGTACATTGAAATCAAAATTAAGTAACCTGTTAACGCATGGGAAGACAAGTAAGCATGTAGCTGCTGCATCACCTTTCAAGACCAAAAATCAAAAAACATTAGAGTTTCAAACTTCAAGTAGCTGTACGAAGAAAAAAGAAGCTGAGTTGTCTGATGCATTGTTCGTGGCGGTGCATACTTCTATTAGGTCTGTAGATCACATGGTAAAGATGCACAAAAATATTTTCAATGACAGCAAACCGGCGGTGGCAATGTCTTTGGGGCGAACAAAATGTACCGCTATCATTACTTCTATTTTGGCACCACATTTCAAGCAATTGTTGACAGACGACATTAAGGGAAGTCATTATAGTCTTATAATAGACGAGTCAACCGATATTACTGTGGAAAAACATTTAGGTGTAGTAATTCGGTACTACAGTAAGTCATTAAAGCATATCGTAAATACATTTTTACATTTGTATGCTCTAGAAGAAGCAACAGCTCTCGGAATTTCTTCAGCTATCTTAAAAATTTTAAATGCTTTTAATCTAGATATAAAATATATGGTAGGCTTAGGAACAGACAACGCAAAAGTTATGACCGGGGTGAACCGTGGTGTTATCGCAAATTTAAAAGAAAAAAACGATAAAATTGTATTAGTTCCTTGCGTTTGTCATTCGATACAATTATCTGTTTCAAATGCGTCCAAAAGTTTGCCGTCCGAAATTGAATATTTAGTGGCAGAAACATATAATTGGTTTTCAAAATCAAGTTTAAGACAAAAGAACTATAAAAACATATATGCAGCAATTAATTGTGATATGCAGCCACTTAAGTTAGTAAGAGCTTGTGACACTAGATGGCTGTCAATAGAAACAGCTGTAAATCGAATTGAAAACCAATGGTTAGAACTAAAAACCCATTTTGAAATTGCAGCTGTTTCTGAGTAGTGTCATCAAGCTAAAATTTTGAAAAAATTGTATAATGAAAAGAATTTACTTTATTTAAAGTTTTTGAAACCGTTACTATCAGATGTTCAAAAAGTAAACAAAATGTTTGAAAGCAACGACGCAGATCCCACATTATTGCTTTCAGAAGTTTATTTATTATTGAAAGATCTTGCAAATCAAATTATTTTGAAAACTGAACATTTTGATCCGTTAAAATCTGATTTGGAAGATTTTTTAACTCCAATACCTTATTTTAATTATAGTTTTGAACAATATCTGATTTCGAAAAGACAAATAATAGATTCTGAAACAGAAAAAGATATAAGATGTACTTGCCAAAATTTTATTAAACAATTAATATATCAATTACGCCAACGTTTGCCAAACAATATTTCATCACTGCAACAAACAAACTTCTTTTCTTTAGAAAATAGTCTCAAGAAAATAAAATGTACTTTGTATGAGAATTTTAAAGAAGAAATGACAATTTTAAAACTAGATGAAATTTCTGATTTAGAATTACAATGGCAAAAATTAAATTGTTACGAGTGGCCTAATCAAAATTCAACAATAGAATTTTGGATCAATGTTTTTGAGTATAAGAATGCATTAAATGAAAACCCCTTTAGGGAATTATCTATTTTTGTGATGAAATTTTTAGTTTTGCCTTTCAGTAACGCTGAAGTTGAGCGCGTATTCAGCGGAATGAATCTCATAAAAACGAAAATTAGAAACAGATTTACTTTAAATACAGTAAATTCACTTCTCTATATATTGTAAGATGTGGCTTAAAAAGAATAAATAAATGTTGTCATAATTTTAAAATAACAAATGATCTCATAAAAAATTTTGATAAATCTATTTATACAAATAATAGTGATTTTTTGTCGAACTCTTTAGAGGAAGACGAATATTCATTTGAGGAAATATTTAACATGTAGTCAAATATTTATCAAGTTTATTCGTTTGCTTGTTAAAAAGTATTTTTTGGAATTAAAAATTTTTAAATCTAGTAAATATACTCATAATTTGTGCAAACGAAGAATCCAAATCTTATAGGATTCCAAATTTGTTCTATACTATACTTTATATTAACCGATGCCTTTGAATTTATTCCTTTTTGTATATTAGCTTTAAGAGCTTTTTTATATATGTTCACCATTGTACAAAGATACATACATACGTTCATGTGATATCACTTTTTATATGTTAATTTTATATTTTTTGTTTTTACTTTATTTTTATATATATCAACCAAAGTAGTTTTGAATTGCTATCAATTTTATTTTAGTCTAAAGACTTTTCTTAACTTTATGGCATAAGAATTACAAAAAATTATTTTATAATCATTATTATTATACGAGCATACATACATGAATATGTGTTTGAATTTAATGCTCATCAAGATATTTTTGTTCCATAACTATACATAGTTTGATTTGGTTACTGATTAAAAACATATTTTACTTAAATTTTGACTAAAAAAAAGGTTTTTACATAGTATGTGTTATTTATAATACGAATAATGAATTAATATTATTAAAAAGCAATATAAAATTTAGCTTTATTTTTTGGCTTTTATTTATTTATTTTTAGCCTTTTTTAGCTCTATTTTTAACCTGATTTAGCTCTATATTTTTTTAAAATCTGGTCACACTGCGCATAACAGTTTTATTTGGTTTAATATCTTTAGTTTTTCCAAAATCTTTGTGGATGAAGTTTCCTGATGATCTGGCCTAAGCAACCAGTGAAATGCGCATAAGAATAGCTTATCCCATCAACAATAAATTTCAAGTGTTTTTATCAAGAATAAAAACTGGGAATTAAGCACGAATAACAAAATCTTTTATATTAAATTTTTTGTTCAAAATTTTATTTCAAACCACCAAAAATACTTGCTGAAATTTATTAAAAGATTTTTCTCAAAAATTTTTTTTCTGGTTATTTAATTTATTTTTAAGTAAATTAATCAAAAAACAAGTTGTTCTTAAATTAATATCAAATGAATTGACATTTTGTAAAAAAATTTTCTCTTTTAAGAAAAATAATAAGTTTATTGAACCTGTAAAAAAATATACATACATATTTATTTTTTAATAAACTCATCTTAATAAATGACCTTCGTATTTTAAATTTAAGCAATCAAATATATATTTAATTTAAGGTATTAAGATATGCATATTTATCACTTTAATTGTTTATAAACAAATATTTAAAAAAAATCGCAATAATCAATATCAGAAGTAAACAAATTTACACATTTTTACTAACAAAATTTGTTTTCAATAACTTTTCGAGGGTTTAAAACACAATGAGAAATATTTTTTAATTATCTCAGCAAGATCAAGTTGTCATTTGTTTTGCATCAATTTATAATCAAAGAGGCGTGCGTGAGCAAGCGAGACTGTTAAATAAAAACATGAAAGAAGGGGACGATATTATTTCAAATACGTAACTGAGTATGAAAATTATTTTTTCAATACATTTTCAATAAGTCAAACCTTGTAAGCTGAGATTTTCCAGCCTGGTTGTGTTGAAATCGCGTTCTAAAGATTTGTTTCGTATTATCTGTATTAAATTGAGAAGTTTTGACATAAAAAACCCATGTCGGTCTTTAAAAATTGTTAAGCAAATTAAAACTCTTTTTCCATAAAAATTTATTAAAAAACATTAAACTTTTTTATTTTATTGTTTTACTACAAACCGTTGGTAGTAAAAGAGCAACATTTTTCCAATGTTTTTAATAAAAAAAACAAGTTTTTCGATTTTTAATTTAATTTTACTAATTTTCTTGAATTTTATCTAAAGTTTTCTGCTGGCAACACGGTTTAAAACCCGTTAGATAATTAAAAGACCTCGTTACTGAAGCGTTAAGGCCATGTCAGATAAAAGCTTTGCTTCGCGTTGCGCTATAGATTCGCTTTGACATCTAAGATGAAATATTCGTACTTATACGAAACATGTTAAATAAAGTAGTTTAAACCAGAGCGGACAGAAAAGTTAGGCAACTCTCATCTTTTTGTGTTTTCAAAGTATTTATTGTGTCATACACCTTTTGCCTTACGCTTTTTTGTCTAAGTAAGAAACTTCACGCAAAGCGAAGAAGATGTATCTGACACGGCCTTAAATGTTGCTGCCACGTTAACGTTGTGGTCGACTTCATTCGTTAGTGATTACTAAAAATACGTAAACGAGTCATGTGGTGTTGAAATGTGTTTAAAAGAAAACAGAAAATTTGTTACTATGATTAAACGTCTCATTAATTTAAACATTTGTTAATTGTTTACTAAACGTTGTGTGCGTCGATGGAATAAACATAAACAACAGAGCTGTAAATGATTGCAACCACATGATTTTTCGATAATAATTGGCAATTTTTTGATTGCATTGGAAAACGAATTGTATGATTTCAATTTTAAATAAGACAATCAATTTTCCGATTTTGAATGCAATCAATTTTTTTAAAAGGTAAATTCATTTAATAATTGATTGTAATAAAATTCAAACTCTTTGTTCTCTTAAATAAAGCTAACTCTTATAATTCTGAATTGCCAAAAATGTCAATTTTTGTTTACGACCACTAGATTCCAAGTGTATATAATTTCGCTGGACTTTCACAATAGTTGTGATTGCAAAGGAATTTGATTGAAATCACATGATTTCAATTATGATTGCAGTCTTTTACATCTCTAATAAACAAACATAAAGTTCTTTAACAGCTGATTCGTAAAACTGGAGAACAATTTAAATTTTATTAGGTTCATTCGCAACGCAACGTCACGTTCACGTAAGAGTACCTAAGCTTGGTAATGAAAACGGAACAGCTGACGTTTAGGTTAGATTAACGAGGCTTTTAAACTGGAGTTATACACAAGCCAGCCAGCCGGAAGGACATCGTTAGATCGACTCGGAAAGTGATTTTGAGCCGATCGGTATACTTAAAGGTGGCTCTAGGACCAATATTTTAAGGTGTTACAAACATCAGCACAAATGCATAGTACCCCCACCACTATTGTGGTGTGGGTATAAAAACCACTACTACGTCCCATAGGACACCGCTTGGAGACTCACAGTGTGTTGTGTGAACCATTTAATATTTTTTCAAATTGGTCACTAATCCTCCCCAGAAATTTTTTTGTTCTATTAAGGATCTATTGGGTATCTCATCCGAATTAATTTTCTATATGGAACTACATACAGTAAAAATTCGATAATCCGGATAATTGATTGCATACCCCAAAAACATTTGCAACCACACCATCTTTTGGCCAAACATTGTAATTTTGATGAAAATTAAAATGCAAAAACAAATTTTTAAATTCAAATTTATTCTTCATTAATTCACTTTGAAGAATTATATGAGATAAATCATTTATTGCCAACATTGTTTTGATAATATATGAAATAAGTTAACAATTCTTGTTTAGCTGTGCTCAAAACATTTGCAACCTATACTAAGTGTCCAAGTGGTATTGAAGAAAATATGAATTTTTGTTAATAATTGATAGCGTAACCGCGACGTTTTATAACCTCAGCACATCTTCTTGGCATGGAATGAACCAAGTTGTCAATTATGTGTTGTGGGATGGTATTCCACTGCTCTTTCACGTCTGCATAGAGATCTTCAGGTTTTTTAAAAATTTTATTTCCAATTTTTGTTTTTACAATTTGCCAAAGGTTCTCTATGGGGTTTATGTCAGGCGACTGGGCAGGCCAGTCAAGCACACACAAGTGTTCGTTTGAAATCCATTGTTTTACCACCTTAGACGTGTGCTTGGGGTCATTGTCGTGTTGAAACACCCAAGCAAGCGGCATTTCCCAAGAGGCGTATGGCAACATTACGTCCGACAAAATGGTTTTGTAGTCCTCACCTCTCATAATTCCTTCGATTTTATGAATCGGGCCAACTCCTTGCCCGGAAAAACACCCCCACACCATGACGTTGCCCCCACCATGCTTGACAGTACCTTTGGTATACTTCGGGTTTAGACTTTCACCTTTTGGCCTTCGCACGAAACACCTTCCATCCGAACCGTGTAAATTAAATTTTGTTTCGTCAGAAAATAGAACACATTTCCACTTTTGAAGAGACCATTTAAGATATTTTCTAGCAAACTGGAGACGAGCTTCCAGCTTCCACTGCTCTGCGCCTAATCGTTTGCGCTGATATTTCCAGTTTAAACATATTTTTTATTTCTTTGGAGGAAATTTGAGGGAATTGTTGTATTATTCTTTTAATTTTGCGATCCTCTTTTGGTGTTGTCTTCCGTTTTCTTCCGCCTCTATGAATAGTTTCGGTGTTTCCACTACTTAAAACACGAGACACAGTTGACTTGTGCACGTTATATTTTTTGGAAATGTCTATTTGGGATACACCTGCCTTATAATCGTTAATAATTTGCTTCTTAACGTATTGATTATATTTATTGCCACCCATTTTGTCGAATTTATGCAAAAATATAGCACATGGGTCCGTACCGATCACTTTGTGACGAAATTATGAAATAAACTGCCTTAAACTGCTTGGATGCTCTTTCTTTACGTTAATCTGTTCCACTTTTAAACTGACATACTAATTACCGTTATAAAATTACGAAAATAATACCATAAAACGATAAAAGGAGACAGGGTGTTACGTAGTTGCAAATGTTTTGAGCACTGAAAAAAATTAGTTGGTTAATTATTTTACAAATTATGAAAAAATCGTTGTCAATAAATGATTTATCTTATATAATTCTTTAAAGTGAATTAATATAGAACAAAATTACATTTAAATATTTGCATTCTTGTTTTGATTTTCAATAAAATTAAGGAGTTTAGTCAACCGTTGACATGGTTGCAAATGTTTTGAGCAGCACTGTATGTATTTATAAAAAATTATAATAATTCATAGCAAAAAAAACGAATTTGCAAACATACTCATATCACACTAATCTAACTGCATTTTACAAAGCATGCTGTGATTTTAATAAAAAAATAAATAAAAACGGGTGTTATTCAATCCGGATTATAGAGTTGCAATCAATCCGGATTATAGAATACGCAATGACTGTATTTTTCAAAGCATGCTTTGATTTGAATAAAAAAAAATATTTTAAAACGGGTGTTATTCAATCCGGGCTATATAGTTGCAATCAATCCGGAGCATAGAATACGCAATGAGCTGCAAAATTCTGTCCGGATTACCGAATATTCCGGATTAGTGGAGTCCGGATTATCGAATTTACACTGTACTTCCATTTCCATCTAATATCCTTCTCAATGCACTTTTTCTATTGTAGAAGCACTGTTAACTACAAAATGTGTGATGTTAAGAAACTGACAACTTTTGTTTGCAAAAAAAGTATGAAAATGTTAAACGGAAGGATTTTTATTTAACGGGCTAAGACAAAAATAAACCCCATTTGGCATACATAGTTTAAACGCGCTAAATTGGCAACGCTGTCAAAACAGTTATTGCAGCCATTTCGAATAAACATTTACATAAACAAATGTATAAACGATTGTTTACATTTTTAAAAATATATGTACATATTTACATTTGTAGGTGTGTTTGTATATTTTTCATTAAATATCTGAGCGAGTAGGTGGCAAAAAATCAACAAATTAATTTATTAACAATTGTGGTGTGAAATGTTTGTGTGAAACAAAACAAAAAAGATTAATTTCGTTATTGTTTCTTTTTTGACTAAATACACACAAACTTTTATTTATGTATGCACAAAATAGATTTTTTAAATTGTATTTTTATATTACAATTGTTTTTCTTAGTTTTTTTTTATGGTTTGAGTGATTTTAGCAGAGCAAAATAAAATTTATTAAAAGTCAAAGTTTTATTAAGATTTTTATTTGGTTATTTTTTTTTTTTTTTTTTTTTTTTATTCAAAAAGTGACTTGTACCTTTTAAAGGAAATATCAATTTAACGAAGACACATTAAACCATCAAAATGTCAATCAATTAATAAATTGATTGATTTTTTATTATTAAAAAATATTAAGGAATAAGTTGGATATTTTATTTGCTTGGTGAAATTGGTCATAAGCAGGATTTTTTAAAAGGCATTTAACAATACATACCTACTTGGGTATTTTCTAATAAGGTAGTCTAAGGTAATATACCTACATATCGCTCATTTGCTGCAAGACCAGGCATAAATCAAAAAACACAATTTTGGAGTTAGTGATGCAGAATTGTTCGCAATGTTTTTCTTTATATTGTGTATAAAATTCATGTTTATATCTTTTATACAGTCGCCATTTGAAGAGAATGTATCGTAATTTTTTCTAAGTGATAAGAGCAAATCAAAAACTTTAAGCGCGTTTATCTCGAAATGGATTTTTTTGAGTTATGCCGGTCTTGCAGCAAATTAGCGATATATTTACCTGTAAAGTAAATACAGGTTTTATCCATCTAGATTTAAAGATGGATCGATTGCGATAACTATACAAAGAAGATAATTAGTCAACTAATAATCAGTTTTCAAAATTATTAAAGTTTTAATTTAAACTAACTTTTGAGCTAATTTAATTTTAACTTAATAAAAACAGTTTGTTCGAAAAATAGCATTAATTAAAAATTTAGAATTTGTTAAGCAAAACTTGTAGACTTTATAATAGGAAATTTAAAATACTTGCTTTAGTCTGGGTTCACACGATGAAAGTTTTTTTTTTTCAAAAAGTCTGATTTATTGTTGAGAGGGGAAGAGAACACTACTCAGACTTTCTAAAAGTTAACTTTCATAGTGTGAACCCATTGTTTTGTGTTGCAAAACAAGAATTTCATAATCTGTACACTAATGCAAAGCATAATTTAAAAAAAAAGTTGCAGCATCAAAATTTGCCAGTCTGGACGATGACTTAATGCTTTTAAATAAAATTTTATCTAAGAGTTCATTTCTTAAAGATAAATAATTAATTTTTTTAGCCAAAAGTTAACAATTATTAGTTTTTGAAAAATCGTTTTAAAATTATTATTTTTTATCACGAACGAAATTTTATCGTGTGACAATTTTCTATTTATGTCCTCAAGTAATAAATAAAATTATACAACAAAATTGTATATTTAAATTTATTATAAATGCGAAATTTTTTATACAACTAAAAAAAAATTCTGAAGGTTATAGTTATAGTTTTTTTTATTATAATTTTCTCTTGTTTATTTGATTGTCCGTCCTTAATGACAATAACTAAATATTTATGTGTCTTAGAAAAAGCAAAGCTATTTATGTATTTTTTTTTTTTAGTTTTTCTTATTGTTTTTAGTCGTTTTGTCATGGTTGTAAACTACTTGCCTTAAAAACAAACAAAAAATATTTTAAGGAAAAACAAAATGTTGGCAATTTGCCGGTTATACAAAAATTTTATGGCAAAACTTTTTGAAGGTACATAAGTACAGGCATATGGATGTACATGTGCGTATATGTATAGGAAAGACATTGCTAAATATAAGATACAGGGGTTATTTAAGGGAATACGCTAAAAAATAACTCGTACATACTACATACGATTTTTTAAAGTTTTTTTTATGAAAATTTACTTTTTGTCACTTCTTGTCAGCCATTGACAAATGCATTAATAAGCATTGACAATTTGCTCACAAGATTATTCCATTACTTAAACCCTTTTAATGCAGTATTTTTTACACTTCATTATTTTCTTATCAAAACAGTGCATAAACATTTTAATACCACAAAAGTGTATGCCAATTAATACGCTTATTTTGTATTATTATTAAAACACATAAAAAAAAGTGCACTATAACTAGAAATATTGTAAACATGAATAATGAATTTTATTGCATTTTTACTTCAAAATGAGTCAGAAAGAAACACACTATTCCAGCCAAAGTTTATCCTTGGTCAGATATCTCTTTTAAATTCTTTATTTTCCATTTGTTTTTTAATACAAAATGGAAAGCGAAAAAAGTTCGCGAAAAAAGTAATTAAAACTTAAAAAAAAGTTAATTATGTACTTACAAAAAAACAAGTTAGAGTGCTATATTCGGCTGTGTCGAATCTTTGATACCCTCCACCGAAAGTTGGAATATTTTACGAGTGGGATCTGTGTGATATATATTTATTATTAATTTATCTTCATTAAAACTGACATCAGCATTAAAATTTGTTGCGGTTTAGACATATATTAAATTATTGACCGACAATCAGAAAGTTTTATGCATTTTTTTTAAGCAATTTTTTTTAATAAAATATCATGATTCGTAACAGTTTAAGCCGAACTTAAATGATTTTCAGGAGGGAGATTTATATTGGAGATATGGTTCATAAAACCAATCATCCAAAAATTCTGCAGAGTGATTTCTGGTACATATTAAAAAACATAAATTTTAATATAGCGGTGAAATAAGTTTTAGCGTTTACAGTGAATTTCAGAAGGCTGCTAAATATGGGATCTAAGGTAAATTATGGACCGCATATCACAAAATTGCATGACATCTTTTCTGGCCATATAAAGCTAAGTTGGAAGAAATTTTACCGCAATATCTATATCCGCTACGGTTTAAGGCGTATTTAATTCATTTACCAGAGTGGGCTTTATATGGACCGATCCTCACGAAAATTATTTGTGTGATTTCTAGTCCTATAAAACTGTGAAGTATTAAATTGTATTCTGATAGCATTATTTATTACGGTTTTAAGCGCAATAAACTGTTTTCCGGGATCATAGTTGGGGGTAGTGCACTAAATATTGATTTAAATCTGCAGTGCACTATCACTAAATAAAATTGCAAAAAAAATAGTTTGCATTCGTTTTTACCAGCTTTAGTTATGATTGTTATTTTTTAACTAAAAATTAAAAAAATGTAAGTAATATTGCAAATGTTTTCACTATCACTAAACGCAGATTGAATGCACAAATCTGCACTCAATTCAAATAGTGCACAATTTTAACATGCAATCAAAAAAGCTGCACACAAATATTGTCTCACTAAATTTTAAAAAATGTAACTTTGTATGTGCATGGTTTTTTATTTTTTTTGGAGGATATGCATAAATAAGTATAGAACATTAAACAAAATGCAATTTTGTCAATAACGGTATAATTATTGGCTTTAATCATGAAAAAACAAGTTTTTGATTTTTAATTAAGTGCAACAATTTTTGTTACACTCAAATGAATGAAGAAAAAAAAAGTTGCCAACTATTTTTTTTTTGAGTTTAAAATTTTTTTAAATCACTATCACTCATGCATGGTAAGTGAGGCTGATAGTTTTCAATTCATTACTCAACATCAACAAAATGATTGCAATATTTTTGAACTATCACTAAGTGTGAGTTGAAACTGCAAAATGAGTGCACTACCCCCATCTATGTATGAAAGTTTTTTTTTTTTTTATCAAATAACAGAAAGAAGCAGGAACCGTAACAATTATGGCTTTTATAATAAAAAATATCAGTGGCATTTTGACAAAACATCTTAAGTCAAATTTTAAAAGTTGAAACAAATTTTCATTCAAAAACATTTTTTTACGTTTTTAAAATTTTGTATTATAAACGAAATTTCTTTAATTTCGGTTTATTTTATTATTTGATAAAAATGATTTTTTCACCGATGTTTTTTAAAAAACTTTTTCCCCATCTTATCTCGACTTAAGATGTTTTGTCAAGATGCCACAGATATAATAAAAATCCAAAAATTATTTTTTTAATAAAAGTGTTATTATATGTATATCACTTCACCCTTTTATTTCTTGAGTCAAGTTCCTTTATTTATCGTTTAAGCTTTGTTCACAATCGGAGCAACAATTTCGTTTTTTCTTCTATCTTATTTCTTCTCACAGTATTTAATATATTTTGCTTTCATATTTTAAACAAAAATGTAACTAAAGTTGTTTAAAAAATTTGAGTCAACTAGAACTTCAGCAACAATTTGTATGAAATTGTTTCTGACGTTTAAAATAATTTTATTTAGTTTTGAATGAAAATTTTAACAAAATGTTTTAAAAAATAATAATAAATGCATAATATTTTTGTGGCTGCAAAAGAAATTGTTGCTCTATTATGAATACCAAGTGAAAATGTTTTTTTGATTGTGAACGAAGCTTTAAAGTTTATTTAATACCTTAGAAATATCAAAAATAAATTCCAGAAAGTTTATGGAAAACAAATAATGTACTTTTATTTCTGTCAAAAACAAAAAATACAGGTTTATTCTAAAAATCAAGAGATTTCAAATCGCACCTGTGATTTTGTTTTGTTCTGTAAGTCATACCTTTTTTGCGTTTCTCGGTGTGATTTCGGCAATTGAAAATCGCACCGAAACACACAGAAACGGTACACCAAAACATCACACGTGTGATTTTAAAAGTCACATGTTATTTGAAATCGCGTGATATGAGTTAAAATGATTTTCAGAACACTTTAATACAAATGATCCAAAAATGTTTTTATGTATTAGTGATAATACAATTATAATGTATTTATTATTCATGTCCATAACATATCTTGTGATAATGAAATAATAATAATGTTTTATATATATACAAAAGAACTGCACGAATTGGAAAACACGTAAGTGGGTTTTCGATAATAATGCACTATAGTGCATTAAATTTATTTTATTAGGCATGTTCTAGAAATCGAAATGAAGTGAAATTGAAAACGAACGAAATTTTAAGGTTAAGTATTTACAAAATGACCGTAGTTTTTACTGGTTTTAAGAGTTATCCTTGTAAAGCTAATTGGTAATCACAAAATGAAATTAATAAAATGGAATATTTGTATGAACTTTCAGTACAGGGTCGTTTATAAAATGTACTCGATTTCAAATCCACTTCATTCAAATTTCTAGAACATGCCCATATAAAATATAATTTATTAAAAAATAATGTAGTGCAATAAATAGTGCATTAAAAGTTTTAAAGTTAGTGATAGTTAATGCATTTATTTTGCGCTTAAATACTTTATGATCAATTTAATGGTAATGCAAAAGTTCTGCAAACTGCCCAGGTCTGCTGTTGTTTTTTGTTAAAAGGTATTTTTTATTTAAAAGTACTTTGTTATAAAAATATACTTTTTTATTAAAAGGTACTTTTTTATTAAATGGTACTTTTTAATTAAATGGTACTTTTTTATTTAAAGGTATTATTTTTATTAAAAGGTACTTTTTTATTAAAAAGTACTTTTTTATTAAAATTTATTTTTTATTAAAAAATAATTTTTTATTAAAAGGTACTTTTTTATTAAAAGGTACTTTTTTATTAAAAGGTACTTTTTTATTAAAAGGTACTTTTTTATTAAAAGGTACTTTTTTATTAAAAGGAACTTTAATATTAAATGGTACTTTTTTATTAAATGGTACTTTTTTATTAAAAGGTGTTATTTTTATTAAAAGGTACTTTTTTATTAAAAATTACTTTTTTATTAAAAGGTTTTTTTTTGTTAAAAGGTACTTTTTTATTAAAAAGTACTTTTTTATTAAAATGTACTTTTTTATTAAAAGGTACTTTTTTATTTAAATGTACTTTTTATTAAAAGGTACTTTTTTATTAAAAGGTACTTTTTCATTAAAAGGTACTTTTTTATTAAAAGGTACTTTTTTATTAAAAGCTACTTTTTTATTAAAAGGTACTTTTTTATTAAAAGTTACTTTTTTATTAAAAGATACTTTTTTAATAAAAGTAACTTTTTTATTAAAAGGTACTTTTTTAATTAAAAGTACTTTTTTATTAAAAGGTACATTTTTATTAAAAGGGACTTTTTTATTCAAAGGAACTTTTTTTTATTCGGTATTTTTTTTATTAAAGGTTATTTTTTATTAAAGGTTTTTTTTTATTAAAAGCTTATTTTTTATTAAAAGGTACTTTTTTGATAAAAGTAAAGTTTCTGCTAAAAGACACTTGGTATAGTAGATTCAAAATTAAAAAAAAAAACATAGAAACAGAAGTTTCAATAAAAAAATACTTATTTGTTAAATAATACTTTATATTAAAGCTCTTTTTATATTCAAAGCAGTATTCGAAAATAAACATTATATACTGTTATTTAGTATTCGATACGGTAGAAGTATGGAAAACACAAACGCTAATAGTGGTTGTGGAGTAAATACCCTAAAAAAACTTTTCTCTTTTTGTGATCTTTGTATACAATAAAAATCCTGTTCTTCTCCAAGGCAACATAAAGATGAAAACATTTCATTGCGTTTGATTTTACGTAAAAAGTCACAAACTTCGTTGTGTTCGACACGTTATATTCATATCTAAACGCTGTAAAAGTATCGTGATAGATACTTTTGTGTACGTTTTGGTAATGAAAAGGTTGGCTAACAAATTATTTTTCATATGATTTGAATACTAAATTAAAGAGTGTTGAACAAGTGAGATATGTGATTTTAACAAAAAAAGCAGCCAACATTTGTTCATCAATGTAAAAAAACCACTAAAGAGAATTTAAATATAGTGTATGTCTACAGAATCACTTCAATTGTTCTGTTTTATAACGAACAACAGAACACTACATAACATAAGGTTTGTTAACTTCGTAAAAATAGTTATGAACGGTATTAAGGGCTTTGTACAAACACTTAAAAAAGATAACGTTTCTGGATGAGCGTACCGTACCGTACGCTTAATAATGTTCGCTTTATTCTCAAACACTGATTCAAAGAGTTAATTTGTATAAAATTGAAAAAAATTTTATTTTTTTCCAAAAGATTATTTTTTAATGTTACTTTTGGGAATGCATTATTATTTTACTAATAAGTTTCTTTTTTAATAAATACACTGAAATTTAATGTTGGAGGATAAGCTAGTTCCTATGCGTATTTCACTGGTTGCTTAGGCCAGATCATCAGGAAACCTTTTCCCAAAGACTTAAAAAAGCTAAAGATATTATGCGAATAAAACACTCAAGTCTTATTAGCAACGATATCAAAGCTTAGACGTAATACTAACAATAAACAATGAGTTTATCTTATCTTACATTACCGACTTCAATTGGTTGGCTATTCTCTTTTGTTCTTCTGATTCAAAATCGTTTTTTTTTTCATTGAGTAAAAAGTACGTTTTATTCGAAATGGTTGTTAAAAAAGTAATTTTAAGATAGTACGTATTTTATATTCATAAAGTTAATTTTTTATTCAAAAGGTAATTTTTATTGCAAAAGGTACTTTTATTCAAAAAGGTACTTTTTTAATAAGGGATTTTCAATTCAAAAGGCACTTTGTTTTCTAACAGACACATTTCATTTAAAAATATATAACATGGGATTATTATTTTGTAAAAACATATTACGTAGTATCTTTTCTGTTACTTGTACCATTCGAAAAATATGCAAGAAATTCTATTAATGATTTAAAAAAACTAATTAATATTACGTCAATTACTTATTAATTGCTTCATGTAAACAACCAAAAATTTATTTTGAATTCCAAATTGGCTTCATTTAACTTACAACCCCAACTACTAACGTTTGTTCTTGAAAAAAAAACAACTTTAATCAATTAACTTGCATTACAATAACAAACAATACACTTATTAAATGGATAATAATACTACAACAACAACTTCATATACAATTTCCAATTTTCAATAAACTTTGTGTAGTTGTTTATGTGTCACCAAATGGCCATGAAGAAGGAAGCCAATGAAAAACAAAGGGCCGAGGAAATACGAAGACAACAAGTGGGTGTAAGTAAGAAAAAAAATATCAGAGTCTTAAAGAGAATTAAATATATGTAATTAAAATGGATGCTGTGAACACTCTCTGAACGTGATAATGATATTAAGACGAATGTAAAAAAAATGTTTAAATGTTCGTATGTGTGTGTGTGTGTAACATAATAACAAAATCAATCAAATATACTCTCCCAATCAACCACCCCGTTCAAAATATTTCCATTTTTTTCCAAATTATTACCCACTGTTTTATAAAAAAAAGTAACAAAAATTGTGTGAAATAAAATATTTTTTTTTTGTTCTTAATATCAACACAGGTGTTGCATGGTTGTTGTTTGTTCATGTTTTTTGTAAAATGAAAAAACAAATAGTAAAACTATTTTAACAAATAATTTAATAAAAAATGATGCTTGAAAAATTTTATAAACTGCCTCTTTCTAAGCGCTGCCCCTAGAAAATCGAAAGTAAAATATAATTTTTTTATTGTTGCTGTAAACTCTGCTGCAAATTTCGCTTAAATATTCTCGTTTTCTTTATATTGTAAAATGCTCTTTTAATAAACTAAAATCAGTTTAATTTAATTTCTTTACTATGGAACACCTTTTCGTGTTATTACAGGTGGGTGTACCAATTATCTGGCTTTTGGGTGGTCCCGGTTGTGGCAAAGGTACTCAATGTACTAAAATTGTGGAGAAATATGGCTTTGTGCACTTGAGCAGTGGCGATTTGTTGCGTGACGAGGTGGGTATTTTTTTTCGAAAGAATTTGTGTTAAGAAATTGAAGTGAATTTTTGGTTTACAGGTTGCTTCTGGTTCGGAAAAAGGCAAAGAATTGGCAGCCATTATGAAAGAGGGCAAACTAGTATCCAATGATGATGTTTTGGGTTTGTTGGAGAAGGCCATTCGTGAAAGATTAAGTGGCGCAAAGGGTTTCTTGATTGATGGGTAAGCCTCAAGAAAAGTACTACATTAATGTTATAGACTTTTCGATTTAAAATACACAAAAATATCGTTTTTACAAAAAGTACTTACTAAAGAAAAATTAATTAAGTTTTTGATAAAACTACCTTTTTTGAAAAAAGACCTATTTGAAAAAAATTACCTTTTTTCAAAATTAAAAGTAACCTTTTTGTAAAAATAACCTTTTTGAAAAAATAACCTATTTGAAAAAGTACCTTATTGAAAAAAGTATATTTTTGAAAAAAGTACCTTTTTGAATAAAAGTTAATTTTTAATAAGCTGGTAGATTACTTCAATGCATTTAGTTGTTAAATATGAATTCCGGCATATGCACGCCTAGGCTACGAGTTACATGGTTCATTCGATCTGTCCAATTTTTGCTACTTGTTCCAATAAATCTGGCCGTATGGCATCAATTGTGACCAGTGTTGCCAAAACTTGGTGACCAAAAATGGCTAAATTTACGGAAAAAATGGCTAAAAAATTGCTAAAAATGGGCTAAAAAATGGCTAAAAGCTTTTTTAAATAAAAAAACACATTAAAATTCAATAACAAAACAGAAATAATAATTTAAGTTGTTTACGAGGAAATTGTAAGTTAAGATCAATTTCTTAAATAAGAATAAAAGTAAATTAATATTTTGATAGATATTTAAAAAATTAAATCATCGATAAATTCGATGTCGTTATTGTTCATCTAATAGAAATCACTCGTGCCTATTAGTTTTAAATAATTTGAAAGTAAATCATAATCACGATAACATTTACCCAACCTTTTGAGTCCAGATCTACAATAAAAAACAAGTAAGAAAGTATAGACGGTCAACCCCGACTATACTATACCCTACACCACATTAGAACCTAAGTACAAAATTTCATTAAATTACATATATGCAAATTTGCGACCTTTACTTTGCGCACAATGTTAACATGGACAGTCGGACAAACATCGTTAATTCGACTCAGAAAGTGATTCTGAGTCAATCAGTATACGTAAAGGTGGGCTTAGAACCAAAGGTGTTATAAATATCAGCACAAACGCATAGTTTATATTTTATTGTTATGGTAAAAATATATACCTAATTGATAAAATTGAAATAACGGTTGCTAAATGTAACCTATTTCTCAAATTACTTTTAACGATGTTTACTTGGCTAAATACCCTCTCGACTTCAGCATTAGACCATAGAAGTGAGAGCAACTTTATAGTCAATTCTGAAATTTCTAAAAAACTTTTGTTGCCGCCTGCATCTCTTTATTGAAGTACTTGCAACCAGAAAAAACACCGATGTTTGTGTTGATCCATTTTATAAATTTAATGTTGGAATACTGTTCCTTTATTTTGAAAGATGTTTCATCATCATCGTTTTTAGCGATTTTCAACATTTGTAAAAGTTGTGAGTTAAATTAAAGGCGTTTTAATTGTTAAAAATGTTAATTTTACTTCTATAAATTTTTATAATAAAATAAAAATAATTCTTTTAAAAGAAAAACAACAAAAAGTTTAAGGCTAAACAAGTTGAAAAATGGCGAAAAATGGCTAATGGGTAAAATCATTTTTTAATGGCTAAACAGGGTGAAAAATGGCTAAATCTAGCCACTAAATGGCTAAATTTGCAACACTGATTGTGACTTAAATATTGGCATCCAATGCTTTAAGAGATGCTGGCTTATCGGCATAAACCAATGACCTAACATAGCCCCATAAAGAGTAATCCAGAGGGGTAAAATCACACGAATGAGGGGGCCAGTGAAGAGGACAACTTCTGGAAATAAAGTTGTTACCAAATTGATTTTGCAATTGATCGATTGTTAAGCGCGCTGTATGGTCAGTTGCACCGCACCGTTTTGTTGGAACCAAATGTCGTTGATATTTATCTGATTAATTTTTGGAAACAAAAATTCATTCAGCATGGCTCGATAGCAATTCACCGTAACGGTAGCTTCGTGCTAATTTCAAAAGAGTCTGTAAACCGCACCAAACCGTCAATTTAAAGGGATGTAATTGTGATTTGTAACTGCTTAACTATTGACTTCGCTCCAAATACGACGACATTGCTTATTGACGTAGTCATTTAACCAGAAATAAGTTCCGTAAAATGGACGAAATGCTCTCTGAATATCACGAATAGATTTATTTTTTTTTTATGTTTTTAAACGATTGATGATGACTTGCCAAGCCGTACTGAACAGAAATGTCAAGACAGTTTGACATTATCAGCTGTCAAACCATTATTATCGATATCCAGAGTTCTCATGCAGCTTAAAAACACTCGATATAATAGAGAATGTACAAATTTGACAAACAAGCTTACATAAGTATGCGCCTAAAATCGTACTCATACTTATGGAAATCCCATTTCTAAACTTTTACAATATAATGAGGACACCTTAGGCTAATTTCCGTTAAAAAATAAAAACAAAAATTATTGGGACTACGTTCAAGAACAGTTATTTACGTAACTATTTATTTAATGTATGTATATCATACTTTTGAATGTGTACTGCATTATGTGCATACTCTTGTTTAATTTCGTAATTAAAAAACTAAAAATAGAAAAATTGGGGCTAAGTTAAACAAAGTACATTTAGACAAAATTGCAAAACCAAAAATTGTGTCTCCTTTTTAAAAACTTTTAACAAATAAAAATTACATAAATGAACAGTTTACAGAAAATTTTACTGTTTACTCAAAATAAACTATTTGTATACCAAAAAGTACCTTTTACGATTTTCAATTTAAGAAGAAGTAACTTTTTACAAAAAAGTCAAATAATATTCTTACAAAGAGTCCTGTGTACAGTTTATTTTTATTTATAAATTGTCTTTTCACAGAGTATATATTTTTAAAAGAAACCCATTTTTAATGTATTGAAAAATATTAATGCTTCTTTACATTTTTTTTCTACTTTCAGTTATCCCCGTGAAAAGGATCAGGGTGTGGCCTTCGAAAAGAAAATTGCTCCTGCCGATTTAGTCATGTTCTTTGATTGTCAAGATGTAAGAAAATTCCCACCATTATCCAAAGCTTAAATTTATTCTTCCTATATTTTTTAATTTTCTGCTCCACAGGCCACTTTAGTTTCCCGTGTTATGGCCCGTGCAGCTGCCTCCACCGAGAAACGTGCCGATGACAATGAGGAGACTATTAAGACTCGTATTGCCACGTTCAGATCGAATACAAATGCTATTTTGTCCCAATACACCGATAAAACTTTAATCGTTAGTATTTTTTTTTTTCAATAATTGAATAAGAACTAATTTTCGATTCCAAACAAATTACAGATCAATGCCGAACGTACTGTTGATGAGATTTTCAGTGATGTCACCTGTGCCTTGGATTGTTTAATACAGAAAAAAGCTGTCGCTGTTGCAAACGCATAATACTGAATTAACTATTATTATATTTTTTTTTAATGTTAATTAGTTTTTAACTCTCAATTTAACCAAAGAATGGAAATAAAACACAAATTTTTAAAGAACAACAAATAGGAATTTAAAAGGTAACCAAAGAATTGACAAGGATTTTTTTGAAATAAATTTTTAGCACAAAAACAATTAAACAACAAAGTTTTTAAGCTTATTAAGCAAAATACAAATTTTGAAATAAATAATAAAACAATAATATTAAAAACACTAATAGAAGCAGAACCACAAAGTAACAATAAACAAATAAATAACTAAACATTTAGTTCAATTTATTAATTTAAGAATTTTATTGAAATAAACTGAAAAAAAAATAAACTGAAAATGAAAAATAATTACTCGTATTATGTTATTTTAAAAAGTAAAAAAAAAATCAATTTACATTAAACACATGATTTTTTTCATACTCACAAAAAAGAAAAGAAAAAATGGAAAGGAAGGTGCCATGTGATACCAGAGCGGAGATGTTTCTTTCACATTCACTTCCCGTGAATTCTTAATTTAATTGTTCATAATGTTGTTAATATTTTTGCGTCACAGTTATTTTAACAAATTGTTTCCGTTTTCTTTGCTTGGACACCCGCATTGTTTTAAAAACATGAGAATTTTGTTGAATTTAAGTGAAATTATTTGATATTTTGGGCATATTACGTAATCAATTTTTTGTCTGTTGAGAAAATATTGAAACATTAATGTAAAAATTAATAGCACAGCAAAATAAATTTGTTCCTAAAAAATAAATTTTTTAAAATGAGAAATTTAAAAAAAAAAATATAGTTAAATTTTTGGGAAAAGACTTTGTGATATTGAATGAATTGTGATGGGACCCTTATTCATTCTAACTTAATCGAAGACACGATTTAGTAGTCGTTCTAATTTTGCATCGATCGCAGCGTAAATTGCAATTTTGGGTCACACAATCATACTTTACTTTTACCCAGCAAACACGAATGTAAACCTTTGATATGAAATCACTTTATCATTTGATATCAAACCCAATTCTCAAACCATTTTTCAATTGTTTAATTTTAAACATTAGAATTCAAATTGAAAATGATTTAAAATTGTTATCCAATGTTATTCTCAAATCAAAAATCAACTTGACAACAATTACAGTGCAATTACGAATTCAAATTCCTTTTCCCATTTTTACAATTGAACTCACATAGAAAAAATGGGAGAATGGAGAAAACTTCCGGAGAATTTTTATTCATAATTGGGCTGTAAAGCAAAAAATATGTGTAAACTTTAAAAAATGGCGATTAGAGTTAAATGTGTTTTTCAATTAAAGTGAATTCGCCTTAAGAAAACCTTAATTTCTTGTAAAAAAATATAAATTATTTGTGAATAAAAAATTAATTACCAAGAGTGAGAATGCGAATAAAAATAAAACGGATATGTAAAGAAAATATGTATAAGTTTGTTGCACGATCGCAGTTCTACGCCATGACAATCCTTAAAAATAAAAAAAAGAGCGAAGAGAGAAAGGAAATAACGCCTTTTCATCTTTCACCCAGCAAAAACTTTACTTACAATCCTACTTTTAATGACTTCAAGAATTCATTACTTTGTAGCTTTATTCGCCACTTTTTGGATTATTAGTTATATATTAAATAATAACTTTATTATATCTTAAATATACAGAAAAATTTGTATTTTCATTATAACAATAAAAATGTCATTATAGTCATAAAACATAGTTTTTTAATGCAAAAACTACGCTGCCCCGGTAGACTAGCTGGTAGAGAGCTAGTCTATCATCACCGAGGTTGCGGGATCAAATCCCGCCAGAGACAGAAAAAAAAAATAAAAAATAAAATAAAGTAAAATAGAATAAGAAAAAATAAAAATAAAATAATTAAAAAAAAAACAAAAAAAAAATAAAAAATTTTTTACTTTATTGACTTTGTGTAACTATATATTTTTATAAAAATTTTAAGTATAAAAAAACATATTATTTTTTAGATTATAATAGGCTAAATTATAAGGGATTACTTTTGGGACATCTCGAACAAAAATAAGTACTTCTTCTAGTAGAAAAATAAGTAGTCTGTTCGTCAAGTTCTCATTATTTTTCTACTTATTTTGTAAGCAAAGTTTTTGCTGGGCAGCTATGGTTCCTAATGTTTAGCTGCCTGTTATTTAAATAAATAGTGAATTTAAAAAAATATTTTGTTTTCTTGTTCCACATTATTACAATCCACATTTGAAAAACATTTGAGAGTAACGTTTGAAAGCAAGTTGAAAATAAATTCATTTCTCAATTTGAAAATAATTTCCCCTTTTTGTTGAGAATGCTATGATTTTCCAATCATTGTCAAACATTAGTCGTTTGTGAAAGCGTTTGATTTCAAATCATTTTCAACTTGAAATTAAAATTCCGTGTTTGTTGGCTACTTAGCATTTACACATGCCACTGCCAGTTCGAAAAATTCCATACACTCAGGATTTTTTGCTAATACACTTCAATTTTTTGCAATCCCAACAAACACGAAGTCAAACCTTTGATATGAAATCACTTTATCATTTGACATCAAACACAATTCTCAAACGTTTTTCAATTGTTTGATTTAACATTTAAATTCAAATTGATAGTGATTTCAAAATAAACATTTGATATCAAATGTTGTATCAATTGGATGTCAAATGTTAAATTAAAATTTTTTTACTTTGTAGTTACATGTGTTTTACTATTAAAAATATATTTTAATATAAAGTGAACAGTTTATTTGTTGTGAAAAATAAAAATTATTTGTAAGTAATTACAATAATTAAAAATACGAAAAAAAGGAAAATAAAACGGTAAAGTGAAGAAAGTTTGTTGAGCGATCGCGGTGCTACAATCCTCAAAATAAGTCTTTGCAAGAATTAGAGGAAGGAAAGAACATTTTTTCATCTTTTAGCTATGTTGCCGAATGCTTATCTCACAGTTAATTTAAATAAATAACACTGCTTTAAAAATTTTTAATTTGGAAAAATACCAAGAACGCCACATGCCTAGATAAGTAAATTGGGACCTCCTGAACATGAAAAACGCTGTAATTTTTTTTCTAAGTACCGTTTTTTAGATAACGGTACGTTTGTGTTTTTCGGTGTATGGTCCCACTTAAACCCTGGTGGAGCCCAACCGAAACACACTATATTCGGCGTAAATTCAAAAAATTTAAATTAAAGTGACGAGCGTCTTAAACTTTTGCGTTTTTTTCGGATGGATCTTCGCGAATGAAGAACCAACAATAGTCCGCCATCATTTGTTCATCCCACCGGCCTTTGTAACGTCTCTCGATTTCTTCCATTTCCTAATGAAATCTTTTACCTTGTTCATCGATATGCTGCAAATTTCTATCTGATAAGAAGTGGCTGAGTTATAGCACCTCATTTGGATTTTTCGTGTTCAGGAGGTCCCAACTAACTTATCTAGCTAGGCATGTGGCGTTCTTGGTATTTTTTGGCTGTAAACCAGTGTAATTAATTTAATTTAAAAAATAAAATATTTTTAATTATGTTCCACGTTGTATTATAATCCACATTTATAAAACATGTACCCCCGTATTTATAAATGATTATTAAATTTAACAAACGTTTATAAAGCCAAATTTTCATACAAAATTTGTTTTGTAAACCTTTATTAAATTTAAAAAATTTTTATAAATACAGGCAGTAGGGTTTTATTGGTATAATATTTTTAGCTTTTCTAAAACCTTAGGAAAAGGTTTCCTGATGAGCTGGCCTAAGCAACCAGTGAAATGCGCATAGAAGCTAGCTTTTCCTCAACAATAAATTTCAGAGTATTTATCAAATATGAAAAAATTGGGAATTTAGCACGTCATACAGAAATCTTATTATTGAGAATTGCGTTTGAAAGCAAGTTGAAAACAAAGGCCATTTTCAATTTGAAAATAATTTCCATTAATGATTTTCAAAACATTATAAAACGTTTGTCGTTTGAGAAAACGTTTGATTTCAAATCATTTTCAATCTGAAATCAAAGCTTCGTGTTTGTTGGTATGGCAGCTTCTTTGCATGCGATTGGAAATTTGGCATTAAATGTCAAAACGGTAAACAATGTGACCCTATTAAAAATTTAATGCAAATTTACTGGATCATTGTAAAATTGTAATAAAAGTTTTATATTGTTGAATGTGTCATTATGATAGATTTATTTAAACGCGTATTAAAAAAAGCAAGTTTGTTAATTATAGAGAATTTAAATTATTAAAATAATGCTGATATAAATAAATGTTAACTATATCCCCAAAATGGAACCTCTAATTTCTTTTGTGTTACTTTTTTTTGAGAAGTAAACAAATTTTCTCAAGTTGACTCTTCAATAAAATTTTAAATATGAGTATAACTTCACATGGTTAGTTAAATAATCTGGCATGATGTAGATCCATTTCCACCTTAGAGCTGCTGATTTTTTTTTTTTTTTGAAAGTTTTACTCTTACCGTTTTCCAGATAAACAGAAATCTAAAATATCTTTGTATGGGAGGTGCCATGCCAACATCTCCAATTACGCTTATTTTTTTTGTATATTGATTACCCAGCTATGTGCACCAAATTTGGACATTTTTATTACTACACTCATAAAATTATTACAGTAATTGAAATATTGAATATTAAATATTCTGTGCTCTTTATTATATTAGTTTAGATTAACGGCCTATTTCACCAAGTTCGGTTAAAACTAACTTTCAATTAAAGTTCTAGTTACCAATATGTTTTGACAGCTATAACCGGTAGTTAATTATAACCGAACTTGGTGAAATTGGCCGTAATATAGATAAGTACAAGGCGAATAAATTTTTCAGGTGGCGTTGAAAGCTGTGCTACTTTTTTTTCTTAATTAGAGAGAGAAGTGTCAAAAGTTGCTTGTGTTTTTGACATATCGATCAACGAAAGCAACAAAAAAAAACATTGTTGTGTTTTTTGTGTTATTACTTGTTGTAGTATCGACACCACCGTTTACATGAATTCGGCTTGGTAAGTAGCTCTGGCGGCAAATTACGGCATTCGATATCGATTGAAATTACAATAAAAATGGAATGGAAATTTCGATTGTTATCGAATGCTGTAATTTTCAGGGTTTAAAAAACTGCAGTCGAAACCAAAAACTGTTGATCAAAAACCGAAAATTTGTTAACAAGGTTTCGTTTAAATGTGCTAAATTCCCATTTCATACTATTGATAAACTAAAATTTGTTGTTGAAGGAATAAGCTATTCCTATGCGCATTTCACTGGTTGCTTAGGCCAGATCGTCAGGAAACTTCATCCAAACATTTTAGAAAAACTAAAGATATTATACAATAAAACTGTTAAGCGAATAAGAATTATAAGCCCCAGTTTAACTTGTAACAATATCAAAGCTTAAACAAAAACAACAACAATAAAAAGTGAGTTTATCTTTTCTTACAGTCCCGACTACAATTTGTGTTAAACTTTTCGCTTTTTGAGTTGGTTTGACAGCGACTGTTTACATTTAATAAGGGCGCGTTCGTAAATGCATCACTGCGCTGCATCAGTGATTTCAAATGGTTATATATTTATCAGTGAAGTTAATGTGTACCAAAAAATTGTGAAAAACTCCACAAAAATAATAGTCACACAATAAAAAAAACTATAATTATTTTTTTATCGGCTTTAAAAAAAGTTTGCTTTTCTGATGCAGCGCAGTGATGCATTTACGAACGCACCCTAAATAAGAAGTAAAAGCAACAGTTTTTTTTGGCCAATGACAAATAAAGAAATTGCAGTTTTTTTAGTTTTTTGCAGTCTTGGAATAATATACATATGGGCATTTCCTGGGGTCGCGAACGTACGTTCGTACTCTTTTGATGTACAAATAATATAGAAAACAAAACTTTTCCTAGCATTTTTTTTTGCGATTCGATAGCATTTGGGTAGATGTTTGTTTAGTGCAAAAGATGGATTTCATCGAGTTTAAGTTTTCATAATAATAGTTATAAACATGTGGTCACGAACGTACGCAAAATAGAAGTCAACTTTGGCTGACGTAGTGAAATTTAAAAATCTGCGTAATGGAACGGAATATTCAAAAGTGATTAATTTATTTCGAAAGTGTATTAATGAAGGTTTCCATCCAGTATTTACAAAATAAAATATCTCTTTTGGTTTTTGTTTAATTGGCTTATGTACCGGTCGCGAACGTACGGGTCGCGAACGTACGATTTTTCCATATGTTTTTTTATTATTGTCACCATGCAGATTCCCAAAAATATCTTCAAATTTCCTTAACAAGCAACTTAATACTCAATTTACAATTGATTGTAATGGAGAGATTATGAAGAAAGAGTGTAAACATAACATATTTTTTGCATGTAAAATAAGTACATAAAAATGTCTTTAGAGGTAAAAAATATAAGAAAATATAAAATTTTCGAGTTTCCAGCGCAATTTCCTCAAGTAAAACAGCTAAGATATGCTATGAAACCATTCTTTTATAACAACATAGATTTTTTTATAATAATAAACAATAAAAGACGATGATTATCAACATTTTATTTTTTCATCCTGGTAGACCATTCTGGGGAAATGCCCATATATAAAAACAAGTGAGAGTGATATATTCGGCTGTACCGAATCTATGATACCCTCCACTGACATTTAAAATATTTCAGGAGTGAGATCTACATGATACTTATTTATTATTAATTTATTTTTATAAAAACAGACATTTAACAGGTAAATTAAGGTAAATTATGGACCGTACATGAAGTTAAGTTGAAAGAAATTTTATCGCAATATCTATATCTACTTTTATTTTAGACGTATTTAATTAATTTTCCAGAGTGGGCTTTATATGGGGCCTATAGTAAATTGACCGATCATCACGAAATTTATAAGTGTAATTTCTAGTCCAACAAAACTGTGAAGTATTTAATTGCATTCTGATAGCATTATTTATTACGGTTTGAGGCACAATAAACTGTTTTCCGGGAGTATGGCTTATATGGGTCTTATAGTAAATTAAAGACCGATCTCTACGAATTTTAACAGTGTCATTTCTAGTCCTCTAAAACTGTGATGTATCAAATTCTATAATGATAGCACAATTTATTTCGGTCTTAGGCGTACTATACTGTTTTCCAGGAGAAGGGTTTATATGGAGCCTAGGGTATATTATCACGAAATTTTACAGTGCGATTTCCAGTGGAATAAAACGAACTTTTGCAAAATCTTATATCATTCCGTGCATTGTTCCACTATTAATTCTAGTTTTTATAACCAAATTATACATTTTTTATGGTGGTGGTTCCACATTTTAATTCATATCTCTGATTCTATTGAACCGATTTTGCTGGATTTCAATCCCAAACTGCTAAGGATAACTACAAGCAAATTGACACCAAGTTTGTTCATTTCTTTTGAGTTTTTCGTATTTGAGAGTGTTTTCAACAGACGGACATGGCTAAATCGACTTAGAATTCTCAAGGAGCCAAAATATACATATATATTCCTTATATGGTTAGAGATGAATAATAAAAAAGTTTCACACGGAATGACAAACTTAGTATACCGTCTTCACAACTAATTATGGTGGCAAGTAAGAAAGTATTGTCGGAAAGTCCCAGCCGTTGCGATATACTCCAACACGAACTGTTTTCTTTCTGTGTCCTTCCCCTGCAAATAATATTGGACCACCTGATCCATTTTGGTTAAATAGACTACTCCATGGACTGGTCCGATGTAATGCAAGCATGGACGATGTCATTGTTCAAAAGTGTTTGTAGTGAGAAGACATGTCTTCGTTTTTTAACGACATGTTTTCGTTTTTAAACGAAGTTAAAACTAATCATCTTGTGTATACAATGGAGTAGTTTTAAGACTACTCCTTTATACTCCAAAGCTGGGTTATGTGGTCCTGCTCTAGGACATCGTAATGTTAAATATACCATGTTTTTTCCATACGTTTGGGTTACTTTTGGACTAGTCCTTGTCCCTTGTGGGCTACACTTTACACGCGTGACGGACAATTGTAATTAGATACAAACAAGTATGAGTGCTATATTCGGCTATTCCGAATCCTATTTACCCTTCACCATGGTGCGATAAGAGCTGAAAATTATATAAATATGGTTTTTTGTTTTACCTTGGAAACTTTGGCTCTTTTCGTTCTCCAAAAAAAAAAAGAAATAAAAAAACCAAAAACAAAAAGGGATTTATAGGTAAAGTAAGTGGCAGTCGTGGTTTGCTCATATCTCAGACATTCATGAACCGATCTAGCAATAGCACAATTTAAATGAGCAAATATATACCAACCAAGTCCCCATAAAATCTGGGGTATTCGGAAATCTATTTCGACGGACGGACGGAAAGAAAGACAGTAAATCAGATTTGAACTTTCTTCTCAGAATATAAATACTTTATAGGGTCTAGGTTTAATATTGTAGAAGTTACAAATCAAATGACAAACTTGTATACACCCTTTTACATTCAGTGAGGGGCGGGGAAGATAAATGAGAAAACTAATATCGTACCAACGAACTTTTAAAATCGTACTTTTTTCACAAAATTTACATGTGTTTCGTACTCAAAATATAAAAATATTAGGTTTAGGATTTATTTAAGTTTTATTATCTTAATTAAGGGAAAATCGTTGTCTGAAAGTGATTTATTGCATAAGGGATCATAAAGTCCATCTGTGTTCATCTACAAAAGATCAGCAACTGAAGAAGTTTTCTAATGTCATGCAACAAGCTGAGTGTGATCATACAAAGATCATAGTGTTGTAATGTCTAGATTCTGAGTATCAGATCACTTGGGGAGAAGTTTATGTTATTTATAATGGATTGTTCTTAAGAATTTTTAGGGATTTTGTTTTATTCACTGTTGCTTAATTAATTATCACATGATCGATAAAGTTCTTGTTTTTAAAATACTTTGGTTGTTTGAGTAAATAATAATTAGATCGGTAAAGTTATCAAACAATCACAAAATTATAATTTTTTTTGCTTATCAAAAAAATATTTTGGCCAGAAAACAAATATTCTGCTGTTTTCACAACACAAGTGACTGAGCGTGTAGAACAATTTATATGAAAAACCATTAAAAAAAAAGTAAGGGCTTTTCATATAAATTTTTCTACACGTTCAATCACTTGTGTTATGAAAACAACACATTAATACAACAAAAACAAAAGGTACTTAAAATTCATTTGTGCCTGTAAAGTGTAGATAGCAAAAAATACATGATCATTAATAATACATAATAATAGGGTGGGTAAAATTTTTCCGCGTCAAAAGCACATCGCGATTCTTGTTCTATAAGTCATTCCAAGAAACTTTGCCAAAAAAAACCATAGGTCAAAAATGAATTTCGAGCCCCAGATTTTTCAAAATAGTTAGTTTTCCAAAATATTCAAGAATAGAGGCAAACAAATTGTATTTGGTCTAGCCAGACCTGTATCATACAGTTTTTAGGGTCGATAAATCCATTTATTTTTATTTTTAATTGCCACCAGAAAGCGTTTTCATACACTTTTTAGAATTTATCGTCTTGACGAATATTTCTCAAAATACAATCTCGAATTTTAAGCGAAAATAAAATTTTTAAGCGTTCTAAAAATATGTGCATACTAGCATCTTCGGATTGCATTTCCAAATTTATTGTTTTCACAAGTTTCAATATGTACTGCAGAGACAGGAAACGAGTAGAACATCTGAATATGATAAAATTTAATTTAGCGCTTGTAAAATCTCCTTTAAAATAATTCGGAGTAAAATAATAATGGAGTGGGTTCTCATTGTTCCAAAATTCTGTTGATTACTTCTTGACGTGACAACCATATTGTTGACGAATATTTGAAAATATTATAAATTCGTTCCAAAATAATCTTGAATTGAGAAGAAGTCGTATTTTTTTTTATGTAGAATTTTTGCAGAAGTGCTGTCCTATATCTTTTAAAAACTTGTCAAAATCATCAGAAAATGCACGCTTATATGTGGCATAATCAATCGTTCAATGAACAAGTGCAAAAATCTATTCACAATAGCGGAGTTCAGTGTTTGGTGCAAATGGTCTTGCAAAAAAGAAAATGCAAAATATCATAGCTGTTTTGGTAAATCCAACAACAAAAAATAGAGTTTCGCTTAGATTTCATAAAAAAGCTACGACATTTTGCAAGACTATTTGCACTAAACACTAAAGTCCGCTCCAAACAGTAATACGAGTTGCCATTTTATATCAATTATAAATTTATAGGTTTGACAAATTTGGAAATAGTACCAAATGAGTCACGGGGGTACCAGCGTACTTTTTAGTTTTGAATTGTAACAAAAAAAGGACGAACTTTATCAACCCTGGTGAGGGGTATAAAAGAGTTGTTTTTGCCAAATTTTATCCCAGTCATTTTTGGAAAAATATAAAGCTATTTGATAAAGTGATGACAGTTGCTAGAAAAAATTTTTGTTCTGAATTTTTTTAAAATACTATCAGATATGGGAGGTTTATGAACAGAAATGCTCTTTTCTGAGACGACAGTTGTACACGCAAAGAAAAAACATGGTTGTGGTAAACATATTCTAAGAGCAACATATTATGATAAGAATTATGATTGTAGTCACCATATTAAGATTATTATTGAAACATATTATGACTCAATATACTCGTAATATGTCATCATAATATTTTTCCCTTAATCATATTATTATTCTGTTATTCATACTAAGTTAAGAAGTAATCAAATTATTGTCATGTTAATCATAATAAGCTAAGAAATTAATCATATTATTGTCATGTTAATCATAATAAGCTAAGAAGTAATCATATTATCATCATGTTAATCATAATAAATTTAGAAGCAATCATATTATGATACAGCACCTTTCATAGCTGTCATAAAAATACAAAATAAATTTAAATATTTTTGAATCGATTTTTTATTTTGTGGCTTTTTACAATTTTTCCTAATGTTAATCAAATAGCGGAGTTCAATATAAGGCTTGCAAAAGAGCAAATGAAAAATCTGTGGTTTTCATGGGCAACCGCGTGTGTCCATTTTTTTGGTTTTAAGATGTTGATGCCATACTGCCTAATTTTGAACGCTCTTTATATTTTTTTGAAAAAAGATGGGTCAATTCCGTTTTGTAACGCAATGACAAAGTTTAAAATATGCAATACCTAGCCCATAGTTTGATCTAGAATGGGTTTTCGGCTTTCCTGAACAATTTGTTTTAAGACATACGCGGTTGCCCATGAAAACCACAGAAATATCGTAGCACTTTCATAAAATATAACGAAATCTCTGTGTGTTTTGTTGTTTGATTTTACAAAAAACTATGATATTTTGCATTTGCACTATTACTTCACTAATACTTAAATGAACTCCGCTAATATTTTAATTTTTTAATTTCTTTAAACTTATTTTTTTTATGGAATTTTATCTTTTAATTGTTTAACCGCTCACAAATAAAAAAAACGACACAACTTCTTCAAAATTATTTTACAAATGGCGCTAACATAATATGATTAGAGTAAAAATAGTTTGATTGCATCTTTAACATAATATGATAAATGTATAGAAAGTTATCATGTTATGGCTATTAAATATCATGATATGGTTGTGAGAAATATAATATGTTTAGAAAGTTATCATAATTAAGTTGTTAGAAAAATAATTATTTTTCGGTCAACAATACTCAAATTCATAATTGCGATAAACATTGATATGTTTACAGTAACTATAATATTGTTGATATTAAATAAAAATAACAATTATTTGTGTACGACAACAATATATTGTTACATTAAACATAGTGTTGTTGCCGTAACCATGCCCAACCATATTTTTTCTCTGCGTGTATGGGGAATATGTGAAAAAATTGCTTTTTCGCTCTTAAGCTGGAGGTCCGTTGCGTCAATGCGTTTGAAAGTAAAATCAGTTTAAAATTGTATTGACAAGTCACATACAGAGGTACACACTATTGAACATGAACGACAGTCAATAATTAGATCAAGTCAACAGTTAACAACAAAATGATTTGTGGTTGACAAGCGAAAATTTCAGCAAGGCTGTTATTCATGTTTGATGGTGTGTACACACACCACTTTAAGCCAGTAACATTTTTGAACCAAATTTTGATACATTTTTTTTTTAATTGCGAGCTTTTCTTCGTACACAAGATTCACATGGATACATCAACTTCCAGCCGACCAGACGGACATGTTTATATAAATTTAACAAGTGATTCTGCGTCGATCGGTGTAGTTAAAGGGTTTAAATCTAATATTTTGTACTAAACTTTTAAACGCATAAACAAACTTCAGCACAAACGAATAATACGCTCGTCATTAATGGAGGCGTAAATATGAGTAATTTATTTGCAATCAAATAACAATTTGGTTCTTATTTTGGTTTTTTAACATCATTTTAAATAAGTGGTTACTTCCTTTTTGACCAACGGAACTTTCTAAATGGAAATTTCAGCTGCAAGTTCTTGTTAATAAATTCAAATCACTTTAAACCAAAACATACATAACTAATGTAACAAATTTAAATTTCCGATATTTGCTTATAAGCAAATATAAAATTACCAAATTTTTAAAAATATTTATAATTATAATAAGTATTGTGGTTAATTTATTGAATTGTTTATGGTTTTAAATCCAAATTTTGATATTTTAATCATTAATTTAAATTCCTTTCTTCACAAAAATAATTTAAAGAAAATTTTATTTACTGAACTTTAGCCTGATTAAAATATTAAAATTTATAATTATTTGAATAAAATTTACGAAAAATAGAAACAAATTAAAAACAAAACAACCACTGAAAATTTAATTTAAAATCAATAAGATTCGAATTAATAAAATAATATTAAATTAATTTATTTAGTTGTGGTCTGCTCAAACATCAATTAGTAGTTTATCGCACAAATTTTTTTTGTTTTTTAAGTTTTCCAACTAAAACAACAATAAATAATCAATATTTATTTTTTTAATTAATTATCATGCTGTGTTTGGTTTAAACCAGAACTATTTAAATATTTAAATTGAGATAAACAGATCAGATTCTTTCTTCCCCCGCTTTAAACTGGCTACTCTATTAAAATCTACAGTGTGCAAGAATAATGGAGCGATTTAGATAATTTGCGTCATTATGTCGTAAAATTATGATTTAATGAAATGAAATCTACATATTTATTGAAATTAATTAATTTTTATAACGCTTGTGTTAGAATTAATTATTTCTATGAAACAATTTTAAAACATAAATATTTTTATTGAAGTGTGTATTGAACAGTGATGCCAGACGAAACTTTAGGAAATCCCTATGTTACCCAAAGATACAAAAAATGCCAATTTTTCCCTGCGCTCCAACTTAATTTCCCTACATTTGTCGCCCTCATTAAATTCTTTTATTTAAAGCCAATTTCCGATGTGCGAAAGTATTCTTTCTTTCGAACAATTACATTTAAAACCAAAATAAATTCAAAAAATTTTGTTTTTTTTGTTTTTTTTTTATAAAAACACTAGTAGATATACACGGCTTTGGATCTAAGCAACCAAAAACTGTTTCTAACATTATTTGGGGCGCCGAATCCGAATCTGCACTCCCTTTTTTGATATTGGTTCTAGTTTTCGAAATATTAAATAAACACGTTTTTTACAATTTTTGACAATTAATCTTCAGTTTATTTTTGAAAAATGTAAAGTTAGAAATGAAGAGCCGTCAAACTGAGTCGCTTGTACTGTTTGGGATCTGTTTCACGCAGTAAAGTCCAACAGTAGCCGCTCTTCATGCCCTCATCCAGAAATCCTTGGTATCGTTTTTCGATTTTCGCCAAATCTTGGTGTAGTCGCTCTCCTTGCTCGTCGTTTGTATCACCCAAGTTTTCAGGAAAAAATTCCAGATGGTAGTGCAGAAAATATATTTTCAGAGGCATTCGAGCTCCAATCTGGCAATAATTTTGCAAACAAACTGTCGATTATCTGCTTGAGATCCGGGGATTTGCGGTTACCTAGAAAGTTATGAACAACATCTTGAAATTATACCCATGCTGCTGCTTCATCGGGCGTTAAACATTTTGCAAAGGTTCTGTCGGTGAGCAATTCTGATTTTTGTTTCGATAAATTCATATCACGAACCAAATCATTGAGTTCACTTTGCGAAACTAAATGTTTTTCCTCCATGTTAAGATCGCTTCCACTTTTCGTCGGTGATGAACTAAAACTTTCCATGAAATTTGCACTCGTACCTGGAAAAGTTGGATCATTGCTCGCACGGAGAACTAGCTTAGACACTGATGATATTTATATTTTGCTAGGTTTTTGCATTTAGACCGACGACATCCATCAAGCAAAAGTAACAATCAACTACATGATTTTTCGGCTCTCTCCATAACATTGGCAATGAAAATGAAAAACATAATTTTTTACCACGTGACCACTTGCATAACAATTTCGGTACCCACGGCTTGTGAGAGTTTGGTACAGAGAAACCAAAATAATAAAAATATGCATTTCTGATCACATTAGTAATAACTTTGCCACTTTTTCTGATCATATAACATCCGCAAACATAAGAAAAACACTTTGAATCAACTTTACAAAATTGTCTTTGCATTGCAAAATTTAAATTAAATAATGCTTCTAGGGACGCCAACAACTAACTGTCATTATTATAGCGCAGTACTGCTAACATGCGCGAAATCACAAACTAGAACCAATTTTGAAAAACGAAACCCGGATTTGAATTCAGCACCTCAAATAACGTCAAGATTTGTTCTCATCTGCTCTGATCCAAAAGTTGACCCGAATTTGTAAACTTGTGAAATTTTGTTTTTCTTTTTAAAAGAAGTTGTATGAAAGAAAGTATTCTTTACCCATCGGAAGTAGGCGGTTAATAATTTATTTGATTTAATAAAATAACGAACACATATTTTTTTTTTTAAATTTTACTAACAAAAATAACGTTACAAAAATATTTTCTAAAGAAAATATCACAAAATTAAAGTAAAAATTAAATATAATCGGGCATGTTCTACAAACTGAAATGAAGTGGATTTAAAATCGAACGAAATTTTAATTTCAATTTTTTACAAAATGACTGTAGTTTTTCCTGTTTTTAATGCCCAATTTTCAGAATAGTAATTAAATCGTATTTACTGAGCTACCTAAACAAGAGCGGCAAGCGTTTTTTTAGACATGCAAATTCTGTTGCCAATACATTTTCAATAAAATAAAACGACCAAGCGATCTATCAAATAAGATTTTCCAGCCGGGTGGTGTTAAATTCGCGTTCTAAAGGTTTGTTTCGTATAAACTGTGTGAAAATGAAAAGTTTTGACATAAAACTGACGCTTGCCGCTCTTATTTAGGTAGCTCAGTTAAATACAGATTGATTTTTTGAGTTTTATTTTAACAGCCTGTTTGTCGATTTCGAACGTTAACGTTCGCATAGAAATTTACATTCAAAACAAAAATAAATTTTCGAATGCGAACGTTAACGTTCGAAATCGACAAACAGGCTGTAAAAGTCTTATTTAAATAAGATAAAAGTATGGTAGCACTACTAAATACAAAAAAACATCATAAAAGAGTATAATTATTGACAAGGTGGTTTCTAAAAACAGCTGATTGTTATTGCTTTGCCTCTTGTTGTTGTATTGTCGTGATATTGAGGCCACCTTGCTAAAATATTACAATAGAAACTTAAGTTGAAATTAAGTGTACCACATCGGTGAATTAAGTTTGATTTAAGTATTTAAGGCTTGATTACACTATCTCACAAGTCTTACGTATTCCATAATACTTTGTGAGATAGAAATCTGATGAGTTTTGTTGCGACTGTCAAAAAATCTAATTTAACATGACAGTTTGTGTTCACACCATCACACAAAGTATAAACACTCACACATGAAATAAAAAACAAAAAACAAATTACTTTATTTTATTTTGCCAGTTCAGTTTTATTTACACTGCCACATGCATATTAGTTAACAAAGTTTTTCTTGGGATTCAAAAATTTAAATAACAAGGTTTCGTTTAAATGTGCTACATTCCCATTTCATACTATTGATAAACTGAAATTTATTGTTGAAGGGATAAGCTATTCCTATGCGCATTTCACTGGTTGCTTAGGCCAGATCGTCAGGAAACTTCATCCAAAGATTTTAGAAAAACTTAAGATATTACACATATAAAACTGTTAAGCGAATAAGAATTATAAACCACAGTTTTACTTGTAACAATATCAAAGCTTAAACAAAAACAACAACAATAAACAGTGAGTTTATCTTTTCTTACAGTCCCGGCTACTTATGTAATAAAAAAAGTAAAATAAATATTAAATTTAGATAACATCAGCAGCCGTATTCCGTAATTCGCTAAAGCTAAAAATCTATTAAGTTGATTTAGCAATTTTTGGATACAAATGTAATTCAGTAACGTAAATTTGGCAATGCAATACAAATTAAATTCGCCGCAATTTTAGCTTTTAATGTCATCGCTGAAATTTTTAAATTTTGTATTTCCTAAGGAATTTTAGCGATCGAGATTAAGCTTTAGCTAAGCGAATTACAGAATACGGCAGCAGATGTCAATTGGCAGTTGTATTTTTAATAACGGATATATTGGTGAAACAATAACTAATAAGGAGGGATTTAGTTCACTTAATACTCAAGTGAAATTGCAGAAAAAAAAATTAACAAATCTAAAAAACAAATTCGAAAAGTTTAGCAAAAAAAAATTCTGGATTTCAAAAAATAAAATATATATCAAATATTTTTGAACTGATCTGGAATCAAAGTGGTATTTGAAAACAAATTTTTTCAGAATGCATTGGCATTCTTCAAGTACACGACAAAGTTTAACTCTAAATAAAACAGTACTTATTTATTTAAACAAACAAAAAATTGAATTAGTCATTTAAGTTTTTTAAAGATATTTGAATAACAATACACTGCATTTTTTATTTTTTTTGTTTTTTGTAAAATTAAATTCAAGGGGACGAAAGAAGCATTTATATACTTCACACCATCTGATCTCTTTACAATGTATACCTCCTACATACGACCGCGAATGAAATACAACACTCAAGTGTCGCCGGTGCTTCGTATTAAATTTTGGAGCTTTTCGACCGCGTGCAGGAGAGGCAGAAAGTTCTCCAATTCTATTGACTTCCTTGAGCACCGTCGCAATCTGGGTTGTATTTGCCGGTTTAATCATTACTACAATGGAATATTTTCTGATGAAATTAGAATCTTGTTCCCGAAACTCTTACGTTTGATCCTAATACAAATTTTTCCTTAAAGCCCATACTTTTGTGGTCGATTGGCCAGTTCCTTGTACAACGCAATACAGGGAAAACTCGTTTTTGGCTGGAATGTTCGTATGTAGAATAACCTTCCTGCTGAAGTTTTCCCTCTCACTTTTAACATAAATAAGTTCAAGTCGAATATCCAAATGCCCTACTTCCTCAATCCTTTTTTCCATAAAATAGTTCTGACGCAATGTAATGCATTAGTAGGGGTCATCCCCTGAGTCCTTACAAACAACAATAATTGAAGAAAATGCTTCATTTGCTACATCATAAAAAAAAATTAAAAATCTGCTCTCTTTTCCTTACGCTTTAAAATTACATTTCTACAAAAAGGAAGTAATTCCCCACATCTGACATCACTGGTATGGAATGATGTTTTATGTAGTTGAATCGTTGATATTTTACTTCCAATTTAAAGTTCTCGACAAGATTGACCTATTAAATGCTTCTATATATACTAAGAGTTAATAACAAGAGACAAGTGCTACTTGTAGACGCAAGCAAATACAAAAGGATTAGGCCAGTGGCCGTTTTCTGTAATTCGCTAACGCTAAATCTCTATCGCTAAAAATCTATAAAATTGATTCAGCGATTTTTGGCTACGAATGCAATACTGTAATAACGTGCATTGCTAAATTTGGGAATGCCATAAAAATTTAATTCGCCGCAATTTTAGCTTTTAAGGTCATCGCTAAAATTTTAAAATTTTGTTTTCTCTTTTCACACTTGTCAACATTTAACATCAATTTGCGCAGATGTTGGAATTTTCCCATAAGAAATACATAGAGCTAAAAATCAAAAATTTTCAACATCTTTACAGAATGTTACTATCTCATTTTGTTCCCTTTTACATTTTTCGATTCTTTTAGTGTCATCACTAGATAGTGGCATCACTGACAAGTTGCTTTGAAAACAGCGTTACCATTTCTCAAGTTTTTCCTTTTTTGCAAGCCTTATTTTGCTCAATTTTGCTAAAATTATTAAACAAAATCAAGTAGAAATACGTTTTGATGTTATCTTTTAAAATGTTGGCACTTTTGTAGAAAAAAAGTATTTAAAAAAATAAAAGATTTTTTCACAGAAATGGTGACATTTTTTTTTATAGTAGATGTTAGATGTTTCAAATGTGAACGCGTATTTCACATTTTCAACATCTTCCATGCGTTCCTCCGAAATGTATGCAACTGTACAAAGGGTACTAGGCATTTTATCGGTCGAGATTTAGCTTTAGCTAAGCGAATTACAGAGCAATAAAAACAAACACTAATAGCCAAATTTTAGATCATAAAGGATGTTATATCGCTTTAGATCGAGACATCTAGCCCCAGATGACTTTGATTTTAAGAGTCAGCCATAAGACTACCTGGGGATATTTTCAACTCAAAAGCGTGGCTAAACTTTTTTGTTCCAACAATGTTTCTGTTTTGTATTGTCATTTGGTGACATTCAAATACAACTTTCTTAGCAGATAACCGAGAATATCTGGAATATTTTTCAACTTTCGTGATTTCTTCTGTGGAAACAAATGAAAACGCAAAAAGAAGTTACTAACGATTTCATTAATAGTACAAGTCAATAGTCGCAATTATTTCGGAATAACTCCACGAAAATGTGTTGTACAAAAAAGTTGTAATCTGTAATATAATCTTAATGATTTTGTTAGACTTACTTAATAGTTTCTAGACTCAGAGTGATCTAGGAAAATCAGCTATTATGTTCTTCAATGGCCTATGTTCTACCCATTTCTCCTAACTTATATCACCCACTGTAAACAAATGTTTTCAAACAAAATCACTACAATACTAGCAAACTTGATATGAAAAAAAAACACTAATTTATGACATCTGAAGCAGAAAATTAGATTAAATACATAAATATTCATAGATCAAACATAAATTTAGAAAAAAAAACAACAAAAAAATCGCATTTAAAACACTTCAACTCTTCAACTCGTAAATATTTTAGCCCAGACAGGCGACTTGGTGATGCGTTATTGTTTTTGTTCTACTCTATTTGATTTAATAAGTATTCAACTAATTTTTTAAAATTAGTTTTTTGATAAATTTTTTTAATTTGATTTGAAAACAAAAGAATGTTTACGGAACTACATACCACTCACTATCTATCGACATATTCAACAAGATTTAATTAACAACTTTGAAGGAAATTTTTTTTTAAATAATTTAAATAAATATTTCGAATAATGTAAACAAATAGTTTGAAAACAGTTAAACAATTGATAAGATTATGGCGAGAACAACTTGTTTTTGGCAAAATATGTGTGTCTGTCTGGATTTTTAAATAGATTTATTTTAAATTAATTTTTAAAAATATTTTGGGTATTTGTTTGTTTAATTTTGGGAAAGTTTGTTTATCAGTATTTTGCATAAAATTAGTTAATATTGATTTATTATTATTAAAGTACTTCCATTGAGCTTTAGATTTTTTTTATGTTAACTTTATTTAGGGGCGATACGTACAGTGTACAGTACAGTACAGTACAGTACAGCGACAGCCAAATTCTTAAAATTAGTGGCCCTGTTAATGCAACTTTTTAAAAACCAAAACTTCAATTAACACATCTTAAAGAAAAAAGTTTTGCTTTTTCTCTCTTTTGCACAAACAAAAATTAAAAGCAGAATCAAAGCAGACAAAGCAGCGTATAAACGTTTTCAAGAGCCGGAAAATATTGTGGAGCCTTAATATTTGATATACTAGAGTAATATTATTCCAAAAATTAGTTGCGGTTTCGAATTTTACATCAGTTTTTCTAACTACACTATACAGTGTAACCTCGGTTACCGCAATCCTAAGTTTTCCTCGATAATCGGAAAACTCAATGACTCTGTTAACGCAACTTTACAAGCAAAGTCTCATTTTTTTCTTCTATATCGGTTAGTTTTTTACTTAAGTTTTATTTAGTGAATTAGTTGAAAACTACAACAGAAAGTGCATGACGATTTTACTTGCCAAGGTGGTTGGCTTCGATATTACAACTATACAAAAACAACTTGCATTTTGTGTTTTTTTAAAAACAGTCAAATGTTGCTTTAGTTTCAATTCCTTCAAAATTCAAATGTCAGAATGCTCTCGAAAGCTTAACGGGTTGCCTTCAATGGGCGGAATTAAGATTAAATTTTTGAGTTAAGCCTTAATGCCAGATTTTATCAAAAGCGTGAACAACAGGGAGCAATAATTTCTTTCTTCAAAGGCTTTTCTTATAACATTTTCTATTTTATTGGTTTAGTTGTACCGTGTCGCATTCAGGGGTGCCGCAAGGCTCTGTTCTTTTTCCTACTCTATTTCCTATTTGTCTGAATGACATCCTATGTGAAACTTTCAATCCTATCATCTCTTTTGCAGATGACAGTAACCTTTGCCGTTCGTACTCATTTGATTATAGACCAACGTTATCTAAAGTTGGTGCTATGAGGCAGAACATGAATGATTCGCTTGGCAGACCCCTTGAAAAAGTCTAGAATGGGGTTGCGCGAATAGGGTCGATTTTAATGCCCAAAAACCCAAATGTTATATGTGATATCCGATGGACAGAACATATATTCAAGGTGACGAAAGATGCGTTCAAGTGCTTTGGTTTTTAAAACGGTGTATGATATACTTAACTCCATCTGATAACCTTACTTTTCATACCACCTATATATGACCGCGTATGGAATACCCCTTTCAGAGCTGACGCCTAACTACTAGGAAATTTTTCATAATTTTTGGAATATATGGTCTCTTTATTTTATAGAAATATAATCAATGTTTAGGTTTTACCATTTTTATATCCTTCAAGGATTTTCAGGACACAAACAACTGATTCATCTCGTTAAAATTTTTAGCTAAAACGTATTTTTATTGCATTAAATGACTTCAATTGGCTTGAAACATTTAAATTTATAATTTTTTTTAGTTAAAATATGACCAATTCACTATTAGTTAACGATTAGTACGTTTGTAATTGAAAACACAACTTACTTTTGCGCCATATTTTGGCAAAACTGAAATGGGATGCAAGAATTTCGCAATAAATTAAGCAACGGTTAAGCGGATAATTAGAAAAACAAACATAACGAACATTTAGCGTAATCGATGTATGCCGGTCTATTTGATATTGGTCAAGTAGAAGCAAAAATATAGAGACCGAAACCCTCCTGCACAATCTGAAAGGGATACAACTCTCATGTGTGGGCCGGTGCTTCGAAGTCTATTTTGGAGCTTCTACACCGCGTGCAGGAGGGGGAGAAGGTTCTCATTGGTGACTGTAGGGTATCCAATTCTATTCACTTCCATGAGTACCGTCGCAATGTGGGTTGTATTTGCCTGTTTTATCGTTACTACAATGGGATGTCTTCTGACGAAATTGGGGATCTGGTTTCCGAAACGTTTTTCCTCAAGAGTCCATCCTTTTGTGGTCGATTGGTCGGAGCATCGTACAACGCAGTACAGGGAAAATTCGTTTTTGCCCGAACTGTTTGTATATGGAATAACTTTCCTGCTGAAGTCCCTCTTACTTTCAACATGAATAAGTTCAAATCGAACGTTCACAAATACTCTATCCTCCTTTCCATTATTAATAATCCTAGTTCCAACACAATGCAATGCATTAGTAGAGGTCATCCCTTGAGTGCTGTTCGCAACAAAAATGAAAAAAAATTGTATTAGATAATAAGTCAAAATATGTATAACACTCAATTTTTGTGTGATCTTTTTCTGGATTGAGTATCATGGAAACTAGGGAAACCTTCCGTTCAAGAGGGTAGTATTCAAAGCGTTAAATAGCATTTAAAATTACAAGAATAATTTTCTTTGCTATGCGCTCTGAAACCATTTTGTTACTGATCTCATCAATACCAGCGGCTTTCTTGGGGTTTAAATCACAAAAAGCCTTTTATTTCTATTATATTAAGTCTAGGGGGAATATTTGTTTAACATCTACAGATGGTAACACGATTGCTTTATCGTTAGATATATTGGGGGTGAATACGTTTTTCAAATGTTTAACAAAAAGATTTCCTTTTTTTGATATCATTTCTTGACTAACTGTCTTCCATTCGAGTTTCTTAATGGGGTTTTAGAAATGGGGGGTTTTCGCAACTCCTTAAATTCCAATTGGTTGCGTTAACCGAGGTTAGACTGTATGTTTTTAAATGTTTGTAGTGCAATGGTGGGTGCTCCATAGCACAATTGTGCTGAGAGATTTCACACGTATTCTTAGCCTCTTTAGTTTTGTTTTTGATGAGACACATTTTCTTATATTTTTTGTATTTTTTTTCAAGAGAATTTACCCAGCAAACACACGTGTTTTTTTTAAACAAGTTTATTTTGAATGAGACAGCAAGGAAAGCACATGAAGCGGATGCTTAAATATTTTCTTATATTTTTTTTCAAGAGAATTTACAAGCATACATTCTTTTATTTTCATTTAGTATTTTTTTTTAACTAATTCATTTTTAATTGAACCTTTGTTTTACATAAATGAATATGGTTTGAAATTTTTTGAACTATTAAAAAAATGTTTTATTTTACTTCAAATGCGTAAAATATTAAATAAAGAAATATAATGCACCATTATATTTCAAACGCTTGGCTTTGTGTTTGGTGGGTAATTCTGCCATCTCACTAATACTATTAAACATCAATACAAGCACAGTTTTAATTGTGCCCACTTCTGTTGTAGTGAAATTAGGAGGAATCCGCTGAAAACCTCTCAAATCATACCAAAATCCACAGTATTTTTTTATTTAGTAATCTTTCAACAACAATTTCGTATAAATAAACCAAAAATTGTTTTTTGTCAAAATGATCGAATAGGAACAATAAAATTGTCTACTATGGCTTTATTTGCTTGTTTGTTTTTTTTTTTTTTTTTTTTTTTTTTTTTTTTTTTATTTAAGGAATTTTTATTCTTCAAATCTAAACAATTACAGACAAATATTCTAACGCCTACCTAATCAGTCCGGTTTGTTTTGTAAAGTCCGTTAATTAAAACGTTAATTGTTTACTAGTCTTACCACATGTCTGGCGCCTAAATCGAGCAATTTTTTTCTTCTCTTATAAATTGTGTTTGTTTTGAAATATGCAAATGACATTTTTTTTTAATTTGTTTCGGCTTTAAAAGAAAGAAAGAAAAAAAAAATAACGTCACAAATTTTATTGTTATTTTATTATATCATTATACCAAACAAACAAACAAAAAAATGGGGATCTTAACCTTTCACAAAACTCAATTAATTCATTGCTTTAGAGGAGAAGTGGTAAAACCCCATAGTGCAAAAAGTAAAAAGTTGTTTTCTTTTGTATAAATATGAATATATTTTATTTTATTTCATTTAAATATTGTTTTTTTGTGTTTTGTTTTGTTTAAATATTTTAATTACCAAAAAAATGTGAGTTGGTAAAAAAATTGTTCTCATTTTTTTCTTTAAAGTAACAACATTTAGATTTTTTTAATTATGTCTTAAAAAATATATATAAAATAATTTAAATAAATAATACATTTAAAAAAATAGTAAATAAATAAATACTAAACAAAATGTTTGTTTATAACAATCAAACTGAAAGGAATTTTTTCTGGAATATTTAAGCCCCTCAATTTGAAAGATTTCTTGTTGGGAATTTGATACATTTTTTTAAGAAAAAAAATTACAAATTCCTTTAATTAAATTATTTAAAAAAAAAAACTTACAAACTATTATAACTAGATTTAAAATAATAAAGCTTATAATTTCAGTCAGTTTAAAATTTGAGATGTTTTCCACTGGACTCGGTAAGGAGAAGAGCAGAATTTTTCTTTAAAAAAAATAACACAGCCATTTGCTAAGGTGAGAGGTTCCTTACCAGGTCTACACCGTATTTTGATGATCATTTAGCTGGAAATGATTCTGAGATACTGTGTGACTGTGTTTTTCTCGTTGTCTGTTTAAGGATTGCTGCTGACTGTGGCCAAGTTTAGCTTCAATCCAATCCAGATAATGGGTTACTCTGGTAAAACCTCCGGGTATATTCGTTTCACAACCATCGGCTGGACCGAAACTGGTGATACCCACTACCAAAGACGTTCCTTTCAAGACCAAAGGACCACCGGAATCACCTGAACAAACAGTTTCATCTTTAAGGCCTTTGGCACATAAAATGCCATCAGTAATGACATCAAATTCATTCGCACACTCGTTATTAGAGATGACTCTAAGTTCGGTATATTGCATGGGATCAGATTTCCTAGTTTGTCCAGCAGCACCCCAACCGGTAGCCACCACTTTGTAACCGGTAAATTGGTCGGCTCTCATGCGATAGGGCAAGGTAGCGGGCTTGATGCGTGAGGTAAATACGACATCCTTCGGTAGCTTAACTAAGGCTATATCATTGGCCGCCGTTAAAGGATTAAATCCTTCGTGTACAATAAATTTATTACTTCTCAAAATCACTTTGCCCGATTCCAAAGATTCGTCTACACTCTTGGTACCCATGTAAACATCAAAATGGGTAACACCCATGGTACAATGGCCGGCAGTTAAAATCCATCTGTTATCCAATAAAGTACCGCCGCACAAAATGCGTTTGCGCCATAATTGTTTGCCAATCAACATGACCTGATAGGGAAACTTTTCAATACGACCCAATTTAGACTGGCCTATGGCATAGGAGTCGGCAACATTTATTAAATTTAAGACAATAACAGCCAAAACGGCCATTAAAAAAGTTCTTAAACTCAACATTTTAAAACGGTAAAATATTTTTTATTATTTCTCTTCGAAATGTCTCTGCAAGCACTTTTATTCACTAAAAATGTTTTTCTTCAATTTAAAAATCTCTTTGATTTGTAGCTAATTTGTTAAATTTTTTTTTAAATGAATTCTTTTTTTATTTCTATTAAATATTTTTTTTTTTTTTTTTGTAAATCTTTAACTTTTATTCAATGTGTTCTTCACTATTCAAACTCCCGTTTAAATCTAAACCCATTCTAACTGATCACTGAAATTTTATTTCGAAACTTGGCTCACTCTCAGCGAAAATACAGCAATAAAAAAAAATAAGTAATTCGCTTTGCCGGTCTTCTCTTTTTTTCGCCAAACAAGTTTCACACACATTTCAAAAACAAGATTTAAATATTTTGCCATTTTTTGTGTTTGTTTTTTTTTTTTTTTGGGGAATTTTATGTTTTTGCGATAAGTATTTTGACTAATTTCATTGTATTTTGCGAACTATTTCTAACAACGAAAGATGAAAACAAAATTGTTTTTGTTTTTTTTAATTTTTTTTTTTTACAGCAAACAAATTGATGCTGATAAATTTCAGTAGTTACTGTTATCACTACGGCAATTACAACTTACGGTTTCAAAATTGGGGTGACCAGCAGGGGATCAAGCACGAATTTGAAATAATTTTCTAAATAAACTATAGGTAGTTGCAGAAAAAATAAGATGGGAACAAAATTTTTGAAAATAAAATTTTATCAAAATTGTTACAAAATATTATTAATATACTAGTTGACCCGACAGACGCTGTTCTGTCAAAATTAGAAAAAATGTTTGCGTTCGATTTTTAAAATCCGTTAAAAAGAGGAAAAAAGAGTATTTTTGAATTAAAATTTTATTTATTTACATGTTACGGAACTGTTGCATGCACAACGTTGATCTACTTCTTGTGTTACATTGTCCATGAAGTAGATCTGTAGAAATTTATAATCAGCACCCGGAACTGGTAAAAGTGAACCTGCTTGATGACATATTCGGCCTTAAATCTGTAATGTTTTATTTACATAACCGAAATGAAATGGTGGAAGTAATTAAACTTTATTTACCTTAAAAGTTGGCATGAAATTATCGCGAATCGTATTTGTTGCGCCAAATGAAGTCATTTGGAAACAATTGTAGTTGTTCTGGATATGTGTCAGGAAATGTTTGGAATGAGAGTTTGTTCCCGATACTAATGAACGCAATGGCTCTAGTGGTGGAATCAACGGTGTCAATTTCACTTTGCCACTCGCGCAACACAATCCAGTAGATTCATTTCAATGCCTTCCAATGTGGGCAAACAACGCTCATCGAACCAATAGCAACGGGATGGTCTGTACTGTAATCCATTGTCCTGTTGTAATGAAATGCAGCTCGATGAGTATTCAATACAATATTTGTTTCTCGTCTTGCACGAATATTTGAATTTGTTATCCCTCGAATGGATTCTACGATGCAATTGTGTCTCACTCGATACATATCTACTTCGTTCGCATATACTCTTTCATCTTGTGTAAGTGATGAACGTGTTTGCGATAATCGATTTCGCTCAATTCTTTTACGCTCTTCGAGTTGCCTTGGAGTTTGATTAGATCGAATATACGCTTGGCTGGAAGCGTTGCGAGTTCGGCGCTCTAAATTGGTCCTTCTTATCGACGGCATTACAATTTTATTCAATTGATTATTATAATTTTTATTGGAAAATAAAGCCCTACTGTTAAATTAAAAAATTTCAATCTCATAACAATTTTCTTAAAATTAGTGAAAACTTAAATTGGATTGCTTGGAATATTTGAAAAAGAAATTAGCCAAATCGGTGCAACGGTTTTCCGATTTAAGATAAATAGATAAAAGTGGTTGTAAAAGTAGGTGTGGCAAATTTTTCTTTCGATGAAAACTTAAAATGGATTAATACGAACATTTGAAAGAAAAATTAGTCAAATCGATGGAGCCGTTTTCTGATTTTAGGTAAATCGAAAAAAGTGGGCGGGGCAAAATTTTCTTTCAGTAAAACCTAAGTTGGACCATGGCGATCATTAGAAAGAAAAAATCCTCCAAATCGGTCCAGCCGTTCTCAACTGTTGCAATTACCAACGAACAACATTGATTTTTATTTATATAAAAGATTACAGTAATTTTGACTTAGCTGCACAATCTTCTTTGCAGGGTTTGTTGTGTAGATAAATCAAAAGTGCTGTTCTCTTAAATGTATTTATCTGCCTTAATTTCCAGGTACACAATTGTGGTTACCTGCATAAAAGCGCAGCTAAAGTAAAGTGTTTGTATTGCCAAGCCGAAAGCAATTCAGGAGTATAATCATAATATGGATGGTTTTAACTTTCACGACAATGACTCTCTTTCACAAATTGATTTTCGAATAGATTCTGAGCGTACGTTTTCCGCAGCAGGAATAATCTGCACGAAAATAAGATCACTCCTTTCGGATGAAAGCGTCGACAATTTATGTTTTCTTCAAACATATTTTAATTCACAAAAAGGAATTCAAAATACTTTGGGTACTTAACCTCTGAATTAATTAATATGTATACATACATTATATTTAATTTTTAATTGTTATGCGAGCTCAAAAGGAAAAAAAAGTTCTTTTATTTATACATTTTAAAGGTCGAATTAAACACAATATAATATTTGTTATGCTTTGTTTTTAATATCGACCTGTTTAGTATAACTCGATTTTTTTTTTGTTGCATACAGGGGAAGAAAAAAAAAACTTAATACAATCCGTAAAATTTTAGATAAAAAAATTTATTATGCAATTTTTAATAAAAATAACCAACTAATGTTGTACTATAGCCCCTTAAAAATCAGGATACATGTGGCATTAGCTACCAGAATAAACCAGAAAGCTATTTTAAAAATCGACTTAGGACTTTTTTATATTAAGCCATCGATATATATAAATGAATTATCTTTTTTTTACAAAAAATATTTTAAATAAACGATAAATTGAATTAAATAATATAATACAATTGAAAAATTGTTTTATTCTTTGTGCTGTGTATTTAGATATTTTTATTTCATAAATAATACTGAAAGTACCGATAATATCGGTATCGAGATTTTCTCAATACCGAAAGGCCTTTGGTATTGGAATCCCTAATAACAACCAAGTCCACATAATTTCTGGGGTATTTTTGAAAATCCAATTCAACATACAGATGGACAGATGGTCAGACGGACATCGTAAAATCAGCTTCGCTTTTCATTAGGACCTAGAATATTTATACTTTATAGGTTCTAAGATCAATATTGTAGGAATTACAAACGCAATGACAAACTTATTACATATATATAGGTATATACATATATATATATATATATATATATACGCCTTCCACATGTGGTGAAGGGTATAAAATGCATTAAAGGTACAAAATGCACTAAAAACCCATAGTTCTCTGCAAAAAGTGTAGTTCAGACAAATAAGTAGGTACATAATTTAAATAACAATTAAACGGGAAAAACATGCATTTGAGATAAATTCGCCCTCTCATGATTAAAAAACATTTTATAAATTTATTTTATTTTTTTTATTTTTTTTATTTTTTTTATTTTATTTATTTATTTATTTATTTATTTCTTTTAATATTTTTTAAGTTTACCTTAACACCACCTGGCCACCTTAATCGCTTCACCTGTGACTCAAAGTGAATAAAATATGAAAGTCATAATATGTTTTTATTAGTGCGCATAGTCAAAAAACCTTTATAACGGACGTCAACTTCATAATGATATTATTGGCGCCTTCAATTCAAATTCCGAAAAATCATTTAATTTGTACTAAAGACCATAATTTATTAATGATAAATTCCTACTAAGTCTACATATTAAGCAGATTATTTGATTCACATAAAAAAACACTATAGAATTTTAGCTAAAATTCTTAGAAAAAGGGCATTTTTTAACGAATAACAAAAAAAACAATGAGACTCATCAAAAACAACTGATAGTGCTAAATTTGGCTATGCTGAATCGTGTATACCCTTCACTTAAGATTATTTTAATCAATAATTATTATGAGATTTTGGTTTTTGGAAAAAAATAATTTTCATATTTGAATATAAAAATCGCATATTTGATAAAAAAAATTTTGAATTTTCTGCGATGACAATTTTTGCGTTATTGATAAAAAAAAGTTTGTAGGTAGAGTTATTGAATTTTTTAGTAAACAACCAAGTTTATTGAGTCAATAAAAAAAGTTGTTGCCAAAAATAATTTTTTTTAAATAAGGTTTACCTGATTTGTTAAAATAAATTGTTGAATAAATCAAACAAAATTTTTATCGAATCTTTATTTATTTATTCATTAATTATGATGTGCTAAACTCCCAATTTTCATTCTTTGATAAATACACTAAGAATTATTGTTGGGGGATAAGCTATGCACATTTTTCTGGTTGCTTAGGCCAGATCATTAGAAAATCTTTTTCCAAAGACTTTAGAAAAACAAAAGATTTTATGCAAATAAAACTGTTAAGCGAATGAGAATTACCAACACTGAAGTTTTGTTTGCAGCGATATAAAAAATGGACAAGAGTTGTAAAAATACTGTCTTTGTTGATTAAAATATTTTTTTATTGCGTTTGAAGAAATATTTAATTACATATTTCATTATTAAATATGTTTTATTAAGTTCTAATTTGCAAAGTGCAGTTTTTATTAATTTTTGTATTTATTTCTTTGGCCAATTACTTATTAATTTTCAGTTTATTTTTCTTCTTAAGCTTATAACACCTAATGAAGTTGATGTAAATAAAAACAAATTTATTACATTTCACCCGACGTTTCGTCACTTTTTTGGTGACTTTTTCAAGGGTCGTCTATTTAAATAAAATTAATAAAAGAACAATATTAATACAAAATATTCTTCACAACAACTTTCATTGAAACAAATAAAAAGTTTGTTAACCTAAATTTTTATTTTTAACAAACTGTGTTGTCAACAATTTTTTAGAGATATTTTTTTCTGTGAACTAATGCAATGACAAACTGATATACCCTATAATCTCCAGTGAAGGGCATAGCAACGATTTACGAACAAAAACAAAAAAAAAAAACTTAAACATTCCAATCAAGGATGACGTCTCCAAAAGAATGCGTTTGACGTCAATATTTCAGATATTGATTATGATATTTTTTATTCTTCTTCTTCTTAAACTAAATTCCAATTTATACATAATATATGCACTAAATAGATGTCTTAAGCTCTTAGAAGCAGTGTTCGAAAATAAACAGTACATTATTTAGCGTTCGGCTCACACACCCAAGAACGATATCTATTTTTTTAGTGATTGTGTAGACGAACACAACCCTTAATACCGTTCGTAACTATTTTCAAGAAGGAGCCGAACATTATATATTGTTCTGTTCTTTGTTAAAAACAGAACAATTGTAATGATACTGTAGACAAACATTATAAAGGGTGTTTTTTTAAGCCCGATAGAACTTGAAATTGTAAAAAATAACACAAAAAATTAAATTGTAATCAAAATTTTTTTTTTTATTCGAAAGATCAATACGTGACATTAACATTTGAAAATGATTTCGGGCATATGGGCAACGCGGCTGTTCTTGACGAAGCGCATTCTGGACGTCCAATTTTGGGCCACTTTTTCGAGCACTGCTGGCCGTATGTCACGAATAACACGAACAATGCTGGCCTCCAAGGCGTCAATTGTTGCTGGTTTATCAGCATAAACCAGTGACTTCACGTAGCCCCACAGGAAATAATCGAGAGGTGTCAAATCGCACGACCTTGGAGGCCAATTGACAGGTCCATTTCTCGAAATCAACTTATCGCCAAATTTTGATTTCAATAAGTCGATGGTTGCGTCGCCGTATGGCACGTAGCGCCATCCTGTTGAAACCACATCTCCTCCGGATCAATGTCATCCATATTTTCAAACAAAAAATCATTGATCATGGTGCGGTAACGATCTCCATTGACCGTAACGCGAGCTCCGGCCTCATTTTTAAAGAAATAAGGTCCGATGATGCCACCAGCGTGAAAACCGCACCAAACGCTGCATTTTTCTGAATGTAATGGAGTCTGTAGGGTCTCTTGTGGATTGGTCTCGCTCCATATGCGGCAATTTTGCTTATTAACAAACCCGTTATGCCAAAAATGCGCCTCATTGCTGAACACAATTTTGCGATAAAACAACGGGTCAGTTGCCAACTGCTCTAGAGCCCAATCGGCGAAAGAACGACGCATATAATGGTTTCGTGGCTTCACTTCCTGCACCAGCTGGATCTTATACGGGTGTAGGCCAAGATCTTTGCGCAAAATTTTCCACGTAGTGGACGGACAGAGCCCCAATTCCTGCGACCGACGACGAATCGATAAATTTGGATCTTCTTCCACACTTTCGTTTACAGCGGCGATATTCTCTTCAGTACGCACATTCCTTCGACGTGTTGGTGTTATTGCATCCTCTAGAGAGTATGTGGTACGAAATCTATCCACAGTTCGACGAATGGCTTGTTCAGATGGACGATTATGTGAGCCATAAAAATGACGAAGTCGTCTATAAGTTGCGCGAATCGACGACTGATTTTCAAAGTAAATTTGGATAATTTCGTAGCGTTTTTCAAGCGTGAGTCTATTCATGATGATTTGTCAGAGTATACTGAAACGATAAAAAAAAATATTTCATCAAAATTTAATTTTTTGTGTTACTTTTTACAATTTAAAGTTCTATCTAGCTTAAAAAAACACCCTTTATATTAATGTTCTATAATGTTTCTTTCATGATAAAGAAATGAACAAACAAAAAATTTTAGCAAAAATTATTTTGCTGGCTTTTTGTTTCTTTTTCGTTTGTGTATTTTTTGGTTTTGTAAAAAATGTTTGGTTTTTTTTTACCAGCCAAAAGCGACAAACAATAATGAGCTGAACCGAACACAATTAAGTTTGTGGATTTAAAAAATACCGAACGGAATTAAATGTTCTCATCTTTGGTTGAGTTTGATAAAAACAGTATTATTTTTGTGTTCAAAAGATGACTAACAGGGAAACGTTATTTTTTTTTAATGATTTCCTACACAAACACTATAAGCGTTTGTGTTTTCCACAAATCTACCGAACCGAACACTAAGGAGCGATATTTAGTGTTTATTTTCGAACACTGATTAGAAAAGCATACAAGACTGTGTGCGTGTGAGTTAGTGACAAAAATTTGCTGCAGAAATGAGTGAAATTAAACAGTAGACTTTTTAATCTGAAATCATAAAACTGGAACTGACAGCAGACTGGAGCCAATTTTTTTTTTTCTTTTATTTTTTGGTTTAAAGCATTCTTTCGAAGCTTATAATACGAACATTCATAATATAATGAATTGACATAATTTGCATAATATTAATTTTAAGCAAAAAACCAATAAATAATTTATTATTTTTTTTTTTAAGAAATAGTCTTTTGAAGAAAAAAATATGATTCAGAAAACTTAGTACTAAAACGTAAACATTTAATACGTATTTAGAGCGTGAATAAACACGTTGTGGATTTTTTTTTTGAAACGGAAAAATTTTCTGAAACGAAAAAATTTTGACGTTGATATCAAATAAATTTTTTTAATTTAATTTTCAATTTTCTAATCAACTTTTTTGGTTTTTTATAGAATATTTTTAAAAAAAATGGTTTTTATTTAAAAACAAGTTTAAATGTGATGGCAAATAAGTTATTTTTAATTTATTGCGTGGATGCAAATGGTACTGATAATTTCAACATACATAAATAATAAATAGCTTAAAACTTTTAAAGAGAATATGCCTTCAATTAAGAAAAAAAAGATAAATTTGTTGTTGCATATTTAAAAAAAAAAACTAATAAAAATCGAGTGAAATTGAAATAATAGGAAATTTTCAGTTAAATTTTTTTAAAAACGACTGTATTTTTTCATGATTTTAGGAGTAATTCGAATAAAAACAAGTGCACAGAAAAAATATCTCAAGAAAATTTTTAACAACACAGTTTGTTAAAAATAAAATTTTAGGTCAACAAACTTCTTGTTTGATTTAAAGAAAAAATTTATCAAATTTACACTTTGCAAAATAGCACTCAATAAAACATATTTAATAATGAAATAATTAAATATTTCTTCATGTTCAATAAAAAAATATTTGAATCGAAGTAAAGACAGTATTTTAACAACTCTTGTCCATTTTTAAATAGCTTATAATTCTCATTTGTTTTACAGTTTTATTTGAATAATATATTTAGTTTTGCCAAAGTCTTTGGAAAAGGTTTCCTGATTCCTAAGCAACCAGTGAAATGCGCATAGGAACTTACTTATCCCCGCATAATAAATTTTAGTGTTTTTATAAAAATATAAAAATTGAAAATTTATGACATCATCATTAATAAATAAAAGAATAAAGATTTGATTAACATTTTGTTTGATTTATTCAACATTTTCAACAATTTATTTTAACAAATCAAGTAAACATTTTGTTGAAAAAAATTATTTTGGGCAACAACTTTTTTTATTGACTCAATAAACTTGGTTGTTGACTAAAAATTTAACAATTATACATACAAACTTTTTTATCAATACCGCAAAAATCGTCATCGCAGAAAATTCAAAAATTTTTGTAATCAAATATGCGATTTTCGTATTCAAATATGAAAATTATTTTTTTCTGTGTGGTACTAAAAGTATGACGTATATAAACGGAATATTTTTATGAACCTTTAAAACAGGATCGTTTTGAAAATTTGATCGATTTCAATTTTACTCGAATTCGATTTCTAGAACATGACTGATACAGCATGGCCCCTGCGCAAGGATGACACGCAAAATCGTGAAGCGTTCCACATTTTTTAATGACTTATTCGGTCTACAAGATGCGCTAAAACTCACATGAAAAAGTTGCAAATAATACAAAACAAAAATCTCAAAATAATTTATAATTTACCAAGACGATTCTCTACATACCGCTTACATAAAAACTATAAGGAAGATTTTTTTGCAAAAGTAACTAGGTAAATTACACAAAGCTTCGAACATCGTAACAGAAATTCAAACTTTGAATTAATAAGAAATTTGCAAAGTTAGCATCTTTTAAGACTTTAGGAATAAAGTTTATAAAATCGAAAAAGTATTCGATCACGACTACCAGAATAAGCCCCCAGGTCAAGTTCAGTTCATTTCTAGTTCAGTTTTAGTTCAGTTTTAGTTCAGTTCTAGCTCAGTTCTAAGTGAGTTCAAGTTTAGTTCTAGTTCAGTTCTAGTTCAGTTCTTGTTCAGTTCTAGGTCAGTATAGTTTAGTTCTAGTCAGTTCCAGTTCCGTTCTAGTTCAGTTTTATTTCAGTTCTAGTTCAGTTTTAGCACAATTCAGAATTAAGTTTATTTAAATCTACTTTCAAATATTTTCTTTGCAAAATGTCCGCATTTGGTCCGAAATATAAATATAGAGATTTTTTTTTTTTTTTTGTTAAATAATTATTAAACGTTTCATCTAATTTACATTTTTTAAGGACATTTTGGAATTTGTTGTCACAAACGGAAACAAACAAATTATCATCGTGACTTTACTAAAAATTTTAAATTTCATCACTTAATGAAACAAGGCTACACAGAAAAAAAATATCTCAAGACAATTTTTAACAACACCGTTTGTTTAAAATAAAATGTTAATTCAACAAACTTTTTATTTGATTCAAAGAAAATATTTATCAAAATGAAACTTTGCAAAACAGCACTAATTTTTCTACATTTTTATTCAATAAAAACAAGTACATATTTGAATCCAAGTAATGTCAGCATTTATACTTCTTTTGTCCGTTGTTTAATATTTTTGTACATTAATTCAAAAATGTTGGACAACAACTTTTTTATTGACTCAATAAACTTGTTTGTTGACTAAAAATTCAATACATATATCTACAAACATTTTTATCAATACCACAAAAATCGTCATTGCAGGAAATTCAAAAATTTTTTTATTGAATATGCAATTTTCGTATTCAAATTTGAATTTTTTTTGCCTGTGTAGAGGTAACTTTTTTGCAAAAAAGTTTCATTGTCTTTATTAAAACAATTATCACTGACTCAGCACTCGTTTATGCAAATTATGAACCTAATTAGTCAAGGGTCAAAGAGCAACAAGAGGCAAAAATTTACTCTCCGCGACTACCGCTTAAAAAAAAACAAATACTTTTTAAAATTCAAATAAATACGAAACAAGTTTCATCGCCGCCTTAAATTGTCATCAGTACGAGAATTAAATGTTAACAAAAGATCCATTCATAAAAAAAGACAGAAATGCAAATTAATTAATAGAAAAAATTAAAAAAAAAATTAGAAATGAAACAATAAATTTTAAAATGGGCCATAACAAAATACGTGCATGCATCTTAAACGTCATGAAGCGCAATTTATGTTAATAAAGGAGTTTGATATCGTCAAATAATTAAGATGCTAAACATCAGAATTAAAAGTTGAACAAGTCCCAACAACCTTGACAATGTCAAAGAACTCAACTCTCTGCTTTTCTCTTTCCATTAATTTTTAACGAAGGCGCCGCGCCGATGATTTTGAAATAATAAAGTCTTCACTTTGAAAATATTTCACACCATTTAATTAAAAGGTTCCTGTTAACAAATTATCTTTAAATTTTATTAAATTTAATTTTTAAACATTTGGTGTGTTAATGTTATTATAAACCACAATAAATATTTAATTTATAGAATTTTATTACCAGAAAAATACTAAAAACCGGACAAATGGATGGAAATTTTTCAAAACTATTTCTCACATTTTATATACGAGGCTTTTTAAATTCTTTTAAAAGATATTTTTTATTAATAATTATGATATCAAACAGATAAATCGAAAAGAAACTGAGTGACGTTAAATGCCAAAATTTTTAACTAAAAAAAAGAGGAATAAACTCGAATAAAAAACTGGCTTAATCAATTAAATTTTGATTATTTTAAGTATTTCGTTTAGCATTTTTATTGGAATTTCAGAAAATATTAACTTTTTATCAGATTCCTAAATCACAAAAGCGACATAAAAGAAATTTAGGTGGCATGGCGTAGTGTCCACGGACATAATGTCCATGGACATTATGTCGCACCAAAGAACGACATTAAGTCCATGGACGCTATGTCGCTCAGCGATGCGACAAAATGTCCATCAATATAGTGTAATAATGTCCATGGACATTATGTCCTTTTTTGGTGCGACATAATGTCCATACAAATTGTAAAGCCAATGTTTACTAAGCGAAACCGGTACGTGTTATACCATAAAGGAGAAAACCCTTGCGCCCGGCCGAAGGCCGGTTGTGCAGATAAGCTTTAGTTAGCGAAGCCGGTCTTTTTTATACCATAGAGGATAAAATCCTTGCGCCCGGCCGAAGGCCGGCTATGCAGAGAAGCTTTAGTTAGCGAAGCCGTTGTTTTGCGATACCATTGAGGAGAAAATCCTTGCGCCCAAAAGTATTTTCGTTATAGTATATTTAATATATACACCCAGAGAAAAAGCAGCAAAACCATTTTAAAAAAAATGTTTAACAAATTATGTTTAATTTAACCAAATCATTGCCACCAACAACCATATTATGGTTAAATTAGTTTCTTTAAAAATAGCTTTGTTGGTTGTGACCATAATAAAACATGTTTTTCTCTGCGTGTATGTAGATCTTTTTTTTTTTTTTTTTTTTTTTTTTTTTTATATAATTTTCTTAAGCTAATCCCGCGAAGCTCTTCGCTTGTCTGCAGGAAAGAAACCAGTGTCTCTGGCGGGAATCGAACCCGCAACCCCGGCGCTGATAGACTAGCTCACTACCAGCTAGGCACTTACATTTTTCTTTTTGTTATATGTGGACATTATGACGCCTTCATATTTGACATAATGTCCATATTAAAAACGACTTAATGTCCGCGGGCATTATGACGTTTTCCAAAACGACATAATGTCCATGGGCTTTATGTCGCATCGAAGGGCGTCATAATGTCCATGGACACTATGTCCGTGGACACTTTGGCGTGCCACCGAAATTTACACCATTGATACTAAGAGAATAGATTTTTAAAGGTAGAAATATGTAAGTGATATCAGGCAGTAGTGATGGAATACTTTAACGGCTCGAAAGCGTATTTATTTCTGATTCTTTCAGTCGATCGAAATTTTTTGTTGCGTGTTGTGAAAACTCAAATTAATGCTTTACAACACTGAAAAAAAAATTCAAATAAGTTTAGTATCGACTGAAGAAATAAGAAACAAAATTGCTTTCGAATCGAAAAAGTATTCGATCACGCCTGCCGCAGTTAGTCCCAGATTAAATGATCCTTCTGAATTTAGCTCATATTAATCGATCTGTGGAAGACTTAAGATCGGCTGAGAAGTTTTTAAACTTAATCTGAAAAAAATTAAATGCAAGTGAGTCAAAACAAAGTAGAATAAAATAGAACTGAACTAAAACTTAAGTTTTATCGAAAACTATTTTACAACATATACATACTTAAAATTTAGCTTTATTTCATTAATTATCGAGGCTGTTCTTAAAAAAAATATTCTGCGCACGAAGAATATTGCAATCACGCCATTTAAAACCGGCCAGCCAAATAAATGGCTGGCGTTCTGTTATCACTTGTTTAGTTTTTCTACATTTATTGTTTAGACGTTAATAAAAATGTTATTTACAGAGGTGTTATTAAAATCACTTTATGTCAAAGTGATTTAAAATCACGCCAAATGTGTTCTGCGCGCAAAAAGATATTGGAAGCACGCGTTTTTAAACCGGTCAGCTTAATGACTGATGATTTGAAATCACATCCCGGTTTTTTTTTCGCTGGCATGTCATAATGAACAATGTTATTATGGTAATGGACATTAAGACACTTTTTCGTGTTATTTCACTTTTAAATTACCACTTTTTAAAGAACAAAAAGAAATAACGTTATATTTTTAAATACTTTTCCTATTGATTAAATATTAAAATTTATATGTAAAAAAGGAGGAGTAAATTTTGAAATGTTTGCATGGCATCAGTAAAACATTCCTCGGTTTCACAAGGCAAATAGCGCATTTTTGAATATCTGCAGTATGTCTAAAGTTTAAATGGCTTTCTTTGACATCCTCTGTATACTTATGTAAATGTTTTAACGAAGCTTTAGTTAGCGAAGCTGGTGTTTTCTGTACCATAGAGTAGATTTGTTATTTTGTTAAATCCTTTGTCCCGGACCAGGGCAGTAATGAGACCAATAACTTGTTGATTATATCACACCAAGAAGTGTCATAATCTCAAAGGACGCTATGACACTTTTTGGTGTCATAACGTCCATGAAGATTAAAAATTTTATATGGGAGCCCCCTTGCGAACCCTACGCACCGCAGGGGCCAAATTTAAGAAAATGGCGGTTTAATGAAATTCTTAAATTTGGCCCCTTAAGCGGTCAGGATGCGCCGAGACGGGTCAAATGTATGACCAGCCCAACTTTATTTTTTCTTCTCATTATTTATTTCTGACATACCTACCGGCTATCTTCATTTATTAAGGGGACTCCCATTCAATATAGACTAGAAATATATTGAAGAAAATGTCCCATAACTGCCTAGGAGTCGCCCCTAGGGGAATAAAATGTATGACCGACCATCACTAGCTTTTCGTTCTAACTATTTTCTCAAAACATACTTTTCCTTTATTACCACCCGTTAAGGGAGATCCCATACGTTTTATGAAATTCTTAAGTTTAATTAAAATTGTTCATCTTTTGTGAATCTAAATGAATGAATTTAAATCGAAGGAAGTTTTCAGTTTCAGATAAAACGAAAAATTATTATGAAGCTTTAAAACAGTACCCATGTTCTGTAACTTTAGTGAGAACTTCTCGTATCGAAAAGATGTGAAACAAAATATTCCATCGTTTCTCGAAAAGTGAGAAAAAAGTGTGTCCGTATCTTATATCGAAAACAATCAAAAGCGATTACGTCGTTACGTTATAAATGTCATAACTTTGCACTCGAAGCCGTTCTGACATTGCAGACGTTAAGAACGTCAGTTGCACATATCGTTGACTACCCGTCTACACCAGACATAAATGTTGCGACATATATTGCAGTAAATGCCAAAATTATGTTATCTTAAATGTAGACAGCACTTTTTTGTACACATTTATTGCCGGCAATTTATGTTGCAATAATTGTTAATCAATTTTCGTTGTAAATTATTGCTAGCATAAAACGTCAAATTTGGCTGTCAATCGAAAAAAAGAAGCAAAAAAAAAATGGAAGCAAATTGTGTGGGGAAAAAATAAGATTGTGAAATGGCAGCTAATTATAATTGAAGTAAAAGAATTAAAAATAAAGGTGTCTGGTACTTTTTTGAAATTCGGCCCTATTAGGGAGTAAACGGGTAAAATCTGAATTTTAGTACTTTTTTGCCACCCCATCTATCTTTTGAACCAATAAACATAGAAACAAAGAGAATACCACATTCGAAACTGATTAAAAAAATACGTATACAAATTTATTTCTTAATTTTTGTTCTACACTGTAGTCCAAAATACCAGTTTAAAGCTTTAACCGCTACTTTACGATTTTCAATCGAATAAGTAATAATTCATGTTTCGATCAAAACAAGTTTGATTTTATCCAGCTACCGCAGATACATGGGATACTCTAAAGTACATGCAAAATTATGCAAAACAAAAAACCACAAGAATTAATTTTTTATGCAAATGTTGGAAAGAACAAAACTTTTTGGCAATTGAAAAAAATTTTACAAAAAAGAAATTTTTTGGAACGTTTTACTTCTTAGGTATTTAATGTATTTTTTTAAATGTTTACGGCCAATTTCACCAAGTTCGGTTAAAACTAACCTTTAATTAAAGTTCCGGTTACCAATATGTTTTGACAGCTATAACTGATAGTTAATTATAACCGAACTTGGTGGAATTGGCCGTTAGAGACATAATTTAACCTTAAAATAAAATGTCAACACTATCAATTATTCAAATTTTATTTGGTCTTAGAAGACCCCTAGTAAAATTTGACGCAGAAAATATTCTTGGAACATTTTAACCACTTAAGTGCCGTTTGTAGTATACTTTTGTGTGGAAGTTAAAAAAAGGACAAAAATTGCCCCTTAAAATTACTGTTAAAGGGTTAATATATTCTAACAAAAGAATCGTCATACAATTCTACTGAAGACATCTGAAATAGTCTTTTAGCTCAGAAGTACATTTAGTATATTTTTTTGACTTGTACCAAACGCCTTTTCAAAAAATTCAAAAAATTTAGGGGCCGATATTTCGGGAACCAGAGCTTACTTTTCAAAATCCTTTGGCAATCTGCAATCTGCTCTACCAATAGTCTAGTTTCATTTCGCGTTGCAAGTATTGATGCTGGCGGCGATGACCCGGATTTTGTTGCACTGTGTTATTTATTCTGTTTTTTAAAGTAGTAGAAGGTTAGTTTTATAGTATTTAATTTTTTTTATTGCTTTTAGTTTGTTAAAATAAAGTTATATGTATAAATATTTGGTTTATAGGACAAGAAAAAAAAACAATTGACAAGTTTGTAGAGTTAAGTGCACTATAAAAAACAGGATTATCCTAAAAAATATGTTTAATAAGTAATAAAAAATAGAACTTAAATTTAAATCGAAAAACTAAGCAAACAATTGTTTTGTTGATGAAAAAGTGACGCGCTTTTATAATTCGATACATGTGTGTTAAATAAATTATTAATGATTTTTATATACATATATTTTTATATGTTTTAATAACGAATACTTGATAAGATTTAAAAATGCGGTAAGTTATAAAATGTTATGGATGAGTAATTGGTAAAAGTAATAAAAGTCGTATTAAAATTTTATTTTTATGAAACGCGTGCATATGAATCGACTGATAATGAGAATTTTGATTTGAGAGATGGTGATTTAGATTTACATACATTAACTTTCAACGCATGTGCGTGCTGTGCTCTCCAATGTAGCCCTCCATATTCATTGTTGCTTCTGAAAATTGTTGAGTTTAATCCAGAGTTAATTTATTTCGTAAGCAGGACTATATTAATCTTATATGTATGTATATAAATTGGCAAAGGCAAAAGAGTTAAGGACAGTTTCCTCCTCTCTATCTCTCTTTGTCCAAGAAAATATAAAATTGAAAGTCTTTATTTTCGCTCCAATTTTCCCCAAAGTGAGTAGATAAAAGTATTCTCAAATCATTTTTGGAGTCAAGCCCCACATTGATGGGAATTATATCTGGAACAATATCATGTATTTTTCCGAGTTCCTTTTCCTTTTTTTCTATTATCAATCACTTTGATGGTTGGAATTCAAAATATAGTTCACTTAGTGCTTTCACCACATATGTATATGACCATTGCTACAAAAATATTTTGGAATATACGAGTTATAAGAAACAAATATATCAAAGCGAACTTGTTTACAATTTTGGATTTTTAAATTCACAAATTCGACTCCATTTCATCAACGATATCTTGGCGCACTTCAAACAATAGTGAACCAGCGGGTTTTGTTATAGAAAATGCAAAGAGAAAGTCTTGAAAATGTCTGGTGAGTGGAACGAACCAATTTTTTACTTCGAATCCGACTCCGACTCCACAGCCCTGGTCGAAGGGGTGAAACTGTACTTATTTTTGGTACTTTTTTACAAAACATTTTTCTTCATGTATTGTCATATACGTATTAAATTATGGGCACCAACTACAATTATGAAATTTTTGATGTTTCAATGGGAAGAAAAATATCAGTTGTTTTCGGTTAATTGAGGCCCGCTTAATTGAGTTTCCCGTTTTATTGCACTAAAAATCATGGATTGAAATCATGCAGTAATTGAGTTTTTCGTTTTATTGCGTCAAAAGTCGTGCATATTTAGAAACTCAATTAAGCGGAAATAACGTATCAAAATGGAGAAATGCGATAAATTAAATTTCTTTCTTATACTTTTTCGTGCTGCATGTGGTAATTTTTGTATTTTCTATAATATTGAACTTAGAAACATAAAATTATAGCTGCAGGGTCCTGAGTGAATGGGAACCTATAAGAAGAATGTTCGTACTTTTTTGTTCTTCAACTCGTACTTTATTTTTAATTTTCAGAAATGTTGGACCTAGAAACATAAAATTAATCATGCCAATGTCCTAAGCCCATGAGAATCTATACGAGGTGAGAATCTGTAAGAGGGATCTTTTTGGTACTATTTCATTCCTTAACTGCTACATTTTTAATTTTATTAATACTGAACATCGAAACATAAACTGAAATCTGCAGAGTCCAGAGTGATTAGGAAACTATAAGAGGAGATTTTTTGGAACTTTTCGGTTTTTGAATTGATATTCTCTGATTTTTTTATATTATTGAACTGACAAAACTTAATTTAGCATTCACGGACTTGAGTGAAAGTTTACATAATGTGCGTTCGTTTACTTTTCCAGTAAAATCCGAGTAAAATCCAGTAGGTGAGTAATATTTTACAAATTTATGTGTACGCGAACGCATTTCAGTAAAATCCAGTACAAATTTGTACAAATTTTGGGGTAAACGAACGCAGCTATAGTGACCGGAGGTTGGTCCCTTGCCAAATCGATCCACTAAGATGAAAAAAACGACTGCTCGAAACATGTAAATTCATAAATACAAGGCAAACACTAGTTATATTTATTATTCAGTTTAAAGTTCTCAAATACAATAACATTCACAGAGGGTTCACCTCGGTTAACGTTTGCTGTATTGCGTAAGCCTCCATTTTCATTTTTTCATTGAGGAAACCGCCGAAATTTTGGATCGATCAAAGCTGACGTACTGAAGAAAAGACTACCTTTTAAACAGTATACGTATAGACACCAGAGAAAGCCAAAAAGTTATATTTTTAATACTTCTAACCTATTCATACTCCACCGATCACGAGTACAGACAGGTATGAATACCAATAAGTATGAACATAAATAAGTTTGTATAGCAACCGGTATGAGTATGAACAAACAGGCATGCGTGTGGATATTAGTATGAATGCGTATGAGTATAGGCATGTATCGATGAGTATCGACAAGTAACTTCAACAACTCGTATGGTTATTGTAAAGCAAGCAGTGTAGCCAGGACCTAAAAATTTTTGATGCAGAAAAGATATTTATATTTTAAGTATTTTCCAAAACCAGCAAAACAAATATCTGTGGTTTTCACGAATAATCGCGAAAGTCGGTTTTTACCGAAATTGAGATAATGATGTCAAAGTGCTACATTTTGCATTAGGTTTTTATAAGTATTAAGCTTTTTAGAATATAATGTAGTATTATTAATTTTTGTCTGCTAAAAACAACTTAAGTTAACTGTTTAATAAAATAGTTTGCTATTATAACGATTTATGTCGACATACATCGCCAAAAATTGTAAAATTGCTGAATATGTTTCCAAATAAAAAGCATATGTGATGTTATGATGTTATTCGTGCAAAAAATATGAAAGTATTTTTTGAAAATGTTTCTATTAATAACAACTTATATGTACATGTGCGTTTATTGTTGACTTCTTTAGTTCCAACAACAGCAGATGAGCGGTTGTTTCTAATTTTAAGTCCATACGTTGTGCTATGAGTATCAAAAACTCTGAATATGTCGCCAACTTGTGTGCTAAAAATAACAACGTAAGTCGTCATGTGTGATTAAAATGATAACATTTATTTTCACAAAAAAGAACTTATGTGGAGATATGATGTTATATTGCACACACTTAATGAGTCAATCAAACATATGCATTTTTAATCCTTTTACAGATTGTGATCCTGTGAGGATTTTTTCATGAAAACTATGTATAATAAGTAGAAAGCATCTACAGAAGCCGCAATTGAAAAAAATAATTGTTTTTGCTCTCCTGAAAAGTTTGGTTTTATAACTTACGCGATTATTCGTGAAAACCAGAGATATAGCACTGATTAAATAAGAATTAATTAATTTATGTAAAAGCTAAATTTAAACATAAATATTTTCTAATATTACATATATAATAAAATATCTTTTCTGCGAAAGGGGTCTTTTATAAAAAAATTTAAAAACAAAAGGCTATCAACTATTTTGGAATCTATTTTGTTTATTTTTTCATGTTTCTAGCTAAATAGCCCAGTCATTCGGTATTTTTACTTGGAAAGTTTTCCGGGAGTTTTGAAAATTGGCAATTTTATAGATTTTGACGTGCTCTTTCCGAATTTCAACTTTGCCACCTCGTATCTTTGCCGCTCGCGCCGCCATATTGCAAAAATGGCGCCTAAAAGCAGTTTTTTGATAATAACTCCTTTCCGACGCATTTTACAGCAAAAACATTTTAATACAAAATAATTGTAGAGAAAATTTCCTACAATTTATGTCATAACCTTTTTTTTCCTAAAATCCATAGTTTCGGCGTACGAGCGCCGTAAAGTGTAGTTCAACACACGTTTCGGCAGAAATACTCATTTCCACACCACCATGAGGTAGAGAAAGCGGCGCGTTTTTTATCGTTGTATCCCCAGTAGGCCTAATCCACATCTGACTCACTATTTCCAAATTTAGTTTAATCTCCGTCGCTTCAATGCTGTTGACGGGCGAGGGATTGTAGTAACAGGAACGAGTACGTTCTTGTCTTTTTTCCATCCCCATTGTTCTACATTTTGTTCGTTCCCATACCACTGCTGAACCTGGTAATAAGTTCGAAACGAATGTTGTCGTGCTGCTTCTGTTGGTGGTAGCGATGCAATATTAAATTTACTTTTATATGCTGATGCTGTAAAGCATGCATATCTATAATTATTTAAAGATGTACTTTTACGGCTTTTCACATCACTGTAACTGTATAATTCGATGAGGAAACGTTCTCCAGCTTTAGCAATGACTTCTGGATCAGCATTTGGATTTTTAAATACTTCGATAACATCGTTTAAATCAGGTTTTTTTTCGGAGTACTTTAATAAATTTCATTTTTATTTGATAAAATATTGCTGATGTGGTTGGTATCACAACCACTAAAGGCATGCAAAAATAAAATATGATTTGCAGCTGTTTTATCTTTTATACTATTTATGGAGTATTATTATGTATCCGATAGATCCCATGAACGACATTAACAAATGGAATCCGCCAAGTCTTACGACAGTATTATTCAATTTTGAATTCTCATCATACGAAGAAATGATTTCCCGCGCTTTAAAATATAAGGGCTGGTCAAAAGTAACGAAACAAGTATGCTGATGTAATGACTCACATTTTTCAGAAGCAAATAAGAGAGCAATCAAAATTGTGTCATAATCACTCGGTGGAGCATTAATGAAGGGCAAGCACCCAATAAAAGATTTTTCGAAGGGCAGTTCTGCTGTCGCTTGTTCCATGAACCCACTCCATCCAGGTATGTTAGGCAGGTCAACCCATTTTCCATATAGCCACAATAAGTCAGAAACTGATGGTATAATCACCTACGATACCGCACGAATGCTACCAAGGTTTTGAATCTTTATTGTTTTCAAGCCCGTATCGTTTTTCTTCGTAAATGTTTTTAATTCAATGGCACCAAAACTACCAACGACTTTTGCAGACGGCATTTTCTTTAATCGTTCAATATTTTGGTCGGGAGCAATAGCACTTTTAGGTGTTATACAATGGATACCACCCATAGCATGAAAAGTGTTGTGCCCATCTAATATCTGCGTGTTGAAATCAGCGTTGTCGAAAACAAACTGTGAAAACGACTGATCATCGATATTCAATGGTGAGCGCATAATAGCTGAATCTTCGAACAGCATTGCTTCGGTGTACGAAGAGCAAAATCCGAGAGATGATAAAGTATCTATCAATCGTCGAGATCCATATTTTTGAAATAAAAATACTGCTACTCCGACCTGAACCGATGATACAAAAGATTTCTGCCTTGCTGCTGCAATAATAGAATGTGCAAGTGCAATGCTTTTTTTCTTCCATTTGTCAAGCGAGGCGCGTTTATTTTTTAAAAATATACCATCCAGGAAAATTCGCAAAGTTTCAGGTACATCTGACTCCACATCTTGACAAAAACTGTCTGTCTGTAACAATTACTGGTGCTGCCTTTACAATACGTTCTTCTATCTTGTTGTCACTTTTTTCATTGTACCAGGCTTCCGTCAATAATTTAAACCCTGTACTTCGAAAGCAAACCACAGGCGCCTTATTGGCAGTGACAGCAATTAAAATATCATCACCATATTTTTTTAACAGTTGTACTTTCACTGTTTTTATGTGTGGACGGTAATCACCTTCAATTTTGGTCATTAGTTCGTCCAGAGAAAACTGACATTCTTCGGAACTTTCTTCGAGATATGAATAAATGTAATGCATCGCAGAATCCATCTCGCTTTTTTTCTTTCTTCAGTCGGGGGCGTTTGGTACAATTTCTTCATGCAAGAATTGTGATATTGTGCATCGGCTGCGACTAAATCATTAACATGCTCAAGACGTTCAACGATTGCTTGGCCCCAATCGTCTTTACGAGCTTGAGCAAGTTCTGAAATACTGTTTTTCATCGATAATTTACGCACACTATACACAATATTACGGTCACATAAACGAGTCTGCTTTTGCTTTGATATAAACTCCGCTGTTATCTCGAACGCATAGATCGCAGTTCTACTTGAGAAGTCATACCATCGATTCCCCTACGCAAAGCTGCAGCGATTAACTACTCAGTGATATATCGTTTTCGACACACATCGTGAACCACTATAGATTTTAATCCCACCAAAAGTTTGTATTTATTGTCTTTTATTTTTACACTTGACTTACGAAAAGTCTCCAATCCTTTTTCATTCATTTCAATAACTTCACTTTCTTGCAATATATCACCACAAATAAAACAGTTTCCTTCATTAGAAGCCATAGCTCTATAAATGCGAACGACACTGTGAAATGATAAACAAGTTCTGATGACTCGGACTAAATATTTCTATGAGCAGTTTAATTAAATATTACGCGTTAGCGTGGGTGTATAATGGTCGCACGGACGTACGCCGAAACTATGGATTTTAGGAAAAAAAAGGTAATGACATAAATTGTAGGAAATTTTCTCTACAATTATTTTGTATTAAAATGTTTTTGCTGTAAAATGCGTCGGAAAGGAGTTATTATCAAAAAACTGCTTTTAGGCGCCATTTTTGCAATATGGCGGCGCGAGCGGCAAAGATACGAGGTGGCAAAGTTGAAATTCGGAAAGAGCACGTCAAAATCTATAAAATTGCCAATTTTCAAAACTCCCAGAAAACTTTCCAGGTAACCTATATTTTTCCTACCAAATGACTGTACTAAAAGAGAAAACTCGTTTTGATGCTGCGCTGTAGAAATTTACATGATTCTTGATTTTTATAAAGATAACCGTGAATATCTTGTAAAGTTGTTTTTCCACCATAGCGTGATGTTGTAGTCTTCTGTAAGGCTAACATTTTCGTTGGCATACTGATCGACTTCAGCCTTTAAATTTTAAACGTCTTAAAAATGCAACTGCCAACAGATAAACATCTCAAAGTCATACTATGTATGAATGAATTTACCTGTGATATCTCATTTCTTAATTCCGAATATTAGATTTATATTTTTTTTTTGGTATTCGGCAACTTTTTGTGTTTTTATTAAGAACGATTCAAATAAAACGACGTATTTTAATTTGCATCCATTTTGTCATTTTTTCGTATTTTCTTAAAAATAATTTTTTCTATTTATATAAGAACGCAGATCTTTATTTTCCGAAGATTTTTGTAAAGTCAGAAATAACAAAAAAAATTCTGGCAACACTAATGAAAAAAAAAATAATAAATAAAAAATGTTTGAAGTCAATGATATACCTATGGGTGTATGTGGTTATGTGCGAGTATGATATACAATAAGTATGATAACATACATGAATGAAATCAAATGCGCAGGGATATACACAAGTATGAGAATAAATAGATACGAGTACGCACAGGTATTGAAAATGTTCGATATGTGCTAGAGTACTTTAATATTTTTATACCGATTGTCTTTCTCTGATAGACACATTCACCAATTTACTCGATTTAAAAGCTTTTGCATTGAAAATCGCAGTATTGTTAAGAGGCTAAATGATAATGACATTAGTATTTATTTAAACTGTTTACTGTTTTCAACATAAATTTAAATGTTGATGATTTAGAAAAGAAGAGAGTTCGTGTATTGAATTGTTGGATTAAGCCCATCTCCTTAATAGTCCAGTTTTAAAATGGCGGTCGGTAGACCCGAAGTTGTATTTTTCTTATTTAATCCTTAATATCGTTTAGTTTTAAGTTTCCCCAAAGCGGTACTTTTTGCTTTGTACATAACAAACGTGATGAGATAAATTATTCTTATTTCCAAATACAGTTATTTCCGCTTAATTGAGTTTCTAAAAATGCACGACTTTTGACGCAATTAAACGGGAACTCAATTAAGCAGTACTCGGTTAATTGAATCGCCGACGCAATTAAAACGAAAATCGCTTAATTGAGCAAGATGTGCGATAAAGCGAAACACCCATGTGTAGATAGAAAATAAAACTCATTGCTTATATAAATATTAAGTTAAAAAATGGTTTAGGTTTTTTAAAACAAAATAAAAATCAGGTACCGTTCATCGTACAATCTTTCTTGCCGCAAAAAATTTTTTTTACGTTCGTGGATCAAAAACACATTAAGTAGACAGAAACAATTAACCGAAACATTTGCTATTGTTTTTCGCAATGCGGTCTTATTTTGCGAAATAATTAAGCGGGTGACGCAATTAAACGGAACTCAACTAAACGGGTATTTTAACATAGACAGTTATACTGAATGATTTCGTTCCCTGATTTTTAGCGCAATTAAACGGGAAACTCAATTAAGCGGGGCTCAATTAACCGAAAACAACTGTACATATTTCGAAAATATTTGTTTATTAAAAAAAAAATTTGGTCTTACGAGCTTTGGTAAATCGCATTCGACTTAAGTCAAATCTGTTGTCACAGAACCAGTATCTGGACTGAGAAATGACTGCTGTCGAGCGAAACGCGTGAGGTTTGTGGCTTGCATCCAAATCTCGAAGCTGTCAGGTTAGAGTTTAATGTTTGCCAATGTGGCTATATTCTACGTAACAGAACATATTAAGAAGTAACAACATTTTCTGCATGTGCCAGGAAATTATTTGTGCCCAGCGGTGCTTAAATTGGATCCCATTATCTTTCAAAGTGAATCGAGGAGAAAAGTGATTATTGGTGAGCCTTTGAGAGGTATGAAACCGAAGAATGGAAAAGCAAAGCATTTACGACTTTTACGCCCAATTTCACCAAGTTTAGTTATAATTAACTACACAGAAAGAAAAAAACTCGCGATAAGTTAAGTTTTTTATACTTACACACAGAAAATAAATTGGTTTGGAAACGGTTGCAGTAATAAAATATTGATCAAGGCACATGATTTATTATTGCAACTATTAAAAATGTATAGTTCTAACTGATTTTTAATTCTCTTGATTATTAAAACGATGTTCCAACTGAAATATGATTCCTTCAATTCTTTTATTAGTTGTGATTACTAATTTAATTTAGTTCTAAAAATTAGTACAAATGGTCAGAATCACAACCGAATTTAATATAGGGCAATACTGAATATTGGTCATTGCAATCAATAATTTGCTTTCGTCAATAAATTTTGTAATATAAATGTTTATTCATTTATTGCAGGTAATTATTGATTGTTGGCCTAGTTTAAATTCGAGTACAACAAATGAAAATATAATTATTCGAAATTCACAACCACAAAATAGTTACCAGCCCCAATTGCTTACTAAATTTTCTGTCAAAACATTTGATAGATTAAAATAATTTTTAATTTTATATTTCAAAAATATCTTTGTGGTCAAAAATGGAAAATGTGCAAAAACTTAATAAATAGGGGTAAGTAATTTACGTATTCTTATAGGTATGAACATATACACGTACATATGTATGTATTATTTTTTTATACCCTGCAAATTATATTGGACTACTTGATCCATTTTGATCCTGGGCTGGTCCAATGTAGTGCAAGTATGGACCATGTCATTCTTAAAAAGAGTTTGCAGTGAAACGACATGTCTTCGTTTTTTAGCGACATGTGTTCGTTTTGAAACGATTTCAAAGCTAATCATCTGGAGTATACCATGGAGTAGTTTTAAGACTTCTCTTTTGTAATGCAAGCTGGGTTATATGGTCCTGCCCTAGGACATCGTACTGTAAAATAAGCCATTTTTTCCATTAATTGGGATTACCTTTGGACAAGTCCTTGCCACTTATGGGCTACGTTTGACCGATTAAAAAAATATATATTGATAACGACAATCAAATCTCTTGTTATGAACACCAATTCAGTTGCAGCTATCATATATTCGGGTATAAGCACAATTTTGTTTCTAATAATCATACTAACAACTAACGATATCTGTTGTTATGACTGATAGTGTACTAAAATTCAAATGTTGCTATCAAAACTTTTATGCTAAGCAACGAAATTTTTAGTAATTGGAACCGAATTGTGTTATAGTACATGCAACCGACGAAATTCGATTGGCGCCAAATTCGGTTGTGATCACGAATCAATTTTCTCTGTGTACTTTAAGTACGAGTTGTACAAGTACGAATTGCACTAAAGCGTACTCAAAACAATCGTAAATGGGATTACTTTCGAAAATCAATTCCGAAATTTCTTAAAATCAGTACAAAATTCTTAAACCAAGTAAAAAAGATTAAACTTTTCGTTGGTAGTGCCACTCTGAGAGTAAAATTACAAACTGAGCGTTTTAATTTAATTTAACTTATCAAAGTTTGTTGCAGTAACTACAACAACACCACACAAGTAGTTCAAAAACGATTTGCTTGTTGTGTGCAAAAACAACAACAGAACAAGACGAAAACACATTTGGGGGATTCACAAGTTGTGCTATCAAGTCATATCGTCATAAAATCCTAAATAATATTTTACAATTGTTTAAAAAAATATTGTTGTGTTTCAAGCAAAATAAAAATGTTAATGCTGTGTTCATTGATTCGTCATAACTGTACAGTGGAAATTTAAATTATAAGCGGTTACCCACAGGAGTCATATATATTTTTTGTAATTATTTTAACACATAGGACTTTACAACTTTATGACTACCTTGTGAATCCCCCAATTATTTTCATGTTTAAAAAGAAAATTTAGAACTCTTGCTTTTCATTTATTTTATATTTTCAGTTATTTATGTACATTAAGTTTTTAAGTAAAAACCCTTTTGGGAATGATGCTGGTATTTTATAATTTAATTCTGTAAGGTGTAAAAAGGGTAAGTTAATCAATCACAATAAAATTCTCTTTCTAATTTCTTTCAAGTGCGAATTCGGGATTGAATCAACTTTATAATATTTAAATCTTAGTTTTACTTAAATCAATCTCATTTTCGGATAGTTTCAAGTACTAATTCGGAATCGATTATGGATAAGTTAAGTATTTCGCGATTGAAAATCCGTGCTTGAGTCAATCTTTCTGTACTTGATTTAAGAAAAAGCAGATTGATTTGAATACAGATGGATTTCTTTTGAGTGTATCAGTTTGTTTAACGCAACGCAGCAAATGATAACGCATATTAGTGCAATTTGAGAAGCTGAACATTGTATTCGTTTGTAAAGGCCGTTGCTAAAGCACATCTTTTCTACAAATATAAGTTTTTATAAGCATATTGCCATCCATGGCGATCTAAATTGCGCGTCTTAAAGCTAAAATATATTCTCAGTAGGGTTTTTGTGGGCTAGTGCTTAGTACCGTAATTGTACAAATCTTTATCAATTTTACAGATAGAACCAGAAACATCAAGTCTTGAGCTAAAAACTCTGATTTAAAATTTTGTATATTTTCACTTTAATGCATATTTCATTATTATACTCAAATGAAGCAATAAAAGAAACATTTAAAATCAATTAATAAAACAAATTTTAGTATATTAATTTAAAATTTTATTACCTATTTAAAGGAATTTATTTGGAAATTTATTATGAAAATAAAAAAAAAACTCATTAAATAAATGGGCATTACTTAATTAAAAAAAAAAACTTAACAGATATATTAATTAAAATAAAAAAACAAGCCATTAGTAAACTTTTTCAAAGACGAAATAAATAAATAAATAATTAAAAAAAATTAGAATGGTTTTTTAAAAAAAGTATATACCTATTTTATTGCAATTTCTCAAACAAAAAAAAAAATTAAACATTAGAAAGAAGGTGCTAAAATGTTTAAAATTTCCGAATTAATTCAAAATTTTGCTAAACAAAGACAAGGTGCGTAAAAAAATAAATAAAAAAATATTGCAAACTAATTAGCCTTAATTACCAAACTAAGCAAATAAATAAATATGTCAGCCTCTGGCGCCAATTTGATTTCAGAAATAAAAAAACAATAACATTTTTGAAAAAATTCCTTAAGCCTTAAAAAACAAAAATCCAAAAATATGTTTAAATTTAAAGAAAAACAACAATTAATTAATAATATTAATACCATAATTTATGATCACAAACATCGCAATTGCATATTAAAACAGATTTAGTTAATTTATTGTTTTAAATATTGACGCAAATCTATTTTTTTATATGTGGAATTCGTTTCAGTTTAATTCGCCTTTTTGGCCAAAGAAATTTTGGGATTATAAAAAACAATTAATAATTTCACTTGAAGATTGTTTTGTTGTTTCTCATTGAAAACCAGTAGCACTTTATGCAATAACAACAAAATATTTTTTTTAAAAATTTAAACAAAAAGAGATAAAACAAATGAGAAGACTTCATTCGGCCGTGCCGTATCAATGATACCCTACACCATTAGTTCTAATAAAACATAAAATAAGAAAAAGAAAACAAAGGAAACAGTCAGTTTAAAATATTTTTAAATAAGTATTAGAAATTTAAAATTAAAGTTTTAAATGTTTATGGCTAGATCAAATCTTGAGGCGAATTGGCCCATTTTTCTTCCGAGCATTTCTTGCATAAAATAATTGGATTTGTGTTAAATTTTGTTGCTTTATTTCATTCCGTATGGGCATTATCATGCCAAAAGTCTTATCCAGGCGGGACTTTCGTATGGGGACAAGGGGAAATAATGGATTGATTTGGCAAAAATATTTTTACAAAAATGTATCTTTTTTGTACTTACAATAGACGGAAGGGCATGGCTGGATTATCTTATTTTATAGGCATCCAGAATATATTTTTTACTTAATAGGGTCTCCGAAGATTATGTCGATGTGTTACAAACGGAATGACAAAAATTAGAATACCTCTCCAAATTTTTAGGCGAAATTAAATAAAAACACATTTTCTTGAACACCTACTTAAATTTATACTAATATTACATACCCTGTAGGAAGTGTCCAATACAGTGTTACCACCAGCAAAATTTAAAATTACACTTGAGATGAAGCATAACTACCCGATTTAAATGGAATTACACGTAAAATAAAATTGAAGTTTTATTGAATAAAAGGCATTTACAAAGAAGCAAAAACACAACAAACTCATAGAAAGAAGTTCACTTCCATATTTGGTTGTATATATCGAGCCCTAACCGCGAAAATAACGTAAGCGCCAAAAACCAAATTTTACAGGAGAGAGTTTTTTTATTTTATTTTATATAATTTTTGCACGAAATTTGTCGCCTACGATAAAATTTTCTGGCTATAAAATCGTAACGGTACCTTATATGACCATGCATTTAAGGAGATGATGCAAGTCATTTATTAAAAAAAAAACCAATATTGAAAACGATGTCGCTAACGTTATTTTCGCGGTTAGGGCTCGATATTTAGGGAAATGCTCATTGCCATTCATTTATAATACGTGTTTTTTAAGCCTGATAGAGCTTACGAAAGATCAGCTGTCAAGTGAACTGTCATACTGATGTCACTTTTTGTTCAGGCACATCATCATGAACAGATTCATGCTTGAACTACTCCTCCCAATTATCCACATTGACTTTGAAAATCAGCCATCGGTTTTTGCAACTTATAGGCGACTTCATGATTTAAATGACGCAAATTATTTTTTCACATATGAAGGCGATGTGTTGATTTAGAGAAAATAAACTGTCAATTAGACTTCAAGGCCGTGCGGTGTGACACCTCTTGATTGTTTTTCGTAGGACTGTGAAGTCACTGGTTTGTGCTGAGAAACCAGCAACAATTGAAGTCTTGGAGGTCAACATTGTTCATTTTATTCGTGACATGCAGCCAGCACTGCTCGAATAAGAGAAACAAAATTGGACGCCTGCAATGCATTTCGTCAACGACAGGCGCGGTGCCTTTTTGTGTGAAATCAGTTTCAACTGGTAATGCCGTGTATTAATCAGCGATAAAATTATTTTTTTGTGTTGTCTACCATTTTAGGTTTCATGGTCTTAAAAATACCGTTAATACCTTAGTTAGTAAACAAAATGCCTGCAGGGTTTTATAACTAAAGCATTTGAAAGGTGCCAGACAAAAATAAAATTAATTATATGTTTGAATACTGGAAACATTTCTTCCCCAGAATTTTAAGAAATTCCGGGATTGATTTTCAAAAGTTATCCCATTTAGGATTGTTTTAAGCACGTTTTAGTGTTATTTGTACTTGAATTCTGGAGTACGACTCGTACTTAAAGTAAGAATAAAAAACTTAATTTATCCCGAGTGTTTTTCCTTCTGTGTACTACTGACCAACTGTAGACCAGACAATGCCTTGTGCTATAGACATTTAGCATGTGCTGCTGGCCTTTGAACTTTAGACAAGGTAGCTCTTGTGGGAACATATGGAGACAGAACCAGATTTTCACCAGTACATTTTAATAGTTCTTGTTTAATTTTTTTTTTTTTTTTAATTTTTACTAAAATTTTGCACTAAAAAAATAGTAGATAATAAAACCAAATACCTGCATATTTTTGTTGTTGTTTTATTAACATGTTTATTCAATAAAAAGATTTTAAATTTACTTCATCAAAAATCCAAGCTTCCGCTTTAAACTTTTGCATCATATTTCTAGCTTTAGAACTGTCATAAAAGTTGCCTTTATCGCAGTATCGCAAATGGACAAAAAAAAATAGTCGACAAAAGTGGGGACTTGGATATACTAACACTCAATTTACATGATGAATTTTATGACGTCCAATTTTGGACGTCATTTTTTTGTTTGGTAGCAAGCGGTGTAGAGAAGAAAGAGGGGTAGAAAAATAGACATGATTTCTGTTTTCTCTTCCTCTTTCTTCTCTACACCGCTTGCTACCAAACAAAAAATGACGTCCAAAATTGGACGTCATAAAATTCATCATGTAAATTGAGTGTTAATCCCAGGTTTCCTCCAGGGTATCACCTTAAAAGCAAAAAAAAAAAATTTCGTATAAAGTATTTTTGCATGGATGTTTCGAAAAAAATATATATTTTTTTTTTTTTTTGCCGAACTTAGCGGTCGCATTTTTCAATTTTTCTTTATAACTCTTTCATTTACAGTTGGAGCTTAAAGAATAATATGATTGGTTTGCCACAGTTTTTATAAGACTAGAAATTACTCTATCAAAAGATCGGTCCAAAAGACGCCTTATATCTACACCATTTCCAATTGTAATTCAGAGAGCGTAAATTGTAAGTCAGAAATCGTCAATTGACAATTGACGCTTTCTAAATTACAATTGACAATATCTGATTTACAATTAACGTTTTCTGAATTACAATTGACTAATCTGAATTACAATTTACGCTTTCTGAATTAAAATTCACTAATCTGAATTACAATTGACGCTCTCTGAATTACAACTGACAAACCTGAATTACAATTGACGCTTATGAATTACAATTGACTAATCTGAATTACAATTGACGCTTTCTGAACTACAACTTACTAATCTGAATTAAAATTGACGCTTATGAATTACAATTGACTAATCTGAATTACAATTGACGCTTTCTGAATTACAACTGACTAGCCTGAATTACAATTGACGCTTATGAATTACAATTGACTAATATGAATTACAATTGACGCTTTCTGAATTACAACTTACTAATCTGAATTACAATTCACGCTTTCTGAATTACAACTGACTAGCCTGACTTACAAATGACGCTTATCAATTACAATTGACTAATCTGAATTACAATTGACGCTTTCTTAATTACAACTGACTAATCTCAATTACAATTGACTCTTTCTGAATTACAACTGGAAAAGGTGTAGTGTTTTTCATACAGGAATTCATACGAAAAATCCCGGGATCCCGCACATTTTTCGGGAAAGGAATCCCAAGAAAGTTGCGCGGGAATTCCCGGGATTTTTTTAAATTTAATTATGGCAGCTTTACTGCTGATATAATTGTAAATAAGTTGTAATAAATATTTTTCAGTTTATCATGACTTAAGACAGTTTTCCCAAACACCAAAGAGATGTTAATTCCTATCCGAAAGGTAAGGCAATGTTCTATGCTCTGAAATTTCGAAAGAAGAAGAATAAAAATGTACAGACTTTTTAATTTGTTTAAAGACCCAGATTTATTTTATAAAAACGAAAAAAAGTCGTTCCCACTTGCTTAAAAAAATTTAATGATTTTATATGGAGAGCAGCTGCATAAAAAAATTTTCGGATTAGATTCTGTAAGAGATGATGACAAAAGTTATTAATAAAGAATTCAAAATTAAATTAAAGGAATTACAAGTTTTGACGGAAGTGCTAAGAAAACTGTAAGTGTCTAGAGATGATATAATGTTCCTTTGACTATAAATGCAAACATCCGTAGAAAGAAAACGTATTTTCTCATTGAAATCTTCTTGACAAAAATTAGAAATAGTCCTTCAAACGATTCTGTAAATACTTATTCTGAACTTAAATTCTATTTTAAAAGAAATATGTATGTATTTTGTAATAACTTGTTGAAATCATTTAACTTTCTTGGTTTTATATAAATGCTGTTGGCTTTGAATTAATTCTGTGGCAATAAGTGCTTAAGTCTATTTGTTTAGATTTATAGGAGAACAATATAAATCTTTTAATAAAGGTGGCTTTTGGCTATTTACTACGTATTTAAAAAAATCCTCACTTTTTTGCGGTTATACACAGAAAAAATTATTTTTCCAATTCAAACAAAAAATTTGTAGAATCAAAACATTTTTTGTCTGAAATCGGTCCTACAAACAAATTCGCATATTCAAACAATTTATTTGTATTTCGTTTATTGAAAAAAAACACTGATTTTTTCAAACAAATAATTTAACTGAATCAAACAAATAGTTTACTGAAAATCATATAAATTTCAAACAAATAATTTTGCTGAATCAAACAAAAAAGTTTTTGCACAAGCAATGACGCGCACACAAGCAAGCACTGTATAAGTAGATGAAGGCAGAGCAGAGCGGCGCCGGCTGGCTTTGAGACACATTTTTTTGTTGGAATAATTTTTGCACCAAGTCTTGTTTGTTCACACAATGTTTTTCTTCTTCACTCACTGTTCTGTATCCTTTCCTTGGCAGCAGACCGACTCGACATGTTTTTCGTCATCATTTTATTTCTTTTATTTGATGTAGGTATTTAACTAAACATTTTTGAAAAATTGAATACGGGATTTTGTTTTTCATTCTTTTTTACTTTTTTACAAAATTTATTTTGTTTCTTCTAATGTTGTTGTTGTTTAAAAAGAGTGAAACGTTTATTACCTATTATTGTTTTTGTTGTTTTTTACTACAAACCTCGCCACAATATTTTATCATCTTTCTTATAGTTGTACCTTTTCAAAGCGTCCAAAAATAGACTATGTGTTTTTTTTGTTGTTCTTATATGTCACATAAAGAAGTGTTGCTTACGGTCAAATAAAAAAATGCAAAAACACGACAACAATAAAGAGCGTTAAATATTTCATACAAAATTATGAAAACTAGAAGCCAATAACGCGTTTATTATATTTTTGAATAGTTGTCAACATTTCTGTTGGCTAAAATAAAAATCAAACAAAAATATTAATTGAATCAGTAAAAAAATTTGTAGAAATTAAAAAAAATTTCAAACAAGCGTTTGTTTTAAAATAATTCAGCAATAATTTTTTCTGTGTAGTTTTTTAAGTTTTTATTCCAAGCCCCTCCTTAAGCCACAGATCGGATTTTATTCTTCCAAATGTTATTGCACGTTAAAAAAGATAACCAATGTCATTTTGCTATAACTTTTTCAAAAATCCTACAAAATAATTAAAATTTTGCCCATTTGTACTTTTGAACATGACGATTTTGAGGTGTCATGAAGCACTTTTTCCTTTGTGCCACAGAAATAAAAAAGTTAAATGCATTTATTAACTTATTTTATTGATCTCAGGAAATGTTATTTGTTCAAATAAATTAAATTAAATAATATTTTGCATCAATTCGTATTGAGCGGGATTTCCCGGAATCCCGGGATATGGAAAAATAAATCCCGCTTTCTCGGGAAATGAAAAAGTCCGGAAAAAGAAAAACTTTACTTCTACCGTAAAAAATAACGCTATTGTATGGGTCTGTAACATTGGCCTTCTCAAGACAAAAACTTTAAATGTGTAATTTCCGAATTCTTCATTGGCAACACTGATACACACACACACACATACCACAAAGGATGTCTACTTTTAAATCAAAGAAAAAAATCCAAGTCCACAAAAAAAGAAAAAAAATTTAATAAATAGAAACTGCGAATTATTTCCTTTCGTAGGTTACTTTTTATATTATATTCAACATTTTTTTTTTTATTTTTCGAATTTATTCTATGAGCTAAATTTCAGTTATGTATTTTATAAAGCTTTTCGTATTAGTTCTATTCCTTACATTTGTAGGAATGTACCCCTGCAAGCATTTTATGAAAAAAGTAATCATATTCGAGTCATTTATGACTCCCCTGCACGATTAAAATAAGCATATATGAGCTCATTTTCTGATCATAAATGATTGTTTTCTCGGGAGGAAATGGTACCCTACCCGGGACTCTTCTTGAAGAGTCTTTTATTACCCGCTTTTCTGATCAGTTTCGACTCATTTATGACTCATATTTTTAATGATTTGCGAGTCTTTTTCGAGTGTTTTTTTAGTCATATTTCTGATTGTTTGCGATTCTTTTTCGACTCATTTTTTAGTCGTATTTCTGATCGTCAAAGAGTCTTTTTTGACTCATTTTTCACTCCTAATTCTAATCGTTTGCGAATGACTTATGAGCTTTACTAGCCTATGACCATAACACATATTTCTGCCAAGCTTCATAGATCTAGGGGCACTCAATAACTTTTAAGAAGCAATATACATATAATAACTAAAAAACGTTTTAAATAAAAAATGCAAATTAAAAAGAAGTCATGAACATAATTTTTATTAATAATTGCTAAAATTTAATGTTTAAATTACTCCACCAAATTTGACAAAATGCCTGTGTACATCAAACTCATTTATTCTTAGAAAATACCAAATTATCGTCAAAGTGATGCAGTCGTCGACTTGATGTAACAACAACTTAAAATTAACATCGACATTGACAACAACTTATATAATAGGAGTGATTATATTTATATTGTTGTCGCCAAAGAAAAGGATGTTTGCTTTATTTAAATTTTATTTTCGGCAGTTGTTGAACGTTTTCCGATTAGTTCGATGGACAATTTGCAAGCAACCGGTTTTTACTAGTGCGCACAAAAATATATAAGTAAAAAAATATAATAGGTTTGTTTATAAAAAAAAATTAAATTGATAAAGAAAATAAACTTACGTTTCAGTATATGAAAAATACAAATGTGTAAAAATAATTGACTTTAAAGCAGACCGCACTCTTGAACACTTAAATAAACCCAAAAGTCTCGCTTGAGCTTTCACACTAGGCGGTTTTTATTTATTTATTTTATATGTACAATGCTCTAAAATGGCATAGATGTGATACAATTTGAAAAAATATGTATGAAGTTTAAAGAAAACAATTATTTTCCATTTGGCAGATTTTTGAATAATATTTAAATAAATTTATAAAAGTTTAAAGTCAAAACAGTCACATTTCAAACACCTGTATGATCCATTTTCGATTGCTGTATGTTTTGTTATTGCATTTTCAATAAATTACTTTTTAAGCATAAGAACGAATCATTTTCGAGTCCTTTTTCAAGCACGCAAGTGATTAATCAGTTTTTAATCGTCAAAAGTACTCGAGGAAGACTTAGTTAGGTGATTTTTGATAAAACAATCTTCCAAATGCTAGTAGGGACATACAATATACTTCATTGCTATCCAAAGGATAGCTAAGGTAAAATGTAACAAGAAAATACAATATAATAGTCTAGTAGTGTATAAAAGTCATTCCTACAAATGTAAGGAATAGGACTATTACGAAAAGCTTTATAAAATACATAACTGAAATTTAGCTCATAGAATAAATTAGAAAAATAAAAAAAAAAAAATTTTGAAGAAAATTTTAATAAGAATTTTAATTCACAAATTTTAAAAAAAATTTACTATTTCCCTTGCGGCTTTATTTTTTGTTGTGAGAGCTTAAATTATAACAACATTGGGAATTCCCATTTTTTTAATTTTGACGTCTATTATGAGAAATACCGAACAACCATTCACACGGCCAGAACAGTGTGCCGCTTTTGGTATTTTTTTTTTTTTTTCAAATACGTACATACCCAACAGTAAAAATCGAAAGGACCGCAAGTGAAGACCTCTATACTCCTTTATAAAAGATTCCCTTAGTATGATATCCTGCCTTCTAGAAGGTAGACATTTCTTTTTGAAAGACCTTTCAAAATATTCGGGACACGTTTGCTGCTTTTTTTTGTGACCTTCCTTACACTCTTCTTTGGGAAGGGAACGAAGTTGTTGTTAAAGGGTGTGTGGAAGGGCTTTCTCCCAATAACAACCTGTGTAAAAAATAAGAAAATATGGAATGCAGCGAGGAGGGATTGAGTCTGCTAAAGAAGGCCTTCTATTAGGACTCTTTACTCATTCTTGTTACCTCTGGGCAGGTACATACAAACATTCATTCATGCATATGTATGTAAACTTCAAAATAAGGCTTTCTAAAAATAGCAAATCGTTGCTGAAGTTGAAAAAAAATCAAGCTGTGTGTCAAAATAAACTATTTTTAAGAGGACAAGGGTTTTGAACGGTAACCTAGATTATCCCAGGTCTATGGTTTTCGCCACAAATTGAGACAACATCGGGGACCACGTGGTCGCCTACTTTTAACCCAAATGCCGGGATAGGGAAGATTTTTGCCCATAACTTATGGCGGAATTTGGCGTGCTGGCCGAGGTCCCAGTATGCTCTCAAACACATCTCCCCCGGAAGTATGTATGGATACATCTTGGGGATATTTCACCTCTTGGTGTTACATATATCCTTAGGAATTAAAGGTGTAGCCAATATCCGTTATTCGGCAAAAGCAAAATTCGAATATCGCCTTTCTTTAGATCACAGCTCAGCAAACTTATTTATCGGGACGCACGGGAACGGGTCCTGTATTGATAACACTGTGCTAGTTAAGAACGCTGAATTAAAAAAAAACCCGAAATTCGGTAATAAAATTACCTTTAAGTAAGGCAAAACCCTTTTCTAATATGCGCAGTGTTTGTAATTGAACTCCTTCGAAACGGCTTGACCGATTTTTATGAAATTTTGTATTTGTTAGGTATGAGAATAGGTCGTAAGGTTTATTTCAAATCGCTATAAGGCTTAAAGTAGGGCAAGAGGTGTAAACGCTCCCTCTCCCTATATCTTATTTACTAATCAACCGGTTTTCTTTAAATTTGGCACGCAGACATTGTAACATCTAAAAGTAAATAGGAAAAAGGGCGTGAAATAGGCCAAGAAGGGTTAACGCTTCCGCTCCCTATATTTTCTTAACTAATCAACCGGTTTTCTTAAAACTTGGCATGCAGACACTGTACCATCTGAAAGGAAATAGGGAATAAGGCGAAAAACAGGGCAAGAGGGGTAAAAGCTCCCCATCCTTATATCTTGTTAACTACTCAACTGTTTTTTTTTAATTTGGCATGCATATAATGCAACATCTGAAAGAAATAAGTTATACGGCAAAACAAAGTTTGCCAGGTCAGCTAGGAGTTTTGTTAGCTGTGTTTAAGTCACAATAAGGGTTGTAAAACGAGTGTTTTGTTTTTTATTTGCAATAAGGAGAACTCGAAATTTATTTGAAGCAAATAAGCCAACGTGTTTTTTAAAGGTAAATACTAAACAATATACATATAATATATACTTTATGGGATCTTAGATGAATGTTTCTTGGTATTAAACACGAAGTCTTCACCACTCGTGGAGGTTAAGTATACTAAAAATAAGGTTAAGAAATACATTGCACAGGCATGAGAAGTTTATTGAATTTGCAATAATAAAGAAAAACTTTGGAGATAATTATTTTGAGTGTAGGAAGCATTACTTGTTCTTTCTTGTAACTCGATTAAAATTGCCGTCGTTTGTATAACTATTACTTAATCGTTACACTGTTATTAAAAAAAAATTTTTTTTTTATATTTTTACCACTTTTGCAAATCATTTAGTCAATAATAAAAGTAAGTTCCAAAAATACGTAAAAATAAAAGTATTTAAGCAAAAAAAAAAATAATATGTAAACAAAAACAAAATTTACATTTTTTAACAATTAAATATCTTGTTTTTTGGCTGCTGTTTTAAATGAAGCAAAATTATTTTTCCTGTCAAATGCTTTATTTTTTTCCCCCAAATCAACAAAATTTTAAAGCAATAAATAAAATCTTAAAAAAATAAAGAAAAGACAAATTATTTTGGCGTCAACAGAATTTGCTAAATTTTGGCTTTAACTAATCCATCCATCAATCCATGAAATTTATATTTAAAATTTAGCCGGAAACTATGTTTAACATACATATTGTTTTATTTATGGTCCATTTGGCGCCTCAACTTCAAAATAAAGTTCATTAAATAATCAACCAAAAACTAGAACATAAATTAACATTTAATGTTGATTTAATTGAATCACGAATTTTTAAAAGGGCTCAGGTGCAAAAATACAGTATTCCACGGATAATTACCTCGCCAAAAATGCCAATATTTTTGGGTAATTATGCGGAGTAAGCATTTAAACGAATACGCTTAACTACCTCGTTAAGGTAATTATAAGAATACGTTTAACTACCTCATTGAGGTAATCAAGCGAATACGTTTAACTACCTCATTGAGGTAACTAAGCGAATACGTTTAAATACCTCAGTGAGATAATTAAACGTATTTATTAACAAGATTTTTGAGATGTCCTGTCTTATCCTACTAACAAAAGCGTACGCATACATACAAACGTATGATCAGCGAAACCAAAAATTTGCAATTGCATGATTTTTTTGTGCGACCAATTAAAGTAGAAACAATATATTTATCCGTTTTAGAGCTTTTTATGAATTTTGGTTTCAATCTATTTGTAAATAATTTGCATATTTTAGCTACTGCTGCATTTTTATTGCACACATATTCACCGTTTTTGAAGCATACTTTAATACGTGTTCAGCAAATAAAAAAAATGCTTAAAATTCTGGTTAACAGATGAATTTTCTGTTACTTTAATTTCGTCATCTATGTACGTTTAATTTTCACTCTTCAATTGTAAGCCATAGCAAGTTTTCGCTGAAGAAAAATGTTATTCCAAACTATTAAGTTTTATATATATATGTATATGCAAAAATTAAGAAAGAAGCAATTTTATAAATTTGTGCTGATACAGAGAAATCTAGACGCATCGTTTAGTAAACCAATCGAATCAGAAACACTTTTTAACGTGATATTTTCGTGTCCGTCCATCCATCTTGCTGGCTGTCTGTCCATGTTAACCATGTATGGAAAGTAAAAGTAGCAGTTCTTAGATAATTATAATTTGATAAAATTTGGTTCATACGTTTTAATTGCCATAAGAACGAAACCTATGTAAAGTGTGAGAATCGGTCTATAATATCACATGGGGACTATGTAAACTTCTTTCTTTATGCACATAAACCATTTCATCATGTTCGTATAAAAAATAAAATAAAATTTGGCTTAGATTTAAACATACAGCTTCCATTCAAATATCAATCTCTAAAATATTCAAGGTATTTTATCATTTTAAATGTTAATATAATTTAAAATTTAGCGACCTTTTCTTTCATTACTTTAAGACAAAATATCTCATATATTTGGTGTATCCAGATAATATTCAGCACAAATAACTCTTATATGAATTTTAACCTCATAACATAACTTTACTCTGGGCTCACCAGAATTTTTGGTCATATTTATTTAAAGAATTTTAGTGCATATTTTCAAATTATAAACATGTAAACTTGGTTGCATTACTTGTTGTGTTGTTGTCAAATCGTACTGAGGCAATTAAGCGAATGAAATTTAGGTGTAATTTTGTTTTGGGAGTTTAATAATTGGATAATTAAGCGTAGGCAATTAAGCGTGGATTATTGTTTGAAAAATGGAAGAAAAAAACGAGGATTTAAAACTAAAGGTAAATAAGCGTGAAAGACGTTTAAGCGTGGGGTAATTAACTGAGTTATACTGTACAAACAAAGTGTTTAAGAGACACAATAAACTGAATATCTCTTAAGCCATTTGACTTTTTGAAGCAGAGTTTTTTCCTGAAATTAAAAGCCTCTGTTTATGTTATAAAAGTAAAAACAAAAAAATTATTTGATGTAATATTTAAAGAAGACAATGGTCATTATAGTTTGCGGAGATGAGTCCTTTTCGAAAATTATTTTTGAATTTTAATGGGTTTAGTAGCAAAATGGTGGTATCTTTAGTGTATGCAATTTATTGAAACACACAAATATCCAGATAATCTATAACGTTTAAATATATAATAAATATAAAAAATATATATAATATAATAATTATTAGGGATGCGATTTCCATGCAAATGCATGTTTTTTGTCGATAGTCTAAGAACGATGTCGATCAATTATCTTTCCGAATCATGCATATTTTGACATTTTAAAGGGTTTTCTTAATTTTTATATTATAAAAAAGTTCTTTTTTTAAGAAATGATGTGATGTTCCGCTATTCTCCAGCTAGGGAGCAAACGGTCTCAATTAATGACTTCCAACGGACTCTGTTGTGGGCTGTTCTTAATGCCTCGTTCCATGAAAACCCTGCAGTTGTCAGCTCACGTATGGTTGCGATGCGCCAAGAGAACCCTGGGGGTTGTACTGAAGCGCTGCCTTTGCTACCTCGTTATCGGATCTCAGTGTATGACCAATCCATCCAAATTTCCTTTTCAGGATGTCGTGCTGGATTGGCTGTTGGTTCGTACTTCGAAGCAACTCAGCGTTAGATATTGTGTTGGGCCAAAAACATCGGATAATCCTTCGTAAGCAGCGGTTGGTGAAAACTTGCAGTCGTCGTACGTCGCTTTTGGATAGGCCCCAAGTTTCACATCCGTACAGGAGTATAGGTTTCACACATGTATTAAATACTTTGGTCTTCAGTTGTATTGATATGTCAGATGATACCCATACTTTTTTTAAACAATGCATGGCATGACGGGCCTTGTTGATGCGCGCAGAAACGTCTTCGTTTGCACCACTGTTCGTTGTGATTGTGCAGCCAAGGTAACAAAAAGATTGTACATCCTCTATGTTGTTATTATCGAGAGTTAGAGAGGTGGTATTCGTGGTGTTAATTCTCATTAGTTTGGTTTTCCGCCAGTTTATTCTCAAACCAACTTTGAGAGCGTTGTTATGGAGAGCCTTTAGTTTGTTCTCTATATGTTCGAACCTATGTGCTAAGAGACATAAATCATCAGCATAGTCAAGATCGTTAAGTTTTGAGAAGGGCGTCCACTGAATGCCGTCGGGTGCTTCAATTGAAGCACCCGAAGAAATGCACAAAAAAAAAAACTTTCCAAAAAAATTTTTAAATATTAAATAAATTCTTTTGGAGCTTTGCTTTAAATACCTGCAGCACCTTACATAGTTAAGGCTTCCAATGCGCTTAAAAATGTTTATCCAATTCGATAATATTGCAATTTTAAATGAAATGTATCCCTTTATTCCCCTGCCACCGCAGCCAGTTGAAGCCAAATGGAGGCCTGGCTAGATGCTTCAGAAATCTATTCAAAAAACTTCGAGTAATTTAAGAATGTTAAAAGAGCTTGCACAGAATAAATATCTCAAGAAAATTTTTAACAACACAGTTTGTTAAAAATAAAATTTTAGGTCAACAAAGTTTTTGTTTGATTCATAGAAAAAATTTATCAAATTGACACTTTGCAAAATAGCACTCAATAAAACATATTTAATAATGAAATAGTTAAATATTTCTTCATATTCAATAAAAAAAATATTTGAATCGAAGTAAAGACAGTATTTTAACAACTTTTGTCCATTTTTAAATAGCTCATAATTCTCATTTGTTTAACAGTTTTATTTGAATAATATATTTAGTTCTGACAAAGTCTTTGGAAAAGGTTTCCTGATGATCTGGCCTTAGCTACCAGTGAAATACGCATAGGAACTTACTTATCCCCGCATAATAAATTTTAGTGTTTTTATAAAAATATAAAAATTTAAAATTTATGACATCATTATTAATAAATAAAAAAATAAAGATTCGATTAACATTTTGTTTGATTTATTCAACATTTTCAACAATTTATTTTAACAAATCAAGGAAACATTTTGTTGAAAATAATTTTTTTTGGCAACAACTTTTTTTATTGACTCAATAAACTTGGTTGTTGACTAAAAATTTAACAATTATACATACAAACTTTTTTATCAATACCGCAAAAATCGTCATCGCAGAAAATTCAAAAATTTTTGTAATCAAATATGCGATTTTCGTATTCAAATATGAAAATTATTTTTTTCTGTGTGGTGATGGCCATTAGTTTGTACTATTAAAAAAGCAAAAGAAATATTTAATTAAAAAAAAAACACCTGAAATCAATTAGCATTTGTATTTTCCAATTACGGATATATTGGTGAAACAATAACTAATTAGGAGGGATTTAGTTCACTTAATACGCAAGTTGAATTAATTGATATTGCAAAAAGTAAAATTAATTTAGAAGGAAGTATAATTCGACAAATTAAAAAAAAATTCAACACGTTTTGCAAAAAAAAATTTAAGGACTTATAAAAAAAATAAAAATTTAAATATTTTTGATATGATCTGCAATCAAAGCGGGATCTGAAAATAAATTTTTTCAAAATGCATTGGCATTCTTCGAGTACAATAGAAAGTTTTACTTTTAATAAAACAGTACTTATTTATTTTAACAAACAAAAATTTAAATTAGTAATTTAGGTTTTTTTAAGATATTTTAATAACAATATAGGCTGCATTTTTTAAAATTAAAAAACGATTTTTTATGGAAAACTTTCAAGTTTTTAGTGCATATTTTATGCGACTATTTTCGTTTTTTTTAGTGCATGAAAATCTCATCCTTAATAATTATAAATAAAATATAATATTTTACCAAGAAAAACATATGAATTAGAAATCTTCTTCAACATCTGCCTGTGAATACATGTCGGTTGGCAATTGCAGAATCTCTTCATAAAAATTTTGGAAATCGGTAATCTGTGCCCATGTTCTGTAACTCCCGCATCGAGAAACTTTTCGATTGAAACGTGTGAAATTAAACAAAACTGCCATAAATTGAAACAATCAACTGTTGTTCTCACTTAACTGCGTCTGTAACATTTTTTGGCGAGTACTAGCTGTCACGTAAGGAAATTACTCGCCAATTTGCACAAAAAGTGTGTCTGTAACATTTTTGTGAGAAAAGTTCCCGCTATGAACTGTCAAATAAACTCAAATAAAATAAAAATGGGGTGAGAATAAATTAAAACACACAAAAAAATATATTAAAAATGCAAAATGCAATGAATAATAAGATGGAAGAGTTAAGTATTTTGTTGTTGGTTGATTTTTTTATTTTGCTTTAAACATTACATTTTTAATAAAATATGCGAATGTTTTTTTCAAAGCCATTTTGTATACATAAAACATAAAAGTCGCACCTTACATTATTTGGTATAGCCGACGGTTGTTTTTCGCCGCCGCACAGTACTTTGTTCCATATACAAAAATAAGGTGAAAGAATGTTGTTCCAAAAATTACTGTACTGTATTAGTATCTAAATAAATTACGAGTAGGAAGAACCTTTTTTTATGTTAAATGCGTTTCGGCGCTGCTAGAGGTCGCTAAACTTGTCCTAATTTTTAATAAAAGTTTACAAGAAAAATTAAACTTAATTCATGTATGTACTAGGAAAAAATCATTAAAAATTTATTTTAAAGTAAAAAAGACATTCTGCTTGATTATGAGCCCACACTTTATTTAAAGTATGTAAATATTAGTAATGCTCTGAATGCTAAAAAAAAGTAAAAAAAATTTTAATGGACAAATAAAAAAACTGAGTGAATACTTTTTCAACTTTCTCTGCCGTTTAATAAACCATTATGAATCAAGAAAAAAAAACTGACCAAATTTAAGTTCTAACTTAGAGATCTTTTTTAGAGGCCCAAATGCATTTATTATTTTTTATTATTTAATACTTTAGATTAAAAGCTATAAATATTTTTCTGTACGATAAAATTATCCTATTTTTTTTGTACTGTGCTTAAAAATTAACGTCCTAAAGAAATTAACTTCTAGAAAATCTCTACATTATTATATAGCCGTAAAAAAATGTAGGTTGTTTTTGCAAAAAAATGAAAACCGTCAATATTTACTTTAAATTTAAAAAAAAACTGAGTGCACCGTTTTTTCAGTTTTTTTAAAGAATATATGCTCCGTTGCCCTTACTATTGATGTATAGAAAAAATTTACCACATTTTGAGTTTAATGGCGTTTTCTTTTCTAAAAAAAAAAGTGTTGGATAAGTGTTACATGTGACTTGGCAACATTTTTAAATGCACATCCTAATTTTTAAGAAGTGTTTCATATTTTACGTTTACAAAAGAACACAAATTTCGGCATTAAACAATAAAGTACAATTAGCGCAAGGTAAATTCAATTACAGGTGGTGGCAAGACGAAAACAATCCAAAGCCAACAGAAACAACAGATGTTTTTTATATTGCATTGTTAGTGTTTACGGCTCGAAACTTGCCACCACCTTGTACTGAATTCGCTTTGATCTAGTGCTGCACTCATGCCCCCTTAATTAAAATGAGTGTTGAACATGTAGAATTTTTTTTAATTTTAAAGGGAACATCATCAGAAAAGAACGCTTAACACTTTTAAAATAACACATGTTTTTCAGAAAGAAAAAAACATAAAAAAATGTAAAAGGCATAATAAATGCAGAATTTTACTCAGAAAAGAAAACGCCATAAGTGTAATTTTTTGTGCTTTTTCCGGAACACCAAATTGTACTTGTTTTTTATATCTTTTTGTATGGAATAGTTTAATAATGAAATATTTAAATTGTTTGTATCATTCAAAAATACTTGCTAGAATTTAAAAAAAAAAAAGTATGTACATCAATTTTAACATTATATTTAGATAGATTTGGTAATTTTCAACAATCAACAAAAAAGGATACTCCCATATATAAATGAATCCTTTGAAATTTTGTTTATTATTATCATATATACCTCCATGCAAAATATTATTAGTCTGGGTCAACTCCTTCTATTTTTGCACAATTTTGTTCTACATCAAAGTATTGTGCGCCGTCGTTGAACTTATTTAAATCTTAGTAAATTTTGGCCGCCGTCAACGATATGTGTGATTGACGTAACATTCGTAATCTCTTTAGATAGTTTTCGATAGAGTTACAGACACAGTTTTTTCTCACTTTTCGCGAAACGATGGAACATTTTGTTTCACATCTTTTCGATGCGAAAAAATCTCATCAAAGTTACAGAACATGGGTAGTGGATTTTGTTATCCTCCAAGCAGCAGGACTCACTCATTTTCAAAATTAAGTTAAACAAAAATTTATTTATTTTCATTTTTCTCCTAAAGCGGTGTTCACTTCTCAGATTTCTTTAAATTCAATTTTCAATTCACATTTTTTGTACCTAATGTTAAGCTAGAATAAGAACTAAGCACCTCCAAAGACTTTGATCTAGCTTTTTATGTAACAACGATCCAAATTGGATGGTTCATGAAAGTCGGATATTTTTATACCCTCCACCACAATTAGTTGTGAAGAGGGTTTACTAAGTTTGTCATTCCGTCTGAAACTTTTTATTATTCATCTCAGACCCCATAAAGTATATATATTCTGGCTAATTGAGTTATTCTAAGTCGATTAAGCCATGTCCGTCCGTCTGTCATTCTGTTTAAAACACGCTCACTTTCGAAAAACTCAAAAGAATTTAATTTTTTTTTTTATCATTATTTATAAATATGAACTAACAATAATTAATCAAATCTTATTCTAATACTTTATTTATGTCCTGCCAGTGCCAGACAAAAATTTTCTTCATCACGGGTTCTGTTCACATATATAGGTGTTTATCGCTCATCTTAGTCCCAATTTACACTAGGGACATTTCTTGCCGGACAGACGATGTTTGCTGGCGAGGGGTCGAAAAGGTGGAGTGTGTAGTACATGACTATCTGTACTGGACATTCTTTAATTTCCCTTTCTTTCTTGTTGCTTTATATTATTTTCTGTCTGACTTCATATGTAAACGCTTCAGGTAAGATTAAAAGAGAATTCAAAAAATGTCCAGCAAGTAATGTCCCTAGTGTAAATTGGGACTTACTGGGTAAGTGCTGCAGGGTCTCTTATTCTTAAGCGAGTGTGGCCGCCATGATTTAAAATATTTCGAGCTAGTGGATTTGGATATTGTTTAAGGCTTTTTAAATGTTTTACTGCATTTTTTGTTATCATAGTTTTTACTAATGGAACATTGAGATCCTTAAGAATGTTTGAAACACTCAAAAGAAATGAACAAACTTTGGTGTTTGGGATTGAAATCTAGCAAAATCGGTTTAGTAGGATCAGAGCTATGCATCAAAATTTGGAACCACCACCCTAAAAAATGTTAATTTTGTTACAAAAACTAACGTAAATGGTGGAAAAATGCACGGAATTATATAATATTTTGCAAAAATTCGTTTTATTCGACTGAAAATCGCGCTGTAAAATTTCGTGCAGATCAGTCCATAATTTACTCTAGGCCCCATATAAACCTTACTCCCGGAAAACAGTTTAGTACGCCTAAAACCATAATTAATAATGCTTTAAGAATAAAATTTTGGCATGTCACAGTTTTATAGGACTAGAAATGACACTGTGAAATTTCGTGAAGTTCGGCCCATAATTTACCCAAGGCCCCATACAAACCCTACTCCCGGAAAACAGTTTAATACGCCTAAAACCGTAAAAAATAATGCTATCATAACAAATTTTGGCACGTCACAGTTTAATAGGACTAGAAATGACAAGGTAAAATTTCGTGAAGATCGGTCCATAATTTACCCTAGGCCCCATATAAACCCTACTCCCGGAAAACAGTTTATTACGCCTAAAACCGTAATAAATAATGCTTTAAGAATAAAATTTAATACTTCAAAGTTTCATAGGACTAGGAATCACAGAAATAAATTTCGTGATGATCGGTACTATAGTCCCCATATAAATCCCACTCTGGTAAATGAATTAAATACGTCTTAAACCGTAGCAGATAAAGATAGTTATTGCGGTTAAATTGCTTTCAACTTAGCTTCATATGGCCAGAAAAAATGTCATGCAATTTTGTGATATACGGTCCATAATTTACCTTAGAAATTTATGTTTTTTAATATGTACCAGAAATCACTCTGCAGAATTTTTGGATGATTGGTTTTATGAACCATATCTCCAATATAAATCTCCCTCCTGAAAATTATTTAAGTTCGGCTTAAACTGTTACGAATCATGATATTTTACTCAAAAAAATTGCTAAAAAAAAAAGCATAAAACTTTCTGACTGTCGGTCATTAATTTAAGATAGGTCTAAACCGCAACCAATTTTGATGCTGATGTCAGTTTTAATGAAGATAAATTAATAATAAATAGATATTATATAGATTCCACTCCTTAAATATTCGAACTGTCGGTGGAGGGTTTAAAAGATTCGGCACAGCCGAATATAGCACTCTAACTTGTTTTACTCTCAAATGGAATTTGTTCGATGTTTTGGTAGGTTTTTCGATGTCTAGAGCGTTGTTTCTTTAACAATCCTTGGAGTTTTTCCACATTTATTAAAGGTTTTTTTTTTTGTTTTCCCTTTAATTGGTTAAAAATTGTCTTCAAAGATCTGCATTATCTGGGGGAAGTTATACTAACGAATCAAACCAGATAATTCAAAGGTTGCTTTTAGTTCTCGAGTATAAAGGAGAATGTTTCTGAACTGACTAGGGAAGTGTTAAAGAGGGATATTAGCGACATCGCTTAAAGTTCTTATTGGCTTTCTGACATCGGGCAATATGCGAATATTATTTTAAGTGAGTTCCATAAGGATTTTGACGGTTTCTAGTTGGTTCCTTTATAACTTTTTTTCCCCCTGAGCTTTTCCCGCGAAGCTCTATGCTTGACCAGAGTCTCTAACGGGGAATCGAACCCGCAACCCGGCACTGATAGACTAGCTTTTTACCAGCTAGCCTGCCGGGGTACCCTAAAATATGTTGCTTTCAGAACTGAACGGTTTAGGGGCAATATCACCACGAATCTAGCCGGTAGATTTGAAAGACCTTGGAGAAGTTTTCATATAATGTACTGGGAAACAAGAAACTTTTTCCCCCTTTCTAAGGGAAAGAAATAAGATTTATGACTTGGTAGATTAAGTTTACTGTTGTAGGATATTTATTATTTACTAGCTGGCCGCCCCGGCTTCGCTCGGTAGCTCATTACTAATAATCGATGGAGCCGTTTTCTGATTTTTGGTAAATCGAAAAAAATGGGCGTAAAAGTGAGCGGGGCAAAATTTTCTTTTCGCAAAAACCTAGGTTGGACCATGGCGATCATTAGAAAGAAAAAATAGTCCAAATCGGTTCAGCCGTTCTCAAGTTATGCGCTTAATAGAAAAAGTGGGTGTAAAAGTAGGCGTGGTAAATTTTTCTTTCGATGAAAACTTAAAATGGATTAATACGAACATTTGAAAAAAATTAGTCAAATCGATGGAGCCGTTTTCTGATTTTTGGTAAATCGAAAAAACCTAAGTTGGACCATGGCGATCATTTTAAAGAAAAAATCGTCTAAGTCGGTCAAGCCGTTCTCAAGTTATGCGATTAGCAACACACAACATTTCATTTTTATTATATAGAAGATTGTCTCGATTATTTCAAGAAGAGCTTATAACGGATTTGGACAGTTTCTAGGTGGTTCTCTTATAACTAAAAAAACGTTGCTTTCAAGATCTTAACGGTTTCAGGGGAGTATCACTATCGAATCTATCCGGTAGATTTAGGCCAGCTTAGAAAAGTTTTCGTGCAATGTACTGAATTTACCACCATTTCTAACGGAAAGAAATTTAATTTATGATGGTCATATATTTAGTTTACTGTTGTGGGGTATTTATTAAAAATTAATGTAAGTTCATACTATAACACCTAATTTGTTTGTCTACAGAAGTTCATCGTATAATTAATTACACATTTTTGATACTTGTCAGCCAGTTAGGAATTATTGTAATTTTGTTTGATTTAATGTAACAACTATCGTAGACGTGATATGGGTATTTTTTGTTTTAAAATTTATGCTAAATACTTTTAAACGTAGACTTGTGACTAGCCGGCCAATCACCTAAATATTTATCGTCTTGTCGATCTAACTTTGGTTATAAGTTTGTTTGTAAACATTTTACAAAATCTATTTGTTTTTTTTTTTTTTTTTTTTTTTTTTTTTGACATTAAATCTTTATGATAAAACAAATATTTAAATTGGAAAAAAATATTCTATACATTTTTATACCCACACCACAATAGTGGAGAGGGTATTATGCATTTGTGCTGATGTGTGTAACACCTTAAAGTATACCGATCGACTCAGAATCACTTTCTGAGTTGATTTAACGATGTCCGTCCGTCTGGCTGGCAGTCCATGTAACCTTGTGCGCAAAGTAAAGGTCGTAATTTTGGAGATAATTTAATACAATTTGACACATAGGTTCTTATTGGCACAAGGACCAAGCCAATTGAAAATGGGCAGAATCGTAAAACCACGATGGGAGATAGGGGGCAATTTCTGCCTCTCAGAAACTATCAAAACGATTTTAATGAAATTTGAAACACAGATAGATCAATATTTATATTGACACATAAGCTATGCATTTTTATAAAAATAGGACCACGAGGGGTGATGGGGTGCAATATTTGCCTCTCAGAAACTATCAAACCGATTTTAGTAAAATTTAAAACATAGATAGATCCATATTTTTACAGAAAGATAAGCTATGCATTTTTGAAAAAAAAGGACCACCATGGAATTTAGGGGCAATTTCTGCCTCCCAGAAACTATCAAACCGATTGTAATGAAATTTAAAACATAGGTAGATCCCATATATTCATATAGCCATACACTCTCGAAAATTTGTTTTAAAATACTGTGGTGTAGGGTATCATATGGTCGGGCTTGACCGATTATACTTTCTTACTTGTTATTATTATTCTCGTTAGTTGCTATTGTTGTTTGAACAAAAAAAACAACTGCTTGTTCGGGTTATTCTTCAATATACATAAATATTTGTTTATATTTTAGTGTTAAAGTGTTAAAGTGTTTAATTAAACTTTTAAGATTGAAACGTATTAAACAACTTCTGTATTACGAATTTAAGACAACATGTTATTTATGATTTCCCTTTCTGATTCACTCTGAATTAGCGGTTAAAAAAATAACTGCTTCGACGCAATTTTGTGATGAGGTTACACTTACATGGACTGACAAGGTCGTCTTTTCTTTTTATTTTTTTCTTCTTAATTTTAATAAAAAAAAGTCATCTAAAACACTGATTTATATCATGGATAAAATTTAATTAAAATACAACTCCTTAATGGTTGTAATGACATAATGGTTTTTGTTTAAATTTGTATTTAATAAAAACTTCAAGTCAAAAGTGAAGTTTACGTCATTTCAAAATTAGCAATTACCCATTATAAATTAGAGAAAAAAAAAACTTAACGGGTATTTCCGATTCCTACTGCGGGATGTTCATTGACCCTCCCGATTCAGCGTATTTGTTTTAAATAACAAGTACTTTTATTTATGTAAGTGATAAATCGCAATAATTTAATTTATGATAATTTTTATATAAAATTTGAAACTTTATGGCCATCAGACACATGTTCATATATAATTTATTAAAAGCACAAAAATATTTTTATGGTAACTTTAAACAAAAATTATGATGCATTTGAAATACACAGAAAGAAATGTTAACATAAATGTGTAGTACAGATCGTTTCCATAGCTATTTATTAATAATATATCTGTGGCAATAACATGGGGTATTTACCTGACAATTTGTTTGTCATAAGAAACGTCTATATAAAAAAACTCTAAAATTTTTGTCACCGTTTTTTTTTTTATGTGAAGTTTGACGTTTATTATGACAAAAAATTTTCAGGTGAAGACCCCATGTAAGGAAAAAGTGCTTATGTCTATTTTTTTTTTAGTTTTGTAGAAGAGCGATTTTAAACGTTGAAGATGATTTTTTTAAAAATTAACTCATATTCTCATAACTTTTCTGCAGTCAGGGGTCTAATTCTGGCTGTCGTGATCGAGTACTTTCTTGATTCGAAAGCAATTTTATTTCTAGTTTTTTCAGTCGATACTGATACTGAACGAATCGAAATTTTTTTTTTTAGTATTGTGAAACACAAATTAATGCTTTACAGCACTGAAAAAATAATTCTGATTCGTTCAGTTTCGTCTGAAATAATTAGATATTAAATTGCTTTCGAATCGAGAAAGTACTCGATCACGACTGCCAGAATCAGGCCCCAGATCTCATTAATTCTTTGGCCGTATTCTGTTATTCGCAAAAGCTTAATCTCTATCGCTTTAAATTTATAAAGTTAACTTAGCGATTTCTGGCTACGAGTACAATACTGTAATAACGTGCATTGCTAAATTTGCCAATGCCATAAAAATTTAATTCGCAGCAATTTTAGCTTTCAATTTCATCGCTAAACTTTTTAAATTTTGTATTTGAGATTTTGCTTTAGCTAAGCGAATTATAGAATACGACTGCTGTACAACCAGTGGAGTCAATAGCCTCCGCTGAGTTGGCACCAGACTGACTATTGATGAAAGACTCCGAAAGTATACTTCTTGCGTGAAATTTTTCATCACTTGTGGGAGAGTACGGCATGAGGGATGGATCATAGAGCTGGCAAACTATACATATTCGCAAAATTCGATAATTTCGATAGTTCGATAGTTTTTTAGCATAGAATTCTTTGTGGAATTGTTAAATTTAGTTTTTTAGTACTCAAGTGGCCATTTAAAAATTACAATTTTCAATATGGAATTTAACGATTTTTAAATTGAAAATGCCAGAAAATATGTTTGATTAAATAATTTTGGGTTTTAATGGATTAAATTTCCTTAAATATATTTAAGATTTCATTTTTCTTTATTTAGCTGGTAATTAGGGTTTTTAGGGACGGGAAATCCCGGGAATTTCAATTATTTTATTTCCCGTTTTCCCGGGATTTTTCTTACGAGATCCCGGGAAATAAAAAATTCTTCATCATTTCAGAAAATAGCTATTTATACTTTAAAATTCAGTTTTCTATTCTCTAAAAATTAGCATCTGTGGATGGGTTGTGGATTAGATCAATTACAAGAAGTGAGTACACAGAAAAAAAAAAATTGATTTCAATTAAAAAATTTGTGATATTAATTAAAAAATTAATTAAATTTTCACCAGTAAACAAATTAATAGTATCAATTAAACCAGTTAATAATATTAATTAAACGTTTAATTCACTGGATTAAACGTTTAATTCACTTGATTAAATTTTTAATTAAAACTGATTATATTTTTAATTAATGCTTTAATTGGTGAAATATTTAGCATAATTTTTTCTGTGTACATGTATTTAAATCAATGTCTCCTGATGCAATAAATCTACTAAAAGCACAATGGGCAGTGCAACAGTTGATCAGGGGTGTGCTGGAAATCGCAAACGCAAAACGCAAGAATTTTAAAAGTCTTTTTTAGTAAGATTTCTAATTTAAAAGAATTTTATGACAAATCTTATACAAACATTTCTCTATTAAACAGAATTTTATAACAAAAATTATAAAAATTTGATTAGAAGTGTATTAAAAATAGCCTCCAAATTCTTGCGTTTTGCGTTTGCGATTTCCAGCACACCCCCCGATAATTATTACATTTAGTGAAGTGAAGAGTTAATAAAGTACATAAATTCAAAATAAGATGCAGGCAGTAAAGTTTCATTGTTCATGAACAAGTCATAAAAATAGGAGATACTTAAAGCGATTAAAGTTTTCAAAATGTACCGATTTAAAGATATATTTTGCTATAACTTCGTTTCAGTTTGAGATATAATACGAGAAGGTATGAAGGAAAACTTTGCTAAAGTTACTTCAAATTTTGAGATATGACTATGATGCAATGTTTATTAGGTGATAAACACAAATTTTCAATTTCAATTTGTGTTGCTTTATATACCCGTGAAGTGCGGGGAAACCGAAATAAAATAACATTTTGGAAACTCGTGTAAGATACTACAACATACAACTTGAAAAAGACATTGTCCTAAAGATTACAAATGGACCTATTGAAATGAAAAGGTTTGTAAGAAGCAGTCCGGTTGATGCTATTTTTGCATCAACCTTGACATACGTTGTTTACAAAACACGTTGTTTATAAAAAAGTGCTTCTGATTGTGAATTCGAAGCATGCTACAACGGTGCACTTTTAACTATTTGTCCAACCTCGGTAAAAAATTAACGAAATTTTTCGGAAACATGATAATTAGTAAATAAAATCAGGAATATACTTTTTGACGACTTACTACGCGCTTTGAGTGTGTCAGAAAGTTATTTCCTAAGTCGTTAAAAAATTTTTGTATTTCTTTAAAATATTTTATCTATTTTATTAATTAACTATTTGATCTCATATCTTTAGTACCTTAATTTTTATTTGGTTTTTATTATTGTTTTATGAATTAAATTGTTATGTTTATGTTATCTTTTTATATTGTTTCCAGAGCATAATAATACTGAATGAAAGCATAATAATAGGGAATAAAGGCGCGAGGTGATAATAATTCAAGTTCCTATTTCAATCTTCAATTAATTTTTTTAGTATTGAACCATTTATTTTACTTTCTTTGTAAACAAGTTCCCTTACGTTATTTTATAAAAGTTTTTTTCATTAATTAATAACAAAATTTACTTTATATTATTTATATTTAGCGGGATCCCGGGAAATTAAAAAAAATTTCCCGCTTTCCCGGGAATCGAAAAAGTCCGGGAAAAAAACTTTACTGGTAATGTAATTGTCAAACTTGAAAGGTTATTTCCTAAACTATTATATGATACCAATATTTCTCTGATTGATATACGCCATTATGCAAAAAATTAATGTGAACTTGAAGTGTTCGTTAAACCCGGTTTTTCATATGACTTAACAAACACTTTGAATTCACATTAATTTTTTTGTATTAGGCCGTTATTAAATAATACATCCAAAATTTAGGAGCCTATTAATATGGAAATATTGGTCACCGCAATTGTCTTCATTTTAACAATTTTGATATAAAAATAATTATAAAAATTTATTTAAACTAATAAATACATGGTGTTTTATCAAAAAAGTACTACCTTTTATAAGATGTTTCTTGTAAAATGTAAGATATTGGAAATGATTCGTAATTGAGCATGCGTGCCGACAAACATTTTAAAATTCCTTGTGCATAACATGCGCGATTGCATTTGTTTTCCTCGCACACAATATAAAATAACTTGCCATTAGTAAAACTGCTCTGGGCGGGGAAGCAGCTCGCACGTCTTTGTCGTTATCTTTTAAAGCCTAGCAGACCCATTGGATAAAGGCTTGGTGTGTTACAACTGCACCGAGTAATAGTTTTTGCGATTTTAAACATTAAACATTAACCATTTGAAATCGTTTATAATGTAAGAAAAGATAAACTCACTGTTTCTGGTTGGTATTTTGTTTAAGCTTTGATATCGTTGCAAATTAGACTTTTTGAGTGATTGCAATTCTTATTCACTCAGCAGTTTTGTTTGCTAATATTTTTGGCTTTTCTAAAATTTTTGCGGAGAATGTTTCCCGATGATCTGGCCTAAGCAACCAGTGAAATGCGCATAGAAGCTAAGCTTATCCCCCAACAATTAGTTTCAGTGTTTTTATCAAGAATAAAAATTGGTTACTAAGCAAGACAAACAAAATCTAATCGTTTATAACCTCACATTTTTAACGTGTTTGTCCGGTGGAGAACCAAAAATAACCTAACGTGACTGGTGGAGCTCCATATAAAAGTCAGACGTTTTACTGGTTGATACCAAAAAATTGTTGCCTTTTTGGAATTAAGGGAGGTGTGCTGGAAATCGCAAACGCAAAACGCTAGAATTTGAAGGCTGTTTTTAATACACTTTTAATCTAATTTTTATAATTTTTGTTAAAAAATTCTGTTTAATAGAGAAATGTTTGTTTAATATTGGTCATAAAATTCTTTTATTACAGAAATCTTACTAAAAAACGACTCTTAAAATTCTTGCGTTTTGCGTTTGCGATTTCCAGCACACCCCTGTAAATATTTTTTTCTGTGAAGTTATTTGTGAAAGCAAATATTTAAAAAACAAGTAAGAGTGCTATTTTCGGCTATGCCGAATATTTTATACACTTTCCAATGGTGCGATAACAACAGAACGTTACATAAATTGTTATCTTTAGATAAAAATAAATCTGATTTGTACCACGCCCACTTCTCGAATACCGCCCACATTTTGTCGGATTTTTTGTGTAAATAACCAGGGGCCTAATTCTGGCATTCGTGATCGAGTTCTTTCTCATTTCGAAAGCAATTTTATTTCAGTCGATACTGAACGAATCGAAATTATTTTTTCAGTACTGTGAAACTCAAATGAATGCTTTACAATAACGAAAAAATAATTCCGATTCGTTCAGTATTGACTAAAATAATTAGATATTAAATTGCTTTCGAATCGAGAAAGAACTCGATCACGAATGCCAGAATCTGGCCCCAGGACTTGTTTGTACATAATTTAGAAACTTTGGCTTTTGCCGTTCTCCAGTTATTCAAAAATTTATAATGTCTATGTATTAGAAGTTCACGCCCACTTCTCGAATCCCGCCCATTTTTTGAGAGAGGGCGTGTACTATGTGTACTGAAGTCGGTAAATTTTGCCTTACGGTTCTTAAGATATAAATATTTTGCCAGATGTAATATATTGATAACCAATATGCTTGTACCTAATTTGAACATTTTGGCTCTTGCCCGTTCTCCAGATACACAATATTCTATAATATCTATGTATGGGAAGTGCCACGCCAACTTCTCCGACCCCGCCCATTTTGAGAGGTTGTGCACTGATAACCCAGCTATGTGCCCAAAATTTGGACAATTTTCTCTTACCATTCTTTAAACAGAAATAAATCTTTTTGTGCCACGCCCACTACCACAATTCTTGTAAATAATTTGAAAACAAAAACAAGGTATTTATGGATAAAATCGTGGTTTTTTGCTCATATCTCAGTCAATTATGGACCGATCTGACTGAATTTTAATAGCAAACTTAAACGAAGTCCCCATTACTTCTATGGCCTTCGCAAGGCACATTTCAACATACACACCGACAGGCGGACATCATTAAATCAGCTTCGCTATCTATATATCGACAGCTAACTTCCAAAACATGCTAAGTCAAAAAGTGATTGAAAGAGAAGCTCTTGAAGTTTACGGCCAATACAGCATTCAGTTGTATGCTCAGTACTTTTTTGTGCATAACTTTAGATTGGATTAGCCGATCAATGTAAAAAAATTAAAAAGATGCTCAGTCGACTTAGCATGTTTTGAAATTGAGCTTATAAACATCATTAATTTGTAAAAAAAAAAAAAACTTAAATAATCAAACATGCCTTCATCACGCGTTCAGTTAACTTTACTGGGTGTGTTCAGTGTTGATTATTTGCAATTAATTAATTTAATTGGTGAACAATTTATAGTTAATATTTTAAATTAATTAATGGTCATTCTTCTAAAACAAACTAATAAATTTTATATAAAATATTTATATTGCTTTTTAGTTAATTTCCTCAATATTAATTATTGAAGTTGATAAATGTTGATAAAGCAAAATTCGCACATGCCTTTAAGTCACGATTTTGCAAGTAATCAAAAATTTAATAATAAAAATTCATGGCATTTAAATAAAAAAAATTTTGTTTTAAAAATTACCACTAAGACAAGCATTTACATAGCGCTTTTTGACTACTCTTTTAGGAACTTTTTATTTTGATCTGTAACGGATCAAGAGTTGTTGGATTTGGTTTAATGTATTCCTTAAAAAGAGTAAAAGTGCTATATTCGTAAAAGAGTAAAAGTGCTGTGTCGACATGTATGTACATTGTATACATTGTATTTTTTAAAAAGATTTATCTATAACGTGCTAAATTCCCAATTTTTATTTTTTTTAAAATACACGGAAATTTATTCTTGATGTAAGAATAGATAAACTCACTGTTTATTGTTGCTGTTTCGACTACACTTTGATATCGTTTGCAAGACTTGAACGTTTGTAGTTCTCATTCGTTTTACAGTTTTATTTGTATAATAAATTCTTTGAAAAAGCTTTCAAAGATAAATCTAATTAATAAGAAATTCACCCCTATTATAAAAGTCGTCGTCGACGTCGACATTCATTTTAAATTGTTGTCACATCAAGTCGACGACTACATCACTTCACAGATTCTTTAAAGCTTTAACGTTTATTAATAAATATAAGACTTCTATCATGCCGCTGTTAGCGAATTTCCGTAAATTTAGCAATTTTCACCAAATATTTGCCATTCCTTATAGTTTAAGGGACTTTTAATCAATTTTATGGCTTGTTGGAAATATGAAACATTTTCGTGAATTTTCGCTATTTTTGCACCAATTTTTTTCCGACATTTTGTTTTTAGCGATTTCAAATAAATTTTAGGGTTTGTTTCCAAATTTGAAATTTTCGCGAATTTAAGCCATGTTCGCGATAGAAGCAATTTTTTCCTATAAGTTTTCTGATTCTTAACAGCTTTAACGATTTTTAATAAATATTAGTTAGACTTTGCTATCATATCGCTGTTAGCAAATTTTTGCAAATTTCCGCTAATTTTGCAATTTTTACCGAATTTTTACCATTCCTTATAGTTTTAGGGACTTTTAATCAATTTTATGGCTGTTCGCGAATTTTCGATATTTTTGCAAACTTTTCCGAATTTTCGCAATTTTGGCTCTTTGAGTCAATCTTCTTATATTAAAAATTTTGGCGAGTTTTCGCTTTTTTAGCAAACTTTTCCGAATTTTCGCAATTTTCGCGTTAAATTTACTAATAAAATTTGTGCCCATAACTTCTTTTAAATTTGCATATTTTATTTTAAACGTATTTAATAAATATGTTTACATTTCATTTCAATTGTCTTTAACTTTCATTTGAGTCGTCGCAAAATTTCCTGTCGACTAAAACAGGGACAATTCTACTCGACGTCGACTTAAAAGCGCCTTAGAAAATATCAATTGACTGTCAATAGTTATCGATTATTGTCAATAACGTCTCAGAAAATACCATTACTGTTCAGGTTCCGTCGTCTTGTGTCGACGTCGACTTTCATAATAGGGGTGATTTTGTATTTCCAAAAATAACTTTAATAATATATTTTTTTAATTTTATATTCCTTATGATTCTTTTTGATTGACGAAGTATCGTATTAGTAGATTTGTTTTGCAATTCTAAATTATTGTTTACAAGTGTCCGCTGTACGAGTATCACCCAACAGACCCAAACAGAGAAAAATGTTAATGAGTTGTAGAACAAGCTTATCGTAAGAGATTTCCTACAACATGATAACAAATATGTTTGCAAATGACTATGTGTTATTATGATTATGTATTATTAGTTTAAGATTTCAGTCTTTTTGTTTGGTTCGAAGAGTGAAGTGTTTTAAATTGTTTTAAACAGTGCGCAATTGCAAAAAAAGTAATTAAATATTATATAAGTAAAAAACTTTTTGTAAATATGCCACATCAATTTAAACAGAATGTTCGTATAGAATGTAATCTTATTAAAGTTTAGAAAAGTATTTTTCTGTAAGCTTATTCTACTATTAGACTAATAAGCTTACACTATATTATATACAAGTAATATTATCGCAAGGGATCAGTTTTCATTATTAAATAATTGCTTATAAAGCTGGGATCACACGATTGCCGCAATGCACCAATTTTCATACTTTTTAATACCCCAATCGTGTGACTGCACAACCAATTGGCTCATGTACCAATCAAGGACAATATTGTGCTTACTTTTACCAATCAAATGCAACCCTGGTGCGGCCATCGTGTGACTGTTTTCTATGCAACCGCGCGTCAATAAAAATAACGAAAATGCACCAATATTTATTGTGTTCTTGTGCGGCAATCAAACAACACAATACGCACCAATATTTGCCTTTTTTTAATAAATTTACTTTTTGTGTTTCTTTTAATAGGTAATGAAGATAAATATTTATTTATTTATTATGCATTTTAATTTTTTTTTAATTATTGCTATTACCAAAATATGTATGTATGTATGTTCACAAGCATATTTAGCTCTTCAGTGCGAATATTTTTATTTAAGTTTTTAAGCGAACCTTAACATACGAAATTTGGAATTTCTTAAAAAATTTAAATAAAAATATTCAACAAAAATTTGTTTAAGTACATACATACATAAATAATACATATTTAATTTTATTTAATTAACAAACCAACAAGAACTTTCAAACAAATAAAAAAGCTACCACAACAGCTGTTTTCGCAGTTGTCAAGTAAAAACAATCGTGTGACTGTGCTGCGGCAATTGCTGTAACCAATTTGCTTTGTACCAACTAGCGGCAATTAAATTTGTTTAAAACAGGGCAATCGTGTGATTTCAGAATATTTTATTGGTCCAATTTCATTATTGTGCGTCAATAAAGCACAATAAAAATTGTCTCATATTGGTGCATTTGCGGCAATCGTGTGATCCCAGTTTAAGCCTTTTATAAAAGTAATCGCAACACTTTTCTTAGCTTAAGGCTTATGCTAGTCAGCTTGCATTTTTAATTAGCTTTTACGAAAAAATTTATTAATGACAAGTGCCGGAAAACATTCAAATAAAACAATAGAAATTTTACACAACAACAAGAAAAAAAACCTGAAAAAAATACAATCAATGAATATTTCTTTCTAAATCGTTTTGGTTTGTTGGGCAGGGATACAAACAATTGCAATTCTGTTTTTCTTCGCTGTTGGATTGTAAACAGAAGATACACTATTTTTCATTGGCACTTTCGCAAGATCATATGCATCCAATACTGAACTCCGCTAGTATATTTATTACATTAGATAATAAAGTTTCCTTTGTAAGCCTTTTCACCCATTTTGTCCCATAATTCGTTTACTGCACTTAAATCCCCTTTTTTTGTATTCATTAAAAATTTCAAAATTTTACAAATTTTGTATGAACGTTTGTTTAATCTAATAATCGTTTATGAATACTGTGGATAGTTTTTAAGTTTGCTCAAAATAATCTGTATTTAAATACGATTTAAGTTTTTATGAAAACTAACTTAATTTAGATTTAATTACTATCCTGCAAATTGGGCATAAGTTTAAAATAAATTAACAAAATACAAAGCAGCAAATTTAAGAAAAAAACATGGTTTTCATTGTATTCAATTCTAGTTTTTTTAACGGCGTTTAATATTGAAAAATAAACTCACCACTCTTTTCTCAGTTTATACCACCCCGTTCAAATAAATAACAGACTGGCAACTTCATTGCCTTAAAAATTGCAGTTATTAGACTCACCCTGTCGTCAGCCTGAAATATACACAAACTGCTGTCATTTGTGACAGCTGTGTATTTAGTAATAACGCGTAAAAATATTTTTTATTGCAATTTAATAAAAATAAATATTTTGTTTTTATTTTAAACTAACACAAACATTTAACGACATCTCGTCCAATGCACTGAGCAGCTTTAATCAAACAGAGAGTGAATTGATAAAAAGATTTAGGGAATAAAATTAGTGAAAAACTTAATTAATTTTTATAAAAACCAAGGCCATCTTTTAAAAGCATATTTTTTGTGGGTCTTGTATATTGCATTTTGGCAATACGAAAATAAAACGCTTAACCATGGCCACTTATTCGACAAACAGTGAAGGTAATGTGAATGAAACTTGATGAATTAGAGACTTGATAAATGAAAGGCGTTTGTTATTTAAAATTAGGAAAATTTATACCAGCCACCCAAAGACCCGATGGCACCTGGCGCAAGGCGAGACGAGTAAAAGAAGGTTACGTGCCTCAGGAAGAGGTGCCGCTGTACGAAAGCAAAGGAAAACAATTTGCTCAACGAAGAGCCACGGGCCTACCGCCAGGTTTGAGCCCTGAGGTAGTAGAGGCCGCCAAGAGGGAACGTGAAAAAAAGGAAAGAGCTAAAGCCAAAAAAGAGGCAGCCGCTTCGGCGGCAAAGCAACAACAACAAATACCTGGAGTACTGAAACTACCCGCCCATACAAATGTAACAAAACCAACTATGAATGGACAAAAAACCAAAGCTTCCAATGCTCCTGCAGCGTTACAATCAAATGACTACTCAAAGACCATTGATACACTGGCCAAAAATCTAGAAAATCACTTACATGTCCAAGATGAAACACAAGATCTGCAAAAGAAATGTAAAAAACTCAATAAGAAACTAAGGGAAATTGAGGAGATTGAGAAGAAACTCAAAGTTGGTGCTTTAAAGAAACCCGAAAAGGATCAATTGGACAAGGTGGGGCGTAAGAAGGATATCGAAAAAGAACTTAAACAACTACTAGCCATTTTAGTGGAAACTAATGGTCCGGAGGCAATAGAAGGTCTTACACCTACTCCCAGTTGTTAAGCTGTGCCATAATTTAAGTTGCTGTTGTTCTATAGTCTACTCTACCTACTCCTTTCTTAGATTTTTTTGTTGTTTAGAATTTGTTCCTTTTTTTATAAAATTTACAAAGAAAACAAAGTTTTAATTTTTATTAGTTTATTAATCGTTTGCTCGCTTAAAATTAGTTTGTATTTTATTTTCCTTTTTGGTGATTTCATAGCATATTTTTTATTTTATTTCCAAATAATTTTTAAGCTGCTTAAAACGTGTAAATTATTGTTTAAGATTTTTTTTATTATTGTAATATTTTGAAATGCATCTCGTACCAAACTGCCTACATACATATAAAAACAAATTCCATCATTTCAGACCAAGAAAAAAAATATATAAGACAAATAATTGTTTTAAAATTTTTTATAATTTTCAAAATTATTACACAATTTGTTACTCGATTTACTTGTATGTACTTTAGTTTTAAAAAATTTTGATTATAAAGAATTTTTAGTAATAATTGTTTTTTTATTAAGATGATTTTAATAAAAAAAACAAGCAATTTTAATTTTGAAGATAAAAATATATTTAATAATAAAATCAAGAAAATTAAAAGTATTTTATTTACCAAATTTAAGATTTTAAAAGTCAACATTGAGTTAAATTCTGTTGAAAGGACACAAGATTAAAGTCAGGAAATTTTCAAAATAATCACGGTTTTTGGAAATAATAAAACTTTAATACAACTTTTATATAAAGCGCAATTTCTGATTAGAAGTCCCTATTCCAGATTTTTCATTAAATTTAAATTTTTTTTCTGATTCATTTCTTTAGTTTCTATAGTTTTTAAATTTCCTTTAATTATATCTTTTAAATATCATCCGATATTTATCGCAAATGTGTTAACAATTTTTTCTCTCAAGTTTTATTTCAGTAAACAAATTATTCAATCTTTTATAGTCTTTTTTTAATTTGGGATATTAACTATATACATATTTAAACTGATAAAAACCACTAACAAATTGCACATTTTAATAGTGTTATTATTAAAAAAATAATATAAAGTTTTTGATCAAAAATATTAAAAATAAGAAAATCTCGTTTTAACACAAAATCAGCCCAATTATGAATAAAAATTCCCCAGGTATTTTCTCCCTTCTCCCATGAATTTCAAAAATGGGAAAAGGGAAAAAACTCCCGGGGAATTTGTATTCATAATTGGGCTGAATATGTCTTATTCTGCAAAACCTACGATCTTAACCTTATAACGACCCTTGCAAAACAGGGATGTTTCATTTTAATAGTTAAAAAAACTCGTAATAACAAGTATAATAACGGAACATTTTTATCACAAGCGGGAAATTTCTAACGATTCAGAATGAATTTTTTACACAAAATTGATCTTGATATTGCGAAAATTCAATGTGTACTTTCATATAACCTTCGGCTTACCAAAAACTTTTATGTACATCGTTTAAAAATTTTCACCCGAGTGGTACTGCACATCAAAAATTCCCGCATTATTAAACATAAGAGAGTTTCTAAGTACGTGAAAGAATGTACCCCATGCTATTCATCCATCCTGTCTCACGAATTAACGAATTAAATGTAAACGCTTAAATGGTTATAAAAATTTATTTTGTAATCATCTGTGGCACTTTGACAAATTTGTTTACGCGGAAGAAAATTTCCCGAATAATATTATTGCGATTTTCAAGAATTTAAATAAAATATTTTTTATTGAAAATTTTGTGTCACATAATTTAAGGGAACCTTTTTATGTACGTTTTTATAGTTGACCTTTTAGCGATTCCAGTACAAACACATCTCGCCATCAAAAATAACGGGCTTACAAACAATTTTACAAGCCATTTTACAATATTATGATACATATAGTTTGTATTATATTTTCACCTTCTCCTGTAAAGTTGCAATTATGTGAGTTAGCGCGTTTCTACATGTGACCAACGGTATATAATATTCGATTCCTAAATTCTTAATTGGAAATTTTCCTATCGGGCATGTTCTGACAATCGCAAAACGCTTAACATTGGCGATTCTGACTTAAAATTGCAAATAAGGTGTTTTGTAAATCGCAATAGCATGAAGTTTGGCGACTTCAAAATGTAAGAGAGAACTAGAATATTTGTTAAAAACTATGGCAAATCGCAAGCTAAACGCACGAGTTAAAGAGCACCATAAAATAAATCTGGCGTTTTGCGATTATATTTTTATTTAAACACATTGATTGAACTTATTTGATTAGTTTAATATTAGTTGGTAGAATTTAAGTAGAAAAAACGGAAAAGGAAACTTAATATGTAATATACATAATTAAATTTTTCTTCTTTAACAAAATAAAAAAAATGGTTCAAGAATTGACTAATTATTTGTCTTGAATAACATTTCCTCTTCCCTAAAAGTTTAATGGTTCAAATACACTTGTCAAATGCTTGTCCAGCAGGCGAATTCAACGCGTAATATTCGCCGTCATATCTAAAATTTTGATTTTTCATCAAGCGTTGTCGGTGTCACACATACAAACACATTTTCACTAATACTACCACTATGCTTGATGAGTATTTTCATCAATGTATTTGGGCCTTAAGGCTTAGACGGTCTCATTCAATTCGCCACCGTTGCTGTCTATTTGGATATGTTCCGGCAAAATTTAGCGTTTTATTGGTATAATTGCGGGAGAAAAATGCGTTTTAGCAGTTAACGAGAAATCTAGCAATTTTAAAATATTGCTCTGTGACTCGTTCCCGCTACAAAAATATTTCGCAAATTTTAAATTAACCTTTCCTTATTCAGTTTTTTAGTTAAATTACTACTTGTTTATGTTCAAGGTTTTAACAACTTTTGTAGTTTTAGGCTGAACCCACGTCAACAAAATACAAAATAGTTTTTTATGACTAATACGACAACAGAAAATTAGTTCTAATAAGTTAACCCACAATGAGGGTTGTTAGATGCGACGATTTTTCGTAATTTTGACGATTTTTTTTTGGAGAAAATACAGTAAATTAACGATTGACGATTTTTTTACTAAAAGTAATAGTGCTATGACGATTTTCTGGCATCAATAAAACACTTACAAGAAATATTAACAATAATATTGGGAACAGTCCAAAACGTGAAAATCAATTTTTCGAAATACAAATATTATTGGAGCAAAAAAAAATTGTTCCCCCCTCACAAACCAGGTGGCTTTCATTAGAAGCATTAGTAATTCGAATTCTACAATTATATGAATGCCATCGATACTACCAAAAATATACACTAGAGCCCCAATTTGCGTCGGTCCTATTTGGTCCGCTTTTTAAAAATTGGTTAAATCCCCTTTGCGCTTTTATGATTTCGATTTGCATCGTTACATACGATTGAATTTTTTTTTTATTGAAGTCATAATCACATCTGAAGGCGAATTTCCTCTTTATTCTCAACAGTAAAAACAATTTGCAACAGAGATAGCGCTAAAATTAATCATTTAAAGATAGCATTTGTTAGATTTTATTTTTTTTTTAATGTTTTTGTGAATATGAATAAATTAAATAAGGAAATTTTTGATATGTTTTTATGAAAATATATTTTTTCTTATGTATTTCTTTTCCAATGATAAATATATTTCAGCCCACATTCTGCAATAAATAGAATAAAACTTAACCATATCACTTTCTTTATCATAAATAGAATTTCTTGCTAAAAATTTATATTTTTGAACCAATCAATGCAATAAATTGTCTCTGATTTGTAAAATTTAAATATTTGACGATTTTGTTAAATGTTCGTGACGATTTTTACGAATTTTGTTAAAACTTTTAACGATTTTTTAAGAAAAAAGCCTAACAACCCTGCCCACACTAAACAAAGCATTCGTAAAACTGTCTTTTTGACTTACTGTAGCCCGTTTCAGTTTATCTCACATCGTAAAACTCTTCGCATGAAACGTGTGAATTGCAACAAAAATAGTGTGAAATGGAACAAAAAATGGTTTTTCTCACACAAGTGTTTCTGTATCTTTTTTTTGCGAGAATTATCTGTCATTTAAATAATTTTCCAGCAATTATTGGAAGGATGCGAGAAAAAGTGTTTCTATAACAATATTTTGCGAAAAGTTTCTTTCAAGAACTGTCAAAATAAGCCACATTTAAAATTGGTGGCGAGAAAAACAAAATGTAGATATTTTGAATTTAAAATATGTTTATATACTATTTTTTTTAAATAAATAAAAAAATAGAAGGAATATAAATGATAAATGCATATGATGAAAATAAACATAAAACAATTGTTATATTTTGTTAGTTTAAATTTTTGTTAGCCTTTTCTTGTTTTGGTTTAATCAGTGCTGCCAGATAAATTTGTGTCAAAATCGTCAATTTCCTGAGAAAAAAATAAAAAAGATCGTCTTTTTTGTTTTAAAAATCGTGCAATTTAAAATCAATTTTAAACAAATTTGTTTCGACTTTTATTAAAAAATAATCAAACAAAAACATAGTTAAAGTTCATGGGTATTTAATAACACAGTACAACAGCCAATCTGGGGGGTGAGAAATTCCAAGTCAGGGTGATGGTACTAGGTCAGTATAGTAAAACCCTCAAAGGGTTTGGCGTTCGTACGTGTCAGTTTTTTTTTATGACATTTTAAATTTTTTCCTTATCTTGATGTTTTTTTGTTTAACATAACCCGAGAACCACTTGTCCGATTTTGCTAAAACAAACTCAAAAAAATTTAGAATTACAATTTCTTTAATCCGTTCATATAACGTTTTTCTTTATAATCAACAGTTTTGCCGGTAAAAATAAATTTGTGGAGAAAAGAAATATTTGTTTGCCTAAAAATAGGCAATATTTATTAAAAAACATTTTAATTTTTAGGCAAAAAAATATTTTTTTTTCTTTTTTTAGCAAAATCGGACAAGTGGTTCTCGGGGTATGTTAAACAAAAAAACATCAAGATAAGGAAAAAATTTAAAATGTCATAAAAAAAAACTGACACATACGAACGCCAAACCCTTTGAGGGTCTTACTATACTGACCTAGTACCATCACCCTGACTTGGAATTTCTCACCCCCCAGACAATAATCCCAAAAATGTTCCATAGTGTAATTATTATTTAATAATTGAGATATAAATCTTTAATTTACCAATTCCTATAATCTTTTTCTTTTTTACCTGAAATAGACTTAGGGCTTAAAAATCAGAGCAAGTTAAACTCTCTTTTTGGTTTAAAATGTGTTTAAACCAACAAATCTATAAATCATTAAACATATAAACCATCTTTAAACGCATGAAATTGGACGTTTAAACTACCAGTACAAATCATATGAATTTGCCAACATTTGTCGTAGTGCTGCCACATGTTATTTTTTTAACAACATGTAATACATGGGACACTGATTTATTGTTGATGAGTTTAAACTACATATAAATTCAAGTTTAGTTCAACTAAACCAGCGTTTAAACCATCAGTGATTTATTAGGCATTAGTAGAATACCTTGTAGTTAAAATTAAAAAAATCGGTTCATAAATAAACGGGTTAAAGACCCAGTAAAATCTTCGCCTACAAAATAATATGTTAAGTAATCAGAAACACATAAAAGCACTACATACAATTCTACTGAAAAACTAATGAATTTTACAAGGGTTGTGCCAAAAAGAACAAATTCAAAAGTAAGTCATTTTTTTATCTTAATACATCCAGAAAAAAGTAGTTATAGAAGTTCTTATGGAAGAAAGCTACTTAATAACGAGTGAAAGAAGCTATCCATTTTGAAAAAGTTTTTACTGGAAGACAAACAAATTTCTTTCTTGCCGGAATAATGGTTTTGGCACAAAAGTGTACATATAAGATAAGAATATCAAATATCAATCATATTTTGTATATGTATATAAGAAGTATTAAATGTTCAAAATAAGCCAAGTCGGTCCATTACTTTCCCTAGAAATTTTGCTTTTGCCGATACATTTTTTAGGGAAGAAACAAACAATTTCGAGGACAATTTTCACAATAGGGATAAATATAAAAATTTAAGCAGCCTTGTTTCTAAAGATATCTTTTTTTCTAATAAACAAACATATAAAAATATTTACAATTATCTTATTTCGAAGACTAAGGGGCTTATAGTGTAAAACGCAACGCCAACAATTTCTTTAAAAGCAAAAATAAAATCAAAAATATTTTATAAATTTGTTGTTGCTTTCTACAGACATTCATATTATTTTTTTTTTCAATTTTCAACGCCACAAAATAGAAGTGTTTGAAATTTAAAACTTCAAGATGAATTTCTATAGAAAGTAACAACAAAATTATAAAATATTTTTGATTTTGTTTTTGCTTTCGTCACTTTTTTAGAAAAAATCATCAAAACGTCACTTTGTAAATTTTGGAACAAAAAATTGTCAAGATGACGATAACTCGTCAAATCTGGCAGCCCTGTTTTTATTATATTTATTTCTTTTGTTGACGTTTCGCTTTTATTTGACACTTAAGTACTGGAAATATTCCAGTATAAACAGAATTTGTTGTGTCTGGTTTCGCATTCAAATACAGAAACACTTTTATCTCATAAATCGAGAAACGATGGAATTTTTTGTTTCACACTTCATGTAAGAAATTTTACGATGCGAGAAATACAGAAACGAGCTACTGATTACCGGTTGTCTTTTAAGACAAAAACTTAACTAGACGTTTTTTTTTTTTGGTGTGGGTTAGCATCAAGCAAGTGTCTTTGACTCTTACAGCCCGTCTATACCAGAGATAATTGTTGCGACATATATTGCAGTGTCAAAATTATGTTGTCTTTAATGTAGACAGCAATTTTTTGTACATATTTATTGCCGGCAATTCATGTTGCAATAATTGTTGGTCCATTTTCGTTGACAGTTATTGTTATCATAAAACGTCAAATTTGTTTGTCAATTGAAAAAAAGAAACAAAAACGAAAAAAATAGAAGCAAATTGTGTGAAAAAGAAATTAAATTTGTGAAATGGTAGCAAATTATAATTGTTGTAAAAGAACTATATTAAAGAATTTAATAAATACTAAAATAAAACTCCAAAAATTATTTTTATTAATATAATTTTTTTCTTCGAACTTAATTTTTTAAATTTATATTAATTTGTTTTAGTTTGCGTTCTTTTTTATACAAAAATATTAATTTTACTTTAACAAAAATTAATTTAATAAAAATTAATTTATTAATATAAAAAAGATTTCAAGCTTAAACAAATTAATAAACATTTCAATAATAAAGTCGAATAAGACAGAATTTATATTAATAAAAATAATTTTTGCAAGATGTCGTCAGTTTTCACACTGCACCTTCTTCCTTGATTTTTTAAAATTATGAGTTAACATAATACGTTTTCCCATGCCTTTAACATAAGCTGAGCAATAAGAAATATTGCTCTGTTATTCTGTTGACGTTATTGCCAACTTGCTGAGATATTTATCTTTAGTGTAGACCTGGGGTAAAGCCAAAAACTTTTTACTGGGTAGCTTTTTTGGATTTTTTCGTCAAATATTTGTTAGGTCTGTACATACCAGAGAATGACAAAAGTATCATTTTAAGTACTCTTTCAATATTAGTGAAAAAACATGTATGGACATGCATGAGTAAAAATCAAAACCATACACACACATACCAATACCTATAACAAGCTAAAGTTGAATATGTATAGGTATACGCTGCCAATGTGTATTTGCATATTCATTCTTCTTTTTGAATGTACATGCAGATATAAATAAAATTTCTGTTAGCTATCTGCAATACCCATATAAGTATGTGTATTACCGTAAGTATAACGTAAATATACAGAGCGCGATAGAGAGCAGAGATGGCAAATGCAATTTTAAAAATTTAGAAACTAGGCAAAAGTTTTTGTGTGTTGTTATTCAGAAAAATATCAAGATTATTTTAAAGCATTTTAAGATTTGACTAAGCTGTTTTATAACTCGAGAACTACTCAACCTATTTACAAACCAATACATGCGTCGGAAAAGGGTACTTTTACCGAGGAAACTATCTAACAGATCTTTATGACATTTAAAACATAGATAGATCCATATTTATATAGACACATAAGCTATGTATTTTTTAAAAAATATCATCACGAGGGGAAATAGGGGGCAATTTATGCCTCTCCAAAACTATCTAACAGATTTTAATGAAATTTAAAACATAGATAGATCCACCTCTATATGAACACATAAGCTATATATATTTTAAAAAATAGGATAACGAGGGGAAATAGGGGGCAATTTATGCATCTCCAAAACTATCTAACAGATTTAAATGAAATTTAAAACATTGATAGATCCATATTTATATGGACCTATAAGCTAAATATTTTTTAAAAAAAAGGACCACAAGGGAAGCTCGGGGGTATTTTCTGCCTCTCGAAAACTATCCAACAGATTTTAATGAAATTTAAAACATTGATAGATCCATATTTATATGGATTATATTATATGGACCAGGGAAAAAATACTTATAAAAAACGGCTATTTTTATTTTTGTAAATTTAATTTTAATTCAATCATGTTTTTAATAATGTGTAGTGAAGATAGTAATACATTCATTTATTATTCTTAAAACTAAACAACATTTATTGCAAAATAAAAAATAAAAGTAATTAAAAAAAAACAAAGTTATCAATATTCTTCTTATAACTAAAGTTAATTTATTGCAAAGTAAAAAATAATTTAAAAAACAAACAAAACTTCATTATTTCATCATAGTTTGTTAGAAAAAAATGTGTAGGGGAGACTGGGGCAGCTTCGGCACTTTTTTTTTGAAGCCCTGAATCTAAGAATGTATGCAACAGATTTAAAAATTGTATCGCTTGTTGTTGTCCTTGGATATTGAATAATAAAATATAAGTACAAAATTTTATGAATACTGAGTATTTGTTATGTTTTTTTGAGAATTAGTAAAAAAAGTCATTTTCGCTGAATGTGCCCCATGCCGGGATAGCTTCGGCATTTGACGGGGCACATTCGTCGACTTTATTCTTAAAGGCAGTGGTTTAATAAAAACTCCATAAAAAATAAAATTAGATGCCAGTTATAAACGGATTAAGCATTTTTTTATTAGATGGATAAAGTTAATGAAAAATAAACACATTTCTTGGAATTAGTAACTGAAGTTTTATTTCGGCCCATAAAACTAGCGAAATATTTAAATTTTCAGGCTTAACAAATAGAGATCAAAAAGATATCAAGCATCCGAAGGAAGTTTATTATTGAGATGCAGTCGTCAAGAGTTTAAGTAATCTCAGTAACTTGATAAATTAGATTATTACTATATCGACCAAGTTTAACTAGGCCGAATGTGCCCTAATTGAAAATGCCGAATCTACCCCGAAAGCACTAGTACACTATTTTCTTCTTTTTTCTTTTATTCTTCAACAAAGATTTAGATTTAATTTATTTTTTAGGAAACTAGCACAATTATTAATGTTGGTTTGTAATTTTTTGTTTAAAATATTGATCTTTTTCATATACAAAATACTTACGAAAAAGAATCAAAATGTTACAGAAACACTTGGAAAAACACTTAAACACGTGTAGCTTTTTCAGTTGGTAAGCTAGAGATGACAAACTTTGCGGGAGTTATTTATTTTGATTTTCGACATATTTAAATAAATAGTTAGTGATATAAAATAAGTGCATCATATCGAAAACGTCATTGACGAATGTACCCCAGTGCCGAAGCTGCCCCAGTCTCCCCTAATTACGCGGTTTTGCATTAAGAAAATAAACACACTTGTAGTTACGCCCCTTTGTTTTTTGTTAATTAAAGCGTCACTTTTGATCGAAGAAGTGTCCAGACATGTATTTTAATGGCATTCATAATAATCAATCAAAAAGCTGATTTTTAATTTTTTGTTAGTTACGACTTTTTGCGTTTTTGCTAACGATATACACATGCTTGTGTAATTGTGTTTTTGCTTAATGTTTAACGGTAAAACAAACAAGTGTGAGTATAACATGGGCATGCAACAATTTCTATAGAATCTACAACATTGATGTCAAAAATATTTTGCAACTGTACTGATCAGAGAATTTTAAAGTACAGCAAACACAAAAAACTAAGCGCAAATATTTTTATTAACATTTAATCACAATAAATGGTTTTGGCTGGAAATAAATTTAAAACATACCTACACAGAAAAAATTATTGCCGAATTATTTTCAAACAAACGCTTGTTTGAAAATTTTTTTAATTTCTATAAATTTTTTTACTGATTCAATCAATATTTTTGTTTGATTTTTATTTAACCAACAAAAATGTGGACAACTCTTCAAAAATATAATAAACGCGTTATTGGTGTCAAGTTTTCATAATTTTGTATGAAATCTTTAACGCTCTTTAATGTTGTCGTCTTTTTGTATTTTTTTATTTGATCGTAAGCAACACTTCTTTATGTGAAATATAAAAACAACAACAAAAAACACACACAGTCTATTTTTGGACGCTTTAAAAAAGTGCAACTATAAGAAAAACAATAGCAGAAACAACATTATAAGAAACAAAATCCCGTATTCAATTTTTTAAAACTGTTTGGTTAAATACATCAAATACGACAATAAAATGATGACGATAAACATGTCGAGCCGGTCTGCTGCCAAGGAAAGCATACAGCAACAGTGAGTGAAGAAGAAAAAAAAGCATTGTGTGTATAAATTATTCCAACAAAAAAATGTGTCTCAAAGCCAGGCGCCGGCCGCTCTGCTCTGCTTTGCCTTTACCTTCTACAGTGCTTGCTTGTGTGCGCGTGCGTCATTGCTTGTGCAAAAAAAATTTTTTTGTTTTTGTTATACCTATGATTTTCAGTAAACTATTTGTTTGATTCAGTTAAATTATTTGTTTGAAAAAATCAGTGTTTTTTTCAATAAACGAAATGCAAATAAATTGTTTGAATATGCAAATTTGTTTGTAGGACCGATTTCAGACAAAAAATGTTTTGATTCTACAAATTTTTTGTTTGAATTGGAAAAATAATTTTTTCTGTGTATTAAATTTTCATACTTAATTTTTTAAACTGATTTAAAACTTTGACTTTAAAAATTTTTTTAAAGCAATATGTATTAAAAATTTCCTTATTTTAGGTAAATCAATTAAAAAAATAATTTAATTCAGTGTGAACTGCTATAATGTTTTGCAAATTAAAGCAAGAATTGTATCAAAAAAAACTCAAATAAAATCTTCTACATGTATGCTTTTATGACAGTTTCGTAAAGCCAATAAAATTATTTTTTTTTTAATTTTACCATAATTTATTTTACACACTGTAGTTGTTAAAATATAAACCCAGTTACCATACACATGCACTTGTCGCTGTCACACCCGCAAAGCATAGATAAGTGGCACGAGAAGGCATACATGGCTTTTAATGTATGCTTCTAACACTCAATTCACATGAGGGCTTTTACGACGTCGTTTTATCTTGATTTCCTTTTAAAGCAACTTCCAAAATCTCTTTGCGTTCATACGATGATTTTTGGTTGCATGTCTTTTTTTTATTTACAGTATGGCCTTGATTATCCGTCATTCGATTAACCAGCAGCTTCAATTGACTGGAAAATAAAAATTTTTTTGCATTGATTTAAATTACCTCTATTATCCGGCATTACCTCTGTTATCCGAAATTATAAACAAACTATCTTTTTTTCGTTTACTTTTGAACAATCAAAACAAATTTAAATAAACGAAGAAAGAGAATTTCCCAACGCACTGAAAGCATGTTCTGCCAAAATTACTTTTTTCCTCGTGTTTACATAATAATACATTATATATTTACATAAAATAAGAAACACATCAAAAAATAAATAATCAAGAATGCTGCCGGTCGCGTCTATTATCGATAATCGAGGTCTCACTGTATTTTCAACCACACACTTCAAAGTAAGAAAAAGAATAAAACGTAAAAAGAAAAAGTTAAAAGAGAAATATAAAAAACGACATGAACAACACAAAACGAGTCGTTTTGTTTACCCCTCATTCTTCTCTACACCGCTCGCCAACAAACCAAAAGAGACGTCGACAAATCGACGTCGTAAAAGCCCTCATGTGAATTGAGTGTAAGTATGGATTTGTATGTTGTGCTAATAAGAAAGAGTGAAACAACCACTCAATACATTTATTTACATTGGTTTTTATAGCGTTTGCGACATGTTTTTTACATCTGACTTGTCAACTTTTTAGGTCACATATTATTCTGCATGTGTGTCAAAATTGCTGTTTAACAAAATTTTTTTAATATTCAATCCAAAACGTACATGTAATTTGCTCCTCGTGGTCTTAGTTTGAAAAAAAATACATAGCTACTGTGTATCTATATTTTTAATTTCATTAAAATTTTTAAGAAAGTTCTATTTTTTAAAAAACTATATAGCTTATGTGTCCATATAAGTAGGCCCTTTTCTATGTTTTAAATTTAATTAAAATCTGTTGGATGGTTTTGCAGAGGCAGAAAATACCCCCGAGCTTCCCTCCTAGTCCTATTTTCTAAAAAATACAAAGCTTATGTGTCCATATAAATATGGATCTATCAATGTTTTAAATTTCAATAAAATCTGTTAGATAGCTTCGGAGAGCAGAAATTGCCCCTTTCCTCCCCTCGTGGTCCTATTTTTTATAAAAATATAGAGCTTATATGTAGTTTAACATAGGCAATGCTGATGACAAATTTATTTTATGTATCATAAAAAATATTTACATAGTCCCATACCTGCCAAGTGATCAAAGCACAATTTTGTTAAAAAAAAAATTTTTCATTTTTACACAGAAGTGCCAAAAATACTGAAGGTATTTTTTTTAACATGGATATTTTAAATGTATGGCAGATACCCAAAACACATTCATGGTTATTGAATAATATCTGCATAACATTCATGTATTTTTGTTTACTGAATATGGTTGCGTGAAGATATTGCCGTGCATAAGTATAAGTAATAACCATACTTTTTGCGTTATAAATATGTGCATACACAATAACGAAAAGCGTGGGTAAATACCTCTGTATATTATTCTTATGGGTACTTGTTGTCATTCTCTGGTACATACCTTAATGGTTTTAGAAAATAGATGTAATACCTAAGCCTTTTTTTCAAATAATATATGTAATGGAATAACATATGTAAATATAATACAATAAAAATGCGTTTACTTACTCAACTGAAATTTATAAATTTAATTGCAAGCCTATTTCTGCATATTATTGGATATTTTACTCTGAGAGCATTTCTTTAAAGAATCCTTTAATTTTCCGAATGTTTATTATTCTTGATTTTAAAGTTTACTACTTGATTTCGACATTTTTTCTATTAATCGCTATTACTATTGCAAATATATGTGATATTATTTACACATTCAGATAGGTATGTTTTTAAAACAGTACCATTTAAGTCATACCAAATTTTTCCTTAAATTTTTAATACTGGAAAATAGAGTTGCTTTTGTCGTTACTACTGAAGGTTCAAATGCAAAAAAGATTTAGATAATTTTTTTTTTCGTTTTCAATTGGTTATTTAAATTACTACTACCAATTTATAGCGGAACCAGAAATTCAAGAGCTATTTACACAAATTTCTTATTCACATTTCTCTTTCTGTTTATTATATTATTTCCTCTTAAAAACTCACATTCATTTTCGTTATTTAATTTGTATCCATACATATTTTTTCTCTCATTAATAAACTTAAGCGAACCAATTTAAATTTTAAACTTGCACTTTTCGATCTTTACTCTTACTTTAACACTCACTGCAATCACAATAACAACACGCGTTATAAATACAACAAATGACCAGGTGAAAAAGAAATAACGACCGGCTGTGTAATTTGGATATGATTTCTACAACTAAATACACTTTTTTCGAGTATTTGTTTAAAACTTTCCAAGAAAAATTTTATACACAAATATTTACTAACACTTAATTTACATTTTTATGCAAAAATATTAACAAAAACTTAATTATTTCACAACAAAAATATTGATTTTCTTCAGACACCTTTGTTTAAGAACCGCACCGTATAAAATTGCGCGTAAACTAAAAAGTAGAAGCAACAAGTGTTGGAAGTTAATATTTAGTACAAGTCAGGTCTGGCAAAGTTAATGCAATACGTAGTACTTTTATGAAACGTTTTTATTTACCAACTAAATGGGAAATTCACAGTTTTGGAAAACACAGTGAGCAAAAATCGAAGTGCATATTAGCAAACAAATGTAAACAATAACATTTGATATATTTAGCGCCATATTTTTTATTAAGGCCTCTTATAAATTAAAATTTTTCGCGGGTTTATATATACAGGAGTGCAATGGAAATCGCAAACGCAAAACGCAAGAATTTGAAAAGTCATTTTTTAGTAAGATTTCTGTAACAAAAGAATTTTATGACAAATATTATACAAACATTTCTCTATTAAACAGAATTTTATAACAAAAATTATAAAAGTTAGATTAAAAGTGTATTAAAAACAACCTCCAAATTCTTGCGTTTTGCGTTTGCGATTTCCTGCGCACCCCCCATAAATAAGAGAATTTAATTAAAATAACTTAAAAAGAAAAAAATTGTTTTAATATGCTTGTGTATAGATGAAAGCCAATGCAGATTTTTGATAGTGCTGCCAGAGGATTTTTGTGTTCCCAGAATCAATTTTTAGAAAAATAGCCCATTTGCACAAAAATAAAGCTGGTATGCTCGCAATCAATTAGAATATGCACTGCAAATTTACAAATTTGCACAATGATAATCGTGACAGCTCCTATAGTGTATTTTTTACTTGCACCTAAGATAAACTTAATAGAATATTATTTGTAAAAATTATCAAAATAGGTTCTTAAATAACCGATTTTTAGCCAAATAACTTTTTTTTCTTCTAAAAATATAGTTTTGGCACTACCTACCGCCCATACTATTAAAAGCTAGGAAAACAAAATTTGAGTCAGGTATTTTATTTTATACAGTCAAACTTCTCAATAGTGAACTTATTTACAATGAAGCACTCCCTATTATGAATAGATTTCAATAACCCAGTTTTTCTCTTCCAATTTAAGTATATTTTGATCTCCCTTTAAACAATTTCCAAACAGTGAATTTACATACAACGAATTATTTTCTCTAACGCTTACGTAAAACACTGTGTACACAGAGAAAAAGTAAAATGTCTTACTTTTTTATACTTATAAATATAAGTAGGATTCCATAAGAAGAATATAAGAAAGAAGAGGTCCCCTCATAAACAATATTGACAGCAGTCGTCGTTATTTAGTTAACTAAAATATTGAAGTAGCATTCCTTTTTGAAAAAATAATTATTAGTAAAGGCTCGGACTCACTATCCTACACAATCGTACAATTCATAAACGAAAAGCCGGCAAACTTCTCTCCGACAAAAAAAAATGTCTGCAACATTTGTTTTGAATGCCACATTCTCATACAAAAAAGATGCAAAATCATGTGACTCAGCTACTTTTCAAGAAAAAGCAACTCTGATCGCATAGAATCTATCATCTTTAAAAAATTTTTATAAACATTTGCAAGTCAGAGGGACTTGTCAAAAAAATCTGGCCCTCAATATCATTTCTAGGCCACACTATCATACTTCATTTACACACACGATTTTTTGGATAAATCGTACGACTAAATAAATTAGTAAATCATCAGTTTAAAAGTTAAATGTACATACTTACATTTCATTACTTTACATTCATAAAAATATTTTAAATAAATAAAAGTTAATTTACAAGACAAATTTTCTACACAAGTATTCCTTAATAAACATTTGTAAAATTTAATAATTACATATTTATAAATAATAAATAACTGACGGAAAAATTAATTTCAATTTAAATAAAAAAAAAAACATCCGTAAAGTTTGAAGGCAAGTTTTATTTAAAAACATTTGCAATTGTTTATTTTAAAAATGGTTGTTTTCAACAAAATAATTAGTAACGTCAAATTAATGAATTCCCATCCCTGTTATGAATTACAAATACTTTATTTTCCGCCCATTCACATTATTTTTTTTAATAAAAACAATTGTAATGTTATTAATCAACTAACGCACACTCCTGTTGTTTTATTCTCTCTTGTAAGCTGTATTTTTAGTACAACAGTCTCTTCTCATCTTTCAGTTTATGCGCATTTATCACACGTTTCAGTTGTCTTGCAAAAGTTTCTTAGTTTTGCTAATAAATAATTTAAGTTTTTGTAAATATCTTTTTATAAAAATGTAATTAAAGTGTTAATGAATTGTGTTTAAAAATGTCCACGAAAAGTTTTCAATGAATATTCGAAAAAAGTGTGTAAAATTGGTTAAATCGTTGTCAATATAAAGTAGCCGGTCGCTGTTTCCTTTTCACCTGGTCGTTCGTTGTGTTCATAAGTGATTGTGTGTGCTTGTGATATGATTAATAGAAAAGTTAAATGTGATGAGTAAAATGTTAAACATAAAAGAAATCAGTTTAGAAAAAAAGCTTAAAGCTTCGTTCACAATCCCAGAAACATTTTCGCTTGGTGTTTATAATAGAGCAACAATTTTTTTCGCAACCACACACATTTTGCATTAAGAAACCGTTTGCAAATTTTACCCACAACAATATTATGCATTTATTATTATTTTTTACAACATTATGTTCAAATTTTCATTCAAAACTAAATAAAATTATTTTAAACGTCAGAAACAATTTCATACAAATTGTTGCTAAAGTTCTAGTTGACTCAACTCAAGTTACATTTTTAAAAAAATTTTAGTTACATTTTTGTTTTAAAAGTGAAAGGAAAAAATATATGAAATATTTTAGGAAGAAAAAAGATAGAAGAAAAAACGAAATTGTTTCTCTGATTGTGAACGAAGCTTTATGCTTTAGAAAGGCATTTTTCATTAAAAAAAAGCAGGTTTTAGTAATAAATAAATAAAAATAAAGTTGAATAAATCATTACAGTAAAAATTTGAGCTGTAAATTAAAAAAATATTTACCTTCATATATAGGTACTTAGCCAAAAAAAATTTTAATCATAATATATTAAAGAAATTCTTAATGAAACTAACAAGAACTTAAAACGAATTGGAATTCAAGGTTAGTTCTTTAGATTACCATTTTAATACAGTTGCAACGTTTTTAAATCAAGATTACAAAATTAATCTTAGATTAAGTTTGCTTTTTTCAAAAACGAACGTAAAGGTAGAAGAACATAACACGCGTTAATTCGTCGACGTTTGTCGTGCGTTTAGGAACTTTAGCGCATGAAAAATTGCAAGTTACACAACGCGCGTTACAAAAGCCATTCCCGTCAGCTGTTTTTTATTTGTTTAAGGCGACCGTACACGACATGTTTTTGTCATTTGACATGTCAAATTTCCCACTGCAAAATACATACATGTCGTGTGTTACCTTTTTAACTTAGCTTCTGTAAAAGTCAGATGCAAAGTCATCTGACAAAATTTCAATTTGAGCGTGCTCTATTTTCTTCTGACAAACAATCTGACATCAGAAATCTATGACGAGAAGAAACAGGCAGCGGCGTCCACTAATGACGGAATCATTAGCCGGCTGAAGTAAATATTTTACAATTTATTATTATTTTACCGAAATATGTATGATCATCCCACCATTTAATAGAATTTATGTTAATATATATATAAAAACCGTTTCATTATAATATCCTAAATCGATATCTTTGAATTAAAAGAAAAATATGTTAAGATGGCTAAACTATTTTACGGCGTAAATAAAAATGTTCGTGGCGGCATTTTTATTTTGGTTTTTGCAATAACTATACGAAAAAACATAGACAATGTCAGAAGCAAATTACATGTACGTTTGTCACCGAACATTATAAACCTTCTGTAAAACACCAATTTAGACAGATATGCACAATTACATGTGACTTGAAAAGTTGACAAGTCAGATGTAAAAAACATGTCGTCTACATGCACCTTTACTTATTTGAGCTGAACTAGATTTGGCTCGAAATCTCGTAAGTGCTAGATTTCGTTGTAGTGTAAACGGGCTATTATTTAGTGTAAAATTATTTTGTAAAACACAGGAAACGCGTTGAACACGTATCGATCGCATGAAGTAATCGTGTCTTCTACAATTTCAGAATGCATAGTCACATTACCTCAGTAAGACGTTTTTTCAATACGATTGCAGCCGATTGTCTTTTAATTATTCGAAGAATTTTAGATAAACAGTAGGCTTTTGGGCCTCTGAACTATTCTATATCTCAGTATTTTCATTTACTATATTTTCTAATAATGTTCCAAGACTTTTTACTTGTGGAATGACGATTTTTTTATTCTCACAAACATCTCATTAAAAAAGCATAAAAATCAAAATATGTAAAAAAGTTCATTAAGCAGTGAGAGAACATTTCATTACTATGGTGCAAAGAAAAACGGCTAACGATAGAGGTCCACACTACGCGTTCAATTCGTTGGTGCACTTAACCATCTGTCAAAAAAGTAGAATCAGTGTAAAATTGTATTCCCAAGTTACACAGCAAAGACTTATAATGCGTATACGTATAGAACGCATTAAGTGGGATTACTTTCCACATTTGCATGCGTCTTAAAAAAAGGTCAAGAAAGTATCAAACGCATAGAACGCGTGGTGTAGATGTAGACCTCTAGCTACATAATTAAAAGAAACAATTTATTATTCTGTTTTGATTTTATGTTCTTACTTTAAGGCCTGTTTTCACAACTTACCGATAGCTGAAAGTAGACTTAAACCTGCCTGACAAAAAGTGTTCCATTATTAAAACTTTAAGTTAACCTTAAGTGAGCGATAAAGTAAATTAAGGTTCATCCTACCTGGTAGGTTAAAGTTAAGTTGTAGTAATGGAACACTTGTTATACGGCCGATAAAATCCTACCTTTAGCTATCGGTAAGTTGTGAAAACGGGCCTAAATGTGTTATGACTCTAAGTTGTTATACGCGGGGTTTAAAAACTGCAGTCGAAACCAAAAACTGTCGAACAAAGAACGAAAATTTAGAGTTTGACAGCGATTGTTTATATTTAATGAATCAGAAGTAAAAGCAACAGTTTTTTTTGGCCAATTAAAAATGAAGAAGTGGAAGAAATGGCAGTTTCTTGATTTTGACTGCAGTTTTTTAAACGTTTATACGACAATTAGCATTAAAAATTAAATTGTTTTTAAAAAAAAAAACTCTAAAAAAAGTATCGGCGTATCGACAGTAAAAAATTGCCGATACCGAAATATCGGCAAACTTGAAGTATTGCCGATATGGCGGTATCGGTATTCGTGACATCCCTAGTAAACACTGAAAGTGATTAGCGACTTTCAAAAACTTTGTTTTTACTGTGTTACATCCAGTATTAGGTTCAACTGCAGTACCTTAATAAAAAGTTTTTATATTTTATATGTATAAATAAAACTCTTATTATTTTTGACTCTTTATTAAGTAGTGCTTAAATATTTTGTTTATTTTTATTTAAAAGTAGATATATAATATTTATAACACCTTTTTTAACATTTAAAATTCTTAAGACTCTAAAGTGTTATTTAATAATTCATAAAATTTGTTGTTTAGTAGTAAAATTAAAATAAATTAAACTAAAATTCACTAAATAATCATCTCTAATTGTCTTTTTCCAGCTTAAACAGGTAAGTAAATATGTTTTTTTATATATCATTTTTTTTTTCAATTTTTAAATTAATTTATGTTAACATATAATTATTCCATTATTCAAATAGTTATCGATATTTTTGTTCAAATAAATACTTTTGTGGTTTGTTTTCTCTAATAAATATTACTCATACGCTTAAGTTACTCAATAATGGTGATACCATTTTGAAAATGTTTTATAACTCTTAAGGAGAATTATTTAAATTAAAACTAAAAAATAACAATACTTTGTTGTACATTTAATTTGTGGTTTTTGGAGAAAAAGATAGCAACAAGAGTGTTTCTCTTTTAACGAACAATTCCTTTATTGTGATGGCAACAAATTCAGAAGTTCTTGAATAAACGAGCATTTCGCTTGCGACCCATGTTGCAGATTTTAAAGTGACAGGGTGACATGTCTATAAGAAAAGATTATTGGGGTTAATTATATTTATATTTAAATAATAATAATATTTATTAGTAAAAAGGATAAAAGAAAAAAATTTAGTAAAAAAAAATAATAAGCAAAAATAATATAACAAAGTTTGAAGGCAAAAAACTCATAAAAGTTAAAAAAAATAAGCAGAGCAATGAATCCCATTTCCTATTAAATGGCTACGTCAACAAACAAAACTGCAGAATTTGTGTTACGGAGAATGCAGGAGTAGTGTTTCACCGACAATTACAACGACTTAACTTGGTATTGTTTTTATTCCTTTCAACGGTGGTGCATATCGTACAGTGTTGGAAAATTTTGTAAGGCCAGCATTGGGACTGGAGACTTACTCAATTGGAGTTGATAAGGGCGAACACATTATTTAGTGCGAGTGTAATTGGTTCTAATAAACTGAGTCTTTAACAATTCAGCATTTTCTTGTCGTTTACAGGCATTCTCATAGCATTTATATTGTGTAGTTGCTAGACACAATAACAATGCTATCAAACTGTTTTGAAATACAAACAAATGACCAAAATACATTTATGATGTTCATACAGGCATATACTTTGCATGTTTGATTATATGTAACTCGCGCTTTTAATTGCCTTCTACGTTCACCGGATTTAACGTCTTCTAATAGTTTAAATGTTAAGAGTTAACAAGCCAACAAAATATAACCATTCCTAAACTAAAAACTAACGTTTGTTCATATATCCATTACATCCGAAATTTGGCGGAAAGTTATAGAAAATATGTTGAACCAAACACGAATGTTCGAAGGAGAAAATGGTCACTACTTACAGAATAAATTTATTAAATATAATTAAAATAAATTCCCCAAAAATATACTGTACTCAAAAAAAAAAAATAATAATGATCACAAAAATTAAATAGTAATAAACAGGTCTAGTTTAAATATGCACCACACTTTTAAAAATATGCACAAAAAACACAAACTTATAATTTTTAATTAATTTTATTTGAACCTTGGCTTAAAAAAATACAAGTATGTACATTAAAAGTTCACTACGGATACACAAAAAAACCGAACAAGTTAGCTTAAAGTTCACTACGCGTTCACTAAAAAATACAGAACAAGTACCCTAAGAAAACACTACACGTACGCTTAAACAAGGTCGGTAAGTTATTTGACTGTTTCCTTTCGTCAGCTTACAATCGTTGTGTACCGCATTTAGTTTGTGTACAAATTCACAAACACAAAAATAAGATTAAGAGGATGTGTTTTAAAAAAATATACTACTTTAGTGTACGGCTTTTTTAGAACTCTGGTTACAGGCACAAACTTAAATAATATTAGTTCTCATGGAGATAGTGGTTCAATATATTTATCGGTTTCACTTTTATTAAAATATATGTTGTTTTTTAACATGGTCAACGTTTGGTTGGGCCCATAGTGTGCATGAGCTGGCTTAAGCAACTTTTTAAATACATATAAATCATATGTGCCAAACATTTTGTTTAGTTTAAAGAAACTGTGATTTGATTAAGCAAATTGCGGAACTGAGCTCACATTCCGTATGGAATCAGATGTTTTTTGATTTTGTTTTGACAGGCTCTTCGTGGATTTTTGACAGTAGCTTAAGCTAAATATTTTATTTTTACTGCCTATTCACCGATTTCGAACGTTAACGTTCGCATAGAAAATTTATATTAAAACCACTCAGTTTTAAAAATATTTTCCATATAAAATTCTATACGAACATTAACGTTCGAATTCGTTGAACAGGCAGTTAATATTTTTAATTCTTTCTTTTACGTTTTCTATGACGGATAAACTTTCATGTAAAGCACAGAAAACATATTTTCACAGAAAGCATATTTTGCATGCATTTGCATAATCAAACTTGCCCTGTACATTACTATAATTAGTTAGCCAAAAACTTAAAAAAAATCAAAAAAAAAAAAATTATGAATGAATTAGCGATTTTTTTCTAAAGTCGTCAATTTCACAATATGTAGGTGTAATTGTAACAAAAATCTTTTCTGAATTTTGCAAAATCGCCAACTTTCTAAGTCATCGTCCAGACTTGCAATTTTTGTTGCAGCAATTCTTGAGTTTATTGGTGAGAGAGGTGAGAAGATTGGGAGGTGTACTGAGTTCCATTTAATCAGCAGTTCTGTTCTGTTTTGTTTTGTAATTCTTTTACTTTTTAACTCGAAGTTGGCTGTAGGTGTATTTGTATTTATATATAAAACTAGCCGACCCGGCATGCTAATTTTTTAAAAACCGGTTAATTAGTTAAGAAGATGTAGAGAGGGGTGCTTTTTCCCCAATTCCCTATTTCCTTTTAGGTGTTACAGTGTCTGCATGCCAAATTTTAAGAAAACCGGGTGATTAGCTAAGAATATATAGGGAGAGGGAGCTTTTACCCCTCTGCCCTATTTCACGCCAAAAATAAAAATTATAGGCTATAGATAGTTCCTTCCAGATTTAAAATTTCAAGAAAATCGGCTGATGAGTTAAGAAGACATTGGGAGGGGGATCTTTTACCCCTCTTGCCCTTTTTCACGCCCCATTCCCTATTTCCTTTCAGATGTAACAGTGTCTGAATGCCAAAGTTTAAGAAACACGGTTGATTAGTTAAGAAGACATAAAAAGGGTTGAGATTTTACTCGTTTTGTCCTATTTTACGCCCTCTAGCGATATGAAATATACCTTACAACCTATTCTCATACCTAACAAATACAAAATTTCATAAAAATCGGTCAAGCCGTTTCGTAGGAGTTCAATTACAAAACAGAATAAGTGATTTTTAAATAAAAGTGTCGTTTTAGTAAAAATTTCAAATATAAAAAATAAAAAAGAAATAAAAAACAAAGAAATAAAAATCTAAATTAAAAACAAATGAAAAAGCAAAAACTATAAAACACAATTAAAATAAATAAAATAGTGTTGCTAACTTACAGTGTTTACGAACTAAATTCCATGCAAAATAACAGTAATAATTTGTTTTTTATTTCCAAAAAAAAAAAAAAAAGAATAGTATACAAAAATTCAAAATCTTTTTAAAATAAACTCAATTATACTTACATTGTACATTTTTTTTAATATTGTGATCTTTGAATGTCAATTGATTTGAAGACAAATATGCAGAAGATTTTAAATTGCCATCACTATTATTATCATCATGTATGTCTTCATCATAATTTTCCGATTTCGAGGAGGCAAATTGCCGCAAACGTTCAAAGAATTTTGTGTTCAAAAATTCATTACTGTCTTCCAAACGATTCGTTCCGTCATAGTCAAAACTTAATACCAGATCACGTAAACCAGGCCATTTCTTTAAATAGTTGGGTTGATTGTGGTGATATTTTTTCTAATTAAAAAAAAAACATAAACTTTTAACATTGAATACAGATTTATTTAATGAATTTATTTACCAATTTGTTAAACAATTTTTCACCATTATTTGTATTTGTCATTATTTCGTCTAAAAAAATGTCTTGCTGTTGTTGTTGCTCTACTACATCATTTGTGGGTTTATTGGACAATAGCGATTCTAAATTTGGTCGTGCCACAGTTTTTGTAAACAACAATGTCCATATAATTGACAGCATTAGAATATTGACGAACTGACGATGACCACGACGAAAACATCTTTTATTTTTACGTTTTATTGTTTGAGACATTTTGTAACACAACATTTTTGTTTGGTTTTTTTTTATCATTTTATTTAGTATATTTTTTATGTAAATCTGAAATAAAAGTAAGAAAAAAATCTTTTTAATTTTTTAAGTAAAAAGCAGGGAAATGATGGTACGGAATTGATAGATAAACTTTATTATATACTAAAGAAATATATTTTATAAACGGTGGGTGGTCGAACCAAAACAAAAAGTTTGCAGAGAATTATCTTAATATTTTTTATTATGATAGAAAAATCTATGACAATTATATGTGAAACAAAATATCGGCCAAATGCTCGCCACGGCTTCGGTGGCATACCCCTATCCGAAGGTTCATATTCCAATGACTCTGAGAATTAATTGAGGTTCAATGTTGCATTTTAGCTCTTGAATTGTTCTTGGCTTATTGACGAAAACTTTTTTTTAAATATCACCAAAGAAAGAAGTCCAACGTTGTCAAATCACATGATCGTGGCGGCCAATTAACACCGCCATGACGTGAGATAACACGGCCATTGAATTTCTCGCACAAAAGAGCCATTGTTTCGTTGTATGTGTGGCAAGTGGCACCATCCTGTTGGAACCACATACCGTCCAGGTCCATATCGTCAATTTCTGGCCACAAAAAGTCCGCTATCATCTCGCGATAGCCAACACCATTCACGGCAACTGCTTGGCCGACCTCAGTTTCGAACGCCGGAAGCCCATAAACCGCGCCAAGCAGTCACTCTTTGTGGATTCCATTTTCTACAGACCCGGTTGCGCACAATTCTCCCCATTGTGGATTTGAACGCCCATTTTAGTAAAAAACTTTAACAATCTTAACGCGCTACTCAATTGTGAACCTTTCCATGGTTGAATTTGTCAAACACTGAAACAAAGAAATGCCAAATTAAGTTCGGCAAAAAACTTTACATTAAGGTGTGACTCCACATTAACATCGTGCATTGTGGTTGGACCACCCTTTATTTTATAAAAGTATGATGTAAATTTTTGTTATGTTTTTGTTCATTCTTGATTGAGTTTGCCCACAAATAAAATATTAAGGGAAATCACGATGGGTAGTGAAAAGTGTGTGAAAGATGCAAATGCGTGGAAAAATACACAAATTTGCACAACACAACAACAAAATATACGTATTTGCAATTTGCTCTAGTTTACTTCGTTTGCACTAAAAAAATTTGTAGTGCATATTTGCTCAGTTGCAAACAAATGTAAACAATAACATTTGTCATATTAAGCGCCATATTAGGTGTGTTCATTTACAGAAAATTTTTGCTTATTTTCAATAATTGTTACTAGTAAGTATTCCTGTACTCTAAAAACTTACAAGGAGAGAGTGGAAAATTATCATAAAAATTTGAGAGCCAAAAATTTGTTGAAAATTTCTGATGGTAAAATTATTACTAGCAAGAATTATTCAACCCCCTGTTACTTGTTTTTGTTTGCGAAACAAAAATAATTGTCATAATTTTTAAATTAAAAGTTTTTCAACAACATTTAATATTAATTTTTCCAAAATTTAGGAACAATATTCTTGCGCAAATAGTTCAATACAATTGAATTTTTGGAAGAAATAATCTCGTATCCTAGTGCCGGTTCATACACGGCAAGTTTGACTCTTCAAATCTTGATCTTTTAGGAGAGAAGGGAAAAGAGAATGCCATTTCTTTTCCCCTCTCTCCTAAAAACTCAAGACTTGACGAGTCAAACTTGACGTGTGTGAACCGGCACTTACAGCTAAATAGTGTCAATATGCCTAACTTGCTAGTTTTTGCTGATAAAGCGTTCATTTCCTTTTTTTTTTGCGCAATTGAGAGGAAAATTTTGAAAATTTTAATTTTACTCTCTCGTTGCAAGTTTCTGCTAGTAAAGTAAATGAACACATCTATTGTTTTTAAGGAAACTTATAAATTGAACATTTTCGTGGGCCTTAATATAAAATAGGGAATTTAATTTAAATTAATTTAAAAAAAAATTTATTAATCCAAATTTTTAATAATTTTAATTAGGCTTAAGTTCATTAAATTTAATTTTCATTAAATTATTTTTATGAAGAAAGGAATTTTAATTTATTTTAATTTGCTTGTGTATAATTGTAAACAAAAGCAGATTTTTTACAGTGCTGCCTGAAGTTTTTAGTGTTGCCAGTATAATTTTTAGAAAAATAGCACATTTGCATAAAAAATAAAATTGGTATGCTCACGATCAATAATTTAAGAATATAATATTATATGCACTGCAAATTTGCACAATGAACTTCGTGATTACCCTTTTTTGTATTTCGTATTTTAAATTCACATCTTAAATGTATTTTGTATTTTTTTTTTTTTACACGACATTAAAGTATATTGAATGTATTTTGTATTTCAAATACATCAATGCATGTGTTTTGCTCAACACTGTGCATATTTATAAAAACCCTTCTCCCGTTTTCTTTTTCAATATTCAAAGTGCAATGACTTTTGTTTAAGTTAAAAAAAAAATGTTATTAAAACTAGATAGTTCTAGTAATTGTCATTATTTAATTTCTTAAACAAAGAAAAATTTAGATTAGTTTGTTATTCCATGCACGTATTTATATACTGCATTTTTATTCAAAACAATAAAAACAGTGATCAAACCAATTCAAACCAAGTTATACCAAATTTAACTGGCCTTTTTTTAAATAAATTTATTTTAATCTATAACAGAAATGTTAGCTGGAAAAAATCATTAAAATGCAAAACCAACTAAAATATCAAACAAATTCCTGTATTAATCATTAATCAAAAATTATTTTATATTTAAAACTAAATTTGAGTTGTTAAGTCGGCAAACATTGTTTTACCCGTATAAATATAAATATTAGAAAAAAAATCTTTGTTGCAAAACAATTTACATAAACACTTAAAAGAAAAAGTTTTGCCAAGTTCTTTGAAAATGTATGACAACGTGACTGATGTCAAGTGTTGAAATTTCAACACTTGTTGAGCACTTGTTGAATGGATTCTTTTCCATTTGAACACTGAATAAACAATTGAAAGTTTGACGTACGTAATTACACGATTTCTTTGTAGAATTTTTTAAATGTGGGCGATTGCTAGAAAGTGTGATGATGGTCATATAAATATTTAAAAAAAAGTAGTGTTTGTTTACTGGTTTTTTTTTTATTTAGTAATAGGAAACCCTTTGTAAACATACACTTTGGATAGGTTTTTTTTTAATTTTCCCTTTTTTAAAACAAATTCTTTTTTTTAGCTAATTTTCTATTTTTTTAATTAAGTGGCATACATTAACTTTTATCTGCGGCAGTTTACATTGTCGTTTTGCAAAATTTTTTGGGTAATGAAAGTAAAGATGAGCACTGTTTCGAAGTGTGACTTCCGAAAGAGGCACAAACATTCATAAATACCTACATATATTCAAATCAAATCCCTGTAGGAAATGTTACTAGTGAATCTGTACTGATTCACTACTGACACAGCCACCAGTACTGGTGACTTATTATACTTTAGAAAATGTTATTTACTACAGACATTTAACATGTGCCTGTCATTGGAAATCTACTACTGACGTTGGTACCATTGACTAGGTAGTTCTTTTGGTACCATAAGTACCCTTAGAAAATCCAGAGTATCACAAGTACATTTTAGTAAATCTAGTCTACATTTTTGATACTTTTTTAAAGAAGATGTCGAATTATTGAAAATTGCCGTTTTTAACATTTAATTTAAATATTAAATTATATTTTTAAAATAATACGAATTCATAACAAATAGAAAAGTGTAGACACTTCATTGACAATGTCGCTAAAAAGTCACTAAAATAGTCGACCAAACTGAAGACACTTGAACCCAAGTTTCCTTCAGAGATCCTTTATATAAATTGGCAAAGGCAAAGCAGCTAAGAATACTTTCCTTTTCTGTATGTCAAGCGATTTAAGCAAAAAATACACCACTTAAAAGGTATTTATTTACAGAAGTGCACAATTTATATTATTTAAATCTAAGTGGGTAAAAGGGTAGAAACGGGTAAATTCGGTTACCTCAAATATCCAAAACTAAAGGAGATACAATAAAATGTAATACTTATCGTTGTTTATTAGAAAAATAAGCGGACATGTGTCTGATACTTTTTAAAAATACGGACCTTTTAGGGAGTAAACGGGTATAACTATTCTTTTGGAACTTCTTTGTCACCCCATCTATCCCTTAAACCAATAAACATAAAAATAAAAAATTCGTAACTTATCTAACAAATAAAAATATAAATTTGGTACTATATCGGAATTCGAACGTTTAATGGGTAAAAATCGTTCCTATTTTTGGTACTTTTTTTAACAAAACATTTTTTTCCATTCATTGATATGTAAATATTTAATTATGGTTCCCACTATATTATTTAAATTTTTGATACTTCAATGGGGTGGAAAAAAATTATCAAAAAGGGGAATAAGGGAAATTAAATTTATTTGACATTTTTTAATTTTCTCATATATTGAACTTAGAAACATAAAATTATAGGTGCAGGGTTATGAGTGAATGAGAACATATAAAATGAAAAATTTTGGTACTTTTTTGTTCCTCAACTGGGACTTTTTGAATTTTCGTAAATATTAGACCTCGAAAAAGTGTATAAGAATCTATAACAGGGAACTTTTAGGTACTTTTTTGTTCTTCAACTGGTACTTTTTAATTTCCGTTTGTATTGGACTTAGAATCATAAAAGTTAACATGCAGAGTTCAGAGTGATTGAGAACCTATAAGAGGAGACTTTTTGGGATTTTTTTTTTTTTTAATTGGTACTTTCTTACTTTTTTTATAGATATTATGGAACTTACAAAATTTAATTAAAAAAAGACTTGAGTGAATGATAGCTTATAGACCACCGCTAAATCGATCCACTTAGACGGGAAAAATGCAAATGCTCGAAACATGTTAATTCATTTATACCCTTATGAACGCTTTCTTTATATTTGCATAAATAATTATGGTCAATTTCGACCACTGGGCAAACACTAGTACACATAAGTGGTTAAAAAAATTATAGCTACCACTAAAAAATTTCTTAACTGAATCTTAGTTTCCTCGCAGATGATTCAAAATAAAATATAGAAAATTCCTATTGGTTCATATAATTCTAGGCAAATGTATTTAAGAATATCATTCATACTAGTCAATATGTCACCAAACGAACAGTTTGCAGTTCTAGGACATGGCTGCTGGGAGGATCATATTCTAATTGAAAAATCAAAGGCAATGAGAGTATTCGTATAGCCGCTGCTATCAGGCACAGCTGCCAGATTTGACAACTCATCATCTTTTTGACGGTTTATGGCCCAAAAAATGGAACATGGACGATTTGACGATTAATACCCTAAATTTGACAATTTTTAAAATGAAAATTATTGTACCAATCTACAAGAATTTGTGATATAAATTTACATTTTAATTTAGCTTCTTGGATACATTGACATTTTTATTTGGCAGTAACTTTCATCTCTAAGCACTTCTTAGTACAAAATACTTTTAATTAAAGTGCAACGAATATTATTCTTTACCGCTCATTTCGCTCATTAGTACCGTTTTTAACATTATAGTTTACGGTTCAGATTCCGGTAATAGATCCTTATTTCAAGCATTCTGTTTAAATCGCTAAAATTGAAATGTCGATATTTACTTATAAAAAAAAAAAGTTTTTGGTTGCCTTACAACAATGAGTCTGAATCTTAAAAATGAGTGAAGATAAATACGCCGAGTTAAATATGTTTTATGACGTAAGACATTACGTTATTCAAAACATTTCATCTACGCGTAGTTCAGCTACGTTTTTGGTTTAAGTTGCGTTTTTAATAGCTAAATCTCTTTTTAACTTTAAACACAATTTATAAAATTAAAAGATTATTTCGTTAGCTAAAATGCAAAAAGGCGTAACAAACAAAAAATTCAAAATCGAGTTTGTGCATGTTTTTTGTCGATAGTCTAAGATCGATTACGACCAATTATCTTTCAGAATCATTTAATTTGCGTTAAAACGGCATCGATTTTTTTTTGCATATTGTTGCATATTTTAGTGAAAATGCATATTTTTGCATATTTTGGTTTTAAATGCATATTTTTGCATATTTTAACATTTTTGAGTGACATATTTTTTAAATTTCCGTATTATAAAAAAAAGTTCTTTAAAAAACCACATTACTAATTATTGTTCTTCAAAAAATTTCAAAATTGTATAAAAAATAAAAAAAATTTTAAATCAATAAATAATTTTTTTGGAGCTCTGCTTAAAATACAAGACTTCGACAAAAGATCCTTCAATTTTTAACCGATACAGCACCTTACATGGCCAAGGCTAAGGCAATTGGCCTAACAAAGTTTATCTAAAACTGTTACATGTTACTTGCTAGGTACATGGGTTACATCGAGTTGTAGAGGATATCAGAAGCCAATTTGATAATATCGATTTATCGATTTCATACAGGAAACAATGTGGAAAGAAGAATAACCCGACAAATTAAAAAAAAAATCCAAAACGTTTTGCAAAAGAATATGGGATTTCAAACAATAAAACAAATTTCAACTATTTTTAATCTAGAATCAAGTGTGTGGGATGGATCTAAATTAGAAAATTAAAAATCTCTAAATACATTGGCATCCTTCAAGTATGCTTCAACTTCGGTTGACTTTGAGAGATCATTTTCCATGTACAAAAGCTTTTTAACAGACAAAGGTTTTCTTTTGATGATATAAAAAAGTATTTATTTGAGTTTGCAAACAAAAATTTTAATTGTAGTTATTTAAATTAAGTTTAAAAAAATATTATACTTATGAAAAACAATGGAATAAAAACAACAATAGAATTTTTTAATTTTTTTTTGTTTTAAATATTTTTTAGTGCATATTTTTTATTTTTTTAAATGCATATTTTTTGCGCACATTTTCGATTTTTTAGTGCATGAAAATCTCATCCATAATTATTATGAATGCCATTCAGTTACATGTATTGACAAAATTGTATACTTCTATGATCAAAAATGACGCTTTTATCAACAAAAACCAAAAGGGCGTAACTACAAGTGTGTTTATTTGATAAATGCAAAACGACGTAATTTCACATTTTTTTTCTGACAAAATATAATGAAATGGGTTTCTTTGAAAACTGTTTAAAGAATTGCATGGACGACTTATCGATGCAGCTTTATTGACATGTTTCTAGTTTTTATTTTACAAAATTTTTTGCTTCTCCTGTAAAATTATATTTTTGTTAGTTGCAAGATTTACTTTTTGATCCTTGAAATTTTTTTCTTATTTTGGTTGGTGTATCTGGGAGTTTTATCACTTTTAATTCGATCTAATGATTAACAAAAATTCTTAAACATTTTGGCTGGTGTATCTGGGAGGGATTTTTTTTAATGTTGACCTCAAATTGGCTTTAAAATAGAGTTAATTAACTCTTATTTACCGTTATGTAATCTTTTTTGGTTCGGTAACGAATAAAAAAAAATCGCTTCCAGATACACCAGCCAAAGTTTAAACAGTTTTTTTAATCTCTAAATCGACTGAAAAGTGATTTTATTGAACAAATTTGCCATTTCTTTGTGCCACATATTTAGAAGGAAAAACGACAACTGTATATATTTTTAGAATGGAACAAAAAACCGCGCGAATGGTAGCATACATGGAACATTTTTGCCAGAAAAGACAACACCATTATTATACATATGAATATTTGCATAAAAATCCGTCCTTTCTTATAATACACACGTTCATTTAATAATGTATTATTTCATAAAGTAATTTTGTCTAATAATAATTTGTTTAATTATATTAAAGATTATAGTTTTTGACATATTATTTCATCATACTGTCAAAAATTTCAAACGTTATCTTCTCAAACAATAAAAATATAATCACACATTAGAATGTGACACGAATTCAAAAACCTTTAGTACAAAAATGAAAAAGTGTTTTACTGAGATTCAGATATTATTATTTTTTTATACATAAATATTATTATTAAAACGTGAATTTTGAAAAAAAATAGGCCAATTGAAAGCAAGCTTTTACTTTACAGCAACAAATACAACTGAAATGACACTGTTTTCAATACGCTTTGACAGACGAGTCTAATTTGTAAGCGAACAATTTTTATTCTGTTCTTCACAAACAGTGCTCTTTCTGGTATAACATGTACACTAGAACGGTGCGCTTGTATATGAAGGGAAAAAGTCCACCAATAGATTTCGAATACCTCCAGAATGTTGTATCTTCTAAAATTACATTTGAACCCGTTTTCAAAATCTTGATGCTGTGGTATAGAGGGCTAAATGGAGGTCGCAATATTTGTTTCATTTTTTTCCCCATGTCTCTGAGAATAAAGTAATGCTATTCGAAATTACAGTTCGCAAAAAAAAAATTCTGTACACTTTTTTTTATTCGTATCTCCCCTTTCGCCATCAAACTCTAATGTTTCGCGTGCACATATTAAGCAATTTATGTTTCAATAAATTGCTTTATTTCGGTTTTTGATCTTCTTTTTATATTTAAGAAGTTCATTGCAATCATTATCATTAAAGATTAACCTTGAGTAAATGTAATTAAAATCTAAAGATAATATTTTATAAGCACTTTTACTTTCTTAAGACAAAAAAAAATAGCAAATTATTTAAAAAGAGTCTATAATAATTAAATAAGCGATTAAATAAATAAAATTATTTAATTAAAAAAAAAATTTTTAATTTGATTATAATGCACTGTGGAACGTACGTTAACAAACAATGAAAAACAGTTCTTAATAGCGGACTTAGCGAAAACTAGCCAATGACTTGTTTATTTGAACTACCTAAATCATTCGGCGGGTTATTTGTATGCAACTTGTGGAAGCATCTATGTATCTCATGAAATGAAATCTTTAGGAGAGAATTTTAGGTGTAGCCCAAATACCTCTAGTCTGTTCGGATCTTGAAGTTTGTCATATCGTAGTGCCGAAGTATCTTAACGCACACACAATTAATTATCTTTCCAATTCAAACAAATATTTTTTAGAGTTGACAAAAAATCAAGCAATTGTAGTCTGGACTGTAAGAAAAGATAAACTCACTGTCTATTGTTGTTGTTTTTGTTTAAGCTTTGATATTGTTACAAGTATAACTGGTGTTTATAATTCTTATACGCTTAACAGTTTTATTTCGTTTAATATCTTTAGTTTTTCTAAAATCTTTTTGGATGAAGTTTAATGATAATCTGGCCAAACAGTGGAATGCGCATAGGAATAGCTTATCCCATCAACAATTAACTTAAGTTTATCAATAGTATGAAATGGGAATTTAGCACATATAAACGAAACCTTGTTAATTAATTTTTGACTCCCAAGAATAACTTTGACAACAGGTTTTTTGTTTGAAATCGTTTCTATAAACAAATTTTCATATTAAAACAATTTATTTTGCAGTTCGTTTATTGAAAAAAACTCTGATTTTTTCAATCAATCAATTGTTATAAAAATGTTTGCAAGATAAATAACGCCCACCCAGCAAGCAGTGAAGAAAATGAAGATAAAGAGGAGGCTGGGCTTGGGACACATTTTTATTTTGGAATAATTTCTTATCTATCTGTCTTGTTTTACACACAATGTTTCTTCTTTTTTTACTCACTGTTGCTGTATCCTTTCCTGGGCTACAGAAAAAGAAATCTCAATTAAAACAGCAGCAGAACAACCCGATATGGTTTTCATCATCATTCTACTTTCAAAATTAGATGTATTTAACAAAATAATTAAAAAAAATAGAATACGGTATTTTTTGTATTCTATTTTTAACAACTTTGAAACCAACCAAAAGTTAATGTTTTTCTTATAGTGTTGTTGTTGTGTTTACCTTCTTTTCTTTTTGTTTTTACAACAAACTTTTTCACGCTATTTATTCATCATTCTTATTGTCGCACCTTTTTTGTGGCATGGGAAATTGAATATTACCAAAATATAAGACTTCTGCAAGGGAAAACGAATTTAAAACATTAACCTTGCGAAAACAAGACAGGAAGAGAATTCAGCAATAGAGAGCTGGGGTTTGATAAGATCGTAAGATCTGTTAAATTTACCACAGGAAACGGACTTATCTCATTTTTTATTTCGTGTTAAACGTCAAGATAACTCCGGTTAGTTTTATAAGACGAAACGATAAACGTTACGACTATTCTGTATGAAAATACTGATATTTTTTTTAAAGTTTTAAATTTCCTTCATACAAAATTTTATTTAAAGTCAACTACCAAATCTTAATTGTGGTAAGGAAAATCCTAGAGATCTCACTGTTTAGGGCTGAACTTTTTATGACATTTATCTTTGTATATATTGCTGAGGTTACGAAATTGATTAGATATTTTTACTTTTACAAAACCGGATCCCTCTGGGGATATGCTTTTTATGCACATACAATTTTATGTTTTTAAATAGTTCTGTTACGATTAATGCCAACCAACCAACAATTTATGCCATAATTTTTTTCAATTTCGGCAAATACTCCGAATATACAAATCAAAATTTCTTTGTATTTGAAATACTTAAAAAAAACCTCTTATCTGCAAAAAAAAAAATTTAAAACGCATTATTTTTATTACCCGGGATCAATTTATAAATCTATGCTATGCGCAAATATTTTCATAAAATGAAAAAAAAAATACAATTTGTTTTTAGTTTAAATAGATCATTCATTGGCGTCAATTAACTTTTGTACCCAATAAATAAAATTTGAAATACACCCAGAGAAAATATTTGGCTGAATATGGGCTGAATATAGTGAAAGTTTATGTTTGTCTCTTCCAAATACTTAAGCTGATTAAAATAGTTTAAACTGATCAAAATGCTTAAGCTTCAAAATTGTGGTGTTAAATCTGCCTTTCAAACATGCAATTTAGTCCTCGCCAAAGCGAATTCACTGCATTTGGTGGGTATACTGCAACAATCCAAAAACCACAGAAACAACAGAGGTTTTTTTTGCATTCCATAGTTATTGTTTATGGTTCGAAATGCCAACAATTTCTAACAAAACATTGTAAAACAAAAACTGGGTTCGAACTGTCAAAGTCAGCTGGCGCCATTTATTGTGAATTCGTGTTAGTCCCCGTGTTGTATTGATTTGTTTAATGCAAATTATTATGTGATTTTCAACATGTCAAAAGGGTATTTGTATATAAGTTTGTAATTCTGCTTGTAATTTCTACCATGGTGGAATAAGCAGGTGGCATCGTTACGGCAACAAAGCGTAGTGCTGCTACCTGTTTATTTCACCATGAACTACTTAAGCTTCGTACAGACGATGGTCAGATCTTACAATGTTGTCATTTTTCATTAATTTAACACATCTGCCCAATAACATTTTTAGTAAATTTTAATGAAAACATTGTAAAATCTGACCACCGTCTGTACTAAGCTTTAGTTCAATTGACAACTCAAAAAAGAAATTTAAGATTTAGTGATACAGAATTCTTCGCTAGTTTTTCTTTATATTGTTTATAAAATTGATCTTTATATCTTTTATACTTTCCCTGTTAAAGAGAATATATCGTAATTTTTTCTAAGTGGATAGAGTAAATTTAAAACTTTAAATGCGTAGAGTTATGTCACTATTGAAGTAAATGAGCTATATAAAAATATTACGGTTACAGTAAAAGTTTCCCAACTTGAAAAAATTAGGTTAATTATCAATATAAAACATCTGTAAAAAAGGGAGCTAACCTAGAAAAGCGAGTGTGCAATCTTCCAAACAAGGGCATTAACAATGTCTAAATATCTGGAGAAGGAAAATATTAGAAGGTATAAAATTAGTAATTTGTTCCAAATTTACTGCCTCTTTTTAGAACGCGAGCGCAAAAGTTACTCGTTTAAATTTTGAAATTTTGTTTTAAATGTAAGTTACACGAGTTACTTTTGGACTCACGTTCTAAAAACATTCAGTAAATTTGGAACAAATTACTAATTTTATTTTAACGGGAGTAGTTAAGCACACTGGGTTAGTAGGCTTGTATACATATAATAGAAATACATAGTTAAATTTTAATTACGCATGCCAAATCTAAAGCATAACTCTATTGACTTTCTTTGAGGCCCTTGTGCGATTTTGTTAACAAAATTATAGTACTTAAAATAAAAAAAGGATGAATCTCTTTTTGAATACGCACGTTTTGAAATAAAGTTCATTTTTACTGATAACTTTTTTTGTTATAGAGTATTATGACATCACGAGACTATACAAAATCAAAATATTATGATTTAATAATTTTTTTTTATTCTTTAATACAAAAAATTGATAATTCTTTAAAAGCTGATATGGAGCTAAATTTAATAAAAATTAAAAACGCCCGTTTTTAAAGGCGCCGTTATCGTTAAAACATATAATTGTCAAAAAGATTTGAATAAAATTCATTTTAATGGGAGAGTTTTTCTATAACATTTAAAGAAATACACAGTGGGTCAAATAGTGAAAATATGAAAATAAATTTATGAAATTACAAACACTGTCAAAAGGTTTTTGACGTTTACTAAAACGTTTAAATAGTAATAAATTTTAATTGGAGATTTTTTAATGCCTTTTTGTTAAATGCACAGAAGAATAAATAAAGAGCTTATAATAAAATATTGGCTGCCCCGGTAAGGTAGTTGGTTGTGAGCTAGTCTATCAGTCCGAGGGTCGAGGGTTCGATTCCCGCCAGCAACTCTGGTCTGTTTCACTACAATGGGCTGAAGGTATACGTTACTATTGCTCGGTTAATTAAGTTAGAATATAATTTGTAAGTGTATCTGTAACTTTTATTAAACAAAACAAGTAAGAAAGTATAGTCGGTCAAGCCCGACCATATGATACCCTACACCACAGTATTTAAAAACACATCATGTTTATGTGTCCATATAAATATGGGTTTAGCTATATTTATTAACTTAATTAAAATCGGTTTGAAAGTTTGTGAGGGGCAGAAATTGTCCCCTACCTCCCCTTGTGGTCCTATTTTTTTAAAACTGTATAGCTTATGTGTCCATATAGATATGGATCTACCTATGTTTTAAATTTCATTAAAATCAGTTTGAGAGTCAAAAATTGCCCCTTTCTCCCCTTGTGGTCCTATATTTTTTAAAACTGTATAGCTTATGTGTCCATATAGATATGGATCTATCTATGTTTTAAATTTCATTAAAATCGGTTTGAAAGGCAGACATTGCACCTATCTCCCTTCGTGGTCCTATTTTTTTAAAAAATGCATGCCTTTTGTGTCCATATAGATGTGGTTCTATCTATGTTTTAAATTTCATTAAAATCAGTTTGATAGTTTCTGAGAGGAAGAAATTTCCCCCTATCCTTCCTCATGGTCCTACGATTCGGCCCATTTCAATGTCCCAAATTTTATCAAATTATCTCCAAAGTTGTACTTTGCGCACAAGGTTACATGGACAGCCAGCCAGCCGGACGGACATCGTTAGTTCGACTCAGAAAGTGATTCTGATTCGATCGGTATATTTTAAGGTGGGTCTAGGACTTAAAGGTGTTACACACATCAGCACAAATGCATAATACCCTCTCCACTATTGTGGTGTGGGTATAATAAATAATAACAAATTTTTCTCAAATAATCACCCCTATCGTGAATAATATTTCCCCTTTTCACATATGTTCACGGGAATAAATTCCCCTTATCGTGAAAAGTTTTTTCCCTCGTAATTTGTTCACATTTCCCTTAGATTTTCTCACTTTATTTTTGCTAGGGAATAGAACGTGTATGTTAGTTGTTCCTCCTATAAATCGAATATTAAGGGCTAGATCCGTTAATAAGGCACAAACCGATATATTGGTCAACAAAATGCAAAACAACAGGTTGATTGCCGCCGGATTTGTAAAAGACGTGGTGGCAGAATTTTGGAAAAAAATTTTCTAAATAAAATTTAAAAAGTGCAAAAAACTAACGTTGTTATCAACCTATCCCTCCAATACTAATTATTTAGATTTATTATTTTAACTTTCCTTTAAAATATATACGTGTATATTTTTAAACAAAAATTTCAATGATTTTTAATTTTTTCTAATTTTCTTCTTTTTTACATTCACTGGAACTGATAGCATGAAAAATTTTTCACATGAGATTCACGATTGCTTTTTTCCCTTCGAGGGGAATGAAAATTTCATGGGAACAAAAATTCCACTTGTTATTCACGATAGGGGTGAATAACTAGGTTCCAAACCTAGAGTAACCTAACTTTGTTAACAGATTGTTAAAATGCGAGTTGAGATTCAGGGAATTGAAGTTGACGATTTCAAGTATGAATAAAATTTCAAACATTTTGCAATTTAACTGGTCAAATTCAACACATTGGCAAGAATTTTGCCAAATCGCCACAAATGTCATACGAGTATGTTTTCAATATTAATTGAACACAAAGCTCGGATGTCTTATAAAATAGAAAATTTTATTAGTGTATAATTTTATTTAGAAACATATACATATATCGCTCATTTGCCGCAACTTCTTCATAACTCAACAAAATACATTTCGAAATAAACTTGTTTAAGGTTTTGGATTTCCTCGCATTACTTAGAGAAAATATAGAGACACATTCTTTTCAAACGGTGAAAGTGTAAAAGATATAAAGATGCCTTTTATACACAATATAAAGAAAAACATAGCGAAAAGTTACTAATTGCAAAATTAAATTTTTTGAGTTATGACGACGTTGCAGCAAATGAGCGATATGTATAACACTTTTTAAATTTATAAAATTCATGTAGTCCGGGGACTAAAGAAAAAAAAAAATGCCAAAATTTAGGGTCAAAAGTCAAAAAAACGGTTTTTCGTAAAAACATTTTGTCATCAAAAAGTTGTATGCATTTTTCTTCAAAATCTCTAACTGTGTCACGTTAGTTCGCATACTGTAAGCTTCGATTTCTTTAACGAATTTTCTTAAAAATAGTTATGGTTAGTTAGTCTTACCATAAAAATACATTAGTTTTTTGTAGAAAATTTTCTAAGCTACAAAATTGAGTATAACAATTAGTATTTTTTTCGATAAACGTTACCGTTAGCAAGATTTTTACGAAAACCCGTTTTTCTTGCTTATTTAAAGGCGCATTGATCGACGGGGATTTTCGGAATGTTATTTAAAACCACAATAGGAAGTTTCGGGCGAAAATTCAGCTTTCCCTTAATTATTCTGTTGTTTAATGTCGTTATTCCCCGGACTAATGAAAAACTAAAAAAAAAATAGTTGTTATTTCAAAATATTTCTCAATAAAATTTTACAGTGTAAAAGAAATTTATTTTATAAAGGCCTTATTCAAAAAACAATATTCCATGCTTATAACAGGTTTATAACACGAACTTTATATGCAAATCTGTTTAATTAACCTTTAATAAAACTGAAATACTTTTTAGGAATAAGGGAATAAATAACTAACTTAAAAAAGATTTGAAGTCTTGACGCTGCCAAAAAATATTGAGGTTCTTTGTCGTAATATTAAGAGTTATTTTTTCGCATAGTCCTAACAGAATAACTGAACTAAGAAAATATGAGAATATCAGCTGTTCCTTTTACAAGATGCCTTTCTTTAGAGCGAGTTATTATAAGAATTGACAGAACTTTCAGGAAGTATGTCTTATAAAGTCAAACCGTTACCTTCAGCCGTAAAAGAGCTAAAGGCTCAGTTAGCTGAAAGTAACAGTAACTTAAACTTACGGCCGTACCTAAACAAGAGTGGAAAGCGTTTTCTAGCTGAAAAAATTCTCTTTCTAATACAATTTGTATGAAACATCCCTAAATAGCGCGGCTTCAACGCATTGCAATTGGAAAATCCGATGTTGACAGCGCGTTTAATAGTGAAGTTGGCCGCTACACAGAAACAATTTTCACCAAAATTTTTTCAATTAATTCAATAATGCTGTTTTAAACAATTTTTTTAATTGTTCCAATTAATTTGCCTTAATTGAAAACAAAAATTATAATGTTTGTGTGTTTATTTGCAAATATGAAAATATACACACAAACTTCAAAATATTTTAAATTCTCAAACAATTTTTTAATTGTTTCAATTAACTGTGTTGATTGAAAAAAATATTTTGATTTGTGTTTACGTTTTATATGGCCTCTTTTACTGGTGCTCAAATTTCAATTAAACCCATGGTGGAATAAGCAGGTGGCATCGTTACGGCAACAAATACAACATTACAACAAAAATGGAAATTACATAACCGTTTACGTCAAAAAATACATTAAACAAAAATCAAAGCGTGCCGCTGAACGTGATGAAATAAATAAATTTTTAGCCAATTTTTATTTAATTATGGTCAATATCTTATCAAAATTATCAAAAACTTTAATAAAAAACAAAAATCACAGCACAAAACGTGGACTTTTTGTAAACATAAACAAAACTTTGTCATAAAACTAGACAAACAATGCAAGAGCAAAAAATCGTCATCTGGCGTAGTGCTGCCACCTGTTTATTTCACCATGATTAAACCTGTTGATTGAAACTGAACAGCAAGAAAAGCTCAAACTTACAAATGCGTTAATTGATATGATCAATTTGTTTCCAGGCGGAAAATCAGTAAAGCATTTAATTAATAGTACAAATTTCTAACAAATACGTTAATTGAAGTTGGTTTTTCATTTTTTCTGTGTATTGTTAATAAATAATGGCAATTTAGCAGTTTTTTGTCAATCAAGCGGCTCCCTTCTCTATATTTCTACTATATGGGTCTTATTAAACAAGAAAGTAAACACTTATATTTGTGACGCAACGTTTACGCTCTTGTTTAGGTATGGCATATCTGCGTAAAAGCTTAGCGGAAGAAAACGTTCCGCCTTCCGCTGTTGTTTAGGTACGGCTGTTAGCGTAAAAAAGTAAGATCAATCTATTTCTTACTGATCGAGACGTAACATCTTGCTGCTAACTTTAAGCTTTCTAATTGCTTTACATAATGATTGCTTATCAAAATGAATAAGCTGATTTGCACTGTTACTGTTACTCCCGGCTAACTGAGCCTTGACTCTTAAGTCCGATTTAATAAATTTTACAGGATGGAGAAAGACTCTACTAAAATGTTAAGTTCTCAATAAATTTTAACCCCCATATTCATAAAAAATATTATTGATTTATAAGAGGTTTATTAAACAGAGTTCCATAGGAAATTCGTTTAATAAACCTGTTATTAACCTGAAATATTTTTTATGAACAAGGTCTTAAATCTGTAAATGCAGTTTTGTTTTATTTTGACTTATTTTATTAAACTTATTTAAAATTTTACAACCAAAAACCGTTAAGCCGTTGTTAAAAAATTAATCACTTTTTTTAACATAATTAGCACTTTTACGTAACATTGCAAAACAACAAATTAAACCAATAAAAAAGTATTTTTTTTTTTTTTTTGCGAACAATGTATGTAAATATTTTTGTTTACTCTATTGAATTTAAAAAAAAAAATGTGGACTTAGAGCTTCTTTACATCTGAAGGTGACAGAATACTACCTTTTATTTTTGTCATATTTACTACTCATAAAAAACTATTCCTAATAAAGAATTCCATATTTGTACTCAAGTTTAAAGTTTAATTTTTTACTCAATTTGAGCAATTTTATTAAAAAACATTTGATACACACCGATACTGTCTGAAGTCGATTTCAATAACAAAAATAATCATATTGATGTTTTAAATATTTTTATTGACACAAAAGCTGAGATTTATATTAAAAAAAATCGTTATTCAAGCTACAATTTAGAAGATCAACAAGTTATATTGAAACTAGTGGTCTGAAACTATCGATGGTAGACACTATCGAGAGTATGCGATAGTTTTTTAAAAACCATCGATAACTATCGATAGTTTCCAAAAGTTTTTTTAACTAACAATATTTCCTACAAAATGCAAACCATGTATAACAAAATCTGTAAGAGACTTTAAAAAAATAATACTTTATACCATAGAGTCCCAAGTAAAGCGCCAGAAAACTTGTTAAATTAAAAATTGTTGAGCTTCTACTGAAAATTTTTTAATTTTGAGTTAATAACCTCTTGTTGATTAAGTGCGATTTGTATATATGTATAATAAAATACTGGAATTAAAAACAAATATTAAAAGTTAGACGAATTCGAAAATTTAAAGAATTAAACGATATTTAATAAAAGAACACTCCAGTTACTACCTTAACACAAGGTTCTTTGTCATTGCATTACAGGATACATTCAGCGGAATAAGAACTGGCCAAAAACCAAAACCAATGTTTGATTTCTCAAATTGAATAAAGTGCAATTCAGTGAGGTTGTTTTAAGGTGGAATCTTTCGAAAAAACTGTACGACTCAACATTGTGTCGTAAAACTTCCTTACCGTTGTTTTCCAAAAAGCAACATGAATCCATGTTCTAGAAATCAAATTCGAGTGAATGGCACAAATTTTAAAAATGATCCTGTTTTTAATTTTCTTAAAAATATTTCCTTCTATATACTTGATACTTTCAGTACTACTTACCTTATTTAAAAAAAAGAAAATGAAATTTTTCATTTATTCAATACAAGTCTTAAAATATTTTATTCAAGAAGCTTGGAACATTTGAAGGACAGCCGCGAAAAACGTTTTAAGTTGCAAAATAATTATTTTTCAGGAGAGTAAAAGAAGAAAACGTTTTTAACAAGCAGGATTATTTATTTTTTTTTTTAATTTTTTTTTAGATTATTAAAAATAAAAATAATTTAAATAATTAAAAAAAACTTTAAAGCAAAATATCAAGACATTTTAATTTTAAATTACATGCAAATTTGCAATTTATAATATTTTGTGGAAAAACGTTTGATATGCACAGTCGCGATTTCACTTAAAACGGGTTTCCACTACGCAAGCGGTTCTTAAAACTTTATTCCACGTTGCAAAACCATTTTATTTGTACCATTTTTTTAGTAACTTACAACGTTCCTCCACTGGCTGACTCTTTGTATCGCATTTTGAAGGCGTTATGGTTCATAATTTTGGGTGTTTTAATGTCTAAGGCAGTAATGTTAAAGGTAATATGCAAAAAAAAACAGCTTTTGCAAAAAGTTGCTTTTAAAACGTTAATCGGGCTGTGCTTCATTTGTATTTTATTCAGCGTTCTCAGTTTTGGGAATTTATTCCCAAATTGGGGATTGTTTTTTGTAATTTTATGAAAATCCCTAAGGGATTTTTTGGGAAAAGCACCTTTTTCGCTGGGAATTTTTGGGGATAATATATTATTATAAATTCTATTTTTGCAATGACAAGACCGATTTGGTCCAGATGTGGTTACAAATTTTAGTCGTTTTTTGCGGCTTAAAACCTTTTCAAGAGTTTGTTGAAATAGTTTTAAGTATGCTTTTTGTGCCAAAAGCATTATTTCTGTTGAAAGAGTCTTTTTATATAATGAATACAACCATAAATAATATTTGCAACAGAATGCAACATGAGTTTTTAGAAGCTCTTCTTAGAACACACACTTTAAAATAATGCAGCTTGCTGTGACGAATTTATTCAACCAACTCAAATGCACTTTTTAAACAAGCAAAAACGTAGTCTACAACAAATTCTAAGAAAACTTGACTAAGAAACTATGGGTCTAGAAATAAAACCTAGCTCCCGCCGAGAGACATAAATTAGTTTTTCTATAAATTTTGAACATCTAGCTTACTTCTTCCAAAGTCATCTTTTTCTCATCGACAACTTTAAAAACTCATACCCTCATCTTGGAAATTTAGGAAAATCGTTTAATGCCCGTAATTTCTATAACCAGATAATCTGGTCGTGTTCGTACCTTAAAGTTATCTTTACCCATCCGCAAAAACTTTTTTGGTAATATCAACGATAATTTTGCCTACGTGTTTTTCCCTTTAATATTTGTATTTTTGTTTACCTTTTGAACTAATCGATGGTGTATTTTACACTACACTTTATCCAGTAGGTTCGTAACACCATAGATATCTATACACAACTAGATATCCATTTCTAGAAAGTACGGGTAGAAGAGAGGGACATCGTTAAATCAACTTTGCTTTTCATAAGGACCGAGTATATATTTACTTTATAAACTTTATATTCAATATTGTGGAACCTACAAACGGAATGAACCCTCTTGCTTTCGGTGAAGATACACACGGAATAATGAAAATTGTGGCAAATGTATGGCTTCATTAAAAGTTTCTCTCAAGTTGTGTTACTGTCAAACGTTGTTAAACGATATAAGTTTATCATTTAACAATAATTTGAGAAAAACAAAAACTATGGAAAACTATCGATAGTATTGAAAACTATCGACAATGATACGATGGTCAAAAACCATCGATATATTGAGCTTCGTAATCAAATAAAATCTTGATTTGACTGACATGAAATGCTCATTTTTGCTTGTGTTGTTTGTTTTCGGTACATTTTTGGCAACCCTGGTTTATTATGTACAAAACAAGTAAAAGTAGTATAGTGTAGTTAAAAGTATAGTCGATCAAGCCCGGCCCAACACCTCAGTATTTACAGACAAATTTTCAAATGTGTACTCTGTTTAGGGTCAGTCATGTTTTCCTTCAAAAAAAGTATATTTTAAGGTGTAATATTCATGTAAAAGATTTGTGAGTCAAATATTATTTTACTGCTATAAAATATTACTCTGCTTGCGTGCTCGTTGAATGCAGACGTGTTTTTTTTAACTCGGTTTACGGTTTTTTTTTTTAACATAAATAAGTGTATATTTATGATTTAATAATATTATTATTTTTATTAAATAATATAAGATCAGCGAATGCATAGACGCTTTAAAATAATTTTTAATAAGTGAACATAAAATTTTTAATACAAATATTAAAAATTACAATTAACAAAAATATATGTATGTACACACATACATACATATACATACATTTTAAGCAAAAACATTTCTTGTTTTCTTTATTCTTTTTTTTTTATTCTCGGGGTTTTTTAAACAACAAATAAAAAGAAGAGCACAATTAAATTAAACAAACAGTAATATATAAAAAAAAAAACTCTTATGAATGCATATAATGCAAAAACAATAAAACAAAACGAAAGAAATGCATATGTTACATTGAGTGTTGACGAAACAAACGTAGAAAAAAGAATCGATGATAGCAATTATTTAACGGCTAAACCTATTACTCGAACTCGTTCCCTCTCGCCCTCTTTGTTTACAAATACGGTCGATCGTAATACAATAACAAATTTATTAACTGCAAGTGTTGCCACAGAGCAAAAAAAAACTTTAATAAGTGATGAAACGGTTAACCCCAAAACAGCCGCTATGGACAACTCAATAACTCAAGTAAAAACTTCTCAAAAGCCTACAGTACAAGTTGGTTTGGACAGGTACATAACAGTGCTTAAACGGGGGCGCAGCCCCACCTCTGCAGCAGTTGCTTCGGCCTCAAAAGTACCATCTTTTGATAAAATAAATTCCCAAAATCGTTTTGCAATTCTGGAGGATGAATCCTCTGAAGCACAAAACGTCATAAAATCGTCCAAGCCTCCCCCCATATATCTGAGGGAGCAAAATTCTACTGAGCTCATAAAGAGTTTGATAGCGGTTATAGGTGAAAATTCGTTTTACGTAGCTGCTATCAAGCGTGGTAGTATAAACGAAACAAAAATACAAGTCAATCATGAGACTGATTTTCGCAAAATTATAAGCAACTTTGAGGCACTTAAAAAAAACTTTTATACATACCAACTGAAAAGCAGTAAAGGTCTTCAGGTTGTGATTAAGGGTATTGACTCATGTGTGGACCCAGAAGAGGTAAAAACATTTCTAGAAGAAAAAGGCTTCAAAGTAAAGCATGTAGTAAACATTAAAAATAGAGAAAAAATTCCCCAACCACTTTTTCGAGTGGAGTTTGAACCCGGCGACGTTAAGCTTAAAAAAAATGAAACGCATCCCATCTATGATTTAAAATACATTCTGTACAGAAAAGTAACTATAGAGGAGCCGCACAAGAGAGGTGGTCCCGTTCAATGTTTGAACTGCCAAGAATTTGGCCATACTAAGGCATACTGCTATTTACCCCCTGTTTGCGTAGTATGTGGTGAGCTACACGGTACAGTTCTTTGCGATAAGTCTAAAACCGACCCCAACGTAAAAAAATGCAGCAACTGTGGTGGTAATCACACTGCCAATTATAGAGGATGCCCTGTATATACTATCGTCAAGCAGTCGGTTGGACCGAAAACTAATCCCCCTCAAATGCAGGTAACAAATCAAGTAAACAGTAATAACCTTCAGGCTCCGCAGCCTAGTAGTAACAGAACCTCTTATGCTAACGTCTTAAAATCAAACAATGTACCAATGCAAGGCGCTTCGTCAAGTAATGACGAAACTCCAGTTTCTAATATAAGTCGTCTAGAAAAAACCATGGAAACATTAGTGCAAACAGTAAATAATTTTACAAACACAATGGGTAATATGATGCAGGAAATTCTTAGAATGCAATCGATGTTATTGCAAGCTATTATTAACAAGCCATGAACTGTTTAAAAATTTGTTTTTGGAACGCAAACGGCATCCGCCAACATAAAAATGAATTAGAATACTTTCTTAAAAATAAACAAATAGATGTCATGATGGTTTCTGAAACTCATTTGACCTCAAGAAATACGTTTAAAATTAATGGTTATACTCTATATGATACCAAGGACCCTCGAGATAGAGCTTGTGGAGGTTCTGCTATATTAATAAAAAACCGAATTAAACACTACCCAATGTGTGATCATCGTGAAGATTATCTCCAAGCTACGAACATTTGTGTCGAAGAGCTAAATCGAAGCATAGTAATTTCATCTCTATATTCACCACCTAGATTTGCAATAACAGAAAGCCAATATTACAAATATTATAAGTCATTGGGGCCCTGTTTCCTGGCTGCTGGCGATTATAACGCTAAACATACCTTCTGGGGGTCACGACTAATAACACCAAAGGGTCGTGTTTTATTTAATACAATTTCTAAAATGAATTTAAATGTTGTCGCAAGTGGCCAACCAACATATTGGCCTGCTGATGCGCAAAAAATTCCAGATGTCATCGATTTTGGCGTTGTTAAAAACATCCCCACAAAAATGATTCTCGTTGAAGCTTCCTTAGAATTATCCTCTGATCACACACCTACAATAGTTACTATAATAAACACCAATAGAATTGAATCTCCCTCTGGATACATAGCGACGTCAGCTACACATATAAATTGGTTAAAATATAAAAAATATCTCAGTACCCATTGCACAGAAAATATTCCGCTTAGCACACCGGAGTATATAGATCGCTCTATTGTCAATTTTGACAGTTTTCTAAAACTAGCTGTTCAACATTCCAGTATTGCCCCTAAAAAAACCAAAAATAATAAAATATATTCCTCAGATGTCGAGCGTCTTTTGTCTGAAAAAAGGAGAGCTCGTAGAGAGTGGCAATTGCACAGATCCCCTCAACTTAAGAACTTACTAAAAGACTGTACAAAAAGGTTGAGAATGTTACTGCAGACTCAGAAAACGGCTTCACTGGAAAAATATCTCAAGGAACTTGATGCAACTCCACAATCAGACTACTCATTATGGCGTGCAGCTAGAAATCTAAAAAGGCCAGTTATATCTAAGCCACCATTAAGAAACTTAAATGGAAGTTGGGCAAGAAATGATGTTGAAAAAGGAAACCTGTTTGTCGATCATTTAAAAAACGTATTTACACCAAATATACCTCACAATATTGCGGTCGAGTTACCACCTGTTGCTGCTAGAGCAGCTATACCCTTCAGATTTGAGATAAGAGAAATCGAAAAGGCTATTTGTGACTTAAACACTAAGAAGGCACCTGGTATTGATAAGATCAGTAATAAAATGCTTTTAGAGCTACCTCGCATAGCAAAGAAAATTATTCTTTTTATTTTTAATGCTATTTTACGCCTTGAATACTATCCTCAAAAATGGAAGGTTTCCTTAGTTACCATGATACCAAAGCCAGGTAAAGATCATACAAAAGTTGAGTCTTATAGGCCTATTAGCTTATTATCAAATATGTCAAAGCTGTTTGAGAAATTATTAGTTTCAAAATTAACACCGATTTTAAGTGAAAATAGATGTATTCCAAACCATCAGTTCGGATTTAGAAGAAAACACAGCACAATCGAACAGACTCATCGAATAGTAAATGTCATAAGAAAAGCATTTGAAGAAAAGAAATATTGCTCAGCACTCTTCATCGATGTTTCGCAAGCTTTTGATAAAGTCTGGCATGAAGGCTTATTACATAAATTGAAGCAAAATTTACCAGCAAACACACACAAGCTGCTAGAAAGCTATTTAGTCGGTCGTCAATTTATTATTAAAGAAGGAAATTTCTTAAGCTCACCTCAGCCCATTGACGCTGGAGTCCCACAAGGCAGCATCTTGGGCCCCCTATTATACTTAATTTATACTTCGGACATGCCAACCAGCAACTATACACAAACTTCAACATTTGCAGACGATACAGCTTTTCTAAGCATCCACGAAAACCGTTATGAAGCATCTCGTTACTTACAGCATCATATATTTCAACTAGAAATATGGTTAAGACAGTGGAGAATAACGGTCAATGAGCAAAAATGCGTGCATATAACATTCACCTTGCGCCGGGAATCTTGCCCCCATATTACAATCAACAATCAAATAATTCCTCAACATTCGCATGTAAAATATCTCGGCATACATCTGGATCGGCGATTAACGTGGAAATGCCATATAGAGGCAAAATTAACTCAAATGAAACTAAAAGCCATTCAAATTCATTGGCTTATTGGTAGAAACTCTGTCCTTAGTCTCGACTGCAAACTTCTTCTTTACAACTCCATCTTAAAGCCAATCTGGTGCTATGGTATTCAGTTATGGGGCACTGCCTCGGCCTCTAATATAGAAAAAATTCAAAGGCGCCAAAATAAAATTCTTCGAATAATCACAGCTGCCCCTTGGTATGTTAAAAACTCAAATATTCACAAAGATCTCAATGTTCCATTAGTCAAAACTATGATTACAAAATATGCGGTAAAATATTTAAAAAGGCTTGAACAACACCCAAATCCACTAGCTCGAAATATCTTAAATCATGGCGGCCACACTCGCTTAAGAAGAAGAGACACTGCAGCACTTACCCAGTTAGATGAGCGATAAACACTTATATATGTGAACAGAACCCGTGATGAAGAACATTTTTGTCTGGCAATGGCAGGACATAAATAAAGTATTAGGATAAGATTTGATTAATTATTGTTAGTTCATATTAAATATATGAAGATTCAATAAATAAATATTGAAAAAAAAAAAAAAAAAAATAAAAGTTTGGCGACGCGTCAATAAATTGTATATCAATACCAACATTTCTGTGACAATAAGGAAATGTGCTTAAGTCTATTTTTTTAGTTTTGTAGTTAAGCAATTTTAAACCTTAAAGGGGTTTTTTGAAAATATATTTTTGTTTTTAATACTAAGGTAATCGAACGGTTATTTTTCGTACGGTGGTTTTAGTTTTGGTCAAACCGGTTATTTTTAAATGTGCATATTTCGAATACCAAATAAACCGGTTATTTTAGTATAATAAACCAGTAATTTTAAAAATATGTACTTTATTTACATTTTTTCACTTTTGCTGTAAATATACTCGTAATCAAGGTATTTTTCAGTTTTAATATTGAGCTGCGTTTTTGATATATCTCAGATACATCTGTCAAGTTTTTAACAACATATATATTTATAAATAATAGTTCATACATATGTGCACATACCCATTATCTTCACTTCTTAAGGGGCAATACAAACAAAGTTTAAGACCTTATAAAATAGTGAAAAATTGGCCGCCATCGTTCCTAGGATGTCCGTAGACGGGTCAAATGTATGACCGACCCCACTTTTCATCACCAACATTTGTTTTAAATATACCTACCCGCTATCTCTATTCCTTAAGGGGGCTCCCATACAAAATTACCATTTTTTCATACAGTTTTTTTTTTTATAAAAAATGCAAAATGGAAAAATGTTTGCGGTCCTGAAAGGCGGCGGGATATAAGATGGTCGACTCCATATATTAATTGCAGAGGCTTAACCACCAATGTAAATGTAAAACTTTTTTTTTTTTAAATAAAATAAAGGTAAAATCTCAAATATGTCATATATTTATTAAACTCCTATAATTTTTTGAAGAGGGTATTAACTTAAGGCCCGTTTTCACGACTTACCTTTAAAGTTCGATAAAGTTAACGCTACCTTTAGCACTAGTGAGGAATAAAGTTACCTTTAACTATTTTTCGTTTTCACAACTTCTGTATAAAATAAACTTAACATTTTTAAAAAAGTGGCAATACTAAAGAAAATACCGATTATTTTTGCCAAAATGAAAATACGAACTGGCAACTACGTACTTTTTTTACATTTACAAAATATACGTTTAATTGGAGCTGCCATATATAAAAAATATGTGAATATAATATGGCAATCTCAAATCTAAACCTTACGACAAAAGTTAAAGGTAGAACGTTCCTCTCTTTAGCTTATCCTTCACTTTTAGGTTAAAGAGAACTTGTGATAATTAAAAACTCATTATCTGTTCGATAACTTTCTACATTTAGCTATCGTTAAGTCGTGAAAACGGGCCTAAATGTTTTAAAAAATCGATTCGATAGCTACACGCTGTAGAAATATTGTGCTATTTTGTCTACTTTTTCGTAATGGAACGGTTGTTTTAAAAATTCTTTTTCATATGCCTTTAATGATAAATTAAAAATGGTTTTGCTTATATTAAATACTTTTAAGTTTTGAGTTATTACCCCCTTTATGATCAAGTGCGATAAGGCTTGCCATTTCTATTTTGAGAAAAAGAGTACGCCAGCATAAAAAATGTAGGACATTTGTTCGAAAAAAGAGGACACTTTCTAAACAACTTAATATTAATAAAATTAACGACGGCACACAAAAACTTAATTTGGGTAATTCCATGTCAAGTCAACCAAGAGTGGGACTCGACCCCTTTCGATTTGAATGCAATTTGGCGAGAGGGTTTATTTGATCCCATAAAGAACACATATCAACGAAAAACAATTTTTTAATTTTTTTTCAAAAGTTATGTCATTCAAATTGTCATAATAGGTGCGTTTGAGTACTTTTACAGCAAAATGCAGTAAATGAGAAAATTGTAAAATTTGCTCTCACAAAAAGCTGTTGTCCAAAAAAGTACGCGAACGCAAATTTTGTAAAAATTCGTAAAATAAAGGCAACAGCTGATGACAAATAATTGAAGTGTTGAAAAATGTTAACACTTTTGACTACTTAACTCGTTTTCCTATCGGTACTCGATTAAATACTTTTTAAACTAACATTTTTGGAAAATACAGGCAAATTATTTTATGTAATCTTTTAAATTTGCTTGTTTTTTATTTTATTTGATGTTACTAATTTGCGGAGGGTTAATTTATTCAAAAGAACATGAATAATTTTTTGCTATTGATTACTTAAGTACCCAAGTACTTAGCACTTTTACAACTCTAAAAAATTAACATAACAAAAAAAATTACAAATGTTGGTATTTAGCAAAGTTAATGATTCACAAACAAGTTTAAATTATTAATATTTATTCACATTTTGTTTTTCTTTAATTTTTATATCAACTTTTCGTTTATTTAACAATTTTCTCACAATTTGTAAGCATTTTGTTTGTTACTTTTGTTTGTTTACCTTTTGAAACATATGTTTTTTGTTTTACTAAATTTTACTGCAAAAATTTCTGCAGTAAAAAATTGTAAATACTTAGACAAGAACTGTCACGTTTCGCTCTCAATTTGTGTTCTCATTTACTGCATTTTGTGTACTCGAACGCAATTTCGTAAAATGCAGCAAAGCTCAGTAAAAAATAGTAAAAACTTTTGTGTTCTCGAACGCAGCTAATATCGCCGAATAAGCCGAATGTGTTGAGTTTATTCTTTTAATATCTCGAAAACTACTTTACATACGAAGATGATTTTTGTCAGTTTAAAGAGAATACTTGAGGCTACAATAAATATATTGAAAAAAATGTATATGCAATATATCAAATTTTAAAAATGGACTAAGTCAAAACCCTTTTTTTTTGCTGATTTTTTTTTATATAAAACTGTTTTTTAAAAATCCTAAAACTTTGAGGGATGTGCTTTTTTAAGATATGATTTTTTTTTCTTTCCAAAAAGAATCTTAAAATTTTTATTTTAATATAATCATTTAGCAATAAGTATTTATTTGAACGAAAGTAACGACATTGATAAGGTTGCTTTTGCTTATTTGTTCCATTTTTTTGGAAGCTCCATTTTGGGCACATTCAAAGAAAAGTACTCTTTTTGTCACGTTACGTCCCCAAAAATTAAATCATACCTATCTTAAAAAAAAACCCGAGCACCTAAATCTTTTTTTTTAATGAATTTTGTGAACTGTGATTTAAATCCAGGAACAAATTTACAATGAAGGTGTAAAAAGCCGGACAACCCCGGACACTTGATGAAAAAGAAGTAAGACTGCCCCGGATACCCAAAAAAAGAGGACGGTGTCCGGGGAAAAGAGGACGGATGGCAACCCTAAGTGCGATTAACCCAAAACCGAGTTTTAAAATAGCAACTATTCGGAATAGCCGAAAACCGGTTTTTAGATAAGTCGAATAATCGATCTCCCTACTAAATACTACTTACTTAAGTCACAGATCTAAAATAACTTTAGCTTTTATTCCAAATTTTTTGAACATTAAGAAAAGTAATCTCAATCAAAAGACTTTTGATTTTTATAGCCTAACGAAAAGAAAGTGAAGTGTGTTGGCAACCTTGTACAATGCTGTTTATGTTATTTCTATAGGTTATGTTCACCTTTTTGTTGAAGGAATGAAACCATTGTGCGACTTATTGCATAATATAGGACAAAATGGAAATAATATGGCGAATATTATATACAATAATATTGCAAGTGTATGGGCCGCTTAAGAAAAGTATTTCAGACAACGTGGCGTATGATAAATTCAAATTGAAATTATTTTCAATCATACGTTTTTTTAATAAAACTAATCGTACTTATTAAGGGTATTTTTTAAGAAATATAGAATTTCCAATCGGGATAACTGTAAAACTAGTTTTTATACTAACCATGCTAAGATTTACACCAGAACAACGTTTACAAAACCTGGATATTTTTTTCCAGCACTTTTCTATACAGCACTTCAAGTTAACGGTGCACATAACACGCAATACTATTAATCGATTCATCACTACAATTACTTTTTTGGATAATATTCATCCAAAACGAGCCTGTACAGTGAAGTGCAAACAAAAGAAGGCATCGCCGCTGTAGACGAGACTGTGACAGAGGACTCGAACTTATCGATCCGACGATGCAACGTCGGAGGAAAGATCTTTGCCTAATTCCATATAAGATCCAACTGGTGCAAAAATTAAAGCCACACAGGGCAAATTTTCACCAAAATTTTTTCAAATAAATCATGTAATGCTATTTTAAACAATTCTTTAATTGCTCCAATTAATTTGCCTTAATTGAAAATAAAACCTATAATACACATAATCTTCAAAATAGTTTATGTTGTATTAAAGTTTCAAACAATTTCTTAATTGTTACAATTAACTGCGTTGGTTGAAAAGAATATTTTGCTGGTGGTCAAATTTCAATTAAACCTATTGATTGAAACTCAACAATAAGAAAAGCTCAAACCTACAAATATTTTAATCGTTGGTTTTTAATTTTTTCTGTGCAGCAGACCATCAATTTCGTTCGTGAATGGCCTGAGAATCAACAGGAGGCCGAACTTGATTTTTATCGTCAAATAATCTTCAGCGATCAGGCTAATTTCTGTTAACAAGCAGAATTGTCTTTTTTGATAAGAACACAATCCTCAAATGCCGTAGGCGTGATCCGCTCATTTGTCTTTAAGTCCGAAACTCGTGCCAACATTAACGTGAATGGCGAACGCTACAGGCAAATGAATCCTTATGTAATTGCAAATCTTTTGAAGTAGAAATGGTTCCAACGAAATGGCGCAAGATGCCATACATTGAGTGAAACAATCACTTTGTTGAGCCTTTCGGTGACCCAATTATCTAAAGAAATGAACATGTAAATTGTTCACCACTTTCCTGTGATTTGCTGCCTTTGAACTACTTTTTTAGTTAGGTCAAATCTACATTCGACGCACTTTTTTCATAGAAAATTTTTTATATAAACCTTATAAGTTCAATATTCATTTAAATACAAAACAGGTCCTGTCTGTATTTAAGCTTTGAACGGCAAATTTCACCAAGCTCAGTCAAAACTAACTTCCAGTTAACAATATGTTCTTGATAGTTATGACTGGTAGTTAATTATAACCGAACTTGGTGAAATTGGCCATAAATCTTAATTGATAAAAAACAATTTAAAAAAATTACTGCCGTCGCTAAAATTATTTTACTCACCCAGAAAGATTTGTAAATTTGTTAAGCTCCGCTATTAAAAGTTTGCACCACTAACTTTAAAACAATTATATTCTTAAATAATTTTTTTTTTATTATTTTGTTAAAATATTTAAAATACCGTTATTTTTTAAATTATATTTTTTTTTTAATTTTTATTCGCCTTTGTTTTCACTCTAAAACAACTGACAGTTTTAACAGTTACTTTGCTAATGTAGCAAAACTGTTTGCGGTCAAGTTCTTATATAGAAGACAACATTTACCGTTACATTATAAATATATGTGGGGCTAAGAAAGACGAATATACTCTCAAAATAACTTGCAATGCTGTTGAGTTTTTTTTAACAGGTTAACAAAAATGTAAAACAATTACAAGCAGGTATTTTCTTGTTTCGTTTAGTTGTTGTATTTGCTGTTCTATTGCACAGAAATACACCCAGACAAAGTAACACTTTTATGGTATGTTAACAATCTCTCATACACTTGTTGATATTTGAAAGAGAGTATTTATAAAAACAACAATAAAAATGCCCTGAAATCTTGCACTCGTAGAATACACGATTTCCAGCTTCGTTAGAATTATTTATAAAACGAAAAAGTCTGTCAAACGAAGTTTAATGAATAAAAAACGAATAAAATATCGGGATGTTTCATTTAGATTTACTGTTGTTAATGTTATTTTTTAAGTAAACCGTTATTTTAACCCTTAATTTAAACTGGTTAAATATTTTACTTAAATATTTAATTTAAATAAGAGGTTTTTCTATATATTTTGTTGATTCTCTTAGATAATTTTAATTGTGTCTTTTTGATAATCTTTTTTAAATTTTATATTTGTTTTAAAAGTTTTTGTTGTCTTTACTTAGAAAGTCTAAATTATACTACTTCTATCTTAATCATATTTCAAATGCTTATAGTAAAATTTAAAAATTTTTATTTTTTTTCATGACTTTTTGCTTTTTAATTTTTCTTTTTTGCTTTTTGTTTTTTGCATTTTTAAGTCAAGATTTTACGAGATTTGAATTTGAATATTTATTCTTTTGTATGTGAATAAGAATTTTGTTTTTTAAGGCGTTGAGTGTATGAGAACAAAGAATTTTAAAATTTTCAATTTTTAGGTTCTAAACAGTGTTTCAAAAACTGGACGACAGTAGCAATAGTAACGAACAGGCATTACTCTTGCAGTGGGAATAAAAAAAAAATATTTTGCCGAAATTCCTTTAAGTTTGGCATAACCATACCCCTAGTAGATATGAATATGTGTGCCAATTATTATTTCTTGTATGATGTTTAGGCTAGAAACACAACTAGGTCGAACGACGAATTATTCGCAACGAGCGGATTCGGATTCTAGAACTTACCCAATTAATAATTTTTAATGTTTTTTTTGTGTTGAAATATGGTCAACCTATGATTTGTTAAATGTTGACAAACAAATAAATTACAAAGAAATTTTAATAAATTCAAAAAAAAAAATCAAGTCACATTAATAACTTGACTTCACCACATATTGTGTCTCATTTGACGAATTTACGCAACGAATTCTTGCCGACGAATTCGTCGTAATATGCGAAGCTCGTCGCTCGTCCCAGTTGTGTTTATAACATTATTTGTCTAGTTTGGGGTGCGAAAGTAATGCCATTATTGAAATTTTTTTTCTTTTAAATTAGTGTTTCGCGAAACAGATAAAACAAAAAAAAAAATTTTAAAATATTTTTTTCATCTGCAAAACCGGAAATGAACAATTTAAATTAAAATTTTTCTAAAATAGTATAGGGTGTCCTCGGGTGCCCCGGTAGGCTAGCTGGTAGTGAGCTTTTTCCTGCAGACAAGCGTAGAGCTTCACGGGGATTAGCTTAGGGAATTCAAAAAAAATACTGTAAATGTTTGAAAATGGGATCTTGATAGTTTTAAAAGTTATGAATATTTCTTTAAAAGCATAACGCACTTTAAAACCGTAGACTCATAAAATTATTACAGTAACTGATTGTGGGTTATTAAATTCGTTTTCCGTAATGTTAAAATTGAATAAAAATATAGTTATTTTACGAATAATTTTATTTTTTAACATTTATGTTTGTTGTTCAAAAAACAAACTACCAAAAAATAATGTTTTTCCGTATTTATTTTATTATGTAGTTTGATTTTTGTCAGTTTAAATCTATTTTTTAAAAGTAAAAACTATTCAATTTTAAGGAATGTGTTGTTTAATAAATAAAAAATTTAAAAATGAATGTTAAAATCATTTGTTTTAAATGAAATGTAAATGATACGTTTTTTAAATGAATTTTTAGTTATATAAAATGAATTTTCGTTTGAATTTAACTACATAATATTTTGAGTGTAAGTGATAAGTCACGTTACGTCATTAAGCAAATAATCTTCTATTTTAGACCCATGTTGCTCAAAATGTTCCTCTCTTTCACTTGATTGCGGTTTTCACCAAAACAAAAAAAAAATTTAAAGAATTGTATTATTTATTTATAATTATTCTTTAAGAAGCAATTTTAAATGCTTGGGCGTGACGTGATATTTCTATGGAAGTGCCCATATCGAGCCCTAACCGCGAAAATAACGTAAGCAACATGATATTCAATTTTCGTTTTTTTTTTAATAAATGACTTTATTGGCAACACTTGCATCATCTCCTAAAATGTCATGGTCACAAAACGTACCGTTACGATAGCAAGAACAATTTTATTGTAAGCGACCAATTTCATACAAAATTTATATGAAAACAAATAAAAAAGCTCTCTGCTGTAAAATTTGATTTTTGGCGATAACGTTATTTTCGCGGTTAGGGGTCGATATGTATTTAACGCGTGTACACTTACTTACCCTTTCTTAGCAATAGTTATTGTCGTAGCTAAAAATAAAATTTTAAGAGTAGCAGAAACGTAAGATTTTGTTTGCTATTGCTATTTTTAAGCTTTAGAAATAGTCCAAAATTAAAAACATAACTATTTAACAGAAACAGCTGAAGAGTTAGCAGGTAAAGAATCAGTATTAATAGCAGAAGGAGTGGCAATAAAGTAGCTTCAAACAAATCATAAAAACAAACATTTTATTTTCATCGCATCATAATTTGAAGACGTAATTTTTTAACGAATGTCTGCTACGAACAATCCTTTTTAACATTAAAATTTTAAATCCAGCAACAACAATACAATTTTTTTTTATATAGCTTCATTAAGACAACGATTTTTCGACTTATTTGATGCTACATCAAAAGCTTTTTATTACTGCGGAATATTTATGGAAGTAGTACTTTTAGTTATAAAAAATAAAATTGGTAGTAAAAGTAAGATTTTAAACTTTGGTTGTAAAGTCTAGTTCCTTTGAAATAAAATTTATGTAAAAAAATAAAATAAACTAGAAATCGAACCAGTGTAGCCAAAGAAGCTGCAAGAATCGGTATTCTTGAAACGCTATTGGAAATAGCAAGATCTATTTCAGGGAAACCTATTTATAGTTGTACTCAAACTCTGGATCCTATTGGAAAATTTGTTCCTGCAGCGGACAACATTTCAAAAACTCCTAATAATCCTATTCGACATCTGCTAGCAGACCAACATGACCCTGCTGCTCATGCACACCGCGATTGGAAATAATTAGCGTACCTTTATCCGGCAAATTAAAAATATCAGAAACCATTGTCACATTTAATACATTGTCTATATATAATATCCGCCATCAAAAAAATTCTACAAAAGTGCCAAAATTTAAAAGAAAACAAACAAATATATTTGAAATTCTATTTATTTAAAAATATTAAACAAAAAACATTGCAGAAAAAAGGGGAAAACTTGACAAATTGTAACGCCGCTTTCAAAACAAACGTCTTTTTGTTAGTGATGCCACAATAATAATAATATAACTTATTGCCACTTTTCTAGTGATGACAATAAAAAAATCGGGAGATGTAGAAGGGAATAAAATGAGATGGGAACATCTTGTAATACCCTTTGTACACTTGCATACATTTCGGAGGAACGCATGGAAGATGTTGAAAATGTGAAATACGCGTTCACACTTGAAACATCTAACATCTACTATCCATAAAAAATGTCACCATTTCTGAAAAAAAAACTTTTGTTTTTTTAAGTACATTTTTTCTACAAAAGTGCCAGCATTTTAAAAGATAACACCAAAATGTATTTCTAATTCATTTTGTTTAATAATTTTAGCAAAATTAAGAAAAGTAAGGCTTGCAAAAAAGAAAAAACTTGAGAAATGGTAACGCTGCTTTTAAAGCAACTTCCATTTTGTCAGTGATGCCACCATAATAATAGAATTTATTGCCACTTTTCTAGTGATGACACTAAAATAATCGGAAGATGTATAAAGGAATACAATGATATAGGAACATTTTGAAAAGTTTTGATTTTTAGCTCTATGTATTTCTTATGGAAAAATTCCAACATCTTCGCAAATTGATGTGTAATGTTAAATGTTGACAAGTGTGAAAAGGCTATAAAGATGTTGCAAAATGCTGATTTTTAGCCGTATCTATTTTTTATGGGAAGATGGTAACACTCTCAAAAAATTATTATCCTAATGATATATAAATTATCGTTCTAATGATTTATAAAAGAGACATTTGGCTAAAGTTATTAAAATTTCCACAGGCAATTACATGTCTCAAGCCTCTTGAACAAGAAATGTAAGAATTAAATTTACATATTTTGAAAAATATTTGCAAAAGAGCTAATTTTTACCTAAAATATACCAGTATTTAAGTGTATGCGAGTTTTTGTCTTTGTATACTGTTAACCTATTAGAAACTATATTAACCTATTAGAAACTATGACCAAAAAAAAACAAATTTTTTAAACGGCAGCTTAAAAACTTGATTTAAAAATTTGGTTAAACACATTTCAGAATTTTTTAAACGTATTTAAAGGATTTATTAAGGATATAATTGGTATTAAAAATATGAAAAAATTATGGCGATACCTCCGATAGTTTTTCAATAATTGTATTTAAATTTTGCGATTTTCGGGAAAAACTAATTTTTTGGCCATATTTTGGCAAATGAGCCGGATTTCTTTACTGCTATGAATGTTATGTGAAACCTAATCAGAATATTATAGTCCAGATAACTTAAAATATATTTTGCGTATTTTACGAAAATCGTTAAACATTAACCCTAAAATCATGAAGGTCAAAGGTCAAATATTGTTATATTTGGAGTTTCTAAAGGAAAGATAGTGAAATATTGTATATTTGTGTACCGATTTTTATTAAACTGGAGAAAAATATACCCTTAAGTCATGCGAAGACAAAACCGTGCAAAAATTAAGATTAACCCTTAAATGCACTTAGACTGAAAATGGTCCCAAACTATTTAAACTTTAAAAAGCTCTCAATATTGATAGTGTTAACCATAAATAGATTAATAATGAAGAAAATTTAACCCTTATCGAACTACATTGTATCAATTTGGCTCACACATTTTTAAAACGGAAAAATGTTTTTTTTACCAAGAACTTTAAAAATATCCCTCCCTGCGATTTCGATCTAAACTATAGTCACCACGAGATTTTTGTAAGAGCCACACTAATAACTAGTCCAGGAACTATCATACTTTTTAGGTTTCTGTGGTACCAAATCGGACTTAGGTTACCCGTGGGAGATATGCCATTTTTGGTTGTAACTACATATCTCCCTCGAGAACGCAATGCTAAGAAGTAGAATCCAAACTTTGCAAGGTAGACAAATCATGTGAATCTGTAAATTCTTAGGTGTCTTTAAAAGGAGGACATTCTGGCAGTTCCTGCTCGATCATATCTTTCAGGGTCTTAAAATTGGCAATCTCTGTTCATTCCTTGATTGTGTTTGTAAATTCATGTAATAACATTCGAAAGAAGCAAATATGAGTATCAGTCATCTCTAGGGTTTTTTCCCGGGATATCCCGTCCCGGGAATTCCCGGGAATTTCAATTATTTTATTTCCCGTTTTCCCGGGATTTTTCTTGCGGGATCCCGGGAAATAAAAAATTCCTCATAATTTCAGAAAATAGCTTTTTATACTGTGAAATTTAGTTTTCTATTCTCTAAAACTTAGCATCTGTGGATGGGTTGTGTATTAGATCAATTACAAGAAGTGAGTACATACGTAAATCAATGCCTCCTGATGCAATAAATCTACTAAAAGCAGAATGGGCAGTGCAACAGTTGATAATTATTACATTTAGTGAAGTGAAGAGTTAATAAAGTACAATAACTCAAAATAAGATGCAGGCAGTAAAGTTTCATTGTCCATGAACAAGTCTTAAAAATAGGAGATACCTAAACATATCGCTCCTTTATTGCAACATAGTCATATCTACAAAAATAAACGATCTTGGCAAAATGCGATTAAAGTTTTCAAAATGTACCGATTTAAAGATATATTTTGCTATAGCTTCGGTTCAGTTTGAGATATAATACGAGAAGGTATTAAGGAAAACTTTGCTAAAGTTATTTCAAATTTTGAGATATGAATATGATGCAAGGAAGGAGCGATATGTTTATTAGGTGATAAGCACAAATTTGCAATTTCAATTTCAATTTGTGTTGGTTTTTATACCCGTGAAGTGCGGGGGAAACCGAAATAAAATAACATTTTGGAAACTTGTGTAAGATACTACAACATACAACTTGAAAAACACATTGTCCTAAAGATTACAAATGGACCTATTGAAGGTTTGTAAGAAGCAGTCCGGTTGATGCTTTTTTTGCATAAACCTTGACATACATTTGACTGATATAGACGTTGTTTATAAAAAAGAAAAAATTGCTTCTGTGAGTCCGAAGCATGCTTCAACGGTGCACTTTTAACTATTTGTCCAACCTCGGTAAAAAATTAACGAAATTTTTCGGAAACATGATATTTAGTAAATAAAATCAGGAATATACTTTTTGCCGACTTACTAAGCGCTTTGAGTGTGTCAGAAAGTTATTTCCTTAGCCGTTAAAAAATGTAATATATTTCTTTAAAATATTTTATCTATTTTATTAATTAACTTTTTGATCTCATATCTTGAGTACCTTAATTTTAATTTTGTTTTTATTATTGTTTTATGAATTAAATTGTTATGTTTATGTTATCTTTTTATCTTGTATGCAGAGCATAATAATACTGAATAAAAGCATAATAATAGGGAATAAAGGCGTGAGATAATAATAATTCAAGTTTCTATTTTAATCTTCAATTAATTTCCCAGTAAAAACTTCGCCTACAAAATAATGTGTTGAGTAATCAGAAAAACATAAGAGCACTTCTTACAATTCTACTGAAAGAACCAATGAATTTTACAAGGGATGTCCCAAAATGAACGCATTCAAAAGCAAGTCATTATTTTTTTACTTTAATACATTCAGAAAAAAGTAGTTATAGAAGCTGTTATAGATGTATTTATAGAAGAAAGCTGCTAAATAATGAGTTAAAGAAGCTATTCATTTTGAAAAAGTAAGCGAATTTTTTCCTGGGTTTTTAGTATTGAACCATTTATTTTAGTTTCTTTGTTAGCAAGTTCCCTTACGTTTTTTTATAAAAGTTTTTTCATTTATTAATAACAAAATTTACTTTGTATTATTTATATGGAGCGGGATCCCGGGATCCCGGGAAATTTAAAAAAAATTCCCGCTTTCCCGGGAAACGAAAAAGTCCGGGGAAAAAAAAACTCTAGTCATCTCTTATTTCATATAAATTCAAATATATTTATTTACGGGGGGTCCTTCTACAAAGTTATATTCTATAAGATTTTTTTACTGATTTCGTTCTATTTTCTTTTCTTTTAAAAATCAAAAAAATATTCAAACAAAAATATCAAGATGACCTTAGGGGTATAGAAAATACTCATAAATATACTTATACTAAATGCATGTTCAGAAGTGTCTATTAAGTAGATTATTAGCGTTTTAAATTTTTACTGACAAATCGGTGATAAGTACGAAAAATTGTGAGTTTTTGATAAGTCAAGATTAATCACAGTCTTTTTGATTTATTTCTTTAAATTTTTATTTCTTTGATTTTCTTTCAATAATTATAAAAGAATAATTAATTTACAAAATAATTGGTTTATTTAAACAAATACACACTTTGTCTTAGCAAATGGCTTGACTGAATGAATTTGTTAAAAATTAAAATTCCAAAATATTTATTAAAAAAAAAACTTTTTTAAATAATATTAGTTATTATGCAAATATTTTATGAATGTTTGTTTCTCTTTAGCATGACGAGAAAACTTTTCATTTTCAATCAGTGTTGCCGTTTTTTTTTTACTTTTAGCCAGCTCATAATTGGTTTGACCTGCCGACCATTTAAAAAAATTAATTTAGCTCCATATCAACTTTTTTAAAGCTTATTTATTATTGTTTTGCCCTACACGCCACTGTTGGCGATTGCAGCAAATTTCTTAGGAAAGAAAGTAGTAAAAGCAAAATCAAAATAAAATGACAACAAATCAATACACAGCAGTAAGAATATGAATACAGCACAACAAATAAAGAAAAGTGACCTGTGCGGCACAAAACCATAATTTTAACTTTCAATAAAATACTATCACTCATAAGAGGTAACTAAAATTTAAATTTTTTTCAAAACATATGCCGGAAGCAGTGGTGAAAATACAAAAAAAAAATCAGAAAACTTCATGTTAACCTTCTTTTTGGCATATGCGGCAAACGAATAATGAACTGACAAAATGGCATTTAAATTATTATATTATCCCCAAAAATTCCCAGCGAAAAAATCGCTTTTTACCCAAAAAATCATCTGGGGATTTTCGCAAAATTGTTATCCTTATAGCCTTTTCACACTTGTCAACATTTAACATTACACATCTTTTTGCGAAGATGTTGGAATTTTCCCATAAGAAATACAGAGGGCTAAAAATCTAAATTTTTCAACATCTTTACAGAATGTTGCTATCTTATTTTGTTCCCTTTTAGATTTGTCGATTCTTTTAGTGTCATCACTAGAAAAGTGGCAATAAATTCTGTTATAATTGTAGCATCACTGACAAAATGGAAGTTGCTTTGAAAGCAGCGTTACCATTTCTCAAGTTTTTCATTTTTTGCAAGCCCTATTTTGCTTAATTTTGCTAAAATTATTAAACAAAATGAAATAGAACTACGTTTTGAAGTTATCTTTTAAAATGTTGGCACTTTTGAAAAAAAAAGGATATAAAAAAATAAAATTTTTTTTTTTCAGAAATGGTGACATTTTTTTATTGATAGTAGATGTTAGATGTTTAAAGTGTGAATGCGTATTTCACATCTTCCATGCGTTCCTCCGAAATGTATGCAAGTATACACAGGGTATTAACTATGAAAAACAATTCCCTATTTTGGGACACATCCCCAAAACTAATAACGCTGTTATCGTTAGGTATTGCATTTTTGAACAGTTTTTTGAAAAATCGATAATGGTTTCTCTTCGTTCCTTTTAGCTAAGGAAATGGTAATTAGTATTTACTTTGTATGTAGTAGTCCTTGCCCTTTGTCTTCCCACTCATTACTAGTGAACTTGTTAACGTTGTCATTTCAAAGATTCCTTTAAGTTTAAGAACATTGACAGTTTTTTTTAATAAGCTAATAGCTTTTATTGTACTTCTATTGCAAAAATTTAAAATGTGGTAATATAGATTGGATAGGGGGTTACTTTCCTACGGCTCCTACCGACCCAATTTTAATTCTGGTAATGCAGATTGAAAACTAATTAAAACTGGCATAGTTTATAGTTTTTTATCGTTTATATTCAAAAACTTTGTGTCTACAAATTTTTTTCCCTACTTCTACCGAGGCAATATGAAACTTGGTAATGTAGATTGATGGGGTATTAATTCTTAGAAAGTTTAAAAAATCTATCTAATACAGGTTTAAAATAGACACAAATAAGTCTTTTTTTTGTATGAAAGGTGGCTCGATCACGAAAAATTCGTCAGATCGTCAATAACATACTGTCAACATTTTATAAATATAGGTTGAGTTGCTAACGCCAGGCTTTTGTGATGTGGATTAAGTTTAAACTTAGTTTAACGTAGTCTGAAACTCTGATTTTTCCTGCGAAGTGTGAATTTTTCTTATTATTTCATTAAAGACCAACATTTTAAGCAAAACTAAGCTGCTCCATCAAAATTGTGTATACTAACTTGGTAATCGCGACATAAACCTGTTTTCAGATTAACTAAACCTAGTTTAACTGAGATCTCAAAAACCCAGCCAAAATTTTAAATTTCCCCAAGATGATATAATCTCATTTTGCTCCCTTTTACACCTTTCGATTTTTTTTTAGTGTCATCACTAGAAAAGTGGCAAAAAATTATATTATTATTGTGGCAGCTCTGACAAAATGGCATGTTATGCTATGTTCATACGACGATATAAACCACTCGTTTCGCTCTCTGAAACTAGTTTGCCAAACATGCTGTTCATACGAATGATTCTTGTTTCATTTTGACATTTTTTTGTGTGTTGTTAGTGTGATTTTATTTAAAATAGATAAAAAAGTAATTAAAAGTTAAAAATATATAATTTAATACTTTTATTAATATTATTATTGTATAATTATCACTTTATTTTATTAAACATCAATTTTTATTTTGTTTTTTTCTTTGTTTTGATTTTTTTTTTGAGAGCTAGTTCAGATAAACTAACGATAAATGCTATCAAAATTGGAGATGATAGTACATTTTTCCTGTTTCGCAGCATGTTTCAAAATGAAACGACCGGTTTCGCTCTCAAAATTTTGTATGGGGAAACAAGTCGTTTCAGTCATGTTTGGTGCGCGAAACAGGAATAAGAGAGCGAAACTCGAATATTGCTTTCCGTGTGAACATGGTATTATTTGAAAGCAGCGTTACCATATGTCAAGAACTATTAAAAAAAATTAATTCAAAATACATTTTGGTGTTTTCTTTTAAAATTTTGGCACTTTTGTAGAAAAAACAGTATTTAACAAAATAAAAGGTTGATTTTCAGATATGGTGACATTTGTTGTGTGAACGCATGTTTCACATTTTCATCATCTTCCTTGCATTCCTCCGAAATGTAAGCAAGTGTAAAAAGGGTATTAAGGAGAGGAGATAACAAAATAATTTTTATTATTGCGCTTTTTTTTCCCCAAATTGTACGAATTTCAAAAACAACCAAGCACATGTCAATTTAATTTTGATTCAATAATGATATTTTTGAATTTTACGTCTACCTCTGTTAGATCACGAGATTTAAGGTTAATGATTTAACCCGTTTTTACCCATTTTAACCTTTCGAGAAATAAATTTCCAAAAATCCCTACTTATTTTATCTACACATTGGGAGGGAAGTCTACATACAAAATTTCAAGTCTCTGGCTGCAGGTGTTTGGGCTCAGCCACTCAGCATCTTATATTAATAGACGAAGTCACTAAAAATGCTCTGGTTCCTAGCGCGGCACGTGGTGGCAGCTGAAATTTATAATACTCAATTTTAATACTTTACAGTATTATGTGAATGTAATTAGCACTTAACCTCCCGTAGCTCTAACTTTGTGATGGTCTTTTTTAATTTGGTTTCATTTAGCTTTAATTTATTTTAAAAGTAACTCACAATCACTTCTATAATTAAATTAAAGTACTATGGAGCCAGATTTTATAAAGATTGGTTTATAATTTAAAGATCCCATATAACGCCCACTCCAGAAATATTCGAATTCTCGGTGGAGGGTATCAAAGATTCGGCACAGCCTAATACAGCACTTTAATATATTTTGTACCCTTTATTTAAAGAAAAGTGAAAGAAAACAAAAAAAATGTTTGCCATCTTTCATTTTTTATACAAAAATACACATGACTTCACATTATCCTCAGCGCATGTTAATTTCATTTTTTAAAACGACTTAAGGCTCTTTTCCGCCATTTATTAAGATTTCTGAAATTAAACTCATAAATCGATTTTTCATAGTTTAGTTATGAATAATTCGTTTTTATGCTAAAAAGCAAAACAGGAATATATTTCTATTTGTTTATCTTATTTCACAGCCTTTTTTTTAGAAAAGTACTCGCTAGCAATAAAAACATTTTTTTTAAATATTTGAATTTATTATTTTGTTATTTAAAATGTAAAACACAAAAAAACGCAAAAAACGTACATATCGCACACTTAATCAAAAACAGGCACAACACACAATTCACAATTCAAGTTTAGGAGAGTCAGCAAACTGCCTTGGAAAACATAGTTGCAATTTTTTTAACTAATTAAATTCCACAAATGTTAAAGAAGAAGCAAACGAAATTTTCGTGGTCAATATAGATTTGATTTGTGAACTGGGTTTAAAAAAAAAATGTTTGATAATTTTTGACTTGCGTATGTTTATGATTTAGTGTGAGATATACATAATCTTTTTAATGTTAATTTATCTATTTTAAATACTTTTTAGCATGTAGTGGTAATTATCCGGGATTAGAAGCTTTCAAAAATTGAGGAGTAAAGTTCAAGTTAAGTTCCACTGCAGCTACAGTTCAGTTCTAGTTCAGCTCTCAGTCAGTGCTAATGCAGTTCTAGTTCTGTTTTAATTCAGGTCTACTTTAGTTCTATTTAAGTGCTAGTTCACTTCTAGTTCTGTTCTATTTCAATTCTAGCTTATTTCTAGTTCAGCTCTTTTTCAGTTCTAGTTCAATCCCAGTTCATTTCTAGTTCAGTTCTAGTTCATTCAGTTCTAGTTCAGTTCTAGTTAAGTTCTAGTTCAGTTCTAGTTCAGTTCTTGTTCAGTTCTAGTTCAGTTCTAGTTCATTCAGTTCTAGTTCAGTTCTAGCTCAGTTCTAGTTCAGTTCTTGTTCAGTTCTAGCTCAGTTCTAGTTCAGTTCTTGTTCAGTTCTAGCTCAGTTCTAGTTCAGTTCTTGTTCAGTTCTAGTTCAGTTCTGGTTCATTACGAGTGAAGGAAGCTCTAGTTTAGTTTCAATTTTGAACGTAATACATTTAAACATATGCAAGGACCTACAAGGCCTTAATTAAGATACGGCACCAAATCAAAAACACGATCTGTTTAGAAACAGTAGAATTATTTTCCCAATTTTTTTAATGTCCCCTCTGTGCGACGTCAGATTATTAACATTTTCAATAAAGTATTTTAAGGTCATTAGTATTGTGGTTATTTTGTTGAACTATTTACCATGACATGTTTCGATCGCAACCACTCGATCTTCTCAAATGGATTTGCCGTTTTACACTCGCAGCCATCGACGACTGCTGACATCAATAGTCTGCGAGTGTAAAACGGCAAATCCATCTGAGGAGATCGAGTGGTTGCGATCGAAACATGTCATGGTAACTTGCCGGCCGCGGTTCGAATCCCGGCCACGGTCCAGAATGAAAGATTATCAATAACAATTTTAATTAATTTTCATGTTGTAAAATTCCTTTCTTCATAAAAATAATTTTATGAAAATTAAATTTAATGAACTTAAGCCTAATTAAAAATATTAAAAATTTGAATTTTAAGGTCTTTAAACTTTTTAAATTTATTGCATTTTTTATGCTAAAACACCATGAAAAATTATCAATCTTAATAATAGAAATTCAGCCCTAAGTCAATAAACCTATAAATCTTTTTCAATCTTATGATTTAAAAAAAAAAAGTCAAAAGATTTGTTATAATTAGAGTTTTTTTTTCCCGGACTTTTTCGATTCCCGGGAAAGCGGGAAATTTTTTTAAATTTCCCGGGATCCCGGGATCCCGCTCCATATAAATAATACAAAGTAAATTTTGTTATTAATTCATGAAAAAAACTTTTATAAAAAAACGTAAGGGAACTTGTTTACAAAGAAAGCAAAAGAAATGGTTCAAAATTAATTGAAGATTGAAATAGGAACTTGAATTATTATTACCTCACGCCTTTATTCCCTATTATTATGCTTTTATTCAGTATTATTATGCTCTGGATAATTCATAAAATAATAATAAAAACAAAATAAATTATTATGCTTTGGATAATTCATAAAACAATAATAAAAACAAAATAAAAATTAAGGTACTCAAGATATGAAATCAAAAAGTTAATTAATAAAATAGATAAAATACTTTAAAGAAATATATAAAATTTTTTAATGGCTTAGGAAATAACTTTCTGATACACTCAAAGCGCTTTGTATATATAGTATATTCCTGATTTTATTTACTAATTATCATGTTTCCGAAAAATGTCGTTCATTTTTTACCGAGGTTGGACAAATAGTTAAAAGTGCACCGTTGTAGCTTCGGATTCACAATCAGAAGCAATTTTTTCTTTTTTATAAACAACGTCTATATCAGTCAAATGTATGTCAAGGTTGATGCAAAAATAGCATCAACCGGACTCCTTCTTCCAAACCTTTTCATTTCAATAGGTCCATTTGTAATCTTTAGGACAATGTGTTTTTCAAGTTGTATGTTGTAGTATCTTACACGAGTTTCCAAAATGGTATTTTATTTCGGTTTCCCCGCACTTCACGGATATATAAACCAACACAAATTGAAATTGAAAATTTGTGTTTATCACCTAATAAACATATCGCCCCTTCATTGCATCATAGTCATATCTCAAAATTTTAAGTAAACTTAGCAAAGTTTTCCTTCATACCTTCTCGTATTATACCTCAAACTGAAACGAAGTTATACCAAAATATATCTTTACATCGGTACATTTTTAAAACTTTAATCGCATTTTGCCAAGATCGTTTGTTTTTGTAGATATGACTATGTTGCAATAAAGGAGCGATATGTTTAGGTATCTCCTGTTTTTAAGACTTGTTCATGGACAATGAAACTTTACTGCCTGCATCTTATTTTGAATTAATGTACTTTATTAACTCTTCACTTCACTAAATGTAATAATTATCAACTGTTGCACTGCCCATTCTGTTTTTAGTAGATTTATTGCATCAGGAGACATTGATTTAAATACATGTACTCACTTCTTGTAATTGATCTAATCCACAACCCATCCACAGATGCTAATTTTTAGAGAATAGAAAACTAAATTTCAAAGTATAAATAGCTATTTTCTGAAATTATGAGGAATTTTTTATTTCCCGGGATCCCGCAAGAAAAATCCCGGGAAAACGGGAAATAAAATAATGCAAATTCCCGGGAATTCCCGGGACGGGAAATCCCGGGAAAAAACCCTAGTTATAATCAAAATTATGCAAAATCTTTTATAAATGTTTAAAAGATTCAAGGTTGTTAAAAAACAAAAATGTCAAGTTTCTTATAAAATGTTTGTAAAAAAAAATATTTCCGGCTAATTTTGCAATAAATGAAATTTAAATAGTTGGATGGTTTTATGAAAATTATAATTTCCAAATCTTACGGTTGCTTAAAGAATAAGAAAGCAGTAAAAATGTATTAGGAAGTTTAATTAAATCAGGTCTAAACATTTCGTTATGAATGATTACAAAATAAAATGTAGGTCCAGTTAAAATGGTCCCTGGCATTCCTGAGATAAGCAAGTACTTAACCTTGTCTGGGCGGAACTCATATTTTTATTAATTTTATGCTTTTAACAATATTTCTATAAATACTTTTATTAAATATTTTTAAGTTTTTTTATATTTTTTTTTATATAGAGACAAATTTAATTGCTTCATTTGGACGACAAATCATGTGACAGATTATGGTTTAATTAGTGTTTTATTCAAATAGTTTGACATTTTCAGTCACGTTTACAAAGAATGATTAAATTTGAGGAGAACTACGAAATTTGTATTTTAATTATGTGTTTATTTGTCAGCGAAGTGGGTGTCGTGATAAAAAAACATAATTTCTCACGTCTGGCCCTATCATGACATTTGAGAAGAACATTTATATGGAATAATCTAATCAATTTTAATACCAAAAAAACTTTATGCAAAATATTTCTTACTTTTTAATATAGAGCCTTATTTGCGATTATATCTTAGGCGACAAAAGGCAAATTTTACAGAATGCTTCTTGATATTTGTTTCTTAAACAAAGCACTATGCGCCCACGATCTAGAGTAAAAGCGACAAATAGTAAAAAAATGCAATACTTTATTTGGATTTTGATGGGCTTTTTCTCCGCAACGGTACAAATGAATTTTTTCGGCTTTGTAACGTGTACTTATGTATAACATATTTGCAAGAAAAAAACAAAATTTTGATAAATTGTCGCTTACGATATAATCGCAAATGTTGCTTGAATTGTCGTTACAAACTCCTTAGCCTGGGTTGACACTATGAAAGTTTCCTTCAAGAAAGTCTGAGTTTTTTAGTGAGAGGGACGAAAAGAATATCATGCTCTCTTCCCCTCTCACCAACAAAAAATTCAGACTTTCTGACGGGCGAACAATGTCTCTACTATCGATGACCAAGAAGGTCGTGTCACTTTTGGTATATAAAATGAGAAGGAAAACACGGAACACCTTTTTTGTCACTGTCCTGCATTGGCGAAAAGACGATTGGCCGAAATTGGATCCGCCACCTTTGTCAGATTGTACGTTATCTCTGGCGTTGAGCTAGAGCGCATTTTAAACTTCGGTAAAAGTTCGCGTAGGCTCTGCGGTAGGGGTTCTGTTTAGTGGAAGAAAAAGTGTCCTACAATATTTTTGGGCAATTTTATTCTTTCTAGATCCTCCCTCGTAAATTCAACTGTACTTTTAATATAATAGCAGGCAAACACAAAATTTATAGGACCCTAAATTTACACACTTCGACAAATATTTTAATGCAAATTCAATGATTTCTAACCCGGTATATTAATATTATTGTGTAAGGCGTTTTCGTTAACGCCTGAGTCATTTTTTGTAAAAGATTAAAGAACACAGGTTGCGTGTTAAGTACTTTAATTTACTACAAAAATCGAGGCAGGCGTTAACGACAACGCCTTACACAATAAGACCGAATATGTTTTTTGGCCGTTATAGTGCTAGTAAATTATAGCTAAGCTTAGTGAAATTGGCTATAAGAGTTTTAACTTATAGTTCAATCACTTTGTGAATCACGCCCTCATCACTAGTATTTTACATAAGAGCACAAGTATTTAGTTATCAGTAAAAAGTCCGAAGCATTTTAATACAAATCGAAATATGAAACACGTGATTTCCGTTTGAATATTTGTTTTTATTTTATAAGCAAGAAGTCGTCTGAAAAGATTAGATGACAGGCCCTCTTTTTAACAAAATTTCACCAATAAATATTAATTTTCTTGATTGAAGACCGCCCCTTTTCTACTTAATTTTGATCATTTAAATAATTTATATGTATCAGAGGTTCCCACCGACTTTTTCTTTATAAAATCTTTAAGTAATTAATTTTTACAGATTTCTCATATTTGTAGTTAAGTTTTAAGGTTGGGAAATCAAAGAATTGCTTAAAATGTTTATATATCGTACACTTAATCATAAACAGTCAAAACGATTTTGATAAATTTTTAGTTGGGCCTGTTTATGATTTAGTGTGCGATATGTATGCACAAGGTTTTCTACGTGGGAGATTTTATCAAAATCAGCAGGATTTATTATCTCTTGCTTTGGAATATGTAGTATATTGAATTACAAAATTTATACATGGACATAATTTTTTTTAAATTGTTTGCCTTTAAGTGAGTTTTAGACCTACCAGGAAAACATTTTGTCATGACATAGAAGCTATCGTAAACGTTATTATATACGGCGGGATTATTCTATTCGGCCACATTCAACCAAAAATCCCTAAAAAAAATTATTATTTTTTATTACCAAACTTTTTTGTAAAATAAGGTTCCACTACGGGGGTGGGTGTGGTTCGGTCGTACTTCAAGTGAACTACACCACACTTATTGGTTGTTAACAGGGGTGCCAAATAATGTTGGTAAGAAATCGGCATATTTTCAAAAAAAAAAAAAAAAAAAAAAAAATCGGCACTTTAATTTAAAAAAATCGGCAAACCAAAAATACCTATTTTAAATACAGTAAAACATTTTCAATAGAAAATGTGCAATACATATGTAAATCAAATACACATGGGTAACTCAAGATTTAAATTTAGTGCAATAACAATTTTAGAACTTAAAAATATAGTAAAAGAAATGAAAAACAACCCAGACTACTGCAAAATATCAACGAAAATTATACTTAATAACTGGCATATAATTGCGGAAAATATTTATAAAATAGTAAATAAATTACTGGAATCTGGAGAATTTCCAGAAAATTGGAAAGAGACAATGGTTACACCAATTGAAAAAGTGTCGAAAACAAGAAAAAAAAACCTGTGAAAAAATACTGGAAAAAGTCGTAAAAGAACAGCTTGAAAAAATATATTGAGAAAAATAATTTATTTTCAAAATATCAAACGGTAAATTATGGAATTAATCGGTGGAAGAATATAAAAGTCAAAAGAAAATTAATAGCAATATTTTTAGACTTTAAACGTGCGTTTGAAACAATTGATAGACAAATTTTAATACAAAAATTATATATGCACGGTATCCGGCAAAAGGAACTGGAATGGTTTAATTCATACTTGACAACCAGAAAACAATTAACTTAAGTAAACGGTATAAAATCAAATGTAATGGATAATGACTTCGGTGTTCCACAGGGATCTATTTTAGTTACAAAATTAAATAAGGAAATGCACCTGAATATTTATGTGATCAAAATAAATATGTAGGCGAAGTTCAACCATATGGACTGAGAAATGCCGATAACTTTAGGCTAAAAATGGCTACTACAACAGCTGGGCAAAAATCACTTTTCTACAAAGGACTTAAATTTTTTAATTCACTAACAAATGAAATAAAAAATAAAACTAATATTAATATTTTTAGAAAATATAAAATTTTATTTTATAATATCAATGTGAAATTTTAAAGTATTTTGAACACAGAATACCACAGAACTATCACGAGACGGAAGATATTGCGTTTTTGTTTGTCTCTTTTTAAGAAAGCTGCCCTTTTTCATTTCTCTTTGGATCATCTTTTATGCCGCAATACAATGAACACAAATTTATTTAGTTGACATTTATTTGCAAATTAACTTTTAAGTTTACCACAACACAAGTAAATAATATTTAAGTAAATAAATAACATTATAAAACAAAAAAATATTAATAAATACATTTTTTTTGCACAAAACACAACGTTTGTTGAACTAATGCATTTTTTTAACGTGGTCTGTGTTTTGCTATTTTTCTGTGATTTTGAATACTAATAAAACATACATACATAGAACAGAACAATTTAGCATTACCTTATGTTAATAGCACAAAAAATAGCATCAAATTCAATAAAAACAATTGTTTTACGAAAAAATTAGAATAAATTAGAAACAATAATTTATATGTATATTCTGTGCTTTAGGGTAAATTATTTTAAAGTTTTGTACTTTTTGTTATTATAGATACAAATGAGCTTGACATTTTTATTAAATCCTTAATTTTAATATCAGCATTAAAATAGTTTAAAATTTGAAATGACCTTTAGAATGAAGAATTCCTTGCAAAGATTAATTTTGCATGGTACATCAAAATTTTGTTTTATTAAGGTTGACTTGACTAAAAAATTTTCCAATTAGCAAAAGAATGTAAAGGCATCATAATTTGTACCATGAGAATTCTCTCTTTTAAATCTAAACTTTTTTGCCAAAAAGTTTGTAAATTTACTTGACTTTCTTACAAATGATTGGCTGTAGGATCTACCTGCATCATCCTCAATTGCGCTTATAAAATTAATTTTATAATTTAAGTTTTTTCATTAAAAGTGAATATGAATTTAGTTTGCCTCAACTTTTTTGTAAGTATCGATCTATTTCCAAACTCAAATATAAGGTACTTTATATTTTTTAATTTTACTTTTTTTCGTCTTTTAACTTTTGAAAAAAAAAATATTGATTTTTTTCTATTGTTTTTGATCAAGTTCTTTTATTCGTTACAATTGAAACATTTGCAACTAAAATGTGTGTTTGTTGGTTAAACATAACAAGCACTGCATATAATATAGAACAAATTGAACCCTTTTTTTTCTAAGTAGAAGCGCTGAATTAATAACACTATGGAACATTTTTGAGATTTTTGTCTGGGGGGTGAGAAATTCCAAGTCAGGGTGATGGTACTAGGTCAGTATAGTAAAACACTCAAAGGGTTTGGCGTTGGTATGTGTCAGTTTTTTTTTATGACATTTTAAATTTTTTCCTTATCTTGATGTTTTTTTGTTTATCATAACTCGAGAACCACTTGTCCGATTTTGCTAAATCAAACTCAAAAAAATTTAGAATTACAATTTCTTTAATCCGTTCATATAACGTTTTTCTTTATAATCAACAGTTTTGCCGGTAAAAATAAATTTGTGGAGAAAAAAAAATATTTTTTTGCCTAAAAATAGGCAATATTTATTAAAATAAATTTTAATTTTTAGGCAAAAAAATATTTTTTTTTCTCCACAAATTTATTTTTACCGGCAAAACTGTTGATTATAAAGAAAAACGTTATATGAACGGATTAAAGAAATTGTAATTCTAAATTTTTTTGAGTTTGTTTTAGCAAAATCGGACAAGTGGTTCTCGGGTTATGTTAAACAAAAAAACATCAAGATAAGGAAAAAATTTAAAATGTCATAAAAAAAAACTGACACGTACGAACGCCAAACCCTTTCAGGGTTTTACTATACTGACCTAGTACCATCACCCTGACTTGGAATTTCTCACCCCCCAGATTGGCTGTTGTACTGTGTAACAGTTCTCTCTTTTTAATGAAACAAGTATTTCAATGTTGTATTTAATCCATTACTGTGTTTTAGCTGTTTATCAAAAAATCGGCATTTTTTGAGCAAAAATTGGCAAATCGGCATTTTTAGAGGCAAAAAATCGGCAAAATGCCTGGGTTCTAATTCTGCCAGTCGTGATCGAGTACTTCCTCGATTCGAAAGCAATTTTATTTCAGTCGATACTGAACTAATCAAAATTATTTTTTCAGTATTGTGAAACTCAAATTAATGTTTTACAACACTAAAAAAATAATTCTGGAGTGAAGCTGATTATCACTTTTAAGGTTTTATATTCAAAATAAAACTTAGTTCTTAATGTTTCGCAAATTGTCGAATAAAACGAGTTCGCAGTATCTTTTACTTTTTAAACCATTTCCTTAACATTGCATGTTTCTATAAATCAGGGCTGTGGAGTTGGAGTCGGAGTTGAGGTTTTTTTGCCGGAGTCGGAGTCGTAGTACCCACAAAAACTCGCGACTCCGACTCCAAAGTTTTTAGGCAAAAAAAAATTTTCCAAAATAAAAATTATTCGAAATTGACGATGCAATATTTCAAATATCGATTTGAAATGTTTAAGAATCATTTTTATGCTATTTAACCATTTAAAAGCTAATGCATTAAACAAGTTAGAGTTCTATATTCGGATGTACCGAATCTTTGACACCCTCCACCAAGGGTAAGAATATATGAGAGCTATAAATTATTAAATAATCTTTATAAAACGGACGTCAGTATAAAAATTGGTTTCGGTTCAAACCAATTGTACGACAATCAGAAAGTGTTATGCTTTTATTTCTAGCAATTTGAACTAACTTTAATAATAAATCATGACAGTTTATGCCGAACTAAAATGATTTTCATTAGGGACATTTACATTATCCCATGGCAGCCTTGCCATTCATCAAGTTTTCCCTTTTTTTAAAGTTTTTTGAGATGCAAAAAAGTTTTAAATTTAAATAAAGTTCTTCAAGTTTTTTATAAGTACATAATTTAAAATTTGGATACAAATATTACGTGATGTTTTCAAGTTATTAAATGGTCTTATATTTTCTCTGTTCTTTATTACATATTTTAATTGTGTTTACTTCTTCGTAAAGATCCCAAATTTTTTTTTACATTCTGAAATATCTTTAGCACTAGATTCATATAAGTTGTCTGAAGTTAATGTAATAGGCCTTAGAGTTTATTCTTTAAAGTTTTATGTTGCACTTTTTAATGGTCTGTTAAAAAAGTTTGATTTTGATAACGACTTTCTTTAACTCGTTAAAGATCTTGCACCTCTTTATGTAATAAGAGGTAACCAATTGAGTATTTCTCAATTATGTGCTATTGTGGCAAATTTAGTCTATTTGAGTGATATTGAAGAAGTTAAAATGAATAGCTTGAGCTTTAATTTTTAGGAACATAATTAATAGAAAGAGCAAAATATTGAAAATTTTCGCGAGGGCGTATTCAAAATAAAAACATTTTTAGATTTAATTTTCAAATATTTTAAAATAAATGAATTCTATATACTTTTTTTCATTAAATTTTTTTACAGTAATGTAAAAAGCCTTACAACATGTTTTTGTTTTTTCTTTTAAAAATTTTGGCACTTTTGTAAAAAAAAGTTTTTTTTCAGAAATAAGAGGTTTTATTAAAAAAAAAAAATTATGGACTGATCATCACGAAATCCTGTATAGTGATTTCCGTTATTAAAATCTAAATGGAACAAATTTCAATACAGTAGTGAAATTTGTTTTAGCGCTTAAAGTGCTTTTCAGAAAGCTGCTTAATATGGGATCTTAGGACCGATAATCAGAAAATTGCATGGTATTATTTCTAGCCATATGGGAAAATTGGAGAGATAATAAAGACTTGCAATTTCAAATTTCGGTCTTGGACAATAATAATATTGAATTAGGAACGGAAAACTACAATGGCGAGTACACTGAAGAAAAAGATTTAAATTTAGTTGTTTAAAAATTCACATTTTTTTTAATTACATCAAGCCACATTTTGAAAGCTTTACAGCAGACCGCGAAAACATGTTGATAATCGCAAATGATGTTTATGTTATAAAAATGTGCATTTGTACGAATATTTTATATGAACCTAACATATTTTTTTTATGTCGATGATATACTTAAAAAATTACGTCCTAAAAGGTTCGTTACCTTCTATGGTACTGTTCCATGCCTTGAGACAAACAGCACCAAGTCCAACAACAAAAGGGGTGCTATTTTCCAAAAATAATAGAAGGCTAACAACATTTTTTTACTTTACGTTTCTCTTCAAAATGTGTTATATAAATTGTAGAACTAACAACTGAAGGCAGATCTGCATGTTTTAATAAACTATATAAAATTTTCCTGAGAATGATTTGTCTTAATAAATAAAACAAGACCAAAATGGCAGTGTCTGAATTTATGTATGTATATTAAAAACAAAAGACCCCACTTCACAATTTACAAAAAAGGACTGACCTTTGCCTCTATTAATATTGTGGTAAACAATACTAAGTACACTTGATGCCTTTAACGTCTAAGCCAATTGGACTTGGTGTTGTTTTCAACTTTTCTATCTCGAAAGCTACATTAGATAGGACTTATGGAAATTCACACATCTATAAATTCCAACAGTATAAAAAACGTTATTTGAAAAAGATGTGAATTGGTGTAGTTTATCTCTCCCCTACAGAACTATTTTTATATTTTTTAGCCCTGTTTGCATAATTTTTATAAATTAGTATAACCTTAAAAATATACTACAGTTCAATGATCAACTACGGATTGAAGCAAAACTCGTTTCTTTCGAAAGCTCGTAACAAAATTCGTTCGTTCCAAAATTAAATCCATTATTTTTCTATATTTCAGTTGGTTTAAATTTCTCAACTGTTGAGTTATAAGTCAAGAATGTCATAACACTTTAGAATTAAAAAAGGTTCAACTCATTTGGTCTATTTAATAAATTTAATAAAATATTTTGCAGCTTTCCTACTCATATGTTAGTAACTAGTAGCTTAAAGCTCAATGCGCGGCACGGCACGTTAGAATTACAATATCGGTTTGAAATTTTTACAGAATCAATTTCTTGCTATATTTAACCATTTAACAGGTACTAAATTAAAAAAGAGTTTAAAGTCAAATAAAAACTAGTCTCTTAAATAATGCTAGGTTAGAGTAGGAGTCGGAATCGGAGTCGGAGTCGGAGTCGGAGTCGTACTTAAAAAATTTCACCAAAAGGAGTCGGAGTCGGAGTTATAACTTTTTCTTAACGACTCCACAGCCCTGGTTTTTAGAAGTACATTATGGCACCTTTTACGTAAGTTTTTGTAACAAAATTGTCAATTTTAAAGGGTGGTGGTTCTACATTTTGATTGATAACTATGATCCAACTGATCGGATTTTGCTGGATTTAATTCCCAAACTGCTTAGGATAACTAGAAGCAATTTGACACCAATATTGAACTTTTGTTTTAAGTTTTGTTTTCGAAAGTGAGCGTATTTTCAACAGACGGACAGATGGACATGGCTAAATCGACTTATAATTACTCAAGAAATCAGGGGTATTAGATGCATAATAAAAAAGTTTCACATGGAATGACAAACTTAGTATACCCTCATTCACCAATAGTGGTGGAGTGTATAAAAAGAGTTTATAGTCAAATTAGGACCAGTCTCATATACATTTAGCATCAAGATTATAGTAAGAGTCGGAGTCGTGAGTCGGAGTCGGAGTCGCACTTAAAAAATTTCATCGTTTGGAGTCGGAGTTAGTACTTTTTTTCGGACGACTCCACAGCCATGCTATAAATATGGTTTTCATTTAAATTTTCCACTAACATTTTATCCTATGCATCCATTTTCATAAATTTTCTTGACAGTTGAAAGAACATATATCCCATTCTGGAAAGCAAAATATGAATCCTGGCGTCCACGCTTTGCATTTCAATATTAACGTCATTAATTATTTTTTAAATACAACAACAAAAATTTTGCAACAAACACATGATAACCTAAGCCTGCTATCGAAATGATCACATCACAGTTAAAAAGCTAAAAGGATAAAAAAGTACTGAAAAGAAAGCGGGGGTACTGCGGTATTTTTAATATGAAAAAGTACTGAAAAAAGTACCAAAGTACTGAATCTTTCAACACTGGCTTGTATCGACCTCGTTTCTTTTTCTCTTTCCTAAGTCTGCTTTCACACGTTTCATCTTTTGATGCTCAACTCTTTTGTTTTTAGGTGAGAGATGAAAGGGGGTTAGTACGGAGATGCCTGCACTCGGTCAGCACGCCTTGTGATTTTATTCGTTGGTATATGCACAACAATGGCTGCATGTAATTTTTTTCTTTTCTTTTTCTCTTTGATTCGCTGTTAATAAAATTGTTGTTGTTTTGAACCGAAAAAAGTTGAAACCGATTGCTGCGTGTGATTATATTGGCATCTTTAAAAGGAATTTGAACAGAAGTTGAGCATCAAAAGATGAAACGTGGAAATTTAGACTAAAAGCTCACAAGCAGGGTTGTCAGATTGATTTTGACCTTTTTCGCCAAATTCAATGTCAAAAATCGCCAAAGCCTTTGTTTTTTAATTTTTGACAATAAAATACATATTTTTAGAATTATTAAAAATATTTTTTATAAATTCTAAAAAATAAACTTGTTCAGTATCGCTTAAATACGCCAACAATTTAAAAATATTCGTCATAATATATGTTTTGTTTCATATTTATTTAGAACACAGTAAAAATACGTAGTGAACACAAAAGAGGTAAATGTTTACTATGAAATAGTTTATAGTAGTCTAAAACAGTAGCAACAAAAAAAGAATTTTTGCAGTTAGTATTAAACAAATATTGGATATACATTTGTATATAAGTTGCAGTTATCTAAAACGCTTCACTGTCAAGACTCCCTATTTGTCTTCATTTTTGGAATAGGTTGTGAAAGAATTACATTTATTCAATGGAGGTACAAAAGAAGTGCAACATGTACTATTTACATTCATATAATTTAAACCTCGTAATAACGCGTCTAGAAGTTCGTAATGCATTCTACTTCGAAGTCGAGTTTTTGTAGTGTTTATAATTGCAACACAGGCAATACTTGTTGAAATTACCAGCATATAAAGAACAGCCAAAGCAAGTTCCTTTAAATGGTACGTACCTGCCGTATACATGTAGCTATAAAATTTTGGGATAAATTAGATGAAATATCATCACTAAAACCCTCTTTACAATTAATAAGAGCTAATTTTTTCAAGTGTGTTTCGTAAACATCAAAAGGTACGTTAGGATTCATAAAAATCTTTAACAACAACGTTTTTTATCTAGAATAAAAGTAATATTTTTCCTTCTTTTTAATACAACGAATTTTAAAACAAATACATAGCTCATCAAAAATAGCCAACAAAATCGCCAACTATTTTTTTAAGTCGCCATGTCGCCAAATCAAAAATTAGGACGCCAAACAAGTTTGAAAATCGCCACGTTTGGCGGAAATCACCACATCTGATAACCCTGCTCACAAGTTGAGCATTAAAAGTTGAAACGTGTTAACCTAGACTTATCACAGGGTGCCTCAAAAATTGTCATAAGGTTCATGTATTTACTAAACAAGAATAGCTGATAACTACCACAATTTTACTTCCTAAAACAGCCATACATATTTATCCCCAACGGTTCTAATACTCACTAATCTCTTTATTTGTTATTGTCTTCCATTCTAAACAAAACATGTATTTTGATTGCACTTGACACTTGTAAAATTGTCACAATTGTATCTGACATCTATAAGTTGAATACAACAACAACAACAAAATATAGAACAAATAATTAAACAAGAAAAATACGAACAAGAAAAATTTAAGTAAAAACAATTTGTGGTGACAAAATAAAAAAAAGAACAAACGAAGTGCAATAAATCTTCATAAAATGTAGATTATTTAAAACGCACTTCCAAAGGCCAGAAAAATACAAAAAAAAAATAATTTTCTGCTTATTCATGTAAGAGCCGAAAAATATATTTATCTTTTGCTTGATTATCGTCAGTCATTTGATTTAAGGCAAGACGAAAAAAGTAAAAGATACATTTTAACATACTAAGTTGTGGGGGGAAACGTTCGACGAATAAGAAAAGTTTTACTTGAGAGGAACATTAAAACATTTTCGGTAAAAATGGCTTCAACAATGCAATTGGAATTTTCCCAAGCAATGTCAGATTTTAAAACCATGTTCCCCGACATGGATCGAGATGTTATAGAGGCTGTTTTAAGGGCCAATCAAGGAGCCGTGGATGCTACCATTGATCAGCTGTTGCAAATGTCCACAGATAATCAGGTGAGCTTTTAGTTTTTTTTTTTAATTTTTGGGAAATTTTAAATGGTTTTTTTTTTTAATTTAAAGAATGAAAAACTACGCAATGAGTTGGATGGCAACATTTCACCCCAAAAAAGCCTGATTAATTTGAGTGATAACGATGTGCCAGATTTAAAAGCCAAACAACAGCCTGCTACTGCTCAACTTATAGATGTCTCCGACGAAGTGGATGGTGTTAAGATTATAACATCTAGTAGTGAAAAACCTGTGCCCATGGCTTCAGTTTTACTTAATCTCAATACTAGTTCTCCCAATCACAGTACCGGAGCATCTCCTAAAGTTAGACCACCTCAAATGCAAAATAAAACTACTACACAAAGTTCTAGTACCCCCAAAAGATCGGCTCGTTTGCATCATAATACAAATAAACGTTGGAATCCACCCATGCTTTTACCTTTGCCCACGGGATTTCTGCGACTAAATCCCATTAGTTCCGGTAGCAATACAATTGCTTTGCCATATGACCCAAATCGGGATTTCGATTTGCCCGATGAACAATTTGCCATGATGCTACAAAATGAGGAGTTTATGAATCAATTGCGTTGGAATCAAGAGTTTATGAACGCTTTGGAAAAGGAGCAATCTGGCAAGGGAAAGGGAGCAGAAGTTGAAGCTGACTTTAAGGAACGTCTCAAACATATGGGTAAAGTTTCGCGTAAGAAATTTTTACAAATGGCCCGGGTATTTACCTGGCAGAGGAACAAAAAGACTACGACAGCTAAACAAATCGATTCGCTGCCCCTTAAAGAAGAACCCAGTGATGATGAGGAACATCATCACCATCAACACAAAAAAAATTCTAATGCTGAACAAACTCATACACAAACTCACTCACAAAGCCAGCAACGCAAGTAAGTTTAATGTAAAAGTAATAAATACTGGTAGTTGTAAAAATAAGAAAAAAAATCTCTTAATTATATTCAACGAACAAATACAAAAATCTCCCCTTTAAAAAAAATTATAGATAAAATATAAATTTTTAAGATATAAAAGATAATGATTATACTTAAAGTTTTGTTATCTTATTGTTTATAATATGCTTTATCTTAGATTTCTTTTTTCAACACTATTATTTTTTATTATATTTGTTTATTAAGATGCAGGACATTTAAATATAAGCTTAAAACGATTCAAATCTTTTGATTTTTTTTTCTTTTTACCAATTCTTTATGTTACATACTGCTTATTATTAAAGTTTTGGGTCTCAGAAATCTTCAAACACCAAATAAAAAAATCCGAAGAAGCCTATTGAAATTAAATTTTTTTTTAATATTAAGCTTGAAAGTAGACTATTACAAAAAGGGAAAGTTTAATTTTATACTAACTCTTCTTTAGTATTTAAAGCAACTCTAAGCTAACTAAAATGTTCAAACCAAAATGAATCTCTTACTTCCTTTCGCTTGTTCTACAATATATAAAAAGAAGACCAAATAGTATTGCAAAATACATAAATGTTAAATCTTAAAGTAAAATCTCTTACTTTTTCTTCATTTTTTATCTCAAAAATATCATGCAATATTTTAAACTTAAATGAAGAAAGTAAATTATACGGGCATATTCAAGAAATTGAAATGAAGTTGAATTGAAATCGAATGACATTTTTAGGTTTATTATTTGCAAAATAGCCGTATTTTTTCCTCTTTTTCAGAGCTGTTCTTGTAAAGATAATTGGTACTCAAAGTTTAAAGTATATAAAAAGGAATATTTTTATGAACATTCATTACATTTGTTTGACTTTAAATACACTTCATTTTGAAAATGTAGTGTAATCCTTCCCTTAATTGTAAGAACCAATTAGAGTGTTTAACCATTCAATTTCATTTATCTTTATAACCAAAGTCTATTAATTAATAATATTTTTTTTTTTTTTGTGGATTCGGCAATTCATTGAAAACGGTATTTAACCCATCTTGAAAACCATTTTTAAAGCATTCTTAGTCCACTTTCGAACTGTCATATAAATCCGATCATTGTTAGTCAGGCAAAAGTCTATCTTACAACTCTTCTGTCATATAATGATAACAAATTTTGTGAAATATCTATGTGGTTTTGTTTATAGTAGGAATTTTATTACATCTCCTTGATCTAAAAGTATTACCTTATCATTTGACAATTATTTTGCAGCAATTTCTAAATGCTGTAATATGTTTAAGACACTTTCTAGTAATAACAACTCCGTTTCAGAAAATGTTTCTAAATGTAGGACTAAAAAAAATTTTGATAGCATAGATAAAAACGTTTAATAGGCTTTTTACACTGATCAACATCTAATACCCTTTATACACTTGCATACATTTCGGAGGAACGCATGGAAGATGTTGAAAATGTGAAATACGCGTTCACACTTGAAACATCTAACATCTACTATCAAAAAAAAAAAAAAAAAAAATGTCACCATTTCCGAAAATAGACTTTTATTTATTTTAAATACTTTTTTTCTACAAAAGTGTCAAAATTTTAAAAGATAACGCCAAAATGTATTTTGAATTCATTTTGCTTAATAATATAAAAAAAATTAAGCAAAATAAGACTTGCAAAATTGGAAAAACTTGAGAGATAGTAACGCTGATTTCAAAGCAAATGTCATTTTGTTAGTGATGCCACAATAATAATAGAATTTATTGCCACTTTTTTAGTGATGGCACTAAAATTATCGGAAAATGTAGAATGGAATACAATGAGATAGAAAGAAACATTTTAAAAATATCTTGATTTTTAGCTCTATGTATTTCTTTTGGGAAAATTTCAACATCTTCGCAAATTAATGTTAGATGTTAAATGTTGACAAGTGTGAAAAGGCTATAAGTTATATTATTATTGTGGCATCACTAACAAAAAGGCGTTTTTTTTTTTTTAAGCAGTGTTACCATTTGTCCAGTTTTTCTCTTTTTTGCAATGTTGTTTTTGTTTAATATATTCACCCCTATCGTGAATAACAAGTGGAATTTTTGTTCCCATTAAATTTTCATTCCCCTTGAAGGGAAAAAAGCAATCGTGAATCTCATGATAAAAATTTTTCGCGCTATGGGCACTGGTACACGTTCAATATATATTGTGATATTTGGATCGCGATCTATATTGATGGATCACATAAAATGAGGCTTTCCTGCGATATTGATCGCGATCCATCAATATTGCATGCTACACGTTCAATAAATATCGTGATACTAGAAATATCACGATATTTATTGAACGTGTAGCAGTGCCCTATAAGTTCAAGTGAATGTAAAAAAAAAAAAAGATTAGAAAATTAAAAATCAATGAAATTTTTGTTTAAATTTTATGTAGTAAAATATTTTCCAAAATTCTGCCACCAGTCTTTCACAAATCCGGCGGCAATCAACCTGTTGTTTTGCATTTTATTAACGGATCTAGCCCTTAATATTCGATTTATAGGAGGAACTACTAACATCCATTTTCTATTCCCTAGCAAAAATAAAGTGAGAAAATATAAGGGAAACGTGAACAAATTACGAGGGAAAAAACTTTTCACGATAAGGGGAATTTATTCCCGTGAACAGTTTTTCACGTTATTATTCTCCTTTGAATTACCTTTTTTTCATGGGAGTTGTTCAAGATCGCAAATATGTGAAAAAGGGAAAATAACGAGGGAAAACTTATTCACGATAGGGTGATTATTTTCTTTTTTAAACAAATTGAATTTCAAATACATTTTTGTGTTTTCTTTAAAAATTTTGACAATTTTGTAGAAAAAATGGTTGATGTTGATAAGCTTTGATAAATGTGATATACCCAAAAATGATAGATATTCGAAAATTCCCAATTCTTCGCCACTTAAAACCCAATTTTTCGTCCAAAAAATTTGGTAAGATGGTTAGTTTGGACCATATTTAATCTTAATACCAATATAATCCTGTATGTGATGGAAAACGATTTTAAATCTATAATGTCGTTGTCAGTATCAGGCCTGTTCTGAAAATCACGTGCTATGAAATCTCATGTTTTTAAAACACTGTTTTTGCGTTTATCGGTGTGCTGTGAAAAACACAGAAATAGAGCACAACAGTATCAAACATGTGATTTAAAAGGCACATGTGATTTCAATTAAAGTGATTTTCAGAACAGGCCTGTATCTTTAAATATTGATTTCTAAGACATTTATCATTTTTCCTGTCTATATTCTTTCACATTTGTTGTTATAATAATATGTTAATTGAACTGTATTTTAAACAAAATATTAAGACCATAGTTCAGAAATGGAGACACTCAAAATTCATCACACCTTTTAAAAACGATAGTTTTAAAATTAATCGATTTTCATCACATACCTGAATAAGATGGTTTATGAGCACAAAGACCCTCTTCCGGAAGAAAGCTTGTATGGGGGCTTTAAGAAATTGTACCAAATTTCATTAAATTATCTCCAAAACTTCGACCTGTTCTTTGCGCACTAGGTTAACATGGATTACCAGCCAGAAGGACGAACGGAAGGACATCGTTAGATCGACTAAGAAAACTTTCTGATTGCTATACTTAAAAGTGATATTTCTAATGAAAAGTGACTTACTTTTCTTTTTAAAGTTTTACATTTCTGATTAAAACTTCTGACTGGAAATAAAAAAAGGAAATGTTCTGCTAAAAAGGTGAAATTTATTTTTAAAGCATGACTTTTTTTTAATAAAAAGTAACTTTTTCCAATAACAATTTTACATTTTTGGCAAAAACGTGACTTCCTAATAAAATCTCCTTTAAGATAGTTATATTTTATCTTTATCGCAAAATACGTTTTTTTAATCATTTAAATAAAACTACTACGCCTGCTTTATTTTATGTTTATATTTTATTTTAAAACAGAACCTTATATTGCATATAAGGAGGCTTAATTATTAGTGTATAATTTATTTTTAATAATGTTTAGTGCAATAAAAATACATACAAAATATTAAATTAGCTTTAACATGATAATTATCTCTTAATTGTATATTTTTTATAAATTGTTTTATTTGTTAGCAGTTTGAATTGTTTTGTAAAGTAATTTATACAATGTAATAATTTTCAAAATAATAATTGAAACCACAGTAAAACTTTTACGCCATTGGAAAATACAGCTAGAATAGAAGGTTAAAATTAAAAAAAATCTTATAGAATAAAATATATAACCTTAAAGTTAACCTAACCTAATCTAACCTTATAAAAATACTTTCTTAACAGTTTCATACATAAATATGAATACATTTTGTTGTTGTAGAACTTATACGAAAAGTATTACAAGAATGATATATTCTGTTTAATTAGAGCCTTCCCTTCTAGTTGTAATCCTCTATATAAATTTAATACAGAATAAAAATTTACATACAATAGATTTTAAATTATTTTTGGAATATTGTTTTTATAATTTAAATAATGTGATATGTTTATTCCGAATAATTATTGTATATTATTTTATAAATTTATTTTAAAAGTTACTAAGTTGGAGCATAATTAAAACGAAACTATGTATACCCTGAATAGAAAATATCCGAAATATTTCTTAATCATACCTAAAGAGAAAAATAAAATACTTAAATGCAATTAAGACAAAAAAGCTAAAAATTAAAAGAATATAACAAAATTTTTAATTATTTTTCAATTAATTTTATTGCTAGGACTAGTCGTGTAGAACAGTGTATAAAAAAATTAAAAGTATTGAGTTTTGAATTTACTGCCTGGCCCACGATGTCGACAAGACATCAAAATCAAATTTTATTTTTTTTTTTATAAAAAAAATTTAAACATAAAATTTGTTTTATATTGAACAAAAACTGGCCCACGATGTCGACAAGACATCAAAATAAAATTTTATTTTTTTTTTTTATAAAAAAAATTTTAACATAAAATTTTTTTTACATTGAACAAAAACTGTTTTATAAAGATTCATTTTAATGATTCGAATACAAAGCCTTGATCAAGGCGATTCATTACAGGTAATCTCGGTCCTACAACAAGTACAACTCGTACAAAAACCACAAGCAATTTGTTTTTGTAAAATCATTGAACAAAAAACAGAAATAAAACCAAACAGAAACAAAGATAATAAACAAAATACTGACATCCAACAATGATAAAGCTGAAAAAAAAGTTATAAGCAGGGCTTTCAAGACCACCTGTAATGAATTCGCCTTGACCTTGATTAATCATTTTGAAATGTGACTTTTTAAAGCTGTCGAAGGAAATTTTTGCGGTTAAAATGTGAATTTTCTATCGAAAAGTAACTTTAAAAAATTACTAGCGGAGTTCACGGTTTGCTATTGTAGACCTTGTACGTCTTGTAACTGTTGATTTAAAACACAACAGCAACAAAATGCTCACATTTTAAATTTAAGTATTGTAGATAGTAAATTTAAAATGTATGTATGCATTTTGTTGTTGTCGGGTTTTAAATCAAGATTTACAAGGCCTGCAAGATGAACAAGGTCTACCATAGCAAACCGTGAATTTCGCTCTTATTTTGTTTCGAAAGTAAAAATATATCTTCACTACTAAAAAGCGATAAAAAAAGTGAAATGGGATTTTCCTTAGTGAAAGTTAATTGTCTGTTTAAAAGTAGCTGAAAGAAGTAAGAAGGTACATTTCTTAGTGAAAAGCAAGGCGAATCCACTAGAAGGTGAGGTCAACTCTATAACAACACTGCTTTTGTTGTCCGATTGTCAAAAATATTGCAAGTAAAGAAAAACGTTTGTTTACAAAAAGAAAAAGAAAAACTGTTGTTTGTATCAAACTTTGGCGACTTGACCACCGAAAAAATCCATATGTTGACTTGATCCCACCTTCTAGTGAGTTCGCCTTGAGGGAAAAAGTAACTTTTATAGTAAATAGTGACTTATTAAGTAAAAACTGGGGGGAAAATTACGGCATTCGATATCGATCGAAATTTCAATTTAAATTGTATTGTAATTTCGATCTATATCGAATGCCATAATTTGCCTCCTGACTTTATTTAAATCTTATATTTTTTAATGACATGCGACATTTTAAATGAAAAGTAGTGGTAACTTTTTTTAGTGAAAAGTGTTTAAAATGTACTTTTTTGTAATGAAAAGTAATTTTTTTTTACAAAATTTGACTTTTCAGCAAAACGTTACTTTTTTAATGAAACGTGAATTATTTTAGTGAAAAGTGAAATTTTTTAGTGAAGAACTATTTTTTTTTTTTTAGTGAAAAGTGACTTTTTATTGAAAAGTTGACTTTTATGAAAACGTAACGTAACGTTTCTAAAGAAAACTTAATTTTTATGATATAAAAAATAACTGGTGAAAACGTGACTTTTTGATGAATTTGTTGCAAGTCTCAGTAAAGCTTTGTTCACAATGAAAGCAACAATTTCGTTTTTTCTTTTATTTTATTTCTTCCCAAAGTATTTCATATATTTTCCTTCCATTTTTCAAACAAAACTGTAAGTAAAATTTTTTAAAAAGTTGAGTCAACTTCTACTTCAGCAACATTTTGTATAAAATTGCATGAAAATTTTAACGGTTTCTTTATATACATAAAACGTGTGTGGTTGTTGCTCTATTATGAACACCAGTAAAAATGTTGCTGCCTATTGTGAACGTTTTTTTTTTAGCAAAGTGTGTTTGCGTAAGATTTTTGAGTTATTTAGTTGAGTACAACGATTTCAAATGAAATCATCATTAGCCTAATTTACATTTAAAACTATAAGAAATTTTAAAATATTATTTTTGTTTAAATGAAAGTTAACTGTACGAAATTTGCGTTCGAAATCATGGGACAGGCAGTAAATTTGTCTTTTTGTATAAAAATTTAAATCTACAAAACTTTAGACTGAAATTGGTAGTAAATGAAAATATTTAATCAGCGTTTAAAAAAACTGCAATTCCCACTTCTTCATTTGCCATTGGCCAAAAAAATTGTTGATTTTACTTCTGATTCATTATATGTAAACAGTCGTTGTCAAACCAACTCAAAAAGCGCAAACACAAATTATACAAATTTTCTTTTTTTATTCGACAGTTTTGGGGTTAGACTGCAGCTTTTTAAACCCTGGATTTAATATTGAGGTACTTCTTTTAATAGAATTCCTTAAAAGTTGTTGAGAATGGAAACAAACAAGGCAAATTCACTACAGGTTCGAACCAATTCATTTTCGTTTTACAATGTTTAGTTAGAAATGGTTGACATTTTAAGTCGTAAACACTAACAATGCAATGCAAAAAGCCTTTGTTGTAGTATTGCCGCTACCTGTAGTGAATTCGCCTTCGAAACAACTAACCATGTAGTTGTCTTATTAAGTAAAGTGGCACAACATAATTACTGATAACACAACGGAACAAAATTGAACTTTTTTGTGTTGATTGGAAGTTTGATGCAATTTTTTACTAATTTGAGGTCGCTGATTTCAACTCTAATCTCCGTTTTTCTCCATCAGTTCACATTTTTAAGTTACAGCTACTAACTGTATTTTAGACTTTTGTCCAGAAATTCAAAGTTCAAAAAATCATAAATTTACTCTTCATTTAGCGATTTTCAAAAATCTTCCTTTTTTTAAAGACTTAATTGTTAGATTTGAAAACCAATATAATTTTTGAAAATCACCAAAAAAAAATGGCTGAGAAATGGGTGTTTACGTAAAATAAATGAAAAAAAAAACACTAAACAAAATTACAAATCTTGTATTTAAAACAATCATGAAAAATACAAAACGGGAAAAGTTAAAGTATTATTACTTTCACATAAAGTCACATTACCTATAACAAGATATACGGCCATGTTCTGGAAATCGAAATAACGCGAAATTCCAATCGATGAAGATTTTCAGTTGAATTTTTTCAAAAACGAACGTAGCTTTTCCTGATTTCAAAAATAGTATAGGTAGAGGAAAATGGTCCTTCACATTATGTGGTATATAAAAGGAAATATCTTTTAATGAACTTTGAACACGGGAGAGTTCTAAAAATTTATTCCATTTCAATTTCACGTGATTTCGATTTTTAGAACATGGCCGATAGATCATAAAAATCGACGAACGCGTTTCCTTTTTGTTCACAATTAAGCGAAGGTACCTCATTTTTAGGTTGAGGAAAAAACCTTCATAAATAGAATAGCAGCAAACACACACTTAAAAAAAGTTTTATTTTTGTATGAAAATCGCGATTTTTATTTACTAAGTTTTCTTAGTAAATTGTTAACAAAATCAAAAGTTATGCACCGATTACAATAAAATAAAGCTAATTTTATTCGAAATATATCAAGCCAAGGTATATTTACACAAGCTAAACTCGTTGGCCCATATGTTTGTCAGCTGTTTACCCCTAGTTGGAACCCAAACGTCAAATTTCGTGTATATGAGCCAAAATTTGTACATGTGTGCGTTAAATTGTTTTTGTTTTATATGAAGAAAATTTTGACAACTCGGTTCCTTTTATAGAGCAGCATGTCTACACTCCCAAATGAGTCTACCTTGTGTAAATATACCTTGTATCAAGCTAAATGTTTTTAAATCAAAACTGTGATTTTTGAATTTTTAAAAAATAAATAAAAAAAAATTTTTCAAAACTTCAACAATATCTCTGAGGCTTCTAGGCAAATTAAAAAGCATTGTATGCACGGCTAAAGGATAATATCGTTGCCGAATTTTGAATTTTTTTTAACTGAATATGGTAAACCGTTTTCCAGTAATTCAAATATATGTAGCGGAAATGTTTTAATTTTGGACTTTGTACAGATTTGGTATCAGCGTCCCAATTTACCCTAAAACACTCAGTTCTTAGTCAACAAAAAACCTTGTTCCCTTGTGTAGTTTACAATTAATATCTTACATTAAAATCAAAAACTTTCCAAAAACTTGTACATGTAGCGTTAATTAAAAATACAAAATTCAATTACAATCTTTACTTGGAAAATAAAATAAATTTTTAATAAAATTATCTCTGTTCCAGTATTAAATAAATTTTTGACCCCACATTGAAAAAAAAAATATTTAACAATTATAAAAAGTTTTATGAAAAAAATTGAACAAACAAATTTCTCTTTTTAATCCTTTTACAATGAAAATTATTATATAAATTTGTAAATATAGGGGTTACATTTTAGTAAGTTTTTCGTGAGAACACTTTCTTCTAAAATTACTAAAAATTCTATTATAATATCACCTGTAATACTTACCTTACGTTTAAAATAACATTTAGGAACATGGGAATTATAGAATAGAACACTTTCTAAAGCACTTTTTAGCTAATTGCAAATATCTGCCCAAAATAGTTTATAAATAATTATGGCGTTTTCTTTTCTGAGTAAAATTCTGCATTTATTCTGCCTTTTACTTTTTTTATGTTCTTTTCTGAAAAACATGTGTTCTTTTAAAAGTGTAAAGCGTTCTTTTCTGATGCTACATGTTCAACACTCCTTTTAATTAAAAGGGCATGGGTGCAGCACTAGATCAAGGCGAATTCAGTACAAGGTGGTGGCAAGTTTCGAGCCGTAAACACTAACAATGCAATACAAAAAACACCTGTTGTTTCTGTTGGCTTTGGATTATTTTAGTCTTGCCACCACCTGTAATTGAATTCACCTTGCGCTAATTGTACTTTTTTGTTTAATGCCGAAATTTGTGTTCTTTTTTAAACGTAAAATATGAAACACTTCTTAAAAATTAGGGGTACATTTAAAAATGTTGCCAAGTCACATGTAACACTTTTGCAACAATTTTATTTTGAAAAGAAAATGCCATTACACAATGTACATATTATAAAATTATATTATCAGCTTGTTCGTCATTTTCTCAGTTTACAGTTGCTTGGTGTTTTGGTTTAAATCGGAACTTAACCTCAAAATGCTTTTCAAATTCACTCATTTGACACTTACCATATTATAGGATATCATTTTTAGGTTTGTCACCGGTTTAAGCAACAAATTTAAACTTTGACTTTTAACCCTAAATATTAACCTTAAAATGGTTCAAGTTTTTTTTAATTTGTTATAAATTAAACTTTTTACCTTAAATAATAACCTTAAAGTTTTTCTTATTTATAATGTTTTTTTTTTTAATTTGTTACAAACAGTTTGTAACTTATAATTTAAACATGAAATGTAACCTTTAAATCCACTTAAAACTTCAACCGCAAAGGCTTAAGGTCAAAGTTTGTTGCATTAAAAATACATAAATATTACTAAGGCCCGTTTTCAGAACTTATCGATAGCTAAAGATAGGATTTTATCGGCCGTTTAAAAAGTGTTCAATTATTACAACTTAACTTTAACCTACCAGGTAGGATGAAACTTAATTTACTTTATCGCTCACTTTAGGTTTAAATAAAGTTTTAATAACAGAACACTTTTTATAACGCCGGTTAAAGTGTACTTTTAGCTTTCGGTAAGTTGCGTCTTTTTTTGTGGATTTCAAACAAAGTTTAAAATTTATTTCGCACAATTTCAAAGTGAAACTTGTTTTGATATAAAATTTTACCTCTAAATTCACTTAAGCCAAAGTGACTTAAGTGCATTTAGGGTTAACAAGTTAGAGTGCTATATTCGGCTGTGCCGAATCTTTGATACCCTCCACCGACAGTTCGAATGTTTAAGGAATAATATCTGTATGATGTCTTTTTATTATTATTATCTTAAACTGTGACGATTTGTTATTAATTATGGTTTTAGGAGACTAAACTGTTTTCCGGGAGTAGGGCATATATGGGGCCTAGGGTAAATTATGTACCGATCTTCACGAAATTTCACGGTATCATTTATAGTCCTATAAAATTGTGACGAGCCAAAATTTGTTATGATTGCATTATTTTTTACGGTTTTAGGCGTACTAAACTGTTTTCCGGGAGTAGTGTTTATATGGGGCTTAGGGTAAATTATGGACCGACCTTCGCGAAATTTTACAGTGTCATTTCTAGTCGAATAAAACGGACTTGTGCAAAATCTTATGTCATTCCGTGCATTTTTGCATCATTTATGTTAGTTTTTGTAACAAAATTATCAAGTTTTTGAAGGTGGTGGTTCCACATTTTGATTCATAGCTCTGGTCCTACTGAACCGATTTTGCTGAAATTCAATCCCAAACTGCTTAGGATAACTACAAGCAATTTGACACCTAGTTTGTTTATTTCTTTTGAGTTTTTCGAAAGTGAGCGTGTTTTCAACAGACGGACAGACGGACAGACGGACAGAAGGACAGACGGACAGACGGACAGACAGACGGACATGGCTAAATCGACTTAGAATTTCTCAAGCAGCCAGAATATATATACTTTATGGGGTCTGAGATGAATAATAAAAAAGTTTCACACGGAATGACAAACTTAGTATACCCTCTTCACAACTAATTGTGGTGGAGGGTATAAAAAGAACATTTATCAGCAGATCTTATGATTTAGAATAGAAAATTGGAAATTAAGTTTAAGTTTATGTCATTGTTAGCAAAGCTTAAAAGTCATATAACATTAAATTTTGAAATAATGTTAATTTAAAACTTTAAACTCCTTACAATTTAAAAAGAAACCAATCCATAATTTAAATAAACTAATAAAAGCTTAATAAAATAAAACGTATTTTAACACAAAAATTATATAATTTAAGTACATTTTAACCTTAAACATACAAAAAAGAAAAATACTAAAAAAATAAAAATAAAATCCAAACTCATAATATAACTTAAATAAATTAGATAAAAGTTTAAATATATTATTATCATATCATTATAAGTTATTTAAATGCCTGTCTTCTGGTTTTAATATGATGACATTCATTTTTATTTTAAATGCAATTTCATAAAATTAAAAAAAAAACCAAAGAATCTTTTAGAAATAAAAATTTACTTGAAATACTTTAATTTCTATAGAAATAATTCCTTTAAAATATATTTTATAAATTAAAAATAAAAAGAAATACGAATATATAAAAATGCTAATTAATGAATATACCTTAAATATAAAAATAATTAAAAATAAAAAAGAAAAATAAAATAAATAAAAAGCGAAATGATGAGCATACAAATATTAAACTAATTTCTGTTTATTTCGGGTCAAAAAAAAAAGGGTTAAAGATTAAATATGGATGGACCTGACAATAGAAACTTTAGGTGTTTTGTAAGATTTAAAGAAAACTTTTCAAAGGTAAGTCATGTAATAAAATACAACAATTGTATTTTACAAGGACCCAAAATAATAATTATGCAAATTTTTCAGGTACAAAAAAATTGGTACTTTTAAGAAATATTGTATAAAAATTGGTTTTTACAATGAATATGAATTAATGTAAATAAATATCTGTTGGACATAACTAGGGCAACCAAAAAAAAAAGCAAATGCTTATTTTTTGGTTTACAAGATAGAAAGATTTTGATTGAACACAAATTCCGATCATAAAAAAACAACGAAAATGAGCTATATTTGTTAGGGCTTATTTTTGCTTATTTTGGCAATACAGTAGACGCTCGCAAATTAGAACCGCTTTGTTTTTGAGGCAATTCTAATTTCTGAATTATTCTAATTTCTGGACGTTTTTATTTCGAATAGAAAATAAAAATTACTTAAATTTTTTTTGATAAAAACAAGAAAACAAAACGTAATTCACTCCAATACATTAAATGTATTTTTTAAAATTAAAAATACCTTGTCGTTTCTTATACAGTAGACGCTCACAAATTAGAGCTTTCAGTAATTCGAACGTCCAGAAATTAGAATCAGTGTTTGGAATACATTAAACGCTCTAAAATTCGAATTTATAGTTCTAATTTCAGAGCGTTTTTTTTTTTTTTGTTATTTGAACACAAGAAATCCGCAATTTATTTTTATTCTGTTTGAACATGTAAAACTAAATAGGGGAATTACCAAATTTTAGATATGTTTCCTTATTTGTTGTTTTTTTGTCGCATTTATATATATTTGTGGCTAGTTTATTTGTGAAATTCGAAACATGTGTACATATTTTGGAAGTCTCTATTAAAAAGTGAAAGTGTAGCATTCGAAATGTCAAATAAACGTAAAAAAACACTTTATCATTGGAAACGAAGGTCAAAATATTAGAAAAGCTTGACAAAGGGTTTGAAGGGAATATTAATGTTACGACATCTTCAATCAGCTATATCAAATCACATAGAACAGCAATATTAAATGCTGTTTTCAACACATATCAGGAAGCAAGCAATAAATCTTTGCACAGCGCTGAATACCCAAATATGATAAGTCGTCTGTATGAGTGGTTTAAAGAGAAAGCTAAAAAATATTTAGAGAGGAATATCCCTATAAAGATGAAAGTGCATTCCGTGGAAGCAATGGATAGTTTTCCAAATATAAGAAACGACACGGTATTTTTGATTTTAAAAAATACATTTAATGTCAATCAAATAAAATTGAATTAAAAAAAATTTAAGTAATTTTTATTTTTTATTCGAAATAAAAACGTCCAGAAATTAGAATAATTCAGATATTAGAATTGCCTCAAAAACAAAGCGGTTCTAATTTGCGAGCGTCTACTGTATTTGGAAAACTATTCATTGCTTCCACGGAATGCATTTTCATCTTTATAGGGATATTCCTCTCTAAATATTTTTTTAGCTTTCTCTTTAAACCACTCATACAGACGACTTACCATATTTGGGTATTCAGCGCTGTGCAAAGATTTATTGCTTGCTTCCTGATATGTGTTGAAAACAGCATTTAATATTGATGTTCTATGTGATTTGATATAGCTGAATGAAGATGTCGTAACATTAATATTCCCTTCAAACCCTTTGTCAAGCTTTTCTAATATTTTGACCTTCGTTTCCGATGATAAAGTGTTTTTTTTACGTTTATTTGACATTTCGAATGATACACTTTCACTTTTTAATAGAGACTTCCAAAATATGTACACATGTTTCGAATTTCACGAATAAACTAGCCAAAACTATATATAAATGCGACAAAAAAACAACAAATAAGGAAACACATCTAAAATTTGGTAATTCCCCTTTTTAGTTTTACATGTTCAAACAGAATAAAAATAAATTTCGGATTTCTTGTGTTCAAATAACAAAAAAAAAAAACGCTCTGAAATTAGAACTATAAATTCGAATTTTAGAGCGTTTAATGTATTGCAAACACTGATTCTAATTTCTGGACGTTCGAATTACTGAAAGCTCTAATTTGTGAGCGTCTACTGTATCGGCTTTTTTTTTTGCTTATTTTGCCATTTTAAGATAATTTTTCATTTTTTCATACAAAAAAAAACTTATTTAATAAAATTTTGCAAAAATCGTTATTTTTTTTTTATGTGCAACTTTTTTTTTTAAATACTAAAAAATCAACCATTTCTGTGCTGTAACAACTCTGGTTAAAAAAATCGTTCAACGTTATGGTACGAATCGGTCCATAATTTAATATAGCCCCCATACAAGCTGCTATCCGGAAGAGGGTCTTTGTGCCTACTATCAAACCAATTTAAGACATATGTATATAGATCCATATTTATATGGACACTTAAGGTATGGATTTTTAAAAAAAAATAGGACCACGAGGGGAGATAGGGTCAATTTCTGCCCATCAGTAACTATTTAACCGATTTTAATGAAATTAAAAACATAGATAGATCTCTATTCATATAACCATACACTCTTGAAACTTGTTTTTAAATACTGTGGTGTTGGGTATCATACGGTCGGGCTTGACCGACTATACCTTCTTACTTGATTTGTATGCAACTCTGTCTTAGCGGTACTGTAACGTACCTTTTTTAGTGTTATGTATAATTTTTATGTGTTTATGTTTTTAGTATTAAGCCTTTTTATCAACTTATTTAATTATTTGCTTGTTTAAGTTCTTTTCTCTCGAAAATTTCATAGCTGTATCCTTACGATCAAATTCCTCAGTCTGTAACGTCTTATTTCTTTTTAAATATAGTTTTTGTATAAAGTAACGTCTGTTAGTTCCTCTTCTCTCTATTTTTGGCATAGTAACGTCTTATTTTTGGCTTTTTTAATATAGTTTTAGCTATTAAGAATTTCTCTGTATATAAATATTGTTAATTTCTGCAAACTTTGGGGTTTTACACGAAGTTGTAACAAAATTGGAAACAAAAAATCTTTTATTGGTCTTCTAACTTGGTGCCTTTCAATTCCATTCAATTTGCAATACACTCTCACTTTTTTACTAACACAATCACACTTTTTAAATTGACAATGAGATGGCTTTCAATTTCACCTGTCCATTTGTTTGGCAATTTTACTTTCAATTTAACAGCTGATTACATATTTGTCTTTATAAATTGTTTTCTTGATGAATCTTGAAAGTAAATTGCTTACAAATTGAATGCAGCCTACGTCACAGCTTTCAATTTATGTAAATTTTGACAAGCAGTATATGTAAAAGACTATCAAGAACAACTTGATCGTGTGGCCGCAGGGTAAGTGAACATAGTTATGGACCGTAAGAAAAATGTCCCGTGTTCCAGGGGATATAGAAGACAAAGTAAATAAAAAAATTAAATCAATTTCATTACAAAATGAAGGATTTTCGGTATTAAAAGATATTGGTGATAATTTTGAGTCCAATCGTATAAAATATACCTCAGCGCAAATACTCAATTTTAAATATGCTCCCTCAACATCTGTAGACGTAGGAAGAACTTTTTCTACGTATAAGAACTTGCTGACTCCAAACAGACATAGTTTTCTTTTCGAAAATTTATTGCATCAACTTATAATTTACTATAACAGCGTATTAAACGAATTAAGTGGAAAATTAACAAGTTTAAATTGCTTTTTTTTAGTTTTAACAGCTTATTTTCATGTTTTTAAAGGCTTTTTTTAAGAGCTTAAAACGGTTTTTTTAGTGCTTTTTTTTGGTTGCCCTAGACATAACTATTATATTCAATTAATAACTGTCTTATTGGTTTTAATTAGGGAAACCGAAATTATGCTCTAAAAAGTGTTTTATGCGCATTTAATTTGCATTAAAAGCTTTAAAAAATGCTCTAAAAATTTGTCAAAATATGCAAAAAAAAAGGCTTATTTGAAACAAAAAAAAAAATATTCAACAATTTAATAATATTTGCATTTAAAAAAACACAAGTAAAAAATTTCATCAAAGTGTTTTTTAGGGGAATTTTCAAAATTGTTCCCTATTTGGAACAGATTGGCAGTCATGGGCTCACCAAAAGAAAGTTATGTTTTGATGTTATAATTAATTTAATAGTTATTTGTGCCGAATATCATCTAGATACACCATCTATATGAGATTTGTTCGTCTATTTTAGATAAGAGATTTACTTTATGGGAGCTGTGCCGAATGCTGGACCTGCCAGCACAAAATTGTGCATTGAATTAGTGGCTATTACAAAAGTTATGGTCGCAAAATTTTATATCAATACCAACTTTTATACGAAAGTTATGACATTTACTGCCTGGCCCACGATGTCGACAAGAACATTTCTTTCGCATATTTATGTATATTGAAAACAATAATAAAAAACTAAAATTTGTTTTTGTTTTCAATATAAATATACGAAAGAAATGTTCTTGTCGACATCGTGGGCCAGGCAGTTAATGTCATAACTTTAACATTGTGGTCCTGGCTGTTAAAACTATTTTCAGCAGTGGTGCAATGCAAATTCATACCAGGTGAATTCGAGAGATCAGTATTAATATTTTTTGCTCCATGCATTTTGATCTGATTTGTCTTGTTAGGCTAGGTGAGGTTAGTTTCCTTGGGCAGCCATCGAGAGACGGTTCACTTGGGCTCTTTAGTGGTCCCTTTTTGATACCTAGCGCCAATGCCCATCCTTCAGAACAGTTAGTCAGAAGGCGTCACTGCAGAATTCAACTAATTCGCCTTCCTAACATATAGAAGAAGCGACCTTAGTTCTAACCTTGATAGATCCTCCAAGCAGGCAAACGTCGGTTTTCGCAGGTATTTTTCCCTAATGCCCCGAGTTTCAGGACATTGGCGTAGCAAATGAGACACAGTTTTCTCTTCCTCTTCGTCATGACAACTTCTGCAGTAGTCTTTGAATTCTAGAACCATTCTCCTCGCATGATTCCCCAGTCGCAATCGCGACCATAGTCCTAATCAGGTCCCTATTGAACCTAAGTAGAGAGCTAGTTCTCCATTCATCATAGCCAGACCATAGTGCCCTGGATATGGAGCAGGAGAACTCGCGAAACTCTATATGACTCGCGCTTGACTAGTGACTTACAGTCTAGTGTCTAGTGACTAGTGACTTACGGCTGAAAACTGTTTTTATGCTTCTTCTTCACTCCGGAAAATTTTCAAATGATTACATTTAGAACTAGACACCACAAAGTTGTGACAAATATCCAACAAGTCTGCCAAATATTTAACATGTTTAATATTTCTACAAACATGTTTCAAATGTTTGTCCAAACAGCAAATACCCCAATTAACAGCACAAAACATTTGTACAAACTTAAAATTTTGACATGATTACCAAGCTATTTGTGTGGTTTGTTTTGCGGTTTACTTCACAATTAAACGCGCTGTCAAAATTGGATTTTTCAATGGCATAGCGTTGCCGCCGCGTTATTTTGGCATATTACTTAAGGCTAATTACACTATTATACTTTGTATTAATACATGTCAAAAACTCAAGTAATATGACAAAGTGTGATAGTGTGAATGCAATATGTCAAGTATTATGAAAAAAGTTTGACATCCCATACGACTTCATCGTTTTTTGAAAAATTTCTAAACAATAATACTTTTCATTGGATCAGGGTTGCATTTTATTTCATGTGTGAGTATTTATACTTTGTGTGATGGTGTGAACACAAACTGTCATGTTAGATTAGATTTTTTGAAAGTCGCAACAAAACTCATTAGATTTCCATCTCACAAAGTATTATGGAATACGTAAGACTTGTGAGATAGTGTAATCTAGCCTTTACCAAGGCTAATTCACACCAGGTACTTTAGATTGCTACATAAGCAACAGCTGGAGAATCTTTCATAAATTCCATAATTTTCACTTAGAATTATTAAATTTGAAACGTTTTTAAATTATTATATTTCAAAACACACAATTTAAAATTAAAAACAAAATGAAATGTGACGGCATATATTTTTGACACACAGCTAATTTGTTTACTACAGTGTTGTATTATTTTGACACAACGTTAAAGTATTTTACAGTGTTGTAGGTATCGCTGTTAAGTTTTGTTTAAAGGTTTTTGGTGAACACGATTCGCCGTTTTCATTCTCTTTAAATGCATTTGTAAAAATAAGGCAAATAAAAAATGGAGATTTTGAAGTCAAATTACGTCCGGTATTTTAAGTATGTAAAATTGAGGCATTGCTCGATGAATGTCCATGTCAACATAAGATTTTGTAAAATTCTTGAGAGAAAAAAATTTTGAAAACGAACCTGCTAGGAAAAACTACGGGAAGTAAAAAAAAAACGGAATTTTTCCATCGATTTTAATTTAACTCGACTTAGATTTTCAAAACATGGCCGAATATTTTTCCAATAATATGCACAAGTACTTTTTAATCAATCATTTAAAATATTTAAATTTGGCAAATCTATGTATGTATATAAAATTGTAACCGTTACTGACTCACTGATTCATCATCGCACAGCCTAAACGCCTGAAACTTGAAATTTGGTGGGTCTCTCGGTCCACTAAGACGGGATTTTTGGAAATTTGAATGTTTAGGGGGTTAAAAAGGGTAAATTCGGAAACCTTTTATTCCCAAAACTAAAAGAGATACAAAAAAACTGTAATACTTATCGTTGTTCTTTTGAAAAACAAGTGGACAGGTGTCTGGTAGTTTTTTGAAATCCGGCTCTTTTAGGGTGAAAACGGCTAAAACCTGAATTTTAGTACGGTTTTGTCAGCCCATCTATCTTTTGAACCAATAATCCTAGAAATAAAGTTTATACCACATTCGAAACTTATCAAAAAAATACGAATATAAGTTTGGTACTTTTTCGAAATTCGAACGTTTAAGGGGTAAAATCGTAACTATTTTTGATTCTTTTTTACAAAACATTTTGCTTCATTCATTGACATATTCGTACTTAATTATGGGAACCCACTAAAATACTGCAATTTTTGATACTTTAATGGGGGGAAAATAGTACCAAAATGGGAAATACGAGAAATTTGGTTCTACAACTGATATTTTTTAATTATCGTTAACATTGGACCTTAACTGCCTGTTTTAAAAACAATAATAAAAAACGAAATCAGCGACCTCAAATTAGTAAAAATTTGCAATCAAAATGCAGACCGCAAACTTACTGTTCCGCAGTGTAATAGCAGCATTCTTTAACAAAAAATTTTTATGAAAATTTTTACTAATTTGAGGTCGCTGTTTTTTTCAAGTTTAAAGTCCTGTAACTCAGTAAATCTTTATTCGATCGACACAGTTTGGACATGTTCTGAGAAAGAAAAGAGACACCTATGCAAAATGTTAAATCTTGTACAATTCAGTTGAACAGCTCTCGAGATTTTTCGAAATACTTAAAACCACTGCAGAAAAACACGATTTTCGCTCATATCTCGGAAACGCTTCTTGAGAAAAATAAATTAATGCCATATTTGTGATCAGCATCCCCGATTTTTAGAAAACATCTAATTTTTGAGGTTATGGCAAAAAGTTTAAAATTTGTGAAACAGAGTTATTCGTAATAAAAATGTGTTTAAAAAAAAATTTTTTTTAAAGTTTTAAAAGTTCTCATAAGAGCATTATCGTTAAAAAAAAAATCAATTATTTTTGTTTGTTACATGTTTGGTTTAAATAAATTATTGCCTTTTTTAATCATTTGTCTTTTAGTTTAAATCTCATTAAATTCAAAACCCAACAAATCGTTGGATTTAATTTTAACTTCGTTAATCGAAATCTCTTTAGTTCGAAAACTCCTCTAAGTCGTAATAAAGCAGTTGATCACTTCAATGACAAATTATCGGAACTCTACTGTATTTAGTTAATATGCAGTAAAATATTATAAAAGTATAATGTCATAATTTACACTTGACATATTATCCAACACATAAATCAGAGAAAATTTTAAATTATTTAACTTTCAATTAATTTATTTTGTGTTAAATTTTTTTGTTTATGCATTTTATTGAATTTCCGTTTTTATGTGCATACATCCATACATACACACATATGAATATCTAACAAACATATATTTCCGTTAAAAAAAAAATAACGAATTAACATTCAACATTCAACATGGACCTCTTCCGCATTAAGAACTATACCACACATAAGTGTACGAATAGATACCCAGCAGTTCGAGGTTGTTTTTAGAGGCTTATACGTAAAATATAAAGGCATTAATTGTTATCCGGCTAGTTGAATATTTAATTAGCAATTGGACTAATTAAACAAAATTTCAATTTTGTAAGTATATTTTTTTTTCATAAATATATAAGCAATAGTAAAGTAAACCTTATGCCCAGCACCTCTGGGCGAAATCGAATCCCCAAAACTCTTAACTCAAAGGTGTGTTTACTTTTCTTAAAGAAATACTTGTTTTTTGAAATACAAACTGTCTCCACTTTAGATTTCTAGTGGACAGATTAGTGACATTTCATCACTGTCAATCTGCGAAATCTTTAATTTGTATTGCTAGAGTTTCTTCGTTTGCAAAAGGATTTACTAAAGCTGTAGAAAGTACCAAATTGGCCTCTTATCGCATTTAGTCTTCGTATCGAAACTGCATTCACATCGCAATAGAGAGTATCTCCCATTACTTTGACTAAACAAATTCTTTTAAATAAAATAGAACTGCTGGGTACAATTAGTGATTATGTGGCTGTAAACACTTTATTTCACTTTAAAATTCGATTTTAAAATACAGGGTGGAGGAGAATGAGCTAAATGGCTTAAATTCTTTACAACTTTTTAATTTGTTCAGTTATTTTTCATTTTGTGAAGAAGACTTGGGGAATTAATTATGAATAACTATACAATCGAACAACGAACAAAAATAATTAAATTGAAATTACTTGTCTTGGGTATGTGAAATACAGGGTGGCGCAGAATGAGCTAAATGGCTTTAAGTATTTATAACTTTTTAACTATTATTTATTTCTTTGTTTTTTCTCTGCATTTTGTAAAGAAGACTTGGGAAATTACGTATGGATAGCTATACAATCGAACAAAAATAATCACACACGAAATTTTGTAAAAAGTTATGTTAATAAATAAATAGTTAATAACACCGTGCAACAAAAAAAAACCAGCCTCAATACTTGCAACGCGAAATGAAAGTAGACTTCTAGTAGAGCAAATCTGCCAAAGGGTTTTGAAAAGTTAGCTCGGGTTACCGAAATATGGGCCCCAAAAGTTTTTGAATTTTTTAGAAAGCCGTTTGGTGTAAGTCAAAAAAAATATACTAAATGTACTTTTTAGCTAAAAAGTAATTTCTTAGAATATATTAACCCTCTAACACTAATTTTAAGGGGTCATTTTTGTCCTTTTTTTAACCTCCACACTAAGACGGCACTTTAGAGGTTTAAAATGTGCAACGAATATTTTCTGCATCAAATTTTACTAGGGGTCTTCTAAGACCAAAACAACGTGCACTGTGTGTAAAACGGATTTTAACCTCCGCACTAAGACGGCACTTTAGAGGGTTAAAATGTTCAACGAATATTTTCTGTATCAAATATTACTAAAGGTCTTCTAAGACCAAAAGTTCGTGCAATGTGTGTAAAACGGTTTTTCGAAAAATGAAAAAATTTCAAGGCCCGGAATTTCAAAAATCCGTTAGAGGGTTAATATATTCTAAGAAAAGAATCGCCATACGATTCTACTGAAGACATCTGAAATTATATTTTAGCTCACAAGTACATTTACTATATATTTTTTTGACTTATACCAAAAGCCTTTTCAAAAAATTCAAAAACTTTAGGGCCCCATATTTCGGGAACCCGAGCAAACTTTTCAAAACCCTTTGGCAGTTTTGCTCTACTAGTAGTCTACTTTCATTTTGCGTTGCAAGTGTTGAGGCTGCGGCAATGACCCGAATTTTGTTGAACAGTGTAATAAGTATTGTGGTTATTTTGTTGAACTGTTTATGGTTTTTAATCAAAACTTTGATATTTTAATTAGGCTAAAGTTCATCAAATTTAATTTTCATTAAATTATTTTTATAAAGAAATGAATTTTACAAAATTTTAAAAATATTATAAAAGCAGCAACAATGTGCGAAGCAGAAAATGGACATAACTAAAAGAATATAGTTTTTCAATGCTTATTGAAAATATTCCCCATTAATATATGTACCTACTGTATTTAAAAAAAATAATAATTATTCCATAAATGAACAGTTATAAAATATTTAAAACAAATAGCGCATTCTGCTTCACCCTGCATTAACAAATAATTATAATAAAATATTGGAAAATAAAACTGTTATAAAATAAAAATATAAATTGCATGCAGGAATTCTTGGATCCATAAACCATTTAATGCAAACATAAATTAAAGAAAGACAATTTTAACTGTGTTTTAAATACGTTTGACGCCTCTTAAGTCTGCGGGTTAAAGGCTAAGGGTGTTCCGAAATATTTAACTTTTGCGTCAAGCACAGTAACGAGAACTAACAATAATAGGAAAAATCTTCCTACAAATTCTGATTCTGAATTTAACAGCCTACTATCGTAATAACTAAGGATGAGATTTTTATGCACTAAAAAATCCAAAATATGCGCTTAAAATATGCACTAAAAAAATAAAAAATATGCACTGAAAACTTAAAAAATTTCAATTAAAAATCGTTTTTCAATTTTACTAAAAACTAAAATATAAAAAATTCAAATATTCAAATATCTTTAAAAAAAATTATATAACTAATTTAAATTTTTGTTTGTTTTAATAAATAAGTATTGTTTTATTAAAAGTATAACTTTCTCTTGTTCTTGAAGAATACCAACGTATTTTGAAGGATCCCACTTTGATTCCAGATGAAATGAAAAATATTTAAAATTTATTTTATTTTTTGAAATCTTAATTTTTTTTGCAAAACGTTTCGGATTTTTTTTAATTTGTCGCGGTATTCTTCCTTCCACATTGTTAATTTTAATTTCTGCAATATCAATTAATTTGACTTGAGTATTAAGTGAAGTAAATTCCTCCTAATTAGTTATTGTTTTACCAATATATCCGTAATTGAAAAATACAAAACTAATTGACTTTTGATGTTATTTAAATGCATAATCATCGGTATTAACAAGCTCTTCTAACATTCCTAAATCACTCAAAGTTTTTTGAATATAATTCTGAAGCATCTCGCCAGGCCCCCATCTTGTTACTACTGGCTGTGGTGGAAGAGAAACGAAGGGATACATTTCATTAAAAATTTTCAATACATATTATCGAATTGGCTTCTAATTTCCTCTGCAACGCGGTATAACTTGTAACAAGCAAGTAACTTGTAACAGTTTTGGATAAAATATTTTAAACCCATTGGAAGACTTAACCATGTAAGGTGCTGCATCGGGTAAAAATAGAAGGATCTTTTGTCGAAATCTTGAAAATCTTGTTTTTAAAGCAAAGCTCCAAAAGATTTATTTATTGATTTAAAAATTTTTTTTGGAAGGTTTTTTTGTGAACTTAAAAATTTTTTTAAGAACAATAGTATTGTGGTTATTTTGCTGAACTGTTCATGGTTTTTAATCCAAATATTGATATTTTAATTAGGCTTAAGTTCATTAAATCATTTTTATGAAGAAAGGAATTTTACAACATGAAATCAATTCAAATTTATTGATAATTTTTCATTCTTGGCTGAAGCTGGGCTCGAACCCAGGCGTTTTTACGGACAGGTTACCCTTATATGTTTCAACCGCAACCACTCGATCTCTTCAGCGGGATTTGCCGTTTAAAACTCACAGCCATCGACAACTGCTAGCAGTCAATACTCAAACATCAATCTTTAAACGAAATTGTATTTAACACTTGGTAAATCGAAAGAACTTTTTAATAATATGGAAATTAAAAAAAAAATCACTCAAAAATGTCAAAATATGCATTTGAAACCAAAATATGCAAAAAAATGCATTTTCGCCAAAACGTGCAACAATATGCAAAAACAAATCGATGCCATTTTAACGCAAATTTATTGATTCGGAAAGATAATTGGTCGACAACAACAAAAAAACATGAATTTGCATGGACATCGCATCTCTAGTAGGGTGTTTCCAAAGTAACGGTCGTTACCGATTTTCGGAGATTTTTTAAATAAAATTCCAACCTACCCAAATATGCCACGAGGATTGATCCATTTTGGACTTAATAAAGTTTAAGCAAAGATAGCAACCGAAAGAATTCATAAAAAATGTAATTTCAATACTTTGTTTGACCATTAAAAAAGTAACGGTCGTTACTTTATAAATGTGCCGTTTTAAAATGTCGGAAACAAACATCATGTATTGTAAAGTTAAATATCTGATTAAATTCTTAGAAATATTTTCTTTAAGGAATGGAATTATTTTCAAACCAAAGAAATTAGTTACCACAAAATTTTTTTTAAAGTAACGGTCATTAAACTATAAAAATTTAAAAGTTTTTTGTGTTTGAATTCATTTATTATGGGTAACAAAAAAGTACCATATTTTTGTTAGTGTAAAGAAAATTAAAGTTAATCTTTCGGAAAATGACGGACACATTTATTTTGTATAATATTAGCGGAAAAATAAATTCAAAATAATAATTTCATTTTTGAGCTATAAAAGGTCATTTTCTGTGGAAACATTCAGTAATAAGTCTTATCCTTTAAAATGTCAATATTAATTTCCAATTAAGACAAACATTTTAAAATTTTTCAATTATTTTATGTTTAGTTTTTGTTGGAACACCCTAACAATTAAAAACATGATGGAACATTAAATTCTCCAATATTTTTTTTAAATAAAAAGGCATAAGTCGAATATTTATTTCATTTTGTAGTAAAATGTGAATCTTATATTTTAAGCTTTACATGAATAAGAAAAAATTCTACTACTTTAAATGTGTTATTTGGGCTTTGTCAAATTTTTTTCTTTTTTTTTAAGTATTTTAAATCAAACCTTAAGTGATTTTTGTCAATATTCTGCAAATGTTGAGACACTTTTTTAACTGTCACTAATTTAAGCTTAATTTGTTCACTTTTTTTAAATCCCACTATTTTAATACCCGCTACCAAAAAAAGTGGAAATAACGGACCGATCAATTCAAGACCGTTGATTCCTGTTGTAAAGATTGCGATCTCAAAACGGATTTACAAATCTGCAACATGAAAAAAAATTATTTTTAAAGGTTTAGTTTGATTTAAAAATGTGAATTTCTAATAACTTCCACAAAAATATTTACCCGGAATAAGACATTTGACTTGAAAGGGGACACACGGAATAAGCTTTTACTTAAGCTACGGTCACACTTGTCAAATATTTGACGAAAAACTGGAACAACAATCAAACTAAATAATCATTTCCTTTAATTCCAATATTTATTTGGATTATAATACCACATCTTACAAAAAAAAGTTTTTTGTTATGTCTAGTAGTATAATTAGTTTATTAACAATTTTAGGGGTTACGCTTATTTGGTCAAATATTTAAAAAAAGTGACCGAAGCTTTACATACTACGCAGTGCTGTATCTGACCGGCAAGAAATGTCCACATTGTAAATGCCGACTAAGCAAATTGGTGCAACTGAACTTTTTGTTGGTACTATGTATTTCATCTTTAAAAGTACAATGGTACACCATGTGCTTATTAAGTTCATTAAGGGCAGAATTAATTTTTATTAGACAGAGTATTATACATTAATAATTTATTGTACATACACAGTGCAACCTCGGTTAACGAAACCAATAGAAATTAAGGCTATTGCGTTACCTGCACAGAGAAAACAGATTCGTGATCACAACCGAATTTGGCGTCAATCGAATTTCGTTGGTTGCATGTACTATCACACAATTCGGTTCCAATTACTGAACATTTCGTTGCTTAGTATAATATTGTTGATAGCAACATTTGAATTTTAGTACACTATCAGTTATAACAACAGATATTGTTAGTTGTTAGTATGATTATTAGAAACAAAATTGTGCTTATACCCGAATATATGATAGCTGCAACTGAATTAACACATATTTGGTGTTCATAACCAGAGATTTTTTAAACCGGTCAAATGTAGCCCATAAGGGGCAAGGACATGTCCAAAGTAAACCCCAATGAATAGAAAAATGGCTTATTTTACAGTACGATGTCCTAGGGCCCATCCAGCTTGCATTACAAACGAGAAGTCTTAAAACTACTTCATGGTATACTCCAGAGGATTTGCTTTGAAATCGTTTCAAAACGAAAACATGTCGTTTCACTCCAAACTCTTCTGAATTATACCATGGTCCATACTTGCATTACATTGGACCAGCCCAGGATCAAAATGGTTCAAGTAGTCCAATATAATTTGCAGGGTTTAAAAAAAATAATACATACATACATACATATGTACGTGCATATGTTCATACCTATAAGAATACGTAAACCCCTATTTATTAAGTTTTTGCACATTTCCCATTTTTGACCGCAAAGATATTTTTTAAATATAAAATTAAAAATTATTTTAATTTATCAAATGTTTTGACAGAAAGTTTAGTAAGCAATTGGGGCTTTTAACTATTTTTTGGTTGTGAATTCCGAATAATTATATTTTCATTTTTTGTACTCGAATTGAAGCTATTCCAACAATCAATAATTAGCTGCAATAAATGAATTAACATTTATATTACAAAATTTATTGACGAAATTAATTGCAATGACCAATATTCAGTATTGCCCTGTATTAAATTCGGTTGTGATTCTAACCATTTGTACTAATTTTTAGAACTAAATTAAATTAGTTATGATAACTAATAAAATAATTGAAGGAATCATATTTCAGTTAGAATAATGTTTTAATAATCAAGAGAACTAAAAATCAGTTAGAACTATACATTTTTAATAGTTGCAATAATAAATCATGTTACTTGATCAATATTTTATTACTGCAACCGTTTCCCAACCAATTTGTTTTCTGTGTGTGCGTCAGAAATTTCTATGTCAAACATAACAAAAGGTATTTTTTTAAAAAACACATGTAAGTTATCTTTATATGTTTGCAAGAGGTAATCTAACGGACAAAGGCTCTATAAGGTTCCACTAAGTGCTTAGGAAAGGGAGTGCTTAGGAAAGGGGCGCTTAACTTCCTATACTCAGAAAATATTAATTATTGTTTTAAAAGAGACCAATTAAAGCTATAGTTTCCGTACTCAAAAGAAAAGCAACGCCATTTTAACGTGAGGAGGCTGTTCAATCTCCATTCCGCCTCCAGTATATTCCTCCGCTCGACTGTTTTCTAACCGAATGCGAAAGTGACTTGCGTTTGCTAGCTGAACTAATTTTGGTAAAATTAGAAAAAATAGGCTTTTTTTTAACTAGGACCAAGAGGGGACATAGGGAGAATTACTGCCTCTCCGAAATAATTTAACCAATTTTGATGGAATTTGAATTAAAGATATTTCAGAGTAAATAAAATACACAGGCTTTATATTTTTGTCAAAGCTAGGATTATAAAGGGACAGATGGGCAATTTCTGCCTATCCGAAACTATACTTCCGATTTTGATGAAATTTAAAACATATGTAGATCGATCTACATACAATTAGACACACACGCTTTATAGTTTCTTCAAACATTTGACCAATAGGAGATAATTAATCTGTAAGGAGGGGCTTTTTGGTACTTTTTCGTTCTGCAACTGGTGCTTTTTTGGATTTTCGTTAATATTGGATCTATAAATATAAAATAATCATGCAGTGAATGAGAATCTGTAAGAGAGTTTTTTTGTACTTTTTCGTTTTTTATCTGCTACTTTTTGAATGTCTGTTAATATTGAACCTAGAAACATAAAATTCAATCTGTAGAGTCCAAAATGATTAAGAAACTTGTTGCCACTTTTTTGTTTTTAAATTGGTACTTTCCGTTTTTTTTTTATTTATTTAACTTACAAAATTAAATTTGACATTAACGGACTTGAGTAGAAAATAACATGGACCGGAGGTTGGTTCCTTGCCAAATCAATCCACTAAGACGAAAAAAATGGTCGAAACATGCGAATTTGTACATACTTATGTGTAAGTTTTCTTTATGCAAATAATAAATAATTATGGTCGAACTTCGACCAATGTGCAAACACTAGTTTATATAAATTTTAATTTTTTTAATATTATATATACTATTCTATAGTAAATATAGCGTGTTTTTAATTTAAAAAATTTTAAAAAACAAATTTACTTACCAACTACTTAAAATTATCTATGCCCAATTTTGTTCTTTGAAATCTTCCTTAAATCTTGTCAATAATTTCGTAGAAAAGTCGTGTTCTTGGTAAAACTTGACCATAAAAAACAATCTGTTCTTCCGTTTTTTCATGGTCGTCCAGGATGACTTAATAAAAAAAAGGCAGAAAATACAGGGTGTTTTTTTAGCTGCATGAAAACTTAAAACGATAATAAAAGACAGAAATATTGTAGGAATGAAATTTTTTTTTTATAATCTGATAAATAAATGTAAGGCATTTATTTTTTTATCAAAGTAATTTGGGAATACAAAATTTTTAATTAATAAGATTTTGCTTGTCGTGCTTAGTCTTTATTGTTTTAGAAATTTTCATATTTAATCGAATGTGTATTCTAAGTAGGGTTTTTTCCCGGGATTTCAGTCCCGGGAATTCCAATTATTATATTTCAAACAAAATCCCGGGAAACAAAAAATTGCTCATAGTTTCAGAAAACAGCTATTTTTACTCTGAAATTAATTGTCTTTTCTCTTAAAATTAGCATTTGTGGATGGGTTTTCGATTAGATCAATTACAAGAAGTGAGTACATACGTAAATCAATGTCTCTTGCTACAAAAAAATCAAGCTTGGCAATATACCCGGGAAGTGCGGGGAAGCCGAAATAAAAACAATAAGACCCCTTTCAGACTCGGCAAGTTAGTTGCGCAAGTTACTTGCCGGCAAAAACAAAGTCTGTACACATTTTTTTTTTCTTTACTCCGACCTAACCGCTAACGTCTACAAACCAAGAGTTGCGCAAGAGACTTGCGCAAGTAACTTGCCGAGTGTGAAAGGGGTCTAAGGAAACTCGTGTAAGACACATTGTCCTAAAGATTGCAGATGGGCGTAATGAAAAGAAAAGGTTAGTAAGAAGTAATCCGGATGATGCCATTTTTGGCATCAACCTTGACATCAGAAGCATGCAACAACGGTGCACTTTTAACTATTTGTCCGACCTCGGTAAAAAAGTGAACGAAATTTTTCGGAAACATTGTAATCAGTAAATAAAATCAGAAATATACTCGTTGACGACTCACTAAACGCTTTGGGGTTTAAGCCGTAAAAAAATGTAAATATATTTATTAAAATATTTTATGAATAAACTTTTTGGATCTCATATCTTGAGTTTCTCAATTTTTGTTTGTTTTTATTGTTGTTTTATGAATTAAACTGTTATGTTTATGTTATCTTTTTATCTTGTATCTAGAGCATAATAATACGGAATTTGCATATAAAAGCGTAAGGTAATAATAATTCAAGTTCCGCTTTCAATCTTCAATTAATTTTTGTAGTATTTAAGCATTTCTCTTACTTACTTTGTAAACAAGTTCCCTTAAGTTTGTTTATCAAAGTTTTTTTCATTAATTAAAAACAAATTTACTTTGTATTATTATTATGGAGCGGGATCCCGGGAAATTTAAACAAATTTTCCGCTTTCCCGGGAATCGGAAAACTCCGGGAAAAAACTCTAATTCTAAGTCAAATAACAATTTTAAAAGCTTTTATACTTTAATAGTCTTATTCCTTCAATATTTTCCAGAATTTTTGTTTGTATATTTCTGTTACGAAGCTTACTTTAAGCGCGCTGTATGGCAAGTTGCGCCACCATTTTGTTGTCACCAAATTTCGTTGATGTTTAGCTGAAAAATTTTTGGAAACTCGCCATTCGCCGTAACGGCAGCTCCTTGCTAATTTCAAAAGAGTGTGCAAACCCCATTAAACAGTCAATTTTATTGGATTTAATTGGGATTCGTTAACGGATTGAGTATTATCTTCGCTCCAAACACGGCAATATTGCTTATTGCCGTAGCCATTTAACCAAAAATGAGCTTCGTTAAATGTACGAAAATGTCTATGAATTTCGCGAACAGATTTTTTTTTTTTCAATGTAAATTTCCACAATTTGGAAGCGTTGTTCTAGTGTTAAACGATTCATGATGACTTGCCAAACCTTATTGAATAGAAATGTCAACACAGTTTGACAGCATCAGCTATCCAACCATTGTTATCGATATCGAAAGTTCTCATGCAGTTAAAAAAAACACCCGATAGTTTAAAATCAACAATCTAAATTTTTTATTGTTTTAATCATAACGACCACAGAATTCGTTATACTCAATTGTAGGGTATTTATTTGTAAGTATGTATTAAATTCAGTAAACATGTGCACACATACATAGATACACACAAAGATTCAATGTTCAGTCTTTTCTTGAATGAGTTTTATCAAAAATCAGCCCAAGTGACATGTTGGGAATATTAATTTAAATTAAAAGTACACGACGATACCAGTAAAAGAACCAACTTGTGTACAAAGAAAACCAAAAAAAAATTGTTTTTGTTATTATTCTTGTGTACTGTAATAAAATGGTTTCCATTTCTTTCTTGAGTTCTTTTTCGGTTTTACCTGTAGAATTTTAGATGGGTGAAAGAAAAACAATTTTTAACTGTTTTTTTTTACTTCTAATCTAGTATAAAAAAGTCCTATTTGAGTGAGTTTTTTTTTTGTTTGTTTTTGTATTTAAAATTTCTTAAAAAACATGTTCCATAAAGTAATACATACACCCTAGTTACTGGTAACATGAAAGACAGTGGGACCTGTAGAAAAAATAACGAAATTTTAAAAAATGGTCCGATCGATAGAAAATTTTATTAATTAAAAAATATTAATTCCAAATTATAAAACAGGATACATAAAATCAAAGTCACAGTGGACTAAAGATTACACTGAAATGTTATTTTATACTAAAATATAGCTATGGACAGCATTTTTTTGTCTGCTTTAGCTGCAAATTTTCCAATTAGCAGTTAGCATTTTTTTAAATTTTTCAACTACATACATATTTAGCATTTTTAGCATTATTTACTTTAAGAATATTCAAGTAATCTTTTTTTTGATAATCTACCACAATTCTTTGTTGAATGCAAATACAAATCAATACTTTTTTTGCTATATAAACTGTACAATCTTTTAAAAGACCTTTCATATCAAATTGTTTTAAAATTTGATCAGTTTGATCCATTAAATTCATGTTAAGCTGATATTCCTCTCAATTACGATTTTGAAAAATGTTTGGAATCGAACAGAGATACCATAACTTTTGAAATAAAAAAACATATACGAATTACATGTAGAAATGCAAATGATACATCGATGTTTAGAAAACATCGATGTATTGTTCATAAACATCGATATTAACATCGATGTTTTGAAGGACGATATATCGGCGATACATCGGCATCAAAACTAAAAAAAATCGACATCGTCCATTTAATATTTTCATTTATTTAAATTTTTTTTAATAATATTTTAACCATTTTTAATTTAAATTTTTTAATTTTTTCAACTAAACCCTTATTTTAAAAATATAAAAAATGTATTTTAAAGCATAGCAGTTCAAAGTAAGGATACATACAGCATTGCATAGCTTTATGTAATAAGGGGTGGCCTTTTTATAATTTGAAGAAATGTTATAACAATTTTGGAGACTGCAAGTGTGAAGGCCCAACTATAATATGCGTCAAATCATATTGTACTGAGGAAAACTTTCTGTTAAGTTTTATAAATCTGTAATTTGATTTAGTAAGGTGTGAAACTGATTGCACTTTCTGTACGGAATCAAATATTTTTTATTTTGTTTTTGTGTTTTTAAATGCATTTGACAGGCTTTTTGTTAATTTTTAACGGAAGCTTAAGCAAGTTTATGTATATTATAGTTGGGCCTTAAGATTTCCAGTACCAAAGACGAATTAGAGCAGCCCGTAAGTATAGCTGCAAAGTAGTTTATAACATCGATGTTGAAGCATCGATGTATCGTATTTTTTACCGATGTTTTTAGTATCGATGCTTATCGTGGAAACATCGACGTTTTTAAACATCGATGTTTTTTAGCTCAATTAATATGTCAACTTAGACAACGACTGCCAAACAATTTTTATAATTTATCAAATACTAACTTTTTTGTGTAGAAAACTGTTTAAAACTAAAAAATGCAAATTAATACTATGTTTCCACTATGAGCAAAACAACTTGTTTTGGGCAAAACTTGTCAAAGTGTTTCCATTATGTAAAACTTTGGTTTTGGTTTTCGAATTTTCGAAATCAATTTGACATTTATGTTGTAAACAAACATGGAAGCAAAAAAAAAAAATGTGTTGAAAAAAAATATTTATCGAAACTGGGAAAAATACAATATAATAGTCTGGTGGTGTATAAAAGTCATTCCTAAAAATTTAAGGAATAGAACTATTACAAAAAAGCTTTATAAAATACATAACTGAAATGTAACTCATAGAATAAATTCGAAAAATAAAAAAATGTTGAAAAATATTTATCTTTAACATGAAATTTCCTTTTTTGTTTTTCAATACACAGATGTACATATATGTACTTATATAAAAGCACATAGTTTACTACCTTTTTATTCTATTGTTTTATTATTTTTACGCTGCAAACAAATAAATCAGCTGGAGAGTTGCATAAACCTATTTAATAAGTCTTGATAGTTTGGTAAATATGTCACTTTTTTCGAAATTGTTAATCACCAATAATGGATAACCCAGAGTTGTATTCATGATTTTCGAGATGTTTTGGAGCAAAACTAGTTTTTGTTTGAGTTTTTCGAACATGAAAAATGTATGGGAAAACAAGTAGCAAAACACTTGTTTTGCTGCAAAACTAGTTTTGTGGCCCAAAACATGTAAGTGGAAACGTACTATAAGCGAACATTTTAAAGAAGAAATGATTGATTTCACTGTAGAAGAAATTACAACTTTGGAACATCAGTGGCAGAAACTAGAATCAGATGAATGGTTAAATAAAAACTCAACAGTTGATTTCTGGATAAATGTATATGGATATAAAAATGCATTACATGAAAATGCATTCAGTGAATTAGCTTCTTTTGCAATGAAGTTCTTGGTGTTGCCATTTAGCAACGCGGAATTTAAAGTGGTTTTTAGTGGTATAAATCTCTTAAAAACGAAAATGTTAAATACAATGACCTTAAAGACTATCCCCCGTATTTATAAACGATTATTAAATTTAACAAACATTTATTAAGGGAAATTTTCATAGTACATTTTTTTTGTAAACCTTTATTAATTTTAAAAAATTTCTATGAATATGGGCATTTGAATTCGCTACTTTATATTAGGTGCGGTTTAAAATGTGGCTATAGTGTTAAAAAAAATGTACGATCTCATTTAAAAATGCGATAAGAACATATATAATAATTATATGTCGATCGATTCTTCAGAAGCTGAAGAAAAATATTCATTTGATAACGTATTTAATTTATAAAATGAAATTTTTTATTTTTATTGAGTGACTGACTCATTCATCCTCGCCCAGCCCAAACCGCTGACCCTAGAAACTTGGGTCACTCCCCAAATCGATCCACTAAGATTTTTCGAAATTCGAATGTTTAGGGGGTAAAAAAAGGTAAAAACTGGAAAATTTGGTAACCTTATATCTCCAAAACTAAAAAAAAATGCAAAATAAATGTAATACTTATCGTTGTTCTTTAGAAAAAAAGCGGACAGGTGTCTGGTACTTTTTTGAAATTCGGCCCTATTAGGGAGTAAACGGGTAAAATCTGAATTTTAGTACTTTTTTGCCACCAGAACCAATAAACATAGAAACAAAGTTAATACCACGTTCCAAACTTATCAAAAAAATACGTATACGAATTTGGTACTTTTTCGAAATTCGAACATTTAAGGGGCGAAAATCGTAACTATTTTTGATACTATTTTTACAAAACATTTTCCTCCATTCATTGACATATTCGTACTAAATTATAGGCTGCCACTACAATACCGAAATTTTTGATACTTTAATGGGGGAAAAATATAGTACCCAAAAAAGGAAATACGGGAAATTTGATATTTTTCTTTAGCTTTTTGGTTCTACTAAAGTAGCGGGTTAAATGCTAGAATTTGGCATAAAAAGATGTCCACGAAGAAAAAGGAGACGATAACGAAGTAGCGGTATATGCTAGTACTAAATAAAAGCCATTTATGGGACAAGTTCCTTTGATTTTTTGTTATGGTCAGGAACTGTTTGTTTGAAAACTTTTTATAAGTACGCAATTTAATTTATCTTACTTTCTTATTTAGATGGCACTACACAACTTATTGCTGGTCTTGGTTTGCTTAGAAATGTTCTCCATGCGCTTCGTTTATTGTCTCTCAGTTCCAGTCATCAAGGATTTTTAGATTTTAAGATTAAGGATTATAATATTGAAGGATTTTAGTCGGACTTGACTGATTATACTTTTTTTACTTGTTTTGTTTTGATCGACAAAAAAAGTATTATGAATTACTATGTTTTTATTTTTTAGCGAAATTTTGGTACAATTTATGCCAATTTGGTACAATTCTGCCCTTGAGACGGTACAATTTATAAATTGTTAGATCCCTACCGTGCTATGTACACGTTTTCTAGTATTGAAAGTGTTCTTAAAACGTAATCCATTTATTGCCAGTAAGGTAAGAAAGAGTCTATTTAAGTTACTTCGAAGAATTTTATACTTAAAAATCGTATCAATGAAACAAAAACATGATTTCTACTAAATAATTACTAACAGCTGTATTCATAACAAAAAGTTAGCCACTGGTTTGTACACAACGTACAACGAGCTGCTAACGAGAATGTCGATTAAGCTTAGCAGCTTATTGGCACAGAGTTAATTCATAACAAACTTTTCTCAATCTGCTAACTATTAATAAATCAACTCTGAATTTTAATCATGCCACATTATATTACTCAAAAATACAGCACGTTTTGCATTAATCATCGCTGGATTTGTCATTTTTGTCTTTTTTTCAAAGTTATTTTTTGGGAATACAAAATTTATTATTAATAAGATTTCTGTATAACGTGCTAAATCCCCAATTTTTCATTTTTGATAAATACACTGAAATTTATTATTGAGGGAAAGCTAGCTTCTATGCGCATTTCACTGGTTGCTTAGGCCAACTCATCAGGAAACCTTTTGCAAAGATTTTAGAAAAGCTAAAAATATTATACGAATAACACCCTAAAGCGAATAAGAATTATAAACACTCAAAGTCTCACTTGTAACTATATCAAAGCTTAAACAAAACATAAACAATAAACAGTGAGTTTATCTTTTCTTACATTCCCCTACAATTGGTTGGCTTTTTTCCGATTCGAATTGTAGTTGTAAGTTTTTCACTTCACATATAAAAATTTTAAAAAGTTTTTAAAACAAATAAATAAAAGATACTTAATCAAAAAAAAAACTGTTAAATAAAAAAAAACAAAATTGTTTAACGTTAAACGGCTATTTTTCAAAAGTTGGCAGACGTTTGGCAGCTCGTTAACAAGAGTTTAGCCAGAGTTTGGTAAGTGTATTATGAATAAACTTTGTGCAAACTTCATGCCAAATTTTCGTTATGAATACGGCTGTAACACTTCATCTTTTCTTAACTCTGATCTTTTTAAATAGACTTTCTCTCTTCTGCCCCACAGTCACATGTAATTCATTTTATTATTATTATACCATTGTATCTTTTTTAATTAAGAAATATGTTCAATTTACTTCACATCCATTTATTGCACTGAATATGGAAGGCAGTTTTTTTTTTGCCTGCTCTCCAGTAGTAAGAATGTGTATATAAAATAAATGTTTTATATCAGATCATCAAACATCGTACTTTTTTGTAGTATAAATATATACACTAAAAGTATTTATATCATTATATCCACTTACAACACTCTCATTTATTCACTCACCCACCCTTCAAGAACACTTTACAGTGTGTCAGCCCAAGAGTTTTTCAGACAAACATACGGCGGGCACTCCACGTATGAGGAGAGCCATGTAGTGCTGACTGTGCTAAACATTAATTATTTCATTAGTTTCAATTTGACTTAATTGGCTCTGTTATCATTTTAACTTTTTTATTGTCTTTTATTGTTTTGTGCGTCAGTGTGTGTATGGGTGTGTGTGCGTGTATTGTACATGCTCGTATGATTTGAACTGACTTCAAAACAGTTTCAATTTGGGAAAATTTTATTTAATTAACATGGTTTAATTTTGATTAATAAACGAAAATTATGTGAAGTAAATTATATGAAATTATTAACTTAAGATTTTAAAATACAGCAAATACTTAAAAAAATTAATTAAACTTTATATACATCGAACAAGAAGGAAATTTTAATTTTCGGCTAAATTATCTCGAATTGTATTTAGGGGTTTTAGATAAAAAGGCTTGTCCCAGAAATCAATTCCGATCGAAAGTGGAAGTGATTCCGTATTTTGCGTACCCAAAAAAAAAACAAAACACAAAAAATTTAAATACCTACAAAAGCTAAAACCAATTCGATCGGTATTAAACTACGGAACTAAAACCATTTCGAGTTTATTTTTAGATCATAATTCACATTTCACAATTTCTTCATGTGCTAACTGGAAGTGGGAAAAGCTTATGAAGATAAACTAATAACCAAGTTTTTTTAACCCTCTCTCAATTTTTTTAAATGGTGTATAATAACCTATTATCGCCCTAGCGAAATGTATACAAATTTTAAATAATTGATTTTAATGAGTAAAATTGGTGCTAATTAAATAAGACACAGGTACAGTGCGATTTCCATTAATACGTTAATGCCTGCACAGAGTACGAGCGCGTACGGTTTTAACAACATTTTTAAGTATGCAACTCTAGTTGAGCTGGAATTTTGCAATTTTTGCTCTTGCGGTTAACAAAAACATCAAACATTTACAACTGATCACATCTCAGCATCATGTTGATGATGCCCAAACATCAGAATTGTGACATCAATGTTATTAAAAATGGCATCAGTGTGGCAAAAACAGACATCAATCCATGACGAACGTTATCATAAAATTTTGACATATGTTATGCGTCATTTATGCTATGACTGCAGTGACACCAATTCGATGTCACATTTTATTTTCATGTTTAAAAAGTAAAAACAGAACCAAAAATTCCCATATTCTATTTATTTAAATTATTTAGTCAAATACATCAAATTTTCAAAGTATTCTACCAAATGCTTACACGGGTTAGAGGGTTGAAGCGAGATAGATTTTGAACGCAAGCTTTTGTAAATAAAACAATAACCTTTTAAAACGTTATAAAATGAATGTATGTATTTATTTAGTATTTAAGGGGTAATTATAGGTAGACGCAAGAGTTTTATATTACATAGGTTATATATTAAATTGTAGGTTAAGTTCTTTAGCTGTTTTGGTTATTTTAAATTTTCTCACTAACATTTCTTTACTTTTTGCTTCAAACACTTTTGGTTTTTATTTAATTGAAAACACTTTAAGGGCTTACGAAGACCATACCGAGCAAGCTGCTGGTGTCTTATAAATTAGAGTTCTTCTGTAAACAAAAGCCGGAATACAAAAAAAGTTAAACAAACATGTGAAACGGGTAAGTAAATAATAATAGTCTCTCACTTTGACTTAAGTCAATCCCGATGACAAACTGTCATTAAAGTGAGCCTAATGAGTCCTTTCTCCAATGTTACTGAGTCATCGCACTGATCACATTTTTTATTAACCTGACTCCTATTCGTCATTTATGTGATGCCGATGTGTCATCCCAATAATGACATAATTTCACCTGATGACAATTTGGCCAAGTGATTTTAAGGCTGACATCACAATGATTAAAAGTGTCATGGGGTCAAAAACGAAGACACTTGTCATAGTACTGTTTTGAACAAAATGAAGAATGGAACCTCCTAACATACATAGGCTTTAAAAGGTTCCTCTAAAGTGCTTAGGATAGAGTGCAGGGGCGCTAAACCTACTATACTCAGAAAATATTAATTTTTAGAAAAGATCTATTAAAGCAAGAGTTTCCATACTCAAAAGAAAAACAAAGACATTTCAACGAGAGTACGCTGTTCAACCTCCATTCCGCCTCCAGTCTATCTGTCCGCTCGACCGTCCCCTGACCGAATGCGAAAGTATCTTTTGTGTTTGCTACGCCTTATCGGCTAAATAACTGAACCGATTTTGATGAATTTGGATATTTTTTACATTTTTAAACTAGGACCAAGAGGGGGACATAGGGAGAATTACTGCCTCTCCAAAAATATCTAACCAATTTTAATAAAATTTAAATCATAGATAGATCAGCGTAAATAAAACACACAGGGTTTATTTTTTTCGAAGCTAGAAATATAAAGGGACAGATGGGCAATTTCTGCCTGACAGGAACTATTCTTCCGATTTTAATGAAATTAAAAACACATATAGATCGATCTACATAAAAAAACACACACAGGCTACATATTTTTTTAAACCTTGGGCCAATAGCAGACAGAAAAGCAATTTCTTCCTCTCCGATTTATAGTAAGTCAAAAATTAACTCTGGGCGGGCAACCCCGCTGGCACGGCTAGTTTTACATAAAACCATATCGATAAACTTACAAAACAAAGAAATTTACATCAGTCAGGCTCTAGAATAAATTTTATATCAATTAAGTCTCTAGAACTGTAGAAAGGCATTGTTGCGATTCCCCCAAAATACAGCACTTTTTGTTTTTTATATATATCGCCGTTTAAAGTCCGTATCGCATATCGTTATTGATGGATTGACTGTTACTTAATTACTGCTTCTGCCGACTTCTTAATCCGAGTTTAAATTTCGGGCGACACTTATGCCATAAACTCATCAAAAGATTTATTTCTCAAGATATTTTACTTTTGTTTATTAAAATACTTACGTGATTGCCTAATAATATTTTTAAAATTTGAATGCCTTTATTTGCTGTACATCTTCGTTTAATAAATTTATCAATAATGAAAGCTTTTTTAAAAATAAATTTTCTTTTTTAAATAGTATTTTGAAGTACTTTACAGTTTTTGACCCTTAAATGCATTTTAAAATGATCTACACACCCAATTTCCCATGTGTTAAGTTAAAAAATTTTAAAATATATGTCAATATAATAAATTCACACAATCCCAAATGGACGACACCCTTAATAACACAAAGATGAGATGATAATTTTTTTATAGTATCATTTGAAAAATTTTTCAAGTTACTTATGTGCAGTCTGGTTGGCTCTGTCATGTCAGTTTATTGGGTGACTTGATGTACATTTAAGCATGCTTATTAGGGACGCCAAAAAAAGACAAATAAAATTGTTAACGTTTAGCATGCCTTTCCTATTATTCCAATTTTTTTTTTTTTTTAATTTATAATATCAGCTTTATTTCATTTTGTTTTAGTATTTTCATTAGGGTGGCCGTTATTTTTTTTATTTTGATTTCTTATATTCTCCCCCCCTAAATCGGTTCAGTTTTATGAAAAAAAAAATATAAAAAAATTTCGTAGCGATAAGTTGTGTTTTAGGGGGGGCGTCCGTCCCTCAAAGTATGCCATCAAGCCATTTATTCAAATGTAATTTGTTTGCGTATGACTATCTTCTAAAATCAACATTTTACAAGAATATGATATATGGCAATATTTTAGCTCTTCTAGTCAACAACATTAGCCTGCAAGAAAGTTTTTTTGCTAAAATCAATATTTTAGAAAATAATTAAGAAAATAAAAACAAAATACCAAACATTTTATATACGTTTTATATATATAAAAGGGGGATTTAATGTCAAGTGACCCAATTTTGAAATAGATGTCTTTCGATTTAAATGAAATTTACACCAATTTTAGTACTGTTAGATAGTACCTTAGACACAAATTTTCAACAAGATCGGTCAAAAAGTTTCTGAGTTAGAGGGGGTCAAAGTTTGCCATACAGGTGTTCTTTCTCATCCATGTAATTTATTACCTATTGGTGTTAGCAAAATTGTGTGTAAACTACTATCTAATAGGACTAACCTTGGTGTAAATTTCATCCAAATCGGAAGACATCGATTTCAAAATTGTGTCACTTGACATTAAATCGCCTTTTTATAAGATAGTCATACGCAAACAAATTACATTTGAATAAATGGCTTGATGGCAAACTTTGAGGGGCGGACGCCCTCCCTAAAACACAACTTATCGCTACGAAATTTTTTTGTATTTTTTTTAAAATAAAACTGAACCGGTTTGGAGGGGGAGAGTATAAGAAATCAAAAAAAAAAAGTTCTCCATACAACTAACGGCCACGCTAATATACATACATATTTACAAGGATTGAGATATTATTTTTAATATTACAACAAATGAGATCAATAACTTATTTATGACTTCTTTTAAGATTTTTAATAATTTTAAAGGAAAAAGTAGGAAAAACCTTTATATGATATACATAATTACTTCAAACATTGTTAGAGAACATTAATGAATAAAGATTAGTTTACTAGGTAAACAGTCTTACACATTAAGTTTTCAGAATGATAATTTTCTTTTTGGTTTTGTTTTATAATTCTTGGCATGCCCTTATTAATGGATATTTTTGAATTAGTTTGTAAATAAATTCATATATTTTTTCAAATCCAGTTCTACTATGAAGAAGATCAGTGGGGAACACAGAATACTAGTATTCTTAGTATTCTGTGGTGGGGAACCTCCAACGTAGGTTAAAAATAATTTTTAAGCACTTATTTTGAATTATTTGTAATTTTTTAATGTGTGTTTTGGCAGCTTTGAACCATAAGGAAAAAGCGTAAGTTAATGTTGGTCTTATTACAGTTTTAAAAATAAGAATTTTGTTTTTCATGTTAACAGTTGAACGACGGCCAATTAATGGCCAAAGGGACCTTAGCACATTTGAACTTTTCTTTGCAGTTTCGTCAGTGTGTTTGCTGAATTTAAGTTTTTTATCTAGTAGAACAGCAAGTTATTTAACAGCATTAGCATGCCTTTCCTTTTATTCCAAAATTCTTGTGCTCGCTTAGAAAACTTTAAGAAATATTATGAAAAAGGGACCATTACAACTTTAATATGTTATGCCTTTTGTAATGTTTCTTCTAATCATTATACAACCAATACATAATTCAATTATTCTTTAAACTTTGTTAAGAATCGGCTTTATATACCTTCTAATATTTATACTAAACTAATAAACTGGCAGTCCTTTTTAGTCACAAAACCTGCTATTTACCTAAAATATTTTCATGAAAAAGTTCTGAAATTTTTTGTCATATACATTGTATAATAAGTACCAGGTATGTTAATTAGGGAGAGTTTTCATTATTTACCCATGTAATGTCAAAATAATTTATTTGATTTTTATTTAATTTTTTTCATATTTTCTTTTGTTTGACGTTATATGGGTTTTGAAATTGAGAACAAAATTTCTAATGACTATACCTTGTACTTATTCTACCATGGTCATATATACATTCTGGGAATTGTTAAAAATAATTTTCTATAAAAATTTTACGAAATTTTTCCAAAATAGGGACTCTAGACTTTTTAAGGGACTTTAGTCCAAAGAGTTTAAAACAATATTTCGAATGATGACCTGTACTGCTGGTTTAATAATTTTTAATGAAAAGCTTGACTCTTGAACTCGATTTAACTTAAACATTTTGAAGAAAAATTCCCAAAATTTTCTTAAAAAAAAAATGTTTTGGGAATTTCAAAAGCTATTAAAACCAAAACGATTTCGGAAGTTTTTTGAAAAAGTTTTTTAAATCTAAAAAATCACCTGCCTTTCCCTAATTTGAGTGAGTCTTTGACCATTAAGCTTCGTTCACAATGGCAGCAACAATTTCGTTTTTTCTTCTATCTTATTTTTTCCCAAATTATTTCATATATTTTCATTTCATTTTTCAAACAAAAATGTTACTAAAGATTTTTCAAAAAGTTGAGTCTACTTCTACTTCAGCAACGATTTGTATGAAAATATAAATGACGTTTAAAATAATTTTATTTAGTTTTGAATGAAAATTTTAATAAAGGGCATAATAAACCACACAAAATGCTTAGCAAACACACACATTGTTTCCGTTTGGGGTTTGCCAATAAACAACACAAATATTCTCCGTACAAACATTTATTTTCATTTTTGTTTTGTTTTTAATGAATGCAGTTGCCGATAGTGTTGCGGCAATTTTGTTGCTTTTTCTTTAAAACGGAAAAAAAATTATAAAATAAAGGCAAAAAATTTTAAGTAAAAAGTGATTTAAACAACGAGCTGTCTTGTGGCAAGCAATACTACTAAAAAAATTTAATTTAATATTTAAAATTAATTGAATTAAATACATTTAGCATTAGACGCCACAAAAAGTTTGACAAATATCCAACATGTCTGATAAATACTAAAAATTTTTAATATTTCTGCAAACATTGCTTCAAATGTTTGTCCAAACAGCAAACACCCCAATTAACAACACAAAGTATTTGTACAAACGTAAAATTTTGACATGTTTGCCAAGCCATTTGTGAGGTTTATAATGCCCTTAAAATGTTTTAAAAATAAAAATAAATATATAATATTGTTGTGGAAAAATTTGCAAACGTTTTCTTAATTGAAAATATGTGTGGTGAAAATTTTGCTGCCTATAGTGAACGAAGCTCTAACATTAAAGTAATAGTTTTAATTTAATTTTTACTTTTTGTTTAGATTAACCCAAAGTACATTTACACTAGAGAAGCCTATACTGAATGTTCCAGTTCTACATGCAAGAAGAAGTGACACCTAGATTCCTAGTGCTGCTTCCTTCTGCAAACCTTTTACTATCCATTAATTTGGAGTTGCTTCTTCTTCAGTGGCACCCTATTGCTCATCTATCGTACACACTTAAAAAAACGTTGAACGACAGACAGACCACCAGATAGTCAGTCAAAAAGATAGTCAACTGTCTGGCACTTAACCAGTACAACGACGAGCATAAATTCATGAAAAATTTTACAAGTAAAAAATATTTTTTTTTTTTTATTTACTCTTTACGTTCGAAGTTTAGAGATACTGACAAATTGCTGCGCTTCTGCTTCTGTTATTGCTGCCTATTTTTGTTGTAATCAACTTGTTGTTTAAGTTGTCTACAAATACATACATTTTAATATCGGAATGTACATATGTATGTGGGAGGTTTCATTCACAAACATACTTAAAACTAGATGTGTGCACGTGACGTGATTTTGTTGTGCCACGTGTGAATCACGTGATACAGTGACTACTTTCAATATTAATCACGTTTGCGTAATAAAAATTTAGAATTACGGACGATCGTGCAGCATATCGGTATAGGAAACTATGTGTTCTTTACATCTGAGGTATAACATATGTTTAGCAACTTTGTAGAAATTGTAACGGCAAATATTTTTGTAGAACATATTAACCCTCTAACTCCCTTCATGGCGGTAGTTTTTGCACTATTGTAGCAAATCGTAAAAAAGGGCTAAGGCGAGTACGAAATGTTTAATAAAAATGTTGGCCATGCAATTTTACCACATACATACGAATGTCAGAATACACCAAAGTCCAAAACTTAACACAAACAGCAAAAAAAAAACAGCCAAACTAAAGAGTCAATAAAAATACGCCAATCGGCTGGGTTGTGCCGTATGCTCATTTCATTCATTAAGCCTACAATGCACAGTGGGGAGGTAGACATATATTTTTCAAAGTCAAGGGAATTGTGTATAAATTTCAATAAATAATAAAATTTACACAATTGCAAAAGTCATTGAAGATATTTTGCAAAAAAGTGCGAAAATGCGTTTTTTGAGTTTTTCTCAATAAAATAAATTTTTATTTAGGCAATAAAAACTTTATAAATTAATATTAAAGCAAAACGCACGAAAATAATTGTAAATAAAACAAAAAGTTTCCAGAGATTTATCATAATATTTTTCATTATGATAGAAGAATTTATGACGATTATGTATGTGTAAAACAAAATATCGGCCAAATGCTGGCCACGTCTTCGTTGGCATACCACTATCCGATGGTCCATATTTTCAATGGCTAAGACATTGGAGTTTAAAGTTGTTAATCTGCCAAATCATCTCATCCTTTAGCTCTTGAATTGTTCTTGGCTTATTGTCTTACCCTTTTTCGTTTAAATATATCCAAAGAAAGAAGTCCAACGGTGTCAAGTCACATGATCATGGCGGCCAATTGACAACACCACGACGTGAGATAACACGGCCATTGAATTTATCGCGCAAAAGAGCGATTGTTTCGCTGGCTGTGTGGCAAGTGGTACCACATATCGTCCAGGTCCATATTCTCAATTTCTGGCCACAAGAAGTCCGTTATTATCGCACGATAGCGAACAACATTCACGTTAACTGCTTGGCCGACCTCATTTTCGAAGAGGTACGGCCCGATGATGCCGCCAACCCATAAACCGCACCAAGTAGTGACTCTTTATAGATTTCATTTTCTGCAGACCCGGTTTGCTGAAATTTGCACCCAATTCTCCCGATTGTGGACACACTTGGTCGATTATGCTGACCAAAACAATCACAAAGTGCACGAAATGCATTTTGATTTGAACGCCCATTTTCGTAGAAGGCTTCAACAATCTTAACGCACTGCTCAATTGTGTACTTCTCCATGGTTAAATTCAAACTCTGAAACAAAAATATGTCACATTAAGTTAGGCAAAAAACTTGACGTTAAGGTGTGACTCACAATTAACGTCGTGCATTATAGTAGGACCACCCTTAAAATAACATTTTACACCTTAAGAGAATTTTTAATGCTTAATACAAGCCAGCTAAAACTTTTTTTAAATTTCAAGGAGTCCCACAACTCCCACATAACTTCCGAAAACCCCAAAAAAAAAAATTTTTTAGTTTTTCGCATATTTGTCCTACCAAGATTAGGTTTCAGGATTCCCGTTACACAATTATTCTACACGTAATGTAATACACTAGCTGGACCCGGTTCGCTTTGCTGGCCCCAGCCATAATTTCGAACGTATGTCATAGCGTCTTGTGCATATTCATGCTTGTGTCTGGACAGTATGACCAGATGCTAAAACATTTTGGAGCTGAATTGGCTTCCAAAAAAAGCCAAAAATTAAATATAGTGCTAAAACATAATGCTAAATCTTTATTTTACTTCTTTTAAAGCAATGTTTTTTTTTTAATCGCTTATTTTTGCCATTTCTGCTTATGTGTATTTTTATTTCCTTTGAATAAAACAAAATTTCTTAAAATATAACAAATTATTTATTTTCAATACTTTAAGTTAGGCTTGAGTTCATCAAATCTAATTGTCATTAAATTGTTTTTACCGAAGGAAGGAATTTCACAACATGAAATTAAATTGACTGCTGGCTGGCAGGCACCACAGTGGTGCAGAGGTTAGAACTCAAAGAATTCGGATGACAGAATGTGGTGATTCTTGAAACATGTAAATTCAACCCAGGTTCGAGCCCCAGCTAAGCCAAGAAAATGATCAATAAATTTTAATAAAAATTGCATGTTGTGAAATTCCAGCCTTCGGAAAAAACAATTTAATAAAAATTAAATTTGATGAACTCAAACCTAACTTAAAATATTGAAATTGAAAATTAACAGTTCAACCACAAAAATATTAGTTCAGTCTTTAAGTTATGTTTTTATATATCGCACTCGTTCAACAAGTCTGTATTAACTCAAAATTTAAAAATTTTCAATAGAAGCGAACAAATTTTTAATTTTACATAACAGGCATATAAAAAAGAATAAGCCAACCGTTTCGTAACAAAATAGTAGACATTATTTTTGCAGCGGTTAGATATGAATATTACGTGTCCATTTGTTCCAAAAAGTTTTCACAAAAATTTTGAGTTAATACACTATTGTTGAGCAGGTGCGATATGAACATTACGTCTATAACCAAGTTTTTCGCTTAGAACTAGGATGTGGGCAATGCTGTTTTATTAACGAAAAACATTATCTAGGGTTATTTTGCAAAAACATAACGCACCGAATTAGATTTCTAAAATGCAACAATATTATATTATTCTTTAAGGATTAAATTGCTACTTTAACATTTCGGCACGTATTCGAGAACAGCCTGGCAGTCGTGATCGAGTATATACTTTCTCGATTCGAAGGCAATTTAATATTTAATTATTTCTGTCAATACTGAATGAATCGCAATTATTTTTTCAGTGTTATATATCATTAATTTGGGTTTCACAATACTGAAAAAATAATTTCGATTCGTTCAGTATCGACTAAAATAAAATTGCTTTCGAATCGAGAAAGTACTCGATTACGACTGCCAGAATTAGGCCCCAAAAGATTTATTTTTATACCCACACCACAATAGTGGAGAGGGTATTATGCATTTGTGCTGATGTGTGTAACGCCTTAAAATAGTGGTCCTAGACCCACCTTATTGGCACAAGGACCAAGCCTATTGAAAATGGGCCAAATCGTAGGACCACGAGGGAAGATAGGGGGAAATTTCTTCCTCTCAGAAACTATCAAACCGTTTTTAATGAAATTTAAAACATGGATAGATCCATATCTATATGGACACATAAGCTATACAGTTTTAAAAAATATAGGACCACAAGGGGAGAAAGGGGCAAATTTTGCCTCTCAAACTGATTTTAATGAAATTTAAAACATAGGTAGATCCATATCTATATGGATACATAAGCTATACAGTTTTTCAAAAATAGGACCACTAGGGGATGTAGGGGGCAATTTGTGACTCTCACAAACTTTCAAACCGATTTTAATGAAGTTTTTAAACATAGAGAAATCCATATTTATATGGACACATAAGCATGATGTGTTTTTTAGTACTGTGGTGCTGGGTATCATATGGTCGGGCTTGACCGACTATACTTTCTTACTTGTTTTACATCTAGCACTTTATCCGATTTAAGAAAATTTTTTATAATTTCATCACTTCCGAGTTTAATATCTTTTAAGATTTCGAATTTTAAAATTTTTTTTTCCTATTTCGCATTTATTTATTGAAGATTTCTTCGGAAGTCCTAAATAAATAAATACTATACGTTCTTTACTTGTTCAATTTGGGACATTAAAGAAAAAATCCTTCGTACTTAATTTTCTAAATTTATTTTATTTTTCTGTTAAACATTCTGTTAGATTTTATTTCGTTTGGGTTTAAATTCCTACACTGTGCACTGTAGGTTATTTAACTTGAACTATTTGCAATAAACAGTATAAATTTACCAGTATTATCTTATCGTATTTATTTTAGGGGAGCAAATGCAACAACAATAAAAAATGCTTAAAAAAAGCGCCACAAATACAAAAAATTAAAACGAAAAAAAATTATAAAAACAACGCTGTTGTTAACTGTTGCTTTTTAAAGGGTGTCTTTTTTAAATGAGCAACATGAAAGTCTCTCCTACTCTTTCCATCACAAACTCTCATGTGATGATAATTTAATGTGAGTGCTTGTTAAGAGTATGGGTATAGTCGTAAGTTGGAGATAAAATATAATTTTTGTATTCCTTTTCTTTGTTGTTGTTGCCTGTTGTGATGGCAGGAAATGACATATTTGTCCGTAATAAGCTAAACGCCGTGTTTGTTTATGAACACATACGAGTACATTTCTACGTATTATTGTGTGTGAATTAAGTGGATCCCATTTATTTTGTGTAAAATCAATTGGCGATGTTTTCAATTAAGTCAAATAATTTAAAAAATTTACTTACCATTTGGGCGCTTATGAGATTTATTCAAATGAAAAACAAAGTTTTATAGAACTTCTAAATTTTTTTCTAAAAATTATCCATATTTATTATGTTTTCAGGTTAAGGATTCAAAAAAAAACGTGGTTGAAGTATGGTTAAAAAAACCAAATTAAGTTTGGTAGTAACAAAAAGATACAGTACTTTTCGCTTATAATCACATCCGTTAGTTACAGACAAACTGTATAAATAAAAAGACAAAATAAAAATATTTCATAACTGATACCAAAGGCAGAAACAAATTTTTTTCGATTCGAGTAGGGAGTTAATTACAAAAATTAAACGATTTAATTCTTTGTTCTTTAAAAAATTAAAAAGAACTTAGTACATTTTGCCTATGTGACTTTAACGCTTATTATTTGCTTAACGCTTGCCGTTGCTTTATGCCTTTGTTAGATTGCATATATGGCAAATGTGCTTATATCGCTGAATGGACTAAAACGTAAATACTTTATATTAAATTCACTTATAAAGGCAGAATAAATAGATAAAATGGACTATACCGCTAATGTGAACAAAAACGGTAGTTGTAACAAACGAAAAGTACTGTATTTGTTCTGTTCTCAGCCGAAGTTTAATAATTTTTAATCACTTTCTTGTTTTGCTTAAAATGTTCACTTTAATTTTTTTTAGGGAAACCAAAATATTGCAGTTTAAAGTCGTTGCGGGCTTGAAAATTGATAACATGCAGTTTACTTTACTGCCAATAAAAATTATATGTACTTATAAAATTGATGTTTAATCTAAATTTAAAACTTGACTTAAAAAGTACATTAAAAAATATCTGAAATAAATAATCATAATATAGTTAATATTTACCATATTATTGTTCATTTTGGCCAAATTATGGTTAATTTTGACAATGTTATGGTATACTTTGACCAAATTATGGTTATTTTTAACCATATAATTGTCATGTCAAAACGTAATGCTGCAATCAGCGTTTAAAAAACTGCAGTCAAAGTAGAAAAACTTAATTATTTGTCATTGGCAAAAAAACTGTTGCTTTTACTTCTCATTCATTAAATGTAAACAGGCGCTGTCAAAACAACTCGTAAAGCGAAAAGTTGTACACAAATTTTTGTTTTTCGACAGTTTTTGGTTTCGACTGCAGTTGTTTAAACCCTGACTGCAATCATATTTCAAACAAATCACTTCTTTATTTGTTAATGATTGTTCAGAGTCATTTTATGATTGGTGCAATTATTTATTTGTTAACCATAAATATTTTTATGAACATCGTAAGCACAAATGTAAAAAAAAATTATAAAACAAAACAAAAATCTAATTTTTGTAAATTTTCGAATATTTTTAAGGAAATGAAATTTTTCTATTTTATTGCTTGCTTAAGAAATGCTTGCATATTTTTTTAAATTTTTAATAAATTTTATTTTATTAAGAACACTAAATATTAATCATGTGTAAATTATTAAATTCCTGTATCGGGATTCAGCTTAAAAAATTTTAGTAGATTTTAATAGTACCCCCTAATTTGTATCTGTGTGTTTAATTTTAATTCATAATGACTTGTCCTTTAACTTTATAAACTAATTGGTAAATGAGAAGTTTTAATGATGAAACTTAAATAAATTCTGTTTATAAAATATATTTTTTTAATTTTTATACATACACATGAATGAATGTATGCATGTATAAAATTTACATAAAACTAAGTATTTTACATATGTATGTATGTATGTGTGATTATTTCCATATACATATGTATGTATTTCATCTTGTGGGTTGAAAAGAGAAAATTAGATTGATGATATAAATTTTATGTGACAAAATATGCATGTGGAAGTCAAAGTTTATATTACTTAGTTTTTAAAGGTTTATAAAGGAAATATTATAAATACACAGGGATGAGAAAAAAATAGAGACACGAAATAATATGGTCATTTAACATTAAAATTCAAAAGGGCATATCTTTAAAAAGAAATCAAGTATTACAAGCAAAATAAAAAGTGTTTTGTAGATAATTTATCTATCTTTAATCAAAGTTGAAGTCAAAAATTAAAAGGTCTAAAAATAGATTTCTCTAATAAAAAAGATACTGTATGTAACTTTTTTTGATAGTCGGTAAAAAAATGTATATGATAACTAAAAATGATCAACTAAATTTTTATATAATATAAATATTGAAAAACCAGTATCTAAAAAATATATTCAAATAATATGATTTTTCAGTTAGATCCTTAAAGCATGTTCATTACTTATATAATGTGGTCTCGATTAAGGAGCATATAGACGACATGTTTTTGTCATCTGACATGTCAAATTTTCAAGTCACATGTAATTGTGCATGTCTGTCAAAATCGCTGTTTTACATAAGCTTTATAATATTCGGTCACAAACGTACATGTAATTTGCTTCTGACATTGTCTCTGTTTTTTTCGCATTGTCATAACTTTTTCGTATCTGAACCGATTTTCCAGAGTTTTTCAGAAAATATTTTCATTTAAAAATTTCCGATCTTTTGATATGTAAGCAGGGTTGTCAGATGCGGCGATTTCTCGCCAAACGTGGCGAATTTCAAACTCGTTTGGCGACCTAATTTTTGATTTGGCGACATGGCGACTTTTTGGCGATTTAAAAAAATAGTTGGCGATTTTGTTGGCTACTTTTGATGAGCTATGTTTTTGTTTTAAAATTCGTTATATTCAACATGAAGAAAAAATATTACTTTTATTCTAGTATTTTTATTATGTATGAAATTTGAGGCATTCATATGTATAGTCAGTATTTGAAAGTATGTATGTTCAAATGGCTGATGAAGATAAGAATAATCTTCGAGAAAATTCTTTTTCGTTTTTAACAGTGCTCTTGAAAGAATCAATAAATAAAATTCTTTAAAACGTGAATATATTAAAAGTCTATGAACATTTTTCCATTATATGTATGTGGCAATTAATTATCACAGAAAGAAAACGTTGTTGTTAAAGATTTTTATGAATCCTAACGTACCTTTTGATGTTTACGAAACGCATTCAAAAAAATTAGCGTTTCTTAATTGTAAAGAGAGTTTAAATGATGATATTTCGTCTAATTTATACATTTTATAGCTACATGAATAAGGCAGATTTGTACCATTTAAAAGAACTTGCTTTGGCTGTACTTTATATGCTGGTAATTACAACAAGTATTACCTGTGTTGAAATTATGAACTCCACAAAAACTCGCCTTCGACGTAGAATGCATTACGAATTTCTAGAAGCGTTGTTACTAGGTTTAAATTATAAGAATGTGAATAGTACATGCTGCACTTCTTTTGTACCTTCATTGAATAAATGTAATTCTCTCACAATGTATTCCAAAGAAGACAAATATTGAGTCTTGCAAGTGAAGCGTTTTAGATAACTGCAACTTTTATACAAATCTATAACCAATATTTGTTTAATACTAACTGCAAAAATTCTTTTTTTGTTGCTTTAAGTAGACTACTAGAAACTATTTTATAGTAAACACTGTACCTCTCTTGTTTTCACTAACTATTTTTACTGTGTGCTAAATAAATATTAAACAAAACATATATTAAGGCGACGCTTTTTAAATTTTTGGCGTTTTTTAGCGATACTGAACAAATTTATTTTTTAGAAATTAAAAAAGGTACTGTGCAATAACTCCCAAATGAAATAAGTCCCAATGAAATAACTCCCAATGAAGTAAGTCCCATGAAAAATGAAATAACGCCCAACTGAAAAAAATGAAATAACTTCCAAAGGCAAAAATGAAATAAGTCCCAATTTTTGGGACTTATTTCAAAATGTAAAAATAAATCCCAATAAAAATGAATTAACTTCCAATGAAATAAGTCCCAACAAAAATGAATTAACTCCCATTTTTTTGGTTTCCTTTTACAGAACGCTTTTTATTTCACAATTATATGTAAGCATATACATAATAGCAATAATAATTATAGGTACTATTATGCGTGAATTCATTGAAAACTAACAGTTGTATTTACGGTTAGACAAATGTTTTTGCAATTTGTTATCAGTTGTCGTCATTCGTTAAACTTCTATCACTACGAGCAAGTCATTCATAAGTGTTGGACATTAAAAATTATATTATAATTAAAAATGGATTACGAAATTATTTCTGGCAAGAGGATTAATTCAAAATTACTTTATGTAATATCAGAAAAACAGTTGTATAAATTTAAAACATTAATAAGAAATAAAAAGTATTATGTATGTTTAAATAAAAAATGCAAGGCAAAGGTTGAATTAGTGAATGACTTGTGTCAAAAACCAAAAAAAATCATTGAACATTGAACATAATCTTGTAAACATTCTGTAAAAGGGAAAATTATTAGTTTTTAAAATTATAAAAGCAATTGATTTTCCCTTTTACAAAATGCATACACTATCTTGTAAACATTCTGTAAAAGGGAAAATTATTAGTTTTTAAAATTATAAAAGCAATTGGTTTTCCCTTTTACAAAATGCATACACTATCTTGTAAACATTCTTAGGTTAGGTTTTCTTTCATTAGGTGTTAATTCATAATGAAAGAAACCCTAACAATTTAGACTTTCTTTCATTTTTATAATTAGACTTTCCTTCATTTTTAAAGTTAGACGTTCTTTCACTTTCTTCTTAGGCGTTCTTGTTTAGGCATTCTTTCATTTTGAAAAATTAGGCGTTAGTTCGTTAGGCCTTTATTCGCTGAGCCCATAAAAACGATAAAATAGTGTTTGCAATTAAAATGAAATAAGTCCCAACTGCGATGAAATAAGTGCCAATGATAACTCCCAAATGAAATAACTCCCAACAAAAACCCTGTTGGGACTTATTTCATTTGGGAGTTATTTCATAATGAAATAACTTCCAACAAAAATTATGAAATAAGTCCCAATGCATTGGGAGTTATTTCATAATGAAATAAGTCCCAATTTGTATGGAAAATTTTTTGGGATTTATTTCATTTTTTCATTGGGACTTATTTCATTTGGGAGTTATTGCACAGTACCATTAAAAAAATATATTTTTAATAATTCTAAAAATATGTATTTTATTGGCAAAAACTGAAAAACAAAGGCTTTGGCGATTTTGGCGATTTTTGGCATTGAATTTGGCGAAAAAAGTCAAAATCAATCTGACAACCCTGTATGTAAGGCGTAACCATAGGTCATATTAAAGTCAAAAAATTCAGGTTCTTATACAATTTTTAATACTTTTTGTATGGGAGGTTGTCCACTTCTCCAATCCCGCCCACATTTTGTGGGATGGTGTGTATTTATAACCTAAATGTTTGTACCTAATTTGAAAACTTTGGCTCTTGAAGTTCTCCATATATACAGAAATACAGATATACAGAAAAAAGTAATAAAAATACAGCAACCACAAGGGATTTTTTTGGAAAAATTAGAGGCAGTCATGGTTTTTTGGTCATATCTCAGCCATTTTTAGACCGATCTGGCTGGCGCGTTTTATGCGGATAAAAAAGGCAATAAAAATTTAAATATATGCGCTTAAATTCGAAAAAATATGCACTTGAATTTTTTAACACATTTATTAGTGATAAAAAATACATAAAAATAACAAGAAAATCAAAAATAACATAACAAACGTAAAAATCAGTCTCATAAACGTAAGTTAGGCACAATAACCACAAAAGTAGAAGTTAAAATAAAGTAAAACACAAAAATATAAAGAAAAGCCAAAAGTCAAATAATCATATTACTTAAGTCACTTGTTAGATAGATATTTGAGATTTTTTTAATATTCCAAAAGTAAAGTTTCCTGCCAGGTTTTTAAATAAAGTAAAAGTGAAGCGATAGGGTGCATGATAAAATGCTGATAGTTCCTTTGTGCTGTTTTCGTAAAAATTAAGATTTATCATGCCAATTGTTTGTTTTATTGTTTAAATTCTTAATTTTTTTATCAAGTTTAATACGAATTTGTTTACCCAATTTACCCTCCGCAGCATACTTCCTATTTATGGCAATATCAATTAGCTTAATTTGCTTTCTCAAAGGATTAGATTTCTCATTTCACAATAGTGCCCATAATTTGAAGACACAAACATTATCTGAGCTTTATTTTGGTAAATTTAAAATGTTTTAATTGATACTACATCACCATTGTTGAATCCTTCCAGCACATCTTTGCGTTGGTAAAAGTTTTCAGCATATATATAATTGCTTTAAACCACGTTCCTTCACCTAATTGTTAAAGGCTGTGGAGGAAGACATAAATTGGAATGCTTTTCCCGAAGGTGCTGTACAAAATATTTTCCCCATTAGAAATCAATGAATAAATATAATCGCTGTTGTCTCTTATCTCTTTTGCAACATGGTGCATGGCAAAAAAAGCAATAAAAACAGTTTGTTTTTCAAAATATGCAACATAAATATGCAATATGAGCAAAATATGCAATAATATTCATTCAAAGCTGAATATTCAAAAATATGCCAATTTCTTGAATCGCAAAGGTATTTAGTACATGGTACTCTCAGAATTACGACAACAAATATGCATTTGCATAACAATCCGGGCCTTGGTCATTACTTATAAATGTTTTTAGTTTTAACAGGTAGAATTATTTCAAATTTTACAAGAATACATAGTTGCATACATACATTCATACATCCCAATAAAAAATTTTATCATTTTGCGAAGCACTAATGGTACATTTAAAAAAATAAGATAACTGAGATGCAGTAAAGTAAGTATACGAACTCTTAAAAAGTTTTATAAAAAAAATTAAATTTCAAGTTAAGGTTCATTAAGAAACATGTAGATGGACTTGTAAAGGGTGTTTTTTTAAGCTAGATATAACTTTAAATTGTAAAAAGTAACACAAAAAAATTAAATTTTGATGAAATATTTTTTTTTATCGTTTCAGTATACTCTGACAAATCATCATGAATAGACTCACGCTTGAACAACGCTACGAAATTATCCAAATTTACTTTGAAAAATTTAAAAATTTAATCCAAATTTAAATCGCAAAATTGTGTTCAGCGATGAGGCGCATTTTTGGCTTAACGGGTTTGTTAATAAGCAAAATTGCCGCATATGGAGCGAGACCAATCCACAAGAGACCCTACAGACTCCATTACATCCAGAAAAATGCACCGTTTGGTGCGGTTTTCACGCTGGTGGCATCATCGGACCTTATTTCTTCAAAAATGAGGCCGGAGCTCGCGTTACGGTCAATGGAGATCGTTACCGCACCATGATCAATGATTTTTTGTTTGAAAATATGGATGACATTGATCCGGAGGAGATGTGGTTTCAACAGGATGGCGCTACGTGCCATACGGCGAACGCAACCTTCGACTTATTGAAATCAAAATTTGGCGATAAGTTGATTTCGAGAAATGGACCTGTCAATTGGCCTCCAAGGTCGTGCGATTTGACACCTCTCGATTATTTCCTGTGGGGCTACGTGAAGTCACTGGTTTATGCTGATAAACCAGCAACAATTGACGCCTTGGAGGCCAGCATTGTTCGTGTTATTCGTGACATACGGCCAGCAGTGCTCGAAAAAGTGGCCCAAAATTGGACGTCCAGAATGCGCTTCGTCAAGAACAGCCGTGGTGCCCATATGCCCGAAATCATTTTCAAATGTTAATGTCACGTATTGATCTTTCGAATAAAAAAAAAAATTTTGATTACAATTTAATTTTTTGTGTTATTTTTTACAATTTCAAGTTCTTTCGGGCTTAAAAAAACACCCTTTAGTTACGTTCGTTGAAATTTCTTTAATATAGTAGCCAATTTTGATCGAAGGAGTCTAAAATTTAGCGTGAACATGTAGTTGAATAATACGAACTATAATCAATCAAAAACTCGATTTCGAATTTTTCTGTTAGTACGTCCGTTTGTATTTAAATTTAAAAGTAACGATATGTACATATTTTTGTATAGTGTACTTTTTTAGTATATTATAAATAAGCAAAAATTTATTTAAAATTTATTGATTTATTCAACTGAAGTTGAGTTGCCAGCAGTGAAATCAGGAAACGCCGCACATGTTAACATATAAAATAAAAAAAAAAATTGTATAACTATTATCAAAAGTAATTTTTGGGAATACAAAATTTTAGTTTAAAAGATTTTGTTATTCGTGCTTAATTCCCAGTTTTTATTCTTGATAAAAACACTTGAAATTTATTGTTGATGGGATAAGCTATTCCTATGCGCATTTCACTGGTTGCTTAGGCCAGATCATCAGGAAACTTCATCCATAAAGATTTTTTTATTTATTGTTGATCTTTTTGTTTAAAACTTTAATATTGTTACAAGTAGAGCTGTTGCTTATGATTCTTATACGCTTAACAGTTTTATTTGGTTTAATATCTTTAGTTTTTCCAAAATCTTTATGGATGAAGTTTCCTGATGATCTGCCCTAAGCAACCATAGGAATAGCTTCCTACAGACAAGCATAGAGCTTCGCGGGATTAGCTTAGGAAATTAAAAATAAAAAAAAAATAAGATTTCTGTTATTTTATAACAAATATTTTGATACATATTAAAAAAAATTTTATAACAAAAATTATTAAAATTAGATTAAAAGTGTATTAAAAACAACATCCAAATTCTTGCGTTTTCGATTTCCAGAACACCCCTTTATATATATTCTGGTTCCTTAGTGCCCATTCACATTATACGATTTTTGTCGTTGCGATTCTTACTTTATTGGCAACGACAAAAATCGTAAAATGTGAATTGGGACTTAGTAGTGAAGTTTTTTTAACGATGTCCGTCGCCTGTTGAAATTCCGAACACCCTAGTCCCAATTCACATTATACGATTTTTGTCGTTGCGATTATTGTCGTTTCCTCTTTGAAGGCGGTCTCATATTTACATTTTACGATTTTTGTCGTAAAACCTTAATACATTTTTCGTCAAATGAGAGAAAATTGAGAGAACGAATGAATGAACAAAACGAATCAAAGAGTACACTCGCTTCTGTACCCCTTATAATTCCTCTCACCCCTCTTGCCTATAAAGTAAGAATCGCAACGACAAAATCGTATAATGTGAATGGGCACTTAGACAGTGTGACCAGATTTTTAAATAACATAAAGCTTAAACATGTTTAAAATAAAGCTTAGTTTTTTTATAGTTTTCTAATAGTAACTTTTAATTATTTCGATATTAGAATTAATAGTGTTTATGTAGGTATATTTGAAATAAAAATATATTTTTGGTAGCGGTGCGAAATTCAATTTTGGCGAATGCGAATACTTACAATATGCTCAAAATTCATATGCAAAAAAAATTTTTTTTTTTTTTTTTTTTTTTTGTTTATTTATAATACAAATACTTATCGCTCCTTTATTGCAACATAGTCATATCTTAAACTTGGCAAAATGCGATTTAAGTTTTCAAAATGTACCTTTATATACAAATTTAATAAAATATATTTTGCTATAACTTCGGTTGAGTTTTAGATATAATACTGATTATTATTTTATATATTAAGAATGTATGAAGGAGCACTTTTACTAAATTAACTTCAAATTTTTGATTTTTTAAGATATAAATAGGTTGCAAGGAGCGTATGTACTGTATATATATAAGTATGTATGTATATACAAAAGATATATTAAATATGGAAAAATTTTACAACATTGTCATGACTCAAAAACATACACCTCGAATTAAACGTGTTTTAAGTTTTTGATTTGCTTGCCCCATTTGGAAAAGATAACGGCAAAATAAAGATGTTTTTATACACAATAAAAAGAAAACAGCGTACAATTCTGCATTACTTACTCCAAAATTTAATTTTTTTGAGTTATGACGACGTTGCAGCAAATGATTTAAATAAAGCTAAATGAATTTTTGAAAAAAACTAGAAAAAAAGCTAAAAGCTTAATGAAATATTTCAAGCTAAACGTGAAAAAATAAAGCTAAATTTAGCTTGAAAAAGGCTAATATGGTCACACTGCACCTAGATATGATGGGCAGAGTTGTCAGATGTTGCGATTTCTCGCCAAACGTGGCGATTTTCAAAATTGTTTGGCGACCTAATTTTTGGTTTGGCGACATGCCGACTTTTACTTATTTATTTATTTATTTATAAGTTGGTACCTTCTATAACAAAACATAAGTTTTTTATAATAATAGAAGTGCGGACATAGTTATTTGTTTTACAGTTGAGAATAAAAAAAAATATTTTAAGATTTAACAAAAATTATTTTAATTAAGTTATAACTATTGAGCAGAGTAAGTTATAAAAAGTTTAAAATTATCAGGAAGTAAATATGTATATAAAAAGAGCATGGAGTTTGTAGTTACCATAAAAATTGAAAATTATTTTTTTAAAAAGTGGTGCGTTGCTGGTTTCCCTAATGATTTGCGATTTAAAAAAATAATTGGCGATTTTGTTGGCTATTTTTGATGAGCTATGGATTTGTTTTAAAATTCGTTATATTAATAAGAAGGAAAAATATTACTTTTATTCTAGTATTTTTATGTATGAAATTTGAGGCATTCATATGTATGGTCAGTTTTTGAAAGTGTGTATGTTCGAGGTTTAAATTATATGAATGTGAATAGTACATGTTGCACTTCTCTTGTAACTTTATTGAATAAATGAAATTCTCTCACAATGTATTTCAAAAAAGAAGACAAATAGTGAGTCTTGCCAATGAAGCGTTTTAGATAACTGCATATGTATAACCAAAATTTGTTTAATACTAACTGCAAAAATTCTTATTTTGTTGCTTTAAGTAGACTTCTATAAACTTTTTTATAGTAAACATTGTACCTCTTTAGTGTTCACTAACGATTTTTACTATGTTCTGAATAAATATTAAACAAAACATATTATGGCGACTTTTTTTAAATTTTTGGCGTATTTTCGCGATACTGAACAAATTTATTTTTTAGAATTTATAAAAAATATTTTTAATAATTCTAAAAGTATGTATTTTATTATCAAAAACTGAAAAACAAAGGCTTTGGCGATTTTGGCGATTTTTGTTTGTAATATATTTCTGTCACATCTGCTCCGATGAGTCTGATTGGTCTGTAAATGGCTAAGATATGAGCAAAAAACCAAGACTGGCTCGATTTTTTTTTTATAAAATCCCATGTTGTTGTTGGTGTGTTATAGCCGTCACCGAAAGTAACAATTTATATATCGTTACCCAAAACGCAAAAGGCCTATCTATCATTTTGAAAATTTTACAGGAGTAGCAAAAAGACTGTTATTATTTTTCTTCCTTCCAGTTGTTTTGGCAATGTTGCATATTATGCAAACTGCTTTAGCGCTTATCATTTACTCTTTTGAATATAGGGCCATTTGTTTTTTGTTAATAAAATCGGTAATATCAAAAACTTTGATATATCATACTTTAAGATCCGGCTGTAAATGCCAAAGATATAAAGAAAAATTTAAATAATCGAATACTACGTTCGGCAGAAAAAAGAAAATTTTTTTTCAAATCTCTTTTAACGGAAACATTCCACACGCGGACAGCTTTTAGAAGGACACTGCTACCTGTTCCTGGCAGCGTTCTAAAGGATGTATTTGAGTTCTTTTGTCAGGACATCTCCCTTGTTCAGACACATTTTATTGTTCCCTTCGGTGTCCGATCGGTAAAGATTTCACTGTAATCGAATTTTTTTGTAACCATTATTGCTTATTATTTTTTTTACTTAAAATTTTAGTTTGTTCTTTTTTATTTACAACAAATTTTTTGTAAGTTGTTTATATCCTTAAAAATAATATTTTTTATTTATGAAACATATCACGTATTTCATGTTGATATTAATCGTTTCATTTTTCCCGCAATTGCTTTTTGATGGTTAATTCGCAAAAACATGTTGAAATTGTCAAGAGTCCTTGGAGAATTTGTATCGTTGTTGCAATATCTAGCCGGTATTTTTTTAATGTTTGGTAGTATAAATAATTTTTCGCTGTATTTGTCAATAGTTAGAAACAGAAAACTTATGTATACAACCAATAACATAAAGTTATTAGCCAGAAATTTCGAACATCTGTGTCAAGATACTATTCAATTCCATACTAAACCTTAAGTTTTTAATAAAACAATTAATTATCGCATATGTATATTAATTTTTTTTTTAAATAATTTTATTATTTTTTTATTTTTTATTTAAACTTTTAATTTTTTTTTATTGTTTGTTATTACTCATTACTAATAATTATTTAATAATATTATTAAATTTTTAAACATAATACATTTATTATTTGATTTTTTCACTTCTTTTTTTTTCTTTAGCTTTTAATCTTAAAAAGGATTTCACAAGTTTTCAAGGACTTTTTTTTAATATAAATTTCAATACACATTTAAAAAATTGTTTATTATATTGGTTTTATAATTTAGTTTAATTCTTATGTTTTTTTTTTTCTTTAATTTTATTTATTATTATTTTTTTTATTAAATAAAGTGTATATTGATTGTATTTTTAATATATATAGTAGATATATGTATAAGAAAAAAAAAATCTGTTGTGTTTTGTAAAAAGGTCAATATACTATAGAGTCGAGGAAATGGGTGTGGGTCATGTAGAGCTGTATTGTAAAAAGGGATTTATTTGATCTATGTGTGAATTGTTTCAATTTTAATTTGATTTTGTATTAGTTTTTTTTCAACTTAAAAAAAATACATTGAAAAATGTGTGCTTTTTGTAATTTTTATTATTTTATGTTTGTAAAAAAAGTTGTCTTTTTTGTACAACAACTTACTATTTTATTTTATATTTTTTTTTTTAAATGAAGTGTCTTTGTGTAGACATATTTTTTTTTTGTTTTTTTTTTTTAATTAAAAAGACGGGCTTTCAGAAATCAAGGGTGTTCTCAACTCAAAATGAACTTTGCTTCTTTCTTCATTTTTTCATTCTTAGTTAAAAGTTGCATTTAAAAAAAAGTTTCCTTTAAACTAAATATAAAACAGAGATAAAATAGGTACATCGCATTAAAACTAAGTTTTTGTGGAAATAAAGGAAAAGTGCTTAGGTCTAAATTTAAAGTTTTGTATGAAAGCAATTTAAGACTTTAAAGATTATTATTGTAAATATATTTTTATTCTAATAAAATCATCACTTCGGTTATAGTTTTTTTTAAGTTTATATACCTAAAAACTCCTAACGTCACAGACCGGAAGTAAAATTAAGCTTTTATTCCAAATGTTATTGCACATTGGTAAAAAATTAGCAAAAACTAATTTTGCTATAACTTCTGGAAAAATCGTACAAAATAATTGAAACTTTGTCCATGGGTACTTTTAAACATGGAGATCACAAAGGTGCCATCAACTTAAATTTTGCTTTAGTCGACTTAAGCACTTTTACCTTTTTGTCAAAAATTTAACAAAAAAGTATTTAAAAAAAAAAAGGTTTTTTAATCTTTAATACCTTTCGAAAAAAGTTTGGGCATTTAGCCAGTCACCTTCGTAAAAAAATTTTGGCACTTTTCTCTTTTAAACATTCTTAAAAAAAGGAATCATTTTTAAAATGTTAGTATGTTTTTAATAATAATAAAAAAAACATTATCGGGCATATTTTAGAAATTGGAATGAAGTGAATTTAATTTAACCTTAATTCATACAAATATTCCATTTTATCAATTTCATTTTGTGAGTACCAATTAGCTTTACAAGAACAACTCTTAAAACCAGGAAAAATTGCGGTCATTTTGTAAATAATTGAACTTAAAATCACGTTCGATTTCAATTTCACTTCATTTCAATTTCTAGAACATGCCCGTATATAAAAAAATACAATTTAACATAAAATGTATTCGTAAATTTAACAAGAAATTTTTTTCACATAAAGTGTTTTAAAAAAACCAGTATTTACTTTTGTAAAAAATATTCCTTGTTCAATATGAATTTCTGTAGAAAGCAACAACAAAATTATGAAATATTTTTGACTTTGTTTTTGCTTTCAATGTAATTTTTGGCGTTGCGTTGCATTTTATACAAAAAGAAGCCTAAAGCTACGATCACACTTATTAAATATTTGATCAAATAAGCGTAACCCCTACTTTTGTTAATAGTTAGTGAGATTTAAAATGGTCTTAATATTACAAAATAAACTAATTATACCACTAGACATAGCAAAAAAAAAGCAGTTTTCTGTAAGATGTGGTATTTTAATCAAAATAAATATTGATATTAAGCGAAATGATTTTTTAGTTTGGTTGTTGGTCCCGTTTTTTTCGTCAAATATTTGATAAGTCTGACCGTAGCTTAAGAATAAATAAAAAAAATAAAACACTTTTGCAAATTTGGGGTGGCAACATCAAAATAAAGTTAGTGTAACGATTATGTATGGCAACTGAACTTTAGTTGTGTTATTTAGGCAACAGTAAAGTTTTAGTTGCTGTGCAGATTTTTAAAGCAAAAAGGCGTCAAAAGCTAAAAAAAAATAATACGATTTTTGTTTCATTTTGCACATTTTATTAAATATGTATTTCTTATTTCGATTAACAAAATGGAATTGAATTAACGTTTGTGGATCAGAATTGTCTCTCAAGTGTCGCCCAACAGATGCAACGTTCACTCATTCTCCTTGCATACAAGGATTTAATTATGATTATTTGTTTTATACCAATACCAGGGTATTATGAGTATAAGCTGATGTTTTTAACACCTTGAAATATTTATCCTAGACACGCGGTTTAGTAAACCGATCGACTCATAATCACTTTTTGAATCACTCTGACGATATCCGCCCGGTTAGCTGGCTGGATGTCCATGTAAACCTTTTAAGCAAAGTACAGGTCACAATTAAAGATATTATTTGGTGCATAGGTTATGACTGTCACAAGGACCAAGCCTATTGTAAACAACTAGGGAAGCCAATCGGAACTGGTTTTCGCAAATGCTGGGATCCCGATATTCTAAAAATCAAATCTCTGATTTTAAGGGATCCCAGGATATCGAGGTTTCGGAATTCGCAGTTTGTTAAAATAAAAAATGCCTTTTATAGGTATTGATTAAATAATTCATTTAATATTACAAAGTTAAATAGAACTAACTTTATACAAGTTTTATACATAAACGAATACAAGTAACCTACGAAAGGAGATAATTTCCAGTTTCTATTTGTTAAAAATAGTTGAGTTAAATACATTCAATTTATAAAGTATCACTATCCAGTGTGACACAAAGAATGCTGACGAAGGCCGTAGCGGGCTAGAAAATGCATTACATTCTGCTGGTGTCTAATAATTGTAAATTTTTCTGTACATACAATATACTTCATTGCTATCCAAAGGATAGCTAAGGTAAAATGTAACAAGAAAATACAATATAATAGTCTGGTAGTGTATAAAAGTCATTCCTTAAAATTTAAGGAATAGAACTATTACAAAAAATCTTTATTAATACATATTAAAATAATTAATGAAAATAAAATTTCGTGTAAGCAATTATATTAAAAACGACAACAAAATACGAAAATTGGTTTTTAATTTAATTTCTAACACGAAATTTTGTTTTCTTTTTCTAAAAACAGGCAGAAAGAAGTACACAAAGAAAATAAAAATAAATAAATATATTTGTCACAAAATTTTTAGAATCAAGCAAAAAATTTGTTGATTTTGAACAATTCAATAACACTTATATTGATTACTAAAATTTGTAAAAATAAAAGTAAAAAAAAAAAATAATTAATATAGTAATTAAATTAAGCAAAATTTCTGTGTTTTAGGGTATCATATGGTCGGTCTTAACCGACTATTCCCTCTTACTTGTTATTGAATGTATTTGTTTTCATTGTTTGTAGGATGTGTTTTTATTTTTTCTGTTGACGATCTGTCAAAATATCAACTATAATTTAGGTTTGGTTGCAATACATAATCGAAACATTTATTTTTTTTTACCTTCCTAAAAAAAGTACAATTTTTAATGATAACAAAAAAGTTGGAATTTTACAAAAAGAGGACACTTTATTTTAATACAAAATTACATACCACTTTACAAAAAGACTTTGTTTAAAAACTTCAAAACTTAAAATTGCCCTAAACTTTTCCCTAAAGCCCGTCTTCATAAAATATAGTGATTATTAGTAAGGTTCTACAACTTTTGTACAAAAATTTCATGCATTTTATTAAAAAAAAATTAATAAATACAAACTACATACATTTTTTAACTATTTCGAAATCTTTTGATTTCTCTTTAAAATTTAAAAATAAATTTATTTTTCAAACTGACAACTTAAACCGACCCAATTTATGCGGATAATGCATGTTTTAGGGAATCCCCTAGCATTTTATTTTTAGTTTTATTCAGACCTTACTCGTAAACAAAGTTTTAAATTATTTAAGTTTAATAAAACAAATTCAATATAAAACAATTTGCATAAAAAATTAGTTTTATGAGGCCAATTTCACCAAGTTCAGTTATCAGAATTGGCTGTAACAAATTTAAAAAAATTAAAAAAAAAAAATACTATGAATACCGTTTACATATTAATGTTTATTATGGACAAAGTAATGTTTATAACAATGACACTTGTTTGTTTAGATTTATTCTGTTTTGTTTTATTGTATAAGTTTATGTATGTAAAAAAATAATTCAGCAATATTTAATCAATTTTTTTTAGTTTTATTACCTTGCGTCTGCAAAAACCAATAAAAAATTTATTGCAAATAAATAAAAAAAAATTTATTTATTTTGAAAGTAATAATAAACCAAAACATTTTAAAGTATAAAATAGTATAAAATTACCTAATTGGTATAAAAATTTTCTTTTGTTTAGAAAATAAAAGTTTTGTTAAATTAAATAAAAATTATTAATATAATGTTTATCGGACAAATCTTAAAAAATATCTCAAGAGTCGTTAAAAAATAGTTGAATGAATGTAACCCTGCTTCCACTTGTTGCTTAGTATAATTAAAAACTACTCAAAGATAATTGTTAGAGAAATAATTAATTTCACAAGTTTAATTGCGGTTGCTGTTTGTAGAATTATTAAAGTTAAAAATGTAGTCTGTTTATGAGAAATGAAACGAGTTCAAATGTAAAATTCTTGACATTTGACAGTACAGAAATGATGATTCCCACTAGCACTCTATTTTCAAATATTATATTCTCTTTTTTTTGTGGATATTTTCCGAGGGGTCGAGCACCTAAATTAGAAGTCTCTCAAAAATAACTTACCTAATGCCCCAATAACGGTTTACACCTCAACTTAAGGTCAGCTGCAAATTTACAGTTTTGTATTACTATTTACAAACCTGTGTTCGTGCGTTTAGCAAAATTATCTAACATTTACAACTCATCACGAGCAGTTGTAAAATTAAGTTCAACTCAACTGAGTTGAGACATAAAGGGGCATAATTTATATATCAAACTTCCTTATCGTAGAAATACGGTGTATCATGTAAGTTAGAATTGTTCAGATCTACTTTTAGTATCTTGTCAAACCCATACAAAAAAAATTTAAAAACATATAGTTACAGAATCGGATTCTAAAGTCGCTTCTAATTTCTACTACTACCCATCCTTAAATATTTTAAAATATACAAACAATGGCCATTAATTGCAAATGAAATATTAAAAATTTCTTATTCTTTTTGCGTTTAACGAAAATATATCTTCAATAAAGGCTCTATTTAATTCCACGTCACACTCATTCTGCAATAGACAAAAAATGGCCATTAATTGCAAATGAAATAAAGGAAATTCCTTATTCTTCTTGCGTTTAACGAAAATCTTTCTTCATAAAAGGCTCTATTTAACTCCACGTCCGACTCATCGATTTTAGACTTATTTCATTTTACAAGCAAGCTTAGAGCTTCAGCTGCAGGGTTTCTGCCGCCGTTTCAAACCTCAAGTATTTTCCCAAGGAATAAATAGTAATTTGTTATGAGTTGAAAAATTTCATCATTTATATCACCGCTAAATAATATGAGGGTAATAGAAAGTTTGCCACCAACGTTTTTGTTCAATCCAATAGTCCATTTATTAAAAGATTGAAAAATAATTGAAGAGCAAAGAATTTTGCCAAAAATATCTAAAATGTTTTACTTATATTTTACTTTACGTTCAAGTAATTAACCATACCTCTTTTCACCGTCCACTAATAATTTATTTTTGTCATTTAAGAAATATCTTTATGTCTATCTCTTCTGTAATAACCACACAATTTATTTTTTTTTTAACATTTCTATTGTTGTCTAACTCATGTTAAAAATGCATTAGCAAGAAATAATTATGGTTTAAATTTTATGACTCATTTGAATGGTGACTGAAAAAGTAAACATGTTTTACTTACAGTCATGCAAATTAATGAGTCTCTCTACAAAAACATTTATGATTTTGAGCAAAGATTTTTAGTAACGACGAGAGACATTTTAAAAAATTTTAAATTTTGTTTAAATAAGGAAATGAGCAGTAAATTAAAACTATTTTTGTGTCTCTCGAGCATAGAAAGCTTCTATAAATAAAAGCATAAATCAAAAAAGAGTTGTTCAACATTTTTTATCAAAATAATACATGCGGGTGTTTTAACTATATTTGTCAGATAAAGTTGGTTAAAAAAACAAAAATAGTGATGTTGTTAAAAAAACCCGTCACAATGGCTTCTCTAAATCACAAATGGCAGAGTTTTCTATTTTTCAAATGTATTTGTTTCTTGCATTTTCGTTAATAAAAAAAACATAAAAATTCTAAAGTGTAGTCAAACCCCGTTTTAACAACAAATAACTGAAAAGTAGTGGTTTGAAGTAAAATTATAATATTTTTAATAATATTCGATTTTTTAAACATCCGTCAAAGGCATTATTTTTTTAAAAGCAATTTCAAATAAAATTAAAAATAAATTATAAATTTTAAAATCAAAAACCTTACGCCAAATTCACAACGATGTTCCCAACAAAGCGTCAATTTCTTCCCCAACCACACACATTTTTAATTTAGAAAACGCTAACAAATTTTGCCCACAACAATATTACGTAGAATTAATTATTATTTTTTAAAATATTATTATAAACATCATTAATAATTGCTGAAGTAGACTCAACTATAAAAAAAACCTTAGTTGTATATTTGTTCGAAAAAAGAAAGGAAAATATATGAAATATTTTAGGAATAAATAAGATAGAAGAAAAAACGAAATTGTTCCTACTATTGTGAACAAAAAGTATAGTTTTCGAAATGATGTTCGAATTTTAAAACATTTGCTAAAATGTTTTATATATTTTTCTTTATCTTTTATTATACGTACTATATCAATTTCTATAAAAAATCGCAAACAGATTTGAAGTATTTTTTAGTTTTTAAAAAATAATTTGAATTCAACAGTTCAAAATTTATATGAAAAGTTAATATTTTTCAATCAAGAAATAAATTTATTTGGATTTGTATTCCAAGTACATTTACTTCCAAAACTTGTCTTATTAAGTCATTAAATTGTTATTAAAATAATAAAAAAGCAAAAATATGCATACTGGGAAGAACATATTAGGAATAAATCCAATTTGCAGCAATCAATATTAAAGTTTCCAAAAGTTTAATTAATAATTGATCTAAAATAGACTGTCGAAATTCTTTAAGTTTCGAAGAAGTGTACCTGTTTTTGCAATATCTATTCGAGTTTGATAAAAAAAATGTCGCAAAACTTTTGATTAAGATGAAAAAAGAAACTGTGGCATTGAAAATTTTAACACTTGGCAAAACACTTGGCAATCTGATACCTACATAATTAAAAAAAGGAAATTAATAGAAACTGGAATATCTAATACAGAATTGTCTATTGTTTAGTTCGAATAAAAAAATTTTGTAAATATTGATGAATGTGAAACAGGATTTTCATACCTGTGGCACATTAAGATTTAAATTATAGGTATAGAAAAAAAATTAATCCTTAACATTTTTATTGTGGAGTTTTCTGTAGCAAAGACGAGTTGAAATTTAAAAAAATTGTTAAATTTGTAAACTTTGCCTTATCCAAACTGGAATTTCTACCAATTATGTATAAAAATAATAAAAAAGAATAGAAACAAAGAATACCTACTAACTATCACTTTTAATAAGATAACCTTTATATGAAAAAATAAAAAATTACTAGTTTTTTTTTTTTTTTTTGTTTTTGTAAATTTAAATTTTATTTAGATTTCTTTACAAAACCTAAAAAAGGCTTAAGGATTAAAATGTAATTTTATTAAATTATTTTACGTTTATATATAAATTTTATTTTCTGTGCTTTATTTTTTTACTTTTTGATAGTTTTAATGGAAGTTTTTTTTGTTTAATGTTTTTTAGAACTAAATTTTTTGATGATTTTTTATATAAATTCTATTTTTTGTTAAGATTTATTTAAAATAAGTTTTTGTTAAACATTTAATGAAAAAAATATATTTAGAGAAAAAAGTAGCAAAAAGGCGACAATAGTGAAATTTTGTTTTTTTTTACGTTTTTTTGTGTTTTTACGGATTTAGTAGGTATGTTTCTTTTTGTTTTTTTGACAATATTTTAAATATATAAAGTGTATAAATGTGTAAATGTAAGTGTGTTGTTGTTTGTTATTATGTTTTAATGTGTTGGTTATTAATTGTTTAATTATGGAGTCTTAGAGCAGAACACATATATTTTTCTTGGGCTTTTTCTGTTTCTTCTCGGGTGATTTTTTATTAATCTGTCTAACAAGATCATAAAATATATCCACAACATTCACTTTAGCTTTGGCAGAGGTTTCCATAAAGGCGCAATTAAATTGACTTGCCAAACTTTTACCCAACTCTTTGCCCACAACACGTTCATCTTCTAAATCGCATTTATTACCTACCAATACCATGGGTACATCATCTGTATCCTTGACACGTAAAATTTGTTCTCTTAAATCCTGCAAATCATTGAAAGTGGATTGTGCGGTAATCGAATAGACTAAAACAAAACCTTGACCATTTTTCATATAGAGATCACGCATGGCGGTAAATTGTTCTGTGCCGGCTGTATCTAAAATCTCTAACATACATTGTTGACCATCAACTTCGACCTGTTTACGATAACTGTCCTCAATGGTGGGATCGTATTTTTCCACAAAGATACCCTGGACAAATTGCACTGTTAAAGCAGATTTACCAACACCACCGCTGCCCAAAACAACAATTTTATATTCACGCATTTTTTTCTTTTCGCAATTATTTTATTTGGGGGTGTTTGATCAAAAGGTATGTTGCTCTTTAATAAGGCGTTGTGTTTAGTTGTTGTTGTAGTCAAATAGTCGATTTATCTTATCACTTTGTTGCTAATCAACTTCGCAACTCGTCGGTGCAAAAAAAAAAAAAGTTGAAAGATTAACAATATGTTGCTGGGGTTGTGCTGTTACTGCTTATGCTGTTGCTGTTTTTAATATAATGTTGTAAATAGCTTTGGGCCTTGCTTGTAATGCTGATATTCCTTAATGATCTACTGGAAGAAGTTAGGCGTTGTTTTTACACAATGATTGCTTTTGGTTGTTTAAAATGTTTAGAGTTAATATATTTTTTGAATTTATTGTTGTTTTTTTTCAAAATTTCGTTTTCAGCCTTTTAAATTTTGTAAAATTCACCTTTTTCAAATTATTTTTTTAATAAAATCTTTTTACTTTGTTCTTTTTATAATTAAACAGATTTATTTTTATATTTTTGTTCTTTTTTTAACGTTTTATTTTTTAATTTTATTGTATTATTTAAAGGTTTTTAAAACTGTCTCTTATTTAACAAAGGAATTGTACCCGCTGTCGTAATAAAATAAATGCTCTGAATAGGGCCTTGTCTTTTTTCAGTAATGTTCTTATTGTTGTTGTTTAATTTTTCGTATTTTCTGGTTCTTTTTCTGCTTTTTGTAGTTTTTCTGCTTCTTTTTGTAGTTTTTTTATTTTTTTTGTACTTTTTAGCACTTTTTACTTTATTAAACCATTTAGCAAAAAAAAATAAGAGGGAAAATAACAACAAAAAAACTGTTGGATTTTTTCTGATCAGTGCCGCAAAATCAAATAAACAAATTTCACCTAAAAACAATAGACAAAAAAAACAATTTAGTTTAGAAAATCATTAAAAAAAACAGTAAAAATTATCTCTATATTTTTATGCTCTTTATAATTCTATTTTTTTAATAAAAATTAACTCATTACTAAACTTCACTACTGCTCAATCTATAAAAAAACACTCTTAAGCAAAATCAGAAAAAGCAATGACTCACAAAAACAAATTATACTCTCGCAATTTCTACTCAATTAACTTTTACTTCCTTTAATTCATTTTTTCTCTAACAATTTTTTTCATAAAAAGAATACAAATACACTATTTTCACTCACTTATACACACACATACGTTTGCTTTTTTCTTTTCTTTTTTGTGTTAAGGAAAAAATTTTGAGTATAAAATTTCCACTGAACTTGCTTGCCTTTTTAAAGAAATTTTTGTTTAAAGTTTTTGTGCTTTCTTGTGTAAAAAACTATCAACAATTTATGCTTATTTTAATAAATAACACATAATCTTTATAAATAACACAAATTACGTTATAATTTTAACGTTTTTATGGGTAAATTTTCACAAAACATGAGAACTTAGAAATTTGTCTGTATTCTGCTTTTAATACGGGCGTCACACTTGATGAATGACATATACCGCTCGCTTGAATGGTTGTATTTTTATGGTATTTAAAAGTATTACCAGCAAACAGAGTGGCCAGCTTTCGTATTTTCCGTTAAAATTTTGTCGAAAATTTTTTGCGGTTGGTCTTATGGTAGGCTTGACCAGGGTTTAAAAAAATGCAGACGAAACCAAAAACGGTAGAATAAAAAACGAACATTTCTGTACAACTTTTCGTCTCTTGAATTGTTTTGACAGCGACTGTTTACATTTAATGAATCAGAAGTAAAGGCAACAGTTTTTTTGTCTAAAGGCAAATGAGGAAGTGGAAGAAATGGCCGTTTTTCTACTTTGGTCGGTTTGCGAAAGTATACTAAATTTATTTTAAAAAATTTGGAACACTGGTCGCAAAGCAGACAAGTGAAAATCTAATATCTCTTTTACTAAACACTTTTTGGTGGTTGTTGAAACTACGGATGTGGCAATAAAAAATTGTAGAATGTTCTTCACTTTGACGGTCTTAGTTTTATAAAGGCTAGTTTTGTCACCTTATTTGACCTTTATTAAGTCAGGTGCCGTTTCAATTTTTATTCTTATAATAAATTGTTTATGAACAAGTTATATTCCTTTAAAAAAAATTATCGGATTGGCAACAGACGGTTTAAAACCTTACTTAGTAATAAAGTTGATTTATTTTATATACTCTAATAGTTTTTGATTGATTTTTTTTTTTTCGCTTAGAAAATAAAAGTTGTTTTCTGCGTTTTATTTATTGCTCAGAAATAAAAGTTATTTCTTGATTTTTATTTATTTCATAGAAAATAAAAATTATTTTTGAGTTTTATTTATTTTTCAGGAAATAAAAATATTTTGAAGTTTTATTTTTTTGCCTAAAAAATAAAATTTTTTTGTTATTTTTTTCTTGAAAAATTACCGTTTCTTTTTGAATTTAATTTTTTTGCTTACAAAAAAAGTAATTTTCTGTGCAAAAACTTATATTAACCGATTAAAGGACAAATTTACCCCTAGAGTCCATGCAAAAACTCATATTTTTAGTGTTTTTTTTTATATTTCACTCATTTTAAAAATAACTTTTTTTGTAAGCAAAAAAATAAAATTCAAAAATAACTTTTATTTTTGAGGAATAAATTAAACTTAAGTTTTCTTAATAAAACTTAAAAAATAAGAATGAATGCATATAGTTAAATGTAGTCCATGTAACAAGAATTATCTTGGTGTATTATTACTGCACGCAGCACTTATCTTCTAGTTTAAATTTGAAAAATCCCTGCTGTAATTTAAAATAATCATTCATTAACATAGGTACTGCCCTCTTTCCAAAAATTTTGCTTTTCTGCTAGATTTTTCTTTGTTAAAGAACAGAGTACCAGATAAAATTTATAAAAAAAACATAAGCATATGTAAAAGGATTGGAAAAAAATTGGTTTTTTGATTTTTTAGATATATAAATATTCGGGATTTTATATGTATATTTAGGCATGTTCTGAAACCACTTTTTGTAAAAGTGTTGTGAAATAACAAAAAATGTGTTTTGGACAAACAACTTTTTTCATAATTTTGATTTTAAGCCGTTCAGCTAAGTGACCGCTGATTTAAAATTGCTTGCTTATTTGTTCAACCATTTTAAACCAAATTAAAACTTTAATGGTTTTCAAAACTTTATTGAATCACAATTGTAATTTGAAAGTCACATCTTGTGATAAATAAAAAAAGTTATAGAAACTGGGAATTATTTTCTTTCGTAGGTTACTTTATATTATATTCAACATTTTATTTTTCGAATTTAGCTCATAGAATAAATTCGAAAAATAAAATGTTGAATATAAATAAAGTTATTTTATTTGAATTGCAGAAAATGATTTGGCTAAGATTTTCAATGTATATTTAAATTTAATCAATAGAGAAAATAATTAGAGTTGTCAAAACCGATTTCCGAAGTATTCGAAAATTCGATTTTTTGCTATTTTTCCGGTTTTTTAAAACCGGTTGTTAAAAAGGACGGTTTTCGAAGTAAGTATGTATATGTATTTAATTTTTTAATTATCTTGCATTCGATGACATTTTTTAGTAACCACTTTCGTTATTCACAACAGTATTTTAATTGTTGTCACCATAGATAACATGTTCATCACAGTACAAAGCCATTGAACTTGCAGAAGAATTCTACAGCACTGACTTTTTTATAATTTCCAGCAGGATGAGTTAAGCGACAGTTCTGACTTTGGCTTTGATTTCTGGTGTACAACTTAACTCAGTTGAGTTGAAATTAAAACATTTGCTAGTAATGTGTTGTTAATTTTTGATGTTTTTGTAAATCACATTAAAAAAGAGTTGTAAGCCATAATACAAAAACTGCAAAATTTCAACTGAACTAGAGTTGAGTTGTAAACCGTAATAGAACCGCTTAATGCTACCTAGAAAAAAATTCAAAACCCGGATAAAAGGTTAAAAACAGTTAATAACAGTGATTTCAAAGAGGATTTTGACTACAGAGATAAATTTTCTAAAAGATCTTCGAAATTAGATCTGCTTTACATGGCATTACTGACAATTAACCCAATCTCAATGATTAGTGAACGTGTTTTTCAGTGTTGTCCTGTATAAAAACTTAGTAGAGAAATCGAATGCCCCCCAACTCATTTAAGACGATTTATGTTGCAATAAAATATTTTTGAGTCAACTTTAATGTAACTACCAACAATAATAAAATAGTTTATGGGATGAAAGACTATTCCGGAAAGAAGTCACCATTTTCAATATGGTTTATCCTTGTGGTAATTGAAATGTACCTGTAAGTATTATATTTCATCAAAATTGCGACTTGCACTTTACATGGACAGACAACCAGCCGATCGGCATACGAAGAGGTGGGTCTAGAACCAATATTTTTTAGTGTTGCACACATCAGAACAAACGCACAATGCCCTCTCCACTATTGTGCTGTGGGTATAAAAACAAATATTTTTTTTGTTTTATTAAACTGATCTCTATTTACATCGAACTAACATTTTATGTAGTAATATTAGTATTATACGTTTTAGTTCTGAGGTACATATGTACGTACAAATTGCTTGTTTTGTTTTACTTTTCTATTAAATAAATAACTTTAAAAAAACCGAAAACCCGATTGTTCGAAACCGGTTTTTTAACAAAAAAAAAACTCGATTTTTTCAGAAGTCGGTTGTTCTAAGTATTCGAAAACCGGTTTTTTTGAAAATACGAATATTTGACAACTCTAGAAAATAATAGTTTTTTAAAAAATTTAATTTACTTAAAAGTTTTATTTTTATATTAGTTTATAAAGGTAAATTAAAAAAAAAAATAATTTGTAGTACAATTAAATTTTTATTAAATTGGCAATGGCCAAGTTTGGAAAAAGTTTATTGAATACCAGAACTTTCTTTAGAAAAAGTTTTACACATGATAACTAACTTTCGATTAAGAAATAAGAAAAAATAATGAATAATTAAAAACCCTTGATAAACATTGATAATGTTATAAAAATATAAAAAATTTTTAATTAAATAATTTTTATTTTGTATAAGCAACCCTAACAGGCAAAAAAACTTACAATAAAAAAAGGAAAAATATTACAATAAGCTCGTTACAAAAAGTTTAACGATCAATTACAAATAACATACGAAAAAAACTTATAAAAAATAAACTTTAAATTGAGAATGAAAGCAAAAGTACAAATCTCCATTTTACTGAGCATCTTACATACTTATGCCAAAGACCATCAATGCCAATTGGAAAAGATGTTGGATTAGCGAATTTTTGTGACCATACCAGCCGCAATAGTGACACCAGCTACACGCAACATAACGCGCCCCAATTCCTTAAAGTCAGCATAACGTTCGATACAAATCATACGTGTGGTTTCCAACTCGACTAGAGCACACGAATTATTACCCAGACAACGGGGCTTTTTCTTAACCACTTCCCCAGTACCCTTATGGATCTGAGCGTTAAGTTTAATGATTACAGCCGGTTCGATAAGTGATTGATGATGCAATAGAACAGGGAAGCCAATGGTAATGGGCACTTTAACATTAAAGACAAGAATTCGTGCTTGAAAGTGATTGGTTACGGGTATGGGATGTTGGGGATTACATATGATATTGCCCACCATGATATTGTTAACGTCTATGCCTGACAAAGTAACAGCTACTTGATCGCCTGCAAATACCGTATTCTGAGGCATTTCATCAATAAGAAGACCTTTGACCTGAGCCTGTTCCCTGAGAGCTCCGACCAGCACTTTGTCATTTACAGCCAACACACCAGTCTCAATACGTCCCGCAATGCAAAATCCGGCACCAGTTCCTTTGAAAATATCCGTCACGGACATACGAAAAGGCTTGTCTATTGAACGTTCGGGTATTTTAAAACTGTCTATAACACTTAAAAGATGAGGCCCCTTATACCAAGATGTCAAAGCCTCTTCGGAAGCAGGTTTTGTAAGATTTTCCCCGGTCAAGCCTGAACAAGGTGTATAAGAAACTTCTGATTCTTTGAAGCCTGCTTGTCTTAGGAACCCTTTAAGTTTTTGTACAATTTCATCAAAACGTTCTTTAGACCAGCCAACTGTATCAAGTTTGTTGATAACTACGCCCAATTGATTGACGCCCAGGGAACGTACCAGTATTGCATGTTCTCTAGTTTGACCACCTAAATCAAATCCTGACTCAAATTCTCCTCTTGTGGCATCAATGACCAAAAGCGCCACATCCGCTTGTGTAGCTCCTGATATCATGTTGGGAATGAAGTCTTTGTGACCAGGAGCGTCTAGTAAGGTAATGACTTTGCTCTCAGTCTCGAAACGAAACTGTCCTACGTCCATAGTAATGCCTAGAAAAAGAAAAATGGGTTTTAGTTATAAAAAAATAATAATAATTATAATAATAATAATTGTATCACTTGTTCAACAATACTCAAATAAATCAAAATGCTGAGTATAAGCTTAACACTTTTTAATTTAGTATTAAAAGCATATGAAAAAGTATTTTTAAATCAAGCATTTCATTACCAAAAAGTAGACAAACCAGCACGATATTTTTACAGCGGATAGATATGAATATTACGTGTCGATTTTTTTTCCAAAAAGTGATAAAATAAAAATTTTGAGTTAATACACTATTGCTGAACAAGTGTGATGTGTTTAATTTTTATAGAAAATTTATTGGGAGCATGAAATTTCTATAAACAATTACTTTTTTAAATTTCTATAAAAACCTCATTAAACTAACCTCTCGCTCTCTCCTCGCCAGTTTCATCTAGTACCCAAGCATACATAAAACTTTGTTTGCCCATTTTCTTAGATTCCTGTTCGTGTTTGTGCATCACTCGCTGTGAAACATTACCCGTGTCGTAGAGTAAATGTCCCATAAGTGTACTTTTGCCAGCATCCACATGACCAATGACAATCATATGAAAGTGGTGTTTCTGATCGGAACGTTCCTTACTGTACAATTGTTTGTTATCTCGTTGTGCTTGTTCCTTAGAAACTTTAAAAACGGCCAAACTATCGCTAGTGAACTTTTTTGAAGAATCCTCATTAATATCTACTGGGGTGTTACGACCCGAAACTGCTGGAGAACTTTGCAGTAATGGAGAACTTATCTCGAAGCCTCTTTTAACTTCGCCCTGAGCTGCTGTCACTTTTACAACAGGTGTCGCAGCAGCTGCTGCCTTTTCCAAATCACCCAAGGCCAGTTTAGGTGGTCCTGGCCGCTTGACCAGCACATTTGGACCCTCTTGCTGTAATCTCTTGGCCTTGTTTTCACATTCGTCATTTAGTATTTCATCCAATATCTTAGTAATGTCATAGCTGAATTTTATCGATGTTTCCACTATACGCTTCTCGGACACAGTATCGCCTACTACACTGCGCACCTCATCAATGCAAGACGTCAATTGGGCTTTCTCCATATCGTTCAGCACCGGCATTTGAAAATTGTCCGAATCTCGACGTGTCTTATCATAAGATTTGTCACCATCTTCAACTACCTCCCCCTCCTCTTCTTCGGCTATGTCTTTGTTGTCCCTCATAAAGGCCGACATTGATTGTTGGCCTCGTGCTCGATCATACAGCCACTGTTGTGCATCTGTTGGCGAAATACAGTTGTCATCATCGACGGAATGGCCATAGACATCGTCGTAGCCATCGTATTCGTCGTTGTAGTCCATGGTCCGCACAATTCTGTGACGTGACATGTTTATTTCGTTTAGCTTTTAAACGTTTCGTTAATCCAATATTTTCTTGCTTTTTTTTAATTATCTATTTCGCAACTTCAAATTTCATTGATTTATGCGAAGTTTTGTTATTTTGTGAAATTCATCTATTGAACACATTAGACAAAAATTACGAGAAATTGTGTTTTTGATATGAAGAAATGAAATACGATTCATTTATAAGAATTGCGTGTTGTTGTAAAGTTGGTGTAGTAACAGTCAGCTGATTAAATTCAATTTTCCGGTACTCTTGAAAACAGGGTGATCTGTATATTGAATGTAAATTATTTATAGCGTGATAGAAATTTATTTCCATAATTTTATAGCCTTTTCACACTTGTCAACATTAAACATCAATTTGCGAAGATGTTGGAATTTTCCCATAAGAAATACATAGGGATAAAAATCAAAATTTTTCAACATCTTTACAAAATGTAGCACAGAGTCTTCACCTGAGATAATATCTGATATGAGAGAACCTCGGCAGAATGAGAGAACAAATTTCTTCATATTAATCTTAATCTTAAACAAGGGGAACACGTATCTTATAAGATTTCATAATCGAATGATTCTCGCACAGTAAACTTGTCGTTTTTATTCTTTTTTTTTAGTTTTTTCTTGTTTTTAGTTAAAAATATTGTTTTTTTAAACACTTATCACAAGATTTTCACTATTTGTACAAAAAAATTTTACATTTTAATGAATGCGTCTTATTATTGTTTTTTTATGTATGCATGTATGTGTATTTTTGACAGCTCATCTTATAAGATAGTTGTTATAAGATCTCTCATAACAACTGTCTCATAATATATATTATAATATTAATATTAACACTATTTGAGAGTCCACACGTAAGATAATACTCTCTGCGATTGAATTTGACGTTTGCTAATATAAAAATCTTATATCTTATCTCAGGTGGAGACCCTATGTTACTATCTCATTTTGTTCCCTTTTACATTTTTGGATTCTTTTAGTGCCATCACTAGAAAAGTGGCAATAATTCTATTATTATTTTGGCATCACTGACAAAATAGATGTTGCTTTGAAAGCAGCGCTACCATTTCTCAAGTTTTTCCTTTCTTGCAAGCCTTATTTTGCTTAGTTTTGCAAAAATTATAAAACAAAATGAATTAGAAACACATTTTTGTGTTATCTTTTAAAATTTTGGCACTTTTGTAGAAAAAAAGTATTTTAAAAAAATAAAAGTTTTTTAAAAAAGTTTACGCTGGGTCTCCACGTTGCAATATTTATTGCTAAGTACAAGCAAAAACGTCGGCAGAACAATGACAGAACAATGGAGCAATAATTGCTGAATTTATTGCTGGAGAACACTTGAAATTGCTTTGCCATAAATTTGCAATTTTCACCGCGACTAGTCGTATAAAGTTTTGTGGCTGTACATTAAGGGTATAACCAAAAAAAATACCCATCACGACGGGGTGGCCACTGATGTATATATCAAGAAAACAGTTTTTTTAAAAACAATTTGGATAAAAAACCTCCCCCCCAAACCGTTTTTTGTAAAAGCTTCCAAAAAATAATAATATTTGAATTTTTATTTTTTAAATACCATACATACAGTCATGTACTATATATTAACTTCAGATACTAAAAATTATCTTTGTTGAAGGAAATAAACTTTAAGTTCAAAGTGCGAGTTGTTCTGCAATGTTGAAAAATATCTTGCACGAGTATATGGGATAGAGAACCTCTCTAACTTAGCAAAACTGCAAACAAATGAAAATAAAACTAAACAATTGGGATTGTGAGGTTGGTTCCATTTTGTTCAAAAAAGGACTTTCCTTGTTATTTTAACATACTTTTAACTGTTTGGATGTAGTATAATTGGTGGTATAAGTCTTATTTGTGAAAAAGCATAAAAATATAAATGAATGGTTTGTGTTTTAACAATAAGGATATTGTATTTTTAATAAACAAAAAAAAAATCCAAATACTAAACTTCAAAGTGATTTGGGGGGGAACTTTTTTAACGCCCGCGAAAAAGTGACCCCACTTTTCAGCATAGATTTTCACGGTCTATATGGCATGGATAGGTATTTTTTGATAATTTAAAAAATTGTTCAAAAGTTATATCCCTACTGTACATATTTATAACAAATGTTTTATGTTGTGTTTTGAAGTGGTTGTGAAATTTTCTTTTTTAAATTAATAAAATAATTAATTGTAATTGTCGTAGCTGTGTTTTGTATTACTTTTTTGTTTATTTGCGTTAAAAAAAGTTGAATTGTTCTATTGAAAAAATAAAATTATACAAAAAAATAAATTCGTCGTTTGCTTTTGTTGATCTTGACGTTTATTAAAAAATATAATATATAATAATATATTTATTGATTGCTTTTTTAATAAATAAACACACAAACAAAAAATAACCGTACAGAGAAATGAAATGTCAGATAAATTACAACTGATTTGACAGCATATTGCTAACCCCGCAATATTTATTGCGGCAAACGTCAAATTTGATTGCTCCATTAAATTTGCGACGTTGTAATTTATCTGACATTTTATTTCTCTGTACGGTTTTTAATTTATTTGTTTATTTATTTATTAAAATAACAATTTTTTCAAATGAAAATAAACAAAAAAGTAATACAAAACACAGCTACGACAATTACAATTAATTATTTTATTAAGTCAATTTATTAATTTAAAAAAGAAAATTTAACAACCACTTGAAAACACAACATAAAACATTTGTTATAAATACAGCCATAAAATTTGAACAACTACTCGCGGTGAAAATTTAAAATTTATGGCAAAGCAATTTTAAGTGTTCTCCAGCAATATAATCAGCAATTATTGCTCCATTGTTCTGTCATTGTTCTGCCGACGTTTTTGCTTGTACTTAGCAATAAATATTGCAACGTGGAGACCCAGCGTTAGATGTTTCAAGTGTGAACACTTATTTCACATTTTCAACATTTTGCATGCGTTTCTCCGAAATGTATGCAAGTGTCCAAAGGGTATTAAGAAACAACAAATTTTTTATATATAAATTTTAGTATTGGGCAAAACCTTTCATTTATGTGAATCTTTCGTTCTCTTTCAGAAAGGTTAAGTGAATTAATTCATTATTTTCTTTCACCTTTCTGAATGACACACAACTTTTAGAGTGAAGTGTATATATCTTTTGAGGAATGTTAAAATTGACCTTTTAAAAACAAAAAGGTTTTTTTTTATAATAAATGGAAATTAGATTTTTGTTTTAATGTTAAATAGTTGTTTTAGAAATATGTATCAAATACCAACACATTTAGTATGCTTATGTCGTATCTTAATATATTATTACCTTTTAATGAACTAATTGATATAATGTGGCAACTCTGTTAAAAACTGAATATGAATAGCAAATGAAATAAAAGTCAGTCTTGATTAGAATGTTAACAATAACACGTGTTTATTAGTGGCGACGAGGATAAATTAAATGCCAAATCAAGAGGAATTAAAAATTGAACCAAACCAATTAGAGAATATAGTTATGACTACACCAGGCGCTCAATTTGTATTTGAGGCGTTTGATCCAAAACTTACAACATGGAAGCGCTGGGTAAAAAGGCTGGAAACGGCATTGACTATTATAGGTGGCCAGGATGCTCAAAAGCGTAACTATTTGTTGCACTACATGGGTGCAAAAGTTTACAATACTTTATGTGATAAAGTGTTACCTAAGTTGCCGGAAGAGATGTCGTACAAGGAAATTACAAAAGTACTTGAGGAGCATTTTGACCCAGCCCCAAACGAAATTTTGGAAAATTATCGGTTTTATTTACGAAAACAAGAAGATGGAGAATCTTGTGCCGAATATGTCGTGGTGCTTAGACGAATGGCAGCAACGTGTAATTTTGGTGAATACATGGAGAAAGCTCTACGGAATCAGTTTGTGTTTGGATTGAGGAATCAATTGATTCAGAGCAGATTGTTAGAGCAAAAGGACTTAACATTGAATAAAGCAAAAGAACTAGCTGAAGCTGCAGAAATGGCGGAAAAAGGTGGCGTGGAACTTAACAGCAACACACATAACGCGGTAAATGTGATGAGAACGTTTAAAAAGAAAGGTGATGAACAATATAACAAAGCGAAACAAGAAAAAAATTCTCAAAGAAAATGCTATAGATGTGGCAGCACCGTTCATATTTCACACCAATGCAAACACAAAGAAACAATATGCAGTTTCTGTAACATGAAAGGGCATCTAAGACGGGTATGTATGAAAGAGAAAAAAGGAGTACACACTATGACAACGCAAGAAGCTTACGATGAAGATGAATTGAAGGAAATGGAGGATGGTCTTGGTAATATAAAATTGATCAACAGTGTTCGTGACAGGTATGGTGGTTCCAAGATGTTTCATTCTCTATTAGTAAATAATCATTGGTTTAAATTTGAAATTGATACAGGGGCAGCTGTGACGGTTGTTGGTCTGGTTAATGCGGAAAACATTTTAGGCAAAATAAAAATACAGAATACAAATACCAAACTTTACAATTATTGTAATCAACAAGTGGAATGCATTGGATATACGTGGGTAAGGGTGACGGCAGAAGGTGTCTCCAAAGTCCTTAAAATGTACGTAGTTCGTGGAAATCGTCCAGCACTGTTGGGAAGAGATTGGCTAAGAAATATAAAATTAAATTGGGCAAAAATCATTCAAGACCATTTACCAGTGAACAAGCTGGATGCAGATACGACGAACAACAACATTGAGATGGAGAAACAAGTGCAGTACATGGTTAGTAAGTACCCTATGTTGTTTTCTGAGACAATAGGCAAGATTACAAAGTTTCAAGCACGGTTACACGTACGCGAAGAAGCAACACCAAAAATTATTAAAGCACGTAGGGTACCCTTTGCATTAGTAGATGCCTTAGAAAAAGAATTACAGCAACAATTAGATGACGGCATTTTGGTTAAGGTTAACCACAGTGAATGGGCAACACCGATTGTAGTGGTCAAGAAAAAAAATAATTCTGTCCGTATATGTGGAGATTATAAAGTTACAATCAACCCGGCATTGAAAGTGGATGAACACCCCTTACCGACAATCGACGAACTCTTTGCAGCAATGGCAGGCGGAAAAAAGTTCACTAAAATAGACTTGTCTCGAGCATATCTTCAACTGGAAATACACCCCGAAGATAGAAAATATTTGACCTTAAATACACATAAGGGCTTGTATCAGCCGACACGAATGATGTTTGGTATCGCTAGCGCTCCCGCCATATGGCAGAGGTTTATGGAACAACTTTTGGCAAACATACCCGGTGTATCGGTGTTCCTTGATGACATCAAAATAACGGCTGAAACAGATGAAGAACATTTACATAGAATAGACGAAGTATTCAAAAGATTAAATGAACACAACATGCGCGTGAACTTAGAAAAATCGAATTTTATGAAACCTTCTATAGAGTATTGCGGTTTTTTGATTGATAAAGATGGAATACACAAAATTAAATCCAAAATCGAAGCAATTCAACAACTTAAAACACCGGTCAACAAAGATGAAGTTCGATCATTAGTGGGTTTTATCAACTATTACGGACGTTTTTTTAAGAATTTAAGCACAGTGCTATACCCAATAAACCGATTATTGCAAAAGAATGTCGAATTTGTATGGAGTGAGTGTTGTAAAAAATCATTAGAAGAAGTAAAAAAGCAAATGCAGTCGGATGTTATTTTGACACACTTCGATCCAAAGTTGCCATTAGTTTTGGCTGTAGACGCAAGCCCGTATGGAATTGGTGCCGTGCTTAGCCATCAGATGCAAGATGGAATTGAAAGGCCGATACAATTTGCTTCCCAAACTCTTTCTAAAGTACAACAAAAATATAGCCAGATTGACAAAGAGGCACTCGCAATTGTATTTGGCGTTCGTCGTTTCTATCAGTACCTTTTTGGTAGAAAGTTCACACTCGTAACAGATAATAAGCCAGTCGCGCAAATTTTTTCCCCAAAAAAAGGTCTCCCCCTACTGTCAACGTCGCGCATGCAACATTATGCTATATTTTTGGAATCCTTCAACTTCGAGATACGAGTTAAAACATCTATAGATAATGGAAACGCTGACGCAATGTCACGTTTAACGAAATGGAACGGAAACGACTTAAATGGTATTGAAACTAACCTCATTGATGATGACAATGAAGATATAAATGCGGTTGAACTGAACATGATTGAAAATTTACCAGTAACAGTGGAAGAACTAAGAGCAAATACGGAAGTAGATGAAGAAACCAAAGTGTTACGTAATTATCTAAAAGTTGGGCGAGAGTGCGATCGCCAACACCGTTTCAACATTGTACAAACAGAGTTTGGGCTCCAAAAGGGGTGTCTGCTGCGAGGTATTCGGGTGTACATCCCGAAAGAGCTGAGACAACGAGTGTTAAAAGAATTACATTCCGCTCATTTTGGAATAACGAAAATGAAAACACTAGCACGAGCTTATTGTTGGTGGCCAGCACTTGATCGGGACATTGAACAGTTAGTATCCAATTGCCTCGAATGCCAATCGGTTCGGCCAGAAGCCGCAAAAGTGATGCCTACACATTTTTGGAACCCACCAACAAACGTTTTCGATAGAGTACACGCTGATTTTGCTGGGCCATTCAAAGGAGAATATTTGTTTATTTTGGTCGACGCGTTTAGTAAGTGGCCTGAAGTACACATATTACCGGATATTACTGCTAAATCTACAATCAAAATTTGCCGTGACATATTTGCTACATTTGGACTTCCGAATATATTTGTTACCGATCACGGAACTCAATTCACGTCAGAAGAATTTCAATATTTTTTGCGATCCAACGGAATCATTCATAGAATGGGGGCACCATACCACCCTGCGACAAATGGGCAAGCAGAACGGTTCGTCCAAACTATTAAGAACAAGCTAAACGCTGTGAACTGCAAGCCATCAGAAATGAGGAAAGAGATTGCCAATATCCTACTTGCTTATCGAAGATCCATCCACCAAGCTACGGAAAAATCACCATCGCAGCTCATGTTTGGTCGACAAATTAAAACTAAACTGGACCTTATGATACCTACAGAAGAGAAAAACGTTTTACCTACCACGGAAACACCTAGAAATTTTGGCGAAGGGGATAGAGTTGCCGTTCGCGATTATCTTACAAAGGCAAAATGGAGATTCGGTTCAGTTTCTAAAAAACTCGGAAAATTGCACTACGAAATCAAACTGGATGATACAAGAGTGTGGAAACGACATGTGGACCAAATGCGAAAGATTGGAAACAGCGCTAAAGCAAACTTACCACAAACAGTGAACACCCCAACACAAGTTCCAGCAACAACAAAGACTAGTGTCAGCGTGCCCATCCCGTTCCCAGCCAGACCAACAACACAGGCAGATACCCTTGTTTATGAATCATCAACACCGCCTACTAGAGTCATCGAATCCACAGACAATCCAGCCAGACCAACAATCCAAACAGATATCCCTGTTAATGAGTCGTCACCAATCCAGATTAGAAACACTTCAAATTCAGCATCTTCGGTAATAACGAATATCCTTCCAGATATACCGATCAACACCAAAGCCACTTCGACTACTAATGAGAAGTTCCAACCAACGGAATCATTGCGAAGGTCAGCACGACCAAGGAAAGAGCCGGAGCGGCTTAAGGATTATCACAAGCATGCAAAACAATAATTACCAGGGAAGAGCTGTCGTATCTTAATATATTATTACCTTTTAATGAACTAATTGATATAATGTGGCAACTCTGTTAAAAACTGAATATGAATAGCAAATGAAATAAAAGTCAGTCTTGATTAGAATGTTAACAATAACACGTGTTTATTAGCTTAGTTACTTAAAAATTAATACAGAAATACAGAAATGTTTCATTCCTTCACTTAAGAGATGCATTTAGTTGAAGTAATTCATTCAAGAACGACACAGCCTAATAAATTTATATATAAAAAACTTGTTGTGTTACTAAAACTCAAGAAACGCTGGACCGATTGATGCCAAGCTAGTTAGTCTGAAACCAGGTTTTTCTTAAGTTTAATACCGAAAGGTGATATTTAAATTTTCTTAGTTTATGATACGATTTGGCTGAAATACACAAAATATATTAAATTAGACTTGCCAGATATGAACGGCAGTACATTAATGTAAAAAAGAAGTACATGAAAATTTTTTATTTTATTAACTTAAATGCATTGAATATGTTATGGTGATTTATATACTGATTTGGCGAAGAAATTTTTTGTTTGGCGACATTTTAAAAAGTTGACGATAATTTTGTTGGCAATTCTAAATCGCATTTTACCTTATTTTTTTTTCTTTTTTATATGAAAAAAATAATGAATAAGGGTAAAGTTTTTTGTTTGAATTTTTCAAAAATTTTTTAAATTAGATGATAAATGATGATAGTATATATTTCATCCTAGGGTTCCATAGGGGAACAAAGGTCCACAACGAATTTCTTCCATTCTGATCTGACTTTTGGCAAAATTTTTATTTCACACCAGCTTTTCTTGCCGATTTTACTTTGATTTCAACCATTCTTCTACACGCGGAGGCTGGATTTCCTGGTCGTATACTGCCTTGTGGGTTCCATCCAGTCTATTGCCATTCGTGCAACATCTTTTGGTGATTTCCCAGAGTATGACACAGCCAATTCCATTTTATTTTTAGGATTTTCCATTTTAAGGGTGTTTGGCTTGCCTTTCTCCAGAGCTCCATATTAGATATTGTGGCTGGCCAGAAAATACGAAGAACTCTTCTTAACAATTTGTTGACAAAACCCTGTAGGCTGTTGATCTGTTGATAGTATTGCCAGGTAATTACCTAGAAAACATTAAAAAATTGTTGCTATAGAGTTTTGAAGCTTTCTTAGACATTTTTCTTATCAGAAGTTATCATTTGCTTAAATATTAAAATATATACACAGTATTCAATATTTCAAGTTATTCCCATTTTCTTAACCCTGAAAGGTTACTCTTTATTTTAGTACATTAAGATTACTCTTCGTCGAATCGACGAGCTTTTTAAAAAAATAAATTCGAGCGGAACGATTTTTAAAGTCAAAAATAAACAAAAATCTGATTTAGTTAAGCGTGTTATCAAAAAATAAAAATATAAAAAATTAAAATTCTTTTTCTCTCTAAAATTCGATACGAATTTGAACTCCTTTTTTCATATTAATTAACTTCTTAAAACCACAAAAACTAAAAAGGTAAAAAATAAACTACTTTTTTCTTTTTCAGCCTTTAAAAATAATCAGTCTAATAATACAAAAGAAAAAAATATTTATTTGCTATAGAGACAGAAATGACAAATTCTACGCTCTTTTGGTCCTTTGACAACATTTTCGACGGATTCTTTTCGATTAGGTATTTTATTTTGAATTTTTTCCTTAATTAAGGCCTGCAAGGGAGGTGTCTCGAATCTGCCTCTTAAATAGGGAGCCACGAGATATAAATGAAGATTTTTCAGATACTGTCGTCGGTTTTAGGGTTTCCGATCTTTATAATACATATTGTAAATATACATGACGTAGCTGTTGACAAAGAAATATATTGTTGCGAAAGTAAAATTATCTAAGCATTATTTATAGTTATAGTAATAAGTTATCTTTTAAGTTATAGTAGTTACTTTAAATTGTCATGTATAATTTTGAACACAACTGTTATTTTAAAATAATTATTACATGAATTTCCCAGTCATTTCTAGAAATGGTTTTAGAACATAATAAATAGTTAATACAGGAAGGTTCAGGAAATTTCAAGAAATAGTTATGAAATATAAAAAGGGGTGACTCATGAATAATTAGTTTAGTTTGTTTTGAGAAACGTTTCTGTTCGAAACTAATAATTGTGAACGAAATAATTAATAAAGTTTGTTAAGTTAAATAAGTGTGTGTTTTTGTTCGGTTTTGCAATTAAAAGAACTCAAACGCGTTTATTGAAGGAAAAACGTAACAATTGGTGTCAGAAGTGAAATTGCAATAAAAAAAAAAAAATAAATAAAAAAGGATAAAAAAAAAAACTATACAAACAACAATGAAATTCGATGAGTTAAAAGTTGAACAGCTTAAGAAAGAGTTGGGCAAGTTGGATCTGCCTACTGCAGGAAATAAAGCTGAGCTGCAGAAAAGATTAATCGATGAATTTAAGCGACGCAATATTGACATCGCAGCTTATGAATTTGATGAAAAAGAAGAAATAGAAGTTGCTACCCGTGCAGTGACAAGCAACATGGATCTTAGCACAATGTTTGCTGCTATGATGCAGAAAATGGAAAAAATGGAAGAAAACTCTAGAAAAATGGAGGAAAATATGGAGAAAATGGTGAAAGAAAATTCAGTAGAAACTTCTAGAAAAATGGAAGAAAATTCAAAAGCTATCGTAGCCGAAATCCAAGAAAATTCTAGAGCGACAAACGAAAAACTTCAGGCTACTAATGAAAAACTTGAGAAGCTTCAAGAGATTTCTACTGTTATAAACGAAAGAGTAGACGATATGGAAATAGAATTGTCTGATGTAAAAACACAAGTTACGGATGTAAAAACACAAGTCACGGTTTTTGATGGAAAACTACATCATCTGGAAGAAAGAGTAAATACTCTTCAGTACCAAGAGGGAGCGGTGCGAGTTTTTCCAGAAGCCTCGAATAGAATAAAAGCTCCAAGTTTTGACGGCAGTTCACCATTGAATGTGTTTAAGTTCCAGTTTGACACAGTTGCCAACAAAAATGCTTGGAACAATGAAGAAAAAGCCATAGAGCTGATTCTGGCTTTAAAAGGAACTGCAGCTGAAATTTTAGAAAGTGTACCAGTAAGTTGCAGAAACAATTATGATGACATTATGGCAGCACTGCAACGCAAGTATGGTGGTGAACACAGAAAAGAAATATTCAGAATGGAATTACGGGGTAGAGTACAAAAGGCAAACGAGACGCTACAGGATTTCGCACTAGAGATTGAACGTTTGGTGCAGCTTACTTATCCAGGTGAAAGTCATCCATTGCTAGATCATTTTAAGACCGAAGCATTTGTAAATGGTATACGAGATGCTGATGTAAAACTCGCGGTATGTGCATCACAGAAATCATCGTTTGCGGAGACGGTATCATTTGCCCTAGCCCAAGAAACCGCAAGGATAATTTCAAGGCCGCAAGCGTATAAGGTGCGAAAACTTGATTTTGCCGCTGAAGAAGAAAGAGATATTGTAAAGGACATAAAGGAGGCAGTGATGCAAGCTTTGAGCGAGAAGCAAGAAAAAAATAAAGCAAAATGCTATAACTGCGGTAAGATTGGCCATATTCAGCGAAACTGCAAAGCACCTAGAAGACGATCAAGATCTTCTTCGCCGCCAGGAAACAACCAGCGTGCTAATCACAATACATCACAAGAGTCACCTTTAAACTAAAAATAGCTAGCACTGCGGGGCATGGGCTAGCTTCCACAACTGAGGGCCCCACAATCTCAATATCAGTAGTGCAACGGAGTAACAGGAATCTTACTGCTTGTGGTTACATTAACGGTCAAAAACGCATTCTTACTGTGGACACTGGGGCATCACATTCTATTATAAGGCCCGATATAATACGAAAATCAATCGAACCACTAAGCGGGGTAAGTCTGCGAACAGCTACGGGTGAGTCTGCCACTGTCTATGGAAAAGTAAAAGCGCAATTAAGAATGGCCAATGCAATCGCCCATCACGTTTTTATTGTGGCTGATATTGTAGATGAGGTAATCATTGGCGCAGATTTTATGATTGAACATGGTATTCAATTGGATATGGGTCAGCAAATTATGTATTGGCGTGATGTGGAAATACCCCTTGAAGTTGGATACGAAGCCAAGGCCCATGTAAGACAGCTAATCGCCTTTCAACGTGAAAAACTACCACCCAAATCAGAAACCTTAGTATGGGCACGAATGGAGGGAGATTGTGAGGACAACAGTTTGTGGGTGGTAGAGCCAGCAGAAGTTAAAGGAGATATCGTAACAGCGAATGCTCTCGTAAAACCCAGTAAGAGTCTAGTTCCCGTAAGAGTATTAAATTTATCCAGTGGTGAAAAAGTCCTTACGAAGAACTTCAAGATTGGACAATGTACTTTAACAGAGGCAATAATTAATTGTGAGCAGCATCAAGGCGCAGCCAGCAAGAGTAGCAAGGACGACGAATCCCTAGAGGAACATGTGCGAAAGTGGACCGAAAAACTAACACCGCCTAGTAAAAATAAGGCCAAACAGCTACTAAGGAAATATGCCTCTGCATTCGCTTTGAAAGGTCAAAACCAAGGCAGAACGTCAATAGTTAAACACGAAATCCACACCGGCGAAGCTAAGCCAATAAAACAGGCGCCAAGAAGCATTCCTCTAGCAAAGCGAAATGAAGTGAGAGAGCTGGTTAGCGAGATGGAAAAGAACGGAGTTATTAAAGCGTCATCAAGTCCTTGGAGCTCACCGGTGGTTTTGGTTAAAAAGAAAGATGGAAGTACCAGATTCTGCGTAGACTACAGAAAGCTGAATGACGTCACGAAAAAAGATAGTTATCCATTGCCTAGAATTGATGATACCTTGGACACGTTAGCCGGAACGGAATGGTTTTCTACATTGGATTTGCAGAGCGGTTATTGGCAAGTGGAAATTTCAGAAAATGATAAGGAGAAAACTGCATTTTGTGCAGTTTAATGTGATGCCATTTGGGCTCTGCAATGCTCCGGCTACATTTGAGCGTTTAATGGAGCAGGTGTTAAAAGGTCTTCACAGAAAGACATGTTTGGTGTATCTTGATGACATTATTGTCATGGGGAAAACATTTGATGAGCACCTGAAAAACCTAGAAGAGGTGATGAAACGTATATCAATGGCAGGACTCAAACTAAATGCTAAGAAATGTTCACTGTTCCAAAAGGAAGTAAAATACCTGGGACATCGTGTAACCTCCAAAGGCATCTCAACGGATGATGATAAAATAAAAGCTGTAATGGATTGGCCTCGTCCAAAAAATCTACATGAATTACGCAGTTTTCTAGGCTTATGTACATACTACAGGCGCTTTGTACCGAAATTTGCAAATATTGCTGCAAGTTTACACGAATTAACTAAAAAGGCGCAAAAATACATCTGGGGGGAAGCAGAGGAAGCAGCATTTCAGAAACTGAAGGAATTGTTGTGCTCAGCACCAATTTTGGCTTACCCCATTGCTGGAGAGAAATTTGTGCTTGATACCGATGCGAGCGGATACGGAATAGGTGGTGTGCTTTCCCAGGTGGTCGATGGCGTAGAGCAGGTCGTGGGCTATTACAGTCGAATACTATCGAAGCCTGAGAGAAACTACTGCGTGACGCGAAGGGAGCTCCTGGCAGTATTAGAGTGCATAAAACATTTTCACAAGTATTTGTATGGTCAACATTTTGAGTTAAGAACAGACCATTCTGCACTCAGGTGGTTGCTGCAATTCAAGAATCCAGAAGGTCAGATAGCTCGCTGGATTGAGCGCCTACAAAGTTATGATTTCAGCATTGAGCACAGGAAAGGCGGGAAACATGGAAATGCGGATGCCCTATCAAGACGACCCTGCAAACTAGAATGCAAGCATTGTGTAAGGGCTGAAGGAAAGGAATACAACTGTGAAGTTCGCCTACTGCAGATTGAGTCCAATGAAGACTGGTCAATAGCACAGAAAGCTGACCCTATATTAAAAAAAATTATGAAGGCCAAAGAAGAAGGCAGAAGGCCGAATCGAAACGAAATATCATCTGAAAGCCCTCTAACAAAAGCATACTGGGCCCTATGGAACAGCTTACAGTTGATAAATGGCTGCCTTTACCGTACATGGGAAAGTACCGATGGAAAGTCAGTTCGGAACCTCATCGTAGTGCCGTAGTCAAAAGTACATGATGTTTTAAATGAATTCCATAACGGACCTAGTGGTGGCCATCTTGGCATAACAAAAACACTAGAATTCTACTGGGTTGGGTGCCAACAAGCTGTGGCTGATTGGATATCGAATTGCACCCAATGCATTGCCGCAAAAGGACCAACAAAGAGAAGTCGGGGACCGCTTCAACAGTACAATTCGGGTGCCCCATTTGAGCGAATCGCAATGGATATAGCTGGACCTTTTCCTGTGAGTGATGCCGGCAACAGTTATGTGCTGGTAGTTATCGATTACTTCAGTAAATGGCCAGAGGTATATGCAATCCCAAATCAAGAAGCCAGAACCGTTGTGGACGTATTTTTGAATAACTGGGTATGCCGCTACGGAGTTCCGATAGAATTACACTCCGACCAAGGCAGAAATTTTGAATCTGGTGTGTTCAAAGAAATGTGTGAATTGTACGGAATAAGGAAAACTAGAACCACTCCTTTGCATCCACAATCCGATGGCATGGTTGAAAGATTTAACCGCACACTAGAGGAGCACTTGCGTAAAGTAGTAAGCACACATCAGAAAGACTGGGATGAACACATTCCGAAGTTCCTGTTGGCATATAGATCAGCTGTTCACAACTCCACCTCTCGTACACCTGCCAAAATTGTCTTTGGAACGGAGCTCAGATTACCTGGAGATCTAGAATTTGGCGTTAAGCCTGGACCAACAGATGAAAATAATGAGGGCTTTACCTCGCAGAAACAAGATGACCTCAATGAACTTCATGAATTCGTGCGAAGCCGGATTAAGCTGTCCAGTGACAAGATGAAAGCCAGATACGATCGAGCGGCAAATTCGGAAGGCTTCAAAGAAGGCCAGTTGGTTTTACTTTTTAATCCGCAACGGAAGAAAGGACTATCTCCAAAGCTGCAGACTCATTGGGATGGCCCGTATAAAGTAATAAAGAAATTGAATGACGTGGTGTATCGAATCCAGAAATATAAGAGTCCAAGGTCAAAAATGAAAGTGGTACATCTAGAACGACTAGCCCATTATGGAAAAGGAGAAACTGAGCCTATTCGGGACGAACAGGCTTAAGTGGAGGGCAGTGTTGCGAAAGTAAAATTATCTAAGCATTATTTATAGTTATAGTAATAAGTTATCTTTTAAGTTATAGTAGTTACTTTAAATTGTCATGTATAATTTTGAACACAACTGTTATTTTAAAATAATTATTACATGAATTTCCCAGTCATTTCTAGAAATGGTTTTAGAACATAATAAATAGTTAATACAGGAAGGTTCAGGAAATTTCAAGAAATAGTTATGAAATATAAAAAGGGGTGACTCATGAATAATTAGTTTAGTTTGTTTTGAGAAACGGTTCTGTTCGTAACTAATAATTGTGAACGAAATAATTAATAAAGTTTGTTAAGTTAAATAAGTGTGTGTTTTTGTTCGGTTTTGCAATTAAAAGAACTCAAACGCGTTTATTGAAGGAAAAACGTAACAATATATTTAAAATTCCAAAAAAAAGACACAAAAACTTGCACTAAGGTTACTCTTCGTCGTTGCGACGAGTACACACCTCTAAATTTTAACTTTAAAAAAATGAGGAGCCAGTGTACGTCCACTCACTACAAGCTTACGGTATAAGCTAACGTTGTTGAAAAAGAGCGTAATTTGAATACATTTAAAAAAGTTATATGATAAAATGTAAATGAGCTTCGTCGATGAGTAACCGTGCAGGGTTAATAATCATTGGATCTGCTCCGCAAAACTATTACATATTTTAATTCATGGTGGAAAATAAATTCTTAAATCGTTTTCGATTGCATATGAAATTCAATTTTAAACATTTTAACAATAATAATATATACTGGGTAGTATGCTAAAATGGTTGAATACGTACCAAAAGTAAATAACTTAAAAAAATTCCTTTGATATCAGGTTCTATATGGTTCTATGGTATGCAGATCGAAAATAAGTCGCAGTGTTGTATACTTCTTGAATTGATTTTTTTAACGAATATTAAATAAAAAGCAATATTGACTTCACATTTTTGAAAACCCTGATTTAATATAATTAGAATCGAAAAAGAACCTAGGCTAGAAGTTAATTTTAAAAAATAGTTCATGTAATGAAATTGTTAAAAGACTGTATTGACTTGAAATATTGCATATTGGGCATTTTCTATGAATTCAAATTATTATCCAATTTGAATACAACTTTTATGACATTTATGCTTTACTTCATGTCTTATCGAACGTTACATTATATTTCCATGAAAATCGAATGAATAATTCAACAATATTTTGGCTTATCATGCTTATAAAAACGTATTTTCCAAGGCGAGTTCATGCAAACGGTGGTGTCGATACTACAAGAAGTAACAACAACAATAACACAACAATGTATTTTTTTGTTGCTTTCGTTGATCCATATGTCAAAATCACAAGGAACTTTTGACATTTCTCTCTCTAATTAAGAAAAAAATGTAGCACAGCTGTGTTTTCAACGCCACCTAAAAAATTAATTCGCCTTGGTATTTTCTTTTTAATCAAGTTCTACTCATTTGCAAACTGGTTCAAATGAATCCTAAGTTTTAAGATATTTATTTTAGAACATTAAAAATACTACAACAATACTGAAAAAGGTAAATATAAAAAATGTAAATAAAGGAAAAATTACTCTTTTATACCTTTTTTTATATAAAACTTCTATTTGGCGAATTTTTTTCTACCAAAAAGTTGAAATATTTAATAAACACTAAAATAAAATTACAATAATTATTTTTATTAACATTGGCCCATAACTATAGTCATAAACAAAGCATACTTTAAGAGTTCTAAAGTAAACTTTTCTTAAAAATATGCTTTTGATCTACTATAGACAAGTTAAAGCATACTTTACACGTTAAAACCGATGTTAATTTTAAAACCAGCTGAAGTTGTTTTTAAGTCATTTAACAACAGCATCAGCTGTTTTTCGCCAAACAAAAAAGTACTTGCAAAAAGTTAAAAATGATTGTGTTACAAGATATTGGCCGATATTTTGCAATTATTAATGATTTGGAGGAAAACTTTAATGGAAAGAAACACAAAATACAAATGTATAGGCCCTAATTGTCTAAAATGCAACGCCAAAAATTACATCGAAAGCAAAAACGAAGCCAACATATTTTGTAATTTTGTTGTTGCTTTTTACATAAATTCATATTGCGTGTTAAAAATTTTCAACTCCGCAAGATATGCAGTGTTTTTTTTATACATTAATTTTCAATGTCAGCTGCTTAGAGTTGCCCCTTGCTTATATTTTGTTGTAAGTTGTATGAAACAATTTTCTACATTTGAGGTGGCACCCAGTTAAAGTCGGTTCAATATAAAAGCTACTTTAATTTCGACTATAGTAGCAAAATAATTAAAAGAATGTTTTTATTTTAAAGTTGTTTTTAAAAAGAACCGACTTTAGCGTTTGACTATAATTATGGGCCATTATTTTGTTCTTATTCGATCTTTCTTATTTAAATTTATATTAATTTGTTTAAGTTTGAGTACTTTTTTATGTAAAAATATTAATATTACTTTAACAAAAAAAAATTTAATAAAATTAATATTATTATATAAAAAAAAGACCTCAAGCTTAAACAAATTAATATGCATTTAAATAATAAAGTCGAATAAGAAAGAATTTATATTAATAAAATAATTTTTGCAAGATAGCGTTAGTTTTTACACTGCACCTTCTTCCTTGATTATTTTTAAATTATGATTTAACATAAATACCACAGAATACTAACAGAACTGAAAAAAGTGACGTGTGAAAAAGGCCCAAATCAAGGTATATTTACACAAGGTAGACTCATTTGGGAGTGTAGACATGCTGCTCTATAAAAGGAACCGAGTTGTCAAAATTGTCTTCATATAAAACAAAAACAATTTAACGCACACATGTACAAATTTTGGCTCATATACACGAAATTTGACGTTTGGGTTCCAACTAGGGGTAAACAGCTGACAAACATATGGGCCAACGAGTTTACCTTGTGTAAATATACCTTGGCCCAAATCAGTTGCGAGGGCAGCTTTCGAAGAAAGAGACAAAAAGCTTTTTTTGGTGGTGAAGTGGCAATGTGTAAAAACAGGCAGCAACAATCAACACAAATGGCATACGTTTTCCCATGCTTTTAACATAAGCTGAGCAATAAAAAATATTGCTCTGTTATTCTGCTGACGTTGTTGCCAACTTGCTGAGATATTTATCTTTAGTGTAGACCTAGGGTTATGTACTTTGAACTGAAGTGACTGTGACTGTCCGTCTATACCAAAGATAAATATTGCGACATATATTGCAGTAAATGTAGACAGCAATTTTTTGTACATATTTATTGCCGGCAATGTATGTTGCAATAATTGTTAGTCCATTTTCGTTGACAATTATTGCTAACTTAAAACGTCAAATTTGGTTGTCAATTGAAAAAAGAAGCAAAGAGAAAAAAATAGAAGGAAATTGTGTGGAAAAGGAATTAAGTTTGTGAAATGGTGGAAAATTATAATTGAAGTAAAAGAATTAAATAAACACTTGAATAAAATTGCAAAAAGAATTTTTATTTGTATAAGTTTTTTCTTATTCGATCTTTATTATTTAAATTTATATTAATTTGTTCAAGCTTGAGTACTTTTTTATAAAAAAATATTAATTTTAATTCAAGTGGTTTTCATTCGACCTTTTCATATACGTATAAATAAAAATGCTTTTATTTCAAGCTCGAGGCTAGTATTGAAAATAAATTTTATTATAATAAATGCCCGTATTTCGATACTAGTTGAGTATCATCATCTGTGCTTGTAAATAAATAATAATTTATAAATTATTATAAATAATAATTTATAAATTATTATTTATATTATTATTTATAAATTATTATTTATTTACAAGCACAGATGATGATTCTCAACTAGTATCGAAATACGGGCATTTATTTTCGATTAATTTATAATTATAATTTATAAATTATTATTTATTTACAAGCACAGATGATGATACTCAACTAGTATCGAAATACGGGCATTTATTATAATAAAATTTATTTTCAATACTAGCCTCGAGCTTGAAATAAAAGCATTTTTATTTAAAAATATTAATTTTATTTTAACAAAAAAGAATTAATTTAATAAAAATAAATTTTATAATATAACAAAGATTTCAAGCTTAAACAAATTAATAAACATTTCAATAATAAAGTCGAATAAGACAGCATTTATATTAATAAAAATAATTTTTTGCAAGATGTCGTCAGTTTTCACACTGCACCTTCTTGCTTGATTTTTTTTTTTTTGAAATTATGAGTTTACGTAAATACGTTTTCCAATGCCTTTAACATAAGCTAAGCAATAAGAAATATTGCTCTGTTATTCTGCGGACGTTATTGCCACCTTGCTGAGATATTTATCTTTAGTGTAGACCTAGGGTGACTGATTACATTTAAATTTATTTGAACCATCGCATACAATAAAAAGCAACCAATATGAATTAAGCAACTCTGTATTATTAACAAATGCATTTTATTAGCGCTGATTTACACGCTTCTTGTTTTAGCCGAGAAGTATCGAGTCCAAATTCTCACGATGCAAGTATTCTTATTGATAAACTTCTCTCTTACATTTTCTTTTTAACTACCCGTCTCTACATGCAACCTACAACTGAAATGCTTAACATTAACACTAATATGATGTTAGTGTTAAAGGCCCAACCAGAATGTGAATAACGTGACTTAAGCAACTGAGCAAATACATGTAAATCGTATGTGTAAAACCATATTGAACTTAAGGAAACTTTATGTTAAGTTTTATAAAACTGTCATTTGCTTAAGCAAGGAGCGAAACAAATCGCTCATTCGTTACGGAATCAATGTTTTTTTATTTTTTTTTTGTTATTTTAAATGAATTTGAGAGGCTTTTTGTTTTCTTTTTGACAGTATCTTAAGTTTGGTTATGCACATTCTGGTTGGGCATTAAGAATAGACTCATCCTGTTAGAACTTTTCTCATGTAATAACACGGTTGTTAATGCAAATGTTTTAACAACGCTTTTATAACTGTAAGATATATCAGCAAATCATGTCAGTTGTAGACGGGCAGCTATTATCCATAAGCTTGGTAAGAACAGTGAACAAAGCATATGTCGCACATGAATTCTGCTAGTGTAGAATGTTCATGTTCATATTTCGTTCACGTTGCCTAAACATTTGTCATAAGGCTAGCTTACACGGTAATACAATCTAAAGGGGGTTTTTATAGAGTGATACAAGTTTAAATCTATCTTTATTGGATAGAAATTTTTATGACATTAATGTTTAAATATGATTTCGGCCATGTGGCCGCCACGGCTGGCGTGTAGAATGCGTAATCTGGAACACCAATTTTCACATACTTTCGCATTCTGACCATAATTTTTTTTGAAGACATATGGGCCAATGACTCCGCCAGCCCATAAAGCGCGCGAAACGGTAATTTTCTGGGAATTTAATAGTGTTTGACATAAGCTTTTGGGTTCTCCTTACTCCAAATGCGACAATTCTGCTTATTTACGTACCCATTCAACCAGAAATGGGCTTAATCGGAAAATAAAATATTGAATGAAAATTCAAAATCAATAACAATTTGTGCATCAGCCCATTCGCGAAATTATATTGATTAAAAATTTCCACAATTTGCACGCGTTGCTCTGGTGTAAAGCGGCTCATACACTTGCAATAAAATTGTTCAATTTTACGTTATAGTTACGTAGTTATATCGCAAATGTGTATGTGATATTCGAGGGTTGCACAGTATATTGGCAAGAATCAAAAGACTTTTGGTTTTTATTGCACAACGAACAGTGTTGACAACATTGTACAATGCTGTTTATGGCAATTATCATGATTGATGACCAATTTGAATTTGTGCTGTTCGCTTGGTAAAAAATAAAAGAATGTCTGTATATAAAGAAATATTAATAACAATAATGGCAACGTGTTTGCAAAAAATAGAAAAGAAGTATTAAAAAAGTCCAACAAAATTTATTATTTTTGTTTTCTGACACCTGTTTACAATGAAAATAAAATTTTACTGTAAATTTGTATGGAGTTGATGGTAACACTGTAGAAACACGTTTGACATCAAGCATGCGCCAAAGTCAAAATTTTTTGATTTCCATCAAGTCATGTAATGCAACGCATTTACGCCATCTAGCAAATTAAATTCATTTTCGTTTATTTTTCATTCATTCCAGATTGCATCAAAATCAAAACGTATTGATATTTTGAGATTGCATTGATGTAGATTGCACTGTGTGTACCCAGCATAAGATGTGGTCAAGGCGAATTCAATTACAGGTGGTGTCGGAACTACAACAATCCAAAAACAACAGAAACAACATTGGTTTTTTACATTGCATTGTTAGTGTCATTAGCTCGAAATGTCAACCATTATTAGCAAAACACTAACAAATCAAAACCAATAAGCTCGAACTGTCAAAATCAGATGCCGTTTCGACACCACCTGTAGTTAATTCGCCTTGATCACATCTTATGCTGGGTACACAGTATTACCAGTATATATTGAAGGTATATACACCCTGCAAATAATACGACTAGTCCATACACGCATGTAAAATCTAGCCCATAAGGGACTAGGACTAGTCCAAAGGTGACAATTTTTTCTCCGTTAGTTTCAGAAGCACGTCACTCAACAACTGCAGTCAACAAAATGAGAAAAAAAACACAATCTACATCTCACACACGATGAAAAATTCTGTTTGGAAACATTAAATATAAAAAAAGACCCCTTTCACACTCGGCAAGTTACTTGCGCAACTCTTGGTCTTGTAGACGTTAGCGGTAAGGTCGGGGTAAAGAAAAAAAAATTTGGGCTTTAATCTAGTTTAGGCACGCACACCCAAATAAAAAAAAAGTACCTAGGCTGATCGAAAATTGAAAAATAAGAAGAAAAAATAAAATAAACGCTTAGTTTTCGAGTTATGGCCGTTTTAAATTTTCAAATATATGTTCGATTTCACACTATATTTCTAAAGTTATATGGCCAATAGTGGTGTAATTTTAAAGGTTTTGACTAGATCTTAAGTTATATGGCCAATAGTGTGGTAATGTTAAAGGTTTTGACTAGATTTTTTTGGATATACAGAAATTATTCAAATATTTTTACTCTAGTGAAAATAAAAAAGTTTTTAGTAAACAGAAAAATAAATTTATTCATAGCGAAGCCAGTGTTTGTTATACCAAAGAGGAGAAAATCCTTGCGCCCGGCCGAAGGCCGGCTATGCAGAGAAGCTTTAGTTAGCGAAGCCGGTGTTTGTTATACCATAGAAGAGAAAATCCTTGCGCCCGGCCGAAGGCCGGCTATGCACAGAAGCTTTAGTTAGCATGAAGTTCTTGTTTGCGACATTAGTGTTTGTTATTTTATAAATTTTGTATTACACTTTTTTTTAAATAAATTATACACTTAGTACACAAAAACTGTAATGTGAGCTTAAGAGTAATTTTTTTTAATAAATTCTATATATCCAGAAAGATCTAGTCAAAACCTTAAAAATGAGACCAATATTACCCATACAGCTTTAGAAATATAATGCAAAATCGCACATATATATGAAAACTTAAAACGTTCATAACTCGAAAACTAAGCGTTTGCGCCAATGTTTTTATTTAATTTTTTCTTCTTATTTTCCAATTTTCTATCACCCTAGGTACTTTTTTTATTTGGGTGTGCGTGCCTAAACTAGATTTGTTCCAAAATTTGTACAGACTTTGTTGTTGTCTGCAAGTAACTTGCGGAACTAACTTGCCGAGTCTGAAAGCGGTCAAAGATGCTAGTGTTTTTGACATATCAACCAACGAAAGCAACAAATAAACACAATGCCAAGTCGAATTCAACTACAGGTGGTGTCGGAACTACAACAATTCAAGAACAACAGAAACAACATCGGGTTTTTTGCATTGCATTGTTAGTGCTTATAGCTCGAAATGTCAACCATTCTTAGCAAAACGAAACAAGTAAACCTGAACTGTCAAAATCAAATGTCGTTTCGACACCACCTGTAGTTGATTCGCCTTGCACAATGCTGTTTTTGGTGTTATGCTATAAACACAATCAAACGTTACCGACCATCGACTACTGACTACAAAAGTAGCTGGCTACAAAAATAGCCAAGTCGCCAGCTACTTAATTCTTTTAACGACTACCGACCACTAACTACAAAAAATAAACATCTGTTTTGACATATGTATTAAAGTTAACCAAAACAAAACAAACTTGATTTTTTTAAGTGAATTTGTGTGAAAAAAAAAAAAAAAATTCAAGTGTCTCAAGAAAATTTAATTAACTTTATAAGTACTATTGCTAAAATAGTGGAAACAACGACTTCAGTGTATGAAGTGTATAAAAAACATCAGAACAAAAGTAACCGAAGATGGTGGGTCCGGCCAGTAAATATAACGAACTAAATGGAAAATTTGACAAATAAAAAGTAAATAAAAAATGCGCCAAATAAAAAGTAAATGAAAAATGTAAACGAATGAACAGAAGATTTTTATTTTTCAATGGTGCAACTATAATAGTTTTTCGCGTTTTTAGTACCGATATTTAATGTATTGCGTTTTTAAAACCACCATTTCATGCATTTATTGTATTGGCAGCACTTATGTTTTTTGTAGCCAAGAAAAATAGAAATTAGCCTAAGTTGGATACGGGCTACAAAAATAGCCGTGTAGTCGGTAGTTGTGTAGCGGCTAAAAGAATTATTCTCATAAGCACGCATGTATTCTATTTTTGACATCTTGTAGTCGATGGTCGGTGGACTTGATTGTGTTTATAGCATTATACTTGTGGTAGTACTGCCAACACCGTTTACATGAATTCGGCTTGGTTAAAACTTGAAGCGTGTGAATCAGCACTTATAAATTGTTTTTTTTTTTAAAGAATTATTTGATAGAACAATTTTTAACATGTTTTGAAATTATATAATAAATTAAAATCTAAAAAAATTAAGAAGAAAAAGAGGGCAATTTAAGTTATGGAACAAATTGCTGAGAAAAATCGTAAACCCAGACGTACCAAAGGAACACCATCGTATTACTATAGAAATCGTTTTTCTGCAGCTTGTATTGCGGCGGGAAGTGCAATATTTGCATTGTGGTAGTAAGTTTTTTTGTTTCTTTTTTTTGATAAAAAATATTTCAAATAATTCCTTTACTTTTTTAGTTTAACACCCATTTTTCGCATAGCGAACAAAAAGATCATGCACGATTTGACCACCGCCTCTGAGGAAGAAAAGGATCGTAAAATTATTTTTAATTTAGTTGGTGCTCCTAGAACTGCGAAAGCTATTAAGGAAACAATTGAAGAGACAAAACAATTATTATCTGAACGATAGTTTAAATATAATGGATCGTGAAACCCGTAAAGCTAATTTAAAAAAATTACAATTACCTAATACATCAGGAGGCAAACAACGGTATGAGCTTTTTAACGTTCCATTTTTTTTAATCTACATAAAAATAAAAATTTGTTTATGTTGATGAGTTGGTCAGTAAATTATTAATAAATGTTATAAGCTCTTAAATTATGGGTGTTTTCATTTCCTTTTTTCTCTACTTTAAGTAAAACACGCCAAAAGACCAAGACTACAGAAACAGTAAAAACTGCCAAATCAAACTATTTTTTTACACCACAAAAACCCAAAAGAAATCATGAAAAAGCTAAAAATGACGAAACTAATACATCTCCCGTTGCTTTAGAGCCCAAAAATAATACTGAGCATGCAACAGATCCAAAAAACATTTTGTCAAAACCAGCTCCTTGTGCAAAACGCACTAAACTAGATGCTTTTATTTTTAAAGATCCCGATAACATTACTGATAGTGTAAAAAATATTAGAAGGCCATTTAATGATGATGATTTAGTTGTTCCCGAAAAGAAGATTAAAAAAGCACCCAAACTGGCAGGAAGTCAAGCAAAAAATTCTAAAACAACAAGGGCTAAAAAACAAACAACCATTAAATCGGCCTTTTTCAGAAATGAACAGTTTTTCGCTGAAATTGCTTCTCAACATTGTGCTGCCGATCAGTTTGATGGGGATGATGTTCAATTAGCTTTAGCTATTTCCAAATCTGAGGCGGAGAGTAAAGGCATTAGGGTAGTAGAAGATAATTTAGATGATCGCAATCATGAATCTGAATCAATTAGGGAAAAATTAAAGAAATATGGATTTAAAACAGCTGAAAAGAAAGGTAAGTTAAGAGTGAATTTGGGATAAACACACACATGTACATATAAGTACTGTTGGATAAATGAACTAAAATACGAAAACGTTGAAAAAATATTTTTGTTTCTTTTCTTTTCTTTTTTTAAAGATTACAATATTTTTGCAGCCGACTTTTTACCCAAAAGAAACAGTCGTAGACTTAAAACAAAATGGGCCAACAAATTTACTGCTCTTACTTTACGTACTCCGGAAAATCAAAAGAAAAAGTTACAAGAAAATATTGAAAAACTGTTAAATAGTCAATTCCGTACTAAACCATTAAGTAAAGATGAATTTTTACTACCCCACTACAAATTACAAAGTACTTTATTAAAAAAATCAAGAATTCTAAAAAATAAAAAAATTTTAGAAATGGCCGAAAATGTAAATCGGCCAAATGATTTATACTTTGTTAAGGAAATGTTTGAAATTAATGAATTGCCTGCAGGACACTTGTTAAAAGATTGGAATACCATAGAAGGTCGTGATTTAACACCAAATCCGAAAACTAAACTTTCAGAAGAAAGGCTGAAAATATTGGAAAATATCTATCAGGAATTAGAAGAGTATTTTAGCTCTAGCAAAAGATTAGATTGGACTATAAATAATGACAAACAGGAAGACCATGTAGTAAAAATAGAAACAATAAATAATCCAGAGCAGCAAACGAAGAACTGTCCTGTAGTAGTAGAAGAAAACCTTAATTCTTCAAAGATAAAAGAAAAGGTAGAACATAAAGAACTTGATGAAATGATTAATTTAATAGAAGCCGTGCAGAGAAATGAGGTGGCAAACACAAGTAAAAATAAAATCTTACAACTTTTGCCCGCTACCAAATCATTGGAAACAATGCAAGTTTCCAGTTGTACTATAAACACCCAAGTCACTGTAAACACCTCCCAAAACACTAGATCAAATTCTCCCGATTTATTTGCCGATTCTGACGTTGAAATGGAAGACGCTGATAAAACTAATGATCAAGAGGAAAAAACTAAGGGTAATTATAAAATTCTATCAAAATTTTATAAATATTTGGTGAGATTTTTACAGTTAAAGCTATGATAGAAATTATAAAGGACAAGAGTAGAAACAGTTCCTTAGATGAAAAAGCAGAAGATTGTGTCATCACCTACGAAATCTTTTCGAGTGATGAAGGTAAAATTGTTCTTTTGAAATATAAATTTATAAACGATCTATTAAATTTATGCATTTTTTGTTTAGTAAAGAATACTTCATTATTGGAACCAAATCACCCAGCTAAAAAAGGTAATAGATATAAAAATATATAAATACAATATAAAATACAATTTCACAATATTAATAATGTACAACTTAACAATAAAACTAATACAATTATTGATTTTGAGTTCATTTAACCCTCAAAAAAACTTCCGTTAGTTACCCTCATGTGTGGTTTTTCTCACATATACAATGCCTGTTTACTTTGCTGTGGCACCATAGTTCGTTTGTAATCAAAGTCATGATTTACGTTACATAATGATGTACTTATCCCGTTGGTGATCAACAACAAACCATACAAAGCTCGTGTGTTTTATACGAGCAGTCACTTAATAAAACATACATTGCATGTAGTTCGCAACAATAACAAAAATATTCACACTTGTCGGCAGAAAATTTCGTTTCTAGTACACATTACATAGAAACTACATATGTGCGGAAAATCACACACGAGGGTAACTTACGTAAGTTCTGAAATATTTCGTATTTTAGAAAAAAATTTTAATTAAAAAAGTGTGATTTCAGTGCTTAATTGATATTTCTAACAAAGTCAAAAATTTTCTTTAGTGTACCTCAACAATTTTTGGGTTTATCGTGTATAAATGATTCCTTTTGTGTGGGTTTTCACACAAGGGTGATGTAAAGGTTAAATATATTGGAGATTTTTAACTAAAAGTCTTTTTTTTAAATTTTACAAAAACAATTTTATTCATGAAAAATTTGCAACAAAAAACTCTTAGAAAAAATCTTTTAATTTAAAAATTTTTACCAAGAAGCTTTTTATAAAAAAATTTTTAATAAAAATCTTTTTATCGAATTTTTTTAATAGAACATTTTTACAAAAAAACTCATTATCGAAAAAGGCTTACCAAAAATCTTGTCAACAAAAATGTTTTTATCGAATATTTATTTGGTTAAATTTTTATCAACAAAACTATTTTATACCTTTTTTCAGAACGTTCGCCAAATAATCTTCCTCTCACGAATAATAACACAGTTATTGATTTGACCCAAGATGACTTGGAATATTCCTCACACAATCAATCAAAAGCGCATTTAAATCATAGTAAAACTATAGAAGAAATGGACCTTTTTGCGGAATCTCCCACTACAACTCAAGATGAAGCTGCAGATACGTCCGATGTTAACAGAAACTCTCAACTCTCAAAATATATAGAAGAAAACAAAGAAGATACCTTTAAATTTACCTTGAGTTTGGAAACAAGTGATAATGAAAATGAAATAATAGGAAAGCAAACAGAAAAATCTTTGAAATTGAAAACAAGTTTACAAACCCAAGAACAATTAAGGACTTTTTTGTATTCTAAAGAGAATGGTAATGATGACGTAGTTTTGCAAGATATAGCAATGGATCATACAAATGCCACATTTCTAAATTTTCAAGGTTCCAAACCATTGGAAAAAAGTTTTCACCAGAAAACTACCACAGAAAAGTTCTTAAGTGCGAAAAACAACGAAAGTAAGGAAGAATCCCTTAAACTTACCTTAAGTATGGAAACAGATGATAATGAAATAGTAACTGTGGAAAAAAAACCTGATGAATCTTTGAAGTTGTCGCAAAGTTTACGAACCCAAAAGCAGTATAAACAATTTTCATCTTCTCAGGATATCGAGGATGGTGATATTGTTTTACAAGAAATTGCTTTGGATCAAACAAATTCCTCATTTTTAAATTTCCGCGGTTCCAAGCAATTGGAAACAAGTTTTCACAAAAAAACTGCTACTGAAAGGCCTTTAAATTTAAAAATCCAAGAACAGTTTCCAAAGTTTTATGCAACAAAGGAAGAGGATAAGGATAGAGTGTTACGCAAAATATCTATGGATCAAACAAACAGCACATTTTTAAATTGTTATGGTATCAACAAATTAGAAAAAAGTTATCTCAAAGAAACTGCCTCAAATGAAGAAATTCTTAAAGAATGTTTATCAGGCAACGACACTATTTTCCGGGAGTTGTGTAATACATTTTTAAGAAATGAACCAACCAACAATGAACAAAAAAATACTGATTTCACCAAAAGTTTTTCACAAATTTTACCCAGCATACAAATACCACAAGAATGTGCTAATATAACCAATTTTACCATGGATTCTGATTTGACTGATGATAGCAATGTGCATTTAAAAAGAAAATCTATGTCATTTACCGCCAAAACACCGTTAAAAGAAAAAATAAAGGATATCCAAACAATTTTATCAAAATCACAATCGTTTAATAACAACCATTCAGAGGACAGCATTGATTTGACACAAAATGATGTAGAACCGGCAGATGAGGATGAGGATGATTGTTTAATATTATCAGATGACGAAATAAACTATTCCATTTGGAAAGCTAACAAAACTGAAAATTTTCAAACTTCCAAACAATCAGATGATGAGGAAGATGCCATTAGTATACACGATAATGATTCTGTAAGTGAGAAAGGAAATTTAGGTTTCAGTAAAGATGATATTATAGATTTCACTATAAAGAAAGATGCTAATCAAGAATATTTGTTTTTGGATTTAAAAGATAAAGAAAAATCGTTAGTCAAATGTACTTCAAATGATTCTTTTTTTGAACAACAAAATAATAAAGAATATTCTTTTAAACACGCAAAAGATAAGAAGAAATCTTTAATTAAAATTTCCATGGAAGCAGAAACATCCTATAGTAACTTTGAAGTACTTACCTCAAAATACACTACCTCAAATTCACCATCATCTACACAAGAATTAAATTTTGATCGTAGTGAGTTTGGCATACTAGAAGAATATTCGGAACCCATAGATTTCACACCAAATCTTTGCACACCCACAAAAGTATTAGCAGAAGCTTCTTTCTTAAGTTCACCTACAGAAACCACAGCACCTATGAAATGTTATAGTAACTTTCATAGATCTTCACAGAAATTCGCGAATTTATTAAATAACGTACATGAGAAATCACCCACATACGTAATAGAGGATTCAAATGATTATGAAGAGTTTGGTCGTTTAGCTTATACAAGTCCGCATAAAAGAACCGACGCAACCAAAAAACCTAAGGGTATTGAACAACTACTAACAGCGGAAATAAGTTTTAAAGAAAGTTTCAAATCTCCTGACAAAACAAAGACAACCACATCAAAAACTACAGCAACAAAAAAAACTCCTACTAAGTTGTTAAACACAACTATACAAGAAATTAAATGTAACAATAAAACCTACACTTTGCGCTATACCTCATCTCCTAAACCAGACTATACAAAATACACAGAAGCCGAATTACTCAAGGCATTGTATAATTTTGGTATTAAACCGCTAACACGTAAACAGGCAGTAAAAATGTTAGAGTATATTTACAATCAAACTCATCCTGTTTTAATGGAGGAGGAAGAAATTATAAATGAGAAACAACAGACAGATGTTCTTAGCCTGGAAGATTATGAACGTCCCTGTACTTCAAAAGAAGCTTTAAAATCCCAATCATCGAAGAAAAAACATCGTGAAAGTGTTGTAAATATTCAACAAGAAAGTAACAAGGAAGTAGTCGTTAATTTACTGGACGATGGGAATACAAAATTGAATTTGCAAGATTCTTGTGGTATGGAAATGTTACGTTATTCCATTGATCTCAAAGCTGAGCTAAATGACGAAAATTATATTTTGCAAACTAATATTACGAAAAAGGTAAGTCGAAATTTTGTTTTATATTTTAATCATTCCAGTCCATGGTATACTAACTAGAAGTTGGATGCATTCGAAAATTAAAATTTTTTAAATTCAAAAACCCGTATAATGCCAATATTACCTACTTGCACGTAACTCTAGTCACAAAGTATCAAAAGTTCCTAAACGTAAAGAAACAGCCACAATTACTTCGCTTTATAGCCCAAAATTTGGCATACAGATAAAATTTTGAACAGGGGGCTAATCCTGGCAGTCGTGATCGAATGCTCTTTCTATTCGAAAGCAATTGTTTTTCTTACTCTTTCAGGCGATACTGAACGAAATGCAATTGTTTTTTCAGTGCTGTGAAAACTCAAATACTTGGTTTACAAAACAGAAAAAATAATTTCGAATCTTTCAGTATCGACTTTAAGAATTAAAAAAATTCGATCACGACTGCCAGTATTAGCCACAGCTTATTTTTTGTTTTCGAACTGTTAAGAGAATATTTGATCTGATTTTCCTAATCCAGCTTCTCTGTGCGTCTATTTTGACAACATTGGATATTTATGGAAAGATTTAGCCCACATTCAGTATTGAACTAACTTCATATAGGAAATATTAAGCCAAATTGTATATTCCAAGCAAACACTTTTATGCCAAAATTCTTATTCTGGATATATTATGAGGGAAATTCTTAAAAATAGGTCGTAATTTTTAATTATGTATGTGCCGTGCCTACTTGTGATAAAATTCTATTGTATTGTAAAAAGTTATTTAATTGTCTATTGTTTTGTAAAAAAGTTATTCAAACTAAATGTTGTACCGATATTTAACTAAGCTACCTAAATAAGAGCGGCAAGCGTTGTTTTATGTCAAAACTTCTCACTTTCGTACAGTTAAGACGAAATAAACCACTAAAACGCGAATTCAACATCTCCGGGCTGGGAAATATTATTTGGCAGATCGCTAGGTCGGGAGAATATCAGTCTCGGGGAAAAATTAATTTTATAGGAGCTGTAATAAGTTATGGATATATTTTAATTAATTTCATTGAATTGAATACAATATTGAATGTGGAGATAGTCATACGTCTCTTACACATATATTTGTAGCTCATTCCTCGATAATGATATCCGATGGATATCGAAATATTGGAGAAAATTAATAATACACATATTTTTTACAAATAATTAACCTTGAGCTCGAAAATGCTTTTTATTGTTAATTGTTTTGATTTTAATTGAAGACTCATGTAAAATTTGTTACGCTTCAAAGATTTTTTAGATATTTAAAGTGATTTTCGACATTTGTGTAATCTTTTAAGAGATTTTTAAATGAATTTCGCTAAAATTTCTTATATGAGAGCTATAAACAATTATGGACGACTGTTGACTTAAATAAATCTTATTTATGTATATAAAATATTTGTGAATGTGAACACTTCAAAACAAGGCGAATTCAGTTTCCAGGTGGCGTTGAAAGCACAGCTGTGCTACTTTTTTTTCTTAATTAGAGAGAGAAATGTCAAAAGTTCCTTGTGATTTTGACATATGGATCAACGAAAGCAACAAAAAAAATACATTGTTGTGTTTTTGGTGTTGTTACTTGTTGTAGTATCGACACCACCGTTTACATGAATTCGCCTTTCTTCAAAAGTTTTATTTGAGACAAAGATATTGTTACATTTTTCCAAAATTTATCCAATATTGTTAGTAACGAACTGCACCGTTTAATGTCTCAAAGCAAACTTGAAAAACAATTACAAGCCAGCGTTGTATTTATAGTTCACAACCGGTAGTAGTTGTAGACTAGTAGATTTAAGAACCTTTTAGTCGTTTCCAGACCATTCTGTTCGAATTCTAAATTCTACAATTAAACCTAAGGTCTACAATACAGTGGAGCAAATAACAATTTAACCCATATAACTAATACGATATAAATTATAATTTTCAAGATAAATAGTTCATAGATAAATCTAATTTCGTAACAATATGTTTTATAATATAATTTTTATGGGGTTCACTAATGTATTACACATCTTGGTCCGATTTTTAATAATTTCAATAGGCTCCGTCTTTGTTTCAACCCGATTTTTAAAACAATACGAACTTACCTTTAGTGATTGTTGTTAGTTTGACATCAAACACAGATTAAAGTTTTGTTGGAAAACATTTAAAAAGAAATACAATAAATGTTCAATTATTTATATATCTATGGTTTTCGTGAACGTATGTTAATTTATTTTTCGATTTTGAGATGTTTATGCCATATTTCTTAATTTTAAACGCTCTTTATCAGCCGAATTATGAAGACAAATTCCCCGGGAGTTTTTTCCCTTTTCCCATTTTTATAATTGAATTTACATAGGAGAAGGGAGAAAACTCCTGGGGAATTTTTATTCATAATTGCTCTGTATGTTTCTAAAAATTTCTGAAAAAAGATGGACCTTTTCTGATTTTTATAGAATGGTTTTTCGGCTCTACTAAACAATATGATTTTAAGACATACGCTGTTGCCCATAAAAAAACCACAGAATAAACAAACATACGTAAAGCAAGTGATTTTTATAAATTTTTTTTTAAAATTTTTTTGTTCTTGTTACAAAAATTCAAGGTAAAATCATTTAATAATTTTAACATTTAATTATATTTTAACTTAATTAAAGAAAAATTTATTTCATTTAAGACCCCTCAACCATTGTTGCCGTTTCATATAGCATGGTATAACTTGGTGTGTTCTAATCGCAAATTGCATGAAACTATTTTGATGTATGAACCCATAGATCTGCAAGAAATTTATTTATTTTTAAAATCAATAGGATATCGTTATGATCCCAAGGTAATCTTTTATACTTCCTGAAAATTGCCAAAAACATATTAATAATTTACTTCATTTTTAGGATCTTAAAGTATTTTTCGATCGCCGCTGTATAATATTTCGTTATGATCTTACAAGTGCTGCAGGAAGCAATGGCAAAACGAAAGATACAAATCGTCATGTGCGTAAAACTAAAAAAACTAAAATTGCGAAATAATAATTACTATGTAAAATAAGTATTTTTTATGTGTTGTTTTAAGTGTAAATACAACCGAATTATTATTTAAAAAAATTGAAGCAAAGCCGGGCACAACATTGTAAAAGACAAATTTTGCAAAACCTGTTTTTTGCAAATTACCGTTAACATTCCTCTCTTACATTGCTAAAACGTCAAAATGCAATTACATACATGTAAAGAGTCAGTCAAGAGAAATTACTTACAAAATTATACAAACGAAATTGTCGAAAGTAACTGCTATGTGTAACAGAAGTACCAAAATAAAAGTTTATGCGGAAAATGAAAATAAAAACTTGAAAAAAAGCAAAAATGTAGGTATTGTGGAAAAACGTTGTAACTACACAACACATTTTGTTGTATAACGTGGAATAAAGTTTTAAAAGCCACTAGTCATGATGTTTTTCGTAGTTGAAAAACGTTTTAACTGTTATCGCGTTTAAGGATATTTTTGGTCTCCTGAAATATTATTTTGTCACAACGTTATTCGCCAATTTACTTCAATTGATTATTTGCTAAAAAAATTTTTATACAAAACTCTTAAATAATTTTTTTTTTAATTTTTATACAAAAATAAATAATTTTTTTTTTCATTTTTATTTTGTTGGATTAAGTTTTTGTTTATAGCCTGTTAAATAAATAATTTTTGTATATAACAAATAAACCAAACAACTGTTGAGTTTTTTTTGAATTATGTATTTCGAAAAAAATGCAAAACATTAAAGTATGCCTGTATTCATAAAAATTTTTTAAATTTAATAAAGGTTTAAAGAACAAATTTACTATGAAAATTATCCTTAATAAACGTTTGTAAATTTAATAATCGTTTATGAATACGAGCGTTAGTAATTAAAATAAATAAAAATGTATAATTTAAAAAATAAAGGTTAAGTTAAGCTACGTTCACACCTATTAAATATTTGACGTCCTACACGTAACCCCTAGGTTTATTAATGAATTATTTGCTTTGCTAAACGTTTGGCTAAATTAAATACCATTTAAGAGTTTCTTAATTACACTATACAATTCTCTTTTCACAAATAAAGTTTAGTAAACCAATAGAACTTGTCAAAAATGAAGCTAAAGTTTGATTAATTTATTGGTCACGCTTTTTTGGATTTTTTCGTCAAATATTTGTTAGGTCTGAACATACCTTTAGATTAGCGTGCCCGTCGCAAAGACCCCGCATAGACCAAATAGGTCCCTAGCGTTACCACGTTGTATGATAACCCGCAGAAGAAATTTAGAAAAAGGTCATTCCGATGTGATGATTCTCAAAGAACCCCACACTCTCTTGACGAATGCTAGGAGTCTCATTTACCCAATTCCAGAAATTTCCCCGAGAACTTGGAAGTAATGCTCTCCCAGACAGTTCGCCCTGGAGCGCACGAGTGCCGGCCAGTAGCAGAGTATATGATCCACTGTCTCCTTTTCCCCTGATACCTCACAGAATCTATAATTTTCACAATTCAGCCGCCCCGCCCTCTGTAGTGTAAGACTACATACAAAAAGAAAATAGTTTTTTGTCTCTACTGAAAATTAATAAATTTTGAGTAATTCCCATTTAGAGGAACCAGTAGTGCAGTATGTATTTAAAAAAAAATGCCAAACATTTTAAAAACATTTACAAAATTAAAAACTTCACATAATTGTTTTGTTTTTGCGAATTTATTAAAATTTAAAAGGTTTAGAATTTTATAAAAAGGACGTTTGTTAGTGGAGAGTAATGATAGATTAATATTAAACAATATATCTGTGGCATTTTGACAAAACATCTTAAGTCGAGATAAGATAGCAAAAAAGATTTTAAAAAAACTAGGTGAAAAAATAATTTTTGTTCGAAAATAAAATAAACCAAATTTTAAGAAAAATTTCGTTCTTAATACGAAATTTTAAAAACGTAAACAGAAATGTTTTTTGATTGAAAATTCGTATGATTAACAACATTTTTTTCTATTTTTATAATTTGACTTAAGATGTTTTGTCAAAATGCCACTGATATAGTCAATTGTTAGAAAAAATAAAAAACAAAAAACATAAAATTTCATTACACTCATTGACTCTATTTGTTTGTTATTACAGCTTTAAAACTTTAAATACAAATTTGTTAACATTTGTACGATTTGTTATTTAAAATTATGATAAAAATAAAAATTAAATAATATTTTAAATTAAAAAATTAATTCATCACATATTTTTAACGACTATGAGATTTAAAATAGCCTATTGAATTCTACGTTAAATTACATGAACTACTGCATTGATTTAAAGGTTTACTCTGTCCTAATTTAATGGCTTCGTCATCTTCAGTGTCTTGTCTTATACTAGTATCAATACGTCGTTTCAATTCACTGGCTAATGTTAGAAAAGCATCATCTACATTACGGTTTTCCTTGGCTGAGGTTTCCATAACCAACAAAACTTCCGGTATATATTGGCACATTTGTTGGGCTTCTTCGAACTCTACTTCACGTTCATCTTCTAAATCACTTTTATTGCCAACAACTATTAACATGACATTCGAGGCAGTATAACGTCGCACCTCTTCAATCCATTTTTGAAGATTGCAGAAGGAATTACGACTGGTAATGTCATAAACTGGAAGGAAATGTAAAAGTATGTTTGTAATAAAATAGAAAAACAGTTTTTAATATTTAATATTCAACACATTTTAATTTTTAACTCTACTATTACTTTGAAGTTAGGAAAAAGAGTCTTAAGTCAGAAACTGTAGTTTTTCTTACTTTTATATTGAAAGTTGTTTAATTGCTTAATTTAATTGGTTTTTTTCCAAAAGAAAAAATGATAACGATTTTATGCATTTGTGCTAGGTTGAATTAATTAATACCTAACGAAAAAGTATAAAAAATGAGTAACAACATAGTTAAAAACTCGAAATGCAATTTTTTGCCTGACGTCAAAGATATAATACATCAGAGTAGAAAATGATTATGGTCAGATTAGAAGTTATTTGTCCTGATTCTATAATTTATAGTTGATTTATGAAAGAACAATTTTCAAAAAAGTATAGACAAAACTTTGTCTCGAAAATAAAATGCCTTGTCATTTTTTGTAATGATTAAATAAAGTAACTCACAACCTGTGTTCTTTAATCTTCAAGGTACATTAAATATACCTTGTTAATCGTCTACAAAAAAACGACACTGTCGTTGACGACAATGACAACCGTAATAAGGCTGAATAGTTTTAATAGATCTACGTGGGTTAAGGTGATTTAGTGGTGTGGCCCTTATGTTTTTTTAATCCCTACGCAATTATTTTAAAAGATTTATGCGACTTAAAACAATTTCCAGAAATAGGTCTTATTGGAGTTTTTATAACTAACGGACCAAGGCGAATTCATGGAAACGGTGGTGGCAACGTAGTATTGCGTATTGTATTGTAGTAAATATACAAATAGAAACTGGGAATTATTTCCTTTCGTAGGTTACTTTATATTATATTTAACATTTTTTATTTTTCGAATTTATTCTATGAGTTAAATTTCAGTTATGTATTTTAAATGTAGTAAATATACGTAATATTTTTTGGGCGAAATTTGCAAACGTTTTCTTGATTGAACGTTTGTGTGCTAGTCAAAAAAAAAGCTGATGCTTAATTGTGAACACCATGTGAAAATGTTGCTGTCATTATGAATCTTGCTTAAACGTTGACATTTTTTTGAGAAATGTATGAGTCGATTACGGATGGTAACTGAACTTTAAGTGTTAAAATATAAAAAAAAAATTGTATATTTTAACATGAGTTCGCTGTTGTAACTAAACCCAGTATACATACTTTATTTTCAATACATAGGTACGGTTCTTTTTACATTAAAAATCATTTTTTTGTTTAATTTTTAAAAAAGTTTACTTTTATAAAGACAAAGGTTTTCGAATGTTACTTTTTGGAAATGTACCTATCTATTAAATTAGTTGATAGAAATAATTGCTCATAAATCATTTGCAGATGCTTTACAAAATATAAATATGAACAAGTGTAAATACTTATTAAATTATTACGCAAACATTTTAATTATTCTCCTAAGACTAATAAAAATTTAGTAGAACAAATAATTAAAAAAAAAAAATTAAATATGTAGCACATACCAATTATGGGGCGTTCTTAAAAAATGACATGACTTACCAATAATTACACCATTTGCCGAACGATAATAACTTTGGGTTATAGTACGAAAACGTTCCTGGCCAGCAGTATCCCAAATTTGTAACTAGGTGCATAGAAAATATCTTTATAAAATTACATTAAACATTAAAAACTTTTATTTACCAACCTTAACTAATTTTCCCTCAATGTTTATGGTTTTCATTGAAAAATCCACACCAATTGTATTGCCATTACGTTCGATGAAATTGCCCGTCTTGAAACGTTCTACAATACAAGTCTTGCCAGTGCAAGCGTCTCCAATTAAAACAACTTTAAAAAGAAAATCAAAACTTTCATCGCTTGGTAAGGCCATTAAAGTTTGGGGGTTACGTGCAGTCATTATTTATTTTAGTGTCCTTAAGGAAGTGAGATCACTCGAGAATGTGTTAACTCAATGACGCTTTAATACTTGCGTAAATTTTATTTTTTTATCAGTCAGGTATTAAAGTTAAGAGGAAAAAATTAGCTATAGCAATTATAATGGCACTGTGTAATAAGCTTTAAGACAGGTGGTTGGTTGTTGTTTTAGATAAGTCTTTTTTTTTCTTTGATATTAAACTGGTTCAGCCCTTTCTAGAGAATGTATTGTTTGTTTCTTTTAAAATTGTACGTAACTAAGTTAATCAAATTAATTAGTCGTTTGTCATGAGTTTATTTATTTTTTACAAAAACTTTAGTTTATTTGAACAAGTTGTTGGTTTTCACACTATTTCTAAAAGTTTAAACGATTATGTTCTTAATTTAATAAAGTATTTTTTATTTAGTTTTTGGTTTATTTTTGTCTTTTTATGCAATAAATAAACCTTGCACTTGTTTTACACAGTCTTTGTTTTTGTCATAAAAGAGGAAATAAATAATGCGTAGAACAGGGATGATAAATGACATTTTCAAAATTGTACTTAATTCAGTAAAATAGTTCACTTTTTTGGCCCTGATGGTACTAAAATATGAAAAATATTTTTTAATAATAATAACAAAAAATGTACATTAAAATTCATTCTGCTATACATTTATTTTTCGCAATTAAAAAAAACAAAAATGATACCTATAAGTAATAAGGAATTAAGACGAATACTTTATCATGTTATTTTTTTTTTAAAGCTGCTAGTGGAACAGGGTAAAAATCAAGCTAAAAAGCCTTTTAAGTTCCGCATAAAAGTATTTATATAGTACATGATAGGGGTGCGATGAATATTTGAATTCGCATTTGCGACCTATTGGCTTGTTTTTGCTATTTGTATTCGCACTCGCAAAATGTATGCTAATATTTAAAGCGAATATCTAATGATGACAATATCAATAACATCTGAAAACTTAAAAAAAAAAAAATAAAATTTAACAAACTTCAAAAATACAAAAATAAGTACATAAAGCAAGCATAAAAAAGTTTATTTGAGATAATTTAGTGAACTATTCCTAACGCACTACTTTTAACAGTGATAAATCACCAAAACATCTCAAATGTAAAACATGCAACAACTCCCGGGTTGGTATTGGTTAACTTGGTTGAACTTCTTCTTCCAGTCATTAACATCACCTCTTTCTAAAGCCGCTATTCCTTACGAGGAGTTTTTAGTTAAACTTTTTTAAATTTTGGGCACTCTAATTTCCTAGCTTGCACTCTTATTTTTGATAAAGATAATGCAGAGTAAGATGCAATTCTCATGAATTTTCTTTTATAGTACGTAGGTTAAGACAATGAAACCCTTCCTTTTAATTTTTTCCATACCTCTTGGTTCCTTGATGTAATTGTCGAGAACTGTTGGGCTTCGTCGAATTTTGAAGCTTATTGCGCGGTTCGAATGTCCTTCAGAACGGTAAGTATCGATTTTAATTTTTTTTTTGATAGCATTAATTTTTTTTTGGCGTAAAATGATTAAGATGTAATAAATTGTTATAAAAAACGCTCCCTACAAAAAACAACGCTTACTAAAAAAAAAAATATTATAAGGTGTATTCAAGTGAACCAAAAAATACCAAATTTTTAGACTTTTTTTTGATAAATTGCTCAAAAAACGTTTAGTTGATAAACCATAACAATGGCGTCTAGCTTCCATTTCCATTTTATTATTCAGAAATCGATTAAAAATTGCAAAAGATACAGCCTACTACTGAGTATGTAATTTTTAGTGCATTCAAAATAAGTGAACCGGAGAGTATGTTAGTTTATTTTTAATTTAAAATTAAAGCTACAATAATCATTATCATGTAATAAATCTTTTATCTGAATTAAATTCGATACAGTATCTACATAAAGCAGATTTTTTTGGTTTGTTTTTTCATATTTTGTAAAAAAAAACAACCGTTCCATATTCACCGACGAATTTGGTATAGACAAAATACCTTTGGCAATTCTACTGATTCTACAAACGTTAGTTCCCTAGTTTTATTTTTCAATTATCGAACCCTACACCAAAAAGTTTCAATGTTAAAGTGTTTGAAATTTTTAAATTGCACTTAACTTGTCATTGCAGTAATTCAGTACTTTTGCAAAAGTAAAGTACTGAAAATAGTACAAGTGTACTTTATCATCCCTGGCGTAGGAAAGCAATTAATTTGTTGTTACAGCCAGAGTTGTCGAAAAGGGTACCAGTACTAGCGATGGTAGTGGATAGTAGTATTTAGTACTGTATTTGAAAAACAATTTGTTTGTTGAGTACAGTAGGCTTTTTTTGTAATAAATTACGATGAAATACGGTCTGACTAGGTATTAAAGTAAAAATATTAACATAATTTTTTGATATTCAACAATTTCTTGAAAAACAAACTGAATTTTTGTTCCCATGAAATTTTCATTCCCCTCGAAGGGAAAAAAGCAATAGTGAATGTGAAAAAATTTTCACGCTATCAGTTCCAGTGAACGTAAAAAAGAAAGATTAAAAAAAAGTTACAAATCAATGCACTCGTAAAACTGCTCTTAGTGGAGAAGCAGCTCGCGCCTTTTGTCATTATTTCTTAAGGATGTGTTGTAACCCCGCATTTGTTAGTGGTTCGGCGTCGTATACCTGTACCGAGTTAAGTTTTTGCGGTTTCTACATTAACCATAGAGAACCATATATAACTCAGACGTTTTACTGGTGAAGTACCAAGAAAATAACTCAGACTTTTACTGGTAGAGACCAAAATACTCCGATACCCCTAGTATTATAACTTGAATAGTTCGCCAAAAACTTTTATTTTTAAGCAAAATATCAAATGAAATCTTTGTTCAAAACTATACACGTATATATTTTAAAGAAAATTTAAAATAAAAAAGCAAAATGTGTAGTATTGGAAGGATAGTTATAGCTTGTGCTCTACAAAATAACCACACTACTGTTACGAAAGTAACTTTAGTTAAGAATTAGTTGTAATTATTGGTTAAGAATTATTTATAATTATTAGTTATCTTGTATTCATAAGTAATTTTATTAGTTTACATTGTTATTAAAAATTGTTATAATTTAGTACACTTCAATCCCAATGTGCAGAAAGTCCTCGAAATGACCGTTAAAAAAAGCTTCAGTATAAGTGGTGAAATTATGTCAACATAAGTGCTGCCATAAATCAAATAGACGTTAAGAGTGGTGAATAGTAAAGCCTCGAACCTTCGAAAAATATTTCGAATGTTCTAGACGGCCGAATTGCAGTTATAAATACTTGCGGCGGCTAGCATAGTAAGATCATTCTAAGTTCAGACTTTGTCAATAACGTATCACGTGAATAAAAGCTATAAATGACGGTTGTTAAAGTGACTAATTACTAAATAAAGTTGTGTAAATTGTAAACATTGTTTAAAGTGTTGTGATTATTTAGTTTTATTTAAAGTGCAATAAAGAACTTGAAACGGTTTATTATAAAAGAAATAAACCAAAACGTTATTGAAAGACAGTAACGTAACAATTGGTGTCAGAAGCAGGGTTTAAAAAGCTGCAGTCAAAATCAAAAAATTGCTTTTTCTTCCACTTTCTGATTTTTCATTGGACAAAAATAAACCGTTGACTTTACTTCTGATTCATTAAATGAAAACAGTCGCAGTGAAGGCAAAAGCAAAAAACAAAAAGTTGATCGCAACAACGAACATCGGCAGTCGACATGTTCGGAAGTGTTTGGTTTGACCGACTTAAACTTTTAATAAATACCGAAGTTAACGAAGATGGGATGTTGTGTTTTTGTTTTTTCTTTTTTTTTATTTTGCAGTTCGAAGTGCGTTTTTCTATTATGTCCAAGGTATATTTACACAAGGTAAACTCGTTGGCCCATATGTTTGTCAGCTGTTTACCCCTAGTTGGAACCCAAACGTCAAATTTCGTGTATATGAGCCAAAATTTGTACATGTGTGCGTTAAATTGTTTTTGTTTTATATGAAGACAATTTTGACAACTCGGTTCCTTTTATAGAGCAGTATGTCTACACTCCCAAATGAGTCTACCTTGTTTAAATATACCTTGATTATGTCTGTAATCACTTGTTGGAAGAAAAAAAAGAAACGGTTATTTGATTTATGTATGTTTGTATGTATAAGTATGTATTTTGTTTTACTGCTATTTTTGTACATACCAAAAATTCTTTTGTTAGTGAAATTAGATAGACATTATTAAAATTCAGAGAACTTTTAAAATACAAACCTAAAAAACCAAATAAATAACAAACATATGTATGAAAACGATAATGTAATTTAAAGTTTTATTTAATTTCAAAAAATTAAAAAGATTGTTAAGCATTAAAATAAATACATTCATACAAATAAAAACATACTTACATATGTATCATGGTGAAATTACTACAAGGTGGCAGCACTAGGTGTTGTTGTACAACAATACAACAAAAACAGGCAAATTTGTTTGTGTAATAAACTCCGTGCTGTCAAAAATTATGTGCAACAATGTTGCCATTGTTTGTCTTTTCCGACAACATTTGGTCGGATAATTTTCGCTTGGTAGGATGGTAGGCTAAACCTTAGGGCAATGTTACACGTTTAATAAATACATATATAACAAAATCGAAAAAACTAAAGATTAAAGCTATTTAAAGATATTAAAGTGGTCATTTTAAATGCTTAAGGATCATAGAAATCAATATACGTATAAACATTGCATAATGAGAATGAAAATATTGAAGTCTAAGTGGAATGCTATTTCTGAAAGGGCGAATAGAAACAGAAAGCTAAACATTACGAAGTAGGAATTCTGAAACAATTTCGTTATTAAACAAATTGTGCATTAAGGAGAAATTTAATTTATCAAATTACTATGTTTATCATTTTATGTGAATTTTTTTTTTTTTTTAATATTCATCGAAGATTCCATAAAGTATATATATTCTGGGTCTTCTAAGTCGATTTAGCCGTTTGGGTTACAAATTGTTTCTAGTTCTTCAAAGATGTTTTTATTAGAAAAAGAGTTAAGCTCCCAAATGTGAAACTACCCCCCTAAAAACTAACATAAATTTGTAGCGGAATGCACTGATTGTCATTAAATTTCAACAAAAACCTTTTTATGACACCAAATATGGTGAATGTCTGTCCATAATTTACCTACGGCTCCATGATAACTCAAAATTTAAAAATTTTTAGTAGAAGCAAAACAAATTTTAATTTTATATTAAAGGTATATAAAAAATAAGTTTTAAACTAACAGCTATAACTGGTAGTTAATTATAACTAAACTTGCTTAAGTGTATCAAAAATAGAAAACTGGTCGAGTCCAAAGGATTTTGGTTAATAAGTTTGGTCGAATAGAAAATTTTCAGTGGCAACGCTGATCTGAAACAAATAAACGAAATATATTATGAAAAAATTACTAAAAGATTCATACTTAAAATTTTAATTTTTTTGAATTAAAAACAATTGTTTTTCCACTTTTTTTCACTACAAGTCCTTTGGAAGTTTAAAGAAAGTGGCGCACAAGCGCATATCAAAAATATACGCATTTTTCAAACGTACACACGACGTGGTCACATACACAATTATTTCTGTTTTTATTTATTATTAAAAAAAAAACTGTTAGCACAACTAAAGACGCACATATAAAAACCACATACGATTTATTTTTTGCAAATATTTTAATTGTTATGCACAATTTTCATTTAAAAACCTCACAAAAATGATTTTTTTAAAATTGTTTTTCAAGAATGTAAACATAAACAAAAAAAAAATGACATCTTGGGGTTTTCACCACAGTTAAGCAAAAAATTACCAGATGCCGTAGTGATGCCACCTTGTAGTAATTTCACCATGATATGTATGTATTTATCATGGTGAAATTACTACAAGGTGGCATCACTACGGCATCTGGTAATTTTTTGCTTAACTGTGGTGAAAACCCCAAGATGTCATTTTTTTTTTGTTTATGTTTACATTCTTGAAAAACAATTTTAAAAAAATCATTTTTGTGCGGTTTTTAAATGAAAATTGTGCATAACAATTAAAATATTTGCAAAAAATAAATCGTATGTGGTTTTTATATGTGCGTCTTTAGTTGTGCTAACAGTTTTTTTTTTAATAATAAATAAAAACAGAAATAATTGTGTATGTGACCACGTCGTGTGTACGTTTGAAAAATGCGTATATTTTTGATATGCGCTTGTGCGCCACTTTCTTTAAACTTCCAAAGGACTTGTAGTGAAAAAAAGTGGAAAAACAATTGTTTTTAATTCAAAAAAATTAAAATTTTAAGTATGAATCTTTTAGTAATTTTTTCATAATATATTTCGTTTATTTGTTTCAGATCAGCGTTGCCACTGAAAATTTTCTATTCGACCAAACTTATTAACCAAAATCCTTTGGACTCGACCAGTTTTCTATTTTTGATACACTTAAGCAAGTTTAGTTATAATTAACTACCAGTTATAGCTGTTAGTTTAAAACTTATTTTTTATATACCTTTAATATAAAATTAAAATTTGTTTTGCTTCTACTAAAAATTTTTAAATTTTGAGTTATCATGGAGCCGTAGGTAAATTATGGACAGACATTCACCATATTTGGTGTCATAAAAAGGTTTTTGTTGAAATTTAATGACAATCAGTGCATTCCGCTACAAATTTATGTTAGTTTTTAGGGGGGTAGTTTCACATTTGGGAGCTTAACTCTTTTTCTAATAAAAACATCTTTGAAGAACTAGAAACAATTTGTAACCCAAACGGCTAAATCGACTTAGAAGACCCAGAATATATATACTTTATGGAATCTTCGATGAATATTAAAAAAAAAAAAATTCACATAAAATGATAAACATAGTAATTTGATAAATTAAATTTCTCCTTAATGCACAATTTGTTTAATAACGAAATTGTTTCAGAATTCCTACTTCGTAATGTTTAGCTTTCTGTTTCTATTCGCCCTTTCAGAAATAGCATTCCACTTAGACTTCAATATTTTCATTCTCATTATGCAATGTTTATACGTATATTGATTTCTATGATCCTTAAGCATTTAAAATGACCACTTTAATATCTTTAAATAGCTTTAATCTTTAGTTTTTTCGATTTTGTTATATATGTATTTATTAAACGTGTAACATTGCCCTAAGGTTTAGCCTACCATCCTACCAAGCGAAAATTATCCGACCAAATGTTGTCGGAAAAGACAAACAATGGCAACATTGTTGCACATAATTTTTGACAGCACGGAGTTTATTACACAAACAAATTTGCCTGTTTTTGTTGTATTGTTGTACAACAACACCTAGTGCTGCCACCTTGTAGTAATTTCACCATGGTATTTATGAACGCATGTGGTAGGTATTTAAAATAAAAAAAAATTTTTTTTTAAATTAAATCACAATTCTGGACTTTAAAATGATATTATAAGTAAAGACTGTTGTAAAGATTAAAAAATATAATGAAAACATGTTTTGGTAATAAAATAAAAAATACTAATATTGTTCATCTTCTTCTTGGAAAAGTGGCATATTTTCTATAGCAGCATCGAGGTAATTTGGATTCAGCTTTACTAGCAATATGTTTTCAAGCAAAATAAAAAAAAAAAGAAAAAAAAACAAAAACACAACATCCCATCTTCGTTAACTTCGGGATTTATTAAAAGTTTAAGTCGGTCAAACCAGACACTTCCGAACATGTCGACTGCCGATGTTCGTTGTTGCGAACAACTTTCCGTTTTTTGTTTTTGCCTTCACTGCGACTGTTTTCATTTAATGGATCAGAAGTAAAGTCAACGGTTTATTTTTGTACAATGACAAATGAAGATGTCGAAGTTACAGCACATTCTTAAGGCTCAGTTAGCCGGGAGTAACAGTAACGTTGCAAAACAGCTGATTCATTTTGTTGTATGTAAAGCAATTAGAACGATTATAGTTAGCAGTAAGATGTTACGTCTCAATCTGTAAGAAATAGATTGGTCTTACTTTTTTACGGTAAGGTTACTGTTACTGTTACTCCCGGCTAACTGAGCCTTTATGACTTTTACTATCTCAACTGCAGCTTTTTAAACGCTGGTCAGAAGTGAAATTGCAAAAATAAAAAAAAATTAATAAAAAAAAAAAACAGACAGCAATGAAATTTCAAGAGCTTAAAGTAGAACAGCTCAAGAAAGAATTGGGCAAGTTGGATCTGCCAATTGCAGGTAATAAAGCAGAGCTGCAGAAGAGACTAATAGATGAATTCGAGCGACACAGTATTGACATTGTGAGCTACAAATTCGAGGACAAAGAGGAAATAGAGGTATGTACTCGTGCAGTTGCTAGCAGTATGGATTTAAACACAATGTTTGATGCTATGATGGTAAAAATGGAATGGAATTAATGAAAATTCTAGAAAAATGGAAGAGAAGACGAGCACCATCCTGGCAGAAATTAAAGAGCATTCTAGAATAACGAACGAGAAACTTCAGGAGATTTCCAGTGAAATGAACGAAAGAGTAAACGAAATGGAAATATAATTTAACCAGAAGCTGTCTGATGTAAAAACTCAAGTCACGGATGTAAAAACACAAGTCACAGTTTTTGATGAAAAACTCATCATCTGGAGGCAAAAGTTATTAACATTCGATGCCAAGAAGGACCAGTACGGGTTATTCCAGAAGTTTCTAGTAGAATAAAGGCCCCTGGCTTTGACGGTAGTGTGCCATTAAATGTTTTTAAGTTCCAGTTCGATACAGTTGCCAACAGAAATGCATGGAATAGTGAGGAAAAAGCCATCGAGCTAATTCTTGCTTTAAATGGCACTGCGGCTGAAGTGCTTGAAAGTGTACCAGTAAGTAGCAGAAACAATAATGATGAAATTATGGTAGCTCTGCAACGTAAGTATGATGGTGAACACAAAAAGGAAATCTATAAAATGGAGTTGCGCGGCAGAGTGCAAAAGGCAAACGAAACCTTACAGGACTTCGCACTGGAGATTGAGCGGTTGGTACAGCAAACTTATCCTGGTGAGAATCATCTCTTTTTGGATCATTTTAAAACTGAGGCATTTGTAAACGGTATTTGTGATGCAGATGCTAAACTTGCGATAAGTGCATCACAAAAACCAACCTTTGCAGAAACTGTTGCATTTGCTTTAGCGCAGGAAACCGTTATTTCAAGACCACAAGTAGGCAGAGTGCGAAGGCTCAATGTGACCGCCAATGGTGATAGGGATATTGTGCAGGATATAAAAGAGGCAGTTATGGAAGCTTTAAGCGAGAATTTATAATACATTGTAATCATGAAAATAATGTTAATAATATACAAAATGTGGCATTGAATTGATGTCACTATAGACATAGAATAGATGACACGTAAAAAATGACAAAATTGTACGAAGACGTTAGTCATTGGATTGATGTTACTTTATGCATCATTGATGCCATTTGTAATAACATTGATGTCACAATTCTGAAGCATTTTTCTATCAGTGTAGTAACACCAAACAATGCTCTACGACCACCATCTAGCTCTTTTCTAAGATCTTCAGCTACGTCAATAAGAGCAGTGGTACAAATGTGCTTGGCACGAAATCCAGATTGTTTTGATGTAAGTAGGTTGAAATCATTGAGATATTTAGTTATTTGTGTATGGAGTAATTTTTCAAAAGCCTTTGATAGATACGGTAGTATAGCAATAGGACGGTATTCGGAAGATGATTTTGGAATGGGATGGACTTTGGCCCGTTTCCAACTTGTGGGATAGTTACTAGAAGTGATGATGTGATTAAAAATGTGGGTTATAATCGGAAAAATAGTTATATAGAAGAACCATTTTTAAAAATATCGGATGGATATCATCAGCTCCTGTGGCTCTTGATGTGATAGATAAACAGCTTTTTAAGACATCAAACTGACTGACACATTCAAAACTAAAAAGTTTTTCGGGTGTAAAGTTACTTTGATAGTTGCTGTAGTACGAGTGGTTTGCAAGTGGCATTGGTATGCTAAGAAAGCTTTCATTAATGGAGTTTGGATCTGTAGTCAGGTTTCCGTAAGTTGCTTTTTGACGAACAATTCCAATTTCCCTAATAGTTTTCCAAGTATAACGTGAATTAGCTGAGTTCGCATATTTGTCAGCATACATACATACATACAACGTCTTGGCTTGTCTGATTGCTCTTGTAGCATTTTTTCTTAATGTACAGTAACAGTTATACAATTCAGTTGTTTTGTACCTCTTCCAACGGGAATAGGCGATATCACGTTTTGTAATGAGTCGTTTTATGTTTGAAGTAAACCATGGGTTATGTCTGCTTCAAATGGTCTTTGTATTGGTACAATAATGTTGTACATTGTTTGTAGCAGGGCTGTGGATCGGAGTCGGAGTTGAGGAGTCGGAGTCGGAGTCGGAGTCGTAGTACCCACAAAAACTCGCGACTCCGCCTCCAAAGTTTTTCGGCATAAAAAATTTAAAACAAATTTTCCAAAATAAAAACTATTCGAAATTGACTATGCAATATTTCAAATATCGATTTGAAATTTTTAAGAATCATTTTTCTGCTATATTTAACCATTTAAAAGCTAATGCATTAAACAAGTTAGACTGCTATATTCGGATGTACCGAATCTTTGACACCCTCCACCGACAGTTAGAATATATGAGAGCTATAAATTATTAAATAATCTTTATAAAACGGACGTCAGTATAAAAATTGGTTCCGGTTCAAACCAATTGTACGATAATCAGAAAGTGTTATGCTTTTTTTTCTAGCAATTTGAACTAACGTAAATAATATATCATGATTCGTAATAGTTTTTTGAGATGCATAATTTAAAATTTGCAGCATATTGAATACAAATATTAAGTGAAGTTTTCATGTTACTAAATGGTCTTGTATTTTCTCTGTTCTTTATTATTTTAATTGTGTAAACTTCTTCGTAAAGATCCCAAATTTTTTTTTAGATTCTAAAATATTTTTAGCACAAGATTCATCTGAAGTTAATGTAATAGATATTGGAGTTTATTCTTTAAAGTTTTATGTTGCACTTTTTAATGGTCTGTTAAAAAAGTTCGATTTTGATAACGACTTTCTTCTTGCACCTTTTTATGTAGTTAATAAGAGGTTACCAATTGAGTATTTCTCAATTATGTTCTATTTTGGCAAATTTAGTCTATTTGAGTGATATCGAAGAAGTTAATAATGAATAGCTTGAGCTTTAATTTTTAGGAACACAATTAATAGAAAGAGCATACGCGAGGGCGTATTCAAAATTTTAGATTTAATTTTTATTTTTAGATTTAATTTTTATATATTTTTAAATAAAATGAATTCTATATTTAACATTTTATCATTTCATTTTATCATTTTATTATTTAACAGTAATATAAAAAGCCTTACAACATGTTTTTGTTTTTTCTTTTAAAAATGTTGGCACTTTTGTAAAAAAAGTTTTTTTTTCAAAAATAAGAGGTTGTTTTTAAAAAAATAAATTATGGACTTATCATCACGAAATCCTGTATAGTGATTTCCTTTATTAAAAATCTAAATGGAACAAATTGCAATTTACAGTAGTGAAATTTGTTTAAGAGCTTAAAGTGCTTTTCAGAAAGCTGCTTAATATGGGATCTTAGGTAAATATGGACCGATAATCAGAAAATTGCATGGTATTATTTCTAGCCATATGAACCAAAATTGGACCAAATTTTAAAATAACTATAGCTGCTATGGTTTTAGGTGTATTTAAATAATTTCCTAGAGTGAGCATTATATAGAAAATTGTGGACCGATCTTCTAGAAATTTTTTAGCGTGATAGTGCCAAATTGCATTACAATAGCATTACCTAATACGTTTTTAACGAACTAAACTGTTTTCCGAGGGTAGGCTTTATATGGGGCCAAGGGTAAATTATGGACCGATCTTCACAAAATTTAGCAGTGTCTTATAAAACTGTGACGTACCAAATTTTATTATGATAGCAATATTTTTTACGTTTTTATGCGTACTAAACTGTATTCCGGGAGTAGGCTTTATATGGGGCCTATGGTAAATTATGGACCAATCTTTACGAAAGCACATTTAAATATGATAGCAATATTTATTGCGTAAGTGTTTGTAACAAAATTGTCAATTTTAAAGGGTGGTGGTTCTACATTTTGATTGATAACTATAATCCTACTGATCGGATTTTGCTAGATTTCACTCCCAAACTGCTTAGGATAACTATAAGCAATTTGACACCAAGATTAAAGTTTTGTTTTAAGTTTTTCGAAAGTGAGCGTATTTTGAACAGACGTACAGGCAGACATGGCTAAATCGACTTAGAATTACTCAAGAAACCAGGGGTATTAGATGCATAATAAAAAAGCTTTACATGGAATGACAAACTTAGAATACCCTCATTCTATACGGTAATTACCCTTTTTTAGGGTAATTTTGGGCCGCAAAATTAATTTTTAATTTTATTTAAAAAAACAGTAATTTAAAGAAATTTGGATTTTTAGTGTCTATACACACTCAGATATGTATGAATGTTTAATAATTTTAACGTTTGAGAGGTGATTTTAAATTTAAAAATAGATCAATTTTATAACAAAAAATTAAGAACATAATGTTTTTGCAAATGTTTTCGTAACAGCAATAAGTCCAATTAAGAAAACTGAAATAATGCTTGTATAGTTATTATTAATTTTATATAAAACTTTTTGTACGGATCAGGGATTAAATGGAGCTAAAGTTAGGTGTTTGGCAATTGAATAATCCGTATTTGAATCAAGCATTCTGTACTTGATTTAAGAAAATCTGGACTTACCGTACTATTGACACAACTTTGCCCTGGTTAAGTACGGATGGATTGATTTTTCTTGTGACTGTAATAATTCAAAAATTATTATAGTACATAACTTTTTTAATTTTATAATTAAATGAATTAAACAAAACATTATTTTTTTTAATGTTTATCATATACATATGCACGCTAAGCGTATTAAATAAAAATATTTTGAGTTGAATGAATATGTGAATGGTATGTGTGTACCTATTTTATTCAAAATTATTTTACTGCCATATTCATAAAAATACAATAATTTTGCGTAGAAATGTATTTTAAACAGAAATTTCTAATTAAATTTTTTCTTAAAACACATTTTAAATTTAAATAAATGGTTTATGAATACTGCTCTTATGTGCTGTTTCCAAATGGCAGGCGATGGACTGAGTGCTTTTCATTTGGCCTGTCATTTGGAAACAGCACATTAATGTTTTCGTACGGCAATTTCTTCTCATAATTTAGAAGGCCATACGGTAATAAAAAAATAAAAGTTAACATCACTGAGTCTCATATACATTTAGCATCAAGATTATAGTAGGAGTCGGAGTCGGAGTCGTGAGTCGGAGTCGCGCTTAAAAAATTTCAGCGCTTGGAGTCGGAGTTAGTACTTTTTTCGGACGACTCCACAGCCCTGGTTTGTAGGTGGTACTCCAAGTATGCGATCTTTTCATCTACGTTTAGAAGGCAATATATATAATTCCAATCTATTTTGTTGATTTCTGACTCTAAGGCTTGTTGGTTACCACGTTTGAAATTACGAAAGCTTACTAAATTGCTAGCAGGATGCAGTACGAAATTGTAGGTTAAAAAAATAAGATCATGTCTGGAGAAACACGACGCGGACAGCTGTTCATACATTAAAATATTTGATTTGTTGGATACAAAGAACAAGTCAATCAAAGTTAGGCTTGCCAGACGTACTGTTTTCGGAAGTACGCGTACTTTTTTTTACCATTTGTACTGCTTACTGCATAACCATTAAAGAAGTACGCAATTGTACTTTTTTTTAGCTTTTGTACTTCATTTTGTACTTTTTTTGCACAAGATAAAACATGTTTTGTGCATATTGTATTAAAAGTGCAAAAAACCAAATTTCGACAAATTTTCGAACTAAAAACACTGCAAACCTCAAAGAAATGTTTAAGTTTTGCGATTTGAAATGGTTTGAAATGCTGCGTCATGTACCAACTCAATGTCGCCTGCAGTTAAAAGATTTAAAAAAAACCATCGAGCCGTAAAAGCTTACTTGTTGTCCCAAAACTGTTTCGTATTTTTTATTTGTATTTTCACTTCCTCATTCCAACAACTGAAAAAAATTTTATTTTTGGAGAAAAGAGCGAAGTGAATTAATAATAAAAACTTATTTTAAATAAATAAAAAATGACATTGTTAACGAAGAACAAAAAAAGTGATAAATATTTGTAATTTTTTAAATTTACATTAATTTAATTCTTAAATTAGAATAATTAAATTGTAAAATTAGAATAATTAAATTGTTTAACAAACACGTAACATTAAATTGATAATTAATATTAATATTTTTATAAAAATAAACAAAGCGTTTTTGTTTTAAACATTTAATTTGAAACATCTGACAAATTTAAAGATGTCACTGCATAAGTATATTAAATACTTATGGCCTTATTCTTTAAAAATAAAACAGGTTTTTAAAAGGTTTATTTAACAAATTTTCATAGTAAATTCGTTTCATAAGCCTCTTATAAACCTGTTTTATTTTTTATGAATAAGGGGTTTAATATTAAAAAAAAAAGATTTCTTATTTTGTGCTCTTTGCTATGCATTGAATTTTATATTTTTTGTTTATAGTTACATTAACTGCCTGTTTTTCAAAATAAATTTAAAATTTTCGCTTGGGAATTTATATTGAAACAGGAAGAACTCAAAATTGTTTTTGATGTACTGAATTTTAAGTTAATAAAATAAAAAAAAATTGTACTTCTTTTTACATTAATGTACTGCCGTTTTTTTCCCGATGTACTGTTTTTATGAATTTCATATATGGCAAGCCTAATCAAAGTACAATTAGTCAAGGAAAAATGTGTCGGCATATTTATGTTTGCTGGATTAAGACCAAATGATTTCATATTTTCCATAAGATTTGAGCTAGTTAACAGATTAGAATTGAAATCACCTGCTATAACTACATCATTGTAATGTGGCGTTAATTCTTCCATTATTTTGTAAAAGTGGGAAAAGTCAATTCTCTTATTAGGTCTATACACGCTTTCTATCAAAAACTTTCTACCTTCACAACATGTTTCAAGTAAAATATGTTCAACTTTGTCGTCGTTGACATGCTTATTTTTGCTTTTGATTTTACAGACAAGTTCACGTTTTATATATATAGCAACACCTCCGTATCCATCCTCCCTGTCATTTCTGTTTAATTTGTAACCGTTTATTGAGACCATGATATCTGTTATTGCTTCACTAAACCATGTTTCTAATACACAAATTATATGTAATCCAGAATTTTCAAAGATATGTCGGAATTCATAAATTTTACTAAAAAGGCTTTGAGCATTTATGTGGCAGATTTTTAGTTCATTTTTTAACAATATGGACATTTCTTGCCGGACAGACGAAGTTTGTAGCAAGGGGTCGAAAAGGTAGAGAGTGTAGTACATGTCTATCTGTATTGTTAATTTTTCGTTTCTCTTTCTTACTTTTCGTAGTTTTCATCTTGCTGCTTTATATCGTTTTTCTCGTCATTATTTGTCTTGTAACTACAATAACATGACGCGAAAGAAAGAAAGAAACAAGAAACAAATTTCCGTCTGACTTCTAATTTTTCATATGTAAAAGCTTTAGTCAAGATTTAAAGAGAATTCGAAAAATGTCTGGCAAGAAATGTCCCTAGTGGAAATTGGGACTAGCAAAATAATAAAAGGGATGGTACCGTTACTTTTTCAAACCTTGTTTTGATATTGGCTGCGTTCGTTTACCCCAAAATTTGTACAAATTTGTACTAGATTTTACTGAAATGCATTCGCGTACACATAAATTTGTAAAATTTTCATATTACTCACCTTAAAGTAAACGAACGCACATATTATTTAAAAAAAAAAAAAAAAAAATTATATTTTCTTATATTTCCTTATACCTCATACTTTGAGGACCACTTTCCTTAACCTAAACTACTTTGAAATCCGGAAAAGCTGTGTTCATTTTTACAAAAATTCAATTGAAAATCTTCTTCGATTTCAATTTCAAGTGATTTCGATTTCCATGACATGGACGTATATTTCATTACGCAAACGTTAACGTTTTTATTAAATATTTCCGATTAAAATAATCGGTACATATTTTACCCCAGTGCCCACAAAAGTTAACCTTTAGTAATGACATTTGGCAAAAATATTTCTATAAGAGCTTTGACATAATGTCTAGACGAACAAGAGATATCTGTATTAAATTTTGGTAATTTTTAGCATGCACTATTGAAATTAAATTGAAAACACTTTTACAATATTCAAAAAATGTATGAACTTAGTATGTATTCTTTAATATAAGTGCTTTCTACCTTGCTTATACATTTCAAGTTTATTAGATTAAAACGTGTCTATTTGGAAGTTGTGGGTAACCACAAAAAAATAATTTATTACATTTTAAGCTTTATTATAACTTTATTAAAAAAAACAGAATTTACTAACTTTAAAGAAGTATGTATGTATTGCACATATTGTGAACTTCACATATTAAAAACTATAAAAGGTTTAAATTTTTTTTATAAATTTATGCAACAAACTTAAACTACAAAATAAAAACAAGTAAGAAAGTATAGTCGGTCAAGCCCGACCATATGATACCCTACACCACAGCATTTAAAAACACATCATGCTTATGTGTCCATATAAATATGGATTTATCTATGTTTATAAGCTTCATAAAATCGGTTGGAAAGTTTGTGAGAGGCAGTAATTGCCCCACCTCCCCTTGTGGTCCTATTTTTGAAAAACTGTATAGCTTATGTGTCCATATAGATATGGATCTATCTATGTTTTAAATTTCAATTAAATCAATTTGAGAGGCAAAAATTGCCCCTATCTCCCCTTGTGGTCCTATTTTTTTTTAACTGTATAGCTTATGTGTCCATATAGATATGGATCTATCTATGTTTTAAATTTCATTAAAATCGGTTTGATAGTTTCTGAGAGGAAGAAATTTCCCCCTATCTTCCCTCGTGGTCCTACGATTTGGCCGATTTTCAATAGGCTTGGTCCTTGTGCCAATTAGAACCTATGTCCCAAATTTTATCAAATTATCTCCAAAATTGCGACCTGTACTTTGCGCACAAGGTTACATGGACAGCCAGCCTGCCGGACGGACATCGCTAGTTCGACTCAGAAAGTGATTCTGAGTCGATCGGTATACTTTAAGGTGGGTCTAGGACCAATATTTTAAGGCGTTACACACATCAGCACAAATGCATAATACCCTCTCCACTATTGTGGTGTATGTACTTAAGGAATGTAACCAACCTACCGACATTATAAAAAACTAATATATTTTATTTTTTGTACGTGATTTTGAAAACTTTCAATAACAATATAAGTTATTAGTATTAAAATCGATAAAATATCAAAAGATTTTGAAAATTGTTGTAATTGAAATTTGTGTTTTAGTACTTGCAACGATTGACACATTTTTCCTTAGCGCCATATTTTTAGATATTTTTGTTTAACTTTCTTTTAAAAGAAAAAAATCAAAAATGTTAACGTTTTATTAAGACTTTTACACACCTTCTTACCTCCATTCATCCTCTGAATAAAGTTGGCATCAAATTACAAGTTATTTGATTTTAATATCTGATAGGCTTTTTTCTTTTATTTGTTTTATCTATTTGTTATTTAAATTGCATAAACTGTGCTTAAGTTTCTATTGACATTTATCTGCAATTTAATGCCAAATCGATTTTGTAATAAAGATAAGGAAGAAAAAACCAAATAAAACAAAAAGAAAATCTTTACTAAGTTTTTTTGTTTGAAGTTTATGTCCTACATGTTGTATAAGTAATTTAAATTAATTTTTAACCTGCTTTTCAGTGTCACTTTTATTTAATGACTTGTACATTTTATTAATCAATCATCGGTTTGATAGATTAAGCGCCAGTAAAACTTGTAATTCAAATAAAGTATTACTGCCGTATTCATTAATAATTAAAATAAGTTTGAAATGTTTTAAAGAAAAAATTTTCATACAAATTTTTCTTAAAATGAATTTTAAATTCATTTTAATTTTTTATTAATACGGCAGTTAGTAATTAAAATAAATATATGTAATTGTATAATTTAAAAAAGGGCTGGCGAAAAACGAATAAAATCTCGTCGTTATTTACTTATTTGAAAGAAATATTTATTTTTTTTTTTTTAATTTTTAAAAGAATTTACTATTTAAGGTGACGATACATCAAGGGCCATTATAAGGACTTGACGTTAGTTAAAGGTAGGATTTTGTCGGACGTATTGAAAGTTGTTTATTACTTAATTTTTAATTTATATACAGGATCAGCTTGCCTTTAACTTATCGCTCACTTTAGTTTAAAGCAAAGTTGTAATTGTGAAAAACTTTTTGTACATAGGACAACATCCTACATTTTACTAACGCCAAGTTGTAATAATGGCCCTAAGGGCTAATAAATCAGTGCAATTTAAACTATTTTTTTTTTGGTTTAAAATGTGTTTTAGCTAGAAAATGTATAAATCATTAAACAAGGCGAATACTACAATAAGTACAACACCAACACCAACAACACAATATTGTATTTTATTTGTTGCTTTCGTTGGTCGATATGTCAAAAACACAAGCAACTTTTGACATTCATATCTTCTAAAAAAAAAGGAGCACAGTTGTGCTTTTAACGCCACCTGAAAAATGAATTTGCCTCGTCAGTAAACATAGAAGAAACGCAAAAATTTAGGCGTTTAAACTACCAATACAGACCAAATGAATTGAACAACATTCCCAGCTAGCATACGGACCTGTGTTTTTGAAACCACGAGCGTGATTTTGTGGTGTTCTGAAAGTCACACCGTTTTTGTGTTTCTCGGTGTGCTTTCGGCAATTGAAGATCACACAAAAACGGGACACTAAAATATCACATGAGTGATTTTAGTAGGCACATGTGATTTGAAATCACGGGATTTCAGTAAAAGTGATTTGCAGAACAGGACTGATAGGCTGTTTGTTTGACGATTATGTTTAATACACAACACCCAAAAGAATCTTCTGACGATTATCTGACGAGTAACACAAACAAAAACATCTAATTTTTTTTTTTATTTATTACTTTTTTTTATAAATTTTTTGACAAGCTCGTCTTTAAATCTTGGAATGAACCTTTTGCGACTCTCTGTAAGAGTCATCTAACAATTACTGAGCTACCTAAATAAGAGCGTTTTTAAAATAAGAAATTTCTATAGTCAATACAATTTCAATAAAACAAACCGACCTAAGGATCTGTAAAAAAGGATTTTTCGACAGGATAGTGTTGATTTCGCGACCTTAAGGTTTGTTTCATATAAATTGTATGAAAATTAGAAGTTTTAACATGGAAAAGAAGCTTGATGCCCCTTTTTAGGTAGCTCAGTTATATGGCTGAGCATTTCAGGAGTTGTAAAATAATCGCTACATGAGTCTCATACGACTTTTGGCATGCTTTTTGAACGATTCGTTAGGTAATCTCTACATACATCATAAACGATTCCCTTGACGATTAATATAAGCGTCTTTCGCTGCGTGAAGATGATATCTCTCATACGAATGAGATTCCCATTAGACTCCTAGCTGGGTTTTTTGTATTGTTACCACAATACCATTTCTTGTTGAGTTTAAACTTCACTTAAACCAGCGTTTAAACATTCACTGATTTATAAGCCATTAGTGTTTCTAAATACATAGATAAAAAAATGAATCTGTACTGATTCACTATTAACACAGCCACCAGTACTACCCAACAAACACGGAGCTCTGATTTCAAATTGAAAATGATTTGAAATCAAACGTTTTCTCAAACGACAAACGTTTGATAATGATTTGAAAATCATTTGAAAATCATAGCATTCTCAACAAAAGGGGATAATTATTTTCAAATTGAAAAATGCCTTTATTTTCAACTGGCTTTCAAACGTAATTCTCATGTGTTTTTCAAATGTGGATTATTAAAAATATTTTATTTTTTTAAATTAAATTTATTATTTATTTAAATTAACTGTGAGATAAACATTCGGCAACATAGCTAAAAGATGAAATAATGTTCTTTCCTTCCTCTAATTCTTGCAAAGACGAAATTGTCTCCCTTTTATTTTGAGGATTGTAGTAGCACCGCGATCGTTCAAGAAACTTTTTTCACTTTCCCGTTTTATTTTCCTTTTTTCGTATTCTTAATTATTGTAATTACTCACAAATAATTTTTATTTTTCACAAGAAATAAACGGTTCACTTTATATTAAAATTTATTTTTAATAGTAAAACACATGTAACCACAAAGTAAAAAATTTAACTTTAATCGCCATTTTTAATGCTTACATTTATTTTTAGCTTTAGTGCTTCCAAGTTAATTTTTGATTTGAATTTAACATTTGACAAACATTTGACATCAAATTGATAAAACATTTGATATCAAATGTTTATTTTGAAATCATTATCAATTTGAATTTAAATGTTATATCAAACAATTGAAAAACGGTTGAGAATTGTGTTTGATGTCAAATGATAAAGTGATTTCATATCAAAGGTTTGACTTCGTGTTTGTTGGGTAGTGAATTATTATACCCCAGACAATCCCTGAATAAAGCCTGGGGTAAAGTGTCTCCAAGTCACTTCTTTTGTCGACTGTTTTGGGTGACAATGTTCATATGACCCCAAACGAGCTACATAGTCAATAGTTCTAAGGGCGCTATTACTAGTGTGAAAATATTAAAAAAAGTTCCAAAAGTGTAGACTAGAATTATCAAGATGTACAAGTGAATCTATGGTGTCTCTATGTGGTTCCATAAGAACCATCTAGTCAAAAGTACTAAGAAAACTACTGAATTCTCAATGACAAGCACATGTAAATGTCTACAGTTTAAAGCTTTGCCTGGGATATAAGTGGTCAGTAGTACTGGTGTTGAAGTTTATAGTGAATCAGTACAGTTTTACTATCTACATTTTCTTGAGGGTAGTATTTTACTATAGACATTTAACATGTGCGTGTTATTAGAAATCTACTAAACGTTGGTAGACCTTGGAACCAGAGAATCACAAAAACATTTTAGTAAATCTAGTCTACATTTTTGGTACTTTTTTTTAAAGTAGATGTCGCTGTGATAATAGCTTTTTTTAATATTTACATATTTACAGGGGTGTCATGTAAATCGAAATCATAAAACGAATGAATTTGGAAGTTCTTTTTAATAAACTTTTAATCTAGTTTTTACAATTTTTCTTAAAGAATTATGTTTAATGGAGCAATATTTGTATAATAATTTCATAAAATTTTTTTATTACAGAAATCTTATTGAAAAACGATTTTTAAAGTTCTTTCGTTTTTCGTTTTCGATTTCCATGACACCCCTGTTAAAGTGTAGACACTTCGTTGACAAAACTGGTTACATGGATACACCTGCACCAAGCTTTCTTCAGGGATAAAACAGATCCATTAAATGTTGTAGCATGCTTTTTATGGGGCAGATGGTAAATTATGGACCGATCTTCACGAAATTTAACAGTGTGAGTTTAAGTCCTCTAAAACTGTGATGTACCAAATTTTATTACAACCGCATCAGTTGTATTATGCGTACTTAGCTATTTTACGAGAGTGGGCTTATATGGGACCTATGCTTAATTATTAACCGATCTTCACGAAATTTAGCAGTATGATTTCTAGTCAAAAAGAACGAATTTGTGCAAATTCTTGTATCAATCCGTGATTATATCACCATTTATGTCAGTTAACAAAATTATCAATTTTTAAGAGTGGTGATTTCACATTTGGATTCATAACTTTTATCCGAGTTGGATTTCTTTTCTTTTGAGTTGTTCAAATGTGGGGGTGTTTTAAACAGACGAAGATGGTCAGACAGACGGACTTTGCTAAATCAATTTAGAACTACTTAAGGAGCCAGAATATACATATGTATGTACTTTATGGGGTCTGAGAGTAAAAAAGTTTAACACAGAATGACAAATTTAGTATACCCTGATTCACCATGTTGACACTATAGTGCACTAGTGGTGGTTGAGGGTACAAAAATAAGTTTTAATGAAACTAAAGGGTTAAAAGTGTGAATATAAAAAATTTTTTATATCCTACAAACGGTTTGTTTAACCGTGTTTGGAATTTATTTGGCTCTTATGTGGTACTCACTGCCAGTTCAATAATGTCGAAAGAAATGAAAGATGAATTATTTTCAATCGGAGCAAAGACGACGCATTTTAGCGTAATTTTAGAAGTTAAACTTTTTATTCTTTTGTTAAGAGACAATAAAGTTTAATAAATTATTTGAAAAGTCCTTAAAATTTAAACATATTCTTGACGATAAAAGGACAAAAAGAAAAGGAAATATGTTGGCAAAAATCAACTTTTTCCACGACTTTTGGTCGAAAGCTCGATGTTTAATTAATTGTCGAATTGTCTTTATAAAATATTTAACGCTATTAAAGGGTTTGTAATGTGAAATCTTTCGATTTTAAGCAAACGCTGAAATAAATTAGTTCAAATGTTTTTTTAAATAAATTTCCCTTTTTTCTATCACGATTTGTTTTCTAAAATCTCTTATGAAGCGGTGAGGAGATTTGACAACGATATCAAACGCTATGAAACAAAAGACTGAGCTACTTTTATGAAATTTAAATGCCTAAAACAAATTGCAAACAATACAAATAAATCAATTGATTTGTGATTAAGCACATTTTGTTGCATAAAGTTACTTTTAATTGTTAGTAATGTTATGTTATGTACTTCCAGGAATGGAAAAAGTCTAGGAAATCCTACTGATATTATAAATGTGAAAGTTTGTATGTTTGAATGTGTTAAGATGTTTGTTAGTTTGTGGATCAATCGCGCGAAAATCGTTTAATGCATTTGGATGAAATTTGGTAAATGAATATCATATGGCCCAGATTCAAATAAACGGTACTTTTTAATAGGGAAATCGGGGAAAAATAGGTACTTTGTTACTTCTTCTCTTTAAAATAAATTTGATATGCAGATTTAATTAAAATAAAGAGTACTTTTTAAGAGATTAAATCGGTACTTTTTTAGGGGTTTAAACGGGATTAAATTGGTACTTTTTATAATTTCGATAAATTTGATATGCATACAAATTATAGCCTACATTAACATACAGTGTACTTTCTGTAGAAAAGCCGGTACTCTTTAACCTTTGGTACTTTTTCATTTTTCGAAATTTTTTTATAGAGGTAGCATATGGTCCAGATTAAAATAAAGGGTACTTTTTATGATGTAAAAACGGAAAAAATTTGGTATTTTTGGTACTTTTTCCCTTTTTTGATAAATTGCATTTCATATGGACAGTAGAATGTCGTTTTCTCTAGAGTATAGAGTGCTCAAAACTTATACAAGTGTATGTGTTTCTAAAATTTTGTTTGTAGAAATATGGCCTCGATTCAAATATAGATAGTGTACTTTTAAAGAGGTGAAAATGGGGAAAGTATAAAGTAGTTCTTTGGTACTTTTTCGCTTTTAAATAAATTTGGTTCACAGATTGCACATGATCCAGACTAAATGGGTTTGGATGAAATTTTGAAGGCGGATAGCATATAGGATTAAAATATAGAGTACTTTTAGGGTGATAAAATTGGTACTTTTAAAGGGTAAAACGGAATAAATTGGTACTTTTAATCTTTTTGATAAATTTGGTATACAGATCGCATATGGTTAAGTGGCCGGAATGTACAACCTTAGACACCCGTTGCATTTCATATGGACAGTTGAATGTAGGTTTCTCAAGAGTATCAAATGCTCAAAACTTACATGCATCTGTTGGCGAAAAATAATAATTGGGTACAAGTTAGAAATAAAATTAAAAATACTTAAAATAAAACGGGTCAAGGGTTACAAAAATATATTATGCTAGAAATATTTCAACTAAAAGGTAATGTCACAAAAAGTGCATTTTTGTGATAAAAGAAGATTCAAGTGCATACTCAAAATCAGTAAACCACACACAAAAACTATATACATATGTATGCAAACAAATGTACAAATCAGTTATTTGATGATAGTTGTCGAATGACCAACAAGGAAATGATATGTTGTAGACAATACTGCAATGCACAGATAGCCAACAGTTACAACAGCAACACCAGCAAACGACCAAAATCATGTTACAAGTAGTTTTTTCAAAACTTTTTTTGAATACAATTCAAATTCAAAACAAAACAAAAACTCACATGACGGAAAAGTAGTAAAGAAGAGAATATTTTGTTAGTAGACAAAATTGAAACTCTGGCAAAAATTGCAAAAAAAAAAAAAAAAAACTAACCATTCAACTAACTACCCAAATACGAGTGACTAAATAACATTACAAGTTGCACGGCTGCTAAACGTCAGTTGCGTTTAATACGTTCAAATGCGCGGTTGTGTCTATTTTTATGATTGTAACGTGTTTGATATAAAAAGTTTTAAAATAAAAGAATAAAAAGGTAGCTCAAAACACATAACTAAACAAAAGAAGGATAAATTTGTATAAAATCAGAAAATAAAAAATATTTTTTAAAACCATTAAAATAAAAAAGTAAATTTTAAGTGAATTTATGGTGAATTGAAAATTTTTTAAAAAATATCGTAATAAAAAAGTGAAATTTTATTATTTTTATAATCAACTTAATTTTCTTGTAAAAAATTCTAATAGCAATTTTGTTTTTTTGTGAAATGCTTCATAGAACTTGTTTCTATTATTGTTGTTGTGGCTTTGAAAAAAATATAAAAAATAATCATTCTCCTATTAAATTAGGACGTTTTATGAAGGAATTCTGCTAATGTATGAGTGTGTATGTGTGAGTGAGAGAGAGTGCAAGTGTTTGTTAGCAGGCGTGGAGAGGATTTTGTATTTAATTAAGTATATTTTGTTTTAGTGTAAAGTTTTTGACACTAATAAAATCAGAAAAAAGGCGGTTGAAGTTAAATGTAAGTTAATATTTTTGTTTACCAATAAACAAAATAAGCTCCTCAAAAATATTAAAAAAGAATTTAGAGTTTTATTTAGTTTTAATGCGCATTAATAATAAGATGGGGGGGGGGGGGGGGGGGGTGTTACTATTTAGTCATTCCATCTGTAACACACCGAAAAAATTATCAACGTTTCTAGATATACTTATTTCGGATCTTTGTAAAATTCTAAAACGATCTAGCGATGTCCGTCTGTTTAAAGCTTGCCATAAAAGGCTAAGTAAAATGAAATTTGTTTTAAATTTTTTTTAGACGAAGAATTCATTTGGTATTGAAAATGAAACAAATCGGTACATATTATTACGCTACAGTTTTTCCAGTATTATAATAAACCCAATCGTTAGCTTAAATGAAAAAAAGCGTAACTAACAAAAGTATAATTTTACAGGAGAAGAAAAAAACTCTATTAAATTAAAACTATAAACAGGTCAGAAAAAATGCATTAATGAGTCGTCCATGGAATTCTTTAAACAATTTCCAAAGTTACCCATTTCATTATGTTTTATTGAAAAAAATTGGTTATTACGTAGTTTTTCATTAATAAAATAAACATACTTGTAGTTACGTCCCTTTGTTTTTTTTTTTAGTTACGCCTTTTTGCATTTTACTAAACGATATATATTAACTAATTTTGTGATTATTAAGGAATGTATGAGTGAATTTCAAATTTTTTTTTTTAACGAAATTTATGTTTTGATGATTCTGCTGTAAGTGCTATTTTAAGCCCATAAAGCACCTAAAATATTGTTAAATTCATGAATAACATTAATAGATCAGGGGTGGGGTAGGATTTAGTAAAAATTATTGTATTAATGATCATCGAAATACATAGTTTTTAATATAAAAATAAAATTATACATCTAGTCTTATATTGCATTAAAAAAAAATTAATTGGAAAAATTTTTGGTTGGTGGACTGTTTCTGCGATTTGCCCATATGTAGTTTGCAATTTATTTGTCTTTTCGCATCAAAGTTCTGTCTAGAATGATTTCTTCTTCCACATTATTTAAATTATTCAATTCAATTAGTACCGTTATACTGAGAATTTTATACTCATTTAAAACTTTTGCATCGTAACAGCGTGAAGTAAAACCTATAGGTTTTGTTCAATACTTATTTTTTCTGATGACCGTCTGTAGGCGGTCTTGGGTGTTTAAGGGTGAATGAATTTTGTTATTTCAGCATACATTTTTCCTGCAGCTGTAATTTCTTCGAAAGATTTGATTTTGTTTAAAATTTTCCGTTAGAAGTCTTGGCAGCACTGTTTTAGTAGTTTTGGTTTGTTGCTTAAGTCTTTTTCTTTTGGTTGTGATTAAATCAAGTTCGTTTCTCAAGTTTTCTGTTTTTTTGTTCATATTGGAAAATGCTTCTTAATTTAGTTTAAAGTAAATAGTTTAAAATTAATTAAAAACAAGTAAGAGTGCTATATTCTGCTGTGCCGAATCTTATATACCCTTCACCACATACAGAGCAACTAGACAAAAACAAAATAATTTTTACATATTCATACATACATATTTACAATACTAAAAACTTCATTATAATTTAAATTTAAAAAGCGAAAACTGGTGAATATTTTTTTTAAATCGTTTTTGAACATTTTGATTATAACTTAGCCAGTTTTAACAGATTTGACAGATTTATATAGCGACGTGTTAAAAAAAAAATTTGCCAGTTAATTGGGTTATAAATCTTGGACTCGGGAAGATCTATGCTTCCCGAAAGTGGGTATTTAAAAAAAAAAATTATTATTTTGGTCATAACTTTTTCGTATCTGAACCGATTTTTCCGAATTTTTCACGAAAAATGTTTTACTAAAGATTTCCGATCTTTTGGTATACAAGGTATAACCATAGGTCATATAACAGTCCAAAAAATCAGGTTTTTATACATTTTTTGATATTTTTTTCCGGATGTTCCACGCCCACTTCTCCGATCCCACCCACATTTTGTGGGAAGCTGCGTATTGAATGTGTGTACCTAATTTGAAAACTTTGGCTTTTGCCGTTCGCAAGATATACAGAAAAAAGTAATAAAAATACAACAACAAGGGATTTTTGGAAAAAATTAGAGGTAGTGGTGCTCATATCTCAGCCATTTTTGGACCGATCTGGCTGAATTTCAATGGCAAGAAATGGTGGACAGAAAAAAGTAATAAATAAATGTGACATAAATGTAAAACAACCTAGCCGCTATCAAGTCTGGAGTCTCCGGAAAACACATATCAAACGTAAGACGGACAGACGGACATGGTTAAATCAAGTTCTCTCCTCATAAGGACCCAGAATATATATACCCTTTTCCACCTGAGGTGAAGGGTATAATAAAGAAGATAAAAGTAATAGAATGTGAGAACAAAAAAAAAAAAATATATATATATAAATATTTAAATGTTCATATTATTCGAATGTGTATTCTAAGACAAATTATTTACAATCCTCAAAAGCTTTTATACTTTAATAGGCTTATTCCTTCAATATTTTTCAGGAAAATTTATATAATAAATGCTACACAACATGAGAAATAAATTCCCAGATTCTATTTATAAATATTTAAAATATATCAAATTGACTATATTCAAACTAAAATATGGCCGATATCGATACCGATATAAATGTTGAATTCAAGTTATAATCAACTTAACTCAAGAAGAGTAATTTTTTATACAAATTTATACAAAATTACAGTGAAAGAGGTTATTAATATTAAAAGTTAAAGAAGATTTAAAAAACAATGAATAAAATTTAAATTCATGATAAAATTTACAAAAAATAAAATATTTTTTTTTACAAAAATAACAGCGGAAGAATTTAATTATTAATATTTAAATTGACATTAATTGGATTTTTGTTAAAAAAAACAAAGTATTCTCAACTTTTACGGAGATAGACGATTTCGCAAGTCCGTTTAAACCAGATATGCATTGGAAAAAAGTCTCTCAGATGCGACAGAACTAATTTGGAAACTTAAGAATTTCTGCGCTAACATGTCATTGCGGCCGAAAACAAGTCAATTTATGTCTCCAGAAATATTAGAAGATCTAAGGTATCTTTCGCCTTCTTCTTTAGCAGGACCAAAGCTAAAGATGTAAAGCGGCTCATCCTCCTCGGATTCTCTTTTTAATTTTTCACACGCCAGTTCTTTTAGAATTATCAGAACTTGTACCACCTGTAGGGGTCACCGTGTTTTTAACACTTTTGGAATGCAGAGATATGCTAAGTAGCTCAATAAGAATTTTTTTGTCCTTGAAATGTTCGAGCATTTTACAATACAAAAGTTTCAATATTTTGTTTTTTTTTTTTTTTTTTTTTTAATTTATTTTATTTGCAATCTATCTACTATAAGACAATAAGCAAATGTGGTAACTTAACTAATAAATAATATTTTCTAAAGCCTCAAATCGGTTATTTATTAGGTTATTTCTACAATATTGAACTTACCCTCAATTTCACCAAGTTCAGTTAAAACCAACAATTACTTTAAGTTTCAGTTAACAATATGCTTTGACAGCTAAAATTGGGGGTTAGAAACGTAAAATTATAGGTGCAGGGTCCTGAGTGAATGAGAACCAATAAGGTTTAATATGTTCATACTTTTTTATTAAAACCTAGAAACATAAACTTGGGCATATAAATATGTCCACCAAAGAAAGGCAGGCTAACAAATTAGCGGTTTAAGTGCTTCTATAAGAAAAAATTATTGAAGCTTGCATTTTTGTTTATGTTTATTGGAATTCACATTCGTTTTACTTGAAATTTGTTCTAAATATCCCCAAAGAATTTATCATAAATCTTCAAATCAGTTTTCCTGACGGATTAGCATATGAATTCTGGTTTTTGTTTAAAACTTTTTCCTCTTTTTTTTTTAGCGAAAGTGTAAGTAATTGAAAATTCTAAAAGGTTGATTTTATGCTGCTTTAGAATTTCTAAAATCCAAAAGAAATAAACAAATTTCACCTAAAGCAATTCATTAGTTTTTCTCCTTTTTAGACAAAACTGGTCTATCTATTACTTTTATATTCAATCAGCATATACAATAAAAGCAAACCAAACTTATACGCATTTCAGAGAATCACCTGAAACCAGTAAAAAACAACAACCAACCATTTACTCATGTAAAGTAAAGTTAAGAACTGGCTAATACTTCGATCAAAAATAAATTCTTTGCCAAATCAACATCTTTATTTAAGCGAAATGTGTCGTTTATAGAGCAAAACTTCTTGTATTTATGGCAGAAAAAAATGAAAATTCATTTTACGCACTTTCATATTCTTAAAAAAAAAAAAAACTTAAACACATACATAGATCACTATGAGACATTGAGCCGATTTCATTAAAAAAAAAAAAATAAATGCGTCTATTTCATTGAAAACTCTGTGTACTCGTACAATAAATACATTGATTATCTTGTGATGCAATACAAATAAAAATGATGTCAAACATGCGGAAAACTGGTCGCAGAAGCAAAGATTCTTCTTCGAATGCTGTCTTTTGTGTTTGTGTGCAGTCGTTATGCATGAACTGGCCGATAGACGAACAGATTTGATCTAAGTGCACAATGATGACGATGATGAGGCGGACAATAGTTAAGCCTGACAAACAGGCTTGAATAAAATGCTTAAATGGGTAGTTTGAATGTAGTTGGGAAACCGCTTGCTATTGCGTTCGTGAATTTGTTGCTTATCTTTGCTTCTACTATGAAAAAATATATAATGGTGGCAAAAGCTTCTTGAAGGCGTTTTAGTTAAAGGCGTATACATATCTTGATAATCATACTCTATTGTTAGTTTGTAATCAATTTAATGTTGTTTATATGGTAAACTTGAGCTACGGTCACACATGGCAAATATTTTAGGATCAACAGGCAAACTAAAATATATTTTCCTTCAATTCTAATATTTATTTTATTTTATAATGTCGACAAGAACAATTCTTTCGCATATTTATATTGAAAACAAAAACAAATTTTTTTTTCATTGTTTTCAATATAAATATACGAATGAAATGTTCTTGTCGACATTGTGGGACAGCCAGTAAGATATTTTTTTGCTATGTCTAGCAGTTTAATTAGTTATATTTTGTGTTATTAAGAATATGGCAAATCACACTCACTTAATGCAAAAGTGAAGGTTACACTTATTTGGTCAAATGGTTTACAAGTGTGATCGAAGTTTAAGGCATATTTGTAGAATTTGGTTTTAATACTAAGCATTTAAATGGCTTGACTTATTGAAAATAGGTTTCTGTTTTCTAAGCTAAAATGAGAGTTTTAAATGTTGAAGGCACACAAAAAAAATATAATTTTTTTATACAGGCCTGTTCTGAAAATCGCTTTAACTCAAATCGCATGTGCCTTTTCAAATCACATGAGTGATATTTTGGTGTTCCGTTTTTGAATGCTTCAGTGTGATTTTCATTTGCCGAAAGCACGCCGAGAAACACAAAAACGGTATGAATTTCAAAGCACCACAAAATCACATGTGTGAATTTAAAAGCACGTGATTTGAAATCATGTGATTTTCAGAAAAGACCCGATAAAATGAATTTATATAGTTTAATAAGAACATGACATCTTGTCCCAAACCATTTTTATATGAAAACTATCCGTTTGGCCTGGGATTTTCCAAATAACATTTAAATACTGGTTTTCTTTAATTTCTTATAACTATATAATCTATTTATATTATATGTATTTTATTCGACCTTTATTATTATAATATAATACAATCAAAGAAGTGCCGCAATATTGGTTAAAATTAGGGGTTTTCCCGGGATTTCTCGTCCCGGGAATATGGGCAGTGCAACAGTTGATAATTATATCATTTAATGAAGTTAAGAGTTAATAAATACATTAATTCAAAATAAGATGCAGGCAGTAAAGTTTCATTGTCCATGAACAAGTCTTAAAAATAGGAGATACCTTAACATATGGGCAAATCCTGCGTGACGAACGCTACATTCGTACGCGTTCTCTGATTGATATATAAACCTTTTTTGGCCTTTCAAAAGAGATAGCTTCAACTTATGTATAGTATTTAGTTGCGTTAATATGTACTTACGAATGGCATATGTCATAATTTCTTAGCAAGTATTTGTTGCGAAATAATCTATCACAAAGTTTTGTGACGCACGCTACAAAAAGTGGAAGTAACTTCAAAGTTTGAAGTGTGTTTTCCTAATTTTTAGCGAATTTTGCATCATAAGGTATAAAAAATCGAATTCCTAAAAGAAAGATGACTATAAGAGAATTCTCAATGCACTTATTCGCAGTCAAAAACTGTTGTGATTTTCTGACAAAAGCCGTGAACCCTTTGTGACGCACTCTACATAACTAACGCTACAGTTATTCCAGTAGTATTTTATTGTTAAATTTTATTTATTTTAACAAAACAAATTATATTTTTATGAATTGCATTTCTTAAACTAATTTCTTAACTAATGAATATCAATTTTTTTTTCAACGAAATTTATATTTTGATGAGTCTGCTGTAAGTGCTATTTTAAGCACAAAAATCTCCTAAAATAATGCTAAATTTACGTATAACATTAATAAATCAGGGGTGGGGTAGTATTTGGTACAAATAATTGTATTAATGATCATTAAAATACATATTTTTTAATATAAAAATGAAATTATACATCTAATCTTATATTCCATCAAAAAAAATTCATTTGAAAAATTTTTGGTTGGTGGACTGTTTCTGGGATTTGCCCATATCTCTCCTTTATTGCAACATAGTCATATCTACAAAAATAAACGATCTTGGCAAAATGCGATTAAAGTTTTCAAAATGTACCGATTTAAAGATATATTTTGCTATAACTTCGGTTCAGTTTGAGATATAATACGAGAAGGTATGAAGGAAAACTTTGCTAAAGTTACTTCAAATTTTGAGATATGACTATGATGCAAGGAAGGAGCGATATGTTTGGTGATAAACACAAATTTTCAATTTCAATTTGTGTTGGTTTATATACCCGTGAAGTGCGGGGAAACCGAAATAATATAACATTTTGGAAACTCGTGTAAGATACTACAACATACAACTTGAAAAACACATTGTCCTAAAGATTACAAATGGACCTATTGAAATTAAAGGTTTGTAAGAAGCAGTCCGGTTGATGCTATTTTTATAGCATCAACCTTGACAAACATTTGACTGATATTGACGTTGTTTATAAAAAAAAAATTGCTTCTGATTGTGAATCCGAAGCATGCTACAACGGTGCACTTTTAACTATTTGTCCAACCTCGGTAAAAAATTAACGAAATTTTTCGGAAACATGATAATTAGTAAATAAAATCAGGAATATACTTTTTGACGACTTACAAAGCGCTTTGAGTGTGTCAGAAAGTTATTTCCTAAGCCATTAAAAAATGTTATATATTTCTTTAAAGTATTTTATCTATTTTATTAATTAACTTTTTGATCTTATATCTTGAGTACCTCAATTTTTATTTTGTTTTTATTATTGTTTTATGAATTAAATTGTTATGTTTATGTTATCTTTTTATCTTGTATCCAGAGCATAATAATACTGAATAAAAGCATAATAATAGGGAATAAAGGCGTGAGTTCCCTTACGTTTTTTTATAAAAGTTTTTTTCATTAATTAATAACAAAATTTACTTTGTATTATTTATATGGAGCGGGATCCCGGGATCCCGTGAAATTTGAAAAAATTTCCCGCTTTCCCGGGAATCGAAAAAGTCCGGGAAAAAATAAACGTTTTAAGTTTTTTATATAAATTTAAAAAAAGACCTCAAGCTTGAAAATTTAATTATACGAGTATTCGCCTAATGTTCAAAATTCGACCATGAATTTTAAGGTTCATATGAAGATACTACATCTAAGTATATATGAATTTACATGTTTTGAGCATTCATTTTTTCCATCATAGTGGGCCGATTTGGCAAGGAGCAGCCTCTGGCTCATATTCTATCTTTTACTATAAAAAATATCAGAAAATATCAATTGAAAAACAAAAATTATCATAAAATCTCTTTGGTAAATTGTATTTCACTCAGGACATTGCATTTTATTTTTTTTTTCTATGTCTAATATTAATGAAAATTAATCAAAAAACCAGATGTTGAACGAAAATTTACCAAAAAGCTCCCCTTACATGTTCTTTTTAATTTTTCATCTTATAGGTTTTAATTCACTCCGGACCCTGCACCTATAATACTATGTTTCTAAGTTAAATAAATCACCACATGCACACGGAAAAGTTAAATGAAAAAATTTAATTTTCCGTATTTATATAGCCGATATATTCGAAAACCGGTTTCTTACAAATGTCGAATAATCGAGCACGCTATTTTTTTATTATTTGATAATTGAAAAAAACAAATTCAGCAAACACAGAAATCCTCCATATGTATTGCCAAACGTATTGCCTGGATGAACAATATTATTGCGGCAATAATCGATTTCGTATTGCGAAAGATACTTCCTTCGGGAAGAAACGTGTCTCGATAGCAAAACTCCTAAGCAATACGAAAGCGATTCTTCTAGATGATAAACTAGCAATATTGCCAGATAAGCACTAATAAGAAAATAGAAAGATATAGCCAAAATATCATTAGAATGATAAAAAGAAGAGTTTGCATTTAAAAAAAAAAATTTACTTTTGTAAAAATAAGAACAGCTTTTAATTGAATATCACATTTTTAATTACTTACATAAAAAAAAATAAATATAAATTATGCTTACAAAAAATATATTTTATAATTAAATTAAGAACTGAAATAATTATGTAGTTTCCACCATATGTTCCAACCAATTCCTTTACAATTGCATCCATTATGAGGGTGGAGTAATATCTTGATTAAGTTAAAAAGGAAAAAGATTTATATTTAACAGATTTATTTTATTTTATATTTGTACATATTTACCTTTTGCAGAATATTTTAGATTTTATTATCTTAAATTTTTTATTTATGACGTACAAATATATTATAAAATTTTTTGGTTAGAAAATAAAAAATTACTTTGATTATTTTCATTTAGATAAAAATTTGGGGATATTGCTAAACTATTGCCTTAGGGGATATCTTCCATTTGTTCCATTTGCAGGGAATTTTGTATTTTGTTCATATGTGTTAGTAGCTAATTTGAACGCTTAATGCTCCGAAAATATTGAACAGATTTTAATAAAATATATATTGTGCACTTCTTCTGTAAGTAAATATCTTTCAAATGGTGTGTGCTTTTTTCAAATCGGCTGACATACAGAGGAGGAAAGTGTTCTTAACTGTTTTGCCTTAGCCGATTTATATATACATAAATTAAACATATATAATCTCTTTTTTACTTTTTCCAAAAAACTAAGTATCTAATGTTAACATATAACCGGAAAGTCTGTTCTTCGAGAGAAAGAAAAAAAAATTATTGGAGATTTTAATGTTCAATAAATATGTCGACAATTAATCGAAATTTGCTTTTTTGCTAGCAAAAAGGTAAGTACTCGTTACAATGATGAACAAATTCATAGACTTTGAATCTAAATCCAAATAAAGTATTGCATTGCTTAAGAAAAAAATAATAAAAACCCTTCTGCTGTAAAATTAGCTTTTTGTCGCTTACGATATAATCGCAGATAGTGCTCGATGTACATATCCTAGTAAAAACCTTCGAAGAAAGTTTTCTTGTTATCACACTTGCCGATTTCTTAAAAGAAAATAAAATTTGGCGTACAGATATAATTTTTTGGAACGGGAACTTCAAGCTGTATGAAATCTTAAATAAAATGCACTTATCTTTCCACTCCGATTTTATATAAAAAGTATACTTTTTTACACACAAGTAATTTAAAATTTTTTTATTAATCAAAGTTCATGGTTAACGATATTTCACACGCAGAGACATGTTGTTGTAGAGGGCGTTAAATAAGGCATGGTCTAAGTTAAGGATATTGTCTGACCGTTTTATGCTTAAACATTTTCGTTAAAAATAGTTTTTTTTGGAGGTTACCATATTGAAAAAGGTTTTTTCTCTGGGTGTAATTATTGTGAAAATAAAAAAACTTTTAAAATGTTAAAGGCCTAACCATACTATGCATAGCCTTGCTTAACCTACTGTCAAAAATTAACAAAAAGTCTCTCAAATGTATTTAAAAAAACAAAAACAAAATAAAAAAACATTTGATTCCGTACGGAATGTGCGATTGGATTCGCACCTTGCTTAAGCAAATGACAGTTTCATTAAACTTAGCAAAAAGTTTCCTTAAGTTCAATATGGTTTGCCTCATATAATTAACATGTATTCGCACATTTGTTTAAGCCAACCTAAGCACATTATGGTTGGGCCTTAAGTCTGTAGATTGCTTATTTAAGTTTTTAGTATGTTAAATACACCGGGTAATAAAATTCACTTTTTTTCCTATTATGTCCCATAATATGCTACTATACTCAAATTTACTTTATATGTTTGCTACTTTTATGCTAGAGAACACGGGTTTCAAAGTTGCGCAAAATATTTTGAAAAAAAATGTTTGCAATAAGCACCAAAAGTACCTATGTAGATTTCCCTGCTTTGATCCTTAAAGCTTAGTTTTTCAAATCTATACCCTGGTTATATTTAAAGTATAAAAAATAAATAAACTTTTACTCTCATATACTTAAAAAATATTTCAGACTTATCACAGGCTTATGGAACGAATTTTCTATGAAAATTTGTTTAATAAGCCTTCTATAAATCAAATATATTTTTTATAAATTTGTATTCTAACGGCCAATTTCCCCAAGTTCAGTTATAATTAACTACCAGTTATTACTGTCAAAAATATATTGCTAACTGGAAGTTAAAGTAATAGTTAGTTTTAACTAAAATTGGTGAAATTGGCCGTAAATGGGGTTAATTAAATAAAATGTTCCCAAAATTCCATGTTTTCAAATAAAAATATAAGATAATTGTTAAGCCCAGCCAGTGTCATGAGTTTATTTGATTTGAATTTACTCGTTAAGTTCCCTTTCTTTTATATACAGTTATCAGTAAAGTAGTCTGGCAACTCTTTTATAAATAATAAACATGGTGTAGTTGTACGTGCATCATTCTAAATAAATGTATAAAAGCGATCGGTCGTGTTTTTAATTCGAGTCGTTAACATTTTGAAAATTTTACGGGAGAAGCAAAAACTATTTAAATGATACATTTATAAATCGTCTTAGGCCCATTTCATGACTTAACGATAGCTAAATGTAGGAAGTTATCGAACAGATAATGAGTTTTTAGCTATCACAAGTTCCCTTTAATCTAAAAGTGAAGGATAAGCTAAAGAGAGGAACGTTCTACCTTTAACTTTTGTCGTAACCCTGCAAATATTAGGATTAGTCCAAACACGTGTAAAGTGTAGCCCACAAGGGACTAGGACTAGTCCAAAAGTAGCCCAAACGTATGGAAAAATATGGTCTATTTAACATTACGGTGTCCTAGGGCAGGACCATATAACCCAGTTTTGGATTACAAAGGAGTAGTCTTAAAACTACTCCATAGTATACTCAAGAGGATTAGTATTGAAGTCGTTTAAAAACGAAAACATGTCGTTAAAAAACGAAGACATGTCGTCTCACTACAAACACATTTTAACAATGACATGGTCCATGCTTGCATTACATTGGACCAGTCCATGGAGTAGTCCATTTTATAAAAATTGTTCAGGTAGTCCAATATTATTTGCAGGGAAGGTTAAGATTTGAGATTGCTATATTATATTCACATATTTTTTATATATGGCAACTCCAATTATACGTATATCTTGTAAATGTAAAAAAAGTACGTAGTTGCCAATTCGTATTTTTATTTTGGCAAAAATAATCGGTATTTTCTTTAGTATTGCTAAATTTTCAAAAATGTTAAGTTTATTTTATACAAAAGTTGTGAAAACGAAAAATAGTTGAAGGTAACTTTATTCCTCAGTAGTGCTAAAGGTACCGTTAACTATTTCGAACTTTGAAGGTAAGTCGTGAAAACGGGCCTTAAACTGTTTATAATTTATTTTTCTTTTTTTTTTCTTGTAAAACCTGCCAGTTGTTTCGACAACTAACAATGTTGCATATTATGCAAACTGTTAGTTAGGCCTTTTAGCGTTTACCAATTAATCTTTTGTAGGTAGGGCCTTTGTTTTTTATTTATGCTAGTAAAATCGCAAATTTTGGTCAAAAGATTCCAACATTTTTTGTGGACATTTGTGTTGATGCAATACATTATAATCAATGAAAATGTCGATTTTGAATTTTTGGTTAGTACGGGTGTTTTGCGTTTCAGGTAACGATATATTAACTTATTAACTTAACTTGTTTAACAACAAACCTAAGAATAATTATAATTTGGCCTTTAAAAGGAATGTTAATTGGTTTTACAGAAAAAATTAGGTGCATGGCTTCAGTCTTATGCTTTAAACCTACACAAATACACAAACAACAAAGGTTTAGAATAATAAGTTTGTGTCTTAAATCTTTTATTATTTCTCCCACTTATATTTAAGATGTTATGAGTTCTTTAGGCAAAATTAAAAAAAAAAATCTTAATTTTTACACTAAACTAACAAAGAAAAGCTTTGAAATATTTTTAGCCCACTATAAAAATAAAAAGGAAACTTAAAAAAAAAAACGAAACTATTTTTTCCCCAACAATTTCTCTTTCAATTACATTCCTTTCTCAATAACACATGACCTATTTTAAAATAGTCTTTGTTGTTTTGATAAATAAATTCTATAATTTTCATGGCCATCGTGATGATCATCTTCAAGAGTTTATGTGTCCTCTGTCCACATAAAAAATAACAAGAAATTGTAAACTGATATTTATGTTATAACAAAATTATCAGTTAGTTTTCTTCAAATAGTATTTACAGCCACAACTACTTTCATACATATAAATAAATATAACCAAAGACATCTGTATTTATCAAGAGTGCGTGTCTAAGTTAAGGTATTAAAATACAGTAGAATCTCACATGAGCGGACCCCGATGGGACCATTTAAATGTGTCCTTTCAAGAGTAATGTCCTTTCAAAAGAACTCAATGCTATTTTAAGAACGCTAACGGGACCAGCCAGCAGTGTCGGCTTAAGGGGGGTGCCCGTTAAGGAAGATTACACTGTACTATATTGTACATCTGTAATTATGTGAAGAAGAGAAAAAAGAAAAAAACAACAACAAGACATCTGCGATGGTTTCTATTAAACAAAATCCTTGTCATTCTTAAAAAAGTAAAGTGGAGAAAATTCTGTTTAAATGACACTCAAAACATTTTTCCAATTGCAAAAACGTGTTTGCGTGCAAAAGCATTTAATTTTGTTTTCTTATTTTATTTTTTTTTTATTATAAAGATGAAATTGAAAACAAAATTCTTGTGTAAATTTTATGCCGCTGTTAACGCACAGATCCAACAATTTTATTCACACTTTAATAATGAATAGAAATCTTGAAAATTTCTTATAATTTGTCAATGCCTATCAATTATTTAGTAATTTACTAGAAATAATTAATAGAATATGTAAAAAAATTAATACTTTAGTTGTAAAGAATTGTTAAAAATTTTAATTAAAAACATAAAATTTAAAATTTCTCTTCTATCTGATTCAGGTTTTAAAAGTTCCTTAGATCATCTTTTTGGAAGTTAATTTTTGCAATAGTGTAAAAATCTCAGAAATTCTGCAAAATTCAATCCCATTTTGGAAGACATATTAGTAAAGTAAATAAAGTAAATGCTACTGCCTGTGTTTAGATGACGAGTGCAAATTCGTTCGTTGAACTGACTTTTAAAAAAACATTTGTTTTTGTACGTTAACCGAGCGAGTTGTGTGCTCGTTATCCCAAAACAGGCAGTAAGATTCTATTTAAGTATTAGTCGCAGTGTTGCTAGTCAACTATTTTTAAAATACTTGCGCTATCCAAACAAAATTAAAAGTTCTTCCCTACAAATTTATTTAAAAAATATTAAAAATTTAAATAATTGTAAAATAATTTTCTTAAGGTTTTTTGAAAATTATAAATAGTTTTTTATACCCTTCACCACAGGTGAAAAAGGTATATATAAGTTTGTCATTCCGTTTGTAATTTCCACAATATTGATCTTACGAGGAGAGAAGTTGATTTAACGATATCCGTCCGTCCGTCCGTCCGTCCGTCTGTCCGTCTTACGTTTGATATGTGTTTTCCGGAGACTCCAGGCATGATAGCGGCTAGGTTATTTTACATTTGTGTCACATATAGTTCAGCATTTCTTGCTATTGAAATTCAGTAAGATCGGTCCACAAATGGCTGACATATGACCAAAAAACCAAGACTGCCTCTAATTTTTCCAAAAAATCCCTTGTGGTTGTGGTTGTTGTTGTTTTGTTGTTTATTAACATTTATGTATGCACATAATATGCCGCTCAAATAAAGAAACAAACTTGTAGACTCAATATATTTTAATTTAACGCTTCCTCAGCTTGCCGCCTAAGACTCTTGAGGTTTAAAGTTCGAGTCTTGGTTGCACTAGTTTTAATTTTTTTTTTTTTTTATTATACCCTTCACCACAGGTGATTTTTATTTAATTTGATTTTGTCCTATAAAGCTTTTCGATATTTTCATTTTATTGGCAATGTTTTATTTTATACATAAAAAGTTGTATGTAATTTAATTAAATCCGTTGTTATTGCAAACACATATGTATGTACATGTGTATCAAAAGTATTTTATGTATGTAGGCATTGCTTTTGTAATTGTTGTTGTTGTGTTTTAGAAGCAGTTGCTACGTTCAACGTAACTTGCAACTTGCTACGATGATCTCTTCTTGCATTTTTCTTGGTTTTGGTTTTTTGTGGTTTTTATACCCCTCAGCACAAGTGGTGGATTTTAGTTTAATGTGTTTAATTTTACGCATACACATACACATTTATGTATGTACATGATATGCCGCTCAAATAAAGAAACAAACTTGCAGACTCAATATATTTTAATTTAACGCTTCTTCAGTAAAAGCATTCGAGTTATCTAACTTCTCGCCTGCGACTCATGAGGTTGCGAGTTCGAGTCTGAAAAATAAATTTTTTTTATTTTTATTTAATTTGTTTATGTTCTAAAAAACGATTTTAAGATTATAAAATTATAAAACGAATTTAAAAAATCAACTTTGGCAAAAGAGGAAACGGACTTAGGTACATATATACCTTTTTTTTATTTTGTCATATTCTTCGGTATGACGAAATATTTATTTATATCTAAAGAACATTATTTATATACATTTTTTTTTCTTACCTCACGATGGTGAAGGGTATATAAGATTCGGCATAGCCGAATATAGCACTCTTACTTGTTAATTAAATTTTTATGTTAAAAAACAGTGTTCGAAAATAAACACTTAATATCGCTTCTTAGTGTTCGGTTTGGTAGATTTGTGGAAAACACAAACGCTTATAGTGTTTGTGTAGAAAATCATTAAAAAAAATAAAGTTTCCCTGTTAGTCATCTTTAAAACACACAAATAATACTGTTTTTATCAAACACAAAAAAAGATGAGAACATTTAATTCCGTTCTGTTTTTTTTAACTCCACAAACTTCATTGTGTTTGGTTCGGCTCATTAATGTTCGTCCCTTTTGGCTGGTAAAAAAAACCAAATTTTTTTTTTTAAAACAAAATACACATACGAAAAAAACAAATAGCCTGCAAAATAATTCTACAAAAACAATACATATACACAATACACACACAAGCTGCTCGTGGTGCGGTCGTTGCTAAAAATTTTTTTGTTAATTTCTTTATCAATGTAAAAAAAGAAACAGTATCACTACAATTATTCTGTTTTTTCTAACAAAAAACAGAACACTATATAATGTTCGGCTCTTTCTTGAAAATATTTACGAACGGTATTAAGGGTTGTGTTCGTCTACACAAACACTAAAAAAAAAGATATCGTTCATCGTGTGTGAGCCGAACGCTAAATAATGTACTGTTTATTTTCGAACACTGTTAAAAAATAGACAAAATATACAAAATTAAAATTATTCGAATAACCGAATAATATTAAATTGTTCGATTATTATTAAATTTTACCTCGAATAATTATTCGCGCGATTAATCGATTAATGCAAAACATTGATTAATTGAATATCCTAGTTACTATTCAAAGGTGTTCCAGCGAAACTTATTTTCCTGATTAAAATATCGATTTCACGTTTGACAACGAAACTGCTACGATGAACAAAAGCTGGGCAGAAATAAAATTTCTTGCACAGGATAAATCACGTTGGAACGTGTTTGTTTCGATTTTTTTAGTTTTGTAGGAGAGCAGTTTTAAACTTTTAAGGGGATTTTCGAAAAATTACTCCTATTTTAATATAATTATTACTTCTCTGCAGTTATAGTTTTATTTTTTAGTTTTTAGTCCTAAAGATTTCTAATATCACAGAGTAAACATAACATTTTATTTCAAATTTTATTGCACACTGAATAAATAAGCAAAAAGTAATTTTTCTAAAACTTCCTAAAAAATTATACAAAATAATTGAAACTTTGCCCATTTGTACTTTTGAACGTGAAGATCTCAAAGGTGCCACTAACTAAAATTTAAGTCAACGTAGGCACTCTTTCCTATTTGCCACAGATATTTTAAAATCCTGATTTATAGTATTATAAGTTTTGATTTATAATTTTTGGGGCTTTTTATTCCTCAAAGGAACCACAGGGCTTAATATAAAATATATATGGGCATTTCCTGGGGTCACGAACGTACGTTCGTACGCTTTTGATGTACAAATAATATAGAAAACAAAACTTTTCCTAGCTTTTTTTTGCGATTCGATAGCATTTGGGTAGCTGTATGTTTAGTGCAAAAGATGAATTTCATCGAGTTTAAGTTTTCATAATAATAGTTATTAACATGTGGTCACGAACGTACGCTAAATAGAAGTCAACTTTGGCTGACAGCAGTTAAATGTAAAAATCTGCGTAATGAACGGAATATTCAAAAGTGATTAATTTATTTTAAAAGTGTATTAATGAAGGTCTTAATGCAGTATTTACCAAAAACAATATCTCTTTTGGTTTTTGTTTAATTGGCTTAAGTACCGGTCGCGAACGTACGGGTCGCGAACGTACGATTTTTCCATATGTTTTTTTATTATTATCACCATGCAGTTTCCCATTAATGTCTTCAAATTTACTTAACAAACAACTAAATACTCAATTTACAATTGATTGTAATGAAAAGATTATGAAGAAAGAGTGTAAACATAACATATTTTTGCATGTAAAATAAGCATATAAAAATGTGTTTAGAAGTAGAAAATATAAGAAAATATAAAATTTTCCAGTTTCCAGTGCAATTTCCTCAAGTAAAACAGCTGAGACATGCTATGATACCATTCTTTTATAACAACATAGACTTTTTTAATAATAATAAACAATAAAAGACGATGATTATCATCATTTTATTTTTTCATCCTGGTAGACCATTCTGGGGAAATGCCCATATACATATAATATTGCCGTCTTAATAAAAATATTTTTATATTAATAAAGGTTTAAAAAACAAATTTTCTATGATAATTTAACTTAATGAACGTTTGTTAAATTTAATAATCATTTATGAATACTGGGGATAAATTTTTAATTATTCAAAATAATAATAATAATACTTTTTGTATACCCTAACACTTGTCATTTCGAGCCCTTGCCGCAAAAATAGCTTAAGGGACATAATTTTCAATTTTGTTTTTTTTTCTAACAAATTAATTAATTGGCAACACTTGCAATAAGGTACCGTTATTAAGATTTTATAGCAAAAACAATTTTAACTTAAGCGTTAATCTTTATACAAAATTTTTATTATGAAATGTAATAAAAAAACCTTCTCCTGTTAAATTTTGTTTTTGTCGCTTAAGCTCTTTTGCGGCAACGGCTCGATTTGTCACCTGAAGTGTAGCAAACGTTAACACACACAAATTTCCGTTTCTGCTGAAGTAGGGTATTAACAAGGATTTAGGTCAGTTAAAGTGTGTAATGATTTTAAAATGCAAAATTATTTTTAAATTTAATCAAGAGTTAAACACAAAAACAATCAAAACAAAAACAAGTTTTCAACTGAAAACAATTCTTACGGTGATTGTTTGTTGTTGTTATTTTTTGATTTTGGTTTATCTATTCAGAAGTGTAAGCAACAAAATAGAGTTTGTTGTTTAAGTTTTTTTTAAACCACATTTTTTGTTTTCTTAAACGAAAAAATTTCTTGTAATTCACACGCTTCTATTTTTTTCCAACTACTTTTGTTGATAATGAAAGTGAATCTACCAAAAATAACTAAATTCATTGATTTATTACACAATACTGATTATAAAGTCAAAAACGTGCTTTGCAAGAATTTCCAAATTTACGAAGAAAAAAAATTTAACTGACGTCTATCAAAATTATATGGTTGCTAGACGTGAGTGTCTGTGTTTGATTGTTGATTTAGCACACTTCCTTATGATTTTCGATGCGATAACCTAATCAGGTATCTAAAGAAATGTTTGTGTGCTAGTGTGATACAAGTACGTTTTTAAATCGAAACGTTTTTATTTTGTACGTCTGTAAACTTAATGGAATAATACCAATAATCAAAATTCACTACATAATTGTTATTCAAATTCAGTAGTTAATGACAAATGCATTACAAAACTTTCTATTGTGACACACTCACTCACTTACTTATAGTCTTTGAGGTTTTACCTCATTGACATTATTACACAAATAAATAGTTATATTTTGTTTGTTATTAAACAATAAAATAAAATTAATTGAGCAATTAAGAAAATTTATAATAACATTTTTTTGGCAACTTCATATTTTAAATAATATGTTGTACATAGTAAACAAATATTTAGATGGGTGTGTTATTTGACCCTTAAGTAACCTTTAATAATAAACTTTTAATTGTTTTAGCATGTTAGTAATTTTTAATAAATTTTTGGCATCAGTTTTAAGGAAACTTTAGCCAAAACATTTATTATTTTATATTCACTTTCATTTGTTTATTTTTTTATTTTGTATTGCCTTTCGTCATTAATTGCTATTAAAATGCAGTTCAGGTTTTCGAATTAACAGTTTTTTTTTGCTTTAGCAAAAATTTAAAAACACAAACCTTTCAAGACAATTTGCAAAAAAAAAAAAAAAAAATATTTATTTATAAAGTTTTTATACCCTCTATTACAAGTGGGGAATGAGGGTATACTAAGTTTGTCATTCCGTGTGAAACTTTTTTATTATTCATATCAGACCCTATTAAGCATTCTGGGTCATTGAGTTATTCTAAGTCGAAAACACGGTCACGTTCACGGCTCAAACCAAAAAAAAGTTTGGATTAAAATCCATCACAATCGGCTCGGTAGGAAAAGCGTTATGAACCCAAATGTTACACAACCTACCTAATAAATTTTTTTTTATAATACAAAGAATAACATAAATTGGTGAAGAAATGCACCAATTATTCTTAAATTCTGCACAAATTCGTTCTATACAACTAGAAATTTTTAAACAAAATTTTGTGAAGATCGGTTCATAATTAACCATAGGGCCCATAAAAAGTCCCCTTGAAAAATACTTTAGTATACTTTTCTCAGAAATTTAGTTTCATTAGGCATCAGACTGCTTAATTTGGTGAAGATGAGTCCACAATATTCCATAGGCCCCATATACATAAAATTTTTGGAAACAAATTTTGCCATAACCTCAAATTTAAAATGATTTCTAAGGTAAGCCCCGAAATCGTATTGTTCTGTAGCTATATATATATATGTATACATATTAGATATTTCCAATGTCGAGAACTGTTTATCTGAATTGTACAAAATTTAAACTGTTGAATAAATATCCTCTTTCCTCTTTCAGCAAACTGTGTTTTTTCAATATTGAACATTTTCAGTGTCTCCAATAAAACAATTTCTTTAACTATAGTGAGAATTTCTCGCAATGGAGAGATGTGAAACAAAATATTCCATCGTTTCTCGAAAAGTGAGAAAAAAGGTGTCTGTAACTCATGTTGAAAACTATCAAAAGAGATACCGTCTTTATGTTATACATGTCATAACATTGCACTCGAAGCCGATGTGGCGTTAAAGACGTTGAGAACGCCAGTCACACATATCGTTGACGGCGACCAAAATTTATTAAAATTGAAAATTTTATTAAACAATAAAAAAATGTGACAAGAACAAAGTAGTATTATTATTATTTTTTGTATTTTGCATTTTTATTTGTTTTTTAGTGTTGTAATTTTTTCTCGCCCTATTTTTATTCGTGAGTTTTATTACTGACACACTTTTTCTGTAAATTTGCGAGTAATTTCCTTATGTGACAGCTAGTACTCGCCAAAACTGTTACAGACGCAGTTATGTGAGAAAAGCAGCTGTTTGTTTCAATATATGACATTTTTGTTTTATTTCACACATTTTAATCGAAAAGTTTATCGACGCGAGAGTTGCAGAACATGAGCACAGTTCTCGAGATTTTCGGAACTATCTAATTAACTGCAGAAAAATACGATTTCCGCGAAAATCTCGAAAACGCTTCTCGAGAGAAATAAATGAGTGCCATATTCGTGTTCAGCCGCCGCAATTTAGCTTAATAAATATCTAATTTTTAAGGTAATTTTTTTTTTTTTTTTGGGCCTAGTGTAATTTATAAATCCCATATAAAGCCCACTTATGAAATATTCTTGCTGTCTATCGGTGTATATAGCATATATAATATTTTTTGCCAGCATTTGTAATTGACTTACTTATGTATATAAATAATTTTAATTAAATTTTTTGTCTTGTATAGAGTTTTTTCGCGCCCTTCTTTACTTTAATAGAAAAGCTATACTATAAGCAACAATAAGGATTTTCATGATATCGCTAAGAAGGCTTGAATTCTGTACAAACTGTGCATTTGAACGCCCTCGCTATTGAACTGTCAAAAATTTTATGAGAATCCATTAACACAAACTTCATAAATTGGCCCAACACTTTTGACTCGTAAACTTGCACTGTTCAATTGTGCTTTTATACAAATTTTCTTTCACAAAGTTCTCAAACGCAAATTACCAACAACAACAATGTGATGTTTCCAGGTGACAAACAATTGATTGTGTAGAAAAAAACTGAGTGATTTTTATATAAATTTTATAAACAACACACAAATTCTTGGAATAATCTGAGTCTTTTGACGTTATATACTTTGCATTTGGCTTTCTTAGGGGTTTTTAAAAACAAATTTCATTTTTTAGACACTTGCTTTAACTTGTATTTTATTTTTTATTCAAGCGGGCGAAGGCCGGATATCCAGTTTAATTTTATACCTTTTCCCTAATTACCGATTTTGCATCCCCATGTTGATCAAGTGCGACATGATTATACTTTGTAATAAACATTTGTTAAAATAAAACTAGTAAAAAAAAGGTATTAGTTTGTGTTTTTTCGCGTGCATATTTTTAGTTTTTCCTTGGTTCATTTGCATGAATATTTAAAAATTTTTTTGCATAATTAAAGCTGCCCTAAAAATAATATATATCCCTAAAAATCCCCAGCGAAAAAAGTTGTTTTCCCCTAAAAATCCCCTGGTAATTTTCACGAAAAGAACGATGGAGCGAGTTTTGACTTCAAGGCGAATAAAACAAAAATTTCTAACCACTAACAAAAAGGGTTTTAAATGCAAAAAATAATTTTAAGTTATTGAGTGGTTTTAATGAATCACTCAACTCTAGACGATAAGCAAGAATTGTTTAAGTAGTATAAATAGTGTAAGAAATCGAAACAAATGTTTCATTCCAACCCTCTCCACAGGAGAGAGTTTTCTTATTTTATTTCATATAAATTTTGTATGAAATTTGTTGCTTGCGATAAAATTGCTTTTGCTATAAAATCGTAACGGTACCTTATTATTTTGAAAATATTTTAAAATTGCTGTTAAGTTTGAGAAAACTTTTAATGGAGTAATACAAAATATTAAATGTTTGTTTATCTAGAAAGCACACACACACATATGGGTCGATTACGGATGACGACTGAAAAGATGTTGAGTTTTCAGCAGCGAAATCAATTGAAGGTGTGGTGGCATGCCTGGCAAATCCAGAGTGTCCAAAAACTCTGTTGGATAGTTTACAGCTTCGTTAACATCGCTAACTGTATCGATCGACTTGTATGATATTAAGTCGCCTGGCAACGAATGCTGTATCTTAAAGTTTAAATCGTCGATGCCCACATTTTTCGCTGCCAAAATAGCTCTTTCTGCCAGCCACGCATGACTTATGTATTGTGCGTACATCGGGAAGTATGGCGTCAATGAGAGCATTTTGTTAGTCAACGATAGTTCTTTATTTTACGTCATAAATGTTAAAATGTATAGCCTTTAGTTCCTTCAGCACTTGAAACTATCATTGGATAATTAATTAAGAAGACATGGGTAGGGGGAGCGTTTACCCGTTTTGCCCTATTTTACGCCCTTTGGGATTTCCAAAAAATGTATATCTTTAAGTTCTTTTTAGATGTTATAGTATCTGCATGCTAAATCTTAAGAAAACCGGTTGATTAGTTAAGAAGATAAAAGGAAGCTTTTACCCCTCTTAATAGTTCCTTTCAAATGTTACACTATTTTTTTTTTGTATTTGTATTTATTATTTGTTTTGTTAACACAACAAGATACAATATCTTCTAGATTACAGCATTAGAATCAGATACGTTATGGGGCATGGTTTTGCAAATAATTATTTAACTTAACATATAACATTTGAAATAAACATTTAACATTTAAGAAATAAAAATAATTTAACATAAAATTTAAAACAAACTTATATTTAGTTTCTATTTATATGTTCTAGTTATTCGCAAAGTGAGTCATTAACAATTTTTAAATTTTATTGCGTTGCGGGTGAGTTGTATATCAGTGGGAAGATGGTTTCAGAGGTATATTGTGGATATATAAAATTGGTTCTAGGAAGCACTCTTACGAAATCTAAAGGTGTGGATGCTATTATTTCTTAAGGATGAGGTGAATGTCAACTTGTTGTAGAGATATTTAGGATCTTTTGTTACTATAATTTTATGCAAAAAGATTAAACTTTTGAACTTGAGGTAGTCATCAAAGCGCATGCCAAAAACACGTTTGGAATATAGAGATACATGATCAAATCTCTGTAAGTCGAAAAGGTAACGCGTGATGTTGTTTAATGTTGTAACAAGCTTACGTTTGTCAGTGCACAGAAAAAAATAATTTTCATATTTGAATACGAAAATTGCATATTTGATTACAAAAATTTTTGAATTTTCTGCGATGACGATTTTTGCGGTATTGATAAAAAAGTTTGTATGTATAATTGTTAAATTTTTAGTCAACAACCAAGTTTATTGAGTCAATAAAAAAAGTTGTTGCCCAAAATAATTTTTTTCAACAAAATGTTTACTTGATTTGTTAAAATAAATTGTTGAAAATGTTGAATAAATCAAACAAAATGTTAATCGAATCTTTATTTTTTTTATTTATTAATGATGATGTCATAAATTTTAAATTTTTAAATTTTTATAAAAACACTTAAATTTATTATGTGGGGATAAGTAAGTTCCTATGCGCATTTCACTGGTTGCTGAGCCTGGAAACCTTTTCCAAAGACTTTGGCAAAACTAAATATTATATTCAAATAAAACTGTAAAACAAATGAGAATTATGAGCTATTTAAAAATGGACAAGATTTGTTAAAATACGGTCTTTACTTTGATTCAAATATTTTTTTTATTGAATATAAAGAAATATTTAATTATTTTATTATTAAATATGTTTTATTGAGTGCTATTTTGCAAAGTGTATATTTGATCAATTTTTTCTTTGAATCAAACAAAAGGTTTGTTGACCTAAAATTTTATTTTTAACAAACTGTCTTGTTAAAAATTTTCTTGAGATATTTTTTTCTGTGTGGCATTGCAAGCAGCAAAGACTTCACAGCAATACAAAAGTGTTGGTATTAAATACGATTGTCTAGCATCATTCTTATACTCAGTGGAGTAAAGTGCTGACTATATCAAAGGCTTCTAACATGGAGTTTACATTTGCCAGTACTGGCAAGACAGTAGCAATTCATTCAAACTTTTTCACTAATACATAAACGCTTTTACAGCTATTTTGTTTTTGCATTGGTTTGCCAACTAATATGTAAATGCTTACTGTCTTGCCAGTACTGACAAATGTAAACGCTGTATAAGCATAGCATATGTTCTGCCCAGACTTTGTTAATATGATCCGACGAAGAAAGGGTACGATTAAAAGTAACACGCAAGTTTATTACTGTATGTACTAGTTCGATTCGAGTACCACCAACATTAACATATATGGCATTGATTATGTCAGTGTTAGACCTCGCATTGATTATAAGACATTTTGACTTGTTTGGAGTTAGCCGTTATCCATTTGCAGAAGCCCATTGTAAAATCATGTACAGATAGTGGTTAAGTTTATTCACTACAGGACGAATTTATGTTCTACTACAGCTTATATAAAGTTGGACATCGTCCGCATACATTTGTATAAACGAGTATTTTATTTGCAAGGGAAGATCATTAGCATACAACGAGTACAAAAGTGGACCAAGAAAAGATCCCTTTGAAATACCTCTCAATGTACTCAAAGGCCTAGAAAAGGTACCATTGTTGGCAAGTATCTGCGATCTATCACCTAGATATGAAGCAACTGATTTTGTTGTAGTTTCTGAAAAGGTTAACATTCTTGCAAGTTTCATAATTAACATTTCATTTATTGTTATCACCCAAACTACTTCGGATGTTTCAACAACTTCGGTTATGGTTGTGTTACAGGTACGCTGAGGTCTAAATCAAAATTGACGGTCCGTTAAAAAATTATTATCAGAGATACGTTTGGAGATCTGTTTATGTAGGAGGCGATGATAAAAAAAAATCCCTCAGCAATGTCATCTAAGTTAAAACATTAAAAGCTACACTGATTTAGAGGATCAATTAAAGCATTATCGTCATAAAAATCAAGTTGTACCCGTGGTTGTAGAATATTAGTAAATTTTTGATTCAATGCATTAACATCAATCAATCTTACATTAACGTGTGTACCGCGTGTGTTTGCCTGCCAAATTTCAAGAAAATCGGTTGATTAGTTAAGAATTTATAGGGAGGGGAAGCTTTTACTCGCCCTAGCGATATAAAATATACCTTATGACCTATTCTAATAGCAAACACACATACAAAATTAAATAAAAATCGGTCAAGCCGTTTCGGAGGAGTTCAATTACAAGCACCGTGACGCAAGAATTGTATATACTTAGATAGATAGGTATAGATATGAAATTCAAAAGAATATAGACATAAAAAAAGGAAAATGTACCATAAATTAATTTTTAAATATACTGAAATCGACATTATCGGTTTTAAATCGTTTTGTTTTCAAAATTGTTTTCCATCACATACCTGAATATAAATTTTGAAAGAAGCTAGACAAGAAAAAATCGTAAAATGTATTGGAAATCAATTTTTAAAGTTTTTTAAAACGACATATCCGATTTCAAATAGTTTTGTTTTCAAAATCGTTTTCTATCATATACCTAAATATCATGTATTTCTCGAATTTTTAATGCTTTTTTCGCATTGCTATTATGTTCTGAACAACTATGAAATATTATAAAGCTTCGTTCACAATCAAAAAAATATTTTCACTTGGTGTTCATAATAGAGCAACAATTTCTTTTTCAACCACACACATTTTGCATTAAGAAACCGTTTGCAAATTTTGAGCCACAACAATATTATGCATTTATTATTATTTTTTACAACATTTTGTTGAAATTTTCATTCAAAACTAGATAAAATTATTTTAAACGTCAGAAACAATTTCAAACAAATTGTTGCTGTAGTTCTAGTTGACTCAACTTTAGTTACATTTTTAAAAAAATTTCAGTTACATTTTTGTTCTAAAAATGAAAGGAAAATATATGAAATACTTTAGGAAGAAAAAAGATAAAAGAAAAAACGAAATTGTTTCTCTGATTGTGAACAAAGCTTTAAGCTAATTAATAGTTGACCTCCTACCACTTGTAACCACTTGTTTTTTTTTAACATTTTTTTTTGCTTTTGAAAAACGTCCGGCTAGATCAAACATCATTTACAGTTTCTAAATTACATTATAATAATTATCTTCTTCGAAATAAAGTTAAGTACATAAATCAATAGAAATTGATAAAAATAAAGCTAAAGTTTCGTAAAATTACTGGTCACGCTTTTTTCAGATTTTTTCGTCAAATATTTGTTAGGTCTGAACAAACCTTAAGGAATATTTTTTCTGAAAGGTACTTTTACGACATTTTAAAAATTTTGGGGCACTAGATGCAGTTATTTCGGGTTGGTTTGCTTAACACTTTTTTTCCTTCGAGATTACAGCTAAAACTGCGCCGAAGGAAGGAAAACTAAATTCCAATTGGTTTCCTAGAGAAAATTGCATGTTCTTCGGAAAAATCAACCCCTAGCAAAAATATATATGTGGCCAAAAAATCCGAACCGCAGATAAAACTAGCAAAAAACACAAATAGGGTTCTGTTAGTATCGAAAGGTTCTCTGAGAAATTTTACACGATAAGAAGTTTGCACTCGATAACTTAAAAAATGTTGCACTGTGATATAAATTTCAATCAAAGAAAACAGTTCAACTGTGTATGTTAAAATTTGTTCTGTATAGAAAAACTTAAGCTGCAGATATGCATTAAAGCTTTGCGGAATCTACTGTTATATGAAGTGTTAAATAAAATAGTATAAAAATTGTTTATCTAACTTGGAAATAAAAAATATTATATCATTCGTTTGTTCTTAATGATTGGGATACAGTATTTTCGTTCAGTACTGTATTTTGCGTTTAATAGTGATTTAACAATTTTCTTTTTCTCTAAATTGTGGAATCAAAGCATGATTTCTATAATTTTAACAGCATATTATTGTTGGAAATTGTTAAAATCGTATCAAATACAACTAAATTGCATCAATATATTTCGTTTAACCGCATGCCAAAGTACTTTGCTAATAAATATTATTGTTTGTTTACAAGAAATCTTCACTTAGCCAATTATTTATTACCGATAGTCCAGAAAATGATTCAGTGCTGCTGCAAACATTGGTTACCAACTACAAAAAAAAAAAAAACCAAAAGAAAACTAGTTTAACAATGGACAAGATTTTTTTTTGCTCCTGCCCAAAGAACATGAAATTATATGAAATAAAACTAAATAGAGTATTTAGAACATCTAAGTTGGATTCTTTTAAAAAAATAACTTCTAAAAAAAAGATTTTAAATAAACCAAAACAAGTTTGTTGCTAAACTCTTTTATGATTATTTTGCTAAGTTTTCTAATCCAACGAATTCATCTCATTTGCCATTTTTAGAAATAAATAACAAATAAACCATGAGTTTAACGTGGCTGTGCTTAGAAAACACCTCAAAAATAGTTTTATTTTTAATTGCATTTACGGTGTTCATAGCACACGCAACATGTACAAAGCACACACCAACAGATCCAGCTACAACTACAAATTCGGAAACAAAAACACATGTCAATTCGCTGGCAGACGAGTTAGAACATGAGGAATTTATTGACACTGATTCCCAACAACCACATTCACGTAGAAAACGTTTGATATGGATAACAGATGATGGACGTTTGGCATTGCCCCCGGGCACTTCTTTAACATTTACCCCCACAATAGCTTTACCATTGGTAAGACATCCTCCTGAGGGTTTCTTCTCAAATATGTCCATTAGCTTTCCGGTAACAAGTAAGTTAAAGAGAAAAAAGCAAATAAAAGAGTAAATTTTCATTTTGTTTTTCTTCCATTTCAGTTGATTTTGATAAATTGGGCTTGACAGATAATCAAAATCCTTTGGGTGATTTACCTCCGATATTTTCACGTTCTTTTGGTCATTCAGCTGGCGAAATGTTGGGCAACTACATGACCAAGTATTTGCATTTCAAAAGGAAACGTGATCTAAGCGAACAACAAAAACTGTATACACAAGCGAGAAATTCCAATTTCAATATCAAGGAGCATGTAAATGAGAATGAACCAGAATTACCTCAATTGCCAGAACGTTTTAAGCACATTTTTCATGGCGGTGAAAGGTATGGAAAGAAAGTATTGCTGCAAATCATGATGTAAAAGTTAAATTGATTTTTGTGTTTGATAATTCTTTTTTTTTTTCTAATCTCAGAGCCATTCGATTAATTTTTGTGTTTGATAATTCTTTTTATTTTTTTTTATTCTCAGAGTCATTTTATATGGTGTGGTGGAAGATTTTCTATCTACATTTGGCATGAATGGTAAAGCATGTCTGTTGCGCACCATCTGTGAAGTGCACTCAAGAAAAACAGATCATTATGGTGTTTTTGGTGAAATGGCTAAATTGTTTTTAACGTAAGATTGATAAAAACATCTTTCAAAATGTTGCTTATGTCCACATATAAATTGTCTTTTGCAGTGTAACAAGATCTCCATTTTCGGATCTAATACCAGAGTATGTAAAGGCTCAAGAGATCGGAGAAGGTCGCATGGCACCCGGTGAATGTTTTCCATATCACAAAGAATGTCCCAGAAGTTTATTTAAGGTCTTGCAAAATCAAAAATACCGGTAATTAATATTTAAATAAAAGTAAATAAAACAATAGACTAGACCACAGGTTCGCCAATTCGCTCGACTATTGGCTCGAATAAACACTCAACTAACACTCGACTACAGATGATACTAAAGCCTTTAAATAAACATAATAACTTTAAATAATCTTAACCATTTTTTCGAGTGTGCTTCTATGAGTCAAATTTCAATTTATAAAGCTTTTTACAATAGTCTTATTCCCTCAATAATTCACATAGTTTTTGCTTATGCTAACCTTTGGTTAAAATTGAAGCTATAGATATGTACTTATACTTCGGAATGACTCCATACACTACCAGAATATCTTGTATCTTAATTCGAAAAAATGGTTAATATAATTAAAAATAGTTTACGAAAAAGAAATAATTCCCACATTATATTTGTTCAACATAATAACTATAAGATAACTCCTTTTTCATAGAGAACCTCCCAAAGGGGAATATCACGAACAAGAAGTCGAGGAAATAGCTCAAATAATGCTGCCCGAAAATAATTTATCAGCTGCCGAAATTTTGGAACAACAAATTACGAATACCGAATCCGAAAATCCACAAGATAACGAAGTTGAAGTTGAGCTAAAACAAACCAAAAGGAGTAACTTGTACTCCATGTAAAATAGAACTTTTAAGTAGAAAATTTTAGAAAGTGTAAAAAGTTTAAAGTGCTATGGAAATAATACTCAATCAAAATTTGAAAAAACAGGAAATTATTTAGTTGTCATATTTTTTATAAAAAAGTTTATATTTTATTAGGGCGAATTTATTACAGGGGGTCTTAAAAGCCCTGTTGATAACATTTTTTTTATTATCTTTATTTCTGTTTTTGACATTGTACAATGATTTTACAAAAACAAATTGCTTGTGGTTTTTGTGCGAGTTGTACTTGTTGTAGTACCGAGATTACCTGTAATGAATTCGTCTTGTATTTTATATTGTAGTTATTTTATTTATTTATTAGTATCTTAAAATTATTTATTTTGTTGTAAATTTTTGTAGGTTTTATGTAAATGCAATGAGTGTTCTATGAAAGTCATATTTTAGTTAAATAAGACATTAAAATTGTAATTATTGTTTGTTAACTTATTTATTTAAATATTTATAAATAATTATGCTGAATTGTAAATAATGTAATAATACTAAGCGATAAGGAATCTTATTTATTTATTGAATTAATAAAACTAAAAAAAAAATTATTTCAAGTGACTAAAAAAGATGTTTTGCTTTTGTTAAAGAAGAAATTTTATAGGGTTGGATAAATTGCCAGTGCAGCACTACAAATAATACATGCATGAATTCCACCAGTGCTGCCAATGAGGAATTCGGAATTTACACATTTGAAGCAAAATTGCACACGCAATTCGAAATAATAGCTTGGCTAGAATGAATTCGCCTTGCAAAACCTTATTGATATTACTTATTTGCAATTAAATCGTTAGGTTTAAAAAAAAAGAAAAGGTTACCAATTGTTGTAGTTGGAAAGAACTTACTACAGTATTTATTTCCGAACATAAGCGGTAACGTCGGCTGAAGATCAGCTCAAAAATGTTTTACAAAAGTCTAAGCAACATAAATTTTTAAATTTCGCTTTGAGTGGTTCTGTTTGATATAAACTTATTGGCTTAAGGTACTTATTGACTACACAATATTGTTGAATATTTTGTTGCTACTATTTTTGTCATTTTGCCCCACACTATTCTATAAGTTGTGCAATTTTTTGTTCAAATTAATTTTTTTTAAAAACATTAGAAACTTACTTCTTAAATTTTAAAATCTTCAGATTGTTCACACGCATTTTTTTATTAAATAGAGCAGAAACAAATGTTAAGGACCTTAAAATCATATTTGAAAGTTTATGTTAAATATGATATTCTTCTGTCTCACTAACAAACTTAGACTTCCTAAAGGAAACTTTCATAGTGTAAACTCAGCCTTAAACTGCCCACACAGGAGTGATTTGTGCGTGTGATTTGTTTGCGTACCATTTCTCCACACACGGGGAACAAATCGCAATAACCTTAAACGTCTAAAAGAAAACATGAATTGAACTTTTGGAAATTAATTTGTGTACACAACAAAAACAATATCAAAAAAAGAATCACATGGACGAAAAAGGTCAAGGTGTAAACAACAATTTTGACTGTGATGGAAACTGAAATAAATTACAAAAATTCAACGTTCTTTAAGAACATTTTGACTGTCAAAAATTAATAAATAAATAGAACTTAAAGAAAATTTACACAAAGATTATACATGGGCAGCTTTGCCCGAAGACTTGGAAGGAAAATCTTCATTTGGCAAAAAATAAATCTTATTTTGAAAAGAAAAATCTTCAAATTTTTTATAACAAAGCAAAAAAGTAAAAATTATTAATTTTTTATAATAACATACTTTTTATTATGGAAACTTTTTACATTGAAATACATAAATAAATAAATACATATTTGCATTATTTATACAAAATTAAATTGTAGGTTTAAATTGAGTTCTTAGTTATATTTTCCATGAATTTTTTTCTAAAAATACATTTTAAGTCCATTTAATTTCTGATAAATAAGAACTTAAAAAAGTCCATCTTAAGAAAATAGTTTCATTGAATTTATTTAAATTCTAAAATTAGATAAATATATATATCAATTTTGGGCAAGAAGATTTTAGTTTGGGAGCTATGAAACTCTTACACCATATGAAATCTTAAGGGTTCCCAATTTAATATTATATTTTTTGATACCGTTGTTACATCGAAGGCATTTTGGGAAAATCGCATTAAAAAAAGCTCATTGAAAATATATGGATTTTCTTAAATATATTGCTAATGGAATAGTTATTAAAATAATGTTGGAACACCTTTTAAAAGATATATATTATATATATATATAAGTGCTTAAGAATATCTTTTAAAAGGTGTACAAACATTATATATATGTATATATATTTTGCACAAAAATTATCATACACATGGAATGTGGAAATTTCAAACTAAAAGCTTCTTAAGTTTTATTAGTTTTACCCCTTGGTACTAAATACATAAACTTTTTTGGTCTTTAATGTATGAAACTTTGTAAACATACGTTTTTTCTTTTCATAAATAATTATTTTTCATCAATATTCTCAAAATTAAGAACCGCTAATTTAAGATGCTTTTTTAATATGATGCATTTTTGTGTATGCTAGGGTACAAAAGAGCTCATAACCAATAGACAACAAGTTGATACAAAACCTCATTGTTTTAAAAATTTATTGTTTTTAAAAACTTTTAACAATTTATGTATGTTGTACAATCTTAAAGTAAAAAATCTTTATTTCTAAAAAAAAAAATCTTCATTTGAGAAAAAAAAATCTTCAAATCTTATTTTGGTCAAAAAATCTTCAAATATAAGATAAAATCTTTATTCTGGCAACGCTACATATGGGCTACACAAGCAAGTAAAAACTACACACTATATGTGATGAGGTCCGTAACAAACGCAATAATTACATTTTTGAAGTTTTTTGATTTGTGATTGAATCCTATTCTACACATTGAAATCTATATTAACTTTATTTTAAAGTATTCCAAAACTCAATAACTACACTGCAATTCAATATCAAATATAATGGTTCAGAGCAAAATGCAATAATTACACATCTTTGCAATAAATTGCTACAAGGAATTTTAAAGAAGTCAACTTTATAAATAAATTATGCACTGGTGGTAACTCTTAGATAATCGCTAAACGTAAGGAATTTTTTTAGTTAATACTTTTCGCTTTTGTTAAGTTAATTGAGGAGGTCCATAACAAAACGCAATAATTACATGAATAAATACTATGATTCGGACCAAAACGCAATAATACCAAATTTGCTATCTAAATAACTTTAAAACAAACTTTCAGATAAAATAATAAATTTGTGATTAATATTATTTTTTGTAGACGATAATACCTCAATAATTGTTTTTAAAAAAAATTATGTGCTACTTACTTAAATTACATTTTGTCGTTTATCCAAAAAAATGTTATGGTGTAATTATTGCGTTTAGTTATGGACCTCCTCATGTGCAATTACACATGGATTGTAAACACTGGAATTCACACTGAATTAAAACAGCAAGAGTGTCGAAGCCTTCAGCTTATGGGGGTCACACTGTAGAAATTCGAACGGGACAGCCTTCACCTTAAAAACAGCAGCAACTTATTGTATGCCTTATTTCACACAAAAATCGCAAATTTTAAAAGAAATATTGTTTGTTAATCTTAAATTAATATACTTTTGTTTTATTTCGTTATTTTTCGTTTATTTTCAATAACCTTTTTTATAAGTTTTATTTAAAATAATTTTTTTTCAAACTTAACTGAAATTTCCTTTTTTCTGCAAAAACAACTCTGTTTACGACAAATAATCCCTGTAAAACTCACCATTGTGGTACTTTTTTTGTTGATCCCACCACTTTCGTTCAGCTGATTGTGTTTTCTTGTTAAAAATATTTTTTTCTCTTGCATTCGATGTCATTTTTCCGAAAAGTGAACAAGAAAAAGATAACAAAAACAAAATAAATAATATTTTACCACAAACGAAATTGATAGATAATAGTGACAACATTGTGAGACGAAAGAAATAAAACAATAAAAATTAATTATTAATAATTGTTTTTAAATAAAATAAATTTGCATAAACAAACAATAAATAAGTGTTTCTCAAGTGAAGTTGAAAAAATCAGAAATAAATACAAGGCCGTCCACTAACTTGAAAAAAGGAAAATTTTTATTTCAATGAGTTTTTCTTTTGCCAAAGTAATTTAATCATAAAATTCAGAATGTATGGTTTGTGCGTGTGATTTGTTTGCGTACCATTTCTCCACACACGGGGAACAAATCGCAATAACCTTAAACGTCTAAAAGAAAACATGAATTGAACTTTTGGAAATTAATTTGTGTACACAACAAAAACAATATCAAAAAAAGAATCACATGGACGAAAAAGGTCAAGGTGTAAACAACAATTTTGACTGTGATGGAAACTGAAATAAATTACAAAAATTCAACGTTCTTTAAGAACATTTTGACTGTCAAAAATTAATAAATAAATAGAACTTAAAGAAAATTTACACAAAGATTATACATGGGCAGCTTTGCCCGAAGACTTGGAAGGAAAATCTTCATTTGGCAAAAAATAAATCTTATTTTGAAAAGAAAAATCTTCAAATTTTTTATAACAAAGCAAAAAAGTAAAAATTATTAATTTTTTATAATAACATACTTTTTATTATGGAAACTTTTTACATTGAAATACATAAATAAATAAATACATATTTGCATTATTTATACAAAATTAAATTGTAGGTTTAAATTGAGTTCTTAGTTATATTTTCCATGAATTTTTTTCTAAAAATACATTTTAAGTCCATTTAATTTCTGATAAATAAGAACTTAAAAAAGTCCATCTTAAGAAAATAGTTTCATTGAATTTATTTAAATTCTAAAATTAGATAAATATATATATCAATTTTGGGCAAGAAGATTTTAGTTTGGGAGCTATGAAACTCTTACACCATATGAAATCTTAAGGGTTCCCAATTTAATATTATATTTTTTGATACCGTTGTTACATCGAAGGCATTTTGGGAAAATCGCATTAAAAAAAGCTCATTGAAAATATATGGATTTTCTTAAATATATTGCTAATGGAATAGTTATTAAAATAATGTTGGAACACCTTTTAAAAGATATATATTATATATACATATATGAGTTCTTAAGAATATCTTTTAAAAGGTGTACAAACATTATATATATGTATATAGGTTAGGTTAGGTTAGGTTACACGGGCAGCCGTCACAACGACGACTCACTTGGGTCCTTATAGCGGTCCCTTTGTGATACCCATAGCCAGTGACAGGAGTCAGCCAGTACCCACCAGACTATTCCCCCGAGGTCACTGCAGCCTCGAACCACCCCGACTCCCTGCAGAACAGGGAGATCGATCTCAGTCCCACATTGGACAGATCGTCCAGACATGGCAATTCTGGTCTCCCAAAATGCCTAAACCTGATGCTCCCCAAACCGGGGCATTGGCAGAGAAAGTGAGACACCGTCTCCTCCTCCTCCTCATCATGACAACTCCTACAGTAGTCGTTATGCGCAAGACCCATCCTCCTGGCATGAGTCCCTATCGCCCAGTGACCCGTAATGACCGATATCACCGTTCTCATCCGGTCCCTACCGAGACCGAGAAGTACACGCGTTCTCAACGCGTCATAGCCAGGCCATAGAGTCCTGGCCATCAAGCAGGTAGGCTCCCTCTGCCATCTGCCCTGAGCCCTTCTGTACGACTCCCCTCTGATGAGAGTCCTGCAGCGGGCCATTGAGGTGCCAACCAGGCCGTCGATGAACGGGTCATCCAAGAGACAACCTCGTTTGGCCAGACCGTCCGCAGTTTGGTTACCCAGGCACCCACTGTGCCCTGGTACCCATGTCAGCGTTACACTGGAATGTTTCGCGATCTCATTTAGAGACATCCGGCATTCCACTGTTAACATAGATGTCGTAAAGACACCAGCCAGAGCTGCAATGGCAGCCTTGCTGTCCGTAAATATACATATATCCCTCGATATACGATAGTACTTCAGCCAGTTTGCCGCCCGCTTTATGGCAGAGATTTCCGCCTGCAGCACACTGCTACCATCCGGCAGCCTGAAAGAGACCCTAATGTCCCACTCCTCGATGAAGAAACCTCCACCCACTCTATCGCCCATCCTGGAACCATCGGTGTAGACCCGCAGGATCGGTTCCAGAGATCGCGTATTATCGATCAGCTCATCATCATTACCATGATGAACTGTGAACAAAGCACCGAAAAAGGGTTCCGTAGTGCAATAGTCCAGCCCCGCCAGGTCATATGATGCACTAAGCAAGATCCTGGCATGACCATAGTTCCGCGAAGACCATAGGCCCACCGCCCCCAGTCTAATAGCGGAAGTCAGGGCCTGTTGTTCGGCCATGATGTCAACCGGCAGCCAGTTCAGTATAGTAAACAGCGCCTTCGTCGGTGTCGAGCGGAGTGATCCCGTGATCATCAGCGCCGCCACCCTATATACTTTCTCAAGCATCCTGCAGTACCGTCCCCTTCCCATCGCAGGCCACCACACTATGACCCCATAGAAGAGGATCGGTTTTACCACCGCCTCAAAGATCCATTCGACGCCCCTGGGGCCAAGGCCCCAACTTCTGCCCAAGGATCTCTTGCAGGTGTACAAGGCCACAATGGCCCTATCAACCCTCGTTCGAACGTTGAGTTCCCATGATAGTTTGCTATCGAGAATTACGCCCAAATATTTGGCATTGTTCGAGAGCGTCAGCTCCGTGCCATTTAGCCTAGGAAGTTTAAAGTTGCCAACCTTGTACTTCCTGGTGAAGAGTACTAACTCAGTCTTCTGTGGATTGACGCCAAGTCCACAGGAGGTGCTCCAAGAGCTTAGAATCTGCAATGCAGATTCCATGCAACGGGACAGTGTGTCCGGGTGTTTACCCATGACCGCCACCGCCACGTCATCCGCATACGCGACGGTTTTTATCCCCAGTCTGTCGAACCGACTCAACAAAGTGTTCATCGTCAGGTTCCATAGTAGAGGTGACAGAACTCCACCCTGCGGGGTGCCCCCGTGCACAGATCTGCACACATTGGCCGCACCCATCGTGGATTCAATGATCCTACTGTCAAGTAGATTGCCAATAAATCTACAAGTTACATCGTCAGCACCCACCTCCCTCATCGATTCCAAGATGGAGTTGGGTCTGACATTGTTAAAAGCACCCTCAATGTCCAGAAAGGCCACAAGTGAGTATTCCCGAAATTCAAGGGATTTCTCAATGTAGCCTACCAGTGAGTGAAGCGCCGTCTCCACAGATTTGCCCCTGGTGTAGGCATGCTGTGATGAAGAGAGCAGATGTCTAGGAATAGACATCCTCAGATGAATGTCAATGACCCTTTCCAGGGTCTTGAGAAGAAATGACGACAGGCTGATTGGCCTGTAGTCCTTAGGTCTGGTGTGGGATGTTTTCCCTCCCTTTGGAATGAAAACAACCCTACATCTAGTCCAACTGTTGGGAACGTACGAGAATCTAATACATTCCGTGTAAATAGCGGACAGCCAAGGAATCAGAAGCCCCGCATTCTTTTTAAGGTCGGCCGGAATAATACCGTCCGGGCCAGGAGCCTTAAAGGAGTCAAAGCTCCTTATCGCCCAATTGAGCCTATCATAGCACAGGGACATGGACACGGGTCCAGGCTCTGATAAGCAATTGATATTCCGTGGTGTTGGAATGGTATTGCCAGGAAAGTGTGTGTCGATTAAGACCCCCAGCGCCTCCTGACTATTCGTAGTCCAGCTACCATCAGCTTTCTGAATGTAGCTTGGGACAGCCGGGCAAGAAGCCATTATTTTGCGCAATCGGTTTGTCTCAGAAGAGCCTTCCACTCCACTGCAGAAGTTTCTCCAGGCATTCCGTTTCGCCGATCTCACCAAATTCTTGAACCTATTCAATGCCGACTTATATTCCGCCCAGTTTCCCAGACGTTTAGCCATATTGAACAACCTACGACAGTCCCTGTGGGACTGTGCAATCTCGGGGCTCCACCACTGTGGTCTGCCCCCCTTCCTCCTAACCACCGGCCTGCAGGCCAGTGCCGTTGCTCGACGCAGTGCCCCCGATAGGAACTCCACTGCCATTTCAGTCTCCGTAGTGCCATTAATGACAGGGACTGAGCCCAGAGAGTCAGCGAGTAGACTAGCCTGATAGTCCCACTTCGTCCTTCTCCTATTTACAAAAGTACACACCCCCAAGGGGGGTGAACCTAATTGAAACTCAACATACCTGTGGTCCGAAAAGGAACAGTCATTTGAGACCGCCCAGTTACTTATTAATTCGGAGTGTTCCGAGCTGACCAATGTCACATCGAGAACCTCCTGTCTATTAGCTACAATGAACGTGGGTTCCGCGCCTATGTTTGCTATTTCTAAATTACTGTTACAGATAAAGGAAAATAGCGACTCACCTCTAGTGTTGGTGTTAGAGCTGCCCCACGTGATGTGGTGCGCATTAGCATCAGCACAGATAACCACCGGGGTACCCATGGAGCCAGCTTTGGTGACCAGGCCACGAACAAGCCTATTGGGTGGCTCATCAACCTGGTCATGCGCCATATAGCCCGAGACGATCCAAATCGACCTGTCGCCCGTCTCTAGGGCCGCTGAAGTTGTGTCTTCATCACTGAAATCAGAAAGAATGAAGATATCCAACGTGCTTTTAGCCAGAATACAAGATCTAATTTTACCTGTTCCTTTGGCATATAGGAGCTTATAGCCCTTAAGGTTTAATCCGCAAACCCGATCCTTGTGGATCCATGGTTCTTGGATCATTACTAGCTCCTCCTCTCTCTCTACCACTCGGAGGAGCAGTGCAGCAGATGCTGCCTTAGAGTGGTGAAGGTTTATCTGAGTTACCTTCACCATGTCCAGTATTGACGACCGTGACATTGGCGTCCTCCTGGTCTGATTCCAGGAGGGCGTCCTCATCAGCCAATTCACCCATGCGCTCAAAGAGGTCACCCAGCATGTCGGAGACGGACGGGGTGTCTTCCTTGTCACATGAATGAACGGAAGCGTCATTCGTGCAGTCCACGGACTGCGTAGGCTCCGCAACCTTCGGAGCGGGATCGCCCTTGTCGTCACCTCGGTAGACACGGAGCAAGATGGTACTAAAACCATAGTAAATCTTGCCCTGTTTCTCCCTCAGTGGTTTCAAGGAGTCCTGATTCAGGACTACGATCGCCGTTCTTGATGATCCTTCAGCTGCTGAAACCCTGACAACTTTCCAGTTATGAGTGGGAAGTTGCGGGTTGCAGCACTGGATGATCTTCAAGATTTCCTCCGGCGCAGATGGTTCCGCTGGGATGGTGGCGATGGATCTAGGTCTCCGTGGTATCTCACTCACCAGAACCACGTCGAGCCTAGCACCTTCCCATATTTCGCCAATCGCTCCGATGGCAAGCTTCAGCAGAAGCGCCGAGCGCTCGTCCACGCATGCCATCAGCTTCACGTGACCCTGGTACCAGCCAGCATCGTCACATTGCGGGGGTGCTCCTGGATTCTCACTGAGGATCTTCCAAAAGACACCCATCATTTGCTGCTTCACCAAGTCCCACCTAGAGTGGGAGATGGATCCATCAGCAGCACCTCTATCTATAATAGCCCTGACAAGGTGGTCTTTAGCCACCTCACTATAGGATCTATTGGTCGATTTTGGTGCATATTTGGGACGTTTAGTCCCTGGTTGCTGTCTAACGGCTGTCGCTTCTTCCTCCGAACGTTGCCGTTTAGGCATTGCCTTCGCAGGGGCAGGAGGTGAAACGCTCTGAAGCCCAGCAATAAGGGCCTTAGCCCATGTCAATGAAGCTTCCTGTTCTGCAGAAAGCTCATTGGCATCTTTGGAGCCTAATAGCTCGATAACACGCAAGGCGGCACGCCTTGAGTTGGATGCCCTCTTGGAAGGGTTTTTATGCCGAGGTGTCTTTTTAGTGACGCCGGAGTTGGCGGGGGGAGGTGCAGAGGTGGGACCGGATGTAATCATCTCTTTCCCCCTTTGCACAATAGGCATATGGGAGGCTGCTTTGTTGGACGACTTAGTCATTTCCAACTTGGCAGCACCCGAAGCAAGGGGTTTATCCGCTTTGGCGGAAAGGGCTATTGCGGCCTTTGATGTACTTGGCGCGAAAGACAGAGGTACATCGCCGCTGTTGGGTGCCGAGGCTGATACAGCCACCGACGGGGTCGTCTTCGTCTCGTTGTCCTTATCATTAGTCCTTTTCGTGTCCAGTTCCGTGCCATCGTCAGTGAGTTGTTTGTTGCGTTTTTGGTTTTTTGTGTTAAAAAGAGAGTTCATTGTGCTTGTTGGTCCCACGAGTGTAGGGGAATCTGGAGGTCCGCCACGTCATAGCCCCCAATAACGCGGTAAGGGCGTAGTCTGTTTGCTGAGGTGCCCAGGTATCAGCAAAGCTCCGTGATAATACAGTCGGTAGCCCCTGACTGCAAACCAACCGATAGGCACGGGTCGCATAACACCTCGGTTTAGGGGATGGATAACCTTTCGTTGCCAAAGGCCTTTAAGTTCCCTGCCTTCATCTCGGGAGTCACCAGATGCTGGCATCATACCCGGACCAAGACACAAACCACAGCCAAGGCTTAAGCCACCACATCGCTTCAAGATTGTTATCCATAATGGTGGTGGTATATGTATATATATTTTGCACAAAAATTATCATACACATGGAATGTGGAAATTTCAAACTAAAAGCTTCTTAAGTTTTATTAGTTTTACCCCTTGGTACTAAATACATAAACTTTTTTGGTCTTTAATGTATGAAACTTTGTAAACATACGTTTTTTCTTTTCATAAATAATTATTTTTCATCAATATTCTCAAAATTAAGAACCGCTAATTTAAGATGCTTTTTTAATATGATGCATTTTTGTGTATGCTAGGGTACAAAAGAGCTCATAACCAATAGACAACAAGTTGATACAAAACCTCATTGTTTTAAAAATTTATTGTTTTTAAAAACTTTTAACAATTTATGTATGTTGTACAATCTTAAAGTAAAAAATCTTTATTTCTAAAAAAAAAAATCTTCATTTGAGAAAAAAAAATCTTCAAATCTTATTTTGGTCAAAAAATCTTCAAATATAAGATAAAATCTTTATTCTGGCAACGCTACATATGGGCTACACAAGCAAGTAAAAACTACACACTATATGTGATGAGGTCCGTAACAAACGCAATAATTACATTTTTGAAGTTTTTTGATTTGTGATTGAATCCTATTCTACACATTGAAATCTATATTAACTTTATTTTAAAGTATTCCAAAACTCAATAACTACACTGCAATTCAATATCAAATATAATGGTTCAGAGCAAAATGCAATAATTACACATCTTTGCAATAAATTGCTACAAGGAATTTTAAAGAAGTCAACTTTATAAATAAATTATGCACTGGTGGTAACTCTTAGATAATCGCTAAACGTAAGGAATTTTTTTAGTTAATACTTTTCGCTTTTGTTAAGTTAATTGAGGAGGTCCATAACAAAACGCAATAATTACATGAATAAATACTATGATTCGGACCAAAACGCAATAATACCAAATTTGCTATCTAAATAACTTTAAAACAAACTTTCAGATAAAATAATAAATTTGTGATTAATATTATTTTTTGTAGACGATAATACCTCAATAATTGTTTTTAAAAAAAATTATGTGCTACTTACTTAAATTACATTTTGTCGTTTATCCAAAAAAATGTTATGGTGTAATTATTGCGTTTAGTTATGGACCTCCTCATGTGCAATTACACATGGATTGTAAACACTGGAATTCACACTGAATTAAAACAGCAAGAGTGTCGAAGCCTTCAGCTTATGGGGGTCACACTGTAGAAATTCGAACGGGACAGCCTTCACCTTAAAAACAGCAGCAACTTATTGTATGCCTTATTTCACACAAAAATCGCAAATTTTAAAAGAAATATTGTTTGTTAATCTTAAATTAATATACTTTTGTTTTATTTCGTTATTTTTCGTTTATTTTCAATAACCTTTTTTATAAGTTTTATTTAAAATAATTTTTTTTCAAACTTAACTGAAATTTCCTTTTTTCTGCAAAAACAACTCTGTTTACGACAAATAATCCCTGTAAAACTCACCATTGTGGTACTTTTTTTGTTGATCCCACCACTTTCGTTCAGCTGATTGTGTTTTCTTGTTAAAAATATTTTTTTCTCTTGCATTCGATGTCATTTTTCCGAAAAGTGAACAAGAAAAAGATAACAAAAACAAAATAAATAATATTTTACCACAAACGAAATTGATAGATAATAGTGACAACATTGTGAGACGAAAGAAATAAAACAATAAAAATTAATTATTAATAATTGTTTTTAAATAAAATAAATTTGCATAAACAAACAATAAATAAGTGTTTCTCAAGTGAAGTTGAAAAAATCAGAAATAAATACAAGGCCGTCCACTAACTTGAAAAAAGGAAAATTTTTATTTCAATGAGTTTTTCTTTTGCCAAAGTAATTTAATCATAAAATTCAGAATGTATGGTGTATGATTAAGAAAGTGTCACCCAAGTAAACCACCGGTGGATGGAAAAGCAAAAATCTAAAAACTATAGATTAGTGTTTTTGTTTTATTTTCATATTTATTTTAATTTATAACTAAAACAATTCCAACAACAAGTTAAGATAACAAATAACAAATTTGTAGTAATTTTTATTGTGTTTGTTGTACAATTAAATGCTTGGAGTATAATCAAGTTAACAGCAAAAAATTTTAAAGGCAAATTGCATGACCGTGAATGTATTTGTTCTATACAGTTTTTTCTTTTTATTATTGTAAACTTTAGTTTTCTTTGCTCTGCAGCAGAGGAAGCAAAAGCAAAAAGTTGTGGGTCAATCGTTCAGACAGTTGTCCATTTTTTGTGTACGATCTACTCTAGAGAGAGTTTATGGTTGTTTTGTTCAAAAGAAAACTCGGTTGTTGATTTTACTTCATGTTATTCTGTTTGTTAAACTCATAAATAAACAAACATTCAATCAGAACAAGTAATAACAATGGAATACATTAAACAACTAAATGGTGGCGATACTGCCCCACCCCAATTAGTGGCAGCAACAACACCTCAAGTTACTATTGCCGAATCGAATAATACCATTGTGGTCAATGATTCTTCTTCACAAAGTGAAGACTCTGATGTAGAATTTATAGACAATAGCAGTGTGGAGTTACGCGGTTATCTAAGTAAATGGACAAATTATATTTATGGCTGGCAACCGCGTTATATTGTACTCAAAGATGGTACTTTATCCTATTACAAATCGGAATCTGAATCAGATTTTGGTTGTCGTGGTGCTATTAGCTTAAGCAAAGCCACAATTAAGGTAAGTGTGAAAAATAATTATGTACTTTTTGATAAATATCTAGGCCATATTAGGTATAAAAGCATTAAATAACATCAATCGCGGTTCAATCATTCAATCAGTTAGTTAAAATTATATACATTTATACATATACATACATACATATAGAACATTTAACACGCTGTGTTCTAAATTTAAAATTCAATTAAGAGATTCAATCGTGTATTGTGACTTTTGACCACAATTTTCATTGATACAATTAGATATTAATTGTTTTTTTTATTTATTTAATTTTAAAAATATAGTGGTATAAATTTATACATACATGTTTATACATATATTTATTTATTAGGGCCGTAATCATTTTTAATGCCACAAAATATGTCGTAAATATTTATTTATGTAAAAGATGTTGAAAAGAATGTAGCACATTTAAACGAAACCTTTTTAATTAAAAAATTTTTGAATCCCAAGAAAAACTTTGATAACTAATATACATGTGGCAGTGTAAATAAAACTGAACTTACAAAATAAAATAAAGTAATTTGTTTTTGTTTTTGTTTTTTCTTTTCCCACTTACAACTACATTTAGAGTTGACAAAAAATCAACCAATTGTAGCCGGGACTGTAAGAAAAGATAAACTCACTGTTTATTGTTGTTGTTTTTGTTTAAGCTTTGATATTGTTACAAGTAAAACTGTGGCTTATAATTCTTATTCGCTTAACAGTTTTATATGTGTAATATCTTTAGTTTTTCTAAAATCTTTGGATGAAGTTTCCTGACGATCTGGCCTAAGCAACCAGTGAAATGTGCATAGGAATAGCTTATCCCTTCAACAATAAATTTCAGTTTATCAATAGTATGAAATGGGAATGTAGCACATTTAAACGAAACCTTTTTAATTAAAAAATTTTTGAATCCCAAGAAAAACTTTGATAACTAATATACATGTGGCAGTGTAAATAAAACTGAACTTACAAAATAAAATAAAGTAATTTGTTTTTGTTTTTGTTTTTTCTTTTCCCACTTACAACTACATTTAGAGTTGACAAAAAATCAACCAATTGTAGCCGGGACTGTAAGAAAAGATAAACTCACTGTTTATTGTTGTTGTTTTTGTTTAAGCTTTGATATTGTTACAAGTAAAACTGTGGCTTATAATTCTTATTCGCTTAACAGTTTTATATGTGTAATATCTTTAGTTTTTCTAAAATCTTTGGATGAAGTTTCCTGACGATCTGGCCTAAGCAACCAGTGAAATGCGCATAGGAATAGCTTATCCCTTCAACAATAAATTTCAGTTTATCAATAGTATGAAATGGGAATGTAGCACATTTAAACGAAACCTTTTTAATTAAAAAATTTTTGAATCCCAAGAAAAACTTTGATAACTAATATACATGTGGCAGTGTAAATAAAACTGAACTTACAAAATAAAATAAAGTAATTTGTTTTTGTTTTTGTTTTTTCTTTTCCCACTTACAACTACATTTAGAGTTGACAAAAAATCAACCAATTGTAGCCGGGACTGTAAGAAAAGATAAACTCACTGTTTATTGTTGTTGTTTTTGTTTAAGCTTTGATATTGTTACAAGTAAAACTGTGGCTTATAATTCTTATTCGCTTAACAGTTTTATATGTGTAATATCTTTAGTTTTTCTAAAATCTTTGGATGAAGTTTCCTGACGATCTGGCCTAAGCAACCAGTGAAATGCGCATAAGAATAGCTTATCCCTTCAACAATAAATTTCAGTTTATCAATAGTATGAAATGGGAATGTAGCACATTTAAACGAAACCTTTTTAATTAAAAAATTTTTGAATCCCAAGAAAAACTTTGATAACTAATATACATGTGGCAGTGTAAATAAAACTGAACTTACAAAATAAAATAAAGTAATTTGTTTTTGTTTTTGTTTTTTCTTTTCCCACTTACAACTACATTTAGAGTTGACAAAAAATCAACCAATTGTAGCCGGGACTGTAAGAAAAGATAAACTCACTGTTTATTGTTGTTGTTTTTGTTTAAGCTTTGATATTGTTACAAGTAAAACTGTGGCTTATAATTCTTATTCGCTTAACAGTTTTATATGTGTAATATCTTTAGTTTTTCTAAAATCTTTGGATGAAGTTTCCTGACGATCTGGCCTAAGCAACCAGTGAAATGCGCATAGGAATAGCTTATCCCTTCAACAATAAATTTCAGTTTATCAATAGTATGAAATGGGAATGTAGCACATTTAAACGAAACCTTTTTAATTAAAAAATTTTTGAATCCCAAGAAAAACTTTGATAACTAATATACATGTGGCAGTGTAAATAAAACTGAACTTACAAAATAAAATAAAGTAATTTGTTTTTGTTTTTGTTTTTTCTTTTCCCACTTACAACTACATTTAGAGTTGACAAAAAATCAACCAATTGTAGCCGGGACTGTAAGAAAAGATAAACTCACTGTTTATTGTTGTTGTTTTTGTTTAAGCTTTGATATTGTTACAAGTAAAACTGTGGCTTATAATTCTTATTCGCTTAACAGTTTTATATGTGTAATATCTTTAGTTTTTCTAAAATCTTTGGATGAAGTTTCCTGACGATCTGGCCTAAGCAACCAGTGAAATGCGCATAGGAATAGCTTATCCCTTCAACAATAAATTTCAGTTTATCAATAGTATTAAATGGGAATGTAGCACATTTAAACGAAACCTTTTTAATTAAAAAATTTTTGAATCCCAAGAAAAACTTTGATAACTAATATACATGTGGCAGTGTAAATAAAACTGAACTTACAAAATAAAATAAAGTAATTTGTTTTTGTTTTTGTTTTTTCTTTTCCCACTTACAACTACATTTAGAGTTGACAAAAAATCAACCAATTGTAGCCGGGACTGTAAGAAAAGATAAACTCACTGTTTATTGTTGTTGTTTTTGTTTAAGCTTTGATATTGTTACAAGTAAAACTGTGGCTTATAATTCTTATTCGCTTAACAGTTTTATATGTGTAATATCTTTAGTTTTTCTAAAATCTTTGGATGAAGTTTCCTGACGATCTGGCCTAAGCAACCAGTGAAATGCGCATAGGAATAGCTTATCCCTTCAACAATAAATTTCAGTTTATCAATAGTATGAAATGGGAATGTAGCACATTTAAACGAAACCTTTTTAATTAAAAAATTTTTGAATCCCAAGAAAAACTTTGATAACTAATATACATGTGGCAGTGTAAATAAAACTGAACTTACAAAATAAAATAAAGTAATTTGTTTTTGTTTTTGTTTTTTCTTTTCCCACTTACAACTACATTTAGAGTTGACAAAAAATCAACCAATTGTAGCCGGGACTGTAAGAAAAGATAAACTCACTGTTTATTGTTGTTGTTTTTGTTTAAGCTTTGATATTGTTACAAGTAAAACTGTGGCTTATAATTCTTATTCGCTTAACAGTTTTATATGTGTAATATCTTTAGTTTTTCTAAAATCTTTGGATGAAGTTTCCTGACGATCTGGCCTAAGCAACCAGTGAAATGCGCATAGGAATAGCTTATCCCTTCAACAATAAATTTCAGTTTATCAATAGTATGAAATGGGAATGTAGCACATTTAAACGAAACCTTTTTAATTAAAAAATTTTTGAATCCCAAGAAAAACTTTGGTAAAAAATTACCATTTGAGAACGTTTTAAATGCAGGAATACTAATAATAGTTATTAGTAAAGACAACGCAGATTCGATTCAAAGAAAATAATTTTCTTTAAAAAAGAAATTATAAGTTTTTGAAGGAAGTATTGAAAAAGTGAAAGTCTCCGGAGATTAAAATATGGCTCTGTTGTCTTTAAGGCCAAAACCCGTTGAAGTCAAGTGTGTTTTGCACTAACAGGAATTTTCTAAGAAAAAAATTATACAGAAATAGGCTGTTAAACTATTCTTCAAATGCTTATTCTGAACTAAAATCTGGAAAAATTATCAATTGTATTCCCAAAAATTACTTTGATAATTATCAGTAACTTTAATTAATTTCATGTTTTAAAATTCCTTTCTTCTTAAAAATAATTTAATGAAAATAAAATTAAAAGAACTTAAGCCTGATAAAAATATGAAAATTTAGACTAAAATCCTAAGAAATATTTTATAAGAGGTAATTTGTTTAAATAGTTTTACTTTTTTTCTAATTTATCAATGCTGTTTGTTGGCTTTGCATTAAATACCTATAAAAGTTTAATGCATTTCCAAACTTATTTAATAGATCTCATGAATTGCTATTGTTTTTGTTCAATTAAATTTATTAAATAATAAATTTGTATCATTTTAAATTCGTCGAGATTTTCCGGGAAATTGAAAAATCAATTCGGATTTCCTGGGAAATTAAAAAGTCCACAAAAAACATAATACATTTACATACATACATGTGTAAACAGTTATTAAAAAGTTTATGAAACAGTTTAAAACTTATTTTTACTAAATCCCCGAATATAATATGCTTAAGTTGGCTTAAGCAATTGTGCGAATACATGTGATTCTTATGTGTTAACCCATATTGAACTAAAAAAAACTTTTTGGTTAATTTTATGAAACTGGCATTTGATTAAGCAAGGTGCGAAACAGATCGCACTTTCCGTACGGAATAAAATATTTTTTGTTTTTTAAAATGCTTTTTTAAATTTTTTTTGTTAATTTTTGACAGTAGCTTAAGCCAGCTTATGCATATTATAGTTAGGCATTAAGGCATAAAATATCTAAAAAATAGGTAAAATACAAAAATTGAACTAATTTTACAGATTTTGAAATACATAATTTATTTTCGGTTAAATCGATCTTTGATTGAACATTTTAATAAATTTAACGTTGACCCTGTCTCAATAGAGTATAACATGTACATAGCTTAATAAAAAACAATTACATATTCTAAATTTTATTGTAACACTTCAAAATAGATATTCATCGATTTCTGACAAAACCTTATAAAATGATAAGCAAGTTTAGTTTTTATTAGACATTTTCATGGTAAAATTATAGATTTGATTAGCCTTAAAATGTTTTCCCCTGCAATTTAAGACTTCCCTAATATGTAATTACATACATACTTAAGTTGACCATACCAAGCAGAAAATGTTGAAAGAACCACAGGTAGCAAGCCTTTTTGAAGGCCCCTATACTCCTTTTTAAAAGATTCGCTTCGTATGATATCCTGTCTTCAGAAGCATGCCGTTTAGAAGGTATAAATCTCGTTTTGAGAGACCTTCAAAATATTCAGTACATATTCACGTCGCCTTTCTTTAAGAAGGGAGAAATGAACTTCGCCTTTATTTAAGAAGGGAGAAAGGAAGTTGTTCAGTTGTATTTTGTTATTTTTTTTAGTGACTTTCCTTACTCCATTCTTTGGGAAGGGAACGAAGATGTAATTAAAGAGAGTGTGGAAGGGCTTGCTCACAATGACAACCTGTGTAAAAAATAAATAAGTATGGAATGCGGCGAGAAGGTTTGTGTCTGCTAAATAAGGCATTCTTTTAGGTCTCTTTACTCATTATTGTTACCGTTGTGTATTTTTGAAACAAAAATACTGAACAATAGTTTTAGTATTAGTTAACCCTTAAGTTAACATCAAAGTTTACTCAGACAAACGAACTCCAGGGCGTGGCTGGAACAACTTGTACTTTTTATGGGGTGATTTGGCTACCGCAAGAGCTCAGACAAATGAACTACAGGGCCTGGCTGGGACTACTTTTATTTTGTTTGGAGTTTTATGGCTACAGCAACAAGCATAATTCTTTAAAATAAAATAAAAATCTGATTTACTACAGTCTAGTTTCAGTAGTTTCTCCAAACTTTTAACCTTAAAACACCTTTATTGAGGAATTAAAAAAAAATAGAAGGGTCTGTAGACGCTATCTATGCTATGCAAATAGAGTGGTCCAGCATTTGTAATTTGCGACTTGAAGACAGGAAATGAATGAAAATGAATTATCTAAGTAGCCGTAGCGGAAATTAATAAACAGCATTTAATATGTTGTTGAAAATTACATACATTTGCCATTATGAGGCTTTCATCAGGCCTTTTTTATAACAAAAATTATTAGTAAAAACTTTCGACAATGAATTTCAAATTTCTTGTTTTTAAAAATGTCAGATTTCAAGCAAATAAACATAGGTATAAACTTGAAGTTCGATAACACTTTGCAACATATTAAAATCAAACTCCTCCTCGTGTGTAATTTCTCAAATTACTTGCAAGTAGTGTATACTTATTATCAACGAAAAATCGAGAAACAGCAGATTGGCTGAAAGTACAAAAATTGTGTGAATGCTAGTAAAAAAGTGTGAGTGTATCGAGTTTTTCGAACTTGCACTTGCATGTTGAAACGGGGGTAACAAAACCGTATTTGCATGTCGGAAAAGTTCAGTTTTAACCAAAATAATCACGAGACCATATAGGGGTTTGTTGGTTTCGATAAGTACTTTAAGAAACTTAAAAGGAGAAAGAGATTGCACCTCAAAAATTTGAGCTATGGGCCAAAAATGGCGAACAAGGTATACAAATTGAAAATTTGTGACATTTTTTGCAATTTTGATGCACTAAAATCAGTTTTTTCGGGTTAGTTTTTTTACACTTTCTTTCCCCCAGTTTAAAGCTACATTTTTGGCGATCCAAAATGTTAATGAGTTAATAAAATCCAAACGGCAGCTTAACTAGCAAAACCCAAATAGGGTTTTGTTGATTGCGATAAGAAAAAGAGTGCACCCGATGACTTTATAAATGTTGCACAGTGTAATAAAAAGGAGATATTTTGAACGAGATACTAGAAAATTAACACCCAACAAAAAAATTTTCAAAATGTTCAAACTTTCTTGAAAATCGCAAACCACAGGGTTTTTTGAATATTTTAAAATTAATTCTTTTAAATTCGTTAGGTTGGCAGAACTTTTACATTTTTTTCAATTTATTAGCAAATTCTCGTTCAAGAGAAAAAGTTTAAAAGAATCAAGTAATGCTTAAGATAAATTGGGGATGTAAATATTTGTTTTAGCTTTTTTTAAATACAGAACATTTAATTAAATACAGCACAGTTTGAGGTTTATTCCAAAAAACAATTTGCACAAAACAACGCTCCAAAATACAGTACTATTCTGTATAATACAGTTCGGTTGGTCACCGTATATATACTGCATGTATGTATATATCCAGTTGTGTCGTTAGTGTAATTGGTATTTTTACAACGATGACGTCTTCTTTACTAAGTATGCTCCAATATTGTCAAATATATTTGTTGGTTTAATGTTTTTCCATTTTTTTGTGTTGGTAATTAAGCATTTAATGGTCAAACATGAAACAAAACAACAACAACCACTAACATTGCCACTACCCTGGACTTAAAAAAAAACACTGGGTGTAAGTGTAATTACGGTGGTAAAGGAAAAAAATAACTTAGTAAAGAAAACGTTTTTTTTCTAAAATGAGCAACAATTTTATGTTAGGTAAACAACAAATGTTGACTCATAAAAAAACGCGAAATACATTTTCAGTTGAGGATGAATTTTCCAATTTATTCAAGGTCAAAGACAATATAAAAGTTATTGACGATATTTGGTGTGAGGTTTAATGGTGTTTTGATTTGGTTTGTCTTATTCATTTATATGGCTGCGTTTTAATAATCGTATTCGAAAACATATTTCCAGGGTAAATGTTTGGTGGATGAAGTTTTGAAGTTGCGGGAGTTTTGAAGTGTTTGATATGAAGGTTTTATGAGAAAGTACATCGATTTTATGGAAATGCCTAAATGTTTATCTTTAACCGGATTATATTTTTTTATTAAATCTTTAGTAAACATGTTGATCTCAGCAAAATTGCTACTACATATCTCTATGGGTTGGAAGTAAGGAACTTGGATATCAGAACTATTTTAATCTAAAATGAGATAACATGATTACTTTGTAATTTTTTTGATATTCTTTAATTAGGCTCGAGTTCAAATTTAATTTTCATTAAATTATTTTCAAAAAAAAAAAACAAGAGGAAAGGAGGCAACATGTAATTTGAATTAAAAAAATGATAATAACAGCAAATTTCGAACCACCAGTAAGTACTTCTGGTTAAAATATTGATGTTTGACTATTGGCTGGCGGGCACCGTAGTGGTGCAGTGGTTAGAACTCAAATATTTTCTGAAGATAGAATGTGGTGATTCTTGAAACATGTAAAAATCAACCCTGGTTCACATCCCAGCTCAGCCTATGAAAAATTATCAATAAATTTTAATAAAAATTTTAAGTTGTAAAATTCCTTCCTCAGTGAAAATAATTTAATGATAATTAAATTTGATGAACTCGAGCCTAATTAAAGAATATCAAAAAAATTAAAAATTAACAGTTCAACTAAAAATATTCAATCATTTTAACAAATATGTAACTTTAAATAAAAATGTTTTAAAAAATTCTAAAAAAACAAATTTTAGAAATTGTTTTTGTTTTAAATGTAATTTTCTATGCGAACGTTAACGTGTGACATTGTGGGCCTGGCTGTTGGTCACACTTATTTAATATTTGACCAAATAAGCGTAACCCCTATTTTTGTTAATAGTTAGTAAAACTTAACCTGGTATTACCCCCAATTTCACAAAGTTCAGTTATAATTAACTATTATATTGTTAACTGGAAGCAGTGTTGCCAGTGGATTTTTCGGAAAAATACCTACACAGGCTAAGAAAAATCCGACTTTTTCCTACAAGTTGAAAAGATTTCCCCTTCAAAAAATCCCTACGCATTATTGTCAATAAAAAAAAGAAAAATACCATAGTTTTAAAAAATAAATTTTATTCGAATACATATGTACATATATTAAAGGTTTGACAAAAAATAAGTACAAAACTAAAAAAAATATGTACATTTATGCAATAACCAAATTTTGACCCAGTACCACACGATTGCGAATGTTGTGCTTTTTACGAAAAAAAATTTTCGGGTCATTTTGGAATAAAAACCTTACCCACAAAAATGACTTTGTAATATTTTTCAAATAAAAAAGTACATTAGTTTTGAATAAAAATTTTAAAAATGTTATTAATAACTAAAAGTGAAAAGTGTTGTTTGATTAATAACTAAAAAAGTAAAATCAAAAATGTTGTTTAATTATAACATATTGACTGAAAAAAAATATTTGCGTTTTTTGGATAAATAAATAAAAAACTAAAATATTTGATTTCCAAACTTTTCCGCGTTTTGTGGGTGAACTTTTTTTGAAACTGCGAAAAAGTAATACCATTTTTTAAATAATTTTCAGTGGTCTATTCAACTAGTTATGCCAGGGCCATTTTGATATTTGCAAAAAATGTAAAAAAGTTATGACCCTAATGTACATATGAACGTACTTTTAATTAAATTCAATTAAATCTTTCAACATTGAATGATATCTTAGAAAAAACATATACATACATACACATAATTGTCGGCAACTTTTTAAGCCACAAACAACTCTGGCCATACAAGTATATTTTAATGCGATTTTAGGGAAAACAAAATTTTTCAACATTATTGGACAAGAAAATATCACAAAAAATTTTTTTTCTGCATTTATTTCATAAATGATGCGATATGACGAAAAATCCCTACATTTTGGAGATTATTACAAATCTGTCCGATTTTCCCTTCGCTGCTATTTTAGTATCAAAAATACCTACAGGTAGGGATTTTCCCCTACTTCTGGCAAAACTGACTGGAAGTTAAAGTAATAGTTAGTTTTAACTGAACTTGGTGAATTATCACAAAATAAACTAATTATAATTAGTTTTTTGCTATGTATGGTAGTATAATTATACTAATAGACATATCAAAAAACTGTTAATTGTAAGATGTAGTATTATAATCAAAATAAATATTGGAATTAAAGGAGATGATTATTTAGTTTGCTTGTTGGTACCGTTTTTATATATACATATATATATATATATATATATATATGTATATATAAAGATCTTCCTGGTTAATAAAATACCTTGTAAGTAAAATTAGAAGTGATTAAAAAAAATCCAGAGCGTTCTGGCAAAGTTTTAGTTCGGCTTAACGTTTACCAATCATTGTGCATTGTAACGGTGACACTATTTATCAACGAAAAAAGAACATTTCGAAGTTATTGGATAGGTAATATGATATAAGCAAGAAGAACTACTGGTAAAACACTTACTGCCTGGCCCACAATGTCGACAAGAACATTTCTTTCGCATATTTAAATTGAAAACAATAATAAAAAACTAAAATTTGTTTTTGTTTTCAACATAAATTTACGAAAGAAATGTTCTTGTCGACATTGTGGGCCAGGCACTTATTTTTTTGTATATGAAAAATCAAATAAAATATACCTAGAAGGATTTAAAATTAATAATAGTTCGGTATTTATAACAATTTATTTTTAATCAGAAGTTCAATATTTTCATATTAAAAATATAAAATAGGATATTTTCGTGTTTGTACTAAAATTGTCTCTTTTAAATAAACATGAGAATTAAAAATAAGGCAAAATATTATAAACTTAAATTTTCCGGGTTTTACCAGGAATTTTTAAATTTATTTTTGTTTACAAACCATCTCCTGAAAATTTCGAATAGGATAGAACAAAAATCAGCCGTTCTCACGTGATGCGATTACGTGTATGGACCGGTTCATTTACATATACAGATAAAGAAAAGATAGATAGATGAAGAAAACAGAGTTCTTCGAGTTTTTACTAAAATTTTCTCTTATAAATAAAAATGAGAAGTAAAAAGGAGGCAATATATTAAAACTTAAATTTTCCGGGTTTTACTAGGAATTTTTAAATTTATTTTTCCTTACAAACCATCTCCTGAAAATTTCGAATCGGATAGAAATAAAAAATCAGCTAAATCGCTCCAGCCGTTCTCACGTGATGCGATTACATACATGAATTGAGTGAAATATTTTTGTTCGCGCACTCAAAGCCGGCAGACACAAACAAAATTCTACATACTTCATTATTGTTTTATTTCCAATATTTTTTCATTGAAATAATCAAAATGTTTCATCTATATTTGATCCTCTAATGTTATTCTTTTCTCCACTTCACACCCGATTAAAATGTTAAATTTTTTGTAAACACTGAAGCCCATTGATTTAAATCATTAATACAGAATACTAACTGCAAAAATTGTTTTCATAACTAATGGTAAAAATACATCTTCTTTGCGTGCAATTCTTTTTAATTTAAAGTAAGAGCAGCCTCAGGCATTGAAATGTGTTGTGACTCTAGACGACGAATATATTTATGAAATATAAAAGCTTGGCTATGTACCTAAAGTAACCACAATTCAGCACATGAACCATCCAAATAATTTTTGCAATATCATCGGGCACCTTTGCTGAGAGAAAAAATTTTATTTAATGGCACGAACAATTGAAGCACAGCCGCGAACGTTTTAAGGTTCAAAATAATAATTTTTCAGGAGTGCAAAAAAACGTTTTTTACATGCAGGATTATTAAGTCCCAATCCATATTATAAAACCTTTGCTGCGAAACACTTGAGTTTGTTGATAAAAGGGGAAAGACAAATGGAAAAGTGCAATTTGTTTCATGTACAAGCAGTTTTTGTAAGTTTGTTATTAAAAAAAGATGCTTTAAAACAAAATGTGTATTCTATGGACACGAACGCAGTTTCAAAAGAGAATTGAAGAAAGTTTTTGCAGCAAATGTTTCATAATATGGATGAGGACTAACTTACAACGTTCTTCCACTGGCTGACTCTTTGTATGCCATTTTGAAGACGTTAAGGTGCATAATTTTGGTTGATTTGATGTTTAAACTGTGTAAGAGAGTAGGGTTAATGGTTATCTGCAAAAAAAAGTTTTTTCAAAAAGTGGCTTTTAAAACGTTATTCGCGGCTGTGCTTCAATTGTAGAATTAACTCTAACGCTGGCATTAATGTTAAGCAACGTGTTTTGCTGTATTGATGTTGAAATTTTGTGGTTTTGGGAAAATAAAATTTATAGTTTTTAAGCTTAAAGAAAAAAGTCGTAATTTAACAAAATGACAATTCGCTAAAAAAAATAATCTACAGTCCTCATTTTTGAAAAAAAATCTGCAAGGACATCGTATCAAAATAAAGGACAGTCCTCTTAAAAAAAGGATGGTCACCGTATGCATTGTGCAAAGCAATTATTTTACTTTATTCTTCTTACCAAAAAAAAAAACAGATAAAATCATTAAAAAAATATATATTTACAATAGAAAATCCGAGATTAAGATTTGAATATCTAAATAAAACCGTCTTTAACAAACATGACACTTAAGAAATACATTTAAATATTTCTACTATACTTAAATAATAACTTCCCCCTTTGTTTAAGTGGCTTCAATTAAATAGACTTTTTTGTTAATTTTTTTTTATCTACTGTCAAACAAAATTAAATAATTAGTAACCAAAATTTAACGTTTCGATAACATTGAATATATTATTTACATTATATGAATCATTTTTGGGCCAATATTTCAATATAGACTTCTAATTTCACCGCCACCTTTTTTAATGTATTATTAACAAAATAGGAATTTCAAATAAATAACAACAAGTAGATGCAATGAACGGTATTGTAAATTACCCTAAATTTTTTAATGATAAAAAACCGGCATTAGTTGGAAAAACGTCAGGGTAAATAAATAAAAATTAAATGTTTTGTTGTTATAAATGCAATATTTTTTTTTTTATTTAGAACAATTTGAAAATAATTAATAAAAACACTAACATTAAAGTTTAAATGCCATTTTGTGCGCTTAATATGAACATTAGGGCGGGTCGATTTTTTATTTTTTAAATCGTATAGCAAAAACGTTAAATAAATAAAATTCTAAGAAAATTCTCCGAAGAAACCATATATCTAAAATAAAATCCTAATCCGCACCTCTCGACTTGAAAATGTATATGCCCGCTTTTGCCAAAAAAATAAATGTTTGAAAAAATAACTTTTTCCAAAAAGAAATCGAATTTTCTGAATAAAATTGTTTAGTAAGGTAGTTGTTTTGCACTGTATATTTTTCTACACTCAGAATTTTTGTACATTAAAAAAAATAATCCACCCAAGTAAGAAAATTTTCAAGTCGAGATGCGCGGATTAGGGTTTGATTTTAGACCCATGGTTTCTTCGTAGAATTTTCTTAGAATTTTATGTAGATTACGTTTTTGCTATACGATTTTTAATTTTTTTTTCATCCATACAAATCAAACCGCCCTAATGTACATTAGGGGTGGAATAGTGTTATATGGAAATCTTTAACAGCAAGATTTTGATACGCTAGAACCCCCAATTTTGTGAAGTTTGTAAAATAAACGCAGGAGCCAAAAAATGAGGGGGTGGGATAGGGGGAAAATGGCTCCTTATTCCGCAATGAAATTTTCATTAAGAAAAGTCAAATTTTTTTCAAATATGCGCAGTCGTTTTAGAAACATTTTTTTTTTTTTTGGAAAAAAAAACTTTTTTTTTATTAAAATTTGTTTTAAAATTCATAAAAATTTTTTTCCAGACGTATAAAAAACGAAATTACAAACAAAACAAGCCATAAATGATTAAACACTGTTGGCCACTTTTGATTTTATTCCCAAAAGTAAAAAAAAAAATTAATTAATTTAAGAATTTCATAAAACGCAATATTTGTATGGGAGCCCCCCTAAGAAGTGGAGATAAGGGGCAAGTATGTCTCGAGAAAATGTTAAGGACAAAAAACTAATAGAAGTCGGTCATAAATTTTATCCCACTAGGGGCGACTCCTGGGCATTTATGGGACTTTTTCTTCAATATATTTCTAGTCTGCATTGAACATTTTGTATGGGAGCCCCCTTAAGGAAAGTATATAGCGGGTAGGTATGTCAGAAATAAATGATTGGGATGCAAAATAAAAAAAAAAAAAATTTGTTTTTAAAACGACTGCGCATATTTAAAAAAAAAAACTAAAAATTGCAGAATTTCAATAAAATAAGTTTTTTCAATAAGCTAAAGCGTTTTTGAGTTATGCGAACATATGTTGCGCAACTCCTCCATTTTCGAAATTTTTGTATGGGGACCACCCTAATGATTAAAGATGGAGACTAGGTATGTTCTGAAAAATGCTCGGGTAGCAAAAATATTGGGGGTCCGTCACATATTCGACTCCTCTCGGGGCACTCTGTGGCTAGACAGGGCGGTGGCGGGTAATTTTATAAAAAATAATATTTAGTATGGGAGCCCCCTTAAGGAGCACAGATAGGGGGTTAGTATGTTAATAAAAAATGTAGGTGGGGAAATATAAATGGGAGTCGGTCTTACATTTTACCCCTCTAGGAACGACACAGGGACAGTTGTGAAGCTTTTTTTGGCTTTTGTATCGTTTTCCCATAGCTTTGACCCCGGTGAGGAGCCATTTACCCCCTTCCCACACCTCTAATTTTTTGGCTCATGCGTTTTTTTAAAAACTTTACAAAATTGGGGGTTCTAGCGTATCGAAATCAAAAAGTCGTGCACTATTGCACCCCTCATGTACATGTCTGTGGCATTTTGACAAAACAACTTAAGTCGAGATAAGATAGCAAAAAAGTTTTTAAAAAAACTCTGTGAAAAAATCATTTTTATTAAATAATAAAATAAACCAAAATGAAAGAACATTTTCGCTTATAACACAAAACTTTAAAACGTAAACAGAATTGTTTTTTGAATAAAAATTCGTATGATTATCAACATTTTTTCCAATTTTTAAATTTGACTTAAGATGTTTTGTCAAAATGCCACAGATATTATAAAAATTCATCCAATACATACTTATTTAAATGAACAAATTTGTTTAAATATTTTAAAAACTCCTAATAATATGCTTTACATTTTGCTTTTAATTACAGTCCCACGAATCCGATGAATTACGTTTTGATGTTGTGGTCAATAATTATAATAACTGGTGTTTACGTGCAGATACACCCGAGGATCGTATGCACTGGGTAGAAGTATTATGTATGTATAAGGAAGACAGTACTAGTACGGATACAACATCATTAAGACGTCATGGCAGTACAATGTCATTACAATCAAACACAGTCTCAGTGGCCAGTGGCAGCAGCTTGAAGAAGACCCAACGTAATCTCAAGGAGAAAGTTGGAGAAATTGAAACGTTCAAGGATATTTTATTTGGTCAAATAGAAACCTTGCAAAGGTAATTTAATATTAACTTATGAATTTTTAATAATTTATGTATTTCTTAGTTTAGTTCAGTTAATATTTTTTTAAATTTAAATCGATTGATTGTTTGCAGATACTTTGATGCATGTGCGGAAGCAAATAAACACACAGATATACCATTGGATTTGGGCGACGGTTTGAAACCAATTGATTTTAAGGTAAATTTTAAATTTCTTATAATTTATTTATTATGTTACTCTAACAACTTGTAAAACATTTGTTTAATTTCCTTAATTTTTTGTGCATTTTTTTATTTTCAGGGTGAATCGATAACTTTTCGCGCCACTACATCAGGTGTTTTAAGTACTTTACAGCATTGTTTAGAAATCATTGCCGAAAATGATGAGATTTGGAAAAAGAAATTGGAGAAAGAAATTGAAAAACGTAGAAAAGTTGAAGAACAAAGTCGTAAAACTAAAGAAGAAATAGAGAAATTGAAACGTATTTCGTACCCGGGACCTGATTTGGAGGTTAGTGTTCCATTTGTTTTTATTATCTTTTGTAGCAACACGACTTTAAATTTATGCTGGGAGTTTATACAAAATGTACGGTACTCTAAGCTAAAAAATATATTTTCTGTCTTCCCATAAAACATTGTATAAATAGTCTATACTTTTTGAGTTTAAGCCCCTAAAACAGTTAAAAATAATTTCAAGAACTTGTTTCACTACAAAACTACCAGTTAGTACATTAATCAACTCAGAATATATTACGGTACAAATCTATTTTCGCCGGTCGCGTAAGTAAAAAGAAGTAAACACAGCAAAACTGGCAGTAAATTTCATAAAGAATTATTAAGTCATAAAACATAATTTTCATCGGCTGCTTTCATGACATGGTTGGAAGAGAAAATTAAAACAAATCAATTGTCTCATAACTCGTTATTTGGTAGATGATTTTTAAATTATTTATTTAATAAATGTAAAGCCTTTGTCTCAGTTTAGTGCATTGATGCCCAGCCCATACCATAATTGTGGAAATTAATTCACACACATTCTTATGCTTTATCATTTAATCATCAATTATCCAGCGACGAGTGCGGCGGATGCTTACATATTTATTATATTTTTGTTTGTTTGTTTTTTTTTTTTCAAAAAAAGTCGTTTATTAAAAAGACTTCGGCGGTAACGTAATAGCTGTGGCTATTTTTCAAATGGCAAGAAAAAAGTTTAAATAATGTCAGTTTAAAGGTTAATTTTGTTCTTTAATTTAGAACGGACTTAATTTTGCTGATGGCATTCTCTCTGTGTGCTATGCTGTCCTTCTCAAAAGCAAGTCATGATCCAGGTAATCATTTGCTAGAACTGCAATTTGTATGCAAATGACCGCATATGGGGCTTTAGTAAAAACTTACCTTTTTATTTCCTTAAACACTTTACCTAACTTTAAAAATATATTTTAATACAAATTTTTGAAAATTTTATATGCAAAATTTCTAAACTCAAGTTACAGGGATTCACACACATACATAAGAAACTCCTTTGTTTTTACCGAGCGACTAAGTTCTTGGGAAATTTTCAAGATTGTCTGTTTAAAAAATATGTGAAAATTGGACGAAATAGAGTTTTAACACTGATAAATGTTCTATTTGTGTTTTTATAACTAAGGAAATTACTACAAGTAACTTTTATGCAAACATCTGTCTGTTTTCATGTTGGTTAGGGTTAATTCCGAATCGAGTGCAGCTCCAAAACAGAGTCCTCTGCCGACCAGCGTTGCCGTTGGAAATTTTCTAAGAGGGTCACAAAAAAAAGGGATTCCCCAATTAAGGGTTCACAAAAGGGGTATTTATACGTAAAAAGGGTTAGGTTTTTATAAGCAGTATTTATCAATAAAGGGGTTGCAAAAAGTGCATTTTAGAGAAAAAATAAGACCAAGCCATTTATAAATAAAAAAGGTTTATTTCATGCAGGTAGGTTAGCTGGTAGTGAGCTAGTCTTTCAGTAAAAGTGTTGCGGGTTCGATTCCCGCCAGAGACTCTGGTCTGCTGTAGACAAGCGTTGAGCTTCGCGGGATTAGCTTATGGGGAGAAAAAAAGTTATTCAACAAATAAAATGCAAATATGTGCGTATATGAAATCTGTTATAAGGGAAATTGTACTTTACTACGGTAATATAAATTTTGAAGTCGTAAAAAAATGTTTTACTTTTTATGAATCTTTGTTCTATGATTTTGTTATTAAATCTTCATTTGAAGTCCATTCTTCAAGTTTAGTTTCGAACTAATTACGAGACGAAAGCATGGAATCGCAAGTTCCTACCTTGAGGCTGTTCCAAAGTTTATTTTTAAGCAATGCCAACTTTGGGGTAAAAAAAAATAAATGCAAAGGATTTATTTAAATTTGAGTAAATATTTTCGTTAAATTTTTTTAAATTTCCGAACTCGAACTAAAACTTTTCTGCATTTGTCTTCTCTTAATCTTACTTTTCTTTACCTTTAATTTGCTGACAAAAGCCTCTGCTTTAAAAATTATGTCTTAAATTCGAAAATAATTTCAAGATAATAAGGGTATTCACGTCACAAGTTGCACCCTTGCAAAAAAGCAAAAGTGCAAAAACATAACAACAACCACAAAGACAATTATTTACGCACAACTAATTGTCTGTATGGTTGTTGTTATATTTTTGCACTTTTGCTTTTTCGCAAGGGTGCAACTTGTGACGTGAATACCCCCAATATCTTTCTTGGATTTAATAAATACGGATTTTAAAAATCGAGTCTGGGAATTTAGTTCTAATGGTGAGTAACATTTATTATATAAATTTTCATATTATTTCGAATGTGTTGTATACATTTTCTGTACAATTAACTTCATTGCTAGCCAAAGGCTCGTAACAGAAATATACAAACAAAAATTCTGATAATGCATAGAAAATATTCCTAGAAAATATTAAAGGAATAAGACTACTAAAGTATGAAAGCTTTATAAATTTGACTTAGAATACACACTCGAAATAATATGAAAATTAAGGTTTTAAAAATCTTAAAAACAATATTGTGATATAATTTGAAAAATGGTTTAAAATAATGCAATTGGGTACTTTAAAAAAGGGCATAAAAGTGGCAAGAGACCTAAAAAGGTTCAAAGTTGCCACTTTAAGCCAACGATGTGCATATAAAATCTGCTTGCGACATTCCGCTTACAAAAGCTGTTACAGCAGTGTTGCCAAAAAAGAAATGTAAGTGCTATTACTTGAAAGGATAAAAAAGTAGCACGAAATAGTTAAAAATTATACAAAAGAATAATTTAAAAAAAGGGTCATAAAAGGTATCAATAGTGTCGAAAAAATATCAAATTGATACTTTAGTATCACAGCGGTAACGCTGTTGCCTTAAAATCACAGGTATCAATCTTTTTTTTACTAAATTGCCTAATGATATGCTTTATTATTTAATTTCAATATCCATAAGTTTAAATATATGTTTTGTTTTTTGTTTTGTAGTATGTATTCTATTATCGTTTTTAGTTCCCAGAATAAAAATGAAGTACTCTGCTATTATCTATTGATTAAATATTTTGATTACAACTCCAACTAAACCATTTTCAACTGCGAAATATAATCTTATATTAACTGCATTTTTCATCAATAACAAATTTTTAATGTGACACGTTAAAAGGTTTTTAAACACCCAACAAAACAAATGCAATTAATTATTACTTTTTAAAAAGTACACACAAAATCCATATTAACAAACTTAACCGTTTGACTATTTAGGAAAGTCCTTCCAAAAGAAAATCAAGCTGTTAAATATAACTTATTGAGCTATTAAATCTAATTATACATATGTCTGTCAAATTCTAGGTGTATCTAATTTGTATAGTATACATAGTAATTAAATTATGTATGTACTAATACAAAAATGGTTCTTTAGAAAAAAAACATTATCTATTTTTGCTATCTTGAATTGTTATAAACATGCAAAGTTGTTTTGAAATTTTTTTAATTTTTTTTATATCATATTTTAATACAAAATAAATTTTGATTTTTTTTAAACAAAAATCTATTTAAATTGAAATTCAAATTGGCAATTTTACATACATTCCGTTTTATACAATGTGCATCTTAAATACGAGTATAATAAAATGATTTATTTTCTTCAAACAAACATTTTAATATGTAGAACACTGACCTGTTAACAACAAGTGCATTGTCCACAAAAATATACGACATTATTTCCTCATTTGGTTCATTGACATTTTCTATGGCCAATAGACAGAAAAAGAAACAAAAGTTAAGTGAAAGCTTAACTAATGTAATATGGGGGGTGGTTTTCAAAAACAAAAAGTATATCTATATAATTATGGTGCCGTTTCAAAGCTTATGAGTGGCTAAGAAGGTGTTGTGTGCAGGGAATTGAATTTATTTCTAGTCATAATACAGTGTAACTAAAATATTTCATGACAACAGATGATAGAGGTATACCGAATTTTTCAATTCACAAGAATATGATAAGTTTAGTTGAAGTTCAAGTTTTATTATTGCTTAAATTGTGTTTGCTATTGTGATCAGATTAGAAGATTTTTGACGTTAGTTAACTATTATTTAATATAAAATTAAAATCTAGGGAAATATCTTAAGTTGTATGCGACATTATGGCGCCAATCTCAAAAATCTTTAAAAAGTGTCAAAAATCGCGCAGTCTTAACGCCTAAAGCTAACAAGTTAAAATAAAAATTGATTCACTAAGAAGGAATTTTTGGAAATTTTAATGTTTAATGAGTATAAATGGTAAAAACGTGTAAATTCGCTAAAAAAAAAATACAAATATAAGGTTGGTACTTTGGAAATTCAAACCTTAAAGGGGGGAAAATCGTACCTATTCTTGGAACTTTGTTTTACATCACATTTTGCAGCATTTATTGACATATTAAATTATAGGCTCCGACTATAATATGGAAATTGTTGACACTTCAACGGGGACAAAAAAGTAGCAAAAACGGGAAATTAAATTTCTTCTTATACTTTTCAGTTCTGCCTGTGTTACTTTTTGAATTATCTATAAAATTGAACTTAGAAACAGTAAAAAAAGAATCTAAAACTAGAACATAAACTTTGGCATATAATTATGTCCACGAAAGAAAAGGAGACGCTTACAAAGTAGCGGGCTTAATGTTAGTATAATTTATTTCCAAAAGTTCACAAAAGTAAGAACGTTTTTACATACTGAATTTTTAAAACGCCAATAAGATTATAAAGGGTATAAATAAGTTTGTCATTGCGTTTTTAATTTATACAATTCTAGCATTACCCGATGCGCCTCGTTCCCCCCATTTAAATAAAAATAAGTTAAATACAGTGAAAACTCTACTAACGGACACCTCCCGTAGGCGATCACCTCTATAAAACGGACAACTTTCCAAGTCCCTTTGTTTTCAAAGTGTTGTTAGAACAAATTACTCTCTGTTAGACGCACACTCCCATGGACGGACACCTTTTTTCTGTAAAACACCTCCAAAAGACGGACAAAAATTTTAGCAAATACGAAAAAAACATACATAATATGTACATTCATGTATAAAAATTACCATTCTCTTTGCACTTAAGCCACAGCAGCACTAGACATACATTTTAAGTTGTGTGATTCCCCTTTTTCCTATCATTGGCAGTTTGTTGTGTGGTTTTCTATGATGTTTTTTAAGAGAGTTCATTTAAGAGTAGGTGTTGATTGAGTTAGTCTGAGTTCATACGGCTCTTTCTTTTTTGAAAAGATTCTTCCTTTTTCTTCTTTGAACATGAATTGGTGTTCAAATGATTCATGTCATGTCGACGCCATGTTTTTTATTTTGTATAGTCGTGCGTATGAAAACAAAAACAAAATTAAACAACGAATGAAAAAGCAAAACGTAAAGACAGTACAGGCATGTGTGTACTCGTTTATTTTCCCCTCGCCCCTCTCGCCTTTAAAGTAACAATCTTTTCAATAAAGAAAGAGCCGTATGAACTCAGACTAAAGTGTTAATAACAATTTATCGAAGAATTAAAAGAAAAATTGAAATTATAACTGTTTAAGAACAAGAAAAACTTTCAGTACGTAAAATTGCAAAAAGGTATTGTAACAAAACAAAACGTGCTTAATTACATAAAAATATATTTTTTAAGATTGATTATTGGGGAAACTCAGTCAGAGAGCATTCTAAAAGACAAGGAACATCTTAGAGCCAGATGGCAACCTGGATACTACATTAATCATTAAAAGAATTGTCTTTCGACAAAAGATTCGGAATTTGTGTAATGATTGGTTTGCAATTGCCAGAAGCAAGAATTTGCCTTCAGAAATAATATCAAGTAATTCAGAAGAGGATGTTGCAGAGCAAGAAATTGATCAAATTAAATCGATAAAAGAGGCCCTAGCACAGATTGCACTTTTAAACGCTTTTGCTTTAATGATTTTTTAACATATATATCCTGACCTTTTTAAATGAACTATCCCGAAGGCGGACACTTCCCGTTAACGGACAAATTTGCTGTGACTTTCGGTGTCCGCCTACGGGAGATTTCACTGTAGTATAAAATTTAGATAATTTTACTGTTACCGTTCTACTGATATACAGAAAGAAACCTATATTGTGCTTAAATTGAAGGTGTCATGACCATTTCTCTAATCCAGCCAACTTTTTGACAGACATTTTGTAAAGAATACCAAGCTATTTGTTGCAAATTTAAAAACTTTTACATACTGCGACCATTCCCTAGATATAAAGAAATCTAAATTGTCTTTGTATAGGAGGTACCACGCTCACTTCTCCAATGTAGCTTACTTTTTGATAAATACTATGTGTTGATAACGAAGCTAAATATTTGTACAAAATCTTAATTTTTTCTTGTAACCGTTCTCCAGATCACTGTTATTTACACTATCTTTGTAATGGAGGAGCCACTCCCACTCCCACTTCTCCAATCCAGTCCACTTTTTGGTCGATGTTGTGTACTGATAACAAAGTTATTTGTTTTAAATTTGAAAACTTTTCTATAACCATTCCCCAGATATGGAGTTATTCATATTGTTTTTGTTTGCGGGGGGTGCCACGCCCACTTGAAATTTTACAAATATTTATAGCCTATGTTAAGTAATTTAACCCATTTTATCCTCTTAATATTTAAATTTCCAAAAATCTCTCTTCCGTGGATCTATTCGTTAGAGGACTTATTCGCTGTCCAAATTTCATGCCTCTTACTTCAGCCGTTTGGGCTGCGCGATGATGAATCAGTCACTTGACTAAGTCATAAATTTTATTCAAGATTTGCGTCCTATCCACAAAATAAGGAGTCTATTTTATTTTTTTGGCTCATGCTTTTGTAAAAATTAATTGCTCCCCCTGCACCTACCCGCTTTACTTTATTTTAAAAGGTGTAGTTTACCATAAGAGTGGTTCCTACAAGGCTTTTGTCTTTAGATATGCGGTATTTAGTTTTTTTGTTTTTAATTTTATAGCTTACCATAATAGTGGATTTAACCACGTTTGAAGACTCTTGCTATAATAGAACTTCAGTTACGCGATGTTTAATACATGCATTCTATTGTGGGTATTACTCCCCCTGCGCCTACCGCCTTTATTATTATTTTATATTTAATTCAAGAAAATGAGTGCAGTGACTAGATATCCGATACTTAAAATTGGCATCCTATGGAGGGTACCACTTCCCCTGCCCCTATCGAAACTTGATGTTTCTGTTAAAATTTCATGAAAATCGGTTCAGTAGTTTAAGAGTCTATAAGCCGACAAAAAAACACAAACATTTTTTTATTTTTTATATATATAGATTGATCTTAGACCTTATTCTGGGCTCTTATGATTAGTGAAGTTGATTTAACGATGTCCGTCTGTCCGTGTGTATGTTGAAATGGGTTTTACGAAGACCCCAAATATGATGGGGGGGACTATGTTGTTATATTTGGGGGGGTGCTTTAAAACCATGGGAGATAAGGCCATGATGGCTTTATTGCTCAATTGAATGGGAGATAAAGCCATAATGGCCTTATTGCCCAATCATTGAGAGGTATAGCCAAATAGGAAATGAGAGATATAGCCATATTTTTTTTTCGCAAATGTGAGATAAAGTCATATTTTTCCAGAATATTGTTACTTTACTTTAGTGTTTCCGGGAAAAGTAATTTTTTTATTCTTGTAACGCACGCAGGAAAACTTTATTCAGCGAAGCCACCTGCCGTGTCCTACTGGAGGAGAAAACCCTTAAGCGCGGCCGCAGGCCGCCACGCAGAAAAACTTTAGTATGCGAAGCCAGATTCCAATACTTTACTTTAGTGTTTCCGGGAAAAGTCATTTTTTTATTCTTGTGACGCACGCAGGAAAACTTTATTCAGCGAAGCCACCTGCCGTGTCCTACTGGAGGTGAAAACCCGTAAGCGCGGCCGCAGGCCGCCACGCAGAAAAACTTTAGTATGCGAAGCCAGATTTCAATACTTAACTTTTGTGTCTCCGGGAAGACTCTTAATTATAAAAATAAGAAAACTATTAATCAATGTAAAATGCAAAAGTTCTTCAAAACTGAAATGAGAGATAAAGCCATTTTCTAATATCGCTAATGTGAGCTAAGGCCATGATGGCTTTATCTCCCATTCAAATGAACAAAAAAAAAAATAAAAGACTTTATCTCCCTTTTGAATGAGAGATAAAGCCATCATGGCCTTATCTCCCATGGTATTAAAGCACCCCCTATTATATTTATATGTCACATATACTCCGTTAAAGTTTGCTAGTGAAATTCAGCCAGATCAATCTTTACTTGACAGAGATATTAGCAAAAAACCTCGGCTGCCTCTAATTTTACTCATAAATCCCTTGTTGTTGTTGTTGTTTTTTCTCTATATCTGAAGAATGGCAAGAGCCAAAGTTTCCAAATTAGGTAGAAGCATCTTGGTTATCAATATACAGTATAACCCGGTTAATTACTTCACGCTTAAATGCCTTTATGCTTATTTACCTTGAGTTTTAAATCCTCGTATTTTTTCTTCCATTTTTTAAACAAAAATACACGTTTAATTGCCTTAAGCTTAATTACCCAATTCGGATAATTTCTTTAAAAATTAAACTCCCAAAAAAAAAAAAATTACACCTAAATTTCGTTCGTTTAATTGCCTCAGTACATACACAGCAAGTAATGCAACCAAGTTTACATGTTAATAATTTGAAAATATACACCAAAAATTTAAAAAAAAAATATGCTCAAAAAACAAAATATGGCTTATTTGAAATCAAAATATTCCACAATTTCATATTTGCATTAAAATAAACTTTATTCTGTGCTCACCAAAATAAAGTTACGTTATGAGGTTAGGATTCATATAAGAGTTATTCAATATTTAAGAGATATTTCGTCTTAAAGGGATTAAAGGAAAGATCTCTAAATTTTAAATTACATTAACCTTTAAAATGATAAAATGGCTTAAATATTTTAGGAATTGAAATTTGAATGGAAGCTTTTTGTTTAAATCTGAACCGATTCAACCATATTAAATTTGCAGTAAGATATTTTGGGTCAAATTTAATCTTAATACGAACATGGTTAAATGGGGACTATGTGATATTATAGACCGATTATCACAATTTACATAGTTTTCGTTCTTATGACAGTTAAAACGTATTTACTAAACTTTATCAAATTGTCTAAAAAATTCTACTTTTACTTTACGCACAAGGTTTACATGGACAGACAACCAGCCAGATGGAATAATTGACACGAAAAGATCACTTTAAAAAGTGTTTTTGATTCGATCGGTTTACTAAACGATGCGTCTAGATTTCTATGTATCAGCACAAATTTATATAATTGTCTTTTTCTTAATTTTTGCTTATATAGTTTGGAATAACATTTATCTTCACTAAAAACTTGCTTTGGCTTACAAGTGTAGAGTGAAAATTAAATGTATGTGGCGAAATTAAAGCAACAGAAAATTTATCTGTTTTGCAAATTGTTTTAAGCATTTTTTATTTGCTGAACATGCAAAAAAAATGCAGCAATAGCTAAAATGTGCAAAATATTCAAAAACAAATCGATACCAAAATTTATAAAGTTTAAAAATGGATAACTATATTATTTCTGCATTCATTGATTGCACAAGAAAAACCATGCAATTGTATATTTACGGGTTTCCTGATCATAAGTTTGTACATATGTATGAGTACGCTTTAGTTAGTAGGATATAACAGAACTGCTAAAAAAGCTTTACAGATAAAATTTAAGACAGCAAATACCATTGTTTTTTATTGCTATCTCTTTAGATTTAGCTGATACATGTAAAAATTCTTGTCAACTTTTTTTCATACATCAAAGCTAAAATAAAAACGTTTAATTACCTCACTGAGGGATTTAAACGTATTCGCTTAATTACCTCAATGAGGTAGTTAAACGAATTCTTATAATTACCTCAACGAGGTATTTAAGCGTTTTCCTTAAAATGCCTACCCCGCATAATTACCCAGAAATATTGGCATTTTTGGCGAACTAATTATCCGTGGAATACTGTATAACCTCTCTAAAAAATGTGCCGGATTAGAGAAGTGTGCGTGGTACTTCCGATACAAACACATTATAAATTTCTTTATAACTAGATAACGGAAAGAGCCAACGTTTCCAAATAAGGAACGAACAGCTCAACACACAACATCCCACAAAATGTGGGCTGGATTAAAGAAGTGAGCGTGGCTCAAAATAGTTTATGTTTAGTATATCAAAAGAACGGTAAGAAAAATATTGCCCAAATTTGGTACACATAGCTAGGTTATTAATAAAAATATGGGCGGGATTGGAGAAGTTTGCGTGGCAACTCCCGTACAAAGACATAGATTTCTATATATCTGGATGACTGCAAGAGCCAAAGTATCAAAATTAGGTACAAGCATCTTGGTTATCAATACACACAACATCCGACAAAATGTGGGCGGGATTGGAGAAGTGGGCGTAGCACAAAATAGTTTATGCTTATATCTAAAGAACGTTAAGAAAAATATTGTCTATATTTGGTACACATAGCTGGCTTATTAATACAGAAGCTCTTTAAAAATGTGGGCGGAATTGGAGAAGTGGGCGCGGCGCCTACCATACAAATACACAGATTTCTATATATCTGGAGGACTGCAAGAGCCAAAGTTTCAAAATTAGGTACAAGCATCTTGGTTATCAATACACACAACATCCGACAAAATGTGGGCGGAATTGGAGAATAATTTATATATAATGAACGGTATTTTCATAACTTTCTGTTCTTATCGCACCATGGTGAAGGGTATATAAGATTCGGCATAGCTGAATGTAATACTCTTGTTTAAAATTTAAATCATTTCGTACACCTTCTCTATGTTGTTTTTATGTTGTAATTAAAAATGATCCTATTAACTGTAAGTTCTTCTTTTCACTATTCGCTTCTCATTTTTATTAGCAAATATGCAAAATAACTTTAACTCAAAATCAAACTAAAATTGTTTGGTTAATAATTCAGTTTGTTGTCATCATTTAAAGCGTTAACAACGTTTTAACGCCCCAAAAAATAAAACGAACCGAATTCGTATAAACAAAACGTGATTAAGTTAATAAAAAAATTTGAATAAAAAGCTGCAATCACATAAATATTATAAATACGCCATAAGTGTCTTCAAGCCAATATTCTGTGATTTAAAGAATTTAAGAAAAAAAAATTAATAATTTTGAAATTTAAAGAAATTTTTAAAAAATTTAGAATTGTTTTGAACAATAATATTGTATTCAAAATGCCGTCTATACGTTATATGTTCAAAGGATTACAAAATAGTAGTAAAAAGCGTTTGGTAAGTTTTATTATCAGTAAAACAAAGTAACCGAACTTTTATTTGTTATTGAAATTCTAAAAGGAAATACATAATTCTTTAAAGTCATAAACAATTTACATGAGATTTGTGTAAAACGTGCTGCACATAAAATTTTATTTGTATTTAACATTTGGTTCTATTTTTATTGAGTAACTTTTATGGCAAAAGGAAAGATTGTATTTCCTTTTTTAGATACTTCAGTTTCTTTTCTGCCTTGTTTAGTAATAGAGATGTGCGATTAATCGATTAATCGAACTTGTTGATTATAAAAATCTAAAAATACAACTTTTAAAATCGTTAAGTTTTTCAGGAGTTTGGACTGAATAAATCAGAAGTAAGCAATAAAAAGCCAGTTTTAAAATATACAAAAATTAAGATTTTAATAAAAAATTCAAGAATAGTTACAAGGATTCTGCGAGGAACTCTAAAATCTTTTATTACATTTTAAACGCTATAATATTGTACTGCAGCAATGAAATTTAATTTCTTTTAAAGTGACATATAACCTACAGAGTAGCTTTGGGGAAAAATTGTGCCATTAATAATTGATCAAAATTACAATACAATTTAAATAGAATTTCGATCGACATCGAATGTCATCATTTTTCTTTACTTTTTGGGTAAAGTTTGTGAAAATGAGAGTAAGAATAAATTGCTCTCATAAAAAGGACAAAAGAACACAAAACAAATTTGTAAACAAAATGTAGAAAATCAAAGTTTTCTAATACAAAACCTTTTATTAAATATACTATTTTTTAAATTCTTTCATTAAACACCATTTTTTTGTTTGCCTTTTATTTTGTTTATGCTTTAACAGCTGTTTAATTATTTACGCAAGTTGCACGAAGAAAAATGTCTGAGCCATGATGAAATAAAGCGGCCTATACACTTGCAATGTTATTGTAAATTATATTCGCCATATTATTTCCATTTTGTCCTATATTATGCAATAAGTCGCACAATGGTTTCATTCATTCAATAAAATGGTGAACATAACCTATAGAAATAACACAAACAGCATTGTACAATAAAAATCAAAAGTATTATGATTGCTGGCAATACATTGTGCCACCTTCGAATATCACTTATACATTGGCGATATAATTGTACAATACGTAAAATTGAACAATTTTATTGCAAGTGTATGAGCCGCTTAAACAGGTGACATTTCTACGCCAGATGAAGATTTTTTTCTTTAATTGTAAAACATATTTAACTTAAATCGCTATTTTTAAATGTTAACATATATTTTTCGCCTTAGTCTTGCAAAGTTTATTTTTGATTTTAGAAAAACATTAATTGATTTTTGTTTGTTTTTTTTTTTTTTTTTGTGAAAGAAATATTCATTATATACCAAGGTATATTTACACAAGGTAAACTCGTTGGCCCATATGTTTGTCAGCTGTTTACCCATAGTTGGAACCACAACGTCAAATTGCGTGTATATGAGCCAAAATTTGTACATGTGTGCGTTAAATTGTTTTTGTTTTATATGAAGACAATTTTGACAACATGGTTCCTTTTATAGAGCAAAATGTCTACACTCCCAAATGAGTCTACCTTGTGTAAATATACCTTGTTATATACTAAAGTATATAAAGATATTTATATCAAAGTTCATTTTGATATCAAATTTATAAAACATTGTATGTCAAATGTTTATATTCAAATCATTATCAATTTTAATTTAAATGTTAAAATCTTACAATTAAGAACTTGATATCAAATGATAACGTCATTTCATAACAAAAGTTTAAATTCGTGTTTGTTGGGATACAATGATAGCTACTGAAACTTTGGTCAATAATACGAAAATATAGATACGAACCGTCTTTTTCTAGTTAAAAGTAGCCTGAATTAAGTTTTTTAGAAGTACGATTAGCAGTACTCAGGGTTTGACAGTATTTCAAATACAATATTTGTATTTTAAATACATTCGCAAAATGTATATTTTATTTTAAATACCTGTCGCACAAATATTTTGTTTTTCAAATACTTTTGGTCACAAAATAAAAATTTTTATAAAATACATTTAGGCCGGGTTTTTGAGATGTGGATTAAGTTTAAGCTTAGTTTAACGTAGTCTGAAACGGCGAAATGTGGTTTTTTATATTATTTCATTAAATACCAACATTTTAAGCAAAACTAAGATAAGTTCCGTCAAAATTTTGTAAACAAACTTGGTATACAAATCTGTTTTCAGATTAACTAAACCTATTTTAACTGAAATCTCAAAAACCCAGCCATACTATTATTAAATAACAAATAAGTTGTCTCCCAAATTAAGTTCTTGAGCCACTATGGACATAATTAATCAGCCATGTTCTGGAAATCGAATTCGAGCGAAATTGAAATCGTATTTCACAAAAATTCTCGTACTAGAAAGATTCACTATTTAGTAAAAAAAAGCACACAAATTTTTTGTGAAATAGGTTCAGAAGGCCCAAATCGGACGAAGTTTTAATAGAACGTCTTGGGAACAAGTTTTTATGGCCAAGTCGCACAAGATCAAACTCTATTTGTGATACTATACTAAAGGTTATAAAACGGCAATGCAAATTAAATAAATTATAAGTTGAGTGAGAATAACACTTCCTTGGCTATACAGGTATGTTATGAAAACCGATCGATTTTAAAAACGAACGTTTTTAAAAGGTGTGTTCTCAACTTATTATGTATGAATATTTTTTTTTTAAAATAGAGGAAATTTAACATACACAATACAAAATTTAAAAGGATATAGGCAGGTAATAAGAAAAATATATATTAAAAATTATTTGTAAGATTCTGAAAACGATATTTTCGGTTTCAAATAATTTCGTTTTTGAAATCGATTTCCATCACATACCTGATAAAGTTGGAACATTTAGAGGAATTCATAGTAGTTGTGAAACTATCTTCAGATTACATTTAGGGCAATAATTGTTATTTTGAAAAACCTTTGGCTATCATAGTGTCCGTTAAGACTAGATTAGATCGGCTTTACGTTAACAATTTAAGACATTTTTTAACGCAAGTTACGAAATGCGCAGGTTATCAGAGAACATGACGACAGATTTGACGCAAAGAATTCAAAATCTTACAACTTATGCCCTAGAGGAATACACTAAAAAAATTGTTTTATGTAGAAATATGGTTTTCCTTAGCCTTTTTCATTTATTTTCTAAAAGAGGCTGCTTGTTAAGTGCTAATGCTTGTTATTTAAGCCATTGTAAAAAATAATAAAATATTTATTTGAAAAAAGCCGCATTTGGGACGCCCAGATTTCTTTATTTTCAAATAAGCTAAACATGAGCCGTGCGCCAATAAAATCATGAAGTCTAATCGATGACTGATTATCAAAGTTAAATTGTATAACTTGGAAGCGTTGTTCAAGCTTTAATCTATTCATGATTTGCCAAAGTATATTCATTATAAATGTCGACAAGTGAGCGCAGTATGACGGTTCGCTAACACTTTCGTAAATTCTATCGGGTTTAAAAAACATCCTTTACATTTAAATAAATCTAGTGTTCATGAAAGGAAACACCTGTTTTGCTCTGGAACTGAATATGTATTACATATCTGTGGCATTTTGACAAAACAAATTATGTCAAATTTAAAAAGTTGAAAAAATGTTGTTAATCATACGAGTTTTCATTTAACGTTTTAAAAATTTTGTATTATAAACGTAATTTTTCTTCTTAAAGTATTTTGTATTAAGACCCGTTTTCACAACTTACCGATAGCTAAAGGCAGAATTTCATCGGCCATATAAAAAGTGTTCCATTATTACAACTTTACTTTAACCTACCAGGTAGGATGAATCTTAATTTACTTTATCGCTCACTTTAGGTTAAAGTAAAGTTTTAATAATGGAACACGTTTTATAAGGCCGGTTAAAGTCTACTTTTAGCTATCGGTGAGTTGTGAAAACGGGCCTTAGTGTTTTAAATATGCAACTTTAAAGAATTTTGTATTTTAAATAAACGACATAAAAGTGTTTTGTATTTTAAATACACGAATTTAATGTATATTTTATTTCATTTTGCCCAACACTGACAATACTTATGTATGTGTTGGGTCCTTCAGATATATACGGCCATGTTCTGAAGACCGAAATCGATGAAAATTTATAGTAAGTTTCTTTTTTCTTACATCCGTACTTTTTTCTAATTTAAAGGTAGTTCTGGTAAATATAATTGGTACTAAAAATATAAGGAACATACATGTATAAAAGGGAATATTTTTTTGAACTTTCAAATAAGGGTAGTTTTCAAAATTTATTCGATTTAAGTTTCACTCGAAATGGATTTCCTAAACATGGCTGAAACAAAAACAATTTGAATAAATGAATTCCATATTATCTTTTCAAATTTATCAACCATCTTAAAAAAACTTTATACTAAATATTAAATAAAAGGATTCGTAGGCTGTTTTATAGTTTTTTTTGAGTCTTAAAAATTTCATAGCAATACTCCTACTGTTTCATCTTTTGCGCACATTCATTCATATTTCCTAATTTGTTTCTAAATCATAACTTCCGTTTATTTGGGACATTTTGCTGTTGTTACAAAATATATATTTTGTTGTTGCTCGTGGGTATAGCAACAGTTTGCTTTTAGTCCTCTTCAGTAACAGACAGAAAAAGGATAATTTTTTTTGTTGGTATAAAAATTAAAACATTTGCGTGCTTGTTTTTTTTTTTTTTTTTGGAAAATCTTACAGTAATTTGACTTGAGTGCTTAATTAATTGTGAGTTTTAACTTTCTTTGTTGGTTTCGGTTAATCTAAGCGGTTCTGTTTACAACAAAGTAAGTTTTTTAAATAATAGAACTCATTTATTATAATTTAAAACAAATAAAAAAGCTGTGTGTTAGATAAATAAGTTTACCTAAAGGTTGTAGTACTTTTTGTGTAAAAACTCGCAGAGTTCTCCAAAACAACTTTGAAAAAACTCAAAAAATAAGATTTTTTTTATCAATGTATTGAACAAAACATAAAACGAATTTTAAAATTTCTATTGAGAAAATAAAATTCATAATAAAATTTTAAGTACTTACGTAGTTATGTTCAAGGAAATTTAAGAAATGACGATAATCGTTAAAAAAAATCATAAATTTTTTAAAGTTTGCTTTTACCCCATGTCGTGGGCCCATAGTGCCAAAATAAAAGGGATTCTCTTAAGAATTTCAAAAAAAAAAACGAACAATTTATTTTGTTTAATTTGTGGTGTATTTTGAACAAAACATAAAACGAGCTCAAACATTTGAATGAAGCACGTAAAATTAACATAAAAAATTTTACAATTGTAAACAAATTCTAAAATTTTTAATAAATAAACTTCTGAAAATGTGCAAAAACTAATTTTTCAAAAGTTTTTAATTACAGATTTGTTATCAGATAAAAGATAAATTCAAACTTATATAAACAAGTAAGAGTGCTATAATCGGCTGTGCCGAATCTAATATACCCTTCACCATTTTGCGAGCAGAATACAGAGCAACTAGATAAAAACAAAATAATTTTTACATATACATACATATTAACAATACTAAAAACTTTATTATGAATAAAATTAAAAAAGCGAATACTGGTAAATATTTTTTTTAAATCGTTTTTGAACATAAAAATTAAAAAAAAATTTGTTTTTGAAAAACCTAGATTCGAACCAGCGGACTCACAGTTTCTAACCTTAACAAACCCCGTAGACAACTGAACCATGAAGAACGTTATTTGAATATCATTAAAACGAAATATGGCCCGTTTTATTGTTCACAACTCAACTCATTTGAGTTGTAATTATTTGTTATGTTTTTGTTCACCACAATATAGCAAAGTTGTAAACCAAGATACAAAAATTACAAATCAACGTATTTGAGTTGTAAACCGTAATAGGGGCCTGTATTCACCAAAATGGTTTGTACCATGTATGTGTGTTTGTTTGTTTTCTTTTCCCTGCAAATAATAGGACTAGTCCAAACACGCGTGTAAAGTGTAGCCCACAAGGGATTAGGACTAGTCCAAAAGTAACCCAAACGTATGGAAAAACATGGTCTATTTAACATTACGATGTCCTAGGGCAGGACCATATAACCCATCTTTGGACTACAAAGAGTAGTCTTAAAACTACTCCATGGTATACTCAAGAGGGTTAGTTTTCAAGTCGCTTAAAAACGAAAGCATGTCGTTAAAAAACGAAGACATGTCGTCTCACTACAAACACTTTTTAACAATGGCATGGTCCATGCTTGCATTACATCGGACCAGTCCATGAAGTAGTTCATTTTATCAAAATGGATCAGCTAGTCCAATATTATTTGCAGGGTTAGTATAGGCCAGTGTTGCCAGAAGTGGGGGAAAATCCCTACATGTAGGTATCGGACAGATTTTTTTTAATCACCAAAATGTAGGAATTTTTCGTCATATCGCATTATTTATAAAATAAATTCTGAAAAACGTTTTGTTCGTGATATTTTCTTGTCCAAAGCGGTTGAACATTTTTTCTTTTCACTAAAATTGCTTGAAAATATATTTCCAGAGTTGTTTGTGGTTTAAAAAGTTGGCGACACTAATATGTATGTATATATTTTTTTAAAGATATCATTTAATTGAATTTTTAAAAGTACATACATATCGTACCTATTCAACAATACTGTATTAACTCAAAATTTTTAGTTTTTCACTTTTTGGAAAAAATCTACAGTTATTATTCATATCAAAAATATCGAGCTAATTTGAGTACGTTTTGATAAAGAAACAGTTCGTTAAAAAATCCTTTTTAATATGCCTTCCATATTTAATTAAAAATTATTTTGCTTCAACTGAAAATTTTGAGTTAACACAGTAGTGTTGAATAAGTGCGATATGTATTATTTTTTTTAAAGTTTTGTACTTATTTTTGGTCAAAAATTTATTTTTTATAACGAATGTTTTTTCTTCTATTTTAATGACAATAATGCGTAGGGATTTTTGTAAGGGAAATTTTCTGAAAAATCGGATTTTTTTTAGCATGTGTAGGTATTTGTCAAAAAATTGATTTTTTATAACGAATGTGTTTTCTTCTAGCCCCGGTAGCCTTCTAGCTGTTAGTGAGCTAGTCTATCAGCGCCGGGGTTGCGGGTTCGATTCCCGCCAGAGTCTCTAGTTTCTTTCCTGCAGACAAGCGTAGAGCTTCGCAGGGATAAGCTTAGGGACTTCAAAATAAAAAAAAAAAAAATAATGCGTAGGTATTTTTGTAGGGGAAATTTTTTTTAACGTGTAGGGAAAAATCGGATTTTTTTTAGCATGTGTAGGTATTTTTCGAAAAATCCACTGGCAACACTGGTATAGGCAGTGGTGTCATACCGTAGATTTATCTCTTTTGGCGAGTTTTTAAGTAGCAAATAGAAACAAAAATTCCCAGTTTCTATTATTTAAAATTATTTCGTTAAATAGATTAAATAATAAAGAAGAGTGATAACGAAAATTATATCGGGCATTATGCTAGAATATGTTAACTATTGTAAACAGGGGGGGAGAGGGACATCACATCGTTACATTAACTTCTCTTCTCATAAGGACCCAAAATATTTATACTTTATAGGGTCTAAGATCAATATTATAGAAATGACAAACTTATGTAAACCCTTTTCCACCTGTGGTGAAGGGTATAAAAAGAGTAATTTTTGGGATTTTAGTATTTTGATTATAACTCAGCCATTTTTTAACCGATCTGAAAGATTTATATACTGTCGTGCTTAAGAAGAAATTTGCCAGTTATTTGGGTTATAAATCTTGGACTAGGGAAGATCTATGGTTATTTGGTCATAACTTTTTCGTATCTAAACCGATTTTCCCGAGTTTTTCAGAAAATATTTTCTACTAAAGATCTTTTGATATATAAGGGATAACCATTGGCCATATGACAGTCCAAAAAATCAGGTTTTTATACAATTTTTCATATTCAAATTCCGCCCACTTTTGCAATCCCGCCCACATTTTGTGGGATGGTGTGTATTGATAACCTAAATGTGTGTACCTAATTTGGAAACTTTGGCTCTTGCTGTTCTCCAGATATACAGAAAGAAAGTAATAAAAATACAACAGCAACAGCAACAAGGGATTTTTGGAAAAAATTAGATGTAGTCGGGGTTTTTGCCCATACCTCAGCCATTTTTGGACCGATCTGGCTGAATTTATGGTGGACTATATGTGACATAAATGTAACACAAGCTAGGCGCTTTCATGTCTGGAGTCTCCGGAAAACACATATCAAACGTAAGAACAGACGGACATCGTTAAATCAACTTCTCTCCGCATAAGGACCCAGAATATATATAACCAAATTGTATTTTAACATTTGGTAGATCAAAAATCAAATTTCGATCTACCAAATGTTAAAATACAATTTGGTTTAAGGATTGATGTTTGACTATTGACGTCAGCAGTCGTCGAAGGCTGCGAGTGTAAAACGGCAAATCCATCTAAGGAGATCGAGTGGTTGAGATCGAAACATGTCATGGTAACCTGCCGGCCGCGGTTCGAGCCCCGGCCACGGTCAAGAATGAAAGATTATCAATAACAATTTTAATTAATTTCCATGTTGTAAAATTCCTTTCTTCATAAAAATAATTTAATGAAAATTAAATTTAATGAACTTAAGCCTAATTAAAAATATTAATAATTCTATTATCTTTAGAAAATTTATATTTTTTATTTTAAATATAAATTTTGCAGAGTAGAAACAAATTAAAATCATCAAGGCTGGTGCTAACGGAAATTAAACCGTTTTCAAATTAAACGAAACTTAATTCAAATACTGTTAAACATTTTTCAAATTAAATTAAACCATCCCTGTAGGAAGTCAAAAACATTTTTATGTGACTTTTAACTGGTTTTTTAATAACCGCATCTAGTTGATTAAGTGACTTTTTTCCTTTATTTACTACAGGGATTTTATAATTTTGTAGGGAATTTGTATTTGTTATTTATATAAAAAAGAAATAAAGTTAAGTAGATGACAATGGTTAAAACGAAAGCTAAAAGTAGATGAATTTAGTGGTTACGCATTTTTTGGATTTTTCGTCAAATATTTGTTAAATATGAACATACCTTAAGTCTTTGCATGATAATTTGCCAAAAAAGTCAAACACACTTTGTTGGTTTGACAGCTAGTTTTACAGTCCCTATCGTATAAAAAACACCCTTTAGTGTATAAAACAATTAAAATTATTTTTTCGTGAATTTTTGTTTTTTTATTACTTTTTTTCTAGCTACTTATAATTAAACTACGTAATTGAACAACAAATAAAATAATAAGTAGACAAGAATATTTACCATGCGAATATGGCCGCACTTATATAAAGATTTTTTTTATTACGAAACAATTTGAATACTAAATAAATTTGGAGTTTTCCTTTACACTTCATCCTTCCAAATTTGGAATATTCTTTCTAGAAAAAAATCATTATCGTGCGTGCTTTAATTTTCATTTAGAAATTCCTTTTTGATTGCAAATTTGTCTCATTTTTGAACTTTTTGAAAACTTTACTTACTGTTGATTCAAAGTATTGCGTAAAACTTATGTTTATTAAGAATTTTTTTTATAGATTTTTTTTAATTAAAGAATTATTTTGGTCACGTTTAATATTGTTGAAAAAGATCTGATGTTAAATATTTCGTCTTTTAGATTATTTTGCATAAATAAATTTAAAACAATAAAAAATTCAGCTACGAAATAATAATAAATGATTTCTCAAAAACTTAGTTTTTGCTATAAAAATTAAAAAAAAAAAAAAACAAGTTAGAGTGCTAATTCGGCTATGCCGAATCTTATATGCCCTTCACCATGGTGCGATAAGAACATACAGTTATAGAAATACCCTTCTATAGTTATAAATAAATCTATTAATTCTCAATTCACGTCAGATGTTGTGTACTGATAACTAAGTTGCTTGTTCCTAATATGGCAACTATGGATGCTGCCTTTCTCTAGATATACAGAAATCTTTAATGTGTTTGTACGGGATGTGCCACGCACACTTCTTCAATCTTGCCCATATTTTTTTAAATAGATTGTGTGTTGATAACCCAGATATGTGTATTAAATTTAGATAATTTTTCTCTTACCATTCTTTAGATATAATAAATAAATCTATTGTGTGTCCAGCCTACTTCTCCTACCCCGCTCACATTTTGTTGGATGTTGCCTATTGATAACCAAGATGCTTGTAATTAACCAGTTTTTGTTATGTGTAAAAAATACAAAAAATGGTATGTTTTGCTCATATCTCAGCCATTTATAGATCGATCTGGCTGAATTTCAATTGCAAAATTATATTAATAGATGCTACTAAAATATGTAACAACCAAGTCCCCATAAATTCTGGGGTCTTGGGAAAACCCATTTCAACAGACAGACGCACATTTTTTAAGTAACTTCGCTGCTTAAAGGGACCCAAAATATGTATACTTTATAGGGTCTTAGATCAATTATACCCGAGTACCTGTCATTGCAGTCTAACCTCTTCAAGTGTACGCAATGCGCCTGTTATACCCCGTGTAGCAATATTATAGTATGATTGTCCGTACAACGCTCTTACTCCCTTCTTTGAAGCTATCTAAAATTTACTGCAAAAAAGCTTCTTAGAGTTCCCATTTGGGGTCGGAAAATTTTGAGAATTTTTTTCTAACGTTTTTTTTTTTAATTTATTTTTTCTAATTGTTTGTATGAACCAAGGCGAATTCATACAGGTGACAGCATCAGAGCTGTTCCTTTTTTGTATGTACTTTTATATGTACATATTTTAAATGTCAAATATATTGACATTTAGAATGCATATTTACATATAAGCTACGTATAAAAAAGGGAACGCTAGCATAACTCTCTCTCTCTCTCTCTGTATGATCACCCGTATAAATACGCCTTGGTATGAACTTAAATTTTTAAGTCAATAAAAACTTGATGAAAACTTTTTCAATTCAATTAAATATAGGCGCTCTCAGTTATGGTTGGGCCTTAATGGTTAGAAATGCCAGTTTATTAATGTCAAAGAAATAAGAGAACAAAATTCTTTTAGTATCAAATTGACCAACATTTCTATTACGATTTATTTTCTAAAATCTTTTGTGATGCAATGAGTCTCTTCATCGACGACGATGCTAAGCGTGGATTAAAAAAAAAAACTCCCGGAACTAAGTATAAACTTCTATGATTGTTTTACTTTACTTAGTTATTGTAACTTCACACGTACCGAATTACAGAAGTTTTTCAAATTTTTTTAGGTTCAATTTACATTCAACCATGAAAAAATAAACAGGTGGCATTAACTACTACGCCAGATGAGGATTTTTGCTCTTGCTTTGTTTGTCCAATCTTATGTCAAAGTTTTTCTTATGTTTACCAAAAGTCCACGTTTTGTCTTGTGATTAGTGTATTTTATTAAAGTTTTTGATAATTTTAATTAAAAAAAAAAAAAATAAAATATTGACCATATTTAAATAAAAATTGGTAAAAAATTGTTTTATTTCATCACGTTCATCGGCACACTTTGATTTTTGTTTAAAATAATTTTTGACGTAAGCTGGGACTAATTTCCATTTTGCTTGTAATGTTGTATTTGTTGCAATAGCGATGCCCCCATTATTATTTCACCTTCAAAAACTCGTTACGACAGTGGCATTTTCTAGAGATACAAGAAATTAAGAGAGCGACGAGTTAACCTTGTTGAATGTGCCTTGGGGGAGCTTGTACTATAGTCAGAACCTAACTCGGTATTTTTAAGACATTTCTCCCCACTTAGTCTCCGTAGGACCTAAGTGTACTAGGGCAACTGGTTCCCATGGTACTAGATATGAGCCTGGTCATCTGTATTTTTTTTTGGGAAAATGCTAATTTTAGTTAAAAATAAGCTTGTGCTATTGCTTGCATTTATTTTCACCGAGAATCAAGTGGTAGGTGATCCTCAAATGCATTCCTCCAACTCCTGGGAAAAGATGAAAGCACAGTGCGGGTCTGGTAATACCATCAAAAATCTATAATTTTTAAGCGAGTACCGTGATTTTTATCTCTGAGAAGTCATTTTCTGAAGCATTAATTAGGGACATGAAAAAGACTAGGTAGAAAACATACTACATATCGTTACCTAAAACGCAAAAGGTGCTATCTAACATTTTGAAAATTTTATAGGAGAAACAAAAAACTATTGCCTGCCTGTATTCATAAAAATTTTTTAAATTTAATACAGGTTTAAAGAACAAATTTACTATGAAAATTATCCTTAATAAACGTTTGTTAAATTTAATAATCGTTTGTGAATCGGGGGTATGTATTTAAAATGAAAAATTAATAAATGACCTTAAACGGCTTAAAATTTTGTTTGTTTCTATTTTTTTTTTTGTAAAACCTACCAGTTGCTTTGACAATGTTGCATTATATGCAAACTGCCTATGATAAACTGTTTTATGAAATGACAAACTTTGAGCAAAATGGACATAGGAACTAGCTTATCCTCCAACAATAAATTTCAGTGTATTTATCAAGAATAAAAATTGGGAAATTAGCACGGCAAACAAAATCTTATTAATTAAAAATCATATATGTATTCCCAAAAATTACTTTGATAAAACATTTAAAGTGCCAGCGCATAAAAAACTGAACTGGCAAATTGCTTTATTTTGATTTTCTCGCGAAAGCAACAAAGCAATTTATTGTTGTAGAAGGCCAGAGTGATGAATTTATGAATGTCATTTTTGTCAAGCTAATAGGGCCTAAATTTCTTCAATGTAAATAAACTAAAATTTTTAATAACAATATTTTGTTCCCGACGTTTCGTCGATTGCTTGTCGACTTTTTCAAGGGATTGTCTATTTAAAAATTATAAAACAATAAAATAAGTACAATAATGTTACACATACACAATACAGACTTACAATATGGAATTTAATCACATTAAAAAGTTGTACATGTACCAAGGAGCATACAAATATAAAACATAATTTTAATATTTAAACACATATTAATTTTAACTTTAAATATATCACAGCTTAAGTGTTGGCAACAATAAGCCATTTGTTTTTTTTAATTTAGTTTTTTCTTAATCTGTAGCTCGTTTCTGTATTTCTCGCATCGTAAAATTTCTTACATGAAGTGTGAAACAAAAAATTCCATCGTTTCTCGATTTATGAGATAAAAGTGTTTCTGTATTTGAATGCGAAAAGAGACACAACAAATTCTGTTTATACTGGAATATTTCCAGTAATTAAGTGTCAAATAAAAGCGAAACGTCGACAAAAGAAATAAATATAATAAAAACAGGGCTGCCAGATTTGACGAGTTATCGTCATCTTGACGATTTTTTGTTCCGATATTAACAAAGTGACGTTTTGATGATTTTTTCTAAAAAAGTGACGAAAGCAAAAACAAAATCAAAAATATTTTATAATTTTGTTGTTACTTTCTATAGAAATTCATCTTGAATTTTTAAATTTCAAACACTTCTATTTTGTGGCGTTGAAAATTGAAAAAACAACAACAAATTTATAAAATATTTTTGATTTTATTTTTGCTTTTAAAGAAATTGTTGGCGTTGCGTTTTACACTATAAGCCCCTTAGTCTTCGAAATAAGATAATTTTAAATATTCAACATTTTTTATTTTTCGAATTTAATCTATGAGCTACATTTCAGTTATGTATTTTATAAAGCTTTTTTGTAATAGTTCTTTTCCTTAAATTTTTAGGAATGACTGTTATACACTACCAGACTATTATATTGTATTTTCTTGTTACATTTTACCTTAGCTATCCATTGGATAGCAATGAAGTACATTGCAGTGTATAAAAGTCATTCCTAAAAATTTAAGGAATAGAACTATTACAAAAAAGCTTTATAAAATACATAACTGAAATGTAGCTCATAGAATAAATTCGAAAAATAAAAAAATGTTGAATATAATATAAAGTAACCTACGAAAGGAGATAATTCCCAGTTTATAATTGTAAATATTTTTATATGTTTATTTATTAGAAAAAAAGATATCTTTAGAAACAAGGCTGCTTAAATTTTTATATTTATCCCTATTATAAAAGTTGTCCTCGAAATTTTGTGTTTCTTCCCTAAAAAATGTATCGGCAAAAGCAAAATTTCGAGGGAAAGTAATGGACCGACTTGGCTTATTTTGAACATTTAATACTTCTTATATTCACATACAAAATATGATTGATATTTGATATTCTTATCTTATATGTACACTTTTGTGCCAAAACCATTATTCCGGCAAGAAAGAAATTTGCTTGTCTCCCAGTAAAAACTTTTTCAAAATGGATAGCTTCTTTCACTCGTTATTAAGTAGCGTTCTTCCATAAGAACTTCGATAACTACTTTTTTCTGGATGTATTAAGATAAAAAAATGACTTACTTTTGAATTTGTTCTTTTTGGCACAACCCTTGTAAAATTCATTAGTTTTTCAGTAGAATTGTATGTAGTGCTTTTATGTGTTTCTGATTATTTAACATATTATTTTGTAGGCGAAGATTTTACTGGGTCTTTAACCCGTTTATTTATGAACCGATTTTTTTAATTTTAACTACAAGGTATTCTACTAAGTCTATTTCAGGTAAAAAAGAAAAAGATTATAGGAATAGGTAAATTAAAGATTTATATCTCAAATATTAAATAATAATTATTAAATACCCATGAACTTTAACTATGTTTTTGTTTGATTATTTTTTAATAAAAGTCCAAACAAATTTGTTTAAAATTGATTTTAAATTGCACGATTTTTAAAACAAAAAAGACGATCTTTTTTATTTTTTTCTCAGGAAATTGACGATTTTGACACAAATTTATCTGGCAGCACTGATTAAAACCAAAACAAGAAAAGGCTAACAAAAATTTAAACTAACAAAATATAACAATTGTTTTATGTTTATTTTCATCATATAAATTATGCATTTATCATTTATATTCCTTCTATTTTTTTATTTATTTAAAAAAAATAGTATATAAACATATTTTAAATTCAAAATATCTACATTTTGTTTTTCTCGCCATCAATTTCAAATGTGACTTATTTTGACAGTTCTTGAAAGAAACTTTTCGCAAAATATTGTTATAGAAACACTTTTTCTCGCATCCTTCCAATAATTGCTGGAAAATTATTTAAATGACTGATAATTCTCGCAAAAAAAAGATACAGAAACACTTGTGTGAGAAAAACCATTTTTTGTTTCATTTCACACTATTTTTGTTGCAATTCACACGTTTCATGCGAAGAGTTTTACGATGTGAGATATACAGAAACGGGCTACTGCTTACAACAACAAATAATGTTGGGAGAATTCCAACCAATTGTAGTGGGGAATGTAAGAAAATATAAAGTCACTGTTTATCGTTGCAAATAAAATTTTAGTGTTTGTAATTCTCATTCATTCTACAGTTTTATTTGCATATCTAATATCTTTCAACTTTTCTAAAGTTTTTGGAAGAAGGTTTCCTGATGATCTGACCAGTGAAATGCGCATTAAGCACAACAAACAAAATCTTATTGTCGTATAATATTTTGTAGATAGGCTCCGTTGTTTTTGTTAAAAATAATTGCTAATTTTTGTCGAAAGATTCCAGGTTTTGTGAACGTTTGTGTTGATGCTATACATTAAAATCAATGAAAAAGTGGATTTTTAATTTTTGGTTAGTTACTCCCTTTTGGGATTAAGGCACGATATATATTATTGTGAAGCCAACTGTGCTTAAAAATATTTTATTTATTTAATTTGATTTGGTTTAATACTGCCAGCCTGACTTATTTTTTTATTTCTTTTGTTTTTTTTTTTTGCCATATGATTGTGGCTTGAGTGGAAATACCATTTGTATCATTCTCTGTCTATCATAAAAACGGTTTGCGTCTATTTTGGGCCAAAGTTAAGGTCATTTGTAAAAATAAAACATACGATTTAATAGGCTTCGTTCGCTACTTCAGACTACAAGTGAGTTTTTAGTATTTTGAAGAGTACCACAAATTTAACCTAATTGTTAATGCAAGTCAGCGACATTGTTTAATTTATTTATACACATATGTTTGTGTACATAAATAATTGTTTGCTTAAACACTAAAACATAATTTAAAAAAAATTAATTAAATATTTTTAGATATAGTATGTAAGTGTTTAACGCACGTTTAAATGACTTTAATAGATGAAGGAAAGAAATAATAAAAAGTGTGTCAAAATTTTAACGGAACATTTTGGCAAACCTGTTTTAAACGGTTTCATTTAAAGTTTAAGATATATCAAAAATCGATTTTTCGACCTAACGATGTCCGTCCGTCAGTCTTTTCGGCTGGCTGTCCATGTAAAAATTGTGCGCAAAGTACAGTTTTCGATTTGGGAGATAATTTAATTTATAAGAACGAATCCTATTGAAAATGGCGAGAATCGATTTTTATTTTTACATAGCCTCCATGCCTCTTTTGAAACTTTGTGAATTCAAAGCGACGAGTATCTGGATATCAATCCATAATGAAATTTGGTGACATTTAATCTTCTAATGATCCAAATATATGTGACATGTTGGCTAAATTGTTTCCCCTCATAATCTAATAAGGAAACAAGGAATACCTGAAACTTCAGTAATAAACTCTCCAATATTACAGGAAACAACTGTTATGGATGATGTCAAAGGAATTAGATACTCTAGAAGTTATGGCCCGCCTTTGTTGTGTTGTGTTCTTCTGAAATGTTTTTTGGGCATGTTCTGAAATCACGGGAAGGATACTTTGGTGTTCTTATCACGAGATTTTTATATTTTAGTAGAAATTTTCATTTATTTTAAAAAAATTTTAAAAACTTTGTTTTTGTTTCAAATATATTTGAGCGAAAGAAAGCGTTCGTGACATCATAAAATTGGCTGTAAGTCTTCCTTACTCTAAGATGATCTAGACAGTCTTAACTAATGGATTTGAGGGATATGAACTCGAGGAAATATAAACGTATGTTATCCTACAGAAGAAGTCCAGTACTCTGTAGCTTTACACTAAATAAGCATCAACTTGAAAGAGTGGAAACCTTCCTTGATGTGGGTGTATTTCTTGATCATAAGTTGTGTTTTAATGCAACTATATCGCAGGCTGTCAACATGGTCAAAGGTGTCCTAGGGTTTATCGAACGTTGGGGTAAAGGAGTTTGATGATCCCTATGTCATAAGGCAATTATATATTTTATTAGTGAGACCTATTCTAGAAAACGCCTCGGTCGTCTGCGACCCCCAGAATGAAGTACATTCTAAAAAAATTGGAATCCGTACGGAAACAATTTGGAATCCAAATATCAACTTACCTGATTATGAAAACCGTTTTAAACTTATAAATCTTCCAAACTTTAAAATCGGAGGATATTTTTGAACAACTCCTTTATGCTCAATTTTTTATATGGTAAAATTGTCTTAGAATTCATACTTCTTAATGTTGAATTCTCACTTCCTATTCGCCCTTCCAAAATTAAATTCCCCTTAGACTCTAATACTTTCGCTGTAATTATGCAACATTTTTCTTTGTTTACAAAATAAATTAAATTTAACGAATTACACAGAAAGAAAAACACTCGGGAAAAATTAAGTTTTTTATACTTACTTTAATTACGAGTCGTACTCCAAAATTTAAGTACGAATAACACTAAAACGTACTTAAAACAATCCTAAATGGGATTACTTTCGAAAATCAATCCCGGAATTTCTTAAAATAAGTACAAAATTCTAAAAGCAAGTAAAAAAAAGATTACACTTTTCGTTGGTAGTGCCACTCTGAGAGAAAAATTACAAAGTGTGCGTTTTAATCTCATTTAACTTATCAAAGTTTGTTGTAGACTACTACAAAAACACCAAACAAGTAGTTAAAAAACGATTTGCTTGTTGTGTTTAGAAACAACATAAACAACAGAACAGGACGAAAACACATTACAGTAGTATTCCTGTAAAACAAACCTTCGATTCTGCGAACATCGCATTTAACGAACACACAAGTTTGCTCCATTGAGTACCTTATATAGCGAACATTGTGCTCAATTTAGCGAACAAATAACCCTACAAGGAATGAATGAGCGAATAGTCACATTTTTTACGTTGCTGTTAAGAATATGATAGAAGGAAATGACCAAAATAAAGTTTTATGTCATTTCTTTCTATCATTTTCTTAATACTAACGTAAAAAACGTGACTACTCGCTTATTCATTTCTTGAAGGGAAGATTCATAATTTTAGATTAAAATTAGCACACTATTTAAGGTTTTGTTTATGTAGCGTTGTTGTTTCATTATGCTGCAATGATCAGTAAAATGAGTAAAGGAAAGACACTTTTTTTGGAAAGAAAAACTAAAAATTGTGGATGATTACAGAAATGGATTGCGAGTTGTGGATTTGTGCAAAAAGTAACAAGAAGTACAAACTTTGGATTTAAGAATAGGAAAGCCATGAAACAAGGTGAATTTCCAAGAATAAAGAAACAACTTTTTTCTTGGTTTTTACGACAACGACATTCGTACATGCATTGTTCTAAAATAAACAAACATTACTCGACAAATTTTTATGTAAAATTTGCAAGGAAATTGAAAATGAATTTTAACTTATTTTTCATTCAAATTATTTTAGATTTTATGTACCTTTTAAAATTTTTTTTTTAATATATTATACAGATCTCAAAACATATTTCAAAATAAACCACAAATAAAACAGTACTAGTTATTTATTTATTCATAATATGGTTACTAACGGGTCCGCCATCTTACGCTTTTTTTTTCAACTAGTGCTTATTTCGTGAATGGTAACACTTAGCTCATGTCTGATTTGACAGATAATTAGTTTTATCCTTCCGCTGAACGAATATGGTTGTGTATACGCTTGAACAACGCTGGGAAATATTGCGACATTACTTTGAAAATCATGGTAATGTTGCAGAATGTGTGCGAAGATTTCAGATGAAGCTCATTTTGATCTTGGCGGGTATGTAAACAAGCAACATTGTCGCATTTGGGGCACAGAAAACCCGCACGCATACATTGAAAAGCCGATGTACCCAAAACGAGTCACTGTTTGGTGCGGATTTTGGTCCAGAGGCATTATTGGGCCATTTTTCTTTGAAAATGAGCAAGGAGTGGCCGTGACAGTCAATGGCGATCGTTATCGGGCCATGTTGAACGAATTTTTGTTCACAAAAATTGAGGAGGAGGATATTGGCAACATTTGGTTTCAACAGGACGACGCTTCGTGCCACACAGCCGAAGCTACACTCGATGTTTTGCGCCCTGTTTTTGAAGATCGCATTATCAGCCGCAGAGCTGATGTCGTTTGGCCTCCTCGGAGCTGCGATTTGACACCGTTGGACTATTATTTGTGGGGTGCCGTCAAAGATAAGTGTTACGCCGACAAGCCAGAGACAATTGACGCTTTAAAGGACAATATTCGTGAAGCCATTGGTGAAATACAGCTGCACATAATCGATAATGTGCTTAAAGATTGGACCGATCGTGTAGGCTACTGCTTGGCCAGCCGAGGCAGCCATTTGAATGAAATTATTTTCCATTATTAACCGGAAGGATTGTATTTTCAAATAAAAAAAGAAATTTGAGAAAATATTCAGTAGTTTTTTTATAGCATTTTCAAAAAAAAAAAGTTATTTGGCGGACCCTTTAGACATAAGTATGGCATATAACGAACTTTTCATTTTAACGAACAGGCCTGACAAAGTACTGGTTCGTTAAACCGGAAAACTACTGTATTTTCATGTTTAAAAAGTAAAATTCTCATTTGGTTTATATTTTCAGTCATATATGTACATTAAGTTTTTAAAGTAAAAGCCATATCAGTAATGATGCTGGTATTTTATAATTGAAATTCTGTAAGGTGTAAAACGGTGAAGTAAATCAATCATAATAAAATTCTCCTTTTAATATCACTTTTGGTTTATTACAAATACGAATTCGGGATTGAATCAACTTTAACATTCTTAAATCAAGCGCATTTTAAGATTGATTCAATTTTAGTTTTACTTAATCAATCTCATTTTCGGATTGCTTCAAGTACAAATTCCGGATTGAATCAACTTTATAATTCTTAAATCAAGCGCATTTTGAGATTGGTTCAATTTTAGTTTTACTTAATCAATCTCATTTTCGGATAATTTTAAGTACAAATTCGGGATTGAATATGGATAAGTTAAGTATTTCGCGATTGAAAATCCGTGCTTGAATCAATCTTTCTGTACTTGATTCAAGAAAATCCGTACTCACCGTACTATTAATACCGCTTCGGATTGATTAGAGAACGGATGGATTAATTTTTCTTTTGAGTGTATGGAGGCACTGTTAAGAGAATGTTTCTATTTGTGAAAGCATAAGAAAAAAACGTTTTCAAAACAAAATAGATGCTATTTCTCGACGGCTTTCTACGACAAATATTTTTTGTCAAATTGTATGGAAAATGTGGTCTCGGCGAAGTTCTGTTTTACAACTATTCCTTAAATTAAAATTTTACCATTAAATTTAAAAAATTTTTGAGAATCATTTTAAGAACATCAAATTATTGCTTGATTTTAGGTGCGACATTATTAACTCCGCAAGCGTCTATACACCTTTTGCCACCAATCTTCTGTTTCATGAAATATTTCTTTGCGTCATGTCGCATAGTCTGAATCAGGTATAAATTTGGGCCATATATACAGTTATGGGCAATTAATAACGGTCAATGCTTCAAAGTTATACTTTATTTTTTTCGATCACTGCCCAAACGTTTCACAAATTTTTGACGAGCATGAAATTTTCCGAATTCAAATGTGTTTTCGCAATTAAAATGCGGTTTTTCCGATGTCGTTTGTTCGCAATGTCTCTCGAATAGATCTTTTTCTACTAACCTGCGCTTACAGTCCTAGTTAAAACTCTAATTCCTTGCTTAGTTTCAATAGCTGCAGCGGAAATTAAAGGGTCTAAGGTTGGGAACAGATCGATATAAATATCATTTTATGCAGAAGTCTTACGTAGCCTGCTTTACAATAAATTACCTATTTTTAACATTGACCCTTTGAAATGTAAAATGATGTGCCGTAAAACCTTTATACTGTTAAAGTTTTGCCGGATGGAAGCTTAGAACTTCATTGTTCTTGTTAACTGTTGTTAATATCATTATATTTTTTTGGAAATTTATAAAAATTGTATGTGTACTTTAAGTGACTCTTAAACCAGCTTACCAGATTTTATTGGAATCGGTCCATTTTTGGCCGTAGCTCCCCTTCCGAAAATAGCTTTAAATGCCATAACTCCGTTATAAATACTAACATGGATATAAAATTTGGCTACAATAACTTTTATAATAGTTACTCAGTCATTGAGCACAGGGCCTATTTAAATCTCCCCTCCTAAATAATGTTCGGAACAAAGAACTTTTTTATAAATCTTAACCTAAAATTATAATTATGTTTTGTATGCAAATATTAGAGTAAGTGCGGGTAATGTGGTATAGGCTGGTTATGTGGTACATTGCCTTTTTTCCTTAATTAACAAATCAAGAATAATAAAACCAATCTAAATGGTTTGCGCCTTTAAAATAATAAAGAAAACTTTGATCTGTTTTATATTACCAAGTCATTCTAAGTGTCAGTTACAAAAAATAAATCGATTAGCTGTTTAGTCGACTTTTTTTTGGGTGTTGTTAAAAAATAAGTTTTTCTTTTAATAGTATGTTCACATTTGGCTTCTTAAACGCTTTTAAGCAGTTCGAACTTGATTAAGCTCTAATCACTTCAAAATCGAGATGATTACCCATACATTGAAGTGATTTGTTAATCACTTCAAATTGACATGATTACAACTAAATCACTTCATAAATCACATAGAATCCACTGAACATACCTCAAATGTAGAATCGCCAACATGATCGTGTACAACCGGCCAAGATTTCTGCTTAATGTTTTTATTTTTTTCCTTAAATAATTCATAAATTTTCACAATTTCATCATTAAAATGATTAAAATAATCTTCTAATAACTTTATAAAAGTGTTTTTAATCCATTTTTAATACTTTAAAGAAATATAAATTTGTTTGTTGTGTGTTTTTTCATAATCATCTGTCATCTTAATCATCTCAAATGTAATGTGAACGGCTTTGATTAGCTAAATCAACATTTTGCTTAAACGCGTTTAAAAACTAAAGTGTGAACTTAGCATAAAGGTGCATTTTTAAGTCTTTATGTTTAATACTAAAGTAATTGGGAAGTACCAAATTAGTGAACAATATATGCAATTTCTCTATAGCTGTAGTAAAAAATTTAAAATTAATAAACATCTGCATTAACCTCAAGTGCGCCTTATGTGGTATACCTTAAATCAGCTAATTTGTTATAGTTGTGGTACACTATACCTGCCAAATTACATATAATTTAAATTGTTGTTTTTTACATGAATTGCTTTTGTTATCATGTTTTTTTTTTGCAATAAAGTAAAAATGTATAAAGAACACAACTACTTACAAAGAAAATACTTTGATTTGGTAAATTTGTTCACTATACCACATTACCAGCATATGGTGTACCACATTACCTGCACATTTTTACAAGTCGCGTTTTATGGGATGTACAATATTTTCTCAAATAAAAGCGTGGGTTTCATTTTTTTTTTGCAAATGGCTTTATGGAAGCTCAACACATGTAGCATGTTCGTGGTTTAATCAAATTATAAACTTAAAATTTGACAATCTAAAAACAAATAGGTATACCACATTACCCTTACTCTACATATGGTAGGATGTTATATCCTTGGGCTTTACAGTTTATTTTTTTTAATTTGTAATTATATTCTGCAAACATTCTTAAATTGTTAAATGTTTTACTTGTTTAAGGTTTTTTTAAACATATTTTAAACACTTTTTATTGCATATTTCCGGTTGCCTTTTTCATAACAAACAAAAAAATAAAAATCACCTAAAACGTACACGTTCATTATTTCAAAAATGCCTTGAAACAAAAAAAAAAACAAAACGTAAATTTTCTTTCACCATCTTTTTTTCTAGGAAGGGCCACATTCCACCCTACCAGAAGATGAATTTTTCGATGCAGTTGAAACTGGTTTGGATAAAATTGAAGAGGACATGCAATTACGAGCCAAACTAAAACTTCAATCACAACAATCGCAAAATTCCACACACAATTCGATACATTTAGCACAACCCGAAGATGAAGAGGGCAATGCAGCAGAGGAATTTGGTACTGGTGCCTTAGCAAAAACACATAATTTATGGCCAGAGGTAAATATTTTTCAAATGAATATTGAAAAGGAAATTGTTAATTATTTTTCATGTTTTTTTCAATTGGAAAAATTAATTTTAGATTGATCGGGTCTGTTTGGAGCAGCTACACTATGCCCGCCAGGGCGTTGGCCAGGATGGTAATGGTTGGCAAATATTTGCTGATGAGGGTGAAATAAAAATGTATAAACGTGAGGAGGAGGTAAATGGTATGGTGATGGATCCTTTGAAAGCTTATCATACGGTTAAAGGTGTTACGGGAAGAGAGATGTGTCATTATTTCTTTATGCCAGAATTTCGTAATGATTGGGAAAGTGAGTATTAAAGATTTTTTTTGTGTGTGTTTATAAAGTTGAGGAGGAAATTAATTGTTTACATATTTTTAATACGTTTCACACATATCAAGAATTTTCCAAATAGAGCATGTTGTTTTGAGATGCGCTTTTATTTTGTAAGTCCCTACAGTTTGTCTATTAATTTTTAAACTGATAGATTAATTGTACGATTTTCTGCAAATTTACCGATTTATTACATTTGTAAAATCTCAAGTCAGTTTCGGTACAATTCTGAACTTAACAACCATTGGAATCTACATCAGACCCCTTTTGTAATGATCGGCCCAGAAGCTCTAAAAAACGGGTGAATTAATTTAAACTAATGTGTAACTCGAATTAAGTCCTATTGACTCCGATCTGGCTTTAAAGATGCAGTCGGTCAAGTAGACCAGACTTAAAGAACAATTTTTTTTGAACTCCTATTAAAATCTACAGCAAACAATAATCTTCAAGATCAATTTCGAGAATGCAAACGCTATTGTCTAACGATATGTAGGCGGTCTAGTCTTTGAAATCGACAGGGAGAAGTGAACAGAACTGTAACGTAAATTCATTTAGTTTTCATATCCTATAACTTGGCAAAATAAAGAAGTCTCAATGTAAACCCGGAAAATGGTGAAATTGGTATGTTTACCAGGAAACGAAAAAAAATACTATTTTTTGAGCAACCCCTTTTTCATAACAGTACAAAACGAATAACGAGAAATGTGAAATACTTAGGAGCAGTCTTCGAAAATAAATATTATATATTGGGGATAATTCTGGCACATGCTATCGAATACTTTTTCGATTCGGAAGCAATTTTACTTCTAATTTTTCACTCGATACTAAACAAATCGAAATAATTTTTTCAGTGTTGTGAAAACTCAAATAAATGCTTTACAACACTGAAAAAATAATTTTGATTCGTTCAGTATTGAATGAAAGAATAAGAAATAAAACGGCTTTCGAATCCAAAAAGTATTCGATCACGACTGCCATAATAAGCCCATTGTTCTTTAGTGAATCATTAAAAAAACTTTTTGGTTAAACCACAAACTTCGTTGTGTTCCGTTCAGTACATTAATGTTCGTTTGTTTCAGTTGTGTTTAGCGCCCGTTTGGCTGGCAAAGAAAACAAAAAAATTTTTTACAAAAACAAAATATATCACGGAAAAAATCCGGAAATCGAACTATACACGGAAGGGTTAAAGATCGGTGACTGAACAGGAATAGAGTTCTATGATAAAAGCCGAAATATGGGTAATACTTCCGTTTTTTTGGATACAATACAGTTTCCAAGGCTGAGATTACAGTTATTACGGAATGTGTTAGATGGATGAGGAAAACTGATAACGAAGCTCCGACTTTCAGATCACAATACTGTTTTCCCGGCTGTGAACACAGTTATTACGGAATGTGTTAGACGGAAGAAAAAAATTGAGAACGAAGCAACGACATGTATTTTTACGGACAGTCAAGCGGTCATTAAAGTTCTAAAAGCTACAACGGTTAATCTTGAACAGTAATGAGATGAAAGGAAGATATAAACTCTTTTTGTGATTGAGATGGATTGCAGATAATATGGATCCCAAGCCCCCACTGCTTTAGTGGGAAGGAAGAGGCGGACTAGCTATCCAAAACGGGGATATACCTGAACACCGTTAAGCAAGAGAAGGCTAAACCCTTTATAGAAGGTTCAAATGTGAAGGCAAACAATGGGCGTTAAGGCGTAACTTAAATATGCATGAGCAGTGTTGCCAGTGGATTTTTCGAAAAAACACGTTGAAAAAATTGCCCCTATAAAAATCCCTACGCATTTTCGTCATTAAAATAGAAGAAAACACATTCTTTATAAAAAATGAATTTTTTTTGAATATATATATTAAAGCTTTGACAAAAAATAAGTGCAAAACTTAAATAAAATATAATACATATCGCACTTGTTCAACAATACTGTATTAACTCAAAATTTAAAAAGTTTCAGTAGAAGCAAAACAAATTTTGGAAATATGGAAGGCATATTAAAAGGATTTTTTAACGAACCGTTTCTTTACCAAAAGGTACTCAAAATAGCTCGATATTTTTACAGCGGGTAAATATGAATAATAACTGTAGATTTCTTCCAAAAAGTAAAAAACTAAAAATTTTTTTCAACTGCTTTGGACAAGAAAATATCACTAACAAAACGTTTTTCTGAATTTATTTTATAAATAATGCGATATGATGAAAAATCCCTACATTTTGGTGATAATAAAAAATCTGTCCGATTTTCCCTACGCCTCTATTTTAGTATCAAAAATACCTACATGTAGGGATTTTGCCCTACTTCTGGCAACACTGTGCATGAGCTATGTTAAGCTACTGTCAAAAATTAACGAAAACCCTCTCAAATCAAAAACAAAATAAAACACTATCGGATTCCGTACGAAATGTGCAAACAGTGCCCATGTTCTGTAACTCTCGTGTCGAGAAACTTTTCGATTGAAATGTGTGAAATAGAACAAAAATGCCGTATATTGAAACAAACAGCTGTTTTTCTCACTAAACTGTGTCTGTAACTTTTTTTGGCGAGTACAAGCTGTCACGCAAGGAGATTACTCGCCAATTTACAGAAAAAGTGTGTCTGTAACATTTTGGTGAGAAAAGTTCCCGCTTTGGACTGTCAAAAAAACTCACGAATAAAAATGGGGCGAGAAAAAATTTTAACACTAAAAAACAACTAAAAATGCAAATTGCAAAGAATAATAATAATAAAATTATGTTCTTGGCCCTTTTTTTATTGTTTAATTATTTTCTTTTACCATTTTTATAAAATATACGAATTTTTTCAAAGCTCGTTTACAAACAACAAACATTAAAGTCGCACTTTACATTATTTGGCATGGCCGACGGTTGTATTTTCGCCGCCGTCATTGAAAATTTTTCAATTTTAGTAAATTTTGGTCGCCGTTAACTATATGTGTGACTGGCGTCCTCAACGTCTGCAATGTCACATCGGCTTCGAGTGCAATGTTATGACTTTTATAACGTAACGACGTAATCTCTTTTGATAGTTTTCGACATAAGTTACAGACACACTTTTTTCTCACTTTTCGAGAAACGATGGAATATTTTGTTTCACATCTTTTCGATGCGAGAAGTTCTCACTAAAGTTACAGAACATGGGTACAGCTCCGCACTTTGCTTAAGCAAATGACAGTTTCATAAAACTTAACAAAAATTTAAAAATTTTATGGTTTGACACGTATGATTTACATGTATTCGCACAGTTGCTAAAGCCAGCTTATGCACATTATGGTTGGGCTTTTAGATAAACATGTTGAAAACTGGATGGACACAACTGTCGGCAGAATAACGGGAGTTCTATGGGAAACCCAAAATCATAATGGCTTCGCCTAGGGTATCCTTACCGATTTCCGTGCAGGTATAAGCGCCTGAAGAAACGGCTTTTTCAGAACCTGTACTGTCTGAAAAAAGTGCCAGCGATTTCCCAATCATAATCGGAGACATTAACTTAGTCCTTTTTAAATTTGGATTTAAATTCTTATTTTAATTAAAAATTAAATTTCTTTTATCTTTCCAGCTACCCTTGAAGATTGCATAATTTTGGAAAAGATCTCACCCGATACATTTTTATTTTTACAAACTCATAAACGTGTTTGGCCTGCTAGTCAAAGAGATGCACTTTTTTGGTCGCATATGCGCAAAATTACAGACGGTCTAGATGAAGGAGCTTATGATAATTGGATTGTTTGTAATAATTCGACAGAATATTCGAAACAAGAGGTAAATCTATTTTAAAGAAAATTTCTTAAATCATTTTGAAATCCATAAACATATCGTTACCTAAAACGCAAAAGGCCCTAACTAACCAAAAATTAAAATTCGACTTTCTCATTGATTCTGTTGTATTGCATCTACACGAATGTCTACAAAAATGTTTGCATGTTTCGACCAAAATTTGCGATATTATTAGCAAAATTCAAAAGGCCCTATCTACAAAAGATTACATGGTAAACGCTTAGTGCCATTATTACAATCTAATGATAAAGTTCCTGATAGTTAATGTGAACAATAGCTATAGTGAACGATAAAGTGACCATTAAGTTTTCTCCATTATTACAACTTTCTGAAAAATGTTACTGTGGCAACATTTCAGTAGATACTGACTATTTTTGGTCGTTTAAAATGCGTAATGGCAATGACTTACTTTTTTTATTTCTTTAATTGAAGCAAAATTTAATTTTTTGTAGAATAATTTTATGTGCTTAATTTTTGTTTTTTTTTTTTTGGTAAATTGTTTTTTTTTTGTGTTAAATTGTATTTTTTTGAAAAAGTTTGAATAATTACATTTGACATAAAGCTTTCATTGAAGTTACCATATCTTCAGCAGAAAATATGGCAGCTTCAAACTCTTAAAGTTCACTTGTAAAGATACCATTAGAATAAACCTGCTGTTAGCTTATCCGTCACTTTTTAGGTTAATGTTAACTTGTAATAACCAAAAACCATTTTTCGGTCAGATAACATCAAAAAAATAACTATTTGTAAGTTGTTATAATGGCCCTAAAAGGCCTAATTAAAAGTTTGCATAACATGCTACATTGTCAATTGTCTAAACCACTCGTAGGTTTTACAAGAAAAATAGAAGAACAATAAATTATAAACAGTTTAAGGCAATTTTTAAAATCAATAATTTTAAATAGTTTTTGCTTCACCTGTAAAATTTTCAAATGTTAGACAGGGCTTTCTGCATTTTAGGTAACGACGTATATTTTTTGAAACTAACCCGACATTTAATTATTAACTAGTCCAAAAATGGCAAATGCGTACGAATATTTTTGACTGTTATACTCGCCTGTCAGACCATTTTACCACCGGGTAAAACTCAAAATGACAAACTAAATAGAAACGAATTAACTTGTAAAGTTACTTATTGTTCTGTGGGTGAGTAGTTTGTTGAAGAAAGAAAATGAAAGAAGAGTTATAAAATTTGTTGTGGTACTTTTAATTATTTTAGTTAATCCTGGTGGTTGGGCGCCTGCATCAGCTTTACGCGCTATTTATAAGCGTGAATATCCAAAGTTCCTTAAACGTTTTACCGGTTACGTGATAGACCAGTGCAAAGATAAACCTATTATGTTCTGATATTTGCCATTTTTATTATTATTATTATTATTGTTATAACAATGTACTATTTTTTTCTTAATTCATATGTATTTTTATTTTCTATTTAAAAATCTTTGTAATTGTTTTAAACTGATAGTAAGAATTGTGTAATTGTTGTGAATAATATCAAAAATTCTAAATGTAATTTTGAGAGGTATAAAAATTTAATTTTTATACCTGCCTGAATTTTTTTTTACTTCAAATAATCTTGCTTGCTTTTTTCTTCTTAAATAAAATTGGCGTAAAAAGAAAAGCGAGAGATATTGCAATGAGTTAATTTAATAAATTGAATAAAATATTGAAAATATTTAAAGAAATGTTGAGTAATAGTTAAAAATAAAAGTAATAAATATACAAATCAGATCAAAAATACTAATTTAAACAAACATATTTAAAAAATTGTTTCCCTATTATGAAACTAATTAAATTTAAATTAAATGTTTCTTAACGTATACGTTTTTTGTATAGTTTTTATTTTTTTTTAATCGTACGTGTAAGTTTTTTTCACAACCTGAAATTTTTTGAAAAGCACATAAAATTAAAAAAAAAAATACAAATAAATATACATACATATAAAAATAAATGCTTTAAATATTGATAAAATAAAATTTTCTACATGCAATAGTTGTGTAATTGTTTTAAAAAACGGTGTTTTGTAGTCCAAATAATACGGAATTTAGACTGTTATTCAAACAAGTTTAATAAGATTGTATAAAAACGTTTACAACAATTCTAGAAAAACTTTGTCAAGATCGAAAAATAAATAAAAGCCTTAACAAGCATCAGTTATTGGACGATTTATGGCTAATAAATCAGTGAATACTTATGTAGTTTAAACTCCTAAGCTGTAAATCAGTGCCCATATATGTAGATTAAAAAATAATATTTTGGAAACAATACCATAAATGTTGTTAAATTTATATGGTCTGTATTGGTAGTTTAAACGCCTATTTCATGAGCTTAGGATTGGTTTACTATAGTTTATTTGTTTACTTAGTGCCCGTTTACATTGTGCGGTTTTGTCGCTGCGATTCTTACGTTATGGGCGTAATTGGGTTGAGAGAAATTAATAGGGATACACCAGCGAGTGTTCTCTTTGATACGTTTTGTTCGCACATTCGTTTTCTCATTGTCCTCTCATTTGACGAAAAAATATATTTCGGCAGCCCATTATTTGTTTGGTTTGGCGCTTATGCCAAAAAGTCGAAATGGAGAAAAACAAAACGAAGGTTTACATGAAGATTTCACAAAATATATTCGATAGATTTTTATATTTTCACCACTGCTTCTTCCGTCATATGTTTTGAAGAAAAATTAAAATTTTTGTCAACTTTCATGAATGATATTTTATTAAAAGCGAACAATATTGTATTCTAAAAAAAATTTAAAAAGTATCTTTTTGTGCTGCATACGTATACTTTTTGCTGCGTATTGGGTACTTTGAAGGATGCCAAACGGGATCCCGAAAATCCCGGGATTTTCCGCGATTTCGGGATTTTTCGGGATCAATTTGTTTCTTTAATGCTGGGTACACACAATGCAATGCATTTACGCAATCTAGCAAATTAAATTCATTTTCATTAATTTTTCATTCATTCCAGATTGCATCAACATCAAAACGTATCGATATTTTGAGATTGCATTGATGTAGATTTCACTGTGTGTACCCAGCATAATATACAACTTTTTTTAAAAAAACAACAACACTTTATATATTTATGTTTGAATTTTTAAAAAAGAAAATTTAACAAAACAATTCTACAATAAGTACCAGGTATGTTCATTAGGAAGAGTTTTCATTATTTACCCATGTAATGTCAAATTAATTCATTTGATTTTTGACGCTTGTTTTAATTTTTTCCATATTTTCTTTTGTTTGACGTTATATAGGTTTTGAAATTGAAAACACAATTTCTAATGACTATACCTTGTACTTATTCTACCATGTTATTAACTAAATTTTATTTATTTTTGAATTTTAAAAAAGAAAAATTAACAGAACAATTCTTTTACAACTTTTTCTTATAAACAAAAGTTAATATACATAATATGTATATTAACTTTTGTTATATTATATTATATAAGTATATATATATTGTTTTATTTTAAAAAAAGAAAACTAAACAAAACAATTCATTTTATATAAAAATTTTATTATTTCGTTATTTCTTAATTTTTTGTGCGACGATAACAATTTTACGCTTACTACGTTTGAAACAAAATATTATTTAAGATACATGTTAATAAAAAATTTAAAAATTTTTTATTGCATTACTGGAGCGAATTAAAAATGTGAATTTTGAAAAAAACATAAAAAATCAAATTTTTTTTAAGTTTAAAGTCCTGTAGCTCATTAAATCTTTATCCGACCGACACGGTATAGATATGTGCTGAAAGAGATGTCTATGCAAAATGTTAAATCTTGTACAATTCAGTTCTCGAGATTTTTCGAAATACCTAAAACAACTGCAGAAAAACAAGATTTTCGCGTATATCGCATAGTGTTCAGCAGCACCAATTTAGCTTAGGAAATCTCTCATTTTTGAGGTTAATTTTTTTGTGGCATAGTGTAATTGGCAGATGAGTGCTGGTTAGCTTTGCGACAGAATAGAAAACAAATGAGACATTGAGAAAGTGCAGTTTTTCGTTGGGAAAAAAGAAAATCGCGTAATGAGAAAACGGCCATAAAACAATGAATAATTAGAAAGTATAAAAATTCAATTAAACGAATATTTTTATACCTATAAAATTTTTTGATACACAAAAGCAGGGCTGTGGAGTCGGAGTCGGAGTTGAAGAGTCGGAGTTGAGGTTTTTGTACCGGAGTCGGAGTCGCAGTACCCACAAAAACTAGCGACTCCGACTCCGACTTTTTTGCACTAAAATTTTTCCAATATTTTTCAAAATAAAAAATTTTAATGACCAATTTCTCCAATTATTTTTAAATATCAATTCATATTTAAATATAATTTTTCTTATAATTTTATTTTAATTTGACATAAAAAAACAAATTTTAAACATAAATTGATATTTAAATAAATTAGTGGAATTGGCCATAAGAGGGTCTGCTTTTTGAAATTGTGAAGTCAGAAAATAGGGACCAGTATACATTTCATATCATAAATTAAAAGGTTGAGATAACATCTTATTTTGACAATTTATAAGAATAGTTATATAGATTGTATCGAAGCATGTCCTTTTCTATGTTTTAATGTGACCTCAAATTTCTGTAACAAAAACCAGCGGGTTCACTATTTGAATTTCGCCAAGATATCGTTAATGAAATAGAGCCGAATTAAGGAATTTAAAAATTAAATTTGTAAAGATGTTTTTTTATTTATCGTATATTAACAAATATTTTTGTAGCCATGTTCATGAATATGACTTGAAATCAGCTGTAGCTCCTGTGGTGAAAGCATTAAGTGAACTACATTTTAAGTTCCAACCTTCAAGGTGAATTATAATAGAATAAAAGGAGAAGGAACTCGGAAAAATACATGACATTGTTCCGGATATAATTTCCATCAATGTGGGGGTTAACCCGAAAAATGATTTGAGAATACTTTTATCTACTCACTTTAGGGAAAATTAGAGAGATAATAAAGACTTGCAATTTCAAATTTCGGTCTTGGACAATAATAATATTGAATTAGGAACGGAAAAATGCAATGGCGAGTTCTTGATGCCTTTAACGTCTAAGCCAATTGGAATTGGTGTTGTTTTTAACTTTTCTATCTCGAAAGCTACATTAGATAGGACTTATGGAAATTCACACATCTATAAATTCCAGCAGTATAAAAAACGTTATTTGAAAAAGATGTGAATTGCTGTAGTTTATCTCTCCCCTACAGAACTATTTTTACATTTTTTAGCACTCTGCATAATTTTAATAAATTAATATAACCTTTAAAATATACTAAAGTTCAATGATCCCATACGGATTGAAGCAAAACTCGTTTCTTTCGAAAGTTCGTAACAAAGCTCGTTCGTTCCAAAATTAAATCCATTATTTTTCTATATTTCAGTTGGTTTAAATTTCTCAACTGTTGAGTTATAAGTCAAGAATGTCATAACACTTTAGAATTAAAAAAGTTCAACTCATTTGGTCTATTGAATCGGGCGGTATATGTTTTTTACATTTTTTCCAAAATCCAAATAAAATATTTTGCAGCTTTCCTACTCATATGTTAGTAACAAGTAGGTTAAAGCTCAATGCGCGGCACGTTATAATTAAAATATCGATTTGAAATGTTTACAGAATCATTTTCTTGCTATATTTAACCATTTAACAGTTACTAAATTGAAAAAGAGTTTAAAGTCAAATAAAAACTAGTCTCTTAAATAATGCTAGGTTAGAGTAGGAGTCGGAGTTGGAGTCGGAGTCGTACTTAAAAAATTTCAGCAAAAGGAGTCGGAGTCGGAGTTATAACTATTTCTTAACGACTCCACAGCCCTGCACAAAAGTTGTTAAATTGAAAAAACCCGGGACTTATAAAAATAAATCCCGGGATTCGGGATTTGTCTGGTCCGAAAAATACCGGGATTTCGGGATTTCCCGTTTGGCATCCCCTAGTACTTAGTTCTTGTGATGAAAGTTTCTTTGTAAACAATATAATAAAAACTCAACATTGATGAATTTTTTCCTTTTTTTAGTTTTATCCCAGCAAAACTTTACTTACCTGGTAAATTAGCAAGTTAGCATGCTGGAGAAAAATAAACACTACTGATTTTTCGGCCGAATAACTACTTATTTTTGTTCGAGGTGAATTCAGAAATCAAAAAAATATCTAGTTATTATTTAACTACTTACTAGAAGCCAAAAAATTCACTAGTTAATAGACCTAATAAGCAGTTATTGAAAAAAAAAAATATAAAAATATTCAGTACTGAAAACAACACAACTAATAAGTTGTTATTGATTATTAGTAAGCAAATATTCAGTTATGAAAATAAAAGAAGTAATAAGTAGTTGCTGAGGTCATTACCAGTAAGTACAGTGAAAACTCTACTAACGGACACCTCCCGTAGGCGATTACCTCTATAAAACGGACAACTTTCCAAGTCCCTTTGTTTTCAAAGTGTTGTTAAAACAAATTACTCTCTGTTAGACGGACACTCCCATGGCCGGACGCGGACACCTTTTTTCAGAAAGTGTTGATTGGGTAAGGTGTTTATAACAATTTATCAAAGAATTTTTATTGTCAAATGGCTGGGCGAAACTCTCATACATTAAATGAAAAAATTAATATTCTAAATGTCCAAGAACAAGAAAAACTTTCAGTACGTAAAATTGCAGAAAGGTGTTTGTAACAAAACAAAACATTTAAAAAAAAGCGTGCTTAATTACATACAAATTTATTTTTTAAGATTGAGAAATTGGGGAAACTCAGTCTGAGAGCATTCTAAAAGACAAGGAACATCTTAGAGCCAGATGGCAACCTGGATATTACATTAATCATAAAAGGAATTGTCTTTCGACAAAAGATTCGGAAGTTGTGTTTTGATTGGTTTGCAATTGCCAGAAGCAAGAATTGGCCTTCAGAAATAATATCAAATAATTCAGAAGAGGATGTTGCAGAGCAAGAAATTGATCAAATTAAATCAATAAAGGAAGCCCTAGCACAGATTGCACGTTTGAACGCCTTTGCTTTAAATAATTTTTTAACATATTTTTCCTGACCTTTTTAAATGAACTATCCCGAAGGCGGACACTTCCCGTTAACGGACAAATTTGCTGTGACGGTCGGTGTCCGCCTATGGGAGATTTCACTGTACTTATTGAAGTTTTCGGAATAATGTCAATTGTAATGACAACTTCTTACCAAGCAACGTATGAAATAACTACCACCCCAGTGTGCCAAACGGATCCGTTTCGGATCCGTAACGGATCCGCATCTTCGTATTTTCTATCCGTAACGGAATCCGTTACTGATCCGTTACGGATCCGCAAGCGGGAGAAATTCCTCTCGAAAAAACGGATTCAAAAACGGATTTTATGTCCGTTTTTTGGATACGTTACGGACTCGTTACGGACATCATATTGGGATCCGTTACGGACCCGTTTGTTTTCATAAAACGGATCCGTAGCGGAATCCGTTACGGATCAGTTTTGGATCCGCAAGCGGGAGAAATTCTTTAAAAAAAGTTATTACAAATTCATTTTGCTGGGTCCACACAAGGACCTTTTCATAAAAAAAACTCAATTATTAAAAACTGATTTTGCTGGGTCCACATAATGACCTTTTCTTAAAAAAAAAACTCAATTAGCGATTACACTGTCAAATCGCGATTACACTGATTCCGTTTCTAACTTTTTCACGGATCCGTAACGAGTCAGAAACGGATCCGTAAATTCGTGATTGCACTGATTCCATTTTTAACTTTTTTACGGATCCGAAACGGATCAGTCAAATCGCGATTACACTGATTCCGTTTCCAACTTTTTTACGGATCCGTAACGAGTCAGAAACGGATCCGTAAATTCGTGATTGCACTGATTCCGTTTTTAACTTTTTTACGGATCCGAAACGGGTCAGAAACGGATCCGCATCCGTTTTTGTGCACATTGGGACCTATTACTTAAAATGAAAAAGTTTTTCCTGGGATTTTACAAAAACACTTACATTTTTATATTTTTATAAATTTTTTACTACTTATTAACACGTGTTTATTATTTTAGAAAACTATTTTCTTTTGGTAATTTTATTTGGCTTTTTTCTATGGTCCAATTTTTAGGTCTATGTAGAAATACAACAATAGAATAAACAACTCGCATTTTTTTTTTTTGCATAACACGATAAAGATGTCAAAAACAATTGCATGAAAAAACACAACGCTTCAGAAAATCGGCAGGCGTTTTGCATAGACCTACTAATTGGACCATGCTTTTACTTTAACGACTTTCAATTCAATTTATTTTGTAAGATTTTATATGAAGAATTTGGTACAATCAACAAACAGTGGCGTGTAAAGCTAAACAATACTTAATAAACTTTAAAATAGTTTATATGTAGCAAAATCAATGCTTAATATATCAGAAACCATAAAAAATTCCGCGAAACAGGTTTTGGATTCAGATAGGGAGTATTCAAAATATACGTCATACCTAACTCAATTTTTTTTAAATGTTCGGTAGGTGACACCATTTAATGAGCTGATGATTTAAGTTTGGTTGCACAAAAAAGTTGCTACGATAAAAATTGCACAATGTAAACACAGAAGCAATTTTAAAGAAGAACCGACAATAGTTGCAGTGACAAAAATTGTATAAATTAAAAGGGCTCTGATTTATAGATTTGCTAAGTTAAACACATTTTAAATTAAAAAAAAAGTTTTACACGCACTGACTGACTCATTAGCCCTTACGGTAGTTTTTAATCGAGCCGTTAAAAAATTCCCGAACATTTTTGGCGAGTTGATTTTAAAACTACCACTGGTCAAACGATTGCACTTGCTAATTTTTGTAAAAGAGTTTTAAAAGTTGCAAGTGGCTCGTAGCCGTGTGATTACTTAAAAGTTAGTAAGTGCAGGCTGGGGTATTAAAACTGCGGCGTGTATCATGCAGAAAAGCTGGGCCAGAGCCACTTTTATTCCGCGGCAGAATTTCCTCTGTGTTTTCAATAGGCGGCGGGCCAATTTCAAGAAGTATATTCATGCATCTTCCTGCCACCTCTTTATTTATTGTGTCTCTATTAAGCTGAAGGTTCACACCACGCGTTATATATGCTTTTGATAATTTTTGTACTTTTTTTCAAAACGCATGCAAAAGTGGAAAGTAATCATACTTCAGGCATTCGATGCGTTTATGCTTTCCACGAGTTTGCTGTGTAACTTGTCACAACTAGGGATGCAACATCGTTCTAAAAAACATCGATGTTTAAAACCGTCGATGTTTCCACGATAATTATCGATTCTAAAAAACATCGGTAAAAAATACGATACATCGATGTTTTAAACTAATTTGTAGCTATACTTACGGGCTGCTCAAATTCGTCTTTGGTACTGAAAATCTTAAGGCCCAACTATAATATGCATAAGCATCTGTTAAAAATTAACAAAAAACCTGTCAAATGCCTTTAAAAACCCAAAAACAATATAAAAAACATTTGATTCTGTTCAGAAAGTGCAATCAGTTTCACACCTTGCTTAAGCAAATTACAGATTTATAAAACTTAACAGAAAGTTTTCTTCAGTACAATATGATTTGACGCATATTATAGTTGGGCCTTCACACTTGCAGTCTCCAAAATTGTTTTAACATTTCTTCAAATTATAAAAGGGGCTACCCCTTATTACATAAAGCTTACAATGCATAGTATGTACAGTTGTTTTCGGTTAATTGAGCCCCGCATAATTGAGTTTCCCGTTTTATTGCACTAAAAATCGTGGAACGAAATCATTCAGTATAACTGTCTATGTAAAAATACCCGTTTAGTTGAGTTCCATTTAATTGCGTCACCCGCTTAATTATTTCGCAAAATTAGACCGCATTGCGAAAATCAAGAGCAAATGTTTCGGTTAATTGATTCCCTCTACTTAATGTATATATTCCCAGCAAAAAAAGCGTTGAAAAAGATGTTATTAAATCACCACAATTCGCAACCCCGAAGTACTTCAAATTCGGGTGAAGAAGCTATGAATTTAACATAAGCATGTCATTGGAAAAATGTTGTTCATTTTCTACTACTTTTAACTGCATATATTCCACGTTTCTAGTACTTTTACAGTTCTGATATTTGAATGTCATTTATAAGTAGGGGAAAAAATGTATACTTAAATAACTCTTAAGATGCTAATCAAAAGTAGTGCTGCAATAGTAATGAAATTGTCCATTTAAGAAGTGATATTAAAATTCAACTTTATCGCTTTTAAACATTTAAAACCCCTTTAATTAATTAAAAAGCATCACTTTTATAGGAATAAATATAAAAACAAGCTCTAGAAACGCAAATAAAAAATTCAGTTAATTTCCAGAACAAACAAATATTTTTTAGAAATGCAATCCTTTTTAAAAATTTCCGGGCCAACTACATTCTATGCAATTATTTAAGAACAAAGGTGCAATTTAAAATCTTTTTTCATATTTGTACTTCACAACTACTTCTTTAAAGCTGAAAAGTAGCATTAGCTACTTTGGATGTAATTAAGATGCAGTTTTTAAAGTATGACTTCCATTTTTTTTTGCTGACTGAACCTACTTTCTTGACAGATACATTAACGCATCAACGCATTTAACGCGTGGCGTAGGCCTTGGGCTTTAGTCCCTTTTTAACGCTGCTATATACAAGACACTACAGGTTTTAAAATGTTCAAGATTATTGTAATAAAAAAACAACTATTCACAAACACCTATAAATACCTGTAAATATTGAAACTTAAAAAAAATTATTTTAAATTTATTTACCTCAATTTTTTTTACAAAAAAGTGTTTAAGTCGTATTCTATATGTAGTATTTTCAACAAGTTGTTATGCATAAAATATATATATTTCAGCAAATTTCTATTGTTAAAAACAAATTATATTTATATAAAAAATATCTTTAATAAAATATAAGATCTTTTTTTCTTTAAAAAGCATTTATTTTAAAATAGCTATAAAACACACACACACACACACATCAAAAAACTTATTTTATTTTATAAGGACAATCAGCTTCAAAATGTCATACACAATATTAATTATAAACTACACACACACACACAAATACAAAATATATATTTAATGTTAAAACTTTAAAAAATTGTACAAAGCAAAAGAAAAAAAAAATTCTATGAATAAAAAAAACAAATATTGGCTTTATACAATTGGAATGTTGTTGGTTGAATGATGAATGAAAAGCTGAATTTAAAGCTTCAAAATGGAAAAAGGCAGTAAAAGGTAAGAATGTAACTTATCATTTGTTATAAATCGAATTACTTTATCGACTGGTAAACCCGGTTAAAACCAAACGGAATAAAAAATACTTTCCGTATAGTCCGGTTTAGTTTAATTTTAGATCAGTTCAAGTTCGGTTCCAGTTTATTTAGAGTTTAGTTCGTGTTCATTTTAAGTTTAGTTCTGTTTTAGTTCTAGTTAAGTAGCTTGCACCAGATACATATTGAGTTGAGTTTAATAATTTAGCACTAGATATTTAGAATCTATTACTAATTCCATACAAACATATCGTTAGTCTAAGGTAGAAAGGTCCTAACTTGATTTTTTCTAAATTGAGTTTTTTTTTATAGTGATTTCAATACATTTCACACAAATACACCCCGCCACAAAAATGCAGTAGTTTAAAAATTAACGGTTTAACAAGCAATTTTACATTTGAATACATATTAATTTTTTACATACCTTCTCCTCTAAAGTAGAAATTATCACGGCTTTTCTGACAACCGCTTGGGTTCAAACCACGCCTGTTTGATTTGGGATCATGAATGTAAAACCTTATTTGATTACAAAAATTTAATAAAAAAAAAAACACATCATATCAAAAAACATTTTTATTAAATTCTTAATGAAAACATAGAAAATATTATCAAGAGATATCAAGCTGGCCGGCTTAAAATCGCGTAATTTCAATATGTATGTATTTGTTTATGCGCAGAACACATTTTGAGTGATTTGAAATCACTTTGACAAAAAATGATTTTCAGAACACTCCTGTATGTGTATGAGTTAGGGCCTTTCTAAATGAGACTTACGATATATTTTTTAATAAGGGAATTCCATTAATTTCACTAATTAAAGTTGTTTTTAAATTTAATTAAGAAAATCGGTTATTTTAAACTGTAACTGAAATACTGCTTTTCTTATATAGTCTTCGTTGAATTTGAATTCAAATTAAAATTTCTTCACATATCTTAGGGCGTTCTTTATTATATAAATATAACGCCATCTGTTGATGCAATAGAAGCAAAAAATAAAAGTGAAAAATTTGATTTTTCAGTCTGGCAACGTCAGTAACAAAAATTTTACATCACTAACCCAAACGATCTGGCAGCACTGGCCGCCGAAGTACGATCGGAATTTTGTGTAGGTGCTGCCAGACTGAGAAACTCAATTTTTTACTTTTGTTTTTTGGTTCTTTAACAACAAAAGATGGCGCTAAATTTATATATAAATATAAGCGCCTTAGGGTATGTGAGAAAATTGGAAAAATTCAAGCAAAATTCTCACATTTCCTTTAAAATAAAACTACAATTATTTTTGTTTTTTTTTCAATTACTTTTTTCTGTTGATTATCAACATTTATTGATTTTCTTTATTTTATACATACATTTTATTTTTTTCTTAATTCTTTTCTGTATTTTTTCATTTTTATATTTTTATAATTTGTTTTCTGTTTTAACTATGAATTTATTTTTCCATTAGGGTTTTGTTATTTTTGTATGGATATTTAATTTTTTAGATAATCAATACAATTAGTTTTGTGTCTAGAGGTTTGGTTTTTCTACAATTTCTGTTTTAATTTTTTATACAAATTTTGTATTATTTTGAAAAACAAAAAAAAAAAGTTTCTCATTATCATACCGTGTCTCTAATTTCTGTTTCGTTTGTTTATTTTATATAATTTTTCCCCAAGGATTTTGATCCTTTTGTTCATTTGTAACATTAACACATATAATTTTTGTAATTTACTGTTTATAATTCTTTGTTATTTAATGCAACCTGCAAAACATTTCATTAGTTTTATTTATTATTTCTAGTTTTTTTTTTCGTATCTATTGTTTTTTTCGAGTCATGTGTTAATCGATAAATTTGTTAATTTTTTAATAATTTTTTATTTGTATTTTATTTATACATATTTACAATTGTTTTTATTATTGTTATATGGTTTTAATTCTGAAGGATATTGTCTAGGTTTTTGGTTTCATATATTTGGGAAGTATGTATTGTTTTTAATATTGGTGAAATTTCGGTAAGTATTTATTTTGGAAAGAAGAAAGAAAAGTATTATTAATAACTGAATAATTTTAAATGTTGTTAATATGTATAAAAAAACAATTGAAAAATGTTGCAGTACAAATAGAAACTGTATCAAAGAATATTAGCTGCCGTATCCATAAGAAAACTGAACTGTTTTGAAATCCATTTTAATGAAAATAAAGTTTTAAAATATGTTTGAGTTCTCAATTATTTTCTATGAATACGGCAGTAAAGGTGAATTCATAACAGGTGGCCTTGACCAAGGCGAATTGACCTCGTTAGACTACTTCACCAAACCCGAAGTGTTAAAAATTTTTATATGTTTTCATGTTGGCTTTCATTAAAATTCTTAACACTAAAAAATTGTAAAATTTAGCAAACAAAAAGAAATTCTTTTTAAATACACTTGTTAAATGCTTGTCCAGCCGTCGAACGCGTACGTGTGCTGGACGTAATATTCGCCGTCATATCTAAATTTTTTGATTTTTCATCAAGCGTTGTCGGTGTCACACATACAAACACATTTTCACTAATAATACCACAATGCTTGATGGGTATTTTGATCAATGAATTTGGGCCTTTACACTTTTTTCATATTCCCTTTGTGTTGTAAGGGCACTATACACTTACCAAAATACTCATCAAGCGCTATGGTAGTGTAAGTGAAAATGTGTTTGTGTGTGTAACGCCGACAATGCTTAATGGAAAATAAAAAAAAATTAGATATGTTTGACTTCAGAAAACAGCAATGCTATTCCGAAAAAAATAAATGTAATAAAGGAAAATTTTCTGAATAAGAGTTCGGAATAGAGCAATACAACACATTCCAGCATTAAGAGGTCCTTACATTCATTTACATGAAGCAATTTCAACTTCATATACATACATGGAACCCAGGATGTTTTAACAGCCCAGTTAGCAAAGGATTGGTTAAATATTTTAATGCAAAAGTGGTGCGATATGGGCATTTATTTCTAAAGGTGACCAAAAATTTAAAAGTTATTAAAAGCATATTTTTTGACTTTGTTATAGAGAAATATTTACAATATAATATTTTTATTAATTTCCCCCATAAATTCGTTCACTTAGACGAAGCAGTGTGCAAAGTTGCACAAACGTAATTTCTTATTTGTGAGAATGTTTTATTGTATGTTTTCTTTAATATTATCTTTCTTAAGAGAGGTGATATATGATAACAATTATTCCAAAAAATCCCGTTACATGGTCTGTAATCTAAGGAAGAGTTCTAGGATAAATATTTTATTCCGATTAACGGTAAATTTTTATTTTGTTTTAATCACTATTCAGTTAAATTATTATGGAAAAAATTTCACGTTCGAAATGTCACGTATCGACCCAGATTTTGGCTTAAAAAAAAAATACAGAAGATTTTAGAATCAAACCAAAGACATTTTAATGTAACATTGTTACGTAAAATTCTGAAAGTAGTTTGGCTAAAAACTTGTACCAGGTTTCTCTGAATTGCGCCTTTTTATACATGGCCACACAAACTACTTCTATTTTTTCACGTTCGAGCCGCTACTTTTTTGCCATTATCTTGGACCTAGAATCGCACCCTCCATTAACTTTAACATAGATAACAGTGCTTTCTAAGTGCTTTAATTTAAGGGTTAAAGGAACGTTAAAATATTTGTTGTTTAAAATGCACTTTTGATGCGTACGACTGTCACGTTGACCACTATGGAATTACCCATATAGAAAATCTACTGGAATATTTGGTGATTGTTGCGGGCAACGCACATTGTCATTCAGTGCTAGACAGAGTCATCCATGGTATGCCAGCCTCTCTTTTGTGGCTAGGACGCTATTCTCTAGTTCCATTAAGAATATTTGGTCTAAGGTTAAAGCCTATGCCAAAAGCAGCTTTCGTGCTCCAAACGTTGCATGTCCTAGCGTGATAGAACAAGGATTGATCTACTTGGAGGATATTATAGATCCTGCAACGAACACCATAACTGTGGGTGATTGCAATCAGACCACAATGGCAGTGTTGTTGTAGAGTTGACCTCACCTTCTAGTAAATTCGCCTTGATACTATCCATGTAAACATAAAAAATACTTACAACAGACTTTTGTTCTTTTTTCTTAAGACATCGTCTAGATTAGCCATGAAGACTTCTGTTGTCGATGTTTTGTTCTTGTCAAAACAGCGTTGTTAAAACATTTGTTTGAACAACGATGTCTAAAGGGCCAAAAACCCTTGTCAAATGCGTGTACGTGTGCTAGACGTAATATTCGCCGTCATATCCAAATTTTTTAATTTTCCATTCATTATCGTAGGTGTCACACATACAAAGACATTTCCTCTAATACCACCACAATGCTTGATGAGTCTTTTGATAAGTGTATTTAGGCCTTTAAGCACACATAACAATGGATAGTCTGGACGGCATGTAAACATGAAAAGAACTTCATAATATTTTGAATTTACAAAGTCGTATTGCCATCTAAACACGCATAAACGAATATATTTAGATCTTCATTGCACTTTTTTCTTTAATAAAATAAAAAAAAAAAAATAAATCAATTGTGATTTTTTAATAATGTCGATTTTTAATTTGAAATTTTGATATTAAGTTTGGCTTGAGTTCATCAAATTTAATTTTCATTAAAATATTTAACTGAAGGCAGGAATTGAACAACATGAAATTAATTAAAATTTATTGATGATTTTTATTCTTGGCTGAGCTGGGGATCAAACTCGGGTTGAATCTACTTTTCGAGAATAACCACATTCTCATCATCAGAATTCTTTGCAATTCTACCCTCTGCACCACTGTAGTGCCTGCCAGCCAACAGTCAAACATCAATCTTTAACCAATGGTATTGCTGGTTCGAAATTTGCTGTAATTAGTTATAAGTTTTTTCCAATTTATTTACATGTTTCTTTCTTTTCTTTTTTTCGTACTCTTTTTGTTCAGACTTTGTCAAGGCGAATTTATACAAGGTGGTCTTATTTTGAAAACGTATACAACACTGTAAACTTCTTTAACGTTGTGCAAAAATAATAAAACACTGCAGTAAACAAATTAGCTGTGCACTAACATACAAACATGTAAATATAAATGTCAACTAAAGTAACAGCATATCATTTTGACACAAGGTTCGTTTTCAGCTGTTGGTACATAAAATAACTCTAATAGAAAATATTACTGAAAAATATTGAAGGAATAAGACAATAAAAGTATGAAAACTTATAAATTAAATTTATCATTTTAAATAGTTTTTTGCTTCTCCAGTAAAATTTTCAAAATTTTAGATAGGGCTTTTTGCGTTTTAGGTAACGATTTACATACATATATTTTACTAAATACAAAATATGTATAAGTAAAAACAAAAATTGTCATTGAAAACAAAAAAGGCTATTCAACAGCATTTTCAGTAAATTTAATTATACATTAAACACATCATTATATGAATAGTTTTTCTTAACTGCCAAAGTGTTGGTCAAAATACCATTATAATATGATCTGTTTTCATCACACATTTTTGTAAGATCAACAGTAATGATAAAAATCTCTGCAACGTTTAGTCTGCTTTCACACGTTTCATCTTTTGATGCTCAACTCCTATGTTTTTTGGTGAGGGAAGAAAGAAGAAAGGGGGTTAGTACGGAGATGCCTGTACTCGGTCAGTACGCTTTGTGGTTTTATTCGTTGGTGTATGCACAACGATAACGCCCTATGTTCCTCGTGAACATTATATTTAAGTATATACTTGTTATATTAAGGTATAAGTACTGTACATATTTAAATAAATAAAGGACATATATATATATATGCACAACGATGGCTGCGTGTAATTTTTTCTTTTCTTTTTCTCTTTGATTTGCTGTTATTAAAATTATTGTTGTTTTGAACCGTAAAAAGTTGAAACCCGTTGCTGCGTGTGATTATATTGGCATCTTTAAAAGGGAATTGAAAAGAAGTTGAGCATCAAAAGATAAAACGTGTAAATTCAGACTTATTTAGCCTTTTTAGTCCACATCAGAGAACGGCTTTGTGCGATTGCAAAAAAATCGCATTTAATGAATACCAACAAATACACTCGCTTTCGGTCATACAATAAAACTTGCGCAACTGCACACATTGCGGCCCTATGCTCCCCAGAGGAGTAAAAGGAACATATATATATATGTATATAACTGCACACATTCGCTGATGGTTTGCAGTCATTCAAATAATGCACATCGTGCTTTGTTATTTATACCATCGTTTAGCTTCGTTTTTTAATAAAGATGTTTGTGTGTTCGGTGCGACAATGATTGTTTTGGTAAAGAAAAAAAAAATACAAACAAAAAAGCCAGAAATCAAGTCTGCTTTCACACGTTTCATCTTTTGATGCTCAACTCTTATGTTTTTAGGTGAGAGAAGAAAGAAGAAAGGGGGTTGGTACAGAGATGCCTGTACTCGGTCAGTACGCTTTGTGTTTTTATTCGTTGGTATATGCACAACGATGGCTGCATGTAATGTTTTTCTTTTCTTTTTCTCTTTGATTCTCTGTTAATAAAATTGTTGTTGTTTTGAACAGAAAAAAGTTGAAACCGATTGCTGCGTGTGATTATATTGGCATCTTTAAAAGGGAATTGAAAAGAAGTTGAGCATCAAAAGATGAAACGTGTAAATTTAGACCAAACAATCATTACTCATGTAGGCATTCAGCAGTTGCTATGTAGTACAAGAAAAAAAAATTTTAATGAAACGCAAAGGCACTAGGTACAAACAATTTCCATAGAAATAGAAGGCTGTTTTTATTTTTATCATTTCTTAACAACAATGTATTGTTGTTATTGTTGTTGCTGTTAATGTTAATGTAACAAAGCGACTCGTACTCATACCAATTTAGTTCGTCGTTGCCTCATCGTGTGGACAATGACTACGCGAATTCAAAAGCATAAGAATGTTTGCCTTTTGACTAACAGGAGTTTGTGTTATTGCGTGCGCCAACAATAAATGCAAACAAAGCACTTTCAATAAAAAACTCACACGAAACGATGTCAAAATAACCAAAGTTGAACTTTGTTTTGCAGGCATAGAGTTAATGTTAATTTAAGCGTATGAATAAATCAACAGAAATAGTTTATTTTGCAGTTCTCTGGTCCACATCTAACGTAAATCAATAATCTTGGTTTTTATAAGGTTCATACCACTAAAAAATCTTTCAACTTCCGCGTTACTAAATGGCGAAAACAAAAACTTCATAACATAAGAAGCTATCTCGTTGAAAGCATTTTCTTTACTCATAAACACCTCTCCAGAATTCAATAGTTGAACTTTGGTTCATCCATTCGCATGCATTCAGCTTTTGCCATTGCTGTTCCAAGACCGTTATTTCTTCTTTAGTAAAATCTACCATTTCTTCTTTGCAGGGTTGCTATTCCCGGTGGCGTTTATGAGCGACATTGTCATTATGACATTTTGATCGATGAATAATCGCACCACAGTCAGTAACAAGTTGATATTTAGGGAGTTATGCATGACAACGGCTTTGCAATTTCACTATTCCCTTAAAAGGAAAAACTAAGCGACATTGTCTGTTATGAATAGATCACGAAGTGATCGCTGCAGGACTTTGTCTGCTACATGTCTCCGTCAATGAATAAATCAGAAATAACGGACCGCTTCTTTTTTCTGTTTGTTCTGTTCCATTTATTACTTGAGTTTATTCTGTGTTTTCCTTGTCACTCTACCTGAAAAATTCACTAATGAAAGTTGATGATATTGTCTGTTAGGACTCACAAACAAATCGACGCCTACAAGACAAAATCAACATTGGTCATCTATGACAGTTTGGACAAATACTTTAAAAATTCATATATGACACCAAAGTAAAATCAACACTTGTCATCGATGATTTAATACTGTCAGCGTTTGTCACGCTGAATCACTATGACGTTCGCCACCGGGTTATTACACATTTGCAGGAACGTATAAATGACAAAATACAATGATAGAGATTGGCAGAAATGTTAAGTTATGCAAAATGCAATTTGCTAAATTCGCTGCTAAATCAAAATAAATAATGCTAAATTTAGCAGTGAAAATGCTAAAAGAGTCACACTGATTACAATTGAAAAAAGTGTAGAACTGAACTAAAACAATGACTGAATTATATCTAAATTAGAACTGAACTAAATATAACTTAATTAGAGCTAGAACTGAACTAGAACTGAAATTAAGCTATATCTAAGTTAGAACTGAACTAGAACTAAATTAGAATTAAAACTGAACTTAAACTAAAAATGAATTAGAGCTGAAACATTTAAAATTTTTTAATTAGGAATAGTTTGTAATCTCTTTAAGTGATTTAAAATTTAATTAAGATAACTGTATTATTTACGTATGTTTAACAATAATTTTCAATACTATTTTCGGTAATATTTTTGGATTTTTTTTTTACATTTTTTATGTGGCACATTTAGAAGTACGTAGAGTGTTTTTTGTTATTTTGTTTTTGGTATGTTTCGTTTAGTTTTTGCGAGATTTTCTTTTTTTTTTTTTACATATTTGACACAAAACTTTAGATAAAATTAGTAAATATTTTTTCCATATAGGAATCGTTTTTTTTTTTTGTTAAATACTTTTTATAGTTTAATATTTTTGTCTTAGTAACTATTAAATGCATATTTTTGCACATGTTTTTTTTAAATATAATACAATTAATGCTAAATTTTATTAAATAATTAAATTATTATTATTTTATAATATATAAAACTAACTAACAGAAAAACTTCAAAAAAAAAAAAAAAAAAAAAAAAAAAACATTTATTTTTTTATACAGAATTTATATAAAATAACGTAAATATTTGCTTACGTTACTTTAAAATACGCCTACGTTTTAATATTTACTAAAAGTGTACTATTATTTTAAATTGTTTTTGAATATAAACTAAATAATTTACGTGTTATTAACTTAATATAAATATTATTTACTTAAATTTAGTTTTCTTAAATACTTTTTTGTTGTAATAACATGTTCATTGTATAACATTACATATTTGTTTTTTTTTGTATTTGTTTAAATATTGTTAAAGTATTTTATAAGTTTTGTTGTTGTTAATAAGTCTTTTTGAAAGTCAGTGTTTCGGTTTATAAAATATACAATAAATGCAACAAATTGAAATCAGTCGTTTCATTTATTAAAAAAAATTAATTGCCAGATTACATAAAAATTATAGAAATAGTTAGTCGGGGGTTTTATTTGTAATTTTTTACTACCTCAATATTAAAAAAAAGTTTGATTCGAAAATATGTGATGTCATTCGATTTAAACACAAAGTTTTGAATATAGTTTATGTTAAAAAAAATAATTTTTGGAAATGATAATTAAAACTAAAATCAAGGCACATTTAAAAGGGAATGAAATCGTCGCTCACCTAATTTTCTGTGTTTGCAGGTAATTACAAATTGTCCAAATTGTCTGCATATAAGATAAAGAAAATGGACTTAAATATGCAAATTTTTTGGCTCATTTAACGAAACTAATGGGAAAGTGAAGCGAATGCAAATGGCTAATTTGTAAACATAGCCAATCCTTTTCAAAGGTCAACGTCACCCTCAGTACAGCACGTAGCTCAGAGGGATTTTGGTTAAAAAAGCACTATTTGAACTTATTTTCAATTAATTAAAATAGATAATCATTAAAAAAAAACACAAATTTCGACCTACCAAAGTAAAAATACCATGCAGTTTAAAGATTGATGTTCGACTATTGACTGCCATCCGTCGTTAAGAACGGTGAGTGTTAAACGGCAACGATTGCTGAAGAGATAGACGGGTTACTATCGACACATGCCATATTAACCTGCCCGTGAACGTGGGTTCAATTCCGCTGTCAGTCAAGAATGAAAAATTATCAATAAATTTTAATTCATTTCATGTTGTAAAATTCCTTTCTTCATAAAAAAAATTTAATAAAAATTATGAACTTTAGCCTGATTAAAATAATAAGTTTTTGTCATATGATAAACAAAATATCAATAAAATTCTAATCTATGTACTATCTACGTATGAGCGGTGGGCGTGACCGATTTTATTGAAACTCGGCATGCGTCTTTTTTTAATTCCAAAAGTGTATGAAAAAAATTTAAAGAATTTTGGTTGGAAAAATAACAAAATTTATGCGAAAAAATCGATTTGGATTGCATGGGCGGTAGGCGGTGGGCATGTCCGATTTGATTGAAATTTGGCATGCTTTTTTTTATACGAGAAAGTGTATATACCAAATTTAAGGACTTTTGCTTGGATAGAAAAATTTTAGGCGAAAAAATCGATTTGGATGGCATGAGCAGTAGGCGATGGGCATGGTCGATATTAATGAATCTTAGCATGCGTCCTTTTTTTTTGTATTAGCAAATGTATGCATAAAATTTCAAGACTTGCTTCGATAGGTAAAATTTTAAGCAAACAAATCGATTTGGATTGCACGGGCGTTGGGCGTGGACGGTTTTGATGAAATTAAATATTTTTTTCTTAATTTGGTGAATATAATGCTCGGTGCCTAATTTCAATGAAATACGACCACTCCTTATAGTTTTTGCACAAAGATGTATGAAGCCATCCCACTGCATGGACTGGTTGTTTCCCGTTGAAGAACAAACGACACTCAAACGAACGATCATGGGCGGAATAACTCTATAACGTCCGCTAAATGTGCAAACCTGCGAAATCCACTTTTTAAGTAAATTGAGATTTTGATCCGGTGCGGTAGAGAAAGATACGCCTCGTCGACCAGCATGTAGTTTTTCTTCAATTTGAGTCTTAAAGTGTGTCAAATCAACTATATTTTTGGTTTTTCTTTCAAGCTGCACATATGAAATATATATAAAGATTTTTGTCTCTCCTTTAAAATTTACTGAAAGGGAGTTAGCAGGTTTGCATATTAAGCCGACGATATGTTGTGTTAATTAAATCCCTGCATCATCACAGCAAACCTGGAGGCAAAACAAAGACTCTGACTATAAACGTAAAGATTTTACATACAAAATTAACAGCTAGAGAACGTAGAAAGAATCTTCCTGCTACTTGGGGAGTATTTCCGATCTTTGGCAGATATATCGAACCGCAAAAACAACGCTCTGCAATTATTCGGTCAGCTAAAACCTTTTGTGTGGTTTTGAGACGTGGAATGATGCAACAAAAGACATTAACAAATATGTATATGTATGTGAACATAGGTTAAGAAGGTTTACGCGCCCAAGGGCACACCACCACTCGGAGACCAGTTCGGTCCAGTGTGAAGTGTACATAAATAAAAACTTCTTTTATAAAAACTTTTCTTCACAATTTGGAATTATAAATGCGCTCTACTCTCTGATGCATATAAATGTGCCTTGCTTAAACCCAACTTAAAATTTTATTTGGGAATTCTGTTTTTCTCTATATTCAATAGAAGTGTTGTATCTAGTATTTTTTGATTCCATTTAATAACACTGCTTTACAAATCTTTAATTTGGAAAAATACCAAGAACGCCACATGCCAAGATAAGTTAATTGGGACCTCCTGAACACGAAAAACGCTGTAATTTTTTTTCTAAGTACCGTTTTTTAGATAACGGTACTTTTGTGTTTTTCGGTGTATGGTCCCACTTAAACACTTTTTAGATAACGGTACTTTTGTGTTTTTCGGTGTATGGTCCCACTTAAGCCCTTGTGGAGCCCAACCGAAAACTATATATATATATATCGTTAGAAAGGTAATTGGATGCCTTTTCAGTCGAGATGCTGCAAATTTCTATCTGATAAGAAGTGGCTGAGTTATAGCACCTTGAAATTTGCCTATTTTTTACGTTTTTTTCAAAATTTTTCATTTTTATTTCGTTTTTTTTTCTTGAATGTTTTATTTTTTTTTACCAAATAGTTTATTTAATTACCAACATTTTAAGCTTAATTTGAAAAACATCGGATGAAAAATAAAGTTTTTATTAAGGATTTTGTGGAACGACAATATTTTCATCTTCATTGCTCACTCACTATATTCGGCGTTAATTCAGAAAATTTTAATTAAAATGACGAGCGCCTTGAACTTTTGAGGTTTCTTCGGATGGATCTTCGCTTATGAGGAACTAACAATAGTCCGCCATCATTTGTTCATCTCACCAGCCTTTGTAACGTCTCTCGATTTTTCCATTTCCTGGTGAAAACTTTCACCTTGTTCATCACTTTCGGAACCCAAGTTCGTGCGTAAAATATCCAAATGACTGAATAAGAAGGCGCTCAGCCACTTCTTATCAGATAGAAATTTGCAGCATAACGACTGTAAATGCATTCAATTACCTTTCCTACGATATGCTATTTATCTCGATCGGACTTTTCGGTTGGGCTCCACAATGGTTTAAGTGAGACTATACACCGAAAAACACAAAAGTACCGTTATCTAAAAATCGGTACTTAGAAAAAAAAAAAATACAGCGTTTTTCGTGTTCAGGAGGTCCCATTTAACTTATCTAAGCATGTGGCGTTCTTGGTATTTTTTGGCTGCAAACCAGTGTTATTATCGCAGGCTGCTTTCAAATAGCAACTAAACTAAAATATAATTGTACTTAAACGAACTTAAATAGATATCAAATAGAACGAATATAGAACTGAACGAGAACTAAGCTAGAACTGAACTAAAACTAATCTAGAACAAGACTTGAACTGAACAAAAACGAAACTAGAACTGAAATAAAATTGAACTGGTACTGAACTAGAAGTGAGAGGAATTTAAAGAAACCCTAAAGTGAACTAGAACTGAACTAGAATCTTACTGAAACTGCATTAGAACTTTAATAGATATGAAATATAAACTAAACGACAACTCATTTAGGACTAAACTAGAACTAAAATAGAACTCAACTAGAATTGAACTTGAACTGAACAAGAACTTAAATAGATATGAAATAGAACTAGTCCAAAACTGAACAATAAGTTAACTAAAACTGAAATTGAACTGGAACTGGAACTAGACTAGAACTGACTTAGAATTTAAATTGAACTAATTAAGAACTTAAAAAGAACTGGAACTAGAATAGAACTGAGACAAATCTTAAGCAGAATTAAAATGAACTAGAGCTGAACAAGAACTTTATTGAAACTGGATTAGAACTGAACTAGAACTTAAATAGATATGAAATAGCACTAATCTAAACTTGAACTAAAAATGATCTGGGACTGAAATAAACTAGATATAAATTAGAACTTATATAAACTATAACTAAATTTGAATTGAACTGAATTTGGAAATTAGAACTGAACTGGAGTAGAACGAGTTCTACTGAATTTAGAGTTAGGAACTGATCTAAAACTTCAAATAAACTACAACTTAACTCAACTTTCTTTTAAGTTTATAACTTCTTTTTTATTTTCTTTCAAAATTATTCGATTTGTGTGCCTTTCTTTATAACTTATTTTTACTCTGATTTACGCATTTATTTGAAGAAAAATCATGAACCAAATTTTACTGATTTTAAAAACTCAAACTTATATGAACTCAATATTAGAAATTTAAAAATATTTTTTTTTTTAATAGTTTTATGGCCAACTTCACCAATTCTATTTAATTATCAATTCATATTTAAATATGGTTTTTTACAAGCTATATTTACACAAGGTAAACTCGTTGGCCCTTATGTTTGTCAGCTGTTTACCCCTAGTTGGAACCCAAACGTCAAATTTCGTGTATATGAGCCAAAATTTGTACATGTGTGCGTTAAATTGTTTTTGTTTCATATGAAGACAATTTTGACAACTCGGTTCTTTTTATAGAGCAGTATGTCTACACTCCCAAATGAGTGTACATTGTGTAAATATACCTTGGTTTTTCATATACCTAATTTTATTTTTATTTGACATGAAAAACGAATTTTAAACATAAATTAATATTTAAATAAATTAGTGAAATCGACCACTAGTTCGGTTTGTTTAAATGCTTTCGATTTCTTTTAGAACCTTTTTCACATCAGCATTTATTCTCAAGTGTTTTTTTTTGCTTTCATTTATTTTTTATATATAAAACATTTTAATTTTTTTTAAATCTAGATTTGTTTAACAATCTTTTGTTTTTTTTTGCATTTACAAAATGATTTCTGTATTTCTGGCTGCCTTAAAGTTTATTTTATTTAAATTGTTGATTTGTGTTATTTGTAGAAATTCTTTATGGTCTATTAAACATTTATTTGAAACGTTTCCCTTTGGAGCTTGGAATTGGCACGTATGCGTGGTGATGTCTGGGCTTTTGATTTTTCATCGGAAAAACGAGCTGGTGGATTTATGTGATCTTGATAGTTGGGTGGAAAGTTAGCAATGCTGAAATGTTATTTTTTAAATAAAGATATTCCTTAAATTTAGAGTTGAATTTAAATAAAAAGTGGTCAAATGATCCATAATTAGGGACAAAAAATGTGTAAAAACTTTTTGATATTAAAAACAATTTTTAAATGAAAAGTTTTTCTTTATATTGCAGATTAGTTATTTAATACACAAATAATATTAAATAAAAAGGAAGCTTTGAGAATCAATTTTAGTTCTATTATAAATATATGTGAAGGTCAATATTGACAACACTTCTTTTAAATGCCTTATGGCAACGCTTTTATAAATGCTTCTTAATTTTTGTACTTTTATACAACTAGTAGAGTTGTAAATGAGAAAACATAATTTTATGGAATAAACTTTCTTTTTAATTAATAATAATAACTTCGAGTATTTATTAGGTTCTAAATTTAATTTATATGAACTAAAATTCTATTTGGTCTTTAGATTTGCTTAGAGTTTGGGCATCTTAAATTAAAATTTTAAACTGGCTGAAGTAATTTTTATCTCCGAAAGTGAACAATGTATTTATCATCATCGCACAGCATATTCGCCGAGGCTGAAAAGTTAAAATTTGGACCGGAAGTTGGTCTCTCGCCAAATCGATCCAAAAAGACGGGGTTTTTGGAAATTCGAACGTTTAGAGGGTAAATTCGCTAAACTCATATCTCCTAAGCTAAAACAGATAAAAAAAATTTGTATACTTATCGTTATTCAATGAAAAAATAAGCGAACAGGTGTCTGGTACTTTTTTCAAAATCGGGCCTTTTGGGGTGTAAACGGGTAAACCGAGTCTTTTAAATCAATGAACAAAGAAATAAAAATTATATCTCATTCGTAACTTGTCTAAAAAATACACATATTTATTTGGTACTTTTTTGAAATTCGAACGTTTCAGGGGTGAAAATCGTACCTATTTTTGGTACTTATTTTGAGAAAACATTTTTCTCTATTCATTAAAATATACGTATTGAATTATTGTCTCCCACTACAGTATTGTAGTTTTGGATACTTCAGTGGGAAGCAAAAAAGTATTAAAAGGGGAAATACGGGAAATTTACTTAATTTCCGTTACTTTTCCGTTCTTCAAGTGGTACTTTTTGAATTTTCTATAATATTGACCTTAGAAACACAAAATTATAGATGTAGGGTCCTTAGTAAATGAGAACCTATAAGATAAAAAAGTGTTGGTACTCTTTTGCTAAAATTTAGAAACATAAGCTTTGGCATATTAATTTGTCCACAAAAAGGTGGCGCTAACGAACTAGCGAGTTAAATGATAGTTATTATTAAGACTACTAACTGTCGTAAAAGGTTTTGTTTAATACATAATACAGACAAAATATCTTACCTAAATGTTGTTTCATCGTGATTACTCGAGTAACCGCTCGATGATCTTATATGTCTTTTGCTGGCTGTGCCGGTTTTAGCTGCTTTACGATTGGTATAAGGTGGTTTAGATTTTCGGGACATGCTAGTAGGTGTGGCATCGGAAGATGAGGAAGATTCATCTTGAGTTTCTACAGGTAAGCCATAAAAAAAAGGAAAACAATATAAAAAAAAAGATTAATGTATCTTTAACAATCGTCTTTTCTCAATAATGCCTACCTCGTTGTGGTCTATATTTAGCCGAGTTCATAGCTCGTGCTGATACATCATTATCCGATTCAGAGCCGAGTGTGTCATATTCTGTAATTGGTATGTGAAGTGTTAGGATTTTCCTAACTTCAGAATCTGTTGAGCCTGGATTATCCGATTCTAAAACAGTTTATAGTACGATTTGATGATGGATTTTGATTTGATTGATTTTGATACGGTGGTGTTGTGGTCATGATATTAACATGATTAATGATGTTTAGGTGAATAAAATGTTGAAGGATGAATATGAAAACATAATTGAAAATGTTTTAATAAAAATCTTGATTCCTTTCAACAACAAATTATAAATCATATAAGAGCAGGATTCATAAGGTTTGGAATTGAAAAATTGAAAAAATTATATTTATGACTTAGATGAATTAATGTCATAAGCCAATTTGAAGTTTTGGTGGTGGTCATTCAATAAGGAATGTCATGCTGAGGTAAACACAAACATGATTTCAAAAATATCTTTTTTTCTTTGAATTAAATTACTGGCCTCAATCTCTAACTACTTACAGTACTAAAGGAGTATTTGCGGGGAAATAACATATATATTATGACTATTTAAGACCTACCTTGGCTTTCCGAGTGAGGATCTCTTAATCGTCCCACCTTTCGGCGAACTTTTGTGTATTCTGGTTCTTTTGACTGTAAAAATTAGTTAACATAATTCGATTTTTTTTTATAAGGATACATTTTTTTGGGAAAACTTACATGATAACTTTCTGGTTTAACATCATGATAAACAAATGATCCCCTTACCGAGTGGTAGGGACCACTGTACACATTACCACTGTACGAGCTTTCACTATAAGGTTGTTTATTCAGTTGAAATGTGGCATAGGGACAAATATCCTCTATATATTCATTACTCTCAGCTTTGCCAAAACTTCCAGAGTCATTGGAATTTGACCCCCGTGGAGGTCCTGCATTTGGATTACATCTGACCGCTAGATACTGTTGATCACGATTTTGTTTATTTTGCAGCTGTGTTAATGAGGGAGTTTCGGACATTGAGGAGGATGCCAAGCGGGATTGATTGTTACTGATTTCTGGAAAACAAATAAAGTTACATATCGGAAAAAGTTAAGACTTATTATTATATAGAGGAAAATACGTTTTGAGTTTTATTTGAAATCGCGGAACTGCTAAAAAGTAACTATAAAAAGTTTTCTTTTTCGCAGCAAAAATTTGTTTGGTTTAAGAAAATTGGACTTATATTTCAAATTTGCTATGCCCCTAAGATTTTATATAAGAGAAATCGAAAAAACTATTTCGTCAGCTCATTATTGGTTTGACCAACCGACCATTAAAAAAAAAAAATGAGTTAGGTATGAGGAATATATTTTTTTAATACCCCCTTTCTAAATCGAAAACCTGCTTCGCGAAATTTGTTGTGGTTTCCGAGATATTAAGCATTCATTTTACTCCATATCAACTTTTTAAAGTTATTTAAGTATTGTTTTGCTCTACACGCCACTATTTGGCGATTGAATCAAATTCTTTATATAAAGACGTACAAAATAAATTCCACTCTTGCTTTCCTTCATTGCCGTAACAAAAAAAGTAGCTTATAATAATAAACACGTGTTAATAAATAGTAAAAATTTCTAAAAATATAAAAATGGAATTGTTTTTGTAAAATAAAACCAAATGAAAGAAAAAATCATCACTTTTTATGAGATTGTTAATGCAGAACCTTTTCATTTTAGCAAGTTACTCAATGCATAGCAATAAGCATACGTATGCAGCACAAAAAGCTACTTGTTAAAAATATTTTTAGAAAAGTGACGAATGCGGCACAACAAAATATTTTTCTATTTCAATAAAATACTATTAACTTCTAACTTCATTCATTAAAGTTAACAAAAATTTAAATTTTTCTTCAAAACATATGCCGGAAGCAGCGGAGAAAATATAAAAATTCTATCTTATACATTTTGAAAAATCTTCATGTAAGCCTTCTTTGCTGTTTTTCTCCACTCCGACTTTTTGGCATATGCGCCAAACCAATAATGAGTTGTCGATTTGTGACTTAAGTCTTTAGAAAGCCTCTGGTATTGATTAGATCAGCAACAAAATGCGTTTTAAACTATCTCGCATGGGCAAGAAAATTTTTCTTTTGATTTCTAATATTATTGTACACAGAAAAAAAAAATTGATTTCAATTAAAAAATTTGTAATATTAATTAAAAAATTAATTAAATTTGCACCAATAAACAAAATAATAGTATCAATTAAACCAGTTAATAGTATTAATTAAACGTTTAACTAACTTGATAAAACGTTTAATTCACTTGATCAAATTTTAATTAAAACTGATTATATTTTTGATTAATGCTTTAATTGTTGAAAAATGTTGGAGAATTTTTTCTGTATATGCATTGAATACACCGCACAGTGGTTGCACTTGTATTAAGTAGAGCGACACAAATAGTTAGAATAAAGATATCATCGTGAAATTGACACAGTATATTTCTGACAATATTAAAACAATATCCTGATAAAAAGGGCGTGGTCATTTGCTCCTACCATCTATTGCTGCAATTAAATCCCCATTATCCTATCAATACATGGTTGTTTACATTAACATGAGATACATTCTTCCATACTTCACATTGTACATCTAGAATAAGTGAAGCTTCATGGTCATGCTAATTTTGTAAATGTACTTCCGCCTAAGATTCACTCACGGCGATAGATTTCGCATTTGGATAACTTTTTTTATTTTCCTTCAACATCTTTTCGTAATTGGGAAACATACTAATGGAAACCTTAGAATTAATTAAATCTTGTATGTGCAAGTACTGATCTTTGTTAAATTTGTTTTAATTATTAATGCAAGAACTGAAGCAACATTTAATTCTGAACAACTTTGTGTTGGTTCTGAATATATACCACGTAAGGCATCTGCTGCAGTCGGATCAGTTTCTGCCAACTTCTAAATTGTTTTCTTATCTTTAAGGCATTTGAGAAACTAGATGCATGGCGACCACGCTTATTCGCTTTTTAAGCTTGCTTTTTATGAAGATACGGTTTTCAGTTTTAAGAAAACAACATCTTTGTTAGCCAGCCAGTCTGGATGATTTAACGCGATGGTTTGTTTTTTTTGTACACTTTTAAATAATTTAAAAAACGTACCTTCCTCGCATTCAAGATCAATGTATTTTATTACTTTGTCTAACTAACACTTGCTGGGATTTCACTGAATTTCAACCATTCTTAGAGCACCAAATCTCAAAAATTATCAGTCGTCGAAATATGCGAAATCCAAGAAATCGAATTAAAGAATTTAAAAATATTTACGGGCACAAAAATACCTTTCAATAACAACAAAATTCACAAATTCCAAAAACTCATTAAACACATTGAGTATAGAAAATAAAACTGCACTTTAATAAAACCTTAGTCGATTTCTAACGAAGACTTCGTTCGCTTAAATTAAATTAAAAAAAAAAACAGTTTAAAGTATTGTTTTTGTTTTACATGTAAGTTAAGCGAACGAAAATTCATTCGATATCGACGAACAGGCCATGAATCATAAACTATTTAAATGTGTTAACATTTACAAACCAATTTGGTCGTTGGCTTCGATTGGGAAACTAACTAAAGGTCTACGCCATTTTAAAAAATATACTTCTTTAAATTCCATTTTACTAAAACCACAACACAACTTATTATGCCTTAAAAACAATGCCAATACCATTCACATTAATTGCCTTTTTTTATAATTAATAAGGCACTTTTATTAAATGTATTATAACAATTGAAGTTTGACTTTGCTTCCTAGTTACTTTTATCAAATTTCTACTTTACTGCATAGACTTTAGTTGGTTACATTTAAAAAATACCGTTAGAAATTATCAAAATAAATTTAGAAGAGAGAAATTTTATGACATAAGCGACAACTTATTTCATTACAATCCCAATATATTAAGACAATTTTTTCTATTTTTGTCATATGGGCGAAACTCAGTGATGGAAAATTCAGTACTATGGTACTATTTTAAGTACTTTTTCCTTTCAAAAATACCACGGTTCCCCCACGTCCGTTTTACTACTCTTTTCTGGTTATGCTTCTTTGTTTAGAAATTTAGCGTTGATATTTTTTTAACATTAACAACTAGGGCTAGGGAACTTATTCCGACTCCAACCGCTAAAATTCCAACTCCGACTTCTAATCTAACCTTAATGCTAAATGTATATAAGACTGGGCCTTATTTGACTTTAAACTCTATTTTTAATGAAGTATCTTTTAAATGGGTAAATATAGCAATAAAAGGATTCAGTAAAAATTTAAATCAATATTAAAATTATTGCATCGCCAATTTCGAAGTATTTTTATTTCAGAAATTATTAGAATATTTTTTAAATTTTTCATGCCGAAAAATTTTGGAGTCGGAGTCGCGAATTTTTTGTGGCTACAAAAACCTCAACCCCAACTCTACAACTCCAACGCCACAGACCTGTTGACAACATTGCCTACACAAAATTTATTCTTATCAAACAGTTATGGCAACACTGCTTGTTGGCATATTTAAATGTCAGATAACGTAATATAATACTTAAGTTAAATACTCATTTGTATTAGGCTTTAAGGATTTATCCATACACCTAAATATGTTAAATAAATAAATCCTCATCAGAATTTTGCTGTTGAAATTTAGCCAGCTTGGTCCATTAATAGCTGAGATATGAGCAAAAAATATACGTATTTTTTTTTAAGTTTATTTTCCATAAAAAAAACATGTTTGAAAAAAGTACCAAAATGTTGAAAAAGTACTCTTTTGCTTAGTGGTCAGAACCTCCTTAATTTTTCAATTTTCCATTACTGGCGCAACTACTGTGCGCCTTCTAGAATGGAAGGTTTCCTTACTCATATATGCCTAATAGTTTATTATCTAATATATCAAAGTTATTTGATATATTAAAAATAGATATTGAAAATAGATATATCCTAAACCATCAATTCGGTTTTTTAAGAAGATAACACAGCACAATTGAACAAACCCATAGAAGAGTCAACGTCATAAGTAAAGCCTTTGAAGAAAGAAAATATTGCTCTGCACTTCACAGAAAAAAATATCTCAAGGAAATTTTTAACAACAAAATAAAACATATTTAATAATGAAATAATTAAATATTTCTTCATATAAAAAAAAAAAATTGTTGAATCAAGGTAAAGACAGTATTTTTAAAACTCTTGTCCATTTTTTAATAGCTTTGATATCGTTTCATTTAAGACTTGAGTGCTTGTAAATCTCATTCGCTTTACAGATTTATTTGTATAATATCTTTAGTTTTTCCAAAGTCTTTGGAAAAAGGTTTCCTGATGATCTGGTCTAAGCAACCACCAAAATGCAAATAGAAACTAGCTTATCCCCCAAAAATAAATTTTAGTGTATTTATCAAACAATAAAAATTGGGAATTTAGCAAATCATAATTTGTAAATAAAGATTCGATAAACACTTTGTTTGATTTATTTAAAATTTTCAACAATTTATTTTAACAAATCACGTAAACATTTCGGTAAAAAAAATTATTTTGGGCAACAACTTTTTTATTGACTCAATTAGCTTGGTTGTTGACTAAATATTCAATAACTATACCTACAAACTTTTTTATTAATACCGCAAAAATCGTCATCGCAGAAAATTCAAACATTTTTTTAATCAAAAATATGCGATTTCGTATTTAAATTTGAAAATATAAAATATAAAAATCAAAAATAACTCTTATTTTTTGATTTTTTTGATAAAAGTCATAACAGTTACGGTCCCTGGTTATAACATAAGCCAAATCTTAGATAATATGTGTACACATAACATTTAGTTTCCCCTATTAAAATAAATAATCAAACAATACCTCCACACTCGCTTGTTAAGAATCTCGGTATACATCTAGATCGATGTTTAACGTGAAAAGGTCATATTGGGTCAAAACTAATTCAAATGAAACTAAAAACAATTCAAGTTAACTGGCTTATTGGAAGAAATTCTGTCCTTATTCTCGATTTCGAACTTCTACCTTACATATCTTCCTTAAAACCAATCTGGTGCTACGGTATTCAGTTATGGGGCCGAGGCATCTTATATTGAAGAAATTCAAATGAGCCAAAATAAACATCTTTAAATAATCACAGCCGCCCCCTGGTATGTTAAAAACTCAAATATTTACAAGGATCTTAATATGGGATGAGTAAAAACTAGCGCCCCTGGGGATGTGGTTCGTCTCTTAAAGGGGAGTTATTAAACAGCTAGATGACTCCTTCCTCTTGATGTTACATCTTCTGGGGTAAGTAAATTCTGCCTCCTTGGTTATTTAGTTATTCTTGGGTTTAAGTGTAATGGCATTCTTCAGAATCTCATACACATGGGTATTTGGTAAGAGCTTTATATTAACACACCATGTGGGTGAGATCCAAGTTGAAGTTTAGGCGCAAGACAGGTATTCACGTAAATCAAAATCAAATTAAAAACTTGGGAAGCGCATTTGCAAAATATTTGCTTCTTTTTGCTTAAATATATGCAAATATTTAAAGCGAATATCAGATGATGTCAATTAACATCAAGAACATCTGAAAACATTTAAAGAAAATACGAAAATACATACATATCGCTTATTTGCTGCAAGACCGGCATAACTCAAAAAAATCCATTTCGGGATAAACGCATTTAAGTCTAACTACTTAGAAAAAAAGAAAACACATTCTCTTCAAACTGGGAATGTATAAAAGATATAAAGATGAATTTAATACACAATATAAAGAAAAACAAAGCGAACAATTCTGCATCTATAACTCCAAAATTTCATTTTTTGAGTTATGCCGGTCTTGCAGCAAAAAACTTTGCATACGCATTTTTATATATTCTTTATATCAAGTTGTATGTCTCAAACTTAAAAAATTATATGTATATATATATTCTTTATTTGTATGTGTATACCCGCCCTCCCCCTTCTTAAGGGTGTTTTTACGTTTTGTTAAATTAGAGACGATTTGTTGAAATACAAAGTTGCTGAACACACCTTATACCTCAGATGTAAAGAACACATACTTTCATATACCGATATGCTGCACGAAAAGGCCAAAAGAGGAAAACTTTAACCCTCCCTAATAAAAGATTCTGAAATGATTTTTTAAAACGCTGCCACACGTATATTTTTTTTGTGGTCTCTTTGCAAAGAGGTTTTTAGTTTGTGGGGTTTTAATAAAATATTGTTTTACTTACTTTTTCTTCTAATAACAAAGACAGCCCCTAAGAGGCCTAGTAGCAATATTAGTGATAAACACACTGGTAGTAATACTTTTATATTGGCGTAAAAAGGACTATCAGTCATGGGCGACATGGCATTTAAGTCGGTATTGTAAATAACTGAAAATAAAAAAAGAAATTTAGCAAATAAACTATTTAACAAAATCCCTTTCTACCCACCTCCCTGCTGGGGCGATAGTGTAGTAAAATTATATACCGCTGTCGTTGAGCCGGCATTATTGTGCGCTGTTACTCTAAGTTGATACTTAGTACCAGGTACTAAATCACTAACCGTATGTATGCGTTCAGTCGGTGGTATATGGCTTGAGACCACAGTCCAAGTCGATCTGTGTAAAAAAAAAAATTTTATATTTGTATGAATCCAAAATGATGAGTTTTTTGTCAACGAAATTCTTACCTGCCATAAATTCTCGATTCAATCATAAAATATAAAATACCACAACCACCATCACCCCATGAATCCAACCAACAGGTAACACTAGTAGAATTATTTGTTATCATTTGCGAATGCTTAGGCTGCACAGGGGGATTGCCCTTGGTGTGGGTATTAACAATATCACACGGCAAACCAGTGCCTATTTTATTATAGGCTGTTATATACAATTGATAACGTGTTCCACACCAAAGATTACTCAATAAATGGGAATAAGATTTGGCATCGACTTGCAACTCCTCCCAATCACCATTGTCTCTTTTATAATTAATGACATAGCCCAATATAGGACTGCCACCGTTATTGTTATCAGACCATTCCAACAGCAAACTATCCGAATAGGCAGTGACTACGGTAAGATTAGGTGCTTCTGGAGGTACTTTTACCACAACACTGTAAATGATTTCATCTTTACCCCAGGTATTCTCTACACTACAAGTATAATTGCCCGCATCGGTGGCTTGAGTTTCTCGAATATATAAAGTACCATTTTTAGCTATAGTTTTGCGGGCATTTGTTTCTAAGTTATGGCCATCTAAACGCCATATTGTAACCGGGGCCGGAGAGCCTACTTTACGGCATGTCAACTCCAAGTTTTCTTTCCAAGGTGTGATAACACGCTGACTAAACGACACAATACGAGCAGGTACTTTATTGTTTGGTGGCACTGTAACAACATCCGTTTTTTCGCCTTCACCCACTTTAGTGGAGGCGGTTAGCCAAAATTGATAAGTAGCTGACTCTTGGGTACGTTGCGTTTCATGCATTTCCACGTACGGACCCAAAATACGTTTATGAGTACCTTCCTCACGGCCACCCTCCAGCATGGACATGTAAAACGTATAGCCAGTCTGTTGAACAATAAAAGGTATTTATTAAGTAAAATTTATTTCAATAAGGACCGAAATTTCAAACAAACTTACTATATCGCCATTTGGAAACTCTGGCGGCAACCAGGATATGATAATTTTTGTACTTGAAGCTGGTATTGCTTTAATGGCATGTGGTGCGGATGGCACTACGAATGCGGATTAGAGAATATAAAACATTAATTAATTCTTATTACCATTTTGAGTGTGCGTGTGTGTGCCTTACCATCCTCATTTGTTCGGCAGTAGAACGGTTTGGTTTTCACACCATCACCCACTTTGGTGTAGGCCACCACCCAGACTGTGTAGTTGGTATATTTATGTAGATTTTCAATAGTGGCATATTGATTATTCGATTTCACAACCTCTGGATCTTTTTCTGAAAAAAATAATTTTAAATTGTAGTTGAATATAACTGTTAATATTTTAAAAATAATTTGTTTTCAAAGGAATGGAAAATAAATGAAGAATTTCCTGGTAAATAACGGCTTTTTCTAAACAATTTTACTATAAATGTTGTCCTTAATGATTTTAGTGGTTTCTCTTTTTTTAATAAACTTTATCTTTAAGATGGACCAGCTGAAATAATTTTTTTTTTAAATTTTGTTCACCATCATTGCATTTATTTGTTTTATTATACGAACAGTGGCCGTATTCTTTAATACGCTTAAGCTGAATATCTATCGCTAAAAATCTATCAAGTTGATTTTGCTAAATTTGGCAATGCCATAAAATTCAATTCACCTCTTTTAGCTTCAAATGTCATCGCTAAAATTTTTAAATTTTGTATTCTCTAAAGCAGCCCATACACGATGCAATTCAATTGTCAACTGAGTCGGTTGTTGCCCAAATCAAAGCGTGTATGGCTTTGCCAATTGTTTAGTTTGACGGTTGTCGAGTTGGTTGAAGAAAATTCACAAGATTTTCATTTTTTTAAGGTTGACTACTAAGTCTTTCAATTCGATTGTACTGTGTGTGCTTGAATTTCTTGATCAGATGTCAAAATTAATGTTTTAAGTTTTCTTTTGTAAAAAAGTTAAGTGTTTTAAAAATTATCTTTTGTTTCATTAACATTTAAAATTAATTTAAAATCTTTCAATTCAGTTGATAAAGTGTGTGGCCAAGCATCAATTCAGTTGAAAGACTCAGTTGACAATTGAATGGAAACCTGTATGGGGCGCATAAGGCATTTAAGCGATAGATATTTAGCTTTAGCTAATGCTATGTTCATACGACGATGTAAACCACTCGTTTCACTCTCTGAAACCAATTTGCCAAACATGCTATTCATTCGATTCATTCTTGTTTCGTTTTGACATTTTTTTTGTGTTGTTTATCTATATATAAATCGGCAAAGGCAAAACAGTTAGGAACACTTTCTCCTCTGTATGTCAACTGATTTGAACAAATATACACCATTTGAAAGGTATTTACTCACATACATATTTTACATATTTTATTACAATCTGTTTAATATTTTCGGAGTTATAAGCGTTCAATTTTGCTACTAGTACATATGCAAATTCAGAATTTTTTTTTTAATTATCAAATAATAAAAAATAGGGTGTTCGATTATTCGACATTTTTTCTAAACCAGTTTTCAAATATTTCGACTATATAAATACGGGGAATTAAAATTCTTTCTTATACATTTCTGTGCTGCATGTGAGAATTTTTCAATTTTCAATAATATTGAACATAGAAACATAATATTATAGGTTCAGGGTCCTAAGCGAATAAAAACCCATAAGATGAAAAATTTTGGTACTTTTTGTTTTTCATCTGGTACTTTTTGAATTTTTGTTAATATTCGACCTATATGGTTTAAATTTCACATTAAACTGGGCGAATAGGAACATGTAAGGTGAGCTTTTTGGTAATTTGTCGTTCAACATCTGGTACTTTGATTAATTTTTGTTAATATTAGACATATAAAAATTAAATTAAACATGCATTGTCCTGAGTGGATGACAATCTTTAAAGGAGATTTTTTGATATTTTTTTGTTTTTCAATAGATATTTTCTGATATTTTTATATTAAACTTACAAATTAAATTAGCTCACGTGGAGGGTAAAATATGAACTAGAATTTGGTCCCTCGCCAAATCGATCCACTAAGACCGAAAAAATAAATGCTCGAAACATGGAAATTCATATATGCGACGCGCAAAATAGAAAGGGACCTAAGGGTAAAAACCGGTTTTGTTCAGGAGAGCCATTTTAATGATTAAAAAACATGTATCTTTGATGTACCATCACATCATAAAACGCGCATATCTCTGGGAGGGAACACTTCTGGGGCGTGGGATCGGTCTCATTCGATGCTCAGATGTTGTCCACATAAAAAAAAAAGTGAAAATTGATTTTTTTTTACCCTTAGGTCCCTTTCTCTGTGCGCTGTCACATATACTTAAGGTACGTTCAGACGTAGTCTGAACACAAAATATTTTTGAGTGTCAAATAAAATAATGAGAAAATAAAAGTATTTGCCGGCAAACAAATATTTGTCCAATGTGAACATAGTGTGAACACATTATATCAAATTTTTTAGGCATTTTTGAGCAAATATTTATTTGATATTACAAAAAAATTGTAAGAGCAAACAACGACAAATAATTTTTCCATGTTCCCGAAAAAAACAATTTTTCCTGTAAGTTTTCGGATTCTTTACAGTTTTAAAGATTTTAAATAAATTTAAGACTTTGCTATCATGCCGCCATTAGCAAGTTTTTGCGAATTTCTGCTAATTTAGCAATTTTTACCGGATTTTTAGCCATTCCTTATACTTTTAGGGACTTTAATTCAATTTTATGGCTTGTTTGAAATATTAAAATTTTTCGCGAATTTTCGCTATATTTGGAAAATTTTTTTTTTGTTATTTTCCCACAATTTGTTTTTTTGAACAATTTCAAATAAATTTTAGGGTTTGTTTCCAAGTTTGCAATTTTTCGCGAATTTTAACCATGCTCGCGAAAAAGCGATTTTTCCCTGTGAATCTTTACAGCTTTAACGATTTGTAATAACTACTATGCTTTGGTATTATACCGCTATTAGCAAATTTTTGGAAATTTCCGCTAATTAAGCAATTTTTATGGAATTTTTGCCATTCCTTATAGTTTTAGGAACTTTTACAAATTTTATAGCTTGTTTGAAAAACTAAATTTTCGCTATTTTTGCAAAAATTTTTTTTTTTTGTTTTTCCCGACATTTTGTTTTTTAAACCGATTTAGCGATTTCAAATATATTTTAGGGTTTGTATCCAAGTTTGCAATTTTTCGCAAATTTTAGCCATGTTCCCGCTACCCATTGTCTTCAATTTTTTTTTCTTTTACATTCTCCTGTTCTAACACTATAAGAGATGCTGCTCCACAGAATAAGAAAAATAAATTAGGTTCTGCGCTCATTTTTACTATTTGTGATTATATTTTTATTTTTGAACTCTTTCATTAAACAATCATTTGATGCAAATATTTGTTTAAGTCTGAACGCATGGCAAACATGATTTAATTTATTTTATTTGACACTATTTGCCAACTGTTTTAACAAACAAAAATTGTCAAATATTTGAGCTTAGTTTGAACATTAAACAAAATATTTTTTTGTTTCACACAGTTTGAAGCAAATATCATAACAAATATTTTCGTCAAATATTTCATTAGTCTGAACGTACCTTTAGATAATATGTAATATGTTTACATTAAAATGTATGGTCGAATTTTGACCATTAGGCGAGCACTAGTTAATATAATTATTTCATAATTATCACTTTATTTTAATAAGCGTTAATTTTTATTTTGTTTTTTTCTTTGTTTGGATCTTTTTGAGAGCTACTTCAGGTAAACTAACGATAATTTTTACGTATCAAAATTGGAGATGATAGTACATTTTTCAAGTGAAGACAGTTTGACATTCTCAGCTGTCAAAACATAGTTATCGATATCGAAAGTTATCATGCAGCTAAAAACACCCTACATTTTAGACATACTTAGTTGGGGTAGTGCACTAAATATTGGTTTAAATCAGCAGTGAACTATCACTTAATAAAACTGCAAAAAAAATAGTATGCAGTCTTTTTTACCAGCATTAGTGATGACTGTTATTTTTTTAAATGCCATTAAAAAAATTTAGTGATATTGCAAATTTTTTTCTTTACCACTAAACGCAGATTGAATGCAAAAATCTGCACTCAATTCAAATAGTGCAAAATTTGGACTTGCAATCAATCATACTGCATACAAATATTGTCTCACTAAATTTTAAAAAATTTAACTTTGTGTGTGCATGGTTTTTGATTTTTTTTTTGAGGATATTCATAAGCCATTTTTGTCAATATCGGTATAATTATTGGCTTTAATCATGAAAAAACATGTTTTTGATTTTAAATTTAGTGCAGCATTTTTAGTTGCACTCAAATGAGTGCAGAAAAAAAAGTTGCAATAAACTGATGATTGCTTTTTTCTAAATCAAACTATTTTTTTTTTTTTAGAATTGATAAGGGTTAACAATGCTGGGGGCTCGAAGGACACTATTTGTGGTTCTTAGGGCCTTAATAGGCTGTTTTGTGAATTCCAAGCTAGTAGATGATTATAAAAGAGTTCTCTGTGGGGATTATGTAGTGAGTAGGGTATTCAAACTATAAACCGTTGTTCGATTAATCGAATAATTTTGGGCGATTAACTGTACGAATAATTTAAAATTTGTCTTTTCACAGTATTAGTTTTTTTCTTTTATTGATTCTTAACTCAGGAACATTTCCTTCGAGTAACAATTTTTAAAAATATAGTTCAAAGACTGAAACCAAAGAGTTTGGGAATAATTTATTTTAATGAATGTTTAGTACAGACTTTTACCGCAATGATTCAGATGAAGAAGATTATTTTTTTTGAGACAATTGAAAACAATCTTCTACCTTCTATAAATAAAATTGTTAAAAAATCAATAAGTGATTCAAGTGGTATAATGGAAGACTACCAATTCTTAGAAAAGCCGCGAAAAAGAACAGTGAAATTGGATAAGCTTTATATCGCTTTACTTTCAATCTCTCCAACGTCAACAATAAGTGAAAGAGTCTTTTCTAAATCAAGTTTCATTAAAACAAAAGAAAGAAATCGTTTGAAACAAACATTTTAAAACTGTTTACTCTTTTTGAAAGGTTATTTTAGAAGATTCGCTTGAATTTTGATGATGTTTTTATTTAAAAAGTCTTCCTCTTATATTACATTAAGTACCTTTTGTTAAATTGTTGTTACTATTTTAATAAAATTTTCGTGTTAAAAAATATAATATTTGGTCTTGTTTTGAAACTTTTAAGCTAGAAAAAATTAAAATTATTCGATTAACCGAATAATATTAAATTGTTCGATTATTATTCGATTAAATTTTTACCTCGAATTATTATTCGCGCGATTAATCGATTAAATTTTTACCTCGAATTATTATTCGCGCGATTAATCAAACCCTTATCAAATTAATGCACCATGTTTCACCAAACATGACCTTATTTATATATTCTATGATTTTAAAGAAGTGAACGCTGAAACACCAATAAGTTTTTTTGATTTCCGTAACATCAACCTTAACATATTGGAAGAATGTTTTAACACTATTAACCGCGATGTTATCTACAATTTTGTTTCTGCTGAAGAACAGCTTCAATTTTTTAATAGCTATTTGCTCCAGCTATTTGATGTCTTGGTTCCTGTGCGAACACAGAAAAAATTCTCCAAAATTTTTCACCAATTAAAGCATTAATCAAAAACATAATTAATTTTTATTAAAAATTTGATCAAGTGAATTAAACGTTTAATTAATACTATTAACTAGTTTAATTGATACTACTAATTTGTTTACTGGTGCAAATTTCATTACTTTTTTAATTAATATCACAAATTTTTTAATTAAAATCAATTTTTATTTTTTTCTGTGAAGATAAAAAAACGACAAAGAACTGGTTCAATTCAACCATAAAAACTTTAATAAATGTTCGAGATGAGACCTATAGACGTTGGAAAAGATTTAGAACTTCTGAATTACATGAAGAATACCGCAGAGCTCGTCAGTGCGTTAATAAAAAAGCATAAAAGACGCCAAAACTAATTATTATGCAAGACGCTTTAGATTAGCTTTAGGCTCTAAAAGGAAATGGCAGACAATCAAGGAAATTGGTATTGAGGAAAAAATTACTTCTGCTTGTAATATCGATGTAAATCATCTAAATGAATCATTTGTTAATATTCCTTCAAGTATACCAATGAATAGTACCCAAGCTGTGAATCAAGATAATACGGCTGAAACTTCAGAATCTTTACAACATCTCTCGGCACCACCTGCCGTACACCGATTAGAATTTTCTGGTGTGCTTCAAGGTGAAGTATTATCATGTTGTCTATCGGTTACGTCGAATGCGGTCGGGCTGGACCAAATTCATCCAAGATTCTTAAAACTTCTTCTACCTAAGTTACTAGGTTACATCACTCACATATTTAACACTATTATCACCACCAGTCAGTTTCCTAGTTGCTGGAAATATGCAAAGATCATCCCTGTACCTAAAACTGCACATGAGTATCGTCCTATATCGATATTACCTTATTTATCTAAAGTATTCGAGAGATTGTTACATGATCAAATTGGTAAATACTTGACAAATCACCAGCTACTAGTTAAAAATCAATCTGGATTCAGAGAAAGGCATAGCTGTGTTACATCGCTTATCAGTGTATCCGAAGATATCAGGCGAAATATTGATGAGGGCGGAGTTACGTCCCTTTACTTGTGGATCACTCTAAAGCATTTGACTCATTTAACCATGAGATTCTTTGCACTAAGTTACATAATAAGTTTAACTTTTCTTCAACTGCCACTACATTACTAGGAACATATCTTACTGATAGGTACCAATCTGTTGCTGCCGGTGACCCTTTATCTACTGCTCTACTTGTGTCTATGGGGGTACCACAGGGATATATTCTTAGGCCTCTTTTATTCACACTATGCATCAATGATTTACCTAGTCGTCTTTTGTACTGCAGCATTCATATTAGTTGTAAAAAGAACTTTATGCAAAATAATATTGCTAAACTCATTGTGGATCTAATTCGGATATATTTATGGGCGTCGTGGAATATTATTATTAGGAAATCAAACTATTTCAATTGTTGAATCAGCTTTGAATCTTGGTATTGCGTGAGTGACTGACTGGCTGACTCATTCATCATCGCCCAGCCCAAACCGCTGACCCTAGAAACTTGAAATTTGGACTAGCGATTGGTCACTCCCAAAATCGATCCACTAAGATGGGATTTTTCGAAATTCGAATGTTTAGGCGGTAAAAAGGGGAAAATTCGGTAACCTTATATCTCCAAAATTAAAAGAGATGCAAAATAAATGAAATACTTATCGTTGTTCTTTAGAAAAATAAGCGGACAGTTGTCTGGTACTTTTTTGAAATTCGGCCCTATTAGGGAGTAAACGGGTAAAATCTGAATTTTAGTACTTTTTTGCAACCCCATCTATCTTTTGAACCAAAAAACATAGAAACGAAGTTAATACCACATTCGAAACTTATCAAAAAAATACGTATATGAATTTGGTACTTTTTCGAAATTCCAACATTAAAGGGGTGAAAATCGTAACTATTTTTGGTACTTTTTTTACAAAACATTTCCTCCATTCATTAACATATTCGTACTAAATTATGGGCTGCCACTACAATACTGAAGTTTTTTATACTTTAATGATACTTTATTTAGCTTTTTCGTTCTTCTAAAGTAGTGGGCTTAATGCTAGAATTTAAACAAGTTTAAACCTAGAAAAATAAACTTTGACATAAAAATATGTCCACGAAGAAAAAGGAGACGCTTACGAAGTAGCGGGTATATGCTAGTTTTTAATCTTCAATTAATCTTCTTCAATGGAATTCTCACATTATTTCTGTTTCTGGAAAATTTTTTCCTATGCTAAGAACTCTATATCCACCACAGCATGTTACACCTTTAAATATTCGTGTGCTTCTCGCGAAAACTTTTTTAATGCCAGAGAGTAAATTAACTGTAGCTCACAACGCGATTCTACGATACGTCTACGGAATAAAAAGATATGATGGAACTTCTCTTTCTTTTCTTCTTTATACGGAGTTAATCTTGAAGTATTACTTAAAATTAAATCACTAATACTAATTCATAAAATAATATACACCCGAGAACCAACTTATTTATACGACCGCCTAGAATTTGCACGTACTAATAGAGGAAAACACATCATACAACTTAGATATCGTACATTAATTTCTGAATGGCAGCTCTTTACAAATACCATACGACTGTGGATTTCACTACCCAACACATTACAAACTATAGGCAGCGTTATGAAATTTAAAAATAAATTGTTCTCAAGTCTTTAATTATAACACCTTTTTTGTATTCTTTAAATACCTCTGTGCTTATCATAGATGGGGTTAGTGCACTCATTTTGCAGTTTCAACTCACACTTAATGATAGTGCAAAAATATTGCAATCATTTTGTTGATGTTGAGTGATGAATTGAAAATTTGCAGCCTCACTAAACATGAGTGATATTGATGTTAAAAAATTTTGCACCCCAAAAAAAAAAAAAAATAGTTTGATTAAAAAAAGCAATCATCAGTTTATTGCAACTTTTTATACCCACACCACAATAGTGGAGAGGGTATTATGCATTTGTGCTGATGTGTGTAACGCCTTAAAATAGTGGTCCTAGACCCACCTTAAAGTATACCGATCTACTCAGAATCACTTTCTGAGTCGAACTAACGATGTCCGTCCGGCTGGCTGGCTGTCCATGTAACCTTGTGCGCAAAGTACAGGTCGCAACTTTGGAGATAACTTAATAAAATTTGGGTCATAGGTTCTTATTGGCACAAGGACCAAGCCTATTGAAAATGGGCCAAATGGACCACGAGGGAAGATAGGGGGAAATTTCTTCCTCTCAGAAACTATCAAACCGATTTTAATGAAATTTAAAACATGGATATATCCATATCTATATGGACACATAAGCTATACAGTTTTAAAAAAATAGGACCACAAGGGGTGATAAGGGCAATTTTGGTCTCTCAAACCGATTTTAATGAAATTTAAAACATAGATAGATCCATATCTATATGGACACATAAGCTATACAGTTTTAAAAAATATAGGACCACAAGGGGAGAAAGGGGCAATTTTTGCCTCTCAAACTGATTTAAATGAAATTTAAAACATAGGTAGATCCATATCTATATGGACACATAAGCTATACAGTTTTTCAAAAATAGGACCACAAGGGGATGTAGGGGACAATTTCTGCCTCTCACAAACTTTCAAACCGATTTTAATGAAGTTTTTATACATAGAGAAATCCATATTTATATGTACACATAAGCATGATTAGTTTTTAAGTACTGTGGTGCTGGGTATCATATGGTCGGGCTTGACCGACTATACTTTCTTACTTGTTTTTCTTCGCTCATTTGAGTGCAACTAAAGTTGTTGCACTTAATTTAAAATCAAAAACTGGTTTTTTCACGATTAAAGCCAATAATTATACCGTTATTTAATATATTTCATTTTGTTTAATGTTCTCTGCTTATGTATATCCTCCAAAAAAAATCAAAAGCCATGCCCATAAAAAGTTACATTTTTTAAATTTTAGTGATAGAATATTTGTATGAAGCTTTTTTGATTGCAAGTCCAAATTTTGCACTATTTGAATTGAGTGCAGATTTTTGCATTCAATCTGCGTTTAGTGATAGTGCAAAAATTTGCAATATCACTAAAACATTTTTAGTGGTAGTTAAAAAAAAAACAATCATCACTAAAGCTGGCTAAAAAGAGTGCAAGCTAATTTCTTTGCAGTTTTATTTAGTGATAGTGCATTGTTGATTTAAATCAATATTTAGTGCTTATGGTGCTTATAAACAAATATTCTTCTTTTTCTCTAGTATATATTTTATGTATTTCTTTCTTTCCTATAAAACTTTAATTATGTATTACTTTTGTCTATTTTAATGCATGTAACTACAATAATTTTATCGTTATAAGATCACATACTGTAATTAAAAAGATTCAATTCTTGTTGTATGTGATATCCAATAAATAAATTAAAATAATCCAGAAAATTATTTAGGGTTTTTAGGGCCGTTTGTGACATATTAAACGAATAATACAGAAAATGCTGTAAATTATACAAATATTAAAGGTCACAATATCTTTTAAATCTCTAGTTAGCACTCTGAAATTAAGAAAAAACTATGTACAAAAGTCTGAAGTGGAAAATTTTGGTGTGTTGCCCTGTGTTGTCGTTAAATCTAATAATTTTACTATCTACCGTTAGTAAAAACCACTTTTTCCGTTGGATACAATTTTGTTTTAAATAATTCGGATACAAATGTTTTGGTAAGACCATGAAAATATTTTTGCTTAACTTAAATTTAAATTTATTCTGCACAGAGAAAACAGATTCATGATCACAGCCGAATTTGGCGCCAATCGAATTTCGTCGGTTGCATTTTGAAAATTTGTTGAAAATTTCGTTGCTTAGCATAACAGTTTTAATAGCAACATTTGAATTTTAGTACACTGTCAGTCATAACAACAGATATTGTTAGTTGTTAGTATGGTTATTAGAAACAAAATTGTGCTTATACCCGAATATATGATAGCTGCAACTGAATTAACACATAATTGGTGTTCATAACAAGAGATTTGATTGTCGTTATCAATATATTTTTTTTAACCGGTCAAATGTAGCCCATTTGTCTAAAGGTAATCCCAATGAATGGAAAAATGGCTTATTTTACAGTACGATGTCCTAGGGCAGAACCATATAACCCAGCTTGCATTACAAAGGAGAATTCTTAAAACTACTCCATCGTATACTCCAGAGGATTTGCTTTGAAATCGTTTTAAAACGAAAACATGTCGTTAAAAAACGAAGACATGTCGTTTCACTGTACACTGTTTTTAATAATGATATGGTCCATACTTGCACTACATTGGACCAGCCCAGGATCAAAATGGATCAAGTAGTCCAATATAATTTGCAGGGTATAAAAAAAATAATACATACATACATACATATGTACGTGTATACATATGTTCATACCTATAAGAATACTAAATTACTTACACCTATTTATTAAGTTTTTGCACATTTTCCCATTTTTGACCGCGAAGATATTTTTGAAATATAAAATTAAAAATTATTTTGACAGAAAATTTAGTAAGCAATTGGGGCTTTTAACTATTTTTTGGTTGTGAATTCCGAATAATTATATTTTCATTTGTTGTACTCGAATTGAAACTATTCCAACATTCAATAATTAGCTGCAAGAAATGAATAAACATTTATTTTACAAAATTTATTGGCGAATGCAAATTATTGATTGCAATGACCAATATTCAGCATTGCCCTGTATTAAATTCGGTTGTGATTCTAACTATTTGTACTAATTTTTAGAACTAAATTAAATTAGTTATCATAACTAATAAAAGAATTGAAGGAATCATATTTCAGTTGCAACATCGTTTTAATAATCAAGAGAATTGAAAATCAGTTAGAACTATACATTTTTAATAGTTGCAATAATAAATCATGTTAATTGATCAATATTTTATTACTGCAACCGTTTCCCAACCAATTTGTTTTCTGTGTGTGGGTATTAGAAAACGATAATTTTAGCTTTTTTTTATTTACTGCATACATATGTATGTATATATTTCTCTGCATTCTGCATTTTGTTGCTGTATTCTTAATGTATGGCTGTATTTTATTTGCATATTTGTTTAACACTCACATGATCAATAAATATTGAGGCGTTAAAAATTTAATGACTTGAATAATTGCCTTCTGGTAAAAGATAAATGAAAACTGCCTCAATAAAGGACAACAACATGCACATGAACCTGTGCAGTACAAATTATACATTTAACGTGATGTATGTAGACTTAAAATGAAAAAGTGAAAACTTTTCCGAACCAATTTGCCAATTGTAATTTTAAATGTAAACATTGATTCAAGTAGCAAATAACATTTTGGGGTAAGTGCTTTGTTCAAAGGTAGTTGGGTTCATAAGTAAATGGAAGTTAATGAAATATAGAATACGATTTTAACCACCGATTGCAATTGATAGTTTAGTTTGTTACAAATGTAGTCCGTTATATTTATTACATAAGTACATTTGAAAAAAACTGAAAAATTACTTTGATAAAAAACTAACAAGTGCACGGCTTAAAAAAAACTCAACTGGAAACTTGCTTTATTTTTTGATACTCTTGCGAAAACAATAAAGCAAGTTATGAATGTTATTTTTGTCAAGCTAATAGAGCCTAAATTTCTTCAATGTAAATAAAATTAAGATTTTAATTACAATATTTTGTCGACTTTTTTTAAGGGATTGTCTATTTAAAAAATTAAAAAATAATAAAATAAGTACAATAATGTTACACATAAACAATACAGACTTACAATATGGAATTTAATCACATTAAAAAGTTTTAAATGTACCCAGTTGCAAGTTGTTTTGGTTTTTATTTTGTTTTTTCTTAACCCACTTACAACTACAATTAGTGTTGGGAGAATTTCAACCAATTGTAGTGGGGAATGTAAGAAAAGTTAAACTCACTGTTTCTTGTTGGTATTTTGTTTAAGCTTTTATATTGTTGCGAATAGGACTTTTTATGTGTTTGCAATTCTCATTCACTCTGCAGTTTAATTTGCTAATATCTTTGGCTTTTCTAAAATTGTTTGGGAGATTTTTTCATAATGATCTGGCCTAAGCAACCAGTGAAACGCGCATAGAAAATAGCTTATCCTTCAACAATAAATTTCAGTGTTTTTATCAAGAAAAAAAATTGGGAAATTAGCACGACAAATAAAATCTTATTAATTAAAAACTGAAAAATTCCTGGATTAGCAGAAAAATGTTCGCAGTTAGTTCTTTATAAAAAAAATTAATATAGATATTATTCCGGAATATGAATTTATTTATCGCTCATTAAATGATTAAAGTAACAATTTGTGTGTTAGATGATTCTTTATTCTTATATCAAGCTTAAGCGTGATTGTGCGTGATTGTGCCACATATATTTTCGCCAAATGCTTGACATGCGGTCGGATTCACTCGTGCAAGTGTGCTTGACGTAATATTCGCCGTTGCATAAATTTTTTTTTAATTTTCCATCCAGCATCGTCGGTGTCACACACACATACAAATTTTCACTAATATGTTCTACCACAGCGCTTGATGAGTAATTTGATCAGTGAATTTGGCCCTTTAGCGTTGCATATAGATTTGAATCAGAATATAATGTATATTTATTCTAAATTATTTTGTAGTGCAATGAGGATTGATCATTGCCTGCTTTACATCAATATTTTCAGAAGACAAAAGAGTTTAACCACATGCTCTACATGGTGGTGAAGTACAATTTTTAATTCAAATTGATTAATAATGGAGTACCATTTACTCACTGGTGGATACCCATTTTTAAAATTATAAGAATTATTAAATCGAAATTGTGTAATACGATTGTCAATAGGTAACTTATCAATTATTTTTCGTTTTTAAGTCAACATTTATATTACAACGGGTAAAATCAAAGCAGGAATAGTAAAGCGAGTTTCGAAACTGTTCAAAAATCTTTTTTATACTCAACTTTTGTGAACCTAATTGTACCAAATGACTTTTTGTATGATATTTGTGATACACATGGCGACGTATGGTAGGGGCCAGTGATCGGCGGCGGTTCTGCTTACTTGGTCATATCCATGCTTATATCGGTAAAAAAAAATTTTTTTTTGCTTTCCTTGAGTTTGACCCTGGAATATCATTTTTTTTGTAATCTTTTTTCTTCAAATATCTAACAAAACAAAAAAAATCATCATTAGAGTGTTTTTTTTCAGAATAGAAGATAAGCATTTAAAGCCTGATGTCAGTATGGGACTTTCTTTTTGTCTAGCGTAAACGTAGTTTTAGATGATTTTAAATGAGTTTTTCTAGAAAGCTTACGAAAAAACGATTTCCAGGGCAGCACTCAGGGAAAGCCAAAACTACCGCTTTCCTTTATGTGCTATGTTGTAGCCGTTGTTGAGCTTAACATCTTTAGGGATATCACTTTGCGACATTCGGATATTTAGATGGTCAAAATGCATGAAAAAGGCACACAAAATAACAAGTAAATTTACACTTTTGTGACGAGCGGGGCACCTGGCGTTTAAACCTAATTCGGGTACGCCGAATCCAGTGGTGCTATCCTTTTTTTGGTTAGCTTTTGTTTTCAAGATATACCGTTATTTCGCGTAGCTCAAAAATAAACGCAAATAAAAGGCTCATCGTACGCACTGCAGGGGCCAAATTTAAGAATTTCATTAAACCGCCACATTTGTATAGTTAAAATCAGGGCTGTGTTGTAGAGTTGAAGAGTCGCAGTTGAGGTTTTCGTACCGGAGTCGGTGTTGAAGTACCTCCAATAACTCGTCGGTGTTGAAGTACCTTCAATAACTCGCGACTCCGACTCCACAATTTTTCAGGAAAAAAAAAATTTCCAAAATTTTTTAAAATAAAAAAAAAATTTTGAAGGCAGAAAATAACGACCAATCTACTTAACATATGTAAATAACTCAATGCAGCACGTGATAGAATTAAAATATTTCATCCATCTGCTGTTTCAATAAATATATCTGGTTTAAATAGTTCCTAAGGCAAGTTCAATTGTGCTTATTTTTTCAACACTGATGTAAAGTGTTTACAATTAACCAAGAAAAAAAAGTTCCTGATGATTTTATGTAAATTTTGTTTGAATCGTAAAGAACGAAAATACCCAAAAAACCAATTTTTTCCAATAGAAATCTCACACACACATACATGGATACTTTTTAAAAGTACATTTGTGTGTGTTTGTATAAATGTGTTTATTTATTTGAACTTACCATACAAGTCTTCTGTTGATATGTAAAATATTTTATAGCCTTTTATTTTGCCATTTTGTCCATCAATATCGGGCGGTGACCATGTTATATAAATGGATGTTGAGCCCAAAACATCACATTGTGGACTCTCAGGTGGTGAAGATGGCACTTAAAGTAAACACACACAAACAAGCAATCAAAAATTTATTTAACAAGGTGTGAGCGAATACATTTACTCGTTCTTCTTACATACATACATATGTATGAATGGAGGAGTAACGACATTGAGTTTGATTTATGTATGAATGTGAATATTTAACACTTACCATCTTCTAATGTTTGTACAGCAATTTCCTTGGTGGGTGGTCCACTGCCCTGACTCGTGTAGGCCTGTACAATCACATGGTATTCGGTGTATTTGTTGAGATTATTTAAAACAGTCTCACCGCCATAGTGTGAACGTACTTCAACGGTTTTGAAACTAAAACCCAATGTGGGATTGATTTCCATATCCTCGGGCGTTAAGGACATTTGATAGCCCACGTAGTAGCCCAACAGTATACCATTCCAGTGGTCACGGTCTGGTGCATCCCAGGAAACAGCAATCTCCGTTGAACTTTTTGCTTCCGCCCGTACATTGAGCGGTGGGGCAGAGGGTACTTCCTCTAGTGTTGTAACCTGTACAACTTCAGAGAATTCCGATGAACCCAATTTATTCTCAGCTGACATACGTATATGATATGCTTTGGCAGGCTTTAGGTTGGCTATGTTGACAACCGTCTGTGAGCCAGTGATTGTTATGTGTTCGGCATTTTGCCAAATATCTAAAAACAAAAAGAAAAATCATACATTTCAATTTAAGATTCTAAAAAATGTTGTACATATTTTGGAAATTTTAAGAATGTTAATTAAAAGTGCAAAAGCAGTTTATTAAGACTTTTTACTCCATACAATGCAGACATAGTTTCTGTATTTTTTTAAGGTATTTGTGTTTGAATTTTAATTTATATGATTTTCTCTCCTAAATTTAGCCCTAATCCATAAAGATTTATTAGTTATTTGCTCATAATTACTATTGATATTGATTGTTCTTCAAGCAAACAAATTGTGCATGCAGTCATAAGAGAATAATAAATAAAGAATGTGTTAAGGAACTTTAATTTTATTTTAGGGATATTTTCATAATATAAATGTACGTGTGTATGGGGTTTGTTTTCTATTATAACAAAAAGGATTAAAAGAATTATGGTTTTTTAAGAAAATTTTTATTCTAATGGTCAATTTCACCAGTTCTATTTAAATATCAATTCATAATTTTATTATAATTGCGTTTTTATTTGACAAGAAAAACTACTTTTAAACATAAATTGGTGATCTCGGCCTGATCCTCTGAAAAAATAGGCATAATGAGATAAATAATGAGCATCTCAATATGCCTATTAATTTGAATTCAAATATTAAAATCAAACAATTAAAAATGGTTTGAGAATTGTGCTTGATATCAAATGATAAAGTCATTTTAAAGGTTTGACTTCGTGTTTGTTGGGCGAAAATGATCAAAGTCACAGGCGGGAATCAAAAATAAAGTATTGAAATTGATTTGGACTTTTCGAAACATTAAAAGATGATTGACGGTAATCTTAAATTCGACTCGCCCATATATATATATCGATCTAAAATGATGCAAATGGAGTTATAAATGTTGTACAATACATAAAGTTAAAATTCTTTCTAGCTTTAATAAAGTGATGTTGCTGTTGCTTGATAGAAGAATTCTTGAAATTATATCAATTAGTCTAAGACAAGGAGTATTAAAGATCTTTGTGAAGTTATCTGAAAGACGATATAAAAGATATTTTTAAATAAAATCCGACGTATTTAAATCAGAGTTCGACAATAAACAATATATACTGTACTTAAGTGTTCTGTATGGTAGGAATATGGAAAACACAAACGCTAATAGTGTTTGTGTAGTAAATACATTAAAAAACATTTCTCTTTTTGTTACTTCGTACACAATAAAAATACTGTACTAATCCAACTCAACATAAAGACAAGAAATAGGGATGTAACGATACGGCTTTTTGGCCGGTACGATACCGATATTCAAAAAGAAATATCGGCGATACCGATACGAATATAAAATTTAAATTTAAGGTAAAGTTTACAAAACTTAAGTAGAGTAATTTTTTTAAGATACAAAACAACGAATTGAATTTGAATTCATGGTAAAATTAACAAAAGTTAAATAACTTTTTAAACAAAAAAAAAAAAAAAAAAAAAAAAAAAAGATGTTAGAGATTAATATTATTAAGGTTTTCTGTATAAAAAACGAAGTGTGTATTCTAAACTTTTGCGAATCCGTTTGAAGCTGACCTGCAGTGGAAAATTGTCTCTCAGATGCGACAGAGCTCTTTTGAAAACTCAAGTTTTTCTGCTCCATGTTCTTAAATTTTGGGTATAAGATTTGTTTCCGTCAGTTAACAAGCAGTTATGCCGCTCTAGAAAAGGTTAATCCTTCTAGAAATTTTCTTATAACATTTTCACAAACGCTGCAAAGGTCAGTTTTTGAAGACTTATCAGAACTTTTACTAGTTGTAGGATTGACCGTATCTTTAACACTTTCGGAAAGCAGAGTCATGTTAAGTAGCTCAATTAGGGTTTCATTCAATCTATTGTCTTTGAAATTTTCGAGCTTTTTGTCTCAAATTCAAGTTCGTTCATTGAAATTGACGACTAAGTTAGTCGGTTTATTTTTGAATACTGGTAAAAGCTTCGTTCACAATGGGAGAAACAATTTCGTTTTTAAAATATTTCATATATTTTCCTTTCATTTTTCGAACAAAAATGTAACCAAAGTTTTTTTTTTAAAGTTGAGTCTACTTCAAGGCGAATTCATACAGGTGACCGCATCATGAGATAGAGTTATGCTAGCTATCCTTTTTATTTTAAATACTATGTATTTTGTTTTTGTAAAAAGTAAGAATGAATGTCAAAATTATTTGTTGAAAATATTGTTACGTTACTGCCTTTCAATAACGTTTTGGTTTATTTCCTTTATAATAAACCGTTTCGAGTTCTTTATTGCAACTTTAATAAAATAAATAAAACACAAACACTTTTAACACTGTTTACAATTAACACAACTTTATTTAGTACAAAGTCTTTTTTAACAACCGTAATTTATAGCTTTTATTCACAACCAACTATAATTTTCTCAGCGTTATACGTTATTGACAAAGTCTGAACTAAGAATGATCTAATTACGCTAGTCGCCGCTAGTATTTATACAGCAATTTGGTTGTCTAGAACATTCGAAATGTTTTTCGAAGGTTCGAGGCTTTACTATTTATTCACCACACTTTAATTTGATTTATGGCAGCACTAATGTTTACATAATTTTACCTCATCAGTATAAGAAGCTTTTTTAACGGTCATTTCTAGGTCTTTCTGCACATTGGGATTGAAGTGTACTAAATTATAACAATTTTTAATAACAATGTAAACTAGTAAAATTACTTATGAATACAAGACCACTAATAAATACAAGATAACTAATAAAAACAACTACAACTAATTCTTAACTAAAGTTACTTTCGTAACAATATAATAAAGCGATTTTTTTGTTTATAAAATATAAACAATTGTTTTAGAAGGTAAATCTTTCTCCTGTATTGCAAATTTATTTTTGCTCCACTTATTTCTGAAGAATTTTTAAATTCTTGTGTTTGCATTATATGTTCACTTTTGTTTTTCTAAAATTTAAATAAGTTTTTTTTCAAGTATTAAGATTTTTATTGAATTTAATATTTTAACAAATTTTTTGCTAAATAAAAACAAAGTTTGACAATCAGTATACACACAAAAAAATAAACCATAAACAGATGACTCGAAAATGTCACCTGTATGAATTCGCCTTGGTCTACTTCTACTTCAGCAAAAATTTGTATGAACTTATAAATGACGTTTATAATAATTTTTTGTTGTAGGCAAAATTTGCAAACATTTTCTTAATTAAAAATGTGTGTGGTGGCGAAAATTTTTTTTGCTTTATTGTGAACACCAAGTGAACGAAGCTTTAAATATGTTGCTTAAATGAATTCGAAAAAAATCTAGTTCGCACTTACCTGATATTTGCTTATAAAATATATGATATTCTTCAATTGGACTATTGCCAGCAAATGGTTGACTCCAAGTCAATTGTAAACTACGTGATTGTTGAGCATTAATGCGCAAATTTTTCGGCTGTTCTGGTACTTCCTGTACAATTAATTGTATCGTCATTTCATCCTGCAATAAAAACAGAAATATAAAGAAATTTCAAAAACACGACAACAACGTTGATAAATTTAAAGAAATATAAAAAATTGAATGTGAAATGATGGAAAGTAAAAAATTGCCAAAAGAATAAAAAAAAAAAATTAAAAAATTATGAAACAAATGAAATGAAATCAAACTGACAGCAGTTGTATGAAAAAAGAAGATGATGATGATGAAGTATTAAGTAAATATTGCGAGTGAAATACTTGTATTCGATCGAATAAATAAATATTTGCAACAAGATAAATGTTAAAATAATGATAAATTGTGAATGATTTCTTTTTTCGTGTTTCTTTCTTTGTTTTTTGTATAATTTATACAGAATTTTGCAAGAGCAGATTTCAGCTCTTCAACGTCTTGAAAACGAAATAAATATTGACTATTGGCAAAAATAAAAACAAAGTACTGTATTTATTAAAAGAAAAAGAGATGAGTGTGACTGTTGCATAAAGATACTTGGATTTGCAACATCTGTTCTTCGTGTATGAGTAGTCAAGAGTGTTGAATGGGATTGCTGTGGTTGAGAATTTTCAAGTGATTTTTATTATACCCTACTGTTAGCATATTAGGCATTTGTTGGAATGTTTGTAGCGCCTAGACTTAGACACGGTTCGATATGGCCAGAGGCAACTCAAATCGTACACAAAAAATTGATTTCAATTAAGAAATTTGTGATATTAATTAAACCAATGATTAAATTTGCACCAGTAAATAAATTAATAATATCAATTTAATATTTTATGATATAAACAATATATTTTGCAGTAATGTTGTTGATTAAAACTGATTTTATTTTTGGTTAATTGTTTATTTGACAAAAACAAAAAGGCGAACATTTTTTCTGTGTATGATTAAAGATATTCGATCATGTTCTTGAAATCGGAATGAAGTGGTATTGAAATCACACGAGATTTAGTTTTAAATTGTTTGCAAAATGGCTGTAGGTTTTTCTGTTTTTGGAGTTGTACTTGTAAAGATAATTGGTACTAAAAGAAGGAAGTAAACAGTTCGATTAAAAACATGTTATGATCATTTTTAATATTATCTTAACAAAACTATAATTGAACTAATTCACGTCAAATCACCTTTTTAAATACCATAAACAGGTCTGTTTCAGCTTCCATGTAAACCTTGTAACCAAAATACATCTTTAAAAATTATATTTGTCACTTATTTAATTTTGCTTTGATACTAAATTATCAGTTTGATAATCTGGAAGGCGTTGTGTAGCCTCTGCTCTCCTGAAAATACAAACTTCGGCGATCGACTATCAATATTGTTAATTACACTAAATGTAGGTTTGCCAAGCAATAGTATGGATGACGGACGAACCATGTCGGTTGGTATTAATTGTCACGCGACACTATCTTTTTGGAAGGTATGCACAGAGTCTGGGAGCCGGACACTATGATCACTGCCCCAGCTGTAATGAGGAAAGGGAGGAGAAGAACATTCTCTGTAAATATCCTGCGCTGGCGAGAAGACCACTGACCGAAATAGGATCAGGCACCTTTGGCGGACTGTTCGATATATCTAGAGTGAATTTTTAACTTCGTAAGAAGTTCAGGTTGGTTCTACTGTGGGGGTTCTGTTTAGTGTAACTGCATGGTTTCACAATGGATTATTAAGTCTAAGTGTGTCAGAGTGTTACCTATGGTTACTGCAACCATATTGTCGTTATTGCAACCATTACTGTAGACTGAATTAGTTTTCTGCAACAATATCGAATTATATTTTTCCACTGGGTGTAGTGTACATACATACACACGTATATTCCAGTTGAACTAAGAATACAAACACATTATTTCATTTAAGGCCATTCTACTTGTTTTTCTTCTTTTTTTCTTCAAATGTGCATATTCAATGACTTTATGAATATTAAAATTCATATTAAATCAAAGAATAAGCAAAAAAAAAAAAAAAAAACAAAATATTTTACAAATTTTCAATATGATTGTGTATAATTTAAAAATCTTCATAGTAAATTGAGTTGAAAGTATTCAAACGAATAAAGAAGGCATTTCGAAAAGAATTGTTTTTCTTACACTTACATTTATACAAAAATACTTGCAAGGACAAAACTAAAAGAATTAAATAGAAAGAAAAAATTTTAATCCTTAAAATGACAAATTTTCTAAAGCCTTCACTCGTTTACAGATTTGAAAATAATTATAGTTTACTTTAACAGTTTTTTTTTTTAAAAAGGCAAAATGTGCTAAATTAATAGAACATGAACAAAACTTAACTTCTAAAGTGTTTCACTTTCTCTTGTTGTTTCAGCAAAAAAAAATTTTTTTTTTATTTTCTCAAGCAGAAGAATACAGAAAATTTTAATTATTTTAATAGCAGTGTTTGTGTAAAAAAAGTATTGGGGATTTTAAATAAAGTTGAGTAAAACACCAAAAAGTAAAGGAGAAAACTATGTCACAACTGCATACATATGTGTACAAACTAGAGTTTTTTTTTTCCCGGACTTTTTCGATTCCCGGGAAAGCGGGAAATTTTCTTAAATTTCCCGGGATCCCGGGATCCCGCTCCATATAAAATACAAAGTAAATTTTGTTATTAATTAATGAAAAAAACTTTTATAAAATAACGTAAGGGAACTTGTTTACAAAGAAAGTAAAAGAAATGGTTCAATACTCAAAAATTAATTGAAGATTGAAACAGGAACTTGAATTATTATCTCCTCACGCCTTTATTCCCTATTATTATGCTTGTATTCAGTATTATTATGCTCTGGATACAAGATAAAAAGATAACATAAACAACAATTTAATTCATAAAACAATAATAAAAACAAAATAAAAATTGAGGTACTCAAGATATGAAATCAAAAAGTTAATTAATAAAATAGATAAAATACTTTAAAGAAATATATAACATTTTTTAATGGCTTAGGAAATAACTTTCTGACAAACTCAAAGCGCTTAGTATGTCGTCAAAAAGTATATTCCTGATTTAATTTACTAATTATCATGTTTCCGAAAAATTTCGTTCATTTTTTACCGAGGTTGGACAAATAGTTAAAAGTGCACCGTTGTAGCATGCTTCGGATTCACAATCAGAAGCAATTTTTTCTTTTTTATAAGCAACGTCTATATCAGTCAAATGTATGTTCAGGTTTATGCAAAAAAGGCATCAAACGGACTGCTTCTTACAAACCTTTTTATTTTAATAGGTCCATTTGTAATCTTTAGGACAATGTGTTTTTCAAGTTGTATGTTGTTTTATCTTACACGAGTTTCAAAAATGTTATTTTATTTCGGTTTCCCCGCACTTCACGGGTATATAAACCAACACAAATTGAAATTGAAAATTTGTGTTTATCACCTAATTAACATATCGCTCTTCATTGCATCATAGTCATATCTCAAAATTTTAAGTAACTTTAGCAAAGTTTTCCTTCATGCCTTCACGTATTATATCTCCAACTGAACCAAAGTTATAGCAAAATATATCTTTAAATCGGTACATTTTGAAAACTTTAATCGCATTTTGCCAAGATCGTTTGTTTTTGTAGATATGACTATGTTGCAATAAAGGAGCGATATGTTTAGGTATCTCCTATTTTTAAGACTTGTTCATGGATAATGAAACTTTACTGCCTGCATCTTATTTTGAATTAATGTACTTTATTAACTCTTTACTTCACTTCACTAAATGTAATCATTATCAACTGTTGCACTGCCCATTCTGTTTTTAGTAGATTTATTGCATCAGGAGACATTGATTTAAATACATGTACTCACTTCTTGTAATTGATCTAATCCACAACCCATCCACAGATGCTAATTTTTAGAGAATAGAAAACTAAATTTCAAAGTATAAATAGCTATTTTCTGAAATGATAAGAAATTTTTTATTTCCCGGGATCCCGTAAGAAAAATCCCGCGAAAACGGGAAATAAAATAATTGAAATTCCCGGGACGGGAAATCCCGGGAAAAAACCCTAGTACAAACAGGGTGACGCATGTTGATTTAAAAAGTGAATTAATTTTTCGTTAACGTGTTTTTTTCAGAATTAACTTTGAAAAACTTGAAAATTTATAATGGTAAGAGTCAGCACAGCAAACATTTTCAATATTCAATTTTATTTTGGAAGTCATCATTCGATTATTCAGAAACAAAGATCATATCGAATAATGAGCGATGAGGCCCATTTTCACCCTAATGGTGACGTGAATAAACCAAATTGCAGAATATGGGGCGCCCAAAATCCAAGAATAATTATTGAACATCAAATGCACCCACTTATATGAACACAGTATGGTGTGAAATAACTTCAGAAAAGATAATTCTTCGAAAACTTGGAAAAAGTTGCGGCTAATGTGATTTGCATTCAATACCAGGTAATGATTGAACAATTTTCAAGGGCTGATGCACAGAACAATGCAGAATTGTGGTTCTAACTAAAAGGCGCTAGAGCTCATCAAACTATTGCTCTATTGCTCAGAAAGAAAAAAGTTATTAATTAAATAAATCATAAAGTTTGTTATGCGCCACCCTGTACATACGTATGCTTAATATATATTATATAGCATGTAACGCAGTTTATTTTTCCAGCTGAGGTATGACTCAGTCTGTCCAGGGTCAGTTCGAAGGTCTGCTTCCTTTGAAATGAAACACAGGATGTTTTCGTGTATGTTCGCTTACAATAATTTCAACAAAGCTTTATTTACGAAATCTTAATCTACGCTAAATACTTAAAACTATCGACGATCCTCGATGAGTCGGTGCAGCTGCTGACGGGGAGGGCTATGGTGCTGAGAGGCGGCGTTCGGGGGTGCGCGGGAGTCGGGCTGAAGGGCGAGCTGGTAAAGAGACTGGTAACGGCTTCGGTTATTATAGGTTATGAACACGGTGGTTTGATTTACTCGGACACCTACGGAATTCGAGGGCGAGGTGTTCGGGCAGACTACGACTAAATACTGGTTCGGTTTACTCGGGCACCAACGGAATGCGAGAGCGAGGTGTTCGGGTAAAACGACTAACTACTGGTTAACTATTCGGACACCAACGGAATTCGAGGGCGAGGTGTTCGGGCAAAATACGACTAACTACTGGTTCGGTTTACTCGGGCACCAACGGAATGCGAGGGCGAGGTGTTCGGGTAAAACGACTAATTACTGGTTAAACTATTCGGACACCAACGGAATTCGAGAGCGAGGTGTTCGGGCAAAATACGACTAAATACTGGTTCGGTTTACTCGGGCACCAACGGAATGCGAGAGCGAGGTGTCCGGGTAAAACGACTAACTACTGGTTAACTATTCGGACACCAACGGAATTCGAGGGCGAGGTGTTCGGGCAAAATACGACTAACTACTGGTTCGGTTTACTCGGGCACCAACGGAATGCGAGAGCGAGGTGTTCGGGTAAAGCGACTAACTACTGGTTAAACTATTCGGACACCAACGGAATTCGAGGGCGAGGTGTTCGGGCAGACTACGACTAAATACTGGTTCGGTTTACTCGGGCACCAACGGAATGCGAGAGCGAGGTGTTCGGGTAAAACGACTAACTACTGGTTAAACTATTCGGACACCAACGGAATTCGAGAGCGAGGTGTTCGGGCAAAATACGACTAAATACTGGTTCGGTTTACTCGGGCACCAACGGAATGCGAGAGCGAGGTGTTCGGGTAAAACGACTAACTACTGGTTAACTATTCGGACACCAACGGAATTCGAGAGCGAGGTGTTCGGGCAAAATACGACTAAATACTGGTTCGGTTTACTCGGGCACCAACGGAATGCGAGGGCGAGGTGTTCGGGTAAAACGACTAACTACTGGTTAACTATTCGGACACCAACGGAATTCGAGAGCGAGGTGTTCGGGCAAAATACGACTAAATACTGGTTCGGTTTACTCGGGCACCAACGGAATGCGAGAGCGTGGTGTTCGGGTAAAACGACTAAATACTGGTTAAACTACGATAAGTGCTAACTACGAAGAGTAAATACTGGGGTTAGTATCAATATCTACTCTCTTTGTTTCGAGCAAACTTTGGTCTATTTATTCAAAAATAAAATAAACTAAATGAGAATTATAGAATGAAAAGGTTATTTAAGTAAATAGTAAGGGTATTCATAGTGTTAAGTAAAATAGTAAGGGTATTCATGGTGTTGGGTTACTTATACTTCATGATGTTAGTATTAAAATGGTAGCATTAAATGTAAATGTAGGGTAAGTTTGTAACGTCACGTTACAGTCCCTTCCTACTTTCGAAAAAAAAAAGAAAAAGAGAAAAGAAAAAAAAAAATTTGTTGGTGCATTAGCTAGCCGGCGGAGAGTTTCAAGTCTTGTGCCTCTTTCAGGGTTATAATCTTTTCCATCCCTTGGCACCTTAGTCGAGCTTGTCCGTTTTTCACCTTTACTTCTACTTTGGGCCTTCCCTTTGGATATATTATCCAACGCTTTACCTTTCGTGCATGATGATTCTGGATAGTGATTCCCCTAAAGGGGTCTTCGGACTTCTCTAGTTCGCTTATATCAATAGACATTAAGTTAAGGACTTCTTTTGCTAAGTCACCCTCATCCTGTTGGAACTTCCCCCTGTGGCCGGTGGATGGAGTAGGGTTGTCACTCTCTTCCGACGGTTGTGAGGTGGCCCTTCTTCGGCCCTCAACTGGCGGGTCATGAGTAACGGGTTCTAAGGCCGGGGACCTATGTCCTAACGTGTGTAGGGGTTCGATCCTATAGCTGTGTCCTATGTTTCGTGTCAACGCTTTCAATATCTTTCTCCCCGATTGGGTAACCGGGTGCTTCTTCACCGATCTTATTTTGGGACATGCCTCAAAAGTGTGCGGGGCTTCCGGCCCATGTCGTGACCTGGTTGTTTGCCGGGGAGACGCTTTTTTTCCTGCTGGCGAAACGTTCATAGAGTGCGAGGCAGGTACCTGGTTAACTGTAGACTGACGCGAAGCCTGCAATTCCACACCATCAATTACAAGAGAAGCTTTGCGTCGACGCAGGAAATCCATGCCAAGGATAATCGGTTCGGCCAAGCTATCGAGAGCAGATGCTAGCAGCTGAGTAGTCCCTCCGTTGGTATCAACGCGCAGGGGATATACCTTTAGACTAGTTCTACAGGAACCGTCGGCCAACTGTATGGCCCGTTGGTGGCCTCGGGGTCGGATCTTATTGGCTTCTAGAAGTTGGCGTACACTTTGCCCGAAATACGTAAGTGTCGATCCGGTGTCGACCAGGGCTCTAATGGGGGTGCCACAAACGGTTACGTTGAGGTAGTACCGTCCATCGGAGAGGGGTTCGCCCCTGCAGGAGCATTCTCGAGTGAGCCTGCCCCTCTGACCGCACCATGAGCAGAACCGCACTCGTGGGTTCGGACAATTTCCTCGGATATGGCCTGGTTGCCTGCAACGCCAGCAGTGGGTGTTACGCTGGTAAGCAGAGGTGTCGATGTAGTGGGTGGGCTGCGGTCTTCCCTGTTTGGCTTCTTCTTTCCGGAGCCACTCGTATTCGTCGGTCAGCGCCATGAGTTCATCCAGTGAGCGGAAATCAGTGCGGCGGACGTACAGTTTATATTCGCAGCGTAGGCCGTCATAGATGCGGTCAGTGTGGTCGACTTTCCGTAGGTCGGGATGCTGCCGTATGAGGGCTTGGAGGCTCATGACATAGTCCTTCGCAGTCTCCCGATTGCCTTGCTTACGATGGTAGATGGTTTCTCCCAGGTGGGCGAGGTGTCGTCTCGTCAAAAAGAACCGACTGGCTTCCGCCTTGAAGTCGTCCCAACTGCGGATTTGTTCTCTTTTGACCCGATACCACTGTAACGCCTTCCCCTTCAGTATTTCCAGTAGTGAGAATAGCAACCGACGACGCTCGAAGCCGTAGCACTCGGCTAATTCCTCTAGACGCTCGATGAATTCCATCAGCTGTTCGCCCCCATCGTATGTCAGATCCCACCGCCGGATGGTGGCCATGACTTCTGAATCACTGGGGACGTTCGGGGGGCATTTCCGGTCTTCGGCACGAAGTACCTCCATGCTAACTGGAGCGTATAGTGGTCTTCTTTCTTCCTCCAGGACTTCCTCTTCTAGCGCACGCAGCAGATTTTCCGACGAAGTCCGCTGCCGCTTTAATTTCACCAGTTCGCTTAGCTGACGACGAAGCTGGTCCACCGTAACTCTGTCGGTGATAGAGATGCCGTGCTGCCGACAAATTTCTAGAAGTTTGTCTTTTTTGAGTAGGTAGATCCAACCCAGGGAATCCGTTTGTAAGATATTCGGCGTAGACATGATTTCTGTGCTTTGTTCTTGTTCTTGACCCGATCCAGTGCCGTTGGTGGTTTGGGTTGTAGTTTTACCACAGGTTGCGGTTTTGGAATCGGGTCCCTGCTCGGGCGCCATTGTAACGCAGTTTATTTTTCCAGCTGAGGTATGACTCAGTCTGTCCAGGGTCAGTTCGAAGGTCTGCTTCCTTTGAAATGAAACACAGGATGTTTTCGTGTATGTTCGCTTACAATAATTTCAACAAAGCTTTATTTACGAAATCTTAATCTACGCTAAATACTTAAAACTATCGACGATCCTCGATGAGTCGGTGCAGCTGCTGACGGGGAGGGCTATGGTGCTGAGAGGCGGCGTTCGGGGGTGCGCGGGAGTCGGGCTGAAGGGCGAGCTGGTAAAGAGACTGGTAACGGCTTCGGTTATTATAGGTTATGAACACGGTGGTTTGATTTACTCGGACACCTACGGAATTCGAGGGCGAGGTGTTCGGGCAGACTACGACTAAATACTGGTTCGGTTTACTCGGGCACCAACGGAATGCGAGAGCGAGGTGTTCGGGTAAAACGACTAACTACTGGTTAACTATTCGGACACCAACGGAATTCGAGGGCGAGGTGTTCGGGCAAAATACGACTAACTACTGGTTCGGTTTACTCGGGCACCAACGGAATGCGAGGGCGAGGTGTTCGGGTAAAACGACTAATTACTGGTTAAACTATTCGGACACCAACGGAATTCGAGAGCGAGGTGTTCGGGCAAAATACGACTAAATACTGGTTCGGTTTACTCGGGCACCAACGGAATGCGAGAGCGAGGTGTCCGGGTAAAACGACTAACTACTGGTTAACTATTCGGACACCAACGGAATTCGAGGGCGAGGTGTTCGGGCAAAATACGACTAACTACTGGTTCGGTTTACTCGGGCACCAACGGAATGCGAGAGCGAGGTGTTCGGGTAAAGCGACTAACTACTGGTTAAACTATTCGGACACCAACGGAATTCGAGGGCGAGGTGTTCGGGCAGACTACGACTAAATACTGGTTCGGTTTACTCGGGCACCAACGGAATGCGAGAGCGAGGTGTTCGGGTAAAACGACTAACTACTGGTTAAACTATTCGGACACCAACGGAATTCGAGAGCGAGGTGTTCGGGCAAAATACGACTAAATACTGGTTCGGTTTACTCGGGCACCAACGGAATGCGAGAGCGAGGTGTTCGGGTAAAACGACTAACTACTGGTTAACTATTCGGACACCAACGGAATTCGAGAGCGAGGTGTTCGGGCAAAATACGACTAAATACTGGTTCGGTTTACTCGGGCACCAACGGAATGCGAGGGCGAGGTGTTCGGGTAAAACGACTAACTACTGGTTAACTATTCGGACACCAACGGAATTCGAGAGCGAGGTGTTCGGGCAAAATACGACTAAATACTGGTTCGGTTTACTCGGGCACCAACGGAATGCGAGAGCGTGGTGTTCGGGTAAAACGACTAAATACTGGTTAAACTACGATAAGTGCTAACTACGAAGAGTAAATACTGGGGTTAGTATCAATATCTACTCTCTTTGTTTCGAGCAAACTTTGGTCTATTTATTCAAAAATAAAATAAACTAAATGAGAATTATAGAATGAAAAGGTTATTTAAGTAAATAGTAAGGGTATTCATAGTGTTAAGTAAAATAGTAAGGGTATTCATGGTGTTGGGTTACTTATACTTCATGATGTTAGTATTAAAATGGTAGCATTAAATGTAAATGTAGGGTAAGTTTGTAACGTCACGTTACAAGCATTTATTTTAACTACATCGATAATACAAATTTAAACTTTTTTTGTGCGGTCTGTAATTTGATTACAAACTTTTACTAATTTGAGGTCGCTGATTTTAAATCTAATCTCTATTTTTCTCTATTAGCTCTACTTTTCGATATATACCGTTATGTCTAAAATTAAGGCACTTTCACTACATCTTTTGCAATAACTTGAAAACGGTTGACCATATTCAGTTAAAAAAAAATCCGAAATTCGGCAGCAATATTATCTTTAAGCTGTGCCTACATTGTTTCTAAATTTGCCTAGTAGATAAATTGTAGAAATTTTGAAAATTTAAAAATGTATAAAAAAAAAAATCAAAGTTTGGTGGAAAAACATTTAGCTTAACATATTTCGAATGATATGGGGCTTATTTCATTGTAATCGGTGCAAAAATTTTGATTTTACTCAAAATTTACTGAGAAAACTAAATATAGATTTCCATACAAAAATAACATTTAAAAATATGTGTGTGACATGAACGTTTTTTCCTTTTTGTATAAACAACTCAACATTTTTCATAGAAAATTCGTTTCATAAACATGTGATAAGCCTAAAATATTTTTTATGAATAAGGGCTTCTATTTTAATTAATGTCAAATTTAAATTAAAATCAGAAAGAAACAAGGTATTCACTAAATAAATCATAGCCTTACTTTCGTGCCACCCTTTACATATGTATGATTAATATTAAATATAAAGCATTTGAAATATATGTCGATAATCTACTTCGATGAAAGTTAAGTAATTTTATTGCTTTCTGAAATTGTCATTGAAAACGAAATTGTGCAAGAAAAAAAGAAAACTGTTAAATTTTAATTAAATGTCTGTAAAATCACATTTAAGTTAAAATGAATAAAATCGAGTGTTTGAGTAAGAAAAAGTTTTTGTTTTTCTAATATCCTTTTGGAAAATATAAAATTTGAAATTGTTAATTTCTTAAAATCATTTTGTGGTTTAAATTCTTTTTATTTTATACATAATTAATTTTTAAAATAATGGTTAGCAGAGCGTATGAGTGATATTGAATGCATAAGGAAATAAAAATTAATTATACGTAGTGTAGACCAATTCGATACCGGCTTTATTGAACTTGAAGCTAAGATATTTCGAAACCTGATGCGATGGATAAATTCTGAGCACACATTCTTATTCAGCGCAACTCGAACTTTAGAAAAGAAAACAGTACATAGTATATATATGTAAGTGTATATAATAATGTACAGTTGAACTTCTATAAGTCGAACTTCTTTAAGTCAAAAATTCTTTAAGTCGAAGGGAATCTCTTGGCAATAGCGGTGGACAGGCCAATTCACAATTTCTATAACTTGAACTCTTGAACTTCTTTATCTTGAATTTTTCTATAACTCAAAGTAAGAAATTTGTACCACGCGTGGCCACACTTCCACAAGTCAAATTTTTTTCCAAAAAATTGTTGCCATCTTAAATTTTTGTTTTATTTAAAACTAATTAGCTTTTGAAATATGACATTTATTTTTAATTAAATAAAATTTGATAAATCTTAGTTCAATAATTCTAAGTTTTTCAAATTTTGCATGTAAACACTTATGAAATCACACAATATTTCATTAAATGAAATCATATGTATTTGTACAAAATTCTCTAACTTAAAGTTTTTGTAAGTCGAACTTTTTTGTCGGGATAATGGAGTTTCGAGTTATAGAAGTTCAACAGTATAAGCATATATATAAGTTCAAAATTTGTTGGCCTATAAATAAATAAATATGGAAAAAAGACGAAAAACATGTTTTTGGACCAGAGCACAGACAAGACTATTAACAAGACTAAATACAAGAGTATGGCCAAGAAAAAGTATAGACAAGACTTTAAAAAGATTATAGACAAAACTTATATTCCAGATTCATGTCGAAAAGTAGATAGATGATAATCTTACCCATTTTTTTTAAAGTATAGACACGTCGGTAGAGAACGCAACACATGCGCTGTTTGAATGCCCTAGATTTACAGCTAGATCATGTATAGGCTATACTATTACATCTGAAAATATATTTGAGGAGATGTTACTCTTAAAGATCAACTGATACCCAATTTCGAACTATATAACTGGAATTAACTTGCTTAAACAAATGGAAGAAAAAGAAACAATGCAGAGAGAATGGGGAGAAAACGGTGAAATATGATGCCAGCAAAGAAACTGACCATTCTCGCAACTTAGTACTATGTAATATCTTAATGAGTTCAGCGAAAGAAAGGCGGTTAAGTGCGTAGGCGACGCATAGTACTTATCTAGACGAATCTCACATATCAAATTGGTAGATTTAATATCTTTAGAAGATTCTACAACTCATATTTTGAAAATTAATGAAACTAAAGTAAAACTATACACAAGACTTTAGATAGGAGTATACACAAAACTGTAGAGAAATCTATATCGGCAACACTATAGACTAAATTTTAGAAAGGACAAAAGTTATAAGTTATAGTTACAATATATTATATAGTTATAAGTTATAGCAAGCTTAACTTCTACCTTTTGCTTATGTTTTCAATGTGCAATAACATTTTTGATATAAATACCTAAGTTAACTTCCGATCTGTGATATTAGAAGTATTTAAAAATAAGAACTTAAAATAACTATAACTGAAGAGAAGTGATGATTTTATTAGAATAAAAAACATTTTTAAAAAACACCTTTAAAGTTAAAAAACGCTTTCCCATAAAACTAAAAAATGGACTTAAGCACTTTTTCCATGTTGCCACAGGTAAACATAATACCAGTAATGTAATATTAGGGGATTCTTACCAAAAGTGGGGATTTTTTTGAAAACGAGAATGAAAAATTTGATTTGGTGAATGGGGATTTTATTGGGGATCTTATTTTTAATTTGAGGTATTTTTTTAGAAAAAACATTGTTATATCATACTTTGAGATCGGACGGTAAATTCCTAAGATATAGCGAAGAATGTAAAAAGGCGATCCTTACGTTAGGCAACCTTCTTGCATAAATACTTTTTATTAGAGGGTTGTACGGCGCACTTTTTTTTTCTTTGTAAGGTGGTACGCTTTACTGTCCACCTGAGTCCAAACAAGATCATAGACAAAACTATAGCTAAGTCTAGGGCATAGAAAATTCTCAGTGTAGCCATTTTTTTTAATTTAATTTTTAAATGCTGAACATATTCCTTATACAATAATTATTTTGCTAAAATTTCATAAGTATGTACGTTAGGGCGGGTCCATTTTTTTTAAATCGTATAGCAAAACCGTAAACAACATAAAATTCTAAGAAAATTCTCCGAAGAAACCATGTATCTAAAATAAAATCCTTGTCCGCACCTCTCGACTTGAAAATGTATAATGCCCGCCTTTACCAAAAAAATAAATGTTTAAAAAAATAGCTTTTTCCAAAAAGAAATATGTGGAATTTTCTGAATAAAATTGTTTAGTCAGGTAGTTCTTGTGCACTTTATATTTTTCTACTCTCAAAATTTTTTTAAATTCACCCAAGTAAAAAAATTTTCAAGTCGAGAGGCGCGGATTAGGGTTTGATTCGGAGAATCTTCTTAGAATTTTATGTAGATTACGTTTTGCTAAACGATTTTTAATTTTTTTTTTATCCATACAATCAACCCGCCCTAATGTTCGTATATAGAAAAATATTTTTAAAACTACAATTGAAAAACCTTTCATATTTTCACAACATGTCCTTTTTTACATTTTGTGTTCTATCTCTGATCACAAACAAATAAAAAGCATTAAAAAAACAAAAAAAAAAAAAAATCTTACCTCTCCAAATGTATTTGTAGCATGACATATATAAATGCCAGTATCCTGACGATATGTATGTGAAATACCCAATTCAGATACCATACCATCATCAAGTATCTGATCACGTATTGTGTACCTGTAAAGAAGAAAAAGGAAAGAAGAATAAAATACATATTTTTTACTATTGTAAGTTTTTCATTTAAAGAATTACACATGTTTTTGTTATTAATGTTTACATCTGCATGTGAAATACCTTTTGGTATTCGTTTCAAGGTACCTAAACATGTTCCAAAAAAATGGAAAAAGTTAGCAATACTGAACGACAAGAATACGAATGGAAAAAAATACTTTCTGCATCTTGCATATGCGAGTACTAACAGGCACGTTTGTACACGTATCTGTCTAGTTCTTGTGACAAGACATGAAATGCAAAAATACTTTGTACATACTTACACGTACTATTTTTACATATGTTTGTCTGTCTCTACATTTGTAAATGCGAACATGTATAAAATAAATGCAACTACTCAGTGAAAAGGAATTAAATATTGTATTTGTATTGTCATTTTTATCTTACGTACTTATTAAAAAAAAAAGAATTTTTTTTATCAAATGTCAACAGCATAAAAAAAATTGATTAAATTCACATGAAATGGAATTAAAATTAAGTTTACTGTACTGTATGTATGTACATATGAAAGTATGAGTTTTTTGTGAAGACTTTAATAGATACTTAGAGACAATGCAAAACATGAATTATTATACTGCAAAAATGGGAAAATCTGAGAATTTTAAGCCTTTGGTCTCTAACTTACGCTTGACAACACAGTTCAGTAGTTGTTCAAAGGTGAAGAATCATGGAAAAAATGTAAAAACCTAATTTTCTATACTACGCAATACAGAACCTAAAAAATTCGAGCCCCTTATCTTACAATGAGGACAGGGTAAATAGTAGATCAAATGAATCTGAAAGGGAAAATTACCAATTAAACCATTCACCCCAACGAAATGCGAAAGTGACACCAGGGTGGGTTAGGTGAAGATTATGGAGTAGATGATAGCTATCTTTGACTACGTTCTTTAAAATAAAAGTCATAGGCAAGCTACACTCACGTCATAGTCAAGTCATAGTCAAAACATTGTCAATTCCAAGTCAAGTCATAGTAATGTCAAATCATAGTCATAGTCATAGTCAAGTCATAGTCAAGTTATAGTCAAGTCATAGTCAAGTCATAGTCAAGTCATAGTCAAGTCATAGTCAAGTCATAGTCAAGTCATAGTCAAGTCATAGTCAAGTCATAGTCAAGTCATAGTCAAGTCATAGTCAAGTCATAGTCAAGTCATAGTCAAGTCATAGTCAAGTCATAGTCAAGTCATAGTCAAGTCATAGTCAAGTCATAGTCAAGTCATAGTCAAGTCATAGTCAAGTCATAGTCAAGTCATAGTCAAGTCAGTCATAGTTAAGTCATAGTCAAGTCATAGTCAAGTCATAGTCAAGTCATAGTCAAGTCATAGTCAAGTCATAGTCAAGTCATAGTCAAGTCATAGTCAAGTCATAGTCAAGTCATAGTCAAGTCATAGTCAAGTCATAGTCAAGTCATAGTCAAGTCATAGTCAAGTCATAGTCAAGTCATAGTCAAGTCATAGTCAAGTCATAGTCAAGTCATAGTCAAGTCATAGTCAAGTCATAGTCAAGTCATAGTCAAGTCATAGTCAAGTCATAGTCAAGTCATAGTCAAGTCATAGTCAAGTCATAGTCAAGTCATAGTCAAGTCATAGTCAAGTCATAGTCAAGTCATAGTCAAGTCATAGTCAAGTCATAGTCAAGTCATAGTCAAGTCATAGTCAAGTCATAGTCAAGTCATAGTCAAGTCATAGTCAAGTCATAGTCAAGTCATAGTCAAGTCATAGTCAAGTCATAGTCAAGTCATAGTCAAGTCATAGTCAAGTCATAGTCAAGTCATAGTCAAGTCATAGTCAAGTCATAGTCAAGTCATAGTCAAGTCATAGTCAAGTCATAGTCAAGTCATAGTCAAGTCACAGTCAAGTCATAGTCAAGTCATAGTCAAGTCATAGTCAAGTCATAGTCAAGTCATAGTCAAGTCATAGTCAAGTCATAGTCAAGTCATAGTCAAGTCATAGTCAAGTCATAGTCAAGTCATAGTCAAGTCATAGTCAAGTCATAGTCAAGTCATAGTCAAGTCATAGTCAAGTCATAGTCAAGTCATAGTCAAGTCATAGTCAAGTCATAGTCAAGTCATAGTCAAGTCATAGTCAAGTCATAGTCAAGTCATAGTCAAGTCATAGTCAAGTCATAGTCAAGTCATAGTCAAGTCATAGTCAAGTCATAGTCAAGTCATAGTCAAGTCATAGTCAAGTCATAGTCAAGTCATAGTCAAGTCATAGTCAAGTCATAGTCAAGTCATAGTCAAGTCATGATAGGGCCGAGCTCAGGCTACTATCGGGGTCAGCAGGTCGCGGATCGCTGAATGGCCTGCAGATATGTAGGTTCGCTGCGAATATCTAATAAGCAGTCCCCGACCAAGAGCGGCAGAGTATGAGGGTACACCATAAAAGGGTGTTAATGCCCACTGAAGACTATGCGACGTGGCGAGTGGATACCGCCACTAACTAGGTATCCTCCACGGGGGTGCACTCAAGGGAGGTGCAGTAAGGAGAGTGACGTCTCCGTGGTTCCCCCAGTCATTATTTCCGCCGAAGGGCATTAAGATCAAGTCCAGTACGGTCTTAATTATGGTATTTCTGGAAAACTGGCACGATTTGACATACCCCTGGGCTGACAGCTGTGGTATTCTGGAACCTGAGTATGCAGAAGTGAAATTCTGCAAAAACGGCTTCCCGGTTAATGCTACAACTGCCTCCGTTCGACCAAAACCTAGCAAGTCTCAAAGTACTTTCGAGGTTCGTCGCCGTTAAGTTGGTGCTTGCAAGATCGGATGCTTATTCCCGACTTACACGGATCTGGCTCTGAACAGAAGGTTTCATGAGGACCTTTTGTCAACCCTCGCATGGCCTCACTGCTTGCAAAGACAACCATGGGATCTTGACGTGACTGCATAATCGAATCGGAGATAGAGGCTTTGAGTTGGGACCAAACAACATGAATTATGAAAACAAACAACAACAAGGAGATATCGTGAAGATGAGGGATGAAAGGGGCGCAGAGAGCCCATTCGCAAGGAGTTCTGTGATAATGAGATCACCAACAGCAACTGTGGCAAGTGAGACGTCTAGCAGCTGCAAAAATCCACGTAGTAAAAATATGGATAAGTTAGGTGGTAAAATTAGGAAATTAATGGATTTTCTTAAGGGAAAAACTAACGTGCATAAGGAAATTGTTACAATTTCTCGTGAGATAGAGGCGCTTTTTATGCAAGTTTCGGAAGAGAATAATAGTGCGCCCACAAAAAGTGACGAAACTGTACTTGTTAGCACGCAAACCCAAACAGAGGAGGCATTATGGCCAAAACTACCGCAAATAGCTGCTCCCAAACGGAAGAGGGACATCACAACCCTCAGCCCAAAGGAGAACAAGTCAAAGAAGAAAAAGGATACTATCCCAAAGATAGTTGGTAATGGTGTAGAAAACTGTACACTGAGCAATACTGTTTTGACAGACACCATAGCCGAAACATCGGAAGGTGAAAGGACCAACTCTGATTGGGTCAAAGTTCGCCCAAGGGCTAAAAATAGAAAGAAACCTGTTAAGACAAGGAATAGAAGGAAAACTGGCCGCCCAGATGCCCTTGTTATCCAGACGTGTGGAGAAACCTCGTACGCCGACATACTAAAGAAAGTAAAAAGAGATCCTAAATTGGAAATTCTTGGCCAGAATGTGAATAATATAAGGAAAACTGCGAGAGGTGAACTACTTCTGGAACTTAATAAGCCTGCGCACCAGAGTACATGTGAGTTTAGGCACACAATAGAAGAAGTCCTTGGCACGACGGCAGAAGTTCGGGCGTTGACTCACGAAATATTTCTCGAAATAAGAGATATTGATGAGGTTGCAGATAGAGAAGACGTACACGAGGCGTTAGTGAACCTATCTGAAGAGTTTAAAACACTGCAGCTTTCTGCAATAAAATCTTTGAGGAAAGCTTACGGAGGTACACAAACGGCCACCATTAGCCTTAGTGCTGGATTGGCAAACAGACTACTGGAAGAAGCTAAAATCCGCATCGGGTGGGTCCGGTGCCGAATACGAGAAAAAATAAGCCCACGAAGATGCTTTAAATGTCTGGACTTTGGTCATCCAACTACTAATTGCAGAAGCCAATTTGATCATTCAGGCAAATGCCTACGGTGTGGAGAAACTGGACACAAAATAAAAACGTGTAAAGAAAGCCCCGTGTGTATGCTTTGTAGTAGTGCTGCTTCTAGCACTAAGAGTGACCATGTAACAGGATGCGCAATTTGTCCATACTATCAAAAAGCGCTTCAGTCACTTAAAACTGGAAAATGAGAATACTCCAAATAAATCTCAACCACTGTCAAGCCGCTCAAGAGCTGCTTAAACAGAATGTTCGTGAATTAAATGTCGACATTGCAATACTAAGTGAACAATATCAAAATGTTGAATCCCCAAACTGGGTGTCTGATGGTTCAAACACTTCAGCAATCTGGTCGGTCAACAAGTTAATACTACAGGACAAAACAACACCACAATGTGGATTTACCCGCGCCACAGTTTCTGGAATACACATCTACAGTTGCTATATTCCACCAAGATACACTATAGGAGAATTCCAAACCATTATAGACAACATAGTCTCGGATGCGATCTCCAGAAATCCTGTATTAATTGCAGGTGATTTCAATGCATGGGCTACTGACTGGGGCAGCTCCCGAACAGATGGAAGAGGTAGGATACTACTTGAAACATTTTCGGTACTTGACGTGGTGTTGATGAACACAGGAAATGAGCAAACTTTTAGAAGAGGAGAAAGTGGGTCAATTATTGACATAGCTTTTGCCAGCAGTAGTATTGTAAGTCGAGTAAAATGGAGTCTGTCTGATCATTACACACACAGCGATCACTATGCCATAACTATAGACATAGCACTTGAACAACCACCCGCACCTGTCAATAGGCGGACAACAAAGTTGGCAGGCTGGAAAGTTAACACACTTGATAAAGATGTATTCAAAACCACAATGGAGGACTTGAATCTGTATGGCGAACCCGAAGCTATGGCAGAACAATTAGTTAACAGAATCTCACGAGCATGTGATGCATCCATGGTGAGAAGGAAAAACAGCAGAAATAACCAAACGTTTAAGGCTAAGAGAAAATCGCTTAAGTTAGCGATACGTAGAAGCAAGAGAAGATGTTTTCTTGATATCTGTGATGATCTTGAAGATAACCCGTGGGGACTTGCCTACAAATTGGTAACAAAGAAACTTAAATGTTTAAATCCCTCAGCACCAACAGATGAGTCAGTCCTTAAGGGAATCGTGGAACACCTTTTTCCTTATGAAACACCGACTTCCTTTGAAAATGAAATACAAGAAGATTTATATGACTATCCCATCGTGACAAGTTCTGAAATCGAGGATGTAATCGTAAAATTCCAAGATAAGAAAGCTCCAGGTTTGGACTGTATACCAAATCTTGTACTGAAAGAAGCCTTGAAGTGCTGTCCAAACCAATTTACATCCCTGATAAATGCGTGTTTGAGACAAGGCATCTTTCCATCAATGTGGAAGAGACAAAAACTGGTTTTGTTGCCAAAAGATAAGAAACCTCTTGATGAACCGTCCTCCTATCGACCTCTCTGTATGATAGACACAAGCGGAAAATTGTTTGAGAGCATCATCTCTAAAAGATTGGAATCCTGTGTCGAGACCGCTGGAGGTCTATCTGATAACCAATTCGGCTTCAGGAAAGCAAAGTCAACTGTAGATGCCATCAACGTTGTTGTGGAAACTGCAGCCAAGGCAATTGAAGGGAAGTGCTGGAAAAATGGTGCAAAAGAGTACTGCGTAGTCGTCACGCTAGACGTAAAAAACGCCTTCAACACAGCTAATTGGGAGGTCATTGTGAATACCCTCACTCGATTGAATATCCCGCGTTACTTATTGGCCATAATAAGGGATTATTTCCGAAATAGAGTCCTGTTTTATGATACTGATAGAGGAACAAAGCAGTATGAGGTGACGATGGGCGTTCCCCAAGGATCTGTCCTTGGTCCACTGCTATGGAACGTAATGTATGACGGCGTTCTAAAGCTAAAACTACCTGAAAGGGCTTCAATCGTTGGGTTTGCCGACGATTTAGCATTACTGTGTGTAGCCAAGGACCTACAAGAAGCGGAAACTGTTACCAATGCCAGTATACAAGTTGTTCGATCCTGGCTCTCATCTGTGGGACTATCCTTAGCCGATCATAAAACCGAAGCGGTACTTATCAGTAGTCGAAAATCAAGAGAAACGTTAAAGCTAAATATTGGAACATGTTGCATGGAGACAATGCCGTATCTTAAATATCTTGGCGTTATGATTGACTATCGTCTCTCGTTTAAAGATCATCTGCAGTACGTAAGTTCAAAAACTACAAAAACATGTCTAGCACTGTCCCGAATAATGCCAAACACAAGGGGCCCAAAATACCTACAGAGAAAACTCTTATCGGAAGTTGTGAAGAGTATAATTCTGTATGCATCCCCCATATGGTCAGACTCTTTGAAGCATTCAACTTATTCTAAACTGATTACCTCAGTGTATAGGCTCACTGCCCTACGAGTATGCTGTGCCTTTCGGACTGTGTCAGACGAAGCAGCTTTTGTTATTGCTGGTCTGATACCAATCGACCTGCAAGCTCGAGAGTTTATAACACCTACAGCAGAAACTGTAGGTAATGTAAATATTCGCAAAATGGAGAGGAACATAATGGTTGCTAAGTGGCAAGCACGCTGGTCAACATCCGACAAGGGTAGATGGACGTATAAGTTAATCCCCAACATTGAGGACTGGTTCTACAGGAAACATGGTGACCTAAACTTTTATCTCACGCAGATGTTAAGTGGACATGGTTGCTTTAAGTCGTACCTGTACCGTTTTAAAATTGAGAGGGATCCGTTCTGTCCATACTGCACTGGTGATGTGGAAGAGGATGCCGAACATGTATTTTTCATTTGTCCTCGGTTCAATGATGGGAGGGCCAACTTGGAAGTGTTAGTAGGATGTAGAGTCAGACCGACAAGCATTGTATATATAATGTTGTCATCCTTGGGCAATTGGGAACATGTATGTAATTTTGTGAAATTGGTTCTAATTGAACTACGTAGTGAAGAAAGGATTTGAAGGGGAATCGAATTAGTCTAGTGTAGGTTTCTACCTTTTCCCACCCTGTGAGGTAATACTTTGCGGTAGTTCCACAGGGACTCTTGGGCTGTTGAAACGAGGTTGTTTTAGCGTGTTAAAGTCTCGCACTCCTGGCGCTACCATCTGGCCAGGGTCTTTCGATGATTTTTTCCTCGTTTAAAAAAAAAAAAAAAAAAAAAAATAGTCAAGTCATAGTCAAGTCATAGTCAAGTCATAGTCAAGTCATAGTCAAGTCATAGTCAAGTCATAGTCAAGTCATAGTCAAGTCATAGCCAAGTCATAGTCAAGTCATAGTCAAGTCATAGTCAAGTCATAGTCAAGTCATAGTCAAGTCATAGTCAAGTCATAGTCAAGTCATAGTCAAGTCATAGTCAAGTCATAGTCAAGTCATAGTCAAGTCATAGTCAAGTCATAGTCAAGTCATAGTCAAGTCATAGTCAAGTCATAGTCAAGTCATAGTCAAGTCATAGTCAAGTCATAGTCAAGTCATAGTCAAGTCATAGTCAAGTCATAGTCAAGTCATAGTCAAGTCATAGTCAAGTCATAGTCAAGTCATAGTCAAGTCAAGTCATAGTCAAGTCATAGTCAAGTCATAGTCAAGTCATAGTCAAGTCATAGTCAAGTCATAGTCAAGTCATAGTCAAGTCATAGTCAAGTCATAGTCAAGTCATAGTCAAGTCATAGTCAAGTCATAGTCAAGTCATAGTCAAGTCATAGTCAAGTCATAGTCAAGTCATAGTCAAGTCATAGTCAAGTCATAGTCAAGTCATAGTCAAGTCATAGTCAAGTCATAGTCAAGTCATAGTCAAGTCATAGTCAAGTCATAGTCAAGTCATAGTCAAGTCATAGTCAAGTCATAGTCAAGTCATAGTCAAGTCATAGTCATAGTCAAGTCATAGTCAAGTCATAGTCAAGTCATAGTCAAGTCATAGTCAAGTCATAGTCAAGTCATAGTCAAGTCATAGTCAAGTCATAGTCAAGTCATAGTCAAGTCATAGTCAAGTCATAGTCAAGTCATAGTCAAGTCATAGTCAAGTCATAGTCAAGTCATAGTCAAGTCATAGTCAAGTCATAATGCTTTAAAGTATTTAAACTACGAAATCAAACTTTTCGTAAACTTGTTAGTTTTTAAGTGAAAACATGAATTCGGCCTAGAAACAGCTTTTAGTTTATTGTCTTTCTGTCTATTTAAATTTTTGACATTATTCAAATAACAAAAGGAGCAAAAATAAAATCTTGTGCCAAGGTTATTTTACTTGCTATTTTTGTAATATTCCCCTGCACACTTACGCACACAATTAAGCTGGCAAACATGCACATATAGCTTTACAAAAGTAGGTAAATATTCATGTGTAAGATGACTCAATTATGTATGTAAATGTTCGAATAAAAATGATTATTTTTTTTTGAAATTCGTCCTTTTTGTTTTCATCTCTCCCCTTTGCATTTCTAAGATAAAAATACCAATTCTATTGAATAGGTATGCGAGATAAGAAAACAGAATAAAAAAAACACATTGAAGTGCTATAGTCGGCTTTGTTGAATCTTATTGTTATGGTTTTAAGTAAAAAAAGCCTCAGAGGTTAGATCTTTTTAATAACTTTAAGGGTATTTCGTTTCAGTTTTTAAGAACTTTTGAAATTCTTTAGAACACAAATTTTTAATCGCCTTGGGTTCTTAAAAAAAAGTTGAGTACAGGCCAATTTTGATGATTTTTCACTTTCACAATTTAGTCCCTATCATATCTGGGGTCATCGAAAACCCATTGCAATCAACACACGTTGCTTCTCTTTATGTGACCTCAGATCAGTATTACAGAACTCCCAAACGGAATGAAAAATTTATATATACCCTTTTCGCCTGTGGTGAAGGGTATAAAAGAAAAACGATGACAATTTGATTACTTGTGTCATCTGCATGAAAACAATTTTTAATTGATAGATAAAAAAATAAAAACACACAAGCAAATGAATACACAGAAAAACCAATTGAAAATACTAAAACAATGGACACACAAATGGAACTCAATTAGATTTCATTAAAAAAAAGAAATTTCCTTTTGTAGGAGTATTAGAAAAAAAATTTTCCAGGTATTAAATATTTGATTGCTTTAAATGTATTTATCAAGAATTTGTGTTTTGTTTGTTAATAAAAATAAATAAAAACCCTTGATGGAATTTTAGACTTTTTCTAACAAGCTGGGCACTATGGAGATCGATCGAATAGTATTCGACCGTTTAAAACCGGTTATTTTAGTTTTGCCCAAGTCGAATATCTTAGAGTGTACATTTTTCGAATATCGAATAAACGGGTTATTTTGGTAAAATAAACCGGTTATTTTAGAAATGTGTAATTTATAAACGTTTTCCTTACTTTTGTTATAAATGTACCCGTAATTTAAGTATTTTTCTAATTGAATATTTGGCAAACTTAAACTTTTTATAAAGAATGTCAGAACAAAATGTAACAAAGGTCAAAAAAGCATTATAACCAAAAACAATTAAAAATACTACAAACAAAGTTCAGCTTAAAAAGTAATTAGCAATTTGACAGTATTCTAAATACTATATATATCTTTATAAAGATGTTATCTCTGGTGGTAATATCGAACTGATTTAAAAGACAATGGCGATTAAACGGCCCTCAAATGATAAGTTGCAAAGGTTTTGCAACGTCACGACTTATTAATCACTTTAAATTAGTCTACAAGCTTGACATAAATATACGCCAAGAAAAACTTGACTTCGTTCCAAGTAGTTCTTAAGATACTGAAAATAATACTTTACTAAAATATGCTGCCAATAATGAATTAAAAACTCTTAAGTAGTTCTAGCATAGCTTCATGCTTAAAACTACACCATACCGGCGAAATCAAATATATGGAAAAATTCTTCAGTTTTATTTATTAAATTACCAAGAACTTAAAACAAAATTGAAGGTATCAAACAATCTCATGGAAGGGTTTAAATTGTGATCGACGAATTGCCAGATATTTCATACAAAAAGCATAAGTTCATATTACTATTATTTCTATAATACTGAAACAAAAATCCTGGATAAGAGGTTTTGTTTGCAACTTTTTAAAAATATTGCTGAAGTTTACTGATTCATATACACATGCTTAGCCACCAACAAATTAAAACTCCTATAAAATAAATTTGCGAGATTATCTCAAATAATAAATTTATTAAATTCCTATAATTTTTTAAAACCAAAGTTTTTCAAAATTTCTACAGCTATGTTCACACCTATTAAATTATTGACATCGTACACGTAACTATTAGTTTTCTTTAGAATTGTTTGGCTAGAGCAAACATTATTAAACTGTTTCTTAACAACATTATACATAAATGCAATTATTATCTTAGACAAAAACGGCCATGTTCTGACAATCGCACGATTTGAAATCGCAAAAAGCCAGATTTATTTTATGGTGTTCTGAATCTTGGGCGTTTAGCTTGCGATCTGGCATAGTTTCTTACAAATATTCTAGTTCCCTTGAGCATCATTTTGCAATTTGAAGTCGCCAAACTTCTTGCTATTGCAATTTACAGATCACCTATTATGCGATTTCAAATCAGAATCGCCAATGTTAAGCGTTTCGCGATTGTCAGAGCATGCCCGAAAGTTTAGCAAATAAATAAAAGTTTTTTAAAAAAAGCTTAAGTTTAATCAATTTACTGGTCACGCTACCAGTAAGGCTAATTTGAGTACGCTGAATTCGATGGTTCTAGTAATTTTTCGAAGTCAGGGCTTTTTTTTTAATATTTAATCCGAAAGAAATTATCATTGCAGAAAAACTATCAGCGATAATGACCTGCCTGCTTTTTTGCTAGGTTGGTAGTCTTGTTACATTTAAAAAGGTAATATTTGCGACAGTTGTGTTATTTATATTTGAGATGTTAGGACATATTTTCTAAACTACTATATTTTTGTCAAATTTCAACTTTAGTAGAATAGAACTTTTGCGGATCAAAAGGGATTAAGAAGGTAAAACCACTGATAGAAAGGTAATTTTAATGAAATTACTAAAAAAAAAATTTTTTTTTGAAATTGTTTTTTACAATTTTTTTTTATTCCGCAAAAATGTTTGCAGAAGTAACAGAAATCATGTCTTCAAAAATAATTTTATGATATAGTATATGATAGGTAGTACATAAAAAAAATTTTATTAATATTACACAATCAGAAAAACGTATAGCTACCCTTATTCATCCTTATCCGTTACACTACGTTACGCTAAACAGGTATATTGTGAATCCCACCTTAGAAGGGATTTTTAAATTTTGTTTGGTCTTTTTATTTTATCTGTTTTTATGACTCTAATTATATTCCATGACTCTATAGCTATGCATATAAATGAAGAAATCGGATATGAAAATATTCAAGATACTTTCCTACATCAATTACGATCACAGAAACAATTGACAGAAGTGGATATTATTGAAAAAGTTGTTAAAGCTAGTCCATTGAGAACAAAACGGATTCTTAAAAGTATACCAACTCCGAGCGATGCAAAACAATTCACAAATGAGGAGGCATTTGCATTATTTCTGGATGTGAAATTAACAAAACAGCAATATATTCAGCTCAGATTGCGTGCGATTAAAAAAGGCTCAAATCTGTATCCAGCATATCATCACATAACAGCTGCTTAAATGGACTGTTTACCATTAAAGGACACTATTACAATCACATCAATTTCGGCAGAGATACAACTAAAATCTTTACTTGATCATACAGCCGAACGCTTACTACAATCAATAAAAGGAAATGAGGTAAAGAAATATGGAAACACAAAGTTAATTCTTTTTTGTAAATGGGGATGTGATGGTTCTTCCGGACAAAAACAATACAAAAAAGTAGTATGTGAAAATATTTCGGACTCAGATATGTTCATTAGGGTTGCAGCGAAATGTATGGAGCAATTTTTTTTGTATTAATATTGATGTCTCCCGAGCGGAATATTGTGCCACATGGTCTAAAATTTATGTCAAAATTTCAGCCAAATCGGATAACTTTAACCCGTGCCCCGTTGAGGTCAAAGTTCAAATGATAAAAACAATTTTCCATACAAGCAAAACATTTTTTTTCGATTTTTTTTTTTTATTTTTTAATATTTGTTAGCTTTATTAGCTTATTAACAACAAAAAATTTCATTTCGATCGGACAAGATTTTCAGTTTCAAAAGTGACTCTGAAAAAAAATTTCAGGCTTGTTAGGGGTTTACTCTAAAAAATTTAAAAAAAAAATTTTTTTTAGTTTTGATAAGTACACATTAAAGATTTTTTGTTGCTCTTAATACCAGGTTTTTCTTTTTTTTTTTTTTGGTGACATCGAAGTTTTGTTCTAAATTGGGGCCAAAAGCTGCAAAAATTTAGTTTTTGGCCCTATTAAAAAACAAAATTACGACGTCACAAAAAATGTTTAAAAAAACCTATTATTAAGAGCGACAAAATATCTTTAATGTATGCTTGTCAAAACTAAAAAAAAAAAATTTTGAAAATTTTTTAGAGTAAAGCCTAGTACTCTGTTCAAATTTGTGAAAAATGTTGAGCAACATTGATTACACAGCCCGACAAAATTAAAAAAAATTGTTGCTTCTTTGAATTTATCAACTAATTCTAGTTAATTTGGGTGCGCTGCATTCAAATCTGTAATCAGTTTGTCTCTATCAGCTCTAGTTTCCATGATATAGCTTTTTTATACCCTCCGCTTATGACCTCCATTTATGACCGTCTGTTAGTTTTTTCAAAAAATTTTTTTCATCCAAATTTCTTATTTACAGTTATGGTAGTTGCCAAAAAAAACATTTTTTCCGTAAAAAAATTTTTTGTGTAATTGCTAGCTGATTAACGGGAATTTTATATGTACAATTATATTGAGAACGTTATTTTTTCTTGTTTCACTCCAATTGAATATCGGAAGTTAGTTGCTTGTAAGAAGTGGTTTATTGCAGTTGGCAAAGTTTATTAAAAAAGTGTTGATCTATGGCAACTACCATAACTGTAAATAAGAAATTTTGATGAAAAAAATTATTTGAAAAAACTAACAGACGGTCATAAATGGAGGTCATAAGTGGGGGGTATAAAAAAGCTATATCATGAAAACTAGAGCTGATAGAGACAAACTGATTACAGATTTGAATTCAGCGCACCAAAATTAACTAGAATCAGTTGATAAATTCAAAGAAGCAAATTGAGTGTTGGCCTGTGTTATTCCACACGAAAATTTTGGCATTTATCAATGTTACCAATCTTGCGAGTTTGTACAATTTGATGTTTTTATTCCTTCAAAGTATGCTACATTGTTTCGTGTATGTAAACAAACGCCACATGTATTTTACTAAAATTATTTTTTTTTAATAAAAAATTTAATAAAAAAAAGTAAATATGGATAAAAAACTGTTACCGATTGTGTTAATTTAATTTTTTATTTCTTTTTTAATATTGAGTTCATATTTTTTGCTTTTGCTTAAAATTCCACGTGAAATAAAGGCAGCTTACATTATTTCGCAGTTGTAAAAAAAATGTTGCCAGAAACATTTCGGAACTTTTTCACAAAATAAACAAAGTACAACTCCATCAACATTATTTCGTAGATATTCCGCACAAGTTTTTTTCATATGCATTTTGACAGCATTTCACGTGAAATGTTGAACAGAGTACCAGGCTTAAGCCCCTAACAAGCCTGAAAATTTTTTTTCAGAGTCACTTTTGAAACTGAAAATCTTGTCCGATCAAAATGAAATTTTTTGTTGTTAATAAGCTAATAAAGCTTACTAATATTAAAAAATAAAAAAATCGAAAAAAACATTTTTTGCTTGTATGGAAATTTTTTTTTTATCATTTGAACTTTGACCTCAAAGGGGCACGGGTTAAAGTTATCCGATTTGGCTGAAATTTTTTCCACATCAGTTTTGGACCATGTGGCACAGATGATGTTGAGATGATGAGATGTTGAAAATCCAAATTTAGCTGCTACCCTAATGTTCATGGTATCATTTGTACCATTGCGATTAAAAAAGATTTTGGAAGATTCAGAGCCTTCGACTAGTACAACGCAAACAAAGGATATTTGGAAAAATGAGACACCATCTTCTACGAAATATTGCAGACCTATTAAATTTGAATTCAAAAAAGAAACTCATGATGCCATTAACAAAGAAGTTAGTGATATCAAGGCCCAAATTGCAATACTACATCCATTACAGTTAGATTTAGATGGGCAGCAAATTGAAGTTAGCTACCAATTAGTGCTAACAATGATAGATGGAAAAGTAGGCCAGGCTTTGACTTACACGAAGGCTGCATCCAGCTGCATCATATGCCATGCAACATCAAGCCAATTAAACCAAGTCCCGACAAAATCAATAGATAATACTGATGCATATGAATTTGGATTATCACCACTACATGCAAGAATACGACTTATGGAACACATACTTAAAATCAGTTATGATTTGGATTTCGGATCTTCAGGATCAATAAGAAACAACGAAACCAACAAGCAGTTAAGAAGTTCAAAAAGGAAAGATGTTCAAGATGAAAATCGCAAATTTGGGTTGATTAGTCTGCTTTCAGACGTTTCATCTTTTAATGCTCAACTCTTATGTTTTTAGATGAGGGAAGAAAGAAGAAAGGGGGTTGGTACGGAGATGCCTGTACTCGGTCAGTACGCTTTGTGTTTTTATTCGTTGGTATATGCACAACGATGGCTGCATGTAATTTCTTTCTTTTCTTTTTCTCTTTGATTCGCTGTTATTAAAATTTTTGTTGTTTTGAACCGAAAAAAGTTGAAACCGGTTGCTGCGTGTGATTATATTGGCATCTTTAAAAGGGAATTGAAAAGAAGTTGAGCATCAAAAGATGAAACGTGTAAATTTAGACTTATAGATCAGCCGAAACAAGGGTCAGGCAATACAAATGATGGCAATACCGCAAGAAGATTCTTTTCAGATCCAGAAACAGCATCTGAAATAACAGGTGTTGATTTTAACCTAATTTTTAGATTTAAAATAATTTTAGAAGTACTTGCGTGCAATGAAGAAATTGACTCTAGAAAATTTGGAGATTTTGCTAAGGAAACTGCAAAAATATATACAACCAAGTACCCATAGAGAAATATGTCTGTTACAGTTCACAAAATCCTTTATCATGGAGAAGATGTCATTAAATATCAGTTGGTGCCACTTGGAGATTTATCAGAGGAAGCTCAGGAAAAAAGGAATAAGGATTACAGATTTTATAGAGAGCACAATACTAGAAATATTTCACGAAATTCCACTAATGAAGATCTATTTAATATATTATTGGCAACGTCAGATCCGTTCATCTCCAGTATTCGAAATCAATGGAAAGTGAAATATCGGGATTTAGATGAAGAAGTCAAAAAACTACTAAAGAACAGAAATAACACAGAACAGAATATGAAATATTTGCAATCAATCTTTCAATTAAATGAACGATAATTATAATTCATTAGATCTAAGACAGACATTGTATTAGTAAAAAATAATAATAAACAGAAACTCACATTGTTACAAAAGCTATACAAATCTATTGCTGCTATTATTTTTAAAAGATTTTTTTTATCCACATATGTTTGAAATGTTTTAATAAATAAATAAGAATAAATACATAAGTGTAAACAAATTTGAAAGCAAAAAATTGTTTATTTTTCAGCAATAATAGCAAAATTTCCAGTGGATTTTACTATTTTTTTTTTTAATGTTAAAATTTTTTTTATAGTGTAAACATTTAATTTTGTTCAGTGTCCCATTATTACAAAAAATGTTAATGATTATTATTTAAATCTAAAAATTACATTTTTAAATAATTAAAAGAAATAAAAAAAACCATATTGCACGCTAAAGTTAAAAAAAATCTAAAGTTCCACTTTGCCCTTAAATTCCCCAATAACTACTCATCCGATTTAAAGTGGAGAAAGTTTAAGAATCTATCTGTCGAAAATATCTCCTTCGGTTCAAAAGTTACAGATTTTTGGCCAACGAAAAACGATTTTCAGCCACTGTGCGATGGAAGGCGAAATATTGAAAAATAAATAAATAAAATAAATACTATAACACAGACCTCAAGCCTGTTTATTTATTTAATTTATTTAAAATTTAAAAGGTTGAAACAAAAACATATTTAGTCTTAATAATTTTAACAAATAGAATACGGGAATTTTTTTCATTTTAAAAATAATTTTAAACAGGAAAACAAAAACATGCATGTTTTCCTTTTTATAGTGTTGTTATTGTTTCTATACAAAACAAATAAAACAGGATTTTAGGGATTCAATATTGAAAAATGTTATTTTAAAATTTTTCGTTTAAACAGTGATAATTTTAAAATATGTATGTCCATACTTTTGCAGAAATGTACTATGATTTTTAATCGAATTGTGCAATGTTAATTTAACATTGTTATTTTTTCTGGGTGTGTACTAATTACACATCTTTAAAATAGCAAGTTTTTTTTACCAAAATAAACAGTTTTTCGATATTCGCAAAATGTTTATTTAAAAAGCCGGTCAAATAATAGCCGTTTGGTCTCCATAGTATATACTAACAGCCTAGCCCACGATGCCGACCGCTATCGTTCGTTTGCATTTCACAACGACAAACAGCTGATTTGCGCCCCACTAACAATTTTCAGCTCGACAATTTAATAGCTAATGTAAGCGAACGATAACTTAACAGTTTATAAAAATTTGCGGACCACTAAGAAATATTATGTGACTACAAATTTTTAGAAAAAGCTACTTGTTTGTGGCATTTTGTTAAAATATTAAAAGAAATTTTTCTTTACACGTCAACACTTAGGTGCCTATTATGAACTAAATTCGATTTCCGACAGCAGTCGAATTGGCTGATCGAACGAATTTTCATTTGGTATTATGGCGCGCATTCGATACAAATTTACTATTGTGATTTTGTTATTTCACAGTAGTAAATTTAACGATCAGCTGTCACTTAAAATAAAAAATTTTTGTTTACAAATTAAAAAAAAATAAAATTTAAGTTAAACGTGACCACGGCGAAATTTTGGTTGTTTTCAAATAATTTAACTTCAGTGGGGTTTCATCCCACTTTTTTACATGCTGAACTTTGCTGCAAATCATTTGGTCAACAAAGAATTTTGTTCCATAAGGAATATGAGCGTTTCCAATTGCTGTTTACGACGTTGGACTTGCATAAAATGAACAAAACAGATAAAGAATATGGCATTTGGTATACGAACACAAACAAATTTACAAATAGTTACATTTTCAACAAGTTTGTAACATTTATATGCACCGTCGAAAGCAAATTTGTTTTCGTTGAAAACTTCGATGTACGACGAAATTTTCGACAGTGCTGCCAACTCATAATACCAGCGAAAATCGTATATCGAATGTAACTCATAATAGGGGCCTTAATATTTCTTTATAACTATATTTTTTTAAAACAACACCACTAATTAAATCATAAACTTGTATAACAATAAATACATTTTCATATTACATATTCGAATGTGGATTCCAAGTTAAATTACAATCCTCAAAAGCTTTTTTTATACTTCAATAGTCTTATTCCTTCAATATTTTCCAGGAAGATTCTGATAGTGCATAGAAAATATTCCTGGAAAATATTGAAGGAATAAGACTATTAAAGTATAAAAAAAAGCTTTTGAGGATTGTAATTTGACTTAGAACACACATTCGAATAATATAAAAGTTGTTTAATATATTTTTCACAAAATTCTGTTTTATATGAGAAATAATCATATTTAAATTATATTTTTGAAATCATTTCTTTTCAATTCAATTCTATTCTATATTTTCTGCTAACTGCTTTGTTTTATATTCTGCTTTGTGTACAGAGTTGTATTTTTATGGCTTAATTTATATTTTTTGCCGATCTTTATTTTCAATTTAACGTTTTATTTGTGGAATTTTTGATGTGACAAGACAGTCATTTGACAATAAATAAATGGACTACATTAGAAACGTCGACCGTCGATAGTTAGCGGACCGCTTAAGAGACCAAGTCACTCATTAGACTTGTTGTCGCTCGCTTAAGTTGTCGATCGACATCGTAGGCCAGGCTGTTAATTTGATCAAATTACACTGGTTTACAAATTTGGAAAAAATTGACTGCAGAACGAAACATGTTTTTTAACTAATCTGGGTGCGCTGAATTCGAAATCTGGCATCAAAATTGAGCTATCACGTCTTGTTCATTTTTTATCGCATGCTGGCAATAAAACAGTCAACACAGTCAACAGACACTACAATTTCACAATTATTTATGACAGAAGCCCACATTCATTCTAAATCTTCATAAAAGTAGCGTTTAAGTATGTCAGGGAGATCGTGTGTTACTGATTCCAATATTTGTTTTGGCTTTGTGTGTGGTGAATATTTGGTTGGAAAAAAGATATATGCAATATCAGAATCATTTAAATATGCATATTTGCATTATTTTGGTTTTGCAGTCAGAAACTTGGACAAACCGTGGACGCCGACAATGTTTTGCATATTCTTCATTCGCATTAAGATTAAAAAAAAAAAAACAGGTTCAGTGATCGCGAACTAGGGGAGCGTGTTTATCAGCATTTAATAAAAGTTGAAAGAATTTATCAAGGATTTTGAGACAAAAGCATGCTGGGAGACTTTTGCTGGATTCTAATACGTGAACCCGAACCAACAAAATACAAACGACGTTCAAATTACTCCATTCACTTTTGAAAATTCATTGATTTTTAAATAAACAAGTGATTTTTATGTAAAAACGAACAAAAACTTTTTTGTATCTCGAAATCCTGACGTGATAGAGAAAAACCATTTACAGATTCGAATTCAGCCCACCAAATTACCCTAGGAAAGATATTTGGTTGCTTTAGTCAAAATTCTTGTTGGCTGGTGTTATCATCAAAATTGTGATCTGTACATGGACTGCCAGCCGGAGGGTCGAATATCATTAGATCCTAATTTTGTAAAACGCAACGCAAAAGTAACATTAAAAGCAAAAACATTGTCAAAATTTTGTTGTTGCTTTCTACATAAATACATATTGCGTTTTAAGCGTTTAAAATTTACAAATTCAATATACATTTCTATAGCAAACAACAACAAAATTATGAAATATTTTTTTCGATTTTGTTTTTGCTTTCAATATAATTTTTGGCGTTGCGTTTGCGTTTTACAAATTTAGGGCCTAAATCAGCACAAAAGCATAGTACACCTTCATCTATGGTAGTGTGGGTATGCAAATGTCATCCTTTCGCTGTGAATGTTAAAATAAGGGTTTCGAAGGCCCCAGATAAATTTCGGACATGGTTGCTGTATATTTTTGACAAATACACCAGAAAAATCTTCTAAAATATCACAAAGGTCTTTTTGTTTTAAATGTTTCAGATATAAGCAAAAAAAAAACAGTTCACAGTTCAGATAAGACCAGTTCAGTAATGACGTAAATAAATCGTTTTTTTAAACCTCTAGTAATTTGAAACCAACTATGTATGCTTCCCAAACATCAAATACTAAATAGAGGATATCTTTTGACTTAAATTTGTTGCTGACAAGTTTCATGCCATTTGTACACACAAGTGCAAATTAATTATTTTTAAGATTCTAGGAACTCATTTGTATGTTTAAACTATCCTCAAACTACATATTTATTTTTAATTTTAGTCACAACTTTTCTTTTTGACTAAATCTGTATTGAAATACAATTGACATGCTAAAAATGTACGAGAATTGCTTTCAAAGAAAAAAAAAACTAAATATGAACACTTGAAAAAAATAGCCAAAAACTGCATATATATACTGACCTTGTATCCATGGATTCATCTATAGTCTGTTGTGTCGCTTGCAGTTTCCATTGAATATCAATTGGATTGTCGCCTTGAACGTTGCATTGGATATGAACTTGTTTGCCCTTAGCAACTGAGATTTGTTTTGATTTCGTTTGAAAATGAGCGGGAACTGTTAAACGGAATAAATATTAAATAAAATTTTGTTGAATTTTATGAAAATATTAATTAAAGAAATTTAATAAAATGGGAAAGAATTGAAGGTTGGAGCAATTTAGGATTTTATGTTAATTTTAACTAACACCTAGTTTCCACATGCAAGAACAAGTTCGAAAAACTCAATACAGTCACTATTTTTCACGAACATTCACACAATTTTTGTACTTTCAGCCAATCGGCTGTTTTCTCGATTTTTCGTTGATAATACGTATACACTACTTGCAAGTAATTACTTGCATGTGGAAACGTAGGGTAACCCCCGTTGCCACATGCAAGTGCAAGTTCGAAAGACTCAATACACTCCCACTTTTTCACTAACACCATCACATTTTTCATATTTCATATGCAAGAGAATTTGCTTGCAAGTAAATTTTTGACACTTGTCGCAAGTAAAATGACAAATGGAAAAACAGTGTTACCGTGGAATAGTTTTGTATCAATTAACTAGTACTTAGTAGCTTAATAGCTGATTTCGGTGTATTTATAAAAATTAAAAAAAAAAAAAAAGAACACAACTATACAACAACGCATCTTAATAGTATTTTTGAACATAAATTTCAGGCATTTAGAAACACGGCAATGCTGTATTCACATATTTTTAAAAATAAGCATAACTTTTCATAAAGATTTCATAAAAACTAAATAAAAAAAAAACAAGTAAGAAAGTATAGTCGGTCAAGCCCGACCATATGATACCCAGCACCACAGTACTTAAAAACACATCATGCTTATGTGTCCATAAAAATATGGGTTTATTTTTGTTTATAAACTTCATTTAATTCGGTTTGAAAGTCTGTGAGGGGCAGACATTTTCTCCTACTTCCCCTTGTGGTCCTATTTTTGAAAAACTGTATAGCTTATGTGCCCATATAGATATGGATCTATCTATGTTTTAAATTTAATTAATATCGGTTTGAGAGGCAGAAATTTCCCCTATTTCCCCTCGTGGTCCTATTTTTTAAAAACTGCATAACTTTTGTGTCCATATAGATATGGTTATATCAATGTTTTAAATTTTATTCAAATCGGTTTGATAGTTTCTGAGAGGAAGAAATTTCTCCCTATCTTCCCTCGTGGTCCTACGATTCGGCCCATTTTCAATAGGCTTGGTCCTTGTGGCAATAAGAATCTATGTCTCAAATTTTTGCGCACAAGGTTACATGGACAGCCAGCCTGCCAGCCAGACGGACGGACATCGTTAGTTCGACTCAGAAAGTGATTCTAAGTCGATCGGTATACTTTAAGGTGGATCTAGGAATAATATTTTAAGGCGTTATACCCTTTGTACACTTGCATACATTTCGGAGGAACGCATGGAAGATGTTGAAAATGTGAAATACGCGTTCACACTTGAAACATCTAACATCTACCATTAATAAAATATGTCACCATTTCTGAAAAAAAAACTTTTATTTTTTTTAAATACTTTTTTCTACAAAAGTGCCAACATTTTAAAAGATAACACCAAAATGTATTTCTCATTCATTTTGTTTAATAATTTTAGCAAAATTAAGCAAAATAAGGCTTGCAAAAAAGGAAAAACTTGAGAAATGGTAACGCTGCTATCAACGCCACTTCCATTTTGTCAGTGATGCCACAATAATAATAGAATTTACTGCCACTTTTCTAGTGATGACACTTAAAGAATCGAAAAATGTAAAAGGGAACTAAATGAGATAGTATTATTCTGTAAAGATGTTGAAAAATTTTGATTTTTAGCTCTATGTATTTCTTATGGGAAAATTCCAACATCTTCGCAAGTTGATGTTAAATGTTAAATGTTGACAAGTGTGAAAAGGCTATTACACACATCAGCACAAATGCATAATACCCTCTCCACTATTGTGGTGTGGGTATAATTATAAAGATAATTAATATATTTCGTAGCCATGAGGAGAGTCTATAGATGCAACGATTTGAAATAAAAGCTAGAAGTTTAGTTGATGCAGACTTTTTAAAAATGAAATTGCCCTGCAGTGTGTAGCCACTTAAAAAAATTTTGTGTTTGCTTGGTATTTCCTCGGATTTTCGTAATTAATACGTTTACACTACTTGCATGTAATTACTTGATTGTGGCAAAGTAGGGTAAAGTTGCGAAAAAAATCGTCAAAAAAACTAACACTTTTAAATTTTTGTTCGTTTTCTGATTTTTTTATTGGCGTAACTGGATTCAGGTAATAATTAAATGCTTTGAACACAACTGGGACGAACGACCTTTTTTTGACCGCAAGTATTCGTTGCCAAAAATAAAATATAAAATACATACACACAATCGTGGCGTCGCGACGTGTCGGTTGCAATTCGCCATATGTGGCGAACTCTGCAATAGATTTATTTCTAAAGGGTGGTCCAACCAAAACGCACGATTTTAATTATAAATAAAACAAAAAGTTTTCAGAGAATTTTCCTAATTTTTTTTATTATGATATGATAGAAGGATCAATGACAATTATGTGTGAAACAATATATTAGCCAAATGCTTGCCAGGGCTTCGGTTGCATACCTCTATCCGATGGTCCATATTTTCAAGTACTCTGAGACATAATTGAAGTTCAATGTCGTTAATGTGCCGAATTATCTCCTCCTTTAGCTTTTGTGTTGTTCTTGGCTTATTGACGTACACTTTTTCTTTTTAATATCCCCAAAGAAAGAAGTTCAACAGTGTCAAATCACATGATCGTAACGGCCAATTAACATCGCCACGACGTGAGATAACACGGCCATTAAATTTCTCTGGCAAAAGCGCCATTGTTATGTTGGCTGTGCAGCAAGTGGTACCATCCTGTTCCGACAGCGAACACTATTCACGGTAATTGCTTGATCGACCACTTCTGAAACACTACCGCGGACAACAGCGATGTTTTCCGCAGAACAAACTGGGCGAGCATGCAGAGTTGTTTTCACATATCCTACAGACCAATTCCCCCGATTGTGGACACATTTGGTCGTTAATGCTGACAAAAAAAATTGCGAAGTGCACAAAATGCATTTTGATTTGAACCCCCATTTTCCTAAAAGGCTTCATTCAACAATCTTAATATTTTTAATTTCTCAAATACACAACATCGTGCATTATGGTTGGACCACCCTTTAGTTTATTTAACTGTTTCTGTCCAAATAAGAACAAAGCAAAAGCAGAATGAAAACAAATTAAGGTTGTTCTGACTGTTAAGAGAAACAAAGAGAACAATCTGAGTGTAAATGTGTTAAAGAGAGATCTCATAGCTCAAATCTGTAAAAGTTTAAGTCACAATTCATATGTTGCAAGTCTTATTGATAAACTTATCACATATTTTTCTTTGAATCAGCTTTGGCGTTCACACAATGCTTGTCTTATTGCTAAAATATTACTTTTTTTTTGTATTAAATACATACATATGTGTGAGTTTTTCACATTACGAATGAGAAAACAAAACGTATATGACGAGTACATCAAGCTGAGTACTTGCAAGTTGCAAGCTGATCAATAAGACTTGCATCGTATGAACTCGGACTAAGTAGCTATTTAGTTAAAAATACTCACCATTTACTTTTAAAAATATCACTTTACTAACACCCGAACCGATATTATTTTTGGCCTCACATAGAAAATGACCCTGAGATTCTTTGCTTATCTTTTTGAAGTGTATGGTGCCATTGCCAAATGATTGTACGGTGGGTTCGTATATAAAATCTTTATATTCTCCAGGAGTAGGACCTATTGCTTTTTTCCAGGTTATCGTAGGTTTGGGGTAACCTGATGATTGGCAGTGTAGGAAAACATCATCACCAGACTGGGCACTGGCATCTTTTGGTTCTAAAATCCATTTAGGTGGCACATTAACCGATAAAGGCACTGTAAAGCGTTCAGTGCCTGCCACATTTTGAGCAATGCATGTATAATTACCCGAGTGCTCGGAAGTAATATGTTCGATAACTAGACTAGCGGAATATTCATCTAACCGTCGTATAACTTCGTTGCTTTAAAAAAAGAAAAATCATATTTTTAATTTTATTAACAGGAAATCTTGAAAATACTTACCCCGTACCAATTAACGGTTTACTATTACGTTCCCATCTAAAACTGACCGGTAAGTCCCCTTCTAATATTTGACATGATATGGCGGCTCTCATGCCCTCCCTCAACATATTGGTCATTGCTTGTATGGGCATGATTTTCGGTGGCACTGCAAAGAAGAAGGTAATTGAAAAAAGCACAAAACGTGAGTCATTAGTGTTTGGTGCAACAAGAAACAGTTGTTTGTGCATCGTTGTAATCAGTAAATGGTAGTCAAGTCGCAACCACTGAAAACTCATTATAATCAGTGTGGTATGGTACATGCAACATTCATTGCTGATGCTATTAGGGTAAACCACAAAGTGTTGAAATAATGAGAAAATGGATTTTAATAAATAAGAATTTTTTACGCTAATAAAGGGTGTTTTTCAGACGTATAAATCTTCCGATAGGGATAGCTGTTCAATTAGCTGTCATACCAATGAAGTGCGTTTGACTTTCTTTCAAATCAATCGCCATGCAAAGACTTACACCAGGTCAACTATTACACATCGTGGAAATTTACTTCCAAAATTTGCGCTCTGTTCGCCAAACTTATAGAGCATTTCGTTAATTTTTCTATGAGGCTCATTTCTGGATTAATAAGTATTGTAACTAGCAGATTTGTCGTTTTTGGAGAGAGCACATTCATCATGAGGCTTCATTACCTCCCGAAAAATATTACTTTTTGGTGCGGTTTACATGCCAAAGCTTTCATCGGCCCATTTGTATTTAAAGCGGAAACCGGTGCCAATATTACTATGAATGGCGAACAGGCAAATTATTTGTGATTTTTTTTCATTCCTCATGTCCTTGGAAATCATTTGGAAGAGAAATGGTTTTAGCAAGACGGTGCAACATGATATACAGCGCGTGAAACCATCACTTTGTTGAGCCAAGCATTTGGCGACCGAATAATCGCAAGAAATGGACTTGTGTATTGGTCACCTTGTTCGTGTGATTTGACGGGTCTATGCAATAACTCCCACGAAATAAGTCCCACTTTTAAAAACGAAATAAGTCCCACAAAAAATTGCTGTTTTGAAAGTGGGAGTTATTTCGTTTTTAAAAGTGGGACTTATTTCGTTAATTGATGGGACTTATTTCGTTACGCGTTTTTATTTTAAGTGGGACTTATTTCGTTTTGAGTGGGAATAAATTCGTTTTGTAAAGTGGGAGTTATTTCATACCCCTAAATAATAAATAAATGATTTTTTTATGGAGGAGTGCGATAGAGCCATGAAATATATGGTCATTATGGCTTTATTTCTCATTTTTTTCTTATGCAAAAAGTTATATATTGGACATTTCGTAAAAGGGACAACTATAATTTTTTGTCCTTATCTGTCATGGCTGTCCTTTTTTTGTTATTAATTACTTTATACTTACTATAATAAAAAAACTTTAAAGAAATGTGTACAAATAGGTACCGAAGTTAACTACTGGAAAAACAATATTAAAAAAAATTGTTGACGTAATTACGTATGTATGTGTTTTATTATATTTTTAGTAGGAAATTGGAATTCGTGTTCCATGTTTTCTAATATCACCATTACAAAATACAACTAATCCCAATGCCACGTTTAAACTATAATACCGTCTACCATGCACTGGATCTTCAAGCCATTTATAAAGGTCGGTAATTTTAACCTGATGGTCCTTCCGGGACGGTTTCCATCTTAATAATAAGAACAATTGATCTGTACTTAATCCATTTACGGATCCAAACGTTGTTACTAGTAGGCGTTCTCTATACGTTCCTTGACCGAAAAAAGAATTAATAATAAATTCTGGAACTCTATCAAAATTCGTAATATCCATTCCATTAAGAAGCCTTTTGCAAGCTTGCATACGATTTTTCGGGTCAAATACTTCTTATTTGAAATCGCATTAAACAGTGAAAAAGTGGGACTTATTTCGTTTATGAAAGTGGGACTTAATTCATTTAAGAAATATATTATTCAAGGGGGAGTTTTTTCATTTTGAGTGGGAGTTATTTCATTTCAAGTAAATTTTTTAATCATTTCATTTTGGTGGGACTTATTTCGTTTTCAAAAGTGGGACTTATTTCGTGGGAGTTATTTAATTTTTTTAGGCAATTTTTGGTGGGACTTATTTCGTTTTAAAAGTGGGACTTATTTCGTGGGAGTTATTGCATAGACCCGATTTGACACCTTTAGACTACTTTTTGTGGATGTAGGCCAAATCACTGGTCTAGGCTGATAAGCCAGCAAAGATTGCAACATTTGACGCATTATTGGCGAAATAAGACAGGATGGCTTTCATTAGAAACGGTCGCGGAGGCCATATACGAGAAATTATTTTTAAACATTAAATGCCATGAAATTTGTGGGCTAATAAAGCCACAATTTTGGTCATTCCATTGAACTTGTAGTGTAAAACGCAACGCAACGCCAAAAATTACATTGAAAGCAAAAATAAAGTCAAAAATATTTTATGATTTTGTTGTTGCTTTCGACTTAAATTCATTTTGAATTTTTAAATTTTAAGCGGTGCATATCTTCTGGCGTTGAGAATTTTAAAACGGAATTCTAATTTTTCCTCCAACAACCGCCAACCCTTAAAAACAAAGTTCGCATTGTTCAAATAGCAAACATTAAGAAGAAGAAGATGAATATTTGCTTTGGTTTGGTATCAGATTGCAATTGTTGTAACAATAAAATAGCAAACAAAACTTCAGTAATAATGCTCATGGTGTAGATAATGACTGTAATGATAACGATCATTATGATGAAAACGATGCCAATAGTAATGATGATTGCAATGGCGGCGTTCATACTCATTAGTTTCAGCAGAAATACTTTTGTTCTGGCTGATGCTGATGAGGTTTTGATTGTAGAGATGCAAAAATATTTAATGTTTTTTTTCTAACTACGAAGTCAATGGCCATTTAAGAGCACAGAGTTTTGAAGAAAACTTCGTCGGTGAAATTATTAGTTTCCAATTTAAAGTGTTAATTTAGTAGAAAATTTCAGTATTGGCTTAGTAAATTTTAAAATGTAAATTAGTTTATTATAAATTTTTATTACTTTAGCATTTTTTGCTCCTAATGTGAGGAATAACTGATGCAGCCTTTATATTATAATCTTCTTACAAAAAAGTCCTTAAAAAAATAAAAATATAACATAAAACAATAGAACCACTTACCCAGCACTTGAATTTCAACATTTCGTCTTGAAGTCTGTTTTTGTTTATTTTGCGCCATACACGTATAAGTGCCAGCATCCTCTAATCTTTGCAATTGTTCGATGATTAAAGTGCCATTGTTGTAAGCTCGTTGTCGGCGATTTATGGGCAAAGTTTGGCCATCTAAATTAAAAAGAGTAAAATAAACAAAAACAATTTTTAGCTTGTGTTAATTTTAAACTAAAAAAAAATCATGCACATTTATTGTTATTTTAGAAGCAAGAACATATCCACAAGAACATTCCATACATACATATTTCCTATCTTTATATCTTACAGATACAATTTTAATTACGTTTTAAGTAATTTATTTCGGCGCTGCGAAATGTTATCCCAGGAAATATGATCCTTAAGTACTAAGGCTAGGTTTTTAAGATCCCAGTTAAACTAGGTTTAGTAAATCTGAAAACAGATTTTCACTTTGGGATTTTTAAATTCGGGATTTTGGAGCTCGCAATTTTATCTTTCGGGCATATGACCCCAAGCCAAATTTCTAATATAACTTTCTTTGTGTTTTATCGGGTTGGATTATATTCCCGAAACTAAAAATCCTGGATTTAGAAATCGCGAATTAAAAAATCCCTACTTACAAAATCCCGAATTTAAGAAACAAGGATTTCAAAACCATGAATTTTAATATCCCTTATAATTGACAGTTTTGGTCTTAACAATTGCGCGATAGATAGCATGAGCCTAACCATGTACAAGGATTTTCTCCCTTATGGAATGACAAACAACGGCTTCGCTAAGTAAAACTTCTCTGCCTTCGTCCGTGCGCAAGGATTTACTCCTCTAGCTTTTACATACAACGGCTTCTTTAACTAAAGCTTCTAGATCCGGTATTTTAAATTTAAGATTTCAAAATTTGGGATTTCGATAATCAGAAATCTGAAATTCCGGATTTAACTCGGGGCTTTAACATTTCATGATTTTGAAATTCGGGATTTATCTCATTTTTTTAATTTCCTAAACCAAACTAGACCTTAGCAAAGACCGCAAAATAATTTTTGTTTACTTCACTCACCTCTCTCCCAATGTATTTTATCAATTGGATAACCGGCCACAGGACATTTTACAACAAGATCATGACCAGATATACCAGTAATTTTGGGCATTTCACGTATATGGGGTAAGCCATATATGTTGACCTTTGCGCTATGGGATACTCTGTAAAAAGAAGATAAAGAAAAGTATGAATGAGATCAATTTTGTTTTATTTTATTATTAAATTCATTACAAATGAACAAAAAACTAAGAAGCAAATAAAATATATAAAACTTTTTTGAAATTAAAGGGATGTACCCAAATTGGCACAATGGTCACATATGGCTTTAAGTTTTTCAATGCAAAGTATTTTATTACAATTTTTGCAACTCCAACGACTTCTGTTATGACTTTCCGGGCACGTCTAAACAAAAACCTTAATAGCTTGATAACAATGGGCGGACAGAGTATTTTTGGGCAATTATGTAATTATGTATTGATCTAGCGGATACCTGTCGCGTGCAACTACGTCCCCCTTCTTGATGTCGCATTTTTGAAAATATTCATAGCTTATGTGTCTATTTAGGGATCTATCTAAGTTAAAAATTTCATTAAAATCGGTAAGATTGTTACGTAGTGGCAGAAATTGCCCTCTAACTCCCCTCGTGGTCCTATTTTTAAATTCTGCATAGCTAATGTGTCAACAGAAGTAGGGATATATCTATATTTAAATTTTGCATTTAAATCTGTTATATAATATTTTAGAGGCAGAAATTTCCCCCATCCTCCTCTTGCGTCCTACTTTTTGAAAAGTGTATAACTAATGTGGGCATATAAGTAGGAATCTATCTATGTTTTAAATTTGCATTAAAATCTGTTAGATAGCTCGAAGAGGCAGAAATTGACCCCTTCCTCCCCTCGTGGTTAAAAAAATGAAAAGCTAATGTGGCCATATAAATTTATTTATAAATATTTTTAATTTCATTAAAATCTGTTAGATAGTTTCAGAGAGACAGAACTTGGACCACAAATCCGCACGTGGTCCTAGTTTTGAAAATATAAAGCCTTGAACCACCCAGCGGGAAATTTGTGTCAATTGTTCCAACAGACTAGTCCTGGGATATGTGAAAAGAAAACTATTACAAAGAGAAAGAACTCTTGACCAGTGAAAGGAGAACCAATTTAACAGGTATATGAAGAACCCACAGGTAGAAAAAGTAATGAATTACAGTATAGTCGTCACCGATGGTGTGACACTTTTTTTGGGATTTTTTAAAATTTGGTTCTTAAATTTAGTTCCAGGACCTGTTTTATTGAAAAAAATATCGAAATAATACTACATTGTAGTAACTTACACTAAACACGTTCATTAAGAATAGATGTGTGACTTGTCAAAGGGTGCCAATTGACCCCCTCCAATGACAACCCCATGTAAAAGTGATAGGTCCCATTCATATAAAGTGTTAGAACTAGAACCGATCCCTACCACCAAAGACCTATCACGGGACTACTTTGGTGTGAGTCCGCTTCCCTCTAGGGCATCTTCACAAAATTGCCAATCGTATATCGGTTGGATGGATTCAGAGTTTATAACGGACATAGGTAGAAACATTTTTTGTATTTTATTAGATAATGTCATAAATTTTGTCGTTTGCTGCCAGTAATGAAGTGTTTCCAATTGTCCAAGCGGGTGTAAATGGGTTAAAGCAAATAAAGGGATCGTGGAGGAGCAATTTAATATTTTAGCAATTTAAAACTCTTTTGCAATCAATTTTAAGAAGTTTCTTAATTAAAGTTTCCTTTTTAATTGAAATCAATAGCGGAGTTCAGTATTAGTCTTGCAAAAGTGCAAATGCAAATATCGTCGCTCTTCTGTTAAATCCAATAACAAAATACACAGAGTTTCCTTTAGATTTCATTAAATTGCAACGATATTTTACATTTGCTCTTTTGCAAGCCTTATGCTGAATTCCGCTAATGTATTAAAGCGAAATGTGCATGACAGTTATGAAATGGCTCAATAAGTCCTTGTTTAACTCTTATTTGTTTTTCACAAAAGCAGGTCTTTAAAATTCTTATCAAACATTCAACAAAATCTAACTAATTTTGTATTGTATTAAACAATGTGTCACTACTCAGTTTGATAAATTTAATATAAATTAGTTTTTGTTATAATAATAAAACTCATAAAATATTTAAATTCAATAAATTTGCATTATTCTAAAATGTTGATTCTAAAACACAAAAAACTGCACAACAATATTGTTACATAAATTTTACCTTTAAAATACCACAATTTATATACGAAAGATAAAAGTATAAATTTAAATCAAAAAATATTTAAAATTGATTTGTATGAATGAACGAACGATTGTTCAATAAAATAAATATGTATGTATATATTTTAAGGCTAATCAAAACCTAACAAAAAATAAATGCATAAAAATGCAAAAGTATGGTTGAATAATAATAAATTTTAAATTCTATTCTTTTTTTAACATATTAAATATGCATAAAATCATTTAAAGCTTTAAAACAAGAATTATTCAATTGTGTAATAAATATTTTTTTCGGTTTAATACCTTTCAATAGTATGAAAGATAGAAATCTATTTGAAAATTAAGTTTTTTTTTTCGATACCCTCAACCACTAGTGGGGAATAAGGATGTATGTACTAAGTTTGTCATTCCGTGTGAAAATTTTTTAATATTCAACAAAGACCACATAAAGTATATATATATTCTAGGTCCTTGAGTAACTCTAAGGCTCAAATTTTCAGTCAGTAGTTAATTATTAGTAAGCTCTAATGATAACTATTGCTTAACTAAAGTATCATATTTACAAAAATTTTAATCAAACCAAAAAATAAATAAACCAATAACATTTGAGGGTTTAACTAGTGCACTCACAATATTATTACAGTAACGGACTGTAGTTTATTTAAGTAATATTCCGTTCAGTCATTTTTAAATAAATAAACATTTAAAATTCCAAGCAAATTTATTTTTAACTGATTCTAACAGTTATTCAAAAAACTAAGTGCATATTAATACGGATTTTCAGTTGCAGTTAATATTGTCCGTTGATTGAGTTAAATTCTTCTTTATGTTAAAGTAAATAAAAATGTAATTTAAAGCAACGAAATGTTCATTTAATTTTTACTGTCAAAAATTCAACCGCGAATTCCGTAAAAACAAATCAATATTCAGTTATCTTATATAAATTAATTGTCAAAAAATTAACTACATATTCCGTAAAAACAAATAAATATGCAGTTATTTTATAAAATTTTACTGTCAAAAATTCAACACCATATTCAGTAAAAACAATTAAATATTCAGTTATTTTATATAATTTTACTACCAAAAATTAATTTTTACTAATCTATAAAAAATAAATTGCTTGTTTTGTGTAAGCAATTCCCATTTTCTATTTGTTAAAATAATTTAGTTAAATACATCAAATTTTAAAAGTAAAATAATTGCGAAGCCATATCGGTCATGCTGCTGGTGTCTTATAATTGAGAGTTCTTCTGTAAACCACGTGGTCAGTACAACAAAAGTAAAACAAACGTGTGTAACTGGGTAAGTAAATAAAAATATTCTCCCTCTCTCGCTTATAAGAAAAACAAGGGGACAGGTGTCTGTCTGGTATTTTTTAGAAATTCGGCTCTTTTGTGGAGTAAACGAAAATTTAATAAAATAACTGAATAATTAATTGTTTTTACTGAATATGGGGTCAATTTTTTGACAGTAAAATTTTAATAAATAACTGAATATTTAATCGTTTTAACTGAATATGGTGTTGAATTTTTGACAGTAAAATTTTACAAAATAACTGAATATTTATTTGATTTTACGGAATATGGTGTTGAATTTTTGACAGTAAAAATTAAATGAACTTTTTGTTAAAAATAAATGAAAAATAAGTAGACCGGTTTTTAATTGAACTTTCATTTATTTTATATTACAATTTCAGTTAATTTTACGTACAGAATATTGTGAGTGTGGTTAAGAAAAAGCTGGAAATAATATTTTGTTTGTTTAACTGTTGTTATTAGCTAACTAATGACTGTAAATTTGGGCCTTAGTCAATTCAACCATGTCCGTCTGCTAAAAACACGTACACTTTCAAACAACTCAAAAGAAAAGAACAATGTTGGGTATCAAATTGCTTTAAGTTATCCTCAGCAGTTTGGAATTGAAATCCAGCAAAATCGGTTCAGTGGGATAACGGTTACGAATCCAAATGTGGAACCACTTACCTAAAAAAATTATAATTGTGTTACAAAAACTAATAGTGGCATAATGCACGCATTAATGTAAGATTTTTAATAAATTCGTTCTAAATGGCTAAAAATCATACAAATCAATTACAATGGGTGCTTGCTCTCCGAAAACAGTACGCCTAGAACCTTAACGATTGACGCTATTGTAATAAAATTAAACAGTTTTTATGACTAGAAATCACATCGCCAAATTTCGTGAAAACCGGTCCATTAATTATCATAGGTCCTATATAAAACCCACTCTGGGAATTCCTTTATTTACACCTTAAACCATAGAAAATATAGATATTCAGCCTTATTACGGTTGTCCTTGTCGTCAACGACTGTGTCGTTTTTTGCAATAGATTAAAGTAACACACAGCCTATGTTCTCTAATCTACTAAAAAAACGACACAGTCGTTGACGACAACGACAACCGTAATAAGGCTGATTGTAGTAAAATTTGGTACAAATTAGCTTTATATGGCATATTCACGTCTGAACCGAAGGCAGCGGATTTCCCATCCCTGGTTTCTATTTTGAATGATGATATGCCTTAAGACGAATTGACGACGTGAGGCGCCACTATCATCATAAATTTTTCTTTAATTTGTTTAGCGCTAAAATCCCGAAGCTACCCTATACACTCCATAAGCTCGGGGAATATACCAAGTTGTTTGGACCCTTGGCTGGTATTCTGGAGCTGTATCGCAAATCCACCCCTAAATTAAATCTAAAAAAATATTCGATTAATCGATGAGAATAACGAATAAAAAAATTATTTTTCCAAAAAAATTACTATGGAAAATCTTCCATTCCATCCGCTATGACTTCTTCTTTTTTTGATGCATAACATTTTTCTATTAATTCCATATCGTTGTATTACTTAAAGTCATCGTAAAATCCTTTATTCCTTAAAAATCCGATATTACCTACCATCTTCAGCCAAACTTCTATATATAATTTCTTCTATAGAACAGCCGCTGTCTCTCTTAGGACCGTTTTCACAACTTGCCGATAGCTAAAAGTAGACTATAACCGGCCTTATAGAAAATGTTCCATTATTAAAACTTTACTTTAACCTAACAGGTAGGATAAACCTTAATTTACTTTATCGTTCACTTTAGGTTATACGGCCGATAAAATCCTACCTTTAGCTATCGGTAAGTTGTGAAAATAGGCCTTAATGTATTTTTCCATTATGGATTATCTTCCACTTCATCGTTTTCAATGGTAGCATTGTGACACTTACGTAAATGGTAAAAATATACATACATATATAATTTAAAAAAATATAAAATACAATAACAACATTTTCTACTTTCAAGATATGATTTATATAAATCAATTCCTTATTTTTAAGCTTTTTGTTTATTTCAAAATTTTTCACCCGAAATTGAAAAATGCCCTTTCTTGAAAAATTTTTAGCATTTGATTTAAAAATAAAACAGCTGATACAGTTGAGAAGGTGAGTTGTGAAAATCTTTCGGAACAAAATTAAAAATACAAGATGGCAATTGATTCTAACAGTTCTTTTGGCACTTTATTAGACTAAATATTCTGATTGCATCGATGCATGTGCGTGCTAAAAATATGGAAGAGGACACGCATTGATACAATTAGTATATTTCATCTCGTAAAGCGCCAAAAGAACTGTTAGAATCAAGTCTCATCTCGTATTTTTAATTTTGTAACGAACGAGTTTTGCAATTCACCTACTCAACTGTTTATTAAGATTTGTTTAATAAGAACATAAAGTACATTTTTGAAATACTATTAGTACTTAACACGGTTTTTGCTTACTATACATTGAGATGAATTACAGCCAGGGCTATGCCAACAATATTTTTTGACTTTCCCACATTTTGTATAAAACTACTAAAAACGTATGAGAATAAATCAAATTCTAAGCTTTTATTTAATTTATTTTTTAATAAATTATTCGATTTATTCATTATTCGAAAGCCGTCGTTTAAAAATTATTCGAGCAAGAGTTTGGTTTCGTTTGATCGATTAATCGAATTATTCTAAATCGGCTGACAACTGTAGTATATACATATAACTTTGTCATTCCGCTTGTAATTTCTACAATATTGATCTTGGACCCTATAAAGTATATATATTCTGGATCCTTATGAGAAGGGAAGTTCAAATCCGGTTGTCCGTCTGTCCGTCTATCCGTCTGTCTGTTGAAATGGGTTTTCTGAAGTTCCCAGAGATGATGAGGGCTTGGTTGAAATTCAGCCAGATCGGTCCAAAAATGGCTGAGATATGAGCAAAAACCACGAATACCTCCAACTTTTTTCCAAAAATCACTTGTTGTTGTATTGTTATTACTTTTTTCTGTATATCTGTAGAACGGCAAGAGCCAAAGGTTCCAAATTAGGTACACACAGTTCGGCTATCAATACACAGCATCCCAAAAAATGTGGGCGGGATTGGAGAAGTGGGCGTACCTCCAGTACAATAAATATCAAAAATTTTATAAAAACCTGAATTTTTGGACTGTTATATGCCCTATGGTTACGCCTTATATATCAAAAGATTGGAAATCTTTAGTGGAAAATATTTTCTGAAAAATTTCGGAAAAATCGAAAATCTGTAAAAAAAAGTAATGTCAAAAATATAGTTTCTTTTATATACGTATTTTCGAGAACCATAGATCTTCCCGACTCCAAGTCTTATCACAAAAGGTAAATTTATTCTTGAAGATGTCGTTATAAAAATCTGTCAAATAGGTTACAAAATGTCCAAGTTATGACCAAATACTTTAAATTCGATCAAAACTAAACTTGCTGTATATTAATTTAACTTTTCATATATTTAATAGCACGCAAATTTTTGCAAATAATTAAATAAAATTCAGCGATATATGTATATAAGCTTCTGTTCTTTCCAAACCATGGTGAAGGGTATATAAGATTCGGCATAGCCGAATATAGCACTCTTGTTTAATACAAAATTGTCAACTTTGAAAATTTTTTTAATGTACTGTTTCCAGGTGACAATCAATTGCTTGGCACCTGGAAACAACACATAAGGAGCAAAAAAGAAAATCATGAAAAAATTTCCAAAGGAAATCGCACTATCGATAATGGGAGTTTTTCTTTAATATAGTGCTAGTGTGTATATAAAATTTTGTATGGGAGCACCCTTAAGGAATGTAGATATCGGGTAAGTATTATAGACACAAATGATGGGGATTAAAAATAAAGTGGGGTAAGTCATACATATGACCCGTATAGGGGTATTCTTGGCGATGCAGGAGCCAAATTTAATTATTTCTTTAAACCGCCATATTTGTATGGAAGCTTCCATGAGGGATGGTGATAAGGGAGAAGCATGTTTTGAGAAAATGGACAAAAGGTCAAAAAACTAACAAAGGTCGGTCGCAAATTTTATCCTCCTAGGGAAGACTCCTAGACAGTTATGAAACTTTTTCTGCAATATATATGTATGTATTGTATTCTTCATACGTATATATGGAAGAAAAAGTCCCATAACTGCCTAGGAATCGCCCCTAGGGGGATAAAATATTTGACCGACCTCTATTAGTCCTAAAAATTTTCTTACATACTTGCCCCTTGTCTCCACCCCTAAGGGCGGCTCCCATATAAATATGGCGTTTTATGAAGTTCTTAAATTTAATTAAAATTTTGTATCTTTTGTAAATAAAATCAAAAGTTGTGAACAGATTTTAATCATTTACGGTTCGTTTTGTTTTGTACTTTGTTTTTTATGTGTGTAGAATAATTGCATAGTTGCATTTTCCAATTTTTATGCCGTTTAAAAAAAAATAAATTTCGAAATTTTGCAAAAAAATTATTTTTTTGCCGAAAAAAATGTATGTTTCTAAAACGACTGCATGTAAAAAAGCCTTGCTAAAAAGAAATATTCCAACTGTCGGTGGAGGGTATCTAAGATTCGAAACAGCCGAATATAGCACTCTAACTTGTTTATTGAACTTGAAATCTTGAAATTGAACTAAACTTGAAAAGAACTCGAACTGAATTCGAGCTGAACTAATATTTATCAATAACTGAACTGAACTTAACTTATCTAAACTAGAACTTAGGAGGACTAACCTTGAATGTGATTTAAAACTTAAACTAGAACTGAATATATTCTTAATATGACTACACAGGAAAAAAAAAACAAAAGTTATTAAGTTATTGTTGAGTTAAATACATTCAATTTATAAAGTATCACTATCCAGTGTGACACAAAGAATGCTGACGAAGGCCGTAGCGAGCCAGAAATTGCATTACATTCTGCTGGTGTCTAATAATTGTAAATTTTTCTGTTCATACAATATACTTCATTGCTATCCAAAGGATAGCTAAGGTAAAATTTATATACCATTGGATGCTGCTCTTTTTGATGATACAAAATTTTTGTTATGTCGTCTTGGAGGAAAGTACAAAAAAATTCGAAAAACTGAAAAAGACCTTTTTTAAAAATGGTCCAGCTCACTGATGGTCACTGCTAGAACCAAAATATTTTGGGAATAATCATAAAACATATTAAGCTTTATTTTTAGAGGGGTAACAAAAACACTTTTTTCTGCTCCATACAAGTTGAGTCGGTCTAATGTACATATGTATGTATATCATAGAAAATAAATTATTTTGTGTCAAAAAGTTAAATATATTAAAAAAATCTGTTTTTTTTTTATTTAAAATCTTTAAAAGAATAAGCGATACGATGATTATTGCGAAAATTAATCAATCTATACGGCAAGTAAAGTTAATATTTAATGGTTCATAAAGAAATTTGAACGGATCCTTTATAAATTATAGAGCTTTAAATATCACTGATAATGGTGTCAAGATTCCGTTTTGTGCTGAGTTCAGAGCCTTCTAGTGCATCTAGTCCCCATGTTCTGTAACTTAAGTGAGAACTTCTCGCATCGAAAAGATGTAAAACAAAATATTCCATCGTTTCTCGAAAATTGCGAAAAAGTGTGTTTGTAACTCATGTCGAAAACTATCAAAAGAGATAACGTCGTTAAGTTATACATGTGATAACATTGCACTCGAAGACGATGTGGCGTTACAGACGTTGAGAACTAAAATTGAAAAATTTTCAACGACGGCGGCGAAAATACAACCGTCGGCTATAACAAATAATGTAAAGTGCGACTTTAATGTTTGTTGTTTGTAAACGAGCTTTGAAAACATTCGTATTATTTTAAAGAAAAGTTAAAAGCAAAAAAAATAAAAGCAAAATAAAAAAATGTGCCAAGAACAAAATATTATTATTTATATTCTTTGCATTTTGCATTTTTAATATGTTTTATAGTGTTAAAATTTTTTCTCACCCCGTTTTTTTCGAGACTTTATTTGACAGTTCAAAGCGGGAACTTTCTCACAAAAATTTTCTATAAATTGGCAAGTAATTTGCTTACGTGACAGCTATTGCTTGCCAAAAATGTTACAGACGCAGTTAAGTGAGAAAGACAGTTGTTTGTTTCGATTTATGGAATTTTTGTTTCATTTCTCATCTTTCAATCGAAAAGTTTCTCGACGCAAGAGTTACAGAACACGGGCACAGGTCTAAATTTGTGGCTTAAATAAATTGTAATGTTATTTGTCATGTTGTGTTTAATATACATATGTATGTATTTTACTAAAAATTAAAACAACAGCTTTGAAACAACTAAGTTAGCAATAATATACATATTTTGTTAATATAATATAAAAAAAAAAAAAATTATATTTAATTAATTGTTCACAAATATTGTATAACAAATTCATTGTTAAAAATATTTGGAGTTTTAACAATTTTAATTAACAAAATAAATTTTTTATATTTACAAATTGACGTATTGACGAATATGGTATTCAATATGACAATTGATTTGTCGTAATTTTTTCTGTGTAGGTTATAATAGTCGCAAGTATTTTTTTCTTCATATATGAATACACAAAAAATAAATCGTGACAGCTTGAATAAAAATAATAATCTATTGATTGTTTCCCTTTACTTACTTGCCAATAGCATTTTGCGCCGTGCAGGTGTATTCTCCACCATCTTCTTCCTTAACGTTTGTGACATTGACATGACTAATGACATCGTCATGTATCGTTACATATTGGCCAACTAAAAAACGAGAATTATCTGGTATCTGAAAGGAAATAAAGCAAGAAAAACTTTTTATAAAAAACATTTTTATTTAACGGAAATAGATTTTTTTCAAAGAAGTATTAAGTAAGATAAAAGCAGAATTTTAATAACCTTACATGGGTAATTCCATGTCAAAACGACCAAGAGTTTGACACGACCCCTTCCGATTTTAATGAAATTTGGTGGGAAGGTTCCTTTTATTTTATAAGGAACATACATATATGAACGAAAAAAAATTTAAAAATTTTTCTTTCAAAAGTTATGTCATATTCAAAATGTCATAATATCGCCGAATTAGCCTAATGTGTTGAGCTTATTTCTTCAATATCTCGAAAACTTCTTTTCATACGAAGATGATTTTTATGTAATTTTAAAGAGAATACTTGGGACTACAAACAATATATGGAAAAATTTTTTTTTTTGAAAAATGTAATATCTGCAAAGTATTAAATTTTAAAAACGGACTAAGTCAAAAACCATCTAGGAGCATCCTACGCGCTGCAGGGGCCAAATTAAAGATTTATATTTGTATGGTACAGCGCGTAGGGTGCTCCTAGATGGGCCAAATGTATGACCAACCCCACTTTATTATTTATTGCGGAATTTCGGTTTTTTTTTAGTAATTTCAATAAACTAAACCGTTATTAAATTACGCGAATATATGCAGTGCAACGTCCTCCATTTGCGAAACAACTGTATAGCTTGAAAACAAGAGCTAGCTTAAAAAAAACGGTAAGCATCACTGGATTCAGCGAGCCCAATTAGGTTAAAATTATATTAAAATTCTTTTTTAAGATTATTTTTTTAAAGGTTGGGAAAGAAAAAAATCATATCTTAAAAAAAACAACTCCTTCAAAGTTTAAGGATTTTTAAAGAACAGTTTCAGGTATTATATAAAAAAAATCAGCCAAATAAAGAAATAGGGTTTTGACTTAGTCCGTTTTTAAAATTTAATATTTTGCAGATATTACATTTTTCAAAAAAATTTTTTTTTTTCAAATATACGGTTTGTAGCCCCAAGTATTCTCTTTAAAATGACATTAAAATCATCTGCGTATGTAAAGTTGTTTTCGAGATATTGAAGAAATAAGCTCAAAATATTCGACTAATTCGGCGAAATTATGACATTTTGAATATGACATAACTTTCGAAAAAAAAAAATTTTTCCTTATAAGATAAAAGGAACCTTCTCACCAAATTTCATTAAAATCAGAAGGGGTCGTGTCCCACTCCTGGTCGTTTTGACATGGAATGACCCACATATATAGTTTTTTTTTTTGAAAATAAACAGTTTATTAAAGCAGCAAAATAATGCGAATGTATTTACGTACCGGAAATCCGTCCAAAGTCCAAGTAAATTGCGGTAAAGGATTGCCCGTTGCAACGCATTTTAATGAAACTGTCGGTCCGGGCTGAAGTGTTTGCTCTGAAAACCAATAAAGTAATTCCGGTGAAGCATCTACAAAAGGATATAAAGGAAACTGTTTAAAAACCAAATTACATTTAAAATACATTAAACAATTTATTGGTGAAGAGTTTAAAATTTAAATAAATAGAAAATCATCATTGTTTTACTTGATGTTTAGTTTAAAACCACCCAATTCAAAAAAAATTTCAGTGGAATTCAAGTGTAATAATCAAACTTATAGAAATTGAATTTTTTTTTTTTGCTTATAACAAGAAATTTTTATTGTAAATATCATGTTTCATGTAACATAATTTCAAAAATGTATACATTTTTATCCTTATAGTCACATATATACAGTGCAACCTCGGCTAACGCAACCCTCGTTCCCTATAATATCAACACCCACATTTTTTACATTGGCGACTCGGTTTACACAACTTTGCAAACATAAAGCACAAGAAGTAGCTGCAGAAATCTTAAATGTGAAAATCTTCTAAATGTGAAAATCTTCATTCAAACAGAGGAACAAAACAAATTTCAAGAAATTCAGACAGTTGAAAACAAAATTTTGTTTAAGGTCTAAAAACTTCAAGATGGCAGAAAGCGAAGGTTTTAACGTTGGTTTTTAATGACCAAAAGAGAATAGCAGGTGTTTAATGGCATTGCGAAAGCTCCAAGAAATCGCGCTGCAAAAACATTTTTTATGTAGGAAATCGAACCATTTTTTTTTTGTTAATAATAAATTTAATAGATATTCTAATAAAAATTACCAAACAATAAAATGTGTAATTTTTATTTGGAAATGTTCGCAACGCACTAAATTTCGTTTAGTTGCGTTAACCCAGACTGCACTGTATATTGAAAATCAAAAATGTTAATATTTGCATGAAATATTTTTCTTAAAAATCCCTTAAGGATGATTTCCTAAACATTTTGTTACTTGCTGGAAAAAAAGGAATAAAGCATCATACCAAACCATTTTATTTATTTATTCCTTTTTTGATGTAATATAAAAAAAAAAAATCAAATATAAAATCAATTTCCGCTTGTAAATTATTTCATCTCCTTTCGAGAAAAGGCAATAATAAAAAAAAAAATTAAAAACAAAGAGAGAAGAACATAAATGGCAAATGTGGTTTAACCTCAAACATTTCACATTAAAAACATGAAAATTGAATTCGATATAATTTATTTAAATTTTAATAGATATAAAGAGAAAGATACACTATTTAAGACTTAAATCGTTTAAGAGAAGATGTGGAAGTTTGTATGTTTGTTAGTTTGTTGCTTAATCACGCGAAAACCGCTAAATGGACTTGGGTTAAATTTGGTAGACGGAGAGAGCATATTGCCCAGGTTCAAAAATCGGGGAAAAATTAGTACTTTTTCTCATTTTGGTAAATTTTATATACATACATACATACAAATAAATAAATAAAATAAAATAAAATAAAATACATACATGTATTGTCTGGGGTCCTAAACGGAAGAGCTGGTACTCTTTTACCATTGGTACTTTTTCTCGTTTCAAACAATGTGGCATAGAGACAGCATTTGGCTCAGATAGAAATATAGGGCACTTTTTATGATGTAAAAATTGACAAATTTTTTAATTTCGGTACTTTTTCTCTTTTTGATATATTTGATATACATATTGCATTTAGTCCTGTGGCCGGAATATACATATGAGAGAGACCCCTTGCGGGGAAAAAATGGATACCCTGCTACTTTTTCTCTTACTGATAAATATCGCACAAAGATTGCATAAAGATCGCACATGGTCAAGTTTAACTTATATAGGTTTCTTTTTAAGGGATAAACTTGGTACTTTTTACGGTGTTAAAACGGGGAAAAATTTGCACTTTTTCTCTTTTCAATGAATTTCAATGAAACATACAGATTAAAGCTTACATTTACATACGGTGTACTTTCTGGGGGCTTAAATGAGGAAAGCTGGTAGGTACACTTGGTACTATTATTTTGGTACATTTTCTTTTTGATAAATTTGGTATAAAGATCACATATGTATGATACCGAGACCGAAATATATGTACATATTAAAGGACCCCTTGCTTTTGACAGTTGAATGTCGGTTGCTAAAAACTATCGAATGCTCAAAACATATAAGGGGTTTGCTGGAAATCGAAAACGTAAAACACAAGAATTTTAAAAGTCACTTTTTAATAAGATTTCTGTAATGAAAGTATTTTTTGACAAATATTAAACAAATATTTCTCTATTTAACAGAATTTTATAAAAAAATAGATTTACAGTTTATTCCAGTTTAGCCCTGTATGTGTGTGTTGGCGAAAAATAATAATTCCTTTAATGTTGTCTATTTAAATATTTTTGATAAATAAATATTGATGTAGAAAACTACATTAAATTTCTGTAAGGTTTTTATAGGATAAGCCCTATTCTTTCAATCTTGCTCTAATTTTCACGTGAGCGAAGTCACGGGTAAAGCTCAATTCTAGTTCAAACTTAGTTCCGTTCTATCTCAGTTTTTGTTTCCTTTTGGTTCATTTCTAGTTATTTTTTAGTTCAGTAGTGGAATTCTCTAACTTTTAACGATTAACCTTAGCGTTAATTTTACCGGCGCAATTGATTGCTTGCTGTAACAATACAGCAATTCAGTAACTAAATTTTAACAACAAAGTTAAAAATTTCAATCAGGTGACATCTTTGTTAATTTATTAGTATATTTAACGAACACTGTCATCGAGAGCAAACTACTTCTCGTGTGGAACTACTTGAAGTACTTTCGAAACTAACAAAACCCCTTTTAGGTTTTGCTAGTCTTGCAAAAATTGCGAAAACTATTAGTTTTTTAAACAAGCCATAAAATTGATTAAAAGTTGCTAAAACTATTATAAGGAATTGCAAAAATTAGGTAAAAATTGTAAAAATAGCGGAAATTCAAATAAAATTTGCAAACAGCGGTTATTTATTAAAAATCGTTAAAGCTCTAAAGAACCACAGGAAAAAATCGCGAACATGGCTAAAATTCGAAAAAAATTACAAACTTGGAAAAAACCCGTAAAATTTATTTGAAATCGCTAAATAAGCGTAAAAAACAAATTTTCCGAATATATAAAATTTTTTTTTGCAAAAATAGCGAAAATTCGCGAAATTTTTTAGTATGTATTTCGAACAAACCATAAAATTGATTACAAGTCACTAAAACTATAAGGATTGGCAAAAACTCGGTAAAAATTGTTATATTAGGGGAATTTGCAAAAATTTGTTAACAGCGGCATGATGGCAAAGCCTACTATTTATTAAAAACTTTTAAAGCTGTAAAGAATCAGAAAACTTACAGGAACAAACAGCTTCTACCGCGAACGTCGCTATAATTCCTAACAAATTGCAAACTTGGAAAGAAGCACTAAAATTTATTTGGAAACAAAAAAAAACTAAATGTCGAAAAATGACAAAAAAAATTTAAATTACTAAATTAGCGGAAATTCGCAAAAATTTGCAAAACATGGGCATGATTGGAAAGTCTATCGATGTCCATCTTACGTTTGATATGTGTTTTCCGGAGACTCCAGAGATGGTAGCGGCTAGGTTGTTTTATATTTATGTCGCATATAGTCCACCAGTTCTTGCTATTGAAATTAAGCCAGACCGGTCCAAAAATGGCTGAGATATAAGCAAAAAACCACGACTACCTCTAATTTTTTCCAAAAATCCCTTGTTGTTGTTGTATTTTTTATTACTTTTTTCTGTACATCTGGAGAACGTTTTCCAAATTAGGTACACATATTAAGGTTATCAATTCACGGCATCCCACAAAATGTGGGCCGGATTAGAGAAGTGGGCGTTGTACCTCCCGTACAAAAAACATCAACAATTGTATAAAAACCTGATTTTTTGGACTGTCATATGACTTATGGTTATCCCTTATATATCAACAGAACGGAAATCTCTAGTAGAAAATATTTTCTACTAAAATCGGTATAGATACGCCAAAGTTATGACCAAAATAATTTTTTTTTTTAAATACAAAGAAATAATTTTAACAAATAGAAACTGGAAAGTTTTGTTTCTATTTGCTACTTAAAAACTCGCCAAAAAAGATAAGACTACAGAATGACAACACTGCCTATACTAAAAGAAAACAAACAAACACACATACATGGTACAAACCATTTTGGTGAATATAACCCCTATTAAGGTTCACAACTCAAATAAGTTGATTTTTAATTTTATGGTTTACAACTTTGCTATATTGTGGTGAACAAAAACATAAAAAATAATAGCAACTCAAATAAGTTGAGTTGTGAAGAATAAAACGGGATATATTTCATTTTAATGATATTCTAACAACGTTCCTTCATGGTTCAGTTACCTAGGGGGTTTGTAAAGGTTAGAAACTGTGAGTCGTCCTTTGGTTCGAATCATGGTTTTCCAAAAACAAAACTTTTTTCAATTTTAATTTTCAAAAACGGGTTTAAAAAAATATTTACCAGTTTTCGCTTTTTAAATTTAATTTTTAATGAAGTTTTTAGTATTGTAAATAGGTATGTATATGTAAAAATAATTTTTTTTTTTGTCTGGTTGCTCTGTATTCTGCTCGCGAAATGGTGAAGGGTATATAAGATTCGGCACAGCCGAATAAAGCACTCTTACTTGTTACAAATTTGATTATTTATTTAATTTTTTTTACATTTTGACGTACAAATATAACGTCACGTCAAAATGGAAAAGCCCATATATATTTTGGATGCGTGCCGGCAAGTCAGCCAGCCGCCAACAGGGCGGACGTACATCTAAAAGTCGGCATGTTTGTAGCCCATATATCCATTTGTTACTCATATTAGCAAAAACACATCACCAAATGTACTATATTGTATAAAAGTTTAGGAGAACATTTTTAACAATATGATTTTTAAGATATTTTTGTAAAATAAATATATTTTTCGGTAAAAGGATGCTTTTAAAATTTGTCTGTTAATTTTTTAAACAAAAATAATGATATAATATAATTTTTTGGAAAATATTAGTAATGTGTAAAATAACCACAAACACAACATAAGCTTTGAATGTATGTATGTGTCTATCTATTTATATACATGTGTGTTCTATATCTATATAACCAAACAAATGTATCTGTGTTTAATATAATTGCAGTGGCAAAAATCCATTTTATGATTAGTAAATATTGTTTTGTCTCTTAAAAGTCAATTTTGTAAATTGAAAAATAATCAAATTAAAAAAATGGTTTTCACACCTACGCAGGCATATTAACACACACACACTTACACGCAGGCTGATGGTATCAGTGGTAGCGGTTAAATGCATAAATGTGTTTCTTTAATTGTATTTTTCCAATGGCTGGCACATCAAATTTAAATACAAAATTTATGTCAAACGTGTGTGTGTGTGTGCGTGTGTACGCAAGTGTGGTTTATGCGAGTCTGTTCGAAATTTATATATTTGAACCATAAAATCAACAATTTGCAAATGTACTCTTCATTATATAATCAAAATAAATACACATTTTATACCGAATATACATAACTAAATAAATATATTTATTGGAATTGTATATTAAATGATGGTTTTAAATAGCCTTTCAACTAAGGTATATTTTTAGGGGGATTTTTATTAGCAAAGAGAAAGTTAGAAATAAACTTTAGTTGCATGGAAATATTTGGGAAAGTAAAGTGACATGAAATAAACACTTAAATATTAAATAAAATTTGGCAAGGGCAAATGATTTTTTTTCTCTATCTTCTTTTATATGAAATTTACGCAGTCTTTTTTAATGAATGCCTTTTTGTAGGCTTCATTATTTGTAAATGCCTTATTATAGGCTTGAATTTTGGTAACATACCTCCCAATTGAAGTTCCGCCGTTGATTGTATTTGTTCCCATTCATTGGATACGAAACATTGATACATTCCAGGATCATCTTTTTGAACCTTTTTTATGATAAGGCGAGGAGGATCAGAAAGAATCTAAGAAAATTATCAAAAAAAAAAAAAAAAATATTATTAAAATGTAATATATACGTATGTACTAAAAAAGTACATTTTTAAAACAATCTTTAAAAAAGGACCTTTTCAAAAGGTCCCCTTTGAAGAGTATCAATTAAAAACGTAAAATTTCAAAGTATCTAGTAAAAAAGAAAATTTGTTAAGTATCTAATAAAAAAAGTACCTTATTAAAACAATGTTTAAGAACTTAACTTTTTAAAAGTTTATATTAAAAAAGGACCTTTTTAAAAGTATCTATTTAAAAAGAACCCTTTTTAAGTACCTTTTTAAAAGAATCTATTTAAAAAGTACCCTTTATAAGCACCTTTTTAAAAGTGTCTATTTAAAAAGTACCCTTTTTAAGTACCTTTTTTAAAGTATATATTTAAAAAGTCCTTTTTTGAAAGTATCTATTTTAAAAGTAACATTTCTAAACTATCTATTTAAAAGGATGTTTTCAAAAGTATCTATTTTAAAAGAAAATTTGCTAAAGTATCTATTAAAAAATTACCTTTTTAAAAGTATATATCGTCGCAAGAATTAAAGAGCGCTGTAACTGACAAAAAATCGAAAATAGGTTTTTTTGCATCATTTTTATCAGAAAAAAATACTGCGTCGATTGGTCCCGGTCCCATATTTGTATGATGAAAAAAAAAAATTCACTTACGCAAAAAAAAAATAAAAAAATCGTTTGCTGTAAGCCGCAGAATCACCGGGAATAACTTGAGAGGAAATGTTTACAGCCAATGTAAAAAGCGAGAAAAAATAAAAATACGTTTTTAAAATCATGTTCCAAAGTTGTATAGTTTTTGTGATATGAATTTTTTTTCTACTTTCATACAGGTTTTTGGCTCTGGTGAACATTTTATGTTTTGCCAGTTACAGCGTTCTTTAATTCCTGAGACGATATTTAAAAAGTTGCTTTTTGAAAAGCATCTATTATTAAAAAGTGTTTGTTTAAGGTATTTGAAGGGTGGTCAAACCATAATTCATGATGGTTATCGTGACTCACACCTTAACGTCAAGTTTTTTTCCCACCTTAATTTGACATTTCTTTCTTTCAGTGCTTGACAAATCCAACCGTAGAGTAGTACACAATTGAGCAGCGCGTTTAGATTGTTGGAGCCTTTAATGAAAATGGACGGTCGAATCAAAATGCACTTTGTGCATTTCGTGATTTTTGTTGGTCAAGATAACCGACCAAATGTGTCCACAATCGGGAGAATTGTGCGCAAATTTTAGCAAACCGGTTCTATAGGAAATGTGAAAACACCAGTGCATGCTAGCCCAGCTCGTTTGCGTCATCGGGTCGTACTTCTTCAAAAATGAGGACGGCCAAGCAGTTACCGGGAATGGAGTTCGCTATCGCGTGATGAAAACGGACCTTCTGTGTTCCAACAGCATGGTGCCACTTGCCACACATCCGACGAAACAATCAGCCGAGTTATTAATAAAAATTCCCCAGGGTTTTTCGCCCTTCTTCTAATTTTCCTATGTAAATTCAATTGTAAAAATGGGAAAATGGACAAAACTCGCGGGGTATTTGTATTCATAATTGGGTTGAATGGCTCTTTAGCGCGAAATATTCAATGAACGTGTTATCTCACGTCGTGGCGATGTTAATTGGCCTCCACGATCATGTGATTTGACACCGTTAGACTTCTTTCTTTGGGGATATTCAAAAGAAAAAGTGTACCTCACTAAGCCAAGAACAATTCAACAGCTAAAGGATGAGATTATGCGACATTTTAACGACATTGAACCTCAATTATATCAAAGAGTCATTGAAAATATGGACCATCGGATAGAGGTAAGCCACCGAAGCCCTGCCAAGCATTTGGCCGATATTTTGTTTCACACATAAGTGTCATTGATCCTTCTATCATAATAAAAAATATAAATATAATTCTTTGAAAACTTTTTGTTTTATTTACAATTGACGTCATGCGGTTTGGTTGGACCGCCCTTTATTAAAAAGTATCTATTACAAAAGTACCCTTAAACAGTTCATTATACTAAAGTTTCTTTGAAAAAGTACCTTTAAAAAGTATCTTAAAAAAGGACATTAAAAATAGCAACAGTTAAGAAAGTACATTTTAAAGAGTAACTTTTAAAAAGTGCTTAAATAAAGAGGAAATTTAAAAAATTCTATCAAAAAATATACAAAAAGGAACCTTTTTAATATTATATACTTAAAAAAGTTTAAAAAAAATCAAAAAGTTTCTTTTAAAAATGTAAACAAGTATTTTTTATAACAAAGTATTTTTTTTTAATAACTTTGAGAAATGTACAGCCCTAATATGTTAATTAAAATTCAATGATTTCTTGAAATACATTTTATATTCAAATTAAAATAAAAAAAAACTCACACAACATGTTCAAAATTTACCTCAACACGATTGTCTCTTAGTATGGGTTTACCATCATGTAACCAATTTACATCATGCACCGGATGTCCGGTTACAATACATTGAAATTGTGCATCTTTATCAACATCTACTGTTTGTACTTGCGGTTGAAGATGGGCTGTTAAAGGCGCTGCAAATTGTAAAAAGAAATTGTGTTTTATAAAACATAAAATTAATAAAAGAGATTGAATTGCAAATTCATGAGCAAGAGATAAAAAAAAATCGTGTTGAAACTTTGGTCAACAATGAAAAATGTTACCAGTAAAAAAAGTTACCGTTTAGATGACAATGATAAATCTTTTTATATTAACAAAATAACAAAATAAAATATCTAGGTTGAAAATACAGATGTGTTAATGATAATCTAAAGTATAAAAAAAACTAATTTATTCAGCATTAAAATTATTAAAAAACAAATAGGAATATTATTTTTGTGGGCTTTTCTTTTCTTTGTTTCGGAAACGTATTCCCGAGAATAAGTACAAATTTCTACAATATTAATTGTACAATAATAATAAAAAACTTGCGTTTTTCGTTTTAAAATATGCTCTGAAATAATAAAAATAAATATAATAAAAAATCGTAATAAATGCACTCTTTTTACACTCGTCATGCAAGATTTAAGCAAAAAGTTCTGAAAGGAATAAAGATAATTAAATTTGAGACAACCAACATGGGATAGTCCAGTTGGGACGAGATAAAAAATGGCTTAATATATTTGCAATTTCATAAGAATGGTATTAAAATATTAAAGTTGAAATAATAAAAGAATTTATATGAGATATACGTCTCTACACGCAGAGAAAAAACATGGTTTGAAAAAAAAACATATTATGGTCCCTGCAATGGCAACAAACTAACTGTTGTTTTTTTTTTAACAAAACTTTTTTCACGATTGATAATATTTTGTTTCTATTTAACAATAAAGTGTTTACCTCTCTTGAAACTTCAAATATGGTTGAATTTAACAATATAGTGTTTTAATAAAAAAAGCTACAACTATACACTTGAATATGTTATGGTTACCTCAGCCATATTATATCACGGCAACCATATTATAGTTAAATTCATCCATCCAAAAGCTATAACCATATTATGGTTGCGTCAAAACATGTTATGTTTAATATTTAATAACAATAATATGTTCGAAATTATAATATTTTAAAACATTGTATGTTAAATTTTAAATTTAAAATAATATGTTTAAAAAGCAACAACATTCAGGTCGTTTGCATTTTACAATAGTTGCTTGGTTTGCTTAAAATTCTCATTTTTGATTAAAATACATAAATTTAAGAAAAATAACAAAGTAGAACGGAAAAAATGGTAATGAAGGTCGTCACAGGCTGGATTGTGAATCAAACGGAATTCTTTTATAAAAGTGGAACATAACACCTATAAAATTAAAATTTGACACCTAACAAACAAATTGAAAAATGGATGAAAAAATAACCATAATATGATTAACATTATTGTTAATTCTGACCATAATATAGTTATTTTTGTCAGAGTCCTGGGAAATTTTTACATTATTATGGTTAATTTTGACCTGTTATGGATAATTTTGAACATAATATGGTTAGTTTTGACCATTATTATGGATAATATTGATTAAATATGGTTAATTTTGACCATATTATGGTTGATTTCGGGAAAGTTTTTGTTGATTTTAACCATTTATTTCAACATAATATGGTAACCTGCAAACATAAACATTGTTAAAATACAACCATAGTATGTGCTCCTAGAATATGATTACATCTAACCATGTTTTTTTTCTACATGTAATAGAGAGTGTACAAGTTGAAGAAACCAGCCTAAATGAACAAGCCCCTTAAATCACATACTCAGTGCAATAAGCTCCCTTAATTTGCAAAACTTTTAAAATGATGCATATCCCATTTTAAAACTATAAAACCTTAGGCTGGCTGCGGACAAATAAGCAAAAATATTTAGCCCCAAATATAAGAAACAAATTTATTGAAATGGTCCCTTCCGGTTTCACAGTGCGACAACCATGGAAAGTTATTTACGTATCTTTTGTACTATTATAATATATCCCTCTTCCAAACGTTAAAAGTACAGTGCAAGCTCGATTTTCGCAACCCCCGATTATCGCAACACCCCGATTACCGCAACAAACAATATTTTTACGTTATAGTCTTTATAAGCGCAACTTTTTTCAGAAAATAGTTTTTATGAGTGCAACATTATTTTTTTTCTTCATCTACAATGATTCTTTCTCCTGGATTTCTTGTTCAGAAACTTTTTTTTTTTTTTTCCAATAGAGCGGGGAGGTTTCCCCACAGTGACAGGTACCGCGACCAGGTCAGGTCTATTGTACCCACTCCCCTTAGCTGGCCAAAAGTCCCTCCGCTTCCCATAGGAACCCAACCAGGGCCTTTGCCAATATATTACCGATTCGGGACGCACACATTATACCATGCCCCAAGTGCCTCCTCCTGGCCCATGCCAGCGCCGGGCAGTCACACAGTACATGCTCCGTAGTCTCGTCCCCGTCTAGACATAGTCTGCATTCCTGATCCTCAGCCAGGCCCATCCGATAAAGGTGGTATTTGATCGTGTGGTGACCAGTCAAATAGGCCACCAGCAGTCGCAGATCCCGTCTGCCGAGACCATTCGTCCTCATTACATTCCCTGGAGAGATAAATCTCCTTGCCTGACGCATTCCCGGAAGCGATACCAAGTATCCCCTATGTTCGTCCAGAGCCCAGTCCTCCATGACGGACTGGACCCCTGCCCAACTTAGTCCACAGAAGGGCTCGGGACCTATCATCCGCGCGTTAGAACCAGCCCTGGCCAGCTCATCAGCCATTTTGTTACCCGGGATCCCTGAGTGCCCTGGCACCCAGAAGAGCGTCAATCTGCCCCTTGTTACCAGCTCCTGTAGCTTTCCACGGCACTCCGCCACCAGCCTCGAGGACATTCTCCAAGAAGAGAGTGCTTTAATGGCCGCTTGGCTATCAGTGAAAATCACATTACTGCCGCCAACCATTTCCCTATCCAGAATGTTGCCGCAACACACATCAATGGCGCAAATCTCGGCCTGAAAAACACTCGGCGATTCGCCCATTGCCATCGAGATTCGTGTATTAGGTCCAAAAACCCCTGCACCCACTCCGTGCTCCGATTTTGACCCGTCAGTATACCAGTGCAATTCATGGTTTCCCCGACATGGATTCCCATCACTCCAGGACCTTTCGTCCGGAACGATTCTGAACGTCCTGAACCTTCTGTTGAAGACCAGTTCCGTGGTCATTATGTCTGCCCTCGTACAGACAGATAGACCCGGAGCCATGTCCATCAAGCTAGCATGCCCCTGGACCTCAGCAAGTCCCGATGTTAGCTTGATCCAAAGGAGACCGGACATAGCAGTCCTCCTTATATGGATGTGTAGTGGCAATATGCCCACTATAACCTCAAGTGCTGCTGTGGGACATGTGCGCATTACCCCCGTCAGGGCAAGACACACCATCCGCTGCAGCATGTTGCACTTCCTCCTTGCAGTCTCCTGCCGAATCTTAGGCCACCATACCAATGATCCGTAAGTAATTATCGGTCTGACCATCATAAAGTATAGCCACCTTACCATACTTGGACTAAAACCCCAAGTTCTCCCAAAGAAGCCCCTGCATGCCCAGAAGGCCCTTACTGCCTTTCCGAGGGTTTGATCCAAGTGCGAGTTTAAATTGAGCCGTCTGTCCAGAATTATTCCCAGATATTTGACCTCATTGGAATACTCAACCTCAATTCCGTCCACTACTAGCTTCCCAAGCCTGTAGTTGTACCTCCTCGTGAACGGTATCACGACCGCCTTGTTAGGGTAACTTTTTTTATTAAAATTATCATTTTTAGCAAAAACGTTTGCTGCTACTTATTAAGGCCGGGATTCACTATTCTACACAATCGTAGGAATCATTCATACGTAAATCTAGCAGAATTATATCCGACATAAAAAACAAATGTCTGCAAAATCAGTTTTTTATACCACAATATCACAAACAAAAAAAGATGCAAAATCAGATGACTCAGCTACTTTGAAAGGAAATGCAATTCTCATTTTATAAAAATTTTAATTCAAAAGTCGGAGAGACTTCTCAAAATAATCCTTCACTGAATTAAAGTTTTAGGTCACACTATCATACTTTACAAGCACACATGATTTTTCGACAACTCGTGCCGCTGAATACTATAGTGAATCGCCGGCTTACTGAGAAGCGTACATAGGTTAATATAATTGAATAATTCCATTACATTTGCGTCAGTTGCTTGCTTCGTCACTGATTCAGACCGTTTTTACAGATGGTTTTTGGTTTTTCTCTACTTTGTTGGATTTTAGATTTTTTGAAGTTTTTTTTTTAAAAACTGGGGTGTCCTCAAGTACAAAAAACAATGGTCGATCATCGAGCTCGCTCTGTATTATGGGTTTACTCTGAATTAATTGAAATTCAAAATGATCCATCCCTAACGGCTTTAAAGTACCGTGAATTGAAATTTGCATATTTTTTTAACTAACGAAGATCCCATTTTCAAATTTTTACAGTATAGTAAGTACACCCTACGCTATTGGTTAAAAAAATTAAATAAATAAGATGTCGAAATTTGAAAATGTTTATTCGTCATTTCCGGTTTCCAAAAAAAAAAATTAATTTTTTTCATGCAATATTTGGCACACACATTCATATCTAGTGCATATTATCTACTATAGGTATATTTATGAAAAAGGAATTTCGCCAAAAAAAATTTTTTAGGATTGTCCGCTTTTCGAATGTTTTATCTGGATACCAAAAAGTACAAGTTAATTGTGACAGCTTTAAGCATAATAAAAGAAACTATAGTTCAGTGTGAACTTAGAAATCGAAAACTTTGGTATCGTTTAAAAAAACTACCTTTTTAGAAAGGCAAATAAAAAAGTTCATTAAAAATATGTGAAATTTTTCGGAAAATGCGATATATAATTAGCATTTAAGTATGACAGTATAACAAATGTGGTAATCTTTAATGGAGATTGCTGTCTTTGTGTCAATCAGTACATTTAGACTTTAGATTTAAGCTCTTAACCTTTTTTTTTTTTTGGTAGTGCCAACTTTAAACATCATAAGAATTCACCAAATGTAACTGTATGGCATTATTGGATACGCGGGCTAATTCTGGCAGTCGTTATCGAATACTTTTTTGATTCCAAAGCAATTTTATTTTTAATTCTTTCAGTCGATACTGAACGAATCGAAATTATTTTTTCACAATACTGAAAAAATAGTTTCGATACGTTTAATATCGACTAACAGAATTAGAAATAAAATTGCGTTCAAATCGAAAAAGTATTCAATGACCAGAATTGAAAAGTTCATGAACAAATTAAGATTGTCACCTTTGTTTCTATACCCCTCATATGTACCTTTTAAAAATTATATTTTTTTAACATTTTTTTTTAAAGTACTTTTTATAATCTTAACTTTTTTTAGAAAAGTACCTTCAAAAGTACTCTTCAGAAAAGTACCTCTCAATAAGTACTTTTTAAAAAAAGTTGTTTAATGGAAAACAGTCTATTTTAAAAAAAAAAGTAACTATACCAATATTTTGTCTTTCATACTTAAATTATATTTTCCTACAGTTGACTTTAATTTCAAGTTATTGATTATTCTAGTCTCTAAAGTACTTCCTGGAAAGTTTTAAAACATTTTTATTTTTCGGTTTATTTTTTCTGCCATAGAAATTAAAGTGAATCTGGCTTTTCTCCATTTTTTTTTTGAGTTTTCTCTTGATAAAAATTTAATTAAAATATGCAAATAACAATTTCGTCGTTAATGTTATGATTACTTAAGGAACTGTGAACAAATATGTCCCTGTGTGTATGTTGATGTTAAGACTGTTTGATATTACATGATAAAGTTATTCTTAGTTTGGCACAAAATAAAAAGGACACTTTTTCTTTATTTAAGCGTATATGGCAGAAGAATTGGATACTGTGGATTTCAAAAACAGAAAGTGTGTATGTACTTATAATTAGCGACCTTACTGTATTTTCACTTATTTTTTTAACAAAAACACTTTCATTTTTAGTAGACATTTTGTTCGCTCAAGTATCTTAAATTATATTTATGTATGTGTGCACGTTTCAAGAAATTTTAGTGGTTATTTCATAGAGCGGAGCAGTAGCGAACTCACCTGTAACAGTTAATGAGACCTGTATTGTTTCCTCACCAGCCGTGTTATTAACCCAGCACAGATATTTACCCGTGTCATCAAGACGTGCCTGTAAGAATAAATAGTAATTTCACTTTTATTAAAACAGTTTTTTTTTTAATTCTAAGGAAAAGAAAATAAATTCGTTACGTTTGGGAGACATTGTTAAAGGACAGTTAAAATTTTATTTTCGTATTTAAAATAATAGAGAGCAAGAAAAAGTTGGTGAAATTTAAAATTTAAGAATAAAAAGAGAACTAAAAGAAAAAACTAAAAATGTTTTCGATAAGAACAAAGTTTAACAACAAAAGTACTTTTTAGTATTGTACCTTTTATAAAAATAGTAACTTTAGTAAATACATAGTAGAATTAAATTTTTTTTTTGTTAAAAAAAAAGACTTTAAATACTAACGGATGTTTAAAAAAGTGTCAGTTCAAGAACAAAAAAGTACCAAAAAGTTCCCTCTTATATTTTCTCATACGCTCAGGACATTGCATGCTTAATTCTAGGTTTCTAGTACAATATTAACGAAAGTTAAAAAGTACCAGTTTACAGTTAGCACTAACAGATTCTTTTTAACTTAGGACCATGCATGTTTAATTTTTTTTTTGGTACAATAAAATAAAAATTCAAAAAGTACCAGTTGAAGAACAAGAAAGTACTAAAATTTTTCAGATTAAAGGTACTTATTTTTTAAAGGACTTTCGATTTTTTTTTTTAAAAAGTCCATATTTTTATTAGGATGGTACTTTTTAAAAAAAATTTGCGGTATGTAGTACTTTTTATCGAAAAGTTTCTTCAAAATGCTATTTGTTTGATTAAGAATGTTAATTTAAAAAAAGTCCGTTTTTATGAATTAAAAAGGTACTTTTTTCCTGTTTATAACCAATTTACCATTAAGTATACATATTTTGTTTAAAAAAGGTACTTTTTTAAAAGCCCTTTGTTAAAAATCTTCTTTTTATTAAAAATTAACAGTCTTATTTATAAACGCATCATTGCAGCTTTATAAGTCATTAATAAGCAAAAGTCGAAAAAAGAGTATTTATAAATGTTTAATAGCCTATTAAACGTTTAATAAACATATCATAAATTTGAAATATTTATTGTAGCCTTTACCCTACTTTAAGCGTTTAATAAGTTGACATTTCAATATTTGTTAAGATAAAATTTTAAAAATTGCACGAAAAATTAAACATTTTTGCCTTTTTATTTATTTTAATAAAAAAGTTTAATACGCATAAAATTTTTTTCTCTAGAAAAACGATAACTAGTGTTTGAATTAATTTTAAATATAAACTGCTTGATAGATTTTTTTGCTAAAATAATGTGGGTCGCTAGATATGTTTTCTGTTGAAACTTAAAGTCGTTATAACTTTTTGCATAAAATATAAAAAGCTATTAAGATTTATTTCAAATATTGCAAACCTTTTTTAACCATTCATTACACTTATATTTTAAAATCTCTTTCAAATAGGTAAAGTATTTGTTAAAGCAAACACAAAGTAGAAACCACATAGTGTATCGTCTGTTAGTTACTTGTTTGCCGCACGGAACAAAAATGTTTTGTTCTACATGCTTTGAATGGAACATGCAGTACAGCAATTACAAACAATAATATTTTAAATTTTGCATCAAAAATTTGCTTCATAGCACAAAAAGTGACGAAAGAAGCAAAACAATGTTTAGAGAACTGTAAAATTAAAGATATCAGGCAATGCTAGAACTCAAAATCTCTTAATATATTCGAGCTATCAAAAAAGGGATTAAATGTTAAAAAAAGAGGGCGCTATTATTGTTATATAGAATTGATTTAAAACTAATTTTTTGTAAAAATGTGTCCACCAGAAACCTCCCGACGAAATTAAATTTATAACTTTATAAATTTATTTCAGCAATTACCAAAAAAGTGCTTATAACCAATTAAATTGAAGTTAAAAAAACAATTTGTAGATTTACTGCCGTATTTTAAATGAGTCAACTATTAAACTTGAAAGCGGAGAGTTCAAAGGTATTTTGTTGGGAGACTCAGGATATAAGCTGCAGACTTATTTATTCTCCTCACTATCCAAACCACAGAATGAAAAGGAGAACAAATATAATGCTGCACAGATAAGCACTAGAAACTCTGTTAAACGTTGCTTTGGGGCTTGGAAGCAACGATTTCGCTGCTTGTTAGATGGGTTGACGGTTTATCTGGCAAAAGGGAAAACATTGATTATCGCCCTAGCAGTACTTCACAACATTGCTATTGAGGAAAATGATATTGTTCCAGGTAAAAACATTTTAACCTAAAATATTTTGGCAGTTATATGTGGCTAAAAATGTTTTGTTAAAACTTAGGAGGTTTTATTTTCAAATCATCTGCGTATAAAAAATGTATAATAAAAATTGGTTAAATTATTCATTAAACATAAAGCTGTATAATCTTTTGTGGAACCAACAGAGTTTGAGCAGTAAAAATTTGATATTGCTAATAAATGATTTACATATTTCGCTTCTATTTCAATATGTAGTATGTATTTTATTAACAAAAAAAAAAAAAAAAAGCATAAAATTATTTTAAATATTACGTTTTAAAAAAAAGAAATTCATTTTTAATTGAAAACAAAACAGAAATTCACTTAAAATTCGTTCGTTGTATGATCTTGTATTGTTTAATCCCCAGTTGTATGCATCACTATTACAAAAATTACAATTAAAATAACATGTTGTTGCCAACATAAAAATACAAAAGTAATATAAACGTTTAATTGTTAATCCACTCCTATTAAGCGTTTATAAATCTGACTTTTTAATAATGGCTTATAAAACAAAAAGTGTTTGATAACTATTGTAAGCATTAAAGCTGAAACAAGAAATTTTTATAAATTAGACCGTAAATCTTTTAAAAGATTTTGTTATTCGTTCTTAATTCCCAGTTTTTATTCTTGATAAAAACACTTGAAATTTTTTGTTGATGGGATAAGCTATTCCTATGCGCATTTCACTGGTTGCTTAGCCAGATCATCAGGAAACTGGGAATTAAGCACGAATAACAAAATCTTTTAAATTAAAATTTTGTATTCCCAATAATTACTTTTAATAAGATGCAAGATGCTTTTGCAAGTTGTTTTTTGCATTTTGTTTTTTCTTTACCTACTTACAACTACAATTAGGGTGCGTTCGTAAATGCATCACTGCGCTGCATCAGAAAAGCAAACTTTTTTTAAAGTCGATAAAAAAATAATTATAATTTTTTTTATTGTGTGACTATTATTTTTGTGGAGTTTTTCACAATTGTTTGGTACACATTAACTTCACTGATAAATATATAAGCATTTGAAATCACTGATGCAGTGCAGTGATGCATTTACGAACGCGCCCTTAATGTTGGAAGAATTCCAAGCAATTGTAGTGGGGAATGTAAGAAGAGATAAACTCACTGTTTATTGTTGATGTTTTTGTTTAAACTTTGATATTGTTACAAGTAGAGCTGTTGCTTATGTTTCTTATACGCTTAACAGTTTTGTTTGGTTTCATATCTTTAGTTTTTCCAAAATCTTTATGGATGAAGTTTCCTGATGATCTGGCCTAAGCAACCAGTGAAATGCGCATAGGAATAGCTTATCCCATCAACAATAAATTTCAAGTGTTTTTATCAAGAATAAAAACTGGGAATTAAGCACGAATAACAAAATCTTTTAAATTAAAATTTTGTATTCCCAATAACTACTTTTGATAATTAAATCTTTTCTTAAAAAAATTATAATTTTTACAAATATGGTTCTTTTTAAAAAAATTCGAAATGTACTTCTTTAAATGGTTAAAGGTGGACTTTAATTTTTTTTACCAAATGTACCGGTCCTTTATTAAAAAGCACTTTTTTATACAACCATTTTTAAAATAAATTTTGCAAGTTAATACTTTTAAAAACGCACTTCTCTAAAAGTCGATTTTTCTTAAATAACTGTTTTAGATAGTACCTTTTAAAAAGTAGATTATAAATTCAAACTTTCATTAAAAATACTTTTTTCAAAGATCTTTTTGAATTAATTTTTTTTAAAAGTACTTTTTTCAAATTGTATAATCATAATTGATACTTTTTTAATGGTACTTTAAAAACAGGTTTTGTTTTAAGTTTTTTCAATGGTCCGATTTCAAATTGCATTTTTTTTTAGTGACTTCATGCGTTTTTACTATTGCTACTGTTACTACTTTTTACTATTGTTACTATTATTAATTGTACTTTTTGTTACAATTATTAATTGTACTTTTTGTTACAATTATTTATTGTACTTTTTGTTACAATTATTTATTGTACTTTTTGTTACAATTATTAATTGTTCTTTTCTCAAAAGTATTAGTAAACTTTTTAGAAAGTACTTTTTTCACATGTTTTTCTTTAAATAATTCTTTTTAAAAGAAAAACTTAAAGTTTGAAAGATGTATTTTACAAATAGAACTATTGAAATAATACTTTAAGGTGGAACTTTTATTAAACGCTCTTTTATTTAAAAGAGCCTTTTAAATTAAAGGTTTTTTTTTATTAAAATGTTTTTTTCTATTCTTTTAAATGTACTGTTTTATAAGGTGCTTTTTCAACCAGTGTTCGAAAATAAACAGAACATTATTTAGCGTTCGGCTCACACACCCAGGAACGATATTTTTTTTTTTAATGTTTGAGTAGACGAACACAACTCTTAATAACGTTTGTAGCTATTTTCGGGAAAGAGCCACACATTATATAGTGCTCCGTTCTTCGTTAAAAAACAGAAGAATTGTGGTGATACTGTAGACAAACAATATATTTTAATCAGTGTTCGAAAATAAACAGTACATTATTTAGCGTTGGCCTACGCACCCAATAACGATATCTGTTTTTTTTGTGATTGTGTAGACGAACACAACCCTTAATACCGTTCGTAACTATTTTCAAAAAAAAAAAAAAAAAAAAACTGAACATTATATAATGTTCTGTTCTTCGTTAAAAAACAGAACAATTGAAGTGATACTGTAGACAAACAATATATTTTAATCAGTGTTCGAAAATAAACAGTACATTATTTAGCGTTGGCCTACGCACCCAAGAACGATATCTATTTTTTTAGTAATTGTGTAGACGAACACAACCCTTAATACCGTTCGTAACTATTTTCAAAAAAAAAAAAAAACTGAACATTATATAATGTTCTGTTCTTCGTTAAAAAACAGAACAATTGAAGTGATACTGTAGACAAACATTATATTTTAATGTTCTATAATGTTTCTTTTTTTACATTGACAATGAAATGAACAAACAAACATTTTTAGCAACGACCGCACCACGAACAGTTTGTGTGTGTATTGTGTATATGTTTTGTTTGTGTAAAATTATTTTGCTGGCTTTTTGTTTTTTTTCGTGTGTATTTTGTTTATGTAAAAAGATTTTTGGTTTTTTTTACCAGCCAAAAGGGATGACCATAATGAGCCGAACTGAACACAATCAAGTTTTCGGATTTTAAGAAAAAACCGAACGAAATTAAATGTTCTCATCTTTTGTTGAGTTTGATAAAAACAGAATTATTTTTGTGTTCGAAAGATAACTCACAGGGAAACGTTATTTTTTTTTTAATGATTTGCTACACAAACACTATTAGCGTTTGTGTTTTCCACAAATCTACCGAACCGAACACTAAGGAGCGATATTTAGTGTTTATTTTCGAACACTGATTTAAATGTTCTACAATTTAACTATTTTTTGCATTGATAAAAAAATACAAACAAAAAATTTTAGTAACGACCGCAGCACGAACAGCTTTGTGTATATGTTTTGTTTGTGCAAAATTATTTTGCTGGCATTTTGTTTGTGTGTTTTTTTCTTATGTAAAAAATTTAGTTTTTTCTTATCAGCCAAAGGGCGCTACGCACAACAGAAACGAATGAACATTAATGAGCTGAACCAAACAAAATGAAGTTTGTGGTTAGAAAAAAAACCGAACGAAATTATATGTTCTCATCTTTTTGTTGAGTTGGATAAGAACAGTATTTTTTTTTGTGAACGAAAGATACCAAACAGGGAAACGTTAATTTTTTTACAATTTAACTATTAGCGTTTGTGTTTTCCACAATTCTACCGCACTAAACACTAAGGAGCGATATTTAGTGTTTATTTTCGGACACTTTTTTTAACATCATTTTTGTATAGCATGAACATTTAAACAGTTCTTTGTGAGAAGTTTTTTTTCTCCAAAATAGTTCATGTAAAAAAGGTACTTTTCTTATACTATTTTCTAAAAAAAATCTTCTTAAAATCTTCTTTTATTAAAGTGTTTCTTCAATTAAAAAGTTTTTGTTTGTTGTGCCTAATTCCTATTTTTTATTTTTAATAAAAAAAGCTTATCCTCCAACAATAAATTTCAGTGCTTTTGCGGGAGGATAAGCTAGTTTTTATGCGCATTTCACAGGTTGCTTAGGCCAGATCATCAGGAAACATTCTCCCAAAAGATATAAAAAATACATTTGCAGTGCACGGCATAAAAATCTGAACTGGCAAGTGGCTTTATTTTGATTTTCTTGCGAGAACAATAAAGCAATTTGTTTTTATTTTTTTTAACCCACTTACACTGTTAGGAGAATTCCAACCAATTGTTGTAGGGAATGTAAGAAAAGATAAACTTACTGTTTCTTGTTGGTATTTTGTTTAAGCTTTGATATCGTTGCAAATAGAACTTTTTGAGTGTTTGCAATTCTCATTCACTCTGCAATTTTGTTGGCTTATATCTTTGGCTTTTCTTACATTTTTTGGGAGAATGTTTCCTGATGATCTGGCCTAAGCAAACAGTAAAATGCGCATAGAAACTTGCTTATTCTTCGACAATAAATTTCAGTGTTTTTATCGAGAATAAAAATTGATAATTATTTAAGACAAAAACTAAATCTTATTAATTAAAAATTTTGTATTGACAAAAATTACTTAGAAAATAAGTTTTTGTTCAATTTTATTTTTTAATAACATTTAATGGTCTTTTTTTAAATGAGATTTGTTTTAGTTTTTTTCTTTTTTGGTTTAATTAAGTGCACTTAACGTATTTTTGTTTTTATAAACCATGAAAGTTGTTTAAATGACAATATTCACTTTATTGACGACTTCATCAATTCTGATGAATTAAAATTGCTCAAATACGAATTAAGCAAATTTGAAATGTCCTTCAATTTCAGTGCTGGTTTTGTCATTATTTTATTTTGTTTTTTGGAATTTAATATAAATCTATTTTAATTCTTGTGGTTGCAGAATTTTTTTTTCCCTCCTATAATGTTAACCTCATGCCAATACGCATATATGTGTGTATGTGAGTATGTATGTATTAAAAATACTCACTTTACTGATTTTTAGCAATCCTGCCGATACAATCGTTATGCGGTCACTTAATTGTAGTGGCAATAATTGTTCATTTTCCTCTTTAAACCATCTGAAAATAAAATGAACCATAAATTATATAAATTAATAAAAAGTTATTTAATTAAGCATTCATATCACGCTCATTTGCTGCAATGTCGCCATAACTCAAAAAAAAATTAAATTTTGAAGGTAATGATGGAGAATTGTTCGCTATTCTTTTCTTTATATTGTGTATAAAATTTAACTTTATACATATCTTTAATATTTTCCCCGTTTGAAAGAATTTGTCGTAATTTTTCTAAGTGGTGCGAGGAAATCAAAAACTTTAAACACGTTTTTTTGGAGTTATGACGATTTTGCACGAAATGAGCGATATTATGTTCACAAGTAAATACAATAACAATAAAATAAAAACAATTTGCAAACGTTTTCTTGATTGAAAATGTGTGTAGTTATGAAAAAAATTGTTGTCTTATTGTGAACAATAAACGAAAATGTTGCTGTCATTGTTATTCGGCCTTAAAACGAGTTCTAACAACAAATATATTTTTTCTTGCTTTTATCTTTCTCCTTTTTTTTTTATCTGTTTGTTTATATTTTTTGTTTTTTTTCTTTTTGCAACTAACTTAACTATTAAACGCGCAGTCTAAATCGCATTTTCAAATGCAAAGCGCTGCCGCCGAGGTTTTTCGGTATGCTACGTAGAAATTGTATGGGCATGAGAATTTTTGATAGCTGGAAAACGCTTTCCGTTCATGCTTAAATATGGCTGTTTGTCATACACTAAATAAAGCAGGGAAAATCCCACTTTAATAAAAGGAACGGTATGAAAGTTTTTATCAAAACATGTTATAGTAATAATAACAAAAATATGTTTAGCACTTATAAAAGCATAGTTGTTTGTTTTATCATAGATTGTTGCTATTGAAATAGAGGATAAAATTATAAAAACCAGGTGGCGGCGTGATGTAGAGGTTAAAGTACTGGGGTACGGAGCCAAGCACACCAGGTTCGTTCCCTGGCAGAGGACGAAAAATGTCTAGCATGGTTTTCAAGATTAAAAAAACAAATTAAGTGACTTGAGCCCTTTCCAAACAATCCAACCGAGAAGCTCCTTGAACTTCCCCTGAAAAAGAGGATAACATCATGGCAAAGGTCAGGCAGCCGCCATCCCATTAGAAAAAAAGTAGGAATCAAAGATTAGCCCCCCACCACTACACCAAATGCATGGCGTGCTTTGTTTCTAGGCATCGACAGATGTCAACCCCATTATTGTAGGACCTGCTAAAGCAGTCCAATCATCTACTTAACTGGAACCACAACCGATTAACGAAACTGACACAAGGCAAAATAACAATACTGAATACATCGATACTCCAACAACTAGGACTGTAAGTTTTAACTCATACATGGGAAGTCGCGAAAACAACTGCAGCAAATAGTGTAAGATGGAAATGCTTTGTGAAAGCCATATGCTCTCAGAAACGCTAGTGTTGAAAAAAAATTTAAAAACCAAACAATTATTAGGGGTTAACAAATTACGGTCATATTTAACCATAACATATTTAGAGGCAAACTTAATATGGTTGTGACTTTATGATGGATGACTTATTCAACCATAATATAGTTGCAACGTTTATCTCAGATACTTTGCAAGGTACATATATGTACTTAAAGCCTTTTGTGTAACATTTTCGAAAAACTCAATACACTCACACTTTTTTCCTAACACCATTACATTTTTCGTACTTGCAGCTTAAATTGCAAGATAATTTGCTTGTAAGTAAATTTTTGACACTTGTCGCAAAATGGAAAAACAGTGTTACCGTGGATGAGGTTTGTATCAATTAACTAGTACTTAGTAAAATAAAAGTTATGTTTATAGCTGATTTCGGTGTATTTATAAAAAATTAAAAATACAAACAGAACACAACTATACAACAACGCATTAAGATGGTATTTTTAAACATAAATTTCAGGCATTTAGAAAAAAAAAATTTAAATCACAATATTCTTTTTAGTAATTTCATGATATCGGAAACACGGTAATACTGTATGCACATATTTTTAAAAATAAACATAACTTTTCATACAGATTTCATAAAAGTTAAATAAAAAAAAAAATTATTAAGTTAAAATTAATTTATATCGTAGCCATGAGAAGAGTCTATAGATGCAACGATTTGAAAATAAAAGCTAGAAGTTTAGTTGATGCCGACATTTTAAAAATGAACTTGCACTGTCCTGTTTAGCCAATCAAAAAAATTTTGTGTTTTTATTGTATTTCTCCTGATTTTCATAGTTAATACGTATACACTACTTGCAAGTTATTGCTTGCATGTAAAAACGTAGGGTAAGACAAAAATTTACATTTATGATTTCCCAAAACTTGTACTTTTTACGAAATTTACCAAAAATCGAGAATTTTTGCAATTTTTTAGAATTTTTACTAATTTGGAATTTTTTAATTTTTGTTTTTCTATTGATTGTAAATTTTTTGTTAAATTTCACAAAAATTTATTTATTTTTGCAAAATTGCAATTTTTGCCAAAATATTTATAATCGAGAATTTTTTAAAAATCGTAAAACTTTGTAGAATTTTTAATAAAATAGTTCGTATTGTGGTTTTTTTTTGAACTGTTTATAGTTTTGAACCCAAATTTTCATATTTTATTCAAGCTAAAGTTCATTAAATTTAATTTTCATTAAATTATTTTTATGAAGAAAGTAATTTTACAATGAGAAATTAATTAAAATTTATTGATAATTTTTCATTTGTGACTGACCGGGGAATCGAACCCACGTTCAAGAACAGGTTCATTTGACATGTTTCGATACTAATCACATTATCTTTACCGTTTAACACTCACCGCCATTGACGTCGGCTGACAGTCATTAGTCAAACATCAAGCTTTAAACCAAATGGGATTCTTACCTTGGTTGATCGATTTAATAAACTTCAAGTTTTTGCTAAATTTTTAATAATTGCAAATCTTTGCGACATTTTTTTTATAATCATACATTTTTTTAAAATTTCCAATTAAACAAAATTTTCGAAAATTTTTTCAATTTGTTTTTGTAAAGTTTTTATAAGTTTGAAATGATTCCCAATGTGTTGTGTGCCCGCCTAATGAGAATCTCTTTCCTTTATTCAATGTCATATTTTAAATCAAATTATACTTTTTCAAAATGTTTACAGCTTTTGATAAAAAATACCTCCTTACAAATAGATTCCTCTGATACTTGGTGGCCACACGATCAAGTTTTGCCTTTCAATTCCATTCAATTTACTCAACTCTCTCATTTTTTTACTAACACACTCACACTTTTTAAATTGACCACGAGATGGCTTTCAATTTCACCTTTCCATTTGTTTGGCAATTTACTTTCAATTTAACAGCTGATTACATGTTTGTCTTTATAAATTGTTTTTTTTATGGCATCTTGAAAGTAAATTGAGTGCCACCTACGTCACAGCTCTCAATTTTTGTAAATTTTGACAAGCAGTATATGTAAAAGACTATCAAGAACAACTTGATCGTGTGGCCGCAGGGATACTTAAGAAAAGTTCAATTTTTTATATATAAAAAATTTATAAAAAAAAAAAAAAATATTGACTTATCTGAAGTATAAATTATAAAAAATAATGAAAAACTGAATTATGTTTTGTATGAAAAATATCGCACTTTTAGTAAGATGAAAATGAATTGGAGCATATACGCATTCACAGACAAATACACACACAACTTTTCCACACACACACAGATACACAAACCCACGTAAAAACAGCTTGAAGAAATCACGTTCAATTGCAAGTAGAACAACAAGTCATGTGGAACTTTTAGCACAAGCGAATGTATAGAATACATTTTGCATAAATGGAATAGAAAAAGGAAAAAAGAGAAAGTGAACTCAAAAAGGCAATGAGCAAAAAAAACATGAATGTTTTAAAGCAGAAACTAGATAAACGGCACGATAGTGATTTATGATTTTTTAAATTAAAGGCATAGTTCGACTTAACTATACAGTGGGATCAAAGAGGGGGAGAAAAGGTTCCCGCTTTTCCTAAAGTCCCGCTATTCGACAGAAAACTTGTCAAACATTTGGCAGTCTTAAAACAATTTGAAAATTATCCACATTATATTTCCTCACGCCAATCTTGGTAATTAATGCGAATATAGAACCCGTCCTTTTCTACGCGTACGAAACCTGGAAAGCCAGCCAAAAAACATGCAAGTGATCCTGAACCATTGTTTTCGTAGCATCCTCTGTATTTGGCTAAAAGCGGCTCTTAATCAAACACTCTGGCGACGAACAGATCAACAATTGTGAAAAGGATTTAGATATGGTTAGGCGAAACTTCCTTAAAGACGATATCCAGGAAAGGCAGGAAGCATTTCTGGCAAGATGCATATACTAAAGGAGACCTCAACCGGTCAGACCGGCGGCTACTGAATACTGTGTTCCCATATAGGATATCTGCAGACGTATTCTGTAATTCGATAAAGCTAAATCTCTATTGCTAAAAATCTATAAAGTTGATAAAGCGATTTTTGGATACGAATCCAATACTGACACGTGCAGTGGTAAATTTGGCAATGCCATAAAAATTGAATTCGCCGCAATTTTAGCTTTTGATGTCATCGCTAAAAATTTTAAATTTTGTGTTCTGTAAGGCACTTTAACGATAGAGATTTAGCTTTAACTAAGCGTATTACAGTATACGGCTGCTGGTCAACAGCCGTCTCCAGAGATCTGTCAAATTCGGATTTTGGTCGAGTCTCAGGTATTGACTGTACCTCATTTGCCCAGGACATTGTAAAACCAAAAGGTAAAATTTCCCTGAGACGATCTCTACAACCTCCGGGTGTAGCAAGTTAACAGCCCTTATCGATTGAAATAAGGAGGAGAAAGTAGCAGTTGATTAGCCACTCTCTAAGAAGGCAACTAAACGACATCACCAGAACCGCCTTAAAATTGAATCCACAGGGGAGCAGAAAAAAGCACGCCCATCCCATGCATTAGATTGTATTCAATAGTTGTAAAGTAACATGTGAGTATTGCTTTATTCGCCCACATTCTATTCTAGTCGTGTTCTATAGTAGAAACTTTACAGCCACATCTAAACAAGAGCGGAAAGCTTAACGTTTTCTTCTGCTTAGCTTTTATATTGATATATGCAAAACCTAAACAAGAGCGTCATCGTTGTGTCACGAACAGTAGTGTTGTAATCAGCTTTCGAAAATAAACAGAACATTATTTAGCGTTCGGCTCACACACACAGGAACGATATCTATTTTTTTCGTGTTTGTGTAGACGAACACAACCCTTAATACCGTTCGCAACTATTTTCAAGAAAGAGCCGAACATTGCATAGTGTTCTGTTCTTCGCTAAAAAACAGAACAATTGTAGGGATACAGTAGACAAACATTATATTTTAATGTTTCTTTTTTACATTGATAAAGAAATGAAAAAACAAACAAAAATTTAGCTACGACTGCAGCACGAACAGCTTGTGTGTGTATTGTGTATATGTTTTGTTTGCGTGTTTGTGTGTTTTTGTAAAAAATGTTTGGTTTTTTTTACCAACGAAAAGAACGCTACGCATAACAGAAATGAGTGAACATTAATGAGCTGGACCGAACACAATGAAGTTTGTGGTTTAAAAAAAAACCGAACGGAATTTAATGTTCTCATCTATTTGTCGAGTTGGATAAGAACAGTATTACTTTTGTGTTCGAAAGATGACAAACAGGAAAACGTATTTTTTTTTTAACGATTTACATAAAAACACACTACTTGCGTTTGTGTTTTCCACAAATCTATCGAACCGAACACTAAAACTGAAGGTCCACACCATGCGTTCATACGTAGATGCGTATGATACTTTTTGTGCATTTTATGCGTTTTTAAATTCAAGTTACATGCAATGCGTTTTATGCGCCATATTAATTTTTAATCAGCTGTTGTGTTAAAATTGTTATCAAATAAAAACAATTTTGGCAAAATTGAAAGTGAAATTGAGATTTAAAAAGAATTTAAGGAATTCATACATAAGTACATACATATGTAAGGAAAAAGCTTTTATTGTAAAAATATTCGTTATTTTTCACAGCATAAGCTTCTCCTCCACATCATTTGTTTTTTTTTTAAATAATAATAAACACAACAGAGATGGCAGTCAGTACTTAAAAGTAATCGATAAATAGAATACAAATCGATAAATAGAATACAAAATATAAAAATTGTATTTAAAATGAATTTTTATGTATTTTTTTCTTAAAAGTTATTGCAACCCTTTTAACGAAAGCTTTTTCTTTTATTAAAAACTTTTTTTATACCAAAAAAATGTAAAAAGGAATCCATCACACAAACATATTTATCAATAACATTGAAAATAAAATATGATGTCTCATCCATGGCTATCAAAAACAGCTCACATTTTCTCACCATTCATGCGGCGGATACAAAAGTAGAAAGTAAACGTACTTTGATGCGTTGATACGTGTATACTAGTGTGACCGCAAGTTATATGGACAATTTTTTATTTTCGTTTTTTCTCTTGGGAAACCCCTTAGATTGATTCCAAATTAGAAAAAAACAATATATATAAAATTTTAGATCGTTTGCATAGTTATTAGGCGTGCCTTGAGCCCACAAAGTTTGCTAAAAATGCTATTTTTCTCACTATGGGTGGCTTTAAGTGTTCATAACTTCAGTAATATTTATTTTACAGAAAAACCTCATTCACAAATATTCTAGGGCTATATCTTATGAACAATGTTGCTCTGTTTTAGTTTTCTTTAACATTAATATTTAATCCAGAAAAAACCAAATTAAAAAATAACACCGAAATTTTCACATATCTTCGCATTCTTTGCCTGGTGATTAAACTACGTGACAAATTTTCAACAAAGTCGTGACCAAATGAATCTGGCAACTAATCTTTTTGTAAAACTTTCCCCTGAATCCGAATATGAAGACAGAATTGTCAAAAGTGGAACAGTTTTTGAGATATTCCAAAATAACCGTTATTTGTGTTTTTAAAAAAGATGATGTGACTGAAATGCAATATCTTCAAAAATTTTAAACGGGCTATGTATTTCTTTCTTTTTATTGAGAGGTTATAAAATTTCTTAAATAACCATGAGTCGTTTGTGAAGATGAGTCATTAAATGGCAGAGTTATAGTTGACAAAAGTACATAGAGCCGCAATCCTATTTGGAAATCACAAATATGACAGAATTAGGTTATATATTCAAAGCTAGATGTGATTAATTGAGTTGAATAGTACAAGGTTTCAGCAAAACAGACCCCGTATATGCTCCTTATGTAATCTAAACGAAACCGAAAACATTCTGCATTTTATAGCCAAATGCCCTATATTAGGACAAATAAGATTCCAAAACTTATTTAGTTTATATTCTTCGACCTTTAAATTTTATTTCTTCTTATTTTTAATTCAAGCTCAAGGTCAGGTTATGCAAAAAAATATATTTATTTAACGTTTATCCAATATTTCGCTGCCACAATGGACAGCTTCTTCAGGGATCTTTGGTTTATAAATTTCAAACAAATTTTTTAAAAAACAAACAAAATTTAAATTAAATAACAATAATTGTCAACATGAAAAAATAATACACAGGAAACAAAATTATTCTATTACATTTTTGAAACTTATTCAATTTCCTATCTTATTCTTATAAATTAAATGTCTGTAATTTTGAGCTACATTGTCTGTATCGGTTTTAAAATTAATTCTTCGTTCTATTGGTGTGTTGATTATTTGTAGCATTTCTAGCATAAAGCGTCGTTTGTAGTTTGTTTCTGTATTTAAAACTGTTGTATTTTCAAAATCTGGTGGTACTACGAAAAACAAATTAAAAACTAGACTAGCAGGACATAGATCTGATCAAAAATACAAAAATACATCTTCTCAAAAAACTGCATTGTCTACACATTGTGCCAATTTTAATCATACACCAGATTTTGAAAATACAACAGTTTTAAATACAGAAACAAACTACAAACGACGCTTTATGCTAGAAATGCTACAAATAATCAACACACCAATAGAACGAAGAATTAATTTTAAAACCGATACAGACAATGTAGCTCAAAATTACAGACATTTAATTTATAAGAATAAGATAGGAAATTGAATAAGTTTCAAAAATGTAATAGAATAATTTTGTTTCCTGTGTATTATTTTTTCATGTTGACAATTATTGTTATTTAATTTAAATTTTGTTTGTTTTTTAAAAAATTTGTTTGAAATTTATAAACCAAAGATCCCTGAAGAAGCTGTCCATTGTGGCAGCGAAATATTGGATAAACGTTAAATAAATATATTTTTTTTGCATAACCTGACCTTGAGCTTGAATTAAAAATAAGAAGAAATAAGATTCCAAAACTTAAAAAAAAACTATGGTAACAGAAAATGAGTTGATTCTTAATGGTAAGGACAATTTTAAATATTTATCCCGCTATATTATAAATGCGATAGGCTACAGGAAGATATTAATAACTGAATTTAATTATTAATTTTTATGTAATATAAAACACTATTTGTAATATATATAACAACCTTTTCCGACAGACGACGTCATGTCATAGTCGTATGTTCAATTTTGATTACTTAAAATGAATTCAAAATAAAGAACAATTAACTAACTAACTACTAACTAGTGGACAAAACTTCAAACTCCATTAAAATTTTATGATTTTGTTCAATTTTGCTCTTTTCAAGTTATTGTTTTTTAAACCAAAAAATAAAATTTTTTTAAGTTTTATCACTTACGACATTAGCCTATTCAATTCGAACATTTGTGTCCAATAGGATCCAGATCGGTAAAAAAATTACAAGGTTACAGAAGATTAATTGAATTAACCCACTTTACGATTTGTATCAAACCAAAGAAAAACACAACAAATGCATATACAAAACTAAATTTTTACAAACAGCAAACAACTTTCTCAATTAGTAAAGTTGTTAGTTATTCGTCGTTATTGTGTTTCATAAGACGAATTTACTCAACGAATTTTTATTAAAAAAATCCTACCTTTTGTTTTTTTTGACTCTCTTTTCATTCTTTAAGTTTTCCAAGAACGATAGAAGTAAAGATTTTACACCATGCATATGATTTCCCGTTAGATGACGTACTTTGTCTTTGGCAAGGGTTGCCAAGTCTTAAAGTCTCTAAGATTCGCCAATATCTTGAGTTTGCCAGCTAGAAATTATTAGAAAAAATGAATGCCGATCACGTCATTTGACTTTGTCAGAAATGCGCAGAAGACTTCAACTTTGTTTTCGAGATGGCGTAATCTATAATTCTATTTTTTCAAGCTATCAATAATGGAAAACTGTTTGCATACTTGCGCTCTCTACTAAGAAGCTCTCTTTTGGAGCAAAATATAGGCAGCGTAAAAAATGACTTAGGTGTTTGAAAAATGTATTCAAAAATCTATTAAATAAATGTGTAAATATACTTCAGATATAAATACATATATGGGGCATTGCGCGCCCAATCGGATAGTTTCAAAAAATATTTTTTGTTTAATTACCTAAACTTTGTGATATTTTCTTAAGTATACTTCAAAAGGGCCTGGGTTGATTACTTTTTAGTTTTTTGTCTATAAAATTTTTTCTAAACCATCCAATTTGGTGTGGAATGCCTTATATATTACTTATATTTATTTTTATAAAATTCTCTAGCACACACGAGTACAAGCATCATAAAAAATAATATTTTATAAACAAATTTTTGAAATTTTCTTTAGTGAAAAAATAACAAGGAAACTACTTTGTTTTTGCTATTAAATTTAATTTTTCTACTTCATCCTAAAAAAAAGAAAACATTGCATATTTTTTTTAATATTTTAAACATTTTTATATAATTTTCTAGTCATTTTGATTTAAAGTAGCTGATATACTTTGTATATGCATGTGTGTGTATGTTCTTCTTCAAATTTCAAGGAAAAAAAACTAAAGTCGAAAAAAAATTAGTTGATTTTCGTTCCATGTTTGTAGTAAAGAAAAAGTCATGTCATATTAAAACTAAAATTTTTTTTTTTTAAATACATATTAAAATAAACTTGAACAAACATACAAATGCAAATATAAGTTTTATGCATTCATAAGCAAGCACTTAATATAAATACAAACAGACAATGTCAACACATACACACACACATGCATACAAACACACATACGCACAAATAAACATGCGAAATTTATGTTTAAATAGCATTTAGAGGGGGTGATTTGATAAGTGATTTAAAAGAGAAAATTACTTATTTTTTAAGGATTGGTATATAAACATTTTTCAAAAGGGTTATTTATTAATAAAAGTACTTTTCAAAAAAAAATATGCTATTAAATTTTTTTTTTTTGTTAAAGATCCAGTCACTTATTCAAAAAAAGTTTAAGTTCACATTAGTTACAGTTGCCGACACACTAGTGATTTGTGCGTGTGCTTCGTTATCTTCCAATTTCTCCCCACGCGACGAGCAAATACGAGCAATATGAAGTGAAGTGGATTATGCAATTGCACTTTTAATATATTTTTTTTGTGTACAAACAAAAAAAGAATTAACACACTAATGGCCAATTTTCAGGATTGATATTAAAACACATTTATGTTTAAAATAGCTTTAAATACAAAAATTCTCTTCATCACTAAATACTTAAATCAAACTTAATTTCAACTTAAGTTTCCATTGTAATATTTTAGCAAGGTGGCCTCAATATCACGACAATACAACAACAAGAGACAAAGCAATAACAATCAGTTGTTTTTTGAGACCACCTTTTAAAAAATTATACTTTTTTATGATATTTTTTTGTATTTAGTAGTGCTACCATACTTTTATCTTTTTTAAATAAGACTTTTTAAATAAAACTCAAAAAATCAATCTGTACTTAAATACGATTTAAGTTTTTATGAAAATTATCTTAATTTAGATTTAATTACTATCCTGAAAATTGGGCATAAGCCCAGCAAAGGTGTATGGGATTAATGTGTTGGTTAAGGTGCCCCCACGTGTGATTTGCGCATGCTCGACGTCTTGGGTCTTGTTAATGGAGCTGTGCTCGCACAAATCACAAGTAATTGACAATTTTCAATATCTTGTGATTTGTTCGATGAGTTAGTGGGCTTGTACGCGAACATTTTACAATTTTTTACATTTAAGTGTTTGTAGCAATTGTTTTTTTTTTGACGTTTGAGGTTATTGTGATTTGTTCGTCGTGTGTGGACAGCTTAACTGATTAATAAATCAGAACAAGTTAGCAAGGAAGTTCCTTTTTATTTTAAAGAACGTGTTTTATCAAAAATAAATTTGTCTAAAGCACAATTATTTAAAAGGGAAATTCTATAAAAGAAGTAATTTTGAAAATGTACTTCTTATGAAGTTTTTTTTTTTTTTTGATAAGAAGTAGTTTTTTATAAAAGTGCGTTTTAGACATTTCGCAAAGGTACTTACGCTAGTCAAATGTGCCCTTTTGACAAAAAATACTTTTTTAAATATAAACTTTTCGTTAAAAGAACACTTTTCTATAAGTGGGTACTTTTCCAAAAGGGAGGCTATTCTCAATTGCGATAAGAAAGATATGGTACCAGATCGAGTGGTTGGTACTCTTTAATCCGTTTGCGCATTTGTCTTTCGCATATTTCCACAAATCTTTACTTTTTAATTTTTTATATTTTGAAAAAAAAAACTCGTTAAGCGGCTTTACTTTGAAAACCTTTGTTTTTTAAAAGAAAATTTCGTTTTAAGTACATGTGTATCTCTATAACATAATAGTACTATAAATAGTAATTTCTTCACACAACTTTTCACTTGACCCTCTCAGTTTTTCTTTTCCAAATGTGTGCACTTGCCGTACATGTTCGTACGTACCCTCATGACCAGAGGAGAACAAAAAAGCGGAAAAAATATAACAAAAGCGTATCCTGAAAATTGTATAAACTTTTTGCTGCTGCTCTGTATGTGTGTGTGTGTGTACTTTTTACTTTTTTGCATATCGTAAGTGAAGGACGATGAATTGAGCTGAGATGAGTTGAGTTGAACAAAACTCAAGAGACAACAATGGCAAATTACATCCGTCTATCTTGTGCTATAAAAATATTCTATGTATTTTTTTATAACAAGAGCTCGAAAAGCAGATGAAAAAAGTATTTGAAATTAAAAAATAAAAAAAAACTGAAACATTTACAAGCACATAATTCAGTTTATGTTAAAAAAATGAAAAGATCCTCATGTAAAATTGTTTTTCTAACGACATGAGAAAATAGAAAAAAAACAAAAAATTTAAAAAATGAAAGGGAAAATAATAGAAAAATAAATTATTGATATTTGTGTCCATAACTTTAGTTTTTATTTAAAAAAAGCTTTACAGGGTTTGGAAATTTTTGAAAAGTGTTTTATATATATAACAAATTTTTGTAAAATTGAATGAGAATGAGAATAAGCTGTAAACTTGTAAACACCTTCATTTTGATGTGCCAAAAGTTGCCTCAAAAGTCTTATAAGTTCTCGTGTCTGCGCCGTAAGTTATTCAAGGTCAAAGGTCACAAAAATCCGTTTTTCGCGATTATTTCGGTTTATGTAGCTTCCATGATGTTTACATTTACTATACAAATTGTAGAGCAAAAAATTTCCGACAAATATTGTTTAAAATAATTTTTCATATGCCCAACCGTTTTTGAGAGAAAGCGCGAAGCTCTCAGCCATATTCACTGTAAAACAAGGTCTCCTTCATTGCTTGAATAACTTAAATATCTTCGCGATGGTTATTCTTAGTAACTGGTGCTCGATTAAATCACTTTGTATAGCAAACGCTATCGCACTTTGCTTCAGTAGCGATCAAGTTTTAGTCACAAAGTACACGCTCTTTGACCAATTCTTCTAAGAAATCCTTTCGTTTTTTTGCTCTTCTGATGACTGATCGTGATCGTCGATTCTCTTTACTATTGTGGTGTAGGTACAAACAATTCACCGTTTGGCAGGTTTATCGGACCTTATTTCATCAAAAATAAAGGCGGAGCTCGCGTTACGACAATGGTAAGCGCTCCATGAATAATAATGAATAATTTTGTGTTCAAAAATATGGGTGACATTGATCCGGGCGAGATGGCGCTACGAATTTTGCGATAAGTAGATTTCGATAAATCGATCTTTCCATATACCTTGAAGGTCGAGCGATTTAACACCTTTCGATTATTTTCTGTATGGCTACGTGAAGTCTCTACAATGTGAGAATAAACTAACAGCAATTGCCGGATTGGAGGCCAACAGTGTTCGTGTTATTTGTGAAATATGGCCAGCAAGGCTCGAAAAATTGGCCCAAAATTAGACGAGCAGTATGCGCTTCGTCAAGAAACGCCAATTTGCCCGAAATATTTTGATTTCAAATTGTATCGACTGTGTTTGTTTTATAACTTCAAGTTCTATCAGGCTTAAAAAACACCCTTTAGAAACTAAGAGTTTTTCAAAAACTTTTTACTTTAAAAGTTCCCCATTAAATTTAAATTAAAAAGAAAATATGACATAAAAATTCAAATATTCAATTAATCAAGGCGAGTTCATACAGGTGCTCACAGAGATGCTGGCTCTATGGAATTTAATATTTAGAATACATACACCTACATACAAAGAACAAAACGGGACAACACTTTCTCTTATAAGGTCACCTGTATGAATTCGGCTTTCTATAAACATACCACATTTTTCGACAAGTTCCTTTTAAACTAGAATAATCAAAAACATATGGAAATCCAAATAAAAAACTGACATTTAGGGACTATTTTTGAATAATTTACGAAAAGCAAAACGATATTCCACGGTTGCATTCTGAAATAATCGAGTTTCTGAACTAGTAGGATTCACAATGCATTAAGAAACTATTGGAATAACGCATCCAACCTGAATTTATTTTTGTTTCTCCTTTTTTTACCCTGCACTTTAATGCTCCGTTAGTTTCAACTTCGATTTGTTTATTATTTTCATTTTTAATTTTTGTGTTTTATCATGCTCTCTGCTTTGTCTCTGGCTAATTGCAACGGTAATTTCATTTTAGACACTCGTTAATTGTTTACACAAACATGAACTTAAACATTTACATTGGGATTCACTTCAAAAAAAAAAAGATGTAAAAAGTAACAGAAGTGGAGCACATTAAGGAACAGATGAACATAAAACCCAGCAGAAAGTGTATAAATTGAGTAAGCCAAAACCCCAAACCAAACTAAAACGAACAAAACTGAAGTGAAGTGGACTAAAAACCAACTGGCCTTGCCTGTCATTTACTGATAAATTAGGTCGTTCTATTAAAAATTGTTAACTTAATACACTGATACAAATTAGAATACCAGTTTGTTTACCCCCATACCCATGAGTGTTTTTCAAAATGCAACAGCAAACTTTAGGAGAGGCAAAAAGTGTTGCATGTGTAACACATTAATGTTAAGTATGCACTTCATACAAGTATAGAAAGTAAAAAAAAAAAACTTTAAATAACGGAAAAATTTTACGAAATATTAAGAACTACATGTAGAAGTGGTTAATGGGAAAATTAAACTCGGTAGTTTGTATCTGAGAAAGTTCAATTGGTATGGGAATGGGGGAATCATCTAAATGAAAAAGGATTAATAAGTAGTTTTTTAGTTAAAATTGTATGGGTGAGGTTTGATTAGATTTGAAAAAAACAATTTGAATACACAAAAGAACAAGTAAGAAAGTATAGTCGATCAAGACCGACCATAACTATGATATGCCAAACCAAAGTATATAGAATCGTTGACTCGCCAGAAGATAATAACGTAATGAGTTTAATATACACAAAAGAGCTTTGCGTGTTAAACAAATATATAGATAGGTTCATCCACTTACATATCACACTTGATTAGCGGGAGGGTATTAACTCGAAATTTAAAAATTTTCAGTAGAAGCAAAACACTTTTTAATTTAATTTTAAAGGAATTTGAAAACAAATTTAAAGCCAACCGTTTTTTACCAAAAAGTAAAAATAGCATGATATTTTTACAGCGGGAAGATATGAATATTAAGTGTGCATTGTTTTTTGCCAAAAAGTGAACAAATAAGTAATAAGATTTTTGTTAAAAATACAAGGTATTCTCAACTCTTGCGGAGTCCGCAAGTCCGTTTGAACCAGACCTGCAGTGAAAAAAAGTCTCTCAGATGCGACAGAACTCATTCGAGAACTTAAGAATTTCTGCGCCATTTTCTTCAAGTTTAGGTATAACATGTCATTGCGGCAGTAAACAAGCGGCTCAAGAAATATTAGAAGGTTTTAGGTATCTTTCGACATCTTCCTTAGTAAAATCAAAGCTTCGGATGGAAAGAGGCTCATTCTTCTTGGATTCTCTTATAAATAGTTACTTTTTGTTCTCTTAAAAAAGTACTTGTATTAAAGTAATTTTTTAAAGTATCTTTATTTAAAATTTATCCGTTTATATAATCTTTTTACATGGTACTTTCTTAAAGTACTTTGCTTAAACTAATTTTTAAAAATGTATTTTTTTAAGGTTTTTTTCAAGGTTGGATACCGAAACGAATTTCGATATCGGTATTCTTTATTATTTAGTATTTAAATTATATCGGTATCGGTAGACCCGTTTAACAATTTTTATAACGGAATTACATTTTAATGAACCAAATAAAAGAAAAAAAAAATTTTTTAATAAAGAAAAAATATTGGTATGTATATGAAACCAATTGCTTCTGGACGCTTGATGAATTTCCACTCAACACAACCCATGAAACAGAGATAAATACAGCAATGAATCTAATTGACAAAGTTATAAAAATAAGCAACGTAAAATTTCAATTTAAGAATATGACAAGAATAAAGGATATTTTAATGAAAAACAATTTTCCAAAGGGGTTAATCAATTCATTACTGACTAAAGTCAAAAATAATATTTCATCAGGGGAAAAAAAACAAAAATGACACATCTGGCAACGCCAAATACTATAGTCTACCGTTTACTCCAAGATTAACTGAGAACAACAAACTGAGAGAGATAATAAAGGACCAACAAATAATATTCGCGCATAAACCAAACAAGACAATACATAATTTATTTACACAAACAAAATCAAAGATTGAGTGTAGGGATCAAAGTGATGTTGTTTATCAAATTGAATGTGACGGCGGTGATAATGAGGAGTGTGGAAAAATCTACATTGGTACAACAAAGAGAAATTTAGGCGTGAGAATAGACGAACATAAAGCTGATATAAAAAGAGGAAAACAATCAACTGCACTTGCACAACACTGCATTGAAAACGGACACAAGCCAAACTTTGAAAAAGTGAGAATTTTAGATAAAGAGAAAAGGGAAAAAAAAGATACACGTTGGAGAGCTTAAGAATACAACAAAAATCGACAAGTGCAATAAACACAAAAGAAGACAAAGACAATACAAATGCAAACTACACCATTGCAATACTTTAGTAATAATAACAACTGTGATCAAAAAAGGACAAATTTTCTGTGATAATTTTTATATTTACATACATCTATTTTAATATTTTAAGTTTTGTGTTGTGCTGTCCACCTTTACAAAATACTGTGGTATAATTTATAAATGATGTAAACTGACGAAAAAGATTATTGTAAGTTAATTTGTCAAAAATTTAGATTATAATTATTGTTATTATTGTCTACTTTTTACTTTGTATTTTTACAATGTTGCCAGATTTTAATAAAAACTCAATCCCTGAAGAAGTTGGAAAGAATACCAACGAAACGTCGGATTTTATTGAGAATGAAATAAATAATCTTTTTTTTACATTAAATTAATGATCGTGCCCTATTTGCGATAATATCGTTAGCGACAAAAGGCAAATTTTACAGGAAAAAGGTTTTTACTATTTTTTTCTTAAGCAATGCAATGTTTTACTAGGGTTTAAATGGGGTTTTTCTCCGCAACGGTACTAATTCAAAGTCTATGAATTTGTTCGTCATTGTAACGAGTCCTTAAAGCCTTTTCGCAAGAAAAAATAACTAAATTTCGATAAATACTCGCTAACGATATAATCGCAAATAGGGCTCGTTATGTGCAAGTATTTTATTATTCATATATACATGTGATTACGAATTATATTTTATTTATTGATTTCATCTTAAAATATAACAATACAAACTTAAATTAGAAAAGCGATAAATACGCTTGTCTAATGCTTGGTATGCTGGCAAATTCACTCGTGTAGATGTGCTGGATGTAAAATTAACCATCATATCTAAATTTGTTGATTTCCTATAAATGTTGTTGTAGAACTTATGTTACTTTCTATGATTTTATCATAGTGACTTACTATAAGTAAGTAACAAAACAATAACAGTGTTGCAACAAACATTTTCATTAGCACAAGTTTTGAAACTTTTCACTTTTTTTCTTTTTGAAAAATTATATTATTTTTAAATACCGAAACGATTATACCGGTATAATACCCGTATTAAGGGTATTCGTATAAGCATATTTTATGCAAACAACTAATTTCAAAATCGGTATCAACACCGGTATTCAATTTAAACGGGATTTAAACGGTATTGGTATCGGTTGCCAACCTTGGTTTCTTTTAAAGCAAAAGCTTTTTATCAGCCATGCCACAGAGTACAATTCCGTTCGGAAACGGAATTCATTCCGTATTTTGGTGCTTCAGAAAATGACGAAAAAATTTTACGGAATAAAACCATTTTTGTTTTCATGAACGGAATGGGAGTTTTCTGTATCTAAAAGGCCGAAAAACTATCAAAATACACTTTCTATCAATAAACAAATATGTTTTCTTCGGTTCCGAACGAAATCATTCCAAACGGAATTGTACTCTGTGACATGGCTGAATATATTATTTTAAGCATTACGATATTTTTTCAAGGTCCTTTTTATAGGTACTTTTTAGGTTTTTTAATCGTACTTTTTTCAACTAAATTGAAACAAAAAAGTAACAGTTTAAAATTTTTTGCATTGAATAAAAAGTAAGGATCTAACCGAAACCGATTTATCGGCGATAATTCAGTTTTGCCGATATTTTACTGTCGATACGATGATAATTTTATTTAGAGTTTTTTTTTCTTTAACAAACAACTTAATTTTCAATACTTATTTTTTGCACAAATACTGCCCTCTTAAGAAAGAAAGTCACATTTCCATTTTAGTAGTTTTGAGTAGAGTATGAAAAAATTCTTCTCGCGAGCACAATTCGTGTCAATTCTCTTTTTTTTAAATTTGTGCTCGCGAGTTTTATTTTTAAACTTGCTAGCAGCGTTGCCACGACCAAATAAAATTTGTAACCAAAATGTCAAAATAAAGTAACCAAAAGGGAAAAAAAGTAACCAAAATTTTTTTGTATTTAACACGGAAAGAATTATTTACTAAATCACCAGAAAATATGGCTTGAACCAAAAAAATTTTGCACCATTCTCGTCCAAGCCAAACATTTTTTATCGTAAACATATATGTGGCTTGGTTTAAGCAAGAGGTTAAGACTCAAAGTGAACTAAAATTTACTTAAGTACAGCTAAAAAAAATTTATTTTAATTCTATAGTTACTTAAATCAAGTTTTCGTTTCTTATGGCCAATTTTACCAATTTTTTTTTATATATCAATTCATATTAAAATATACTTTTCATATAATTTTATTTTTTTATTTGACATGAAAAACGAATTTGAATTATAAATTGATATATGTATGTATAAATAAATTGGTAAATTAGGCCATGAATATTTTACAAAATACAAGGAAAAGCCTAAATATTTTACATTAAAACGTGAAGCATATAAAAATAAGAAATTTTTATTGATATGCTTAACATATCGATTCAAATAAAAATTAATTGAATTTAACCAAGCTTACTTGAGCTTTTTCTGAAAAATTTAAAGAAATCCCTGGCACTTATTTCTTGTTGCAAGAAATTCGATTCAATTTAAAAATCAAGAAAACCAGACTAATAGTAAGTAAAAGTCCTATTTTATTCGCACTTCAGTTTAAAAATATGTCTACAGAAGAAATTGTGTTCGTTTGTATCTTGTAGGCTAATAAACCGCTGGATCGATTTTTTAAAAGTTTTGACAGTACATAAAATTTACACTTATTTTCGTCAATTTTAAAATTTTTATGAGCTAGAGCATTTAACCTTTTTATTTAAAGAGATCCTACAAGTAAAACTTTTTAAGTCTCGCTGCGGTTATGGTATCAAAGTGCAAAATTGAGCTTAATTATGCAGAAGATCTTTTATATAAAGATGCTTTTTGCCCGGTGGAAATATAATCATATTACACGGGATGGGATCGGAAGGACCTTTGACATTATCGTTTATCTAGAAAAGTGTTTCAGTAAGATCAATGAACCATTAGGAGTAGCAGATAATGACCATCTACACCTAAAAGTATATAACTTATATGGTTAAGTTGATAGTCTGTTGAAGCTTAAGCTTCAAAAAATAATTTTTAAGTAAATGAAAAAATATGTATATATATAAAAAAGGGTCAAAAAAGCGGAGCGGGTAGTTCTTGTTCCAAAACAAAAAAAAATTTCTTATTTTTGTGTTGATAAAAAGTAACCAAAATGGAAAAAAAGTACACAAGTAGACATTGGAAAAAAAAGTAACCAATTTTGGTTAAAAGTAACCAAAACGGCTACGCTGCTTGCTAGCACAAATTTTAAAACGTGATAATTGACGCGAATTGCGCTCGCGAGTAGAATATTTTCCTTGTCTGCTCAAAACTATTAAAATGGAGATGTGGCAGTTATGTTTACAAATGAGTTTTGGTTAAATAGGATATTGTTATATAAAAATATATGTACTTCTTATTAAAAAGTATAACAATAATAATGTTTGGATTCTTTGTTATATAAAATATTGTTAAAAGAAGCTTAAAAAGATACTTTTTGATAAAGAGGTACTTTTTTTTATAAAAATATTTGTTGTCAAAGTGGTAATTTTTGTTAAAATGGTACCTTTTACTTAAAAGGCTATTTTTGTTGGAAGGGTCTCTTTATAATAAAGACTATTTTTGTTACAAGCTCTTTTTTTTTAGTAATTTTTGTAAAAAAAAATTAAAATTAAAAAAGATATTTTTGCTAAAGAGGTATTGTAACTAATAAAGTCAAAGAGGTACTTTTTGTTACAATGGTACTTTTTGTAAAAACACTCTCTTTATAACAAAGTACCTTTTTGTTGAATAGTTTTGTTAAAAATGTATTTTTTGTAAAATAGCTATTTTAAATAAAAGGGACTTTTGATTAAAAAGGGTTGAATTTTGTTAGAAATGGTCCTCTTTTAGAAAGTTTTTCAAAAGGAAAAGTATATTTAATAAAAATATACATATGTACTTACTTATGAAAAATACCACAAACAATTTCTTTAAGCCTTCTTCAATTAAATTTAACTCCTCTTTAAACATCTTAAACAAGTAACCATTATAAAACGCTGTTAAATTAATCCTATAGCTTCAACATCGTTTTCTCATATTTAATTTACAAAAATCTATTAAATATTCTGTCCAATAAAAAAACCCCCTGCAATTTCGCCAACAGTTCAGGGTTAAATAAAGAAGCTGCCTGCCTGCTCCAAGATAAAAAACTAACAGTATTTTCCATAAAATAAAAAAACATGACAAAAACACACGATAAATTTGAATGTGAGTGTCACAAAACAAGAGGAAAAATAAAAAATAAATGCAAGAAAAGGAATAAAACAAAAAAAAAGTTAAAATGAAAATAAAACTGTGTTGGTGGAAATGACACATACTATTTTAGTATTTTAACCCACCTGTATGTTGGCACAGGATGACCTTGAGCGATACATGGCAACGTTGTCTGACCATTAAGCACAACATGACGCATTGAATGCTTTTCCACATTAATACGCGGCTGCACCATCCCCTTTGGCTCGGTAACAATAATGCGGCCAGGATATGTGGATGCTTGAACTTCACCTGCAATCATGAGAGAAAAAATCAAACAATGTATGAAAATAGCAAAACCAAAAAATGAGCGCTGCAAAGTAAAGATGTCATAAATAGGCGTATTTTAAGGATTTTATGCGAATATTTTTTTAAGAAAATTATCGACTTGTAAATTATACGAGAATTTTTTTTATTTAATGGTGTTTCGTTTTAAAAAGTCATAACCATTTTGAAATTTGTATGTTTTTAAGAGGGTCATTTGCAAAATATTAGAATAATAAATAAGAGATTATTTGAAAGGGTATTTTAAATGCAATTTATAAATAGTTGTCCGATAATCGGCTGTTTATACAGTTACATAGCAAAGATTTTTTATTTCTAAAGAATGTTTCCTTCTAATCATAAATGGCAATTATGTAAGGCCCTTTTACATTATAATACTGAGTTCAATTACATATTAAAATTTGTTAAGAAATGTCAAAAAATACGCAAAGACAGTCGTACGGCTCTCACCATTTTTTTTTGGATTTTGAACAAAAAAGTATTTAGCTAATTTGGTATCAGTCAAATTGCCAGGCTCCAGAGTATATTGGTCTTCATCAGTAAAATCTTGTGTTTTTAATGGTACTCCACTAGTCACTCTTCAGTTTTTTTTTTCACTGGATCCCTACCAGACAAAACACGTTAAAATTTTTTGTCTACATACCAAAAAAATCATAGGTAGCATTACCTAAATATATGGTATAAAATTAACTAAGCGCAAGGGTAGCATGGCAGTATCTAAGTTTCTTAGGTAATACAACTATAAACTTAAGTAATTTCTATTTTCGAAAAAGTATATAATTATTTTGTTGAAATGACTTAAAAACTTCGAAAATTTACCAATGATAGAAAAATTATTTTATATTTTTGAAAAACTATCTAAATTAAATTTTGTACAAGAACATAGATTTTAGGTAAATTTACTACTTTTTTGACAAAGTAAGCATATTTAAAATACTCTATATACATTTTTTAGTTACATACTTTAAATAAAATTAACTTCCTTTTCATTTCATTTTAATATTTTATTTATGAATTCATAATGTATTGCAATTAACTAAGTGATCTACTTAAACTTTTTACTTGTACGTCTTTCTAAATCTATATATCGATCATTTGCTGCAACGTTGTAATAACTCTTTAAATATATTTCTAAATGATTTGCTTACCCCACTTTTAAAAAATAACGACACATTTTCTTCAAACGGGGAAAGTAGAAAAGATATAAAGATGAAATTTACACAAAAAATAAACTCATCGCGAACAATTCTGCATCATTAACTCCAAAATATAATTTTTTGAGTCTTTACGACGTTGCAGAAAAAGTGCGATATATATTTTTTAAGCCTATTGGAATCTAATGATAAATTTGATTTAATTAATTGTCGAAATAGTCTGCTTTCACTTAAACTTGAATTTTGTGATTTTTGTTTGTTTTTGTTGTAACAAGCGCATCCAGTGGTGTTTCAGTTGAACTCATAATTTTTATTAGACCTTTTTTTTGTTAACGCTTCTAAATCTTTTTTTACCCGGTCCTTTTCCATGGAATTTGTGTGATGAATAACGAAATGCTTCTTGTAAGTTTGAGATGCGACAATTATTATATCAATATTATCCAATTTCACGTTAGGATTATAACTAATTTTGCCTTTAAAATCCATAATAATCTTGCATGCAAATGTTCGCGTCGTCGAAATTAATCGCCTTCAGTAAAAGTAATAAATAATTATTGTTTTTATACATTTTATTTGTAAAAAGTTCAGTGGAGTTCCTTATCTTGTCTAACATAAATACGTTGTATCTTTATTCTCTATCGAATAGTTTTCAATTTATTTTAAATTCAAAAATTTTAAATTGAAATTTTAATTTGAACTTTTTTCACAAAAAAATTTCTAATTGAAAGAAAAAAATCAAATAAACCTACAAACCAAGGCGAATTCATAAAGGTGACATTTTCGAGTCATCTGTTTATTGTTTATTTTTTTTTGTGTGTATACTAGGGTATTCATTTAATCGGGGTTTTGCTTTAATCGGTTAATCGCTCGATTAATTAACCGAGGTTTTGGCTTAATCGGTTTATAATCGGTTAATTTTGTTATTGATCGGTTAACCGATTAATAAAGTATTGTTATAAATTAAGTAATTAATTTCAATTAATAAAAATGCAAAAATTATTTATTATTTGGAATTGATTAGTAAAAAAACTATAACAAAACAAACAAAACAATTCTTGAACTTCAATGAGCAAAAAAGTAATTCATAAATATGTAATACATATGAGGAGGTCCATAACAAAACGCAATAATTACATTTTTAAAGTTTATTGATTTTTTGATTGAATCCTATTCTACACATTGAAATATATATTACCTTTATTATAAGGTATTCCAAAACTCAATAACTACACTGCAATTCAATATCAAATATAATGGTTCAGAGCAAAATGCAATAATTACATATCTTTGCAATAAATCGCTACAAGAAATTTTAAAAAAGTCAACTTTATAAATAAATTATGCTCTGGTGGCAACTCTTAGATAACTGTAAAACGTAAGGAATTTTTGTTTAGTTAATAGCTTTCGCCAAGGTATATTTACACAAGGTAAACTCGTTGGCTCATATGTTTGTCAGCTGTTTACCCCTAGTTGGAGCCAAAACGTCAAATTGCGTGTATATGAGCCAAAATTTGTACATGTGTGCGTTAAATTGTTTTTGTTTTATATGAAGACAATTTTGACAAATTGGCTCCATTTATAGAGCAGCATGTCTACACTCCCAAATGAGTCTACCTTGTGTAAATATACCTTGGCTTTCGCTTTTGTTAAGTAAATGGAGGAGGACCATAACAAAACGCAATAATTACATGAATAAATATTATTATTCGGACCAAAACGCAATAATTCCAAATTTGCTATCTAAATAACTTTAAAACAAACTGTCAGATAAAATAATAAATTTGTGATTAATATTATTTTTTGTGGATTATAATACCTCAATAATTGTTTTTTAAAAAAATTATGTGCTACTTACTTAAATTACATTTTGTCGTTTATGTTATTTTATGTTATGGTGTAATTATTGCGTTTTGTTATGGACCTCCTCATATTTTATAATATATATATGTTATGTATTTAATAAGAAATAAACTGTGAGATCATTTTATTAATAAATTTTTCAAAAGTTTTAGGAGATCTTATAAAATAATCTTTTATAAAAATAATTTGTCTTCAATGTTTAGGATTTAAGAGATTCTTTTCTTTAGTTTCGATAAAACTCGACTTGGAAAAAATTCTTTCACTTATCGCAGATGTTGGAAATCTCGAAAGCAATCCATAATACAGATTATTTAATTTCTAAGTTCTTTTCCTGTATTTCCTGACTTTGTACTGTATTTAAAGAATGTATTGCTAGAAGGAAAAAATATTTTTCTAAACACATACCTTTTGTATATAAGACAAAACAAACAATTAAAAACACAAAAAATATGTGATAATACTACAAAAAATTTAAAATTTTGTTACTTCGGTTAATCGACTGAAATTAACCGCTTTAATCGTTAATCGAAAAAAGCCAATTTTAAATTAACCGATCAGTTAATCGGGTAGTAATTAATCGGTTAACCGAATGAATACCCTAGTGTATACTGAATTTCTAGCTTTGTTTACATTTTGTGAAAAAATTAATTCAAATTTAAGATTCAATAAAAATTTAAATACTTAAAAAAAAACTTAATTAAATATTATAAAATAAAAAAAGTGAATATAAAATATAAGCACAAGATATTAAAAATGCGTAAGGAATAAGAGGAGCCAAATTAATTTGCAATAGAGGAGCAAGGTTTACTTTGTAAAGCAATTGTGTATATTTTATAAACAAAAAAAATTTCATTTTTATATTTTCAAATAATATTTTTGACATTCACTCTTACTTTTTACAAAAACAAAATACATAGTATTTTTCAATAAAAAGGGATAGCTAGCATAACTCTTTCTCATGATGCGGTCACCTTTATGAATTCGCCTTGGTACAAACATACATATATTACAAAATTCGAAGAAGATACCTAACCCAATTAGTAATATGTATTAACAAAAATTTTAGGCAAAACTTTTTTTATAAATTACCAATTATCTTAGGCAACTAAACTTAGTTTACTGTTTTGATATAAAAATAAATTACCTATGTACGCATTGGTAAAATTACCTATATTATTTTTTTGTATGTACATAAGATTGCACACAAAGTGTTTTCTTAAAAAAAGGGACAAAGACGCGCGAGCTGCTTCCCCGCCCAGAGCAGTTTTACGAATGCTTATGAATTTTGACAATGATTTTGTGTTAAAAGCTTCAAAGCAATTTGTGTTACTGCAGCGTAAACAATAAGATACGATTTTATCAGAGTTGTATTTTTACAAAGCACAAAAAGAAAATCAAATTTGAAATTTTGATGTCGGTGCTATGAGGCAGAATATGAATAATACGCTTGACCGATACCTTGACATAGTCACGGAATGGGGTCTTGCAAATGGGGTCGATTTTAATGCCCGAAAAACCCAATGTTGTGTGCCGGCTAGGGAGATCGATTATTCGACTTTTTGCAAAAACCGGTTTTCGAATATTTCGAATAGTTGCTATTTTAAAAAAGCCGATTTTTGGTTAAGCATTTTAAAAACAACCGGTTAACCGATTTTAGTTCGAATACATAAAAATACAAAAATTAAATTAGTTAATTTGAATAAAAACAAAACAATTCGCGATGGTAAGAAACCAACAGGTATGTTCAGACCTAACAAATATTTGACGATAGAACAAAAAAAAGCGTGACAAGTAAATTGTACAAACTTAAGCTTTACTTTTTATAATTTATATATATCATAATTGTATAATGCAATTAAAAATCGGTTAAATAATGTTTGCCCTAGCCAAATGTTTTGCAAAAGCAAACAATTCTTTAAGAAAACTAGTGGTTACGTGTAGGACGTCAAATATTTAATAGGTGTGAACATAGCTGTAGAAATTTTGAAAAACTTTGGTTTTAAAAAATTATAGGACTTTAATAAATTTATTATTTGAGATATTCTCACAAATTTATTTTAAAGGAGTTTTAATTTGTTGGTGGCTAAGCATGTGTATATGAATCAGTAAACTTCAGCAATATTTTTAAAAAGCTGCAAACAAAACCTCTTATCCAGGATTTATTTTTTTATTTTTTTTTGTTTCAGTATTATAGAAACAATAGTAATATGAACTTATGCTTTTTGTATGAAATATCTGTCAATTCGTCGATCACAATTTAAACCCTTCCATGAGATTGTTTGATTCCTTCAATTTTGTTTTAAGTTCTTGGTAATTTAATAAATAAAACTGAAGAATTTTTCCATATCGTTGATTTCGCCGGTATGGTGTAGTTTTAAGCATGAAGATATGCTAGAACTACTTAAGAGTTTTTAATTCATTATTGGCAGCATATTTTAGTAAAGTATTATTTTCAGTCTCTTAAAAACTACTTGGAACGAAGTCAAGTTTTACTTGGCGTATATTTATGTGATATTAAAAGTGATTAATAAGTCGTGACGTTGCAAAACCTTTGCAACTTATCATTTTAGGGCCGTTTAATCACCATTGTCTGTTAAATCAGTTCGATATTATCACCAGAGATAACATCTTTATAAAAATATATATAGTATTTAGAATACTGTCAAATTGCTAATTACTTTTTAAGCTAAACTTTTTTTGTAGTATTTTGAATTGTTTTTGGTTTTTGTTACAAGAACACACGCTTATATAATCGATTTGTATTTACATTCTCATTCGTTCTTCATAAAAAGCTTAAGTTTGCCCAATATTCAATTAAAAAAAATACTTCAATTACGGGTACATTTATAACAAAATTAAGGAAAACGTATATAAAATACACATTACAAAAAAAATAGGTTTATTTTACCAAAATAACCGGTTTATTTGATATTCGGAAAATGGACATTCTAAGATATTCGACTTGGGCAAAACTAAAATAACCGGTTTTAACCAGTCGAATACTATTCGATCGATCTCCCTAGTGCCGACAAATAAACGCGCGACAGATCAATTGGCCTCATCTGTATACATGGGTGGTGTGATTATTGAGGGATCAGAATCTCTTGATGTTCTGGGCATAAAGATACAATATGATGTCCAATGGACAGAACATATATTCAAGGTGTCGAAAGATCTCCTTACTATTTATACCACCTATATCCGACCGCGTATAGAATACAACTCTCATGTGTGGGTCGGTTCTTCAAAACCTAAGGTTCTCACTGGTGACAGTAGGGTATTCAATTTATTGACTCCCTTGAGCACCGTCGCAATGTGGGTTGTATTTGCCTGTTTTATCGTTCTGACGTGTTCTAATCTAAATTAGGGATCTAGTTCCCGAAACCCGTACGTTTGTTCGTAACATACGTTTTTCCTCAAGAGCCCATCCTTTTGTGGTCGATTGGCAGGCAAATCGTACAACGTATTACAGGGAAAATTCGTTTTTTGCCGGACTGTTCGTATGTGCAATAACCTTCATGCTGAAGTCTTCCCTCTCACATGTATAAGATCAAGTCAAGTCAAGTCAAATGTTCACAAACACTACTCCATCTATCCTCATTCATAACCTATTTTCCTAGTTCCAACACAACACAACGCAATGCATTAGTAGGGGTCATCATGCGAGATTTTGGGGGAGCTTTAAGTTTAATTTAACCGACCAAAAGCTGACCTTGAGCTTGTTTAGCCTGAGTGACACGTCTTCTTGTCTTGTATAAAAAAGTTGTTCTCAGAAGTGTTATTAACACGCAGAGAAAAAATATGGTTGGGCATGGTTACGGCAACAACACTATGTTTAATGTAACAATATATTGTTGTCGTATACAAATAATTGTTATTTTTATTTAATATCAACAATATTATAGTTACTGTAAACATATCAATGTTTATCGCAATTATGAATTTGATTATTGTTGACCGAAAAATAATTATTTTTCTAACAACTTAATTATGATAACTTTCTAAACATATTATGTTTCTCACAACCATATCATGATATTTAACAGCCATAACATGATAACTTTCTATACATTTATCATATTATGTTAAAGATGCAATCAAACTATTTTTACTCTAATCATATTATGTTAGCGCCATTTGTAAAATAATTTTGAAGAAGTTGTGTCGTTTTTTTTATTTGTGAGCGGTTAAACAATTAAAAGATAAAATTCCATAAAAAAATAAGTTTAAAGAAATTAAAAAATTAAAATATTAGCGGAGTTTATTTAAGTATTAGTGATGCAATAGTGCAAATGCAAAATATCATAGTTTTTTGTAAAATCAAACAACAAAACACACAGAGATTTCGTTATATTTTATGAAAGTGCTACGATATTTCTGTGGTTTTCATGGGCAACCGCGTATGTCTTAAAACAAATTGTTCAGGAAAGCCGAAAACCCATTCTAGATCAAACTATGGGCTAGGTATTGCACATTTTAAACTTTGTCATTACGTTACAAAACGGAATTGATCCATCTTTTTTCAAAGAAATATAAAGAGCGTTCAAAATTAGGCAATATGGCATCAACATCTTAAAATCAAAAAAATGGACACACGCGGTTGCCCATGAAAACCACAGATTTTTCATTTGCTCTTTTGCAAGCCTTATATTGAACTATTTGATTAACATTAAGAAAAATTGTAAAAAGCCACAAAATAAAAAATCTATTTAAAAATATTTAAATTTATTTTGTATTTTTATGACAGCTATGAAAGGTGCTGTATCATAATATGATTGCTTCTAAATTTATTATGATTAACATGATGATAATATGATTACTTCTAAGCTTATTATAATTAACGACAATAATATGATTAATTTCCTAGCTTATTATGATTAACATGACAATAATTTGATTACTTCTTAACTTAGTATGATTAACAGAATAATAATATGATTAAGGGAAAAATATTATGATGACATATTACGAGTATATTGAGTCATAATATGTTTCAATAATAATCTTAATATGGTGACTACAATCATAATTCTTATCATAATATGTTGCTCTTAGAATATGTTTACCACAACCATGTTTTTTCTTTGCGTGTATAAGCATTGCCTGTGTCAATGTGTGAACAATAATGGAGATAGAGGGCAACCTTGTTTAACTCCAGCGTTTTTTATGAAAGATTTACTGATCTGACCATTGCACATTAGGCAATTTCACCTACTTTTTAGGCCAAAAATAATTTCAGACAAAGTTTTGGACCGATATGGCTTAAATTTGGAATTTAAGAGTTTTTTACAGGCAGAAACGATGGGGCTTTTGAGTTTTGGTATAGGCGATTTTTTAGGGTTGTCACTCACCATTTGAAAAAAAGTAAAAAAAACTGAATATCTCGAAAATTAACGGATACATTTTTTTGAAATTTGGCACGACGAAAACACGCAAGGGGGTCAACAAAATGGCATACAAGCCATGCAGACAAAATCAGTTTTAGTTTTGCTTGAAAAAGACGTTAATTTTTCCGTGAGCCCTTGTGCCAACTTAGAGATAAGTTTTTACAAAAAGTCTTTTGCTTAAACGAAGCCATTTTTTTTAAACTGTATTTAAATTAATTTCACTGATAACAGTATTCTAAACCGCATCAGTTTTTTCTTTTAATTTTTTCACAAATCAGAACATTCGAAAATTCGCTATAGTTTGGGTGAGGCAAAAAAAAAAAACGCAAAAAATCGCAACGTAAAATAAAAAATAAATATCAGAACACTTTTCTTAACACTATTTATCAAAGAAAAACACGGCCGTCCACGGCCAATATTATGAAAAGCTTATGCGAATTTTATATTAATGGAAAAACTCATTTATTTGAGGTTAAGTTAGAATGACACGTTTTGTTAACAAAAGCAATAACGTCCAACAAAAGTTGTTGGTTGTTTTAATTACTTACTATCCCCTCTCTTCTCCATTTTATGCACGCTTTTCTTCTTTTTGTTTGATAAATATTAAAAACCTTTTAATTGATATCAAAGTTACACTTTTAATCCTGCACTGTGAACGTTGCTTGCAAATGTCAACTTCGACTGCCCATAAAACAGCTGATATTTGTTTTATGCAAAAACCTAATATGCAGTTATTTGCTTTGATATATTTGAAATCGAACGTCATTAGCAAAAAAAAATTTTTATTGATAAAGCAAAAAATTATTTGTTGACAAGATTTTGGGTCAAATTACCTTTAGTGCATTGTTACGAACATAGAGTGTGGTATTGTTGTACACAGCTTTAATCAAATTAATTAATTTTGTTCGTACACGTTTTGATTTTAATGCATCCCATATTGTACTGCGTTTTAATTAAAATTTGATCAAGCGAATTAAACGATTAATCAAGTGGATTAAACGTTTAATTGATACTATTAAATTGCACTAGCAAAGAAATTAATAGTATCAATTAAATGATTTATTCACTTGATTAAACGTTTAATTAATTAAATTTTTAATTAAAACTGATTTTATTTTTGATTAATGCTTTAATTGGTGAACAATTTTTTTCTGTGAACAATGTTGAGCAGAGTTATACCTCTCCAATTATTTCAGTCACTCAAATCAATTTTCTTTGGTTCACGTATTAGACAGCTGTTCCCTGATGGATAATTTCCGAGGCCATTGGCGGATTAGCTTGGAGCAACTCAATGGTATACCATCTTTACCTGGCGCTTTGTTTATTTTAAATCTAAGATTATTGTTTAGGAATATGTCCCCATAATGTTTTGCAAAAAACATTTTCTAAATGGTGCCCAATAAACAGAAATTATGTCAATCATAATCCAACATTAAATTAACATACATATTTTCATATTAATTTTCTTTCGAAGAAAAATCTTTAGGCAAATAACAAAACTCATGATTCGCAACATTGAATAAGTTAAATAAACTATTTAAATTTTCAACAAGGAAAGAAATAGGAAATAGAGAAAGAAAGAAAGAAAAAAAAGTACAGCAAAATTGTAAAGGACCCTTAAAAAATTCCCTGCAGCCATTGATTGATGATGTGAAAGTTTTTCACACTAAACTGACTGATTGATGGTTTAACAGATACAACGAACATACAACGAGAACATACAGGGAAAACACTACTCCATAAAAAAAAATGAAAATAAAAACTACCAGAGACACAAATGTTTGCACAAATTGAAAACTTTCTTGTTGTTGTTGATATTGTTTTGGGAAAATAAAAAATGAATTTATTTTTCTTTTAAACATTTTACTCCTCAATTCCTTGCACTCATACACAAATAAGCATTTAAACATTTGTAGAAAATGTGTGTGTGTGTATGTCTGTTTATTTTTAATCGTGAAAACATGGGTTTAATGTGTCTTGAAAACATCCTTTCTTCATTTTAAATACATAGAAAAAAAAAAAATTATACTTGACTTTTTCTGTAAAAAAAAAAAAAAAAAAAAAAAAAAAAAAACACATGATTTCATGGATTGTTTCATTTCTTTTCTAACAGCGAAGGTAGTCTAAAAATTAATCATTATGAATCGCTTATAAATCTTGTAACTAAGAAAGTCTAAGAATGTGTACCCACAAAATTAGACTAAACTAAATGCAGCGCATAATGGATAGTTTTTAAAAGAGTCAACATACCGAAATCATTTTCCAGAGTGGGCTTTATATGGGATCTAATCTTAATTATGAACCGATCTTCACGATATTTTTATAGGGCCTATAGTATAGTATGCATCGATTTTTACGAAATTTATTAGTATGATTTCTAGTGATATAAAACGTGTGCTAAATCGTATATTAATCCTTGCATTTTGCCAATATTTATGTTAGTTTTTGTTACAAAATTATCAATTTTTTAGGGTGGTCCTACTGAACCGATTTTCCCACTAATAGTGTTCATTTTTTTCAGTCGTTCGAAAGTGAGCGTGTTTTCTACGGACAAACAGACAGACGGACATGGCATGATCGAATAAAAACTACTTAAGCACCCAGAATCTTTATATTTGATGGTGTCGTAGATAACAAACTTAGTATACCCTCATTCACCACAAGTGGTGGAGGGTATAAAGAAACTCTTTTCGTCCTGCCTTCTTACACTGAGATATTGCAAAAGATAGCAGGAGACAAGGGCGATTTGTACAGATATAAATTGGTATAAGGAAAATGTTGTCGAATAAACTTAATTTATCCATTTATCTAGTTTCAGTTTTTTTTTTTCTTGAAATGTTAGTGATGTTGGAGCGAATAAAAAATTGTTTGTATTTTATTCCTTCTTAAATTACCAGTGAGTCAATTGCATGTCAAGTCACATTAATTATGCATTTTATTCAATAAAACTCATATGTTATGTCAAAAGCACGAATATAAAATAAACAATTAAGAGTGATGTATTCGGCTATGCCCAATCTTATATACCCTTCACCAGTGATGCCAACTTTTTGAGAGCAAGAAGCACTTTAAAAGTTAAAAAAAGCACTAAAAAGCACTATTTTGAACAAAAAAAGCGTAAAAAAGCACTAATCCGTTTTTACAATTTAAATAAACACAAAAAAAATTGTCTTCGGCTGTGCCGAATATTAAATACCTCCAAAATTTTAAAAAAGGCGACGGCGTAGATGGAGGACCATTTTCATTTAAAATTAAATAATAAATATATTTACATTTGTATACATATAAAAATTTTTAAATGTATTATTATTATCTTCAATAAAAATAATATTATCCAAATCATTTAGAGTTTGAATTGGCCATAAAACAGTTTAAAAGAAATACAGTGCGAGCTCGATTTTCGTAGCTCGAAAAAATACGGTTTCCGACTGCATGTTTTAAACTTTTTAATACGTTTTTTGTACATGACTCAAAATCGTTGTTTATTTTTCCATTTACAATTCTTAATATTTTTTAAGCCATTTTCTATTTTTGAAACAGTGTCTACATCTTTAAAAAAATGTTTAACGAAAACAAATACATCGTTTTTATTACGATTACTAAATATGTTGTCAACGCTTAAAAGTGCAACGTTTTGTAAAATTTCCAAATTGCTAGGAAGCCTAGCTCAAACCTCGTAAATAAAGTTTTTGGTAAAACGAATGCAACTTTCTTTTATCATTTGAAATCTTAAAATCTTTACAGGCTTTCTCAAAATTGTACTCCAAATAGCTAATCTCATCTAAATCATCCTCTATATAACCGAAAGTGTGATGTGCGCGTGAGGGAAAATTTTCGTGAGAAAAGTTTGACGTAAATCAAACTCTCACCTTCGCTTCGCGATGGACGGTGGCACGCTGGTGTTTGGGCTGAAGCTCGCCGGAAATGGGGGGTTCGTGTCCATCTACTCACACATACACAATTTAATTCGTGCCAAGGATAGATGAAAAAAAAAAAGCTGTTTAATAAAAATCGAAGCGATGGAAAACATAAAAACAATGAACAAAAACGACCGTTGATTGATAAAATTGAAAACTACCGCAGTTTTCGACATGATTGTCTCGAGTCTTCAGGACCGGATGTTATTGTCCTGGACAGGCTGCCCACCCCTTATGACATGTTACTGTCATCCGTGGCACTACTCGTCGCCTGAAAAAAATAAATGTTTGGAGTAATGCCCCAAATGTTACTTACCACTTCGCCATACGCGTGTTACATTTCAACCATTTTTGTTACTAATTAATGCATTATTAATCTTTTCATTCAATTCTAAATATAATCAATATTTATTAACAAATTATTTATACTATACAGGTTTAGCAATAGTTACAGGATATGTGTAAAAAAAAAGGTAAACAAAATTACTTCTAATAATGATTATTATCTACTTAAATACAGTTCATATGCTTGGATTTAGATTTCAGAAAAAAATAGGAATGTAGTGAGTAATTTTAAAATCTTATCATTTGAGTAAGTTGCCATATAAAAAGGATATTGGAAAATAAATTGTAAATTTATTACCTTTCAGTTTAATGGTATTCCTTTTTTTTTCTAAATCTAAATTGTTTGTTGGGTTCATCTAATTTCTATTTTTTTTTTTTTTATTGTTTGTTAGGTTTATTTAATTTTCATTTTTCTTCTTTTAAATCCAAATTGTTTGTTGGGTTTATTTAATTTCCATTCATTTTATTTTTAATCTAAATTGTTTGTTGGGTTCAATTAATTTATTTATTTTATTTTTAATCTAAATTGTTTGTTGGGTTCAATTAATTTATTTATTTTATTTTTAATCTAAATTGTTTGTTGGGTTCAATTAATTTATTTATTTTATTTTTGATCTAAATTGTTTGTTGGGGTTTAATTAATTTATTTATTTTATTTTTAATCTAAATTGTTTGTTGGGGTTTATTTCCAATTGTTATTTACGTTTGTCATATTTTGTTCCTTTTTTTTTTTTTATTTTTAATATTTATCTTTTTTTTCAAAAACCTAAACTACAATATCATTATTGAACTGTTCATTTCGCCGTAAAATCAATTCCAATTGCCATTAGAAAAATGTGGACAAATAAAAAGGAATGGACAAAATTCTTACAAATTGCTTTCAATCTATTTTGTCAACGTTTGTATTCCATAGGGGATTCAGTGTCATATCCGACTGATGCTAATGAGCATAACAAGGATTAATTTCATTATCAAAGTGAAAATCAAAAAAACGAATATCGAATACGTAAAGTTAGATTTAAATTTTGTTTTATTCTTTAAATTCCGCCAAAGTGTTGCGATTAAATGAAGTCTTTTGCCGATATTTATAAAAAAAATTTTTTTTAATTTAATAAAGGTCCACAGAACAAGCCCTGTATGAAAATTTGGCTCGATAAACGTTTGGTAAATTTAATAATCTTTTATAAATACGGGGGTTTATATTGAGGTCAATTATCTAGGTTCAAAAAAAATAAGTATGCAATTAGTGGAAGAATTTCAATTCAAATTTTGAGTTTGGACTTCCAATTAAGGTTCAAAACTCAAATTTCGAATTCACATTCAAAACTAATTTGGGTTTACAATCTTAAATACCCTTTAGTTTTCAGATTTGGTCTTTGGAATTTAGGATTCGAATCAGATTAAGCATTTAAAATGTCAACTTAAGATTTAATCTAAATTCAACTTAAGGTATTTAAACTTTTATTTAGCTTAAAATTCTTACGTATGATACAACTTCAAATTTATTTTCTTTTTTATTTTATTTATCCAGCTCCAACTTTAATTACAATACCCAAATTAATTAAGCGTCCCTATTGGCGTTAATTATTCAATTTTGGGGCAGATATTCAACCTCTATTAATTTTAAAGGAACAACAATTACGAATTTTGTTTACTTAAATCCTTAAACTCAATTTTAGGATTCAAAGTTCAAATTACGATCTATAATTCAAACTCGAAATTTAAATGCAACTCCGATCGGGTATTAAATTAAAATCTTGATATCAGAGTTAGATTAAATATTTAAACTCAAATTTGTTTTGAACTTGAAGTTTGAATTTAAAACCGGTTCTCGTTTTTTTCTTTTTTTTTTTTTTTTTATTATTTAGTCTATTAACTTGGACAGCTACTTAAATTTAGATCAAGTATGGATATGCTTATAAGAATTTGCTAATTTATTATAGAATTAATTCAGCTAATAATAACTAATTTTCGGTTAGTGATAACTTATAATTCGGTTAGTACTAACTAATAATTCGGTTAATAATAACTAATAATTCGGTTAGTAATCTATTCATTTAGCTACTTATTACTTATCTAGTTGGTAATAACCAATTATTTAGTTAGTGTAGCTACTTATCGAATATTTTATTCATTAAATTAATTTATTTTAGTCATTTCCTAAAATATTTATGGAATATTCATTCAAAAAAAATTAATTCAAATTCTTATTAGAACGTTTGTCCAAAAAAAAAAACGAAACAAAATATTTTCTTTACAATGAAGCCTTGATTTGTTTATCCAATTAGTATTAAGTTTATTTACTATGATTAGTTTTTCAGAGGATAATCATTAATTTAAATATTTCAATTTTCGTTCCTCTGCCCTTTCCGTTATATCTCATTTCAATCATTTAAAATTCGGGTATATAGATAGGTTGGAATTTTGTTAAATTTTAATAACAGCCTGACGATTTCGGTTATCTCCGACTCACTGACTTATCTTTGTCATTTGAATTTTGTTCAATATAACCATTACCTGTACCCACACACTGTTGATTAAATTCTGATTAAATAAACGATTTTACCAATCAACTCTACGCAAAAACTTGATATTCGATTTCAAATATAGATGCTACGTGGAACGTGAAGGTGGGATTGGTAATCCATTTACAAACATTGATGATCAATTTACAAATCAAAAATTGATAATCCATTCATGAAACTGACAATCAATTTACAACATTGATGGTCAATTAGCACCATGGATGATCAATTTACACGATTGATGACCAACCAAAAAAAATGGATTATCAATTTACAAACAGTGGGGGTAGAAATGATTATATCAACGTCGGTGAAATTTACATGAAAAGTTCTTAACAATTTTTGGGCATTGATAGTTATTAATATTTAGCCTAAGAATAATTAAAATATTACTTTGGGTACCTGTACTTGCCAAGGTGTGGAATATATACTTGGTGGGAACTACAGTTGTATAGTAAGTTGTTGAACAATCTGCTGTTGGACTGGTTGCTGTTGTTGCTGTTAGTTTTTTTTTTTTTTTGAATGTCGAGAACGGAACACTAGAAGTCCGTTATTGTTGCTGTTGTTGTGGTCTGGCTTGTTGTTGTTGGTTAAAAAAAATGCGTTTGGACGTAACGTTGTATCCGTTATAAAAACGTGATAAAGTTGATTTTGTTGTTGGGGCCTAGGAAACGTGGTAAAGTTGTTAGGCCTAGAAAACGTGGTTACGTTGATTTTGTTGTTAGGCCTTGAAAACGTGGTTACGTTGATTTTGTTGTTAGGCCTTGAAAAACGTGGTTACGTTGATTTTGTTGTTGGGCCTTGAAAAACGTGGTTACGTTGATTTTGTTGTTGGGCCTAACTATGGTTTTGGCAGATGAAGATGGGCAGGAGGCAATAGATGAAAGATTTGCTCTTGTACCAAAAGGTGACAGGGATGATGATGAGGTACCATGTTCTAAATTGTATGTATGATAAATTATAATAAAAAACTTGGAAGGAAATTTTTCCTTTTTGTTACCACTCACCAGCGAATTTTGCAATGTCTTTGCAATAATTTTTTTTGAAGTTTAATCCTATCGAAGATTGTTAGTGTTTATTGCTAGCCATGGCAAGTTGTAGATGTAACAACGATTATAAATGGTTTGCTCTGACGCGCTTTATATTACGAAAACTTGTAGGTTGATTACTTGGTAGTGGCCACTCTCTTTTGTTGATCTTATAGCGATTACAGCACCAATTTTAATTCCAATTGGGATTAAATAACCTTCGCAAATTCCAAGTTGTTGTCAAATTTGCAAACAAAAAACCATAAATTTATGAAAACTAAAGGGATTTTTTTTGTTAATCTCTTCGCAAGGCGTGACCACGTTGCTAAATTGCACTTAAAATCACTCGATTTAAAACACGAAATCAATTTTAATTTGCACGTTTTTCTACGGCTTGTCTAACTATTTGCTGCCACTCGTTTCATCAACTTTTCTTATTAGAATCGTTTATATACCCACGCTGAATCTGCTAATTGCGCTTTTGTTAGTCAATTCGCCGTGGTAGAGTGGTATTTTTTTGTAGGTTTCAGGGTTGTATTTTTTTACCATTAAATAGTGCTGACACTCAGAGATGGGTATATTTAAGTGATTTTGAGAAAAAAAAACGCCAAAATCAAAGTGTTTGTCACAAAAGCACCAAGTTAGTGCTTTTTCTTAGTTTGGCACTACGGATACAATTTTGGCGTTTTGAGGCATCAAAAAGCACCATAAATAGTACCAAAAGCACTAAGTTGGCATCACTGCTGATGCTTGAGAAAAGCCTAGAAGAGTTTGCGAATACTACTCAAAACATAAATGCAAATAATACGCAGTTGGTTAAAAAAGTATTCGCTGTGTAAAAGGCACTTAAAAGCACTGTGAGAAATTGTTAAAAGCACTATAAATACCCGCTTTTCAAAAACGGTTGTTTAACAAAATTTCGGGTATTGCATAAGCAAAAAAGCACCAAAAAATACCCGAAAGGCACCAAAATGGCAACGCTGCCCTTCACCATGGTGCGTTAAGAACAGAAAGTTCTATAAATACGGTTCTTTAGATATAAATAAATCTATTTTGTGCCACGGCCACTTCTCCAATCCCGTCCACATTATGACGGATGTTGGTAACCAAGATGCTTGTACCTAATTTGAAAAATTTGGCCATTTCCGTTCTCCAGATACACAAAAATCTATTATGTCTTTGTATGAGAAGTTCCAGGCCCACTTCTTTAATCCCGCCCAAATTTTTCCGAGAAGGTATTATTAGCCAGGATGTTTGTACCTGATTTGGCTCTCGCCGTTTTTCAGATATATGAAGAACAGAAATAACAAAACAATAACAACGGATTTATGGGTTAAATTAATGAACCGATCAGGCTGAATAAGAAAAGCAAAATTTCAAGGATGTGACAGAATAATACAACAACCAAGTCCCCATCGTATCTGGAGTCTTCGGAAAACCCATTTCAACAGACAGAGGGACATCGTTAAATCAACTTCGCTTCTCATAAGGACCCAGAATATATATATTTTATAGGGTCAAAGGTCAATTTTGTAGAAACTACAAACGGAATGATATAATTTTATATACCTTTTATCTTCAGTGAAGGGTATAAACAACCTAAATATACAACCACTTATGCGATGTTATAAGTCAATATGCACAACATTTTTTCAATTCCATACAAAATCGGGATTAAAAAATTTGTAGTATATCCAATTTAAAAACATTTATTTTTTTACTGCATGATTTAAAACATCTTATGTAGCACTTGTCACTTTTTGTTTCAAGTGTAGTTGTACGAAAGAAAGAATTCTTTCGACATCGTAAAATAGTCAGTTAAAGAAAAAACAGATTCATTTTTATTAGAATTTAATTTAGTTTCTCATACTGGGATAGAACTTTTAACTTAAGAATGTGCACATACTTTTTAAAATTTACTAAAAGTGCTTCGAAAAATCAGAAATTTTTTTTTTTTTGGAACGTTTCGTACTGAGATCAGTTTTATATTTCATCTATACTCCATATATTTTGGTACAATAGCGATTATAAGAATGGATTCTGCCCAATACTTCTTTATAAATAAACATGCAGAAAAAAATATGGTGAAATATGCTCTATTCTAAGAGCAACATACTATGGTTGGATGTAAACAATGTTTATGTTTGCAAATTGACAATAAATTGCCCAAAATCAGCCATAATATGGTTGAAATAAACCAAAATTTGTTCAACATTAACCATATTTTGGTCAGTATTAATCATAATAATGGTCAAAAGTAAACATATTATTATGTTTAAAATCAACCATAATATTGCCAAAATTTCCTAGAATTTGGACAAGAGTAACCAATATTAACCATATTATGTTTATTAATTTCAGTTATTTTTTTTAATTTGCTTTTAAAGTGTCAAGTTATAATTTTATTTCATTATTTATTCCTGTTACGTTATATGTTCCACTTTCATAAGCAATCCCCTGAAATACGTTTTCCAGCCTGAGGCGACCTGCATTAGCATATATTCTGTTTTACTAGTTTATATAATTCCTTATTTTTACGTATTTTAAATTTTAAAATTACGTATTTTAATCAATATGAAAGTGAAGTAAAGTGATTGAGAATTTTAAGCAAAATTTTATTGAAAATCATTCAACAAAAACCATTATTTTGTTCCTTTACACATTATTTTAAATTTCAATTTAAATATGCAATGTTCAAATATAAACACTAAATATCGCTCTTTAGTGTTCGGTTCGGTAGAATTGTGGTAAACACAAACGCTAATAGTTAAATCATTAAAAAAATAACGTTTCCCTGTTTGTCATCTTCGAGCACAAAAATAATACTGTTCTAATCCAACTCAACAAACAGATGAGAACATTTAATTCCGTTCGATTTTTTTTAAGCCATAAACTTCATTGTTTTCAGTTCAGCTCATTAGTGTTCGTTTGTTTCTGTTGTGCTTAGCGCCTTTTTGGCTGGTTAAAAAACCCAAACATTTTTTACAAAAACAAAACGCACATACGAAAAAATCAAAAAGCCACTAAAATAATATTACACAAAAAAACTTATGGGCAATTCCATATGTGACTGACTCTACATTTGACACAATTTGCGTTTTGTTTCGTCTTATATTACGATTAGTGATATTCACCCCTATCGTGAATAACAAGTGGAATTTTTGTTCCCATGAAATTTTCATTCCCCTCGAAGGGGAAAAAGCAATCGTGAATCTCATGTGAAAAATTTTTCATGCTATCAGTTCCAGTGGATGTAAAAAAGAAGAAAATTAGAATAAATTAAAAATCATTGAAATTTTTGTTTAAAAATATACACGTATATATTTTAAAGGAAAGTTAAAATAATAAATCTAAATAATTAGTATTGGAGGGATAGGTTGATAACAACGTTAGCTTTTTGCACTTTTTAAATTTTATGTAGTAAAATATTTTCCAAAATTCTGCCACCACGTCTTTCACAAATCCGGCGGCAATCAACCTGTTGTTTTGCATTTTGTTGACCAATATATCGGTTTGTGCCTTATTAACGCATCTAGCCCTTAATATTCGATTTATAGGAGGAACTACTAACATACACGTTCTATTCCCTAGCAAAAATAAAGTGAGAAAATCTAAGGGAAATGTAAACAAATTACGAGGGAAAAAATTTTCACGATAAGGGGAATTTATTCCCGTGAACATTTTTTCACGTTATTATTCTCCTTTGAAATACATTTTTTTCATGGGAGCTGTTCATGATCGCAAATATGTGAAAAGGGGAAAAATTACGAGGGAAAAATTATTCACGATAGGGGTGATTATTTTAGTTTTATTTTAAACATGGCAATGTAGCAGTTGCCGATAGAGAAAAAAATGGCAACCACTGATATTTTAAAATATCATTTATTTAGTAAAATATAAATGCGACTGACACTACATGCAAAAGGAAGTCGTTTTCGAGAGTGTTTTTAATCTTCAATAATCTTCCTCTGCACTTTCGTTATAACTTAAATTTGTATTTTTATCGAAATTTCAAGAAACAAACTATTATAAAACTATACTAATAAACTATTCTAAGAGCGGTAAGTTACTTAAAAAAATATTTATTAGTACATAAAATAAATTGTGAATGGCACTACAGCCCAAAACGTGACCGACACTGCACTTACTTTGTGTAGTATAAAAGTCAGTATTTTACCATGAAACATTAGAGTTGAAATCACAGCGCATAAAAAAGGAACTCTAAAATTATTTGAACAAAACAAAATTGTAATTAATGAACTCGTTAAAATGCTATTTTTGAATATAAACACCACCTAAACGAAACCACTTTCTTTACCCACTTACAACTTCATTCAGAGTTGACAAAAAATCAACCAATTGTAGTCGGGACTGTAAGAAAAGATAAACTCACTTTTTATTGTTGTTGTTTTTGTTTAAGCTTTGATATTGTTACAAGTAAAACAGTTTTATTTGTATAATATCTTTAGTTTTTCTAAAATCTTTAGATGAAGTTTCCTGACGATCTGGCCAAAGCAACCAGTGAAATGCGCATAGGAATAGCTTGTCCCTTCAACAATAAATTTCAGTTTATCAATAGTATGAAATGGGAATTTAGCACATTTAAACGAAACCTTGAAATCACTAATAATAAGTTAGAAACCAACACTGAAACTTAAATAATTCAAAACAAACCCTTTTTACAAATAAGAAATATATGTAAATGTTTCAAAAATTTATTTTTTTTTAATTCTAATTTTTTTAAAAAATATCAAAAAATTGTTGCCACTATAAAAACTTAAAAGTAACATAATGTTGCCACGATTTTAACTACCAAAATCAGATTTTAATTTTTTCAATTGATGGTAGACTTATGCGTGGAATTGCCAATATACTCAATACATACACAAGCTGTTCGTGCTGCAGTCGTAGCTAAAATTTTTGTTTGTTCATTGCTTTATCATTGTAAAAAAAGAAACATTAAAATATAATGTTTGTCTACAGTATCACTACAACTGTTCTGTTTTTTAACGAAGAACAGAACACTATATCATGTTCCGCTCTTTCTTGAAAATAGTTACGAACGGTATTAAGGGTTGTGTTCGTCAACACAGCAACTAAAAAATAGATATCGCTCCTGGGTGTGTGAGCCGAACGCTAATTAATGTTCTGTTTATTTTTAAATTTCGAATTGTAATTTCATATATATTATTTTTATTACTAACCATAACATGTTGGGAGGCAACCATATATTGGTTATGGCGTTTGGATGGATGAATTTAACCATGATATGGTCACGGTGATAATAATATGGTTAAAGTAACCACAATTTTATCACTAGTTGCAATTCAGAAAGTTAGTTAGTAGGATACAATTTATCTCACGTAAAAGCTATTTGCGATTTGATTTTATGTTTAAAATTAACCCAGTCATCCCGTTAGTTCCCTTCGACTTTGACCTTTTTATTTTTGTGATTTGGTTTGACTAATGACTTTCAAACCACTTTGGATAATTACACCATATTGGTTGCCCCATGCAACCGATTAGCTTTAATTACTACTAAACTCTCTTTTTCTCTCGCTCTAACAATTTTTCTTCTAAATTTAACATCTTATTTAATTCAATTCTTAAAATTAATTACCAGCAAATTTAAACAAAATTTGTATGCCATTTAATAAATATAAAATATTCAAATCCGTTCACTGATATAATCAGTTTAAATGCAAAACTCACACTTAAGTTGACACTTTGCCACTTACACACATACAAATAAACAACTTCCTTGACACTTTCGATGGTCATAGAATTAAATACGTATATGATAATGTTGATAGTGATAATGATGTTGTGTTGGCATCATGTGGTGTTAAATGAAATAAATGTTTAAAAGATGATTTACGACTAAACGAGAGCATTTCTTAATTACCATCGCACACAATGACATTTAACATGGTACACACACACACACACACACACACACATACTCACAAATACATACACTTTTAAACGACATGTATTCACACCCAATCATTAAACGTTGTTGTAATCATTCTCTTACAACTACAATTACAACTGTTGTTAGCTGATTCTGCTGCAGCATACACCTGCCACTTTATGGCCATTTATGTCATTATTACTTTGATTATTATTACCACTATTATTATTGCTATTGCTGGTATTATTGTTGTTGTTTTTATTTTTGTATGTTCTACTTTTGTCATGTGTGACTTTGTTGCTATTACCCAGCGGGAAAAAGAAGGAGTAGGAAGGCCTTCTAGAAGGCCTCTGTACCCCTTCTTTTGGATGTACAAGGCCTTCTTGCTCCATTCCATACTCATATCTTTTTTACACACGTTGTCATTGCGGAGAAGGCCTTCCGCTCTCGCTTCTTCAGCAGGTACATAAGAAGGGTAACGGGACCAAAAAAAATTGATTTTGCTTTTGCTTGTGCAAAAAAACAATACAACAAATGTTACTCCCTTCTCATAGAAGCGAGTGTGGAAGGTGTATCTTATCTTTTATACGAAAGAGCCGAGGCCTTCTATGAGGCCTTCTTTAGCAGTTAGATAAGAATAGTAATTGAATCAAAAAATCTTTTAAGCAGGCCTTTAAAAAGGCCTGAAGTAAGAAGGTCTTCTGAGTTTTCCCGCTGGGTATTGAGTATTGTTATTATAATGACCACACACAGTTTACACCTACCTATACACATACAATACATTTTGATATAAAATAGTTTTATATTTTGTGTACAATTAGGCACACATGCATAGACGCACGATCTTTTTCACATAGATAAGTATGAGTATTGTTGTTAATGTCCTTTAATTTTCAATATTCTATAGTAAAATGTATTATAACTATTAATTTTATACGTTTATGCGAAATCAATTAATTGTACCACATGCACAATACGAGTTTAGGGGAACTCTTAAGAAAGTCCTTTTTTTGCCAAAAACCCTGCTTTTTAAGCACAAAGTAGCTTTTAATGAAAAATTCAGTGAACTCTGTTTTAAAAAACTTTTTTGGCATAAAAAGTACTCTTTCTACATAAAAGTTATATATTTACAAAAATAGTACAAATTTACTATTTTTAATTTTGCAAAAATTGCTTTTTTTAAAGAAAAGAAACCTTATTTAAAAAAAGTAGGTTTTAATAAAAATAATAACATTAAAAAAGGTACATTGTTAAAAGGAGTCGGTTGCAAACCAAAATGTTATATTTCCAAAAGTGCACCACAACTGTTCATCGTTACACTTGATGATACGTTTTTGACTTTGACTGTAAAATTATGTTTTGGAGCTCAGCCTACCTGTTTAACATAAAAAAAGTATATTTTTAACAGATATAACGTTTTACGCAAAAAGTACTATTTAACAAAAACTACGTTTTGAACATAAAGTACTTTTGAAAAAGTACCTTTTGAAAAAGTACCTTTTGAAAAAGTACCTTTTGAAAAAGTACCTTTTGAAAAAGTACCTTTTGAAAAACTACCTTTTGAAAAAGTACCTTTTGAAAAAGTACCTTTTAAAAAAGTACCTTTTGAAAAAGTACCTTTTAAAAAAGTACATTTTAAAAACATATCAGAGTAAAATACAATACAAACAAACTCAAATTAACGCAACTGCTTACGCTATTTAATGAAATCCTCCAAAGCAAACATCCTGTATCAGTAGCAGCAAATACCACTGAACAAAATTGAAACAATATTAAAACAGCTATAATACAAGCCACAGAATAGGTTTTGGGTAAAGCGAACCAAAGAAGAGAGGAATTAAAAACATTAATGAACGAAAAGAAGCTCAAAGGAAATACAGCCAACTGGATAAACAAGTAAAACGCGTCATAAGGGACGATAAAATGTATGATCAGATTTATCAAGCATGTTGATAAAAAGCTACACCCAGAACAAGCTGGTTTCAGAAGTGGTAGATCATGTGTCGATCAAATAAACACTCTAAGGATAATAATTGAGCAAGCTGTAGAAATGCTATCTCCATTATATATGCTATTTATCGATTACGAAAAAGCATTCGGCTCTACCATAGAGAATGTATATGGGCCGAACTGAAGAATATGGGTGTTCCACACAATATTATTTCTATAATACGAAGCAGCTACGCAAGTTTCTAAAGCCCTGTTCTGTTCTGTAAAATGTCTGCACCCTTTAAAAGAAAGAAACCTTAAACAATTTATAGAAAAGCAAAAGCTTAAGTGCTGTTGCTTCGAACCAACAGTTTTGGCTCAAAACGTAAAATCATGCTTTTATTTCCGCTTAAAAATAAATATCAACTGTTGAAAAGTCTTTTATTGTATTTGTAGTCGTAAAGTTTTGGCTTTTGCCATTTGCGAAGTAAAATCAATTGCGGCGTAAAATCAATGAAACAGTTCGTAATAAAACTTTTAATCAGTTTGCTTTTAAGTAGCTGCGCATTCGTCAACAGCAATTGTAAAGAGAAAAGTCGAAATAACAATCAGTCGGCTTGCTTTCATATTTAAGATAAGTGGGACGATTTTTTGTTGTTGCTACAACAAATGTCGTCACGTTATTTTGTTATTTTTTTTTAACAGCTATTTTTTGATTTTAATCGAGTATTGTACGTAAGTAGTCCCATCAAAAAAAAAAAAAATAAAAAAAAACCTGTACGATTGCAAAGACAATAAAAAAGTATTCAACAGTTGATTTTTATTTTCACAGCAGTAGCGAACGCAAGAGTTCATTTGTTGAACTTCAGACTGTAACTGCAAAGCAACAGCATTAAAATTTAAACTTTTCCTTTTCTGCATTTAGTTTTTTATTGACTGTGAACTGTTGCTTTGATTTCACTTTGCAATAGTACAAAGTAAAATCAAAATAGAACTGTATAAAAGCAAAATTTGAAAAGACTTCTTAAGACAGAAAAAAGGACTATTTTAACAAAATGTACCTATTAAACAAAAAGTAGCTTTTTAGCGAGAACTTCTTTTTGAACAAAAAGAACATTTCTAACAAAAAAAACTGTATTTTTTTTAACAAAAAGCACCTTTTAAATAAAAAGTTCCTTTTTTTAAAATTATCCTTTTAACGAAAAATACCCTTTTAACAAGAAGTATCCTTTTTAACAAAAAGTACCGTTTTTACAAAAAGTACCCTTTTAACAAAAAGTACCTTTTTAACAAGAAGTACAAGAGGTAAGCTCGATGTAAATAATGGTTATAAGCAAAAAAGTACCTTTTTACCTACTTTTAAGTACGTCCTAAAAGGTATTTGTTAAAAAAGTACCATTGGACTGCCTTACAAGGTTATGTTTCAGTAAAGTATTTTTATACCAAAAAATTTGCAGGTGGGATTTTTAGTGAAACAATTACAGACCGAATTTGACTACAATACAAATAATTTTTTTTTTTTTTTTTCAATATTTATTTATTGAATCTTCATATATTTAATATGAACTAACAATAATTAATCAAATCTTATCCTAATACTTTATTTATGTCCTGCCATTGCCAGACAAAAATGTTCTTCATCACGGGTTCTGTTCACATATATAAGTGTTTATCGCTCATCTAACTGGGTAAGTGCTGCAGTGTCTCTTCTTCTTAAGCGAGTGTGGCCGCCATGATTTAAGATATTTCGAGCTAGTGGATTTGGGTGTTGTTCAAGCCTTTTTAAATATTTTACCGCATATTTTGTAATCATAATTTTTACTAATGGCACATTGAGATCCTTATGAATGTTTGAGTTTTTAACATACCAGGGAGCGGCTGTGATTATTCGAAGAAGTTTATTTTGGCGCCTTTGAATTTTTTCGATATTAGAGGCCGAGGCAGTGCCCCATAGTTGAATACCGTAGCACCATATTGGCTTTAAGATAGAGTTGTAAAGTAGAAGCTTGCAATCGAGACTAAGGACAGAATTTCTTCCAATAAGCCAATGAATCTGAATGGCTTTCAGTTTCATTTGAGTTAATTTTGCCTCTATATGGCATTTCCACGTTAATCGCCGATCCAGATGCATACCGAGATATTTTACGTGCGAATGTTGAGGAATTATTTGTTTATTGATTGTAATAGGGGGGCAAGATTCCCGGCGCAAGGTGAATGTTATATGTACGCATTTTTGCTCATTGACCATTATCCTCCATTGTCTTAACCATATTTCTAGTTGAAATATATGATGCTGTAAGTAACGAGATGCTTCATAACGGTTTTCGTGGACGCTTAGAAATGCTGTATCGTCTGCAAATGTTGAAGTTTGGGTGTAGTTGCTTGTTGGCATGTCCGAAGTATAAATTAATTATAATAGAGGGCCCAGGATGCTGCCTTGTGGGACTCCAGCGCCAATGGGCTGAGGTGAACTTAAGAAATTTCCTTCTTTAATAATAAATTGACGACCGACTAAGTAGCTTTCTAGCAGCTTGTGTGTGTTTGCTGGTAAATTTTGCTTCAATTTATGTAATAAGCCTTCATGCCAGACTTTATCAAAAGCTTGCGAAACATCGATGAAGAGTGCTGAGCAATATTTCTTTTCTTCAAATGCTTTTCTTATGACATTTACTATTCGATGAGTCTGTTCGATTGTGCTGTGTTTTCTTCTAAATCCAAACTGATGGTTTGGAATACATCTATTTTCACTTAAAATCGGTGTTAATTTTGAAACTAATAATTTCTCAAACAGCTTTGACATATTTGATAATAAGCTAATAGGCCTATAAGACTCAACTTTTGTATGATCTTTACCTGGCTTTGGTATCATGGTAACTAAGGAAACCTTCCATTTTTGAGGATAGTATTCGAGGCGTAAAATAGCATTAAAAATAAAAAGAATAATTTTCTTTGCTATGCGAGGTAGCTCTAAAAGCATTTTATTACTGATCTTATCAATACCAGGTGCCTTCTTAGTGTTTAAGTCACAAATAGCCTTTTCGATTTCTCTTATCTCAAATCTGAAGGGTATAGCTGCTCTAGCAGCAACAGGTGGTAACTCGACCGCAATATTGTGAGATATATTTGGTGTAAATACGTTTTTTAAATGATAGACAAACAGGTTTCCTTTTTCAACATCATTTCTTGCCCAACTTCCATTTAAGTTTCTTAATGGTGGCTTAGAGACAACTGGCCTTTTGAGATTTCTAGCTGCACGCCACAATGAGTAGTCTGATTGTGGAGTTGCATCAAGTTCCTTGAGATATTTTTCCAGTGAAGCCGTTTTCTGAGTCTGCAGTAACTTTCTCAGCCTTTTTGTACAGTCTTTTAGTAATTTCTTAAGTTGAGGGGATCTGTGCAATTGCCACTCTCTACGAGCTCTCCTTTTTTCAGACAAAAGACGCTCGACATCTGAGGAATATATTTTATTATTTTTGGTTTTTTTGGGGGCAATACTGGAATGTTGTACAGCTAGTTTTAGAAAACTGTCAAAATTGACAATAGAGCGATCTATATACTCCGGTGTGTTAAGCGGAATATTTTCTGTGCAATGGGTACTAAGATATTTTTTATATTTTAACCAATTTATATGTGTAGCTGACGTCGCTATGTATCCAGAGAGAGATTCAATTCTATTGGTGTTTATTATAGTAACTATTGTAGGTGTGTGATCAGAGGATAATTCTAAGGAAGCTTCAACGTGAATCGTTTTTGTGGGGATGTTTTTAACAACGCCAAAATCGATGACATCTGGAATTTTTTGCGCATCAGCAGGCCAATATGTTGGTTGGCCACTCGCGACAACACTTAAATTCATTTTAGAGATTGTATTAAACAAAACACGACCCTTTGGTGTTATTAGTCGTGACCCCCAGAAGGTATGTTTAGCGTTATAATCGCCAGCAGCCAGGAAACAGGGCCCCAACGACTTATAATATTTATAATATTGGCTTTCTGATATTGAAAACCTAGGTGGTGAATATAAAGATGAAATTACTATGTTTCGATTTATCTCTTCAACACAAATGTTCGTTGCTTGGAGATAATCTTCACGATGATCACACATTGGGTAGTGTTTAATTCGGTTTTTTATTAAAATGGCAGAACCTCCACAAGCTCTATCTCGAGGGTCCTTGGTATGATATAGAGTATAACCATTGATTTTGAACGTATTTCTTGAGGTCAAATGAGTTTCAGAAACCATCATGACATCAATTTGTTTATTTTTAAGAAAGTATTCTAATTCATTTTTATGTTGGCGGATGCCGTTTGCGTTCCAAAAACAAATTTTTAAACAGTTCATGGCTTGTTAAGTACAGCTTGCAATAACATCGATTGCATTCTAAGAATTTCCTGCATCATATTACCCATTGTGTTTGTAAAATTATTTACTGTTTGCACTAATGTTTCCATTGTTTTTTCTAGCCGACTTAGATTAGAAACTGGAGTTACGGCATTACTTGTCGAAGCGCCTTGCATTGGTACATTGTTTGATTTTAAGACGTTGGCATAAGAGATTCTGTTACTACTAGGCTGGGGGGCCTGAAGGTCATTACTGTTTACTTGATTTGTTACCTGAGGGGGATTATTTTTCGGTCCAACCGACTGCTTGACGATAGTATATACAGGGCATCCTCTATAATTGGCAGTGTGATTGCCACCACAGGTGCTGCATTTTTTTACGTTGGGGTCGGTTTTAGACTTGTCGCAAAGAACTGTACCATGTAATTCGCCACATACTACGCAAACAGGGGGTAAGTAGCAGTATGCCTTAGTATGGCCAAATTCTTGGCAGTTCAGACATTGAACGGGACCACCTCTTTTGTGCGGCTCCTCTATAGTTACTTTTCTGTACAGAATGTATTTTAAGTTATAGATGGGATGCGTTTCATTTTTTTTAAGTTTAACGTCGCCGGGTTCAAACTCCACTCGAAAAAGTGATTGGGGAATTTTTTCTCTATTTTTAATGTTTAATACATGTTTTACCTTGAAGCCTTTTTCTTCAAGGAATGTTTTTACCTCTTCTGGGTCCACACATGAGTCAATACCCTTAATCACTACCTGAAGACCTTTACTGCTTTTCAGTTGGTATGCATAAAAATTTTTTTTAAGTGCCTCAAAGTTGCTTTTAATTTTGCGAAAATCATTCTCATGATTGATTTGTATTTTTGTTTCGTTTATACTACCACGCTTGATAGCAGCTACGTAAAACGAATTTTCATCTATAACCGATATCAAACTCTTTATGAGCTCATTAGAATTTTGCTCCCTCAGATATATCGGGGGAGGCTTGGACGATTTTATGACGTTTTGTGCTTCAGAGGATTCATCCTCCAGAATTGCAAAACGATTTTGAGAATTTATTTTATCAAAAGATGGTACTTTTGAGGCCGAAGCAACTGCTGCAGAGGTAGGGCTGCGTCCCCGTTTAAGCACTGTTATGTACCTGTCCATACCAACTTGTACTGTAGGCTTTTGAGAAGTTTTTACTTGAGTTATTGAGTTGTCCATAGCGGCTGTTTTGGGGTTAACCGTTTCATCACTTATTAAAGTTTTTTTTTTGCTCTGTGGCAACGCTTGCAGTTAATAAATTTGTTATTGTATTACGATCGACCGTATTTTTAAACAAAGAGGGTGAGAGGGAACGCGTTCGAGTAATAGGTTTAGCCGTTAAATAATTGCTATCATCGATTCTTTTTTCTACGTTTGTTTCGTCAACACTCAATGTATCATAAGCATTTCTTTCGTTATGTTTTATTGTTTTTGCATTATATGCATTCATAAGAGTTTTTTTTATATATTACTGTTTGTTTAATTGTGCTCTTCTTTTTATTTGTTGTTTAAAAAACCCCGAGAATAAAAAAAAAGAATAAAGAAAACAAGAAATGTTTTTGCTTAAAATGTATGTATGTATATGTATGTGTGTACATACATATATTTTTGTTAATTGTAATTTTTAATATTTGTATTAAAAATTTTATGTTCACTTATTAAAAATTATTTTAAAGCGTCTATTCATTCGCTGATCTTATGTTATTTAAAAAAGATAATAATATTATTATATCATAAATATACACTTATTTATGTTAAAAAAAAACCGTAAGCCGAGTTAAAAAAAACACGTCTGCATTCAACGAGCACGCAAGCAGAACTGGATACAATTAATTGTTACGGATTTGGGCGTATTAAGTGTTTTTTTTAGAGAGTATGGTAAATATGGTAAATTAAGGACCAATCTTGACGAAATTTGGCATTGTGATTTTCAGTCACATAAAATATTAGTTTTTGAAAAACAAAATTCTGCATTCTGCCATCAATTTATGCCAATTTTATAAAAGAATTATCAATTTTTTATGGTAGTTGTTTCACATTTGGATTTTAAACTATTTTCCTACTAAACCGATTTTGCTGGATTTCAAGTTGTACGAAAGTGAGCGTATTTTCAAAAGACGGCCACGCAGACGAACAAGGCTAAATACACTAAGAACTACTCAAAGACACAAACATAAATACTTTATAGCGTCTTAGTTGAATTTTAAAAGATTTCATACGTAATGACGATCATTGTGTACCCTTGTCCACCACTAGTGGTAGAGTGAATAAAAAGTACTTTTAAATAGAACGTACTTTTTTAGCCACCCCAACTGTTATTTAAAGTACATTTTAACAAAAACTAAAAAGTATCTTTTTATAAAAATAAATTTGAAGGGAACCCCTAACCTGCATTGGCAAAAATAATAAAATATTCATAAATCTCTTACATATTTGTATGAATGTACGCGTGTATCCATATTTGCTGCATGCTACAAAAATCTGTATAATTTTAATAAATTTATTTATCACCCATTAAAATGCATTAACACAACCTCAAACAGCTGCTGACGTTTCAATATGAAATTACTGGTCAAAATATTATTGTAATTATCATTACTTTAGTTACTACAGTCACTAGTATTACGAGTATTGAATGTGATTTTGTTGCTTTTTTTTGTTGCTGTGGTAGTTATTACACTCAACAACATTGTGTATACTTATATACATAAATTAAATACGTACTTTCTGAAACATGTGCGGATAATGTCTTCTTATGCATAAATCCACATTTTCGTTCAGTTAACTGCGATGAAATCTGTCAGAAACTACACAAATTACTTAAATCACACATCAAAAGGTTTTGATTAGTATGAAGTAAAATTTTGAGATTGACAGTGAATGTACGGACGCACGTACGTACACATGTTGTAAGGACATACCCATGAATTAATGTGCGAAAATGAATAGCAAAAAAAAAAAAGATTGTGCTCATTATATTCAGATTTCAATTATAAATATAACTAAAAATTTACTGTATGTGTGAGACAAATATTTTTTAATATTAAATGACAATGCTCAAGCTCGAGGTCTGTTGTTTGTTAAATTTTCTTATTTGTTTTCGATATTTCGATATTCTTCGAATATCAGTATAAAACAAAAGTACTAGTAATAAAGCACTGACATTAAAATTAACATGAAGCACAATACATGAGTAATAGTTCTTAACGTTTCAACATCAGTAACCACACTGAGTATGTTGAACATTATTGTTGTGATCTCCTCATTTCTTTGTTCACCAAATGTTTGTAACTTAGAGCACAGTTAAGAGTATATAAGGGGTGGTTCAACCATAATTCACGATATTAATTGTAAGTCACGCCTTAACGTCAAGTTTTTGCCCAACTTAATTTGACATTTCCTTGTTTCAGTGTTTGACAAATTCAGCCATTAGGAGGTACACAATCTAGCAGCAGCACGTTAAGACTGTTGAACCCTTTTACGAAAAAGGCGTTCAAATCAAAATTTCGTGAACTTCGTGATTTTTTTGGTCAGCATAATCGACCAAATGTGTCCACAATCGGGAGAATTGTCCTCAAATTTCAGCGAACCTGGTATGAAGGAAATGTCGGGCAGTACTTCTTCAAAAATGAGGTCGGCCAAGCAGTAACCGCGAATAGTTTTCGCTATCGCGAGATGATAACGAACTTCTTGTAACCAGAAATCGAGTATACGGACCTGGATGATATGTGATTTCAACAGAATGATGCCACTTGCTACACAGCCAACGAAACTATTGCTCTTTTGCGCGAGAAATTCAATGGGCGTGTTATTTCACGTCGCAGCGATGATCATGTGATTTGATTCCGTTGGACTTCTTTCTTTGGGGATATTAAAATTAAAAAGTGTACGTCAATAAGCCAAGAACAATGCAAGAGCTAAAGGGTGAGATTATTCAGCACATTAACGATATTGAACCTCAATGATGTCTCAAAGTGATTGAAAATATTGACCATCGGATAGAAGTTGCCACCGAAGCCGTAGTGAGCATTTGGCCGACATAGTTTTCATAGAGCCTTCTATTATAATAACAAAATTTAAGATAATTCTCTGAAAACTGTTTGTTTTATTTACAGTTAACATCGTGCCTTTTGGTTGGACCACCCTTTACTTTAAAATTCATTCTCTTGTTCAAGGCGAGTTCACTAGAAGGTGAAGTCAACTCTACAACAATTTTTGTGGTCCGATTGTCAAAAATACTGCTAGTAAAAAAGCTTTGTTTACATAAAAAACTATAGTTTGTATACAAACTTTGACAACTCAATCACAGGGGAAAGAACCATATGTTGAGTTGACCCCACCTTCTAGGAAATTCGACTTGCTCTTGTCTGTTGGTAAATTGATACTGTGAAGCATTTCGAGCTTGTAACGGCGTTTTTAATTATTTTCAGTTTGTTACAAGGTGAATTCAATAACAGGTGGTGCCACTGCTACAACAGTTCAAGAATAAAGGAAACAACAGAGATTTTTTGCAGTAACAAAACCAAAAGAAAATCTCTTGAACAGTCACAGTATGACATCACCTTTTACTGAATTCGCCTTGGTTTGCAATACATATAAGTACAATCTCAACAATCTCAATCTTTCTTTGTGTTTTCTTTTTTTTTTGTCGTTCCCGACTCAAAGATTTCGTTTTCTTTTCCAATACAACAATAGATTTTTCCAATTTCACGGATCAGCTTATTTGTAAGTTTGATTGAATAATTGTTGTAAGATAATGCTTTTCTTTTTTTTCTTAAGTTATTTTTATGAAATTTACAATTTACTTAAGAACAAGATTCTGTTACATTACATTCTCTGCAGTGTTAATTAAAATTATTTTCGAGTGCTTAAAAAGAAATTTACTCTTCGGTCAAAAGTTGTTGGTTTCCCTCTTATTATCATCGTATCCAAATATAATAATTCTTAATAAGATTATTTCTCTTTTGTGAATTATAATTATGGTGAAAACTATTAAACTTCTTCAAAACCTCATTAATTACACTATCCCTATTTTTAATAAATAAATCTATAATCTATAACGTTAAAATTTTCTTGAAATCTTAGCTTTTACACTATAAATCAGACATTTTTTATTGGGTCAACTTAGCCACTATTCGACGCTTAGTTTAGTAACCTTTCAAACAGGATATAGTTCATGTTAATTAAATCAGACTTTGACTCTGGAAGACGGCTGAAAGAGAAGTATACAGCGAAAAGCATGAAATGGAAGTGATGTGACAAAACTGAGCTCAAATCGGATTTAACATGCCAAAAAAAATAAGAACAAGAATTAGTTCGATTCGTTAAAAAAAAACTTTTTCAATGTCAATTTCAATCCAATATTATTCTAATGCCTTTATTCACAAAAATATTTGAAATTTAATAAATGTTTACAAAACAAATTTTCTATTAAAAATATCCATAGTAAAAGTCTGTTTAATTAAGTAATCGTTTATGAATACGAGGGTAATACTTTGTTTTATGTCCTGCCAGTGCCGGACAAAAAACTTCCCCATCACAGTTTCTGTTTACATGTTTAGCGCTCTTCTAATCGGATAAGTCCTGCAGAATCTCTTTTTCTCAAGATAGTGTGCCCGCTAGCATTTAAAATATTTCGAGTTATTGGATTTGAGTGCAATTCGAGCGATTTTAAATATTTTACTGCGTGTATTTCGCAAGTCTGAGTTTACACTATGATGAATTTCATTTAAAAATCGAGATAAAACTGAAATTTTGAACCCGACCCCCTCAGATATCGATGAAATTTTGTTCATAGCTAAATTTGATCAATACAAACAAACTCTCATTTTTAGAAATGACTGTTTCGCGATTTTTTTGGCGTGACACAGTGGGAACGTTTTCGAAAAAACGCGAAAATGGTCGAAAAGAGCTCCATTTAAACTACAATAACTCAGAATCGACTAAACCGATTTCCATGATCTTGGTATCATTAAAAAGATATTTTAACAGGCTTTATGACACGTTAAAAAAAAAAAGAAATACACTGTAAAAAAATTTATAACAAAAAAAAATTTTAACTGACGAAAAAACCAAAAAGATCAAGGGTTTTTTTACAGTGTATTAATTTTTTATAAAGGTTTATCCTTCATCTATACCATATCAAAAAATAAAAAGGGGTTCTTTTTTAGTTTTTTTTATATAATTTTTTAAGTAGTGTCACTTCTAGTAATTGCCCTTATATTTTATAAAAAAAAAAATTTTGGTAACGAAAAACCAAAAAAGATCAAGGATTTTTTACAGTGTATTACTTTTTTGGAAAGGTATTTCCTTCACCTATAACATATCCAAAAAGTAAAATGGGTTCTTTTTTATTTTTTCTTAAATAATTTTTTAAGTGGTGTCACTTCTAGTAATACGTACCGAAAGTCTTTTTTGAACTTTTTCACGTAAGTTTCCTTGTTTAACAGTAATTGAATCTTGCGATCCAGGCATCATTCGGCTAATTTCATCATCTTCATAAAATAACTTGACTGTGCTTAGAGTTTCGGTTGGTAAACTACGTCTGCACATTTTAAAAAGATTGATATCTGCAAACTTCGTTTTATTCCTTTGGATATATTTACTTTTTTTGATACAATCGTGAGATATATCATCCCCAAAACGATCTTTAATTTCTTCGTGACTCATATTGATTGGTAAGAGAGATAAAAGTTTTTGCTTTTCCAAAAGATTTGAGCTGTTCTCTATTTGATATTTGATGTTTTCCAAAATTTCCTCGTAAATGGCTTTGACGTTTTCAAGTTGCGCTGAAAAATCAGATAATGGATCAGCTCCAAGTCAATCTGCTATATTTTCGAAAATTTGCAGTGATTTTCTATTTCTGTATGCATCTTGTTTCATATATTTCCTTTTAAGAGGCGACATTTGGTTTGGTAGATGAGGAATAATCAGGCCTGTCACAGAAATCAATTCCGATCGAAAGTGGAAGTGATTTCGTATCTTGCTTCACATAAAACGAAATCACTTTCGAACGGAATTGATTTCTGTGACAGGCCTGAATATGATCATTTATATTTTCAATGACTTCCGTCCTTTCGATGTTTGCATTACAAGTTGGAAGTTCATTCAATTCTTCGCTAACTTCATTGCTAGACGTTGTTGGTAAATAATTTGAGACTTCATTCTGCTCCACGTTGGATTCATTACGACTGCGCGCTTTTCTCAGTGTATTCCGGTAAGTTTCGCAAATACGGCTACAATTAATGTTGGCGACAGCTGGAAAATATTCAATTATATTTGCAGCCTCGTTTTCATTTATTTTACGAAGCGAAGCGCAACACTTATTAGATATTTTTATGCATCTGTACTTATTGTTTGAATTCATATTCACTCAAATTTTTAAAATATACGCGTAAAAATTGTAATGGGATATCTTGGCTTCTCGAAACTGTTTATAATTATGAATTATGAATTTTTTGTTCTATATATATTTCTCTTTGACGTTTTATGGGTAAAGTAATAAATGTTTATGACAAAATAGAAAATTATTATGAAGAATACATTGATTTTTTTATTCAGAATTTTGCGGAATTACTAGAAGTGACACTACTTAAAAAATTATTTAAAAAAAAAATAAAAAAGAACCCATTTTACTTATCAAAGTTATTTACGGGAATACAAAATTTATCATTAATACGATTTCTGTATGACGTGCTAAATTCCCAATTTTTCATATTTGATAAATACACTGAAATTTATTGTTGAGGGAAAGCTAGCTTCTTTTTCTTTTTGGATATGTTATAGGTGAAGGATTAACCTTTCTAAAAAAGTAATACACTGTAAAAAATCCTTGATCTTTTTTGGTTTTTCGTTACCTAAATTTTTTTTTTTATAAAATATAAGGGCAATTACTAGAAGTGACACTACTTAAAAAATTATTTAAAAAAAAAATAAAAAAAAACCCATTTTACTTTTTGGATATGTTATAGGTGAAGGAAATACCTTTCTTAAAAAGTAATACACTGTAAAAAATCCTTGATCTTTTTTGGTTTTTCGTTACCTAAATGTTTTTTTTTTATAAAATATAAGGGCAATTACTAGAAGTGACACTACTTAAAAAATTATTTAAAAAAAAATAAAAAAGAACCCATTTTACTTTTTGGATATGTTATAGGTGAAGGAAATACCTTTCTGAAAAAGTAATACACTGTAAAAAATCCTTGATCTTTTTTGGTTTTTTGTTACCTAAAATTTTTTTTTGTTATAAAATATAAGGGCAATTACTAGAAGTGACACTACTTAAAAAATTATATAAAAAAAACTAAAAAAGAACCCATTTTTATTTTTTGATATGGTATATATGAAGGATAAACCTTTCTAAAAAATTAATACACTGTAAAAAAACCCTTGATCTTTTTGGTTTTTTCGTCAGTTCAAATTTTTTTTTGTTATAAATTTTTTTACAGTGTATTTCTTTTTTTTTTTTTAACGTGTCATAAAGCCTGTTAAAATATCTTTTTAATGATACCAAGATCATGGAAATCGGTTTAGTCGATTCTGAGTTACTGTAGTTTAAATGGAGCTCTTTTCGACCATTTTCGCGTTTTTTCGAAAACGTTCCCACTGTGTCACGCCCAAAAAATCGCAAAACAGTCATTTCTAAAAATGAGAGTTTGTTTGTATTGATCAAATTTAGCTATGAACAAAATTTCATCGATATCTGAGGGGGTCGGGTTCAGTGCATCTCGATTTTTACATGAAATTCATCCTATGCAAGTTTTCTTTCAGAAAGTCTGAGTTTATGGGTGAGAGAGGAGAGAAAAAAGCATGTTCTCTTCCCCTCTCACCAATAAACTCATACTTTCTGAAAGAAAACTTTCATAGTCTGAACCCAGACTAAAATCATAGTTTTTACCCTGGAAACACTAGACGTATGATTAATATTAAATATAAGGGGAATCAATCGTACGCCTTGTAGTATTGTTTACTACATAAATAGAAAAGTATTACAAAACAACATATTTTCAAAAAAAAAAAAAAAAAAAAAATTTGTTACTTTAACGTTTAATTCCAAATACCCCCAGCAAAAAAGTAATTTCTTTTAAAAAACGGTACAAACAAATTTTTTATACATTTGTAACATAAAGTTAATTTTTTTAGAAGAAAGTTTTTTTTTAGCAAAAAAGGAACGGTCTAATTTATAAAAATTTCTTGTTTCAGCTTTAATGCTTACAATAGTTATCAAACACTTTTTGTTTTATAAGCCATTAATAAAAAGTCAGATTTATAAACGCTTAATAGGAGTGGATTAACAATTAAACGTTTATATTACTTTTGTATTTTTATGTTGGCAACAACATGTTATTTTAATTGTAATTTTTGTAATAGTGATGCATACAACTGGGGATTAAACAATACGAGATCATACAACGAACGAATTTTAAGTGAATTTCTGTTTTGTTTTCAATTTAAAATGAATTTCTGTTTTTTTAAAACGTAATATTTTAAATAATTTTATGTTTTTTTTTTTTTTTTTTGTTAATAAAATACATACTACATATTGAAATAGAAGCGAAATATGTAAATCATTTATTAGCAATATCAAATTTTTACTGCTCAAACTCTGTTGGTTCCACAAAAGATTATACAGCTCTATGTTTAATGAATAATTTAACCAATTTTTATTATACATTTTTTATACGCAGATGATTTGAAAATAAAACCTCCTAAGTTTTAACAAAACATTTTTAGCCACATATAACTGCCAAAATATTTTAGGTTAAAATGTTTTTACCTGGAACAATGTCATTTTCCTCAATAGCAATGTTGTGAAGTACTGCTAGGGCGATAATCAATGTTTTCCCTTTTGCCAGATAAACTGTCAACCCATCTAACAAGCAGCGAAATCGTTGCTTCCAAGCCCCAAAGCAACGTTTAACAGAGTTTCTAGTGCTTATCTGTGCAGCATTATATTTGTTCTCCTTTTCATTCTGTGGTTTGGATAGTGGGGAGAATAAATAAGTCTGCAGCTTATATCCTGAGTCTCCCAACAAAATACCTTTGAACTCTCCGCTTTCAAGTTTAATAGTTGACTCATTTAAAATACGGCAGTAAATCTACAAATTGTTTTTTTAACTTCAATTTAATTTGTTATAAGCGCTTTTTTGGTAATTGCTGAAATAAATTTATAAAGTTATAAATTTAATTTCGTCGGGAGGTTTCTGGTGGACACATTTTTACAAAAAATTAGTTTTAAATCAATTCTATATAACAATAATAGCGCCCTCTTTTTTTAACATTTAATCCCTTTTTTGATAGCTCGAATATATTAAGAGATTTTGAGTTCTAGCATTGCCTGATATCTTTAATTTTACAGTTCTCTAAACATTGTTTTGCTTCTTTCGTCACTTTTTGTGCTATGAAGCAAATTTTTGATGCAAAATTTAAAATATTATTGTTTGTAATTGCTGTGCTGCATGTTCCATTCAAAGCATGTAGAACAAAACATTTTTGTTTCGTGCGGCAAACAAGTAACTAACAGACGATACAGTATGTGGTTTCTACTTTGTGTTTGCTTTAACAAATACTTTACCTATTTGAAAGACATTTTAAAATTTAAGTGTAATGAATGGTTAAAAAAGGTTTGTAATATTTGAAATAAATCTTAATAGCTTTTTATATTTTATGCAAAAAGTTATAACGACTTTAAGTTTCAACAGAAAACATATCTAGCGACCCACATTATTTTAGCAAAAAAATCTATCAAGCAGTTTATATTTAAAATTAATTCAAACACTAGTTATCGTTTTTCTAGAGAAAAAAATTTTATGCGTATTAAACTTTTTTATTAAAATAAATAAAAAGGCAAAAATGTTTAATTTTTCGTGCAATTTTTAAAATTTTATTTTAACAAACATTGAAATGTCAACTTATTAAACGCTTAAAGTAGGGTAAAGGCTACAATAAATATTTCAAATTTATGATATGTTTATTAAACGTTTAATAGGCTATTAAACATTTATAAATACTCTTTTATCGACTTTTGCTTATTAATGACTTATTAAGCTGCAATGATGCGTTTATAAATTAGACTGGAAATCTGTCTACCAAAAGTTGATAGTGAAGTAGTCTATTAGTGCGATGGTTTCAAGTTTAATTCCCACCAGAAATATATATAAATATCTTCCCAGAAGGCAATTCGTCGTCATTTCTTCCTACAACGGGCAAGAAGTCTACATTACTATTGACCGATAAATTAAGGTGGAATTGAGTTTGGAATTTTATATAAATATAGTTAATAAATAAATACCAAAAACAAAAAAAAAAATATTGTTTATGAAATAAAAAAACAATTTACAAAAAGATCAGTTTTATAATAATTTTTTAACTTATTATAAAAATTATAAAAAAGATATATTTTTATAAAAAAGTCAACTAAAAACAGTATTATTTAAGGATACTCTCTGTGAAAAGTGTACATATTTTTTTTATTTATCAAAAGTATATTTTACAGCAACAGACAGGGCTGTTGTGAAATCTGGTTGTTGTCAGAATCACAACATATTATTTGGTTTTACAGAAACAGATCTAATTGCTTTTATGTTCAAATCGGAATAGTTATCAGAATTGGGTATCAATAGAATCAGTTTTTATTGATTTTTTTTATCAGAAACAATCCGACCATATTTATGGTAACAGAATAATGGCCTGTTCATGGATTTCGAACGAAGACTTTGTTCGATTAACTTACATATAAAACAAAAACAATATATTATAATTTGTTTTTGTGTTAAACGTAATTTAAGCGAACGAAACCTTCGTTCGGAAATAGATGAACTGGCAGTTAAAGTTGTCTTTGGTTTTTTGTTAAGATTTTTGGTTAAAGCGAATAAATTTCGAGGCATTAATGTAATGAAAGTTAAATAAATTTTTAAAAACAAATAAATATTGCATTATAATTGTTTTTAACACAAATAGGAGAACATTTAAATAAAAACCGGGCACAAAAATCTTTTTTTTTTTAATTTATGGAGTAAATGAAGGTTGCGTTCAGCGCAACAAAAAACTTGCAGGACAATTATCTTGGGAGAAGTATTTTAAAAAGTTTCTTTTAAACCGTTTTAAAAGAAATTTTTTAAAAAAGTTAATTTTATTGTTTGGTTAAAAAACAAAAAAAAAATAACTTGAAAAAAGCAAAATTGCAAAAAAACATCAAATTTTTCATAAAGTTTGAACTTTTGTTCACTTTTACTCTATCATTTCTTCACTTATCTGCACAAATGACCCATGGTTATTTTAGTAATTTTATTATCTTTCACAAAAAAAAGAAAGAAAAACATCATTCGTTTAATATTATTGAAGATATTTGCATTTAAGTAACATTGAAAAACACAAATAACAGTTATTTTGGAATATCTCGAAAACTGTTCTACTTTTGACAATTCTGACATCATATCTGACTTCATATTCAGACTATTTTACATACAGATTATGTATCAGACCCATTTGGTCGCGACTTTGTTGAAAATTTGTGACACAGTGTTACATATATAAAAATAATTATCTTTTAAAAAACTTTTAAAAGCCGTTTAAAAATGTTCTTTTAAAACAAAGTTAGGAATTATACATTTTTAGAAAAATTACTTTTAATAAAAACAAGTTTTTAACCCGCTTCTTCGTCAGCGTTTCCCTTTCCTTCGTGGACATATTTCTATGGCAAAGTTTATGTTTCTAGGTTTCAACAAAAAAGTTCCAACATTTTTCATCCAAAACGGATCTGCAATCACACCCATGTTAATGAATGGAGTTGTTAAAATTGTTGAAAAGTATTCACCCAGGACCTGCACCCATAATTTTATGTTTCTTTAATTAATATTAATGTTTCTAATGGCCAACTTCACCAATTCTATTTAAATATCAATTCATATTTAAATATAATATTTCAAATGGATAATTTTCTTTTTATTTGACACGACAAACGAATTTTAAACATTAATTATTATTAAAATAAATTGGTGAATATGTTAAATAAATATTACAGGTTTTACCCATTTACTCACTTAAAAGGGCAGAATTTCAAAAAAGTGCCAAATGACTGCCCGCTTGTATCTTTTAATGAACAACAATAAGTATTAAGTTAAAAAACCGGTTTAATTAAAAAAAGTACCAGTTAGAGAACGAAAAAGTACCGGAAAGTACAGCTGTAGAGCCAAAAGGCTAAAGAAAGAAATTTAATTTCCCGTATTTCCCTTTATTTTTTTTTGGCTCCGTGCAATAACTCCCAGGTGCAATAAGTCCCAGTGCAATAACTCCCAATGAATTAAATCCCAAAATAAATGAAATAAGTCCCAAACTGGAAAAAAGAAATAAATCCCAAAAAAAATTAAATAATTTCCAAGTCTTTAATGAAACAAACCCCAACTTTTGGGAGTTATTTCATAATGAAATAACTCCTAAAGACATTAATGAAATAAGTTCCAAAAACAGCCCATCGAAAAGAAATGAAATAAGACTTAAGAAAAATGAAACAACTTCCAAAGAAATTTATTATATATGTATTCGTTTTACTTGAATATTTACATATAATGTTAAACAATTTTAAGAAATTGCAAATAATTGAAAATGAAATAACTCCCACAAAAAATTAAATAACTCCCACAGCAAATGAAATAACACCGAAGCTCAAAATAAAATGAAATAACTCCCACGTTTATTTTTCCGGGGACTTATTTCATTTGGACTTTATTTCATTATGAAATAACTCCCAGGCAAAAAATGAAATAACTTCCAAAAAAATTAAATAAAACCGAGAGAGCTGGGAGCTATTTCATAATGAAATTACTCCCACATTTGTATGAAAAATTGTTGGGTCTAATTTCATTTTTTTCTTGGGACTTATTGCACCTGGGAGTTATTGCACGGAGCCCTTTTTTTGTCCCTATTGAAGTTGTAAATATTTTAATATTGTAGAAGGAGCCCATAATTTAATACGTTTGTGTCAATAAATTGACAAAAATGTTTGAAGAAAAAGTACCAAAAATAAAAAACGATTTGCACCCCTTAAACGTTCGAATTTCGAAAAAGTACCAAATTTATATTATTTTTTAAGTTCAGAATGCGATATAATTTTATTTCTATGTTAATTGGCTTAAAAGATAGAGGGGTTGACAAAAAGATTCAAAACACTGGTTTTACCCGTTTACTTTCTAAAAGGGCCAAGTTTAAAAAGAGGTACAGATACCTGTTCGCTATTTTTTTGTGTAAAACAAAATTAAATTAAATTAAATAATAATTTTTTTTGTATCCCTTTTAGCTTAGGTTATATAAGATTATCGAATTTACCTGTTTTTACCCGTTTTTCCCCTAAAGATTCGAATTTTCAAATATCATGTCTTTGTGGCTCGATTTGGCGAGAGACCAACCTGCGGTCCAATTTCTTTTTTTATTCAGCGGTTAGGTTGTGCGATGACAATCAGTCAGTCAGTCAGTCAGTAACGTTACAATTTTATATACATATCGAGCCCTTACCGCAAAAATAGCTTAAGCGACACCATTTTCAGTTGTCGTTTTTTTTAATAAGCGAATTTGTTGACAACACTTGCATCATCTCCTAAAAAGTTATGGTCCCATAAGGCGCCGTTCCGATTTTATAGCAAAAATAATATGAGCTTAAGCGACAACCTTCATACAAAATTTTTGTTAAGAATCCTTCTCCTGTAAAATTGTGTTTTTGTCGCTTAAGCTTTTTTGCGGTAAGGACTCGATATGTGAATGCTACTTTTTAACTTGAAAAAATGTTCCAGAACAGTTAACTTTAAAATAAATAAGTGTATGTATCCAAATAAAAATAGCTTTTTTGCAACTAGGTATCTATATTTTTGGAAAAACTGTTTACAAGTTCTGTTTGAAAATGCCGTCATTTTGGCTTTTTAATTTGAATATCATCGTAATTTGATTAAATATGAAATTTATATGCATGATGAAGGTAAATTTCATGTTTTTGGCATCAGGTTTAAATTATCATAAAAATGCATCAATATTGGTTTACAAAATGTTGTAATTAAATTTACACTAATTTTCCAATAATGAGTTTTATGTGTGCGTGTGTGAGTTTTTTACTTCTTAAATGATAAAACAAGCTAATTTTACAAACTCATTTGCATTATTTCAAATGAATTCATTTGAATTAAAATAAATAAAGATTTCCCATAAAACCTGTACGATAATAACTATTTCAGCTTTGAAAGGTCATTCTTTCTACTGAAATGAATATAAGCATACGGATTTTATTGGAAAAAAATTGTACAGGTCAGTTAGATTTACGATAATTATACAATTGGGCAATAAATGAAATTGAAACATGGCAAATACTTTTGAGAATTGTGAATATTTCCTTTTGTGTGTGTTGCCAAATGCTTCATTTTGCAAAAGGGATTTAATTTTGTTGTGTTTTTTTTGTTTGTTTTGATAAATTAAAAACTGTTAATTGACCATGCTTATATTTATTAATTGATGTTTTTTTAGTAAAGTTCTTTTTTAATGCCTTTTAATTATGTTAAGTGCTTTTTGTTGTTGCAAAATCATTGCCGCCACATAAAAAAACAAATGGTGTTGTTAATTTATGTAGTTTTTTTTTCGTTTATTTATCTGCTGATATAAAAAAATGTCTACAGAGTTGATTTAAAAAATGATGTCGTTTTTAATTTGGTTTGAACACATCTGGGTTTTTCATTATGAATATTATGCTACAGAGAAGTAATAAATATTTTTTTAAAAATATATGGCACAATGGGATTCGATAAAAAAAATATTGGCGTAAAGCATGATAATAATTCTATGGCAAAAAGGAAAAAAGTGCTTAAGTTGACTTAAAATAAATGCAAGTTAAAAGCACCTTTGAGATGTTCACTTTTAAAAAACACATGGGCAAAGTTTCAATTATTTCGTACGATTTTCCGAAAGTTATAGCAAAGTAACTTTCTGCTTATCTTTTTTCAATGTGCAATTTAATTTCGAATAAAAGCTTAAGATTAATTCCTTTCTGTGGCCTTAGTTATGTTTAAAAAAAAAAACTAGAAAATAGACTTAAGAACTTTTCCCTGTTGCCGCGTAATAAGTACCAGGTGCAATAAGTCCTAGTTAAATTACTCAAAATGAAATAAATCCCAAAAAAAAAATTAAATAAATCCCAAATCTAAAATGAAACAAACACCAACTTTTTGGCGATATTCTATAATTAAATAACTGCCAAAGAAATTAATGAAATATTTCCCAAAAGCAGTCCGACGAAAATGAATGAAATAAGGCCCCCAAAAAAAATTAAGGAACTTCAAGACGGGACTTCGGTTGGGCGCAGGGATTTTATCCTCTATGCTGTAACAAACACCGGCTTCGCTAAGTCTGAGTTCATACGGCTCTTTCTTTATTGAAAAGATTGCTACTTTATAGGCGAGAGGGGCGAGGGGAAAAGAAACGAGTACACACATGCCTGTACTGTCTTTACGTTTTGCTTTCTTATTCGTTGTTTAATTTTGTTTTTGTTTTCATACGCACGACTATACAAAATAAAAACATGGCGTCGACATGACATGAATCATTTGAACACCAATTCATTTTCAAAGAAGAAAAAGGAAAAATATTTTCAATAAAGAAAGAGCCGTATGAACTCAGACTAATTAAAGCTCTGAGCCTGGCCTTGAACATGGCCGAAGGTCGGCTATGCAGAAAAGTTTAAGTTTGCGATTCTGGATTTTGAAATTTGGGATTTTGAAATTCGGGATTTTCGAATTCGGGATTTAAAGTTTTAGGTATATGACCCCAACCCAAATAAGTATTTATGTTTTAAAATAATTTCTACTTGAATATTTACATATCCGGTAATTTACCAAAAAACGAACAAATGGGAAATGTTAAATTTACAAATAATTGAAAGTGGAATAACTTCCACAAAAAAATAAATAACTTCCACAGCAAATCAAATAATTTATAATTTATAATTTATTTATTAAATTTCAGTAGCCTAGCCTATTGGCCATAATCGGCTTAAAAATTTCTACTTAATAATAGTAAAAAAAACTTTTAAAGATATAAAAAAATTTAAAAATAAATTAGTACATACATAGTACATAACAACAAAAAATAATTTATAGAAAAAATTTTAAATAATATAAGTAACATTTAAATAATAAGTTTTAATTAAGAGGTCAATCAAATTGCACAAAAGTTAAAAGCAAAACCCAAAAATTCCAAAAAATCTAAAATACATAAGGATATTAATAAAAATGTCAGACAAAAGTCCTACTTTATATCCATTAAAAAAAAAAAAAAATAATAATAATAATTCTCATGTTATATTATTTTGGGTATAACACCGCGTTACAAAAACGAGCTTTGTTATGTCCTATGAACCAAATATACTTTTTCGGAAAGGGGAGAAAAAATAAAAATACACGTGTATAAAAGTACACGTCAGAATTTGTTTGTCCGTCTGTCCGCCTGTGTGAAAGACTTTGGATCGATTTTTAACACGTATTCCCTTTTTCCGGCTCGTGGAAATGTCTGTATTACGTCAATTTTTTTAAAACATAGATTTTTATCAATTCTCAGATTTTCCTGATTTTTTTTTTTTTTTTTTTTTAAATGGTTATCGGATTTTTTTTTTAACGGTTTCAGTTCGTTAAAAAATCGATTTTTTTTATTAATTTTGTTATATTAAAATTAAAAATTGTTACATTAAAAATTTCAATGCTTTTAAAGAAACTTAGGCCTTTTATTTTTGCGTTTGTAAGCATTTGTGTCAGTATCGCGACAAATAGACCAACAGTATTCGCCAAGCACATGCGTAATGTCTTCTCCTTTAAAGTGCTTTTCAATAGCCGCAATGTCCTGACGGAACCTTTCGCCATGCTCATCGCTACAAGCTGCTTAATCATTAGGTAAAAAATATAAATGATTGTGAAGGAAATGAATCTTTAGCGACATTAATTTGCCCATTTCGCCATATGCCGAAATCATTTCTGCGAAGAAACTGCTCAATAACGGCAACTGTGCCTTTCCATGCACGTTGTTCGATAGCATTCAATTTTGATTAAAACTCATAACTTGCAACTATTTTTTTTATCTGCGGACCATTGAAACACCTTAAATCATACACATCATTAAAAAAAAAAAAAAATAAAGTTACTAAATGACTTCTTAAAAAAATACCTGCATGAATCTTTGCGCCGCTCAATTTCGGAAAAATTTTGCGCAAACTTGCAATCGCACCTATTTCAAGTAGTGTCAAAGCCAGCATTATCGATGCTGCTGTGAAGTTTATTTTTCAAAGAAAAATTATTTAAGTCTTACACTTCTAAATTTTAAACTAACAAAACAATTTTTATTTTTAATTTAAATTCTTACCTGTCAAACGATTCACCGTGCGACATGTATAACTTTTATAAGCATCATTTGGCCCGGCATTGTTAATATACAATTCACCATTCGATAAAATGGTATATTTGCCACCAATGTCCGTATTCGGATACAAATGCATGCCCGTATCCTGTACCCAGGCAGTGACCATAACAAACTCTGACATATAACTTGGCACCTGGAAGTAGAAAACAATCACAGTAAAGTAATAAAAAAAGTAGAAGTAGTGGAAGAAAGAGAAGGGAAAAGGAAGAGAGTGTAACAAAGCTTTCTCTAAAACCCAGACGTTCTGATGTTTGTAATTCTGTAACATTTCAATCAATTTATAAATAATGAAAATGGATTACAAAATACCAGTCAAGTAATGGGTTCTTAAACGACGATTAAATACTTTATAAGTTCTTAGGTTATTTATAAAATAATTAGCTAATTGTTTTAAGTACTACGGATAGAATCAATTCTTATATTCTAGGTAATCCAAAGAAGAATCAATACCAGGTAGAATTAACTTAGTCCACCATACATTACTTAGGAATAAGTTAGTTGTAAGTGGTTTCAAATGTACCTTTTTGAAGATTTTTAATAAAACTTTTTAATTAAAAAACATTATTAAAGTTAAGGAGTCAAAATATTTGAGCAAAAAGTTTTGTCATGTTTAGTAACCGAACTGCTGGGCTAAATGCGGTCAAAGTAACATTTAAATGAATGTGTGTTTAAAAAAAAAAACAGCATTAGAAACTGGATATTACGGAATATTCAATTATTTAAATAACTTTTAATGTGGGTTGGGTTTTAGCAAGAAATAAAATTCAATAAAAGGAAAATGAAGCCAACAATAAAATCACAATTGTATAGAAAACCAAATAATCATTTCAAAAGGGAAAGCAACTGTCAACATGTTAAACAAATTGACAGTTGGAAAAAAACCATACAAATGTTAAAAAAAAAAAATGAAAGTAAAGTTACAAATTTGATTCAAAATCTAAAAAAAGAAAGAGAAGTGAAAGATTTGTCCTGTCAAATATAAAATTGTTTACAAAATAATTTTGTTGAAATTGTTTAAAGTTTATTTTTCTTTTTGGGGTTTAAGCTTTGTTCTTAATGGAAGAAACAATTTCGTTTTTTCTTCTATCTTCCTTAAGTATTTCATATATTTTCCTTTAATTTTTCGAACAAAAATGTAACTAAAGTTTTTTAAAAAAAGTTAAGTCAACTTCTAATTCAACAAGAGTCTGTATGAAAATGACGTTTAATTTACTTTTATTTACTTTTGAATGAAAATTTTAACAAAATGTTTTAGAAAATAATAATTAATATATAATATTGTTGTGATCGAAATTTGCAAACGGTTTCTTAATGCAAAATGTGTGAGTTTGTGAAAACAATTCCCAGCGGGAAAACTCAGAAGACCTTCTTACTTCAGGCCTTTTTAAAGGCATGCTTAAAAGATTTTTTGATTCAATTACTATTCTTATCTAATTGCTAAAGAAGGCCTCATAGAAGGCCTCGGCTCTTTCATATAAAAGATAAGATACACCTACCACACTCACTTCTATGAGAAGGGAGTAACATTTTTTGTATTGTTTTTTTGCACAAGCCCGTTCCCGTTACCCTTCTTATGTACCTGCTGAAGAAGTGATAGCGGAAGGCCTTCTCTGCAATGGCAACGTGTGTAAAAAATATATAAGTATGGAATGGAGCAAGAAGGCCTTGTACATCCAAAAGAAGGGGTGGAGAGGCCTTCTAGAAGGCCTTCCAACTCCTTTTTCCCGCTGGGTTGTTGCTGTATTTTCAACACCAGTGAAGATGTTGCTGTCAATTGTGAACGAAGCTTTAACTTATTTCCAAATAATTTTATTTGAAACCGAATTTTTAATTCAAATTTTAATATTTTTGTTCTATTAAAAAAACGTCTTTTTATTATGATACAAAAAAAATGGCAAAAAAAAAATATATATATATATATATATATTATTTCTGTTTAAAGGCCTATTTCACAAATTCTATTTAAATATTAATTTATGGGTATTAATCCAAATTTTGATACTTTAATTAGGCTAAAGTTCATCAAATTTAATTTTCATTAAATTATTTTTATGAAGAAAGGAATTTTACAACATGAAATTAATTAAAATTTATTGATAATTTTTTTTCCTCAATCTTGACTGACAAGAAAACTCTCCGGCATCTATTAATGTAGGTAATAACAACTATGCCATTGTCAACGAATTTTGTTATTTGGGTAGCATGATTACCGCTGATGGAGGTACTGAGATTGACGTGGAAGCAAAAATCAGTAGAGCTAGAGCAGCATTTGGAATTCTAGCACCAATATGGCAAAACAACAACATTAGTCTTCGAACAAAACTGCGAATTTTTTAATCCAATGTAAAATCAGTTCTTTTGTACGGATGCACAACATGAAAGGTGACCAGCATAATTACAAGTCGTTTGCAAACATTCGTCAATCGCTGCCTCAGACGAATACTTCGAATCTTTTGGCCAAATATTATATCGAATATTGAGCTACTTCGTAAATCAAATCAGATAGATGTGGCTACTGAGATTCGAAAACGAAAATGGCAATGGATTGGTCACACACTTCGACGTCCAGATGAGAATATCGCCAAGCATGCGTTATGTTGGAACCCGTTTCATCAAGCAGGACGAAGTGTTGGAAGGCCTAAAATTACTTGGAGACGTTCCACCGAAGCCGAAATGAGATCTGTGGGTTTAACATGGAACGAAGCTAGAAATGTAGCCCAAAACCGAGTACGGTGGAGAACGACTATTGTTGGCGCCCTATGCTCCAATGGGAGTTAAAGGAACATATATATATAATATATATAATCTTGACTGCCGCTGGGCTCGAACCCAGGCTTTTTTCAAAATTCGTTTTTTATGTTAAACAAAAATAAAATTACATCAAATTTTAAAAGTGGAAAACAATTCTGTTGATCATACGAATCTTCATTCAAAAACCATTTTTGTTTTGTATTATAAACGAAATTTTTTTTGATTTGTTTTTTGTTTTATTATATGGTAATATTGATTTTTTCACCGAGTTTTTCTCAAAACTGTTTTGCTTTCTTATCTCGACTTAAGATGTTTTAACAAAATACCACAGATATTTAAATATGAATTGATATTTAAATATAATTGGTGAAATTGGTCCTTAGTCAAGTAATGATTTTTTTTTTTTATTAAAAACTAAATTAAACACAACAAAAGAAACAACAAAAAATTCGGTATATAATACAAAAATGCGGAATTCACTACAGATTGCTTGTCTTTTACAAACCTCGTTAATACGCATTTTGTATTTGCAAATAAAAGTGAAAGGAGTTGCCGTATAACATTTTTATTGTAATTTAATAAGTTTCGAAAACAATTTGCAAATAACCCAGGGTCTCCTCGCAGCAATATTTATTTCGGCAAATGTCAAATTTGATTGCTCCATTAAATTTGCAATGTGTGGACCGCATATTGCCATGAGTGGCAATCCATTGTGCAATGATTGCTCTTCTGATTGCTAAGCAATCTGCTGAGAAATCAGTTCTTATTTATCTGAAATTTCATTTCTCTGTACGTTTGTTAATGGCAAAGCCATTTCACGTGTTCTCCAGCAATATAATCCGCAATTAATGCGTCATTGCTCTGCCGACGTTATTGCTAATGTGAAGTAAAAAAATTGCTACGTGGATACACAGCGTAATTCTCTGAAAATTTCGTACGTGTTAAGTAAGTAACACTCTAATAAAACTCTTTAAGTTTTAGCCGTCAAGTCTTGAGTTTTTAGGAGAGATAGCAAAACAAATAGCAGTCTTTTTTCCCTTCCCTTCTCTCCTAAAAGCTTAAGACTTGAAGAGTGTGAACCAGCATTAACAACAAAAAAGTAAAAACATTTCTTACTAACACAACCATAAAGCTAAATTTATTTTTAATCAGTGTTGCCACTTCGTGGGTAATTTCTTTTAGGTGCAATTTAAAATTCTGTCGTTTTAAAAATTATACTAAAAACAGCAAAGAACTTTATAATCTAGTAGTTACGCAATATAAATCAAGATTTGATTGCAGTGATAAAATTTATGCTATTTCAGATATTGTTGATTCAGAAACAGCACAGTTTTCTTAACCCAAGTAACTGTTGAGTGATTTATAACCCGAAGCTAATTACAAAAATGTTGCTTACTAAAGAGGATAAACAAAGGAACGCCAATGCACATTTTGGACCTTCCCAAGATTTTTGCCACCAAACGTGGGTGAAAGTAGATTTCTAATTTTTAGTTTTTATTTATTTATTTTATTGATTTTTGCTTATGTTTTCAATGTTATTTTTGTCAATTTATTTTAAACTCCTCTATGAATCTTTATATTAGTCCTAATACAGGTAACTAGGGCGTGGAATGGTTGCACAAATTTCAAATATGCTTGAAAAAGTAATAATGTATACATTTATTAGTTTAAGAAAAACTGACAAAACAATTTCACACTTACTTTTTTCAACAAACATTTATATATTATGCGAATTTATTTGCATTCTTAAATATTGTATGATAAAATATGCAAAAAAACAAAACCAAAAAAAAAAAAAAAAAAAAAAAAAAACCAATCCGTGCCATGGCTCAGCAAAAAGTTCTAACATAACATGAAAATTAAGTGTTTTTGTTGTTTCTTCATACAACAAGCAAATTGTTTTTTAACAACTTGATTGGCGTTGTTGGATTGTCTACAACAAACTTTCATAAGTTATATGACATTAAAACGCTCACTTTGTAATTTTAATCCAAGAGTGGCACTCCAACGAAAATTTTAATTAAAGTTTTACTTGGGATTCAAAAAATTGATTAAAAAGGTTTCGTTCAAATGTGCTAAATTCCCATTCCATTCTATTGATAAACTGAAATTTATTGTTGATGCGCATTTCACTGGTTGCTTAGGCCAGATCGTCAAGAAACTTCATCCAAAAATTTTAGAAAAACTAAAGATATTAAACTAAACAAAACTGTTAAGCGAATAAGAATTATAAGCCCCAGTTTCACTTGTTACAATATCAAAGCTTAAACAAAAACAACAACAATAAACAGTGAGCTTATCTTTTCTTACAGTCCCAACTACAATTGGTTGATTTTTTTGTCAACTCTAAATGTAGTTGTAAGTGGGTAAAGGAAAACCAAAAATAAAAACAAATTACTTTATTTTATTTTGCCAGTTCAGTTTTATTAACACTGCCACATGCATATTTATAATCAAAGTTTTTCTTGGGATTCAAAAAATTAATTAAAAAGGTTTCGTTTAAATGTGCTAAATTCCCATTTCATACCATTGATAAACTGAAATTTTAAAATTTTGAAATTTTAATCTTTTTTTAGTTGATTTAAGAATTTTGTACTATTTTTTTAAAGAAATTCCGGGATTGCTTTTCGAAAGTAACCCCATTTATGATTGTTTTAAGAAAGTTTTAGTGTTATTCGTACTTAAGTTTTAAAGTACGACTCGTACTTAAAGCTAGTAAAAAAACTCAATTTATCCCAAATGTTTTTTTCAGTGCATAAATTGATATTATAAAAAGGTTTTATAACTTGTTTGGAATCAACCATAACCATATAATATGTTTGTCATTTCATGTGAAAATTTTTAAAAGACATCTTAAGGCAAATTTAAAAAAGTTTAAATAAAATGTTGTTAATCATACGAATTTTCATTCAAAAAACATTTTTGTTTACGTTTTTAAAATTTTATATTATAAACAAAATTTTTCTTTAATTTTGGTTTTTTTTTATTATTTAATATAATAAACCTTTTTCCCCGAGTTTTTTTTTGAAGTTTTTGCTATCTTATCTCGACTTAAAATGTTTTGTCAAAATGCCACAGATATATATTCTGGGTTCTTGAGTAGTTCTAAGGCGATTTAGTCATGTCTGTGTGTCTATTTAAACACGCTCTTTTTCAAGCAACTCAAAAGAATTTAACAATATAACTTGTTTATTCATAATTTTGTTGACGGTGGCAATAATATATTTAAAGTAACTTAAGTACTTTAACAATTTTTTTTGTTAGAAATAGATTTGTTGAATGTATTTTTTTCAAAGATTTATATTTATATACGAGTATGTATGGTTCTGTGGAAGAACCAGAACCGCTTTATTCGAAAATTTTCGAAAATTAATTAACTACACAGAAAAAAATGTTGTACCAGTAAACGCATTAATCAAAAATAAAATTAGTTTTAATTAAAAATTTAATCAAGTTTATTAAACGTTTAATCAAGTCAATTAAACGTTTAATTAAGTGAATTAAACGTTTAATTGATATTATTAATTTGTTTACTAGTGCAAATTAATATTGTCAATTAAACGTTTAATACACTTGATTAAACGCTTAATTCACTTGATTAAACGTTTAATTCACTTGATTAAATTTTTAATTAAAACTGATTTTATTTTTGATTAATGCGTTTACTGGTGCAAAATTTTTTTCTGTGTACTTATGGAAACCATGAAATCAAAATTTCCTGTATTCCAACATGTTTTCCATTAATATCCAAACAAAAAACTTAAAAATCCAATTAATGGTAATTTTCTATGGATTAAAAAAAATCCAAGAATTTAATGCATTTTTCTTAAGATTAACCCCCAATTTCACCAACTTCAGTTATAATTAACTATCAGTTATAGCTGTCAATACACATTGTTAACTGGAAGTTAAAGTAATATTTAGTTTCAACTGAGCTTGGTTAAATCGAGGGTAAATTGAATTAACAAAGTTTTTGTAAAGAACAATTTAATTTAGAAAGAAACATCTTTAATTTTTGCGAAGTGAACGGTAGCAACTTTCTTACAAAAAAAGAAAAAAAAAAATAAAATCTTTAATAAATTTAACATTTTTAAAAAATTTTTGCTTTTTTTCTGTGATACATGTAGATTTTATTTTTTTCACGCTCAGAAAAAACAAACGACAAACTGGAGTAATCAAAAAGAAAAATTGAAATATAACTTACTTGACATTTCAAAACCGCTGTATTTCCAGCCATCACATATTCGTCATGTACTTGTACTGTATACTTTTGGTTAACAACTGTAATGAGGAAAAAAAATGAAAGAAGAATATTTAATAAAAATGTAAATTACACTTTTTAAAGAAAATTTTAATTTAATTTATTTTAATTTTTGAATATAATTCCATATTAGTAAAATACATGTGGGATCATTAGCTTTTGAATCTGCTTTAAACTATTTTAATATTCCGGTAGCAACACTTTTAAACTGTACAAACTACTGATGGTGCACAATAGGGATGGGCAAATTCAAAACTTTTATCGATATATATCGAGTCGATATTTTTTAAGAGTATCGTTATTTATTATTTAAAAATATCGATATATCGAACGTTTTTTGCTGAACCTATTACCAAATTAAAAAATTTAGTATACCTTTGTACATACATACATATTTATACATATTTATTGTTACTTTTTATTTAAAAAAAATAATAGGAAAAAAAAAAAATTCAATCAAAACAAAAAATTCATTTATAACAAAAACAAAAGGGAAGAATACAAAAAAAACCATATGAAATCTAAAAAAAAGTATATTTCGAAAATTTTAAATGGAAGTAAATAAGTCATGGAAGTACCAACTTAAGCTTCGTACAGACGATGGTCAGATCTTACAATGTTGTCATTTTTCTGACAATGGTGCCATTGTCAGATGCATTAATTTAACACATCTGCCAAATGAAAATAGCGTACAATGTTCACACAGTTGCAAGACATTTTTAGTCAATTTTAATGACAACATTGTAAGATCTGACCATCGTCTGTTCGAAGCTTAACCTTAAAATTTGAATTGCACCCCAAAACTACCAACTTTAACTGGAAATGTTTTGTGTGAAAGCTTGTTGTACTCGTGTCGGTGTGAAAGCACAAAAGCTCTTTTTTTAAAGCTTGCCCATTGGGCATATGAGCGGTGGTAACTTTTTTAAACGAAGGAGAAAAAAAATTATATAAATTTGGAGTAAAGTGGTTTAAACAACGAACTGTTTTGGGACAAATAATGCTGCGTAAAAAAATAGAATTTACAACTGAAAATTATTTTAATGATTCCTCTCCAACGTCTTCGCTTTGCAAAGTTTTCGCTGAAATGATTACATTAAGCACTAGACACTACAAAATGTTTGACAAATACTCAACACATCTGCCAAATATTGAATATTTTTAAATATTTCTACAATAATGCTTTAAATGTTTGTCCAAACAGCAAACACTTTAATAACAAACACAAAATATTTTTCATACGTAAAATTTTGCCATGTTTGCTAAAATCTAGTTTACACTACCTCACAAGTCTTACGTATTCCATAATACTTTGTGAGATAGAAATCTAATGAGTTTTGTTGCGACTGTCAAAAAATCTAATTCAACATAACAGTTTGTGTTCACACCATCGCACAAAGTATAAACACTAACACATGAAATAAAATGCAACCCTGGTCCAATGAAAAGTATTATTGTTTAGAAATTTTTCAAAAAACTGTGAAGTCGTATGGGATGTTAAACTTTTTTTCATAATACTTGTCATTTTCATCACAAATGCATTCCTACTATCAGACTTTTACATATTACTTGAGTTTTTGACATGTATTAATACAACGTTTAATTGTGTAAACTGGCCTTAAGCAGTTTGTGTGTTATATTTTGCCCTTAAGATTGTTGTAAAGCTTAAAAAAGAGCTTGTAAAATCTTTGAGAGTTGCTTAAGAAGCAATTAAAAAACGTTTGCAAGGAAAGGAAAGAAAATTACACGCAGAGAAAAAACATGGTTACAGTATGGTTAAAAAAACATATTATTTTTCTATTTAACAATAAAGTGTTTACCTCCCTTGAAACTTCAAATATGGTCGAAAATAAGAATATAATGTTTTAATAAAATAAAGCAACAACAATGCACTTAAACATATTATGATTACCTTAACCATATTATTATTACGGCAACCATATTATAATAAAATGTATCCATCCAAAAGCTTTAACCATATTATGATTGCCTCCAAACATGTTATGGTTAATATTTAATAACAATATTATGTTCAAAATTATAACATTTTAAATCATTGTATGTTTAATTTTTAATTTAAAATAATATGTTTAAAAAGCAACAGCATTCTGGTCGTTTGCATTTTATTTGGTTTGCTTAAAATTCTCATTCATTTTATCTTAATTATTGATTAAAATACATAAATTTACGTAGTAGAATGAACTAGTAGAACGGAAAAAATGGTAATGAAGGTGGTCACAGGCTGGAATATTTTTTATACAAACAAATTTGAAAACATGGATGAAATAAATAACCATAATATGGTTAGCATTGACCATATTATTGTTAATTCTGACCATAATAAGATACTTTTTTCCAAATTCTGGGAAATGTTGACCATATTATGATTATTTTTGACCATATTATGGTTGGTTTTAAACATAATTTGGTTAGTTTTGATCATATTATGTTTGACTTCTGGCAAATTTTTGTTAATTTTAACCATATTTAAACATAATATGGTTATCTGCAAACATAAACAATGTTAAAACTCAACCATAGTATGTTGATCTTAGGATATGGTTATCTCCAACGATATTTTTTTTCTACGTGTAGGTACCACACCAATTGAAATGCTGCTTGAATGCCATTAAAAGCAGTAATTTATGCATCGAATCATTAGTGGGGATACAAAATAGTTCTATTACGACAACCGGAAGTGCAATATATCATACTTGAAGTTCGTTGATTAAGCCCAATCTAATCTTTTTCAAAAGCGTTCCATTTATTATAAATGGCTTAGACCGGGCCAGGCGAACACAGGGGATGTATACCCAACACAACTCATGTGCGTGAAGGAAGAATTGGCGTTCAAATGGCAAATTGGTAACATGTTGCCAGACCAGTAAAAACTATTTTTGAAAGTAGTTTTTTCGATCGATACAGAATAATTCCTCTAGAAAACACCATCTTAGAACAGCGTACCCGAAACGAGCTCGAATAATTTTTGGCTTTCAAAACTGGAAATTTTTTTTTGTGCGAAATCGATACATTATAACAAAGAAGGGAAAATTCACGATGATATGTTCAAAAAATTCAAATTGTAACAATAATTCACATTAAATTTGCCAACTATATAAAATAATAATAAGCGAAAAAGTAATTTAAAAGTTATTTGTGTTGATGCAATGAAAAAGTCTTTTATTAAACTTTTTTAATTTTTTGGTTAGTTAGGGCCATTTGCTTTTTATATAACGATATGTGTGTATAAGTACATGTTGGCACAAAAATTGTCATCCAAATTTCTTTGAATGTAATTTTTTAAATAAATCGAATCACTAAAACTAGAGTTTAGGCGACCCGGAAGTGTAGTCCTAAGAATTTCGGTTGTAGGTCTTGTAGTATGCGCCATTTCTTCATTCCGTTAGAACCACATGTTCTCCAATCTCAATAGCTCCAGTTAAGGTATAAAAAAGCCGTTTAGCCTTTGGCTTTGTAGCATTCGCGGTTTCGAAAAGATATGGCCCGAAGACGTATCCAGCGTAAACACCACACCACCGATTTTTTGTGACCCAAAAGCTACAACTCTGCTTATTTTCATATCCCCAGAGATGGAAATGTGCATTGTCACTCATGGTGATTTTCGATACAAATTTTTAAAAAAATAATCGAAACAATTATTCCGCCTTCTTGAGGAGAATAGCGTTACATTTCTTATTGGCTTTTTGTACTTCTGTTAACTTCACAAAAACGCCCATTTGCAAAAATTACAGCATCTTCCAAAAGAGCGAAGACTATTACGCAAAATTGTATGTATAATAAAAAAATTTTTTAAAAATTTAAATAATATTTCGAACTAAAGTTATATAAAATAAAATTCATAGAATTTTAGATACTTTCGCTAAATTAAATATGTCAGCTTTATTATATTTTTAGTCATTTATTTTAAACATAATAAAAATAATAGTTTTAACAACAAAATAGGAAACAATGGCTGGCAATTGTTCGAAATAAAAATTAAAAAAAAAAAAATGCTTGTACAATTTATTTAAAAAATTTCATTAAATACGTGTTTGTTATTCAAAAATTCGTGCATAGAATATATCTAGATACTTAGTACACATTGTACTCCAAAGTACTTAAATACTTTTTTTTGTTGTAGTTATAACTATATTTTGTACACCATTGAATTGAATTCTTTTGTAAGCATCTTTTTGTTGGGTGTGGGGGGTGGGGGGTGTAATTATTGGCGCAGGTAGTGCTTCTGAAGTCCATTGTTATTTGGAAATAAAACTTTCAGAATAAGAGGAGGAATTTATATGCAAATGCATGTTTTTTTGGCAAACATTTTTTAAGTGTTTCCATGTGGTTACACAATTAACAAAAAAAGAAAAACGTTTATACTTATTATGGTTACTACAACCATTGTTTTGTAATCAATACGATATAATAATTACTATTTTTTTATATAATAATATTAAATAATATCATACACGCAGAAAAATGTAAAGTTCAAAGAACCATATTGTGGCCAGATTTATTTAAATGTTTGCCCTGGTAGGCTCGCAGGTAATGGAGCAGTCTATTAGTGAGAGGGTTGCAGGTTCGATTACCGCCGGGGACACTGGTATCTTTCACTACAAAAGGCTCCGTTTCAACTGGAATTTTGCTTAATACTGGTTCACACTCTTCAAGTTTAAACCACCAATTCTTGAGTTTTTAGGAGAGATGAAAACAAATGGCATTCTCTTTTCCATTCCTTTTCTTTTCCTCTCTCTCCTAAAAACCCAAGAGTGTGCATCAGCACTAACTTAAGTTGGAATATTATTTTAATTGTCGCTCCGTAGCCATTATCGACATTATATTGAAATCGGTATCGATGAAGCCTTGAAATATCAATCAACTTTTTACAATAATAAATTAATATTTTTAATAATTTTAATTAGGCTTAAGTTCATTAAATTTAATTTTCATTAAATTATTTTTTTGAAGAAAGGAATTTTACAACATGAAAATTAATTAAAATTGTTATTGATAATCTTTCATTCTTGACCGTGGCCGGGGCTCGAACCCAGGCCGGTAGGTTACCATGACATGTTTCGATCGCAACCACTCGATCTCCTCAGATGGATTTGCCGTTTTACACTCGCAGCCATCGACGACTGCTGACGTCAATAGTCAAACATAAATCCTTAAACCAAATTGTATTTTAACCTTTGGTAGATCGAAGTTTGCTTTTTTGAATGATTATCCATTTTAATTGATTTTACATGTTCTTCCTTACTTCTGTTTTTACGTACTTTTGTCAAGAATTTTTCTTGAAGTCCAAAGTACATTTTTTGTTTTTTCACGGCCACGGTCAAGAATGAAAGATTATCAATAACAATTTTAATTAATTTTCATGTTGTAGGTTTAAGCCTAATTAAAATTATTAAAAATTTGGATTAAAAACCATAAATAGTTCAACAAAATAACCACAATACTAATTATAAATTAATATTTTTAGAACATATTTTGCTTTTGAAACCATGTTTTTGTGCATGTTTTAGCCAATATGATGTGCACAAAAATCCGTCCGCCTTTAAAAATGATGCTGACAAGGAATACATACACCGATGGCTGTGTATGGAAAAAAATTATGAAAATGTTGCAGAAACAAAGGAATTTAACAAATTTTTAGTTACTGAAATCCTTTTAGAAGAACAAGCAGAAAGGAAGCAAGGATAGTTGTTTCAAACACAGTGGGACTAAGGAGAGAGCTATACAGGATAAAAGTTTGAGAATAAGAAAACAAATTATGAAATCCTTAAAATTAAAGCTTATTAAAACAAATAAATAAACCTCAATTTTAGAAACCTAAAGGATACGAGGGTGTACTCAAGTGCCTAGTGGAAAAAAGTATATCTTGAAATTGAAAGAAATAAACTCTAAGAACCAGCGTTTACAAAACTGCAGTCAAAGTAGAAGAACTGCCATTTCTTCGACTTCTCCATTTGTCATTGGCCAAAAAAAAAAAAAAACTTTTGCTTTTACTTCTAATTCATTAAATGTTAACAGTCGCTGTGAAACCAAATCAAAAAGCGAAAAATTTTAGACAAGTTTTCGTTTTTTGTTTGACAGTTTTTGGTTTCGACTGCAGTTTTGTAAGCCCTGCTTAAGAATTTTGGCAAACAGAAACCTTTTATTGGCGTAATTGAGTTCCTCTTATTTTCTTTAATTTTTAAAAATTTTGTCTTTCTTAAGTCTCTTATTAACTTTTCTCTTTATTAAAACTCTTACCGAACTTTATAAATCCTTTCCTCTTTTCTTTCTAAATCTCGTTAATTTTGTTGAAGTTATTTAGTCATTCTGCCAATTGATTTTCTAAGTTTCTCTAACAATGTCTTGTCAATTTCCCAATCATTATTTTTTTTTCTATTTTCATACAATTTCGTAAGTTTATTGTGAGATTTTTTTTCTGTTTTTTTTTTTTTTTTTTTTTGTTAAAGAAAAACTAAATGACAAAACAATTTTTTTTAAGTTTAACATGTCAATTTTGTTGAAAGATTTTAATTTAGTTGAAGAAAAAGAAGGAGTTCCAAAAAATAAAAATGAAAGAGTCTTATTTTTTTCTGAAAGCAAATTGGTAAGTTGTTAAGACTTTAATTAAAATGGAATGAAAAACAGTTTTAAAAGAACAAAAAAAGTCTCAAATGAAATTCGAAATAATTTTATTAAAAATACAGAACACTTAGAGAGTATTTAAGTTGATCGCTGGGTTCTGGATTAAAGAAGTAATCTTAGTCCGAAGGGCTATTTATTACACACAGAGAAAAAATAAAAAATTTCTGATATTAATTAAAAAATTAATTAAAATTGCACAAGTTAACAAATTAGTAGTTTCAATAAAATATTTTTTTGATATTAAAAATATTTTCTGCAGTAATTTTTAAATAAAACTGATTTTGTTTTTGATTAATGGTGCACTGGAGTTTTTTACAAAACTGCAACCATCAAAATATGATAACATTTTTTATTAACTATTTATTTTAATATATAACATTTTTCCCTTTTCACTTGTATTTCTTCCGTTTTAGCGGAAAAAATATCACACAAATTTATAAATTTACTTAAGATTTTTTGTACGTCTTGCCGACACTTTCAATATGTGCTTATGAGTCTTATGGCCTCCACCAAATCAACCTATAAAACTTAAGTTAATAAAGCGAAATAAAAGCATTAGGTAAGTGGTAGACTTTGGAAAGCTCTAACGCATTAGGCGACTCCTTAGACGTAATATGCACGAAAGCTGAGGCGAGAGTAAATGGCCCTATTTATTTTAAAGCGATAAAAACAAGCCTGCTGTTTCTCTACTCAGAGCCATCTCATATATTTTCAAGAAATAGTTCTGTTGAAAAAAAATTTTGGTTAAAAGGTACCCTTGTCACAAAAGGTCACTTTTTCATCCCAATTTTCGGAAAATTAAAAATAAGAATTTTAACAAACATTTTACACATTCGTTCATATGAAGCTATTAGCTCATTTAAAAACCCTCTTCCACTAGGCTGTAAATGAGAGTATACTTAGTTTGTCATGCCATGTGAAACTTTTTTATTAATTTCCCTGTGCTAGAAATTGATATTTTTTTCTAAACGCCAGGTAGCCGGGCACCTGGCGTATTAACCTAATTCGGGCACGCTGAATGCAGTGGTGCTAACCGTTTTTTTTGTTAAACCTTGTTTTCGAGATATACCGTTTTTTTTGAAAATGGAAGAGGTTAAACAACATATATTCGCGTAACTTAGTTTATTGAAATTACTAAAAAACCGAAGTTCCGCAATTAAATTGCCTTTAAGTAAAAATTTTTAATATGCACAGTAGGGGTGGAATAGTGAACGACTTTTTGATTTCGATGCGCTTGATCCCCCAATTCTGTGAAGTTTGTAAAAAAACCGCATGAGCCATAAAATTAGTTGGGTGGGATTGGGGTAAATCGCTTCTCATCGGGGTCAAAGCTAAGGGAAAACGATACAAAAGCCAAAAAAGCTTCACAACTGTCCCTGAGGCGCTCCTAGAGGGGTAAAATGTAAGACTGACTCCCACTAATATTTCCCCCCCTACATTTTTTATTAACATACTAACCCCTTATCTGTGCTTCTTAAGGGGGCTCCCATACTAAATATTTTTTTTTTTATAAAATTACCCGCCACCGCCCTAACTAGCCGCAAAGTGCCCCTAGAGGAGTCAAATATATGACGGACCCCCAGAACTTACCTAGTCTCCATCTTTAATCATTAGGGTGGTCCCCATACAAAAATTTCGAAAATGGAGGAGTTGCACAACATATGTTCGCATAACTCAAAAACGCTTTAGCTTATTGAAAAAACTAAAAAAACCGAAGTCATATATTTGACTCCTCTATGGGTACTCGGTGGCGGTAATTTTTATATAAAATAATATTTTGTATGGGAGCTCCCTTAAGGAGCACAGATAGGGGGTTAGTATGTTAATACAAAATGTGGGGGGGGGGAAATATTATTGGGAGTCAGTCTTACATTTTACCCCTCTAGGAGCAACTCTGGGTCAGTTGTGAAGCTTTTTTTGGTTTTTGTATCGTTTTCCCCTAGTTTTGGCCCCGATGAGGAGCCATTTACCTCCATTCACAAAATTTGGGATTTTAGCGTATCGAAATCTTGCTGCTTAGGATTCCCATATAACGCTATTTCATCTTTAATGCGCATTCGTTTTAGAAACATATTTTCTTTTTGGCGAAAATAATATAATTTTTTTTTGCAACATTTCGAAATTTTTGTTTGTTAAAAATTCATACAAAATTGGCAAATTTGCTTCTAATTTTTTCTAGACAACATAAAAATACCAAGTTACAAACAAAACAGGCCATAAATGATTCAAATCTGTTAACAACTTTTGGTTTTATTCACAAAAGACGAAAATTTTTAACTAATTTAAGAATTTTATAAAACGCAACATTTATATGGGAGCGCCCCTAAGAAGTGGTGATAAAGGGCAAGTATGTCTCTAGAAAATGTTAAGAACAAAAAACTAATTGAGCTCGGACAAACATTTTTTCCCACTAGGGGCGACTCCTCGGCATTTATGGGACTTTTTCTTCAAAATATTTCTAGTTTGTCTTGATCATTTTGTATGGGAGCCTCCTTTAGGAATGGAGATTGCGGGTAGGATTGTTAAAAATAAATGATGGAGATGAAAAATAAAGTGGTGTTAGTCATACATATGCCCCATCTAGGAGCATCGTACGTGCTGCAGGGAGCAAATTTCAACCATACAAATATGGCGTCTTAATAAAATTCCTAAATTTGGCCCCTGCAGGGCGTAGCATGCTCCAAGATGGGGCACTGAATTACGTGAATATATGTTGTGCAACCTTTTCCATGTGCGAAATAACATTATATCTCGAAAACAAAATTTAACCTAAACAAACGATTAGTACCACTGGATTCAGCGTACCCGAATTAGGTTAAAACGCTAGGAGCCCGGTTTGTCTGTTTTTCAACTAGCACAGTGTTATTAAATGCTTAGCTTAGGAAGTTTCCTACATTCAGCTTAAGTTTTCGCGGCAGTTAATGTTTAAAAATAATTTCTAATAAGTCCATCCTGTCAGTCCAATTTTGCACCACTTTTTCTTGCATACCCGGCATTAGTTTGTCAATAGTGCGTCGAATGTTGACTCCTTAGTAATCTATCGTTGTTGGTTTATCATATATAGCAACGGATTTTGCAAAAGCGTCAACATTTTTGAGTTTGGTGCGCTTAGAAATGAATGCTGATCGCCAGACTTTATTTCTCATTGCGACAATACTTTACATTTATTTTTCAAGAAGCAATACATCTTTTTTAGTTTTTTAATATAAAAACCACCCTCGTATTCGTTTTTCCCCGTTACCAACATTGCTGGTAAAAAAATTTATATATAAAATTTAATTTTTAATAAATTTCATGTTTCATTTACACTTAAAAGAAAAAATAATTAAAAAAAATCGTTTGTGTTCATTATCAAAAAATACTCTTGTGCAATTTTTTAGCTTTTCTTATTATTTCCATCCCCCTCTCCCCTCTCTTATAATTAATTAAGAAGGACAAAAAGTAATTTAAGTTAAAACTTTTCTCCATCTTTTTCGCCTTCAATCTCTACACCCTGTTAACAGTTGTTGTCTTATTTTAAGACCAAAGTGAAAAAAATTTGAAAGAAAACAGTCAAAAAACTGTTAAAGCCAAAAAGTGTTTACAAAAGAAGAATGAACAAATAAGAAAAAAAAAAATTATTAAACACAAAAGAAAATATAAACACTTTCCTTAACATGGACAAATAGAACAGAATAGACTTCCAAAATATGGGAAAAATAAACCAGGGCAAGAAAATAAATGAAAATTTATTTGTTAAACTTTTTAATTGAGGAAAGTATGTACTATAAAGAAAAGAGATTTTCCTTTTTTCTGCTAAAAATTATAGGAAAAGGATTTCTTCTCATTTACGCCAAATAATAAAAAAAGAAGGCCAAGGAAAAAAAAGAATCTTGACAAGATTTTAGCAGTGAAAAAAATCAAAAGAAATTAAACAATTTAAATGTTAAATGAAACATTTTGTTTAAAATCTAAATCCAATCTTTCCTAATGGGTTAGAAACTAATCAAACTTTTTAATGGGAATTTAAAAGAAAATAGGAAAAATAAAAAAACATTTTTGTTAAAAAGCAGCCAACATGATTTAAGTTTTATTTTAAAGTTGTCAAAGTTAGTTTGTTTCTGTTTAGTAAACTTTATTAAATAAATTGTGGCAACTAGAATAAATTTATTTATTGTTTTTTAAAAAACAAAAGTTTCGTAAAAGTAGTTTCTACCTCAGTTGCAAAAGCGGTATACATAATATCGCTCATTTGCTGCAACACTGTTTTAACTCAATATTAGTTTTACAGAAAACGACTTTAAAGTTGTAAATTAAGACAAAACACAATGAAATTTTATTCTTATAAAAAATTTACCACTTCATAAACCACCTGATTTATTTTATTGTCCAATTCAAAAGCTCTGTCTTATCGGCTTATGGCTTATCGTTTAAAAAAATACGATATTTGTTTATACCCTTGTGAATAGACAAGTTTGTTGTATCGTTACTTTACTAAATTTGCTTTGAATTTAAATATTAAAGAAAATAAACAAATTCCTTTTTACCAAATTATATAAAAAATAAAACTAATTAACTAATTAAATTAACTTATTTTAGTTATGTATAATTTTTTTACTATACTCTTGGTTTTTATTTACTTTTTCTTCTTGTTTTATAAAATTTGCCATTCACATTGGTTGATACCATGAAATTAACCCTCTAATGCTACATTTTTTGTTTGCCTTAAAAAAATCAAATTAAGCTAATTTGTGGGTGAGAAACATGAATCTGACTTCAGTTTTTTCCTTTGAGTACTCGTTAACCTGTAAAGTCTCGAAAGTCCGCCTTGAGGCGGAGTTGTGCATTATCGTAAAAATTTAAGCAATGTTTTTGATTTACATCACAGCATTTTCTGTGTAATATTTATTTCAATTGAACGTTAAAAATACGCACAAGTGATTTTTTCGGCCCGATCTAAAGCTTTGAAATATTTTTTTTTCTATTCACAATATTAATGCACATCACAGCATTTTCTGTGTAATATTTATTTCAATTGAACGTTAAAATACGCACAAGTGATTTTTTCGGCCCGATCTAAAGCTTTGAAATATTTTTTTTTCTATTCACAATATTAATGCACATCCCGGCATTTTATGTTAATGCCGTAGCTCCCCTCCAGACGGGTTCAGCAAAAACAACCACATTCAGCATATTAAAATGAAAATTTAATAAATATTTCAATTGAACGTTTAAATACTCACCAGTAATTTTTTCGGCCCGATCTAAAGCTTTGAAATATTATTTTTTCGATGCACAATATTAACTTTCTTCACAAAGAATAAAAAATGACCGTTGCCGTTCAAATTCAAGATGACAATGTACTTTTTGTCAAACTCGTAAGACTGTTGCCACAGAATGAAAAGATTCTGATAAAATAAGCTTTGATTTACACCTTGAATTATTTATTAGTGGAATATTGTCAAAAATAATAATTTTATGACGGTTTTTTGCTACCCCGCCTAGAGGCGGACTTAAGCATTAGAGGGTTAAACCAGGTATGGGAGTTTTAAAGTTATATAAAAAGGTAACAAATATTAATTAATAAGAAATTTTAATTAAATTAGTTTAAAAAACCACCCAGCAAAAACTTACATTGCAAAGTAATGTGTTAAAAAGCAAATATAACTACTTTTCACTACTTATACATAGGCATTTTAATGCATTATTTTAACACTGTGATGTCATTGGAGGCAAGTAATTACAACCCTCGCTTACAAATATCGAGTTTAATAAGTAATTAGCACATTCGCTTTCAAATAGTCATTACCACATTCGCTTACAAATATGTACTTCACATTGGTATCAAAAAAACGGAATTTGTCAAACAAATTGTGTTTTTAATTTAATTTACTTTCTAATGCAACATTTGACTACCCTGCGTTAAGGACATATTCATACCCAATAAATCAGAGAACGATATGATTTCAAAAACGACATAATATTTTTATAGAAAGGTACAATTTAGATATGATCGTTTATGGTATCGATTGATTGATTGATTAAGTGCAGTTTTTATTCAAATTTTTAATTTAAAAAAAAAAAATCATACCAAAATCAATTAAGTATTTCAATTTTTCATATTTAAATCTATTACATTGCTCTTCATTTATAACCAACTAATAAAAAAAAAATTTTAAGAACAATTATTTAAAGTCAATTTGTATTAGATTAAGATAAATACAACCTAATATGCATTTAATTATAAATAAATTATAAATTTCGTTAAAAAACACATAAACAAGTACTTATGTATCAGATTATAATATGCCAGTCATTACAAAACTACTGCTATGTAATAAAGATGGAATGAAGTAGTCATGGAAAAGTAAGTTGTTCAGTAATTGCAAGTCATAACCAAGTTTTTGCTGGGTATAGTATCCATTCAGAGGAATTACATTTGTGGTGGTAGTTATCACATTTTTAAAAATGTTTTTACAAATTCACCAAACAAATCAAACATTTTCAGGCCTGGCATAAATACAAAATTTTTCAAAACACGTAAAAATAAATCGTATAGTAAGACATCACTTTTGTAAAAAAAATTACCAACAACAAAAATACAATATGTGTAATTAGACGATTAAACAACAAATACGATGACAATGCGAGCTTGTGAATTGGGAATATGCATAAGTAATGTTTAATCAAAATTTTCGATTTCTGACTTATGTCGTTGTTGCAATGAGCGATATGTAGTTTGGTCTCAGCCGAAAAATGGAATTACCTCGTGTAAATATTCATGCGATGGTTTAACAAGACCGAAATGTATCGATTAACTTACTTGGTCATTTGATCAAGTCCGATCCTTGACCACTGTACAATTGTCAAAAATTATATTATTTTGTAAAAAAAAAATACACAATTTCCTATAATGTCTACACGGATACAATTATTTACTTAATCACCAGAAAATATGGCTTGAACCAAGAAAATTTGGTATGATCTCATCCAAGCCAAGGGGAAAAAACTAAATACTAACGAAATAAGTTAAAATTAAGAAATTGTTTAAGATTTTCTTGTTTAAAGAAACAAAATTGATTATTTTAGAAAAAAACATTTCTTTCCGAGTATCTCCCCACTGTGCATTTTGGCCTAATGAATGCAATGAGCATACAATGCAACCCAGCAGATTGGCGTATTTTTATTGACTCTTGAGTTGGGTTCTTTTTTACTGTTTGTGTTAATTTTAGGGCTTTGCTGTGTTCCGACATATTTAGTAAAATTTCATAGCCAACATTTTTGTTCAGCGTTTGATCTACGCCCTCACCCTCCTTAGGGTTGTTTTTTACGATTTGTTAGAATAGAGCCAAAAATTACCATCATGAAGGGGAGTAAGAGGGTAAATGTGGTTCACTAAACGATTTGCCGAACATTTTTCTACAAAGTTGCTGAACATACTTATACCTCATATGTAAAGAACACATAGTTTTATATACCGATATGCTGCACGAACAGGCCAATATGGTGAAAATTAAACACCCCTCAATCCCTTAAATAAAATTCCGTTACGATCTTTCAAAACGCCGACATACCATATATTTTTTTGGTCTCCTCTACCAGAATCTATTGTCAAAACCCCGTTATTTTTTTGTTCTACAATGTATTTATATATAAAAAATAGTTGCCTAAGTTAAGTTCCGAACAAGCTCAAAACGTTGCTCTTGTCAATTGTTGTAAAGAAATTCTTAAAATTTACGATCGCGTTACATCAAATACTGTGTAAAACACAACTTTGCAAGCAAAGAATCTTAGATCTATGTATATGAGTCCAAATCAATACAGCTAAAAATTATTTCGGCACCTAAAGGAGCCATTGCACAGTGGGATCAATCGCAAGAAAAGTGGTTAAAAATCGGAATCTCCTAAACTACAGGTCGGATTGTAAATTGATGTATGAGCGACTCGTAAAGGAAGACTAAGGCTTTAAGACAATGGTATTTGTGAAAGCCCTGTTAGAATACAAGGTGAGATACAGGGTGTAAAAGTTGGCCACCTCGGGTTATGTAAACTTTGTAAAGCTTGTAACTTGTGCAAATATTGATAGATTTTAACGAATGAACTTTTGTATTTAGCTAGTAGGAAGATAAAGAAATTCCAGTTTATTTCATTAATTTATCTCTCATAGTTTTAAAAATATTTCAGTTAGAATTTCGTTACGCACGACGAATTTTGACCCACGTAATGTTTGTATGTATTAACATCTACACCAATGTGTTATATTTCTGACGACGAATATTCGTTGCGACTATTTCGTTGTTTGCCCCAGTTGTGTGTCCTGCATTAAGGCCCGTTTTCACAACTTACCGATAGCTAAAGGTAGGATTTTATCGGCCGTATAAAAAGTGTTCCATTATTACAAATTCACTTTAACCTAAGTGAGCGATAAAAAGTCTTCCATTGTAATAATGGAACACTTTTTATACGGCCGATAAAATCCTACCTTTAGCTATGGGAAAGTTGTGAAAACGGGTTAATATAATATAAATAAATAATTATTTCTTAATTGTTTTGTGTAATAATTTTAAATATATATTAAACTAAAAGCTTTTTAATATCTTAAAACTTCACTATTGTATTCAGTAAAGAATGCACTCACTATAATTCTATCTCACTTGTCCAAATTAAACATAAACAGTTAATTTGAGCTAAATTTAGTGCCATAATTGTTGTCATTATGTCTCAACGAGAACTTTTTCTTATTAGTTTTATTAACTACAACGGCTTTGATAACCGAAAATGTTTTCTTCAGAAAAGCTCTTTACGACAATTATCATTAAATAACGACTTGCCGTAAGTTGAAGATGGCATTATTAATTGTTCATAATAATATTATTCTGCAATATGTTACAAAAATTTTTTTTTATATTGTTGTATTTTTTTGTATTAAATTTGTAATGCAAAACATTTTAAGATTTTATTACTTCTTAACAAAATGTTAAAGCATCAAACATAAAGTCATAAAAATGACAAAGAAATTCTTGGTAGTTTTTCTTGTTAAAATTTATGAACAAAAGAAAACATTTTGATTATAAAAAGTAGTTATTATGTATTGTTTATTTTGAAAAGATAATTGCAATAATAAAATACAAATTACAAAGTGTTTTGTACTTGGTTTTAATATATCTCATTAATTTTTAAACAAAAATGTTTATCTTACTATCAGGAAACGGAAATATGTTTAACAAGAAGTTATTCAACAAATTTCATATTTAAAAGTTTTTCTCCAATTTTACATAATACAGTAACACAAAAGTTTTCAGTGGAAATATAAAGCTCTAAAACAATTTACTTTTCAGCACTTTTCTAAAATTATACAAAATTTAAAAGGTAAGGTTGACAAAAAGTATATGAAACATTAAGGGAATAGGACTTTTGTAAAAAAGCTGTATAAACTGAAATTTGATTCATTGAACAAACATTTGAAAAATAAAAAAAAAAATTAAAATTGTTTTTGTTAAATCTTTGTATTAACTTTCTGAAAAAGTTTTTTTTTTGATATTTTTGCAAAAGCTCATTTTACAAAATGTTTTTTTTACTCAAGTTTTGCAAAAATTTCATTATCTTTTCACACAGCTTTTCCTTTAAAAAATAAACAATTTTTTTTAGATAAAGCTTTTGTTTTTATATACTTAATTATAAAAAGTTTTTGCATGTGAACTCTTTTTTTAAATTAAAAACTTCATATAAAAAACTTTTTTTTTTTCAATAAAAAAATCTTCCCTGAAAAGCTTTCGAAAAAAGTATTTGCTGCGAAAAGTTTTTCTCACAAATCCGCTTTTAACTTTTTGCAATTAACACCCTTTCCCTTTAATTTTTTTTTTTTTTCGAAATAGCTTTTTATATATCGTTACTTTAATATAGAAAAGCCCTAACTAACGTTTTCCTTACTTTACAGAAGAAGGAAAAAACTTAACAAAAATTATAGTCTTGTAGTCGCGATTTTTTTTAAACGCAGTTTTTTATTAATTTCTCTAAACAATTTAATAAAAAACTGCGTTTAAAAAGAATCGCAACTACGATACTACAATTTTTTTAAAGTTTTTTCCATCTCCTGTAAAGCAAGGAAAATGTTAGTTAGGGCTTTTCTATATTAAAGTAACGATATGTTTTTATTACGAAAAAATGTAAACTTAAATTTAAATTTTAGAGACAATTTTCTCAAAAAGAAGTTTAAAAAAGAGCTTTTGGTTTTTTTTAAAGCTTTATTTTATAAAACAGCTTTTCTCACCTTTTTCATGATATTTTGTTATATACTTTAAAGCTTTTCTATAATTTTATAAACTTTAATGAAAAAGTTTTTTATATATAAGCTTTTTTGAAACAAAACTTATTAGCTTTGCTTATTATATTATAAAGCTGAAAAGTTTGTATGTTTCTATGTTTGTCCCCAGTAAAAACTTCACCTACAAAATAATGTCGTTTTTCTTTTTTAAGAAAAATCATTTTAAATGGTAATTTCCACCAAAAATCTTATTTGAAAATATTTTTAAAACAATTTTTTGACTTTCACATAGAATTTCATATAAATAAATTTATAAAAATTGAGTGTTTTTCATAAAAATTTTCTAAGCGAATGGTAACACTCGAAATTGCAAAACAGGCAGTTAATGAAAACAAAATCTTTTGCTATAAAATATTAAAGCTTTTTTTTAATAAAAAGAAGAGTAAAAATCAATTCAGGAAACGACTTTTTTTCTATAGAACATATTTTCTTTTTTTTTTGGAACTTGATATGAAATTTCAAAAAACTTTATCCCGAAGATATGAAATTTTTTTTAAAAGCTTTTGCAGTGCTCTAAAAACTTGACTGACTATTAAAAACAACAACATATTCAAAACTTTTTTTCCAAAAACTTCAAATTATCTGTACGTGTTTTGTTACATTGTTCTCTTGTTTTGTTTATACCTTTTTTATAGAATAATTTCTGTTGTAATAAATTTTCCTATTAAATTTATCTTTTAGTTGGTAACTTAAAAAAAAAAAACAAGAGATAAAACTTTTTCAAAACAAAAATATTTAAAATTAAAACAAAACAGAACACAGCAAACTTTTTGAAAATCATTTTTATTTATATATACTTTTTATGAATTTTTATTGGGGGAAAAATGTGTTGTACAATTTGTGAAATGCAAAAAAGGAACGGAATTAAATATCAAGATTATTAAACAAAAACTACGAAACATCTGTATGGAAGAACTTATTGTCAAAGGATTTTCTAAAAACTTTTAATTTTTTTTTTTCATCTATTGTTGTTGTTTTTGAACTCAAACTAAATAAATGGGTTAAAAAAGCAAGTGCTCGCTTTTGAAAACAACTGAGCAGAGATAAAGTCAGGAAAATAACACAAGGATTGTTAAATAAATACGGGAACTAAGAATAAATAACGAGAGTTATTTTTATGAAAATTTAAGCTTAGGAATAATTTTATAATAAATTGCCTGTAATAGCCATCTTTAAAAAGGAATTTGTTGTTAATGCTCTTAACCAAATTACGAGCAAAGAAAAAGATATTGTTGTTAATTGCATTTGCTTAAACTGGATTTTCTTTATGACTTCTTTGCTTGCGGGAACATACATGACTTTAAAAGTTGTACGCGAATGGTGTTCAATTTGGTACATATGTTTCAATTGTCTTAAGGACAAAACCTTTTGAAAATGGTAAGAATCGGTCCATAATTCCACATGACCCCCATAGAAACTTATTTCCGGAATAGAGTTTTTGTCCCCTTAAACTATCATATAATATTGGTATTTATAATACATTTGGTCCAAGAAATATCGATATTCCAACAGAAATAGATAATGATACAAAAATTGCCAACGTTGACTTTCAAAATAATGTACTGGTTAATCCAGAATTGGGCATTGGTCCCATTCAAATCGCTTTTATACGAACAAATCTATAGATGTTGATATTTAGATAATATTCGGGGCAAAGAACTCTTATATGAATCATAACTTAACCCATAACCCATAACTTAATTTTGTTTTTGCCGGTCCATGATTGGCCATTAGACCCAAATAGGGTTCACTCTCGAAACCATAAGTTTTTCTAGGTTTAATTTGGAATTTAATTTCGTGTTTAGTTTTTTCTGGTAAAAGTAATTTTTTTAAGATTTTAAAATGTTCACGGTGTGTATTGTGTTTTTTTTTTTTTTTTTTTTTTTTTTGATTAAAAAATTGGTAGGCTTTTCTAGGGTTAATTTACAATTATTGCAAAGTCCATAAATATAAGTCTATTTTTATTTCTTCTCATAAGTATTGCGAAATAAAAAAAAAATTTATTGCAATAAAAAACAAAATAAAAGACTTAATTGCAATTTTTGCAAGTTTTTAATCATTTCATAATTGGTGGTTTAGAAGATTCGGTTCCGCCATAAATAGAAAGAATGTTATCACCGTCGAAATTAAGCGAAGGGTCGTGCTGAAATGTGGTCCGGACTGACTATTGGTTGAGGCCTCCTTAAGTATGCTACTTTCTGTCTTTCAGGAAGATTGTTTTTGTGGAAATTTCGCTTTTCAGTTGAAATGATACTTTCGGGGATCACGTGGTGGTTGTGGTTTACTAACGAAAGTCGCGGGAAGGTTTATCTTGTAATTTCCACTAAAGGTCTGTTTTTTCACCACTTGTGGGAGAGTTCGCCCTGAGGGTGGATTAGAACCCAAATCTTTTCCTGAGCTTAGATTACAATGTTGGCGCAATGTACCAATTTTCCATTTAATGTGCCGATAATGTTAACGCACGCAGTTTTTAATATACAACAATCCGCGTCGAAATCGTGCAATTTGTGAATTTTTGTTCATATTTACAACATTTTTATACGAAATTTATTGGAAACTTTCATTAAAATTTAATTTTTATAGGAAATTTGGTTAAAATTTATTTTTTATAGAAAATTTGATTAAAATTTACTTTTTATAGGTAATTTTGCTTTACAGGATTTTTTTCAAGGAAATTTTATTAACCCATTAAACGCCAAGACCATTAAAAACAAAAAAGATTGAAATTCATTTATTTGTTTATACTTAAATACAGTTAATAAATATAGAAAAAACAAAAAATTAAAAAAAAGGTTCCTGGAAGTGTGTTTTAAGGGCTCTACTCGGACGAGTACAATGGCGTCATGAGTATGCTATTTTTTTAATTATGAAAAATTTTAAAGCATATTTTTTCAACTCATAGAGCAACATCGCATTGCTCAAATACCCATATTATGCTGTTATAACACTCACGACATCGTAACTGATTTGTTATCCTTTTAGGAAAGAAGTTTCCACCACTAGTTGCAACGCCAGCAGTCAGCGACCATTTGGAAACATTCACCTTCTGGGTATAGTTTCGCAAATAAAATTGAGCAATATTGCGTTGAAACCCAAGCCAGTCCATTTGAGATCTGTTTGCAACATAATCTAAAGTTTTAGGGATCCAAGAGGGAGTTTTGATCTTTCTACTTTTATACCTTTGGCCCCACAGTTAGTATCGAATTGGTATAAATAACCGGAACTGCTCGTTAGCATCCTATTTTTAAGACCAAATCTCACTTGTTTACTTCTTATGAATTATTTTGAGGAGTGTCTACCAAAAAAATTAGTTTGATGCATTTGAATATCACAAGGTCTCTTTGTCTACTTAGGAGCTATTTTGCTTGATTTATAGTGTTATAGTCCGGATTTGGTTGAATAATAGCTATATCGAAACTTTTGTGATCATATTTATCTAGCTGTTTAAATTTGTGAAAGCTTTAGCATAAAAACTTGAGGGTTTGATGGCTTGAAATTTAATTTTGGTCGAAGAAAAATTAAAAAAAAAATATACATATCAAGCCATTGTACTCGGTTGGGTACAGCGATTTTGCTACTCAAATAACGATGTCGAATAAAAAAATTTTTCTTGTAACTTTTTTTTAAATGTACACACAATCACTCTTCTTCAGAAATTTATAAGAAACTTTTGTTTCAACAAAACAGTATTTACTCTATGCAGCTCAATTGTTACTGGCCTAGCTAAAAATCACAAAAATGATAAAGTGTTACAAGAACAAAAGAAAATACACTATAACGGTATATGTATATTTTTTTAAATTTTTTTATGTGTGTCTTTAAAGCACAATGTGTTGAATGCAAAAACACATCAAAAGTTTTCTAATTTATTTTGTTATAAAATTTAAGCGTACTTAAATATTGCCTTTTTTCTGTACCCAAGCGAGTACAATGGCTGGGAATGGGTTAATGGCGTTTTCCTTTCTAAAAAAAAGTGTTGCATTAGTGTTACATGTGACTTGGCAACATTTTTAAATGTACCCCATGGTGAAATAAACAGGTGGCAGCACTACGCCAGATGACGTTTTTTTGCTCTTGCATTGTTTGTCTAGGTTTATGTCAAAGTTTTGTTTATGTTTACAAAAAGTCCACGTTTTGTGCTGTGATTATTGTTTTTTATTAAAGTTTTTGGTAATTTTAAATTAAAATAAATAAGATATTGATCATAATAAAATAAAAATTGGCTAAAAATTCATTTATTTCATCACGTTCAGTGGCACGCTGTGAGTTTTCTTAAATGTATTTTTTGACGTAAACGGTGATGTAATTTCCATTTTTGTTGTAATGTTGTATTTGTTGCCGTATCGATGCCACCTGCATATTCCACCATGATGTACCCCTAATTTTTAAGAAGTGTTTCATATTTTACGTTTACAAAAGAACACAAATTTTGGCATTAAACAATAAAGTACAGTTAGCGCAAGGTAAATTCAACTACAGGTGGTGGCAAGACTAAAACAATCCAAAGAAAACAGAAACAACAGATGTTTTATGTATTGCATTGTTAGTATTAAGGCTCGAAACTTGCCACCACCTTGTACTGGATTCGCCTTGATCTAGTGCTGCACTCATGCCCCTTTAATTAAAATAAGTGTTGAACATGTAGCATTTTTTTTTTAATTTTAAAGGGAACATCCTCAGAAAATAAAACGCCATAAAATTAATAAATTTTATATGAAATTGTCTTAATTTAAACTTTTATAGGAAATGTTGTTAAAATTTTTTTATTGAACGTGATCCATTTAAAAAAGATTAATTAATAAAAAATTGTACCGATTACTGTCTCGTTTTGGGCTTAGCCAATATGCACCTAAAAAAATTGTCACAATGTGCGACAGTAATGTGAACGCTCAATGATGAATTGTGCCTTTAAAGAAATGTGTGTCGAATAAGAACGATAAAATTCTTCGCAGATTGTGCTATTTGCATCGATAGATTGTTTCTAGATTAAAGCCCTTATGACACTACATTTTTAATGCATTGTTCAAGTGTTGGTGAACAGAACAAATATAATGTAATAGAAAAATGTACCAAGTGCAAAGAGTTCAGCTGTATTAAAATAAATGGCAATCTGTCAAAAACTTAACTAAAGTTATCGATAAAAAATGAAGTTATGTCAAAAAAAAAAAAAAAAAAAAATTTAAAATTGTTCAACTTAAAATTGACATTTTATATTTGAAATATTAAGTGTTGCTAAATCATCGCTTTATGGGCAAATTCAGCGATTTACCGCTTTTTGTTTGTTTTGTTTTTATGTTTCTCATAAACAAAAAGTTGACAAGATTTCAGAAAATAAACAACACCATAATAGAAGAATAAAACTTTGAATTTCAATATTTTTCGTTAATTTAATTTTTATTAAATTATTTTTTACTGAAGAAGGGAATTTTACAACATGAAATTTTTATTAAAATTTATTGATAATTTCCTTGGCTGAACTGGGGCTCGAACCTGGGTTGAATTAACATGTTTCAAGAATCACCCCATTCTTTCATCAGAATTCTTTGAGTTCTAACCTCTGCACCACTGCGGTGCCTGCCAGCCAACAGTCAAACATCAATCTTTAACCAGTGGTTCAAAATTTGCTGTAATTATCAATTTCAATTTTATATTACATGTTGCTTCCTTTCCTCTGTTTTTTCTTATTTTTGATGAACTCAAGCCTAACGAAAAATATTGAAATTGAAAATTTACAGTTCAACTAAAATCACAATTGTTGAATAAAACTTTGTTGACATTTTTTATAGTTTGCTCTTTCTAACATTGACTGTTTCTTTCTTTCAATTCTATATCAATTCAATGAATAAAAAATGTAGTCTCATAAGGGCTAAAGAAATACTGCAATTATATTGCAAATTTAAAAATTCCATTTCACATATCAAATTTTTAATTTTTTAACTTTTTTAACATTTTAAATATTTTTTTATTTTTTCATAGATTGTAAGAATCTATATACAGGGTGGCTCAGAAAGACCGAAGTGGTGTGAATTCCTTATAACTTTTTTATTATAATTTTTTTTTTCTTTTCTTTTCAATATTTTGTAAAGAAGACTTGGAAAATTTATAATGGAGCAATACACAACTGAACAACGTGCCCAAATCGTAGAAATTTACTTTTCAAATCAACGGTCCATTGTGTTGACTCAGCGTGCATACCGTCGTCAATTTAATGTAAGGGTTGCACCCTCTCAGTCAACAATAAACCGTCTGGTTGCAAATTTTCGACAACAAGGAGCAGTAAGGAACCTTCCTGGTTCCGGCAGACTACGAACTGTCCACACGTTTGACAATATTCAAGTGGTAAAGGAGAGTATTCGGGAGGATCCAGAAACATCAACCAGGAGACGTTCGACACAACTTGGCCTCTCAAGAGGGTCGCTGCAGCGAATTTTGCATACCATAAGAATGTTTCCATACAAAATTTAACTTGTCCAAGAATTGAAACCGACAGATTACCAGCAACGACTTGACTATGCAATTAATTTCCAGCAAAAAGCACAAGAGAATCCTAATTTTATTCATAACTTTGTTATGAGTGACGAAGCCCATTTCCAATTAAATGGGTTCGTTAACAAGCAAAACTGTAGGATATGGGCTACGGAAAACCCGGGAGTACTTCATCAACGACAATTACACCCAGTTAAGTGTTAAGTGGTGCGGTGTTTCTTCAGAAAGGATCATTGGCCCATATTTTTTTGAAAATGAACGAGGTGTCGCCATTTCCATCAATGGTGATCGATATCGGGCCATGTTGGAAAATTTTGTAAGGCCAGCCGTGGAAAACCATACGAAAATATGGTTCCAACAGGATGGAGCCACAGCGCACACTGCGAGAGCCACAATGGCTCTTTAACGCGACATCTTTGGTGAAAGAATAATTTCGCGTAGAAGCAATTTTAATTGGCCTCCGCGTTCCCAGGATTTAACCGCTCTAGGGGGTTACCGCTCTATTGGGGTTATTTAAAAGGGAAAGTTTATGTTAATAAGCCTAGGAAGAATTAAAACCCAATATTCGAGACGAAATTAACAACATAACACCGGAAGTTTTGCGAAAGGTCATGGAAAATGTGTTGCAAAGAGCACATTTGTGCGAAGCAGAAAATGGCCACCACTTGCGGGATATCATTTTTAATAACTAATCTAAAAATATTCCCTATAAATTTACTGTATTTAAAAAACAAAAAATTAAAAAAATATGTCTTAAATAAAAAGTTATAAGGAATTCACACCACTTCGGTCTTTCTGGGCCACCCTGTATTTGGGATTTAAAACAACCCAATCCAGGTCACCTCAATGCATTACTTTATTACACTTCGCAGGACATTAAAAAATGTCACAAGAAGTTTGTTTTGTTATGCCTGGTCATCATGTGGCTACAAGAGTTTAGGATGGAGACAAGTTTTAAAGTTTATAAAATAAAAAAGCAGATAATCCTAACCAAAGCAAAACGGAAAAGAACATGAAAAACCGACAGAAGTAAAATGTATAGCAACATCTAATTTTGTTTAAATACGAGTATAAAATGTATATTTTAAAACACAGTTAAAAGAAAATACAAAATATTTTTTATCTGTTAGAAAAATTCAAAAAAATTTTTCCAAAATGAAGATGCATAGACCGTTTGGTTTTTACTTAAGCAGTGCTGTTAAACACACAAATTGTTGTCGACAGGATTCAAGATGGAAGAATTTGTTGTCGGAAATAAAAGTCACCAAAGGCAAAAAACCTAGCCAAAGACAAGCCATGTTTAACGATATGCAATGCATTACAATCCGGCTAGTATTTTTACTTCAAGCTTGTTGTTGAGTCAATAGCTCTCTTCTTTTCAACATGTATTCTTCTTATAATAGACATATAGCTTGCTGATGTAAAAACTTAAGTCTTCTGCGGTTTAAATCATTTGGAGCCCGCGAAAAGCCATTTTTGTACATAAAACAAGTGCAGTTATAAAACATTGGAAGAAGAGTTTCCCAACTGTCCCATAATTTACGAATAGTAGCAAACTTTTCATTACTTTTTTGTTTTCTTCAGTTGATAACCCCATCAACACGATGAGCACTTGTTATCAGTTTCGCCGATTTTCCATTTTTTTCTCCTTGAGAAAGTAAGCAGATAAAAAGCTATTCACAAACTAGAGAAAGACTCATACTGGTTGTACACATACTGTATAAAAATGGTAAATCTCAGAAATATACCTATAAGCAACAAAATATATTCAATGCACAACAAACGAATTTGCAATTTCCAAAAATTATTATTTCGTTCATAAATAATTTCAAAAGTCTGGACAAATAAGTCTTATATCTTACTTAGCTGTTTGGTCCCGGCGCTGCTCGGGATTTTCTAAATAAAAAAATAAAACAAAATACTGGAGAATTTTTTTAATAACTTGACCCCAGCGCTATCTACCATAATAAAAAAAAAAAAAATCACGACAACAGCGCCACCTAGCGGGAGTGCTTTTATAAACCATCACTGAAAGTACCCTTTTCCTTTAACCTAACAGCAGGGTTAACAGAGTTGGATTGATTTAAAATGAACAATGATCCCAAAAGTATAAAAAATATATTTTAAATGTACATTTCTATTAAAATCATTATTATCAAATACGGCCGTTAACTTTGAAAAACGGCTATCACCATTATATTAAGTGCACTCGATTTAGCTTTACCGCTAGGGTGTCCAGCTTCTTATAATTTGTCACTAGCACAGTGTCTTTAAAAATATTTATGAAATCTATTAATTATCTTCCATCTGCCTTTCCAAAGTTGTATTTCCTTTAAATAATCTTCTTATAATTCTTCTTCTTATACGTCACTTTGCACCTCCTTATCTCTAATTTCATTATATTAAACCATATTTCTTAGGACTTTTACTCCCCCAGATTAATTGCACAGATTATTTATCTTCATCTGCAACCCGTCCTTGTTTATTAAGTGAAAAAAAAACGAAAAAATTTACAATCTACCAAAAAAATATTGTTCAAAACTTATCTTCAACTTGATGACATCTTCTTGACAAAATAATAAAATAAAGAAAAGAAAAAAAAAAACAATTCAAGCATTATCTGTACGACAATAAAACATTTAATTGCTGCAAGTTTTTCATTCTTATAACACTCCCTGGCAGCATCCTTAAAATATTTCACAAATAATTAACTTCTTTACGAGAAGAGATTTTTGGTCCGAAATCTTTTATTCTACAGCGTCTCTTGAATTCGTACTAATTTATTATATGGACAGAGTGGATTTAATATCAACGTTAAAACATCTTAAATGACCACAAATGATGGTAGATTACTTATTTTTATTGCCCAAAAAAAAAGTACTACAACTAATACTCTTTACCAGTGATGCCAGAAAGTTATTCTTTCGAAAACATAAAATATATATTTTTCGAAAAGGCAAAAAAAAAAAACGTATTCTTACCAAATTCCCCACGAATTTTATACAAACAAAATTAAATTTTAATTAAATAAAAAAAACATTAAAATTTTTAAAACTTAATTTTCTGAAGACTTTTGTATACCTTTCACCACATTTTCAACTGTGTATATGTATATAAGTTTGTTATTATTTACATATTGATTTTAGACCCTAAAAAGTAATATTCTGTTGAAATAGGTTTTCCAAAGACCCCAGAAAGAGGGAAACTTGGTTGGTCTATATTTTTCTCACATAAGCTCCGTAAAATTTTGCTATTGAAATTCAGCCAGATCGGTCCACAAATGGCTGAAATATGTGCAAAAAACTACGACAGGTTTTTACCCAGATACTCCCTGTTGCTGTTCTGATTTTTCTGCATATCTGGAGAACAGCAAGAGCCAAAGTTTCCAAATTATTTGAAAGCATCTTGGTTATCAATAGATGTTGGGGGGATTGGAGAAGTGGGCGTGGCGCAAAATAGATTTATTTATATCTAAAAAAATGGTAAGAGAAAAGTTGCCCAAATTTGGCAAATAGCTGGGCAATCAATACACAACTTCTATAAGAAAATAGGCGGGATTGGATTAGTGGGCGTGGCAGCTCCCATACAGATACATTAAAAATTTCTGTATGTCTGACGAACGGCAAAAGCCAAACCTTCCAAATTAGGTACAAACAACTTGGTCATCAATACATACTATCCGGAAAAATGTGGGCGGGATTGGAGAAGCGGAAGTGGCATAAAGAACATTTCTTTATATCTGGAGAGTGGTAGAAGAAAAACTATCCAAATTTGCGACTCACAGCTGAGTTGTCAACAAACAAAGGTCGTCAAAAAGTGGGCTTTATTGGATAAGTGGGCGAGGCCCTTCCCATACAAATACAAAATAGTAACAGAAAAAGTAACAAAATTTAGTACAAATAGCTTCGATCCGAAAAAATGTATGCGGACTTGACGAACTGGCCGCAACACCAAACATAAATTTTTGTATTACTGGAGTACTCGCGACGTTGCAAAGCGCACCGTGACAAACAAGTACATATGTATATATATTTTTTTTTTTTGTATTTCTTGTCTTATCGCACCATGACGAAGGGTATATAAGATTCGGCACAACCGAGTATAGCACTCTTTCTTGTTTTTGTTAAAATTTAAAATACAGATTACGAAACTTAGAAAAATTGGGTTTTAGGCCAATAGAAACTAACAATAACGTATATTTAATACACTACAACTTAAGGAATTTAAAAAACAAACCTGCCCGATTTTCCCTTAGCTACTAGTTTAGAGAAAGAAATACCTCCATAACGGGTTTTCCCTACATCTGGCAACACTGCTCTCTACCCCTTTGGTACTTACTTACAACAAGTTGTATTAATACTACTGATAATGCATCAACTACATACATCATTACACAATAAAAGACATGTGTGAGTGTGTGTGTCTGTATTTGTGTACATTTGTGTAAATATCCTTTTCCTGACATTTTCTGGAATAATATAAATTGTTATCTGTAAGTTAAATCGAATACCAAGACCACAATTTTGCTGATTGCCAAAAATTAGCTGGACTTATCATGTTGCCAGGGAGCAAGTAGAGAAAGAATAAAAGGATTATTCTTTTATATTGTTCTCTCTCTCTATTTTTATTCTTTCTTTTTATAGCTGTGTATTTTTTTATGAACTTTATTCATTTATACAAACAGAAAATACATAATCTTGCAAATACTTTTTGTTTAACCGGAACACATACGAGTGTGTATGAAGTAAGCAAAATATAGGAAGCAGGGGAAAAAGAAAATGTTCGCACACATAAAGTTTTAATGGCCAACAGTTATAAAAAGTAAAATAGCAGAGAGATTGTCCTATTTGAAAAAGCAAATATACAGAAAATTCTATCACATTACTTTAGAATAGTTAAGGGACTTCTTTAAAGTCGATTTGGGGATAGTCTTGAAACCAGTTTTGTTTAAAATATGCTTGCAACGAGTGGCGAGCAATTAAATCTTAATGCTGACATTTAAAAATGCTCCCAAGCGACATGGCTATTGAAAACTCTTTATTAGAACTCTATATATGGATTGGGGTCAGCCGTGCCAACTACCTGATTTGAACATTTTTTTGATGAAATTAATCGAGTTATTAGTATTAATTGAACTCACGCGTATTTTTAAAGTATTGTCTGCGAAAGGGGAATGCTTAATTGTTCTAATACACAGGTCACATCTTAAAAGATCCAAGAATGATAGAATACAAGATTAGCTATGCCCATGATTTCCCGTTAGATGACGTAGTTTGTCCGTGGCAAGAGTTGCTAAGTCTAAAAGTCCCTAAGATCCGTGAATATTTTTGTAAGCAATGTGTGCCCTTAATAAGAACTGACAACGCCGCAATTAAACAACAACTATCTTGAGTTTGTCGGCTTTAAATTATTAAGGCTCAGTTAGCCGGGAGTAACAGTAACGTTGCAAATCAGCTGCTTTATTTTGTTTTATGTAAAGCAACGATACCATACCGGACTTCTGCAGGTTGTGCGAGGATGCAGAGGAGTTAGAGACGATCGAGCTCGTACTGTGCCATTGTCCTAGGATGCAGGGTCTCAGGCAGAAGTGGCTAGGAGATAGGTTTCACGACGAACTGGGGTGCATAGCTGGATGTAATCCGGCCGATCTACTGGGGTTTGTCAGGGAAATAATGCGACTGTTTCTGTTGAGGGGACTGTAAGGGGGGTATTGGTCCTACTTTCTAATTTTTTCCGTCTATCGCATACTTCCTTTTCTCTACTTTTCACTTCTTCTTATCCTATCTCATATTTCTTTGAAGGGATTCACAATTGGACTGTATTGGTCTCCGAGTGGAGGTGTGCCCATGGGCGCACAACCCTTCTTAACCTAACCTAACCTAATTAGAACGATTATAGTTAGCAGTAAGATGTCACATCTCACATCTGTAAGAAATAGATTGGTCTTACTTTTTTACGGTAAGGTTACTGTTACTCCCGGCTAACTGAGCCTTTATCCAATAGGAAATCAGTTTGCTTGACGTTATTTTGTCTGCCATGCGCAGAAGTTTAAGCTTTGTTTTTTTGATGGTGTTATCTTTATTTCTATCATTCTTGAACAGAAACACTTCTAAACCATAGAAGATTGACTAGAACAAAAGCAGTCAAAAAAATCTAACTCTATAATTGTCCAAAATTTTATGAGATCATTTTTTATTTCGTTTTAACCCATTAAAGCCCAAACAAAAACTACCGGTCAAAAAATAAAATATTGTTTATTTTATTATTTTTTTTTTTGGCACTACGGTCACTTTAAAAAAAAAAATTTTTTAAAAAAATTTTTTTGATGTTATAGAAATTTCTGAAATTTTAGTTTATCAATAAGGTAAACATATATTGAATAATGTCAAAAACTTTGTCATAAGCCGGAAATAATGAAGTGTTCCCAAATCGGCACAGCGGGCGTAAATGGGTTAAGAGAGTAGCCGTTATAGTCAATCTCCTATGCCATAGAATAAAATAAAAACAGAAGGTGAAAAAATTTTACTCTGCGATTGTGTTTGTCGAAAATACGAATATTTTGTTGTTGTTACTTTTTACGTGTATGTACATATATTAAAACTTTTTTAAAGCGTAAAAAGAATGAGTAAAGATACCTAATAGAAGCAGCGTTGCCACGACCAAAAAAATGTTGTAACCAAAATGTAAAAATAAAGTAACCAAAAGCGAAAAAAAGTAACCAAAATTATTTTGTATCAAAAGTACTATTCGCAATTCAGTTTAAAAATATGTCTTAAGAAGAAATTGTGTTTGTTTGTATCTTGTAGGCTCATTAGCCGCTGGACCGATTTCGGGAAAGAACAATAGGATATACAATTTTTCGAAATTTTTAGTGGAAGAGGCACTTCCTATACAAAGTTTAAACTTATTTTCGTCATTTTTAAAAATTTTATGAGCTATAGCTTTCATTCTTTTTATATGAAGTGCTCTTACTGTGTTATATTATCAAAGTGCAAAATTGAGCTAAATTTTGCGGTAGATCTTTAATTTATAGATGATTTTTGCCCAGTGGAATAACTCATATTAAACGGGATCGGATCGGAAGGGCCTTTGACCTTATCGTTTATCTAGAAAAATGTTTCAATCAGCCATATGAAGCATGAAGAGAAGCAGATAATGGCCATTTACACTTGATAGTCTGTTAAAGCTTGAGCTTCTAAAAAAAATATTTTTAACTAGATGAAAAAAGTATTGGTTTAAGATGCACAAATACCACACACAATTTTTAAAGGTCAAAAAAGCGAAGCGGGTAGTTCTTGCTCCAAAACAAAAAATTGGTTATTTTTGTGTTGAAAAAAAGTAACCAAAATGGAAAAAAAGTACACAAGTACATATTGAGAAAAAATGTAACCAGTTTTGGTTAAAAGTAACCAAAACGGCAACGCTGAATAGAAGGCCTTATTTAGCAGACACAAGCTCTCCTTGTCGCATTCCATATATTTATATATTTTTTGCACAGGTTGTCATTGGGAGCAAGCCCTTCCACACTTCCTTCTTCTTACAGGAATTCTAAAATGCATGTCTTTAAGAACGCCTTTTAAAACAGGACTGTTAAAAGGCATTACAAACTTGTACTGTAAAATGGGCTTCTGATAAAGTACTCTAAGAATACATACAAAAGAAGTACGATTTAAATACCTACAAAAAATGTTTTTTTAAATGACTTCTTAAAATTTTATTTTTACATTCAAAAACATATGTACTACATATTTCAATGGTAAGAATGCAAAATAGGAATTAAAAGGAAACAACTGCCAGTAGGCAAAGCTACCATTTTACAAAATACTAAACCTTTTAATTCATATCTTTTGTCATCATTTTGTAAAAAGTTTGATTATTTTTGTATTAAATACATACATATGTATGTAGATTTTTTTTAAAAACACAGAAAAAATATTTTAAAATTTACATAAAATAAACAATTCCAAGATTCCTTGATATAAAACATTTTATAATTTTTCAAGTAGATTTGTGAACTGTTCACTAACTTTAATAAAAAAAATTTTACATTTATTTTTATGCGTGGTCTTGTTCTAAAAAATAAGCTTTAAGTAAAGAAAATAATTGCAAGCGTTCAACATTTCTCAAATTTTCGCATAAAGAATTGATTTTTCTTTTAAAAACTTTTTGAAGGTATAACAAGCGATTTAAATGTTTCTTAAAAAATTGATTGTTGATTAAAAAATATAAGTGATGAACAAAAAACTAATTGTTCCGTTTGGAAGTTTCAGGCAAATGTATTTTTTCATATAACAATTTTACCCAAAACACGCTTATTTATTTAAGGTTTATAAGCCATTTTAATTATATATGTATTTTTAATATGCAAATACGATCTTTGGATATTATTCGATTAAACGCTTGTTTAAGGAATTATTGTTTTTTTGGGATTTTCGTATGTTATAACAATTTGTCTGTTTTTCTAAACGTCTGTTGTATTGTAGTAATAAATGGCAACATGTTCTTAAATGCAACAATACAAATTTTGAGAATGTATTTAGTTCTGAAATGCAACTTTGTAGTTTTCACTGCGCAGAGAAAAGCAAATAAAGCAGTTAAAATAATGTAGATGCAAACCATATTCATAAACAATACAACGTAGGCAAAAATTTAAATACACAATGCATCAACACGGTATTGATACATTGTGAACACACGTTTAGGAAAACATCCTTTTACCCAAAAAATATTTGTGATCATAAAATAAACATCTAATTTCTTCTAGTTTTCATAATATAAAATAACAAAAATTAATCAACTCTTAATTTTAAAGGGTAAGGTTATGTCGAAAGGAAGACGAAGCATCAAACTTATATGAGGTTGCATCTTTGATGCTTCGTCCTACTTTCTACCTAACCTTAATTTAATTCTTAAGTTTACGTCCAGTCAATGACAGATCACGGTTCTTGTCCACAACGGTAATTAGCGCTCTTATAACCAAATAAGCACTGCCATATATAATCCTTAAGCGGGTATGGCTGCCAACATTCAAAATATTTCGAGCTAAAGAAATTAGGTCATGTTCGTCGATGAAATATTCGCTTTATCAATAAAGATTATCACACATAAAATCCTTTCACAGCTGATACATTAAAACAGCGAAAAATTTTTATTGTATCAGGTTTATCCGCAACGCAATGTTACATTTCCGTAAGTTTACCTATTTATACATGCTTGGTAAGCAAAAACGGAACATGTGATCCGCAACGTATACTTTAACATAAGAGTACGAGGCCTTTAAAGACGTCAATAAAATAAAAAACCGTTATAAAAACAAGATCAGGCGCAAAAAGAAATGTATAAAATTGCTCTTAAGAATGTTGGAGACAAAAAAAAAAAAAATATAAAAATTAAAAAACTTCTTTCCCTTCCCAGAGAAGGGGGTAAGGAAAGTCACCAAAAAATTAAACTAAACAACTTCCTTTCTCCTTTCTTAAAGAAGGGGGTAGCGAATGTGTACTAAACATTTTGGAAGGTCTTTCAATAAGAAAATTTATACCTTCTGAAGGCAGGATATCATATGAAGCGAATCTTTTAAAAAGGAGTAAAGAGGCCTTCAAAAAGGCCTGCAACTTGCGGTCTTTTCAATATTTACCGCTGGGACTCTATGCGTTTCTAAGGCGAATTAATTTTTAAGGTGGCGTTGAAAGCACAGCTGTGTTACTTTTTTTCTTACTTAGAGATAAGAGTGTCAAAAGTTGCTTGTGTTTTTGACATATTGAAAGAAACGAAAGCAACAAATATACTACAATGTTTTGTTTTTGGTGTTGCACTTGTATGGACACCACCGTTTACTTGAATACGCCGTGGTCGTTTGCTTATGCCCAAGGCGGTACGCTCTACCTAAAGATCTATTTCATTTTAATATCTAAGTAGAGTGTAACCTAATTTTTAAAAGAATCGAATTTGTATTGTTTAAATGTTATTTTCTATGCGAACCTTAAAGTTCGAAATCGATGACCAGGCTATAAATTCGCTTATGGTTGCCCTGGGTCATAAAACGTAGAAAATACAAAGTATCTTTTGGAGAATCTCTTATAGATTTTTTTAACCGCAATTCCTTTTATTCGAACAATAGAGCATTGATGAGCATTAAAATTGTGATTGCGATATATCGACACATCAGTGTAGAATTCTTTTTCTTTTCTTTTTATTTCTTAAGAAAACTGTATTAATTTGTATTGTTGTATTGTTATTTTTACAAGGCAAGTTTTTCGCTGCTTTTTTATGCAAGCGATAATATCATAGAATGTCTGTTGGTCTCCACTGCAACAAAGCTAAAAATGACACTACTCACATAAAATTGCGACATGAAAATAGGTTGTTACGGCCAAAACTGGGCAGTGATTTCTGAAATTAGTTTTTACAATTTGCCAGCGTTATAATAAAGTTATTCTGTTACTGATAAAATGCCAACCGTACTGGATAATGTACAAATTTTAAAGAGGTTGACAGCTCTGTGATCTTCTTCTTAATTTTGATCCGGTTAAAGAACATATCGATCATTTACTTCAATAGTGACGTAACTCAATAAATGAAATTTTGGAGTTTGTGATACAGAAATGTTCGCTTTGTTTTTCTTTATTTTGTGTATTTGAAGAGTCGTTAAAAGGAATGTGTCGTTATTTTTTCTAAGTGTTTTAAGCAAATCAAAAACTTCAAACGCGTTTATCTCTTTTGAGATATGACACTATTGAAGTAACTGAGCGATATGTGTAAAATATTCACAAGTCAGGATAAAAGACTTTGTTACAAATTTGAAAATTTAGGAGGCAATTTTGTAAAACACTTTACTTCAATTGAAAAAGATGTTCATACAAATGTTTGTAAATTCAAAAAGCTTAAAATAAGCTAGGTGAAGGGATTTATAAAATAACCCCCTAAAAGTTTCGTCGTACCTTAATCCGTCTTTTTGACTATATTGAAAGTAAATTATAACCTAGTTGCTTGTAAGTGGAATTATGGTATAGTTGGACCGTTTGAAACATATAAATGTGGCTTACATTATAGTCTCTCTTTCAAAAGTTTTGCTACTAAGCAATCAAATACTGGGTAGTATCTTTTATGAAAGTCAAATTTATTGTTTACTTAAATATAAAAATTTCAAATGCTTTTTAAAACTTCTTTTGTATAATAAAATATATAGTTAATTATAATTAACGGAAATTCTCTACCAGAAAAACTGTGATTCAGAAGTCCCATAAATCTACTACTGATGTACTATTTCTTTAACCCGAACTGTAGCCATATATTCCTGACTTTTTAGGAATATTTGTAGATAAGTGCAAAGAGTATCTTTATGTGTAAATTCAATCATCCGTAAAAGTGTTAAACGATGCGTTAAAATATTTAAGTTGTTGTAAATAAGGATAGGTTTTTCTTAGTAAAACATTTTTAACCAAAGAAAAAATACGCAACTAATTCTCCTCTTACGAAAAAAGCACAAATTAAAGATTTATTTAAATTCAGTTGAATATTTTATTATATGAACGATTTTTTTATTACGAAATTAAAAAAAATAACTTTAATAGAGATGGGTCAATAAGATTATATTAAAAAAATTAAAAAAGGTAGTTTAATTGTAGACAAGAATCATTTAATGAAAAATACGAATATCTGCGCCAGTATTCGCCGAACACAAATATTAAATCTGAGATTTAGCGCCACTTGATATTTCAGATTTAATTGAAAAAAATCTCCCATTTGCGTCGCTAACAATAAATGAAAAAAAACCACGGCCACAATACTAAGTGTATCTAACAATATTCTGGCATTCCAATGACTGAATTTCGAATTATTAACTTCGTACCTCAATGCCACCACTGAACATTTTTAATTTTTAATACGGACGCGTGGTTCCTACATTTGCCAAACATTTTGTCATCAAAGCCGTGGCCAAAACGAAAGCAGAGCTGTGCCGATGTGTTCAGTTCGGCTGAATCACTTCGTTTGTAATCACCAATAAAACTATACCAAAATATATAAGCGGTCTGATTTTCAGCTTATTGTGTTCGCGGTAGATGCTTCTATCAAATCATGGACAGATTCGTCTCTAACACGCCAAACAAAAGAGCAAAAAGTCTCTACAGTTCTGGTGGAACCACGTGGTATAAACATATAAGACTTTAACTTTTTAATGCTAGTTTTAAAATATATTTGGTTTGTTTTTTTCTTAACTTAAAGAAGATTTTTCCTTTGCTTTATTTGAAATTTAAATTAATATTTTTTGCTTAATATGCATATTTTTTTACAATTTTTCTCGTAATATATTCGCGAAATATTCACTTGAATCCGGCATATACGAATGTCATTGAATTGGCGAATATTCGGCGATACCAATATTCGAATCATCACTGCACTGAAAGAAAAATGCTTCATATATTTAATGAATCGTTTTCATAAAAAAAATTTCACTGGTTAAATGAAAATTTGCATTGTCCAAATGGAATTTCGTAGTTATACTGAAGTATTTTCGTTAAAATCGATTCATTGAATTTCGTAATTACGTTAAAAATTTTCATTGGATAAATGAAAACTAAAGTTTGTCCAAGTTAAGCAAAAAATTTTAATTGGAAACATATAAAAAATATACAAACAAAACTATATTCATATATAAATACAAAATAATAGTTTCCTTAAAAATATATTTAATTGTTAATTAAAAAATGTAAGATAAAATTATTTCATACATCCAATTTAATATGCCATTTCAAATAACTGTATAGTTTCAATAATTAAAAGTATAAAAATATTTCGAAAAAACATGGTTTCATAAATTTAAATTTTCATTATGACAATGAAAAATGTCAATTTAGTAATTAAACAAAAACTTTCAATCCATAAATACGTATGTTTTTAGTTTTCTTTAATATGTACGTACCTAAATACATATAGTATGTACTAAGTAATGAACAAATAAATGTTCTCCTTTAAAAAAAACACACCCTTATTTTAAACTGTTGTCAACCAAATGATGTATACGAAAAAGCTTGTTCTCTCTTTATGTGGTCTTTTTTATTATGCGTTAGCAATAAAAATCAACGTTGTTATTGTTGTTATGTTATGACAATTTAATCTCATATTTACGCTCTTAACTGAGCAATGGCAAAAAACATAGTTTTTTTTTATTCAAAAACTACACTGCACCTGTAGGCTAGCTGGTAGTGAGCTAGTCTATCAGCGCCAAGGTCGCGGGATCGATTCCCGCCAGCGACTCTGGTTAAAAAAAAAATAAAAGTTGAATAAGAACAACTTTGATTTAAAAATAAAAAATAAAAAAAAAAAAAAAATTTTTTTTTTACTTTTTGGAAAGTATTAATCTAATGAATAACATTCATAGATCTAATGTAAGGTTTCATTAAATACATTTTAATACATTAAATACATTCATTGATCCAACGAAGCGCTGCATAGGTTCCTTTTTAATGCAATTTTTCATGGGCTTAATGTCAAAATTCATTGGTATTCTAAAGAAAATTCTTTCAGTGTGGCATATACATTATGTGCGTTCGTTTACTTTTCCAGTAAAATCCCAGTAAAATCCAGTAGGTGAGTTATATGAAAATTTTAATAATGTATGTGTACGCGAACGCATTTCAGTAAAATCCAGTACAAATTTTTACAAATTTTGGGGTACACGAACGCAGCTATTGTACATACATATGTCTACTGTTATTATTTAAAAAAAAATTATATTATTTAAACAGCTCTATACAAATTTGTTTGTTTTACCCAAAAACGATGAAAGGCAATAAAAATGATAAAAAAAAAAATATTCAGCAACATAATGGATAAATTGGTAACACTTTAAACTTCAAAACAACATTTGAAAGTTTTCCAATTTTGAACTGTTAAAAGAAAGTAAAATTTCTTGTTTTGTGGATATTCGTGTTGTGTATTACAAAAAGAAAAAACGATGACGTTCGGCTTCTGGTAACTGTATGTGCTTTGCTGTGCTTTAGTGTTCTAAAGACAAGTTTTTTGATGTGATTTTTGATATCAAATTTTATGTTCTCTTAATATTTTCGTACACACAATAAGATGAGTGTAAATTTATTCTTTGATATCATTGTTTTATAACAATAAGTTTTATGTGTATTGTTAGCATTTGTTAATGAGTGAAGATATATCTATACCCTGCAGTTCTGATGACTCCAGTGATTTTGAACCTTTTATTTAGAAAATTGTTCTGTCATCTTAAAAACGGAAAAATTTTAAGAGATTTTAGATTTGATTGAGATTTGAAACATCCCCAGTATTTATTATATTATTCCCTTTGAAAATTATTAGTATTGTGGAAATTATGTTGAACTGTTTATGGTTTTTAGTCCAAAGTTTTATATTTAATTCAGGCTTAAGTTTCACAAATAAATTTTCATTAATTATTTTTATGAAGAAAGAAACATTAAAAAATTTAAATTTATTGATATTTTATTTCATTTTTGACTGACCTAGGGATTGAAATCACAGACAGGTCGATTTGACATGTTTCGATAGGGTAGTTTAAAAATCTATCTCCTTCAAAATCATTGCCGTTTTACGCTCACCGCCACTGAAGACACTTGGCAGTCAATAGTTATTCAATATTATTTTTTTTTTTGTTTTTTAATAATTGCAATAAGATGAAGGATGAATTTATAATTATTAATAAATAACAATTGTAAATAATCTTGGTTGAAGTTACCACAAAATGCACTAATATTTTCTGCAATAAGTATAATAATTAGCCCTGAACATATAAAAAAGTATGTTCCTTCCTATTATTTCAATCATTAAGTAAATCAGCACCACCTCACTCAAAAATCGATGGTATAGTTTTAAAAATTCTGCCAAATCGTACAATGTGAAAATCATTTACATGAGCACCTGCCATATGGTCTATTTTGATGGTGGACCTTATTTATTTGGATGACAAGCAATGCGTTTATCAACCGCCCCGCGCGTGGATACTTCAAATTGTGCAGTTTTTTTTGCTTGATGCTTTTTTTATCAATAGTTTGCTGAATGCGATGACTTTTTTTGATCTACCAAACATGAATTTAACCTTCGTTTAGATCACAGAATACTAACAGAACTGTCACGAGACGGAAGATTTTGCGTTTTTTTTGTCTCTTTCTAAGAAAGCTGCCCTTTTTCATTTCTCTTTGCATCATCTTTTATGCCGCAATACAATGAACACAAATTTATTTAGTTGAGATTTATTTGCAAAGCTTTTGTAAAAATTAACTTTTAAGTTTACCACAACACAAGTAAATAATATTTAAGTAAATAAATAACATTATAAAACAAAAAATATTAATAAATACATTTTTTTTTGCACAAAACACAACGTTTGTTGAACTAATGCATTTTTTTAACGTGGTCTGTGTTTTGTTATTTTTGTTTTGATCATGCCATTTGTGTTGATTGTTGCTGCCTGTTTTTACACATTGCCACTTCACCACCAAAAAAAGCTTTTTGTCTCTTTCTTCGAAAGCTGCCCTCGCAACTGATTTGGGCCTTTTTCACACGTCACTTTTTTCAGTTCTGTTAGTATTCTGTGGTTTAGATTGCTTATTCATCCTCTAGTTGCATCCAATACCTGACTGGACTGAAACCTAAAATTGTCACAAATCAGGTTGATTGCAACCGAAAATAATTACACCCGGCTACGGTTCCACACCAAACTTCAAATGTAGTGTTGATTCGGTATTCCAACTCCTAAGCAAAGAGTTAGGAATTGATCCCAAATGTTGCCAAGTACATGTGGACGTAACTCGACCCAGTTATACATGTATTGTTTTCTGCTACATGGCTGATTACTAGGAAATACTATAGTGCTAAGTGACTACAAAATTTATAATATGGGAACACTGAAGTATGCAAATGATCTAAAAGTTGCCGCTTGCTATAAAGTGAAATTACAGAATTATTTAAAGAACAGAAATTGCTATCAATTATAATCTCTAAGCGACAATTGGGTGACAAATAACTTGGCAATAGATTATTTTGGATTGGCTTTTAACATACTCAACATTGTTGTAAATTTATTAAAGAAGTGTTCATAACAATAAGAAAGTTTTTCTTAAAATACTAATTTTATTCGACCTGTAGGATTCAAAATAAAGAAACTTGCATTAAAAAATATAGTGAGCTGCGTAAAGTAGTTGACTTGAAAGGGCCTAAATAGGTTAAGAAGTATTTAAAGGCCATCAAACATTCAAAAGCGTCACAAATGGCCCAATTATGCCACATTTTGCATCACTCTTTGGCCAGGATCAACAAATTATACAAATAACATATTAGGATTTTGACTAAGATCTTTTTTCTTGGGAAACAGTCTTGATTTTGTAAGCGTTGGTCATATAAATGCTTATCTGCATTTTATGTCTTCTAGTTATATACGATGCCTACAAATGTTTAATCTCAAGTTCCTAATCCAGTTCCAGCCTAATAACGACTTACCTCTGCATCAGAACTACTGGGTATTTTTATATGTGTGTATTATTCATGTCTTTCTCTCCTTGATAACCATCATTATTGTCTTGTTTTTCTGCCATCTTTAAGGCTTTAATGTTTCTTGAGTTGCTGTTGTTGTCTTGTCATTTTTTACTTCAAATTATTTAGGAGTATGTGTGTGTGTATGTATGTTTCTATGTGTGTAAATCTTTTGTATCTGTGTTTTATATATTTTCCTTTCAACATTATTATAAAACAGAAAAAAAAAAAAAAACATGACCAACAGGATTTAACGTCTCAGTGATTTTTTGTGTGTTTTCAAGATTTTGTGGTTGTGATTTCTAAAGTTTATTAGTTTTTGTTGGTGTTGGTGTTTTTGTGATTCTTTATTTTATTACTTACAATTTGTATTAAGACAAAGAAATAATCAATCAGGACTCATTTTTGAGGCAAATTGTTAAATGCTGAAAATTTTGGTTGAGAAAACATAAAATATTTATTAGAGTTTTAACACAAAATTATTTTTGATGGTTATCGTTGTTTAAGATCATTTTTTTTTTTTTTTTTTGAAAGGAAATGTGGTGATGAAAAACATATTACAAAAACTTTCGTTAAAAATGTTTAAAAGGTGGCACAGAGTATTTTTTTTTAACATTTTTGAATAGTTAATTGAGTCTATTTTATTTTATACATCTTGAAATTATTTGTATACTTTTTTAATTGAATGGACATTGTCTTTTAATTTTCGATACAAAACTGAACTTTGCTGGAATTTGCTTGCTACAAGCATTCGTTAATTATTGAAGAAAAAACAAATAGAGGATTATTAAATATTTGTTTGTGTCTTGTTTGTCGCTACATTGAAGAATTATGAAACTAAGAAACTTGTCTGTTGTATACTATTGTGGCTTTGAAAATTATCTAAATACTTTTGAAATTTCAGTTAAGGAGTATAAGATATACTAAAAAGTGTTTATATATTTAAATTCTTTGCGTTTCTTCTAACACTTGAACCAAAAATCACCAGCTTAAACTTAAAAATAAATAGTCTTCAATCACTTTTTTCAAAAAAAGTTGATTCTTCTTGTTCTATTTTATTCTATTGAATTTATAACTCCCTGGTAATGTGTAAAGTTCCTAAATGATTTCTCCGAGAACACATTAATATGAGACAACCATATTAGTAGTAAAGTCGCTAGCTCGTAAAAAAGAGGAATTTTTACTACATTTTTCCCAATTATCTTTTAAAATCTAGTTAGTTTTATTTAAAAAGAAATTTAATTTTAACTTACCTCCTTTAACATGCACCTCTCGACTTAACACGGTGCCCACTAAATTTCTTAATTTACATCTGAAATGCACAAGAAAGCAAAAAAAAAATAAACGACAGAGAAAATATTTCAAATAAAAAATCATTTTTTTTTGTACAAACAAAAAATAAAAAGGACTAGAAAATAAACAAGATTAACAAAAGCCGAAGAGAAAAGAACAAATAAGAAAAAAAAATTTAAATGAAATTTGTTCATACCTATAAACACTAGAATGAACTTCATGGCGAAATTTTTCAGCTGTAAACGGATAAAACATTAAGCTGCCATTGGAAGTTTGTAGCACCATGTCCTGTTGCGGTGGTATGGGGGTCCATTCGACCTTTAGGCGGCAAAATAAAAGAGAAAAGAAACCATATTAATTTAAAAAGTCTTAAAAAAAATTTCTGTTTTAAATTCAATCTCAAATATTAATATTTTCAAATAAAATTCAGACACATGCAGTAACATTCATAAATTAATAACGCAAATGGCTCAGGAAGAAAAGCTCATTAAACTTATTTAATTAAATATTTTAAAATACACTTTCATACCTATAAACATACTTCGTATGTATATAAATACATAAGAAAAACTATGAAATCCAACACTGTAGGAAATGTAAGTGAAACTTGACCAACTGTAGACCAGACAATGCTTTGTGATATAGACATTTGGCATATGCTTGTCATTGAAAACCCCTTTTGACCTTAGAAATATTGACTATCAAACATACAAAAAAAATTTAATGTGTGTAAAAATCACCAAATTGAGTATTTTCGTATCACTTTTGATGATTAAAATCTGTTTTATCACTTGAGCGATTGAAAAAGGATTCACATTGATTTTTTAATATGCTCAAAAAGGAATCAGCAAATTGTATCACAAATGATTATTTAAAAGGATTCATCGTTGGGGTACCATTTTCTCACAAAGAGAGTATCATTTATGATCGATAAATGAGCTTACATGCGATTATTTTGCTCTTGAAGAAAAAAGTGATCGATGTACCCTCCTAAAAATGAACCTTGGACTTTTTTCAGATGACAAAGATGATGTGCTTGGCAAAAGGACAAATTTGATACCCATATTGCCCTACTTAAAACGAAGGGTTACCACGCCATTGTATTTTTTCAAAACGCGAACTAGCACGAATTTAAAAAAAAACTGAGACCCGTATTTAATTAAATCGACTAAAGATTAAAATATGATAATTTGGCATTTATATTACAAACAATCCCGAACAAAAAATTCAAAAACCGTTCTTTTTTACAGAATATCCTTTAAAAAAGGACATGGATGATCGTCCTTGGACAAATTGTATATACAATTGGACGCGCCTAAAGAAACTTTTCAAATGATACACATATTGTATATGTTGGTAAGGAAACAGATTCTCAAATTAACAAAACATGCAAAAATATACCCTTTTTTAAAATGGTCCAGCTCACGAGAGGTCATAGCTGGAGGCGAAATATTTTAAATGTCATCTTAAAAAAGTCCAAAGTTCATTTTGAGGGGGGTAAACCTTGCACGAATTTCGCTTCCATACAACTTGAGTCGCTCTAATGTACATAAGGATACGAAAATCACATTAAAATTTTTATTTTTCTTTATTCTTTATTTAAATAAAAAATGTGTGTATTTTTTGTTCCCACTCTCATTGCTGCGTGTATTTTCCATTCCCTTATTAATTGTTGAGAGTATTTTTTTTACCCGCGCTTTCACTATAGTAAAGCATTTACTTTTTTTTTACACGTTCACACACTACAGTATAGAGTTTGAAAACTTTCAATCATTTCAATGTGTGTTCAAATGGAATTGTACAGGCCTTTACTAGGAAGTTCTTGTGGAAGTGTAAAGAGAGATTGGAACTTAAGATTCACAAGTCCATTTTATTTTCATTATTTTCAATAATTCTAGCTCTGAAGCTGCCGAAAAGTTTCCCTTTTTTCCCAAAGCCAGACAAAAGTGTAGACGACACGAAAATAATCGACAAAAGTGCAACTTGATTGGGGCCACTGAGGGATTTTACTACATCTACTTACAACTACAATTAATGTTGGGAGAATTACGACTAATTGTAATGGGGATTGTAAGAAAAGATAAACACACACTGTTTATTGTTGGTATTTTGTTTTAGCTTTGATATAGTTGCAAATAAGTTTTTTTAAGTGTTTGCAATTCTCATTCACTCTGAAGTTTTGTTTGCTAATATCTTAGGCTTTTGTAAAAATTTTTGGGAGAATGATTCTGGCCTAATCAGCCTGTGAAATGCGCATAGAAACTTGCTTATCCTCCAACAATAAATTTCAGTGGTTTTATCAATTAAAAAAAATTGGGAATTAAGCACGACAAACAAAATCTTATTAATTAAATTTTTTTTTATTCCCAAAAATTACTTTGATAATTTTGAAAATTTAAAAGAATGTTTTCAGAGAATTCACATCCAGTTTTTGAAAGTAAATTAAAATTTTCATTAAGGAATTTATATTGAAAACAAATACAAATTTGAGTTTTTTATTATTGTTTTAATGTTCCCTAATTCCCTAACGAAAATATTTATTTAACTTTTAAAAACAGGCAGCAAGTCTACATTCACACGTTTCAACTTTTGGTGCTCAACTTGTGAGTTTTTGGTAGAGAGAAGAAAAAGGGGATTGGTACGAAGATGCTTGTACTCTGTCAGTAAGTTTTGTGTTTTTATTCGTTTTTCTTTTAATTTTGATTCGCTGTGAATAAAAATGTACTTGTTTTGAACTGAAAAAAGTTGAAACCGATTGCTGCGTGTGATCATATTGACAACTTTAAAGGGGCTAATAAATCAGTGCAAGTTATGCTCTCTTTTTAGTTTAAAATGAGTTTAAACCAGCAACTCCATAAATCAGTTACCATGTAAAGCATATCTTAGCGCAAAAATTTGCCCGGTTAAATAACCAATAAAGACTGAATGAAATTGACATCATTTATCGTAGTGTTGCCACAGTATTTTTTTCAAACTACATATAATATATGGTACACTGATTTACAGCTGATGAGTTAAAACTACATATAAATTTAAGTTTAGTTCAACTTAACCACCGTTTAAACATTTACTGATTTATTAGCCATAAAAGGGAATTGAAAAGAAGTTGAGCAGCAAAAGTTGCAGCGTATGAACCTAGACTAAGTTCCCTAGGAATTTTACAATTCACTTTATTCGCAACTTACCTCCGGTGGCGGACTTCCGTGTCCGGAACATTCAATAAGACCGCCTGAGTTATTTGAGAATTCAACACGATGTGCCGGTTCGTGAAGAAACACTGGTCCTTGTAAATCCAAGCCGTTAACGCCAGTGAGTAATTGAGCTAAAATGAATAAAAAAAGAATATAAAAATAGAATGTGGGAATTTTTTTTTCGTTTTTAAAAATTATTTTATTACACAGTACAACAGCCAATCTGGGGGGTGAGAAATTCCAAGTCAGGGTGATGGTACTAGGTCAGTATAGTAAAACCCTCAAAGGGTTTGGCGTTCGTACGTGTCAGTTTTTTTTTATGACATTTTAAATTTTTTCCTTATCTTGATGTTTTTTTGTTTAACATAACCCGAGAACCACTTGTCCGATTTTGCTAAAACAAACTCAAAAAAATTTAGAATTACAATTTCTTTAATCCGTTCATATAACGTTTTTCTTTATAATCAACAGTTTTGCCGGTAAAAATAAATTTGTGGAGAAAAGAAATATTTGTTTGCCTAAAAATAGGCAATATTTATTAAAAAACATTTTAATTTTTAGGCAAAAAAATATTTTTTTTTCTCCACAAATTTATTTTTACCGGCAAAACTGTTGATTATAAAGAAAAACGTTATATGAACGGATTAAAGAAATTGTAATTCTAAATTTTTTTGAGTTTGTTTTAGCAAAATCGGACAAGTGGTTCTCGGGGTATGTTAAACAAAAAAACATCAAGATAAGGAAAAAATTTAAAATGTCATAAAAAAAACTGACACATACGAACGCCAAACCCTTTGAGGGTCTTACTATACTGACCTAGTACCATCACCCTGACTTGGAATTTCTCACCCCCCAGACAATAATCCCAAAAATGTTCCATAGTGTTATTTAAACATTTTTATTTATTATTTTTTTTTTTTTTTTTGTTTATTTGGTTAATATTGAAACTTCAGATAAATAACGTAAGCGACATCATTTTAAATATTCGTTTTTTTTAATAAATGACTTTATTGGCAACACTTGCATCATCTCCTAAAATATCACGGTGACATAAGGTACCGTTACAATTTTATAGCAAGAACAATTTCATCGCAAGCGACAAGTTTCATACAAAATTTATTGAAATAAAAAAAAAAACTATCTCCTGTAAAATTTGATTTTTGGCGCTTACGTTATTTTCCTGTAAGGGCTCGATATGTACCAAAGGTGGGATTATATAGGACGGAAATAGGATTATTACAACAAAAACCTTTAACCCCCGTGTTCATAAATGATTATTTAATTTAACAAACGCTTATTAAGGATAATTTTCATATTAAATTTAAAACATTTTTGTGAATACAGGCATAAATTTTTAAAGTTCCCTCAAAGAAGCTTATTCGAAAAGTTTTTTAATAAAAAGAAAATAATTTGTGTAATTAAAACTTAATTAAAATTATATAACAAATAATTTATGAATTTTTCTTTTCACATCGTAACCAGGACGTTCTGTAAAGACACAAAACAGAATTTTGTGTTTCTAAAGAATATTTTAAGTAAATGTGGTTGGTTACTTTTGGTTTAGGTATTTTAATTATTTTATTATAAACAAAAAAATGGGCCAAATAAAGTTTTCTTAACATTAGGGATGTTACTTTTAAAAAAAAACTATTCTTTTTTTAAACTAATATTGATTATTTGTTAAAATCGGTTTTCAATAAAAAAGTACTTAAAACGTTCAAAATGTTTACGAACTATTTCTGTTGAAAGTGGTACTTTTTGTCAAAAATGTTAACTCTTGTGTTTTTTTGCATTAATTTTTGTTTAAAAGAATATTTTTTAAAATGTATTTTTGTGTTGCATACAAATCATAGTTGGGGGTAATGCACTAAATATTGATTGAAATCAGCATTGCACTATCACTAAATAAAACTGCAAAGAAATTAGTTTGCTCTCTTTTTTTTACTAGCTTTAGTGATGATTGTTATTTTTTAACTACCACTAAAAAATTTTGAGTGATATTGCAAATATTTTCACAATCACTAAACGCAGATTTGATTGCAAAAATCTGCACTCAAATCAAATAGTGCAAAATTTGGGCATGCAATCAAAAAAGCTGAATACAAATATTGTCTCACTAAAATTTAAAAAATGTAACTTTGTATGTGCATGGTTTTTGATTTCTTTTGAGGATATGCATAAGTAAAAAATATGAAACAAAATGAAATTTTGCCAATAACGGTATAATTATTGGCTTTAATCATGACAAAACAAGTTTTTAATTTTAAATTTAGTGCAACAATTTAAGTTGCACACAAATGAGTGAAGAAGAAAAAAGTTGCAATAAACTGATGATTGCTTTTTTTAAAATCAAACTATTTTTTTTTTTTGAGTGCACAATTTTTTAACATCACTATCACTCATGCTTAGTGAGGCTGCAAATTTTCAATTCATCACTCAACATCAACAAAATGATTGCAATATTTTTGCACTATCACTAAATGTGAGCTGAAACTGCAAAATGAGTGCACTACCCTTATCTATGATACAAAAAGACAGCTTAATTCCAAATTATGCTATGTCGACCAAGCATGATTTTTTAAACCCTTCACCGAGGGTAAAAGGGTCTATAAGTTTGTCATTCGGTTTGTAATTTCTAAAATATCTTAGACTATATAAAGTATATACATTCTGGCTGATTATGAGGGGCTTAGTTGATGTAACGCTGCCCGTCTGTCCGTGTGCCCCTTTCTCTGGCTTTTCCGAAGACCCCAGATAGGATGGGGACTTTATTATTATATAATTATTTGCTATTGATATTAAGCCTGATCGGTCCACGAATGGCTGAGATATGAGCACAAAACTATGACAGCCTCTAATTTTACCCACAAATCCATTGTTGCCGTTTATTTTTTATTTGTATCTGTAGAATGGCAAGAGCCAAAGTTCCCAAATTAGGTAAGAGAACCTTCGTTTAAATGCCGCATTTATTTACAAAAATACTTAAAAAATAAAACCAAACATTGTCACGTGGTAGTATTGTCGCTCGCGGGCGTATTAATAAAATAGAAATAAATCTATATCAAAGTCGTATGACTAATTTCGGCCGACGCCACAATTGCGTGTATTTTCATCAGTGTTGTTAGTGGACTTTTCGAAAAAATATCTACACATGCTAATAAAAATCCGATTTTTCCCTACACGTTGAAAAAATTTCCCCTACAAAAATCCCCACGCATTATTATCATTAAAATAGAAGAAAAAACCTTTGTTATAAAAAAAAATTAATAATATGTATGTATATTAAAGCTTTGACATAAAATAAGTACAAAACTAAAAAATAATGCACATGTAGAATGTCCTTTTAATTAAATTCAATTAAGTCTTTCAGCATTGGGTATGATCCCGTACTCAGCGTTGGGAGCCCGCGGGATCCCAATCTTACCGAAAACTGTTCCCGTACTCAAAGTTTGGCAAGGTGGAGCTTTTAAGAGAAAAATATTCTTCTTCTTGCACGAAGTAGCCCGTACTTTTTTTTGGGCAAATTTATAAAATGGTTTAACAATTAACAGCTGTGTCAAAACTAAATAAAAAACTGCAAGCAAGTTAAACAAAATAATTAATATAAGAAATATATTTAAAATAAACACTAGAAAATGTTGAAATATGTAAGTAAATGCTTGAATTTAAATTTTATGCACGTTAATGTGTCATGTATGTATGTATTTATTTAAACATATTTCATATTGACGATTTCTTTTGGATCAGAAATTTAGGTTTTATTGTTCCCGTACTTTTGTACATTTTTGTCTATTAGTGAGAGAAATTTTTGTTTACTCTCATTTTACCGAACCTTTACGAACGAGCTTTACCCACCTATTGAATGATAACTTAGAAAAAACATATTAGTGTCGCCAATTTTTTAAACCACAAACAATTCTGGAAATATATTTTGAAGCTATTTATTTTAGGTAAAAAATTATTTTTCAACCGATTTGGACAATAAAATATCATTAAAAAACGTTTTTTCAGCATTTATTTTATAAAAATACGATATGACGAAAAATCCCTACATTTTGGAGATTATGAAAAATATGTCCGATTTTCCCTAAGCTTCTATTTAAGTCAAAAGAAATACCTACATGTAGGGAATTCCCCCTAATGCTGGCAACACTGATTTTCACATACACAAATATATTATATTTTTAGCAACACATGCTTGCGATTTAAAATTCTTCGTTCATGCTTTTGCATAACTTTTACTGCAAAAACAGTTTTTATAAATGAACAAAATCACAAATAGCAAGAGAGTTAGATCCGCCAGTAAGTCAAACTTCACTCTGTATCATCGATAAAAGTCAGTCCATTAATGCACATATTTAGGAACAGGATTAAGACCTAGATTTCGTAATGAATTACAGCCACAACGTGATACCCGCTGGAGGTCCACCAGCAAATAAGCAAATAACCGGTTCTCGTAATGCCAGCTTAGACCCTGGTCTGCATAATATGTATATTAGAGATCTTTAAATTTCAAGCTCCAGATAAGCACAAGGTTTGAAACTTTATTCCGCACAACGACAAAAAGTTGGACTTTCTTCAGATACATTCGCTTAGACGCCGCAAATAATTTTTTAACGAGCAGCCCAAGTTTTAAATTATTTTATTTTAAATATTTAACCAGTGTACTGCTGTTTCTTGACAAAGATTATTTTTTTCCTTATTTTTGCCGTCAACCGCAAAATATCAAGTTGTGATAGAAACCAAAATAGAGCGCATGAAGAGTAAAAAAAAGGAATTTAAAAAGACACAAACATAAAGGCGGTCTGTTTAATTTAATTTCAGTCTTAATGAAAAAAGTTTGTAAAATTTGTTGTTCATGTTTGCATCCTTCTTTGGTACTACAACAACATGTTTTTTTAAGCCGACTTAACGGGAGGTTGAAGAGGTGGGAATATTTAAGGGACACAATATTTGTGCTGATTCTTTAACAGTTTTAAGTGGGATAAGAAGAAAGTCATTTACAAGGAATGAAACTTAATAATTGTAATATATAAAGTACTCTGTTTTTTTTAAGGAGAAACAGTTTTAGAGCTTAATGGTTCAGATCTTGAACAATGGGCAATACTGGTTGTTAAACATATTCGGTGGGAATTGTTTATAATATTTGTGTGAGCCAAAGGACTCTCTCAGCCGCCCTGAGTGATTATTTATTGTTTACAAGCCTAAAGAATTGGCTTGGCGGAAAGGGATTGGACTCCCACGATGAAATCATTTCACAAACAAATACCTATTTTAATGACCTGAAAAATTTTTTATTTTGGAAGGGATACAAAACATTTAAGAAACGTGAGTTTAAAGGAGGCTACGTTAAAACTAAAATGATTTTTCATTTGCAAACCTGTTCAATTTAAAAAATTCACGGACTCATTGGCCCGCCCTCATACCTTAAAGTGATTAATTTATGAATTCTAAAAACTTTGTTCTACATTGGTAAGATTTTATAAGTATACAAATACTTAGAAAAGTAAAAAACACCGCTGGGGATATCAAAAAAAAAAAAAAAGGAAATAAATCTGTTGTTTTCGAACAGATTGTCTGATTAAAAGTCATAATTAATTGTAATGCGTTCCCTTCACGTTTCGACTTATTGTACGATTTGATCAAGTTGTGCGCAATCAATTGTTTTGTTGGAGATGTTTTTCTTGGTTATCGATTGAATAAAAAAGTCGAAAAAATTTTAATTTCATTCAATTCATTTGTACGAACGTGTAGATGAGAGTGCAAGTTCGAAACTCAATACACACTCACTTTTTCACTTAATCGATCACATTATCCGTACTTGCAGCACAACTTGCAAGACATTTTTGAAGACAGTGATTTCTTGACACTTGCAGCAAGTAAATGTTTATTTAATATGATAGTTTTAACTGTTTTTAAAATATATATAAAAATATTTTTTTTTTTTTTGCAAATATAAAAAAGAAGAAAATTTATTTAAATGTTTAAACATCAATCTCCTAAGAAAAGGCAATTATAATTACACTGTTATAGAAATTGACACTTTTTTTAGACAAGCTGGGCACCTGTCGTTTTAACCTTATTCGGGTACGCTGAATCCAGTGGTGCTAGCCATTTTTTATTTTTTTTTTTTGGTTAGCTCTGGTTTTCGAGATATACCGTTATTTCGAAAATGGAGGAGGTTGCACAATATATGTTCGCGTAACTCAAACACGCTTTAGCTTATTGAAAAAACTAAAAAAAAACGAAATTCCGCAATAAATTTTTTCTAATATGCGCAGTCGTTTTAGAAACATATTATTTATTTTTTTTTTTTTTTTTGAAAAAATATTATTTTTTTTTTATCAAAATTTCGAAATATTTGTTTTTAAAAATTCATAAAAAAAATTGGAAAATGCAGCTATGCTTCCAGACGATTAAAACACGAAATTGCAAACAAAACAAGCCATACATGATTAAAATCTGTTACCAACTTTTGATTTTTTCACAAAAGTCGAAAAATTTTAATTAATTCAAAAGGTTCAAAAAACGCAATATTTGTATGGGAGCTCCCCTAAGAAGTGGTGATAAGGGGCAAGGTCTCTAGAAAATGTTAAGAACAAAAAAAAAAACTAATTGAGGTCGGTCATACATTTTAACCCACTAGGGACGACTCCTGGGCATTTAATGGACCTTTTTTCACTATATTTATAGTCTGCATTGAACATTTTGTATGGGAGACCCCTTAAGGAATGGAGATAGCTGATGATGACTGAGATGAAAAATAAAGTGGGGTTGGTCATACATTTGACCCATCTAGGGGCAGCAGCAGCCTAATTTTAGAATTTCAACCATACAAATATGGCGGTATGGCAAAAACCTTTGAAAATAAATTTTGTTGAAAATACTACTTAGTTATAATTACTTGTTGTTTTATTTTACAAACCTAATCTTAGTAGGCTTTGAACTTGTATAATTATTTTTAGTCGTAGCAACCTGTGCTTTGTACATAAAAATACATTTGTATATTCTTTCTTTATTCATTCCTTAATTAAACTTTAAATCGTTTAGAAGTATTACGGGTTTTATTTACAATATTTCTTACAAATTTAAACCCAGAATTCCCAAAAATATTTTGTCATACATATGTATATCAAAAATAGGATTGTTTTTAGAGATTTGGGTACAAATTTCCTTTGCAAACTAATTAAGAACATATTAACTCATTTAAAACAAATTTTAACCCTGGAGGGTTATTTTTCGTCGAATCAATGGATTTCATTAACTCTTTACCATATAATTTTTTTTATGTGTATTTAAATAACGCTTTTTTCTTTTTCGAACAACATTAGCTGATGGCGAAAGCTTTAAAAAGTTAATTAAATTGAAAACACAAAAATGAGTTCAAATTCATATCGAATTTTGAGAGATAAAAAGAAATCTACTTTATAATAAAATAAAATATTATTTCTTAATAAATTTTTTTTAAAAAAAATTATAAACTAAAAATATTTTTGTTGATTTTTTACTTTCAAACCCGTTCCTAAAGAATTTATTGTTTAAATAGTTCGGAATAACGTCCCAGGGTTAACATTTTGGTTCGAACTTTGCGATTGGAGAGTCCCTGGACCTCACAAGAAATTATTTTGAGAAAAATCAGAAATGATTTGTTTATTTTATAAGCAAAAAGTCTGAACAAATTTTAATTTTCATGTCGAATATTTTCTGGTCTAAAATATACATATCGCACACGAAATCAGCTCAAAATTAATCAAAATTATTTTTTTTTTTTTTTCATAAACAAATCAAATCTATAGTGAACACGGAAATGCCGTTTGCGGCACTGTCTTCTTTAACATTTCGTCAGCTAATAATTAGTTTGACCTACCGACCATTTTAAAAAAAATCGAGTTAGGTATTGGGTATATATATTTTGAATACCCCCTTTCTGAACCCAAAACCTGTTTCTCGAATTTTTATGGCTTTAGATTCATTTTTCTAAATATTAACTGTTTTAAGGTTTATGTTTGGCGAAAACTGCAAATTCCTCATACAGAAACGAACAAATTAAATTTCACTGTTGCTTTGTTTCATTGCCGTAAGAAAAACAAGCAAAATGAAATGACAACAAGAAAATGATTTTAAATCTTGCTTCGCTATGTTGCCGTAAGAATAAAAGCAGTAAAAGCAAAAGCAAAATAAAATGTCAACAACTCAATACACGTATGCAGCACAAAATGCTACTTTTTAAAAATAAATTTAAAAAACTTTCAATAAAATACTATTAACTGTACAATTCGTTAATAAACGTTAACCAAAATTTAAATTTGTCTTCAAAACATATGCCAGAAGCAGTGGTGGAAATACAATCGGGTATATTTTCAGAAAACTTCGTGTAAGCCTTCATGGTCGTTTTTCTCTACTACGACTATTTGGCATATGCGCCAAATTAATAATGAGCTGAAAATTTGTGAAAGTCAATTTGATTAAAAAATTTCAGCCATATTTTCTGTCTTTTCTAATCATTTTTGAATTTTGGGTTGTGACTGTTTATGAGCGGATTTTACCAGCTTGGCTATAAAATTTAATATTTTTTTTTTTTTTTTAATTTCCTAAGCTAATCCCGCGAAGCTTTACGCTTGTCTGCAGGAACGAAACCAGAGTCTCTGGCGGGAATCGAACCCGCAACCCCGGCGCTGATAGACTAGCTCACTGCCAGCTAGCCTAGGATTGTTTTTAATTTTGCGTACGCCTGAGTTGACTTTCTTTAAGGACATCTAAGTTCGTCGCCAATGGATCTTTAGATTCGCAGTTCCTACCTAGAGCTCAACTAAATCTCTGCCATTGATATGTAAAATTTTATCAAAATCAGACCACCCGTTAAAAGATTTAAGCCCGTTTTCACGACTTACCGATAGCTAAAGGTAGGATGTTATCGGCCGAATAAAAAGAGTTCCATTATTACAACTTTACTTTAACCTACCAGGTAGGATGAACCTTAGTTTACTTTATAGCTCACTTTAAATTAAAGAAAAGTTTTAGTAATGGAACACTTTTTATAAGGCCGATTAAAGTCTTCTTTAAGCTATAAGTTGTGAAAACGGGCCTTAAAGTTTTAATTAATTTTTGTTTTCAACTAAAAAGTGTTGTGCTAAAATATAGAACTGGAGAATATGACTGCTGTTGCACAATTATAGTTTGTTTTACAAAACTGTCATGGCGCTTAGAAAAGCTTGACAGTCCATAGGGCGAAATCCTTCGGTCAAGCCTTTTTAGTGCCATTCACAATAGTAAATCCTACAACAATCTTAGCGGTCAATGGTCTTAATTACAAAATGGTTCTCGATATCAAGGGCAAGAAAATCTTCCCGTCTCAATAGCCTCAGAACTACTTGTTACTTTCACTTAAAAGATTTTTATTTTTGCAACTTTTAATTAACACAGATATTGTAATTTCTATTTAAAAGCTAGTTTTTCACCACACATTCAAATATTAAATTTAATATCTGATTGCTACATTTTTGTTTCAAGTATTTTATTCATTTGTGCTTGTTCACTAATGGCCAGGGTTATAATTTTAGTTTTTTCTCTTTTCAGTTTAAATACGAGTTTAGTTAGAGGTTTGTGGTTTTTCCATTTAATATTTCAAGGAAACATGTTTAGATTTTTTAGTGGTTTTTTTCCGAAAGAAAAAACTTAAGCAAAAAGTAATTAAATGCATTTTTAGCACCTACTTGTTCTACTTTAAAAAATCATTTACCCCTTCAACAATTTATATGGCTATAAGTTTTTCTTAGTTTAGTTACAATTTTGTAATTGAAATATATAAAAAAATTAGCTTGGTGATATTAATAATATAAATTTTTTCTATGACAAGGAACTATTTAAATTTTGCTTTGTTTTCAGCAGACAAGTCAGCATATTTACAGAATCTCTGGCTGGAACTCTCTTATTCATTCTATTTTTTCAGTAAAGTAAGTTCAGTTAAATAAATGATTTTTTTTCGAAATGATTTTTTTCCCAAATAAAACGATAAAAAAGATCTTTGATTACTTGAAGACAGTAATGTGACAATTAACTGAAATCAGTTCTATTTATAAATCGGCAAAGGATAAACTGTATAGAACATTTACTCCTCCGATTATGACCCGACTAAAACAAAAAAATACACTATATACAATATATATTTTATTAAAATCCAAATTTGAAACTTTTCGTTGTTCATTAGAAATTCTGCTCTTTTGGAGAGTACACGGGAAAAACCTGCATTTTGGAACTTCTTTGTTAACCCATTTATAAACTAATAAACAGATTATGCTTAATTTGTAACTTATCTAACGAATAAAAATAAAAATTTGGTACTTTTTCGAAATTTGAACATTAATTGAATATCGTACCTATTTTTGGTACTTTTTTTTACAAAATAGTTTTCTCCATTCATTGACATAAACGTATTAAATTATGGGCTCCTACTTAAATTTTGAAGTTTTTAATACATCAATGGGGAGAAAAAAAGTATCAAAAAGGGGAAATATGGGAAATTAAATTTCTTTATTTTCCTTCTTCGTGCTGTATGTTGTAATTTTTTAATTTTCTATAATACTGAATTAAGAAACATAAAATTATAGGTGCAGGGTGATAATGAATGAGACCCTAAAATATTAAAAATGTTGGTACTTTTTCTTGAACTGGTACTTTTTGAATTTTCATTATTTTGGACCTAGAAACATAAATTTAAACATGTGCATGATCATGAGTGATGAAGAATCTGTACTTTTTCTCTCGACAACTGGTACTTTTTTATTTTCAAAGATATTGGACCTAGAAACATAAAATTAAACATGCAATGTCCTGAATTAATGAGAATCTATAAGTTGGAACGTTTTGGTACTTTTTTGTTTTTCAACTGGTATTTTTTTTTAATTTCCGTTAGTATTGGATCTAGAAGCATAAGATTAAAAATACACGGTTTTGAATGAATGAGAATCCGTAAGAGGGATCTCTTTGGTACTGTTTGGTTTTTTAACTGGTACTTTTTTATTTTCAATATTATTGGACCTAGAAACATAAAATTAAACATGCAATGTCCTGAATTAATGAGAATCTATAAGAGGGAACTTTTTGGTACTTTTTTGTTTTTCAACTGGTACTTTTTGAATTTTTATTAATACTGAACCGAAATAAAAATTCAACATGCAGAGTCTGGAGTGATTGAGAAACTATAAGAGCAGAATTTTTGGTACTTTTTGTCTTTCAATATGTAAGTACTTTTTGAATTTTTATATAATTGAAATAATTTAATTGAATAAAATTGAGCCTAATTTAAAATGAAAATTTTTAATAAAAACCCATAAACAGTCCGATTAACTACACAGAAACTTATTTTTTAAAACGATGGCACGAGCTTTATATGCTGACATTTGTCCTTCAAGTTGTACAAAAGGTCAACAAGAAAAGAAAAAACATAGAAGTTAACATACTTAGGTTTTAAGACAAAGTCTGGAAAAAATTACGAGAAAACAGGATTAAGAAAGGAATTGATGAAACTTCAAAGAACTCTGATGATGAGAATGTGGTTATTCTCTAAGCGTGTAAGTTCGACCTGAGTTCAATAGAAATAAATTTTAATTAATTTTAATTTCAAAAGATTTTGTTATTCGTGCTTAATTCCCAGTTTTTTTTATTGATAAAAACACTTGAAATTTATTGTTGATGGGATAAGCTATTCCTATGCGCATTTCACTGGTTGCTTAGGCCAGATCATCAGGAAACTTCATCCATAAAGATTTTGGAAAAACTAAAGATATTAAACCAAATAAAACTGTTAAGCGTATAAGACTTATAGCAACAGTTCTACTTGTAACAATATCAAAGTTTAAACAAAACACATCAACAATAAACAGTGGGTTTATCTCATCTTACATTTTGTAAAATTCCTTCCCACATTGAAATAATTTAATGAAAATTAAATATGATGTATCTGAGCCTGTTTGAAATAAAATAAAAAATTTGGAATAAAAAAGTTTCTATATACATAGAGTTAAATTATTACACTTATTTTGCGACAAATGTATGCCACATTTTATTTTGTATGTCCTTTGTTCATAATTTTCCTTTTATCCTCTAATTAACTAATAAATAATAATCCTTTAAAACTGTCTAAAAGTTCTTGCAAGTCATTCATTCGCATGTGTGTTGGAAAATGAAAAATGAAAAACTTTTATTCCCATTTTTTTTTCTATCTAAAACAATTCAAGTTAAACTTTAGACATGTGGTGTTAACATTTACATACAATTTGTTCTATTTTTCTATTTTAATTTAATTTCTAATTCAATTAAACATTTAGAAAACACTTGGTAATGGTGAAATAAAACAACTCGCTAAAGTTGGAGAGAGAAAAAGAAAAAACCCCAAACGAAATGGACTTTTGATTGATTGCGAAACAAAGAAAGTTTTTCTACTTCATTCTGGGGAGAGGGGGTTGTTTTGTTGATTTTGCAATCGTATCCATGACTAATGTAGAGATTTGTTTATCCAATTTGCTTTACCAGGTTTTGCTTTTAATTCAAATTGCTGGTTAGCTGAGAAAAAAAGGTCAGAAAATAAGTTCAAATTATATGTAAAGTTTTTTTGTTGCGTATACAAACATAAATAGATTGTAAAAACCTAGGAAAAAAAAATTGGAAAACTTATTTTATTCAAAGGTTACAAAAGCGCAATACAGTACTTTTCGCTTATAGTCACATACTTTAGTTGCAGACAAAACGTGAACTATATCGCTAATGTGACTATAAGGCTTATTCACATACAGTATTCTACGGATAATTACTTCAACAAAAATGCCAAATTTTTTGGGTAATTATGAGGGTTAAGCATTTAAACGAATACGCTTAACTACCTCGTTGAGGTAATTATAAGATTAAGCGAATACTTTTTAATATCTCAGCGAGGTTATTAACTAGATACCTTAACATTGATGTATGCAAAAAGTTTAGACATAGGAATTTTTATATATATCAGCTAAATCTAAAGAGATAGCTATAAACAACAATGCGATTTGCTGTCTTTAATTTTATCTGTAGTGCTTTTTGAGATGTCTGTTTGTATCCAAACATATAAACTTATGATCATCGAAACCGAAAATATGCAATTGCACGGGTTTTCTTGTGCGACCAATAAAGGCGCAAATAATATATTTATCCGTTTTAGAGCTTTTTATGAATTTTGGTATCGGCTGCATTTTTATTCTACACATTTTTTACGTATTTAAAGCATATTTTAATACATGTTCAGCAAATAAAAAATTGCTAAAATTCTGGTTAACAGATGAATTGTCTGTTGCTTTAATTTCGCCATCTACATTTTATTTTCACACCACAATTTTGAGCCAAAGCAAGTTTTCGCTGAAGATAAATGTTATTCCAAACTGTGAAGTTTTATATATTTGCAAAAATTAAGAATTTAAACCGATCGAATCAAAAACATTTTTCTTTTCGTGTCCGTCCGTCCGTCCATCTGGCTGGTTGTCTGTCCATGTAAACCTTGTGCGGAAAGTAAAAGTAGCTGTTTTAAGATAATTTGATTAAATTTGGTAAATACGTTTTAAATGTCATAAGAACGAAACCTATGTAAATTGTAAGAATCGGTCTATAATGTCACAAAGTCCCCATGCTTACTTCTTTCTTTATGTCCATAAACCATTTTGTCATGTTCGTATTAAGATTAAATTTGGCCAAAAAAATATCTTACTGCAAATTAAATATGGAAGAATCGGTTCAGATTTAAACATACAGCTTCCATTCAAATATCAATCCCTAAAATATTAAAGCTATTTTATCTCTTTAAATGTTAATAACATTTTAAATTTAGCGACCTTTCCTTTAATCCCTTTAAGACAAAATATCTCAAATATTTGGTGTATCGACATAATATTCGGCACAAATAACTCTTATATAAATCCTAACCTCATAACAAAACATAATTCTGGTGAGCCCTAAATAAAGTTTATTTTAATGCAAATATTAATTTGTGAAATATTTTTTTTTTGCATATTTTTTTAAAAAAAATTTTTGTGCATATTTTCAAATTATTAACATGCAAACTTGGTTGCATTACTTGCTGTGTTGTTTTCAAAACGTACTGAGGCAATTAAGCGAATGAAATTTAGGTGTAATTTTGTTTTGGGAGTTTAATTTTTAAGGCAATTACCTGAATTGGGCAATTAAGCGTAAGGCAATTAAACGTGGATTTTTGTTTGAAAAAAAAGAAGAAGGTACATAAGCGTGAAAGGCATTTAAGCGTGGATTAATTAACCGGGTTATACTCTATGCCACTATGAGGCATATAACCGAATTCGAACATAATCAAGTTATGTGAATATAGAAAATAAAAAATACATATAAATTACACCGACACAAGACTTATAGTTTTGCAACACAGTTGTTAAAATAGTTAAAATAATAACAAGATATTTCATAACTGATACCAAAGGCAAAAAATCATTTTTAGTAAAGAGTTGATAACAAAAATTAAACGATTTAATTCTTTCTTTCTTTGGATGAATTGTGGTTTCGAAAACTAAAAAGAACTTAGCAAATATTGCTAATGTGACTTTAACGCCATCAATTTGCATTACTTTTCCCTTTGATGACTGTTGATAGATGGTATATATTGCAAATGTGCTTATATCGCTAAATGGACTATAACGTCAACACTTTATATTAAATTAACTTATAGCAGCAAAATAAACAGATAAAATGGACTATACCGCTAATGTGACTATATGCGGTAGTGACTATAAACGAAAAGTACTGTACCTGAAATTTTTTCATACGCTTTCAAAATTTTAGATTTTGCTATTTATTGGATTTAATTTAATTAACACTTGTATGAAAACATTAAAAAAGTATGGTCGGTTAACCCCGACCATATGCATAATATCCTACACCACAGTATTTAAACACAAATTTTCAAGAGTGTTCCCAATTTTTGACCCATGGGCAATCAGAGACCCGCCAAACTAAACTTATGTTGTGAGAATAAGACTCAAAGTTCTTTGTGACAAATATTATTTAGATATCTCCATCAGTATAAGATTTGTTTGCCTGCAATTTATTTTTGGAAGGGACCTATAAATAACTTTCTACCTACCAGCATTTTGTCATGACATAGAAGCAACGGCTAAAGTTATTATAGCCAATTTGTATGTCAACTTCAACATTAATAAGGAAATATTGGCATCGATAGCTCTTTTCGGGAGTAGTACATATTTGTATGGGAGCTATAGTTAAATATGGACCGATTCTAGTAAAATTTGGTAAGTTGATTAAGATTTCAATTAAATAAGTTTGTTCAAAATTTAATCTATGTGCCAATGTAATAAGATGGCTTATGGGAGCAAATACTCTATTCCGGATAGAAGCTTGCATGGGGATTATGGGAAATTATGGACCGATTCTCACCCTTTTCAAAAAGGCTTGGTTGTTGAGACAACTGAAAGCTTTAAACCAAATTTCACGAAATTTTCTCCAAAATTGCGAACTATACTTCGCGCACAAAATTTTTTACATGGCAGCCAGCCAGCCGGATGAACGGACTTCGTAAATTCGATTTGAAAAGTCAATCGGTTTACTAAAAAGTGTTTTAAGGTGTTCTAGCACAAAACGCTTTATACTCCCTTCACAGTGGTGATGGTCATAATAATCTACTTTACTGTCTTTAGGCAGTTAATGGGGTAGCTAGTTTAACAAGATTTTTTATATCTAACTTCTAAAAATATTTCATAGTTTCGTAATGCTAAATAAAGTTGTGGGACTAACACTTTACTTTTAAATAATCTTCTTTTAAGTTAACTGTTACTTTTCTGTCCCCAAGTTGTCTAAATTGTAGTTAGTTTTCATAATTTTTTTTTTCCAAGCAAATATCATTACTTTGTCAGTAAATATGAAATTCGATGACCGAAATTCAATATTGGTCAGATTAACTCCTGAAAAAAACCAGAAATGACTTTAATTAAAATTATTGAATTAAAACTCGTTTCGAAATATAGTACATTTTTTGACATTTTCTTGGGACCAGTTTATAATTGTTTACTCTCAAGCAGACCTCGGCAAAACTACTTTATCGTGCCTTTATTTCTTTTTTGATCTTACACCTACGAGCAATCATATCGTCGGTCACAGGTTGACAACTCTTAACATGTTTTTTTGTACTTTTCAGGAGACAAAAAAAACGTTATTACTCCGTTACTAAACCGTGTTGGAAGTAAATAAAAAAACCAAAATTAGTAGGAGATATTTATTGTAAGAAGGTGTAAAGAAAACAAAGGTATTTAAATTATTTCACATTAAAAAAATTAAAATAAATAATACGTGTTGACAATTTAAAAAAATTAAGAGTTGTCAACCTGTGACCGGCGATATCTTGAATAAAACTTATCAGTCTCACTTGATCTTTCTCGCTGGCTGTCAATGTTACCATTTCGGCATATGTTCATGATTTTTGTGAAAACATATGCATTAGAGCATACCACCTTGCAAGAAAAAAAATTGCACAGTACACCCTCTAATATAAAAACTATTTTTGCAAGGAGGTTTCGAATTTCATTTTTGCCGAACGTATGGGTCGCATTTTAAAATTTTTCGTTGTATCTTAGACATTTACAGTCCGATCTTAAAGTATGGTGTATCAATGATTTTGTCTCGAAAAGACCAATGTTTTGCCCTAAACGGTGATTGACTTCAAGTATCTCGTTCTAGTTTTTATCCGCCAAATCTCTTTTCGTACCATCGTAATGTACACCCTAATGTCAGAAAATTAAAGCTCGAAAGGAACTATTAAACTTTAGCTAAGGAAGTATTTCAATAATTCCTGCAGAACAGTCGGCAGTATGGGATTTGATCAAATGATTAAAATCAGTCTACAACTTTTGATTTTATTCATAAGAGATGAACAATTTTAATTAAACTTAAGAATTTCATAAAACGCCATATTTGTATGGGAGCCCCCTTTAAGAGGTGGAGAGAAATGGCAAGTATGTTTTGAGAAAATGTTAGGGGCGAAAAACTAATTGAGGTCAGTCATACATTTAATCCTCTAGGGCCGACTCCTTGCCAGTTGTCGGGCTTTTTCTTCAATACTCAATTTCTTATCTGTATTGAAAATTTTGCATGGGAGTCCCCTTAAGGAATTGAGATAGCGGGTGGGTATGTTAGAAATAAATGATGGGGATGAAAAACAAAGTGGGTTTGGTCATACAGGGCATCCTAGGCGCTGCAGTGGCCAAATTAAAGAATTTCATTAAACCGCCATATTTGTATGGTTAAAATTATTAAATTCAGCGTACCCGAATTAGGTTAAGCCGCCAGGTGCCCCGCTTGTCAGTAAAAAGTGTCAAAGTGTAATTATACGAAACAACATTATCTTAACCATCAATGTTATTGTTTCTAGTGTCCTTTAAACACTTCTTATTATTACATTCTTTAAATTTTAAATTATTTATAAACGAAAAAAAAACACTGCAACAATTTAAAAACTCTGCAGCATTTAATTCTCATCAAAATAAAATTTTTGAAATGCAGCAAGAAATTAACATCCTGTTTCTTATTTTTTTTTTTTAGTTTTAACGTTTTTTTTTATTGCATTATTATTGTTGTATTCTTCTCTTCGGTACATTATTTAAAAGAAAAACAAAAACTATTATTTTACTAAAAAAAAACTAACAAAAAAACGAAGAAATAATATTTAATACAAAAAGTTCATTCCGTTTTATTTCCGTTCTTTCTTACATTTTTTTTTTGCATTTCATGCAAATAAGTTGAGCTGCTGAATGCGGGATTCTCTCCCACTTTCGTCTGTCACAAGAGTTGCTTGCATTCGTATTGAAAAAGTTTATGTCATGGTCGTAGCCAGAGGCGTGAGTTAAAATTTTTTTTTTACTCTATAATTATTTTAATGAACTTTGTATTTAGTGATGGGAAAAAGAAAAATAATAATTTGATTAATTGGAAATAAATGAGAGGCGAAAAAAGTTTTAATAATGTCTTAGAAATTGTGAAATTTATTAAGAGTGTTAAAGGTGTGATCTGAGGACAATTATTAACTTTTTTTTTCGTAAATTATTTACTAAAAAAAAGCGACTTTTCAGTAAAAAAAGGCACGCAGAGAAAAAAGTAAAAATTTATTTCAATTAAAATATTTGTAATATAAATTAAAAAGTTAATTAGATTTGCACCAGTAAACTAATTAATTGTATCAATTAAATATTTTTTTGTTATTAAAAATATTTTCTGCAGTTAAATTTTTAATTAAAACTGATTTTATTTTTGATTAATGTAAACAAAAAAAAAAATTAGCGAGAATTGTTTCTGTGCTCCTTTCGTCAAAAAAGTAAATAGTTTCTTCCACCGTAATTAAGCTTTTTTAAATACACACTAAAGTAAAAACCCTTCGTTGCTAGAATAAAAACATTTCATTGGCCCCTATTCATTAATGCAATGAAAATGTTCATTACTGAAAATAAACTGTTCATTGCAATAACAAAATTTTCGTTTACACTATTAAACTTCCAAAATAAGAAATTTGTAACATTTGGGCCACGTAAAATTTTGATGTGTGGTTTGAGGTATAACTCCGTACAGGGAAAAAAAATTATTTCAATTAAAAAATTTGTGATATTAATTAAAAAAAATTAATTAAATTTGCACCAGTAAACAAATTAATAGTATCAGTTTTATTCTCTTAATAAAATTTTTAATCAAACATTATTTTATTTTTGATTAATGCTTTAATTGGTGAAAAGTTTTGCAGATTTTTTTCTGTGTTCGGTAAAATATTACAAAATAACGTTTCGATTTATTAATTCTATTGTGTGTTTAAATAAAAATTTTATTCTTAATATAAACTTTTTTCATTCTACGAAGATAAAACTATGCAAAATATTATTGTAGTATTAAAACAATGTTTTTTAGTAAATTAAAATATTCCATTTTATTAATGACAAGTTACATCAAATGCACTAAATTAGTTCATTGCGTTAATAAAACGGTACATTTCAGTAACGAACATTTTCGTTGTATTGTAGAATTGAGTACTTAGAATTAATGACAAAATTTCATTGGGCTTATGACGATTTCGAACTTAATGAAAGAATAACGCGGTACGTTGTCTCAAAATTAATGGCAAAATTCATTGCAGGAATGTAAGAAATCATTACATTTACGAAGGTTTTTTTCTTAGCGCATGTTGTTGGGTAAGGGGAAGAAACTTAGAGGGAAAATTTTATTCTTCGATAAGGGTGAGTAAGTCTTTGACGAAAAATGTACTTTTTAACGAAAAAGTAGCATTTTAATGAAAAAGTGTAAAGTTTAAAAAATAAAATCGTGACTTTTTGCTGTAATTTTTTTTTTTTTTCTTAAAAATTACTTTTTCGTATTTTTCAATAAAGAAGATCTTAGTTTTCCAGAATTCTAACATTTAAAAACTTTCTTAATTAAATATTTAAATTATACCGAAATAGTCTGAATGAAAATGAATCGCTTTTATAAAACAAACATGAAAAATAGGTTGTGTCTGGCAAAAACAATTATCAGCGTCATCAACACCACTGATCATTAAAAGAATATTTCGTTTTCTATTCACAAATTTTGTATAGAAATGGGAGTGTCTTTGCAAATAGAAATGAAAAATAAAGACTTTGTAATGAATGTCGCTCTTATAAGTTGATGGAAACTAAAAAATAAATTACAAAAAAGAAGAAATAGTGGAAAATTAATGCACATTTGAAACGCTGTGGATTTGTGAACAAAATCATTTTATACAAATGTCTGTAAAGACTGGCACTTTTGATGAAGAAGAGATGGGCAGGCAAAATATTTAAATAAGTTTAACGGAAAAAAGATGTATGAAATATGAATATTTAATTTTTGATTGTAAGTATAGAATCAAAAGTTATTAAGTCATAAACATTTTATAACAAAATTCTTGTTAGAAAAACTAAATTATCAATGTTATTCTCATAGAAATAATTTGGGTTTTTTTAAATTATTCCTATAATCTATATTGCTCCCAAAGTATTAAAAAATATCTTTATCACAGAAATATTTATTAAGTGATAATAAAACCGATATAATTTGAATCTTATTAAAGTCGCTTAGTTATACAGAAAATTCGAATGTGTAATATTCGTAATAAAAAACATAAATCAAGATAAAGTTTTTCTTAATTTTATTCTGTATCTTTTTTTTATATTATCGCATTAAAACATAATAATTTTTCCTTTTATTAAATTCGAGTCAACAAATTCAAAATAAAAAAAAAAACAAAATAAAATAAGATTCCAAAGTGTCAACTCCGTAGGGAAAATATGTTTATCATTCAATGAAGTCTGTATCCTGGGATCTATTTGAGAGCAAAGCAGAAAGAAACATCAGCAAAAAAAAAAAAAAAAATAAAACAAAAAAATTCAAATGTGTTGAAATAAGACAAAAATCACTTGGCAAAAATGGAAATATTTTTATGTCAACAATAACTTACATGCCTCGGTATATGGGATAGATGTGTTAATAAAACACAAGAAATGTTTTGCTGTTTATGCAAATAAGACAAAAAATACAAGAAAAGCAAAAAAAAAAAAAAACTATGTACACAAAACATCCAAATAAGTATAATAAAAAAGGAAACCATGATGAAAAAGAAAATTTCCTTTTTGCATAAATTTAAATGAGATAAAATAAAATTACAGTGGCAACCATACGTTACAAGTTAAGCGAAAAAGTAACTTTTTTTAGTGAAAAAGGGATTTTTTAGTGAAAAAGAGACTTTTAGTGAAAAAGTAATTTTTAGCGAAAAAGTGACTTTTTAGTGAAAAAGTAATTTTTAAGTGAAAAAGTCATTTTTTAGCGAAAAAGTTATTTTTTAGTAAAAAAGTGGTTTTTTTTAGTGAAAAAGAGACTTTTTAGTGAAAAAGTAATTTTTTTTAGCGAAAAAGTGGCTTTTTTGTGACACTGTTACTTTTAAGCTAAAAAATGACTTTTTAGTGAAACCGTGACCTTTCAGTGAAAAAGTGACTTTTTAGTGAAAAAGTGGCTTCTAAGTGAAAAAGTGGCTTTAAGTGAAAAAGTAACTTTTTAATGAAAAAGTGACTTTTAAGTGAAAAAGTGACTTTTTAGTGTAGTGAAAAAGTGAATTTTTAGCGAAAAAGTTATTTTTTTTAGCGAAAAAGTAACTTTTTAGTGAAAAAGTAATTTTTTAGTGAAAAAGTCATTTTTTAGCGAAAAAGTTATTTTTTAGTGAAAAAGTGATTTTTTTAGTGAAAAAGAGACTTTTTAGTGAAAAAGTAATTTTTTTTAGCGAAAAAGTGGCTTTTTTGTGACACTGTTACTTTTAAGCTAAAAAATGACTTTTTAGTGAAACCGTGACCTTTCAGTGAAAAAGTGACTTTTTAGTGTAGTGAAAAAGTTAATTTTTAGCGAAAAAGTTATTTTTTTAGCGAAAAAGTGACTTTTTAGTGAAAAAGTAACTTTTTAGTGAAAAAGTAATTTTTTAGTGAAAAAGTGACTTTTTTGTGACAATGTTACTTTTAAGCTAAAAAATTACTTTTTAGTGAAAAAGTGAAATTTTTGTGAAAAAGTGACCTTTTATTGAACAAATGACTTTGTAGTGAAAAAGTGACTTTTTAGTGAAAATGTAACTTTTTAGTGAAAAAGTGAATTTTTAGGGAAAAAGTGACTTTTTAGTAAGCGCCGAGCTAGTTAGAGCGCAAAGCTGATTGAATGCGAGAAAACAGTTCCAAAGCGTATTTCAGCGCCGAAAACATTGTTTATGTTAGTGTTGTTATGATTTCAACTTGTTTGGAACAAAAATTTAAGAAAAAGTAAATAAAACATACAATTAAAAATTGTAAGTGTAAGACGGCAAATCCCTCTGGGGAGATTAAGTGGTTGTGATCGAAACATGTCAGGGTAACCAGCCGCCTTGGTTCGAATCTCCGGCCAGCCGCCTGGGTTCGAATCTCGGGTCAGTCAGGAAGGAAAAATTATCAATAACAATTTTAATTAATTTTCATGTTGTGAAATTCCTTTTTTCATGGAGATAATTTAATGGAAAATTGAATTTGATGAACTTGGGCCTGATTGAAAATATTAAAATTTCGATTGAAACCATAAATAGTTCGACAAAATAACCACAATACTAATTATTGTTAAAGCTAGGGCACGAGCTCTATGTGTACATTTGTCCTTCAAGTTGTGCTGAAAAGGGTCAACAAGAAAAAGAAGGACAAAACATGAAAAAAAAACAAAAATGTACTTTGGACTTCAGGGAGAATTCTTGACAGAAAGTACGAAAAAACAAAAGTAAGGAAAACATGTAAAATCAATTGAAAATGGATAATCTTTCGGAAGAAAAAAGAAAAAAAGCAAATTTCGATCTACCAGAGGTTAAAATACAATTTGGTTTAAGGATTGATGGTTGACTATTGACGTCAGCAGTCATCGATGGCTGTGAGTGTAAGACGGCAAATCCCTCTGGGGAGATCAAATGGTTGTGATCGAAACATGCCAGGGTAACCAGCCGCCTGGGTTCGAATCTCGGGTCAGTCAGGAAGGAAAAATTATCAATAACAATTTTAATTAATTTTCATGTTGTGAAATTCCTTTCTTCATGGAGATAATTTAATGGAAAATTGAATTTGATGAACTTGGGCCTGATTGAAAATATTAAAATTTCGATTGAAACCATAAATAGTTCGACAAAATAACCACAATACTAATTATTAAAAAAAAATAAAAATTAAAAAATAAAATAAAAATTAAACCAGAAAATAAAAACTCAAATAAAAAATTAAATAAAATTATAACAATTATAAAAAATTTAAAACAAACCCAAGTGCATACAAACATACATAAAACACAAATAATAGATAAAATACCAGCGCTGATTTTCGCATCCACTATGCACACTCGAACGTGTTTCTCGCATGAACAAGTTCTCGCAGTAAGCGTAAAAAAACCAATTTGCCAGTTCAGTTCTTTGCACGGGCACATGCAAGTATATTATCAAAGTTATTTTTTGGGTATAAAAAATGTATTATTAATAAGATTTCCGTATGACGTGCTAAATTCCCAATTTCTCATATTTGATATTATTCGAGTCGGAAAAAAGCCAACCAATTGTAGGGGAATGTAAGAAAAGATAAGCTCACTGTTTATTGTTGGTGTTTTGTTTAAGCTTTGATATTGTTACAAGTAAGACTTTGAGTGTTTCAAATTTTTATTCGCTTTAGGAATTCTTAGGAAAAGGTTTCCTTATGAGCTGGCCTAAGCAACCAGTGAAATGCGCATAGAAGCTAGCTTTCCATCAACAATAAATTTCGGTGTATTTATAAAATATGAGAAATTGGAAATTTAGCACGTCATACGTAAATCCTTTTGATAATAAAAATAGAATGTATGTCTATAGAACCAATACAATTATACTGTCTTATAACGAAAAACAGAACATTACCTAATGTTTGTTTCTTTCGTGAAAAAAGTTATGAACGGTGTAAAGGGTTGTGTACTTATACACAAACACCAAAACAAAGTAGATATCGTTTCTGGGTGAGTGTACTAGCGTACGGTACAATAGTGCTTAAATTATTAACGAACATCCATTTTTATTATTCGCGAACACGAATACCCAATCTGAAATTAAGCATCACACCATACTTAAATCCCCCATTTGCATCGATAACGATAAATTAGAAAAATCTGGCACACTACTAAATGTACAGCCAGAGAAAAAAATTTTTCAATATGGTCACAGCCAGCGAAACTGTTTTAAGCGAAAAACTTTAAACATATTATGGTTTATTGAAACATATTATTGTCACCGCAACTATATAATGGTTAAATAAATAAGCCAGAACCATATTATGGTTGCCACCGAACATGTTATAGCTAATAAAAACAAAAATATGTGTAGCACTTAGATAAGCATGGTTGTTTTTCAACCATAGCATGTTGCTCTTAGATAGAAGGAATTTATTATTGTTAATTTAAAAACAAATTATTGTCTAGGTAACCACAACATGTTTAGCGGCAGCGATAATATAGTTGAGTTGAAGGCCTAGCTGCTCATACTCGACTTTTGTATTATATAATCGCATTTATTGTGTAAAATAATTTTAAAAAATATATAAAATAAATAAATAAATTGAATCTTAACCGCATAGCACAATGTGTTCTCGTTGGCCCATTACTGCCCATGTGTCCCAATAAGAAAAACTCGAAAATTTTTCTGTAAATACTGTGATTTAGACTTATGTGTTGTTTTGAGTTTCGCCTCATTTCAGATTGGATATTCGTATTTAGCGTATACTGGCGCAGATATTCGTTTTCGTATTTACATTCACGCATATTTAAAATTTAAATTCCTAACTTCTTTAATAAGTAAATATAGAATTTATACTGCTGTATTCATCAAAAAAAAAATAAGTTTGAAATGTGTTTTAAGGCAAAATTTTCATAAAAATTTTTCTTAAAATGCATTTCAAATCTATTTTAATTTTGTATAAATACGGCAGATAATATTTTTCCCAATTTCTCAAAAAGAACGTATAAGTATTACTCAAATAAATCTCCATTAATCATACGTAACAATTAAAATAATATAAAAACAAATTGCTTGTACTTTTCTTGCCACTGTTTTCCATAAAGAACCCAAAATTTTTCCAAGAACGGCCGAGAACAGCTACAAATTTCCTACACTTTAAACAAACACCCAAAAGCTCTATGAAACTTTTTCATTTGGGACTTACACAATAATCGTCATAATAATAATAAAGACAACTAAATTGACAAAGTGATAAGGAGACTTTACAATAAATATTTCTTAAAAGAAAAGCAAACAGCAACAAAATGATGCTTAAGAGTTCCTAAAGGAAGCAAAACAATAGTAAAAAGTTTTATATTGACCCTGATTGACAATTTTGTCAAATAATAAAATAAAACGATGACTTGCAAAAAAACTAAGTGTAATCTTTTTTTTTTTTAAGTAAATATTATATTGTGGCAAATGCTTGATGCTAAATTGATAAAATATGCAAAAAGAAAAAGTTACAATAGAGACAAGTGGAGGACATTTATAAGCAGATTTTGTTGCGTGGGGTAAGGAATGGGCTAAAGTTTAGTTTTTTTTTGTGCTGGAATAAGATAATACTTATGTTTATAAAGCATGAGAGATTACGATTTTAATACAGACTCTTTTTTCAAGGGGCAAACTCGTAAAAAACAGCGACCAACGAGATTTTTGTAAATGTTTTAACTTTGTAGTTAAAAACCGAGAGTTTTAAGTGAAAAAATGACTCTCAAGTGGAAAGGTGACTTTTCAGTGAAATATTTACTTTTAAATGAAAAAGTTACTTTTTAGTGAAAAAATTACTTTTTAGTGAAAAAGTGACTTTTTAGTGAAAAAATGACTTTTTAGTGAAAAAGTGACTTTTTAGTGAACAATTTACTTATTTTGTGAAAAAGTGATTTTTAGTGAAAAAGTGATTTTTTTTAGTGAAAAAGTGACTTTTTAGTGAAAAAGTGACTTTTTAGTGAAAAAGTGAAATTTTAGTGAAAAAGTGACTTTTAGTGAAAAAGTGACTTTTTAGTGAAAAAGTGACTTTTAGTGAAAAAGTAACTTTTGAGTGAAAAAGTAACTGTTTAGTGAAAAAGTGACTTTTTAGTGAAAAAGTGACTTTTTAGTGAAAAAATGACTTTTTAGTGAAAAAGTGACTTTTTAGTGAAAAAGTGATTTTTTAGTGAAAAAGTGACTTTTTAGTGAAAAAGTGACTTTTTAGTGAAAAAGTTATTTTTAAGTGAAAAAGTGACTTTTTAGTGAAAAAGTGACTTTTTAGTGAAAAAGTGACTTTTTAGTGAAAAAGTGACTTTTCAGTGAAAAAGTGACGTTTTAGTGAAAAAGTGACTTTTTAGTGAAAAAGTGACTTTTTAGTGAAAAATGTACTTATTTTGTGATATAGTGATTTTTTTAGTGAAAAAGTGACTTTTTAGTGAAAAAGTGACTTTTTAGTGAAAAAGTGACTTTTCAGTGAAAAAGTGACTTTTTAGTGAAAAAGTGACTTTTTAGTGAAAAATTTACTTATTTTGTGATAAAGTGATTTTTTAGTGAAAAAGTGACTTTTTAGTGAAAAAGTGACTTTTTAGTGATAAAGTGAATTTTAACTGAAAAAGTGACATTTTAGTGAAAAAAATGCTCTGATAGCCTAATTAGTAGTGAGAGAGTTACGGGTTCGATTCCCGCCAGAGACTCTGATATGTGTCATTAAAATGGGCTGAAGCTATAAGCTGCTATTGCTTGGTTTGTTATAGTGTGAAATTGATTTTTAAGTCGAACAATCTTAGTAGAAAAGTGAATTTGAGTAAAAGTGACTTTTTGGAAAAAATTTCTTTAAAAAAAACACGTTATCTAAAAGAGACTCTTTTTTAAAAAAATCACGTTTTTACGTTTGTAAAAAAGTCACGTTTTGGTATTTTTGTAAAGTAACTCAATCGTAAAAAGGGTGATTTTCAGTAAAAAATTTGTTTTTCTTTTTTTGCTGTTGTTGATAAAGCGTGCTTTTTTTTGGCAAAAACTAAAAATTTTTAGTTAAAATTGTTGGTTACATTGCTTTGCCACATGAACCAACATTTGTTGGTTTGTTAATAATATTTTATGGCTGCGTCTTTTCTTGTTATTTTCGCATTCACATCTCTCTGATTTTCTTTTTTTTTTTTCTTGGCTTAAGGTTAAAGGGGTTAGATACATAAACGTTAGATAGAGTTTTAGTAAACATTTAAATCTTTTGTTGTGTTTTTTTTTTTTTTTTTTTTCTTAAAAAAAAATTCTATATAAGAACAATAGAACAAGATAATAAAAAAAAGAAAGCAGCTGGAAAAAACAACGCATTGTTAAAGGAAATCTACGGCAGACTCAGAATGTTTGCTTGAACCAAAATAAATACACAAACTGTATCAACACAATACTCGAGTTCTTGTCGTACACATCTCAATAATCGAGTTGAAACAATAATAAAAGCTAATGGCTAAAAGTATTTGTGTGGAAATACAACAAAACGTAGAAAAAAGAATAGAATAAAATAATAACAACAAAATAAACATGAACACACACTCACTCACTCGAACTCTTGAAAACATGGTACCATAATATAGAGAGAACAGTGATGGGTAAAATAAGTCCGAAAGAAACTTAAGCAAAAATGTATAATTGAATGTTATTGAAACTGTTTTTTTTTATAGACTATTCTGCTTTTATAAAGACTGCCTGTTTTTGAAATAAAAATTTTCAAAAGTAATTTTTGGGAATACAAAATTTTAATTTAAAAGATTTTTTTATTCCCAAAAATTACTTTTGATAATAAACTGGCATGTGCACGGCCTAAAAAAACTTACCTGGCAACATGCTTTTGCAAGTTGTTTTTTGCATTTTGTTTTTTCTTAACCTACTTACAACTACAATTGATATTGGAAGAATTCCAATCAATTGTAGTGGGGAATGTAAGAAGAGATAAACTCACTGTTTATTGTTTAAACTTTGATATTGTTACAAGTAGAACTGTTGCTTATGATTCTTATACGCTTAACAGTTTTATTTGGTTTAATATCCTTAGTTTTTTTTAAATCTTTATGGGTGAAATTTCCTGATGATCTGGCCTAAGCAACCAGTGAAATGCGCATAGGAATATAAAAACTAGGAATTTAGCACGAATAACTAAATCTTTTAAAATAAAAATTTTTGTTTAGAAATTTATATTGAAAAATAAAACAATGTTGAATTCTTTGTTGTTATTTTAATGTTAATTCCTAAACGAAAAGTTTCATTTTTAATTAAAAAAAAATTCGTGTGGTGTGGCCTAGATCGGTTTTATAAGAAAAGCAATTTTGGTTTAAGGATATTATATATAGTTTTTCAAAGCTAGGGCCACGAGGGAAGATAGAGGGCAATTTTCTCCTCTCCGAATAGATCCCTAATTATATAGACGTTAGCTATAGATTTTTTAACAAAAAGGACCCCGAGGCGATGAAACTATTTAACAGATTCGAATGAAACTTACAATAAGTATAGATCCATATTTAGACATACACAAAACATATGCATTTTTTCAAAAATAAGACTACGAGAGGAGAGGAGCATAGGAGCACATACCGGTTATCCGCTAGTACGAGGATATATTAGAATAATTTATTGCTTCAGGCAAATCGTTGATGAAAAATTAAAAATCAAATTAGGCCGAAGTGACTTTCCTGCGGAATACCGGATTTTACCAAAATATTTTTTGAATTTGCAGAATTAAATTTTACGGATTGTGTTCTGCATAACACAAATGAATTTAACCAGTTTAAATAAGTATTATCGAAACCCATTTTATTAAATTTTTTAAGCATAAGTTTGTGATTAACTCTATCAAACAAGTTTTGGAAACTAGTGACAAAAACACTTTGAGAGGAACTTTTTTACAACTCACAAATGAGCATTTAGCGGAATTAATTAGTATCACGCTAACGAATTATGAACCCGATATCAGAAAATGCACGGCGAAGTTACTAACAAACATCTACCAGCAAACAAAAGCTGTCATGTTACAAAATATTAATACAGTGTGGCTGAAAGGTCACCATTTTCTTTCTTATTTACCTATTCGATATTCGAATGTACGCGATCATACAATTATGCAAATTACATTTTAAAAATTATCACATGCAAATAACTTTACAGTCAATAAAATCACCATGGGGTTTAAAAAATTATTGTTTTTTTCGTTTATACATTTTTTTTTCCAAAATACATAAATAACAATGGAGAGATTCACAATTGAACGAATAACCAAAGTTTTGTTATTTAAATTCGCAATCAATTATCTTTACGCAAAGACCTTATCGTCGACATTTTATCGTCAGAGTTTGGCCCTCTGAAGCAATAATTCGTTGCTAACTTCATCGTCACCGCCAATATGCCACCGTGAGACGTTAAGCTAGCACTGCAGAAAAAATTGAATGTGTAGAGCAAAGTCTTTACAAAACACCAGAAAAATTTACCTAAGCGTTTTGCTCAGCTTCGTCACTACGGCGCATTTAAAAAAATATTTACTATTATTCCCATATACCATTAATGCAAGAATTACAAACCCCAGATCATCGGCAACGCCTTAATTTTGCGCTTAAGCTTCAACCCCATGGTGACTTTTGGTCACCCTGTATATGTTTGTATGTATGTATTGGAATGAGGATATACTCCAGAAAATAAAACTTCAAAAATACGATTTCTGTATGACGTGCTAAAGTCCCAATTTTTCATATTTGATAAATACACTGAAATTTATTGTTGAGGGAAAGCTAGCTTCTATGCGCATTTCCCTGGTTGCTTAGGCCAGCTCATCAGGAAACCTTTTCCTTAGATTTTAGAAAAGCTTAAAATATTATACGAATAAAACCCTAAAGCGAATAAGAATTTTAAACAGTCAAAGTCTTACTTGTAACAATATCAAAGCTTAAGCAAAACACCAACAATAAACAGTGAGCTTATCTTTTCTTATATCCCCTTTCCAACTTCAATAACAATTTATGTTTTTGATATTTTATTTTTAGGTTGGCTCTCGTAGTGAGAGATTATTAAAATTCGGCTCAAACTGTAATTAAGCTTGACCATATCTGAAATAGAGTAATCAAACCGCTCCTTAATCTATGTTTAACTACCGAGAGTAAAGGCCCAACCATAATGTGCTTAAGTTGGCTTAAGCAAATGTACGAATACATGTAAATTATATGAGGCAGACCATAATGAAATTAAGGAAACTTTCTGTTTAATTTTATAAAACTGTCATTTGCCTAAGCAAAGTGCGGAACTGATCGCACATTCCGTACGGAATCAAATGTTTGTTGATTTTATTTTTGTTTTTTAAATACATTAAAGCAAGGCTATGCATATTATGGTTGGGCCTTAAAACGTCGAAAGTGAAGTAATCCTTAATATAACTACACACACCCCGCACTGTTTAGAAATCGTGTTAGCAGCTAGAACTCTGCTTAAGACCGTTTTACACTATCACACAAGTCTTAAGTATTTTGACAAAAATTCTTCCTTATTTGAACTATTGTTTGAAAACTTAATAACAATAACAACTTGTCTTGACAGGGTTGTATTTTTCCCAAAATAGCTAATGGTGTTTTCTTTTTTTTTTAAATAAAAATGCATTCTCATTGTGTTATATATTTATCAGGTTACTCGTACCCGTAAAACATTATACATTTTTCTAAATTACAATGGAACAAAATAACACCTACGTTTTACACTCAACACTAATGAGTTTTTAGCGTGTTAAATATTGAATGCAAAGTTGGTACTACTAAGCGATATTCACCACGATTGTAGCAATTTTCAACATTAAATTTTCTTTGAATTCCATAAGCGTTAACCACACTGATTTTCAATAATTAATTTCAACTGTTGTCAAAAATTTTACGCAAAAAAAAAAAAAAAAAAAAATTATTAAATAAAAGTAAAACAAACGAAAAACAAAAAGTTTTTATATCCATCACAATATAACTAATTGTACGCAAACACAAAAGAAGTAAATAAAAAAATACTTGCTTGCATAAAAAAGTACTTAACGCAGATGCAATTTTTAAGGCCATGTCAGATAAAACTTCATCGCTTTGCGTGACACTTCTAACTTTGACAAAAAAGCGTAACGCAAAAGGAGTATGTCACAATAAAAACTTTGACAACACTCACACATTGTGTGTTAAAAAGAAAACAAATAAAAAAAATTATACTAGCAGATTGTCAAAGAGCGCAAAAAGATGAGAGTTGCCCAACTTTTCGCTTCGCTTTGCGTTAAAAGTTCTTTATGTGACATGTTTCGTATAAGTATGAATATTTCATCTTAGATGTCAAAGCGAATCTCTAACGCACTTGTGTAATAGTGCACACTGAATGAAAACCTCTCGGCATAAATTAAGTTTTTTATACTTACTTTAAGTACAAGTCGTACTCAAGAATTTAAGTACGAATGGCACTAAAACATGCTTAAAACAATCCTAAATGGGATTATTTTTGATAATCAATCCCGGAATTTCTTAAAATAATTACAAAAAAGATTGAATTATTCGTTGGAAGTGCGACACTCTGAGAGTAAAATTATATATAACTTATTGATTTCTCGCCAAACGTGGCAATTTTGAAACGTGTTTGGAGATGGGATTTCCCATTTAGCGACTAGAAAAAAATTCATATTAAAAAAACTATACAACTAAGGGCCATTACTACAACTTACAAATAGTTATTTTTAGGATGCTATATGACAGATAAATAGTTTTTGGTTATTACAAGTTAACATTAATCTAAAAAGTGACTGATAAGCTAACATCACGTTTGTCCTCATGGTAACTTTACAAGTGAACTTTAAGAACTTGAAGATGCTATTTTCTGCTGAAGATATGGTAACTTCAATGATAGTCTTAAATTACTCAACTTTTTCAAAAAACACAATTTAACACAAAAAACAAAACAATTTAGCATTAAAACCAAAAATAAAGCACAAAAATTTACTTTTGTTTTTAATTCATAAATAAAACAAAACTAAGTCGTTGCCACTACGTATTTTAAACAACCAAAAGTAGTCGGTATATACTGCAATGTTGCCATAAATTACATTTTTTATTTTATCGGACAGTTGTTATAATGGAAAAAACTTATTGGTCACTTTATCGTTCAAGATAGCTATTGTTCACGTTAACTATCAGCAACTTTATTATTAGGTTGTAATAATGGCCCTTAGGAACATGTTTTTAAAAACTTATTCTTATTTTTCCTCGCTTTATATTTTGGCTGTAAACATTTCCTCTTAAATCTATTCCCAATGAATGTGCGGCTTACAGCAAACGATTTTTCTTCCACAGACCTATAAAATGCTGTAACGGCGTAAGTGATTTTTTTTTTCTTCATACAAATATGGAACCAGGACCAATCGACGCTGTATTTTTGCTAAAAAAAATTGTGCAAAAAAACGCATTTTCGATATTTTGTCAGTTACAGCGTTCTTTAATTCTTGCGACGATATGATCTCCATTTTATGTTTTTTAAAAAGAAAAAAATAGCAAAAAATAAACAAAATTTTCTTTTGGCGACTTTTTTTGTATTTTTTCTAAGTTTTTGGCGATTTTTGACTGAAAAATCATACTAGCTTTTTTTGTATGCTAAATTTAATTAAAAAAAAAATGTAACTTAAACTGAACAAAATTGACGTTTGGCGATTTATGAAATTCGGTTTGGCGATGGAGCTCAAAAAAAATCTGACAACTCTGCATTCAGCATTGCATTCTTTATGCGTGCATACGCTTGTGTTTAACAAAGTTTGTTGTAGACAATACAACAACACCACACATGTTGGAAAAAAACGATTCGCTTGTTTTGTGTAGAAACATCAACAGCAACAGCAGAACGAGAAGAAAAACATACATTATTTTCATGTTTAAATAGTAAAATCAACCGCAAAAATTCTTATTTAGTTTATATTTTTAGTTAAATATATACATGCATAAAATTTCTCTAGGATAAATTTTTAGGTTAGAATCAATCTAACTTCACTTTACGGATTATTTTAAGTACGAATTCGGGATTGATTTAACTTTAATTAATGAGATATATTCAACCTTAATTTTACTTAAATCGATCTCATTTTCGGATTATTTCAAGTACGAATTAAGTATTTCCCACTTGAATAATCCGTACTTAAATCAATCTTTCTGTACTTGATTCAAGAAAATCCGTACGAACCATACTATTGATACCACTTCGGATTGATGTAAGTACGCATGGATTGATTTTTCCTTTCAGTGATTCTATTAAACCTTAGGTACGTTTTTAACCCTGCGTTACTATCGTCTGGGTGGATTCCACCCAAACGGCTTAACTTTAAAGAAAACTATATTATTTTTCATTATAATCGTTCTTTTAGTAAAATGTAATCTATCTTTGAATAGTTTTTTATGTTAAGAAGTACATTCAACTACATTAATTTGAGATTAAATTTACATAAAATTTGTTTTAAAAAGAGCTTGGGTGTTTTACACCCGCGATAGTAATAGCGTTTAATTTTTTTGGGTGTTTTATACCCATCGATAGTAACCATGTACATCTTTGTAGCGATTACATTTTGTGCAAATGCGAAATTTTTTTTCAAAAGTCACAGCCACCTACTGTGTACTAGTTGCTATCAATCTACAATCTCAGCATTGGCAAAAAATTACGAAAACCATGATGATATGTTTGATGGATTTAATGAGTTACTAAATTTTGTTGGTACTTATCTCAATTTTAACGCACAATTTTACTTTGTTGAAAAAAAAAATTTTACTCTGTTTAGAAAAATGTTATTAAATAACTTTTTTTTCTATATCCTTTCAACTTGCCAAATCAGTAACTCGCATAGGATTGGCTTACAAATTTTCTTAATTATCACTAGTTTTACATAATCAATTTAATTATATTTTTTATTTTTTTTTAATGAAATGTAAATAAACAACACACATATAATTTGAAATAAAATAATAGATAACGAATAAAACTATATGTGTTCGATATTTAAGTGCTCATTATTTAAAAAAATGACATTATTTGTATATTTGAATTTAACAGTTAAGAAATGCAGACACTTAAAAGGCATGGGTGGATTACAGCCAATGATAGTACCGAAGTAAGTAAAATATACGATATTAACGGAGGGTTAACATTGGCTGCACTCATATCTAACGGGACAATTAAAGAAAACTCAAAAGGAATTTTTAAGGAGATCAAAATGAAACTGAAATGAAAGATATAAATGAATTTTTTTAAAAGTCACGACTGTTAACTTATCTCGTTGCCATAGTCAGGGTGCAGAGACACAAAAGCTTTACTACTTTGTCATTTAACGTGTATTCAAACTTCTAAGTTTTCCTTGTAGTAGGTATTGTAGTTGTGGAGGAGAACTTCCGAACCAATTGTGAGATTCAGTGGATTCTGAATATCCAGAAATTAATTGAAAGCCTGTGTAGGGTTTGATTTTGGGACTCTGAACTTTTAAGTTTAATCAATTATTTACTTAAAGGAATTTACAAAATAAAATGTATTTCACGGTTAAAATTAAAAATTTTTAAAAAATTAATCGTAAAAAATTTCTAAAAATTTGTTTTTAATACACAAACTTCCTTTTGGTTCGAGACTTTACTGTAGCGACACACAAAACTTCATTATGTTGGTTTATGTTTAAGTATGCGTGTGTTTGACGGCCTTTTAAGCAACATTTAAAATTACGCTTTGTTGCCTAACGGTTGTGATTTGCATTTTTTAGTATCCTTCTTCATTTCTTGGGCCTTCTCTCGCACTCGCTTGTTTCTCACACTTCTTAGTGACTGAATTCTTTTGGTGTGTCGCTGTCGTGGGTGTTGGTGTTGGTGTGACGAGATTCTGCCAACATTTAACGACACAAAATTATGCGACGCGTCGTAACCCCAATATAATGAGTTTGGTCTGCATGAATGTATTATATAGAAATGTGTGCGTGCTTTTGTCTTTAAGTGTGTTAACACTTACATTGCTACACAGCCACATGCTCATTACGGGAAATATTATATTTTTTTGTTGTATTACGTGAATAAGTTAGTACGAGGGTGTATCTCCAGAGTAAAATCTAAAGAAAATTTTATAATTTGAAAAAAGATTTTTATTTTTCTTGAGATAAAAATTAAGAAAAATAAGAGCCCACCAAAACGCATTCGCACACAAACTTCTTTATTATTGAGCGTGTGGATGAGCGAAGAAGAGACCGAGAGAATATGAAAAATATACACACGTATGCAAAGGTTTGTTTATGTGTGTAAAAGTGTAAATGTTTGTTTATGTTTTTATTTTCTTGTAATTTAGTGCTGGTTAAAACTAATTGAATTTTTGCTGTTGTAGTTGTTGTTGCTCTTATTATGCTAAAGTGTGTTGCCTACAACATGGCGTTTAATTTAAGAAATTATACTTGCATACTTTTAGAGTTTTTTTTGTTTTAATGAAGAGGAAAGAATTGAAAGAAATTATAGAATAATAAAATGAAATATAATATTGTTCCACGTTTAATTTTTTTTTTTTTTTTGCTTTTTTATCTGGTTTTAATTAAAAATTTTTTTAATGTTTTTTGTTTTAATTAGTTTTTTTCTACAGAACTCATTTTGGTTTCTTCCTCATTGCATCTAGAGAAGGTTTATAAATTTTACATTAGATTTTGCTTTTATTCGGTTAGAAATTGTCGTTAGGAATTTTATTTCATTAAAATTTATGCAAAAAGAAATAAAAAAGAACTGGAACATTTTTGATTAGGCTGAAAAGCTGTTAAGTAAAACAACCATCCTTTTTTAAAAAATGTTTATAAAGCTGTCATAAAGTGTCGGGTTAGTTTTAGGAAAAACGTCTGTTGCTTGAATTAATGAGCTAAATAAGGTAATTTAATGTGCATAATTTTTCATTAAATGTGAGGGGAAATTAAAACGGTTTATTCAACTTCTAAGAAATTTAAACAAAGAAAAACAATTTGGGAAGTATTTTTTATTATTCGTTATGGGGAAAAATTTCGAAAAATCTGTAATTTAAATTTAAAATTTTAAAACTTAAATTTCAAAGTTGGCTTACATGCGTTAAGACTTTCTCTTTGCCTTAATTTTTACAGCCGTATTCATAAACATTTTAAACATCATTTCAAACCTGTTTTAAGCAAAAATGGTTAAAATTGTATTCATAAGCGAATATTACCTTAAAAATCCTATTTTAAACCTTGTGTAAATAAACGAATTTTAAAATTGGTTCGACCCTTGTTTAAGTCTATTTTAAAGTGACATTTTTGCTTTTTTCTGTGTGTTTATGGTCATTTTGAACATTTTGAACTCGTTATTTAAATACTTTTCTTGTCAGCAATTAAATCATCATCTAAATTGCACTTTTACTAAAAACTTTTTGAACTCTTTTTATTTTGTTTAATAAAAGAGAAACTATCGTACTATTATTCATTTATAAAAAGCAATTTTTTTACTCACACACGACAAAAAAAATTGTAGATACGAGTACGAGTATGAATTAATAACCACTGTTTTGCATCATTATGATTCAAGTGACCAATAAAAGAGATAGTGTTGCCACCTTGCAATCAAAAAATAGGGTAAAACGTTTATTAGTTAAAATGCTGATTATGAATATAAATTTTTAAAAAAGCTTTTTTAGGCTTAAAATGTTTTTTAACTAAAATGTATCAAAAACCTGAATTAAGATTTTTTTATGAATACGGCTGTTAATGTTGGTCCGATTTTTATTTTCTTTGGATTTCATTATTTCGGAATTTTTAAATTCTAGGATTTCTCAAATCGAAATTTGTGACTAGATTGTCACACCCGCCGGGGTTGCGGGTTCGATTCCCGCCAAAGACTCTGGTTTCTTTCCTGCATACAAGCGTATAGCTTCGCGGGATTAGCTAAGGGAACTAAAAATAAAAAATAAATTGTACGGTGAGTACAGAAGAATTGATTCATGTACGGATTTTCAATCGCAAAATACTTAAGTTATCCATATTAAATCCCGATTTCGTACTTGAAATACTCCGAAAATGAGATTGATTTAAGTAAAACTAAGATTGAATGAATATCAAAATGTGCTTGATTCAAGTATTATAAAAATGATTTTATTTATACCGAATTCGTGCTTGAAAATACCAAAAAAAGCAATTAGAAAGAAAAAATTATTATGATTGATTTACTTTCCGTTTTACATCTTACAGGATGATAAAACACCAACATCATGCCCGATATGGGTTTTACTTTAAAAATCTTAAAACATGTTTAACCAAAAATATAAACTAAATGAGAAGCAAAAGTTCAAATTTACTTTTTAACCCTTCGTGGTACACATGAGTCTGGCCAGACATTTTTTCAATGTGTGTAGAAAATCCAAACATGCGTAAGCCGGAGAATTAAGCAAAACGAAAAGTTTAATCTTTTTTTTTACTTGATTTAAGAATTTTTTTACTTATTTCAAGAAATTCCGGGATTGATTATCGAAAGTAATCCCATTTAGGATTGTTTTGAGTACGTTTAAGTACGACTGTACTTAAAGTAATCATAAAAAACTTGATTTATACCGAGTGTTTTTATTTTTGTGCATTCTTCTTTAATTTTAAAATAAACTTTGATTTATTTTAAATCAGGGTTAAGTTCGTCGAATTTAATTTTTATTTAATTATTTTAATGAAGAAAGAAATTTTACAACATGAAATAAATGAAAATTTTATGATAATTTTTATTATTGACTAAAATCGGGGTTTCAAGAATAACGACGAAAACTGATGCAAATTTCCATTTAACTCAGCAGTAGCTTCTGTGTGAAACATGTTTTCACTGCAACATTTAATTGCCGATTTTATTGAAATGCATTGGAATTTTAATTAAAAAAAAAAATACTTTGATTGTATATGCAGTTTAGCAGATATGATCGAATTAAAAAGGCCTTAAAAAATTCAGCGGTTGCAGTTTTCCTTGGAAAAAAAAATTAGTTCCGTCTATCGCCGTCGTCTTACTCGAACAAAATGATGGGCGTGGCTATACTCTTTGGATTCACCTTATTAAAAAAAAACAAAACACGAATATTACAGTGCAGCAGGTTAGTGATAAAATCTGTTGCATACATTTAGGCTAAAACTTTTTTAATGATTAGTAGGGATGCGATTTCCATGCAAATGCATGTTTTTTGTCGATAGTCTAAGAACGATGTCGACGAATTATCTTTCCGAATCATTAGATTTGCGTTAAAATTACATCGATTTGTTTTTGCATATTGTTGCATATTTTGGTGGGTGAAAATGCATATTTTTGCATATTTAGGTTTAAAATGCATATTTTTGCATATTTTGACATTTTTGAGTGTTTTTTTAAATTAATTTCCATATTATAAAAAATGTTCTTAAAAGTTCATAAGAAAAGTTTTTAAATACACAAAAAAATCATTGCTTTAAATACAAAATTTGCAAGATTTCGACAAAAGATCCTTGTATTTTAAACCGATGGGTTTAAAATATTTTATCCAAAACTGTTACAAGTGACTTGCACATGGGTTCTACTGCATTGAAGAAAATTAGAAGCCACCTCGATAATATTGCAATTTTTAATGAAATGTATCCCTTGATTCCCCTTCCACCGCAGACAGTAGTAACAAGATGGAGGCCTTGCTAGATGCTTTAGAATTCTATTTTGTTTCTATTTCTATTGCAGAAAGTAAAATTTTAAATATGAAAGGAAAAATAGCCCGACATATTAAAAAAATCCAAAACGTTTTGCACCAAAAATTAGGATTTCAAAAATAAAATAAATTTCAAACTTTTGATCTGATCTGAAATAAAAGTTCTTTTTTCGTCTAAGCGCGCTTTTTATTAAAGTAAAATAACGCTTAAATTCAACATTTTCTTACTTTAACAGCTATTTAAAGCATTTTCTTAAGCTTTATTCATGAACAAGGCGAAATTAATGCTAATTAATACTAGGTGGCCTAATTGGGCATCTGTAAAAAGGCAAATTGGCTATTCTAACCCGAAGTGTCAACAATGGTTTATGTTTTCATGTTGACTTTCATTAATTTTATTGTTCGTCGTTGTAACTTGTGAATTTTGTGTTGTTTTTTAGTTGTTGTAGCGATAGGTTCACGTAGTATTAATTTCGCCTTGATTCGTGATGTATTTTCTGCCAACAAAATACATGTTGTTTTTGCCATGTTTTACTTGTTGTAGAACTAGGGTTACGTTATTAATTGTACCATGGATACAACTGTATTTTTTTTTGGTGAAAGAGTAGAGAAAACTATGTAAGATTTTTACAGTGGAAGATGTGACCACTGTATATCATTTTCTTGCAAAAAGTGAACACAAATTTAAAGGAATTTCGTTTCGAAATGTTTCGAATTTTATTCAAATTTATTTAAGCGCGCCTCGGTTATAAATATTTCTCATTGCTGTGACTTAGCGCGTTTTGAGAAGGGGAATAGAGCGTTTTGGTTATAAAAAGCTGTCAACGCTTTTAGTAAAATGTTCAAACAAAATTATTACAACGACTCCATTTTCTGTGTCACATACCCATTCCATTTTTTTCTTAATTTAGTAAAAATAAGGCTCCTTAAATATTTTGCACAAAAATGCATGAAGCCATCCCTTTTGTAGATAGGGCCTTTTGTTTTTTGCTAATAAAATCGCAAATTTTGGTCGAAAAATTCCCAAATTTTTGTGGACATTTGTGTTGATGGAATACATCAGAATCAATGAAAAATATGATTTTTAATTTTTTGATTAGTTAGGGCTTTTTGCGTTTCAGCTGAAGATATGTAGTTATTTACATATGCTAATTGTTAAAGCAGATCCTCTTAAAACTTTTTTATTTTGGAAAGTGTTAGAAAATTTTTTATACCGAAAAACTTTGGAGTCGGTGTTGCAAGTTTTTGTGGGTACTTCGACTCCGACTACAGTACAAAAACCTCAACCTTCAACTCTAACTCCACAGCCCGTGAAAAACCTATCTGGTCAAATTTTTAAACAGCATGTCACCATCTGTAATGGCTCCTCACAAGTTGCAAGTCACGGTTGGAGCTATTGTTTTGTTTTTTTTTTCATAATTTGAATACAAGAAAAGGACTATGCGATGGCACAAAGTTGCAAGTGACAAAACTATCACAAAATCGTATATGCTTTACTATACCAACAGACACTGCCGAAGGTAGTCCTGCACTCATTCTCAGGATTTATTTGGCTCCCAAAAAGCAAGACCTACCATTTATTCTACATCGGAAAACTCCGGGTGCAATTCCAGACTATTCGTCATGAATAAAATTTTCCATGACTTTTTTTTTTGTTCTTTCTTTGATTTCTATGTAAAAACCTTTTGTAACAGTGGGCACTGTTTTAAAGAATTACCGTAGCAATATTTTAAAGGTATTTGTTGCTCTTTTTTAGCAACTCTCATTTTCAACTCAAGTTACCCGTTTCAGTTTATGTGTTTGTTTGCGTGAAAGAGAATAACAGAATGACTGAATGAAAACAACAACTACCTACAACATCAATTCAAGAATAAAATGAATGAATGCATGACTTGCATTGTTTTCAGTTATTATTTTCTTGCTACTCTCTATTTGTATTTTATTGTTGCTGCTATTTTAGCTTTAGCTATTGCTATTTCTGCTATAGCCTGCAACAGCTACTGCTGCTGATGATGGTGATTATTCATTTACCAAGTATAAGTTTGTATGTATGTGTATGAATTTTGTTATACTTATTCGTATGGTTGTAGTAAAAGTGTTGAAAATACTTGGACTTGTATGGCGCTCTTTATTTATTCTTTATTTAATGCTTTGTAAAATGTATTTCGCTATTCTTTTGTATGTAGTGGTAGCACTTATTCCCAGCGGGAAAACTCAGAAGACCTTCTTACTTAGGCCTTTTTAAAGGCCTGCTTAAAATATTTTTTGATTCAACTAATATTCTTATCTAACTGCTAAAGAATGCCTCATAGAAGGCCTCGGCTCTTTTGTATAAAAAATAAGATACACCTTTCACACTCGAGAACAGAAGCCTTCTAGAAGGCCTCCGTACTCCTTCTTTTTCCCGCTGGGTTCTTGATATTGTTTTGTTGTATTGGTGTTTGTGTATGTGTATGTGCGAATAATACTTATACATTGCGGTAAAATGTTGTACTTATGAAGTTAGTATTTGTTCGGATGAAGATGATAAAAAGGACTAAAAATACCAAAAAACACTTACCTATATTTGCCTGTATGTATTCATAAGAATATAATTTACTTTATCCAAGTATGTATATAAATATGCCTAAATATGTTTGTTAGTAATTTCTATTGAAAAATAAGATTTTTTCTTTTAGAAGAAAAACAAAAAAACTAACGAAACAAAAGTATCACAATATAGACATTATAAAAAGAAAAGACTGCAGAAATAAAAAAAGGAACATCAACACATTAAAAACCATAAACAAAAGTCTGTCATTTTTAACATCATTATCATTTATTTTTTTCTAAGAAAGCTTCGTCTGTATCAACAATACTAAATGTATGTTGTGGTTGGTTAAGAGGACAGGTTGAAAAGTCCTTAAAAACAAGATCATGAAATTAAAAGCAGAAAACTCCAATATAATTTTATGTGCACATTTTGTACTATATTAAACCCTAGCTGATACTCGGCGTGAGCTACTACGCTCCCCTTTCCTCGAGGTCTTGTTAAAAAATAAATACATTGCTTATGGGTCTATATAAAAAGGAATGTATCTATGTTTTAAGTTTCATTTAAATTTATTAAAAAGTTTTGGAAGGCATCGGTTGGATTTTTTTAGTGCCTATAGCAATCATACATACAAACATACATTCATGGAAAAAACACGTTTGTGTTTTCTATAAAGTAGTGGTCAACAAATTTGCAACTACTAACAAATAATAAATCGTGCCGATAATTAAAAAAAAGCGGGTTCTTTAATTATAGAAAACTGCCTAATCGGTGTTAAGAATAATTCCTAGGAAGTTCATGTGCTCCAGAAAGTTGTTTATTGAGATCTTAGGTACATTTTTGTGGTTGATTGTTTCCTCAAATTTTTAACGGTTTGCTACCTATGGACCTGAACAGGGGAAAAAAGGTAAAAAAAATCAAATTTTCGGGAAATTTTTGACTTGCGGCTACCTAAACGGTGCTAAGAATCATTCCTAGGAAGTTCATATGTTCTAAAAAGTTGTTTACTGAGATTTTAGGTACATTTTTGTAGGTGATTGTTTCCTTAAATTTTTAACGGTTTGCTACCTATGGACCCGAAAAAAAGAAAAAAGGTAAAAAAAATTCGAATGCTTTAAAGTTTTTTGCGATTTTGATCTTGAAGAAGAAGTTTTCTTTGATTTTACATGATTACAACTTTTGTTCTTTTTGGCAAGAGCTACAACTAGGGTATTCATTCGGGTAACCGTTAATCGGTTAACTGATTAATTACTACCCGATTAATTTAAAATTGGCATTTTTCGATTAACGATTAAACCGGTTAATTTAAGTCGATTAACCGATGTAACAAAATTTTTGGTTTTTTGTAGTATTAAACCATATTTTTTGTGTTTTTAATCATGGGTGAGTTTCAAAACGGCAGTTGCAAGCCAACTCGCTTCTTTAAATTCATTCTACAATGCAATCATGTCGAACTTTACAATGTTATGTGTACCAAAGTTCACCAAAAAAGTTACTAAAGTGCACCAAAAAAGTTGTGTTTAGAAATATTTTTTCATACAATATATTTCCTTCAAGAAATTCATTCTTAAAATACAGTACAAAATAAGAAATAAAGAAATTCGGAAATGAACTTTTTTGCAAAATGCTCGGTGCTGAGCTTTGCCTGGATAAGTTATATAATGACCTGCCAACAGAAGAAACTCTCGATAGTAACACAACAACTAAATTAACCGAAACAACTAAAAGTATTAAAAATTTAAAAAAAATTAAAACAGGACTCTAATGGCATAATGGAAGATTTTATATGTTTAGAGAAATCCAGTAAAAGAACTGAGAAATTAGAAATTTTGTATTATGGGTTGCTTTCGATTTCTCCAACATCTACGATAACTGAAAGAATTTTTCCATGTCAAGTTTTATCAAAACTAAAGAAAAGTGCCAAATTAACCAATTCTTTTTCCAAAAGATTATTTTATAAGATCTGCTTTAACTATTGAAATAAAATGATCACGCAGTTCTTTTTTAATTAATACATAATACATATATGAATTAATTTGAAAATATGTATAACATAATTACTTTCAATTATTTAAGCTTGAGGTCTTTTTTTTATAAAATATTTTATTTCTTTTTATTTTCAATATTTCGCTAACCTTTGGTTAGCATCGTCAGGAAATTAACAAATTTGAATAAAAATAACAAAAAAACGATAACAAAATTATGAAAAAAAAAAAAAAAAAAATTTTTTGTCAAAATAACCAATTCTTTTTCCAAAATATTATTTTATAAGATCTGCTTTAACTATTGAAATTAAATATTTTATTTCTTTTTTGACAAAAAATTTATTTTTTTTTTTTTTTTTTCATAATTTTGTTATCGTTTTTTTGTTATTTTTATTCAAATTTGTTAATTTCCTGACGATGCTAACCAAAGGTTAGCGAAATATTGAAAATAAAAAGAAATAAAATATTTTATAAAAAAAAGACCCCAAGCTTAAATAATTGAAAGTAATTATAAATAAAGGTCAAATAAGAAAAAAGAACATTTATGTATAACATAGTTATAAATTATTTTTTTGTTTGCTCGTTTTGAAATTACTTAATTTATAAAAAAAAATTTTTAATCGGTTAACCGATCAATAACAAAACTAACCGATTATTAACCGATTAAGCCAAAGCCTCGATTAATTTATCGAGCGATTAACCGATTAAAGCAAAAGCCCGGTTAAATGAATACCCTAGCCACAACTTTGTCTCAGAGGGTAAATCAACATTCCGAACGGTTTGCAAGATATGAGCCTGAGAAAATTATCACTTTTTTGCAAAAATGACACCGAGGCCACAAATCTTTGGGGGCCCATAAAAAAAAGTGCATGACTTTGGGCAAAACTGGGAGACACGGGTCTTTTTTTGGTCTTTTATGACGTAGCGGTGTCCGTATATGGTTTTTACTTACATTACTTAAAAAATTACACACAGTGTAATTCATAATTCAACGAAAACATAATCATTAATAACTTACCTTTCTAAATTATATTAAACAAAATGAATGTAAATAAATGTAATATTAATTTGTTGCAAAAAAAAAAAAAAATTTTCGGCCATGTAAAAAATGTGTGTAATCCTGAATATGTGGGGAATGGGAAAGCGATCGGGCTCCGTTATAAATACTATTGAGCCGTCGGAACACGCTACTCGATCTCCATTCTTTTTCTAAGCCATGTGTAAAAATGAGGCCCAAGGACTTCGTGAATGACGGCATGTACCCAGATCCGTAAGGGTTTGTATTTCGAATTTGGTCACATTCAACTTTTCGGGATATAGACGTCTTGGGCTTGGTCCAAACGGATTGAACTTTCGTTACGATATGATGCGTTATATTATGGGTTTGTAGTCGAATTAACTTGAGTGATGTCTTTAAACTCATTTAAAAGGTCCTTAAACAAATTGGTTTGGTTAATAAATTAAAGACTTTTATACAACTCACCATTCTTTTAAAAACAAAAATTGTTTTAACGTTGGTTTAACTACACTAGTCTACAAATTTGGAAAAAAATTGACTGCAGAAACGAAGCATGTTTTCTAACTATATATCTTGTTCATTTTTTATCGCATGCTGGCAATACTGGAAAACAGTCAATACTGACATGACACCACAATTTTACAATTATTTATCTGACAGAAGCCCACATTTATTCTAAATCTCCATAATAGTAGCGTTCAAGCATGTCAGGGAGATCGGGTGATTAAAGCTATTTTTGCTTTGTGTGTAGGGAATATTTGGTTGGAAAAAAAGTATTTGGAGTATCCGAATCATTAAATATGCATATTTTGCATTATTTTGGTTTTGCAGTTAGAACCTTGGACAACCTGTGGACACCGGCAATGTTTTGCATATTCTTCATTTGCATTCAGATTTTTTTCTAAAAGATTTAATGAAAATTTAAAGAATTTATCAAGGGTTTTGAGATAAAAGCATCCTGGGAAACAATTGCTGAACTCTAATACGTGAAACCGATCCAACAAAATACAAACGACGTTCAAATTACGCCATTCACTTTTGAAAATTCATTGATTTTTAAATTAACTAATGATTTTTTATATAAAAAAACGAATAAAAACATTTTTTGAATCTGGAAAACTTGACGTGACAGAGAAAAACCAATTACAGATTCGAACTAAGCCCACCAAAAAGATATTTCGTTGCTCCATTCCAAAACCTTGTTGGCTAGTGTTACCTACAAATTTGCGCTGGCGTAAACCATCAAGTTGTAAAACGACAAAAAATCTGCACCATTTATTTGACGTGTTGTAAATCGCATACCTCAAATATTTTGTCAGCGAGTATAGCCAATTTTTCGAGCGGATCACTACTTATTGACATAATGGTACGTAAGTTTGTTGCAAGTCGGCTCATCAAGACTGCTTTGAGCACAGTGATGCCAACTTTTTGAGAGCAAAAGCACTTTAAAATTTAAAAAAAAGCACTAAAAAGCACTATTTTGAACAAAAAAAGCGTAAAAAAGCACTAATTCATTTTTACAATTTAATTTAGCACAAAACAAATTGCCTTCGGATGTGCCGAATATTAAATACCTCCAAAATTTTAAAAAAGGCGACGGCCTTTTCATTAAAAATTAAATAATAAATATATTAACTTTTGTATATAAAAAATTTTAAATGTATTATTATTATCTTCAATAAAAATAATATTATCCAAATCATTTGGAGTTTGAATTGGCCATAAAACAGATTAAAAGAAATACAGTGCGAGCTCGATTTTCGTAGCTCGAAAAAATACGGTTTCCGACTGCATGTTTTATACTTTTTAATACGTTTTTTCTACATGACTAAAAATCGTTGTTTATTTTTCCATTTACAATTCTTAATTTTTTTCAAGCCATTTTCTATTTTTGAAACAGTGTCTACATCTTTAAAAAAATGTTTAAAAAATGGCAACGCTGTTTGAGCATGTTATCATTCATTTCGTTGCCGGCTAAATCTCGCATCTCGCGAAGCAATTGTGTTAGACGCATGTCGCCAAGTTCCAAATCCTGTAAAAGCTTTGGTATGCGTTTCTGCTCTGACACAGCATACTGTTCGAAGAGTCGTGCCTTACATGTTATCCACAGGTGGATTTAGCACAATATCACTAATTTGGGACAAGACGCTGCTTTCGATGGCTGCTACAACTGTATGGTATTTCGTTTTGTCGTTAGTTGTACCAGCGGCAATAAACTGAGATTCTATTTGTGCGATCCATAGAGCGAAAGAATGAAGGAATCCCTACTAATACTCTTGCAATTTTCGTGATGAGCACTGTTGGCAGTTGGTAGCCTGTGTGGCAGCACCCAAGATATCGTCGTCACCGAACATAATAAATTATGATTTTTTTTTTACAAATTCGTGCTTTTTACAATTCAGGGTTGCACTTTTTTGTTCATATAAAATATTGTTAATTTAAAAATAGAAATAAAATAGAAATAGTAATAAAATGGTAACAAAATTATTCAGCCCAATTATGAATAAAAATTCCCCGGGAGTTGTTTCCCTTCTCCCAAATTTCCTATGTTAATTTAATTGTAAAAATGGGAAAAGGGAAAAAACTCCCGGGGAATTTGTATTCATAATTGGGCTGATTATATACAAAAGTAATGGAAGATTGTGTCATAAAGTGATGGTGATGCCACAAATGGTTAGCGAATAAAAATTTGTGTGTGCTTGATTGGCCATCCAGGTGACTGGACCTTAATCCTTAGAGAACCTTTGGGAATTAGTGAAAAGAAAAATGTGAAACAACATTTTTAAAACCGCGAGGATCTCTATTTTAACCTAAAAGAGCACTGGAATAACTTCCCAGCAAATATTATTGACCATTTAATACAGTCCATGCCAAGGCGATGTGCGGAAGTCATTAGACAAAAAGGTAACGCTATTAATTACTAACAAAAAATTAAAAATTTGTTTAATGTTGAAGTCAAGTTGCAAATGTTTTGAGCAAATAAAATATGAGTTGTTACGTTATTTTATGAATTACTAACGAATTTTTGTCGATAACTCTTCTTAAATGTTTATTCGATGTAAAAAGTTTTTAGTATTAAAAAAACTAGGCGCAGTCATGCACATCTCACGTGATTCCAGCAATTAGTTCCGGTTCTGTTAACATGTTGTTACCTTGCTGCCAACATGCTTGTCGGCATGCACATTTATGGCAAATTTTTCGAATTTTGTAAAACGATTTTTTGACTATAGTTTTTTTTTACCTAACTTTCACAAAAAAAAAATTTTTCATATTTGAATACGATAATCGCATATATGATTAAAAAAGTTTTTGAATTTTTTGGGATGGCGATATTTGCGGTATTTATAAAAAAAGTTAGTTATTGAATTTTTAGTCAACAACCAAGTTTATTGAGTCAATAAAAAAAGTTATTGCCCTTAATAACAAAAGGTTTACTGGATTTGTTAAAATAAATAAATTGTTAGAAATGTTGAATAAATTAAACAAAATGTTTATCGAATCTTTATTTATAAGTTATGATGTGCTAAATGCCTAATTTTTATTCTTTGATACATACACTAAAATTTATTGTAACGGGCTAAGCACTTAAATTTATTATGCGGGGATAAGAAAGTTCCTATGCGCATTTCGCTGGTTGCTTAATCAAAATCATCAGGAAACCTTTTTTCAAAGACTTTGGAAAAACTTAAGATATTATACAAATAAAACTGTAAAGCGAATGAGATTTACAAGCACTCAAGTCTTACCTGAAACGATATCAAAGCTATTAAAAAATTGACAAGAGTTGTACTTTGATTCAATTATTTTTTTGTTGAATATGAAAAAATATATTATTTTTTCATTATTAAATATGTTTTATTGAGTGCTATTTTGCAAAGTTTAATTTTGATAAATTTTTTCATTGAATCAAATGAAAAGTTTGTTGACCTATATTTCTTTTTTTTAAAGATTTTTTAGGAATTTCCAAATTTATTATGGTTTTTAGCGTTTTTCTTCAAGCCGTCTACATTAAAGTTATTTTCTGTTTTAATAATTATTCTTACTAAGCAAAAAAGTAATTTTTTAACTGCCCTCGTTTGTGTTGAAAGTGTAAAAGCATTTTGTGTACACCCAGAGAAAAAAAAACAAGTTTAAATATGGTCACCTTCAACAAAACTATTTTAAAGAAAAATTTTAAACTGTATTATGTTTCATTTAACCATGTTATTGTCACCAACAACCATGTTATGGTTGAGATAGTCCTCCATCAAGTAGCCACAACCATATTATGGCTGCCTCCAAACATGGTATGGTTAAAAATAACAAAAGCATGTTTAACACTAATAATAGCATGGTTGATTTTCAACCATAGCATGTTGATCTTGGGAAAGAGGAAAATACTATTGTTAATTTTTAAACAAATTATTGTCATATTTAACCATAACATGTTTAGAGGCGACCATAATATGGTTGTGGCTTCTTGATGGAGGACTAATTCAACCATAATATGGTTGCAGATGATAATAATATGGTAATATTAAACATAATATGTTTAAAATTTTCTTTAAAAATAGTTTTGTTGGAGGTGACCGTATTTAAACATGTTTTTTCTCTGCGTGTATATGAAATATAAACATCTGATACAGTACAGAGTTTGTGTTTAAAAGCTGCTTTTTCGTTCAGTTGCTTACTTTGTATTTGTGAAAAAGTAGATACTGAGTCTCTTTTTTTTAAATTGTTTTTTTCTTTGCCTGAACTGTTGAAAGTGCTGCATGCATCATCGTCATCTTCGTCATGATTGTCGTCAGCCATATCATCAGCAGTAAGTAACTCTACATAGAATGATGATGTTGCAACTGCCGCTGAACAAAGTAATAATTTGAGGATTTACTTAATGCAAAGGAATTTGCAAAGAGGGCCTTACAAAAAACTAACCAGCCATCTTTCTTAGGCAAAGTGCTTAGATATTTTTCAAATATTAGAAATTTCAAAAGTTATTTTAACATGGATTATGTCCTTAAAATAGAATTTGGTAAATGTATCGAATTATATTTAAAAATCTTCTTATTCTTTCTTAAGCCGCCATGAAATTAAACCTTCAAATACATTCCTCTTACTCCTAAAACTGTATTCATTCTTTTAGTAACGAGAAGTGACCAAAAACAAACAAAAAGTCATCTTGATAAAATTCTCTTTGAAATAGTTACAGATAAATATTTAATTTTTGCATTTTATCTGATTCCTATGCTTTTATTTTTCCATTTTATTGGATATCGAAAGAATAAGAAGGAAAATTAGTTTTTTTAAGCTTTCGATGGTGGAAAAATGTTGAACTGGTTGTTACAAAAATTCTTGAGATTTATTTACCTGTTTTGTATCCTACAACGAGGTAAGGACAAATGTAAGTTTAATAAAGCTTTCACAGATTTATAACTATACAGGTAGTTAGCTAGGCTATCAGTTCGGCTTCAATTCACACTAAATGGGTAGAACTTAGTTTAGAATAAGCCACATGTAGGATAGAACCTTATTGTCCTAAGGTAGCTATTTAATAAGTTAATAGAATAAATCTTTTTTCAAAATCTTTTGTTTTGCATAAAAGCTTCCGTGCAGTAGATCTTTTTGTGGCTCCTTGGAGTAAAAAAAAATTCTACGCGATAAACGTTAAAGATTTTTTTTAAAGAAATTTGTTTTTAGGACCAACTATTAACTAAAAAAGAGCTTTTATTTATTTAAATGGAAAAGAGCTTTTTTTATTAGTTCTAATTAAAAAAAAGAACTTTTTAGTGACTTAATTTAGTTTTAATGAAAGCAGCTTTTTTTTAGTTTAAATGATAGCAAGCTTTTTTTATGGAACAGGCTTTCTTTATAAAAAAAATTTTAATAGTTCCTTAAAAAAAAAAGCTTTTTTGTAAAAAATACTTTTTGTTTTGAACAAGAGATATTTTTCTTATAAACTTTTTAAAGTATTTTACTTTTTGGTGCAAAAAAGCTTTTTTGCATTCACTTTGTAAAGACTTGTTTATGAAAACAACTTTTCTTAAAAAAATACTTGTTTATGGATAAATACTTTATTATTAAAAAAAATGTTTTTTCGTTAATAAAAACTTTTGTTAAGAAACAAAAATAGCTTTTTATAATTAACATCTTGCAAAAGAACTGAGATAAAGATTTTTGTGATAACGAATGTTTAAGAAAAAAAGCTTTTTATTGAACAGTTTTTTTTTTGCTAAAAATAAGAAGATTTCTATGGAAAAAGCTTTTTTTCGTGAAAAAGAATTTTGTTATAAGAGTATTTTTTATTTCGTGAAAGGAATTCTTACGAATTTTTTTTTTTATTAAACTATTTTCTTGTTGTAAAAGATTTTGTGTAAAAAAGCTTTTTTTGGAACAAAATTCATCTTTGTTCAAAAACAAATTTTGTATTTGTGAAAAACGCTGTTGCTATATTATAAATAATTTTTATAAAATTTTTTTTATTATATAAAGCTTTTTTTGAAAAAAAGATTTTATACCAAAAAAGCGTTTAATTTAAAAAAAAACTCTTTTTAGCAAAACTTTTGCACAAAAAAGTTTCCTTAGTACTGGTTTACACTATTCAAGTTTTAGCCGTCAAATCTTTAGTTTTTGGGAGAGAAGGGAAAAGAGAATATTTCTTTCCCTCTCTCTCTCCTAAAAACTCAAGACTTGACGGCTAAAACTTGAAAAGTGAGCACCAGCACTTAATAAAAAGATTTTTTGGTATTTTGTGTTTCTCTAAGTAACCAATTTTTATGTATAAAAAAATTTTTTTTCGATGAATAAAACATCAGACTAAACATGATTTTTTTAATTCACAGCAAACAGCTTCCAGCAATTTAGCGAGTCAATATTTTCGTCTCAACTCATTAAAATTAATCAAATACGGTACTTTTCTTGTTTTCAATTCATACAAATAATTTTGAAGAAGAATTTTAAAAATAAAATTTTTGCAAGAAATACTGAATCTTGTACTGCCACTGGCTGTTGTTGTTGCTGCTATTTAGTTTTCTTTACATACATTTTTTGTTCTTCCATTAAGTCTTCTCCATGTTGTGTTGTTGTTGCATTTCAACTGGTTGTTGGTGACATTTTTGAGGTCATTCACATGTCGAGGGCGTGTTGTTGAACTTGATTGTTCCATTACTGACATGCAACTACTCATTTACCAAAACACAAATACACATAAACAGATTTTCTGTTTAAAACACAACTACAATTTTTATGAATACAAACACTACCTTTTAATAATGTTTGTGTACAAGCTTTAATGCTTTTATTTTCCTTTACATGAATTTCTTTTATATTTCCTTTTCTTTCTCTGTTTCTAACGTTTATTTCTTCTTTTTTTTACTAATTTGTTCCTTTAATTTATTCACTTCCTTTAGTTTTGTGTTATTTGAAAGAAGTTTTAGATGAGTTTTTTATACTATTTTCTACTTCCCTGAAATTTTTTTTTTTTTTTAGATTATCTTGCCTTTTATTTTATAGGGTTTTATAATGAAAGAAGAATTATAAATCTTTATAAGTCTGGAAAGATTTTAGGGATTTCTTTTGTAATATTTAAATAACAAATTTAAAATTCTGGCAAAAAAAAACTGACTTGGAAAAATAGAAATGTACTTTTTATAAACCAATTTTAGTGTTTTTTAGTGTTGTAAAGTATTTATATGAGTTTTCTCAAAACTTAAAAAAATTATTTCGATTAGTTCAGTATACTGAAAGAATTACAAATAAAATTGCATTCGAATCGAAAAAGTATTCGATCACGAACGCCAAAATTAGTTTTTGGATGTGTCAACACTGCGAGCTACAATAGAGCAAGCAAATAAGCACAGCTCTCCCACATACCTGCTTTTTGTTGACTTTGAGAGAGCGTTCGACACAATAGCAAGAAACAGCATATTTTAGAGTAAAGAGGAGCCCCGGAAACAATAATAGACATAATGAAACTTATTTACACCAACACAAAAGACTAAAAAAGCATATAAGGGCCAAACCTCAGAAAAGTTTACTATCGAGTTTTATATACGCCAGGGGTATGTTCTATCGCCACTCCTCTTATTGCCTATTTTGGATGACGTCATGACAGAAACAAGCACTGATGCTCGAAACGGTATTCAGTGGACTCCTTTTTGGAAACTAAATTATCTGGAATATGCTGACAATATATGTCTATTATCACATAGTTTTCAACATATGCATGACAAAATACACACGTAGAGAAAAAACATGTTTACATATGGTCACCTCCAATAATACTATTTTTAAAGAACATTTTTAACATACTCCAAACAACAACACCATTGAAGATGTGGAAATATTGTTGCACAATTCCCAAAAAAGTTGCTGCAACTGAAGACGTAAATTCAAAAATATCGAGCCTTAACCGCGATAATAACGTATCGCTTACGATAAAATTGTTCTTGCTATAAAATCGTAACGGTACCTTATGTGACCATGACATATTAGGAGATGATGCAAGTGTTGCCAATAAAGTCATTTATTAAAAAAAACGAAAATTGAAAATGATGTCGCTTACATTATTTTCGCGGTTAGGGCTCGATATGGGTAATTCCAAAGTGTTGAACGTGACAGTCGTACGCATCAAAACTGCAATAACATTTTAAACAACAAATATTTTTACGTTATTTTAATTCTTAAATTATAGCACTAAGAAAGCACTATTATCTATGCTAAAGTTTATGGGTGGCGCGATTCTAGGTCAAAGATAATGGCAAAAGAAGTAGCGGTTCGAACGTAAAAAAAATAGAAGTAGTTTTTGTGGCCATGTATAAAAAGGCGTAATTCAGCGAAACCTGGCACAATTTTTTAGTCAAACTACTTTCAGAATTTTACTTAGCAATGTAACATTTAAATGTCTTTGGTTTGATTTCAAAATCTTCTGTATTTTTTTTGGTTTAAGCCAAAATCTGGTTCGATACGTGACATTTCGAACGTGACATTTTTTCCATAATAATTTAACTGAATAATGATTAAAAAAAAATTAAAATTTACCGTTAATCCGAATAACATATTTCTCTTCGAACTCTTCCTTAGATTACAGACCATGTAAGAACATTTTTTTGGAATAATTTTCATCAAATATCACCTCTTTTAAGGAAGATAATATTAAAGAAAACATGCAATAAAACATTCTCACAAATAAGAAATTACGTTTGCACAACTTTGCAGTCTGATTGTTTGTCTTAGTGAACGAATTTATGAGGGAATTTATAAAATTAGTAATATCTTAATATTTTTCTATAACAATATCGTAAAATAATAAGCTTTTAATAACTTTTAAATTTTCGGTCACGGTGGACCTTTTGACGGAAATGCCCATATTCATAAAAATGCCTATCCTTTTATTTGGTTGTGAATTCTGGGGCTTATCCAAAAACAACGTACGTCGTCCACGTCCAAGATCATAAGTAATATACACGGAAAAAAAATGTTCACCAATTAAAGCATTTATCAAAAATAAAATCAAAAATAAAATCAGAGATGCGATTTGGAAATGATTAGTTATGATTGGGTGCCGATGTTCATTTCATATTATTCTACACCCTTTTAGGTACCAGAATCCACTCTTAAGTCCAAACCGTTTTTTGACACACTAGGTCCATTTTCTCGGAGAAGGTCACATATATTTTAAAAAAAGACATGTCACAAAAGTCACCATTTAAATGTACAGATATTTTAATAGATGCTTTTAAAGCTATTTAAAAAAGACATATTTCAAAAATCATCGTGTAAATTCCATCTAACTCAGAAATCTAATTTCACAGAAAAAATTATCAATAGTTTTTTTATCAATAAAAAAAATTTTTTAAAAAGTATTTCAGTTTAAATCATGTTATAATTAAATAAATTTTTTTTTTTTTTTTTTTTTGAAATTAATATTATAATTTTGATTTAATTTACATTTTAGCTGTTTTGAAATGAAAAAAAAAAATAAAAAATAAAATATATTTAAAAAAATTTAATTTAAAATTTTTTCGCAAAACAAACTTTTGTTTAAACGTTTGTTGTGTTTATTAATTGAGCAATTTCCATGGATAGAGATCCATTACTTTCCCAGTCTGGAGGAAGGCCTCCTAACAATTCCCAAAAATTGTCGAAAAATACTAATGGCGAAGCATCAGCAATTCTCAAGGACGCAAAGAATACATTACCATCTGGCTCTCAATCAAGAGGACAAGTTTTAAATAAATCAAAAGGAGCTGTTAAAAAGACAGATGTTGTTAAAAATTCCCAACTTGGAAAACAATTTTTCGATGCTGTATTTGCAAACCAGTCAACAACAATGCAATTGAATGATGATTTTCAAAATCCCTTGGAATCTAGCAACAGCAGTGTTACAGTTTTAGAGAACACATTAATTCAAAACGTGCAATTGGAAGAAGAATCCTACATGGATCAAGAAAGATCCTCTATATCCTCAATGGAAGATGAATTTGAGACGGTCAAAAATAAAAAACGAAAATTTCAAGGTGACGTAAAAATTGATTTAACAAAATGTAATTTTAAAAATAAGGTGACTGATGGCACTAATCGTACAAACAGGTACTCACTCTTAGGAGATTTGAATGTAGAGGCCGAAAGGCCAATTAATACAAATTTAGAGCGTAATAAATCAAGGAATAATAATGATTCTCAAACCCATGTTAACAATAAGATTTCATATTGCCCCCCTATATTTCTGGAGAATGTGAATGTTAAATCTCTTATTGACCAATTAAACACTAAGAATGTTGAATTTAAAGTCAAGAATCATTCTAAATACAAAAGTAAATTATATTTTAAAGATTCATCTGCACATACGGAAATGATGCAGTTATTAAAAGAAAGGGAAATTCCTTCATACACATATACTCCTAAAGAATATAAACGTCAGAGCGTAGTTTGTAGAGGCCTATTTTATAAATCGGATATTAACGATATTAAGTCGGAAATTGATAGAATTATTCCGGATACGATTGATTCTGTTTCAAAATTTTCAACTGAATACTCTAGAAAGAACGATACCGACACAGGTTTGTTCTTGGTGGTCCTTAAACCCAATCATAAAGTAAATGAGTTGCTCGGCTTGAAGTACATTCTGAATCAGGTGGTTTCATGGGAAAGACCTAAAGCTAGTACGAAAATACCCCAATGTTGGAGGTGCCAACGTTGGGGGCATTACTCAAAAAATTGTAGTCGACCGTATTCTTGTGTAAAATGCCGCGAAAAGCACGACCCAGGTGAATGTACTTTTACTCCTGAAAGTAATGTAGCACCTTTTTGTGTAAACTGTAGCGAGAATGGCCATACGTCAAATTACAGGGGCTGCCCCGCTTACAAGAAATATGTTTCATTTAAAAAGAAGTCATATCAGGAGGCAAAAAATAGGAAAATGTCCGCTGCTGACAATGTTGCCAGAGCAATTAATACGTCTAATTCCGTTTTAACGGACAGACCATTTGCGAATTTGTTCAAGGTTTTGAATGAGGTTCCAACAAAAAGCAAACAGGAAAAACCTGTACTAATTCAGGAATTTATTAAGCTGGCGAAAGTGTTATGTGCTCCAGAGCCTCTAACTTTAGAGGAGAAAGTTAATAATTTTATGCAAAATTATAATGTAATGTCAAGAGATCAGGCAAGGAAGGAGTGCTTGAGTTTAATTAAAGATATTCACAATGTATATGGCCCATAGTTCTCTAAATTTAGTTACATTTAATGTTGGATCTCATATTCATATAGGAAGGAAAATTGAGCTAAACAGGCTACTGAATCAATTTAATATTGAAATTGCTTTTTTGCAAGAAATGCATTTGACGGCGGACACAAATGTTTATTTAGATAATTATATTGTTTTAAGGGACGATAGTTCATTAGGTGTTGGTATAGCTTTAAAAAATTCGATATCTTTTGCAAGGATCAGTATTCCTAATCTTCGGTTTTTAAATTTGTTTGTTGAAGTCAACGTATCTATAAATGGTAGTATTAAGAAAATTCTCTGTGGTTCTATTTATTTTCAATGCAATTGTAATCGTCAAACTATTTATAGAGGTCTTTCTTCAATTTTAAATTTCTCAAACACTTATGATGGTTTCATATTAGGTGGTGATTTTAACGCAAAGCACATTTCCTGGGGTGATGCCAACAATAATTTCAACGGTGAAGTGCTATTGACTTGGCTTCAAGAAGAATCCATTTCGGTTACGAGAATTTGTGATTCATACCCCACCTACCCTGGTGGATCCTCTCATTTAGACCACTTCATAGTAAGCACAAACATTATTGATAGTTTCCACCAAAATTGTAAAACATCTACACTTCCAACTTTTTCGGATCATATACCTTTGGGACTTCAAATTTACCTTTCAGATTTTAACTTTATTTTTGAAACTCCAAATCAGTTTGTGTCATTTAAGGAAACAAACTGGGATGCATTTAAAATAGATATTAGTACCAGCCTCTTGAATCACTTTCCCCCCAACAATAGAAATTTGATTAACAATGAAATAGATTACTTTATAGAAGAATTTAATACATCTGTTAGTTTTATAACGGATATTCATTCTAGAAAAATTGAAAACAAAAACCGAAAATATATTATTTCGGAAAAGGTAAAAAAGTTCCTAAGGATTAAGTATAACTGGCAAAGGGACCTAAAGAGAATATTTTTAAGAACATTTAATAGGAGGCACCCTGAATATTTGCTTATTTCGAAACAAATAGATTTACTGAAAATTATAATAAGGGAACAGATCGAAAAAGAACAGGCCAACCTTTTTAATGAAAGATTAAGGGAAATAAGGCCTGGCCCATGGGCTTATAAACAAATTTTTAAAATGATAGGAAATAAAAAACGTTCTTACATTAAGGATGTTTCAGTCGATGGTATCAAAATTACTCAGATTGATCAAAAATTGGATGCTTTAAAGGAACATTTTACATCGGTTTATGAGGGTTCTCCTCCAAATAGAAATATTTCAGAAATAACTGAAGCAATTACGGAAACTCTTTCTCAAGTTTCTAATTGTATAACATTCAATGATGACATAACATCATTGAATAATCTACGCAACCCAAAATTTACGAACTTAAATTCTCTTTTGGAGATTTCTAAATTAGTAAATAATAAGAAATCGTGTGGTTTGGATGGTATATCAAATTATTTAATTAGAAAATTTCCAGTTAAGGCTTTTGAGTATCTCACAATATTGTTAAATAATTGTTTAAATAATTGCTATTTTCCTCGTGTGTGGAAAATTGCAAAGATCGTTCCTATTCCAAAGGAGAAGGGTAATAGCGATGTTAACAGCTTGAGACCAATTTCGTTGCTTTCTAATCTAGGGAAGTTATTTGAGAGAATAATCCGAGGGAAAATGGATATGTCTTTAAACGAAGCGTACATTCCTCAGTGTCAATTCGGTTTTAAGAGGGGAAATTCCACTATTCATGCTCTTTTAAAATTCCACTCTGAGGTTGTACAGAATTTAAGAAAGGGTCAATGCACTGTTGCAGTTTCTCTTGACATCGAGAAAGCGTTTGATAAGGCCTACCACGATGGAATATTATTCAAAATGATAGGGATAGGGTTTGAATCATCTATTATAAAACTTTTTCAAAGTTTTTTCGAGGACAGGAGATTTTGTGTTCAGATTGATAGTGTGTTATCATCTCAGGGTAGTGTTTCTTGTGGCGTTCCGCAGGGATCTGTATTGGCGCCTCATTTATATAATATTTTTATACATGATTTTCCCCATGAATATAATGATTCCAAAGGAATACTTTATGCCGACGATTCGCTGCTATATGCTCATGATGAGTCACCTCAAATTGCGCTCCAACGTGTTTCATCGCACCTAAAATATGTTGATAAATTTTATTCTCATTGGGGAATAAAAATTAATGCCTCGAAAAGCAATGCAATATGTTTAGGAAATGCTTCCGGCAAATGTAAATATACTGTTGTTCCGGAGAGCAAGAATTTGAAATTAGTATTAAATGGTTCTGAAATCACATTTAAGGATAACATCAAATATCTTGGAGTTAACTTTAACAAACTATTAAAGTTTAATAAACATGTAATTTATAATTTGGAGAAGGCCAATCGTGTTAAAGGTGCATTTTCAAAACTATTTAATAGTAAATCCTTGCCAATTAATACTAAATTACTGTTATATAAAGTGAGTATAAGACCAATTCTTCTTTATGCGTTTCCAGTATGGTTCAGCATTTCAAAAACGTTAATGAAAAAGATGGAAATTTTTGAACGGCATATTGTACGAAAGTGCATAGAGAAGAATTTTAAGACGTGTAATAAAAGATTTTCAAATAAATTTATATATGACGAGGCCAAAATATGTCCGCTTTCTTTCTATGCTCTTGAGTTGACGAAAAGCTTTGTTGACAGACTGTCTTGTTTTGACGGCAATATAATGCAAGATATTCTGTCAAACGAGCAAAGATTAAGTTGGTCAAACACTAACTACCTTTCCACGGTTGGAATTTTACATGAGACACTGAGTAATTTTCCTGGTGTAAACTTCTACTCACATACTACTCCCGGAATACATAGGGGGTAAAAATTATTATTTTAATTTAATTTTCTTTTTTGTTTTTAATTTTATTATTATTTTTCTTTTTTTTTTTTCTAAATAGTTTTAAGATTTAGCTTTTACGTTTTTTTAGTATTAAGTTTATAAATGTAGATACAACTCCACTAGTACTGCTAAATGTCGGGAGCAAGCATTGTTTCATTCAACAATAATAATTAATTTTATATATATTAAGTTTTCTTGAATTTTGATAAGCTAGTCGCATAACCAAATAAATGCTCATGAAATTAAAATAATACGCTATAGTTTTAAGTTTTTCTTATAATTTTTAATGTTCCTATATCTTGTAATATGAAAAAAAAGAAGTCTCAATAAAGTTAACTAACTAACTAACTAACTGTTTTGAAATAAAATTTTAATGAAAATAGTAATGAAATAACAAAAAAAATCTTAATTGATTTTTTCATTAAAATAAAATAATTTAAGCTTGTAGAATTGTTGTTGGGAATTGTCAAATCCTGAGCTATATTTAATTAAATCAATTAACACATTGTTTGCAATGGCAATGTTTTTTAATAATTTTTTATTTAAAATTAAAAATATAATTAAAAAAACAAAACAAATAATATAACAAAATTTTCAAGCTTGAGGTCTTTTTTTAATTTGGACTATTGACTGCCAGCAGTCGTCGATGGCTGTGAGTGTCTGAAGAGATCGAGTGGTTGCGATTGAAACATGTAAGGGTAACCTGTCCGTAAAAACGCCTGGGTTCGAGCTTCAATCAAGAATGAAATATTATCAATAAATTTTAATTAATTTCATGTTGTAAAATTCCTTTCTTCATAAAAATAATTTAATGAAAATTAAATATTAAATATCAAAATTTGGATTAAAAAACCATGAACAGTTCAACAAAATAACCACAATACTATTTATATAAAAAACTTTGAACGTTTATTTTAACCAATATTTCGGCACTTCTTTGAGTGCCTTCTTCAAGGTTTTTTTCTTTTCCCATTTAACAAAATTTAACAAACAAATTAAACAATATATTAAAATGACAAATTAAAAAATTTTTCAATTGAATACAAAACAAAAAAAAAAAATATTTTCCAAATCAAACTTGATCTATTACAATAAAAATAAACCTTCAACTTCCGTTTCTATTTTTATAAATTAAGTGTCTATAATTTTGCGCTAAATTCTCAGTGTCCGACTTAAAATTTATTCTCGACATTGAAGGTACATTTATGCACAAAAAAATTCTGATGGTGCATAGAAAATATTCCTGGAAAATATTGAAGGAATAAGCCTATTAAAGTATAAAAGCTTTTGAGGATTGTAATTTGATTTAGAATACACATTCGAATAATTTGAAAATTTATATAATTAATTATGAAATATTTAAATTTTTTGTATCATATTGCTAGAAATAATAAAAAATTAAGTACATACATCAATTTTAACATTATATTTAGATAAATTTGGTTATTTTCAACAACTCAACATAAAAAGTGTTGCCGAATTAAATTTTTTTAAAAAAAGGATATATGTGAGGTACATGAGTCCTGAGATGGAATTTTTTCAAAACTGGAAATTTTTGTTAATTATTATCATATATACCTCCATGCAAAATATTGCTACTAAAGTAACTTTAGTTAAGAATTAGTTGAATTTATTAGTTATCTTGTATTTATTAGTTGTCTTGTATTTATTAGTTGTCTTGTATTCATAAGTAATTTTACTAGTTTACATTGTTATTAAAAATTGTTATAATTTAGTACACTTCAATCCCAATGTGCAGAAAGACCTAGAAATGACCGTTAAAAAAGCTTCAGTATAAGAGGTAAAATTATGTAAACATAAGCGCCGCCATAAATCAAATTAAAGTGTGGTGAATAGTAAAGCCTCGAACCTTCGAAAAACATTTCGAATGTTCTAGACAACCAAATTGCTGTATAAATACTAGCGGCGACTAGCGTAATTAATTCATTATTAGTTCAGACTTTGTCAATAACGTATAACGCGGAAGAAATTATAGTTGGTAATAAATAAAAGCTATAAATTACGGTTTGTTAGATTGACTTTGTACTAAATAAAGTTGTGTAAATTGTAAACAGTGTTTAAAGTGTTTGTGTTTTATTTATTTTATTCAAGTTGCAATAAAGAACTCGAAACGGTTTATTATAAAGGAAATAAACCAAAACGTTATTGAAAGACAGTAACGTAACAATATAATTAGTCTAGGACAATTCGTTCTATTTTTGCACAATTTTGTTCCACATCAAAGTATTGTGCGGCGGCTCGAAGCCAGCTGTTAGCCGATAGAGTTTATAAAAATTAAATGAGCACTTGTGTGTACATATTTGTATGTGTTTATATTATAACACAAACAATTTAAGCAATTTTTCGTACTCAAACTCACTACTCTTAACCCATTTTCGTATATGTCGTTAATTAAAAAATATTGATGAAATTTTGGTGCTTTAGAAACAAGAGCTGACAGTATTTGGAGGCAGACATTATTTTAGTTTCACTTTTTAAGGATAGTCAAAACAAAAGAATGCGGTAAGGTGCGTAAAAAGGAGATTACAAATTCTTTCAGAGTACTCGGTGCCAAAGCTGGAGCCGGTTTTTAGCTGAACAATTGTCAGCGGCGGCGGCTAAAAATATTTTTATTTTTAACCTGCTGTTAGCCGCTTTGGCGCAGGTCTCTGATTGCGATAAAAATTTTTTAGAAAAGAAAACGCCATTTTTCTGAAACAAGATTAGAAACGAAATTTTTGTTTTAAAAGGGACATTTTGTTTAACTTTTTTTGTTCCATAAATCTTGCTTTATATAAAAAAAATATTATTAAAAAAAGTATATATTTTAATGTTCTAAAATCTGTTTTAAAAAGTTTAAAAGTTCATAAACGCCAAAAGGATATTTCATTTAACCTATATTCCTATCGTACATTTGTATCTCTTTGTCAGCAAAATAATTAATCACGGTTTTAATTTATTAACACAAAAGCTTCATAGAAAAGTTATATAATAAAAAGTTTCTGAATATTTTTTTTTTATTCCTTTACTCACCTTTGACAATATACAGGAACAAAACAGCCTTAAAAAGGCTGGCGAAATCCATTTTTTTAAATCGTCACTTTTTTCCATTACATTTTCTCTTTTTTTATAGATAAAATATAAAAAAGAGTTTAACAATTTGTTTGTTTCGTTGTTTTGTTTTTCGTTTTTTTTTTAGTTTAAAGTTTGTTTTTGTTTAATTCAAAAAAATTTAAAAAACGCAGACTCAAATAATGTTAAACCAAAACAAAAACTTGGATGTTGACTTTAAAATTGGTCTATTTTCACGAATATTTTACGCGCACAGACACTTTTTCGGGCATATGAAACGCCAGAAAAATCACAAATTTATTAATGCTTTTGATGTTGTTGTAATTTTCACGCTCTATGACTTTTGTAAATGTGTAAATGATTTTATAAGGATGTGTGTAGGTATGTGTAAATTTCGATAAGCGTTTTAGGTGACGAAGAGAGTTCTTTTTTTCTCTGCTCTTGTTAAAAACAATTTTTACTCAAATCCTTTTTTTACTGTTGGTTGCTTTCACAAGATAAACTGCTGCGGGAAGAGTTGCAAAAAAAAACCAGAATTTTTGCTATAAATTTAAAATTTCATTAGGATCAGCTATTTTTGTTGTTATTTTTATTTTTGTATTAAGTTTTTGTTGTTGTTGTTGTGGATATTTGGTTTACTGTTGATATTTAACACCAACTGTTGTGTAAACAATTTATGTTGTTGTTGTTGATTTATAAATTTCAGATTTTTTTCCTCTCGTTGTTTTTGCTGTTGTTTTGGTAGATTGTTGTTATTTTTATCACTGTTTAAGCATCAATTGCCACCATCAACATCACTGTCAGCATCATCAACTCCTGAAAAGTGAGGAAAAAAAGAAAAGTTTATAAGAATTAAGTGAATTTCCATGTTCTCATATGTAACTAGTGTAGAAAGATTGATACAGTTGTGTGTATAACAGTAGCACATTTATTTAATTGAACTCAAAAAGTGTTGGGTCTGCAAACTTTTAAATTGGATTTCTTGTTAAAATGAAAAATTAAAAAAAAATCACTTTTGTTAAAAAATACTTCTTTGTAAAAATGTACTTTTCGGTAAAAGAAGTACTTTTTTGGCATTTACGGTTTAAAAGGTGTAGTTAAGTATCATAAAAACAATGGCATCTTAAGGGATATGGACAAAGTAACTTCGGCCGATTTGGGCCTTCTGAAAATATATAACAAAAAAGTACACTAGCCAATGCTGAAGGTTAACCTTTAAAAAAAACTAGAAGTTTTTATTAAATGATTTATATCAGTAGTGGCCAAAGAACTTAATATGTGTTTGACAACTTATTTGGTTCTTATTTATAGTAATTTTTTTTTTTTTAGACCACAAGTATTTAAAATGCAAAATACTTGACCTTAAGGTATTTAAAATGCAATATATATTTTGGGTTTGTATTTAAAATACCAAATACGTATTTTTAATTTGTATACGTATTTCAAATATAATTATGTAACTTTCTGCCCAAACCTGTAAGCCCTGAGATTAGTCCCAAATTAAACTGTACTTTAAATTCGATCTATATTAAATGCCGTAAATTGGGCCTTGATTTAAAAAGTCAATTTTTTATAATTTTTTTAAAACTTTTTATATGTTTTGTATGGTTTTTTTTTAAATCAAAAGTCAATCAATTATACTGTGTTGAAGATTTATTTATTTATACATGTTACATTTTATTAAAGGGTTTTTTTTAAATATCAATAAGCAAAGTGATTGCATTTAAGAGGAATTCATTTTTAATTAATAAAATGGTTTATGTTTATTTGTGTTTTTAAAAAAGGTTCTTTAGGACAAAAGAAAAATACTTTTGCATTAATTGGTTTTCTAAAAAATATTTATAGAACGGAGAATAATGAAATACAAATGAACAAGCTTCGGAGTATGAATTTTTGCACGAAGCTTCCTCTTGTGATCCTAAATGACAACCTAAAAATACCTGTCGCTAAAAACGTTACGAAGTTAAGAAAAAAGGTTTTTTTGTAAAAATCTCGCAAACGGCAACATTAATCGAAAAAATACTAAGAATCAAAAATGTAGCTTGGAAAATTGCCTATAAAAAATATTTTATGAATTTTTTTCGTAGGACTAACGGTATTTGACAAAAATTTGTTTCAAAAATAGTAACGTACAGTATGTACTTAACGTCAAAAAGTGGGAGGTTTTCCAAACGGTTAGTCCGCTTAAAATAAAATTTCAGACAGCCGTTAAGGACTTGTATTCGAGCTAAAGTTTTCGATTTGAGATCTATAGACGTATCAAGAGTACTGCCATGGGTGCCTAAACTACGACAGCTTGGGTATTACAAAAACTAAGATACGATCCACAATTTTTAATTTTATACGATCTTAAAACTTTTTTCTGAATTATACTAGTCGAGTTCCACAAAACAGTTTGCGACATGCACAGTTTATTTTTTATAGTTTAGGATATATCCGATTTTGAAAATTAAAATTTGGTATTTTTGACCTGCCTGACTCTATACAAAACAGTTTTTGTAAAAAAGACGGCGTTTTTTCTTCCTCAAAAAAGTTGACATCACATTTAAAAGCGAAAAAAAAAAACAAATAAAATACCTATTCAAGGCGATTGCACTAGAAGGTGAGGTCAACCCTACAACAACACAGCTTTTGAGATCCGATTGTCAGAAAGATTGCTAGAAAAAAGGTTTGTTTACATAAAAACCTGAAGTTTGTAAAAAAGCTGTGACAACCATAAAAAAAAACCAAAAAAACTAGTTATTTTGCCTCTCCATGCGTTGTCGTGAAACTTTTTCAACCCCGTTTTCTTCCCTACACCTCTCACTAACAAACAAAGTGTACTATACTAATGCTTAGTAAAAAAGTAGTTTAAAGAACTACGATAACTTTAAAATACTTAATACTTTACTTTATTACTAAGAACTTGAGCAACTAAAAATTTAGTTCTAAATACTTTAGTACTGAAAAACATTAAGTACTACTACATAATTAGTAAATTAGTAAGCACTTTAGTTATGCTAAGTATAACAGTACTCAGTATTTTAGTATAGCTTAATTTAAAGTACTTATTACCAAACTTTATGAAATGCGCATAGGAATAGCTTATCCCTTCAACAATAAATTACAAGTAAGACTTTGAGTGTTTAAAATTCTTATTCGCTTTAGGCCCGTTTTCACGACTTACCTTTAAAGTTCGATAAAGTTAACGCTACCTTTAGCACTAGTGAGGAATAAAGATACCTTCAACTATTTTTCGTTTTCACAACTTCTGTATAAAAGAAACTTAACATTTTGAAAAAAGTGGCAATACTAAAGAAAATACCGATTATTTTTGCCAAAATAAAAATACGAACTGGCAACTACGTACTTTTTTTACATTTACAAAATATACGTATAATTGGAGTTGTCATATATAAAAAATATGTGAATATAATATGGCAATCTCAAATCTAAACGTTACGACAAAAGTTAAAGGTAGAACGTTCCTCTCTTTAGCTTATTCTTCACTTTAAGGTTAAAGAGAACTTGTGATAATTAAAAACTCATTATCTGTTCGATAACTTCCTACATTTAGCTATCGTTAAGTCGTGAAAACGGGCCTTAGGGTTTTATTCGTATAATATTTTTAGCTTTTCTAAAATCTTAGGAAAAGGTTTCCTGATGAGCTGGCCTAAGCAACCAGTGAAATGCGCATAGCTAGCTTTCCATCAACAATAAATTTCAGTGTATTTATTATATATGAAAAATTGGGAATTTAGCACGTCATACAGAAATCGTATTAATGGTAAATTTCAGTGTTTTTATCAAGAATACAAATTGGGAATTAAGCACGACTAACAAAATCTTGTAAATTAAAAATTTTCTATTCCCAAAAATTACTTTGATAAACTTTATTATTTTATCACTTAGCACTTTAGCACTTAATTATTTATTTCTAAATACTTTAGTACTAAAAAATTATTAATACTCTTTAGTCAATAAATTACTAAGAACTTAAGTAATGCTAAGTATTTAAGTACAAAGTACTTTAGTAAGCTAAGTTTAAAGTACTTTTTACTTTACTTCATTACTAAGTACTTAAGCATCTAATGATTAAGTTTAAAATACTTAATTAATTACTAAATAGTTCTGTAATGCTAAGGATTAAAGTAATTAGTAATTTAGTAAAGCTTAGTTTAAGGTACTTATTAAATTAATTTATTACTATTTTCTTTAAGAACTTGTAAGTTAGTTCTAAATACTTTAGCACTAAAAAAATTGTTAATACTACTTAGTCAATAAATTACTAAATACTTAGTAATGCTAAGTATTTAAAAACTTAGTAGTTTGGTAACGCTAAGTTTCAAGTATTTTTTACTTAACGCTATTACTCATAACCACTGTTGCCAACTTTTTTCGAACACTTCCCGCCAAATCGGACTTCAAAACCGCTAGAAACCGCTAAATATTTAAATTAGCGGGAATTATTTTAAAAATACCGCTAAAAGCTAAACATTTTCAAAAGTTTTATATAAATCTAGATATATTGCTTTTTCAAAGGTATACCAACTCTCAAATTACGTTACATACTAATGTTTCCAACTTCGCTAGCTATTTTATTCCCAAAAAAAATTATAGTGATGTATTTGGTTGTGCCCAATCTTTGATACCCTACAAGTAATTTATAGTCTTATAAATCTATGGCTGACCAAAGTTTATTATAATAGAACACAAATTGAGAGCGTTACGGTTTTCGCGTACTAAAGTTTTTTCGGAGAGAAGGCTTTACATGGGGACAATGGTAAGTTATCGACCGATCGGCACAAAAGTAATTTATTGTCATATAAAACTGTGACAGACCAAAATGTATTATAATAGCGATATTTATTACCGTTTTAGGCGTACTAAAGTTTTTTTCGAGAGAGAGCTTTTTATGGGGCCTTTGGTAAATTATGGTCTGATCTTCATGAAAGTTGACAGTGTGATTTCTATTCATATAAACTGTAACGTAACAAAATAACAATAGCATTATTTGTTACGGGTTTAGGCGTACTTAGCTGTTTTTTGAGAATGGGCTGTAATGGGACCTATGGTAAATGAGGGACTGATAATTACGAAAATTTACAGTGTGATTTCTAGTCATATATAGCTGTTTTTTGGGAGTGGGCTGTATATTGAGCCTAACGCTAATTATGGTCCGATCTCCACGAAATTTAACAGTATGATTTTTAGTCTTATAAGAAATCTTATATCAATATGTGCAATCCGCCACTAGTAATAAAATTATTTTTAGGGTGGTTGTTTCACATTTGTATTCATAACTCTTTTCCTACTGAATCGATATTACTATAGAAAAACTAGAAACAATATGATACCAATATTTACCTTTTCTTTTGAGTTGTTCGAAAGTGAGTGTGATTTCAACAGACGGATAGACAGACGGACATTGCTAAATCGACCTAGAATTACTCAAGGACCCAGAATATATATACTTTATGGGGTCTTAGATGAATATTGAAACCGTTTTACCCGGAATGACAAACTTAGTATACCCTAATCACAGAAGGTATAACAATTTCTTTATAAAAACGCAAAAAAGTTTATAACATTTACGCTACTTTTGGCAAATTTTTGCCGTTTTATGTAATTAGATAAAGTTAGTTTGATGAAAGTTAGTTCAATATATTGCTTGCGATCTATTAAAACAATTTAGATCAATACTTTACCCTTTGTTTCAAAATGTTTAGCAAGCTTTAAGTTGCCCTTCCAAAAAACTAACTGAAAATCGAAAAAAAAAGTTTGACATACAATCTTCAGTTCACTAAAACTGCAAAAGTAAGTAAAACCATGAACATAAACTAGAAGTTATTAGACAGAAAAACAAAAAAAAAATAATAAGAAAAAGTATAAAATCTGTCTGTATATTTAAAATTTAAGAAAGGTTTTTAAAGCGAAAATGAGCCGTTGAGAGATGTTTGAAAATCTCTAGATTTCCCGCTTACCGCTAAAACCTATTTTTTCCCGCGATTGAGGTTTCAAAAACGCTAGATTTAGCGGGAAAATCTCTAAATTGGCAACAGTGCTCATAACTTGAGTTCCTAGTTACTTAGTTCTTAATACTTTAGTGCTAAAAAAATTTAGTCATGCTGCTTAACAATATTACTAACAAATTACTAAGCCCATTAGTATCGTTCAGTTTAAAAGTATTTAGAACTTAAATAACGCTTAGCTTAAAGTACTTATAATTAACTGCATTACTTAGTACTTGAGCATCTGAAAATTTGTATTTTTAATATTGTAGTATTTAGTATTTAAGTACAAATAATTTTTACAGTTTTAGTTTTACTTTAACCATTAAAACTTGTTAATTAACCATCTGGTTGTTCGTTTATTGCAAATATCAAAAAAAAAAAACCTTTCGTTCCTTTAACCCTCAAATTACTCCACATGAGACAAACAACAATAATTTGTATCATTTTAAGAATAATGTTGCCAACAATGTTTTAACTATTATGAGAGAATTATTCGTACTGTTGTAGAATTTCATAAATTTTTATTGTTAAACTTATAGTTTCATTTGAGCTCAAACACACTCACACACACGCAATAAGCTATAACAACACAAATGCAACACGGCGACTAACAAAAAGCCATAAAAATATGTTGCAGCATAAAGGGAAAAGAAGAAATTTGCAGTAAACTCAAAATACTTGAAGGTTTGACGGTTTGCTGCAGTGCGCTTAAAAATGCTCTACATTTTTCATATTTATCCCGGAGAGCAACATTAAAAATAACAACGAACAATATAGGGAGACTGTAAAAACAAATGACAGAATAACGGACTGGCAGAAATGTTAACTGCATTTTCTATGACTAAAAGGAATAATGGTTGTGTAAGTATTGCAACTCTAGGCATTTGCAACATGTGTAAGTGTATGTGTTTTTGTATAAATTTATATGCAACAATATTTTAAGTCATTTTAGCATCTTATGTAGATATAGTTCAGCAAGGAATGAATGTGCATACATACGTAAACAAACGTAATAAAATATGAAATGTTAAAGTGAATATGGAATAAGTGTGGATCAGGCCGAATTTGGGAAGTGATGTATACTAGAGAAATAAAACCTGAAATTTATAATTTTTTATTTACAAATATACTCTTTAGTGCTTGCTATGGAAATAATTTTTATTTAGAAGTAGAAAATGCGAATTATTTCCTTTCGTAGGTTACTTTATATTTTATTCAACATTATTAACATTATTTAAGGATAAAAACTATTACAAAAAAGCTTTATAAAATACATAACTGAAATTTGGCTCATAGAATAAATTCGAAAAATAAAAAAATGTTGAATTTATTAAGAAGTATTAAAAAAGTACTTTATGCTAAAAAGGAGTTTTCGTTAAAAATTTACTTTTTTTAAGGACACTTACTGCCTGTTCAACAATTTCGAACGTAAACGTTCGTATAGAATTTTTAATATTAATATTTTTAAACTGAGTGTTTTTGAAAGAAAATTTCTATGTAAACGTTAACGTTCAAAATCATTGAACAGGAAGTAAGTAAGTAGTTTTAGTTAAAATGTCGTTATTTTTAGAAGAACCTTTTATTAAAAGCAGGTACTTTTTATTTGAAACAGTGCTTTTTGTTAAAAAACATACTTTTCAAAGTAATTTTTGGGAGTACAAAATTTATCATTAAAAGATTTTTGTATGACGTGCTAAATTACCAATTTTCTATATTTGATAAATACACTGAAATTTATTGTTGAGGGAAAGCTAGCTTTTTTTTAATAATATACTTTTTACTATTCAAATTCTTTTTGGTAAAAAGACAGTTTTTATTAAAAATTCATTTTTTTGTTTAAAAGAGACAAATTTATTTCAAAAAAATCTTCTTTGGCTTAAAAGGTACTTTTTGCTTAAAAAAGTACTTTTTGTTAAAAAAAATATTTTTTTTTTACTTTTTGTTAAAAATGAATTTTTTTGTATGAGATACCAAAAAATCTTTTGCTTTAAAGTTACTTTTTTTAATAAAGTACTTTTTGAAAAAAAAAAATAGTTTTTACTGTTAAAATTCTTTTTGGTAAAAAAAACCCTTTTGGTTAAAAATTCATTTTTTTTAAAGAGAAAAATTTATTTCAAAAAATCTTATTTTGCTTAAAAAAGTACTTTTTGTTAAAAAAAATATTTTTTTTTACTTTTTGTTAAAAATGAATTGTTTTGTATTAGACTCCAAAAATTTTCTTTTGCTTTAAAGTTACTTTTTTTTATAAAGTACTTTTTGTTAAAAAAATACTTTTTACTATTAAAATTCTTTTTGGTAAAAAAAATACTTTTTGTTAAAAATGCATTTTTGTTTAACAGACACAAATATAATCCAAAAAATCTTCTTATATTTTAAAGCAACTTTTTTGTTAATAAAGTACTTTTTGATAAAAAAAAAAAATACTTTTACTATTAAAATTTTTTTGGTAAACAAACACTTTTTGTTAAAAATACATTTTTTGTTAAACAGATAAACATGAATTCCAAAAAATTGTCTTTGGTTTAAAAGGTCCTTTTTTTGTTAATAAAGTACTTTTTGTTAAAAAAAAATACTTTTTACTATTAAAACTCTTTTCGGTAAAAAAACTCTTTTTTTAAAAAAATTTCTTTTTTTGTTTAACAGATAAAAATATATTCCAAAAAATTTTTTAAAGGTACTTTTTTTGTTAATAAAGTACTTTTTGTTTAAAAGATACATGTCGCGATAAAGATCTATATAATATAGTTACTTCTTTTTGTATTGTTGTTTTTAAGGTACTTAGCTTAAAACCAGGCTCGAGATTAGTCTTTAGACCGCTCCAAAAGCTAGTCTTAAGAGCAGACTCGAGTGTTGTACCAAGACTAGATCCAAAAATGGTACTATATTGATCACACTCTAGACAAGCCTAGTCTTTTTTTATAAACGAAATTGTCATTTTTAACAATCTGGAAAATTAATAAAAACAAACTCTTGACTATTTATGTAAATACTTAGACTTGTCTATTCACCACAACTGGATAGGATATTTATTAGTTTGATAATCCGTTTGTAATTTCTGCAATATTCATCTTAGACCCTATAAAGTCTATATATTCTGGGTTCTTATGAGCAGCAAAGTTGATTTACCGATGTCCATCTGTCCAGTTAACCGTCTGTCCGTGTGTATGTTGAAATGGGTTTTACGAAGACTCCAGATATAATGGGGACTTGGTTGTTATATATTTATATAAGATATGGTCCTGAATAAATTGGTATTGAAATTTAACTAGTTTGGGCCACAAATGGCTGAGATGTGAGTACAAAACCATGATGGCCTATAATTTGTATCCACAAAATATAAATTGTTTTAAATCTTCTTCAAATTTATAAACGTTATTTCTTCTTTATCGCCTAAGCAAGAAAGTTAACATTACTGTTCGTGACTCAACGTTGACGCTTTTCTTTAGGTATAGTACTTGAGTGTAAGAGCTAAGAGGAAAAAAATGTTCCGCCTTCCGCTCTTATTTTGGTATGACTGTTAACATCCTTAAAGTATTAAATTTAATATAAAAAAAAACGTTTTTTTTTCTAAAATGTAAGTGGACCTTAAGTAAAATGGTACTTTTCAAATTTTGTAAAATTATATATTTTTTAAAGCTGTACTTTGTAGAGAGGACTTAAAACATGTTACAAACAAATGACAAAATCATATGCACCCTACATTTTATTTTTGCCATTAAAATACGAGTACAAGCCAAGTAGTCATCTTTGCATAATATTTTGTTATCCTCATAAAAATGTTTTACATGTGTACGTGTGCATTTCGTTTATGAACATGAATGAGAGAATCTTTACATATGTATGTATATCGCTTATTTGCTGCAACATCGGCATAACTCAAAAATATTAGTTTTAAAGAAAACGACTTTAAAGTCTTAAATTTACACGCAACATTATGGAAAAAGAAAATTTTATTTTACTCTCAAGCGAAATATGATTTTTTTTATATTTTTTCATTAAAATATCATTATTTTATCTAAAACTAAGCCGTTCCGTTAAATTTTGTATACAAACTTGGTAATAGCGGCACAAATTTTTAAAAATTTTTTTATTGCAACAAGTAGAAGAATTTGTAACACGATGAAATCTACTTTGTAAAATAATCAATATTGTTTTTTCTTTATTTATTAATTCAATTTTCGAACTAAATAATTATACGTATTACCCTACAATAATATAATGCTAATTTTTTTACGTTTATTTATTCAATTGCTAACTCAAGAATTATTGTTTTTTTTTCTTTTGCCACCTTGCTTCAACAATGCCTTTTAGGCGCTGAAGCTCAAAATTGTAAAATTGTTATGAGTTATGACTAAATAAATATGTATATAATACAATGCAAAATACAAAAAAATTATTTTTAGAATATCTAAACCCAGTTTAACTGAGATCTCAAAAACCCAGCCTAAGAGTTAAGTATACAATATCTCCAGATGAAATAATTACCACTTCATAAAACAACTGATTAATTATGCGTTAGTAATATTTTGTGAAAATTTGCAATTTTTACTTATGCCGTTGTTGCAGCAAATGAGCGATATATGTATGTGTGTGTGTGTAAATTTATTACCAGTATGTTCTTCTAGTTTATGTAGTGTGAGAAATGTGAATAATATTTTAAGATACAGATGCAGATACAGATACGTTAAATAAGTATATTGTACTAAAAAGTTGTAAATAATAATGGTTGTTATTGTTGGTGTTGTACGAATATTCTACTTCAAACGTTGAGCAAAATGTAAAAACCACAAACAGGAATTGAAATTTATTTTGTATTCATGTGTGTGTATACGAGTATGAAATTTATTTTATATTCTTGCATTTGGAAGTGAAAATACATTTGTATATTTATACACTTGTATTGGTAAAATGCTTCGCCTACTTGCATTTTCATTTATATATTTACAGCAATATTTACAAATGTAACGTACACTTACGCAAAACTAACAAGATATTCGCAAGCACATGCACACATGGACACGCAAGTTAACAAGACACTTTCTGGTGTTTTATAAAAAATGCACATGTATTTAACGAAAAGACATTTTTATGTGCGCTCTAAATGTATTTACTTGAAAAGACTTCTGCATATAAATAAATTTATTAGGGCGGGTCGGTTTTTTTTTTAAAATCGTATAGCAAAAACGTAAACTACATAAAATTTTAAGAAAATTCCCCGACCATTAAATCCTAATCAGCGCCTCTCGACTTGAAAATGTATATGCCCGCCTTTGCCAAAAAAATAAATGTTTGAAAAAATAACCTTTTCCAAAAATAAATCGAGTTTTCTGAATAAAGTTGTTTAGTAAGGTAGTTCTAGTGCACTTTATACTTTTCTACACTCAAAATTTTTTTACGTTAAAAAAAATATTGACCCAAGTAAAAAAATTTTCAAGACGAGAGGCGCGGATAAGGGTTTGATTTTAGACCCATGGTTTCTTCGGAGAATTTTCTTAGAATTTTATGTAAATTACGATTTTGCTATACGATTTTTCATTTTTTTTATCCATACAAATCAACCCGCCCTAATATTTATGCCCTGCAAACAAATGGAAGATATCCCCTAAGGCAATAGTTTAGCAATATCCCCAAATTGTCATCTTAAAGAAAATAATCAAAGTAATTTTTTATTTTCTAGACATAAAATTATAAAATATTTGTACGTCATAAAAAAAAATAAAAATTATTGAATTGCAAAAGGTAAAAATGTAAAAATAAAATAAATATGTTAAATATTATTCTTTTTCCTTTTTAACTTAGTCAAGATATTTTGCAACTCTCATAATGGATTAAATTTTAAAGGAGTTGGTTAAAACATATGGTGGAAACTACATACATATGTAATTATTTCAGTTTACTTAATTTGATAATAAAATATATAGTTTTTGTAAGTATAATTTATATTTATATATGTAATTAAATTTTTAATTTTATTATTAAAAGTAATTTCTTGGGAATACAAAATTTTTTAATTTAAAAGATTTGTTATTCGTGCTTAATTCCCAGTTTTTATTCTTGATAAAAACACTGAAATTTATTGTTGATGGGATAAGCTATTCCTATGCGCATTTCACTGGTTGCTTAGGCCAGATCATCAGGAAACTTCATCCATAAACATTTTGGAAAAACTAAAGATATTAAACCAAATAAAACTGTTAAGCGTATAAGAATCATAAGCAACAGCTCTACTTGTAACAATATCAAAGTTTAAACAAAAACATCAACAATAATTTTTTTTAAATAGAAAGCTGTTCTTATTTTTACATAAATGAAAATTTGTTAAAATGCAAACTCCTCTTTTTATCATATAATTGATATTTTGGCGATATCTTTCTATTTTTTCATTAGTGGTTATCTGGCAATATTGTTAGTTTATCATCTAGAAGAATCGCTTTCGTATTGCTTAGGAGTACTGCTATCGTGACACGTTTCTTCCCGAAGGAAGTATCTTCCGCAATACGAAATCTTTTATTGCCGCAATAATATTTTTCATTCAGGGAATACGTTTCGCAGTACATATGGAGTATGTCTGTGTTTGGTGGGTACCCAGCGGGAAAACTCAGAAGACCTTCTTACTTCAGGCCTTTTTAAAGGCCTGCTTAAAAGATTTTTTGATTCAATTACTATTCTTATCTAACTGCTAAAGAAGGCCTCATAGAAGGCCTCGGCTCTTTCGTATAAAAGATAAGATACACCTTCCACACTCGCTTCTATGAGAAGGGAGTAGAAAAGGAGTAACATTTTTTGTATTGTTTTTTTGCACAAGCAAAAGCAAAATCAATTTTTTTTGGTCCCGTTACCCTTCTTATGTACCTGCTGAAGAAGCGAGAGCGGAAGGCCTTCTCCGCAATGACAACGTGTGTAAAAAAGATATGAGTATGGAATGGAGCAAGAAGGCCTTGTACATCCAAAAGAAGGGGTACAGAGGCCTTCTAGAAGGCCTTCCTACTCCTTCTTTTTCCCGCTGGGTATTTATAAGTGCCCAGCGGGAAAACTCAGAAGACCTTCTTACTTCAGGCCTTTTTAAAGGCCTGCTTAAAAGATTTTTTGATTCAATTACTATTCTTATCTAACTGCTGAAGAAGGCCTCGGCTCTTTCGTATAAAAGATAAGTTACACCTTCCACACTCGCTTCTATGAGAAGGGAGTAGAGAAGGAGTAACATTTTTTGTATTGTTTTTTTGCACAAGCAAAAGCAAAATCAATTTTTTTTGGTCCCGTTACCCTTCTTATGTGCCTGCTGAAGAAGCGAGAGCGGAAGGCCTTCTCCGCAATGACAACGTGTTTAAAAAAGATATGAGTATGGAATGGAGCAAGAAGGCCTTGTATATCCAAAAGAAGGGGTACAGAGGCCTTCTAGAAGGCCTCCGTACTCCTTCTTTTTCCCGCTGGGTGTTCATATTTTACATTACAAACTATAAAATTACAGCAATATATTTTTCTCTGGCATAAGTATAAGTTTTTTTTTCTTCATAGATTTGTTTTATTGATATTTTAAAACTCTGTAAAACATACACAATGTGTATTACACATATACTTATAAATATACGCGCACATACATTTTTATACATAATTAATAGTTTAGAGTTGCCATCACACATTGAGGGATTTTATGAAAAAGGGGAAGTAAACTTCTTCAATTGCGAGTGGAGAATATATGACTTACAAAAAACAATTAATAGTGCTACATTCGGCTGTGCAGAATCTTTGATACTCTCCACAGATAGTTAGACTATTTCGGGCCCTATTGGGAAATATAAGTTATCAATTAATCTTTATCATTTTATCAATTTTAGCTTTGTCAATCAGTGCATTATACCACTATTTAGTTTTTTACAAGTTTTTTTAGTTTTTGTAACAAAATTATTAATTTTTTAGGGTGGTGGTTCCACATTTGTATTGACTCTTGTCGTACTGAACAGATTTTTACTGGAATTCAACCTCAAACTGCTTGGATAACTAAAAGCAATTTGACACCAACATTATTCTTTCTTTTAAGTTTTCCGAAAGTGGTCGTGGTTTCAACAGACGGACATACGTACATGGCTAAATCGACTTAGGTCCAGAATATATACATAAAAGGTGCTTTTTATAGAGTGTCACAACTTTAAGTTGGCATCACTGCTTTATTTGAGCACCCATTGAAAAGCCGATAGTGGCTTTTTGCTTAGTTTGCTATGGAATTTTATTATGAATCGACCTACACCAGAGCAACTGCTCACGTTGTTGAAATTTTTAATCAAAATAATTGTTCAATTCCAAATTCAAAATTTTATTTTCCGATGAAGCCCGTTTCTGGTTGAACGGGTACGTAAATATGCAGAATTGTCGCATTTGGAGTGAGAAGAATCCACAAACTTTTGTCGAAACACATCCACAAAAAATTACGGTTTGGTGCGGTTTATGGTCTGGCGGAGTCATTGGCCCATATGTCTTCAAAAACGGTATAGGAACATGATTCGAAATTTTTTCGTACCTCAATTACGTGGCATTAATCTTGCTGATATGTCGTTCCAACAGTACCGAGCCACATGCCACACAGCGGGCGCTACAATTGATTTAGTCAAAGAAACCTTTGATGAGAAAATAATGTCACGATATTGCCCAATTAATTGGCCACCAAGATCGTGTGATTTATCCCCATAAGATTATTTTCTTATGTTATGTTAAGTCCCGTATTTACGTCGATAAACCACAAACAATTCTACACCTGGAAATCAACATGCGAAAAGTTGTTGAAAATTGGTGTTCCAGCCGTGGCGGTCACATGGCAGAAATCATATTTAAACATTAATTTTAAACAATTTTCTTTCCAATAAAGCCCATTTCATTGATTTAAACTTGTGTCACTCTATAAAAACACCCTTTATTTATGGGGTCTGAGACGAATAATAAAAAGTTTCACACGGAATGACAAACTTAGTATACCTTCGTTCATCACTTATGGTGGTAAAGGGTATAAGGACGTTTGGCAGCCCTAATCAATGCATTTTTTCATTTCAATAATTTGTAGGGATTTCATATTTATAGCGTCTTCAACTGCTACGAAAAGGAAAAATAGAAACAGCTTTAGCCACAATTCTGCATTCAACTGCTACTTATAATTTGCTTCCCTAGTTTTTAGTTTTCAGTTTCCAGCTTAAGTTTTTTCAATTTGTTTTGTAATTTTTTTTCTACTTTCTGCAGTTTATTTAACTGCGTTTTTGTTGACATGACATGATTAATACGACTGCTGACATGTTGATCGAATGCAACGATGATGTTAAGTATATAAGCAGCAAAAAAAAAATTGAGCTGATTTTTTTTTTTCTTTTTTTGTTTTTAAATACGAAATAAAGTGAGATTAAGAGAAAGGTTAAAGAACGACTTCAAAGTTATGCTACTGGAAGAATCGTTACTAATATCGAGCCCAAACTGCGAAAATAACGTAAGCGCCATAAATCAAATTTTATTTTTTTATTTTTTCGCTTACTATAAAATTGTTTTTGCTATAAAATCGTAACGGTACCTTATGTGACCATGACATTTTAGGAAATTATGCAAGGGTTGCCAATAGAGTCATTTATTAAAAAAACGAAAATTGAAAATTGATTTTCGCGGTTAGGGTGCGATATGTTAACGTATGTAAACATTACGGTCGACTTCAATGGTTGAAAGTTACTAAAAATACGTATGTTTGTCTAAATTAATATTTTTTATTTATAAATATGTTTGCATAAGCTCATGTTATTTATGCATTTTGTATTAACATATAGGTATAAGAAAAAAGAAAATGTCGAGTATGTCGATGGAACTTTCACTTTATTAATAAACATAAACGCATTTTATCAGGCCCGCAACGCAACATCACGTTTACGTTAGAGTACCTATTTATACAAAAGCTTGGTAAGGAAAAGGGAACAGCTGCTACGCAACGCATGCGTTAGTATTTTTGGCGGCTTAGTTTCTTTCCTACCCTCTTTCTCTTCCTACACGCGGAGAAAAAAGACATGTTCAGAAGCAACCATAATATTGATGTGGCTTCTTGATGAAGGACTAATTTAACGATAATATGGTTGTCGGTAATAATAATATGGTTAAACTAAACATAAAATGTTTAAAAATTTTCGTTAAAAATTATTTTGTTGGAGGTGACAATATTAAAAAATATTTTTTCGCTAGGTGTATAGAGGCCGATCCGCTTTAATACATAAATGTTCGTTACGAACGCATGCAGTAGGATTACTTTTAATTGCATAGCATGCGTCTTAAAAAAAAGGTCATGCAGTAGGATTACTTTTGATTCCGTAGCATGCGTCTTAAAAAAAGGTTAAGAAGGTATCAAACGCTTAGAACTCGTAGTGTGGACCTCCAGAGTAACTTTTCTCTCTTTCTGTCTTTTTTCTCTTTTAACTTTAGTTGTCAAAAAATGATTTTTCAATTGGAAAGTGTTGACGCTGCACCTATTGGACTTTGCTTCATACATTTTGTATGAGCATAATAATTTTTCACAGATACAGTCAAAAGAAAAATCAATACATCCGTACTGAAAGCAATCCGAAGTAGTATTAATTGTACCGTGAGTACGGATTTTCTTGAATTAAGTACAGAAAGATTGATTCAAGTGCGGACTTTCAATCGCAAAATACTTAACTTAAGGCTCAGTTAGCCGGGAGTAACAGTAATAGTAATCTTACCGTAAAAAAGTAAAACCAATCTATTTCTTACAGATTGAGACGTAAAATCTTACTGCTAACTATAATCGTTCTAATTGCTTTACATACAACAAAATGAAGCAGCTGATTTGCAACGTTACTGTTACTCCCGGCTTACCGAGCCTTTATCCATATTCAATCCCGAATTCGTACTGAAAATAATCCAAAAATGAGATTGATTTAAGTAAAACTAAGATTGAATCAATCTCAAAATGCGCTTGATTCAAGAATTATAAAGGTAATTTTATCCCATATTCGTACTTGAAATAAGCCAAAAGTCAAATTAGAGGCATAATTTTAATATGATTAATTTGCTTACCCTTTTTACACCTTACAGAATTTCAATTATAAAACACCAGCATCATTCCTTATATGGTTTTTACTTTAAAAACTTAATGTACATACTTATAAACCTGAAAATATAAACTAAATGAGAAGCAAGAGTTCTCAATTTTACTTTTTAAACAAGAAAGTAATGTGTTTTCGTCTTGTTCTGTTGTTTTTTTTAACTACTTATGTGGTGTTGTTGTAGTGTGGTAAGTAAAATGAGATTATAACGCTCCCTTTGTAATTTTACTCTCAGAGTGGCGCTACCAACGAAAAGTTTAATTCTTTTACTTAAGAGTTTCGTTTGAATGCTTTTTCTCTCTCGCAAAAACTGCTCGTGCACGAAACAGAGTACACTTTTCCATTCGTCTTTCCCCTTTGACTTTTAAACTCTAATGTTTCGCAGCAAATGTTTCATAATATGGACTAGAACTCAGATATTTTTATATATACCCAATAAAAAATGTCATAATTTTGCGAAGCACTAATTTTACATTTAAAAATATAAGCGCACAATTATGCGCTTCGCAATAAGACATACAGAGATGTAGTAAAGTAAGTGAAGGAGATCTTAATAAGTTTTATTTAAGAAAAAATAATATTTCAAGTGCCACGGCATTCCCTTTCTACGAAGCAGGTTTGTAAGGGAGAACATCAAAAATAACTGTAATAAAATCATTCAGTGTGTAAAGCTAAACGCTACGTTCACCAGTTTTTATATGCGTTGAATAAAGTGTCTTTTGTGTCAAAAATGTATTGCTTCAAAGTGGGAACTCGCTATATAAAATTCATGTCTTCCGTAAGCGGTATGGTAAAGCGAAACTCTTACATTTCTCCCTTACAAAAATGCTTCGTTTGAAGCTCATTCTTTTTATAAGGTAATAACTTTTTCTAGGTACAAAGTAAATCAAACTTTTCGAAAATTTAGATTTTATTTAATCAAATGCCAAAACACTCATACACTAATAGAGAAATGCATCTTCACATTGATGTTGCCCTTACATCAGAATTGTGACATCAATGTTTTTACAACAATGGGGCAAAAAGTGACATCAATCCAATGACGGACGGCTTCATGAAATTTTGTCATACTTTATGCGTCCTCCTCTATGCTATGACTACAGTGACATCAATTCGATGCCACAGTTTGTGTATTATTTACATATGTAAAAAGAAAATGAGAAGCAAAAATTCACATATTCTAATTGCTTAAATTATTTAGTTAACTACATCAACTTTTCAAAGTAGAATGATTACAAAAACCATATCAGGGATGCTGTCATATAAATGAGAGTTTGTCTGTAAACAAAGTGACAATACACCGAAAGCGAAAAAAATATATATGCGTAACGGGTAAGTTTTTAATAATACAGCCGTATTCATAAAAAGTTGTTTGTGACTAATTAACCGTTTTTAAGCAAAAATTGCTAAAGTTGTCTTCATAAACGAAAAATAGTCTATTAAACCTTTAATAAACCATTCATAAAGTAAGAAAATTTATTGTTGCCCGTCTTTAAACGACATAAAATAAAATGACATTTCGATAAGTGTTTGCATTTTATGATATTATTTTTGTGAAATATATTGACAAATAATGAAGAAAATATTTTATTTATTAATATGGACATGTTAAATACATTTTACAAATTTTTCTTTTTAATTTTAGACAACCATTTTAAAGTTATATGGTTAATTATTTAAAATGGTTTTCATATGATTTAAAAGAATATGTTCAGGGGCAAATGCAGATATTCTCTTTAATTATTTATTAAAAAATTGCAACTAGTTGTTTTTTTGTTCAAAACAACAAATTATTGTTAAAAAAGTAGAATAAAAAAATTATAGTGATGTTAATAAAAAGTGATGTTAATAAAAATTTAGCAAACTTTTTATTCGAATACTTTCTTATCGTATATTTAAAAAAGGTTCAAGCAAAAGTGTTAATGATACCTTTCGGCTACATTTTGTTCAGAAACTAAAATAATATGTATGTAGTTTTATTTGATAAGAATAATTTTTATGTTTTATAATTAAAAAAAAAATTATTAAAAATAAAATTAAATGCAGAATATCATGTGAACCGAATAGGAGTTTCATGCATCACTACCAATAAAATGGCAGCAAAATATAAAGAAAGTTGCCATACTTAAACGCACAATCGCTGCAAACAGTTAATAGTAAAAAAGCTGTTAATGTACGTTTATGAATACAAATTTTTATAGGAGGTTTATAAGGCAAAAAGCGTTTGATAGTTATTACATACTATAAGCTTAAAATAAGAACTTTTTATGAACATGGCTGATAGTCTCTAACTTTAGCTTAAGTCAATTCCAATGACTCAGTTTAATGACTAACTTCCTAATTCCTTTCCTTTCTCTGATGTTACTGAGTCATCACATTTATGACATGTTTAATTATACTGACCCCGACATAATTTCACCTAATGACAATTTGGCCAAGTGATGTTAAGGTTGCCATCTAGGTTTGCCAGATACCAAAAGTCAAATAATTAGACAATAGAAAAAATTCACCTGGATTTTGAAAAAATAACTGGACAATTTGAAAAAGCACTTAACTTAACTAGAAAAGAGTAAAATTTTACTTCAGATTTTATTAAGCAATAAAAAAAAATTTTAAAAAGCAAGGAAACGTCACACTTAAAACTCTGTCTTATATCATATTACAAAATTATAATCAGGGCAAATTCAGTACAAGTGGCAGCGAAAGACTCTATTACTTAAGTTGTAAGCAAAAATGTTTGAAACATTTTGCAACTTTAAATTTTTTTTAATATTTAGTTAGGCTTGAGTTCATCAAATTTAATTTTCATTAAATTATTTTTTACTGAAGGAAGGAATTTTACAACGTGAAATTAATTAAAATTTATTGATAATTCTTATTCTTGGCTGAGCTGAGGCTCGAACTCGGGTTGAATTTACGTTTCGAGAATAACCACATTCTCATCATTAGAATTTTCTGCGTTATACCCTCTGCACCACTGTGGTGTCTGCCAGCCAACAGTCAAACATCAATCTTTAACCAATTATACTGGTGGTTCAAAATTTGCAGTGTTGCATGTTTCTTCCTTTTCTTTCATCGAAATTTATTTTTATTAAAATTGTAGCCTTTATTCGGTCATATGGATAGATTCTTGTGAATAAAGATTTTCAGAAATACTTTAAGTCATTGCACAAAAAGTATTGCTAGTTAGCATGACTAACAAACGAGATCAATTTATATAAGTTTTGAACGTGATTTTTGTCGCCTTTATTGAAAAACTGCACCTCTCTCTCTATCCCATTAATTGGAATGGCTGTCGGTTAATTAGAAATGTTTTCCTTACAATTTTTTTCTAAGCATATGATTTTGTTCTAAACAATAATAAATATAAATAATAAAAAAGTAAGTTTTCAAAATTAAGTAAAGTTTTTTAACTGGACAAATTAGTTTTAAGCTGGAATCTGGACAACACCCAAAAAAAAACTGGACAATCCTGGCCGTCTGGAAACCCTTGACGAGGCCCATTTTTACCTCATGGGTCAAGTGAAGAAAAAATATTTACAGAATATGAGGCACCTAAGATTAATTTTTGAACATAAAAAGCACGCACTTACACAGAAAAAAATTAAAATGGATTTTAATTAAAAAATTTGTTATATTAATTAAAAAATTATTAAATATATTTATTTATCAATTAAATATTTTTTGATATTAACAACATTTTCTGCAGTTATGTTGTTGATATATGTAATTAAACGTTTAATGCGCTTGATTAAACCTTTAATAAAAATTGATATTATGTTTGATTAATGGTTTAATTGAAAAACAATTTTCGAGAATTAATTATGTTAAATTTAATTTAATACAAATTTAATATAAATATTATGGTTCATTAAAGTAATTTTGTACCATTTGAAAGATCTCTAAAAACTTCTTAGAAATATTGAGGCCTATTGATTAATGGAATGAAAAATCATTATTCCTTAACCGACTTTTTAAACGGTTTATAAGGGTTTCGATCTAGAGAAAAGAGTCATATATTATGTATTAGCGCATTAAATCAATTGCCGAATTTATCTTTGTTTTCTTGTAAGATTCTTCTATGTTTTACATCAAACAGCATTTGAAGGGCCTCATAAACTTAAGGGATCTTAAATCGTAATTAGCGGTCAAAGCGGTCAAATAATATATGTATACTTTTGTTAAAAAAACATTTCTAACTTGATTGAAATTTATATGAAGCATAACGACATTTGATTTTTCGAATTTTATTTTCGATAAAAGTTTAAATAAAAAAAAACTTTCAAATGTTATAAAAATTCAATGTGGAATTTTCGCATATTTAAATAATTTTTTGATTAAAGTTCAAAAGGTTATTTAGGATTTTCTATATGAATTTATTTCCACAAAAAGTGGTCCAAAAATTTTTTCGATTTTCCTATTCAAATTTAAAAGGACAATCGTGGCTTATATTCACAATTGAGCTTTTCTGACATTTTGACATAAAAGGGAAAACATGCCTTAAAAAAATTTAATAAATTTCACAATATTTTGCCTTAAGAAGTTAAACTTTTAAATTTTTGGTTACAAACATCTTCTCCAACTAACACTTTCATCTTCTACGGTTGAGGGTTTTCTAGAGGAACAAAAATAATCGAAATAAAATCAACAAAAGTCACGGAAAATCATGTACAGGAAAAGCTGCTTTTTATTGCACTTTACGAAGTGGGAAGCAGCAAAAAAAAGGGTTCAAGTTGGTTTTTAATATTAAAACCAACAAAATAAAATGTGGAAAAGGCAACAAAAGAAAAAAAAGAAACTTAAATAATGTAAAATCTCAATCTCAAAATGAAATAAAAAAAATTAAAAACAAAATACTTGGAACATAAAAAGCGGGAGCGGGTTGCTTATTCAGTTTTAAAAACAATGTATCTTTTGTTGAATTGTTATATGTGGTACTTTTTGTATTTATTTTATATACTTTATTTTTTTTTTTCATCTCCACTTTCTGTTACTGTTTTCTTTCTTTTTTTTCTACTTTGCACAAGTATATTCCATAAACCCTTTTTTGCAATATATTATGTGAGTTGTTTTTTAATACTGGTTGATTAAGATTTGGGTCAAAGTTCAAAGTACCCTTTAGAAATCACTCAAAAAAAAAAAAAAAAAAAGAAATAAAAACAAAATGTTTCTGCAACTTAATGGTGGGTAATTAAAATAATAAATGTTCTTCCCCTCTCTTTTCGCTTGCGAACTATTTGTTATGCAGTTTGGAAAAAATGTAAAGGATATTATAAAATTCACAAAAAACTTTACAAAAAAACATTTAAATTAAAAAATAAATGAATTTTGTTTTAAACAAACTCGTACGATTTGAACTTGATTGAAATTTTGTGAACTTTAGTTACATTAAAAAGTGGATATATTAACTTAACTTTAAATTAAAAGTTCTTTTTTTTATAAAAAAAGAGTATATAATTTTTAAAAAGGTTGAAAGTGGTGCTTTAATGTCAATAGGTACTTTTTGTTTAAAAAAATTTTTAAAAAAACAAAATGCTTTTTTAAGGATAATTTTTCTAAAAATCAACTTTTTTTAACAGGAACTTTTTCTAAAAAAGCCCTTTTGTTAAACGCCGTTTAAACAAATTTTTTTTGTCTTAAACGTCTTTTTCTAATAGCGTACTATTTTCTTGAAAAACTGCCTTTTCTAAAAAGGTTTATTTTAAAGGTATCTTTTACTAAAAAGGTACGTTTTTCTTAAAAAGTAATTTTTTTTTTAAAAAGGTACTTATTTCGAAAAATTTTTTTTTTTAAAAAGCTACTTTTTTCTAAAAAGTATTTTTTTTAAAAAGGTAATTTTTTCTAAAAAGGTACTTTTTATCCCCAAATGTACTTTTTTCTAAAAAAATACATTTTTTTTTAAAGTTACTTTTTAATTAAAAAGTACTTTTTTTAAAACGGTACTATTTTCTAAATTTATATACTTTTTTCTACAAAGGAAAATTTTTCCAAAAAAAAACTACTTATTCCAAAAAAGGTCGTTTTTTCTAAAAAGGTACTTTTATCTAAAAAGGTACTTTAAAAGGTATTTTTTCTAAAAAGGTACTTTAAAAGGCACTTTTTCCTAAAAAGGTATGTTTTTCTTAAAAGGTTATTTTTCCAAAAAAAATACTTTTTTCTAACAAGGTACTGTTTTCTTAAAAGGTACTTTTTTATTAAAAGGTACTTTTTTCTTTAAAGGTACTTTTTTCTTAAAAGGTACTTTTTTCTTAAAAGGTACTTTTTTCTTAATAGGTACTTTTTTCTTAAAAGGTACTTTTTTCTTAAAAGGTACTTTTTTCTAAAAAGGTACATTTTTCTTAAAAGGTGCTTATTCAAAAATAGAACTTTTTTATATAACGTTCTTTTTTCTAAAAAGATACTTTTTTCTGAAAAGCTACTATTTTACAAAACGTAAAATTTTGTAAAAAGTTTTTTAAAGGAACCAGTTTCGAGCTCGAATGTAGAAATTATTAAGCCTTTAAAAAACGACCTTTTGGACGAAGGTATCGGAAATGAAAACAAAAAAAATAAAGCGATGTTTTCTGATACTTCAAGAAATTCGAAAGAAATATTATCCATTCCACACTCATCTGCATGTTTGGAAAGGATATTATTGTTTCAAAATATAATCAAACCCAAAGAGGGGAACAAGATATTTGTTTTGACTGTATCCAATCTAATCCAACCCAGGGATTTGCTGCTTCAGTATTGAAATGAATAAACAGATGAAAAAAAATTTATTTTAAGATCTCAACAACACTTATGGCCTATTTCGCCAATATTGTATAAAACTATTCGAAAATTAGCCCCTTTTTAACCTATTGTTATAAATTTTATATCAGTGGATTGGAGCTCAAAAGTAAAATTATTTTGCTGTTAAAATTCATCGGACCGAAATCTTTGACTTATGAACAAATAATGCTATATGATCACAAAATAATACATTTTGTAAAAATGTACTTTTTACCAAGAAAAGTTACTTAATATTAGAGAAAAATTTTTTTAACGGTTTTAACAATTAGCTTGTTTTGAAAGTTGCTATCAATTTCTTCAAACATAACAAAAAGGAACCTTACTTTTTTTATTCCTTGTTTATCCATGAAATGATTTCTCCCCTTTTTGGAATACTTTGCAATGTCAGCATTATATGCTTGTCGTTTTATCGTCTTTTTATGTGTATATCCTAATGGGACATGATACGCTTTCAACAATCTGAGGAACTTATGTCATAAACACACAAGCAAATACTAACATACACAAGCACACACACACACACACTTACATACATAAGCATACATCGTCAACTAAAACGCAAACGGCCCTTACTAACAAAAAATTCAAAATCGACTTTTTTATTAAATCTGATTGATGTATTGCATCTATACAAATGTCCACAAATCTTTTGGAATCTTTCAACCAACATTAGCGAGTTTATTAGCCAAAAACCAAAGGCCCTATCAACAAAAAATTATATGGTAAACGCTAAAAGACAAGAAAAATAAAATAAAAATTAATTACAAACAGTTTAAAGTAATTTATCATATTGAATGGTTTTTTTTATTCTCCTGTAAAATTTTCAAATTGTTAGATAGGGCCTTTTGCGTTTTAGGTGACGATATGCTTATGTATGTAAGTGTGTGATATGAATGCTTTAAAATTGCTTTAAAAAATGTGACAGTCTCAAAGGTGTCAAAAACATAAACGTTCAATGTAAAAAATAAAGAGAAAGAAAAAAAAATAACGAATGAAACCTAAACACTATTATCAAACTTTGAATGAAAAAAAATTATACTTTTTCATATGAGTACGTACATTTGGTCTGTATAATTTTTTTCTCCTTTTTTTCAAAAAAAGAAGCATTTAACAAATAATTCGAAAGGTTTTGCTAACAGAAGCTAAAGTAATAAAAAAAATAGCAGATGGAGAAAAAAATTTTGAAAAAGTTAATTAAAGCTGTTAATGCAGCAGTAGGGTGTTTACGAGTTTAAAGGCTGAAATACTTTCTATTAGTTTAATCGCATGGACTGGCTGGCAATTCTGTATTTTGTTTGGATAGGCAAAGTTGCACTTAAATATCGTAACCTTAAACTCAAAACTTTATGTCTAGCATTTTGAAAGTTTTACAGGAGAAGCAAAAAAATATTTAAAATCAAAAATTGATATATTGCCTTAAACTGCTTATAATTTATTTTTCTTCCTTTTTTCTTGCAAAACCTACCAATTGTTTTGACAATTGACAATGTTGCTTATTATGCAAACTGTTAGTTTGGTCTTTAAGCGCTTATCATATAATCTTTTGTAGATAGAGCCGTTTGTTGTTTGTTAATAAATTCGATTATTTTGGTCGAAAGATTCCAACATTTTTCGATTTTTAATTTTTGGTTAGTTAGGGCCTTTTGCGTTTTAGGTAACGATGTAGTGTTGCCTTTCCTATCCGCCTTATACTTTTCCATTTTCTTTTCAATGAAGATAAGAAAACCTAAGATGAATATTACAATGAAAGCTTCTAAAACAAAAACAAAGTCTAAACTAATTAAAACCATACTACCTAATATAGGGTACCTTACCGACATTGAGTTTTAACTAGAGTTTAACTATAAAAACTACCAAGGCGTATGAGTGACATAAAAAATATTATATACAATACCCGAAAGATTATTTCTTTTATTTTTTTAATGTATTCGTTCCAGTGTTGTTAAATTTTCGTACAATTTTATGGTTTTTTTGTTTGTAGAATTTGGTTTTAGTATAATAAGAAAACATAGGCTAGGAAACGTATAGTGTTATCAAATAACTATTTGTTAGCTAGATTTAGGAATTTTTAATCTTGTGCGGCCATGCAAGAATTTTTTAAGTCATAATCCCATAGTTAGCCATATTTATTTATCCGAAATACATATCTTTAATGTTTTCTTACATTTAATTAAGCAAATGTCTAATGCCCAATTTTCAGGATAGTAATTAAATCTAAATTAAGTTAATTTTCATAAAAACTTAAATCGTATTTAAATACAGATTGATTTTTTGAGTTTTATTTGAAAAGTCTTATTTAAATAAAATAAAAGTATGGTAGCACTACTAAATACAAAAAAAATATCATAAACAAGTAAATTTATTTACAAGGTGGTCTCATAAAACAGCTGATTGTTATTGTTTTGCCTCATGTTGTTGTATTGTCGTGATATTGAGGCCACCTTGCTAAAATATTACAATAGAAACTTAAGTTGAAATTAAGTGTACCACATCGGTGAATTAAGTTTGATTTAAGTATTTAGTGAAGAAGAGAATTTTGTATTTAAAACGATTTTAAACATAAATGTGTTTTAATATCAATCCTGAAAATTGGCCATAAATGTCATACATTTTTATGAAATTATTTATTTTCATGAATTTTAAAAAATTTACTTTGACATTTTTTTCCGGTAAACTTTTATTGAGATATAATTTACAAAAAGCTACTTCATTTTATCGTTTAAAAAAAATACAATTTATGTTTATCTACAAGTGCAACAGGCAATTTGTTGTACTGTTAAAACATCAATTTAATGTACATTGTCAATTCACTTTAAGTAAACTTTTTAAAAAGATTGACAAATTTACTTAGGTATACCAAATAATAAAAAATATGAAAAATAAAACTAATAAAAGAAAATTGTTAAATTTTAGTTATTGTTTTTTAATTCACTCTTCGTTTTTATTTTTCTTTTTCTTCTTCTTTAATAAAATTTTGCCATTCACATTAGTTGATACAGTGAAAATAAACCAGGTACGGGAGTTTTAATTTAGATGAAATGGCAATCAATATTAAATGATAAGCAATTTAAAACTTTTAATCGTCATTCAAAAGAATTAAATTTGTAGTGGTAGTTATTACATTTAAAAAAAGTTTTTACAAATTCGCCAAACAAATCAAACATTTTCAGGCCCGGCATAAATACAGCATTTTTCAAAACACATAAACATCAATCGTATAATGAGACAGAACTTTTGTATGAAAATTACGAACAACAAATCGGCAATATTATTTAATTAGACGATTATACAACGAATACGAATTGATAGTAAAGATTTAATAGCTTTACACAAGGAATTATTTACTAATAAGTCGATTACGGATAGCAACACAACTGAAGTTGAGTTGCCAGCAGCGAAATCAGACAACGCCGCTGTAAAATATAGAAAATATCGAAAATTTATAGACATTTTTTTTAATTTTATTTTTAACTGAATGATTTATCTTGCATTACAGTCAGTATGGCTGAAAGCTGTGGGCTCTTTGCCCTCTTTTTCAAAAACTGTTGGGCTTATAACATTTTTTTTCAAACAAAATTGGCCAAAAATTCACCGAAGGTAAAAGGGTATAAACTTTTTTGTCATTCCGGTTGTAATTTCTCAGACCCTATAAAGTAAATATATTCTGGATCCTTATAAGAAGAGAAGTTCAAATTCGGTTGTCCGTCTGTCTGTTGAAATGGGATTTTCGAAGCCACCAGATATGATGGGGGCTTGGTTGGTATATATTAATGTCAGGTATGCTCATTTCAATTTTGGTATTGAAATTCAGCCAGATCGGTCCAAAAATGGCTGAGATATAAGCAAAAAACCACGACTACCTCTAATTTTTCCAAGAATCCATTGTTCTTGTTGTTTTTTTATTTATTTTTTCTGTATATTTGGAAACGGCAAGAGCCAAAGTTTCCAAACATTTAGGATATCAATACACAGCTTCCCAAAAAATCTGGGTATGATGAAAGAAGTGTACAGAAAACATCAAAATTTTTATAAAACCCTAAATTTTAGGGCTGTCTTACGACCTATGGATACGTCTTAATATCAAAAGATCGGAAATCCTTAGTAGAATATATTTTCGGAAAAGCTCGGAAAAATTACTAAAAAGTTGTGACTAAAATATATAGCCATGTCACAGAGTACAATTCCATTCGGAAACGGAATTCCTTCCGTATTTTGGTGCTTCAGAAAATGACGAAAACCTTTTTCGGAATGAAACCAATTGTTTCATGAACGTAATGGGAGTTTTCTGTATCTAAAAGGCAAAAAAACTATCAAAATACAATGCAATTAAGCGATAAATACTACATAAATATAAATATATTTAGATGTAAGTATATGCAAACTTCTGTTCTTTCCCAGCCAATTTGATCACCCTGTGTGCTTTTTTGGACTAAATAACAGTTTTCCAAAAATTGTAAAAAATGTATACACTCAAAAAATTGTAAGTAAATAGAAAATTTTAGACTTAAGATTCGTACAGACGATGGTTTGATCTTACAATATTGTAAGCAGGCGTTGCCAACAGCAATATTTTTCTGACAATGGTGCGATTGTCAGATGCATTAATTTTGCACTTCTGCAAATACAAATGAGCTTACAATGTTCACACAGTTGTAAGACATTTTAGCCAATTTTAATGCAATTAAAGCAACGCTGCTTACCAATATTGTAAGATCTGACCATCGTCTGTACGAAGCTTTAGCGTTTAAACCAAGGACCGGAAAATGTTTTTTTCTTTTGTTTCTAAAAAAATATTTATTGTTCAAGTTTAAAAAATTCTACATTTTACACAAAATAAAAAATTTCTAAAATAGTATTGAAAAAAAGCCGTCGGGAAAAATAATTAAAATAAAGTTTTTTTAGCTTAATTTCTTCGACCTTCTGAATATTATTTCCTTCCAATAATTTCTCAAGCTCAAGGTCCGTTTTAAATAAATATTCTTTATATAAAACGGACCTTGAGCTTGAGAAATTATTGGAAGGAAATAAAGTTTTTTTAATAAAAAGTTTTCTAAAAAACCTTGTCATAAAAATTTCATTCTTCAAAACAAATTTAAATAAAATTTATGAAGAGGTTTCTGAGAATACATACATACAAGGCGAATTCATGTAAACGGTGGTGTCGATACTACAACAAGTAACAACACCAAAAACACAACAATGTATTTTTCTGTTGCTTTCGTTGATCTATATGTCAAAATCACAAGGAACTTTTGACATTTCTCTCCCTAATTAAGAAAATAAATTTGCACAGCTGTGTTTTCAACGCCACCTGAAAATTGAATTCGCCTTGCATACATACTTAGAATAAAATTTTCTAAAAAAAAACGTTTGAAGAAATATTTTTCAACAAAAAAAAAGGTTTTTGAACAATTTTATTTGTTTTTTTTTTTTTACAAAAAAAGTTTTTGCTTTTTTTTTTAAACTAAAAATTTTGTTTTCAAAGAAATATTTTTTTTCTTTTTTCGCATCTTTTTAAACACAGAAAAAAATATTCCTTTTTTCACGCACAAAAATTTTTTATTTAAAAAATAAAATTTAATTTTGTGTTTTCTGTTCGTAATTTCCGGTCCTTGGCTTAAACATAAATGCGACGCAACCACATTTTACATGCAATTTGATTTTTGTGTAAAACTTTTTATTATTCGTCTCAGGCCCCATAAAGTATATATATTCTGGCTACTTGAGTAATTTTTTGATTTAGCCATGTCCATCTGTCTGTCCGTCTGTTGAAAACACGCTCACTTTCGAAAAACTCAAAACAAAAGAACAAACTAGGTGTCAAAACATTTCTAGTTATACTAAGAAGTTTGGGATTGAAATCCAGCAACACCGGTTCAGTAGGATAAGGGTTATGAGTCCAAATGTGGAACGACTTCCCCAAAAAATTTATAATTTTGTTAAAAAAAAAACTAACATAAATGGTGGTATAATGCACGGATTGATATTAAATGTTGCACAAATTCGTTGCATGTGACTAGAAGTCACAGTATAAAATTTCGTGAAGATCGGTCAATAATTTACAATAGGCTCCATATAAAGCCCACTCTAGAACAAGGCGTAAAACCATAACGAATATTGTAATAAATAAAGCCCACTCCTAGCTTGTTTTATTTTTAAAACGTTTTCCTTATGCCCCCACATATCGACACTCATTCTTTCTGCAACGCTACCATACTTTCATTTTATTTCATACAAGATTTTGTTTGTGGTGATTTATTCCCAATTTTTATGCTTGATAAAAATACTGAAATTTATTGTTGATGAGATAAGGTATTCCTATGCGCACTTCACTAGTTGCTTAGGCCAGATCATCAGGAAACTTTGGAATTAAGCACGACAAACAACATCTTGTTAATTAAAAATAAAAAATTTAACAAAAAAAAAAAAACCAAAAAAATAAGAGAGAATTTAAAGTTACTGCCGACGTTTTAATTATGGGCTAGTGAATTTTTGTACACTAATGTGCTGTTTCCAAGTGACAGGCAATTGATTGAGTTTTAAAACGTACATGAAAATTACCCGCCAAAAAAGAGCCACTCGAAAGTACATACATGCTGAAATGACTTAAAGTATCTTAAAATCACCATTCAAAAGAAACCAGCCATTTTTAGGCACCACAATTATTTTACTACTTCTACTAATGTAAACACTTTACATAAAAATCGCATGAATATATTTAAAATATCTGAAAGAGAATGCAATTTGTATTTCAGCTTAAGCAGTTTTATATATTTTTATAACACCAAGTTTTTAGTTTCCAACACTCTGCTACTTCAGTCAATAACAATAGAAAGCAATTGTTACAAATGTCTTCATCTATTTGGTTTTTACACTTAAACACTTTTCCATGCAGAAACACTTGCACACGCACACACACACTAAAAATCGCAGACAAAGAAATATTTACCAAGAAATTTTTAGTCGACAAAACATGAAAGAAAATAAAGGAAAACTGCTAAATCCAGTGGGAAAGTTAAAGAAGAGGTATTTGAAAACTATAACGATTGTTACAAATACCATAATAGACATTCAAACACCCACACACACAAAAACACACATGCATTTATAAGAAAAGTACTTAAGTAACAAGTGGATTTTTCAACACATTCACATCTATTCACTTTTTATACATATGGATGTGTAAGAATATAGTGGCTTAAAGCCAAGAAAATATAAAAATAATAAAAAAAAAACGTAAAATCTTAAAAGTCACCAAATTTATAGTGTGGAGTCTTAAAAGCCACCAAACAAATAAAAAAAAATCATCGTCTTTCTTTAAAACTCTCCCTCTCTCTCTCTCTATTGTAAAAGCGAAATGTTAGCAAAAATATCTTAAAAAAAGAAAAGAAAAAAGAAACTTCTGCAGTCACTATCAGCAGACATGATGTGGCAAATCACTACCAAAAGAAGCACATGTTGCACAACCAGAAGAAAAACGAAATAAAATTAACTTCCCTAATAAATTTATAGACTAAAGATTGAAAAAAGAAGACAAAAAAAAAATAACATTCACCAAATAGACTCACCCTACATTCAATCAGTATTAAAGTAAACATTACACACATGTAAACACACACACTCAGACACCATCTCACACATGTAAACACACACGTACTTAAGATAAAGTTCCAGAAGATTCAATAGAAACCCACAGGCAAAGCAGCAGCTTGCATTATGGGACAGATAAATAAATTTAAGTTGTAGTTGTTGGTGATTTTGTGTGTCGGTTTGTGTTTGTACAGTTGTTTGTTTATTAAAACCGAAGGGAGTTCTGTCACTTCGTGTGCACATGTCCACAAAAACTCAGGCGTGACAAACACTTATTGATATTTGCCAATAAGTCTGTATTTTTAGACGTGAATGGAAAAGAAAAAGATTATTTTTAGCAAAAGTACTTTTTGAACAGATATTTTTTTTCCTACAAAAACGTACTTTTCCAAGTTAGAGACAGATGAGCGGTGACTCAGAAGCCTTTTTTACAAAATCGGTGTCCTAATTTAACTCTCACAACTCTAAAGCTCTTTAAAATATGGGCTGTGGACTGGTAATGTGTTAAAACGTATAGAAACGTTTCTATTTTTAACAAAAAGTACTTTTTTTGGAAAAATTATTTTCCGGAAAATTTTTTTTTCCAAACTCTTTTCTCTATAACAACAATTATTGCTTACCAAAAGTCCCTTTTTTGCTTCAAAGAATTCTTTTTCTTGTAAAGAGTTTTTTTTCTTACAAAAAGTACCTTTTTCAGTTATACTCACTTCACAAAAAGTACTAATTTTTAAAAAAAGTCCATATTCTTAAGAAAAATTAAAAAAATCATATTTTTCTAATAAAATGAAGTTTTTCAGACAGAATTATATTTTGTGCCACACTCACTTATATAATCCCGCCCATTTTGTTTAGCATTTTATTTGTTCACTTATCCACTTCTACCCACTTTTTGACACCTATTGCACCTATTGACACCTATAAAACCCAGCCGTTTGTACCAAATTTAGAAGTTTTTGTCGTTGTCCAGATAACCAAAATTATTTTTGTGGCACTTCTACAATCCTGTTCACTAATTAACAGTTGTTGTGCATTGATAACTGTATCAAATTGTACCAAATTTGAAGACTTAACCAATTGCCGTTGTCTAAATATGAATAATTTTGTTTTTTGCCACGCTCACTTCTCCAATTGCACTTTCTTTTTGAGATATGTTGTGCACTGATATTCAAAAAATGTGTAAACTGTAGATGCTGCCGTTCTCCAGATATATGGATATGGGATGTGCCACGCCCACTTATCCAAGGACGTTCATTTTTCGATGGATGTTGTGTATTGACAACTCAGCTTTATGTACTTACTTTGGACAATTTTTCTCCTACCGTTCGATGGATATAAAGAAATATATTTTGGGCCACGCCCACATCTCCACTCCTGCCCACTTTTTGACAGACTTCAAGCATTATCATCGAAGCGATTTGTTCCAAATTTGGAAACTTTTACTGCTACGATTCTACATATACACAAACATTTATTTTGTATTTGTAAGGGAGATGCCACACCCACTACTCCAATCTAGTCCACAGTTGATCGGATAATGGCATATGATTGTACCTTATTTGAAAACTTTGGCTCTTGCCGTTCTTCTGATATTAAAAAATTTATGATGTCATTGTAAGGGAATTGCCACGCCCACTTCTCCAATCCTGCATTTTTTGAAGAGCAGTTGCGTATTAATAACCCAGCTGTGTGCACAAAATTTGGAAAATTTTCTCTTGCCGTTCTTAAATTAAAAAATTTATGATGTTATTGTATGGGAATTTCCACGCCCACTTCTCCAATCCTGCATTTTTTGAAGAGCAGTTGCGTATTAATAAAACAGCTGTGTGCACAAAATTTAGAAAATTTTCTCTTGCCGTTCTTAAGATATAAGTAAATATATTTTATGCCTCGCCCACTTTTCTAATTCAGCCGAGATTAAAAGCCAAGATATTCGGAAAATTTTTCTCAAGTCGTTCTTCAGATATAGAGAAATCTATATTGTCTTTGTATGGGAAGTGCCATACGCACTCAAAGTTTAAAAAAGGGTATAGCCTGTAACCTTTCTGGGTGTGTACAGAATAAGTAGACTTAATGTTATGGCGATCGGGTAAGCGGTATAGCTGCGCATAGCATACGAACACAGAACTAGATAAATAAAGTTTTTTAGAAAAATAGGGGGAACATTTCTTACAAATAGAGCACAGAAAAAAATATAAATACAGTTGAACTTCTATAACTCGAAACTCCATTATTGCGACAAAAAAGTTAGGCTTACAGAAACTTCAAGTTAGAGAATTTTGTAATAAATGCAAAACAAAAAATTTAATTCGTTCGGTATTCATGTTGATGTTATTTCGTACAAATACATATGTAAATATTTAAAGATATAATTTAATGAAATATTGGCCCCTATTACGGTTCACAACTCAACTCAGTTGAGTTGTAATTTCTTAAGTTTTGTATTATGGTTTACAACTTTTTTATATTGCTGTGAATAAAAACATAACAAAAATTACAACTAAACACAACCAGTTGTCTTAATAATAACTCAACTGAGTTGAGTTGTGAACTGAAATACGGGCCTTTTTTTAAATTTAGATTTATCAAATTTTATTTAACTTAAGATAAATGTCATATTTTTAATGCTAATTAGTTTTAAATAAAACAAAAATTTAAGATGGCAAAAAATTTTTGGAAAAAAATTCGACTTGTGGAAGTGTGGCCACGCGTGAAGCAAATATTTTACTTTGAGTTATAAAAAGATTCAAGATAAAGAAGTTCAAGAGTTCAAGTTATAGAAACAAAATCATATGGATTGGCCTGTCCACCGCTATTGCCAAGAGATTCCCTTCGACTTACAGAAGTTCGACTTATAGAAGTTCAACTGTAAATATTAAAAAATTTGTAATATAAATTAAATTTGCACCAGTAAAGACATTATAACATAGCATCAATTAAACGTTTAATTCACTTGATTAAACATTTAATTCACTTGATTAAATTTTTAATTAAAACTGATTTTATTTTTGGTTACTGCTTTAATTGGTGAAACATTTTGATTAAATTTTTCATTAAAACTGATTTTATTTTTGATTAATGCTTTAATTGGTGAACAATTTTGGAGAATTTATTCTATGAACATTTTTAACAAACCATAAAAGAAGGTTTTTTTTTTAAATTAATTATTGAGTTTTCAAAGTACCTTGTACGAATGTTTTTTTTTACACAAAAAGTACCTTTCTATTTTTATTCCATTTTTGCTTTTATTTAACTTTTTTTTTTAAAATCCCAAAGTTCACGTTATTGTCATATAGCATTTATAGCAAGTAGCAGGCTGTAGCAGCGGCAGCTCTAAATATCACAAGTATTATTGTCACTTTTAGTTGTTTAACATTTAAGGCGTAAACGTGATTTATTTTAATAGATAATGATAATGTTCTATCGATTTTTATCGACTCGTACTACTTTGGCCGTAAAGTTAATGGCTAAAGCCTGTAAAAATCAGACACACACACACACGCACACAAACACCGACAAATAAATCCCTAAAAGTGTAAAAGCAAAAACAAAATCAGCAAACTTGAAAAAAATTTGAACATAAAACCCATCTCCAGCCATTTAAAGCAACAAGCCATCAATAGTTTGTGAAATCTGTTTTGCTCATTCCTGTTTTCCTTTCCTCTATTAAGCCCGAAAAAAAGGAAGCACATAAATTAAGGCTGAACTGTCAGTCTGGCAAAAGACAAATATAATTAATAATGTTCGAAAGCAGAGAGGACTTGACTTGTCTGTCGGCTTATCCGACGGTTGCTATTAGTATTTTTTATGTTTTGCATAAGTAAGAGTATTTTGTGTTGAAAAATGAAAGAAAAGTCTAAATTTTAATAATTTAATTGAATTTGATGGATTTTAATAGATTTAGAATGGAATAAGAAAAATAATATTTAAATGGACTGACAGTAAGAAAGAGGGGTTGTTTCCGAACTGTCAACATTTGTTTTGTAATACTTACTACATAAATAAATTATAAATAGAATTTTTATTTAAAAAAAAAAATAAAATGTTTAGTTTAATATTTTATGATTAATGAGATTTCAGTAGCACATGTGACATTTGACAATAAATTAAGGCATAAACAAACTAAGTTATTAAGAAACTTTACTCAACTGGCCTGCAGAATATGTATGTTTATTAGGCCGGGTCGATTTTTTTTTTAAATCGTATAGCAAAAACGTAAACTACATAAAATTCTAAGAAAATTCTCCGAAGAAACCATGTATCTAAAATAAAATCCTAATCCGCGCCTTTCGACTTTAAATTGTACACTCACAATATTATTACAGTAACGGACTGTAGTTTATTTAAGAAATATTCCGTTCAGTCATTTTTAAATAAATAAACATTTAAAATTCCAAGCAAATTTATTTTTAACTGATTCTAACAGTTATTCAAAAAACTAAGTGCATATTAATACGGATTTTCAGTTGCAGTTAATATTGTCAGTTGATTTAGTAAACTTCTTCTTTATGAAAATAAAATGAAAATGTAATTTAAAATAACGAAAAGTTCATTTAATTTTTACTGTCAAAAATTTAACCGCGAATTCCGTAAAAACAAATAAATATTCAGTTATTTTATATAATTTTACTACCAAAAATTAATTTTTACTTATCTATAAAAAATGAATTGCTTGTTTTGTGTAAGCAATTCCCATTTTCTATTTGTTAAAATAATTTAAATAAATACATCAAATTTTAAAAGTAAAATAATTGCGAAGCCATATCGGCCATGCTGCTGGTGTCTTATAATTGAGAGATCTTCTGTAAACAACGTGGTCAGTACAACAAAAGTAAAACAAACGTGTGTAACTGGGTAAGTAAATAAAAATATTCTCCCTCTCTCGCTTATAAGAAAAACAAGCGGACAGGTGTCTGTCTGGTATTTTTTAGAAATTCAGCTCTTTTGTGGAGTAAACGAAAATTTAATAAAATAACTGAATATTTAATTGTTTTTAACTGAATATGGGGTCAATTTTTTGACAGTAAAATTTTAATAAATAACTGAATATTTAATCGTTTTTACTGAATATGTTGTTGAATTTTTAACAATAAAATTTTACAAAATAACTGAATATTTATTTGATTTTACGGAATATGGTGTTGAATTTTTGACAGTAAAAATTAAATGAACTTTTCGTTAAAAATAAATGAAAAATAGGTAGACCGGTTTTTAATTGAACTTTCATTTATTTTATATTACAATTTCAGTTAATTTTACGTACAGAATATTGTGAGTGTAGCACATGTGGCATTTGACAATAAATTAAGGCATAAACAAACTAAGTTATTAACATAGCGTCTTTACCTGACAATTTTTTGTCATACCAAACGTCAAACTTCATATTAAAAAAACGCTGACAAAAATTTTCGAGTTTTTTTATATAGACTTTGACGTTTGGTTTGACAAAAAATTGTCAGGTAAAGACGCTATGTAAGAAACTTTACACAACTGTAGCTCGTTTCTGTATTTCTCGCATCGTAAAATTTCTTACATGAAGTGTGAAACAAAAAATTCCATCGTTTCTCGATTTATGAGATAAAAGTGTTTCTGTATTTGAATGCGAAAACAGACACAACAAATTCTGTTTATACTGGAATATTTCCAGTACTTAAGTGTCAAATAAAAGCGAAACGCCAACAAAAGAAATAAATATAATAAAAACAGGGCTGCCAGATTTGACGAGTTATCGTCATCTTGACGATTTTTTGTTCCGATATTAACAAAGTGACGTTTTGATGATTTTTTCTAAAAAAGTGACGAAAGCAAAAACAAAACAGTTCTTGAAAGAAACTTTTCGCAAAATATTGTTATAGAAACACTTTTTCTCGCATCCTTCCAATAATTGCTGGAAAATTATTTAAATGACAGATAATTCTCGCAAAAAAAAAGATACAGAAACACTTGTGTGAGAAAAACCATTTTTTGTTTCATTTCACACTATTTTTGTTGCAATTCACACGTTTCATGCGAAGAGTTTTACGATGTGAGATATACAGAAACGGGCTACTGGCCCGCAGAATATGTATGCTTATTAGGGCGGGTCGATTTTTTTTTTTTTTTTTTAAATCGTATAGCAAAAACGTAAACTACATAAAATTCTAAGAAAATTCTCCGAAGAAACCATGTATCAAAAATAAAATCCTAATCCGCGCCTTTCGACTTAAAATTGTATATGCCCGCCTTTGCCAAAAAATAAATGTTTGAAAAAATAGTTTTTTCCAAAAAGAAATCGAATTTTCTGAATAAAATTGTTTAGTAAGGTAGTTCTTTTGGGCTTTATATTTTTCTACACTCAAAATTTTTTTTTATATTAAAAAAAATATTTACCCAAGTAAAAAAATGTTTAAGTCGAGAGGCCCGTATTATGGTTTGATTTTAGACCCATGGTTTCTTCGGAGCATTTTCTTAGAATTTTATGTAGATTACGTTTTTGCTATACGATTTTTATTTTTTTTTTTCATCCATACAAATCAACCGCCCTAATGTTTATCCTAAAAAAAAAAAATGTTCCTACTATTTGAAAGTTTCCTTTAAATTTTCCCTTTAATAGAATCTGGGAAATTTTCATTAGTTTTATAAATTATAATTATATGCTTTTTTGAGTCAAATTTTATTTAGAAGTGCTCAGCATTATTCCTTAATATAAGTATGTCCACATCTGAAGCTTCAGATTCAGCAAAAAGCATGTGAATTATTGAGGGAATGGGACTATTACAAAACAGCTTTACAAATTATATATGACTCAAAGAAGCACATTCGAAAAAATGTTTCAGTAATATTCCCTTTAATCCTAACACTCCGGGTGCTAAAAATGAGATCGAGTATGTTGTTTCATGTTCAGTATTTAAAAGTGTTACCAGCAGTTTATGATTGCTGCTGATTTATTTCCAATCAATTCACTCGGTTTTATTTTTGCCCTTTTTGTTTTGCATAAAAAAGGTGCGATATATGTTGTTAGGAAACGAGTAAAAAAAATACAAGTTCTTGAATTTAATACCACAAGCAGATAGAATTCATCGACAGTGTTTTTGTAAACAATTACAACAAAAAATAAAACGCAGACTCGACTCAATGAACTTTTAAAAATTAACGATAAAAAATCGAATAAATAAACACAATAACTGTGGTGAGTATTTGAAAAATTACAAAAAAAAAAAAACAGAACTAAGGAGTGCAATTAGTTAAACAGGGGTAAATAAAATCAAGTAACAAGTTATGGTCGTTCAAGCCCTACCACATGATATCCTACACCACAATATTTAAAAACAACATTTTCGAGCCTGCAGTTATGGACCCGCTGGACCAAAAATATGTTATGAGGTTAAGATTCATGTTAAAGCCTTTGTACCAATTATTATTTCGATATCTCAAACAAAAATCTTATCATGTAAAAGCAAAATGTATGGAGTAGTAGAGAATACGGATACAAAATTTGACAAGCGGTTGGTAAATGTTTATTTTCTTAGCCATTTAAGAAACTTATGCATTCTCATCATACTAGAGGTGTATTTTATAGTAAACATTGGTAGCATAACCAGTGGTAACATTTCTATACAATTAAACAAACAATTAAAATCAACTCAGGAAACTTTCATGATGTTTTTGTAAATGTTGTACAAGTGTAACCATCATTTTTTTTTTTTGTTTTAAACTCAGGTGTTTTCTTTGCTTCACGCAGAGAAAAAATATGGTTGGGCATAATTACGGCAACTACTCTATGTTTATAGTAACAATATATTGTTGTCCTACACAAAAATTGTGTATATTTATTGAGTATCAACAATATTATAGGTACTGTAAACATATCAACGTATCCAAGAGACAGCCCTGTTAGGCCAGAGCTTCCGCAGTTTGGTTTCCCAGGCATTCACTGCGCTCTGGTACCCATGTCAGCATTACGCCGGAATGTTCCGCGATCTCATTTAGAGACATCTGGCATTCCACTGTTAACATAGATGTCGTAAAGACACCAGCCAGAGCTGCAATGGCAGCCTAGCTGTCCGTAAATATACATATATCTCTCGATATACGATAGTACCTCAACCAGTTTGCCGCCCGCCTTATGGCAGAGATTTTCCGTAACATGATAACTTTCTGTACATTTATCATAATATGTTTAAGAGGCAAACATAATATCTTTACTCTAATTATATTTTGTTATGGCCATGTGTAAAATAATTTTGTATCAGTTCTGTTGTTTGTTATAAATATGTCTACCGAATTATTTGTTAGTGGGTGGTTTAAAAAAAATACAAGTTAAAAAAAATTTTAATGAGCCACAATATAAAATATCGGTGCGAAAAAATTTTAATTTTGTTTTATTTTTGTGAAAGTGGTTATGTGATTATTTCTACACTTATTTTGATTACCATTACAATAATATGATAACTTCTTAACGTTTTTTTAAGGGAAAAATATTATGATGTAATATTACGAACATATTAAGTCATAATATAAATTCAATAATAATCGTAATATGTTGACTACAATCATGAAAATATCATAATATGTTGGTCTTAGAATATGTTTACCACAACCATGTTTTTTCTTGCGTGTTCGATTTCACTTATAACATCCGTGTTAACATGAAAAATACTTACACGGAAAGAATTATTTATTAAATCACCAGAAAATATGGGGCTTAAACCAAGAAAATTTTGCATGATCACGTCCAAACCAAAAAATACTTACTGTAAATAGATGTGTGGCTTGGTTTAAGCAAAATGTTTCTTTATATAAGAAAATTTTACTAAATCCGACCGAAATAAGTTAAACTCATGAAATTGGCCTGTCACAGAAACGGAATTGATTACTTTAAAAAAGAAACTTACTTCCGTCTACAGCAGACTTTTGTTTTCTTTTCTTTAACACGAAGAGAATTTCATAATATTTTGATTCATACCATGTAAACATGCCTTAAGTGATTTTATGAAGGGGGTTTATATGGGACGTAGTAGTCATGGTAAAAGTTATTGCAGGCAAACTTTATGTCAATACTAGGGTATTCATTTAATCGGGTTCTTACTTTAATCGGTTAATCGCTCGATTAATTAATCGAGGTTTTGGTTTAATCGGTTAATTTTGTTATTGATCGGTTAACCGATTAATAAAGTTTTTTTTATAAATAAGATAATTTCTATGAATAAAAATGAAAAATTATTTATTATTTGAAGTTTAGTAGTAAAAAAAACAGTAACAAATCTTGAACTAAAACGAGCAAAAAAAATAATTCATATGTAATACATATTTTTTAATTCATACATATTCGGCCACATTCTGTAAATCGAAATCGAGACATTAAAATCGATGGAGATTTTAAGTTCAATTTTTTAAAAAAAAAACGTAGCTTTTCCTGATTTCAAAATTAGTTTTAGTAAAGATATGTGGTCCTCAAAGTATGAGGTAATGAAAAAGAAATATTTTTATCAATTTTAAACACAGGATAGAATTAAAAATTTGTTCGATTTCAATTTCACGTGATTTTGATTTCCAGAACAAGACCGATTATGTATTTATTAAAAAATAAACTGTGAGATCATTTTATTAGTAATTTAAATAGTTTAAGAAAATCTTATAAAATAATCCTTTAGATAAGTAATTTGGTTAAAATGTTTTGGATTTAAGAGACTCCTTTCTCTAGTTTTGATAAATTTTGACTTGGAAAAAATTCTTTCACTTATCGTAGATTTTGGAGAAATCGAAAGCAACCCATAATACAGAATATCTAAATTCTCAGTCTTTTTTTCTGGATTTCTCTAAACATATAAAATCTTCCATTATGCCATTTAAATCCTGCTTTATTTTTTAAAATTTTTAACACTTCTAATTGTTTGGGTTAATTCTGTTGTTGCGTTACTATCGTAAGTTTCTTCTGTTGTCAGGTCATCATCTAACTCATCCTGGCAAAGCTCAGCACCGAACATTCTGCAAAAAAGTTCATTTCCGAATTCCTTAATTTCTGTTTTTGTACTGTATTTTAAAAATGTATTTATAGAAGGAAATATAATGTATAAAAAATAGTTCTAAGAACAACTTTTTTGGTGCACTTTGGTAACTTTTTTGGTGAATTTTGGTACGGATAACGTTGTAAAATTGTTCATGGTTGTACTGTAGAATGTATTTAAAAAAGCGAGTTGCTTTGCAACCGAAGTTTTGGAACTCACCCACAATTAAAAACAAAAAAAATATGTTTTAATACTACAAAAATTTATAATTTTTGTTACAACGGTTAATCGGTTAATCGACTGAAATTAACCGGTTTAATCGTTAATCGAAAAAAGCCAATTTTAAATTAACCGATCAGTTAATCGGGTAGTAATTAATCGGTTAACCGATTAACGGTTAACCGAATGAATACCCTAGTCAATACCAACATTTATAAGGAAGCTATGGCATTTAAAGCTATTTTCAGGAGTGGTATTTGTATGGGGGCTATAGTCAAATATGGACTGATCCCAGGAAAATTTTGTAAGATGAGTTAGATTGCAATAAAATAAGTTTTGACAAAATTAAATCTAAATACGGACGTAATAGGTTATGGACACAAAGACTTTTTCGTTGAGAAACATGCGAAGTTATGGACCGATTCTAACCATTTCCAATAGGCAATAGTCCTTATGACAATTAAAATTGAATTGGCCCGCCAGCTAGCCGGACAGACGGACATCGTTAGATCGATTCAAAAAGTGATTCTAGGTCGACAAACGTATAATACCCTCTCCACTACTGTGTTGAAGGCTATAAAAAGCTTTTGTAAAGGCTACTACAGTAAACAATTAAAAGAAAACGATTTTTTTTTCGTCAAAAGGTCCTATCACACTTTTTGCAAAAACTTAAGTCTAGTTAAAATTACTTTTGGTTAAAAAAGCACTCTTTATTTAAAAAAAATATTTGTTTTTTCAAAGTTGTTTAAAAGTAGATTTAGACCCGTTTTCAACTTACCGATAGCTAAAAGAAGACTTTAACCGGCCTTATAAAAAGTGTTCCCCTTATAAAACTTTACTTTAACCTTACGTGAGCGATAAAGTAAATTAAGCTTCATCCTATCTGGAACACTTTTTATACGGCCGATAAAATCCTACCTTTAGCTATCGGTAAGTTATTTTTGATAATAAAAAAGGTACTTTATGTTAAAAAGGTACTTTTTGTGAAAAGGTACTTTTTACAAAAAAGGTTATTTTTTGTAATAAACTTATTTTGTGTTGACAATTTAATTTTTGCTAAATATGTACTTTTTGTTAAAAAGGTACTTTTGGTTCGAAAGGTTCTTCTGTTGAAGATATCCTTTTTGGTAAGAATCTTTTTTAAAAAATATGTATATTTGTTTTTCAAAAAGGTTGTTTTGTTAAAAAATTATTTTTGTTAAAAATGTTTTGTTTGTTAAAAATTTACTTTTTTCACTGTTGCCAATTTGAAGGTTTTCTCGCGATTCTAGCGGTTTGTTGGCACCAATCGCTGTAAAATTCTCGTTTTGACGGTAAGCGGTATTTTAAAAACTTAAAATTTTTCACAAAATAAGTCATTTAAAATATTTTTTTTTTCGATTGAAGCTATAAAGTGAGAAGAAAAATTTTTTATTGAAAAATAGCGTTTGCGCTAAAAAAAACATTTTACAACGTTCTTAAAGATTTTTGGAATTTTCATATTTAGATTGTTTGTCATTCTGCCAAATTATATTCAGGGTCTTGTTACTATTGTAGTTTTTGTTTACTGAACGTTGATTATGCTGATAACACTGGTCGGCAAAATAAAAAAAGGTCGGTAGCAAGAACTTTGTTATCTGATTTTAATTGACTTAAGCGTGCTGAATTCAAGTTTGTTCAGAGTTTTTAATGGGCTGCATTAATAATTCGCCCGAAATAAGGCGGTTGTGCTAATACATTTTATCATAACTTGAGAACGATTTGTCCGATTTTGATCAAAACACCTACAAACGATTACGAACAAAATTTCCTTTCCTAAAATCAATATTTGTTCACCGATTTTAATGGTTTATAGCTTATTTTATTCGTAATATACCTGGCCTTCCGATAAATTATGTATGTAAAATTGTAAAATTTTTAAAAACATTTACAAAAAATTTTAAAAAACAAAATGTCCGCCACTAATATCTTAATATTTCCGAAACTGTGCAATGTATAAAAAATTAGGTTGAGATGACTTAATTTATTTTTTTCCAGATCATTTGCTGATTATCCTAATCGGTCGATTTGTGCTCAAGTTATAATTAAATGTATTAGCACAACCGACTTCTTTCGGGCGAAATAATTTTCCAGCCCATAAAAAAAATACGGACGGGACAGAAAAAAAAACTGAGAACGGATTTAAAGTAAGCGCTTTGAAATCTTTATATTGCATATGTTTTATTACAACGATTTCTGCTGCAGAACAGTGTTCTTAACTTTAAACGATTATAACTTAGTTAACGGTAATTCCAAACCGAACCACCAGTTTATCGATAATTTTTGCAAAATATTTAGATTTAAGCGATATTTTTAAAACATAAACTGCCGTGTTCATAAAAATTAAAACAAGTTTGAAATGTGTTTTAAGGCAACATTTTCATACAAATTTTTCTTAAAAAACATTTCAAATGTATTTTAATTTTTTATGAATACGGCAGTTAAAGTTTGATAAAAATCTTGCGGTTTTTAGCTGTTCTTGATGTGCGATTTGACGGAAAATCTTAAAAAAGTAGGAAACAATGCTTTTCGTTAAATATTTACTTTTGTTAAAAAATTTTGTGATAAATAAATAAAATCGTAATTTTTGTGAGAAGATTATTTTTTGTTAAAAGGATACTTTTTTAAACCTTTTTTTTTAAAAAACATTTTAAATAATCGTTTTAATTTTTATTTGATACCACCCAGTTTTTACTGTTTTAAAGTTTTTTTTTTTAAATACTTGAAAATGTTTTCAAAAGGTATTTTCATAAAAAGAAGATTTTAAGATTAGTTTTTTTAATGATACTTTTTTTAAATGTTCCTGTTGAAAATGTTACTTTTGTTTTGCAAAATTTTTTAAATCAAAAATTTAAAAAATATTCACTGATCTCCTTCCTGCCCTTATGAAAAATACCACATACATAATAAAATTTCGAATAAAAATCGTATAAGAAAACAAAAAAACTACAACCTCATCAAAGTTTCAGTGATGCAAATCAACATTTATGAAAATCCAATAACAAACTGCACCTCCTTTTATGCCCTCCTTCACGTTGTTGGCAACAAGCACTACCGTTGGCAACGTAGTAGCGCAGCAGCGTAAAACAGCAACAATTGTGTTGTTAAGCCACGAAAAAATCAAACACATACACACACGAACACTATCAATGACTTAAAATTTGAGTATAGAAAATCGGGGTAAGCAGCAAGGAAAAATCCCAGTCACAGTCAGTGGAGAGAATGGGTGAAGGGAGAAAGTGTATGTAAAGTGTTTTACATACGCAAACGTTCATTCACTTGCATTTCATTAGCAGCTATCAGCAACTAAAAATCACCGGCATCACTACAGATGAAAATTTACAAAGGATAAAATGATTCACATATAAACACATTTACACATACCCAATCTTTTGGTTTGATGTGTGAGAGTATATGTGTAAAGAGTTTATCTGCGTTCGGGCTTTGTGTGAGTATTTGCATAGAGTTTTTTTTTTTTATTTTTACTACTTTTTTTAAGAGATTTTTTACTTTTTGTTTTTTTTTTTTTGCATTTTTTGTTAGTCTTGCAAATGTATGCCACAGTCATGCCTGTTTCATACTTGAACACTACTCGTATTTTACACTGAGTCATCCGGCACACTCTCACACAAACAAGCATTCATCCATACATTTACAATATAAAGTCATACAATCATATAGTCATCATCATGCAATATGTATGAAAATGGTGGTATTATGCATTACGCTCTATAGCTGCACTAATGACTTTTTCAACACTAAATCCAGCCAGTATCCATAAGGCAAAAAATCTTTTCATCTCATTCAGGCTTCTTTCACCTCTACCTCTCTTTTCTCTTTTGTATCTTTTTACTCAGACACACACACTCGTACAATAAATTTATGTATAGTGATATGCTTCTGTAATACTTTTGGGATAGTACACCGGGAGAAAAATAGATAAAGGATATACTGATGAACTCCGGCAGACCGAACTTTACTCTACCGGCAAAATTTTGAACCTAAGTCGATGGCTTTAATATGTTCCTTCTTGAGATTTGGATATAAGCCGCAGCCACCTCTGGAGTCACGAGTGTTTAGGATTGTGGTGCATCGAGATCAACTGCAATCTATTCGAGGTTTTTAACGCCCAAACAAGTTTGTAATATTGTATATGCTAAAGGGGACACACTTTACGACACAAAGCGACCACTTTGACCAAAATAACTCAGGAAATTCGAAAGACATCTAATTGAGAAACGCCAAATAAAAAAAAATTATATTTTTGTAAAAATCGCCTGAACTGGAACGAACATATTTATTTTTTTTAATTTAAATAAAAATCCAATCTTTACAAAAAGCCCAATAAAAAATCTCCTAAGTTGAAAAACTCTCTAAAACTATACAAAACTCTAGTTTTTCAAAAAAAGAAAAATCGCTACTATAAAATCGTTATATAAAAATATCAGGGGGGTTATTATGTAATACGATTCGAAAGAAAAGATTTACGAATTCGTACAAATTGTATTATGTAGTACGTTTTCCGAAAATTTATTTTCGAACGTTCGGAAATATTTTCTTTTTGTGGGATTTTTTTTACCCCTTTTCGTAAATTATAAATTACCCTTTTACAATTGCAACTATAGAATACGAAAGCAAATGTCAGTTCATTTAAATGTTTCGTAAATTATTCGAAAGGTGCTGTGCTTGCGAAAACAATAAAAAATTTAAAAATGTAAGTACTTAAATATAACTTTTTACAAAAAGTGTAAAATCTAATTTAAAACATACGACATACATAGTAATTTTTTTAAATTTGGGTTGTGTTTAGGGAAAGCTTAAACAAAGCAATGTTTACAAAACCAAGACAGAATATGGTGATGGTTGATTTTATAATTGCACATGCATATTGAGCAAAGGGGCACCTCAATGTTGCAAATGCTAAAAGCAAGTCGAAGGTTTGTGGCAAAGACTATCGAAGGATTAAGATGCGGTTGGTCCACCGTATCGTGAATTGAAAAAGTGGAAAAAAGTGAGTTTTCATTTAATCGATTTTGTATTAACTATTTTTACAAATGTGCTATGTTACTAGGTATGAGAAGAGTTAAATGTCTGTTTTCGGTTGAAGTATAAATGCTCATCGTTACTTGGCCAATTACTCCAGGTATTCCACATTTATTAAAAAAAACCATCTTTTCGCCTCCGTCTTTTTTTCTTCAGTCATTTCAAAGATAATATGCTTCGGACAAATATTTTGTTCGATTATTTCGCATACCTCAGATAAGCATATGGAAATTGATGAGTGTGAAAGTCCTACAAGACGATCTTGGTCAATCTGATGTTGGTATCCACCTTGTACCAAACATTTTAATGTTGAAGCTAATTTCATCAAAGGTGCAATGACTGTCGATCTTTCAGGTGGCTTTAAATCACCCTACATATGTATATACAATTGTTTACATACATAAATGAATTTTTATTAAGCCGAAAGTTTTTCACGAAACTAAAAATAGTATTTTTATAATTAAATTTGATAATTAAAAATCTTACGTACTATTATCAAGGCTCATAATGTCGGAGGTATCTCGTATTATTTTCCGTTGAACTCTTTCTGCAATTGCATCACTTTCTTTATCGCTGTCTTCCAACCACAATGGAACAGAATTTATCTTCTTAGACCGTTATATTTTTATAAATAATTACACTACGTGACAAAATTTCAACAAAGTCGTGACCAAATGAATCTGACAGCTAGTCTTTATGTAAAATTTTCCGCTGAATCCGAATATGAAGTTAGCAATCCATGCTTATTTTAGAAATTTTATAACCGTTCACTAGAAAGAAAGAATTACATAATCCGTTTAAAATTTTTGAAGATATTTGCATTTCAGTCACAGCATCTTTTTTAAAAACACAAATAACGGTTATTTTGGAATATCTCAAAAACTGTTCTACTTTTGACAATTCTGACTTCATATTCGGATTCAGCGGAAAATTTTACATAAATATTAGCTGTAAAATTCATTTGGTCAAAAAATTGTCACGTAGTGTTATTTGTTATTTTATTTTGTTTTGAAGTTTTCACTTATATTTACATTTTGCGGAAAATTTAACGTTTTTTTATTAACGCTTGTTTTTCAAAAAAATTCTGTCAATATTGACAGGTACTGTCAAATTTATCGGCTATAAATTTGGCAGCACTTTGTTTGTCCCTTTTTTTAACAAATACAAATCTGTGGGGCTTTCGAACGGATTAGAAAATACCATTTCATTTTCGATACGGAAATTTCTTTCGAAAGTATTTTCGTTTCGAATCGAATTACATAATAACCCCCCAGTTTATACAAATTTTTACTTAAACTCGAGAAGTTATTCTTATTTCAACTTAAAAAAAAATTAAATCACATTCAAAAAAAGCATTTAAGTTATAAAAAAATCGCTTAATTAAAAAGTCTTTTAAAACAAAAGCAAAAAATAGAATAATTTGCAGAATAATTTTTTAAAAACATCCATTTTAGCAAAATTTCTAAAATTACCAAAGAAAATTCTAAAAAAGTCTTAAATTTTACAAAAAAAAAAAAAAAAAATTTTATATTACAAAAAATCAGTGTTCGAAAATAAACAGAACATTATAGAGCGTTCGGCTCCCAAACCCAGGCACGATGTCTATTTTTTTAGTGTTTGTGTAGACGAACACAACCTTTAATACCGTTCGTAACTATTTTCAAAACAGAGCCGAACATTATACAGTATTCTGTTCTTCGTTAAAAAAACAGAACAATTGTAGTGATACTTTAGACAAACATTTTATTTTAATGTTCTATAATGTTTCATTTTTTTACATTAATAAAAAAAATGAACAAACAAAAAATTTTAGCTACGACTGCATTAATAACAGCTTGTGTGTTTATTGTGAATATGTTTTGTTTGTGTAAAATTATTTTGCTGGCTTTTTGTTTTTTTTCGTGTTTTTGTTTGGTTTTTTACCAGCAAAAATGGCGCTAAGCACTACAGAAACAAACGAATATTAAGTTTGTGGTTAAAAAAAAACCCAACGGAATTAAATGTTCTAATCTTTTGTTGAGTTGGATAAAAACAGTGATATTTAAGTGTTCGAAAGATGACAAGCAATGCAACATTATTTTTTAGTGATTTTCTACACAAACACTATAAGCGTTTGTGTTTTCCACAAATCTACCGAACCGAACACTAAGGAGCGATGTTTAGTGTTCGTTTTCGAGCTCTGATTTCAATTGCTTTTTGAAAAGAATTTCATAGTTTTATTTTAATGTGATTTTTTGATTTTAATTTTAATATAAGTTTAAAAACAAATATACATATTTTTCTCTTAGTGATGTGGAAATAATTTTGTTTATTTTGCAAAAAAAAATTGCACAAACAGCACGAACAGCTTGTGTTTGTATTGTGTATATGTTTTGTTTGTGTAAAATTATTTTGCTAGGTTTTGGTTTTTTTTTCGTATGTGTATTTTGTTTTTATAAAAACCGTCTGGTTTTTTACCAGTCAAAAGGGCGCTACTCACAACAGAAAAACAAGCGTTTGTGTTTTCCACAAATGTACTGAACCGAACACTAAGAAGCGATATTTAGTATTTATTTTCGAACACTGCAAAAAATGCTTAAAAAGGAAACAAAAAAGGGTCTTTTAAATTTACACCTTTTAAGAAGATCGTTTACTATTTTACCAAAAGAAAATCGCTAATAGGAATCCACAAAAATACTTTAGTTTTGTGTTAAAAAAGACCAAAAGTTTATCAAAATCCTAAGTGAAAATAATTTAATGAAAATTAAATTTGATGGACTAAAGTCTAATTAAAGAATATCAAAAAATTACAAATTATCAGTTCAACTAAAAATCAAATTTGTTCTTAAAAATTGCTATGGCACAAGCTCTAATGTTTACATTTGTACTTTAATTTGTAGAATAAACGAATGTATTCAGGTTTTCAAGACAAAGTCTTCACTGAAAGAATACGAAAAAACAAAGGAAAGGAGGCAACATGGAAATAACCAATACCACTGGTTAAAGATTGATGTTTGACTGTTGGCTGACGGGCACCGCAGTGGTGCAGTGGTTAGAACTCAAAGATTTTCTGAAGATAGAATCTGGTGATTTTTGAAACATGTAAAAATCAACTCAGCCAAGGAAAAATTATCAATAAATTTTAATAAAAATTCCAAGTTGTAAAATTCCTTCCTCAGTGAAAACAATTTAATGAAAATTAAATTTGATCGACTCAAGCCTTATTTAAGAATATCCAAAGATTAAAATTTGTTAAATTTAATATGTATTTAAATAAGCCTGTTTTCTAAAACGCTAATCTTGAAAAATCGCTTAAACTTAAAAAATTCTTTATAAACCGACAATTCTACAAAGTATTAATTAAACAACTAATGGCCGCTTTCTCACTAGGCGATTATCTTTTTTCCCAACACAAAACTGCACATTAAAGAAATTTGGTTTTCTCAATGTCTCATTTGCATCAGGAGAGGAGTTGCCATCGGAAAACTATTTTTTTTATGTCGGTAGACTAAGAAAACCAAAATCATTAACGGACAGTTTATCGGTCTAATAAATTTAAACCGACATTAAAAACCAGGCAGTTTGTCGAAACATTGAGAAAATTGCTATAAGAGTGCTATATTCGGCTATGCAGAGTCTTTTAAAAATCTCATTTGTGCCTCGCCTACTTCTCCCTTTCCACCCACATTTCGTCGGAAGTGGCATATTGCTAACCAAGATGCCTATACCTTATTACGAGACTTTGGCTCCTGCCATTCACCAGACATACAGAAATCTATTTGCCTTTGTACGGGAAGTGCCACGCCCACTTCTCCAATCCTTTGTGTATTGATAAGTCAGTTTTGTGTACCAAACTTGGAAAATTTTTCTCCTACCGTTTTTTAGATAGAAATAAATTAATTTTGTACCACGCCCACTTCTGCAATAGGTCCCATATTATGTCGGATGTTGTCTGTTGATAACCAAGATCCTTGTACCTAACTTGAAAACTTTAGCTCTTGCTGTGAAAAGTGCCACTCCCACTTCCTGTCCAAACTTTATCGGATGTTGTGCATAACAAAGATGGTTGTTTCTTATTTAGTAGCATTGGCTCCTGCCGTTCTCCAGATATACCAAAACCTATAATGACTGTTAGGCTCGGAAACATTTCCTTTGCCTAAAATCACGGGTGTGTTTTGCAAATGAAACACAAACTGCTTTCATAAACCTTAACTAATAAAAGGCTTCTTGCTTTATTGAATTCAGTCTTAGAACTAACTTATTATATTTAAAAGTGTAATTTATGTATGTATACTAACACTAAGTAAATACGTATTTACAAAATAACGCTTACTTGAGCGAATTGAGCATGATCAAGGGGAACAAACAAATACATACCTTTTAATGAGGACAAAAAAGAGAATTTAAGATAAACTAAGAGAGAAAATATATGAACAAATTAAATCGATTATTAAATAAAACTTGTTAAACACGGTTCAACAATGTCATTGTATAGAAAGTGTCAAGCCCACATGTCCAATCTTGCCAACATTTTGCTTGTACCTAATTTGAAAACTTTAGCTCTTGTCGTTCTCGAGATATATGGAAATCTTTATGGTATTTGTATAGGATGAGCCCCGCCTACTAGTCCAATCTCACCCACATGTTGTGTATTGCTAACCAAAATGCTTGAATAAAAGGCAGTCGTGATTTTTGCTCATACTTATATTTTAGCCATTTCGTCTCTTATGGTTGATGAGATATTACGAAGCCATTTTGTTGTATATCCACTTTTATGAAAAATATAATGCGTTATAATATCGCATGTAGCATTATTGTGGATATACGACAAAAAGCGTATGAAAACTTTCAATTAAAAAAATCTTGCGTTATCTTGTTGTATGTGAACAAGTATTTCAGGCATGTTACAAAAAATAGACTATCTTATTAATATAACTGTTATTTTAACACAGAGTTATTTCCGATGTAGTACACAACGGTTATTTATATTGATCGAATTATTACTATATTGCTAAAATTCATTTTATTGTTAAACAATTAAAGGTTAATTATTCAAATGCCTTCGCCGAATCCTTAAAATTTTCTGCCCCCAAACTATTACAAACTCAGAGCTATGGTTTCGAACGCAACAACCTCCAATTGACCACGAGGTCAAAATACGCAAGTATAGATGGTTGGGTTATACTCTACGAAAGCCAACCGATGACATCAATAGAAAATCCCTTGACTACAATCCACAGGGAGCAAGAAGAAGGGGTCGCCCTAAAAACACCTGGAGGCGTCAAGTTCAAGCCGAACTTCAAACTGTTGGTATAACCTGGAATGAAGCCAAAAGAGAAGCACAAGATAGAAATCGATGGAGATCAATTATTGAGGCCCTATGTTCCTTATAGAAATTCCATGGATTACATATATATATTCAGGGTGGTCCAACCGTAAAGCACGATGTTAATTGTAAATAAAACAAAAACTTTTTAGAGAATTATCTTAATATTTTTTATTATTATAGAAGGATCTATGACAATTATGTGTAAGACAAAATATCGGCCAAATGCTCGCCACGTCTTCAGTCCGTGGTCCATATTTTCAGTGCCCCTTAGACAAAATTGAGGTTCAATGTCCTTATTGTGCCTAATTATCTAATCCTTTAGCTCTTGAATTATTCTTGGTTTATTGACGTACACCTTTTATTTTATATATATATTACCATAGAAACGGTGTCAAATCACATGATCGTGACGGCCAATTAACATGACCATTGAATTTCTCGCGCAAAAGAGCCATGATTTCGTTGGCCGTGTAACAAATTCTGTTGGAACTACTTATCGTCCAGGTCCATATCCTCAATCCTAAATCCGTTATCAGCTTGCGATAGCGAACACCATTCACAATAACTGCTTGACATACCTCATTTTCGAAACACATGCATTCACAGGCGTTTTCACATTTCCTACAGAGCCGGTATGCTGAAATTTGCGCACAATTCTCCCGATGGTGGACACATTTGATCGATTATGCTGAACAAAAAGATCAAGATGTGCACGAAGTATTTTAGATTTGAACGACCATTTTCCTAAAAGACTTTAACAATCTTAAAGCGCTGCTCAATTCTGTAGCTCAATATAGTTGAATTTGACACTAATACAAAGAAATGTCAAATTAGGTTGGACAAAAATTTGACGTTAAGGTGTGACTCACAATTAACATCGTGCATTATGGTTGGACCACCCTTTAGTAATAATAAACCTAAACAATATTCATACATAAGAAAATTCGATAATATAATATAAAAACTAGAACTATGTATACGTAAATATATTTGTCACTAGCATAAATTTTCGTTTCGAAAATTATTATTTTCAATATTAGTGGTGTTTTTGTCGACGCGAATATAAAAATTTCATACAAAATTTTGTTTATATCCGCTTAGCTAAGCAGTAAAATTTAAAAGTGCTTAACAATTAAACACTTATAAAAATGCTGCCAAGTTAGAAAACTTTTATCTGTTGACGTTATCTATTGAAAATTCAAAATGACATTCCATAAATTAACAAAAAATATTACAAAAATGACCGAGGAATTGAAAGTGTATATACGAAAATTTTACAGAAAACGAAAAGTTTGGACCCGAGAAGAGACGGTGGGATTTCTTGCTTGCTACTTTGCAAGAAAAGATGAGTTTCTTCACTCTCGAAAAAAGAAGTTCGCATATCAACATGTCCTAGAAGATATGATTGATCGAGGGCTGACCGTAAGATTTTTTTCTCCGATATTTATTTATTACAATTGTTTTAACAGTTCTTTATTTTTTAGGATTCGAATACAACTACAGCTGCTCTTGAATCAAAAATGAGAACCCTGCTTAGTTCGTATAAATCGGCCAAGGATAACTCAAGGCAAACTGGAGCATCTCCTTGCAACCCCCCGTTTATGTATCAAATGGAGGAGATATGAAATCGACAGACTCTTCTTCATCCCTTTCATCCAAATCGGAACTGTCTCCGCTACTGCTACTACTATCCACATCAATAGCATTAATCAGGGCCTCTATGTATGGAATAACGTGCTCTTCATTGTATAACATATTGAACTTAAAATTGCAATAAATTATTATTGAATTCATTTAATTAATTTCAAAAGCAAACTTACATGTTCCATTGCTAATAAAAATAGAGAAACAATTTTTTAAGTTTTATAAACAAAAAAAATAAATACAAACGAACGTCAAAATTATGCAAAGTGATGCCAAATTATAGTAAAAAAATAAAAGTAGTACCAAGTTTAATTAGTTAAGCGGCTGTGTCGTTTTTTTCGAAGCAGTTTATCTAAGCGCTTATAGCGATCGACAAAAACACCACTATTGCTGAAACACGTGAATGTAGTTTTTTAATAACCTATTTTGACTTATAACCCACAAACTAAAAAATATTTCGCAAAAAGTGGCATATACGACAAAATTGAAAAATTTTTTCGGACGTGACAATGGCTATAACTTAAAAATTTTTTCCCATGACCTTGAATATTTTCACGTAAATCGATAAAGAATATATTTGACTTTTTCCACGTACATTTTTGTATATAAAAATTTGAGCCTTAAGATTAGATTTCCCAAAAAAAATTTTTGTGATATACGACAAGATAACTTCGGCACGACGATTTGTGAACCGATCAGGCTGAATTTCAAATATATATAGAGGGTGTTTTTTTGAAAGTGTCACAACTTTGAGTTGGCATCACTGCTTTATTTGAGCACCCATTTAACAGCTGATAGTTGCTTTTTGTTTAGTTTGCTTTGAAATTTCATTATGAATCGACCTCCACCAGAGCAACGCGTGGAAATTGTTGAAATTTTTAATCAAAATAATTTGGCAAATGGGTTGAAGCACAAATTGATATTGATTTTAAATATCCATTCAAAATTTTATTTTTCGATGAAGCCCATTTCTGGTTGAATGGTTGCGTAAAAAAGCGCTTTATGGTCTGGCGGAGTCATTGGTCCATATGTCTTCAAAAACGATGATGGTCAGAATGCAAAAAGTTGTTGCAAATTGATGTGCTAGATTGCGCCTTCAACGCGCCAGCCGAGGCGGCCACATGCAAGAATTCATATTTAAACATTAATTTCATGAAATTTTCTTTCCAATAAGGCCCGTTTTATTGATATAAAAAATATATTTCCTCGTTTTATTATGATTTAAACTTGTGTCACTCTATTAAAAACACCCTTTATTACTATCTGCCCACAGATTGTTTTTTCCGATGGTTCGTGGCCAGAAGATTCGAAGAACTCTTTGGAAACAGTTAGTTAGAAAATCTTGCAAAGTGTTAATATCTCAGGAGGCAGCGTTCCAAGTTTCACATCTATATAACAAAGCTGATTTTACATTAGTGTTGGAAATGGTGATTCAACACGGCGTGATGTTATCAAATGCCCTTTCAAAATCAATAGAGATAAGGTACAGGGGAGACCCCCATTTAACTGACAGCTCTAAGATTACTCTCCATGGTTCACACACGACTTATTAGGGCAAAATCCAGCCTGTTGTTTTTTTAAATTGAATTTTTTCTTACTTTGCAACAAAAAAATCGCTTAAACTAAAACATTTAAGGAACACATTTTACTTTTTTAACAAATACTTATTTTGGCTAAGCCAGTTTTACTTAATCGCCAGATATCAAGAAATACAAGAAAAATCACAAAACGTTTATTAAATAAAATCAAACGTGGATGTTAAAAAAATATTAAAAAAAAATTGTCTTTATTATTAAAAAAATAAAACTGCTGAAAATCACTTAAGCGGAAAAAATATAATAAAAAAATCGCTAAGATTGCTAAATTCTGAAAAAAGTTTTTTAAATATTTTACAAATCAATTCTTTCAGTGTACTTTTACAAAAAGTAAATTTTTGTATATGCATTTACGTTTTAACAGCTTAAGTGTGTGTGTGTTAGTGTTCATATGCTTGTATGTGTGGATATGAGTAGGTGTATGAAAGGCTTAATAGGTTATATGGCAGGCATTAAAAGCATGAGGTTTTATTTAAAAAATCAATAGCTTTTCTGTGTTATAGAAAGAACAAAAAAAAATTTAAACAAAATCGAATATATGAAACAACAATATCACAGACACAGAGTTACTAAGAGCGACACAGACGGACAGACAGACACTGTTGATCAGTTATTAAAACAAACCAGTATTTTTGTATGAATAAAAATGATGCTTAAGTGTAAAGCCCTTCAGGGCTGGGAAGAAAATTAAAACACTTTTACCACTTAAAAAAAATTTGCAAACGCTCTGGTTACTTTTTAAGCCACTGGTGTCATATAAAGTAGACCTTAAGGACTTTTTCGACATTAGTAAATGCAAATTTGCGCTAATTAATCCAACGCTAGGTAATTCGTTTTAATTAAGAGACAATAATTTTCCTCAACACCACTTTCTATCAAATTTGCTAGTTAAAGGTAGTGTAGAGTATTGAAAACAGATGTTTGTTTTTCTTTGTTGAAAGGCGTTTTAAGTGGATAACAAATTCACCAACGTCCTGCTGGGTCCTAGCTAGGACAATATAAATATGTAGGTATGTATATGTAAAGGTTTGTGTTTTATATTCACAACGTTATTGCATGATTAACTCCAGATGAGTGGGTGTGTAGCCTGAATATTTCCCTGGTATGTGTTTAATGACTATTTTGTGATGAATGCAACAACCGTTTAATATATTCCCAATTTTTTTTTTTTTTTTTTTTTTGCAAAATAAACAAAATTATTTCCACATCACTAAGAGAAAAATATTTATATATGTTTTAAATAGTAACTTTATATTAAAATTAAAATCATAAAATCACATATTAAAAATAAAAATGATTTTTCAGATAATTCTGATATTTAATATGATTGATTCTCTTACAAAATAATATCTTTTATTTAACTAAAAAAAAATAATACTATGAAACTCATTTGAATATGCAATTGAAATCAGAGTTCGAAAACGAACACTTAACATCGCTCTTTAGTGTTCGGTTCGGTAGATTTGTGGAAAACACAAACGCTAATAGTGTTTGTGTAGAAAATCATAAAAAAAATAATGTTGCATTGTTTGTCATCTTACGAACACTCAAACATAGAACTAGAACCAGTGTTGCCAAAACTTGATGACCAAAAATGGCTAAATTTACGGGAAAAAATGGCTAAAAAATGGCTAAAAATGGGCTAAAAAATGGCTAAAAGCTTTTTTAAATAAAAACGCATTAAAATTCAATAACAAAACAGAAAAAATTCATTTAAAGTTGTTTACGATGAAATTGTAAGTTAAGATCACTTTGTTGAATAAGAATAAACGTAAATTAATATTTTGATATATATTTTAAAAATTAAATCATCTATAAATTCGATGTCGTTAGTGTTCATCTCATCACTCGTGCCTATTAGTTTTAAATAATTTTAGGGCAAATCATAATCACGACAACAGTAACCCAACCTTTTGAGTCCAGATCTACAATAAAAAACAATTAAAAAAGTATAGTCGGTCAACCCCGCTATATGATACCCTACACCACATTATAACCTATGTACCAAATTTTATTAAATTATCTGCAAATTTCCGACCGTAACTTTGCGTACAAGGTATACATGAACAGCCAGCCAGCCGGACAATCATCGTTAATTCGACTCAGAAAGTGATTCTGAGTCAATCGGTATACGTAAAGGTTGGCTAAGTATCAATATTTTAAGATGTTACAAACATCAGCACAAACGCATAGTACCCTCTCCACTTTTGTGGTGTTGGTAAAAATAGTTTATTGTTACGGTAAAAATATGTACCTAATTAAAAAAATCTAATTAACGGTTGCTAAATGTAACCTATTTCTAAAATTACTTTTAAGATGTTTACTTGGCTAAATACCCTCTCTACTTCAGCATTAGACCATGGAAGTGAGAGCAACTTTATAGTCAATTCTGAAATTTCTAAAAAAAATTTTGTTGACGACTGTATCTCTTTATTTAAATACTTGCAACCATAAAGAAACACCGATGTTTGTGTTGATCCATTTTATAAATTAAATATTGGAATACTGTTACTTTACTTTGAAAGATGTTTCATCCTCGTTTATAGCGATTTTTAGCATTTGTAAAAGTTGTGATATAAATTAAAGGCGTTTATTTTACTTTTATAAATGTTTAAAATAAAATAAAAATTATTCTTTTAAAAGTAAAACGGCAAATAAAATTTTATGGCTAAACAATTTGAAAAATGGCTAAAAAAATGGCTAATGGCTAAAGTCATTTTTTAATGGCTAAACAGGGTGAAAAATGGCTAAATCTAGCCACTAAATGGCTAAATTGGCAACACTGACTAGAACATTTAATTCCGTTCGGTTTTTTTTTAAACCACAAACTTAATGTTCGCTCATTTCTGTTGTGCGCAGCGCCCTTTTGGCTGGTAAAAAAAAACCAAACATTTTTTTACATAAAAAAAAACACACGAAAAAAACAAACAGCCAGCAAAATAATTTTACACAAACAAAACATATACACAATACACACACAAGCTGTTCCTGCTGCAGTCGTAGCTAAAATTTTTTGTTTGTTCATTTATTTATCTATGTAAAAACAAGAAACATTATAGAACATTAAAATATATAATGTTCGGCTCTTTTTTTAAAAATAGTTACGAACGGTATTAAGGGTTGTGTTCGTCTACACAAACACTAAAAAAATAGATATCGTTCTTGGTTGTGTGAGCCAAACGCTAAATAGTGTTCTATTTATTATCAAACACTGATAAAAATTTCTTAAAATTTGTTAGCCGGCATGGTTTTAACAGTGTTTTCAAGTTGATTCCCATAAAATAAATACGAGGACATATATCCAACATTTTCTCAATGATATTTTTTCCATGATTCCCGTTCCTGGGTTTTCCGAAATTTCAGTTCTGTTAAATTCTCATTTTCTGGGAAATTTATTGGAGGATTACATGGAAAATTCCTTTAATTTATTTAAAGTCGCTTATATGTTGTCACCCAAGATCTAAAAGACCGTCATTTGAAATTTAAAAGGCCGTAAAACTGACCACACATTAGTGATTTCTGCGTGTGATTTGTTAACGTACCATTTCTTCACACACGACAAACAAATCACAATAACATTAAACGTCAAAAAGACAACGTGAATTGGGAAATTGCAATAGCACTTTTTATGATTTATTTGTGTACAGAACAGAAAAGATATTTAAAAAAAATCAAAAAAGAATACAAAAAAATGTTGTGTGTTAAACAACTCCGTAATAGATACAATTCGACGTTTTGTTGTACACTAAAATAAAAAATTTTTTAAAATGTTCGCGTAATTTTCAATTTCTTGTGATTTGTGCGCGTACAGCACAATAAACAAGTAACAAAATGTTTTTCTACTTGACCGACTGTGCTGGACTACAATTCCACCAAAAAAAAAAAAAAACACCAAAATTTTTTATTATGTTGAGTCTTTCGAAAGTGATAATGATTTCAACAGACGGAGAGGTGGAGATGGCTTAATAGATACAAAATTACTGAAGAACCCAGAATCTATGCAGTGGCACAGAAAAACCTCCATGGTATATTCCATAGTTGGGTGTAGTGCACTAATTATTGATTTAAATCAGAAGTGCACTATCACTAAATAAAACAGCAAAAAAATTTGTTTGCACTCTTTTTTACCAGCTTTAGTTATGATTGTTATTTTTTTAACTACCACTAAAAACATTTAGTGATAGTGCAAATTTGTTCACTATCACAAAACGCAGATTGAATGCAAAATTCTGTACTCAATTCAAATAGTGCAAAATTTGGACTTGCAATCAAAACAGCTGCATACAAATATTGTCTCACTAAAATTTAAAAAATGTAACTTTGTATGTGCATGGGTTTTAATTTTTTTGGAGGATATGCATAAGCAAAGAACATTAAACAAAATGAAATTTGTCAACAACGGTATAATTATTGGCTTTAATCATGAAAAAACAAGTTTTTGATTTTAAATTTAGTGCAATATTTTTTTTTACACTTAATTAAGTGAAGAAAATAAAGTTGCAATAAAGTGATGATTGCAAATCAAACTATTTTTTTGAGTGCAAACATCTCTATCACTCATGTTTAGCGAGACTGCAAATTTTCAATTCATCACTCAACATCAACAAAATGATTTCCATATTTTTGCAATATCACTAAGCGTGAGTTGAAACTCTACCCCCATCTGTGGTATATTCAATTTTTAGTATATGAAAAAATTGATTGAGTTGTTTTATTTATTTTTTAAAAATTTCTATATTTTAAACATGTTTATTGAAGGAATTTTTACAGAAATTCGTTTTATAAACCTTTCATTAACCTGGGGGCAAATTACGGCACAAGATTTTCATTTAGATTGTATTGTAATTTCGATCAATATCAAATGAGGTAATTTTGCCCCTCGTTTTTATTTATCCAGCATAAGGCCTTTAAAGTTAAAGCAATATTTTGTTTTTTTATTAATTACGTAACATTTTAAATTTACTTTTTTTAACATTTAAATATTCAAGTAAATAAACAAGATATGTAAAATGAATATGGGCATTTCCGTCAAAAGGTCCACCGTGACCGAAAATTTAAAAGTTATTAAAAGCTGATTATTTTACGATATTTTTATACAGAAATATTTAGATTTTACTAATTTTGTAAATTTACCCATAAATTTGTTCACTTAGATAAGCAATTAGACTGCAAAGTTGTGCAAACGTAATTTCTTATTTGTGAGAATGTTTTATTGTATGTTTTCTTAAATATTATCTTCCTTAAAAGAGGTGATATTTGATAAAAATTATTCCAAAAAAATTTTCTTACATGGTCTATAGCCTAAGGAAGAGTTCGAAGAGAAATATGTTATTCGGATTAGAGGTAAATTTTTATTTTGTTATAATCATTATTCAGTTAAATTATTATGGAAAAAATGTCACGTTCGAAATGTCACGTATCGACCCAGATTTTGGCTTAAAAAACAAAAAATACAGATGATTTTGGAATCAAACCAAAGACATTTTAATGTTGCATTGCTACGTAAAATTCTGAAAGTAGTTTGACTAAAAAATTGTGCCAGGTTTTGCTGAATTACGCCTTTTTATACATGGCCATAAAAAATACTTCTATATTTTTCACGTTTGAACCGCTACTTATTTTGCCATTATCTTTGACCTAGAATCGCGCCCTCCATAAACTTTAGCATAGATAACAGTGGTTTCTTAGTGCTATAATTTAAGCGTTAAGAGAACGTAAAAATATTTATTGTTTAAAAAGTTATTGCATTTTTGATGCGTACGACTGTCACGTTCAACACTTTGGAATTACCCATATTCTTGTTACTCTAATCTGGCTTACAATGAGTCACTCACACAATAGTCGTTCCTTTTACGACTCCAATTGTATTGTTTTGTTGCTGCATTAAACAGCAACGCAGTACCTTAAGAGACATTTTTTTTTCTTTCTCTTTGCAGCAATTTTTAATTTTTTTCACTGCATATTTATGAATATTGCATGAGTTGCAAACAAAATAAAAAAAAATGAAGAATTAAAAGGATTGTATACTATTGTTAGGGGGGTAACTTTTTTTAAACTCCATAAAAAAGTGACAGCACAACTCTTTCTGATGCATTTTTAAATATTTATTTATTTTGTTTAATAGACGCTTCAAGCAATTCCTACGTCCGATCATCTGACCCAATACAGAAAAAATATAGAGCATCGCATTGACGCGATGGGTATTCTACGGCTTTGATATTAATTTGAATGGTTGAACGTGCTTTAAATACGAGAATCTTGCACTTCGTGTTGTCCTGGTAAATTCACTTTTAATCTACAGATATGGAAAATATTAACATGGATATTGGCCCTAGGACCTATTCCATAGTGAATCGTAACCACTGGATGACAAACAATGCGTTTACCAGCCGTCGACCAAAAGTGAGCAATAAAAAACACAACCATGTTGCAATTTGAGCGCATAATCGGGCAAGATTATATACTCGCCCCTTGTTTAGAAGCTGGAGCTATCAAACCTCCGCTGCTTTTGGAAAAATAAAAGCAGAATCTGTTGAGTAGCAACAGCACTTTGGAAAAGGAAAGGCTACCTCAGGCCGGACTCTTCCACAAGTATTAAAAAATCAGCCCTTTAGTAGGTATTTCAGGATATCCCTTCGCGACTTTGGGTGGTAAAACGCAACCACCACCTGATCCCCGAAAGTATCTTTTCAACGGAAAAGCGAATCAATCACAATGACAAAAAGCATTTCCCACAAGAAGCAGACAGGATCTATGATCAGTCACGATTGCAAGAGATCGTGAAGATCTCTTAAGATCTATAAATTTTAGATTTTTGTCGAATCCCAGGACTTGGCTGCTTTTGACTTCCCTGGAGGATGTTACATCAAGATCCCTACAAATTCCCAGGCTAAACTTTTTACCGCACGAAATAATTCGGTGCAAAAATTATTCTTTTGATGGCGCTTAAGCCGCATTTCGCACATGCAAAATCATCTTATGATGTCTCTCGCCTTATCTCGTGTGATAACCAGTTTTCTTGCTTCGGAATGAAATTTACTGCTGGCTTTTGAAATGCTTTCCTAAGTAGGACTTAATAATTTTGCAAGTTTTTTTGTGAGTGCGGGAGCAGTATTAATGGAGTTTTTATTTTCTCCATTGCCCTCTATAAGATCATATGGCTTTCACAAGGTATCTCCAACGATTTGTTGCAGATGTTTTTCGCATCTTCCCATGTAAAACTTCACTGTCCTAGTTCTTTAGTGGGCTTCTTAGATGGATTGTTTGAAGGGGGGTTAAAGCCATTAAATTTTATTAAAACTCGAAAACCATGATGAAAATTTATCGATCTCTGGTTTTTTGGTTTTGTTGGCAATCATTTTTAACACTACACCACGTCACCACATTAATGAAGTAACGCCTTAATTATTTTACAGTTTTTCTTTGCAGACCTTATCAGTATTTGTCTTAAAATCGCCACTACTGAACCGTAGAAATGATCAAAGTTTCAATCGATGGAATATATTCAGGATAAGCTTCGATAAGCTTCGATAAGAAAACGATATGATTCTGATAGATTTGTTTTAATTTTTTATTTAAAATTCTCGCAAATTAAATTTTTGTTGGCAAACATAAAATTCGACATTTTCGAAGCAAATGAAAATAAATTTGTTTTTTAAAGATTTTCGCTTAATGACTACAGGACCAAATAAACCACATAACCGTTACACAAGCATATGAAAGAAATATGGATAATGTTTTTGTAAATATTAAACGTTTTTAATATTCACACAAATATCGAGCCCTAACCGCGAAATTAACGTAAACGCCAAGAATCTAATTCTGCAGGAGAGAGTTTTTATTATTTTAGTTCATATAAATTTTGTACGAAATTTGTCGCTTACGAAAAAAAGGTTTTTGCTACAAAATCGTAACGTTACCTTATGTTACCTTTTTTCAAAAAGTTTTTTTAATACAACCTTTTGATGAAACTCAAATTTTAAAAATTAAAACAGAAAACTACTCCTTAAGCCCTTATGACACTACATTTTTTATTTATTAATTGATATAGAATTGATAGAAAGAAACAGTAAATGTTAGAAAGATCAAACTATAAAAAATGTAAGCAAAGTTTTTTAGTTTTTTTTTCTCTTGTTATGGTTTTGTTTCAGGGATGGGGTTGAGAATTTTTAAAATTGTAACAAAAACCTTTAAAAATTTTACTTTTTTACCCTAATTGTACTTAAAGATTTTTTTAGTTGAAATTAATTTTATTTTTGTTGATAAAAAACACCACAAAAAGGTATTATAAATCTTAGTTTAAAAAGTATCAACAAAAAAGTACAATTGAAACAACTTAGCCATCCCTGTTTTGTTTATTTTATTAAATGTTGCTAACTTTTTGTTTATGAGAAACCAAAAAAAAAAAAGCGGTAAATCGCTGAATTTGCCCATAAACCGCTGATTCAGCAACACTTTTAATATTTCAAGATGGAAATGTCAATTTTAGTTAAACAATTTTACATTTTTTTTGACATAACTTAATTTTTTATCGAAAACTTTAGTAACATTTTTGACAGTTTGCCATTTATCTTAATACAGCTTAACTCTTTGCACTTGGTACATTTTTGTATAACATTATATTTGTACTGTTCACCAAAACTTGGACAATGCATTAAAAATGTAGTGTCATAAGGGCTTTAAAGAAGAAAGAAATCGCTTTAAGACAGGAAATGTATAATGAACACTTTTAAATAGAGTCCATGATTTACGAAGAACTGAAAAAGTTTAAAGTATTCCCAAAGGGATAAAGTAAAATGTTATGCAAAAAAAAAAAAAAATCACAATTACTGTAAATTTTACCCCAACATTTAATCAATTTTAAAAGTACACCCCTAATAAATTTCATTTAGATAGTTTTCTTTTTTCATAAAAAAATAATACAAAAAAAACAAATCCAGCGGGAGTCTGTTGCAACATTTAACAGCAACAGTAAATAACGGAGAGCGAAAGAAAAATAGGTCTCTAAACAATTTTTCTTAACAGAATATTTCTACTGTTGCTAACTGATGATGCCTGGCCCAGCTTTGGCAGAGTGTTGCAAAGAAACAGCACAAAAGTTTAGAATGAACGAAGAAAAAAAAACAATTTTTTGTGCTGAATTTATAATGAAAATAAGTTTACAAATCATTTAGGTTACGGTGGATTTAAATCTTAATACAAAAAAAATATTAGTTAAATGAAAAATATTATGGGATATTAAAGGAAAATATTTTAGTAGAAAATATGAAATTTTATAAGATTCAAGACAAATTTTTATTTAAATTTGGTATCTCTTTTATTCTTAAAAAAAAACTTGTTATTTATCTTTCAAAATTTCAAGATAGTTTCTTATAATTTTCCTCGACCGTTTTATTATGAATGTACACTGATAGAAATATGCATCTTCATATTGATGATGCCCTTAGATTAGAATTGTGACATAAGTGTTACTACAAATGGCGTCAATGATGCAAAAAGTAACATCAAACCAATGACTGACGTCTTCGTACAATTTTGTAATTTTTTACGTGTCATCTATTTTATGACTGTAATTCGATGCCACATTTTGTATATTATTAACATTATTTTCATGATTACAATGTATTATAAGAAGCAAAAATTCCTATATTCTATTTATTAAAAACATGAAATTTTTAAAGTAGAATGATTACGAAAACCATATGAGGCATGGTGCTGGTGTCTTATTATTGAGAGTTCTGCTGTAAACAAAGGTCGCAATTCAACAAATGTGAAACAAAAATATGCAACGGGTAAGTAAATAATAATATTCTCTCACTTTGACTTAAGTTAATTCCAACGACTTTTACTTAATTACAAACTGTCATTAAATTGATGCTAATGTGTCCTTTCTCCGATGTTACAGCGTCATCGCACTGAGGACATGTTCGTCATTTCTGTGATGCCGATGTTTCGTCCCATTGATGACATAATTTTATTTTGACTCTGATGCCACTTTGGCCAAGTGATGTTAAGGTTAACATCACAATGATGAAAAGTGTCATGGGGTCAAAAACGAAGACACTTGTCATAGTACTGATGTAAAAATACATCAGCGTTATGACGCTTTTTCTATCAGTGTACCCTGCCTAAAAGCATAGTATATTGTGTGCTTTGTAGTTTAATGCAGAGCTGCCAACTCTTCACTACCAAAAATTACTAAGTTTTAATTTAGAATGGGCAAAAAACCTGACTAAAACGGGCACTGAAATTATTAAGAAAAGTTGAACATTTTGCAACACAACCAATGCAGCTTTAATGATTAAAGTTTAATCACATTTTTTTCTTTTTTTTTTTATCAAAATTTTTTAAAACGAAGAAAATTTCGCTTAATAAAGATGGTTCATGGTTAAATTAATTTTTTTTAATTGCTAAACATAATGAAAAATGGTTAAATCTACCCACTGAATGGCTAAATTGGTAACACTGTTTCCAACTTTTTAACAATGAATTAAAATACGTCTTGTCTGTAGACAAATTTAATCTTAACAAAATTCAACAATCCATTTAATAACTGCAAAATTATTCCAATTTTTTCCAAAATCTTGCCTTTTTGTACATTTTATTTTCTTTAGAATTTATTTCCAAATAAAATCTATGAAAATCTTCTAATACATTTCTAATTCCTTTCTTTTTTTCTCTATCCCTATTTAGTGACTTCTTTTTATAAAACCACTCAAAAGATTTTCTTTATTTTTCTTATTAATTTCTTCTATTTGTTTGTTTGTTTGTATGTGAAATTTATTATTTAATTTTCGGCTTTTATAAACCATTAACCATTCAATTGCTTAGAAAATATTTCGAAAAGTTTTTTTCTATATTTTCAACAAAACAAAAATAAAAAAAAATTCATTTAAATGTGGCTTTGTAGCAGTCATTGTGTTCGTTCTAGTGTCGTAATAATGGTTAACAAACAAAAATTTATTAGAGTGGAAAACAATTTGTATTTAAATGTGTGTGTTTGTGAGTGTGTAAATTTTTACAAACTTTTTCAAGTTCTATCAAATTTCCATAAATACTGAAGAACAATTTGGGCATAATCGAATGTAATGTGGTTAAAAAATAGTAATAATAATGATAAATAAAATTTATTAAAAAAAAAACAAAAAATTATTTTGAATTATACACTGAAAAAAATTAAGTCTTTTTTGAGAATTAAGATTATTACAAGTTACTATTAGATTTCAAATGCAAAAAATATCCGAGATTTGTCCACGGAAAGAAGTTGGAAAAAGCCACTTCAGTCACGACCTATCCGGGACTAGCATGGAAACCTCTAAACATCGATTGAAGAACAAGTGCAACGATTCAGGTAATACTTTTCGAAAATTCTAAATAATTCGACCCTCCCACCTCCGACATCAACCGCAACTCAAGACGATAACAGGAGCGCGCAAATCATGTCACTTTTGTCGCAACCACAGAACACACTTACCGGGAGTTGATAACATATCAGCTGAGAAGATAAAAACCCGTCCTTAAACCACAGCTCGACTCCTGCATCCCCTCTTTATTTAAATTTTGGAGACAGAAAAGCTTCCAGAAGAAATGGTTGGAGGGGATATTAGTCAATGCCGAAACAACAAGGGGCTGCCAATTCCTTCTAAAGTATTAACAGAAACTCTACTAAATCGCCTAAACGAAAATCTGCACTTAACCATCCAAAGGCAACAGGCGGGGTTCCAATCAAACCGCTCATGTTTCAACCACACTAATACACAGATAATAATAAAAGAGCGGTCCGTGCAGTTCAGAAAAGCTCTCCAACTTGTTTTCGTCGATTATATCAGATCATTCGACAGCATTTACAGAGATTTTATATGGAATCAGGGCTGCCAGGTACTTTTTTTTCCTTGTCCCCAAAAATTCCAAAATCCCAAATCCCCAAAAAACAAAACCTTTAAAAGTTAATGTTTTTTTTTTTGACCAAATTTTATTTTTTTTTTTAAATTGTTAGAAAAATGTTAATAAGAAATCCCCAAAAATCCCCAAATAAAAATTTTTAGTCATAAAAATCATTTTACTTTGCTTGTAGCGACTTGTTTCGGCATGTTTTTTTAAATTCTTTTTATGCGATTCCAGTGAGGAATAACAAGCAGAACGATATGCTGTTATTGAAGACGAATGAGCCAATTTATAAGAATTTGGCGCTTGTTCAATCGGCTTAAGCCATCCTTATAATCAACAATAAAAATACATATATCCGTCATTTATTTAGTACTTCGATGCATCATAACTACTAACCAATAGCCTAGCATTTTTTCCCAATATTTATTATATTGTTTTTCATATTTACTTATCTTTGGGAAAGACATACATATTTGCTTCAAAAAATAAATGTATGTGTTGTCAACGGTTTTAGATTCTATTTTTAAATTCTTTTTTCAAAATATTCACTCATGAAAAATAACAAGTATATAAAGTACCTTTTACACACTTAACAAAAATGGTAATCTTAACTAGGACCCTTTACATTATATCAGAGTAAGATAAAAGTTTTGCTCCTTTTTTTCATACTTTATATACGAAACAAAGAAAAATAAGCGTAAATACATAATAAAAAAGTGTAAAATTCCCAAAAAATCCCCGATTTTTTTTTAAATCCCCAAAAAAAATCCTCAATCCCCAAGTCTGACAGCCGTGCATGAAGAACGCTTTAATGCAGAGGGGTATTTCACCGAAGCCTAGAAGACTGATAAAGGCACAATACGATAGTCATCATCAAACTACACCACTAAATTGGCCAGACAGAAGTGAATGGTGACTTTACAAAGAAAATCATCTTCTGCGAAGATGCACACTTTTATCTCAGTAGATTCGTTAACAAGCAGAATTGCCGAATTTGACCTAATGAGAGTCCACGAGTGATTGCTAAAAGGCCAATGTATCCACAAAGAGTGACTATTTGGTGCGGCTTAGGGGCTGGCGGCGTCATCGGGCCGTATTTCTTCGAAAATGAGGTCGGCCAAGCAGTTGCCGTGAATGGTGTTCGCTACCGCGAGATGACAACGTACTTAATGTGGTCAGAAATTAAGGATATGGACCTGGACGATATGTGGTTCAAAAACCATGGTGCCACTTGCCACACAGCCAACGAAACAATGACTCTTTTGCGAGAGAAATTCAATGACCGTATTATCTTACATCGTGTCGATATCAATTAGCCGTCACAATCATGTGATTTGACACCGTTGGACTTCCTTCTTGGGGGATATTTGAAAGAAAAAGTGTACATCAACAAGCCAAGAACAATACAAGAGCGGAAGGATGAGTTAAAGACAATGAACCTCTATTATGTCTCAGAGTCATTGAAAATATGGACAATCGAGTAAAAGTATGCCACCGAAGCCGTGGCGAGCATTTGGCCGAAAATATTAAAATAATTTTCTGAAAACTTTTTGTTTTATTTACAATAAACATCGTGCCTTTATTTACATTAAAAACTTAACCAGAGCGGAAACTGATCTAGAACTAATAACCTGTTATCTTTATTGTTGCTATATGATTTCTTTTTGTGTATTCATTCACACACATTGAATTTCAATTTTGAGAAATACTTTGAAAACAAATAAATAAAAGTAATATTTATGATTTTAAAGGAGACTTAAAGAGAAATTCTTAATACAATGGAATTTTTGCCGTAACTATTCATTTATGAATATCAGAAAATATAAAACGGAATTTCATGCATATTTTCAACACATTATTACGTATTTTAATATTTGACATCTTAGTAATTTAAAAAAAATAATTGGTAACATAAAGAGTAAATAAATAACTCAATTAAACGCAAAATTTGACAGAAAATTCTTAATAATCTTAATTGATACTATTTACTAGTTTTAATGTGTTTGTATGAAGTTTTTGTAGATGACACAAATATTTGTCGAAAATATTAAATATGTACTTTGAAATAGAACTTAATTAAAGAATTAAGGCGAATGATTAATAGCCCATTTCCGATGTGCAAAAGAATTCTTTCTTTCGGACAATTACATTTAAAACAAAAACAAATTTAAAATCTTTCGCATATCGGAAATAGGCAGTTATACTTTAGGTAATAGCCCGTTTACATTACAACGAAGTTAAGTACATTTTATTTAAAATCTTTTTTCAAAATAGAGTGCGATTTTGTTTTTCATAGCAAAATCACCTGACATATAAAACAAAGGCATTTGAAAATTGTATCAATATTAATTATGTATGTGTTCCAATTTTTTTTACTATTTCCTTAAACTTTTTGAATTTAAATTTTTAGTTCATCAAATTTAATTTTCATTAAATTATTTTTACTCAAGGAAGGAACTTTACAACATGAAATTTATTAAAATTTATTGATAATTTTTATTCTTGGCTGAGCTGGGGATCGAACTCGGGTTGAATTTACATGTTTCAAGAGTCACCACATTCTTTCTTCTGAATTCTTTGTCACAGTCAACTAAAAATCACTTTTTCAATTTTTTTTTAACAGTTTTAGCAATCCGCCATTATTGTTTTGTTTTTCATGAAAATGTCATCTTTTTCTTGTTTAAGGATAATTTTTTTCATAATATATGGAAAACCCCATAGTTGCATCACTATAGCTATGCCCACACTTAATAAATATTTGATGCCCCACACGTAGCCAATATTTTTATTAATTTTTTGTTTAATATAACATAATGTTTTAGTTCAGTTCTAGTTCTAGTTCAGTTCTAATTCAGTTCTAGTTCTAGTTCAGTTCTAGTTCAGTTCTGGTTCAGTTCTAGTTCAGTTCTAGTTCAGTTCTAGTTCAGTTCTAGTTCAGTTCTAGTTCAGTTCTAGTTCAGTTCTAGTTCAGTTCTAGTTCAGTTCTAGTTCAGTTCTGGTTCAGTTCTTGTTCAGTTCTAGTTCAGTTCTATTTTTGCTAGAGAAGCGATAAAAACTGATCAGTTCCTTTAGAATATAACCAAAATTGAATAGATTTATTGGGATTGTATGCCATTACAAATATAATTAATGTTATATTCAAAAACTTTTTATAAGCATCTTTTTTATAATAAATATCCTCTTCCCTTACAAAAACTAAAACATACAAAACATTTTCCACCCATAAAAATCAATAAGTAATTGCCTCCAGAGTTTTACAATAAAAATGTATAAATTTTGTTCGATGTTCAACTAAATAACTCTGATTGTAAGTGGCTTAAAGCTTTTTGCTGTCTTTTTGTGTCCCTTTTTTTCGTTTATTGCCTACAAATTTACCATCGTTACTAATGCACTTAATGGTTGTCTATTTAAATGTTAAAAGACATGCATTTCCTAAGGAAATGGGAGTATTTTAAGTTTTGCTGCTGTTGCTGTTGCTGTTGCTGTTGCTGTTGCTGTTGCTGTTTCTGCTGCTGGTGGTGTAACGTTGAATAATGTCATGGCAAATACCCCCAATGAATGTTTTGTACACAAGGAAATTGCATTTCAATACTTGCTAATATTGTGGCTTTTTGCGAATAGTTTTTTTTTAGCAATATTTCTTTTTTAGAATGGAAATCAAAGAAATAAAATTAAATATAAAAACCACTGAGGAAAAAAGTCATTCGTAGTTATTTCGTAGTCCTTCCAGCATTATATCGAACTTTGGGGAAAGGAATTTTTTCATTTAAAAACAAAAGAAATTTAAGAGGTATTTATTAAAATTAATAAAACCGGTTGTTCTAAAATATAATTTAAAATAAATCGGTTTATTAACAACAAAATTACTAATAAACCGGTTCGTTTAAAATAAAATAAAATAAAATAGAAAATGAATCGGTTTATTCAGAATAAAATGAAAAATGAATCGCTTAATTAAAAATAAAATAAAAAATAAACCAGTTCATTTAAAAAAAATAGAAAATTAATCTTTTTATTCAGAATAAAATGAAAAATTAATCGCTTAATTTAGAAAAAAATTAAAAATGAATCGTTTTATTTTAAATGAAATAAAAAATTATTTGATTTCTAAAATAAAAACATAAAATTAAATGAATATTTAATATTAAAAATGAATCAGTTAATTTTCAATAAAATCAATACGATTTTTTAAGAATAAAATTAAAACGGTTCCTTTCATAATTAAACAAAAAATTAATCTGGTTTGAAATATAATAAAAAATGAGTCCGTTAATACTAAACTAAAAATAATCGTTTTATTTAGAATAAAATAAAAATGAATCAGTTTTTTTCGAAAAATAATGAAAATTAATCGGTTTACTAAGAATAATATTAAAAATTAAAATGCTAATTTATAATTAAACAAAAAACGAATCGGGTTTAAGAAAAAGTTAAAAGTGAATCGGTTAAGTCAAAATTATATGAGAAATTAATCGTTCCATTTAAAATAAAGTGAAAGTGAATTGATTCATAAAAAATTAAAAAAGTAATCGTTTAATTTAGAATAAAATAAAAATGAATCGGTTCAATAAGAATAAAATGAAAACAAATCGGCTTGTTTAGAATAAAACTAAATTAACACTTTTCTTTTTAAAATAATATTAAAAGTGAGTCGGTTAATACTGAACTAAATAAAAAAAAATTTGTTTTATTTAGTATTAAAGAAAAATGAATCGGTTCATTTCGAATAAAAGAAAATCGAAATCTAATCGTTTTATTTAGAAAAAAATTAAAAATAAAACTGTTCATTTGTAATTAAACAATACACTAATCGGGTTTGAAATAATATTGAAAAAGAATCACTTTATCACGGTTAATAATCGGTTTATTTAGAATAAATGGCAAATTTAACCGATTGATTTTTATACCCTCCACCACAATTAGTTGTGAAAAGGGTATACTAAGTTTGTCATTCCGTGTAAAACTTTTTTATTATTCATCTCAGACCCCATAAAGTATATATATTCTGGCTGCTTGAGTAATTCTAAGTCGATTTAGCCATGTCCGTCTGTTTGTCCGTCTGTCCGTCTGTTGAAAACACGCTCACTTTCGAAAAACTCAAAAGAAATAAACAAACTAGGTGTCAAATTGCTTGTAGTTATCCTAAGCAGTTTGGAATTGAATTTCAGCAAAATCGGCTCAGTAGGACCAGAGCTATGAATCAAAATGTGGAACCACCACCTTCAAAAACTTGATAATTTTGTTACAAAAATTAACATAAATGATGCAAAAATGCACGGAATGACATAAGATTTTGCACAAGTCCGTTTTATTCGACTTGAAATTACACTGTATTCGCGAAGGTCGGTCCATAATTTACCCTAAGCCCCATATAAACACTACTCCCGGAAAACAGTTTAGTACGCCTAAAACCGTAAAAAATAATGCAATCATAACAAATTTTGGCTCGTCACAATTTTATAGGACTATAAATGATACTGTGAAATTTCGTGAAGATCGGTACATAATTTACCCTAGGCCCCATATATGCCCTACTCCCGGAAAACAGTTTAGTCTCCTAAAACCATAATTAATAACAAATCGTCACAGTTTAAGATAATAATAATAAAAAGACATCATACAGATATTACTCCTTAAACATTCGAACTGTCGGTGGAGGGTATCAAAGATTCGGCACAGCCGAATATAGCACTCTAACTTGTTTTTAATCAGTTCAGTATATTTAGATTTCAATTAAGAATTCAACTCAAAATTAACCGATTCGTTTAGAATTAAATAAACAGAACGGTTTTTTTCTCTTAAGCTTCTCAACTCCACTGCATTATTTCTTTTAAGTTTAAATGCAACATCTTGTGTATGAATTTAATAAAAATAGACTTGAATTTATGCCTGCTCCTGCATATTTATAGGGCAAGTTTTTTTCAGCATATTTTCTTCTTCTTCTGTAAATCAAGTTGTTTTAAATAAGTGTGGCATTTTCCTCTAATGTACTCTCTCGTACTTGCATTTTGTGGATGTTAATGTTTCAGGACATTTTGCTGTAACTTTGCCAAAAAATATTTTTTTTTATTTCTTTCAAACGAAGTTAAAAAAGTTTGTTTTTCTTTCTCTTTGAAAGAAAACAGATTTTTATCAAAACATGTTTTATATTTTATTCTATTTTCTTTCAAAACTAAAAAAAAAATTAAAGAAATAAATGAGGAAAGTCATTGGTTTTTATTTTGTTACTGTTGCTTGCGCCGAAACCACAGAATTGAAAATGTAATAATGTCTGGTTTTGTGCCCCATTGTGGCAAGGAAATTTAGAATGGAAAAAAAATTAAAAGTAATTTTAAATCTTTTGATTTAAAAAGGGAAACGCCTCAGGAATTTATTTTCTTTTATAAATATTTCGGTTAATTAATTGCGTTATTCCAGCTGCTTAATTTTTCGATTTTTGGAACAGTTTGTTCCACTTATTTCAAATATACCAATCAATTTTTCATTTTATCAAAAACTAAACCGAGAACTTGGCGATGGTTTATAAATGAATCGGTTGATTTAATATTTTTTTATAAGCAAAATGTTCCATTTTACGATTTATTTTAAACGATAAGATTATTGTTTCGATCTATTTTAACTGTTCATTTTAAATTATAATAAGAAATAAACCGGTTCATTTTAAAATCTAAATAACATGATAAAGCAAACCGGTTCAATTCAAATAATAATAAAAATAAACATTTAGAAAACTAAATATTATGAAAAAGTAAACCGGTTAATTTTGAATAAGATAAAAACAAACCGATTCATTTAGAAAACTAAATACTACAAAAAACTAAAAACGGTTCAGTTTAAATAATAATAAAAATAAGCCGGTTCATCTAGAAAACTAAAAATTTATTATGAAAAAGTGAGCCGTTTCATTTTTAATAATAATAAAAATAAACCGGTTCATTTAGAAAACTAATTACTATAAAAAAATTAACCGGTTCATTTGATATAATAATAAAAAACCGGTTCATTAAGAAAACTAAATAATATGAAAAAGTGAACCGGTTCATTTAAAATAACATTAAAATAAACTGGTTCATTTTAAAAACTAAATAATATGAAAACCGAACTGGTTTATTTTAAATAATAATAAAAATTTACCGGTTCATTTAGAAAACGAAATATTGTGAAGAAGTGAACCGGCTCATTTTAAATAATTAAAAAAATAAACCGGTTCATTCAGAAAACTAAAAACTATAAAAAAGTAAAACGGTTCATTATAAATAATAAAAAAAAATAAACCGGTTCATTTCGAAAACTAAATACTATTAAAGAGTTATCAGTTTAATTATTAATAATAATTAAGAAACCCGGTTTATTTTGAAAACTAAATAATATGAAGAAGCGAACCGGTTAATTTTAAATAATAAAAAAAATAAAGCGGTTAATTTAGAAAACTAAATACTATAAAAAAGTGAACCGTTTTATTTTAAATAATAATAAAAAACCGGTTGATTTAGAAAACTAAACAATATAAAAAAGTGAACCAGTTTATTTTAAATAATAATAAAACCCGGTTTATTTAGAAAACTAAATACTATGAAAAAGTCAACCGGTTCGTTTTAAATAATAATAAAAATAAATTAAGTCAATTGAGAAAATTAAAAAAATCATTTAAAATGCTACATTTACTAAGAATGCTTTAAGAAGCGAACCGCTTATTAAGAATGCTATGAAAGATGAATCGGGCCATTTAGAATAATAAAAACAATGTCGGAGGTGAATACCTAGAAAAAAACATGTTTAAATATGGTCTTGACGATGACACTATTTAAAAAGAAAATTTTCAACATATTATGTTTATAATATGTATATATTTTATTCGACCTTTAATTTAACCGTTTTTTTGTCACCGACAACCATATAATGGCTAGAATAGTCATCTATCAAGAAGCTACGACCATATTATGGTTGCCTCCAAACATGTTATGGTTAATAATAACTAAAATATGTTTAACACTTATAATAGCATGGTTGGTTTTTAGCCTTAGCATGCTGCTCTTAAAAAAAAGAAAATGCTATTGTTAATTTAAAAACAAATTGTTGACATATTGAACGATAACATGTTTAAAGGCAACCATAATATGTATGTGGCTTCTTGATGGAGGACTTATTTTAACATAATATGGTTGTCGGTGAAAATAATATGGTTAAATTAAACATAATATGTTTAAAATATTCTTTAAAAATAGTTTTGTTGGAGGTGACGATATTTAAGCATGTTTTTTCTATGGGTGACGGCATTCAATAAGTAAAACTCAAATTTGAGTCGGTTAGTTAAATATTTAAAATGAGTTAATTTATTTTTAGAAAAGAGTAAAAAAAAATTTAAAAAAAAAGAAAAATTAAGAAATATTATCAATAAATTTTAATTAATTTCATGTTGTAAAATTCCTTTATTCATAAAAGTAATTTATTGAAAATTAAATATGATAAACTTTAGCATTTGTTTTGTGTAAAATAAGATTAGAAAAAAGCAGAACGACAAGAAATTTAAGGTATTTTCGGAAAAGGTCCAAATTCTAATTTTAAATCATAATTTCTTTTTTTTTTATTTTGTAAAATAATTTTCATTCTTTTAATTTTTATTTATTTATTAAAAAAAGTTCTTGTAATGTTTTTTTGGTTTCAGCTCAAATATTTAGATTTTAATAAATTTTAGCAATTTCCTTTTTTATTTGCTTAGCACTTTTTTGGAACATGAAAACGTGACTTTATGGTTTTTATGAATAATACTTACAAGTAAATATGGCTGACACCCCAATACTTGAACAAAATTTTCATTTTTCTCCGCTTAGGTGATAATTTTGCAATAAATTTTCCCTGAAAGAAAAAAGAAAATAATAATAGATAATAAAAAAGAAAGAAATAAATAAATCTTACAAAAAACAGTATTAAGCACTTATGAAATTTAACATAAAAAAAAAGTTTTAATATTTAAAGCAAAAATTTTCGGTATGAAATTAGTCATAATTTTAAGATACTTGAAATTTAATAATCCCGGCCAAAATAAAATTCGATTTACCGGTCTTAATAACATATTTGTATACAGTTTTGTATCATAAACCAGCAGCGGTGAATGAAGGTTTCCCTTCTAAGCTTGTCATTCAATTTTTTTAAACTTTTTTTTAATATTCAGCTAAGACCCCATTAAGTATATTTCTGGGCCCTTAAGTAATGCTAAGTCGATTTAGCCATGCCCGTCTGTTAAAATCGCGCTTATTTCCGAACGACAGAAAAGAACAATTTGGGTGTCTAATCGTTTCTAGTTCTTCTTAGCAGTTTCCTATAAAAATTAAGCAGAATCGGTTCAAAAAATTCGGAAAAATTAACATAAATTGGTGGCGGAATGCACCGATTGTTATTTAATTTCAAAACATTCGTTTTATATGTTAAGCTACGGTCACACTTATTAAATATTTGATCAAATAAGCGTTACCCCTACTTTTGTTAATAGTTAGTGAGATTTAAAATGGTCTTAATATTACAAAATAAACTAATTATACTTCTAGACATAGCAAAAAACAGTTTTTTGTTGATGTGGTATTTTAATCAAAAAAATATTGATGTTAAGTTGTTGGTCCCGTTTTTTTCGTCAAATATTTGATAAGTAGCCGTAGCTTTAGGCAATCGCACCACCAAGTTCAATGTATTTAATGTTCCATGTTTTCAATGGTTTAAAAAATTTTTGATTTTAATTTTAAGATTTCTTAATATAATCTCAGAATTTTCCGAATTTTTGATTTAAAAATTGCTTTAAAGCGTTTAAATTACAAGCTTTTGTAGAAAGCCCGCATTTTTTTCTTTAAAATTTATCGAATTTTTCAATTAAATTTTTTAATTTACACAAAAAACTTGTTGTAGTACAAAAAAATTTTATTTAAATTTAATTAAATTTTTTTTATTTAAATACCGGCCGGTGTGGTTTATGTATTGCATTTTATTGATTTTTCGTTGTAGCTGCTGCTTTTATATACAAGTTTTCAACTCAACATATGTGTATGCTTTTATATGAAAATATGTTGTTGTTTATATACATATGTACATAAGTAAATCTATACATATGAATGCATATGAAGGTACTCACACACATGTTATGTATACCTTTATTTATTCACAAACAATACAAACACACTCACATGTACGAGTAAATAAATAAAAAATACTTTCATGCAATTAAAATTGTATACATGAAAGTTTTTCTTCAAGCAATAAAACACAACAACAGTAGAACAGGGATAAATTGAACCAAGAAGTATAAAAATTAAATCGGCAGTTTTTAAAAATGTTTCAGTTTGTAGTTTGTACCTTTTTACTCCATTATTTATCCAGCTTGTTTTGTATGAAAACTATCGTACCAATACTCTTAACCCTTTCATCCCCGAATTTTTTTGAGTAGTTGAAAAAATTTTTTTTTAACAGGCAGTTCGTCGATTTCGAACGTTAACGTTCGCATAGAAAATTACATTTAAAACAAAAACAAATTTTCGAATTTTGTTATTGTTTTAAATATAATTTTCTATGCGAAAGTTAACGTTCGAAATCGACAAACCGGCTGTAAGATATTTAAGTTCGTATATGCCTAGATATGAAATAATAAAAAATTTAAAGTTCTTACTATCCTGGTTAAGAATATATAAGATGTTGCCTATAGGCAACATTGGGCAGTTGTGGGTAAACTTTAAACACATGTTAAAGATATTTGATAATTTATTTATTGCAATTTTTTTTTATTTTATGTATGATATAATACAAAACAATTTTTTTGTGGATCCCTATTCAACCCAGTGGCTAGTTTATATTTTATTTTTTACGAGTTCTGCTACATAAGATCTTATTCGAGAACTTGCGCTATCGGGTGGTGATGACATTGGTGATGATGGAGAATCTAGTGATGATAGAGCTGGTGAATATGGAACGGTGGTTTATTTTATATAGCTCCATCAACATAGAAGCAAGATCTACTCCGACCATATTTTTTGTAATAGCAATCAACTATTTGCCATTCTACTATTATTTTCATGTTCATCATCAACAATTCCTTCAATCAAATCAGCCACCAATTCGTTTTCGTTCATGCTTTGTTTTGTTTCCTCTATTAAATTCCCAAATAAGTGAACTCCAGGCTAGTGGATGATTGCAGGAGGGCTTTAGGAGAAATCTTAGGGAATTATGTGGTGAGACTGTGCTAGGTACCGGGTCACTGCAACATCATCGGCAATGAGATAGCTGATGAGTTGGCGAGACTTATCGGGTGTGGCGGAGCCGAACATACTGCCGGATATCGCGCTCGCTGTGACTGGTGCTTAGCAGGTCAAATTCAGATTTGCTGATGGGCAAGAGTAGGGCCTGGTGTTATCACAAGCCACTGTTTGATAGGCAAGATGGAGGTAGGAATGGGAACTGACATGTCGGATACATGTAGTTTGTGTGAGGACCCAGAGGAGTTGAAGACAGTTAAGCACTTGCTGTGCCACTGTCTCAGGCTACAGATCAGCAGGCTGAGGTGACTGGGTAGCAGATTCCTACGCGAATTAGGAGATGTCTCGGGGAGCGAGAATCGGATTTGTAATGGGAATGACCTGGCAGCGCGGCAGAAGACTGAGGACTACGCACATGTAAGGCAGTTTTCTGTTTAGTAAAGTTGTAGTTGGATTGTGCAGTCCAATTTCTTATCTTCCACTATTTCCTCTTTTCCTGTGCTTTCACTCTTTACTTCTCGTATTCTTTCATACTAGAATTCTTTCACTACTAAGGCGTCACAATGGACCTTACTAACCTAACCTAAATTGCCAAAAATGCACAATTTTCGACGGCTTCATCTTCACATTCTTCAGCAGAATCATTCTAATCAAAATTAATAATTTTTTTCAATTTTTAACTTTGTCAAACCCCTTGCACTCATTTCTAGTGAACAAGATATTCTTATGTAAATTATGAACATAATGGACCAATGTTGCCTATAGGCAACATTGTTTAAAAAAAAATACTGAGGAAAAAGCTCCAACTTTTTTCTTGTGTTTGTTGTTTAATATCATTAACTAACCTGTTTTAAATACCAAATTGCATTTTTTACACAAATATTTTTTTTTAATATCAATTTCTTTAGTTTTTTTAAAAACACACTTTTTCCAAATAATTTGTAATACGTATGGTCGCTTAAACAAACAGTTCGCAAATGAACACCATCAAAGCTTATTGTATTAAATTCTGCACACACATTGCTAAGATGCATGTTTACTAAGAACAGAAAACCGTTTTAAGAAAAAATTAAGTTTTCGGGAGTTATAAGCGTTTGATTGCAATGTTGCCTATAGGCAACAACGGGGCTGAAAGGGTTAATACGGGAGATTACTTGTATGGGGGCCAGGTGAAATAAACTATCGATTTGGCTCATTTGATATATTAAATACTCCTTATATAAAACGAGTTAGAGTGCTATATTGGGCTTTGCCGAATCTTTGATACCCTCTACCGACAGTTCGAATATTTCAGGAGTGGGATCTATATAATATATATTTATTATTAATTTAACTTTTAAACAGACGTCAGCATTAAAATTTAGACCTATATTAAATTATTGACCAGAAAGTTTTATGCTTTTTTGTTAGCAATTTTAACTAGCTTGAGTAAAATATCATGATTCGTAACAGTTTAAGTGATAGTGATGTTAAAAAAAATTGTGCACTCAAAAAAAAATAGTTTAATTAAAAAAAAAGCAATCATTAGTTTATTGCAACTTTTTTTTCTTCGCTCATTTGAGTGCAACTAAAGTTGTTGCACTTAATTTAAAATCAAAAACTGGTTTTTTCATGATTAAAGCCAATAATTATACCGTTATTTAATATATTTCATTTTGTTTAATGTTCTTTGCTTATGTATATCCTCCAAAAAAATCAAAAGCCATGCCCATAAAAAGTTACGTTTTTTAATTTTTAGTGATAGAATATTTGTATGAAGTTTTTTTGATTGCAAGTCCAAATTTTGCACTATTTGATTTGAGTGCAGATTTTTGCATTCAAATCTGCGTTTAGTGATAGTGAAAAAATTTGCAATATCACTCAAAATTTTTTAGTGGTAGTTAAAAAAAAACAATCATCACTAAAGCTGGTAAAAAAGAGTGCAAACTAATTTCTTTGTAGTTTTATTTAGTGATAGTGCAATGCTGATTTATCAATATTTAGTGCACTACCCCCAACTATGATTTCAATACATTGGTGAAATTAGTTTAAGCGTTTACAGTGAATTTCAGAAGGCTGCTAAATATGGGATCTAATGTGAATTATGGAACGTATATCTCAAAATTGCATGACATTTTTTCTGGCCATATGAAACTAAGTTGGAAGAAATTTTGTCGCAATAAATATATCTGCTGCGGTTTTAGGCGTATTTGATTAATTTACCAAAGTGGGCTTTATATGGGGCCTATGGACCGATTATGGACCGATCATCACGAAATTTATTGGTGTGATTTCTAGTCCTATAAAACAAGTATTCGATTTTATTCTGATAGCATTATTTATTACGGTTTAAGACGTAAAAAAGTGTTTTCCGGGAGTAGGGTTTATATAAGGCCTAAGGTAAATTATAGACCGATCTTCACGAAATTTAGCAGTGTGATTTCCAGTCGAACAAAACGAATTTGTGCAAAATATTATATCATTCCGTGCATTGTTTTACTATTTATGTTAGTTTTTGTTACAAAATTATCAATTTTTTAGGGTGGTGGTTCGAAATTTTGATACATATTTCTGATCCTACTGAACCGGTTTTGCTGGATTTCAATTCCGAACTGCTTAGAATAACTACAAGCAACTTGATACCATGTTTGTTCATATCTTTGAGTATCTCGAAAGTGAACGTGTTTTTAACAGGCGGCAGTGGTAACCTTATATCTCCAAAACTAAAAGAGATACAAAAAAAATTTTAAACTTGTCTGTGTTATTTAGGAAAATAAGCGGACCGTTGTCTGGTACTTTTTTGAAATTACACCCTTTCTCATCTATCTTTTAAGCCAATCAACATAGAAATAAAGATTACACCGAATTCGAAACTTATCTAAAAAATACAAATATAAGTTTGACACTCTTTCGACATCCGAACGTTTAATGTGAAAATTGTAATTATTTTTGGCACTTTTTTACGAAACATTTATTCCTATAATGGGCTCCGACAACAATATTGAAATTTTTTATACTTTTAATGGGGAGAAAAAAAGTATTAAAAAGGTGCTGCATGCAGTGATTTTTGAATTTTCTATAAAATTGAACTTATAAACATAACATTATAGGTGCAGGGTGCAAATGAAAGAGAACCTGTAAGATAAAAAAAGGTTGGTACTTTTATGTTATTCAACTGGTACTAACGGATCCGCCATCTAACGTTTTTTTTTCAACTAGTGCTTATTTCGTGAATAAGCTCATGTCTGATTTGACAAATAATTAGTTTTATCCTTCCGCTGAACGAATATTGTTGTGTATACGCTTGAACAACGCTGGGAAATCATGGTAATGTTGCAGAATGTGTGCGAAAATTGCGTGCGGATTTTGGAAGAAGAGAAGCACCGTCAGCTCCGTATGTTCATTATCTTGTGAAAAAAGTGAAAGAAACTGGCATCCTCAGCGATAAACCAAAGCGTGAAAAGCCAAAAACAGTGCGTACTCCCGAGAATATTGCTACTGTGGCAGAAAGTGTGCATGAAGCGCCATCAACATCAATTCACCGTCGTTCTCAACAATTGAACATTTCGGAGACATCATTGAGACGAATTTTGCATAAAGACCTTGGTATGACGCCATACAAAGTCCAATTGGTTCAGGAGTTGAAGCCAACTCACCATCCAATGTGTTTTCGCTTCGCTAAGTGGGCCTGCGATCGACTTACAGAAGATGCCGATTTTGCCAAAAAAAAATCATCTTTTCAGATTAAGCTCATTTTGATCTCGGCGGGTATGTAAACAAGCAAAATTGTCGCATTTGGGGCACAGAAAACCCGCACGCAACCATTGAAAAGCCGATGCACCCAAAACGAGTCACTGTTTGATGCGGATTTTGGTCCAGAGGCATAATTGGGCCATTTTTCTTCGAAAATGAGCAAGGAGTGGCCGTTACAGTCAATGGCAATCGTTAGCGGGCCATGTTGAACGAATTTTTGTTCACAAAAATTGATGAGGAGGATATTGGCAACATTTTGTTTCAATAGGACGACGCTACGTGCCACACAGCCGCAGCTACACTCGATGTTTTGCGCCCTGTTTTTGAAGATCGCATTATCAGCCGCAGAGCTGATGTCGTTTGGCCACCTCGGAGCTGCGATATGACACCGTTGGACTATTATTTGTGGGGTGCCGCCAAAGATAAGTGTTACGCCGACAAGCCAGAGACAATTTACGCTTTAAAGGACAATATTCGTGAAGCCATTGGTGAAATACAGCTGCACACAATCGATTATGTGCTTAAAAATTGAACCGATCGTGTAGGATACTGCATGGCCAGCCGAGGCAGCCATTTGAATGAAATTATCTTCCATTATTAACCGGAAGGATTGTACTTTCAAATAAAATAAGAAATTTGAGAAAATATTTAGTAGTTTTTTTTTTAATAGCATTTTCAAAAAAAAAAGTTATTTGGCGGACCCTTTATTTGAATTTTGGTTATATTGGACCTACACGAAAAAACCAATCAATCTATCCGTACTTAAATCAAGCCGAAGCGATGTCAATATTACGGAAAGTACGGGTTTAAATCAAGTGCAGAGTTCTTAATTCATGTACGAATTATGCAAGTGCCCCGTACTTAAAATAGTCCAAAAGCAGGATTAACTTGATTAAAAGTGAGATCAAATTTATCTCAAACTGTGCTTGATTTAAGAATTTCTAAGGTTTTTTTGATTTCGATTCGGGAGTACTTGAAATAATCCGAAAGTAAGATAAGATTCATTCTAACCTAAACACTTACCCTACAGAAACCCTGTTTGACATGTTTATTTCGCTTTTGTTGTATTGCCGGTCTTTGTTTATAGAAGAATTCTCAACAGCATTTAAAAAACTGCAGTCGAAGTAGAAAAACTGCAATTTCTTCCACTTCTTTATTTTTCATTGGCCAAAAAAAACTGTTGCTGATTCATTAATTGTAAACAGTCGATGTCAAACCAATTCAAAAAGTTGAAAGTCGACTGCAGTTTTTTAAACCCTTATTCTCTATTATAAGTTTACCTTTTTTTTTATTTTAACAAATAGAATATGGGAATTATTGCTCCTTATTTTACTTTTTAAACATGAAAATAATCTATATTTTTTTCCTGTTGTGTTTTTGTTGTTTCTTTTATAAATACACGCGTATGCACTGGTTTTCGAAAGTTATCCCATTTCGGATTGCTTTAGGTAAATTTAATTTTTATTCGTTTTGGGTACGACTCATGCTAAAGTAATTAAAAAAAAACTTAAATTTAATACGCGTTTTTTCTTTCTGTGTAGAAACATAAAATTAAACATGATGATTCTGAGTGAATATGAGTTAGAGGGAGGGGCCTTTTGGTACTTCTTCCTTCTACAATTGATACATATTTAATTTTCATTTATATTGGGCCTAGAAAAATTAAATTTAACATGCAATAACCTGAGGGAATATGAATCTATAAAAGGGAACTTTTTGTCCTTCAACTAGTACATTTTGAATTTCCGTTAGTATTGAACCTAGAAACATAAAATTAAACATGTCATGTCCCGAGTGAATGAGAATCTGTAAAAGGAATTTCTTTGGTATTTCTTCGTTTTTTAACGGGTGCTTTTTGAATTATTATAATTCCTGAACTGAGTCATACTATTGAATTTAATTTGATCCAGCAATACAAAATATTAATCCATAATTATTACTGAAGCTAGAAACATAAAATTCAACATGCATGATTCTGAGTGAATATGAGTTTTAGAAGGAGGGGCCTTTTGGTTCTTCTTCCTTCTACAGTTGATACATATTTAATTTTCATTAATATTGGGCCTCGAAAAATTAAATTTAACATGCAATAACCTGAGTGGATATGAATCTATAAAAGGGAACTTTTTGTCCTTCAACTAGTACATTTTGAATTTCCGTTAGTATTGAACCTTGCAACATAAAATTAAACATGTCATGTCCTGAGTGAATGAGAATCTGTAAGAGGAATTTCTTTGGTATTTCTTCGTTTTTTAACGGGCGATTATTATTATTCCTGAATGGAGTCATACTATTGAATATAATTTGATCCAGCAATACAAAATATTTATCCATAATTCTTACTGAAGCTGAGTCCAGAGTGATTGAGAAATTATAAGAGGATACTTTTTGGTATTTTTATTGTTTTCCAATTGCTACTTTCTAATATTTTTTATATAATTGAACTTTCATAATTAAATACAACAAACATTTATGGAATTGAGAGAAAGATAACATATGGACGGGAACTAGGTCCCTCGCCAAAGCGATCCACTAAGACGAAAAAAAATAACAAGTGCCCGAAACATTTTAATTAATTTTTATTCATGTGTATGTTATCTTCATATTTGCATATATAATTATGGTCGAATTTCGATCACTGGGCAAACACTAGTATGTATAAATTAAAAAAAAAAGTAATAATAAAGAATTTTTTTTTAGTACCAATATTTCTTAGATACAAGAAGTATTTAGTATTTTAAACTTAGCAAATCGTCCTATTAAGCCCCCGCCCCGATACAAGTATTCTCTCGAACTAGGGATACTGGTACGATAGGATCCAACTTATGTTGATAAAATTAAGCTAAAATAAAACAAAATATCCAAGGCGACGTGTTATTCCCATTCAAATATCCTTTCAAGATAAACATTTTTGGAACGATAGCGCATATACCATATTAGCTTGGTAACCATTGGCCTTTCAATACCATGGTTATTTTGTGTATAATATTCAGCACAATCTTGTTTTTCATAAGATTGCTATCCTTGTTTCCATAAATAAATATTTGTCCTGTAACTCGTGGTAACAGCCAAATACACATGCTAACAAAGGAAAGGAATAAGTTACAATAGTAATATATGTTAATATAACAACCACATGAACAGATAAGAAAGGATGTATACGATATATAATACGAAGTATATGTGAAGTTTGCGCAAAAACAATATATCGTTCACTCAACTGCAAACGGCCCTGACTAAATAAAAATTAAATATCGTATTTTTTTTTTTTTATGTAATCTATGTAATAACATATATGTCAAATTAGCGATTTTATTAACAGAAAACAAATGGCCCTATCTACAAAAACGATTATATGATGATCGCTAAAAGACCTAAAGACTTGAGTACTGAACTTGTGTTGTGCATGGCCAGCAGAACTAACCGTTTGCGTAATATGCAACATTGTCAATTGCCAAAACAACTGCTAGGGTTTTCTCTCAAGCAATTTATTTATTAAAGACACATAAATTATAAACAGTTTAAGGCAATTTCTTATTTTTAATAGTTTTTTGCTTCTCCTGTAAAATTATCAAAATGTTAGATGGAACCATTTGCGTTTAAGGTAACGATATGTTTATAACGTACTTGTGGACATAGTGTAAATAGAAAATCATGTGTGAAAAATTGTTAACTACTAAGAACTGCTGCTCAGACAACAAGGCACAGTGGGGTGATATTTGAAAAAGTAGTTTTTTTATGATTTCTGTATGGCCTGCTAAATTCCCAATTTTTCATATTTGATAAATACATTGAAATTTATTGTTGAGGGAAAGCTAGCTTCTATACTCATTTCACTGATTGCTTAAGCCAGCTCATCAGGAAACCTTTTCCTAAGATTTTAGAAAAGCCAAAAATATTATACGAATAGAACCCTTAAGCGAATAAGAATTTTAAACACTCAAAGTCTTACTTGTACCAAAATCAAAGCTTAAACAAAACACCAACAATAAACAGTGAGTTTATCTTTTCTTACATCCCCCTACAATAAGTTGGCTTTTTCCCGACTCGAATTGTAGTTGTAAGTGTATAAAAAGAAAAAACAAAATTAAAAAACAAATTGCTTAATTTTATTGTTGTCGTAAGAAAACAACAAAAAAAAACAAATTTGCCAGTTCAGTTTTTTGCACGGGCACATGCAAGTATATTATCAAAGTTATTTTTTGGGAATACAAAATTTACTATTAATAAGATTTCTGTATGATGTGCTAAATTCCCAATTTTTCTATATATTTTAATAGTAGAATTTAAAACAAGTTTTAAATATGGAACATTAAATAAAGAAGCAACCAACCAAATTAGGGAATCTTTGGTACATACAAATGAAGATATAGATAGAATGATAAGTAAAATACCATAGGCTCCACGACCCAGAGGATCTTTTGTGCAGCCTGTGTATCTACCCATGTCAGGTTCTGGCTACGTATAAAGACAATTACTCAGTTGGGCTTTTCAGTTGCCCCCACGAAAAATTGCCGCCTGGTAGTCACTAAAGCGGGACAGCAGCTGTTCAGATGTTTTAACGTTTCGTCATCAACCTTGGTACGTACTCTCATTACCCATTATAAGCTGATGGCTTCTAAGCCCACAGTGCCCCGTAAAAATGCCAACAAGTAGCCTAAGTTCCCTCTTCTTAAGCAGAAATAGACTATGGGACAGGGTAAAAAATATTTTGGACTCTTTCAACAGTGAAGTCGACGCCCATGTGTAAAGGAATTCACGTTTGGAACTAGATTATATCGTCCCCTTAATGTGACCGATAGGGACGCCAAACAAGGCTCAGGGCCTTTATATGGACAGCGGGTACCCCTGTTTGCCCAGCAGTCAGCCTTTTCGTTGCACACGTGGCCCTAATTGCCGGGAACCCACCACAAATTCAAATCATTGTATTTCCCCAGATTGCTGAGAGATGTAAAACAGTCCATGACTAACCCCGACTTCACCTCTAAAGAAGATATTGCTCTAAGAGCGGACTGGCTATCTGACATAGAAATTTAAAAACTAATCAAGTTTTTGTTCTTGTTTCGATTTGTCCATTATGAAAAATGAATAGAGTTTCTATTGCAAGTGATTAACTTTTTCGTGTCGTCGGTATCGAGTGGGCGATTCTCATTTTAAATGTATATTTTGTGTGTGTTTCTGTTAACCTTTACCAATTTAATTATTAAAAGTTTGAGAAGGTGAGATTCATATTAGATTTTTCGCCTTATCCAATGAATCCTGAAAAAAATGATTTTTTTTTTAATTTTTAGCATTTATGTGTATTTAGCGTTACATTTGTGTTCACGGTTGTTTTGGGAATGATAAAAAACACAAACACAACGTCCCATCTTCGTTAACTACGGGATTTTTCAGTTTGTCAAACCAAACACTTCCGAACATTTCGACTGTCGATGTTCTTTGTTGTGTACAACTTGTCGTTTATTGCTTTTGCCTGGATTGCGACTGTTTTCATTTAATGAATCAGAAGTAAAGGCAAAAGTTTATTTTTGCCCAATGACAAATGAAGAAGTCGAGGTTACAGCACAATCTTATGACGTTTACTATCTCAACTGCAGATTTTTAAGCACTGATGTGATCAATGGATGTTTAAAACCAGTTCCAAAATTTTGGAAATAAAATTGATATTTCGTAACGTTTAATTTTCACAAAATTCAACACTTTTAACTATTGGAGCAAAAAAATTTATTTTATAAAAACAAATTTAAAAAAAAAACATGAAAGGAATCCATTTAAATTAAAAAATTTTTTTATTTTTTCAATTATTTGGGAGAGAAAAAAAAATAATGATTATTAAAATAAGAACATAATAGTGTAGCCAACGTCAGTTAAAAAAATATATCGTTTCCGCCATTCTGCTGATGTTTAAAAAAATTATATAGACAAAATTTTCTGAATGTAACGCTCAATACATTTTTGTACGAATTTCATGTTTATTTCACAGCACAAACTTTGGGTTCGATTCGTGTTAACATAAAACCACGAATTATACACTTAAAGTGTACAATTAATTTAAAAAATTATTGATAACAATAAAAGTAGGTTTTTTTTATTTTTTATTTCCTTGAGATACTAATTATTAATAAAATTAAATACATTTTTAAGGATACAAACCATGATTGATCGCTGAAACCTTTTGCAATATAACAATATTTCACAAATTCACAAAAAATTTTAAACATTTAGTAAGACAAACCGATGCTGTTATTTCAGTGCGATTGCGACAATTAAACTGAGTAATGAAACATAATAAAAAAGAATAACGCTCAATACTAAAACTGCGGACAACAACAAATGATAAACAAAAATTACTATATGTATTATTTTCGATCAGTGTTTGACAATAAACAGTACATTATTTAGCGTTCGGCTCATACACCCAAGAACGATATTTATTGTTTTAGTGTATGTGTAGACGAACACAACCCTTAATTCCGCTCTAAACTATTTTTAAGAAAGAGCCGTACATTATATAGGCCCAACTATAATATGCTTAAGTTGGCTCAAGCAAATGGGCGAATACATGTAAATCATATATGTCAAACCATATTGAACTTAAGGAAACTTTTTGTTAAATTTTATGAATCTGTCATTTGCTTAAGCAAGGTGCGAAACAAATCGCACTTTCCGTACGGAATCAAATGTTTTTTGGTTTTGTTTTTGTGTTTTTAAATGCATTTGAAAAGATTATAGTTATTTTTCGACAGGAGCTTAAGCATATTATAGTTGGGCCTTATATTGTTCTGTTCTCCGTTAAAAAAAAGAACAATTGTAGTGATATTGTAGACAAACATAACATTTTAATGTTCTATAATGTTTCTTTTTTTTAACATTGATAAAGAAATGAACAAACAAAAAATTTTAACAACGACCGCACCACGAACAGCTTGTGTCGTATGTGTATTTATTTTTTTTAAATGTTTGGTTTTTTTACCAGCCAAAAGGGACGAAAATTAATGAGCCGAACCGAACACAATGAAGTTTGTGAATTTAAGAAAAAACTGAACGGAATTAAATGTTCTTATCTTTTGTTAAGTTTGATAAAAACAGTATTATTTTTGTGTTCGAAAGATGACTAACAGGGAAACGTTGTTTTTTTTTAAATGATTTACTACACAAACACTATTAGCGTTTGGATTTTCCACAAATCTACTGAACCGAACACTAAGGAGCGATATTTAGTGTTTATTTTTGAACACTGTTTTCGGTACATTTGCGTTTTAAAAAAATTTTAACCCAATGAAATTATTTTAAACCCGTTGTAAATTTACTCTCTCTCGTACTTTGCAAAATTTATAGTATCCTAATGTGGAACAGCGACATATTACGGACACATTGTTTTGTATAAAGACTGTAAAACCAGTATTTTCGTTCCGTGCTTTTAATACTACGATCGGCAAAATTAGGGCTCCGCGTTTTCTCATCTATCTTTTATAATGTACGTGTGCACACACATTGAAAAGAATTTAACAACATTTACAACATCATATGTAGAATTCATACAATAGTATACCAATTCAACTCAACATAAAGATGAGAGCATTTTATTGCGTTTTTGTTTAAATATGAATTGATATTTAAATAGAATTGGTGAAACTTTTTAAGAAATTTCTATAATACTGAAGAATCTCACAAATTCGAACCGTCACAAATTCGAACCGTCCAGAAATTAGAACCGGTCATTTCAATGCATTGGACGCTCTGAAATTAGGACCGCAGGTTCTAATTTCTGGAAGAACTTTTTTTTTGGAAACTTTTTTTTATGATTTTGAACTAAATAGGCTAACGGAATTTTTTTTTGTATTTTCACTACAAATTATTTTTTTTGCCTCATTAAAGTAAAAATAAAACGGGGAATCACCGAGTTATTGGTGGTGTGTACAATTCGGTCATTTGGGTCCGTTGATAACTGAAGGTCAAAGTGAAGTGTTCATACGTGTGAAAGATAAAAAATGACAAGCAAACGTAAAAAATACCTTATCTTTAGATACTAATTTAATATGTTTAATCAATTAAATATTATTAAATAAAAACTATTTTGAGTTTAAATAAAGCTTACACAACTATTCATTATCTATCACTATTTCGTTAAAATTTTATCATTTTCTGCAAAAAAAATGTGCAGAAATTCGAACTTTTCAGAAATTCGAACTGCCCGGTGCACAAAGTGGTTCTAATTTGTGAGATTCTACTGTAATAACTCTATCTAATATATTTAGTGACACGCCCATTTCTCCACTCCGTCCAAATTTTTTCAGATGTATATTGATAACCAAGATGCTTGTACCTAAATTGGAAACTTTGGCGCCTGCCCTTCTCCAGATACAGAAAAAAAAAACAAAAAACCACGACAACAAAGGATTTATGGGTAAAATAAGAGGCTGTTCTGTTTATTTGTTTATATCTCAGCCATTTGTGGACCGATCAGGCTGATTTTTTTTTTTATTTTTTGTTTTTTTTTTTAATAGGAAAATTTAACATAGAATGTGTGAAATAAATTCTGGTGACTGCGAAAAACCCATTTCAACAGACAGACGGTCAGACGGACATCGTTAAAAAAGCTTCGCTACTCATAAGGACCTAATATGTACAGGCTTTATAGGGTCTTAGATCAATATTGTAGAAATTACAAACAGAATGACAAGCCTCTGTGTATCCTTTTCGCCAGTATTGAGGAATTGAATTACAAATCGCCCATTTAAATTTGTTCTCAATTCTTTTTCGACTATCGCCAGAACTAGAGTTAAGTCTAAACACTCGACTATACACTAAATTATAGTCCAAACTATAGACAGGAGTATAGACTTAAATATAGTTTAGACTATACACTCGATTATAAACGCAGAGCAAAAACATTTTTCACCTTTGGTCACCCCCAACAAAACTATTTTTATTGAAACTTTTTAAGCATAATGTTGTTAATTTAAACATATTATGGTCACCGGCAACCATATTATGGTTAAATTAGTTCTCACTCACGAAGCGACAACCATATTATGGTTAAATATGACAATAATTTTTTTTTTTTTTTAATTAACAATAGTATTTTTCTCTTTTCTAAGAGGAATATGATCTGGTTGAAAAACAACCATGATATTATTAATGTTTAACATATTTTTGTTATAATTAACCATAAATTGTTCGCAGTCAAATTCCTATAAAAACAAAATTCTTGTTTCTTATTAGTTTAAATATCCACACTGTGCAACGTTATAATCGTTATTATCATAATAATAATTATGTTCTTTGCATATTTAGATAAAATTTTATATACATAAAGGCAAACGTGGCATGTTTATATACAAACAAATATGTTCATATGTATTTCCTATATTTATGGATTTTCTCTACATTTGCTTTATCAATTCCTATGCCGGTTTAACACTACATATCTATAGTTTATCGATCGATTAATGGAAATTGACAATATTTATTTTTCAAGTTTTATTCTCGAACATCATCGAGAGGATGAGAGTAAATGCAATTTTCTAAAAGAACTGCACGCGAGTACTGGTGTCATTGTGTATGCCTGCATTTGCTCTAAACGTATACATATCCTTATGTATTAATAAAATCTTCAAAAGTATCGCATGAGATAACCATTCAAATAATCTGTCATTCAGATTCAGTTCTGCAAAGTGACCAAACATAAACACCCACCCAACCAACCACACGGCCAATGCACTACTCTTTGGTAGTAAAATGCTTTCCTGTTTTCCCACTCTTCGACTTTTAGTCAGGTTTCCTGCATATTGATGCTGATGATGATGACGATGTTGGTCAGTATCATATTTATGGTAGAGTAAAATGTTTTTCTTTTTTTTCTCAACTTTTTAGTAGTAGTAGTATTTTTTACATATGTTTGTAGTGTGTAGTATATTTTACTTTTTTTCTACAGAGTTTTTGTGTCTGTTTCAGTCTGTTTTTTGGGTATATAAGAGTAACAGCACCCGGTAAAATGTTTCATATACAATACAAACTACTATATACGATGATACATAATACATACATATATACTAGATATACTATGTACGAGTATGTATTTTGTGCTCTGAAATTGTATTGCATTTATTCCTGGGTTTATACAGCAGTACAATGCCGATGCAAATAATAAACCGGAAGTTCACTAACGCATGAATGCTTGACCATCCATTCCTTTATCCACAATTCGTTTTATTGTTGTATTGTATTTACATGTAGTTGTTGGATATGAAGATAATCTGTATACATAAAGGCCTCTGTAGTATTTACACAATTTCCAGCAGCACGAAAAATTTAAAATGTTTGCATCACAAGTCCACTTTCTAATTAAACATGACTGTTTTTAGGAAATACTTTATTAATTATATCTCAAAGAAATAAATACTCAAGCTCGAGGTCATAAGTTTTTTAAAAATAGTTTTTATTTAATTAAATACATCCAATATTCCGCTATTATTTGAATATCATCATCAGGGATAGTTTAATTATTAAAAGAAAATCACAAAAATTTGATGGAGAGACTAAAAATTTTCAGTATTGAAAAAACGTAAAAAAATAATTTTTTTTCAAATCTTAAGCCTGTAACTCAGTGAATTTTTATCCGATCAACACACAAGAGGAAAACCCTATTTGTTCAGATGAATATTTTTTGAGATTTTTGGATATATCTAAAACAACTGCAGAAAAACACATATTTCGCGAATATCTCGACAACCCTTCTCGAGTGAAATAACTGAGTGCCATATTCGTGTTCAGCCGTGTGACGCAGTGTAATAAATAAAAAAACGTTTTAATGTCAAAAATCCATTTTACGAAGAAGTAAAACTTTTGTGTAAAAAGCAAGGTAGGCACCGTTACCGAAACCAGTACAGTTTAAATTGTATACCGGTATTGTTTCCGATAATGCTGATATTTAATACTAATTCTTTTTAAGTAAATATATTCTTATAAATCGCTTTTTTGCCATTTCTGCTTTTAATGCCTTAAAATAGATCACACAAATGGCTTGACAAGCACACACTTTGTTTCCGTTTTGTGTTCGCCAATAATTAACACAAGAATATTTCGTGCAAACATATAATTTTCCCAAGGTTTCGCCCAAATGGGCTAAATTCCCATTTCATAATATTGATAAACTGAAATTTATTGTTGAAGGTATAAGCTATTCCTATGCTCATTTCACTGGTTGCTTAGTCTAGATCGTCAGGAAACTTCATCCAAAGATTTTAGAAAAACTAAAGATATTAAACAAACAAAACTGTTAAGCGAATAAGAATTGTAAGCAACAGCTTTACTTGTAACATTATCAAAGCTTGAACAAAAAAACAACAATTAACAGTGAGTTTATCTGTTCTTACAGTCGCGACTACAATTGTTTATTAATTTTTTGAATCCCAAGAAAAACTTTGATAAAATTTTAATTTTTGCGTTGCTTTAAATGAATGCACACGACGAAGTGCTGCAGCAATTTTCTTCGCTATTTGTTTAAGCCAGTGTTCGAAAACAAACAGAACATTATTAAGAGTACGGCAAACATGTGATGGAAAACGATTTTGAAATCAATACGATTTAAAAGCGATAATATCGTCTTCAGTATCTTAAAAATTTATTTCTAATACATTTCCTCTGTTTTCCTGTATATATTATTTTAGATTCTTTATAATATATCGTCAGCTCATTATCGGTTTGGTAAATACGCTAAAAAGTAGTAGAGAAAAACAATAATGAAGTTTTACATGAAGGTTTCTGAAAATATACCCGATAGAATTTATTTGTACAGTAATTTTGACTTAGCTGCACAATCTCCTTTGCACGATTTTTTGTGCAGGTAAATCAAAAATGCAGCTATCTTAAATGTATTTAGCTGCCTTAATGTGCAGGTACGCAATTCTGGTTACCTGCTTAAAAGTGCAGCTAAAGTAAAGTGTTTGAAAGAAACAACGTTTTTAATCATAAATTGATAATAACAATGACGTTCAAACAACCTGTCGTCATTTGTTATGCATTTTTATAATGAACGATGTAGCCAAATTGATAACAATAAAGTAGGGAACGCTGCAGTACAACGTTAAGAATAGCGCTGCAATCTGTCAAAAGTTTAAAATGGCAGTTTCAAAGTATTGTCAACAGAATACGTAGTTGTAGAAGACGTTGCAGTTGAAGCACAAATTCGAAATTTTGAACTTTGTTGCGCTACAGAGCATTCGTCAGATTCAGATACTACTACAACTACTTAATTCTGTTCCAGGCCTAAGATTTGCTATTCCTTTCATTAATCGTGGTAAAGTTGCTGTAACCACAAACCATATGCATAAATGTAGGTAAATGCAAACATAATAATGATGCCAACTTGACAGCTTAAATTGGATATTTATGCGAAAAAGTGTGCAGCTAACTTTGATGTTTTATATTAAAATATTTTAAAACTGCCAAAAAAAATATGATAAATATGCAGGTATACAAAAGGCACGTAAAGAAGGATTTTGAAGAATAATTACAGAAAATATGTATTTTGGGCAGTTAAGTCAAAGTGCAGCTAACTTTGATTTTTTGTATGAAAATAATTTTAAAATGCCAAAAATTTTGGGCACTTATCTTAAATGTGCAGGTATAGAAAGTGCACTTAAAAAAGGGATTTGTATGGGATTTTAAAATATAATGACAAAAAAATAATAATTTTGTGCAGTTAAGTCAAAAGTGCACTTAAACAAAAGGCAGTTAAGTCCAAAATTACTGTATTTTCATTACTGCTTCTGCCATATGTTTTAAAGAAAAATTAACATTTTTTTGAAAGTTCATTAAAGAACATAGAAGTTAATAGCATTTTATTGAAAGTGAAAATTTTTTTTTTTAAAGTAGCTTTTTGTGCTGTATACTTACTGCTGTGTATTGATTTGTTTACATTTAATGTTGCTTTTGCTTTAAGTACTTTTTTTCTTACGGCAATGAAGCGAAGCATATATGAAATTTGTTTTGATTTGGCTTTAACTTTTTTTCTCTTTGAGATAATTCCCTAAGCTAATCCCGCGAAGCTCTACGCTTGTATGCAGAAAAGAAATCAGAGTTTCTGGCGGGAATTGAATCCGCAACCCCGGCGCTGTTGGACTTGCTCACTACCAGCTAGGCTACCGAGGAACTCAACTATTTTTTTTCTTACGGCAATGAAGCAAAGCAAGAGTTATATTTATTTTGTACGTTTTTGTATGAGACATTTTCTGCATTCGCTAAACAGTGGCATGTAGAGCAAAACAATACTTAATAAACATTAAAACAGTTGATATGGAGCAAAAACCATAAAAAATTTGGTGAAACCGGTTTTGGATTTATAAATGAGGTATTTTTAATATATTTACCCCATACCTAACTCAATTTTTTTAAAAATGGTCGGTAGGTCAAACTAATAATGAGCTGCCGATACGTTTATTAAAGACTTTACTTTAGAAATGGATTTTAAAATAGGTCGAAATAAATCACACCTGTTAAAAACAATCATTTTGAAAACGATCGTTTTTCATCACATACCTGAATGTATGTCTACTACTACAAATGTTCTCTTTTATAACGAAGAACAAAACATTCAGGTATGTGATGAAAAACGATCGTTTTTAACAGGTGTGATGAATAGAACAGAACACTAAAGAACAGTATATAATGTTTATTTTCAAACACTGGTCAGAAATTAATATTTTTGTCAAAAATGAATACTTGTGTCAAAAAGGGTTTTTGTGTACAAAATTGAGTTTTTGTTTTCAAAATAAGTTTCAGTGTCGAAAAGAATTTTTATGTCAAAATTGAAATTTTGTGACATGTATTAATATTTGTGCCAAGAATGGATTTTTGTGTCAAAAACCAATTTAAGGGTTAAAAATAAGTTTTCTTGTCAAAAATGAGAACTTCTATCAAAAATTTGTATTTGTGTCCTAAACATAGTTGGCGTTACAAAAACGTTTTTCTGTCCCCATAATCCAAGGAACATTTACACAAGGTATATGCACTAGAAAGAGCTATGAAGCCTGTCCCTTTTTATTTTGTATGTAATTTAATATATCTTCTAGACGTCAAATAAATTGATATTACGAAGATATGCATATAAAGTACATCAAAAAGGGACTGCTAGCTTAACTCCTCTTCTTATTAAATTACCCTTACAATATCAGAATTTTCGTCTAAAAAAACGAGGTTTTGTTTCGTAATCGGTTTTTTTGTTTTCTAAGACAATTTGTTTTTTTTTTTTTTTTTTTTTTGTCAAAAGCCAATTGATGCGTAAAAAATTTAAAGTTTTGCCGAAAATAAGTTTTTGTCAAAAAGTAATTTCAATTTTTGGGAATACAAAATTTTAATTTCAAAAGATTTTGTTATTCGTGCTTAATTCCCAGTTTTTATTATTGATAAAAACACTTGAAATTTATTGTTGATGGGATAAGCTATTCCTATGCGCATTTCACTGGTTGCTTAGGCCAGATCATCAGGAAACTTCATCCATAAAGATTTTAGAAAAACTAAAGATATTAAACCAAATAAAACTGTTAAGCGTATAAGACTTATAGCAATCTTTATGGATGAAGTTTCCTGATGATCTGGCCTAAGCAACCAGAGAAATGCGCATAGGAATAGCTTATCCCATCAACAATAAATTTCAAGTGTTTTTATCAATAATAAAAACTGGGAATTAAGCACGAATAACAAAATCTTTTGAAAATAAGTTTTTGTGTCAAAAATTAGTTAGAAATGAGTTTTAATGGGAAACGTGTATGAAAATAATAAAAATCCCTTACCCGACTTTTATGGCCGTACTTTGCATACAAAGAAAATACAACCATTTATTCCGAAAAGATCTCACCATATCCAGGACTTAGCTCCCTGGGGTCAACTAGTTCCCATTATGCAAGACACCTTTTTAATATAAGTATGTATCTTGCAATTTTAAGACTCTGACAAGTTTAGCTGCAAAAGTGTTTTTTTGTCCAAAAAATTCTTCAAGAGATAGATGCTTCTCAAGTTGCACAGTTGGGGATTGCAGCCCAGGGATTTATTGCTGCGTAAAATTTCTTACCTTAAAAATAAATTCTATAAGACTTTATTTCGAACTCTTATTCCATTTTAAATACAAAGGCTTAATTACGGCATTAACGATCGAAATTACAATACAATTCAATATTATTTTACACTAATCATCAATTTCCGAAGATGTTAATATCTTCTCCAAACAAATATCTACATACGGCTAAAAATCAACATCTTTTCAAGATGTTCCCATCTCATTTTAATCCATTATAGAGCTTTCGATTACAAAAAAACCAGCCTCAATACTTGCAACGCGAAATCAGATATCTTCAGTAAAATTGTATGGCGATTCTTGTCGTAGAATATATTAAGCCTCTGACACTCATTTTAAGTGGCACTGTAGGGAGTTAAAATGTTTGACGAATATTTTATGCATCAAATTTCACTAGGGGTCTTCTAAGACCAAAAAATCGTGCAATGTATGATAAACTGATATTCAAAAAATTTAAAATTTTCAAGGCCCGAAATTTTCATAAACCGTTTTACATACATTGCACGATCTTTTGGTCTAAGAAGACCCCTAGTAAAATTTGATGCAGAAAATATTCTTGGAATATTTTAACCCTCTAAAGTGCCGCTTTAGTATACTTCTGTAGGAAAGTTAAAAATGGACAAAAATTACCCCTTAAAATGGATGTTACAGGATTAATATATTCTAAGAAAAGAATCGCCATACAATTTTACTGAAGACCTCTTAAATAGTGTATTTTTTTTTTGACTTACACTTAACGCCTTTTCAAAAAATTCAAAAATGTTAGGGGCCGATATTTCGGAAACCCGAGCTATCTTTTCAAAAACTCTTCGGCAGACTTGCTCTACCAGTAGTCTAGTTTCATTTTGTAGTGGTGTGGTGGTCGTCTGTTTGTTAAACAGACAGACTTAGGCCCGTTTTCACGACTTAACGATAGCTAAATGTAGGAAGTTATCGAACAGATAATGAGTTTTTAATTATCACAAGTTCCCTTTAATCTAAAAGTGAAGGATAAGCTAAAGAGAGGAACGTTCTACCTTTAACTTTTGTCGTAAGGTTTAGATTTGAGATTCACATATTTATTATATATGGCAACTCCAATTATATAAATTTGTAAATGTAAAAAAGTACGTTGTTGCAAGTTCGTATTTTTATTTTGGCAAAATATTAGGTATTTTCTTTAGTATTGCCACATTTTTAAAAGTGTTAAGTTTATTTTATACAGTAGTTGTGAAAACGAAAAATAGTTGCAGGTAACTTTATTCCTCACTAATGCTAAAGGTACCCTTAACTATTTGGAACTTTATAGGTAAGTCGTGAAAACGGGCCTTAAACTTTAAAACACAGAGTGGCCAGATTGCCAGCGGCGCTGGTATGCCCGCGTTTAGCTCGGCTGAAGCTTGCTGGATGGGATGGTTCTTGCCGGCAACCTGGACCATGGACACACACACTACCACAAAAAATCATACCAGCTAATGTTGTAATTCATTACATATCAGGGGCTTAAAGTAGTCCTGCATCTCCCTACCGGTCATACCTACACACAAAGTTTTCCCTTTTTTGCACTGTTTTATTTTTTGTTTAATATATTTAATATTTTTAAACAAATTGAATTTTAGCTTTTTTTTACTAAAGCAAAAAAGTGTTTTTTTTTTTGAATTTTTTTTTATTTTCAAAACCGTTAAATTTTTTAAGGTAAATGTTAAATGTAAACAATATAAATAAGTGTTTCACATTTTCTAAATCTTTGATGGTAGCTGTTGATCAGTGTAATAAGTCTATAAGTTCAAATTTCAATCGATATCGAAAAGGTTCTTAGAAAAAATTTATATATTTACTCGTACTTTCTCTAGTCCAGTTTTTGGTCAATATCATCATTTTTGTTTTTTTTTTTTTTTGTCATTTGAATTTTCTTTTTTTCACTTTTGGGATATATAAAAAATCTTTAATTTTGGTTTTTTCTTTATTCTCTTATTCAAAATAACAAGTGTTTAAAGTAAAAAATTGAGGAATAGGTGTAATTAGCATATACATATATGAATATTTCAAGTACCTAGACTATCCAACCAAATACACTCATAAGTACTGCAACAAATGCCACTGACCGATAAATCGCAACAAGACAGAAGGGAATGAAATTAAAAAAAAAATTGAAAAAAAATTTTCGGTATAATGAAATTATTCATATTGTAGTTTCTGTCTGTTGCACTAGCCCGAGTATATAGCAAAAAAAATGCATGTATATTTAAACATACACACAGAAGCATTTATGCATCACACAAGTACGTATGTATAAGCCTAAATTGTAAGCACCCAAGCTTATGCTTTGTGTTCTAAGGGTTTATAGAGCCCCAAAATATGCAATACTATTTATGTATGCGTATATAGAATGCCTTCGGACTGCATGTCTGTTGTATGAGATCAATAAAAAGTTTTTTTTTCACGTTTAAGCCAAAATTTCGGGTGTTGTAAATAATGCGTATGAGTGTGTTCGTAACTACATATACATACATATCCATAGATAGACAAGAGTGCCAGGATTTGGTTATGTAGTAAATTGTATTTAGTTATATGCAGTACATGAATGGTATGTCTTGTATTTACGAAATATTTCCAAAATATGTCTGTAAATTTCTGTTAAAACTGTCCATATAACAACACATGACCATATCCATGTATGGGAATTATATATAGGCATATATAACTGTGTCTGTGCGTGTGTGTTTATGTGTATGTGTGAAATAAAAATTTTACTATGCGTATTGTACTACTAGTACTACTATTTTTACTACACGAGCCGGTGAATTGTTTGGTATGTGTTTCGATGTGTATGTACATATATGTACTTGCTTATGTACATATTAACAGATATACGAGTATGAATTTGGTTAAACTTGATGTTTTTGCACATCAGTAGTTACGTTTATGTTCCGGATTATTTACACGTTTTACTTATAGTAAAAAAATTATTGTTATCATGTGGCACATGTGTATCAGAAAATCGTTTCATTATTGACCAATTTTTAAGACCACATATGACGTTGATTCTGTTAACATTTTGATAGTTGACTAAAGTTTATTGAATAATAAATAAAGTGAAAAAATTTTAAATTAAATAATTTTCAAGTAATAAAGGTCTACAGTAAAACCTCCTATAAACGGACTCTTACCGCCGCGGTTGTTGTTGTAGCAGCGAGACCCGCAAAACAGGTAATGCTGAGTTGACAATTCTTGGTCGTTGAACTCAGAAACATATTGTTCTTAGAGCCGATTGTCATGGGCAGGCACGGTCGCGGTTTTTTTCTTTGGTTATGAGAGATGTCCGCCTATAAGAGAGGTACACATTAATTATTTTAAATATTTTTTCTTTTAATTAGTATTGTGGTTATTTTGTTGAACTATTTATGGTTTTCAATCCAAATTTTTAATATTTTTAATAAGGCTTAAGCTCATCAAATTTAATTTTCATTAAATTATTTTTATGAAGAAAGGAATTTTACAACATGAAAATTAATTAAAATTGTTCTTGATAATCTTTCATTCTTGACCGTGGCCGGCAGGTTACCATGACATGTTTCGATCGCAACCACTCGATCTCCTCAGATGGATTTGCCGTCTTACACTCGCAGCCATCGACAACTTTTTTCTTTTATAATCATACACTTCATTAAAGCAAGGGTAGATCATTTAGTCTATTGTGGTTGAAAAAATGTATTTAGAGTAGACTCTTACTTAGATCGGTTCAATTTGAGCTGTTGAGTTTCAAAATGTTTTTTACATGTTGAAAATTTCTTCAAATATTTCTACATTCATCTCGTCTTTAGAGTCTTCAGACTGACTAATCTCCAACATTACGCTTGGCTTCAACATTTTAATACAGTCAGACGTTCTTTTAAATTTGCCTACGTTGCAAGTTGTATATCCCTAGGGGAAAGAAAACTAACATTAAACTTGTCACGTGGCAGTTTTTAAGAGGTAGGGACCGGTTCTAGCTCTACAGCTATAAACGTACAAAGGCGACTTGTCACTTTAACATGGTGATAACCAAGGAGGGGGATAATTGGCATATATTTAACACTTTATAACAGGTCACAGAAATAAAATTAACGGACATATTTTATTTCGTTTAAAATAATGCCTGTCCTAGATATTGTCCCGAGGGAACCATGTTAATATGATAGGTTTCCTTCATATAAAGTAATAGAACTAGATATAATTTTCCACTACCCGCTCAAAATCCATAACTAGTTTTGTGACAACACATTATCACCAGTTCAGTTGTACTTATGTCTTGTTTTCACCTATCACAATTCGTTCCTGCTAATTATAAAATTGTATTTACTGGTCACGGGGTAAGTGCTTTAAGAACAATTGACACAGGGATCCTCCTCGGCATCAAAATCCGAAAGATTATAACTATTTGATGAAAATACAGCTTTCAGAAAGTTACGATCTAAACAAACACCATTTCACCATTTTAATTGGCAGTTACACAAATATAAACCAGAATTGCAAAAGGAATAACTTCTTACAAAACTGGTTTCCGAAAAATCGTAAATTTAATTGGCAGACATTGTATATGGGTAATTTCATGTCAAATCGACCAAGAGTGGGACACGACCTCTTTCGATTTTAATGAAATTTGGTGAGAAGGTTCCTTTTATCCTATGCTCCTAGATAGGTCAAATGTATGACCAACCACACTTTATTATTTATTGCAGAATTTCGGTTTTTTAAATTTTAAACTAAACCGTTTTTGAGTTACGCGAATATATGCAGTGCAACCTCCCACATTTTCGAAATAACGGTATATCTTGAAAACAAGAGCTAACCTAAAAAAACGGTTAGCACCGCTGGATTCAGCGTGCCCGAATTAGGTTAAAACGCTAAGTGCCAGGCTTGTCTGTTTGCAACTAGCACAGTGTACTTATTGCTCAAAATAACAATATTAAAATTCATTTTTAGAATTATTTTTTAAAGGTTGCAAAAGAAAAAAAATCATAACTTACAAAAGAACAAAAAACACCTCTTCAAAGTTTCAGGATTATAAGAGAACAATTTGTGATATTATATAAAAAAAATCAGCCAAATAAAAAAATAGATTTTTGACTTAGTCCGTTTTTAAAATTTAATATTTTGCAGATATTTTTAAATTTGTTTTCGTTCATATATGTTCCCTATAGGATAAAAGAAACCTTCTCACCAAATTTCATTAAAATCCCACTCTTGGTCGATTTGACATGGAATAACCCATATTTGTTTGTTGGAAAAATAACACAATCAGCCTAATTATGAATAAAAATTCCCCGGGAGTTTTCTCCCTTCTCCCATTTTTCCTATGTTAATTCAAAACTCCCGGGGAATTTTTATTCATAATTGGGCTGAATAAGAATTTTATATCCGCAAAATTTCAACTTTTGCTTGGCGATATGTTAAAAATCACAAAGTTTGAAGGGAGATTGAAAAATTGTGATCGCTTTACGGCGGTCATGATTTTTTAAGTAAAAAGGTTGTTTCGCAACCCTTTTATTGTGAAATTTTCATTTATTATTCCATTTATGCATGATTTAATTGTTATTTAAACCACAATAGTCGTAAATTTATCGAGCGAGCATTTTACTTATCAGACTTATGCAATAATTAATTTGTTTAACCAGCAATAGTTTTATTAAGAGACGACAATTGATTCGTTAAAAATAAAAAATTAAATCCTAAAAATATATTAATTAAAAGATTTAAAAAAACGTCAAAAGGAATTAGTTTTAATTGCCTAATAAAAAAACGACTTCCCGATTAATCGTAAAAACTTTCTCTTAACAAAATTTTTTTCAAATAAAAACACATGTGCATAATTTACTAAAGTTATTTAAAAAACTTAATTTTATCGGTTTTATTTTCGATTACCTAAACCGGTTTTGCGATTAATCGCAAAAATTTTAAATTTTTGTTTTGGGTTTTCTAATTATAAAACAATGCAATTTATATTTAATTTAAGAATGGTTAAACAATATTTGTTAATATTTTAACATGTTATACAAAACGGGTATTGCGAGTAATTATTAAAGTTTTTGATTGAGGCGGTAACCGCAATACTTATTATTAATAAGTGGTTTATTTCAAATAAAAATATAGGGTTTCCAATTAATTGTAAACAAAGGATTTTTCATTCGGCCTTTTATGCCAAATTTTCTTTGAACTAATTTTATTTAATTACATTAAAACTAATTTTTTTTAACGATTTTTTTAATTAAAAACCAAATCGGGGTTTTCTTAAAATTCTTTAACCGGGTTTTTGATTGCTTATAAAAATTTATTTAAAAAAATTTAATGTAAATTATATTTGTATACAATAAACAACACAGATTTTTTTAGATTGCCTTATTTTCATTAAAAACCCGGATTTCCGATTATTCGATTAATGTATTCCTTTACCATTTAATTGAATATAAAAAAAAACGAAAACTTCAATTTTATAAGAAGACAAACTATGTTTTAAATACATTTGTAATTTATAAGGTTTTAAAATATATGCACTTTAATTTTTAAAAGGTTCTTAATTTAATCGGTTTTATTTTCGAATGCCAAAACTTAATTGAATCGGTTTTATTTTTCGAATGCCAAAACCGAGTTTCGAGATTACCAGAAATAAAATACATTCATCTTTATTGTTAAATATTTTTAATATAGGATCAGTATAAAATATGGTTTATTATTTAAAAAAAAAAAATTTTAATTATTTCGAAAGCGGCTTTTTCCGAGTACAAAACCGTGTTTTCTATTATGTGAAAAATATTACGATTTTAGCTCGTTTTCGTTATTTGAAATAGTATAAAAATTTTTTTTCGTTAAAAACAACATAAAAACATTAAATTATATCGGTTTTTTTTTTTAAATAAAACTGAAGCAGGTTTCTCGATTAATCGTTTTGATAACACTTTTTTCTTAAGATTTTTTTAACAACGTTTATCATTTTCTAAATAAGATTTTTGACCAAAATTTACTTTGAACAACTGAATAATTTATATAACACAAAAAACCGATAACCGAATAATCGTGTGTAAAACAAAGTTAGCCGCACCTTAATTTTTTATTTATTTTTTTTAGAAAAATATTGTGTTAAATTAACTATTTTTTTATTAATATACATAATATTATTTTTATTAATAAGTACACAGAAAAAATTATTTTTCCAATTCAAACAAAAAATTTGTAGAATCAAAACATTTTTTGTCTGAAATCGGTCCTACAAACAAATTCGCATATTCAAACAATTTATTTGCATTTCGTTTATTGAAAAAAACACTGATTTTTTCAAACAAATAATTTAACTGAATCAAACAAATAGTTTACTGAAAATCATATAAATTTCAAACAAATAATTTTGCTGAATCAAACAAAAAAGTTTTTGCACAAGCAATGACGCGCACACAAGCAAGCACTGTAGAAGTAGATGAAGGCAGAGCAGAGCGGCGCCGGCTGGCTTTGAGACACATTTTTTTGTTGGAATAATTTTTGCACCAAGTCTTGTTTGTTCACACAATGTTTTTCTTCTTCACTCACTGTTCTGTATCCTTTCCTTGGCAGCAGACCGACTCGACATGTTTTTCGTCATCATTTTATTTCTTTTATTTGATGTAGGTATTTAACTAAACATTTTTGAAAAATTGAATACGGGATTTTGTTTTTCATTCTTTTTTACCAACTTTGAAACCAACAAAAAATTTATTTTGTTTCTTCTAATGTTGTTGTTGTTTAAAAAGAGTGAAACGTTTATTACCTATTATTGTTTTTGTTGTTTTTTACTACAAACCTCGCCACAATATTTTATCATCTTTCTTATAGTTGTACCTTTTCAAAGCGTCCAAAAATAGACTATGTGTTTTTTTTTTTGTTGTTCTTATATGTCACACAAAGAAGTGCTGCTTACGGTCAAATAAAAAAATGCAAAAACACGACAACAATAAAGAGCGTTAAATATTTCATACAAAATTATGAAAACTAGAAGCCAATAACGCGTTTCTTATATTTTTTAATAGTTGTCAACATTTCTGTTGGCTAAAATAAAAATCAAACAAAAATATTAATTGAATCAGTAAAAAAATTTGTAGAAATTAAAAAAAATTTCAAACAAGCGTTTGTTTGAAAATAATTCAGCAATAATTTTTTCTGTGTACTTTAAACCAGTAAATGATTAATCGAATCGCTTAAGCAGATTTTTTTGTTTTATAAAAACTTAATTTTCAAGTTTTCATTATGTATTAAAAAAAAGATAATTTTAGTTCTTTATCTATTGTTATTTTAAAGAGAAATCAAAATAATATTCGTTAAAACTAACAAAAAAACAAGAATTTTAATCGGTTTTTTTGTTTTAATAAAAATCCGGTTATCGATTATTCGTTATATGATAATTTGTTAAATAATTTGTCTGAAAGCAAATTCTTGCATTTTAGAAAGAAAATATTATGCTAATTAAAAACTCATATTTTTATAATTTTTATAAGCCGTTAAGCTGGTCCTCGAATAATCGTTAATAAAACAAACGCAACTTCATAAAAAACATTTTTTAAGAAAATAATTTATTAAATAACCCATAACGAAACAAACAACATGATGTAATCGTTTGAACTACCGAATAAAAAACCAATTTAACGATTAATCATACAATTTTATTTTAATTTTTATATTTAAAAAAAAACAGCTTTAAATCTATATTTCTCTTATTTCTGATTTAATCTAAATATCCATCAGCAATCATTTCAATCTCCAGAATATTTCCTGACAAGCTTTCAAAACAAAAGTTCATTTAAATATTTTTACATCAGCAGCAACCCCACCCCTGTTCTTTACACTTGAAGTAAAAAACAAAAAAAGAAAAGATAAGGCCAGATACGTGGTAGTGAAACACGTAAAAGAAGACTAATTAAAATGATATAAAAATATCGTACACGTGCTTTTAACTGGAAAAGAAACAAAGGACGGACAGAATTCCTGTTTGGTTATTAGTGTAGCCCAAGAAGAATACAAATGATAAAGGAATATTTGTATTTCAGACAAAGAATACCAAAGAAAATAATTGGAAAGAAGTAAGTAAGCGAATTTATAAGAAAAGTGTAAACAACAAAAAAAAAAGAGTAAAAATAAAATGTATTCAAAAGGATAGAAAAAAGTCCTGAATAAATACAGCAAACAACAAATCATGTTAATAAAAGGAATGAAGACAATGGCATAATAAACAAATAAAGACGAGAAAAATAATTAATATTAAAATGCAAACAGCACAATTTTCTGTATAAATCTGAGGGATTTACACAAGACAATGTAAGTAATTATGGGTATTTAAAGGAAAAATGTAAATATTTAACATTTAAATGGGAACAGATTGCTTTTATACAAAATCAGCCATAGGCTGATTCAGTCATCAGTTCACGGGAGGGGTGGTGGGTTTGTGCGTCACATATTGAAGTCGGTATAGTATCCAAGCACAGATTATGGATTTAAACTACCGGTGCTCCACAAGCCCAGGTTGGTTCACGAACTAACACACCACACCCCACTTTTTTAAGCCGAGTAAAACCGGAGTTTACGAATCTTATCGCTAATACTATTGAAAAGTTTAAAAAAATAAAATAATTTAAAAGAATTCCTTTGTTATTTATGATACAAAGATTTCAAATAATCGCTTTAAAAATGCTTAAAAATCATTTCATTAAATCTGTAGTCAAATAAATATTTAGCAATGGAAATTTTTTTTAATAAATTAGTTTGAAGACAAACGATTAATCGTAGAAAAAAAAATTCGCAAAGCATTTTTCTCTTTAAAGTAATAATTAAATGTGCTTTAGAGAATCAGCCAAAAATATTTTATCCAAAAACCCGGGTTTTGGAATAATCGTTTTTTAAGATACTTAATTCAGCAATAGTCTTTAAATTTATTGTCCAATAGTTATTAAAGTATAAAGGTTATTCAAAGTCAACAAGAATTTGTGAAAAATTAATGGAGGAAAAACCCGGGTTTCAAAATAATCGTTTGAAAAATACATACAAACCAAAATGTTTTTAATTAAATTTGCCTATTATTATAGACATAACGCATTTAAGTAATGAAAATTATTATTAACAATGAAATTTAATTGGTTTGCGAAAAAAATTTGAAATTGCAAAAACCCGGGTTTGGCGATTAATCGGTAAAAATTTATTGTTAATCAACGTTTTTCTCTTAAATTGTAACCAAATAGCTATAAAAGAATGCATAAAAAAAATAAAAAAAAGTTTTAATTAAACTTAAATATATTTAATACAAAAAACCGGGTTTCCGGATAATCGAATATGCTTACAAAATAAAATTATTCTAAGCAACTCATCACTAAAGAATGTTAGTAACTTAAAGTAAAAAAACAGAGAATGTATATTTATTCAAGCCCGACCATTTAATACTAGTTAGAGTTGTTCCAGTGAACGATTCCCTAAAAGGAACGGTGCGGACTTGTTCAATAGTTCCTTTTTAATCGTCCCTCGTTCCGCAATTGAAATCCGTTGAATCATCACATATGTTTCTGTAGGTTAATTTTTTGTGTGTTGATCAGTGTTGCCGACTTTTGTGTATTTAGATTATGACACTAGGGATGCAACATCGCTCGGAAAAACATCGATGTTTGAAGACATCGATGTTTTCACGATAAGCATCGATGTCAAAAAACATCGGTAAAAAACACGATACATCGATGTTTATCATCGATGTTGAAACCTACTTTGCAATTATACTTACGGGCTGTTTCAATTCTTCTTTGCTACTGAAAATCTTAATGCCCAACTATAATATACATATGCTTGAATAAGCTTTTGTCAAAAATTAACAAAAAGCCTGTCAAATGCATTCAAAAACACCAAAACAAAGTGCAATTAGTTTCGCATTTTGCTTAAGCAAATGACAGATTCATAAAATTAATCAAAAAGTTTCCATAAGTGCAATATGGTTTGACAAATATGATTTTTATGTATTCGCACAGTTGCTTGAGCCAACTTAAGCAACTTAATACATACATATACATAGTTATGTAATGCACAGTATGCATGCATGTACATACACACATAAGTACTTTGTATGGTTATCAGGGGTGTGCTGGAAAACGGAAACGTAAAACGCAAGAATTTGGGAGGTCGTTTTTAATACACTTTTAATAAAATATTTTTAATTTTTGTTTTAAAATTCTGTTTAATAGAGTAATATTTATATAATATTTGTCCTAAAATTCTTATATTACAGAAATTTTATTAAAAACCGACATTTCAAATTCTTGCGTTTAACGTATGCTTTGAAAAACACTTTTTTATATTTTTAAATAAAAGGTTTAATTGAAAAATAAAAATTAAAATTGCTAAAAATATTATAAAAAATATTAAATTAATGAAAATATTAAATGGACGATGTCGATGTTTTTTAGTTTTGACGACGATGTATCGCCGATGTATCGTAAATCAAAACATCGATATTAACATCGATGTTTATGAACGATATATCGATGTTTTCTAAACATCGATGTATCGTTTGCATCCCTATATGACACACAAAAAATTTCTAATTAAATCAATTACTGATGTGATTCAAAGCAATATATTTTAGCAATATACCACTCGTTCACTACCAGCAGCGGCATTACGCGCAGATTGAAACAGGATTAAAACAGTTATTATTTTTTACAAACATTTAAGAAATTATATAATTATTATTAATGTAGTCGTTACGCCACAACATGACAACAAACAATAACAAATATTTGTTTATTGACGTTTTTACGAACGACAAAGAAGTTTTATCGTTCCTCGTTCATTCATTGTTCAAAGTAAAAAACAGGAACGATGAACGAAAGGAACGACCTATTTCCTTTGATCTAACGGATCGGTCGGAACGATTCCACAACAGGAACGATTTTGCCCAACTCTATTTAATACCCTACACCACAGTCTTTTTCTAGAGTGTGCTCTATTAGAAACACATGGGCAGTCATGGATCCGCCAAGACCATATTATTTAATTCAAATGTTAAAATTATGAATTCATTTTTGATATTTTTAGTTAGGCTTGAGTTCATTAAATTTAATTTTCATTAAATTATTTTTACTTAAGGAAGGAGTTTTTACAACATGAAATTTATTGATAATATTTATTCTTGGCTGAGCTAGGGATCGAACTCGGGTTGAATTTACATGTTTCAAGAATCGCCACATTCTTTCACATTCTCTGCACCACTGCGGTGCCTGCCAGCCAACAGTCAAACATCAATCTTTAACCAGTGGTAGTGGTTATTTTATTATATATCCCCAGCTCAGCCAAGAATAAAAATTATCAATAAATTTTAATAAATTTCATCAAATTATCTTCAATATTGCTACCTGTACTTTGAGCACAAGGTAACATGGACAGGCAGCCAGCCAGACGGACGGACAACGTTAAACCGGCTCAGAAAGTGATTCTAGTCGATCGGTATACTCGATAGTCGGTCCAGGACCAATATGTTAAGGTGTTACATACATCAGCAAAATTTCACAATACCCTCTCCACTATTGTGGTGTTACATTCACATGCATACAAATTTTTAAGGTATAATTAAATAATTAAAATTTTTTTTAAAGTATTATTTCATCCAGTTAATATTTGTTGCCAGCAGTAACAAATCTTAATAAGCCATTGTCCTTGAGCTAAATAAAAGTTAATACTCCATGTTGCCATGTGTAAAAAAGAAAACAATTCTAATTGTTCAAAAATAAAAAAAAGGAAAGGTAACAGTACCCTGAACAAAAATCAGCTTTCTACTTAATTTATGATGCTGTTTTTTTTACACAAAACCCTTTTTACACAAATATTCAAGTAATTTTTTTTATTACTTAACGAAATTTTGCAACTACTACAATGGTCGTATCCCCGAAAAAAAGTGAGCAACAACAACTATAAAAATCTTAATTGTTGCAAAGTTTTTTTTGTTTTAAGTTTTTGTTGCTTTTTTAAATATTTGCCTGAATAAAAGTTCCTTGCCCTATACCAATACAAAACAAGTAAACACTCACCTTCACATACGGACCGATACACACACAAGCTCAAATTTACATTAATGAATAACAAAACTTGTACATTCATGCTCGCTTACGCCCAACCCACCCGCCCACCCGCCCATTCGAAAACTTTCATATTCTGTGCATAAAAATGCACAAGGAGAATCAGAATAAATAGCAAAATAAAAATACTATACAAAGAGAAGAGTTATAAGGCAATACAGAAAAAACTCATACTCCTTCCTACTCTTCTTCAGTAGAAAACATTCTCATGCACACACACATACGCAAGCACACTCACGTAGATTTATGCAGGAGCTTATAAACAGGGATGGGAAGCACAAATTTGACAAATTTATAAATATGTAACTTAATGCGAATCTGTTCGAATTAACTTTTTATCAGAGATAACTAGAGGATTACACGATCAAATTTTGACTTTCAAGTTTTAAAACACTCACACTTTTTTACCAATACACTCACAGAAAAAAATTTTGCACCAGTAAAAGCATTAATCAAAAATAAAATCAGTTGTAATTAAAAATATAATCAAGTGAATTAAACGTTTAATCAAGTGAATTAAACTTTTAATCAAGTGTTTTTAGCGATTAATTGACAATATTAATTTGCAACAGTAAACAAATTAGTAATATCAATTAAACGTTTAATTCACTTGACATAATTTTTAATTAAAACAGATTTTATTTTTGATTAATGCTTTTACTGTTGCAAAATTTTTTTCTGTGCTCATACATTTAAAATTTGAAATGCACTTGTCTTTGAAATTATCCTTCAAGTTAAGTGTTTCAAGTTACGTTCAAGAAAACAGCTTATAACAAGTTAAGTGAGCAAATTTTTCGTTTGTCTTTATAAATTGTTTTCTTGATGTCATCTTGAAAGAAAATTGCTAAAAATTAAGTGCAGCCTACGTCACATCTTTTAATTTTTGGAAATTTTAACAAACGGTATATGTAAACTAGTGCTGGGATACTATCGATATTTTCTACTTCGAAATTTATCGATAGTTAAGATTTTACTATCGATATATCGATATTACCATCGACTCAATGTTTGTACTTGTGCTGGAAACCTTTAACTAGTTTTTATCAGGCTACAGTTCGTTGTTTTTATCACTTTATTGAACGTATGAGACGTATGTGTATACGCAGGTTATTTCAGATGACAGTGTTTTAAAAATTTATAAGTACCTTTTTTAAGGAACCGAAGTAGCAGGGACTGACTATAAGATATTATTTTGCAACTTTAAATAATTTGCTAAATGGGTTTTGATTCTCAACCCAAAAAGGTAATCAATCTAGCGGACTTATCCTCTAATGGTCGTTCATTGTTTTGTCCCATGCATCATGCAATTGCATTTGGATTTGCATTTTTTTTTTTTACAACATTAGAAAAATATTTGACATTTTAGTTCCTATATAAACATGTACAAATTTCGACTTAAAGGCCTTTAATTAGCAGTAAAAAGCACAGCTAAGCAATCCATACCACTTGCTATTCCTGTTGTTTGTATTCATTGCTGTAATTCAGCGCGAATTAATAATAGCAATTAAAAATTTGCGGCAAAAAACTGTGTGTGTATAGCTGGTGTTAGATGTCTTCATAGCTGTATTTTAAATAATAATAATATCGATATTGCTATTTTTTCTATCGATAGTTTCCCAGCACTAATATAAACGACTAATGAAAAAACTAATATACAAATTTAAAGAAAAATTTTAAGTTAGAACACAAAAACCGAGTTTTGTTACAGCACAAGGGGTGCCATTTATGTTTTGAGTCTAAGACAGGTTCAAACGTTTAAAATGAACAGCATGGTCCACGATCGTTCGATTGCATTTTCAACTACAAACAGCTGATTTGCGCCCCACTTACAATTCCGATCGACAATGTAAGCAAACGATAATGTTACAGTTTCCATACAAATTTGCGGCGTTCTAAAAAATATTATGCAACCACAAATGTCAAAATCTGTCACTTGTGTTGCGATGCCGACAGAGGCGTTTTGTTAAAATATTAAACGAAATTTTTTTACACTAAGGCTGGGTATTTAAGATCTCAGTTAAACTATGTTTAGTTAATCTGAAAACCGCCAATAGCAAGTTTGTATTCAAAATTTTGAAGGAACAGCTTAGTTTTGCTAAAAATGCTGGTCAATGAAATAATAAAAAAATAATTAGAATTGTAGTTATTTTGTTGAACTGTTTATGGTTTTTAATCCAAATTTTGATATTTTAATTTGGCTAAAATTCATTAAAAATAACTTTGATCATTAAATTTAATTTTTATTAAATTATTTTAATGAAGAAAGGAATTTTACAACATGAAACTAATTAAAATTTATTGATAATTTTTCATTCTTGACTGAGCTGGGAACCGACCCAGTGCCCATGTTCTGTAACGCTCGCGTCGAGAAAATTTACCATTTAAACGTGAGAAATTAAAGAAAAATACCATAAATTAAAACAAACAACTTTTTTTCTCACTTAACTGCGTCTGTAACATTTTTGGCAAATTACTCGCCAATTAACAGAAAAATTGTGTCTGTAAAATTTATGTGAGAAAGTGCCCGCTTTGAACTGAAAAATAAACTACAGAATAAAAACGGGACAAGAAAAAAATTTAACACATAAAAATATATTAAAAATGCAAAGAAAACTAATAATAATATTTTGTTCTTGGCACATTTTTTGATTGTTTAATTATTTGCTTTTAAAACATTAAAGTCGCACTTTACATTATTTGGTATAGCCGACGCTTGTGTTTTCGCCACCGTCGTTGAAAATTGTTAAATTTTGGTCGCCGTCAACGATATGTACGACTGGCATTCTCAACGTCTGCAATGTCACATCGGATTCGAATGCAATGTTATGACATTTAAAACGTAACGACGTTATCTCTTGTGATAGTTTTCGACATGAGTTACCGATACACTTTTTACTCATTTTTCGAGAAACGATGGAATATTTTATTTCACATCTTTTCGATGAGAGAAGTTCTCACTAAAGTTACAGAACATGGGTACAGGTTTTAGCCTGATTAAAATATCTAAATAATAAAAAAAAACATCACATTTCTCCGGAAAAATTCTTGGTACAATAGGTAACGGATATACGAATTTAAAAAAAACACGAAAATGTTTCTTATAACCGCTTTTTTCTTTTAAGCAATTATTTTTAATAAGAAATTAGTTTCTTTTAACATTTTTTACTCTACCATACACGGAGAGAAGTTCATTTTCTAAAGTAATCAATTTCGTTTCTTAAAGCAAGAAAATCCAAAATCTTAAAATAATTTCTCGATTTTAACTTATTTTGTTTATATTTAGTAAAATTTTCTTAAATAATAAAACAATTTGCTTATATATTTAGAATAAGTAATTTTTAGTTCAACCCATATTTAGTAAATAATTATTTCCGTGTAAGAAAACCAAAACTTTTGGTTTAAAACGTGCATTAAAATTTAACACTAAGTTGTCTATTTTGTACAAACGTAAGGAAATACATTTTTGCCGTTTAAAAAAAAATTATTATAAAAAATATTTTTATTATTGGCGTATGGCAAATATTTCTTGCATCAATTTTTTTTTTTTTTTTTTTAAAGTTTCTTATACAGAATAATGTTTATATTGACACATATGAAAAAATACACGGTGCTTTTGAAATACTTTCTTAAATGCGTATTTTTTGTCTTTAATGAGATGTTCTTACATCCGTTATCTACTGTATAATGCATTTACTTGTGGCCGGAGTTCGTTAAGAGACAAAAGGTCGTACATAATCTATTGTTGTGCCAAAAATAAAAAAATTTAAAATCTGCGAAAAATGACATATTCTGTGGTAGAAGTCGACTTCCAGAAGTTGCAAACTTTCAAAAGTTACTTTCAGAAGTTATGTGTAAACACCTGTTTGTTATTTGCTGGAAGTAACCTGCACGACTTCCCGCCACTACAAGTGTTTTGAAAACTTGCAGAAGTTTATGAAAATGGATGGGAGTAAATTCGTTTGGAGTACTGAAAAAATACTTGTTTTAATTGAAAAACAAGAAAATTACCCTGAATTGTGGGACACGTCATCAAAAGACTATAAAAACAAAATTAAAAAACAAAACGCTTTAAAGGAAATATCCAATGACATAGACGTGCCTGAAGAAGAGGTTAAAAGGAAATTGCACAACCTCCGAACGCAGTTTGGTCAAGAAATAAGAAAGGAAAGGACAAAAAAAAAGCGGCCATGGCACTGAAGATGTATATGAAAGCAAGTGGGACTTTTATAATGCCTTGAAATACATGATGTCAACTTATGTATGTACCCAAACACATCTTTTTGTTTCTTTTTTTTAACTTGCTTTTTCTTTTTAATTATATATGCTGCAATTGCAGCTGCCAATCTTATTTGGCCACAAGACATTTTCACACTGTCATATTTAAAAAACAAACTACAGGAAGTTGTTTTCACATTATTATGTGTAAACACTCCTGCATTTTCTTGCGCAAGTTCGTCGTAAAAAGCTCTAAAAACTACTTCTGGAAGTAAACTTCCGCAAGTTTTGCTTTAAGAGAAAACACTCCGGGAAGAACTTGCAGAAGTTCTCCCGCAAGTTACTTGCTAGTGGACACACGGCTTAAGAAACAAAAATTCCAGACCGATAATCACATGATTTTTAATCCTACGAAACTAATTTATACCGACTTTTATAAAAACATCAACATCTATTTGTCAGAGTTATAGTCGTTTTCAACTTAAACACTTCACCTTACTTAAAAAATATTTTCATAAATATTTTTGACAATTCCAAAAATTTGATATAAAAAAAGTCTCAACGCAATGTTAAAGGATTAACAATTTAATCTTCTAAGGTTTTCATATTAGTGAGCTTATATAGAAGCTATGTTCAAAATTAAATTAAATTTTATTAATTAAACTCCTTTTTTAAAATTAAATTTTTCTAGCCATAGAGAACTAAATTGTACCAAATTTCAACGCAATACCAATACATAGATATTCGATATGGCTCATTAAAGTGTTGTGTAAGATTGTGCTTTAAAAGAGACCTATGGTAAACAGACATGGATAAATTGACTTAAAACTGCTCAAGGATATTAATGGAGTCTTATATGAATACATAAAAAGTTTCGAACAGAATTTCACATTCGCAGTAAAGGGAGTCATTACTTAAATATTTATTGCCTATTTCACGATGTCACTCGAACGTTTACGTTCGCATAAATAACATATAAAACAAAAACAATTTTTTGAATTTTGTTTTTGTTTTATATGTTATTTATGCGAACGTAAACGTTCGAGTGACATCGTGAAATAGGCAGTTACTTTACTGCCTGTTTAACGATTTCGAACGTCAACGTTCGCATAGAAAATTATATTTAAAACAAAATTCTAAAATTTTGTTTTACTTTAAATGTAATTTTTTATGCGAACGTTCACGTTCGAAATCGATGAACAGGCTGTTATAGTTTAATTGATAATTTAATTTCATTACTTTATTTTAAATTGAAATTTCAATTATACATCTCAATTTAATCAATAAAAGTTTTTTTTTGGAATTTAGAAAATAATGTTGTCATTAGTATTTTCAATTTAAGTACTTAATTCATTATTTTTTTTAATTAACTGAGTAATTGAAATCCAATATTGTTTTTGTTGATTATTTTTTTGTAACTAATGCATGTCTAAAAGCGATGTCGATTATCTTTCCGAATCAAAAGATTTGCGTTAAAATGGCATCGATTTATTTTTCCATATTGTTGCATGTATTGGTGAAAATGATTATTTTGGTTTTAAATGCATATTTTTTGCATATTTTGTCATTTTGGAGTGATTTTTAAAATTTTTTTTTTTTGCAACTTTGAGCAATTTAAGAAGAGCTTGTTATTACCGATGATTATGAAATTAAAAAAGTAAAACAAAAATATTAAATTTAATGAAAGTAAAATTAAGAATAGCCCGACAAATAAAAAAAAAAATTCCAAAACGTTTCGCTTAAAAATTAAAGAGAAGATTCGGCAAAATATATCACTCTTACTTGTTTTGTCTTTTGCACACTTGAGTTAGCCAATATGGCGGTTGAAAAGTAATTTTCTAAAAGATTGCGTCCTTTTTCATAGTTTGAATACAATATTTATCGCTTATGTTCACACAACTTATATACAGTATTTATCGGTTATATGCACGTCGGTTATAAGCATTTCCCGCTTTTTTGCATTTAAGTTCGTGCAATTTCAGGTCGCAATTTAAAATATACATGGAAATTTCTTCTATAAGCATTTCGCGTATATGCATTTCTCGCTTTTATGCATGCAAAATTTTATACAATTTGAATAAATTGCATGAAAAAATGTCTTCTATACGCATCATTCATAAGTTTGCAAAAATTGTACCAAAATTGTTCTAAAATGATAAATTCGGAAGTATCATCCCTATATTTATCATCACTGTCATAAGTCAGCTGTTAGATAAAAAAGTAAATGAGCGTGTTACTAAATAAAATTAAATACAAATTTTTACTACTTTACTTTACTTTAAAATGCTAGTGTAATGAGTAGCGATATATATTTATTCTTGTCAAAAACACTTTGCATAGCAAAAAAACGAACACTGACAATTTTCCTCTAGCAACTATGTACCTCCAATGACAAGCACTTGATAAAATCGCTACTCACTTCACTGCTGGGACAGTTCTAATAAGCAATGGATTTTTACTTTTTTTATTATTAATCTAAACAATGATTTAAATGAAATGCTACCTGTGGTACAAAAATATTTTTTATATACATACTGAATTTAATCTATTTTTTTTTTTTTTGGGGAAAATATTTTTTCAAATAAAGACTAATATAAAAACTTTAAATATCTTTTTGTCTATATGCAACCAGTATGCAAACATCAGAGTTTTTATATATGCACGGCTGATGCAATTAAACGAGTTTTTTTTTGTAAGCACCATATGTGCATATAAACGAGTTTTTATATTTGCATTTCCCGCTTATATGCACCGAAAATCGTGCATTTTCAGGAATGCTTATAACCGATAAATACAGTACTTCTAACGCTTTTATGCATCTCAGCTTGTACAATTATAGTTTGTTATTTAAAATAACAGAAATTGTTATGTGTATAAGCATTTCGCTTATATGCATATCTTGCGTTTATGCATCACAAATTATATGTATAGGGTGTGCATAAATTCGGGTAACATTTATATTTTAATAAAAAGGGTTTTTTTGAGATATTAAAAATACTTTTATTTAATTCATTACAAAAAGGTTCCGGTCAAAAATGAAAAATTATATCGAACAAGTGACCCCTCTGTTGGCTCGACAGGCTCCCAATCTTTTACCAAAATCGTCAATTACGTTTTTCAATAAACTGTCGTCAAAAATAGGTAGCTGCTCGATTATGATGTTTTTAAGCTCTTGAACTGTTGTTGTTGTGGTTTATTGCTGAACCCTTTTGATTTAAAAAAAAACCCACAAAAATAGTCTAAAGGTATTAAATCGCACGATCTTGGTGGCCAATTTGCTCTTGCTCTTCGAGAAATAATGAAATTTCGACGTTTTCTTTCTTGCAGTATGGCAAGTGGCACCATCCTGTTGAATCCACATATTTTCTACGTCTAAATCATAAATTTTCCGCCAGAAAAAGCTTCGGATCATCTCCCTGTAGCGATTTCTATTGGCCCATGATACCACAAATTTGAATACTCTATAAGCATTGTTTCAAATTTAAGTCAATTATTGAACAAAAATTGCTAAATTTTAATTAAACTTCGGCAAGTAAAATTATTCAAGATCATAATGAAATGAATTGAGCTTTTAAGCGCTGAATATGCATATAAGCGAATTTTTCTAGATGCATTTCTCGTTGAAAAGCACCAAAAGACGTGCAAATTTATAATTCAAGTTAGCGATAAATGCTGTATAAAAACTTTTTTTTAACGAATTGGTGATTTGCAATAAACATTTTCTTTTAAATCATGCCCGTAATGCCGCAGTTTACTCTTACGTCTAAAGTAAAACTAAGAAGTGTTAATTTCCTTTAAAATTTAATGAAACTATTTCCTTTTTAACTTTTTACATCTCTGGCACAAATTCATCAACATGATGTTTTTTGAGGCAGAAAATAATGCCGGTAAAAATATGCATTAGGAAGGCGAAGTTTGAAATATAAAAAAACAACTAAAAATTTTAAAATTTCACTTAAATAAATTTAAGAGAAATGCTTACCTTTCGTTTTAAATAAAATTTATATCCTTTAAAATTAACTGCAGTCAGATTTTTTTTAAATAATTTTTTCTTTAAATTTGTTTTAATAAAATTTTTTGCATTTTTTCTGTAAATAAAATTAAATTTTTTTTCTTGTACTGTAATTTTTATTAATTGTAATTTTTCAAAACTATTATTTTTTTATTTTAATTTAAACTTAACTTGAATTTTTTTATAATTTTTTCTAACCCACAATTTAAAATTTTTTTTAATTCTTTCACCAACAAAACAACCTTCTAGTTCAACGCTTTGAACACGACAGACAGAGAGAGACGACTTTCATTAAGGTTTTACCGTTATCTCTGCAGAAATTAAAAAAAAACAAAACATCACACCAAAAACAATTTGCCTAAACAATCACTTTTTTATATTAAGAAGAAGAATAAAATAACAACAACAACAAAACATTTGCCGTAAAATGTTGGTGATACTCTTTTTGTCACTTTTCTTTTTAATTTAAAATTCATGTACTCAATTTCTTTTTATTAATATGAACTCGTATTCCTTAACTCGTCTTTGTTTGTATTTTTGTTGTTTAGTATTTATATTTATGCTGTTGTTTGTGTTGTTATTTTAATTTTATTTTAATGCACTTCTCAATTATCACCGTTATTTTATGCTCTTTTATGATAATTTGCTAATTTCTCTTAGTAGTGATGATTTTTGTTTACAAATGCATTTTTCTTATGCTAACATTTCACTAAGAGCGTGAGAGCTGAAAAATTCTCCTGTTTTAAACACTCTTTTTTATTAACTCTTATCTTTGCTCTCTTTTAGGTTTTTAATAAATCACCATTTCTTAACAAATTTTTCTTTTTAATCCGCTTAAAACAACCGTTCACGAGCAGCCACCAGAAGTAACTGATTTTAAATTGTGCAAGTCCTTTAGAGGGAAGTCAGTCAGTCCATCATGCATTTATGCTGTTCTTCTTAAAAATGGATGCTGTTTACCCTTTACGAAGTGTTTGGTAATAACTAATGCTTACTTGTGTATGCCAAATGAACAGCGCATGGTTGTTACTTTGTGGACAATTTTCTATCAGTCGTAGTAAATTCTGCAAATTATTTTAATGGGATTGTATGAATAAGTTCCAAAAGTTCATTTTAGGACAGTTTAAGGGTCATGTATAAATTTTAGGAACATATAAAAGGGGTTAGTTAAAATTATGGCACTTAAGGAGAAAAATAACGGTTTCAGTGTAAAATTTTATAAATTTACGCTCGAAAATGTTGGCTTGTATAATTAGAAAATTTCAAGAATTTTACTAACATACACCAATGTTTGTAAAAGGGATAGTTCTAAAATTAAATTTTTTTTAACGGATACTGGCCCCGTCAGCGTTTAAAAGACAAGCATTGAGTTCTTTTCAATTGGCATTCATTCCTCTTGTGCGGAAACATTTTAATGGTCCCTACGGTGTCCGGTCATGAGAGATTTTACTGCAAACAACAAACAACACAATATTTTTAGGATAGTAGACAGAATTTTCGTCATAAAAAATCTTTGGTAAGTAAATTATTAGAAAAAAATTAATCATTCGAATAAAGAAGCTTAAAACATAAAAATTTGATAATTGGTTAAAAATATTATATAAAAAAAAAGTTATTCAAATAAAATATATTCCGAAAAAAAAAACTTTCTCATAGAAAATCTTTATTAAGAAAATTATTCGAATAAAAAATGTTTCGAATAAAAAACTTATTTAAATAAAGAAATTTAAAAAAGTATATTATCCAAACTCTTGTTTATTGCAAAAAGCTATTTAAATAAAAAACACCATTAAAATCTTTGACAAGAAAATTATTCGTATAAAAAATTATTCGGGTAAAAAACTTTTTATTTTTTTCTGAATAAATTATTCGGATAAAAAGTTATTTAAATAAAAAATACTATTCATATCTTTCATTAGAAAATTATTCGAATAAAAATTATTCGAGTAAAAAACTTATCCGAAAAAAAGCTTATTTAACCACACAAACACACATTTTTTACTGTTCTTAACAAAAATTATTCATATAAAAAATTGCAAACAAATATTTTTGTCTAGCAATCGAGTAAAAACGCTTAATAAAAAAAATTACGAATAGAAATATGCATTTTTATGAAAAAGTTTTTGTAAAAGTTTTTCTATTATGTATTCGATTAAAAATTATTCGTTCCAAATATTATTGTTTTAAAAACCTGATTACGACAATAACTTAATCAAAACAATATATAACGTTAAAAGAATTTTTGGCCTAGAAAACTTTTATTCGAATAAAAAATTAGTCGAGTAAAAAACTTATTCGAATAAGGAAACTTAAAAAGGGCAAAAACTCCTTTGTACTGCTTCTTTATAAAAATTATTCAAATAAAAAGTTATTCAAATAAAAAAATTATCAAAATTTCATTAAATAAAATTAAATTTTAAAAATGTATCTTAAATGCAAACGTACGTAACTATATTTTAGTTATTTTTTTCAGGAGAAGCAAATTTCTTTACAAAACCAATAACAACAAGGTGTTCTTGGCGTTTTAATTTCTTTATTAAAGTCGCCATTTTTGATCGCAGAGATTTAAAATTTGCGTGAACATGTAGTTTAACAAAACGAATTAAAATCAATCTTAAACTCAATTTCAAATTTGTGTCTATTTACGTCCGTTTGCATTTAAGAAAGATTTCTTTTCTTTTAAGGGAAATAATTTGAATAATTTCTTTTGTTAAGAACAATGATCTGGGGCCAGATTCGGGCAGTCGTGATCGAGTAATTTCTCGATTCGAAAGAAATTTAATATCTAATTATTACAGTCACTACTGAACGAATTGGATTTATTTTTCGTTATTGTAAAGCATTCATTTGAGTTGCACAATACTGCAAAAATAATTTCGATTCGTTCAGTATCGACTGAAATAAAATTGCTTTCGAATCGAGAAAGTACTCGATCACGAATGTCAGAATTAGGCCCCTGATTTTAAATTATACATTAAAAAATGTAATAGATTAAAAAAAAATCCTTAATTAAATTTATTCGAATAAAAAATATATTTCTTGAAACGGAATTTTTTCCGCTGAATGTTGTTCATATAAAAAATATTCGAACTAAAAAAATATATTCGAATAAAAGATTATTCGAAAAAAAATTTTGGAAAAATTTTTTCCTTAATGCAAATATATAATAATTTTTTATTTATTTTTTTTGATCCAAATTTTTAATATTTTTAATTAGGCTTAAGTTCATCAAATTTAATTTTCATTAAATTATTTTTATGATGAAAGGAATTTTACAACATCGTAAAGAATGAAAGATTATCAATAAGAATTTTAATTTATTTTCATGTTGTAAAATTCCTTTCTTAATAAAAAAAATTTTATGAAAATTAAATTTGATGAACTTAAGCCTAATTAAAAATATTAAAAATTTGGATTAAAAACAATAAATAGTTCAACAAAATAACTAATTTTATTATTTATTTATTTTGTTTTTAAGAGTTAAAAATACGTAAAAATCATATCCTTTTTTAATTAACAGAAAAAGTAACTTAGACCGTTGTAGTAAAACGGACCAGAATTTTTGGCAGGAATCGAATCACAAACCTCTGATAGATAAGCTCCCTGCAAGAAATAAATTATACATAAACTTTGGCTTCAGTGACAACTTGTTTATTTATTTATTAATTTTTCTTGAAAGAAAACTGATTTTCAATACTATATCCAAAAAAAATAAATGCATAAATTTATTTGGTGGAAAAAAGTTCTGCGAATCAATTATATTTGTAAAATTTAAAATTACGAATAAAATTTTTTTCTTAAATAAAAGCAAATCTTAAATCTTTTTTTGTGTAAAAAAATCTATTATCTGGTTAAATTTGTTATTGTCCGAAAAAAAAAATAGCTAATTGCCTTTTTTGAATTCAGAATCTTTCTGTTGATTCAAAGGACTCAAAGACGTCCCAGACCTGAAATATTTTTTTTTTTTTTTTTTTTTGGCATCTAGAAAAACAAATCAATATTCTTTTAAACTGATGGATTAATTTAAAGTTTTGAAATAATCAGCATTTAATATTTTTTATTGAAAGCTTCTTTAAAAAAAAATATTTAATTCTATTGCTTTCGAATTAAGCCACATCCTTTTTTTAACTGAACATTTTATTTCTTTTCAATATTCAATTTTAAGGTGTTGTTTCGATTGCATTTAATCATACAAAATAATTAAATTAAAGTGCAACATTTACAATTTTTTTCGTCCATATTTGTATTTAAATATTTCGCATACAAAAAAAGATATCGCAAAAAATTCAAATTCAATAGTATAAAATGTTTAATTTTTCCTTTTTCCCCATTTTTCCAACATAATTTAGTAAAATTTTTTTTTTTTTGTAGAATAATTTAATTTTTCACAATATGATCTGATTTCAGTTAAAAGAATTAAAAGTCAATCATTTATGAAAGTTTTTGTTTGTTACAGAGTTTCAATTTGCATTTAAATCTACTGTTTGTTTAATTTTTTTTTTTGGAAAATGACTAGCATAAAAAAATGTGATTGTTGGAAGTAAAATGTTGCAATATGACAGATTTCTAAGAGAATTAGTTGTTAAACGGAATTAGTGTTTGAAATTTTTTTGAAAGAACAAAAAATGAGGATAGCGGTTTATTAAGAGTTTACCACTAAGTCTAGGTTCACACTATGAAAGTTTTCTTTCAGAAAGTCTGGGTTTATTGGTGAGAGAGGAAGAGAACATGTTAATTTCTTCTCTCATCTCTCCAATAAGCTCAGACTTTCTCGAATTTTATAGTGTGAAGCCAGACTAATAAACCGATACATGTATAAAGAAAGGCTTTTCGAAAACTAATCGTTTGTTTTACTGAAGTTTTAAAGTTAAATTTGTGTTAAACTGTAACTTTTCAAGTCTGAAATAACTTAAGGTGGAAGCAAATTGTGTCCTTTTGACATTTTCGTGGAGCTTCATTTTAGTACCTCTACTAAACAAACTGCTAACTTTTTTCTACTGACATTTCCTCAAATGAGTGGCAAAGTAAATGATGCAATTTATCCTTAACATTTTCTCGATACATACTTGCCCCTTATCACCACTTTTTAGGGGAGCTCCCATACAAATATTGCGTTTTGTGAAATTTTTAAATTAATAAAAATCGAAATTGTTTTGTTTGTAGCTTTTTTTTTCTATGTCTGCAAAAAAATTAGATTCCTAGCTGCATTTTCCAATTTTTTATGAATTTTTAAAAAACAAAAATTTCGAAATTTGGTTAAAAAAAAAATTATTTTTTTTCCAAAAAAATTATGTTTCTAAAACGACTGCTCATATTATTTATTGCAGAATTTCAGTTTTTGTAGTAATTTCAATAAATTAAACCGTTTTTGAGTTACGCGAATATATGTTGTCCAACCCTCCTCCATTTTTGAAATAACGGTATATCTCGAAAACAAGAGCTAACCTGAAAAAACGGTGGACACCATTGGATTCAGCGTACCCGAATTAAGCTAAAACGCCATGTGCCTAGTGTTGTTAGCGCTAAGATGTAAGCCAACCTTACCCTTGAGGTAACCCTTAAGAAAAAATCGGCAGCCGTTAAATCGGCAAAACGCGGTGGCCAGATAAAATCAAAAAACGCGATATTATTCGATCTCCCTGTAAGAGCCATGGTTAAATAATCTGTGTGAGCTGCGGATCTATCTTGTTGGAACCATTATTATGGATTGTTTTCTATCTTGAGCATTAAAAAATGTTCAATTATTGCCCGGTATTAAATGCAATTCACAAAAACCGTAACTTGTTTGTCGGTTTCAAAAAAAATATGGTTTAATGATCTTTTCTGAAGTTGTGCCACACTTTATTTTGCATCTAAGGGTTCAACAAATATTTTTTATTTTGTGTGCCCCAAATTCGGTATTTTTTTTTTTTTTATTCGCGTGTTCATTGTGGTGAAAATCATCATACTCATTATTCGATATGATCTTTGTGTCTAAATTGTGCTGCCATCATAAATTCCCAAGTTTTTCAAAGTATATTCTGAAAAAAAAATTATTCACTTATTACTAATGCGCCACCCTGAAAAAGAACCATACGCTAGGATAAAAAGAACTTCAACAAAAAAAAAAAAAAAAAAACAAAAATCATAATTCACCTCTTTTTTTCCAAACATTTCATTCAAGCAAACATCATATTCTCTCTCATTTTATTGTTTAACTTTTATATTTTCTTTTGATTTTAATTTTCTGTTTGCAAAATTTATGAAATTTAATGAAAGTATGGTAGCATTGTCGGAAGAATGAGTGTGTATGTATATGTGAGGTCATAAGAAAAAACCTTCTCAAAATAAAATAGATTTAATTCCACGACGGCTTTCTCGACAAATTTTTATGTCAAATTGTATGAAAGTGGTCTCGACGCATTTCTTTTTTTATCACTAATTTTTCTGTATTAATCATTTCACTATTTTAACCATCTGTGTGTAGAATTATCATCATGCCATTTTCATAATAGACACACACATACACTACTTGTTGCACAGGTGCTTTTAAATAAAAAAAAAACAAAACAAAAACAAATCCAAAGGCATATGGAGCACTGAAAAGCAGGATTAAAATTAGCAATCAATTTGACCTTCAATTTATTGAAAATTTCATCCAACAAAAGCAGCATTACTGGCCCAAATTTTAAAAGGAAATGAAATTGTTGATAATTTAAGAACTGTATTGTGTTGGAACAAGCTAAATACGGCTTTGTCAAATCTTATATACCCTTCATAGTATTGAAAAGTGGATCCTTTTGCCGGGAGCATAGATATTTGTATGAGCACTTTGTAAAATAATAGGTGGATTTCGCTGGTTTTTAAAACCAAACAAATCTTATGTATAGAAAAAATTTGAGCTCAGTTCTATCAACCTGGCTTATTTTGTATATACCGTATCGGACTAAGCCCTTTTATCCAAGAGGACACTTATATGAGAGACTAATTTACATTATTAAATATTCTTTTGTCTGCACAGAAAAAATTCTCCAAAATTTTTCACCAATTAATTAAAAAATAAAATCAGTTTTAATTAAAAATTTAATCAAGTGAATTAAACGTTTAATCAAGTGAATTAAACGTTTAATAAATACTATTTACTGGTTTAATTGATACTATGAATTTGTTTACTGGTGCAAATTTAATTAATTTTTTAATTAATATCACAAATTTTTTAATTGAAATCAATTTTTATTTTTTTCTGTGTGTTCATATTCGAAAAAATATTTTTAATTTAAAAAAGGTTTTCATAACAAATTTTCTATAAAAATTTTCGTAAATAAACGTTTGCTAAATTTTAATAAACGTTTGTGAATACGGGGTTTTATCTTTAAGAACTTTTGAGGCTAAAGTTGGTCAACATTTTTATTTTAGGATATAAAAAGTACTTTGTTGTTTTTCTAAGCCTCGATCGTCTAAAAACAAAGTTTACTTAAGGTAAAAGCAATCAAATAAAGTCCATAAATTATAAGAAGACTTTAAAAAGTAGCAGCCATATTTATAAAAGAATCTTAATTCAGGGGCCTTATTCTGGCAGTCGTAATCGAGTATTTTCTCGATTCGAAAGCAATTTTATTTTGAATTCTTTCAGTCGATACTAAACGTATCGAAATTATTTTTGCAGTATTGTGAAACTCAAATTATCTAATGCTTTACAACACTGAAAAAAATGTTTCGATTCCGAATAAAATTGCTTTCGAATCGAGAAAATACTCGATTACGACTGCCAGAATCAGGCCCCAGGTTTTAAGTTTTTTTTTTTTTTTATTTTTTTTTATTTTTTTTATTTTTTTTTTTTTTAAATTTCCTAAGCTAATCCCGCGAAGCTCTATGCTTGTCTGCAGGAAAGAAACCAGAGTCCAGTACAAACTCGTTACAAAAATTTTAACCCTAAAAAAACTTCGTTAAAATGTCGTTTATATAATAACCAGCATTTTCTCTATTAAACAATTTATGGTTTTTTTTTCAATTGTAAGTTTATTTTTAGCATTCGGCTCACACACCCAGGAACCATATCTATTTTTTAGTGATTGTGTAGACGAACACAACCCTTAATACCGTTCGTAACTATTTTCTAGAAAGAGCCGAAAATTATAAAGTGTTCTTTTCCTCGTTATAAAAAGCAGAAGAATTGTAGTGATACTGTAGACAAACATTATATTTTAATGTTCTATAATGTTTCTTTTTTTACATTGATAAAGCAAAGAACAAACAAAAAAATGAAGCAATGACCGCAGCACGAAGAGCTTGTGTGTGTATTGTGTACATATATGTTTTGTTTTTTTTAAATTATTTTGCTAGCTTTTTGGTTTTTTTTTTTTTTTTTTGTATGTGTATTTTGTATTTGTAAAAAACGTTTGAACAAACGAACATTAATGAGCTGAACCCAACACAATGAAGTTTGTGGTCTTTTAAAAACAACCGAACGGAAGTAAATGTTCTCATCTTTTTGTTGAGTGGGATAAAAACAGTGTTATTTTGGTATTCGAAAGATGGCAAACGGGGAAACGTTATTTTTTTAATGATTTTCTACACAAACACTATTAGGTGTTATCTACAAATCTACCGAACCGAACACAATTGAGCGATATTTAGTGTTTATTTTCGAGCACTGAAAAAACAACTAAAGAGCACTAAAATATAACGTATTTCTACAGAATACGCAAAATTAAAAAAAAAAGTTAAAATTTCTTGCTGTGTGTGTACCGTACTTTTAAAAATGCATTAATAGCGCTTCGGTTATTAACTTTTCATTGAATAAAAATTTTTTCGCAAACATTTTCGAAATGACAATCAACACAAAGCAACAATGTCATTCTTAACAAGTTAGAGTGTTATATTCGGCTGTGCCGAATCCTTTATACCCTCATATTTACGGTTTTAGGCGTACTAAACTGTTTTCCAGGAGTAGGATTTATATGGGGCCTAGGGTAAATTATGGACCGATCTTCATGAAATTTCACAGTGTGATTTCTAGTCGAATAAAACGAACATTTGCAGAATTTTAAATATATTCGTGCATTGTTCAATCATTTATGTTAGTTTTTGTAACAAAATTATAAATTTTTTAAAGTGGTGGTTCCACATTTTAATTCATAGCTCTGATCCTTCTGAACCGATTTGGCTGGATTTAAATTTGACAACCAGTTTTTTTTATTTCTTTTAAGTTTTTCGAAAGTGAGCGTGTTTTCAACAGACGGACAGACGATCAGACAGACAGACAGACGGACATGGCTAAATCGACTTAGAATTACTCAAGGAGCCAGAATATATATACCTTATGGGGTCTGAGGTGAATAATAAAAACGTTTCACACGGAATGACAAACTTAGTATACCCTCTTCACAACTTATTGTGGTGGAGGGTATAAAAAAGGTTTCAACAAGGATTGAACTTATTTTAAAATTCGGTTATTTACACAAGGTTTAAAATATATTTTTAAGGATATTTTAGCTCCTAAATACAATTTTAACGAATTGTGCTTAAAACATGTTTGAAGTGCTGTATAAAATTTATATAAATACGACTGTAAATATTGATTGGTAAAAATTATAAGCTAATGGGTAAAAGTTAAGGGCAGCCGTGGACGTACCCACTGGTAAACCGCTCTGTCTAAATTTCACTAGCGCACTATTTCAGACTTTATGTTTACAACAATTTATAAGAATCTAGTCCCCATCATTTGTATCGTCTTCGGAAAACACAATTCAACATATATACGGACAGACAGACGGATATTGTTAATCAGCTTAAATACTCATAAGGACCAAGAGTATGTCTATATCTGTGGCATTTTTTTTAAGCCGAAAAGTTTCTTAGAAAATAGAACAACTTTCAGAAACTGAAAATGTCTTTCTATATTTTTTTAAAAAAAGGACTTTTTTATAGAAATAAAACTTTTTCCCAAAAGTAAAGTTTTTTTAACAAAACGTACCTTTTTTTAAAAAACATCTGTAACATTAAAGTCTCTTAAAACAAAAAAGATTATTTAGTAAAAAAAATTTTTAAACCTTTTAAGCAAAATCTAAACGTTTTTAGAAGACTGTTCTGTTACGAAGAGTACCTTTTTTAGTTAAATTCACCTTTCTTAAGAAAACGTACCTTATTAAATAACTCTTTTCAACAAATGGTTTCTTTCTAAAGCTACGGTCAGACTTATCAAATATTTGACAAAAAAAAACGGGACCAACATCCAAACTAAAAAATCATTTCGCTTAATATCAATATTTATTTTGATTAAAATACCACATCTTACAAAAAACTGTTTTTTGCTATGTCGAGTAGAATAATTAGTTTATTTTGTAGTATTAAGACCATTTTAAATCTCACTTACTATTAACAAAAGAAGGGGTTACGCTTATTTGATCAAATATTTAATAAGTGTGGCCGTAGCTTTACAAAAGAATTGTTCTTTTTACTAAAACGTCTTTTTAAAATAATCCCACTCTTCATAATTACTTTTCTTTAAAAAAAGAAATGAAATTTTTTGATAAAGAGTACTTTTTTTAACATATGCCTTTCTTTCTCTTAAAAATATCACATTTTTTAGGCAATAGTACATTTTTTGCCAAAAAAAAATACCTTTATGAAGAAAAAAGCACCGTTAAGGGTAAAAAATACATTTTCAACAGAAAAGTGTTTCTTAAAAAAAGTTTTTAACAAAAGATTTTATGTTTCAAATATCATAATTTATAATTATTCATGTATATAAATTTCAAAAGATTTTGTTATTCGTGCTTAATTCCCAGTTTTTATTATTGATAAAAACACTTGAAATTTATTGTTGATGGGATAAGCTATTCCTATGCGCATTTCAGTGGTTGCTTAGGCCATATCATCAGGAAACTTCATCCATAAAGATTTTAGAAAAACTAAAGATATTAAACCAAATAAAACTGTTAAGCGTATAAGACTTATAGCAACAGTTCTACTTGTAATAATATCAAAGCTTAAACAAAACACATCAACAATAAACAGTGGGTTTATCTCATCTTACATTCCCCATGTATATACATTTTTTTAAATAAATAAATAAAACAAGTTATATTTGAAAAAGTACCATTCTAACAAAAACTCCTTTTAATCAAGAGTAATAAAAGCTTTACTTCCAAAGACATATAAAAAGTTTTTCAAAAACATTAAACTCAAGCAAACTTTCCTTTGCAGGTGTAAAATTCAAAAAATACATCTCGTTAAACATTAAATTCAGACACATTTAAATAAGTACATATGGAAATAATACCCTTTTATCCCTTTTTAATCCTTTTACTTTATTTTAAAACTGTATTTTTTATTTCACCAGCTACACACATACAGTAAAGTTAAGTGTTCACCAGCCAACAACAAGAACAACCCAGCAACCGCAAAAAAGCAACACAAGGAATTTATTTTTGGGGTGTGTTCAAAGAGGAGAGCAATTTACCATTGAAGCATGACCAAAAGACGTGGTCTATCTTTTGGATAAATACCAAACAATTGTTCTCAAATTACCTCTAGTCATATGAAATTACAGTTTTGTGACGACTTTGTATTTTTTTTTCAGTTTCATTTTCTACGTTTTTTGTTACAAATTGTCAAACACCATTAATCGAAAACTAAAATCACCCATTTGAGGAAGTACTTCCTTGTTTGAGGAGATAATTGAAGCAGGAAGAGACAGAAAATTATTTTAATGATTCAGGAGTGGGTTGAAATTTGTGAGGAGGTTTTGTATTAAATGATTTTGATCGTTGCTAAATATTTGAAAGTAAAAAATAAATCTTTAAAAAACATAATTTTTTTGTTTAATATGTGTAAAAAAAATAACTTTAAAGACTAACCTCCGTATTCATAAAGTGTTATAAAATTGAACAAACGTTTATTATGGAACATTTTCAGACAAAATTTTGTTTTGTAAAATTTTATTAAATTTTTTTATGAATACTTATTTGGATTTTGGATGAATTCAAGTTCGGCTCAAATTGATTACTTCTTTACTATTAGTTCAGTACTATACAGTTTAAGTTCAATTCCAGTAAAGCTCTCGTTCAGTTCTAGTTCTGCTTCATATCTAGTTTAGTTCCAGGTCAGAACCAATAAAAAAAATGGAGCTTCCAACGAAGCAAGTTTGTAATGGAGAAGACATTAATTTTATATGGCGAGTCCCCACTTTGAAGCAAAACAGTTTTGCCACAGAAAGAGCTTTATTCAGCGCATATAAAAATTGTTGAATGGAACGATCAGCTTTACACTGAATTTTTTGTTGTAACCGTTATTCTTTAAAATGCTCCATTACAAGCCTGCTTTGTAATAAGGTCATGTCGTGGCTCTTCAAATGCTATATTTATTTTTTAATTTGTTAAGAATTCATTCAATTACATTACTGCATCTCTGCATGTCTTATTACGTAGCGCATAAATGTGAGCCTACTTTTAAAAATTTACTAAAATTACTGAAAGTGCTTCGCCAAACATGAAAATTTTTTATTGGGGTTCTACTTCAGTTCCAGTTCGGTTCTAGATCAGCGCTACCACCTTAAGATCTGGTGGGGAATAAGATGGTGACATACTAGGCGATTCGCCTCCAATGTATTTAGCAGTGAACTGGAAATAGCTGCGAATACTACAGGGTTATGAATACGACAATCTCGAACCGGAGGTCTGATTCCACCTCACCAGTTTTGGCTCAAGAAGTTCGCTACAAAATGCTGATACCAAGCCCGAATGCGTGGATAACATTGATCTAGGCAGGAGGAGAAGCGTTATTTCTACACGAATGCCTTTAAGTCACGACAAGGAGTGAGCTTCGGAGTACACACAAGGGAGCTCAACCTCAATTTATCTCAAAGACCTTTGAATTACTGTAGCGTTTTCAGACAGAGATACTTGCCATCAAGGAAACTGTAAGCTCGGTGAGACATTTGCTGTATATACGACGGCTGTAGATGTTTACACTGATAGCCTTATCGCCGTTATGGTCATAAATTTTCTCTCCCTGGAAAAGAGATAAGCCCTTAACGAGACAGCTGAGCAGTTTGATATCAGGATCATATGGCTCCCTGGGACCGGGGTTATACTGGAGAACATGAGCTTGCTAGACTTGGCATTACCTTACGAGTACCATTGGAATTAGAAGGCGTTCGGGTGCCTCTGCTCTTCTTCAACTTTGGCCATCGACGTTCGAGAGACAGATGTGCCGCGAACACTGAATGTATTATTGCCAGGCATTCGTGGCCCCGCATGGATGACGGTCGGACCATGTCTCTGCTATCGATCATCATAAGGGGCGTATCACTTTTTTAATCTGTTGTCACGGGACACTGTCTTAAAGTTAGGCATGCACAGCGTTAAAAGCCAGACAGTATGACTGCTGCCGCAGCTGTGATGACGAAAATGAGAAAGAGAACGTAGAACACCTTCTCTGTCACTTCCTGCACTAGCGAGAAGACGACTGGCCAAAATGGGTTCCCCCACCTTTGACGGATTGTACGATATCTTCGGCGTTGCATTGAAGTGCGTTTTAAACTTCATAAGAAGTGTGTGAGATGGTTACAGACTGCCATCTCTACCTAACCTAACCTAGTTCAAAGCTAGTTCAGTACTAGTTCAGTTCTAGCTCAGTTCTGGTTCAGCTCTGGTTTTGTCTTTGTCCTTGTTCAGTTCTAGTGCAGTTACAGTTTAGTTCCAATTAAGTTGTAGTTTAGTTCCAGTTTAGTTCTGATTCAGATCTAGATAAGTTTTAGATCGATTTATCTATTTTAATATTTAACAAATTTTTAGTACTACCAAATAATGGAGCGATAGTTTAAGTTTTAGGGGGTGTGGTGTAGTGGTTAATGCAAGCACAAATCCAAGCAACCCAATATCGATCCCTGGCAGAGGACGAAAAAAAATGTTCATCACGGCAGTCGAGTCTTAAAATTTAAATGGCTTCAGTCCCCCTTCTAACAATCTATGCCAAAAGCCCCATGACCTCTTCTCCCCCTGAAAAAGTGGACAACATCATAGCAAAAGTCTGGCAAAGGTAGGAATCAAAGATAAGCAATGTTCCCCACCACTACACCAAATACACGGAGGGCGTTATTTCTAGGCAACGACAGATGGCAGCTCCGTTATCCTAGGACCTGCTGAAGCTGACCAATTATCTTCTTAGCTAGAACAACAACCGATTAATTAAACTGATAAAAAGCAAAATAGCAGTACTGAATGGATCGATACTCCAAGAATTAGGACAGTGAAATCTTACAAGGGAAGTCGCGAAAACAACTGCAACCAACCAATCTTGTAAGATGAAGATGCTTTGTGGAAGGCATATTCTCCCAAAGGGGGTAATAAAGAAAAATCAAGCTAAACTTTAAGAACTTTGAAGTACCGAATCTCTAGTCCAATTATTTCAATGCTTTGACTTATTCTTTTTCAAAACCACACTACAAAACAATTTATTTTTTTAACTTTTTAACCAAAACATTTTTTTATTATGTAAAAAAAATATACATATATAAATAACTAAATACAACCCAAACAATTAGGAAAAATTATGCTCGACTTACACATTTTGGCATTTAAACACAAACAACCCTCTCAATAATCCATAATCACAGTTTAAGTACCTCCTTAAATTTCTTTTACGGATAATTAAAGGCATTTAACAAAACTACTTCTTATTTTTACATTCATGCTCTTACAAACTCTTACAGGACGTACATGGAAGGACACAAACAAATCAGACACACACATATGGAAATAAACATAAGCTGATGGTTGTATGTGTGTGTGTGTTTTGGTAAATTTAAGCTTCTTTTAAGACAACTTTTAAGTTGACAACAATCCAATCCACAGGAAAAGTCGACAACAAACTGCACTAACCCAACAGCTTGTACATACAAATATAAATTCGATAGAGAGATGAGAAAGAAACGAAGGAAAATATAAATTCTCAGATCAAAAATGTACTCAGGAATTTTGCCGATTACAACTTCTTATTTGGACGATCACCTCGGGCAAATCTAAGATTTTAAACGATTATTATTTTTCTTTTGAGCCGATTCAAAAAGTACTAAAATAAAAAAAACAGAAAAAGTCTCAATTGAGTTTCATCTTTTTGGCTCTATTTTAAACCGAAAAAGGTACTATTTTACCGAAATTTCCATACCACAAGACTCACATACACACACACACATATTCTCCAGTTAGACACTTTAGCAGTTTGTCATGTTCAAAGGCAAATCGAGTTAAATTGTGTGCACAAAGCGTAATGTGTAAAGATGACGACGAAGAAGGAGAAGAAAACATTCACGTTCATACATACGTATGTGTATAAATTCCTTCTTTTCTAAATACAAAAGAGAGTGAAAAGTAAAAGAAAACAAAGTTTAATAGCTGTTTGTACAAGTGTGTGGCACTTTTAAGTTTGGACAGCAAAAGCAATTGTACAAAAAAAAACCTTTGACAAACAACAATTACAACAATTGCTATTACGACAAAAAGGAAAAAAGAACTTACATATTTTCTTTTTTAAAGGGTACAACGAGTAAAAGGTTGACAACAAACAACTACAAACTTGTATGGGTTTGACAACACAAACACTTTATTTTTAAAGTGAGTATAATATTTCTTAAATGGTCTAAAATTTAACTACAACTTTGAGTTGTTGTTGTTGTTTTAAATTGTTGATACAACAACATTAGTAAAATAAGCCTTGTAAAGTAATCTTGAAAATGTGTTAGGATTATTGTTTAAAGGATTTTGGAAATAATTGTTTGCGAAACTTCTAACAACTTTAAAATTGATTTTGATCTAAATCTTTGTTGTTGTTTTTAAAGTCTTCTATCTTCTTAGCCATAACCAATCTCGAACTAAACTATAACTGAACTAGTACCAATGTAGAACTGAGCTAGAACTGTATTGGATCAGAACTAAAGTAAGCAAAGTTTTTTTTTTGGAGGCATAGAATTTTTTAAGAATAAAACATCACAAAGTCAATTTAGTAATCAAAATTTTGGCTTTATTAGCAAATTTCATTACATTTAATGTTTAATGTTAAAATAATTTTTGGAATACGTCCTACGCGACTGCGGCTGATAAATGCCATCCTGTCGGTCCGATTTTGCACCACTTCTTCGAGCCTACCGGGTCTTATTTCAGCTGTTCTTAGTGTGTTGAATATTGACTATTAAATAATCAATCATGGTGGATTTATTAGCACAGACCAAATATTTGATATTTCTCCACAAAAAGTAGTCCAAAGGTGTCAAATCACACGATCGAGGTGGCCAAATCACAGCACCATTTCTTGAGATAAATCGGTCACCAAACCTTTGGCTCAACAAAGTGATGGTTTGACTAGCTTTTTGCCATGTTGCGCCGTTTTGTTGGAACCAGTTCTCTTCCAAATTATTCACAATGATATGAGGAATAAAAAAAATCGGATATCATTTGCCTGTAGCATTTACCACTCACGATAATGTTGGCACCGGTTTCGAATTTAAAGACAAATGGGCCGTTGACGTCTTCGGCATGTAAAGCGAACCAAGAAGCAAAAAGTCTCGTAAGGATTGTGCTCTTTTCAAAAACGACAATTCTACTTGGTTACATAATCGTTTAGACAGAAATGAGCCTTATCGTTAAAGATGATTGGCTGAACACACCACGTAACTGATCGTCCGCTGGATTTAGTTCTTGCACCAGTTGGATCTTTTATGGCTTTCCTTGAACTTTTCTTAGTTGCAGACGGGCAGAGAACGAGCTACTGAAAATCGGATCGATAAATTCGAGTCCTCTGTCCCACTCACGTCTACAGCGACGATGGCTCCTTCTGTATAGTCGGAACGGGCTTGGATGAAGTAGGTGTGGTCATAAATCGATCCATTATATTGCATATAAAAGCTTCATAGATGAACTAGAACTAAGCTGCAACTGAACTAGAACTGAGCTAGAACTGTACTAAAACTGAACTAGAACTGAACTAGAACTGAACTAGAATTGAACTAGAACTGAACTAGAATTGAACTGAACTGGAACTCAACTAGAGCTGAACTAGAATTGAACTAGAACTGAACTAGAACTGAACTTGCACTGAACTAGAATTGAACTGAACTAGAATTGAACTGAACTAGAACTGAGCTAGAACTAAACCAGAACTAAACTAGAATTAAACTAGAACCGAACTAGAATTGAACTAGAACTGAACTGAACAAGAACTGAACTAGAACTTAATTAGAACTGAACTAGAACTGTACTAGAACTGAACTAGAACTAAACTAGAATTGAACTGAACTAGGACTGAACTAGAAGTAAACTAGAACTAAGCTCGAACTGAACTAGAACATATTAAGAACTGAACCCAAAAAAAATTTTATTATTTTGCGAAGCCCTTATAGTACATTTTAATAAAACCAAGCGCACAATTATGCGCTACACAATAAGACATACAGAGATGCCGTAAAGTAAGTGAAGGAACTCGTAACAAGTTGTATAAAAGAAAAAATTACATTTCAAGTGCTACGACATTCCCTTACTACGAAGCAGGTTTGTAAGGGAGAATAAAAAAAAATTACTTAAAAAAACATTCAGTGTCTAAAGTTGTACGCGACGTTCACCAATTTGTATATGCGTTGAATGAAGCGCTTTTTGTGTCAAAAATGTATTGCTTCAAAGTGGGAACTTATCATATAAAATTCATGCCTTCCGTAAGCGAGATGGTAAGCAAAACTCTTACATTTCTACCTTAAAAACCTGATTCGTTTAAAACACACTGTTTTATTAGGAAGTAACAAATTGCAACTTAACTAAAACTGATCTTTAACTGAACTCAAGTTCGGACCAAATTCAAACTTGACTGGAACCTAACTCAAACTGAATTAAATTTAGAATAATTCTGAAGAAGCCTTTAGTATCTTATACTTATTTTTAATAAACCCCACTGTAATTATAATTTAAATACATAAATTGTTTCTTTTTAATTTTTTATATATCTATAGCTTGCCATTGTCTTACAAGCTTAAGTTTTTTTTTTTATTTTCTTAAATTTCTTTTATGTTCAACTTAAAAAAGAGACAAGTTTTATGCAGACAAGAAAAAAATCAAGAAGTTTTAAGAACTTTTTTTAAGTCTTAAGACCAGGTGCATTGTCTGCTTGCGAAAATGAATTTTTATGATTTAATGTATTCTGTTTTGGTTTTTACAATGTTTCTTTTTTTGCGAACTCCCTTCAGAGCTCTTACAGCTTCATTTACACGAAGATTTTTTTGTCTTTTAACTTAAAGAATCTAGTAGTCAAGTATACATTATGTAAAGTACATGTAATACATAAACAAATGCGCACACCTGCACATCACATGCATAGACAATATGTCCCGTAGTTCTGGAGCGCGCTTCCGTTAATAGAAATAGCAAATATTATAACTGGGTAGAAAACTGTTTATTTTATTAGTTTCTTAACATAAGTTTGTTACTGGACTGTCTTTGAGTAAACTTAAAAATAGAGGATTTCAAAATTTTTTTGAATTATGATTTTTTATTTCTCAGAACTGTCGGTTCATGACAAAAAAAAAACCTAAAAGAACAGATACGCCACAAAGTGTGCTGTGTATTTTTTTTTAAAGGATTTTTTTTTTCATTAAAATGGAAATCATAATGAATTTGGTCAAAAGATTTGTAAAGATGAAAAATTAAAATTTTATTGCATTGAAAGTAGAAAATAAATTTTCCGATTTAAAACAAATTTCTTTTTTAAACTAGAAAATTTATATTGGATTAAAAACATAATAAAGGACATTTTTATGGTCGCTGTGTTTTGCCCCAAATTTCTTTTCCTTTTTTCATTATTTTGTTTTTCCTTACAGCAACTGGGACAACTTAAAGCTCTCAGGGATGTAAAAAGTATAAAAAATTATTTATTCTTTTTTCCATTTTAAAAACCCGTAATGTTTTTTAATAATTTTCTGTTCTTTTTCTTAGTTTGGTTTTCACGTTTTGAAAATTTACTAATGCAGTGTTGTAAATTTTTATTAAAATAATCATTACTAGGGCAACCAAAAAAAAGCAAATGCTTATTTTTTGGTTTACAAGATAGAAAGATTTTGATTGAACACAAATTCCGATCATAAAAAAACAAAGAAAATGAGCTATATTTGTTAGGGCTTTTTTTTGCTTATTTTAGCAATATCGGCTTTTTTTTTAGATATTTTTGCGATATCGGCCTTTTTTACTTATTTTGCCATTTTAAGATAATTTTTCATTTTTTTTTTCATACAAAAAAAAACGTATTTAATAAAATTTTGCAAAAATCGTTATTATTATTTTTTTATGTGCAACTTTTTTTTTATAAATACTAAAAAATCAACAATTTCTGTGCTGTAACAACACTGGTTAAAAAAATCGGTCAACGTTATGGTAATATTTTGTGCTTCCCTTAAACAATATCATCCCAAAAACCTATATTATTTCTGTATGTTATTATAGCTACACTAAAGAGCGGAGAGGGTATCATGCGTTTGTGCTGATGTTCGGCTGGCTGGCTGTCCATGTAACCTCGTGCGCAAATAACAGGGGCCTGATTCTGGCAGTCGTGATCGAGTAATTTCTCGATTCGAAAGCAATTTAATATCTTATTATTTTAGTCAATACTGAACGAATCGAAATTATTTTTTCAGTGTTGTAAAGCATTAATTTGAGTTTCACAATACTGAAAAAATAATTTCGATTCGTTCAGTATCGACTGAAATAAAATTGCTTTCGAATCGAGAAAGTACTCGATCACGACTGCCAGAATTAGACCCCAGGTCGCAATTTTTAAGATAATTTAATGAAATTTGGTACGTGGGTTTTAATTGGCACAAGGGCGAATCGGTCCATAATTAAATAAGGCCCCCATACAAGCTGCTATCCGGAAGAGGGTCTTTGTACCCACTATCAAACTAATTCTAAGACATATGTAGATAGATCCATAATTATATGGACACGTAAGGTATGAATTTTTAAAAAAATAGGACCACGAGGGGAAATAGGGTCAATTTCTGGCCATCAGTAACTCTTTAACCGATTTTAATGAAATTTAAAAAATAGATTCATATAGCCATACACTCTCGAAACTTGTTTTTAAATACTGTAGTGTTGGGTATCATACGGTCGGGCTTGACCGACTATACTTTCTTACATGATTTTTATGCCACTCTGTCTTAGCGGTACTGTAACGTACTTTTTATAATGTTGTGTATACTTTTTATGTGTTTATGTTTTTAGTATTAAGCCTTTTTATCAACTTATTTAATTATTTGCTTGTTTAAGTTCTTTTCTCTCGAAAACTCCATAGCTGTATTCTTACGTTCAAATTCCTCAGTCTGTAACGTCTTTTACCATCATACTTTGTAACGTCTTATTTCTTTTAAATATAGTTTTTGTATAAAGTAACGTCTGTTAGTCCCCCTTCTCTCTATTTTTGGTATAGTAACGTCTTATTTTTTTGCTTTTTTAATATAGTTTTAGCTATAAAGAATTTCTCTGTATATCAAATATTGTTAATTTCTGCAAATTTTGGGGTTTACACGAAGTTGTAACAAAATTGGAAACAAAAAATCTTTCATTGGTTTTCTAAGTGAACATAGTTATGGAGGCAAAGTTAATACAAAATTGAAATCAGTTTCATTAAAAAATGAAGAATTTCGGTATTAAAAGATATTGGGGATAGTAGTACGAAGATGGGGAGGCAGCAAAAATGCTGCCTCCCCATTCGTTTTTTTCCCATATACCACAGAGGGAGCATTTAGCTTTTCATTGAAAGCAACAAAAATGCTGCTTCCCCATTCAATTTTTCCCATATACCACAGAGGGAGCATTTTGCTTTTTTTGATTTAAAGCAGCAAAAAATTCTGCCTGTTTTTGCTCCCAATGTATTTTCCATTAGGAGGAATTTTGAATATGAACAAAATTAAAAAAATTGTTGAGTATTTTTTAAATATAAAAGAGAGTAATATTAAGGTGATCACGTTATATTTTCTTCAATAAAGAGAAATTTGCGAAGTTCTACGTATAAGTTCTATGTATAAAGAAATTGTTTGAGTATTTTAAAATAAGAGAGAGTAATATGTAATATAGTTTAAATATTCAACATAGAAATTACAAGTTAATAAACATTTTTGATGCCTCCCCATTTCCCTACTACTGGGGATATTTTGGGAGGCAAGCGGAATTATGAGTCCAATCGTATTAAATGTACTTAAGAGCAAATACTCAATTTTAAATATGCTCACTTAACATCTGTATGTACAAGAACTTGCTGACACCAAACAGACATAGTTTTCTTTTCGAAAATTTATTGCATCAATTTATAATTTACTATAACAACGTATTTAACGAATTAAGTGGAAAATAAACAAGTTTGAATTACTTTTTTTTAATTTTAACAGCTTATTTTCATGTTTTTTTTAGTGCTTTTTTTTGGTTGCCCTAATCATTACTATCGGGCAATGCTGCCAGAATATTTTATCAAAAATATCAAAGCAACCCATTTAAGTTTGGCTTTTTTCCTACAAGCCAAAAAAGTTATTCCCTGCATTAATTCTTACAATTTTTTTAAAAAAAAAAGTTAACAAAAAATGCAAATTTTTATTAATCACATTTTTTAAGAACCTTGAATTGCACGAATTTAAAAACACATCGCGGATTTTTTAAACGCCATTGATTTATAGAAGAAACACCCGTTACCTACTTCTGGCAACACTGCTATTGGGAGAAATCTGAAAAAATGCGATTCACAACAAATCCAGTAAGTATCTTTTAAAGGCTTCAAAACCATCGATCAAATTACTCATAACCAGGTGTTTACATTTTCCAGTACTGGCATGACAGTAGCAATACATGCAAACTTTTTTACTAATACATGCACACTTTTTCAACTGTCTTGTCTACTGTCTAGCAAATTTTGCAGACAGTAAAATTGGACAGTGATTTGACATTTTCTAACAATAATATGAAGTTTTATTAGCAAAAGGAAAAAAACGTAAAAAAATAAATATATTTTGCATTGATTTTTTATGTTTTTTTTTTTTACAAAATATAGTTATTTTAGCCTGTTTTTAAGTTTGTAAAGTTCATATAAAACACGTTTAGCTGAATTTTCACTGCAACATTCACGTTTCACATGTATTTCAAAGTGAACTGTCTTAACTACTGTCTGGACGCCTACGTCACGGAGACAGTTAGCAGTGTTTTTGGCAACTAATATGTATTTTCTTACTGTCTTGCCAGTACTGTCAAATGTAAACGCTATGTAAAGCATTATGTTAGTAGTATTAATGAAAACGTGTTTATATGTGTGACGATGCTGGATGGAAAATCAAACGAATTTTGACATAAGATCAAGCACACTTACACTAGTGAATTCGCCTTGATGTCAAGCAATTTTACAGTGTATTTGTATATGTATATATTTAAGTCGTTAATAACTTATGCAGTGTTGCCTGATGTAGGAGAAAATTTCCTCACGAAGGGTTTTTCCGGGAGAGATTTTTTATAAGTTCTTTTAATTGTAAAAGTTTGATACTAAATATTTTTTATTCTTCAAATAATCTTTAGAACATGATAATTTTTACTTAAATTTGTATTTTTAATTAAATTGGTTGGACTTAATTTGAAGGGGTTTATGTAGAAAAAAATTGTTGCCGTATAGTAAAAAATTTTTATTAGCTTGGAAAAAATTATCTTTATTTTGAATAGTCAACATCTGTCATTAAATCTTACTTATGCTATGTTCACACGGGTTCTTAAACGCGTTTAAGCAACTCAAATGTGATAATCTCTAATAACATTAAAATCGAAATGATTAACCATACATTGAAGTGATTTGTTAATCAATAAATCACAAAGAATCCACTGAACATACCTCAAACTGAGTATAATGTAGAATCGGCCACAATGTACCTCTTACATGTACAACCGACCACGATTTCTTCTTTATTTCGTTTTTAAATAATCCATTAATTTTTTCAATTTTATCCTTAAAATGTTTAAAATACTCTTCTGATAACTTTTTTAAGGTGTTCTTATACATTTTTAACACTTTAAAGCAGAGTTCGAAAATAAACACTTAATATCGTTCCTTAGTGTACGGTTCGGAAGATTTGTGGAAAAAACAAACGCTAATAGTGTAAAATATCATTAATAATAACGTTTTTCTGTTAGTCATCTTTCGAACATAAAAATAATACTGTTTTCATCTAACTCAACAATAGATGAGAACATTTAATTCCGTTCGTTTTTTTTTTAAACCACAAACTTCATTGTGTTCGGTTCGGTTCATTAATGTTCGTTGCTTTTGACTGGTAAAAAAACCAAACATTTCTTAAAAAAACAAAATACACATACGAAAAAAACACAAAAAGCCAGAAAACTAATTTTACAAAAACAAAACATATACACAATACATACACAAGCTGTTTGTGCTGCGGTCGTTACTAAATTTTTTTGTTGGTTTATTTATTTATCAATGTAAAAAAAGAAACATTAAAGAACATTAAATTATAATGTTTGTCTACAGTATCACTACAATTGTTCTGTTTTTTATAACGAAGAACAGAACAGAACACTATATAATTTTCGTCCCTTTCTTGAAAATAGTTACGAACGGTATTAAGGGTTGTGTTCGTCTACACAATTAATTAAAAAAATAGATATCGTTCTTGGGTGTGTGAGCCGAACGCTAAATAATGTATAATTTTTCTTAATCAACTGTCATCTTAATCATCTCAAATGTATTGTTAACGTCTTTGATTAACTTAATCAACATGTTGCTTAAGCGCGATTAAAAACCTAAGTGTGAATATAGTATTAGTCATTGAACGAAATATTTAAAACAGCAAAGTTCTTTTTTGCTTAAAAAAGCAAAATTTTATAAAATTCTTAAATCAAGTAAATAAAAGCTTGAACTTTTCGTTGGTTGTGACATTATATATTCTTTATGCGTGCATAAGCTGTGTTTTTAAAAGCTTATTGTAAAAACAACAACAACACTATAAGAAAAAAAATATAATGTTTAAAAAGTTATATAAGAAGCAACAATCCTGCAGGAAATAAAAATGGTTGGAGGCTACAGTGGTGTATGAAGAGTAATCTGAGGAGTACTGGGTTGACTCTAGTTACTGGCTAAAGGTATCGCAAGGGGACCACTATAAAGACCCAAGTGAGCCGCCCTCCTATCGGTTGCACATTGAACCTTACCTAACCTAACCTTGCATAGTTTTAGTCTTCTCTACTGTCCCTTTTATTGTCTAATTTCCCTTTCACAAGGTGACAGGCGAAGTTTGTAGGCGAGAGAGGAAAAAAGGAAAAAGTGTGTCACGCATACAATGTCGCCCCCTTACCAAAAAACTTCATCTGTCTGCCTTCTGTCTGTCACCTTGTAAAAGGGGACTAATCGACAGTCAAGCTTATTTGTCCTGTTTAGCTAAATAGAGTGCTCAATACAATATTTTCCTGCTGGTAAATAAGTTTTCCATTTTATTTTTCATGTTTATCAATTTGTTCCGCTTTTTTTATTTTAAAATCAGATTCCTAGAATTATGCTTTTGATTTCTTGGCGTTAATAGAATTTAAAGTGAAAGAGGAAAAAAAGAACGGCTTTTATTTCATTTCACTTGTACTGTATTCGTTCTTATTTTTTCTGCGATTTATTTCCTTTATTTTTTTCTTTATTTTATTATCCAGCTGTTGTTGCTTATTTCTTTTTTTTCTACTTCTTCATTTTTTATTCATCTTTATTATTTTCATTTTGCATTGAGTACTTAAATTTCAATTTATGTTCATGTTGAATCTTGAAAAATATCAAGTTGATGTTACAGTTTCTTATCCTGTCGACCATCTTGTTAATCTGCTAAAATTACAATGGCGTTCAAAATACTTGGGGGAGTACAACTGTTTTTTTTTTTTTTCTTTTTTTTTGTAAAAATAATTTTTTTTTTTTTTTCTTATAAATTATTTAATTTTTTTTTTCGCTGTCTTTTTTTATTGTGAGTAGGGGTCGGTTTTCTATACAATTGAATAAATGTATTTTCAAGTTGAGTTGCTTTTTTGTTGGCAAAAATATTATTTACAGGAAGAAAAAAGGATTTTCAAGTAGGAGAATAATTTGTTAAAAATATCTTACATTAGGTTTATTTTTATTTTCTAACACAATTTTCTTAATAATATTATGAAGAGTTAGTTAAACAATGATTTTGCAAAGAGCTTTTTTAATAAAGTTATAAAATAAAAGAAAATAATTAAGAAAAGTCAAGGAAAAAATTTATGTTAAGGCCTTTGTCGTTTATTTCCTTTAATAAGATTTTTATCATGACAGGTGAAGCATGTAGAAAAGCTTATTAAGGCAGTATGCTTTCATACACCTTTCCCCTATAAAAAATCAAAGTAATGCTGCTTCCCCAGGTAAAAATATCCAATATTCACCAATATTTCCAATATTTCACTTCTTATTGATTTTCCTTAATTCGTCGTTCGTAAATTATTGTGTTCAATAATATACATATGTAAAATATAACCATATAGAACACAATTACGAACGACGAATTATTGAACAAGATTCTAGTCTAACAAGATGTCTAAAGCTTTTAACAAAATTTCCATTTTATAAGAAGTGGCCTAAAAACTCCTTTTTAAATTTCAACATTCTGCCTTTCTTGAAAAAAACCCCGTGCAATCCTTTCCCCTTTCAAACCCTTCAAAGATAATAATCACTTTTCTCTATTAAACTTCAATTTAGTGTCTCCAATTAGGAAAAGCTTATTATTTAATTGTACTCAACTCAATCCTCAGTCCCCAGGGGATCAATCGACCACAAACATGTTCTTTGCTTTACACAACATGCGTGTGAGAGTGTTTGTACGCCAGAGTATTTATCCTAAAAAGCACGTCTAAGTAATTTAGTAACTTTAACTTCATAATTCAATAAGACAATAGAAAAAAAACAAACAGAAAAATAAAAAAAAACGAAAAATTCTAAAATCCCAAGCTAAACAACCAGACAAACATATGAATTCTTTAAGAGTCCCCTAACAAATATCTGTAAAAAGACACACACACACACACACACATACACAATATACAACTCACACTTTACACCAAAAAAAAAAAACTGCAAAATCCTTACAAATTATGACACAATCAAATTACGTGTAGAATTGTACAAAAAAGACAACAACAAAAACTAAAAATAAGAATAAAATTTACAAGAGAAAAGAATGCGAATGGATATAAAAATAAATTTTATTAACTGACAAACAACTGCACACAAAACACAAACTGCCTTCCTCACTCGCTCTCTCTCGTACACATTTACAAATTCTTCTTTAGAAGGAAATGCATGTGTTTGAATGTGTGTTACAGTGTAGTGGAGATAATACTTTAAGGATTTTAAGAAAACTTTAAGTATGTTAAAGGAAGGAAAACATATTTTGTCTGCTTGTTTTTTTTTTCTTCTTCATATATTTTTTCCAAGTACTGACTCCCTTTTGAAACTGGTCACACAATCCATATGCCAAACACGAAATCATAATTCATTCCCTAATGCACACATACATACATGCATATTAAGTGTGCGTTAGTAGTAACAACTGGCATATGTGAGAGCATATTATTCGATTACATGTATCGCTCATTTGCTGCGACTTAGTCATAAATCAAAAAAATACGTTTTAAAATAAAGGTGTTAAAAGTTTTTAATTTTCAATTACAAAATTTTGCTTGTCGTGCTTAATTTCAAATTTTTATTCTTGATAAAAGCACCGAAATTTATTGTTGATGGTATAAGCTATTCCTATGCGCATTTCACTGGCTGTTCAGGCCAGAATCAGAAAACTTCATCCAAAGATTTTAGAAAAACTAAGGATGTTATACAAATAAAGCTGTTTAGCGAATAAGAATTATAAGCCCCAGTTTTACTTGTAACAATAATATCAATGCTTAAACAAAAACAACAACAATAAACAGTGAGTTTATCTTTTCTTACATTCCCCACTATAATTGGTTGGAATTCTCCAAACATTAATTGCAGTTGTTAGTATGTTAAGAAAAAAAAAACAAAATAAAAACAAAAAACAACTTCCTTTATTGTTTTCGCAAGAAAATCAAGAAATAAAGCAAGTTCCCAGTTCAGTTTTTTAGGCCGTGCACTTGCCAGTTTATTATCAAAACAATATTTGGGAATACAAAATGTTTAATTAACAAGAATTTGTTTGTCGTGCTAAATTTGCTCGCACAACTTAGAAAAAAATAACGACACATTCGCTTCAAACGTGGAAAGTATTAAAAGATATAGAGATGAGTTTTATACACAATAGAAAGAAAAACAAAGCGAATAATTCTACATCACTAACTTCAAAATTTAATTTTTTGAAATATGACGACGTTGCAGCAAATAAGCGATATGTTCTCACACTAAGGGCTAAAAAATCAGAGCAAGTTAAACTCTTTTTTTGGTTTAAAATGTGTTTAAACCAACAAATCTATAAATCATTAAACATATAAACCATCTTTAAACGCATGAAATTGGGCGTTTAAACTACCAGTACAAATCATATGAATTTGCCAACATTTGTCGTAGTGCTGCCACATGTTATTTTTTTAACAACATGTAATACATGGGACACTGATTTATGGTTGATGAGTTTAAACTGCATATAAATTCAAGTTTAGTTCAACTAAACCAGCGTTTAAACCATCAGTGATTTATTAGGCATTAGAGTTACTATCACTAGTTGGCATATATTTGCATCAGGGATGGCAAAGTGATTTTTGAAAATGCCCACCTGGTTTTTAATATTTAACTTTTTTAATTTTTTGTTTGTATCAAAACACGTGTTCTATATAATTTTTTCACAGATGTCCCTTAATTTCAGCTACTTCTAAGCTTCTTCAGTTGCTAGAATTTTTGATTTGAAACACGGCATTGATCTGAACGTCCTTCTCTTTAGCAAAATCTGGGACCAATTGCCGGGTATGCCTTCACACGCACACAAAACATATTTTTTGTTGTGGCCCCCTCTTTTTAACGAAAAATTCTTTAACATATTATAGTGACTTAAACTACGTACTTGTCACTGACAACCGTAGTATGGCTAAGTAATCAAGAGACAACGACCATAGTATGGTTGTCTCCGACACTGTTATAGTTAATAATAGTAACAACAATTTGTTCACCACTATCTATTGTCATTTTTTTAAGTTAGCAATAATATATGTATTCGTACTATCTTGATAGAAGACTAGTTTAACCATAATATTGTTGCCGGTAACAGCAATATGGTTAAAGTAACCATAAAATGTTTTTGTTGGATGTGACGGTGGCGAAAAATGTGTTTTCTTTGTTCCCTGTTTCCTACCTACCATATAGCCGTTTCTCTAGTTATGGTCTCAAGGACACTGGTGAGATATATTGGTAAAACTTGTCGCCCGCTGTACAATATACAGTTTCAATTAAAAGTATAACTCCAGCGCCTTCAGGCTTCTTATGGCATATTTAGTTTTAACTACATCTCGTTGTCTAAAGTAATGTTAAGATAATTATATAATAAAACATTAATATTGATTTAATTTTAGTCACGAGGAGAGATAAAAAATAAGAGGAATTTTAATGGAATTCATGGAAAGTTCCCGTCATTTGGTCAAACGTCATGACAGAATGCCCGATTCGAGAAAGCAAACAATTCCTCTTAACCGCAGTTAGTTAGTCACTAGCAAGGCGAATTCAACTACAGTGGTGTCGAAACTACAACAATTCAAAAACAACAAGGGGTTTTGCATTTTTAGTATTTATGGTTCGAATTGTTAACTTTTCCCAACAAAACACTTACAAATCAAAAAAATATAGTTTCGAACTGTCAAAATAAGATGGCGTTTCGAACCCACCTGTACATGAATTCGCCATGTTAATTTGCGTAAAATTGTACTTTTAAGGATCGCATAGAAGCTAAACATAAAATTACAATCGTGCTAGACTGAGACCCAAATCGATCACATCACTTAAAGTAAAAAGTGGCGAAGGTCACTTTTAGATGTGCGTTACAAAAGAAGAGCCGATATCGCAAGTGATCATCATGTAGTACACGCAACAATCTGCTTGAAAATTGCTGCTATCGAAAACCATAACCAAGTTTCGCAAAGAAGGTATGATGTTGAAAAACTGAAAGAGCCAACAGTGGCAAACTCCTTCGCGTTTCATTGAAATCATCTTTGCAACTCAGTGTCAATAATTCCGACCTAAGCTGGGAAGAAACCAAAAAATCTTCACGCAAGCCGCAGACATCAACCTAGGATATTAGAAAAATTCTCGTATAGAGTGGATTAGCGATGAAACTTGAAGACTGGTATTGAAGAGCAAGGCAGCTAAGTCGACGAAAAAGAAGACCATCATATACCTGGAAACGACAAGTCGAAGTAGAAACATCTCAATTCCATCTGCGTGGGAATGAAATTTAACATCGTGCATCCGACCGATTATATTAAATTAATCTTGTAACATTGCCAACCCTGAATAACCGGCTTTAAAAAGTGAATGAATTTCTACATCAAAAAAATTCTTAAGAGCGTTTCTTCTAATCATTGGGGAATTTCCTTAAGTATTTAAATAATCATACAAATAACTATGAAAAACTATCGCTATTCCACTATGACATTTGTTGCCTAAAATGAAAGCCCGTATTCTATATGTCAAATGATTTCAATAAGTCATATTTGTCAAATTTTAGATTTTTCCACAAAAAAAAAAGTTATTGATTTTAAAGATTTATTAAAAATTACAATGTTCGACAAAAAAACGGAAGCAACAACTTTGTTCTATGAAATTAATTTACTTTAGCGTGCTGAATCGAAATCTGCTTACAAATTTTTAAGGAATGTTTACTATCATTCGGACCACAACGCAATAATTCCAAATTTGCTTTAAAACAAACTGTCAAATAAAGTACATAATTAATTTGTGATTAATGTTCTTTTTTGTAGACAATATTACCTCAATAATTGTTTTAAAAAAAAAAATTATGTGCTCTTACTTAAATTACATTTTGTCGTTTATCCAAAAAAATGTTTTGGTGCAATTATTGCGTTTTATTATGGACCTCCTCAATTATCACATGGAATGATTAATTACTAATACGATTAAAACAAAACGTGCTTGTTTACAAAGAAAACTTTAAAGGAAAAATCATAGCTTACTTTTAACGTTGAAACCCTTAAATTTGTAAGAAAAAATTATCTACTATGCTCCAGTATTAACAGTAAAATAGTTATCCAAGAGCCAAATTAAGAAATGAGTTGTATGTTTTTAAGTGTTCGCTATAATCTGTCATCAAGATTTTATTAAAATTAAAAAAAAAATTGTTTGGCCGGAATTGACCAGTGTGCAATGGTGCCATTATAATGTGTACAATTAATACATCTGATAATTATCAGATGTATTAATTGTACACATCTGCAAAACCAAAATGAGCTTAGAATGTTCACACAATTGCAAGACATTTTAAGGCAATTTTAATGACAACATTGTAAGATCTGAACACCGTCAGTACGAAGCTTAAGGAGCGTTAATTAAGCAAGTATTTTAAACAAAAAAAAGCTGCCACGGTAGACTAGTTGGTAGTAAGCTAAAGAGTGACGGGTTTTTAATACCGCCAGAGAGAACGAGCTGAAGGCCTTAGTTACTATTGGCAACGATCTTTTTCTGGAGTTTGCAACTTTTGATTTTAAATGATTAGCTCTCTAATTTTTTGCGGTTATGCTCAAATTTTTTCCCTTTTATATTAAACTCCTTTTTTTATTTTCATTATACTTTTTGATGCCATTTTTTATCGAATTAACGACCCTACAAGAAATGCATAACCAAAACTAAAAAAATTACTAACACACTTGCAACAATTTTACATTAGCTGTTCCACTCTAACATATATGTAAGAATGGTACAACTATCATTTTCCAAATAATGCCAATATTTTAATATATTTTTGTCATACGCGTGTAAAAATTTGTGAATTTTTTAAATTTAGTATTTTTCATTGGTATTAAAGAAAAAAAAATCAATTAAATTAATTATATAATTTTACTTAAATAGTGAGATAAAAAATTTCTATAGAAAAAGTGACACCGCCGAATAACTGTAATCAGAATGCTAGTGGTAAAGGAGGTCGTACTGATGGTGGCTTCATAGGACGTGGTGGTGGATTCTAAGGAAACAACATAGGTCATTGAAAGGAGTGGTCGTCCAACAGGTAGGCGCCATGCGGATGGTGAATTTGACCAGGATAATTGTTGAGGATTTGCCGGTGGTAATAAGGGAACAAATAATGTTATTAAAAACCCTGATAACTTTTGAAGTATGTATATTATTTTTTGGTCACAATTAATTGGTTACACGTACGTTTACCTCCATTTCCAGACCCATGCAAGAAGTGGAACGTCATAAAGCAGCCACAGAAATATAATAATTTCCTATGAATTTGATTATAATTTTATCAATAAAATATTTAATTAAAAATGAAAATTAGAAAAAATGTAATGTATTTTATGAAGGTTAGTACTAACCAATTTTTACGTTATGAATAACTAGTTAGTGCTAACCAATATTTACGTTAAGACTAACTATTTAGTGTTAACCACTATTTTGGTTATCATTGACTAATTAAAAGCAGCAGAGTAAGCAGTACAGATATATGTTCCGTAGTCGAGTGAAATTCATTAGTTAGAAAGAGAGGCAAAATCACATGTACACAAGAGTTTCGGTTAGTTTTTTCATTTTGCTCTTAATAAACTAATAGAAACTTTAACCAATATATTCTTGTAGGGGACATTTCAATTTTTTTTAAATAATGGCATATTAGCGATTTTTTGTAACTATTAACGCTTTTATCCTGGAATTTTTTTCGTCTATTTAAGTGATTTTTCTTAGCTCTGTTTTTTTTTGGAAATTTGATACTTCTTCATTTAAAATTGGCTTTTAGTGATATTTTTTTTTCCTTTCTTCATAAAAAATAATTTAATGAAAATTAAATTTAATGAACTTAAGCCTAATTAAATATTAAAAAAAATTTGGATTAAAAACCATAAATAGTTCAACAAAATAACCACAATACTAATTATTTTTTTTTTTTTTTAATTTGGCGATTGTTTTTTGGCAATTTGGAATTGTGGTAATTTTTTTTATTGTTATTTTCCGTTGAAATTTGCAATCGTAAAGATTTTGGGTTATCTTATGGCGATTTCTTTTCTGAGAAAAATGTTGCATTAATGTTACATGTTCTACATTTTGTGTTCGTTTGTACAAAAAATACAACTGTGGGAAAAATTTTCAAGTTCTTTTGTGAAAATGTTGATGAAAAACATGCAAAACATGTTACATGTTTTACCCTTACTTTTACTTAAGGGTTCATACTGCCCTGTTTTACAACTTTGGTACTTACTACTTTGTTTGTACAACCAATATTTTATTTTGTTTGTCATAATATTTTAAAAGTTTTGTCAAAAGAATTCTACATCTAAATATTCTTCGACGGCATACTCCATTTTGAATTAAATCGTTTTTTTATTTTGGTGGAAAATTCTATGTATTTATTATCGTTTTAAATTTGTTCAAGCAATAAGTGATGTCAATGTCTGTTTCCAAACCTTAAAGTAAGTGTGCAGCAAATAGTCGAATAGTTTTAAAAATCGCTAATGAACTACATTAATAACAAAAGTGTAATAGTTGTAAATAAAGGCAGCTAATTCTGTTCGATTGAAGTTGTACAACATGTAACACTTCGAGTGATTATATGTAACATGAAAAAGTGTTACATGCATATACTGTAGCATTTTTTTCTCAGAATAGAAATCGCCATTAGTGATTTATTGTGAAAATTGCCAAGTTATATTTTTATGTTTTTCTTGACGATTTTAATTTTTTTTTTTTTTGCGTTTTCCCTTGTTATTTCTTTTTGCTATTTTCGTAATAAAAGTTTTCAAATTCAATTTATAATTTCGCCTTTTTTTCAGACATCTACAGGTTTTTTGTGTTTTGGCGATTTTTAGTTTTTTTTTGTTTGATGATAATAAATAATGGTTTTTACCATTTTTGATTATTTCGTATTTTTTTCAAATTCTATTTATAATTTTGACTATTTTTTTCCATAATTTTCAGTTTATACCAAATCTAGCTTTTTTAATGTACCCGTTATTAACACCTTGTAAAACATGCGATTTTATTTAGGAAGTGAAAACTTTTGTAAGTTTTGGAAATTTTAGTATTATTTTTTTAAGACTTGGAATCATTTTTTTGCCTATATGAAAATTTTTGGTCTTATTAAAATTTTTTGTAATTTTCTGCGATATTTTTTGACGATCTTTTTTGCGATTTTTTTTCAAAAAATTATAATTTTTGAGAGGTATTGCGATTTATGTAAAAATTTAACGATATTTATATTCTAACAATTTTTGGTACAATTCTTGGTTTTGTTAAAAATTGGACGATTTTTGTTAATATTAACTTTTTTATAATTTAACGATTATTTTAATAATAAGCAAGTTTCACTTATTAATAAGATTTCTGTATGACGTGCTAAGTTCCCAATTTTCCATACTTGATAAATACACTGAGATTTATTGTTGAGGGAAAGCTAGCATCGTTCGCTAGCTAGTTTCATGTTTTAAGATTTTTTGTCGCGAATTTCGCTGTAACCCCTAGTATAACTTTTTTTCTGCCACACAAACAGTTAATTAATAACGGTATTTTAAATTGGCGATTATTTTCAATTTAATCACAGATTGATAAACCTTTTGATCTTTTAAAATTTATTTATTTTTTTTTTATGTGAATATCAAAAAAATTATTAATATTGCTATCTGTAAGAAAAACCCACTTTAATGTAAAAGAGGCAAATTAATTTTCATTATGACTTTTTTCTTGGAAGAACAGAAGGTCTTCGAGATTTGTTAAAGAAGCGTATAGAAAAGCTTCTTTACCCACTTTAAATTTTCGAACCCTTCTTCTACAAAAATTCATTGTAATGCCTGTTCCCCCAATCGAATCGAGTTTGAATTTAAACTTAGTTTTAAAATAAAATTGTGACTATTTAAAACGCATTTACTTTTGCAGTTTATTCAACCACTTCCGGTACAATGCAAAACTATTTTTTTTTTTAACTTTAGCCAATAAAATATTCTGTATGTTATTTTTTTTTAATGTGACCCTATTTTCTCTAAGAGCAGCACCTACAACAACAAAGAAGCCACAAATTAACATTTTCCCAAATCTAATTTATATTTTTTGAATTTTTACAAGTTTCAAATTTTAATTCTTTTTTTATTTTCGTTTGTATCTAAAAATAAATGCGGAGAGATTTTTTTATTCTATAAAGTAGTGCATGCTGCTGAATATGTATGTGTTTGTATGATTATGTGCATGAATTAAGAGAATATGTGTGTGTGTTTGCATGTGTGGAGTATGTACTTGCAAGTCTCAAATTCGTATATTCCTCTACTTAAGTTAAGTTTAGTTTGACTTTTTCACTCCATGAGTAGTTTTATGTTGTTACGTGTTTTGGTTTCAGTGGTTTAAGTTTTGTAGTTTACAACACATACCAGAATAATAATGCACACACACACACACACTTATTCTTACATAGATACATATGTTTAAAATTTTATCTACATACACTTACCGAAATACTTCATATAACTATTAAGTACACAAATACATTTACCCAAATTTTATAATATATTTTGTTATGCAATAGAAAAATACAAAACTGCACTTGTTAGAAGGTGTCTGTAAATCAGGGAGTCTGTAACTGTATTGGTATGTGTGTGAATGCATACAAGGATATGCTTTGTAAATGTTTTTAAGTGTATTCGCTTTCTCAATCTCCTTGTTATTTTTCTTGCTGTGTTATAAATATTCACAGGTTTCCTTTTACCTTTTTGATATGTTTCCCTTGAGAGGCTTCAGTGGGTATTATTTGTTAGACATAAATTTTGATTACAAGCGAAAAATATGAACGCAACTGTTGCAAAAGTGTTAACTTTTGGGTTAACAGTAAACACAGAGTCACAACATGAAATTGAACATACGATGAGAAAACGAGTTGTCTCAGTCTACACTAGAAACTACATTAAAAACTTTACAAAATACAAACTACACTAGAAACTACACTGAAGACTTTACTAAATACTACACCAAAGACTACACTAAAGACCACTTTAAAGACTACATCAAAAACTTTACTAAATACAAACTACACTGAAGACTTCACTAAATACTACACTAAAGACTACACTAAAGACTACACTAAAGACCACACTAAAGACTACACTAAAGACTACACTCAAACAATACTCAAGACTACACTAGAAACTACACTAAAGACTACACTAAAGACCACATTAAAGACTACACTAAAGACTACACTCAAACAATACTCAAGACTACACTAGAAACTACACTAAAGACTACACTAAAGACTACACTAAAGACCACACTAACGACTACACTAAAGACTACACTCAAACAATACTCAAGACTACACTAGAAACTACACTAAAGACTACACTAAAGACTACACTAAAGACTTCACTAAAGACTACACTAAAGACTACACTAAAGACTACACTAAAGACCACACTAAAGACTACACTAAAGACTTCACTAAAGACTACACTAAAGACTACACTAAAGACTACACTAAAGACCACACTAAAGACTACACTAAGGACTACACTAAAGACTACACTAAAGATCACACTAAATAAAGACCACACTAAAGACTACTCTAAAGGCTACACTAAAGACTACACTAAAGACTACACTAAAGACTACACTAAAGACTACACTAAAGACTACACTAAAGACTACACTAAAGACTACACTAAAGACTACACTAAAGACTACACTAAAGACTACACTAAAGACTACACTAAAGACTACACTAAAGACTACACTAAAGACTACACTAAAGACTACACTAAAGACTACACTAAAGACTACACTAAAGACTACACTAAAGACTACACTAAAGACTACACTAAAGACTACACTAAAGACTACACTAAAGACTACACTAAAGACTACACTAAAGACTACACTAAAGACTACACTAAGGACTACACTAAAGACTACACTAAAGATCACACTAAAGGCTGCACTAAAGACCACACTAAAGACTACTCTAAAGGCTACACTAAAGACTACACTAAAGACTACACTAAAGACTACACTAAAGACTACACTAAAGACTACACTAAAGGCAACACTAAAGACTACACTATAGACTACACTAGAGACTACACTAAATACTGCATCTATATTGTAAGTATGTAGTATTGACGTTGCCGTGTTGGCGTTTTGGTGCTGCCATCTTTAAAAGAAGTATTGGCCTAGCTGATTGTTTCGTTGGTGCCGTGTTGCCTTTTTGCGGTCGGTTTTGGTGTTGCCAACTTCTGGTGGGTTTCCACCATTTGTTGGTGGGATTTCTTCGGCTGTTTTTACAAATAGGAAATAACTGTCAAAATTTCTGGGAAATCAGTTTTGTGTCGATACACACATAAAAAAATCAATGTAAAATCGTCGAAAACAAGTTTGATTTTACAATAACTTGCGAAAAACAATTTTTCTTTTAAAATAACAATCATTCCAAAATTACATTGATATTGAAATAACACTACGAATCATGTTCAATTAAAGCTATTTCAAGTTAAAACAACGTGCATTGCATGTAGAATTTCCTGAAGATGCTAACCAATGGTTAGCGAAATATCGAGAAAAAATAAATAATTTAAAAAATTTTTTATAAAAAGACCAAGAGCTTAAATAGTAAAATCAGTAATTAAATAAAAAAAAGGTCAAACAAAAAGTTATATATATATTTATTTTATAATAATAGTAGACACTTACCACCGGAATAACCATTATTTATTTTCCTGTTCCCCTTTTTTATATTCCCCTTTGTTAACAGAAGCATTCACAATTAAAATACAACAGCAGAATGGACCGATATAATTTTCGTAATCATTCTGCTTTGAAAATTTGATGTATTCCACTAAATATTCTTAACAAGAAGAATACGGGAATTGTTCTTCTTTTTATAATTGTTATAAAGATGAAAATAAAAAAAAAATACGTTTTTCTGCTTTTAGTGTTGTTGCTGTTTCCATAAAGAGCACGTAAGACAGATTTTATGAATTCAATATTCAACAATGATAATTTTAAATAAAGTCCGTACTTTGCAGAAAATAACTAAGATTTTTAAACAACATTGCGCCATGTTTATTTGACATTGGTTATATGTCCTGTGTGAAGTTAACAAAGAAACGCATTGTCATTGTTATGCCCACAAAGAACTATAACATGAAACTTGACCTCATAACATAATTTTGTTCCGGTGCATCTATTATTTCCCATCGGTCCCAAATAGGTTACACTCTCGAAAGTTTGTCTCTCAATTCTGTAGTGTAGTGCATGATATTGTCAGGCTTGACCGACTATACTTTCTAACTTTGTATATATGTGTATTTATAGAAGATTCAAGATTTTTGTAGTCGCTTTTCACTTCGTCCTTTACCTTTTAGAATAAAGTGTTTCTTCTTCCCTCCATTATAAATATTTCCCTTAACATGCTTCATCAAGTGTAATGGCTTAAATGTGAGTTGTGAATGGATCAGTCCGCTGCATGTATAGAATAAAAATGAACTTAACTTAAAACTACCAACACTTTTGCACTCAGGATTTTATTTAAACGTGTGTTATATGTGTAAGCATTCGATTTAATACTTGCTGTAGTAAAATGTTCTTATAAGTTATAGTTTCCTTCGTTTCGCTTCTTTTTTTTTTTTTTGCTTTTTACCCGGCAAAAAATTATGACATTTTAAAGTGTGGAAATTCCTAAAGGTGTTGCTTAATTTAAATACTGTTTGAAAGTAATTTTCTTGGCAAAAACCACAAGCTGAAATAAGAGCAACAGAAGGGCTGGGGGTTGGCTTTATGGCAGAGACAATTAAGGAAAACATAACCTAATTTTTTAGTTTTATAAAATGACTGTTCCGTATTGAAAGTTTGTAAAGATGTTGTATTCAAAACCAAGAAACAAATTTTAATGCCATTTTCAAATTCTGAAAAATGGGATGGTCAGTCAGGTTAGTGAACATATTGGATTAACTTGTTTTCCATAGCGTATGATTTATATTATCTGTTATATTATTTATCATATCATACTTCGTCAGTTAGCAATTTTTTTTTTTAACTTTATTAAATTTTTTCTATATATCCGTTTCTTAAGAATTAAAAAGTGCCTGTTTTCAAATGTTTGCTGGGAAATAATGCATTAATATAAAGCAAAACCAAACTATTTCAAATAGGTCTCTAAAAGCATTATTAATCACCGTGTTACTTAAAGCGGAGTGAATGTATTTTTGTGTGTGTGTAAGTTAGAGCAAATGAAAAGGTTTTATGGTTGCATCTGTGAGCTTTTAGTAAAGAAGAAAAGTTTAACAGAGAAATATTAAACCAAAATCAAAGCATAACATTATTAAGGCTTTATTAAAAATAAATTTAAGATTTACTTAAAATTATTTAACTCTTAATCATTCCAAGTTTAGTCAATCTTTTCCTAAACCAAGCTTAAATTTCAAAACTCAAACTTACCCTTTATTAAAAATCTAAAGTGCGTTTTGCTTTTACAGCTTCTTAAAACTGCTTGCACAACCTTTAAACCACATCGTATACAACCAAACAAAATCCTTCAATTTATAAATACACATTTTTAAAAAAGGGGAAAAAAATAACAGTAACATCCGATGCCACTACCAGAAGGAACACACTCCTGCCACCAATATAGTGTCACGCATTGCCTCAGCCAGAACTCAATTTAATGGTAGCTACAGATGTTGCAACATGGTGGTGGCAAAAATGAAATTAAAAAAAAAAAAACACTGAGCAAATATGCAACGAACTAAAAAACAAGGAATTACCACAGTATTTACTAATAACGGGACGAGTACTAAGTACTTTGTACAAGTAAATACTTACAAAAGACTTAAAATAAATAAAATTTTATTTAAACGTTTCCTATTTAATATTAAAACATTGAATTATTTTATCGTGAGTTTGTTTGTAGGTGAGAAAATGTGTGGGTTTGAGTAGTCATCTGATAAATACGGTAGAGCTTAACCTAAATCAGGGCGTCAAGGGTTTTTTCCGTCAAAATTATCATGCTTATACAAAATGTATGAAGAAAACCTAAATAGAGCGCTTTGGCTGCTAGAGATCGTTTTCTTATGCGCCCCATACACGGTTCAATTCAGTTGTCAACTGAGTCTTTCAACTCAGTTGACAACTTCATCAACTGAATTGAAAGATTTTAAATTAATTTTAATTTTAAAATTTAATGAAATAAAAGACAATTTTTAAAATACTTAACTACAAAAATTAATTTTGACAGCAAATCAAGAGACTCGAGCACACACAGTACAATCGAATTGAAAGACTTAGTAGTCAACTTGAAAAAATCAAAATCTTTTGATTTTTCTTCAACCAACTCGACAACCGTCAAACTAATCAACTGACAAGGCCATACACGCTTTGATTTGGACAACAACCGACTCAGTTGACAATTGAATTGAATCGTGTATGGTCTGCTTTAGAAATGGTAATTTAGCCGATTTAAGGTCGACCTAGCCTTCATATTTTCGTTTCCATTTTGTGGAGACTATTTTGAAACTTTAAGTTAAGTACATATGTCATTTTAGCTAGGCGCTAGAAAACGTTACGCTTTGCGTACTGATTTAGGTTTGTTGGAGGCGTTTTGATAAAATTCTTATAAAAAATTAAAGACTTGAAAATGCACCAGAAATTACGAAGCCGATATGCAATAGAATTATATTTATTGTCGTCTCACAGTTGTGGTCATTTTCTTAGTCGTAGGTACGGCATTATTCTAATTTTAGTCTAAGTTATAGTTAAAGTCGTAATCAAAGGGCTTGCAAATATTTCAAATCATAGTAAGAATCAAATTCAAAGTCATTTCACAATCAAATTCAAAGTTGTAGTCAGAGTCAAAGTTACAGTCAAGATTAAACTAAGAGAGGGACCAATTAGGTCCATTATGTTTTTGTTTTCAAAAAATAAGAAGAGAAAAGAATTTATAAAAAAATTATCAGATGTTAGTTAAAAGAAGTAAGTCATAGTCAGAGTCTAAATCAAAGTCAAAGTCATAGTCAAAATTATAGTCAAAGTCAAAGAGAAAAAATTATAGTCAAAGAAATATAAGTTATGGGTTAAAAGATGTAAGTCATAGTCAATCTTAGGCATAGTAAAAGTCATAGTGAAAGTCATAGTCAAAATCGTAATCAAAGTCAAAATCATAGTGAAAACCATGTGAATGTCATAGACAAAGTCATAGTCATAGTCCAAATCATAGTCAAAGTTATAGTGAAATTTAAGTCAAAAGCTAAGTCATAGTCAAAATCATAATCAAAGTCAAAGTCAAAGAGAAGAAACTATAGTCAAAGAAATATCAGGTATGGGTTAAAAGATGTAAGTAGTATTCAATCTTAGTCATAGTCAAAATCATAGTGAAAGTCATAGTCAAAATCATAATCAAAGTCAATATCACATGTCATAGTGAAAATCATCCGAAAGTCATAGACAATTTCATAGTCAAACTCATAGTCAAAATCATAGTCAAAGTTATAGTGAAATTTTTGTCAAAAGCTTAGTCATAGTCAAAATCATAATCAAAGTCATAGCCAAAGTCATGGTCAAAGCCAAAATCATAATCAAAGACACAGTCAAAGTAATTATGAAATTCATAATCGAAGTCATAGTCAAATTCTTTGTCAAAACCATAGTCAAAGTCGTAGTCATAGCCAAAGCCATAGTCAAAGTTTTAGTCATAGTCAAAATCATAATCAAAGTCATTGCCAAAGTCAAAGTCTTAGTCAAAGGAATATCAGAAGAAGGTTAAAAGATATTAGTCATAGCCAAAGTCATAGTGAACTTAATAGTCAAAGTCATAGTCAAAGCCGAAGTCAAAGTCATAGGGAAATTAAAATTCAAAGTCAAAGTTATAGTCATAGTCAAAATCATAATTAAAGTCGTAGTCAAAGTCATAGTGAAAATCGTAGTGAAAGTGTTGGTCATAGTTAAACCCAAAATCATTGTCAAAATCATAATCAAAGTCATAGTCAAGTTATAGTGAAACTTATTGTCATAGTAAAAATCATAATCAATATTAGAGTCAAATTTATAGTGAAATTCAAAGTCAAAGCCATAGTCATAGACAAAGTCAAAATCATAGTCAAAATCATAATCAAATTTATTGTCAAAGTCATTGTTGAAGTCATTGCCAAAGTCTAAGTCGAAATTATAGGCAAAACCATGGTCGAAATCATAGTCAGGCATAGTCAAAATTATTATTATACATAGTTAAATTAAGGGTTACCGTTCGCCCCACTAAAGTCACAAATTTGGACTTTTTTTAACGGCCTGCCAATTTTTGTGAGACTTTTTTATTACCGACTTTTGCGTCCTTTTACCATTTTTTTGTTAGGTTCACACATAACAATAGTTCCTTTGGCAACATTTTTATTTTTTTTTTTTTGCAACCTTGTCATTTATACAACGTATTTAAAACAAGATTTCTTATTAAACTGAAAAGAAAATCGGAAAACGAAAGAGAAAATTAAGCTAGAAATACGTGTTCACGGAAACTGAGATGGAATACGTTAACATCGCTGCAGGTTCTTTTAAGAAACGTAATTTTTTGTGATCCTATTCGAAAGACTGGGAACTGAAGCATAAATGGCTTAGCCGAGAGATGGAGACAAAGCGACATGGAAAAACCAAAAAAAAAACCGCATTAATAATAGAAAAATGCAGCTTACTGTCTTGTTTCAATTGTTTTTTATTTTGCCATTCCTTTTATTAATAAAAAAAACATTAAAAAAAAGATGTGCGACTTTTATTTTCCCAAACGACTTTTTTGTGCGACATTATTTTTATAAAACGATCTTTTGGAGACTTTTCGAAAATTCTTGACGGTAACGCTGGTTACATTTATTATCAAAGTCCAACTCAAAGCTGTATCCAAAGTAAAACCAAATTTAAGCTTATTGTAAAGTATTAAAGTGGATTTCAAAGTCACAGTCATGATATGAAAAAGGCCATACGCACCGCGACCCAGAGGATCTTTTGTGCAGCCTGTATATCTCACTATGTCAAGTTTGTGATGGAAATAATTTTTTATTACTAATAATTTTTCATATGGGTATACATATATATTCGGAATATATATTTTTGTTTTTTTTTTTTTTTTTTTTTTTTTTTTTTTTTTTTTTTAAGGGAAAATATTTTGTTCATTCAGGGAATTAAAACTTAGTTTTTTTTAGTTACGAAAAGTGAAGTGGATAGTATGGGGTAATATGTATATTAATTCTGGTTTTAGTTAAATTTGGGCTGACAATAATTTTGTTTCTGTCAGCATGATATGGGAGGGATTAGAAATTGTATAGCGAATTGCACCTAAAGCTATACATTACTCGTCAATGTTTGGCTCCTCTTTATTATTTTGTTACGAAAGTAACTTTAGTTAAGAATGAGTTGTAATTACTGGTTAAGAATTTGTTATAATTTGTAGTTATCTTGTATTTATTAGTTATCTTGTATTCATAAGTAATTTTATTAGTTTACATTCTTATTGAAAATTGTTATAATTTAGTACACTTCAATCCCAATGTGCAGAAAACCCTCGAAATTACCGTTAAAAAAGCTTCAGTATAAGTCGTGAAATTATGTAAACATAAGTGCTGCCATAAATCAAACAGAGTGGTGAATAGTAAAGCCTCGAACCTTCGAAAAACATTTCGAATGTTCTAGATGGCCGAATGGCAGTACATATAAATATTTGCGACGGCTAGCATAGCAAGATCATTCTAAGTTCAGACTTTGTCAATAACGTATAACGTGGAGAAAATTATAGTTGGTTTTGAATAAAAGCTATAAATAAGTGTTATAAATTGTAAACAGTGTTTAAAGTATTTGTACAATTTCAGGCTGCCCCCCGAAAAATTTCCGCCTGGAGGTCCCTAAGGCGGGACAGCAGTAAAGGCGATGTTCCGACGATGTTTTTAAACAAAATCATAGTCAAACTCAAAGTTAGCATTGAAGTCATAGTCAAAGCCGAAATCAACATAACAGTGAAAATCATAGGAAAAATGTTTGCCAAAATCATAATCACATTCATAATCAAAGTAAAAGTCATAGTCAACATCATAGACAATTTGAATGTTATGGACAAAGTCCATCTCATTGCCATTGTATAAGTATTAATTAGCTATGGGGGGTGTGCTGGAAATCGCAAACGCAAAACGCAAGAATTTGGAGGCTGTTTTTAATACACTTTTAATCTAATTTTAATAATTTTTGTTATAAAATTCTGTTTAATAGAGAAATGTTTGTATAATATTTGCCATAAAATTCTTTTATTACAAAAATCTTACTAAAAAACGACTTCTAAAATTCTTGCGATTTGCGTTTGCGATTTCCAGCACACCCCTGTATAGCTAGCTTTTAAAAATATACGTAGTCAAAATTCAAAGATATAGTAAAAAATTTAAGTACTTAAAAATTTTACTGAACCTTTATAGATTTATTTTTACTGCCGTTTCATACAAAAGTTATGAGTTCATTTTGTATGCGAATTTCTTTGAAAAAGCCCTGTAGTTCTGATGACTACTTTGTGATTTACTTGTGTAAACTTGTTGAATTAAATGTGAACTTTTGTTTAAGCTATTTAAACATTACAAGACAATTAATCGTCACTATTTCTGGAGTATAGTGTCCATGTTCTGTAACTCGATTGAAATGTGTGAAATGAAACAAAAATGCCATATAATCACATAAACAGCTTTTTTTCTCATTAAACTGGGTCTATAACCTTTTTGGCGAGTACTAGCTGTCACGTAAGGAAATTACTCGCCAATTTACAGAAAAAGTGTGTCTGTAACATTTTTGTGAGAAAAGTTCCCGCTTTGATCTGTCAAATAAACTCACGAACAAAAAAGGGGAGAGAAAAAATTTCAACACTTAAAAACAATTAAAAATGTGAAATGCAAAGAATAATGATAATTATATTTTGTTCTTGGCACATTTTTTCATTGTTTAATTATTTTACTTTGAACATTTTTTTTATAATATACGAATGCTTTCACAGCTCTTTTGCAGACAACAAACATTAAAGTCGACCTTTACATTACAGTAGTTTTGACTTAACTGCCTTTTGTTTACGTGCACTTTTGACTTAACTGCACAAAATTGATCATTTTTGCAATTATTCTTTAAAATTCCATACAAATTCCTTTTTTAAGTGCACTTTCTATACCTGCACATTTATGATAAATGCACAAAATTTTCATACAAAAAATTTAATGGCGATTTCTATATTGAGAAAAAAAATGTTACAGTATATGCATGTAACACTTTTTCATGTTACCTATAATCACTCGAAGTGTTACATGTTGTACAACTTCAATCGAACATAATTAGCTGCCTTTATTTACAACTATTACACTTTTATTATTAATGTAGTTCATTAGCGATTTTTAAAACTATTCGACTATTTGCTGCACACTTACTTTACGGTTTGGAAACATACATTGACATCACTTATTGCTTGAACAAATTTAAAACGATAATAAATACAGAATTTTCCACCAAAATAAAAAAAAAACGATTTAATTCAAAATGGAGTATGCCGTCGAAGAATATTTAGATGTAGAATTCTTTTGACAAAACTTTTAAAATATTATGACAAACAAAATAAAATATTGGTAGTACAAACAAAGTAGTAAGTACCAAAGTTGTAAAACAGGGTAGTATGAACCCTTAAGTAAAAGTAAGGGTAAAACATGTAACATGTTTTGCATGTTTATCATAAACATTTTCACAAAAGAACTTGAAAATTTTTCCCACAGTTGTATTTTTTGTACAAACGAACACAAAATGTAGAACATGTAACATTAATGCAACATTTTTCTCAGAAAAGAAATCGCCATAAGTTAGCTGCACTTCGACTTAACTGCTCAAAATACATATTTTCTGGGATTATTCTTCAAAATCCTTGTTTACGTGCATTTTGTATACCTGCATATTTTTAGGCAGCATTAAAATATTTTCATACAAAACATTAAAGTTAGCTGCACACATGAAACAAATATGGTGGCCACTTTTTCACAAAAGTATCCAATTTAATCTGTTTATAAAAATATTTTTTTCCAAATAGAAACTGGGAATTATCTCATTTCGTAGGTTACTTTATATTATATTCAACATTTTTTATTTTTCGAATTTATTCTATGAGTTACATTTCAGTTATGTATTTTATAGAACTATTACAAAAAAGCTTTATAAAATACATAACTGAAATGTAACTCATAGAATAAATTCGAAAAATAAAAAATGTTGAATATAATATTTTTTTCCATAAAATTTTATGTTTTTTTGTGAATTCTCATTGTTTTTTTTAATGTTCCTTTAATATTTAATATACATACATACATGTATTAAATGATCTGTTATTTGAAAAAAATTTAATAAAATATAAATTTATGTTTAAATAAAACCACAATTGTGTACCTGCATATTAAGACAGGTAAATGCATTTAAGATAACTGCATTTTTTATTTTCCTGCACAAAAAATCGTGAAAAGGAAATTGTACAGCTAAGTCAAAATTACTGTATTTGGTATAGCCTACGGTGGTTTTTTCGCGGCCTATGTTTAAAATTTTTCAATTTTAGTAAATTATGGTCGCCGTCAACGATTTGTGTGACTGGCGTTCTCAACGTCTACAATGTCACATCGGCGTCGAGTGGAAAATTATGACATTTATAACGGTACGACGTAATCTCTTTTGATAGTTTTCGACCAGAGCAGTGTTGCCAAAACTTGGTGACGAAAAATGCCTAAATTTACGGAAAAAAATGGCAAAAAAATGGCTAAAAATGCTCATCTCATAGTAATCACTCGTGCCTATTAGTTTTAGATAATTTGAAGGAAAATCATAATCACGACAACATTTACCAAACATTATGAGTCCAGATCTACAATAAAAAACAAGTAAAAAAGTATAGTCGGTCTACCCTAACTAGATGATACCGTACACCACATTATAACCTATGTACCAAATTTTATTAAATTATCTTTAAATTTGCGACCTGTACTTTGCGCACAAAGTGTGCATGGACAGCCAGCCAGCCAGCCGGACAAGCATCGTTAATTCGACTCAGAAAGTGATTCAGAGTCAATCGGTATACGTAAAGGTTGGCTTAGGATCAACATTTTAAGGTGTTACAAACATCAGCACAAACGCATTGTACCCTCTTCACTATTGTGGTGTTGGTAGAAATATTTTATTGTTATGGTAAAAATATTTGCCTAATTGATAAATCGAATTAACGGTTGCTAAATGTAACCTATTTCTAAAATTACTTTTAAGATGTTTGCTTGGCTAAATACCCTCCCTACTTCAGCATTAGACCATGGAAGTGATAGCAACTTTATAGGCAATTCTGAAATTTCTAAAACAATTTTGTTGCCGTCTGTATCTGTTTATTGAAATACTTGCAACCAGAAAGAAACACCAATGTTTGTGGTGATCCATTTTATAAATTTAGTATTGGAATACTGTTCCTTTATTTTGAAACATGTTTCATCATCATCGTTTATAGCGATTTTCAACATTTGTAAAAGTTCTGATTTAAATTAAAGGCGTTTTAATTGTTAAAAATGTTTGTTTTACTTTTATAAATTTTTATAATAAAATAAAAATTATTCCTTTAAAAGAAAAACGGCAAAAAAATTTTATGGCTAAACAATTTGAAAAATGGCTAAAAAAAATGGCTAATGGCTAAGCTCATTTTTTAATGGCTAAACAGGGTGAAAAATGGCTAAATCTAGCCACTAAATGGCTAAATTGGCAACACTGGACCAGAGTTACAGACACAGTTTTTTCTCACTTTTCGAGAAACAATGGAATATTTTGTTTCACATTTTTTCGATGCGAGAAATTCCCACTAAAGTTACAGAACATGGGTACTACTGTTGAATCTAGTGGTGTGTCAATTATTATGGCATAATCTTCTTGAATTTATCTTCAGAGAGTCAGAGAGGAAACTTGTCAGCATTGCGGCGCCAGGTTGCGCGTAATATTTCCGGGTTTGACCCCTGCTTCATTGCATCTTTCAAGTGTCTGTTAAGAGACTCTTTGACTTTGACTTTGTTGGTGTGGCCAGAATATCGACCGTGCAAGCGGCAGTTAACTATTTGGTTGTGCTTTTGTGTTGCCTCCTCACCTTTTATGTTTATATTTATTTTTTGGCGCATAGCAGCTAAGGTTAACCTGTTGCGATTTATTTGGAGTAAAACCGGTAGGAGTTTTATTTACGAAGCCTGACCGTAGACTTTTTTTGGTACCATAGGAGTCAAAAAGCATTGTAGTGGTTGTTGTTAAGACACAAAGAGCGGCGAGAAGGGCGAGAACGTAAGGCAATCGTTTAAGATAACGACATCTCTTAACCCAGGGGTAATTCTTGTCCAAATACATGAACTGGAACTAGTACAAGATTTTCTTTGTCGTGCTTAATTCCCATTTTTTATTCTTGATAAAAACACTGAAATTTATTGTCGAAGGGATAAGCTATTCATATGCGTACTCAGGTATGACATTCTGGCATAAATGGGGTGCTGTGTAGAGCACTGCATTCATCCGGTATTTACAGTACAAAGAGATTGGACTATTGTGGCAGGGTTTCATCTTAACCTTAAAAACACATCTGTTACTTTACTGGGGGTAAGTAATCTACATGGTCGCAAATACACTAGTATGGTAAAATTGTTCCCTTTTTTAAAATCTCTTTAATGAATACTTAAAAAAAGCATTATAACACATGCATATTTAACGAATTTATATTTAAGGCGACAAAAGCGGGGGGGGGGGGCTACTTTCTATTGCGATGCATTTGCATTTTGATACGAAAGCTAATAAAAAAACAAATGAACTTAAGTCTTCCAGACAAAGTCTTGACAAAAAGTACGAAAAATAGAAGTTATGAAAAAATATTTACTAAATAAAATTGAAAATGGATAATCAATTAAAGCTAATTTCAACCCACCATTACCATTGGTTAAAGATTGATGTTTGACTATAGACTGGCTGGCGCCGCAGTAGCGCAAACAGTAGAAGGGCAAGGAATTCTGATGATAAGAATGTGGCTGTTCTTGAAACTAGTAAATTCGACCTTCGAACTTAATGAAAATTAAATTGAATGAACTTAAGCCTAATTAAAATATCAAAAACTTCAAAATAAATAGTCATGACTTGCGAAAGAAAAAAAAGAGGCGAAAGTCACATGTGCAAACGTAATAAAAAGTACCAATCACTCGACTTGCTATGCTAGCATTTTTCTTTTGCATCGTAATAGCAAATAACTCTACAGAACTATAGGGCAGTGCGCTTAAAATCATTCTAACAATCTTGCTCTTAAGTACTGTGACAATGACTTTGAACAATTCCTGCTAGACACTTAAAAAAGTTTTTACTATAAATAATAGCGCACTATAAAAAATGAAAAAGTCTGCAGATGTAAAAACAATTTGAGGTAAGCCATTTCCATTTAATGCATTCAACTAATAGTTAAAATAAAATTAGTCCATTTAAAAAAAATATTTAAAATATTAGGAACTTAGGAAATATAACACAGAAAAAGATAACAATTTATTTCAATTAAACAATAATTAAATTAATACAGTAATTTTGACTTAGCTGCACAATCTCCTCTGCACGATTTTTTGTGCAGGTAAATCAAAAATGCAGCTATCTTAAATGTATTTAGCTGCCTTCATGTGCAGGTACGCAATTGTGGTTACCTGGTTTAAAGTGCAGCTAAAGTAAAGTGTTTGAAAGAGGAGCAACAACGTTTTTATTAATAAATTGATAATAACAATGACGTTCAAAAAACCTGTAGTCATTTGTTATGCATTTTTATAAAGAACGAGATAGCCAAATTGGTAACAATAAAGTGGGGAACAGAATAGTCGCTGTAGTACAACGTTAAGAATAGCGCTGCAAGTTGTCAAAAGTTAAAAATGGCAGTTTCAAAGTAGTGTCAACAGAATACGTAGTTGTAGTAGTCGTTGCCGTTGAAGCGCAAAATTCGAAATTTTTAACTTTGTTGCGCAACAGAGCATTCGATTCGGCAGCTTCAAATACTACTACAACTACTTTATTCTGTTCCAGATCTAAGATTTGCTATTCCTTTCATATAATCGTGCAAAGTTGCTGTAACCACAACCCATATGCATACATTTAGGTACATGCAAACAAAATAAATGAACTATAATGATACCAACTTGACTTGTTTGCGATTTTTTGGTTTTATAAACACCTAAAATTGGATATTTATATGAAAAAGTGGCCACCATATTTTTTCATGTGTGCAGTTAACTTTGATGTTTTATATGACAATATTTTAAAGTTGCCCAAAAATATAAAAAATGTGCAGGTATACAAAATGCACGTAAACAAGGATTCCGAAGAATAATTACAGAAAATATGTATTTTGGGCAGTTAAGTCAAAGTGCAGCTAACTTGAATTTTTTGTATGAAAATAATTTTGAAATGCCAAAAATTTCGGGCACTTATCTTTAATGTGCAGGTATAGAAAGTGCAATTAAAAAAAGGAATTTGTATGAGATTATAAAGAATAATGCCAAAAATAATCCATTTTTTGCAGTTAAGTCAAAAGTGCACGTAAATAAAATGCAGTTAAGTCAAAACTACTGTAGTATCAATTTAACTGCCATATGCTCCTTATAGGAACCACAGGAATTAAGGCCCCTATTACGGTTCACAACTCTACTTAATTGAGTGATAATATCTTAATTTTTATAACCGATTGTAATTTTTATTATGATTTACAACTTTGCTATATTGCGGTGACCAAAACCATAACAAAAATTTCAACTGATCATTAATTACAACTTAACTGAGTTAGGTTGTGAACACTGTTGCCAATTAAGAGTTTTTCCCGCTAAATTTAGCGTTTTTGAAATGTCAACCGCGGGAAAAAATACATTTTAGCGGTAAGCGGGAAATCTAGCGATTTTCAAACTCCTCCCAGCGGTTCATTTTCGCTACAGAAACCTCTCTCAAATTTTAAATTTACAGATTTTATACTTTTCTTATTAATTTTTTTTTTGTTTTTATTTTTGCTAAAAACTATTTATTTATGTTCACGGTTCTATTTATTTTTGTAGTGAACCGAAGATTGTATGTGACATTTTTTTTTGGTTTTAGTAAGTATACACACGCAGAGAAAAAACATGTTTAAATATGGTCACCTCCAACAATACTATGTTTAAAGAAAGTCTTAACCATATTATGTTAAATTTAACCATATTTTTGTCACCGACGACCATATTATGGTTAAACAGTCCCATATGAAGAAGCCACAACCATATTATGGTTGCCTCTTAACATTTTATGGTTGAATATGACAATAATATGTTTTTAAATTAACAAGAGTATTTTCCTCTTTTTCAAGAGCAACATGCTATGGTTGAAAACCAACCATGCTATTATAAGTGTTAAACATATTTTAGTTATTATTAACCATAATATGTTTGGAGGCAAACATAATATGGTTGTGGCTTCTTGATGGAGGACTATTTTTACCATAATATGGATGTCGTTGACAAAAATATGGTAAAATTAAACATAATATGGTTACCATTTTCTTTAAACAAAGTATTGTTGGAGGTGGCCATATTTAAACATGTTTTTTCTCTGGTTGCAGCCCTAATATGTGACAATTCACAACTTTAAGCTTGCGAAAAATTTTGAAACAAATGGTAAGGTATTAATCTAAATTGTCTCCATAAATCCCATGCAATATAATTTACTTACTTTCATCTAAATAATTTTATCTAATTGTTTAAAACGGCAAAACGATCGGTCCATAATTAACGATAGGCCTAATAAAAAGCCCACTCTCTAAAAACACTTTAGTACGCCTAAAACGGTAACAAATAATGCTATTGTAATAAGTTTTAGTCTGTCACAGTTTTATATGACAAAAAATTACACTGTCAACTTTCGAGCCGATTGGTCGATAACTTACCAGTAGCCCCATATAAAGCCTTCTCTCGGAAAAAACTTTAGTACGCGTAAAATCGTAAAGCTCTCAATTCTATTATAATAAAATTATAATACTATAAATTACTTTTTCAAACTTCGTGAAGATCGGCCCATAATTTACCATAGGTCTCATACAAAGACCACTCCGGAAATGTTCTAACTGTAGGTGTAGGGGATCAAAGATTCGGCACAGCTGAAAACATTGCTATAGCTTTTTTGGGATTAAAATAGCTGGAGAAGTTGGAAACCTGAGTATGCAACGTAATTTGAGAGTCGTATACTTTTGGAAAAGCATCCTTTATCTAGATTTATATAAAACTTTTAAAAGTGTTAAGGTTTTAGCGATATTTTTAAAAAAAAATTCCCGCTAAATATTTAATTTGGCGGTTTCTAGCGGTTTTTTAGTCCGATTTGGCGGGAAGTGTTCAAAAAAGTTGGCAGCAGTGGTTGTGAAACGTAATAGTCGCTTTATATAAAAATATGGTGCAAACCAAGTCAAATTGGACAGTTTGCAGTTGATGTTCCTTCTCAACAGCACAATTCAGCAAATTTTCAGATTTTTTTTTGGCTTATGGTTACCGAGATATCGAATATTAATAAAATCGCGTTATAAGAAAACTATGTTCAAATAAATACGCATAACGTTTTCAATATTTGTCCAAATAGAAGGATTTTTTTTTTTTTTTTTATTTATTTTTTTTTTTTTTTTATCAACTATATAATAAAAAGTAGAAAAAAAATTGCACAGTGGGCTTGGCTGCGATTTTCGAGATATAATATTTGAATTAAATTTTTTTCACTGTTTGTACTCTTTGATTTTCTTGAATTTTTTTGTATTAAACTATGATTTTTTTCCACAAATTTTAAGACCCATTTGGCTGTGGAATTCAAATAACTACTATTTTTTTTTTCAAATTTGTTAAAAAAATTTTTTGATATAAAAATATTACGTATAGGTATTGGATATCTAACCCTCATTGCAGCCTTGAGACCCTTGTGAAAAACTATATTTTGCACTCATCTTGCTAGTGTTTTAACACATGATTTTATAGCAAAAAAAAAAAAAAAAAAACAATCTGCTTTATTGAAACAAAACAAAGAATCCTTAAAAGAAAATGAAGTTGTGGTGATTTGTGATTTGCTGAAAATTAAGCATTTGTTATACAGAACGCAGCACCCGGTTTTCATTGGAATAATAATCAAGCAACCATATTTCCGATAGTAACTTATTTCAAACATAATTAAGAGCTCACTCATTGAAGTCTGGTCATAATTTCTGATGGCAATAATCATGCAGCCATTGTTGTGTACATACATCTAAGAGAGAGCTTTTGTGAGCAGATTGTTTTTCTGCTATAAAATCATGTGTTAAAAGACTGGCAAGATGATTGCAAAATATTGTTTTTCACAAGTGTCTCGAGGCTGCAACGAGGGTTAGATATCCCATACTTATACATAATATTTTCAATAGCAACGTTGTCGTCTAATATATTTTTAAGGACATCGATTCCTGGACAATCTAAACATTTCCCAAAATAACAATCTGATGATGGAAAAGGACACAAAAACCGTTTAAAGCAGTCACTATATCGCACTAGAGGTACTGTTTTGTTATTAGTTAATACATCTATCATGAAATAAAATTATATGTGCACGAAATTGGTGAAGTAATATATTTTGCTTAGATAAAAGTAAAAAAACGTATTGAAATAATTCTTAGTTATTTTATGACTTTTTACACATAGCCAATGCAAATAATAAAAAATAAATGAATAAGTATTGAAAATATGTCCTGTGAAATCCTAGAAAATGTTTGCACAGTGTTTAAATCAAAAAAAATTTTTTTTTTACAAATTTGAAAAAATCAGAAAAAATAATTTATATTTGAATCCCACAACCAAATGGGTCTTAAAATTTGTAGAAAACCCCATAGTTTATTACAAAAAATTCAAGAAAATCAAAGAGTACAAACAGTGAAAAAAATTTATTTAAGTATTAAATCTCGAAAATCGCAGCCAAGCCCCACTGTGCAAATTTTTTCTACTTTTATTGAGTAGTAGACAAAAAAAGAATAATCCAAATTTTTTATAATTCTAATTAGGCTTAAGTTCATTAAATTTAATTTTCATTAAATTATTTTTATGAAGAAAGGAATTTGACAACATGAAAATCAATTAAAATTGTTCTTGATAATCTTTCATTATTGACCGTGGCCGGGGCTCGAACCCAGGCCGGCAGGTTACCATGACATGTTTCGATCGCAACCACTCGATCTCCTCAGATGGATTTGCCGTTTTACACTCGCAGCCATCGACGACTGCTGACGTCAATAGTCAAACATCAATCCTTAAACCAAATTGTACTTTAACCTTTGGTAGATCGAAGTTTGCTTTTTCTGAATGATCATCCACTTTCAATTGATTTTACATGTTCCCCCTTACTTCTGTTTTCTCGTACTTTTGTCAAGAATTTTTCTTGAAGTCCAAAGTACATTTTTTTTGTTGTTTAATTTTTTTTTTTTTTTTTTTTGTCTTCCTTTTTCTTGTTGCCCTTTTTCAGTACAACTTGAAGGACAAATGAATACATAGAGCTCGTGCCCTAGCTTTAACAATAATTAGTATTGTGGTTATTTTGTTGAACTATTTATGGTATATATATAATAATTCTAATTAGGCTTAAGTTCATTAAATTTAATTTTCATTAAATTATTTTTATGAAGAAAGGAATTTTACAAAAAAAAAATATTCTATTTGGACTAATATTGAAAACGTTAACACAGTAAAATTTTAAGTAAGTCAAAAAAATTTTTTCTTTAAACTGTCCGATTTGACTTGGATTGTGCCATATAATATATATACATTATTGGGTCTTAGATGTATATTAAGAACGTTTGACAGGGAATGTCAAACTTAGTACGCTCAAAAGAAAAATCAATCTGTCCGTGCTCAACGGAGTACGGATTTTCTTGAATCATGAACAAAAATATTGATTTAAGTACGGATTATTCAAGTGGGAAATACCGAATTCGTACTTGAAATAATCAGAAAATGAGATGGATTTAAATAAAACTAATATTGAATAAATCTCAAAATGCTCTTGATTCAAGTATTATAAAGTGGATTCAATCCCGAATTCGTACTTGAAATAAACCAAAAGTGAAATTAGAAGGAGAATTTTATTTTGATTGATTTACTTACCCGTTTTATACCTTACAGAACTTATAAAATATCGGGTGATTTTTTAGCTATTATCTTTTTGGCAACACTGGTTTAAACAGCTGACGCACGTTTCGTGTTTTGTTTCACCGTCAAACATCTTCAATTTGCTCTATAATTTAACCATGAATCGTCTTACAAACGAACAAAGCTTGCAAATGCATCCAGAAAAAGTCACAGTTTGGTGCGGCTTATGGGCTGGTGGCATCATTGGACCGTACTTCTTCAAAGATGATGCGAATCGTAACGTAACTGTGAATGGTGAGCGCTACCGTGAGATGATATCCAACTTTTTTTTGCCCAAAATGCAAGAGCTTGACTTGCACGACATGTTGTTTCAACAAGACGGCGCCACATGCCACACAGCACGCTTAACAATGGACTTATTGAGAGGCGAGTTCAGTGAACATTTTATTTCACGTTCGGGACCGGTCAATTGGCCGCCTAGATCGTGCGATTTAACGCCTTTAGACTATTTTTTGTGGGGCTATGTTAAAGCTCATGTCTATACACACATGCCCGCTTCAATTGACGCATTGGAAGACAACATTGAAGCATTTATTCATGAGATACCGACCGAAATGTTGGAAAGAGTATGGCAAAATTGGACTAAGCGGATGGACCATTTGAGGCGCATTGCATGAAATAATCTTCAAACATTAAATTATATGGACCGTACTATCGATTCAAATAAAGATTTCATGCATTTTTCTACATTTTATGTGTTTTTTTTTTTTAACTTTCCTATAGCTCTTAAAAAATCACCCATTATATTCTAAAATACCAGCATCATTCCCAATATGGTTTTCACTTTAAATATTTAATGTGCATATGTATATAACTGAAAATACAAACTAAATGAGAAGCAAGAGTTCTCAATTTTACTTTTTAAACATTAAAATTAATGTGCTTTCGTCCGGTCCTCTGGTTTTTGTTGTTTCTACACACAACAAGCAAGTGGTTTTTTTAACTACTTCAGTGGTGTTGTTGTAGCGTCTCCAAAATTTTTGATGAGTTAAATGAGATAAAATTGCTCACATTGTAATTTTACTCTCAGAGTGGCATTACCAACGAAAAGATTAATCTTTTTTTACTTATTTTTTTAAAGAAATTCCGGGATTGATTTTCGAAAGTAATCTCATTTAGGATTGTTTAAGGTTAGTTTTAGTACTTAAAGTAAGTATAAAAAACTTAATTTATCCCGAGTATTTTTTCTTTCTGTGTATACTCTAGTGGTAGAGGGTATACAAATTAGATAATTTTTTAACATTAAAAATAAATCAAAATAGATGCAAAAACTGATCTTTAAAATTAAATCAAAAACGTTTTAAAATGATAACCAGATACAACAAAGGGCAGATAAGAGTCCAGAAAATGCCAAATCTTTAAAGAATTTTTCAATGCCGGGTAATATTTTGGCTGGCTTTAGAAAAAAGACTTTCAGCCAGTTCGTCGATTTCGAACGTTAACGTTCGCATACAAAATTACTTTTAAAACAAAAACAAATATTCGAATTTTGTTTTTGTTTTAAATATAATTTTCTATGCGAACGTTAACGTTCGAAATCGACGAACAGGCTGTTTGTTTTTTTTTTCAATGTTTTATAAATCTTATTTTTTCGATTTTGTTGCTTTATAAATATTAAATTTAAAAATGTTTCTTTAAGGATTCCCTAAAAAGTTTTTCATACTTTTCTTCAACAACTTTTTTTTATCTTTTTGTGTAGCTCAACAATTTTTTAATGAAAACTAGAAGGTATTTATTATTTTTGTTCGTGTATTTGTAAGGATGCATGCCTATAAATATAAACACGTATAAAGCAGTGAGCGGCAAAAAGAGCCCATTAAGAAATGCTTTTCTTCAACCTTTAACGACGCACAGTGGGAAATTTTACGAGAAGGCGGTCAAAATTCCATAACTTTTGACTGGATCGGTATTTTTTTCTGCGATTTTTTTTGCTCGATAGGTGCGATGTTAGGCTTTAATTTGCGCTATAAAACGTAAAATTCGACATTTTTTTGTTGAGTTTCGGTGTAAAAGTTGAATATTTCAAATATGATTTTTTTATAATTTATCATTATTTTTCTTGTATTTTACAACTGATACTTATTTTTTATTGTCGAACTTAGATCCTGTCAGAAAACGCCAATATTTGGCCCCTGTAAATTTTTTAGTCCCAATATTCACAGGGGCCAAAGGTTGGCTTTTTTGGGACGAGACGAGTTATTATAAGGATAAAACTGAAAAGGAATATTTTAAAAAATGCCCAAATAGCATTCTAGGCTATCGATAACATTTTAGGTAATTCAACTTTTATTTTTGGTTTGAGATGTATGTGTATTTTATTTTTATATATTAATACAAATATCGTTACTTTAATATAGAAAAGCCCTAACTAACGTTTTCCTTGCTTTACAGGAGAAAGAAAAAATTGATTAAAAATTGTAGTCTTGTAGTCGCGATTTTCTTAAAACGCAGTTATTTATTTAATTCTCTAAGCAATTTAATAAAAAATTGTGTTTAAAAATAAATCGCGACTACAAGACTATAATTTTTATTAAGTTTCTTTCTTTTCCTGTAAAGTAAGGAAAACGTTAGTTAGAGCTTTTCTATATTAAAGTAACGATATATACTTAAATCAAAAACAAATTATAATCTACAAACAATTTTAAATTAAACAATATTAGTAAAAATTTCTTCTAAATAGCTTTGGGTTTCATTTTCCAGAAGTTGTTTAGCTTCTTCCTCTAATTCGATTGAGGTTGATTTCCATATTTGTCGAATACTGGACATATATGGATCTGATGTACACAACAAAATAGTAATAAGATCTTCATTAGTACAACATCTGGACATTTTCTTGTGTTATGCTCGCGGAATAATCTGTAGTCTTTGTTCCTTTTTTTCTTGCGCTTCTTCAGATAGATCTCCATTTGGTAGCATATTGTGTTGAACTATTTGTTCTTCATGGTATAAAATTTTATGAACTGTGGTTGGCATATGTCTCCAAGCGTATTTTTTGTTATAAAGAATTGCTGTTTCATTTGCATACTGGCCAAATGTTTTTGCATTTATCTTTCTGCTACATGATATAACTTGTAAAATGATCTGGAATCGTCTTATTAATTCAAAATGTACTCCTGTGATAGATGCTGCAGTTTCTGGATCGGTATTTCCATCATTTGAATTTCCTTCTCCTTGTTTTGGCTGATCAATTGTAAGGCCTAGGTGAAGGTACTTTTCTTGAATTTGTTTTTTTTTGCTTCCTTTTTTCCACATTTTCTTTGTTTTTTCTCACTGTTTCGCCTAACGGGCCAAATTCCAAATCATAACCCAATTTAAGAATATGCTCCATAAAACGAATTCTGGTATGAAGAGGGGACATTCCAAATTCGTATGCTTCATTGAAACTATTGTCTTGTGATGGGGGTTGGCTTAATTGACTTGATGTCTGTTTTCACACTTTTTAAAAGGATAACATACCGCTATAAAGGTAACATGTAGGTAATTTTCACGTAAAATATAACTGCGTGCTAGTTTTCTTACCATTTTCCTGCTCTTCCATTTTTTTAAATTAAGTTGCAATTTTCAGGTAATTAAACTATGTAGTTTATGTTGCGGCTATTTACTAATGTTTAACCTTTTAACTTACTCAGAAATCTAACGTGTTATTCTATTTATGTCGCCTATTCGCTTTGCAGCATCCGTTCACCCACAATAAGTTCATAACAATGGCAATACCTTTACCTTCTCCAAATTAATTGATAACCTGACGTGCTAGATAATTTATGTGGCCTGAACTGCTTTATTTGTCGAAAATTCTTTAAGATTCACCTTCTTTAATTTCAGTAATGTTTCCTTGCAGGACTTATTTTTTGAACCGAATATCTTACCTTGGGTCACAGAAATTGCTGTAGTTCGCAAGGCCGTATCCAGATGTGTGTACAATGGGGTATAGAAATGTAGGTTAGATTCTGGACTACAAGAGAGTATAGATTTTTTTTTGACGCGTTTTGACGCTCAGGACTTATGCTCTATAAAGTAGGAAATTTCCGGGAAATTTTGACTATAAAAAAAAAAATTAAATAGTTCTAGAGGTCGCAGAGTTTAATGCTTTAAACCACGTATAGCTAATAAAATAATCTAATACACAAAACTTATTCTGTCAAAAAATCTTAAAAAACAAAAAAGTTATGAGCATTTCAACTTCAAAAATTGACTCAGAAATTCAAAACTATAACCAAATATTGAGAAAGTCCATTTCGGACCACCCTGTTCTCAATGAAATAGTTGAAATAGGGTTGAAATTTTTTGGCTCCCGAGGTTCACTAGTATTTACTTTCACATGAATAAAAAAATTTTAAAATCGGAGAACATAAAAAAAAATAATTTTGGCCGCCTTCTCAAAATATGAACCAGTGTGCGACGGATGTATCAAACAGCTAACATTTATTTTACACCTGATAAAGTTAGTAATAGTACAATTTATTGTTTCACAAACTTCGATCCCATTAATATGTCATTCGTTATTGAAACAGGACTAAATTTCTGAGAGCTCAGGACCTTTTCAAATGGTATATCAATCAGTTAAAAAGTTGGCTTGTTTGTACAAGTGTATACCGCTGCTTTAAATACAATCAGGTCTGCACTTGTATGTTCGTAAAACTAAATATCTTTTTGTGTGTGTGAGGAAGTAGAATTTATAAATTCCCATCTATCTATAAAAAAAAACTTACCTTCACGGCAGCAACATCAGCAGCAGCATCATCAGCATGTTGGTATGTTCAAATGTACAGGTACAAATATTTTGTATTGTTTTCAAATGAAGTATTTGCTTGTTTGATTTTAATAAGGCATCTCCTTTTTCCTTCCTAACTCATCTCCAGCTGCAATTTCCAACCTTCTAACGTTTTCTCTTTTTTGAATATTTGTTCCTTTTGTTGGCTCGTTCTGCCAGCCTGCCATGACTCTGGGAGATGGATGTTGAAGCTGTTGCTGTTGGTGGTTTTCACGTTTCATTATTTCCAGGAAAGAAAATATTTGTTTTTTTTTCAACTTAAACTACATCTCCAACTTCTTTACTTCATTCTGGCAAAATTTCTCTTAATTTCTTTCATTCTTTTTTTTTCTTTTTTTTGTGCTTTATGTTGGCTGAAAAAGTAAAGCAGAAAACAATAAGTTTTGAAGAAAGAAAAAAATCAGAAACTCAAAATGAAGACTTTTATTTGAGGGTCCGTTGAAGCTCTTAAGAATTAATGAAAAATCTTTTGTTTTCTGCTTTATTACTTCATATAAATAAGAATGATTATAAAGATGATGCATTTCTTAGAGAGGCGTAAAACAAAAGCTTCGATAAGAAAAAAAAAATTATAAAAATTAAACAAATGAATTGTTTAAACAACAAAAAAAGTAAGAAAATACATAATTTTAATGGTTAGATTTAAAATAAAGGAAATTATTAAAGCAAAGAAAAAACTTAAGAGAAAGAAAATGTTGACAAATATTGAAGACATAGCAAAAGTCTAGGCTAAAGTTGGGACTATAGGTTAAACAAAAGTCTATACTTTAGTATTTATCACACCCACGACATTAGTCTTGGCTTTAGTCTTGTCAAAAGTCTTGACTTTAGTCTAACATTAGCACTGACTATAGTCAACAGTGATGGGTAACACATATGAAGTATAACTCGTTAAGTTTTGGGTTTTTAGGAGAAAGAAGAAAGTAGAATGGAAAGGGGAACAGACTTGAAGGTACTCGTTCCTTTTTAGTTTTCCTTTTTTGTTTTTGTGCTCATAAAAATAAAGTCTTGACCATAGTCTTAAATGTGATTTTGACTGTAGTCTTGACTGTGATCTTGACTAGATTCTTGATTATAGGCTTGACTATAGTCTTGATTATTGTCTTGACTATAGTCTTGACTAGATTCATGATTATTGTATTGACTTTGGTCTTGACTATGGTCTTGACTATAGTCTTGATTAATGTCTTGACTATAGACTAGACTAGATTCTTGATAATAGACTTGACTTCGGTCTTGACTATAGTCTTGACTAGATTCTTGATTAAAGTCCTGACTTTAGTCTTGACTGTAGTTTTTATTATTGTCTTGACTATGGTCTTGACTATAGTCTTAACTTGATTCTTGTTTATAGTATTGACTTTGGTCTTGATTATAGTCTTAATTATTGTCTTGACTAAAGTCCTGACAAGATTCTTCATTATAGTCTTGACTTTGGTCTTAACAGAAGTCTTGACTTTGGTCTTGACAGTAGTCTTGATTATTGTCTTGACTTTGGTCTTGACTGGAGTCTTGATTATTGTCTTGACTATAGTCTTGACTAAGGTCTTGACAAAATTTTTGATTATAGTCTTGACTTTGGTCTTGACAGTAGTCTTGATTATAGTCTTGACTGTAGTCTTGATTATTGTCTTGACTATGATCTTGACTATAGTCTTGACAAGATTCTTGATTATAGTCTTGACTGTAGTCTTGATTATTGTCTTGACTTTGGCCTTGACTGTAGTCTTGATTATTGTCCTGACTTTGGTCTTGACTATAGTCTTGACTAGATTCTTGATTATAGTCTTGACTTTCGTCTTGACTGTAGTCTTTATAATTGTCTTGACTATAGTCTTGACTAAGGTCTTGACAAGATTCTTGATTATAGTCTTGACTGTAGTCATGATTATTGTCTTGACTATGATCTTGACTAAAGTCTTGACAAGATTCTTGATTATAGTCTTGACTGTAGTCTTGATGATTGTCTTGACTTTGGTCTTGACTTTGGTCTTGACTGCAGTCCTGATAATTGTCTTGACTATAGTCTTGACTAAGGTCTTGACAAGATTCTTGATTATAGTCTTGACTGTTGTCATGATTATTGTCTTGACTATGATCTTGACTAAAGTATTGACAAGATTCTTGATTATAGTCTTGACTGTAGTCTTGATTATTGTCTTGACTCTGGCCTTGACTGTAGTCTTGATTATTGTCTTGACTTTGGTCGTGACTATAGTCTTGACCAGATTGTTGACTTTGGTCTTGACTTAAGTCTTGATTATTGTCTTGACTATCGTCTTGATTATTGTCTTGACTTTATTCTTGAATATGACTTTGGTCTTGACTGCGGCCTTGACTATAGTTTGGCCATGGTCTTGACTATAGTCTTGATTATTTTCTTGACTTTAGTCTTGGCTAGTCTTGATTGAGATTTGTCTTTAGTTTTGAACATGGTATTGATTATAGTCTCGACTATGGAATTGATTATAGTCTTGACTATGGTCTTGAGTTTAGACTGAAATATGATATTGGGTTTAGTCTTGACTATGGTATTGACCATAGTCAAGTTCTTGACTGTAATCTTGATAGATTTTTTAAAAAAAATCAAGGCAAAAGTCTTGTAGTCTTTACAATATTCCTGACTGTATGATGCAGATTTGCCAGTAGTCTGGAATGTATGCTTGGAAAACAATCTTAACAATAGTGTCGGCAACAGACCTGACAAAAAACTTAACTATATTCTTTACAATGGTCTTAACGACAGTGTTGGCAGAAGTCTTGATAAAAGTACTCTCTATAGCCTTGACTATAGGCTTTACACAAATCTTTACTATAGCTTTATCTTTTTTGTCACAAAATTCTAGACAAAAGTCTTGACTTTAGTCTTTACAAAAGTCTTGCCAAAAGGCCTAACAAAATTCTAGACAAACGATTTAACTTAAGACTTGTCAATATTCATGACTATAGTCTTTACAATAATCTTGAAAATAGCTTGACTAGAATTTTTAAATATATTCTCAGACTACCATCCGTTTGAATCTGCATTTTAAGCTTTTGGCGTTCTTTTTATTGAATATTTGAGATAAAAAGCCAACAGCTTTCGGCTTTTAACACCTTAAAAAACTGTAGAATTAAAAGCTTTTGTTTAATAGTTTCAAAACTAAAATTAGGTTAATACTTTTCATATTTGAAATATGCTATAAGCAAACTCTTTTGGACAATAAAAGACTATTTATAAAATAGTGTACATATAAATTGACTCTTATTCGACCTTTACACAATTTTAATTATTATTATTTAAAAATTGTTAATTTTGTTAAAAATTCAAGAAAAAAACCCTGAAGAAGGCAAACAACGGAGTGGCGAAATATTGGTTGAAATAAAATTTAATATTTTTTATAAAAAAAAAGAGAGACCTCAAGCTTAATTAAATAATAATAATAAAAATAGTGTTTATATTTTGTATTTTATTTTAATAGAGTTTTAAACTCTAAAATGTGTTAAATATTTTAAATACAATCCATTAAAATTTATTTTTATACTGAATTAAATTGCGAAACACACGCAACTTACATTTGCGTTACAAAAAATAACCACATCACACAGAAAAAATTATTTTTCCAATTCAAACAAAAAATTTGTAGAATCAAACAATTTTTTGTCTGAAATCGGTCCTACAAACAAATTTGCATATTCAAACAATTTATTTGCATTTTGTTTACTGAAAAAAAACACTAATTTTTTCAAACAAATAATTTAACTGAATCAAACAAAAAGTTTACTGAAATTCAAAAAAAAAAAAAGTTTTTGCACAAGCAATGACGCGCACACAAGTAAGCACTGTATGAGAAGGTGACGGCAAAGCAGAGCCGCCGACTGGCTTTGAAACACATTTTTTTGTTGGAATAATTTTTGAACGAAGTCTTATTTATACACACAACACAATGTTTTTCTTTATCACTCTCTGTTGCTGTACCCTTTCCTTTGCTAAAGAAGAAATGTAACCAAAAACGGCAGCAGACCGACTCGATATGTTTTTCGTCATCATTCTATTTTTGTATTTGATGTATTTAACCAAACAGTTTTAAAAAATTTAATACGGGATTTTGTTTCTTATAATGTCGTGTCTGCTATTGTTTTTTATAGTTGCACTTTTTTAAAGCGTCCAAAAATAGACTGTGTGTGTTTTTTGTTGTTGTTCTTATATTTCACATAAAGAAGTGTTGCTTACGATCAAATAAAAAAATGCAAAAAGACGACAACATTAAAGAGCGTTAAATATTTCATACAAAATTATGAAAACTTGACACCAATAACGCGTTTATTTTATTTTTGAAGAGTTGTCCACATTTTTGTTGGTTAAATAAAAATCAAACAAAAATATTGATTGAATCAGTAAAAATATTTATAGAAATTAAAAAAATTTTCAAACAAGCGGTTGTTTGAAAATAATTCGGCAATAATTTTTTCTGTGCACCAGGAAATCCATATGATTTCACACTGTCTAGACTAGTAGTTTTCAAACATCACAATTTCATACATATACATATATATGGATGATATATACACACACATCTATTTGGGTGTATAAGTGGAAAAGTTTTCACTCAGATGCGTAGACAAAGGAATCGTAAATTTATTTTTCATATTTAAAGCTTTTGATTAAAGTATGAAAAACTGGATTAAAAGTGAACACCAATTATTCGAGAATCAGTAAAGATATGATTTTTATTCGGTCTAGAAAATTCTTTAGAATTAGATTTTTTGCAAGCGATTTTTTTCGAGAAACAAATAAATTTGCGAACCAGTTCCTATATGATGTAACAAAATTTTACTTTAGTGCACAATCAATCTCTTCCCCAGTTTATCAATTAATCTTTTCTTACATTACATGATTTGAAAAATTGCACTGTGGTAAAAAAGATGAACTAGTTCTTTAATTCGTTTTTGTTACCAACATGTACTTTGGAATTGTTATGGGTTTCTTTTCTGTGGTTTTAGTCCATTATATTTCACCATCACTTGGCAGTTGTTCGGAAAATATCAACGCGTTTATAATCGTAGAGAGCGAACTAATTCAAAAACGAAAATTCGAAAATATTTTGAGGTTGAGTAATTGAACTGCCAATAATTTCTGGAGCCATTGAGTTTGGTTTATATGGACTTTGTCCGTTACAGAGCTGACAAGGGTCAAGCTTTGCGAAGAATTTCACACCAGTTTTGAAATATATATTTCAATAGCTTAACCCGGTGCGCTTCGCTACACTGCTTTAACCACGTTTGAAGACTCTCCCTTTAATAGTTCTTCAGTTGAGAGATATTTAATATTTGCATCCTATGGGAGGTATTTTCCTCCTGCGCCTACCCGCTTTATTTTTATTTTAAAAAGTGTAGTATACCATAAGAGTGACCTCAACAAAGTTTGAACATTCTCACTACAACAGTTCTTAAGATATGCGATATTAAACATTGGCGTCCTATGGGGGGTTCCACTTCCCCCGCTGCTTTTTTACTTCAATTTTGGGGCTCAGAAGATCCTACTACCATAAGTTCAACAAAATGCGTGCAGCGGCTCTTATTAATTTTTCTATCTATAAGGGGTACTGCTCCTCCTCTGTCTACTCCGCCCATTTTCATATTGAAATTTATAGTTTACCATAATAGTAGCTTAAACCACGTTTGAAGGCTCTCCCTTAAATAGTTCTTCAGTTGAGCTATATTTAATATATGCATCCTATGGGATGTATTTTCCCCCCTGCGCCTACCCGCTTTATTTTTATTTTCAAAAGTGTAGTATGTATACCAAAAAATGACCTCTACAAAGTTTGAACATTCTTACTATAACAGTTCTTAAGATATGCGATTTTTAATATTGGCATCCTATGGGAGTACCAATTCCCCTGCCCCTATCGAAAAAATAAGTAGCCTATTTTATTTTTAGGGCTCACGTGATGTTACTGTAAGTAAAATCGGTTCAGTAGTTTAGGAGTCTATAATCCAACAAACAAACAAACAAGCATTTTTTCATTTTTATATAAATAGATGAGTTGGTTCGGTTCAGCTCTGCGCCATCCGATAGATTAATATGGGCAAAAAAAGTCGACACATCTGTCATTATTACTTATAAATTATTTTGTTTTAACTAGAAAAAAAATCCATTTCCATTTTCATAATAAAATCTCTAACATGCACAGGACAATTACAGAGACAATACAAATAAATAGTCAAGCAACCAACACATGGAATAATTGTCAGCTGTCGTCAAAAAAGTTGTGGAATTTAATATAAAAAAATTAAATTTAAAAAATTTGTTATTCGTGCTTAATTCCCAGTTTTTATTCTTGATAAAAACACTGAAATTTATTGTTGATGGGATAAGCTATTCCTATGCGCATTTCACTGGTTGCTTAGGCCAGATCATCAGGAAACTTCATCCATAAACATTCTGGAAAAACTAAAGATATTAAACCAAATAAAACTGTTAATCGTATAAGAATCATAAGCAACAGCTCCACTTGTAACAATATCAAAGTTTAAACAAAACCATCAACAATAAACAGTGAGTTTATCTCTTCTTACATTCCCCACTACACAACTTTGATATTGTTACAAGTGGAGCTGTTGCTTATGATTCTTATACGATTAACAGTTTTATTTGGTTTAATATCTTTAGTTTTTCCAGAATGTTTATGGATGAAGTTTCCTGATGATCTGGCCTAAGCAACCAGTGAAATGCGCATAGGAATAGCTTATCCCATCAACAATAAATTTCAGTGTTTTTATCAAGAATAAAAACTGGGAATTAAGCACGAATAACAAATTTTTTAAATTAAAATTTTGTATTCCCAAGAAATTACTTTTGATAATAAAAAAATTAAATTTTAGGATTAACGTTTTGAAAATGTAACTTCAAAACTATTTGAAATAGAGTTACTTCCTTCAAGTGGTTTATACACTTGTAAAGAAAATTTGGATAATTTGAAAGTTGTTCAAGTGTAAATCTATTTATGATAATTTGCCAGAGTGTACTGATCGTAAATGTCAAAATGTGAGCGCAGTGTGAAAGTTTGTTTGATAGCTAAACTAAAAAAAACAACTTTTACGTGGGGATACTAAACTGCCAAATTAATTAACAAATTCATTTTATGACTCGCTCGAACATTTTCAGTAACTTTGTGGTGATTAATGTGAGAGTGAGAGAGAGAGACATTGGCTTTTAATTGCTTAAGAGCCAAATAAACCACACAAAAAGTAACACAAACATTTAAAAAAAGTATAAAGCATATTTGTGTGCTTATTTAAAATTTTTAATATCCACAAAAATATCTTGTTGTTTTTGTCAAACTGCTTGTGAGGTTTTTTTGGCCCTTCAATTGCCTTTCGATTTAACGTGTGAGTTTTGAACTCTTAATTCACTTTTATTAACTACAAAATTATCACCGAAAAGCAAAATTGTTTGAATTAAATTAAACACAATTTAAGCACTTTAATCTCTCTATCTCTCTTATTTATGCTTCATAATATTTGTCGTCATCATCATCATCATTAACATTTCCATTTTTATGTTTCTCGTCAATTCATTGCGTTTTAATGAACATTCACTCACCCAACGTTTTAATCAATATTTTAGTTAAATAATTTTTTATTACTACGTGACGAATTGCAAACCAAAAAAGAATTTTCATTCATTAATTAACAATTTTTTTTTTCATTCGTTCGTTTGTTGCTTAATTCTTTTTTTTTTTTTTTTTTTTTTTTTTTTTTTGTTTTTGCTTCTTTATTATTGACCATTGGTAACCGTATCATTATGGTCAATAATGTGCAAAATTATAATAAAATTATATTAAAATAATTAAATACATAAATGACTATTCTGTTTGTTACACACCAAAAAAAAAAAAAAGAATACTTGTTAAATATTTTTGACATTTTTGTTTTCTTATTTTTATATTCTTTAAATAATAATTTTTTTTAATACACAAATGAACTATGAAATGTTGAAAATTATAAAGAGAGAGAAATTTGGTTAATGTTGAGTTTATCAGGGTAGAATAAGTATAAAGTATAGTCATTAGAAATTTTGTTCTCAATTTCAAAACCCATATAAAGTCAAACAAAAGAAAATATGGAAAAAAATTAAAACAAGCATCAAAAGTCAAATAAATTTGTTTGACATTACATGGGTTAATATTGAAAACTCTCCCTAATGAACATACCTGGTACATACTCATTATACTATGGAGTAAATGGGACTTGAAAGAGAACTTTTTGTTTTGGAAAAATTAAGACCGTGTTTACGTTAAGCAACATTTTTTTATCGCAAGACTGATATCGTCCACAGAGACTAATTCACAAAAATAAGTTAGATTGCTATATTCGGCTGTGCCAATTCTTTGATACCCTCCACCGTCAATTTGAATATTTCAGGAGTGACATCTATTTGATGTCTATTTATTATCAGCATTAAAATTGGTTGCGGCTTAGACCTATATTGTATTATTGACCGACAATCTTGAGTAAAATATCTTGATTCGTAACAGTTTAAACCGTACTTAAATTATTTTCAGGGGGGGGGATTTATATTGGAGCCATGGTAAGTTATGAACCAATCATCCCAAATATTCCGCAGAGGTATTTCTGGTATTAAAAAACATGAATTCAATACAGTGGTGAAATTAGTTTTAGCGTTTTTACCACAATAAATATATCTGCTACGATTTTAAGAGTATTTAATTAATTTACCAGATGTGGCCTATAGTAAATTATGGACCGATCATCACGAAATTTTAATGTACTATTTCTAGTGCTATAAAACTGTGAAGTATTCAATTTTATTCTGATACCATTATAAATTACGGTTTTAGGCGTACTAAACTGTTTTTCGGTAGTAGGGTTTATATGGGGTCTAGGGTAAATTATTGACCGATCTTCACGACATTTTACAGAATTATTTCTAGTCCCATAGAACTGTTACGTGCCATCTTTTGTTATGATAGCACTATTAAATATGGTTTAAGGCGTACTACACTGTAAACGAAATTTTTTAGTGACATTTCTAGTCCTTAAAAATTGTAACGTGCAAAATTTTGTTATGGTAGCACTAATAATTACGGTTTTAGGCGTACTAAACTGTTTTCCGGGAGTAGGGTTTATAAGGGGCCTAGGGTAAATTATAGACCGATCTTCATGAAATTTCATAGTGTTATTTCCAGTCGAATAAAATGAATATTTGCATTTCGTGCATTTTTCAATCATTTATGTTAGTTTTTATAACAAAATTATCAATTTTTTAAAGTTGTGGTTCCACATTTTGATTCATAGCTCTGATCTTACTGAACCTATTTCAATTGGATTTCAATCCCAAATTGCTTAGGATAATTACAAGCAATTTGACAGCCAGTTTTTTTATTTCTTTTGAGTTTTTCGAAAGTGAGTGTGTTTTCAACAGACGGACAGACGGACATGGCTAAATCGACTTTGAATTACTCAAGGAGCCGGAATATATATACTGTATGGGGTCTGAGAGGAATAATAAAAAAGTTTCACACGGAATGACAAACTTAGTATACCCTCTTCACAACTTATTGTGGTGGAGGGTATAAAAAGATGGCATGGATTAATATTTGACATATGGGGAATTTCATGTCAAGTGACTTTTGAATTAAGGTTAGTCATATTGGATAGTAGCTCGGACACAAATTTTCCACTAGATCGGTCGAAGAGGGTAAAGAGGTGAGAGGGTCAAAATTTGACATTTTGGCCAATCAGGTGTTCTTTCTCATCCATGTTACTTTTTACCTATTGGTGTTAGCAAAATTTGTCCGAAACAAGTTTTTTTGTTTTTTTTTTAATTTTGTTTTTTTAAAATTTAAAACTTTTTTTTATTTTTCTTAAATGGGTATTTTTCATTTTATTATATTACTAATAATAATAAAAATAAGCCACCTGGTGCAAATTTCATCCAAATCGGAAGCTATCGATTTCAAAACTTGGGGCACTTGACATGAAATCCCACATATGCATATCTTCTAAGTCGTTTAGGAAAATTAATGAGGAAATGAAGTTTTGAAGTCAACATGTTGTATTACAGAGTTCGAAACAGAGTATCAAATTATTTCAACTGGATACATATAATACTTCTTATAATATCCCTATTTGTATTTATTTATATTTATTTATTAATGTTTTAGATTTTATTTGAAGTATAAGTTTCAGCTTTCTATTTAAGCATATAAATAAGGATTTATTCATTTAAAGTTAAAAAATAATTGAATACTGCATGAGCAGGAACCCAAAGAAAAGAACGTCAATCTTAAAATTTGCATAACGAGAATTTTTCTTCAGCGATACGAAAAGGAGGTGAAGGATCATCGGATTGTGGCTATTGGAATAGCCAACCACCAAAAATAAATCTAAGGCAAACAAGCGGTAACAATTCAGTGTCGGGTGCAAGTGATCTTGCAATAGAGCAAATACAAAAGGTCGTAGCTCTTTTTTTAAAATCTTAAATGAAACTCTATTGATTTCGTTGTTGGCTTTAATTGTCTTTCGCAAGACCATTTACACTGAACTGCAGGTGTAAAAATGTCAAATTTTAAAGTCCAACCAGCACACTCTGGTATGCTTAAGCATAAGCATGCTTTAGCTACTGTCAAAAATTAACGAAAGACCTCTCAAAGGAATTAAAAAAAAAATATAAAAAAACATGTGATTCCATACGAAATGTGCGATCAGTTACGCACTTTGCTTTAACAAATGACAGTTTTATAAAACATAGCAAAAAGTGTTTTTAATTTATACATGGTTTTACACAATTGATTTGCATGTTTTCGCATGTAAATGGTGTACTGCTTTACCAAACTCCGTCGAGAGAAAAAATCCGCTCAAAGCTATAGGGTTAAGCTTTTTTGGGTACTTGTATTTGTAAGAGAGCTATGGTCAAATTTGGTAAGATGGCTTAGGTTACAATATAATGTTTTTGGGCCAAATTTAGTCTAAATATCAATATAATAAGATGGTTTATGGGTACAAAGACTATATTCCTGAAAATAGTTTGTATGGGGGTTATCTTGACTCCTATGACAATTAAGACGTATGTACCGGATTTCATCCAATTATCTATATAACTACGACCTTGTCCGAGTCGATCGGTATACGAAAACTTGGCTCAAGGACACAAACTTTTAGGTGTAACACACATGAGCATGAACGCATAATAAACCCTCAACCATGGTGGTGTTCGTATAAACAGAAACCATAGAATTAAGCCTCCATGTCAGGTATCCACGACAATCTTAAACACATCTCTAATAATTAGTAGCGATTTCTTACACAGAAAAAATTCTCAACATTTTTTTTTTTTTCAATTAAACCATTAATCAAAAATAAAAACAGTTTTAATTCAAAATTTAATCAACTCAAAACTTATGTACACAACATTACTGCACCAAATGTTGCAAAAACATATTGAATTGATACTATTAATTTGTTTACTGGTGCAAATTTAATTAATGCTTCTAAAGGCAATCAGTATCACTCAGAAAAACTTCTCCAAAAATTTTCACCAATTAGAGCATGAATCAAAAATTAAATCAGTTTTAATTCAAAAAATTTAATCAAGTGATTTAAAGGTTAATCAAGTTAATGAAACGTTTAATCAAGTTAATTAAACATTTAGTTTAACGTTTAATTGCTACTTTTAATTTATTTTCTGGTGGAAATTTAATTAATTTTTTAATTAATATCACAAATTTTTTAATTAAAATCAATTTTTATTTTTTCTCTGAGCAGATAATTTATCGTACCAAGTGAATTTCGCAGGATATAAGAATTACAATAAAATTAAAATAATTGATTAACACTTTAGTGATTAAACCATCTACACGACCTACTGAAAAACAATAAAAATTTATCTGTGAAAAAAGATTCTAAAGAAAATAAGCAAAAAGCCGAGAGAGTGCGCGCGCAAGAGAGAATTGGTAATTACTCAATATATGTATTTTAAACATTTTTAAGCCCAGTAGCAGATAAATAGACAAATGCTTGATAAATATCAGTTAATTGTATACGAAACGTGGAAGAAAAAACAATCAACACGCAGTAACAAAATTAAATTGGTAATTATTTTGAAATTTAAAAAGAACTCTCAGTAGATTTAACAGACAAGTTTTTAAGATTTTAATTATTAAAATGTTTTTTATTTTCTTTTAGCTGATCATTTTCTTTTTAGCTTGGGCTGCTGCTAAACCCCATTTACTGGCCACTGGTGTTAATTATGCTACTCCTGCTGTAGTGGCTCCTGTTGTTCATTATCCCTTTGTAGCTGCTACTGCTGTGCAGACACCTGTTATTGCTGCTCCTGCTTATTATTATCCTGCCTATGCTGCCTCTTTTGCCACATATCCTTCCTACGTTGCCGTGTATCCTCAAGTGACCGTTGGTCACTATTTCGTAAGACGTTAGTACAAATTTTTAGTGGAAATTAATTATTAATTAATGTTAACTAGAAAATTATTTTATTTTTGATTTTAACTGGAGTCCCCAATTTGATATCGAAACCTACCCTGCAGATAACGGGACTAGTCCATACATACATGTAAAGAGTAGTCCGTAAAGGAGTAGGAGTACTCCAAAACTACTCCAAATATATGGGTAAAAGGTGGTCCATTTAACATTATGTTGTCCTAGGAGGGGACCACATAACCCACCGAAGTAGTCTCTAAACTATCCATGGAGCACTAAAGTGGGTTAGTTTTAAAAGTACTCCATGTCATTACAGTATGGAGTACACTAAAGCGGTTGTTTAAGCCTTTTTCATTTTTTACTAGTCGCCTTTTATGGCGTGCCCTGTAGTCTATTATTGCTATTATTAAATATATTTACTTAGTATTTTTAATTTGTTTACCTTTTTTTCACAAATTTCACAAACTTTCACTTTTAAATAAACAGTTGATAATGGACACCATCAGGGCTACCAATGTGTAATACTGTAGAGTATAGAAAAGTATACATCATGCAGTTGTTGGCAGCACTGCATGTTAATTTCTTATAACATGGTCCATATTACAGTAGATTGGACCAAGTTGTAAGTGGTCCATTTAAGTCACAATGGACCACGTAGTCCAATATTATCTGTAGGGTAATGAATAAACGATTTACAAAATTTTTAAATGAAGTATTCCAAATATGTGTGCAAGCACGTTATAATTTTAGAAAGAAATGGAAAAAAATGATTTAAATTATCGTAAATAAGACTAATGCGAGTATAAAATAGATCTTTTAATGTACTACCGGCCAACAGTCATGTGGTTGACAGATATGCAAAGTTACATTGAATAAGTTTCTGAATTTTGTTTATTAATATTCAACAACATCCTGAAAACTTTTTAAAATTTCCAAATAAATAAAAATTTCAGCATAAAGATAGAAACTTGGTTTTTCGAAAGACTTTCGTGCTTAAGCTGGATTTTCGATATGACTTTTGTCCCGGAACAGTCATAAATTAGATTTTTTCTTAAAATTAATACAAAGGCAACAATTTAAAATGTCTCATTTTTTCAACAATTTTTTTTAGTTCAACTGTGATACATTAGCAATAACAAACTGTGATATTAAATTACTTTTTTATTTTTATTTTTCATTTAATTTTAAACAACTTCGTGTTTATGTTGTAAAACTTGTGTGTTTTTATTATAAAATGTAAATTTAACAAAGATTAAATATTTAATAAACTGAAAATCCCAGATGAAGTTGGAAAATACCAACGAAACGTAGGATGAAAATATAAACAAATAATCTTTTATTTTAATACAAATGAACTTGAAAGCCTGTTAAGATAAAATCTAAGAAAATAATAACAAATTCAAGAAAAAGGTCGATTAATAAGAAATATTGAATTTCTATTTTGTTTTTTTATTTGTTGTTTGAAATTTCACAAAAAAACAACTTTTTTCATATTTTATGTATGTATTTTGTTATTTGTTTTTGTTTTGCTTTTTTACAGCCTTCAATTAAAATTAGTGATGACAACTAATTGTAATTTAATGGCGATTTCTATTCTGAGAAAAAAATGCTACAGTATATGCATGTAACACTTTTTCATGTCACCTATAATCACTCGAAGTGTTACATGTTGTACAACTTCAATCGAACAGAATTAGCTGCCTTTATTTACAACTATTACACTTTTATTATTAATGTAGTTCATTAGCGATTTTTAAAACTATTCGACTATTTGCTGCACACTTACTTTACGGTTTGGAAACAGACATTGGCATCACTTATTGCTTGAACAAATTTAAAACGATAATAAATACATAGAATTTTCCACCAAAATAAAAAAACGATTTAATTCAAAATGGAGTATGCCGTCGAAGAATATTTAGATGAAGAATTCTTTTGACAAAACTTTTAAAATATTATGACAAACAAAATAAAATATTGGTTGTACAAACAAAGTAGTAAGTACCAAAGTTGTAAAACATGGCAGTATGAACCCTTAAGTAAAAGTAAGGGTAAAACATGTAACATGTTTTGCATGTTTTTTATCAACATTTTCACAAAAGAACTTGAAAATTTTTCCCACAGTTGTATTTTTTGTACAAACGAACACAAAATGTAGAACATGTAACATTAATGCAACATTTTTCTCAGAAAAGAAATCGCCATAAAATGAATTGAGTAAAACTGTGTTAATTCGCTCTCAAAATTTTGTATGACGAATTGTATAATTTGGATCATAATTGGGCTGTGAATTACGAACGAGAGAGCGAATTACAAAAAAACATTATCGTGCGAACATAACATAAGGCTTGTTAAAGATATTTCCTTCTTAACTGTTTCTTTAGACATAAGGCATTCCAACTTTGTTTCAATTTAAGCCCCAAGGCCTTACCTTCTCTCATCTATTTTAAAGGCCTTCTAAAAATAAGTAAGAATTAAAGCCCTAATTGTGTAAAACGCAACGCAATGCCAAAATAACATTGAAAGCAACAACAAATTTAGAAATATTTCACAGTTCTGTTGTTGTTGTCTATACAGAAATTCATACTGAATTTTTAAATTTCAAACGATGCATATCTTTCACTTCTATCAGTATTCACTTCCATATTACCAAACATTCAAATTAAATTCCTTAGTGTTCGGTCCGGTAGATTTGTGGAAAACACAAACGCTAATAGTGTTTGTGTACAAAATCATTAAAAAAAAATAACATTTCCCTGTTTGTCATCTTTCGAACACAAAAGTAATACTGTTTTTATCCAACTCAACAAGAAGTTGAGAACATTTAATTTCGTAAATTTTTTTTTTTACAAACTTTATTGTATCCGGTTCAGCTCATTAATGTTCGTTCGTTTCTGTTGTGCGTAGCGCCCTTTTGGTTGGTAAAAAAAAACCAAACCTTTTTTACAAAAACAAAATAGTACACATAAGAACAAAAAACAAAAAGCCAGCAAAATAAATTTACACAAACAAAACATATACAAAATACACACACAAGCTGTTCGTGCTACGGTCGTTGCTAAATTTTTTGTTTGTTCATTTCTTTATCAATGTAAAAAAGAAACATTATAGAACATTAAATTATAATGTTTGTCTACAGTATCACTACAATTGTTCTGTTTTTTAACGAAGAAGTTACGAACGGTATTAAGGATTGTGTTCGTTTAAAAAAACACTAAATAATAGATATCGTTTCTGGGTGTGTGAGCCGAACGCTAAATAATGTTCTGTTTATTTTCCAACACTGGTTTAAAGGTTATATTCTAAAATTGCAATTCAGTTGAAGGTATAAGTTTAAATATACAGATATTAAATACTATATTTAAGCGCTACTAAAACAAAATGTTTTTAAAAAAGATAAAATAAAGTGTCTTTCAAAAAGAAAAAAAGTTATATGTATGTATGTAATTTATATTTAATAAAGAAGTGCGTTTCGTATTCAGTGCCCATGTTCTGTAACTCTCGCTTCGAAAAACTTTTCAATTGAAATGTGTAAAATTAAAACAAATATGCCATAAATTGAAACAAACAATTTTTTTTCTCACTTAACTACGTCTGTAACATTTTTGGCGAGTACTAGCTGTCACGTAAGGAAATTACTCGCCAATTTACAGAAAAAGTGTGTGTAAAATTTCTGTGAGAAAGTTCCCGCTTTGAACTGTCAAATAAGCTCACCAATAAAAGCGAGAAAAATTTTAACACTAAAACCCATATTAAAAATGCGAAAGGCAAAGAATAATAATAATAATATCTTTTTCTTAAAACATTTTCATTGTTTAAATTTTTATAAAATACAGTAAAATCCCGATAATTCTTACCACGAAAATCGTAATTCCCTTGAAAAAATCTCGTTAATTCGTAAAATTTCCATACATTTTGGTTACCTCGCTAATTCGTAATTTTTTTTTTAAATAAAATCTTCTTTACCTCTTATAAATCGTAATTGTTTGCTAACTACCACTTGTAATTCGTAATAAAAACAACAGAAACATGGAAAGAATGATTTTTTGGTTACCGCTTTTTTTGAGTTTTTTTCGGTGTCACAAAAACAACAAATTTTTGCAGCCATTGACAATGGAGATACAAAAATAGACGTTGCTAAGCGATTTGAGAATGCATTAGAATTTATTATTTTTTTAGTAAATAAATCGAAACCCCCGTAAATTAGTATTTATTTTATTTTAACCCTGTTAAACCGAAACCCCGCTTAATCGAAAACGTCTATAATTCGAAAGAGATGGTCGGTCCCTTGCGATTACGAATTATCGGGAGTCCACTGTATACGAATATTTTCAAAGCTCGTTCGCAAACAACAAACATTAAAGTCGCACTTTACACTATTTGGTATAGACGACGCACAGTGGCGCCATTTGAGTTTTTTCGTTGCAAAAATCATATCTTTTGAACCGAATAAGATAATTGAACAGTTTAAACAGCATATGATAGATAACTGTTCAGCCTATGAAATGAGCGTTTGGAAAGGGTGTTCCGCTTTGTAGGGGCCTACTTATGGGTTATCAAAGTTAAAATTAGTAGAAAAATAAATTTTATGGTAACTAAAAAAAATTATTTTTACATTTTTAGATTGTTTTTATTTTTTTTCTTTAGGGTTTTATGTTTTAAATTATTACCCAACAAATTAAAAAAAAAATAATTTTTTTTTAAATATATTTTTTCAATTTTCTGTAAAATATTCATCACAGTTCGTAAGAGAAGGTATATCTAAAAGACTAACCATTTCTAAACTATAATTATTTTCTAACTCTATTCGTGACTTCACATGCCGCAGGGAAGAAATAATTGGATCGGAAGATGCTGCCAACATGTTGAAGAGGTCCTCATTTTGCCTTACCCTTGATGCTTTGAATGTGTTCTGCAATCTATATTTTTTATAAAATTTGTTAAGAGACTCCTGTGCTTCTTCAGAAAGCTCTCCAATTGGCAAAGACTGGTACTCAATTATATCTTTGCCATGCGCCAATATTTTATGACGGTCGGGATCAACTTCTTCTGTGAATACATTTCTGTTAAAAGAGATGGATGCAGTTTTCGACGCAAATTCTCCATATTTTGTAGAATTGACATTTTCTTTGCAGTTTAAAACATCCAAGATCGTTCCCAATCTTTTCACAATTTGATTGTCAATTCCAGTGATTCTAGTTAATGCCTCATCATTTTCAAAAAATCTCCTAGAAGTGTTTCCATCGTTTGAGTTACCGTATCCGTGCTTGGGACAGTCTACTTTTAGTCCAACTTGTTTAAAAAAAGCATCCTGTATTTGCTTCTTTCTGATCTCTTCCTTATCCTTTATTGATGTATTTTCATCGAAGTTTTCCTCCTCTTGTGGTAGGGTATACGCCAGTTTTAGCAAGAATTCCATACACCTTATCCTTGCGTGCAATGGTGACATTCCATATTCGTAATTCTCCTCATTTGTAGAATCGTTTAAATTACCAAAGTTCTTCTGACTCTTTTTGCAAATCGGGCATGACATTGTTGAGGTTGTTCCTGTTAGTTCGTTTACGACTTTTCCGTCAACCATGGTCAGATGGAACTCGTAATTGCATTCAATATATTTTCCTTCTCCAATTTGCAGCTTTGTAGGCTTAATCTTGCTTATTTGTTCTTCAATGTCCTTCACCGTGGTCCTTATGAGTTCTGCCGATTCCCTTGCAAACTGAAACATTATTGGTCGGCAATAATGCACTGATGACGGACGTGGATTTTTCCAGTGTAGGGAAACATCAGATTTAAGCCGCAAAGGAACAACAGATGCCATAAACATATTTCCGTCCGATATTGTAGCGTCATCGGAAGATATCCTTTGCTTATAAACGCTTTGTCCGGATGATCCATCGCAGCCCCATTTGCTGATCAAGGTCAACTTCTCAGGAAGAATTTTCACCTCATTTTCAGGAAGACTCTCCAACAACCGTTTTGCTGTATGGCCCATGAGATCCTGCAGATTGGCTTTCGCAGAGACTTCCGTAAACTCCGTATGCAATGGTCGTGAATTTATTTTGGCTTGCGTAATATGCTTGTATCCGGGTAAAACGTCAGCGCCGTGTCGCGTTAAAGATGCCCGTAGTTTCTCATATTTCTCTTTGGAAAGTTCTAAGTCCATACACAAGGCCAAGGCTTCTTCGGATCCATACTTTTGATTGTGTGCGTTTGTGGGCGTGGGAAAGCTTTCCTTAATCCTTTTTAGTCGCAGTGGGCTTGCACCAGCAACAGATTTGGCTATCTGCGACCTAACTCTTTCACTATCCTTTGTATATTTTAATTTAATTGCTTCGTGGTCAAGTCATTGGTGACATCGGCAAGTTTCCTCTTTCTTGTGAAAATTGAACATTCCTAAATACTTTTTTTTGGCCTTCCTTTTGCTCCTCTGGTTGATGTGGTGGGTTTATCTACTGCCAATACATCCAGGATGGTGGGTTCATTAAGCCAGTCCTCGTATTTGGAGTTGAAGTTCTGAATGGTTCGATTAGATTTCACCCATTTTGCCTTAATATTTGCATATATCAGATAAAAATTATTTTTTATAATTTCGCTTCTCTCAATATTTCCGTATAAGCTATCAAGTTCTTCTAAAGCAGCTTCCGTGAAAAAATTTGGTGTGGTTGACTTTCTAAACAGTTCAAATAATTTAAAATTGTTCAACGCCATGTTTTCAGTACTTAAATTGTTTAATGGTTTCAGTAATTGTTGCGCCAACTTTCAGTCGTAGACTATTTTTATGCTATGCTTATTTTGCAATATATAGGCTTTTGCTACCATGCCTAAAAACTTACCTGTTCCCTGCATACATATGGACTTAGGCTGAATAATGCATTTTGATATTATGCACGTGTCCAAATAAGATTTGTGACTACCTGTAGGGACCATAAGTCAATATTGCTCTTGACCATTTGTACGCCAAAGTATTGTTTAAGTGAGGTACGTACCTGCTAATTTCAATGAGTAGTTTTTTTCAAACTATTAGATCAAACTACTGTCAGTCAAAACATATAAGGGATGGACGTCATACAATTTCTGCAACCATGTCTTTTTGACCTTTTTTACCTCTAGAAGCCAAACGGGCACGTACGGGCAGATAAAATTTTTGAATTATGTAAAGAAATAATCAATGAACAGGTTTTGCAAGTATGGCAAATATAGAAAAATATGAAAAATAGTGAAAAAACGGATAGTTTTTAAATAGTGATTTACCAGGAGAAACACAAAGCAAACAGTTAATTTTTTTTTATCATTATACATTTAATAAATACATCAATCAATACAAACAAAAAATAAGGCGATTCGTTACCTATTTTTCGTGATATTACACCTGAAATCGCAACAAATTTACTAAAAATTGTGTGTTTTTTTGAAAACCGAAAGTCGGTCAACTTTGAACGGCTATATCTTCTAAACTAAAAATGTGATATTATTAAGAGTGGCAGATTTGAAATCCTTGAAAAGTTTCCTATAACATGGGTTTATTCCAGTGTTGCCAAAACTTGGTGACGAAAAATGGCTAAATTAACGGAAAAAAATGGCTAAAAATGGGCTAAAAAACGGCTTAATTTTTTTCCAAGTAAAAACACATTAAAATTCTATAACAAAACCGAAATAATTCATTTAAAGTTGTTTACGATGAAATTGTAAGTTAAGATCAATTTCGTAAATAAGAATAAACGTAAATTAATATTTTGATAAATATTTAAAAAATTAAATCCTCAAAAATTCGTCGTTATTGCTCATCTCATAGGAATCACTCGTGCCTATTAGTTTTAAATAATTTGAAGGAAAATCATAATCACAACAACATTTACCCAACATTATGAGTCCAGATCTACAATAAAAAACAAGTAAAAAAGTATAGTCGGTCAACCCTGACTAGATGATACCGTACACCACATTATAACCTATGTACCAAATTTTATTAAATTATCTTTAAATTTGCGGCCTGTACTTTGCGCACAAGGTGTGCATGGACAGCCAGCCAGGCGGACAAGCATCGTTAATTCGACTCAGAAAGTGATTCAGAGTCAATCGGTAAAGGTTGGCTAAAGCTATGTTCACACCTATTAAATATTTGACGTCCTAAACGTGACCACTAGTTTTCTTAGGAATTGTTTGCTTTTGCAAAACGTTTGGCTAGGGCAAACATTATTAAACAGTTTTTAAATTACATTATACAATGATCATTTTAAAATTAAAGTTTTGTAAATAAACAGAAATTGTTAAAAATAAAGCTTAAGTTTGATCAATTTACTGGCAACGCTTTTTTTGGATTTTATTGTCAAATATTTGTTAGGTTTGAATATACCTTAAGTATCAATATTTTATGGCGTTTCAAACATCAGCACAAATGCATAGTACCCTCTCCACTGTTGTGGTGTTGGTAAAAATATTTTATTGTTACAGTAAAATTCTTTACCTAATTAAAAAAATCGAATTAACGGTTGCTAAATGTAACCTATTTCTCAAATTACTTTTAACGATGTTTCCTTGGCAAAATACCCTCTCTACTTCAGCATTAGACCATGGAAGTGAGAGCAACTTTATTGTCAATTCTGAGATTTCTAAAACAATTTTGTTGCTGCCTATATCTCTTTACTGAAATACTTGCAACCAGAAAGAAACACCAATGTTTGTGGTGATGAATTTTATAAATTTAGTATTGGAATACTGTTCCTTTATTTTGAAACATGTTTCATCATCATCGTTTATAGCGATTTTCAACATTTGTAAAAGTTGTGATTTAAATTAAAGGCGTTTTAATTGTTAAAAATGTTTGTTTTACTTTTATAAATTTGTATAATAAAATAAAAATTATTCCTTTAAAAGAAAAACGGCAAACAATTTTATGGCTAAACCATTTGAAAAATGGCTAAAAAAATGGCTAATGGCTAAACTCATTTTTTAATGGCTAAACAGGGTGAAAAATGGCTAAATCTAGCCACTAAATGGCTAAATTGGCAACACTGGTTTATTCAAAACTTCGTCGGCGCTCATGAAAATTTTGATTTTTGCAACCTCGTTTGCTCTACGGGCGCTACTGTACGACGGTTGTATTTTTGCCGCCATCGTTGAATATTTTTCAATTTTAGTAAATTTTGGTTGCCGTCAACGATATGTGTGACTGGCCTTCTCAACGTCTGCAATTTCACATCGGCTTTGAGTGTAATATTATGACATTTATAACGTAACGACGTCATCTCTCTTGATAGTTTTTGACATGAATTACAGACACGCTTTTTTCCCACTTTTCAAGAAACGATGGAATATTTTGTTTCACATCTTTTTGATGCGAGAAGTTCTCACTGAAGTTACAGAACGTGGGTACAGGTTTCTTAATTTTTTTATACAGAGGCGGACAAAATTATTCCATATGTTTGACATGTTTAAGCATTTAACAATGAGCATGACCGCAAATGCATCACTGCGCTGCAAATGAAAGTTTAAGTGCCCTAAAATACTTTGCTTGAGCAGATGCCGCACCAACAAGTGTCAAATAGAATAATGACTTCTATCGTCAGCAAACTTGCATTAGCAGCGTAACCCTGCATCTACACGATCAAGTTTTTCGTTATAGTCTGTTTTTACATTTACTGTTTGTCAAAATATAAAATTTAAAGCTGTGAAGTAGGATACACGCAATTTTTAAGCAATTTACTTTTAAAATACCATCAAGAAAATAATTTTTAAAAACAAACGAAAAATTTTCTTTTTTAACTTGCTCAATTTAACAGCTGAATTGAACGTTAAATTGCAAATGGAAAGGTAAAATTGAGAGCACTCTCGTGATCAATTAAAAAAGTGTGAGTATGTTAGTAAAAATAAATGAGAGCGTATTGCAAATTTAAAGACCAAACTTGATCGTATGGCCACCATGTAAAGCAATGTTGGCTGGTTTGATACAGAGCAGTGAGTGATACATTAACGGACAAACCCTATAACTGTTCTATAAATTGGTTTAATGTCACTTTTTTATTTCATTATATTTATGTATTTTTTCAATTATTATAAATAACCAAGGTATATTTACACAAGGTAGACTCATTTCACAGAAAAAAATTTTGCCCCAGTAAACGGATTAATCAAAAATAAAATCTGTTTTAATTAAAAGTTTAATCAAGTGAATTAAACGTTTAATCAAGTGAATTAAACGTTTAATCAGGTGAATTAAACGTTTAATTAATATTATTAATTTTTTTGCTGTTGCAAATTAATCTTGTCAATTAAACGTTTAATACACTTGATTAAACGTTTAATTCACTTGATTAAACGTTTAATTTTCTTGATTAAACTTTTAATTAAAACTGATTTTATTTTTGATTAATCCGTTTACTGGGGCAAAATTTTTTTTTGTGTTGGGAGTGTAGACATGCTGCTCTATAAAAGGAACCATTTTGTCAAAATAGTCTTCATATAAAACAAAAACAATTTAACGCACACATGTACAAATTTTGGCTCATATACACGCAATTTGATGTTGTGGTTCCAACTAGGGGTAAACAGCTGACAAACATATGGGCCAACGAGTTTACCTTGTGTAAATATACCTTGTAAATAACAAAAAGTTAACCATAAATGACTTTAGTATTTTTTAACAAACAAAAAACAATTATTCTTCTATTTTAGCGGAATCAAAATTATTCAGATAAGTATTTTGATTAAATAATAGTTAATTATTAAAATAACTATTAGTTAATATCTGGTTGCTAAACCTTGCATTTCTATTCAAAACTTCGTTTAATCTGTTTGGCAAAGAATTATATAATTTTTCTTTTACTTTTACGCCCATATTTTTTCAATATCGTTAAAGAATTTCTCTTAGCTGGACCTTGCGAGAAATATTGTGCTTTGCTACTCTCCTTTCAAGCTCATCTTAATGGGATTTGTGTCGGACATCATGGGCTTTGGTTTATTACCTTGATGGAAATTAAAGCTTTGCCAATAACAAGCAAACTGTTTTATGGGGTTTCCTTTAAAATGTTGAGATACACGTTCTTTTTAATGGAACCATCAATGAAAACCATAACCATATGTAATTCCTCTTATTGTAATTTTTCAAATTTGTGTAAGTTAAATTATGTTTAGTTTATTTAAATTAATAATAATAAAATTTGTGCTTAAATAAATAAATTCCAATATGAAACCACTTAAACATTAACAACTACTCAAATTTATTCTTTTTTTTTAAAGAAAACTCCCATGCAATTGAATCAGGTGAGCATATTCATATATCGGGGTTTTCAAAAAGAATTTTGTTTTTTAAAGTGGCAACAACAACAACATGATAGTTTTGACATTAAAGGCCATGTCAGATAAAACTTTGGCTACGCGTTGCGTTAGAGATTCGCTTTGACATCCAAGATAAAATGTTCATACTTATACATACTTTTAACGCAGAGCGAAGCGAAAAGTTAGGCATTTCTCATCTTTTTGCGCGCTTTGATAGTCTGCTAGTATATTTTTTTTTTATTTATTTTTTTTTAACAAACAATGCATGAGTGTTGTCAAAGTGTTTATTGTGACATACACCTTTTGCGTTACGCTTTTCTGTCAAAGCTACAAACGTCACGCAAAGCGATGAAGTTTTATCTGACATGGCCTTGAGTTTTTTTTTTGACGTATTCGTAGTAGATGCATTGGCAATTGTCACAATTAATTTAATTTCAATCGAAAATCGCATTAAAATCATTAAAATCCACTATGAAAATGGTGGTTCTGTTAAAGTTACATTTCGTAAAATTCGTGATATTTTCGGACAATTTTTCAGATGAAGCCCATTTTCATTTGTCAGGGTATGTCAACAAGCAAAACTGCCGCATTTGGGCTTCTGAAAATCCTATAGTCATTATTGAGAAGCCTTTGCATGCTAAGCGTGTCCCTGTATGCTGCGCTATGTGGTCTGGAGGCGTGAATACTTTTCCCATTTTTTTTAAAGTTAAAGCTGAAAATGCGTTAATTGTCAATGGATCACGCTATCGCGAGATGTTAACATCTCGATTTTGGCCTGCATTCATAATTTGCCGAATTTTTCTCTTCGTTATACAATAAAAGTTTGAATCATCTTCATCTAAATTTTTTGTTACATTTTGTTTTAAAAAACAAAGTTCTTGTTGAATAACCCGATACAAAGATATACAGAACATCTGAAACCAAAAACATATTAATAAAAAGTAAATATTTACTTATTAAATAGAAAACCGATAGTTTAAAGACGACTTTAAAAAGCACTTCATTTATATATAAAAAAAAACTGTAACATCTTGTAGCAAGAGGTAGAATTTAGTTGGAAATCGTTTTGCCTTAACGTCTCCTTTAAAACATCTTTCTTTACATGATTTCTCGTTCACTCTTTCAGTTTTTTTTTATACTCAAATTCTTTGTATTTTATTTTAGTGACACATTTTTCTTCGCATTAAGCACAAACTTATCAAACATTTCATTAAGCAATGCCGTAGGGTATCTTAAAATATTTTACTTGCGTTCCATCTTGAGCTGTTGTTGCCTGGCACTCGGATATTTTGCGGCACAAATATTCAAATACATTTTCAAAAATCATTGAAATTCATACATAAATGATGTCGACGATAACGATGATGACGAAAATGTTGATTTCATTTTTCTTGGAGTTTTTATTTTATATTCGATAAAGAAATAAAGAAGAAAATCATTACTGTGAAGATGATGTGATGACATGGTATGTCTTGGATTTTATTTCTGTATTTCTTGTAGATACATAAAAAAATATGCAATTTTCAAATACAGATCAAGTAAAATACTCTACGACATGCCGAAAAATAGGAAACAATTTTTACACAACCATCTTCTAAAATCTCTAAAAAATTCCCCCGTATAATCCGCCTACCAAAAAAAAATTATTAATTTCTTTAAATTTTTTAAAAAGAACACCTTTCAGATTTCGCAAAAATTTATTAGTTTAAAAGAAAATTATGTCACCCAAAGGAAAATCTTATAAAACCGATAAAGTTAAAAAGCTTAAAGTTAAAAAAAATCGTCAAATTAAACAATAATTGCAAATAAGCTCTAGAAAAGTCCTTAATTTCAACCAAAATTTTCTAAAAGTTTATACATCAAAAATCTAAAAACTGAAAAATACCATATTTCTTAAACAAATTTAGAAAAAAAAGGCAATACTTCCGGTTTAAAACCTAAAAACTCATCTTAAGGTGAAAATAAACAACACAAATGGCATGGCAAAAACACTATTTGTTTCCGTTTTGTGTTCGCCAATATACAACACAAACATATTTCGTACAAACATTATTTTTTCATTTTTGTTTTGTTTTAAATGAAAGCAGACGACGATAGAGCTACGGATATAGAGCTCTCTATATGATTAAAGCAGTGGAGAAATATTAAATGAATTTGGAGTAAATAGTAGTTTATACAATGAGCTGTTTTGTGGAAAACAATACAGCTCAAAAAATTAGAATTAACGGCTGATATTTTCAAGTTTCCCGAAATTTTTTGATTTAGCATGAGATACTACAAAAAGTTTGAGAAATATCCAACATGTCTGCCAAATATTAAAAATATTTCATATTTCTACAAACACGCTTCAATTGTTTGTCCAACCAGAAAACACCCCAATCAACAACACAAAATATTTCTACAAACTTAAAATTTAAACATCTTCAAAGTTATTTTCGGGAATAAGTGTTTGCCAAGCTTTGACTGTTTCATCGACATTTGTACCAACATCATCGCAATATACAGGCTCCAAAATTCGTGACATTTCTTAAAACATAAAAAAAAATAAATTATTTTTACAAAGAGATGGAAATTTAAGAGACTTTCAATTGCTCAATAACATCCGCACATTCATGTTCTTCAATTTGATATGGTTTTCTGTGTTGATATTTCAAATGTGCGATGAACGTAACAAAATTTAAAACAAAATCAATTTTATGTAATTTAATATTTTTCAACAGATTTGTTATTTTATGCAATACAAATGCATAAATAATTTATTTTATTACTGGCGGTTTGACACCACAAATTTAATTTAAGATATCGACAACTGAAAACTTTTTGTTCAGAATGTTTACACTTCTCTCTGGAAATTAACTGGAAACTAAAACGGAACTAGAGCTGAACAAAAACTTAGCTAGAACTGAAATAGAACTAAACTAGAACTGAAATAGAATTGAACTAGAACTGAACTAGAACTTAACTAGAACTGAGCTAAAACAGAAATAGAACTAGAACTGAAATAGAACTAAACTAGAACTGAAAATAGAATTGAACTAGAACTGAACTAGAACTGAACTAGAACTGAACTAGAACTGAACTAGAACTGAACTAGAACTGAACTAGAACTGAACTAGAACTGAACTAGAACTGAACTAGAACTGAACTAGAATTGAACTAGAACTGAACTAGAACTGAACTAGAACGGTACTAGAACTGAACTAGAACTGAACTAGAATTGAGCCAGAACAGAGCTAGAACAGAACTAGAACTGAACTAGAACTGAGCTAAAACTTAACTAGAACTGAGCTTGAACAGACCTAGAACAGAACTAGAACTGAACTAAAACTAAACTAGAACTGAACTAGAACTGAACTAGAACTTACTAAAACTAAACTAGAACTGAACTAGAACTGAACTAGAACTGAACTAGAACTGAACTAGAACTGAACTAGAACTGAACCAAAACTGAACTAGAACTTAGCTAGGACTGAACTAGAACTGAACTAGAACTTAGCTAGGACTGAACTAGAACTGAACTAGAACTGAACTAGAACTGAACTAGAACTGAACTAGAACGGAACTAGAACTGAACTAGAACTGAACTAGAACTGAACTAGAACTGAACTAGAACTGAACTAGAACTGAACTAGAACTGAACTAGAACTGAACTAGAACTGAACTAGAACTGAACTAGAACTGAACTAGAACTGAACTAGAACGGTACTATAACTGAACTAGAACTGAACTAGAATTGAGCCAGAACAGAACTAGAACTGAACTAGAACTGAGCTAAAACTTAACTAGAACTGAGCTTGAACAGACCTAGAACAGAACTAGAACTGAACTAAAACTAAACTAGAACTGAACTAGAACTGAACTAGAACTGAACTAGAACTTACTAAAACTAAACTAGAACTGAACTAGAACTGAACTAGAACTGAACTAGAACTGAACTAGAACTGAACCAAAACTGAACTAGAACTTAGCTAGGACTGAACTAGAACTGAACTTGAACTGAACTTGAGAGGAACTAGAACTGAACTAGAACTGAAAGAAACCTGAACTACAACTAAACTAAATATAATTGTACCAGAACTAAGATAGTTCAAAATCACATCCTTTCGATTATCAAATTATCACTCACAGAAACTTTTTACTAATTAATTTAAACGATTCACTTTTATTTCACTAACAACATATAACAAATTTTTTTAATCACAGTCTACTTCAAAAGCACTGGGGCTGGGGCAGCAACATATGGAGAGGCAACATAGGGAGAGGCAACATAGGGAGAGGCAACATATGCTGAGGCAACATAAGGAGCAGCAGCAGCTACAACGGGAGCAGCAGCATAAGCGGCAGGGAAGGCAGCTGAGTGGGCAACAGTGTGAGCATTGTAGCTGGAGGCGTAAGGAGCAACATAAGAAGCATGACCAACAACAGCGGCGGCAGGAGCAGTGTAGGCCAAGGGGGCAGAGTAAGCCAAAGGAGCAACCACCCCAGGTTTAGCGGTGGCAACAGCCAACACAGCGAAGAAGCAAACAGCGATCTATGTATTGCAGGAAATAATAAGTTTCAATACAATTTTTTAAATAATTTTTAGTCACTTACGAATTTGAACATGTTGATTTTGTTTATTTTACTTAGTTTAACGTTGAAATGTGAACTACTGAAACCAAGTTTTGTTACAAGTATTTATACTAAATTCTATTATCTGTGCCTGGTCATGGGCTTAATGGTTTTTTTTTTTTATTTTCATTGTACAAATTTTTGGCTTGAATTAAACAAATGCAAAATTGACCAACAAAAGCGACCATCATAAAATCATTATGAATTCCAAGCATGTCCCAAGCACAATTGACGCTGATCGCTTGAAGAAAATATGAAAAAAAAATAAATGTACATTTGAGTATCGTTGAGTTTTTTTGGTCAACCGCTTACAAATCCATTCGTTTCTCTATATACAAATAAAATTATAATGTTTCTCTCTTCTGTGTAAATAAAATAAAGAATTATGATGGGGATTTCTGGTCTAAAACATTAAAATATTCGGCCAACCACCCCCACATATAAAATTGGTTTTGAGTATTTTGTCTTTTGCCTTCAATAAATGTATGAAATTTTATTATAACGCGTAATTTATTTTTACGATTTCTTAATGTGGACTGACGGACAAACTCAATGATAATTTTCATTTATGGGCATTTACTGTTTTTAGGAACTTAATACTTTTTGGTATAAAAGTCTAAATTTTTTGTGGTTTAGGTATCAAATTCAATTTGTCCCAACATTAAAACAAATCATAAACAAAATGTTCAAATTTGTGAGTTTTAAAGGAAAGAGGACATTCTTAATTTTTAATTAAAAACTTGTTTATTTTTAATTTCTTTTAGATGGCTGTGTTCTTATTCGCTTTGTTGGCCGTTGTCGCCGCTAAACCCGGTTTGGTAGCTCCTTTGGCTTACTCTGCTCCCGTTGCTGCTGCCTACACCGCTCCCTTAGCCTACTCTGCTCCTTTAACTTATGCTGCTGCTCCCGCTGCCGCTGTTGTTGGTCATGCCTCTTATGTTGCTCCTTATGCCTCCAGCTACAATGCACATCATGTTGCACACTCTGCTGCCTTTCCTGCCGCTTATGCTGCTGCTCCAGTTGTAGCTGCTGGACATGCTGCTTATGCCGCTGCTCCCTTTGTTAGTGCTGCTTATACTGCACCTCTTGCCACTCCCTTCGCCGCCCCTCTTTTGTTGAAGAAGTAAATTGTTGAGCATTTAGAAAATTTTTGACTGAAATAAATTATATAAATCGAAATAAATTTGTGTATTGCTTTAATATTCCGAAATTTTAATATGATAGGTAAAATGAAATATTTATAAATTTGAGAGAAAGTGTATAAAACATCCCTGAAATCGGTGAAAATGTTTTTCATCTTCACAATATTTCTTAAAAGAATTAACGTTGCCGCCACTAAAGTCCGATGATAAAACAATATCAAACAAGTAAGAAAGTAAAGTCGCTCAAGCTCGATCATATGAAACCCTACAACACAGAACTTAGAGCAAATTTAGGAACCATGGGAAACAATGGATTCGCCAATACAAAATTATCTTGTGAAGTTTAGATTCAAGTTAAAGTTCATTGTGCCGAATATTATCTAAGGCCGTTATACTCATCAATATGAAATTTAATTTGTTATAAAGTTATTTTAGGGAGGGGGTTTTCATTAAGGATCTATCATCAATTCCGGACAAACCCCAAACTCTAAAATTGACCTATACCCTGGACCCAATCAAAAGCATAGAAAAGACAAGGCTGACAAATTATAAAGGGTGTCCTAGTAAGAATGCCCTTTTGCATTTTCAAATAAAAACACATATTTTTTCACAATTACAGCTCTTTGTTCTTTTGTAGAGCGCTGCATTTTGAAGTTTCTAGATCATGTATTGATGAAAATAGGACAAACGAAAGAAAAAAAGAAATGATCCACGACTTTTTGGCGGCATATTTTTTTCGCAAATTAAAATAAATTTAAGTCGTGGATCATTTCTTTTTTTCTTTCGTAAGTCCTATTTGCATCCATACATAATCTAGAAACTAAATCCACTATCATATTACAGTTACAACAAAATTGCATTTATATATATTCCAGAGCACCGTGTAAAATGGATCTAATTTGCAAAAATCAAAATTATTTACATACAAGGATGATGTACTTGGCAAAAAAAAAAATTTTTTACCCATATTGCCCTATTAAAAACGAAGGGTTACCACCCCGTTGCATTTTTGTCAAAACGAGAACTAGCACGAATTCCAAAAAATGCTGGCACACGTATTTAATTAAATCGACTAAAGATTAAAATATTTAATTTGGCATTTTTATTACAAACAACCCCGAACAAAAAATTCAAAACCCGTTTTTTTTTACAGAAAATTCTTAAAAGGAAGGAAACAGATTCGCAAATTAACAAAACATGCAAAAATAGACCCTTTTTCAAAATGGTCCAGCTCACGAGAGGTCAAAGCTGGAGCCGAAATATTTAAAATTGGATCCTAAAAAAGTTCAAGGTTCATTTTTAGGAGGGTACATCGAGCACGAATTTTGCCGGAGCTCCTAAGAATTAGGTATTACGAAAAAAAAAAAATTTTTTTTCTGGAACTTTCAGGAAATCAATCTTCTATATAAGTGATTCTATTTATGTGTTGAATATTCATTAAAGGATTAAATTCATGATATTTGGAAATTTATTTCTGTGAAGTTTGTTGTGTAGTATTTTCTTTATGAACACAAAATAAATCATTATCTATACTCTGAGAGTTAACAAATAGGTATCCACTTAATATTTTTCTTCATTATTAAATTTTCATTATTTTGTTACTTAGTCATATGTGCGTGTGTATGCATATGTGTATGTATATATGTATATATATATATATATATATATATATGTATATATGTGTATATATATGTATGTGTGTGCATGTACATGAATTTACATATAAAATTTTCATATAATTTTTCTGAATCGTTTGTTTTGGGATTTTTCATAGCTTAAATTCTTACATTTTAATTAAGCTATCTAACCCTATTGTTATTATATTTTAACTTTAATATATTTTAATTTTTATATACATACAAACATTTATATATTAATTTTTGTTTACAATTATTAGTAGAAATTTGTAACCGATTATGGCCTTTAAGGCTAGGTTATTGGTAATGTAAAAATAAATAAAAATAAATAAAATAAATAAATAATATTTTATTAACTATCAATTATTATTAATTAGAACTGAAAACATTTTTAATTAAACTTAAAAAAATAAGACTGTGGTTCTTATACAACATAAAACAATAAAATCATTTTTTTGTCACAAAATCTTGTAAACTGTCAAATCTGGGTATCTCTAGTCTCAATTCAAGTTTCGTCTATATTAAACCTTTTCTTTTTTATCGCATAGAGTCATGGATGCTTCTGACACTATTTTCACGAACTTTAAAGTCGTAAGAATTTAGTCATATGCTTTTCTGCCATACAATGCTATGTTGTTATATTCCAAGTTTAACAAACATTGAAAGTCAAAGCGCGGGCCATTACACTTAAAATAACTAAATAATATTTTACAGGGGTCTAATTATGACAAAAATGTAACATGTTTACACTCTTAGAAGTAGATACGAGAAAAAAAATTATTTGACCCACCCTAATATACATGTAGGTCCGCAAAACCGCTGGTCTGGCAAGGCTTTCTGTCATCTGAAGTATTATGGATTTAGTGAAAGGTTTACGGTTTTCGCATATGGATAGTTTAGCAGCCGAATAACGCGCCAAAATAGTTTAAACTTACTACAAACGTGTTGGTTCAAACACGGCTAATTTTTGAGCATAATGACGTGATTATGGTCATCATAATCGAGCCACTGTGCGAAGCAATTGGCAATATTATTAAGAAATTTAAAGAGACCGGCAGCATTTCAGATGTAGTCATGCCTGTGCATCATTGCAATGTGCTCACTGCCGAAAATATCGCTTCTGTTAGCGAAAGTTTTGCAGTAATCCAAATTTTACGATTCCAAGGCGTTCTTAGCAATGGCTGTATGCACAGAAAAAATTTTCACCAAAATTTTTTCAATTAATTCAATAATGTTTTAAACCATTTTTTTAATTGTTCCCATTAATTTGCCTTAATTTGAAACAAAAATTATAATGTTTTTGTGTATATTTGCAAATATGAAAACATACACACAAACTTCAAAATATTTTAAAGTCTCAAACAATTTTTTAATTGTTTCAATTAACTGTGTTGATTAAAAAAAATATTTTGATTTGTGTTTACGTTTTATATGACCTCTTTTACTGGTGGTCAAATTTCAATTAAACCTATTGATTGAATCTAAACAGCAAGAAAAGCTCAAACTTACAAATGCGTTAATTGATATGATCAATTTGTTTGCAGGAGGAAAAGCTGTACAAATTTCTAACAAATACGTTAATTGAAGTTGGTTTTTAATTTTTTTTGTGGCCTGCAATTAATAATTATGAACTGGACGTTTTGTGATTTCAACCAGACAGAGCCACGAGCGACACAACGCTCGTGTTGTTTTTTGGCTTTTTTGCTTGTGAAGTTTTCAAAACGCGTAATTTTACGTTTTAGCGACGTCAATAAGCCACCAAGAATATGCGATTTGACGCCTTTATACTTTTTTGTGTGGGGCTACGTAAAACCTCTTGTCTACGCGGATAATATCCTTACGTTGGAGCATGGATTTTTCTGGGGATTTAAAAAAAATTTCGGGGATTTTTTGGGGATTTTACACTTTTTAATTTTTTACTCTTATTTTTCTTTGTTTCGTGTATAAAATATAAAAAAAAAAGTAGCAAGACTTTTATCTTACTCTTATATAGTGTAAAGGGTCCTTATTAAGATTACCATGTGTAAAAGGTACTTTATAAACTTGTTATTTTTCTTGAGTGAGGGTTTAAAAAAAAAAGAATTTAAAAATAGATCTAAAACCGTTGAGAACACATACAATTTTTGATATTTTAAAGACAATTTTGAAGCAAATATGTATGTCTTCCCCAAAAATAAGTAAATATGAAAAACAATAATATAAAGATTGGGAAAAAATGCTAGGCTATTGGTTAGTAGTTATGATGCATCGAAGTGCTAAATAAATGACGGATATATGAATTTTTATTGTTGATTAAAAGGATGGCTTAAACCGATTGAACAAGCTCCAAATTCTTATAAATTGGCTCATTCGTCTTCAAAAACAACATATTGTTCTGCTTATAATTCCTCACTGGGATCCCATAAAGAGGATTTAAAAAAACATGCCGAAACCACTCGCTACAAGCTAAATAAAATGATTTTTTTAGCTAAAAATTTTTATTTGGGGATTTCTTTTTAACATTTTTCAAACTATGTTTTTAAAAAAATTTAAAATTTGGTCAGAAAAAAAAACAACAAAAAAAATATTAACTTTAAGGTTTTGTTTTTTGGGGATATGTTTTTAATTTTTTGGGGACAAGGAAAAAAGTAGCTGGCAGTTCTGAAAAACATTCGGCAATTTGTCGCCGAGATACCGAATAAAAAGTGCAAAAAAGTGGCCGACTGCTGAAACCAATCTAGAGGCGATCATTTAAATGACATTGTATTTCTTATCTATATAATAAAAATGAAATGTTTTGTGTTGCTTATCGCATAACTTGAGAACGGCTTGACCGATTTGAACAATTTTTTCTTTAAAATGATCGCCATGGTCCAGCTTAGGTTTGTACGGATTTTGCCCCGCCCACTTTTACGGCCACTTTTCTTCGATTTACCTAAAATCAGAAAACGGCTCCATCGATTTGACTAATTTTTCTTTCAAATGTTTGTATTAATTCATTTTAGTTTTTCATCGAAAGAAAAATTTACCACGCCTAATTTTACGCCCACTTTTTCTTTTAAGCGCATAACTTGAGAACGGCTGGACCAATTTGGACGATTTTTTCTTACTAATGATCGCCATGGTCCAACTTAGGTTTTTACGAAAAGAAAATTTTGCCCCGCCCACTTCTACGTCTACTTTTTTCGATTTTCCTAAAATCAGAAAACGGCTCCATCGATCATTAGTAATCAGCTACCGAGCGAAGCCGGGGCGGCCAGCTAGTAATAAAATAAAAGTTTCATCGAAATCAAAGCTTTATATGGTTTACATTAAACTTTTGAAACCGAAAAATGGATAACCCGTTACTTACAAAAAAAAAACAAGTTGTTATCTTAGCGCCTGAAAAAACGTAAGAAATTTGCTTTTAATGTCTTAGCATGCGGACTATGATGAAAAGTGAAACTTTTTCAACATTTTAAGTTTTAATTTATTCAAAAGGATTCATTTCAAAATAATTATGCGGCATTAAATAAATTACATCAAAAACTTAATTTAAATTAAAATTATGAAACGAAAATTCGCAGAAGCCTTTAGTAAAGACGGAATTCTTTAATCAAGATTATATAAAAATAGATTTATTGCATTGCGGGGTGAAAAAACAGGAATATTTATAAAGGCGATTAGTTATGAACAGGGTAAGTTTAAAATGGCACGAAAAATTATTAAAAATGGCATGAAAAAGTATACAAATTGGCACAAAATGGCAAAAGTGGCAAAAATAAACATGTTGTTATTAAGAAACATTTATTTTATTAAGTTTTTTATTAAATTGTGTAGTACAATAGCATGTTTCTTAAAATTTTCAAAAATAAATAATATCCTGTTATCGCATAAAACAGTTAAATAAATGGAAAACACTCTTTCAACATTGCAAGATGTAACTAAAGCATATTTAAACGCTAATAGTTCAGATGCAGAAAGATTGTCAATAAATTCATCCGCCTCAATTTAAATAAAGTATGAGTAGCAAACACCGCTCAGTTAAAAAAAAAATCGGAGAATATCGATTAACCCTCCGATGAGTGAGAAGGTCCCTAGGGAACTTTTTGCCTTTTCAAACTGAAATTACTCCTACTTCGGCCACTAAAAAAATTCTAAGAACTGGTTTATTGCTAGTAGTATAAAATTATAAAAAAAAAATTTAAAAAATTATTTTTGTATGTAGAAATTAGTTATAAACAATAAAAACAAAAAAAAAAAATCAAAAAAAAATCAAAAAAAAATTTTTTATATGAAAAAAACATGATTTACAAAAAAGGTCCGTACGGACCTTTTCACACGGCCGTGAAGTTCAGAACTGTCACTCATCGGAGGGTTAAAACAGTTTTTTAAAATTGAAATACCAAGCCATATAGAGAATTTTGCAGGAGTATTGAATAATTAACCAGAAATTGCGCGTAACTTAAAGAGTTTAGTACGAGGTTGATAATGGCTTTTACAGAATTTTGTGGACAAATCACATATACTATTTCTTATTTTAATTAATCTTGTAATCCGGTATTTCGATCTCAACTTTTTCTAAACTTTTCAACAAAATCCTTTTTGCTGACATCTTTAAAATTTAGCGCTGTCAATTAAGTCTAAATTTTCATTTATATAAAGTTTTTTTTGTTTGTAATTTCAAGAGACTTGAGCAGATGCATTGAAAATTCTCTTTTATGTACACTTAATCACTTTTTACGTCCGATTTTTGCAACATTATTTTAGCATTTCGAATAGATTCTGCCTCATATTCGCTAAGCTAATTTAAAAATTTCTTCTAGGTTGCGAAAAAAGGCCTTTTTTGGCAAACTGAACCAAAATTGGCTTTTTCACGAAATAATTGAAGAAATGGCAAAAAGTGGCATATGCCATAAAAAACTTGCCCTGGTTATGAAACAAAAATTGTACTTTTTTGGAAAACACTGGATTTTTTTAAATCTTCATATAAATAAGTAAGTTCTTTAAGAAAACTAATTTTTTCAATCATCTTTTTAGAAATGGCTTTCCAACAGTGCTGCCACAACTTGGTGACCAAAAATGGCTAAATTTACGGAAAAAATGGCTAAAAGCTTTTTTAAATAAAAACACATTAAAATTCATTAACAAAACAGAAACAATTCATTTAAAGTTGTTTACGATGAAATTGTAAGTCAAGATCAATTTCTTAAATAAGAATAAACGTAAATTAATATTTTGATAGATATTTAAAAAATTAAATCATCGAAAATTCCTTATTGTTCATCTCATAGGAATTAAATAATTTAAACGTAAATCATAATCACGACAATATTAACCCTACCTTTTGAGTCCAGATCTACAATAAAATACAAGTAAGAAAGTATAGTCGGTCAACCCCAACTATAAGTAGGGTATGATATTCAAATTAGAACCTTTGTACCAAATTTTATCAAATAATCTCCAAAATTGCGACCTGTACTTTTTGCACAAGGTTTAGATGGACAGCCAACCAGCCAGCCCGACAAACATCGTTAATTCGACTCAGAAAGTGATTCTGAGTCAATCGGTATACGAAAAGTTGGGCTCAGGACCAATATTTTAAGGTGTTGCAAACATCAACACAAGCGCAAAGTACCATCTCTACTATTGTGGTGTTGCTATAAATATTTTATTGTTATGGTAAAAATATTTACCTAATTGATAAAATCGAATTACCGGTTGCTAAAAGTAACCTATTCCTCAAATTACTTTAAACGATGTTTACTTGGCTAAATACCCTCTCTACTTAAGCATTAGACCATGGAAATGAGAGCAACTTTATAGTCAATTCTGAAATTTCTAAAAAAAATGTTGTTGCCGCCTGCATCTCTTTATTGAAATACTTGCAAACAGAAAGAAACACCGACGTTTGTGTTGATCCATTTTATAAATTTAATATTGGAATAGTTTTCCTTTTTTTTTTGAAGATTTTTTATAATCATAGTTTATAGCGATTTTCAACTTTGTAAAAGTTGTGATTTAATTTAAAGGCATTTTAATTGTTAAACATGTTTATTTTACTTTTATAAATTTTTATAATAAAATAAAAATTATTCTTTTAAAAGAAAAACGGCAAAAAATAATTTTATGGATAAACAAGTTGAAAAATGGCTAAAAAAAAATGGCTAATGGCTAAACTCATTTTTTAATGGCTAAACAGGATGAAAAATTGCTAAATCTAGCCACTAAATGGCTAAATTGGCAACACTGCTTTCCAACAATAAAAAGAATACAAAAAAGTATTTTCTAAAAATTTTTTTTTTAATTTTAAAAATTACCTTTTTTTAAAAAGAGATAAAAAAGGACATTTTCAAAATAAGTTTTAAAAAAAGTACCTTTTAATTATCTTTTTAAAAAATTTACCTTTGAAGAAAGTAATTCTTCTTTATAAATTATCACCTTAAATTTTAACTAAATTTCTGATTTTTACCCCAATATTTATTAGAAATTTATGTATATGACCCCAGCCCGAAACCTAAAATCCCAATTTCAAAATTCCGAATTCCAAAGTTCTGAATTTCAAAATTCCGAATTTTAAAATTCTGAATTTTAATAATCTTAATAATTGTACTGTTCTGTTTTGTTTGGCCAGCCCAAGGATTTTCTCTTCTTTGGTAACACAAAAGGCTGCCAAAAATATCACCCAAAGTAAAATCGTCTAAACGAAAAATCGCCTAATGTAAGCGAAAAATGGAAATTATATCCAAAAATGGTGAAAAGGGGCCAAAAGATAATGAAAAATTTTATTTTATTTTTAAATTTGTATATACTAATTCGTACAAAGCAGTCTTAAACAAAAATACTTATTTAAGTTGGGGTCATATACCCGTAACTTAAAATCCAGCTTCTCTGCATAGCCGGCCTTCGGCCTGACGCAAGCACTTCCTCTTCTATGGTATAAAAAACACCGAATTCTAATTAAAAAAAAACAAAAATTGGTGTAAGTTAGAAAAAATGGGCCTTTTAAACAACTTACAGAAGTCTTATACTTATGGATATCCCATTCTCAAACTTTACAATATTATACACAGAAAAAAATAATTTTCATATTTGAATACGAAAATCGCAAATTTTTTTAATTTTCTGCCATGACGATTATTGATAAAAAAGTTTGTTGGTATAGTTTTTGAATTTTTAGTCAACAACCAAGATAAACGAGTCAATTAACAAGTTGTTGCCAAAATAATTTTTTTTCGCTGGTTGCTTAAGGCTAGTTTACACTACCACACAAGTACTTCGTATTCCATAATACTCTGTGGAGTAAAAATCTAATGAGTTTTGTTGCGACTGTCAAAAATTTTAATTTAAGATTACAGTTTCTGTTCACACTATCACACATGAACATGCTTTTGTTAAAATGCAACCCTGATCAAATGAAAATTATTATTGTTTTGAAAAATTTCACAAAGCGATAAGTCGCATTGCATTCACACTATCACACTTTCTCATATTACTTAAGTTTTTGACATGTATTAATACAGCGTATAATAGTGTAAATTAGCCTTTAGGACAGATCATCAGGAAACCTTTTTCCAAAGACTTTGGAAAACTAAAGATATTATATATATAAAACTGTAAAGCGAATGAGAATTACAAACTCTAAATTCTTATTTGCAACGATATCAAAACGATTAAAAAATGGACAAGAGTTGTAAAAATATATATAACCCAGCCTTTACACATGCAAGTAGTGGCATGCCACTACAGTATACAGATTATCAAAGAAAATTTTTTCGAAATAGTCAAATCTCATGCCATTAGCCTTGCGTTTACACATGCCACTGTGAGTTCATTTTCAAAATGTCTTTGAAGCGTCAACTTGAGATAATTTGTTGACTTCTCAAATTAAAAAAAAAAGTATCAAACAACCAAATAGAGTTACCGAGTTAATCATATAAGCACATTTTTGGGGAAATGGCTTACATTTATTTATATAAGCATTATTTTTACAATATTAATGTTCTATAATTAACAAACTTGCTTTTATTAATGCGCGTTTGAAAAAAATTAATCATAATAATACATTCATCAAGTTAAAACTTTAATTACAATTCGACAATAATCCAGTAAATTTGCGTTAAATTGTTAACAGGGTAACATTGAGCATCGTTTTGTCATTTAATAGCATGCAAGTGACAAATTTCCACTCGCATGCAATTTTTGCTGCCACTGGAGCTGCCATTGCGAAAAATTTGAGTGTATTGAGTTTTTCGAACTGGCAGTGGCATGTGTAAATGCTAGGTAAGAATTACTTATATTAATTTTTTTGGTTGCATTGTTTTCCAGTTCGAAACGATAATTTAAAAAAATCCTTTTTCAAAAACGACAACTCTTTAGCACGACATAACTTGACAAATTAACAAATTAAAAAAATATTTGGCACACATTCATATTAACCAGAACCTGTGTTCGAAAATAAACCGAACATTATTAAGCGTTCGGCTCACACATATCTAATTTTTTAGTGTTTGTGTAGACGAGCACAACCCTTAATACCGTTCGTCACATTATGTATCGTTCTGTTCTTCGTTAAAAAACAGAACAATTGTAGTGATACTGTAGACAAACATTATATTTTAATGTTCTATAATGTTTCATTTTTTACATTGATAAAGAAATGAACAAACAAAAAATTTTAGCAACGACCGCAGCACGAGCAGCTTGTGTATGTATTGTGTATATATGTTTTGTTGGTGTTAAATTATTTTGCTGGCTTTTTGTTTTTTGTTCTTATATGTATTTTGTTTTTATAAAAAATGTCTGGTTTTTTGCCAGCCAAAAGGGCGCTACGCACAACAGAAACGAACGAACATTATTGAGCTGAACCGACCACAATGAAGTTTGTGGTTTTTAAAAAAATTAAATGTTCTCATCTTTTTGTTAGTTTGATAAAAAAAAAAACAGTATTATTTTTGTGTTCGAAAGATGACAAACAGCGAAACGTTATTTTTTTAATGATTCTCTACATAAACACTATACGAACACTAAGGAGCGATATTTAGTGCTTATTTTCGAACACTGACCAGAACTATAGTTATGCCAAATATGAAGAAATTTTGTCTGATATATTAAAAATTTAGGCTTGGGCTTCTGTACAGTGGGCTAAGTACCTTCTTGGGTACCAGACTTATGCTATTTTAGTAAATGGAATGTTAAGGCCCAAATACATTGATCAAAATACTCATCAAGCATTGTGGTAGTATTAGTGAAAATGTCTTTGTATGTGTGACACCGACAACGCTTGATGAAAAATCAAAAAATTTAGATATGACGGCAAATATTGCTGGAAGCACACGTACACGTTGAATTCGCCGGCTGGACAAGCATTTGACAATTGTATTTGGGCCTTTAGTTTAAAAGAAGAAATTCTCAGTAACTGCAATTTGGGAAATTTTCGTTTTAATTTATAATTTATTTAAATTAACTTATCTATTTCTTTAACAAACAAAGGGCGGCAAGAGGAGCAGTACGTACTACTGGGAGCGAGGCATATGCAGCTGGAGCGACAGTTACAACTGGTGCAGCGGCAGGGAAAGCGGAAAATTAACAATATGATGGGCATTACAGCTGGATGCATAAGGAGCTACGTAAGTGGCTTGACCTAAAACAGCGGGAGCAGCAGCCTAACTCAAAGGTGCGGAGTAAGCCAGAGGAGCTAGAACACCGGGTTTGGCAGCGACAACAGCCAAAATAGCGAAGAAGCAAACAGCGAACTTGAAGAATAAATAGAAAGGGAGCCAATTATTACAAATAAAAGTTTTTTATTAACTTCTTTTCAACATACAGATTTGAACATTTTGTTAATCTTTAGTTAAGTTGAGTGAAATAAAATTTGATAACTTCTACAAATTTAACAGCGTAATTTATTTTTTAAGACCAAAATAAAATTTTAATTTATTTTAAGCATTTATTTTATTTTATTGTATTATTATTTATTTTAAAATTAACGGTTAAATTTGTGTTTAAAATAAAGCAAGGTCATGGTTAATATTAAAAAAATTCAAATTAACTAAACACCTTCAAGATTTTTTTTTAATAATATATATTGTCTGAACATACAAGTCTTCTAAAAAAACACTTTAGTTTTTTCTTTTTGGAAGTTCAACACTCTTGTTAACAAAATTTTTTTTTCTATTGAGTTAAAAATAGGCGTGTAAACTTTTCAAAACATGCGTTAAATAACGTACAATATTTTACAGTTTTAATTCAAACATGTTTGGAATTTATAATTTTTTAAAAAAAAATTTTTAAGGTTTTCAAACTCGTGCTCAAAATACTCGCTTTATAATTAAAATAACTTCAATATTCCCTAAAATAACTATATAAACCTTAACAAATCTAAATCAGACTAGTCTACAATTCAGTTTTTCAACAAACAAACAAGAAAAAATAATATTAACATCAAAAATGTTCAAATTCGTAAGTTTTATTTTGTAAAATTTTGAAAATGTTCTTGGTTTTAAAAAAAAAGTTGTGTTCTTTCTTATAGATCGCTGTCTGCTTCTTCGCTTTGTTGGCTGTGGCTGCCGCTAAACCAGGTCATGTAGCTCCTTTGGCTTACTCTGCTCCTGTTGCTGCCGCTTACACTGCACCTTTTGCCTACTCAGCACCTTTAACTTATGCTGCTGCTCCCGCTGTTGTTGGTCATGCTTCCTACGTTGCTCCTTATGCCTCCACCTACAATGCCCATCATATTGCCCACTCTGCTGCCTTCCCCGCTGCTTATGCTGCTGCACCTTTAGTACATGCTGCTCCAGTCTCCGCACCCTTTGCAGCTCCTCTTTTGCTCAAGAAATAGATCAGAGAGTTGGATTTGAATAAAGACTGAATGAAAACTGTAAAAAATTGTTTGGTTTTTTTAAAATCGGGTCTATAGAAGATTGATAAGGGCGGACACTCCGTTCAAAAAAAAAAAATAAAAAATTACTAAAACAATCAAAACGTTTGGTTTTAAGCTCTCTCTTTCGTTCTTCTGAATCTTTTATCTGTTTGGATAAAAAAAAGTCTTAAGGTTACGTTGTTTTTATCTATGGATTTAATGGTTTATTAATGCTGATTCATGTCTGTTTAGAAAATTAAGGGTGTTTCTATCAGAGTTGGAAAAAAAACTGTACACTTTCGTAGTGTATTTTTTTAAAACACAAACGCTAAATCTTATTTTGTGTTTGTGAACTTGTACACAAACAAAATACGGTACACAACGATTGAGAGCTCACACGCACAAACACTAAGATAACTTGCCGATCTTGTTTTAGAGTGCGAGTAGTGTTCTTTAAAAATACTTCTTCTGTATTTTTTAGTGAACGCAGAGTGAATTTTTAGCTAACGTGCTCTGTTTTTTTAATGTCGGCGTAGTGAACTAATAATGTACTTGTTTTCTTAAACGAAAGATATAAAACTTCCATATAAATTGACCTTCTGAAAAACAATGAAGTGTTTTAGGAAATAATCTCCTTAAACATGTTTACATTTAGAAATTTTTCTTAATAATATTATAAACAAATTTTTCAATTTATAATAAACTAGCTTAACCCGGTGCGCTTCGCTACACTGCTTTAACCACGTTTGCAGACTCTCCCTTTAATAGTTTTTCAGTTAAGCGATATTTAGTATATGCATCCTATGGGAGGTGTTTCCCCCTCTGCGCCTAACCGCTTTATTTTTGTAGTGTTGTATACCATAAGAGTGACTCCTACAAAGTTTGAACATTCTCACTATAACAGTTCTTAAGATATGCGATATTAAACATTGGCGTCCTATGGGGGGTTCCACTTCCCCCGCTGCTATTTTATTTCAGTTTTGGGGCTTACAAGATCCTACTACCAAAAGTTCAACAAAATGCGTGCAGCGGCTCCTATTACTATTTCTATCTATGAGGGGTACTCCTCCTCCTTTGTCTAAGCCGCCCATTTTTATATTGAAATTCATAGTTTACCATAATAGTAGCTTTAACCATGTTTAAAGACTCTCCCTTATAATTCTTCAATTAAGCAATATTTAATATATGCATCCTATGGTAGGTATTTCCCCCCTGCATCTACCCGCTTTATTTTTATTTTCAAAAGTGAAGTATAGCAAAAAAAATGACTTCTGCAAAGTTTGAACATTCTCACTAACACAGCTCTTAAGAAATGCCATATTAAACATTGGCGCCCTATGGGGGTACCACTTCCCCGCTGCTTTTTTTTCAATTTTGGGGCTCAGAAGATCCTACTACCAAAAGTTCCACAAAATGCGTGCAGCGGCTCTTAAAATATGCGATATTTAATGTTGGCATCATATGGGGGATACCAATTCCCCTGCCCCTATCGAAAAAATAAGTAGCCTATTTTATTTTAAGGGCTCACGTGATGTTACTGTAAAAATTTCAGGAAATTTGGGTCAGTATTTTAGGAGTCTATAAGCCAACAAACAAACAAACATTTTTCATTTTTATATAAATAGATAAATAGATAAATAAGAAGGTTATATGGCTAAGTAGTTATATTAACAGCACAAAATATATTTAAAAAAGAATTTAAATAAATGTATTTTGTTGTAGTGAATTTAACTAACTAACCATATAACCAGATAACCAGCCTTCCGTGAAAAACCCATATGAAAATTTTCAAAAAAAATATTTGGTAATTCTGAATATTTTAAAAAAACTATAAACATTTTTAATTTTGCTATTCTGGAGGCTTGAAGAAATACAAAACTACCAAAGGGGCGATAATTTTTGCATACGTGATTAAAAAATAGTTAAATTTTTCATTTTCTGCACAGTAAATTTTTTACAACCTTCAACTCCAAATTAGTTTAAACAAATATTATTTTGAAATAAATTTTAACATAAACAGCCTGGTCCACGATGTCGACAATTTTTAGCACGACAAATCGATCGAAAATGCAAGCGATCAATTACGTCTTCATACAAATTTGCCGCCACAAATATCAAAATCAGTCACTTGTGTTGTGGTTGTTGACAGTGCATTTTGTTAAAATTTTACAGCATTACATTCTGCTGGTGTCTAATAATTGTAAATTTGTCTGTACATACAATATACTTCATTGCTATCCAAAGGATAGCTAACGTAAAATGTAACAAGAAGATACAAGATAATAGTCTGGTAGTGTATAAAGTCATTCCTAAAAACTGAAGGAATAGGACTATTACAAAAAGCTTTATAAAATGCATAACTGAAATTTAGCTCGTAGAATAAATTCAAACAATAAAAAATGTTGAATAACCACCACTTATAAAATTATAAAGTTTACAAAATAAAGGGTGGTCCAACTATAATGCACGATGTTAGTTGTGAGTCACACCTTTACGTCAAGTTTTTTGCTCAACTTTATTTACCATTTCTTTGTTTCAGTGTTTGACAAATTCAACCATTGAGAGATACACAATTGAGCAGCACGTTAAGATTGTTAAAGCCTTTTACGAGAATTGGCGTTCAAATCAAAATGCATTTCGTGCACTTCGTGTTTTTTTTAAGTCACCTCTTTCACGTCAGTGGATTCGCTAACAAGCAGAATTGCCGCATTTCGGGCAGATGATAATCCACGAGTGATTGTTACCGTGCAGTTACCGTTAGTGACGATCGCTATCGCGAGATGATAACGGACTTCTTGTGGCCAGAAATTGAGAATATGGACCAGGACGATATGTGGTTCCAACAGGATGGTGCCACTTGCCACACAGCCAATGAAACAATGGCGAGAAATTCAATGGCCGTGTTATCTCAAGTCGTGGCGATGTTTATTGGCCATCACGATCATGTGATATGACACCGTTGGACTTCTTTCTTTGGGGATATTTAGCCAAGAACTAAGGGATGAGACAATTTGGCACATTAATGACAGTAAACCTCAATTATGTCCCAGAGTCATTGAAAATAAGGACCATCGAATAGGGGTATGCCACCGAAGCCTTAGCGAGCATTTGGCCGATATATTGTTTCAAACATAATTATCATAGGTCCTTCTATCATAATAAAAAATATTAAGACAATTCTCTGAAAACTTTTTGTGTTATTTACAATTATTTTATTTTTTTTACAAAATTCTAAAGCCTGTCACAGAAATCAATTCCGATCGAAAGTGGTTTCGCTTTATGTGCAGCAAGATGCGAAATCACTTCCACTTTCGATCGGAATTGATTCCGCCGACAGGACTGTATATTCGATATTTTTGTTTACTGCTTTGTTTGTAGCACAGAGTTGTATTTTTATCGCTTAATTTATATGTTTTGCCGATTGTTATTTTTAAACTAGCGTTTTTTTTTTGTGGAGTTACTGATGTGACAATACAGTCATTTGACACTTAATAAATGGATGATATTAGAAACGTAAAACCTGTCGGGCCGCTAAAAAAAATGATAATGAGTGATTTGTTGTCAGTCGCTTAAGCTGTCGATCGACATCGTGAGTCAGGCTGTAAGTCAGGCCCCAGATGTGATAGGAACTAGATAGTTATATATTTTTATAACAAATTGTCTTGCTCTTGTTGTTAACTTATTAATACTTCTGCCTCATGCAAAAGTTACTACATTAAAATTCCGTTAATAATTCACTTCTACCAAAAAAAAAACAATTTACAAGACTAGAATTAAAACAAAAAACTGATTCTTTATTTAACTCAAAAATCTACTCTACTCATTCATTATTCAATTGAAACTTTTTATTGTAATTATTGATTCTGTTAAAAGTTGCTTTTTATTTTACTACTGAAATAAATGCGCAAGGTGAAGGTTAAGAAATTCCACTAAAAGTAGTTAACGTGATTAGCGGAATCAAAAGAAATAAACTAAAAGTAATAATAAAACGAAAGACGTGTTTCGAATTTACAAGTTTCTCTAAGAAACTATTAATCTCTCTTTACGCTTACAAGCGATACACATTTTTAAACTTATAAACACTTTAGTAAGATGTAAAAATCGTGATTAAATTCGTTTTTCATAAACTAAAAGAACAAATGGGCAAATTACGGCATTCGATATCATTCGGAATTTCTATTTAAATTGTATTGTTTTTTTGTTGGGTATCGAATGCAATGATTTGCTCTCAGCTTTAACAAATTCCAAATTGTTAACTTAGTTATTTTAATGATATTTAATCTATAGATTTATCTATAGCCTAGTTTGGAGGCCCTATGCTCCTTATAGGATCAATGGGAAAATATATATTTATGTAGCCTACTTTTAAAACTGTAATGTATAGTCTTTTTTGCACCGGATGTGTGGAGTCTTCAAAAGGTGCATTAAGTTCGTACTAAAAAATATATACGTTTCGTCTTTGACCCTACATACTAAGCCAAACCCCTAACTTAGTAGGCTAGCTGGTAGCGAGCTAGTCTATCAGCGCCGAGATTGCGGGTTCGATTCCCGCCAGAGACTCTGGTTTCTTTCCTGCAGACAAGCATAGAGCTTCGGTGGATTAGCTTAGGAAAAAAAGCCCTTCCTCTTCTTTAAGGAACGCTTTTCGTTTCACATAATGCTTACATTACGACTGCTCCTCCCGGGGGTGTAGGGATCATCTCAAGGATATTTCATCTTTGGGTGTTACATCCTCCGGAGCAAATCAGCCTGACCAGAGATCCTTTCTATGTGTTACAACGGGAGTGGCCCCCAATTAGCAGGCAACGGACGGATTAATTGTTGAGGCCTCCGTTAGTATGCTTCTTGCGGGAATTAATTCTTGTCTTTCAGGTTGATTATCTTTTTGGCAGCTTTAAAATCCGGATAATAAGTACTTCCAAAGGTTGAGCTTGCGTGCCTTAAGGTAAGTGGTTCAACGGAAGTGCTTTTTTGAGGAAGGGAAACTTTTGGGAATTTTATTGTATATATATATATATATATTTGTTCGTTTTACTCCTGCAAGGAGCAAAGGCCCTCCTGGGATCTTCTTGCTATTGTGGTTTAAACTCAAAGTTGCGGTTACGGATAGTACTGAAAAGCCCACTTGTAAGAGAGTTTGGCCTGAGGAAGGACTAGCTCCAGGTGCTGTTGCTCTTCAATAGATACTGCTATCTAATTCTAAGGTAGTGGAGGTAAGATAGCATCAGCTCCTAAGCAAGGGCCGGATCAAACACCCAAATTTGTTACATTTGAGTGCTTTTTGCCCCTACACACAGGGGCGGTTGGTAAATTTATTGTTTGTCACCTAGTGGTAAAGATCCACCATTAGCTTAGGCCTTATGGCAGGTGCTTATGTAAATCATTTCTACATTGCGAATTCTATAAATTAATTTATTGCTGCCCGATTCCTCTCCGATTTTAGCGTTACCTCCTGTCTTATTCAGTCTTAAATCTGGACCTAACATCGTTTTGAGCCTAGAACAATAGACTACAAATCTCGGATATATAGCCTAGTGTATTATTTGAAATATAGGCTATTCTATAGCCAAGTCTGAACAGTGTTTTTTCCTTAAAGAACACCTTCTTTAAGATGGCATTCTCTTTCGACGGACACTTTTCTGGTCACGGCAGCGGTCTTAAGGAAAACATTATGTTATTTTTAAGAGGGCATTTTACTTTTACGGGCACTTTCGGTGTCCGGTCATGAAAGATTCCACTGTAGTTTTATCTACATATATTCAAATTAATAATGCCATCCAATCCCATCCAGAGTCTAGGAATATAGCCTTGTAACCCTGTCTGTAGTTTTGTAAAATTGTTTAAATTTTGATTGAATTCTCTTTTAAAATATTTTGGCATTGCAAAAATTGAGTACCGTTTGTGTTGTATTTAATATTTGCAATGCCAAAATATGTTTGTATGCACGGGTATGTAATTAAAAATGGGTCAGTGTCAAAATTCTCGACACTATTTGCAAACATAAATATTTACTTGTTACCAAAATACAAAAAAAAAAAACTTTATTGAGAAAGGTAAGTGACAAACTAAACAACCAATAAAATGAACGACTTGTTAAAATGTCACATTTCAATAATAATGGTGCCAGTGTTTCCCAATAGTATATATATATAAAGAAATATACACTTTGATGTCGCCAATAACTGCGGAAACGGGTCGAACGGTTTTAAACACGTTTTAAATACGTTGGGGATAGTCTTTATAAGGTTTATGTCAAGTTTGTACGAAATCGGCCCAGTGGTTCTGGAGATGTAGCATTTACATTACTTATATATTGTTCCCATACAAATATCAACAAAATGGCCTCCATTTTCCATATTATTACCAAACCATGTATCGTAATGTCTTATGTATACAGTGAGTACATTTCATATCGCTAGAGGGCTTAAAATAGGGCAAAACGGGTAAAAGCTCCCCCTCACTATATCTTCTTAACTAATCAAACGATTTTCTTGAAATTTGGCAGCCAAATAGTGTAACATCTCGATGGAACTATAGTCTATAATTTTTATTATTTAAGGCGATAAATAGGGCAAGAGGGGAAAACGCTCCCCTCCCTATATCTTCTTAACTAATCAACCGGCTTTCTTAAAATTTGGCATGCAGACACTGTAATATCTAAAGGAACTATATGATATAAAATTTTTGGAAATTCCAACATTTCGGGCGTAAAATAGGTCAAAAGGGGTAAAACCTCCCTCTAACCATGTCTTCTAAATTAATTATCTGATAATAGTTTCAAGTATTGAAGGAACTAAAGGCTTTAAATTTTAACATTTACGGCGTAAAATTAGACAAAAAGGTAAAGGCACCCCCCTCTTATACCTTCCCAGTAAAAACTTTGCCTACAAAATAATGTGTTAAGTAATCACAAAAACTTAAAAGCACTACTTCAATTCTACTGAAAGAACCAATAAATTTTACAAGGGATGTCCAAAAATGAACGCATTAAAAAGCAAGTCATTATTTTTTTACCTACATACATCCAGAAATAAGTAGTTTTAGAAGTTGTTATATAGGGTGGCGCATAAGTAACGTTAAGATTTGATCAGTGAATACATTTTTTAATTTAAGTCTTTTTTTTCGTCTCTTTACAGAATTAACTAAATAATACTTGGGAAATTTATGATGGAAAGGCTTAGCACAGAACAAAGAACCAAAGTTGTTCAATTTTACTTTGAAAGTCAGCATTCGATTATTCAGACACAAAGATCATATCGAAATTTCTTTCATGTTCGAAATGCTCCTAGCGCTCCAACAATTTACCGATTGGTTCAGCGTTTTGGGCAACAAGGGGCTGTCTGTGATCTTCCGCGTGCTGGAAGACCTCGTGCAGTTCGAAATGAAGTGAGCATTGCTCGAGTGCAAGCAAGTATTGAGGAAAACCCCGAAACTTCCACCAGGCGACGTTCTCAGCAGTTAGGGATGTCTAGGCGGTCTTTGCAAAGAATTTTACATATGTTACATCCCATATAAGATGCAATTGGTTCACGAGTTAAAACCAAATGATGCACAAGAACGCATTCAATATAGTCGCCGTTTTCAAGAATTGTGCCTAGAAAACAACGAGTTTATTCACAAACTCATAATGAGCGATGAGGCTCATTTTCACCTAAATGGTCACGTGAATAAACAAAATTGCAGAATATGGGGCAGCGAAAATCCAAGAATAATTGTTGAAGATCAAATGCACCCACTTAGATGCACAGTATGGTGTGGAATAACTTCAGAGAGGATCATTGGACCATATTTTTTCGAAAACGACGAAGGAGTTGCGATTAATGTGAACGGCATTCAATACCGGGAAATGATTGAAAATTTGTTAAGGCCAGCGGTGCAAAACTATCCAGATTTGTGGTTCCAACAAGATGGAGCCACAGCTCACACAGCTCGTCCAACTATGGCTATCCTGCGCGAAATTTTTGGCAGTCGAATAATATCACGTTTTTCTGATTTTAAGTGGCCACCACGTTCGCCTGATTTAACGGCTCCCGATTTTTTTCTTTGGGGTTACCTAAAGGGTAAGGTATATGCCAATAAGCCTAGAACCATCCAACAACTTAAGGCCAATATCCGAGAAGAAGTGGGGGCGCTGGGACCTGAAATTCTAAGAAAAGTTATGGAAAATGCTTTGGAAAGAGCACTTCAGGTAGAATCAAACAATGGGCTACATTTGAAAGATATTATCTTTAAAACATAATGTGAACATATTTCCAAACTATATTCTAAATTTTAATAAATGCCAACGTTAAATAAAAGCAGAAAGAAAAGAGTTATACATTGAATAAATCTTAACGTTACTTATGCGCCACCCTATAGAAGCAGTTATAGAAGAAAGCTACTAAATAATGAGTGAGAGAAGCTATTAATTTTGAAAAAGTTAGCGAAGTTTTTACTGGGTTCTTAATTAATTTACCGATTCTTTTGAAAAGTTTTTGTATTTTTTTGACAAAGTTTTTTATCCCGTTATTCTACTTCGGAATTTGAACCCAGCACGGCTTTGCAATGGTACACAATTGGTCGTTAAAAATGTAGTAAAAAGTTATCGAAGCTACCATTTTGAATGGTAAATTCCGAGACGAAAATGTTATGCTGACACGAATTCCGATGATTGCCACAGACGTCCCAATTGAATTTAAACGCGTTTAAGTTTCTATTATATTGGCATTTGCAATGACAATCAAGATGTCGCAAGGTTAAACGATGTCTGCTTGCGGCTTACATATGGACACAAAATGCACGGACAATTATACGAAGCATGTTCTTGCGTAGGCAATCCATCAAGCTTATTTGTGTTGGCTAAAGAAGGACTGACAAAAAATATCGTATCGTGCATGCAATTGATTATCTCTGTTTGATTTTCATACTTCAGGATAAAAAAAACATCACTCTTTTATGTTTGACTTTTTTGTTAACTTTTAACGAACAGAAATAAAGAAATAAATAGCTATTGTTTTTTTTCATCGCCGATCATGTATAAAGCGCTTCATTCCTCTTTCTTTCACTAGAAATAAGTTATGTGGCAAAACATCTTTTGCCGAGTCAGCTAGTTATTTATAAAATTTATTAAAGTATAAAAAAAATATCAATTAACTAAGTTTATTAATTCTTGTTTTTAAAATATTTCAAAAGTATTTACAACATTTCATATACTATTTTGTAAACTGTTTAGGAATCTCTGGCAACTGCATATTATTAAAAACACACAAAAAATTAATATGCAGAGTGCATTTTCTAGGTGAATATATCAACTGTCAATAGGTAGCTATAGGGTAGCTATAGGGCAAGTTTTTCAAACTTCTGTTGATCGTGTTAATTTTGGCTTAAAAAACACTACAGTCGTCATTCGAAAGACCATGAAAGATGCCCATCCCAAGCTGGTCATAGAAAACACCACTTAAGGAAACTTTAAATGTTGTATAAAAAAAATTATTTACATCACATATTTTTTTTTTCTTTTTTGAATTTAAATAAATGGTTAACTTTTCATTAATTAAAAAGTTTGCTAACAAACTAAAAACCAGTAAAAAAAATTGATTACTTGCCTTTAAAATGCCTTCAGGTTGCTTCTGAATAATTTATGTTTTTCTAAACAAAAAGTTTAGAACGAATATTTTGTAGCTAAAATTCAAAACGAATTTCAAACACAGTATTACCAGAACTGAAATGAAAGGTGCTCAGCAACTTTTAAGGAATCCTTTTACAGGCCCTGCTCATTTGAAAATCCTGGGATTATAACATCTCAGTAGGGGTCTTAAACCTCATTTTATGAGTTAAAAACATGTTTTTATTATCTTTAATAGATATTTTAGTCTTCAGATTTCAAAAGCAACAAAAAGGATTTAAAACCAAAAATTATAAGTTTAAAGTTAACATAACAAATATTTAAGGCAGAAACGAAAGTCAATTATACGACATACTTATTTACCTGGACTGCAGATTGAAACATTCTTACATACATGCATATGAATGAACATAATTTTTTTTATATAAACTTTTTATATGCATATACTCGTACATATGTATATGTGAATTTTACATAATACTTTCGTAAGCAAATGACCAGTAATGTTATACCCAGCAAGAAATATGGCGGATTTGGAAGCAACTACGACTTACTTTTCTGCTGCAATCATAAATTCAGATGACAGAAAGAGAAATTTCTTTGGAAACTGTTGCAATTAATAAATATACAGTGGACTCCCGATAATTCGTAATCGCAAGGGACCGGCCATTTCTTACGAATTATAGGGTTTTTCGATTTAGCGGGGTTTCGATTTAACGGGGTTAAAATAAAATATATACAAATTAACGCAAAATGGAGGAGGCTGCCCAACATAGATTCGCGTAACTCAAAAACGGTTTAGCCCCAGCAAAAACTTTACTTACAATCCTACTTTTAATGACTTCAAGAATTCATTACTTTGTAAAGCCACTTTTTGGATTATTAGTTATATATTAAATAATAACTTTATTATATCTTAAATATACAGAAAAATTTGTATTTTCATTATGACAATAAAAATGTCATTATAGTCATAAAACATAGTTTTTTAATGCAAAAACTACGCTGCCCCGGTAGACTAGCTGGTAGAGAGCTAGTCTATCATCACCGAGGTTGCGGGATCAAATCCCACCAGAGACAGAAAAAAAAAATAAAAAATAAAATAAAGTAAAATAGAATAGAATAAGAAAAAATAAAAATAAAATAATTAAAAAAAAAAAACAAAAAAAAAAATTAAAAAAAAATAAAAAATTTTTTACTTTATTGACTTTGTGTAACTATATATTTTTATAAAAATTTTAAGTATAAAAAAAACAAATTATTTTTTAGATTATAATAGGCTAAATTATAAGGGATTACTTTTGGGACATCTCGAACAAAAATAAGTACTTCTTCTAGTAGAAAAATAAGTAGTCTGTTCGTCAAGTTCTCATTATTTTTCTACTTATTTTGTAAGCAAAGTTTTTGCTGGGGCTTATTGAAATTACTATAAAAAAAAAATTAATTATAAATAATAAAGTGGGGTTGGTCATACATTTGACCCATCTAGGAGCACTCTACGCGCTGCAGGGGCCAAATTAAAGAATTTTATTAAACCGCCAAATTTGTTTGGTACAGCGCATAGGATGCTCCTAGAACAAGAGCTAACCTAAAAAAAACGGTTAGCACCACTGGATTAAGCGTGCCCGACGGTAAGACGGCAAATCCATCTAAGGAGATCGAGTGGTTGCGATCGAAACATGTCATGGTAACCTGCCGGCCGCGGTTCGAATCCCGGCCACGTCAAGAATGAAAGATTATCAATAACAATTTTAACCCTTATTTGCATGGTGATGGAAATTTCCATCATAACATTTATTGAAGAAGAAAGCGCACACAAACTGGTGTACAGTAAATTGGTTGCTGTTGACATCATTCCTCATGACCATTCTATACATTGGATCATAGCGGTAAAAAAAAGAAGAAGCATAACATTGAATTTTATTGGTTATGTCTCGTTACTCCGCTGTTTGTTAAGTTAGAGGAAACTTGCATAATTCGTGGTATTTTTTTAAAAGCTGATTTGAAACTTTTTTGTTAAATGAAAGTGGGTATGAGTGGAAAAATTGATTGTTTTTAGTGTCTAAGTAATAATCTGCGCATTTATTTTGATTTTTAATTATTTAGTACTGAAATTGACAGGTGAATTTGAAATTTCCATTATTCTGTTTTTTACCTTTTTTATACTATTTATTTATAATAAAATTGTTTTTAATATTTTTTCCTTAATCTAGAGCTTGAATTACATCTCTGTGATTAATTTCACAAAAAAAGAAAAAATCATGCAAAGAAGGGTTAATTAATTTTCATGTTGTAAAATTCCGTGCTTCATAAAAATAATTTAATGAAAATTAAATTTGATGAACTTAAGCCTAATTAAAAATATTAAAAATTTGGATTAAAAACCATAAATAGTTCAACAAAATAACCACAATACTAATTAGTGCCCGAATTAGGTTAAAACGCAAAGTGCCCGGCTTGTCTGTTTTTTGCAACTAGCACGGCTGTAGTTTATATGCTGGTAATTACAACAAGTATTGCCTGTGTTGAAATTATGAACTCCACAAAAACTCGCCTTCGAAGTAGAATGCATTACGAACTTCTAGACGCGTTATTACGAGGTTTAAATTATATGAATGTGAATAGTACATGTTGCACTTCTTTTGTAATTTCATTAAATAAATGTAAATCTCTCACAATATATTCCAAAAAAGAAGACAAATAGGGAGTCTTGCCAGTGAAGCGTTTTAGATAACTGCAACTGATATACAAAAATTCTTGTTTTGTTGCTTTAAGTAGACTACTATAAACTATTTTATACCCAGTAAAAACTTCGCTTACTTTTTCAAAATTAATTGCTTCTTTAACTCATTATTTAGTGGCTTTCTTCTATAACTACATCTTTAACTGCTTCTACTACTTGTTTCTGGATGTATGTAGGTAAAAAACAATAATGACTTACTTTTGAATGCGTTCATTTTGGGACATCCCATGTAAAATTCATTGGTTCTTTCGGTAGAATCGTAAGTAGCGCTCTTATGTTTTTCTGATTACTCAACACATTATTTTGTAGGCGAAGTCTTTACTGGGTAGTAAACATTGTACCTCTTTTGTGTTCACTAACTATTTTTACTGTGTTCTAAATAAATATTAAACAAAACATATATTATGGTGACTTTTTTTTAATTTTTTGCGTATTTTAGCGATACTGTACAAATCATAAATAAAACTGCAAGAAATTAGTTTGCACTCTCACTAATCAATAAAGCTGGTAAAATGATTGTTATTTTTTTAACTACTACTAAAAAAATTTAGTGATAGTGCAAATTTTTTCACTATCACTAAACGCAGATTGAATGCAAAAATCTGCACTCAATTCAAATATTCATTATCTCACTAAAATTTAAAAAATTTAACTTTGTATGTGCATGGTTTTTGATTTCTTTTGAGGATATGCATATGTAAAGAACATTAAACAAAATGAATTTTTGTCAATAACGGTATAACTATTGGCTTTAATCAGGAAAAACAAGTTTTAAATTTTAAAATTAGTGCAACAATTTAAGTTGCACTCAAATGAGTGAAGAAAAGAGAAGTTGCATTTTTCACCACAGGTGGAAAAGGGTATATCGTTACCTTAATATAAAAAGGCCCCAACTCATCAAAAACACTTTTTACAGGAGAAGGAAAAAACTTAATAAAAGCTGAAATAATATAGCTACACAAACATTGTCAAAAAACATCTTTATTAAAATTAAACGAGGAATTCACTGAATTGGGAGCAGTGTCTTAATGAACTTTTTAAACAATAATTTGATGAACAGGTTAAACCTGTTGCTTTACGGAAATTGAATTATTTGTTATACCCAAATATTCCTCACCTTTCATTCGCTTCACTTTATTGCTTTTGTACTTCCATTCCGATTGATTTGGATTAATTCTCCTAGTACGGATACGATCATTACCGACATTCATATTTTCAGCTTTTATACTTTTTACACATAAATTTCACAACACACGCGTACACCTTATTATGCAATTATAACGCACAAATGAAAATAAACGGCTCTTGCTCTATCAGTTATACGCAATATAAAACAACAACAATTCTACAAATGCAATGCCTACTTTGTATGTTTCTGCAGAAATGTATGAGTCAGTTTTTTTTCTTTCGAAAAATTGTGTGTATGAGTTAGGGCTTCTTAGCTTTAGAAAAATTGTGTGTATGAGTTAGGGCTTTTTGTGTTCTGCTTATAACTTCTTTATTTTTAATCTAATTTGCTTGAAACTTTAATAGAATGTGTATTAGCAACCATTCTACAAGAATCAATAAAAAAACGGATTTCCAAAAATAATGAGTTGGGGCCTTTTTATATTAAGGTAACGATATATAAGTTGGTCATTCCGTTTGTAATTTCTATAATATTGATCTTAGACCCTATAAAGTATATATATTCTGGGTCCTTATGAGGAGAGATGTTGATTTAACAATGTCCGTCTGTCCGTCCGTCCGTCTGTCCGTCCGTCTGTCCGTCTTACGTTTGATATGTGTTTTCCGGATACTCCAGACATGATTGCGACTAGGTTGTTTTACATTTATGTCACATATAGTCTACCATTTCTTGCTATTGAAATTCAGCAAGATCGGTCCACAAATGGCTGAGATATGACCAAAAAACCACGACTGCCTCTGATTTTGCCCAAAAATCCCTTGTTGTTGTTGTATTTTTTTATTTCTGTATATCTTGAGAACGGCAAGATCCAAAGTTTCCAAATTAGGTACACACATCAACGTTATCAATACACAGCATCATATGACCTATGGTTACGCCTTATATATCAAAAGATCGGAAATTTTTAATATTTTCTGAAAAACTCGGGAAAATCGGTTCAGATACGAAAAAGTTATGACCAAAATATTAATTTTTTTTTTGAAAAATACCTATTTTCGGGAACCATAGATCTTCCAGAGTCCAAGTTTTATAACCAAAATAACTGGCAAATTTCTTCTTAAACACGTCGGTATATAAATCTGTCAAATCGGTTTAGAAATGGCAGAGTTATGACCAAAATACTGAAATCCCAAAAATTACTCTTTTTATAATTAAGTTTGTTTTTTATACCCTTCACCGAAGGTCCTATACCCTATAAAGTTCTGGGTATTATTTTTGTTGTTTTTCTTTTAAAAGAATAATTTTCATTTTATTATACAAATTTGAAAAGAAAAATAAACATGTGTAACAATTAAAACGCCTTTTACTTTTACTTTTACAAATGTTGCAAATCGCTATAAACTATGATGATGAAACATCTTTCAAAATAAAGGAACAGTATTCCAATTTTAAATTTATAAAATGGATCAACAGAAACATCGGTGTTTCTTTCTGGTTGCAAGTATTTCAATAAAGAGATACAGACGGCAACAAAATTTTTTTAGAAATTTCAGAATTGCCTATAAAGTTGCTCTCACTTTCATGGTCTAAGTCTAATGCTGAAGTAGGGAGGGTATTTAGCCAAGTAAACATCGTTTAAAGTAATTTGAGAAATAGGTTACTTTTAGCAACCGGTAATTCGATTTTATCAGTTAGGTAAATATTTTTTACATAACAATTTGTTTGTAACACCTTAAAATATTGGTTCTAAGCCACCCGATTGACTCAGAATCACTTTCTCAGCCGAATAAATGTTTGTCCGGCTGAACGGCTGTCCATGTAAACCTTGTGCGTAAAGTACAGGTCGCCATTTTAGAGATTATTTGATAAAATTTGATACAAAGGTTCTAATGTGGTGTAGGGTATCATATAGTCGGGGTACTTTCTTACGTGTTTTTTATTGTAGAAAGGTTGGGCGAATGTTGTCGAGATTATGATTAACCTTCAAATTATTAAAAAATAATAGGCACGAGTGATTCCTTTGAGATGAACAATAACGACATCGAATTTATCGATGATTTAATTTTTTAAATATTTATCAAAATATTAACTTTATTCTTTTTTAAGAAATTGATCTTTATTTACAATTTCATCGTAAACCACTTTAAATGAATTGTTTCTGTTTTGTTGATGAATTTTAATGTGTTTTTATTTAAAAAAGCTTTTAGCAATTTTTTAGCCCATTTTTAGCCATTTTTTCCGTAAATTTAGCCATTTTTGGTCACCAAGTTTTGGCAACACTGATACAATCTAAGAATGGGGTCATGCGAATATGGTCGATTTTGATGCCTTAAAGACCTTTTGTTGCATGCTGACGCAGATGAAGAGGATAAACTTCACTTCATCTGGGGCCTTATTCTGGCAGTCGTGATCGAGTATTTTTTCGATTCGAAAACCGCGTGCAGGAGAGGGCGAAGGTTTTCGTTGATGACAGTAGGGTATCCAATGCTTTTGACTCCCATGAGCAACGTCGCAATGTGGGTTGTATTTCCCTGTTTTATCGTTACTACAATGGGATTTGTTCTTATGAACTTCGGAATCTGGTTCACGAAACCCGTACATTAGTTCCTAATACACATTTTTTCTTAAGAGCCCATTCTTTCGCGGTCGATTAGCCGGTGTAATGTACAACGCTTTGTACGGAAAACCAGTTTTTCGCTAGACTGTTAATATGTGGAATAACTTTTGGTAAAGACTTTAACTCACTTCAACATAAATAAGTTCAAGTCGAATGTTCCCAAACACTTCTCCCTCTATCCTCCTTCCCATAACCTATTTTCCTAGTTCCAGCACAGTGCTGGCGCTAACAAAAAAAATTATCAGTGAGTTTTTGTTTTAGAACATGGATGATATTGATTCGGGCGATATGTGTCGATATTTTGAAATAGACCAGTCAATTGGCTTTCATTTCACACCTCTCGATAATTTCCTGTAGCGCTGCGTGAAAACCAGTAACTATTGACCACTAGGAGGCCAGCATTGTTCGTAGAATTCGTGACATTTTGAAAACAATGATCGAAAAAGTGTTAATTTTTACATATTTAAGTTCTACCGTACTTTAAAAAACACCCTTAACCTAAAAGACTGGTGAAGCATTTGCTAATTCCGTTTTTGATCCGTCGCAACGCGTCGTATAATTTATAGTAAGACAATTTTCCTATATTTGTAGGAGACAAAAAACTGTATTTTTTTAGGGAGTGAGAAACGTGTACTTCGTTTTAAAGAAGCTGCAGAAAATCATTCACGCTGCTGAATTCCTTAATGCAGAAAATCCGCCGTTAGTGTTTTTTGGTTTCCGTTTGCAAACGTGTTCACAATTTAAACTTTGTAGTATTGTCTTAAATTTTGAAAACAATACTTGTGATATTCATCTTCAAATTTATTGCTGGGTGTTTTTTTCCACATACTTCCCATACGATCTGCATTTTTAATTTCATAACTTTAATTATAAACCACATAAACAAAAAAGGAACAGGAAATTCAAGCATGATAATTAAAAAACTTCACCTGTTTGCAAAAAAAAAAAAAAAAAATATTAAAATTTTTTCCAACACTTATTTTCCTTCGGTCAAAAGTTTTGAAGCCTTGAATTGTTGTTTGTATAAGTTTGACTAAAATTGCAAAATAATGCTTTTGCAAACTTTTTACTGTCTTTTCTTCCCCATTTAATTTTTTTTTTTGATTTTTTTTTTTTTTTTTTGTCAAAAAATATTAACGGAAATGTAAAGTTTATTGATTAAAGATTAAATTGAAGTTTGCTGTATTCTAATCGAGAATATTAAAACTTCCTGTGTAGCGATAACTTTTACAAAAATTCATGAAGTGTAACAGCAACTGGGTGGCAGCAGGAATAAATGATTTGGTGTGGGTGGGGTAATAGGATTTTGTTTGAAAAAGAGTAGGAATAATTAATTTATGATTTATTTTAATAAATTAAAATATCTATTTTAAAAGAAGGAAGTACAACTGAATGTGTTTTTGGGCTCGAAATTAATCTCATAAAATAACCAGATTAAATTTTGCAACATTAGAAATATTTAAGCAACGTTTAAGTTTTTTTTTTTTTTTTTTTTGTTAAATTGGAATACAAATGAAAAAATTTATTTTAGTTGTATAAATTTAACTTTTAAACAAACATAAGCAAATATTTTGGTTAACAGATTTTTTTTACTTAAATGCTGTTTAAAATAAAAATAAACAATTTTAAAACTTTGTAAATAAGACAGCTGAAATTTTTACAACAATAATCACTACTGAATGCATCACTTAAAAAGGAGAAAGTTAAAGGTCAAATTAATAAAACTTACTATTTTTCTTTAAAATTGAATAAAATATTGTGTAGTTATTAAAAAATTCGAAGAAAACTTAGTCAAAAAAAATTTGTATTAAAAAAATTAATTTTTGCTTTAAATGATATTGGGGCCAAAATGACCCAGAATGTTAAAAAACGAAATTGTTAATTTTTTGTTAATATATTTTGTTAATATAAATACACTGAAAAGAAAAACTGATCCATCGGTACTTAAATCAAGCCAAAACAGTGTCAAAAGTACGGATTTCCTTAAATCCAGTACAGCTTGATTTAAGTACGGATTATTCAAGTGCTTCGTATTTAAAAAAAATGTGAAGTAAAAGTGAAATAAAAATCAATATTAAGCTTTGCTTTATTCAAGAATTTATAAGTTGGTTTAATCCCGTATATGTACTTCAAATAGTTCATAAGTGAAATTGTTTCTATCTAACCTTAACACTTACACCAGAGAACCAGAGAGACAGAAAGACAGAAAGACAGAGAGAGATAGAGAGAAAGTATTATAATTTACTTCCCCGTTACACATATTTATTTCACCTTTGTCGTATTCCCACCTTTGTTTACAGAAGAACTAATAATTATAAGACACCATGCCCGATATGGTCTTTGCAATCGCAAAAAAAAATATCTCAAGAACATTTTTAACAATTTGTTAAAAATAAAATTTAAGGTCAAAAAACTTTTTATTTGATTCAATAAAAAAATTAATCAAAATTGCACTTTGCAAAATAGCACTCAATAATGAAAAATAATTAAATATTTCTTCATATTCAATAAAAACAAAGTAAAGACAGTATTTTTACAACTCTTAACCATTTTTTTAATAGCATTGATATCGTTGCAAATAAGATTTGAGTGTTTGTAATTCTTACTCGCTTTACAGTTTTATTGGTTTAATATCATTAGTTTTTCCAAAGTCTTTGGACAAAAGTTTCCTGATGATCTGGCCTAAGCAACCAACAAAATGCGCATAGAAACTAGCTTTCCCTCAACAATAAATTTCAGTGTATATATCAGAAATAAAAAATTTGGAATTTAGCACGTCGTACAAAAATCTTATCAATAAAAAATTTTGTAATGCCAAAAATAACTTTGATGAATTGCGCCTTTTTTAGGTCTTTTGTTCATAACTTTGTTAATAATGGTCAAAATTGGAATCCCATATTTAAAATTTTTTTTTCGATTTTTGAAAATTTAATTAATCAAAAATCAGTATCTAAAATAAAAAAAAAATTGTATTTTTGAAGTTTTAAAAAACCAAACAAATAAATAGTCAATATGGAAGGCCCACTACAAGACTGGGCTTAAAAGTTGTAAGGTGGATAGAAGTTTAAAATTACACATTTTTAAAAAAATCGAAGAATATACTCTTTTTCAAAAACAAGTTTTAAAATTTTAAATCCAAAATTCTTAATCAAAAAAAATAAAAAAAACTTGGGTTATTTTTTTTTTGTAGAAAACATCTAAAAACGAATATTTGAAAATTTCAATTTGAATTATTATTAAGAAAGTTGTAAACAAAAAACTATAAAAAAAGAGTGATTTAAAGTTGTGATCAAAAAATGTCAAAATTTACCAGGAAGACCATTTTAAAATGTACTAAAAAATATTACAAAATTGGAGAAATCAAAAAAAAAATTTAAAACCATCCGATTTGACATGGAATGCCCCATACATATGTTTTATAAAGTAAAGCATATACTACTCCAGCATACTGGCACAAACAAGTGATGCTGAATCGTGCTCGAAACACATACACTAAACCAAAAATCCAATGAAAATTTACGTTAAGCAAACGACTTACGTTTATTAAAATATTTTCGTTGGCTCAACGAATTATTCGTTAATATAATGAAAATTTTATGTATTATTATATTAACGAATAATTCGTTGAGTCAACGAAAATTTTTAATAAACGTAAATTCAATTACGGAATTGTCGTAATTGATAGTGACGCAATTAGTTATTAAAGTGTTTGGTACAATGCTGCAATAATAAGGTATTAAAACAAATTGTGTTTTATCAAATAATGTTTTTTAATGCATATTACTCTGAAGTTTACTCTTTGACAACTTTTCTCAACTAAGCTCATTGTACCATACACCATACCACAAACTTTTACCATCAGCAAAATATCAAACTTTGTGTGACATTGCTACAGCAAAACGTATAATCACCACAAAAGCACATACGCAGTCAATCGGCTGGTACAACCACTAGATTACACGTGCATGCTGTAGTCGCGAATGGGCTCTTTAAATCAATAAGAATCAATTCACCTACTGACTGACATACATATAAATTAATATCGCTCATTTACTTTAATAGCGACACAACTCAAAAAAATCCATTTCTAGATAAACGCGCTTTAAGTTTTTAATTTGCTCTAACCACGACACATTCTCTTCAAACGGGGAAAGTATAAAGATGAATTTTATATACAATATAGCAAACTGCATCACCAACCCCAAAATTTCCTTTTTTGAGTTATGTCACTATTTAAGTAAATGAGCGTTGCAAATATAAGAGATCGGTTTTTTGTGGTTGACCCTTGATTAGAGTTTTTCCCGGACTTATTTACTAATTACGAAAGTGGCAAAACTATTAATTTCCCGGGATGCCGAGATTTCCTGCTTTGATAAAAGATGAAATAATTTGATACCTTTTAAAAAAGGATAAAAATTTAAACAAAGTTTTTAAATAAAATTTTTTTTACATAGTCGATTATATTTAAAATAACGGAACTTTATTTTTCAATTTTTCCTTAATTTATGCTTTAAAAATTTCCCGGGATTGCGGTAATTTAAAGCAATTTAATTTCCCGTGAAAAAAATCTGCTCTTGTTAAATTAAAAAAAAAAATTAACCGAAAAAGTTTAAAAACAAAGTGCTTTAACTTATAAGTGCCGGATGTGGTTTTTTATGTGGCAAACAAAAATTCGTTTACACTAGCAGCAAAATAGCAGCAAAAGAAAAAATGCCAAAAATTGTCAAAAATTAAATGTTTTAATTAAATAAGATATTAAGAAGATTTCCTACTTTCTCCGTTACCTATTTCTCAAAAAAGAGTTTTGAAAATTTTCAAACAATTTTCGTTGTCAGTGTAAACCTTTTTCCCTTGTGGGAGTTGTGTTTAAAAAAAAATATTGTATCAACATCAGCAAAATTAAACTTAAATTATCAACACTTTCAACAGAATTTCACATAAAAAACAAGTAGCTCAATAAAGGCCAAACAACATCCTTTAGGCTTTCACCATTCCAACAACTCCTTTAACCACACTACTCACCCCACCACCCAGCTCTACCAGAGAAAAATAGAAAAAAGCAATAAAGAAAGTTCAACCAAAAACTCGTTCATACGAAAAGGGATGATAAATTAAAGAGGCCTTAAATTAACATTGACTTTCACACCTGATGTCTGTCTGATTGCTGGGCATGAATTTACAAGGATGTATATGACTTACTGCGTGTGAATGTATGAGTATTTGGGTTTGATAAAGGACCTGCAAAAAACAACATACACACACGTGAATATACAAATACTTTCTATAAGAAAATAAAAGGAATGGTGTAGAATCTAATAAATTCTATAATTAAATACTTTTTCTAGAAGAGTATGGGGTTCGACGTAAAATGCAGATGAATAGGAAAATGTAAAATAGAATTTCGTTCTTAAAATTTATATATGTAGAGAATTTTGCAGAAAATACAAAATATTTTGAAAGCTCAATGAGATTAAAGAATTTTATAAGAAAAAAGTTTTTCAAAAAATGTTTAAAATCTTTAAAGAACGACTTTAAATATCATTTAACTTTTAAAAGTATTTTATTCTAATTTATTTTGAGAAGGACTTAATAAAATGTCCTTGACAAAAACTCAATATTTGCAAATTCGTTTATAATTATTTATTTTACAAATCAATTCTCTGATCTATTTCTTTAAAAAAAGGGGAGCAGCAACGGGAGCAGCATGTACCACAGGAGTGGCTGCATAAGCAGCATGTACAACGGGAGCAGCGACAGGGGCAGCAGCTACAACTGGAGCAGCAGCATAAGCGGCAGGGAATGCAGCAGAGTGAGCAATATGATGGGCATTGTAGGCGGAAGCATAAGGAGCTACGTAGGAAGCATGGCCAACAACAGCGGGAGCAGCAGCGTAAGTTAAAGGCGCAGAGTAGGTCAAGGGAGCGGTGTAGGCAGCAGCAACGGGAGCAGAGTAAGCCAAAGGAGCTACCAGACCGGGCTTAGCGGCAGCAACAGCCAACAAAGCGAAGAAGCAGACAGCGATCTGAAATTATACACCAGTATTCAGTATTAATTTGAAGTTTTATTATTTTAAAAATGATTTTCGAAAACTTACGAATTTGAACATTTTGTTTAATTGTTTGGTGTGATCGAGTTACAATTTGTAATTGTTTTTCTGTTTGCTAAATTACTTTTATAGCAAAAAATTTGTTTGCCAACTGCTCATAAGGCCCACTCTTATTTCAAACATGTCACGTCTTTAAAAGACCATGAATTAAAAATTAGATGGATGACATTTAGAGAAAGAAAAACTGAATTTTTATTAAATATATGTATACATATACTTGAAATAGTTAATAGAAAATCAATTAAATTTAAATTTGATTATTTCCTAAAAAAAACCCCAAAAAAATAATTCTTTTTACTGAAAAATGTTTAAACAGGTAATTAAGTTATGAATCATACACAGAAAAAATTATTTTTCCAATTCAAACAAAAAATTTGTAGAATCAAACAATTTTTTGTCTGAAATCGGTCCTATAAACAAATTTGCATATTCAAACAATTTATTTGCATTTTGTTTACTGAAAAAAAACACTGATTTTTTCAAACAAATAATTTAACTGAATCAAACAAAAAGTTTACTGAAATTCATATAAATTTTAAAATCAAAAAAAAAAAAAAAAAGTTTTTGCACAAGCAATGACGCGCACACAAGTAAGCACTGTATGAGAAGGTGACGGCAAAGCAGAGCCGCCGACTGGATTTGAGACACATTTTTTTTGTTGGAATAATTTTTGAACGAAGTCTTATTTATACACACAACACAATGTTTTTCTTTATCACTCTCTGTTGCTGTATCCTTTCCTTTGCTAAAGAAGAAATGTAACCAAAAACGGCAGCAGACCGACTCGATATGTTTTTCGTCATCATTCTATTTTTGTATTTGATGTATTTAACCAAACAGTTTTAAAAAATTGAATACGGGATTTTGTTTCTTATAATGTCGTGTCTGCTATTGTTTTTCTTATAGTTTCACTTTTTTAAAGCGTCCAAAAATAGACTGTGTGTGTTTTTTGTTGTTGTTCTTATATTTCACATAAAGAAGTGTTGCTTACGATCAAATAAAAAAATGCAAAAAGACGACAACATTAAAGAGCGTTAAATATTTCATACAAAATTATGAAAACTTGACACCAATAACGCGTTTATTATATTTTTGAAGAGTTGTCCACATTTTTGTTGGTTAAATAAAAATCAAACAAAAATATTGATTGAATCAGTAAAAAAATTTATAGAAATTAAAAAAATTTTCAAACAAGCGTTTGTTTGAAAATAATTCGGCAATAATTTTTTCTGTGTACAAATTTGCTTCGTTTGAAGCTCAATTTTTTATAGGAATTTCTGAGCTAAATGGTATGCTAGGATTTATACAGAAAAAATATTATGCCATTTTTTTTTAAATAACCCTATATTTTCATTTTCTAGGGTCTTATTTGTAGAAGATTTTAACCCTCTTATGTGCCGTCTTAGTATACTTTTGTGTGAAAGTAGAAAAAAAGGACAAAAATTACCCCTTATAATGAGAGTTAGAGGGTTAATGCATTCTACGAAAAGAATCGCCATACAATTCTACTGCAGACAACTGAAATTATTTTTTAGCTCAGAAGTTAATTTAGGCCTGTTTTCACAACTTACCGATAGCTAAAGGTAGGATTTTAGCCATTTAAAAAGGGTTCCATTTTACAACTTTACTTTAACCTACCAGGTAGGATGAACCTTAATTTACTTTATCGCTCACTTTAGGTTAAAGTAACGTTTTAATAATGGAACACCATTTATAAGGCCGAATAAAGTCTATTTTAAGCTATCGGTGCATACAGAAGAAACTATCGCCGCTATAAACGTGCGTATGACAGAGAACTCGAATCTATCGATTCAACGCCGTTTTTAGCAACCCCATCCACTTCTTGTAAAGTTTTGAGGAAAGATCTTGGCCTACATTCATTTAAGATCCAACTGGAGCAAGAATTATAGCAAGCGGACCATCAACTCGTGTGCTCGGTAAATGGGCTAAGAATCAATTAGAAGTTGAACCAGATTTTTATCGCCAAACATTCTTTAGCGATTAGGCTCGTTTCTAGATCAACGGGTATGTAAGCAAGAGCACAATCCTTATGTGACTCTTGGGACTCCATTACATCCCGAAAAAAAACACTGTTTCGTACGGTTTTCATGCCGAAGGCGTCATTGGCCCATTTGTCCTTAAATCAGAAACTGGAGCCAACATGATCGTGAATGGCGAACGCTACAGGCAAATGTTTCGTGGTTTTTTTCTTGTTCCTCATGTCATAGCAAAACATTTGGAGAAAAAAATGGTTCCAACATGATGGCGCAACATTTCATACACCGCACAGTGGGGTGAAACATATGCAAAACGAGGATTAATTCCGGGAAGCCTGTAATTAATGACAACTATTTTTTTTTTTTTTTCTTCTTTCTGTGTATATTAATTAATAAAAAAAAACTTTCGTTGTAAAATTTTAGTGGAATTTTAACTTTGTTTTATTAAATAAACTAAAAACTTAAAAAAAAAAATCAATGTATCTTTTTCGAACAATATATTTTTTTTTTTTTTTTGAAACATTCAACATTCATTGCTAAAATATGGAATTCAAAATCATCTTCATAATTATCTTCACCTTCATCAAAATCATAATCTTCATGTTACCATCATCAACATCGCAAATATTTAGCAGAATAAAGCTGTGTTCACATTATGTGTATTTGTCATGTGGAATGTCACTTTTTCACATGTTAAATTTGTACATATCGTCTGAACCCCTCCAAACAATATCATGTGTTATTTCTCTGTGTGCAGTACACATGACACTTTTTATTTAGAACGAGTTCTATTTTCAAGTGACAAACCATCTGACATCAGCTGTTTTTTATTAACAAAATTTTGTGGCGGCAAAAATTAATTGAAATTTTAATAAATATAAATTATAATCAATTTACAATATTTTGTTTGTCGTGCTTAATTCTTAATAATTATAATAGTAAATAAAAAATAACCAATTTTATTATTGAAAATGGAGGGAAAAATTGAAAAGGAATTAACAAAAGTAAGTATGTACATATGTATTTTTTTTTATGACAATTTCCATATTTATTTTTATGTTTTTCCAGTTGGACTGGTGTAAAGAATCGGTACTACAGTTAATAGATATGTGGCAAGAAAAGGAATGCTTGTATAACCCGCGGAATAAGTTCTACCACAATAGGCATGCCAGGTACGCAGCGCTCAATGATATGGCTGACAAGTTAAACATTTTCAATTCATCTATTGGGCCTAATGAAGTTAAGGTAAGGCATTGGGCAATTGTTGTTTGTAATAAATGTAATGCAATATATTTCCAGAATAAATAACATACTTGCGCGGTCAATATAGCCGAGAAATTGCAAAAGCAAAAGAAAAAAGAAGTGGGGCCGGAGCAGATGATGACTATTTGATCAACCTTTCGTTTCATATTAAAATGAAATTTTTTCAGCACAAATTAAATTTGTTATACACTCAGCTGTTTTAAGATTGTTTTTTTTTTTTTTGATAGGTTATGTCAAGTGTACTTTACATACCAACATGTGAACGTGTAAATTACAAACCATATGTAAAACATAAATTTTGACATACACATGAAATTACATGTGTGAAGAAAAGTGACATTCCATATGACAAATACACACAATGTGAACACAGCTTAAGCAAATCAAGTGCTGTTTGTGGTAAATTTAAATTATGTAGTTTTTTTTATCATAATTTACTAAATCTTTTGTAGCTTTTTCATTTTTGTACCAATCTATGTATTGTTGGGCGCAAAATGTTCATATTAAAATAATCTTATGTCGCATGCAATAAAACATTAACATTATTGGGCATGTTCGTAAATGCATCACTGCGCTGCATTAGTGATTTCAAATGTTTATATAAATATCAGTGAAGTAGATGTGGACCAAAAAATTGTCAAATACTACACAAAAATAATACACAATAAAACAGATTATATTAATAATTTTTTTTATCGGCATTAAAAAAAGTTTGCTTTTCTGATGCAGCGCAGTGATGCATTTACGAACATGCCCATTATTAAATCATTTGTTTAAAAAAATAACTTGAAAAGAGCAAAATTGCAAAAAATCAGCAAATTTATAATGAAGTTGGAAATTTTGTCCACTATAGCTCTGCCATTTATTGACTCACCCATGGTTATTTTAGAAATTGTATAACCTTTCACTAAAAAAAAAAAAAATACATAATCCGTTTAAATATTTGCATTTCAGTCACATTATCTTTTTTAAAAACACAAATAACGGTTATTTTGGAATATCTCAAACACTATTCTACTTTTGAAAATTCTGACTTCATATTCGGATTCAGAGGAAAATTTTACAGATTTATTTCGTTACGACTTTGTTGAAATTTTGTGACGCAGTGTTATCATTTAAACGAAACAAAACAGAAAAAACAAGTTAATGTGTTTTACAAAATCTCAAATATTTTCAAATGGGCCAAAAAGGGGCAAGATTTTTTTTCATTATGCAAGTTGAAATACTATTTTTTAAGTATACATATATAAAAAGTACTCTCACAAACATGTTGAAAATCAACATTTCCTTAAAAAAAACTCATTTTTTTGACCAATTTAAAAAATAAAAAATTAAAAATACTTCCTCAATATATTTCTTTACCAAAATTTATTAATAAATTAATTAAATACCTGAAGTTGATGGACCCATTAAAAAAAAATCGTGTTTTCTAAGAAACAGTTCTTTCAAATCGCAATTAAAATATCTTGATTTTCACTTTTTAACAAATACAGTAGAGTCTCGATAATTCGTAATCGCTTGGGACCGGCCATTTCTTACGAATTATAGGGGTTTTCGATTTAGCGGGGTTTCGATTTAACGGGGTTAAAATAAAATAAATACGAATTAACGGGGGTTTTCAATTTATTTACTAATACGATAAAAAAAACATAAAAAACAATTGTTAAAAATAAAATATATAAAAATTATTCATGTAACAAACTGATCTTAAGAAAATAAACACAAACACAAGCAAAAGCAAAAATCTACGCAAACAAAATAGCGGTAAACAAAAAATCATTCTTTCCATGTTTCTCTTATTTTTATTACGAATTATAAAGGCCATGTCAGATAAAACTTCATCGCTTTGCGTGACACATCTAACTTTGACAGAAAAGCGTAACGCAAAAGGTGTATGTCACAATAAAAACTTTGACAACACTCACACATTGTGTGTTAAAAAGAAAATTAATAAAAAAAGTTATACTAGCAGATTGTCAAAGCGCGCAAAAAGATGAGAGTTGCCTAACTTTTCGCTTCGCTTTGCGTTAAAAGTTCTTTATGTGACATGTTCCGTATAAGTATGAATATTTCATCTTAGATGTCAAAGCGAATCTCTTACGCAACGCGAAGCAAAAGTTTTATGTGGCATGGCCTTAAGTCTGCTTTCACACGTTTCGTCTTTTGATGCTCAACTCTTGTGTTTTATGGTGAGAGAAGAAAGAGGAAAAGGGGTTGGTACAGAGATGCCTGTACTCGGTCAGTTCGCTTTGTGCTTTCATTCGTAGGTATATTGCCAACGACGACTGCATGTAAATTTTTTCTTTCCTTTTTCTCTTTGATTCGCCGTAAATAAAAATGTTGTTGTTTTGAACCGAAAAAGTTGAAACCGATTGCTGCGTGGAAATATATTGGCATTTTCAAAAGGGAATTGAAAAGAAGTTGAGCATCAAAAGATGAAACATGTAAATTCAGACTAAGTGGTAGTTAGCAAACAATTACGATTTATAAGAGGTAAAGAAGATTTTATTTGAAAAAAAAATTACGAATTAGCGAGGGGACCAAAATGTATGGAAATTTTACGAATTACCGAGATTTTTTCAAGGGACCGACAGTTTATTACGAATTATCGGGAATAACGATTTATCGGGGTACGAATTATCGGGATTTGACTGTATTTCCAAATTATAAAATATTATCCAACTTTGGCAGCGTATAACAAAAAAAGTAAACAACATAGATCCACAATTTTTACAGTTATTCGTGTTGAATTTTATCTACTTTTACTTTATTTTTTAATTAATCCTCGCTGATAGACCAGCAACGACTAATCATTCAGAAGCCAACGTTCGACGCCGTGTTGACGAAATATAACCGGGTATGCTCGAACAAATGGTGCAAAATTGGACCGACAGTTCATAAAGCGCAGTCGCGAGAATCTATTTTTAAATATTCAATTCCATGAAATTTGTGAGCTAATAAAGCAAAAATTTTGATAATTTCACTGAATTTTGTTATTTTTATAAAAAAGTTCTTGAAAAAAACACACATCACTTGTATAGAAGCTTGTTAATCTCCAGATAAATCAGTAAGCAGTGCACTTTATGTGGGCAAAATCTACCCCTAAGTTTGAGGCCACATAATAAGCGGCTGAGCGGTGAGCAGCAAAAATGAAAACATATGAAATACTACTGAAGTGGCCACGCAATGAGCGGCATGTCAGCGAAATTTCTGAGCTGCAAAACGGCGCACATTGGTTCAAGAGCGGCATTATTGCATTTTTTTCATGTTCGCCGATTTGAATAATTTTTTGGTATTTTGTTGTCAGATATCTGAATACATATTATGATTCCATAATATAAGCCTGATATATTTATTATTTGTTTGAACAGACACGCACAAATTTCATATATGTTCGCTTGTTTAAAATGGCATGCAAATTAACAGTATATTCCATCTTTTGGTACAATCACAGTAAACTTATCATTTGACTTTGTTGTATATTTTCGTAAATAACAATTGTCATAGATGAGATTTGCATTAAAAAAATGGGAAAAAGTGCCATATAAAAAATTTCGTAGAACATAATATAAGCAACATCAAAATTTCAATGTTCATCAACTTCAGTGGACTGCATCTTTTTAGCGCTGTGGACTGCTGTTTAACGAAAGATGTCAAATTACAGCTTGAAGTCTCAGCTAAAAGTTAAAAAAAAAATTCAGCTGCTCCTACCTGCTCCTTTTCAAAAAAAAAAAACAGTAAAAACTATAAAATGATAAAGTAACAAAACATGAATTTTCGTGCATGCTTGTTGTTGTTGCTATAATTCTTTACTGTTTAAAATTATTACATAATGTAATATACATACTAGTCAATAGTGTTAATTGGTTTGTATTTCATTGTGGAAAAAAGCATAAGCATAAAAAAATTAAATTTTGCATACAAAAACAACAAACGATGGCAATATGGCAAGAAGGATTTTCGAAAATCCAGCCAAAACTGCAGACGTAATTGGCATAAAAGAGTTAATACATGGATTTAAAATTATTTTGGCCACAATAAATTGTGATGCAGCGATCGACACTAACAAATTTCATATACATATATTTCATGGATACTTCCCAGTTGTTTGTTGATCTCTATGGCTGGTACTACATGCCTGTAGCTGTGCATAAGATTCTGGTGCATGGTAGCAAAGTTATAGCAGAAGCCAAGTTATTTGTTGATCTCTATGGCTGGTACTACATGCCTGTAACTGTGCATAAGATTCTAGTGCATGGTAGCAAAATTATAGCAGAAGCCATTCTACCAATAGGTATGTTTCTATCTAAAGGCCGTTATTCACTGATTTAATTTTTATTTTTTACAATTTAATTGATTATTTGTATCAGGTATGCTGTCCGAGGAAGCTCAGGAAGCGAGGAATAAAGACTATAGAGCCTATAGAGCCCATAGACTACATCATTCGCGAAAAATTGGACGTGTAGCCACTATGCATAATCTAATGCACAATCTTTTATTGTCTTCAGACCCATTTATAAATAGATTTCGCTTAAAGCTGCAAATCAAAAAATTGGAGTACGATAATGATGTTAAAAAGTTATTAAAAGACTATGCTTTAATTACTTATTCATGTTTTTTCTATTTGTTTTTGCTATGGGAGGTGGGCGTAAAAGTGGGCGGATCAGGTATATTTTTTCAGGAGCCCATTCTAGAATTATAATATTTATTTTTTGTGAAAATTGAGTTGATGCGTTAAAAATCAAGGAAGTTATGCCACTTTTTCATGGGAAGTAGGCGGATATTTTTCAAAATTCACACAAATGATTATGAGTGTTTAAAAATGCTATTGTGCCAAAGAACAATGCCGTAGGTCAAAATTGAATTTTTACTTTGTATGGGAGGTGGGCGTAAAAGTGGGCGGATCATTTTGATTTTTCCATTTTTTCTTGATTCAAACAAAAAATGCCTATGTGCCAAGTTTCATTATCCTTCGACAACTTCTTCTATTTTTGCGCTCGTTCTATGAACTTCAACCAATGTGTGGCGCCGCTCAGGAATAAAGCTTGTTCTAATTTTTAGTTGTTTTCTGAGCGGCAAAGAATAAACATGGCAAAAGTGAATGTGGAGCTTATAATCTTATATGTACAAAGCCGACCGCTATTATGTAAAGACAGTTTAGGTTAACTTCTTGCAAGAGCCAATCAAACGGATTTCACAGACATACGGCAGTATTGCCAAAATCTGTGTGAAAGTTTGCGTAGATTTGTATATAAATGGTTTAAATCGCCGTAATGTCGCCTTGCTTGATTTATAGGACGAACAACAACAATTCTTCTTTTTTCTTAAACGCATTAAATTCTTATAAATATGAATACGATTTTCGCGTAATAACATTAAACAAACCTCTCTTTATAAAGGCTTGCCGCTCATACTCACCGCTCAGCCGCTTGCCGCTTAGCCGTGGCCTCGGTCTAACGCAACACTTTCAAGATCAACCTCCCTGCCTTGCTATTCTTGCTATATAATAGCACAGTGCGACAGGAAAAAATATCTGGTTTGCGTAACCTTTTTTTTAGTAGGTCTTGTTAAGCACAACAAGACTATATCCTTTAAATTGGCGAAACACCTCCAAAATCTCGAGTAAAGGGTAAAACCCCGGGTTTTCGTTCCTTTTGCACTTACATGCCAGTAACTTTGTTGAATATCAACCGAGTTTTAAGATTAAAAAAAAAACTGAGACCTTTCGAAGTGGTAAACATGATATTTTAGTTATATTGAGGTAACTATGCGTATTTCTCTAGCAAACATGTGGTTTGATACCCACATGGAGTAAGACAACAGAAACTAAAACGAACCTCGTTGCACATAATTGCGTGTTTTCTTATAATGTACCCCACACCGATTAAGGCAAGTCACAAAAACGAAAAAGAGACCAAATACATTGTCGAATTGCTGTCTGATTACCGGTTGTCTTGTAAGACTTTATAAGACGTTCTTTTCTATGTGGGTTAGCATCACACAATTGTCTTTGAGTTAAAGGCAAAAGCGATTTGTCTTTTGTTGATGTGGGTTCAGTCCACGAAACGTTAACTTTGTATTAACATTTTTTTTTGCGCCACTGTAGTAAAGAGATTTAAATGTAAACAAACATTCAGCATACCACATCACGTGTTTATGTCTGATGGTGTCTGTGCTCATTAACTACTGTGACGTAAATGCGCAGGAATATAATGTTAGAAAATTTTGAATGCGCTGTCTTCTTTTCTTTGTTTCATGGGTTCAGCCTAGGTGTTCTAATTCTGAGTTCACACCAATATATTGGTGAGAGGGGAAGAGAATTTGATATTCTACTCTCCCCTTTCTCCAATAAACTTAGAAAGAAAATTTTCATTATGTGAAGCCGGACTTATTAAAAGAGAAAGAGACTTCAAAAATTTTTCCAGTAGCTTGTGTAGATCAGGTTTGGTCGATTCCTCTTTGTTATAGACAAGATGCTGCCAAAATAACTGAGTGTTATCGCCAGTTCTATGGATTTATAGGCTTGTGAAAGTAAAAATTACTCAGCTTTCCCAATAACACCCGACTCAAGGTAAAACTGTTATCATTAGAGTTATAGAATTGTCTAGAGTTATTCTTTGCCTAGTTTTTAAAATACTCCGTTGTACAAAAAAGAGAGTGCCATACCAGGCAAGTTTATTTAACAAAAATTAACGTTTAAAACAAAAAATTTATAGGAGAAAAAGCTCTCCGTGTAACAAGACTTAATTTGCTTTTGAACTGTCAAGCGTCTGGGCAGAAATTACCTCCCACCATTAAATTGTAGCTTCCTTAACAATGCTTTAATGTTAAAGTCCGAGTAAGTGGCAGTTAATAAAAAAAAATAGAAACAAGTCTTTTTTTTTTAAACTAAGTACCGTTTCCGCTAGTTTTACTACAAAAAACTTATTCTAGCGTGTATAAAAAGTTTTGTTGTACAACGTAAAGTTGAGTTAAAAAAAGACAACAATTTTTAAGCTGATAAGATGGCGACAAAATTAACAAATATATAGTTCAGCGAGCGTTAAAATTAAAAAAAAAATATCAAGAAAATTAAAAATACAGGGAATACGAAATAAGCAAAATAGAAAAAGAAACCGTTAGAGAAAACACAGAGGAAATAAAATAAGCGGAAATGAATAATCGCATTGACGAGGAACACTGAAAAGGATTTAATGGGAAACGTTTTACGAAACTAAAGCCAATACGAAAGGAAAAGGACAATACGTAAAATAAGACCAAAAGAAAAAATCAAAATAGGATTGGAAAACAAGAAAATAATTATTTTCAATGTTTTATAAAAATAGAAATAAATTTAATAATAAGAAATTCTTATTAAATAAACTAAAATCTAGTATAAGCAAAATTAATTACTTGACCTAAAGTATACTTTTAATTTTATTTTTCATTTACCCCTTAAAGTAGGCTTTTAATAAATGTTTATTTAACTGTTGTTTTATTGTCTGATTTAACTTGTTTTTTTTTGGGGGGGGTTTATTTTTTTAATTTAGATTTTTTTCTCTTTTATTTGTGAGAAGGGAGGAAATTAATAATTGACTTTACTGGTTGTTATTTACTAACCAAAAATCCCTTTGGCCAATTTAGTCAGGCATTTATGATTTCAATTCCTTGAAGGGATTTTTTTTAGTTTTCGTTTTGCTAATTTTGTTTATTTGTGTGTAATTTAGGAGGCCCTATTATGCCAGTGTTTAGAAAATAAATATGATAAAAAAAAAAGAATAAAAACCAGTAAGAACGCTACATACGGCTGTGCCGAATCTTTGATAACCGCCACACTCTTCGCTCAACATTGGAGCTAAAGGCAATTGTTCTTCTTCGAAGATAGTTATTAAAATATTTAGACTGACTTTGTTCTGCAAGCCATATTGTAAAACTTTTCGAAAATGAGATTTAACGGAAATCAACGAAGTCTTTAAGTCTTCGGGTTAAAAATCAGCAAATAGCCAAATATGTACTTTTCTTTTAAATTTTTCAAAAACTTTTAATTATTTTGTTTTTTTTTTTTATGGGAATTCCCACGATTACGAAAATTGAAAATTGATTTCCGAACTCCAGGAAAATATCCCTACCTTGGAAGTTAATTTTACCAAATTATACTTATAACTCTACCGTTATTTGTTACGATTTAGCACACTTTGATGTTGCACACACCTAGAAAGTTCAATTTATTCAGGAGCTATGGATTAAAAATATTTTTTCGTTCATAAATCTTGATAGAATTTACGGGTAATTATAGACCGATCATGAAAATAAAATCGGTAGTGTGATCTTTAGTCAATTGAACGCGTCCGGCAGACCTATTAAAGTGTTTTATGGAAGTGGATTTTATATTGGCCCTATGACTTAATTGACCAATCTTAATAATCCTCGTGGCAGCCTTTAAAGCGTTCTTAAGTGGCAGATCGGGGAACGCCTCCCAGATAGGGGGGTAATAGGGAAATCGAATACATCTCGCAGAGCTACAGGTAGCAGCGTCTGTTCCACAGTGGGCGACAAACAGAGTCTGTACTCTTAAAGAGTGGCTGAGTATACAGAAATAAGCTTGAATCACTTCAGAAGGTAACAGGAGACCACTGAAGTATTTATCTCTTGAAAACCATAAAACGATTAATACAAAGCAAAACATCTGCACTCATCGGTATACCGAGAGGTCAGGTCATCATCTAACTCATCCTGGCAAAGCTCAGCACCGAACATTCTGCAAAAATGTTCATTTCCGAATTCCTTGATTTCTGTTTTTGTACTGTATTTTAAAAATAGAACACAACTTTTTTGGTGCACTTTGTTAACTTTTTTGGTGAATTTTGGTACGGATAACGTTGTAAAATTGTACATGGTTGCATTTTATAATGCATTTAAAAAAGTGAGTTGCTTTCCAACCGATCATTTGGAACTCACCCATAATTTAAAACACAAAAAAATCTGGTTTAATGCAACAAAATATTATAATTTTTGTTACAACGGTTAATCGATTAATCGACTTAAATTAACCGGTTTAATCGTTAATCGAAAAAAGCCAATTTTAAATTAACCGATCAGTTAATCGGGTAGTAATTAATCGGTTAACCGATTAACGGTTAACCGAATAAATACCCTGGTATGTGTGAAATCCGGTGACCAAATGTCGGAGAATTCGTGTTACACAATGCAAAAATCTATTCTATTTAGGAAACAAAGGAATGGCGTTGTGGTTATGATGATAAGAATAACAGCAAAACCATTCAACATTCATATCATTCACATCAGATAAAAACAATGAAGGGATAGAAAATTTTATGATAAAATTCTTACGGCCACTTTCTCATTAGGCGATTATCTTTTTCCCAACGCAAAACAGCACATTAAAGATATTTGGTTTACTTAATGTCTTATTTGCTTCTATACTGTCGCAAAGCTAACCATCACTTGTCTGCCAGTTATTTATTTGCCGTACAGATAAATTGAATCAGCTGACTTTCAACTTTTACATGTATTTTGAGTGGGGTGTTGCTACCTGAAAATAATAGAGTTTGTAATTCAAGTCACCATTTTTAGTCTTGCAAGAATGCGAAGTTTTTTGAAACAAAACAACAACTATGTAGAAAATAATACTCTTGCACCTCGCACTACCCATAAGCAAGTGCGAAAAATCAGTGCAAGTTCTTGCACAAAACATGTGTTCTACGTCAGTTGAATGGCGTTGCCAATCTGATAAAATATAACGGTTTTATATAAAAAAAAATTACCAAAAAGAGCAACTATTAATTCAATCATTAAACGTAAATTTTTATTTGTGCAACATGCAAAAATTAGACGGACATTTTTTTAATTTTATCCAAATGAATGCTGCAAAATATAAAACAAATCAAAATTCAAGAAATATAAAAAATGGACAAAAAATCGAAAATAAACTCTGATAAAAGATGGCATCTGTTATTTTGCGTCTGCCTTTATGCACATTTGCTAAAGTGTATGCTCACGTCAACTAGTGCAAAACTTCGCATTTTCGCATTTTTGCAAGACTGAAACTTGTGATGTAAATTACTTTTTTGTCGGTACGTTGAGAAAACCAAAATCGTTAACAGACAGTTAGTCGGTCTAATTTATTTATTTCGACAGTAAGTAACTCTCCGTATACAACAGAAATGATTTGCTGTTGTAACATGATATTATAAAAGTGTTATTAAAACAAAAATACACAGAAAGAAAAACACCCGGGATTAATCAAGTTTTTTATGATTACTTTAAGTACCAGTCGTACTCAAAAATTCAAGTACGAATAACACTAAAACGAACTTAAAACAATCCTTAATGGGATTACGTGCTTCCTTTTTTTTATTTTAATTCCCTTAGCTAAACCCCGCGACGCTCGGCGCTTGTCTGCAGGAAAGAAACCAGAGTCTCTGGCGGGAATCGAACCCGCAACCCCGGCGCTGATAGACTAGCTCACTACCAGCTAGGCTACCGGGGCACTCAAAATCAATCCCGGAATTTTTTAAAAAAAAGTATAAAATTCTTAAATCAAGTAAAAAAAAAGATTAAACTTTTCGTTGGTAGTGCCACTCTGAGAGTAAAATTACAAAGTGAGCGTTTTAATCTCATTTAACTTTTCAAAGTTTGTTGCAGATACTACAACAACACCACACAAGTAGTTAAAAAACGATTTGCTTGTTGTGTGTAGATACAACAAAAACAACAGAACAAGATGGAAATACATTATTTTCATGTTTAAAAAGTAAAATTAAGAACTCTTACTTCTCATTTAGTTAATATTTTCAGTTACATATGTACATTAAGTTTTTAAAGTAAAAACCATATCGGGCTGATGCTGGTGTTTTATCTATCTTCTAACTTCACTTTTTGTTAATTTTATGAGCAAATTAGGGATTAAATCAACTTTATAATACTTGAATCAAGCGCTTTTGAGATTGAATCAATCTTAGTTTAACTGAAATCAATCTCATTTTCAGGTCATTTCAAGTAAGAGTTCGAGATTGAATATGGATAAATTAAGTATTTCGCGATTGAAATCTTTTTGTTCTTGATTCAAGAAAATCTGTACTCGCCGTACTATTAATACCGCTTCGGATTGATTAGAGTACGGATGGATTGATTTTTCTTTTCAGTGTTTATAAGTTATCAAATAAGGCTCCTTCAACGCTAAAGTAGAAAGAGATGTTGTTACGGGAGTTACGGGGCAATATGGTCTAGGTGACAGAAATGAAAGAGACTTTTTTATTCCTGCCAAGATCTTAAGATACCAATTAGAAATACCCGGTTCTGCCTACCACGATATTGCTACTCAATAAAGAATATATCAAAAAATCCCATCACAGACGTGCCATCTGATCACAATCTTCTTATGGCTAGTTTATGCCCCAAGCTATATTCCCAACCTAAAAAAAAACCCCCCAACATCGGAAACTTGACATTGAAAAACTCGAAAACCCAAAAAAAAAATCTAATAAAACTGCGGCAGCACTTATAAATACAGAGTTAAATGCTATTGACAGGAAACATGTGGAAAATATATGAAACACCTTAAAAACACAAGAAATTTAATCGCCTTGAAAAAAAAACACCTTGTGAAACTACACAACGCCACATAGTGCAGACTGGATGACTGAAAACCAGTGCTGCAAATGTGGAATTCTGAAATTACACATGACTGTGTACTAAGTTACACATATTAAACAAAATAACACAAGCAATTTGAAAAAGTAGCTTTACTAGAAAGAATTCGCCTTGCAAAACCGTATCGATATTCCTTATTAGCAGTTAAATCGTTAGGTTTACAAAAAGCAAAACTTACCAATTGATAAAGTAAGAGAGAGCTGGACGTTAAGCAGCACGTTTTCACGCGCAGTATTATTTCCATTAGGAACTTACTTCTTAAATTCTAAAATCTCTATAATGTCCACAAAGAAGTGATTTGAGCGTGTGATTTGTTCGCGTACAATTTCTCCATACACGACGAACAAATCACAATAACCTAAACGTCAAAAAGAAACATGAATTGTGATGCGGATGATCCAAGTGCACTTTTGATAATTAATTTGTGTACACAAAAAAAAAAGAAATTAAAAAGATGCAAATGGACGAAAAAAGTCATGGTGTAAAAACACATTTTGACTGTGATGGAAACTGAAAAAAATTCAAAATTCATTGTTTTTAAAGAAAATTTTGACTAACAAAATTAACGAAAAAACAGAACATCAAGTTAAATCACACATAGATTACACATGAGCTACACATGCAAGTAAAAGTTACACACAATACTTGTAATTACAAATGAATTGACAACACTGCTGAAGACATACAATAACTTCTGAATGAACAAGCCGAAATAATAAAAACGTATTATTTTGGAGATCTAAATAGGGAAATTCAAAGTGGAATACGCACTGAAAAAATTTAACCGCCTTAATATCCTTTGTCAGGAAATTGAGAGATTAAGAAGTCTTCAAGACCATTTAAACATGCAAAAAAAATTGAAAGAACAAGCTGGCTTATACCGTAATAAAACCCTGTTAGTCATCTTCAACAGCAATAATGAAACATTATTTGACATTGCTGAAAATAAAAGTATTTGAAATTAATACATTCAACAATTATTTGCGGACAACAGAAGATCAGTGTACGGCAAAAGATATCGCAACTAATGACAGAAAATTGCATCACAGAAAATAAGGTAGAATGCACGATAAAACCCCTCAAAACACGAAAAGCTACTGGTTCCATCGGAAATATTCAAAATGCTAGTAGAAGTAACATGGGCCTTTTAAAAAAATTATTTAACCACATAAATATGAGGCACTGGAAACTATAAACAAGGTTGACTTTAACCCACGTTCATAACCATCCCATTATCTAACAGATGTTAAACGCCTCGTCTAGCGACGAGTGCCAAAAATACTGCGGATGCTACATGTAGCGAATAATGAAGTATTACGAAGGTTGAATAGAACCCGAGAACACTTTAGTCACATCGAAAAACCCAAAACATCATACATATATACCTATAAAGGGCATATAAACCAACACATTCAAAATATGTACAAATAATGTTAAGTTTGGTTTTCTTTGTCCTCTCTTGTTTACAAGTCCTTTCTTCTTTAAATATATATTGTTGTTACACGCGGACTAACAAACTAAATATTTATTCTTTATGACTTGTGGTAGTGGAGAATAGAATCCTTATTAAATGCTAAAATTTTGTTGTTGTTGTGTTTATGTCATTACTGTGGTCTGTAGCTTCAACTAATTAGTGAAACAAGGGGTTTATTAACCGTTAAGTATACCATCAGCACTAACCAGAAGCATTAGAAGCAAGCCACCTCAGCTGTATCCATTTTACAGCTCTCTCTCTTTTTTTTCTGTAGCTTCGTTTCTTAAGCTACGGTCACACTTATTAAATATTTGATCAAATAAGCGTAACCCCTACTTTTGTTAATAGTTAGTGAGATTTAAAATGGTCTTAATATTACAAAATAAATTGATTATAATACTAGACGTAGCAAAAAACAGTTTTTTGTAAGATGTGGTTTTTTAATCAAAATAAATATTGATATTAAGCGAAATGATTTTTAAGATTGGTTATTGGTCCCGTTTTTTTCGTCAAATATTTGATAAGTCTGACCGTAGCTTTAGCTTCATAAAATTTCTAGTAACTTGCATTTTATGAGCTCTAATTTCTTTCTTTATGGCTTTTTGCTGTCTAAAATACGTTTGTTTTTCAGTTTGCACATCTTTTTTTTTTTTTTGTTTTTGTTCTCTTTTGACCGTTTTATTTAACCAACATTATAATGGCCGGTCCGGTCCCATGGGTTGTAAATAGTTTTTGTTTATAAAATAAAATCTAAAAAAAAGAAATAAATAAATTTTTTCTGGTTTTATTTTTTTTTTTTTTTTTTTTGTGGTTAAATTGTAAAACAACAAAGTAAAGTTTTCTTTTTGTTTTTGTGCTGTTGCGTTGGTTGGCTTAAGTCCTAAAAGTAGGCAACAAGGTTTTGTTAATTTAACAACGTTATGCCAGCTTTTCATTAATTTTTTTTTTTTTTTTTTTTTGTTAAAGAAACTTAAGTTTAATTTTCAAAATATAATTAATAAAGACTTTGATTAAAATAATAGAAGTTAAACAGGTTGATTTGTCTTTAATTCTACAAAGAAATTAAATAATTTTTCAAAATCACGAATTCAGGAAAATCTGGAAAATTTAAATCCTGAATGTAGAAGCTTTAAGGCCCAATATGCTTAAGGTCCTGTCAAAAAATAACAAAAATCTTTTCAAATGCATTTAAAAACACAAAAACAAAACCAAAAAACATTTGATTCCGTACGGAAAGTGTGATTTGTTTCGCACCTTGCTTAAGCAAATGACAGATTCATAAAATTTAACAAAAAGTTTCCTTAAGTTCAATATGATTTGACATATATGATTTACATGTATTCGCCCATTTGCTTAAGCCAACTTAAGCATATTATAGTTGGGCCTTTAGTTGGAGAAGCCGATGTCTTTAACACAATAGAGGAGGATGACCTTGCGTCCTTTGCAGATAAACTTTAGTTAGTGAGTCGGGATTTTTAACTCGGGATTTTAAGTTTCGGGCAAATAACCCGAATTCACAAAATTTTTTTAAAGAAAAAATTTTATTGTTTTTTTGATATATTAAATTTTTAAAATTTTAGCGATTTTCTAAATCTACTGTTTTTAATGGCGGCATGAAATAATCCCCCAAAATATAAACCCCCAAAAAAATAATGAAATAACCCCCCAAAAGTTTGTACAGAGCACAACAAATAAGATTTTTGGGGGGTTATTTCTTTTTGTTTGGGGTGTTATTTCATTTTCTTAATTGGGGGACTATTTCATATGAAATAATTCCCCAAAAAATCATTATGAAATAAAGCCCCAATATATTTTTTTGGGGATTATTTCATTTTTAAATTTATTACGAAAACGTTTTTTGGCGAAAGGACTTTCTCCTCTATAATATAACAAACACCGCCTTCGTTAGAGAGAAGATTTAGTTAGCGAAGCCAGTGTTTGTTATACCGTAGAGGAGAAAATCCTTGCGCCCGGCCGAAGACCGGCTATTCAGAGAAGATTTATTTAGCGAAGCCAGTGTTTGTTATAACGTAGAGGAGAAAATCCTTGCGCCCGGCCGAAGGCCGGCTATTCAGAGAAGATTTAGTTAGCGAAGCCAGTGTTTGTTATAACGTAGAGGAGAAAATCCTTGCGCCCGGCCGAAGACCGGCTATTCAGAGAAGATTTATTTAGCGAAGCCAGTGTTTGTTATAACGTAGAGGAGAAAATCCTTGCGCCCGTCCAAAGGCCGGCTATACAGAAAAGCTTTAGTTATCGAAGCCGATGATTGGCATAACGTAGAGGAGAAAATCCTTGCGCTTGGGCGAAGTCTCAACCATGCTATCTATCGCATGATTCTGTACAATTCTGTACAATTAATGCAATATACATATTGGGGTCTTATTTCATTCCAGAATTTGGGGTCTTATTTCATATGAACTCAGCCCCCAAAAATTAGGGTATTATTTCATTTCTGTTTGGGGTGTTATTTCATTTCATTGGGAGCTTATTTCATTTTCAAAATTGGGGGCTTATTGCATATGAAATAAGGCCCCACACTTTGGGGGGTTATTTCATTATTTTTTTGGGGGCTTATATTTTGGGGGGTTATTTCATGCCGCCGTTTTTAATGAACTCAAATTATTCCATGATGGTTAATTTAACCATATATTTTAGTAAAATTAATCCTCCATCAAGAAGCCACAACCATATTTTTTCCAGCATAGCATGTTGCCGTCGAAAAATACTATTGTTAATTTAAAAACAAATTACTATCATATTTAACCATAACATATTTAAAGGCAACCATAAAGTGGTTGTCGCTTCGTAATGGATGACAAGTTTAACGATTATATGGTTGCCGGTGACAATAATATGGTTAAATTACCCATAATATTTTCATTAAAAATAGTTTTGTTGAACGTGACCATATTGAAAATAGTTTTTTCTCTGCGTGGAGTGTCGCTGTCACAAACAAATACTGAAGAGGAGTGTGAATGGCGAATTACCGTAAAAGTGTGTGTTCTTGTAAAAGAGAAAAACAAACTCTTTACTAATGTAAAAGTGCGGGTATAAAAAATACTCTCAAAAATTACGAATGAAAAAACACACAGCAATGACAGTGGGAACAAAAATAAACACGCATTCTTTAGTTGTGAGTTTGGGATATGTATGTACGATATATTTTATTTGCTAATTTTTTATTTCATTAATAAAATTGCAAAAACAATTCTTTGCAAAAATATACGACACACAAGTAAACATCACAAATTCATTGTATGCGTCCGCTACATTCGACAAACAAGTAAACGCTAAAAATTCTCGCAGACTGTACGATGTAGTTTTCAAATACAAAGAGAATAGCAAAAAAATGTTTACTTTATTGAAATAATTTGAAAAAAAACAAGTACTGCGTGAAGTGTTTTTCTTTGAATTCTGGTACCCTTACAACACTCTTTAAATTGTGCGACGAACAGCAGCGCAGAACGTTTGTCATTGTGGTTGTACTTACTTAATTAAGTGGTACAGCGTGCTAGCTCTGTACGTGTATATTCGCTAGCCCTTTAAGAACTAACGCTAGTCCCACCACAATCTACCTCACATGCTTTTGAGTGGCGAATTTAACATGGTGATGTCATTGGAGGTGACAATTGACCCCTCCCTGCATTACCTCTACCTACCATAAGGTTAGCTACTTAAATCTACAAAACGTGATAGCAAAAAGCAAGCGATTTTGTTGTTGTTCCAGTAACGGGATCTATTTCGGATACACATTTTTTGTCTTGTCGTTGAAAAAAAATTGTTTTCTGCATTACTTGGAGCTATAGAATTAGCTAGCGAAACGTGGGTACCTATTTTAACATGTCAACACCAGATATTGGTGACCAGGGAAAGATGTAGGTACACGCAAAGAAAAAACATGGCTGTGGTAAACATATTTTAAGAGCAACATATTATGATAAGAATTATGATTTTAGTCACCGTATTAAGATTATTATTGAAACATATTATGACTCAATATACTCGTAATATGTCATCATAATATTTTTCCCTTAATCATATTATTATTCTGTTAATCATACTAAGTTAATAAGTAATCAAATTATTGTCATGTTAATCATAATAAGCTAAGAAATTAATCATATTATTGTCATGTTAATTATAATAAGCTAAGAAGTAATCATATTATCATCATGTTAATCATAATAAATTTAGAAGCAATCATATTATGATACAGCACCATAAAAATACAAAATAAATTTAAATATTTTTGAACCGATTTTTTATTTTGTGGCTTTTTTCAATTTTTCTTAATGTTAATCAAATAGCGGAGTTCAATATAAGGCTTGCAAAAGAGAAAATGAAAAATCTGTGGTTTTCATGGGCAACCGCGTGTGTCCATTTTTTGATTTTAAGATGTTGATGCCATATTGCCTAATTTTGAACGCCTTTTATATTATCTCTGTGTGTTTTGTTGTTGGATTTTACAAAAAACTAAGATATTTTGCATTTGCACTATTACATCACTAATACTTGAATGAACTCCGCTAATATTTTAATTTTTTAATTTCTTTAAAATTATTTTTTTATGGAATTTTATCTTTTAATTGTTTTACCGCTCACAAATAAAAAAAACGGCACAACTTCTTCAAAATTATTTTACAAATGGCGCTAACATAATATGATTAGAGTAAAAATAGTTTGATTGCATCTTTAACATAATATGATAAATGTATAGAAAGTTATCATGTTATGGCTATTAAATATCATGATATGGTTGTGAGAAATATAATATGTTTAGAAAGTTATCATAATTAAGTTGTTAGAAAAATAATTATTTTTCGGTCAACAATACTCAAATTCATAATTGCGATAAACATTAATATGTTTACAGTAACTATAATATTGTTGATATTAAATAAAAATAACAATTATTTGTGTACGACAACAATATATTGTTACATTAAACATAGTGTTGTTGCCGTAACCATGCCCAACCATATTTTTTCTCTGCGTGTATGGTTTGAATGCCACATCAGTGGTCACTAGTAAAAATTGAGTAAAAGTGCTAACTATTTCGCCTGTCATTAGTGGTGATTGGGGATTTTTTGGGCAACAGCACTTTTTTCGCTGGGGATTTTAGGGAATAATAAATTATTATAAATTCCATTTTTGCAATGGCAAGACCGATTTGGTCAAGATGTGGATACAAATTTTAGTCTTTTTTGCGGCCTAAAACTTTTTCAAGAACTTGTTAAACTAGTTTTTAATGTGATTTTTGTACCAACCAGCGTGCGTTACTTCTGTTGAACTAGTCTTTTTCTGTAATGAATACAACCAAAATCAATATTTGCAACAGAATGCAATATAAATTATTAGGATTAATAAGAATATAAGTAAACGAATAATTAAGCTCAAGGCCTTAGTTTTTTAATAAATTTTATTTATTTATTTTAAAAGTCAATATTTCGTAACCCTACGGGAAACATCTTCAGAATAAAAATATAGAAATTTTTATTAAAACGAGTAACAATAGACGTTCATTAAACGACTGCCCGCTAATCCGATCTTTATTGTATTATTCGTTTACTTATTAAAGTTAAAACAAAAAGGTCGAAAAAACATACATAATAATTAATAAGAATAAATACACACTTTAAAAAAAACAAACAACATGTACAACAAAATTGCATTGGCTGATGAATCAGCAGATTTTGATTCCCTAATTTTTGAAATGATAAAGATTGTCGCATAATTATGTTTCTTTTGTGTATTTACACTACCCTTGTTACATTCTATACATGTTTACATAAATACGTAGAACTCAAAGAATAAATAACATTAGTTTTAATAATATTACACAAATGGATTTATTTAAATAAATTGATGTATGCATAAATTTTATTTTTAAGAAAATGTGGGGATTTTTTGGGATAAGAAAATAGCTATTTTAAGGATTTTAAGAGGTGAAAAATCGCAAATTGGGGATGCGGCTTAAAATAAAACTGAGAGCCCTGCATTTGATTTTTGTTGTATGTTTGATTTTCGAATACAGAGCCTTTACAACAAACCAAAGGGGCCCTCAAAGCCAACATCGTCCATGCTATCAGTAAAGCCTGATTTATGCGCAACCCAGCGAAGCCGCGGATGGTATTTGCACGATGTTATACTCCATACAAAAAGACATCGATAAGCCTTTCGAACAAAGAAAAATAATTTCGAACGCGTATTAAAAGATCCTATTTTTTTCAATTAAAAATTTCTTCTTTTCAATATTTTTCTTTGATTTCAGCGATTTTTAGGAGCTTTTTTAAGCTTTTATCAAAAAATTAGGTTTAGGAAATTAACCAATTTAGGATCTTTTTGTTTTGCTGATTTAAGCGGGCTTTTTTGATGATTTTTGTAAATCAATTAATTTTTAAGGATTTTAGCGATTTTTGTAAGACAAGCGTTTTTGAAAAAAACAATTATAGCCCATTTTAACATTTTTGTCAGTGTTGCCATTTTGTCGGTAATAACTCGAATTTGGTACAATTTTTACTGTCGTGGGTAGAGCGTGGGTAATTTCTCTTAGATGTAATTCAGGTGTAATTTGAAATTCTTACTTAAGATACAAAAAAAACAAGATTCGATTTCAGTGATGACAATTTCTTTTTAAATATTGTTGCTTAAAAATGCACAGTCTTCTGAACTTAAGTCTAGGTTTCTTTTTAAGAAAAGACTTCAATCACTAAATATATATTTTCTTAAGTTTGGAAATGAATGTTGCAAGATGGACCCTAAGATTTAGATAAAGATGTCTATCATAGTAATTTAGAACCTGAAGTTTATTGAAAAAAGTTATTTAAATTAAAAACTAGCCTGAGGGAAGATATGTTTCCAATATTTCAACATATAAATAATTTTATTTTTATCTTGCAACTTTGTAATGCTTAAATTACTAAATTACGAAAGGGACAGTTGTATAAAACTCTGCAGGCATTTTGTTTACTAAATAAGGTATAAAGGGGATTTTTTAAGACCATGAAACTTAAAATTGTAGACAACACAAAAAAAAAACTTATTTTAATCGCAGATTGATACACGGCTTTACTATTTGAAACTGATTTCAAGCAAATAGGCACCGCGCCTGTCCTGCATTGCAGACGTCCAATTTTGTTTCTCTTTTTAGAGCATTGATGACTGCATGTCACGAATAAAATTAATAATGTTGACCTCCAAGAAGTCAATTGTTGCTGGTTTATCAGCATAAACCAGTGACTTCACAGCCCTACGGAAAAAAATCAAGAGGTGTCACATCGCACGGCCTTGAAGTCTAGTTAACATTTTTTTTTTATCTAATTCTACACATAGCTTTCATTCGTGAAAAAATAAGTTGCGTCATTTAAATCATGAAGTCGCCTATAAGTTGAGAAAATCGATGGCGGATTTTCAAAGCAAATTTGGATAATTTGGTGGCGTTGTTTAAGCATGAATCTATCCATGATGATGCGCCTGAGCAAAAACAAAACCAGTATGACAGCTCTGCGTAAGCTCCATGGGGCTAAAAACACACCCATTATAAAGGAATGGTAATGAGCATTTTGAACCTTCCCTAGATATATACAACCAAATGTGGAAGTTAAGCTCATTATTTTAGGAGTTTTTTTTTTATGTTTTATTAATAACACAGGCCAACACTCAATTTGCTTCTTTGAATTTATCAACTGATTCTAGTTAAATTTGGTGCGCTGAATTCAAATCTGTAATCAGTTTGTCTCTATCAGCTATAGTTTTCATGATATAGCTTTTTTATACCCCAAACTTATGACTTCCATTTATGATCGTCTGTTAGTTTTTTCAAAAAATTTTTTTCATCAAAATTTCTTATTTACAGTTATGGTAGTTGCCATAGATCAACACTTTTTTAATAAACTTTGCCAACTGCAATAAACCACTTCTTACAAGCAACTAACTTCCGATATTCAATTGGAGTGCAACAAGAAAAAATAACGTTCTCAAGAATATTGTACATATAAAATTCCCGTTAATCAGCTAGCAATTACACAAAAAATTTTTTTACGGAAAAAATGTTTTTTTTGGCAACTACCATAACTGTAAATAAGAAATTTGGATGAAAAAAATTTTTTGAAAAAACTTTTTTTTAATTTTGTCGGGCTGTGTAATTAATAATTAAATTTAACAAACGTTTATTAAGGAGAATTTTCATACAAAAGTTGTTTTGTAAACCTTTATTAAATTTAAAAATTTTTTATAAATACAGGCATAAGATGTTTATGTTATTTTTGTTAATTAATTTAAAATTACAATAAGAATCTTGACAGTTTGACTAATATTGATCTTCTTTCAATGAGTTTGTTGTGTTTTTGGGTCTTTGTAAATGTCTTTTTATTAAATAAAATTTCAATTTTATATCAGGCGTAATTTCATTAAAAACAAGTCATTTTGCTTCATATTAAGTGTAATTTTGAATTTTGCTGCTGGTAACACTGGTTTTTGTGGCAAAATCTTTTTAAGGTGATTTACGTGAAATATTTTCTTCCGATCAAAGCGATGTTTGCGAATATATCGTGTATTAGCAGAAACATCAAATTATTATTTGGTTTATAGGTTTTTTTTTTTATTTAAGCTAATAATGTTAAGGATTTAACCAGTTTGTATTAAAGATTTGGCCCAGCCGAATAAAGCGTTCTTACTTGCTTTGTCAAATGTCGACGTTTTAAATACTTTAACTAAAACCTCAAAATAATTTCCATTTGCCATTCCAAACCAATGAAAATTTCCAACAAATTAATGCAATTTACGGGTTAATTATTGATAAATGCAGTAAAGCACTGCAAAGGAAAAAAACGTACATAAATTGAAACAAAAGTAAAACAACAAAATTAAAAGCCTCCTATAATCACACATAATTACAAAGTTCTCTTCCTTTTTTGTACTCCCCCACATTCGCCCTATCCGCAAATTATGAATGAACAAAAACAAACAACGAATATGAAAAAAAAAACTTTCGAAAAGGGTGTTGCTCTCCTCAATCTCAAGTGATTACAAGGAAAGAGCATGTGTGTGTGTGTGCATATTCATATATCTTACCCAACAAACACGGAGGTTTGATTGGAAATTAAAAATATGTTTTAAAATCAACATACAAAAAAATTGAATTTTTCTTTGATTGTAAAAGACATTTGGCTTTAATCGCCCTTTTAAAAGGTTTACATTAATTTTTCGCTCTAATGCTTGTTTATGCGTTTGTGCTAAAGTGTGTAAAGCTTAATTCATCCATTGCTTTAAGCCTTAAAAAATAATAGTGAATAAATTGAATAAAAAACTTGTTTACGGTAAATGAATTTGGGAGTCATTCATAAATAATAAAACATTGGAATGACCCATTAGAGAGAGCAAGTTTACAAAAAACATTCGAATAATTTTTAAATTATTGAATGTGCATACATTTATTTATTTGAATACATTGACATAATATGTGTGTAAGCTTGTGGCTTCTTTTATTTATAAAGGCCCAAACACATTGGTCAAACTCCCATCCAGCATTGTGGTAGTATTAGTGAAAATGAGTTTGTATGTGGGACACCGACGATGCTTGATGGAAAATCAAAAAATTTAGATATTTAGCATGCTTGACGAGTGATTTTGATGAATGTACCCACATACTTTAAACGTGATTTCAAACCGAACAGTCGCTAAAAATGTCGGATGAAAAAAAAAATGCTTTGGAGGAAAAAAAAATGATGGAATTATGGAAAACTTTTTAATTAATAATTTTCTTTTTCTTTTCTTAAATTTTTGTTTTTATTTATTAAGAAGCAACAATTAAACACTTTTTATCTATATTTTAATATTTGGTTGCTCCTGCTGTTGTCACTTCAAAATAAAATGCAAAATTAATACTTGACAGCTGATCCAGCAAATGTGTGTTCTAATGTCAAGCACACGTACACGAGCTTGATATCAAGCCTTTGACCAGTGTATTTGGGCCTTTAGAACAATTTTTTTTTTATCCAGAGAAGTATTTTTTACTGACAGTTTTTCCGAACACGATTCACACATTTCGAACCTTTTACACAAATACACACTGGGGGCTAATTCTGACAATCGTCATCGATTACTTTTTCGATTCGAAAGGAATTTTATTTTTAATTCGAATACTTCGAATCGAATACTTTTAAGATTCGAAAGCAATTCTATTTCTTATTCTTTCAATCGATACTGAACAAATAAAAATGTATTTTTCAGTGTTGTAAAGAATTTATTTAAGTTTTTACAACACTGCAAAAATAATTTCGATTCGTTCAGCATTGATTGAAAGAATTAGAAATACAATTGCTTTGCAAAAGTATTCGATCACGACTGCCAGAATTAGCCCTCTGACTTTATTATACATATCGTCAGCTCATTTTTGGTTTGACCTACCGACCATTGAGTTAGGTATGGGGTATATATATTTTGAATATCCATCCCCTTTCTCAATTCAAAAACTTGTTTACGAAATTTTAATGATTTCTAAGATTTCAGCATTAATTTTAATCCATATCAACTATTTTGAAGTTTATTGAGCATTGTTTTTCTCTACCCGCCACTGTTTGGCGAGTATTGCAAACTTATCAAACAAAAACGTAAAAAATAAATGTCACTATTGCTTTCGTCATTGTCGTAAGAAAAACAAGTATTTAAAGCGAAAACAAAATAAAATGACAGCAAAAAATAAATTTGACTCTGTATGTAGCACAAACAGCTACTATTAAAAAATAAATTTAGAAAAGTAGCGTATGCGGCACAAAACCAAAATTTTGACTTTCAGCTTAATACTATTAACTTGTAAGTTCGTTCATCAACGTTTACAAAAATTTTAATTTTTCTTCAAAACTTCCTAGCGGTAAATATTGAAAGGACCGCAAGTCGAAGGCCTATTTGAAGGCCTCTATACTCCTTTCTAAAAGATTCGCATCGCATGATATCCTGCCTTTAGAAGTATACTTCTTTTTAAAAGACCTTCTAAATTATTCAGTACACATTCGCTACACCCTTCTTTGAGAAGGTAGAAAGGAAGTTGTTTACTTTTATTTATTTTTTACTTTTAGTGACCTTCCTAACTCCCTTCTTTGGGAAGTGATAGTAGTTGCTATTAAAGGAAGTGTGGAAGGCCTTGTGCCCAATGACAAACTGTGTAAAAAATTAATAAGTATGGAATGCCTTCTATGAGGCCTTTTTACTCATTCTAGTTACCGCTGGGTTATGCTGGCTCAGTGGTGAAAATACAAAAAAAATCCATCAGGTATATTTTCAGAAACTTAATGTTAACCTTCATTGTCGTTCTTTTCCACTACGACTTTTTGGCATATGCGCCAAGCCAATAATGAGCTGATGATGTAATACGATGTGGCAGCTCAGTTCAACTTTGGCTGAAAAATTAAAATTAAAATGCCCCGGTAGGCTAGCTGGTAGTGAGCTAGTCTATAAGCGCCGGGGTTGCGGGTTCGATTCCCGCCAAAGACACTGGTTTCTTTCCTGCAGACAAGCGAAGAGCTTAGCGGTATTAGCTTTTCCTAAATTAAATAAAAAAAAATAAAAAAATATGTGGCAGCACAGTTCAATTTGCCCAGACAAAAAATTAAAATTTAGCCAATTCATGTTGAAAATGTTCCGAACAAAATTGTTTCTCTCTCTTAAGAAGAGAGACGTAAACCTACACATAAAAAATTGCCCAAAAAATTTTTCGGAAACAATAGGTAAATTTAGCCTTACACATAAAAATATTGGTTAAAAACCCACCTTTTAGTATACCGATGGACTGAGAATTCTTTCTAAGTCGATTTAACCATGTGCATCTGTTCGGCTGGCTGGTTGTCTTTTCATGTTACTTTGAGCGCAAAGAACAGGTCACAGTTTTAAAGATACATAGCTTATGAATTTTGAAACAAACGTTTTGATTATAAGGGGACGAGGCCTATTGAAAATTCTTAGAATCGGTCCATAATACAAACACCTTTGTATTATTTGGGTGCCCAAAAACTATCTTATTATGTTGATATTTAGATTAAATTTAGCTGAAAAATATTTTATTGCAACATAAATTTGATATTAAATTAAGCGAAGATAACTTTTATAAAAGCTAGTACATATGTATGTACGTTATGACTGGTATGTCCAGAATTGACAATAGCCCTCATGAAAATCTCCTCTCTCTCTCTCTAAAATCGGCTTTGACCAACTATACTTTCTAACTTGTTAAGCTTTAAAATAACACTTGATAACAAATTGATATCAAAGGTTTATATTCAAATCATTATCAATTCGTATTGAAATGTTAAAATAAAACCATTGAAAAAGATTTGAGAACTGTGTTTGGCAGGGTTACCGTTGGGAATTTTTAAAAAGTCGCACAAAAAGTCGTTTTTAAAACAAAAAGTCGCACAAAAAAATCGTTTTTTTAAATTTAAGTATCACACTTTTTTTTAATTACTTTAATTTAATTACACCCGGGAGACAATTTCGGTTTTATTTCTTTAAAAACTCTCTTAAATTTTCTTCAGTTAAAAAGAAATTTTTACTTACAGAACAAATTGTTTTCGTTAAAAAAACTGAAAACAATTAGTATGACGAAAACTACATGCGCTGCTTATTTGTGTAAATTAAGGTACAATGGTTAATTTAAAGCAATTTTTAAGCTTCCTACTGTATGCCAAAAATGGTTAGCATTTGTAATTTTAAAAATGTAATTGTATGATTTATCATTGGATTTACTTTCAAAAAACTTAAATTCGTTAATAAAAGCCTGTGTCACTTATAAAATTTTTAAATAAGGATATGAGATCAATCGCGGTAAAAAAGTTGGTCTAAAAACGCTTTAAATAATAATGCCGATCATCCTAGATTGGCATGGAAATTCAAAGAACACGATACAAAAGAAGGTATATACAATACAGTTCAGTAGTAGGAAAATATGTGAAACTAAGCAGTGTAAAAAAAGTATTTCACTTACAAAAAAGGGACAAAAAGTCGCAAAAAGTTGGAAAAGGTTGCAAAATTGGACGAATTTAAAAAAGTCGCACAAAAAGTGTCAGAGCGTCAAAAAAGTTGCAAATTGCAACTAAAGTCGCACAACGGTAACGCTGGTGCTTGGTATCAAAAGATAAAGTAATTTTTTATGAAAGGTTTGACTTCGTGTTTGCTGGGTATGCGTACACATTCTTAACACTCTTTTGTTGTTGCTGCAGTAGTGGTTGGTTTTTTTTTTTTAATAACATAAAACATGATTTTGCATGATGCATTTTAATTACACTCATTATGCAGAGCTTTCATTTTTGAGCTGTGTGGTTTTTGTTGTAGTTGTTTGTTTTTAACTGTAACTTGTAAATGTGCATGTATGTGCTTGTGTGTGTTTCAGTGGATTATCTCACTTAATGTGACTGGTTGACGGCTGGCTGCTCGATTGAATGCCTTTCTTTGGCGTCCTGGCATAATGTTTGCTCGACTGACTGGCTGTTTTTTTTTTGCGTACTTAATTTCTTGTTTTAATTTCGCTTTTTTGCAAACATTGAAGTTATTAATGTTTGATTAAAGATTTATGTACATATTTATGATGATGAAATTCTTTTTGTTTTTTAAGTTGAAATTAAATTAATTACAAGACATCAACTATTTTGTGTAAAAATAAAATTTGCCTTTTCTGTGGAAATTTTAAAGGGAAATGAACATGCTATTCCTCTCCCTTTTTCACCAATCAACTCAGACTTTCTGGCAGAAAACTTTTATACATATGTATGTATGTAGGAAATAAGGCAAAATTTTCATACAAATTTTTCTTAAAATACATTTCAAATCCATTTTAATATTTTAAGAATACGGCAGAATGATTTAAATTTTTTGAATTTCAACATGTAAAAACAAGTAGGAAAGCCAAGCCCGGCAATATGATACCCTACACCACAGTATTTAAAAACACATCTTGCTTATGTGTCCATAAAAATATGGATTTATCTATGTTTATAAACTTCATTAAAATCGGTTTAAAAGTTTGTGAGAGGCAGAAATTGCCCCCTACCTTCCCTTGTGGTCCTATTTTTGAAAAACTGTATAGCTTATGTGTCCATATAGATATGGATCAATCTATGTTTTAAGTTTCATTAAAATCGGTTTGATAGTTTCTGAGAGGAAGAAAGTGATTCTGAGTCGATCGGTATACTTTAAGGTGGGTCTAGGACCAATATGTTAAGCCGTTACACACATCAGCACAAATGCATAATACACTCTCCACTATTGTGGTGTGTGTATAAATATGAGTGATCACAGATTTTGCAGGCTTTTCCATTTATTGTTGCTTGTGTTTTTGACATATCGACCAACGACAGCAACAAATAAAATTCAATTTTGTGTTTTTGGTGTTGTCCTTGTTGTTGTATCGCCACCACCGTTTACATGAATTCGCTTTGACTTGAACGTAGTGAATCAAAATTTGGTTTTTGTCTCTCTAAAAAGAAAAATTAACCGACTTCTTTTCATCACATCACATCATAAGCTGGAGGGAGGTCCATATCAAGCATTCCAATATTTTGACCTTTTTTTCAAGACAAATGCAAAAGTAATCCTACTTCATGCGTTCGTATATGCATTCTACAATCGTTCAGTGTAACATGTAATTACCATTTTCCAATGATATTACTTTTTTGACAGATGCTCAAAAGTATCAGCGCTTAAGAAACATGTCCCCAAGTATTTTAAATTTAATAGAAACCACAAAACTGTTCAGTCTTTAATAAGTTCGATTTTTTTTATTTCAAAAATCAATTCTCTGATTTACTTTTTCAACAAAACAGGGGCGGCAAAGGGAGTGGCAAGAGGAGCAGCATAAGCAGCACCAACAACGGAACCAGCGGCATAGGCAGCAGGGGCAGCAGCTACAACTGGAGCAGCAGCATAAGCAGCAGGGAAGGCAGCAGAGTGAGCAACATGATGGGCATTGTAGCTAGAGGCATAAGGAGCTACGTAAGAAGCATGACCAACAACAGCGGCGGCTGGGGCAGCAGCATAAGTGAAAGGAGCAGAGTAGGCCAAGGGAGCGTTATATGCAGCAGTAATGGGAGCAGAGTAAGCCAAAGGAGCTACCAGACCGGGCTTAGCGGCAGCAATAGCCAACAAAGCGAAAAAGCAAACAGCGATCTAAAATAAATATTAAAGGAATTAATTCAATTTATTAAATTTTGTTCCCAATTAGATATTAATAAAACTTACGATTTTGAACATGTTGATTTGGTTAAGTTGTTTGTTGAGTTGATGCAATTTGTAACTGTCAATAAATGTTTAAAAGATTCCAGCTTTTATACCCAAAAAACCATAGTTATTGGAAACTTAGTAATTGGTAATTTGTGAATTAATTTCAAATTCCATACACGTTTTTGGATTTAAATTGAAGAAGCCCTTGGTCACAAAAGTTTGCTTTTTCTTTACAGTTTTAATTTTAAGTCAATCATTTAAATGGAAGTAAAAGAGAGTTTATTTACGTTTGGAAATTTTATTATTCTGTTTTCTCTCTCTATTTATTTCTTTATTTATTTTGAAATTTGTTTGTTTAAGCGGAGTTAATCACTTTCAGTTTTATAACGCATTAAATTGTGTTATTTTGTTTTTTTAGTTGTTTGAATTTATTTAAAATCGTTTTTCAGTTTAAATACAGTTTTGCGTAACGTTAATTAGAATTAAAAATATAAAAATAAAATAGGTCAGGGTTGTTGGAGTGTTTTTTTTTTTTTTATTTTGATATTTTGAGGATTAACTGACGGTTTTAATTAGAACTGTTTTAGCCAGAGATTTGAAATGGGAAATGCAAAACAGGAAAATCATTTTTAATTTAAATTTTATTTTATTTTATTTTCTTTTTTTTTTTTCTTTCATTAAAGGAAATTTTAAAATATGGAGAATTCCTTGAATGCAACTAAATCTGTTTATTTTTTTTAATAAAAATCGTCCGTGTTTAAAAAAAATTGCTAAAAATTAGGAGAAACTCCTTTTTACCAAACTTCTCCAAAATACAAAAATCAAGAAATTGACAAAAACTTAGAAAAACTCTAAAAAAAAATTCGATAATCCGGATAATTAATTGCAGACCCCAATCCGCAGTAGCGAATTATCAGGATTACCGCATGTATGTATGTTTTTATTAAATTTTATAATAATTCATAGCAAAAAAACGCATGTGCAAAAATACTCATATCACACTATTCTAACTGTATTTTTTAAAGCATGCTGTGATTTGAATAAAAAAATATATAAAAACGGGTATTATTCAGACCGGACTTGCAATTAATTGCAATTAATCCGGATTATAGAATACGCAATGAGCTGCAAAATTCTGTCCGGATTACCGAATGTTCCGGATTAGTGGAGTCCGGATTATCGAATTTACACTGTATATTATTAGTTGTTAAAAACACTAAAATCCAAATTTTTTTTTTTAATATACTTAAAATATTATTCTCAAAATAAAAATATTTAAAAAACGTTTAAGTTTAAGAAAAAGTTTATTAAATTTATTTAAAATAACCAAAAATATATAAAAAAAAAAATCGACCATATCGAAAAAAAGTCAATTACTTTATCAAACCAAAAAAAATATACATAAATATAAAAACGGTAATATGTATTAAATTATCTATGAATTATTTATAGTAATAGTTATAAGTTATCTTGTAAGTTTTAGTTTTATGTCATATTAGTTACTTAAAATTGTCATGTATTATTTTTTAACACAACTGTTGTTTTAAAATAATTCCTATATGAACTTCCCAGTCATTTCTAGAAATGGTTTTAGAACATAATAAATAGTTATTACGGGAAGGTTCAGGAAAAATCTAGAAATAATATGAAATATAAAAAGGGGTGACTCACGTATAATTAGTTTAGTTTGTTTTGAGAAACGGTTCTGTTCGTAACTAACAATTGTGAACAAAATAATTAATTTCAATAAAGTTTGATAAGTTAAATAAGTGTGTGTTTTTATTCGGATTTGCAATTAAAAGAACTCAAACGCGCTTATCAAAAATCGCTAAAAATGTAAAATTCATTAAAACAAAATTGTCTTTGTACACATTAACCAAGGAAAAAAACGTCAAAATTAAAAAAAATCTAATGGCGATTTCTTTTCTGAGAAAAATGTTGCATTAATGTTACATGTTCTACATTTTGTGTTCGTTTGTACAAAAAATACAACTGTGGGAAAAATTTTCAAGTTCTTTTGTGAAAATGTTGATGAAAAACATGCAAAACATGTTACATGTTTTACCCTTACTTTTACTTAAGGGTTCATACTGCCCTGTTTTACAACTTTGGTACTTACTACTTTGTTTGTACAACCAATATTTTATTTTGTTTGTAATAATCTTTTAAAAGTTTTGTCAAAAGAATTCTACATCTAAATATTCTTCGACGGCATACTCCATTTTGAATTAAATCGTTTTTTTATTTTGGTGGAAAATTCTATGTATTTATTATTGTTTTAAATTTGTTCAAGCAATTAGTGATGTCAATGTCTGTTTCCAAACCGTAAAGTAAGTGTGCAGCAAATAGTCGAATAGTTTTAAAAATCGCTAATGAACTACATTAATAATAAAAGTGTAATAGTTGTAAATAAAGACAGCTAATTCTGTTCGATTGAAGTTGTACAACATGTAACACTTCGAGTGATTATAGGTAACATGAAAAAGTGTTACATGCATATACTGTAGCATTTTTTTCTCAGCATAGAAATCGCCATAAGAACCGCTAAAATCAAAATTTTTTTTTTTTTTTTAAATCGCTGAAATTTTTTTGATAAAACCTCAAAAAAATTATCATTGTCCACATTAACCAAAAAAATATTGGCAAAATTAAAATAAAAGTCAAGAAAAAATTTATATATTTTTTTTCTCAAAATAAAAGCATCGCTAAAAATGTATCAATTTTTTAATAAAACACAAAAAAATGAAAAAATTTTAATAAGAGTCAAACTACAAACTTTTAAAAATCGTTGAAATCGTTTTATATTTAACGATTTTGTAATAAAATCGCCAAGATATTGTCATCGGCCACATAAAAAAAAATTAAAACGAACATCAGGAATTACAAAATTCTAAAAATCGCTTAGATCTTAATTTTTTTATTTTGTAAAAATATTGCTAAAAATTTAAAAAAATTTCTTTAAATTTGGTAAAAAAAAATGGTCATTGTCCTCATTTACAAAGAAAAATAATCGACATAATTTAAATAAATGTCAAGAATTACAAAATTCTAAAAATCGCTGAAATCTAAAATTTTTTATTTTTTTTTAAATAAAAGAATCGAAAAAACTTTAACACTTTTTTTTATAAAATCGCCAAGATATTATTATCATTATTCACATTAACCAAGAAAAAAAATCAACAAAATTTAATTCGAAAAATCACTAAGATCTAAATTTTCTTAATTTTTTCAAAATTAAAAATCGCTGAAGACTTAACAATTTTTTAATAAAACCACAAAAAAATTATCATTGTCTATATTAACCAAGAAAAAAAATCGACAAAGTAAAAATAAAAGTTAAGAATTAAAAAATTCTCTAAATCGCTAAAATCTAGAATTACAAATTCTTAAAATCGCTCAAATCTAAATTATCTCTATTTTTTCTTTATAAAAATCTATGAAAATTTAACAATTTTTTGATAAAACCCCAAAAAAAATATCATTGTCTTCCTTAACCAAGAAAAAATCGACAAAATGTCAAGAATAACAAGATTCTTTATACCTAATGCTTCGTACAGACGATAGTCAGATCTTACAATATTGGTGAGCAGCGTTGCTTAAATTGCATTAGAATTGGCTTAAATGTCTTACAACTGTGTGAACATTGTGAGCTCATTTGTATTTGCAGAAGTGCAAAATTAATGCATCTGACAATCGCACAATTGTCAGAAAAATATTGCTGTTGGCAACGCCTACTTACAATATTGTAAGATCTGGCCATCGTCGGTACGAAGCTTTAGTTATCTTTATTTTTTCAAAATAAAAAAAAATCTAAAAATGAAACAATTTTTTTAAAATCGCAAATAAATTGTCATCGTTCACATAAACCAAGAAAAATAATCAACAACATTTAAATAAGAATTACAAAATTTTAAAAGTCGTTAAAATAAAAATATCACAAAAAAATTAACAATTTTTTTATGAAATCAGCAAGAAATTGTCATTGACAAGACAAGAAAAAAAAATCGCCAAAAATTAAATTAAAGATAAAAACTACAAAATTCTGATTATAATTATTGTCAAAACCGCATAAAAATTTAACTGTTTACAAAAAAAGGTAAAGTTTGTTTATTAAATAAAAAATTTTGTTTAAAATTTTAAAAATCGCTTAATCCAAAAAAAGTCTTAAAAAATTCAATAAAAATGGAAAAAATCTACATCAATCGAGAAGAAATGCCAATATTGAAAAAAGCAAAAATCGAAAAACACCCGCAAAATCGCTGAAAAATAGCCCGATTTTTTTAAATCACTAACCAAAAACCTTATTCTCGTAATAAAAAAATGTTATTTAATATTTTTTGAAAAAATTGCCAAAGTCTTCATTAATCAAGAAAACAAATCGACTAAATATAAAAATAACTGCCTGGCCAACAATGTCGAAATGTATATCCTGAAGGTCTTGTAAATCTTGATTTAAAATACAACAACACCAAAGTGCATACTTTTTTGTACCGTGGATTTCGCGTATATTAAAAAAATAAAATTTGTTTTTGTTTTCAATGTAAATAAATGAAAGAAATTTTCTTTTCGACATTGCGAGCCAGATAGTAAAAGACAGGAATTACAAAATTCTTAAAAAAAAATCTTATAATATAATAAAATAAAAATTGCTCAAAATATTCCAAAACCTTTTTTAATTAGAGAAATAAGTCAATAGTTTACAATAATCGTTAAATAATATTCGCCAAAATCGTTTTAAAATCTTATAAATCAAACTATTTAAAATAAAATATGCTTATTACATTTGTAGTTTTCTTGAACTGTTTTTTTTTTTTTTTAATTGAAATTTTGAACTGCAAAGAATTCTGACGATGAGAATGTGGTTATTCTCTAAACATGTAAATTCGATCCGAGTTCAATTCCCGGTTCTGTCAAGAATAACAATTGTCAAAAATTTCAAATCATTTCATGTTGTAAATTTTCTTTCTTCATTAAAATAATTAAATGAAAATTTAATTTGATGAACTTTAACTAATTAAAAATTTAAAAATAACAAAAATTTCCAATAAAATTGGTTTCTCAAAATTATAATCTACAATTTGCAAAATCGCTAAAATAAAATTTTTTTTTAAATTTATTCAGTTTTATCCACATAATTCAAGAAAAAAGATCGACATCATTTAAAAAAGCTGAAAACCTGCTAAAAATAAAAAAAAACCTTTAAAAACATTATTCATTAACCGTCAAAATCTAAAGAGGAAATAATCGAAAAAAAATCCAAAATTCAACGAAATCTAGAAAAAGTTACAAGCAAAAAACAATAAAATTAAAATATGTCAGTAAATTAAATAAAATTTTTTTTTTCGACTTTTTTTTATAATTTATAATTTTTATCGAGCTCGACATGTCAGTAAATTTAAAAAAATATTAAAAACAGTTTTTAAAAGAAAAACTCTAGAAATAATCGGCAAAATTAATAAGCAAAAAATTAAAAAAAATCGAAATGGCTGTTAAACTTTTTAAATATAAAAACAAAAATCATTAATTTCGAAGAAAAAATCACAAAAAATAAAACTGTTGTCGTTAAAAGCAAAATTGGCAGCTGAAACGAATTTCGGTACCGGTATTAAAGTATTTGTTATTTCGGTATCGGTATTAAATTACCGGTATTAAATTTTAAACGGTTTTCAAGCGATTCCGGTATTATTAACGGTGTTGGTTGTTAACCTTGATTTAAAGTGAATAATATTTCATTTCTTAAAAAAGTTTTTAAAGGGTATTTTTCTAAATAAATAGTCATACTGCGCTCAATCGAAAACACAAACGCTAATAGTGTTTGTGTAGAAAATCATTAAAAAACAATAACCTTTCCCTGTTTGTTATCTTTCGAACACAAAAATAATACTGTTTTTATCCAACTCAACAAAAGATGAAAACATTTATGTAATTCAGTTCGGTTTTTTTTAAACCACAAACTTCATTGTGTTCGGTTCGGCTCATTAATGTTCGTCGCTTTTGGCTGGCAAAAAAAAACAAAAATTTTTTTACAAAAACAAAATACATATTCGAAAAAAAAACAAAAGGCCAGCAAAATAATTTTACACCAATAAAACACAATACACACACAAGCTGCTCGTGCTGCGGTCGTTGCTAAAAATTTTTTGTTTGTTCATTTCTTTATTAATGTAAAAAAAAGAAACATTATACATAGAACATTTAAATGTTATGTTTGTCTACAGTATCACTACAATTGTTCTGTTTTTTAACGAAAAACCGAACACTATATAATTTTCGGCTCTTTCTTGAAAATAGTTACGAACGGTATTAAGGGTTGTGTTCGTCTACACAATTATTGAAAAAAAATTATCGTCCTTGGGTGTGTGACCCGAACCCTAAATAATGTACTGTTTTTTTCGAACACTGGAGCAGACCCCATTACACCCAGAGATCTTTTTACTTCAAAATCGAAGTTGAATATTGCGTTACGGTCAATGGAGATCGTAGTTTCAACCGGATGGCGCTACATGAAATAATTCGACTTATTAAAATTAAAATTTGGCTATATAAATATAAAATAAATAGATTTCGAGAAATGGATGTCCAGAATGAGCTTCTTCAAAAACAGCCACATTGTCCATATGCCCGAAATTATTATCAGATGTCATGCCACTTATTGATCTTTAGAATAAATAGATCTTTTTTATTGAAATTAAATGTTTGGTGTTTTTTTTTACAATTTTACTTTTAATAAACACATTTTAAATAAAAAATTAACTACAAAAATGTGAAAAAATCGCTTAAATACAAATACAGTTTTTATTGAATTACACTAGCCAACAAGGTTTTGGACTGGAGCAACCAAATATCTTTCCTAGGGTAATTTGGTGGGCTGAATTCTAATCTATTATTGGTTTTTCTCTATCACGTCAGGTTTTCGAGATACCAAAAATAGTTTTTATTCGTTTTTTACATGAAAAATCCCTAGTTTATTTAAAAATCAATGAATTTTCAAAAGTGAATGACGTTATTTTAACGTCGTTTGTATTTTATCATTTAAAGCAAATTTTGATCTACCAAAGGTTGAATACAATTTGGTGTAAAGATTGATGTTCGACTTTTTACTGCCAGCCGTCGTTAATGGCGGTGAGTGTTTAACGGCACATTCCAAACTCATAAGTTGTCTGCACACAATGTCATAGCCGCCAAGGCTTTCTGCGTTCCCTTCTTCAGCAAGCCTGATTAGAGGCCTTTTTAAGCAGGTTGCTTCTTTTTTTCTTTTCACTTTTTGGGTTTTTATTTAATGCTTTTGTAGTTGTTGTTTTGTCCTTAGAATGTTATTTTTTTATAACGGTTTTTGTTGCTACAAGTATAGTACGTGCACAAAATGTATGTGAACAACCTGTGTAGAAGGGAGTAGGTAGGCCTTCCTGAGAAGGCACGCGAGCATAAGTTAAGGATCTAAAAAAAGGTTTAGGAAGGTCTTATAGAAGGCGTTATAAATGAAGGCCTAAAAAAGTTTCACGCTGGGTTAGGAATAGGGGGGTATGACTTTAAGTCATTATTGAAACGAAAAGGCACGTGGATTAATTAATCCAATTAATTTTTATTATTCAACAAGTTCAAAATTAAAAGAAATTAATTTAATTTTTCCTTAAGCTGTTATTTTACACACAACAGACCTCGAGCTTAAGCATTTTTCATTAAATATTGAAATTAATTTAAAGTTAATCAAATTAATTTTATTAAAAAACGACATTCTTTGCCAATTACCAAAAAAAAGTTTAATCAGTGAAGTATTTGTTTTTATTTTTTTTTTTTTCTTATATTCATTCATTTACATAAGTGAGTATTTATGCCTTTTATTTCTTTTTAAAATCCAATCTCACCTTGCTTCTGCTGCCTTTAAAACGCCATCATGTCTGGCATATTTAATGAAATAACAAAAATTGAAAATATTTGCCTACCCAAATAAAATATAAAAGACTTGAACTCCGCTACAAACATCAACAATCACAAATTGTACAACAAACTCTCAACACAAACCTCAAAAAAAAAATGTTCAAATTCGTAAGTTTTTTTTTCTAAATCAATAAAAAAGTTTTAGACTTGAGTCTTATTTAAACTGGTATTCCACATTTTAGATCGCTGTCTGCTTCTTTGCTGTTTTGGCTGTTGCTAACGCTGAACCCGGTCTGGTAGCACCTTTGGCTTACTCTGCTCCCTTGGCTTATTCTGCTCCTTTGACTTATGCTACGGCTCCCGCCGCCGCTGTTGTTGGTCATGCTTCTTACGTAGCTCCTTATGCCTCTAGCTACAATGCCCATCATGTTGCACACTCTGCTGCCTTCCCTGCCGCTTATGCTGCTGCGCCAGTTGTAGCTGCTGCCCCTGCTGCTTACGCCGCTTCACCCTATGTAAGTGCTGCTTATGCTGCTCCTCTTACTACTGCCTTCGCCGCTCCTGTTTTGTTAAAAAAGTAGATTAGAGAATTGAATTTAGAATAAATTTACATAAATGTGATAGACTTAAATGTTTGTGTCTTTTTTATTAAGTTATGGATGGGATTTTAGTCAGTTGAGCATCGATTATCTGGGATGATCGGGACAGGAAGCGTTCCGAATAATCGGTTTTAAAATTGTGTACCCGTTTTTACATAAATGTTTGCTTTATTTAATCAATATACACACAAGATATTATACTTATAATAATTAGTATTGTGGTTATTTTGTTAAACTGTATATGGTTTTTAATCCAAATTTTGATTTTTTAATAAATTATTTTCAATAAGTTATTTTCATGAAGAAAGGAATTTTACAACATGAAATTTATTAAAATTTATTGATAATTTTTTATTCTTGACTGCCGCGGGAATCGAAACCAGGTTTTCTGGGACAGGTTGCCCTTACGTTTCAATTAAAACCACTCAATCTCTTCAGAGGGTATTGCCCTTTCACACTAACAGCCATTGACGATTGCTGGCAGTCAATAGTCAAACATCAATCTTTATACCAAATTGTATTTAACCTTTGGTAGATCGAAATTTGCTTTGGATGATTATCTATTTGAATTGATCAGTCTTATACATTTTTAATTATTACTTATTTAATTATTAAAAAAAATCCCGCATAATTGAGGTAATCACGGTTAATCGGTTGTAATAAAAAAAATCTTTCTTTCGTTATCGATTCCGGATAATCGATGTTCCAGGATAATTGAATCACGGATAATCGAAGCAAAACTGTACTAAACTTGAGGGTAGGGATGGGCAAATTGAAAAATTATATCGATATATTTCGAATCGATATTTTTTAAGATATATCGAACGTTTTTTGCTGAAACTATTACCAAATTTAAAATTTAATATACCTTTGTACATACACACATACATATTTATGAACAAACATAATATATGTTATTACATTGTTACTTTCACAACATTTCAAAAAATTAATAAGAACAAAAATTTCAATCAAAACAAAAAATTCAATTAGAACAAAAAAAAGGGAAGAATACAAGAAAACCATATGAAATCTAAAAAAAAAGTATATTACGAAAATTGGAATTGAATGGAAGTTGTTGAAAAATTTGACAGCGGTTAAAATAAAACAACCCAAGAACTCAAATTCAATGTTTTATTTTGTTTGCTTAATACCCTTTGTACACTTGCATACATTTCGGAGGAACGCATGGAAGATGTTGAAAATGTGAAATAAGCGTTCACACTTGAAACATCTAACATCTACCATTAATAAAAAATGTCACCATTTCTGAAAACAAAACTTTTATTTTTTTAAATACTTTTTTTCTACAAAAGTGCCAACATTTTAAAAGATAACACTAAAATGTATTTCTCATTCATTTTGTTTAATAATTTTAGCAAAATTAAGCAAAATAAGGCTTACAAAAAAGGAAAAACTTGAGAAATGGTAACGCTGCTTTCAAATCAACTTCCATTTTGTCAGTGATGCCACAATAATAATAGAATTTATTGCCACTTTTCTAGTGATGACACTAAAAGAATCGAAAAATGTAAAAGGGAACAAAATGAGATAGTAACATTCTGTAAAGATGTTGAAAAATTTTGATTTTTAGCCCTATGTATTTCTTATGGGAAAATTCCAACATCTTCGCTAATTAATGTTAAATGTTAAATGTTGACAAGTGTGAAAAGGCTATAAATTTCTGTAAGACAAAGTTTGTTTTTTTATATATAACTACAAGTTATAATGATTATTTCGGTAGACAAAGTAACTTACTCCTCAACCAAGTCGAACGCTACCGCTTCTGTTACACTTCTGTTGTACTTGCGTTATTACATCTACTTAACTTGTTGAAGAGGGTAGAACAAATATTTTATATTTTACTGCTCCCCTTTTGATTTATTGGCCAATCAAAATGCGTTTACCAAATCAGTTGCTTTGTGTTGTCATTTAGGGAAAATGGGATTACTTCAACCCAATTAATCAACAGTAGTAAATAAGTAAATAAGTCATGGAAGTACCAACTTACCTTACGATTTGAATTGCACCCCAAAAGCACCAACTTTAACTAGAAATGTTTTTGATTGTTTTAGTTAAACCAGTAATCATCAGATATGGACATCAGGAGCACTCTCTGTTTTATGTGCTCTCCTGTCAATCTGCTTCTTGTATCCGGCACTGCTTCTTACAAATGCCAATCATTATAGATCTTCATATTAGTGTAAAAAACATATGATGCATGCAGTGGTGCCAATTCTTAAAAAAACATATTGTTTGAAAAACGGCTAAAATTTAGAGTTTTTAATGAAGACTGACTTTTAAAAATATCGAATTCGAAAGTCGTATTTCAATATCGATATATCGGTATTTTAAATATCGGCGATATATATCGATTATTTTTATTTAATTATCGATATTTTGATATATCGATATTTTTTGAACATTCCTACTTGAGGGAATTGTACATTTCGAATGAACAAATCTCTTACATAGGAAAGTTTCAGACCTAAAATGCTAAATTAAGAACAAATAAATAAAATTCCCTTTCGTTGTGCCAATAATTTTACCCAACAATTTAATATGCGTTCAAGCTGAAGTTTATTCTTGACTCAAGTCGTCTTTCTGAGTCGATCTATCGATGTCCGTCCGTCCGGCTGGCTGGTTGACTGTCCATGTAAACTATTTGCGCAAATTATGTGATGAACTTTGGTACATCGATTCTAATTGTCACAAGGGCCAAGTCCATTAAAAATAGTGAGAATTGGTCTATAATTTCACATAAACCCCATACAAGCGTCTTTGGAAAATAAAGTATTTGTGCCCATAAACAATCTAATCATGTTTGTATTTAAATTAAATTTGGTCCATACTTTTTTGATTGCAATTAAAATCATTTTACCAAATTTTATTGGAATCGACCCACATTCGAATAAAGCTACAATACAAATACTTTCCTATAAATGTTGGTATTGACATACAATTAGCATCAATAACTTTTAAGATAACTACTTTGTCATGACAAAATGCTGAGCTGGTTGGTCCAAAACTACTCAGAAGTCCCGTATGCCCCACATCCTAAAACCACTGCGAGTGGGCTAGTTAGCGGCAAGCTGGTCTGTCAATTAGAAAGTTGTAGGTTTAATTCCCGACTTTGTTCTATTCCCTGGAAAAACTAAGTTGAAAAACAAAACAAAAATATATAAAAATGTTTCAACAACAACCCCTCTCAAGAAGCATTATTTTGCATCAAAATTTTCATAAAGCCAATGCAAATTATGACTTATGCCTGATAAGCCTCCTCCAAAGGCTATGGAAGTCAGCCCCTTATAAATCATAGCAATTGAGTTTTTGTACTCCACCACATAAAAAAAAGTTAGGTAAAAGCGAATGGTGAATGTCAAACAACAAAAAATTTATATGCGACGCCAAACTGTTAACAAAATAGGATGAAACGTTAAACGCTAAATGGCAGATAAACAAGGACGGTCAGACTGACCCTTAAGAAAGTTTGCAGTAACGCGGCAACTGTTTCTTCACCCAGAGCAGTTTAACGCATGTATTTTCTATATGGTAATATTCTCTTAACATTAGGATTGTGGGAAACTATCCGAATTAGGTGATATTTTTACTGTCATGTAGAAAGCGTGGGTAATTTTTTAAGGTGTAGATCAGGTGTAATTCAAAATTCTTTAATTTTATCACAAATGATATACATACAGATCTGATTTCAGTGACAATACTTATACCGTTTAAGATAGTGTTAGTCAGAAAAATGAACAGTCTTCCTTACCAACGTCAGAGTTTCTTTTGAAGAAAAGATTTCCGTCGTTAAAAAGAAGGTTTGCAAAAGCTTATGCAATGTTTATAGAACACGAGCGCCATACTCGTCCGTTCAAATTACATTTAAAACAAAAACAAATTTGGAAATTTTGTTTTGGTTTTAAAAATAATTTGAACGGACGAGTATGGTGATCGTGTTCTATAAACCACACCTTAGTTATAACGAACAGCGCTTGATGGACTCTTAGATTTTCAGAACTTGGTTGATAAATGAAAAATGTTTACAAACGGCGACCACGACTACGACCCTTTCTACGCGTAGAATCAGAGGCAATGGGGGAAACATCTTCAATGCGGCCAATCTTCATGGAAGAACGGGTCAAAGCACGGACAGCAGTTTGCACACCGGGTCCAGGTGTGTTTGTGTTGCTGCCACCGTTAGCATGAAATATAATGTGCAAGGCAGTTATGCCCAAAATTTTGCACTTTTCAGCAACAGCTTGAGGAGAAGCTTCGTTACGGATAGCCTTTATTTTCGTGCCACGAGTGACGTGGGCAATTGTTTTACGGCCAGGCAAATCAGTTGCATTAAAGAATATTTTGTTGAAACTGGCATAGATACATGGACTTCTTCTTTTTGAGCTTACGGTTTTCTAGAAGCCAGTTTGATTTAACTGCTTTATTAAAATAAAGGGTGTTTTTTTAAGCTAGATAGAACTTTAAATTGTAAAAAGTAACACAAAAAATTAAATTTTGATGAAATATTTTTTTTATCGTTTCAGTATACTCTGACAAATCATCATGAATAGACTCACGCTTGAACAACACTACGAAATTATCCAAATTTACTTTGAAAATCAGTCGTCGATTCGCGCAACTTATAGACGACTTCGTCGCAAAATTGTGTTCAGCGATGAGGCGCATTTTTGGCTTAAAGGGTTTGTTAATAAGCAAAATTGCCGCATATGGAGCGAGACCAATCCACAAGAGACCCTACAGACTCCATTACATCCAGAAAAATTCACCGTTTGGTGCGGTTTTCACGCTGGTGGCATCATCGGACCTTATTTCTTCAAAAATGAGGCCGGAGCTCGCGTTACGGTCAATGGAGATCGTTACCGCACCATGATCAATGATTTTTTTTTTGAAAATATGGATGACATTGATCCGGCGGAGATGTGGTTTCAACACGATGGCGCTACGTGCCATACGGCGAACGCAACCATCGACTTATTGAAATCAAAATTTGGCGATAAGTTGATTTCGAGAAATGGACCTGTCAATTGGCCTCCAAGGTCGTGCGATTTGACACCTCTCGATTATTTCCTGTGGGGCTACGTGAAGTCACTGGTTTATGCTGATAAACCAGCAACAATTGACGCCTTGGAAACCAGCATTGTTCGTGTTATTCGCTTCGTCAAGAACAGCCGCGGTGCCCATATGCCCGAAATCATTTTCAAATGTTAATGTCACGTATTGATCTTTCGAATAAAAAAAAATTTTGATTACAATTTAATTTTTTGTGTTATTTTTTACAATTTCAAGTTCTATCGGGCTTAAAAAAACACCCTTTATAAACCAATTGCGTGAACCGGATTTTAAAATAAGATTGAAATTAGTGGTTTTGCCTGGGCCCGGCCAGGACCACTGATTAAGTGGGCCGACTATGGGCATTTGCGGAGGGTGGAACTACTATTAGGAATTTGCTAATTTTTTGAAGGCTCGAGGATGAGGGGCACGGGGGCAGGGGTCTACCTTGAGGATCTAGATATTAGAACACCATATAAGCTTCCTGACGACTGCAGTGTATTAAAGGCGGAGGTTCTAGGGATTTTGAAGGCCGCAGAATTGATCAATCAATTTCTGGGGTTTCGGAGGTCGCTATATATGTGGACAGCCTCAAGCTGTTAGGGTCTTGATGGGTTTTTTTGTGAATTCCAAGCTAGTGGATGATTGAAGAAGAATTCTAAGGGGAATCTGAGCCGAGTATGTAGAGAGGCTATGCTGGGTACTGGTTCGCTGCAACATCACCGGTAATGAAATGGCCGATGAGTTGGCGAGACTAAGCTTGGAAATGGAGGATTCTGACTAGGAAGAGACAGTTAGACCTTCAATAGGGCTTATTTGGGGAAGATTAGATAATGGATTATAAACGAGACTAAACGGACCTAGAGGAATATATCGGATTGCATAGTATCACGGACGTCATAGGCAGTGCTTAAGAAGAGCGATTTTAATCGGGGTTTTAAGTTTCGGCAATTTAATCCCAATCCAAATAAGAATGTATGCTGAAAAAAAGAATGCAGGTTTAAAACTATTTTGTAAGAATTATTAAATAAAAATTGGGTTAGTTTTCGTTATTTTTTGGGTAATTTTTCGTTTAGGCGATTTTTCACATATTGCTTTGTGCGATTTTGCTTAGGGTCAATTTGCTGGCAGCTCATTATTAAACGCCACTGCATGATAGGCAGGATAGCGGTGTTGCTAGGATCTGGCTCGTCGGATTAATGTAGGTTGTGCAAGGCAACAGAGGAGATAGAGAATGTTGAGCACATTCTGTGTCACTGTCCTAGGCTACAGAACAGCAGGCTGAGATAGCTGAGTAGAAGGTTCATTAGCGAATTGAATAATGTCTCGGGCTCTGGGCTCGATAATCTGGCGGCACTCGTGATAAGCATGACCTCGCTATATAGCAGGCAGCTGAGGGCTGTGCATAAGTAGGTTTAATGTGTTTAATAGAGTTGCTTTTCCTCCTTCTCCGATATTAAATTTCACTTTTTCTTATTATTTCACTCGTTCTTTACTTCTTTATTTTATTCTTTATCTCCTTTTTTACTGAAGGCGTCCCAATGGACCATACTGGTCTCTGGGTAAGGGTGTGGCTTCACTCGAGCCTCTCTACCTAACCTAACTTGAACAGAATTATATATTTTCTTAAGTTCTATTATTTCAGACAAAATTACTGTGTTAAATTAATATCTGAATAATTTAATTTAACGACTTTTCGCATTTAAGTTCTGTGTCTTAAACTAATTTTGCAAATTTAAAAGTAAAAAACTAAATTAATTGAATTTAAATTTAACCTTGATAATGAACTAGCAACGTTTAATAATATTTATGAAGCTATTACATTAAACGAAATGTATAACTGTTAAAATAATACAATTAAATTTGCATAAAAGTAGCCAACAAACAAATACAAACTTATTCAATTACATGTTCAGCATAATTAATAGCCAACTTCATTATTTATAATACCGCAATTAAATACAAAATTTTAGGTATAAAAGATTTAAACACACCGGCAATCATTAACAATTACAAATTGTACAACAACTTAAACAAATCAAACTTTAACAAAATGTTTAAATTCGTAAGTTTTTTATTAGTCCTTTTGTTAAAAGCTTTTTATTATGTCTTATTAACGTTTTTATTTTCTCCATTTAGATCGCTGTTTGCTTCTTCGCTTTGTTGGCTGTTGCTGCCGCTAAACCCGGTCTGGTAGCTCCTTTGGCTTACTCTGCTCCCATTGCTGCTGCCTACACCTCTCCTTTGGCCTACTCTGCTCCTTTCACTTATTCTGCTGCCCCAGCCGCCGCTGTTGTTGGTCATGCTTCTTACGTAGCTCCTTATGCCTCCAGCTACAATGCTCATCATGTTACACACTCTGCTGCCTTCCCTGCCGCTTATGCTGCTGCTCCAGTTGTCGCTGCTGCTCCAGCTGCTTATGCCGCTGCTCCTGTTGTAGGTGCTGCTTATACTGCTCCTCTTGCCACTCCCTTCGCTGCCCCCGTTTTCTTTAAGAAGTAGATCAGAGAATTTTGAATTTAAAAAAAAAAAAAAATTAAATTAATTAACTACGAAAGACTGAAATTATTGTGTGTTTTTCTTTTATTTCCAACCAAAATTAATAGATCAAGATTTTAGATCAATAAATTTCTTTAAATGCAAATTACAACTTTTGCGTATTGTATTGCTTAAAATATACTTGAAATGCTATTGTTAATAGCTGTAATTTTAAATTATTTATCGTGTTTTGACTATCAGCCAAGTTTTAATACAGTACTCGTTGGAATTCCTTTTTATTTGGCATAACTAAAGTTCTAGTAGATGAGAATAAGTTTGCGAAATATTTTTATGATGTTTATTTGTCGAGTTACGGGGTGGTAAAGTGTTGCCGTTTAAAAAAAATGTTTTTTTAATTATTATTTCAAACTAAAAACTAATCAAACGAAAAAAAAATTTGGTGATTTTTATAGAAAATCGATTGATCTTTAAATAAAAAGAAATTCCAACCAATTATAGTGGGGAATGTAAGAAGAGATAAACTCACTGTTTATTGTTGATGTTTTTGTTTTTGTTTAAACTTTGATATTGTGACAAGTAAACCGTTGCTTATAATTCTTATTCGCTTAACAGTTTTAGCTTTTAAATATCTTTAGTTTTTCTAAAATCTTTGGATGAAGTTTCCTGACGATCTGGCCTAAGCAACCAGTGAGATGCGCATAGGAATAGCTTATCCCTTCAACAATAAATTTCAGTGTTTTTATCAAGAATAAAAATTGGGAATTAAGCTCGACTAACAAAACCTTTTAAATTAAAATTTTGTGTTCCCAAAAATTACTTTGATAAAAAAAATCTTTTGAAAAAAAAAAATTTCATCTGCAAAACCGGAAATGACCAATTTAAATCAAAATTTTTCTAACTTAGTTTAATTTTTTTTATTTTTTAATCAAAATTGGCCCTAAGTGTCCTTATCATATTGTAAAAGTTTTATTATGGGACCTCTATTAGTTTAAGAGTTATGCAAATTTCTTTACACTCGTACATGTGGTTATTACAATGTTGTTCCGTAATTGAAATTTTTCTAACTTCCACCTAATTTTTGCTATTATTTTTACCGAAATTAGCATTCGTTGTAAATCTAATACATACTATGTGCTCTTCATTTCCAACGAACACGAAGTCAAACCTTTAATATGAAATGACTTTAGCATTTGACATCAAGCACAATTCTCAAACGTTTTTCAATTGTTTGATTTTACCAATTATATTCAAATTGATAACGATTTGAAAATAAACCTTTGACATTAAATAATTTATCAATTTGATGTCAAATTGGTATTAAATGTTAAATTCAAATCAAAACTAAACTTGGCAATACTGAAGCCAAAAATAAATGTAAACATTAAAAATGGCGATTAAAGTTAAATGTTTACTTCGTGGTTAAATGTGTTTTACAAGTGAACAATTTATTTCGTGTGAAAAATAAAAATTATTTGTGAGTAATTACAATGAGTATGAATACGAATTAAAAAAAAATATTGCGGTGCTTCAATCCACAAAATAAAAGGGTGCCAATTATTTCGTCTTTGCAAGAATTAAAGGACGGAAAAACATTATTTCATATTTTATTATTTAAATAAATTTATTAAAATAAATAATGAATTTAAATTAAAAAAATTAAATATTTTTATTTATGTTCCACATTATATTATAATCCACATTTGAAAAACATTTGAGAATTACGTTTGAAAGCAAGTTGAAAATAAAGGCATTTTTCAATTTAAAAATAATTTCCCCTTTTTATTGAGAATGCTATGGTTTTCAAATGATTTTCAAATCATTTTCAAACGTTTGTCGTTTGAGAAAACGTTTGATTTCAAATCATTTTCAATTTGAAATCAAGCCACCGTGTTTATTGGGATTAGTTTAAAACCACTCATACATACGTATAGGCTGTGCATATAAAAAACACAAAATAAACCAAACTATAACGATTATATCAGTGATGCAAACTTGGTTTAATTTTAAATTTATGCGATTTTTAAATTAACGATTTTTTTAAATTTTTACGGTTTTTGAAATTTTAGATATATATAATATATAATAATGGCTTAAGTTGACATAAGTGCTTTTTCATTTAATAACATATTCTTATCTCTTCTTCAAGATCTATCACCCAGTTAAATTTCAATTAACAAAAATCATTATTAATAAAACTATACGGCTTTATATTTTAACTTAAGTCTTTTTGGAAAATAATACATAAGCCATAAAATCTTAACTCAACTTAATTTTTTTTTTAAGTAACTACAATATTCAAATATTTGAGCACTGAAACTGATATCGGTGGCATTTTGCCAAAACATCTTAAGTCGAGAAAAGATAGCAAAAAAGTTTTTATGAAAAAAACATTTTTATCAAATAATAAAATAAACCAAAAAAAAAAAAAATTCTTTCGTATGATTAACAACATTTATTTTAAAACTTTTTTAATTCGACTTAAGATGTTGTGTGAAAATGCCACAGATATACACTTAAGTTCAATAACTAACAGCCCATTCAAATTATTTCTCATAAAAAACTTTATACTTCACTAAGCTTTTTTCGCATTTTTTAAGTTAAGCCTGGTACTCTGTTCAACATTTCACGTGAAATGCTGTCAAAATGCATATGAAAAAAACTTGTGCGGAATATCTACGAAATAATGTTGATGGAGTTGTACTCTGTTTATTTTGTGAAAAAGTTCCGAAATGTTTCTGGCAACATTTTTTTTACAACTGCGAAATAATGTAAGCTGCCTTTATTTCACGTGGAATTTTAAGCAAAAGCAAAAAATATGAACTTAATATTAAAAAAGAAATAAAAAATTAAAATAACACAATCGGTAACAGTTTTTTTTATCCATATTTACTTTTTTTTATTAAATTTTTTATTAAAAAAAAATAATTTTAGTAAAATACATGTGGCGTTTGTTTACATACACGAAACAATGTAGCATACTTTGAAGGAATAAAAACGTCGAATTGTACAAACTCGCAAGATTGGTAACATTGATAAATGCCAAAATTTTCGTGTGGAATAATCTATGTTGCTCAACATTTTTCACAAATTTGAACAGAGTACTAGGCTTTAATCTAAAGCACTTATATCGACTTACTATCAAAAAAAAAAAAATATTTTGGCTTTCAATATGGTAGCTTAAGTTCACTTTATTTTTTTGCCAATGGATTTTTTCATAACATGTTTTCTAAAAAAACAACGAATATTAACTAATAAAAGGCTTTTTATTTTATAAAATTACCAGTTTTGTTTTAAATAAATGTGTATCTTTATCTGTGGCTAAAATTTTGTATAAAAATCAAACACAATTTATTTTAGACAAAACCCTTATGGCCAATTTTCAGGATTGATATTATGTTTAAAATCGTTTTAAATACAAAATTCTCTTCTTCACTAAATAAATACTTAAATGAAACTTAATTCACCGATGTGGTACACTTAATTTCAACTTAAGTTTCCATTGTAATATTTTAGCAAGGTGGCCTCAATATCACAACAATACAACAACAACAGGCAAAGCTATAACAATCACCTGTGTTTTGAGACCACCTTGTAAATAATTATACTTTTTTATGATATTTTTTTGTATTTAGTAGTGCTACCATACTTTTATCTTATTTAAATAAGACTTTTCAAATAAAACTCAAAAAACCAATCTGTATTTTAATACGATTTAAGTTTTTTTGAAAATTAACTTAATTTTGATTTAAAAACTATTCTGAAAATTGGGCATTAATATCACAAAACACGAAATTTCGAATTAAGCCATTATCAATTATTGCCAGATATCATCTAGTTAAAAACAGTGCAAAGCTTTGAGACATATTTTCACTACTAATACATTTTCTTAGCGAGGGTTTTAGTTATAGCAAAAATAAGCTTAAATTGTAGGAGTAGCAGAGTTTTTAAATTTCTTTTGATACTACTATATTTACAATGAAGAAGCAGTAGTTATAGTAATACTCTAAAGTTTAAAGCATATAACCAATAGAAACAGCAGAAATAACCCAGTAAAAACTTCGCCTACAAAATAATGTGTTAAGTAATCAGAAAAACTTAAAAGCACTACTTACAATTATACTGAAAGAACCAATGAATTTTACAAGGGATGTCCCAAAATGAACGCATTAAAAAGTAAGTCATTATTTTTTTACCTACATACATCCAGAAATAAGTAGTTATATAAGTTGTTATAGATGCAGTAATAGAAGAAAGCTACTAAATAATGAGTGAGAGAAGCTATTCATTTTGAAAAAGTAAGCGAAGTTTTTACTGGGAAGGTAACATTAGAATCAGATTTCAAGTAGCATTAGATGTAGCAATAAAGTAGCAACGTAACAAATCAAAAACAAGAAATTATTTTAATCGCAATCCCTTGTAAAAGTTAAGATTATCTAATACTGAGAATTTTTTTTTTACTTAAACGCCAAATTTAACAACAACAAAAGCAATACATAACAGGTTTTTTTAACATTCGGTCATGTTCTGACAATCGCACGATTTATTTTATGGTGTTCTGAAACTCTTTGCTCTTTTAAGTCGCCAAACTTCTTGCGTTTGCAGTTTACAGAACACCTTTTATGCGATTTCTAGTCAAAATCGCAAATGTTAAGCGTTTTTTGGAGCATGCGCGATGGATGATGAATTTGTTTTTTGACTATTTTATTGCTACTTAAAAAACTACTTTTTGCCATCTACTAAAGGCCGTTACACACTTTCCCACAAAGTCTTACGTTTTTTTCAAAAATCCTTCCCTGATGTAATAATTCTTTAAACATTTTTAAAAAACAATAATAACTTATCATGACAGGGTTGCATTTTCGTTAATTACTAAAGACTTTGTGGGATAGTGTATATCGGCCTTTAACAACTTTTTTTTTACTAAAATTTAAATTTTAGAAGTATTAAAAAAAAAAATTAGCTACAAAGGAAAAAATAGCAAATTATTTAATTTTTGATATTCTACTTTTTCGATCGTTAATAAGCCATGCTCTGGAAATTGAATTCGAGTGAAATTATAATCGAACAAATTTTTAAAACTATCCTATGATCAAAGTATATAACAAAGTTTTCTTTTAAATGCGTCATACTTTAAGGACCACTTATCTTTACTCTTTAAATAAGGAAAAACTACGAAAATTAAAAAAAAAATGGATTAAATATCTCCATCGATTGCGATTTCACTCGAATTGGATTTTCAGAAAGAACATGACCGTATGTTGCATTATTATTGCTTCATTTCTAATTTAATTCTTTCAACATTCAGCACTAGTAATAATAACACTGTGCATGAAATTGACACTTTTTTTTGAGACAAGCTGGGCACCTGTCGTTTTGACCTTATTCGGGGTACGCTTAATCCAGTGTTGCTCGCCGTTTTTTTAGATTGGCTATGGTTTTCAGATATACCGTAGGATGCTCCTAGATGGGTCTTTAATCTTAATCATTTATTTTAAACATACCTACCTACCCGCTATCTCCATTCTTTAAGGGCGCTCCCATACAAAATGTCTAAAATGTCTAAACGACTGCTCATATTAAAAAGGAAATTTTATTGCGGAATTTCGGTTTTCAATAAACTAAACCGTTTTTGAATTACGCGAATATATGTTGTGAAACCTCCTTCATTTTCGAAATAACGGTATATCTCGAAAACAAGAGCTTACCTAAAAAAAACGGTGGGCACCATTGGATTCTGCGTACCCGAATTATGCTAAAACGCCATGTGCCCGGCTTGTCTAAAAAAATTGTCAATTTCGAGGACAGTGTAACTAGATAACTACAAAATATTTAAATGCTATTGCTACTGCTATAGAATAGTTGTGAAAACAGTAGTTCTAGTTATGGCAACAAAATCATTAGCAGTTGTACATCTTAAGCCATGCTGTACGCAACACAAGTTGTGCTCAAATGACAAAGCTTTCTAAAAAAAAAATTAAATTTTTTTATAAAATCAATCTCTGAATGCTAAACGTCAGATATGGCACCTGTTTACAGTTAATTTTATTAAGGCTCAAAATATTATGTAGCAACCTATATTTTATATAATCAAATGTTTTTTTATAAATACCTTTAACATTCAGAAAATCCCTAACACCTAAACACTTACAATAAATACATACCTACTTGAGAACCGTTTTTAACGTAAAAAGAGAGACTCACCTTGCTTTAAAACCCTAAATATAAAACAACAATACGATGCACTTAAACTATAGCACATGCCCAGCATAATGAATAACTAAAAACTTAAACTCAATGTAAGTAGTATAAAAGACATTTAACGCAACACTATCAGCAACAATTGCACATTGTCAATCCAACCAAACAAGTCAAATCGAAACAAAATGTTTAAATTCGTAAGTGTAAAGAGTCTTTATTTTATCAACTTAACAACTATTTTATTAAAATAAAATCATTTTGGTTTTAGATCGCTGTCTGCTTCTTCGCTTTGTTGGCTGTTACCGCCGCTAAGCCCGCTTGGATAGCTCCTTCGGCTTACTCTGCTCCCTTGGCTTATTCTGCTCCTTTGACTTATGCTACTGCTCCAGCCGCCGCTGTTGTTGGTCATGCTTCTTACGTAGCTCCTTATGCCTCCAGCTACAATGCCCATCATGTTGCTCACTCCGCTGCCTTCCCTGCCGCTTATGCTGCTGCTCCAGTTGTAGCTGCTGCCCCTGCTGCTTACGCCGCTGCTCCCGTTGTAAGTGCTGCTTATGCTGCTCCTTTTGCTAGCCCCTTTGCCGCTCCCGTTTTATTGAAGAAGTAAATTAGAGAATCGAATTTTGAATAAAAAAAAGTTATTGTGATAGACTGAAAAATTTTTGTGTTTTTAATTTCATGAGCTGGAAATGTGGTTTTTTTCTGATGATGAAATGTTAATCCTTTTACGTTTTACGAGTATTTAATTTTTAGGCTCAGTAAAATTCTTCTTTCAAAATTGCGCATGCCCAGGGCTGCCAGATAAATGTGTGAGGAAATCGTCAATTTCCTGAGAAAAAATAAAAAAATCGTCTTTCACGTTTCGAAAAATCCTCAAAAAAAATCGGACAACTTAAAATTTAGTTTTTATTAAACAATTTTTGTTCGATTTTAATAAAAAAAAACATTCAAACAAAAACATAATTACTTCATACCCAAGCTAGCATTTTCAATCGTAGAAGATTCCTCACACGGGAAAAGCTGTGACACGACTGAGATTCTTCCATAGCGCAGCGAAAGACGATTCTTCAATCATTGTGGGAATCGTTTAAGACGTGGGTAAAGATTATCTATCGAGTCTTTCATGTCAAGACTCGTATGAGACTCATGTAGATATTATCCTACAACTCGTGAAATGTTCGTCGTATAATTGTTGAAAATATGATCTATACAGAGAGTCGTAAAAGGTTCATTTGATGATGGTTTGACGAAAGATAAGCAAAGTGTAACATTGTTGTTTTTGTACTCTGAAAATAATCATTTAAAGATTTTCTTAAGACTTGATACTACAGCCGTACCTAAACAAAAGCGGCCTCAACGCTTTGCAATTGGAAAAATCGATTTTGATAGCTCGTTTAATATTTAAGTTTGCCGCTATTGTTAATTTATAATGGAAATTTAGCTATTTTTTGATCAAACTAACGTTTTTATCTACTTTTTTATAATTTGTCAGTTTTATTAAACAAGAAAGCTATCACTACTGTTCGCGACACAACGTTGGCGCTCTGGCTAAGGTATGGCATATCAGCGTAAAAGCTAAGCGAAATAAAACTTTCCGCCTTCCGCTCTTGTTAAGGTACGGCTGTTAAACATTCCAAGATTAAAAAACGAACGTGTCAGAAAATGTTTTATTCAGACGTTGAACACTGAAAAAAATCGTTACTTTTTAGAAAAAAATCAGCAAATCGGCACTTTACTAATTCCGGAACAAAAAATCGTCAAATCTGGCAGCCCTGTTTGTTACAGACACTACAACAAGACCACACAAGTAGCGAAAAAACGATTTGCTTGTTGAAAAAGACGAAAACACATTATTTTCATGTTTAAAAAGTTAAATTGAGAACTCTTGCTTCTCATTTAGTTTATATTTTCAGTAACACATGTGTACATTAAGTTCTTAAAGTAAAAACTATATCGGAAAAAATGCTGGTGTTTTATAATTGAAATTTTGTAAGAGGTAAAACGTGTAAGTCAATCAATCATAATAAAATTCTCCTTCTAATTTCACTTTCAGAATATTTAAAGTACGAATTCAACTTAAATAAAATCAACTTTATAAATCTTGAATCAAGCGCATTTTTAGATTGATTCAATCTTAGTTTTACTTAAATCATTCTCATTTTCGGATTATTTCAAGTACGAATTTTGGATTGAATATGGATAAGTTAAGTATTTTGCGATTGAAAATCCGTACTTGAATCAATCATTCTGTACTTGATTCAAGAAAATCCGTACTTACCGTACTATTAATATCGCTTCGGATTGATTTGAGTACGGATGGATTGTGTTTTCTTTTGAGTGTATATTTAAGACGTTTTTATTTTCTAATTTCAAAAAGGAAACTTCTTACGCGTATCTTTTAATCTTCCAAGGGATATTCCTTTACTAAATACAGAGAATTACCTTAACGCTGCATATATATTTTTTTTTTTTCTGTAATGTTAATTCTGGTCTTTTGGTCATTCTATGTATATTCCAACTTGTGCTCCAGATGTTCGTTAAACATTTATTCTTTATTCCAAAAACGCGTTTTGAGTATCGATTCAATAAGCAAAAATCGGAGTGTGATGCCTTCGTTAAGGTTCCACCCATTTTACTCGCATTCGAATGAACTTCAATGTTTTTCAATAAAGGGAAAATTCTGCACATATTTGTTTATTAGACAAATGCATCTTAAAACGTTTCCTACTTCAGTATATATTTCAATACCGAAAAAATTTCGCAAATTTTTTCAGATCAAACCACATTTAAATTTAAGAAAAATTTTGTAACACGGTCTTGAAATTTAAAATTGCTGCTACACTCACAATATTCTGTACGTAAAATTAACTGAAATTGTAATATAAAACAAATGAAAGTTCAATTAAAAACCGGTCTACCTATTTTTCATTTATTTTTAACAAAAAGTTCATTTAATTTTTACTGTCAAAAATTCAACACCATATTCAGTAAAAACGATTAAATATTCAATTATTTATTAAAATTTTACTGTCAAAAAATTGACCCCATATTCAGTAAAAACAATTAAATATTCAGTTATTTTATTAAATTTTCGTTTACTCCACAAAAGAGCCGAATTTCTAAAAAATACCAGACAGACACCTGTCCGCTTGTTTTTCTTATAAGCGAGAGAGGGAGAATATTTTTATTTACTTACCCAGTTACACACGTTTGTTTTACTTTTGTTGTACTGACCACGTTGTTTACAGAAGAACTCTCAATTATAAGACACCAGCAGCATGACCGATATGGCTTCGCAATTATTTTACTTTTAAAATTTGATGTATTTAACTAAATTATTTTAACAAATAGAAAATGGGAATTGCTTACACAAAACAAGCAATTCATTTTTTATAGATAAGTAAAAATTAATTTTTGGTAGTAAAATTATATAAAATAACTGAATATTTAATTGTTTTTACTGAATATGGTGTTGAATTTTTGACAGTAAAATTTTATAAAATAACTGCATATTTATTTGTTTTTACGGAATATGTAGTTAATTTTTTGACAATTAATTTATATAAGATAACTGAATATTGATTTGTTTTTACGGAATTCGCGTTTGAATTTTTGACAGTAAAAATTAAATGAACTTTTCGTTGCTTTAAATTACATTTTTATTTACTTTAACATAAAGAAGAATTTAACTCAATCAACGGACAATATTAACTGCAACTGAAAATCCGTATTAATATGCACTTAGTTTTTTGAATAACTGCTAGAATCAGTTAAAAATAAATTTGCTTGGAATTTTAACGGCCTAATTTATAAAAAATAAAACCGGTTAATAAAGGGTTAATAAAACGGATTTTCATACAAAATCCGTTTAATAAACCCTTTATTAACATGTTTTATTTTTTATAAATAAGGCTGTAAATGTTTATTTATTTAAAAATGACTGAACGGAATATTTCTTAAATAAACTACAGTCCGTTACTGTAAAAATATTGTAAGTGTACATGCAGAAATTTATAACTCAAGTTTTTGTTAAAATCTACAAGCTAAAACTGCATTCAGATATACTTATTAAATTCAACAATAGCCCCTAAACTTAACCAGCTTATTGCCAAATAAGACTGCTTCAATCACTATTTTTAAACAACAAGAACATTTACTTTTCACACTAAATGCATTAATAAATTATTTTTAACTTTGGCCTTATCTGCAGTAAACGCCTACTCTGATAAAATGCCATCTAAATATGAATATACAGTGAAACCTCCCATAAGGGGCACCTACCATAATTGACCATATTTGTTTGATCCAAGCTGTTTATTAACTTTTTCATACACGATACTCTAACAACCGTACGCGAACACTAAATTAAATTTTTTTCCAAAATAACAGACAGAAGCGTTGTTGAAATACACCAACAAGAGTAGTATATTATTACAGTGATAAAAAGCACTATGAAAAGTGTTTTTGAGCCCATTAGAGTTTTCATCATTGTGATGTCAGCCTTAACATCATTTGGCAAAATTGTCATCAGGGGGGCTACTCTCTATTGCGACGCGAAAGAAAATTGTAGCAAATCTAGCGATTGGTACTCTTTAATGCGTTTGCGCATATGTCTTTCGTATCTTTTAATTTTTTTTTTTTCGTAAATCATCACTTTATTTTATTAAAATTTTCCAAATTCAAATATTTTTACACACTTTTGCATTTCATTACTTTAATTTTTATTGGCACTATTGCTTCATTTTCAGAAAGTTTTGCGAAAGTGATAAAGAGTACCCAGTTGTCATTTAGCTTTCGCATCGAAATTGTTTTCGCATCGCAATAGAGAGTAGACCCCCAGGTGAAATTATGTCATCAATGGTATGACACATCGGCATTACAGAAATGACGAATCGGAGTCGGCTTAAAAAAAATGTAATCAGTGTGATGCCTCATTAACATCAGAGAAAGGACTTATTAGGCTCAATTTAATGACAAACTGTCAATTATAAGGCACATCAGCATGGCCGATATGGTTTTTGTAATCATTCTACTTTGAAAATTTGATGTATTTAACTAAATAATTTAAGCAAGTAGAATATGGAAATTTTTGCTTCCTATTTTACTTTTTAAACATGAAAATAATGTTAATAATTCACAAAATGTGTCATTGTATTGATGTCACTGTAGTCATAGCATAGATGACGATAAAAATATGACAAACTTTTTACGAACGTCAACCGTCATTGGAGTGATGTCACTTTTTGCCTCATTGATGCCATTTGTTATAACATTGATGTAAAAAATTTTATGTTAGAGCATCATCAATATAATGATGCATATTTCTATAGCTGTAGTAGTAGTTCTTTTTGCAACACTGATTCATGTTTGTGTTAATTCCAATAAAAGTCGTCATTCCCCTGTTTACACAAAATATGATAAAGAAATTGCTGTTTACTTGGAAATGATGTTTGTTTATCTCATGTTGTCTGCTTTAAAACCACAGAATGGCTTTCGGAAAGCTGGACTCTGATCAACTATTTATAATCTTTCGAACTTTGATGTCGAAGATTATTTCCCATATCTAAAAAGACTGTTCGGACATTCAAATGGCTTTGACGAATTTTTAAAAGTAGATAAAAGCGTCTACACTGAAGAGGACTGTGTTGAAATATTAAATTCAAGCGCAGTCAAAACGCAGTTCAAGTCAGTCTACAGACTCTAAAGACGAGATATATATAGCAGAATCTGATTCCATAAATGCCTATGATGAAGCATTAAAACAAATTTCCCGTTAGAAGAATTTTTCAATTCAACACATCAAAGTTATTTTGAAAATAAACAGCGCAAATCAAACCGGTCTGGTCTATTCTAAATTAATTTTTTCAACCACAATAAGCTAGACTGCAATTGCTTTAATTAAATTTATCATTATAAAATATTGAAAGTAATAAATGTATACCTCATTTATAACCGAACAAAAACACTGTGATGGCGAGTGTCCGGTTATAGAAGGTTTCACTATAAACTATAAAAAAAACACTTTTCAATTTAACACAACCTTTAAACAACCTTCGTGTCCAGCATAACTAATGAATTTGAGTTTTTGGCTAAATAAACTTCCACACGTTTATCAAAAATTTGTATAAAAGACTTTTTCTGAACGACAATTATTAACAATTACAAATTGTCCATCCAAACAAACAACTCTAATTCAACCAAAAATGTTCAAATTCGTAAGTTTTAAGATTTTTTTAGAAAAATTTAAAATATTTTTCCGAAATAACGATTTACTTTTTTCTAATCTTTAGATCGCTGTCTACTTCTTCGCTTTGTTGGCTGTTGCCGCCGCTAAGCCCGCTTGGATAGCTCCTTCGGCTTACTCTGCTCCCTTGGCTTATTCTGCTCCTTTGACTTATGCTACTGCTCCAGCCGCCGCTGTTGTTGGGCATGCTTCTTACGTAGCTCCTTATGCCTCTAGCTACAATGCCCATCATATTGCTCACTCCGCTGCCTTCCCTGCCGCTTATGCTGCTGCTCCAGTTGTAGCTGCTGCCCCTGCTGCTTACGCCGCTGCTCCCGTTGTAAGTGCTGCTTATGCTGCTCCTTTTGCTAGCCCCTTTGCCGCTCCCGTATTGTTAAAGAAATAGATTAGAGAAAATAATTTGAAAGTAATAAATAAAAGCGTGATAGACTAAAAAAAATTTATTGTGTTTTATATTTTTTTGATCTGTTTTGGATTCAAGTAAATTTTATTAAAATTAAGCTTTACAAATACTACCTTGCTGTAAGGAACAATTACAAAGGTAGTTTCAAACTTTTCTAAAATAAATTTTCTCAAATTTGACAAAAAAAAAACAAAACTGGAAAAAAGTTTCTTATTTCCTGCAGACAAGCGTAGAGCTTCGCGGGGATTAGCTTAGGGAATAAAAAAAAAAAATTAAAAAAAAAAAATGTAAAGTAAAGGCCTGCATAAATATTTTTGAAAATCAAACACACAACAAAAATAAAATGTGTGGATAAGTTAAGTATTTCGCGATTGAAAATCCATCGTACTTGAATCAATCATTCTGAACTTGATTCAAGAAAATTCGTAAGCACCGTACTATTAATACCGCTTCGAATTGATTTGAGTATGGATGGATGGATTTTTCTTTTGAGTTTAGTTAGTTTTAAAAAGTAAGCGGACATCTATGCGCTACGCAATAAGACATGCAGCGATGCAGTAAGGTGAATTCTATAACATTGAAAAAGCCACGACATTCACTTTCTACGAAGCAGGTTTTTAAATGAACATATTCAGGTATGTTCTAGGTTTCGACTCGAATTGAAAACGAAAAATTTTTTGAATCCGCATAATTCATAAATTGGTGTTCTTAAATCCGCATGTTTTTGTGTATTCGAAGTTTTTGTTCGAAAAAACTTTTGTTGATCGCTAATTTGCTAACCGCAGCATGATAGCAATGTTTAATATTTTTTAAAAATCGTGAATGCTGTAAAGAATCACAGGAAAAAATCATTTCTATCGCGAACATGGCTAAAATTTGAAATTGCTAAATGGGTTAAAAACACTAAGGCCCGTTTTCACGACTTAACGATAGCTAAATGTAGGAAGTTATCGAACAGATAATGAGTTTTTAATTATCACAAGTTCTCTTTAACCTAAAAGTGAAGGATAAGCTAAAGAGAGGAACGTTCTACCTTTAACTTTTGTCGTAAGGCTTAGATTTGAGATTGCCATATTATATTCACATATTTTTTATATATGGCAACTCCAATTATACGTATATTTTGTAAATGTAAAAAAAGTACGTAGTTGCCAGTTCGTATTTTTATTTTGGCAAAAATAATCGGTATTTTCTTTAGTATTGCCACTTTTTTAAAAATGTTAAGTTTATTTTATACAGAAGTTGTGAAAACGAAAAATAGTTGAAGGTAACTTTATTCCTCACTAGTGCTAAAGGTAGCGTTAACTATATCGAACTTTAAAGGTAAGTCGTGAAAACGGGCCTAAAGCCCTTATGACACTACATTTTTAATGCATTGTTCAAGTTTTGGTGAGCAGTACAAATATAATGTAATACAAAAATTTACCAAGTGCAAAGAGTTAAGCTGTATTAAGATAAATGGCATACCGTCAAAAATTTTACTAAAGTTATCGATAAAAAATGAAGTTATGTCAAAAAAAATGTAAAATTGTTTAACTTAAAATTGACATTTCCAGCTTGAAATATTAAAAGTGTTGCTGAATCAGCGGTTTATGGGCAAATTCAGCGATTTACCGCTTTCTGTTTTTAGGTTTCTCATAAACAAAAAGTTGGCAACATTTAATAAAATAAACAAAACAGGGATGGCTAAGTTGTTTCAATTGTACTTTTTTGTTGATACTTTTTTTTGGTGTTTTTTATGAACATAAATAAAATTAATTTCAACTAAAAAAAATATTTTAGTACAATTAGGGTAAAAAAGTAAAAGTTTTAAAGTTTGTTGGTACAATTTTAAAAATTCTCAACGCCATCCCTGAAACAAAACCATAACAAGAGAAAAAAAAAAAACAAAAATCTTTATTTACATTACGTATAGTTAGCTCTTTCTAACATTTACTGTTTCTTTCTATCAATTCTATATCAATTAATGAATAAAAAATGTAGTGTCATAAGGGCTTAAGGCCCGTTTTCACGACTTAACGATAGCTAAATGTAGGAAGTTATCGAACAGATAATGAGTTTTTAATTATCACAAGTTCTCTTTAACCTTAAAGTGAAGAATAAGCTAAAGAGAGGAACGTTCTACCCTTAACTTTTGTCGTAAGGTTTAGATTTGAGATTGCCATATTATATTCACATATTTTTTATATATGGCAACTCCAATTATACGTATATTTTGTAAATGTAAAAAAAGTACGTAGTTGCCAGTTCGTATTTTTATTTTGTCAAAAATAATCGTTATTTTCTTTAGTATTGCCACTTTTTTAAAAATGTTAAGTTTATTTTATACAGAAGTTGTGAAAACGAAAAATAGTTGAAGGTAACTTTATTCCTCACTAGTGCTAAAGTTAGCTTTAACTATATCGAACTTTAAAGGTAAGTCGTGAAAACGGGCCTAAATGTCGGAAAATAAAAAAAAAAAAAACTGCAAACATAGCAAAAATTCGCGAAACTTTTTAATATTTCAAACCAGCCATAAAAATGATTAAAAATCCCTAAAACTAAAAGGAATGGCAAAAATTCGGTAAAAATTGCTAATTTCGCGGAAATTCCTAAAAATATGCTAACAGCGGTCAGATAGCAAAGTTTACTATTTATTATAAATCGTTAAAGCTGTAAATAATCAGAAAACTTACGGGAACAAATCGCTTCTATCGCGAACATGGCTTAAATTGGCGAAAAATTGCAACATTTTAAACAAACCCAAAAACTATTTTGAGATCGCTAAATTGATTAAAAAGAGCAAATTGTCCGAAAATAACATTAAAAGCGTTAAAAAATGAGCTATAATTACATCAAAATCAATGATAAAGTCGATTTTAAATTTAGGGTTAGTTAGGGCCTTTTGCATTTTCGATAACGATATATTTTTGAATAAATTGGATAAAGAAGATTTTAAGCTAAAAACAAAATTTATTTTTTTGTTAAAAATGTTATCACATATTAGAATAAAATTCGATTCGTTTTACTTTCACCAACCCATTACTCCTCTAATTGAAAACGAATAAAAACATGTGGATGTGAAATGCAGAACACCAAAAATGCTAAAGTAATCCAGTTTGGATTGGATTCGGATTCTAGAACACACCCGATTAAAGAATAACGGTAACAACAAAAAGTTCAGTGTTTTAAACTGATCGTAACGTTCACCAATTTCTATATGAGCTGAATTAAGCGCTTTCTGTGTCAAAAATAAAAAATTGAGCTTCAAGCGAAGCAGGTTTGTAAGGGAGAAATGTAAGAGTTTTGCTTACCATCTCGCTTACGGAAGGCATAAAGTTTATATGGTGAGTTCCCACTTTGAAGCAATACATTTTTGACACTAAAAGCGCTTTATTCAACGCATATAAAACTGGCGAACGTAGCTATCAGCTTAACACGCTGAATGTTTTTTACAGTTATTTTTTGGTAGTCTCCCTTACAAACCTGCTTCGTAGTAAGAGAATGCCGTGGCTCTAGAAATGTTATTTTTTTATAAAACTTGTTAAGAGTTCGTTCACTTACTTTACTGCATCTGCGTATGACTTATTACATAGCGCATAATAGTGCGCTTATTTTTTTAAATGTACCTTAAGTGCTTAGCAAAATGATAAAATTTTCTTTTGGGTTGCTTCAAAGTGGGAATTTGCCATATAAAATGCATGTCTTCCGTAAGCGATATGATAAGCGAAACTTTTACGTTTTTTCCTTACAAGTCTGCTTCGTTGGAAGCTCCATTTTTTATTGGGTTGTTATAAAGAAAAAAACCGGCAAAATTGGTGAAAATCCTAGAGATTTGCAAGTAGTTGTCTAAAAGTAAGATGAAAAACATTGTATATAATTTACTTATAAACGGAAACTGAATACAAAAACAGTTAAACTTTTAATTGAATTTTTTATGTTTCCTTAAAAATAATAAAACACATTAAATGTTCAGTCTTTCACATTTCTTCTTTATTCAAATTCGATGCTCTGATCTACTTTCTTAACAAAACATTGGCGGCGAAGGGAGTAGTTATAGGAGCGGCATAAGCAGCACCTACAACTGGAGCAGCGGCATATGCAGCAGGGGCTGCAGCTACAACTGGAACAGCAGCATAAGCGGCGGGGAAGGCAGCAGAGTGGGCAACATGATGGGCATTGTAGCTGGAGGCATAAGGAGCAACATGGCCAACAACTGCGGCGGCTGGAGCAGCAGCATAAGTCAAGGGAACAGAGTAAGCCGAAGGAGCTATCCAAGCGGGCTTAGCGACAACAACAGCCAACAAAGCGAAGAAGCACACATCGATCTATACAAAAAGAAATTTATGTTGAAAAATTGGTTGTTAGAGATTTTAAAATAAATTTTTAAACTTACGAATTTAAACATTTTCTTAAGGTTTCTGATTTGAGTTACAATTTAAAATTATTAAAGTTTTAGTTAAATTTGAAGACTTTTATAGCAACATTTTTAAGTATTTTTTTTTTTTTATTTCAATATTTTCATTATTTATGCTGATCATAGTCTTTAAATAATAAACTGGCCAGAGTAATTGAAAGAAATATTTAGACAAATAATTGAAATCGTTTATGCAAAAAGGGCCAACAACAAGTTGGATACTAATTTCTTAGTATGTGACAAAAAAAAATATATTAAATTTAGTGTTTGCGATATAGTGGGTAGTAAAATTATGTAGACAATGTTACTAAATTGGAAATCACTTTGGTAGCGAAATGGAAACTTAGGGATTAGTAAACTGGCTTTAGCCTTGGATAATATAAAATTTTAATCTAAACAAATTTTTCTATTGGAGAAAAAACTTCCAGGAATTCTCGAAAAAAAATTTGGAAATTTCCCATATTTTAAAACAGGAAAATTTTCGGAATTGCTCTCTAGGGTCTTTACCTTAATCTTAAGGTTTTTGATACTAAATGTACCAAGAGTGGGTTTTTAGCATCGAGTTTGATCTTAGCGGCAAACTAAAATTAATTAATCTCAGAATAAATTTAATTGAGTACTAATTCTGTGGTTTTCACGATTAATCGCGTAAGTCGGTTTTTACCGAAATTGAGATAATGATGTCAAAGTGCTACATTTTGCATTAGGTTTTTAAAGGTATGAAGCTTTTTAGAATATAATGTAGTATTATTAATTTTTTTCTGCTAAAAACAACTTAAGTTAACTGTTTAATAAAATATTTTGCTATTATAACGATTTATGTCGACATACAGCGCCAAAAATTGTAAAATTGCTGAATATGTTTCCAAATAAAAAGCATATGTGATGTTATGTTGTTATTTGTGCAAAAAATATGAAAGTATTTTTTGAAAATTTTTCTATTAATAATAACTTATATGTACATGTGCGTTTATTGTTGATTTCTTTAGTTGCAACAACAGCAGATGAGCGGTTTTTCTAATTTTAAGTCCATACATTGTGCTATAAGTATCAAAAACTCTGAATATGTCGCCAACTTGTGTGCTAAAAATAACAACGTTAGTCGTCATGTGTGATTAAAATGATAACATTTATTTTCACAAAAAAGAACTTATGTGGAGATATGATGTTATATTGCACACACTTAATGAGTCAATCAAACATATGCATTTTTAATCCTTTTACAGATTGTGATCCTGTGAGGATTTGTTCATGAAAACTATGTATAATACGTAGAAAGTCACTGTTAAGAGGATAGTAAAGAAAAAAGTTTAAAAAAGCATCTACAGAAGCCGCAATTGAAAAAAATAATTGTTTTTGCTCTCCTGAAAAGTTTGGTTTTTTAACTTACGCGATTATTCGTGAAAACCACAGAATTGTGTTTGCCGTTTTTAAGAGGTAGTTTAAACCACGCAGCATTGCCATGCTGAATAACAACAAGTGGCAACAACATATTTCAAAATGGCAACTTTTTATCAATCCACTTAGCATGAATTGTGAAATTATGAACTTGTAATTTCATTTTATAATAAGCGGAGTTGTCTTTCGATTGTGGTTTAAGCTTCACTGCTTGCATATCCATGCAAAGTATTAGACTCAACCCAGATTTAGCATTTTCAATATCGTTTTCTTTCTCGATTCTCATTTGCTCTATTTCATTTCTGGAATTTTCAAATTCATCCTGTGAGATATTTTTCGATTTGTATGACAAACGAATGTCGCATTGATCGTTTCGTGGTTTGAAAATGGAGTTATTACAAGTTTTTATTTACTTCATGAAATTTGGAAAAGAGACTGCCACAACATCATTATCTTCGTTCTCTTTGCATGCCTCGGAATAGAGAGCATCACCCTTATCGTGGTTGGCGAATTTAAAATACGACCAGGGTTGTTAGATGTGACGATTTTGCGTCATTTTGACGATTTTTTTGAGAAAATACAATAAAATGACGATTGACGATTTTTTTACATACTAAAAGTAATAGTGTTATGACTATTTTCTGGCATCAATAAAACACTTACAAGAAATATTTACAATTATATTGGGAACAGTCCAAAACGTAAAAATCATTTTTTCGAAATACAAAAATTATTAGAAATTAAACAAAAAAAAAAATTCTTCCCCCATCACAAACCAGGTGGCTTTCATTAAAAGCATTAGTAAATTGAATTCTACAATTATATGAATGCCATCGATATTGCCAGAAATATACACTAGAGCCCCGATTTGCGTCGGTCCTATTTGGTCCGCTTTTTAAAAATTGGTTAAATCCGCTTTGCGTTTTTATGATTTCGATTTGCGTCCTACACGATTGCATTTTTTCGCTGAAGTCATAATCACATGTGAAGAATTTTTCTATTTGTGTGTAAAAAGGCGACTTCCCATTTAATTCTGTTAGGTAAGTTATTCGGAGAATAGTTGCGTGTTGGGAAGTAAGAATTTGGTTCTTAATAAGAATTTGTTTACAAAAATGAGTGCAAAGAGAAGAAAATGCATTTGGTTGGAATTAAAATTTGACGTTATAAAACGTTTCAAGTCGAGTAGACAGACAGTTGATATAGACAGAACCCTTGGTTTAGCACCTTCAACAGTAAAAACAATTTGCAATTGTGAAAGCGCTAAAAATTAATCATTTAAAGATAGCTCGAGTTAATAGCAAATGAGATTGAATTTTTTATTTAATGTTTTTGTGAATATGGATAAATGAAATAAATATTTTTTTTTTATGTTTTTATGAAAATATGTTTGTTCTTATGTATTTCTTTTCAAATGATAAATATGTATATTTCAGCCCACTTGCTGAAACAAATAGAATAAAACTTAACCATATCACTTTCTTTACTATAAATAGAATTTCTTGCTAAAAATTTATATTTTTGAACCAATCAATGCAATAAATTGTCTCTAATTTGTAAATTTAAATGTTTGACGATTTTGGTTAATGTTCGTGACGATTTTGACGAATTTTGTTAAAACTTTTGACGATTTTTGAAGAAAAAAGCCTAACAAACCTAAATACGACTGCGACTGTTTGGTAAGAGATTAAAGGAAATAAGTTCACGTTCTCTTTAATCTATTACCAAACAGTCGCAGACGTATTTTAAATTTGCCAACCACGATAAGCGTTCATATATTTGTGTATAAGTCTACCTGGAAATGTAATTTGGCTATATATTGTCGACGATAATGTGATTCCAATTTTGGAACGTCTTCCAACCATTTTCGTAGAAAGCTAAGTCTTTTAATATATACATATGTATTTGTCCTTGGTTTGTTTCTCTCTTTGCTTGAGTTTTAAGAGTCTGTTGCTTTCAAGGATTCATTTGAGTGAAATGTAAGCCACTAGCAATCTGACCATTTTTTAAGTTATTCCTAATGTTGATAAAAACATTTTTGCACACACATTGAATACGATTTGTATTGTGCTTCAAAAAATAGTATTGTGTATTTGAACGTCTTGAGTTTTCCACTAAAGTACGCTGTTTTCTTGAGCACTCAATCAGGTTTATAACATAAAGTCTTTTTTGGTCCCACGTCATCTTCAGGAACATTTCAAAAATTTCCTTACGTAAGTCTTCAGCACGCATTTTTTCATTCTCTCGGCTTTTTATCACTCATAACTTTTCGTTTGGACATACCTTTATATGTTTTACCTTCCATACGATTATTAACTTTTAAACTTCCCACCAAGGCGAATTCATGTAAACGGTGGTGTCGATACTACAACAAGTAACAACACCAAAAACACAACAATGCATTTTTTTGTTGCTTTCGTTGATCCATATGTCAAAATCACAAGGAACTTTTGACATTTCTCTCTCTAATTAAGAAAAAAAAGTAGCACAGCTGTGTTTTTAACGCCACCTGAAAAATGAATTCGCCTTGCTTCTCACTCTCTAAATTTGTTTGAGACTTATTTTCACGACTTGAATTCATTTTAGTAATTATATTATTTAAACTTCACAGTTAGTAACTGTTTATAATTTATTACTTATTTGCACTTTTATTTTAACTTTGATTATTGTTAATGTTTCATACAGTTTTGTTTTATATAAAAATAGTCCATATTTTATAAAATCGCTTTTCCGAATGAAAATTAAAGCTAAATTTGAAAATATAATGCTAAAAATTCCAAGAATTACTGATGACATTTTTGAGTTTTCGAGCAAGTATGTCATACTAAAGTACATATTCATTCAGTGTTGTCGGACTTCTACACAATTTTTAAAGAAAACCATTTCATTATATTTAAAAAAAATGTGTATTTACGTCGTTTTGCATTTATCAAATAAACACACTTGTAGTTACGTCCCTTTGTTTTCTGTTAATAAAAGCGCCATTTTTGATGGCAGAAGTGTAAAATTTTGTCAAGACATGGCATTCGTAATAATCAATGAAAAACTCGATTTTGAAAATTTTTTTGTTACGCCTTTTTGCATTTTAACAAACGATATGTATAGTCATAAATAAATATACATAAGCATGCATAGACGTGCTTGAATGTACATATGTACATATATGCATTTATATGCACTTATGTTTTATTTATGTATAAGCACAAACATACACATGAATTTATGCATTAATTTGATATGTATGTATGTTTGATTTATTTGTATGTGGGAGTGCGATTGATTAAAATCTATAAATGACTTTCCTGGAGTGCAGCAACTTGAAATGCATGAATTAGTTGAAAACAAATATTAAATGCAATGTTGCATTAACACTTGAACATAAACGAACTAATTAGAAAAATATATATAAAATGGCAATTAAATTTGTTTAAAGAAAATTTTGTAAATAATTACATAATTGTCTTTTATTAATCGAAATAAAAAAATTATTAAAATACACAATTTATTTAAATTTTTATTTTTTTCCGGTTTTAAAGTTTAGTAACCAATTAAGCCAAGTTTTCTTCGTTGAAAAGTAATCACCTTGTGTTTTGCAATACAATTTATGCTGATTTTAGAGTCTTTAAGGCGAATTCAATTATTTTATTAAATTTATCAGCACAAAATCGATTTTACAAAAATATACTTTTGTAGTTCGACGTGTCTCTCTCTCTGAAAGAAATTTTGTGATCCCGTCTTAAGAGGCCTTCTGTGCTCATTTTGGTTTGGTATTTTATTATGGGAACAGGGTGGATCATAAGTAATGTTATGATTTATTCAATGAATAACTTTTTTTTATCAGATTTTATCAAATGTTAGCTAAAGTTTTTTTAAGTTTGGAAATATGCATAACAAATATGATTTTTCAATGAACTGTGTGTGGGTTTTTAATTGAAGTTTTTGATATTTTAATTAGGCTTAAGTTCATTAAATTATTTTTAATGAAGGAAGGAGTTTACAACATGAAATGAATTGAAAAATGTTTGATCATTTTTCTTGACTGAACACGGGATTGAACTCGGGTAAAATTTACTAGTTTCGAGAACAACCACATTCTCCTTATCAGAATTCCTTTCCGCTCTACCGTTTGCACCACTACGGCGCCTGCCAGTCTATAGTCAAACATCAATCCTAGAGCGTACCACCTAACAAACAACCACCCCTCTAATGTAAAGTATTTTTACAAGACGGTTTCAAAAAAAATTGTTTTGACGAACGTAAAGATCGCCTTTTTAAATTTTTCGTTACATTTTTGGCATTTTAAGTCGAATCTCCAAGTATGATATATCAAAGTTTTTGTCTCAAGTAGACCAGTGTTTTGCTCTAAAAACCATTGACTTTAAATATACCGTTCATGTATTTATCCACCAGATCTCTTACTACTGGGCCAATGTACAACCCTAATGTCAAAAATTAAAGCTTGCAAGAAATCATTAAACTTTTCCAAATGAAGTTATTCGATAATGAAGTAAAAGAAAGTGCCCATTGAAATGTTCTTTCCAAAGCGCACTCACTTCTTCTCGGATATTCGCCTTAAGCTGTTGGAGGGTTTTTGGAATATGTTATGTTCGCACGAGAATTTAGATTACTTCGCTTTCGGCTTGTATTTCTTATTTCGATTGTCACGCTCGCAAGACATCTTTCGAATCCGTTTGTGCAGCTTATCTCCTTTTTCTTTATGTTATTTTTTTATTGCGAAATTGTATAAATTGTCGTTATTTATTTAATAAGAGTTACAAATACAATTATAAATTACATTATAACTTAATTAACCGAGCAATAGTAACGTAGACCTTCAGCCCGTTGTAGTGAAACAGACCAGGGCCTCTAGCGGGAATCGAACCCGCAACCCCCGCTCTTATAGAATAGCTCATTACCAACTAGCCTACGAGGGCACCCAAAAAAAATTACGCGTTAACGTTTTGTTATTTTTATAAATTGCTTGTTTGCTGTTAAAGTGTGTGTTAAAAATGGAAAACAATAGTAAGTAAAAATATTATTTAAAAAAAAATTATAAAAGTATTACTTTTTTAGTAAATAAATAAACAGCTAGTAATTACAAAAAACCAATGAAAATTTAAGTTTACTTTGGTTTTGAAATAAACACAGGTAAATACAAAGCGATTTCATTACAGGTAATCTCGGAACTACAACAAGTACAACTCCAACAGAAATTACTAGCAATTTGTTTTTGTTAAATTATTGCAAAAAGTCAAAAACTGAAACAAGACAAAATAGAAACAAAGATAACAAGTAAGAGTGCTATATTCGGCTATGCCGAATCTTATATACCCTTCACCATGATGAGATAAGAACAAAATGTTATATACATAAATAACGTTCTTTAGATAGGTATAAATAAATATTAATTGAGCCAAGCCAACTTTTCATTTCGCCATGCCGAAGAATAAAAAAAAAAACCAAAAATTTATATATGTACCTTAGCCCGTTTCCTCTTTTGCCAAAGTTGATGTTTGAAATTCGGTTTATAATCTTAAAATCGTTTTTTAGAACATAAAAAAATTAAATGAAAAAAATTCTTTTTGGGATTCGAACTGGCAATATCATCAGTCTCAGGAGAGAACTTAACAACTCGGCTACGGATGCTTTTACTGAAGAAGCGTTAAATTAATATATATAGTGAGTCAATAAGTTTGTTTCTTTATTTGAGCGGCATATCATGTACATGCATTAATGTGTATGTGGATGCGTAAAATTAAACACATTACAAATAAAATCCACCACTTGTAGTGAAGGGTATAAAAAAAACAACAACAAAAACCACATTACCAACACTGTATTACCATTGCCACTGTATGACCATAGAAACCAAAATTGAATTGGTTTGTATGTTATGTTTATGTCGTTTTGTTAATACAGTGTTGGTATGGTAATGTCACGTCTAATTGGACCTTTAAAGGAAACAATTTGAGGCAGTCGTGGTTTTTTACTCACATCTCAGCCATTTGTGGACCGATCTTGCTGAATTTCAATATCAAACAATTCTGGACCATTTGTGACATAAATGTATAATAATCTGGCTCCCATCATGTATGGGGTCTTCGGAAAATCCATTTCAACGGACAGACGGACATCGTTAAATCAACTTCTCATAAGGACCCAGAATATATATACTTTATAGGGTCTAACATCAATATTATAGAAACTACTAACAGAATGACAAACTTATATATACACTATTCACCACCTGTGGTGAAGGGTATAAAAAGAAACTTATCAGATGGGCTGTAAAGTTCACCTGCAATGAATTCGCCTTGGGGTAATAGAAATAGAATCACGTACAATTTTAATGATTTGCTCTCAAAATTGTTTATGGAGAATTATGTAATGAAGCTTATAATCGGCGGTTTTATTATGAATGAGATGAGCGAATGACGAAAAAACGTTCTTGTGCGAAGGTACCAAGGTATGAATTGATTCCTATGGTTCCAGGCAGGAACAAGGGCCCACAACGAAATTCTTCCACTCAGATTTTTTCAGTGTCAGCGCTATAATTTCGGACCAAGACTTTACCATCAAACGAGTTTCTTCTTGTACCGACCGCCTCCAGGTGTTATATGGCCTACCAGCTCTCCTATATCCTTGAGGACTCCATTCAATTGCAGTTCTTGATATATCTCCGTTTGGTCTTCTTAGAACATGACCAATCCAGTTTCATTTTCGGCGGCTAATTTCTAGCTGGATTGAAGTTTCACCAGTTCGTTGCCACAGATTTTCATTGTAGATAAAGTTTGGCCAGAACACTTTTAGTATTTTGCTCAAAGAACGGTTAATGAAAATTTGGAGAGACCGTATTTCCTGCGTGGAAGACTTCCAAGTCTCACACCCGTATAGTAGAATGGCTTTAACATTTGAAGAAAAAAGGAGGCTAGTTCTTGCAGCCGCTCTAATTTTTCTTTTATATCTGTAAAGCTATGTGATAATTAACAGATATCGTCGGCATAGTCTAAGTCCTACAGCCGCCTTTGCAGGCCCTAAGTTATACCTCTTCTTTCAATTGTCGATACCTGCATTACAATGTCCAACACTATGTTGAATAGTAAAGGGGACAGCACACATCCTTGGCGTACTCCGGTCTTTATAGTTATCGGTGGACCTAACTTTTTTTCGTGGAGTACTCGGCACATAGAGTTGTCGTAAAGAGCTTTTAAAAGATTTATTATATCTATTGGAACACCTTTGCACCTAAGTGCCTGATGATGCAGCGTATCAAAAGCCTTCACAAAATCTACCAACACCATACATAGTAGGGAACGCCATTCAACGGATTATTCTTCGGTAATTCGAAAACTGTTGACGAGATCAATACTGGAACGGTTCGTTCTGAAACCAGCCTGTTCGTATCTAATCTCACGTGAAAGATGTGTAGATAGGCGAGAGTGAATTATTTATGCAATCACCTGAGTGATCATGTTTAGAAGAGGTATTCCACGCCAATTCTTACAGTCGGTGAGGTCATCCTTTTTAGAGAGTTTAATGATACCACCTTCCTTGATTTCAGCCGGGAGATAAAGAGATGACCAGAATTCCGCAATTAATGGGCTTATTATTTCAGAGTTTAGTTCGTGGTTCGCTTTTATTAGCGCAGGGTTAACGTTGTCTACACCAGGTGTCTTTCTATTTCTCAAAGATTTAATTACAGCTACAATTTCAGAATGGTCAGGACAATTTACATCTATATCGAGCCTAGTCAGAAGAGATTGGCAAACACAATGCCAGCGAGTGCACGGTTGCTCTATAGACAGCATTTCTGGTGTAAGGCCTGGAACAGAATAAAGTTGCTGTAGTAGTAACTGAAGCTGAAGACTGACTGCTCTGTAGCGCAACAAAGTTCATAATTTGGAATTTTGCGCTTCAACTTCAACTGCAACGACTACAACAACTACGTCTTCTGTTGACACTACTTTGAAATTGTCCTTTTTTACTTTTGACAACTTTTAGCGCTATTCTTAACGTTTTACTACAACGACTATTCTGTTCCCTACTTAATACTCTGTCCATATAGTTAATTGCCTATCAGCTGTGGTGGCTTTACCTCCCACGGAGTCCTCCAAGGGGTGAAAGAAGTTATGGTCATTATTTGTGATTTATTTATTTATTTATTTCATCGATTTTCTAATACAACAAGACAAAAATATCTTATAAATTACAGTATTAGAATAAGACAAGTTACGATCTGCTTTGCAATTCTATATAGATCCATTGTTCGGTGTGTGTCGGCAGGTTGGCTTATCTTGTCTTGCACTTAGTTTCACCATACACAACGCATAATACGCTCTCTACTATTGTGGTGTGAGTATAAAGAGTACAGAAAGAACGTTACCACCAACGGCAGGTGATTTTTTGGCACAATTTGGCTTATTGAAACCATGTTTCATCTCTGGTTATTTGTGCCGAAGATTGATATGCTTAAACTTTTAACAAAATCGGTCAAAGGACACTCCTACCTCCTTTATATTGTTTAATTAGCTACTATTTGATACCGATACTGTTCCAAAATGATACGTTTGGCTACAACAATATTTAATATAATAGACGAATTTTTGTTAATAATTTATTCACTATAAAACCGATAAAATTTCTCTCTACGTTTTTATTTATTTTGTTTTTTTTTATAAATTTGGCAGAAAATCTCTTATATAATTACTCCCTTATGCAGAAAAATTAAAAGTTCACATTACTTAACCAACACATAAAAACCCATTCCCTTTTGCTGGGCTTAATGTGTTGGTTAACTAATGTGAACTTTAACTTTTTTTTTGCATAAGGGAGTTATTGTTTTAAACACACATTCCGCATCTTCATATATTGTAGTATTCTCACATATTTTAAACTAAACATTATGTTTTTGGAAATTACAAATTATTTATTTTCAATCCTTTAAAGGATTTGTAAAACTTTGCTTCAGTAAGAGTTTTTCATATACATTTTTAATACGTTTTTTACATGGGGATGTAGCTCAGATGGTAGAGCGCTCGCTTAGCATGTGAGAGGTACGGGGATCGATGCCCCGCATCTCCAGGACAATTTTTAGTTTCCAAATTATTTAAAAAAAAAAAAACAAATTTAAAAAAGAAAATGTTGTTTAATGTTTTCTATATAAAGAATTTCTAGGCATCAGTAATGCAAGTTACCAAAAATCAAAGTTTTGGTACTATTTATAAGACTTTTGGAGAATAATTGAGTACATAGTTCTTTTAAAAACTTGAGTGTTACAGAGATAAAGTTTTTCCCAATTTGGGAAAATGGTTTCTTACATAGGGTCTCCACCTGAGATAAGATATAAGATTTTTATATCAGCAAACGTCAAATTCAACCGCAGAGAGTATTATCTTACGTGTGGACTCTCAAATAGTGTTAATATTAATATTATAATAAATCTTATAAGACAGTTGTTATGAGAAATCTTATAACAACTATCTTATAAGATGAGTTGTCAAAAATACACATACATGCATACATAAAAAACAATAATAAGACGCATTCATTAAAATGTTAAATTTTTTTGTACAAATAGTGAAAATCTTGTGATAAGTGTTTAAAAAACAATATTTTTAACTAAAAACAAGAAAAAACTAAAAAAAAGAATAAAAACGAAACAAGTTTACTGTGCGAGAATCATTTGATTATGAAATCTTATAAGATACGTGTTCCCCTTGTTTAAGATTAAGATTAACATTAAGAAATTTGTTCTCTCATTCTGCCGACGTTCTCTCACATATTATATCAGATATTATCTCAGGTGAAGACTCAGTGTTAGGAATGTCATTTTGAACTGGAATAATCTACTTTTTACGATATCATGGTTTTTTTTTTTTTTTTTTTTTTTTTTGTCTGGTGTTATTATAGAGTTTGGGCTCAATATCATTTTCATTGAGTTTTCATTTCAATGTTACAAAAAATAGAATTGTGTCAAAAATGTCTAGTTTTGAAAAGAACCTGATAAATTTTACTTTAACATGAAGTGCAAACAAGAACAGGCTCAAGACGAATTCATACAAAAAACGCTGACAAGAACTTAAGAGTTTTTTTATATAGACTTTGACGTTTGGTATGACAAACAATTGTAAGGTGAGGACCCCATGTAAGCAACAGTTTACAACTAACCATGTGGCAAAATGATATGCTGTTACTTTTGCTCAAGGCGAATTCACTAGAAGGTGGGGTCAAGTCAACATATGGTTTTATTTTCGGCGGTCGACTCGTCAAAGTTTGTATACAAGCAAGTTTTTTATGTAAAAAAAACCTTTTTTTTTGACAATCCAACCAAAGAAGCAGTGTTGTTCTAGAGTTGACCTCACCTTCTAGTCAATTTGCCTTGCTTTTGTTGACATTTATACTTAAATATTTGAGTGTAAGTGCACAGCTAATTTGTTTACTGCAGTTATTATTTCGATACAACTTTAAAGTATTTTACAGTGTTGTATCCGTTTTCAAAATAAGACAACCTTGTATGAATTCGCCTTAAACAGGCTTTAGAATATTTGGATTTTTTTAAGTATTCAATAGTATTCAGACTTTCGTTATTTTAACAATTTCTATTGTATTTTTTTTTTTTTTTTTGAGCATTTCACACTTAAATAAAATGTTACTAATAAGGGCCTAGCACTTTTTTTTAAATTTGGACGTCCTGTCCTGAAAATTGTTAAACTCATGCAAAAAATATATTCTTGTGTAATTATACAGTTATTGTGTTATGTGTGTAAAAACAAATAAAAATTATTTAAGATATACTGTTATAATATGTACCACTACTATGGGGTCCAATAGAGGACCCCTTGGAGCACCATTTTTATATAGTGTTCATTCAAATTTATTCACTAAACCTCTCCAGAAATTTGTTTAATATTATGTAGTTCCATTACCCTCGGGTACCTTATTTGCGCCTTGTTTTTAATGTGGAACTGATTTCATTTGCCTGTAATATCCTCCTAATTACCCCAAGTACCCTTTTTAACTGAAGTAGCACTGTTAAATGCAATGTTAACTGCAAACGGTGTGTTGTGAAGAAATTGTGGTGTATGTCTGTCTCTGCCAGTTAAATTCGTATTAATTTATCTTCACATACGTTATTGTGTTTAGTTTAAAAACCTAATGTGATCTACGTTCGTTTTAGTTTAATAAAACTTTTGATCGCTCTACTTCTTTATTAGCATACAAATCATGACTTAAACTACATCTTAATTTGTATGCTACATGCATAAATAAATCAAGTTTGTCTTTAAAAATAAAATAGTTTTAACAATTTTGAATCCAATTAGTTGAAATAATTGTATAGAAAAGCTTTTAGCAATTTTAACATGGGGATGTAGCTCAGATGGTAGAGCGCTCGCTTAGCATGTGAGAGGTACGGGGATCGATGCCCCGCATCTCCAGGATATATTTTTTTTCTTATTATGTTACGAAAGTAAATTTATCAAAGAATTATCCCTATTTTTTTTTTATTGGCTTTATTCATAATAATTATACACAAGGATTGTGAATTAATTAAAAGAAAGTTCATTTAGTAGAACATAGGACACCAACGAATCTTCTCCATTCATGACGGAATTTTATTTGACTCCATGATTTATTTGACATTTGGCATTCGTTCAGTAGGGTTCGTTGCCAGGTGTTACGAGGGCGACCGGGTCTATGATGTCTTTGGGGAATCCATTCCAAGGCGGCTCTTGCGATGCCTTTTCCGGGTCTTCGGAGTATGTGGCCTATCCACGTCCATTTACGTTTCAGTATCTCCGTTGGGATAGCAACCAAATTTGACATTGACAGCAACTGCTCATTTGTCACCCAATTTGGCCAGAAAATTTTGTGTATTTGTCTTAGGCATCGGTTTATAAACGTTTGTATCCTAGCCATTTGATGTTGTGTTGTGCCCCAGGTTGTGCAACCGTATAGTAGAATCGACATGACACTACAGTTGAAAATACGTATTTTTGTTTTTCTGGATATATGGATAGATCTCCATATCTTGTGTAAACCGTGGAACGCTACTCTAGCTTTATTTATTCTGTTTACGATATCGTCTTCTGACCCGCCGTCTTTAGTTAATATACTACCCAGGTAACTGAAGGATCCCTAGTTTTAGTGATAAGTAGGGCAACCAAAAAAAAGCACTAAAAAAACAGTTTTAAGCTCTTAAAAAAAGCCTTTAAAAACATGAAAATAAGCTGTTAAAACTTAAAAAAAAGCAATTTAAACTTGTTTATTTTTCACTTAATTCGTTGTTATAGTAAATTATAAGTTGATGCAATAAATTTTTCGAAAAGAAAACTATGTTTGTTTGGAGTCAGCAAGTTCTTGTAGATAGAAAAAGTTCTTCCTACGTCTACAGATGTTAAGGGAGCATATCTAAAATTGAGTATTTGCTCTGAAGTATATTTTATACGATTGGACTCATAATTCCGCTTGCCTCCCAAAATATCCCCAATATCTTTCAATACCGAAAATCCTTAATTTTTTAATGAAACTGATCTTAATTTTGTATTAACTTCGTCTTCTATATCCCCTGGAACACGGGACATTTTTCTTACGATCCACAACTATGTTCACTTAGAAAACCAATGAAAGATTTTTTGTTTCCAATTTTGTTACAACTTCGAGTAAAACAACAAAATTTGCAGAAATTTACATTATTTGATATACAGAGAAATTCTTAATAGCTAAAACTATATTAAAAAAGCAAAAAATAAGACGTTACTATACCAAAAGCAGAGAGAAGGGGAACTTACAGACGTTTCTTTATACAAAAACTATATTAACAAAAAAACAGGACGTTACAAAGTGTGATGGTAAAAGACGTTACATACTGAGGAATTTGATCGTAAGAATAGAGCTTTGGAATTTTCGAGAGAAAAGAACTTAAACAAGCAAATATTAAATTAGGTTTAAAAAAAGGCTTAATACTAAAAACATAAACACATACAAATTATACACAACACTATAAAAGGGAAGTTACAGTACTGCTAAGACAGAGTTGCATAAAAATCAAGTAAGAAAGTATAGTCGGTCAAGCCCGACCGTATTATACCCAACACCACAGTATTTAAAAACAAGTTTCGAGAGTGTATGCCTTTATGAATAGGGATCATCTATGTTTTAAATTTCATTAAAATCGGTTTGATGGTTTCTGGTAGGCAAAAATTGCCCCCTATCCCCCTCATAGTCCTATTTTTTTAAAAAAATGCATACCTTACGTGTCCACATAAATATGGATCCATCTACATATGTCTTTAATTGCATTAAAATTGGTTGATAGTGAGCACAAAGACCCGCTTCCTGATAGCAGCTTGTATGGAGGCTATATTTAATTATGGACCGCTTCGCCCTTGTGCCAATTAGAACCCACGTACCAAATTTCATTAAATTGTCTTTAAAATTGCGACCTGTACTTTGCGCACGTGGTTACATGGACAGCCAGCCAGCCGGACGGACATCGTTAGATCGACTCAGAAAGTGATTCTGTGTTAACCGGTATACTTAAGGACCAATATTTTAAGGTGTTTCTCACATCAGCACAAATGCATAATACCCTCTCCACTCTTTAGTGTAGCTATAATAACATAAAGAGATAATATAGGTTTTTGGGATGATATTGCTCAAGGGAAGTACAAAATATTACCATAACGTTGAACGATTTTTTTAACCAGAGTTGTTACAGCACAGAAATGGTTGATTTTTTAGTATTTATAAAAAAAGTTGCAAATAAAAAAAATAATAATAACGATTTTTGCAAAATTTTATTAAATAAGTTTTTTTTTTGTATGAAAAATTATCTTAAAATGGCAAAATAAGCAAAAAAAAGCCGATATCGCAAAAATAACTAAAAAAAAGCCGATATTGCCAAAATAAGCAAAAAAAAGCCCTAACAAATATAGCTCATTTTCTTTGTTTTCTTATGATCGGAGTTTGTGTTCAATCAAAATCTTTCTATCTTGTAAACCAAAAAATAAGCATTTGCTTTATTTTGGTTGCCCTAGTGATAAGTTATCTTGTAAGTTTAAAATTGTTAGTTCATTTAGTTTGAAACTGTTGTATATATGTATGTGTATTTCAACTCCTCTGTATGGAGTTTTTTTGTTACACCTAAACGCAGACTTTAGAGTTATAGAAATAATTGTAATTGTGATGTAATACATAATTAGTACACAGAAAAAATTTTTTAGGCCAGTAAAAGAATTAATCAAAAATAAAATCAGTTTTTATAAAATATTTAATCAGGTGAATTAAACTTTTAATCAACTGAATTAAACTTTTAATTGAAATATTGTCAATTAAACATTTTATACACTTGATTAAAAAGTTTAATTCACCTTATTAAATATTTAACTAAAACTGATTTTATTTTTGATTAATTCTTTTACTGGCCTAAAAAATTTTTTCTGTGTACGTTTAGTTTCAAGAAACCTCTACAAAAAGGTTGTGAAATACAAACACAGCATGACACATATAAAGCTAGAAACACAACTGGGACGAACGACGAATTATTCGCAACGAATATTCGTCATCAGAAAAAGAAGACATTGGTTTGTATAAAAATACACACAATCGTGGCGTGGACCAAAATTCGTCCTGCGTAACGAACTCTGCGATAGGTTTATTTCATGGTTGAACATGGTTGAAGTATGGTTAAAAAAAACATGTTATGGTCCCTGCAATGGCAACAAACAAACTTTTGTTGTTTTTAACAAAACTTTTTTTAAGATTGATAATATTTTGTTTCTATTTAACAATAAAGTGTTTACCTCCCTTGAAATATGATTTAAAATCTTTAAATTTAAAGGTTTTTGTTTTTATTCTTCTTTGTTATTTTATCCTATTTTAATTTTTCTCTTGGCAGAGTTGCCACGATGTATCAATTTGAATAGAGAGAAATATAAAACTGTTTACCATGATAATAAATAAGTTAGTGAATCAGATAGTGGTTAGTGCAAACATCAAAATGTGTGGTTTAAGTTAACACTTTTTAAAGTGTTAAAAGTTAGTGAATCGCACTACAGGGCATGTGACCTGCCGGGTAACTATATAGCAAATAAGCTTGCTAAGCGAGGTGGTCGTCTGGGTGACACATTTAAGGCTAATTTTCACTATCTCACAAGTCTTACGTATTCCACAATACATACATCTAATTTAACCTGACAGTTTGTGTTCACACCATCACACAAAGAATAAACACTCACACATGAAATAAAATGCAACCCTGATCCAATGAAAAGTATTATTGCTTAGAAAATTTTCAAAAAACGATGATGTAGTATGGGATCTCAAATTTTTTTCACAATACTTGTTATTTTTGTGACACATTGCATTCACACTATCACACTTTGTCATATTACTTGAGATTTTGACATGTATTAATACAAAGTATAATAGTGTAAACTAGCCTTTATTAATGAATTCATTGGCTTTCCAGTGGCTTACTTACTTATCAAGTGCGAGTCTTATAGTTTTGCACAGATGCAGTGGATTTCAGAATTCAACTGCTCCGTATCTAGGGCACTTTGGCCTGGCCATGATGAAGGAAGAACCAGCTCTCTACTAAAGTTCAATAGGGACCAGATTTGGGGACTAATTCGAGAAAAATAGGTTACGAAATCAATGACTACTGCAGAAGTCGCCATGACAAGGAGGAAGAGGAAACTGTGTTTAATTTTCTGTATCAGTGTCCTGAAATCCGGGAATTTATGCAGAGATACCTGGGAAATCCGGTGTTTGGATGTTGGAATGATCTATCTAAAATAGAACTGAGAATGCTTTTTCTCTGCATTAGGAAGTGACGTCTAGTGATTAACTGCTCTTTAGGATTGGCATTGGCATTGGTATCACAAAGGGACCACTGAAAGCCCCAAGTGAGATGACTTCTCGAAGGCCGCCCAAGGATCATAAACTTACCGTTATAATTTGCGTATACGATTTTTGAAGATCAAATGTGATTTTTCTTTCGACTTGCTTTAGAAAACAATTTACTTCTAAAGTCTTCATACATTTCATTTTTAACTAATTTCTGTAAGCTCAAAGATAAAAGCTTAACATTATAGACTTTAATTCCAGTAATTTTGTTCACGTCTCTATTTGTTCCTTAACCTCTACCACCATTCTTGCTTTACCAAATAAACTCAAAAATCTTTCTTTCCTCAAGGAGCTTGTCGCATTATCCTACCAGAAAAAAATCTCTTTGTAAAAGTAAAGAACAAATACAACATCTACCAAGAGCCCCACCCCAAAACTCCCACTCATTTGTCTTCAATAAAAATTCAACAACATGTTTGGCAAAAGTTTACACATGTACTTGATATTCTCAAGTGCATGTGTGTGTGTGTGTGTGTACCAAATTAACAATTATTAATGTATATAAATTTTCGAATACGAGTTCAAGTATCTTAATGGTCTCAAGAGGTTGCAATTAAAAAATTACATTCATACTGACGTTTTGATGGTTATTAAAAGCAAAACGAAATTCCTGCAAAAAAAAAATCAACAGAAATTGAGCCTTTAATGGACAGTGAACAAAAGAATACAACCCTTTACACACATGAACACCTTAATAATAATGAAAAATCTAAAGGTTTCATATCGTCATCAAACATCACCAACCCATTACAATTGCTCTTTTAAGAAGATTAAAAAAATTATTTTTTTTAATATTTGCATTTAAAGAGTCTTAATAGACGTTGCAGGTGCAGTAGTCGTTACACAGAAAAAAAAAATTTCAATTAAAAAATTTGTGATGTTAATAAAAAAATTAATTAAATTTGTATTATATGGTAAACAAATTAATAGTATCAATTAAGCGTTTAATTCACTTGATTAAACGTTTAATACACTTGAATAAATTTTTAATTAAAACTGATTTTATTTTTGATCAATGCATTAGTTGGTTAAAAACTTTGGAGAATTTTTTCTGTGTAGAAAATAATTAATTTTATACATTTTGTCTAAAATGTATTGTGTTTGGAAATAATTGGTAAGAAAAAGAGCAAGATATTGTTCGAGGTTTAATTAAAACAATTCGTTTGATCAACAATTGTATATCCTTCACCACAAGCGGTGTGTTTTTTTAAAATTAAACTTGTAACCGTTTCGGTCCCTAATTATAATCAATAGTTTTAAATAATAAAATAATACTCGTTTTTTTTTTTTAATTTTTACTTTTTGTTATTTATAGCCATACACATACATATGGGCATTTCCATGTCATCGTACATGACATTTGTACGCCTTTAGAGAGATAGAGATTTTGCAAAACTAGTAGTAACTGGAAAAAAGTAGTATGTATATATTAAAAAAATTATCACATTCGGAACCTTGTTGTTGTCCAAAATATCGAGCAAAATAGGTGCATGTCGCACGTGACATAAAATGGAAGTAATTTTGGGGTGAATGTAAAAAAATGCGAAAATCTGCGAATTGGGGGAGGTATTTTTTTCTGTTTTAATTTTTTACATTAAACCACATATTTTTCCTTTATAATCCGTAATTGGAATTTGTTTTGATGGTTTTATAATTAACAAAATGTATAATCGTTCGTGACATACCATACGTGACATATTTTTCTCTTATAGTATTTATTTACCAGGTATAAAATATATCTATACAAATACCTTAAACAAACAAGTAAGAAAGTATAGTCGATCAAGCCCGACCATATGACACGCTACACCATAATATTTAAAAAACAAATTTTTGAGAGTGTACCCTATTGGGACCCATGGCTAATCAAGGTCGCCAGAACAGAACTATGCTATGAGGTTAAGAATTATATTAAAGTTATTTGTGCCAAATATTTTATAGATATCTTCATCTATATGAGATTTGTTTGCCTCTTACCGATTTAAGGAAGCGGTTTATATGGGACCTATGGTTAATTTTGGACCACCAGCACAACATTTTGTCATGACATAGTACCTATCGTAAAAATTATTGCCGTCAATTTGTATGTCACTACCATCATTTATAAGGAAGTTATGGCATTAGACACTGTTTTCGGAAGTAGTATTTCTATGGGTGCTATGGTCAAATATAGACCGATTCCAATAATACTTGGTTAAATGATTAAGATTGCAATAATATACGTTTGGACCAAATTTTAACTTAATACCAACATAATAAAGTGATACATAACGTTGCATTTATAGTAATGACAATTTCGTACGTGACGACCTTTTAAATATTATAAAATTTTATCTATAAATTAAAAAAAAAATCCGATCAATATTTTTTTTAAACAAATATCTTGCTTTCACACAGAAAAAATATCAATATTATATTAACATTGCGCAATGTTGATTTAAAATCATAGTAAATTTCTGCAAAAGTATGGATATTATTTAAAATGATCAGTGTTTCGTATTAATTTTAAACGATAAAATGTTAAAATAACATTGTTCAATAATGAATCCATAAAATCCTGTTTTATTTGTTTTGTATAGATACAATAACAACACTATAAAAAGAAAAACATGAATTTTTTTATTTTCATGTTTAAAATTATTTATAACAAGGAAAAAATTCTCGTATTATTTTTGTTAAAATTATTCAGTTAAAAAGTACATAAATTTTTCAGAGTAGAATGATGACGAAAACTATATCGGGTCATTCTGCTGGTGGAAAATAAAAAAGTGAAACATGTGTTACAGGAAAATACCCAGCGGGAAAATGAGGAATTGATTACGTATATAACTAAAAACATAATGTATTATTTTCGAAATAATTATAATGCATTCATTAGAATCGAGAAGGTAATTTTATCAGAAAAAATTATGCATTGATTACCACGTATATTCCCAAATTTGCATAACAAGGAATGTATTGTTTCTATTCGTGGCTATTATTCGTGTATTTCTTTTACATATTTTCATATTAAAAATTCGTTATTTTTTGCTGCCTTTATGTCGTTTTAAATTGTTATCGTAAAGGATGCATTATTTAATTCATTCGCAGTATACATTAAAATAATTTATTTCAATCCTAGGACATGTTCCGTGCTAAGAATAATGAATTCTGGAATCAATTATTGTACAAGATATGTATTACATTCTCGATTCCTATTGATTACACTTTCCCGCTGGGTATATAATTATATTCTCTCTCCCTCTCTCTCTGGTTCCGCGGGTAAGTGCAGGGCTGCCAGGCACTTTTTTCCTTGTCCCCAAAAAATTAAAAAATATTCCCAAAAATCCCCAAAAAACAAAACCTTAAAAAGTTAATATTTTTTGTTTGTTTTTTTTTTTGACCAAATTTTAAATTATTTTTAAAAAATAGTAAGAAAAATGTTAATAAGAAATCCTCAAAAATCCCCAAATAAAATATTTTAGTCAAAAATATCATTTTATTTTGTTGTTAGCGACTGGTTTCGGCATGTTTTTTTAATTTCTTTTAATGCGATTCCAGTAAGAAATAACAAGCAGAACAATATGCTGTTATTAAAGATGAATGAGCCAATTTATAAGAATTTTGAGCTTGTTCAATCGGTTTAAGCTATCCTTATAATCAACAATAAAAATACCTTTATCCGTCATTTATTTAGTATTTCGATGCATCAAAACTAATAACCAATAGCCTAGCATTTATTGCTAATCTTTATTATATTTGGGGGATTCACAAGGTGCCATAAAATCATATGTCTTAAAATAATAACATGAAAAAATACGACTGTTGTGAACAACCCCTCATAATTTAGTGTGCTATTTTGAATTTAAGTCAGCTGATTTAAAACAAATATAAAAAAAATAAATATTTACCTAACATAAAAATGTTTTTTTAATTCTAATCCGTAAATTAATAAATTAAATTAGATCTTTCCTGACTATTTTCCATTTTTCAGACGCAAACCACAAATATTTTATTTTGTTTGTTTACTAAACATCAGAGCCCTACGCCGATCCAATTTGACGCCGCAAGTGTTTTGTTGCAAAAGATGCTAGCCGCAGGTTAAATTCGCATGTTAGCCGGATAAAACTATACCATCAACGGCGAAGGCTACAAAATCATAGCCGCTCTGCTCAGTTGCTCGGCGCAGGTCTCTTCTGATTTATTACGACAGCACAATAAACATAGCAAGCAAAGTTTTATTAATTTAAGACACTTTTTGTTTACAAGGCAACAACAATATTTGTAAACCATTGTAAAATGTTAGAACATTATGACAATACAACATGATAGCACACCTTGTGAATACCCCAATTGTTTTTCATATTTCCTTTTTTTTGGGAATACATACATACATATTTGCTTCAAAATTGTCTTTAAAAAAAATCAAAAATTTTATGTGATGTCAACGGTTTTAGATTCTATTTTTAAATTCTTTTTTTTTAAACACTCAAGAAAAATAACAAGTTTATAAAGTACCTTTTACACACTTAACAAAAATGGTAATCTTAATTAGGACCCTTTACTCTAGATAAGAGTAAGATAAAAGTTTTGCTATTTTTTTTCATATTATATATACGAAACAAAGAAAAATAAGAGTAAATAATAATAAAGTGTAAAATCCCCAAAAAATCCCCAAATTTTTTTTTTAATCCCCTAAAAAATCCCCAATCCCTTTTTGCTCACATGAAATTCCCAACTTTGGGGATAAATCCCCAAGTCTGACAGCCCTGGGTAAGTGTTTAGAATGTTTCTTAAATTGTCTCATACGATCTCTGAAGCTTCTTCTCACTGTTATTTCAAACTCAAACCAATTCGATTCCACATGAAGTTCACGTTGTTATTCGGATTGTTATTTCAATATGAATGTTAGTTTGCTCTAACTTTACGGGAATGTTAAATTAACATGAATTATAGTTATTTTAAAAGAAAGTAATGTTGTTCGCAAGTTATTGTTAAATCATGTTAAATTAACATGAAGTAACTATGAAAAAAATCACTACCGAAAAATATAAAATCAACCTTGTTTTTCGAGGATTTTACATTGATATTTTCTGTGGGTTGAACTTTTATTTTGACCCACCTGCGACTGTTCAAATACAAATGACATAGATAAGTGATGTTTTTGCACCACCTACGTTACATTAGCATAGTCTCCAAAACAAACCAAAAAATATACCGCTAATCGAACTTTATATTTGGTCTTTCCTCTTGCACCTTGTTTATTGTTGATGCAATATTAATTTTAAAGTAAAATTCCAATGTTACCAATATCTGTATTTAATCGGCAGAAAAGTGAAAATTGTTACTTGCAGTTACTAAAAAGGAATCAAAGAGATAATCAGTTAAATTTTTTTTTTTGCTTTTTAAAAATTGTAATAAGTTATATGTAAGTACCTCTGCATAATAAAGTTTGATTGTTTATTACCCTTCTTCCATTTTTGAAAAAAAGTTTCAAAGGTTTTTATTTTTTGAGTAATAGTTGACATTTTCATGGGAATGCCCATATTTATATAAATATAGGTATATATATATGTATATACAAGTTTTCACATTTAAAATTCCTTTAAAATCTCTGCAATTTGATTTTTGATAAAAAATGTTATAAAGTCAACAACATTATAAATTTCATAAATCAACAGGAAACGGAAATTAAATAAATGAATAATTTAAATCAACAACTTCTCGAAAAATGGCGGTGATAAACTCCTTTTCTCAACTACATACTTGTTTATAAAATAAATTTAATTTATGTATAAAACAATGTTATAAATAAAAAAAAGAAAGAAAAGTTAAAAAAAGAAATACCTACCCATAACACCTTTAAGGTGCAAGCAAATTCTTATTTTCAAACTGAAATATTAAATTTTATTGTGAGGCATTAAGCTAAACAACCAAACTTCCAATTTCATACCGAATCATACAATTCCTCATTCGTGTCATCCCGCTTTTTTACAAGATTCAACAAGAATTTTCCCTCAAGCATGAAAAATAACGCGTCAACATGTTCAAGTGTTCAAGTGTAAATTTAATAAGCAGCCTAAGGGACTACAAAACTCACGTTCAAATAGAATTCTCCTGTACGTAACAATAATAATAATACGACGACGAGTACTTCATGTTCGCAAACACATACCTAAAAGAAGGTGTTCTATGAAAGTTTTTAGACCCGGTTGGAAATTATCATTAAAAATTCTGCTCAGTTATAAGACAACAGATTAACATTTTCTTTTATAACACAGATCGTTTAAGATCAAGAAGGATTTAAAAAAAAACATGTTCAAAAATTAAAAACTCCAAACATTTTTAAATTATCTTCAATTATTTGTCATTTCCTATTGGCCTTAACATGAAATTAACTTGATGTATTTTACGTGCATGTTAAAAAATAAAAAATTAAACGAAAAAATACAACAAACATGCAAAAAAAAAGGAAAATCTAAATATAGATATTATACCGGTGCTCGTTCTCCGGAATGCAAATACATTATGACTCCTATTGTGAATTATTAAGTCTTATAGCGGCGGCAGCGCGCATCTTGTTGACTTCATTTTAAATGCCTTACAACACAAGAGCAGCAATAACATAAACAACATCATCATGAGCAACAACAACAAAAACTCCCTTTATAACTTTTTTTTAAAAATATTCACCCTCTATTACTTTTTGATTCATTAATGCAAAGACGAAGGCATTTTTTTTAGCTGAGAGTTCAAAGGAACTTCAGGACTAATGAAAATGACAGTAAGCATTTTCTGAATATTGATTTTATCAGGAAAATTTACAAAAATGTTCAATGAACTTTTCATTTTTGTTGGATTAAAAATCATTTCAATGAAAAGTAGGCGATTAGGTCTTATATTAAAGCTCCGAATGTTTTGAACCGATAACATCACTGAACTTGAAGTGTTCGTTAAACAAAACATTTTTATGGAAAACCGCTTTTAACGACCACACATTAATTTTAAAGCATAAAGCCTCACAGAAAAAATATCTCAAGAAAAATTTTAACAACACAGTTTGTTAAAAATAAAATTTTAGGTCAACAAACTTTTTGTTTGATTCAAAGAAAAAAATTTATCAAATTTACACTTTGCAAAATAGCACTCAATAAAACATATTTAATAATGAAATAATTAAATATTTCTTCATATTCAATAAAAAAATATTTGAATCAAAGTAAAGACAGTATTTTAACAACTCTTGTCCATTTTTAAATAGCTCATAATTCTCATTTGTTTTACAGTTTTATTTAAATAATATATTTAGTTTTGCCAAAGTCTTTGGAAAAGGTTTCCTGATGATCTGGCCTAAACAACCAGTGAAATGCGACTAGGAACTTACTTACCCCCGCATAATAATAAATAAAAAAATAAAGATTCGATTAACATTTTGTTTGATTTATTCAACATTTTCCACAATTTATTTTAACAAATCAAGCAAACATTTTGTTGAAAAAAATTATTTTGGGCAACAACTTTTTTTATTGACTCAATTTGTTGTTGACTAAATTTTTAACAACTATACATACAAACTTTTTTATCAATACCGCAAAAATCGTCATCGCAGAAAATTCAAAAATTTTTGTAATCAAATATGCGATTTTCGTATTCAAATATGAAACTTATTTTTTTCTGTGCTCTTAATACTTGTTCTAAATTTCCCCCGTAAGCCCCGGAAGGTTAGCTGGTAGTGAGCTAGTCAAACAGTGCGGGGGTTGCGGGTTCGTAGAGCGTAGAGCTTCGCGGTATTAAAAAAACATACGCTGAAAATCCCTGCGCAAAATTTGTGCCAATTGTTCTTAAAGCACTTAAAGAATATTTCAATAAAATGGACCGATTAGTTAATCTAGGGGAAAGGTAATTGACACAAAACTAGTCATGGGACTGGATTTTGTGCGGGCTGATGCTATATGTTTATATTTCTTAATATGAAGAAGATCTATTATATTAATATGGTTCATTCGGGACAATATCTGTGACAGGCATTATTTTTACCGAAATTGAATGTGTTCATTTAGGTAACTTTACTGACGTGGTGAAGTTCCAATTAACTCCTCCTAGGGCATTGCCATATTAAAGTAACAAGTCCGCTTCATATATCATTTTAGAATTGTCACGTGACAAGTTTAGTGCTAGTACCCTTTCCCCTACACACAGAAAAAAATATCAATGTTAAATGAACCTTGCGCAATGTTGATTAAAAATCATAGTAAAGGTATGGACTTTATTTAAAATTATCATTGTTTCATATTAATTTTAAACGATAAAGTGTTAAAATAAAATTGTTCAATATTGAATTCATAAAATCCTGTTTTATTTGCTTTGTATAGAAACAATAACAACACTATAAAAAGAAAAACGAAAATTTTTATATTTTCATGTTTAAAATTATTTATAAAAAGAAAAAAAATTCCCGTATTCTTTTTGTTAAAACTATTTAGTTGAATAGTACATCAAATTTTCAAAGTAGAAAGTTGACGAAAACCATATCGGGTCATTCTGATGATGTCTTTTAATTGTTAGTGATTCTGTAAACAAAGGGAAAAACAAAAAAGTGAGACATGTATTACAAGCAGCGTTACCGATGTGATACTAAAGTATCAATTTGACACTTTTTCGAAAAGTATCAAACTTTTTATGACCCTTTTTTTTAATTATCCTTTGGTATCATTTTCATCTATTTTGTGCCACTTTTTTACCCTTTTTGGAAATAGCACACACATTTGGTTTTTCTTTCAACACTGCTGAACGTTAGTGCTAAACAAACGTTCAAACGTTGGACTTTATGTGAAGATTTAATACCAAAATATAGAACGCAAATTCCTGAAAAATAGTTAGTTTTCGTAAAAAGTTTGTTTAAAAAGATTTTTTGCGACTTCTTAATTAGATTTCCGATAGTAAAGTACAAATTAAAGTACAATTTCCCTAATAGCAAACATTACTCATATACATATTTGTTATTTTTTATTTATTCAATAGCTTATGGTGGTATCTTTTCAAAAAAAATGTGACATTTTATTTAAAAAATGCAATTAGGTGTTCGTTTCTTAAAAATGTTTAACTCTCTTATAGCCTTTTCACACTTGTCAACATTCAACATTTAACATCAACTTGCGAAGATGTTGGAATTTTCCCATAAGAAATACATAGGGCTAAAAATCAAAATTTTTCAACATCTTTACAGAATGTTACTATCTCATTTTGTTCCCTTTTACATTTTTCGATTCTTTTAGTGTCATCACTAGAAAAGTGGCAATAAACTCTATTATTATTGTGGCATCACTGACAAAATGGAAGTTGCTTTGAAAGCAGCGTTACCATTTCTCAAGTTTTTACTTTTTTGCAAGCCTTATTTTGCTTAATTTTGCTTAAATTATTAGACAAAATGAATGAGAAAAACATTTTGGTGTTATCTTTTAAAATGTTGGCACTTTTGTAGAAAAAAAGTATTTAAAAAAAATAAATGTTTTTTTTTTCAGAAATGGTGACATTTTTTACTAATGGTAGATGTTAGATGTTTCAAGTGTGAACGCGTATTTCACATTTTCAACATCTTCCATGCGTTCCTCCGAAATGTATGCAAGTGTACAAAGGGTATTAGAGAGTAGGAAGTTGTATGCTAAAAAATTCGCCCTTTTTTCAATCGACAATGTTAATACCTTTTGTACACTTGCATACATTTCGGTGGAACGCATGGAAGATGTTGAAAATGTGAAATACGCGTTCACACTTGAAACATCTAACATCTACCATTAATAAAAAATGTCACCATTTCTGAAAAAAAACTTTTATTTTTTTTAAATACTCTTTTCTACAAAAGTGCCAACATTTTAAAAGATAACACTAAAACAGGGTTTAAAAAGCTGCAGTCAAAATCAAAAAATTGCTTTTTCTTCCACTTTCTGATTTTTCATTGGACAAAAATAAACCGTTGACTTTACTTCTGATTCATTAAATGAAAACAGTCGCAGTGAAGGCAAAAGCAAAAAACAAAAAGTTGATCGCAACAACGAACATCGGCAGTCGACATGTTCGGAAGTGTTTGGTTTGACCGACTTAAACTTTTAATAAATCCCGAAGTTAACGAAGATGGGATGTTGTGTTTTTGTTTTTTTTTCTTTTTTTTTTATTTTGCAGTTCGAAGTGCGTTTTTCTATTATGTCTGTAATCACTTGTTGGAAGAAAAAAAAGAAACGGTTGTTTGATTTATGTATGTTTGTATGTATAAGTACAGACAAAGCCCGGTATAACGAATGATATAATGTCAGCCCCTTTCGTTAAACTGAGAGATTCGTAATACCGAACTTTTTTTTAAATAAAAAATTAGCTACATTTACCATTAAATCGAGCTGTTTATGTTATATGCATGTTTATTAAACTTACATACGTAAGTACATACGTGTTTACATATTGGGACAAATTATTTATCCAAAATAAACTGTAGTATACATATATGTATTCTTACACTCATATGTTTAAAAATAATAACAAATTCCTCTATCAGCGTATTCAAATTCAATACGCGATATAAAAAAGGACTTACACCATTTTTATATTCTTCTAAAAATTTTATATTTTTACTGAATGATATGCTTTCCTATTCACCATTTTGCTTCAACAACACTTCAAACAAAACTCTTTTATTATGCTTAAAACTAATCTACATGTTCTCATACTTTGTAACAAACAACAAAAGCACATCCAAACAAACGGTATTGTACCGACTTTTTGGTTTTGATTTGTTTTTCTTAAACATTCGTTAAACCGGGAGCAAAAAAAGTTGATCGTTCGTTATATAAGGTAGCTAATGAAAGAACTTGCTCATTCGTTATATCGGATTTTCGTTAAAGTGAGTATTTGTTATACCGAGCTTTGCCTGTATGTATTTTGTTTTACTGCTATTTTTGTACATACCAAAAATTCTTTTGTTAGTGAAATTAGATAGACATTATTAAAATTCAGAGAACTTTTAAAATACAAACCTAAAAAACCAAATAAATAACAAACATATGTATGAAAACGATAATGTAATTTAAAGTTTTATTTAATTTCAAAAAATTAAAAAGATTGTTAAGCATTAAAATAAATACATTCATACAAATAAAAACATACTTACATATGTATGTATTTATGAACGCATGTGGTAGGTATTTAAAATAAAAAAAAAATTTTTTAAAAATTAAATCACAATTCTGGACTTTAAAATGATATTATAAGTAAAGACTGTTGTAAAGATTAAAAAATATAATGAAAACATGATTTGGTAATAAAATAAAAAATACTAATATTGTTCATCTTCTTCTTGGAAAAGTGGCATATTTTCTAAAGCAGCATCGAGGTTATTTGGATTCAGCTTTACTAGCAATATGTTTTCAAGCAAAATAAAAAAAAAAAAAAAAAAAACAAAAACACAACATCCCATCTTCGTTAACTTCGGGATTTATTAAAAGTTTAAGTCGGTCAAACCAAACACTTCCGAACATGTCGACTGCCGATGTTCGTTGTTGCGAACAACTTTCCGTTTTTTGTTTTTGCCTTCACTGCGACTGTTTTCATTTAATGGATCAGAAGTAAAGTCAACGGTTTATTTTTGTACAATGACAAATGAAGATGTCGAAGTTACAGCACATTCTTGTGACTTTTACTATCTCAACTGCAGCTTTTTAAACGCTGCACTAAAATGTATTTCTCATTCATTTTGTTTAATAATTTTAGCAAAATTAAGCAAAATAAGGCTTACAAAAAAGGAAAAACTTGAGAAATGGTAACGCTGCTTTCAAATCAACTTCCATTTTGTCAGTGATGCCACAATAATAATAGAATTTATTGCCACTTTTCTAGTGATGACACTAAAAGAATCGAAAAATGTAAAAGGGAACAAAATGAGATAGTAACATTCTGTAAATATGTTGAAAAATTTAGATTTTTAGCCTTATCGGAAAATTTCAACATCTTCGCAAGTTGATGTTAAATGTTAAATGTTGACAAGTGTGAAAAGGCTATAAGAGTGCTCTGTAAACTAGGTGTCTTCGGTTTATGTATGGGGCTATTTTTAAAACGGCGACGATTGCCTCAAAGAGGAACAAGGCATTGCAAAAAATTTTAAAACTCGAAAAAGTTTGCAAAAATAGCTACATAAAATTGATCAAAAGTCACTAAAACTAACAGGAATGAAAAAATTTGGTAAAAATTGCTGAAATTCCCAAATATTTGGTAACAGCGGTATGATAGCCAAGTCTAATAATTATTAAAAATCTTTAAAGCTTTAAAGAATCAAAAAACTTACAGGAAAAAACTTGGTCTAATTATATTTATTTAATTGTAAAAAACTGCTTTTAAACAACTTGACCTTTTTTTATTGAAATACCGTGTTTTTGACCCCTTTTTCTGGAAACTCACTTTTTGTGACCCTTTTTGAAAATTTCCAATGGCAGTCCTGATAACAGGAAAATATATAATTACATTCTCTCTCTGGTTCCGCGGGTAAGTGTTTAGAATGTTTCTTAAATTAACGCATATGTTGTCTTTAAAAGCTTCTTTTCACTGTTATTTCAAACTCAAACCAATTCGATTATACATGAAATTCACGTTGTTTTAACTGGAAATAACTTTCAATCAACCTGATTCGGAGTGCCTTTTCAATATGAATTTCATTTTGCTCTAACTTTAGGGGAATATTAAATTGACATGAATTATTGTTATTTTAAAAGAAAATAATGTTGTTCGCAAGTTATTGTAAAATCATGTTAAATTAACATGAAGTAACTAAGCAAAATCGCTACCGAAAAATTTAAAATCAACCTTATTTCGAGGATTTTACATTGATTTTTTCGGTGTGTAGGGATATTATGAGTGCATAATCCTTATTTAGGGCAGAAATTTCTCTGCGATCAAGATGAAATAGTCAAACGATTCGTTTCACTTTCAAATTATTATTTTCTATGTCACTTAAATATTTGGTACAAGTTTGTATATTTTGTGCCCAATAAAAACATGGACATTGAAAAATTATTTTAATTGGATTGTTTAACCGAAGTAAATATATTGTTTAGCTCAAATATATGTATTCATTACAACGGTGGTGTAAGGAATGGGTTCCCAATAGTTTTTAAAGGCTCTTTGTAGGCACTTAAAAAATGTTTACTATTTTCTAAGACTAGTGTTTTCCACTCTTCCCAAACAAAACTAGCTAAATTTTTAATTATAAAACTGCAAAAATATTTATCGGTAAACTGATAAAACTTTTTTTTCATTTTAAGTTTTAAATTTTTTTTATTATATAAGCGGGTTTTCTAAGGGCAGACACACAGAACATAATTTTGTTTACATACTTATTTTCACCTAAAGGACGATTTTTTTTTATTTAATAAAAAAATCTATAAAATTTTTTTTATTAATTTATCGCTAATGTGATGTGTTCTTAACGTGCCGTCTTGACTAGCAATCGCTATGTTAAAACAACAACAATTTCTTGTGAACACAAAAATTTAAATAGTTAAGACTGCTCTTGTCGATGTTTTGTTCTTGTTAAAACAGCGTTGTTTACACAACGATATCTAACATCACTGCAGTATAACCATACAAAAAAAAACGTCATCTTGTTTGTTTTTGTTGCTTTTTATATGGGTTTTCTTGCCATAAGTTTTCCCCATATCGAAGAACATAAATCTTAAAAAATTCATAAAAAAATAAAAATTCTACAAAAATCACAGTTTTGGTCTAAAAAAATTTAGCTTAACGTATGTATTTTCGAATAAAATGAGGTTTATTTCATTGTAATCGGTGCACAATTTTTGATTTTATTTACAATTTACTGAGAACTGAATATCGATTTCCATACAAAAAAACCATTTTAAATGTGTGTGTCATGAACGTTTTTTCCTTTTTGTACGAAATTCGATATTCATTTCTCAGTAAATTGTGAATAAAATCCTAGCATTTTTATTTTTTGTGAATTTTTAAAGAACAAAAAATTTGTTTTTTTTTCAAAATGTTCCTTCAAAAATTCAACGATATTTCTAAAACTACTGGGAAAATTTAAAAACAATGTAAACACGTCTTGAAGATGATATTGTTGCCGAATTTCGGATTTTTTTTTAACTGAATATGATCAACCGTTTTCAAGTTATTCCAATATATGTAGTGAAAGTTCCTTAATTTTGGACATCTCGAAAAGTTGAGCTTATACAGAAAAATTGAAATTAGATTGAAGTCAGTGACCCCAAATTAGTACAAATTCGAAATCAAATTCCAGACCGCAAAATGACTGTTCCGCAGTGTTATAATTAAACTCTACAGGTATGTGATGGAAATCGTTTTAGAAAACGAACGATTTAAAATCGATAATATCGATTTCAGTATGCTTAAAAATTTATATCAAATACATTTTCTTCTTACTTCCTGTCTATATTCTTTGTAATTTTATATTATATATGTAATTCAACATTTAGACTATAATTTTGAAATGGAATTAAAAAGGATTGTTTTAAAATCGATCGACTTTCATTACATAACGGTATAAAATAAATAAAAAAAAAAATAAATAAATATGTAGCTATTTTAAATAAAAAAAAATAAAATAAACTTACCAAGAATTTCCGTATATTTGTTAGTTTATTCTGATCTTTAAACATTTTTAAAGTTTAATTTTATATAATTTAATTATACATACATTTTTAGTTTTAGGTTGATTAGATTTCAAAAATCTTCTTTTTTCTTTTGTATATTAATTTTTAAATATACATTTATATTTATTTATATAAAATAAAAGAATAAAATCATATTTTAAATTATTAAATACACTTTATTTAACCTTTTCTTTTTGACATCGATACTAATATTTTAAATTATATAATCACCATTTGATAACGACCGTAAACCGAAATTTGATATCTATACATTTAACGAAAAATTTATTTTAATTGAGTTTTTCTTTAAGGAACGTTTAATTATGGAAATAAACGTAACGTAATTAGTCTGCTTAACTAAATACATGCTGGTGTAAGATCCTAAATAAACAAAATAACACAATGCAAAAATGTCAACATAGCTGTATATTTTTTATGTTGTGTGTAATTTGTTTAATGTTTGTTATTCTATGTGTTCTATAAAAAAAAAGTGAGTTTAAACGACTTTTTTGGGCGACTTTATTTCTAATTAACGAGCTACTGTGCCACTTTTTAAAAATTCCCAACGGTAGCATTGATTGCCACTGTCTTGCCTTTACTAGCAGATGTAAGCGTCGTGCAAGCTCTGCCACTTAAAAGTAATAACACCAGAACAACAACAAGCCGGCATGATTTGCAAATTTTTTACATTAACATTTTTCTAAACACATCATTTACAAGGAATTTTATTTTGATTTAAGAAAAAATTAGTTACACATAAAAGTTAACTATTAAATTTTATATTTTTAAAACTTTGTTTAAAGTTTTCAACCGAAATAAGATCAATTTTAGTATTTAAAATTGCTTCCATGGCAAACACTTGTTAAACGAACGAAATAAAATCACGAACTGAAAGGGAATAAAAGGAAATTAGAATAATAAAAAAAGACAGAGATGTCGAAAAAAGAGCTGAAAGCTGGACTGACAGGCCATCTACATGTGAAAAAACATACACAAAATATTAGTAATGAAAAAGGTTAAAAACTAAAATGAGATTAGACAACAACCCAAGATATTTCCAATACATACTTTATGAGTCAAGGTTCCTTTATTTTTATGCCCGTAATTTTTACAAATATATAAATCTAGCTGTGTATATAGATATCTGTGGTATATTTTAATAATTTTAAGACGTATTTCTTACCTACTGGCAAGGCGAATTAACTACAGGTTCGAAACGGCATCTGATTTTGACAGTTCGAGCTTATTTGTTTTGATTTGTTAGCGTTTTGCTAATAATGGTTGACATTTCGAGCTAATGGCACTAACAATTCAATAAAAAAACCCCTATGTTGTTTCTGTTGTTTTTAGATTGTTGTAGTTCCGACACCACCTGTAGTTCAATTCGCCTTGCCTACTGGCTAATATGGGCATTTCCGTCAAAAGGTCCACCGTGACCGAAAATTTAAAAGTTATTAAGAGCTTATTATTTTAAGATATTGTTATTGAGAAATATTTAGATTTTACTAATTTTATTAATTTACCCATAAATTTGTTCACTTAGATAAACAATCAGACTGCAAAGATGTGCAAACGTAATTTCTTATTTGTGAGAATGTTTTACTGCATGTTTTCTTTAATATTATCTTCCTTAAAAAAGGTGATATTTGATAAAAATTATTCCAAAAAAATTTTCTTACATGGTCTGTAATAAAAGGATGAGTTCGAAGAATAATATGTTATTCGGATTAACGGTAAATTGTTATTTTTTTTAATCATTATTTAGTTAAGTTATTATGGAAAAAATGTCACGTTCGAAATGTCACGTATCGAACCAGAAATTGGCTTAAACAAAGAAAAATACAGAAGATTTTCGAATCAAACCAAAGACTTTATAATGTTACATTGCTACGTAAAATTCTGAAAGTAGTTTGACTAAAAAATTGCGACAGGTTTCGTTGAATTACGCCTTTTTATACATGGCCATAAAAACTACTTCTATTTTTTTCACGTTCGAACCGCTACTGCTTTTGCCATTATCTTTGACCTAGAATCGCGCCCCCCATAAACTTTAGCATAGATAATAGTGCTTTCTAAGTGCTATAATTTAAGGGTTAAAAGAACGTAGAAATATTTGTTGTTTAAAATGCTATTGCATTTTTGATGCGTACGACTGTCACGTTCAACACTTTGGAATTACCCATATGTAGTGTATTTTACACTCGATTTTCGATATTTAATTCACATAGGGCTAAATCGACTTAGAATTACTCAAGGAGCCAGAATATATATACTTTATGGGGTCTGAGGTGAATAATAAAAAAGTTTCACACGGAATGACGAACTTAGCATACCCTCTTCACAACTTATTGTGGTGGTGGGTATAACAACTCTAATATTTTCGTCAGCGTTTTTTTTATATGAAGTTTGACGTTTATTATGTCAAGAAAACCAGACTAATATTAAATAAATGCAGTTTGAACTCAGAAATATCTTTCTTATTTTTAATAAAAACAAGCTACCTTTTTCTTGTTTTAAGAAATTTTTAATCATATACCAAAAACGCGAAAATGTTTCTTTGTTTAAGAAAATTTTACTAAATACGAACAAAATAAGTAAAAATCAAGATATTATTTTTGGATTTTGTTATTTCTTGTTTAAGAAACAAAACTTCTTTCTGTGTGGTTGGCTATTATTTAGGCGGTATAGGAAACGCATTATTTAAAATTTTTTTTATATATGTATTTCCAAAATTTTTTTAAAAAATAAGTAGCGTTTTCTGGTTTTATCGCCATTTTTGAAAACTCTTCTATTTGCAATATCTTGTGAAGACTTTCTTAGTTTACATGATTAAGAGCCAGCGATTCATTTAGAATGTTTGTATGTACTTTAATCGGTAATAACGTAGGTATATAAGTAACAACACGAAGGCTAGTTTTTTAAAGATAGATTGAAAATATTTTCAGAGAAAAAACTTGAATGGGGGTAATTTGTAAGTGCCTTCACTTTGCATTGAGACATTTTTTTTACATAAAGTTATTTTTGATATTTTTAAAATTTGTATAAAAATGTTTTTAAAGTAAGCTGAAGGGTGTCAGAGTCTCTAACCCTCTTTTTACAAAATTTTTAAATTCTTTAAATATTTAAACAGAGATAAGAGGATATAAATGTAAATATTTTACCCTATAAGTTTGCCAAGTTCGTAATAAAAATATAACGAATACATACTAAACTTAATTTACTTTGGCAACTTTTTTATTTTTTAGTTTTTCTCGATTTTTGTCTTATATATTATAATAGGTTTTTTTATGTAAGCAAAGCTTAATTTTTTTAAACAAAATATGTGACCTTCTCCGAAAAAAGGGACCTAGTGTGTGAAAATTAAGTTTAAAGAAAAAAGCAATTAAAAAAGTAAAATTTTAATGTTTTTCTCATTTTTATCGATTTTCCTAAGTTCGTTTTGTACGTTTTTATGGGGTAAGTAAATTTTTATCAAAAATCTAACTCATTTCATCTTATTCTACACCCTTTTAGGTACCAGAATCCACTCTTTAGTCCAAACCCGTTTTTTGACACACTACGCCCCTTTTCTCGGAGAAGGTCACATATATGAAAAAATCTGGTAAAAACCTAACAAAATGGATTTTTGGCGATTTTTGACGTCCGGTTGGCAATGGAGCTCAAAAATAATCTGACAGCACTAGTAAAAACATGTAGGCAAAATAAACTAGGGATGTAACGAATACCGATGTATCGGCGATACTTTAGATTCGACGATACTTTTTATAATTTTTTTTTTTTTATTATATTTGAACGAATTTTCTACGCTTATTATAGCAACTAAGAGAAATAACACATTTAAAAGCAGAGCATAAATTCTATGGCATTTTGAAAAAACATCTTAAGTCGAGATAAGATAGCAAAAGAGTTTTTTTTTTAAATTCGGTGAAAAATCATTTTTATTTAAAAGTAAAATTAACCAAAATTAAAGAAAAATTTCGTTTATAATACAAAATTTTAAAAACGTAAACAAACAACATTTATGACCTTGAAAGCCTGCATATAGGAAACTATATAAACTATTTAGAACATTTATTTCAACTTTTTTAATTTGACTTAAGATGTTTTTGTCAAAATGCCACAGAATTTAAAACAGCATAATTAAATTGTTTCATATAATAAATCAATCAGCGAAGACGGAAAATAGTTCGGTGTCTCAAAATTTAACGGATGACTTGGAATTAGCTATAAATAAAAAATTAGAGGATTTAGAAAATAATAAAACCTATTGTTTATCTACAATTCTTGACCCTCGATATAATGATCGAATATTTTAAAGACAATCGACTTCAGTCGTATCGAAAAAGCGTCTTATTTAGTTAAGTAGTGTCTCTGCATTCCGAAAGTGTTGAAATCACGGTCACTCCTACAGGGGGTATAAGTTCTTGTAAGTATAAAAGAACTGGCATTTTGAGAGTTTGTGAAAAAATTATTAAAGAATCCGGGGAGGATGAGCCTCTTTCCATTTTATGCTGTGATTCTGCTAAAGAAAATGTCGAAAGATAACTTAGATCTTCTAATAAAGAGACCAATTCTCTTGAAGGAAATGGCACATAAATTCCTCAGATTCAAACTAGTTCTGTCGCATCTGAGAAACTATTTTCCACTGCAGTTCTGGTTCAAACGGTGTTGCAAAATATTCCATCTCCGCAAAAGTTAAGAATTATTGGGTTTTTAAACAAAGCGAAAAGAAGTTAGTTTTCTAATGTAATCAATTTCGTTTCTTAAAACAAGAAAATCCAAAATTCAAAAATAATTTCATGATTTCAACATATTTTGTTAGTATTTAGTACAATTTTCTTAAATAAAGAAACATTTTCTCATAATCAAAAAATTCACGTTTTTGGTATATGTATGATTAAAATTTTCTTTAAACAAGAAATACAAAATTAGCTTGTTTTTATAAAAAAAAATAAGAAAGATTATTTTGAAATCCAGCTGTATTTTTAAAAATTAATTTGGTTTTCTTGATTTTTAAAAAGAATCGAATTTTTTGCATCACGAAACAAATTCAATCCTTTTTTCGTATTTTGTTAAATATTAATGGCCAATTTCACAAATTTATTTATTTATTTATCAAGTTATGTTTAAAATTCGTTTTTCATGTTAAATTGAAATAAAATTATATGAAAAACTATGTTTAAATATGAATTGATATTTAAATAGAATTGGTGAAATTGGCCAAAAGCAACGAAAACTTGATTTTAGTAACTGTAGATTCAAAATAAAATTTTGTTAGCTGTATTTAAGTAAATTTTAGTTCGCTTTGAGTCATAACTTTTTGCTTAAACCACGCCACACATGTATTTACAATAGTAAATTTTTCGCTTGGACGAGTATGGTGCAAAACTTTCCTGGTTCAAGCCATATTTTCTGGTGGTTTAGTAATTAATCCTTTCCGTGAAAAATCGTATAATGTCAATCTTAAATATTAATAATAAATAAATTTTCATATTTATTCGAATGTGTATTCTAAGTCAATTTACAATTTTAAAAGCTGTATATTCCTGGAAAATATTGAAGGAATAAGACTATTAAAGTATAAAATAGTCTTATTCCTTCAATATTTTAAAGGAATATACAAACGAAAATTCTGATAGTGCATAAAAAATATTTCCGGAAAATATTAAAGGAATAAAACTATTACTATATAATAATATAAAATTGTAACGTTGCTGACTTACTGATTCATCATCGCACAGCCTAAGCGCCTAAAGCTTAAAACTTGAAATTTGGACCGGAGGTGGGTCTCTTCCTAGATCGGTCTACTAAGGCGGTATTTTTGTAAATTCGAATGTTTAGGGAGTAAAAAAGGGTAAATTCAGAAACCTTTTATCTCCAAAACTAAAAGAGATACAAAAAACTGTAATACTTATCGTTGTTCTTTTGAAAAATAAGTGAACAGGTGTCTGGTACTTTTTTGAAATTCGGCTCTTTTAGGGTGAAAACGGGTAAAACCTGAATTTTGGTACGTTTTTGTCAGCCCATCTCTCTTTTGAACCGATAAACCTAGAAATAAAATGTATACCACACTCGAAACTTATAAAAAAAATACGAATACGAGTTTGGTCCTTTTTCGAAATTCGAACGTTTAAGGGGTGAAAATCGTTACTAATTTTGGTACTTTTTTACAAAACATTTTGCTTCACTCATTGACATATTCGTACTAAATTAAAAAAATGTTGCAATTTTTGAAACTTTAATGGGGGGTAGTACCAAAATGGGAAATACGGAAAATTTAATAATTTTCTGCAGCTTTTTGGTTCTACAACTGGTATTTTTAATTATCGTTAATATTGGACCTTAAAACATAAAATTCGACATGCAATGTCCTGAGTGGATACGAACCTATGAGGGAACTTTTTGGTACTTTTTTGTTCTTTAACTGCTACTTTTTGAATTTTCGTAAGTATTGGACCTAGAAACATGAAATTCAAGATGCAATGTCCTGAGAAAGTAAACGCGTACAACCTGTACATATTTTGGAATAATACGGGAAATTTACTTTCTTTCATTTTCTACTACATATTGTGTTCTACGAGTGGTACTTTTTTAATTTCTTATACTATTAAACTTAGAAACACAAAATTAAAGGTTAAATTTGTTAAAACCTAGGAACATAAGCTTTGGCATATACATAAATATGTCATAAGTCCCGATTACAAAGTGAGCCCTTTTATGGTGTTAAAGTTTAAGAAAAAAAAAGAAAATATAAAAAAAACATATTTATAAGAATTCTTATATACAAAAAATTATGGAAATTTTTTTTTGTTTTGAAAGAAATAAAGAAGAAAATATTTAAAAGATTTATATGCTTGTGTTTAAATTGTCACCTTAAAAAAGCAAGAGTATGAAAACAAGAAAAATAACTAAATTTCATTCATAATAAATATATGTAATATAAAACCTTCATACATAAAAAGTTGATGTCAGATGAATTGAGAAGAATATAAAGAGTTCTTGTAAATACATTCGGGTCAGAGCCAGAAAAGATTTTTAGTCTATTGAAAAGGAAAAATTCTTAAGAGATAAAAAAATAGCAGTGCACAGCTCTGGTTCTATAAAGTTTCAATAAAAAAACCCCACAAACACTTTTTTCCGAAATTTTCGAAATAACGGTAAACTTTTTTTCTTTTTAAAAGAATTTCAATATTATATATTCAATTACCCATGGGCCTAAATATTGTACAAGTCTGTATATTTTTAACTTGTACACATACTTATGTTTATCACATCGCCTTAATTTGAATATCAAAGTATGAATGTGATTATAATTTAAATATGTATGTTTAACACTTTTACATTTTTATAGCCAACAATAACATCATGTACTTAAGAAGATGTGATATGTTCATTTATATAAAAATAGTTTATGTGTGTGTTTGAAAACTTTGACAGTATTATGACTATACTTTAGGCTTATTTTGGATTTAAATAAAAGTTGGGGCTCAGTTTAAAAACAAGGGAATTAAAAATGAACAGAACTGAATTTGAAGTGCGTTATGCCTGTAAAGAAATTGGAATAACTCTTAAACTTATGGAGATCCTATTCTCAAACTTTCACAGTATAATGAGGACTCTCCAAGCTAATTTTGGCAAAAAAAAAAATCCGAAGTTAGAAAAATTTTAATTTGAAATGGTCTTTTCTGGTTTTTCAGTTAAAGAAAAATGTTTTTTTTGGAAAGATCAAACGATTTCTTATCAGAATCACTTATCTGAATTTTTTTATTTTATTTGTTTCTAGTTCGGAACAATAATTAAAAAAAAACAATTTTTCGAAAACGGCAACACTTTATCCCCCATACCTCGACAAATAAACATTATACAAAAAAATATTTGTCGCACACATTCATATCTACTAGAGGTATTTTAATGCCAAATATAAAGCAATTTCGGCAAAATATTCTTTTTGGGTTGCCCGCCTCACGAATAATGCCTCAATGCCAGAACTTTTAGAGGCAAAATTGGATGATCATAAAGTGCTTGATAGCTTATTTGATCGTCTCAAGGAGAATTAGTGCCCGTTTACATTATACGATTTTTGTCGCTGCGATTCTTACTTTATATGTGAGAGGGGAAAGTGGAATTAAAAGGGGTACACAAGCGAGTGTACTCTTCGATTCGTTTTGTTTGCTCCTTCGTACTCTCATTTGACGAAAAAATTTATTTAAGTTCGGTCGCACAGAAAAAGAGCCTGCGATAAAAATTGCACAATGTAAACGCAAAAGCAATTTTTAAGAAGAACCGATAGTTGCAGCGAGAAAAATCGTAAAATGTAAATAGGCACTTATGCTATGTTCGCACGACAACGTTTTTTCGTAATTCGCTCTCTCATTCGTAGTTCACAGCCCAATAATGAGCCGAATTACATAATTCGTCATACAAAATTTTGAGAGCGAATTATCTCCTTTCTACGTAATTCATTTTGAATTACCATGCCAACCACAAACAAATCATTGTCATCCTCATAGTATAATAAGTACCAGGTATGTTCATTAGGGAAAGTTGTCATTATTTTCCCATGTTATGTCATGGGAAACATTGCAAGAAGAAAAATTTGGTCTGGCCAAGAGGGTAATTTTATAAACTTCTACATAAAAATAGAATTTTATAGAATAGAATTTTTAAAATTAGTTTCAATTGATTCAGCACACATCATTTATAGAATTCACGTTTTTTGTTGTATTCCAAAAATATGGCAAGCAAAACACAAATTTGGTCTGGCCAGACCAAGACGGTAATCCTAGGGTTAAGTTTTATAAGTTTTACCTTTGCCAGCAGTGATGCCATTAAGATACGAAAGATACATTTTTCGTATCTTTTGATGGCTTCAGGTACCATGTATAATCCTGACATTTTTCGTATCTTTTGAATCTGTACGCAAAATGTAATAAAATTTATTAAGACTGATCATCCTAACCGACTCAATACTAATACAATACTAATAATGGTGTAAGAAAACTTTAAGGATGCTTCAACATACGATCCACCTAAATCGAGGATTACTAGTAGTGCGAAATTGTTCTAAGGATATATGAACTTCTTTTTATATTCAGGAAATTTATATGAACTTTTGGATATAATCTCCCTAGTATAAACGCCTTTACTCGTATATTAATTTTTACAAAATTAATTTGCTTTGATAACATAAAATGACAGTTACCTATGATTACTTTAAAGTTTGCTTACTGAATTTTTAAAAATTACATGCCATAATATTTACGACTTAAATAAATATAAAAATAAATTTATATGATATAATTTTCTCTACAATATTCATTGAATATGAAAAAATGTTATGTTAATAAATGTAAAACGTTAAAAATGAACTAATTTTTGATGTTAAAAATGAACTGTAAAATTTTTTTCAAAATGTATCTTTTTGGGAAAAAGTTATCTTTTTGGAAACTAAAATGTATCTTTCTCGAAATTTCACTGGCAACCAGGGCTGCCAGAAATTTTCAGCAAAAAATCTTAATTTTACCAAAAAAAAAATCTTATTTTGGAAAAAAAATCTTATTTTTGGAAAAATGTGGTTTTTTTATTTAAATTAACTTTAAAACATATCAATATGTATTTCCACTGTTGCCAACTTTTTTTGAAGATTTCCTGCCAAACCGGACTTCAAACCGCGAGAAACTGCTATATATTCAATTTAGCGGAATTTTTCTTAAAAATACCTCTAAAATCTAAACATTTTAAAAAGTTTATTTATATACATCTAGATATACAGGGGTGTCATGGAAATCGAAAACGTAAAACGAAAGAATTTTAAGAGTCGTTTTTCAAAAAAATTTCTGTAATAAAAAAATTTGATGACAATTATTATACAAATAATGCTCTATTAAACAGAATTTTTTAACAAAAATTGTAAAAATTAGATTAAAAGTTTAATAAAAAGAACTGCCAAGTTCTTTCGTTTTACGTTTTCGATTTCCATGACACCTCTGATTAGATGATTTTTTAAAGGTATTTCGATGCACTTAAAATTACCTTTTCGGATTAAACATTTTTCCATTAAATGTTTTTGCTATTATTTAATTTTTGCGAAGCTTAGTCTGACTTGCAATATTTTCTGTTTTTGCAAAATAAAAAGGTTGCTTTTTAAGATATTTTTGTTTCAGTAAACCGCAAATATGCATTATTAAGTTTTAAATTTTCAAATGTGAACAAAGAAGGTTTTTTTTAATTGAACCTGCCCTTCGTCTAGACAAAACAAAAAAATCTTGATTTTGGGGAAAAAATCTTAAAATCTTTTTTCGGTTAAAAAATGCTAGACAATGGGTACAAAAGTGTGCAAAACCAATAGACAACAAGCAGATACAAAACCTCATTGTTTTAAAAATTGCCTGTTTAAAAAACTGCAAAAAGTATGAATGTATGTATGTTGTACAAACTTAAAGTTAAGAATTTTTCAAAAAATAAAAAATCTTAATTTGAGAAAAAAGATCTTTAAATCTGATTTTGGTCAAAAAATCTTCAAAAATAAGAGAAAAAAACTTCATTCTGGCAACGCTGGTTCCTAGCATAAATGTAAGAAAAAGATTTCTTGAATTAAGAAGATGCCGTGTGAACAGCCTAATTCGAATTCGTAATTCAAGATGCCGTGCGAACATAGCATTACATATAATAAATTAAACTACCCCATCTAAATTATGTGGATGATGTTCATTGGGCCCATTTTTTATCATAGCTCCCACGGTACTCATGCTCCTAATAATCGCATTTTCTCTAATAAATCTTTTATAAACAATAACAATTAGTAATAAGATAAAGTTCGACAATAATCGCTCTTATATGAAGGAAAATTAAATTTAATATTATTAATATTAATATTAGTCTCCTTAGGAATTTTAAGTAATTGGTTGCACTTATTTGTTATAATCACATCACGTAATGTAGGGTCGGGCTTGGCCGACTATACTTGTTTTTTTCGCTTACCCTTTGAATACATGTTTTCTGTTGGCGCTCTGTAAGCCACCAAAAATCTTAATTACATTTAAAATAACACAATTTTTATACTTGGTCATATTATGCAAAAATGTATATTGCAGATTCACATTAAAAACGCATACATTTAACTTAACACATTTTCAACAATTTCACAAAAAAATTTACTAAAAATTGATAAACACTTGTTAAATTAACAAAAAACAAAAAAAAACACTCGAAATTTTTGGAGAAATACGCGTCTCTCATTTCGTTTTTGCAATAAAAAAAAACAATCAAGAAAAACAACAAGCACAAACAATGATGCATTCTTATGTGTTTTACACACAATTTTCACAAAACTTCTATAATTTTTTGTTAAACTAATCACATTTTCACAAAATATTTAATAAAAAGTATCTTTTAATAAAAAGTATCTTTTAATAAAAAGTATCTTTTAATAAAAATTACCTTTTTAATAAAAAGTACTTTTTAAAATTGAAAGTACCTTTTTAATAAAAAAGTACCTTTTTAAATAAAAATTACTTTTAAATTAAAAATTACCTTTTAATTAAAAAGTACCTTTTTAAATAAAAAGTACCTTTATAAACAAAAAGTACCTTTTTACTAAAAAGCACCTTTTTTAATAAAAATTACCTTTTTACTAAAAAGAACCTTTTTAATTAAAAGTACGTTTTTAATAAAAAGTACCTTTTTTATTAAAAGTTGAAAAAATTAGTTTTCTTTAAGAACTTACGTATTTATAGATTACAAAATGAAGTGTTTTCCAAAAAAGTACCATTTAACAACATATTACTAATCGCGTTTAAAATTATTCCTATCTTTTACCCCTGCAATTCAATTAATCTAATTTTATATAATCTTAATTAAATAATTCCGTTTTTACTAAAGTAGCAAATATACATATGTATGTAAAATATATGGCTTCTGCGAATTTTCGTTTCATAATTTTCATTTCAATTAAGTTTTTGATGTAAATTATTTAATGCCGCATAATTATTTTGAAATGTAATAGGGAAAATATAATTTTAAATGAATTTTTTTTCATAATCTACTTGAATTCATTAAAAGAAATGTTGAGAAGTTTTCACTTTTCATGACAGTCGTCATGCTGAGGCATTAAAAACAAATTTTCTTACGTTTTTTCAGGCGCTAAAATAACAACTTGATTTTTTTTGTAAGTAGCGGGTTATCCATTTTTCGGTTTTAAAAGTTTAATGAAAAAAACATATAAGACTTGGATATCGATAAAACTTTTATTTCATTATTAAGCTTGGACATTGCCATAACGTAAGAAATACAATGCTATTTAAATAATCGCCTTCAGATAGGTTTCAGCAGTATATTCTTTTGAGGTAGTTTTCGACCACTTTTACGCACATTTCGGGCGGTATTTAGGCGATAACTTGACAAATGTTGGTTTTCAAATGCTCCAACTTAAGGGAATTATACGCGTAGACGATATCTTTAACGTAGCCCTACACAAAAAAAAAAGTATAACGGCTTCAAATCGCATGATCTTGGTGGCTAATTGACGTCGCTAAAACATGAAATTACGCGTTCTGGAAACTTCTTAGGCAAAAAAGTGAAAATCGGTCGTGTTATGTTGCTTGCGGCAATCACCCTACCCTGTAAGACTCAAAAAGTGACCATGTTTGAACTACAACTTTTGTCGTAAGTTTTAACTATTTTCACGCGTTTTTCGGTTGCTAAACGATCCACATTTGTAAATAAATAAATGACACTTCAGATGACAGATTTTAAACAACTGACAGCCTTGCCAGACCGGCGGTTTTGAAACCACTAAATGGATACCACTAAAGCAGAAACAAAATAAATTAAAATAACATCTATGACAATTTTATAAGGTTATGTACAGAATGTTTTGTGTAAGATGCGAGGGAGTTTTGAAAATTTTTGAGAATATTGCAAATAATTAAATTTCAATAATAAATCGCATCAAGTTTGCACAATTTTTAATTTACATATACATACATATTTCTTTTGCTTAAGAAACAGGTAACTTGTAGGAATTTTAGAAGGGAATTTTTAAAATTACCAAGGCTTAAGAACATATTGTGTTTTTGCTTTTGTATTTCATTCATTTAAATTTTCAGTGTTAATATTTTTCGTTGTACACATATTTTTTCTTTTCAAAAATCACTTATTAAAATTTGTGTAATGTTTAGTTTTGCTTATTTGATTTAATGACTTATCAATTTAGCCACCTTTGTTCACTTGATACCTGTTCTAGGAAGAAGATAAAGTGTTTACTTTATAATTTTGTTAAAATTAAATAACGGTAAAAGCTTTATGCATTCATATACCTACATACAAATACAAAAACAGAAGAACAAAGATGAAATGGGGAATATGCAAAATAAGTTTAAGCAATACCTACATAGGTATTTACTTTTCTTTTAATTTACGAAAATTTATAATCAAAAGCATTTTTTATTTAGTCGCTCTGCAGATCAAAATGTTTGAGTTTAAAATTAACTTCACATTTTATAAGCCAAAAAGTTGGCACCTTTTAGAGTTATTATGTATGTATATGAGTCGATCTGACAATGCCAGTTTGGGCTCTACATCCAGAGGACAAAAATCACGGTCAACTCATTCAGTGTGGTTGCAGAAAATCTGGAAATAGTTGAATTCTTTTTTAATATAATATATGTACATTAGGGTGGCCGTTATTTTTTTTATTTTGATTTCTTATATTCTCCCCACCTAAATCGGTTCAGTTTTATGTAAAAAAAAATACAAAAAAATTTCGTAGCGATAAGTTGTGTTTTAGGGGGGGCGTCCGTCCCTCAAAGTTTGCCACCAAGCCATTTATTCAAATGTAATTTGTTTGCGTATGACTATCTTCTAAAAACAACATTTTAAAAGAATATGATATATGGCAATATTTTAGCTCTTCTAGTCTACAACATAAGCACCTAAGAAAGTTTTTTGCTAAAATCAATATTTTAGAAAATAATTAAGAAAATAAAAACAAAATACCAAACATTTTATATACGTTTTATATATCGTCGGTTGACAAGTAAAACTCACTAAGTGCAGTCAGACCAATTTAGAGATATTGAGGTTTTAATGTTAAATTTTGTATAAAAAAAATCTATTATACATAAGATCTATGCGATTTTGCAGAGTAAATTAAAAAATAGTTTCTTTATTATAATTGCTTTTAAATTTTCGGTCTAACTACAAACGTTTTCAAGACAATACAAAATAAAACCCTTAATGATCAAATCTGCACTTAGTGAGTTTTACTTGTCAACCGACGATATATAAAAGGGGGATTTAATGTCAAGTGACGCAATTTTGAAATACAGTAGACTCGCGATAACAAAAACACCGCCTTACGTGAACACCGGCTAGCATGAACATAATTTTTTTTACACTGACTACTCTGTAGCGTGAACACAGTAAGAAAGCCCTATAACGTGAACAAATGTAAAATTCATGGAACATAGAAAAAGTTATTTTTTTTTTAACATTTTTAAGCAATCACTACTTCTTTAAAAACTGGGAATCCCCGTAAATGATTGCTTATGAATATATTCTGGCATTTTGTGTAACGCGAGCTGTTGATTTGCTTAGTTTGTTTTTAGTTTGATATAAAGTCTGTCGTGAAAAATGTCGCAAAAACTAAAAAATTTTTTAACTTTAAAGGAAAAAGTAGATGTAATAGAAAAAATAAAAAAAAGATCAAGCGTGACTAGCGGTGTTTAGCTTTCTGCAAACAAAGAAAATCCAAAAAAAGATAACCCATTTTTTTAAATAATTTTAATGTAAATTGTTTTTCTTAACAAAACAAATACGAATATGTATTAATGAATATGAATTAATAAAAAAAATATATGAATTTAAGTTAAATATATGTCTATTTTATTTTTAAGATGTAAAAAATTACACCTTCGTAAACATGAACAACTTCGCAAACGTGAACACGCTTAGGTTTTAATAGTTCACGTTACCGCGAGTCTACTGTATATTGTATGTACAGAAAAATTTACAATTATTAGACACCAGCGGAATGTAATGCATTTTCTGTACATACAATATACAGTGCACTCGCGATAATATGAACTAATTAAAACCAAGCCAATTCACTTTTGCAAGATTGTTCATATTTGCGAATGGCATCTAATTTCCTCTCAAAAACGTCTTTTCCATAGAAAATAAACGTTTCTAATGTTAAAGTTTTTTTTTATTTATTGTTCATTGGATTTAAAAAACTATTGATTTAAAAGACAAACTTAAAGTTATGCGACAAAGTCTGCGATATTCTTTCGTTCAATCAGTTTAAAAACGCCCGCTCTCTTAAAAATCTCCAGATATTTGACGTATCCGCTAACAGTGATCTTTTTGTATCTCATTTTCAAATAAACGTATTCCAAGTCAAATAAACGTATTGTTCGTACATTAAAAAAAAAACAAATTTATTCGCTAAATTAGTAAAACCTTTTCCTAAATGTTCTAAAATTTCTGATTTTTCTTTTTAAAGTTCGAAACGTGAGCTTTTTTGAATTCATATATAAGAACTTTGCACGGTAAAATTATATTTAAAAATGTATATAGAATTCCATGTTAATGTGAGAACTAACTAAAAAGTGTATGTAAAACATTTAGATAAACAACTGAAGACAATTTTTAAGCGATAGCTAGGGAAATCCCCAAGTTATTATGCAGTTGAATCAAAATTGATTTTGATTTTAACACTGTGTAGGTAGATAAAAACCGTTAAAAAATAACTCTAAACGTTGTTCATATTTTAAAGCTTTTGCACAAGTTCATATTTTAGAGTAGTCAATGGAAGAAAATAAGTGTTCATATTTTGGGGTGTTCATATATTAGAGTGTTCATATTATCGCGAGTGCACTGTACTTCATTGCTACCCAAAGGATAGCTAAGGTAAAATGTAACATATATATGAGGAGCCGCAGAACAAAACGTACTTTTTCGAATTTTTTGCCAAATTGGTTTTTTGATATTTTTATAATATTTGGGTTGAAATCTTTAAAAAAAAATCTAGTTAGCATATTTGTTTCTTTTTTTTACCAAGGAAATGGGTTCTTAAAAAATGGGTGCATTACAAAACGTACTTTTTTAATTTTTTTTTTTTTTAACGTGCTTTTTTCATTGTTTTTGCCATTTCTTTGTGTAATTGTTTTAATAACAAACCATTTCTTAATATGCTTAATTTGTTTGACGTTTATTTATGTAATTTCATTTTCTTTAAAATTAACTGTTAAATAATGGTGACTATTCTTGAAAACGCTTCGAAAAAGGGAAAATTTTTATTAAAACAAAAACAAAGTTTAGGAAATTAGTTTTGTGTTTATCATACAATTTACCGTTTTTTAAAGAGAGAGAAACGCTTCAAAATTCTCAGTTTTATTTCATTTTAGAAATTTATGATAAAAAAAACTATTTTTTTTTAAACTTTGCTTTTGTTTTTATGTAAATTTGTATTTGTTCGACGAGTTTTTAAGAAAAGCCAACAATAATTGCATTAATTTGTTATTGTTAAAGTGTTATGAAAAAAATAATTAATACAATAGTATAATTAAAACATGGAAGAATTACAAGAATTTTTAGAAAATTTAAATATTTTTTTAAACAAAACGTACTTTCTTCATTTTATTTTAACAAAACGTACTTTTTTCGATATAAAATTGGTTTGATATTAAACATCCTTGACATTTAATGTGTTGACTTACGGCAGTTTGATTCATATTTTGGTAAGCCAAAAACTTGTTTCCATTTCCAGGTTCATACAGTTTTTTAAGGGGTCGAAAGAAATAAACCTCAATTTCCCAAAAATTTTAAATGTGTGAAAAAGTACGTTTTGTTCTGCGGCTCCTCATATGATATATGATTCGATATGATATGACACGCGAAAATAAATATTTTCATGATGAAAGATGAAAGATGTTGCAAATGTAAACAAGTTTTTTTCATTTTTAACATCTTCCATGCATTCCCTTAAGATGTGCTCAAGTGTAAAAAGGCTATAAAGGAAAAAGTGGATGTAATAGAAAAAAATAAAAAAAAGATCAAGCGTGACTAGCGGTGTTCAGCTTTTTGCAAAAAAAGATAACCCATTTTTTTAAATAATTTTAATGTAAATTGTTTTTCTTAACAAATCAAATACGAATATGAATTAATGAATATGAATTAATAAAAAAATATATGAATTTAAGTTAAATATATGTCTATTTTATTTTTAAGATGTAAAAAATTACACCTTCGTAAACATGAACAACTTCGCAAACGTGAACACGCTTAGGTTTTAATAGTTCACGTTACCGCGAGTCTACTGTAGATGTCTTTCGATTTAAATGAAATTTACACCAATTTTAGTACTGTTAGATAGTAGCTTAGACACAAATTTTCAACAAGATCGGTCAAAAAGTTTCTGAGTAAGAGGGGGTCAAAGTTTGACATTTTGGCCATACAGGTGTTCTTTCTCATCCATGTAACTTATTACCTATTGGTGTAAGCAAAATTTGTCCCAAGTAGCTTAGATAGCTTTTTGATCAAACTTTTTAAAAAAATTGTTTTTGTTTTTTTAAAAAATTTTTAAAAATTTTTTTTTTTTAATTTAACACTTGGCAAAAAAAAATAAAAAAAAAAGTTTTAAATTTAAAAAATAAATTAAAAAATTTTTAAAAAAAAACAAAAAAATATTTTTAAAAATGATTGATTAAATAGCTATCTAAGCTACTTGGGACAAATTTTGCTAACACCAATAGGTGATAAATTACATGGATGAGAAAGAACACCTGTATGGCAAACTTTGACCCCCTCTACCTCGGAAACATTTTGACCGATCTTGTTGAAAATTTGTGTGTAAACTACTATCTAATAGGACTAACCTTGGTGTAAATTTCATCCAAATTGGAATTCATTGATTTCAAAATTGTGTCACTTGACATTAAATCGCCTTTTTATATATATAAAACGTATATAAAATATTTGGTATTTGGTTGTTATTTTCTTAATTATTTTCTAAGATATTAATCTTAGCAAAAAACTTTCTTGGAGGCTTATGTTGTTGATTAGAAGAGCTAAAATATTGCCATATATCATATTCTTGTAAAATGTTGTTTTTAGAAGATAGTCATACGCAAACAAATTACATTTGAATAAATGGCTTGATGGTAAACTTTGAGGGGCGGACGCCCTCCCTAAAACACAACTTATCGCTACGAAATTTTTTTGTATTTTTTTTTACATTAAACTGAACCGATTTGGAGGGGGAGAGTATAAGAAATCAAAAAAAAAAAGTTCTCCATACAACTAACGGCCACGCTAATGAACTTACATCTTTTGCCGCAACCAAATTATGACTAAATCGTTCCATGTGCTGTCTCTTTGGAGTTTTTTCCCGGGATTTTCCGTCCAGGGTATTCTGAGCACATTAAATTATTTTCAATTCCCGTTTTCCCGGGAATTAATTGCGGGATTCCCGGGAAATTTGGAACAAAACCTTTTTAAACTTTAGCAAATCTATTTGGGACTCGTGTCCTAATTTATTTTATCCAACCAAATTGCACCACATTATCAATATTTGTTGTGGTTTAAGGGTTACTTAACTGATTTGCGAGTATTGGCTTCAAATATGGCCTTGGTAAATTGTAGACCGATCATTACAAAATTCTATTTTCAGTCTTATCAAACTGTATGACTCGATCTTTATGAAATTTACTGGTGTGTTTTCTCGTCTTTTGAAACTTTTTTAAGACCAAATTTCACTAGCAAAGCATTTTTCGTAACGGTTTTAGCTATACTAACGTAATTTCCGAAAGTGGTCTTTATATAGGGCATAAAGTAAATTATGGAACGATCTTTACGATATTTGGTGTGATTGCTAGATATACCTATAAAACGACATTGTTGAAATTTATTGACATTCGGTGCATCTCATAATTTTATTTAGACATCATACAGAAGATCTTCCGCTAAGCATTCATAAATATTCTTAACACACGCGTTTCTGCAAATTCACTAAAATTTCCACACTGAACACACTTAAGAAAGTTAATTAAATCCATTAAAAGAATCTCTTAAACATTTTAAAACTGTGGCACAATTTGGTACAAGTATATTATGAATAGGTTCATAATTTAATACAACTAAAAGCCCGCTTCCAAAAATCCATATTTTTTTATATTTAACCATAAAATTCGGTATGGGAAATTATAACGTAAACACACACAATCATACTGAAATAAGTTGTACATAGTTCTCTTTACGCTGGGTCTCCACGTAGCAATTTTTTTGCTAAGCACAAGCAAAAACGTCGGCAGAACAATGGCGCAAAAATTACTGACTATATTGCTCGAGAACACGTGAAATTGTTTTGCCATAAACAAACGTACAGAGAAATGATATGTCAGATAAATGACAACTGATTTTACAACGGATTGCTAAACAATAATTGCTAAAGGAATCAGAAGAGCAGTCATTGCGCAATGGATTACCACTCATGACAATTTGAGGTCCACACGTCTCAAATTTAATGGAGCAATAAAATTTGACGTTTGCCGCAATAAATATTGCTACATGGAGACCCAGGGTTAAGACACTATCGAAAAATGGCCTCAGCATTTTATATGAATTGTGGTATCCATATACAATTCAAGTTGTTTTGCAGACTTCATGAGTCAGGGTTTACACGCTTTAACTTTTGCTGCACAATTTCTTTTCAATTCTGTGATCTTAGCAAGTGTCAATTTTAAAAATGATTATTTAAATTATGGCGTATGTATATTTTGAGTCAAAATCAACACGTTATATTCATATCTAGCCGCTGTAAAAATATGTGCTATTTTGTCTACTTTCCGGGAATGAAACAGTTGGTTTAAAAATTATTTTTCATATGGCTTTAATATTGCATCAAAAATTGTTTTGCGTTTACTGAAAATCTAGAGTTAATACACTCATTAAAATCAAGTGCGATATGAGAATACAAAGAAAAATGTATTTAAAGTTGAAATATTTTACAAAACTTTGTTTCATAAAACAAAGAAAATTTCTCAATTATTTTTAAAAGCACACATTTTTTCTTATTTTATCGATCGATTTTAAAAGGTGTGATGAATTTCAAGCGATTTTAAAATTCTTTGTAAAAGTTTTATTTTTTTAATAATTGGTATTGTGGTTATTTTGTTGAACTATTTATGGTTTTTAATCCAAATTTTTAATATTTTTAATTAGGCTTAAGTTCATTAAATTTAATTTTCATTAAATTATTTTTATGAAGAAAGGAATTTTACAACATGAAAATTAATTAAAATTGTTCTTGATAATCTTTCATTCTTGACCGTGGCCGGGGCTCGAAGCCTAATTAAAAATATTAAAAAAAGTTTTATTTTTTTATTTAAAATATAGTTCAACTAACATTTATTATAATTTATATACATTTATAAAGAAAATAAGAAGAAAATGTTTTGGAAATCAATTTTTAATATACTGAAAACGGTTTTTTTTAATTTAACCCGTTTCGCTTTTAAAGCGATTTCCATCACATACCTGAATATTGATAAAGCAGCGACGAAGTTTTCTTTTCTAAAAAAACATGAAGGCACTCTTATAAAAAGGTTTTCTCTAAATTTTGAGAAGCTTATATGTATTTATATGATAGAGCCTTCTCTATCATAGAAAGTATATTTAGGTTCAATGTTTTTCAGACTAGCAATGTTTTGTCAAAATCACAACCTAACTGTTTGAAAACTGCAATCGTATTATACTACATTTACACCTACGCAAAATCCAGTACTTACGAGATTTCGAGCCAAATCTAGTTGTTTTTGACTAGATTTCCCATACAAAACAAAATCTACTTCGTGACTAGATTTCGACGAAATCTACTCAAAATCTAGTAGTACTTAATGATGCAACTATGGTTTTTTCAATATAGCACTAAAAAATACTTCCCTGCACAAGAAAAAATTACATTTAAAAAAAAACCAAAACAAAAGTTGTTACAAAAAAATTAAAAAGTTTTATAAAAATTGTAAAAAAATAAAAAAGAAGAATAATATTGATAAAATAAATATCGTTGATTATTAATAAAAGGTAATGCAAATTGTTTAATGTATATTTCTTTTTGTGTTTGTATGTGTAACGAAAAAACTTTTAGTCAGCTGTTTTGTTATAAAAACCAAATCTCGCTAATGTCAAAAAAGTTTAATGTAAACGCACTAGATTTGGAAGAAGATTTTAAATCAAATCTACAAAATTTCGGCCTAATGTAAATGTAGTATTACCCATTTTTCCCCCGTTATGCGTCATTGAAATAAATATATTTTAACTGATTATTCTTTTATTTAATCTTTTTTGCCTTAAATCTTATTTTTCCATGCTCATCTTATTAGACATGAAATGTCATCGAAATTTTAAATAAATTTTAATGCATACAAAATGAAAATATGTAAACATTTTTGCAAAAAATTAAAAAAAGGATGTATGTATGTATGTATATTACTAGCACATACATATTTCTGTGCATTATAATGGCACATATGATATGCATCAGCTTGTTGAAACTCCTGTTCCAACTTGTCAGCTTCAAAGCAAAATTGTGGACTATTTTCAAATGAAAAAAGTGTTCCCTTAAAAATTTAATATAAAAGATACGTACACCATGTCCATAAAATAAAAATTTTGTTTCAAGCTCAATTCTATAAAATATGGACATATTCAATCTAAGATGTCATTATTTACGTAATACGTTTAAACGGCCGCTGCGGAATAGCTCCAATTACACAAGGGAACAAAATTTTAATGAGTTGATTGGCAGTTTGATGCAATTTTTTTTACTAATTTAAGGTCGCTGATTTCAAATCTAATCTTCGTTTATCTCCATCAGCTCGCATTTTTAAGTTGCAGTTACTAATCGCATTTTTGACTTTTTTGCAAAAATTAAAGTTTAAAAAATCATAACTTTACTCTTTTAAATTTTTTCTTTTTTTAAAAAAGACGTAATTGCTAGCTTTGAAAAACAATTAATTGTTTGAAAATCACCATAAAAAATGGCTGAGTTGTTTACGTAAAAAAAATACAAATTTTTAATATATTGTAAAAAATCATGAAAAATCCAAAACGGGCAAAAGCTAAAATCTAATTTCTTTCACGTAAAGTCACATAACCTATGAACAAAATGAGATATATATCATAAAAATCGATAAACGCGTTTCGCTTATATTCACAATTAAGTGAAGGTAAAGGAAGGTTAAGTGAAGGAAAAAACGTCCACAAATAGAACAGCAGCAAACACCCAGTGTGTACACCAGACCGTACCCCCAAAAATATTTACCCGTTTAGCCTCTAATATAAAGTATTTTTGCAAGGAGGTTTTTGAAAAAAAAACTTTTTTTGCCGAACGCCTTTTTACATTTTTCGTTATATCTTAGGCATTTCCAGTCCGATCTTAAAGTATGATATATCAATGTTTTTGTCGCGAGAAGACCAATGTTTTGCTCTTGTAAGGTGGTACGCTCTAGTGTACACACATATTAAAAAATTTTTTATTTTTATGGAAATCTCGATTTTTTTCAATTTAGATTTCTCAGTAAATTGTGAATAAAAGCGCCGAATTAAATAAAGCTCATTTTATTCAAAATATGTTAAGCTCAAGGCGAATTCATAAAGGTGACCGCATCATGAGATAGAGTTATTCTAGCTATCCCTTTTTATTGAAAAATACTATGTATTTTGTTTTTGTAAAAAGTTAGAGTGAATGTCGAAAATATAAAAAAGGAAATTTTTTTGTTTATTAAATATGTATACACAATTGCTTTAGAAAGTAAATCTTGTTCCTCTATTGCAAATTAATTGTGGCTCCACTTATTCCTTACGCATTTTTAATTTCTTGTGTTTATATTTTATATTCACTTTTTTTATTTAAAAAATTTAAATAAGTTTTTTTTTTAATTAATTTTTTCACAAAATGTAAACAAACTTGAAATTTAGTATACACACAAAAAATAAACAATAAACAGATGACTCGAAAATGTCACCTTTATGAATTCGCCTTGGTTAAGCTTAATGTTTTTAAACCAAAACAGTGAATTTTGTCTTATTTTTATTTTTTATGAATTTTTAAAAAACAAAAATTTAATTTTTTTTTTTTATTATTGTTCTTTTTTTCAAAACTTTTAACGATATCTCTGAAACAACTCCATTAATAAACGCGTTTTGGTTTACTCCCTTTATAATAAACAGTTGAGTTCTTTTAATTGCTAATCAAAATATTTTAACACACTTATTCAACTAAACAAACTTTTTTGAAATTTATTATAACGTTTACAATTTTATCCAATATTGTTAGTTTCGAACCGAACCGTTTAATGCCTCAAAGCAAACTAAACTACCCTACAAGAAGACAACCGGTCATTTTACTAGTTATATGACCGGTAGTGTTGACCGATATATTGGTTAAAGTTTCTATTAGTTTATTAAGAGCAAAATGAAAAAACTAACCGAAACTCTTGTGTACATGTGATTTTACATCTCTTTCTAATTAATGAATTCCACTCGACTACGGAACATATATCTGTACTGCTTACTCTGCTGCTTTTAATTAGTCAATGATAACCTAAATAATGGTCAACGCTAACTAGTTAGTCTTAACGTAAATATTGGTTAGCACTAACTAGTTATTCATAACGCAAATATTGGTTAGTACTAACCTTTATAAAATAATACATTTTTTTCTTTTTAAATTAACTTTATTTTAATAAATTATAAATATAATAAAATAATAACAACTTGTGTCCAAAAAATCAAATACAAACTTTAAAAGTCATTAGGACTTTAAATAATATTATTTGTTCCTTTATCACCACCACAAAATCTTAAACGATTGTCCTGGCCAAAGCCACCACCCGAATTGCCACTAGCTGTTAAACGAACACTCCTTTCATAACGATCGCTTCGCACATGACCTCTGTTGGTTCCTAAGAATCCACCACCACGTTCTGTGAAGCCGCCATCAGTACGCCCTCCTTTACCACTAGCATTCTGATTACAACTTTTCACTTTTTTATAGTAATTTTTTGTCTCACTACAAAATTAAATAATTAATTTAATCGATTTTTTTCTTTAATGCCAATGGCAAATATTAAATTTAAGAAATTCACAAATTTTTACACGCGTATGATAAAAATATATTAAAATATTGGCATTATTTGGGAAATGTTAGTTGTACCTTTCTAACATATATGTTAGAGTGGAACAACTAATGTAAAATTGTTGCAAGTGTGTTAGTAATTTTTTTTAGTTTTGGTTATGCATTTCTTGTAGGGTAAATATTCATGAGTCACCCCTTGTTATATTTCATAACTATATCTAGACTTTTCCTGAACCTCCCTACAATTTATTATGTTCTAAAACCATTTCTAGAAATGACTGGGAAATTCATGAAGTAAGTGTTATAATCAGGGAAACCAGAAATATGCTCTAAAAAACGCGTTTTATGCGCATAAAATATGCAGTAAAAACTGGAAAATATGCCCTGAAAATTGTTAAAAATATTCCCCAAAAAATTCAAAAATTCCTAATTTGAAAACCAAAATATTCAACAAACAGTTCCATGTTATCAAAACAATCCTAAAATTATAACCGGGAAATCCCAAACTCCAATGTATTTACAGACGAATTTTAGAGATGTTACCCTATTTGGAAATTATGGGCATTAATCGGCTTACATAAACAAAGTTATGTAAAGAGGTTTAAATCCATATCCGAGTTATTTGAGCCGAATATTATGAGATTTTTTGTCTTAAAAGGATTTGAAGGACGGTCGCTTAATTGTTTATTAATGTTAACTTTTTAAAGGAAGTTAAAGCTATTAAAGCTTTATAGATGGAAACTTTGGGAAAACGTGAACTGATTCAAAAAGAATTTAATTTGCATTAAAATATTTTTGGAGCGAATTTAATCTAAACAACAACATATTTAGATGGTTTACAGACACAAAGAGTGTAATTTGGAAAAAAGTTTTTATGGGTAATATGTGATATTATAGATCGATTCTCACTTCGTCCTTAGTGCAATTCAAAAATGTATGTATTTACCAAATTTAAACAAATGGCCTACCAGACTGCAACCTGTACTTTGCGCACAAGGTTAACATGAACAAAAAACCAGCAAATACGGACGGATGGACATGGCTAGATTACTTAAAAAAGGGATGATCTGAGTCGATCAGTATACTAAAAGATTTGTCCAGATTTCTATGTAATGGGTGATTTTTTAAGCGTAGTGTTTTTAAAAATCTAATAAAACACTCAAATTTGCATCATATATTTAAAATTTTTATTGGAATCGATAAATTGGTCTTTGCCATTTACTTTTTAAAAAAAAATCATGTAAATGATGCCCGCGGCTCCGCTTGAAATAGTCCATTCGTGTAGTCCAATTTTGCACCACTTTTTCGAGCATTTCGTCCTGTATTCCAGGAATAACACATGTTATGTTATACTCTAAGCCTTCAATCGTGTTTGGCTTGTCCACATAGACCAACGACTTCACATAATCTCAAAAGAAATAGTCAAGAGGCGTCAAATCACATGATCTTGGCGACCAACTCACAGGGCCATTTCGAGAGATAAACTACTGTTCAACAAATTCATCCTTCAATATGTCCATTGTTTCAGGTGCTGTGTGGCATGTGGCATGTGACATCGTCTTGTTGAAACCACATATCAACCAAGTCTAACTCAGCCAATTGGGGCAAAAAAAGTTGCGTATCATGGCACGTGGTTGAATAACACATGCCCAATACCTGAGAACGGCGACGAACTCACAGTTCACTATCCTCATTTACACTGGTCGCTACGGCTGCAATATTCTCTTCGGTTCGCACTCTACGAACGCGAGTCGGTGGTTTAATGTCCACCAAAGTAAATTTGGTGATAATAGCACGAATTGTTGATTCACTAGGTCGATTATGACGACCATAAAAAATTGGTAACAAAAGATGGACATTCTCACAGAGCACGAATTTTGATAATAAATTTCAACGATTTGCAGTCGTTGCTCGTTTGTAAGTTTCTCCATGATGAAATGGCAGAGTATACTGAACACTTTTCACATTCACAGATGTAGTTTGGACACAATTACCAACCAGTGATGCCAGCCCGAAAAACTTAATTCATAAAAAATCACCCTTTATTAAACACATCGCCAAATACGTATATTATTGATTTTTCCTTAACTTTTGCTTATTCAAATATAAAATTTTAAAGTTTAAAATAACATTTGTCTTTAATTACAATCTGCTTTTTCTTACAATTTTCGTGTAAAAATTAAATTCAGATGGCGAAATCGAATCAACATGTTGGGTAAACAGATAAATATCTAAAACACAAAAGCGGAAGTTACTAAATTTTGGATATATCTCGAAAAGTCTAAGTGCTGATTTGGATTCAGCGTCCCAAATTTCCTTAAAAACGGTTCTTAATCAACAAAAATCTTGTGTTGTCAATGTTTCATCCGCACAAATCAGACAAAATTTTGGGCCTGCAGGCCCATAAACCAGTGATTTAATATAACTCTGAACAAGAAAAGACTATTAAAGGCGTTAAAACGCACAATGGCGGCGGCAATTCGCGTTTTTATTTGGGAAAAACCAAAAACACAAAATTAAGAAAGCAGTTGCAAAAGCTTTGCTTTTGCACTATTTCCAAACTTTTAAATGGAATGTTTAGCTATATTAAAATCAAGTACCTAGAACTTTTTATAGTGAATATTTAGTGATATCATTTAAGTTGTTCGTTATAGTTACAGATTCGCTATTAATATCAAAACAAACCTTCGAGATCGAAAGATTGGCTCTTTGTTCGTTTCACTAGTAACAGTCGTTCTCGACTGTTTTATCAGAGGAACAAACGTTTGCTTAATGTTCGATAGCGATTTTTTTGTCGGCTGCCCTGGTCAAGCGGGTAGGTTGTCCCGTTATGCTAGTTGGTAGAGAGCTTACCTATCCGTGTGAGGGTTACGAGTTCGATTTCCACTATAATATCTGGTCTGGTGTCACTACAACTGCTATAAGTAAACAGAATTTCATTTAAAATGCCTTTTACGTCAGAGTTTACTTAACCAATTCCTTACGGAAACAGTGTAAACTTTTAGAATATTTTTTTGTGTGTGTTATGATTCTTGAAAGATTTTCTTTTATCGTGGTTCTTGTTAATTTTTTAGAGGTTTTTGATTGTTGTTGATAATATTATGGCATCTTTTACAAGTTAAACATATAAAGTAGAGCGTATATACTTAAGAAAGAAGTAAAGTTTTTTTTAAATGCACTTAAAGCCATATACATACATACATAATTACATATATGTAAATAAAAAAAAACACACATGTTTGTACACGTACATGTCGTTGTTCTCATGTAGAAAGGACCTAACTCAGATAATAACAGTTTTACAAGAGAAGGTTAAAACATAATAGAAACTGTATGTATCAAAATGTTCAATTGCTTATCAATCCGTTATTTTTGATACTTTTGAATTTAATTTATGACGAGGTGTATGCATTTGTGTGAAATATATTGGAATTATTACAAAACTTAATTTCGAAAAAATTGCGAGTTACGGCCATTCTAAAAGAGACCAACCATATATACATGCATAGGCAAGCCTTATAGATATTTTAACAATAGATACATAAGTATGTATATGAATAAGTTAAGAAATATGGTTTTCCCCCTTTTATCCACAAAAGTCTTTTAAAAGCGACTGTCTAAAAAGCGAAATGTCTTCAAAGTTAAACTGTTCAAAAATTTGCATACCTATGTATAAGAATGTAATTTTATGTATGCATGTGTGTTTTTGTTAAGGAAATAGTGATATGTATTACTTAGCGACAGTGTTTCGTATTTTTAAATTGCACACAACTATTGTGAAGTGGCTTCCCTTTGGGGGGCATATACATTCTTTTAACAGTTAAAGCTAGTCTTCGTCTTAAAATTAACAATTCTCAAATAGATCACGGCTTAGCAGAGAATGTCCTCTCTTATAGCGAAAAAAACAGTAATTACAAAAAACGCCCCTAATCTGGTTGTGGGTAAGGAACCTGAGAAATCAAGTGGTCGCAGGAAAAAAGATTTTAAAAACGCTGAACTAAGTTTAAAGATTCGTTCACAATGGCAGCAACATATTCAATTGGTGTTCACAATAAAGCAACAGTTTTTTTTCGTTACCACTCACATTTTCAATCAAACAAACGTTTGCAAATTTTAAACAGAAAATTGTTAAAATATTCATTCAAAAATAAATAAAACAAGTAATTTTATATACCCTTCACCATGGTGCGAAAATAACAGAAAGTTTTATAAATACTAGGATAATCATTCGGTTAACCGTTAATCGGTTAAGTGATTAATTACTACCCGATTAACAGACCGTTTAATTTAAAACTGGCTTTTTTAAAATAACTTAATTTATAAAAAAAAAACTTTATTAATCGGTTAACCGATCAATAACAAAATAAACCGATTACTAACCGAATAAACCAAAACCTCGATTAATTAATGGAGCGATTAACCGATTAAAGCAAAAGCCCGATTAAATAAATAACGTTCTTTAACTATAAATAATTCAACTTAATGCCACGCCTACTTGTCCAATACCGCCCACGTGTTCTCAGATGTTGTGAATTGATAACCAAGATGCTTGTTCCTAATTTGGAAATTTTGGCTCTTGCCGTTCTCCAGATATACAGAATTTTATAACGTCTTTGTTTGTCCAATCCCGCTCCTGCCGTTCTCCAGATATACATAGAAATAAAATAAGAAAACAAAAAACAACAACAAGTCATTTTTGGGCAAAAGTAGAGGCAGTCTTGGTTTTTGGTCATTTCTCAGCCATTTGTGGACCGATAAGGCTGAATTTCAATAGCAAACAATTAAGGAGTATATGTGACATAAATATATAACTACCAAGTCCCCATCACACCTGGGGTCTTCGGAAACCCCATTTCAACGAACAGATAGACGGACATCGTTAAATCAACTTCCCTACTTATAAAGACCCAGAATATATATACATACTTCATAGGGTCATACATCAATATTGTAGAAATTACAAACGGAATGACAAACTAATATACATATACCCTTTTTACCTTCGGTGAAGGGTATAATTATTATGAACGTCACTCACAATTTTATACAAAGTAAAAGTAGACTCAGTTTTTTAAATAAACTTTAGTTAAATTTTTGTTCGAAAAATGAAAGGAAAATAAATGAACAACTTTGGGAAGAAATAAGAAAGAAGAAAAAACGAAATTGTTGCTAGCATTGTGAACGAAGCTTAAGCAGTTAAGGCTAGTTTACACTATCAAACAAGTCTTACGCATTCCATAATACTTTGTGAGATTGAAATCTTATAAGTCTTGTTGCGACTGTCAAAAAATCTAGTTTAACATCACATTTTGTATCCACACTATCACACGTGAAATAAAACTATTATTTGTTAATGTCAAAATGCAACCCTTATAGAATTAAAAGTATTATTATTTAAAAAAATTTAAAAAAAACAATGAAGTCGTATGGTATGTCAAATTTTTTTTTTTCATAATACTTGTCGTTTTCATAACACATTGCATTCACACTATCACTTTTACATATTACTCGAGTTTTTGACATGTATTAATAAAAATTATAATAGTGTAAACTAGCCTTAAGCGCTTGTCTGTGTGTGCTGTAATTTTACAACAGAAGCTTATTCCTATACAATTTACTAAAATTGCGACATGTGTGAAGGTGTCTGCTAGGATATTCAGCAGACACCTTCAGACGATTAATTGTTCGATTAATTTAAAATTGCTAATTTCGATTAAAGGATTTATCAAAGAATTTATGCCGATTACTCAAATAATAATAATAGGTAAAGTTTTAAGTCAAATAAACAAACCAAATGTATGTGTCCGTTGGAATTAAAAAAAAACAGTCATTTTTAGTGAGTAACACAGCATATATTATTGTTACATTTATTCAACAAAATTTAATAATTAATTTCACAAAAGAAAAAAACATAAGTGTATGTTAACTCAAAGATTTATATCAATTTATTTTTTAGCAAACAAATTCATGCGTTTCTCTCTTCAGAATAAGTTTGGTGGGAAAATATTTATCGAAGGATAAATCTAATAATGCTAAATGTAACAGGTGTCCAAAAATGTATAAGCCTAAGGTTCTTCAACATCTTCACTAATTTACCACTTACGCCGCAACTATAACATAGTGCTTGAAGAAAGAAGATGCTTCACCAACAACATCAAAGGAAGTGATCCAATGAATAAATATTTTAAACAAAATAGTACTTCAATCGATTCTTTTGAGGAAATGATTTGCAGAAGCAAAGCAGAGGATAGAATGTCCGTGAAAAGTTTCAAAAAATACAAAGTTATATTGACTCTTGAAATCTAAGGGCTTAAATATGCTCGAAGTGAAGCAACAATTTGGACCTACATTGACAAGTTTTATTTAAAAAGAATGTTAATTTACTCAGGTACTAATTTTCCTAAAATTATCGAAAAAAAAATTCGTAATATAAAAAAATTTCTGGGTTGGGAATTATTCGATTAATCGATTAATTATAAAATTTTATTCGCTTAATCGAATAAGTCAGAAATGTCAAATATCGAACAAAAAACCCCGATTAATTGAACACCCTAGTGTCTACACCTCAGGAGTTTTTTTATGTTCCCTATGTGTATCATAACCAGTGTTGCCAAAACTTGGTGACCAAAAATGGCTAAATTTACGGAAAAATGGGCTAAAAAAGCTTTTTTAAATAAAACACATTAAAATTCAATAACAAAATAGAAATAATTCATTTAAAGATGTTTACGATGAAATTGTAAGTTAAGATCAACTTGATAAATAAGAATAAACGTAAATTAATATTTTGATTGATATTTAAAAAATTAAATCATCGATAAATTCGTTATTGTTCATCTCATAGGAATTAAATAATTTAAAAGTAAATCATAATCACGACAATATTTTGAGTCCAGATCTACAATAAAATACAAGTAAGAAAGTATAGTCGGTCAACCCCAACTATAAGTAGGGTATTATATTCAAATTAGAACGTTTGTACCAAATTTTATCAAATAATCTCCAAAATTGCGACCTCTACTTTTTGCACAAGGTTTACATGGACAGCCAGCCAGCCAGCCGGGCAAACATCGTTAATTCGACTCAGAAAGTGATTCTGATTTAATCGGTATACGAAAAGGTGGGCTTAGGACCAATATTTTAAGGTGTTGCAAACATCAACACAAGCGCATAGTACCATCTCGACTATTGTGGTGTTGCTATAAATATTTTATTGTTATGGTAAAAATATTAACCTAATTGATAAAATCGAATTAACGGTTGCTAAATGTAACCTATTTCTCAGATTACTTTTAACAATATTTACTGGGCTAAATACCCTCTCTACTTAAGCATTAGACCATAGATATGAGAGCAACTTTATAGTCAATTCTGAAATTTCTAAAAAAATTTTGTTTCCGCCTGCATCTCTTTATTGAAATCCTTGCAACCAGAAAGAAACACCGACGTTTGTGTTGATCCATTTTATAAATTTAATATTGGAATAGTTTTCCTTTTTTTTTGAAAGATTTTTCATAATCATAGTTTATAGCGATTTTCAACATTCAACATTGTAAAAGGCGTTTTAATTGTTAAAAATGTTTATTTTACTTTTATAAATTTTTATAATAAAATAAAAATTATTCTTTTAAAAGAAAAACGGCAAAAAATAATTTTATGGCTAAACAAGTTGAAAAATGGCTAATGGCTAAACTCATTTTTTAATGGCTAAACAGGGTGAAAAATTACTAAATCTAGCCACTAAATGGCTAAATTGGCAACACTGATCATAACGCATATGTGTACAAAATGTAATATTACAAATGACAAAGGTTTTGCACCTAGAGGACCGTTACGCACTAAGAAAAAAAGAGAAAAATAAATCATTAAAAATCACGATAAAAGCTTAATTTTGTTGCGTAGTGTAATTTAAACAAACATGTAGTACTTTTTTTTTGCTTAAGCCAGTAAAAGAAACTATAACTGTTATTATTTAATGTATATAATATTCATATGTATCAAGAAATTGTTATTTATTCATACTTATCAGTACTGCTGATAGGTTATTTGGTTTCAGATTTTTACAATTCCAAATAACGTAAGTGACATAACATAAGCTGTGTTTAGAAAAACAAAATTTTTTCAACCGATATATATTTCTGGCTTCATTTAATCAAAATATGTAATTTTCGTTTCAATATTGTAAATACTTCCAATTTTATAACGTTTTTCCCTCTACTGTAAACTTTTGAAAACTGCAGATAGGTTATTTCGTCTTTAAGGTAACGATATAATTGATTTTAAAGTTTGCTTACTGTATTTTAAAAAAATTACATACCTAATATTTATGACTTAAATAAATATTAAAAAGAATTTATATGATATAATTTTCTTTACAATATTCATTAAATATGAAATAAAAATGTTACGTTAATAAATGCTAAACGTTAAAAATGGATTTTAAAATTTTTTTCGAAATGTATCTTTTTGGGAAAAAGTGTATCTTTTTGGAAACTAAAATGTATCTTTCTCGAAATTTCACTGGCAACACTGAGGTACATACTTCATGGAATCTTCATGGGTCGATTATGTAATTTACACTATGGCCATTTCTTGCCGTCAGGGCTGCCAGGTAATTTTTTTCCTTGTCCCCAAAAAATTAAAAAATATCCCCATAATCCCCAAATTAAAAAACAAAACCTTAAAATGTTAATATTTTTTTTTTTTGTTTTTTTCTCACCACTTTTAAAATTTTTTTTTTAAATAGTAAGAAAAATTTTAATAAGCAATCCCCAAAAATCCCCAAACAAAAGTTTTTAGTCAAAAGAATTATTTTATTTTGTTTGTAGCGACTGGTTTCGGCATGTTTTTTTTTAAATCTTTTTTTTGCGATTTCGGTGAGGAATTACAAGCAGAACAATATGCCGTCATTTATTTAATGCACCGAAGTCATCATAACTACTAACCAATAGCCTAGCATTCTTTTTCCCAAACTTTATTACACTGTCTTTCATATTTACTTATTATTGGGGAAGACATGCATATTTGCTTGAAATTGTCTTTAAAAAATCAAAAATTTTATGTGTTGTCAATGGTTTTGGTTCTATTTTTAAACTCTTTTTTTTAACACTCACTCAAAAAAAAAAAACATAAGTTTATAAAGTACCTTTTACACACAAAAATGGTAATCTCAATTAGGACCCTTTACACTGTATAAGAATAAGATAAAAGTTTTGCTACTTTTTTACGAAACCAAGAAAAATAAGCGTAAATAATGTAAGAAGGGAAAATACATTAAAAAAGTGTAAAATCCCCAAAAAATCGCCGAATTTTTTTTTAAATCCCCAATCCCCAAGACTTTCTTCCCTGCAAATAATAGGACCAGTTTAAACACGCGTGTAAGGAGTAGCCCACAAGGGACTAGGACTAGTCCAAAAGTAACCCAAACGTATGGAAAAAACATGGTCTATTTAACATTACGATGTCCTAGGGCAGGACCATATAACCCAGCTTTGGACTACAAAGGAGTAGTTTTAAAACTACTCCATGGTATACTCAAGAGGATTAGTTTTGAAGTCGTTTAAAAAAGAAAGCACGTCTTTAAAAAACGAAGAAATGTCGTCTCACTACAAACACTTTTTAACAATGACATGGTCCATGCTTGCATTACATCGGACTAGTCCATGGAGTAGTCCATTTTATCAAAATGGATCAGGTGGTCTAAAATTATTTGCAGGGTTTGTCATTTTTGCTAACATGAAATCCCCAACTTTGGGGATAAATCCCCAAGTCTGACAGCTCTGCTTGCCGGACAGAAAAAGTTTGTAGGTAAGAGGCAGCGTTACCATTGTGATACTAAAGTATCAATTTGACCCTTTTTCGACGGTCTTGACACCTTTTATGACCCTTTTTTTAAATGATCCTTTTGTATCATTTTCACCTATTTTGTGCCACTTTTTGACCCTTTTTTGAAATGACACACAAATTTTGTTTTTTCGTCAACACTGCTGAACGTTAGTGCTAAACAAATGTTTTCGAAATAACCGGAGATGGAGGAATAGACTTCAAGTGAAGAGTTAATGCCAAAATATAGATCGCACATTTCTGAAAAGTAGTTGGTATTCGTAAAAAGTTTGTGTAAAAATATTTTTACGACTTCTAAATTAGATTTTCGATAGTAAAGTACAATTTCCCAAAGCAAACACTACTCATATACATATTTGTTATTTTTATTTATTAAATAACTTATGGTGGTTTTTAAAAAAAAAATGTGACATTTTATTTAAAAAATGCAATTAGGTGTTCGTTTCTTAAAAATGTTTTGCTCTCTTAAAGAGTAGCAAGTTTTATGCTAAAAAATTCACCTTTAATAATGGCATAAGGCGTTTTACTTTTCGCCACCTTTTAAATCGACAATGTGAAGAGTGCCCTGTAAACTAGGTGACTTCAGTTTATGTATGGGGCTATTTCTAAAACGGCGACGATTGCCTCAAGGAGCAACAAATCTTTGCAAAAATTTAAAAACACGAAAAAGTTTGCAAAATTAGCGCCATAAAATTGATCAAAAGTCACTAAAACTAACAGGAATAAAAAAATTCGGTAAAAATTGCTGAAATTCCCAAATATTTGGTAACAGCGATATGATAGCATAATCTTATTTTTATTAAAAATCGTAAAAGCTTTAAAGAATCAAAAAACGTACAGGAAAAAATAGCTTCAATCGTGAACGATTGTAAAATTGGAAACAAACCCTAAAATTTATGCGAAAGCGGTAAAAAAAGTTAGTTATAATGATAAAGAACAAACTTTTTGTCAGGTGTTAAAAACAGGATAGGACATTCCATAAAAAAATTTAGTTTTTTAAGCACTGCCTACCAGAAATAAAAATTTTCTGTTCGTTTATAAAAAACTTGGTCTAATTATATTTATTCAAATGGGAAATACTGCTTTTAAGAAACTTGACCCATTTTTTTATTGAAATACCCTTTTTTGACCCCTTTTTCTGGAAAATCCACTTTTTGTGACCCTTTTCGAAAATTTTTTAACGGTAACCCTGGTAAGAGGCCGACGTTGCAGCGTTGCCAGAATGAAGATTTTACCTTATTTTTGAAGATTTTTTGACTAAAATAAGATTTGAAGATCTTTTTTTTCAAATTAAGATTTTTTATTTTTAGAAATAAAAATTCTTAACTTTAAGTTTGTACAACTTACATAATTTTTTGCAGTTTTTTAAACAGTCAGTTTTTAAAACAATAAGGTTTTGTATCAGCTTGTTGTCTATTGGATATGCATACTTTTGTACCCATTGTCTAGCATACACAAAAATTAGCGGTTGTTAATTTTGGGAATATTGATGAAAAAAAATTATTTGAAAAAAGAAAACCCGTATTTTTATAAAGTTTAATATCAGAATGTCTAATAAAGTGACCTCACAAGAGCAGCTGTTTTTGGTGATTTTCTTCGTGTGTGACGTTTGGCGTCATTTTTTTTTTTGTTTATTTACTTTTTTTAATAAGGCATTTTGACATTTGCCGTCTCAATTCTAGCAACAAAATGCCTGTTGTTTTTTGTATTGTTTCATTGTTTTAGTACTGAGGTCACTTTGTTAATACATTTTGTTTAATATATTAAAGAACAACAAAGTTCATGTATTTATTACCAAAAGGTAAAACTAATGGAACTTAACCCTAGGATTACCGTCTTGGTCTGGCCAGACTAAATTTGTGTTTTCCAATTATTGCAATTTTTCGAATATAACAAAAAAAAAAAAACAGGGGCGTCTATTAATGATGTGTGCTGAATCGAATGAAACTAATTTGGATTTGATTGAAGCAAGATTAGTGGGGTGAAATTCTATTTTTATGTATGTCTATGAAATTACCCTCTGGGGCGGACCAAATTTTTTTTTGCAATATTTTCCATATAGAACAATATATAAAATAAAACAGAAAGGTAAATTCTATAAATTATATGTTGTGAATTGAATGAATCAAGTTCGAATTAAATCAGAAAACTACGGCCCGTTATGAGCTAAGTATAATTTAACTACAAAAACCAAGCGGAAGAAAACTCGTTTCACTCAATTGCGAAAAAGCAATGTGCAAAATAAAGGACTATATATTCGATGACTTGCATGTTAAATAAAATAATAAAATTATATAATAAATTCGTATACAGGGGTGTCCTTTAAATCGAAAAGGCAAACATTTTAAACGTCGTTTTTTAATAAGATTTCTGTGATAAATGAATTTTATGACAAATATTTAACAAATATTTCTCTATTAAACAGAATTTAGTAACAAACATTATAAAAATTTGATTAAAAGTGTATTAAAAACAACTTCCAAATTCTTGTATTTTCGATTTCCAGAACACCCCTGCTTATCGAAAATAATAATTTAATAAAAAATATATATATTTATTTAATTGGGTTTTTTTTAGCTGTTTTAATTGGGGTCAGGCCTGGGGCCTAATTCTGGCATTCGTGTTCGAGTACTTTCTCGATTCGAAAGCAATTTAAAATCTAATTATTTCAGTCAATACTGAACGAATCGGAATTATTTTTTCAGTGTTGTAGAGCATTAATTTTAGTTTCACAATACTGAAAAAAGAATTTCGATTCGTTCAGTATCGACTGAAATAAAACTGCTTTCGAATCGAGAAAGTACTCGATCACGACTGCCAGAATTAGACCCCTGACCAAGAGGAGACCTAAGTGGTAAAAAGTTGCCTAGGATTAAGAAGCTTTTGGTGTGAAAATTCCACATTCCATGTTTTTGATAATTATTAAATAAAGTGTATATACATTTGTGCTTTACAATGTCTTTTCAAAGGTGTACATTATTTTAATAACAATTCCATTAGGAATATATTTAGGGAAATCCATATAATCCATAAATTTTCAAATGCCTTCGTTGTATCGAACGGAATCAAATATAATACTAAATTGAGAACCCTTAAAACTTCATATGATGTATGATCTTCTTGCCCAAAATTTATATATCTCTAATTTTAGAATTTAATTACTTCCAAAGAAACTTCTTTATTTATATGAACTTTTTTACGTTTTATTTATTAGATAACAAATGGATTTAAAGTATATTTTTAGAAAGAATTTTATGGAAAATATAACTAAAAACACAATTTAAGCCTACAATCTAATTTTGTATAAATACCGCAATTATGTATTTCAATTTAAATAGTTTCCATAATAAGAAGTATTTCCTTTTAAAAAATTAATAATTTTTACTTCTTTGCCCTTGTTATTAAAAATTTTAAGATTTTCCTCTTCAAAATAAGATTTTTTTTTTTTGGCCATATGAAGATTTTCCTTCCAAATCCTCTGGCAACGCTGCGACGTTGTATGCGTGACACACTTTACTTCTTGACTCTCTCGCCAACAAACTTTTTCTGTCCGACAAGAAATGTCCATAGTGTAAATCAGGGATGTTAAATGGGGTTTTCAATTTTGTACCAACCTCAAAAAAAAATTGTACTTTTTGGACCTTTACGGTACCATTTTTTTTAAATTTATTAAAACAACAAAAAAGTACATAAAAATTCACTTGTACACATAAAAAAAACAAAACTTAACAATAACCATACATTATATGTATGAATGAAATAAGGTACATCGTCAATTTTATTCTACAAAATCGTCAAATCTGGCAGATGTGGTCGCATATATTTTAAGCGCCCATTACATAAAACGAATAAATGCAATGAAAAAGCACACAAAACAATTTGTTTGCTATACTAAAAATTAAAAAAGGGGAAAAATTAAAAATTTTTATATTGTACCAAATGAGTCGCGGTAGTACCACGGTACTTTAGAAGGTCAAAATGTACCAAAAAAAGTACAATTGTACCATCTTTAACATCCCTGGTGTAAATTGCGACTATGGCAAGTGAAATGTGGCTTTTCGCAATCCGTCGGATACTTTCTCGTACACTCTGTGGGTTGGTGGCAATCAAAGAAAAACCGGGGATATACATATGTATATAGGATATAAAAGTAAACCTAAAACGTGTATGTAGTTCCGAGTACCCCGTACTCACAAGGTATGCCACACGTATTTCAGTAATTGTAACACTCGTTCGTCACTGGGAAAGTTGGGTTGCCTTTAAAAAAAATTATACCTTTTAAATTTAAAAATTTTTGCTTTGCTTTTCTATTCTTCTTTTTCAGTAGTTGGTTTAATTATTTGTTTTACTTAATATTTCCACATGTTTACCAGCATGGAAGGAAATCAGTTTTGACAACAATACACTGTTTACATGAAGAATAAAATTAGTTGAAAGAAAACCAATTTAATTCTATCCTTTAAGAAATTTCTCAAGCATTTCAGTGTTAATAACTCGTTTACACTTTGAAAAACATAAAATTATTTATTTTTAAAGATGTTAATTGACAAATCGAATAAACTTAATTTTAACAATGCTATAGGAAACGGTGTTACACTTTCATTGTATGTTTATCTCAAAATAATTATTTTTATGCAAAGAGAATCCATTTTTGTTAAAAATTTTTTAATGAAGGTATGTAAAAGAAAATTAAAATACATGATGCACTCACTATCTTGTATTATTATCAGACCTGGGACAAATGCATTAAAAATTTTTTTAAATTAAACCGAATCAATGCAAATGCACTAACTTTTAATAAATTTTTTGCACTACATGATTTTTTCTTTTTGTATCAAAACAGTGCATTATAACACAAAAAAATAGATATCGTTTCTGAGTGTGAGCCGTATGCTTAATAATGGGTACGTTCGTAAATGCATCACTGCGCTGCATCAGAAAAGCAAACTTTTTTTAATGGCGTTAAAAGAATACATAATTATAATTTTTTATTGTGTGACTATTATTTTTGTGGAGTATTTCACAATTTTTTGGTCCACATTGACTTCACTGATAAAAATATATAACCATTTGAAATCACTGATGCAGCGCAGTGATGCATTTACGAACACACCCAATGTTGTTTATTTTCGAACACTGATTTAAATGTTATTGCTACTGCTATGGAATATAAGTGGAAGTAGGTAGCAGTCACACTGCTTGATTTCGTTAAAATTTGATTGCAATTCAAAATTAAAACTTTGATATTTTTTTTTTTAATCAAATCAAAATGATTCATGCATTTATTTCACTGTTGCTTTAAAAAAAAAAATCCATTTACATACAATTATTTATCAACAAATTAATTATTTAATTTAAAACACTTCATAATACAGTTATACAAACTAAAAAAAACTTAAATTAATTTAATTAAAAATAGATTTTTAAACTTTTCTTTCTTTCACAAGTTCAATATTTTTTTGTTTAAAATAATTTTAAATTATTAAAGTCCTGCAAAAAATTATTCGCTGAAATAGTATGGGGTAGAGTTAAATTTGCTTTAGAAGTATTTAAAGCCGAAGTTTCATTTTGCATTTGATTAGGAAAAATTATTCTTCTATTAAAGCTTGCTCTTGGCACTAAAGGCCTTTCCAAGTTGCTATTTCTGCCAGAAGTGTCCCAAACAACAACCGCTTGATGGCCAAATTTTACGATAGATTTTAAAATTTCACGTCTGGCATGAACAGCTTCTTCATTACACTTGAAAATAATTTGATACTCAAAATTTCCCGGAGACAACTCAAGGCCAATCAGTTTATTGAAACTGGTTAATTTTGTAAGGGTCTCAAAGACCATATAAGGGGTCATATTAAAAGTTCTGCGCAGCAAAAGTTTTGAACTATTACGGGAGATACAGGCCTTGATCATTGGCAGCTGAAGCATACGAAAGAGAAGAGGTAATCTAGAAATTTTAGAAATACAAAATGTTTAGTAATAAATTTTAGGCTTAAATGAATACTACAACTTACTTTTCCAAAGCCGAAGGCATTTGGCTTGGGTCTATATACTGCAAATAGGCAAAACCTCTTGAGGCACCCGAGAAATGTACTTTATAACGTAAAATATATACTTCGCCTAATAATGAGGCAATTTCGGCGATTTTTTCAGCCGGGGTGTCTGCCGGTATGCCACACAAAAATATCTGGTAAAAGGAAAAAAATTGTTTTTATTATAATTTACATTTAAAATTGTCTTTATTCCAACACTTACCTCTCCTGCACAGGCATTTAACTGCTGCTGCAAATTATCGTCTAATTTTTTACGACTTTTCAGGTACTTTGTGCCATTTTCCTGATACGACTCATACCACTTTGAGGGATACTCGAACAATGTACGCACATAAGAACACATTTGAGCGTTTAGACAAATCGCCATGATTCTAGGAAAAATGATTCCTTCTTTATGCAGAGTTTTTACTCAAATTTAAAGTGTTGATTGTGCGGTTGAAGATTTTTCCAGGAACTTTGGCGCGAATATAAAAATTCTTTTCTTTTGCAGTTGTTCAAGTAAAAGCACGATGTTGACGCGTTAAATGTCGAATTGAAAATGCAGAGTGTGGTATTAAAAAAAAATCCCTAAGAAATTTCTATGTATTTATGTGTTTTAAAAAAAAAGTTTATCTAAAAAAAACAGTTAAAAAGAATTTAAACTTTTTCGCGATGAAAGATTAAGGATTTATTAAAAAACCAAATTCATAATTTAAATAAAAACCTTTTAATTTCTTTAAATTAAGGTACAAAAAAAATTGTTTTTCTTGCTTTAAAAAATAAAATTATGTATTAAGCGCCATTTTTTCCGTCTGCAAATCTTTTTGAAATTGTATATAAAATTCTGCAATTGTGTTTGTAAAAAAATGTTTTTGATTGCTCATCCTAAAAAAAAGCATCTTATGTGCATGTGTGTGCGTGTGTAACAACTTTTTAAGCTCTCTTTTAAGTGAATTGAGTACACTCTCTTGCTGCATTGAGCGCAATAAATTCCCGGAATTGGATGTGTAAAAGTTGCCAGATGAAAGTTTATTTTGTTATTTATGGTTGAGTTAAAATTTCCCAGTTGCTTTTATGTGAAAGATCGTTGTTTTTAATTGTTTTATTGTTTTTAGATTCTACAAGATTTCTGGATAAATTTAAACAAATTTAAAGTGTTTATTTGAAATAAGTTAACACTTAACAATTTTAAAGTATGAAAAATATTTTTCGTTAGCAACACAATTGGGTCGTACGTCGTAAAAGCGTAGGACGTAATGCCGTAAATTTCGAAAAAAAGGATTCATTAACCCACAATTTTGTCGTAAATGTATTTTATTTTCCTTTGCAAATAGATAATATTAAAAAATTACATAGGTATTTATTCAAATTGTTGTTTAATTTGCTTTCAAATATTTAATTTGAAAATACAAAAACCCATCAAAACAAATGTTTTTTAAGTCTTCAAGACAAAAGGCCCAACTATAATATGCATAAGCTGGCTTAAGCTACTGTCAAAAATTAACCAAAAACAGCCTCTCAAAAGCATTTAAAAAAACCAAAATAAAATCAAAAAATATTTTATTCCGTACGGATAGTGCGATTTGTTTCTCACTTTGCTTAAGCAAATGCCAGTTTCATGAAATTAACCAAAAAGTGGTCTTAAGTTCAATATGGTTCCACACATATGAGTCACATGTATTCGCACAATTTCTTAGGCCAACTTAAGCATATTATAGTTGTGCCTAAAGTCTTGACAAAAAGTAAGAAAAATAGAAGTTTGAAAAACAATTTAAATAAAATTGGAAATTAATTCTCAATTACAAAGTTCGGTCCACCATTACCATCGTTTAAAGATTGATATTTGATGTTTGGTGCAAACAGGAGAACGGCAAAGAATTCTGATGATGAAAATGTGGTTGTTCTCGAAACTAGTAAATTCGACACGAGTACAATTCCGTGTTCAATACCTACTTTAACTTTATTTTTTCGGCGTATGAGATAGAATTAGTTATAAGTCGACGTACGAAGTAGATACGCTTTTACGTGGGGTCTCCACCTGACAAGTTTTTGTCATAATAAACCTCAAACTTCATATAAAAAAAAAAACTGACAAATATATTAAATTTTTTTTATATAGACTTTGACATTTGGTATGACCAAAAATTGTGAGGTGAAGACCCCATGTAATCTTTGTGTCTATTTTGTTTCTGGTTTTAATACCTATTGTACAATGATTTTACAAAAACAAATTACTTATGGTTTTTGTATTTTATGTAGTACCGAGATTATTTGTAGTTAATTCGCCTTGGGATTTTTACTTAATATTATATTGTTACCTAAAACGCAAAAGGCCTTTTAATTTTTAAGGAGAAGGAAAAAACTATTTAAAGTGATAAATTGATTAATTGCATTAAACCGTTTATAATATATTTTTCATGTAAAATCTACCATTTATTTTGATAATCCGTTTATCATATAATTTTTTGTAAATAGGGCCGGCCGTTTGTTTTTTGTTAATAAAATCGCTAATATTGGTTGAAAGTTTCCAAATTTAAAAATTTGCGTTGTGTAGTGCACCAAGAATCAGTGAAAAAGATTTTTAAGTTTTGCTTAGTTAGGGCCTTTTGCGTTTTAGGTAACTATACGTTTTAATTTGACAATGCATCTACTTTGCACGCTTCTACGCTTAAAAGTTTTTTAAAATTGTTAAATCGTTACCTTTAGCCGTTAAAGAGTCAAATCCAATTTAATAAATTTTACAGGGGAGAGAAAAACTTTCTAAATTGTGTACTTTTGAATAAGTTTTTAATATATTGAGTCATAACCGCAAAAAAAGCTTAAGCGACAAAAACTAAATTTTACAGGAGAAGGTTTTTTTATTTTATTTCATGTAAATTTTGTATGAAGGTTGTCGCTTACGATAAAATTGTTTTTGCTATAAAATCGTAACAGTAACTTATGTGACCATGACATTTTAGGAGATGATGCAAGTGTTGGCAATAAGATCATTTATAAAAAAAACAAAAATTGAAAATTATGTCGCTTTAGCATTTTTTGTGGTAACGCTTCGATGTAATTGCAGTTTAGTATTATTTTGATTAATCTTATTTTATCTCTTTAAAAGTTTAAATTTTTTTATTAAGAGCGAACTTCGTACTTTTTCTTTAACTTTATTGGACTTGGCACTTTTACGTACCATTGTAAAACCACAAATGAAACTTAAGGTCGATTAACCCATGTTGTCCAGACAACTTTTTTATATGTATTTTGACGTCTTTTTGAAAGAGAGAAAAAATATTTTGTACGAACAACTTTCAACTTGAATTGATTTATTTTAATATTTTGTCCGGACCATAGTATAATAAGTACCAGGTATGTTCATTATTGAGAGTTTTCATGTAATGTCAAATTAATTTATTTGATTTTTGACGCTTGTTTTAATTGTTTTCCATATTTTCTTTTGTTTGACGTTATATGGGTTTTAAAATTGAGAACAAAATGTCTAATGGCTAAACCTTCTACTTATTCTACCATGGTCCGGACAAACTGGAACTGAGTTGCCAGTCCGTTAAGTTTTTTAATACAAATTTTGTGTTTGTGAATGGTAATATTTTTTCATCTATTATGAACACACAATCTTGTAAAATAATTTTAAATACCTACCTACAATTCGTCGTTCGTAAATTATTGTGTTCTATTATATATGTAAAATAAACCCATATAGAACACAATAATTTTGAACAACGATATCTGTGGCATTTTGACAAAACATCAAGATAAGATAGTAAGAAAGTTTTTTTTTTAGGTGAAAAGGTAATTTTTATTAAAAACCAAAATTAACGAAAAATTTCGTTTAAAATACAAAATCGTAAGCAAAAATTGGTTTTTACTGAACATTCTTATGATTAACAACAACATTTCAACTTTTAAAATTTGTCTTTTAACAAGTTTTGTCAAAATGCCACAGATAAGTAGTGTAACAACAAAAAATAAAGCAAAATATAATCCTTCGCGGAAGTACTATGCCCTCGTAAGACTAATAGATTTTGTGTACATAGGTACCTATGGCAGCTTTGATTTTCCGGAGAAATTAATTAATCGTGCAGCGTAAATCTTAAGAAAAAAAATGTTTCTCCAAACAACATGAATGAACCGACCTATTGTAAGATCTGACCACCGTCTGTACGAAGCTTTACGGTTTACAAATCAACTCAAGTACAGTTGAATTTTGCAGTATTATGGTTTACAATCAGTGCTGCCACAACCAATACAGTTTTGACAACCAACATTTTGCAAAAAAGTTAAATGTAAAAAAATATAACCAAATTTAAAATGCCTTTTATTCATTGAGAAAATCATTAAAATTTATTTTAAGTTGCATTGTAATACTAAGGTTATTTGCACTTTATAGTAAAATAACAATTATTAATCAAGAAAACAAAACAAGCAATGTAATTCTCTTACATATTAAAAAAATAACGGAAACGTATTTAAAGTTTTTATATATTTGAAATTTTTTTCGTAAAAAAAATATTTTTATTTTACAGGAGTTAAACCCTTTCTTCTCTTGTTTCTAAATTTTATTTCAAATTTATAATTCTTATTATAAATAACTGTTTCAAAATTAATATATTTGAAATATTTTGTGAATCATTGTAAAATATTATGGCGAATATAAACAAATTCGCCTTTCGTAACGTACATTCAATGGGGAAAAAGTATATGACTGACAGTCGAATACATTAAATAAATATATGTAGATACCGACAAGTTATAAACAAAAAAATTTCAAATTTCTTAGTCTTACAGCCGTTTCCTAAAGAAAATTCCATAAATTTTAAAATTATATTGATAAATTAATGTATTTTTGAAAAATCTTTAAAATTCCTACGTGAATTTTCAAATATGTATTTCAATATACTTTTGGAAATAACCTAAATTTAGAACATTAATCTTATTTTCAAGTTTTTAGTAACACTAAAACGACTTTTGTGTAATTTTTCAGTAATTTTCTGAAATATATTCCGCATGATTTTATGCACTTCCTACTTTAAGTACTACTTATCTTTACTACTCTTAAAATCAAGAAAAACTACGCTCATTTAAAAAAAATAATTAAAAATGTTTATTGATTAGAACTTCATTTGTTTTCGATTTCAGAACATGGCGTTTTTAATATAAAAATCACAAACGGCAATATTTTCTTAGCAAAAATCTTAAAAAAAATTATTTGGTTGCTGTTTTAAAAAGGATTTTTTGTTTTCGATAAATTATAAAAAACTTCCGTTCGTTGGTAACAAATAATGAAAAAATCGTAGTACTAAGTACAAATTATTCGAGCCCGTAAATAATTGTATCAAGAAAAACATATTCGTACATATTATAGTTTTAGAAAAAAGTAACCAAAATGGAAAAAATATTCACATCTCCACACTGAAAAAAAAATATAACCAATTTTGGTTAGAAATAACCAAAAACGGCAGCTCTGTTTACAACTCTGTTATATTTCGGTTAACAAAAACATCAAATAACAACTCATCGCTAGCAGTTATTTTATTAATTTCAACTCAATTGAGTTGAGTTGTAAACCGTAGCAAAAAATATGTGTATATTTACATTTTGGTACAGAAAAAAATTAAGTTTTAGTAAAAATATGATTGATCACCGAGTGGGAGCAATAACTTTGTTATGCTATTTTTATTGACTTTATCATGTTGAAAAGAAATCTGGGGCCAAATTCTGGCAGTCGTGATCGAATACTTTCTCGATTCAAAAGCAATTTTATTCCTAATTCTTTCAGTCGATACTGAACGAATCTAAGTCCCGATTCGTTCAGTATTGACTAAAATAATTCAATATTGAATTGCTTTCGAATCGAGAAAGTACTCGAACACGACTGCCAGAATCAGGCCCCTGTTCACCAATTGATTCGATCACATCTACGGCCAATTTCACCAAGTTCAGTTATAATTAACTATCAGTTATATCTATCAAAAAAATTGTGTTAACTGGAAGTTAGAGTAATAGTTAGTTTTAACTGGGGCCTGATTCTGGCAGTCGTGATCGAGTAATTTCTCGATTCGAAAGCAATTCAATATTGAATTATTTTAGTCAATACTGAACGAATCGGGACTTAGATTCGTTCAGTATCGACTGAAAGAATTAGGAATAAAATTGCTTTTGAATCGAGAAAGTATTTAATATCTAATTATTTCAGTCAATACTGAACGAATCGAAATTATTTTTTCAATGTTGTAAAGCATTAATTTGAGTTTCACAATACTAAAAAAATAATTTCGATTCGTTCAGTATCGACTGAAATAAAATTGCTTTCGAATCGAGAAAGTACTCGATCACGACTGCCAGAATTAGGCCCCTGAACTTGGTAAAATTGACCCGTTCTCAACTTATGATGAAATGTACTAGCACAACCGTCTAATTTAGGCCGAGATATTAGTAAAGCTAGACGTGATAGAAAAAAACTGAAAACGGTTTTGAATTCAACGGTTTAAAATCTATACACCTACCTACTACCTACAAAATCTATAGACAACACAGGTCGCCCTTTCATTAATTAACGTTTAAACGTTATTTAGTAAACTATAGATATTTCTAGTTATTTTAAAAACTTATGTGGGATAGATATGAAAAAATTAAATTTAAAAAAAAGACAAGTAAAAAAGTATAGTCGGTTAAGCCCGACCATTTAATACCCTACTCCGTAGTATATAAAGACAAATTTTCGAGAGTGTATCCTATTTGTGACCCATGACTAATCATGGACCCGGCAAAACAAATTTATGTTATGAGGTGAAGATTCATAAAATTAATTTTTGCGCCGAATATTATTTAAATATCAATATCTATGAGTTTTGATCGTCTTAACAGGTTCCCTGTCCCCATACAATTTTTTTTATCGTTACACGTCCCATATATATTATATACAAAACTATATAAAAAATAATAAATCACTCTGTACGTCCACATAATAACATTTGAATTGTGTCGCCTGTGTTTTATAAAAAAAACTTACCTAAACTTAGCTATATATTTGCTCATATATGATACGTGAACGCTGTAAACATGGTACAAAAAAATTAATTTGTATCACATGTGATACATCGGACAGGGAACCTGTTAAAACGGTTTTGGAGAGGGCGTTTATGTGGGAAATATGGTCAATTCTGGACCTACCAGTACAAAATTTATACGAAAATTGCCACGACATTGCAGCTGTTATCGTCGCCAAATATCGATATGTACATACCGACATTTATAAGGAAGCTATGGCATTTTTTAGCTCTATTCGGGAGTGGTAATGCAAGTAATCGGTAAGACGTTTTACGTTGCGAAAAATATTTTTAAGCCAAATTTAATCTAAATGACAACATAATAAGATAGTTCATGGGCACAAAGACTATACCGGAAAGAAGTTTGTATGGGGGCTATTTGAAATTATAGACCCATTCTCACCATTTCCAATAGGCTTTGTCCTTATGACAAATTAGGCGTATGTACCAAATTTCATCAAATAAGCCTTAAACTATTAATCTGTACTTTATGCACAAGGTTACATGGACAACCAGCCGGACGGACGGACACCTTTAGATCGACTTGGAAAGTGATATGGTATACAAAATGGTGGGTTAAATATTTTCAAGTTATTCGCATCAGCACAAACGCATAATACAGTAGTTTTGACTTAACTGCCTTTTGTTTACGTGCACTTTTGACTTAACTGCACAAAATTGATCATTTTTGGCATTATTCTTTAAAACCCCATACAAATTCCTTTTTTAAGTGCACTTCGTTTACCTGCACATTTAAGATAAGTGCCCAAAATTTTTGGCATTTTAAAATTATTTTATATACATACATGTATATCATTGTTATTTGAAATAAAATTTTAATAAAATATAAATTTATGTACGTTGTTTTCGGTTAATTGAGCCCCTCTTAATTGAGTTTCCCGTTTTATTGCACTAAAAATCATGTTCAGTGTAACCGTCAATGTAAAAATAAATACCCGTTTAGTTGAGTTCCGTTGAATTGCGTCACCCGCTTAATTATTTCGCAAAATAAGACCGCATTGCGAAAAACAAAAGCAAGTGTTTCGGTTAATTGTTTCCGTCTACTTAATGTGTTTTCGCTCCACAAACGTTAAAAAAAATATTTTTCGGCAAGAAAGATTGTACGCTGGACGTATCTGCTTTTAATTTTGTTTTAAAAAACCTTAGCCATTTTTTTGCGTTTTTCTTGTTAATTCATTGAGTTCCCGTTTAATTGCGTTAAAAGTCGTGCATTTTTAGAAACTCAATTAAGCGGGAATAACTGAATTAATAAAAAGATTTTTTATTCCACTTTTAGATTAAACACTTTACTTTAGCTGCACTTTTGTGCAGGTAACCACAATTGTGTACCTGCACATTAAGGCAGGTAAATGCATTTAAGATAGCTGCATTTTTGATTTACCTGCACAAAAAATCGTGCAAAGGAGATTGTGCAGGTAATTCAAAATTACTGTACCCTATCCCATATTGTGGTGTGGTTTTACCTTTCAATTTAAATAGAAAAAAATGGGAGAAGGGAAAAAAAACTCCCGGGGAATTTGTATTCACAATTGGGTTGTATCAAGCCTTAAATTATTCAGAATGAATATGAATGATTTTTGGTATTATCAAAATTAAACGCGTGGCACACAATAGATTCATTTATTTCGCACTTTTATTTTTATTTGGCATCAAAAAAATGCAACCCAAATGTTTACGCTCCTAACCTGACCCTCCCAATTTTAATCGGAACTTTAGAATTTTTGTATTAGCAATATCGAAAAAAAAGAATTTTAACAGAATGAAACGACTTTACTGATTTTTATGAAATACAAAAATCCATGTGTGGCTGGCAGAAAGAGACAAAAAATGTGGACCTCGTCGATTTAAACTTCAAAAAACAACTTCGTTCCACACAAATCGATCGAGAGAGTTTGTGATGCCACAGAAGCTAAAAATTATCCAACAGAGTTTTTAAACTCACTGGATTTGCCAGGCATGTTACCACACCTTCTACGACTGAAAGTTGGAGCTCCTGTTATTTTACTTCGGAATTTATACCCTCCACGGCTGTGCAATGGTACGCAATTGGTTATTAAAAAAAATGCGAAAAATTTTATCGAAGCCACAATTTCGAATGGTAAATTTTCGAAAATGTTTTTCTGCCACGAATTGCAATGATTCTTACAGACGTGCCAATTGAATTCAAACGCGTTCAATTCTCCATAAAATTGACATTCGCAATGACAATCAATAAGTCTCAAGGTCAAACGATATCTGCGGCATAGTTTTGGGCACACCATATTTTTCACACGGACAATTATACGTGAAAGGTTCTCGCGTGGGCAAACCATCGAGACAATTGTGAGATCAAATAATGCATATCGCATTCCTAGTTCAAAAGTGACTCAACTCAAAATGTTCATTTTTCGGATTTATATGCTTAAACTATGTACAATTCACTTGTTTATCTATAAAAAAAATATCAGTGTATTTTGTTATTAAAAAACGGTTCTGTTTTTCTTTATGTTTCAATTGGTATAAAGTTGCAATTCATAAAAGAGTCTAAATAGTCTTAATTCGAGTTGTGACACTTTTGATAAAATAAATCACTGTTAGAGTTTATATTAATTAGACTTGTGTCAGTTTAGAATTTGGTGTCAAAAAAAGTGTCAAAACTTGAAAAGAATTCAGCTAAAGTGACATACATAATTCAAAAAAATTCGGTAACTTATGGAAAAAATACATCATCAAAAATGCCAACTAAAAATTGTTTATTCTTGTATAAATATCTAAAAAAAATTTTTTTAGATCATAATCTGTATGGATTTTCTACTAAATGCTCCAAAGATAACAAATCTTTGGAGCTATTTTTTTTAAGTAAAAAACTGTTTTTTTTTTTTTTTTTTTTTGATTTTTGAAAAATTAAGTTTTTTCAGTTGAGTCACTTTTGACTAGGTGTGGGATAATGAATTACTTTGCAATAAAAATAAAATAATAAGGTACATTCCTCTCATGATGGTAGGATTGGATCTATGACAGCCGATAAACAAAAACAAAAAACGCCAACTATTTATTGCAACTGATTTGGGCATTTCAAATTTTTCCCCTCTGTGTGCTCTGCCATAACTTAACCATTATGTACTCGAAAAAATGAAAAAACGAAAAATGTACTTTGGACTTCAAGAAAAATTCTTGACGAAAGTACGAAAGAACAGAAGTAAGGTGGAACATGTAAAATCAATTAAAATGGATGATCATTCGGAAAAGCAAACTTCGATCTACCAAGGGTTAAAGTACAATTTGGTTTAAGGATTGATGTTTGACTATTGACGTCAGCAGTCGTCGATGGCTGCGGGTGTAAAACGGCAAATCCATCTGAGGAGATCGAGTGGTTGCGATCGAAACATGTCATGGTAACCTGCCGGCCCGGGTTCGAGCCCCGGCCACGGTCAATAATGGGAGATTATCGATGACAATTTTAATTGATTTTCATGTTGTGAAATGCCTTTCTTCATGAAAATAATTTAATGAAAATTAAATTTGATGAACTTAAGCCTAGTTGAAATTATTAGAAATTTGGATTAAAAACCATAAATGGTTCAACGAAATAACCACAATACTAATTAAAAGCTAAAAATATAATTTTAAATTCTAATTGTGACATTCATACAAATAAATACATAAATAAGAACAAACTTTATTTATTTTTAATATTTTTTTATTTATTACTTGTATTAATTAAGTTGGCTTAAAAACTAATTTATTTTTATCTTATCAGTTTCTTTCAATATAAATATTACTTTTAGCAAATTGGTTTTATAAAATTTTGAAAAGTTTTATTTAAATTTTGCATACAAAAAGCTTTTTTCAGAATAAAAATTAAAATTTTAAAAATATTTTTTTAAAAATACTAAATTATACTTAATATTAATGAAAAAAAAAATATATAAATGATGTAAAATAAAAATCCATACAAATATGTTTGTGTACACGTCCTTACATAAATTTTAAAAAATAAAACTCAAAAAATTCCATAGATTTCGAAACGAAAATGAAATAAAAAAATAGTGAAATACTAAATTTCATATAAAATTAAACATTAAATAAAAATAAAGCAAGGAAATAGAGACTAACAAATATTTAGAAAAAAATATAGTTTCATAAATAAAAAACAAACTTACTTTAAAATGATGTTTGTTGCTTAAATTACCAAAATGGACACCAGCCTATGTAGCACTGACACAAATTTTCATTATTGGTGGCCTGTTGTATTAGCAAATCGACCTGTTGCTGTACTGTGTAACTGGTTTGGGTGAGGAAATCACTGCCAGTTAGTTTGCGTTTAACACGTTTGATTACCTTGCTGGCCTTGCTGTTGGTGATGTCGGCATTTACGACATTACCCATATGTTGAAGTAGGAATTGATTATCGTAGACTTTAGATTTGGTGGCAGTATTGCTGTGTAAAATGTTGTCATCGATGGAATTGCCTAAACTACCAGTATTGGCGCCACCCGCCATGCCGCCACCAGAACTATTGTTGTTTTTGGTGCGATGATTTTTCGCTTCAGTATCCAGCAAACGCCAGTTAAGTAAAGGATCATAGACAAAGGCTTCCAAAACAGCCATTAAGGAGTCTTTATTACGTCTCAAGACCAGCATAACGCTTTCACAAGTACGCCGATATGTTCCTTCAATACCTGTTACCTCCATGGCCTTGATTAGCATGCGTGTTAAGCGGAAAGGAATTTTTTCGGGGAATTTCTCTCGCGTCATGGCCACTTCGAAGCAGTCACCAAAATCTATATGCAATATTTTGCCACTCATGCGATCTAACATAAGATTAGAGGGATGACGGTCGCCCAGGCCTAAAATATAACCCACCATTGACATGACAGCCAAGGATCGTGTGTAGTTAGTGCGTCTTTCAAACCATACTTCTGAAGAAGGAGACTTAAGCCACAACAATTTTGCCAAATCGTCGCCAGGAGTTTGTTCTAAGGCGTATTCAAATACCTCTACCTTTTGCATTAAAGTCAAATGATCATAGTCCGGAGAAATGCTTAACATGGTCCGATGTTCCTGATTAAGGGGAACCTTCTTTTTATCTCTATAATCTCTAATCAATGTATGGAGAGTATCACAATGTGGCACCCAGCCTATAAGGCCAGAATTTGTGCTTAAGGGTATGACGGCATAACGCTGTATGGCCAAATTTCTTCTGAAAGTGTCGGGATCATCAAGCAGCAGCGTGTTTACTAAAGAGAACAACTGCATGACACGCTCATCTTGTCGTAAATCTTCATGGCCCTTAAGCAAATACATGTAGTCCTTACCGTTGGAACCTCGTATACACAATTTACGAGGTCTTTGTTTAGATGTTATAACCTGCAGGTTAGTTTTAATAAAGTTTATTCTTATCAGTTCCTGGCCAGGATTATAGGACCCGGGCACTGCTAATTCTAAGTCTTTGCAAGCCAATAACTTGGGTGACACATAGGGCAATTCCAATGAGGTTAGTTGCGGCAATTGCCGGGATATCTTTTGAAATACATGATAATAATTGTCCCAGGCATGATCTAAATCCATTAGGGAATTCGAGGATTTATATCTTTGTGTCCATTCATAGGCCTCGGTTAGTTCTCGGCCATAGGCCTGTGAAAAAGAAGTTTCCTTAAGTGTCTGGGGTCCTCTCTCCAGCATGGCATGTAATGGCTCCAAAATTTCAAACATGCCCTTGATATTACGATCACCAAAGTATAAACGTGAAGCCTCCTCCAAACCTTCATGCCATTGCTCGTGCCATAAAATGGCTACTCTAATCAATTCCTCACTAATCATCATGGTTTGTTCTACTAAAATGGGAGAATGTTTGCGCATGGAGTCTAAAATTTTAAAAGCAGCATTCTTCCGAGCTACCGAGGCCGACTTTGAGGCCACTGTTAATGGGTACACTAACGCCTGAGGATGATATTTTCCTATATCCATAAGCAGCTGATGTATAAGTTGTCCAACCAGATTGCGATGGGTGTCAATGCGGGCTATTAATTGGGGTATAACTTGCAGCCAAGTATTAATCTCTATTAGTTTCATTCCAGACATTAAGGCATCATAGATTTCCGAATGATGGCCATAATCGAACCACAAAGTCAGCAAGCGTAGAGTATCCTGCAAGGAATTGCCTTTAATTAAGCTTATTGAACGGAAGAAACCGTGTACTGCAGGCACGGCATACTGCTCTATAATCATTTTCTCCTTTTCTATTAAAAGAGTGCCATTGTGTAGATCTATGGGCGACTTGATGTTCTCCAGAGTTTGGGCTTGCACTACCTTGAAATTCATGTAGGCATACATATGCCAGGCCTTATACCAATTAGGATCATAGTCCGTGGCTTTTTCATAGCACTCCAACGCTCCCTGCACTGCATCTGGCTCTAAACCTTGTAATTTGTTTTGCCAAATGGCCAAGCGCAAATAACATCTAGCCAACAAACGATGATCTTCTTGTTTGTACACACAATCGGGCATACAATTCAACTGGTTGCTGTAAGTGTTAACAAATCTGCTGAGTTGGTCATAGGCTCCCTGCATGTTGTCGGAGGCGGCCATGTGTTTGGTATAGGCATAAGTAACTTGTGGCAAATTGTAGGGCAAAGGTTCCTTTGGACTTTCATTAGGATCGCAACCCAGCAACATGACTAAGGTTTTCTGAGACTGTTGTAAGGAACCAGACTTGCGGCACAATGAAGCATATTTCAGCCAAGTGTGTATATCATCATGGGGTCTTACTACCAGAGAGTGTACTTGAATAATTCTACGCCAATCTTCAACCAGACGTTGGCCACCTTGCAAACGTTTCCACCACATGCATTTCAAAGGTTCTCTACGTTCGGGTATTAATTTATACTGTATAACTTCTTCCAGTTCTGCCAACATTTGTACACACACCATGGCTCCATAGGCTCGTTCATAGGATTCTCCTGCCATAGAGGTAAGTTCGGTATCTAAGAGATCTCTGGTCTCATCAATTAAACGTTGGGCTACTTCAAATTCATCATGATGCACAGCCAACACGGCCCGGTAAAAAGAACCATCTTGCGTATCTTCGGGAATACACCTTACATATTCCTGCATGGCCTCCCAGTCTTGTAGACCCCAAGCAGCCACTGCTGCAAGAGGACCAGCTTTGCATTTTACTTCTTTGCCAAAAGTTTCCCACTCTTGTTTGGCCGCTTTGCTTAGCTGGGACCATTCACCCAAGGCCTCCAAACAACGCATAGAACCTAATCTAGACTCCATATCATTTGTATCTTGTCTTAAATTCCGTTGATAATGTATTAAGGCTTGGTCCCAATTGTGTAGTTTCTCATACCATCTACCCTGAACCTTCAACTCATCTTTGAAACGTGAGTTCTCGCCACCCACTGAGTTTCGATAGGTGGTTAGCAAACCCTCGGCAGCTTCTTTTTGTTGAAGTTTGTTGTTAATCAAAATCAGAGACTCGAAAACATGAGGATCTTTATGGGTCATAAACTCCTCTTCCTTGTAGCGCAAAGCCTTGGCATACGCACGGCAAGCCATAGCTCTTGTACCCAGTAGCTTAGGGTCAATTAAAATGGGATCTTTGTCGCAATGCTCCATGAACTCAGCCAGATTCAAAATAGTTTGCGTAATCTCTGGCATATCAGTTACTTGTAAAGCCTGAATCAACGACTTTGTCAATTCGTTTTTATGTTCGGTCGACAGTTCTGTCCAGCAGGAAATAAAAGCAGCATTAAAAAGATCTCGCAAAAGTTTATCATAAACCTCGGCTAAAACCCTGCAAGCACGCAAAGCATGAGACCGTGATTCTCTTAGCAAGCCTATAGACAAACGTTTCAACCACTCCACCCAATCATCCTTGGAGACACGTCGATTAACTTGCCAGGCCATGCACAGGTGGGCAGTGGATACATTTAGTTTCTTAATGGTGGTATTGGCATCACTCATGGCATTGGAAGCAGTTGTAGTTTTATATTTAGTTTGCCTCATTAAGAACTCCTCATCCAAACACATGGTCGTATTGGATTGCAATTTGGAAAGTAATTTTTCATATTGGGAATTGACAATTCGCTGTTTGGTAATGGTGCGATTGACTAAAGGAGCGAATACCAAATACTTTTTACCCAGTTGTATAACCAAAGAGCATAAAGTCGACATCGCCTGGTCGCGCAGTTCCGGCTCATTATCCAACACTCTTACTAAAGGATGTATAATGCGTGAAGAGAAATCGGTGAAATCTAGATTCCAAGCCAATTGATCTATAGTTTCTAAAGCCACCAAAGAGACTTGCTGGGGTACATAAGGCGAATCAAACAGTTTGACTATGGGTGGAACTATCAAGTGCAAATAGTCATCCAAATTATTGCCAAATTTCTTTAAAGCTTGCAGCAAACGTTTGGTAACATTACGATCTTTAGAATTATCATGTTGCAGAACGCGCAGTATTTGGGGTATCAATTGGGCCAAGTAATTGCGAAATTCTCCTCCCAAAGCGACAGCAATTTGTTCTATCAAATTAATCAAAGTAGACTGTAAAGGTGTATTGTTTGTCCAAAACTCCTTAATTAATTTAAAAATGTCATTCATATAGGTGATAATATGCTGGCGTACAATTTCAACCAAAATGGCCAATTGTTGGAATAAAAATTCTCTTAAATTATTATTGGCAGTGCGCACATTTTCCAACAGACTGGGTAAAACCTGAGCCAAGTAAGGCACGCATTTAATGCCTAAACTTTGGAATATGTAGGTGACTGCTTGGACGACACTGGTGTGGCGGCTGCTTAAAGTGGGATCTCGTAAAATACGCATTAGAGCGGCTATAGCTACGGCAGGATAATATTCGTCCAAAATGTTGCCCATGTTAACTAGCAATTCGGCAGTGGATATATCTTGGTTCTCTTCCACCTTGTAGTCGGTTAGAGATATTAAAACACTATCATTTTGGCTGTCTATTAAACCCTTGTTCATTTTATGTTTATAAGGATCCATAGCTCCCAGCAGACCTAAAACTCTGATAGTCTCTCTTCGTATGGAACGTCTTTGTTCAGTTTTTAAAAAGTTTATCAAAATATCGATCAAAACCGGATATTTGTGGTAGGGAGTAACCACACGGCCAGTAGCACTAATCAACTGGCCCAAGGTCCACAAAGCAACGCCTCTTTTATCGGGAGAGCCAGCATCACCCAACATCTCTAGTAATATAGAAAGCAAATCGTCAGCCCACATTTCCATTTCATTTGAACCACCATTCACTTCAGCCAAATCACCAATAGCCCTTAAAACATTCAACACAACTCCCGGGTTAGACTCGGGTTCTCTCAACTTGGGTACCAATATAGTTAGAATTGGATTCATATAGGACGATATCAAACGTGGTGTACTGATTACCAAATGATCTAACATTCTAGCACTTTGTTCTTTATTTCTGCTCATACCCGAATGCTCTAACTCGGTGAGCAACTGAATCATGACTCGTCTTAGTTTAGGCATTACATAGGCTGGATTCATAGCGGACAGACGACCCACAGTGACCATTGCTAATTCACGTATTTCAAATATTTCATCATTTAAGGTGATAAAAAGGGCACTGAGCGACTCCGGTTGGGCCAATTCGGCATCAAAAGTTTCGTCTAGGGATCGTAGGATTCGCACTCTTACATTGCAATCCATATCAGTGATAGCCACAATTAATAAACGTTCGATGGCGTGTGACACAGTGTCACTTAGGGTTTTTGAATTTTCAGAAGTATCAGCAGACTGAACGGCCAGTTTCAGTAAACGAGTACAACTTTGTACTGCCTCCAAGCGGACTTCCTGGCTTTCGTGATTGATGTAATAATCCGCACACCTGAAAAGGAAAAGGAATGTTTATTTAAAATACTAATATATGTTCGGATATATGTAACTCTAACAAGTTCCAGCAATTTTTGGGTAAAAATATATTGACAAAAAATTTTGGGTGAATGTTTTTTCGGTAAAATATTTAAAAAAAAAAGTTTCTAGTCTAAAATGTTATTTTGTATAAAGCAGGGATAGCGTAATGTTTATTCATCTGCGACCAAAAGTATTTTAAACAATAGCGAAGTTCAATATTAGGCTTGCAAAAGAGCAAATGCAAAATATCGTAGCACTTTAATGAAATCTAACGGAAACTCTTGCATTTGCACTTTTGCACGACTAATACTGAACTCCGCTAATATATTCATGAGTTTTAGAGAGAAATAGATGTTTCGCAATCGAATTTAAGTCTGCGAATTTATACTGAAATTGCTTTTTGGCTTTGAAACTCATTTTTTTTATCATTATCCAAATTTTGTCGTTTAAATTTGAATTTCTATTAAACAGTTAAATATTTACTTTAACGATACCACTGTAAATTTTTATTTAAATATTCATACGTGGATATGTATTTATTTATATGCAGTTTTTTAACTTTGAAGTAAAATAAAGTTGTAGTTTTGCGTATTCAACATCTAATACCAACCCTAATTTATATAAAAAAAAAATTTTAATTCTACATAAATACAATTTCAACATGTCAAATGTTCATTCATATCGTCAGCTCATTATGAGTTTGGCGCATATGCCAAAAAGTCGTAGTGGAGAAAAACGACAATGAAGTTTTACATGAAGTTTTCTGAAAATATACCCGATAGAATTTTCTTTTTATACCACTGCTTCACCATATGTTTTGAAGAAAAAGGTTAATTTTTGTGAACTTTCGTGACTTAGGTTAGAAGTTAATAAATTGTTTTTTAATGAAAGGGAAATTATTGCTTTGTCCGCATATGTCACTTTTCTAAATTTATTTTTAAAAAGTACATAGTTTTTTGTGCTCACTACTACTGTGTATTGAGTTTTTTGACTTTTTATTTTCTTTAACTACTCTTTTTCTTAAGACAATGAAGCAAAGCAAGAGTGAAATTTATTTTGTACGTTTTTGTATGAGGAATTTGCTGCAATCGCCAGACTGTGGCGTATAGAGCAAAACAATACTTAATAAACTTTAAAACAAATTCGAATCTATGTTAACGGTGTAGGCAATATGTACTACAAAAAATATAACACCAAAAACACAACATTGTATTTCTTTTGTTGCTTTCATTAATCGATATGTTACACTTTTTTTCAACAGTTTTAATAACTCCATTTCATTAACTGAGACACATGGGTCTGCAATCACACCTTTTTCAAAAGAAAAAAAGTAGCTCAGCTGTGTTTTTAACGCCGCCTGAAAAGTGAATTCGCCTTGCTTTAAAATAATTGATATTTAGCAAAATTAATGAAGCCATACAAAATTTCGTGAAACAGGTTTTGGATTCTTAACTAAATTTTTTTTAAATGTTCGGTAAGTCAAACCAACAATAAATTGACGGCGCTCAAACAAAAGGCAATCTGTGCATCAATAATTTTGTCGATGCTTTGTTGATATTTTTTTCTTTTTTACAAATTAAACAAAACAGCACGTTACTTACTATTGTCAAAACTGTATTAAAACCGCATCGCTGCAATGTGTTCTGATGTCTTGGAACTCATCCTTATTTCTCATACTGTTTAAGACCGTTACAAACTATCCCACAAAGTCTTAAGTATTTTACGAAAATGCAACTTTGTCATGATAAGTTGTTATTGCTTTTTGAAAATGTTCAAACAATAATTAGTAGGGATGAGATTTCCATACAACTGCATGTTTTTTGTCGATAGTCTAAGATCGATGTTGACCAATTATCTTTCCGAATCATTAAATTTAGGCTAATATGGCATCGATTTGTTTTTACATATTGTTGCATATTTTGGTTAAAATGCATATTTTTGCATATTTTGGTTAAAATGCATATTTTTGCATATTTTGGTTTTAAATGCATATTTTAACCTTTTTGAGTGATATATTTTTTAATTTACATATTTAAAAAAAAAACTTCTTCAAAAAATATCCATGTAAAAAAAAATTAAAAAAAAACGATTTTTTTTTTTTTTTAATTCCCTAGTCTAATTTCGCGAAGCTCTACGCTTGTCTGCAGGAACCAGAGTCTCTGGCGGGAATCGAACCCGCAACCCGGCACTGATAGACTAGCTCACTACCAGCTAGCCTACCGGGGCATATTTTTTTTATTTTTTTAATGCATATTTTGGTGTTTTTAGTGCATATTTTATGCGCATATTTTTGAATTTTTAGTGCATGAAAAACTCATCCCTAATAATTAGATAAGGGTAGCATTTTCATAAATACTTAAGACTTTGTGGGATAGTGTAAAAAGACCTTTAGCAGTTTTGCCAGTTTTGTCTACATAGTGCCTAATATGTGGCTAAACAAAATTTTATTATAAAACATCCTTATCATGGTTGGTGAATTTAAAAAAATCCTGCGACTGTTTGATAATGGATTAAAGAGAACGCGTAATTCCTTCAATCTATTGCCAAACAGTTTTTAAATTCGCCAACCACGATAAGGGTGAAAAACTAATCAATATTAACAAATCAAAATGTATTTATTACACTGAAATTGCACGTAAAAGATTGTTTTGTTTGAACTAACACAGTTTTAGTTACAATAAAAAAAAAACATAAGAAATATCTTTGAATAACAAAAGACCCAAATTACCGATATATTTGAGTTTTTTTTTTATTGTTAAAGTCATTTACGTTTACTAATTAAGAAAAGTTCAACGTTACAACACAACTAAGTCTGGGGCATAGTTGGGGGTAGTGCACTAAATATTGATTTAAATCAGCATTACACTATTACTAAATAAAACTGCAAAGAAATTAGTTTGCACTCTTTTTTACCAGCTGTAGTGATGATTGTTATTATTTAACTACCACTTAAAAATTTTGAGTGATATTGCAAATTTTTTCACAATCACTAAACGCAGATTTGCAAATGCAAAAATCTGCACTCAAATCAAATAGTGCAAAATTTGAACATGCAATCAAAAAAGCTGCATACAAATATTGTCTCACTAAAATTAAAAAAATGTAACTTTGTATGTGCATGGTTTTTGATTTCTTTTGAGGATATGCATAAGTAAAAACATTAAACAAAATGAAATTTTGTCAATAACGGTACAATTATTTGCTTTAATCATGAAAAAAACAAGTTTTTTATTTTAAATTTAGTGCAACAATTTAAATTGCACTCAAATGAGTGAAGAAGAAAAAAGTTGCAATAAGCTGATGATTGTTTTTTTTAAATCAAACTATTTTTTTTGAGTGAAAAATTTTTTAACATCACTATCAATCATGTTTAGTGAGGCTGCAAGTTTTCAATTCATCACTCAACATCAGCAAAATGATTGCAATATTTTTGCACTATCACTATGTGAGAGTTGAAACTGCAAAATGAGTGCACTACTCCATCTATGGTCTGGGTTCACACTGTGAAACTTTTCTTTTAGAAAATAAAGAGTTTATTGGTGAGAGGAGAAGAGAGCATGCTATTCTTTTACTGCATATTTAGCGCATATTTTCGGTTTCCCTAGTAATAAGAATAGGCATACAAATTTTCCCGAAAAATTTTTTAAAAAAATGCACATATGCACATAATTATATCGCTACGGTCCCTTAAAAGGAGCTCAAATCAAAATTTTCAAATTATCAAAAAACCTTTTATTAATAGTTATAACAAAATGATATTTTTTAGAAAGACGAATAATAAGTATACAACGGGGTTGCTTTTGCCATTTTTCAATGGATATCGAAAAATAACAAGTTTTTTGAGTTTTTATTTCGTCTTTAACTGAAATTTGTTCATTAATATTGTGGTGTTAAGTTGTGACAATTTAACTGAAAATAAGAATCATTAAAGTAAAACGTTTTGACATTAACACAGGCACAACTCAATTATTATCCTTTAGTTTAAACAAAACTGATATACATACAGGTATGTGATGGAAATCGATTTTAAAAACGAAACGATTTGAAACCGAAAATATTGGTTTCAGTATCTTTTAAAATGGGTTTTAAATACATTTTCAATTTATTTTCAGTCTTTATTCTTTTAAATATTATATCATATACGTTAACTGAAGTGTATTCTAAACGAAAATTTAAGACTATAATTCAGAAATGGTTTTTAAAATCCCTCGAAATTCATCACACCTTTCTAAAACGTTCGTTTTGAAATCGATCGATTTTCATCACATACCTGATAAATTGTGCTTACTTTGGGAACAACTCGGAATATTTGTCTGTAGTTGATTCTAAAGGAGCTGCTCTTATTTCACAAAGAGATGCAACTCAATTTTTTTTATTTGCTTTTTTGCAAACGAGAGAATGATGTAAATTTTTGACAGCGAAAATTTATAAATATTGTGTAACCCTGTTTAGAGGAAAAGGCGCAAAATGTATGTTTTTGTCGACTTTTTTGTTTTGGCTTTTTGTAAAATCTTTATAAAAACATTTTTTAACTAAAAACATGCGGCCTAATTCTGGCAGTCGTGATCGAGTACTTTCTCGATTCGAAAGCAATTTTATTTCTAATTCTTTAAGTCGATTTTGAACGAATCTAAATTATATTTTCAGTGTTGTAAAACTCAAATAAATGCTTTACAACACTGAAAACAATAATTTCGATTCGTTCAGTATTGACTTAAAGAATAAGATATTAAATTGCTTTCGAATCGAGAAAGTACTCGATGACGACTGCTAGAATTAGGCCCCAGTATATTATCTAAAGTTTTCATCAAGGCGAATTCATTACAGGTGGTCTTAAAAGCCTTGCTGATAACATTTTTTTAGCTTTAAAATTGTTTGATGTCAAAAGTTTGTTTATTATCTCTGGCTGACTTCATAAACGCAGTATTCTGTTTTATTTTTGTTTCTGACATTGTACAATGGTTGCTTATGGTTTTTGTACGAGTTGTTTTTCCGATATTACCTGTAATGAATTCCTCTTGGTTTTCATATCATAAATAGAATGTGGGAATTATTACTTTTTCATGAATTATTTTATTCTATTAACCATTTTTTCGAATGTGCTTCTGATAGTCGAATTTCAGTTTATAAAGCTTTATGCAATAGTTCTATTCCGTCAATATTTAATATACTTTTTTCTTAACAAACATAGATGCGCTTTTTTATATAATTTTATGACATTTTATGAATCAATTCATTCAGAATGGCCACAAAACTGAACTAGTTTAACTGGGCTACTTAAAGAAGAGCGGCAAACGTTTTTTTAAGCATGAAAATTCTATGATAACACATTTTCAATAAAACTAACTGACAAAGAGATCTGTCAAATAAGATTATGCAGCAGGTTGGTGTAGGATTCGCGTTCTTAATGTTTGTTACGTATTAACTGTATGAAAATAGAGTTTTTACACACAAAAAACTCTTACCGCTCTTATTTAGGTAGCTCAATTATAATGGCATAAAAACTGATCCCGTTCATTTAAAATGACATGGAGATTTATGCAGTTAATTTGGTACGTCATTAAAAGTTTTACTTTAAAAACAAACATCGAAAAAATTTATCAAACTCTTACCTTTGTACAAAATCCAACATATTTTGTTCCTCGAAATTAAACGTTCCTAACGTACGCAAAGCCAGAACAATTGTTGGTACATCTTGAGACAAATTCATAGAAGAATCCATCGACACAGCACCAGATATCATGTTACCATAGTTTAAGCCTGCCGGTTTATTCATTAAAATCTGCGATAAAACGCCAATTAGACCATCGGCAATGGCTGATTTCAAAAATGGTACATTCTCAGCTAATTCTCTTAAACAAACTGTCAATGAAGGCGACAGCCCAGTTGAAAACATTTGCTCTAATATATCTCTGACATCATTATTTATGCCAGCCTTAACGGCATTAGCCAATAGAGTAATACAGGCGAATATAGCCGGATCAATGGCCGCCTTACGTTTGCTGGTTGCATCTTTGGGCGGCAAAGCCAGTTTAATAGCTGACATAATAGTTTTTAAATATTTATCAATGTCATTTTCTACTGCCACTGCTATATAACCAATTGTTATGTAAGCTATATTTCGATCTTTCTCCTTTCCCTTGAGCACGGTTAGCAAATGATTGATGCAGATTTTTAAATATTTCTGTACAAATATTTCCCGATTTATAGCCGCTAGACGGGGTAAAATTTGTAAAAGAGCCTGCTGGACATATATAGATTTTGAGTTTCTCTGCTCTATGATATTTTCACAGATGGTGGTATAATGTTCCATTACAACTTCCCGGGCATAGGAAGATTCTAAAATGTTGCTCTGAAATTGGGAAAAAATTAAAACAAAAGGTATCCAGTTTATTTTAATTAATACGTACTGAATTAAATTTATGATTGGACACCTGATACTGTTCTTCCAATTCCAGTAAGTGAGTAGAACCCAGTTTCTTAACAAAAGGAGCTTTGAGTCTGGGGACTATAGTTGTCAATTGATGAGCCCCACTACTAGAACTATTTCCTCCACTTCCGGCCACATATGTTACCCCCGAACCATCTCCCAGTTTACAAGATAAGGCATCCGGTAATAAGGCTTTTAGTGCATTGTAACGTCTCTCCCAATTGACATTGGATCCGCGAAATAGTTCATTGCAGATAATCATACTGCCATGAATACGGTCGTCTCGTGTCATGCCTTTGGGTTCCTTTTGTAACAAGGCTGGGTCTTCATTAAAACTTTTTATTGCCTCAGCATAGGAAATTTTATACCATTGAGGTTCACTAGATTGTTTGGTATTCTCACGTTGGGAAGTGACTATAAGAGCAGCTCTTAACGCTTCACCGGCCGACTCTCGTATAGCCGGTTTAGGATCAAAAATTGCATTAAATATATGATCGAAAAATGTAGAAATTTGTTGATAGAAATAAGTGGGCATAGCCACGGCCATTTCACGCAATATAAAAACAGCAGCATGACGTCGGTACTGTAGGCAAATAAAAACATTAAAATAGTTCTAAAATGTAAAAAATCTTTAGTAATACCTCATGTCTATCGCCACTAAGCCACTCAAAAGCTCTTTTTATATCAAATTCAAACGATTCTGCACCTTTGGATCCCGGCAAATTAGCCACTTTCACCAGGGTTCGAGCAGCTATTTCCATTACGGACACATCATTGCAGGGTAATAAGTCTCGCAAATGGTTGTAATATTTTGAGATGCGTTTCGTGGCATTAATATCACCACTAACGAGACATTCTAAAAAAATACATACAGATAAATTAATTTTTTTAACATGATGAAATTTCTCATCTACTTACTTATGGCCAACACGCCACCCTTCTTCTCATTTATATCCGTCGACATTACCATACTAAAGATTTGGTCATTAAAATCTTCGAAAAACTGCACCAATTCCTCCTGCGACATTTCTCTTAACTCAGTCTTAACATACAAGAAAAGATCTTGGGCTGCTTTATTTTGCACATTGCGATTCCGGGACTTTAAGCCCGTCACAAATTGTTGCACAATCGATGTGGTCGACATTTTAGTTCACTTTTTCCGTTATCAACACGTTTGCTCTTAATTTATTTAAAAAAATTTTTTATTTGTTTTTATAAAATTCTATCATTAATTGTGTTTTAGTAAAATTTCTACAAAAAATTTCAACTACATTTCATTTTTTTCACTAATCGTATCATGAAATGTAATTTTTTCGTCGTCTCTTTTAATGCAACTGTCAAAAGTTAATGAATGAATTCTGTGCATACATTGAGGTTATGTCAGTCTATTATGCTTTTTGGTTTTGTCTTGTTATTCGTAATTGTCAAATGGCATTTGTTTTCCTACGGCATTTTGTATGTAAACAATGGAGACCTTAGTGTGTGTTCGTGTGGATGTGTTTTATTTTGTTTTGAACATTTTGTTTTGTTGTGATTCGTTTTTTGGAGAGTTTAAATGAAAACAAAGCATGTGACCAGCGTTGTATTCTCAAAAAACTTCCAACTGTAAAAATTATGGCGGGAAATGAATTAAAGTTATTATTGTCTGTTAAAGTTTTCTGTTTGAATTTTTGTTACAAACTAAAAAAACATAATTGTAAAGTTTCTGTTTAAGAAAAGTGAAATGAATTATAAAATTTAATAATGTTAATGTATTATTGATTAAATATATTCATCAGAAAATCAATGACTATGGAAGCTTAATATAAAAATACATATGTATGTATTGGGAAAGAAAAAATTCAATGAAAATTTATTCAGCATTAGTAAAAAACAAAAACCTAAAGATTACGAGATATGTATATGTATCGTTAAATCTATAAAACCTACGATTTTAATCTTATGAAACCTTCGCAAAACTGAGATGTGTCGTTATTATAATCAGGGCAAGTTTTCATGCTATTTGCATGAAAAAAAAAGATTTTGCATATTTTTAATGTTTATCCCAAAAAGAAAAAAAATGTATTCCCAACAAACACGAAGTAAAAGCTTTGTTATGAAATGACTTAATCATTTGACATCAAACATAATACTCAAACGTGTTTCAATTGTTTGATTTAAACATTTAAATTCAAATTGATAATGATTCGATAATAAACATTTGACATAAACTCTTTTATCAATTTGATGTCAAATTGGTATCAAAAGCTAAATTCAAATAAAAACTAACAATCAAAAATGGCGATTAAAGTTAAATTTTAAAGTTTTTTTTTTTCGTGGTTAAATGTGTTTTACAAGTAAACGATTTATTTCTTGTGAAAAATAAAAATTATTTGTGAGTTATTACAATAATTAAGAATACGAATTAAAAAAAATAAAACGGAAAAGTGAAGAAATTATAAGTTTGTTGTATGATCGCAATGCTACAACCTTCAAAATAAAATGGAACCAAGTATTTCGTCTTTTCAAGAATTAGAGGACGGAAACAACATTATTTCATCTTTAAGCTATTGTGCCGAATGTTTATCTCACAGTTTATTTAAATAAATAATGAATTTAATTAATAAAAAAAAAAAATAAAATATTTTTATTCAAATAGAAACTGGGAAATATTTCCTTCCGAAGGTTACTTTACATTATATTCAACATTTTTCATTTTTTCGAATTTATTCTATGAGCTAAATTTCAGTTATGTATTTTATAAAGCTTTTTTGTAATAGTTCTATTCCTTCATTTTTCAGAATGACTTTATACACTACCAGACTATTATATTGTATTTTCTTGGTACATTTTACCTTAGCTTTCCTTTGGAAAGCAATGAGGTATATTTTATGTACAGAAAAATTTACAATTATAAGACACCAGCAGAATGTAATGCATTTTCTGGCCCGCTACGGCCTTCGTCAGCATAATTTATGTCTCACTGGATAGTGTTACTTTATAAATTGAATGTATTTAACTCAACTATTTTAACAAATAGAAACTGGGAATTATTTCCTTCCGAAGGTTACTTTACATTATATTCAACATTTTTCATTTTTTCGAATTTATTCTATGAGCTAAATTTCAGTTATGTATTTTATAAAGCTTTTTTGTAATAGTTCTATTCCTTCATTTTTCAGAATGACTTTATACACTACCAGACTATTATATTGTATTTTCTTGGTACATTTTACCATAGCTTTCCTTTGGAAAGCAATGAGGTATATTTTATGTACAGAAAAATTTACAATTATAAGACACCAGCCGTAGCGGGCCAGAAAATGCATTACATTCTGCTGGTGTCTTATAATTGTAAATTTTTCTGTACATAAAATATACCTCATTGCTTTCCAAAGGAAAGCTAAGGTAAAATGTACCAAGAAAATACAATATAATAGTCTGGTAGTGTATAAAGTCATTCTGAAAAATTGAAGGAATAGAACTATTACAAAAAAGCTTTATAAAATACATAACTGAAATTTAGCTCATAGAATAAATTCGAAAAAATGAAAAATATTTTTATTCAACATATTTTATTTTTCGAATCTATTCTATGAGCTAAATTTCAGTTATGCATTTTATAAAGCTTTTTGTAATAGTTCTATTCCTAAAAATTCCCAGATTCTATTTATATTTATGTTCCACATTGCATTAAAATCCACATTTGAAAAACATTTGAGAATAACGTTTGAAAGCAAGTTGAAAGTAAAGGCATTTTTCAATTTGAAAATAATTTCCGCTTTTTTGATAATGCTATGATTTTCAAATCATTATCAGTCGTTTGTCGTTTGAGAAAACGTTTGATATCAAATCATTTTCAATTTAAAATCGAGCCTCCGTATATGTTGGGTTATAGTTCGCATAAAAGAATAAAAGTGCTTTATCGCTTAAAAAAAATGCAAAAATGTTATACAGCTAAAAAAGAAAGTGTTAGATTTATTTTATAACATTTTTTAATTAAAAATATTAGAAAAGCTAGTAAACATTTTTAACTAAGGCCCTAATTATGTAAATCGCAACGCAGCAACAAAAAATTACATTGAAAGCAAAAACAAAATCAAAAATATTTTGTAATTTTGTGGTTGCTTTCTACAGAAATTCATGTACCGCTATGAGGCTTTTAAAATTTTAAAACGCAATAAGAATTTCTGTAGAAAGCAACAACAAAATTACAAAATATTTATGACTTTTTGTTTTTAATGTAATTCTTTGGCGTTGCGTTTTACATAATTAGGGCTTAAATGTCAAAATGCGCACATTTCCGCGCGTTATCATGATTAATCTGTAATTGGTAATTGTTACATTGTTTAAACCGAAAATGGTAAACAAATTCTAAAAATCAAAATATGTTTTGAATAAATTCGGTTGAAACATAAATCAAAAACAAGTTAGAGTGCTATATTCGGCTGTGCCGAATCTTTGATACCCTCCACCGACAGTTCGAATGTTTAAGGAGTAATATCTGTATGATGTCTTTTTATTATTATTATCTTAAACTGTGACGATTTGTTGTTAATTATGGTTTTAGGAGACTAAACTGTTTTCCGGGAGTAGGGCATATATGGGGCCTAGGGTAAATTATGTTCCGATCTTCACGAAATTTCACAGTATCATTTATAGTCCTATAAAATTGTGACGAGCCAAAATTTGTTATGCTTGCATTATTTTTTACGGTTTTAGGCGGACAAAACTGTTTTCCGAGAGTAGGGTTTATATGGGGCCTAGGGTAAATTATGGACCGACCTTCGCGAAATTTTACAGTGTAATTTCTAGTCGAATAAAATGGACTTGTGCAAAATCTTATGTCATTCCGTGCATTTTTGCATCATTTATGTTAGTTTTTGTAACAAAATTATCAAGTTTTTGAAGGTGGTGGTTCCACATTTTGATTCATAGCTCTGGTCCTACTGAACCGATTTTACTGAAATTCAATCCCAAACTGCTTAGGATAACTACAAGCAATTTGACACCTATTTTGTTTATTTCTTTTGAGTTTTTCGAAAGTGAGCGTGTTTTCAACAGACGGACAGACGGACAGACAGACGGACATGGCTAAATAGACTTAGAATTACTCAAGCAGCCAGAATATATATACTTTATGGGGTCTGAGATGAATAATAAAAAAGTTTCACACGGAATGACAAACTTAGTATACCCTCTTCACAACTAATTGTGGTGGGGGGTATAAAAAACCAAAAAACCAAATCGGAAAAAATTGACGTCGACATTAATTTTAAATTGTTGTCACATCAAGTCGACGACTACATCACTTCGACGTTAAATTGGTATTTTATAAGAATGTTGTGTCGACGTCGACTAGTTATCGAAAATTTGACTGAAATAAAATTTCATCTCTAATTATTTTTTTATTATTTTTGCTACACATTTTTTTTTAACCGACTTAACTATTTCAAATAAAGTGTAGATAGAGTTTGTTTTCAATTTTTTTCGGGAATTTTTGCCATGTTTTCGATAAAAGATATTTTTACTGTAAGTTTTCAGATGCTTTAAAGCTTTAACGTTTATTAATAAATATAAGACTTCTATCAAGCCGCTGTTAGCAAATTTTTGCGAATTTCCGTTAATTTAGCAATTTTCACCGAATATTTGTCATTCCTTATAGTTTAAGGAACTTTTAATCAATTTTATGGCTTGTTGGAAATATTAAATTTGAAATTTTCGCGAATTTAAGCCATGTTCGCTATAGAAGCAATTTTTTCCTATAAGTTTTCTGATTCTTAACAGCTTTAACGATTTTTAATAAACATTAGTTAGACTTTGCTATCATGCCGCTGTTAGCAAATTTTTGCAAATTTCCGCTAATTTTGCAATTTTTACCGAATTTTTACCATTAGTTTTAGTTTTAGGGACTTTTAATCAATTTTATGGATTTTTTTATATATTGAAAATGTTAGCGAATTTTCGCTATTTTTGCAAACTTTTCCGAATTTTCGCGTTAAATTTACTAATAAAATTTGTGCCCATAACTTCTTTTAAATTTGCATATTTTATTTTAAACGTATTTAATAAATATGTTTACATTTCATTTAAATTGTCTTTAACTTTCATTTGAGTCGTCGCAAAATTTCCTGTCGACTAAAACAGGGACAATTCTACTCGACGTCGACTTAAAAGCGCCTTAGAAAATATCAATTGAATGTCAATAGTTATCGATTATTGTCAACAACGTCTCAGAAAATACCATTACTGTTCAGGTTCCGTCGTCTTGTGTCGACGTCGACTTTCATAATAGGGGTGATTATGTTTCTTTTTTTGTATTTTAAAAATATATTTCTTAATTTACAAATACAAAATATCAATCTTATAATGTTTCTAATAAGATCAGGTACCGTAAATAACAGTTACACAGAAAATTTAAACTCAAAAACTCTCCATATCAAAGTCAACAAAGACATATACTGTCATATACCAATAGATTCGTATTGCAGTGCTCTTTCAGAATATAAGTATGTTAACTCTTAACTCTTAACATCACAAACAACTCTACATTTAACACATATTTTTATTTATTTTAAAATAAAAGTAAGGATGAAATTCCTAAAGTGAGAGTTTTATTTCGCTGTCATAAAATAAAACTCTTTTGAGAAGATTAATTTTTTTCGTTTAAAATAAAATTTATTTAAGGAGTTTTATTTTGTCCTTCATAAGAAAAAAACTCTTTTGAGAGGTTGAATTTTTTCCGCCTAAAATAAAACTTATTTCGCCGTCATAAAATAAAACTCTTTCAAGTAGTTTTAATTTTCCGTCTTAATTAAAACTTATTTTTTTATTTTCTTCTTTTTTTAATGACGCAATGCCAGCTGATAAGATAACACTGCTTCAAAAATTGTAACGACCTGACGACCAGCGGCAAGCTTCGGGTGTCAATTTACATAAAACAAGTTTTATTTTCTGACTGGAAAAATTGACGTCTTGATAAAACTTTTTTTAGAGTTTTATTCGACTTGTTATTTTTCAACTTAGTTTTATTTTATGACGGAATAAATAAAATTCCTTAAATAGGTTTTATTTTATGATAGCTAAGTAAATAAAACTCTCTCTTTAAGAGTTTGGTTCGACCTTTTATTTTTAAGTTAAAAAATAATTATTTTAGATGCATAAGCGCATTGAACGCTTGGCTTGGACCTGCTGCTTTAGTCGTTTTACTTTTCACCATAGTTGTAAAATGTTCTCCCATTGATAAGTCAAATAGTTACTTGTTCTTTATATTATAGGTTACTTTATATATAGTATATATAGGTTACTTTATATTATATTCAACATTTTTTATTTTTTCGAATTTATTCTATGAGCTAAATTTCAGTTATGTATTTTATAAAGAATAAATTCGAAAAAATAAAAAATGTTGAATATAATAAAAAGTAACCTACGAAAGAAGATAATTCCCAGTTTATATTTGTTAAAAATAGTAGAGTTAAATACATTCAATTTATAAAGTATCACTATCCAGTGTGACACAAAGAATGCTGACGAAGGCCGTAGCGGGCCAGAAAATGCATTACATTCTGCTGGTGTCTAATAATTGTAAATTTTTCTGTACCTACCATATACTTCATTGCTATCCAAAGGATAGCTAAGGTAAAATGTAACAAGAAACTACAATATAATAGTCTGGTAGTGTATAAAAGTCATTCCTAAAAATTTAAGGAATAGAATTATTACAAAAAAAAAAAAAAAAAAAAAAAGCTTTATAAAATACATAACTGAAATTTAGCTCATAGAATAAATTCGAAAAAATAAAAAACGTTGAATATAATATAAGGTATCCTACGAAAGGAGATAATTCCCAGTTTATATTTTAATAATTGTTTTTTTTTAGTTTGACTTACAAAAAAAAAAAAAAAAAGCTTTATAAAATACATAACGGAAATTTAGCTCATAGAATAAATTCGAAAAAATAAAAAATGTTGAATCATTAAAATAGTTTAAATCAGTACCGTAATAATTACGAGCAGTGCCATAAAAATTAAAGTTTGTTATTTTCCATATTTTTTTTTTTTTTTTTGCTTGCAAAATAAAAATTATTATTTTTTAATGCTAAATAAATTCTTATATTTGTCTTTTATTTTCTTTTTATTATCAAAAAAAGGAAATCATTTTTAATTTTTTGGCTCTTATGTTACAAATCATTTAAAAATAAGAGGGAAGATGTTTTAAAAATGCATTTTGATAACATTCATAGTAAAATAAATGAATTTAATGTGAAAGAAAAAGAACACCTTTTTAAAAACCGAAAAACACTTTTTATAGAAATCAAAAGGTTTGGTTTTATAGAATATCTTCCCTTGTACCGCAATATTATTGCCTGCTATTGTATTCAGCTAGAATCATATGAAGAATCTGCCATTTACGAAAAGCTTTAAAATTGCAAATATTTTGCTTTTTTTAGATTTATATAACTATGATATTTTTCAAAATGCCTTTTTTAAAACATCTTGTCTCTTATTTTTAAATATATTTAAAACATAATACATAAGACACTGTATATTGCCAAAAGCATTCCCCAGCATAAAATATCTTTTAAATTGCATCGTTCATTACTGCTTTATTTATGTATGCAATGTTCACTGGGCAAGTTTTCTTAAGTAAAATGTACCAAATATGTAAGCATCCGCCTCATGTACACCAAGCACAGAATAGCAGTTCTCTGATCGGTATCGCCGATAATTGTTTTTGAGCATCGGTATTGTATCAGCAAAAAGGCGTATTGTTACATCACTAGTTCATACATATGTAAATCGGTTTTACAATTAAATTAGTTCGTTTTTTCTTCGATCTTATTTCTTCTTAAAGTATTTCATATATCTGTGGTTTTCACGAATAATCGCGTAAGTCGGTTTTTACCGAAATTGAGATAATGATGTCAAAGTGCTACATTTTGCATTAGGTTTTTATAAGTATTAAGCTTTTTAGAATATAATGTAGTATTATTAATTTTTTTCTGCTAAAAACAACTTAAGTTAACTGTTTAATAAAATATTTTGCTATTATAACGATTTATGTCGACATACATCGCCAAAAATTGTAAAATTGCTGAATATGTTTCCAAATAAAAAGCATATGATGAATTTCATGTAAAAATCGAGATGCATTGAACCCGACCCCCTCAGATATCGATGAAATTTTGTTCATAGCTAAATTTGATCAATACAAACAAACTCTCATTTTTAGAAATGACTGTTTTGCGATTTTTTGGGCGTGACACAGTGGGAACGTTTTCGAAAAAACGCGAAAATGGTCGAAAAGAGCTCCATTTAAACTACAATAACTCAGAATCGGCTAAACCGATTTCCATGATCTTGGTATCATTAAAAAGATATTTTAACAGGCTTTATGACACGTTTAAAAAAAAAAAAAAGAAAAACACTGTAAAAAAATTTATAACAAAAAAAAATTTTAACTGACGAAAAAACCAAAAAGATCAAGGGTTTTTTTACAGTGTATTAATTTTTTAGAAAGGTTTATCCTTCATCTATACCATATCAAAAAATAAAAATGGGTTCTTTTTTAGTTTTTTTTATATAATTTTTTAAGTAGTGTCACTTCTAGTAATTGCCCTTATATTTTATAACAAAAAAAAATTTAGGTAACGAAAAACCAAAAAAGATCAAGGATTTTTTACAGTGTATTACTTTTTTAGAAAGGTATTTCCTTCACCTATAACATATCCAAAAAGTAAAATGGGTTCTTTTTTATTTTTTTTTTAAATAATTTTTTAAGTAGTGTCACTTCTAGTAATTGCCCTTATATTTTATAAAAAAAAAAATTTAGGTAACGAAAAACCAAAAAAGATCAAGGATTTTTTACAGTGTATAACTTTTTTTAGACAGGTATTTCCTTCACCTATAACATATCCAAAAAGTAAAATGGGTTCTTTTTTATTTTTTTTTAAATAATTTTTTAAGTAGTGTCACTTCTAGTAATTGCCCTTATATTTTATAAAAAAAAAAAATTTAGGTAACGAAAAACCAAAAAAGATCAAGGATTTTTTACAGTGTATTACTTTTTTAGAAAGGTATTTCCTTCACCTATAACATATCCAAAAAGTAAAATGGGTTCTTTTTTATTTTTTTTTTAAATAATTTTTTAAGTAGTGTCACTTCTAGTAATTCCGCAAAATTCTGAATAAAAAAATCAATGTATTCTTCATAATAATTTTCTATTTTGTCATAAACATTTATTACTTTACCGATAATAAAGAGAAATATATATAGAACAAAAAATTCATAATTCATAATTATAAACAGTTTCGAGAAGCCAAGATATCCCATTACAATTTTTACGCGTATATTTTAAAAATTTGAGTGAATATGAATTCAAACAATAAGTACAGATGCATAAAAATATCTAATAAGTGTTGCGCTTCGCTTCGTAAAATAAGTGAAAACGAGGCTGCAAAAATAACTGAATATTTTCCAGCTGTCGCCAACATTCATTGTAGCCGTATTTGCGAAACTTGCCGGAATACACTGAGAAAAGCGCGCAGTCGTAATGAATCCAACGTGGAGCAGAATAAAGTCTCAAATTATTTGCCAACAACGCCCAGCGATGAAGTTAGCGAAGAATTGAATGAACTTCCAACTTGTAATGCAAACATCGAAAGGACGGAAGTCATTGAAAATATAAATGATCATATTATTCCTCATCTACCAAACCAAATGTCGCCTCTTAAAAGGAAATATATGAAACAAGATGCATACAGAAATAGAAAATCACTGCAAATTTTCGAATATATAGCAGATTCACTTGGAGCTGATCCATTATCTGATTTGTCAGCGCAACTTGAAAACGTCAAAGCCATTTACGAAGAAATTTTGGAAAACATCAAATATCAAATAGAGAACAGCTCAAATCTTTTGGAAAAGCAAAAACTTTTATCTCTCTTACCAATCAATATGAGTCACGCAGAAAATAAAGATCGTTTTGGGGATGATATATCTCACGATTGTATCAAAAAAAGTAAAGATATCCAAAGGAATAATACGAAGTTTGCAGATATCAATCTTTTTAAAAAGAGCAGACGTAGTTTACCAACCGAAACTCTAAGCACAGTCAAGTTGTTTTATGAAGATGATGAAATTAGCCGAATGATGCCTTGATCGCAAGATTCAATTACTGTTAAACAAGGAAACTTACGTGAAAAAGTTCAAAAAAGACTTTCGGTACGTATTACTAGAAGTGACACTACTTAAAAAATTATTAAAAAAAAAAATAAAAAAGAACCCATTTTACTTTTTGGATATGTTATAGGTGAAGGAAATACCTGTCTAAAAAAGTAATACACTGTAAAAAATCCTTGATCTTTTTTGGTTTTTCGTTACCTAAATTTTTTTTTTTTTTATAAAATATAAGGGCAATTACTAGAAGTGACACTACTTAAAAAATTATTAAAAAAAAAAATAAAAAAGAACCCATTTTATTTTTTGGATATGTTATAGGTGAAGGAAATACCTGTCTAAAAAAAGTTATACACTGTAAAAAATCCTTGATCTTTTTTGGTTTTTCGTTACCTAAATTTTTTTTTTTTATAAAATATAAGGGCAATTACTAGAAGTGACACTACTTAAAAAATTATATAAAAAAAACTAAAAAAGAACCCATTTTTATTTTTTGATATGGTATAGATGAAGGATAAACCTTTCTAAAAAATTAATACACTGTAAAAAAACCCTTGATCTTTTTGGTTTTTTCGTCAGTTAAAATTTTTTTTTGTTATAAATTTTTTTACAGTGTATTTCTTTTTTTTTTTTTTTAAACGTGTCATAAAGCGTGTTAAAATATCTTTTTAATGATACCAAGATCATGGAAATCGGTTTAGCCGATTCTGAGTTATTGTAGTTTAAATGGAGCTCTTTTCGACCATTTTCGAGTTTTTTCGAAAACGTTCCCACTGTGTCACGCCCAAAAAATCGCAAAACAGTCATTTCTAAAAATGAGAGTTTGTTTGTATTGATCAAATTTAGCTATGAACAAAATTTCATCGATATCTGAGGGGGTCGGGTTCAAAATTTCAGTTTTATCTCGATTTTTAAATGAAATTCATCATATGTGATGTTATGTTGTTATTCGTGCAAAAAATATGAAAGTATTTTTTGAAAATTTTTCTTTTAATAACAACTTATATGAACATGTGCGTTTATTGTTGACTTCTTTAGTTGCAACAACAGCAGATGAGCGGTTTTTTGTAATTTTAAGTCCATACGTTGTGCTATAAGTATCAAAAACTCTGAATATGTCGCCAACTTGTGTGCTAAAAATAACAACGTAAGTCGTCATGTGTGATTAAAATGATAACATTTATTTTCACAAAAAAGAACTTATGTGGAGATATGATGTTATATTGCACACACTTAATGAATCAATCAAACATATGCATTTTTAATCCATTTACAGATTGTGATCCTGTGAGGATTTTTTCATGAAAACTATGTATAATACGTAGAAAGTCACTGTTAAGAGAATAGTAAAGAAAAAAGTTTAAAAAAGCATCTACAGAAGCCGCAATTGAAAAAAATAATTGTTTCTGCTCTCCTGAAAAGTTTGTTTTAATAACTTACGCGATTATTCGTGAAAACCACAGATATTTTCTTTTCATTTTTCAAACAAAAATATAACTAAAGTCTTTTTTTAAAGTTAAATCAACTACTTAACAACTTCATCAACAATTTTTATGAAATAATGACGTTTATAATAATTTTATTTAGTTTTGAATAAAAATTTTAACAAAATAAATACGTAATATTGTTCTGGGCAAAATTTGCAAACGGTTTCTTTGTTTTAAATGTGAGTGGTCGCGAAAAAAATTGTTGCTTAATTATGAACACCACTGAAAGTGTTGCTGCCTATTGTGAACGAAGCTTAAAGGCTTTGTTGGCAACCAAAATAAATTTCGGTATCGATATTAAAGTAGTACATATTTGTTATTTCGGTATCGGTATCAATACTGGTGTTCAAATTTAAACGCGGTATCGGCATTGCTTTAAATAAAATTTTTAAGGAGAGTATAAAAAGCATTTTCCTTAAAACAAGGATCACGTTTCAGACAAAATGCAAGTGAAAATTTTTAAATAAATCGATCAATCCTTTTTAAAATGGTTTCGTTTTAAAAAAACTAACAGCTGTAAAGTAAAAAAAAAATCACGTTAAATTAATTATAACTTTGCATATCCTTTCTTTAAAAAAAAAATCCTCCCACTTTGCTTAAGCTGTCTTGACATTAAAATGCAAACAACAAGTGCTTCTCGCTTTTGCACCATTCCCATAAACACAATTCTGATCTTATGCTGCCTTGTATGCACATAATATTGACCCATTTCCTTTCATGAAAACAAAAGGGAGTGTTTATGAATTTGTGAATGTATCTCCGAATAAATATGCTTGCAACAGCAAATATTTGCGTTAATAGGCGAAATTTATGCCACATACTAAATGCATATGTTTATACATAAATGTGTAAAAGTTATGTACATTTGTATTCCTCCTACAATTTACATGCATACGTTTGCTGTGAGGAAAGAAAAGCAAGAAAAAGAAATTGGAACATGATGGTGTTGCTTGTAAGTACATCGTGTTCAGAAATATAGAAAGGAAACTATAACATGGCCATCAGCAGGTAAAACGGCATCATAACTTTTAAGTTTGTAAGAAACTATTTATAATTATGGATAAAGATTCCTTTTTGAGTGGGAGCAGGAGAGAGGGCTAGGAGGTTGAAAAAAAAAACAATTAATTAAACAGCGAATTAACTGGCTTTTTGCAATTGTGTATACATGTCATTTGTCAAATGGTATAAATATTATTAAAAAGAGAAATAAGCAATATGAAACAAGGTTTCGTTTAAATGTGCTAAATTCCCATTTCATACTATTGATAAACTGAAATTTATTGTTGAAGAGATAAGCTATTCCTATGCGCATTTCACTGGTTGCTTAGGCCAGATCGTCAGGAAACTTCATCCATAAAGATTTTGGAAAAACTAAAGATATTTGAATATGAAAGACTTTGAATAATAAAAAAAGTTCACTCTTTTTTAATTGCATTATCTTGGATTTTCTAGAATACAATTTACAAACAGCAAGTTTCAAATATAAAGAAGTAAAAGGAAAAGAAATTGTAAAAATCAGTATGAAGCTGTGTGCAAATTTGATTTAAAAAAATCTCTAAAATATCTTGATACTACTAAAGTTGTTTGGGTTAAATTAAAACTATATACCAAAGTATTTTCATGTAATTATTTGTATCCGATGAGTTGTGGTGCAGACAAGTCAGGCTTAGCTGAACAGGGTTTCTTTATTTCTGTTTTGCACCTGCGTGTACGTTCATACGCAATAGGTTTGTGACTTGAATCTTCTTATTTTCTACCTTAAACTTCAACTGTTTAGTATATTATGAATACATTCTCTTTTCCCCTATCTCCTAAAAACTCAAGACTTGAAAAGTCAAACTTGATGTGTGAACCAACAATAATGTTTTCATTACGAATGAAAACACAAATAAACAAAATTTATTATTGTTGTAAACTAAATACATATTTAAAAATAAAGGGCGGTCCAACGATAATGCACGATGTTAATTGTGAGTCACACCTTAACGTAAAGTTTTTTTTTCCAACTTAATGCCACTAGCATTTTACCCGCTACTGTGTAAGCTTTTCTTTCATGGACAAAAAAAATTCCAAAATGCTTCATTAGTCAGAAACTTGCACCTATAATTTTGTGTTTCTACGTTCAATAATATAGAAAATTAAAAAAGTACCACACGTAAAACACTAAAATAAAATAAAGAATTTTATTTCCCGTATTTATCCTTTTTGGTACTTTTTTCTTCCCTTTGAAGTATCAAAAATTTTAATTTTGTAATGGGAGCCCATAATTGCATACGTATGTTTATGTCAATGAATGGAGAAAAATGTCTTGAAAAAAACTACCAAAAAATAGGTACGATTTTTAACCCTTAAACGTTCGAATTACGAAAAAATATATTTCACTACAGGCTAGAAATATATTTAAGAAAAAGTCCGATAACTGCCTAGGAGTCGCCCCTAAGTGGATAAGATATATGATCGACTTAGGGAGAGCTCCCATAAAAATATGGCGTCTTATGAAATTCTTAAGTTTATTTAAGGTTTTTTAACTTTCGTAAATAAAATCAAAAGTTGTTAATAGATTTTAATAATTAATGGCTGGTTTGGTTTGAAATGTTTTCTGTAAGTGTAGGAAGGAGCTGAATTTTCCAATTTTTTATGAATTTTTTAACAAACAAATATTTCGAAATTTTGCTAAAAAATAATTTAGCCAATTTGGACGAACCTTTTATTTCTTTATGTTGTTTACGTTTTTTTTTTTTTTTTAAATATATCAAAATTTACTTATCGATTATGAAAAATTTAAAAACTGTGTTGAAATTTTAGTGCAAATAAATAATTGTTGAAAGTAATCAAAAATAATCGTTGAAAATAATCAGATTACTTTTTGATTATTTTGTAGTAATCGCCAGTAATCTTGATTATTTGTAATCGTAATTAATTAGTAATTAGAAATTATTCCTTAAATAGTTTCATAATCATTAAGATTTTTTTTTAAAAAGTAATCTAATTGATTACCAGGGAAACCAAAAATATGCAATTGCATGTTGTTCCTTGTGCGACCAATGAAGGCAGAAACAATAAATTTATTTGTTTTAGAGCTTTTTATGAATTTTGGCATCGATTTGTTAGTGCATATTTTTGCATATTTTACCGTTTAGAGAATATTTTGCATAATTTGGTTAAAAGAGCCTTTTTGCAGCATTTCTTAAGTTTTTAGCGCATATTTTGCCTTTTTGAGGCATATTTTGGTACATGTTAAATTTTTTTAGATGACTACAAGAGCTTTCGCAACATATAAAAAAAATTTTTTTTTTCAATATTTTGGCTTTTCTGTTTTAAATACAGTCGAACTCCCATAACTCGAACTTCTCTAACTCGAATTTTCTCTTACTCGAACCAATTTGATTGGCAGTAGCTCTAAAACAATAAACTACATACAATTCTCCTTCCGTAACTCGAACTTCCATAACTCGAAATTCTCCATAACTCGAACCAAATACTCAAATTTGTATTCTATAACTCGAAGTTTTTTGCTTGTTTTGTTTATTTTGTTTATTTATTTCGCTTTCTTTTGCTTGTTTAGCAGGTTTGTATATTTTAATTTGCTCTTTTTTTCGGGGAAATCCCTTTTTGTACATTACGTGTGTCTTTTGGTTTGCCTAAATATGTTAAAATTATTTGTATGTGTTTATTTCATGGCAAGTAATCGTGTTTTATAATGTTTGTCGATGGAGGGAAATATAAGTTTATAAAAGAAGTCGAGGGTGGATTCAAGAAAAAGGAAGCAGACAATAAATATGGTGTCCCAGCTAGTACGGTCTCATAGATTTTTAAAAATAAAGAATTAATTATCGACTCGTTTGAGTCAGTATCTCATCTCTTTAGTAAAATGAATAAGACCAAAATATACAAAATTATCGACATAGCAGTCCTCAATTGGTTTACAGCAGCTAGAAGTCAAACCATGGCGATATTTTACTTCATTGTAACTTGTTTATTACAAATACATACCTACATGCTTAGGTATGAAGCTTTCAAATAGTGCCTGTTTTAAACAAAAAATACAAAATGTACACAAGTTTGCAATTTATTCTCTTTTCAACAAGAAAATTCTGTAACTCGAAGCAGTGCTGCCACAACGAATACAATTTTTACAACCAAAATTTTTGAAAAAGTTACCAAATGTAAAAAAATATAACCAAATTTAAAATGTTTTTTATTAATTGAGAAAATCATTAAAATCATTGTAATACATTGTAACACAAAGGTTATTTGCACTTTATAGTAAAACAATAATTATAAATCAAGAAAACAAAACAAGAAATGTAATTCTTTTACATATTAAAATAATAACGTGAAACTTAATTAAAAGTTTTTATTCATTTGAGACTTTTTTCGTAAAAAATTTTTTTTTGGGAGTTGGAGAATATATAAAAAAATTAAATTGAATATTTTTTAATATGCCAGTTATAAATAACAAAAATGGATAATAATTTTTAGCTGTTATTGGCAGGACTGTCAAATGAGGCGATTTCTTAATCCTTTTGTCGATGGAAATTTACGTTCGGCGATTATTTTGGCGAAATTTAAAACGATTGGCGATATGCGAAATGCATTTTATGTAAATATTTTCTAATTTACATATATCTAAAATATTATAAAAACCACAATACTAATTATATTATAAAAACTTTTTTCTTTTTTGTGTAAATTTTAATTCAAATTTATAATTCTTATTATAAAAAAATGTTTCAAATTTGTTCTAATATATCATAACATACATTCATTGGGGAAATAGTATATGACTGACAGTCAAAAGTTTTTTTTACAAAATAATTATGTTAAAAAACATTAAATAAATATACATACCGACAATTTATAATCTGTAAAATTTCAAATTTCTTTAAACTTACAGTTATTTCTTAAAGAAAATTCCATAAATTTTAAAATTATATTGATAAATCAATGTAATTTTAAAAAATCTTTAAAATTCTTACGTGTATTTTCAAATATGTATATAAATATACTTCTAGAAATAACCTAAATTCAGAACCTTAAACTTATTTTCAAGTTTTTAAAAACACTGAAACGACTTTTGTGTAATTTTTCAGTAATTTTCTAAAATCGATTCCGGATGATTTTATGCACTTCCTACTTTAAGTACTAATTATCTTTACTTCTCTTAAAATCAAGAAAAACTACGCTCATTTAAAAAAAAATAATTGAAAATCTCCATTGATTAAAACTTCATTTGTTTACGATTTCAGATCATGGCGTTTTTAATATAAAATTCACAAATGGCAATATTTTTTTAGCAAAAATCTTAAAAAAATTATTTGGTTGCTGTTTTGAAAGAGATTATAAAAAACTTCCATTCATTGGTAACAAATAATGCAAAATCGTAGTACACAGTACAAATTATTCGAGCTCGTAATAATTGTACCAAGAAATACATATTCGTTCGTAATTATTATTGTTTTAGAAAAAAATAACCAAAATGAAAAAAATATTCACATCTCCACATTGAAAAAAAATATAACCAATTTTGGTTAGAAATAACCAAAAACGGCAGCTCTGACTCGAAGTCTCCATAAGTCGAAGTTTTTTTTGGGATAATGGTGATTCGAGTTATGGAAGTTCGACTGTATCTATCTGTATACTCAACGTGTTACTTCAATTTCACCATCTACATTTAATTTGTAAGACAAAGCAGGTTGTCATTAAGTATAAGTGTTATTTTAAACTTTAAATGTTTATATATAAACACAAATTAAGGAAAAATCAATTGTATACGATTTTGGTGATGTGTGTAATGCATAGAAATCAACTAATGGCTAATAAATTACTGATGGCTAAAACGCTGGTTTAGTTGAACTAAACTTGAATTTATATGTAGTTTAAACTTAGCAACTATAAATCAGTCCCATTTCTCATGTATTATATGTTGTTAAAAAAAATAACATGTGGCAGCACTACGATAAATCTTATCAAATTCATATGGTCTGTATTAGTAGTTTAAACGCCCAATTTTACGCGTTTAATGGCTAATAAATTAGTGAAAGTTTAAACGCTGGTTTAGTTGAACTAAACTTAAATTTATATGTAGTTTAAACTCAACAGCTGTAAACCAGTGTCCCATGTATCATATGTAGATTAAAAAGAAACATGTGGCAGCACTACGATAAATGTTGGCAAATTCATATGATTTGTATTGGTAGTTTAAACCTTATGTCTGTGGTTTAAACGCCCAATTGTATGCGTTTAAAGGTGGCTTATGTATTAACTGATTTATAGATTTTTTTAATTAAAACGCAAATCCCGGGATTCGGGATTTCAAAAAATCAAATCCCTGCATCCCGGGATTTTTCGGGGTATCGGAATTTTTCGGGATTCGGGGTTTTTAAAAATTAGAAGATAAATGCTTTTTATAGATATTTACTAAAAAAAAACGTCTTTAAAAGCGGTGTACAAGCAAGAGTTTTATATTAATTTGTTATTTTAAAGTTAAATATAATGGAAACTGGGAATTATCTCCTTTCGTAGGTTACTTTATATCATATTCAACATTTTTGATTTTTCGAATTTATTCTATGAGTTACATTTCAGTTATGTATTTTATAAAGCTTTTTTGTAATAGTTCTATTCCTTAAATTTTAATTAATGTTATATTAATTACTTACATTTAAAAATATTGAAAATTGTGACTTTTTCTTAATTAATGATTGATTTAATTAAAAATATGATAAAAAAAACAACGTACGATTTCTAACAATGTGTTAATTGATTCAACTAAAAAATAATTACCATAAAATCTATATTTTATTCAATTACCTCAGTTGATTCAAACTAAATAAAAAAAGAATTAATATTGTAATTGAATAGAACAAACTTGTAATTGATTTATTTGTAAGATTCTATTCAAATTTTTATTAAGTAAATTAAGCTTCGTTTACAATCCCAGAAACTTTGCAAATTTTACCCACAACAATATTATGCATTTATTATTATTTTTTACAACATTATGCTAAAATTTTTATTCAAAACTAAATAAAATTAAGAATAATTGTGATTTTTAGTTGAACTGTTAATTTTAATTTTTTTTGATATTTTTTAGTTAGGCTCGAGTTCATTAAATTTAATTTTCATTAAATTATTTTTACTGAAGGAAGGAATTTTTTCAACATGAAATTTTTTATTAAAATTTATTGATAATTTTCTTGGCCGAGCTGGGGTTCGAACCTGGGTTGAATTTACATGTTTCAAGAATCACCACATTCTCTCATCAGAATTCTTTGAGTTCTAACCTCTGCACCACTGCGGTGCCTGCCAGCCAACAGTCAAACATCAATCTTTAACCGGTGGTACTGGTAGTTCGAAATTTGCTGTAATTATCATTTTTAATTTTATATTACATGTTGCTTCCTTTCTTCCGTTTTTTCGTATTCTTTCTGTCAAGACTTTGTCTTGAAAACCTGAATACATTTGTTTATTATGTTTATTATGTTTATTATGTTCTAGTTCTAGAAGAAAAAACGGTATTTGTTGCTCTGATTGTGAACGAAGCTTTAGAATGAATAATTCAAATTTGAATTCGAAAATTATTATCAAAATAAATTTATTTAGTTAACCGTAAAAATCTCATTTTAACAAAAACACACTTTTATACCCACCACAAAGTGGAAGGAATTGTGTAATGTTTAAAATACACTTCTTAATTTTGTAAATTCGCTCCGTAAATTGCCGTAGTTCCTATGCCTACTCTCGTAAAATACTTTAATAATTCTAACCCTATAACGAGTAAAGTTTTAATGTGGAATTTGGTGCACCATTGGAATGTTTTGTGCATTTCAAAAGACATTTTTTCCTTTATTTATTTTCTTCTTTAATTATTTTCTTCACTTCTCGTTAAAATTTCTTTATAATTGTTTTCAATGACAGTATTAACAGAGTTAATCAAGTTAATATTAAAGATCACTATTTTGTTCCCTATGCTCTCAAGGGGGAATGTCATGATGAATTTCTTTTTATAAAAAATGGCAAAACTAATTAACTAAATCCCGGTATTACAAAATTTAAATCCCGGGATTCGGGATTCGCTGATTGGCATCCCTAGTTTATATGTTTAGTGATGAATAGATTTGTTGGTTTAAACACATTTTAAACCAAAAAGAGAGTTTAACTTGCTCTGCTTTTTTAGCCCTAATAAGAATCACTTTATAAAGTGCTCTAACGATGTCCATCTCACCGTCTGGCTAGTTGTCCGTCCATGTTAACCTTGTGCGCAAAGTACAAATTACAATCATGTAGATAATTTTATAAAATTTGGTGAATACATTTTAATTGTTTTAAGGACTAATTCTATCTAAAAGGTGAGAATTGGTACATAATTCAACATGATCCCCATAAAAACTTCTTTCCAAATTTGACTCTATGTGTCCATAAGCCATTTACATAATTATTTTGGTATTGAGATTGCATTCGACCCAAAAATATTTTAATACAAATTAAATTCATTTAGAATCGGTTCACATTTGCCCAAAGCACCAATATATAAATAGCTTAAACTTCTTTTTAAATGTTAACATTAATATAACTTTGTTTTTGTGAACACATGACTAGTCATCGTTTGCAAATAGGGTAAAATCTCGAAAATTCGTCTGTAAATACGAATAATTTGAGGATTGTTTTTCTTTACTGGAAGTGTTAATAAATTGTTGAATACATATTTTGTTTTCCAATTAGCAATTTTTTAATTTTTTGGGGCATATTTTTAACAATTTTTAGGGCATATTTTCAAGTTTTTACTGCATATTTAATGCGCATAAAAGGTGTTTTTAGAGCATATTTTTGGTTTCCCTGTTGATTAATAATAGTAATCGATATTTAACAAGTATGTTTTATATTCCTTTTCAACAATACTGTATTAACTCAAAATTTAAAAATGACAGTAGAAACAAAACCATTTTAAATTTTACATTAAGGCATATGAAAAAGAATTTTTAAAACAACCTTTGTTTTATTGCCAAAAAGTGGTCAGAATAGCACGATGAATTTACAGCGGGTAGATATGAATATGTATAATAGGGTGGCCGTTATTTTTTTTATTTTGATTTCTTATATTCTCCCCCCCTAAATCGGTTCAGTTTTATGTAAAAAAAAAATACAAAAAAATTTCGTAGCGATAAGTTGTGTTTTAGGACGTCCCTCAAAGTTTGCCATCAAGCCATTTATTCAAATGTAATTTGTTTGCATATGACTATCTTCTAAAAACAACATTTTACAAGAATATGATATATGGCAATATTTAAGCTCTTCTAGTCAACAACATAAGCCTCTAAGAAAGTTTTTTGCTAAAATCAATATTTTAGAAAATAATTAAGAAAATAAAAACAAAATACCAAACATTTTATATACGTTTTATGTATATAAAAGGGGGATTTAATGTCAAGTGACCCAATTTTGAAATAGATGTCTTTCGATTTAAATGAAATTTACACCAATTTTAGTACTGTTAGATAGTAGCTTAGACACAAATTTTCAACAAGATCGGTCAAAAAGTTTCTGTATGACATTTTGGCCATACAGGTGTTCTTTCTCATCCATGTAACTTATTACCTATTGGTGTAAGCAAAATTTGTCCCAAGTAGCTTAAATAGCTTTTTGATCAAACTTTTTAAAAAATTTTTTTTTGTTTTTTTAAAAAATTTTTTAAATTTTTTTTTTTTAAATTTAACACTTGGCTAAAAAAAATAAAAAAAAAAGTTTTAAATTTAAAAAAAAAAAATTAAAAAATTTTTTAAAAAAAACAAAAAAATATTTTTAAAAAATACTGATTAAATAGCTATCTAAGCTACTTGGGACAAATTTTGCTAACACCAATAGGTAATAAATTACATGAATGAGAAAGAACACCTGTATGGCAAACTTTGACCCCCTCTACCTCTGAAACATTTTGACCGATCTTGTTGAAAATTTGTGTGTAAACTACTATCTAATAGGACTAACCTTGGTGTAAATTTCATCCAAATCGGAAGACATCGATTTCAAAATTGTGTCACTTGACATTAAATCGCCTTTTTATATATATAAAACGTATATAAAATGTTTGGTATTTTTTTGTTATTTTCTTAATTATTTTCTAAGATATTAGTCTTAGCAAAAAACTTTCTTGGAGGAATTCACCAAATAGTTGGGACGATCTTATTCATTCGTTTTCACAAAACTGCTAGTAATTGTTTTTTTCTTTATGTCAAAATTTTACGTTGTCAAAAATGTTACAATTTCACACAGCACAAATATGAAAATTTTCTACCACAAACAAATTTAATTTCACCATAGAACTTTGCTACCGTTTCACACACACCCATAATAAATATTTATTAAAAAATAAAATCTCAGATTATTTATTATCAATAGTTTAAGGAGATCTTATAAAATAATCTTAAGAAAAATAATTTAGTATAAATGTTAAGGGTTAAAGCGATTCTTTCTTTTAGTTTTGATAAAACTTGACTTGGAAAAAATTCTTTCACTTATCGTAGATGTTTGAGAAATCGAAAGTAACCCATCATACAGAATATTTTCTCTAAACATATAAAACCTTCCATTATGCCATTAGGGTTTTGTTTTAATTTTTTAACTCTTCTAACTGTTTCGGTTAATTCTGTTGAAAAAAAAACTGTTTGTGTTACTATCCAAAGTTTTTTCTGCTGTTACGTCATCATCTGACTGACCTGACAAAGCTTAGCCCCGAACACTCTGCAAAAAACTTTATGTCTGAATTCCTTAGTTTCTGTTTTTTTACTGTATTTTAAGAATGTATTGCTAGAAGAAAATCTATTGCAGAAAAAAATATTTCTTAACACATACCTTTTGTATATGAGGCGAAAAAAATTATAAAAAACACAAAAAATATTTTATAATACTACTAAAAATTAAAAACTTTGTTACATCGGTTAATCGACTGAAATTAACCGGTTTAATCGTTAATCGAAAAAATCCAATTTTAAATTAACCGATCAGTTAATCGGGTAGTATTCATTGGCTTATTTTCCTTCAGAAATTAAAACGGCTGCACTTTGTTAGTAAACTACATGCAAAATGAAGTCTTTATAATTTTTCTCGGTTTTCGGAAACTGTTTTTTTGTGAAACTGCCAATTATTTATATATTTGTTAAATTATCATTTTTGTGCTAGAGTTAATAAATTAGCTGAGTTTTTTTTTTTAATTTGTATTCTTTTTTTAAATTCATTTGTGCATCTACTCTAATAGACTCTTGATAAACTCCTCGTGCTAACTCCAAACCACACATATGTACATTTCCTGCAAAAAACTTTCGCAACCACACATCACCAACCCAGCGGGAAAAAAAGGAGTACGGATGCCTTCTAAAAGGCCTCTGTACCACTTCTTTTGGATGTACAAGGCCTGCTCGCTCCATTCCATACTCATATCTTTTTTACACACGTTGTCATTGCGGGGAAGACCTTCCGCTTTCCTTTCTTTCGTCAGAGCTTCTTAAAGGCATTCAAATATATGGCTCTTAGAAGACTTTCCAAAGAAGGACTGTCAAAAGGCCTTAGAATAAAGGTCATATTGAAGGGTTTTTAATAAAGGTATATCAAAAGGCTTTCAGCTGCAGGCATTTACGAAGGCCTGCAGATTAATCCCTGCTTAAATACCTTCCCATAATTTTCAAAAAAGAATAAAAGTTTAGTGTTTTATAATTTTAGTTTAGTATACATATATTTATATTTATTTACAGAATTACACAAACTATAATTACTATACACAAAAAATATAAAATTAAATATAAAATATTAAAAAAAGCACTTCAGTCTTAGTAACTAAAAATTAAATAAAAGATAGGTATAAAAACAAAACAATTTATTCTTTGAAACTCTTTCTACTTCAACTAAAATGATTTAAGCCTACAGTACACGGAATGTAAAAAGCGACATGTGTATGTCGTTCTGACGTAATTTTGTCGTCATCACACATCACGAACTTGCTATTGAGGCTTTGTAGTGACGTCAAAATTATGTCAGAACTACATACGCATGTGGCATTTTACATTCCGTGTACTGTAGGCTTAACATTATTGTTTTCATTTGGTATTTTAATATGTATGTAACCTTGTTTCTATAAAGGGATCTGAATTCTTTTGCTTTTGCTTGTGCAAAAACACAAAACAAAAAATGTTACTCCTTCTATTCTCGCTTCTCATAGAAGCGAGCCTTCTATGAGTCATTCTTTAGAAGTTCAATAAGAATAGTAATTGAATAAAAACAAATTTCCAGCAGGCCTTAAAAAAGGCCTGAAGTAAGAAGGTCTTCTGAGTTTTCCCGTTGCGAAGCAACTCTCACATAAACACTCTCAAAGGCAGACGACACATACTTACACCCACAAAGAAAACTTTACTTAAAAAAAAAACATAAAGAGAGAAAAAATTCTACTCGTAAATTGCACAAATGTTCATTTTTCTAGTCTCAACTTTTGTCAGTTATAAAAATTAATTGTAAAAACTTCTTAATTAGCTTCAGTTAAAACAAAAAATTAAATAAAAATACGAGAATTTAGTTGGCACAAAATCGCACAGACACAAGCACAAATAAAAAAAAAAAAAACAAAACAGTTTCTGTTTTGAAAACTCTCTTGAAGGCAACACAGGAAAATGGCAAAAAAGATCTACAAAAAAAGGAAATATAAAAAGTTAATAAGAGGATGTTAAAAAGTACTGTTAAGAGTGTTTTAAAACAAATTTTAAAATCCTTAGGGAGTTATTGTTTTTTTGTTTGTAAATCAAAACAAAATGCGTATAAGGATATTTGCATTTGAATTTGTGCCTAGGAAGAACAACTAAGACATTTAGTGGAAACATGGGTATTATACATATAAAAAAGAGATTGAAAAGTTATTCTACACGAAAAAAAAACTTTTTATTATAAAAAATTAATTTAATTTTTTTATTTTTATAACTGAAGTGTATTTACAGACATTTAAAAGTATCTCTACAAACTTTTAATACGTTTTGTTTTTAACTATTTTTATAATTTCTTTTTGGCTAAAGATTGATATAAATCTTGAAATAATGCAAAATGAGTGTAATTTGGATAATTTAAAATAAAAGGACATACAAGAGATATTCACGAGTAGAGTTTGTTACCGCTTTCCCGGGAATAATTGCGGGATTCTCGGGAAATTTTGCAGAAGAAACACTTTTTATTTGAAAAATTAGGAAATCTTTGTAAGAATCGTGTCTTTAGTTGTTTTATTTAACTAAATTCTACCACCATATTTAAACTAGCTTAAGCTTGAGGCTTATTATAAGCTTATAAGCTGATTGTGGAGAATTGGCTTTATATAGGGCCTATGGTAAATTATACATAGATCTAACTTCACGAAATTTTAATTCTTGTCTTAGCAAACTGGTAAATTTTAAAGGTTTTTCCGAGAGTGTGTTTTATATGGTGCGTAAGTTACATATACAAATAATAAAGTCGACGAACTTGCAAATGATGATACAATTATAGACAAGTTCGACGACTTCCTAAATAAAATAGGTCAAAATAAATAAACAGAATTGCGAAATCAATTCTGTTAACTAAACATTTTTTAATATTAATGATGACTACTAATAATTTTGAAATAAACATAAAATAGGTCAAAATAAATTGTGAAATCAATTCTGTAAACTAAACATTTGTAATATTAATGATGACTATTAATAATTTTGAAATAAACATAAAATAAGTCAAAATAAATAAACAGAATTGCGAAATCAATATTAATGATGACACTTAATAATTTCAAAATAAACTTATTGATTTCGCAATACCACAATAGAATAATTAAGTTAAATATTAAGAATTGTAAAGAAAAAGAGTTAGTCTTGCTCTCCCTTCTGGTCGTGATAAAACAAAATTAAATAAAACATTTTTAAACTAAACAAACACTGTGTTTTTTTTTTGCACACAGCTCGGACAAAAAAGTTAATTGGCGCAGTCGGTAGGATCCTTTTTCTATAAAGGATCCTGTGAAACGAAACCTCGTTTTTAGTATTAGTGCAGTGAACAATTATTCGTAAGAAAATTGAAAGCCACTAAAAGAAAAAAAAATAAGTATTAGTGCAGTGAACAATTATTCGTAAGAAAATTGAAAGCCACTAAAAGAAAAAAATAAGTATTAGTGCAGTGAACAATTATTCATAAGAAAATTGAAAGCCACTAAAAATAAGTATTAGTGCAGTGAACACAGAAAATTGAACGCCACTAAAAGAAAAAAAAAGACCTTAGTGCAGTGAACACTTGAAAATACAAAAGTGACCTCAGAAAGGCAAAGATTGTTTGATCAACGACGAAGGGTGGAAGAGCAACCTCACATTGCATCTGTAAATGTGGCCGAAGAGCTGGCCAGAAAAGACCAACAGTTGGAACGGTTAAGGCAAGCATACCTAGACCTGCAGGAGCAAGCATAGCAACTCCAACAGCAGCAGCAAAACCGAGTACCAGACGATGCACAGTTAAATGCCACTAGAGACCGCATATTTAAAATGATTAATCACATGCCCACATTCACTGGCACAGGAGAAGTAACAGTAAACAGCTTCTTCAGCGGCACGGAATATTTATTGTCAACTATACTAGACGAGAATATCAAAAAGGACGCTGTAAGGACCATTTTCTACAAGGTGATCCAAGGCCAAGCCAAAGACGTTGTAATAAACATACCCACACCGGACGATTGGCAACTTATCAAGGAAACCCTAAAACTAAGATACAGGCCCAACGTGGAACCTCATCAATTATATCGAATGATAGCCAACATTGCTTAACACATCCTAGGCAAACCCGAACAGAAACAATAGAATTAAGCGAAATTGATAGATATAATAACAATACTCAAGGATCCGCCCAGTTAGGAAACCCTAGACCATACGGCAGCCAATATCGCTTGACGTCACCTAGGCAAGAACGAAACGGATCTCTTGAGCACGGTAGTGAAGAATTAAACTATGGTCAAAGGGCAGGAAACTTGGAGCCAGATTTATACCAACTCCAACCATGCCAGGATCAGTTTTTTTCAAGACGACATCGGACTACCTACCCATCATAAAAATAACTATTAAAAATAAAATATACAATGCACTAATAGATACAGGTGCAAATATAAGTTTAATTGATCAAAGTGTAGAAGGATTTGAGAGAACGCTATTAAAAAAACCCTTAGAATTTAGTACAATAAATAGAAAAGACATTATTAAAGTTGAAGTATTGACAGACGCACCTTTGGAGTTTAACGTAGAAAAAAATGCGAAAATTAAATGGAAAATGACTCACTTGAAAGGGAGAAAATATAGTTTTATTATTGGAATCGACTTGATGAATTGTTTCAACACAATGATAGATTTGGTGGAGGGACACATATCCTTTAATAAAAAAAAAACTAGTTTTATAATCAACCCCTACCAAAAGGTACAGGTTTGCGCATTAGAAACATCAGATTTCGATTGCAACAGAATACAATTGGACCACCTAAGTAAAGAGGAATACAATGAATTAGTAAAAGTTTTGATTAAATTTAAAGAATTGTTCTTTAAAGAAGGCGATCAGTTAACCAGTACAATGGAAATTCAGCATGAAATTAGAACGGTGACAAATGAACAAATAAACTCCAAATTATACCGATATCCCCCGCAACATGAAACGGAAGTAAGAAAACAAATAAGAGAAATGGAGGAGCAGGGAATAATAAGAAAAAGTTGTTCTAGATACTCAAGCCCTCTGATAGTAGTACCGAAAAAAATTGACAATTCAGGAGAAAGAAAATATAGGATCGTAGTTGACTATAGAAAGCTAAACGAAGTGACAATTGACGACAAATTTCCATTGCCAAACATAGATGCAATTTTAGACAAACTAGGGCGTGCACAATATTTTACAACATTGGACCTCGCCAAGGGGTACCACCAAATTTTGATAAGAGAACAAGATAGGGAAAAAACCGCTTTCGTGACACCCCACGGTTTATATGAATTCATAAGGATGCCGTTCGGATTGAAAAATGCCCCGGCAACTTTTCAAAGACTCATGAATGAAATACTACGTGATTTCATTAACAAAACATGCGTTGTCTATCTGGACGATATTCTTATATTCAGTACATCCCTTAAAGAACATATAAAATCCGTAACGGACATTTTCAAAGTTTTGAGGCAAGCCAATTTAAAAATACAGGTCGACAAGTGTAATTTTATGAAAAGAGAGACAGAATTTCTAGGACACGTACTAACAAAAGAAGGACTAAAGCCCAACCCTAACAAAATTAAAACGATTCAGGACTTAAAGTTACCAACAACTGAAAAACAAATAAAAAGCTTCTTAGGACTTACGGGCTACTACCGTAAATTCGTGAAAGACTACGCAAAAGTTGCTCAACCAATAACAAAGTATTTAAAAAAAGGAGTCAAAATAAATACCAGAGACCCAACATATATAGAAGCTTTTGAGAAGCTTAAACTATTAATAACTTCACACCCTATTCTGAGATATCCGAATTTTGACAAGCAATTCACGATAACAACAGATGCATCAAACTATGCACTTGGTGCTGTGTTATCGCAAGAAGGACATCCAATCTGTTTTGCTTCAAGAACACTAAATAACCATGAACGAAATTATTCAGCTACAGATAAAGAATTCCTTGCCATTTTATGGAGTGTACAGTACTTGAGACCCTACATATACGGAAGAAAGTTTAAAATCCTCACAGACCACCAACCGATTAAATTTTTACATTCAAAATATAGAGGAAAGGACATGTCACCAAGACATCAAAGATGGCTTCTTAAATTAGGAGAATACGACTTCGATATCGAGTATATAAAAGGGAAAGAAAATAGAGTAGCAGATTTCCTAAGTAGACTTGACAACGAGGCGGACGCGAATAATTTTAGGGATAATGAATCCCATTTACAATTAATACACAATATTGAAGAAGACAATGCTTCAATGGTAACAATCCATTCTGCGGAGGAAAACCTTTTAGATAATTTTTACATAAAAGAAGAAACAGTTAACAAATATAAAACGCAAATAATACTAACTAATAATAAGACAGAGGAATTGAAAATATTACACGGAAAAAGAATAATCTTTATAGCGGAGTGCGACTTTGATGTAATGGGTAATATATTTAGAAAATATATCTCAAAAGGAAAGATAGGAATATATTCAGAACTTTCGGAGCACAGTTACAACATCGTACAGCAAAAACTCATAAATATGTACTCAAACGATAACCAAATTGAATTCATCAAATGCACGATGAGAGCACAGGATATCGAAACGGAAGTAGAAGCAGTTAAGCAAATCTCAATATATCACGTAAAGGAAAGCATACATTCAGGAATCAATGAAACCTACAATAATATTAAAAATAAAATATATTTTCCAAAACTTATGGAATTAATTCAAATAGTAATAAATCAATGTGACCTTTGCCAACAGGTTAAGTACGATAGGCACCCAATTAAAAATAAATTTCAGCTTACCGAGACTCCTTCAGACAAAAACCAAATTATACATATCGACACATACGTAATTAAACGTCAACATTTCCTAACAACAATAGATAAGTTCTCAAAGTTCGGAGCTGCTTATCCATTAAGCGACAGAAACCACGTAACTATAATAGAAAAATTGGAGGAACATATAACCAAAATCGGAAAACCAAATAAAATAATAGCGGATAATGAGTTTAAAGCATTAAGAATAAAAGAATTTCTAATGGAACAAGGAATAGAATTGCACTTAACAAAACCAAACAGCCATACAGGAAATTCAGATATAGAAAGATTCCATAACACCATAGCAGAAAAATTTAGAATTTTATATCAAACAAACAAAGATTTACCAGTACAACAACTAATTCAAAGAACGATAAGAAATTACAATGAAAGGTTCCACTCTAGTATAAAATATACCCCGAAAGAGGTTCAGGAAGGACGTATAGATAAAAACAAAATCAAACAAAATTTAGAAGACAGTAAGAAAAAGACAATTGACAAACTTAACGTAAAAAGAAAAGATTATAGGGAAACAAGAGAAGAAGGGTTTATTAAAAATTATAAAGCATCTAGACATAAAGAACAACCGAGATATAGAAAAGAAAAATTAGAAAGAATACATCCTTCTAATATCAAACGACCTTTAAAATTTTCAGATATGGACGACACTAATGTTGATACTAACGGGGACACCGATAATTAGAGGAATGATGACTACAAAACTTTTGACAGAACAAACAGGATTTATAGACATTTACATGAAAAACCAGGAAATAGTTAATGAATCAGACATAATATTACATATTGTTAACTTGAACGAAATAGAACACATTTTAGACAAAATAACGGAAAATATTATTTTAATGGAGTTGGAAAATAAAAATTTACTTCAGTTAGAACTAATGGACACCAGAAATAAATTAATGACTTTAATACCGAAACAGAACAGACAAAGACGTGGACTCATAAATGGAATAGGAAGTATGTCTAAATGGTTATTCGGAACAATGGACGAAGAGGACAGACAAAACATACAAAATCATCTATTGCAGGTTAAGGGAATAATGGAAAATAATAATCAACAAATACTAATTAATGACTATTTTAATGACACATTAAACCATTTAAAATTAGTTATAAGTAGTGATAGACAGACAATCGAAAAGGAAATAAATTCTATAAGTAAACTTCTGGAGACGGAAAATAAGATGACTAACATACAATTATTGAAAAATAAAATAGAACAATTACAAGACAATGTAATTTCTGCACAACATAACATCGTACATCCAAATATATTAACCAGTTATGAAATTCAAAAATATGAAATTGATTACAATAAACTTAAATACATACAACTAGGAACAGCAGTCTTAAACAATTCGAATTTAATTTTTTGCATTAAAATACCCAAAACTTTTGAAATAGTAAAATTAAGATCAATTGTACCTATACCAAATAAAGACAAAAATGAAATAGATTATAATATTGAACAAATTTTTGAATGGGATGATAAAATTTATAAATTTGAAGAAAACAAACATATGAAAGATTTGAAAATAAGCACACACTGCATAATTAAAAACGATTGCCAATTGATGAAACATAAAGATTTTGAAATATTAGAATTAAGTGTAGACACAATTTTAATTAAAAATGCAGAAAATATTAATATTAATCAAACTTGTAATTCTGAGAAAATTGTTTTAAATGGAAATTATCTAATTAGTTATAGTAATTGTTCAATTAGAATAAAAGACTATTATCTCTCGAATATTGTGGAAAATGTAAAACAGAAACAAATAATTAATAGCATTGAAATAATAAAGAATTTTACTAATAAAATAACGTTGGAACAAATTGAGCAAGAACATCAATATAGTGTAAGAAATATCAAAGAATTAAATTACCACAAAAGAATAACATATAGCTGTAATATTTTAATTATAATTATAATAATTGTTATCATTAATATAATCTTTATAAAACATAAATATATAACTGTAAAACTAAATAAAAGAATTCAGGAGAATTCTAATCTAAAGGGGGGAGTAGTTACATATACAAATAATAAAGTCGACGAACTTGCAAATGATGATACAATTATAGACAAGTTCGACGACTTCCTAAATAAAATAGGTCAAAATAAATAAACAGAATTGCGAAATCAATTCTGTTAACATTTTTTAATATTAATGATGACTACTAATAATTTTGAAATAAACATAAAATAGGTCAAAATAAATTGTGAAATCAATTCTGTAAACTAAACATGTGTAATATTAATGATGACTATTAATAATTTTGAAATAAACATAAAATAAGTCAAAATAAATAAACAGAATTGCGAAATCAATATTAATGATGACACTTAATAATTTCAAAATAAACTTATTGATTTCGCAATACCACAATAGAATAATTAAGTTAAATATTAAGAATTGTAAAGAAAAAGAGTTAGTCTTGCTCTCCCTTCTGGTCGTGATAAAACAAAATTAAATAAAACATTTTTAAACTAAACAAACACTGTGTTTTTTTTTTGCACACAGCTCGGACAAAAAAGTTAATTCGTATGGTAAATTATGGCTCGATCTTCACAAAATCTAGTGGTGTGATTTCGAGTCTTATTCGTTACGCTTTTTCCGTACTAACATGATTTCCAAGATAAGTCTTTATATAAGGCAGTAGGAAAATTATGGACCGACCCTCACGAAATTTTTTGATATATAAAATGAATTTATTGAAATTTAATGACAATCAGTTTGTTCCACATTTGCGTGCATAACTCTTTTCCTACTGAACCGATTCCGCTGGAATTCATTCCTAAACTGCCTAGAAGAACTAGAAACAATTTAACACCAAAATGGCTAAATCGACGTAGAATTACTGAAGGACCCAAAATATCTACATTAGGGTGCGCCTTATTTTGCATATTTGCGAAACTGTACCATTACTCCCCTTGAAATGTTCTCGCATATGTAAAAAGAAATGTAAAAAAAAAAAACATATTTTGAGAAATGTTTGAAAAAGATCTAATTTTTACATAAAATATACCAGTATAAACATGTATATGAGTTTTAGTTTTCGTAGGATTCTGTTAACATATTAGAAGGTTTGACCAAAAAAAAAAATTTTTTAGCGGCAGTTTAAAATTTTTAAAAATATTGTTGAACAAATTTCCGAATTTTTTTTTAACATTTCATAAGGATTTATTAAGGAATAAAAATGTAAAACTATTTCGTCGATATCATATAAAAAGTAAGGCGCACCCTAATGTACACATACAAACCACTGTTGGGATCTGACAAATCTTAAATTGTACCGTCGTAAAATTGTACCAAATTAACATAAATTGTACCAGAATTTCGCTATAAAATGAACAACCATACATAGTAAGAATTCATAACACTTTTTTATTTTATAAAGAGCCCGAGCATTTGATACTGTACACCACAGTATACAGATAAATTTTCAATAGTGAGACCCATGGGCAATCATGGACCCGCCAGAACAAAATTATGTTATGAGGTTAAGATATATGTAAAAGTTTTTGTGTCGACTATTATTATGATATCTTCATATATGAGATTTGTTTACCTTTAAGTGAATTTAGGAAGGGATTTATATGGGACCTATAGTTAATTTTGGACCCGCCAGCGCAATATTTTGTCTTGAAAAAGTGGCTATCCTAGGCTTCTACAGGGATACGAGTACATATACTTATGTATGTAAGTTAGTTCCCGGATATATTGCCAAGCTCGATTTTTTTTTGTAGATATGATAATATTGCAAAAAAGGAGCGATATGTTTATGTATCTTCTATGTTTAAGACTTGCCCATGGACAATGAGAATTTACTGCCTGCATATTTTTTTGAATTTATGTTCTTTATCAACTCTTCATAATGTATGTATTTTATATGTAAGTATAACATCCGAACCTAAGAGTTAGTGCGGGTAATGTGGTATACCTATTTGTTTTTAGATTGCCAAATTTTTAGTTTTTGTCCGATTAAAATATGATTAAGCCACGAACATGCCACATGTGTTTTTCCCCAAAGCCATTTGCAAAAATGAAACCCACGCTTTTAGAGATATTTGAGAAAATATTTTAAAGCCCATAAAACGCGACTTTAAAAAATATGCAGGTAATGTGGTACACCATATGCTGGTAATGTGGTATAGTGAACAACTTTTCCAAATCAAAGTATTTTCTTTATAAGTAGTTGTGTTGTATATACATTTTTACTTTATTGCTAAAAAAAAAAACATGTTACCAAAAACAATTCATGTAAAAAACAACAATTTCATTGATATTTAATTTGGCAGGTAATGTGGTACACTTTAACAAATTAGCTGATTGAATGTATACCTCATTAGGCGCACTTGAGGTTAATGCAGATATTTATTAATTTTAAATTATTTAGTACAGCTATAGAGTAATTGTATATATTGTTTACTAATTTGGTACTTCCCAATAACTTTAGTATTATACATAAGGACTTAAAAATGCACCTTTGAAAGAAAAACTTATTTTACAACAACACCCAAAAAAAAGTCGGCTAAACAGCTAGTCGAATTTTCGGAACTGACACTTAGAATGACTTGGTAATATAAAACAGATCAAAGTTTTCTTTATTTTTTTAAAGGCTCAAACCATTTAGATTGGTTTTATTATTCTTGATTTGTTAGTTTAAGAAAAAAGGAACTCTACCACATTACCAGCCTATACCACATTACCCGCACTTACTCTTATTAACAATAACACAATTTTTGGAAGTACTGGTCACGGCTGGATATGTTATTAAAAGTGTATTATTGAAAAGAAAAGTGAGTTAATCCACATCAAAGAAATGATAAAACTTCATGGGTATTTTTTGTAATTGTACCAAAAAGGGATGAATTGTACCAGTGTCCCAATGAAGTTTCGATTGTACCTAGGGTTTTTTCCCGGGATTTCCCGTCCCGGGAATTCCCGGGAATTTCAATTATTTTATTTCCCGTTTTCCCGGGATTTTTCTTGCGGGATCCCGGGAAATAAAAAATTCCTCATAATTTCAGAAAATAGCTATTTATACTTTGAAATTTAGTTTTCTATTCTCTTAAAATTAGCATCTGTGGATGGGTTGTGGATTAGATCAATTACAAGAAGTGAGTACATACGTAAATCAATGTCTCCTGATGCAATAAATCTACTAAAAGCAGAATGGGCAGTGCAACAGTTGATAATTATTACATTTAGTGAAGTGAAGAGTTAATAAAGTACATTAATTCAAAATAAGATGCAGGCAGTAAAGTTTCATTGCCCATGAACAAGTCTTAAAAATAAGAGATGCCTAAACATATCGCTCCTTTATTGCAACATAGTCATATCTACAAAAACAAACGATATTGGCAAAATGCTATTAAAGTTTTCAAAATGTACCGACTTAAAGATATATTTTGCTATAACTTCGGTTCAGTTTGAGATATGACTAAGATGCAATGAAGGAGCAATATGTTTATTAGGTGATAAGCACAAATGTTCAATTTCAATTTGTGTTGGTTTATATACCCGTGAAGTGCGGGGAAACCGAAATAAAATAACATTTTGGACACTCGTGTAAGATACTACTACATACAACTTGAAAAACACATTGTCCTAAAGATTACAAATGGACCTATTGAAATGAAAAGGTTTGTAAGAAGCAGTCCGGTTGATGCTATTTTTGCATCAACCTTGACATACATTTGACTGATAAGACGTTGCTTATAAAAAAGAAAAAATTTCTTCTGATTGTGAATCCGAAGCATGCTACAACGGTGCACTTTTAACTATTTGTCCCACCTCGGTAAAAAATGAACGAAATTTTTCGGAAACATGATAATTAGTAAATAAAATCAGGAATATACTTTTTGCCGATTTACTAAGCGCTTTGAGTGTGTCAGAAAGTTGTTATGTTTATGTTATCTTTTTACTTGTATCTAGAGCATAATAATACTGAATAAAAGCATAATAATAGGGAATAAAGGCGTGAGATAGTAATAATTCAAGTTCCTATTTCAATCTTCAATTAATTTCCCAGTAAAAACTTCGCCTACAAAATAATGTGTTGAGTAATCAGAAAAACATAAGAGCACTACTTACAATTCTACTGAAAGAACCAATGAATTTTACAAGGGATGTCCCAAAATGAACGCATTCAAAAGCAAGTCATTATTTTTGTACTTTAATACATTCAGAAAAAAGTAGTTATAGAAGCTGTTATAGATGTGGTTATAGAAGAAAGCTGCTAAATAATGGGTTAAAGAAACTATTCATTTTGAAAAAGTAAGCGAATTTTTTTCTGGGTTTTTAGTAATGAACCATTTATTTTAGTTTCTTTGTAAACAAGTTCCCTTACGTTTTTTAATAAGAGTTTTTCATTTATTAATAACAAAATTTACTTTGTATTATTTATATGGAGCGGGATCCCGGGATCCCGGGAAATTCAAAAAAATTTCCCGCTTTCCCGGGAAACGAAAAAGTCCGGGAAAAAAAACTCTAATTGTACCAAATTTGGTACAATTGTAGCACAAATCCCATCAGTGATACAAACATGGTACAATTAAAAAGGTGGTTTCAATAGCCCAGCTGAATATTGCTTACGAACCTTACACAAAAAATAAGAATATTTATTGTTGCTAGGGGCCAAGTCAACATACATATGTTTTTTTATGTCAAAAAACCTTTTTTATACTAGCATTAATTTTTGAAAATCGGACCACAAAAGCAGTGCTGTCGTAGAGTTGACCCCACCTTCTAGAGAATTCGCCTTGCTAGAAATTCACATATTCTTGACAATCTAAAAAGTTTTTCAATCAACAAAATACATATTGTCTTTGCGTTGTTGTATTTGTTGTACAACTAGGGCTACCTTATTAATTGTATACAAAGTGGCGAAACAAAGCAACTATGTGTTTTGAATATTTAAACGTTTTGAAATGTAAGTGATGCAATATTGTTCAACAAATCTCATGTATAAAGAATATTTGAGATAATTACATCAATCTAGCATATTATGTATGGATCCTATTCAGTGTTGCCAATTTTGCATTTTTCATGCTAGATCTAGCATTTTTTTAAGTCATTTGGCATGTGTTTAGTTTCATATTTCTTTATTTTTATTTTTTCATAATATTTAAAGAAAAGCACTGAACTTATTTAACAAGTTCTTTCACCCATATGTTTGTTTACATATTTAGTTTCATTATTTAAACAAAAACGCTGAATCTTCTTTAATAAGTTCTTTCACCTTTATGTTTGTTTACCTGAACAAGCATGATTGATTAATTAATGATCATTAAACCGGCAAAGAAATAAAATGCAAACTTTTCAATTATTTAATTTTACTTTATTTTTAATTTTGTTATTTTGCTTAGTAATTAAATTCTACTTGTTAATATTTTGTATATAAGTCATTTATTTTCAATAAATTATTATTAGTCTTTTGATAATCAACATTTGGCGTATTCAATTTATGTTTGCTTGTGAACAATCAGTTTATGTGCTGTTTTGTTCATCCTTCAAGAAATTGTGATAGTCGGTTACAAGTGCCGTTCTATCAGTTCAACAAATCCTTGTTGTGAATCGCAACAAGGAAACTATACAATTATACATAAAATTTGGTGACCCCGACGTGATCCTGTTCCAGGTGCAGGATCATTATTTGCAAATACAAACACAAGTGCATAAATATTCAACCATTCATTCGTAGTACATAGACTACCATGGCAAATCTACAAGAGCTAATCAGCTTACAAGAACAAAAGGCAATAGAGCTTGAGAAGGCTATTGCCAACGTAAAAAAAGCTCCACTGGACCGGAGAAGCCTAGACTTTTACCAAAAAAGGTCCGAAGAACTATCCAATCTATGGTTAGAATTTGAAAGAGTGGAGAATGTGATCCGTAGAGATCAAACACTCGGTTACAATGACCCATACATTGTCAACAATCTTCACCAACTACTCGGAGCAAAGTATCGGGAGGCATTGGACAACATAGATTCTCAAATCAAGAGAATAAAGGAAGCAACCATGCAGCCACCAAAAGTAAGTGAAGCATCAGAACCTTCACCTTCAGTGCAAAAGTCCGAAGAAGTTGCCACGGTGCATCACAGCGGGCTTGTGAAACTCATGCGCAGACAATCTGCCATGATGTCATCTTTAGAAAGGATGTTGGAGGACGAATCAGCTCATACAGATGCTATAGCCGCCACAAGGTTATGGCAACCAATTGAAGACATACATTTCCAGATGTCAGAAATGTCTGAGAGCCTTACAACACAAGGCTATGACATAACAAGGTATATCCAGCTGGAAGGGAGGGTCAGAAAGTTGGCGAAGGCAACAGACAATATGCCAGCCACACCCACCAACATTTCCCTACCGAAAGTAATCATACCAAAATTTGCGGGTGATTACGAAAAATGGCCAACATTCTCAGATCTGTTTCAAAAGGTTGTACACGAGCAACCTATCTCAGCAGTACAAAAAATGTGGTATGTTGAAAACCCATTTAACGGGAGAAGCCGAACGCCTCATCCGACATTTAGCACTTACCGAATACAACTACACGACAGCTTGGAACACATTGAAAGAGCGATTCAACAACAAACGGGTGCTTACTTCAACAATAATTGAGCAAATTTTGGGCCATCAATGTATCACATCTGAAGCGAACTCGATCAAAGGCCTCCATGACGTCATCCAAGAAAGTCTGGCTGCTCTCACCAACTTAAACGTAAGAGTGCAGGATTGGGATCCCCTCTTACTACAAATACTAATAAAAAAACTTGATCGAAATACTCACAGCCTTTATGAATCATCAATAACAACTCCAAGAGAAGTCCAAACAATTGACCATTTTTTAAGGTTTTTGGAACAACGGTTCCAAGCATTGGAGTCGTTAGGCCAAAAGGAGAGGCCGAAAAAAGCTGAAAATCAAAATTCGCCAAAGATGACAACAACTGCATCACTACTATCAAATGCCTGCAAAGGATGTGACGCCAAGGACCATGCGATATACTATTGCAAAAATTTCATTCAAATGACACCAAAGGAGCGGTACCAATGGGTGCAAGACAAGAAATTATGCATAAACTGTCTAAAACCCGGGCATAAGGCTGAAACTTGCATTTCACGTACATGCAAGCATTGCACAAAAAAACACAATTCTCTCTTGCACTTTGACTGCAAACCGAAGCCCCAAATCCAAAAGAAAGGTGTAACTCAGACGTCATCAGCTTCAGCACCAGCCATTGCTACAAATAGTGCACAACCAGCATCGTCCTCTACCAATTCCGTAGTAGCAACCACAAACCAAGCAGTAGATAATAATCAAACACATCAAAACTACGTCCTCCTTGCAACAGCAAGGGTCAGAATCGTAGCAAACAATGGCCAAGCATGCGAAGGACGAGCGGTTTTAGATGCCGGCTCACAAGTGAGTTTAATCTCGCAGCGACTTATTAATAAACTGTCGCTATCAACAAAAAAAACAAAGCTATTCATTGAAGGAATAGGCCAGCACACAGGGACATCCAGCTCAAGAGTAAATGTGGACCTCCAGTCTTGTGCAGAAAGGTTCTCAACAAGACTTGAAGCATTTGTTTTACCAGAAATCATCTCACCGCAACCATCTAGGTATATCGACGTATCAACTTGGAACATTCCTAACAACGTACAATTGGCAGATCCCTTCTTCTACAGACCAGGAAAAATTGATATTCTCATTGGAGCAGAACACTATCACCATTTCTTAAAACCAGAACAAATAACATTGGGAAACCGCTTACCATTGCTCCAAAATACAGTATTAGGATGGATTGCAATTGGGAAAACAGAAATACTAAGTGAAAAGGCAGTCACATGTGCTATATATGGTGCTGAGGAAGAAAAGGTTTCCAATCTATTGGAAAAGTTCTGGAAACTCGAAGAGATAGACAACCACACCAAATGCGTAACTCCAAAGGAAAAGCTCTGTGAAACACACTTTGATAACAATGTCGCAAGAAATCCAGATGGACGATTCGTAGTAAGGCTTCCATTCGCTGACAATCCATCAGTATTGGGTAACTCACAAGTTCAAGCTGAAAAACGTTTTCAAGCGATTGAAAGAAAACTGAAATTAAATCCCAACCTTCACGCTGAATACCGAAAATTTATGGAAGAATATGAGGCATTAGGTCATATGAAGAAAATCAAAAAACAGGATGTTCCAGCCTCAAACTACTTTATACCACATCACTGTGTGTTGAAGCCCGACAGCAGTACAACAAAGTTACGGGTTGTCTTCGACGCGTCGGCAAAAACATCAACCGGTATTTCACTCAATGACATTTTACATAAGGGACCTGTCGTACAGAGTGATCTGTTTTCAATTTTATTGCGTTTTCGCCTTCATAAGTTCGTGTTCACAGCTGACATTGAAAAAATGTATAGGCAAATTCTTATAAACAATGAGGATTCTGCATATCAACTAATTGTCTGGAGAAGCAACGAATCTGAGGATTACAGTTACTACAAACTGAACACTGTAACTTACGGGACAACATCCGCTCCTTATTTGGCCACAAAATGTCTTCAATATCTGAGCACAAGAAATAAAAGTAAATACCCCCTTGGAGCTGCCGTCGTGCATGATGACTTCTATGTTGATGATTGTTTAAGCGGTGCAAATGATATCACCACTGCTCAACACATGCAAAAGCAGACTGCAGCACTCTTGATGAATGCGGGATTCAAATTACGAAAATGGAGTGCTAACTGTAAACATTTACTATCGGATATACCCATGGAAGATCAGGAAATAAACTTAGATCTAGATCAGTCATCAAAACAAATCATAAAAACCTTAGGTTTGTTCTGGCTACCCAAATCAGATGAATTGTGTGGGCGAGCACATATTTCGACGCACTCCAAAATCACCAAACGCACTGTTTCATCAGACTTAGCGCGCATTTTTGATCCACTTGGACTGTTTGGACCAGTCACTGTACAGGCAAAATTATTCATGCAACAACTCTGGGAGTTGAAGGTAGACTGGGACGAAGAACTTCCACCAAGTTTAAGACGTCAATGGGCTCAATTTCGCAACGATTTGCAGGAACTCAACAATTTAAAAACACGCAGGCATGTATTCCGTGGGCAAGTACCTAATCAAGTACAGTTACACACCTTTGTGGATGCTTCAGAGAAAGCCTTCGGTGCAGCAGTATATATAAGATCCATCAATGAGGATAAAACGATATCTGTACAGCTTTTATGTGCCAAATCCAGAGTTGCTCCAATGAAAAAACTTACGATTCCTCGACTGGAATTATGTGCAGCACTTTTGGGGGCGGAACTCACAAATCGAGTCCAAACGGACATAAAACTCGCAAACATACAAAGGTTTCTATGGTCAGACTCCACAATAGTACTGTCATGGATCCAGTCACCATCATCAACTCTAAATTCCTTTGTGTCAAATAGAATAAGCACAATTCAACAGTTGACGAACGCAGATCAATGGCACCATGTGTCGTCCAATAACAACCCCGCCGATGTCCTGTCTAGAGGAATCAGTCCTAAAAAGCTCAGAACTAATTCCGCATGGTTTTACGGTCCCATATTTCTATATGAAAGACAAGAATTTTGGATTCAACCAATAGCTAAAATCGCTGAAATACCTAACGACATTGAAAGGAAAACCAGGAGAATAGTGGCAATAAGTCATCAGCCTAATGATTTAGAGAAATTCATTTATAGCATTAATCACAAAAACTCATTCACATTACTACTTAATTCTGTAGCGTATCTACGACGTCCTTTTATCCGCCCAAAACCACAACATCTGGCATTGTCACCCTTGGAAATCCAAAATTCGTTACTGTTGATTGTTCGGACAATTCAGGTATCCGAATTCAAACAAGAAATAAATGACATAAGAAACCACAGAGCTGTAGCACATTCAAGCAAATTAAGCACATTGGCCCCGTTCATCGATACTGATGGCGTTATCAGAGTCGGAGGCCGTTTGGAACATTCAACATTACCATATGACTCAAAACATCCTATGGTATTACCGTATAATGATCCCATTGTTAAATTGCTATTTAAACAAAAGCATGAAGAAAATAAACATTGTGGAACGCAATCACTATTATCAGCAATAAGACAACGTTTTTGGCCTATCAAAGGTAAAATTATGGCACGCAACACAGTCCATAACTGTATCCAATGTACAAAGGCCAAACCTAAATTAATGGGTCAAATCATGGGAAATCTTCCATCTGCTCGAGTAATGATGACAAGGCCATTTTTGAATACTGGAGTTGATTATTGCGGCCCAATTTGGGTTCATTACAAAATTCGTGGGAAGAAACCAACAAAAGCCTACGTGGCAGTTTTTTGCTGTTTCTCAACAAAGGCAGTTCATCTTGAATTGGTGACTGATCTAACAACCAACGCATTTTTGGGAGCACTCAACCGATTTACTGGCAGACGAGGTCGTTGCCAGACAATTTATTGTGACAACGCAACAAATTTTGTGGGCGCAAAAAATCAGTTAGAAGAACTTAATAACAGCATATTTTCAAAAGACGCACAAGAAAAAATCATTCGAAATAGCAGCAATAAAGGAATTCACTTCCAATTCATCCCTCCTAGAGCACCACATTTTGGCGGGTTGTGGGAGGCAGCGGTAAAATCGGCTAAATATTTGCTAGTGAGAAGCATGTCTACAGTATCGCTAACGTATGAGGAGCTAGAAACTGTCATCGTGGAAATAGAGGCAATATTAAACTCTCGGCCACTGACGTCTATGTCAACAGACCCCAATGATTTAACAGCCATTACTCCAGGGCATTTTCTCATTGGAGAACCACTCACTGCTATTCCAGACCCACATCGTACTAATGATGCAAAAAATATAGTACAACGTTGGGAATTGGTATCAAAAATAAAACATGACTTTTGGACAAGATGGTCGAATGAATACCTAAATGAGCGTCAATATCGACATAAATGGAAAACCGAATCTGAAAATCTTAAGGAACACGATATGGTCATTATTAAGGACGATAACCTACCCACTATGAATTGGCCGATTGGAAGGGTTCACAAGGTTTACAGAGGTAATGATGGACGAATTCGAGTTGCAGACGTAAAAACATCTAGGGGAATTTGTAAGCGCCCCGTGCATTCACTAGCTCCATTGCCAACAGCAGGATCAATCAACTGTATTGAACACAAACAACACACAACAACAGGAACAAACGTTACAGAATCAGAACCACGCAAAGAAGTTATAGTGCCAAACAAACGTCAGAAAATGTCATCAGCATCATCACTTCTATCAATAGCAACAATATTACTGGTATTGTTTCCTTTAATCTTGGCAACACCAATAACCCTTCAACAGTTTCCAAATAAACCTGGAATTTATTTCGAAGGAATTGGTACGGTGAATCGTGTGGTTGGAGAATGGAAAATCATTACGTTTTTCAACTTATCACCAATTCAAACCGAATTACAAATCTTTCAAAATGGAACAAGACTTCTCGAAAAACTCTGCCCACTTCTTCAACAATCAAATATGTGCACCGAACTGGTCAAGCATTTTACAAATATTAACTTTGAACTACAAGAGACAAAGTTAATAAAAAGGCGAAGAACTAGAGGAGCATTTGATGTAATTGGAAATATTGCAAATAAATTATTCGGTGTTTTGGATAGTGATTACGCTAACGACGTCTCAAAGGTAATTAAGCAACTCAACAACAACGATATTGCTTTGTCAGAAATGATTCAAAATCAAACGTCAATCATTGATACTACTATCAACATCCTCAAGAAAGAAACACAAACAATAGTAATAAAATTCAACGAACTTCAAGCTGAAGCTAATATGATATCGAAGGAAATTACGAATGTTGAAAAACAAATCAATTTGCTAGAAACCTACACATCGCTGTCAACCCAGCTAGCCTTGCTATCATCAGATTTAGAAAGGTTAGAAGCCGACATATTTGATACATTAACTGGTGCAAGGCATGGCCAAATCAGCCCTTTACTGATTTCCCCACTACAATTGCAGCAAGAAATAACAAAAATTAAAGAACATTTACCTAACACACTACGCTTGCCATTTAACCAAAATGACGTCATTCATATGTATAAGTTTATGAACTTACAAACTGGAATCTCACCAGAGCATATAATGTTCATCATACGCATTCCGTTAACTAACAACGAAGCATTTAATCTATTCAACATTATTCCGATTCCAGCCGTGATCAACGACACTATGCTTATCATTCAGCCTGAAACAAATCTTCTTGCGGTGACACCACATCATGATCAATATTTCGCGCTATCAAAGGAAGATTTGAAGGAGTGCAAAGCTATCAAAGAAACTGCAAACCAACTGCTGTGTACAAATAAACAAACAAAATATCACCAAGGTGCTCAAGAATATTTATGTGAAATTAGCTTGCTTAAGAACTTAACCAATACAAAATGCATGTGGCAGGAAACTAAATCTAATTCAATATGGAGTCCTTTACAACATACAAATCAGTGGATTTTTGGAACAAAGCATGCAACTAAAATCAGTGCTTTGTGCAATGGGACAGCCCAACTTCTTGAATTACAAGGAGCAAGTCTTCTCACTTTACAGAATGATTGCACCCTTAAACACAACACTGCCACGATTCAAGCGCATCAAGTATATACCACAACCATGTATACGTCACACGTGGCATTTGGAGATCTATGCACAATTAATAAGCCAATCATGCAACCCATGTTCAACGGAACACCGCTAGACTTCAGCAACGAGTTGACACAGCTAAAGCAACTACAAAAGGCCATTAACGAAGACAAATTGGTCAAATTGCCGCAACTAGTTGAAGAACACAATATTCATCACCACATAACAAGTTATGCAGCACTATTGTTAATCGTTAGTACGATCATATGGCTAGCATGGAAATTGAAGTCAACAAGGGAGAGCAACACACTTGAAGATCCAACAAAGCCTACCCCAACAGCCAGACTATCCATAAACCCTGAAGTACACCTTTAGCTTAATTTTATTACACATTTATTTTATAAATCCATTCATTTATAAATTTCCTTTAACTTAAAATTTATTACACATTTTTTTTATAAATTCAAATTTTAATTTTGTTTGCATAAGTTGCTCTATTCTCTTTTGAATTTAATAAATTCAAGGCCGGCAGAATGTTTAGTTTCATATTTCTTTATTTTTATTTTTTCATAATATTTAAAGAAAAGCACTGAACTTATTTAACAAGTTCTTTCACCCATATGTTTGTTTACATATTTAGTTTCATTATTTAAACAAAAACGCTGAATCTTCTTTAATAAGTTCTTTCACCTTTATGTTTGTTTACCTGAACAAGCATGATTGATTAATTAATGATCATTAAACCGGCAAAGAAATAAAATGCAAACTTTTCAATTATTTAATTTTACTTTATTTTTAATTTTGTTATTTTGCTTAGTAATTAAATTCTACTTGTTAATATTTTGTATATAAGTCATTTATTTTCAATAAATTATTATTAGTCTTTTGATAATCAACATTTGGCGTATTCAATTTATGTTTGCTTGTGAACAATCAGTTTATGTGCTGTTTTGTTCATCCTTCAAGAAATTGTGATAGTCGGTTACAAGTGCCGTTCTATCAGTTCAACAAATCCTTGTTGTGAATCGCAACAAGGAAACTATACAATTATACAGCATGAAAAAAAAACTGATTTAGCGTGTAGGGTTTTTTTCTATCATTATTTAAACATTTCTAGCATTTTTTAGTTTTTGTGGTATTTTGAATATTTTTGATTAATGTAATACAAATATGTAATTGTAAAAAAACGAAAGATTCTAACATTGAACGGAAATAAAAATCAAAAAAGGAAAAAAATTTTTAAAAATAAGTAAAACTAAAAAGCTTCACAAAGATTGGATAAAGCACATAAAGTGAAAAGAATGTGGGTGTAGGAAACAGATGAAAAAACCTTTTGCAATATTGTTTCTAAATTCAGTGTTTCATGCAGAAACAAGAAAGCAGAAAAACGCAACGGATAAACCTATAAACCATCCTATCCCTTTTAAATGAATTTGTAACAATGCTCATTCTTTCAACATTAATTGTGTTGTTTTTCGAAAATCTTATGGGATAAAGTTACCTGACGATCTAGCCTAAGCAACCAGTCAAATGCGCATAGGAACAGCTTATTCCATCAACAATAAATTCCATTGTTTTTATCAAGAATAAAAATTGGGAATTAAGCACGAATAAAAAAACCTTTTAAATTTAAATAAAAAAATAATTAATATTGTCATTGAATAGAGCAAACGAGTAATTGATTTATTTGTAAGATTTCTTAAAAAAAGTTTTTAAATGAACTAAAATGTATAATTGAAATTTGAATTCGAAATTAATTAACAAAATAAATTTATTTAGTAAACCATTAAAATTTTATTTTAGTGGTAGGAATTATGTAGTGTAAAACATACACTATTTAATTTCGTGAAATCGCTCCATAAATTACCGTAGGACCTACGCCCACTTTCGGAAAACGCCTTAATAATCCTAACCCTATAAAGAGTAAACTTAAAATTTTGAATTAAGTGCACCCAGTGGACGGTTTTGTGCATTTCAAAAGACACTTCTTTCTTTAAATTATTTTATTCTTTAGCTATTTTAAGCACTTCTCACGGTAAAATGTCTTTATAATTGTTGGACACACTTAAAAAGAATAACAATGTTTGACTTTTTTCTTTCGTTTTCAATGACAGTATTAACAGAGTAAATCAAATAAATATTGAAAATCAATATTGTGTTCCCTATCATCTTAAGGGGGAATGTCATGATGAATATCTTTTTATAAAAAAAAGGTAATACAAAACAATTTTGTTAACAATTTGGGGATTGTATAAATCCCGAATTCCAGGGATTAAAAAATCTAAATTCGCAGAATTCCGAATCCCTGGATTTTTTGGGATCGGGATTTTCGGATTGCCATCCCTAATATGAATAAAATGTGAACGCCTAACCCCCGTTTCCACATGCAAGTGCAAGTTCGAAAAACTCAATGCACTCACACTTTTTCACTTACATTCACAGCCAACCGGCTGTTTCCTTCGATTTTCCGTTGATAATACGTATATACTACTTGCAAGACTAAAGCCATATTGGGTCAAAATGAATAATTAAGATTCAAGACCTTTCAGAATTTAAACCTTTTTTTGTTTTTGCTCTTTGCACTTTTTAAATACTTTTTTAAACCTGATTAATTTCCTCCTGGAAATTTAGCAAATAATGGCATTTGGTCAACAAGAAAATAAATGGCACAAAAAAAGTAAAACTTCTAAATATACACCCGCTTTACAGGACATTCTAAGGAATTTGACTCATAATCATATTTCTAACACTCCGTTTTACTTTTCTTCTTTTTTCTAATTTTTCTTTTTCATCTTCATCTAATCAATAACATTGGAATTTTATTAATATAAACTGTTTTCAAACTAAAGATGGGATAGGTTATGACTTGGCATGTACTTATACAACAAGTAATGGGAATGAAAAAAAATAAAAAAGCAAGAAAGTAGAAAAAAATCATAAAAGAATTTATGGGTTTTTTTTGCAAAGCTACTTCTCAGTTCTAGTACATGGAACTTTGAAGAAGACCGTATGCTTGGTATACAATGCGAATTCTCTATATGTTTCATTCTTTTTGACTTTAAATGGTATTTTTAAGTGCCAGCAACATCCCCACCACGACAATTTCCCACGAACATTTTTCTAACCGACCAGGGTATTGAGAAGGCAACCGACAAAAACGACAGGAACGTGAAACAGAATGAAAAACTGAAAATAATAATAAATTCCATACGATTGAATCCTGACAAGAGCATTCATAGTTTATTGATTGATATGCTGCGTTAAACATTTCAAAGCTTTTGCAAGAAAACAAGAAAAAAATGGGTTTAAAGTATGGAAACATAAAAAATACCGGAAAAAACAAGAATTAAATAACATTCATAGCATGAAAAATATGTATACGACTGTAAATCAATAGTCGGCAACACACATACTAAGATGCAAAGCGTGTTATTTTATAGTGTACGTATGACGTACAAGCTAAGAATGTGCCCATCACTACTTTACAGCACTGTTGCCAATTTGACGGCTTTACCTCGATTCTAGCGGTTTTTATGTGCCCATCGTGGCAAAATTTCCGTTTTGACGGTTAGCGGGAAATCCAGCGGTTTTTAATATCAATAGAATATAAAATTTTTATTCTAGGTAGGTATATGAAAATTTAAAAGTTTTTCATAAAATAAGAGATTTTAAGTATGTATTTTTTAGGCTTTATTTTTTAAATATTTTAAAATTTTAAAGTAAGATGAAAAAATTTGGTTTTTTTTCAAAATTTAATTCGCTTCCGCTATAAAAACATTTTACAAAATATTTTGTTTATTAATTTTTTGATTAGGATTTACTGGAATTCTGTCAAATTATGTTCAGTTAACAAAAATAATTCGTAGTTTTATATATAGTTGACTAGCATATACCCGCTACTTCGTTAGCGTCTCCTTTTTCTTCGTGGACATATTTTTATTTTTCTAGGTTTAAACTTGTTTAAATTCTAGCATTTAACCCGCTACTTTAGTAGAACCAAAAAGCTAAAGAAAAATATCAAATTTCTCGTATTTCCTTTTTTGGGTACTGTATTATTCCCCCATTAAAGTATCAAAAATTTCAGTATTGACAGCCCATCATTTAGTATGAATATGTCAATGAATGGAGGAAAATGTTTTGTAAAAAAAAAATACCAACAATAGTTACGATTTTCACCCCTTAAATGTTCGAAGTTCGAAAAAGTACCAAATTCGTATACGTATTTTTTTGATAAGTTTCGAATGCGGTATTAACTTTGTTTCTATGTTTATTGGTTCAAAAGATAGATGGGGTGGCAAAAAATACTAAAATTCAGATTTTACCCGTTTACTCACTAATAGGCCCGAATTTCAAAAAAGTACCAGACACCTGTCCGCTTATTTTTCTAAAGAACAACGATAAGTAATACATTTATTATGAATCTCCTTTAGTTTTGGAGCTATAAGGTTACAGAATTTTCCCGTTTTTACCTTTTTTTTACCCCCTAAACATTCGAATTTCGAAAAATCCCGTCTTAGTGGATCGTTTTGGTCAGCGGTTTGGGCTGGGCGATGATGAATGAGTCAGTCAGTCAGTCACTTACGCAATTCTTTTATATATGTACTAGCTTAACCCGGTGCGCTTCGCTACACTGCTTAAACCACTTCTTCAGTTGAGAGATATTTAATATATGCATCCTATGGAAGGTTTTCCCCCCTGCGCCTTCCCGCTTTATTTTTATTTTCAAAAGTGTAGTATACCATAGGAGTGACTTCTACTAAGTTTGAACATTCTTACTATAACAGTTCTTAAGATATGTGATATTAAACATTGGCGTCCTATGGGGGGTAACATTTCCCCGCTGCTATTTTATTTCAATTTTGGGGTTCAGAAGATCATACTACAAAAAGTTTAATAAAAAGAGTGCAGCGGCTCTAAATTATATTTCTATCTATGAGGGGTACTGCTCCTCCTCTGTCCATTTCTATATTGAAATTTAAAGTTTGCCATAATAGTAGCCACGTTTGAAGACTCTCCCTTTAATAGTTCTTGAGTTGAGAGATATTTAATATATGCATCCTATGGGAGGTATTTTCCCCCCTGCGCCTACCCGCTTTATTTTTATTTTCAAAAGTGAAGTATACCATAAGAGTGACTTCCACAAAGTTTGAACATTCTCACTATAACCGTTCTTAAGATATGCGATATTAAACATTGGCGTCCTATGGTGGGTACCACTACCCCCGCCGCTATTTTGTTTTAATTTTGGGGCTCAGAAGATCCTACTACCAAAAGTTCAACAAAATGCGTGCAGTGGCTCTTATTAATATTTCTACATATGAGGGGTACTGCTCCTCCCCCGTCTACCCCGCCCATTTGTATATTGAAATTTATAGTTTACTATAATAATAGCTTTAACCACTTTTGAAGACTCTCCCTTTAATAATTCTTTAGTTGACCGATATTCAATATATGCATCCTATGGGAGGTATTTCCCCCCCTGCGCCTACCCGCTTTATTGTTATTTTCAAAAGTGTTGTATACCATAAGAGTGACTTCTAGAAAGTTTGAACATTCTCACTATTACAGTTCTTTAGATATGCGATGTTAAACATTGGCGTCCTATGGGGGATTCCACTTCCCCCGCTGCTATTTTATTTTAATTTTGGGGCTCAGAAGATCTTACTACCAAAAGTTCTGCATAATGCGTTCAGCGGATCTTAATATATGCGATAATTAATATTGGCATCCTATGGGGGATACCAATTCCCCTGCCCCTATCGAAAAAATAAGTAGCCTATTTTATTTTTAGGGCTCACGTGATGTATCTGTAAAAATTTCAGGAAAATCGGTTCAGTAGTTTAGGAGTCTATAAGCCAACAAACAAACAAACAAACAAACAAACAAACAAACAAACAAACAAACACACATACAAACATTTTTCATTTTTATATATTATATATATATATATATATATGTATATAAATAGACATTTTACCAACTTTTAGGCACTTTTTTAAAAGAAACATTCTTGTACGTTCCCAGGACTAAAAAAAGTCAGAAAATTAAAAACCTTACTATATAATTTTAATAAAAAGTCGTATACCTTTAAAAAAGTACCCTATATTTGCATTGGTATACACTTTTTGCAAAATATTGAGATTTTAGCGATTTTTTAAAACATTTTACGCTAAATAAAAAAAATTTTGCGGCTTCTAGCGGTTTTTGAAGTACGATTTGACGGTAAGTCTTCAAAAAAAAAGTTGGCAACAATGCTTTACAACCGAAAATAGGTATCACCTTGGTTTCGCACTGCTGTTGCTTTTTGTTATTTCTTCAATGAAAATCTTCTGCTGCTTACAAATGCAACCACAAATATCGCAGCTGCGACATTAATGTGTTGGCCACCACTGCTTAAATTGAAATACATGTGTGTATATGTAAGTATACTGATAATTAACAGAATTGAGCTGAACGAATTGTACGTTAACTTAGTGTTGATAAAACATTATGCCAATCAAAAATAAAATAGAAAAGTTTTCGAATCGGTTTTAAAACAAGATAATACCTTTTATACACTTGCATACATTTCCGAGGAACGCATGGAAGATGTTGAAAATGTGAAACATGTGTTCACACTTGAAACATCTACCATCAATTGAAAATGTCACCATTTCTGAAAAAACTTTTATTTTTTTTTAATACTTTTTTTCAACAAAAGTGCCAAAATTTTAAAAGAAAACACCTAAATTTTTTTGGAATTTATTTTGTTTAATAGTATTAAAACAAATTAAACAGAAAAAAAATAGCAGAAAAGTAAAAATTTGAGAAATTGTAACGCTGAATTCAAAAAATATGCCATTTTGTCAGTGCTGCCACAGTTATAATAGAATTTGTTGCCACTTTTCTAGTGATGAAACTTAAGAAAATCAAAAAATGCAAAAGGGAACAAAATTTGTTAAGATGTTGGAAAATTTTTAATTTTTAGCTCTATGTATTTGTTATGGGTAAATTTCAACATCTTCGCACAATGGGAGATGTTAAATGTTGACAAGTGTGAAAAGGCTATACGAATTGTTTTAAAATCGATTCGTTGTAAATTTGTTAGATATATTTCTTCTTGAGAAAAACATCTCAAAAAAACAACAAATTTCTGTTTAAGAAAAATTACAACTAGTATCCGAAATAAGATCAGGCATAACTGAAATTTTAAAAACTGCTACAGGTGCAAAATAAAATCAGTTTTTATGAAACCGCTAAAAACATAAAAATAGCTCGAACGGAAAATATTTAGTCGTAAAAGTAACAAAAAAAACTAATAAAAACCTCAATGTCTGAGGAGGAGGGCCAAGGGCTTGATAGTATTTATAACAGTTTTCGAAAATAATTACTTAATTTCGCTTCTTAGTTTTCGGTTTGGAAGATTTGTGGAAAACACAAATGCTAATGGTGTTTGTGAAGAAAATCATTACAAACATAACGTTTCCCTGTTTATTATCTTAAGAACTAATACTGTTTTTATCCAACTCAACAAAAAGATGAGAACATTAAATTCCGTTCGTTTTTTTTTTTTTTAAACACAAACTTCATTGTGTTCGGTTCAGCACATTTATGTTTGTTCATTTCTGTTGTGCGTAGCGCCCTTTTGGCTGGTTAAAAAAAACCAAACCTTTTTTACAAAAACAAAATACACTTACGAAAAAAAACAAAAAGCCAGTAAAATAATTATACACAAACAAAACATACACACACAAGTTGTTCGTGCTGCGTTCGTTGTTAAAATTTTTTTTATTTATTTCTTTATCAATGTAAAAAAAGTAACCCTATTATAGAACATTTAAAAATAATGTTTGTCTACAGTATCACTACAATTGTTTTTGTTAATAAAAAAGAACTTTATATAATGTTCGGCTCTTTCTTGAAATAAGTAACGAACGGTATTAAGGGTTGTGTTCGTCTATACAAACACTAAAAAAAAGATATCGTTTCTGAGTGTGAGCCGAACGCAAAATAATGTACTGTTTATTTTCGAATACTGATTTATAATGTCGGATGGCCTGGCCACTCTTAGAGCACCACACTATCTTCTTTAGAGGTGAAGTACAGGTTGTTCATGGACTGTTTTGCATCTCTGAACGATCTTGGGAAACACAATGATTTAAATTTGTGTTGGGTACCCGATCATGAGAGCCATGTGTGCAACGAAAGGGCTGACTGATTAACAAACAGGGGCACTCGCTGTCCATTTATAGGCCTTCAGCCTTTCTTCGACGTTACAAACATGGTCCGAACGTGAATTCCTTTACACATGGACGTTCATTTCTGGATTAAAGAATGGCCCGCATAAAATTTGGACGCATTCAAAACATTATTACAGCGCCCCCTGGTAAATAAAATGCACAACTCTTTTTATATGATATTTACAAGACATATACCGTTATGCGTTATAAATATCAAATTTGTTATGTCAACATTTTTTAGTACAGACGCGATGGAACAAAATAGACGCGAACAATTTTTTACACACTTTCATAAAAACCCCAACATATAGTGGCTGCCAAATTGCAAAACTTCTTAAAATTCCTAAATCTACAGTATGTAGTGTTTTAAATCGTTACAAGACCACAGGGACTATAAACAGAAAACCAAAACAAGTGAAGAAAATTAAGGTCAACAACCCAACTTTAAAGAAAAATATATTAATTTCCATTAAAAATAATCCTGGGATGTCCGACCGAGATCGAGCTAAGAAATTTAATACAAGCAGAAGTACCATTCAGTGTATACTTGCAATCAGTGGATTAAAGTCCTACCGAGTGATTAAATACCCAAACCGCACAGAAAAACAGGAGTCTGCTTGCTGCCAAAAAACGTGCTCGTGTTACTGAGGTACAGAACTTTAAACTTGAAAAAAGTGATTTTTTATGTAATTTAAAATATATCATTTTAATTCGCTCCAGTAAGGAAAAAAAAATTTTTTTTAACATGTATCTTAAATAATATTTTGTTTCAAAAGTAGTAAGCGTTAAATTGTTATCGTCGGAAGAAGAATTAAGAAAAAACGGCGTATTTAGTGAAAACATCCGAATTTGAATTTTTATAAAAATTTTTTTTAAGAATGCTACTATTACACTGCGGAACAGTAAGTTTGAGGTCGCTGATTTCAAATCTAATCTCCATTTTTCTCTATCAGCTCTAGTTTTCGAGATATACTGTTATGCCCAAAATTAAGGCACTTTCACTACATATATTGGAAAAACTTAAAAACGGTTGACCATATTAAGTTAAAAAAAAATCCGAAACTCGGCAACAATATTATCTTTAAGCCGTGCTTACATTGTTTTTAAATTTGCCCTGTAGTTTCAGAGATATCGTTGAATCATATCATAAAGTTGTTAGATCAATAAAGCCGTTTTTGATTTAGATAACTATATATCTAAATTAAACTAGTTTAAGTTCACTGAACAAACAACCCTCGTATACTTTTATCCTTAGGTGCTGAGTTAAACTATAATGTCATGCATTTGTATGTTCAAATGTATTCGAGTAGTTTACAACTAACTCTTTGTCGCACCCAACACCAATTTTTTTCCTTTCAAAGATAAAAACGTTCATAAATCCTTATAAAAGGGTATTGACTTGATGGTTGGCGGTATTAGTTGTTTTTAAAAATACAATTAAACAATGAATATGTAAAGATATTTACATAACTGTAAACATAAATACATACATACTTATGTATGTATATAGGGAGACAGATATTAAAATAAAAATCGAATTGATTTTGAAATATTTTAAAGAAGATTTCATTATAATATTTGTATTTGGGTTGGGAAACATTGTTGGCATAAATTAATTTATATGTAGATATAAACTAATATTAAATTCAAAAGATTTTATTATTCGTGCTTAATTCCCAATTTTTATTCTTGATAAAAGCACTGAAATTAATTGTTGATGGGATAAGCTGTTCCTTTGCAAACAAAATCCGTACCAGTTTCGAAAAATTTGGAAATAAAGCGTCATTATAGTTTTTCCTTTTTACTATTTTTTTCTAAAACTGTTCTAAATCCATGTTTCAAAATATGTATATTGATTTCACAATATTTCATATTAATTTCCCAACGTCAGAAAAATAAATTGTATGCGATTTTTCTCACTCATAAATCGTTGAGACGTAAGTTAAATTGTTAAGACAGAAGTTAATATAAGTACCTTTTTTTTGTCCAAAAACATTTTCTGGACTTAAGAATTCCACTTCTTAAAATATTAATTTATTATTTAAAATAAATTTTTTAGCGTTTATTTCGTATATAATGCAATATGAGATAAAATACCTACATTTTGGCGAATGTCCGATTTTCCCTACGCTCCTATTTTAGTATAAAAAAACCCTACATGTAGGGATTTTTTCCTACTTTTGGCAACACTGCTGGTTGCTTAGGCTAGGGATGGGCAAATCAAAAAAATATATCGATATATATAGAATCGATATTTTAAAAGAGTATTGATATTTATTATTTGAAAAATATCGATATATCAAACGTATTTTGCTGAAACTATTGCCAAATTAAAAAATTTTATATACCTTTGTACATACATATTTATGAACAAACATATTATATGTAATTACATTGTTCAATTCAATCAAAACAAAAAATTCAATTATAACAAAAGGGAAGAATACAAAAAAACCATATGAAATCTAAAAAAAAGTAAATTACGAAAAATTTAAATGGAAGTAAATAAGTCATGGAAGTACCAACTTACCTTTCAATTTGAATTGCACCCCAAAAGCACCAACTTTAACTAGAAATGTTTATGATTGTTTTAGTTAAACCAGTAATCATCAGATATGGACATCAGGAGCACTCTCTGTTTTATGTGCTCTCATGTCAATCTGCTTCTTGTATCCGGCACTGCTTCTTATAATTGCCAATCATTTTAGATCTTCATAATAGTTTAAAAAACATATGATGCATGCAGTGGTGCCAATTCTTAAAAAACATATTGTTTCAAAAACGGCTAAAATTTCGAGTTTTGAATAAAGACTGACTTTAAAAAAATATCGAATTCGATAGTCGTATTTCAGTATCGATATATCGGTATTTTAAATATCGGCGATTTATATCGATTATTTTTTTTAATATCGATATTTTGATATATCGATATTTTTTGCCCATTCCTAGCTTAGGCCAGATCGTCAGGAAAATTCATCAGTAAAGATTTTAGAAAAACTAAAGATATTAAACCAAATAAAACTGTTAAGCGTATAAGAATTATAAGCCACAGTTCTACTTGTAACAATATCAAAGTTTAAACAAAAACATCAACAATAAACAGTGAGTTTATCTCTTCTTACATTCCCCACTTAAATTGATTGGAATTCTTCCAACATTAACTGTAGTTGTAAGTAGGTTAAGAAAAAACAAAATGAAAACAAAAACAACTTGCAAAAGCTGTTGCCAGTTAAGTTTTTTTAGGCCGTGCACTTGCCAGTTTATTGTCAAAATAATTTTTGGGAATACAAAATTTTAATTCAAAAAATTTTGTTATTCGTGCTTAATTCCCTGCTTATCAAGAATAAAAATTGGGAATTAAGCACGAATAACAAAATCTTTTGAATTAAAATTTTGTATTCCCAAAAATTATTTTGATACTAATATTAAATATTTATTTTTAATTGGTAAAAAAAAGTATGTCTAAAAGGGTATTTTTTGCGTTAAAAGTCTTAAATCTTAAAATTAACTTCTAAAAAATTTTAATTTTCTTCTTTAGCTCTTGTGAAATTTTATCGAACTTATTGCCTTTTCTCGTCCTGATTGTTTTCATACAAGTAAGTACTTAGTTTAAATTGAAATATGTTTTAATCTTTAATAAATAAATTTCTTACGTAAAAAAGTCTACGTTTAATAGAAATAAAACATATACGTGTGCATAAATGAACCCATAATACTTTGTGAGATAGAAATCTAATGAGTTTTGTTGCGACTGTCTAGAAATCTAATTTAACATTACAGTTTGTATTCACACTATCACAAAATGCAACCCTGGCTAAATGGAAAGTATTATTGTTTAAAAAAATTTTAAAAACGACTTCATCGTATAGGATGTCAAATTTTTTTCGTAAAACATACTTTTCATTTTCATACCACATTGCATAGTATGCAATGCATACACACTATCAAACGTTTACATATTACTTAAGTATTATTACAAAGTAAAATAGTGTAAACTAGCCCTTAAGCCCAAAAATAGTTGACACCGTAATGCATTATACTAAATATTTACTTGTGATTAAAGTAGCAGAACGACATGGGACTATTCAAGCAATTTTAGAAAAAAAAAATGTAAGTGTCGGTTATCGCATTTTAAACATTGTTTACAATCACCTGTATCCCAAAAATATACTATATTAATGTGGCCTATAATTACGGTGCTTTTAGCACGCTACTATTGTGTGGTTAACTTTCTAAAAAAAAAATGGATCAATTTAACCTCTACTGCAAGTCAGACGCCCTTTTTAAATTTTTTCTCTTAGCGATTTGGGTAATCGTTTAGAGGCCTAACCATAATACTGTCAAAAAAATAAAAGTTCTCGAATCATATTCTTTTAGCAATATTATTTTGTCTAACGTTAAAACAAATAAAAAGTCACATCTTGAGCCCGCGCCAGAGCTCCTTAAAATTAAATACATATTTTTTAAAAAATCAATTTTTTAAATTTTAATATATTATTTACTATCAATTATTATTAATTAAAACTGAAAACATTTTTAATTAAACTTGGAAAAATAAAACTTGGGTTCTTATACAAAATAAAACAATAAAATCATTTTTTGGTTACAAAATCTTGTTTGCTGTCATATCTAGGCATCTATCGTCTTGATTCAAGTTTTGTCTGTATGAAACCTTCTCTTGATTTTTTTATCGCATTAAGTCATGGATGCTTCTGACGCTATTTACACGAACTTAATAGTCGTTAGAATACAGTAATATGCTTTTCTGCCATACAATACTACTGTTGTTATATTCAAAATTTAACAAAATTGATGGTCAAGCACGGGCTCTTTCTTACACTAAAAATAAATTAATAATGTTTTACAGGGGTCTAATGCAGACAAAAATACAACATATTTACGCTACTGCAAGTCGATACGACAAGTTCGACTCACCCTAATGCACAGTTTAAACCTCCTCCAAAATTTTAGTTATTGGCTGCATATATTTCCCATGCAATTGCAACACCATTGCACCTTTTTTTTAGTGTTCAAACATTCGCTGTTATTAAGCTTTTTTAATTGAAAGTGGTAGGGAAACCGATTATAACTTAAAAAATATTTTCATACAAATTTTTAAAATTTCAAAAAAAAAACAATTAGTTTTATATTAAATCAGGGGCCCAATTTTGGCAGTGTGATTCATTCATTCATTTATTTCTAATTCTTTCAGTCGATACTGAACGAATCGAAATTATTTTTCAGTGTTGTAAAGCATTTATTTCAGTATCGACGGAAAGAATTAGAAATAAAGAATTAAGCCAAATTTACACTTACTTTTCAGACTTGTCTAACCAACACGTTTGTTTTGTTTGTTGGCAATCGGGTAAGAGACGAAAGAGGGGTTTCTAAACAGACACGAAGCGAGTTTTCATGTTTGTTTATATGAGTTTTCATATTTTTTAATATGTATGCATATGTATATTAGACAATTAGGGGGGGATTTATACGATGTCTTTTCAGACATGTCTGTTTTTATATATAATTGTCTAATATACATATGGGCATTTCCTGGGGTCCCGAACGTACGTTCGTACGCTTTTGATGTACAAATAATATAGAAAACAAAACTTTTCCTAGCTTTTTTTTTTTGCGATTCGATAGCATTTGGGTAGCTGTATGTTTAGTGCAAAAGATGAGTTTCATCGAGTTTAAGTTTTCATAATAATAGTTATTAACATGTGGTCGCGAACGTACGCAAAATAGAAGTCAACTTTGACTGACAGCAGTTAAATGTAAAAATCTGCGTAATGGAACGGAATATTCAAAAGTGATTAATTTATTTTAAAAGTGTATTAATGTAGGTCTCCATGCAGTATTTACCAAAAAAAATATCTCTTTTGGTTTTTGTTTAATTGGCTTAAGTACCGGTCGCGAACGTACGGTTCGCGAACGTACGATTTTTCCATATGTTTTTTTATTATTATCACATTGCAGTTTCCCATTAATGTCTTCAAATTTCCTTAACAAACAACTAAATACTCAATTTACAATTGATTGTAATGAAAAGATTATGAAGAAAGAGTGTAAACATAACATATTTTTGCATGTAAAGTAAGCATATAAAAATGTGTTTAGAAGTAGAAAATATAAGAAAATATAAAATTTTCCAGTTTCCAGTGCAATTTCCTCAAGTAAAACAGCTGAGACATGCTATGAAACCATTCTTTTTTAACAACATAGACTTTTTTAATAATAATAAACAATAAAAGACGATGATTATCAACATTCTATTTTTTCATCCTGGTAGACCATTCTGGGGAAATGCCCATATACATATAAAAAAAAAATTTAAATTCATATAAAAAAACAAGATCAGATGAGCAAAAGAGCCTATTCTTAAGGCCACGACTACAAACTTTATCAAAGGCAACTTTAAAGGCCCAACCATAGTATTCATAGCCTTGCTTAACATACTGTCAAAAATTAAAAAAAGTATCTCAAATGTATTTAAAAAAACAAAAATTAAATCAACAAACATTTGATTCCGTACGGAATGTGCGATCAGTTTCGCACTTTGCTGAAGTAAATGACAGTTTCATAAAATTTAACAAAAAGCTTCCTTAAGTTCAATATGGTTTGCCTCATATGATTTACATGTATTCGTACATTTTCTTAAGCCAACTTAAGCACATTATGGTTGGGCCTTTAGTTGAAGGTGTTAAAGTCGAAATGTTTTTTTTTCGTTATTGTGGACTTTTAAGAAGCTATATAACCTAAACGATTTTAAAAATCGCTTTTCACTGTCCGATGGAATTGTAAAAAATTCTGCTGTTGCAAAGTATAAGGGTCTATTTTTTATGCATCAGGCCTTCCAGTAAATTCGCTTCTCGGGTCCTGTTCGCTAAACATAACCTAACAGCGTAGCTTTTAATTAAAAATGGGAATTTAAATAACATTACATCATAATAGAACATCATGGAACAAGATAATGAAATAGAGAACTGTTGGGTACTGGGTGCATAATCCACATACTTCAAACTTCCTTTATCGCTCTTGTACATACATAACTAGTTTTTCTAAGAATCATTAAGCTCTCACAGCAAAATAGTCCGGGGAAAATATAAACAAAGTTAGCAAGTAAAAGAAATCAACTCAAAATTGAAATACATAATTCCAATACATAGAGAAAAGTTTTATATTCAAGCTATTAGAAGCAAATTAAAAGTACATTAAAAAGTTTTACGTTTATAACCACTTTAGAGAACTCCAGCGCCAGATGTTGACCAAAAAGTAAATATTAACACACTCTCTCTCACGCACACTCGCACACAAACACTTTTAACTTATTTAAACAAAATATCCTTGCCATCAACAATGCTTAAATAAAAATCAATTTTAAAACCAACACACTATAAATGGGATAAGTATAAATGTTGGAGAAAAAGAAAAGAAACAGGAACAGGAACCCATTTAGGAATGGCTAAAAAATAGTGTGTGGTAAATAATAAACAACAAGGACACACCGCAAAATAAAAAGGCATAAAAGACTAAATGAAGAAAAAGAATTTTCTTAATGTTGGCAACTAAAACTGAAACCACCACATAAACATTAAATTCTGTTTTGTCATGTTATCATGTCCCTTATATGAACGTTTGCGCACAGACATGCCTACATTCGGAAAACAAACTATTAGTCCAAGAAAAGTATTTAAACATAAATTACAACAAAACCATGTCCTAATGGAATCTCATCGAAATAATAAATTTTAAAACCAAAGAAACCCATTAAATAAAGAGTTTTTCGGAATGTTGTGTTAATCCTAGTATAATTTTATAAATTTGAAAGCTTAGATAGCATATGGCCCAGATTTAAATATAGGGTACTTTTTATGAGTAGAATCGTAAAAAAATTGGCACTTTCTCTTTTCGATAAATTTGATTTGTCGATTGCATATGGTCCGGATAAAAATATAGGGTACTTTTCAAGGGATAAAATTAGAACTTTTTAAAGGTTAAAAGCGGGATGGAATTGGCATCTTTTTGATAAATTTGATTTATATACAGGTTAAAGCCTATATTAAGATACAGTGTACTTTCTGTTGGCCTAAAATGAGGAAAAGCTGGTACTCTTGGTACTCTTTTACCTTTAGTGCTAGTTGAAAAAACAGACAAGCTGGGCACCTGGCGTTTTAACTTAGTTCGGGTACGATGAATCCAGTGGTGCTGTTTGGTGCCGTTTTTTAGGTTAGCTCTGGTTTTCGAGATATACTGTTATTTCGAAAATGGAGGAGGTAAGTTTTTTGAATAAAATTCTGATGCATCTAGCAAGGCCCCCATTTTGGTACTACTGGCTGCGGTGGAAGGGGAATCGTTAAAAATTGCAATATTATCGAATTGGCTTCCAAATTCTCTGCAACGCGGTATAACCCATTGGCCAAGAAAGAAGCACGTACCAGTTTTGGATATAACATTTTAAACCCATTGAAAGCCTTAACCATGTAAGGTGCTGCATCGGTTTAAAATAGAAGCTTCTTTTGTCTAAATCTTGAAAATCTTGTAATTAAAGCAAACTTTCAAAAGAATTCATTTATTATCAAAAGATTTTGTTATTCGTGCTTAATTCCCAGTTTTTATCATTGATAAAAACACTTGAAATTTATTGTTGATGGGATAATTTATTATTTAAACATTTTTATACCCACACCACAATAGTGGAGAGGGTATTATGCATTTGTGCTAATGTGTGTTACGCTTTAAAATGTTGATCCTAGACCCACCTTAAAGTATACCGATCGACTCAGAATCACTTTCTGAGTCGAACTAACGATGTCCGTCCGGCTGGCTGGCTGTCCATGAAACCTTGTGCGCAAAGTACAGGTCGCACTTTTGGAGATAGTTTGATAAAATTTGGGACATAGCACAAGGACCAAGCCTATTGAAAATGGGCCGAATCGTAGAACCACGAAGAAAGATAGGGGAAATTTTATCCTCTCAGAAACTATCAAACTGATTTTAATGAAATTTAAAACATAGATATAACCATATCTATATGGACACAAAAGGTATGCCTTTTTTAAAAAATAGGACCATGAGGGGAGATAGGGGCAACTTCTGTCTCTCAAACCGATTTTAATGAAATTTAAAACATAGATAGAACCATATCTATATGGAAACATAAGCTATACAGTTTTTCAAAAATAGGACCACAAGGAGAGGTAGGGGGCAATTTCTGCCTCTCACAAACTTTCAAACCAATTTTAATGAAGTTTATAAACATATTTATGTAGACACATAAGCATGATGTGTTTTAAAATACTGCTGTGTAGGGTATCATATGGTCGGGCTTGACCAACTATACTTTCCTTCTTGTTTTTTGGTGAATTTAAAATTTGTTTAAGAACTTTTTTATAATATGGAAATTAAAAAAAAACCATAAAAAATTTCAAAATATGCATTTAAAACCTAAATATGCAAAAATATGCATTTTCTCCAAAATATGCAACAATATGCAAAAACAAATCAATGCCACTTTAACGCAAATTTAATGATTCGGAAAGATAATTGATCGACATAGTTCTTAGACTATCGACAAAAAACATGCATTTGCATGGAAATCGCATCCCTATTAACTATTTAACATTTAGGCTAACCGCCTGAAATTACACTTCCACTTATGCATAGTTTCTTTATTGTTCGTAACAGTTCAAAATTTCCAGGAGCAACTAATTTTATTTTTTATATACATACATATATTTAAAAATCAATATCCAATAAACTACAAATATATTTCAAATGTCCTTTTAAATGCTCGCATCAGAGTCCCAAAAAAAGCACGTTGTAATTTTAATAGAAACTCAAAATATTGCGTGACTCGTTCCATATTGAAAGCTTTTATTTAACTTACAATGTATGTATGTATGTATGTTTGTTTGGGTGAAATCTTGCAACTCCATTTTGAAGCAGTTATCTTCAACCGATTGAGCTGAAATTTTGAATACACGTTCAGTTTGGTCATTCTAAACCCAACATGGCGGACTAGTTATTTTTAATGCACTTCTGCAATATGGGTATCAAATGAAAAGAATAACCCGAAAAATTAAGTGACGTCACTCTAGATACAATATGGCTGACTTATTTTTTAATGAATATAATGATGAATAATGAATAAAAAAATTAAAAGTAAAAATTTTTTTTTAAAAAGTGCCTCTCATTTAAATGCGCTTAAAAGTAAAAAATAAATTAAAAGTAAAAAACCATTTTAAAAAACAAACTTTTATTTGAATGCGCTAAGAAAAAATTTATTTTTTGCTTTAAAACTTTTACTATCAACTTATAACGTCATTACACAATTTATATGACATAAAAGCTTGTCACTATATTTAAATTCAAAAATTAGCTCAAACATACAACTTTTACTAGAATAAATAACTTCTCTTTCGAAAATTCTCTATAGATGACAAGGAAAAATATTAAAAGTTTTGTGCTGTTTTGCATGATAAGTTTTCTGTAATTTATTAAAACTATATTAGTTTTAACACTTTAGTAATAAAATTAGTAATTTCTAATGATCTAAACTTCGAAAAACGTGTAAAATACTTTTATAACAGACTGGTCACAGGATCATTCTAAGACAATATTAATCACTTTATTGTACCCATGTTGAATATGGTGAATTTTTCTGATGCTTGGTACACGCAAAGAAAAAACATTGTTCATACAATCACAAACGCAAACTATCATTAATGTTTGTGGTTATGATTGTGTCAAACACGTCTTTAGTAACAATATATGTTCAAAAATAATGATTATATCTAATTGTTATCTCAAACATATTATTATGTTCAGAAGAAATACGCAAACCATCATTCAAACCATGTTTCTATTTTTTCCAACACCATGCAACATGTCTATTTCAACATGTTATATGGTTCTCGGAAAAAACCAAAAACATATTTAATATCAAAAACTTATTTTTTATTAAAATATAATAAATATTTTTATATAAATTTTCATATTATTCGAAAGTGTATTCTAAGTCAAATTACAATCCTCAAAAGATTTTTATACTTTAATAGGCTTATTCCTTCAATATTTTCCAGGAATATTTTCTATGCACTATCAGAATTTTTCTTTTGTATATTTGACTTAGAATACACATTCGAATAATATGAAAATTTATTTAATAAATGTTACTCACCATGAGAAATAAATTCCCAGATTCTGTTTGTTAAATATTTTTATATTTAAAAATAAAATTAAATACACACATTTAAGAAACATTTAAGAAAAGTAAAATAAATGATTATACAAACATACCTTTACCTGTAACAGTATACTGCAGAACAGAAATTAAAAAAATTCAGGACAAAATATTGTGTCAAAATTTCTATGCCGGTTTCAATGTTGTTGGTTTTTTGGCTCCAAGAAAGACAACGCAAATGAGTATTTTTACATTTTTATAATTGTGTATATATAAATAACTTACCTTTCTAAATAAACGTATAATAACTAATTTATTCCCATAGTTTTGCAAGGCAAAGTTTTAATTATTTTGTAATTCATGTTTTCCGATTAACTGACGCTCGCGGACGGAAAATGACGTATAAACACACACTATATACATTGATAATAAATGTTTGCTCCTTTAGAGAATGTGTTTTTAAGAAAACAAAAATTATGGTATTAAACATACCTTTTGTGGGCAACTTATATTATTATTATAATTTTATAGTTGAAAACATTTCACATAATTTAATATGCTTAGCTAGATCAGAGTAACTTTTAAGGTTTAAAACACCATATAATATTATTATTAGAACTATAATAAATTTATTAGAGTAAACATATTTGGCCAATATGAATAAAAATTCATGTTTTTTCTCTGCGTGTAATGATTATAGTAAGTATGTATAGTTATGAACAAATAAATGTTATTATAACTCATTTTTTTTTTTTTTTTTTTTGTTTATAATGGGTGTTGTTTTAAGACGTATAGAACTTTCGATATTGATAACTGTTAAAATAACAAAAGCTTAAATTAAGGAAAAGTCTTTTCGTAATAAAATTGTTGGTTTTTTAACACATTCTAACACCATATGACACGTTTACGAATTTTTAGTACCTGCCAACGATTGAAGTCGTCCGCAACTTTTACGTGTCCGCAATATTTACGTTAAAATAACGAGGCTTTCATAGAGACGAAAGGACACCAAATAAATGTAGTTCCATCATTTCAAATATACTTTTCTTAGCCTTTTTCGTAATTTGTATTTGGAATATTTGCCAAGAATTCAAGTTTACCACAAAAAGAAATATAAATTTACTAACAACCATTGTTGCCAACTTTTTTTGAAGACTTACCGTCAAATCGTACTTCAAAAACCGCTAGAAGCCGCTAAATTTTTAACTTTGCGTAAAATGTTTTAAAATATCGCTAAAATCTCAATATTTTGCAAAATGTATATACAAACCAAGATATAGGGTGCTTTTTTAAAGGTATACGACTTTTTATTAAAATTATATAGTTAGGTTTTCAATATCCCTGACTTTTTTACTCCTGGAAACGTACAACAATGTTTCTTTTAAAAAAGTGCCTAAAAGTTGGTCAAATATATTGAAAAAAAGGTTTTAAATTTAAATCCATTTTAAGGCATTTCCTATCACGTCTAATTTTTTATGAGCTGGTGATGCTAATATATTTCAGCCCAACTGGAAAATGATTTCTCCGATTTTGATTTAATGATTGAGATCATAATTTACAAATGATTACGAATAAAATTTCCTTTAAATTATCCAAATAACATTTTTTTTATATTTTTAACAGTTTCGGAGCTATTCAGAAGAAAGTTGCGATAAATAAGGTTTTTATGCAAAACAAAAAAATTTAAACAAAAAATAGTACTATTTTAAACAAAAATAGTACTATTTTTTGTTTTCAGAAATGTATAAAAAAAATTTTATAAGGACAAAAGTTTTAGATTTTTATCATTTATCAAAAAGCCAGATATGTTACAAATAAAATAATAAATATATATTATAAAAATGACTAATATTTCGCCGGATTTATCCGACTTGGACAAAAAAGTAGGCAAAAGCCCATAAAAAACTAGACGTAAAAGAACAGCGAACAGGTTTGAATTCAGCACGCTTAAGTGTAATTAGCATAATCAACTATAAAACTACGAATTATTTTTGTTTAATGAGTATAATTTGACAGAATTCCAGTTATTCCTAGCCAAAAAATAATAAAAAAAAATGTTGCAAAATGCAAAAATGGAAGCGAATTCAATTTCGAAAAATAAAACAATTTTTTTTTCTTCTAACTTTAAAATTTTTATTAAAAAATATACATACTAGAAATCTCTTATATTATGAAAAAATTTTATATTTTCAAACTCCTAGAACAAAAATTTTATATTCTATTTATATTAAAAAAACCGCTAGATTTCCCGCTAACCGTAAAAAAGGAAATTTTGCCGCGATGGGCACATGAAAACAGCTAGAATCGCGGTAAAACCGTCAAATTGGCAACAGTGCTAACAACCATAAAGTCATATACATGCATATACTTATGTACGAACATCTACTTGTAAAAAACATGCCACAATCAAACAATAAAAATACCTTTTACTGCTCTCAAGACCTCAAAGTAGTCCAAAGAAATTTCTGTTAAATGAAGCCAAAAATATATGGTTAAAATTCTTTGATATTAATAACTGCAAACACAAATTAACAAGGAATTTTAAATGTGAAATGAGAGATTTTGTATTACATTAAAATGCTTAAAAATATAAAAAAATTTCTTTTATAAAGTTAAAAATCTAAGTTAACTACATTCTCAAATTTAACATATCTCTACCTTCCAAATCCAAATGCCATAAGAGAAATAAAATGAAAAACGACTTTATGATTAAATGTGATGTACAGTAGAATCCCGATAATTCGTAATCGCAAGGGATCAGCCATTTCTTACGAATTATAGGGGTTTTCGATTTAACGGGGTTAAAATAAAATAAATACGAATTAACGGGGTTATTCAATTTATTTACTAAAACGATAAAAAAACATAAAAAACAATTGTTAAAAATAATATATATAAAAATTATAAAAATTATTCATGTAACAAACTGATCTTAAGAAAATATACACACACAAGAAAAAGCAAAAACCCACGCAAAAAAAAAAATAGCGGCAAACAAAAAATCATTCTTTTCATGTTTCTGTTATTTTTATTACGAATTATAAGTGGTAGTTAGCAAACAATTACGATTTATAAGAGGTAAAGAAGATTTTATTTGAAAAAAAAATTACGAATTAGCGAGGGGACCAAAATGTATGGAAATTTTACGAATTAACGAGATTTGTTCAAGGGACCGACAGATTATTATGAATTATCGGGAATTACGATTTATCGGGGTACGAATTATCGGGATTTGACTGTATTTGGTTAATTATGATATGAAGCAAGCAGAGCTGCCATTTTGGTTTATTTCTAACCAAAATTGTTGAATTTTTTTGCAATGTGGAGATGTGAATATTTTTTTCATTTTGATTACTTTTTTTCTAAAGTAAAAATACGTATGAATGTGTTTTTCTTGATACATTTCGTTTTTAAAATTTTTAACATTTGTATTTATTTACATGGCGGTAACGTACTTAATTTTGAAAAAAATTATTTACAAGCTCGAATAAACTGTGTGCACTAGGATTTTTAAATAATTTGTTTCCAATGTTTTTCTTGATTTTAAGAGTTGTAAATATAAGTAGTACTTAAAGTAGGAAGTGCATTAAATCACGCGGAATCGTTTTCAGAACATGACTGAAAAATTTAACAAAAGTAGTTTTAGTGAACATGTGTAAAATGTTTTAAATTTTGGTTATTTCTAGGAGTATGTTTAAATATTTGGAAATGTAATAGAAATTTTAAAACATAAATTGATTTATAATACATATATAATATTTAAATTTATGGAATTTTCTGTAAGAAAATGGCTCTGAGTTTAAGATATTAGAAATTTTATTTTATATTTATGTATACTTATTTAATGTCTTTAGGTAATTTTTTGGCAATATTTTTAATTTATAAAAAAGCCTTTCACTGCATTCACATACTTTTTCCCCATTGAATGTAATGTTTATATTCGCCATATTATTATATAATGATTCGCAAAATATATTAAGTAGAACACAATAAATCATTAATAATAACAATTATAAATTTGAAACAAATTTTACAAACAAGGGATAAAAGTTTTACCAGATTTTATTTCATTTTAGATATATTTACCTAAATTAGAAAATATTTACAAAAAATGCATTTCGCATATCGCCAACCGTTTCCAATTTCGCCAAAATAAACGCCATATCGCCAAACGTAAATTTTAATCGCCTTAAGGCGAATACAAATTGGAAATTAAGCACGACAAACAAAATCTTATTAATTAAAAGGTTTGTATTCCCAAAAATTACTTTGATAATAAACTGGCATGTGCACGGCTTCAAAAAAAAAAACTGGACTGGCAAATTGCTTTATTTTGATTTTCTTGCGAAAACAATAAAGCAAGTTGTTTTCTTAACCTACTAACAACTACAATTAATATTGAAAGAATTCCAACCAACTGTAGTGGGGAATGTAAGAAAAGAAAAACACACTCAAGCACGACAAACAAAATCTTATTAAATAATAATATTTTTCTCAATTAACAAGAGGCGTTATTATTTGGTTATATTTTTTCACATTTGGTAGCTTTTTTAAAAATTTTGGTTGTAAAAATGCTATTGGTTGTGGCAGCACTGGAAGCAATGCAAAGCAAGGCTGGCCAGGGTTGTCAGATTTTTTTTCACCTTCATCGCCAAAAAGTATACCGAAATTCGCCAAAAATTTATTTTTTTAGATTTTTGGTAAAAAAAAAATTCACCAAAAATCGCCAAATAAAAGTTTTATATAAAAAAGAGTATACAAGTGTATTTTACCTTTATATAAATTTTCCATATTTATCCTTATTCTAGTGGTGTGTTTAAATTATAGTAGAATATCGCCAAACGCTTAACATTTGTGATTCTGACTTGAATTCTGTAATCTGTAAATCATTAATCGCAATCGCAAGAAGTTTGGCGACTTTTCATTGCAAAAGTATGGTGAAGGGAACTAGAATTTTTGTAATCATAAGAAGGCTGATGATCTTAATACCTTGAACTTGTGAGATCAGTTAATTGAATTTTGCCAAAACATTAATTTTATCAAGAATGTAAACTGATTAGAGTTTGATGCAAAAAAGTGAGTTTTTATAAGTGTGATTTTCTATGTGAATATAAGCCAGAATATGGTAAAATTTTGTATTTATTTGAAGCAAAGGATAAATATCTTAAAAGGTGTATTTAAATAAGATATTTGAAATTGATTTGAAATACTTAAAGTCTAAACAAAAATATTAAAAATTTGGATTAAAATACATGAGATATTTTTAAAAATTACCTTCTAACCCAGATTCGTTTTCGAGTCTATATAAAATCAGGGTTTTTGAAAAATGCAAGTGAATATTTAATTTTTTTTTTTAAATATTTTAAGGTTTAAAAGAAATACTTGATTTTATTTCATGTAAAAGTGCGCATTTGTTCGCTTTGCGCTTGATACTGTTATATAGAATCTGATATCAATGCAACTTTTTTTTTAAAAATCTTCTGATTTTCTTTCGCTATAAATTCAACTATTTTTGCATACTACCAAGTATACATTATTGTTTATTTATTTTAAAAAAGCCATTTCTTATGCAATCGAAAACGATTGCATTGTTAAAATTTATTTTGCAAAATAAGTTTTTCGGTAAAGGTATCTAAGAAAGCTTAAGCTTTATTCCAAATTTCTATGGCAACAATTCTTTAATGTTTTCAATGTAATTATCTAGCAATATGTATTATCAATTTATCATTTAAAACAATCGCATTCGTATTGCGATTTTAAAATTTGTTAGAAATTCAAAGAAAAAAATTAGCCCGTACTTATAAATTTGTTCATATAAATATGAAAAAAGGATAAAATGTGTTTAAGAAATCGCCAAATAATCGCCAACTTTTTTAAATGAATAACTCTATTCCGTCTTATATCGACTTAAGCTACTCTTCCATATGACCACATATATAAACATTGTATGTATGTACGTATGTACTTCTTGAAAGGGCTTCAAATGAAGATACATTTTGAGCACATCTAAATATAATCCAAATATAACTTTTCATTAATGGATTATGGCTTTTTGTTTTCATGTTTAAATTATTTTAATATATTTTTTTCTTATAAAATTTACAATTTTAAAAGTAAAATGTTTTTTATTTGACATGAATCTTAAAATATTTTTAATATCTTAATATAATTTTTATTGCATTCAATAAACAAGTATCTTTTCCATTCCACACTTTTATTAATAATATTCTTTATTTCCGTTTTCACTCATTTGCTATAAAAAATCCTTGAGATCATGAAAAGGAAAAGAACATTGTATCGTCTTTGGCTATTTAAAGCAACAACAGCAATGTTTAATATTCCTGACTGTAAGAATGTTATAAAGAAAAAACTTAAAAGATGATATTTTGTTAGAATGAGCTAATTACGGTTTAAGGTTTAATTAATGACCCGTTTTTAATAAAACACAACAGAACAATATTAGCTGAAATATTTGCGGGTAATTTTATAGATAAAAAGCACACAACGGGACTTTTGGCAATAATCCCAAATTATTGATCAAAATCTCCTCTTTTTTTTGAATATAAGTTTTATTTGTATGTGCTCACGTAAACGATTTTAATATATAAGATTAAACCGTTCTTGTACCCCCTACACCACCATAGTGTAGGGCGCATTATGCGTTTGTGCCGATGTGTGTAACACTTAAAAATTTAAAAAACTTTCAGAGTCGATCTTATGATGTCTGTCCGGCCGGCTGGGACGTTTTATTTTCGCTTCTTAGGGCTAATAAATCAGCGGAAGTTAAACTGTCTTTTTGGTTTAAAATGTATAAAATTGGGCGTTTAAACTATCAATACAAACCATATGAATTTGACAACATTTATGGTAGTGTTGCCACAACATTTTTATTTAAACTACATATAAATTTAAGTTAAGTTCAACTAAACCAGGTTTACACATGCACTGATTTATTAGCCATTAGGTTAACATTTATTTTGACCTAATGTACATCTATTAAAAGAAAAATGATCTTAATGAAGTTAAACTTCCAGAATTAATTTTCCGAAATGTCATTTTTACATCAAAGTAAATAAGACTCTGCATTGTTGATTTACAGTAGGGAATGGTAAATCGATTTCGATTCCAATCGAAAATCGATTTTCTGGTAAAAATAATCGATTTTTTTAAATCGAATTTGCGTATGCGATTTAATACTGAAATCGATTATTGGGCTTTTAAAATCGATTTTTTTATTGTTATCAAAATTTTGGCAGCTTTTAATTTTAATCTTAATTAAATCCATAAATTATGGGCATGGCATGCACAATATAGCTGGAGATTTTTTTGTGCATGCATACGTGTGTAGGTGGTATGTTTATGCAGTTTTTCAAGTAATAAGTTGTAGTTTTACGTATTTACCTATTAGTACCCTTGGTATACTTCCAACTTTAACATAGGGGCTCTTCTTCTTCAGAAATTAAAGTCACTGAACACCGAAAGTCCGATTCGTAAAAATCAACATATTATAGAAACACAACAGGTGAATTAAACCATGGCATTCCTGTGGAAATACGCTAATATTCAAACAGAAAAGTGTGTGATATTTAAATCTTGTAATAAGCAGAGTGAAAAAACAAATCAAAATTACGAGAAAATATCTCTCCATCTTTCCGACATCAATGATATGCAAACGTTTGTTTTCTAAAACTAACTTAATAGTAATTTAGCAAAGAAACAGGCGCCACTGATCAGGAACTATTGTCATAATCCTTTGAAAAAATATCCATACATTCTGACTTGCCATAGAAACCAATTCAGATCAAGTGATTTCGTTTTATGTGAAGCAAGAAACGAAATCACTTTCGATCGGAATTGATTTATGGGACTGTCCTGATTTACTACACAAGAACAAAATTTTAATATGTAAAATGTACATATATATAGCACTTGTTCCGCTTAAGCCCATCTCAAAACTTACACATTTTCACTTTTTGGAAAATTATAAACAGCAGTCATGTCTACCCACTGTAAAAAACTTAGTTCAATTTCTCCAGTATTTTGCCAAAAAAAATGCTGGTGATCCCCCTTTGTTGTATAAAGAATAAGTTTGCAAATAAATCTTAAATGAGTTTGAAATCGATTTTAAAATCGATTTTGAGGTTCGATTAATCGATTTCAAAAACCGAAATAAAAAAAGTCGATCGAAAAATCGAAAATCGATTTTGGAATTCATTTACCATTCCCTAATTTACAGCTATGCAATTATATGCATTTATTCAGCCGAATTTTGAATAAAAATTTCCCGGGAGTTTTCTCCCATCTCCCATTATTCCTATTTTAATTCCATTGTAAAAATGGGAAAAGGGAAAAACTCCCGGGGAATTCATAATTGGGCTGATTATTATTATTTAACTCCCGTAGTTACTAGGTGGAACATATGTAGGATCTCAACAAACAAGTTCAAATTTATAATTCTTATTCGCCTTACAGTTTTATATGTGTAATATCTTTAGTTTTTCTAAAATCTTTGGATGAAGTTTCCTGACGATCTGGCCTAAGCAACCAGTGAAATGCGCATAGGAATAGCTTATCCCTTCAACAATAAATTTCAGTTTATCAATAGTATGAAATGGGAATGTAGCACATTTAAACGAAACCTTGTTCAAATTTGGTTTGTCTAATGCCAAAGATTTTATTTCACGCCACGTGAGCCCTGCTGCTAGTCCCTCAGATTCAACCAGTCTTCTCCATGTACTAGCAGGTCTTAAATTTCTTTGGCTTCCCTGTGAATTCCAGTCAAGCGCAGTTAGAGTGATGTTGTCTGTGGACCTTCTCTACGTATGATCGGTCCAATTCTAAATACGTCGTCGAATTTCGGTTTTTATTGGTAGTTAGTCTGTTGTTGCCTACAATGTATGGTTTGGTATAGTTTTAGGCCAGAATACACGTAAGAATTGCCATAGGCACCGGTTTAAAAATAGCATTAGAGAGCATTTATTTCCTTAATAGCAGCGTGCTATGTTTCGCACCCGTACAAAACAACGGATTTTACACAAGCTCCAAAGATTTTCAGTTTTTTGTCCTTAGGGATGAATGCTATTTACCAGACTTTATTCAGCACTCCAAACGATGTTTTTCCCTTTGTGATGCGGGATCTTAAATCATCACTTGCTCCACCATTACTGATGAGTCCCAGGTAGCACTAAGAGTCGACAACTTCGATCGGTTTCCCAACTAAAAATAGAAGTTGAGTGCAGTATGTCCATTATTATGTGTGCTCAAAAAGAAATCGTTGGCAAAATTACCGACACACAATTGTTCATGTTCTCCAATTTGGGGAAAATATATGGCACGATAATCTTACTTGTCTAGGAATTAGTTTATCGGATTAAATTAAATAAAAATTAAAGGCCATATTCATAAAAAATTATTTCAGGTTTATCAGAGTTTTATGAAATTTTCATAGAAAATTCATCTCATAAACCTTTTATTAATCAAAAATATGTTTTATGAATATGGGGGCAAAACTTAAAAATTTTCGTAATGTTTAGTAATTAAACTCCCCTCATACACAAATTTTTTAAAATTTCCAATAAATATCCGCAGATGTTTATCCTGAGGAAAACTGTGATTAGTCAAAAAATGAAAAAGTTAGATTTAAAAAAAAGAAAAAATTCTTACGCACAATAAAAAAAAAAATAATTTATATACATACTATATGTACTCGTTAAACGGGAAACAGACAGAAGTTTCCTTTCATGAAAACTATAATAAAAATGAAAAGCTCTTCCTTCTATCTTCTATAGAAGAAAAAAAAATAACAAAAAACTTTTTCAGTTTTCACATTGGCTAACAAATATTGAGGAAAACAAAAAGATAAAAAAATAAAATAAGTATAAATAAAAAATAAAGAGAAATAAACTAGTAGCAGCAGTATGTCGTAAAGTTTTAGATACTGTGAAAATCAGATACTAGTTACGACTAACATACACACAGCATTTTATTTATATTTTCATCCATTGGCTCTAAGTAAATTTCTTCCAAAGTTTAAATTAAGTTGAGTTTTGGGTTGTGGGTGTCAGTGTTGTGTTTTATCTGCCATTGCAGTTGGTTTCAAACCGCAACCCCATGCACGAGGTTTTTTTCTGATGATGTAGTAGTTACTTGTTAAACATGAAATGTGGCCAAATGCATTGAAATCCTTGCTTATCCTTTTTATTTTCAATAAAGTAAGTTTTTCCACATTTTTTTCTAACAGCTCAAAGATGTTTTCAACACATCGTCTATTAACTTTTAGAGGAGCTCTACATCGGGTAATTGGAAATTAAGATTGGTTTTTTTTTTTAATTTGAGACTAAAATTATTATTATTTTATTGAAAAATTAATATTGATTTTACTGATTCTACGCCAAATGTACGATATTTTGTTAAGAAAATACCAGTTTTTATTACAACTTGCCGTTAGTTAAAGTTAAGATTTTGTCGGACGTATAACAAGTTATTTATTTTTTCGACTTTACCTACCCCTTCCTGGTGGGATGAACTTTCCTTTAACTTATCGCTCACTTTAGTTTTAAGCAAAGTTGGTGTAGTGAAAAACTTTTTATACGCGTGACAAAGTCCTACCTTTAACTAACGGTAAATTGTAATAATGGCCCTAAGAATATTAATCCCAGACACATTTTTTTTTAATTAGGATTTGTTAGGTCTCTACACGCAGAGAAAAAACATGTTTAAATGTGGTCACCTCCAACACAACTATTTTTAAAGAAAAGTTTAAGCATATTATGTTAAATTTAACCATATTATTGTCACCCGCAACCATATTAAGGTTAAATTTGCCATCCATCAAGAGGCCACAACCTTATCGAGCCCTTACCGCAAAAAAGCTTAAGCGACATAATTTTCAATTGGCTCGATATTATGGTTAAATATGATAGTAATTTGTTTTTAATTAAAAAATGGTATTTTCCTCTTTTCCAAGAGCAATATGCTATGGTTGAAAACCAACCATGCTGTTATAAGTGTTAAACATATTTAAGCTATTATTAACCATAATATGTTCGGAAGCAACCGTAATATGGTTGTGGCTTATTGATGGAGGACTATTTTAACTGTAACATGGCTGTCGGTGCCAATAATATGGCTAAATCTTATATATAAATACGGAAGCAATTTTGAAGTTGATGTTTAAGTATCTTATCGTCCACCGATTTTAATGAAACTTATATTGATTAACAGGTATTTGTGTGTAGATATGCACAATATATTTTTTTTTTCAAAATTTTTGCAAAGCGTTTTAATTTATCTTGCAGATACACGTACAAAGATGGGTGAATAGTGCATTTTGCCGTTCTCTTAAAGTGTGAACTTTTTGTTGTAAATCGCACAGGTTCTCTCGAAAGTAAATGCGATCCTAGTTAACATAATATGTTGAAAATTTTCTTTAAAAATAATGTTGTTGATGGTGACCATATTTAGACATGTTTTTCTCTGGGTGTACTCTGTCTTCAAGAATATGGTCATGTTAGTTTTCTTATAAAAAAGAACATAAATAAAATGCGATCTTAAGGTCCAACTATAATATGCATGAGCAATCTTCAGCTACTGTTAAAAAATTACCGAAAAACCTCTCAAACGCATTTAAAAAAACAAAAACAAAATCAAAAATCATATGATTCCGTACGGAATGTGCACTCAGTTTCGAACTTTTCTTAAGCAAATGACAGTTTCATAAAACTTAACAAAAAGTTTCCTTAATTTCAATATGGTTTGACCCATATGATTTACATGTACAGTTGCTTAACCCTCTCATGCCAAGTTTTAGAATAAATGGGAATATATTATGAAAACTATTTTTTTAGGGTATTTTTGGGCCCCTGAATTCAAAAAAAATATTTTTAAGCCCGTACGATGAGTCGTTTACGTTCCAGGTGAGAAAACATCTAGGAGTACCTAGAGGCACCCTTGGGTATCTAGTAATAAAAACACATTTAAATTTTGAGAATTCTGTTTGTTAGTTTGTATTGAAAATAAAAAGTAATGAAACAAATTAAAAATATTTGATTTTGTTTATGATAATAAAAAAAAAAACAATTTTATTATTTGAGCATCATGAATGAAGTTTGCACTTTGAACAAAAGCATTGTGTTCGAGATTGTTTAAAATGCTTGAAGAGCTGTTAGGAGCTTTCGAAGCTTTTACAAATATTTTTCTAGATCTTTAAGCATTTGTAAAAAAATGGAAATTAATAAAAATTAGTTATATATTGGGCGTCAGTATAAATTTTGTAAAGCATGCCTTGAGGCACTCTTAGGCATTAGAGGGTTAAGCAAGCTTATGCATGTTATAGTTGGGCCTTTATCGATCTGAAATTATCTAACTATGTCCGTCTGTCTATTCAGCTTGTGCTTTAATATTGTTGAAAATCTGTTTATTCCATACAACTGCTCTATCGGAAATGGACTTCAGGTATTATGCGGTCGTAGCCATACAAAAGGTCGAACTATTAAATTTTTAAACACACACCACAATAGTGAAGAGGGAATTATGCGTTTGTGCTGATGCTTGTAACTTAAAATATTGGATCTAGACCCACCTTTAAGTATACCGATCGGCTTAGAATCACTTTTCGAATTGATCTAACAATGTCCGTCCGGCTGACTGGTTGGATGGCTAGCGCAAAGAAAAGATATTTTAGAGATAATTGGTACATAGGTTCTAATTGTCACAAGGGCCAAGCCTATTGAAAATGGAGAGAATCGGTCCATAATTTCATAAAGCCCCCATACAAGCTTATTTCCGTAATAGAGTCTTTAAATTAAAATTGGTTCAAACTAGTTTTATAGGCTACCACGGCTGGGGGCTACGAACTTCCCCTGTCGAACAACGAACAAACAATTATCAAAGAGATTGAATACTCAACACAGGGTCAGTAAGGCTACGGTGGCTTAAAATAAACTTGTCAAATGGCTGTACACGGCAATATCACGGCCCATTATTACATATGGACCTTTGGTATGGTGGACCGCGTCAGGCAGGAACTACGTCTTGTACCAGCTGGGCAGAGTACAAAGATCAGCCTGTCTTGGAATAACAGGCGCTCTAAGCACTAGTCCTTCAAAAGCGCTGAATGCTATCTGTACCTTATTTCAATAGTATTACACATAATGGCCATATCACGTCAACAGCGCGGTCAGGCACTCTGCATCGAAATGTTGGAAGGCGAGGACGTACCGTCATGCAGAAATCTTACAGAAGCAACCCACAATTCTGAAAACGCCAACTGACGATATTATACCCCGTTCAGACTTTTAGAAGAAATTCAAAGTCATATCTCCGTCAAGTCGGGAATGGAGTAGGGCCAATTTTAACTGATGAATACCATACGAGGACTTTCACAGGTGGGTCAAAGACGACCTGTGGTGTTGGCTCTGGTGTTTTCTCAGAGGAACTGCAAGTGAATCCCTCTTTCCATCTGACGGATTGGGCAAGCGTTTTTCATGCTGAAATACTGGCGATAAGAGAGTCATGTAAAACCCTGCACAGTAGGAACATCAGCGGCAAACCTGGAACTGAGAAGACAGTATTTCATCTCCTATGTAATTGCCCAGCGTTTAATTCAACACGACATTGATTATTTGGGAATTACCTTCTACAAGGACTCATTGAGATATCGCGGGTTAAACTCGGCAACTTGGTGAAATATCTGAACGAAACGGGCTGGATTTAGCCACCTCATTATTGTCCTGGGACACACTTGATCGGGGGTTCCTCTTCTTGAAGAGTTGTGTGGTGACCAAAGGGAGTCACTGTCGACTTCTTGCAGCACGAATAGTTCTGGGCGTGCTACCACTTTAACCATCCAACCAATTTTATAGAAATCGAAATCAATTTACCAAATTTTTTTGCATCGGTTCATATTAGGCCATAGCTTTCATACAAATACAACTTCCGAACATAGATCTTAATGCCATAACTTCCTTATAACAGCCAATTTCACCAAGTTCAGTTAAAACTAACCATTAATTTTACTTCCAGTTACCAATATGTTTTGACAGCTATAACTGATAGTTAATTATAACTACACTTGGAGAAATTGGCCGTAAATGTTGGTATTGACTACTATGTCTTAACAAAATGTTCTGCTGGTAGGTCCAAAATTACCCAAAGGTTCCATATAAGCCAGCCCACTTTCTAAAATCACTTAAAGGCAAACAAATCTCATATTGATAAAGATATCTAAATAATATTCGGCGCAAAGAACTTTTACATGAATCTTAACCTCATAACATCATTTTGTTCTCGCGGATCCATGATTGCCAATGGTTGCATAAAAGAGTACACTCTCGAAAATTTGTTTTTGAATACTGTGTTGTTTAATATCAAATAGTCGAGCTTGACCTACTTAAATTTCTGGGTTGTGTTTCGACTACAAGTCGATAATAGGGGTTTGTTTCTATGCCATTAAAAATTTCAGGGACAAAATAAAACACGAATAACGCTTATGTAAATTCAGATACTCCACCAAACTCTGCTAACTTAGTATATTCTTTGTCAAATAGAAATTTTTATTTCTTAGTGCCGGTTCACACACGTCAAGTTTGACTCGCCAAGTCTTGTGATTTCCTTTCCCCTCTCTGCTAAAAACTCAAGACTTGACGAGTAAAACCTGACGTGTGAAAACCGGCACATGCATAAAAAAAAATCGTACATTCATTGCAAAGTTATGTTGGAGTTTTATCTTACGTCAACTATTTTTTATAAGGCGCTATGATAAAACTAAAAGCTTTTATATTTCAAAAAAAAAACAATTGTGTACAATATTTTCAAGAAATTCTGTTCAGAACCCCATTTTTAAATCAAATTTTAAATTCTATTAACACCTATTCAATATTAAGTCACTTCCTTGTCCCATTAAAGCTTCAAGAAATAAAAAAAGAAATTTGCTGCAACAATTTAGAAGTTGTTAATACAACGAGACTTGATGACGACGCCGGCAATTTCACATCCTTATTACTGGGTGTAGAAAGGACATCTGTGAGCAAGAATGAGAGTATTTTCTTAAATCATTTTTATATAATTTTTGCCTTATTTGTCATCGTCATCATTGTGTTGCTCTAGACAGTTTGACAACTAAAAACTGAGAAAAATAAAACTACAAGAAAAAATATAAAACTTAATAAACTCTGTTGCAAATCGTTGCTATAGATGGACAGTAAGGCAGAACGACAAATACCGAAACCAGAAAATAAATAGGTATGTAAGTATGTATATAAAGACCATGAATGAAGTAGCACAAATGGACAACTTAAATGTTTTCTTGTACACTTTTGGCTGCAAAAAAAAAACAGTGAAACAATACTTTATCATACATATAGTTACATACTACTAATCTACTATGCTTTGGTCCTCAATTTTTTTTTTACTAAGATATAATGAACAAAATTCTCAAGTTGTTATAATTGTGTTTTACTGTATATGGTTTTATAATTATTGTTTCAAAATGATTATTTTTTACTTATTTTTTTAGGGGAGTAACCATAGATCCTATATAAACCCCCTTCCTAAAATTACTTAAAGGCAAACAAATTTAATATAGATGAAGATACATTTCTAAATGATATTCGGCAGAAGGAACTTTTATATTTTTCTTAATCCCAATTACATAATTTTGTTTTGACGCGTGCATGATTGCCTATAAGTCCCAAAAAGGGTTAACTTGCAAAAGGTTGTTCTTATATACTGAAGTGTAGGGTGTCATATGGTCAGACTTGACCGACTATACATTCTTAATTTGTTTTTTAGGCTTAACTTGCAAAAGGTTGTTCTTATATACTGAAGTGTAGGGTGTCATATGGTCAGACTTGACCGACTATACATTCTAAATTCTTTTTTAGGCTTAACTTGCAAAAGGTTGTTCTTATATACTGAAGTGTAGGGTGTCATATGGTCAGACTTGACCGACTATACATTCTAAATTGTTTTTTAGGGTTAACTTGCAAAAGGTTGTTCTTATATACTGAAGTGTAGGGTGTCATATGGTCAGACTTGACCGACTATACATTCTGAATTGTTTTTTTGGAATATTTACCTGCATATACTATTTAACAACAATCGTTTGCATATTAAATCTTGCCCTGGTTAAAATTATTATAAACTGACCTGTTACATATTATTACTTACAAATTCTAAGGAATTTTCTGTTTAAATTTTTAAAACCTCTAAATCTCTTTTAGGTTAAGAACTAAAAGAAATGTAGGACCTTACCTACAGAATGGCGATATTTTTTTATGAAGTTTTATATCGCAAACTTAAAAAAAAATATAATAAGGGTTTTCATGATATCGCCTAAAATTAACCTTTGTGCAAATGGGCAAACTTGCGAGACTCGTTTCATGAAGAACCTTTTTAATTTTTGTGTAATTTTAAACAATTAATGTCAGTTTGTCAATACGAAAATAAAAAAAAGAAAATTCAACAAAATAAAAATAAAAGTTGAAATTTGGGATTTTAAATTTTGAATTTGTTTTTAAAAATGCACAAAGAAAGCCAAAATACTAATTTGCTCAAACTATTGCTAGAATTTATTCTTTGTGATTTATAAACACTTGGAGTTTTCATTGAAAACGACGTTAAAACCACTAAAAAATCTGTTTGTATAAATGCACAATTGAACAGCGCAAGTTTACGAGACAAAATTGTTGGGCAAATTTACCAAGTTTGTGTAAATGAATTCTAATACAATTTTTGACAGTTCCTTTACGAGGGCGTAAAAATGCACAGTTTGCACAGGTTACGAGACTTATAAACGATATCATGAGGACCCTTAATATATGTTAGATACGCCTCTTCTTAAATAAAGTAATGATATGTACATTAGGGGTATAACCAATTTTTGGCCCTAGCACCACGCGATGGCGAAGGTTGTGTTATTTACGAAAAAATAATTTTGGGGTCATTTCGGATAAAAAACCTCACCCACGAAAACGATTTTCTAAAATTGTTTTTAAGTATTAAACACAAACTCGGAATATTTGAAACACATTAATAATTTTCTTTGAATAATAAAAACAATTAAAGTACATAACCTAATTTTCAATGACATACATTCAGCTTCGTAAGTATTTACACAAATGTTAAATGCAGGTTGATATATTGATAAAAAAAACTTTTTTGCGCCTTTTAGGTAAATAAATAAAAAAAAAACAATTTAAAAACTTTACCGCGTTTGGTGGGTGAACTTTTTTGACAACTGCGAAAAAGTAATACCATTTTTTTATATAATTTTCAATGGCCTATTCGACTATGCTAGGGCCATTTTGATATTTGCAAAAAATTGCAAAAAGTTATATCCCTAATGTACATATGTATGTATGTATATAAAAATTAAGAACTTTGTGTGTATTAAGGTATTATTCTAAAAACGGTTAACAGCAATCGTTTTGACAATATTTTTGCGTTTGGAAACTTGTATTATTTTACATAATTAAGCCTTTAATAATAAATAATTTTTACAAAAATGCACTAAAAATACATTTGAATTACAAACCGTGTATACATGACAAATAAGTACATGTATGTATGTATGTACATACATACCTAAAATAAACACCTATCACTACAGTTGTATACAATTTGTAAATAACCAAATAAGTTTACATACATACAAATATATACCGGCAAACAGACGTACTAAATCTAAACCATATTCCCATATTTATATACCAACAAGTACAAACTTACTATAAATACCATTTCATTCATTATACTCCATGCTGGGTAAAGGCAGCATTTCTAGCAGATTCCAAGCAGAAAACTTACGCAAAGTTATTTAAACAGATTCCAAGCCGTAAATACCACTCACACGATACAAAATCTGCAAAATATTTATCTTACAAAATTCATTCGACTAGTTTAAAAAACTGTTATAAATAGGACAAATATAAACAACAGGATTAATTTAATAAAAAAAATTATGGGAAAATATATTTTTATAGCTTTATAGCAAAATAGCTTACTTAAATAATTTTATAGTACGTTTGGATTCGTAAAACGAAATAAATAACATAATACAACATACGTTATATGTAGTTTGGTATCCTGCATATTTTTCAAGGACTTTAACCAAAGTATAAAGGGCCAAATACACTTGTCAAATGCTTGTCCAGCCGGCGAATTCAACGTGTACGTGTGCTGGATGCAGGGCTGCCAGATAAATTTGTGAGGAAATCGTCAATTTCCCGAGAAAAAATAAAAATATCGTCTTTCACGTTTCGAAATATCGTCAAAAAAATCGGACAACCTAAAATTTTTTTTTTTTTTAACATTTTTGTTTGTGTTATAAAAAAAAAACATTTATACAAAACATACTTCATACCCAGCTAGCGTTTTCAATCGTGTAAGAGCTACTGGAAGTCTCATGCAGAGCGTCTTTGATCGTCGATGACTGCATTTTTTAATCGTAGAAGATTCCTCATATGAAAAAAAATTGCTAGCACAGCGAAAGACGCTTCTTCAATCGTTGTGGGAATCGTTTAAGAAGTGGGTAAAGATTATCTAACGAGTCTTTAATGTCAAGAATCGTATGAGACTCATGTAGATATTATCTTACAAATCGTGATTGTTATTGATAATTGTTGAAATACGATTTATACAGAGAGTCGTAAAAGGTTCATTCGATGATGGTTTGACGAAAGATAAACAAAATGTAACACTGTTGTTTTGTACTCTGAAAATAATCATATAAAGATTTTCTGAAGACTTGCATATTTCAGCCGTACCTAAACAAAAGCGGCACGCTTTTTCCAGTTTTCAAAATTTGTCATGCCTAAATAAAGCGGCGTCAACGCTTTGCAATTGGAAAACCACATTTTGACATCTCGTCTAATAATGAAGTTGGCCGCTTTTGTTAATTAATAATGGCAATTTAGCTATATTTTGGTCGATCTAGCATTTTTATCTCTATTTTTATTTATAATTTGTGGGTTTTATTAAACAAGAAAGTTATCACTATGGTTCGTAATACAACGTTGATGCTCTTGCTTAGGTATGGCATATCAGCATAAAAGCTAAGTGAAAGCAAACGTTCCGGCTTCCGCTTTTGTTACGGTACGGCTGTTAAACATTCCAGGATTAAAAAACGAAATTGTCAGAAAATGTGATGTTTTCTTCAGACTGAAAAACAGTTCGAATCAGATTCTCTTTACGAACGGTCGTGTCAATAAAATCAGCGCATAGCATACATAAATTAAAATTACTAGTGTATATATTTTGTTATTGTAATATTGCCATTCCGGTTCTCATTTGAACTCACACGTGGTAGTCAATTTTTACAAATACAAAGAAAAATTCGAATTTACGATGGCCCCAGGGGCCAAATCTAGATATCGATGGCTTAATATGAAAAAGTCGTATCTCAACTTTTAGCTACTTTACAGGAGAAGGAAAAAACTGAATAAAATCGGAAAGATTTGTCAATATATATGTTTATATATGTTTTTGAACGCAGTTTCTTAGTAAAAATGCAATGACCACTTTTATTTTAAATTTTTTTTAATATTAATGAAGATATGTAAGATAGGGCTTTTAGTTGTTCATATTTTTGAAAGAAAATTCAAGTTAGGACTTTTTTGGACTACGGTGAAAATTAGATACATATTTTAATAAAACAAAATAAATAAATAATTCATGTTATAAATAATGAAAAAACTCATCAAAAAAATTCAGGTAAGAAACATATAATAGGTCACTTTTAACCAAAATTAGTGTCTAAACGGTAATTTATCATAAAAATAATGGCAATCCGATGGAAGGAATCTCTTTAAATCCTGCAAGTGGTCCCACTTTTTCTTCGTTAGTGGAATTTTTTCTTTGTGAAGACTTTCGGCGGGAATTTCTGCATTAATTCTTCTAACTGATCTCTGCGGAAGTAAGTCATAGTCGTCGTTTATTCTAGTTTTAAAATAAATTACTCCGGATGGTTCATATCCAAGAGCTCGTATCATGCTTACTGTCGGTTCACCAACGACTCTGCCTAAAATTTAACACAATAAGTGAGTATACATAAAATGTACCTATAGAGTTAGAGCGCAATATTATTTACCTGGACGTATAGATGAGTACACTTGTGAACTTTTTTCATAATTAAAAAAATACTCATAATGCAAATGATGTACTTGTAGAGGTGTAGGAACTTTGCGTGCATCCTTTATAAGTTGAACGAATTGTGATGGCAAATTTATTTGCTTTTTAGACATTTTTCTTTCAATAAGCGAATGAGTTGCATCGCATTCCATTTGGGTATGGCCACTTATTAAATATTTTTGTTCAACAGTTATATTAATTTCCTTACAAAATGCAAGCAAAGCATTAGACAAAACAACATTACGATTTTGGTAAAAACATCCGTCCGAGTAAATTATTATGTGATGTATATTTGGAGAACGAGCAGTGAAATTTCGTAAGTGCTTGATAAGGCATGTTGCAAAAACGGAGGAGACTAGATTGCCATCTGTTTCATCCCAAACATAATTGTCTGAATCGTGTGTGACAATATCGTAGATGGTGAAGTTATGCAGTTGCAATTTCATTTTATAATAAGCAGCACTGGCATTGATTTGAGGCAGCAACTTCACTGCTTGCACATCCATACAAAAAACTGCACATAATCCGGCTTCGGCATTTTTAATATCGTGGTATTTTTCTTCACGCATTTCTTCAACGTCATGTCTATGTTTTTGATAATCTTCGTCCGAGACATTATTTGCTTTGTGAGATACACAAAAGTCGCACTGGTCCTTTCTAGGCTTAAAAATGCAATAGTTCGATTTCTTCATTATTTCATCAAAAATAGGGTATGATAATTTCATGCTCTCATTTTCTTTTTTGGATTCACACTCGTGGACATAGATCCGGTAAATGTCTTGATATGAAGAAAAATCCGTCTGAAAATATAATTTCTTGGAATCTTTCCGACAATAATGAGACTCTAGTTTTGGTAACTCATCCAGCCACGTTTGTAGGAAAGAACGTCGTTTTTGATTGTGCTTACCTGCTACTGTTGATAGATTAGCAGACTTGCGCATACTTAATGATTTGTCGGGGCTATTTTGCGAACCGTGTTTACCGGCAGAGTCGATCCAATTTCGAACCATCTTTTCCTTTAGTCCTAGTGTTGAATGAAACATGTGGCGGCATACTTGTAATCTATTGGAATCCTGTTTGAGGAAGTATGTTATGGTATAAGCTCGTCGCGAATTTTCAGAGCTATTACTTTTTTTATCCGAAATTTTAATAAGACCAGTAACATACATCCGCTTTTGTTCCCAGGACATTTCCCAAAACAATTTAAATATTTCCTTTCGAGTGGCCTCGGAAAACACTGAACAGTTTCTTAATGCACTTTTCACACAATACTGTGATGAACACGACTCGCCGAGTTGTCGAGGAGGTTTTTGGGAAAGTTCTTTCTTAGATATGCCCAAATATTGCTCACCTTCCATTCTTTTCTTTTTGTTGACGTTTGCTTTCCATTTGGATTTATTCGCAACGCTATTCCTCTTGCGAATATCATCTAAATTTACAGAGCCGGAGTCAATATTTTTTGTTGAGCAATTCATATTATTCAAACTTTAATTATTTTTGACACTTCAATTTATTTTTCACGCTTCAATTATTTAAAGTCTCAGTTATCCACACTTTTATATTACAATGATGCAAATTTCATACAATTTCGGGGAAAACCCATTCTTTTTTATTTCACCCAGTGGCAGAGTAACTATGCTACTGATTGCGACTCTATACTATACTATTGATTGCTACCCTGTTATTCTTGTTACAATAAAAGCGACGCTGCTTTAAAAACTAATCCATCAACCACATCAATAAAGTGCATTGATATTAAAATGAGTTAGGGCTTTTTTCTTCGAAGAATTTTCTCAAATTAGATAGGGCTTTTTTTTAAATGTTTATAAATTTTTTATTTGTTAACATAAAAACAAAAAATTTTTAATAAACGTGTATTTAAGGGCCTTTCGTCAGAATATGCAAAATACGCGATTTTGTGAAAAAACGAGATACGACCTTTTCATATTAAGCCATCGATATAAAAAATCCATTGGGAAGAAAAAGATTATGAAACAACCTTTTGCGGGTTACGTCAATCCAAACATTGCGTCTACCTCACGCAACAGATTTAGCCTTCTGGCAACTCATAATGATATGGACATTGCTCCTGATTCAAACATAACCGAAGTCATTCAACGTAAGCCACCACCTATTGTTGTTGATGTAAACACATCCTTTACTGAAATCCAAAAAGTAATTGGAAAGGATTGCATGTACAAACGTACTTCAACTGGTACCAAAATTTTTGCTCCAAGTCAGGCAATGTATGATTGCTGCAAACGAATACTTAAAGAAAATAAAATGGAGTTCCACTCCTATAACTCTAAAGATAATCGTTTATATACAACCTTTTTACACGGTTTACCCCGTACCAACACAGAGGATATTGTTACAGAACTAAAAAACTACAATTTAACCCCACATACTGTTGTGGAAATTACTACAAAGTTCAGTACGGACAACAATGCTGTTTATAAGGTTCAATTTAACCGCAAAACTTTTAATCCCAACTCATTAAAAAATGTTAGGACAATTTCCAATGTAATTATAACATGGAAAAAATACAAACCAAAGAATGACTACAAACCAACTCAATGCTGGAATTGTTTAATGTATGGTCATGGTGGTGAGCACTGTCAACGTAAAGCTGCCTGTATGATATGTGGACAACTACACCATACTAATGTATACCCATTTAATACAAATGAAAAAAGACCAGTAGTTTTCCAATGTTTCAATTGCAAAAAACATGGAAAAGAAAGATCTGATCACTCTGCAAATGACATCAATTGTCCGTTACGTTCTCTTTATTTGGAAACAAGAGCAAGAGTAACATCGAAACCTCAGCGAAACAGTCAACAACAGCAACAACAACAGAATTCATTCCAATTTAACGGGGGAGAATTCCCTAATTTAAGAAACAACAACACTAACCACAACAACATCGACAACTCAAATAACACCAATAATAAAAGAATTAACAACAATACATCATATGCGAATCAGCTGAAAACTGGAAATGACCTTTTTAGCATTGACGAGCTTTTTGATATTTTCACATCAGCTATGGATGATTTACAAAGATGCACATCAAAAGTGCAACAAATCAAAGTTGTTATGTCAATGGTAAAATACGCTCATGGATTATACTAATGTAAACGATTTCAAAATGCTTCACTTGAATGCCAACGGTATTTCAAACTTTTCCAAATTAAAACAATTTGAACTATTACAATTTGAACATATTTTACAGAAAATCATAAACCATTTTTTAAAAATTACTTTATATACAGAAATGACAGGTCCGACGCAAGAGGAGGAGGAGTCGCTCTGGTAATACACAAATCAATTGAACATAAAAACTTCTTTATTTCAAAAACCAAATCAATTGAAAACATTTCTATTGAAGTTACAATAAACAACAGACATATCATAGTGTCTTCAACTTATTCGCCTTATTATACGCAACATTTTTCCGCCGATATCGTTAATCTCACACCCTCCACTAAAGAATACATTATTTTTGGTGACTTGAATGCCAAACATTCTTCTTGGAACTGCCCTACAAATAATACTGCGGGTAACATACTCAGTAATTTACAACAATCATGTGAATTTTTTATACATCATCCTAATAGTCCAACACTGTACCCGCACCAACGTAATCGAGAAGCGTCCACGGTCGACATTGTTATTAGTAATACCGCTCTGAACATTGATATCAAAACATTGGATTACGAAATACCATCAGATCATCGCCCAATTATTTGTACGCTAAAGAGATCGAAAGCATTATTGGCAGACCTTAGTTATTACGATTATAGACTCACTAACTGGGACATTTTTAAGAATTATATTGACAATAAAATTATTTCTAATACAGCCGTATACAATTCAAAGAAAGCAATTGATAAAGAACTCGAAAAAATAATTCATATGATTTTAGAAGCAAGGCAAGTTTCAACTCCAAAAGTAACTCAACAAAATAATTATGTATTGCCAGAAAATATAGTAAATTTTATTAAGTTAAGAAGAAGCTACAAAAGAAAATTTCAAAGATCTCGTAACGATGGTGAGAAAAATTTATACACACAGAAAAAATTATTTTTCCAATTCAAACAAAAAATTTGTAGAATCAAAACATTTTTTGTCTGAAATCGGTCCTACAAACAAATTTGCATATTCAAACAATTTATTTGCATTTCGTTTATTGAAAAAAAACACTGATTTTTTCAAACAAATAATTTAACTGAATCAAACAAATAGTTTACTGAAAATCATAGGTATAACAAAAACAAAAAAGTTTTTTTTTGCACAAGCAATGACGCACGCGCACACAAGCAAGCACTGTAGAAGGTAAAGGCAAAGCAGAGCAGAGCGGCCGGCGCCTGGCTTTGAGACACATTTTTTTGTTGGAATAATTTATACACACAATGCTTTTTTTTCTTCTTCACTCACTGTTGCTGTATGCTTTCCTTGGCAGCAGACCGACTCGACATGTTTATCATCATCATTTTATTGTCGTATTTGATGTATTTAACCAAACAGTTTTAAAAAATTGAATACGGGATTTTGTTTCTTATAATGTTCTTTCTGCTATTGTTTTTCTTATAGTTGCACTTTTTTAAAGCGTCCAAAAATAGACTGTGTGTGTTTTTTGTTGTTGTTTTTATATTTCACATAAAGAAGTGTTGCTTACGATCAAATAAAAAAATACAAAAAGACGACAACATTAAAGAGCGTTAAATATTTCATACAAAATTATGAAAACTTGACACCAATAACGCGTTTATTATATTTTTGAAGAGTTGTCCACATTTTTGTTGGTTAAATAAAAATCAAACAAAAATATTGATTGAATCAGTAAAAAAATTTATAGAAATTAAAAAAATTTTCAAACAAGCGTTTGTTTGAAAATAATTCGGCAATAATTTTTTCTGTGCAATCAGTATATTAAGTTTTTAAGTAACTTTATTGATAAAATCATTGCAGCAGAGCGTAATAAAAAATGGTGCCAATTATTATCCAAATTAAAACCAGGTGACAAATCATTTTGGAAAATAAGCAGAAGTTTGCGAGGTAAAGGCAAAAACCAAATACCGCATTTAAAATTTGGTAATGATATAATAACTGCCAATAAAGAGAAAGCAGAAATACTGGCAAACACGTTTGTACAAGCTAATAATCTCACTTCAAGATACAAACACTCACATGATAAATTAGTAAATACTAAGATAAATAACTTCAAAAAGGAGAACCCATGTTCTGAATCTGCTATTTTCACAACGCTTGAAGAAGTATCAAATATTGTCACATCATTAAAAGCTTCCAAATCCCTGGGTTTCGACAATGTTCCCAACCTACTTTTAAAGAAACTTCCAGTCAAAGCCTTAAAACTAATGGTGGCATTATTGAATAGCTGCATTAAACTCAACTACTTTCCAAAACATTTTAAAAATGCCAAGGTTATAGCTATCAGCAAACCTAACAAACCAAAAAACAACCCTAGCAGCTACAGACCTATCAGTCTGTTAAGCAATATTGGTAAAATATTCGAAAAAATACTTCATCATCGTCTAAATGAATTCGTTTCTAATAATTCTGTTGTTGCTAATGAACAATTTGGATTTAAAAAAGAGCATAGCACCACTCACCAAATTAACAGAATAAAAAATCATATTACTAAAAATAAATACAATAAACGATCAACGGGCCTTATTCTTCTAGATATAGAAAAAGCCTTTGACACTGTCTGGCATAATGGCCTGATATATAAGCTATTAGTCGCAAACACTCCAAAATATCTATGCAAACTTATTGCAGATTTCATTGAAGACAGAACCTTTAAGGTTGCGATTAATAATGACACATCATCTTCAAAAACTATTACAACAGGGTTACCTCAAGGATCAGTTTTGTCCCCATTGCTCTACTCGATATACACATCAGACTTTAAAGTCCCAAAATATATGAAAATAGCTTATTACGCAGATGATACTGCACTAATCTCCTCAAGCAAACTTACTAGCGCGCTTCTTAAAAAGATGGAAATCGGACTTGTTAATTGCAATAAATATTTTCATAAATGGAAAATAAAAATTAATCCAATCAAGACACAAGCAATAATTTTCCCCTTCAACAAGTCTCCCAAAAGACTTCCAAGGCGTCAACTATCAATTGGAAATTGTTCCATAAATATACTTAACGATGTTAAATACCTTGGTGTTGTTTTAGACAAAAAACTAACATTTAAACAACATATTAGCGAAGTTTGTCAAAAAGCAACAAAGTCCCTTAGAGCTTTATAGCCACTACTAAATAGACGTTCATATCTGAACGCAAAAAACAAAAATCTCCTTTTCAAAAGTGTTATTAGACCAATATTAACGTACGCGTGCCCGATTTGGAGTACTGCTGCTAACTGCCACCTTAAGGGATTGCAATGTATTCAAAACAAATGCCTGAAAATGATAAACAAAAAACACTGGAGATACCCAACTAACCTTATCCATGAGGAAACTGGCTATGAAAAAATAATTGATTTCATAACAAGAACTAATACTAAGTATTTTGAAAAAATTGAAAATTCTCCTTATCCACTGATAAGAGAATGTAAAGAAACAACAAATAGCTAAATGGAAATCATCAAATTGAAAATTACATGTTTATGGAGGACTATTACCATTAATAGTTCTACTATAAACATATACATTTTCTGAAAGTATTTGAAATTTTTTTTTATACCATATAAAGGTCTTTTCCCATTTTGCCTTTAAAAATATCAAATTAATAAAAACAATGATATTATCGTTTGATAAATTGTATTGTTTGTTGTAATATCTATTTGTAAAGATAAGATCTCATTTGTAAATGTATAGTTAGTTATAAAAAATTGTAAAAAAAGGATGTTTATATAAATAAAAAAAAAAAAAAAATTCAGACTGAAAAAATCGTCCCTTTTTAGAAAAAAATCAGAAAATCGGCACTTTGCTAATTTTGAAGCAAAAAATCGTCAAAATGACGATAAATCGTCAAATCTGGCAGTCCTGGCTGGATGTTATATTCGCCGTCATATCTAAATTTTTTGATTTTCCATCCAGCATCGTCGGTGTGACACATACAAACAAATTTTTACTTATACTACCATAATGCTTGATGAGTAATGTATTTGGGCCTTAATACTTTAACCTTACTAGAGACCACTACTCAATAATTCTCAATGCATTTCATTTGTGTACTCAATACTTCTCAGTACATATTTTCATCGGTTTTCTTTTTTGAGTTTTCAAGCTGCTTTTTTATACATACAAACCGTATAATCCTTTTAAGTACTAGTATTGTATTTTTAAGCAGATTTGTACTTTGAAAGAGAACCCTTAGATTTTCCGTTTAACTCTATTTAAAAAATTCAACTCTGAAAATATTAATGAACTACTTTTGGGTATTGAGTACTCATAAAAAAATACTCGGTACCCACTACACAATACTTTGCCAGCACTACTTCCCTCAACATTTTTTTATTTTAATAATTGTTATTTTTCCGATATTTTTTATGAAATTGTTAGATTATATAAGGCGACCAGTTTTTGAAAATAAAAATAGAGGACATAAAGAAAAAAAATAAAAAATTTAATTGACTTCAAGATTTTTTACATATTTTACAGACAAAGTAAAGTAAATTAGAAAATAACATAGGTATATAACAAATTAAATTACTTATCAATAACAAATCTTAAAAATTCATTGCACTAACTTATTCAAAATTTAATACTGCAAGTGTATGAGAGTTCAGCAGGATTATGAACGAAACAAGCATGTCACGACATTTTCCATACAATTTGACAGAAAAAACCGGTGAACGCCGTGAAATAAAATTTATTTTAATTTATAAAAATAAAAACAAATATTGATCATGCTTTTAAAAATAAAGATGACAAAGATGACAGATTATGAAAATAGATGGCAAAAAGAGGACACACATTTTATAGATGACAGCCAGTTAAAATAGATGATTGTCTTCTAAAAAAGAGTATGTATGGTCACCTTAGATTTAAGCAAAGCACATTCATAAAGTGTATGCATATGGGGTAGTTATGCAGCCTGTTTTTTTATGGAGCTTGACATTTCGAAAAAATAACTTCAAAAAAACCTCCATAACAAAATATTTGACAGTTTCATACGTAGCATAAAACTCTCTGATGCATATACCTTATGCCTTAGATTTAAGCAATATTTCTTTCAAATAAAGCCGGCAATACACTATCTTATTTAGTCGTACGATTTGTCAAAATAATCGTGTATGCTCATTAAGTAGTGTGGCTTAAAAATGAATTGAGTGACAGGTTTTTTTGGCAAGTCAATCCGACTTGCAAATGTTTATGAAAATTTTCATAAAATGATAGTTCATATGCGATCAGTGGGGTAATTCTGTAACATTTTAACGACAAAATTTTGTCGTTAAGTAGTAAATTTTTAAAATTTTTACTTAAAATTTTCTATGTCATAAATTTTGGTATGTCATACATACATAGTTTTATAAGACAAGAAATCACACAACCAAGTTTCGGTCCGTAATTTACCATTTGCCTCATATAAAGTCAATTTTTGAAAACGGCCTAAAACCGCAACGAATTTTAATACTGTGAGGTCAGCTTTTGTTAAGATTGGTTTATAACTTATAGATTCCATATAAATCCTACTTCTAAAATATTCACTATAGGTAGAGGTTATTATACTAGATTCGGCACAGACGAAAATAGGACTCTTACTTGTTCTGTGACTGTTCCGATATTGGCATCTTCCAAAGTGCTTTTCAATTTTTTTCCGATTTAAGCGATTAAATTTCAAATCCTAGCAAATCCTAGCTTTCTGACTATTTTGAAGTTTTACTATTATTATGTGCGTTCGTTTACTTTTCCAGTAAAATCCAGTAGGTAAGTAATATGAAAATTTTACAAATTTATGTGTACGCGAACACATTTCAGCAAAATCCAGTACAAATTTGTACAAATTTTGGGGTAAACGAACGCAGCTATTAATAGTGTCCGCAGGGTTGTTAGGCTTTTTTCTTAAAAAATCGTCAAAAGTTTTAACAAAATTTGTGAAAATCGTCACGAACATTTAACAAAATTGTCAACAAATTGTCAAATATTTAAATTTTACAAATCAGAGACAATTTATTGCATTGATTGGCTCAAAAATATAAATTTTTAGCAAGAAATTCTATATATGATAAAGAAAGTGATATGGTTAAGTTTTATTTTATTTATTTCAGCAAGTGGGCTGAAATATATTTATCATTTGAAAAGAAATACATAAGAAAAAAAAATGTTTTCATAAAAACATAACAAAAATTTATTTATTTCATTTATCCATATTCACAAAACTATTAAATAAAAAAGAAAATCTCATTTGCTATTAACTCGAGCTGTCTTTAAATGATTCATTTTTAGCGCTATCACTATTGCAATTGGTTTTTACTGTTGAAGGTGCTAAATCAAGGGTTCTGTCTATATCAACAGCCTTTTCACCCGACTTGAAAAGTTTTATTACGTCCAATTTTAGTTCCAAACTAATGCATTTTCTTCTCTTTGCACTCATTTTCCTACACAACATCTTATTAAGAACTAACTTCTTACTGTCTAACACGCAACTATACTTAAAATACCTTACCTAACAAAATTAAATGGTAATTCGCCTTTATAAACTCAAATAGAAAAATTCTTCACATGTGATTATGACTTCAGTGAAAAAATCCAACGCAAAGCGGATTTAACCAATTATTTTTTCAGTGCTGTAAAGCATTAATTTGAGTTTCACAATACTAAAAAAATAATTTTGATTCGTTCAGTATCGACTGAAAGAATAAGAAATAAAATTGCTTTCGAATCGAGAAAGAACTCGATCACGACTGTCAGAATTAGGCCCCTGGTTTAAGATTGGGGAAGTATTTTTTTTTTTTTTTTGTTTAATTTCCAATAATTTTTGTATTTCGAAGAATTGATTTTTACGTTTTAGACTGTTCCCAATATAATTGTAAATATTTCTTGTAAGTATTTTATTGATGCCAGAAAATCGTCGTAACACTATTACTTTAAGTAAAAAAATCGTCATTTTACTGTACTTTCTCAAAATATCGTCAAAATGACGAAAAATCGTCACATCTAACAACCCTGAGTGTCCGACCGGAGCACAGTGGAAAATTTTAGTCCTTATCGGATCAAAAATCTGTAACTTTTTTGTTATGAGAGATAGAGTTCTGAAATTTTGCAAGAATAATCTTAAATGTATTTATTATTATTCTATAAAATATGAGCCAAATTAAACCAGAACTTATTTCACAATAAAGGTAAGAATTTTATTTTTTGTATATAGAGATAACATGAATATGTATTTGGTACAAAATAGTAACTATAACTTGAAATAAATTTTTTTATTATATTAACATTTGTAATGTTTTTAATTTATGTGATGTAACTTTAACCCACACCTAACTTAATATAATTTTATTGATTTGCACTTTTCCCATTTTTAATGGGGTTTTGATTTTATAAAATTAAATTTATATATTCTGTTAGGTATAGTGTAACTTTAAATATTTAAGTAATACTTTAACCGTGACATTTTTGTGGTCACTTCATCAGTTTAAACGTATCTTCATCCAAATCTTTTGCAAGTTTGGCGGATGGTTTTCTTATGCTTGTTATATATGGATCAGAGGTGTAAAGAAGTCTGTTGAAAACATCTTCGTTAGTGGCTGATCGCGAACATTTTCGAGAGTGATGTAAACTATAATTTTTGTAGTCTTTATTGCGCGACTCTTGTGCATCTTCGGACAGCTGACCAATAGGCAACACTGAAAAATGTTTTAAAATGCTTTCCCCATGTACCAATATTTTGTGGACAGATGATGGCATATGATACCAGTTGTATTTTTTTATATACAATCTTGCTGTTTCCATTGCATATTCGCCAAATTTTCCAGGGTCTATTATTAAATCAGACGATAAAGCTTGAAGAATGAATTCTTCGTCTACTCCAGTTATATCCGCAGATCGTAAAAAATTAAAAAAAAATCTTCTAGCTGTATTACCATCATTGCTGTTACCACTTCCTTGTCTTGGCTTATCAATAACTAATCCCAACTCTTCACGAAAACGTTTTTGTATATTAGCTTTTTTAAGCTTCTTTATTGCTTTATGATTTTCAGTTAACGCTGAAAATTTTTGGAATTCACTATTATAACCAATGTGCAGAATCATTTCCATACATCTTATCCAAGCGTGGAGGGTCGATAAACCATACTTAGCATTTTCATCTTCTGGTCTCGCAGCTACTCTCTCTAAGTTATTCATTTGAGTAGGTGTCGCTTTGCATATGGTACATGATGCACTTGATGGAGTATTTGTTAAAACTTGTGCTACTTTACCATCAATCATTGTAAGAAACAGTTTGTGGTTTGTTGTTCTTTAAAATAATAGTTGGTGACAATAACTTTATTTGAGTTTCAATATTATCTACCACCTCTCTAGTTTTTGCTGGTGTCTCTTTGCAAAGTTCTATTGAGATGGGGCGACAATATCGAACAGATGAGCAGACTGGATTTCCCCAAATAATATCACCTGTTTCTTCGCTTACAAGTTTAATTGGTACTAAAGATGTTATAAATAGATTTGTATCAGAAATAAGATGAGATTCCTCCGGAAGCGCTTGTTTATATTCTGATTGACCTGACGTGCCATCACAACCCCATTTACAGTAGAGTGTTAGGTTTATTAAGCTATTATTATCCACAGCATCAATCATTAAAATCCTTGTTGAAGTGTGATCTAACAGATCTTGTAAAGACTTAACTCTAGCATAAGTATTTGTTACTTCTAGTAAAGCTGGTGCAAGGCAGCAACTTTTTTTTGCTTCCTGAATTTTATAGTATGGAGGAAGAACAGTATATTTTTTTTCAATCATAAGATTTCTTTCAATAAATACACTTAACGCCTCTAATTCATCGAAAGATTCACCCTTTTCGGAATCTTCCAGGTTTTTAAGAACCTCCTTCTTTTCAAGCTTAGAAAAAGATCTTAGCAGTTCAACAATTTTTGCCTCTTCTAATTCTCCCATCGATCGGAAGCCTTGGATATAAGCGCCATAAATATGTTGGAACCCATTATCCTTACATAGAGAAGTATTTTTACGTTTCTTTGATGATTTTGATGATGTTTCATAAGAGTTACAGGGTCTTCCTCGATTCGCCGTACATATTGAAGGTTTCACTATTGCTGGCAAAGTTCTGCAAAAGTCTCCATTTAACCACTCAGCATTCTTTTTTTTAAATATTTTTAAAGATCTGTTTGATTTCTTCCACCGATTATTAAAACTTGGTATGACAGTTTTTTTTATATTATTCACTATATATTTTATATTTTCTTCAGAAAGTTGATAATTTTTTTCAACAAAAACGTTAATACTTTGTGTATTCCTCCCACTTTCATTATATGTTTCAATTATTTGACGCACTGAACACTTAAAATTATTCATTTTTAATTAATGTAATACTGATTTTTAATAATCTCTTCACAAAAAAAAAACACAGTATAACCAAAAAACATATATTAATTGTGACAATTCTTAAACTTTCCATCAATAGCCTACTAGTCAACTTTTTTATATAACGGGATTTTTATTTTTTGCTCAATTTTTAAATTTTTTTTCAATCTAGAAAAAATGACATAACAATGCAAAGCTACTTTAACAAACATCATTTGTTCAATTATCTAAATAACTGAGTTTTTTTAACATTATTGAATGTAACTTCTGTTTAGGCAGGAATATGCAGCTAATTTTTTTATAGTATTTTACTAATATATTAAGCTTTACAATTTTTTACATATAAGCGCAGAGATAAGCAGAGCTCCTAATTAAAAGCCTTACCGAAGTTTTTACATGCAGCCTAAACAACGTTGCATCATTCAGATGCTAAAATTTCAAAATTAATCACTAAAACCTGATTCACTATTTATAAAATCGGAATCTACATTAAATTACCTTTCCAATAAGGTAAATAACTCCTTAATTGTAATGTGAATTATATTTAAAATATGCTCTGAAATACGTTTTATTTTTATAGTTATAAATCGTTGTCGTAAAAAAAATGTGAATACGGTCTTTATTTTCGAGTATTGCTATTGACCAAACATCAAATATTTTCCTCAAATTATTAAGTTTGACATCTTAGCTTTTCGATAAAAAAAATTTTTGGTGTAATTCGAACCTTTTTAAAAATGAATTATGGGCTGGTCTTACTCTACGATTTTCCACTGTGCGGAGCTCGGCAAAAAATGATGTTCGACCAAAGTTCGGTACTCAGCGAAATTTTTGCCGAACTTCACAGAACACCGATCTTTTTTATGAAATAACATAGTTATATCATGTGTGTAAATGAAAATAACACGAACACCATATGCAGAACTCCAAAAAGAACATTACGAAAATGTTGTTAAAAATGAAATAAATATGTATTTGACTGAACTTTAAAGTCCTCAAAATACAGATATATTTCAATAATGGAAATCAAGTCCATTTATAAATCTTAAGGTCGTGACCAGAACGAACATTTCAGTAATTAAGCGCTGCTGGACAACTTTGTTCAAAATTTTCAGTAAAAGCAAAACTATTTTTAATTCAATATGGAAGGCATATTAAAAAGTATTTTTAAACCAACCGTTTTGATATTTTACAGCGGGTAGATATGAATAATAACTGTCGATTTTTTCCAAAAGTAAAAACCTAAAAATTTTGAGTTAACACAGTATTGTTGAACAGGTGCGATATGATATCCTGAAATTGTATTTTGTTTTAAATAAATAAATTATTAAAAGTATTATTGTTCGGATTTAATGGCAAAAAGTTCGGGTCGGTTTCAGTTTCGAGTTCGGTCTAAAAAAGTGCGTTCGGTCGGACAATAGTTATTAATATTTGATGTTTGTTGTCTTAAGTTAATTTGAATGTTTTAAGATTTTATTTTTTTTTATAAAAATACTTTAAAGCCAAAATGATCTTACTGATTTTTATTTTTTAGATTTAAACGTTTTTCGCGTAAATTTCTTTAAAGAGTTTATGTCTGCAGTTAAAAGGATCAAGTCGTTTTGCATAAATTTATCTTTTTTATTCTTTTTGCGCTTCTGTGATTATAGTTACTGCCTATTTCACTAAATTCGAAAAAAAACTCTTTCTTCCACTCAACTACATTTAAAACAAAAACAAAAACCAATTTTATAAACTTTAGGACTGTTCATCGATTTCGAACGAAGCTTAACGTACATACAAAACAAAAACAATAGTTTTTAATTTGTTTTTGTTTTGAATGTAAGTTAAGCGAACGAAGTCTTCGTTCGAAAATTATGGCCTGTTCATTTTTGTTTTAAATGTATGTATTTATGCGAAATAAAGCGTTCTTTCGACATCTAACTTTTTCCAAATCCAGTGCTATTTGTAGAATTTTACAATTTTTCTATATTAAATTAATTATTATCGCGTATTGTATTTCAAAACCTTAAAGTTATGCCATAGAAAGTTTTAACTATACTTCATGAATTTAGAATTAGATTTATTTTAATTAAATTTATTTTAAAACTTTAAGAAACTTCTAAATAAGATTTAAATATTAATGTGCAATTAATGAAAAGATCTGATTACTCAAAATTGTGGTTAATCAATTATTTGATTAATCAATAATTTGGTTAATTCAATTCTTGATTAATCGAAAAATCATAAGACCCAAACCACAACAGTGGAGTGGGTATTATGCATTAATGCTGATGCATGTAACACCTTAAAAAATTGCACCTAGCTTTAAGTATACCGATAGACTCAGAATCACTTTCTGAGACGAATTAACGATTTCCGTCCGGTTTTTATTCACTGCAATAGGTAAACCCGCACCACAAAAGTGGAGAGGGTATTATGCAGTTGTGCTCATGTTTGTAACACCTTAAAATAGTAGTCATAGATCCAGCTTTAAGTTATATAAATACTGTTCTTTAGATATAAATAAATCAACTGTGCTACGCCTACTTGTCGGACGTTGTTAATTGATAACTAAGATGCTTATTCCTAATTTGAAAACTTTGGCCCTTACCGTTCTCCAGATATGTAGAAATCTATAATTTCTTTGTATGGGAAGTTCCACGCCCACTTGTTCAATCCCGCCCACATTTTGTCGGATGTTGTGTTTTGATAACCAAGATGCTTGTATCTAATATACTTTATAGAGTCTAAGATCAATATTGTGGAAATTACAACGGAATGCCAAACTTATTTATACCCTTTTACCTTCGGTGAAGCGTATAATAATTCGTTAGCTTTTTTATTTTAAGCCAATTCAAAAATATTTCAAAACTTTCTAAAACATCCCTAAATTTTTATAAAATATGTAAATCCGTAAGCATTCAGTTTGTTGTCTCTACTGAAAACTTGTCAATTTTGAATTAACCCCCTTTAGAGAAACCGGTGCGATATGTACTTAAAATACAATTGGATTATTTCGAAATAAATCAAGCAATTATAATTCTTCTTGTGTTGAAGTACATACTTCCAGTCCCAATAAGCACTCAAAAATAAAATTTCAAGTGCTTGAAATTTAACTGGAAATAAACTTGAGTTTAAACGTATTTTAAAACGCTATTCAAGTTTCAAAATATTTTACTAATATTCACTTGATTTCAAATTTCCATTTTACTGGAGAATGCTATTGAAATAAAGTGTAACAAAAGTATATATCAACCCTTGAAACAAGCGTTTAAAAAACTGCAAAGTAGAAAAACTGCCATTTCTTCATTTGTGTTTGGCTAAAAAAAAACTGTTGCTTTTACTTTTAATTCATTAAATGTAAATAGTCGTGGTCAAACCAACTCAAAAAGCGAAAAGTTGTACACTTATTGTCGTTTTTTGTTCGACAGTTTTTGGTTTTGACTGCAGTCAAACTTTAAATTCGAACTTGAATACCAATTTTCAGCAAAATTGCTTAATGGGATATTATTGTTTATATGATTTACATACCATGATTGTAAATAAACTCAATTTTTAAAATAAAAAGTTAAAATAAAAAGTTTTTTCGAGCTCGAGGCCAATTATTTGTAAAAAATATATGTATATTATTTATTAAATTATTTGTTCCAATATTTCGATATCCTTCGGATATCATTATCAAGGCTGTAACAATATAAGAAAAACAACAATTTACGAAACATATTAACAAAGACTGTGCTAAATAAAAATAAAATACATAATTACAACAAAAAAGAAAACAAAACACTTACAATGAGTTACAAATATATTTGTAAGAGACGTATTACTATCTCCACATTTAATATTGCACTAACTTAACTATTTAATTTTCTTTTTTATTATGTGTCTATAGCTATTGGCGCAGTTTTCCGTGTCTGTTTTATAATTAATTCTCCTCTCCTTTGGTATATTTATTATATGAAGCATCTCTAAAGTATACCGTTTATTATATTTCGCCTCTCTTTGTAATATCTCCACATTTTTTAAGTTTGGTGTATGCAGTCTCTCTGCACAGTGGGATGCGAGTGCAGTTTACAAATTTAATTTAAACTCAATTTATTTTATTTTTTATTTATTTAAGTATGTAGTCTTATAAAGCTTTAATTAAAATTTATATATTTATTTATTTTACTCCAAAAGGATCTAGAATTTTCTAACTACGTTTATGTGCATTAATTCTTTTGGCAAACGTTTCAGCAACTATAATGGGAACCACCAAACTAGCTTCAGCATAAACTTTTACCGGTGTAGCATCTTTACGTATTTTACCCCATGAAATGGCCTCATCAGGTCTGGCACCACTATCACTGCCATCAAACTCGGAAGCAGTATTAATGAATACTGAAAAATCAGCCCCATTACGCATTAAATTGGCATTACAAATATGATGTTTGATAACACCACCGCCAATAATAATCATACCAGAATTTTTCGCTTTTACAGCCATAGTATTAAGTCGTCTTAGGTCGGACAGTATATCAACAACTAGCCCAGGATGTCGAAAAGAATGAAAATACATCATATCACCAAGACTGCCATCAGTTAGTGCGGGACAAAACACTGGAATCTTATTTTTTGCAGCCCAGTAATAAATGGATGAGGAATTATTGACACGTTCACCTAAACGGTGGATAATGCGTGATGGTGACCAAATAGTGCCTTTTAATTTTTGTTCCTCCAGCATTTCATCCAGCAAAGGCATAAGCCAATCTTCAAATTTACAATAATTGTCATTGGGTACCAGCAGATTGCCAATCCGATTAATGCCACGATCTCTTAAATCACGACCAGGAAGTTCAAATGAGCCTTTAAAGGAAAATAATTAATTTGTTCTTGAATTTTCTTAAACATTACACTATTTACCCATAAATGTAGGGGCCAAACACTTAATAAAATCTTCTTCTACCCCTCCGGCTGTTGTAACAACACAATCAACCATGTTATGTTCTACCAAATACCTGAGGGTTTCTCTAATTCCAGAGGACACTAAGTTGGAAGTGAACCCCAAAAATATAGTACATTTATGTTTTCTCTTAATAAATTCATCTGTTTCATGTTCATCCTGCTCTTCTTCGGCTAAAGGTTGGGATCTGCAATCCAACTGCATTAAATTGACAAATTCAATACATCCTTTTCATTATAAAAATTAAATTCTTACCATTCTATTTATTTCCTTTATAGCCAGTCCTAAATTAGTGGCTTGAAATCCGGTATTGGCATACGACTCAAACATTTTACTGTAGTCAATCCCTTCATTGAAATCATAGCCTTTTACTTGTGGTGTTCCCTCCGGGATAGACTCACTTTTTCTTAACACAGCATCTTTAGCAATTTCTGGCTCTTCAGACATTTTTTGTTTTTATTTTTTAACTTAAGTTTTATTTAAATTAGAGAAAATATAGTCCCCCTAAAAACTTTGTTATTGTTTATTTTTATTTTATGGTCCACATGTTCTTTGATAATTCGATTTCGAATTTATTTTATCATATGATGGTTCAAGAACATGTTAAAGCAAAAATCCGATTCATAAACCTCAGAGTTTGGCTTTTAACATTGAGTTTTAAAATAACACGGTTACGTTTTTTAAATATCTATTGCTCTTGGCGAGAATTGCAAAATGAAAATTAACCTGTAATTTGCGGACCCAAAGAGTGAATATATTATCAGCTCTGCTACAGGACCAATTACTAGTTTTTTGCGTGATCCTTCTTGTAAAACCAAAAAAGTATATATCGTCACCTAAAATGCAAAATAACGTAACAACCAGCGTTGCCGTTTTGGTTACTTTTAACCAAAATTGGTTACTTTTTTTCTCAATGTGTACTTGTGTACTTTTTTTTCATTTTGGTTACTTTTTTTCAATACAAAAATAACCAATTTTTTGTTTTAGAACAAGAACTACCCGCTTTTTTGACCCTTAAAAATTGTGTGTGTTTTTGCATTTAAAACCAATGCTTTTTTTCATCTACTTAAAAATTGTTTTTTTAGAAGCTTAAACTGTAATAGACTATCAAGTTAACCATATTAAGTTTATACTTTGAAGTGTAGATGACCATTATCTACTACTCTTCATGCTACATAGGGCTAACTGAAACACTTTTCTAAATAAACGATAAGGTCAAAGGCCTTCCGATCCCATCCCTTTTAATATGATTATATTTTACCATAGTTTGAAAACTATAGCTCATATAGGTTTTAAAATTGACGAAAACAAGTGTAATCTTTGCATAGGTGGTGCAACTTGCAACAAAAATTTCGAAAAATTGTATAGCCTATTGTTCTTTCCGGTTCTTTCGGTAATATACTGTCAAAGCTTTATAAAAATCGGTTCAGTGGCTTATGAGCCTACAAGATACAAGCAAAAACAATTCTTCTTTAGACATATTTTTAAACTGAAGTGCAAATATAATAGTACGTTTGATACAAAATAATTTTGGTTACTTTTTTCGCTTTTGGTTACTTTATTTTTACATTTTGGTTACAAATTTTTTTTGGTCGTGGCAACGCTGGTAACAACACTTTCTATAAGTTTACAGGAAAAGCAAAAACTTTACAAAATCAACAACAACAAGGTGTACTTGGCGTTTGAATTTCTTTAATAAATTCGCCTTTTTTGATCGCAGGGATCAAACATTTTTTGTGAACATATACAGGGATGGCCATAATTCACTGACCATTGTATTATTGATTTAACTCTTTTTTTAATTAATAATTTTGATTACAAAAGATAGCTGTACCTGGTCCATAAATTAAGCCAAAACTGGTTGATCAATCGCAATAATTTCATTTATTATGTTGTATTTTAAGGCCTAACCATAATATGCATAGCCTTGCTTAACCTACTGTCAAAAATTAAAAAAAAGTCTCTCAAATGTATTTAAAAAGACAAAAACAAAATAAAAATACATTTGATTCCGTACGGAATGTGCGATTAGATTCGCACCTTGCTTAAGCAAATGACAGTTTCATTAAACTTAGCAAAAAGTTTCCTTAAGTTAAATATGGTTTGCCTCATATAATTAACATGTATTCGCACATTTGCTTAAGCCAACTTAATCACATTATGGTTGGGCCTTTAGTTGTTGCAGTCCTTGCGGTTTATTTGCGTATTCACGATCTTTCTAATATCCTCACAAAAGTCGGGTGACCGTGATTGCCAATTGAAACGATACGGTTATCAAAAACCGTTCGCAGCAAATTCATTGTTTCCCTTGCGGTATGGCACGTAGCTCCGTCTTGTTGAAACCACATTTCTTGAGTATTATCAAGTTCAGGAAACAAAACATTTTCTAACATAGCCCTATAACGCTCACCATATACAGTCAATGCATTGCCATCTTAGTCTTGGAAGAAGTACGGGCCGTATTTCTTGTCTGCTGACACTCCGCACCAAACTGTGACTCTAAAGCGACCCATCCATTATACAATATCAATGTATACATATGCTATTCGCCATATTATTTTATTTTATAATGCAATAAGTGACACATTGGTTTTAATTAAAATATGGCTAAATTTTCATTTAATTAAAAGGTAAACATAACCTATAGGAAAAACATAAACAACATTGTACAATGTTGCCAACACATCTCACTTTCTTTACGTTGTGCAATAAAAATCAAAAATCTTTTGATTGCTGGCAATATATTGTGCCACCTTCGAATATCACATACACATTGGCGATATAATTGTATAATACGATAAATTGAACAATTATATGGCAAGTGTATGGGCCGCTTAAGTGAATGCAAACGACGCTGTTGAATCACAATTGGGTTTTCAGTGCCCCATATTCTAAAATTTGGCCTTGAATTACTGAATTTTGACTAGAAAAATAAAGCTCAACAATTTTTGCTCGTTCCTCAATCATATACGTGGCTACTGACGATGTTTATAATACTAAAATATAAAAAAAGAAAAAACACAAAATAAAAAAGTTATATTAAAAATATAAAGGTCAGTAAATTATGGCCCACCCTGTAGTTTAATAAAACGAACAAAAATCAATCGAAATGTCAATTTCGAATTTTTTGGTGATACGTTGCTTACCCCGGGTCTCCACGTAGCAATATTTATTGCGGCAAACGTCAAATTTCATTGCTCCATAAAATTTGCGACGTATAGACTGCATATTGCCATGAGTGGCAATCCATTGCGCAATGATTGCTCTTCTTATTGCTTGAGCAATTATTGCTTAGCAATATGCTGTCAAATCAGTTGTAATTTATCTGACATTTCATTTCTCTGTACGGTTGTTTTTTGTTTGTGTGTTTATTTATTAAAAAAGCAATCAATAAATATATTATTATATATTATAATTTTTAATAAACGTAAAGATCAACAAAAGCAAACGACGAATTTATTTTTTTGTATATTTTTTTATTTTTCAATAGAACAATTCAACTTTTTTTTTAACGCAAATAAACAAAAAAGTAATACAAAACACAGCTACGACAATTACAATTAATTATTTTATTAATTTAAAAAAGAAAATTTGTATGTATTTGGAAATGGTAGGAATATGAAAATAATACTAACTAAAATTTTCTCAAATATCAAAATATAAAAAAAATTAATAAAATCTTTAAATTTCCCATAGGAATTGTTCCATTTTCAAAATAATAAAGAAACCTAAGGCACGTTTAGTCCCAATTGTAGTAGTTTATATTAATACATTAAAGTTTTATGTTCCACAGACTTAAGAAAATAAAGAAAAAATAAAATAAAGTAAAATTATAGAACGATTCTTTAAATATTAAAAATATACCACTTGGCCCCAATAAGAATCACGCCCAACGATCCATTATATTGTCCGTTAAATGAAATTATGATAAAATATATCAGACAGTTATTTAGACCATTATAAAAGATTGTTATTTAGTATTTTAAATCTATGTTTTGAAAAATTTGGTTATTAAGCTAAGTATTGTTATCAAGGCAAGTGTTTCGATCCTTTTGCTTGAAAAATAAGATTTCGCCTATTTTTTCAACATATTTAAATGGATTAGCACATAAAAATATAATATTTTTTTAATAAGCACTATTGGGAAGTGTTTCTGATAATCTAAATACTATTCCAAAATTTGGACACATTACTATTAAGAAAATATTCTGATAATACATATTGATCTATTTAATAATAACCATTTTAATCTAAAAACTTAATATAAATATGTTCGTCAAATTATTTAATAATTTTTTTATTAACAGTAATTATTGGTTTAAGTATTCTTGTTCATGTTTCTTATATTTGTAGGTATAATTCTTTTTTTTTAACTTTTTGCTTGCATATTTTAAAATTTTTCGTGCATATAAAAACTTGCCCTTGTTATTATAACATAATCTATCAACAAATATTAAAATACATGTTTAATATTAGTTCGATATTCTTTTGGCAGACATGCGCTCAATGACATATGGATTTTTCATCTGAGAAAGCCACTGCAAAATACATGTCGACTAAAACCATCTTCAACAAAGCCTACATAAAAAAATTTAATATAAATATAATCATATACAGGAAAACTATAAATATGCGGCTTTAATATGCAGTTGAAACTTGGTTTATTTTAACGCATAACATTCAATAATTTAATAATATTTGCATACAATAACCAGTATAGACGATAATGGACCTACCGGAAGAAAATAATTTTATGAGTTATTTGTGACTTTTTTTTCAAATCGGTCAACTCTGGGCCTACCATTACAAAATATTGCCATTACATAGTAGCTTTTATAATAGTAATTGGAACCAGATTTTAAATCAATATTACCATTTATAAGGAAGTTATGTTATTAAAAGCTATTTTCAGGAGTGCTACTTATTTGTTTAGAAGCTGCGGTCAAATATGGACCGATTGTAATAAAATTGGGAAGGGTAAGTTAGGTAGAAACAAAATATTTAAGGGGCCGAACTAAATTTAAATACTAACACATTTTGATGGTTAATGGGCACAAAAAGTCTATTCCGAAAAGTCATTTGTATAGGGACTAGTACAGACTTATTCGACCTAATTTTCATATCCTTTGTTCTTATGACAAAACGTTTGTTCCAAATTCCATCATAAATTCGTAAAATTGCTCTGGGCGGGAAATCAAATCGCCCGTCCATGTCGGGTTTTCTTAAAGGCCGACTTAATTTGTCTTTTCGTGCGTTTTACGCTTCATTTCCTATTGGCTAATGGCTTGGAGTCGTAGCATTAACCATATGCTAGTTTTTTAGCTTGTTTGTCTGGTGGAGAACCATAAATAACTCGATGTCACTCGGTTGAGAACAATATACAACTCAGACGTTTACTGTTGGAGATGTAGACTAAAATTCTCAAAGCTTTCGTATTTCTTTTCGAAGGTTAAGGTTGACCGATGACTTGTAGGTTAGTATCCAAAATTGTGCGATACGCTGCCGATATAACTATGAAATTATCAAATAGTCTCCAAAATTTCGACCTCAATTTGACTCAAAAAGCATATTTAAAATAATGTAATAAATTGTTCAATAAAATTTTAAGCTTAAGTTAAAGACTTTTTATACATATTCCATTAACAAGAAATTTTTTCGATTCATTTTTAATTTTTCTAATATATTCATCACAACCGTCCAGGAATTTTGATTTAAATATATGTCATACATAATACTATATCCAAACCCTGCTTTTAACAAATAAACCTTTTTGCATACAACTCTGCAATATAAAGACAAACTACACGAAAATTGTCATCCGTCAAAAAAAGAAGTTTAAACGACAAGCAGCACTGGAATTTTTTGCTGTGTAAATGTATTTTCTTTATTTTTTGGCAAAAATTAACTCGAAAGCAAAAAAGGAAAGTCGCTTTTGAAAATAAAAAACAACTTAAAACATCCTCATTTAACAATAACTAATATAAAATTAATAACTCAGAAGCTGCATTCATTGATCGTCTATAGTATTCTACCAAAACAACTCGAGTGAAAACTCTGCAAAAAAAAAAAAGAAAAAATACACAAAGTGAAAAAGCAATAGAAGCCAGAAACCTCATCTACGCATAGACAAGCAAGACTAACCACGGAGAGTAGTAAACACCCCATTGCAAATACAACAAATTGAAAAATATTCCTAGAACGGGAAAACATCTTTTCATATCTAGGAATAATAAAAAACACAAATAGCAGGAATAAATAAACCATGATTAAATTATTTTCATTAAAACAGCAGAAAAAAGAAGGTGACCAAACGGGCAAGAGTGGAGGTCAACAAAAGAAAGCATCTGCTGCTCAATTGCGTATACAAAAAGGTAAGATGCTGTGGAAATAATTTTAATAATATAAAACAATATTTTAGTAAAAATTAGTATAGATGATTTAAATTGCAATCATTTAGGTATTTTATTAATAAAAAATATATTTTTTGAAATTTTTAAGACGAATTTTTAATCTATTTTTTATTCTGAGATTATTGTTATTTATTATGATCAAAGTCAGCAATTAGAAAAAATTAACAATTTGCCATCAACAGAGTTTAAACCCGAAAAATTCGTTTTCAGTATCTTAAAAAGTTGATTTCGAAAACCTTTTTTTCTTAAGTGGGTTCCACACTGTCGAACTTGGGCAACAGTCAACAACAGAATTATTTGTGTTTGACGGTTGACTGAAATCAAACACTATCAAAAACTAACGAAAATTTAAGCAAATCTGTGATTCATGTTCGATAGTGTACCACTTTATATTCTACCTGTATTCTTTACATTTCATAGTAAATATTTTAATTAAACAGTATTTTGAACAAAAAATTATTCACCCTTATGGTGGTTGGCGAATTTAAAATACGCCTGCGATTGGTAAAAGATTAACAGTCAATTTCACCAAATTCAGGTAAAACTAACTATTACTTTAACTTTTAACTTTAACCAGTTAATATGTTTTGACAGTGTTAACTGATAGTTAGTTATAACTGAACTTGGTGAACTAGGCCGTGAAGGAAATAAGTATCCGTTCTCTTTAATCTATTACCAAATTGACTTTAAAATCGCACAAAATTTATCACAATTTTTAAAAACGATCGTTTTCAAATGGATTGATTTGATGATTGTATTAACACCGTTTCATTACCAAAAAGTAACCCAAACAACACGATATTTTTATAGAGGGTAGATAAGAATAAAAATTAAAAATAAAAAGTATTTCATTTTATTAACACTGGATTTTAAAATGTAAAGGATGTTCTTTAAGCCCGAATGAACTAAGGAAAGAGTTAGCTGTCAAACGAACTGTTATACTACGCTCACTTTTTGACATTTACGGTCAGTATACTCTGGTAAATCATCATGAATATTTCCAATGTTAAAAAACGTTACCAAAGTATACAATTTTCTTTTGATATTTTAATCAGGCAATCCCTACGTTTCCACATGCAAGTACATAATTACAAAAAATCGAGGAAACAGCCGATTGTCTGAAAGTACAAAAATTGTATGAATGGTATTAAAAAATTGTGAGTGTATTAAGTGTTTCGAACTTGCACTTGCTTGTGGAAGCGGGGGGTAAAGTTCATTGAATTTAATTTTCATTAAATTATTCTTATGGACTTCAAGAAGAATTCTTGACAAAAAGTACGAAAAAACAGAAGTAAGGAAGAACATGTAAATCAATTAAATAGATAATCATTCAAAACAAATTTCGTTCTATCAAAGTTAAAATACCATTTGGTTTTAAGATTGATGTTTGACTATTGACTGCCAGCCGTCGTCAATGGCGGTGAGTGTCAAACGCAAACCCCTCTGAAGAGATAGTGTAGTTAAAATGGAAACGTAAGGGCAACGTGTCCGTAAAAACCTGGGTTCGGTTCCCAGCTCTGTCAAGAATGAAAAATGTTCAGTAAATTTAAATTCATTTTATGTTGTAAAATTTCATAAGAATAATTTGATGAAAATTAAATTCAATGAACTTTAGCCAGATTAAAATATAAAAATTTGGATTTAAAGCCATAAACAGTTCAATAAATTAAACACAAGACTAATTATAAAATCGAACAAAAATAAATTGGAGTTGTCACATCCTTCTGTGTCACACATCCGGAACATATGGAAAATGAGGACTAGGGACCACACTATCCTTCTATGGTACCCACATGCCTGAATTGTATTTTTGGTTTTTTTTTTAAATTTCAAAAATTTAATGTGGGTGCCATAGAAGGATAGTGTGGTCCCTAGGTCTCATTTTCCATATGGTCCGGATGAGTAACAATGAAGGATCTGTCCAAATATGGCCACAATCCCATAGTAAACACAAAAAAAAATTTAAAGTTAATTACATATTTGAAATTTTTTTAAACAAATCACAAATACAATTCAGGCATGTCGGTACCATAGAAGGATAGTGTTGTCCCTAGACCTCATTTTCCATAAGTTCCGGATGTGTGACACAGAAGGATGTGACCACTCCAATTTATTTTTGTTCGATTTTTTTAATTTGTCCATAGAAATTATTAGGAAATAATTAATAAATTAATTGGATATTTTTTCTGCATTTTTTAAAGTATTTTTTATTAAGACAACCACATCTTTTATTTAAGCCCTGTTTAAAAATATCTGATAATATAACATATTGAAATATGCGGTAGTTAAATATGGCATATGTGATGGTTAAATATGTCATATTTAATTATTTCGTCACGTAATTTCATCCAGAGTTAAATATGTAGTGACGTAAGCCGTTCCGTCGAAACTCGGCATATTTATCTTCACACACATGATTATTATATTTATTATTACTAAAAACTTCAGAAGGTTATTTAACACCTCAGAAAATAAACATTCCACACTAGATGGATCAACAATTTTCCATACAACTTTGGCAGATAACCCCTTACGGATAAAGTGGCAACACCACCAACTCTCATCCCATCACGTGCATTTCTTAAAATATAATAATTTTAAAATTTTTTTTATTAGAAAGGTGAGATTGAAGCAGTGTTTCAGAAACGATTATTACATTTTTGAATTTCTGAAAGAAGGACTAAAACTCAGTATACTTCTATGAGCAAAAATTGACGTAGATCCGTAAAAATTAATGCTTATTATTCGATTAAGTACACAGAAAGTTTAAAAACTTAAAAACTCAATTTTAATTAAAACGTACACGAAGAGTTGTTTAAGTTTCTTAAATTTTCCCGATAGTGTAGTCAGTAGATTTGCGAGAAGATTTATAAGGATTAAGTAGTCACTTTTAGGCTCTGCAAGAAGTCGGTAAATTAAGTTTTTTTTTCTTAAGTTTTAATAAGTCTGCTTTCACACGTTTCATCTTTTGATGTTCAACTCTTGTGTTTTCAGGATAGAGAAAAAACAAGAAAGGGGATTGGTACCGAGATGCTTGTACTCGGGCAGTACGCTTTATGTTTTTATTCGTAGGTATATGCACAACGATGGCTGCATGTGAATTTTTTCTTTTGCTTTTCTCTTTGATTCGCTGTGAATAAAATTATTGTTGTTTTGAACTGAAAAAAGTTGAAACCGTTTGCTGCGTGTGATCATATTGGCATTTTCAAAAGGGAATTAAAAATAAGTGGAGCATCAAAAGATGGAACATGTAAATTCGGAATTAGGAATACCAGGATTTTTGTCTTAGGCGTCACAAAGTAAAAATGTATGGACACGGACAGATTCCCTTTTATAATCTCGTCCAAAACGTAACGTACCCTATTGCCTTATGTTATAAAAAATCTCCTTATCAATGAGTTGAGCTTTAGATCTTGTCTGTAGTAATAAAGACAAAGTGCTTAAGTTTTTTTTAGTTTTGTAAGCATGAGGATCTCAAAGATGCCATTAACTCAAATTTATCTAAAGTAAACTTAAGCACTTTTTCCTTTTCGCCACAGATTTTATATGTTGATGCGAGAAATCTTAAAAGTGACAAAAAGAGACATTTCTTCTTGTTTAATTTTATATCATTCTGCAGTACATAACTGACCACATTGGGGGCCATAAATAAAAAAATTTCCAACTCAACAAAGCCTACACAGCCACATTTTAGTTTCTTTTTTTTGAAGTTTATTTTACAAAAAAGGGAAAACTCAAATTTATGAAGCAACATAAATTGTTTAAATTTGTGTTTTTGATTTCCAAAACTTTACGTGACGCTCAAGACTTTTTTACACGTACAAACTTACCATAATGAAATAAAAACAGGCGTAAAAACATTTCAGTTTAATTTTTTTTAATGCGTGGTACAAAATTTTTTAAAAAATCCTAATCCGCGTTCACAATGGTTAGGGAATAAAAACAGAACAAAATCTTTACATAATTCGCACATATCGTTTCGAATTCTCATTTTCGATTTAAAAACGCCAAACAAGGAGGTTACCGCGGTATTTCGATTCGAAAGAAATACTGCCTATTTCACGATGTCACTCGAACGTTTACGTTCGCACAAATAACATATAAAACAAAAACAAATTTTTGAGTTTTGTTTTTGTTTTATATGTTATTTGTGCGAACGTAAACGTTCGAGTGACATCGTGAAATAGGCAGATAATTTACGAGTTCGAACAATTTGTACTGTGTATTGCGATTTTCGTACTATTTGTTTCGAATGAACAGAAGTTGTTAATACCTTTTCGAAAACAAATAGTTCCTTTCGTAACGGCAACTCTCTATTACGAACAATAAAAATTCCTTTCGAAACTCCAACTCCGTATTACGAAAACGAGCGTCAGTTATGTTAACTGCGTTAGGAAATTGTTCGAAAGCTATTTTGTTAGTGACAAAGTGCAAATGTCAAAGTTCAAGATAAGTAATAGTGTAAAACAAACAAATTAAACCTTATAATATTTTGATATAAAATAAATGTTTACTAACGTTATTATTGAAAATGTTTTAATATTTGTGGTCTTGAAATTTAAAAAAAATTACATTTACTAACAAAAAGCAGTATAAAGTAATGGTTGGTTTTTTCTGTTGACTCTTTAAACCACAGGGAAATACAATAAATTTTTATTAAAAATCACAATTATAATATTTTTCACACATTGAATAGTATTTATTATTTGTTTTGTTGCGGGATATTTTCGTCCATTTTGGTATTTAAATAGCAGTGCTACCAACTTTAAATCAAATTTCCCATTTGTTTATAAATACAACTCTGTCATCGTTTCGAACGAGTTACGCAGTTCGGCTTAACTTTCGAATCGGAAATTGCTTTCGAAAAATGTTTGCTTTTAGAATCGAAATACGCGGTAGCCCCCACCCCGGTGTTCTGACGAACGAAAACGCTTAAAACTTGGCGTTTTCAAACCGCAAGTGTACTAAAACTTTTTTAAAGTTTCTTACTTAAGAAAACTTTTAAGATTTATAGGGGCATGAAAAATAGCAAAAAGAAAAATTTTAGATAATTCGAAAAATAAAATCTGTTGAAAAATGTTTTGTGGCAACATCCGAGAAATTCATTAACGATAAGGAAATTATATAGATTTCGAATTTAAATAAATTTCCAAATCGTGATGCAGTAATAAAATTAACTATTGATTTTTAACTGGGGTTCATTTCAGACATCAACGAACTCACCCTGCCAAAAACTTGTGCTACGGAATTTCCCGATCCCGATGATTTGCTCAATTTCAAATTGATCATCTGCCCCGATGAAGGTTTCTATAAAGGTGGTCGTTTCGTATTCAATTTCCGCGTTGGTCCTAATTATCCCCATGAGCCGCCAAAAGTTAAATGCGAAACTCAAGTTTATCATCCCAACATCGATCTCGAGGGAAATGTTTGTTTAAATATTTTACGTGAAGACTGGAATCCGGTATTGACTATAAGTTCTATTGTGTATGGTTTGCAATATTTGTTTTTGGTAAGTTTAAGTTTAATTCGTATGTATGTATAAATATTCGAAATATTAATTATTTTTGTTTTTTTACTCTAGGAGCCAAATCCTGAAGATCCTTTGAATAAAGAAGCAGCCGATGTCTTGCAAACAAATCGCCGTCTATTTGAACATAATGTGTCAAAAGCAATGCGTGGTAATTTTGTTGGTGAAACATATTTTGAATGCTGCCTCAAGTGATATAGAAAATCCAAGGTTTTTACTTTAAGAAATGGCGTCTACCTTTTGGCTATTTTATTGGGTATTGGTGGTCGCTTATATATAAATTTGATTTTTCAGAATAATTAAAGCAACTAAATACAACATCAAGAATAAATTAAATAAGTAAGCTTCAATTTTCTTTTTCTTTAGCTCTCTCTCTCTCTCTCTCTTAAAACATCTATCACTTTCTAATTAACTTAATTATTTCCGTTTTTTCGCTCCTTAATATTAAATTTGAATTAATTTTTTACATAAAGTTTTAAAAACCCCTTTCAAAATAAAGAAAAACACGAATGTCTTTAATAATAGTTTTGTATGCAAATAATTATTTTAACTTTTGTTTTTATATTAAATAATTTTGCAATCGATTGCGACAGATAAATAATTTTGCAAGTAAAAAAACACAAACAAAAAATTAAAATAACTCATTAATGTAATGTTAAATTAAAATAAAAATTAAAAAATATACAAATACCAACGTAAATTTTTGTAACTGATTTCTAACTTGGTGGCCACACGATCAAGTTTTGCCTTTCAATTCCATTCAATTTACTCAACTCTCTCATTTTTTTACTAACACACTCACACTTTTTAAATTGACCACGAGATGGCTTTCAATTTCACCTTTCCATTTGTTTGGCAATTTACTTTCAATTTAACAGCTGATTACATGTTTGTCTTTATAAATTGTTTTTTTTTATGGCATCTTGAAAGTAAATTGAGTGCCACCTACGTCACAGCTCTCAATTTTTGTAAATTTTGACAAGCAGTATATGTAAAAGACTATCAAGAACAACTTGATCGTGTGGCCGCAGGGTAAGGAAAACAAACAAGTAAGTGTTTACAAACAGCGTTGCCGTTTTGGTTACTTTTAACCAAAATTGGTTACTTTTTTTTCCAATGTGTACTTGTGTACTTTTTTTCCATTTTGGTTACTTTTTTACAACACAAAAATAACCATTTTTTTTGCTTTGGAACAAGAACTACCCGCTCCGATTTTGACCCTTAAAATTGTGTGTGGTATTTGTGCATCTAAAACCAATACTTTTTTTTATCTAAAAATTAAAAATTATTCTTTTAGAAGCTTGAACTTTCAAAAGACTATCAACTTTAACCATGTAATTTATATACTTTGAAGTGTAGATGGCCCTTATCTGCTACTCTTAATGTTTCATAGGTATAACTAAAACACTTTTCTAGATAAACAATAAGATCAAAAGCCCTTCCGATCCCATCTCGTATATATAATATTATTATATTTTCCACCGGGCAAAAAGCATTTATATATAAAAGCTCAATTTTACATCAAGACTTTGAACGGTTTACTTGTAAGAGCTCTTTTTAAAAAAGTTTTAAAGCTCTAGCTCAAAAAGTTTTTAAAATGAACAAAAATAAGTTTTAACTTTGTGTAGGATGTGCCACTTTCACTATAAATTTCAAAATTTATATAGTCTATTGTTCTTTCCACCCCTGTCAAAACTTAAAAAAAAAAAATCGGTCCAGCGGTTTATGAGCCTACAAGATAAAAACAAACATTATTTCTTAACACAATTTTTAAACTGAAGCGCAAACAAAATAGCTTTTGATACCTAACAATTTTGATTACTTTTTTCCCCTTTTGGTTAATTTATTTTTGCATTTTGGTTACAAATTTTTTTTGATCGTGGCAACGCTGTTTACAAATCGTGATCAGAGAACCAAGCCGATCGGCGCAAGCCGATCAGCTCGCCGCCGCCGCTTGATTTCACCAAGCCGCGCCGCCGCCGACTTACACGGCTAAGACGGCTCAATTAAAGCCGCCGATGACAGCAGCTGAGCCGTGAAATTTCTTAATTCGTGTGACTAAGTTTATTTTACAGTTTTAATGTATTAATTTCTTTGTCAAAAATGGTATGTTTATAATCAATGTGCAACATTCAAGTGCCGTTATATTATCTTAAAATTTTTCAAAGCGTTATTGTACTTAACAACTTTTTCTTAGTTTTTTGAAAATATAATTGGTTAAATGCTTCTTTCGTTTTCATGAATGCATACATACATATGTGAATCTTTATAAAAAATAATTTTTACACAAATATTTCCATGATAATAACAAATGTAACTTGCAACATTTTCAAATAAACTTTCCATGTTCATATTAATATTTTGATGGACTCTTATTTAGAACACAACACCGTTTGAACATACAGAATTTTTTTTTCTCAAATATTTTAGTATTATACACATATGTATTTCCAAACATGTCGATTTAGAAGTTCAGACAAAAAACTTGGTAATAGCAAAATATCAGTGAATGCTTTATTGAAGTAATCTATTTGAAAACTTGTTAAATTTAAAAAAAAAATATGTGAACAACATATTTTTTTTCTTGCTTTTAACTAATTAGTGGTATAATTTTGACCACAATAATTAAATTAAAAAAATAGTTTTGCTGATAAGTTCAGGTTAAGGAAATTTTATATTTAATTATTGCAGAAAGCTTTACTTTTTGTAAATGGATATGGGTATGTGGTCCTACAGATAACATCAGTTTAAAACAGTAATGAGAAAAAAACGAAATTGCACTATCCTTTTATAATTATTTAATGTTTTGTACTTTAACATAAAAATAAATATCTAGATATAGAAATGATTAATAGTGTTCCTTAACTGCCCGTCTACAACTGACATGATTTGCTGTTATAACTTGATGTTATAAAAGCGTTGCTAAAACATTTGCATTAACAACCGTGTTATAACATGAGAAAACTTCTAACATGATGAGTCTATACTTAACAATAACATCATATTAGTGTTAAAGTAAAGCATTTCATGTCAGTTGTAGACTGCATGCAAATAACAATTTTAAACATTTCAAGCCGACATTTAAGCCGCCGCCGATTCATTGACGCAACCGCCGCCGCCGCCGATCAATTATATCCACGCCGCCGCCGCCGATCAAATGCCTTCGGCTTGGTTCACTGATCGTGATGAATTTTAGTTTTTAAAGTTAAAAGTTGGTTTTTTTATTATAAAAATCCTTTTTTAAAATTTTTGTATTTTGTATTTAAGTTTTTGTACAGTATTCTCTATAAAATACTTTTGGACCACGATTTCTGTGTTAATCTTTTCGATCAGTTTTCTATCTAAAACTTTCCGAATTTTTTAAAGTTTGGCTTCATATAACAAACTGTGGATTTATTAATAAATAAAAAAAAAACCTTTTAAGTTTTTCATAAAAAACTTTTCGTAAAGTTCTTCCTAGAAAAATTGACAAATTGCAACATGTTTAAAAAACAGGAAGGAAAAAATGTTTGAAAAAACCTTTTTTTAAGTTTTTCATAAAAAACTTTTCGTATCCCCAACTATTTGGGGATTTTATTTTTATTAACTCGAATTTCGAGAAAGTTTCCGAAATCATAACTTCCTTGGAAGAGAAATGTCTGCTTTTTATTTAAAGAAGCTAAAAATATTGTTTATAACATAAATGGGGTCTAATTACCGCACTCGATATTGAGTAAACTATCGTATTTTTCCTCATACGATAGACACTGACGTATCGAATGAAAACTCGAGATGTGTAATGTCTTTGGTTACTCGACATCGGATGCTATCTCTTAAATTACGATACATTTCATTCCACATCGAGTGCCATTATCCATCAATTTTGCCCGCCCGATATCGTATTCAGTGATTAGACCCCTGGTGATTTTGAAATGGATTTAAAAGAGAAATTTAAAGCAATTTTGAAAAGAAATCCAGATTTTAATATCATCTCAAAAATAAATAATATTTTTAATCTAAATGCTGAAGATTTGTCTGGACTTTTACTTCCAATTACTTCCTCTGACGTTTAAAGAAGCGTTTCCGCTTGCAAAATTATTTTTGAAGAGAGAGTAATTGTTTAGAGAAAAGTATCGTTGCATATTCTGGTACCAATTTTATTGAATAATTTTTAAACCTATAAAATATCGTATGTAAGTATGTATCATTTGCTCTACTTTAATATCTGACAATAATTAATTTTATTTTAATATTTCTACAGCCTTCTCAATCTCTATTTATATTATTTTTTGATTTGTTTAACATAGAAAACTTTTGCATATTTTTCGCATACCTTGCGTAGTAAGCATATTTTGGCATATATTATGCATATGCAATATATGCAAAATAATATAAAATATGCATATCGTTTTCAACTCTATTTTCAATAAAACGAACCTTTCGACCGAGGTCTAATTATATATATATATCTATATTCAAAAAGTTGGAACTCAGGTGAAGATAATGTGTATATTTAAAAAGAATTATTTTGGTTTTTTTAACATAAATGTAAAAAATCTTGGTACACACATCCGCACAGTATAATATTAAAGCAATGCGGTATGATTATCATCCCAATTATGAATAAAAACTTCCAAGGAGTTTTCTCCCTTCTCCCATTTTCCTATGTTAATTCAATTGTAAAAATGGGAAAAGGGAAAAAAACTCCCGGGAAATTTGTATTCATAATTGGGCTGTATACTTATGTATTTGAGAAAATGTCATTAAAATTTGAGTTTCATTTATAATTGTATGCTTTGTTGTTTTAGTTTAATATTACGCCATAGGCATAAATCTGATACAGCAGTTTGACGTCCCGTATTAACACGCAAATCATAAAGTCTATAATAAAAAATGCAATTCATTTAACGTTTAAATACACTTAAACAAACTTGAAATTTACCTGGTAATAAGGCCCACATTAATGTCATCAGTTAACATGACTTTAATTAAATTATTTATAAGGCTTGAGGGCAATAACTTCAAAACTGGCCTTACTCTTTCCTTGCCACACTCAACCAGCAGTGTTATGAACTGGTAGACAAAGTAGATTTTTGGTGACAATTCATCGGTTGTTACAAATTGTTGAAATACTTTGAAAATGTATTGCATGGCCGACTGTAAAGATTCTTTAAGTTGGGCGGGAGTTTCTCGCAGACTATTTGAGTGTAGCGAAACTGAGGAGCTTAGGAGTAAACTATTTTCGGAGAGAAAATCATTTGAGCATGAGTTATCCGAACCATCGGCAGTAATTTTACGCATTTTTGCGGCATTATTTAAATCGTGATCATCTCCATCATGTGATCGTGAGCGTTTCTTTTGCAATGTTGAATTTTGTACACGAGCTTCTAAAGCTGAGATAATACAGTACACGCATAGACGTGCTAAGACATACGACTGAGGTTCATTGATGTCATCACTAAAATATAAAAACATTAGAAATAAAATATGCAGTATATAATAATAAAAATAATAAATACCCTTGGCGATTGTGTATTATAGAGGGCACAACATTTTTCAACAAAGCCTCTGTGGTTCTTTCAATATCCAAATGCAAAATGGCAAATATTATATCCATGGTTTTCATCATATCCTTGTTTAGATTAGATTTTAATTTCAACAAAAAATGCTTTAAGTTTTTATTACTCTCTGAACTCACCTTTTTATATTTACATTTAAGCATTTCTTCCACTAGTTTTTTTGCCAGCCAAGCAGGCCCTCCTGCATGTAACAATGATTCGATAACTTGTGCCGCTCTCACAGGCACCCAACCATGTTCCACTACTGTATTCCAAACATCTTTAAATTGTTCGATTAATGGATTGCGGGATACTAAATTTTGTGTGAGGGTTAGACTACGAGATTTCAGATTGCCGGTTGGGTGAACATCATATTGCATTTTACGTATTATTTGCAGCGATAAACCTAAACGTTCTTTGAAATTCTCTTGGGAAGACAATTCTTCATTGCCGGGTGGTGATAGAAATTGTTGAATCATATTTAGTGGTTTTAAAAGTTCATCCTAATATAAAAAAAATGCAAATTAGGACTAACTTTTATGCACTAAGTATAGGTGACCGAGTAAAAGCCCAAGCAAAATGTGAATAAGCTGGCTTAAGCAACTGTGCGAAAACATAAAAATCATATCGTCTAGTTCAAAAGTGACTCAACTAAAAAAAATCAAAAAAAAAACTGTTTTTTAGAATATCCATACAGATTATATAATCATATGATCTAAAATTTTTTTTTTAGATATTTATACATTATAGAATGAACAATTTTTAATTGTGTCATTTTTGATGATGTATTATTTCTACAAGGTACCGAATTATTTTGAGATATGTCGCTTTAGCTGAATTCTTTTCAAGTTTTGACACTTTTGCCAAGTCTAATTAATTTAAACTCCAGCAAAGATTTATTTGATCAAAAGTGTCACAATTCGAATTAAGACTATTTTGCACTTAGCAGTAGGGAAATACTACCATTATATTTTCGACACAACTAAAAATAAGTCACTTTTATGAATTGCAATTTTATACCAATTGAAACATAAACAAAGACATTACCGTTTTTTAATAACAGTTAACAGCAACAAAATACACTGATATTTTTTTTATATATAAACAAGTTATAGTACATAGTTTAAGTATATAACCGAAAAATTCAAGTTTTGAGTTGAGTTACTTTTGAACTAGGTGTACGATATGTGTCAAACCATATTGAACTTAAGAAAACTTTTTGTTGAGTTTAATGAAATTGTTATTTGCTTGAGGAAAGTGCGAAAAGTTCGCACATTCCGTACGGAATCAGATATTTCATGTAATGCATTTAAGAGGGTTCTCGTTAATTTTTGGCAGAAACTTAAGCTAGCTCATTCACATTCTGGTTATGCTGGCTGTCGTTTATTTTATGGAGTTTTATATTTACAATACCTATTATACCTACATACAAAAAAGGGACAGTAAGCATAACTCTGATGATACGGTCACATGTATAAATTCGCCTTGGCAGTATGTTATTATTCGATTTTACTACTACTATTTTTTAAAACACTTTCACCAAGTTCAGTTAAAACTAACTATTACTCTAACTTTCAGTTAACAATAGTGGTATTCACACCGAGCTTGTTAGTTATTTAGTCGTTAATCGTTACTTTTTTACACGCATTTTGTTTTTGTATATTTAACGCCCTACCGGATTAACATTTAACAAATTAACGACACGGCACCCCTGATAAAATAGTTTTTAGTTGGTAACTTACAATCAGCTGTTGCAGTTTCTAAATAAATATATAATAAAAAAGTCATTTTTGATACATTTCTAAAAAAATATTTGTGTTTTGGCAATTTTCGTGAATAAAAAATTGTGTCAGAACAATAAATCTGCTGTTTTACTACGAAAGTTACCAGACTAACAAAGTTTTAAAAAGGGGGTCGTTCACAGTTGGTAAATTTACCAATTTAACAAACTACCGAGTAACAAATTAACAAGTTCGGTGTAAATACCACTAATATGTTTTTGACAGTTATAACTGGTAGTTTTATTATAATTGAACTTGGTGAAATTGAAATTTTCGAAATTTAAAAAAATTATATATAAAAAGTGTTAAAATTAATTTATACACTGTAAACTAATCAGTTTTGATTGATTTCAAGAACATGACCGAATATCTCTTAATTTTTTTTTTTCGTTATTTCTATTACGACTTTTTTAATAAATGTTTCCCAAAGAGTTTGGAAACAAAAAAAAAGTCGACAGCCTTTTTAGCAACTAATTTCTAAAACAGGTCCCGAACAATATAAGCTATGTACTTAGTTTTATCTAAAAATAGTTAATTTAAAGCATAAACTAACCAGTTTTAAATTAAACAAGTAAGAGTGGTATATTCGGTTATGCCGAATCTACCATTTTGCAATTAGAACAGAGAGTTATATAAATACCGTTCTTTAGATATAAAAAACCTTCTTTGTACCACGCCCACTTCTTAAATCCCATTCACATTTTGTACCTAGTTTGGAAACTGACTCTCCCTTCTCCAGATATAAAGAAATGTTTAATGTATGTGTATGGAAAGTACCACGCCCATTGATAACTAAGGTACATACTTGTACCTAATTTGGAAACTTGCTCTTTCCGTCTTCCATACATACAGAAAAATAGACGGACATCGTTAAATTAACTTCGCTGTACATGCATGTACATTTTTGTTATGTTGAAAAAAGCAAAAGAAGTCTAAAAAAAACAATTTACACATGACATATACATACTTAAATACCTTGTTACTTTCGGTGATGGGTATAAAAAAAACAACAAGGGATTTTATGGGAAGAAAAACCACTTAAATAAAAGAAACCCGCCACAATCGTACAAAAAATGTTGTCAAAAGTATGAAGGTTGCTAAAAACCGGACATAATCGCTAAAATTTAAAGAGTGACTAAAAACGAGATAAAAAGTAAAAAAAGAATTAATGAAAACCGAAACGTAGATATAACTTGAAATTTTCTAAATTATAAACAAAACAACATCAAAAAAGTCGGAGACAATCTGAAAGATTTAGAAAACGTTACAAACTCTATTTAAATCATTGAAAATGCCTTAAATCACGAGGCTCTTTTTAAATCACCTTTTTTATAGAATCCTCTGATTTTAAATAATTTCTAAAAATTCATTACTTTTTCAATGACCACATAATATAAAAATAACTAACCTTTTTGGCTGAATGCATATATGCGCACAAAAATGAAGCGGCACATACAGAAAATGAAAACATGCGTCTCTTAATATTATCTAAGATATTTTTAACATCAGCCGAAGACAAAGTTTCTTTTTCCCAAGCCACCAACACATGATAAAGAACACCAGGCAAGTTAAGACAAATTTCTTGCCAGGTGATATTACTAAAAAAAAACAAAAGAAAAACGAAATTAAACAAACGAAAAATTCGGTATAGAACAACTTACGTATTTTTCAATTGAGTCTCAGCTTTACTAAAACTTAGCAACAGCTCATCTACAATATTTTCATCACACAAAGCAATTATATTGTGATGATTTTTAGGTTTATTGCGTTCTACCATATAAATGCGTACCCATTTTTCAAAAAAACTATCACCATTTTCGGACAATAAAACCTAATAAATATCAATAAACATATATATACTGGTTTTTTGTTAACATAGAACTTATCAAACTTACATCCGATCCATATGTCTGTACTATTGAGGTTAACATCAGAAAAGAAACATCAAATAGAGTCGAACGTGTTAGAGAGGTTTTGCCAACTTCGCCGGGTATTTGTTTTGAATTTTCATTACATTGTATTAGACGTGAGACAAAGGTTTTCAAACGGCCTTCAACAGTAGCCACTGATAGTATTAAATCGAAACTATTTCCTGTTTAAAAAACAATTTATTAGGCTTTTATTATACAATTTTTATTTACTTTTTAACTTACCCACTAAAACTTGGCATAATACCCCTAATAAAGCTTCTTGCACTTTATTATAATCTGCACTCAATGTCTTTAATATACCTGATAATGGCACTTCAGCTCGGATTATAAAATTTATAATAGAAGGTATATGATTGCCTGCTTCTCGTTTTTGCAGCAGCATTGATACTTCCTCTCTTTGAGCAGCAAAATGTTTGACATGGGCATCATTTACCAAATGCTGTTTGGTCCAATCGTTTAATAAATACTCTATGATATTACAAGAACATTTAGAATCCATAAAGTCTAGTAAAAGATTATCTTCTAAAAGCATTTCTAAAGCTTCAACAACTTCGGGTATATAATCGGTAGGATTCTGATCTCCAGGAGCTAAAGATACGGTTGAAGGTTAAAACAGATTAGTTTTGCTCATGTTTGCACAAAATGAATATGAAAAGATGATAAAATATATCGAGTCCTAAGCGCGAAAATAACGTAAGCGACATAATTTTCAATTTTGGTTTTTTTTTAATAAATCACTTTATTAGCAGCACTTGCATCATGTCCTAAAATATCATGGTCACATAAGGTACCGTTACGATTTTAAAGCAAGAACAATTTTATCGTTAGCGACAAATTTCATACAAAATTTATATGAAATAAAATAAAAAAAACTCTCTCCTGTTAAATTTGATTTTTGGCGCTTACGTTGTTTTCGCGCTAAGGGCTCGATATGATAAATACTCACCCCGATTTAAAGCATGTAATTGCTTAATAATTTGTGGTACTTTAAAAAATGTAAATGCCCCCCACATGGTGTCATGGCTTGTTTCCACAACATTGCTGAGCGATACAAATCCCGCCCTTATAATTTCATAAAATAGACGAGTATTTGAAAATTTCTTAAGCCTTTGCAACATCTGCATTTCAGCAACATAATAAGAAGTATCGTTGCAAGGGTTTAGTAAAACTTCCACAGCTAATAGTGGTTGTACACAGTAAGCAGTTGGTTCGGGCAATTGTTTAACATCTAATATCTTCATTTCTAAATGGTGTACATCAATATAAGCCAACTGTTGCAAATATTTCTCAATGCCAGGATGTGAAGGAGTAAAGTTGGAATTTGTTAGCGAAGTTTTAATAGTGGCGTAGTTTTCTCGTATTTTGCTATAATATTCTAAATCTTCTTGACGACCCACATAGAGTATGGCCAATAGAAATTGATTTTTAACTAATTTCTCTATTACGGCACAACATTGTTCGAGCATGTACGATTGTTCAGCACTAAGTTCTCGATTTATTTCATAGTTAGTAGCGACCATAGCAAATATTTGCATTAACCAATTGACCAATGAAACAATTGCACCAGGCAATATAGATTCTTCGGTTTTTGTACTGATTTTTTTGCAAAAGAAATAGAAAAAAAAAATTTTAATATAGTTTTTTTTTTAAAGAGATTTAATAAAATTCTAGTATTTACCGACACGTTACACCATCTAATATGGAATTTAAAAAATCCAATAGTGATGTTATACAATAGATTCTTTCAAAATATTCATATTTTGAGATACGCCTTAACACCGCCGAATATGAAACCAAGTGAGCACAAAGAGAATGTTTTAAATAGTTTAAAACCAACTAAAAAAGAAGTAACATTTTAAAATATGTTGTAAAATATAAAAGTATCGGGTGTGTTTATAAAGAAAGATACCCTGGATTTTAAAAACGATTACAAATTAAATTTTTAACAACTTTTATTATTTATATAAGTTTTCATATTATTCGAATGTGTATCAATTAAGTCAAATTACAATCCTCAAAAGCTTTTATACTTTAATAGGCTTATTCCTTCAATATTTTGCAGGAATATTTTTCTATCGAATAATATGAAAATTTATATAATAAATGTTACTCATCATGAGAAATAAATTTCTAGATTCTGTTTTATTATTTATTTATTTATTAAATATCAACACAAAGTAAGCCTTCATGGCCAATAAATATGTAGTGTACAATTAATAACTATGTTTTAGAAAAGATATAACAAAAATAATATGAAGTAAATTAAAAAAAAAAAACAAAATATGTTAATATATAAATTGATTTGGCTCCCCAACCTATATACATATATTGTCGAAAATTATGGGCATATAAAATTATAAATAAAGAAGTTATTCCCATAGCCACAAGTTAACAAAAAAAGAAAATAAAACAATTATTAAAGGTCATAATTAAAGAAGTCAAGAAGCTTTTTCTTATAAGTATAATACGAGTAAGAAAAAAGCTTAAGATCATTTGGAAGTAGACTCCAGGCATGATGAATCCGTTTCATAAAAGATCGATAAAATACTGTATGATGTCCCAAGGGAACATAAATTTGAATATTCCGCATCGAGTTGGTGAATGAAAATTCGTTCACAAGTAATGCTGGTCTACCATTTTGTATGATCTTGTAGAAATGAAATAAAACACGTAGATCTAGATAGTTTCGAAAGCTACATTTAAAAAAACAGAATTAAGCACAGAAGTACGCTCATGTTCCCAAAGTTAGGTTAGATTAAATGAGCAGCCGTCACGACAACTCACTTGGGTCCTTATAGCGTCCCTTTGTGATACCCCTAGCCAGTTACAGGATTCAGCCGGTATCCACCAGACTATTCCTTAGAGGTTACTGCAGCCTCGAACCACCCCGACTCCCTGCAGAACAGGGAGATCGATTTCATGCCCGTAATTTTTGCAAATAGATATCTAGCTGTGTATAGATATCTATGGTGTAACGAATTTTTCATAATTTCAACACGTATGTTTAACCTACTGGTAAAACTGTAGTGTATTTTACACAATCGATTCTTGACAGTTAATTCAAAAAATTAATAAAAATACACATGTTGCCATATTTTTAAAGAAAACTTAAAGGAAAAAACACGTAGGCAAAATAAACGTTGAAATTACTAAAATATTTTTATCGGATAGGTAAAGATAACTTTTAGGTACGAACACGACCAGATATCTGTTTGTAGAAATTACGGGCATCAGTCCCACATTGGACAAATTGTCCAGACATGGCAATTCTGGTCTCCCAAAATGCCTAAACCTAATGCTCCCTAGCCCGGGGCATTGGCAGAGAAAGTGAAACACCGTCTCCTCCTCCTCCTCCTCATCATGACAACTCCTACAGTAGCCATTATACGCAAGACCCATCCTCCTAGCATGATTCCCTATCACCCAGTGACCCGCAATGACCAATATCACTGTTCTCATCCGGTTCCTACCGAGACCGAGTAGTATAGTCAGGCCAGACCGTCCGCAGTTTGGTTACCCAGGCATCCACTGTGCCCTGGTACCCATGTCAGCGTTACACTGGAATGTTTCGCGATCTCATTTAGAGACATCCGGCATTGCACTGTTAACATAGATGTCGTAAAGACACCAGCCAGAGCTGCAATGGCAGCCTTGCTGTCCGTAAATATACATATATCCCTCGATATACGATAGTACTTCAGCCAGTTTGCCGCCCGCTTTATGGCAGAGATTTCCGCCTGCAGCACACTACTGCCATCTGGCAGCTTAAAAGAGACCCTAATGTCCAATTCCTCGATGATGAAACCTCCACCCACTCTATTGCCCATCCTGGAACCATCGGTGTAGACCCGTAGGGCCGGTTCCAGAGATCGCGTATTATCGAGCAGCTCATCATCATTACCATGATGAACTGTGAACAGAGCACCGAAAAATGGTTCCGGAGTGCAATAGTCCAGCTCCGCCAGGTCATATGATGCGTTAAGCATGACCCTGGCATGACCATAGTTCCGCGTAGAACATATATTACATCGTAAACACCCACCTCCCTCATTGACCCCAAGATGGAGTTGGGTCTGACATTGTTGAAAGCTCCCTCAATGTCCAGAAAGGCCACAAGTGAGTATTCCCGAAATTCAAGGGATTTCTCAATGTAGCCGACCAGTGAGTGATGCGCCGTCTCTACAGACTTGCCCTTGATGTAGGCATGCTGCGATGAAGAGAGCAAATGTCTAGGAATAGACATCCTCAGATGAATATCAATGACCCTTTCAAGGGTCTTGAGAAGAAATGACGACAGGCTGATTAGCCTGTAGTCCTTAGGCCTGGTGTGGGGTGCTTTACCTCCCTTTGGAATGAAAACAACCCTACATCTAGTCCATCGGTTGGGAACGTACGAGAATCTAATACATTCCGTATTAATAGCGGACAGCCAAGGAATCAGAAGCCCCGCATTCTTTTTAAGGTCGGCCGGAATAATACCGTCCGGACCAGGAGCCTTAAAGGAGTCAAATCTCCTTATCGCCCAATTGAGCCTATCATTGCACAGAGAAATGGACACGGGTCCAGGCTCTGATAAGCAATTGATCTTCCGTGGTGTTGGAAGGGAATTGCCAGGAAAGTGTGGTCAATTAACACCCCCAGCGTCTCCTGACTATTCGTAGTCCAGCCACCATCAGCTTTCTGAATGTAGCTAGGGACAGCCGGGCAGAAGGCCATTATTTTGTGCAATCGGTTTGTCTCAGAGGAGCTTTTCACTCCGCTGCAGAAGTTCCTCCAGGCATTCCGATTCGCCGTTCCCATGTTCCAAAACTTTCACACCAAATACATAACGAACCACTTTTCTAACTGTCAATTCAATAATCCTCAAACCATAGGACCACGTAGCAGAATATACTTAAAGACAATAGTTAATTTGAGACATGATAAGTGAAAAGGCCAGTCGATTTCTCACATGCCTAGGTGTATAATCTCTTAACGAATAAAGCCTTCTCAAAATAAGACAAGTTTTATATGCAATAAAGTTTATGTGTTCATTAGAATTTAGTTTAGAATCAAAAATAACACCAATGCATTTGAGAAATTCAACAAAAACTATTGACTGTCCATTAATAAATATCCTGAATAAGGAGACACTCCGTACATTCAATTAGACACAAATTCATCTCCAATTTAGATATCAGCAAAGACAAAAGGCTCACAACTATCATTCTCAAGTAATGACACACAGTCATTCACGTAGGTAAAAAAAAAATTTTGGACCTAGTACGGAGCCCTGCGGTACAACAGAGGTGACATGACTAGTACATACTGAAAGCGATAAGATAAATAAGAGTATACTAGTTTACATGCCATTTTCGAGAAATTAAAAAATCTCCTGAGTTTAAAAATGAGAATGGAATGGTTAATACGATCAAAAGCCTTACTAAGGTCCAAAGAAAATAAAGTGCAATGCTTGTTACTATATAATTTTCTTCTAATTGACTCCGTAAGGGATAAGAGTAGTGAGGTAGTGCTAAGGTTACGTTTAAAATGAGTCTTCATTATATTCTCAATTATCTTAGACATTACCGGCAAGATGCATATTTGTCGAAAGTTATCCCTTTCAAAATGTTCATTCTTAGGAATATGTACGATTCTGCCAAGTTTCCAAGAAACAGGAAACTTTGAACAAGTTAAAATAGTATTTACAAGATGAAGAAGAATAGAAGATATAAGAGGAAATATAATCTTATTAAATTTTATAGGAATTTTATCATGTTCCGTTGAATTTGATCGAATATAATTCAAAGCAATAAAAAGATCGTACTCAGTAACCGGGATAAAAGAAAATAAGTCAGCAATATCATCAAAACCATTCAAATCAACCTCGTCACCATCATTTGGGCTAAGATTCAACATCCAATTCATTTCCCCCGAACTCACCCAAACCAACCAAACCCAACCTACGCACTCTATTCCACAATTGACCATTATCAGTCACATTGATTCACAGATTTAGTCCTGTTGCTTAACCTGCAGTAAATCCTCCAATTCTCACCAGTACGATCCCGAAGATATGCTCTATAGGCAAGATACTTTTGAGATCTTGCCTGCAAAATATCCCTAGAACTCATCCAAATAAAATTATTTGTTCTAGGTACAATTCTTGATGTCGGAACTAAATTGTGAAGGCCATTCACTAAACTGTCTGAAGCAGACAATTGAAAATCAACATCATTCGTACTAAAAATAGGAGATATATCAAATTGTTCAAAATACTCATACTTATTTATGTACATATATACTTATTAGGTAAAATTTTCAAAGACAAAATGGTTTGTAAACCTTGGGTGAGTTCCCAAACGTGATTTGCCAAGCAACTTTCTTTTTTATCTATTCTACAACGCAACCGTGTAGAGTTTTACAATCTTATCTGTCCCAAAGTGCATCGTTAAAGTCTATAAAACATTTCCACTTTGGCTGCAATTTTTTTATGTTTTGGAACTCAGCCCTTATTTTATGAAATGAATGATCAAAATTTAAAGCTTTTCACCTAAAAACAGAGCAACTTATACTATAGATAATACTTACAGGGTTTGCTGTGGAACCAATCAAAGCCTGCTGTAGTATACAATCCGAAAGGTTATAAACATCACCACTGACACCTCTTGGTAGAACCTGAAAATTTAAATCAATTTTATTTTATTATACAATAAATTTAAAAAAATCAGTTGTGTACGTAAAAATAATTTTCATTACTGCAAAGACAAATACATTGAAAAATTAATCAGTATATTTTTATATTAAAAAAATATTTTTAATTTAATTTGTCTATATTTTATAAAGTTCAAGATCCATCTCTTAAACACTACTTAAAACCGTCATGAAATTAATGTTCAATTCAATAACGCGCACCAGTTTTTTACAAAATTTTTTTCAATTTCATAAAATACAATCTGCAACAGTTGCTTATCAATTCAAGGTCAACAAACCAATTTATTATCCAAATCGCCAAATCGAAATGCAACGTATAGAAGAACAACAAAAGTCTCAATTGGTTGCTGAGCCAGAGGAGCATAAGCAGTTGCCTAAAGATTTCTACTATAAAGTTTTAGGTGTTCCTAAGACGGCTTCACTGCAACAAATCAAAGCTGCCTATTACGCTTTAGCAAAACGCTATCATCCGGATTTGGTGAATACAGGAAATGCACCTCAACAAATTTCAAAACGTTTTCAGGAAATATCAAATGCTTATAACATTCTAACTGATGAATCAACACGTTTGGAATATGACGAAAAAGGAGTGATTAAAAATGAAGAGTCTTTCTTCAATAGAGTTTCCAAGTCTGGCAATAAACTATTGAATACAACGACAAATAAATTAAAAGAATTTATGGGATTTCACGATACGAATAATCTATTGGCAACAGCAAAAAGTGAAAGTAAGAAATTATTATTGCTTAATAATTTGACCAGTTTGTACTAATTTCCGCTTTTTAGCTATACCACCTGCTCAATTAAACAGCAATGTTGAACAAAAGCTCGATGTAACATTTATTGAGTCCGTACATGGTGTAAAAAGAAATTTAGAACTAACTTATTTAAAAAAATGTCCTTCCTGCAATGGCAAGTCTCAACGTATGGCCAGTCGTTTAAACCTTGAACAGTGTCGCAAATGTAACGGAAGTGGTCAATTATCCAAAAAGACTGCCACTTATACCTCACTGACAGTTTGCGATCAATGTCATGGCAAACGATACACTAATCGTAGTCAATGCGAATTATGTGACAGTCGTGGTTTTGTACAAGAGTCCACTAGAGTTATCGTACATGTACCGGCTGGTGTCAAAACAGGAGATGTTATATCAGTCGAAAATCCTAATACAAATCAAAGAATAAACTATCGTTTACAAGTAAAAGAATCTGAATATTATAAACGTATCGGTAATGATGTGTTAACCGAGAGATATTTAAATCTCAGCGAAGCTATTTTGGGAGGTACAATTAAAGTTCGTGGCATTTATGACACGTTTGAGGTAAAAGTTAAGCCTGGAACCGAGTCACATACAAAAATAACTATTAAAGGTAGAGGTATTAAAGGCAGAGATAATGTAGGTGATCACATAGTAACCATTAAAGTGCGCATACCAAGCCAATTAACCATGAAGCAGAGACAACTGATTTTAGCCTTGGCTAAAACAGAAGAACAAACCTTTGAGCGTGGCTTTTAGGAAATTTGTTAGGAAATTTTATTTGTAAAATTAAATAAAAAAATCATAACACAAGATTATACAAAATTTATGTTTTAACATCTCCAACAACAATTTATCAAAATGCCGTTGTGATATAAATATTAAGATTAATAAATTCATTTTAATATAAAATTTTCTTCCTTACGTTTTTGATATTAATGCCCCACTGTGAGTCGGACCAACGCTCACGCCATGCTACATGTATCAGTTTCAGGATTTTATTTTCCTTCATATTTGTTTTAACTTATTTATATTGTTTAATTATATTTTTTTTTAATTATTAAAACATTTTGTACGGAAAGAAATATTTTTTCAATAGCCCACATAAAAACAAACTATAAACAAAGTTTTGACACTTGCTGCAGGAAATTTTTTTTATTTGTAACAGAGTTGCATATTACTGTACTAAAAATAACAAATAGTACGTTTTTTTCCAAAAAGTACGTTTATAACACTAATGCCTAATTTTCAGGATAGTAATTAACAGTCAATCCCACGATGTCACACGTTAACGTTCTCATAGAAAATTACATTTAAAACACAAACAATTTCTAAAATTTGTTAGGATAAGTTTGCTTATTGTGTACGTACGTAAGAAGACTACTGGTCATTTTACTAGTTGTATGACCGGTAGAGTTGACCGATATATTGGTTAAACTAGTTTATTAAGAGCAAAATGAAAAACGAACCGAAACTCTTGTGTACATGTGATTTTGCCTATCTTTTTAACTAATTAATTCTACTCGACTGCGAAACATATATCTGTACTACTTACTCTGCTGCTTTTTATTAGTCAATGATAACCTAAATAACGGTTAACGCTAACTAGTTAGGCTAACGTAAAAATTAGTTAGCACAAACTAGTTATTCATAACGTAAATATTGGTTAGTACTAACCTTTATAAAATAATCAGCCTTATTTCGGTTCTCGATGTCGAAAACGACTCAGTAGTAGATTAAAGTAAATTAAATTAAAGTTCTTTAATCTACTACAAAATTCGACTTACTGTGTTACCGACAACGAGAACCGTAATAAGGCTGAATACTTTTTGTTTTTAATTTTCATTTAAAATTTATTTTTTTTTTTAGATTTATAATCGGATTTCATTAATACATCACAGTCAGGAAATAAAATTTCAGAAAAAAAAAATACCACGTACCATTTTTTCTGTGGCTGCTCTATAACGTTCCACTTCTTGCAAGAGTCTGGAAATGTCAATTAATCATAGATCTTAACCCTCTAACAGATAAGGATGCCTCAAGGCAGCTATCCGTTTTTTCCTATTGTGATACTACTGAAAATTTTTTTCAATGAACCGTTGTTACTTTCGATCACTTACTATTCAATTTACCGTTAAATTTTTGGTTGAATGCAATAGCACAAGTTTTGTGTGTTTTATTCACATTTCATTGCAGGAAATCAGTGTCAATAGAAAAAAAAATATTTAAAAAAATATATAATTTTTGTGAAGTAAAAAAACAGACTTCAAATTAAAAGAATACAATCAGCCTTATTTCGGTTCTCGATGTCGAAAACGACTCAGTAGTAGATTAAAGTAAATTAAATTAAAGTTCTTTAATCTACTACAAAATTCGACTTACTGTGTTACCGACAACGAGAACCGTAATAAGGCTGAATATATAATTTTTGATAAGCAGTTTATATATAATTGTTTAAATTAAACCAAAAATTTTCATCAAAATAATAATCAGCCTTATTACGGTTCTCGTTGTCGGTAACACAGTAAGTCGAATTTTGTAGTAGATTAAAGAACTTTAATTTAATTTACTTTAATCTACTACTGAGTCGTTTTCGACATCGAGAACCGAAATAAGGCTGAATGTTGTTTTTTCTAAATGAAAAAATATTATAGCAGCCTCAGGGCACTCTTGCCCGTTTATGGCAATTATTGTGTCCTAAATAATTTTTACAGTTATATAAATAAATTTTTTGTATTGTGGGATTTACTTTAAAAAAATAAAAATCCAGATATATTTCCCAGAAAAAAGAAATTAAATCTTTCTGAATTGACTGATAGCATGTTCGGAAAGACGATCGGTTTGCCATCCTTTGTTAGAAATCGAAAATCCACAGACAACGACATCTGGAATCGTTAGAAAAGCCAAACATCCAACCGAAGACGACCGATTTAGGGTTAAAACCTTTTTCCAATCTGGCCAGGTAAAGAAAATGGCAAAAGAAAATTCAAAAAATCTCAAACACAATGTAAATGCCAGAAGTGTGATGTACATTTAGGTTATTCAGATACTAAAAACCGTTTTTTACATATCTTTAACAATAACAGTATAAATTTTTCCTTTTTTCCTAAAAAATAATAATTTTTTGAATAAAACTCATTTGATTCATAAAACTCTACCTGTACATAATTTTTATCGTAAACAGTCAAGGATGCCCTGTTTTTCAACTTCAGCCTTTAATTTATTTGTTTTTGGAAAAATATTATTTAAAAAAAAATTTACAATAGGTTGCCATTAAAATTTAGCTCTTGCCTGTTAGAGGGTTAAAAAGACATTTTATTTTGTAAACAATTTGTGTGCAAAAAATTAAATACATACTTGAAAAGCCATCAGGATTTTTTATAATAGTTTTTGTTCCTTTATTATCACCACCAAATCTTAAACGATTATCCTGGCCAAAGCCACCTACCGAATGACCGCTACCTGTTGAACGAACACAAAAGTCTGGTGAAAACATAATACTGGCCACCGAAAAAAATAGCAAACTCCATCTTAAGCCTTCCACTTTTCTCACTTATGAGTTGTTTTTTCCGTGGACCCCTGCTGTTATATCCGCTTTCCCGTTATGCGTTTTGAACTGTTTTTGGGTGAGCATGTTTATTCAAAGAATTAGCGATATCATCCACTATTTTGGTTGCGTTTACTCTGGGATTTTTCTTCACTTTTCGTGGGTCATGGCTAGGATCTCGATTAGAAAGTGTTTTTTGTAGGCCGATGAATAATAGTTAATTCAACAATTTTCCTATTTCTCGATAGGATTTTCCCTCTTAAAAATGTTTATTTATGTAAGATCTTACGCCGAAATCTATCTATTTTCCTTTACCCATAGTCTGCGTTACATTTTAATAACGAAAACATAAAAGGAAGAAATGGTAATTAATTCGATTAACTTCAATGTGTGTTTAAACTTTTGTCTTCGGTATTTTTTTGTTTATTTTTTTAAATTACCGTTATGTATTAAATTAAGCCAATATATTTTTTTTAATTTTATATCATCAACGAAGGGAAACAAAACTGTATACCACAAATTTTCGGAAAAACTTTAGTTTTCCTAAAACTACAAATTTAAGTGTGTATTTAGACTTTAGTCTCTGACTGTATCTTAAATATTAAGGGTTTTCATGATATCGCTTAAAAGTCTCTCAATCTGTGCAAACTGTGCATTTTTACGCCCTCAAAAATTTTATGAGAATTCATTTATACAAACTTCGTAAACTTGCCCCACAATTATAACTCGTAAATTTGCACTGATCAATTGCGCATACAAACAGACATTTTTAATGCTTAACGTCATTTTCAACGAAAAATTTAAGTGTTAACAAATCACAACTAATAAATTCTTGGAATAAATTAAGCAAATTAGTCTTTTAGATTTTTTATATACATTTTAACAAAATAATTTCAACTTTTATTTTTAAATATTTTGTTATATTAAATATAAAAAATATAATTTTGTATTTACGTTTGTTACAAACTGACATTAATTTTATAATATTAAAAAATATTTGAAAATTGGATTTATAAAACTAGTCTCGTAACTTTGTTCTCTTGTTTGTAAATTTTATATCAAATTTATAATTAATACTATTAATTACTGTTTCAAACTTGTTCTATTTGATATATTTTGTGAATCATATAAATCAATTTATTTTTGAAAAATCTTTAAAATTCCTATTTGTATATTCAAATATATAAATATATAGTATATGTACTACTGGAAATAACCATAATTTAGAACATTTTACTTATATTCAAGTTTATAGAAACAATAAAACTACTTTTTTGTAATTTTTCAGTTATTTTCTTAAATGGATTTACTTATCTTTACTACTCTTAAAATCAAAATTAATTGAAAATCTCAATCGATTAAATATTCATTTAATTATGACTTCAGTACATGGCCGTTTCTTACTGCCCGTTTATACCAGAGATAAATATTGCGACATATATTGCAGTCAATGTTAAAATTATGTTATCTCTAATAAAGACGGCAATTTTTTGTACATATTTATTCCCGGCAATTTATGTTGCAATAATTGTAAAGCCTTGTTCGCACGGTGCTTTGGATTACTTCGCTCTCCGTTTTAATTACTTATTTGAATTACCATGTTCGCAAGGCATATTCCTAATCGGGTTCGACAGTTTTTCTTGTTCTTCTTTTTATTGATTTTGTTTATTGCTAAATTTTATTGTTTTTTTCGGTAACTTGTATTAAGAATGAAAAGAAAAAGTAAGTAAAAAATATTATTTCAAAGAAATACAAACATACATTTTTTTTATTTTCCCAGTAAATAGAATATTTTGTTTGTTTTTTTTTAGTGCTTTGACAGCTGGTGATGGAAAAAAACCGATAAAAATTAGAGATCACATTGATTTTAAAGTAATCCACAGGGTAATAAAAATTGAATTACGTACAAATGAGATAATCCGCTCTCAAAATTTTGTATGGCGAATTATGTAATTTGGATCATAATAAGGCTGTGAATTACGAATGAGAGAGCGAATTACGAAAAAACGCTGTCGTGCGAACATGGTATTAGTCCATTTCTGTTGACAATTATTGCTTACATAAAACGTCAAATTTGGTTGTCAATTGAAAAAAATAAGCAAAAAAGAAGAAAAATAGAAGCAAATTAAAAAAATTAAGTTTGTGAAATTGTAGAAAATTATAATTGTAGTAAAAGAATTAAATAAACACTAAAATAAAATTGCAAAAATTATTTTTATTAATACAATTTTTTTCTTACTGGTGTCTTTATTACATATTTAAATTTGTTTGATCTTGAGTTCCTTTTTATATAAAAATATAACATATGGCAATAAATGAAATTAAATAAAAATATAAAATCTGTTACCACTGAACGCAGAAAATCGTATATACACAGTCACGATGTACGCGATAACACCTCCATTTAAATAATATGTTAAAAATTTAAAAAAACGTAAATTGCAAGTCTATCAAGAAAAACATATTCATACGTATGTATGTATGTATGTATAATTATTAAAAAAAAAGTAACCAAATTGAAAAAAATATTCACATCTCCACATTGAAAAAAAAATAACCAATTTTGGATAGAAATAACCAATTTTGGTTAGAAGTAACCAATTTTGGTTAGAAATAACCAAAAACTACGTTTAAAACCGTAGTGTTAACATAGTATTAAACGCGCTTACATAGCGTCTTTACCTGACAATTTTTTGTCATACCAAACGTCAAACTTCATATTAAAAAAACGCTGACAAAAATTTTCGAGTTTTTTTTATATAGACTTTGACGTTTGGTATGACAAAAAATTGTCAGTTGAAGACGCTATGTTAAGAACCCAATACCATGTTCACACGGACAGCAATATTCATGTTTCGCTCTCTTATTTCTGTTTCGCGCCCCAAACATGATTGAAATTACTTGTTTCCCCATACAAAATTTTGTGAGCGAATCCGGTCGTTTCATTTTAAAACAGGGAGCTAAACAGAAAAAATGTACTATTATCTCCAATTTTGATAACGCTTATCGTTAGTTTATCTGAACTAGCTCTCAAAAAAAAAATCAAAACAAAGAAAAAAACAAAGTAAAAATTGATGTTTAATAAAATAAAGTGGTAATTATAACGTAATAATATTAATAAAAGTATTAAATAATATATTTTTAAGTTTTATTTACTATTTTATCTATTTAAAAAAAAAATAACACTAACAACACAAAAAAGTGTCAAAATGAAACAAGAATGAATCGTATGAACAGCATGCTTGGCAAACTAGTTTCAGAGAGCGAAACGAGTGGTTTATATCGTCGTATGAACATAGCACAAGTGTGAACATAGCATTAGATTTTTTTTTTGCCTTTGCGTGTAAAAACCAGAACGATTTTATACTGGGAACCCTGACGAGTGGAAATGTCAACACTACAATAACTTGAATTGTTATTGGTTTTTAATTCATTCTGCTTTCAACAGTTCTTCTAACCATATTTAAACAATAATAGTAAAGTATAAGAATAATTTTTTGGAAATATTTAATTAAATTAGTTCTATATAAAAATGTTAAGCAGCGTGTAACTGCTAAAGTAAACATATAAAATTAAAAAAAAGACACCAGAAACAACAACGAACAAAAGACAACATATTTTTGTCCGACTTGTTTTGATTATTTTATATTGTATGTAAAGAGTTGCCAAATTTATATTAGCCTAATAAAACTATTTAAAAAGAAACCAATTAAAAACGTTCATATTATAAAAGTTTATATTATACACAATTCATAAGGATTTCCTCAAACAGTTTTTTTAATTTTAATTTATTCAAATTATAAATTTTATAAAAAAATGCTTCATTCCGAAAATCGTTCAAATTTTTTTTTCTTCGCATTGGCTACTCTTTGCTACTTTTGATTCTCTTTGTTGAAGTGAGTTTTGATTTTTTTACGTCTTGTTGCTTTTGTTTGTTGGTTTTATTTCTTATTTAGCTTTTGTTGTTGCAATTGCTACTAAAGTTGAAAAAACATAAAAATAAATATATTAACTGCGCCTTTATAAAAAAAGATTTAAAATAAAGATTTATTAATTAGTTATTTATGTTCAAAAGTGTGGAAAATAATTTAGGAGAGTTTAACATATTAAGGATTCTTTGTGATTGTGAAATTTACACTCGTTTTATTTTTATTGGTGGGGTAAGTATCTGGAGGATGAACTAAGACGTCTTTTTATATGTATGCACTATAGGTATATAAGGAATTTATCAGTTCCATTATTTATTTACTATTTTGTTGTTTTTTATATGTAACAATTGTTAATTTTTATTGTGAAAATTAGTATCTGAAATTGTTTAATATACAAAATATGTAGATACATAAACATAGATTTACTTTCTATATAGGTATTTTGCATTTTAAACTTTTTTTGTTAAAAAATTATGTTCTTAAAAATAGTAAGGGCATTTAATCGTAGAAGGGGGTGTTGTCTCAAATATAGAAGTATAAATTGGTATTGTTTCTGCAACATACACTTGAATGAATTAACTACTAGTCTTCCAAAGTAAATAAAAGTCATTCTTTTTTTTAATAGATTTGCTTTTGTAAACCAAGATTTGAATATTAATTAGTTTTTTATTAACATGCTATAAAAAACCTGAAAACAATTACTGCGAATAAGTATCTAATTAACAGGAGCATTTTTGGAATATTAAGGATACAAAACAGATAATATGGTTGGCTTAAGGACAGACAACTCTGTTTCTAGCAGAGTTTTTATAATAAACTTGCAGGTAACCCCTTATTAAAATTGGCTGAAGTGCACTTTACGGGGCGTACGAAAAAAAAATATAAAAAATATGCCACCCGATCCAGAATTAAAAAAAAAAAATACCAAAATTAATATTTAAGGGGGCTGAGGCCCGTGGGGACCCCTGGGTCCAAAAAACCGCCCCGCCCACTGAATGGTATGTGTGGGTACTCAAATTAAAGGTAATTGTGCAACAAAAACGAAAATAATAAAATTTTTGGTGAGCGGCACTTCAAGGGCCCTCTGGGGCAAAAAAAGTTTCCCCCCCATAACACTTATGTATATCTGTGTGGGTACTCAAATAAAAGGTAATTTGCTCACGATTGCCAATATGTATTTTGTTTTTGTATTCGTTTAATATTTTCCACTCTAGGTTAATTTATGTATCTTTTATAGGTATGCAGAGAAGTTTTAGTTAGCGAAGCCGGTCTTTGTTATACCATAGAGGAAAAAATCCTTTTGCCCGGCCGAAGGCCGGCTATACAGAGAAGCTTTAGTTAGCGAAGCCGGTCTCTGTTATACCATAGAGGAGAAAATCCTTGCGCCCGGCCGAAGGCCGGCTACACAGAAAAGCTTTAGTTAGCGAAGCCGGTCTTTGTTATACCATAGAGGAGAAAATCCTTGCGCCCGGCCAAAGGCCGGCTATACAGAAAATCTTTAGTTAGCGAAGCCGGTCTTTGTTATACCATAGAGGAGAAAATCCTTGCGCCCGGCCGAAGGCCGGCTATACAGAAAAGCTTTAGTTACAAAAAAATAAAAAAATCCCGCGATTTTTATACAACATTAAAAAAGCCAAATAAAAACAAAATATTTACAATCGTGAGCAAAATACCTTTCATTCGAGTACCCACACATAGTTATAAGGGTGCGAGGGGCAATTTTTTTACCCCCCAGAGGGACCCAGAAGTCCCGCTCGACCTAAATTTTATTAATTTCGTATTTTTTACACAATTGCCTTTAATTTGAGTACCCACACATACCACTAAGTGGGCGGGCCGCTTTTTTTGATCCATGGGGTCCCAGGGGCCTCAGCCCCCTTAAATTTTAATTTTGGTTTTTTTCTTTTTTTATTCCAGAGGGGGTGCAATTTTTTTTTTTTTTTTTTTTCGTACGCCCCGTAAAGTGCACTTTTGCCTTAAAATTTGGCATTAAAGTCATTTAAACTGAAAAAGAGGGATGTATAATTTTTTAAAACTGTGTTTTGGTTTTCTGGGACAATACTTTTTAGAAAAATAGTTTTTGGGTTTAAGGACTTAAGCTTCGTACAGACGGTGGTCAGATCTTACAATGTTGTCATTTTTCTGACAATTGTGCCGTTGTCAGATGCATTAGTTTTACACATCTGCCAAATGAAAATGAGCTGACAATGTTCATACCGTTGCAAGACATTTTTAGGCAATCTTAATGACAACATTGTAATTTCTGACCACCGTCTGTACGAAGCTTTAGAAATGAACTGATAATTTTCTTTCCGTAAGACAAAGACTATTGTTGGTATTTGGTAATACTTACATACCTGATTTATAAATTGTTGTTGGTAAAGTTCGTTGATCGACGTGTTTGGGTATTTGGATTGGTAGATAGAATGCCGCTAGTCATATTAGTTCAAAAGTTGTTGGTATATTACAAAGGCTATACTGTTATGCTAGGGGAAATGTCAGTAAAATTCAATTACTGCCTTTTTTAAATTTTTATGCCAATAAATTTATTTAATAATTTTCTACTTATTAATTATTTTTACACTTAACTGCCTTTTTCCTAAGCACGGCAATATATACTGTTGGTGTTTATTTTCCCCATTATGCTAAATTCGTTTTAGCACACACATTTTTGATTTCGCTTATTCTTGATAACTTTGAAGTTGCCACAGGTCTTTTATCATACACAATTTCTACATTAAATAGAAGAGTTAATATCATAGTACGTTATGTTTATAATATTCATGCACATATGGGCATTTCCTGGAGTCAAGAACGTATGTTCGTACGCTTTTAATGAACAAATAATATAGAAAACAAAACTTTTCATAGCATTTTTTTTTGCATTTTCCCATAAATATCTTCAAATTTTCTTAAGAAAACACTTAATACTTAATTAACCATTTATTTTAATGGAGAGATTATGAAGAAAGAGTGTAAACATAACATATTTTTTGCATGTAAAATATTTATATAAAAATGTCTTTAGAAGTAGCTTCAAATTCTATTATAAAATCAGAGACTTTCTTTATAATAATAAACAAAAACAATAAAAGACGATGATTATCAACATTTTATTTTTCCATCCTGGTTGACCATTCTGAGGAAATGCCCATACGCATATTTCTGAATTCCTATGTGAAATATTTTTTTAATTGTTGTAAACAATCTGGAGTATTATATATATATATTGATTCCTATGGTTCCAAGTTGGAACAAAGGGCCGTTGAGTATTAGTAAATGTACATAAATTATTAATTTTTAGTAAATAATATTTAGTATATTCAGGATAATAGGTTTTTAATATAAACTAGCTTAACCTGGTGCGCTTCGCTACTCTCTTTGAAACAAAATTTATCGTCGCAACAAATTTGCAAAATTTTACGCTACCTTTCCACAAATATACAAAAATCGGTTTTATAACATATGTCGTATATTAATGTACAAGCTTTTTCTATCGAATCTGGAAGCTTTTCTTGTTTCTGTTCTCTACAAGTAAAACACATTTGAAACAAAAATGGTAAAAACTTGTAGTTTTGAGAAACAGGGCTTAGATATACAAAAATCTCTTTGTATCTGTATCTGAGAGTGAAAACCGCTTTTGAAATTTTTAAATAAATAAATAAATAGTAAAATTTCTGAATTAGCTTTCTATGACTACATAAAAAAACTATAAAACCAATATCAAACTTTACAATAGCACACGGTTTAAGACAAAAACGGACTGTATAATGGACGTGTAATACCAAACTTGATTATATTTTGCTACTTACATGTAGATGCATATGTATGTAAAGGGTGGTTAAATTTCAAGGGCCGATGTTGATTTTGAATAAAACACAAACTATTTAGGAAATTATTGTAATTTTATTTTATTATGATATATTGGTATTACTCAATTATGTATGGAACAAAATATCGGCCAAATGGGCGCCGCGACCACGGCGGCACACCTCCATCCGATGGTCCAAATTTTCGATGACCCTGAGGCATAATGGAGGTTCTATGCCGTTAATGTGCCGAATTATCTCATCCTTTAGCTCTTGAATTGTTGCTGGCTTATCGACGTACACCTTTTCTTTCAAATAACCCCAAAGAAAAAAGTCCAACGGTGTCAAATCACATGATCTTGGCGGCCAATTGACATCGCCATTACGTGAGATAACACGGCCATTGAATTTGTTGCGCAAAAGAGCCATTGTTTCGTTAGCTGTGTGGCAAGTGGCACCGTCCTGCTGAAGATGATTTTCTTCGAAATTTATCATCCATTTTCATAATAAGTCTGGATAACTTTAACACGTTGTTGGATTGTGTATCTCTCCATGGTTCAAATTGAGTAAGTCTGAAATAGAGAAATGTCAAATAAAATTCGGAAAAAAACTTGGCGTTTAGGTGTGGTTCACATTCAACATCGGCCCTTACAATTTAACCACCCATTACATACATACTTATGTATGTATGCCTTACGAAAAAATTTTAAAAATTAGTACCTACACGATCCTTTATGCAAACCATGGAATAATCGGCGCAGTTGTGTAAGATTAAAGTAACATACAACCTGTCTTCTTTAATAAATTAAAAAAACGACTAAGGCGCTAACGACAGCGCCTTACATAATAAGGCCGACTAAGTACACAAACCTATTTATTATAAACTTAAAATGATCGAAAAAAATAGTTTATAAGATATCTTCTATATATATAAAAAAAGTGGCGTAAGTTACTACGTTTATAACTAAAGAACGGCTGGACCGATTTCGATGACTCGTACCAATTCGGAATGGTCTCTGACCAAGTAAGAAGATAGGATAGATCTAAAATAGGTGGCGCCATTGAAAATTACTCAGTATGAATTAAATCGTAAACTCTGCATTTGACGATGCTAGCAAAGTTGTTGAGCATGAGCCGACGAAGGTTTATAAGTTGATATGACCAATTTCAGACAGGTGGCGCCACTAAAAATGACTCGAAATGAGTTAAATCATAAACTTAAGAAAATCCCGAGCAGCGCCGGGACCAAACAGCTAGTTTAAATTATAAAAAAAAGGTTTAGATAAACTTAACGATTTTTATAAAATATGCTTTAATATTTTAATAATCAATTTTCAAATCTTCCAGATTAATTAATACAACAGGCAATATATAACTTTAGGAAAATTATTCAAATATCACGGTTGAAGTCGTCCAAATGATGAGTCTTTTGTTTCGACCGGACATGGATGCTGGTGAAGTTTTTGTAAATTTTAATCAAAATGTGACGTAAGTATTGTTTTATTGTATTTTATATTTTAATTTTACTTTATGTAAACCTTTTTTATTAAAAAAATATCAAATACAGGTCTCTAGCTGTTGGCACTAAATCTGGTTATAGTTTATATAGTTTGGGCTCTGTAGATAATACCCTAGATAAAATCTATACATGTCCCACTGAGGAAATATTTTTAATCGAACGGTTATTTGAGAGTTCATTGGTTGCCATTGTGGCCCAAAGAGCTCCTAGAAAATTAAAGGTAATTTTTACAAAAACATTGATGTATCTTCAAGAGTTTAATTTTTGCTTACTATTTTATTTAATCAATTTCAGGTCTGTCATTTTAAGAAACAAAGTGAAATATGTAATTACTCGTATTCAAATTCAATATTGGCTGTTAAATTAAACCGTGAACGTTTAATTGTTTGTTTGGAAGAGAGTCTATACATTCATAATATACAAGATATGAAGGTTGTACACACTATACGCGATACACCTTGTAATTCTGCTGGTTTATGTGCTTTGAGCTCCTCTTCGGATCATTGTTATTTAGCCTATCCGGGTAGTGTGACAGCAGGCGAAGTTCAAATATTCGATGCCATTAATTTACATGCAAAAACTATGATACCAGCTCATGATAGCCCATTGGCCGCTTTGGCATTTAGTCCATCGGGCACGGAAATTGCCACTGCTAGTGAGCGTGGTACTGTTATACGGGTTTTCTCTTCCTTAGATGGTACTAAATTGTTTGAATTAAGGCGTGGTTTGAAACGTTGTGTCTCCATAGCTTCTTTGTCGTTTAGCACTTGTGCTGAATATTTGGTCTCCAGCTCGAATACTGAAACCGTGCATATATTCCGTTTGGATCGTGCTGCTAATGAAAGTCACGATACTAAACAGAGTTCAGACGATTGGATGGGGTAAGTAGTAGTAAATTTGGGTAAATATTAAAAACATTTTGTCCTTTGGTTTTGGGTTCAAAATATAAAGTTGCTTTATTAATATTTACTTTTGGTATATGTAAATATTTTTTGTTATTAAATTTTTTGTACATTTAATTAAACATTCATTTTATTATGATCATGCTTTATTTTAATTTAATTTTTATTTTACAATTTTCTTTTCTACTTTTTCCATACATGTACCCAAAAATCTTTGTATGTTCACTACTACCACTTTGTATCTCATCAAACACCAATCAATCACTGAACCACTTTACTGTCTTTAATTTTGTTTTATCTATGTTGTATGTTGCCACAAATGTATTTAAAATGAACAAATCGAACACATCTAATGTATTTCGTTTGTACCGACCATCCTGCTCACACACACTTTTTACACATCCATACATTTTATCTTCACATCTTACATTTCAAAAAAGTTACTCGTTTTTTAGATTTCTTAGCAAGACCGTCTCCAGCTATTTGCCAACCCAAGTCACAGATGTTTTCAGTCAAGGTAGGGCTTTTGCTTCGGTAACCCTACCAGAGACTGGTGTCAGGCGTATGTGTGCCATAACGAAAATACAAAAGCAGTTAAGGTAAGTTTTTTGATAACAGGACGACTTTACTGAAAATTATTTTTAATATTTTTTTACGCCTTTAAACAGACTTTTAATTGCGTCTCAAGATGGTTATTTGTATGTCTATTCAATACCCTCAGTAGAAGGTGCTGAATGCCAATTGATTAAAAAACATGATTTACGTTTAGATGACTGCTATGCTATCGATGTTCGAGGTAAAAATATAAAATTAATTTTGTTTTTTAAGTTGTGTAAATTTGTAAACCCGATTTAATGAAAATCTGCAAAGAAAAAATAGATTTGTTGTTTGGTAATTCAAAGCAGTGTTCGAAAATAAACATTAAATATCATTCTTTAGTGTTTGGCTTGGTAGATTTGTGGAAAATACAAACGCTTATAGTGTTTGTTTAAAAAATCATTAATAAAACGACGTGTCTCTGTTTGTGATCTTCGAACACAAAAATAATACTGAATTTATCCAACTCAACAAAAAGATGAGAACGTTTAATTGCGTTTAGTTTTGTTGTGTTCGGATCAGCTCATTAATGTTCGTTCGTTTCAGTTGTGCTTAGCACCCTTTTGGCTGGTAAAGAAAACCAAAAATTTTTTACAAAACAAAAATACATATACAAAATATATATGCTCAAATTTTTTGTTTGCTCATTACTTTATCAATGTAAAAAAGAAACACTATATAACGTTAAAAAATTATAGCATAGTTCAAAACTTTATTTTCTTTATTTCATTATTTTAAATACAACATTTTAACAATTAGTTCCCAAGCCTAAAGGCAGAATTAGTCTACTTTCTGTTTCGTGCCGTTCTTTTACGAAATTGTAATAGTTACTTTTTCTGTAGCAACTTATCAGCCATTTATGACAAATTTATTAGTTTTGCACCGCCGATTGTTTTATTTCAATAACTTTAATGCACACAAATTTTAAAAAATTAAATTTTATGAATTCTTAAAATCAAAAAACAGTTTATTTCAATACAAATATATATTTTTTATTTTGCTGTCACTTACAATAACTAAACAAGTTTTTGATTTTAACAAATTGGACCGCAACAGAACAGAAAAACTAATCAATTTCACAGGTTTTTTAATAACAATAACAAATCAGCTGATTCGTAACAGAACAGAAAGTAAAGACTAATTCTGCCTTAAGAAATAAATAACATCAACAAAACGATAATAACTATTGCAAATGCAAAATATCGAAGTACTTAAACGAAATCTAGCGGAAACTCTGTGTATTTTGTAGTTGGATTTAAAAAAAGAGCAACGTTATTTTGCATTTGCACTTTTGCAATACTAATACTTTAACTCCGCTAATGTATGTCTACAGAACCACAACAATTGTTCTGTTTTATAACGAATAACAGGACACAATACAATGATCGTTACTTTCTTGAAAATAGTTGCGAATGTTACTAAGGGTTGTGTTCTAAAAAAGTAGCTATCGTTTCTGTTTATTTTCGAACACTCTTTAAAGGGTTGTGTTCTAAAAAAATAGGTATCGTTTCTAGCCGTATGCTAAATAATGTTCTGTTTATTTTCGAACACTCTTTTAAAGGCAGAAAATAACTTTTGTGTTCCCCCAATCAGATGGGATTGTTTTTTTTTACCTTATACAATAGCGGAGTTCAGTGTTTGGTGCAAATGGTCTTGCGAAAGAACAAATGCAAAATATGATAGCTGTTTTGTTAAATCCAACAACAAAATACACAGAGTTTACGTTAAATTTCATAAAAAAGCTACGAAATTTAGCATTTTCCATTTCGCAAGATAATTTGCACCAAACACTTAACTCCGTTAATGTTTTAAAACAAATTTGTTGTTTTTTTCGAAAAATTTAATTTTTTGCAAAAATTCGAATTTAAAAAATATTTAAAAAAAGTCGCTTTTCCTCATCTAAGAAAGCTATAATAAATTAAAAAAAAATCCAAAAGAATCATAATCATTAATACAAAGGTTTATAATATCCGATCTACCGAATATTAACACCAATTTAATTTTTTTATACTTTTTATTTATAACTTATTTTTTTTTTTTTTTTTTTTGCTGAATTAAAAACTATACCTCGTAGTTAATACTTCACCATCTTTAGGTGTAGCTGCTTCATCAGCTGGTGCTACGGGAACAACAAATCCCTCTCCAGGATCTACCGGTGGTACTTCTTCGTCCAAAGAAGAACCAAAATCGTCATCTTCAGTTAATAGTTATGCTGCAGCTGTAAAAACTGAAGGGGGTAGTAATGCTAGTTCTTAAATAGAATATTTTTTTTTTTTAACACATTTATAATTTCTTACAACTGTAAAAAAGACAGTTTTCGATTTACATCACTTTTATGTTTTCTTGCTGACACTTTTTTAAAAATAGTTATTAACAAATTATTACAGTCTTCTTAGGTTTTATCCTTTTGGTATTTGTTCCATATTTATAGCCACATGATATTTTTTTTATTTAAAACTGTTAGATTAACTTTGCTTTTTATTATGACAAAGCAAGGTATATGCATCCAATAGAGTTATTCTGGCTGTGAATCTTTTCAAAGTTACTAACTAACATTTTGAGTTACTAACTTTATACAAATAACGATCAGCTAGGCGGATGCGTTTACCTGTTTAGTGCACCCTAATTTGAAATCAATTTTAAAATAATTATTCCCTTTTTTTATTTTCTTTAAACAAAATTCGGAGTAAAAAATATTTTAAGACTTTTTTAATTTGTAAGTTTCTTATTGCAATAAAAAAACCTAAAAAAAAAAAAATAAAATAAAATTTTTATTTTGAATTTATATTTATGATTTTTTTTTACATTTACACACATTCTCACCTTAACACAGCATATCCCATATAAAAATACCCCACCATCATTTTGTTTTTAAAATAAAAAAATTACATTACATATTTACTTATTTAATACTACTATTTAGTAATATACATAAACAAAAATACATTTAAGTTGAATTAAGAATTCACAAAGATCTCTCGCTCTCTGTCTAATTTGATTCGAAAATTTACAATTTTTAAACAAATTTTGATTTTAAATTGAGCGGCGTTGACTATGAAAAATTACGAAATGTTTTATTTTATTACGAAATTAACTCAAATTTTATTTAGTTAAAACAACTTTTTATAAAAATTATTAAAATTTCATTAAAAAGTAAAAATTAAAATTTTTATTATTTAAACTGTTAAAAAAGCAAAACAAATTTTACAAATTATTGTAAAACTGTCGGAATTAAAATATTAAAGCAAGCATATTGCAATAAATAAATTCTATTTGTAAGCATGGCACAATCATTAAGTATGTATGTGTATGCATCGGAGAAAGTTATTATGGCAGTCAATTTTTAAACATGGAATCTTGACATTTATAGAATCTAACAGCAAGTGAATAAGGAAGATTCGAAAAGTGAAATATTCTTACTAGATATTTTAATTAATTGTATAAAGTGAATTTCGAAAGTGTATTCCTTTATTTTACTTGCAATTAGAAAAATAAAAGTTTGTTTTCAAACCCAAACATTTTTAAAATTTTAACGCTAAAAAATTATGTACGTATAAATCTGTGGCATTTTGACAAAACATCTTAAGTCAAATTTAAAAAGCTGAAAAAATTTTGTTGATTATACGAATTTTCATTCGAAAAACATTTTTGTTTACGTTTTTAAAATTTTAAATTATAAACCAAATTTTTCTTTTATTTTTTTAATTTCAAAAACTTTTTTGCTATCTTATCTCAACTTAAGATGTTTTGCCAATTCATTCGTACGTACATATCGCTCCTTTATTGCAACAGTCATATCTCAAAAAAATCAAACTTGGCAAAATGCGATTACCTTTATATAGATTTAGTAAAATATATTTTGCTGTAACTTCGATTCAATTTGAGTTTTTTTTACATATAAAGAAGTTATGAAGGAACACTTTTGCTTAAGTAACTTAAAGTTTTTGGTTTCTAGAGATATGACTATGTTGCAATAAAGGAGCGATATTAAAAAATTCATATTTTGAAAATAGTCTGGAGTTATCTGGAAAATGGCATTTAACAATCACATTGCTGTAAGACTTAAGAAAGTATTTTAAATAATCGCCCAAGTTCTAGGAATCGAATTCGTTTAGAACTACAAGGAAGTATATTTAAAACTAGTCAGAGTGTTTTACGTATTATGATTTAAAAAAAAATTTTGTTTATATCATGGTAGAATAAGTATAAGGATAGTCATTAGAAATTTTGTTTTAATTTTAAATCCCATATAAAGCTAAACAAAAGAATGTAAGGAATAAAATTAAAACAAGCGTCAAAAATTAAAAAAATTTATTTGACATTACATGGGTAAATAATGACAACCCTCTCTAATGAACCTACCTTGTACTTATTCTACCATGGTTTATATTAAATATATATGGAAATTATAAAAATGAGCTGAGTTTCAAAGCTACATAATACTTTGGAGTTAAAGTCAAAAATGTATTAATGTGTATGTACCGATAACACAATTTGGTGCACTTTGGGACATATAACATTGTTAAATGTCACACGGTTGCATTGTAGAATGCATTTAAAAAAAGCTAGTTGCTTTGCAACTGACGAAGTGGAACTGCTACATGTTCTTTCGCACCAATTTTTCCGTGGTGATTATTGTGTATTTAAAAATGAAAGGAAAGTTTTTCAAACTCCAAAGATTTTGAATAAAAATTTGAACGGGTTTCTTTTCAAAAAACTTAATTCTATTTATGAAACCATTTCCGATTTGTGTTTAAAATTCAAACAATTATTTTTACGAACAGACTTACCGCATAACTTTTCCACCTTTTTAAACAAATTCCACTAACAAATAGAATAACAATTTTTACATCCTCAATTTTGCAACCATATAAAAAAGAAGGAGATTTGAATCCTTTTTTCTCACTAAAATTTAGACTTTTAAGTTTTCGAATGTAAATTTATGATAAATTATAACATATAATCTACACTCTTATAAATTTTTTGTACAAAAACGACTGTATGTAAAATTTAAAAATGAAGAAAACGTAAAATTATATAGTAGTTTTACTAATTTTATTAACTCGTAAAATAATATTAACTTACTCGTAAAAGAAAATTTAAATAAAAAACAATTATATATACGAAATTAAATTGTTTCTCTGATACTGATTATTTTCTTTGTAGCCATTTTAAGATCCAATATATGAAATTATAATTTATAATGGAATCAATATCGCAATAATAAAGATCCCTTTACATCGTTAGTAATTTCTAATTTGACATTGAAAATGGTGTAATGTATTAATTTGTTCGAGAAGCTTATAGGTTATCTTATCTATTATTTCGCAACAATTTTTTTAAAAATGAAAAACGTAAATTTTGATTATTCATAAAATAATTTATTTAAATGATAGATACAATTACAAATTTAACAAGAAGGAAATTACATTAGAAAGAATTATGAGTCTGATAGACCAATTAATTTAACCCGTTCGTAGTTAAAAATAAGTTAAGCAATAAATTTTACATTCTAAAAATGCCCTTGTAAGTTTATCCTTGAAATCGAATTTGATTCAAAATGTCACTAAATTAATTTGTTCATCATGTGATCTGTTAATTTTTAGCACCAGAAAGTCTCCGGGACATTAATACATACATCTTTTTTTTGTATGCCATTACCAAGAAATCAAACTAAAAACGAAATACATATACAGTTACAAATACTAATTTTATTGTTTATTACGTTTTTTTAATGAATTTTCTGTGAAAATTTGTTTGATAAACCTTTTAAAAAAATTAAATTTACACAAAATTAGAAATATGTATACAAGTTTCTTCAAGCACTAATGATAAATGTTAAAAAAAATATGAACCAAACAAAATATTTTTGAAGTTCATTAATGACTTTTCACTTTTAGCTTGGATAACACATTTGACTACCTTTTTATCGGCAAAGTGTAGCATCGATTTTTTCCAACCAAGGTGCAAATTCTTTCAATTTGCGGCGGTACATGGGATCATTAGCAATTGGATTATATTCCAAATAAACTGTTTTTAATGACTTGTTATATTTAATACACTCTACATTTTGCCAATTATCAATAGCATTGTCATTCAACCATAATTCCTCCAACTGCTGAAGACCTTTGATATTGTCAATAGTTTTTAAACGATTTTTAGCCAAATCCAAAGTATCCAACTTTTGATTATTGTTTAAATTTTCAATAATTTCAATGCCATTTTCAGATAAATACAATTCAGTTAAACTTGTCAACTTATCCAAATTTTCAATTTTTACAATACGATTTGCCTGCAAACTGAGTATTTCCAAATTGATCAATTTATCGAGATTTTCGATTTTGGAGATTTTATTCTTGCCTAAAAATAATTGACGCAAGTTTACCAAGGAATCAAGATTTGCAATAGTTTTGATTTTATTGTCACCCAATTCAAGCATAGTCAGATTTGTTAACATGCCAATATTTTCAATATGAGTAATCTTATTGGCAACTAAATATAACTTTTCCAATTTCTTCAGATTTTCCAAATTTTCAATTTTTGTTAAACGATTGAAGCTGACATCTAGAATTTCCAAATTAACTAAAGCATCCAAGTTTTCCAGATCTACTATTTGATTGTCATACAACTCCAGCTCAACAAGTGTAGTCAATGTGTGAAGATTCTCAATTTTTTTGATAAGATTCCAACGCAAATATAAACGCTCCACCTGAGTAAGGGGTTCTAAGCTCTCTAACTTTTCAATGCGATGATGGTTTAAGTCCAACTCATAACATTCAGGATCATTATTTACAACATCCTCAATAGATGCTAGTTGTTCACCGGGTATCACCTTGGGACTAGATACCAAATTTGATTGTTGTCGAGTTTCAATTTCACTGCAATTGTCGTCAGCATGTGATATTTCACTGGATTCGGAAACTTTATTATTTTCACTATCGGCCATTGCGCGTCTTTTTATATTTGATAGCAAAAGATAAATGTTTTATTTGCCAAAAAAATTAATATAAAACAAATTCTTTACAAAATGCTAAAATAATAAGATGGTTTGGAGAGAATGAGAAATACATGCAATAAAAAGCAGTTGCTAAAAGTGTAAGAAAACAGCATTTATTGGCAGCGATGCATGGTTTTGGTCCTTTTTTTAGTATTATAAGCAGCTCATACACTTGCCATATAATTGTTGTATTTTTCATATTGTACAATTATATAGGCTATGTGTATGTGATATTCTTGGTGACACAATATATTGGCAAGAATCAAATTTCTTTTGATTTTTATTGCGCAACGAAAAGAAGTGCAATATACTGTGAAAAGTGTTGTCAACAAAGTACGATGTTGTTTTGCTCTAAAGGTTAAGTTTTGTTTTTAATAAGAGTTGCGCCATATTTTAATTGAAACAATTGAAAATAATGGGGTAATATAGAAATAATATGGCGAATAACATATACAATAATGTTGTAAACGGATTGGCTTTTTAAAATTCACCTTACACTGCAGTTACACGTTTTTCTTAAATTATTCTCTCTCACTCTACTCCAACTACATATATTTTTGGTTTACCTCTCAATATAAAAATTGTTTGTCTATCCTGTAAAATGTGTTGAAAGGGAGTTAGCAGGTTTGCATATTAAGCCGCCGATATACTGTAGGCAAAATTTACAAAAATTAATTTCTCTGACGTAGGCAGCATGCAATTTTTAAGCAATTTACTTTCAAGATGTCATCAAGAAAACAATTTATAGACAAACTAAAAATTTACTCACTTAAAAGCTTAGTAAGTAACTTTTAAGTCAGCTGTTTTCTTGAACGTTAATTGAAACACACAATTTTAAAGGCAAGATCGCTTAAATTTTTAAAAGTATGTGCTGGTTCACACACTTCAAGTTGTAGCCATCAAGTCCTTAGCTTTTAGGAAAGAAGGGAACAGGGAATTCCATTTCTTTTCCTTTCTCTCCTAAAAACTCAAGACTTGAAGGCTTAAAGCGTATTAACCAGCACTATGAGAGTATTAATAAAAAAGTGAGACTTAATTATTTGAAAGACAATTCTTGATCGTATAACACTCAAGTTACACTATAAAAAAAAATATTAATCACCATATTTGAAAGCCTTGCTAGCGGTGGAGGGTATAAATATAAAATACTCTGCTAATTTTGTCTTTGTCCCAATTCACAATGTAGAAATTTCTTGCCAGACGACGAAGTTTGTTGATAAGGAGGCGACGCTGTATACGTGACACACTACTTTTTTCCTCTCACACCAACAAACTTTGTCTGCCCTGCAAATAATGTCCATATTAAAAATTGGGACTTTAACAAATACTATGATACATTTGTTATTAAAAAAATTATGCTATGTGACGAAATACTGCATATTCGTTCCCAGTAGGGAAAGATGAAATCTTCGATTTCTTAGAATTTTTATATTGATTAGTACATACATATATGTACAAAACAAAATTTTAGCATATTATACTTATTTTAATTTATTGCGTTTTTACTTCCAGTTCCTAAACTTACTATAATCTGTATTCTTTCCCAGCCTATTGCAGATTAATAAAACAATTGCATTTTTCTATTTATTTTTATATACAAATAAAGCCCCCTTATTTTATTCCCTACATCAGTCGTAACTACTGCCCACCAGATGGCCCTGTCAAATGTACTACTCTAAATTGCAACTCTGCAATAACACATTGTCATTGTATATTTTGGATTTTTCTGGAATACAAAACGAAATATTTATTACTTGTTAAGAAAATTGTAAGCACAAACTTCATAGAAATCAAAACAGTTTTAGATAAACAAGCAAATTATATTCCTAGATTATTGTACAAATTATAAATATACACATATTTTTAAAATTTTATTATCTCGGAAATTTAGTCATCTATATTACATTACCACAATTAAGAAAATATTTTATACACACTGCAGCAGACATGTCAGATTGGGATACAGTAACTGTACTGCGCAAGAAAGCTCCAAAGGCCGGTGCTCTTAAAACCGAAGCAGCTATAAATGCCGCCAGACGCCAAGGTGTACAAGTTGATACCCAACAAAAATGTAAGTTTTTGTCATTTGTTTAATGACTACGTGGTTAAAAAGTGGAAAATTTGGATATAAAGAAATTTGTTTTAGGTTATGTTGTTTTAAAAACTAGATAACCTTATTTTGTTTGTTTTTAATACTTTATTGATTTGTAATGCATTGCAATTTCATCATACCCTGCAAGTTTTTGTAAAGTGCAAGTAACATGTGCAATTTGTAGAAATAACATACACTTTTAAATAATTTCAACGGTATTATTTGTTTAATATCGTAATTAAGTTATAATAATCGCGGAGGGTAGTGTTATCTATGTATCTATCTCTAGTACATACATACGGTGCGCAGCGTAATTTATGGTACCCCAGCTGAAAAAAGTTAATGACTTTAAAAAATGCAAAACGACATAATAACACATATTTTTTTTAACAAAATATAAAGAAATTGTTTTCTTTGAAATGTGATGTGCAGCCTTATATCCGGCTCTTGTGATCAATCTGCATAATGTGTCTGCAGATACAACGATTATCTTAACTCTGCGGCAATCTTTGGAGCACTTTTAAATGGATCGTTCCTAATTATAGCTTCTATTTTTCTTTTGTCTCTATTAGCTTTCAAGGGCATTTTGTTCTTGGGTTATTTTGTTTTTGAAGCGAACTATTTTTTGTACCGTTAATTTGCTTCGACTTATTGTATAGGCTATTTCTGAGTAAGAATCCTTTCGAGAAATTTTTAAAACTACTCTATACAGTAACTAAACTTTGTTTTTCTTCCACTTGATATTAGTAAAGGCCGTTAAACACTATCCCACGAAGTCTTACGTATTTTTCAAAAATACTTCCCTGATCTAATTATTCTTTGAAATTTTTTTTTTAAAAAATAACAGCTTATCATGAAAGGGTTGCATTTTCGTAAATTACTAAAGACTGTGGGATGGTGTATAACGGCCCTTAAGACAGTAAAAAAAAAAAAATCGTTGCCAATATGTTTTGCACAAATGATGCACGTATGATAAGTTGTTACTGTTTTTTGAAAATTTTCAAACTATTATTAGATTAGGCAAGCATTTTCGTCAAAACACGAACGACTTGTATTACCGTAAAACCCCCCTTAAGAGGTACCTAAGACTTTTGCTGTGTAATAACATGGTTTTTTGTTTTATTGTATAGGTACCTATATAAATATTTTTTTGGTTTTATCGTTGCATATGAATAAGTACAATTAACAAAATAAGCTCAACCACATATTTTTAAAACATCAATCAACTTACTTATTTCAGACAGGTACCTTGAATTATGCTGGGCACTGTATGTATGTATGTATTTGTTGCGAAGTGATATTCTATTTACACAACTCAAACACACTGACATAATAAAGTTGACCTATTTTTAGTTTAGTTTACTTATTAATTTTACTTAATGTCATTTAAAAAAAGAAAGGCATTCCAAGAATAACAAGCAAAATTATACATAGAGTATGTCAAGAAAATGTTTTTACATAGTAAAAATAGTTTCGTTGGGCCTTTCATCATTAACCCTAGCTAGAACTCTAACGTTGGTTTTTTATACGTAAGCGTAGAAACGACTAACATGTATATATATATATATAACCGATTTTTTCCGCATCTGTTAACAAAATGTTAGTTGGTTTGGTAAACATAACTGTTTCGCGTTGTTTTAAATTGAAATCCAACAAGATTTTTTTTGTAAAATATAGTTTTTTTTATTTGGGCACTTTTTTATGGAATACTGTACAAACATGTAAACGCTATTAGTCGAATCGAATAACGTTAGGGTTGCGGGGTTAAAAAAAACAACATCTATTTAAAAATTAATATATTTTTATCAATTTATTTTTAACCAAATATTAACTAAAAATAACTGCAAGGAGAAAAAACTAAAAAAATTATGATTATTTATTTATTTATTAAATATCAATACAAAGTAAGCCTTCATGGCCAACAAATATGTATTGTACAATTAATAACCATGTTTAACCCTTATGTGATTGACAAGGTACCCGGGTACCTTTTGCATTTTTAAATTAATTTTTTTTGTAGAAATTGGTATCCATCGTACTTGAAACTTCTTGAGAGCTCCTAACTTTCGATATTTTATTCATTTTCAGAGCTTTGAAAAAAATTAATATATTCAGATAGCCGTAGCGTGCCAACATTCTTCATACACCCTTAACTGTTCGACAAGGTACCCAGGTACCTTTATGCGATTCTATGAAAAAATGATCTGTAATTTTTTTTTTTCTATTTTTATTGTAAATTATATTGACAAGAAGTAATAAAAATTCATTTACATATTTACATGTGTACGTGAATATATCATATATGTACATATTTATGTATGATTATAAATTTATTAAGATTGATCGTCATGTAAACAGTTTGTGCATACGGAACGATTTGCCGAATGCGAGTTGCAAATTGGTATAGAGCAATTGCTACAAGTTTAGCGTGTTTTTCTTTGCTTCAAACGAAGTTTCGAACAGGTGTACAGTAGTATTAAAATCTTTTCCAAGAAATCTATTGCTGTTCGTGTGTGGGCTTTTGCCATCACCTTAGGATTTTTAGCACGCTTTATGTTTTCAATAGACAATTGCACACTGAAGTGTCTATTGTGTTCCATATAAATAATATATGAAGCCAATGCTGCTACATCTATAGCATTAAAAAATAAGGATAGCGGCCACCGACTTGTTCTACGCTTGCAAGTATATTCGCCCAACAACTTGTCCATATTATCGACACCCCATTTGGTGTTATTGTAATACTTTATAATTTCGGGCTTAGCAGTCAAAGTGCTTTCAACTGACGGGGTAAAATGCATGGTTGATAACATTATTACAGCTTTCTTTTTTTTTGGGCACGTAAGAGCACAACGTCGCCTCTTTGCGAAATACAAAATTTGTAGAAAATAATTGTCTAAAAAATAATTATGAATGTGAAAAAGTTCTATCAAGTAAGACTTTGTCAAATGAATATGCAATAATAAACTGTAAACAAAAATAAATACCTGTCTTTATGTGCCTGCATATTAGCTGGTATGAAACGTTTATTTTTTCTTACTGTTCCAACGAGTGTGAGATTCCACGAACTTAATGCTTTTGCCAGTTCAAGAGATGTAAACAAATTATCGGTTGTGACATTTCTTCCTGAGTTCTTATATGGACTAACAAGAATTAAGACAGTCCTCTCTTCCACATTTGTCTGGCGCTCACTTTCTGTTGGTTGACCAGTATACAATTGACCATTTAAGGGGAAGGAGTTGGAAGCATCACAAGCCCAAAATATTTTTATCCCATACTTTTCAGGCTTTGCCGGCATATATTCTGTAAAACGAGTACGTCCACGATATCCATATAACTGCTCATCTACAGTTATACACTCACCGGGCTTGTAACTTTGGCGTAAATTAGCATTTAGCATGTTCCAAATATCTCGAAATGATGCAGCTTTATCGGATTTGGCACGCGATAAACGAGTTTCATCGTTATCAAAACGTATGCATCGTAACAACAACTTCAACCTGGATAAAGACATTGCTGCATGAAACAATGGCAAATTAAACGTTTGCAACATTTAAAATTTTGTTGCTAAATGGTTAATTTTTCATAAGATTTGTATGAAGGTACCCGGGTACCTTGTCGTACAAAACAAGTAGTTTTTTTGTCAATCACATAAGGGTTAAGAAAAGACATAACAAAAATAATATTAAGAAAATTAAAAAAATAAAACAAAATATGTTGATATATAAATTTTTATCGAGTAAACAAATAAGATCAAAAAAGAAAAGAAACTCTAGAATTCGTTGTCAAGAAATTGTTTTTACATAATACGTATGTATATATCTGTGGCAAAAATTAATAATGGCTTAAGTCGAAATTTCATGTTTTAAGATATTAATTGTTTTGTCTAAACTAAATTGTGCTTTTTTTCTGTAAGTTAAAATGTATAGTTTTATTTATAATGATATTTGATAGTGGAAATTTAGCTGAGTGATAGATCTTGAAGAAGAGAATAAGAATATGTAATAAAATGTAAAAGCACTTATGTCAACTTAAGCCATTATTATTTATTGCCACAGATATGTACTTATATAATATGAAAATAATGAGGTAAACCTTTTATTTTTCACTTGCTGTTGTTTGTTAATTAATATATAGATAAATCGATTTAATAAAAACTGTAACTAAACAAAAAAACAAATAGACTTTTTTTATGATTAAAGTCACAAAATAAGCTGCATATTTTCATCATGTAAAAACATTTTCTTGGCATACGTATGTATTGTGTACTTTGCTTGCCATTAGAACTCTTTTACTGCATATGGGCACCTTCAAAGAAGTTTTAGACCAATGTTGCTAAAATATTTCCTTATTTCATTCATGTAAAGATATGTAGTTAACCAAAATACAAAAAAATAAATAATAAGGTTAACAAGTTGCACACAAGTTGCACACTTGCGAAAAAGCAAAAGTGCAAAAATATAACAACAACCACATAGAAAATTAGTTGTACACAAATTAATTCTATGAGGTTGTTGTTATGCTTTTGTAATTTTGCTTTTTCGCAAAGGTGTAACTTGTGACGTGAACTACCTTAATATATAAATAACAATACGTGACAGTTTTTTGACCAAATGAATTAAACACCTAATCTTTATGTAGAATTTTCCGCTGGATCCGAATATGATGTCAGAATTGTAAAAGTAGAACAGTTCTTGAGATATTCCAAATAACCGTTATGTGTGTTTTTTAAAAACATGATGTGACTGAAATGCAAATATCTTCAAAAATTTTAAACGGATTATGTTTTTCCTTTTTTTTAGTGAAAGGTTACAAAATTTCTAAAATAACCATGGGTCGTTTGTGAAGATGAGTTAATAAATGTCAGAGTTATAGTGGAAAAAACTTCAAACCTCATTATAAATATGATGATTTTTTGCAATTTTGCTGTTTTCAAGTTATTTTTAAAACCTTTTCTTTAGCTTCACTTCGGAAAATCAAATCTTGTAACGTTAATTTAACCGCCTTATACTCAATGCAAATGGATGAAACTTTGCAGGCATACATATTCCCGATGACAATACACGAATACATGGGCATAGCCAGGATAAAATCTTAACAGGCAAAAAAAAAATTTTCTTTGGTAAAATGCTTTTTTGACCGCCTTTTACTCAATGCAAATGGATGAAACTTTGCAGGCATACATATTCCCGATGACAGTACACGAATTCATGGGCGAAGCCAAGATAAAATCTAGGGGGGGCGGGCAAAATTTTTAAAACCTTTTCTTTAGCTTAACATCGGAAAATCAAATCTTGTAACGTTAATTTAACCGCCTTATACTCAATGCAAATGGATGAAACTTTGCAGGCATACATATTCCCGATGACAATACACGAATACATGGGCGTAGCCAGGATAAAATCTAGGGGGGGGGGAGGAGACAACAATTTTTTGACCGCCTTTTACTCGATGCAAATGGATGAAACTTTGCAGGCATACATATTCCCGATGACAGTACACGAATACATGGGCGTAGCCAGGATAAAATCTAGGGGGGCGGGCAAAATTTTTTAAAAATGTTCTTTTTTAAGAAAAGCGTTTCTTAAAAAAATTTTTTTTTAATGTTCTTATTTTTAAATCAAAAAATAAAATTTCTTTAAGTTTTATCACTTACGACATTAGCCTATTTCAATACGAACATTTTGTGCCCAATAGGATCCAGATCGGTGCAAAATTTACAAAGTTACAGAAGATTAATTGAATTAACCCACGTTTCCATTTGTATCAAATCAAAGAAAAACACAACAAATAAATATACAAAGCTAAATTGTTAGTCAATAAATATTAGAAATAGCTTAAAACTATTGAATTTCTATGTGGGTTAATTTACTAAGCTTTGCCATTATATATTACCAATATATGTCTTGTTGAGCGCAAAATGTTCATATTAAAATAATCTAATGTCGCATGCAATAAAACATTAAGATTTTTAAATCATTGGTTTAAAAAAATAACTTGAAAAGAGCAAAATTGAATCATAAAATTTTCAATGAAGCTTGAACTTTTGTCCCCTGTAACTCTTTCATTTCTTGACCAATATTCACAATCCATGGTTATTTTAGAAAATTTATAACCTTTCGCTAAAAAGAAAAAAATACATAATCCGTTTACATTTTTTGAAGATATTTGCATTTCAGTCACATCATCTTTTTTAAAAACACAAATAACGGTTATTTTGGAATATCTCAAAAACTGTTCTACTTTTGACAATTCTGGCTTCATATTCGGATTCAGCGGAAAATTTTACATTAGCTGTCAGATTCATTTGGTCACGAATTTGTTGAAATTTTGTCACGTAGTGTTATTCTTTGAGAAACAATTTAAAATGATTGTTGGCGTAACGTGGCAAAAAGTAGAATTTTCTGTAGAGATGATCATTTGTCCTATTTATGCATCACAATATAATCAAAATTGTTATGGTTGTCGTTGTCGTAAGCGACTGTGTCGTTTTTTGTAGTAGATTCAAGTAACACACAACTTGTGTACAACAAATTAGTCGTTTACGGCAACGAAGACCGTAATAAGACCGACAACAACTTCAAAAGATTGCTTTTAAAAAATCTTTTTCCTACATACATATCGCACTTGATCATAAAACTTTTATTTTTTTTTTTTACTTTTTGGAAAAAATCGACACGTGATATTCATATCTACCCGCTATAAAAATATCGTTCTATTTTGTCTACTTTTTGTAAATATACCGGTTGGTTTAAATATTATTTTTCATATCGTCGTCCGGGGTTTAAATGCTCTATGTGCCAAAAAGGCATTTTGAGACAATCGATGTTGAAGTTTAACATAATTTTTTTTATAAAACTATTCGAAAGAATTTTGTGATTTTCAAACCATATAATTGCTTGAAAAATATGATTCTGAGGATTAATTTTTATCTCTCGATCACATTTGTAACGGGATATTTTCTAACGTTAATAAAAATCATGTTTGCTCTAAACGCCTCCTAAAGCAAATTGCCTTGCAAGTACATACACGTAGAGCAAAGTATAATTAAAAAAAGCAGTAAAACCCACCAAAAAGTTTTTTGTATTTTTTAACAATACTTATTTATCTCTGTTTCAAAAATATTTAACGGTGTTGGTAATTTATTCCGGCAACATTTTGTTTATTATATTTGCGGTTTGGAAATGAGGCTGCAAAATTGCGTTTTTAAATTTTATTGTGAGTAAGCTATTTTGAATATACTGAATACTACTTTATTTTAGTAAACGGAAGAATCGAAAAATTTAAAAAAATGTATAAAAATTCTTAAAATCGGAAATTGCATTTCTACAACCTTATTTTATTTTATTTGTCTTGAAAATTTTTAAGTTGTTAACGAGTGACAAAATACTATGAATTTCTAAATGTTTGAGATATATGGCTAAAGCATTGTGGACGCAATATATTTCTTGGATTTCTGAATGCCCCGGCTCAGAAAACTTTTGACCTCTAAATGGTCTGACAAAAATTTTAAAATTGCTGTGGACATCATATGATTTTTATTTTGGGCAACACACGAATCACTCCACATAACTATATTTTGAATAGTTGGATGTTCCTGCATCAGAGTATTGAGTATTTTGTATACACATTTTTTCAATATTTTTTAATGACTCTACTTCATTAACTGAGACACATGGGTCTGCAATCACACTTGTTTCAATTTCATAATTAAAGGGTTGTGAACAACCTTTCCACCTGAGAGATCAAGACCGCCGTATTTTGTTTACACAACTACATTTTTCGTTACCTCCACGACTGTTATTAAATTCGTCCCAAACGCAACAAATCGGAAAAATGCCGACTAAAGAGTAACAGCTTAACCTAAAGGGTTGCATTGACTGTTGCTGTCAAAGTTTCTTACTACCTACTAAAAATGCAACCACATTTACAGTAAGAAATTAGTTACTTTATACCCTAATGCAACGCTTGACGTATTTATTTATTTTAAGAAATAAGAGCGAGTGCATTTTACTATTGTATACTCTATAAAAGAGAGAACTTTTAGAAATTCTTTATAACGGAAAAATATATTAAAAATATTAGCATTTATAATTTTCAACTGCACGTAGAGCAAAATGTCCAGCAGAAATCAATTTCAAGATATTGTACTGAAATTTAGCTCTATAGGCCATTAAATGACGTAAAGAGAAATGTGGCACCAAAAGGTTGGACACGATTTATCTCAGCAATGAGGCGAGATAGCCGAAAACGAATGGCGTTCTTAACTTAAAATTGTCAAAACGGCGTATGGAGCACATAAACCCCCGGGCGACGATATGCCTTTAATATTAAATTAATTAAAAATTGTGTTTCTTGTACTGAAAACTATAACATTTTGTGGTAATACATGTGTCAGAAACTAAATTTGTGTCAAACCTGAATTTGTTAAAAAACGGAATTCGTATTTTATTTTACTGTTATATGTAATGTTTGTGCCATGGGAGGCAAATCCACCCATCTGTCCAGAACATCGGCCTGTTGAAAGGTATTGGGCTTTTGTAAAAAATAATAAAGGAACACAGGAAAGGTATCCCAAGACATCCGATTTTAAGCGTTAGTGGACCACTTTGTCGAAAAAGATAACGGAAGCAACAACTAAATCTAAATTGGGAGGTTTTCCGGAAAAAGTGTATAAATTTATAAATAACGAGTATTAGCCAATATTAAAATTCATTAAGAATTACTGTTCTGCTTCTTATGAAATACCTTTTTAATTTATGTTAAAAATAAATATGTACATGAAATACTAAATATGCAATTAGTTAATTGCGATTAAAACCTTTTTAATCGATTTAAATTTAGACGAAAAAGTTTCTAAGCGCATATTAAAGAGTTTTTAAGGTGCATTTATGAAATGCAAATACGATACTGTATATTAATATTAGTCAAAATATTAGGGTGTGTTTAATTAAATAAAAACCATTTTATAATCAATAAAAGTATTCTTAAAATAAAATCACTTAGTATGTTTCTTAAAATTTGTTTATTTTTTATATTTATTTTCTCTAAATTTTTACTTACTAGTTATGTAATGTATTGTTCACTTCATTATTTTTTAATTTCAGATGGTGCTGGCACCAACAAACAACATGTAACAACTAAGAACACTGCCAAATTGGATCGTGAGACTGAAGAGTTGCGTCATGAAAAAGTTCCACTAGAAGTGGGAAAAATTATTATGCAAGGACGTCAAGCTAAAGGTTTAAGTCAAAAGGATCTCGCTACTGTAAGTTTTTTTTATAATAACCTTAAAATAATTGCCCCTATTACGGTTTACAGCTCAATGCTAGATCAGTTTTTGTTTTATGGTTTACAACTCTGTTATAGTGTGGTTAACGCTGCCTTTACACATGCAAGTAGTGGCATGCCAGAGTTGCATACATATTATCAACGAAAAATTGTTCAAAATAATCGAATTTCATGCGATTTGCTTTTCTGTTTCACATGCCACTGCGAGTTGATCTTCAAAATATCTTACAAGCGTCAACTTGAGACAATTTGTTTCCTTCTCCTTCTCAAAATAAAAAAAAGTATCAGAAAACAAAATAGAGTTACCGAGTTTATCATATAGACATATTTTTGCGGAAATGGTTTTTATTTATTTATGTAAGATGTAAGATTTATATACCATAAACAGTTCAACAAAAATAACCACAATACTAATTATAAGCATTATTTTAACAATATTAATGCTCTTTAATTAACATACTTTCTTTTTTTAATGCGCGTTTCAAAAAATTATTCATAATAACACATTTAACAAGTTGAAACTTTACTTACAATTTGACAACAATCTATTAAATTTGCATTAAATTTTTAAAAGGGTACCATGGTTAACGTTTTGACATTTGGTGGCATGCAAGTGCCAAATTTCCACTCGCATGAAAATTTTGCTGCCAATAGAGCTGCCATTGCAAAAAATGTAAGTGTATAAGTAAAAAAAATCTTGAGTGTATTGAGTTTTAAACACTGGCAGTGGCATGTGTGCCTAGCGGGAAAAAGAAGGAGTACGGATGCTTTATAGAAGGCCTCTGTACTCCTTTTGGATATACAAGGCCTGCTCTCCATTCCATACTCATATCTTTTTTACACAAGTTGTCATAGCGGAGTAGGCCTTTTTCTCTCGCTTCTTTAGCAGTTACATTAGAATGGTAACGTGATCAAAAAAACATAATGCAGGTATTCACGTCACAAGTTGCACCCTTGCAAAAAAGCAAAAGTGCAAAATTGTAACAACAACCACACAGACAATTAGTTGTGCGTAAATAATTGTCTTTGTGGTTGTTGTTATGTTTTTGAACCTTTGCTTTTTTGCAAGGGTGCAACTAGTGACGTGAATACCCTTAATTAATTTGCTTTTGCTTGTGCAAAAAAGCAGTACAAAAAATGTTACTCCTTCTTTACTCACTTCTCATATAAGCGAATGTGGAATGTGTATCTTCTCTTTTATTATACGATAGAGCCGAGGCCTTCTATGAGGCATTCTTTAACAGTTAAATAAGAATAGTAATTAAATAAAAAAAAAACGTTTAAGCAGAGTTTGCCCGCTGGGTAAATGCTAAGTAAGAAAAACATCGAAAACTTACAACTCATTACTAGCATTAGTTTTAATTTTAACTCAACTGAGTTTAGTTGTAAACCGTATTAGGGACAAATCATAATTCTAGTAATAATAAAAACATTCTATTGTAGAAAATCTGTGAAAAACAACAAGTTGTTACAGACTACGAGGCTGGTCGTGGTATTCCCAATAACATGGTATTAGGTAAAATTGAACGTGTTATTGGTGTAAAATTGCGTGGAAAAGATCGCGGCCAACCATTGGCGCCTCCTGGTAAAAAGTGAGAAAAAAACACATCCGCTGCTTCTACAAGCGCCGGTACTAGTAGAGAAGACACAACAGCGGCCGTTAGTAAGCACCCAAATAGCAAGTTAAAAAATTAAAAACCACTAATAACTGCTAACACAGCAACAACGGCTCAATTAAATAGCTCTTCTCACTCGAGCCATAACACGCCAACAATAAGCAGCAAAAATAAGCTCAAAAAAATTATCGGGAGGCATAAATGATCATTATACATCAATAATAATAACAACACAGTGCTAATAAAAATTAAATATTATTAAATTTATCAAAAATAATAATAAAACAAGAATGGAAGTGTAGAGTTTAAGGCTTGATTTTAACAAACCTTTTTTATTCATGGCTTGTTTCTTCTTTTATTTTAGAATTGTTTTTATTGATTTTTGTTTTCATCATGTTACAACAAATAATATTTTGTATCGATTTTGCAATAATCAGAAAAGTAAATAAAATCACTACACAATGCATTCATTACATTTTCAAATATACTAAAAAAAAAACAATTTAAAAACAAGGATATACGGGTATGTGATGAAAATCGATTTTAAAAACGAAACGATTTGAAACCGAAAAAATCGTTTTCTGTATCTTTTAAAATGGATTTTAAATGCATATTTCTTTTATTTTCAGTCTTTATTCTTTTAAATTTTATATTATATACGTTAACTGAAGTGTATTCTGCACGAAAATTTAAGACTATAATTCAGAAATGGATTTTAAAATCCCTCGAAATTCATCACACCTTTTAAAAACGTTCGTTTTGAAATCGATCGATTTTCATCACATACCTGAATGTATCAATTAAATGTAATAAATGTCAAAACAAATTAATAGAAACACTAACTATAATTAACCATAAATTGATGTTTTTTAAATATAGAAAAAAATTATAAAGAAAAAACTTTAAACCAAAACTTTTCAAACATTTTATTATTTTTTAATTGATTCTATTTTTTTTTTAATTTATTTAGTTACTCAATTTTTCTTAATTATTGCAAGGAAAACTTAAAAAGTTATAAATATTATTAAATATAAAAATAAAATATATTTGGTTTTTTATTTAATAGTTTTTTTTGTAATTTGGGTTTTTTTTTGTTGTTGGTTGGTTTTACAAAATAAACTTCCTGAGAGTTGTTTATACTAAACAACTTCCTAAAACACATATATATTTATATTTTATTATTTGTATTACAATTTATATTATTACGTATAAATGTGTATTTAACATCAATTAAATATAAATTTAAAGCAAATATATAATTTAATTTCAAAAATTAAAAATGTTCATGTGTTTTAAATTTCAATACAATGCACAGCTTTTAACCATAGTATTAAAACCCGCACCAAAACTCTAAATTCAGGAGCCAGCTGAAATATTTTCAAAACTAAATGCATATATGGCGAATATGTAGCGATATCAAGACACTATTGTATGTACAAAATTGAGACAACTGCGTTTTTTTTTTTTTTGCTCATATCCCAGCTATAAACGAACCAATATGGCTATATTTAAATAACACGTTACATAATGTTTTTACTGATAACTATTTAAATCGCCCCTATTATGTAAGTCGTCGATGTCGACATCAATTTTAAATTGCCACATCAAGTACATAGTCGATTACATCACTGCGACGTTAAATTGGCATTTTATAAGAATGTTGTGTCGACTTGGACCAGTTATCCAAAACCTGAAAAAAATCGCATATTAATCATTTAGGTAAGTAATGGAAAACGATTTTGAAAACCAAACGGTCCAAAAACGATAATATCGTTTTTAATCGGGTATGTGATGGAAAACGATTTTGAAAACAAAACGATAATATCGTTTTCAGTATCTTTAAAAATTGATTTCTAATACAATTGTTTTCCTGTATATATTCTTTTAAATTCTTTATTGTCAGCATAGCTGCGTATTACGAATATTTTTATTACAAATATTTGTTAAAACTAAATAAATTTGAATTTTATCAGAAAATGGAAAATACAAATTAACAAAAATCATTTGATATCGTTTATAACATAACTGAAATCCGATTTTGTTAATTTGAAATTAAATATTTAAAAATTTGTTTTATTTGCTTGTTGGCCAAGTTTAATCATATTTCAATTCCATGAATTTAAATAAATATACTGTAAATTTAATTTATTTTTATATTATTCGACTAAGATTAAGATATAAGAAATTTTGTTATTTAATATACAAATTAACAAAATTATTTGTAAAAAAATCTACTTAAAGAATCGTTAAATTTTAAACAATCTTTGTCCCCTTATAAAATAGTCAGCCTGATTACGGTTGGCGTATAAGCCAGAGTCGTTTTTGCAGTAGATTAAAGTCTAAAAGAAAAATTTCCCGGAAGTTTTCTTTATTCTTTTTCAAATGATGTTTTCTTTGTTTCTAGATGCAAATGAAAATTACACCATCTGAAATTGAACTATTATCATATCTCTGTGATATTGATGTATCTTTAAAAAACTTAAAGAAATATCCGAGAATCTATGAAATTTTTTTAAAATATAACACACCAATTACATCTTCAGCACCAGTCGAGAGACTTCTTTCACTAGCAGGATTATTGAATAGCCCAAGGAGAAATTCTTTAACTGACTATCATTTCTAACAACTATTAATTTTTAAAACAGTTCTTGAAACACACTCCTGTATTGTTCTTCAAGATAAGAATGTTTTGCAAGTTTAATAAATTTGGTTTAAAAATAGTAAAATTAAATAATTTGTTAAACAAATTTTTAGATTAAAAAAATTTATGATTTTTTTTGGAGTATCATGTATTCAATAATTCATAATTTAAATATTTTTAAATTGTTTATAGTTTGTTTGAATAAAATCATTTAGTTTGTATCAGATTTCTTTACATTTTAATAAAATTAAAATGAATATTATTCAAGTTTTTTATATTCAAATATATTAAATTTTATTTTGTTTCAACGAATATTAATTGTATATTTAACGTAACAAGATAATTCAATTTACAACAATTGTTTTTCATTTTAAATACATTACTTTCGAATTTAAATTGATTCAAGAAAAATAAATTATCAAAAATTTATATCAATAAAATTTGAACATAGATTGATTTTATTTACAGCTAAAAATATTAACTATAAATCCAATTTAAAAAATTTAGTTTTCTATTTAATTCACATTTTACAGCTATGATTGTCAGCCATGTCACATAGTACAATTCCGTTAGGAATGATCCCGTTCGGAATTAAATAAAACATATTTGCTTATTGATAAAAAGTGTATTTTGATAGTTTTTGGTCTTTCAGATACAGAAAACTCCCATTCCATTCCGTTCATGAAAATAAAAATGGTTTCATTCCGAAACATTTTTTCGTCATTTTCTGAAGCACCAAAATACGGAATGAATTCTGTTTCCGAACGAAATTCTTCTCTATAACATGGCTGTATATGTTAATTGAACTGTGTTTTAAACTAAAACTTGTAATTCTAATTCGGATATGGATTTTAAAATCGCTCGAAATTTATCACACCTAAAAACGATCGTATTTAAATCGATCGACTTTCATCACATATCTGAATATCTTTAAAAATTGATTTCTTAAACTTTTTAATCTGGGGGCTAATTCTGCCAGTCGTAATCGAATACTTTTTCGATTCGCAATTTAATTCTAATTCTTCTGACCGCTTTGTACAATTGCTTATCAATGTTTCCCAGCGTGCCATAGAATGTCATCGCGATGATATTTTGGCTATTATTTATGTACAGAATTTTCTAAAAATGAGCACAGATATAAAAAGCTGAGAAAAAGTAAAAGAAATATGAAATTTAAATTACATCAAAAGTCAATTAGCATTTGCAATTAGCATGTATATTGGTGAAACAACAACTCAGCTCAAATTAACTGATATTGCAGTCAGTAAAATTAACAATGTGGAAGGAAGAATTTCCTAACCAATTAAAAAAAATCCGAAAACGTTAGAAAAAAGTAACCAAAATGAAAAAAATATTCACATCTCCACATTGAAAAAGAAATATAAACAATTTTAGTTAGAAATAACCAAAAACGGCAGCTCTGATCTCTGTATGCTTTGTGGCCTGTGTGCTCAGTGATAGATACGAGATAAATCGGTAGTGGTTGTTTTGTTTATATGTACATCAAAAATAGCACCAACTATTTGTTTATACTATTTGTGTATCAAATTTCCTTACGCGTGTAGAAATATTTAATCAGTAGTTAATAAGATTTAGGGCAGAAGTATAACATAAAAAGCAAATATAGGTTGGATGTTTTATTTCAAAAGTGACTCAACTCAAAATTTAAATTTTTCGGTTTTATATGCCTTAATTATGCACAATACACTTGTTTATCCATAAAAAAATATATATGTGTATTTGGCTGTTGTTAAACTAAGCATCCTACGCGATGTACGGGCTAAATTTAAGAATTTCAACCATACAAAAATGGCAGTTTAATAAAATGCTTTAATTTGGCATCTCGTAGGATGCTCCTAGATGGGTCGAATGTATGACCAACCCCACTTTATTACATGAAACAAAGAAAACAAGATAGTGCATTTAAATTTATAAAAACATTATTTTTCTGCGCATGTACGTCATAGTAGTAAATGAGCACAAACATGATCACACAAAAATGTGTTTGTAGTATGCTGAATGTTTGTTTATATTTAAATCTCTTTACTATAATGACGTCAAAATGAGAGTAAAAAGATAACGGACCTGCGCAATGCGCTATCTTGTTTTCTTTGTTTCAGGACTTTATTATTTATTGCAAAATTTCGATTTTTCAGAAATTTCAATAAACTAAACCGGTTTTGAGTTACGCGACTATATGCTGCGCAACCTCCTACATTTTATAAATAACGGTATATCTTGAAAACAAGAGCTAACCTAAAAAACGGTTAGCCCCACTGGATTCAGCGTGACCCAATTAGGTTAAAATGCCAGGTGCCTGGCGTGTCTGTATTTTGAAACTAGCACAGTGGGCATGTTCGTAAATGCATCACTGCGCTGCATCAGAAAAGCAAACTTTTTTTAATGCCGATAAAAAAAATTATTAATATAATCTGTTTTATTATACCCTCCACCACAATTAGTTGTGAAGAGGGTATACTAAGTTTGTCATTCCGTGTGAAACTTTTTTATTATTCATCTCAGACCCCATAAAGTATATATATTATGGCTGCTTGAGTAATTCTAAGTCGATTTAGCCATGTCCGTCTGTCTGTCCGTCTGTCCGTCTGTTGAAAACACGCTCACTTGCGAAAAACTCAAAAGAAATAAACAAACTAGGTGCCAAATTGCTTGTAGTTATCCTAAGCAGTTTGGGATTGAATTTCAGCAAAATCGGTTCAGTAGGACCAGAGCTATGAATCAAAATGTGGAACCACCACCTTAAAAACTTGATAATTTTGTTACAAAAACTAACATAAATGATGCAAAAATGCACGGAATGACATAAGATTTTGCACAAGTCCGTTTTATTCGACTAGAAACTACACTGTAAAATTTCGCGAAGGTCGGTCCATAATTTACCCTAAGCCCCATATAAACACTACTCCCGGAAAAAAGTTTAGTACGCCTAAAACCGTAAAAAATAATGCAATCATAACAAATTTTGGCTCGTCACAATTTTATAGGACTATAAATGATACTGTGAAAGTTCGTGAAGATCGGTACATAATTTACCCTAGGCCCCATATATGCCCTACTCCCGGAAAACAGTTTAGTCTCCTAAAACCATAATTAATAACAAATCGTCACAGTTTAAGATAATAATAATAAAAAGACATCATACAGATATTACTCCTTAAACATTCGAACTGTCGGTGGAGGGTATCAAAGATTCGGCACAGCCGAATATAGCACTCTAACTTGTTGTGTATTATTTTTGTGTAGTATTTGACAATTTTTTGGTCCACATCTACTTCACTGATATTTATATAAACATTTGAAATCACTAATGCAGCGCAGTGATGCATTTACGAACATGCCCAGTGTACTTATTGCTCAAAATTACAATATTAAAATTCTATTTTAAGATGATTTTTAAAAGTTGCGAAAGAAAAAAATCATATCTTAAAAAATATTTTTTTTTTTCGATATACTGCCCCAACTATTCCCTTAAAAAATACATAAATTACATCTTCGTATGTAAATTAGTTTTCGAGATATTAAAGAAATAAGCTCAACATGTTCAGCGAGATTATGTCATTTTGAATATGACATAACTTTTGAACCAAAATTTTTTTCGTTCATATATGTTCCTTATAGGATAAAAGGAACCTTCTCACCAAATTTCATTAAAACCGAAAGGACTCGGGTCCCATGGTCGATTTGACATGGAATTATCCATATGGATTTTCTACTAAATGATCCAAAATTTATTTTTAACTATTTTTTTAGGTCAAAAACAGTTTTTTTTTCGATTTCTGAAAAATTAAGTTTTTTGAGTTGTCACTTTGAACTAGGTGTGCGTTATGTACATTAGAGTGTTCCAAAAACGAATTTCTAGAATTATTCTATGTATTGTAATTGTAAAATATAAGGATAAAACGATAAAAGGATGAAGGTGCCGTTATAAGGGGAAACAACATTATTGTATGTGTACGTAATTATCGTTCTAATGAGATGTTAAAGATACAATTTTAAATATACCCATCAAAACTCTGTTTTCAAATGTTGAAAAATGGTCTGCTAAATTATTAACATCGTTTAATTCTTTTCAAAATTCAAACTAAACTTATAACCGGAATCGTTAATCCATTCTTCTGGATCTCTTTTTAAGAAATCCATTGGTATAGAGAATATTTTAAAATTATTTGCTGTTTTTTGTGAAACGAAATATTCAATATCTTTGTCAAATATCTTCAACAATTGTTGGGTCAAATAGGTCCCATGCACAAATTTTGGCCTTGTGGCAGTAGGTTCTACTGTAGGGTATTGAATTTATACATAATTAATTATTAAATCAAATAATATTTTACTAGAGTGACAGCTTGTTTTGTCATTCGAATAACTATTATTCGCATGCTCGAACCATTTTTTTTAATTTTTGCTCGAATGAACACAAACTTTCTATTAAGAAAAAAAAAAAAAAATAGTTCGAACAGCTTTTTAAAATTATATTGATAAATCAATGTAATTTTAAAAAATCTTTAAAACTCCTACGTGTATTTCCAAATATGTATATAAATATACTTCTAGAAATAATCTAATTTCAAACCTTAATCCACATCTCAAAAACCCGGCCTTAGAAGAAAACCAAAAGATTTTTCCAAGCTACCATTTTAAAAGTAAGACTTCAATATTTCTGATTACCGTATTATGATTTTAATTAATCAGGTATGTGATGAAAAACGATTTTGAAAACAAAACGATTTGAAAGCGCTGATTTCTAATACATTTTCCTGTTTTCCTGTAAAGTATATTCTTTTAAATTTTTTATTATATATGTATGTTAATTGAACTGTATTTTGAACCAAAAATTAAGACTTTATTTCAGTAATGGATTTAAAAATCGGTCGAAATCCATCTCACCTGCTAAAAACGACCGTTTTTCATCACATACCTAAATAAAATGTCTAATAAATCGAATTGATTTTGATGAATCGATTAATCAATCGCACATCTCTAGTAATCAATCAATTAACATTGACTATTTCAGGATACCCAAAACAGGTATAGACATCAGCACAGCTGGTCGTTAAAAAAAACCAGCATAACTCTATCTGATGCATACCTCATGAATGCGCATTGATCTAATTGAATACATAACTTTTATTGGTTGGAAATTTTTTTTTTCAATTTCATTTCAGTTTTAATTCATCCAATTTGAAATCAACTTTGCAATTGTTTTGGTTTCGCTTTTAAAGAAAGAAAAAAAAAAAAAATAAAAAGCCAATAGAATGTTTGCGTCCTTTTGTTTAATTAAATACATACCTTTTTTAACTTTGATACATTTCATATAAGAAAGCATTATTTCCTAATTTTTTTAATGGAACAGTATATACTAATTTGTTTGTAATTTATTAAAATGTAAATTTTTTAATTAGCTTTTGTTTTTATTTACTTTTCAAAATACTTTGTTTTAATTTTTTCAAGTTTTATTGTTTTGTTTGAAAACTATTACAAAAAATTTTACATACTCGTTTTAAAGTTTTGCTTTTACTATTTTTTTTCGTTTGTTTGTTGTCAATTAAATATATAAATATTAATTTTATCTATGAAAAATACTTGGGCAACACTCTTCTGTTATAAAAAAAGAATATTTTTAGTTGTTGACTTAAGAATATGTTTAGTTTTGAAACAAAGATTTGGAATTTTTTAAGGACCAAACAGATATAACGTAGTTAAGAGGGAGTAGTAATGTTGCATATCAGCTGCTTCATTTTGTTGCATGTAAAGCAATTAGAACGATTATATCTAGCAGTAAGATTTACGTCTCAATCTGTACGAAATATATTTTTCTTACTTTTTTTACGGTAAGGTTAAGTAACTGTTACTCCCGGCTTACTGAGCCTTAAAACTAATTAGTGTACGTACATTGATGCTTTATCACTACGTTAGCAACACTTTAAACTTTGGTAATTTACAGCTGATTCACACGCATCAGGTTTGACCGTACTCGTCAATTTTCACTTAAAGTTAAAGGCTTATGAACGCACATTCAAAGGAAAATTAAACAAAAAAAAAAAAAAAATCAGCTAAACCTGATGCGTGTGAGACAGGCCTTACAACTGCAGTAGCCAGTTATTATTTAGTCTTGCCGTAGTTTCATAAACAGCAATAACTAATTAAACATTTAGTACAACTGCAAACATATTTCTTATTTGGGGGTTTCTTGTTTAAGTTTCAAATTCTCTTTCCAGTGGAGTGCTTTTCAATGTTTACCATTTACAAAAAAAATTGTTCATAACTTTAATTTCTTTTTTTTTGCAAATATTGTGCAATGACATAATTAAATTAAAAGAGTTAAATATGTGTCCACTCTACGTCACAGCTGTCAATCAAATGAATTTGACAAGTAGTATGTGTGAAAAGCTTAAACGTGAAACTGCAGTGCACTTTGCGACATATCGCACTAAAATATTTGATGAAAACGAAGAATGGTGACGAAGGGTGTAGCCTTATGCGGTGTTAAAAATTTACCAAGAAAAGTAAAATCAAACAACAATATAAAACATACGTACATATTTCACTTTTTGTATAAAATTTTGAAATTTAATATTTGAATTTTTGAGTAGTTAAACGTCAAATTGTAGCTTGTGGCTTGCAACAGAAAACGTAACGTCTGAATCATGATACAATAATAAGATAGGAACGGTAACGGAGCTAAACGCAGGGCTTTTTTTCGTGGTGTGATATTTGATATAATTTCATTTTTTTTTACATGTACATATAATTAATTTATAAAGACGAATTAGCAAGTTTATTTTGACATTTGCCGTCACAGTTCTAGCAAGGCGAATTAACTACAGGTGGTCTCGAAACGGCATCTGAGTTTGACAGTTCGAGCTTATTTGTTTTGATTTGTTAGTGTTTTGCTAATGATGGTTGACATTTCGAGCTAATGGCACTAAGAATGCAATGCAAAAACCCTATGTTGTTTATGTTGATTTTGGATTGTTGTAGTTCCGACACCACCTGTAGTTGAATTTTCCTTGAGTCCTAGCAACAAAATGTTTCATTGTTGTAAAACTGAGGTCACTTTTTTAATACATACATTATAGTCTATCTGCCTGTTTTTAGAAAATTAAAATAAGTGAGTGAGAAATTATATTAAAAACCAAAATAAAAAACGAAAATTTGTTTTTGTTTTCAATATAATTTCTCACTCACTCACTTGTTTTCATTTTCTAAAAACAGGCGGTAAAAGCTTTCAAGAGGCACCAAAAGAAAATTCGAAAATAGTTCCAGGGAAATGTCGCATAGTCTGAAACATGCATTAAAATATTATGATACATGTCACTTTAAAATTAAAAATCTTCAGTTAAAATTTAAACTAAACATATAATTAAGCCTTTGACAACTAAATGCCTTAAAAAACTCTTTTGTTTCTGTTTTAATATTTAAATTTAAAATTAGTTTATTTTTTAAGTTTGGTTTTTTAAAAATACAAGTTTATAACAATTGTTCTGTTTTTGATGTCACCCTGGCATGTGATGTTTTGTTTGTTTTTTAAATTGTCTTTTTTTAATAAATATAAATACATACATACATACATACTGAAAAATATTTTTTTTATTAAATACATTTTTTTATGGTTTAATATTATCAATAAAAAATATTTCTTAACAATTGTTACTACCAAAGTACAATGTTACTACTATACAGAAATTTTGCAGATATTTTTAAAGAAACAGTATTCAAATGTTGGATAATTTGAAAATACTCTTCTATTTAAAAATGTGCAAAGATTTCTTTTATTTTAAACATAGATTTTTTATACTTCTTTCTATTCTGACGCGGCTTTTTTTGCCTGTGTCTTGTATACATTAGTATAAAAATATTATTTAATATACAAATATACAAAAGATTGTAAAGAAATTTAATTAATATACATAAGTAGAAGACTACTGGGTAGGAAACTGAGAGCTGCTGTTGTCAATGCCTAAACAGGTTAATAAAAATCTAATTCATTACATGGGGTCTTCACCTGACAATTTTGTGTCATACCAAACGTCAAGTCTATATAAAAAAATTAAAATTTTTGTCAACATTTTTTTAATTATGAAGTTTGACGTTTATTATGACAAGAAGTTGGCAGGTGAAGACCCCATGTTAGAATGTAATGCAAGCTTGAAATCAGTGATGGAAAATTCAATTTTTTTTCGAAATTTTTAGTATGTACTTGTTTAAAAAAAAAAAGAAAGGGAGCTCATAATACTCACAGTCAAGGTATATTTATAGCAGGTAGTCTCGGAAAGCCAGCTGTTTATTTTTTATTTGCTTGTTTTGTGGTACGAACTGTCAAATGTTGTATAGTAAACATGTAAACAAGTTTTTTGTCTCTATCTTTTGTCTTTTTTGTCTCTTATCAACCCCTTTGCCTTTTGACAGTTCGTACCACATAACAACAATAAAAAGCCCTGTTGTTTGTTTTGTTGTACAATTGTTGTAATCTCGCGGCTACCTGCTATAAATATACCTTGCTCACAGTATACAACTAGTATGCCGACTCGACAGAGCGTTCTCAATTTTTCACCTATCACACATATAAATACATAGGTTCTGTGTGAATTCCACACACGTAAAAACAACAAAAGCAAATGAAAATTTAACATTATTTAATTTAATTTTATGACACAAACGAATAATAAAAAAACAAACTTAAAATTTTTTTGACACAAATTTTTTTCTGTTGTTAATATTCAAAAGTTAATATAGGGTGGCGGCGACATTCCTCTCTCTAACTTACAGTGCAGCCACACGATCAAGATTTTCTTGATAGTCTTTTACATATACTATTTGTCAAATTAACAAAAATTGAAAGTTGTGACGTAGGCTGCATTCAATTTTTGAGCAATTTACATTCAAGATGTCATCAAGAAAACAATTTATAAAGGCAAACGAAAAATTTGCTCACTAACCTTGAAATCAGCTGTTTTCTTGAACGAAAATTGAAGCACTCTCTGGAAAGAGAATTTTAAAGGCAAGTTCGTTTCAATTTTTAAAAGTATGAGTGTATTGGTAGAAAAGTGTGAGAGTATTAAAACTTGATAGGCAAAACTTGATCGTGTAACCCTCAAGTTAGAAAAATTTAGCACAGCTGTGCTTTCAACGTCACCTGAAAAATTAATTCGCCTTTTTAATATTATTAAAGCCAGCCGAGTAGCATTTTGAATTATTATTTTTAAATTTCCGTAGTTCCTAGGTGGAACATAGGGCCTCAGTTGCATTTTTTGGTATGAAAAAAATATTTGAAATCTTAAATTAATTAAATATTTTTCGATATTGCAGAATTAAAATTAAACCAACATTGTTTTTAAAAGTTTATAAATGCAGAAGACAGCATTAAATAAGTTGAAAATTTTTTAAATTAAGAAAATTTTATTTTAGGAAATTTATTTTGCCACATTTTATACGCAACTATGTTTAGTGGTAAAACTTTTTTCAAACACCAGCACATTTGACAAAAATCTTACTAATACAAACATCTACTAGGTACTACTGACATTTGAGTTAGGTACCTGTCAAAGAGTTGGCATTCTAGTTGTATAAAACAACTGAAATTAATATGGGTTTTTTATCAAAAATTATATCAAATGCTTTTTTTTTTGTTTAATTGTAGTTTTTAATAAATTTTCGTTTTCCTTTAAAAGAAATAAAACATTTTCTCAGCTTCCATTATATTTGTTTATATTCTCTATTATTATTTCATGTTTAACCGGAATATGGACATCCTGAGAGGTAGTGCTGATTCTCACGCTTCAGGTTTAAGTCGTCAAGTCTGGGGTTTTCAGAAGGGAAGAAATAATGTCATCTCATTTCCTTTCTTTCCTAAAAACGCAATAGTTGACGACTAAAACCGAAAACATGTGAATCTGCACTTACAGTGCAGCCACACGGTCAAGTTGTTCTTGATAGTCTTTTACATATACTGTTTGTCAAAATTTCCAAAAATTGATAGTTGTGACGTAGGCTGCATTCAATTTTTGAGCAATTTACTTTCAAGATGCCATCAAGAAAAAAATTTATAAAGAGAAACGAAAAATTTGCTCACTAACCTTCAAATCAGCTGTTTTCTTGAACGTAAATTGAAACACTCACTGGCATGAGAATTTTAAAGGCAAGTTCGCATCAATTTTTAAAAGTATGAGTGTATTGGTAAAAAAGTGTGAGTGTATTAAAACTTGATAAGCAAAACTTGATCGTGTAACCCTCAAGTTACGGCAAAAAGCAAAGTAAACAGGGTACGATTATTTTTGTAGTGTTGCCACTGTTCTAAAATATATTGCCGTTAGTTTGGTTTCTTGAAAAGGTAGGAAGAATTCAATATTTTTTTTAAAGTATTTTAATTATAAAAAAAAGTATTTTAGTAAATCATTTTAAATGTTTTAAAATAAATTAAAAATACAAAAACTTTTAATATAAAATATCTTAAAAGTTTCTGCCTGTTTGTAGAACGCGAGCACAAAAGTGACTCGTTTAAATTACATTTAAAACAAAAACAAATTTTGAAATTTAAATGTAAGTTGAACGAGTCAAGTTTGTTCTCGAGTTCTACAAACAGACAGTTTGTTGTATTTTTAATGGCAAGTAAAAGTTAAAAAAAGTGTTTAACCTTAACCTCAAAACCTGTTTAAAAGAATATTTTTGTTTCTCTAACGCTATTCTTTTTTAAAAAATATTATTTTGCTTAATTTGTTTTGCTTAAAAAAAAAAAACATGAAATGAAATAAAAGTTAAAAATTTAATAAAATGATCACAAATTTACAAAACTTTCAATATTTGTAAATTAGATATTATTTTCTTTATAAATTTTTGTTCTTAATAATGTATATATATATTAAATTAAAATATTATCAATTCCAGCCCTCCCAGAAAACAAATTTTTGGTTACAGAAAAAAAAAAATTAACAAATCAATTACATATTTGTTAGTTACGCAGTGGGGGAGCACAAATAAGTACATCTTTGTACTTTGTGTATTTATTATTGCATAAAATTAAACCTTAAAACCAGAAAGGTTGGCTGTCATTTATTTTTTGTTTGGTATTTAAAGCATCAACTCCAATAAAATAAAAAAACTCACGTGTACTCAATTTTGCACCATACAAAATCTTGAAGGCATAAAAGTATTTTGTAATATTTAGTTGAAAGCCCCTTATTAAGTAAAACACACTCTACACGTTTTGGCATACTTTCCACCAATTTTTCAATTACTTAGTATGGAATTTACTCCTATTCGTGCTGAACCCGCTCCCAAAGCTAAACCAAATTCGTTGTTGTTGTTGCTGTTAAAAAATTATATTTTATTCTTTTTCTCCTTCACTCTGTTCAACAATCCTGCTACACCAAAGTCAAGGATCCATAATTACGATGGGTTGGGTTCGCACTGCAGTTGAATAGGTGTCGTTAGTCGTGTGACTTATGGTTTATTTTAGCTTGCATCGTTTGGGGAACGACCTCCTAAAACAAAATTTTATCAGTGGATATTTATGGCAATCTCCTGTATGAAGGTCCCAATATGTTGGGGTTGACAGTCTTTTAACGATTAACCACAAATTCGGATTCGGGACCGCACTTTGTGCCGACCACTGCAACAATAGAATTTTTTTCGCTAAGTCACGCTTTTCTAGTTTTAGACGACTACACAACTAAGGCCCCTTTCAGGAAAAACGTGGTGGTTGTGGTTTGGACCCAAAGTTGCGAGAAGGGAGAACTTAAAAAGTCTGATTCGAGGGTTGATCTTTCGTCACAAGCAAAACCTATGCTTTGGCAAATCTAGCGATAAACATTGATACTTTTGTGTAAAAGTTTAAAAAAAATACACGTGTGCAAAATTGAGAACATGTCAGTTGATGATTTTGGATTTGAATACTAAATCGTTTTGTCTGAAACAACCCATAAAATAAATGAAAAATTTCATTTTTTTTTTGATTTGTATTATTAGTTTTATTTTTATGCAATATTAAATAAATGTACAATGTACAAACATGGTCGCATTTGTGCTTCCCACTGCATATGACATATTTGCAGAATTATATTTATGTGTTTGGTTTATTATTATAATTACTTTATTTTCGTTCAAGACCAGAAATAAATAAATATGTATATAGTGTTTTTGTGTGTATTTCTTTAAATTTAAATTAAATAGAGATTAAGATACCTTAAAACATTTTTTTTTTTGTTAATTCCCCTGAATAATATGTTTTTATGTACAATTACTGGACTTTCGATTTAAGCAAATGACCAATGGCATTTGCATTATCATTCGTTGTGGCAGAAGATGATGATGTTGTTGTCATCATTTTGGGTGATGTTGACAGTTTTGCGGAATTTTGTGCAGCCAAAGAAGCAGCCATACGTCTGCTCTTTTTGCCCTCCGGCGACAAGTAGGTCTTATAAAAGAATCGTGCAAACAAAACAAAATAACTAAAGTACATGGCAATGGACAAGTTTATATTCGTCTGTGATATATTACACGACTGAGGTCCATGGGTCTTGAGGAAACCATTGGCCCACACATTAATGGCACAGCCAATTATCATTTGTGTCAATTGCAATGATGTTATAATCATTGCTAAAAAACGTGGTGGATTAAAACGTGCCGCTTTAAGGGCATAGTAAGAATACATAACAGAATGCACACAGTAATTCATGACAATGAACCAACGGGCCGATGAGGTATATTCTGTGTATGAGAACCATGAATAGATGAGTACAGTAATGTGATGGTACCAGTGCAGGAAGATTAATGGCTGTTTGCGTAACACAATAAAGATGGTATCGCCCAGTTCGGGCAATTTTGATAGCACAAATAACCATGTCCAGAAACCACAGACACGATCTTGTTCAATGTAGCTGCAAATGAAAAAAAAAAAAAAATTAATTAAACTTAAATAATAAATTTAAGAATCTTCTTAAAAAATAAAAAAAAAAAACGACTAAAACTGTTGTTAATTCAAGACTTGTTAGAAGTTCAAGTTCAATATTCTTATAAAAAGAAAAACAACTAAGAAAAAAATATTATAAACACGTTCTTATTTAAATCTCTTGTAGATTAATCACCTTAAATTGCAATAGTAAAAGGAATAATTAAAGGTACGCTAGAAAAAGTTTGGAAAAATATAAATATAAATTTTACTACACGTTTAATCACTTGTATTGTGAAAACAGCATATTAAATACAAATTTTTGTTTTCCGAATTTGACGATTATTATAAAAATTTGAGATTTGTTTACTTTATACATTAAAACGATTTTTTTTTTAAACTTTGTAGTTGTTACTATAATTCTACCTAAAAACTTTTTCTCTAAATTATGGGATAATCAATGGAATATGTGGCCAACACCTACATGCAGATTGGAAACCACAAAGCAATTTGCCAACAGCGGCATGATAGCAAAGTCTAATATTTTTTTAAAAATCGTTAAAGAATCAGAAATTTATATCGCTTCTATCGTGAGCATGGCTAAAACTCGCAAAAAATTCCAAACTTGGAAACAAAACCTAAAATTTATTTAAAATCGGCTAAATCGGGAAAATTCGCGAAAATTTACAATATTTCAAACGAGCCATAAAATTTATTGAGAACTATAAGGAATGGCAAAAATTCGGTAAAAATTGCTAAATTAACGGAAATTCCCAATAATTTGCTAACAGCGGCATGACAGCAAAGTCTTATATTTATTAATAGTCGTTTAAGCTATAAAAAATCAGAAAACTTACAGAAAAAATAGATCTTACCGCAAACATGGCAAAAATTCAAAATCGGAAACAAACTCTAAAATTTATTTGAAATCGCTAATCGGTAAAAAAAACCATATGTCGGAAAATAGCATTAATAGCGTTACAAACTGAGCTATAAAGAACAAACATAATAGAAAAATAATTGGAAATGGGATTTCTTTTTGTCAAATTTTCGATAACTAGTCGACGTCGACACAATTGTCATATAAAATACCAAATTAACGTCGAAGTGATGTGACAACAATCAAAAATTAATGTTGACGTCGACAACGACTTACATAATAGGGGTGAATATAATCTTCTTTTGACTATTAAAGCAAACATCCGTATATAGGGGACGTGTTTTCTTCTTATTGACAGGACTCTTCTTGATATAAATTGTAAAAAGGCTGTCAAACGATTCTGTAAATGCTTACTCTGCACTAAAATCCTACTTTCAAAGAAATTGTGTTTGGCCCTTTAACTCTTTCTGCGGTCACTTGTGTGAATTTGTCTTGATCTATACCCTTTCTAATCGGCTTTTCCTTTTTTACAAATTTCGAAAAACCACCCCCTTTGTGCAACATAATTGAGAGTTGAGGTGAACTAATAACACTACGTCACAAATTTTCAACAAAGTGGTGACCAAATGAATCTGACAACCTTATTGTAAATCCGGATATGAAGTCAGAATTGTCAAAAATAGAACAGTTTTTGAGATATTCCAAAATAACCGTTTTTTGTGTTTTTAAAAAAGATGGTGTGACTGAAATGCAAATATCTTCAAAATATGTAAAAAAAGCCGATACATATTGCAAAAAGAACTAAAAAAAAAGCCGATATTGCCAAAATAATCAAAAAAAAGCCCTAACAAATATTGCTCATTTTCTTTGTTTTTTTTTTTTATTATCGGAATTTGTGTTCAATCAAAATCATTCTACCTTGTAAACTAAAAAATAAGCATTTGCTTATTTTTTGGTTGGCCTAGTGATAAAACTTAATAAAATTTTATTTTTTGGTTAAAAAAAATAAGTTGAAAAGAGCAAAATTGCAAAAATTCATCAAATTTATAATGAAGTTTGAAATTTTGTTCACTTTAACTCTGCCATTTATTGACTCATCTTCACAAACGACCCATAGTTATTTTAGACATTTTATAACCTTTCACTAAAAAGAAAGAAATACATAATCCGTTTAAAATTTTTGAAGAAATTTGCATTTCAGTCACATCATCTTTTTTAAAAACACAAATAACGGTTATTTTAAAATATCTCAAAAACTGTTTTACTTTTAATTCTGACTTCATATTCGGATTCAGCGGACAATTTTACATAAAGATAAGGTGTCAGATTAATTTGGTCAAAATACTGTCACGTAGTGTATGTAATTATGTCCTCTACTTTAATCTAGTTTTTAACCAACAAAAATCCAAAAAAAATTTGCACTATGTCGTCAGAAACATAAATCAAGTTTATTTGTCTAGAAATGAGCAGATTAAAAATAAACGAAAAATAAAAAAAAAAACTATAAATTAAAGTAAAATTTAAGCAAATAAAAAAAAAAGATAAAACTTCCATTCACTATTAACGCATTTACGGTTTGCAAAAGTAAAAGGACTGTTAATTTTCAATGTCATTTAAACAAAACTTGAACAACATTTTAAAAAATTTCCAATCATAATAAAAATTAAGAGAAAAAACAGAAACTTGATGATCAAGGCCAAGGAGGTTAAATGCGTCAACTGATGCTTTAACTTTATCCGATTAATTTATTTATACATACACATGTATAATAAAATTAATATGTCATTTTAATAAACAAAGTTATCTTATAAATAAATTAAACATTTAGCAACTTACCTAGGAACACAAACGGAATGGAAAAGTCCGTAATGACGTAAAACATGCAGAAGTTCTGGTGCAGTACGGAATGCTCCCATAATACTAAACATAGCCAGCATAGTATTCCATATAATTAAGGGACCACGTAATTGAAATCTGTAAATTAAACGAAAAACAAACAAATATTTGTATTAGCAAAAATATGTATGTACCTATTAGCAATATTGTTCTCTAGCAATTTAATTGTTATTAATAAAAGTGTTTAACTAATTATTGAAATATTACATTCATAAACATTAGTAAATCAAAACAATATTAAAATTTAAATATTTGTTAAGATTTTAAAAAGTTTTCTAAAAAGTAACCAACAAAAAAACATTTTCAAATAAATATTTATTTCACGTTAATCTGTGAACTGTCAACAATGACAGTTATATTTTTCTAGACAAGTCTTTTGCAAATATTTAATTTTTTTTTTTGTAATATTTTCTCAGAAATAAATTTATAAAAAAGAAAGTATAGTCGGTCAAGCCCGATCCTATGATACCCTACACCAGCAGCATATAAAAACAAGTTTTTGCGAGTGTACCCTATCATGGACCCGCCAGAACAAAATAATGTAATGAGTTTAAGATTCATTTAAAAGTTCTTGTGCCGAACATTACTTAGATATCATCTTTTTCTACATGAGATTTGTTTGCTTTTAAGTGATTTTAGAAAGAGTGTTGCTATGGGATCTATGATTAATTTGGGACCCACCCGAACAACATTTTTCATGACAATATTGCTATCGTAAAAGTTATTGTCGCCAGTTGTTATGTCAAAACTAACGTTTATGAGGAAAACAAAATCCTATTTTTGGGAGTAGTATTTGTAAAGGAGCTATGTTCAAATTTAATCTATACACCAACGTAATAAGATGGCTTATGGTCACAAAGACTCTATTCCGGAAAAAAGCTTGTATGTGGGCTAAGGGACCGATTGTCTCAATTTTCAATAAACAATCAACAATTATAACCTATGTACCAAATTTCATCAAATTATCTTCAAAATTGCGACCTGTACTTTGCGCACAAGGTCTACATGGACAACAAACCAGATGGACGGACATCGTTAGATCGGCTCAGAAATTGATTCTAAGTCAATCGGTATACTTATAGGTGAGTCTAAGACCCACATTTTAAGGTGTTACAAACATCAGCACAAGCGCATGATGCCCTCTCCGCTATTGTGGTGTGGGTATAAAAAGTTAGGAAGTTAAATAATTTATAATTACAATGACCAATAAAATTTACAATAATTTCCTTATTTTATGTACATACAATTTTATTAATTACAACCGACTTATAAATTGTTATTTGATTAAGAGGTACATATGTATGTATACTTAAATCTTAAACTAAAACGAATAGAGAAATATTTAAATGCACAGTGATGAATAAAAAAATAATGACGCAGTTTTAATTCGCAATATAAGGCCCGTTTACGTACTTTTAAAGTTAAATTTAGTAAATGAGTAATTGAAGCACAGCCGCGAATAACGTTATAAAAGCCACTTTTTGCAAAAACTGTTTTTTTTTTTTGTTGCAGATAACCGTTAACATAACTCTCTTAAGGCCCAAATACACTGATCAAAATACTCATCAAGCATTGCGGTAGTATTAGTGAGTGTTGGATGAAAAATTAAAAAAATTTTGATATGACTGCGAATATAATGTCCAGCACACGTACACGTTGAATTCGCCGGCTGGACAAGCATTTGACAAGTGTATTTGGCCCTTTACACTGTTTAAACCTTAAATCACCCAAAATTATGCACTTAACGCCTTCAAAATGACATACAAAGAGTCAACTAGTGGAAGAACATTGTAAGCTACTTACAAAATGATACAAAGTAAATGGTTTTGAAACGTAGAATAACGTTTTAAATGACATCGCGATTGTGAATATGAAAAGTTTTTCCACGTTTGTCCACTAAAGAAAAGTTATAAACTGTAAACTTGCATGTATGTAATTTAAATTTCTTGATATTTTGCATAAAAGTTTTTATTATCATTATTTTTAATAATCTAAAGAAAAAAAAATAAAAAATTAACAGTCGTGCCTGTTAAAAACGTTTTTTTGCTCTCCTGGAAAGTAATTATTTTGTAACTTAAAACGTTATTCGCAACTGTGCTTCAATTACTGGATATATTAAAAAAAAACCCCTGTTTCCCAAAAAGTAACACTGCAGTTACACGTTCAAGTTTTTCTTAATAGTCTTTTACATATACTGTTTGTTAAAATTTTCAAAAATTTAAAGCTGTGACGTAGGCTGCGCTCAATTTTCAAGCAATTTTTTTTCAAGATGTCATCCAGAAAACAATTTATAACGGAAACGAAAATGTTTCTCATTAAACTTGTAATCAGCTGTTGCTTGAACGTGAATTGAAAAAAGTGTGAGTGTATTTGATAGGCAAAACTTGATCGTGTAAGCTTTGAGAAAGCGAACAGTAAAGGGCATAATTAACCACACAAAATGCTTGGCAAACACACACATTGTTTCCGTTTGGGGTTTGCCAATAAACAACACAAATATTCTCCGTACAAACATTTATTTTCATTTTTGTTTTGTTTTTAATGATAGTGCTGCGGCAATTTTGTTGCTTTTTGCTTAGAACGGAGAAGAAATTATAAAATAAAGGCAAAAAATTAAAAGTAACAAGTAAGAAAGTATAGTCGGTCAAGCCCGACCATATGATACCCAGCACCACAGTACTTAAAAACACATCATGCTTATGTGTCCATATAAATATGGATTTCTCTATGTTTAAAAACTTCACTAAAATCGGTTTGAAAGTTGTGAGAGGCAGAAATTGCCCCCTACCTCCCCTTGTGATCCTATTTTTGAAAAACTGTATAGCTTATGTGTCCACATAGATATGGATCTATCCATGTTTTAAATTTCATTAAAATCGGTTTGATAGTTTCTGAGAGGAATAAATTTCCCCCTATCTTCCCTCGTGGTCCTACGATTCGGCCCATTTACAATAGGCTTGGTCCTTGTGCCAATTAGAACTTATGTCCCAAATTTTATCAAATTATCTCTTAAATTGCGACCTGTACTTTGCGCACAAGGTTACATGGACAGCCAGCCTGCCAGCCAGCCGGACGGACATCGTTAGTTCGACTCAGAAAGTGATTCTGAGTCGATCGGTATACTTTAAGGTTTAAGGGTCTAGGAACAATATTTTTAGGCGTTACACACATCAGCACAAATGCATAATACCCTCTCCACTATTGTGGTGTGGGTATAAAATGTGATTTAAACAACGAGCTGTTTTGTGGCAAGCAGTTTTATTTAATATTTAAAATTACATAATTGTAATTTTATTTTTTTATTTTTAAAATTTCTGCAAACATTGCTTCAAATGTTTGTCCAAACAGCAAGCCCCCTAATTGACAACACAAAATATTTGTACAAACGTAAAATTTTGACATGTTTGCCAAGCCATTTGTGAGGTTTATTATGCCCTTAAGTAACAGCTGATGACAAATAAATGTTTCCTTTGTAAAGGCATATCCAAATAAAAAAATGAAGCTTCCAACGAAGCAGGGTTGTAAGGGAGAAACATAAAAGTTTCACTTACCATTGCGCTTACGGAAGACATGAATTTTATGTGGCGAGTTCCCACTTTGAAGCAATACATTTTGACACATAAAGCGCATTATACAGCGCATATAAAAATTGTTGGATGTAACGATCAGCTTTACACACTGAATGTTTTGATACAATTATTTTTTAGTATTCTCCCTTACAAACCTGCTACGTAATAAGGGAATGCCTTGGTACTTGAAATGTTATTTTTTTATGAAAGTTGTTGAGAGTTCTTTCACTTACTTTTCTGCATTTCTGTATGTCTTATTGCGTAGCGCATAATTGTGAGCTTATTCTTTTAAATGTACCATTAGTGCTTTGCAAAATGATAAAATTTTTATTGGGATACTACTTGCTTCACAAACAAGTTTAATGAATTAATATTTATTCACTCTCAGTCAAGAACTGTCACTCAACGCTCTCAATTTGTGTTCTTATAAACTGTTTTATGTACATACAATCGCAATTTAGCAAAATACTGTTAAGTTTCGTAAGAAATATCAAAAAATTTTTTTGAGTTCTCGAACGCACCTAAACAAATTTATTCAAATTCATTACCAATGACAACTTCGCGCCATTTAGGCGCGTTTTTAAAGCATCTTACATTTCAGATTATAAAATAGAGCTGCAAAACTATCGCTATTCCTCCCATTCGATATTGACAATATTTGTGATAAAACCATCTACTTATAGTATCGAATATTTTCAAGAATTACAAAATTCGAGCTTTTTATTAAAACGAACTTGAACCCCATTAACTTAAAATTATTCCAAATATGTGAAAAACATTTAAAAAATGTTTTTTTCTTTAGATCGATTCAAAAAGTGATTCTAAGTGGATCGGTGTTCTTAAAGGTTGATTTAGGACCAATATTTTAAGTGCTACACACACCAGCACAAACTCATTATACCCTCTTCACCGATAGTGGTGGGGTATAGTTAAGGTTTTAAATTGCTTTCATTTTAATTCTGCCCCATGTCTTATTTTTAATATTTATTAGTTTTGTGACTTTATTAAATACATTAACTATATTTCTAAGCAAGATTTCTACTAAACTTGCTATACAGATTATGAAAATCCTATATTCAAACACCTCCTGAAAAATATCTGTGTATATAATTAAAACATCAACTAATAGTTTTATTTTATTTTAATTAATCTTTAAGAAATTTCCCAAAACGTGTTGGGAATAATTATTGCTGTTATTTTATGAAAAAAAGGCTTTAAAAATAAAAAATGTTTCAACATTTAAGAAAAATTTGGCAAAATAAAATAATTCACACAAAACACTTAAAAAACACGAGACTTCTAAGTACGAAAAAACAAAGTCAAAATGATAAACAAAATTTAAAGAAATATTATGAGTTGGGGTAATAAAAACTGTGAAAAAAATATAAAATTTACTGCTGGTCATGAGCTGAATAATATTATTTACAAAAACATTAAAAGAAAAAGTACAGCAATAGGAAAAATTTAAAGTGAATTTTAATAAGTTTAGATAATTGTATTAATAGTCTGTGATAACCAACAAAAGGTTAAAATTGTCAGATGTGGTAACCGGTGGCATGGTACCGAATCACTCACTATTGCTTGAGGCCTTCGTTAGTATCCTTCTTGCGGGAAACGCTTTCTGTCTTTCAGGAATGTTGTCTTTGCGGAAGTTTCGCTTCCCGGATCACGTGGTGGTTGTGGGAAGGAAAATCCTGCAAATACTACTAAAGGGCTGATTTTTCATTACTTGTGGGGGAGTTCGGTCTGAGGGAGGATTATTTTTTGGTGCTGTTACTACTCAACAGATGCTGCCAGCATTTTTCCTCGTAATGGCAGTCCTCAACAGGAGTGATATTGAAAGAAGGAAGCTGTAGACTGGCTCAGATCATCTACTGTCTCAGCAACTACTGTGTATGTTTTAACTGATAGCCGCACTGCCGTTATCGCCTTGAATTCCTCATTTCTAAAAACGAATACAGCCCACGACTGTCGCTCATCTATAAACGAACAGGCACTTGTGCTCACAATATATCTTATAAGCATACCGTATCTTTTTCGACAACAGAAAAGGGTATGAAACTTTTGGTATTTAAGGGGTGATTTTTTAAGATCTATAGAAAAGTTTAAAAAAACAAAAAACACATAAAATTCAGAAAAATGCATGAAATATTTATTTAAATCGATAGTTCGGTCCATATAATTTAATGTTTGAAGATTATTTCATGCAAATGTTAACCGTGACTGCGCCTCAAATGGTCCATCCGCTTAGTCCAATTTTGGCATACTCTTTCCAACATTTCGGCCGGTATCTCATGAATAAATGCTTCAATGTTGTCTTCCAATGCGTCAATTGAAGCGGGCATGTGTATATAGACATGAGCTTTAACATAGCCCCACAAAAAATAGTCTAAAGGCGTTTAATCGCACGATCTAGGCGCCAATTGACCGGTCCCGAACGTGAAATAAAATGTTCTTCGAGCTCGCCTCTCAATAAGTCCATTGTTAAGCGTGCTGAGTGGCATGTGGCACCGTCTTGTTGAAATCACATGTCATGCAAGTCAAGCTCTTGCCTTTTGGGCAAAAAAAAGTTGGATATCATCTCACGGTGGGCCACCAGCCCATTAACCGCACCGAACTGTGACTTTTTCTGGAAGCATTGGTAGCTCTTGCAATGCTTCTGGCTGATCTTCACTCCAAAATCGACAATTCTGCTTATTAACGTACCCATTGAGCCAAAAATGAGCTTCGTCGCTGAACACAATTTTTCGATAAAAAAGTGGATCTTCGGCCAACTTTCTTTGATAATAAAATTCAATAATTTGCAAGCGTTGTTCGTTTGTAAGACGATTCATGGTTAAATTATAGACCAAACTGAAGATGTTTGATAGTGAAACAAAACACGAAACGTGCGTCAGCTGTTTAAGCCAGTGTTGCCAAAAAGAAAATAGCTAAAAAATCACCCATTACAATTACTAGATATTGTTTATAACCAGACGTGCACAGCTTAAAAGAGCCAGATACTATGATTACTTCTGCAACTGCGACGATGAAAATGAGGAAGATAATGTGAAACACCTTTGTCACTGTACTGCGTTGGCGAAAAGGCAACTGGCCAAAATAGGATCTGCTTATATAATATGAAGAGCATTTTTATTTTGTTAGGAGTTCGAGTTGGTTGTTCGGTGAAAATTCTCTTCTATAGGTCTATCAGTGGAGAACTGACTCAAATTTTTACCTTAACTAAGTAAGAGTTCCATTATTTTAGTTTAAGTTGTAAAAACCAGTAACGTTTTTTTTTTATAAAAAAGAAGGCAAAATGTACAATGAAAAAATCAATGAATATGCATATTTTATTCCTGAAGTATTAAATAATATTGTTTAACAAACGTAATTCAATAATACCGCCAAACCTATAAATAAAATTCTTATCAATAAGAATTTACTTGCTGATTACAATTAGTAATTTTAACAAATTGTTTGCGGCTAGTTTTTAATAAATTATTGTGCACTTTATGTTGGTCACAGTGTTGCCAAAAGAAGGGGAGAAATCCCCACATGTAGTATTTTTTTAATACCGAAAAAGTAGCGTAAGGAAATTTAGACTGATTATTTTAATTCGCCATAATATAGGTATTTTTTCTCATCTCATATTGTTCTTTATCACATTTTCAAAAAATCAAATGATTAATCAATTTGTAAAAATTTCTTGAGGCTCAAAATGTTCATTTTATATTTATGTTTTCTCAAATTTTAAATAATTTATGGTCTCTTTTTCATAACCTAATATTTTTTGCAGCTGATTGTGTTATTTTTATTTTTCTTTAAAAACTGAAATAATTTAAGAACCGTCTATAACTTATAAACTATGTTTAATGATTTAAAAGACAATGGTGCTTAAATGGCCCTAAAATGATAAGTTGTAAAGGTTCTTCAACTTCACGACTTATTAATCACCTTTTATTAGTCCACAAGCTTGATATAAGAGATACTTTACTTTGCAAATAATACTTTACTAAAATATGCTGCTTAAAATGTATCATTGGGTGAAATATTAGCCTTTCGTGTTGCCGCGGACGGAATGGCCGTTTAGACACTAAAAAATCTTAATCTAAGTTCTATTAAGATTTTTTAGAGTCTAAACGGCCATTCCGTCCTCGGCAACACGAAAGGCTAATATTTCACCCAATGATACATTTTAAGCAGCATATTTTAGTAAATGTAATTTTCTATGCGATCGTAAACGTGTGACATCGTGGGATTGAAGAATTGTTAGCTTTGCAAAACGTTTGGCTAGAGCAAATATTATTTAACAGTTTCTAAATTACATTATACAATTATCATCCTAGAAATAAGGTTTAGTAAATAAATAGAAATTGTTACAAATAAAACTTAAGTGCAATTTACTGGTCTCGCTTTTTTTTTTTTGATCGTCAAATATTTGTTAGTGGTATGGTATGTTCACCTTAAGTCATATCTATATTTTGTTGGTTTCTTACCGTCGTGAATTGTTTTGTTTTTATTCAAATTAACTTTTTATTGCAAAAACTCATTTAATTTTTATGTATTCGAGGTAAAACCGGTTATTTTTAAAATGATTAACCGAAAACCGGTTTTTTAAAATAGCAGCTATTCGGAATATTCGAAATCCGGTTTTTGAAAAAAGCCGAACAATCGATATTCCTAGTAATTACTCAAAATTTTAAAAGTTTTTGTAGAAGCAAAACAATTTTGAATTTAGTATTTAAGGCACATGAAAAATAATTTTTTTAACCGTTTCATTACCAAAGAGTTGACAAAATAGCCCGAGTAGTGTGTAGAGATTAAAATTCCGCGTCGACTTTTTACAAAAAGTAAAAAAAAAAAACAAAAATATTTAATCTATTTTGGATTTAAATTGCATTTAAAATGAGGTATTATCAGGCATGTCAAGCATTCCGATCGGAATAGTTTTCATTGCGTATTTACAATTCTGATCGATTTGGTTTTGGGTTTTCAGATTCCGAACGATTTTATTAATTCCCAAAAATTTTAAAATATGTGCTTTCAATTAAAGTATGGCAATGTTGTGTATAAAAAAAACAAAAAAAAAAAAAAAAAAAACAAAAAAAAAAAAAATGGTTTTGCTTATCGTTTGTGTTGCCACGGCTTAAATTTGTTCTGCTTCATAAATTTTTGTACACAAAAATAAGTGGTTTGCACTAAAAAAATAATGTGGCAATATTTCGATTAAAAAAAGCAGCAGTTTGTGTTGTTTTCTCAACAAGTTTATGAAATTAAAATGATTGTGACTTAATATGTACCAAAATAAATCACACAAATTGCTTGGCAAACTTGTCAATATTTTACGTTTGTACAAATATTTTGTGTTTCCTGTTTCTAGGAATATTAAAAAATTTTAAGGTTTGGCAGACATGTTGGTTATTTCTCAGTGAAAACTTTGCAGAGTGAAGACGTTGAAGAAGAAGCATTAATATAATTTTCGGTCGTAAATTCTATTTTTTTTAATCCGCATTGATTTCTACTCCCTTTTTAACAAATTGCGATCAAAATTGTTGCAGTACTTTTGTCATCTGCATTCATTGAAAACAAAACAAAAATGAAAAATGTATATTTGTACGAAATAGGTTTGTGTTTTTTATTGGCGAACACAAAACGGAAAATAGTGTGTGTTTTCCAAGCCATTTGTGTGGTGTATTTGGCCCTTTTGTTTTATTTACATTTTATTGAATAAATCATTCAAAATACAAATTCCACTTAGAAAACTAAAAGTGACTGCATTATTTTCATTTAACTTTATCTAAAGAAGCAAAATACGGAATTATTTCTAATTTAGTTCGGAATTGAATTCTGTGACACACCTGTATAAATGCTTGAAGTTTTGCAATACGCTTATTAGCTATTACGATTATCATAATTGACTTTCACCCTTAATGTTAATTAATTAATCGGCTTTATTAACATAATATTCTTTAGGAACAACGTCGTCGATTAAATTATATATTCTACTTAATTATTAAAAACTAATTAAATTTTTTTTATTTAAATATTAAACTGAACAAAGTATTTAAATTAACCTTTTGACTTCAATTTATATTATTACAAACAATAGCAATATGATAATAATTTTATGGTAATTTTTGCGTAAGGTTCAGGAAGTAAATAAAACTTACAGAAATAAAATTTATTATCGCTGTTTAAAAGTGAAAAATAATAATAATTGTTTTAAACAATTAGCGTGCCAGTCTCATAAAATATAGCGTTTTTATTTTAACAAGCCAAAATTAGACGGACTTTTTTAATGTAATCAAAATGAATGCTGCAAAATAAAGGGTGGTTAAATTTTAAGGGCGGATGTTGATTTTGAATAAAACCCAAATTATTTAGGAAATTATTGTAATTTCTTTTTATTAAGATAATATTGGTATGGTTCAATTATGTATGGAACAAAATATTGGCCAAATGGCCGCCGCGACCGCGACGGCACACCTCCATCCGATGGTCCAAATTGAGGTTCTATGCCGTTAATGTGCCGAATTATCTCATCCTTTAGCTCTTGAATTGTTGCTAGCTTATCGACGTACACCTTTTTTTTTTCAAATAACCCCAAAGAAAGAAGTCCAACGGTGTCAAATCACTTGATCTTAGCGGCCAATTGACATCGCCACCACGTGAGATAACACGGCCATTGAATTTGTCGCGCAAAAGAGCCATTGTTTCGGTAGCTGTGTGGAAAGTAGCACCGTCCTGTTGAAACCACATATCGTTCACATCTATCTCTTCCAATTCGGGCCATAAAAAGTTCGTTATCATCTCACGATAGCGAAAACATTCACTCTTTGTTATTGACGAATCCACTAAGGTGAAAATGTGCCTCATCCACTGTTGCCATTTCTTGCCACCATTCTAGCCATTGACGACGTTTGGAATGGTCAAGAGGCGTTAGTTCTTGAGTCAATTGCACCTTGTAAGCGTGTAAGTGCAAGCTTTTATGTATAATGTTCATTAACGACGAGCATGAGAAGTGCAGTTGTTGGGAACGACGACGAATTTAGGTGGACGGCTCTACAGCCGCACTATCGCGAACAGCAGCAATATTTTCTGCAGTACGAGCATGCACTGGTGTTTTCACATCTCATACAGAACCGGTTTGCTCAAATTTTTGCACGATTTTTCCGATTGTACGCACATTTGGACGATTAAATTGACCGAAAAAATCCCGAAGTGCACGATAATGCATTTTGATTTGAACGCCCATTTTCATAATAAGCCTGAATAACTTTAACGCGTTGCTCGATTGTGTATCTTTTCATGGTTAAAATTGAGTTAGTCTGAAATTGAGAAATGCCAAATGAAATGCAGAAAAAACTTGACGCTTAGGTGTAGTTCACATTCAACATCGGCCCTTAAATACCTTAAACCCTTTATAAAAAAATCAAAATTCAAGAAATTAAAAAAATGGACAGATTGCGAAATTTTAAAAATAATAGATTATTTAGCAGACAATCAAAAAAAATAGAAACTAATAAAAGGTGGCGTCTGCAATTTTGCGCCAGCATTTACGCACTTGTTGCTAAAATGTATGTGCAAAACTTCGCATTTTTGCAAGACTAAAAATTGTGACTTGAATTGGTTTAGTATTGCTATAGCAATACTAAAGTAATTCATGTCTATAGATATTCTACTTTTCGAAATGACCGTTAACATCAGATAGTTTTAACCATAATTTTAATGAAAGCAATATATATTTATAAACGTTTATTATATTTAACAAACGTTTATTAAGTAAAATTTTCATAAAAAATTTGTTTTGTAAACCTTTATTAAACAAAAAAATTTTTATGAATACGGCAGAAAATGTTCCGATGCAATGTATTAATAAGAAAAAATTTCTCAAACCATAGCAAATTTAAATAAATGAAAACATTATAAATTTATGAAAAAAAAAATAAACTGTTGTACAGACAGCAAGTGTGTTTAATTAAAGTAATTAAACTTTTATTAAAACGTGTTAATAATAAACTACAAATTAGAGCAAATACACCAGTGATGTACGCAAGCCAACTAACTTAAATTGTGTTTTATAGCACGGGAGCAGTAAGTTGGAGAGAGGAAAGAACAACTAAATTACAAATTTCTTAAACCCTACATACATACATAATTATTTTAGTAAAACGAACAAATAAACATTAAAACAGAAGGCAGTGATTCAAATCTAAAACAGAATTTTTTGTTAAATGCCCCCATTGAAAATTGTCCATTAATTTGAGGTGGATACCAAGGTTTGTGCAAACGTTCAAGAAACATGCAAAGAGGATAGGTATAAAAATGTTTTTTTTGCTTTCGGTTTAAAAGAAAAAATAATTAAAAGCTTTTATTTGGCTTAACTTTAAATTTTGGTTCCAAAAATGTCCTCAAATATGTAACGCTTTTAAACGAGGTTGGTAGCCGAAACGAATTTGTTATTTTGTTTTACCGGCACAGAAACTTTTATAACGATACATATACGTATGTATATAACACTGTAATACAGTTGTATATATATGTATATCGGGGATAAGGGAAATAGTTAACGTATAAAGTAGTTTTGACTCAACTGCCTTTTGTTTACGTGCACTTTTGACCTAACTGCACAAAATAGATAATTTTTGGAATTATAAAGAATAACTTAAGTTTATATCGGGGTTAAGGGAAATAGTAAACGTATAAAGTAGTTTTGACTGAACTGCCTTTTGTTTACGTGCACTTTTGACCTAACTGCACAAAATAGATAATTTTTGGAATTATTCTTTATAATTCCATACAAATTCCTTTTTTAAGTGCACTTTCTTTACCTGCACATTTAAGATAAATGCACAAAATTTTTGGCATTTTAAAATTATTTTCATACAAAAAATTTAAGTTAGCTGCACTTTGACTTAACTGCCCAAAATACATATTTTCTGGAATTATTCTTCAAAATCCTTGTTTACGTGCATTTTGTATACCTGCATATTTTTCATATTTTTGGGCAGCTTTAAAATATTTTCATACCAAACATCAAAGTTAGCTGCACACATGAAAAAAATATGGTGGCCAATTTTTCAGATAAATATCCAATTTAAGCTGTTTATAAAAATATAAATCGCGATTATTTTGTTTTTTTTTTCATTAATTTTTATGTTCTTTGTGAATTCTTATTGTTTTTGTTAATGTTCCTTTTAGATTAAACATACATGTATAAAATGTTCTGTTATTTAATAAAATATAGATTTATGTACGTTGTTTTCGGTTAATTGTGCCCCCATTAATTGAGTTTTCCGTTAAACTGCACTAAAAATCATGGAACGAAAATCATTCAGTATAAATGTCAATGTAAAAATACCCGTTTGGTTGAGTTCCGTTAATTCGCGTCACCTGCTTAATTATTTCGCAAAATAAGACCGCAATGCGAAAAACAAAAGCAAATGTTTGGATGGATGTACCTGATTTTTATTTTGTTTTAAAAAACCTTAACCATTTTTAACTTAATAAATAAAGAAATGAGTTGTATTTTCTATCTTCACATGGGCGTTTCGCTTTATTGCACATCTTGCTCAATTAATTAAGCGATTTTTGTTTTAATTGCGTCGGCGATTCATTGAGTTCCCGTCCCGTTTCATAGCGATAAAAGTCGTGCATTTTTAGAAACTCAAATAAGCGGGAATAACTGTATTAATAAAAAGATTTTTTATTCCACTTTTAAATCAAACATTTTACTTTAAAAGGGTGACACATGAAAGTAATGCCAAGTTGCTTACAAGTGATGCATTAATGAACATTCAACTTTAATAATGCGCAACAACTGCATTTACGAACGTACCCAAAACTTTTAAAATTTTCAGTATTTTTGCATTGCAAATAGTACTGAAAAAAAAAAATACAATTGTACCGACTGTATCATCCCTGACACAAACCCATTCATTGTTGTTTAGCTCAACGAAAAAGAGCTTTTCAATAAAGTTCAATTTTTTTTTGTTGTCAGCGTTGCCAAATGTGCAGATTTATCTGCATTTTGCAGTTGTTTTAAGCATTAAAGGTATTTTTACATCGTAATAAAAAAGTATTAAGACTTTGCAGAACCAATACATTATGATATAAGATATAAGTAAAATCAAAACAAATATATTATACAGCTGAGTTAACAACAAAAAATGCGCAAATTACAAATAAAAAGAAGTGTACTTAAAAAACTAAACTGGAAAAATCATAAAATTAAAAAAAAAAAATAAAATCATAACAAGAGCAAAAACAAACACAAAGACAAGTTTTATTGTTCGGTTTTGCGGTTTTTGTATTGTATAAAAACGTTTACACCTTTAATATATGCCCATATACTGTTGATGCCGCCTTTAAAGTACTTTTCTGATGTGGATGAGAATACAAAAGCTTTTAAAATTTAAAAAATATACATTTACCGACCACTTGTCAAATTTTGTATCCGTATTCTCTCCTACTCAATACATTTTGCTTTTACATGATAAGATCTTTTTCATTCTACATAATTTTGACATGTCGTAGCACATATATTAACATGTATAGATACATTTATGCCCAATTTTCAGGATAGTAATTAAATCTAAATAAAGTTAATTTTCATAACTTTATTGAGGCCACCTTGCTAAAATGTTACAATAGAAACTTAAGTTGAAATTAAGTGTACCACATCGGTGAATTAAGTTTGATTTAAGGATTTAGTGAAGAAGAGAATTTTGTATTTAAAACGATTTTAAACATAAATGTGTTTTAATATTAATCCTGAAAATTGGCCATTAGTTTTAACATTTTTTGTTTAAAAAATTAGTTTTTCTGAAAATTGTCGAGATGTATAAACTCATTTAAATTTTGATGTTGTTATATAAATTCTAATTTCTTAAGACATAATCTTAGCATATTTGCCTTATATTATAGTAGCAGGGTTAACCTATCATTTTGAATATGTAATTACAATGTACTAATTCAGCTTCAGTTTTAATCCGTAAATTTTGCGTTTTAAGGAGGGAGGAAAAGAAACATTTTCTCTTCTATCCTAAAAGCTAAATCGTGTGAATCAGCACTAACATTCATATTTTTCATTTGCACTACTAACAATTAAGAAAATTCGGATTCAAATATTTAGGCCTAAAATATTGTTATAAAAAATTTACCAGCTTTAAATTGTTTCTTAAATGCAGAACATTTGAAAAGTGCTTTCCTTTTTTTGTAAAATTACCTTAAATTACGATTTTTGTTAATAATATTGTACCATTTATATTGTTTTATATGTTTAAAAACATATCGTATGTTACAAAAACCAAATTTTACAGGACAGCCATTTTTCTACTTTTCTCTGCATTCACTTGCAATATAAAAATGAAAATATACAATCAATTTTTGGAGCAACGAAGTGGAATTCGCTTACAATATTTTGTCAGGTGACGCCTCTTTGAATGTAGAACAAGATTGCATCAAAAACTCAATTTGAAAAAATTGGCATATACGATAATTTCGCGCAAATGTAAAGTTTTTTCATGTATTTTTTTTTTAAATACTAGTTTAAAAAAAAATTATGGCAACGCGGTATCTTTTGCAAAAAAAAAAAAAAAAACAATTCACAAAAAGCTTTTTCTTTAGTTGTTAAAAAGCTATAAAAAGCAGCGTTGCCAGAATTATTGGGAAGAAAGATAATATTTTGAAGAGAAATAATATCATAACATTTTTTATAACAAGGGCAAAAAAAAAAAAAAAAAATTTATTATTTTGTTTAAAAACATACTTCTTATTATGTAAACTATTTTAAATTGAAATACATACATAAATACATAACTGCCGTAGTTATAAAAAATTAAATTGTGTTTTTGGTTAAATTTTTCCATTTGATTTCTAATAAATAAGAACGTTAAAAAGTCCAGCTAAATAAAGAAGTTTCATTGAAAGTAATTCAATTCTAAAATAAGTGATACATATATAAATTTTTGGGTAAGAAGATTTTAGTCTGGGAGCTATGAAGCTCATACATCATATTAAATCTTAAGGGTTATTAATAAAATATTATACTATTTTCGATATCGTTGTTATATAAAAGATATTTTGAGGAAATTGCAACAAACAAACTTACATGAAAAATATGGATTTTCCCAAATAAGTTACTAATGGGATAATTATTTATATACACTTTTTAGAAGATATTCTTAAAGGCCAGTTTACACGGTAATACAATGTATTACGACATTGCAAAAAATTATGTAGAATGAGAAAAATCTTATCATGTAAAAGCAAAATGTATTGAGTAAGAGAGAATACGAATACAAAATCTGACAAGCGGTCGGTAAATGCTTTTTTTCTAAACCATTTTAGAAACTTATGTATTGTCATCACACCAGAGGTGTATTTTAACGGAGTATATTGAAGGTGGTAGCATTTTTATACAATTACAAAAACAACTAAAATCAACGCAGGAAATTTTCATGTTGTTTTTGTAAAAATTTAAAACTGCAACCATCTGTTTTTTTGTTATTATTTTTGATTTTACTTATACCATCCGTGTAAACATGAATTATACTTACAAAAGATTTTTATTTTTTTCTTTTAAACACGGAGAGAATTTCATAACATTTTGATTCTACAAAGTCGTAATACATTGTATTACCGTGTAAACTGGCCTTAAGCAGTAATATATGCATACATACTTTGTTTAAAAATGATTACAAACATGGAAGATTCGTTTTCAAACTTAAAGCTTCTTAAATGCCTTTGGTACTTAATACTTGAATTTTTTTAATCTTTATTATGGCCCCGGCCACGGTCAAGAATGAAAGATGATCAATAACCATTTTAAAAAATTTTCATGTTGTAAAATTCCTTTCTTCATAAATATAATTTAATGAAAATTAAATTTGATGAACTTAAGCCTAATTAAAATATTAAAAAAATTTGGATTAAAAACCATAAATAGTTCAACAAAAATAACCACAATACTAATTTTTATTTAATATATCTTCGGCTTCATATGCAAACCTGCTAAATCCACTTTGTATAAGTAAATTAAGGTTTTGATGACGTGCAGTAGAGAAAGATACGCCTCGTCGACTAGCATATAGTTTTTCTTTAATTTGAGTCTTGAATATTTTTGGTTTTCCTTTCAAGCAATAAATATGAAAAATAAAAGTCTCTCCTGTAAAATGTGTTGAAAGGGAGTAAGCCGACGATATGAAACTTTATAAAAATACGTTTTTTCTTTTTATAAATAAATTTTTTTTCATCAATATTTTCAAAATGAACAACCGCTAATCTAGGATGCTTTTTTTAATATTTTGTCCAGAAAAAACGATGCATTTTTGTGTATGCTAGGCACTCTGTACAAAAGTGTGCAAAACCGATAAGCTGATACAAAACTTCATTGTTTTTAAAAATTTACTGTTTTAAAAACTGTAAGAAAATTGTGTATTTTGTAAAAACAAACTTTAAGTAAAAAATCATAATTTTTTAAAATTAAAAAAATCATCGTTTGAGAAAAAATCATCAAATCATAGTTTGGTAAAAAAAATCGTCAAAAATATGATAAAATCATCATTCTGGCAACGCTGATAAAAAGCATGCTTATAAGAGTGTAATTCTCATCTGCTACACATACTTTTGTGTTGAAGTATTTGGGGTTGTTCTTTGTACAATTCGTGCCTAAATACAATAAGTAAGGAAAACCATATTGGTCTTGCTAATCGCTTGACTGGTTTGCTTCTAGGCAATATGGGATGAGGCATTATTAAGTCATTTTTAATGGCTTTAATGTTCGAATCTCGTAAGAAGCACAAATTTTTGAATGGGTACAGGTCGTCCCTTCGAATTCGTAAGTCCACTACTTTTCGGACTATGGAGTTTGGGTGAAGCGATCTGCCCAGATTAAAGATAAATTAAAAAAAAGTTAAATAAATCAAAGCCAGACAGATTTATAACCAGCGTTGCCATTTTGGTGCCTTTCGGGTATTTTTTGGTGCTTTTTTGCTTATGCAATAACCGAAATTTTGTTAAACACCCGTTTTTGAAAAGCGGGTATTTATAGTGCTTTTAACAATTTCTCACAGTGCTTTTAAGTGCCTTTCTATATATAATTTTGGCACTGAACCATTTTGTTACTATTCTGTAAACACAGCTAATACTTTGGGTGCGTTCGTAAATGCATCACTGCGCTGCATCAGTGGTTTCAAATGGTTATATATTTATCAGTGAAGTCAATGTGGACCAAAAAATTGTGAAATACTCCACAAAAATAATAGTCACACAATAAAAAAAATTATAATTATTCTTTTAACGCCATTAAAAAAAGTTTGCTTTTCTGATGCAGCGCAGTGATGCATTTACGAACATGCCCTTTTTTAACCAACTGCGTATTATTTGCATTTATGTTTTGAGTAGTATTCGCAAACTCTTCTAGACTTTTCTCAAGCATCATCAGTGATGCCAACTTAGTGCTTTTGACACTATTTATGGTGCTTTTTAATGCCTTTAATGCTTTTTAAAATTTGTATTTTTTTTTTACCATTTTTTAAAACTTCGGTTATATAGAGGATGATGAGATGAGATGAGATTAGCTATTGGGAGTACAATTTTGAGAAAGCCTGTAAAGATTTTAAGATTTCAAATGATAAAAAAAGTGATAAAAGAAAGTTGCATTCGTTTTACCAAAAACTTTATTTACGAGGTTTGAGCTAGGCTTCCTAGCAATTTGGAAATTTTACAAAACGTTGCACTTTTAAGCGTTGACAGCATATTTAGTAATCGTAATAAAAACGATGTATTTGTTTTCGGTAAACATTTTTTTAAAGATGTAGACACTGTTTCAAAAATAGAAAATGGCTTGAAAAATATTAAGAATTGTAAATGGAAAAATAAACAACGATTTTGAGTCATGTAGAAAAAACGTAATAAAAAGTTTGAAACATGCAGCCAGAAACCGTATTTTTTCGAGCTACGAAAATCGAGCTCGCACTGTATTACTTTTAAACTGTTATGGCCAATTCAAAATCCAAATGATTTGGATAATACTATTTTTATTGAAGATAATAATAATACATTTAAAAATTTTTATATACAAATGAAAATATATTTATTATTTAATTTTTAATGAAAATGGTCCCCCATCTACGCCGTCGCCTTTTTTAAAATTTTGGAGGTATTTAATATTCGGCACAGCCGAAGGCAACTTGTTTTGTGTTTAATTAAATTGTAAAAATGGTTTAGTGCTTTTTTACGCTTTTTTTTGTTCAAAATAGTGCTTTTTAGTGCTTTTTTTAAATTTTAAAGTGCTTTTTGCTCTCAAAAAGTTGGCATCACTGTTTATAACATAATACATATCAGTGTTGAAAAATTCAGTACTTTAGTACTTTTTTCAGTACTTTTTCATATTAAAAATACCGCAGTACCCCCGCGTTGTATTTAGTACTTTTTTAACCGTGATGAGATCATTTCGATAGCAGACTTTGGTAATCATGTGTTTTGCAAAATTTATATTGTTGTGTATTAAATATAATTAACAACGTTAATATTGAGATGAAAGCGAGGACGCCAGGATTCATACTTTGCTATACAGAATGGGATATTTGCTCTTACAAGTCACAAGAAAATTTATAAAAAAAGATGCATTGGATAATTTATTAGTGGAAAATTTGAATTTAAAAGAAAACCATTTACCTTTAAATGTATCTTTTTAGGGAACTCGATTTGACATATTTATAGAAACATGCGAAGTTAACAACGAAATTGTTTATAAATTGAAAGAAACATATTATCTGAGATTTAGAGAAACATTTGTTTTTTACTTAAAATTATAAGCAGCTTCACTCCAGAAAATATTGTTTTCGGGAAAACCAATAGCATAATACCATTGTTATTAATGTCATTAACAAGCGAGAAAGAAAACTATTATCAATTCCGTGTACTAGCGGATCTCTCAGAAATAAAGCATTTCAGAACTGAAAATATTTAATTAAAAGCGAAATGGATGAACTAATGTTTGCTTACATTTCACAGATTGCTTTTGGAATTTTATCGATATCACATTTCGCAGCATCACTTGAACACACATTTTTAAATGCATTTTTATGTAAAAAAGCAAAGCAAGAAATCGTTTACACGTAGAAACTGTTTCAAGTTTCAAACTAAATTTCTATTAAAATCAAATGATAGTAGCTGTTGTAGTTACATATTATATTTCTTATGATCTCTAAAAAGTCACATGTAATTGTGCACGTCTGTCAAAATTGCTGTTTTACATAAGGTTTATAATATTCGGTCACAAACGTACATGTAATTTGCTTCTGACATTGTCTCGCATAGTTTTTGCAGAAACCAAAGTAGTTCTCGTTTTCAAAATAGCGTGCGGCCGCCACAAAATTTTTTATTTGCGCCGTAAAAGAGTTCAGCCATCTTAACATTTCTTTCTTTAAATTCGAAGATACCATTTTAGGATAATATAATTAAACGTTTTTTCTTTATCTATGTTCATAATTTCTATAAAATGGTGAAATGATCATACATATATCGTTATTGAACAATATTAACTTCAACCGGCTAATTATTCCATCAATACTTATTTGGTCAAATATTTGATGAGAGTGACCGTAGCTTAACGCTTATGTATAACAAAAATATTATGTTACTTTAATATAAATACTGTTTGCTCTTTAAAACATAGATAAATGAATTCCAATAAAATATTTTTTGTTGCTTTTATTTTCATAAAAAATTATTTTATTTTTTAACAAAAAGTACCATTTGTTGGAAAAAGTACTCTTTTAGTTAAAGTTCAGTACCATTTCAAAATTTCAATTTTGCAACACTGATACATATACATAACTGAAATTTAGCTCATAGAATAAATTCGAAAAATAAAAAATATTGAATATAATATAAAGTAACCTACGAAAGGAAATAATTCCAACAACCTATATAAAAATTTTTGAATTTATTATTATTTATCTTCAATAAAAATAATATCATCCGAATAATTTAGATCATCATCAGCTGAGTTTGAATTGTCCATAAAACAGTTTTAAAGTAATACAGTGCGAGCTCGATTTTCGTAGCTCGAAAAAATCTGGCCTGTTGCAATTACCGAAAATTTGCAATGACCGACCATTGCTTAAAAAACTTAATGACAGCCAGGGCTGCCAGATTTGACGATTTATCGTCATTTTGACGATTTTTTGTTCCGGAATTAGCAATGTGCCGATTTGCTGATTTTTTTCTAAAAAGTGACGATTTTTTTCAGTCTCCAAATTATATAATATAAAAGCGCTAGATTGACCAAAAAGTAGCTAAATTATATCGGCAAACTTTACTATGAAACGAGCTGTCAAAATCGGTTTTTACAATTGCAAAGCGTTGAGGCCACTCTTTGTTTAGGTACGGCTGTAATCTGCAAGTCTGAAGAAAATCTTTAAATGATTATGTTCAGATTATAAAAACAACAATGTTACACTTTGTTTATCTCTTTTCAAACCATCATCGAATGAATCTTTTACGACTCTCTGTATAAATCATATTTTCAACAATTATATGGCGAAAATTTCACGGGTAGTAAGATTATATCAACATGAGTCTCATACGATTCTTGACATGAAAGACTTGCTAGATAATCTTTACCCACGTCTTAAACGATTGAAGAAGCGCCAATCGCTGTGCTATGGAGGAATCTCAGTTACAGTTTTTCCAGTGTGAGGAATCTTTTACGATTAAAAAATGCCGTCATCGACAATCAAAGACTCTCTTCATGAGACTCCCAGTTTCTCTTAAACGGTTGAAAATGCTAGCTGCCCAGTAAAAACTTCGACTACAAAATAAGGTGTTGAGTAGTCAGAAAAAAAAGCACTACTTACAATTCTACTGAAAGAACCAATGAATTTTACAAGGGATGGCCCAAAATGAACGCATTCAAAATTAAGTCAAACCTTTTTGGTTTCATACATCCGTAAAAAAGTAGTTTTAGAAGAAAGCTGCTAAATAATGAGTGAAGGAAGCTTTTTATTTTATAAAAGTAAGCGAAGTTTTTACTGGGTAATTATGTTTTTGTTTGTATGTTTTGTTTACAAAAATCGAACAAAAACTGATTAAAAAAACTAAATTTTAAGTTGTCCGATTTTTTTGACGATTTTTCGAAACTTAAAAGATGATTTTTTTATTTTTTCTCAGGAAATTGACGATTTCCTCACAAAGTTATCTGGCAGCCCTGATGACAGCCCATATTTTAATAAAAAACCTTATATTTTATTGTTTAAATAAATCTTATTTAAAATCGTGCAAAGTTTAATAAAACAAATTTAATAAAGTTCTGCTTGTATGTAATTCCTCACTGGAATCGCATAAAAATGATTTAAAAAAACATGCCGAAACCATTCGCTACAAATGAAATAAAATATTTTTTTTTACTACAAATTTTTATGAGGGGATTTTTGAGGATTTCTTATTAAAATTTTTCTTACTATTTTTGAAAAAAATTTTAAAATTGTTCAGAAAAAAATCAATAAAAAAATATTAACTTTTTAAGGTTATTTTTGGGGATTTTTTTTTTTAAATCTATAGCCGTTGAAAGAAAACACATACAATTTTTGATTTTTCAAAGACAATTTTCAAGCAAATATGTCTTCCGCAAAAACAAGTAAATATATAAGACAATATAATAAAGTTTGGCAAATATGTATTTTTATTTTTGATTTTAACGATGGCTTAAACCGATTGAACTAGTTCCAAATTTTTATAAATTGACTCATTCGTCTTCAAAAACAGCATATTGTTCTGCTTGTAATTCCTCACTGGAATCGCATTAAAATGATTTAAAAAAACATGCCGAAACCATTCGCTACAAATAAAATAAAATATTTTTTTAATACAAATTTTTATGTGGGGATTTTTGAGGATTTCTTATTAAAATTTTTCTTACTATTTTTTAAAAAAATTTTAAAATTGTTCAGAAAAAAATCAATAAAAAATATTAACTTTTTAAGGTTATTTTTCTGTAATTTGGGATTTTTTTTTTTAAATTTTTTGGGGACAAGGAAAAAAGTACCTGGCAGCCCGGTTTGTATGCGAAAAAAAAAAACACTTGCCAACAGCGTTACAGTTGTGCGACTTTAGTAGCAATTTGTAACCTTTCTGACGCTCTGACACTTTTTGTGCGACTTTTTCAAAATCGTCAAATTTTGCAACATTTTACAACTTTTTGCCTCATTTTTGTAAGTAAAATACTTTTTTTTATGTAGAAATAAACTGCATACTTTCACATAATTTCCCTTAAAAGTATAAATTTTGTTTTAAGCATTCCCCGGGATATGTAACCTCATTCGATTGATTATTTTGTATCCAGACAATTACAGCAACTGAACTGTATTTTTAATGCCTTGTTTTGTATCGTGTTCATTAAATTTTCATGCCAATCTAGGATGATCGGCATTATAATTTAAAGCGTTTAAATACCAACTTTTTCCGCTATCTTGATCATATCTTTATTTAAAAATGTTATAAATGACACAGGCTTTATTAACGAATTTAAGTTGTTAGAAAGTTAATCAGATTAATGAAAAATAGCTTAACCAACAGGTTAAAAGTACATTTTCTAGATACTGAAATAGAAGGTTGGATGCTAAGTAATGAACTTGTGCGAAAATACAAAAAAATGTTAAAAAACATAAAACGTAAAGTTTATACATATTAGGGTATTCATTAAATCGACCTTTTGCTTTAATCGGTTAATCGCTCGATTAATTAACCGAGGCTTTGGTTTAATCGGTTAATAATCGGTAATTTTGTTTTTGATCGGTTAACCGATTAATCAAGTTTTTTTTATAAATTAAGTAATTTCAATATATAAAAATGCATTAATTGTTTATTATTTGGAGTTTATTAGTAAAAAAAACAATAACATGCGAAACATAACAATTCTTGAACTTAAACGAGCAAACAAAAAAACAATTCAAAAATATGTAATATGCATTTTCTCAATTAATACACAAGGTGTGCTATTAAGTCATATCGTCATAATACCCTTTATAATATTTAACAATTGTTTAAAATAAATAAAAATAAAAACGTTAATACTGTGTTCATTGATTTGTCCTTACTGTACAGTAGAAATCTAAATTATAAGCGATAGCCCACAACAGCCATATCGTCGGCTTATGTGCAAACCTGCTAACTCACTTTCAGCATATTTTACACGAGAGGCAAAACGCTATTTATTTTCCATATTTTCTGCTTGATCAAAAATTAAAAATACAGTTGGTTTTACACACTTCAAGACTTAAATAGAAGAAAAACTACATACTGGTCGACGAGGCGTATCTTTCTCTACCACACGACATCAACATCTCAATTTACATAATTTGTGGATTTAGCCGGTTTGCATATTAAGCCGATGATATATATTTCTTCTAATTATTTTAAGACATAAGACTTTATGACTACCTTGTGAATCCCCAAAATATGTATTTATAAAAAAATAAACTGAGATAATTTTATTGGTTATTTCAATAGTTAAAGGAGATCTTATAAAATAATCTTTTAGAAAAGTAATTTGGTTTAAATGTTTAGGATTAAACCGACAAAACTTGACTTGGAAAAAATTCTTTTACTTATCGTAAATTTAATGTCTCAGTCCTTTTCCAGGATTTCTCTAAACATATAAAATACTCCATTATGCCATTAGAGTTTTTTAAAATTTTTAACACTTCTAATTGTTTGGGTTAATTTTCTTTAAAGACTGATATGTGAAGATATGTATGAGAAACGTGAAACAAAAAAAAGGTGTTGACAATCAAACATTTAACCCTTTGTCACCACATTCCTGCTGATCGATGATGAAGATAAAAAAACATTGTAATTTTAGTTTTATTTTCGCTAAAACAACTTTTCTCAAATTTTAAATTTACAAATTTTATACTTTTTTTTATTGAGTTTTTTTTTTGTCTGGCTAAAAACTACTTGTTTATGTTCACGGTTTTACCTAATTTTGTAGTTTAAGTGAACTGAAGATTGTATGCGATTTTTTTTCGATTTTCAGTTGTTATTTTTTTTTGTCAGGACTTTTTGTCACAACTTTAAGCTTGCTGAAAATTTTGATACAAAAGGTAAGGTATCGATCTAAATTGTCTCGATAGATCCCAAGCAATATAATGCACAAACTTTAATCTAACTAGTTTTATTTAATTGCTTAAAACGGCAAGTAAAATTGCAAAAAAAAAAAAAAAATAGCGGAAATGTTCAATTAAATCAGATTTACAGGAAATTCCAGCTAAATTTAATATTTAGTGGTTTCTAGCGGTTTGAAGTCCGATTTGGCGGGAAGTGTTTAAAAAAAAGTTGGCAGCAGTGGCGAAAAAGTCCTTTGCTAGTGCGTGGTGCGCTTTTTTTGAATTTTGGTGCGTTTTTTAATTTTTAGTGGCACAACAGCAAAGTTAACACAACTTTTGTTTCATTATGAGAAAAAAATATTTGTACAATAAAATACACCTGTTTCAATCACTGTTGCTGGCGGAGTCATTGGCCCATATGTCTCCAAAAGCAATGACGGTCAGAATGCGAAAAGTTGTTGAAAGTTGGTGTTCCAGATTGCGCCATCTACGCGCCAGCCGTGGCGGCCAACTGGCAGAAATCATATTTAAACATTCATTTCATAAAATTTTCTTTCCAATAAAGCCCGATTCATTGATATTAAAAATATATTTCTTTGTTTTATTATGATTTAAACTTGTGCCACTCTATAAAAAACACCCTTTACATACATAAGTTATTAAGAATTATTATTACCAACATTTTTTTAATAACTATTTCATTAGGAATTTATTTAGGAAAATCCATATAGTTTTAATGAGCTTTTTTTAAATGCAGTTTTCTTAAAATGCCTTTGATATAACAACGGTATCACAAAATATGATACTAAATCGAGAACCCTTAAGATTTCATATGATGTATGAGCTTCATATATTCCAAATCAAAATCTTCTTGACCAAAATTTATATATCTCTAATTTTCGAATTTAATTACTTTCAATGAAACTTCTTTATTTAGATGGACTTTATTACGTTCTTATTACATATTAGAAAAACAAAATTTAAGCCTACAATTCAATTTTGTTTCCATAACAAGATGTATGTTTTTATAAAAAATTCATAATTTTTATTTTTTTGCCCATGTTATTAAACATTTGAAGATTTTTTCTCTTTAAAAAAAGATTTTTTTTCGCTTAATGAATATTTTCCTTCCAAATCTTCTGGCAACGCTGGCTGTCGTATTTGCAGATTTATCGTCATTTTGACGGTTTTGGGCAGTGATGTTACTTAATTTTTTTATATTAAGGGAAATCACGATGGGTAGTGCAAAGTGTTCAAGCAATGCAAATGAGTGCAAAAATACACAAAAATTGCACAACACAACAACAAAATGTACGTATTTGCAATTTGGTGGAAATAAGGTCCCAGCATACGTCAAGAAATATTTAAAACAAAAAATTAAATAAATTTTGAGCCAATTTTTATCTAATTATGGTCAATATCTTATTTATTTGAATTTAAAATTATTAAAAACTTTAATAAAATACACTAATCACAGCACAACGCGTGGACTTTTTGGTAAACATAAACAAAACTTTGACAATAGATTGGACAAACAATGCAAGATCAAAAAATCGTCATCTGGCGTGGTATTATTTTACCATGTGTATAATTGTAAACAAATGCAGACTTTTTACAGTGCTGCCAGAAGTTTTTAGTGTTGCTGGAATACATTTTTAGAAAAATAGCACATTTGCACAAAAAATAAAAGTGGTATGCTCACGATCAATCATAATATGCACTGCAAATTTACAATGACCATCGTGATTACCCTTATTTATTTAAAACTATAAAAAGTAGTTTTTTAAAATCAACTATAAAAAGCAAAACTTGACGAAAAAGTGTTATAAAAATATTCTCAATAAAAGTTTTAATTTATAATGTTAATAAATAAACTAAAGACCCAACTATAATATGCTTAAGTTGGCTTAAGCAATTGTGTGAATACATGTGATTGGCTGACTTCCAAAACGTCAATTGCTTTGTATTAGAACAAAGTATAATGTTTCATGACGCCGCAGTTCAAAATATATACAATGCAAACCCTTCCAAAACGTCACTGCTTAGTATTAGTAACGCATCAAAAAAGCAATCAGAGCATCGGTTTTAAAGCTGATGCTTTGTGACATTTAACATTTTATTTGCAAGCAATACAGATTTATTTTAAAAGTATTATGCATTGCATCACTTACCTTTCAAAACGTTTAAATAACCAAAACACATAGTTGCATTGTTTCGGTACTTTGTACGTGTACATGGTTGAAATACAGTAGTAAAATTGTACGAACTTTGTATTAGTACGTTTTGGAAGTCAGCCATTCAAATGTGTCGAACCATATTGAACTTAAGAAAACTTTTTGTTGAATTTTATGAAACTGTAATTTGCGTAAGCAAAGTACGAAACAGATCGCACTTTCCGTACGGAATAAAATATTTTTTAATTTTATTTCTGTTTTTTTAAATGCTTTTTTTAATTTTTGACAGTAGCTTAAGCCAGCTTATGCATATTACAGTTGAGGCTTTAGAGTTTAAAAAATCACCCTTAAGCATTAACAGTGATATTTAATTATGGAAGGCATACTTAAATTTGGTATACTATGTTATCGTAATAAACTTACAGCCATATTCATAAAAATTCTTATTTTAAGCTTATAGTATGTAATAACTATTAAACGCTTTTTGTCTTATAAACCTCTTATAAAAATTTGTATTCATAAACGTACATTAACAGCATTTTTACTATTAACTGTTTGCAGCGATTTTGCGTTTAAGTATGGCAACTTTCTTTATATTTGGCTGCCATTTTATTGTTAGTGATGCACGTAACTTCTATTCGGTTTACATGATATTATATATTAAAATTTTTTTTTTTAATTGTAGACCTTCAAAATTTTTCTTATCAAATAAAAATACATATTATTTTAGTTTTTGAACAAAATTTTGCCGAAAGGTGTCATAAAAACTTTTGTTTGAACCTTTTTTAAATATACGATAAGAAAGTAATCGAATAAAAAGTTTGTTTACTTTTTATTACCATCACTATTATTATGATTTGTTTTTTTTTTATATTTTTGAACAATTATTTGTTGTTTGAAACAAAAAAAAAAAAAAAAAAACAACTAGTTGCAATAATTTAATAAATAATTAAAGAGAATATCTGCATTTGCCCCTGAACATATTAATTTAAATCATATACAATTTTTTTAAATAATTATCAGTATAACTTTAAATTGGTTGTCATAAAAAAAAAATAGTTAAATGTATTTCACATGTCGATATTAATAAATAAAACATTTTTGTCATTTTTTTCAACATATTTCACAAAAATAATATCATAAAATGCAAACACCTTTTAAAATGTAATTTTATTTTTGGTTTAAAGAAGGGCAAATCCAACAATAAATTTTCTTACTTTATGAATGGTTTATTAAAGGCTCAATAGACTATTTTTCGTTTATGAATACAACTTAAGCAATTTTTGCTTAAAAACGGTCAATTAATCATCAATAAGTTTTTATGAATACGGCTGTTAATCTTCTTACAAAAAATGTGTATAAACCTTAGACCGAAATTTTTTGGTTTTAATGCAATTAATAAATGAAAGGATGGTAATACAAAAGTGGTGTGATAGATGATGATGCATGAAATAATAACACACATTTTTAATACAATGGGCCGGTCATTCAAATACACTTAGAGAAATTAAAGATATTATGTAAAAAAAAATTTTTGAATATAAAGTTTGCATTAAAAAATTCTTTATTCTGTACTTTGACAGAATTTATTTAGCTGTTGGTTTTTTAACATTTTTCAGGGTTATTTGTTCTATTGCTTTGTTTTCCTAGTTTTAACATCGAAGCTAATGAAACTTGTTTTATGAGAGTAAAATAAAAAGTAATTTTTAAATTAATTTCAAACTACATTAAATTGTCTTAATTAAAGTTCAAATATGGACCGATTCCTGTAAAATTTGGTTATATGATTAAGATTGCAATTAAATAAGTTTGGACCAAAGTTAATCTAAATATCAACATAATCAGATGGTTTATGGAGAAAAATACTGTATTTCAGAAAGAAGTGTGTATGGGGGCTATGCGAAATTATGAACCGATTTTCAACAGGCTTGGTCATTGTGAGAGTTAGAATATATGTATGTTTGTACTAAGTTTTAGCACATTACCTCCGAAATTGCGACCTGTACTTTGCACACAAGGTTTACATGGACGTTAGATCGATTCAAAAAGTGATTTTAAAACGATCAGTATACTAAAACCTAGGTCTAGGACCAAGATTTAAAAGTATTACAAACATTAGCACAAACGCATAATACCGTCTCCACTAAATTTTGTGGTTCCAATAAGCAAAAGTTTTCATTCATACAAACAAAAAAATCCATGCCTTAAGGGCCAAATACACTAGTTAAATGCTTGTCCAGTAGGCGAATTCACTCATGTAGTGTGCTGGACGTAATATTTGCCTTCGTATTTAAATTTTTTGATTTTCCATCCAGCATCGTCCGTGTGACACGTACAAAAACAATTTCACTAATGCTACCACAATGCTTGATGAGTATTTTGATCAGTGTATTTAGGCCTTTATATAAACGAATACTGGAAATTTTTGAAACTGTGGTTGGGTATTTAGAATAGTAAAAAAAATCGTTTTGAATCATATCTGACATGTGCAATGCTTACATCTTTGTTGCATACAGGTTATTTTGCCATTAATAAAGTTTCCTTTTTTTTGGCCACGAATATTCCAATTCCCAGTTATTATTATAATGAGTCAAGTAAATCTTTTTGTATTTTGTACTTTGCAATTAACAAAATTTTTTCTTGGGATTCACAAATATTTACGGTTGTTACTTTTAAAGTTTGTTTAACTCGTTTTACACAATATCGTTTTTATTAATGGTCACCACTACACAGAAAACATCACACAGTGTTAAAACTTCATCAATTTGGTGTGGAGGCATCAAAAGTGAAACATTATGCCATTCACTAGAAAGTTAGTTACTGATGCTTAACTAAAAAAAGTAAGAAATTAAGTCGGCCAACCCGACCATTTATTACCCTATACATTTTAAAGACTGTACTCTATTTGGGATCCATGGCCAATCATGGACCCGGCAAAACAGAATTGTGGTATGAGGTTAAAATGTATATAAGAATTCTTTGTGTCGAATAATCACCTGTTTGGTAATAGATTGAAGAGAACGTGACCTTATTTCCTATAATCTATTACCAAACAGCAGCAGGCGTATTTTAAATTCGCCAATCACGATAAGGGTAAATTTGTAAATATCAATATCTATATGAGATTTGTTCGTCCTAAATTTTAGATTTGAAGGGGGTTTATATTTTTTTTTCTCTGGCGGGAATCGAACCCGCAACCCCGGCGCTGACTTTGCTATGACATAGTAGCTATTATATTTGCTGCCAAATTTTATATAAGACCAACAATTATAATTTATAATGATAAATTCGAGTGGTAGATCCGGCTGTGTTATCGCAAACCTATGCGCAGCGCTTGTGTACAACATTTTAAGTTGGTTTGACAGTTGCTGTTTACATTTAATGAATCAGAAGTAAAAGCAACAGCTTTTTTGTAACAGTTTTTTAAACACTGGGCAGACGTACGGGTGGACATCGTTAGAAAGTGATTCAGAGTCGATCGATTTACTAAAATATTACACACATCAGCACAAACGCACTTTTGTAGTGTGGTTAAAAAAAAATATATTCTAAAAAAGCGTGGTACGCGTAAATTAATAAACAAAAAACGGGATAATACCACAAAAAGCGTTACAACTGGCGACCCTAGTATTTACGCGAAAGCAATGTTTACAGTGAAATTGCTGTTATTCAGGAAAGTTTTTTTTTTTAATTCCCTAAGCTAATCCCGCGAAGCTCTACGCTTGTCTGCAGGAACGAAACCAGAGTCTCTGGCGGGAATCGAACCCGCAACCCCGGCGCTGATAGACTAGCTCACTACCATCTACCCTACCAGGGCACTCATTAAGCCCGAGTTTTATTGCTTTTTCACCAGGGTCGAGTGCATAAAAAAGTAGTTTATACTAGATAATACAAGTACTAGCTATGCTGAAAAGTTTAAGCTACAAAAAGTGTGAATAGCTCTTTACTAGTGTTAGATAGCTAGTGCTTAAACGTTCATAAAATCAAATATACTTACTATATTTAAATAAAAATAAAAATTTTTTTTTAAATATTGTAGCAAAACAATAATTAGTATTGTGGTTATTTTTGTTGAACCGTTTATGGTTTTTAATCCAAATTTCGATATTTTTAAGAAGGCTAAAGATCATCAAATTTAATTTTCATTAAATTATTTTTGTATGAAGAAAGGAATTTTACAACATGAAATTAATTAAAATTTATTGATAATTGACTGCCGCGGGACTCGGTACCCCAGGCTTTCACGGACAGGTTACCTTACATGTTTCAATTGTAACCACCCAATCTCTTCAGAGGGTTTTGCCGTTTAACACTCACAGCCATCGACGACTGCTGGCACTCAATTGTCATACATCAATCTTTAAACCAAATTGTGTTTAACCTTTGGTAGATCGAAATTTTGAATTTATTCACGTGGCCCATTATTGTCTCTGTTTTTTCGCATAGTTATTGCAGAAATCAAAGAAGTTCTCGGTTTCACAATAGCGTGCTGCCGCCACAAAAATTTTTATTTGCGCCGTAAAAAACTTCAGCCGTCTTGAATTTTTTTCTTTAAATTTGAAGATATTAAGGATATTATAATAAAAATTTTTTTATAAATATATGTACATAATTTCTATTCAATGGTGAAATGTAATTTCAAAATAAACCAGCAAACAAAATAGTATGATGGAAGACATAAATGTTTGTTTTGTCATTAAAAATGCTTTTGGTAACATGCAATGCATTTTATGTTACCAAACATTTAAAACAAAGAAAACATTTTCAATTAAAAGGCATTTTGATCTTTTTGACAAAGAAATAAATAAATTAAAAGAGGAAAAAAGAAAAATGTTTTTTCTTGAGCAAAAAAACCTTTATATGCAAAAAATTAAAGAATGAGTTCTGCAAGAAGAGCAAAATGAGGAAATTTTGCAAAATAAAAAATTAAAAATGGAGATTTCAAGCCAAATAAGCTTGGAAATCGCTCAGCAAGGCAGACCATTGATGGATGGAATGCTAGCAAAAAATATTTTACAAAAAACTTTTCAAACGTTAAATTATAGAACAGATTTTATAAAGTAAATTCCCTTGTCACCCCAAACTGTGGCTAGGCGTATTGCCCAAATAGGAAATTCGGTGGAGTCTTCTATTAAAGAAAAATTGATAAATTGTAAATTTCTTTAGTTTTGTTTAGAAGAAAGTACAGATATCAATGATCTTTGTCAAGATGTAAGATGCATTGATGAACATTTTAATGTTTTTGAATCAATGTTGACATTCGAAACCTTTTATGGACATGTAAATGGAAAGCTTTTGTTGGAAGTTGTAAGTGACAAACTGCATCTAAATTTATTACTCAAGACTCTACTATGAAGACCGCAGAGCGCATTATAAATAAAATAAGAGGAGGACACAATGCCCTCACTGATCGAAAATTTGTTAACTTTTTAACATCTAAAAACGCAGCTTTCAATGATCTTAAAATGTTCACTGAGGTACGTTGGCTCAGTCGTGGCGATTGTCTAAACCGGCTATATAATTTAAAAGAGGAAGTTAAGAGTTTTTAGAAAAAGAAAATATCGATGAGTCGGCAAAAAATATTTTAAAAGATATTCATATTCATATCAGATCTAGCTTTTCTAGCTGATACAACTTCTTTGCTTAATGATTTCAACTAAGAGCTTCAAGGAAAAGGTAAGAATATATCTGATATTTGCAAAATTTTATTTAATTTTAAAACAAAACTTTTTCTTATACTTTGCCAAATTAAGTCAGATGACTTTTCCAGTTTAAAAAAAACATCTCTATTGCGCGAATCGCTGTGCGATGTTGCGAAAACTAAGCGAGTTGAGATTTTTGATACACTGCTCAACAGTTTTGAATACAGGTTTGCAGATTTTAAGAGTATACAACTGCAGTTGGATTTATTTAATAACCCTTATAACTCTGATGTTACTCAATATGAGTTCAATATACAACCAAAACTTATATTTCTTCGAACTGAAGTCCTAGCTACGGGAAAAATGGGAAAAGAATTCTGGAAAAATCTAAATGATTTTCTAAATGATTTCCAGAGTTAAAAAGAAATGCTTTGAAATTGTTATCCATGTTTCCTTCCACATATTGCTGCGAACAAATTTTTTCCGACTTAAAATTCATTTGTTCCAAGCAGAGAAATAAATTAAGTTCTTCAAATTTAAAACATATTTTGTTAATAAGAAATTGTTACAAAATCTTAAATTTGGAAAACTTAATTTATAATGCCTAAATACACTTAATTTCTTCAGTTTTAAATGTAAATTAAACTCGACCAATCAAATAATATTATGTGTGAAAAAATAGCCTAATTCCGTAAAAACTGAGGCATATTTTGTATTTAATTTTATTAACTTTTTTTAAACTTCATTTCCATTTTGCTTTTAAAAGTAAAATTCATTACATTTGCAATGCTTAGTTTTGTGTTTGCTGGGCAATATTATCTTATCTAATACAGACGCATTTCAATTATTGAATGTTTTCGTTAACTTTGCTCTAAAATACAAAAATTAATCAACACTCTTACCATTTCTAAAATAATAAATTTATCTTATTTATTTGCTACTTGCGTCCATTTTAACTGCGTCCAAAAAACATCCATACAAAAACCAAAAATACAAGAGATGTGTTTTGGGTCAACAAAATTACACTGAATTAGTTTATTTTTACAGGACCCTATTTTAATTGATTTATAGACAAACTGTGTATGTATAAACAAAAAATGGCTTTTTTAGGATTTCTATGAGTATTTTAAAGAAAAATAATTGTTTTTAATAGCTTTATTTAATTACAGTATACATACATATGTATGTACTTATATCGGTCAAAATATTATCGACATGTTGCTTTCTGTACATACCAATATGCATGGTTGCATTTCTTCTATCAGCAGAAAGCAGTTGCTATGCTTGTTATAATTTGTTAATAAGATCTATTATATCTATGAACTATTTTTTAGTGAAATACATACTTTACTTTTTGTATGGAATGTTAAAAAAATTACTAATACTCTTTATCAAATCTTGACATTTTAAATAACCCAAATTCTACTGTAATAATAACAATAAAAATCAAAGGAAAAAAAACGCAGACACGAGATGTTTAAAAACAGACTTTTTAATATTTTTTTTTTTTGTGAACTAAAACAAAGCACTTGTTTTTTTATATTTTAAACATTTTTATATCTATAAAGACGGGTTTGTTTTTGTTTTGGGTTTTTTCTCTATTGCTCAGTTTTCGTTTTCCACTTTTTGCTCCTGCTTCTTTTTATTTTGCAAAAGCACAAGAAGAAAAAGTTACATAATTTTGAAATAGGTTAATTTTGTATGCTTGTATATACACATACAAATCCAAGTAGAAAAAAATGTTTGCAACTGGTTTTTACAATGAAAAGAAAATTTATTTGTTTAAATGAATGAAGTTTATAGTATTAATAATAATAATAGTTAATAACCCATTGACTGAGTGACCAGAGTATGTGAACTAATTAGTTGGTCATTGAACAATTATTCATATGGCAACACTTACTTTCATAGTAAACAAAAAAAATTAGGCGAAAATATGAACAAAGTAAACAGCAACAAATATCTTTTGTAGGCAGACGCATTGTAATTATCTTCAAGAAATTAGTTCGTAAAAAACTTTTAAAATCATTTTCATTTACATATGTGATTTTGAGTTAAACTTTGATTTATGTGCCTTATTCTAGATGCCGGATTTTCGACTAATTTTTTAAGGATTAATGAATAAATGCCATATTGTAGTATTGTAGTTGACTTTAGTCTGAATAAAAGAATCTTAAGGCGATGGACAATTAATTAAAACGTGTGAAGAAATCATGCGTATGCAACATTTTTCTTTATTATGACGATTGTTTGACGCTCGGCATGGAATGTGGCACCGTCCTACAAGTAAGGTTTACCAAAAATATCCCATATTTTTCGTGGTCAAACATATTTGTTTAATTTTTAAAAAAGTAAGGACGAATAATATTACAGACCCATAAAGCGCGTCAAACTGTGATAATTTAAATGAAAAGTCAAAAAATGTAAAAGCCATATTTTTCTTAAATCGCAAAGTTGGAATCAGAGAACAGCAGGGAAATCACTGTTTTTTTTTTTTTTTTTTTTTTTTTTTATTCTTATACAAAAGTTCTTATTTAAATAAATTTATTACTTAGCGCTAAAGGTAACCATCGACAACACAATATTATTGAGTACTTTATTGCTATTATTTTTGCCGTTTTGCTACACACAATTGAATAAGTTGCGTAGTGTAAATATAATATATTTATTGCGCAGTTTTCATTCAATATATTTACAAGTAAACAATACCAACTCGCACATTTATTGTTCAACACATTACTCAATATTTCTTTGTGCGCATTATAAATCAAAAGGCTTTTGATATTATCCAATATATTGTTGAACCTACTAATATATCAATTATTGCACAATAAAATTACAAAAAACATCTGATTCCGTACGGAATGTGCAATCAGTTTTGCACTTTGCTTAAGCAAATGACAGTTTCATAAAACTTAACGAGAAATTTCCTTAACTATTTTGACCCTATTGGTATGACCCAGCAATGTTCCTTACGTTCTAACTTAATTCGAGTTTTGAAGTATTGTCTGTTGCATAATTAAACAAATCAATATCGAATTATACCGGCAAATCATTTGTGTGCAGTTCTTCTTTTAGAGACCACGAATTTTTTCGCTGATCGTGACATAATTTTATTAAATAAAGCCGCAGGTTTTGTGTTTTTATTTACAGTTCTATACAATAACAAAAAGTAAAGTAATAAAATGTTAATTTTAACTATTTGAAACAAGAAATTATTTTAATTATTAATTTGAAACATTTTATTTATTTAACAATTTGTAATTAAAAATTGATGTAGTAAACCCTAAAAATGTCATAAAACCGTTTAAAATCAAAAAAAAATTTTACAAATAAAAACAAAAAAAAAAAAAAAAAATAACGATACATATTTTTAAGTGCAACCTACAATTTCAAATGACATTGTTAAACGTAAACTTTTTATTATTATTATTGTTTTTGGTATTGAAACTTTTTTCAAAATTATGTCGCCGACAGCACAACACTAAAGAAAAAAAAAGCGCGCAAACATGTTTTCAAAAGCAATTTTTGCAATAATTTCTTCTTTTGGTGTATTACATCAGTGTTAACGAAAGAAAAACGCGCACACAATTTATTTTGTAACTAACTACTAGGGTATTCATATAATCGGGCTTTTGCTTTAATCGGTTAATCGCTCGATTAATTAACCGAGGTTTTGGTTTAATCGGTTAATAATCGGTTTATTTGGTTTTTGATCGGTTAACCGGTTAATAAAGTTTTTTTAGAAAATAAGGTAATTTCAATAATTAAAAATGCATAAATTATTTATTTTTTGGAGTTTATTATTAGAAAAACAAAAATAACAATTCTTGATCTAAAACGAGCAAACAAAAAAAAAAAAATAATTCATAAATATGTGATATGTATTTTTAAAGTAATACATCATCAGGGGTGTTCTGGAAATCGAAAACGCAAAACGCAAGAATTTTAAACGTCGTTTTTTAATAAGATTTCTGTAGTTGAATAATTTTATTGACAAATATTTCCCTATTAAACAGAATTTTATAACTAAATTCAAAAATTAGATTATTATTATTTATAAGTTATTTCAATAGTTTAAAGAGATCTGATTAAATAAATTTTGAAAAAAAAAATTTTGTTTAAATGTTTAGGATTAAAGCGATAATTTTCTTTAGTTTTGACAACACTTGACTTGGAAAATTTTTTTTTCTCTTATCGTGGGTGCTGGAGGAATCAGAAGCAGCCATAATAAAGAATATCTAATTTCTCAGTCCTTTTCATGGATTTCTCTTAACATATAAAATATTCCATTATGCCATTAGAGTCCTGATTTAATTTTAAAAAACTTTTAACACTTCTAATTGTTTCGAGTAATTCTGTTAAGAATGTTTTGCTAGAAGGAAATATACATCCCAATTATGATTAAAAATTCCCCGGGAGTTTTTTTACCTTTTCCCATTTTTACAATTGAATTACCATAGGAATAAAAATTGGAGAAGGGAGCAAACTCCCGGGGAATTTTTATTCATAATTGGGCTGATATTGTATAAAAAAATATTTTCTAAACATGTATATGAGACGAAACAATTAATTAAAAGACAAAAAATTTGTTATAATATTACAAAAAATTAAAAATTGTGTAACATCGGTTAATCGGTTAATCGACTGAAATTAGCCGGTTTAATCGTTAATCGAAAATAGGCAATTTTAAATTAACCGATCAGTTAATCGGGTAGTAATTAATCGGTTAACCGATTAACGGTTAACCCTGCTAACTACACTTTTGCTCTTCCAGACGTAAAATTCATGTAAAAATTTTTGTACGACAAAATTAATACTTTAATAAAATAAAAGTAAAGAAAATAAACTAAAATTAGTAAAAAACAATCTAAAACGCCCAAATCATGTTGATATAAAACGTTTTTTATTTTACAACAAAGTAATAAAATTAAATAATTAAATAAGTTAAATCTCTTTTCTTTGATCTAAAATTAAAAAAGATATAAAAAACATCAACAATAATTTATTTTGCTGACATAATCTTGTCAATAAGTCAAGTGCAAAAACCGTCAAGCAGTCAGTTATTTACTTTTCACTTTGTAACTCGATGTGGTCTGTAAGTTAAGTAGACATACATCGTAATCATCATCATCTTGAGTATATTTTTTTTCTTAAAACTCATTTTTTTATAGACACACGTTCGATAATAAACTTTAGATATTTTTCAAAGAATTAACAACACTTCTTATTTAATTGTTACTGTACTTGTTTCAATATGTATTCATTCACACACAGTCAACCATAAATATGTATGTACATACATAATCAATTAAGTGTTAGGAGAAAATTCAGTAGAGTGTAAATTTAGCGATTTTTCAAATACATAAAACAATTGAATTTGCAATTAGTAGGTATTATCTTACAAAATACATATATATAAAAAGCCAAACATTACTTAACTTTAAGGAAATCATTTTAATAGATTCCCTGTTGTCAAACTGGATGTGTGTTAATATCTTCCTGACTATAAAAATCTTTTAACTTTTTTTGTTCATCATTCTGACAACACGGAAACTATGCCGGAATAAAAATTAAATTTCAATTCAAGATCTTCGAGAATTGACCCCTGTTACGAAATGCTGTTATCTTCATGTTATGTAGAATGCTGTTCAACAGCTCATATCGTCGTTGCTCCGACAAAATCAGCTATGTGTTTTTCCTGGGTTTTCAGGAGAGCAAAAAAACGATTTTATGTAGGTACCTTAGCATATATTTTTAAAGTGCAACATTTAATTGAATAAATGTTAACATTGCTTTAAGTATTTCGTGAAATAAAAAATGCTTTAGAAAATTTTTTCTAAAAACTACACATAACTCATTTTGTTGGAGCATTTCTTATTATTTGTTACCTTAGTTGAAAAAAGTGCTAAGTCCACTTTTCGTCGAAATTGAGATTTTGATGTAGCTTGCTAGTATAATTCAAAATACATACAATACATGAGAATTTTGGTTATTTTCAATATTTTTTTCGTCGTTCGTTCGTCTAAACACAATCTTAATTTATTTACTGTCTTCAGTCGAATTATATACGGGAACCAATATAAAATATTGCAAAATACCATAATTATACAGTTTTTTGACGCCGAAGGTAACTATTTATTGTATCTAGGAAACTATTGTTAATTATAAATTTTGTTAGATATTTGCCATAGACTCTGCTGAGAAAAATAACTACAATTGTGACGAATATTGAATTGAGTCGGATGATGGAGTTAAAGGTCTTGTTCCCAATGGATTTAACAGTGATGCCGATGATTCGTATGAAAAAACGCAAGAGGAGAGGTCGTGTAGAAAACCCTGCTTGGTATGGGCCAAGAAATAAAAATACGGAGAGAAAGAGGTAAAGGTTATTTGGGAAGACAAAAAGAAGGCAATAGATGGACTTACCATAAAAGAAAAGAACGACGTGCGATAGGAAATAGAATGTAAAGGAAATGTTACTATAAGGTGCGTACAGATCACAGATGTTGAAAGATGCAAAATATTTACGGAATTTTGGAAATTTACGGAATTTTGGAAAATGTCATGATTCGAAAAAACACTTATGTTTATAGCTCGATAAAAATTGTTCCAACTAAAAGACCTTGAAATCGAACAGTGTCCGACGAATCCAAAAGATGTCGAACGAACCAGTAGTATTTTAGAGTGAAAAACACAAACATTTGAGTATGCAAGACATTTTTAAGTGGGTAAACAAGCCTTCAAAAGCAAATTTAAAGAAAACTGCTCAATAGCAGAAAGGCAATGTTTGAATTCCTTTTTAATTCCCTATTCTAAAAATCTGGGTTTGTTTTCTCCTAAAAAAGACCTGTGCGAAATATGTGCACGATTTTCAGTCGGAAATATATCACAAGAAGAATACAATCTTCACCAGAAAAAAAGGAAGAAGACAGAAATGAAAAGATTAAAGACCGTGATGAAGAAACACATGTTTGCGTAGTGGACCTTTAAGCCGTATGATGGCTCCAAAATCCGAGGAAAGCAGCATGTACAATTTTGTTTTTTTCAACCTTAAAAACAATAAAGCTTATTGCTTTATATGGAATGAAATGTGTGTGAAGTTAAATTTCGAAATTTATTGCATAACAGAGTTCTGTTGAAGCGCTAACATAACTCTGTTAACTATATGGAATTGTGGTATATGTATTCAAATTGGAATTATATCTACATTTTTGGATCAAATGGACTGGAAAAAAATATAGGGCTTAACACATATCCCACTTATCAAAAACTTTTATTAATTTAGGTATATAATAGGACTTTTCATGTTTTTTTTAATTTTTTAAATTTACAATTTCTCTGGAAGATTATCCCGAATTCCAGGAAAACGGGAGGAGATGGGCGGATGAAATTTGATGGAATTTGTGGACAAAGTGGTCTTTTATGAAACTTGATTTTCAGAAGTTTAAAGGTGTTGCGTCTTCATACGAATTTTTCAATTTTTCCATATTTTCAAATTTTGAAATTCACTGTTAGATGAATTCCAGGAAAACGGGAGGAGATGGGCGGATGAAATTTGATGGAATTTGTGGACAAAGTGGTCTTTTATGAAACTTGATTTTCAGAAGTTTAAAGGTGTTGCGTCTTCATACGAATTTTTCAATTTTTCCATATTTTCAAATTTTGAAATTCACTGTTAGATGAATTCCAGGAAAACGGGAGGAGATGGGCGGATGAAATTTGATGGAATTTGTGGACAAAGTGGTCTTTTATGAAACTTGATTTTCAGAAGTTTAAAGGTGTTGCGTCTTCATACGAATTTTTCAATTTTTCCATATTTTCAAATTTTGAAATTCACTGTTAGATGAATTCCAGGAAAACGGGAGGAGATGGGCGGATGAAATTTGATGGAATTTGTGGACAAAGTGGTCTTTTATGAAACTTGATTTTCAGAAGTTTAAAGGTGTTGCGTCTTCATACGAATTTTTAAATTTTTCCATATTTTCAAATTTTGAAATTCACTGTTAGATGAATTCCAGGAAAACGGGAGGAGATGGGCGGATGAAATTTGATGGAATTTGTGGACAAAGTGGTCTTTTATGAAACTTGATTTTCAGAAGTTTAAAGGTGTTGCGTCTTCATACGAATTTTTCAATTTTTCCATATTTTCAAATTTTGAAATTCACTGTTTAATGAATTTCAGGAAAACGGGGGGAGATGGGCGGATGAAATTTGATGGAATTTGTGGACAAAGTGGTCTTTTATGAAACTTGATTTTCAGAAGTTTAAAGGTGTTGCGTCTTCATACGAATTTTTCAATTTTTCCATATTTTCAAATTTTGAAATTCACTGTTAGATGAATTCCAGGAAAACGGGAGGAGATGGGCGGATGAAATTTGATGGAATTTGTGGACAAAGTGGTCTTTTATGAAACTTGATTTTCAGAAGTTTAAAGGTGTTGCGTCTTCATACGAATTTTTCAATTTTTCCATATTTTCAAATTTTGAAATTCACTGTTAGATGAATTCCAGGAAAACGGGAGGAGATGGGCGGATGAAATTTGATGGAATTTGTGGACAAAGTGGTCTTTTATGAAACTTGATTTTCAGAAGTTTAAAGGTGTTGCGGGTTCATACGAATTTTTCAATTTTTCCATATTTTCAAATTTTGAAATTCACTGTTAGATGAATTCCAGGAAAACGGGAGGAGATGGGCGGATGAAATTTGATGGAATTTGTGGACAAAGTGGTCTTTTATGAAACTTGATTTTCAGAAGTTTAAAGGTGTTGCGTCTTCATACGAATTTTTCAATTTTTCCATATTTTCAAATTTTGAAATTCACTGTTAGATGAATTCCAGGAAAACGGGAGGAGATGGGCGGATGAAATTTGATGGAATTTGTGGACAAAGTGGTCTTTTATGAAACTTGATTTTCAGAAGTTTAAAGGTGTTGCGTCTTCATACGAATTTTTCAATTTTTCCATATTTTCAAATTTTGAAATTCACTGTTAGATGAATTCCAGGAAAACGGGAGGAGATGGGCGGATGAAATTTGATGGAATTTGTGGACAAAGTGGTCTTTTATGAAACTTGATTTTCAGAAGTTTAAAGGTGTTGCGTCTTCATACGAATTTTTCAATTTTTCCATATTTTCAAATTTTGAAATTCACTGTTAGATGAATTCCAGGAAAACGGGAGGAGATGGGCGGATGAAATTTGATGGAATTTGTGGACAAAGTGGTCTTTTATGAAACTTGATTTTCAGAAGTTTAAAGGTGTTGCGTCTTCATACGAATTTTTCAATTTTTCCATATTTTCAAATTTTGAAATTCACTGTTAGATGAATTCCAGGAAAACGGGAGGAGATGGGCGGATGAAATTTGATGGAATTTGTGGACAAAGTGGTCTTTTATGAAACTTGATTTTCAGAAGTTTAAAGGTGTTGCGTCTTCATACGAATTTTTCAATTTTTCCATATTTTCAAATTTTGAAATTCACTGTTAGATGAATTCCAGGAAAACGGGAGGAGATGGGCGGATGAAATTTGATGGAATTTGTGGACAAAGTGGTCTTTTATGAAACTTGATTTTCAGAAGTTTAAAGGTGTTGCGTCTTCATACGAATTTTTCAATTTTTCCATATTTTCAAATTTTGAAATTCACTGTTAGATGAATTCCAGGAAAACGGGAGGAGATGGGCGGATGAAATTTGATGGAATTTGTGGACAAAGTGGTCTTTTATGAAACTTGATTTTCAGAAGTTTAAAGGTGTTGCGTCTTCATACGAATTTTTAAATTTTTCCATATTTTCAAATTTTGAAATTCACTGTTAGATGAATTCCAGGAAAACGGGAGGAGATGGGCGGATGAAATTTGATGGAATTTGTGGACAAAGTGGTCTTTTATGAAACTTGATTTTCAGAAGTTTAAAGGTGTTGCGTCTTCATACGAATTTTTCAATTTTTCCATATTTTCAAATTTTGAAATTCACTGTTAGATGAATTCCAGGAAAACGGGAGGAGATGGGCGGATGAAATTTGATGGAATTTGTGGACAAAGTGGTCTTTTATGAAACTTGATTTTCAGAAGTTTAAAGGTGTTGCGTCTTCATACGAATTTTTCAATTTTTCCATATTTTCAAATTTTGAAATTCACTGTTAGATGAATTCCAGGAAAACGGGAGGAGATGGGCGGATGAAATTTGATGGAATTTGTGGACAAATGGTCTTTTATGAAACTTGATTTTCAGAAGTTTAAAGGTGTTGCGTCTTCATACGAATTTTTCAATTTTTCCATATTTTCAAATTTTGAAATTCAAAAATTGAAAAATTCGTATGAAGACGCAACACCTTTAAACTTCTGAAAATCAAATTTCATTAAAGACCACTTTGTCCACAAATGCCATCAAATTTCATCCGCCCATCTCCTCCCGTTTTCCTGGAATTCATCTAACAGTGAATTTCAAAATTTTAAAATATGGAAAAATTGAAAAATTCGTATGAAGACGCAACACCTTTAAACTTCTGAAAATCAAGTTTCATAAAAGACCACTTTGTCCACAAATTTCATCAAATTTCATCCGCCCATCTCCTCCCGTTTTCCTGGAATTCATCTAACAGTGAATTTCAAAATTTGAAAATATGGAAAAATTGAAAAATACGTATGAAGACGCAACACCTTTAAACTTCTGAAAATCAAGTTTCATAAAAGACAACTTTGTCCACAAATTCCATCAAATTTCATCCGCCCATCTCCTCCCGTTTTCCTGAAATTCATTAAACAGTGAATTTCAAAATTTGAAAATATGGAAAAATTGAAAAATTCGTATGAAGACGCAACACCTTTAAACTTCTGAAAATCAAGTTTCATAAAAGACCACTTTGTCCACAAATTCCATCAAATTTCATCCACCCATCTCCTCCCGTTTTCCTGAAATTCATCAAACAGTGAATTTCAAAATTTGAAAATATGGAAAAATTGAAAAATTCGTATGAAGACGCAACACCTTTAAACTTCTGAAAATCAAGTTTCATAATAGACCACTTTGTCCACAAATTCCATCAAATTTCATCCGCCCATCTCCTCCCGTTTTCCTGAAATTCATCAAACAGTGAATTTCAAAATTTGAAAATATGGAAAAATTGAAAAATTCGTATGAAGACGCAACACCTTTAAACTTCTGAAAATCAAGTTTCATAAAAGACCACTTTGTCCACAAATTCCATCAAATTTCATCCGCCCATCTCCTCCCGTTTTCCTGGAATTCATCTAACAGTGAATTTCAAAATTTGAAAATATGGAAAAATTGAAAAATTCGTATGAAGACGCAACACCTTTAAACTTCTGAAAATCAAGTTTCATAAAAGACCACTTTGTCCACAAATTCCATCAAATTTCATCCGCCCATCTCCTCCCGTTTTCCTGGAATTCATCTAACAGTGAATTTCAAAATTTGAAAATATGGAAAAATTGAAAAATTCGTATGAAGACGCAACACCTTTAAACTTCTGAAAATCAAGTTTCATAAAAGACCACTTTGTCTACAAATTCCATCAAATTTCATCCGCCCATCTCCTCCCGTTTTCCTGGAATTCATCTAACAGTGAATTTCAAAATTTGAAAATATGGAAAAATTGAAAAATTCGTATGAAGACGCAACACCTTTAAACTTCTGAAAATCAAGTTTCATAAAAGACCACTTTGTCCACAAATTCCATCAAATTTCATCCGCCCATCTCCTCCCGTTTTCCTGGAATTCATCTAACAGTGAATTTCAAAATTTGAAAATATGGAAAAATTGAAAAATTCGTATGAAGACGCAACACCTTTAAACTTCTGAAAATCAAGTTTCATAAAAGACCACTTTGTCCACAAATTCCATCAAATTTCATCCGCCCATCTCCTCCCGTTTTCCTGAAATTCATCAAACAGTGAATTTCAAAATTTGAAAATATGGAAAAATTGAAAAATTCGTATGAAGACGCAACACCTTTAAACTTCTGAAAATCAAGTTTCATAAAAGACCACTTTGTCCACAAATTCCATCAAATTTCATCCGCCCATCTCCTCCCGTTTTCCTGGAATTCATCTAACAGTGAATTTCAAAATTTGAAAATATGGAAAAATTCGTATGAAGACGCAACACCTTTAAACTTCTGAAAATCAAGTTTCATAAAAGACCACTTTGTCCACAAATTCCATCAAATTTCATCCGCCCATCTCCTCCCGTTTTCCTGAAATTCATCAAACAGTGAATTTCAAAATTTGAAAATATGGAAAAATTGAAAAATTCGTATGAAGACGCAACACCTTTAAACTTCTGAAAATCAAGTTTCATAAAAGACCACTTTGTCCACAAATTCCATCAAATTTCATCCGCCCATCTCCTCCCGTTTTCCTGGAATTCATCTAACAGTGAATTTCAAAATTTGAAAATATGGAAAAATTGAAAAATTCGTATGAAGACGCAACACCTTTAAACTTCTGAAAATCAAGTTTCATAAAAGACCACTTTGTCCACAAATTCCATCAAATTTCATCCGCCCATCTCCTCCCGTTTTCCTGAAATTCATCAAACAGTGAATTTCAAAATTTGAAAATATGGAAAAATTGAAAAATTCGTATGAAGACGCAACACCTTTAAACTTCTGAAAATCAAGTTTCATAAAAGACCACTTTGTCCACAAATTCCATCAAATTTCATCCGCCCATCTCCTCCCGTTTTCCTGGAATTCATCTAACAGTGAATTTCAAAATTTGAAAATATGGAAAAATTCGTATGAAGACGCAACACCTTTAAACTTCTGAAAATCAAGTTTCATAAAAGACCACTTTGTCCACAAATTCCATCAAATTTCATCCGCCCATCTCCTCCCGTTTTCCTGGAATTCATCTAACAGTGAATTTCAAAATTTGAAAATATGGAAAAATTGAAAAATTCGTATGAAGACGCAACACCTTTAAACTTCTGAAAATCAAGTTTCATAAAAGACCACTTTGTCCACAAATTCCATCAAATTTCATCCGCCCATCTCCTCCCGTTTTCCTGGAATTCATCTAACAGTGAATTTCAAAATTTGAAAATATGGAAAAATTGAAAAATTCGTATGAAGACGCAACACCTTTAAACTTCTGAAAATCAAGTTTCATAAAAGACCACTTTGTCCACAAATTCCATCAAATTTCATCCGCCCATCTCCTCCCGTTTTCCTGGAATTCATCTAACAGTGAATTTCAAAATTTTAAAATATGGAAAAATTGAAAAATTCGTATGAAGACGCAACACCTTTAAGCTTCTGAAAATTAAGTTTCATAAAAGACCACTTTGTCCACAAATTTCATCAAATTTCATCCGCCCATCTCCTCCCGTTTTCCTGGAATTCGGGATAATCTTCCAGAGAAATTGTAAATTTAAAAAATTAAAAAAAACATGAAAAGTCCTTTTATATACCTAAATTAATAAAAGTTTTTGATAAGTGGGATATGTGTTAAGCCCTATATTTTTTTCCAGTCCATTTGATCCAAAAATGTAGATATAATTCCAATTTGAATACATATACCACAATTCCATATAGTTAACAGAGTTATGTTAGCGCTTCAACAGAACTCTGTTATGCAATAAATTTCGAAATTTAACTTCACACACATTGGAATGAAGTGGAAAGTGGATAAGGTGCGGAAGAATTTTCGCGCATCTGGATGTACTTCATTTAATGTTAACCAATTAATATTTTTATATCAACACCAATAAAAAAACTGCATTCTTGTAAACACCAAATACATTTTATCGTTACAACGAACACCGCTGTAACCAATTATGCTTAATGAGGTACAATTCCTTAAATTAAATTCCAGAAATAGAAGAAAACATATTTAAAGAAAATATGCTAAGCCCATACTAAAATAATGAAATTTCAAAATGCAAATGTGCTAGGTCCAAAAAAGCCTATAAGTCCGCAAATGATTTATTTCTAAATCCTACGACTACTGGTTATATAAGAGGATGGACTAAACAAAAAAACTGCATTTACAGATTTTCAAAAAGTCTACTAAAAAAATTAAACAGTTTTTTGTCTCTCCTGAATAATTTGAAAAAATGGACTTAGCACTTTTTCCCACTAAGGTACCAAATTATTTTTTAATGTGTTTTTACACATAGCTGTTTTGTTTTGAAGAAGGAATAAATATTCTTATCAAAACTTGCATATTTTTAGCAATATTTGTGTTAAAATTTTTATTTTAAAAGTTAAATACGGAATAATTTTAATAGTTTAATGACTTAAATGACTTTAAGGAATTGGAACTTTCGAAAAATTATAAAATACCTGCAGATATAGTTATCATTCTACCTAGATGTTGAATCCGATTAATCTGACATAGAAATTAATGAATGGGAACTAAAGGAGAATACCATGTTTAATCATGACGAAAATTATTCAAAACTCCGCCATAATGGCTGTTTTCCTAAACGCCTGTTGCATTGTATTTATACATGGCAACATGTTCTTAAATGCAACCATAAAAATTTTGACAACGCATTTAGTTCCTAAATGCAACTTTGTAGTTGTCACTGCGCAGAGAAAAGCAAATAAAGCAGTTAAAATTATTTAGATGCAAACCATATTCATATACAATACAACGTAGGTAAAAATTTAAGTACACAATGCATTAACACGGTATTGATACATTGTAAACACACGTTTAGGAAAACAGCCAATCTAACATGCCGACCAGTCCATTTTCAGAACTTGGCAAAATAAATTTTGCGAACTCTTTAATACACCTCTTTTGTATCTTTTAGATGACTATATACAATTTCTTAATTCACCCAGAGCAAAAATATTCCACAACAAGGTCACCTCCAACAAAAATATTATTAACGGAAATATATATGTATATATTAGGGTGTTCAACCGTTTAATTATTGTTCGATTAATCGAATGATTAATCGTCTAAGATTGTTCGATTAATTTAAAATTGCTAATTTCGATTCAAGGATTAATCGAAAAATTTATGCCAATTAATCGAATAATAATAATAGTACAGTGGAATCTCCCATGAGCGGACACCGAAGGGACCGTTGAAATGTGTCCGCACAAGGGGGCTGTCCGGCCAAGAGAAAACTACAAATTTAAATCAACAAAACTTTGCCTTATATTGTTTGTTTTTATTTAAAGATACATACTTTTATTAAAAAAATATAAAAAATAAAGAATTCAATTGGGTTTAATAACAAAAAATCATTAAATGTAGTTCTATATGTAATAAAATTTTAAAATGTTTTATGAGTACTATATTACGTTTTTCAATAAATATTCCTCCATCCTGGTTTGACGTGTTTTCGTCTTGGCAATAACATCTTGAAAATGTAAGTCCAGCGATGAAAGTATATTCATAGCTTTTGTATCACCTTGGCATTTCACAAACGCTATAAGATCCTGCAAGAATTAGTATTGTCAACTCTCCGAAGCAGAAGCGTAAATCGTAGAAAAAACGTTAAATTGAAAACATTATGTAAGAGAGAAAATATGTATTTAACATACCCACATTTAACTATGTATGTTATGTGGTGTAGTAAATATGATAAACCGTGCCCTGTTGTTAAAGCGAACAAATTAAAAGAGTCTTGGCAGGCTTATTTGTAAATTATGACATGAAAAATTCGGAAAAAAATAAGCTAAGTGTCCGTCCAAGAGAATTTTTTTTATCTAGCGGATGTCCGCGTCCGCTCATGAGAAGCGTCCGTTCAAGGGAAAGCGACTGCAATGCTTTTCTTATGGAGCGCTGCCGGGACCTAGCAACAATGTCCGTTTAATGGGGGTGTCCGCTTATGGGAAGTGTCTGTTAAGGGAGATTGCACTGTATATGGTTTTTCTGTTATATGTATTATTTTTTTTAATGTCCAAATTTAAGAATAGAATTTAAAGCAAGGCTAAAACAAGAATATGCTACACCAACAATATCAAAGGAAGCTGCATGTAGTCCAATGAATAAATATTTAAAACAAAATACTTCGATCGATTCTCTTGAGGAAATTATTTGCAGAAGCATATCAGAAGATGGAATGTCCGTAAAAGGTCTCAAAAAATCCAAAGTTATATTGACTCTTTTGAAATCTAAAGCTGGGATCACACGATTGCCGCAAATGCACCAATATGACACAATTTTTATTGTGCTTTATTGACGCACAATAATGAAATTGGACCAATAAAATATTCTGAAATCACACGATTGCCCTGTTTTAAACAAATTTAATTGCCGCTAGTTGGTACAAAGCGAAATGGTTACAACAATTGCCGCAGCACAGTCACACGATTGTTCTTACTTGGCAACTGCGAAAACAGCTGTTGTGGTAGCTTTTTTTATTTGTTTGAAAGTTCTTGTTGGTTTGTTAATTAAATTAAAATTAAATATGTATCATATATGTATGTATGTATGTACTTAAACAAATTTTTGTTGAATAGTTTTATTTCAATTTTTTAAGAAATTCCAAAAATTAAGTCTGTTCAACAATTTTGTATGTTAAGGTTCGCATAGAAATACCTTAAATAAAAATATTCTCACTGAACAGCTAAATATGCCTATGAGCATACATACATATTTTGTTAATAGCAATAATTAAAATGCATAATAAATAAATAAATATTTATCTTCATTACCTACTTAAAGAAACACAAAAAGTAAATTTATTAAAAAAGGCAAATATTGGTGCGTATTGTGTTGTTTGATTGCCGCACAAGAACACAATAAATATTGGTGCATTTTTGTTATTTTTATTGCCGCGCGGTTGCATAGCAAACAGTCACACGATTGCCGCACCAGGGTTGTATTTGATTGGTAAAAGTAAGCACAATATTGTCCTTGATTGGTACATGAGCCAATTGGTTGTGCAGTCACACGATTGGGGTATTAAAAAGTATGAAAATTGGTGCATTGCGGCAATCGTGTGATCCCAGCTTAAGGGCTTAAATATGCCCGAAATTGAAGCAACAATTCGCAACTACACACGATGGTGCAGCCGCAATGCGAAAGTGTGGTAATAATATGCCAGTAGAGTCTCAACTTTGCATTAATCATGCTATTCAAAACAAAAACTTCAAACATATGTTGTATTGCAAAAAAAAAAGAGATAAAACTTATACATGACGTAAAACATCGTTGGTCATCCTTATCTAATATGATTCAAAATTTTCTTCGAATATATAAATGTGTCAATTAGTATGAATTGTTACGTTTGTTTTGTTTTTTTTTGTTAATAAAATGTTAAAATACTTGTAATTAACAATGTTTTCCAATTTTTTCTAAAATTATCGAAACAAAATCTCGTAATTTATTAAATTTCTGGATTTGGAATTATTCGATTAATCGATTAATTTTAAAATTTTATTCGTTTAATCGAATAAGTCAAAAATGCCAAATATCGATTAATCGTTTAATCGAACAAAAAAAAACCCGATTAATTGAACACCCTAATATATATATTTATATATTGTGAATAATTAAATAGTTAAAGTAGCTATCCATCAAGAAGCCACAACCATATTGTGGAAGCCTCCAAAAATGTTAGCGGAGAAAAAAACTGAAAGAAGTTTGTTAGGTGTATTGCAAGTATGGAATATGGAAAAATGGTTTATAATTATTTTTTGGATTTATCTACATGGGATGCTAATAGATTTTTGATATTTTATTAATTTCAGCTCTTTTTTTATACAATACTGTATGTTTTATAAAGTTTTTCCTCCATGATTCACAATTTTGTTTAATTATTCTTTTTTATTGTCAGCTGATTACTTGTCAAAAATACACAACGTGTTTAAAAATTCAAAGTTAACCAACTTTCTGCCGCAAATGCATCAAAATGGTTTTTGTGTAACTTTTTACATAAAAACCATTAGTTTAACTAATTAATTAGTTCTACAGAGTGCTCGCGCATGTACTTTATGTTAATTGTAACACCACGAAACTCCTTTGAAATGGATCCCATAATAGAATCAACTCGTACAAGGTTAAATAGTCTTTTAATTTACTGTCAGAATCACTGAAAAGCTCCTAAAAGTTTCTAGAACCCATGATAGCCGATACGGCCTAAAGATAAATTTAATTTATCGTTTTACGGTCTATTGGAAAGCCAAAGCACAGAAAGATCAGTCTAAATGTGTCGCTAGGGCCAGAACATAAATCTGCTTCTTAGGTTAGATTCCATTCCATTGGCAGCCGCAATCAATTAAATCTCACGTGGGTGCAGCAATTAGTTCCCGTTGTGCTACCATGTTTCACCGTCTCCCAGAGGTCCAATGTTGTTTGCTTTCTGGCATTCTCATTCAGCCATTTGAATCAACGAAGGAGTGGATCCTGTTCAAACCAATGCCAGAGAGAGAGACAAATTTTGTGCCTAAGGGTTCTTTGTCCAAACAGTTCGAGTCTTCGATCTTCGAAGGCTGGGAAATGACAGAGAAGATGTTGCTTCTTCTGTATAAGTCATTGTAAGTGGTCCTAGCCTTTAGGAGTGTTTCCCAATGGTCCAGTGGCCGGTTATAACCTTAATGAATTGAGGTGAAGTCTGGACAGCTTTAAAGCCCGCCTAGTAATTTTTTCATCTATAAGAGGCCTGAGTTTTCTGGTTTCCCCAAATGTAGTTTCATCAAAACATCTCTGACGGGCAGTAAGATGAAATTTGTGCGCAATAAGTTGCTTACTCCTCCGAAGAAAAAAATCCTATTTCATATGTTAAACCGCTCCGATTCAAGGTGGTGCCTGCAGCCATACAGTTTCCCTGCATGCCCCCTGTGTCCAGGAACTCATTTAAGGGTAACCACTGAATGTCTTGCTATCTCCTCCAGAGACATCCGGCTTTCTTGGACAATTCTTAATGTGATAAGCACATTCTCCATAGATCTCGCTTTACTATGGGTAATAATATGAATACCCCTGTCAGATATCTCACCACAACGAATGTGCCTCGCGGCCGTGTAGAAAGCCATTATCTCGGCAAAAAATATATGCCTCTTATACAAGGTATATCTGCCTATGATTGGGGTTTTAACCACAGCCACCACATGATTAACGTAGTTTTCTCAAAAACAAAATTTCAAGAGAGGTATTAAACGAACAGACTTAGCTTTTTTCTATTAGGATTTAATTTTGATTCAGCTCGATATGTCCACGAAAAAATCTTCTTTTTAACGTCATCTAAGTCTATTAAATGCTTATCAGTCCTAATATTCTCTTGTATACATCTGAACATCAGGACTTTTATATTCAATAGCTTAGTCTTCTCCTTAAGTTAAGCTCTGTTCTATATCTTGAAATCATATTGATTTATTTAAGATGAATTCTTAAGAGCAAAGGTTTTAAACGATATGAGCTTGGTCCTTTCTGCAAAAGTTAGCGTCCTTTCATTTTAGTTAAACAGAATTTCTATATGAATGCCAGTAAGTGCCAGTATTGTTCTGTGATGTTCGAAAAACAATACAGAGCAGCATTGTGGGATTAAAAAGTTTATCGTCATCTCCCTAAGCTACCAAGTCCTCGAGAGCATTAAGTGAAAAATATATTCTAATGATTCAGTAGAGTTTTTGAAGCGTTTTTATATAGTAGAACTGTACGAACTTTAGCAGTAAATATATATCTAGTGTATGTTTTCAAAGTCGGCCGTCAGTTCTTACATTTGTATGACATTTAGTATGACGCTAAGCTTAATTTGAAATATTTGATATTAGGTCAGGCTTGAGTTCATCAAATTAAATTTTCATTAAATTATTTTTACTGAAGGAAGGAATTTTACAACATGAAATTAATTTAAATTTATTGATAATTTTAATTCTTTGCTGAGCTGAGGCCCGAACTCGGGTTGAATTTACGTTTCGAGAATCACCACATTCTCATCATCAGAATTCTTTGCAGTTCTACCCTCTGCACCACTGCGCTGCCTGTCAGCCAACGTCGATCTTTAACCAATGGTATTGGTGGTTCGAAATTTGCTGTAATTATCATTTTAAAATTTTTATTTACATATTTCATCCTTTTTCTTCTGTTTTTTCGTACTCTTTCTGTCAAGACTTTGACTTGAATACCTGAGTACATTTGCTTATTATATTTTTGTCCACTTTCGTCGATATTTTATTTGTACAACTTGAAGTACAAATGTAAAGCTTAATGTTCCGAATAACACTGATATACCTTGACGGAATGATTAAATCTTCTTTGTCTTGATAGAATTTATAGCTAGTCTTTGCTGCTCGAGACGATTTCTGGTAACTCTAAAAAACGTCTTAAAAAAACTGAAGAGAAAGTCCAAAATTGCGAGCAAAGCTTTAATATTTTAAACAACTTCAACGAGTTAATTTTTTTACCGAAAGTGTTTGGACAAAATTTAAATCATATCGAACCACAAACGCCAAATCTGTTCATTAAAGTAAAAAAATATTAAAAAAAACGCCGCATTAGCTATTTTCTACAAATCAAAGTCCATGTCCATATTTGTTCAATACAGGTTTAAATTTTTTTTTCAATTCTGTATTTTATATCTATAAATACTTTCTTTTCATTTCACTTTTTATTAACTTTTTAGTATTTTTATTTATTTTTTAACACAACATATTAACACTTTGTCTGTCTTCTTCCTCTTTTTTTTTATCGAGTACGTGTTCATATTCGGTGTAGAGGGGGTTTTTAAGTGAGTTACTAAGACAACGTGTGTCAATTTGTGTGGAATTTGTCACATTTCTTACCGGTATTTAGTGACAGTCACATTAAAATGATTTCAAAGTATTTGTGGTAGTAGTAGCAAAAACATACATACATACATATACATCACAGTTTGTCATTAAGTCGGCCTTTTTGTCTGCATGAGTACACCCACCAATTTTTGGCCATATACAAAAGTATGTCATATAAATATTGACTTTAACAATATTTGAAATGTAAGTGTGAGAGACTGCGAGTGCAAAAAGTAGTGAATGTATAAAAATACATAGTTACAATTTAATTAAGTTTTTTTTTCAATTGTATTAAAAGCTGAATCTTCATTAATTGTTGTTTAGCTTTATATTTATTAACGCTGGTCAGTAATTTTCAATTTCTTTCATTTCTATAATTCGTTCTTGCTGTTAATCTTTAGTTAGTTAACTTGGTTTTTTTCTTTAAAACACCGGGCTACAGTCGGCACATTTGCATACAATAGTGCATACTTCCTATGGAGAAGTTTGTGTATAATCGAAACCTTTTAAAGAATTAATTCTATTTGGAATTAATTCGCTGAAAAAAAAAATCAAAAAGTTTCAAAGCTTTATTCTTCTAGCTTTACATGTATTTTGTTTAATAAATTCCAAGATGAACACAGAAAAAATTCTCGCCAATTTTCTTTTTAATTAAACCATTAATCAAAAATAAAACCAGTTTTAATTTAAAACTAAATTAAGTAAACTAAACGTTTACTTATTTCAACAATATTACCGCAGAATATGTTGTTAACATAACAAAATAATTAATTTGTTTACTGGTGCACTTTACCTTTTTTTATAAAAAGAAATTCATCATGTCATTAACCCCCCTCCTCGTTTAGAGGATAGGGATCCCGAAAAATTCTGGGATTTCCCTACTCGTTACTCATACGTAAAGCATGCGGACACGTAAACGTTGCGGTCGTCTTTAATGTAGTGGCATGTCATAACGTCCAGTGTCATCGTGTCCATGGACACTCCAAAAAGTGTCACAGTGTCCATGGACTTTATGTTCATCAGAGCAGTGTCATAATGTCCACAACGTAACTTATAACCAAAAATTTTAAAATGTGTAAATTTTGTTTTGGGGTGTAATGTAGTTCGCCTCCTCGTGGTGCACCCTGGGTAACTCTAACTGAACTACAGCGATCGGAAGCCAAACATTTGTCAACAATCAACAACTTATTGATCTCCTGGCTAATATACAAGAAAGAAAAAATAATTAATTTAAGAAACGTGACGGTAAAGTCCCGCATCTCATTAGTATTGACAAAACAAAGAAAACATGCAAACTAATCAGTCCGTTAGGACTATTGGACCTGCAGTACGAATCTGCCAACTTAACATAGAGGGTATTAGTAGCTCTAAGTCAGACTACCTGTCTCGCTTAATGACAGAGGAGAACATTGATATTATACTTCTTCAGGAAACACGAACACAGACACACGAATCCTTAGTACGTAAAGGAACAATAAATGGCTATAAACTAATAGCCGCTATCCACCACCGTTCATATGGTATTGCTACATATGCCAAAAATGATATTTCCGATGTAGATGTCTTAGAATGCCGAAACTCAAACGACATATTTATCATAGCTGCTAAACTAAATGGGATTAATATTATAAACATCTACAAACCACCACTCATTCAGTGGTCAACAAATTCCATCCCAAATTACGATCATCCAGCGGTATACGCTGGAGATTTTAATAGCCATCATAGCCTCTGGCGATATCAAGTTGATGATGACAACGGTTCGTGGTTGGTGGACTGGGCTGACGCATCAAATCTTCACCTTGTCTATGACGCTAAGGACAGGGGCACTTTCCATTCGGCAAGGTGGAATAGAGACTACAACCCAGATCTTTGCTTTGTCTCTTCTTTCAGTTCAAAGCCACTACCTACAACACGTATGGTCTTAAGAAGTTTTCCCCAAAGTCAGCATCGTCCGGTAATCATTGATATTGGAATTAAAATCCCAATAGTCAAAAGTGTACCAAGGCCCAGATGGAATTTCCAAAAGGCCGACTGGAAAAAATTTTCTAAGCTTTTGGATGAGTCTATTCGTTTTATTCCTCCTACGTCATCAAATTATGACCGTTTGGTTGGCTTAATCATTGCATCAGCAAAGAAATCTATTTCTCGAGGTTTTCGAAAGGAATACATTCCTTGTTGGAATGAAGACAGTGATAGACTGTATAACGAATTCTGCTTAAATGAGGATCAGGCTACAGCTGATGAATTAATGAAAAGTCTGGATATATCAAGAAAGCAGCAGTGGACCAGTTCAGTGGGATCTATGGATTTTAAACATTCCAGCCGAAAGGCTTGGAGCCTATAAAGAAAGTTGGGGAGTGCGACACCACCAACATCTACTAAGCCAACGTTAAATCCAAATCAAATAGCAGCCCATATAGTTGCAGTGTCAAAACCTGAACCAAATAGAACTTTCTCCAGGTACATACAAAAGGAATATAAAGTTCTAAGCTCACTTGTTTCCCCAAGCGCTCAGTTCTCTAGCCCTTTCACTACACTAGAACTGAATGTTGCTCTGAAAGATATTAAAGTAAAGACCGCAGCGGGCGTAGATGGAATCTACCCAGAATTTCTAAAACATGCAGGCCCAGGAACAAAAAGGTGGCTTACGCTATTTTTTACAAACATACTGTCAACAAATCAGATACCCACATCTTTCAAAAAATCGAAGATTATCGCGCTATTAAAGCCGAACAAACCAGCGGACCTACCTCAAAACTATCGCCCAGTTTCGTTGCTTTCCGTGAGCCTAAAGCTGCTGGAACGCCTAATTTTAAATAGAATAGGCCCGGAAATTGATCGCGTAATTCCTCAAGAACAAGCGGGATTTAGAAAACAAAGAGGGTGTACAGACCAAGTCTTGTCTCTGACTAACTTTATTGAATATGGTTTCCAGAAAAAACAAAAAACCGGAGCTGTCTTTGTAGATCTGACGGCGGCGTATGATACGGTGTGGAAAAAGGGGCTATTATATAAATTACTAAAGGTTATACCGTGTATCAAAATTTGCAACCTCATCAGTTCCATGCTTAGTGATCGTCTATTTAGTGTGTTTATAAAGGACAAGAATAGCAGAACTCGTAAACTAAACAACGGGCTTCCCCAAGGTTCTGTGTTAGCTCCAACGTTGTTCAACTTATACATTCATGATTTACCGACCTCTAAATCGCGTAAATTCATCTATGCTGATGACATGGCGTTCGCCTACCAACACTCTACTTTTTCCGAACTGGAACACGCACTTACATCAGACCTTAGCAAATTTTCTATATACTGTAAAAACTGGCGACTTACACCTAGCGCTGCCAAAACCGAGGTGAGCTGTTTTCACCTAAACCACCATGAGTCTAATCGAGAATTAAACATATGTATAAACAACACACGACTTGCACACAACCCCTCTCTAAAGTATCTTGGAATTACACTCGATAGAACACTTTCATTTAACGCACATCTCTCAAAAACGTCACAAAAACTAAAAACAAGAAACAACATAATTCAAAAACTGACAGGAACAACCTGGGGAGCTAACCCAAACTGCTTGCGCATATCTGCACTGTCCCTAGTATATTCCGCTGCCGAATATGCAAGTCCAGTATGGCTAAATAGTCGCCACACACAAAAAATCGACAGTCAACTTAACACGACAATGAGGTTAATCTCTGGAACCCTCCGTCCGACCCCAACAGAATGGCTGCCAAAAATATGCAATATAGCTCCACCAGAGCTAAGGAGAAAGCAGGCATTGTTACGAGAGTATAACAAGATACAAATAAATAACCAAATCCCTCTTAATAACGACTTACGTTACCCTCCCACTCGAAGGCTGCAGTCCAGACATGCTCCACTAGACCTCGCCAAGAACCTACTCATAGAAAACTTTGATATCAACGCAGCTTGGTCCAGGCTATGGTCTAACTCACACAGATCCAGCCCATTATTTGAAGAACGAAGCAGCGAAGCAGTCCTTCAATTACCGAGGAAAGCATGGTGCAACCTGAACAGATTGCGAACTGGTACCGGTAGAACCCTGGAAACTCTCTACAAATGGGGCCAAGTAGATGATCCTAAATGTCCATGTGGAGCCCCCCCGTCAAACAACCGACCACATCATTAAAGAATGCCCTATCTTATCCTACAAAGGACCATTGAGCGATATCCACACTTTGACGACAGACGCAGTTTCATGGTTAAACTCATTGAATTTGTAATCAATTTAGAATCGTTCTAATACCTTTGATTTATGTATATTTTCTTTCTTTTATATAACTCCATACGCTAAATAAATAATAATAAGCAGCTTTAAGGCAGGCTTTAGAAAATGTGTTTCCTAATGCGTCATTAAAACGGTGCTGGTTCCATTACTGCCAAGCTCGGAGACGCAGAGCTCAAAAGATAAGAAGGTTTGGAAATTAAATAAAAATAAATAAAGCCTGTGGTAATTGGTACCGAAAAATCCTAAGTCTGCCATTGGTTGGCTTCGCTAACTAAAGCTTCTCTGCACAGGCGGCCTTCGGCCGGGCGCAAGGATTTTCTCCATGGACACTATGACACTGGACGTTATGACATGCCACCTTTAATGTCCAGATAATGCGACATTTTTGCTGTATAAAACTATTTTAATTAAAAATAAAAAAAAAATAATTTAACTTTTTTTAATGAAAATTTTATGTATTACACTATTATCTGTGCAACATTTTGTGTGAACAATATTCACCCTTATCCTACGTTTCGATTCGCATCAAATTTTTCTCCGTTTGAGAACTTTAGTATTCTGCGTTCCGTTTTGTGTTGTTTCAATTTTATTTTATTTCCATTGTATGTATTTTGCATTACGTACGTAGCTACGTTTTATCAAGTTGTTTATTTACTAACTAAAAAAACTGTGTAATTAAAAAAATTAAAGACAATAAATATTGTTTGTACTTAAAATTTAGTTTTATATAATTTAATGCAGTTCAAAAACAACAACACAAGAACAATTTTAGAACCCAAAATTAAATTATTTTTGTTGACCGGATTGACAAAGAAAAAGAACAATTTTAAATCCCAAAATTTAATTATTTTTGTATTTTCAAATTGAATATTTGAATATTTAAAAACAAAAAGAGAAAAAGTAAACAACAATTTCAGTAAACTTAAGATTTCTTCACAATAAATCTTCAAAGCTCAAGGTCACCAAAAAATCCTTGAAGAAGTTATCCATTGAGATAACGAAATATTGGATCATTAATAAATATTTTCTTTTTACAAAAGTGACCTTGAGCTTGAAGATTTATTGCGAAAAAATAATATGATAAAGGTCGAAGAAATTAAGCTTAAAAATTTTCAAGCTTGAAATTTTATAATCAACCCAATTATGAATAAAAATTACCCGAGAGTTTTTTCCCTATTGCTATTTTTAAAAAAATGGGAGAAGAAAAAAAAGTTCTTGAGAAATTTTATTCACAAATGGTTTTTCTTAAAAGAAAATTGTGGCTAAATCAAGCATGTTTTAGAAATTTACTTTACGGCGTTACGTCCTAGTGTTTACGAGGTACATTCAATTATGTTCCTAGCATTACTCTACTTTTTTTTAGAAAATAACGTGTATAACAATTTTATCTATAGAGACTTTTGTTTATCAAATTACTTTCAATAGTTAATTTTTATCAAACACCCTTTTTTAACATTTTTATCTAACGCTTTTAGATATATACATATATTATAGCTTTTAGCTATAAAAAGTTTTCAAAAATTTTTCCATTTCCCATGACGGGCAATATCTGTTTTAACATTGTATAGCTTAATTTATTTTCATTTTTAAAATGTTTTAATTATTTGTTATTAAATCAACATAATTCTATTGAGTTTCTTTTTTTTTTGCCATAACTTTTTTAAATAGCACAAATGTTTGTTTATATCGAAAGCCTCTAAAGTAGTTTAAGCTAAACTAATAAATATTCATAAATTCATTCCAAAAATGTATACTCAAACAAAATTCACATAAACAAATGAGTTTCTCTTTATAATCAATGTAATGTAATACAAAATTACATAAAACATATGTAAATTTTAAAGAAATAATCATACGACTATTATTTACGTTTATTTATTAATTTATTGATGTTTTTGCAAAATATAAGTCAAAAATATAAAAAAAAAAATTGCAAAAACAGAAATCTCGTTACAAAATAGTGTTTGAGTTCAAGGTTTGATTATTATATTCGAACGCCAACATTAACAGTTATTATCTATACATAATTCAAATTCGAAATCGCACAATAAAGAAGAAGAAGAAGAAGCAAACGTTACAAAAACTTAAAGACGCATTTTAAATGAATGTATTTTGGCACACGTTTTTTTCTTTCTTCTTTTTTTTTAATAATGTCATGTTTTGTTAGTGTGATGACATAAAAATTATAATGGCCGTCATAGATGGCTAACATTTTTTATATTGAGTTTAAAGTTTTTTTTTTTTTTTGTTTAGTTTAAGTTGAGTTTGTATTAATGTTTTCGATTTAAAATTTAAATCAAGGAAATTTTTGTTTGTATGCAAAATTGATTAAAATTACAATGTTGCTTCTTTTAATAAGGTATTAAGGCATATAATCTTTTTTGTTTTAATAATTATATAATATGAATTTCGAACATGTTTCCTACAAAAAAGTCTTAAGTTCATATACCTACCTACATTAGCATGGCCGTTATTTTTTATAAGACTATAGGAATACCAATAACTAAATTAATGATATGCTCTCCCCCCCCCCAAATCGGTTCAGTTTTATGTGAAAAAAAATACAAAAAAATTTCATAGCGATAAGTTGTGTTTTAGGGGGGGGGCGTCCGCCCTTCTAAGTTTGCCTTCAATCCCATTTATTCAAATGTAATTTGTTTGCATATGACTATCTCTTTAAAAAACATTTACAAGAATATGATATATGACAATATTTTAGCCATTCTAGTTAACAACGTAAGCCTCAAAGGAAATTATTATTTAAGAAAATAATGAAGAAAATAAAAATAACAAACAAAATACCAAACATTTTATATGTATACGTTTTAGTCCTATTGGATAGTAGTTTATACACAAATTTTCAGTAAGATCGGTACAAAAGTTTCTGAGTTAGAGGGGCTCATAGTTTGACATTTTGGCCATACAGGTGTTCTTTCTCATCCATGTAAGTTATTACCTATTGGTGTTAGCAAAATGTATCCCAAGTAGCTTAGATAGCTATTCGATCCATCATTTTAAAAAACATTTTTTGTTTTTGTTTTTTGGCTAACAAAAAAATATAAAAATTAAGTTTTAAATTTAAAAAAAAAACTAACCTTGGTGCAAATTTCATCCAAATCGGATGACATCGATTTCAAAATTGGGTTGGGCCACTTGACTTTAAATCCCCCTTTTATATATATATAACGTATATAAAATGTTTGGTATTTTGTTTGTTATTTTCTTTATTACATATTTTCTAAAATATTAATTTTCTTTGAGGCTAATGTTGTTAACTAGAAGGGCAGAAAACTGAAACAGTTTCTATTTCTGTTCTGTTCCGTGCCGTTCTGTTACGAAATTTTAATAGTTACTTTTTCTGTAGTAACTTATCAGCCATTTATGACAAATTTATTAGTTTTGAAACGTACATTGTTTTATTTCAATAACTTTTATGTAAATTAATTTGAAGAAATAAAATTTTATGAATTTTTTCATTATTTATTTTGCTGTCACTTACAATTACTTAACAAGTTTTTGATATTAACAGATTGGACCGTAACAGAACAGAAAAACTAATCAAATTCACAGGTTTTTTAATAACAAAAACAAATCAGCTGATTCGTAGCAGAACAGAAATTAAAGACTAATTCTGCCTTAAGAAAATGCAATTCTAGTCACAAATTTCATCGCATTTATGTATATAGTAGCAGTCCAACAAATCTTTTATTTTTTCAAAAAAAAAAAAAAAAAAAAAAACATTGCACTTAATCAACAAGAGGGTATTAACTTAAAATGTTTATTTTTTCACGTTTTGTTCCATATCTACCCGAAGTAAAAATATCGTTTTATTTTGTTTACTTTTTGGTAATGAAACGTTTGGTTTAAAAACCCTTTTTTTATGTCTTTAATATTGAATTGAAAATTGTTTTGCTTCTACTGAAATTTTTTAGATTTTGAGTTAATACCCTTTTGTTGATTAAGGGCAATATGATTTCTTGTTACCAAGGAAATTCTTTGTGACATCAATAAAAACGTTTCATGCTTAATTTTAAGTATCAAGAGTTATTGTTAATTTTTTACGTTACTAAACTTGGGAAAATTCTGCTTAAGAAACGCTTCTGCGTTAAGCGTTTTTTTACAAAATTTTTTTTTGTGTCTAAAATTGATGTGCAATGCCGGTGAAAATCATTTAGTCTTTCTCTCCCACTCCTAAGGATTGACGCAATCTTCTTTGATCAAATGTTGTGATCGCGGTCGACTATCCCACCCGCAAAGAAAGCATCAGTATATTGTTTGGTTTGCCTGCAAACTATTTAACAAAGAAATCACATTAAGATCTGCACAAATTAGCAATTAATGTTTTCTGTATTTAATTTTTTTTAATATAAGTTTTATAACATCATAACTTTCTTAAAAATTTGGATTTCAAGCGAGATGATGTTATCTAATGTCAATTTTGCAAATTAACTGCTCTCTTCTTTTTTTAAGCTAAACGCTTTTTAATAGCAATATGATTTTGTTTGCGCTGTGACATTAATCCATTCACATCATTGCAATATACCTATTAATGTGCGGTTTCCATAATACAAGCGATTGAATGTGTAGTAAAATTTATATTAAAAGCTGTCTGTTATTTGAGTGCTTTACATATAAATTGTGCACTCATTTTGCAGTTTCAACTCACACTTAGTGATAGTGCAAAAATATTGCAATCATTTTGTTGATGTTGAGTGATGAATTGAAAATTTGCACTCAAAAAAAATATGTAGTTTGATTTAAAAAAAAAAAAACAATCAGCAGCAGGGTTGTCAGATTTTTTTGAGCTCCATCGCTAAACCGGATGTCAGAAATCGCCAAAAAACGCTAAACATAAATTTTCTAGGTTTTTTTTTTTATTTTTTTCTTATTAATTTTGCATACAAAAAAAACTAGTATAATATCTCAGTCAAAAATCGCCAAAAACTGAGAAAAAATACAAAAACGTCGCCGAAAGTAAATTTTGTTTAGTTTCTGATATTTTTACTTAAATAACATAAAATGGAGATTATATATTCAGTAAAAAAAACTAAAATTAAGTACACAAGTCTATACACTTCAGCCTCATCGATATCGTTACTGGTGTTTTGATCTGAGTACATACTATTAGAATTACATAGTGACTGAAAATAAAATTCACTTAAAATGATAACAAAACAAAAATCATATCACAAAATGTTGCCAGATTTTTTTTTAATTAGTTACGACAACAAAAAATTACAAATCGCTGACATAATATAAATGGTAAAAATAGCTAAGTAAATCGCCAGTTATATGAAAAATTGCCAAAAATGTCGCCAGTCCCCAAATGGAAAATCCCATCGCAAAACTCGTTTCAAAATCGCCACGTTTGGCGAGAAATCGTCATATCCTTTATTGCAACTTTTTTTTTCTTCACTCATTTGAGCGCAACTAAAAATGTTGCACTAAATTTAAAATCAAAGACTTGTTTTTTCATGATTAAAGCCAATAATTATACCGTTTTTGACAAAAATTTCATTTTGTTTGATGTTCTTTGCTTATGCATATCCTCAAAAAAAAAAAAAAAAATCAAAAACCTTGCACATACAAAGTTACATTTTTTAAATTTTAGTGACACCATATTTGTATGCAGCCTTTTTGATTGCAAGTTAAAATTTTGCACTATTTGAATTGAGTGCAGATTTTTGCATTCAATTTGCGTTTAGTGATAGTGACAACATTTGCAATATCACTAAAATATTTTTAGTGGTAGTTAAAAAAAACTATCATCACTAAAGCTGGTAAAAAAGAGTGCAAACTAATTTTTTTGCAGTTTTATTTAGTGATAGTGCACTGCTGATTTAAATCAATATTTAGTGAGTGCACTACCCCCAACTATGAATTTTACTATACAATCAAACGCCTGTGTTGTGAAAATCTCACTTTAATACTATATTTAATTTTTCAGAAAACTCCTTTTTTGCGATAGACAAATACCAAGCCTCGGCATAGTTCGTTAGCTACGTCTATTCCATTAACTTACTAAATGCCATTTTTTTAGTTGTTCCCTTAAACCAACCTTTCAGACTTTTACAACATCCTAAGCAGTACACTTTAGAAACCGACGACATGTGTATCTTGATTTCTTACGTCACGATTAAGATAAGCTATATAATTAAGTCAGACAGTTTTTTCTTTCGATTTTGGCATAAACTCGCCACAAATATAGCAAAATAAGTCAGGCCTGTTAACGCACAACGCGACATTTTAGAAATTAGCTATTCAACTAAAGAATACAATATTTTCCATTTGCAATAATCATAAATTTCCGGACTATTTCATTTAACAATTGAAGGTAGGTATAAAAAAAATAATAATAAAAAGTCATACATCTCTACATCCAGATGTGATATAAAAATACTTTGTCTACAGTTATTTATAAGTAAAAAAAATTTTGTTTAGCATAATTCTTAATTACAGCTAAACTTTGATATAACGAATCTGACTGGATCGAATAATATTTCGTTATAGTTATTAATTCGCTGTGCAATTGTATCATTAAAATTTTGGTATAGGGTGTTTTATTAACTGCATGAGAACTTTCGATATCGATAACTATGGTTTGATAGCTGAGAATGTCAAAATGTGTTGACATTCCTGTTCAACGCTTTTAAATTGTGAAAATTGACTTCGAAAAAAATCATTTAGTGAAGTTCATAGCACTTCTTCAATTTTACAAAGCTCATTTTTGGGTACATGGCTATGTCAATATTGCTGTATTTGGAGCGAAGACAATCCTCAAGCTGTTAACGAATTACCATAGCATTTATTTAAATTGACTGTTTGGTGCGGTTTAAGCGCTCTTTTGAAATGAGAAAGAAGCTGCCGTTACGGTGATTGCCGTGCGCTATCGGGCTATGCTGACTAATTTTTTGTTTCCATTAATCAGCTAAACATCAAAGAAATTTGGTTCCAACAAGATGGGCATTTTGCATATTTATCGCAAAATCCATTTGATGACAACTTTATTTCCAGAAGTGGTCCTGTGCACTGGTCCCCTCGTTCGTGCAATTTAATTTAACGCCTCTTGATTATTTTTTGTGGGGCTATGTTTAGTCATGGTTTATGCCGACAAACCAGCAACTCTTGAAGCATTGGAAGCCAATATTCAAGCCACCATTGACCACATACCCTACAGATAATATTGGACTACGTGGTCCATTGTGGCTTAAATGGACTACTTAAAACATGGTCCAATCTACTGTAATATGGACCATGTTATAAGAAATTAACATGCAGTGCTACCACCAACTGCATGATGTATACTTTTTTATAGTTTACAGTATTACACATTGGTAGACCTGATGGTGTCCATTATTAATTGTTTATTTAAAAGTGAAAATTTTTTAAATTCGTGAAAAAAAGGTAAAAAAATTAAAAATACCAAGTAAATATATTTAATAATAGCAATAATAGACTACAGGGCACGCCATAAAAGAGTAAAAAATGAAAAATGCTTAAGCTACCCCTTTAGTGTACTCCATACTGTAGTGACATGGAGTACTTTTAAAACTAACCACCTTTAGTACTCCATGGAGTAGTTTAGGGACTACTTCGGTGGGTTATATGGTCCCCTCCTAGGACATCGTAATGTTAAATGGACCACCTTTTACCCATATATTTGGAGTAGTTTTGGAGTAGTCCTACTCCTTTATGGACTACTCTTTACATGCATGTATGGACTTGTCTCGTTATCTGCAGGGTACGGCCAGATTTATTGGAAATAATGGTCAAAAATTGGGCTGATCAAATGGTCCAAGTAACTCGTAGCCGCGGCGGACATATGCCGGAAATCATCTTTAAAAAATAAATGGCATGAAATTATCTACCAGATGATAATAAAAAACAATATTTCTGTCTTGTATCATTTTAAGTTCTGATGCAGCTAAAAAAACACCCGATATAACAAAATTTAAAGACAAACGAAAAAAATTCGTTTTTTTTTGGCCAGAATCGAAACCAAACTGACTACATTTGTGAAGCTAACGCGACTTTATATAACAGCTTAAATGCAAAAAAATATTAATAAAATATTAAAATAGTTTTGAATTGTATTTTAAGAAACATTTTTATAAAAATGTTGCCTTTAAACACATTTCAACAAGGCGAATCCATTTTTCAGATGGCGTTGAAAGCACAGCGGTGCAACTTTTTTTTCTAAATTAGAGAGAGGAATGTCAAAAGTTACTTGTGTTTTTGACATATCGACCAACGAAAGCAACAATTAAAATACAATGTTGTACTTTCTCGATTTGAAAGCAATTTAATACCTAATTATTTCAGTCAATACTGAACGAATTGGAATTATTTTTTCAGTGTTGTAAAGCATTAATTACCGACTGAAAGAATAATGCCCCTATTGCGGTTCTCCACTTTTGTAATAGTTTGGTTGTCTTTGATAAATTCACATTGCCATTCTCAACTCAACTGGCAGTTGGCTATTCAGTTGTGTAACTGTTTGTTTCGTGGTATTGCCGTTTTCAACTTTGTAAAAGTTTGGTCGACAAAAATGTTAAATACACACAACTGCTAAAAGTAGTTGTGTTATTGGCAGTTAAAGTTTATTTTTTTTTTTAATTCGGTGAAAATCGAAAACAAAATGGAGAAATCGTATGTTTAAATTTTTGTAATAACTTTTTCGGTTTTTTTTTTAAATTTTATTAGTTTGAAAATAAAAACGCTCAATTTGAGCGGCTCGTCCAGCTTATTTAGAGAAACTTAGAAATTGTTCGCGGAAAACACCAGAGTTTGGTATGATGCAAAATTCATGTAAGGAGTTATGGGAAGAGTTTATAGTGGAGTTAAATAGTTTGGGATCACGTCAAGAACTTCTTTAAACACTTATAATCTTCTTAATCTAATTATAATATTCTTGGCACAGGTTTGGATACACTACAAGGCAAGTATAAAGAAAAAACTTGCCAACAATAAAAGAAACACTCAAGCGACAGGGGGAGGGCTATCACTAGAAGTTCCATTGAATAGCCTTGAGGATTTTGTTTCGCAGCTGTTGTATTGCAAGTCCGGCCAAGTATTTGGTGTTGAAAATATTCCACTATCAAATGACAATTTTACTAAGTCAGTTGAACCAATAATACAACCAGCAGATTGGCCAACAGCTACCCCAACCAGAAGAAGAACTCATCAGGCACAAGAAAATTTCGTTACTTGTTAGAAGTTCTTACTTGGCACTGGAAAGTTCAAGAGGGTTGGAATCATCACGAATTTGTCTTCTTGTACGTAGCGCATCTATACAAGAGTTTTCCTTCTCATCATCATAAAATAAATCAACACTAATATCAAATATAAATTCTTTTTATTTAACACAACAATTAAAAATACCATCAAAAAAGTAATTTCAATTTTTGGGAATACAAAATTTTAATTTCAAAAGATTTTTGCTTATCCCATCAACAGTAAATTTCAAGTGTTTTTATCAATAATAAAAAACTGGGAATTAAGCACGAATAACAAAATCTTTTGAAATTAAAATTTTGTATTCCCAAAAATTGAAATTACTTTTTTGATAATAAACAGGCAAGTGCACGGCCTAAAAAACACTTAATTGACAACATCTTTTGTAAAGTTGTTGTTGTTTTTATTTTGTTTTTCTTAACCTACTTACAACTACAATTAATGTTGAGAGAATTTCAACTAATTGTAGTGGGGAATGTAAGATGAGATAAACCCACTGTTTATTGTTGATGTGTTTTGTTTAAACTTTGATATTATTACAAGTAGAACTGTTGCTATAAGTCTTATACGCTTAACAGTTTTATTTGGTTTAATATCTTTAGTTTTTCTAAAATCTTTATGGATGAAGTTTCCTGATGATCTGGCCTAAGCAACCAGTGAAATGCGCATAGGAATAGCTTATCCCATCAACAGTAAATTTCAAGTGTTTTTATCAATAATAAAAAACTGGGAATTAAGCACGAATAACAAAATCTTTTTAAATGAAAATACTTTTAGTTTAAAAAATTATTTAATTTTATAAAATTTTCACTTTTCAAACGTTATATTTAAAGTTGGCAAATCGATATTTTAAGTTGGCAATGTTATAGCAGAGTCAACTAAAAACCGTTGGGTATCACAATACCTAAAATGAGTTTGGTTTGCATAAGTTGGGTTGAATCCAAACTGAGTTGAGTGGAGAACCGCAATAGGGGCATAAGATATAAAATTGATTTCGAATCGAGAAAGTACTCGATCACGACTGCCAGAATAAGGCCCCTGGTGTATCGCCACCACTCTATACATGAATTCGCCTTACATTTCAAGTCAAAGTGTATTCTGTTTTATTCTGACTTTGTTATATAAAGTCCTTTGAAATTATGTAAGTATAAGTACTTCGCAATAGAGAGGAAGCTCAATAGCTCAGAATGTCTTCTATATACATAGCTATAGAGCATTTTTGTATGAAAAACTTTGCAATACAGCCATGTTCTGGAAATCTTATTTGACTTAAACCGAAATCGAACAATTTTTGAAAACGATCTGTGTTCTAAGCTTATAAAATGATTCCCTTTTATATACCTCATACTTTGAGGACCACATATCTTTACCAGAACTACCTTTGAATTTTGATTAAATTTAAATAAAAAACTCCATCGATTTCAAATTCCAGAACATGACCGATAACGAGATTTTTTCAGGGGTCTCAGCATAAAATTTGTAATATTCAGTTTTTCGTTACATCAAAGTTTTACTGTATTTGCAAAGAATCTATTGTGAAATAAATTAATAAATGTTTTGACAAACCAGTCCAATTTGCAATACTTAAAAAATTTCTAAAAATAAATACATATTTTTAACAAGCCTAGAGTTGCATTGTATGTACTTGTTTGTTTATAATTTGATTGTTTACATTGTGTATTATATTGTTTACACAAGCGAAATATAAAGATTCTCTATAATTTAACTCGATATCACTTTAAAATTTCAATAAGTGGGAGAGAAATATGTCAAAACTGTTTTTATTTTTTATATTATTGCACAAGTACGTGGATGATGATGACTAATGCTTTAATACACAATAAAAAAAATTATAAGCCTCAGCAAAAGGAAAACTAAAACAAGTAAGAAATTAAATTTGGTCTAGCCCGACCATATCATACCCACACCACAGTATTTCTAAACTAAGTTTCAAAAGTGTACCATGGGCAATCAAGGACCGCCATAACAAAATTATGTTATGAGCTTATGATTCATCTTAAAGTCTGTTGTGCTGTATATTATTTAGATAACTTCATATATATGATATTTGTTTGCCTTTAAGTGTACTTAGACAGGGGGTTTATAAAAGACCTATGGTTAATTTTTGACCTACCAGCGCAACACTTTGTCATGACATAGTAGCCATTGTAAAAGTTTTTGTCGCCAATTAAAATGTTTTAATTTTTATGTTGAGTGGTTTATTTGGTCTTTAAGCAGTATTTTAAATCAAAGTGTGTATAATTAGTATGTGGTTATTTTATTGAACTGTTCATGGTTTTATATCTAAATTTTTATATTTTTAATCAGTTTATCAAATTTAATTTTAATTAAATTATTTTTATGAAGAAAGAAACTTTATAACACGAAATTAATTAAAATTAATTGAGAATTTTTCATTCTGGACTGACCTGGGATTCGAACCCAGGCTTTCACGGACAGCTTGCTCTGACATGTTTCGATAGTAATTACACTATATCTTCAGATGGGTTTGCCAAACATCAATCTTTAAAGCAAATTTATTCAACTTGGTGGATCGAAATTTGTTGTGAACGATTATCGATTTATATTGATTTACAAGTTGATTCTTATTTAAATACCTAAGATTTTTTCGTTAGAGTAAATTTATGAATATTAATAAAATATTGATTTAAAATTTTTGTTTTTTTATTAAATAAAACTTTTTAAAAGTTAATTTTCAATTCTTGACTTACTTGGAGATGAAAACCAAAAATATGGAAAAATACGGAACAATAATTTAAAGAATTTGTTCAACTTATTTTCGTTTTTTTCACTTATAGTAAATGTCTCCTTATTCTGTTAAAAATCCTTGTTTTTTAAATAAACAATGTTATTATAATGAAAAACTAACTTTAAACAACAATTAAATGGAAATAAACAAAAAAAAAAAAAAAAAACTACTCGTGTTTTCATCTTTCAAATCAGTTTTCGAAAATAAACAGAACATTATTTAGCGTTCGGCATACACATCCAGGAACGATATTTATTTTTTAATGTGTTTGTGTAGACGAACACAACCCTTAATACCGTTCGCAACTATTTCCAAGAAAGAGCCGAACAATATAAAGTGTTCTGTTCAGCTTTAGAAAACAGAACAATTATAGTGATACTGTAGACAAACATTATATTTTAATGTTCTATGTTTCTTTTGTTACGTTGATAAAGAAATGAATAACCAAAAAATTTTAGCAACGACCGCAGCACGAACGGCTTGTGTGTGTGTTGTGTTTATGTTTTGTTTGTGTAAAATTTTTTTGCTGGCTTTTGGTTTTTCTTTTTTTGTATGTGTATTTTGTTTTTGTAAAAGTTTTTAACAGCCAAAAGGCCTAACCACAACATAAATTAACGGATATTAATGAGCTGAACCGAACACAATGAAGTTTGTGGTTTTTTTTTTAACCCAAACGGAATTAAATGTTCTCAACATTTTGTTGAGTTGGATAAGAACAGTATTATTTTTGTGTTGGAAAGATGACAAACAGGGAAACGTTATTTTTTAATGATTTACTACCTAAACACTATTAGCGTTTGTGTTTTCCACAAATCTACCGAAACGAACACAAAGGAGCGATATTTAGTGTTTTTTTTTAGAACACTGGTTAAAATGCAAAAGAAATTTTACTCAGTCCCTTTTTCGCCCGATATTTTTTTAATTTTTACCCGTTTTTATTCTTTTTTATATGATCACAGTGCTTTTGTTGTTCCATGGCAACACTGTTTATGGGTACACCGTTTTTCAAAGAAAACTTTTCTCTAGAAAAATAATCCTAAGTAAAAAATTTGCCCTAGAAAATAGTTCTTTAAATTATAACACTTTTTCAATTAAAGACGTTTACTAGCACATCGAATAAATATTCTACAGCTAATACTTTTATAAAAATCTCTTATATCTAATTTTTTTTCTTTGATACATAAGATAGTTTTCTCTTATACAAAAAATGTTCTACATAAAACAATTGTTATGTGTTCATAGTTTTTTTTTAATATAATTAAAGATTTACATAAATTTAAAACTTTTTAACCATTTCTCAAAGATTTAACCACACGTGCCGGTGGGTAGCTGCATTAATAATATGTATAAACAAAAATATAGAAACAAGTTTGGAAATAAAAAAGGAATGGACCTTGAACTGTGGCTTGTAAAAGTGGCACTTTCATTCATTTTTTTTCATATTTTTTATTTACCATACATATCTTAATGGTTTAAGCTTTTTCGTATCTGTAATACGTAATACATACGTAATTCCAATTTTTTTCTGCTTTCGTTTTTTTCAGCTTCCCCATCATCTGATGAGAAACATACAAACATTTTTTTCATGATGATTTTCGTAAACAAAGAAAGAAAAAATTAAAAAGTAAAACAATAGGAATTTATATAAAAAAGAAAGGATTGCACTTGATTTTTTATTGGAGGAAAAACAATAAAATATACATGTTGAAACAATTGATGGGTTTTCTTTTTCTTTTTACTTAACTTTTAGTTTGTAACTATTTTCTTTAATAACAACATACAAAAAAGTTGCCGAATATTACAATATACATACATATGTATGTATGTCGGCTATAAAAATAGTTAAGACAATAATGCGGGTAGGGTATTTTTTTTTTTAATTTTAAACTTCTGTTAAAAAACTTTTCTTTTAAATAAATGTTATCTAAAAAACTTTATACACACAAAAATGTTAGATGGAAAATTTTATATACGAAATAGTTTTATAGACATAAATTTCTATAGAAAATAGTCATTTATAATAATTTTCTATTATTATATTCTATAGCAAATAGAGGCATACAATTTTTTTTAGGGAAAAGTGTTGTACAGAAAATGTTCTATAGAAAGTAGTATTCAATAGAAAATTTTCTATAGAGAAAATAGTATTACAGAAATTTTTTTTTACAGAAAATAGTGTTATCCAAAAATTTGTATGAATAAGAATTTTCCAGCGACATTCTATTTATTATTACTGGTTTTAGGTTACTAATATGCATTTTTAATTGTGTTGTTTCGTATGAGAGGAAAGCATATAGGGGATGGGAAGTGCTCACATTAGCCTGGATGATTGACTGTATGTCGTCAATCACTGTTTCATAATTTTTTATATGAACCACGTGAACTAGTTTTACAGTACCGGATTGCACTCTAGCGAACCCGGTATCAATAGCGACTATCCGTGAGTTGGTGTAATCCATGATTCTTACCTCACTCATTAGGGCAGGTATTTGTATTCTAAAAAGAAGCGAAAACAAAAAACAAAAAAATATATTCTTTTCCTCTATTCTCTAATTAATAATATTGTTTTTGTGGACCACTATTCCACTTGTAGTTACTACAGTTGTGTGTCTATTTTCTTTTACTATTTCTTTTTTATAATTTTTCGACAATTTGGTACCCAGTCTCCTATTTCTTTAACAAAAATTTGTTCGCCCACTCTATAATCTTTTGGCTCGTTCCTGTACCTGTTATGATATTCTAGGACTGACTGCTGTTTAGCCTTAAAGTCTTCTATCATTCTAGTTCTCTCCTTTTCCCAGTCTTCAGGATTATTAAAAAATTTCTTACCAAAAAATGCCTCGAAAGGCTTCCTACCTATAGTTGAATGAATGGTATTATTATATTCGTAAACTGATTTGTCTAAGGGTTCAGATAAATTACCCTGAGTTCCCTCCGATTTGTTACACCTCATAATTTCCGTCCATTGACCGTACTAGAATATGGGGGAATTCTAAACACTTTTACATTAAATGGATTTTCAAACATAAATATTATTGTTTTGGAGTTTAATGATTTTTCATTATCCATAACAACTATTTCGGGCATGCCAAAATTTAGCAATATTTCTCTTAATGGCCCTTAAATATCTTCTGCTGCTCCGGAATTCAGTGTTCTTGCTTGCGCGTATTTATTTTAATATATTAATTTTCTTTACAAATTCAGCATGATTTGGTTATTCTTTTTATTTTCGCAGTCATTTGTGGAAAGTAACACCTGTGTAAAAGTTGAGCTTTGTTCTCCTCGGCACTTCGATGGGCTCTGCTGTGTTCATTGATTATTTCTAATTCTTAATCGGATTTACTGCATATGTCGGCTACCATTTTCCTCGTATAAAGGACTTTATATTTGGAAAAGGTTTTGAAATATAGTTCTTGTGCTCTTCCTAGCACTTCGTCGGTGGTTTTAATACAATTTGTTACCGAGGGATTTAAGTATTTTTTGAATATTTCTTCTAGTCTTCTTTCACTAAGGTTTGGTTCTAAAAAAATATGTCTATGGTACGTTGGGAAGATGATTTGGAATTCGTACGATTGTTTTTCATTTGGTTCTATGATAATTTGATTTTTGAATACATTTATAGGTGCCTCTGTATGTTGAATTAAGTTTTGTGGTGAGCTTTGGCTACTATGTTGTGTAGCGTCCGTTGAATTTATTTCGAATATCTGCTGCGGTGGTCTGGATAAAGCATCCGCTACGACATTTGCATTTCCGGGCTTGTACAACAGTTCGTAGTTGTACTCTTCCAGGGTTGCTTTCCATCTTCTGAGCTTGCTGTTTGCGTTCCCATTATATAGAGCACGCGTTAGGGGCTGGTGGTCTGTGAATATTTTAATCGTTGGCGCCCCATACAAGTAATTTCTTATTTTCTTTAAGGCCCAGACAATTGCCAACATTTCTCGTTCGTTTGTGGCATAGTGTTCTTCGGCCTTATTCAGAGTTCGCGAAATAAATGTTATGGGCTTGCCATCTTGTTCTAAAACGGCTCCGATGGCATGATTGGAAGCATCCGTAGTAAGTCGAAATTCCTTTTTGAAGTCAGGATAGGCCAACATCACGTCCTCCGATGTAAGACTTCTCTTTATTTTATCGAATGCATCTAAGGCATCTTTGTCGAGGATAACTGTTATTTAAGAGGATGCAGATTTGGACATTAGTCCTCCTTCCCCCCTCAAAAGGGCTGTTAAGGGTTTTACTAGCTTGGCATAGTTTTTTATAAATCGACGGTAAAATCCGGACATCCCTAGGAATGATCTCAAGTCTTTTATAGTTCTAGGAGTAGGGAAATTATTAATTGCATCCACTTTCATCGGGTTTGCGCGTATTCCTGCTATGGATATCAGAAAACTCAGAAATTCTACTTCCGGCTTCATAAACTCGCATTTATCGAGTTGGACCTTCATGTTTGATGCTTCCAATGTTCTAAATTTTTTTTCGATATTCTGCAGGTGTGTTTCTTCATCCCTACCAAATATGATAATATCGTCGATATAGATATAACATATTTTTCCGATATGTTCTCTGAGTATATCGTCTAATGTTGTTTGGAAAATGGCAGGCGCGTTTTTTAGACCGAATGGAAGTCTTGTGAATTCATACTTCCCATTGTTTACTGAAAAGGCTGTCTTTTCAATGTCTTTATCCCTTAGTGGAATCTGGTGGAATCCACTCTTTAGGTCTAGGACTGAGAAATATTCATTTTCCCCTAATTGTGTGATCACCTCGTTTATTTCGGGGATGGGATAACGGTCAGCCACTGTGACCATATTCAACTTCCTATACTACTCTGAATTTCTTTTTCCTGACGTGTCCATCTTTTTGGGAACCACCCATACTGGTGAATTGTATGGTGATTTAGAGGGTCTTATAATCCCTTGGTCTAACAGTTCTTTGATTTGGTGTTCTACTTCGTCTTTCAGATGCATGGGGTAAGGATAGGGTCTAGAATAGACAGGGGTTTCAGTTGTAGTTCTTATTTCTCCTTTTACAACTGTGGTGTATGTCAGAGATTCGTTCGGTTCGGAGAATAAATTGGGATATCTATTGATTATATTCCTTATACTGTGTACTTGCTGATTGGACATGTGATCTGATCTGATCTAATTTGAATGTTATTAACTGATGGTGAAATTTGTTGTTTAAGTTTCACTCTAATGTTACCGTTGAGGATCATACAATTTTTTGCAGAATGAATGACTGCGGACAGTTCTTTTAAGGTATCGTTACCTAATATTGCATGCAAAGATTTTAGGGTAGGAAGCAAAAAGAATTTGATATTTTTATTTTTAAGGCCGAAAAGGTTAATAAAAGTATGCTGTGTTATAGCAATCTTGCCTCCTACAGAATTAGCATAGAATTTTGTTTTATTAGGTTTTGCTGTTTTTATTATAGAATCCTGTATATAGTTTTTATTTGAACCTGTGTCGAGTAATATTTTTAGAATTTTCCCATTTTTCGTCTTTGCTTCAAAGTAAGGCAGAGACGAGGTCTCTATTCTAAAAATGAATATCGACAAAATCTAATCTGGAAAATCTGGAAGATTGTTTTCTACACTATAAGTATTTATTTGTTCATCGTAAGCCTCATCCACATAATCTTGACTATTGAGTTCCTGTTCATCACTTTCTATATGAAAATTCCTTTGGAATTTCCGAGGTTGTTGGTTACTATGTGCCAATGGTCTTTTGCCCGCAAAGTCGTTACTAGGATGGGGTCTGTTCTTATAATTTACCGCTCTTGTTTGTATTGATCGGTTGACATCCATTGGTTCCGGTTTCGGCAAAGGCTTAGGAGCAATAGGTCGTTGTGGTGGAATATTTGATCTTAGGTTGTTATTCGGATTTCCTTGAAATTGGTTTGGAAAATGCCTTTGGTTATGGAATTGTTGTGGGTTATAATTAAAATACTGTGGTTGGGAATAAGTGTGAGGATGGTTCATGTTATATTGAGTTTCTGGAAATTGTGCTACTTGAGAAATGAAAATTTCGACTGTTTCCTGATTGGTTTGGTAAATGCTTACTATTTTTGGTATAGGCATGAGCCGTGCGAAAATTCTGATTTTGTAATTTTAAGCACAGATGGAGTGCTTGGGGAAGGGTTGTAGGTTCCCGTATACAGAGTAATTTGGAGAGATCGCCTCTCAACCCACGAATAAATGTGTCGAGCGCTTTATTTCTGTAGGTTTGTATTAGTGTGTACATGGCTTCTCTACCGATAGTCATGGATGCGATATAACTTATGATGATGAGGGTTAAATGTGAGTAAACCTCCTGGTAAGCCCCACGTTGGGCGCCAGTTTATTAAAACAACGTTTAAAGTTTCTTTTCGAGTGCTTGAATACGACTAGCGATCTAAGTCACTCATTCTTTATTTTAATAAAGTTCTTTTTTTTGTTTAATTAACAATATTTCTTTTGTTTATTTTAATAAAGTTCTTTTTTGCTTAATTAACAATATTTCTTTTGTTTTAAAATTATAAAAAAGAAATACAAATTAGTATCAGGTAAGTTTAGTAGCAGACAAAGATAGCGTCAGCAGTTTATAACTACAATATTTTATTTGTTATTTAATTGCGACACACAGTAATGTGAATCGCAATTGGGTCACAACTAGGGAATGGTAAATCGATTTCGATTCCAATCGAAAATCGATTTTGTAGTAAAAAAAATCGATTTTTTGCAATCGAATTTACGTATGCGATTTTATACTGAAATCGATTATTGGGCTTTTAAAATCGATTGTTTATTTATATCAAAATTTTGGCAATTTTTAATTGTAATCTTAATTAAATCGATAAATTATGGGCATGCACAATAAAACTTATTTTTTTTTTGTGCTTACATACATACGTCTGTAGGTACCCAACAGACCAAAACAGAGCATAATGTAAATGAGTTGTAGAATAAGCTTATCATAAGAGATTTCCTACAACATGACAACCAATATGATTGCAAATGACTTATTCTCGAAATAGTTTTGTAAGCGTTTTTGAGAATCATGTCCCGTTATTTGACGCGTGCCTAAATATTGTATTATTAGTAAAAGTTTTCAGTCTTTGTGTTTTGTTCGAAGAGTGAAGTGTTTTAAAGAGTTTAAAACAGTGCAAAATTTCAAAAAAGTAATTAAATTAATATTTATATTAATTAAAAACTTTTTGTAAATATGCCATAAAAAAAACTGAGTGTTCGTAAAGAATTTAATCTTATTACAGATTAAAAAAATTTCTGTAAGCTTATTCTATAATTAGACTTCTAAGCTTACATAATATTATAGACAAGTAATAACTATTGTCATAATCCTTTGAAATACTAAACATACATTCAGGTTTGTCACATATATCAATTCCCATCAAAAGTGATTTCGTTTTATGTGAAGCAAGATACAAAATCACTTCCACTTTCGATCGGAATCAATTTATGTCACAGGCCTGATTGACTACACAAGAATACAATTTGAATATATATGTGCAATGTACATGCACTTGTTCTTCTAAAGGACATCTCAAAATTTACACATTTTCACTTTTTACAGGAAAATTGTAAAAAGTAGTCATATCTACCCACTGTAAAAATCTCAGTTCAATTTCTCTAGTAGTTTGCCAAAAAAATGCTGGTGTATCCCCCTTTGTGATATAATGTATAAGATTGCAAACTAGTCTTAAACGATTTTGAAATCGATTTTGACGTTCGATTAATCGATTTCAAAAACCGTAATAAAAAAAGTCGATCGAAAAATCGAAAGTCGATTTTGGAATCCATTTACCATTCCCTAGTCACAACATTATGGGAAGAGAATTTGTAAATCAACAAGACGCAGCAATTTTAATTTAGTTAGAATTTAATGCATTTTATTTTTAGGTTTTTGGACTTAACTAGAAATGTGCAAAATTAATAAAATTGTTGTTAACTTGTATATGCGTAAATTTTTCTTAAGAAAATAATCTTATACAAAAAAGGTTTCAAAGAAAATAGTGTTCTACAGAAATTTCTCTACGTAAAATATTCTTTTAAAAATTTCAGTTTTGCTTAAATTTTCACTTGCTCGATAGTGTGGCCGCTAATTCGTCAGTCAACAGGCAACCGCAAATTACATATTTTGTGGTTGAATGTTGACTGTTAAAATTTTTAAATTCGATAGTGCGCAAGACTCTTTAAGCAGAAAGAAAACCACAAACTTAAAAGAAACAAGTCAAAGTGCTATATTCGTCTGTGCCGAATCGTTGATACCCTCCACCGAAAGAAAGAACATTTCAGGAGTGGGCTTTATTTATTACAATATTCGTTATGGTTTTACGCGTACTTAAGACTTTTGATACAGTAGGCTTTATATGGGGCCTATGCTAAATTATAGACCGGTTTTTACGAAATTTAACAGTTTGATTCTCTAATACAATAGCATCATTTGTTACGGGTTTAGGCGTACTAAACTGTTTTTCGAGAGTAAGCTTTATATGGGGCCTACGGTAAATTATGGACCGGTCTTCACGAAATTTGACACTGTGATTTCTGGTCATATGGAACGAGCTTGTGCAAAATTTAATATCAATCCGAGCGTATAAAGAATAAATTATGTAAATATAAATTTAACTCTAATGCACTTTAGTCTTTTCTGTTAGGGGATTCCCAAAGATTAAAATAAGAAAAAGTGTCTGTGATAAAACAATTTTACTAGCAGTCGCCCGTGTTCAGTGGGCGAAAATATCGATTTTTTTTATCCCATGCAGATTAATTATAGGGAAGTTCGACTGTTTACATATATGCATTCATATCTACATGATCTATGTATTTCACAAAAAAGACCGGCGTAAAATGATTAAACTAATTTTTAAATGTTTTACGGGAAATAAAACTTTTTCAAAAATGTATTTAAAAACGATATTTTCTAATATTTCAATATTGAAACTTTTCGTTTGGTTAAAAATTGCACAAGGGAACCAAAATGAACTTTTTTTGTGCGGCCTGGAGCTTTATTGCAAATTTTTACTAATTTAAGGTCGCTGATTTTAAATCTAATCTCTATTTTTCTCGATCAGCTCGCATTTTTAAGTTACAGGCAGTGTTGACAGTAAATTTTTCGAAAAAACACCTACACATGTTAAGAAAAATTGAGTTTTTCCCTACACGTTAAAAAAATTTCCCCTACAAAAATCCCTACACATTATTGTCATTAAAGTAGATGAAAAACACTCCACGGTTGCGCAACAGTTACATCTTATGTATGTATGTGCCCATTGAATGATATCTTAGAAAAACATACATACATACATATTAGTCTCGCCAACTTTATAAACAACTCTAGAATTATATTTTGAAGCGATTTTATTAAAACGAAAAATTTTCAACCGATTTGGACAAGAAAATATCACTAAAAAAACTTTTTTTCTGCATTTATTTCATATATTATGCGATATGACGAAAAATTCCTACATGATGGAGATTATAAAAAATCTGTCCGATTTTCCATACGCTTCTATTTTAGTATCAAAAACGCATACATGTAGGGTACTAATCGTATTTTTCACATTTTTCCAAAAGTTAAAATTTAAAAAAATCGTAACTTTAATCTTCATTAGGCGATCTTCAAAAATCACCAAAAACTTGGCTGAGTAATAATTGTTTACGTAAAAAAATTAAAAAAAATTACAAATTTGTATTTATAAAAATTATAAAAAATCTAAAACAGGAAAAAGTTAAGGTCTTATTACTTTCACGTAAAGTTACATAGCCTATGAACGCGTTTCGCTTTTATTTACAATTTAAGTGAAGGAAAAAAACGTCCATAAATAGAAAAAGGAAAAAGTTAAGGTCTTATTACTTTCACGTAAAGTTACATAGCCTATGAACGCGTTTCGCTTTTATTTACAATTTAAGTGAAGGAAAAAAACGTCCATAAATAGAACAGTACAAAACACACACACACATTAAACTTATGTTATTTTTTTATGGAAATCGCTGTTTTTATTAATCCAGTTTTCTCAGTAAATTGTGGATAAAATCAAAAGTTGTGCACCGATTGCAATAAAATAAAGCACATTTGATTCGAAATGTGTTTAACTGATTTTTGGCGCATTTATGAATTTTTAAAGAACAAAAATTTTATTTTTTTTAAATTGTTTTTTTTTTTTTTAAAAAAGTTAAAAGATATCTCTGAAATTAACTGAATATGGTGAACAGTTTTCAAGTTATTCCAAAAGTCGAGCTGATAGAGAAAAATGGAGATTTGATTTGAAATCAGCGACCTTAAATTAGTGAAAATTTGCAATAAAGTTCCAGGCCGCAAAATGACTGATCCCCAGTGTTATTTTTGCTACTTTGTTGCGTTAGGTTATGTTTTCATATTCGCTGACGCGATGATCAGAGTATATAATTATAAAAAAATATTTTCTCAGAAAACTCTGGTTCGCCGGAATTAACATCAAAAAACTCATTAAACTGCTCTTAAGTAATTGGACGTGTAGTAAGTGTTCCATTCAGGCCTGTTTTAGAAATCAATTCCGATGTGGAGATGATTTCGTATTTTGCTTCACACAAAACGAAATCACTTTCGATCGGAATTGATTTCTGTGACAGGCCTTATTATCATTAGTTTTGTCTGAATTGAAATGAGGCTGACTTCCTAAACGTATATTAACAATGTATCAATACAATACTTAAACCGAGTTGATACATTGTGTAGTAACTTTTTTAATACGTTGCATATTAATACTTTGCAACACTGAAATCGTTTAGGAACATTTACATGCATTGTATCATTCATAATAAAGCGAACAATGGGGGAAGAACATATTTTATTGGAAAATGTCTTAGATTTGTGCGAAGAGGAAAACTCCAGCCTCAAGATTGCTGTAAACATTATAAAAAGAAAACATAAACGATTTGCTGTTTTGCTGAAAGAATCACGGGTATCAAAAAGAATACCAAAAACAAGAGGCTTTGTGGAAACCATTGTTGAAATGCCAGAGGATGTTTTTTACATTTTTAAAATTATGCGTCCATTTTTTACTGTAATAAAAAATAAATAAAACTGAATAGAGAAATATAATAAATTATAACAAAAAAATGCTTACCTATCTTCCTGCGTCGCCATCGTATTTTGCCTTGCATTCGCTTTGCATCTACTTTTATTTGGATGCCTTTGTTGCTTTTCCTTGCGTATTAAATACAACAGTGTTGCAAAAGGGAACAAAATACATTGTAAAAATTTTCAGGGTTGCATTTACGAACACGCTGCAATGTATTACTACAAAGCAACATGCGTTTAGGAAGTCAGCCTGACTTTCTATTTTTCGGCTCGTCGTTAATTTAAATACTGAACACTTTAAATCAGAAACTTTATTAAAACATCAAAGCTTAATATCAACGAACCCCAAAAATGTTATCTGTAGCCGATCTTTTAAAATAATCAGTTCCCAAAATTACATTAAAAAGTAATTAGTAATTATAAATAGTTCAGCTGTTTTCCCGTCTAATTATTGATAGTGGTTTCTTAAATAGAAAAAATCGGATTAAAAAAAAAATCAGCTGAATATTGAGCCGCCAATCAGCGGAGCATTTCAGTGGCAACGCGGCTTCCTGAAAAAACAAACGGCTTAGCGGCAAGCCGACAGCCACATCTCTCCAGCGGACTAGCTGAACTAATTGGCCCATTTGGCCTTTTTTCAATTCATAACATGTAAGAAAGAACCAATTTAGAAAGTCAGCCAACTAGACGGCGGACAGATGGCCATCGCTTAATCCATTTAGAAAGTGATTCTTAGCAAAAGGTTGGTCATCTTGAACTAATATTTGTATGTGTTAGATCTGAAAAAATTGATTTAGCAATCTATTTCAGACTGTTGCAATATCAATGTATCACAATCTAAGTCGCATAACGTCTGGGTTCTTCGGAAAGCTGATTTCAACGAAAACATACAACATCTATACACATATAACATCCATAGCTTACATATATATATTATTAGCTTAACCCGGTGCGCTTCGCTACACTGCTTAAACCACTTCTTCAGTTGAGAGATATTTAATATATGCATCCTATGGAAGGTTTTCCCCCCTGCGCCTTCCCGCTTTATTTTTATTTTCAAAAGTGTAGTATACCATAGGAGTGACTTCTACTAAGTTTGAACATTCTTACTATAACAGTTCTTAAGATATGTGATATTAAACATTGGCGTCCTATGGGGGGTAACATTTCCCCGCTGCTATTTTATTTCAATTTTGGGGTTCAGAAAATCATACTACAAAAAGTTTAATAAAAAGAGTGCAGCGGCTCTAAATTATATTTCTATCTATGAGGGGTACTGCTCCTCCTCTGTCCATTTCTATATTGAAATTTAAAGTTTGCCATAATAGTAGCTTTAACCACGTTTGAAGACTCTCCCTTTAATAGTTCTTGAGTTGAGAGATATTTAATATATGCATCCTATGGAAGGTATTTCCCCCCTGCGCCTTCCCGCTTTATTTTTATTTTCAAAAGTGTAGTATACCATAAGTGTGACTTCTACAAAGTTTGAACATTCTAACTTTAATAGTTTTTAAGATATCCGATATTAAACATTGGCGTCCTATGGTGGGTAACACTTCCCCCGCTGCTATTGTGTTTAAATTTTGGGGCTCAGAACATCCTACTACCAAAAGTTCAACAAATTGCTTGCAGCGGCTCTTATTAATATTGCTATCTATAAGGGGTACTGCTCCTCCTCTGTCTACCCCGCCCATTTTTATATTGAAATTTAAAGTTTACCATAGTAGTAGCTGTAACCATGTTTGAAGACTCTCCCTTTAATAGTTCTTCTGTTGAGCGATATTTAATTTATGCATCCTATGGAAAGCATTTCCCCCCTGCGCCTTCCCGCTTTATTTTTATTTTTAAAAGTGTTGTATACCATAAGAGTGACTTCCACAAAGTTTGAACATTCTCACTATAACAGTTCTTAAGATATGCGATATTAAACATTGGCGTCCTATGGTGGGCACCACTACCCCCGCCGCTATTTTGTTTTAATTTTGGGGCTCAGAAGATCCTACTGCCAATAGTTCAACAAAATGCGTGCAGTGGCTCTTATTAATATTTCTTTATATGAGGGGTACTGCTCCTCCCCCGTCTACCGCGCCCATTTGTATATTGAAATTTATAGTTTACTATAATAATAGCTTTAACCACTTTTGAAGACTCTCCCTTTAATAATTCTTCAGTTGAGCGATATTTAATATATGCATCCTATGGGAGGTATTTCCCCCCTGCGCCTACCCGCTTTATTGTTATTTTCAAAAGTGTTGTATACCATAAGAGTGACTTCTAGAAAGTTTGAACATTCTCACTATTACAGTTCTTTAGATATGCGATGTTGAACATTGGCGTCCAATGGGGGATTCCACTTCCTCCGCTGCTATTTTATTTTAATTTTGGGGCTCAGAAGATCTTACTACCAAAAGTTCTGCATAATGCGTGCAGCGGATCTTAATATATGCGATAATTAATATTGGCATCCTATGGGGGATACCCCTATCGAAAAAATAAGTAGCCTATTTTATTTTTAGGGCTCACGTGATGTATCTGTACAAATTTCAGGAAAATCGGTTCAGTAGTTTAGGAGTCTATAGGCCAACAAACAAACAAACAAACACACATACAAACATTTTTCATTTTTATATATGTATATAGAAGAAGATGTATAGATGTATAGATGTATACTTTATGGAGTCTAAGCCCAATGTTGTAGAAATTACAAGCCGAATGACAAATTTACATATACCCTATTTAACTGTGGTAAAAGGATATATAAAAAATCTAGAGACTCTAGAGTCTTATACAGGCATATTTTGCAATCAAGCAATCAATATCTTAACAAAAATATCGTTTCATATCGTTACATCAAGGTAAAGGGTTTGCTCCGATACTAAATTTAAATGAATTAAAAGTTTACTACCAAATAAAATATAATTCACCCCTATCGTGAATAAAGTTTCCTTTCTTTTCCCATAAAAATGTCCGAATAACTTGTTGTGCATAAAAAACTTTCCCTGGTTTTAAGCAAAATTTTGAAATATTCACTTACTTTAACAAGCTTAATTTCTTAACAATTTTAAAACTGATTTTAAAATGCAGCTAATATAACCTTATAAGACATTTATGACAATTTAAGTTTAAATTAGTTACCTGTAATAAACTTTTTACCTAAAACGCAAAAATAATTTCAGCAATTTTCTCAAAAAAAATTTCTTTTAAACGTTTGTTTAGGGCACAATGTAATTGTTAATGACACTATTTTAAATTAAAACATGTGTGATTGGGTAAATATTTAATCAAAAAATTACTATTCATTTAAGATTTAGTAGTTTGTTAGACAGAATATTTACAGCCTATAGCCAGATTGTTAGAGGAGATTTTTGTTTTGCGCATTATTCTAAAAAATAAATGCAAATATTGACAAGATTGAATAACGTCAATATGTAGTATGAATTTATAATTAATTTTTTATTGTTAGTTTAAGACAAACAAAAATGGACAAATATATTTAACAAAAATCCATAAAAATTTGCAAAAATGTGAAAGGGCATTATTAACTTCTAAAACAGTTATCGGAAAATTATCGACGATAAAAGGCAAACAAACACATTTAGTTTTTTTTTAAATGATTACAGTGATGACATCATTAGACTTACTCATATAAAATAAAATACATACCTATAATATTTATATTTTGCCAACTGATTTTGAAAAATGGCGGAAATGAATAGGTTTAAAGACATTAATAACAATTAAATAAAAAGTTAATTTTCACCTTCAGGTCTAATGATTATTATAATTAATTTAACTTAATTTGGATAAAATAAAATCAAAGTTAATTATTTAATGACTGATTCCTAAAGAGAAAGTCAAATGTTTTTTAATAGATTTGAAAAGGACATTAAAGAGGTCGGTCCATGTTAGACACAAAATACTGTTATACAACAAAACTTTGTAGGGAAAATATTTTAATACAAAATTGTTTCGTAAAATAATACTGTTATACACAATTCTAAAGAAAATACTGCTAAATACAACCATTTTTCATAGAAAAAACTGTTATACAGAAACATTTTATTCAAAAACTGCTGTTACACAAAAAATTTTCTATCAAAAATACTGTTATACACAATTCTAAAGAAAATACATAGAATCGGAATTAAATTTGAAAAATATACAATAAAAAACATGGATCTTTTAGAAATAACACACTAAACTTGTTCCAATGCCTTAGTTTTCATCATAACAAAAATTAAATTTAGATTTTTCATATGTATTCGCCAAAGCCTCGATAATTTATAAAAAAAAATTTTTTTTTTAGTTTTCTTTGAATATCTTAATTGATTTTGTTTAAAATCTCTACTTTCATATCATTTGCGATGTTTTTTTTATTAAAACGATCAGAAAAGTTAACTAAAAGTTAACTTATTAGAGCGACGCAGTGACTCTAAAATTCGGTTAACTTATCCGCGAGATTTACTTTTCCGAGAGTTAACTTATTCGCGATTCTACTGTACTGCTAAAGGCCGTTATACACTATCCCACAAAGATTTTAGTAATTTATGAAAATGCAGCCCTGTAATGATAAGTTATTGTTTTTTAAAAATGTTCATAATTATATCAGGGAAGCATTTTTGAAAAATACGTAAGACAAAACCGTTATACACGAAAATTTTTTTTTTTTAATTTGTTTCTTTTTTCAAAATTTCAACGATATCTCTGAAACTTGCGAGCAAATTTAAAACCAATGTAAGCACGGCTTAAAGATAATATTGTTAACGAATTTTAAATTTTTTTTTTTTAACTGATTATGGTAAACCGTTTTCAAGTTATTTCAATATATGTAGCGGAAGTGCCTTAATTTTGGACATTACGGTATATCGAGAAAAGTCGAGCTGATTGAAAAACCCTAACTGCTTATTTGGATTCAGCGTCCCAAATAACCTTTAGAACAGTATTTAGTTCGTAATCAACAAAAACCTTGTTCCTTTGTGTTATTTAGCTTTAGAAAATTGCAGATCAAGGCTACTGCACTATGGGGTGTTACGAGCAATTTATTTCGTTTATACAGCTTAATAAAACGCTTTAAATCATTGTATGTGATTTTTTTTTTTAATAAATCATATTAAGTATTTAAATACTTATTGCTTAATTGAAAAAAAAAAAATATATTCCAATAAACTGCGTGACATCGGTAAATAAAATTAAACCAAGAAAATAATTATTAGTTTTATAATAAAATTATAATACATATTTCTATACATTTTGTTGCAATTTTGCCACAATTTTTCAAAAAGTCTTTCAATAAAAATTAAAATATTGCTTTGAAATAATTATAATAACCTTTGCTATAATTACAATATTGTCATTAATTGCACGTTGCTAATGATTTTAAATAATTCATACGATGCAAAAACTAAATCAAATATTCGATACTTTTTGTAGAATATTTAAAAAATATGATGATTCGCTTAACCTTAAAGTTAGAGTTAAACTAATGATTTTGATTAACCAAGTGACTTAGATTAAGTTAAAGGATCTAAAATTATTTAAATAGGTTGAGTATTTATAAAGTACTTTCTCTAATTTGAAATAAAAAAGTTGAGTATATAACTTAATTAAACTATTAACTATTTAAAAAAAAACTTACCGTGGGCGATTTTGCATAAAATGTTGACCTCCAAATATCACCAGCATGTAAATGCCACAATAGTAAAAGACCCATGTCCAATTTTCCACCATCCATTTGCGTGTGCGCTGATGTATGAAATCATTTTCGAAATCGAAAATATACGAGTAATTTGGTGTAACACTTATATCCATATTAATCATTTTTGTTAATTATTTTTAATTGCTTTATTATTGTTAATGTTTAATTTTTTTTTATTTATTTATCGCTTTGCTTTATAAATTAAAAAACAAACTTAAAAATAGTTAAATAAATTATAATTTTGTGTTAATGTGAAATAATTTTTTTTTTTTTTTTTTTTTTTGTCTGGAACTGCTTTGAATTTAAATAAAATTTTAAAGTAGTAGAAGCGGGCTGGTTGGTTATTAAAAACAATTAAATGGAAATTATTTACTTTTTTATTTCGTTAAAAAAATACTCTGTAGGGAAGAAAATAAAGAAAGTGTATTAATAAAAGGACTAGTAATTTAAAAAAATTCAATTTATACAAATAAAAGTGCAAATTCAAATGTTAAAGTTCAATTTAAAAATGCATCAACTTTTTTAAAGCTTTTTCACACCCTCACCCAGAGACCAATAGGGTCCATTGTGACGCCTTAGTTAGTAAATGAGTACTATTAAAAAAATTAGAGATAAACGTGTAAAAGCACAGAAGAATGAAGAAAATAGTGGAAGATAAAAATCAGATTATCGAACCCACAGCCGGAGACATCTCCGAATTCCAAAAAGAACCTACTACCTAGTCTTCTCAGTCTGCTGTTCTGTAGCCCGGGACAGTAACACAGAATGTGCTCAATTGTCTCCAACTCATCTGGGTCCTCACACATCCTGCCTATCATACAGTCGCCCGTGATAATACCGATCATGGTCCTTACGCATAATTATAAAAGCTTTTGTGTAAAAAATGCTATTTTTAAACGTTGTTACCGTATTAACAAGATCTGTGCACTTCAGTACGTTTAGACTCATGAAACGCACGCTCACGAATAAAATATTTTGGATTACGCACAAACACTCATGAACTGGTAATTTTTAATTACGTACTTTCACGCCCTAAAATTTTTTAAAGGTCTCACGCTCAAAGGTAAATAAGTAAAATTTTTTTTTTAAAATATATTAAAGAAAGAAATGTCTTCTTTATTCTGTAAAAGCATTTGAATGAATACATTAAATTTATGTACGTATCGCTCATTTGCTGCAACGTCGTCATAACTCAAAAAATATATTTCAAAATAAACGAGTTTAAAGTTTTTGATTTGCTCGCATCACTTAAAAGAATAACGACACATTCTCTTCAGACATGGAAAGTATAAGAGATATAACGGGTAATCACGATGGTCATTGTGCAAATTTGCAATTATGATCAGCGTTGTCACGACCAAAAAAAAAATTTGTAACCAATATGTAAAAATAATGTAACCAAAAGCGAAAAAAAGTAACCAAAATTATTTTGTATTAAACACGGAAAGAATAATTTACTAAATCACCAGAAAATATGGCTTCAACCAAAAAAAATTTTGCACCATTCTCGTCTAAGCCAAATATTTTTTATTGTAAACATATGTGTGGCTTGGTTTAAGCAAGAGGTTATGACTCAAACCGAACTGCAATTTAAATATAGCCAAAAAAAAATTATTTTAATTCTATAGTTCCTTAAATCAAGTTTTTGTTGCTTATGGCCAATTATACCAATTCTTTTTATATATCAATTCATATTAAAATATACTTTTCATATAATTTTTTTATTTGACATTTAAAACGAATTTTAATTATAAATTGATATATAAATAAATTGGTAAATTAGGCCATGAACTGTTTACAAAATACATGGAAAAGTCTAAATTTTTTACATTAAAACGTGAAGCATATAAAAATAAGAAACTTTTTATTGATATGCTGAACATATCGATTCAAATAAAAATTAATTGAATTTAACCAAGTTTACTTGAGTTTTTTCTGAAAAATTTAAAGAAATCCCTAGCACTTATTTCTTTTTGCAAGAAATTCGATTCTATTTAAAAATCAAGAAAACCAGACTAATATTAAGTAAATGCAGCTTGATTTTAGAAATATCTTTGTTATTTTCATTAAAAACTAGCTACTTTTGTATTTTTTGTTTTAAGAAATTTTTCATCGTATACCAAAATCGTGAATTTTTTGAACATGAGGAAATTTTTCTTTATTTAAAAAAATTTTACTAAATACGAATAAAATAAGTTAGAATCATGAAATTGTTTTTGGATTTTGAATAATCTTGTTTTAAGAATAATCTTGTTTTAAGAAACGAAATTGATTTCTTTGGAAAAAAACTTCATTCGTGAAATATATCAACAGAAGAAATTGTGTTTGTTTGTATCTTGTAGGCTAAAAAACCGCTGGATCGATTTTTTAAAAGTTTTGACAGAATATTACGATGGTCTGGAAATAACAATAGGCTATTCAAAATTAAACACTTATTTTCGTCAATTTTAAAATTTTATAAGCTAGAGCATTTAACCTTTTTATATAAAGAGATCCTACAAGTAAAACCTTTTAAGTCTCGCTGCGGTTGTGATATCAAAGTGCAAAATTGAGCTTAATTATGCGGTAGATCTTTTATATAAAGATGCTTTTTGCCCGGTGGAAATATAATCATATTACACGGGATGGGATCGGAAGGACCTTTGACCTTATCGTTTATCTAGAAAAGTGTTTCAGTTAGACCTATGAACCATTAAGAGTAGCAGATAATAACCATCTACACCTCAAAGTATACACCTTATATGGTTAAGTTGATAGTCTGTTGATGCTTCAGCTTCAAAAAAATAATTTTTAGGTAGATAAAAAAAAAATATATATATAAAAAAGGGTCACAAAAGCGGAGCGGGTAGTTTTTGTTCCAAAACAAAAAAATTGGTTATTTTTGTGTTGATAAAAAGTAACCAAAATGGAAAAAAAGTACACAAGTACAAATTGGAAAAAAGTAACCAATTTTGGTTAAAAGTAACCAAAACGGCAACGCTGATTATGATTGATCGTGAGCATACCACTTTTATTTTTTGTGCAAATGTGCTGTTTTTATAATAATTTATTCTGCCAACACAAAAAACTTCTTACAGCACTGTAAAAAATTTGCATTTGCAAGCATATTAAAATAATTTTTTTCCTTTTGAATTTTTTAAGTCATTCCATTTTTAAGGAATAGAACTATTACAAAAAAGCTTTATAAAATACATAACTGAAATTTAGCTCATAGAATAAATTCGAAAAATAAATAAATGCTGAATATAATATAAAGTAACCTACAAAAGGAAATAATTCACAGTTTCTGTTTGTTAAAAATTGTTGAGTTAAATACAGTCGAACTCCCATAACTCGAATCACCATTATCCCATAAAAAACTTCGACTTATGGAGACTTCGAGTTACAGAATTTTCTTGTTGAAAAGAGAATAAATTGCAAACTTGTGTACATTTTGTATTTTTTGTTTAAAACAGGCACTATTTGAAAGCTTCATACCTAAGCATGTAGGTATGTATTTGTAATAAACAAGTTACAATGAAGTAAAATATCGGCATGGTTTGACTTCTAGCTGCTGTAAACCAATTGAGGACTGCTATGTCGATAATTTTGTATATTTGGGTCTTAATCATTTACTAAAGAGATGAGATACTGACTCAAACGAGTTGATAATTAATTCTTTATTTTTAAAAATCTATGAGACCGTACTAGCTGGGAAACCATATTTATTGTCTGCTTCCTTTTTCTTGAATCCACCCTCGACTTCTTTTATAAACTTATATTTCCCTCCATCGACAAACATTATAAAACGCGTTTACTGAAATGAAATAAACACATACAAATAATTTTAACATATTTAGGCAAACCAAAAGACACACGTAATGTACAAAAAGGGATTTCCCCTAAAAAAAGAGCAAAGTAAAATATACAAACCTGCTAAACAAGCAAAATAAAGCGAAATAAATAAACAAAATAAACAAAACAAGCAAAAAACTTCGAGTTATAGAATACAAATTTGAGTATTTGGTTCGAGTTATGGAGAATTTCGAGTTACGGAAGGAGAATTGTATGTAGTTTATTGTTTTAGAGCTATTGCCAATCAAATTGGTTCGAGTAAGAGAAAATTCGAGTTAGAGAAGTTCGAGTTATGGGAGTTCGACTGTACATTCAATTCATAAAGTATCACTTTCCAGTGTGACACAAAGAATGCTGACGAAGGCCGTAGCGGGCCAGAAAATGCATTACATTCTGCTGGTGTCTAATAGTTGGAAATAATTCTCAGTTTCTGTTTAATTCTCTATTTTATATTAAAACCCACGAAAAGTTTCAATTTATAAGTTTCCTTAAACAACAATTTGGCGCTTAATATGCCATATGTTATTGTTTACATTTGTTTGAAATATACACTACTAATTTGGCTCATGTTTTTTAATGCAAACAAAGTAAATAGAGCGAATTGCAAGTACGTACATTTGGTTGTTTGTTGTGCAAATGTGTGTATTTTTGCACGCACTTGCATCGTTTGCACAACTGGCACTACCCATCGTGATTTCCCTTATAAAGATGTTTTGTATACACAATATAAAAAAAACGCGGATAGTTCTGCATGACTAACTCCAAAATTTTTTCTGTGCAAATTGGGTATTTTTACGCTTTCACAAATGAACTGTCAAAAATTTAATGAGAATTCATTTAGACAAGCTTCATAAATTTGCCTGATACCCTTTGTTCATTGCATACATTTCAGAGGAACGCATGGAAGATGTTAAAAACTTCTCACTTGAAACATATTACATCTACTATCCATTAAAAACTTCAGAACTTCTGAAACAAATTTTTTTCGAATACTTTTTTCTGCAAAAGTGCTAACATTTTAAATGAAAACACCTAAATGTATTTGGAATTCATTTTGTTTGATAATATTGTATAACAAAAAAAAATTAAACATAAAAGACTTGCAATAAAGGAAAAACTTGGCAAATGGTAACGCTGATTACACAACAAATGCCATTTTGCCAGTGATGCCACAATAATAACACAATTTATTGCGACTTTTCTAGTGATGACACTAAAATAATCGGAAGGTGTAGAATGGAATAGAATGCGATAGGAACTTCTTGTAAAGATGTTGATTTTAAGCTCTATGTTATTCCTATGGGAAAGTTTCAAAATCTTCATAAATTGATGTTAGTTTTTAGATGTTGACAAGTATAAAAAGGTTATAAGAAACTATAGCCGTTAAAATCCGACCATTTGATATTCTATACCTCGGTATTCACAAAGACTATTCGAGAGTTTACCCTATTTGGAACCCATGGACCAGGCAAAACAAAATTATGTTATGGGGTTAAGATTCATAAAGGAGTTATTTGTGTCAAATATTATCTAGATATCTACATCTACATAAGATTTTTTCGTCATAAAGTGATTTTAGTAAGGGGATTTATATTATTGTCGTTAGACTTTATATCAATACCAACGTTTATTTTCTTTTTAAAAAATTTGGTAACCTAATATTGCAAAAAAAATTTTTAAACACTAACATAATCACCCCTATCGTGAATAACAAGTGGAATTTTTGTTCCCATGAAATTTCCATTCCCCTCGAAGGAAAAAAAGCAATCGTGAATCTCCCGTGAAAAATTTTTTTCGCTATCAGTTCCAGTGAATTTAAAATAAAGAAATATTAAAAAAAAAAATTAAAAAACAATTAAATTTTTGTTCAAAAAAATACACGTATATGTTTTGAAGAAAAGTTAAAATAATAAAGCAAAATATTTAGTATTGGAGGGATAGTTCGATTACAACGTTAGTTTCTGCACTTTTTAAATTTTATATACCTAGTAAAATATTTTCGAAAATTTTGGCAACACGTCTTTCGAAAGATTCACAAATTTGCAGCAATCGACCTGTTGTTTTGAACAAAATATCAGTTTGTACCTTAGTAATGGATATTGCCCGTAATATTCGAATTATAAGAAGAACTACTTGACATTGACATTGCATGGTCTGATCCCCAGCAAAAATTATGTGAGATAAGTGAACAAATTACGAGGGAAAAAACTATTTACGATAAGGGGAATTTTTACCCGTGAACATTTTTTCGCGTTTTTATTCTCATTTGAATGACCTAAAAAAAAATTGCTCATGGAAGTTTTTCATGATCGCGCAAATATGTGAAAAGGGACAAAATGACGAGGGAAAAATTATTCACGATAGGGGTGAATAAGATAGTTTATGGGCACAAAGACTATTGCAGAAAGCAGTTTGTAAAGAGGCTATGTGAAATAACAAGCCGATTCTCATTTTATTAATTTATTTTCGAAATTGGGACCGGTACTTTGGGCATAAAGTAACATGATAGTTAACAAGCCAGCCAGAAGGAAGGCCATCGTATGATCGACTCAGAAAGTGATTCGATCGGTATACTAAAAGGTGGGTAAAACTAGTTTTTAAAAAGTTACACCCATCAGCAAAAAGCCATAATAGCCTTTTAACTATTGTGGGTATAATAATAAAACGGTTTATGGACACAAAGGCCTTATTCCTCAAAGAAGCTTGTATCTGGTCTACGTTAAATTATGAACCGATTCTAACCAATTTCAAAATTGTGCCCTGTACTTTGCATACAAGGTTGACATGGACAGCTAGGACCAATACTTTTTAATGTTACGAACATCAGAAAAAACGCAATTTACCCTCTTCACTATTGTGCTGTGGGTATATAACCTCAAACCTCCCCTCCTTAGGCTAAAAAAAGCACAACCAAATAGAAAAATTAATACAAACTCAACTACGATTGTTGCTCAATATAAAAAATAAAAATAAAACTTTAAAAAATAGAGAGCCCAAATGAGACTAGGTGGCCAAAGAGAAAGAGCAAGAAACGTGCAAAAAAAAATATAAAATATTAATTTGTCAAATTTGCTTCAATTAATTAAAAGGGGAGGGATTATAACAAAATATCAGCGATAACAAAATACTTAAGTATTTATCTAAATGATGTGAATAATATATTTAAAATTTTTATCTAAAAGTTATAAATAATATAATAGTAAAACAAATAAAAGCACATGGCATATATTTGTGAGAGTTTCTATTCTAGTCTTTCCGCATGACACATGGTGCGTGTGGAATTAATTACAAGGTAACTAAAACTTCAATGTATTAAATACATACTGCCGTATTCATAAAAAATTAAAATATATTTGAAATGTATTTTAAGAAAAATTAGTATGAAAATTTTGTCTAAAAACACATTTCAAACTTGTTTTATTTTTTATGAATACGGCAGATAGACTACAGCAGGCCACTAAATAAAATCAGTAAACAAAATTAATATATGTATGTATACACGTTTCTATAAAACGCTCATAGCTACCTGACAACCGTTGCCGGTGTAATAAAGTTAAGCTAATTGCTATTTTTATAAAAAGATTTAGTGTTGTCAATATAATGAGAATATAAAAAATAACAGCTTAAATTAAATTTTTTAAACAAATGGTAGGTAGCACTACTAAACATCAACAAATATCTAAAACAGATGATAATAAAAAGAAAGATACTCGTTAAGTGTGATTATTTGCAAGGTGGCCTCAAAAAAAAAACAGCTTATTGTTTTTTGCTTTGCCTTTTATTTTTGTATTGTTGCATTATTAAGGCCGCCTTGTCAAGTAAATACCCCATGGCAACTTTAATAGACTCGTAAACAGTGTTCGAAAATAAACACTAAATATCACTCCTTAGTCTTCGGTTATGTAGATTTTTGGAAAACACAAACACTAATAGTGTTTGTCTAGAAAATCATTAAAAACATAACGTTTCCCTGGTTGTCCTCTTTCGAACACAAAAATAATACTGTTTTTATCAAACTCAACAAAGGATGAGAAATTTTAATTCCGTTCGGTTTTTTTTTTAAATCCACAAAGTTCATTGTGTTCGGTTTGTGCCTTTTGGCTGGTAAAAAAAACCAAAAATTTTTTACAAAAACAAAATACACATTAGGGGTGGAATAGTGCACGACTTTTTGATTTCGATACGCTAGAGCCCCCAATTTTGTGAAGTTTAAAAAAAAACGCATGAGCCAAAAAATTAGGGGGGGTGGGATGGGTGTAAATGGCTCCCCATCGGGGTCAAAGCTAGGGGAAAACGATACAAAGGCCAAAAAAAGCTTCACAACTGTCCCTGAGTCGCTCCTAGAGGGGTAAAATTTAAGACTGACTCCCACTTATATATCCGCACCTACATTTTTTATTAACATACTAACCCCCTATCTGTTCTCCTTAAGGGGACTCCCATACTAAATATTATTTTTTATAAAATTACCCGCCGCCGCCCAAACTAGCCCCATAGTGCCGCTGAAGGAGTCAAATATATGACGGACCCCCAATATTTTTGCTACCTGAGCATTTTTTCAGAACATACCTAGTCTCCATCTTAAGTCATTAGGGTGGTCCCTAAATTGAGGAGTTGCACAACATATGTTCGCATAACTCAAAAACGCTTTAGCTTGTTGAAAAAAACTAAAAAAAAACCGAAATTCCGCAATAAATTTTTTTTTTCAAATATGCGCAGTCGTTTTAGAAACATAATTTTTTTTTTAGAAAAAAAAACAATTTTTTTATTAAAATTTCGAAATTTTTGTTTTTTTAAATTTCATAAAGAGGCTCCCAAAGAAAATGTTCAATGCAGACTAGATATATATTGAAGAAAAAGTGCCATAAATGCCCAGGAGTCGCCACTAGTGGGATAAAATGTATGACCGACCTCAATTATGGTGTTTTCTTTTCTAAAACAAAATGTGACATTTTATTTAAAAAAAAAATGCAATTTGGTGTCAGTTTCTTAAAAATTTTGCATCCGAAAAAAACTCATCCTTTTCGGGAGCAAAATTTTTAAGAAACCGACACCAAATTGCATTTTTTTAAATAAAATGTCACATTTTTTTTGTAGAAAAGAAAACAACATTAGTTTTTTGTCCTTAACATTTTCTCGAGACATACTTGCCCCTTATCCCCACTTCTTAGGGGGGTTCCCATACAAATATTGCGTTGAAATTCTTAAATTAATTAAAATTTTTTGACTTTTGTGAATAAAACAAAAGTTGCTAGCAGAATTTAATCATTTATGGCTTGTTTTGTTTGTAATTTCTTTTTTTATAGGTCTGGAAATTTTTTTTTTTTGAATTTTAAAAAAAAAAATTTCGAAATTTTAATAAAAAAATTATTTTTTTTCCAAAAAAAAAAAAAAAAAAAAAAATCATGTTTCTAAAACGACTTTGACAATAATTGAAAAAAATTTTACTTTTCTTAAAGGAAATTTTATTGCGAAATTTCGGTTCTTTAGTTTTTTTTTTCAATAAGCTAAAGTGTTTTTGAGTTATGCGAACATATGTTGTGCAACTCCTCCATTTTCGAAATTTTTGTATGGGGACTACCATGGAGACTAGGTATGTTCTAAAAAAATGCTCGGGTAGCAAAAATATTGGGGTCCGACATATATTTGACTCCTCTAGGGGCACTCTGGGGCTAGTTAGGGCGGTGGCGGGTAATTTTATAGAAAATAATATTTAGTATGGGAGCCCCCTTAAGGAGCACAGATAGGGCGGTTAGTATGTTAATAAAAAATGTAGGGGGGAAATATTAGTTGGAGTCAGTCTTAAGCTACGGTCACACTTATTAAATATTTGGTCAAATAAGCGTAACCCCTACTTTTGTTAATAGTTAGTGAGATTTAAAATGGTCTTAATATTACAAAATAAATTGATTATACTACTAGGCATAGCAAAAACAGTTTTTTGTAAGATGTGGTTTTTTAATCTAAATAAATATTGATATTAAGCGAAATGATTTTTAAGATTGGTTGTTGGTCCCGTTTTTTTCGTCAAATATTTAATAAGTCTGACCGTAGCTTTACATTTTACCCCTCTAGGAGCGACTCAGGGACAGTTGTGAAGCTTTTTTTTCGCTTTGGTGTCGTTTTCCCCTAGCTTTGACCCCGATGAGGAGCTATTTACCCACATCCCACCCCCCTAATTTTTTGGATCATGCCTTTTTTTTACAAACTTCACAAAATTGGGGGTTTTGCGTACCGAAATCTTGCTGCTAAGAATTTCGATATAACACTTTTCCACCCCTAATACACATACAAAAAAAAAAAAAACAAAGAGCCGGCAAAATAATTTTACACACACAAGCTGTTCGTGTTGCGGTCTTTGCTTAAGTTTTTTGTTTGTTCATTTCTTTATCAATGTAAAAAAAAAAAACATTATAGAACATTAATATATGCGTTGCTGTTCATTGTAAATTATTTTCTTCTAAATATTGGTTCAACATTTGTTATTTACAATTTGTAACTGTTTTTTTAAAATTAAAATATGTTAAATTTATTTAATACTTCTTTAAATTAAATATAAATTAGTTTCAAATAATTTACGATAATGTCGTTCAAATTTCATTTCTTTTCTTGGAAGTTCAATTCACTATTATTTCAATTTATATTATTTAAATTAATATTATAAAAATATATTCAAATCAATAGAAAAGCACATAAATTTGTTTGAAAAAAAATTTAATTTATAAGAAATAAAATAAATTTGTATAAAACTTGTTGAATTAAAAAATTTCAGACTTCGTATGAAAAAATTTTATAATTTAAAAAAAAAATGCCTAAATATTTTAATTCAACAAAAAATTTTTGAATTATTCATAATCTGTTCTTCGATATTAGAATTATTATGTTTTTTTTTTTTTATTCTAAAATTAAAAAAAGCCTTTACAACTTTTGTTTATTAGAGAAAAGGTTTTGGTAGTTTTTAAACGTTATTACCTTTTATATAATAAGTAAGAGTGGTATGTTCGGCTATACCATTTAAATTGCAGTCGAATTGATTTCTAGCACATAACTGCACGTTTCTATTTCGAAAACACTGGCAAGAAAGTTTTATAACAAAGTGTTTAGAGGTCAGTTCATGGTCCTACATACATTTGCTTCGAGCAATTCAACCTCACAAATTGCACTTTACCATAATTCAAGGAATATAATATTGCTTTCAGTTTCTGGCCAGTTTTCCGCCGAATTTATGTCTAAATACCATGGAAAAGAGCCTTGTGTTAGTGAAGTAACCAGTAACTGTATAATATCGTTACACTTTTTAAATTTTCAAATACGAAATCGTCTTACTTTTAATGTTTGTATTTTAAAATCAGTGTTGCCAAAACTTGGTGACCAAAAATGGCTAAATTTACGGGGAAAAATGGCTAAAAAATGGCTAAAAATGGGCTAAAAAATGGCTAAAAGTTTTTTTTAAATAAAAACCAGGGACCCGAAATAACTGTTATTATTTTTTAAATATCCAATAGGTTATGGAAAAAATAACTGAAAAAAAATTGGTCCTGTAATAATAATTATAAATTACCCAGAAAATTATAGGTCTGCCATAAACATTATGAAAGATTATTATTTTTTTTGGTCTTTAATAACCGTTATGAAAGATTATTATTTTTTTTTGGTCTTTGATAACCGTTATGAAAGATTATTAATTTTTTTGGTCTTTGGTAACCATTATGAAAGATTTTTATTCTTATTGGTCTTCTATAACCATTATAAAAGATTTTTATTTTTTCTGTCTTCTATAACCGCGCTACAGTTCGCAAATCTTAAGATATTTTTATAAAATTTCGCACGCTGACTTATATTTGCACAAGGACGAACTTTTTTTATGATTTTGGTAAGGATCCGCAAATTTTTTGATATCTTTATCATATTTGGTAAATAGAAACCAATTATGCCACACAATCATGGTGCTGAGTTTAAATAAAATCGCTCCAGTTTTAGGCATATTTTCCCGATTTTTTTTTCTTTAATACAAGAAATTTCGCACTAAAATTGTATTTATATACCATTGAGTAGTCAGTGCTGTTGGTGTATTAGCTAAGATGTGGACTCTGAAACCTATAGGACCCGGATTCGATTCCTGGCTCGAGCGACCAAAAAAAACCTTTTTCAAAAAGAAATAATTATTTCTTAACATCCTCAACTATCGGTTGGCTTAAGCGAACTAATGAAAGTAATTTCTGTTCTAAAGCACTTCAAATCTTGCCGTTTGGATTCAGCATTGAACTGTAGGTCTCGTCATGTATTCTAAGAATATGCAACACACCTAATTACGCATGAGTAGAAGCGCAGTGGTATCGCAACGGACATTCAGTGTCTATGTGAGCTGGCGAATAAAGTCGGCTGCCACCTCTACCTAACCGAAAATACCATTAAGTAGGCTTGTTTGACTATTTTGAACCCAAGTCGACTTCGGAACCATACAAATTTCGGACCCAAATATTTGTATAATATTATGTGGTCGGTCTTGACCGACTATAACTTTCTTACTTATTATTATTATTATTGTTTTTTTTTTTCTTACATAGTCATTATAAGTAACCAAATTAACCAATTGAAACGTAACAAACTGTATGAAACTATAGCTTTGAAAATGAAAAAGTGGAACATTAGCGTGGCCGTTAGTTGTATGGAGAACTTTTTTTTTTGATTTCTTATACTCTCCCCCCCTAAATCGGTTCAGTTTTACGTAAAAAAAATACAAAAAAATTTCGTAGCGATAAGTTGTGTTTTAGGGAGGGCGTCCGTCCCTCAAAGTTTGCCATCAAGATATTTATCTAGTCATACGCAAACAAATTACATTTGAATAAATGGCTTGATGGCAAACTTTGAGGGGCGGACGCCCTCCCTAAAACACAACTTATCGCTACGAAATTTTTTTGTATTTTTTTTACGTAAAACTGAACCGATTTAGGGGGGGAGAATATAAGAAATCAAAATAAAAAAAATAACGGCCACCCTAATCTACATATGTATTTCTTTAAAAATTTAATTTTACAAACATTAATGAACGCAATGTTCGCTCAGATAAGTTGCAGCATAAGTCACTGAGTATAATTTTCAGAGCAGAAAATAAGTTCGTCCTTGTGCAAATATAAGTCAGTGTGCGAAATTTTATAAAAATATCTTAAGATTTGCGAACTGTAGCGTGGTTATAGAAGACCGAAAAAAATAAAAATCTTTTGTAATGGTTACGGAAGACCAAAAAAATTAAAATCTTTAATAATGGTTATAGAAGACCAAAAAAAATAAAAGTCTTTTGTAATGGTTACTGAAGACCAAAAAAAATTAAAATCTTTTGTAATGGTTATGGAAGACCAAAAAAAACAAAAACAAACTATAACGGTTATCAAAGACCAAAAAAATATTGGTTATTTGTAACAATTATTCAGAGAGCAGGTTTTAAAAATTCGTGATTAATTATTATTTCAGGATTTTTTCAAATATTGGTTATAACTGTTATGTCCCTGATAAAAACATATTAAAATTCAATAACAACACAGAAATAATTCATTTAAAGTTGCTTACGATGAAATTGTAAGTTAAGATCAATTTGTTTTATAAGAATAGACGTAAATTAAAATTTTGATAGATATTAAAAATTAAATCATCGATCAATTTGATGTCGTTATTGTTCATCTCATAGGAAGCACTCGTGCCTATTAGTTTTTAATGATTTGAAGGTAAATCATAATCACGACAAGATTTACCCAACCTTTTAAATCCAGATCTACAATTAAAAACAAGTTAAAAAGTATTGTCGGTCAACCCCGACTATACGATACCCTACATCACATTAGAACCTATGTACCAAATTTTGTCAAATAATCTCCAAAATTGCGACCTTTACTTTGCGCACAAGGTTTACATAGACAGCCAGCCAGCCGGACAAACATCGTTAATTCGACTCATGAAGTAATTCTGAGTCAATCGGTATACGTCTTAGGACCAATATTTAAAGGTGTTACAAACATCAGCACAAGTGCATGAGGGTACCACTGTTGTGGTGTTGGTATAAATATTTTATTGTTATGGTTAAAATGTTTACCTAATTGATAAAATCGAACAAACGGTTGCTAAATGTAACCTATTTCTTAAATTACTTTTAACGATGTTTACTTGGCTAAATCCCTCTCTACTTAAGCATTAAACCATGGAAGTGAGAGCAACTTTATAGTCAATTCTGAAATTTCTAAAAAAATTTTGTTGCCGCCTGCATCTCTTTATTGAAATACTTGCAACCAGAAAGAAACATTGATGTTTGTGTTGGTCCATTTAATATTGGAATACTGTTCATTTACTTTCAAAGATGTTTCATCCTCTTTTTTTTAGCGATGTTCAGCATTTGTAAAAGTTTTGATTTAAATTAAAGGCATTTTAATTGTTAAAAATGTTTATTTTACTTTTATAAATTTTTATAACAAAATAAAAATTATTATTTTAAAATAAAAACGGAAAAAAAAATTTTATGGCTAAACAAGTTGGAAAATGGCTAAAAAAATGGCTAATGGCTAAACTCATTTTTTAATGGCTAAACAGGGTGAAAAATGGCTAAATCTAGCCACTAAATGGCTAAATTGGCAACACTGTTTAAAATGGAGCTGCACTTTTTTTATCCCAGTATTTTATTACATTGTCTTCCTCATTTTTCAAGAAAAATTTAAAAAAAATTAATAGAAATTTTTGAACATATTTCAAATTTTTTAACAATGAATTGATTTGTTAAAATTTTACGGTTTTAGACTCAGTTAGCCGGGAGTTACAGTAACGTTGCAAATAAGCTGCTTCATTTTGTTGTATGTAAAGCAATTATAACGATAATAGTTAGCAGTAAGATTTTACGTCTCAATCCGTAAGAAAAAGATTGGTCTTACTTTTTTACGGTAAGGTTACTGTTACTCTCGGCTAACTGAGCTTTTATACCTACGTAAGTCAATTTTATATATGTAAGTGATGTTAATTCATAAAAATAAAGTGGCACCTCTTAAATATGAAGGCATTTTAGCAATTACGAGCAATTCTTTTTTGCAGTTATTAATTGTTTTGTTTGTGTATATTTATTGTTACTTTCAATGGTTTTTACTATTTATGTACATATATTGTAAACACTTATTTGTAAATATGGATATGCATCTAATATTAATAGAACAAGTATGACAATAAAATTTTTCCAAACCGTTAATGTCAGCTGGTTACGATGTTGATATCGTTTTTATTATAATTAAATAGCGGACAACTGTGTTTGTAGACGTGTAGCAGTGTAGCCTGCAGTATAGTACATGCTTCGAAATTTTTGATTCTAACACATAATGAACAAAACTAAAGATATTTATGGTAATCATCTTTTTGCAATAAAAATAAATTAATATGGTAACTAGGTATACATTTTTTTATTCAAGTAATATAAATTATTTTAATTTAGTTATTTTTATCTTGAAATATATTTTATATTAAAAAAGTGCTAGACGCAATACACAATATACACAATAAGTAATAAAGGCTAGTTTACACTATCACACAAGTCTTACGTATTGCATAGTACTTTGTGAGATATAAATCTAATCAATTTTATTTCGACTGCCAAAATATCTAATTCAACATTACAGTTTTTATTCACACTATCGCACATGAACATGCTTTCGTTAAAATACAACCCTGATTCAATGAAATTTATTATTGTTTAAAAAAATTAAAAAAAAAAAAACAATAAGTATGGGATGTCAAATTTTTTTTTGGTAATTCTTGTCATTTTCATAACAAATTGCATTCACACTTTTAAATTGCATTCACACGGATTTTCTTATTGGCAAAAAAACGGTCTCGTTTTCTTTTATACCCCTGACAGACATAAAGTTTCAATACCATGGTATGCATACTACAGTAGTATATAAACCATCAATATACCACTTTGTTTCATGATTTAATTGTAGTTTAGGTTGACACACATGTAGTATACCACGATAGTATAGTATACAAATCCTATGTCTGTCAGGGATATTACAAGAGACTACATTATGGTTAATATGTTAATTCTTGGAATCTAGAATACATTTTTGGTTACAATTATAACTGGTCGAATTTTGAAGGTTGAACCAGTTATAAGATCGTCCTTATCTTCTTTACTATAGATGAAATATGTACATACATATAACGAACGGATTGCAATACGCTTTAGAAAAATAATTTTGTTGGTTGATCACAAATTGTAACGTATGTACATAAACATGTCGTTACCGTAAATACAAAAGGGCGTAACAACACTTTTTATTTATTTTTTTACAGGGACAAAATGTTCTGGACAATTTTTTTTTTTAATTAAAATGACATATGACAATTCAGTCGGTGAACACGTTGATATAAAAAACTCATTTTCCAAAAAAAATTTCAGATAGCACTATTTGAATATAAGCTCTTAATATAAAACATTTGGATTTTAATTCAACTAGTCTGGAAAGCCAACTAAAGGTTCGTACAGACGGTCGTCTGATCTAACAATATTGTCGGTAAAATGTGTTACAACATATCTTGCTGCCGTGTGAACGTTGTTTGACAACGTTGTCAAAAAAAAAAAAGCATTGTCAGTCCATTGTAAAAAACAATCATGATGATTTCATGATAAAAATCATCGTTCAGGCAACGCCAGCAGGCTTGCCAGAAGAATTTAAATTAAAAGTGCTAAGTCGACAAAAAAGTGCTAAATTGTTCTACAGTGAAAAACAAAAGTGCTAATTTTGTAACATTGATTTTTATGAATATAATAAAAAATTTACATTTGAAATTTTTTTTACATGTTCATTTAGTTTAATATAAACACTTTTTATAATGTTACATTATAATATATTTTATGACGATTTATTTTCTGAGAAAAATGTTGCATTTATGTAACATGTTCTACATTTTCGTTCGTTTGTACAAAAAATACAACTGTGGAAAAATTTTTCACGTTCTTTTGTGAATAAGTTGATGAAAAACATGCAAAACATGTTCCATATTTTACCTTACTTTTATTTAAGGTGTTCATACTGCCCTGTTATACAACTTTGGTACTTACTACTTTGTTTGTACACCCAATGTTTTATTTTGTTTGTCATAATTCATACCTATCATAATTTTGTAAAAAAAATTGTTTTAAAACAAAATATAACAATATTTACACATAAAATCAAAAAAAGTCTATTTAGGTATATTATAATCGTTTTAATTTTTCTAACCCATTAGTGATGTCAATATTTGTTGCCAAACCGTAATAGCGTGCACATACCGCTCCAATAGCCTTAAAATCGCTCATGAAGTACATTAATGATAAAAGGGCAATAGTTGTAAATAAAATCAGCTAGTTTTGTTCAATTGAAGTTGCACAACATGTAACACTTCGAGTGATTATAGGTAACATTAGAAAGTGTTTCATGTATATACTGTAACATATTTTTCTCAGAAAATGAATCGCCAATAAATAAAGTTGTTACAGCTGTTTAAAATTTCAATAATGTCATTTTCATCTTCCTCATATACACAACAGTTCTGTTTTCATACTAGTTCTTAGCAAGGTCTATCCAATAGGGGTTTGGTCCAATAGGAGGTTGCCTCGCTGAACTTTCTAAATAGCTGATGGTTTTTTGATCCAATGTCTGAGAAAACATTAATTTGCCTCTCTAAAGCCGGACAATGATTTTTGTAGTGTGGCGAAATTATTTTTGTTGCTCTAAGCATCACATACAAATAGCAAATAATTGCAATTTGCAACATATATTCCGGAATAAGTATAAGAGACAAAAGTGCCAGAATTCCAACGAGCATTACTGAGTGCTGGCTGGCATTGCTCTAAATTTATTATAGGGGAAATAATAATTTTTAAAGGTTTTAAAAAGCTTTGGCTAATTCATATAAGTATTGTCGCACTTATATCACTTTTTTAAAATTTTTTTTTTTACAAATAAAAAATAATATAATTGAGTTTGATGCAAAAACTTTTATGTGATTAAAAAAAAAAAAAACAAAAAAAATATGCTCTATTCGACTATGCTATGCCATTTTTCCTATTTGCAAAAATTCTAAAAAGTTTTTCTTGACACACTTAAATAATTAATACTTTACTTAAATTGATTATGTGAGTTTTTAAGTAATTTTGGGATCTAAAAAAAGTGCTAAAAATGCTAAATAATTATAAAAATGTGCTTAACTAGCACTAACTCCTTTTTTCAAAATTCTTAGTGCTGGCAAGCCTGAACGCTAGTGGTGGGGAAAATGTTTTTACTATTTCCTTATTACCAAGGTATATTTACACAAGGTAAACTCGTTGGCTCATATGTTTGTCAGCTGTTTACCCCTAGTTGGAGCCAAAACGTCAAATTGCGTGTATATGAGCCAAAATTTGTACATGTGTGCGTTAAATTGTTTTTGTTTTATATGAAGACAATTTTGACAAATTGGCTCCTTTTATAGAGCAGCATGTCTACACTCCCAAATGAGTCTACCTTGTGTAAATATACCTTGCTTATTACTCTCTCTTAAAAAAGTTTTTTACAATGATGCCAACTCTTCACTACTAAAAATTTTTTATTATTTTTTTTTGTATTGACGTTTCTTACAAACTGAAATTAACTGCAATTTCTTTCACTTCTTCATGTGCCATTGGCCAAAAAGAAACTGTTGCTTGAGTTACTTCTGATTCATAAAATGTAAACAGTCACTGTCAAACCAACTCAAAAAGCGAAAAGTTGTACACGCATTTTTGTTTTTAGTTCGACAGTTTTTGGTTTCTACTGCTGTTGTTTAATCACTGATTTTAAGTAACAATAAACTAAACATAATAAAAATCTTTTGATAACGAAAGGCTCCTATCTACTTTGAAAGCGCCTTTTTTGGTGAAAGCTTTCTCTTTATATTACACATTGAATGACACAATTTTTTCAGAGAACAAATTAAAGTGCTTGGGAAAAAGGCAATTTTAGTGACTTATTGCATCCCTTAGTGAAGTGAAGAGTTAATAAAGAACATTAATTCAAAAGAAGGTGCAGGCAGTAGTTTTATTCTCCATGGACAAGTCTTAAAAATAGGAGATACCTAAACATATCGCTCCTTTATTGCAAACGATCTTGGCAAAATGCGATTAAAGTTTTCAAAATGTACCGATTTAAAAAAAAATTTTGCTATAACTTTGGTTCAGTTTCAGATATAATACGAGAAGGTATGAAGGAACACTTTGCTTAAGTAACTTACAATTTTTGATTGTTTTAAGATATGACTATGTTGCAATGAAGGTGCGATATGTTTATTAGGTGATAAACACATATTTTTTTTTTAATTTGTGTTGGTTTATATACCCGTGAAGTGCGGGGAAACCGAAATAAAAAAATTATGGAAACTCTATGATACTACAACATACAATTTGAAAAACACATTGTCCTCAAGATTACAAGATAGACCTAATGAAATGAAAAGGTTTGTAAGAGGTTGATGCTATTTTTTGCATGAACCTTGACATACATTTGACTGATATAGGCGTTGTTTATAAAAAAATTAGCATTCTACAACGGTGCACTTTTAACTATTTGTCCAACCTCGCTAAAAAAGTGAACGAAATTTTTCGGAAACATGGTAATTAGTAAATAAAATCAGAAATATACTTTTTGACGACTTACTAAGCGCTTTGAGTGTGTCAGAAAGTTATTTCCTAAGCCGTTCAAAAATGTTAATATACTTTTTTTAAATATTTTATCTATTTTATGAATTAACATTTTGATCTCATATCTTGGGTACCTCAATTTTTGTTTGTTTTTATTATTGTTTTATGAATTAAATTGTTATGTTTTTACTATCTTTTTATCTTGTATCTAGATCATAATAATAAGGAATTTACATATAAAACCGTAAGGTTATAATAATTCAAGTTCCTCTTTTAATCTTTAATTCATTTTTGTAGTATTTAAGCATTTATTTCACTTACATTGAAAACAAGTTCCCTTACGTTTTTTTCCTTAATTAAAAACAAATTTACTTCGTATTATTTATATGGAGCGGGATTCCGGGAAATTTAAAAAAGTTTCCCGCTTTCCCGGGAATCGAAAAACTCCGGGGGAAAAAACTCTATAAACAATGCATCAACACGGTATTGATAAAGGGTGTTTTTTTAAGCTAGATATAACTTTAAATTGTAAAAAGTAACACAAAAAATTAAATTTTGATGAAATATTTTTTTTTATCGTTTCAGTATACTCTGTCAAATCATCATGAATAGACTCACGCTTGAACAATGCTACGAAATTATTCAAATTTACTTTGAAAATCAGTCGTCGATTCGCGCAACTTATATTGGCTTAACGGGTTTGTTAATAAGCAAAATTGCCGCATATGGAGCGAGACCAATCCACAAGAGACCCTACAGACTCCATTACATCCAGAAAAATGCACCGTTTGGTGCGGTTTTCACGCTGGTGGCATCATCGGACCTTATTTCTTTAAAAATGAGGCCGGAGCTCGCGTTACGGTCAATAGAGATCGTTACCGCACCATGATCAATGATTTTTTGTTTGAAAATATGGATGACATTGATCCGGAGGAGATGTGGTTTCAACAGGATGGCGCTACGTGCCATACGGCGAACGCAACCATCGACTTATTGAAATCAAAATTTTGCGATAAGTTGATTTCGAGAAATGGACCTGTCAATTGGCCTCCAAGGTCGTGCGATTTGACACCTCTCGATTATTTGCTGTGGGGCTACGTGAAGTCACTGGTTTATGCTGATAAACCAGCAACAATTGACGCCTTGGAGGCCAGCATTGTTCGTGTTATTCGTGACATACGGCCAGCAGTGCTCGAAAAAGTGGCCCAAAATTGGACGTCCAGAATGCGCTTCGTCAAGAACAGCCGCGGTGCCCATATGCCCGAAATCATTTTCAAATGTTAATGTCACGTATTGATCTTTCGAATAAAAAAAAAATTTTGATTACAATTTAATTTTTTGTGTTATTTTTTACAATTTCAAGTTCTATCGGGCTTAAAAATTACATTCACCCCTATCGTGAATAACAAGTGAAATTTTTGTTCCCATGAAATTTTCATTCCCCTCGAAGGGCAAAAACAATCGTGAATCGCATGTGAAAAATTTTTCACGCTATCAGTTCCAGTGAATGTTAAAAAAGAAGAAAGATTAAAAAAAATTAAAAATCAATGAAATTTTTGTTCAAAATATACACTTTTATATTTTAAAGAAAAGTTAAAATAATAAAGCAAAATATTTGGTATTGGAGTGATAGTTTGATTACAACGTTAGTTTTTTCACTTTTTAAATTTTGTGTACATAGTAAAATATTTTCCAAAATTCTGCTACCACACAAATCCGCAGGCAATCGACTTGTTGTTTTGCATTTTGTTAACCAATATATCGGTTTGTGCCTTATAAACGGATCTAGCCCTTAATATTATATTTATAGGAGGAACTACTTACATACATCTTCTGTCCCCTAGCAAAAATAAAGTGAGAAAATCTAAGGGAAATGTGAACAAATTACGAGGGAAAAATCTTTTCTCGATAAGGGGGATTATTTCCCGTGAACATTTTTTCACGTTATTATTCTCATTTGAATTACCTTTTTTCATGGGAGTTTTTCATGATCGCAAATATGTGAAAAGGGGAATAATTACGAGGGAAAGATTATTCACGATAGGGGTGATTGTGAACACACGTTTAGGAAAACAGCCTTATTGTTGTTTTGTGGCAATAATGTGTTCAACGTTACCGTTGTTTAATTTTTTCGGGTACTTGTCACTTTTTTAATATGTATATAAAATCAGTTCTTAGAACTGGCATCCCAACAAGATTAACATTATTTTTAAATTGTTTTCGAAATCAAAGACAAAATTGTCGAATCATAGGCCCTTGTCAACAAATTTAAGTTATTTGAACGTAAGACAAATGATAAAACGTACCTATAAGGTCATATTTAAATGACTAGAGCGGAAAAGTTTTGGCTTAAGGTCGAAGGACTCATAAAAAAACGTGTTAATTTATTGTAAAATTTTTTGTTTTTTGTTTTACTAAAACTGAAATGAATTTAACGGCAACGCTGAATGTGTTTTGGCTTGTTATTTGTATGCATGATTTTTGGTGGTTCGCCATCCCCCAACAAACACACAACATAGCCACAGAGCCTGTTACAAAAGTCTCGTGCTATTTCTTTTGTAAAACTCGTGCAAAGCAATACCATTAATTATTTAGTATTAAAAATATTTTACCGGGTGGCTTATTAAGAGAAAAAGCATAAAAAGTAGACAGAAATACAAAAATAAGAAAGAGAAGAGAATAAGAGTGGCAAAGAGAGCATGATAAACAAAACAACTTAACTAAAACCAGCGTTCTCAGTTTTGTGGATTTGTCCCCAAACAGGGTTTTTTGTGTAATTGGGGATAAAAAAATTCTTGAAAATCCCCAGAGGTTTTTTTTTAGGAAAAAAACTCTTTTTTCGCTGGGGGTTTTTGGGAATAATATATCTTCGGTAAAATAAGGAAATAGTACTTTAGTCCATTTCTTAGTTTTGCAAGAAAGCGGTTTTAAACCTTAAAGGGCTTTTTTTTAAATATATTTTTGTTTTCAAAAAATCATCACGTCCCTTCGGTTATTGTTTTTTACTTAGTTTTTATAGCTAAACATTATTAACGTCACTGTCCAGAAGTAAACTTAAGCATTAATTTCAAATGTTATTGCACATTGAAAAAATAATAAGCAAAAAGTAATTTTGGTATTACTCCTAAAAAAAAGGTACAAAATAATTTAAACTTTGTCAATGGGTTCTTTTAAATATGGAGATTACAAAGTTGTCATTAAATCGAAATTTGCCTAATTCGGCTTAAGCACTTTTTTCGTTTTGCCACAGATATTATTATAAATGCTATTTGATCAAGATGTTGGTACATATTTGAGTCTTTTTTGGTACAAAGTTTTTTTTTTATACCACACAAAAAGAAGTTTCTTTTCGTTTCCTTAAACAAGAAAATCCAGAATTCAAAAATAATTTCATAATTTTAACTTATTTTGCTTGTATTTAGTAAAATTTTCTTTAATAAAGAAACATTTTCTCATGATAAAAAGTTCACGGTTTTTATATATGATCAAAAATGTCTTAAAACAAGAAATTCAAAAGTTGCTAGTTTTTATGGAAAATAAGAAAGATATTTCGGAGTAAAAGCTGCATTTATTTAACATTAGTCTGGTTTTTGTTGATTTTTAAATAAAATCGAATTTTTTGCATAAAGAAACAAAAGAAAAAAATATTTTCTAAATTTTTTTACAAAATACTCAAGAAAAAATTCTGCTGTCATAAGGAATTATTGAATTCCATAATTTTGCAACCCGTTCAACGTAGGACCTTTGCATAAAGACCGTTCTATATCTCGGACAGATTAATGAATGCGTTCTTGAGGAATATGCAAAAATAAATCTTGCAACAAGGTATTGTAGAGAAAAGTATATTTCAATGTTTTGTAGAAGCGATAAAGTAACCTAGTGTTAATAAAAATAAAAAAAAATAAAAGCATTTTAAACGAATACGCTAAATTACCTCATTGAGGTAATTAAGTGAATACGTTTAAATACCTCAGTGAGGTAATTAAACATATTTATTTACAAGATACCTTAACTTTTATGTCTGAAAAAAAGTTAAGAAATAGGAATTTTTGCATGTATCAGCTAAATCTCAAGAGATAGTATTACAAAACAATGGGATTTGCTGTCTTAAATTTCATCTGTAATGATTTTTAGATGTCCTGTCATATTCTAATAAAAGCGTACTCATGTATACAAAATTATGGTCAGAGAAACCGTAAATATGCCATTGCATGGTTTTTTTTTGTGAACAATGAAGGCAGAAACTATAATTTATACGTTTGAGAGCTTATCATGAATTTTGGTATCGATTTGATCGTATTGCACACATTTTTCAAGTTTTTAAAACATATTTAAATACATGTTCAGCAAATAAAAAAATTGCTTAACACTCTGGTTAACACACGAATTTACTGTGGCTTTAATTTCGACATCTACATCAATGTTCACTCTACAAAAGCCAAGGCAAGTTTTCGTTGAAGATAAATATTATTCCAAACTGTAAAGTTTTATAAATGTGCAAAAATTAAGGAAAAAGCAATAATATAAATTTGTGCTGATACAGAGAAATCTGGACGCATCGTTTAGAAAGCCGATCGAATCAGAAACACTTTTTAATGTGATCTTTTCGTCCATCTGGCTGGTTGTCTGTCCATGTAAAACGTGTGCGGAAAGTTAAAGTAGAAGTTTTAAGATAATTTGATAAAATTTAGTAAATAAATTTTAATTGTCATAAGAACGAATAATTTGTAAATTGTGAGAATTGGTCTATAATATCACACAGTCCCCATAAAAACTTTTTTCTTTATGTACATAAACCGTTTATACATGTTCGTATTAAGATTAAATTTGGCCCAAAATGGCTTACTGAAAATTAAACATGGTTGACTTGGTTCTGATTTAAACATACAGCTTTCACTCAAATATCAATCCCTAAAATATTCAAGCTATTTTCTCCTTTTCAATGTAAATATAAATAAAAATTTAGCGAACTTTCCTTTAATCCCTTTAAGACAAAATATCTCCTATATTTGGTGTATCTAGATAATATTCAGCACAAATAACTCTTTTGGGCTCACAAGAATAAAATTTATTTTAATGCAAATATTTAATTGTGGAATATTTTGCTTTTAAATAAGCCATATTTTGTTTTTTAGGCATTTTTTTGTTTTAATTTTTAGAGCATATTTTCAAATTATTAGCATGTAAACTTGGTTGCATTACTTGCTGTGTTGCTGTCAAATAGTACTAAGGCAATTAAACGAATGAAATTCAGGTGAAATTTTGTTTTGGGAATTTAATTTTGAAGGCAATTACCCGACTTGGGTAATTAAGCGTAGGGCAATTAAACTTGGATTTATGTTTGCAAAATGGAAGAAAAAAAAACGGGGATAAGCGTGAAAGGCATTTTAGCGTGGAGTAATTAACCGGGTTATACTGTAACATTAAAACTTTATTCAATTCAAGAAAAGATTTCTGCATGTAAAAATAAAATATTTTGAAAGCTATTTTTTTTTTGTTCTTTCAGTCGATACTGAACCAAACGAAATTATTTTTTCAATTGTGAAAGCTCAAATAAATGCTTTACAACACTAAAAAAATAATTTCGATTTGACTGAAAGAATTAAAAATAAAATTGATTCCGAGTTGGAAAAGTATTCGATCACGACGGCCAGAATTAGCCCCCAGGCTTTTCTTGCTATTTTGTAAAATATTTAGCAACGAAAACTTGATTTAAGTAACTATTTATATAATTAAAATGATTTTTTTTTGCTGTATTTGACTGAATTGTTGTGCGCGTAATAACTTTTTGCTTAAACCAAGCAAAATTTTCTTGGTTCAAGCCATATTTTCTGGTGATTTAGTAAACAATTCATTCTGTGCAAGACGCAGGTGGAATGAAGTATGAGTTATTAAAAGCTTTTCTTTAAATAAATACACACTTAAAAAATAATTCAGTTTGCTCTCACAAATTTATTCCATCTTCTAAATTAATGTTAACACTTTTTAATACAAACAACATGTAAAACAAAATTGCATTGCCTGATGATTTAGAAGATTTGGATTCTGAAGTTTTGGAAATGATAAAGATTTAGGCTTAATTATTTTTTTGTTCGTTTTTTTACGTTACTAGAACTCAAACTACAAAACAAATTAGTTTAAATAATTCACAAATGAATTTTATATTATATAGGTAAATAAATGTGAGCATATGTTTCCTTTGACAAAATTTTTTATTTTTAAGGATCTTCTGGGATTTTTGGGGAAAAGCATAAAGCTCTTTTGGGGAAAAATCGCAAATTGGGGATAAGGTATAAAATAAAACTGGGAACCCTGATTGAAATTAGTAAAATACCTAGAAAATTGATGACTGACATATTCTCAGTGTTGCCAGATGGTAGATTTCATTTAGTGCTTTAACGCCAAAGTTATGCTAATACTTCTACAGAAGCAAAAGAAAATGCTAAATTATTGCAGTAACAAATATGTATCGCTAATAGATAGATAAAAATACCATACATATCAATACTATAAATTTCAATTAAAAAGTAAGCAAGAAATAAATATGCAAATAGATAATTAATTAAAATTTTTACTATTATATAATTAAATTTTTGTTTTTCGAATGGAAGGTTAATACCAAAGAATACATAATATGTTGAATAATTTGATTTTTCTATTAATAACAAAATCTAATTTTCTATAAAATAAAAATCCAACGTAACTTTAGCAGCTGAATTTTAATTATATATTCGTTTTTTTAAGATTAATTCTTGCTTTTCACCTATTAAAAGAATTATCGGATTTATGCAAATTATCATAAATAAGGCCGAGTCACATAGAATCCGTAGTACTTGTAACAACTGAGGAAGGGCACACAATAAATACTTTGATGACGGATATTAAATCAAGACCAATTATTTATTTTAGTTTAATTTTTTTTACTTGCTGACACAACACAAATAATTATATTAGAACAAATAAGTGACAAGCTTAGGGCTTTCAAAAACGCAACGTACGTTAATAGTTGCCCAACTTTAGTACATTGTGTTAAAAGAAAAGTAAGAAAAGGCAAAGCTCACAAGAAAACAATAAACTTAGATTCCAGTTGAAAAATTGTCGTATAAAATAAAGATGTATTAACCAAACCACACATGAATGTTAAAAATATATAAAGAAGGGTCTAAACGACTTAGATGACGAATTTTTACATGGTGTCAATTACACAAGGAAATAAGGTTTTTGTTGATGAAGAAATGAAGGCACTTATCTATATACATAATAAAAATGAAATGTTGAGTGTTGCTAATCGCATAACTTGAGAACGGCTTGACCGATTTGGACGATTTTTTCTTTAAAATGATCGCCATGGTTCAACTTAGGTTTGTACGGAGAGAAAATTTTGCACCGCCCACTTTTTCCGATTTACCTAAAATCAGAAAACGGTTCCATCGATTTGACTAATTTTTCTTTCAAATGTTTGTATTAATCCATTTTAAGTTTTCATCGAAAGAAAAATTTACCACGCCTACTTTTTCTATTAAGCGCATAACTTGAGAACGGCTGGACCGATTTGGACGATTTTTTCTTTCTAATGATCATCATGGTCCAACTTGGGTTTTTACGAAAAGAAAATATTGCCTCGCCCACTTTAACGCCTACTTTTTTCGATTTACCTAAAATCAGAAAACGGCTCCATCGATCATTAGTAATCAGGTACCGAGCGAAGCCAGCTAGTACTATATAAATTGGAATAACTTGAAAACAGTTCACCATATTCTGTAAAATAAAAATATTAAAACTTGTCAACAAAATTACCTTTAAGCCGTGCTTACATTGGTTTTAAATTCGCCCAGTAGTTTCAGAGATACATAAAAAAAAATTGGTAAAACAATGCGACAAAAACCACAGTTTTGGTCTAAAAACATTTAGTTAAACATATTTGGAATGAAATGAGCTTTCAGCGTTGTGCTGAAAATCTAAAACGCAGACCACAAGAATTTAATAAGACGTTTTTTAATAAGTAAGATACATACAACTATTTCTCTATTAAACAGAATTTTATAACAAAACTTATAAAAGTGCATTAAAGACAACTTCCAAACTCTTGCGATTTACGTTTTCGATTTCCAGCACACCACTGTTTATTTCATTAAAATTGGTGCACAACTTTTGATTTTGTTTACAATTTACTGAGAAATCTGAATTGATAAAAATCGCGATTTATATACAAAAATTAAATTTTTTAATATGCGTGTGTGTTTTCTGCTGTTCACCTTCACCTAATTGTGAATAAAAGCGAAAAGCGTTCATCAAATTTTATGATCTATGTATAATTTTGTTCACAAAAATACAAAATTTTAATTTTTTTTTAGATAGCACCAAAAAAGGAGAAAAATATGCTTTCACAGAACTAAGCATTACTCATTAAATTTTTACTCGATTTTTATGCACATGCATGTTTTAGAGAGCTACTTTAACATGATTTTTCATAAAACTTTTATAACAAAAGCACAATTGGCTACTAGCCGATCAACTTTGAGCGTGAAGAAAAAAAAATTTTTTTTTTTAACTTTAACTATCATACAGTTATGATTTTTTTTAACCTAAATTTAGATTAGTACCTGCAACTTAAAAATGAGAGCTGATGGAGAAAAATGGAGATAAGATTTGAAATCAGCGACCTCAAATTAGTAAAAATAAAATGCAATAAAGTTTTAATCAACACAAAAAAGGTTACATTTTGTTCCATTGTGTTACCCAAAAGGGAGTTTTCTGCAAAAATTGGATTATATCTTATTAAATTAATAATTCAACACTTGTACCTACTAATGGAAAATAGTTTCTGTTGCAACCGAAAGCTGCCTAATTTTTGAAAACCCGCCAAGAAATGTTACCAAAAAATAACTTTGCATGACCCAAAACTGCAAAAGTTAAAAAAATTATTAAAAAAAACCGTAAAGACCTTATACCTATATGTATGTATAAACTCAGAAAGTGGCAACGCTGCTACTACTAATACCTACTCCGCATACGTAGAAATGTCTCTACTTACTACTATTTTTTATTTTTTTTTTTTTTTTATTTTATTAGTTTTATTTCTGTTTATAGGTATTTATTAATAAATTATTAATGAAATTTAAAACACGCAAACTTAAAAAATTTAAATATGTAGAGATTTTACTTTGTAGAAAATAAAATTTTAGTTTAGAAAATAAACGTTTTCTTTGTTTAAATTTTATTATTGTTTAAGCAGTTCAAGTTTATTAAAAAAAAATCAATAAAATTGTAAAGAAAAGAAATAACTACTTCAAATAGCTACATCACAATTTGTCGTAGGTATCAAACATACAGACACAAATAAATTTCATTGGTAGTTTCAATTAAAGTAAGATTTGTTTGTTTGTGATTTTCATAATTTTTTGTTTTTATTATTTATTTTTTAGATTAAATTTAGCAAAAAAAAAAAAACTATAAAAAAAGCACAAAGCATCACATCATCATTAACATTAACCCTAAAAAGATAATCATAATTTGACATACATACGTTAAAGATAATCATGCGTAACACCGACGCATTGTTATATTTTTGATTAATGTGGATTATATTTTTACATATAATTCAAATAAAAAATACCGGAATTTAAAATCTGTTTATACCTATGTACAGTTGCGAAAAATAAAACAGCAATTTTATGTATGTATAGGGCGATTCTATTCTAGACAACTTTTAACATCAAAACACACTATTTGATACTTTTTTGATGCCAATTTAAAGTAAAATACATATCTATATTTTTATTATAATATATTTTTTTTAGACGTAAGCTTAAATAAAAATTTGTTGTGCACTTCGAAGCATTAAGATTCATAGGTTTGGCGCGAACATAAAATTCATTGCATGTTGCACCCGTCACACGGTGCTTTGTCCCATAGACAAAAATCAAAAAAAAATTTTAGTCTCAAAATGTGATAAAAGATATATTGATCGATAGATAACAACACAACTCATAAAAATTTTTTGGAATTGATTTCGTGTGACTCTCCTAGACTCCGTCAGAGGTCGCTAAATTCAGTCAAATTTAAGAAAGAATTAATGAATAAAAAAAAATTAATTGAATTGCTTCAAGAAAATAACTCTCAAAAATTCATTTTTTTAAAAAAGAGTTTAATGTTATTTTTTTGTGATCCTTGGTATGTTCAAAATTTGGCAATAATACAGTTTTTATTAAAAATATTAACTTAAGTTAGTTTTTATCGCTCAAAAAAAAATATATTTTTTTCAAAAAAATCCAAAAATTACAAAACTTTTTTTGAACTTTAAAAAAAATCATATAAAATCAGACATTTTTTTATTTCGTTTTTTCTTAGCAAATAGTGTTCTTAAAAGGACCGTAAAAAGATTAGTGCCGGTTTTTGACCGCAACTTAACAAAAAATGCACTTTAAATAGGTCTAATTTCACAAATTTCTTTAAAGTTTTTTTATTATAGAGCTAAAATGTTTAAGTAAAGTTACAAGCTATATGAAAAAACATTTAAAAAAGAAATACTGAGAAAATATTAAAGTCAAATTGTGCACCATACCCCTTAATCAGAGTGCGCTACAATTATGTAATTTTCAGCAGGATAAAGTAATACGTTATATGCACACCTATTTTTGTGGTAGATCAATCCCAATAATTGTTTAAGTTTATAAACAAACAAAAATTGTAAAAAATTACAAATATTTCTTTTTTTTTAAACTTAGGGCCTATTTCACCAACAATATTTATATATCAATTTATGTTTAAAATTTGTTTTTCATGTAAAAAAAAAAAAAATTATATGAAAAAATTTATTTTAATATTAGTTGATATTTATGCAAATAAATGTATTTTCAAAAATTTTTTATTATAAATTTATTCATATGGAATTTTTTTTATCCCAGGATGTTTGTCAGAAGAAGCACTAGAAGCCAACCATAAAAACTTACGAAGAGTGCGGTTATCTCATACAAGAAAAACTTCACGAGAAGATACAAATAAAGATTTGATGACGTATATGTTATTGCATTCGGATCCCGCGTTATCTACAAACAGGAACATAAAGACTAAACATAAATTTGTATCAGCCGATATTGAGAAATATATACAGAAGGAAAATGTTGATTTGGAAGATGGGGTAGTTGAGCAGGACGAGTTAAGTTCCTCGTTGTGCGAAATTTGGTCTTCGGAAGACTCTAGTAGTTATGATGATACATAATTAAAATGTGTAAAAACTAAATTTAACAACATCTGTTATTGTGTAACTAAAATTGAAAAAAACAATAAAAATATCGCATTTTTTCACATTTATTTAACCTACATAAGCATATTATTTGAGTATTATTTGGTTTTATTTATTTTTATTAAAAGAAAAATCCACCACTTATTGACGATAAAAGGTTTATAAATAAAGCCAAATAATGGCACTAATATATGTTTTCATATTTTACAATTTAGTCATATACGGAGCTTAAGATATCTAAACAATATTCGGGAGAAAGAACTTTTAAACGAATCTTAACCTCATAACGTAATTTTGTTCTGGCGGGTCCATGATTGCCCATGGGTCCCAAATAGATTACACTCTACGAAATTTGTTTTTAAATACTATACTATAGGGTACCACATGGTCGGGTTTGACTGATTATACTTTCTTACTTGTTATTTTTGCAAGAGCATTTAAAGCGTTTTTAACTCATTTTTCATTTAATGATGTTTTTGTATTTTTCACATTAATAATCCGATTCTACCAAAATTCGGCACACATATATCTCTAACAAATATCAATTTCCATACCAAATTTTATTACGATTGGATAATTTTTGTAGGTACTATAGCATTTTTAAGAAAAAGGATATATGGCAGGACCTTGAGTCCTTGTTCAGATTTAAGTGAAAATTTGCACACACGTTGCTAGTTGTGTGTGTATTAGCATGCCCATTTTTTTGTAGTTTTGTGGGCATTATTGAAGCTAAAATTACATTTTTCCATTTCAGAACACATGGGAGGTAGGCGTGTCCTTGGACCGATTTGTCCAAAAATTCATATTTTTCTTAACTAAGCTATTTTATGCTAGTGTACCAAATTTCAAAAATTTCTGGCAACTCATTCTATTTATGTCCCTTCGTTATATGGGGACAAAGCACTGTGCGTCATGGCTTAAAGTGCAAATTTCTTATTATTGGATTATATTTCTCTACGATGTTTGATTTGATAATCATCGTCTGATATCTCATCTTTCATAATAAAAAAGAATAATACCAAGGTCTATCCAATAGGTCTGCGCAAGAAGACAGATGTTTATTTTGTTTATTCCTCAACGATGTCAAAAGTTGTTTACATGTTCCTTATACATACATGTACATTTTTGTTTACGTTTTTGGTTTTTGCCACACATACATGAACACAAAACACATTTTTCCTTTTGTTTTCCGTATGTAGTAGTAAGATTTGACAACAGCGAGGAATTTTACACAAACAAAATGCCTGTTGGTTTTTGTGTTGTTTTATTGTTGTAGAGGTAAGCAGACCTATTGGATAGGCCTTGAATAATACAATAAAAGTTTAAAAATTAACAGTTTTGTGTTTTTGTGGTATGATCTTATGAAAGTTGGCCAATTTGGTTGCACCCGTCATGCACTTTAAAGCTCTCTCGTGACTATTTGATCGTTTCATATAAATTCTTTTAAATAGATAACAATAGTATATAAAAAAATGTTACCCCTTCTAGAAATAACTTAATTGCAAATGTGTTTCTTTCTATTAGTAAAAGACGTTTAAAGCGTCTAAATGAGCACCCGTCAGAATAGAATCGCCTATAGGTATTAAAATTGTAGGCAGACATATTGTCTACATCCAGAATAATCAAAGAACACAGTTTTAGACTTATCAGTCCAAAAATAGTCCGCCATTTGCTTGCATTCCAGTCTTCCAAACTCCAAACGGTTTGCAAAATGTGTTTTTTAAGCAGCGGCCTTTTCCTTGGATCTTGAGCAAACAAATTGGCATTAAGAAGTAGTCTTCTAATCGTCATATCGCTAACTTGTAAATTTGAATGGATTACATTTATCAATAATCAGGATATTTCGATATTTTTCCACCTCTACTTTCAACTTTTTCTTTATATTTTACTGCATTAGATATCATTTTGACAGAGCATGAGAGAAACCTTTGAATATCTAAATAAGATATTCCCTCTTTTCTCAACAGTTAAATTAATTTTCTTTGCTCAAAAGTCCAATTTTTCGCGCGATCAACGAAGTCAAAAATTATCAAGAAAAAATATTACAGTTTAATATTAAACATTGTCGGCTTAATATGCAAACCTGCTAAATCCATTTTTTAAGTAAATTGAGATTTTGATACCGTGTGCTAGAGTGGTACGCCTCGTCGACCCTACATGCTAATCGACATTTTTAACATGAAAATTTTATTATTTTCTTCAATTTGAGTCTTGGAGTGTGTAAAACCTAGGGATTGCTGTTCGGGTTTAACCGAAATCGAAACCGCGGTTTTAATGCCTAAAAACCTACACCGAAAACCGAATAAAAAGCCTCGGTTTAAGCTTTTACTTTAAATATGTATATATTTATGCTAAAAAATTTGCAAACTATACATAATACTCGAACTTCATGTAAAAAAAATTTATACATAACAGCCTGGAACAATGGCAAGGTATTTCCAAATTCTTTAAACTTAAAATAAGTACTACGAAGAACAGAAGTTTCTTTTTTAATAAAAGTACCTGAATTGATAATATATGTATGTAGTTTTACTTGAATATTTTCAAAACCGACAACCGAACCGAAACCGACCGGTTTTAATCATTTTAAAACCGAAACCGCGGTTTCGCATTTTTACGATGCCAATACCTACGCAACGGCTGAGATGTCTAAAGTGCACAGCGACGAATAAGAGTTAATAAGTATTAAATAACAATATTTCAAAATTGCATGCGTAAATTTAACGCAGATTATCTTTCTAGGGTTAAAATCATCAGAGTCAATGGGCAAACTACATACAACGATTGAATTTCTTTTTACGTTAAAAAATTATATCCGGTTTTTACTAAATTAACGGTAATTTACTTTAGGACTGGCTGTCTGTCACTTGCTTGTTTGTATTTTTCGTTACGGTTTTTGTTGCTGATGCTGCTGTCATATTTTTTTATTAATAAATTTTTTCACCGCCGTTTTTTTTTTTTTGTTAACCTAGATTTTTCTTGCAGTTATTTATGCATGATTTTTTTGTGCAAATATGAATAAAAATAGAAGTGAAGTACATATGTATATTCAATTTAACTTCTTTCTTCCTTTTTTTTACTAATTGAGTGTGTTGTAATATTTGCCAATAAAAAAAATCCTTGAAATTTTCATTGATGATTATGTTGCTCTTAAAATTTTGGCAATTCTCTTTAGAAAGTAGTAAGACACAGGGATGGAAAATGGTGTTTTCATATTTGTGTTTTTAAAGGAAAATTAACTTTTGCTCCAAAAAATGGAATAAACAGATTTTTTCGCTTCACTTTTAAAAATATCCAGAAATTAATCTTATTGTTCATCAGGAAAACTTACAATTACATACATACACATAGATACCTATCGCGAATAAAAAGTTAACAGTTTTTTTTTTGCTTTCCCCCATACATTATTTAGTGAAAGGGTAACAATTTCGGAGATAAGGGTGACTATGTTTTTTAGTTCTATTGTATCAAGTAGGGTCTATATTAAGAATTTATTTCCTTATCCTTGCAATATCACAAACTTCTATATAAATTTGTTATTTTTTACACGTTATATCTGTGGCTTGGTGCTAAAAGGGCCAATGTCAATATTTTGTTGTTTAAGTTAATCGTTGCATAAGGTGTCTTTCATTACTCGCTTTTATTTTGCTTAAACAGTCAAGTTCTAATTTAACCCAGAACAGCTTCATAAAGGCTTTGCTGGACAATTTCACTAAGAACTCTTCTATAAAAAAAACTTTAATTTCAATTTTCTCAAAAGTTAATACTTTGAAATTAGCCCTTTTAGCACCAAGCCACAGATATTTAGTTGTGTTTATATGCATAATACGTTGCTAGTTATTTATTTTATAGTCTGTTGTTCTAGATTTTAAAATATTTACAACAGCTGTTTTGTTTGTAAACAATAACTAACCATTTTTTAATTTTAGATACAATTTATCTGATGATTTTAGACTAAAAATGTAATAGAAAACACACAAAACACAAAGAAAACATATTTTTTTTAAACAATAGCATTATTTTTATTTACATTAGAAGTAGCATTTGTATTTAGGGGAAAAAATTACGGAAATTATATTTTTGAAAATTTTTAGACTAGAAATTTTGGACTTAAATTTAAGTTTTTGTAGCATAAAGTGGCACTATCTAACTAAAAATGTGGACAAAAATTAAGGAATTTTTTTCGACAATTGAAAATGACAGTGCATCTTGCGGAAGATTGAGGAGCCCAACATTTTATTCATTTATAGACAGGGTTTTGTTTTCAACACCATTTGAAAATGTCTCAAAGTTTAACCACCTTATCAGAAATAAGTATAAGTATAAAGAAAGTTAAACGTATACTTTCAGAAAACTTTAGTTTTTACATTAAGTACGTTTAATTTTATCAACAATGGCTTTATTTATTTATTCATTTATCTACGTAATATTAAGCCATTTAGGCCAAAAATCAATAATACAAGTGATAAATGCTTAAGCTACATATGTAGATATAATATTCATTAATCAGTTATTATAATTCATAATTAAAACTAACAAAATGAAAATTAAAAATAATATACATACTATCACTTTAGATTAAGACTCCCCAGCCACATTAATAATATAAATATCATAATTATCATCCATCAGAAGCTAATCAAGATTATTAAGGAAGTCTAAAATTTTAACACGGAAAACATTATTTGAATAGGAAAAAATTCGTAACGAAAATGGTACAAAGTTCCAAAGCCTATCAATCCGAACAATTAAAGATTTTTCGAAACAGGATGTTGAGATTCTTGGCATACGAATTAAGGGATTCCTAGAAGAACGCATAAACTCAAAGGAGTTTAATCATTCAGGTGGTTTACCATTTTTGATAATTTTATAAATATTCCGACATTTAATAAAGTTATTAAAAGTACACCCAAGAAAACTAAAAGCAAAATTAGATATATGTTCATAGCGTCTAACATTATAAACAAAACGAACTATTAGATTGAAAATACGCCTGATCATCCTCAAACGTATAGAACCAGTACCTGAGTAAACCTCAAGGCCACATAAGATATTATAAAACATCAAAGCATGTGCCAAGTTATACTTAATTCGTAGAGGCAAGTATAAATTAGTAGAAATAATTCTACGCAATATACCATACATTTTACCATAAACCATATTTATATGGGGATCAAAAGAAAGTTTACTATCAAATACACACCTAGACACTTAATATGGTCTACCAAAGAAATATGAGTATTGCTCAAAACTATATTAATGTCAGGATAAAAACGACTGGTTGGTCCAAACATCATTGCTTAAGACTTACTAGGACTAATAGATAACGAACTGAATGAAGTCCATTCACGTACCCGATCTAAGCAAAAATTTATATTATTCTGTAAAAAAAATTAAAAGTTTATTAAATTTAAATATCACCCCAATAAAATATTCGACATCAGCGTTCCAAATAACAAAAAAAAAAAAACAACTACATAATTTTTACAAAAGTATTTTTTTTTTGAAATTTGTAAGCCTGTGTTATTAATATTTTTGAAATCGTTTTTGAACCGCTTATTTTAATATGTTTTATAAAACATAATACTAAAACCGTCAGGTAGTACATTTTGTGGAATAAACTTACGGTGTCAATACTGGACAGACTATTGCAGAACTCGGGTCTGTTAGAAATATCTTTTGAAGCATGTAAGTAACAAAAATATAGGGAATAAAAAAAAGTAATTTTACTTTTTAGAGTATTAAGCTTTGTTCACAATGTGAGCAATATAATCGTTTTTTCTTCTATCTTATTTCTTCCCAAAGTATTTCATATACATATTTTCGTTTCATTTTTCAAACAAAAATGTAACTAAAGTTTTCTTAAAAAGTTGAGTCTACTTCTACTTCAGCAACAATCTGTATGAAATTGTTTTAACGTTTGAATATAATAATTTTATTTTTTTTTTGAATAAAAATTTTTACAAAATTATAACAAATACGTTATATTGTTCAGGGCAAAATTTGCAAACGGTTTCTTTATTTAAAATGTGTGTGGTCGCAAAAAAAATTGTTGCTCTATTATGAACACTAGTGAAAATGTTGCTGCCTATTGTGAACGAAGCTTTAATAGAAAGAAAAAATATATTTTTATTATTTTGCTAAACTAAATTTAGGGGGTTACTTTGTAAACCGTTCGTCTACCTTGCGTTTAAAAATTTTTAATATTAAATTTTTTGAATTTTCAAATATTTGTATGAAAATATTTTTAAATTGAAACAACACCACCTTTCCAGAATGTACTAATAAAGTGACCTCACAAGCGCAGCTGTTTGCAGTGATTTTCTTCGTGTATGACGTTTGTCTTCATGTTTTTTGTTCATGTTATTTACTTTTTTTAAAAAGGCATTTTGACATTTGCCGTCTCAATTCTAGCAACAAAATGCCTGTTGTTTTTTCTATTGTTGCATTGTTGTAGTACTGAGGTCACTTTGTTAATCCATTTTGCACCTTACTTTTTTTTTTTAATGTGCGTTAAAGATCGAAGTATGTATATTTTAAACGCACATTAAATAAACAAATTAAGTTCTACCTATCAAATTAAAATAAATAAATTAAAAAAAAAAATTGATGAAATTTTAAAGAATTTTCCCGCTAAAACTACCTACGATTTGTAAAAAGTTATAAAATATATATGTGAGTTAGTTTTTTAACTTACAAAAAGCTTTACATATTATTAAGGATAAAAAACGTTTGGTCAAATTATAAAAATTATTATAAAATTTCAGTATGTACAACCGACACTTTCAAATAAGAAATAAAAAAAGTTTCGTTGACCCATTATGAACACTTTTTTTAATCTTTAAGATTTCCGTGAAAAGCTAAATTCCGCCTTTCTGTACTCAAGATTTAATTAGTCACGAATAGACAGGAACGGACAAAAAAATAGAATTGTTTAAAAGTTTTTGTGGTGAAACTTAAACGCCTGTTATAGAGTTGTTTTGAAAAACAGTAGATGACGCCACTAGCGTTGGCTTTTATATTTTTTAAAAAATATTAATGTAATACAAATTTGGTTTCTTTTCGCTGTAAGTTCGTTACATTCATATTTATTGTATTATTAAATGTTGATGGTTTTATTTTGTATTAATAGACGAATGCTCCTTATAGGATCGTCGGGAACATATATATATATATAATAGACGAATCCCCTGAAGAAGTGAACATAAAATTCACGAAACGAAGGGAAAAATTATATAAAAAATTTGCATTTTTATTTTCACAAATGGAATTAGGCCTAACCAGCTAAATATATAAATATAAACAAAAGAAAGTGCCCAAAAATAAAGAAAAACAAATAGAAATTGGGTAATTTTATTTATATAGCTATAGGTCAGTCGCCTAATCCATGTTTTGTTATCGCTACCAACCAAATCAATTTTAGATTGGCCCGACAATAACACCACTCGCAATTTTTTCATGAGCATGGAGTTTTCAGAATACAGATCTGTTTTTACAAAAAATATTTTCTTGAATAAGTATCTCCCTAAAAAATCTTTTTCTTCTAACCTGTGTCTCACAGTCCTAGCAGCAATTTTAATCTTACTTTTAATAGCTGCAGCGGTTTTAAAAGGATCTCTTCTGAAGAACAGCTTGATATAAATTGTATCATCATTTACAGAAATCTAACGTGGCCTCATAAAAATTGACTAAAGGCCGCGTTACTCTCACCTAAACGTTGCGGATGAGCTGTTCCGTTTTCCTTTCCAAGCTTGTGTATAAATAGTTTAACGTTGCGTTTCGGATAAACCTGATAAAATTAAAATTCTTTCGGTTTTTTACGTACCAGCTCTTTAACAATTTTATGTTTGTTTACGTTTATTGATAAAGCGAACAGTCCATCGACGTATAAGAACGAGTTTTTTTTTATATTTTAATACAAAACACAATAAAAGCTAAAATTTATAAATTTTGACAAATTTGTAGTTTCCTTTTTAACACATTTTTATATGTTTAAGTATTTTAAGTATGTAACTATCAACCATTGAAGTCAACCTCAACGTTTAAGTGTACGCAAGTATCGAGGTCTTTGTTTTTATACCCCACCACAAAAGATGAGAGGATATCATGTGTTGCACTAAAAAATAATGGTCTCAGACCCACCTTTTAGTAAAACTTACGATTGTACGCAAAGTACAATCAATTTGAATGTATAGGTTTCAATTGTCATAAGAACAAAGCCTATTAAAAATGGTGAGAATCGGTTCATAATTACATATGCATCTTGTTATGTTGGTATTTAGATTATATTTAGGTTAAGTTCCTTTTTTACTGCAATATAAATCATATTGGATTTTTTTTGAATCAGGCCATAGCTCCCATACAAATACTTTTGATTTGCTTGCACTATAAATAATGATACATTCTCTGGGAAAGCATAAAAGCTATTAAGTTTACACAATACATACAAAGAAAAGCATAGCGAACAATTCTGCATCACTAACTCCAAAGTTTTTTTTTAGTTATGACAACGTTGCAGTAAATGAGCTATATGTAGATGATGATATCATAAAACCGTGCTATTTTGAAAATGTAACAAGCGGGCACACGGCGGGTTAACCTAATTCGAGTGCGCTGAATCAAACCGTTTTTTAGGAAAACTCTTGTTTTAAAAATAATTAAGAATGAAAATGATCGGTCAAAGTATCTTAAATAACGCAATTTATTCAGTTTTCTACCATTTATTATTTACATTGAAAAAGTTTTTCTAACCATTCTAACTGATTATGTTTTTTGGCATGCTAAATATATGCTCAGTTTTCTCCCATCATCTAACATTTATTAGATAAAGGTACATTCGTATTTTTCGCTGTATACCTACTTCGCTTTCAGCTGCCATCCAGAGTCAAAGGTCAACTTTAACTAGTTTTTTATCAGCCCTACAAGAAGAGAATCAGCGAGTTGTCACTTTTTTCACGTTGGTGTTAAGAAAATGATAGAATGAAATGACCGAAATCAAATTTTCTGTCATTTCATTCTATCATTTTCTTAACACCAACGTGAAAAAAGTGACAACTCGCTCATTCTCTTCTTGTAGGGAGGCTACAACAGTTCGTTGTTTTTATCACTTTATTGAACGTATGAGACGTGCGTATGTACGCACGTTATTTAAGATGACAGTTTTTGAAAAATGATAAGTACCTTTCTGAAGGAACCAAAGTAGATATTTTATTGCAACTTAGATAATTTTATAAATGCGATTTGATTCTCAACCCAAAGGTAATCAATTTAGCGGATTTATCCTCTAGATTGCATTGGATTTGCATTTTTTTTTTACATTACAAAAATATTTGACATTTCAGTCCCTATGTAAACATGTACAAATTTCGACTTAAAGGACTTTAATTAGCAGTAAAAAAGCACAGCTAAGCAATCCATACCACCTGCCATTCTTGTGAGTTGTATTCGTTGCTGTAATTCAGCGCGCATTATTAATAGCTTGCGGCAAAAAACTGTTTGTGTATAGCTGCTGTTACATGTTTTCATAGCTGTATTTTAAATAATAACAATATCGATATTGATATTTTTCCTATCGATATTTTAGAAATGTTAAGATTATCGATAATATCGATAGTTTCTCAGCACTTCTATACACTGTAAACGCAGACTGACATTTACAGAACGGAAATTTCTTAGCTTTTACACATCATCCATTGAGCAGTGGGAAAATTGACAAGCCCACTGTCATAGGCATATAACAAAAAATACTTTTAATAACATTATTTTTAAAATTTCGAAAATTGCATGTGCACTATTATAAAACTATTTTATTGTCCGTAACTGCATGTAAGTTTGATACTATTAATTAGTCTTATAAATATGTAAATGAATTCATTAAACACCTATGTAGATAACTTAAAAAATCTAATTTAAGTTATTGAAAGGCTATACAACTGTGAGAACTTTTACATTTAAATTATAGTCAATTTCTTTAAGTTTTGACTTCCATTGGAAAAAAAGGCTGAAGTGCACTTTACGGGGCGTACGAAAAAAAAATATAAAAAATATGCCACCCGATCCAGAATTAAAAAAAAAAAAATACCAAAATTAATATTTAAGGGGGCTGAGGCCCGTGGGGACCCCTGGGTCCAAAAAACCGCCCCGCCCACTGAATGGTATGTGTGGGTACTCAAATTAAAGGTAATTGTGCAACAAAAATGAAAATAATAAAATTTTGGGTGGGCGGCACTTCAAGGGCCCTCTGGGGCAAAAAAAGTTTCACCCCATAACACTTATGTATATCTGTGTGGGTACTCAAATTAAAGGTAATTTGCTCACGATTGCCAATATGTATTTTGTTTTTGTATTCGTTTAATATTTTCCACTCTAGGTTAATTTATGTATCTTTTATAGGTATGCAGAGAAGTTTTAGTTAGCGAAGCCGGTCTTTGTTATACCATAGAGGAGAAAATCCTTTTGCCCGGCCGAAGGCCGGCTTTGCAGAGAAGCTTTAGTAAGCGAAGCCGGTCTTTGTTATACCATAGAGGAGAAAATCCTTGCGTCCGGCCGAAGGCCGGCTATACAGAGAAGCTTTAGTTAGCGAAGCCGGTCTCTGTTATACCATAGAGGAGAAAATCCTTGCGCCCGGCCGAAGGCCGGCTATACAGAAAAGCTTTAGTTAGCGAAGCCGGTCTTTGTTATACCATAGAGGAGAAAATCCTTGCGCCCGGCCGAAGGCCGGCTATACAGAAAAGCTTTAGTTACAAAAAAATAAAAAAATCCCGCGATTTTTATACCACATTAAAAAAGCCAAATAAAAACAAAATATTTACAATCGTTAGCAAAATACCTTTCATTCGAGTACCCACACATAGTTATAAGGGTGGGAGGGGCAATTTTTTTACCCCCCAGAGGGACCCAGAAGTCCCGCTCGACCTAAATTTTATTAATTTCGTATTTTTTACACAATTACCTTTAATTTGAGTACCCACACATACCACTAAGTGGGCGGGCCGCTTTTTTTGATCCATGGGGTCCCAGGGGCCTCAGCCCCCTTAAATTTTAATTTTGGTTTTTTTCTTTTTTTATTCCACAGGGGGTGCAATTTTTTTTTTTTTTTTTTTTCGTACGCCCCGTAAAGTGCACTTTTGCCAAAAAAAATATTTAAAATTATAGTTTTTTGTAAAATAAACTATTCATCAAAAAAGCATTGAAAATTAGTAAACAAATGAATTTTTCCGAAATTGCAATTTTTATCCTTTTCCCTTAAATATTTTCCCATGCTTTGGCAGTCCTGTAGAATCAATAAAAACTTAAATTTTTTGCAACATTAGTTTTCCAATTGGTCTTTTCTCCCACTCTCTCTGTTTCATTTTCTCTTGAAAACACTCTTATTTTTGTTTTATTTATATTTTTTTTATTTTTGCTATTAATTTCCCCTACAATTTTTCTGAACGAAGTTATTTCTTTTATCTTTGTGAAAAAAAATCACATTTTTTTTATTCATTTTATTGTGTTTAGTTTAGAAATTTGCACTTTTATTTGTTGAAATTATGCTGTATTAACACTCAATTGATTGCATTTTCAATAATATTTACTTTGCAAATATATTTTTCATTAAAACATTTAAAAAACGCGTTTTTCACTTTAATTTTATCCAACTTAAAAACAATTTTATGTAAATCTTTTTCCTCTTTTGACCAACTTTCTCCCGCTGTCATTTGCGCTTCTACACGGCTTGTTAACGACTGAATTTTTTCTCCTTCAATTTCATCGGCTTTTATCACGGCGAATTTATTAGAAGGTGATGCCAACTCTACAACAACATCAACAACTTTAAAAGCAGGTATTGTCAATTAAAATGTGTTATAAGTATATTAAAAAATTTGTTAAAAATGCATTACGAACACGCTTTTTCACATGAAAAATTTGGCCTTTAAACAAATATTTCATTTTTAACATAAAAATTGTAGTTTCTTAAAATATTTAACACCTTTAAACCTTAAAAAAAAACCGGATGTGTGCTTGACACCACCTTTTAATAAGTTTGCCATGGCGTAGTTGCTAAAAACTGTAGGACCGGAGTTGAATTTTTTTAAATAGTAGTAGAAAGAAAGGAGAGTGTTGGTGCTACCAGTTGTTTGAAGTCTGTCACATTAATCCCTACGGGAAACTTTTTTAAGTGTTCTTTTTCGCCTGCTTGGCTTATTCAAACAAAAACGACGGTAGAATGAATTCGTCTAATTGCCAATCATTCATCAAGCTTATATCTTAAAGTGGCGAACACGTACATATTTTAGAACATAAATTAAAAAATATGCTGAAGTCAAAAAGATGAGCGCTAAAACTAAAAAATATTAAATGTTTACATACTTTACATACAGTTTTATTTATTTGTAGTGTCTTAAAAATATCTAATTAAGTTTTTTCCTAACTTTTTACGTTTTTTGATTGTTTTAGAATTAAAAAAAAACTCGGAAATAAATGGCAATTGAAATTGATTACTTGTTTAGACAAATGTTCAGCAATGTCGTTCTTGGGTTCGCCATAAAATTGAACAGCTGCCACGGCACAGGGGTTGTTATGGATTATTATTTATTATTATAAAAATGTTTTCCCAACGTATTTTTGCTAAAAAAAATTTTACAGAAAAAAATTTAGGTGGATTTTTAAATTATAGTGAACTTGCATTTTTTCACGGGCATGGAAATATTTTAAGCATAAGTTAATTACAAAATTTGTAAAAAAATTACATGTTTATATTTTTAAAAGATTTCAAAACTAATCCCCTGGAGTATACCATGGAGTAGTTTCGAAACTAATCCACTGGGAATATGTATGAACATGGAGTAGATTTAAGACTACTCCATTATAATGCTGGGTCGTATGGTCCACCCCTAGAACATCGTAATGTTAATCAGACCATGTTTTTCAATACATTTCAGTTACCTTTGGACAGGCCCTAGTCGCTAATGGGCTATAACTAACATGCTTTTATGGACTATATAAAATTAGATTAACTTTGCCCGAATTGCTGGACAATACCAAATAAGTCAAATGACGCGAGAAAGCAGAGCCTTATACCGACAAAATGTAGTTCTCATAAGGAAAAAAATATATTTTATATAGGGAAAACACACAATCATAAAAGTGCGCATATAACGCATATTAGTAGAAATTTTTCGATGTTTTAAATGGGTTTGTTTTGTTTCTGTGTAGCTGTCAAACAATGGGTCCGCCACCAACTGAAGAAATACAATTCCTTTTGGTGGTATTAAATCAAATTTGCATACAAAACGTACATTTTAGATTTTTCGACTTTTATTTTTGGCTTTTCTTCTTCTTTCTTTTTTTCGCAACCATCGACGTGATAAGACGAAAAAAACAAAAAAGAATCATTGAAATCGGTCAAGCAATTATCGAGAAACTAATCCACAGCATATAATGGTGCAATGTAAAATTTTCATACAAAACACAGTTTTCGCTTTTTTAAATTTTTTAACATTTGTTTTTGGGCTTTTCTGAACTTTTTTTCTTCTAAACCTTCCTCGTGATTAGACGAACAAAACAAAATCATACAAATCGGTCCAGTAGTTCACGAGTCTTAGCGTGACTGAGACACAGCGTTTGATTTTTAAATATATATATATATATATAAATATATATAGAGAATATAGATAGATTTAATTTTCTTTTTTTTTTTACTTACTATTAGAAAACTATTTTGTTTATTCTGCAGCTTTAATTCAGGGGCCAGATTCTGGCAGTCGTGATCGAGTAATACTGAAAAAATAATTTCGATTCGTTCAGTATTGACTGAAATAAAATTGCTTTCGAATCGAGAAAGTACTCGATCACGAATGCCAGAATTAGGCCCCTGCTTTTGTTCTTTTAAATGTTTTTTTTTTAATTTGTATGCTTTTTTCTTGTTTACTATATTGAATTATATGTTTTGGTTTTCTACTTGATTTTACAGGCAAACATTTGTTCAGTAAAAATTTGCAGGCTCTTTGCTGACAACTGTCACTTTACTCTCGTAGTAGATGCTCTCTTTTGCAAATTTATGTGTACGCGAACGCATATCAGTAATATCCAGTAGAAATTTGTAAAATGTTTTGCAAATTTTGGGGTAAACGAACGCGGCTATTATCGCAGTTGTAGACACGGTGCAAGGCGAATTAACTACAGGTTGTGTCGACACGCCATCTGACTTTGACAGTTTGAACGAGGGATGATAAATACCATTTTCAAACTTGTACTTAATTAGATAAAAAAAAAGTACTTTTAAGGCCCTTAAGCTTCGTTCACAATAGGCAGCAACATTTTCACTGGTGTTCATAATAGAGCAACAATTTTTTCGCGACCACAGACATTTTAAATAAAGAAACCGTTTGCATACTTTGCCCAGAACAATATTACGTATTTATTATAACTAGTGTTCGCCTAATGGTCAAAATTCTACCATACATTTTTATGTACATACATATGAAAAAAAAAACTTACTACATCGAAGTATATACGAATTACCATGTTTTGAGCATTCATCTGTTTCATCTTAGTGGATCGATTTGGCAAGGGACCAACCTCTAGTTCATATTTTATCTTCTACTAATTGCATTTTCAATATCAATTGAAAAACAAAAAAGTATCATAAAATCTCGTTTGTAAATTGTATTCCACTCAGGACATTGCATGTTTAATTTGATTTTTCTATGCCTAATATTATCGAAAATTAATCAAACTACCAGATGTTTCTTAAAAATGTCGAATAATTGAGCCCCCTATTTTTTATTATTTGATAATAAAAAAAAAAAAACAAATTTTGTATTTTGTACATATGAGGTAGTTGCAAATTTGAACGCTTTTTACTCCGAATATATTATATTGAACAGATTTTATTAAAATATATATTGTGCACTTCTGTAAGTAAATATCTTTCAAATGGTGTGTTTTTTTCAAATCGGTTGACATACAGAGGAGGAAAGTGTTCTTAACTGTTTTGCCTTTGCCGATTTATATGTATACTAGCTGGACCCGGCCCGCTTTGCTGGCCCTTAGTAAAGATTTAAAATTTTATAAAATATGAACGTGTTTAATTGATTTTCAAAACAATAACAAAAAAATAAAATAATAAATGTTTTACTTATTAGCAAATGCTATTAGATTCTTCATGTTTGTTTAAAATTATTGGATTTCCTAACCGCGTATTTGAAAAATATTTATGGAAGTGGAAATAGACTTTTGTAAACTAAAATGAACATAAATGTTTGGAATAAAACTTGCTATTAAACCATATAAATTTTTTTTTCATTTTGGTGATTTTAGCGTATTTTAGTGAATTACCGCTGAATTGATAAATGTATATTGATAAAGATTAAGTGACATACCATGCATCTAAATTTTAAAACGCTATGACAAAAATATAAAAACGTGGTGCCATCTATCGGATAAATACGAAACTCTATATATTGGTTCTTTGGCTCCTATAAGGAGCAAAGGGCTTATTACTAGAATAATAAAAATGTACGTACATACATATGTACATACATATATTAAAATTCACTTTTAACACAAAAATTATGTAACTAATAAAAATTTAGACGAAGACTTTTTGGCTTATTTTTTAAGGATGAAAGTGGAACAAAGTAAAAATATTTTTATCAGAGTAATAAGTCCAAAAGAAATTATTTATGAAAGTAAGTTTCATTTCGATTTGGTACAGGGTTGTTAGATGTGACGATTTTTCGTCGTTTTGACGATTTTTTTGAGAAAATACAGTGAAATGACGATTGACGATTTTTTTACTAAAAGTTATAGTGTAATGACGATTTTCTGGCATCAATAAAATACTTACAAGAAATATTTACAATTATGTATATTGGGAACAGTCCAAAACGTAAAAATCATTTTTTCGAAATACAAAAATTATTGGAAATTAAACAAAAAAAAAAGAAAAAAAATTCCTCCCCCATTACCAACCAGGTGGCTTTCATTACAAGCATTAGTAATTCGAATTCTACAATTATAGGAATGCCATCGATACTGCAACAAATATACTTACTATAGCCCCGAAAAGGCTGTTGTTATAGACAGAACCCTTGGTTAAACAGTAAAAACCATTTACAATATTGATAGCGCTAAAAATTAATCATTTAAAGACAGCACGAGTTAATAGCAAATGCGATTTTATTTTTTATTTAATGTTTTTGTGAATATGGATAAATAAAATAAATAAATTTTTGTTTTTATGAAAATATATTTTTTCTTATCTATTTCTTTTTATATGATATATATATTTTTAAGCCCACTTGCTGAAATGAATAGAATAGAACTTAACCATATCATTTTTTTATCATTAATATAATTTCTTGCTAAAAATTTATATTTTTGAACCAATCAATGCAATGAATTGTCTCTGATTTGTAAAATTTAAATATTTGACGATTTGTTGACGATTTTGTTAAATTTTCGTGACGATTTTGACGAATTTTTTTAAAACTTTTGACGATTTTTTAAGAAAAAAGCCTAACAACCCTGATTTGGTATCCTGCTAAAAGCCCCTATACCGTGATTGATTGTACTTCAAAAAATCAAGCTAAAAAGTATTGTCTGAATGCCATATAAAAGTATTCATATAGTTCATACTAAGTATACATACATACATACATACAAAATCTTTTAAAAAGCAGGGGCCAAATTGCGGCATTCGATATCGTTCGAAATTACAATACAATTAAAATTACGTAATTTGGACCCAGATATATTAAAGAACAAAATAATATTTTTATTGTTTTTCAAGGAGATTAAAGTCCGATTGATGTAGGAAATTAGTTTTTTGATAAATTTCTACATAACGTAACTTTAATTTAGAAAAGGCGTATCTAACATCAAATATTTTTTTAAGTTTGAGACATAAAATTCGGCAAAAAAGACTATATTAAAGAGCTTAAGTCTAAATTAAAGTAACGGTTAGTTTTTTGTAAATTCAAAAATTATAGCAAAAAGATTAATTAGACTGTAGCTAATCTATTATCTAAAATCAATTCGTTAGATTTTTTAAAATCTAATAAAACACTCAAATTTGCATCATAGTTATATTAAAATTTTTTATTGGAATCGATAAATTGGTCTTTGCCATTTACTTTTTTACATCTTAATGTAAATGTTGCCCGCGGCTCCGGTTCAAATGGTATATTCGTAAGGTCCAATTTTGCACCACTTCTTCGAGCATTTCGGCCCGTATTTTATGAATAACACGTCCACATAGACCAACGACTTCACATAACCCCACAAGAAATACTCAAAAGGCGTCAAATCACATGATCTTGGCAGCCAACTCACAAGGCCATTTCAAGAGATAAACTGCTCACCAAATTCATCCTTCGATATGTCCATTGTTTCATGAGCTGTGTGGCATGTGGCACCGTCTTGTTGAAACAACATATCAACCAAGTCCAACTCAGTCAATTGGGGCAAAAAAAGTCGTGTATCATGGCTCGATATCGTTCGCCGTTGACGGTAACGTTTCTTCCACGGTCATCTTTAAAGAAAAATGGACCGATGATGCCACCAGCCCATAAACCACACCAAACTGTCGTTTTTTCGGGATGCATCGGTAACTTTTGTGCTGCATGTGTCTGTTATTCACCCCTGATGCGGCAGTTTTGCTTGTTTACGTATCCATTAAGCCAGAAATAAGCCTCATCGCTGAACACAATTTTTCGATAAAACAGTGGATTTCCATCGAGCTGAATTTTGATAATAAATTTCAACGATTTGCAGTCGTTGCTCGTTTGTGAGTTTCTCCATGATGAAATGGCAGAGTATACTGAACGCTTTTCGCTTTCACAGATTAGCTTGGGCACAATTACCAACCAGTGCTGCCAGCCCGAAAAACTTAATTCATAAAAAATCCCCCTTTATTAACATAAAAGAGATTTCTTTGCTTTGATTTTTTCTAATTATGGTGTGAAAAAATATGTTTCACATTTACTGACAAATGTTGTATAGATGATATACCTTTGCCAATTTTACTGATATCTGGAAAAATAAGGTCATTAATTTAATGTTTTTATTCTCCAACCCTAGATCAAAACACTTCAATGTTAAATGTTTGAAATTTTCAATTTGTACTTAACATGTCATTTGAGTACTTTAGTACTTTTGCAATGCTAACAGTACTGAAAAAGTACAGCTGTACTAGCTTTATCATCCCTGGTTCGAACCTATTTGTTTTGATTTGTTAGTGTTCAAGGCGAATTCAAACAGGTGGTGTCGGAACCAATGTTGCCAGTGAAATTTCGAGAAAGATACATTTTAGTGTCCTAAAAGATACACTTTTTCCCAAAAAGATACATTTTGAAAAAAATTTTAAAGTCCATTTTTAACGTTTAACATTTATTAACATAACATTTTTATTTCATATTTAATGAATATTGTAAAGAAAATGATATCATATAAATTCATTTTTGTATTTATTTAAGTCATAAATACTGTATTTTTAAAACTTATATACCTAATAATTTTAAAACTTTAAAATTAATTACATGCAACTATCTTTGGATGTTATCAAAACAAATTCATTTTTGTAAAAATTAATATACGAGTTAAGGCGTTCATACTAAGGCGATTATAACAAAAAATGTATATAATTTTCCTGAAAATAAGAAAGATGTTCATATTTCCTCAGAACAACAACAACACCCTTGTTAAAGCTGCTATTGTATAAGTATTGAGTCGCTTACGATGGTCAGTCTTAATAAGTTTTAATTGGCTAAACATTCTTTGTATTTCTGTACATTTTGCGTATATATTCAAAGAATCCTGAAGTCATCAAACGATACGAAAAATATGTCTTTCGTATCCTAATAGCATCACTGGTCGGAACTACAACAATCCAAAAACAACAGAAACAACATAGGGTTTTTGCATTGCATTGTTAGTGCATTGTTGCATTGCATTGTTAGTGCTGATAGCTCCAAATGTCAACCATTCTTACTTGAGGGTTACACGATCAAGTTTTGCCTATCAAGATTCAATACTCTCACACTTTTCTACCAATACACTCATACTTTTAAAAATTGAAACGAACTTGACTTTAAAATTCTCTTTCCAGAGAGTGCTTCAATTTACGTTCAAGAAAACAGTTGATTTCAAGGTTAGTGAGCAAATTTTTCGTTTGCCTTTATAAATTGTTTTCTTGATGACATCTTGAATGTAAATTGCTCAAAAATTGAATGCAGCCTACGTCACAACTTTCAATTTTTGTTAATTTTGACAAATAGTATATGTAAAAGACTATCAAGAAAATCTTGATCGTGTGGCTGCACTGTTAGCAAAACTCCAACAAATCAAAACAAATAAGCTCGAACTGTCGAAATCAGATGCCGTTTCGACACCACCTGTAGCTAATTCGCGTCAGTGTTTTGCTAATGCCATGTTTCCACGGTACGTGATTCGCTCTCTATTCATGCTTCGCATGCCAATCATGAACAAAGCAACTGCTTCGCCATACAAAATTTTGAGAGCGAAGCAAGTAGATTCATATTGAATCTACTTGCGAAGCACGAAAAATTACTCTCTTCTCCAATTTTTATCGCAAGTTTATCTGAACTAGCTGTAAAAATCGATTGTTTCAGAGTTGTCAACTCGGTGCGTTTCGCACCATTTTTGGTGCTTTTTTAAATTATGTCTGCGATAACAATAATGATGAAAATATTAACTTTATTAATTTGGATTTATTATAATAAATTTTTGATCTCTTTTTAAAATGTTTTACGCAGAATTTATTAAATTAATTTACAAAAATGTATCATCTCGTTCAAATGAATGCAAACATAAATACTATCCCCCATATTCATAAAAAATATTTTTGATTAATAAAAGGTTTATAAAACGAATTTTCTATGAAAATTTGTTTAATAAATTTGTCATAAGCCCAAAATATTTTTTGTGAATATGGGGGTTTGTATTTATGTAGAAATTTGTTTAATTTTTTTATAAAGTTTTTGGTTTTTCTTTTTTAAGTATGTAAAATACGATAAATTTTGAACTATTGTTAATTTTGAATCCTTAAGCTTCGTACAGACGATGGTCAGATCTTACAATGTTGTCATTAAATTTGCCTAAAAATGTCTTGCAACTGTTTGAACATTTAAAGCTCATTTTCATTTGGCAGATGTGTAAAATTAATTCATCTGACAATGGTGCCATTGAAAAATGACAACATTGTAAAGGCCAGTTTACACGGTAATACATTGTATTACGACATTGCAAAAAATTATGTAGAATGAGAAAAATCTTATCATGTAAAAGCAAAATGTATTGAGTAAGAGAGAATACGAATACAAAATCTGACAAGCGGTCGGTAAATACTTTTTTTCTAAACCATTTTAGAAACTTATGTATTCTCATCACACCAGAGGTGTATTTTAACGGAGTATATTGAAGGTGGTAGCATTTTTCTACAATTACAAAAACAACTAAAATCAACTCAGGAAATTTTCATGTTGTTTTTGTAAAAATTTAAAACTGCAACCATCTGTTTTTTTGTTATTATTTTTGATTTTACTTATACCATCCGTGTAAACATGAATTATACTTACAAAAGATTTTTATTTTTTTCTTTTAAACACGGAGAGAATTTCATAATATTTTGATTCTACAAAGTCGTAATACATTGTATTACCGTGTAAACTGGCCTTAAGATCTGACCACCGTCTGTACGAAGCTTTACTAGACATTTATGTATAGTTGATCTCTTTATAAAAAAAATTTGTATATATTTAATGTAATTAAAAAATATGTATCTAGTACATATGAATACCGAGTCGAATTCAACAAGGTAAACTCGTCGCTACAACCATTACAACTCTAACTAAAACAACAGAAGTATACATACTTTGTAATCAATTTTAATAAAAGTTTTACACAAAATGAATAAAAAAGAAATTCTAAACTTGCTGCGTTTTTTTTCTCCATTTTGGTGCGTTTTGAAAATGCAAAGTTAACAACACTGATTTGCTTATTAAAGACAACTGTCAATTCGAAGCAAGTAGATACGTCGTGTAAACACCATGATTCATTAACATGATTCAGAGAGCGAAGCAGGTGATTCAAATCGTCGTGGAAACATGGCATAAGAATGTTTGAACCAGGGTTCCCAGTTTTATTTTATAACGTATCCCAAATTTACGATTTTTCATCCCCAAAATAGCTGTTTTCTTATCCCCATTAATCCCCTTATCCTAAAAAATAAAATAATAATATGTCAAAGAAAAATGTGCATACGTTTATTTATTTGATTAAATTAATTTGTGCAATATTATTAAGACTAATTTTATTTGTACTTTGAGTTTTACATACTAACAAGAAAAATAATTATGCATCAATTATCATTTCAAAAACTACAGAAAAAATCTTTTGGTTCATCATTCAATGCAACTTTGTTTTACATATTGTTTGTATTAGAAGGTGTTAGCATTTGAGAAGATGGACTAAATTTGTGACAGCAAACTGAATTATTCTAATTCTAAGAGTTTCTTAAAACTTATACTGCATTATATTTCAGTCTTTATATACATATGTATTTTATGTACGTACATACAAAGTTTTCAAAAAAAAGTTACCATACCATACCAAAAAATCAAAGGAACTTGACCCATAAATGGCTATTATTTAGTATTTCAATATAATTTATTTAACATGTTTAATAAAAAATTCATTTCATAAATTAAATACGTCAATCTGAAGAATCGATAAAGATATCATTATAATATATGTTCTTATCGCATTTTTAAATGAGATCGTACATTTTTTAAACTATCGGAACACTTTAAACCACACCTACTATAAAGTAGCGGATGCATAGTCTCTAACGTCATTCTATTTCGAGTTTTCGATTTTAAGAGATTTGTACCACTAAAAACTTATTTTAAATTCCGCGTTGCTAAATTTCAAAACCAAAAACTTTATTGCCAAAGAAGCTTATTCACTGCATGGATTTTCCTTTAATGCATTTTTATTTCCATATACATTTATCCAGAAATTAACTCTTGTGTTCTTATTAAGCAATTCATATGAATTTAGTTTCTGCCACTGATGTTCCAAAGTTGTAATTTCTTCTACAGTGAAATCAATCATTTCATCTTTGAAATTTTCGCCTAATTTGCATTTCTTAGTTTTTAAACTGTTGTCTACACAAAAAAAGTTAGTATTTGTTAAATTTGTAAAGTTGACATTAATTGAGCTATAAAATCTCTGCATGTAATTCGTATTTGTTTTTCTATTTCAAAAGTTATGGTATCTCTTTTCGATTCCAAAAATTTTTCAAAATCGTAATTGAGGGGAAAAATCAGCTTAATATGAATTTAATGGATCAAACTGATCAAATTTTAAAACAATTTGATATGAATGGTCTTTAAAATTTGTATGTGCATTCAACAAAAAATTGTGGTAGATTTTCAAAAAAAGATTACTTTAATATTCTTAAATTAAATAATGCTAAATATTTAGTTGAAAAATGCTTAAAATAATGCTAACTGCTAAATGGCAAATTTGCAGCTAAATCAGACAAAAAAATGCTCCGACTAGGAATGGGCGAAAAATATCGATATACATATCAAAATATCGATATTTAAAAAATAGCCGATATTTAAAATACCGATATATCGATATTGAAATACGACTATCGAATTAGATATTTTGTAAAGTCAGTCTTCATTAAAAACTCAAAATTTTAGCGGTTTTTAAAGCAATATGTTTTTTTAATAATTGGCATCACTGCATGCATCATATTTTTTAAAACTAATATGAAGAACTAAAATCAAGGCGAATTGACTAGAAGGTGAGGTCAACTCTACAACTACAATGCTTCTGTGGTCGGGTTGTCAAAAAAATTGCTAGTAAAAATATAGGTTTGTTTACATAAAAAACTAGTTTGTATACAAACTTTGACAAGTCGACCACCGAAAAAAACACCATATGTTGACTTGACCCCACCTTCTAGTCAATTCGCCTTGACTAAAATGATTGGCATTTATACATAAGAATCAGTGCTGGATACAAGAAGCAGATTGACAGGAGAGCACATAAAACAGACAGTGCTCCTGATGTCATCTGATGGTAACTGGTTTGACTTAAACAATCAAAAACAGTTAAAGTTGGTACTTTTGGGGTGCAATTCAAATTTGAAGGTAAGTTGGTACTTCCATGACCTATTTACTTTCATTTAAATTTTTCGCAATTTACTTTTTTTTAGATTTCATATGGTTTTTTTGTATTCTTCCCTTTGGTTTTTGTTATAATAAAATTTTTTGTTTATATTGATTTTTTTTGTTTTGATTGAAATTTTTGTTCTTATTAATTTTTTGAAATAAAATGAAACAATAAAAAGTTACAATGTGATTACATATAATATTTTTGTTCATAAATATGTATGTACAAAGGTATACAAAGTTTTTTAATTTGGTAATAGTAGCTGCGTTCGTTTACCCCAAAATTTGTACAAATTTGTACTGGATTTTACTGAAATGCGTTCGCGTACACATAAATTTTTAAAATTTTCATATAACTCACCTACTGGATTTTACTGGGATTTTACTGGAAAAGTAAACGAACGCACATAATTTCAGCAAAATACGTACGATATATCGATATTTTTGAAATAATTAATTACTACTCCTAAAAAATATCGATTCGATATATATCGATATATTTATTCAATTTGCCCATCCTTAGTTCCGACACCACCTGCAGTTGAATTCGCCTTGCTATTTGCAAATAAAATGTGTGATGCTGCCACTTTTATTGTTAGCTGTTATCATGGCGAATTCAACTACAGGTGGTGTCGGAACTACAACAATCCAAAAACAACATAGCTCGAAATGTCAACAAATAAGCTCGAACTGTCGAACTCAGATGCCGTTTCGACACCACCTGTAGTTAATTCGCCTTGGCTGTTATCATATGATTATAATGTTGCTGCCAGTGCTGCCATGACCAATAACAATTTTACAACCAAAGTTTTCGAAAAAGTTACCAAGTGTGAAAAAATATAACCAAATTAAAAATGCCTTTTGGTTATGGAGAATAACATTTAAATTTATTTTAATTCGCATTGTAATACAAATTTTATTTGCACTTTATAGGAAAATAATAATTACAAATCAAGAAAACAAAAAAAAAAAAGGAAATGTAGTTCTTTTGCATATTAAAAAATAACGAGAAACTTAAATTAATTTTTTTATATATTTGAGCCCTTTCTAGTAAAAAATATTTTTATTCTATAAGAATTAAACCCGTCAAATTTCCATACAAAATTCAGTATATAAAAAGTTAATAAATTGATTATTTTTTTAAAATGTCCTTTACAACAAACGCAATTGGTACATCACAGTCATAGATAGCCAAAAATGAAAAATTAAATTGTTTTCCGGCTTTTAGCTGCCATTGTGGCGACTTTTTAATTTTTTTGACGATGGAAATTTATGTTTTGCGATATGTCAGTGGGTAAAAAGAATTGTATTGCCAAATAATTATAATTAATTAAATATACATACTGACAAGTTATAAAAAGTAAAGTTTCTAAAACTCATTTTCTTACAGTTAATTCCATACATTTTGATTTTATATATCAATAGCCTTTGTAGGTAGTGCTTTTAATACTTCCTTTAGTCTTAGGATTTATTCATAAGACTAAATAAATAAATAATAATAATAATAATATTCTGAAAAATCTTTAAAATTCCTATGTGTATTTCCAAATATTTAAATATACTACTGGAAATAATTTTAACTTAGAACATTTAGGCTGGTTTTCACAACTTACTGATAGCTAAAGGTAGAATTTAATCGGCCGTATAAAATGTGTTCCATTATTACAACTTTACTGACTTCCAAAACGCCAATTGCTTTTTTTTGTTAATTGTGTGATTTTATTTAAAACACATTAAAATGTATGTAAAAATTAAAAAAAAAATATTTAATACTTTTATTAATATTCTTATTTTATAATTATCACTTTATTTTATTAAACATAAATTTTTATTTTGTTTTTTTTTTAATTCTTATGATTTTTTTTGAGAGCTAGTTCAGATAAACTTACGATAATTGTTATCAAATTGCAGATGATATGTAGTACATTTTTCCTGTTTCGCAACATGTTTCAATATGAAACGACCTGTTTCGGTCTTAAAACATGTTGTTTCGATCATGTTTTGGGCGCGAAACAGGAATGGGAGAGCGAAACACGAATATTGCTGTCCGTGTGAACATGGTGTAACGCTGGGTCTCCACGTAGCAATTTTTTTTGCAAAGCACAAGCAAAAACGTTGGCAGAATAATGGCGGATAAACAAACGTACAGAGAAATCAAATGTCAGATGAATGACAACTGATTTTACAACAGATTGCTAAGCCATAATTGCTCAAGCAATCAGAAGAGCAATCATTGCGCAATGGATTGTCACTCATGGCAATATGCGGTCTATACGTCGCAAATTTAGTGCTGGTTCACACACTTCAAGTTTTAGCCGTCAAGTCTTGAGTTTTTAGGAGAGAAGGGAAAAGAGAATGCCATTTCTTTTTCTCCCTCTCCTAAAAACTCAAGACTTGACGGCTAAAACTTGAAGAGTGTGAACCAGCACTTAATGGAGCAATCAAATTGACGTTTGCCTCAATAAATATTGCTACGTGGAGACCCGGGGTAAAGGTTTGACAAAAAAAGTTAACATTTTTGTTTTTAAGAATTAATAAAAAAAAATAAAAATACAACAACGATAGGGAAACCCTTCTAAAATTATGCTACTATATGTGGTGAAAGTGCCTTTATTACATAATGCTAAAGGGTGTTTTTTTTATAGAGTGACACATGTTTCAATCATAATTAAACAATGAAATAAATTTTTAATATCAATTAAACGGGCTTTATTGGAATGAAACTTTTATGAAATGAATGCTTAAATATGATTTCTGTCATGTGGCTGCCACGACTGGCGCCTAGAAGGAGCAATCTGGAACACCAATTTTCAACAACTTTTCACAGAATTCGCGGCCGTATTTCGTAAATAACTCTTCGAATGTTGATTTCGAGGTGTTCAATCGTTTGTGGTTTATCGACGTAGACACGTGACTTAACATAACCCCAAAGAAAATAATCCAATGGGGTTTATTGGGCCATTACGAGAAATTATTTTATTTTTTCAAAAGTTTCTTTGAGTAAATCAATTGTAGTGCCCGCTGTGTGGTATGTCGTTCCGTCCTGTTGAAACCACAAATCAGCAAGATTAATGCAACGTAATTGAGGTACGAAAAAAATTTGAATCATGTTCCTATACCGTTCACCATTGACAGTAACATTCTGACCATCATCGTTTTTGACGACATATGGGCCAAATATTCCGCCAGCCCATAAAGCGCACCAAACAGTAGTTTTCTGTGGATGTAATGGTGTTTCGACAAAAGCTTGTGGATTCTCCTCACTCCAAATGCGACAATTCTGCTTATTTACGTACCCATTCAACCAGAAGTGGGCTTCACCGGAAAATAAAATTTTGAATGGAAATTCAAAATTAATATCAAATCGTGCTTTAGCCCATTCGCTGGACTGGCGGCGCATACGATGGTCGTTTGGCTTTAATTCCTGCACAAGTTGAATCTTGAAAGCTTTTAAGCCAAGATACTTTTGTAAAATCTTCCATTAAGTGGAAGGACACAACCTTAGTTGCTGAGAACGGCGACGAATTGATTGATTAGGATCATCTTCAATGCTTTCCAGTACAGCGGTTACAGCTTCTTAAGTGCGCACTGTTCGGCGTCTCACGGATGTACATTATCAGTAACAGTAAATGTGGTTCGAAAACGATCTAAAGCCTAACTATAATATGCTCATGCTAGCTTAAGCTTCTGTCAAAAATTAACGAAAAGCCTGTCAAATGCTTGAGCAAAATATTGTGTACTTTTGGGTGACTATATTGTACTCAAATAACTTTAACGCGTAGTTGCAAAAATTTGTACTTTTGCATAAATTATTTTCTCCTCAATTTCCTTAAAATATCAATTCTTTGAAAATTTTTTTTTAGTGTCTACAATTGGAAAATACACTTCCATGAGCATGTTTCTTTTTATTAATTATAAAAACAAATAAACACAAAAAAAGAGTACTAAAATATGCAGTTGTGTTTTTTTTAAAATATTTTTCAATATGTAACCAAGAAACAGCTGATTCCTTAAGCAAAGTACGATAAGTTTCGCTCTTTGCTTAAGCAAATGACACTTGACGAAACTTAACGAAAAGTTGCTTAAGTACATTATAGTTGTGTACATTTGATTATATGTATTTGCACATTATAGTTAGCCCTCTATCGTTCTGCGTATTAGCTGCTCTGAAGGACGATTATGTACGCCATAAAATGGAAGAAGTGCACGATGAGTTTGACGAAAGGAACAATTATTTTGATTAAAAATTTCAACAATTTGCATGCGTTGCTCTGGTATAAGTCGATTCATAATGAAATTTCAAGGCAAACTAAACAAGAAGCAACTATCAGCTGTTAAATAGGTGTTCAAGTAAAGCAGTGATGCCAACTTAAAGTTGTGACGCTCTAAAAAAACACACTTTATATTGCGACAACTTGAACTGTTGAAAAAACGGATTGCAGATTCGCGTTCCAAATTACTAAAGAAACAAATTTCTTTCTAGCAAATTTTACTGAAAACTATAAACCTTTGTTATATGAACCTTTGTATTGACTTTTGTATGTGCACAAATGAAACTGTTTTATTGTCAAAAAATTGTTTTTACATACACTTTTTTTATCACTTTTCAGAAAGCCAGGAATATTAAAAATAAGTTTGCCAACCAGTGTACATATTTACTGCTTTTATTTTTCTTATTTACGGTTAGAAACCACTCTGCCAAATTCCGTGAAGATCGGTCAATAATATACCATAGACCCAACTTTAATACGTCTAATAATATTTCTGAAACAAATTATGATATTTAATTAAATGAGGCAACGAATTAGGCCAGGTTTTATTAAGATTGGCTTATATTTTATAGATACCATATAGTGCCCACTCCTGAAATATTCCAACTCGTGGTGGAGGGCACAGTCGAATATAACACTCTTGTTATTGTAGAGATTAAACTAAAAATATATAAAGTTGGCCTTAAAGGCTACTACTAATTTGATTTTTTTTAGTGCAAACGAAGTAAAATAGAACAAATTGCAAATAAGTACATTTTGTTGTTGTGTTGTGCAATTGTGTTTATTTTTGCACCGTATGCATCGTTTGCACACTTTGCACCATGGTGGAAGAAGCAGGTGGCATCTTTACGGCAACAAATACAACATTACAACAAAAATGGAAATTACATCGCAGCTTACGTCAAATAAATGAAATAAATAAATTTTTAGCAAATTTTTATTTAAATATGGTCAAAATCTTATTTATTTTAATTTAAAATTATCAAAAGCTTTAATAAAATACAATAATCACAGCACAAAACGTGGACTTTTTGTAAACATAAACAAAACTTTGACATAAGATTAGACAAACAATGCAAGAGCAAAAAATCTGGCGTCATCTGGCGTAGTGCTGTCACCTTAATGGAAGAATTTATTTTTCCTTATATTTCACGTATTGCTATCGGAATTTTGTCAACTGCTTTTGATGAATGGGGTGCATCAAAAGCAGTTAATTGAACGTTTTCAATGCAAAATAAATAAAAACAAACGAAACAAGTTAGAGTGCTATATTCGGCTGTGCCGAATCTTTGATACCCTCCAAAGACAGTTCGAATATTTTAGGAGTGATATCTATATGATAACTATTTATTATTAATATATCTTTATAAAAACAGACATCAGCATTGAAATTGGTTGCGGTTTAGACCTATATTAAATTACACTACGTGACAATTTTTTGACCAAATGCATTTGAAACGTAATCCTTATGTACAATTTTCCGCTGAATCCGAATATGAAGTCAGAATTGTTAAAAGTAGAACAGTTTTTGAGATATTCCAAAATAACCGTTATTTGTGTTTTTAAAAAAGATGATGTGACTGATATGCAAATATCCAAAAAATAAAATTTTAGCCTATTTCAATACGAACATTTTGTGCCCAATAGGATCCAGATCGGTGCAAAAATACAAAGTTACAGAAGATTAATTGAATTAACCCACAACAAATAAATATACAAAGCTAAGTTTTTAGTAACAATAAATATTAAAAGTAGCTTGAAAGTTTTGAATTTCTATGTGGGTTAATTTACTAAATCTTCTGTAGCTTTGTAATTTTTGTACCAATCTATGTATTGTTGGGCGCAAAATGTTCATATTAAAAATATCTAACATCGCATGCAATAAAACATTAGGATTTTTAAATGATTGGTTTAAAAAAAATAACTTGAAAAGAGCAAAATTGAACAAAATCATAAAATTTTCAATGAAGCTTGAACTTTTGTCCCCTGTAACTCTGTCACCTTTTTTAAAACACAAATAACGGTTATTTTGGAATATCTGAAAAACTGTTCTACTTTTGACAATTCTGAGTTCATATTCGGATTCAGCGGAAAATTTTTCATAAAGATTAGCTGTCAGATTCATTTGGTCACGACTTTGTTGAAATTTTGTCACGTAGTGTTATTGACCGACAATCAGAAAGTTTTATGCTTTTTTTTAGCAATTTTAACTAGCTTGAGAAAATTATCATGATTCGTAACAGTTTAAGCCGAACTTAAATGATTTTCGGGAGGGTAATTTATATTGGAGCCATGGTAAGTTATGAACCAAATATTCCAAGATTCTGCAGAATGATTTCTGGTATTAAAAAACATAAATTTCAATATGAAATTTTAGCGTTTACATTGAATTTCAGAAGGCTGCTAAAAAGGGGATCTAAGGTAAATGGACCGTATATCACAAAATTGCATAACATTTTTTCTGGCCATATAAAGCTAAGTTGGAAGAAATTTTACCGCAATATCTATATCTGCTACGGTTTTAGGCATATTTATTTAATATACCAGAGCGGGCTTTATATGGGGCTTATAGTATTTTATGAACCCATCTTCACGAAATTTTGCAAGGTTAGTTCTAGTCCTATAGAACTGGGAAGTATTATATTTTATTCTGATAGCATTATTAATTACGGTTTTAGGCGTACTAAACTGTTTTCCGGGAGTAAGGTTTATATGGGGCCTAGGGTAAATTATGGACCGATCTTCACGAAATATTACATTGTGATTTCCAGTCAAATAAAACGAATTTTTGCAATTCTTATATCATTCCGTGCATTGTTCCACCATTTATGTTAGTTTTTGCAACAAAATTATAAATTTTTTGGGTAGGATCCTACTGAACCGATTTTGCTGGATTTCAATCCCAAACTGCTTAGGATAACTAGAAGCAATTTGACACCATGTTTGTATGAGTTTTTCAAAAGTGAGCTTGTTTTCAACAGACAGGTGTAGAGAAGAAATAGGGGTAAACAAAACGACTCGTTTTGTGTTGTTCATGTCGTTTTTTATATTTCTCTTTTAACTTTTTCTTTTTACGTTTTATTCTTTTTCTTACTTTGAAGTGTGTGGTTGAAAATACAGTGAGACCTCGATTATCGATAATAGACGCGACCGGCAGCATTCTTGATTATTTATTTTTTCATGTGTTTCTTATTTTATGTAAATATATAATGTATTATTATGTAAACACGAGGAAAAAAGTAATTTTGGCAGAACATGCTTTCAGTACGTTGGGAAATTCTCTTTCTTCGTTTATTTAAATTTGTTTTGATTGTTCAAAAGTAAACGAAAAAAAGATAATTTGTTTATAGTTTCGGATAACAGAGGTAATGCCGGATAATAGAGGTAATTTAAATCAATGCAAAAAATTTTTTATTTTCCAGTCAATTGAAGCTGCCGGTTAATCGAATGACGGATAATCAAGGCCATACTGTAAATAAAAAAAAGACATGCAACCAAAAATCATCGTATGAACGCAAAGAGATTTTGGAAGTTGCTTTAAAAGGAAATCAAGATAAAACGACGTCGTAAAAGCCCTCATGTGAATTGAGTGTTATAAAAAAGTCTCACACGGAATGACAACCCTCATCATAACTAATTGCGTTGGAGGGTATAAAAGAAGAAATGAATTCTTCCAAAATAATGAAAATAAATGTTTTTTGTTTGCATTTAGTTTTAAAGCTAAATTAAATATTACATACTTTTAGGAGCAAAAATAAACATAATGAAATCCGTTATTGTTTTAAAATTACTTAAGCCCAAAAACATTGATCAAAATACTCATCAAGCATTGTGGTAGTATTAGTGAAAATGTGTTTGTATGTGTGACACCGACAACGCTTGATGAAAAATCAAAAAAATTAGATATGACGGCGAATATTACGTCCAGCACACGTACACGTTGAATTCGCCGGCTGGACAAGCATTTGACAAGTGTATTTGGGCCTTTATACATATCGCTCCCTTATTGTAATACAGTCATATCTCAAAAAAAAATCAAAAATGGCAAATCGAGATAAAAGTTTTCAAAACGTACCTTTTTATACATATTTAGAAAGATATATTTTGCTTTAACTTCGGTTAAGTTTGAGATATATGTAACACTGATTTTTTTTTACATATAGAGAAAGTAGGAAAGAGCACTTTTGCTTAAATAACTCCAATTTTTTGATTTTTTGAGATATGAATATGTTGCAATAAAGGAGCGATATGTAAATATAAATAATTTTAAAACCATAACGGATTTTATTATGTTTATTTTTGCTCCTCCCTTTTTACAAAATGATATCGTAAGCCCCAAAACATGAATTTTACAGAAGAAGGATTTTTATAATTATCTCGTTAGCTAAAATGTAAAAAGGCGTAACTAACAAAAAATTCAAAAATTTTACACTTCTGCGATAAAAAATAAGGCTTTTACTAACAAAAAAACAAAGGGGATGTAACTACAAGTGAATTTATTTGATAAATGCAAAACGAGGTAATTACACATTTTTTCCAACAAAATGTAATGAATTGGTTTTCTTTGAAAATTGTTTGAACAACTCCGTAAAATTATATTTTTGTTATTTACGCCTTTTTGCATTTTAGCTAACGATCTTTAATTATCTTTTTAAAAAATAAAAAAAATATATTTGTGCACGGTTTTAGATCTTTGTTCAATACGTAACATCAAGTAAAAAATGTTGTGGTTACTTTACATTTTGCAATCGTTATGGCGCTTTTGATTAAAATTTTTCCATTGAGTTATATTTTGAGGAACAAACATGGCGCTTGCGATATTTATGTTAGGCGCCCCATCCATTAACAATATTATTGTATGAATATGTTATTCGCTATATTATTTCTATATTGCCCTATATTATTCAATAAGTGGCACAATGGTTTTAATTAAAATATAGCGCAACTCTTATTAAAAACAAACCATAACCTTTACGCATATCCAAAGAACTGTAATAGTGACAATGCCCAAACTTGGTAGGAGTCACTTTTATGCTGAACTACACCTTAAGAAATAAAAAAGAGGGTAGTTACAGGAGGAGCAATACCCCCACTGGATCCATATATTAAATATCGCGTCACTGAAGAATTATTATAGCGAGAGTCTTCAAACGTGGCAAAAGCCACAATTAGGGTACACTTTAAATTTCAAAATAAAAAAAGCGCGGTAGACGGAGGAGAAGCAGTCCCCCCATAGAATGAAAATGTTAAATACCGATTATCTGAAGACAAAAGTCTTTAAGCTTTTAAGGACCCACTCTTAAGATAAACTGCACCTTTGAAAATAAAAATAAAGCGGGTAGGTGCAGGGTGAGCAATAATTTTTTACAAAAATAAAATAGACTACTTATTTTGTCGAGCAGGGGCAGGGTTCAGTACCACCATAGGGCACAACTGTAGAATCTAAATTATTACTAAGTTAAGTTCAGACCAAACGGCTGAAGTTAGAGACATGAAATTTGGACAGTGAATGAGTCTCCCAACGAATAGATCCACAGAAAAGAAAAATTTAAAATGATAATTACAGCAAATTTTCGAACCACCAGAACCACTGGTTAAAGATTGATGTTTGACCGTTGGCTGGCAGGCACCGCAGTGGTGCAGAGGTTAGAACTCAAAGAATTCTGATGAAAGAATGTGGTGATTCTTGAAACATGTAAATTCAATCCAGGTTCGAGCCCCAGCTCAGCCAAGAAAATTATCAACGAATTTTAATAAAATTTTATGTTGTTAAATTCCTTCCTTCAGTAAAAATAATTTAATGAAAATTAAATTTGATGAACTCAAGCCTTAGTGAGTTGTGATTTCCTTAAGGCTAGTTTACACTCACTCACATAATAAATACATTGTGAGATAGAAATCTAAGGAGTTTTGTTGCGACTGTCAAAAAATCTAATTTAACATGACAGTTTGTGTTCACACCATCACACAAAGTATAAACACTCACACATGAAATAAAATGCAACCTTGATCCAATGAAAAGTATTATTGTTTAGAAATCATACTTTGTCATATTACTTAAGTTTTTGACATGTATTAATACAAAGTATAATAGTGTAAACTAGCCTTAAACAAAGTGTTTTGACATTTGGCAACTGAAATTACAACAAAACAAAGATCCATCCATTTAAAGATTTAAAGATGTCAAAAGTGGTTTAGATTTTGCTTATATGTACACTAGCGTGGCCGTTAGTTATATGGAGAAGTTTTTTTTTTTATTTCTTATACTCTCCCCCTCCAAATCGGTTCAGTTTTATGTAGGGAGGGCGTCCGCCCCTCAAAGTTTGCCATCAAGCCATTTATTCAAATGTAATTTGTTTGCGTATGAATATTTTCTAAAAACAACATTTTACAAGAATATGATATATGGCAATATTTTAGCTCTTCTAGTCAACAACATAAGCCTCCAAGAAAGTTTTTTGCTAAGACTAATATCTTAGAAAATAATTAAGAAAATAACAACAAAATACCAAACATTTCATATACGTTTTATATTGTTACGTTACTGCATTTCAATAACGTTTTGGTTTATTTCCTTTATAATAAACCGTTTCGAGTTCTTTATTGCAACTTTAATAAAATAAATAAAACACAAACACTTTAAAAACTGTTTACAATTTACTCAACTCTATTTAGTACTAAGTCTTTTTAACAAACGTAATTTATAGCTTTTATTCACAACCAACTATAATTTTCTCAGCGTTATGCGTTATTGACAAAGTCTGAACTAAGAATGATCTTGTTCTGCTACTCGCCGCTAGTATTTATACTGCAATTTGGTTGTCTAGAATATTCGAAATGTTTTTCGAAGGTTCGAGGCTTTTTTTATTCACCACACTTTAATTTGATTTATGGTACAGTACTTTTCGCTTATAGTCCACTACTATAGTTGCACAACTTTTGTGGACTATAAGCGAATTTGGACTATAACCGATTTTTTTTTATAAGCCATTTTATGGATAATAAGTGAAACCTAGTATAATCCACATTTTGGACTATCCAAATATTGATTTATTTTAAATAAATAGTTAAAACAAAAATCTTTTTAATTAACTAATTCAAATGCTTTAAAAGATTTCAATAAAAACAAATGCGTATGAGATTCATTTTAATTCTTTGGATGACGAAATCAAACACAACATAAATATCAATTTCATAGGATCTTTACATGGGGTCTCCACCTGACAGTTTTTTGTTATACCAAACGTCAAAGTCTATATAAAAAAACTCTTATTTTTATAAGCGTTTTTTTATGAAAAATTGTCAGACGAAGACACCATGTCATGAAATATAATTTGCGAAATTTAGCATTTATAATACAGTAGACGCTCAGAAATTCGAACTCTCAGAATCAACTTGATGTTGTTAGAGTTTAAAACTCAGTTTTTTTGGTGTTTGTAAATATTACACATACTAAATAAAGTCAAATGAACTGAATTGTTATTTTTTATATTTCGTTAAGTTTTTTATAGTTATAGTTAAATAAACTAAAATTAAAAAAAAGTATAGTTTTGTATATCTTTATGGTCAAATTTATCTAAATTTTTGTAAAAAAAAAACCGTCCAGAAATTCGAATAACTCGGAAACTCGAATCGCCCTAAAAACAAAGTGGATCGAATTTCCGAGCGTGTGCTGTAATTGCCAGGAAGGTAAATTAAAACATGTTGCCAGTTGATTAAAAATATGTAAAAAACAGAGTGGACTATAAGCGAACATTTTTGCATGAAGAATTATATACGCATGCTAAGAAAATGTGGCTTTTAAACGAAAATGGACTACAAGCGAAATGGACCTTAGAACAAATAATTTGTATGAAATTCGAAAAAATCTGCATGTGAATATGACAGTTTTGGCTTATATCCGTTTTTGGCCTTTAAGCGGAATGGACTATAAGCGAAAAGTACTGTAGCACTTATGTTTACATAATTTTACCTCTTATACTGAAGAAGCTTTTTTAACGGTCATTTCTAGGGCTTTCTGCACATTGGGATTGAAGTGTACTAAATTATAACAAAAACGATGTAAACTAATAAAATTACTTATGAATACAAGTTAACTAATAAATACAAGATAACTAATAAATTCAACTAATTCTTAACTAATAATTACAACTAATTCTTAACTAAAGTTACTTTCGTAACACTGCCCCCCACTTAAGCCTGTTCGTCCCGAATAGGCTCAGAATCACCTCTTCCATAAGGGGCTAATCGTTCTAAATGAACAACTTTCATTTTGGCTCTTGGACTTTTGTATTTCTGTATTCGGTATACCACATCATTTAATTTCTTTATCACCTTATATGGCCCATCCCAATGGGTCTGTAGTTTGGGAGATAACCCTTTCTTTCGTTAGGGATTAAAAAGCAAAACTAACTGGCCCTCCTTAAATCCTTCAGAATTTGCCGCTCGATCGTATCTGGCTTTCATCTTGTCACTAGACAACTTAATACGGTTTCGTACAAATTCATGAAGTTCATGAAGAGTTTCTTGTTCTTGTGAGGTGGAGTCTTCATTGTTTTCTCCCGTTAGTATGGGCTTAACACCAAACTCTAGATCTCCTGGTAGTCTGAGTTCTGTTCCAAACACAATTTTAGCGGGTGTACGAGAGGTGGAGTCGTGAACAGCTGACCTATACGCCAACAGGAATTTTGAAATGTGCTCATCCCAGTCTTTTTGTTGTGTGCTGACTACTTTTCGTAAATGTTCCTCTAATGTACGGTTAAATCTTTCAACCATGCCGTCAGATTGCGGATGCAATGGGGTTGTTCTTGTTTTCTTTATTCCGTACAATTCACACATTTCCTTAAATATAGCAGATTCAAAATTTCTGCCCTGGTCAGAATGTACTTCTAATGGAACACCATAGCGGCACACCCAATTGTTCACGAAGACGTCTACAACTGTCCTAGCCTCTTGATTTGGGATGGCATATACCTCCGGCCATTTACTAAAGTAATCGATGACTACTAGCACATATTTGTTACCGGCATTACTTACAGGAAATGGCCCAGCTATATCTATTGCAATTCGCTCAAATGGGGCACCAGAATTATACTGCTGTAGCGGCCCACGACTTCTCCTTACTGGACCTTTAGCGGCAATGCATTGTGCGCAATTTGATATCCAATCAGCTACAGCTTGTTGGCAGCCAACCCAGTAGAAGCGTTGTTTTAATTTTTCTAGGGTTTTTGTCACACCCAGATGACCACCGCTAGGACCGTTATGAAATTCACTCAGAACTTCTTTTACTTTCGCCGACGGCACTACCAAAAGGTTTTTAACAGATTTTCCGTCAGTACTTTCCCACGTCCGGTATAAGCAGCCATTTACTACTTGAAGGCTGTTCCACAGGGCCCAGTATGCTTTCATCAGGGGACTTTCAGGAGAGATTTCGTTTCGGGTGGGTCTTTTGCCATCTTCCTTGGCTTGTAAAATTTTTGCTAAAATGGGGTCATTTCTCTGCGCAATTGACCAATCTTCGTTGGACTCTATCTGCAATAGACGAACGTAACAGATGTTTTCTTTTCGTTCAGCCCTTACGCAGTGCTTGCATTCCAGCTTACAGGGTCGTCTTGACAGAGCATCCGCATTACCATGTTTTCCACCTTTTCTGTGTTCAATGCTAAAATCGTAGCTCTGAAGGCGCTCTATCCAACGAGCTATCTGGCCTTCTGGATTTTTAAATTGCAGCAACCACCTGAGTGCAGAATGGTCTGTTCTTAAATGAAAATGTTGACCATACAAATATTTGTGAAAATGTTTTATGCACTCTAGTACAGCCAGAAGCTCTCGCCGAGTTACGCAGTAATTTCTCTCAGGCTTCGAAAGTATTCGACTGTAATAGCCTACGACTTTCTCTACACCGTTGACCACTTGTGACAGCACACCTCCAATTCTAAATCCGCTCGCATCAGTATCTAGCACAAATTTTTCACCCGCGATTGGATAAGCCAAAATTGGTGCTGAGCACAATAATTCTTTCAACTTCTGGAATGCCCGTTCCTGTGCTTCACCCCAGTCATATGCCTGCGCCTTTTTGGTCAATTCATGCAGACTTGCAGCAATATTTGCAAAATTCGGTACAAAACGCCTGTAGTATGTACATAAACCTAGAAAACTGCGTAGCTCATGTAGATTTTTAGGGCGAGGCCAATCCATAACTGCTCGTATTTTTTATTCGTCTGTTGAAATGCCATCAGATGTTACACGATGCCCTAGGTATTTTACTTCTTTCTGGAACAGTGAACATTTCTTGACACTTAACTTGAGTCCGGCTGTAGATATACGTTTTAACACCTCTTCGAGGTTTTTCAGGTGTTCATCAAATGTTTTTCCCATGACAATTATATCATCAAGGTACACCAAACATGTCTTTCGGTGGAGACCTTTCAACACCTGTTCCATCAAACGCTCGAAAGTAGCCGGAGCATTACAGAGTCCAAATGGCATTACATTAAACTGCCATAAGCCATCACTTGCACTAAAAGCAGTTTTCTCTTTATCCTTGTCTGCAATTTCTACTTGCCAATAGCCGCTCTGCAGATCTAAAGTAGAAAACCATTCAGTTCCGGCTAACGTGTCCAGGGTGTCATCAATCCTAGGCAATGGATAACTGTCCTTTTTAGTGACGTCATTTAGTTTCCTGAAGTCTACGCAGAACCTAGTACTGCCATCTTTCTTCTTTACCAAAACCACAAGTGAGCTCCAGGGACTTGATGATGGTTTTATTATGCCGTCCTGTTCCATTTCATTAACCAGGTCTCTAACTTCATTACGTTTTGCTAGAGGAATGCTTCTTGGGGCCTGTTTTATTGGCTTAGCGTCGCCGGTGTTAATTTCGTGTTTCACTATTGACGTCCTGCCCTGGTTTTTACCTTTCGAAGCAAAAATAAAGGCATATTTCTTTAGTAATTGCTTAGCCTTATTTCTCTCGGGCGGCCTCAGTTTTTCGGTCCATTTCCGCACATGTTCCTCTAGTAATTCCTGGTCCTTGGTACCCTTTTTAGCTGCGTCTGGATGTTCCTCGCAACTTATTATTGCCTCTGTTGAAGCACATTGTCCAATTTTAAAGTTCTGCGTAAGGACCTTTTCGCTGTTGGATAAATTTAAAACTCTTACAGGAACTAGGCTGTTGCTGGTTTTAACGAGGGCATTCGCTGTTACTATATCACCTGTTACTGCTGCTGGCTCTACCACCCATAAACTATTGTTGTCCTCACAATCTCCCTCCATTCGCGCCCACACTATTGTTTCTGACTTTGGTGGCAATTTTTCACGTGTAAAGGCGTGTAACTGTCTTACATGAGCCTTGTTTTCGTATCCAATATCAAGGGGAATTTCAACATTTCGCCAAGTCATAATTTGTTGTCCCATATCCAGATGAACACCTTGGCCAATCATAAAATCTGAGCCAATAATTAATTCGTCTACAATATCAGCCACAATAAATACATGGTGAGCGCTTGTATTGCCTATACTTAATTTTACTTTAACTTTCCCATAGACGGTGGCAGGCTCACCAGTAGCTGTTCGCAGACTCACACCCCTTAGTGGTTCAATGGGCTGTTGTATTAAATCAGGCCTAATTATCGAATGTGATGCCCCAGTGTCCACAGTCAAAACCCGTTTTTGACCGTTAATATAACCACAAGCAGTAAGGTTTCTATTACTCTGTTGCATCACTGAGATGGAGATTGTGGGGCCCTTAGATGTGGGAGCTAGCTCATGCCCCGCAGTGCTAGCTCTTTTTAGTTTAACGGGGATTCTTGTGAAGACTGGTGATTACCCCGCAGGTTCTTGAACGTTTTCTTGGTGCTTTGCAGTTACGCTGTATGTGACCAATCTTTCCGCAGTTATAGCATTTTACTTTAGATTTAGGTTGCTTCTCACTTAAAGCTTCTATAAATGCCTCTTTTAAATACTGCACAATATCTCTTTCTGCATCGCTGGTCACATCGAGCTTTCGCACCTTGCCCACTTGAGGTCTTGAAATAATTCTTGCGGTTTCCTGGGCCAGGGCGAATGAAACCGTCTCTGCAAATGTTGGTTTTTGTGATGCACATACCGCAAGTTTTATATCTGCATCACGAATACCGTTTACAAATGCCTCAGTTTTAAAATGATCCAAAAATGGATGATTCTCACCAGGGTATGTAAGCTGCATCAAGCGCTCTATCTCGAGAGCAAAATCTTGTAAGGTTTCGTTTGCTTTTTGCACTCTGCCGCGCAACTCCATTTTGTAGATTTCCTTTTTGTGTTCACCTCCATACTTACGTTGCAGTGCTACCATAATTTCATCATAGTTGTTTCTGCTACTTACTGGTACACTTTCAAGCACTTCAGCCGCAGTCCCCTTTAAAGCAAGAATTAGCTCGATGGCTTTTTCCTCACTGTTCCATGCATTCCTGTTGGCAACTGTATCAAACTGGAACTTAAAAACATTTAATGGCACACTACCGTCAAAACTGGGGGTTTTTATTCTACTCGAGGTTTCTGGAATAACCCGCACTGGTCCCTCTTGGTATTGTAGACTATTTACTTTTGCTTCCAGATTGTGAAGTTTTTCATCAACTTCTATTTTTACATCAGACAACTTTTTGTTGAATTCAATTTCCATGTCATTTACTCTTTCATTTATGACTGTGGAAGTCTCTTGAAGCTTCTCAAGTTTTTCATTAGTAGCCTGAAGTTTCTCGTTAGTTATTCTAGAATTCTCTTGAATTTCAGCCAGTATGGTGCTAGACTTCTCCTCCATTCTTCTAGAATTTTCATCTGAATTTTCTTTCATCATCTGTACCATGTTTCTGGAATTATCGTCCATTTTCGCCATCATAGCAGCAAACATTGTGTTTAAGTCCATGCTGCTAGCAACTGCACGAGTACATACCTCAATTTCTTCTTTGTCCTCAAATTCGTAACTCACAATGTCCATATTGCGTCGCTCGAATTCATCTAATAGTCTCTTCTGCAGCTCTGCTTTATTACCTGCAGTTGGCAGATCCAACTTGCCCAATTCTTTCTTGAGCTGTTCTACTTTAAGCTCTTCAAATTTCATTGTTTTTTTTTTTTTTATTAATTAATTAATTTTTTTTTTTTTTTTCACTTTTATTAATTTATTTATTTTATTTATGCAATTTCACTTCTGACACCAATTGTTACGTTACTGCCTTTCAATAACGTTTTGGTTTATTTCCTTTATAATAAACCGTTTCGAGTTCTTTATTGCAACTTTAATAAAATAAATAAAACACAAACACTTTAAAAACTGTTTACAATTTACTCAACTCTATTTAGTACTAAGTCTTTTTAACAAACGTAATTTATAGCTTTTATTCACAACCAACTATAATTTTCTCAGCGTTATGCGTTATCCCTTTCCGACCCAAGCAATTTCAAAGTTTTCGGATTTTAATGAAATTTTCGGTATATGATAATTTGCCCTAAGATAACGTAAAAATGAATTTTTAATGTACATAAAATGCCCAAGTCCTTAGAAACAGGACATACACATATGTGTACCTTAGGACTTCACTTGGACAAAATATTAGCATTTTTTGGCAAAAGTGTAGTTTACAAGGCATACGAAAAAAAACTTGTAGCCCCTCTAGAAATGGAAAAAAAACAAAACAAATTTAAAATTTAAGGGGGCTGAGGCCCGTGAGCCCCCTGGATCCAAAAAATGGCCCCGACCACTTAGTGTTATGTGTAGGTACTCGAATTAAAGGTAATTGTACGGGAAAACAAATTTGGAGTGGGGCAGGACTTTTGGGGCCCTCTGGGCCAAAAAAAGAGTGTCCCCTCTACTTATATCTTTGTGTGGGTACTTAAATTAAAGGTAACTGGCTCACGATTGTAAATATTTTGATTTAATTTTGTTTTTTTTTTATTGTTTTATGGGCTATTTTTTCAAAAAATGATCCTTCTTTTTGCTTGCGAAAATGACTTGTTTGCATTGTGCCTGTTCTATGTACATTCATTGCCGCCAATCGCCCCAAAAGTAGTAAGCTGGTAAAATACCGAACAAAAAATACAAAGGAAATATTTGGCAAAGTCCTCAAAAAACGATTGCACCTAATCACAGTTTTCTTTCGCAAAATTGAGGTAGTAGAAACCCATATTACACTTATGTGTAGGTACACATTGTGCTCACAAAAAACACAAAAATTCTTTGAGCATTTTAAAATACTTGCATATTATTTAAATATATGATGGTTTTTTTTTACAAAATAATAACAAAATATTCATATATTTAGTGTAATTTAAACAAAATAATGATACCTTCATATCTTGTCTTCCGCACTGCGAAACATTATCATCTTTTTTTGCACGCGTTTACATAAATACTAAAATAAACCTCGCAAAAACTTATAAGACAACGACTAGGAGATAACACATAACATGTAGAGACTAAAAGAAGTAAGAAAAGTTAGATATTTATATATAAACTTCTCTCTTCAAAACACGTTAAATTTACCTACACGTATGTGTAGCCGGGGTCGGAAAGGGTTATTGACAAAGTCTGAACTAAGAATGATCTTGTTCTGCTACTCGCCGCTAGTATTTATACTGCAATTTGGTTGTCTAGAATATTCGAAATGTTTTTCGAAGGTTCGAGGCTTTTTTTATTCACCACACTTTAATTTGATTTATGGTAGCACTTATGTTTACATAATTTTACCTCTTATACTGAAGAAGCTTTTTTAACGGTCATTTCTAGGGCTTTCTGCACATTGGGATTGAAGTGTACTAAATTATAACAAAAACGATGTAAACTAATAAAATTACTTATGAATACAAGTTAACTAATAAATACAAGATAACTAATAAATTCAACTAATTCTTAACTAATAATTACAACTAATTCTTAACTAAAGTTACTTTCGTAACAATATATATAAAAAGGCGATTTAATGTCAAGTGACACAATTTTGAAATCGATGTATTCCGATTTGGATGAAATTTACACCAAGGTTAGTCCTATTAGATAGTAGTTTAGACACAAATTTTCAACAAGATCGGTCAAAATGTTTCAGAGGTAGAGGGCGTCAAAGTTTGCCATAAAGGTGTTCTTTCTCATCCATGTAATTTATTACCTATTGGTGTTAGCAAAATTTGTCCCAAGTAGCTTAGATAGCTATTAAATCAATCTTTTTTAAAAATATTTTTTTGTTTTATTTTTAAATTTTTTAATTTTTTTTTTTAAATTTAAAACTTTTTTTTTTATTTTTTTTAGCCAAGTGTTAAATTCAAAAAAAAAAATTTAAAAAATTTTTTAAAAAAACAAAAAAAATTTTTTTAAAAAGTTTGATCAAAAAGCTATCTAAGCTACTTGGGACAAATTTTGCTTACACCAATAGGTAATAAGTTACATGGATGAGAAAGAACACCTGTATGGCCAAAATGTCAAACTTTGACCCCCTCTAACTCAGAAACTTTTTGACCGATCTTGTTGAAAATTTGTGTCTAAGCTACTATCTAACAGTACTAAAATTGGTGTAAATTTCATTTAAATCGAAAGACATCTATTTCAAAATGGGGTCACTTGACATTAAATCCCCCTTTTATATATATAAAACGTATATAAAATGTTTGGTATTTTGTTTTTATTTTATTAATTATTTTCTAAAATATTGATTTTAGCAAAAAACTTTCTTAGAGGCTTATGTTGTTGACTAGAAGAGCTAAAATATTGCCATATATCATATTCTTGTAAAATGTTGTTTTTAGAAGATAGTCATACGCAAACAAATTACATTTGAATAAATGGCTTGATGGCAAACTTTGAGGGACGGACGCCCCCCCTAAAACACAACTTATCGCTACGAAATTTTTTTGTATTTTTTTTTTACATAAAACTGAACCGATTTAGGGGGGGAGAATATAAGAAATCAAAATAAAAAAAATAACGGCCACCTTAATGTACACGTACATTTTTGTTTACGTTGAATGTTGTATGTAATGGGTGATTTCTTAAGTGATGTTTTTTTAAAAATCTAATAAAATACTCAAATTTGTTCTTTGCCATTTTGCCATACTTCTTAAAAATAACTTTATGCAAATGTTGCCCGCGGCTCCGGTTCAAATGGTCCGTTCGTAAGGTCCAATTATGCACCATTTTTTCGAGCATTTCGGCCTGTATTCCATGAATAACACGTATTATGTTATACTCTAAGGCTTCAATCGTGTTTGGCTTGTTCACATGGACCAACGATTTCACATAACCCCACAAGAAATAGTCAAGAGGCTTTAAATCACATGATCTTGGCGGCCAACTCACAGGGCTATTTCTAGAGATAAACTGCTCACCAAATTTATCCTTCAATATGTCCATTGTTTCACGAGCTGTGTGGCATGTGGCACCGTCTTGTTGAAACCACATATCAACCAAGTCCAACTCAGCCAATTAGGGTAAAAAAAAATCGCGTTTCATGGCGACGAACTGACATTTCACTATCCTCATTAACACTGGTCGCTACGGCTGCAATATTCTCTTCGGAACGCACTTTACGAACGCGAGTCGGTGGTTTAATGTCCACCAAAGTAAATTTGGTGATAATAGCACGAATTGTTGATTCACTAGGTCGATTATGACGACCATAAAAAGTTCGTAACAAACGACGGAGATTTCTCACAATGCATGAATTTTGTTAATAAGTTTCAACGATTTGCAGTCGTTGCTCGTTTCTCCATGATGAAATGGTAGAGTATACTGAACACTTTTCACTTTCACAGATGTAGTTTTGACAAAATTACCAACCAGTGCTGCCAGCCCGAAAAACTTAATTCATAAAAAATCACCCTTTAGTAGTAATTTAAACAAACGCTAATTGAGTTAGCTAAATTGTGTATATGTGAACAGAAAGATAATTATGTCAATAAGCCGAATATTCACTCAATAAAAAAGGAATATCTAAACACGGTATAATTTATGTTGGTAGCATAGTTAATTATGGATCAATCATGACAAATCCTGTGATTGCTGGTAGGTACTAAAGCCCCTTAATTAGTCCAAATTTGACAGTATAATTTCTAGTCTTATTAAGTTATGACAGAACAAATTCTATTACCATGGCGTTTTTCGTTACGGTTTTCGGGCGAAACGCTAATTGAGTTAGCTAAATTGTGTATATGTGAACAGAAAGATAATTATGTCAATAAGCCGAATATTCACTCAATAAAAAAGGAATATCTAAACACGGTATAATTTATGTTGGTAGCATAGTTAATTATGGATCAATCATGACAAATCCTGTGATTGCTGGTAGGTACTAAAGCCCCTTAATTAGTCCAAATTTGACAGTATAATTTCTAGTCTTATTAAGTTATGACAGAACAAATTCTATTACCATGGCGTTTTTCGTTACGGTTTTCGGGCGAAATGACAAAATAAGTAAACTCTTATTTACCACTAGTGGTGGTGTAGATTTTAAAAAACGGGGCAAGTTTGAAGCTTTTATTTAGAAAATATTAGGCTAAGGTAGGTCAAAAATAGAAAAATTTTAATTTTTAAAGTCGGATATTTCGTAAATTAGAAAAAATAAACTATACATGTCTCTTACTTTTTTTTAGAACTCGACTTGTACTTTCTAGCATAAAATTTAGAATTCGGGATTGTTATTCATTTTTGTAATACCCGAGGTGCTTTACTTGGGGAACCTATAGAGCCCCTTCTGACATGTTTATAAATAGAATCCTTAATTTTAGCTTGAATACAAGTCCTTAATTAGCTCCTGGAATTTAACTTCAATCGGACCAACCGTTTACGGAATCCAAAACTATTCCCATTTATTTCCAAAATCTCCCCCTGTGTGTCTCTAACGATCAATTGGTATAACAAAAAATTGTCAACATGAGTTATGATCAAATCGAACACCTTATATATTTGACGTTATAAGCCATTTTGATATTTTATTTATTAGAAAACATGAATACATAGGTCCATAAAATTTAAATTAAGATCATATATATATATATATATATATATATATATATATATATATATATATATATATATTGGTTCCTTTAGTTCCTATAAGGAGCATAGGGCCTCAACAAAGTTTCGCCATTCGTTTCTACTTGGTGCAAGGTTCTTTATTTCGTTCCAGGTTTTGCCTGCTCTCAAGGCTTCTAAGTCTAGCTGTCTTCACCAAGTGTGTGCTGGTCGTCCTCTTCTTCTACTACCCTGTGGGTTCCAGTCTATAGCATTACGGGTTACGTCATCTGCAGATCTTCGCAGTGCATGGCCAATCCAGCGCCATTTCCTTCTTAACACTTCGATTTGTATTTGCTTCTGATGAGTGCGTTCCCAGAGTTGTACATTGGATATCCTGTTGGGCCAAAAAATTTTTAATATTCTTCTCAGGCATTTGTTGACGAAGACTTGCAGGGTGTTCACATCTTTGGTAGCCATGTTCCACGTTTCGCACCCATAGAAAAGAACAGATTTCACACATGAATTGAAGATGTTGATTTTTGTGTGGGTGGAGATGACTGGTGATTTCCACACTGTGCTGAGTTGGCCGAGCGCTTGTAGGGCTTTCATAGTGCGATTCAGTACATCATCAGAAGATCCTCCGGTCGTTATTATGATGCTACCCAAGTAGCAAAAAGTGTTAACATCCTGGATTTGAATGTTTTGGATGGAGGATGTCCTGTTACATGTGGAATTTATTCTCATGGCCTTTGTCTTAAGAATATTTATTTTGAGGCCTGCCTTTGCAGCTTCTGACTACCATTTTTAGGCTTTCTACCATGTCGGAGTGACTATGTGTTAGAAGGCATATGTCGTCGGCATATTCAAGATCGGCCAAACGCTCGCCAAGTCCCCACATTATGCCTCTGTTGTTGGCCGTTGCATTTTTCTTAACGGTGTCCAGCACAACGTTAAAAAGTAACGGTGACAATATGCAGCCTTGACGCACACCCGCTTTAACAGAAACTTTGTCGCTTATTGAGTTTTGGTGTAGTATACGACAATTTGCGTTTCTGTACAACTCCTGAATGATCTCAATTATTTTTCTAGGAACGCCTTTACAGGTCAGTGCTTTCTAAATGGCATGGTGTGAAAGTGTGTCAAAAGCTTTTTCGAAATCTATAAAGACTAGGTAAAGGGGCGATCTCCATTCGACTGACTGCTCAATTATAATACGGACATTGTTTGAGGTTTCGGTAATCATTTGTTTTAAGATGAGTAGCTGATTGGGCTTCTGCATCCGATCCTGGAACTGGGGCTGCCAGCAGGGCCTCCAGGCGGGCTGTTGGTGGAAATTGGTTATTTGAAGGCGCCAATCTCTCGCCTTGACGTTCCGAGTATCATTGGCACTCAGAACTTGTTAGGAGTCCGGCGCCACCCGGAAACCCTCTGAGACTCTCCTCCCGGAACCGCTGATTGTCCGCGACTGCATTTGCAGCTGTTCCGTATATCTACGGATTTTTCCACTATCCGCAACCTGTGGACGCGCCCGATAGCACTCAGCTGTGCTTCCATCAGAGATGGCGGCAAGATCATATATAATTTTTTAAATATCGCTTTTGATCATTTTGCGAAAAGGGGTCGATAGCTAAAGTAATTTAAAAAAATTAAAGCAAGAAAAAGCATTATGTTTTTACATTTCTATTTACGTTTTTTTTTTTAACAAATGATCATATTAAAGGTGCTGAGGTTACTGAGGAAAGAAAATATTTTCAGTTTATCAAGATTTTCAAAATAAATCGACATTATGTTTTTAGAATTTAAAAAATTGGTTTCTGAAAAAGGTTGTCCAAAAATTGGGGTATCGTTTAAATTTTAATAAAAAAAGTTTTTTTTTTTAAGATATTAATATTAAAAATATTTTTATTTCAGTTTATTGCAAATAGGTTCCTGGCTCGGCAGGCTCCCAGTCTTTTACCAAAATTCTCAATCACGTTTTCAATAAACTGCTGTCAATTATTTCTGTACACTTTCGATTTTAAAAAAACCCCACAAAAAATATTCTAATGGCCAATTTCACCAATTCTATTTAAATGTCAATTCATATTTAAATATAGTTTTTTATATAACTTTATTTCTATTTTACATAAAAAACGAATTTTGAACATAAATTGATATACATATAAATAAATTGGTGAAATTCAAAGGAACCAATAAAGGACCTAAGTGAGCTGTCTCTCGATAGCTGCCCATGGAATCTAAATTTATGAAATTGGCCATAAATGTGTCAATTCACTCCTCCTCTACGAGAAATAATGCGATTTTTGAACTTTTCTTTCAAAAGATCCATTGTTTATCTTGCTTTGTGGCAAGTGTTACCATCCTGTTGAAACCATATATTCTCTACGTCTAAATCGTAAATTTTTCGCCATTAAAAGCTTTGGATCATCTCCCTGTAGCGATTTCCATTGACCGACGATACAACAAATTTAGACATCCTTTACATTTCCTTTTATTTTCTGTATATATTTTCCAATCGAATTTCGGTATCGGTATTTAACTATTTTTTATTTCGGTTTCGGTATTTTAATTATATCGGTATACCAGTACAGAAACTTTTTCACATGCTGGTGTTACATCCCCCGGGGAAATTAGGTGCAGTCAATACCTGGAATTCGGCAAAAATCCAAAATTGACAGATCTCTTGAGATCGCGGCTGACCAGAGATCCTATCTAGTGCCACGGGAGTCAGTAGCCCCTGGTGGCACGGCACCAGACAGCCTATTGGTCGAGGACACTGAAAGTATACTTTCAGTGTCGGTACAAGTGGTGGTTTTAGCTAAAACACAAAGTTGCGGAAAGGGAGGTACTGAAAAGCACACTTAAAGGCTGATTTTTAACTTCTAGTTAAATAGTTCGGGCATTGGGACGGATCATCCTTAGGTGCTGTTGCTACTCAACAGATGCTGCTAGCTAGCATATTTCTAAAAACAGCAGAGGTTAGATAGCTCCAGCTTCTTAGCAAGGGCGAGTGTATAATCTTGCGGGTTATGCACTAAAATTTATACCTGTGCGTGCTGGATTATCTTGCACTCAGAGGCGGTTAGTGAATGCATTGTTTGTCTTTCAGTGGTTGAGAGCCACCATGAGATGAGGCCATACGGCAGGTGCTCATGTAAGTCCCTCCCACATTTGTTTATGATTCTAAATTCGGGTCTCCACGTAGCAATATTTATTGCGGCAAACGTCAAATTTGATTGCTCCATTAAATTTACGACGTGGGACCGTATATTGCCATGAGTCGCAATACATTGCGCAATGATTGCTCTTCTGATTGTTAAGTTGTCATTTATCTGACATTTCATTTCTCTGTACGCTTGTTTATGACGGGGCAATTTCACGTGTTCTCCTGCAATACATATATATAATCAGCAATTATTGCGCCATTGTTCTGCCGACGTTTTTCCTTGTGCTTAGCAAAAAAAATTGCTACGTTGAGACCCAGCGTAATGCCTTGTTTGTGGTTTACAGCTCAATTCAGTTGAGTTGAAATTAAACAACTGCTAGTGATAAGTTGTAAATTTTTGATGTTTTTTTTTAACCCCACTAGAAAAGAGTTGTAGACCTTAATAAAAAACTGCAAAATTTCAACTGAACTAGAGTTGGGTTGCAAAACGTAATAGGGGCATAATGTTTTTTTTTTTTAATTAATCCGGAAATTTGTCTAAAAGGTAAAACAAAATTTTCGTGTGCACAAAAATGTTTATAATAAATGTGTTTGAAATTCATCAAATATATTCAGATTTATTTATTAATATTAGAGTTTAATATGTTTACAAACGGTATTGAACACTTATGAATGTATATATTATGTATAAATTACTTTTACAAAACATGTGAAATAAAACTTAGATTATTTTTTTTTAGGATTTGACAATTATGTTTTTATATTTCCGCTGATTGCCGGCAGGATTCGCTTTTGTTACTTATTTTAAACTTTACTAGTCTAATACACATTCTTATTATATTTTTACATACTAATGAAATGGTTTTCTTATTTTATTTTAGATCTTTCCTTAAATTAAGTTTTTGTCTTACAATCTACGACTTAATTTAAAAAAATCACAGTCCATATTATTTTATTTTAAAATTAAATTTATGCAAAAAATCGATTCTCCTTTTGCATCTTTACTATTCTCAATTTATACGCCCCTAATCAAAACAAATCCATAGAGGCCATATTTTCGTGTAATATCATTTGATGAACATCATTGAATACTTTTCGTATACAACTGGTGTCTGTGGCCACGGTAAAATGATAATAACACTCACGTTTTGCATTATTCATGTGATTTCGAGAGGGACGTTTCACTGGCTCTTGGGTTATGTCTATAAGTTTTTGCTTTATAAACTTTTTCGTCCAATCACATTCATCAAAATAACTTTCCGCTTGGGGACTATTGCGGAATTGTTCAAATTCGGGAAAATAGTCCACAATATGTTTTCCCGCTCTTATTTTACGCTCCATAATGTCTTGTTTATTCAGAAAAACTATGAGGCCGGCTGAGGATAAGAAACGATTTTGCCAAACGCCTCGAAAAAGGTTTAAAGCCTCTTGTAAACGATTTTGCGTGGGATCTTCTCTCAGTGTTTGATCGAAATCACTACAGGAGATTAGAAAAAGTACAGCCTGTATTCCTTCGAAAACTTGAATCCATTTATTGCGTTGATCCCGTTGACCGCCAACATCGTACATGTGAAAGATTTGCTCACCGCCACCCATGTGCTTAGGAATTTCAACACGAAATGATATATTATGGATTCCAGTGGTTATTTTGCGGCTGTGTAAAATATCCTCTGTTGAGGGTATATAATGACAGTCTGAGATGCGATCAAAGTTATCCAAAAAACTGCAAAGAAAGAAAAGGTGAAATAAATAAATATTTTGTTTGGTAAAAAAAGGATCGGGGACGGGGATTTTTAAGCAAACTCTTTTTAAAAAATATGAAAATATGTAATCAATAAGAAAGACACTTACTATTTAGTACTATCCGATAAAGGAAATTCATTCGAGCGTTCAAAACATGTACGTATGCCTACATCGTTCCATAATGTCATGACATGATCGCAATATTCCTGCAAATATTAATAAGAAATATCATAATTAATATTGTTTCAAATCTGTATATTTTATTTTAGAAAAAAAAATCTTAAATAGCAACTACAACAAGATATTCATATAAAAAACGTATTTCCCACAAAATAACAAATTCTTGCCATGAACATACGACAAACGAGTGTCGCATTATAATCTTATCATTTGTCATACAAATACTCTAACACCAATTTCGTTAACGATTTACTCAAGTTATATATCAAAATGAGTCAATTTGTGATTCTATTATTTTGTTAAAGTTGGCTTCTAATTTGTATTATTTTGACGGTGTTTTTATAATTTAGTGCGGGTGTAAAGGGCGGATTGGTTCTACCAAAGAAGATTTATTGAATATTTGATTTATTTTAAAATATAAGTACATATACAGATATATTTTTTAAAACAATTCATTGCGATTTCGCCTTTACATTTAAGAAATAATCGATATTTTATGATAGATGTTGTAAAATGTTATTAATAAATTGTTATTAAGATTGCCGACGGGTATTGCTACTTTGAATTATTGATATTGATTTTGTCAAGGGTAATGGCACCCAAAGAGCAGGTGAAACGGCGTTTTTTTATTTAAATACTTGCCACGGTGTCCTCGATGGTTGCCCAGGATGGTTTGTCAATTTTAAGTCAATGCAAGATGAAGGTATTGGTTTCATTGAGAGCGCATTGGCAAAGAGAAAGCTTCAAGTTTAGTTGCAATTTGCCATTATGGCATTTTTTTATTTCACATACATACGTAGATGATGCTGGTGCTTCCTTATCTTATGCCGACCATACACTACACAAGTTCTGTGGTCAAGTCTGGCACTGAAAAGTGCGTTTGTGTAGTGTAGGGCGGTGCTTTTGCTATTTACGCAGTGAACTGAGTAAAAATCTAAACGAGTTTAATATCAATCAAATATGGAAAACTAAACTAAGCACGCATCGAAAAGATGTGAAACAAAATATTCCATCGTTTTTCGAAAAGTGAGTAAAAATTGTGTCTGTAACTCATGTCGAAAACTAACAAAAGAAATTGATTACGTCGCAACGTTATAAATGTCATAAAATTCCACTCGAAGCCGATGTGAAATTGCAAATATTGAGAACGCCAGTCACACATCGTTCACGGCGACCAAAATTTACTAAAATTGAAAAATGTTCAACGACGGCGGCGAAAATACAACCGTCGGCTATACCAAATAATGAAAAGTGTGGCTTTAATGTTTGTTGTTTACGCAATATGTAGCTGGAAAACATTTTAAGAATGTTAAAAGCAAAATATGTACATAATTAAACCATGAACAAATTTGCGAAGAACAAAAAACTTACCTCTTCCGTGTTATTATTCATTGCATTTTTAATTTATTTTTTAGTGTTAAAATTTTTTGTCACCCCGTTTTTATTCGTCAGTTTATTTGACAGTTTAAAACGGGAACTTTCTAACAAAAATCTTACAGGCACAATTTTTCAAAATTACAAAATAATACATACTAAAAACATTTGTAAACAAGTACAAAGTTTGTCATTTGAAATATGCAACATGTTTTTCATGCAGCATATTCAAAAAAGAAATGGAAAATTTTTCTTACAGTTGCATTTTTGTACACAGAAATGTTGAGCATGTAACATAAGTATATGCAACATATTTCTCAAAAAAGAAATCGCTATAATACTATTTGTTTAACCCCTTATTCAAGAACAAATGTTAAATTAAACAAACGTTTATTATTTATAATTTTTATAAAAAATTTGTATTGTCAACCTTTATTAACATTTTAAATAAAGGGTTTTTATAGAGTGACACAAGTTTAAATCATAATAAAACAAGGTAATATATCAAAATCAATATCAATTTGTGCTTCAGCCCATTCGCCGAGTTATTTTGATTAAAAATTTCAACAATTTGCACGCGTTGCTTTGGTGTAAGTCGATTCATAATGAAATTTCAAAGTAAAATAAACAAAAAGCAACAATCAGCTGTTAAATGGGTGCTTGAATAAAACAGTGATGCCAACTCAAAGTTGTGACACTCTAAAAAAACACCCTATATTTTTATGAATACCTTAATTAATTTAACATACATTTCAATTGTATGTATTTTAAATGCCAGAAACCGTCTCGATATTATTTTTATTATATAAGTATATTAAGAGCCCATAAAACTGATAATTCCACAGATTTTACTTCAAGTGACCACTTCAAAAAAAGAGGCCACAGAAATAACTGTAATACCTCTCTTGTACTTTTTGCATTTTCCACTCTGAATGATAGTATCAGCTGATGGAGCCACGAATTAAGTGGTGATTAAGATTCTTGTGATGATTTTATATTTTTAATCTAATCACATACTATTCTAAATATTAAATTATTATTATTACGAATTTGCTATGAAAATTTATTAACTGCCTGTTTGTAGAACGCCAGCGCAAACGTGACTCGTTCAACTTACATTTAAAACAAAAACAAAGTTTCAAAATTTGTTTTTGTTTTAAATGTAATTTAAACGAGTCACTTTTGTGCTCGCGTTCTACAAACAGGCAGTAAGTATACATTTTTTAAATCCTATTTTTCTTTTTTTTTTTAAATAATGATAATACCAATTTGATATACATAAAATTAATTTATTAAATGAGTAATATAAAACTGTGTTTTTTGCAATTTGGGTTTTCAGTGTAAACAAAATATTCGTGACATTAAAATTCCAAAAATGCTTAGTAAGTTTTGCAATTTCCCCATGAATAGACTAGCAAATAGTGTTTTTCATTCGGGATTTCCCAGGACAAAAATCGCAGGATCCCGCAAAATCCCGGGAAATTTATGCGGGAATTCCCGGGATTTTCTCAAATTTAATTATGGCACTACTGCTGCTATAATTGTAAATAAGTTGTGTCATAAAGTAGATCTAATTTGTTTAAATAAAATAGCTTTTTTGTAAATGCTGTTGGATTTGAACTAATTTTGTGGCAATAAGTGCTTGAGTCTATTTGTTTAGTTTTAAAGGAGAACAATATAAAATTTAATAGGTAGAATTTGGAAATTTACTCCGAATTTATGCTAGGAACACAACTGGGACGAACGACGAATTTTTGGCCGCGAATATTCGTCGCCAAAAATAAAACATATTTGTGTATATGAAAATACACATAATCATGGCGTCGGCCGAAATTCGTCATACGCGGCGACTTTGCAATAGATTTATTTCTATTTCATACGCCGGCGAACGACGAATAAATCAGCAACGGGTAGCCATATTGTTTCAAAATGGTAAGTGTTTTAGTAAATAAAGTTACTTTTTACTTTAGAAATTGAAAATTTGAACTGAATATTATTTAAAATTCAAATGGAAAAAAAATAACAATAAAAAAGTATTTTAGTCACGTTGTTAATGTTTTATTTGTGAAGTATTCTTTGTTCATATGGTAACACTATTTCTTGCTTATACAATTTATTTTATTTCCATTTTTGTTTTTTCGTCGTTATTGTGTTTCATACGACGAATTTCGTCCGACTACTTCGTCGTGCTGGACGAAATTCGTCGTTCGTCCCAGTTGTGTTCCTAGCATTAATATAATCATCAGTTTTCTGCGGGTATATTTTTTAAGTTTTTATTCCTAAGCCCTCCTAAAGGCACAGAACGGAAATTTTTTCTATTTCAAAAAGTCATTTTGCTATAAGCACAAAATATAAAAAAGAAGAAAGTTGAATGCATTTATAAACAGAATAAACAGCATTGATCGCAGAAAACGTTATTTAAACAAATAAATTAGTTAAATAATATTTTGCATCGATTTGTATTGAGCGGGAATTCCCGGGATCCCGGGAAACTGAAAAATAAATCCCGCTTTCCCGGGAAATGAAAAAGTCCGGAAAAAGAAAAACTCTACTAGCAAACGAACCACGCTTGCAAATCATCAAATATTATGGTCAAAATTCGAGCTGTGTAACATACCAATCTAAATCAGCGAGTAATGCATAAAGCTGGAGGTCCACACCACGCGTTACACGCATTTTCGCTGTCTACGCAGATGTCAAAAAAATTTAATCTGTGTAGTTATATGTAACAAGTTAAGGCTAGTTTAAACGGTAATACAATGTATTACGACTTTGTAGAATCAAAATAATATGAAATTCTCACCGTGCTTAAAAGAAAAAAAGAAAAATCTGTTGTAAGTATAGTTCATGTTTACACGGATGGTTAAAGTAAAATCAAAAATAATAACAAAAAAGCAGGTTGCAGTTTTAAATTTTTATAAAAACAACATGAAAATTTCCGGAGTTGATTTTTGTCGTTTTGTAATTGTATAAAAATGCTACCACCTTTAATTTACTCTGTTAAAATACACCTCTGGTGTGATGAGAATATATAAAGCTTCGTACAGACGGTGGTAAAATCTTACAATGTTGTCAGTTTTCTGACAATGGTGCCATTGTCAGATGCATTAATTTAACACATCTGCCAAATGAAAAAGAAGCTTACAATGTTCACACAGTTGCAAGATATTTTTAGGCAATTTTAATGAAAACATTGTAAGATCTGGCCACCGTCTGTACGAAGCTTGAGTTTCTAAAATGGTTTAGAAAAAAACATTTACCGACAGCTTGTCAGATTTTGTATTCGTATTCTCTCTTTCTCAATACATTTTGCTTTTACATGATATGATATTTCTCATTATACATCATGTCGTAATACAATGTTTTACCGTGTAAACTAGCCTTTACATGCACAAAAGTGTAAGCGTCACAAGCAGCGTTCGAACAAATCAGCTGGTATTGACAATTGAAATTTAATTTTTACTTGTGGTAATGCCGCATAAAAAGCGTTGCATGTTAACTTGAAACATAGAACGCATGGAAGGTATAAAAATCATGCAATGCGTGGAGGCGAAAACGCATGGTGTGGACCTCCAGCTTAAGATTTTCTAGCGCCAACGCGTCAACGCTGTGTCATGAAAAGAAATGTGAACTTATCTTGTTGAATAAAACTAGAAATAAAAATGCAGATAAACTGCTTGATTGACCAAAAACCGTGCTGTCAAAATCGAATTTTCCAGTTGCACAGCCTTGACGCTGCGCTGTTTGGGTTAGCTTTGTAAATTTTGTATCAGCGTGATTTACGCTTTGCGCGCTGATTTAGGTTGGTGTGTAAGAACGTAGACAAACATACATAATTGCCGACTTTGGTGTGAAGAGCAGCCAGAGGCAGTTCAGTGCACGCTGAAAGATGCATTGTTGATGCGGTTTGTGGGCCGACGGCATCGTTAGACCGTACTTCTTAAAGAACGCTGGAAGTCGCAACGTTACAGTCAATGGAGCAAAGTACCGTGCCATAATTACCGAAATTTTTTTGTTTTACAACATGGAAAACTTGAACTTGGTTGGATTCAACAAGACGGTGCCATACGGCACGCGATACCATGAACCTATTTAAAGGCGAGTTTGGTGAGCAATTAATCTCACATTTTGGAGCAGTCCTTATCCGCTAAGATCATGTGATTTGACCCCACAAAAGTTTTTGTGTGGATATGTAAAGTCCCTCGTGTACACAACAAAACATGCACAATTCCAGCCATGGAAAACAAGATTACAGCTGCCATTTGCTAGATACAGGTCGAAATGATGGAAAAAGTATGCCAAAATTGGAGCCCACGGGTGGATGAAGTACAGGGTAGCCGCGGGCAACATGTAATTAAAATAATCTTTAAAAATTCATTAGTCGCCCCAAATAATTATTTCATTCACTTTTGCAAACTCTCAAAAAATTCCCATGAATATGCATGTATATGTATATTCACACGGGTTAAGATTTTTTAGGTTAGTTTTGATTAAGTATTAGATCGTAATTCTTAATTCCTTTTTTTATTTTCAAAAAAAATTTTTTTAAACTATTTAAGACTTTTATAAGATATGTTAAGTGTTTGAAGTTAAGATTTTTCAAATTGATATTCATAAATGACGCAAATGCGATTGGCAAATGTCACTCTTCTGCTTTTTTTTAAATTTTATTTTGAGTTTAAGCACACATTTTTTTCTTTGTTAATTATTTTAAATTCTTTATTGATAATGTAGATATTTATTGTTTGCATAAGTATTAATTTTTGTATATTTTATGTTTAATAAGCAAAAAAAAAAAAAAAAAAAAAAAATTAAACACTTGTGGATAAGAAAAAAATTATATTGTTTTGTCTTTAAGAACGCATGCTACTGTTGAATTAAAGGTATAACTGTTTTTATTTAGGAGTACGTCACAATCAACAGCTTAAAAAATATTTTATTTTTTGGTTGAACTAATTATGCTGGCTAAACGGCTGTTCAAATTATATTAGTTGTGGAAAATTTTGTCTTTTTATTTAAATTTCATTAATATTTGCATATTTTTTTCTACTTATACTTTTGTTGATTTAAAAATAAACAAAAATCCAACTGTCAAAATATAGATAAAAATTAAATTAACAGCAAATTGGCATCACCACATTAAACAGCCATTTTGGCTTTTAATTTGCTTTCACAAAGTGCTTATGAACAAAAGCAGATGAAAAAGAATTGTTTAGTTTCATGTACTTCCAAAATGGTCTCATTATTTCTACACTAAGGCCTCAATTTGCGTAGTTAATGGGGACCGAAGCATTGCGACGTAAGACGAAATGCCGAAAATCGAATACTGTTTTTTCATATATTTGCACAGATTTTAAATTTAAATAAATTTTATTTGTTTTCATTGAAAAGGTCATATAAAATAAAAAGTTTTGCATGAATAGAAAGAGAAATATTTTTAATATGGGCTTGTTCACCGAAAAGTCTACGTTTTGTAACGTAACGCCAGCAAGGATTTAAGCTTGTATTTTAGGCCCATGTTGTCAAATGTTTCCCAATTTTGTTATTTAATGTAGAACTAGTTGCGCTTTACACCAAAATACAAAAAAAACCGAATGATACATATAAAATTTTTGAGAAACAATTCTAATTGCTTGCTGGCGTTACGTTATAAAAAGTAGACTTTTCTGTGGAAAAGCCCATATAGCATGTTCTCTTCCGCCTTCACCAATAAACTTAGACTTTCTGAAAGAATATTTTGATTTGCGTATACCCAGACTTATGTATTTTTACATGAAATGAATTAAACATTATGACAATTAAATAAAATTTATTAAACTAAAGTGACATAAAAAAGGAGTTGAAAAATTCATATTTAAGATTAGATATTAAATGATGAATTTATTAACAATTTAAAATTAGTGTCAGTTTCCGATATCATATCATGTAGTTTTTTGTTTTATTGAATTTTTGTTACAGATTTAAACATTTTTTTATGCACATAGGTTCCTTCATAGCAACAGATAACGTCAGCAATAACTTTTGCCACGCTTGCCCTTCAATATTTTTAGGAATATTCTCAGCAATAACATTTAAGGTCTGTATCAGTGTTGCCATTAGGATACGAAAGATATATTTTTCGTATCTTTTGATGGCTTCAGGTACCATGTATAGTCCTGACAATTTTCGTATCTTTTGAATCTGTACGCAAAATGTTCTAAAACTTATTAAGACTGATCATCGTAACCGACTCAATACTAATACAATAGCAGATTTAATAATGGTGAAAGAAAACATTAAGGAGGTTTCAACATACGATCCGCCTAAATCGAGGATTACTAGTAATGCATTCTGAGTTCTGAGGAATTATGAACATCATTTTTATTTTCAGTAAATTTATATGTATGAACTTTTTGATATAATCGTCTTAGTATAAACGCCTTAACTCGTATATTAATTTTTACAAAAATGAATTTGTTTTGAAAGTTACATATCGTCATCTTAAAGACCTAATAACCTATCTGCAAAAATTTCAAAACTGAGTTTTTTATGGATTTTTATTCCCTATATCATAACGCATATGGGTGCAAAATTTTGAACATTACAAGGTTTTTGTGCCTAGAGGACCGTTACGCACTAAATAAAGAGAGAAATAAATCATCAGAAATCACGATAAAAGTTTAATTCTGTTGCATAGTGTAGTTTAAACAAACATTAAGTACTTTTTTTGCTTAAACCAGTAAAAGAAGCTATTACTATTATTATTTAATGTATATAATATTCATACGTATAAAGAAATTGTTAGTTATTCATACTTATTAGTACTGCTGATAGGTTATTTGGTTTCAGATTTTTACAATTCCAAAAAACGTAAGGGACATAACATAAGCTGTGTTAAGAAAAACGAAATTTTCTCAACCGATATATATTTCTGGTTGCATTTTAATCAAAATATGTAATTTTCGTTTCAATATTGTAAAAAGTTCCAACTTAATAACGTTGTTTCCCTCTCCTGTAAACTTTTGAAAACTGCAGATAGGCTATTTCGTCTTTAAGGTGACGATATAATTGATTTTAAAGTTTGCTTACTGTATTTAAAAAAAAAAATACATACCTAATATTTATGACTTAAATAAATAAAAAAATGAATTTATATGATATAATTTTTTTTACAATATTCATTAAATATGAAATAAAATTTTTACGTTAATAAATGTTAAACGTTGAAAATGGATTTTAAATTTTTTTCGAAATGTATCTTTTTGGGAAAAAGTGTATCTTTTTGGAAACTAAAATGTATCTTTATCGAAATTTAACTGGCAGCACTGGTCTGTATAATCAATTGCATCGCTTTAGAAACTTAAGAAGCTATTAGTTTTTTACTTTTTCTATTCCATCAGCTGTTCAAGAATCTTCCTCTCAATGTCAGCTTCTCTTGCTTAATCAGCATGCAAGCAAAACTACAACAACAAGGATGGAAATATCGGAAACCTAAAGTACGTAAACTAAAACCACAACGACTCAAATCGAATTGATTAAAAATTTAAAAAACGCGAGGCAAAGCAAGAAGATGTAAAATGAATTAACGCAAATTGAGGCCTCTGTGTACTTCACTTCACTTCAGAGTCATTGCTTAGCTAAGACACCTACCTAAAACCATACTTATGCATTTTTTTTGCGCAACCCTGCAAAAAATAGGATCAGTCCAAACACGCATGTAAAGAGTAGCCCACAAGGGACTAGGACTAGTTCAAAAGTAACCCAAACGTATGAAAAAAACATGGTCTATTTAACATTACGATGTCCTAGGGCAGGACCATGTAACCCAGCTTTTGACTACAAAGGAGTAGTTTTAAAACTACTCCATGGTATACTCAAGAGGATTAGTGTTGAAGTCGTTTCTAAACGAAAGCACGTCGTTAAAAAACGAAGACATGTCGTCTCACTACAAACACTTTTTTACAATGACATGGTCCATGCTTGCATTAAATCGGACCAGTCCATGGAGTAGTTCATTTTATCAAAATGGATCAGGTGGTCCAATATTATTTGCAGAAAATGGCATCATAATACATATGTAGTTGTATTTATGTACATAATTCTATTATTTATTAATCTATTTGGCATATAAACTTAAGACAAACAAATTATCAAAGCGGAAATATAACAGAAAAAACACAATACAAAAGAACCCCATTGAAAATAATTAAACAATTAACATTTACTAAACACGTGTGCCAATTAATAGAACGCAAATAAATGATTCAAATATTAAGTTTAACAAAATATAGAAATGGCGGCAAAACTTACAGAGTTTTTATGTTAATATTATATTGTTACGAAAGTAACTTTAGTTAAGAATTAGTTGTAATTATTATTAAGTTGTATTTATTAGATGTCTTTAGTCTTTATTAGTCGTCTTGTATTCATAAGTAATTTTACTAGTTTACATTGTTATTTAGTACACTTCAATCCCAATGTGCAGAAAGCCCTAGAAATGACCGTTAAAAAAGCTTCAGTATAAGAGGTAAAACTATGTAAACATAAGTGCTGCCATAAATCAAATTAAAGTGTGGTGAATAGTAAAGCCTCAAACCTTCGAAAAACATTTCGAATGTTCTAGACAACCAAATTGCAGTATAAATACTAGCGGCGACTAGCGTAATTAGATCATTCTAAGTTCAGATTTATTATTTTACTTTTTTGTGTTGTAAGTAGTTTGTGTTGTATGTAGTTACTAAAATTTTTTTTGCTTGTTTTAGAAGTGATCAGGAAAATAAAACGAGACTTACCTCATTCATATATTCGGGCGCCGATTCTCCCATTGTCAAAATATAAGTCGCACTGTGTTTGCTAGCACAACTTTGATATTCCAGACCCAAAATGGTCATGTATTGGACTAGCTGGTGTATAGATTCATGAATATTTTGATAGATTTCGGGAATTTTATCACGGCGTTCGCTGTTAAAATAATAAAATTGTATTATTAATAAATAAAGAAGAAAATTAAGGTTTGTGCTTATGCTTGTAGGGAATGTTTGTGGACCTGATTAAATAAAAAAAACTATTACATGTGTGTCAGGTGAGCTTGAGACTACGAAGACCCCAAATGTTGATTGGATAGTCAAACAATAAAACCTCGGGGGCTACTCTCTATTGCAATGCGAAAGAAAACGGTAGCAAATCTAGTGGGTGGTACTCTTTAATGCGTTTGCGCATTTGTCTTTCGCATCTTTTTATTTTTTTTTTTCGCAAATTATCACTATTTATTTCATTTAATTTTTCCAATTTAAAATTTTTTGAAATTTCATTACTTGCATCGTGCCATCTTTAATCTATATTGCCACTATTTTGATAGAGAGTAGCAAGTTGGCATTTAAGTGGGGAACAGAATAGTCGCTGTAGTACAAAGTTACGAATAGCGGTGCGAGCTGCCTTAAGTTTAAAACGACAGTTTTAAAGTAGTGTCAACTAAATACGTAGTTGTAGTAGTCGTTGCAGTTGAAGTTGAAGCGCAAAATTCGATATTTTGAACTTTGTTGTGCTACAGAGCATTTGTCAGCTTCAGCTACAACTACATCTACTTTATTCTGTTCCAGGCCTCAGCCTTCCCATCGAAATTGTATTCGCATCGCAATAGATAGTAGCCCCCTTGTAGTGATAGAGATCTTGAGGGACAATAAATATAAAAATTTTGTAGAACGACGTTTTTCTACTGATTTTAATGAAAAAGTTTTTAAATTAATATTTTGGGTCGAACAACTTTCAAATATTAAGAACACTCCAATGGTGTATTACCTAAGCCCACTTGTTCATAATTTTACAAACAGGTGGCAATTCTAGCATATAACTGTCTGAAAAAAACTACCTTATATGGTGTTCAGATATACATTTTTTATTGAGTATGGGATGGATTATGGACTATTATGAAAAAAAGTTTGGCATCCCATTCGACTTCATCGTTGTTTGAATAATTTCTAAACAATAATACTACGGGTAGGACCTTGAGTGTTTAAAATTCTTATTCGCTTCAGGGTTTTATTCGTATAATATTTTTAGCTTTTCTAAAATCTTAGGAAAAGGTTTCCTGATGAGCTGGCCTAAGCAACCAGTGAAATGCGCATAGAAGCTAGCTTTCCCTCAACAATAAATTTCAGTGTATTTATCAAATATGTAAAATTGGGAATTTAGCACGTCATACAGAAATCGTATTAATGATAAATTTTGTATTCCCGTAAATAACTTTGATAATATACTCGCATGTGCCCGTGCAGAAAACTGAATTGGCAAATTGGTTTTTTTTGTTGTTTTCTTACGAAGACAATAGAATGAAACAATTTGTTTTTTAATTTTGTTTTTTCTTTTTACCCACTTATAACTACAATTCGAGTCGGAAAGAACCCAACCAATTGTAGAGGGATGTAAGAAAAGATAAACTCACTGTTTATTGTTGGTGTTTTGTTTGAGCTTTGATATTGTTACTTACGGGTAGGACCTTGAGTGTTTAAAATTCTTATTCGCTTCAGGGTTTTATTCGTATAATATTTTTAGCTTTTCTAAAATCTTAGGAAAAGGTTTCCTGATGAGCTGGCCTAAGCAACCAGTGAAATGCGCATAGAAGCTAGCTTTCCCTCAACAATAAATTTCAGTGTATTTATCAAATATGTAAAATTGGGAATTTAGCACGTCATACAGAAATCGTATTAATGATAAATTTTGTATTCCCGTAAATAACTTTGATAATATACTCGCATGTGCCCGTGCAGAAAACTGAATTGGCAAATTGGTTTTTTTTGTTGTTTTCTTACGAAGACAATAGAATGAAACAATTTGTTTTTTAATTTTGTTTTTTCTTTTTACCCACTTATAACTACAATTCGAGTCGGAAAGAACCCAACCAATTGTAGAGGGATGTAAGAAAAGATAAACTCACTGTTTATTGTTGGTGTTTTGTTTGAGCTTTGATATTGTTACTTACGGGTAGGACCTTGAGTGTTTAAAATTCTTATTCGCTTCAGGGTTTTATTCGTATAATATTTTTAGCTTTTCTAAAATCTTAGGAAAAGGTTTCCTGATGAGCTGGCCTAAGCAACCAGTGAAATGCGCATAGAAGCTAGCTTTCCCTCAACAATAAATTTCAGTGTATTTATCAAATATGTAAAATTGGGAATTTAGCACGTCATACAGAAATCGTATTAATGATAAATTTTGTATTCCCGTAAATAACTTTGATAATATACTCGCATGTGCCCGTGCAGAAAACTGAATTGGCAAATTGGTTTTTTTTGTTGTTTTCTTACGAAGACAATAGAATGAAACAATTTGTTTTTTAATTTTGTTTTTTCTTTTTACCCACTTATAACTACAATTCGAGTCGGAAAGAACCCAACCAATTGTAGAGGGATGTAAGAAAAGATAAACTCACTGTTTATTGTTGGTGTTTTGTTTGAGCTTTGATATTGTTACTTACGGGTAGGACCTTGAGTGTTTAAAATTCTTATTCGCTTCAGGGTTTTATTCGTATAATATTTTTAGCTTTTCTAAAATCTTAGGAAAAGGTTTCCTGATGAGCTGGCCTAAGCAACCAGTGAAATGCGCATAGAAGCTAGCTTTCCCTCAACAATAAATTTCAGTGTATTTATCAAATATGTAAAATTGGGAATTTAGCACGTCATACAGAAATCGTATTAATGATAAATTTTGTATTCCCGTAAATAACTTTGATAATATACTCGCATGTGCCCGTGCAGAAAACTGAATTGGCAAATTGGTTTTTTTTGTTGTTTTCTTACGAAGACAATAGAATGAAACAATTTGTTTTTTAATTTTGTTTTTTCTTTTTACCCACTTATAACTACAATTCGAGTCGGAAAGAACCCAACCAATTGTAGAGGGATGTAAGAAAAGATAAACTCACTGTTTATTGTTGGTGTTTTGTTTGAGCTTTGATATTGTTACTTACGGGTAGGACCTTGAGTGTTTAAAATTCTTATTCGCTTCAGGGTTTTATTCGTATAATATTTTTAGCTTTTCTAAAATCTTAGGAAAAGGTTTCCTGATGAGCTGGCCTAAGCAACCAGTGAAATGCGCATAGAAGCTAGCTTTCCCTCAACAATAAATTTCAGTGTATTTATCAAATATGTAAAATTGGGAATTTAGCACGTCATACAGAAATCGTATTAATGAATAATACTTTTTATTGGATCAGGCTTGCATTTTATTTCATGTGGGAGTGTTTATACTTTGTGTGATAGTGTGAACAGAAACTGTTATGTTAAGTTAGATTTTTTGACAATCGCAACAAAACTCATTAGATTTCTATCTCACAAAGTATTATGGAATACGTAAGACTTGTGAGATAGCGTAAACTAGCCTTAAGCAATTATCTCAAGCAAAATGTAAACAACTTTTGACATCTTTTGTTGATATTTCAGTTGCCAAATGTCAAAACACTTTATTTAATGAGTTGTGTTTTGCTCACTAAACACACTTGTGACAGTGTTGCATTTTAATTTTACCCAATATTATAACAATTTCGTATTAATTGAACAATAACTAAATTGAAATTTTATATGGATTATTGAGCTCAATAATGGCATTTATTGCGCAAAACTCAATTAAGGTGCATATCTGAACACGGAATTAGATAATGAAAACCCGAAGAAATTATGGGGATAAAAATCCTTTACATTTAAACATCTTTAAAATCTGATTTTCCTTAATTTTTATTTAAACTATAGTCACATAGCTGTCTGAGCTCTCGTCTTATCAGATTGGTCTCTGGTCAAGAGGAATCTTAAATTTTAAGCTATAGACAAGCTTGATATTCCCAATGTCGAGAAGCGTAATTCCATCGAGCAAGTAAATACAAAAAATTCAAAGAATCAACCGGGCACCAATAATTCAAGAGAATTTTATTATAGTATAGTTCAATCAGAATTTCTTATGTAGTATTCACTACCATTTCTTAACAGGTAATATTTACTTACTCATCTGAAAAGCCATTAATGTGTAAAATGCGCATCTGTTTAATAATAGTAGTTTTCCCAGATTCCGCTGTTCCGAGTAGTAAAATTTTTACTGCCTCACGAAAGTTCTTTTGCAGTTCACTGTATTTCCGTTCTATCGCTTTGGGCGATGCCTTTAGATCATCTGGATGTGTTTTGGAGTGCCTAAGACACCGTAACATTCTAAAATAAAAAATCAAATAAAAAAGATTATGTTATTAAGAAAATAAAAATTAAAGTTTGATTATTAGTTTAAAATTTATTTAAACATTTTGGTGATTGGTGCAGATTGGTAATGAGAACCAAAAACGTGGAAAAAGTAAAATGCTTAAATGTGATAAATACTCTATTGAATACGTTTTTATTCAGGTATGTGATGTGAAAACAAAACAAATGGAAACGGATAATATCGTTTTCAGTTTCTTTAAAAATGATTTCTAGCACAATTTTCACTTTTTTACCGTCTAAAATTAAGATTTTAAAATCGCGATCGTTTTGAAATGGATCGATTTTTATCACCTGGTTATGTTTATTATGCGTTATTTTTTAGACGTTTTAATGATAGAGCTGCCCAACTTTTATCATTAAGTAAATAGGCCGTTTTCATTACAATGAAATCTAGTAAATTTGAATTGAATCTTCCTCAAAATCTAGGGTTTTACATTGTATCTTTTGACATTAGCGGGATTTTGTTTGCATATCAAAAACAGCTGACCGAAAGTTTTTTGTGTAACACATACTTGCGTGTAAAGAAATAGGCATATCAGCATTTTTTTTTTTATTATAATATAAATTTTTTTTGGTGCAGGGAAATATTTTTTAGTGCTACATGTAAGGAAAAAAACACATTTGCATCTATAAAGGATGCAATAGTGTAAAATACCCTAACGGGGGGTTTACACGATCACACAAGTCGTACTTATTTTGAGGAAAATACAACCCTCTCATGAAAAGTTGTTGTTGTTTTTTGAAAATTTTCATACACAAATAAGATCACAGAAGCATTTTCGTACGACTTGTGTGATCGTCTAAGCCCCCATTTAGTACTACTAGATTTTGGGTAGATTTGTTCAAAATCTAGTCACGAAGTAGATTTTGTTTTGTATGGGAAATTAAAAAACAACTTAGGTTAGGATAGGTTAAGAAGGGTTACGTGCCCTGGGGCAAACCGTCACCCCGTAGACAATGCGTTCAATTGTGAATCCCGTCAAGAGCAAATACGAAGAAAAGAAAAAGAAAATTATATTAAAAATAAGCGGCCTATTCCCGATACTCCGTCGGGAAACCTATCTCCAAGCTATTTCCGTTGTATGTTCAATCGTCTCTCGCTCCTCAGAATCCTCTCTCAATCTTAAACAGTCCGGTATTGTATTGTTTAACTTGTTCGTAAAAGCCCTAACACAACAATGACCCGTCAAAACCCCTGTTAGAGTCCTGAGATCACTCCTATCCAAACCTAATAGAATCTTGATTACCTTTGCATCCAATCCGGGCAATAAAGCCCTAGATACCCTGCAATCCGTTCTATCCATCTAGGACCGGTTAACGGTGTCGCGGAATCTATCGAACCCTGTCTCGCGAGTTCGTCGGCTACCTCATTACCATCTACATTACAGTTTTTGGGTACCCAACACAGCCTTACCGTAAATACCCACATAAGCTCCCTCAGAGCATTTCTACACCGTGTGACCAGGCAAACAACGTAATTTTCTCGAAAGCTCATTAGTACTAGATTCCGTTGTAGTGTAAATTGTCTATAATCATGATGTTTATTTTGTTTTTAAAAAAGTTTTTGTTGTATGTAACGACGATGTAACCCCAGCAACCAGTGAAGAAGGTTGCTGGGGTATGCTCTCGGCCCCAGGGTTCACTTTTCCCAAAAGAAAACACAGGTCTTCGTGAAACGTTACAAACTTTATTTAACACGACACGATAGGCCTTACTTGTTTAACAATACAAGCAAAATTAATAATACAAATACAACAGCAGTACGACCGGAGTGTACAAGAGAACTGAGTGGCGCTGGAAGACCGAGTATAACCCTGGAATCTTCCCCGTACCCAGTGAATTTTTTTATTTTTGCTTTTCTCCTTTAGCAACTGAAGGCCCAGTTTAATTTTAAGCATTAGTAAAGTACGACTTGATACAGTTTAAATATTCCTCATTCCAGATTTTCACAGGTACTTTTAATATCTTTAAGAGGATTTTATATTTGCGTACAAAAGAATCAAATTTATTTAAACAAATATTTTTTTTGCTTTTCTTAAGCTTAACAGCCAATTTTACCAAGTTCAGTTGAAACTTACTATAACTTAAGCTTCCGGTTAACAATGTTTTTGACAGTTACAACTGATAGTTTGTTATAATTAAGCTTGGTAAAATTGGACGTAGGTAAATATATATGTATATAAAAAAACTAATATAAATACGATTGCAGAAATAAGTGTGTAATAATAAAATAGCAAACATTTGATTTACGCTTTTAAACTCTTAAATACTTTAACTTCAGGCGTTCTGAATAAATTAATTTTCAACTATTTTTCGTTCTTGTTTGCTTATTTATTTTTCTGTCTTAATTAAATTGGCAATTTGTAAGTCTTAGTTAAACATATTATTGTTTTATGATGTCAAATTGTCGGTAAAATAAAAACATAGTCGTATATTTTTTTTCTGCAATAATTCGAAAAGTTCCTAATACCTCAATATCTTATCATATTCATAGACTATTTTTTCTAATTATTTTTTTGTGTTATAAAATACGTTGCCATGCTTCCAATAATACCCTAAAAATTTTTTGGCCAAAATTTTTTGTTCAATTTTTTATAATGGGGAAAGAAAAACGTGTCTTTTTTTGGATTAGATGTACAGTAGCCCGCAAAACTAAGGTCACATCAACAGCCTTTTTTAAATTGTTACTAATTTTCATTTGTTTTGGCAAAAATATTAGTAAAAAACCTTATCTATTTTCAAATTAAAGGTTTTTTTTTTATTTTGATTAAAAAGTACATATTATAATTTTTTTGCAAATATTACACGATTTTTTTTTTTTTTTTTGTCTTTTAAAATCGATTTTTTTATTTTTATCAATATTTTGGCAATTATTAATTTAATCTCTATTAAACCGATGAAATATGTGCGTGCACAATGCAACTTAAATTTATTTTGAGAGTTTATACGTGTTTAGGTATGTTTATGCAGTTGGCCAAGTTTGAAGTAAAATAACCAGCTGTAGTTTTACATATTTACCTATTAGTACCCTTAGTATACTTCCAACTTTAATATAGGTCCCCTCGTTCTTCAGAAATTAAAGTCATTGATGGAAAGTGAACAACGGGTGAATCAAACCATGACATTCCTGTGGAAGTGCGCTAACATTTAATCAGACCAGTGTGTGAGCGATATTTAAATCAATTTTTTAGCAGAGTGGAAAAACAAAGTAATTTATCCTAACAATTACGAAATTACAAGGGTATTGTCATGATCCTTCGAAATACTATCCATACATTGATTTAATTTATTATAAAAAATATGTGGAATGTACATACATATCGCACTGGTTCCTCTAAAGAGAGTCAACTCAAAATTTACATATTTTCACTTTTTGGAGGCACACGACAAACTAGTCTCTAGTATTTGGGGGAAAAAAAATGAAGTTGTATCCCCCTTTGTGATATAAGTTTGCAAATTTATCTTAAACGATTTTGAAATCGATTTTGGGGTGCGATTAATCGGTTTTTAAAATCGAATTAAAAAAAAGTCGATCGAAAATCGACTTTTGAATCCATTTACCATTCCCTACTTCTGAGGTAATACGAATTGTAAAAATTATTTCAAGTTTTTTTTTAGTTTTTACTGGAATATAAATCAGTGTTCGAAAATAAACATTAACCCCCGTATTCATAAATGATTATTAAGTTTAGTAAACGCTTATTAAGTAAAATTTTCATAGAAAATCTGTTTTATAAACCTTTATTAAATTTAAAATATTTTTATAAATACGGCAGTAAATATCTCTCCTTTGTGTTCGGTTCGGTAACTTTGTGGAAAACACAAACGCTTATAGTGTTTGTGTAGCAAATCATTTAAAATAATCACGTTTCCCTGTTTGTCATCTTTGGAACACAAAAATAATACTGTTCTTAACCAACTCTGCATAAAGATGAGAACATTTAATTCCGTTCGGTTTTTTAAACAAACCACAAACTTCATTGTGTTCGGTTTAGCTTATTAGTGTTCGTTCGTTTCAGTTGTGCTTAGCGCCCTTTTGGCTGGTGAAAAAAACCAAACACTTTTTACAAAAACAAAATACATATACGAAAAAAAAAACAAAAAGTCAGCAAAATAATTTTACACAAACAAAACACATACACAATACACACCTAAGCTTTTCGTGCTATGGCTGTTGCTAAAATTTTTTGTTTGTTCATTTCTTCATCAATGTAAAAAAGTTATATTAAAGAACATTAAAATATAATGTTTGTCTACAGTACCACTACAATTGTTCTGTTTTTTTAACGAAGAACAGAACACTATATAATGTTCAGCTCTTGAAAATAGTTACGAACGGTATTAAGGGTTGTGTTCATCTACACAAACAATAAGAAAAATTTATATTGTTCCTGTTTGTGTGAGCCGAACTCTAAATAATGTTCTGTTTATTTCCGAACACTGCTAAAAATTCAATAAAGACGGTTAAACATAGAGGTAGAAGTGTACAGTGTGGGGCTGTATGTCCTCCTTGGGTAATAGACATCTTGTATTTATTTAAAACATTATGAATCAATGTGTTAACTTAGATGTTTTAAAAATATGGTCTCCAAAAAGTGGATGAAAACTGGCTCTGATAGCTACTACTTCCAAAAAGATAACGACACAACCCACAATGTGAAAATTTGGTAACTTCAAAAATAAAGCTTTAAAAAGATGTAATAGAAAACAAAATTAACTCATTAAAGTATTATTGAAATAGAAAAAGTTATTGGTTTTAATAAGTGTGCCCTTACTTTTGCTATGCCAATTTGAAAAGTAACACAAATATTTTATGTTTTTTTCTAATTTAATGTTAATAATGTTAATAATTAATAAGTCCGAACACACATATTCGTTTTTCGTTTTTATATGTTATATTTCTTTTTAATATAAAAAATAATAAACAAAATTTAAAAATAGTACTGCTGTGTCCAAAGTTTTGCTGGCTACTGTATGTAATATGTGTAAGATACCCTGCAAATAATAGGACTAGTCCAAACACGCGTGTAAAATGTAGCCCACAAGGGACTTGGACTAGTCCAAAGGTAACCCAAACGTATGGAAAAACATGGTTTATTTAACATTACGATGTCCTAAGGCAGGACCATATAACCCATCTTTGGATTACAAAGGAGAAGTCTAAAAACTACTCCATGGTATACTCAAGAGGATTAGTTTTCAAGTCGTTTGAAAAGGAAAACATATCGTTAAAAAACGAAGACATGTCGTCTCACTACAAATACTTTTTAACAATGACATTGTCCATGCTTGCATTACATTGGATCAGTCCATGGAGTAGTCCATTTTATCAAAATGGATCAGGTAGTCCAATATTATTTGCAGGGTATTGTTTAATGAACAATTTTTGAACACAATATTAAAAACTTGATAAAAAAGTACCTTATTTTATACACACATATGCATTATAATACTATAATGCTAAAAATAATAAAAATTAATTAAAATTGGGAAAACTATTTTTTTTATTTAACAGCACGTGTCAAGTTTCACGTTGTTCAACGCTGTTTGTATACATTTTTTCTCGCGGTATTTTTCAGTGTTGTGTTTTTTTAATGCTTAACTCCCATTAAAATCAAACAATCGGTTAAACAAACATTTGAAAAAAGTGTGGAGCATATTTGTGTGAATATTAAAATTTAAAATATTCACACAAATTAAATGATTAGATGTGCTTAAACGAAATGTGGCCGGGTTTTTAAATAAAAGTTAACCTTTTGTAGAAAGTAGACAATTTTTTATGATCAAAGGCCATTTTTTTGCATGTTTAGGACTTTGAAATTATTTTAGTAAATACAAATTTTGTAAGTAAACAGTTTTTGACTTCGTATTTAAATACGTATTTAGTAAATTTTTATTTAAATTCAAGTTGTATTTAAGCACAGTTTCCGTATTTAATTGCCACTAGCATATTAAAAATTTTTAATTAAGGCAAAAAGTATGGTAGCACTATTAGATATTTAAAAATATCATAAGACAGCTGTTTAACAAAAAAAGTTGCTGGTTCAGACAATCCAGGTTTATCTAAACAGGTTTTCCTTAATTCTATTTTGAACCTGTGTGCCCGTTCACACGCAATTTTCTTTTCTAGCATATTACGAACACATAAACAAAGGTGAAAAAAGAAAATTGACTAGTACGGTCAAATCTGTGTGTCTTTCCATTTTCTTTTTCCCTTAAAAATCAACACAAGCCGAGTCAAACATGATGTGTTTGATTCGACTATCCTATTTAGTTGTAAGATTTGTCAAACAAAAATTTTGTATGCTGATAAAGTATGATGATGTGACATAAAAATTAAATTGAGTGACAGATTTGTTTGACAAGTCTGTATAAATGGCAAATGTTTATGCAAATTTTCATAAAATGATATATTCTATGCGATCAGAATTTCATTTTCCTGTAAATGGGCTGAGTCATATTATTTTGTACATTTTTGGTGTGATAGTGTGCCATTGACAACAGATTTTGCAGACATTTTTTTATGTCGGATAGAATGCTGTCAGATATTCGTGTGAAAGCATCGTACGATTGTGTAGGAAAGTGAATCTCGGACTTAAAGAAACTTGTAAAGCGGCCCATACACTAGCATTTTGTCCTTTATTATGCAATAAGTCGCACAATGGTTTCAATTTAAATATTGCTAAACTTTCATTCTATTAAAAGGTGAATATAACCTTTACATGCAGTCTACAACTGACATGAAATGCTTAACTTTCACACTAATATGATGTTAGTGTTAAGTATAGACTCATCATGTTAGAAGTTTTCTCATGTTATAAAACGGTTGTTAATGCGAATGTTTTAACAACGCTTTTATAACATCGAGTTATAGCAGCAAATCATGTCAGTTGTAGACGGGCAGTTAGGAATAACATAAACAGCATTGCCAACACATTTCACTTTATTTTCGTTGTGCAATAAAAATCAAAAGTCTTTTGATTGTTGCCAATATATTGTGTCACCATCGAATATCACATACACATTGGCGATATAATTGTACAATACGTAAAATTGAACAATTTTTTTGCAAGTATATTAGCCGCTTAAAGGGTACTTATTTACAATGTGATCTCAAAGAAACAGCTGATTGTTTTTTGCTTTGCCTATTGTTTTTGTTTTGTTGTGATGTTGATGCAACCCTGCCAAGTAAATACATTCCAGAAACTTAAATATACCTTCAATAAACAACGTTGAAAACTTAATTAAAAGATAAACTAACTTAGAGATAAATAATATTTTAATACGAAGTCAAAAACTGACCCTTAGTTTTGAATGAGTTAAAAAGCATAAAAAACTAAATTGAGTTATTGTTTAATGATGGTGGTCAGGTGTGATTTTTATTATCTAACGATAATGTACATACATACAAATTTTATACACGTTTTCTTCAATCTAATATTAAATGTTACGTATTCATGAATGGGTTGCACTGGTTTCTTAACAGAAAAAAAACTGAATTTATTTTTTTTTATAAGTGATATAAGTTTCCGGATCTGAATTCTGACCAGAATGGAAATTTAATTATAAAATCAATTGCCAAAAAGAATGCAAAAAATTGTTCCAAGAACTTTTTTTTAACATTTGAATACATTTTTATTTTAAAGTCCAAATTTCTTTTGGTTGTTTGGACAATAAATATTATCTAGGAATGTTTTTAATATCTAAATAATAAAATATGTAGGTACATACATATGTATATGGAATAAAATCTAAAAAAAAAAAAAAATAATTGATGAATGACTTACTTTTTTCATATCAGACTTGTTCATAAAGCGGATATTAACTCAAATTTTTCGTAGAAGTAACACAGTTTTTAATTTAATATTAAAGGCATGTGAAAAAGAATTTTTAAACCATTCATTACCAAAAAGTAAATACAACGATATTTTACAGCGGGTAGATATGAATATTACGTGTCAATTTTTTCCAAAAAGTGAAAAAATAAAAAATTTTGTGTTCACACCTTTTTTTTTGATCAATTAGTTACATATTTATACAAATTTCTGCTTAAAGGAATTATTTAATTTTGCTTAAATTATAAATCACCTGGATGTCTAATCTGGTGCCTTAATTTAAAATTTAATCAGTTGGACTTGTTATCGCAGTTGTGGCATCGTTAAAATATTTTGCTATTAAATTTGTTGTTTTTTTGGAGTAAAGACTTGATAAACTAATCAAAATTGTTGGTATTTTTTTTTTTTTTATTTTTATTAAACAAATAAAACAAAACGGCATTTAAGTCATGAGACTTTACTTTTAATCTTTAAAATTATGATATTGCAGAAAATTTGACACTTTTTACCTGACCTATACTTTGGAAATTATGTGCAAATGCAAAAAAAAAAAAAAAAAAAATTGAGTCATATCCTGCAAATAATAGGACCAGTCCAAGCACGCGTGTAAAGAGTAGCCCACAAGGAACCCAAACGTATGGAAAAAACATGGTCTATTTAACATAACGATGTCCTAGGACCATATAACCCAGCTTTGGACTACAAAGGAGTAGTTTTAAAACTACTCCATTGTATACACAAGAGGGTTAGTTTTAACTTCGTTTAAAAACGAAAACATGTCGTTAAAAAACGAAGACATGTCGTCTCACTACGAACATGGAGTAGTCCATTTTATCAATATGGATCAGGTGGTCCAATAATATTTGCAGGGTATAAAAATGTGTAATTAAAAAAGAGGTACATACATACATATCGTCGTTGCTCTGACAACATCGGCTTTGTGCAAAATTTTTATTTTTTTTTTATTACACCCTTTGAAACCTTTGTTAATGATACATCTACCAACCAAACCGTTTAATGATATCTTTACTGGTTCAGAAGTCAACAAAAGTAGCTAGTATGTGTAACCCATATACAGAATGTTCGTACAAAAACAGCTATGTGTAAAAATTCACTTAACTGTTTTTCACAACATATATATTTTAACGAGTATTTCAGTTATTTTATGTCAAAAAAGGGTGCCCCGGTAGGCTTGTTGGTAGTTAGCTGTTACAATTTGGCCATTTGTGTTTTCACCCGGCAACTTAAGATGCGGGTGGGCATTCAGCCATCAAATTTTCAAATAAACTGTGGCTTACTTCTTACTTTAATTCCTTAGAAACACGATCTTCGTATTAAGCTTTAGTAGCTCTTTTAGTAAGCTTACGTTCGTGAATAAGTTGTCAAAGAATGATTGCAGTAAAAATAAAGGATGTCTTAAATTCCACAAAGTCATCTGAAAGGTAAAAATGGTGTGTATCAAAAGGGGCTGCAAAATTTATTTTGCCAAGCGCTGAAATTTGACTGGTGGGATTTTGGCGGCGTTTTGCTTAATATTCGTCATGATTGGACGAGGCATTCTTCCTTAGTCCCCATTCAGGCATTTATATGTCCGATTTATCGGATTCAACATATTTGTCTAATCTCGGTAGAATGATATCTATATCTGCAGGTATTTCAAAATTTTTCGAAAGTTACAATTTTTTAAAGTCCTTTAACTATTATATTATTCCTTATTTAACTTCGGAAATAAAAATTTTAACACAGATATTGCTTAAAATATGCTTAGTTTTAATACAAATATTCATTCTTTCTTGAAACCAAAAATGCTCCAACAAAATGATTTATGTGTGGTTTTTCGAAAAATTTGTTTTAGCTGCCCAAAGGCCAATAAGTCGAGTTTGTTTTCATGAAGTACTAAAAGCAATGTTAACATTTGTTTAATTAAACGTTTTACTTTAAAAATATATGCTAAGGTAACTACATAAAACGGTTTTTTTGCTCTCCTGAAAAACCAGAAAAAACACATAGCTGATTTTGTCGGAACAACGACGATATGTTTATTCACCTTACTAGATCACATGTAATTGTTAGTTCTAGACTAGGACTTATCCACTAATCGAACTTAGTCATTGTTTAATTTAACTTTAGTTTTATTCTTATTATGTTTATGACAAATTATAATTTTTTTTTTACTGAGTGTCGTTTTCAAATATCTTATCGCTCATTTTGTTCAGATGTCAAATAATTTTAAACATTAAAAGTTAAAAATTTTCTGCACTATTTACTTTTTTTTAGTCCATAAATTTGACATTTTCGATGATGTATTTAAAAAACTTTACGATTAAAATATATATATAAACGATTATCAAGATTGAAAATTGATGAAAACACACAATTTAATTTAGACTTCGAACGAATGCACTTTTATAGTCCGAACCCGAACTCAAACTTCGGTAGATTTTTCAGCATAGAAATTATTTAAAATTTTGTGATTTATAATTTTAATAATAACAAAATTAAGAAATTTATAGTAACAAACGTATTTGTACTTTTAATATGATATTACTACATACGACTAAAGCTACGGTCAGACTTATAAAATATTTGACGAAAAAAACGGGACCAACAACCAAACTAAAAAATCATTTTGCTTAATATCAATATTTATTTTGATTAAAATACCACATCTTACAAAAAACTGTTTTTTGCTATGTCTAGTAGTATAATTAGTTTATTTTGTAATTTTAAGACCATTTTAAATCTCACTAACTATTAACAAAAGTAGGGGTTACGCTTATTTGATCAAATATTTAATAAGTGTGACCGTAGCTTAAGAAAAAAAAACGAACACTTCTTTTCTGGAAATATATTAACATGAGCACTTGCCATTTGGCCAAATATGATGGTGGATCTTAACCACTGGATGACAAACTATGCGTTTACCAAGCGCCTCCGAGTATGAGAGGCACCATCACACCTTTGTAGCAATTTGGGTGCATTGTTCGGCAAAATTATACATTCGCCCATTGTTTAGGAGCCAGCTCCAGCTCTGATTTCCGCTGCTTTTGTTAAAATGCCATCAGCATCTGTTGATGAGCAGAAGCAATTAGGGGGAACCGCCCATTTAACAGTCATTCATCCTTACACTTTACTATCAAGACTACCAGATCTTCACCCCAAACCAGCATTACCACCTCATCCAGGAGAAATTTCTTACAGATGATCCCTACGGGGGTTGGTAAAGGCACACTAGGATTAAAAGATAATTTTTCCTGCTTTTTTGCCTTGTGGCTTCTTCGGTCGGAATAATATTGCCCAGCAGTTCTAAATAGCTGCTCACTAACAATGCTATTCGATGATGCTGATACGTCCTTTTTACTACTGTCCTAAGGCTTATAAATGGACTGAAATTCCAGCATTCATGTATATTTGAAAATCTAAAACTTTAAGCCTCACTCAAATAAGTTCTTATTTCTTTTTACGCTCTTCTGAGCCTTGTTATTTCTATAAAGATGACCCTTTTGTACACACGTTCCTTTCGAGTTATTGGTATAAATAAGTTATCGCTTAGAAATTGCTTAATTTTTCAATTTTGACATAAATGTGCCATGTGGCAAACCATTATCCACCCACGATATAAACAACATATTTTTTACAAAGTTCGGGGTTCAGGAAAAATTTCACATAAAGCCGAACTGGTTTATAATCATATTTTAAACGATATATACTGCACTGGGCCCTATCTTTAGGGAGACCATATGAGAGCAATGGTGTGGTGTTCTTGTCTCCCTCAAGATTGGTTAAAACCCGTTGTAAAATTTAAAACAAACAATAAAAAAAGATAAAACAAGTTAGAGTGCTATATTCGGCTGTGCCGAATCTTTGATACCCTCCACCGACAGTTCGAATGTTTAAGGAGTAATATCTGTATGATGTCTTTTTATTATTATTATCTTAAACTGTGACGATTTGTTATTAATTATGGTTTTAGGAGACTAAACTGTTTTCCGGGAGTAGGGCATATATGGGGCCTAGGGTAAATTATATACCGATCTTCACGAAATTTTACAGTGTCATTTCTAGTCGAATAAAACGGACTTGTGCATTTTTACATCATTTATGTTAGTTTTTGTAACAAAATAATCAAGTTTTTGAAGGTGGTGGTTCCACATTTTGATTCATAGCTCTGGTCCTACTGAACCGATTTTGCTGAAATTCAATCCCAAACTGCTTAGGATAACTACAAGCAATTTGACACCTAGTTTGTTTATTTCTTTTGAGTTTTTCGAAAGTGAGCGTGTTTTCAACAGACGGACAGACGGACAGACAGACGGACATGGCTAAATCGACTTAGAATTACTCAAGCAGCCAGAATATATATACTTTATGGGGTCTGAGATGAATAATAAAAAAGTTTCACTCGGAATGACAAACTTAGAATACCCTCTTCACAACTACTTGTGGTGGAGGGTATAAAAAGATCGATTTGATTCTAATCACATTATTTTCTTAAATTTAAAATAAAAGCTGACTTTACGACTTAATTCATTTGCAAAGATGGGAGCATTGAAGGCTTTTAAATGCTATCTTTAAATTTTCTATAAAAAACTCATGTAGGCTTTACTTTTTCTTTAAAATTTTTAAGTTATCGATAAACTTCCTTTGGAAGTTTTAAGTAATCGATAAAGTTTTTTTTGGAAAATTAATTTTCTTTGAAAAGTTTTTGTTATGGAAAAAAGAGTATTTTTTTTTTGGAAAATTAAAGAAATCCAGGAGCTTTCTTTGTAAATTCTAAATTATCGATAAATTTTCTATTTAAAATTAAAATAATCTATAAATTCTTTATAAAAAATAACAAGTTATTTATAATTTTTGTTGTGAGAATAAAGTAATTCTTAGGCTCGGTTTTTGAGTTCTCAGTTAAACTAGGTTTAGTTAAATATTATTATCTTATTAAAATTGGATTAGGTTTAATTAATTATTAATTTAAAAAATACATAAATCTGAAAATAGAATTGTACCGCATTACCAACCAACATTTTGACGGAACAGCTTAGTTTTGCTTGAAATTATCGTCTTTAATGAAACAATTAAAAAAAAATCACATTTCGCCGAAAAAACGAGTTTCAGACTACGTTAAACTAAGTTTAAACTTAATCCACATCTCAAAATATATTTCAAATATATTTTCAATATAACAAACCGACATAATTAGAAGTTTTGACAAACAAAAACCGCTTGCCGCTCTTATTTAGTTAGCTCAGTTAGAAAACTAAAGAAATCGATATATATTTTTTTAAAAAATTAAGCTAAATTAAAGTTTTTTTTTTTTTGCAAATTTAAGTAATCGAATTTTTTTTTTTGGAAATCAATGTAATATTCAATTTTTGATTGTAACATGTATGTAATCGATAACATTTTTTTAAAAAATTTAAACTAATTACTAAATTTGTTATAAAAAATTTAATATTTGACAATATTTAGATTTTTTTTTTTATTTTTCATACGTTCTTAATTTGTTTAATATAAGAACTGCTGGGTATTTATATAAATATCTGTGATTTCAATACGATAACAAGAACACTTCAAAGTCAATTATTTAATAGATATTTTTGTCTAATATCAATATTTTAATTGTAATACAAGTTTACCAAATATTTATTCGTTTGTTAAAACTACTGACACGAGTTTGCGGTTGTCATAAATGATTTGACGTTTACAAATCTAGTTCCAGTTTTTAGTTAGGATGCGTAAACAAATTAGAGTGACTAATAAAAAAACTACAATGGTGTGAACGCGTGATGTGGACCTCCAGCTTAAGACTTGTGTGATAGTGTAAACTTTAAGTATAATAAAAGTTTGTATAAAATAAAAGAAAAAAATATATATGTATATGCAGGCTTAATGTATAACTTGAACATTTTCACAAAGGTATGCTAAAATTATAATATAAGTCATAAATTAACTTAAACCATTTTCATATACATATCAGAACTTTTACAACTTGGTAACACTAGACAACTTGACAGCACATAACAAATGTGAGATTTATTATGATGGGGTAAAATTTTATTTTTGTTTTGCTTCTTTGTTTCATTTAATTGTAACGTAAATGTTACAATTGAATGTAAATGAACTTACAGATAAGTATATAATCAAAATAATCTAGATAATAATAAACTTGTGCAACTGTTTGTAATTTATTGTAACATATTGTGGAACTGAAAATCTGTTTATTTTGACATTCACAATTTAGTTAAAAACTAATTTTATTTAATTGGAAACCTGGTACCTACATTTTATTTTTTTGTTCGGAAATTTTGGCGCTATAAGCCCTTACATTTCAAGTACATACTTGTTATTAAGTACTTTTAAGTACATATTTGTTTTCAAACAAGATTTTTATTAATCTTTTAGCAAAATATTTAGAAGGTTTGACATTTGTATGCTTAAAGATAATATTTCAATAAAAAATTCAAGTTATCGATACATTTTCCTTAAAAAGTTAAACTAGTCAAAAATTTTTTCCTTAAAAAATCAATGTTATCTTGAAATTTCTATAAGAAAATTATATTAACCTAATAATTTTCCTGCAAAAATTAATGCAATGAAAACATGTTATTAAAACAATAAATAAATTAAAAAAAGGAAAATAGATATGTATTTTAAAAGAAAAATTTTATGTTATTGCTATATTTTTGTTGGGAAAATTAAAGTAATCGTTAAGTTTTCTTTGAAAATTTTAAGTAATCGATAGGGTTTTTTTAAAAAAATCTTTTTAAAATTTAAGTAGCCGTTAATAACTGAACTGAAAGTTTTAGATAAGTTTTTATTGCAAAATTCTTAAAAAAAAATCAAGAAATTGACAAAAAAAAATTTTATATTTAAGAAATAGTTAATATTTTATGGGAAAGTTAAAGGAATCAAAACATTTTTATTGCAACACTTAACCAATTAATAAAAAGGTTGAAAACGTAACTGGTAAATTTTTCTTTAAAAATTAAAGTAATTTTTTTTTAATTAAAGTAATTAAAAAATTTATGTTCTCAACTTATTTTGTAAAGAAGATTTTAGTTTAAAAAAATCCAATTTCTAGAAGATTAAAGTTATGTACTATTAAGAAATTATTTGTAGAAAATTTAAGTTAAAAAAAAAGTTTATGAGTTTTTTTTAGATATTTCTTAGAGAAAACCAAGATATTCATAAATATGTTATACAATCTTTTCGTTATCGATCGATTTTATATTCATATTTTAAGCTATCAATAAATTTGATATAAGAAATTTTCGCCATTGATAAATTTTCTATACAAAATTTATATTATCATTTGAATTTATATCGACAATTTAGCTTATCTTAAGAATATCTAAAGAAAATTCGGGTTATCTATTACATTATTTACGAATTATTGTCATTTTATAACTTTGCCAATGCTCTGTAACTTGTGAAGGTTTAACAATTTTACATTTTTTTTCTATTTATTTATTTATAATTCTGTTAGTTAATATTTTTTTTTTACTCACTTTAATTTCATTTTGGACAGTATTTTAAAGCAAGTTTATTTTAAATGATCCGCACCGCAAAGTGGTATTTTAAAATTGTGTTTTGTTTTAAACAAGATTGTTTTTCAAAAGTTATTCTTGGGAGTTGTTTTTGGTTTTTGTTGTTTTATTTTTAATAGATAGATTGTCTGAATAATTATTTTATTGATTTAAAACTATTAGAGGATTTTCTGTGTTCCAACACACTTCAAAAAAGCACTTGAATTGTTTATATTTTAAAAAATGTTTTCTAATAAAATGGTACTTTTTTCATAATATGTATTTTTATTAAAAGCAAATAGTTCTTTTTATAATTGCTCTGAAACATCAATTTGTCACAATAAAAAAATTTTTGTTTTATTATTAAACTTTGTTTTCACTTATAGAAGAAGTCTCTTTTACTTTTTTTATAATTTTTAAAAATACATTAAAAATTTTTATTTTTTATACAATGATTAATTTTTGTCTCTTGTTTTTTTTATGTTGTCATATAAGTAATTAGTTTGTTCATGTTCCGTTTTATTTAAAATAATTTTATTTACTTTTACTGACTACCGATTTTCTTCCGTACTTCTTGTTTGCATTTAATATGATCCGTAACTGAAACGTTTTATCGGTTGAACGCTAACTTATAAATGAATGGGGTTGATGGAGCAAAAGAAAAATATATAAAAGAGTTTCTGTAGACCCGATCAATTATTATTATAACAACACAGTCATAACGACTGTGGTAATAACAAAAACAATATTAGTAATTTTAAATATAACAACAATTTTAGATAAGATTAAGAACTGAATCGAATAGGGACGGATGGTCGAGTGGTATTTACACTTTACTCTTTTATTCGCAATATGAGAAGAAAGAGAGAAAAAACAAGTTAGAGTGCTATATTCGGCTATGCCGAATCTTTGATACCCTTTACTGACAGTAAAAATATTTCAGGAGTAGGTTCTATATGAAATATACATACATATAACTTATTAATCAATCTTTAAATAAAAACTAAAAAATCTGAATGGTGTCACTTCTGGATTTATAAAGCTAAATTTGACCAAATTTTATAACAAAAAAATTTTTCTACAGGTTTTAGTAGAGCTGCAAAACTATCGATAGTCGGCTCAATCGATTATTTCGATAGCTATTTAAAAAACTATCGATAGTATCGAAAAGTTTTCAAGTGTCACTTCTGTAGACACGGTAGTCAAGGCAGATGGTAAACAATGAAAAAGTGGTGACACTTCATTTACAAAAAACGTTTTTCAGGTATAAAAGATCAGCATATTTAATTTAAACTTCGGTGTCATTTATAGTTTATTATAAATAAAAACTTTATATATGTATATAGATAAAGAGACGGTTAATTGGCAGCAGTTTTAACCTTCGGGGTAAAATATTCACCCTTAGTCTAGAAATTTAAAAGGTTATTTTGTATCCCTTGCGTAACGTAAAATGTTTACAAAAACATAAAACCAAAAAATTTCGTTAGCTTTTTACATATTTAGTGCATGTTTTTTTATAAGAGTGATTAAATAACGACCAATTCACCAAAACGAACTAGGAATAAATTTGCCTAAAAATAGGAGTTTCTGGTTTTTGCATGCTTACAAGGGTTTCTAATTCTACGGAAAGAATTCCCGGGAATCCCGGGACATTATTTTTAATAATTCCCGGGAATTTTTGGCAGTTCCAAATTAAATTTTTTGAAATCGTTAAAATAAAAAACGAGCTACAAAAATATATTCTTTACTAAAATTACTAAAAACTACCTACAAATCGAACTATATTTCCTACGCCAATAAATCAAAGTAGAAGTAAATGAAGTAGAAAATTAAAATGTACACGATACACCATCATCAACACCAGAACCATCAACATATTCTAAAAAATAAATGTAAAGAAAATTGAAAAGCCTGAACCAATCTTAAAAAAAGAATTTGACGTCTATGAAGTCACGGGTAACAGGCTGGCAAATTTATAATCTTTGTATAAAGCTGGGATCACACGATTGCCGCAATGCACCAATTTTCATACTTTTTAATACCCCAATCGTGTGACTGCACAACCAATTGGCTCATGTACCAATCAAGGACAATATTGTGCTTACTTTTACCAATCAAATACAACCCTGGTGCGGCAATCGTGTGACTATTTGCTATGCAACCGCGCGGCAATAAAAATAACAAAAATGCACCAATATTTATTGTGTTCTTGTGCGGCAATCAAACAACACAATACGCACCAATATTTGCCTTTTATTAATAAATTTACTTTTTGTGTTTCTTTTAGTAGGTAATGAAGATAAATATTTATTTATTTATTATGCATTTTAATTATTGCTATTAACAAAATATGTATGTATGCTCATAGGCATATTTAGCTGTTCAGTGCGAATATTTTTATTTAAGGTATTTCTATGCGAACCTTAACATACGAAATTGTGAACAGACTTAATTTTTGGAATTTCTTAAAAAATTGAAATAAAACTATTCAACAAAAATTTGTTTAAGTACATACATACATATATGATACATATTTAATTTTAATTTAATTAACAAACCAACAAGAACTTTCAAACAAATAAAAAAGCTACCACAACAGCTGTTTTCGCAGTTGTCAAGTAAGAACAATCGTGTGACTGTGCTGCGGCAATTGTTGTAACCATTTCGCTTTGTACCAACTAGCGGCAATTAAATTTGTTTAAAACAGGGCAATCGTGTGATCCCAGCTTTATGCGCTTCTTACTATAAAACCAACGTCTGTAGAGAACGAGAGCACGTTTTCGGTAGCAGGCAATAAACATGTCAACAAGGATTAGAAATAGAATCTCTGATGAGCTTTTAAATGCTTTAATAATACTTAAAAATGTTTTCTAAAAAGAAAATTAATTTTACCAAGTTGCATTTAATAATAACTACTAAATATTAATAAGTTTTAATAATTCGTGATCTCCAAAAAAAAAAAAAAAATAAATAAATATATACATACATATATAATATGCAGGTACATACGAATGTAACAGTTTTAGTTTTGTTTTGGTTTTCTGTGGAATTAATAATAGCTTAGGAATTAAAAAAAAAAAAAAAAAAAAATCCGGGAAATCCGGGAATAAGATTTTTTTTGTTTCGTTTCCCGGGAACAGAAAAGGTCCGGGAAATTAGAAACCCTAATGCTTACTATTAAAAATATTTGTTATTTAATTTAAAACTTCATCAATAGAAGACAAATTTAACATATAATTATTTATTTTCATAAATTTATGTAGGAATGTCCAATACATATAACCAAATACCTTAATTTTTAACTAACAACTATTTCAATGAGTTCCATCTATCAATACTCATGCGCATGAGCATGCGCACTGATATAAGAAGATGTTGCACATACGCATGCGAATGAGCATAAATATAAATTAGTACACAATTCTGTGGCAATAAGGAAAAAGTGTATTTATTAAAGTTCTAAAGGTGATTTTTGAAAATTTACTCCTAATCCAATATAATCTTGCCTTCTCTACGGTTATATTTTTTTAAAGTTTTTGTCCCTTAACATTCCTAATGTTACAGATCGGTAGTAAAATTTAGTTTTTATTCTGTATACTACTTCTAGTCAACTTTGTAGTTACTTTTGAAATTTTCCGATAGTATCGATAGTGATAAAAACTATCGATAGTCCGTCAAAAATAAAACTAGGTTTTAGGCGCATTTAAAAGATTTCCCAGAGGATCGTTCCTTACGAAATTTGACAGTCAGACCATGTCTTTTTTTTTTTAATTCCCTAAGCTATTCCCGCGAAGCTCTTCGCTTGCCTGCAGAAACGAAACCAGAGTCTCTGGCGGGAATCGAACCCGCAACCCCGGCGCTGATAGAATAGCTCACTACCAGCTAGCCTACCGGGGCACTTTGTTCTGTTTTACGAGTGTAGGCTTTATGTGGGGCCTTTGGTAAATAATGAACCGATCTTCACGAAATTAAGCGAAGTCTTTTGAATATACCGAATTTTTTTACAATAGCATTATGGTTACAGTTTAAGGCGTACTAAACTGTTTTACTAGTGTAGGCTTTCTATGGGGCCTATGGTAAATTATGGACCGATGTTTGGGAAATTAAGTACTATGATTTCTAGTCATATAAAACGAATTTGTGCAAAATCTGTGAACAGTTCGTGCATTTCGCCACCATTTATGTCAGTTTTTGTAACACAATTATCAATTTTTTTAGGGTGGTTGTTCCACACATAACTCTACTGAACCTATTTAGCTTTCAATTCCAAACTGATGAGGAGAACTAGAAACAATTTGACACTCATTTTGTCGTTCGTAAGAATTACTCACGGACCTATAATATATATACATCATTTTTTTGGGTCTTAGATGAATATTGAAAACGGTATGACAAACTTAGTATACCCACATTCACCTCTAGTGGTGTAGGGTATAAAAAAACCGAAACTGTATGTTGTTTTACAATTTTATCAGAGATGGATGGAGGATATGAAATAAAAAATTTTCAGAGTTATTCATTAGCGTAAAACATGTTCGGTTTTTAACGATTTCCAATGATTAACTGCCTGTGAACCCTTTTAAGTTTGCGATACTTTAGAAGAGAATCTAATATTTTCCAAAGCTGATGAACAGAGTTTTAAAACAGGTTTATTATAAAATCCATAATTTTTTTGTAAATTGGAAGTTCTACAAGTAAATTTTCGTAAATTAAAATAAAATTTAAAGAGAACGCGAAGAATATTCATCTAAAGGCAAAAAAACGCCCAAATTCCAATTGAAAGTACATATTTAAAAATTTAACGTTTTTTCAAAAATTTTGTCTTGGTTAATTACGGTGTTTGCTGTTTGGACGAACATTTGAAGAATATTTGTAGAAATATTAAAAATGTTTCATATTAGGCAGGCATGATGAATATTTGTCAAACTTTTTGTGGTGTGTAGTGTTAATGTTATAATTGCAGCAAACATTTTGCACAGTGAAGACGTTAAAGAAGAAGTACTAAAACCATTTTCAGTCGTAAATTCTAATTTTTAAAGTGGCACTTCTCGCCACAAAACTGCTCGTTGTGTTGTTTAAACCTTTCTTTATTCCAAATTCGTTTCCTTTATTTCCTATCTCCTAGGTTATAAGCAAATATCGAGCAAAATTGAAAACAAAACAAAAATAAAAATGAATGTTGGTACGAAATATGTTTGTGTTGTTTATTGGCGAACACAAAAATGAAACAAAGGTGTTGTTTGCCAGCCAGAAAAATTTCTTTTTGAGAATAAAATGTTTTTTTTTTGTCGAATTAAGTGACTTACTGTGGTATTTAGTAGAGTATCCAATTATTCGAATTTTGGATTTGTTCGATTAAGATATTAATCGATTTTTGAATTTTAAAATTGATCGATTAATCGAATATGGGTTTAAAATTGTTGGAATTACTCGAATAATTCTAATAATTTTATATAATTGGAAAAAACATAAATCTATATTTGAATTGACACTTTTATTATATGGGCATTTTCACAGAAAAGTCTACTTTTTGTCACGTTACGACACCAACCATTTTTAATTGTTTCTCAAAGAATAATGAAAATATTATTAATTTTTTGGAATTGTGGTGTAGAGCGCAACTAGCATTACATTTAGTGAAAGAGAAGAAAAATTTGAACAACATAGTTCTATGGAAATACCCATATTAATAAACAGAAAAAACAACAAGACGAAAATAAAGCTTCGTTCACAATCAAAAAAAAACATTTTCACTTGGTCACATTAATATTATGCATTAATTATTATTTTTTACAACATTTTGTTGAAAATTTCATTCAAAACTAAATAAAATTATTTTAAACGTCAGAAACAATTTCATACAAATGGTTGCGGAAGTTCTAGTTGACTCAACTTTAGTTACATTTTTAAAAAGAAATTTAGTTACATTTTTGTTCTAAAAATTAAGGAAAATATGTATATGAAATACTTTGGAAAGAAAAAAGATAGAAGAAAAAACGAAATTGTTTTTCTTATTGTGAACGAAGCTTAAAGCTAAACAATAAAATAACAAATCAGTTGTACTACGTATACAAAAAACTCTAAGGCCCGTTTTCACAACTTACCGATAGCTAAAAGAAGACTTCAACCGGCCGTATAAACAGTGTTCCATTATTAAAACTTAACTTTGACCTAAAGTGAGCGATAGAGTAAATTAAGGTTCATCCTACCTGGTAGGTAAAAGTAAAGTTGTAATAATGGAACATTTTTTATACGGCCGATAAAATCCTACCTTTAGCTATCGGTAAGTTGTGAAAACGGGCCTAAACCTTTTATATAAAATAAATACCTTCATAATTAAAAAAAAACCAAAATACAGTTTTTAATTCATTAAAAGTACCAAGACTAGTATAAAGACACTAAAAAAGATGTGTTTTATGATTCAGAAATATTTATGGATCAATCTTAAACAAAATCTGATCTTTGTTTCTGAGTCCAATTAAAACCAAAAAGATCTTTAAGTATAAAATTTAAATAGCTTTGTGAATAAACGATTAGCTACAATCAAACCAAATTAAATATTTGACGTGCTTTACGTAACCACTAGTTTTATTAACAAATTATTTACTTTTCCAGAACGTTTGGCGAGCTCAAACATCATTTGACAGTTTCCAAGCTATTTACATTATACAATTATCTTCTAACAAAGCTAAAGTTTGATTAACCTACTGGTCACGCTTTTTTGGATTTTTTCGTCAAATATTTTTTAGGTCTGAACATACCTTAAGCTCTGCGATTTAAAAAATAATTAAATACCAATAAATATTTATTTCGTATTTCGACACAATCACATAATTGTAGCAATGCTAAAGCCCCACCTGCGTTTGTGGGATCAAGTGAAATTATTGGAACGTTGAAATTGGATTTCAGAAAAAATGTTAAATGTATTAGACAGCAAAAAATCTTATCTCGACAATGACAATTATAAAAAATACTACTATACAAAACATATGCAACTTATTATAAACTATTGTACTCACAAATACAATAATAATTTTCCAAAAGAAACTGTTTTACCCAAACAAATATTTTATCAATATGGTGCTCTCTCGCTTTTCAAATACAAAAGAATTGAATTAATAAAGCCATGAATATTTGTTATAGGTTTTGATTTTATTGGAATTTTTACAATTGGTAGGATTTAATATAAAAATCATTTTTAAGTACTATATTTGTATGAGGGATATTTGTATGAGTATGCAAGTCTAAAATGCATTCTGTAAAAATATTAAACAAACTATTCGCACTTATAAAATTGATAGCAATCTCCCCGTTAGCGTCATTTGTTATAAACGAAAAAATATTTCGACTTATTCATTAATAGGTCTCGTGTTTATTGTAAGATTTTGTAGGTCTGTTTATCAATCTGTTCCTGGTGGAAATGTTTACTTGAACATGATGAATTCGCGCACTATTTATGGTCAGTGATGCAATTTTGAAATGTATGTATGTATAATTAAGGTAATGAAAGAATTTCAAAGTTTTAAATTATTTGTCTTAATTCTGGTATTAATCCAGACCATTGTGCGGTAAATTTAAAGGTAATATCTGTTAGGAACATGTTTGCAAATGCGTTAGCAAACAGTTGCAGCTCCAACACCAGGGTCGTATCCGGAAGCGTAATCTGCTTCTACATCCTAAACTAAAACGATTACAGAAACCGAAACAAATTAAAAAAAAAACGATCTGGGGCTTGATTCTAGCAGTCGTGATTGAGTACTTTCTCGATTCGAAAGCAATTTTATTTCTAATTCTTTCAGTCGATACTGAACGAATCGAATTTTTTTTTTTTTAAGTATTGTGAAACTCAAATTAATGCTTCAAAAAACTGAAAAAATAATTCCGATTCGTTCAGTATTGACTGAAATAATAAAGGCAGAATTAGTCTTTACTTTCTGTTCTGTTACGCTGTCACTTACAATTACTTAACAAGTTTTTGATATTAACAGATTGGACCGTAACAGAACGGAAAAACTAATCTATTTCACATGTTTTTTAATAACAAAAAAAAAATCAGCTGATTCGTAACAGAACAGAAAGTAAAGACTAATTCTGCCTTAAGATATTAAATTGCTTTCGAATCGAGAAAGTACTTAATAACGACGGCCAGAAGCAGGCCCCTGATCTATTAATGACGACCTTTAGCATGAAAACCCTGTGGCAAAACAATTTGATGTTATTATACTCTACTGTCATCAAATTAGAATTCTTGTCATTAATTTCGAATAACCAGTGAAAAGACTTGAATACTGGAAAAAATATGTATATATTAAGTCCTTGAATTCCTAGGTGAAAAATAGGGCCGTTACAAATGCTTTCCATAGAATCTTATCATTTAGCAATTTCTTCTTTTCGCTCCACGATACATTTACTTTCCGGAGCTCTTTTTCTATCAGACGTCTCCAGGTTGTGGCACTTTGTGGGTTGTACTCAGTAGACTGTCTTGTGATATCATTAGCTGGTTTTCTCGTTATGCTTTCTCAGAACATATTGGCTTCAGGGAGCAGAAGACCCAAAGCAAAACCGCCCAAAGCAATGTTTGGCAAGTCGCTCAAAAATGTTCCATACAAAGTTGGATGATTTTGCATATGATCTGTAACTCTTTTGTTTTGGATGATTTCTTAAAGTTTTTGGGTCATAATTTACTTTTGCCATAGTTTTTCGAGGGATTTTTTATTTACTTATTTTGACAAATTCTTCAATAACGGTTGTAAGATCTAGTAAAACAAGTTTTGTTTTCAATAACTTATACATACATATATATTCTTATTTATTTATATGTATAGTCTTCGGCCGGGCGTAAGGTTTTTCTCCTCTAAGATATAACAAACACCGGCTTTGCTAACTAAAGCTTCTCCATAGTTAGCATACTTAGCACAGCTGATGTTTGTTAGGTACAACGGGAATACATCGAGCAACAACCGCAAAAAAGCTTAAGCGACAAAAAAAAATTTTACAGGAGAAGGTTTTTTATATTATTTCATAAAAATTTTGTATGAATATTGTCGCTTAAGATAAAATTGTTTTTGCTATAAAACCGTAAGTCCCCTTTTACAATGTGACAGACAGAAGGCAGACAGACGAAGTTTGTAGGCGAAAGAGGAAAAAAGTAAAGTGTGTCGCGCATACAGCGTCGCCCCCTTACCAACAAACTTCGTCTGTCTGCCTTCTGTCAGTCACTTTGTAAAAGGGGTATAACGGTTCCTTATGTGACCATAATATTTTAGGAGATGATGCAAGTGTTGCCAGTAAAGTCATTCATTAAAAAAAAACGAAAATTGAAATTTGTAAGCTTTTTTTGCAGTGAGCCTAATAATTATTTTACATATAAGAAAAATAAACATTTTAGAAAAAACTTGATTGACATCCATTTATTTTTTATATTAAACAGGAATTTTTTTATTAACTCGTTAAGAGAAAGACAAAGAATTAAATTATAAAAAAAAATTTAGAACATCTTAATTATTATACTCTTTATGGGAGATTTTAGAAGAATATAGTGCATTTTTAAGGTCACAAAAGTATTTTGCTTTAAACTAATATCACGTATTTTTACCGTATACCAATGGATATGTCACAGTTAATACTTTGTGGCATAAGCGTTGTTTTTAGAAACTGCAGCTAATCGTCGTGGTATAGATTCCACAAAATTTTGAAACTTTTCTTGAGGTATTTTTCCACATTCTTTTAGCAGAACATGTTTCAACGTATTTTCGAAAATATGTGGCGTTGACGAACCTTTTCCTCCAAATACGCCCATACATTTTCTATTGGATTCAAGCCCGGGCTTTGAGGAGGCGTTGTCAAATGTTTGGTGTCATAAAGAATCCACAGTTAAACATCTAAGGCTGTTTGTTTGGGATCGTTGTTCTGTTGGAAATAGAAACCTCTTGCTGAAAGTCCCATTTTATCAGCACGCGCGTGAAGGTATTCTTTAAAAATTGACAGATACACATGCATGTCCATAATTCCATCTATAAAGATTAGATTTCCAACTCCTGCGGCTGACATATAGTCCCAAGCCATAACATAAGCTCCTCCATGTTGTACTGTCGGCTTGATATTTTTTTATATGAAGGGACTCATTCGGCTTTCTCCAAACCATGCGTCGTCCATCAGACCCGTCAGACTTTATTCGCTTCTGCTGGAGGCTCCATATTTTCCTGCTAGCTCTTCCTTACCCATAGCTTTGTGTATTAGAAATCCTTATTACTTGTTCCTACATTCTGTTCAATTCCATCGATGTTCTTGTTTTGTATTACAGAAATGCAAGAAACAATATTTTGACCAAATATTCATCGACTAAAGTTAAGATATAGAATTTGACGTGTATAGCTAATCAAATATTTAAAAATCTGATGACTTGAGGGTCTCAGTGTCAAGTAATTATAGACATTTACTGAGAAATAATGGACAATTTCTAACTGCGTTTCTTGCCTTGTAGTCCAGAAATGCAGGAAATAATATTTTAACCAAATGTTCATCGACTATATTTAAAATATAGAATTTGACGTGTATAGCTTATCGAATATTTTAAAATCTGATAACCTGATGATCAAATATCTGGTCCGGATCCTAAAAAATCAACAAACTTACAATTTCTCTTAGGCCCAGAACAGACGGTAAAACGCAACTGCAACGAAACCCTTTAGAAATCATTCTTTTGAAACTAGTTTCAATCGTTTTCCACACACCCTGCAACCTAAATTGTACCAAAATGTAATGAAATTATCACAATCATTTCGATTTTCTTTGGGAACAGATTAAACGCAAACACGAGTTTCCTGCATGCCGGTTTCAATGCAACTGATTTCCAATGCATTTCAAAACGGTGGCGTCATGAGTGGTCCCTCAAAGGAGTCTATGGCATAAACTCAAATGAAACTCGAAAATTACTAGAAGTTGCCGTTGCGTTTCACCGTCTGTTCTGGGCCTTATAGTACTAATACACGCTAATTGTCCTATATAAATTACATTCATAGTTGTAGTCTGTCATCATTATTTATAAGCAGGGCAAGTTTTTTATGGCATATGCCACTTTTTGCCATTTTTGCTTGCCAAAAAATGCCTTTTTTTGCAACCTAGAAAAAAAATTTTAAATAAGCGTAGCGAATATGAGGCAGAATCTATTCGATATGCTAAAAGAATGTTGCAAAAATCGGACGTAAAACGTGACTAAGTGTACATAAAAGAGCACTTTCATTGCATCTGCTCAAGTCTCTCGAAATTACAAACAAAAGAGCTTCATATAAATGAAAGCTTAGACTTAATTGATGTCAGCAAAAACGATTTTGTTAAAAAATTTATAAAAAGTTTTAGATCGTAATACCGGATTACAAGATTAATTAAAATAAGAAATAGTATATGTAAGTTGCCAACAAAATTCTGTAAAAGTCACCAAAAAAAAAAAAAAAATCCTTAAGTTACGCGACATTTTTGGTTAATTATTAAATACTCGTGCAAAACTCTCTATATCGCTTGGCATTTCAATTTAAAAAAAAACTGTTTTAATCGGTTTTCTCAATATTTTTTTTTTTTAACTTGGCGGTGTTTGCAAGTGAGCTACTCATATTTTAATGAAATTGAGACGGATGAATTTATTGACAAGCTTTCTTCATCTGAACTGTAAGCGTTCAAATATGCTCCAGTTACAACTTGCAATGTTGAAAGAGTGTTTTCCATTTATTAAACTGTTTTATGCGATAACAGGAGATTATTTTAAGAAACATGCTATTGTACTGCACAACTTAATAAAATAAATGTTTCTTAATAACAACATGCTTATTTTTGCCACTTTTGCCATTTTGTGCCATTTTTCGTGCCAATTTTTATACATTTTCATGCCATTTTGCCAGCCATTTTCAATAACTTTTCGTGCCATTTTAAACTTGCCCTGTTTATAAGTTAATTAATGTATTTAATTTTATTTATTAAAATGTGTTTTGTTGTCTAATAATTGTTTTACTACAAGAATACTAAAGATACCAGAACATATAAAATAAAAATATTTATTATTTATCAATTGAAGTCAAAACAAAACAAAATGCATTCACTTTTTTTCAATTTATTTTATTATTTAATTTTTGGTTCATGGACGTTTGCATGCCTCTTAATGAGTCGTTCCGTACCTTTGCTTAAAAAAAATCTTGGAAAGGAAGGTTTTTTTTGTAACCTACTGACTATTACGAATACTCAACTCTGGGTGTTGATAGGAGGAATTACATATCGTTACTTTAATATAGAAAAGCCCTAACTAACATTCTCCTTACTTTACAGAAGAAGGAGAAGACTTAAAAAAAATTGTAGTATCGTAGTTGCGATTTTTTTTAAACTCAGTTTTTTATTAAATTGCTTAGAGATTTTAATAAAAAACTGCGTTTAAAAAAAATCGCGACTACAAGACTTAAATTTTTATTAAGTTTTTTCCTTCTCCTGTAAAGTAAGGAACATGTTAGTTAGGGCTTTTCTATATTAAAGTAACGATATGTATGTAGCTAGAAATCGATATGGCAACATGATTTTATTGTTTGTTTTTCTTCTGCGATAATGATTAATTGTTTTTATTATGTTTTTTGCTTTGATTGATTTATGTACATATCGTTAGCTAAAATGCAAACAGGCGTAACTAACAAATATATAATTTTACAGGACAAGCAAAGAACTTTGTAAAATGAAAACTAAAAACATGTTAGAAAAATATGAATTGGTAAGTCGTCCCTGGAATTCTTTAAACAATTTTCAAAGAAAACCATTTTATTATATTTTGTTAGAAAAAAATGTGTATTGACGTCGTTTTGCATACATCAAATAAAAATACTTTTAGTTAATAAAAGCGCAGTCTTTGATCGCAGAGGTGTGAAATTTTGTCAAGACATGTAAGTATTTTAATGGCTTTCATAATAATAAATCAAAAACTCGATTTTAAATTTTTTGATAGTGACGCCTTTTTGCATTTTAGCTAACGATATGTATTAACAACTTGTTGATGATCTTTGGTTTATGAATTTTATCAGAAGTAAACTTTTGCCGATTGTTTGTTTGCTCGCTTTTTTATTGGAGGAATCCCTCCCAAAACCCATCAAAGTGTTGTTAACTTAATGTTTTTGTTGTAGATTCAATTTGTTGTCTTTGTGACAACCGGGGTTTTATTGACAAGAATTTTAATTTATAATTCAATGCTTTAAAGATAAAACGAGTTTTTACATTTTTTAAGAAGTCTTTCCCTTCACCCCTCACCTTGGTGGAAAAAGTTTATATATACCTACATATAAACTTTTTCCGTGATCAATATTGTAATTCCTGCAATATTGATCTAAAGCCGTGTGCCCACTACCAAGTTTTGTTACGGAAGTTGCTTCCAGAAGTTATTGTCGTGTAAACACGTATTAGAAGTCGACTTCCAGAAGTCACGGCTTGCAGAAGTTACTTGCAGCAATTATGTGGAAGCACGTGTTTGTTGCTTGCTGGAAGTAACTTGAACGCCTTGCTGTGAACTACAAGTGTTTTGAAGACTTGCAGAAGAAGTCGGGTATACGTGAGTAAACGGTTTATGGTATTCTCTTCTGTTTTCAGTTTTGTGTTTTTTTTAGTTCTTTTCCGCCGCAGCACCCAATTTCTCACCCAAACACTTATTTTTGTTTTTTTTTTTGATTGGTTTCTTTTTAATTAAATATGTTGCGATGGCAGCTGCCAATCTTATTTTGCCACAAGACATTTGTATACTGTCATTCGGAAAAAAGCAAACTACTGCAAGCTGTACTCACATTGTGTGGAAACACGTCTGCAATTTCTTGCAGCAAGTTCGTCGTGATAACTTCTACAAACTACTTCTGGAAGCAGACTTCCGAAAATTTCGGTTTGAGTGGAAACACTTTAGCAAATACTTGCAGAAGTTCTTCCGCAAGTGACTTGCTAGTGGACACACGGCTTAAGACCCTATTAATTGCATGTGTATATTCTGCGTCCTTATGAGTAGTAAAGTTGATTTAAAGATGACAGTCTGTCCGTCTGACCATCTGTCTGTTGAAATGGGTTTTTCGAAGAACCAGAAATGATTGGAACAAGGTTGTTAAATATTTTTGTCACATACTTATGCTCCTCAAAATTTTGCTATCGAAATTCAGCCAGATTGGTTCATAAATGACTTAAATATAAGCAAAAAACGACGATTGCTTCTAATCATAAAATCTCCTGTTGTTGTAATTATGTCCTTCACCACCAGTGTTTCCACCTCATGTGTAATAACACAATCATGTGTAATTTTGTTTTTCATGTGTAGCCCATGTGTAATTGACTCCATGTGTAATTTGTAATTTTAACGTTTTGTACCACTGATTCTTGTTATTATTTCGTCACAAGATGTAAAAAGGATTAATATTCTTGGCAAAGCTTAAAAATTTAATTAAAAGAATGTAAACGTAAACAACGACGAAATATCCTGGGTAAATTATCCTTTTTTTTATTTCAAAAGAGTGCTGACTAGTTAATTTTTTGAAAAAAAAGTTGGAGCTTCTCAAACTCACAATTATAGAAAAAGGGATTCCTTTTGAAAATCTAGTTGGATTTTCACCAGATACACCTTATGTTATGTTTGGACAGTATAATTCAGATGCTAAGTTGTTAAAAGACGAAAAGCCAGATATTGTTTTGATATTGCTCTTACATTTTGAAAAACTTTAACTTCATAGTAATTTGGAGCCAGAATATTATTGGAAAAAGGTTTTTGAAATAAAAATAAAAATACCTGGCAACATGCTTTTGCAAGTTGTTTTTTTGGATTTTGTTTTTTCTTAACAATTAACAGTGGGGAATGTAAGAAGAGATAAACTCACTGTTTTTTGTTGATGTTTTTGTTTAAACTTTGATATTGTTACAAGTAGAGCTGTTGCTTATAATTCTTATACGCTTAACAGTTTTATTTGGTTTAATATCTTTAGTTTTTCTAAAATCTTTATGGATGAAGTTTCCTGATGATCTGATCTGGCCTAAGCAACCAGTGAAATGCGCATAGGAATAGCTTATCCCATCAACAATAAATTTCAAGTGTTTTTATCAAGAATAACAACTGGGAATTAAGCACGAATAACAATATATTTTAAATTAAAATTTTGTATTCCCAAAAATTACTTTTGATAAAAATTTTTGTTTTAATCTTTTCAAATGCTGCTGCGGAAAGAATATTAAGCAATTAAAACAATTGTGCGACAGATTTAAAAAGGAATACATAGAAATGGTGGACTAAGCTTAGAACCAGTTCCAATCATTAAAAACAAAAATCAAAAAAAATGTATCTCAATCAGTGTTGCCGTTAGGATACGAAAGATAAATTTTTCGTATCTTTTGACTACTTCAGGTATCATGTATAATCCTGACATTTTTCGTATCTTTTGAATCTGTACGCAAAATGTACAGAAACAAAACAATCGAACATTTTTAGCCAACTCAAACTCATTAAGACTGATCATTGTAACCGACTCAATACTAATACAATAGCAGCCAAGGCGCATTGACTAAAAGGTGAGGTCAACTCCACAACAACACTGCTTCTGTGGTCGGATTGTCAAAAATATTGCTAGTAAAAAAAGGTTAGTTTACATAAAAAATTAGTTTGCATACATACACTTTGACAAGTCGACCACCATATGTTGACTTGACCCCACCTTCTAGTGAACTCGCCTTGATAGCAGCTTTAAAAATGGTGAAAGAAACATTAAGGGGTTGCAACATACGATCCACCTAAATCGATGATTACTATTAGTGAGAAGTTGTTCTGAGGAAATATGAACATCTTATTTATTTTCAGGAAATTTATATCAACGTTGATATAATCGTTTAGTATAAACGCCTTAACTAGTATATTAATTTTTACAAAAATCAATTTGTTTTGATAACACCCAAAGATAATTACATATAATTAATTTTAAAGTTTGCTTACTGCATTTTTAAAAATTACACACATTTGTACCTAATATTTATGACTTAAATAAGTATAAAAATGAATTTATACGAAATCATTTTCTTTACAATATTAATTTAAATACGAAATAAAAATGTTATGTTAATAAATATTAAACGTTAAAATTGGATTTTCAAATTTTTTTCAAAACGTATCTTTTTGGGAAAAAGTGTATCTTTTTAGAAACTAAAATGTATCCTTCCCGAAATTTCATTGGCAACACTGATCTCAATGTAAATGTGTGTGTAATTTACCATTTCGTTGGTGGCAACACTGTTCACCACAGATGAAAAGGATTTACTCAAGGTATATTTACACAAGGTAGACTCATTTGGGAATGTAGACATGCTGCTCTATAAAAGGAACCGAGTTGTCAATATTGTCTTCATATAAAACAAAAACAATTTAACGCACACATGTACAAATTTTGGCTCTAGGGGTAAACAGCTGACAAACATATGGGCCAACGAGTTTACCTTGTGTAAATATACCTTGGATTTACTATACATATATATGTAAGATTGTCATTCTGTTTGTAATTACTACAATAATGATGTTTGACCCTACTTATAAAGTATATATTCTGGAACCTTATGAGTATCGAAGTTTATTAAACGATGCCTGTCTGTCCGAGTGTTCGTTTTCCGTAAACCAATTAAAAGTTAAAAAAAAAATAACTTGAAAAGAGCAAAATTGCAAAAAATCATCAAATTTTTCATGAAGTTTTAACTTTTGTCCATTGTAACTCTGTCTTTCGTCACTCATGTTCACAAATGACCTATGATTATTTTAGTAATTTTATTACCTTTCACTAAATTTCCCGTTAATATTTTTGAAGATATTTGCACATCATCTTTTTTTAAAAACACAAATTATGGTTATTTTGCATATCTCGAAAACTGTTTAACTTTTGACAATTCTGACTACATATTCGGATTCAGAGGATTTTACAATTTTATATAAAGATTAGGTGTCAGGTTCATCTGATCACGACTCTGTTAAAAATTTGTGACACAGTGTAATAAAATAAATAAAACACACAAATCCAAGGTATATTTACACAAGGTAAACTCATTTGGGAGTGTAGACATGCTGCTCTATAAAAGGAACGAACCATGTTGTCAAAATTGTCTTTATATAAAACAAAAACAATTTAACGCACACATGTACAAATTTTGGCTCATATACACGCAATTTGACGTTTGGGTTCCAACTAGGGGTAAACAGCTGACAAACATATGGGCCAACGAGTTTACCTTGTGTAAATATACCTTGCACAAATCTATTATTGAAAACGGTAAGTATGTTTTTTTTTATTGTTGATAGGTTTGTCAAATGTACGTTACATACCAATTATGAACATGTAAATTATAAACCTTATAAAACTGAAATTTTGACATACACTTGAAATCACATGTGGGTAGAGACGTGACATTCCACATGACAAATAGACATAATATGAACATAGCATAACTGAAAGAAGTGTGTGGTCTAACTTAGCGGTTTTTTACGAAAGTAATATCTTTTGTCCGACTTAAATCTTTTTTCTGACTTTTTTTTAAATTAAAATAATTGAATATGTACGTTAAAATCTCTTTATACTACGCATAATATGAAACTGTATAAATTCTTATAAATCAAACTGAAATTCGATTACATATATTAATTATTAGTTTTATTATGATTTTCTAGACGAAATATAAATAATGATAACAAAGTCAAATGTTTTCTTTTATTATATTTATGGCCGAAATGCCAACTCTAAATTATTTGTCTTTTTTGTTTTATTATTTTATAAGAAAAATATTCCATCACGTTTTCATTTTTCACGTAGAAACAAATTGGGGTAGTTAAGGTTTGGGTGCCATTAATTTGTTATAAATATACGATGTCAATTGCAAATTTGTACACACATATTAAAAATTGTAAAAAATAAAAATATTTTATAAAATGACGATTTTTAGATACATATGTATGTGTGTATAGTACATAAACATATACATGTATGTCTGATTATTTACCAGATTTGGGCTTTGCCAATTACTTTGTAATACTAACTACTTTTACTTCAACTGCCAATTACAAATCTAATTAAATTTTCTAATTGGAAACTTGGAATTACAAGCAATTGATAATAGGTACATATTTCACCATAACGAATTGCTGTTGCTTACACCAATTGGTTAAGTAATGCAAATAATTTATAAATAAAGAAATTATAATTACATAAAAGGTTTTTCTGGAAGGTTTAAATATTAACGTCCTTATGCAAAAATATTAAAGTGAACTTGAAGTGTTCGTTAAACAAAAAATTTGTATGGAAACCCGATTTTAACGAACACTTCAAGTTCACATTAATTTTTAGCATAAGGCCTTAAGTGAATAAGTTATGATCGAATCACAATTTTTACTGCAAAATTAAATCGATTTGTTACCACAAAAAAAATCAATGTAAAATCTGCGAAAACAAGGTTGATTCTACAGTTTTCGGCTTCGTAGTTACTTCATGTTAATTGAACATGATTTAACAATAACTTGCGAACAACATTTTTTTCTTTTAAAATAACTAAAATGAATGTTAATTTAACATTGTAGTAAATTTAGAACAAAATGTTATTTATATTGAAATAACAATTCGAATCACGTTGAATGAAAGTTATTTCAAGTTGAAACAACGTGAATTTCATGTAGAATCAAGTTGGTTTGAGCGTGAAATAACAGTGAGGAGAATCTTCAGAGAAAACATATGCATTTATTTAAGAGTAATTCAAAACACTTACTCGCGGAGCCAGAGAAAGAGAGAATATAATAATTTATTTTCCTGTAACACATGTTTCATTTTTTTTGCAATCCCCTTTGTTAGCAGAAGGGCCCGATATGGGTTTCGTCATCATTCAACTTTGAAAATTTGATGTACTATTTAACTAAATAATTTTAACAAGAAGAATACGGGAATTTTTCTGCTCTTTTTAGATTATTTTAAACAAAAAATATTTGTTTTTCTTTTTATAGTCCTGTTGTTTTTAAAAGCTTTTATTTAACTTACAGTGTATGTATGTATGTAATATGTATGTTTGTTCGGGTGAAATCTTGCAACTCAATTGAGCTGAAATTTTGCAAAGAATAACTCGAAAAATAAAGTGGGCACTCTAAATCCAATGTTGTGGGTACACACAACATGACGGACTAGTTATTTTTAATGCACTTCTACAAAATGGATATTAAATAAAAGGGCTTGCTAAAAATAACTCGAAAAATAAAGTGGTCACTCAAAATAAAATATTGTTACGAAAGTAGCTTTAGTTAAGAATTAGTTGTAATTATTAGTTAAGAATTCTTGTATTCATAAGTAATTGTCTTAATTGTCTTGTATTCATAAGTAATTTTACTAGTTTACATTGTTATTAAAAATTGTTATAATTTAGTACACTTCAATCCCAATGTGCAGAAAGACCTAGAAATGACCGTTAAAAAAAGCTTCAGTATAAGAGGTAAGATTATGTAAACATTAGCGCTGCCATAAATCAAATTAAAGTGTGGTGAATAGTAAAGCCTCGAACCTTCGAAAAACATTTCGAATGTTCTAGACAACCAAATTGCTGTATAAATACTAGCGGCGACTAGCGTAATTAATTCATTCTAAGTTCAGACTTTGTCAATAACGTATAACGCTGAGAAAATTATAGTTGGTTGTGAATAAAAGCTATAATTACGGTTGTTAAAAAAGACTTTGTACTAAATAAAGTTGTGTTAATTGTAAACAGTGTTAAAAGTGTTTGTGTTTTATTTATTTTATTAAAGTTGCAATAAAGAACTCAAAACGGTTTATTATAAAGGAAATAAACCAAAACGTTATTGAAAGGCAGTAACGTAACAATACGTTAAACACACATAACATGGCGGGCTAGTTATTTTTAATGCACTTTAATGAAAAGGCTTGCTAAGAACCACTCGAAAAATAAAGTTACGTCACTCTTAATTCAAAATGGCGGGCACACACAATATGGTAGACTAGTTATTTTAATGCACTTCTACAAAATGGGTATTAAGTAAAAGGGCTTGCTAAGATTTACTCGAAAATTAAAGTGTGGTCACTCTAGAAACAATATGGCGGACTAAGTTTTTAATGCTTGCTGAGAATACGAATGCGAGTTTTAAAAAAATTAAAAGTAAAAATTTTTTTTTTAAAGTAGCTTTATTAAAGTGCGTTAAATAGTAAAAAATAAATAAAAAGTTAAAAACCTTTTTAAAAAACAAGCTTTTATTTGAATGCGCTTAAAAGAAAAAAAAAATAATTTTTTGCTTTAAAACTTTGACTATCAACTTATAACGTCATTACCCAATTTATATGATATAAAAGCTTGTCGCGAAATTAACTTGTGCGGAAAAACAAGTTAACTAATTACTTGATTTTAACTACTAAAATTTTCAAACTAAGTAAATACAAGTACTTAAATCTATCAGTTATAATTAATTATCAGCTGCCATAACATATTGTTAAGTGGAAGTTAAAGTAAAAGTTAGTTTTTAACTGAACTTGGTGAAATTAGGGTTTATTCTATTAAAATATATGAATATAACAAGCAAATAAGTGATTTTTGCAGTTCTCTGATATGAATGTCAAAGGTTAAAAAAAAAACTATGCCACCATTTTAATTCGCTACAGTAAATTCAAAAGTTCTACGATATCTCTGAAACTACAGGGCAAATTTAAAAACAATGTAAGCTTAAAGATAATATTGTTGCCGAGTTTCGGATTTTTTTTAACTGAATAGGCTAACCGTTTTTAAGTTATTCCAATATATGTAGTGAAAGTGATTAATTTTGGACATCACGGTATATCTCGAAAACTAGAGCTGCTAGAGAAAAATGGAGATTCGATTTGAAATCCGCGACATCAAATTAGCAAAAATTTGCAATCAAATTCCAGACCGCAAACTTACTGTTCCGCAGTGTAATGGTAGCATTCTTAAAAACAATTTTTATGAAAATTCAAATTCGGATGTTTTCACTAAAAATGCCGTTATTTCTTAATTCTTTGTCCGACGATAACAATTTTACGATAACTACGTTTAAAACAAAATATTATTTACGATACATGTTAAAAAAAAATTAAAATGGTGAATTTTGGAAAACTTTTTATCAAGCTTAAAGACCTGTAACTCAGTAAATCTATATCCGATCGACACAGTTTGGATATCTATGCAAAATGTTAAATCTTGTACAGTTCAGTTGAACAGTTCTCGAGATTTTTCGAGAAAAATAAATGATTGCCATATTCGTGATCAGCAGCCCCGTGAACCATTAAACCATAAATGCATAATTTATTCCTTTTTAAAGCATATTTTGATTCTTTAAAAGCATGGCTTATGTGCATATTTTCTTAAAATAAAGGCATGAAACTCTTCGCCCTAGTAATTATATTTTAATTTTCTATTGAAATTCTAAACAACAATAATTGAAAAGTTCCATAACAAAACACAACAATTCCACTATAACAATTTTTTTAATAAATGAAAAAACATGAATAAAAGCTAGTACGACGTACATAAATATATTTGTAGTTACAAAAATTGTGTGTAATTTATACTTGCATGTGTAGCCAAAATTAAATTAGTTTTAAGTGTAATCTATATGCATATTGACTTTTAGTTAAATTTTTTCATTATTTTTTACAGTCAAGTTTTTCTTTTCGAACATTGATTTTTTTTCATTGTCACAGTCAAACTTGTTTGTCAAGCTCTGCATTTCTAAAATTTGTTAGTATTATATTTGATATATCCAGTATCGACTTTGCTTTACGTCCACAATTGTAAGGTTTTGTGAATTTTGTTTTGCCCCTATCGCCATGTTTGGAGTATGGGTCAATTATTGCACAAAAATAAAAGAAAATGAACGTTATTCTTATTTTCCCTAATTACTGCTAAACGAAAGTAAACACAGTAAAAAAAATCCATCCTTTCGTGGGGATATTGTTAAGTAAGTATTATTTTTATATTCATGGAAATTGTTTTCATATTAAAAAAAAAATAAAAAAAAATATTACTAGTGTGTTAACTTTTTTCTTTGTTTTGGTTATGCATTTACATTTCAGGAGGCGGAAATCCTACAACTACAGAACATTTGTGGTTTGGTTTTGCTCGTGGAAAATGACAAAATCCGTTTATATTTGTAAACAAAAATCAAATTTTGATAGCTTGATATAATTCAATGCCAAGCAAACAACATAATCAGCTAATCAATTGACCACACCCGCTATACACGCCTTAAACTTATCTTATTATTAATCGTTGTAAAATCTTTTAGTATAAAAATGGTTATAAGTAAATAAATAAAAAGAGATATATGGTCTTTTGAATATCAATTTTAAGCAGCAATAAATATTATAGCTAAAATGTTTACATCTCTTTAATAACAATAGCGGTTTTCACTCCTGGCAGTAAATTACCCTTGTAGACCTTGTAGTTAATGTACTAATATCTGCAACACCGCAGCAACAAATTATATTAAACTTTAACTTACTACGGGGTTGTTAAAAAAATCAGAATAAAACAGCTAAATAAATGCAAACTGACGAAAACCAAAACAAAAATCAGCTGATTCAATACTACGAAAAACACACTCACGCTTAATATTATAAAACCGTAGTTAACAGATTTATAACCTTTACACAAAGAGTGAAATCCGCTTATATTTCAGTTAAAATTATTTGCATTTGTTTACTAAAATTTGTTATTATTTTTTATTTTTAATTAAAAAAAACAATAAAAAGCATATGTGATTTGCCAAATTCTATAAATTATTTATTGTGTACTAAATTATTTTAATTTTTGATTACATATTGTTTATTGTTTTTTTTTAGAATGTGACAAAATACAAATATGGGCATTTCCGTCAAAAGGTCCACCGTGACTGAAAACTTAAAAGCTATTAAAAGCTAATGATTTTACGATATTGTTATAGATAAATATTTAGATTTTACTAATTTTATAAATTTACCCATAAATTTGTTCACTTAGATAAACAATCAGACTGCAAAGTTGTGCAAACGTAATTTCTTATTTGTGAGAATGTTTTATTGTATGTTTTCTTTAATATTATCTTCCTTAAAAGAGGTGATATTTGGTAAAAATTATTCCAAAAAAATTTTCTTACATGGTCTGTAATCTAAGGAAGAGTTCGAAGAGAAATATGTTATTCGGATTAACGGTAAATTTTTAATTTTTTTAATCATTATTCAGTTAAATTATTATGGAAAAAATGTCACGTTCGAAATGTCACGTATCGAACCAGATTTTGGCTTAAACAAAAAAAAAAAAAAAAAAAAAAATACAGAAGATTTTGGAATCAAAACCAAAGACATTTTAATGTTACATTGCTACGTAAAATTGTTTGAATAAAAAATTGTGCAAGGTTTCGCTAAATTACGCTTTTTTATACATGGCCACAAAAACTACTTCTATTTTTTTCACGTTCGAACCGCTACTTCTTTTGCCATTATCTTTGACCTAGAATCGCGCCCACCATAAACTTTAGCATAGAAAAAAGTGCTTTCTTAGTGCTATAATTTAAGGGTTAAAATAACGTAATAATATTTGTTGTTTAAAATGTTATTGCATTTTTGATGCGTACGACTGTCACGTTCAACACTTTGGAATTACCCATATCGCATCCAATTTGATTTATATGTAATTGTATATTCGCTCATAAATAAATTTTATTGAATCGTATTGAAATTACTTGTTTTGACTAAATTTAAGGAATGTTATTTGTTTGTTATTTCGTTAAAAAATTTTTAAGTGTTATTTCCGATAATAAACATTTATGCAGAAATTTCAAAACAAAAGTCTTTATAAATTCTTGAAAATCTAAATAAATTTACTCTTTTGTGAAATATTTGAAATTTTTTCTCGAAATCTTCAATCAAAAAAAAATTTTTGTTTATATGAAAATTGTAGTGTTTTAAAGTATTCGCAGTTAATCAGTCAGTATCTCTGATAAATTATCATTTCAATGCAGAAAAAAATCAATATTAATGATAACAATTTTATTCTTACTATTGGACAATTATTTCGCGGAATTATTTATGTTTCTATTTGTTTTCAACAAAAGAATGCGAATAACAAATATTAGTTTAGATTTCCTTGTAATAATTGTTTAATCAAAATCATACAATGCAGAGTTATTAAATGATTGTAGTTCACATGATAGATAATTAATAAATATTTATGACTGTTATTTAAGATTTCCTCAAAAACCAGTAAATACCCATTCATTGAAATGATGCGAAATATTTATTAAGGAAACATTGCTTAGAAACATGGTGTAAACACTAAATACCGTTGGTAACAATAAAAGTTTTAAATGTGTACCTTTAAGAGGCCCTACGAACTATGTCCCTAATGAACTAAGTCTCCAAAACCAAAATGAACTAAATCCTTAAATTTGTATGTACAAAAAAACATCACTACATTTAGGTACTTTTTTCATTTTTAAGCCCTTAAAACAGAAAAAATAGGTAAATAGTTCAAACTGAAATAACTTCCCAATTTGAATATTTGGATCCTTTTCTAGATTACAGTTCAGTTGTTAGGTCCTTACAGAGATGATTTCTTAACGTCCTATCACCTTTAGCCAATCTACTACAACAAGTACAACTCGTACAAGAACCACAAGCAATTTGTTTTTGTAAAATTATTGTACAATGGCAAAAACAGAAATAAAACAAAACAGAAACAAAGATACTAAAAGAGAATAAACAAAATTTTGACATCCAACAGTGATTTTAGCTATTATCAGCAGGGCTTTTAAGACCACCTGTAATAAATTCGCCTTGAACACTGGCAATACAAATTAAAGGTGGCGCAAATTGACAGTAATGATTTGAAATTTCATATGTAAAAAAAAATAAAAGGTTAAGCTGCTTAAATTGTTTTTGTTTGCAAATTTTAACAAAATAAATTTGAAGGGATGATTTTCAAAAAGATGCAAAAGAAAAACGCATTAAAGAATGCCAGTTACTCGATTTGCTACCATTTTTCTTTCGCATCGCAAAAGTAGCTCCCCAGTATTATATTTACATTTTTTTATCTTTCCTAAAAATATGTTCATATATTACATACATACATACATAGTCATCTGAAATTGCGGCGTAAGCCTGATAAGGCTACATCTTCAAGTAGAGTCCGAAACTTACAAAATCAAGTCATTATAAGGAGTAAATTTTAGTTTAAGTTGGTACTTCACCAGCACGATGCTAGAAGTTAATGTCGCACTATATAAAAGCGAAACACGGTTCAGCTATTCGAATAAAACGCAATATGCATGGCAGACATAAAAAGACGGCCTGATTCTCCTTTGAACGGAAATAACAACGACGCCCACATCAGAAAAGGCAAAATGTTGCTGCTTTAGCTAAAATGGAGGTAGCATTTTAAGCCCTGCTTTTCTATTCCACTATCTGTATTCACATTACGTGTATGCTTAAGATCTAGATTCACTATTCCACACAATTGTACAATTCATTCACACGAAAATCTGACCGAATTATATCCGGCATAAAAAAGTGTCTGCAAAATCTGCTGTCAATGCCACACTATCCTGCAAAAATGAAGTAAACTAAAATGACTCAGCTGCTTTACAAGAAAATTAAACTTTGATCGCATAATCTATCATTTTATGAAAATTTTCATAAGCATTTGCAAGTCGGGCCGACTAGTCAAAATTATCTGTCACCCAATTTATTTTTAAGCCACACAATCCTACTTTATGAGCACAAACGGTTTTTTTTTTAAAATCGTACGACTGAATATAGTGGATCGCTGGATTTAGTAACGTCTTTTCGATTTCAATTTGTGTGGAAAAAGCATGGAAAAAGTGTTTTTGTATGAAAAACACTCAACAGTTGCGCAACAGTTACGTCTTATGAATGTGCCCAATAATACTATTTAGCCAGTCGTTAAGAACCATTTTACAATACCCAATAGACCAAAACAGAGCAAAATTTAAATGAGTTGTACAACGTGACAACTAATATTATTGCAAATGACTAATTCTCGCTATAGTTTTGTAAGTGTTTTTGAGAATGATGTCCCGTTATTTGATGCGTGCATACATTTTGTATAAAAAGTTAAAGTTTTCAGTCTTTGTGTTTTGCTTAAAGAGTGAAGTGATTTAAAGTGTTTAAAACAGTGTCCAATTTAAAAAAAAGTAATTAAATAATATATAATTAAAAAAACATATTGTTAATCTTCTATAAATATAAAAAGAAGTGTACACTTTGATGTCACCACTAACTGCGAAAACGGGTCAACCGATTTAAACGAAAACTATCACGGTACTTTGGGGATAGTCTGTAGAAGGTTTATGTGAAGTTTGGACGAAATCGGCCCAGTGGTTCCGGAGTTATTGCATTTAGATTTTCCTATATATTATTCCCATATAAATATCAACAAAATGGGTTTCATTATCCATATTATGATTTATTATTGTTTCTTGAAAAGTTACCAAACCATGCCTAATGTGTACAATGACATTCAGAATAGATCTTAATGTATATTTCATATCGCTAGAAGGCGTATCATAGGGCAAAACGGGTAAAAGCTCCCCCTTCCAATATTTTCTTAACTAATCAACCAATTTTCTTGAAATTTTGCAGGCAAATAGTATAACATCTGGAAGGAACTATAGCCTATAATTTTTATTATAAGAGGGGAAAACTCTCCCCCTCCCTATATCTTATTAACTGACCAACCGGTATTCTTTAAATTTGGCATGCAGATACTGTAGTATCTAAAGGAACTTTAAGATATACATGTTTTTGAAATTCCAACAATTAGGGCGTAAAATAGGGCAAAAGGGGTAAAAGCTCCATCTCCCCATGTCTTCGTAATTAATTATCCGATGAAAGTTTCAAGTCTTAAAGGAACTAAAGGCTATAAATTTTAACATTTACGGCGTAAAATAAAGGTAAACGGGTAAAAGCACCCACATACAATACCTTCATAATTAATTTGAAAAGTTTATGTATTTTTTTTTAACATTTTTTTCTCCGGTTATTCTACTTCGGCTTTCAAATGGTACACGATTGGTCGTTAAAAAATTGATGAAAAACGTTATAGGAGCTACCATTTTGAATGGTCAATTCGGAGATGAAAATGTTTTGCTGCCACGAACTCCGATGATTGCCACATACGTCCCAATTGAATTCAAACGCGTTTAATTTCCAATTAGATTGGAATTTGCAATAACAATCCATATGTCGCAAGGCCAAACGATGTATGTTTGCGGCTTAGATTTGGGTACACCATGTTTTTCACACGGACAATTATACGTGGCATGTTCTCGCGTCGGCAAGCCATCGAGCTTATTTGTGTTGGCTAAAGACGGACTGACAGAAAATACCGTACACGCAATTGCTCTTCGTAATACAAACTGACTATATCTGTTTGATTTTGATACTTCAGGATAACAAATACATTAATTTTTTATGTTTAACTTTTGAATATGCAACGAAAAGAAATAAATAACTATGGATTTTTTTCATCGCCGATATAATATAATATGTTATATGGCAAAACAACGTTTGCCGGGACAGCTAGTATGCCATATAAATTTAAACAGAGTGTTCGTAAAGAATCAAAAGAAGTTGTTGAATTACTTTTAAATTGAGATTGGTTCTTCTAATGATGAAGATTGTTACGAACCGGTTTTTTCATCTAAGGCCATGGTTACCCTACTAGCTCTCATCGGTGCCATCTCTTAGGGGGGTGTTCTCAACCCTTTGGTTGACCCTGGTTCGCAGCCAGAACAAAAATAAACTGAAACACAAAAACTCAAAAAACATAAACACACTTACACGTTATTCTACCTGGAACATCAATTTATAGGGAGGCAGATCTTGACCTCCAACCGCCCATTTCCCAACCATGACCGCGATATCCATATATTCTTCTACGGTCCCATAAACCCGCCTTACGTCGCCCTTTCTACATCAACAATCCCCAAAAATTATTAATTACTCAGATTTTTTCATTTTGTTTACATACAAATACAAATCTTTATTAATAATTTTTATCTATTCTATTTATCTTAACACTATATTTTTTTTCCTTAATTTTACTATTAAATAATACAAATACATACACATAACTAATTAAACCACTAACTATCCTTATTTTCCTTTTTCTCAGATTCCTTTAATTTTTTTCTTTTAATTGGCCGTTACTTTTTATTGCAAAAATATTATATTTCCTCTTTCAATGATTATATCTTAAAAACAATATTTTTCCGCTAAATGTTTTCTTTTTCTTCTAATTATTTTATAAAAATCTTTTATTTTCTCTTTAGTTTTATTAAGTACTCAAAGTGGTTATATCCTCAATACCGGATGTACGACTGATATTATTTCCTACGCCTGAAGGAGCTCCCTAATGACGTTGTACCAACACACAATCACTTAGCTCTATTCGCGCCTAAATTGAGCACATAAAATGACTAAATTTTAATTTATTTTTATTTCCTTTTTTTTCTCTATTATTTTTATTTCCTTTTTTTTTAAGATATACAACTTTCCAATTTATCTTTTTTCTATAAATATTTTGTAGGCCTCACCGGAATCAAATTACACACATACGTTACAATTAACAACTTTACAACACTACACTCTCGATGGACACAATAATGTTTCACACCAGCACAATTCTAAATAACTTAAATTAATTTATTTATAGCTACTTAATCTAGTATTTTTTTTTATATTTTTTTTATATTAATTTTTCTTTTTTTAACTATGTATTGTTAAATTTTTTTTTATATGTATTGTTAATGTTTTTAAATATGTATTATTTTTTTCTTCTGTATTGTTATTCAAAATTTTGTTTGTCTATTTAATGTAATTTTTCACCAAGTGCCTAGTAATTCAAAAAAAACTTAGAGAATATATTCCGTTGTTAAATAAAAATTCAGCTTTTACTTTTCAAATATTTTAAAGCTTGCCTTTTCTTTTTGTGGATTTTTTTTAGTTTTCACGATGCTAGTAACGCAAACTTCTTTCACAATCAGGATATGTATAGACTTTCAAATTGGAATATTATTATACAAAAAGACTTACCTGGCTATTTCTCCTGTGACTTATAGCTCAACCATCACCAGTTCTGAGATAATAGCCAGCTGTTAGGAAAACACAACATTTCAATATTTTTTTATATTTAGATAGCTATGTAACCTTATATTCACAGAGCTACAATCATAAGGTGAACTCATAAAAGCAGTTTTGAATTTTGTTTCTTGCCACAGAATTTTTTCTGCCTTTTGTTTTCTTTTTTATATACAATTGTTACAAATCACACACTACTTTTATGCACTCGACACTTATACATTTTGCCTGCGAATATAAAGTTAATTTTAAACTTCTGTTCTTTCTTTCTTAACAACTTACGTTATATTATTTCTTTTCGTTAACACAAACACTACTTTTTTCCTTGTTTAAAATTTATACAATATGTATTTTATTCGACCTTTAATATTTCAAAAATTTAATTTAATTTTATTTAAAATTATTTATCCCGTCTTCGTTCACTTTGGCACTGTAACACTTTCTAATATATTTTCCTACTCATTTTCTTCTTTTATACTATTCGTAGCCTATGTACTGCAAATATTCCTGCCGGGCTTATTTCGCGCCAATCCCTATTTACTAAATTCATGCCCATATATGGAAATTTTTCTTAGCTTTTCATGTACATTTTCCCGCTACGCAATATTTTTTTCTTAACTTATATTATTTTCCCATGTTTGTCAGGTTGTAATATTATTATCCTGTGTCTACTCAATTGTTAATAAATTATTGCAAAAAAAATTGTGTATATTCCTATAAAAAAAATACAAAATCAGTTTCGCGGTATTTCCCAAAACTATACAAGAAAATATTAAGAAATAAATAAATACGCAAACACAGACAGAATAAATAGGTTTTTTTTTTTCTATGATTATCCCCATCCCATACCAGGCGATCAGTAATTTTAGCGGCATCCAATCTTTCATTCATAATTTCATTAATTTTTCAAAATTTAATTTCTACAATTCGTTATTTAATGAATGAAAACTACATCCCTGCCTTTTTTACTATTATAATGCGTTGCCATCTTATGCAAACTAAACACACTTTCCACAGCTGATATGCGAACAGCTGTCATTTTACCCACATGTATTACATTCTATTGGGCACGTAAGTATGAAATGATCATTTTTTTTTAATAATTTTTCGTTTTCCATCTTTTCAGGCACTTGGACACAAATTTGGACTTAAGGTAGGGTAAGTATGTATCGTTCCAGTTTTCCTTAACATATTAATCATATATATTTTTCTCCCTTTACAGCTAAAAAAACACAACAACACAAAAAAAAACTACTGGGAAATGGGCTGGAGATAGTAGACTCCACGACTACAGGCCCTTCCCTTAAATTTACTCTGCACCGAGATGTGGGCTGGAGCTGGTGCCTCCACACTATAATATGGCCCCTTTCTACATAATCTCTTTAATTTGGGAAAAAAAAATTGAGGCAATATACATTCCAGCCTCTTCCCAACCTCCATTCTACCTACCCCCCACGCAAAATTTTTTTTCGATACCCAGAGGCGTGATTGGGTGGGTTTCGCCGGTCAATGGCGTCGTTCCCAAGAGGGTAACTTGCCCACTTTTAAACCTGCACGCAACAAAACACCGATGTCTAATGACCTAGTCGCAGGGAGCGGTGTGCGTGATAGCCTTTATAAGAGCCCAACGTGGGGAACTCCCACACCCTGAAACCAGAGAGTCTCATACTCTACCCTATATTCAGCCGGGCCATACTAAAGTTACGGTCACACTTGGCAACGATTTGATGACAGGACTTTACCAACAGGTAAACTCAAATATTATTTAAATATTTGTTTTTATTAGGGTACCACAATTATTAAAAATAATTTTCCGCTACGTTTAGTAATTTTATTCTTTTTCTTTATGATATCAAATAAAATGAATATACCACTATTTACAAAAGCAGTGGATGTGTTTTTTTTTTTTTTACGTCAGATCTTTACTCAATGTATCCATGGCATATTTCCATTGAAAATTAAACCTTAACCAGCCGAATTTTCTCTTCTACACATTTATCCCTGTCCTACACTGGACGAAATTAATTATTGTATTTCCTCAAATCCCATACATACAGTCAAATTAAATCCATGGTAATATGTTGTCAATAGAATTTATGTAGTGGAATAATATTTCCCCGGTCATCATGATTTTATTTTATCTTTAAAGTCAATATTGGTACGAAAACAAACATACAAAAAAAAATAATTGAATTAAATAATTACAGCGTTTTCTAAACCTAATATTGCACTTTAAAACTAATATCACAGATGACCTAAAACTATTATTGCACTTAAACAAAGTATATTGCACATTGGATTTTTGAGATGTTCTCCCTATTATCGGAATCTAGGATTCGAACCCCATGTTTAAAGAAACAGAACATCGCCGACTATTGCCTTTTACGTAAGGAAAATGCATAGTGGCCTCCAAACCGTTGAGATAGATTCTGATCAGTTCATGTAATTGGTCCTTGACCAATTGTAGCGCACAGCGCAAACAATCAAAAAAAAAATTTCGTTCACGTAATTGGTCCTTGACCAATTGCAGCACATATAGCGCAAACACAAAATAAAAAAACTTATCCTTTCATGTAATTGGTCCTTGACCAATTGTAGCACATATAGCGCAAACTAAATTATCAAAAAAAAACTTATTTTAAGTAGTCACATTCTATAATTGTCATTTACATATTTTTATATTAATTATTCTCTTCTTTCCTTAATTCATTTTCTAGAATCTTCCCAGCTATCTTGGAAATACCCCTACACTCCTCTCTACATCCACGAGTCTTCTGTTCTACACTACATGGTCACAGTCTCTGAAAAGCTTTCCTAAAGAAAGATTTCGAGATTGCCTCGTATCCGTTTCCGGAAAATTTATTTACGGGAAGTAACCCTAAAATCCAATTTACATATAATTATCTTACTTTGTTAAAATTTAATTTCTTTTCCACCAATAGATTCTAATTCAACCCTTACTTGAAGTACTAGTATACACACGGATTCACGTATAAGAATGAAATGTTGGCTATTTCTGAGATGTACTAATTTATCAATCCACTTACAGTAAGTAAAAAAAAACTTAATGCCATTCATATTAGGGGAGTTTAGATTTAAATCCAATTTACCATTTTCTTTGCACGTTTTTTTTTTTTCGTTCTACATTTACATTTTAATATCCTTGGCATGGTATATACCAATTGATTTACCCTGTAACGACTCAAGTTCATACATGTTATTTCCGACTGGTTTTACTACTCTACATTTTAGGAATTTTTTACAAAATTTAGCGTTTATATTTTTACTGAAGTTGCTCAGTACTGTATTTCTTCGGTAAACTTCCTGACCGGGTATGAACTTGACAATACGTGCCCCTCTATTATATCTCTCAGCGCTCCTTTCCTGGGCTTTTTTCATATTTTCTTTCATTTTCTCCCTAATAATTTCCATTCTATCATTTCGGCTGATATCCTGTATTTCATGGTCATTTAGTGTTTGTAGTTTTCTACCTAGCTTATAATCTGCCCCACTCGTGTACATGTGATACCCAAAAAGTGCGAAAAATGGGGTTACCCCCGTGGCTGTGTGTACAGACGTCCTAATTGCACATTCAATTTCTGATAGGTACATGTCCCAATCACGATGGTCTTTACCTAAATAAGCTCTTATAGCGGCCAATACGGATTGATTCACTCGTTCACTTGCGTTGCTCTGAGGTGAATACACCGCGGTTTTTATATGTTTTATTTTATAAGTATTAAGCAAATTTTCAAAGCTTTTGGCGATGAACTGACTACCATTATCGCTATGTATTACCTCAGGCACGCCAAATTTATGAAAAATTTCATGAACGAGAAAATCAATTACATTACTGGTTGTTGCCTCCTTCATTACTTTCAAAAACATAAATTTTGTGAAGTGATCAACGACAATAAAAATGTAACAATTTCCCCTTTTTGATCTAGGGTATTTACCCATAAAATCTATGTACAATTTTTGAAACGGTCTTTCGGTTACAACTGGTTTTCCTATTTCCGGTTTCAGGTTTAAATTGCACGACTTTGATTCCTTGCAAACTCTACAACTAGTTACAAAATTTTTTACTTGGATAGACATTTTTGGCCAATAGAAATTTCGTTTTACCCTTTCAAGTGTTTTTGCCACACCTCCGTGTGCTGCTGTTAAAGTGGAATGAGCATTTTCGATTATTTGATGTGTAATCATTGCCGGAATCCATAACTTCCACGGCGACTCTTCACCTATTTGTTCAAACCCTATCTTTTTGAATATCAAACCACTTTCTACTTTTAAATCAGGTAATTTGTTTCCGTTCTCTTGTATATGTTTTGCCAAGTCTATATACTCATCGCTTTCAAATTCGTTTGTTTCGAAACCTAGCAGTTCTGTCAAATTTAGCTCGTCTACATTTGGTAACCTGGACAGCATATCGGCAACTATGTTATCCGAACCTTTTCTGTGTTTTATTTCGAAATCAAATGCTTGTAACTTCAGAGACCACCTAGCTAACCTTCCAGACAAATCCTTTAAAGTCATCAGCCATTTAAGGCTAGCGTGATCAGTCACGATGGTAAAAGGCATCATTTCTACATATTGCCTGAACTTTTGTACAGCCATAACCGCAGCATAACACTCTTTTTCGGTTACACTGTAATTTCTCTGACATGAGTTTAACTTTTGTGAAAAGAAGGCTATTGGGTGTTCATCATTTTCAGCACCCATTTGGTACAACACCGCACCTATACCATATTCACAAGCATCGCATTGCACATAAAACCTTTTCGTAAAATCTGGGTGACGAAGCACTGGTGCCGAGGTCAGAGCTTTTTTTAAATTCTCAAATGCCTCGATAGCCTCTGGTGTCATATCAAATTTTTTTGATTTTTTTAGGGTGTCTGTAAGTGGTGCAGATATGACCGAAAAATTCTTAATAAATCTGCGATACCACCCTGCAGTACCCAAAAAACTTCTAACTTCTCTCACCGATTTTGGAACCTTTATATCCCTGATTGCCTTAACCTTATCAGGATCAGTTTTGAGCATTCCACCACCCACAATAAAACCTAAATATTTTAATTGTTTGAAGCAAAATTGGGATTTGTTCAAGCCTATTGTTAAATTCGCTTTCCTCAGACAATTTGCCACTTCCTCTAGTAACTTTAAATGCTTCTCGAAGTCATTTGATATTATTAACAAATCGTCCAAATAAATAAAAACATTGTCCTTTAAAGTCTGCGGTATCACCTTGTCCATCAATCTGCACAAACGCTGGGCCGCGTTACAGAGACCAAAGGGCATAACCCGAAATTGGTACAGCGGTCTCCCTGCAACGGTAAAAGCGGTATACGGTTTGCTTTCAGGGTCCAGTTCTATTTGCCAGAATGCGTATTTCAGATCGACGCTACTAATAAAATATGTTTCGTCAATCCTACTTAAGATACCGTCAATATTTTGCAAGGGATACGCATCTTTAACGGTCACTTTATTTAGCTTTCTTGCGTCCAAACAAAATCTATTTTTACCAGGTTTTCTCACGATGGTGGTCCTATTGCTCCAAGGGCTCTCACTAATTTCTATTACTTTTAATTCTAACATTTTGTCTATTTCCTTATAAGTTATATCCTGAACTGCCGGCGAAATAGGATAATGCCGGTCCTTTACTGGTTCAGCACCATCTATTAATTTAATAGTATGCCTCTCTAAATTTGTCTTACCTAAACCTTTTTCCTCAAACGTATCAAATTTTGCAATTACCTTATCTAATCTTTGTTTTTGCTCCTCATCCAATTCATGAGGACCCATCCTATAGTCGTCCTTGTCCTGCACAAAATCTTTCAATACTTTTTCCATATCTATTTCACTGACGCCTACAACATCCGGAGCTAAACTAAAAGTTCGCCAAAAATCTATTCCTAGGTATAAATCTTGTTCCAAATCAGGACAAAGATATAGAGTTAGATTATCACTCTTATCTTTATACTTAATGGATAAATTTACTTTACCTAATATTCTATGGTGTTGACCACTTGCAGTCTTCACGTTGGAGAATATTGGTATTATTTTTAATCCTAGCTCTTCTTCTACTTCTCCTTGTTGGGATTCTGGGACGGACGTAGGTCCCCATTCATTCCCACGCCCCTTTTCAAGTTTCCCTGACAATTTGGGCAATTAGGAGTTATGACATTAGGCTTTCCACACCGATAACAAAATAATGTCCTTTCGGTTGAAGGACATTCCATAAAAACGTGCCCTGGTACTTTACAATTCCAACATATTAAATTAGTTTTTTGTTGATTTATATGTATGGCAGACAATTCTAAATCTTCAGAAATATTTTCCTCCTGACCTGTATAATTATTTTGATCTACATATTGTATCTCATTTACAGTTCTCATGGTTCTGGCTGGTAGCTGTACATTCCTAAAATCTCTACGTGGAAAATTTCTTTCGGCCTCATTACACTCAATCCTGAGTTGTTCCACAGATGAAACTGAAATTGGGTACACGATCCTAGCAACACTTTCTTTCACATTCCGTTTTAAAATCTTAATCATATCGTATTCCGGTATAGCCTGAATCAATTTAGAACGGATCTGATTCATCACATGGAAGAACTGATCAATGGACTCATTGTTATTTTGCCTCCTTTCTACTAAATCGCGCATGATTTCAAAATTTGACCTGGATGTTTGGTATTGACTCAGCAAGGCTTGTTTTAACCCTGGCCATTTTACACCAAAATGAGTTTGGACGAAAAGCCAGTACCAATCCTTGGCTGGACCAGATAATAACAGATGGAAGTCTCTTTCTAACTCATCTACGGGTATTTGGTATTGAGCCTGTAAACGCTCTACCCGGAATATGAAATCTTCTCCGCTCATACGTGAGTTATTACCATCAAAATTAAGACCCCATTTATCTATTCTTATCCACATTTTAGGTAAATCTCTGTGCATCGCATTGTTTGGAATTGAAGACCGGTTATTTGCATTAAAATTATCAAACGCATAACTTGTGGGCATTTCATGATTGCCAAAATTCTCCCTAAATGGTAAGTTTTCTGCATTATTCATGCCATAATTGGCATTAAACTGAAATCCTGTTGCTTGAGGAATTGGATTTATATTTCCGTTTTGTCCTGGTATAAAATTATTAAAGACTGTTCGAGTTGGTAGAGCCGGTATCGACATAGGTGTCCTATTTTGAAAGTTGTCCGACAACGCCTGACCCTGACTAGTTTCTGGTATGGCCTGTACCTCCACACTAGGTGGATTTATGTGAATCACCTCTGTTACCCGTGGTTCACTGACAGATTTACCATTAACATTAGCTGGCTCTGTAGTCTGACTATTTCGGACAGCAATTTTCGAAAGATCCCCTACAACTTTCATTAAATCTCCTATGGACTTTCTAACCTCCTGCATTTCACCCTGAACCATATTTCTAATCTGCTCCTGTAATGTTTTCTGGACCGACAATGCCTCATCCACCACTAGATCTCTGACCTCTGGTGTTATTTCCTCACTTATAGCACTACTATTAGCAGAATTTGAGCGTGATGTTGTATCCATAGGTACATTACCTGACGTACTGGGCATATTAGAAATTATCGTTCTAGATAAATCAGTGATTTGACCTACATTGGTCCTATTATTATTTTGCTCACTCATTCTAACTCTGGGCTGTTTCGGAGACAATGGGAAATTAGATCTACTCGTATCAAACTGAACTTTCCTTTTCCTATTTCTATATTGGGTTCTAGTTTCCCTATTCATTCCCTTAAATACAATTCAAAGTATATTTAAAATCCTGTCTTGAATTAACAAAAAGAAATAAGTTTCGTTTTGTAGATGTTGTGGCAAAAAAAATAACAAAAAATATATAAAAAAAATATTGTGAATGTTGTTTTATATTTAATACAAAAGGTTTGCAAAAATAAAAAAAAACAAAATCAAAAATTATCAAAAGCAAAAATTATCAATGGTAATAAAAAAAAATAAATCTAAATTAATGTGAATAAAAATGTCAGTAATAATAGTAAAAATAATTGTTATAAAATCTAACACTTAAATAAAAAAAACATTACAAATACCTTTAAAACACGTACTAAATGATACACATAAATAAATAAATGAAATTAAAGAAAAACAAATAATTACTTAAAAAAAACTACTACTCTACAAATACAAAAAAAAACTAAATACTATTAAATAAATAAATTAATTATATAAAAAAAAAACAATAATGATTACAAAAAAAAACAACAATTCTACAAATACATAAAAAAACTAAATACTCTTAAATAAATAAATTAATTATAAAAAAAACAATATCAATTACAAAAAAAAACATCAATTCTACAAATACATAAACACTACAAAAACTAAATACGACTAATTAACTACTATCAAATTACAAAATATAAATTTTTTCAAACTCAAAAAAAAATACAAAAAATAAGACAATATCTCTACGCTTTTTAAACAAAAAAACAAATTTTTTTTTTTTTAAACAATTAACTCTTTTAAGGACTGTTGATTAGCGGCGGTACGACGGTTTATTATTCATTTGATTCTCTCCAAGAGAGCTATTATGATATTCCAGTCAATCAAACTAAATCAAAAGTAAAACACTCAACATCTTTATGTGACCTACACTTCTAACGACAATCGCTAGAGGACAGTATGACATGAATGTCGACACAACTGACTTTGAGTCGTAGACTCACGAGGCTGTCGCTTTTCATCCCTGCTGCTTTCCACATAAAGATTAAAACTGAAACTATAAATTTTACAAAAAAAAAACAAAATCAAGACTAGGTGAACAGTTAGACTGAACTACTTGTCAATTCTAAGGACTTTCCCCCTCTTGATTGAATTGGTCGTATATTTTTCCCATTTATAAGACATTCAATAACATAGAATACCTCACACAACGGACTTTTTGGTTTAAAAACGGATATGACTTTACCCTAAACTATCGAACACTTACAGAAACAAAAATACACGATTAACTATTCTTCATACATTTAGTGGTCTATTGCCTAGTGTATAGGTCTTTTACACTACCTAACATTTGTTTGGGCGTTAAACACTTCCTCACTTTCGATCGGACGTTCTACTACCTACTTTAAGATTGGGCGCCATTTCTGTTACGAACCGGTTTTTTCATCTAAGGCCATGGTTACCCTACTAGCTCTCATCGGTGCCATCTCTTAGGGGGGTGTTCTCAACCCTTTGGTTGACCCTGGTTCGCAGCCAGAACAAAAATAAACTGAAACACAAAAACTCAAAAAACATAAACACACTTACACGTTATTCTACCTGGAACATCAATTTATAGGGAGGCAGATCTTGACCTCCAACCGCCCATTTCCCAACCATGACCGCGATATCCATATATTCTTCTACGGTCCCATAAACCCGCCTTACGTCGCCCTTTCTACATCAACAATCCCCAAAAATTATTAATTACTCAGATTTTTTCATTTTGTTTACATACAAATACAAATCTTTATTAATAATTTTTATCTATTCTATTTATCTTAACACTATATTTTTTTTCCTTAATTTTACTATTAAATAATACAAATACATACACATAACTAATTAAACCACTAACTATCCTTATTTTCCTTTTTCTCAGATTCCTTTAATTTTTTTCTTTTAATTGGCCGTTACTTTTTATTGCAAAAATATTATATTTCCTCTTTCAATGATTATATCTTAAAAACAATATTTTTCCGCTAAATGTTTTCTTTTTCTTCTAATTATTTTATAAAAATCTTTTATTTTCTCTTTAGTTTTATTAAGTACTCAAAGTGGTTATATCCTCAATACCGGATGTACGACTGATATTATTTCCTACGCCTGAAGGAGCTCCCTAATGACGTTGTACCAACACACAATCACTTAGCTCTATTCGCGCCTAAATTGAGCACATAAAATGACTAAATTTTAATTTATTTTTATTTCCTTTTTTTTCTCTATTATTTTTATTTCCTTTTTTTTTAAGATATACAACTTTCCAATTTATCTTTTTTCTATAAATATTTTGTAGGCCTCACCGGAATCAAATTACACACATACGTTACAATTAACAACTTTACAACACTACACTCTCGATGGACACAATAATGTTTCACACCAGCACAATTCTAAATAACTTAAATTAATTTATTTATAGCTACTTAATCTAGTATTTTTTTTTATATTTTTTTTATATTAATTTTTCTTTTTTTAACTATGTATTGTTAAATTTTTTTTTATATGTATTGTTAATGTTTTTAAATATGTATTATTTTTTTCTTCTGTATTGTTATTCAAAATTTTGTTTGTCTATTTAATGTAATTTTTCACCAAGTGCCTAGTAATTCAAAAAAAACTTAGAGAATATATTCCGTTGTTAAATAAAAATTCAGCTTTTACTTTTCAAATATTTTAAAGCTTGCCTTTTCTTTTTGTGGATTTTTTTTAGTTTTCACGATGCTAGTAACGCAAACTTCTTTCACAATCAGGATATGTATAGACTTTCAAATTGGAATATTATTATACAAAAAGACTTACCTGGCTATTTCTCCTGTGACTTATAGCTCAACCATCACCAGTTCTGAGATAATAGCCAGCTGTTAGGAAAACACAACATTTCAATATTTTTTTATATTTAGATAGCTATGTAACCTTATATTCACAGAGCTACAATCATAAGGTGAACTCATAAAAGCAGTTTTGAATTTTGTTTCTTGCCACAGAATTTTTTCTGCCTTTTGTTTTCTTTTTTATATACAATTGTTACAAATCACACACTACTTTTATGCACTCGACACTTATACATTTTGCCTGCGAATATAAAGTTAATTTTAAACTTCTGTTCTTTCTTTCTTAACAACTTACGTTATATTATTTCTTTTCGTTAACACAAACACTACTTTTTTCCTTGTTTAAAATTTATACAATATGTATTTTATTCGACCTTTAATATTTCAAAAATTTAATTTAATTTTATTTAAAATTATTTATCCCGTCTTCGTTCACTTTGGCACTGTAACACTTTCTAATATATTTTCCTACTCATTTTCTTCTTTTATACTATTCGTAGCCTATGTACTGCAAATATTCCTGCCGGGCTTATTTCGCGCCAATCCCTATTTACTAAATTCATGCCCATATATGGAAATTTTTCTTAGCTTTTCATGTACATTTTCCCGCTACGCAATATTTTTTTCTTAACTTATATTATTTTCCCATGTTTGTCAGGTTGTAATATTATTATCCTGTGTCTACTCAATTGTTAATAAATTATTGCAAAAAAAATTGTGTATATTCCTATAAAAAAAATACAAAATCAGTTTCGCGGTATTTCCCAAAACTATACAAGAAAATATTAAGAAATAAATAAATACGCAAACACAGACAGAATAAATAGGTTTTTTTTTTTCTATGATTATCCCCATCCCATACCAGGCGATCAGTAATTTTAGCGGCATCCAATCTTTCATTCATAATTTCATTAATTTTTCAAAATTTAATTTCTACAATTCGTTATTTAATGAATGAAAACTACATCCCTGCCTTTTTTACTATTATAATGCGTTGCCATCTTATGCAAACTAAACACACTTTCCACAGCTGATATGCGAACAGCTGTCATTTTACCCACATGTATTACATTCTATTGGGCACGTAAGTATGAAATGATCATTTTTTTTTAATAATTTTTCGTTTTCCATCTTTTCAGGCACTTGGACACAAATTTGGACTTAAGGTAGGGTAAGTATGTATCGTTCCAGTTTTCCTTAACATATTAATCATATATATTTTTCTCCCTTTACAGCTAAAAAAACACAACAACACAAAAAAAAACTACTGGGAAATGGGCTGGAGATAGTAGACTCCACGACTACAGGCCCTTCCCTTAAATTTACTCTGCACCGAGATGTGGGCTGGAGCTGGTGCCTCCACACTATAATATGGCCCCTCTCTACATAATCTCTTTAATTTGGGAAAAAAAAATTGAGGCAATATACATTCCAGCCTCTTCCCAACCTCCATTCTACCTACCCCCCACGCAAAATTTTTTTTCGATACCCAGAGGCGTGATTGGGTGGGTTTCGCCGGTCAATGGCGTCGTTCCCAAGAGGGTAACTTGCCCACTTTTAAACCTGCACGCAACAAGATTTTGAGCTGCTTACGGTAGCAAAAAACCCAAATTATACCAAAAACTATTGGCGCAAATTATTGACAGCTGAGCTGGCAGAGCATTTATGCTGGAAGGGAACGGCTGAAAAGAATAGTGCGCGGAACCTGAGTGTAGCTAGAGCTATAAGAAGTAAAGTATTTCATATATTGTATGCATTAACATATTTATTTACTTTTTCTTTTTTACAGATTCTGCAATTTCTGTTGGAGTGGGAGAGGACGAATTTGTAAAAAGCACAAAATCTTTCTTTCAGTTTGCCAAAAACAGACAAGAGCCCCGCAAGAAATATGTGGGCAAACAAAACAAAAATAATTACTTAAAATATATTTTGTAAAATAATAAAACAACTAATTATGTATAATAAATAAAATCACTACTTCAGTTCAGTGTTCATTGTTAACATGATTAGAAAAAGTATTTTTCTGTAAGCTTATTCTATAGTTAGAATTCTTAGATTACATTATATTATAGACTAGTAACATTATCGCAAGGGTTCAGTTTTCATTATTAAACAACTGTTAATAAGCCTTTTATAATAGTAATCACTACACTTTTCTAAGCTTAAGGCTTATGTTAGTAAGCTTGCTACAAGTTCTTTCTAAATCGTTTTGGTTTGTTGGGTATGGACATTCTTTCCAGACAGACGAAGTATGTTGGTACGGGTCGACGCTGTATGCTTGACACACCTTAGTTCTTTCCTCTCTCAACTACAAACTTTGTCTGTCTAGCAAGAAATGTCCCTATTGTAAATTGGGTCTTACCCTACGTTTCCAGATGCAAGTAATTACTTGCAAGTAGTGTATACGTAATATCAACGAAAAATCGAGGAAACAGCCGATTGGCTGAAAGTACAAAAATTGTGTGAATGCAAAAAAGTCTGAGTTTATTGAGTTTTTCGAACTTGCACTTGCATGTGGCAACGGGGGGTAGCCCTACGTTTCCACATGCAAGTAGTGTATACGTATTATCAACGAAAAATCAAGGAATCAGCCGATTGGCTGAAAGTACAAAAATTGTGTGAATGTTAGTGAAAAAGTGTGAGTGTATTGAGTTTTTCGAACTTGCATGTGGAAACGGGGGGTAAGGCTCAGTTAGCTGAAAGTAACAGTACCTTAACCTTACCGTAAAAAATCTTACAGATTGAGACGTAACATCTAACTGCTGACTATAATCGTTCCACTAAAAGAAATGAATGAGCGAATCATCACATTTTTCACATTGGTGTTAAGAAAATTATGGGAGAAATGATAGAAAATCAACCCTACAAGAAGTGAATAAGCGAGTAGTCACTTTTTTCACGTTGGTGTTAAGAAAATTATAGAAAGAAATGACAGACAACTTGGTTTCGGTCATTTCATTCTATCATTTTCTTAACACCAACGTGAAAAAAGTGACAACTCGCTCATTCTCTTCTTGTAGGGAAGTTTTCTAATTGCTATAATTGCTTTACATAAAACCAAGACGAAGTAAGTAGAAGGTGAGGTCAACTCTACAACAACACTTCTTCTGTGGTCGAATTGTCAAAAATATTGCTTGTAAAAAAAGGTTTGTTTTCATAAAAAAACTTGTTTGTTTACAAACTTTGGCAAGTCGACCACCGAAAAAAACACCATATGTTGACTTGACCACACCTTCTAGTCAATTTGCCTTGCATACAAAAAAATGAAGCAGCTGATTTGCAACGTTAAGGCCCAACCATAATGTGCTTAGGTTGGCTTAAGCAAATGTGCGAATACATGTTAATTATATGAGGCAAACCATATTGAACTTAAGGAAACTTTTTGCTAAGTTTAATTAAACTGTCATTTGCTTAAGCAAGGTGCGAATCTAATCGCACATTCCGTACGGAATCAAATGTTTTTATTTTTTTTTAATACATTTGAGAGACTTTTTGTTAATTTTTGACAGTAGGTTAAGCAAGGCTATGAATATTATGGTTTGGCCTTTAGCCTTTAAGTGCAAACTGTTAACTGTGCCAATAATTTAGATCGTCACTGTGCATCGGCAAATTAAATTAAAATCAAAGAAATGCCAACAACATTTTTAGACAAACATGTAATGATCAATTTCAGAAAGTTGACAACAAAGAAACACAGACCGGAGAACATTGATTTTATCGCTATCATTAAGGTAGTAAGTGATTTTAATTGTGATTGTGATCTTATCAATCAATATCTTGTATTTGTACCACTAAGAGTCCTCCTCCACTTTTGACTCTTCAATTATCAGTGATAATTGATAAAAGAAAATAAAAAGAAATGGCAAAAAAAGTGAATGCGATAAAAACATTTAAATTACATTAGAAATTTTTGAAATTGATTAAACAATGAGTTTATTAAATAGAATTTGTTAAGGTTTTTGTTTTGAATATACAATTTCTTTCAATGGAATTTTATATTAAATATATAATAATGATAAATTAAACAAATTTTCATTCAATTAATAATTTTTGAGGTTTTTGAACTAAATATTAAAAAGAAAAGTGTAGCAGTAACAAAAACATCCACTTGTTTTCGTTCAACTGCTTCGTTATTACTTTGTCAAAGTGCCTGCTGCTCACCTCTGATTTAAAAGAACTTTAAAAGATATGCTACTATTACAAACAATAGTCACACTAAAGAAATATGCATCGCTAAACGTTTCAACACAGGCCTTCTCTGTAGAGCTGCAATACTATCGAAAGTCGGCCCAATCGATAGTTTCGATAGTTAGCTTAAAAACAATACATAGTATCAAAAAGTTTTTATGTGGCACTAAACAATGAAAAATTTTGAAAACTTCATTTACAGAAAACGTTTTTTAGTTATAAAACACCAGCATATTTAAATTATCACCCCTATCGTGAATAATTTTTCCCCTTTCCACATATTTTCGATCATGAAAAATAGCTAATTCAAAGGAGAATAATAACGTGAAAAAATGTTCACGGGAATAAATTCCCCTTATCGTGAAAATTTTTTTCCCTCGTAATTTGTTCATGTTTCCCTTAGATTTTCTCACTTTATTTTTGCTAGGGAATAGAACATGTATGTCAGTAGTTCCTCCTATAAATCGAATATTAAGGGCTAGTTCCGTTAATAAGGCACAAACCGATATATTGGTCTACAAAATGCAAAACAACAGGTTGATTGCCGGCAGATTTGTGAACATTTCGAAAGACGTGTTGGCAGAATTTTGGAAAATATTCTATTACATAAAACTTAAAAAGTGAAAAAACTAACGATGTAATCAACCTATCCCTCCAATTCTAATTATTTACTTTATTATTTTAACTTTTCTTTAAAATATATACGTGTATATTTTTTAACAAAAAATTCATTGAGTTTTAGTTTTTTCTAATCTTTCTTCTGTTTTTTACATTCACTGGAACTGATAGCGTGAAAAATTTTTCACACGAGATTCACGATTGCTTTTTTCCCTTCAAGGGGAAAGGAAATTCCATGGGAGCAAAAATTCCACTTGTTATTCACGATAGGGGTGAATATTTCATTATCATCTATAGTTTTAATAATTCCCGTCTCGGGAATTCTGCCTATTTCACAAAATACATGCACAAATAACATATAAAACAAAAACAATTTTTTTAATTTTGTTTTTGTTTTATACCTATGTTATTTGTGCGAACGTAAACGTTCGAGTTTTGTAAAAGTCTTTGTCGCCAATTTTAATGTCAATACATACTAACATTTATAAGGAAGTTAAGTCATATAAAGCTATTTTCGAGAGTAGTATTTGTATGGGTGCTATGGTAAAATATGGACCGATTCCAAAAAAATTTTTTAATATGATTTCAATATGTTTGAACCAAATTGAATTTAAAAACCAACATAATAAAATGGTTTATGGGCACTAAACCCCTATCCCAAAAAGAATCTTGCATGGGGCTATGTCAAACTATCAACGGACTATCAACATTTTCAATAGGCTTGGTCCTTATGACAATTGGAACCCTGTACAAAATTTCGTCAAATTATCTCTTAAATTGCGCACATGGTTTACATGGACATCTAGCCATCTGTACAGAATATAACTTTAACGATAGCTACTATGTCAGGACAAAATATTGTACATGTAGGTCCAAAATTACCCATAGGTCCCATTTAAACTCCAATCCTCAAATCACTTAAAGCCAAACAATTCTTATATAGATGAAGATTTATAAATAATATTCGGCACAAACAACTTTAACATGAATCTTAAACGTATAACATAATTTAGTTTTAGCCCATGGGTCCAAAAAAAGGGTACAAACTGGAAAATATATTTTTAAATATTACGGTGTAGAGTATCATATAGTCGGGCTTGACCATCCATACTTTCTTAATTGTTAAATGTTGTATTTGGTGTAGTATTGCCACCAACAGATACACGAATTCGCCTTACCACGAACCAGCGAAGAAAGATGCCATCATTTGTCATAGTCCCAATTTACAATGAGGACATTTCTTGCCGGACAGACGAAGTTTGTAGGTGCAAGAGGAAAAAAGTAAAGTGTGTTACGCATACAGCGTCGGCCTTTTATTCACAAACTTCATCTGTCTGGATCAGTGTTGCCGTTAGGATACGAAATATACATTTTTCGTATCTTTTGACTACTTCAGTAGCTCGTTTCTGTATTTCTCGCATCGTAAAATTTCTTACATGAAGTGTGAAACAAAAAATTCCATCGTTTCTCGATTTATGAGATAAAAGTGTTTCTGTATTTGAATGCGAAAACAAACAAAACAAATTCTGTTTATACTGGAATATTTCCAGTACTTAAGTGTCAAATAAAAGCGAAACGTCAACAAAAGAAATAAATATAATAAAAACAGGGCTGCCAGATTTGACGAGTTATCGTCATCTTGACGAATTTTTGGTACGATATTAACAAAGTGACGTTTTGATGATTTTTTCTAAAAAAGTGACGAAAGCAAAAACAAAATCAAAAATATTTTATAATTTTGTTGTTACTTTCTATAGAAATTCATCTTGAATTTTTAAATTTCAAACACTTCTATTTTGTGGCGTTGAAAATTGAAAAAAAAAAATTATATGAATGTCTGTAGAAAGCAACAACAAATTTATAAAATATTTTTGATTTTATTTTTGCTTTTAATGAAATTGTTGGCGTTGCGTTTTACACTATAAGCCCCTTAGTCTTCGAAATAAGATAATTGTAAATATTTTTATATGTTTCTTTATTAGAAAAAAAGATATCTTTAGAAACAAGGCTGCTTAAATTTTTATATTTATCCCTTTTGTGAAAATTGTCCTCGAAATTGTTTGTTTCTTCCCTAAAAAATGTATCGGCAAAAGCAAAATTTCGAGGGAAAGTAATGGACCGACTTGGCTTATTTTGAACATTTAATACTTCTTATACATATACATATACAAAATATGATTGATATTTGGTATTCTTATCTTATATGTACACTTTTGTGCCAAAACCATTATTCCGGCAAGAAAGAAATTTGTTTGTCTCCCAGTAAAAACTTTTTCAAAATGGATAGCTTCTTTCACTCGTTATTAAGTAGCTTTCTTCCATAAGAACTTCGATAACTACTTTTTTCTGGATGTATTAAGATAAAAAAAAAATGACTTACTTTTGAATTTGTTCTTTTTGGCACAACCCTTGTATAATTCATTAGTTTTTCAGTAGAATTGTATGTAGTGCTTTTATGTGTTTCTGATTACTTAACATATTATTTTGTAGGCGAAGATTTTACTGGGTCTTTAACCCGTTTATTTATGAACCGATTTTTTTAATTTTAACTACAAGGTATTTTACTAAGTCTATTTCAGGTAAAAAAGAAAAAGATTATAGGAATAGGTAAATTAAAGATTTATATCTCAATTATTAAATAATAATTATTAAATACCCATGAACTTTAACTATGTTTTTGTTTGATTATTTTTTAATAAAAGTCGAAACAAATTTGTTTAAAATTGATTTTAAATTGCACGATTTTTAAAACAAAAAAGACGATCTTTTTAAAACCTTTTCTTTAGCTTCACTTCGGAAAATCAAATCTTGTAACGTTAATTTAACCGCCTTATACTCAATGCAAATGGATGAAACTTTGCAGGCATACATATTCCCGATGACAATACATGAATCCATGGGCGTAGCTAGGATAAAATCTAGGGGAGGGGGGCTAAAACCTTTTCTTTAGCTTCACTTCGGAAAATCAAATCTTGTAACGTTGATTTAACCGCCTTTTACTCAATGCAGATGGATGAAACTTTCCAGACATACATATTCCCGATTACAATACATGAATACATAGGCGTAGCCAGGATAAAATCTAGGGGGGGGGGCAAAAAATTTTTTTTTTTTGTAAAATGCTTTTTTGACTGCCTTCTACTCAATGCAAATGGATAAAACTTTGCAGGCATTCACCAGAATAAAGTCTGGGGGGGGGCAAAATTCTTTTTTTGATAAAATGCGTTTTTGACTGCCTTCTACTCAATGCAAATGGATGAAACTTTGCAGGCATACATACTTCCGATGACAATACACGAATACATGAGCGTAGCTAGGATTAAATCTAGGGGGGGCAGCATTTTTTCTTGTGAAATGCTTTTCTTTACATTCACTTCGCAGCATCAAATCTTGCATCCATTTGCGTTAAGTAAAAGGCGGCAAAAAAAGCATTTTACAAAAAAAATTCTGCCCCCCGTAGATTTCATCCTGGCTAAAAAAATTTTTTCTAATGAATTCCTTACTTACTGCAGTTTTTACCCCTAAATATTAAAAATATTTTCATTTAAAGTTAAAACTATTTTCGTAAATGTAAATGTAAATTGTAATGTATTAATTAAAGCTATTCGTTACTAAAAAGTAAAAAATAAAAAAAAATAAAAAAATTTTAAGAAACGCTTTTCTTTACCTTAATATATTGATCAGTTGTAAACACAGAATAAATATGAATACCAAAAAAATCGACTAAAAGTCAAAAAATAACAACATTTCAAACAACATAAACTTTTAAATCAAAATGGAAAACAACTCACACATCCCTTAAAGAAAAGCGTGGGGCGCTGTGTTATGAAACAAAATGCTCAATTATTGAAAATTGGTAGCTTTAAACATGATTGGTTGTATTTCTTTCGGTCTGAAATATTAAAGTGTACTCATGTTTTTTTTTAAGTTTAGGTTGGTATGGGCGCCCCACGCTTTTCTTTAAGGGATGTGTGAGTTGTTTTCCATTTTGATTTAAAAGTTTATGTTGTTTGAAATGTTGTTATTTTTTGACTTTTAGTCGATTTTTTTGGTATTCATATTTATTCTGTGTTCACAACTGATCAATATATTAAGGTAAAGAAAAGCGTTTCTTAAAATTTTTTTATTTTTTTTTATTTATTTTTTTCTCAGGAAATTGACGATTTTGACACAAATTTATCTGGCAGCACTGATTAAAACCAAAACAAGAAAAGGCTTACAAAAATTTAAACTGACAAAATATAACAATTGTTTTTTGTTTATTTTCATCATATAAATTATGCATTTATCATTTATATTCCTTCTATTTTTTTATTTATTTAAAAAAAATGGTATATAAACATATTTTAAATTCAAAATATCTACATTTTGTTTTTCTCGCCACCAATTTCAAATGTGACTTATTTTGACAGTTCTTGAAAGAAACTTTTCGCAAAATATTGTTATAGAAACACTTTTCCTCGCATCCTTCCAATAATTGCTGGAAAATTATTTAAATGACAGATAATTCTCGCAAAAAAAAGATACAGAAACACTTGTGTGAGAAAAACCATTTTTTGTTTCATTTCACACTATTTTTGTTGCAATTCACACGTTTCATGCGAAGAGTTTTACGATGTGAGATATACAGAAACGGGCTACAGGTATCATGTATAATCCTGACATTTTTCGTATCTTTTGAATCTGTACGCAAAATGTACAGAAACAAAACATTCGAAAATTTTTAGCCAACTTAAACTTATTAAGACTGTTCATCGTAACCGACTCAATACTAATACAATAGCAGCCAATGCGCATTGACTAAAAGGTGAGGTCAACTACACAACAACACTGCTTCTGTGGTCGGATTGTCAAAAATTTACATAGCTAGTAAAAAAGGTTAAGCTTCGTACAGACGGTGGTAAGATCTTACAATGTTGTCAACAAAATTGACTTAAAATGTCTTGCAACTGAGTGAATATTGTACGCTATTTTTATTTGGCAGATGTGTTAAATTAATCATCTGACAATGGCACCATTGTCAAAAAAATGACAACATTGTAAGATCTGACCATCGTCTGTACGAAGCTTTAGTTTTCATAAAAATTTAGTTTGCCACCGAAAAAAAACACCATATGTTGACTTGACCCCACCTTCTAGTGAATTCGCCTTGATAGCAGCTTTAATAATGGTTAAAGAAAACATTAAGGGGTTGCAACATACGATCCACCTAAATCGATGATTACTAGTAGCGCGAAGTTGTTCTGAGGAAATATGAACATCTTTTTTTATTTTCAGGAAATTTATATCAACGTTGATATAATCGTTTAGTATAAACGCCTTAACTCGTATATTAATTTTTACAAAAATGAATTTGTTTTGATAACACTCAAAGATAATTACATATAATTAATTTTAAAGTTTGCTTACTGTATTTTTAAAAATTACATATGTACCTAATATATATGACTAAAATAAATATAAAAATGAATTTATACGAAATCATTTTCTTTACAATATGCATTTAAATATGAAATAAAAATGTTATGTTAATGAATATTAAACGTTAAAAATGGATTTTCAAATTTTTTTCAAAACGTATCTTTTTGGGAAAAAGTGTATCTTTTTGGAATCTAAAATGTATCTTTTTCAAAATTTCACTGGCAACACTGGTCTGGATATGGATTTTTTAGAGTTGCTTATGTTCAGTATTTTAAAATTTTTATTTAAAGTATCTTTGCATAGTTATACACTTCGCTCATTTGCTGCAACGTCGTAACTCAAAAGAATATATCTAAACTTGTTTAACATTTTTGATTTGCTTGCACCACTTAGAAAAAATAACGGTAAATTCTTTTCAAACGGGAAAAGTATAAAATATATAACAATGACTTTTATACACAATATCTGCCATAAAATTCTTTTATTACAGAAATCTATTATACAAAGACGTTTAAAATTCTTGCGTTTTGCGTTTTCGATTTCCAGAACACCCATGAATATAAAGAAAACCAGAGCGAACAATTCTGCATCACATACTCCAAATTGCAGCAAATTACGACATATCAGAAAATGATGTTAAAAGTACCTAGATACATTCATATTAATTGTACTAGATACGTAGAAGCCACTATGCATTTCCCCCACTATGCATTTCACATAAACTTTTTCGTCATATTGTTTGTTCATTACGTTATTTAAAAAATAACTTTTAAAAGGCTGTAATAAAAAGAGCATTAGTTTTTTTAAATTTTATCATAGGTATCACGTTTTTTTAATTAAAACATAATTAAATAAAAAAAAATCATATTAATTACCGTCTTTGAGATGTGTGATAGTTGCAATGTGTCTATTTGAAGTTAATTTAACAAATTATAATCAAATAACTACACTAAAATTGTTTAAATAATCGTCGAAATCGAGTTGATTGGACGACATGACATTGAAAATTCTTAACTTGACAATTAACAAATATTTTGAATCGATTTGTTTTTTTTTTTTTTTTAAAGTGCTGTTAAAAAAGCGGATCACAAGTACATAATGATTAGAGATAAAAGTATTTTTAATAAGAAACTATTTTTTCTTTTTAGGGTTTAGGTATCAGATATTTTTTACACTTACAATCAGATTTTGTTTAAAAAATAAATTATTAGCCTTGACTTTCTTTGAAATCATTGGTTTCTTTAAAACTACTGAGAAATTTTTGTAAGAATGTACAAGTATGTATATAATAATACTTATGGTCCATAATACTTATGGACATAACCATAGTGCCATAGCCGAAACCATTACCATTTTTTTTTTGATTTTAAAAATTGTTTGGCTAACTCCCTTGAGTTATATTGCCAAGGTATCACACAATTTTTGGAGCTTCAACCACAAGTACTCGTTCGACCTAAACCTTCGTATAGGAAGGCGAGAGCTTCCAGAATCCGTTCCAGAGTATTTTGGTTATTTCCTTGGTACTCCACCAGTAAATCGTCTGAGTTATATACGGTCCTCCACCAGTCACATTAAAAATTAGTTAATGCTGAACAACCGCTAAAACTGTAACTCGGTGCAGTTATACGACGCCGAACCATTAACCAAATCGGGGTGACAACGCAAAACGCACGAAAAGCAGACAAACAAGAACGACCTGTTTGTCCTTAAGAAATAATGACAAAAAGCGCGAGCTGCTTCTCCACTCAGAGCAGTTTTACGAGTGTAAGACATTACCATAGAAACTTAAATTCAATTAGTTTTTATTGTTATGGGTTATGCTAAGTCACCTTTAATTATCAAAATAGAGAACAATAACATTTTATGTTATACAAAATAATCATATGATCTGAAATGAAAAATTTAGAACACCTGCGTTTAGCCAGTCCTTCTTTATGGCTGGATTGGCAAATGCGTAAAATCTGAAGTTTTTGGCCAGAGACTGTTTGTACCATCGATCTTAAGTAACCCACAGACGAAGCAACATTGGTCGCAACATGGGAATGTTTCTGATTGAAATTCGTGTTAACTTTTTGGTTTCTCAAATATCAAAATTTTTTGATATTTTATGTTTCCAAACACAATGTTTTATCGTTTGTGGCGATGTTCACTGTTTTTTCTTTCTCATTTTCTTGAGAGCAGTTGTTGAGTGAGGTGCTCCTGAAACTCTCGGAGAAAAAAAATATGAAAAATTTAATCGGAAAATGCGACAATTGAAAATTATGAGAATTGGAAAACAATTATAATTGAATGTAAGAATTTTCCAAATTTATGGGATATAAAATGTGATAAGCATAAAAACAAAAAAAAAAAATTGTTTTTGTTTTGTAGAAGTATGTGTAATATACATTTTATATTCAAAACAAGTAAGAAAGTATAGTCGGTCAAGCCCGACCATATGATACCCTACACCACAGTATTTAAAAACACATCATGATTATGTGTCCATATCAGTGTTGCCAAAACTTGGTGACCAAAAATGGCTAAATTTACGGGAAAAAATGGCTAAAAAATGGCTAAAAATGGGCTAAAAAATGGCTAAAAGTTTTTTTTAATAAAAACATATTAAAATTCAATAACAACACAGAAATAATTCATTTAAAGTTGCTTACGATGAAATTGTAAGTTAAGATCAATTTGTTTTATAAGAATAGACGTAAATTAAAATTTTGATAGATATTAAAAATTAAATCATCGATAAATTTGATGTCGTTATTGTTCATCTCATAGGAAGCACTCGTGCCTATTAGTTTTTAATGATTTGAAGGTAAATCATAATCACGACAACATTTACCCAACCTTTTGAGTCCAGATCTACAATCAAAAACGAGTTAAAAAGGTATTGTCGTTTAACCCCGGCTATACGGTACCCTACACCACATTAGAACCTATGTACCAAATTTTGTCAAATAATCTCCAAAATTGCGACCTGTACTTTGCGCACAAGGTTTACATGGACAGCCAGCCATCCGGACAAACATTGTTAATTCGACTCAGAAAGTAGTTCTAAGTCAATCGGTATACGTAAAGGTGGTCTTAGGACCAATATTTAAAGGTGTTACAAACATCAACACAAACGCATGAGGGTACCACTGTTGTGGTGTTGGTATAAATATTTTATTGTTATGGTTAAAATGTTTACATAATTGATAAAATCGAATAAACGGTTGCCAAATGTAACCTATTTCTTAAATTACTTTTAACGATGTTAACTTCGCTAAATACCCTCTCTACTTCAGCATTAGACCATGGAAGAGGGAGCAACTTTATAGTCAATTCTGAAATTTCTAAAAAAAATTGTTGCCGCCTGCATCTCTCTATTGAAATACTTGCAACCAGAAAGAAACACTGATGTTTGCGTTGATCCATTTTATAAATTTAATATTGGAATTCTGTTCATTTACTTTAAAAGATGTTTCATCCTCTTTTTTAGCGATTTTCAGCATTTGTAAAAGTTTTGAATTAAATTAAAGTCATTTTAATTGTTAAAAATTTTTGTTTTACTTTTATAAATTGTTATAATAATATAAAAATTATTCTTTTAAAATAAAAACGGCGAAAAAAATTTTATGGCTAAACAAGTTGGAAAATGGCTAAAAAAATGGCTAATGGCTAAACTCATTTTTTAATGGCTAAACAGGGTGAAAAATGGCTAAATCTAGCCACTAAATGGCTAAATTGGCAACACTGGTCCATATAGATATGGGATCTATCTATGTTTTAAATTTCATTAAAAGCGGTTTGAGAGCCAAAAATTGCCCCTATCTCCCCTTGTGGTCCTATATTTTTAAAACTGTAACGCTTATGTGTCCATATAGGTATGGATCTATCTATGTTTTAAATTTCATTAAAATCGGTTTGATAGTTTCTGAGAGGAATAAATTTCACCCTAACTTCCCTCGTGGTCCTGCGATTCGGTCCATTTTCAATAGGCTTGGTCCCTGTGCCAATTAAAACCTATGTCCCAAATTTTATCAAATTGTCTCCAAAATTGCGACCTGTACTTTGCGCACAAGGTTACATGGACAGCCAGCCTGCCAGCCGGACGGACATCGCTAGTTCGGCTCAGAAAGTTATTCTGAGTTATTCAGAAAGTTATTCTGAGTCGATCGGTATACTTTAAGGTGGGTCTAGGACCAATATTTTAAGCATTTTAAGGCGTCAGCATAAATGCATAATACCCTCTCTACTATTGTGGTGTGGGTATAAAAACACGCTATACTGATGTTTCGTTTTTTGTGTCAGCGTCTGTGGTAAAAATTGAAACATAAGTTGTAACACATGTTTCGACAAATGTTGCCTGGGTATGGGTACCCTTTAGGGTATTCATTCGGTTAACCGTCAATCGGTTAACCGATTAATTACTACCCGATTAACTGATCGATTAATTTCAAATTGGCTTTTTTCGATTAACGATTAAACCGGTTAATTTCAGTCGATTAACAGATTAACCGATGTAATAAAATTTTTAATTTTTTGTAGTATTATAACATATTTTTTTGTGTTTTTATTTATTTGTTTCGTCTCATATATTACAAAAGGTATGTGTTTAGAAAATATTTTTTCTTACAAGCAAAGTTGTTCTGTGATCTTCATTTCAACCCATTTTCCGCCGACTGATTTCAACGTTCAATCAACAAGAATGTGGCGAAAAATGGGTTAAATGTTTGATTGCCAAAAGCTTTTTCTTGTTTCACGTACTTTTTATATGTAAGTGTTTAGTTATTTGTTTCTTCTCATACCTTCTCATATCAGACTTTTTAACAAAATTAACCAAAACAATTAGAAGTGTTAAACATTTTTAAAAATTAAAACAGGACTCTAAGGGCATAATGGAATAGTTTATATGTTTAGAGAAATCCTTAAAAAGGACTGAGAAATTAGATATTCATCTACGATAAGTGAAACAATTTCTTCTGAGTCTAGTTTTGTCAAAACAAAAGAAAAGAATCGCTTTACTCCTATACATTTAAACCAAATTACTTTTTTAAAAGATTATTTTATAAGATCTCGTTTAACTATTGAAATAACTAATAAAATTATCTCAGTCTATTTTTTATAAATGCATATTTGGGGGATTCACAAGGAAGTCATAAAGTTGTAAAGTCTTATGTCTTTAAATAATCACTAGAAATATATATCGTAGGATTAATATGCAAACCGGCTAAATCCACTTTTTATGTTAATTGAGATTTTGATGCCGTGTGGTAGAGAAAGATACGCCTCTTCGACCAGCATGTAGTTTTTCTTCTACTTAATTGTATTTTTAATTTTCTATCAAGCTGCAAATAGAAAAAATAAAAAGTTTTTGTCTCTCCTGTAAAATGTGCTGAAAGAAAGTTAGCAGGTTTGCATGTTAAGCCGACGATATAACTGTTGTGGGCTACCGCTTATAATTTATATTTCTACTGTGCAGTTATGACGAATCAATGAGCACAGCATTAAAATTTTTATTTTGTTTGAACACAACAATATTTATTTTAAGCAATTGTAAAATATTATTAAAATATGACTTGATAGCACATCATGTGAATTCCCCAATTATGTATTAATTGAAAAATGCATATTACATATTTATGAATTGTTTTTTTTTCTGCTCGTTTTAGATCAAGAATTTTAATGTTTGTGTTTTTTTTTTTACTAATAAACTCCAAATAGTAACAGCCGTATTTATAATAAAAAGTTAGCCACAGTTTGTACACTACATACAACGAGCTGCTAACTAGAATGCCGATTAAGCCTAGCAGCTTGTAAGCACAGAGTTTATTTATAACAAACTTTTGTCCATCTGCTAACTAAAAGAAAATCAACTCTGAATTTTAATAATGCCACATTATATTACTGAAAAGTGCAACACGTTTGAATTAATCATCGCTGGTTTTGTCATTTTTTTGTAAATTTTTTTTGTTTTTTCCTCCACATATAACAAATTTAAAAAGTTTTTTAAATTAATATAAAATAAAAAAAGAAAGAAACAAAAATAAAACAGTAATTAAAATAAAACCAACCAAATTGTTTAACATTAAACAGCTGTTTCTTACAAGTTGGCAAACGTTTGGCAGCTGGTTAAAAAGAGTTTAGCAAATCGTTAGCCAGAGTTTGGTAAGTGTATTATAAATAAACTTTGTGCTAACTTCATGCCAAATTTCCATTATAAATACGGCTGTTAATAATTAATGCATTTCTATATATTGAAATTACTTAATTTATGAAAAAACTAGGTTAATTAATCGAGCGATTAACCGATTAAATGAATACCCTAGTACATTTATGCGCTTGACACATCAATCCCCGATTGACCAAGATATGTTTTGATGAATTGGTCACTCGTAAAACTGCTCTGAGTGGAGAAGCAGCTCGCGCTTTTTGTCATTATTTTTTAAGGACAAACAGGTCGTTCTTGTTTGTCTGCTTTTCGTGCGTTTTGCGGTGTCACCCCGCATTGGTTAATGTTTCGGCGTCGTATAACTGTACCGAGTTACAGTTTTTGCGGTTTCTGCATTAACTATATGCATTCGTTTTTAACCTCAATGTTTAAATGTGTTGTCTGGTGGAGAACCATAATTAACTCAATGTGACTGGTGGAGAACCATATATAACTCAGACGTTTTACTGGTGGAGTACCAAGGAAATAACTCAGAAGATTACTGGTGGAGACCAAAATACTCTGGAGCGGATTCTGGAAGCTCTCGCCTTCCTATACGAAGGTTTAGGTCGAACGAGGTTTTTGTGTTTGAAGCTCCAAAAAATTGTGTGATACCCTGGCATTATAACACTCAATTCACATGAGGGCTTTTACGACGTCGATTTGTCGACGTCTCTTTTGGTTTGTTGGCGAGCGGTGTAGAGAAGAATGAGGGGTAAACAAAACGACTCGTTTTGTGTTGTTCATGTCGTTTTGTATATTTCTCTTTTAACTTTTTCTTTTTACGTTTTATTCTTTTTCTTACTTTGAAGTGTGTGTTTGAAAATACAGTGAGACCTCGATTATCGATAATAGACGCGACCGGCAGCATTCTTGATTATTTATTTTTTCATGTGTTTCTTATTTTATGTAAATATATAATGTATTATTATGTAAACACGAGGAAAAAAGTAATTTTGGCAGAACATGCTTTCAGTACGTTGGGAAATTCTCTTTCTTCGTTTATTTAAATTTGTTTTGATTGTTCAAAAGTAAACGAAAAAAAGATAATTTGTTTATAGTTTCGGATAACAGAGGTAATGCCGGATAATAGAGGTAATTTAAATCAATGCAAAAAATTTTTTATTTTCCAGTCAATTGAAGCTGCCGGTTAATCGAATGACGGATAATCAAGGCCATACTGTAAATAAAAAAAAGACATGCAACCAAAAATCATCGTATGAACGCAAAGAGATTTTGGAAGTTGCTTTAAAAGGAAATCAAGATAAAACGACGTCGTAAAAGCCCTCATGTGAATTGAGTGTAACTTAAATAGTTTCGCCAAAAATTTTTAGTTTTAAGCAAAATCCAAAAAAAAAAAAAATGAATTGGTCACACGTTAAAACGAACCTACAACTGACATGAAATGCTTCTTAGCATTAACACTAACACGATATTAATGTTAAGTATAGTCTCATCATGTTTAAACAACGTAAACGTAACCCCTAGTTTTATTAAAAATGTATTTGCTTTTGCAATACGTTTGGCCAGAACAAACATCATTTAACAGTTTCTCAATTACATTATACAATTATCTTCTTAAAAATAAAGTTAAGTAAATCAAATTTTTTTTGTTTTTCGTCAAATATTTGTTAGGTCTAGACATACCTTAAGCAATCTGTCTTGAAAGCTCTTTCATAACATTATATCTTAACACCAATTGATGGTGAGTGGAGACCTAGGGTTAAGATCAGAAAACACTATCGTTAAAACTAACATCATGGCTGCCAGATTTGACGATTTTTGGGTGCAAAAATGGACAATTGGCGATTGGACGACTAATACCCTAAATTTTACGATTATTCAAATGACAAATTTTGTTCAAACTTACAAACGTTTTTAACATAAATTCACATTTTATTTAAGCTTTTAAGATACTTTAATTTATTTTATTGGCTGTAATTTTTATGTCTTAGCTGTTTATAATAGAAAATACGCTTTATTTTAGTGTGATGCATAATTTTGGGAGTTCAATTTGCTCAGTTGGTACTGTTTTATAAGAAACATTTTTCAACTATTCTTTTAAAGCACTTTAGCAGGATTTTCGACAAGTAAATAGGTGTTCGATATCTCTCGGCTGTAGTTCATTTCTTTCTTTTTTATGAATGCGAATACTTTTGATAAATTTTTGTGCTGACAAGCCACTGGCTTAGCGGGGATAGAATTGAAAACTTTGTAAAATTATATAACATTATCAATAAATGAATTTTGAATTTTGAAAAAAAAAAAAAAAAAAACTAATAGTTCTGGTCCCTAGTCGCAATTAACACTACGGACATTTCTTGTCGGACAGAAAAAGTTTGTTGCTAAGTGGGCGACGCATGACGCACTTTACTTCTTGCCTCTCTTGCCCACAAATTTTTTTCTGTCCGGCAATAAATGTCCATAGAGTAAATTGCGACATAGTAACGTCTCTAGTTCTAAGTTCTCAGACATTTGTAGCCTTTCCGTATGTAGCAAATTAATTAATTTTAATTAATACCAATATTTTCTGGATTCATGGCTAATGGTAACTAATAGAACTACATATTTACTTTAAAAAGAATTATGAATCAATAGACCAGACCGCTTCAGGAATTTGAATATACATATAAGAAAAACTTATGCAAAAGTTATGAAAGCTCAAATTGTTAAACTTGGCCTTGGTATAAAGTTGTCTGTTAATTGAAATATGGCGCTATAATTTTCAAATTAAAAACTATATAAATATGTATATATTAGCGCCACCTCTTACCAATTTTTTTAATAAATCAATTTAAAAAATAAAACGTACTTTTTACACAACAATTTTTAAATAAATATATAATTAGTTAAAATATTGACATTAGTTTTTTTTAGTTAATATAAAAATGTACTTGAACTAATTAAACCTCGTAAAACTATTGAAAAGTACATATTAAGTACCTTCAGGTGTATATATGTATATATTTATAAAAAAAGATAGATAATACCTGTTTCAGGCCCTTTTAAAATACTATACTAAAGATAAATAAAACCATCAATATTAAGATTATAAAAACCGTTTTAGAGCATTGATTTGAAAAAACTGTTTTATGATTTTCAATCTAAATTGCAAAGGAAAAAAAATTAATTAATATATAAGTACAGAAGACGTCCCTTAAAATTTAAATTTCCCCGTACACCCTCTAATTTAAATCATTTTTGCAAGGAGGTTTCACATTTTTCGTTGTATCTTCGGCATTTACAGTCCGATCCGTAAGTTCAAAAACTGCCATTTGTTACATAAAAAGAAACAATATTTTTTTTAATTTAATGTGTTTTACACAAAAAATAAAGTAGTTTTCTAGTTGTTTTACGAATAGAACTCGAAACAATTGAATTATTAAGATTGCTTTTTTTAGAACAATAATCTCTCTTTGAATATTGAATATGTTACAGCTGGGATACCAAGAAAAACTCTTATTTCATTCCTCGGATATTTTGGGTTCTTTTGTCTACCATACACCGCTTTACCGTTACTTTCGTTGCATAGCATTTTTTCCAACTCTTCTTCCGAAACTTCTCACGTAGATTGGCAAGTCAGTACAATCAGAAAAGTCGGACTTAAGTAATATCCGTTGACCCCATACATCATTATCTTTCAAACACAGTTTTTTAATGTTTTCAAGACTATACAATTCAGTGATGGAAGATTCAGTACTATGGTACTATTTTCAGTACTTATTCCTTTCAATAATACCACGGTACCCCCACGTCCGTTTTAGTACTCTTTTCTTAAGGCCCAAATACATTGGACAAATTCCCATACGGCATTGTGGTAGTATTAGTGAAAATGAGTTTGTATGTGTGACAACGACGATGCTTGATGAAAAATCAAAAAATTTAGATATTTAGCATGCTTGACGAGTGATTTTGATGACTGTACTGGCGTTACTCTTTAAGCACCCACACACTTTAAGCGTGATTTCAAACCGAACAGTCGCTAAAAATGTCGGATGAAAAAAAAAAAATGCTTTGGAGAAAAAAAAAATGGAATTATAGAAAACTTTTTAATTAATAATTTTCTTCTTCTTTTCTTCAATTTTTGTTTTTATTTATTAAAAAGCAACAATTAAACACTTTTTATCTATATTTTAATATTTGGTTGCTCCTGCTGTTGTAACTTCAAAATAAAATTCAAAATGAATGCTTGACAGCTGATCCAGCAAATGTATGTTCTAATGTCAAGCACATATACACGAGCTTGATGTCAAGCTTTTGACCAGTGTATTTGGGCCTTTATTATGCTTCTTTGTTAAGAAATTTAGAGTTGATATTTTTTTTTTTAATTGAGAACCAGGGCTGTGGATTCGTCAACAAAAAGTACTAGTTCCGACTACAACTGCTGAAATTCCAACTTAGACTCCTAATCTAATTAAACCCCTTTTTTTAAATGCAGAACCTTTTAAATGGTTAAATATAGCAAGAAAAGGATTTTAGTAAAAATTTCAAATCAATATTTTAAATATTGCATCGCCAATTCCGAAGTATTTTTATTTTGGAAATTATGTATCAGAATATTTTTTAAATTTGTTATGCCGAAAAATTTTGCAGTTGGAGTCGCGAATTTTTTGTGGGTACTTTGACTCCGGTAAAAAAAACCTCAACTCCGACTCCACAGCCCTCTTGACAATTGCCTACACAAAATTTATTATTATCAAACGTATATAGTATGCTTGTTGGTATATTTTAAAATCAAATATCCTCATCAGAATTTTGGTGTTGAAGTATACCCAGCTCGGTTCATAAATGGCTGAGATGTGAGCAAAAAAAAAAAAAATGTATTTTAGTTTTTATTTTTAAGTTTATTTTCAAAAAAAAAAAAATTTTTTTTTAAAGTACCAAAATGTTGAAAAACGTACTCTTTTGGTCAGTACCATCTAAATTTTTCAATTTTTCATTACTGATACAATTGTAAAAAATCAAAGGAATACTTTATGGTCTTGCTTTCTTTATGGAACTTGAAGCAGAGTCAAACTGCTGCCTACGAGGAATCTAAGAAGGGGTTTATCTTGTTTTTTATTACATTTCTTTTAGGAGATTCTTTAGAAGATTGCGCATTAAACTATGTAGTTGCATTAAGCCTAAGGCAGTCTATATGTATTTAAATTATAAGAGGAATTATTATAACGTCTTGCAATGTCTGTTTTAGAAATTAATTTTCTTTCTTTCTGATTTGTCGATGATAATCGGAATTCCGAATTGAAATTTCGCATTGTTGTATAAGTAGTGCTTTGGGCAAGTTTTACCGGAGCTCACTACCATCTTTAACTCGAGAGTCCTTATTAGATGACAGAGTTAGCTCTGGGCGGTTGTATGATAAGTACCGTTGCTACAATTTAAATTTGATTTAAATAAAATTGCTGCATTTTAAAGCATTTTAGATAAATCAACAGCACATTTAATAAAAAAATGCCAAAAAACTGTCATAAAAAACTATTATAAAAAATTTTTTTTTATTCATTATTTATTTATTGAATCTTCATATATTAAATACTAGTTGTTTGGTCCCGGCGTTGCTCGGGATTTTCCAAATTATAATAAAAAATTAAATACTGGTGAAATCCTGTCTGAAATTGGTCATATCAACTTATAAACCTTCGCCGGCTCATGCTCAACAACTTTGCTAAAGATCATAGCATCGTCAAGTGCAGAGTTTACGATTTAATTCATACTGAGTAATTTTCAATAGCGCCACCTATTTTCTTACTTGGTCAGATACCATTCCGAATTGGTACGAATTATCGAAATCGGTCCAGCCGTTCTTTAGTTATAAACGTAGTAACTAACGCCACTTTCTTTTATATATACATATATAAAATATATATACATATATAAAATAAAGATAGATGAATTCACTTAAGTAACAATAATTAATCAAATCTTAGCCTAATAGTTTATTTCATGTCCTGCCAGTGCCAGACAAAAATTTTTTCATCACGGGTTCTGTTCACTTATATAGGTGTTTATCGCTAATCTAATTGGATAAGTGCTGCAGTGTCTCTTCTTCTTAAGCGAGTGTGGCCGCTATCATTTAAAATATTTCGAGCAAGTGGGTTCAGATGCAATTCGAGCCTTTTTTACGACTATAATTACAAAAATTAAAATAAAAAATGGCTAGATCTTCCGGCTAGATAAAAAAACCGCCAGATCTAGTCGGAAATGTTTAAATTGGCAATCTTGCATCTGATACAACCAAATGCAAACAATTCCATTTATATGCCTTGCACCGATTTAAAAGATTCTATAAAAAGATTTTTAGACCGGTTTGTTTACTTATTATGCTATGGCATAACACTATTTATCGAAATCATTAAATAAAAAGCTAAAAACATTTTATTTCATGCAAGCAAGTATTTGTGATATTGTACGTACTTTGCTTAATATATTGTAAATAATAATAATGAGTTAGGGCTTTTTAAAAAAATATTACTTAAATGAATAAGGACTATTCAACTGCTAATATTTTTGTTATTTTCAGTCGGATCGCCTCATTTTTTAAAATTTTTTTTAATGGGGTATTAAAAGGTTCATCTATCGAAAGTTGCAAAATACTCGATTTGAAAAAAGGACTATAAAGGTAACGATATTTTTTTTTTTTTGTTTTTATTTAAAGTCGCAAAAATCTAATTTTAAAGCTTTTTATTAATATTGTCGTATTCAATATTGATACCATATATATTTTAACAGTTGGATTTTTTTATTCAAACAAATATTAAGTGAACCATCTATCTATCAATAACATAGTTTAAAAAATTAACTTGTATTTATTTTATAATCAGGGATTTAAAAGAAATTTGTGGGATTTAAAGTAATAAATTTTATATCGGAATAACGACAACAGAATGTAACCTCATTTTAAATACAGCAAATTTATTTGCCAACATTTCCCTAATGTTTGATTATTTTCTTTTGTAATCTTATTAAAGAAAAATAAAAAGATTTAATTAAAATTAGACAAAAGATATTTTGAAGGCGCAACGACGCAGTGGCTCAGAATCGTCGGCCAAAAGTCTGTAACTTTTGAACCGATTGATCCTCAAAAATTCTATTCCCCTGAAATTCCAATTTCGGCAATCACATCGAAAACACACAAAAACGGAGCACCTCAATGTCACACTTCTTATTTTAAAAGGCACATGAGATTTGAATCAAGTGATTTTCATAACAGACCTGTATAGCCTTTTTTGTTTTTTTTTTATTTTGTTATAAAAAAATCGATGTTAACAGAAAGTTATTACTTTATGCTATTTAACCCCCTTTAATCTTTTTAAAAATTTATTTAAAATAATGTTGTCCTGGATACAATTAAAATATTGTTTTTAATTAAAGAAAATAAAAATTTTAAACTTTAATTTGATTAATTATAATTTTTACACATAAAAATTAACTTTTTATTTAATATTACATTATATGAATATTGTTTTATGTTTTTCAAGTTAAATTGTTTACTTTCTAAATAAAAATTTATATAAAAAATCGAATGTATTGCAGTGCCTTTTTGTTTGGTAAAAAACAAAGGGCAACTCTTTTTCTTCTCTATAAGAATGGATTGAATTTATAACTTAATAGAAATACTTGGTTAATTAAAAAAAAAAAAAAACAACAGTTTCTCACTTAAGTATAGACCATTTTAACTGTTCACGAGCCGATTGTAGGACCTGGAAAAAAGAATACATTAGAAAAGGATAAATACGATAGTACAGACTTAGACTGGGAAATAAAAAATATGTTGCGAGTAAAACTATAGATAAGTGAAAATAATATAAATTTATTTTAATAAAATAAAAAATATAATAACATCAATCAACATTCTTTTTTCAATCAGTTTTAATTAAATACTACATAAACATTTATCGCATGGTGCATTAATTAAGTAAGTTGTTTAAGTTTTATAAACTAGAATTAAATAAAAATAAAATTAAGTAAACATATGTCACAGTTTTGAAATAAAAAACAAATAAGAAGATAATATTTCATATTTTTGACTACCAAAAGAGTTGATTTAAAGTGTTAGTTACCTGGGCCACAGTCTGTTCGGCAATGGGAATGTCATCATTACGCAAATCGACTCTTTTAACCACCGACGAGGGATCGGCATCCAAAATTATGCTGAAATTAAATATAACATTTTGTTTAATAGAAAAATAAAATAAAATATGTAAAATAGAAAAAATAATTAGAATAAAATATTAGAATATTTATTATTATTATTATTTATTATATAAAATTTTATTCCTTCGAAAAGTTTTTTCGAGCTCGAGGCCAATTATTTGTAAATAATATATATATATACAGTAAAAATTCGATAATCCGGATAATTGATTGCAGACCCCAATCCGGAGTAGCGAATTATCCGGATTACCATGTATGTATTTATTAAAAATTATAATAATTCATAGCAAAAAAACGCATGTGCAAACATACTCATATCACACTAATCTAACTGCATTTTACAAAGCATGCTGTGATTTGAATAAAAAAATAAATAAAAACGGGTGTTATTCAATCCGGATTATATAGTTGCAATCAATCCGGATTATAGAATACGCAATGAGCTGCAAAATTCTGTCCGGATTACCGAATATTCCGGATTAGTGGAGTCCGGATTATCGAATTTACACTGTATATATATATATTATTTATTAAATTATTTTTTCCAATATTTCGATATCTATCAATAGGATCAAGTAAAATATTGAATGTGGAGATAGTAATACGTCTCTTACAAATTACACTACGTGACAGTTTTATGACCAAATGAATTTGACGCCTAATATGAAGTCAAAATTGTCAAAAGTATAACAGTTTCTGAGATATTCCAAGATATTAAAAAAGATGATGTTACTGAAACGCAAATATCTTCAAACATTTTAAACGGATTATGCATTTCTTTCTTTTTAGTGAAAATTTATAAAATAACGATGGGTCGTTTGTGAAGATGAGTCAATAAATGGCAGAGTTATAGTGGACAAAATTTTAAGTTTTATCACTTACGACATTAGCCTATTTCAATACGAACATTTTGTGCCCAAGAGGATCCAGATCGGTGCAAAAATGATAAAGTTACAGAAGATTAATTGAAATAACCCACTTTTCGATTTGTATCAAATCAAAGAAAGACACAACAAATAAATATACAAAGCTAAATATTTAGCAACAATATATATCAAAAATTGCTTTAAACTATTGAATTTCTTATTTTTGTACCAATCTATGTCTTGTTGGGCGCAAAATGTTCATATTAAAAAAATGTTATGTCGCATGCAATAAAACATTAGGATTTTTAAATGATTGGTTTAAAAAAAATAATTTGAAAGGAGCAAAATTAAACAAAATCATAAAATTTTCAATGAAGCTTGAACTCTTGTCCCCTGTAACTCTGTCATTTCTTGACCAATCTTCACTAGCCATCCATGGTTATTTGGTTGTTTTTTTATAACCTTTCACTAAAAAGAAAGAAAGACATAATCCGTTTAAAATTTTTGAAGATATTTGCATTTCAGTCACATCATCTTTTTTAAAAACACAAATAACGGTTAGCATAAAGATTAGGTGTCAAATTCATTTGGTCACGACTGTGTTGAAATTTTGACGCGTAATGTTTCTTGTAACTCATTCCTTGATAATGATATCCGATGGATATCGAAATATTGGAACAAATAATTTAATAAATAATATACCTATATATTTTTTTACAAATAATTGGTCTCGAACTCGAAAAAACTTTATTTTATTTATCTATATGTATATAATTTCCATATTTCTGTATTCCTCTTTTTTGTTTATCCAGAGCTTTTTGAAGCCCACGGATAGGCTCGAAAGCTCAAAATTGGCATTTCAAAGCCCCCTAATGACATGGGAAGCTGAAAATTGCCTAGCATATAGTCCTAACAATGGAGCATATCCTGAAGTAGTCGGATCTAATTTTTGAAAAATTTTGAGAAAGAAATTTGTTACACGGAAATCAATTTTAACTACCTCTAAAATATAGAAAATTGCCGTAACCTATTGTGAAAACATCGGTATAAAAGTCGATTGATTTATTCACATAAGATATTGAATTTAATTTTAAATCGTTTCACAAGTGTTAAATTTTCAATACATATGTTCCAATGCGTTTAATAAAGAAAGAGTTTCATTCTGGTTATAATTGCTATGATGTCCAAGTAATTAGCTTTTAATGCATAGTGATTTACTTTTTAATTTCCAAAGTAACAAGTCAGATAAAATATCAATTCCAAATAAAAGTGGATTATCGGAAAAGCAAGAATTGAAAAGTGCAGAATATTGACAACTGTGTTATTTACAGACTCCATTTCCATTTCATTATTTAAAGGGAAATCTCAAGAAAAGTAATTCACAGAGATCAAATACGCTATGAAGTTTAGTACTACACACTTAACTACTAACGCTTCTTTTCATCATCCACTTTATCTACCAATATTATTCTGCAAAACTTACCCTCCATCGCAGATTTCATCAAATGCCAACATAATGATTTCCAAATTATCCAAAACCAAACGTTTCTCCACATTTTTCTTCAATATCAAGCTGATGGAATCGTACAAACAATTCAATACGGACAACAGAATCAATTCATTCTCATACGCATTTCCCATCACATAGAAAAATAAATCGACATTTGATTTGTAGACACAAGTCAATCCATCCAACATAATAATTTCGGTATTAGAACGATGCGTTTTACTAAAGAGATTCTTTTCGAAGGCTTTTTGTTCCTTGACGGTGGCCAAGATGTTTTTGTCATAGTATTTGGCCAATATGCGATTGCCATCGTTGTCCATTATGCACATACCCTTGATAATGTCCTAAATTTTTCAACATTTTGTAATATATTTTAATAACTTTTTATTATGTTTTCTTTTTAATAACTCCAAAAATATTTACCATCATAAAACCGTCCATGGTGTTGTGGCTGTTTAATTTTTTTTAGGAATTCTTTAAAGTTTGACAGTTGAACACGTCAACTGCTACAAAATGTTGACAGCTGTTTATTTCGTGTAAAAGAGTACAATGTTGATTAATGCAACAAATGTAACGGCGTTTCTTAGTCGTAGGCCATAATTAAAACTATATGTTCAACGATTACGATGCAATTTATTGAAATCTTTGTATTTTAGGTAATATAATGAATACAGGCCTGTTCTGAAAATCACTTTAATTTAAATCACATGTGCCTTTTAATGTCAAACGTGTGATGTTGTGGTGTTAATTTTTTGTGTTATTTCAAGTGATTTTCAAATGCCGAAAGTACACAAGAAACAAAAAAACGGCGTGATTTTCAAAATCACAAACCACAAAATTACACGTGTGATCTTAAAATTACGTGATTGGAATTCAGAATAGGCCTAATAGTAGTTATAATAATATTAATATACATATATACATAATAAAAAAATAATAAATTACCATAAGTAAAGGCTGAAATCTTGTTTGTGGATGCAGCTCCAAATAAAAAAAAGTACATATATAGACTGTCGAAAAAAAATAAAGCATAAAATGAAAAAGTCTTCGAATAGCTTTCAAGTTATGCCACTCTGAAGTTTTCATATACATATATTTGCGATTTTCAACTACATTTTAAATAGATATTTAATTTATTATGCACTGGTTCACACTCTTCAAATTTAATGGAGTTTTCTTTTCTGAAAAATAATAATGCATTATAATTGTTTAATATATTTATCAGGTTACACGCACCCTTACTAAGATAATTCCAATTCTTTTCCTCTCTCTCCTAAAAGCTCAAGACTGGACGGCTAAAACTTGAAGAGTGTAAGCCAGCACTTAACAAAGCCGGTGTCTGTTATACCATAGAGGAGAAAGTCTTTGCGCCCAGCCGAAGGCCGGCTATGCCAGAAGATGTAGTAGGCCAAGTCGGTGTTTGTTATAAAATGAATTTTTTATTACACTTTTATTTGAAAAAAACAACATATTTACCTTCCGTAACATTTTTATGTAAAATTTTGTAAAAACTGTAGAGGCAGTCGTGCTTCTTTGTTCATATCACAGCCATTTGTAGACAGTTAAGGCTGGATTACAATAGCAAACAGTTCCGCACTACGTATATGTGACATAAATATATAACTATAGATTCCCCATCATATTTGCGGTCTTCGGAACCCCCATTTCGACCGACAGACGGATATCTTAATTTGAAAATCCCTTCTCATAAGAATCCAGAGTCTATATACCTTATAGGACTTTGAATCAATATTGTAGAAATTACAAACGAAATGACAAAGTTATATATACCCTTTTACCTTTGGTGAAGGGTTAAGGAAGAGTACTTTTCAGAATATCAGTATATTGGTTGTAACTCGGGTATTTTTTCACTGATTCGAAAGATTAAAACACCGACGTGCTAAAGAAGAACTTTAGCATTTACTTGGTTTATAAAAGTTGGAGTCGTGAAGATCTAAGGTTCCCGAAAATGGATATTTTTCAAAAGAAAATATGATCTACTGAAGATTTTTAATCTTTTGATATATAAGTCCGAGGTAACACTATAATTGTTTGGAACGCTTTAATAAGGATATAGCAAAACGTTTTTTATACCAACTTAATTTTTTTATCCCTTTGAGTTCTTTTTAAAGGCAGTGTTAAAATTAATAAATTTATATTTTTTTTAGGATTAAAAAATAAATAAATGAAAAATGCAATTTCCGAAAATGAAGTTCAAACTTGTTAGCAAATACATAAACCATTTAATTTCCTTTAGTTTTCAAACAAAAGAACACCACAAACAATAATTTCCGCTTTTAAAACACGTAAAAATTGGTCTGGTATCACTATACGTTACATATGGTATGTACAAGGCGAATTCAACTAGTTAGTTAATTAGTTAATTTGCTTTAAGTATGTATTGTGTTGCGGCAGTTGGGTGCACAAAATATTTTTTTTTGTATTGTGATGCGGCAGCTGTAGCGGGTGCCAGAATGTGTGGGGTAAATGTTGTTTGGTTGGAGGGATGGTGTTTTTTTTGTTTTTGGTGGCTTGTCGTTTGCCGGCTGCAGTTTTGATTGTGGCTGGTGTAAAAGTCCAAGGAGGGGTGGTTTTGCCTTCTGTTGGCGTTTAATCTGTTTTTGTTTTGATTTGTAGTTTTTGTTGTTCATGGGGTTTGACCAATTTGTTTTTTTGTTTTGATATTATGGTTTTATTAATTTATTTGGTTTTTTTTTATTGCGTTTGGTTTTGTGCGTGATAATGGTTCTTTGGCAAATAAAATGTGTTAATAAAAATGGGATTCTTAGTTGAAAAAAAAGGTAATGAAATAGAATGCATGGTACTGCCAACATGAAGGATAGATATTGTGAATGGAAATCAAGGTGACGATAATGTTAGCACTAAAGTAGTCTGGGATCACTTGATTGGTAAAATCTATGACAATTGGAAAATTTAAATGGAGATTAGTTAAAAAAAAAAACTAGAAACCAATTGGAAATTAGAATCCAAAAATGGTGAACAATTGTAGGTACTCAAAAAGCTTTTAGATACAGAAGGTAGAGACTAAGCCAAAAATCGCCATTTGTGTGCAAACAAACGATTAAAACGGGTGCAATTGGTGGCAGAGTTTAAGGAAATTTAAAGTTAAATTTATGTATAACGTTTTTTTTTAATAAAACTGATAAATAAGTGTTTTTAAGTGGTTAAGAGTATTGAGAACGAGTAAGTAGGAAACGAATGTCTTCTTTTTGTATTTGGGTTTAAAACCAATTCTTATAAGAAAATTTTTAATAGGAACAGGAAGCGGTTACGAAGAAGAAATTAAGTGTGGGAGGCCCAACAGTGTGTTTTCAAGGGCCATTCCCACAAGAACTGTTCCCGGGTGTTTTGGAGGAAGTGGAGACAGACACGTAGCCAATAAACCCGATCAGATATAAGTATCTGGAGAACAGGTAACCTGCATTATAAATTAGAAGCGTCAAGTTTTTTTTATAAAGAAGAAAAAGCCATTTGTGTAAAAAGACAGCCATATTGATTTGGCTGGATGAAATATTATTAATAGAAGCCCGGTTAATTCTCTGAAGGTTATTCAGCACCAATATATAAAAAAAAAAGGAAAGAAATCAAACAAACAAATTTTGAATAAATATAACAATAGTTTTAGTTAGGGTAAATGAGATTATTTATTAAATTAATTTATTTTTATGTGTTTATGTAGGTTTCAGTATATGTAACTAGAAGTTAATTTTATTTATTTATTTTTTTGTTGTTGTGTAAGGTTATTTTGTTAGGCCTAAATTTTTGATTAGTATTATTTAAATAAAAAAAAAAAGGAATTAGCCGGAACAAAAGAAGCAAGCATTTTTATAAAGCCTTCTAAAGGGAATTTGTGAAGGGTTAGTTGTGAAATTTATTTTTGTGTCCATAGATTGCATGGTCATATAGACCGCCTAAGAGAGCTCCTTTAGGTAGGGTGTAATTAAGCTAGAAGAAAAAAAATATGAAAAATTAATTGAAGTATGAAATATATTATCACAGATTTCTGAAATTAGTTGAAGCGGTATAAAAATTGTTTTGTTTGAAGGCATTGTTTTTTATATAACTTAGTCGTTTATGGTAAATTTAGGCACAACATTATAGCCACATAGATGTACTTATGTATAGGTTAGTGATTATAATGTTAAGATTTTAATTGTAGTTTTGAGTTAAACAGAATTTATTGATAATTTGTTTTCATACATTACTTTTAGAGAATTTTTCTATTCCCTTTTTAATTTGAATAAAATATGTAATTTGTATTAAGATTTGTAAACAGAAAATGTTTGTGCTCTAAGTTTTTTCTTTATTTGGATTTGGTAATTGTGAGGTAAGTGTATGTGAGTGAGTGTGTGCTTTAGGGGACACAATTATATCTGATTAGGAGTAAAAATAAAATGTGTCCAAGGTTGGGAGGGCAGTTAAAGGACGGAAATCACCTCGTTCTTACTCATGAGTGTTTTTCAGTGAATAGTTTGCGTTTAATGATAGTTTTTTTTTGTTTACCTTTTTAGTTTTATGTGTTCATGTCCGTGTGCTATGGTTGGGTTGGAACCTACCTTGATAGATGTGCGTGCTGAGCTGGTTGGCATCACGGCCATAGCAATGTTGGGATGTTAATGCAAACACCCATGGGGATATGTAACAATATGGCGCCCAATTTAAATATAAAAGAATCAAAATGAATATACGTTACATCTAAGTATATGAAGGTACAGAAATAGCCCATATGTCATTATTAGGAGGTGAACTCAGTACGTGCAAAGGCACAGTTAACTTATAAACGTTGTTTATGAGCCGCAAACTATTAGTTAAATATTAGCTTTGTTGAACTAGGTCTAGCTGTATTGAATACACTTCAGGATTATTGATCTTAAATAGTACAGATGATAGTTTTAGTATTGTAGCGTGGGAGTTTATATTATGGAAAACGTCCTATTGGATACTAAAAATATCGAAATTTTTTTTATGTAGTTTCAGTTTAAAGTTATATGTTGTATGAAATAAAGTTGGATAACAGCCGCTTTGATACAAGGTATCATAGGTCTGTGGTGTTATGAAAACGTTAATTTATACAAGTTTTTTTTTTGTGTTCTGAAATAGGCCTATGATAGCCGCTCTTAATATTGGTAGAGGTCTGATGTATTATGGGTAGTAAAATTTTCAGGACAACCTAGTAATTTTTAAACCTAAGCCCATTACTGCAATATAATAACCGATTTGAACAATGTTTCAAGATCGTGGGTAATGTGCAATAGTAGTCTTTAGTAAGTTAAGAAATACTAGGTAGAATATAAATTTCTTTTTGTGCAATATTATTCATAGGGAAACACGAAGTTAGGCCGTAAAGGCACTTTTAAATTTTTTTTTGAAACAACACTCAACTCAATACACGATACTCTCACTAAAATGTTATCAAATCCAAAAAAAAAAATTATATGAAAGTTTTTATTTTGTTTTTTTTTAGTCACTTTAATTAAAAATCAAATTGCTAATAGGAAATTTGATTTTGTTGTGTTTGGATTAATACATTATTATATTCACATTGTGTTATTATTCGTTGGGGAAAATTTGAAAATAACAGAAGTGTGAATAATAATAGTGATAAGTGTTTATTAGTATTTTTTTTTTGTATAATTTTTTTTATATTGTTTAGTGTAGTTACACTGTAGGAGATAAGAATACATTTTTTTTATTTTTTTTTATATATACAATTTTTTTTTAGTTTTTTTTTATATACATTTTTTATATTATTTTTCGTTATATATATAGGAAAATATTTTTTTTAAATTACGTTTTTTTTTGATTATAAATTTTATGGCCGAAAGTAATAGGGTCAAAGGAAATATAGGAAAAAATCAACGGAGAAAAAGAAATAGGGAACCACTGTTTGATATTAATAGAACTATTCCGCATCGGCAATCAAAAGAACGTAAAGAACAAAACCAATTGATAGAAATGAATCCCAATACTAACAACATGAATACACCTCAATTTATGGACTTATCTGAAACAATTAATGCTAGGACTCAAAGTTTAGGTCAAATACCGAGTCAGGGTGGTGTTGGCGTGCAACCTTCCTCAGGATTCGATGGGGATATAACACCCGAATTTAGGGAAATAGTAGTGGATGAGGCCATGGTAGTGCAAAAATCCTTAGAGGAAAAAGTCAGGAAAATGGTTCAGGACGAAATGTCTGAAATAAAAAAAAACATGGCTGATTTGGCCAACTCGATGGCGAATTTGAGTAGGATGTATCAGGGCAACACACCGGAACATAACGGGACCGGTAGTGCGAGTGGTCCGATAAATGAGAACCGGTTAATAAGTACGCAAAATCCAGTAGATCAGTTTTCTAATGATAGTGTTCCCACTGGCAGTACTAGTAATAATAATAACTCTCAAGAGGTAAGGGACAGAGTACCACAATCGATTGTTAACGGCTTCGAGCAGAGTAGGATTCGGATCGATAAGTTGGGGGTGGAATTTAGTGGAATGGCGACTCAGACTAGCGTGGAGGATTTTATATTCCGGTTGGAACACCTCCAGAGGCAATATCGATTACCATGGTCTGAGATCATTCGCGATTTCCACCTTCTGCTGAATGGCTCAGCAAGGGATTGGTACTGGCTGCTTGTAAAAACGCAGGGATGCATGGATTGGCCTGGCCTCCGGCATGCGTTGTTAAGCCAATTTCAGTCTACTCGGTCCAACTTTGAGATCATGAGAGATCTCGTAGAGAGGAAGCAGCAACCGAATGAGTCTATTGATAGTTTTTTTTATATTATGAATCAAATTCGGTCAAGGTTAGTTCAACCCATTCCTGAATATGACATTATAAAAATTATTAAGAGAAATGTAAGGGAAAGCTTGGGGAGAATTGTGTACCCAATACCGGTTTCGTCGGTGGAACAGCTTAGGGTCGAGTGCCATGAGGCAGAAAGAAATTTTCCGAGAAAAGAGAATAGAAATTTACCACCACTCCGCCAACAACGCTTTATAAATGAGATATATGAAGAAGAAGAGCAGGCGCAGGCTGGGCTAGACGTAGCAGCAATTGACAGGACAATAGTATGTTGGAACTGCCAGCAGGATGGTCATGTGTTTAAAGAATGTCTGTCCAGGCAGAGAAATCTGTTTTGTTATAAATGTGGCAGGCCAGACACAATCACGCCGAGGTGCCCAAATTGTGGTAATGCTCAGGGAAACTCGCGGAGGAGCGTTGGTGCAGCGGGGTTGCCACGTTCGTCGGAACATGCCCCTGCACAGCCTCAAAACTAGTAACGGAATTTTCAAAAATCCGTCATTTCAAGTCCTTAGCCGAACGAGAAGAAAATTATGCAAAAGTGAGAGGGAAAATATTTGGTAATTCAGGTGAACTAAGCGGAAAAGAGAGCGATTTGGAAAATGAAAATTATGATTGTCAGGGTAGGGATGAACGGCCAATAGATATTAGAAAGTACGAATATATCTGCAAACTCAGAAAGGATTTTATTAATAGAAAGCGTAAGCGACGACTTATCGTTGAAGCCATTAGTCGAAGTAGTAATGAAACAGATGCGAGACCATATGCGGAAGTAGTAATTCAAGGGAAAAAGTTTTTTGGACTGCTAGATTCAGGAGCGTCGGTCAGCCTGTTGGGAAAAGACTGTCGTGAGGTTGTTATAGATCTGGGGGCAGAAATAGTTAATATTTTTAGCAAGGTAAGCACGGCTAGTGGTAAACAACACAGAATTTTAGGAAAATGCAGATTGGAAGTCGAGTACAATGGCAATAGGCAGGATATAATGTTTTACTTGTGTCCTGATTTGGAGCAGAAAATGTACTTAGGGATAGATTTTTGGCGGGCGTTTAAAATAGCCCCACAAATAGTACCAGTTTCTGAAATAAGCACAGAATTAATAAAAAAAATAAAAAACGAAGATTTACCGCATAAACTAAACAAACATATATTAACGCAACAACAACAAAGACAGCTGGATGAAACAATAAAAAAATTCCCCTCATTTGAGCAAAATGGTTTGGGATGTACAAATCTTGAAAACCACGAAATAAAGTTAGTAGAGGGTACAAATCCGATAAAGGATAAACATTACCCAATTTCCCCTGCAGTTCAGGCCGTAGTATATGCAGAAATAGATAATATGTTAAAATTGAAGGTAATCGAGGAAAGTAATAGTCCCTGGTCGAATAGGACCACCATAGTTAGAAAACCGGGTAAAAACAGGTTCTGTTTAGATGCGCGTAAGCTTAATGCGGTGACTGTAAAGGACGCGTATCCCCTACAGAATATAGATGGCATTTTAAGCCGCATAGACCAAACGCATTATATAAGCAGCGTTGACCTAAAATATGCTTTTTGGCAAATTGAGCTGGAGGAGGAGGCAAAGCCTTATACGGCCTTCACAGTTCCAGGTCGACCGCTGTATCAATTTCGTGTAATGCCGTTTGGTCTATGCAACGCGGCGCAGCGTTTTTGTCGCCTAATGGATAGGGTGATACCGGCGAGACTAAAGCAGAACGTATTTATCTATTTGGATGATCTCCTCATTATATCCGAACAGTTTTCGACTCATTTGAAGATTTTAGGGGAAGTAGCGGAATGTTTAAGACAGGCAAATTTGACAATTGGCTTAAAGAAATCGTTATTTTGTTTTAAAGAGCTAAGGTACTTGGGATTTATAATAGGCGGTGGTATGCTAAAAACGGACCCGGAAAAAGTTAAGGCCATGCAAAAGATTTCGGTACCAAAAACGGCAAGGGAGGTTAGGAGCTTCTTGGGAACTGCTGGATGGTATAGGCGCTTTATTAAAGACTTTGCCAGTATCTCAGCACCTATAACAGACACATTAAAGAAAGGGAAAAAGTTTAATATGACAACCCAGGCGATAGAAGCGTTCGAAACATTAAAAATTTCACTCACTACTGCGCCAGTTTTGCGTCACCCGGACTTTAGTAGGCCTTTCTTTATACAATGCGATGCCTCAGAGTATGGAGTGGGGGCGGTGCTCTTCCAAAAGTTGGGTCAGGAAGAAAATCCTATCGCTTTTTACTCGCAAAAACTAAACAACTGTCAGAAGAACTATTCGGTAACCGAAAAGGAGTGCCTAGCTGCAGTGCTAGCTGTTAAACGTTTTAGGCCTTATGTCGAAATGATGAAGTTCACCGTTATAACCGATCACGCCAGCTTGAAATGGCTGATGTCCCTAAAGGACCTAAGTGGGCGTTTAGCAAGGTGGTCACTTCAACTGCAGACATACGATTTCGACATAGAACATCGTCGAGGTAAGGAAAATGTTGTCGCAGATATGCTGTCGCGAATGCCAGTTGAAGAATTAGTGGTTGATGACGAGTTTTTTGATTTCGAAACCACTGCTTTTGAAAACGATGAGTACTTGCAAATAATAAAAAGTATTGAGGAAAATCAAAACAAATTACCTGACCTACGTGTAGAAAACGGAAGAATTTTTAAAAGGACAATTTGTGAAAACTTGGACTATGTGGGAACAAATGTATGGAAGTTGTGGATTCCCCAGGAAATAACTCACATTTTAATTGAAAAGGCACACAATGACGTCACAGCAGCCCATGGAGGAGTTAAAAAAACTCTTGAAAGGCTTAAAAGGTTGTATTATTGGCCACGAATGGTACTTCAAGTACAACAATATGTCCGACAATGTCAGGTCTGTAAAGAGACCAAATCGGTTAACCAACATACCATGCCGACGATAGGGTGTAGGGTGCAAACGGACCGACCTTTTCAGAAAATATATGTAGATTTTTTAGGGAAATATCCGCGGTCTAAAAACGGAAATGCGTACATTTTTATTGTAGTGGATCATTTTACCAAGTTTGTGTTTTTGAAGGCAATGAGGGAGGCTACCTCAAAGAATGTTGTCCAATTTCTTGTGCAGGAAGTATTTCAGAAATTTGGAGTTCCTGAGGTCCTTCATAGCGACAATGGACAGCAATTCGTTTCGAAGCAATTTAAGGAAATGATAGGTACATACAAAATAACTCATTTAAAAACCGCGTTTTATTCCCCACAATCAAATGCGGCCGAGAGGGTTAACCAATCTGTGTTAGCTGCTATTAGGGCTTATCTGGAAACCGACCATAGAGACTGGGATTTATATCTTCCTGAGATAGAATGTGCACTTAGGACTTCCGTTCATTCAGCCACAGGGTTTTCACCTTTTTTCGCTCTTTTCGGGTACCATGTATTCTTAAATGGGGGCGATTACAAATTAGCGCGAAAATTAAAGTCAATGACTGATCATGAGATAGATAATTTAGAAAACTGTGATAGAATGACGACACTACGGGAAAGAATTAAGCAAAACCTAAACGATGCATACTTAAAAAGCGCGGAAAGATATAATAGGAGAGCAAGAACGGTTAATTTTAGTCCAGGACAAGAAGTATTCAGAAGAAATTTTGCATTGTCAGACTTTAAGAATAATATAAATTCGAAATTTTGTCGAAAATACATTAAATGTCGCATAACGAAGCCAATAGGTAACAATATGTATGAAATGGAATCGTTGCAAGGCAAGCCTATGGGCATATTTCATGCTAAAGACATTAAAATGTGATAATAAGTGCAATATATTTCTTCTGTGATAATTGGTTTGGGTAGTGCAATATAGGGTTAGAGGTTAGGCATAGGGTAGCGAGTGCAATATTGGAACTAAGTTTCGAGGTTTGTGTTCGTCCCGTTTACCTATTGTATGTATACACATTGTGTTTTTGTAATTATACAATACATATTTATAAATGGTGTTTAATTATACATGAAATGATACACGTAATACATATATACAAGATACATAAGGTTGTGTTTTTTTTTTGATTAAGTATCAATCTAACCCGCAATAGTTTGCAGAAAAAAACCTGAATCCAAATGAGAAAACAGAAGACGAAATATTTGTTTGATCTGAAAGATAGCCTTTTATTGAGGGATTAGCCCTCTATAACTCAACAACTTAAAATTGCAAATACTCAATTAATTCACATAGAGGTTAACATTAAAACAGATATGTATTTTTTTTAAAAATAAAAAAAAAAAAAAAAAAAATATAAAATAGTACTATAATAAATTTGCTGGAGGCTGTACAAAATAGATTCCCTTTTCGCTCAATGTAGCCCACAAGACACAAACACTAAATTTCGTGTTTTATGCAAATAAGTCAAAAATAGTAAAGTACTAGAGCTATGACTCATATCTGGACACTAACTTTACAGATTCTCACAAAAACCACGAAGCAGCGATTATAAAATATTTATTATAACACATTTTCACTGTTTTAAAATTTATAAAATTATAAAGAAATCGTGTCATGTAATTTAAAATGTGGTTGTTCACGACATTTGCGAGAAAATGCTGGGGATACCGTCACCTGAGGGAAGTAGAAAGTAAGTAGGGAACATTTTAAAGTACTGACAAAACTTACCTCGTATTGCCCGGCTTAAGACTCTTCTTCAGGGTGTGGGAGTTCCCCACGTGTGCATTTTGTTTGTTGTGGTTTCCTATATGGTTGCAGTGCAAATCTGCACGCACACCAGTCCTACTGGCGTAAACTTTGTAGCCCCGGTGTTTTGTTGCGGCAGTTGGGTGCACAAAATATTTTTTTTTGTATTGTGATGCGGCAGCTGTAGCGGGTGCCAGAATGTGTGGGGTAAATGTTGTTTGGTTGGAGGGATGGTGTTTTTTTTGTTTTTGGTGGCTTGTCGTTTGCCGGCTGCAGTTTTGATTGTGGCTGGTGTAAAAGTCCAAGGAGGGGTGGTTTTGCCTTCTGTTGGCGTTTAATCTGTTTTTGTTTTGATTTGTAGTTTTTGTTGTTCATGGGGTTTGACCAATTTGTTTTTTTGTTTTGATATTATGGTTTTATTAATTTATTTGGTTTTTTTTTATTGCGTTTGGTTTTGTGCGTGATAATGGTTCTTTGGCAAATAAAATGTGTTAATAAAAATGGGATTCTTAGTTGGAAAAAAAGGTAATGAAATAGAATGCATGGTACTGCCAACATGAAGGATAGATATTGTGAATGGAAATCAAGGTGACGATAATGTTAGCACTAAAGTAGTCTGGGATCACTTGATTGGTAAAATCTATGACAATTGGAAAATTTAAATGGAGATTAGTTAAAAAAAAAAACTAGAAACCAATTGGAAATTAGAATCCAAAAATGGTGAACAATTGTAGGTACTCAAAAAGCTTTTAGATACAGAAGGTAGAGACTAAGCCAAAAATCGCCATTTGTGTGCAAACAAACGATTAAAACGGGTGCAATTGGTGGCAGAGTTTAAGGAAATTTAAAGTTAAATTTATGTATAACGTTTTTTTTTAATAAAACTGATAAATAAGTGTTTTTAAGTGGTTAAGAGTATTGAGAACGAGTAAGTAGGAAACGAATGTCTTCTTTTTGTATTTGGGTTTAAAACCAATTCTTATAAGAAAATTTTTAATAGGAACAGGAAGCGGTTACGAAGAAGAAATTAAGTGTGGGAGGCCCAACAGTGTGTTTTCAAGGGCCATTCCCACAAGAACTGTTCCCGGGTGTTTTGGAGGAAGTGGAGACAGACACGTAGCCAATAAACCCGATCAGATATAAGTATCTGGAGAACAGGTAACCTGCATTATAAATTAGAAGCGTCAAGTTTTTTTTATAAAGAAGAAAAAGCCATTTGTGTAAAAAGACAGCCATATTGATTTGGCTGGATGAAATATTATTAATAGAAGCCCGGTTAATTCTCTGAAGGTTATTCAGCACCAATATATAAAAAAAAAAGGAAAGAAATCAAACAAACAAATTTTGAATAAATATAACAATAGTTTTAGTTAGGGTAAATGAGATTATTTATTAAATTAATTTATTTTTATGTGTTTATGTAGGTTTCAGTATATGTAACTAGAAGTTAATTTTATTTATTTATTTTTTTGTTGTTGTGTAAGGTTATTTTGTTAGGCCTAAATTTTTGATTAGTATTATTTAAATAAAAAAAAAAAGGAATTAGCCGGAACAAAAGAAGCAAGCATTTTTATAAAGCCTTCTAAAGGGAATTTGTGAAGGGTTAGTTGTGAAATTTATTTTTGTGTCCATAGATTGCATGGTCATATAGACCGCCTAAGAGAGCTCCTTTAGGTAGGGTGTAATTAAGCTAGAAGAAAAAAAATATGAAAAATTAATTGAAGTATGAAATATATTATCACAGATTTCTGAAATTAGTTGAAGCGGTATAAAAATTGTTTTGTTTGAAGGCATTGTTTTTTATATAACTTAGTCGTTTATGGTAAATTTAGGCACAACATTATAGCCACATAGATGTACTTATGTATAGGTTAGTGATTATAATGTTAAGATTTTAATTGTAGTTTTGAGTTAAACAGAATTTATTGATAATTTGTTTTCATACATTACTTTTAGAGAATTTTTCTATTCCCTTTTTAATTTGAATAAAATATGTAATTTGTATTAAGATTTGTAAACAGAAAATGTTTGTGCTCTAAGTTTTTTCTTTATTTGGATTTGGTAATTGTGAGGTAAGTGTATGTGAGTGAGTGTGTGCTTTAGGGGACACAATTATATCTGATTAGGAGTAAAAATAAAATGTGTCCAAGGTTGGGAGGGCAGTTAAAGGACGGAAATCACCTCGTTCTTACTCATGAGTGTTTTTCAGTGAATAGTTTGCGTTTAATGATAGTTTTTTTTTGTTTACCTTTTTAGTTTTATGTGTTCATGTCCGTGTGCTATGGTTGGGTTGGAACCTACCTTGATAGATGTGCGTGCTGAGCTGGTTGGCATCACGGCCATAGCAATGTTGGGATGTTAATGCAAACACCCATGGGGATATGTAACAATTGTTAAAGGCCCCTTTACACTATTATACTGAATTTAACGACATGTCGTCACCTCAGAATTGTTTTGTGCTCCATATTAATTTTGTTTTTGAAATCGAAGTTTTGTGCGCCACAACCATGTAAAATTAAAATTTAACTCCTTCTTTTATGTTTATTAAAATATTTGTTTATTGAAGCAAAATGACTAATTAAATAAATAGTTAAAGCTATTTGGGGGAGAAAATGTGGTTTTTTTTATCAACATGAATGCATACTCGAATCATATTATAACAGCAATATTTTTTGTCTTACGTTAAAACAAATAAAAATTGTTAACAAAAAATTTAAAAAAAGTCACATCTTGAGCCCGTGCCGAAACTCCTAAGAATTAAGTATTTTTGAAAAAAGCAATTTATTAAATATTAATATTTTATTTACTATCAATTATTATTAATTAAAATTGAAAACATTTTAAATTAAACTTAAAACAAAATAAAACTTTGGTTCTTATACAACATAAAACAATAAAATCACGAAATTATATGTTATTATTTTTGGTCAAAAAATCTTTTTACCCTCAAATCAGGACATCTCTCGTCTTGATTCGAGTTTCGTCTGTAATTTATCTTCTCTGGATTTTTTTTATCAAATAGACTCATAGATGATTCTATTGCGATTGTATGCTTTTGTTATTATTTTACATATTTAACAAAATTGAAGATCAACACTAAAAATAAATAAATAATATTTTACAGGGGTCTAATGCATCCAAAAATACAACATATTTACGCTATTAGAAGTCGATACGAGTAAAAAATCAATTGGCCCACCCTAATGTATACCCTTTAACCTGAACTGCTCTTGCAAATGAAAACAGCCGTTTGTTTTCTTATATGTAATTTTTGTAAAATATATTAATCACAAAGGAACGATGTTTCATATAAGCCAACATGCTCCGTAAACCTGCTAATAACGTTGGCATTTAGGTTAAATTCGCCTCAAAAATATTTTACTATAATTTAAATTATTTTCGAATCGGTACACATTTGCCCAAAGCTTCAATCTATAATAGCAATTTGGCGTCCGTCCCCAAAATCCTTTTTGGACAAAAAATCTCATGTGGATGTTAATACCCAGAAAATATTTGGTCACAAATAACTCTTAAATGAATTTAAGTCTCTTTACATAAACGACTGCCCGTCGTTTCAAATAGGGTGAAATTTCGAAAATTCGTCTGTAAATACTATGGTGCTAGAGTTTTTCTTTTCCCGGACTTTTTCATATCCCGGGAATGCGGGATTTATATTTCAATTTCCCGGCATCCCGGTAATTCCCGCTCGATACAAATCGATGCAAAATATCATTTAATTTGTTCTTAAAGGCATCTTAAGATCTTCATGTTCAAAAGTGCAGATTTTCAGAATAAGCATTTACAGATTCGTTTAAAAGCCGTTTTCTAATATTTATCAAGAAGATTTCAATGAAAAAACGCGTTTCTTTTCTTCGGATGTTTGTTTTTATAGTCAAAGGAACATTATACAACCTATAGATACTTTCAGTTTTCTTAGAACTTCTTTCAAAACTTGTAATTCCTTTTCGAACCGAATAATCGTTTTCTTACTCTGTACATTTTTACTCTTCTTCTATTGAAATTTCAAAACATTAAACATTGCCTTTTTGGTGTTTGCAAAAACGTCTTAAGTCAGAAACTGTAGTATTTCGTTATGTTCAAGGTATATTTACACAAGGTAAACTCGTTGGCCCATATGTTTGTCAGCTGTTTACCCATAGTTGGAACCACAACGTCAAATTGCGTGTATATGAGCCAAAATTTGTACATGTGTGTATTAAATTGTTTTTGTTTTATATGAAGACAATTTTGACAACATGGTTCCTTTTATAGAGCAAAATGTCTACACTCCCAAATGAGTCTACCTTGTGTAAATATACCTTGGTTATGTTAAATTGAAAAATATTTATTTGGATAACGATTAGAAGCACTTGGGCTAGACTAAAGTGATTTAAACCAAACAAAAGAGAAAAAATTTAATTAAAGCCAATCAAAAACTCAAACTGCGTTTTTTTGACTTATGACCTTTTTGCCTAACGGCTAAGATATAAGTCATGACACAATTATATTAGCAGTAAAATTTCCATAATTAAGTTAAAAAAATCACGGGAATTTCCGCACATATTTTCCGGGATTTTTTTCCCGAAAAATGTGGCGGATCCCAGAATTTTCGTCCCGGGAAATACCGTATGAAAAACACTAAATGGTGCTTTCGGTTTACTGTTTATAATTTAAGGATTGTTTTTATTTAATGGAACTGTTATTAATTGTTGAATATTTTATATTCAAATTAGCAATTTTTGAATTTTTTGGGGCATATTTTTAACAATTTTCAGGGCATATTTTCAAGTTTTTACAGCATATTTAATGCGCATTAAATTCGTTTTTAAGAGCATATAGTTTTTTCCCTAGTCAATATTAACAAGCAGCTAAGAAGGAAATCCATTGTATGCTTGAGGACAAACAAACTCTTCCTTGATTTAATTTTCTCGGAAGCACCTTATAGTAAAACTGACTACATACATATGTATGTTTATTAATTTTGAATATATTTTTCGGAAAGTGTTAAATATATTTTGAGAAATATTTTCCTATAAATAATTTTATATAAAAAGTTATAAAAATAATGGATATAATAACAACTCAGGATCAAGCTGTCTCAACGGAAGAACTTAGAAACAAAGACAAGGGGACTAAAGAAAAATCCGATCAATTGAAAAAGTCTGCTTCCTGCAGTTTAGAAAGTAAAACTGAAAGAAAAAAGTCGGAAAGCAAAAAACTAAAAAAGAAATTGAATGAAATTGAAGAACAAAATGAGTCGCTGGCCAAAATGATGAATGATAAAAATAGCGAAATTTTAGAACTTAAAAAATCGATTAATTCCCTTAATGAGATATTAAACTCTGTGCCCATCGATGAACTAAGATGTAATTCATCTATTGCTAGTGCAAAACTATTGGAGTTGAGTAAGAAAAATAGGCAATTAAGAGCACAATTAGAAACAACGAAAAATCGCTTGTCACGAAAAGATCAACAAGTTCTAAAACTAGAAAAAGTTTTAAAAGAAACTCAAGAAAAGTTTCAAAAAACTGCGGAAGGTTCAAAGGACTCGGTAAGTTTTTTTGGGGGGCTTATAAGAAAGGTTTTCTTTTTAAATGTACTTCTTTTCAAGAATTCATCTTTAAATGAAGAACTACAAGCAAAACTTAGTGCTTTTCAGCAAAAACTTTTTGAAACTCGTAACAAAAATATTGAATTAAATGCGCAATTAAAATTGGCTCAAAAGTGTTTGCAACAAGAAATCGGAGAAAGTTTTAATTTAAATTTATTGGCTAGTCAAGCCAACACCTCCAATTGGCGTGGTCGTGCTCAACAGATTTTACATTTGCAACAAAAGGTCAAAGAATTACAAGAAAGATTGGACGGTAATAAACTCAGTGAAACCTCCTTGGGTTTTATTAACCCCACACTTTGCTCTAGTGCTAGTTTTGGCTCTTTCGAACGTCCTTGTGTAAGAAAAACTGAAATACAACATCGTGCCAAAGTAGAAGGTCTGGAAAAAGAAATTTCCAGTTTAAAATCAGAACTAGAGGACCAAAATGCCAAAATTTTAGCATTAAAAGTGCGCAATAAGACTTTAAACGATGAAATATCGAAATACAAAATGAAGACAACTTCTTTGGAGGAACAGACCGATTTTAATAATATCAATGTAAACGCAATTAATGAGAGATTAAACCAAGAGAAATCGAAATATGAAAAACTTTTGGGCGAAAAATCCAGAGAAATCCATGAAATTGTCAAAAACCAAAAGGAAATGGAAATATTTAAAGAGCATTTGGAAGAAAAGGTCATGGAATTAGAAAATATTTTATTCAAAAAAGAAAAGACAATAGAAGATTTAAATTTACTGGTAAAAAAATTAGAGCAAGATCTTAAAGCCATATGTGGGGATTTTCTATTCTCTTGCAGAGAATTAAGAAAGGTAAATTTTAAAGATGTTTGTAGAGAGTCTTTAATAAAATTGAATACTATTTTTACAAAATAGGAAGAATTTATTACAATTTTGGATAGCTTAGAAGTTGAAAAGAATTCACTATTAGATTTAAATAAGACCCTCAACGAACGGGTAACACAGGAACGAGAGAAAAATGACAATCTTTCAGAACAAATATCAAAACAAAAAATACGCATTTCACGCCTTGAAGCGAAAAGTCGCGAACTGGAGCGAGAACTAGAAACACAAACCGAAAAAAGGAAACGTTCTCAACGTATAGCTGAATATACCGCAAGTCTTTGCACTATGAGTAGCAGCTCCTCCTTAAGTTCTTTTACATTTGAGAACACTTCACTATTAGCTACAGCGAATCTAACAAATTCGGAACAATTTACCGAAAGTGACGTTAATGAATTAAATAATCGGTATATAAATATATTTTAGAAAATTTGTAGCACCAAATCTTTTTTCCTTATAAAATTTCTCTTCTCTAGGCTTGAACTTACCACTGAAAAAATGAATATGTTGAAAGAAAAACTGGATTACATTACGACAGAAAAGGAAAATGATATCAAAACTTTTCATGAAATTATAGGTAATTCGAAAAATGTTGTGGTGGAAATGATTTTAACTCATCATCAAACTAATACTGGCGAAGATTTGCAGAAAATGTAGCTTTTATTCTTTAAAATTTTAAATACTTCATGTAAATGTTTCATGTTTAGAAATTTTAATAAAATTAAATTTTTAAATCGGTACTTACTACTTTAACGTTAACTTAAGATAATTATGAGGTTAAAATGAATTTTAGGCATAAACCTGTACGATTTTCATGTAAAGTGGTCCGAAAACCTTTGATCTAGATGATGAGGGGAAAAATCTGGGGCCTGATTCTGGCAGTCGTGATCGAGTAATTTCTCGATTCGAAAGCAATTTATTATCTAATTATTTCAGTCAATACTTAACGAATTAATTTGAGTTTCACAATACTGAAAAAATAATTTTGATTCGTTCAGTATCGACTGAGATAAAATTGCTTTCGAATCGAGAAATTACTCGATCACGACTGCCAGAATTAGGCCCCTGATATTCTTAAAATTCAATCGTCGACTAATGTAAGACATTACTTAAATACTGTCCATATATAAAGTCTTACCTCTTTTTCAATATAGCCTTAGTAGGTTTCGAATTATTCGCAACGAATATTCGTCGCCAGAAATAGAACACATTAGTGTATATAAAAGTACACACAATCATTGCGTAGACCGAAATTCGTCCTGCGTAACGAACTCTACGATAGGTTAATTTCTATTTCTTACGCAGACGAACGACGAATAAAATGGGACAGGGACAGCTAACGACAGCATTATAGCAAAGTCTAATATTTATTTATAATCGTGAAAGCTGTAAAAATCACAGGGAAAAATCGCTTCTATTGCGAACTTGTCTAAAATCGCGAAAAATTGCAAACTTTTAAACAAACATTAAAATTTATTTGAAATCCCTAAATGGGTGATAAAAAATTTGCAAAAATGGCAAAAATTGCGAAAATTTTTAATATTTCAAACAACGTCCCTAAAACTATAAGGAATGGCAAAATTCGGTAAAAATTGTTAAATTAGCGGAAATTCGCAAAAATTTGCTTACAGCGGCATGATAGCAAAGTCTACTATTTATTAGTGCTGGGATACTATTGATATTTTCTGCTATCGATATTTATCGATAGTTCAGATTTCACTATCGAAACTATCGACTGAATGTTTGTGCATGTGCAGGAAAACTTTAACTAGTTTTTTATCAGGCTACAATTCGTTATTTTTACTACTTTATTGAACGTATGTATGTACGAACGTTATTAAAGATGACAGTTTTTGAAAAATGGATTAATACCTTTGTGAAGGAACCGAAGTAGCAGGGACTATAAGATATTTTATTGCAACTTAAGATAATTTTCTAAAAAGGTTTTGATTATCAACTCAAAAGGTAATCAATCTAGCGGATTTACCCTCTAATGGTCGTTCATTGTTTTGTCCTATGCTCGCAATTGCAATTGCATTTGGATTTGCATTTTTTTTTAACAACATTTCAAAAATATTTGCCATTTCAGTCCCGTTGTTAACATGAACAAATTCCGACTTAAAGGTCTTTAATAAGCAGTAAAATAGCACAGCTAAGCAAACTTATACTACCTGCCATTCTTGTTGTTTGTATTCATTGCTGTGATTCAGCGCGAATTAATAATAAAAGTAAAAACTTGCGGCAAAAAACTATGTGTGCATAGCTGCTGTTACATGTTTTCACTCGAAAGTGGATTACTTCAGCATTTTTGGTGTTCTGCATTTCGATTTAGCGATTTCAATTTTTTCGCGAATTTCAACCATATTCGCGACAAAAACGATTTGTTCCTGTAAATCTTCGTACATACGATGGTTAGATCTTACAATGTTGTCATTTAAATTGACTAAAAATGTCTTGCAACTGTGTGAATATTGTACGCTATTTTCATTTGGCAGATGTGTTAAATTAATGCAACTGACAATGGCACCATTGTCAGAAAAATGACATCATTGTAAGATCTATCCATTGTTGGAAAAAAAACTATTTTTGTTTTATAGGTAATTAAAAATAAATTTATTTATGAATACATACAGCCTGTTCGTCGATTTCGAACGTTAACGTTCGCATAAAAAATTACATTTAAAACAAAAACAAAATTCGAAAATTTGTTTTGTTTTTGTTTTATATATAATTTTCTATGCGAACGTTAACGTTCGAAATCGACGAACAGGCTGATAATTCTAAGTAGATTTAAAAATAAATTTTATTCAAACTAATAAAAATATTTATGGTTCTAGAGAGTTATAATAAAACATTTTAATACATCTTGGCATATCACATACATATAAATTGAACACCAAATACTATTTTACATAAACAGAAAGTTACTTTTAAGATAACAATTGAGAAACCCTTTAAAAAAAACATTTCATTTGATAATTTCCCACTTTAAGTTTAAAATTTCATTACAACTAAACTTAATTGCAGCTTATTATTTCATAGTAAAAGTTTCTATTATTAATACTGTAAGAAAAAAATTTAATTAAATCAATCTCTTTTTTCATAAATCAACAAATCTACTCACATATAATTATAAGAAATAAAATCGAAAGCAGACCGGCAAAAACTAATTTTGTTTTCAAACGTTTTCTCCACTCTTTACGTTTGACCACAACCGCTTGTTTCTTAAATTCGCCAGCACTCTTTTCTAAATTCTCAGAAATGTCTTGTAAATCTGACAATTTATTTTCACGTTCCATCGCCTTGCCAACATTGTCGTGTAAAATTTCTACTAATTCGTCAACTTGTCCCTGGGTCTGCTTTATTAAATCGTTTTGGGGTTCCCTTTATAATATTCAAATTAACATAATTGAATAATAATAACTAAGAAAATTTAAGTACTTTTTTTATACCCTTCACCACTGATCGAAAGGGTAATTAAGTTTGTCATATTGTTTTGATCTAAACTTCTATAAAGTATTTAATTATATTCTGGGTGCTTATCACTAGCGAACTTAACTTAACGATGTCCGTCTGTCCATATGTATGTTGAAATGGGGTTTCCATAGACCCCAAAAATGATGGGGATTAGGTTGTTAAAGATTTATTTCACATAGACTGCGTTAACGTTTGCTATTGAAATTTAGCCAGATCGGTGCATGAATCGCTATGATATGAGTAAAAAACCACGACTGCCTCCAATTTTACCCATTGTTTTTTTTTTCTGTACATCAGGAGATTGGCAAAAAAGTTGCCAAAAAAGGTACAAGCATCTTGGTTATCAATACACAACATCCGACAAAATGTGGACGAGATTGGTGAACTGGAGAACGGCAAGAGTCAAAGTTTCCGAACTAGGTACAAGCATCTTGGTTATCAAAAGACAACATTCGACAAAATCTAGACGGGATCGGAGAAGTGGTCGTTGCACTTAACAGATTTATATCTAAAGATCGGTATTTGTATAACTTTCACTTGTTATCGCACCATGGTGAAGGGTATATAAGATTCGGCACAGCCGAATATAGCACTCTTACTTGTTTTAGTCCAACTTACTTTTCGGTGGGTCTTACTTTTTTATAGTAAACATTTTCGTAAATTGGAGTTGTTGTTTCTTCCATAATGTGGATTTTTTTTAAACAAGTTTTAAATTTATTTTTGGTTTATTTTTACGCAGCGCTTGGATTTTTTCCGTATGTTTCATTTGATAATGTTTCTACTAACTAAATTTCATTCTACGTTTGACTTTGTTTTTAAAAAAAATTAAAATAAAAATACTTTTAAAAGTTCTCATGATTCATTACGAGAGTGTAAACCACATCATCTCAATTTAAGAGATGTTGAATAAATTAGTGACTACTATTTTTATTACATTTCATCTTGTTTGATCTAGATACTTTTGCAAGTTTCTATCTCTTTGCTCTTAATTCTCATTTGGGCTAATTGCTAAGAAATAAGATTTGAAGAAACTTTTTGGTTTTTTAAAACTGAAAGTTTCAATTTCTTAATGAAATCTCAAGTGTTTAATTCATATGAGAGCTCATATATTAAAGTAGATTTCCATTTGCTAATCATTTCTTTAAGATGTGTTTAAAATGAACCGACTCCCGCTCTACGCTACTCGCTATTGTTATTTCACAAAAATATTTACAAAAAATCAACCTTTTTTTTAAATCCCACTCAAACTTATAAACAAACAAATTGTATAGAACTGAATGGCAACGGTTAAATACAAAATACAATGTTTTTTTTTTGTAGTAATTTTCATTAATTCCACGCGATAATACAAGTGAAAATTATTTACACCATTTCCTTACGACTTATGTAATTCATGCGATCTTTTAAATTCGAAAATTAAAGGCTTTAATGTAAAACAATCTTCAAACGTTTTTAACTAATTTGAAAAATTAATTTTTTTCTGTTTGAATTCCAATGAAAATACATATTTCGAATTTCCAAATTAATATTTTCGAACATGTTGAAAAATATTTACAGTCACACAGATAATAGTACGTACCCCTAAAAATTCTTGAATTTTCCAAGAATTGGTGATATTTAAAAAAAGAAAACAAACCAAAAATGTTTAAATGAACACAAATATTTATTTAATTTTTTAAATCGAAAACTGTTTGTTTGTTCGCATACTTAAAGCTGCTCATACACTTGCAATATTATTGTATATGATATTCGCCATTTTATTTCCATTTTTTCCTATATTATGCAATAAGTCGCACAATGCGTTCAATTTAAATATTGCTCATATTGGAACAACATAAACAGCATTGTACAATGTTGCCAACACATTTCACTTTCTTTTCGTTGTGCAATAAAAATCAAAAGTCTTTTGATTGTTTCCAATATTCGAATATCACATACACATTGGCGATATAATTGTACAATACGTAAAATTTAACAATTTTATTGCAAGTGTATGAGCCGCTTTTATACCCCCGCCACCACTAGTGGTGAATGAGGGTATACCAAGTTTGTCATTCCGTGTGAAAGTTTTTAAATATTCACCTCAGACCCCATAAAGTATATATATTCCGGCTCATTGAGTAATTCTAAGTCGATTTAGCCATGTCCGCCTGTCTGTTGAAAACACGCACACTTTCGAAAAACTCAAAAGAAATGAACAAGCTTGGTGTCAAATTGCTTGTAGTTATCCCAAGCAGTTTGGGATTGAAATCCAGCAAAATCGGTTTAGTAGACTCAGAGCTATGAATCAAAATGTCGTAGAGCCACCACCCTAAGGATTGACAATTTTGTAACAAATTCCGTTTATTCGACTGGAAATCACATTGTTAAATTTCGTGAAGATCGGTCCACTATTTACCCTAGGCCCCATATAAACCCTTTCCACGGAAAACAGTTTAGTACGTCTAAAACCGTGATTAGTTATGCTATCATATACAAATTTGGTACGTCACAGTTTGTTAAGGACTAGAAATCACACTATCAAATTTCGTGACATCGGTCCGTAATTTACTGTTGGCCCCTTATAAACCCTACTCTCGGAAATTAATTAAGTACGCCTAAAACCGTAACAGATATAGATATTGCGGTAAAATTTGTTCCAGCTTAGCTTCATATGGAAAGAAAAAATGTCATTCAATTTATTGATATACGGTCCATAATTTACCTTAGATCCCATTTTAAGCAGCCTTCTAAAATTCACGGTAAAAGCTAAAACTAATTTTACCGTTGTATTGAAATTTATTCAAATTTATGTTTTTTAATACCAGAAATCACTCTGCAGAATTTTGGGATGATTGGTTCATAACTTACCATGGCTCCAATATTCATTCCCCTCCTGAAAATCATTTAAGTTCGGTTTAATCTGTTACGAATCATGATATTGCTACGAAAGTAACTTTAATTAAGAATTAGTTGTAATTATTAGTTAAGAATTAGTTGAATTTATTAGTTATCTTGTATTTATTAGTTAACTTGTATTTATTAGTAATTTTATTAGTTTACATTGTTATAATTTAGTACACTTCAATCCCAATGTGCAGAAGGCCCTAGAAATAACCGTTAAAAAAGCTTCAGTATAAGAGGTAAAACTATGTAAACATAAGTGCTGCCATAAATCAAATTAAAGTGTGGTGAATAGTAAAGCCTCGAACCTTCGAAAAACATTTCGAATGTTCTAAACAACCAAATTGCAGTATAAATACTAGCGGCGACTAGCGTAATGAAATCATTCTAAGTTCAGACTTTGCCAATAACGAATAACGCGGAGAAAATTAAAGTTGGTTGTGAATAAAAGCTATAAATTACGGTTGTTAAAAAGACTTAGTACTAAATAGAGTTGAGTAAATTGTAAACAGTTTTTAAAGTGTTTGTGTTTTATTTTTTTTATTAAAGTTTCAATAAACAACTCGAAACGGTTTATTATAAGGGAAATAAACCAAAACGCTATTGAAAGGCAGTAACGTAACAATATTTTACTCAAGCTAGGTAAAATTGCAAAAAAAAAAGCATACAACTTTCTGATTTTCGGTCAATAATTTAATATACAGTGAGCGTCAAAATAAAGTAAACAGCTTGTTTTACAATATAAAAAGTGTTATTTTAGTAAAAATTTTTAGAAGTTTACAAAACTTTGGACAATGTTAATAATAGGGATGCGATTTCCATGCAAATGCATGTTTTTTGTCGATAGCCTAAGATCGATGTTGACCAATTATCTTTCCGAATCATTAAATTTGGGTTAAAATGGCATCGATTTGTTTTTGCATATTGTTGCATATTTTGGTTACAATGCATATTTTTGCATATTTTAACATTTTTGAGTAATATATGTTGGCAATACCAAAGACAATTAAACGCCGTCTTAAATTGATAGCAGCTTTGTATTGTCATCAGCTGTCAAATAAGAAATTAACATAAGATTCATTCTAAGCTTGAGATTTATATTGATCAGTACCTTTTTATATACCATTACCATAGTAATAAAACCCTTTTATATTATACTTAAAACAAAGTGTTTTAATTGATATACCCTGAAAACGACAAGAATACAACAAGTGGCGACGAGGTAAACTGAATAAAATGGCAACAAGATCGTTGGAAAATGTGGTTGGTGAAATATTGTCCCGACAGCAAGAGGCGATGGACAAGCAACAGAGGTTGATGGAAATGCTTATCAACATATCACAAAGCAACTCCACACCTGCAACACAATCGTCTACATCAGCATCGAGCACATCCACTGCACCAGAAACGTTGATGGACATAATTTCTAAAAACATTAGAGAATTTAATTATGATCCGGCGGAAGGTAACATATTTGCTACGTGGTACGACAGGTACGAGGACATTTTCCTAACAGAGGCACACGATCTTGATGATGCATCAAAAGTGAGGTTACTCCTACGAAAATTAAATACGGAAGTATTTAATAAGTACAGGGATTACCTACTCCCAAGAAAACCTCGGGATGTAAAATTTGCCGACACAGTTAAAATATTAAAAAAATTGTTTGGACGAAAAGAAAGTTTATTTAGTATTCGTGTCAAGTGTATGCAAAATGTTCGAGGCGCAACAGATGACATTATAGGTTATGCCGCCATTGTAAATCGTCTTTGCGAAAATTTTTTGCTTAACAAATGCAGTGCTGACAACTTTAAATGCCTAATTTTTGTAAATGGTTTAAAGAATGAAAAAGATGCCGACATAAAAGCGCGCCTGTTAACCTTATTAGAGAGGGAAACAGAGACAGAACCAATTACAATAGACAAATTAGTGGCAGAGATACAACGCATTGAAAGTGTTAAGAACGACGTCAGCGTTAATGATGTTAACCCAACAGCAAATGTTAACAAAATTAAAACAACAACATGTTTGGGCAACACAGCTACACAATTGCCAAAACGACCCTGTTGGCAGTGTGGAGAAATGCATTTCGTACGTGACTGCAAATATACAAAACACAAATGTGGTTCATGTGGTAAAACAGGCCACAAGGAAGGGTTTTGCTCATGTTTCCCCGATAAAAACACAAATAAACAACAATTTAAACAACATTCAAAACAACAATCAAAACAAAAATTCAGCAAACAAAAATATATTAAAAGCGTGCATACAGCAACAACAAACACAACAATCAAATGCAGAAGGTATGTCGTTTTATCTATTAACAAGGTAAAGGTGAAACTACAGCATGATACTGGATCAGATGTTACAATTATTTCTAAACAAACGTGGATAAAAATCGGAAAGCCATCATTACAGACATCAAGTCTTATACCCCGTGATGCTTCAACAAACTACATACGCATTATTGGAGAGTTCGAGGCGATGGTATCTATCAATAACACCGATATTTTTTGTAACATTTTAGTTTCTTCTATTCCAGATTTAAATCTTTTTGGGTCTGACCTAATCGAAAAATTTAAATTGTGGAATAAAGCTGTCGATTCATATACATCATGTTTCAACGTAAATCTCAATAAATCACTAACAGCAATGGAGTTACGCCAACAATTTCCAGCGGTTTTCAGGGAGGAAATAGGGCACGTCAAGAGTTTTAAAATCCACTTGCCATTAAAACTAAACGCAGTTCCTGTTTTCCGACCTAAGCGACAGGTAGCATACGCCGTAAAGCAATCTCTGGATGAAACACTCGACTCATTAGAGCGAGAAGGCATAATCAGTTCAATCAACTATTCAGACTGGGCCGCTCCAATTGTGGTGGTAAAGAAATCATCTGGTAAGCTTAGAATCTGTGGTGACTATTCAACAGGACTCAACGACCAGCTTGAGCCACACAATTTTCCGTTACCACTACCAGATGATATTTTCGTAAATTTCAACAACTGTGCATCGTTTTCGATTATAGACCTAAATAATGCATATATGCAACTAGAAGTGGATGACGAAACGAAAAAACTATTGGTCATCAACACACATCGTGGTCTATTTACATTTAACCGCCTTGCTCAAGGAGTGAAATCAGCGCCTGGCGCCTTTCAACAGGCTATACAAACAATTCTGTCAGGTGTTGAAGGTGCATATCCCTACTTGGACGACGTAGTTATTGCAACAGTAACACGCGAACAAAACGAAAAAGTTGTTAAAAAAGTTTTAGAACGATTACAAATGTACAACATGACAGTCAATTTTGATAAATGTCAATTTTTCAAATCATCATGTACTTATTTGGGATATCACATTGATAGTAAAGGCATATACCCAGATAAGAACAAAATTCAACAAATTCGTCAACTGCCACCACCCACAAATATCAGTCAACTACGATCATATTTGGGGGCAGTTAATTATTATGGAAAATTTCTTTTAGAAATGCGGAAATTAAGAGATCCCTTGGACAACCTCTTAAAGAAAAACGCCAAATGGAATTGGTCAAAACAATGTCAACAAAGTTTTCAACGTTTTAAACAACTTTTGTCTTCAGACTTGCTACTAACGCATTATGATCCGCGAAAACAAATTAAAGTGGCTGCGGATGCATCAAATGTTGGCTTGGGTGCGTATATTTGTCACGTATTTCCAAATGGTACAGAAAAAGCTATATATCATGCCTCAAGATCACTTACACCGGCTGAAAAAAATTATTCTCAAATTGAGAAAGAAGCCCTAGCATTAGTATTTGCCGTTGTGAAATTTCACAAATATTTGTATGGAAGAAAATTTATTCTTCAAACAGACCACAAGCCACTTTTGGCAATTTTTTCTAGTAAGAAGGGAATTCCTGCACACTCTGCAAATCGCCTTCAGCGTTGGGCATTAACACTAATGTCTTATGATTTTGAATTACAATACATTTCAACAAATAATTTTGGTGCTGCTGATATCTTATCAAGATTAATCGACAACGTTCCTAAATCAAACGAGGAAACAGTAGTAGCCTGCATTCAACTAGAAAAAGACATAAAATTGGTCATTGAGGATACAACAAAAGCTTTGCCAATTACATACAACATGATTCGAGCTGCAACCGCAAAAGATGATGAACTTCAAACCGTAATAAAATATCTACAATCTGGTAAGTGGCCTTATAAAATTGATACAAATTTAAAATGCTACTTTTCTCGGAAAAACGAATTGAGTTATGCTAGTGAATGTTTAATGTACGGCGACAGAATCGTCATACGTGAGTGTTTTAAAAAGAAAGTTTTAAAAGAATTGCATAAAGGTCACGATGGCATTGAGCGCACAAAAATGCTAGCGCGAAGCTATGTATATTGGCCGCATATAGATGATGACATAAGAAAATATGTTCAAGAATGTTTAAAGTGCGCGTCAGTAGCAAAAACATTACCAAAAACAACATTACATTCTTGGCCAATTTCAAATCGACCAATGCAACGTATCCATATGGACATAGCTGGTCCAATGGACAATTTTTATTATTTTATAATTGTGGATTCCTACTCAAAATGGCCTCAAATTTACCAGATAAAATCAATTTCATCTTCAACTATAATTGAGAGTCTACATGATTTTACAACAGCTTTTGGTAATCCAGAATTAATCGTGAGTGATAATGGAACTCAATTTTCCAGCCAGAGTTTTTCCAACTTTTGTTTACTAAATGGCATTCGACACATTTTCACAGCACCGTATCAACCCCAATCCAACGGACAAGCGGAAAGGTTCGTGGATACCATGAAACGTGCACTAAAAAAGTTAGAGGGATCCGGAACAGCAAAAGAAAATTTATACACATTTCTTCAGTGTTACAGGTCTTCGCCAAACAAAACAACGGGTAAAACACCATCTGAATTGTTCGTGGGGAGAAAAATAAGGATAAATTTAGACTTAATTAAAAAACCACCAATAGATGTTCCTATTCGTAATACAACAATGGAAAATCAATTCAATAATCAACATGGAGCCAAACAAAGAACGTACAACATCGGAGAAAAAGTTTTAGTAAAATTATACAAACTAAATAAAATGAAATGGGGTTCAGGAATTATTATAAAGAAACTTGGTAATGTTATGTACGAGGTAAAAATTACAAATATTCCTAACTTCAGAAATGTAAGATGTCATGCAAATCAAATTCGACCACAGTTCTCAAACAACATTGCTTCCAGCACTTCATCATTAACATCAATACTGGATTGCTTTGACTTACAACCAATATCTTTTAACCCATCAGCAATAATAAACAATAATAATAATGAACAGGAGAGAATGGAAACCAGTCAACAAGACTTACAACAACAACAACAACTTAATCAAGATGAACCGCCTATAGATTCACAACCGGTATGTATCACTGATCAGTCTTCTTCAGAGCATCAAGTTATTTTACAAGATGACCCTCCTTTAAACAATGAATCCGCGGAACGAAATAATATTCAACAAGAATTTCGAATGACACATCCAGCTGTGTATCCAATTGCTCCACCAACATCGAATACTGCAACCCACACCAACTCCGATGTGGAAATACGGAGATCAAGTAGAAGCCGAAAACCTCCCTTTTGGGCACCATATTATATAACTAAAACTAGGGGAGATGCTGGCAATACCAAAGACAATTAAACGCCGTCTTAAATTGATAGCAGCTTTGTATTGTCATCAGCTGTCAAATAAGAAATTAACATAAGATTCATTCTAAGCTTGAGATTTATATTGATCAGTACCTTTTTATATACCATTACCATAGTAATAAAACCCTTTTATATTATACTTAAAACAAAGTGTTTTAATTGATATACCCTGAAAACGACAAGAATACAACAATATATTTTTTAAATTTACATATTATAAAAAAAAAGTTCTTCAAAAAATATTCATGTAAACAAAAAATAATCTTCCAAAAAAAATTTTCAAATCAATAAAAAAAAATTGTTAGAGCTCTGCTTAAAATACGAGATTTTTAATCAATTACATGGCTAATGCTGCCAATGGGCTTAAAATATTGTATCCAAAACTGTTACATGTTACTTGCTTGGAAAATGAGTTAAACCGAGTTGCAGAAGAAATAAGAATTTAATTCGATAATATTGATTTATTGGTTTCATACAGCAAAAAATATTTTTAAAGGCTCCTTCACGAGTTGCAATTTTTAAAGAAATGTATCTTTTGGTACCGTTACCACTGCAGCCAGTATTAACAAGATGGGAACCTGGCTAGATACTGAAGAATACTATTTAAAAACCTTTGAGCAATTTATTTTATGTTTTTAAAGAACTTGTTGCTACCGATGCTTATGCAATTTAAAAAGTAAAAGATCAATTAGCATTTGAAGCTTCCAACCACGCATATATTGGTGAAGCATTAACTAAATTGGAGGGAGTTTAGTTTACTTAACATTCAGTTCAAATTAATTGATATTGCAGAAATTAAATTAACAATGTGGAATGAAGAATATCCCAACAAATTAAAAAAATCCAAAACGTTTTGCAAACAAAAAATATAGGTTTTCAAAAAATAAAACAAATTTCAACCATTTTAGATCTGGAATCAAATGTGGGATCTGAATTAGAAAATATATGTATATAATATAAATAAATTGGCATCCTTCAAGTATGCTGCTATAACTTCGGTTGACGTTGAGAGATTATTTTTCATGTAGAAAAGTTTTTTGCTTCCGAATAGGTTTACTTTTGATAATATAAAAAAGTATTCATTTGTTTATGCAAACAAACGTTTAAATTAGTAATTTAAATTAAGGCCCCTGTTATGAGTTACATTCGATAAACGATTTTCGCTGGCTACCGAACATCGACTATCGAATGTTATTTCGGTATTATGAGCACTGTCGAAAATTTCGTCGTGCATCGAATTTTTCAACGAAAACAAATTTGCTTTCGACGGTGCAAATAAATGTAAGAAACTTGTTGTAAATGTAACTATTTGTTAATTGTTTTGTGTTCGTATACCAAATACCATATTCTTTATCAGTTTTGTTCATTTTATGCAAGTCCAACGTCGTAAACAGCAATCGGAAACGCTCATATTCCTTATGGAACAAAATTCTTTTTTGACCAAATGATTTGCAGCAAAGTTCAGCATGTAAAAAAGTGGGATGAAACCCCACTCAAGCTAAATTATTTGAAAACAGCCATAATTCCGCCGTGGGTCACGTTTAAATTTAATTTTATTTTTTAAATTTGTAAACAAAAATTTTTTATTTTAAGTGACAGCTGATCGAAAATGTACTACTGTGAATTAACAAAATCACAATAGTAAATTCTTATCGAATGCGCGCCATAATACCAAATGAAAATTCGTTCGATCAGCTAATTCGACTGCTGTCGAAAATCGAATTTAGTTCATAATAGGCACCTTAAAAAAAAATAGCTTTTTTATTGAAAATGTTTAAGTTATAAGTGCATATGTTTTATTTTTTTAATGCATATTTTGGAGTTTTTAGTGCATATTTTATGCGCATTTATTTGATTTTTTAGTGCATGAAAATCTCATCCCTAGTTATTACAATATAAAATTAAAAATTTGAAATACTTTAAAAACAACAAAATCAGTGCTATAAAAAACAAGTTTACTCCCTGTTTAACGCTTCAAAAAAGTGTACAGTTTTAAAATACTAAGAAAAGTGAAGTAGCTAATACTTTGTTTGATTTCTTTTTGCTTTTAGGACGCCTTCTAGTCTCTTTGGCATCGATTCCACCCATTTTAAGGTTAGCTCAGTAGACATTTTTGGTCACTCTTCCTGCAGAATTTTTTTCAGAGATTTTAGGACGTATTACAAAAGCCAACCCTATCACGCTTCACTACAGATACTGTATGTTTTCAGTTGAATTTCTTAGTACTATCTTATATCACGTTTTTTGTTTTATCCAACTTGCTTTCGTCAAATTTTGAAGCAACGTATTTTTCACAGATGACAGCAAGCATGAAGTCTAATCAAATTTGTGAAAGTAGAAATTAAACTTTTTTTAACTAACATAACACTTTTTATATTGGAAAACAAGCTGTATACTTTATTTTGACGCTCACAGTAGGTCTAAACCGCAACCAATTTTAATGCTGACGTCTGTAGATATCGTATAGATCCCACTACTAAAATATTCGAACTGTCGGTGGAGGTTATCAAAGATTGTTTCTGCTTATTTCGCTTATTAATGGTTTTTTTTCCTGGTAAGCGGCTATGGAATCCGCTGTTTCTGAATGAATATTAATATTGTGATAATTTTCCAGTGTTTCGAATTTTCACGGCTGTTTTTTTTAGGATTTTTACTAAACACTTTTTATAAATCGTCCAACTCGTGGGAAAATTTTGGGTCCAGTTTATGGCTTGCTTGTTAGGGATTGAGACTCAGAAAGTTGTTGTACCCACACCGGGTATTATAAATTGAATTTAGTTCTTTGAAATCTTTAGCAGGATTCACGGTTCGCTATTGTGGAGCTTGTACTTCCTGTAGGCCTTGTAAATCTTGATTTAAAACACGGCAACAACAAAATGCATACATTTTAAATTTACTATGCTTACGCCATCTTATTTTAGAGTCTTTAGTAGAATTGTATGGTGATTCCTTGCTTAGAATATATTAACCCTCCAACTTTAACCCTCACTTTAAGGGGTAATGTTTGTTCTTTTTTTAACTTCCACACAAAAATATCCGGGCCTTGAAATTTTTGAATTTTTCGAAAACCCGTTTTTCAACAAAATATGCGTTAAATTGGTGAAGCGGGCATGGCACTTTCCATACAAAGACATTATAGGTTTTTGTATTTTTGAAGAGCAAAAGTTTCCGAACTAGGCACAAGCATCTTGATTATCAATAGACAACATCCGACAATATATCTAGAGAACGGCAAGAGAAAAATGGTCCAAATTAGGTACACATAGCTGGGTTATCAAAACACAACCTCTCTAAATATGTGGGCGGGATTGGATAAGTAGGCGTGGCATCTCCCGTATAGACATTTTAGATTTCTGTATATCTAGAGAAAGGCAAAGGCCAAAGTTTCAAAAAAAATTCTGTAAAAGCCGCCCTTTTATTTGTTTTTTTTTCAAATGCCTCCCTAAGCCATTATTGATCTAGTACAAAACTCCATAAGTATCGCGCAGTTTCAGTTAAAAGGGACCTATGGGCAAAATATGAGTTTTGGAGAAAAACGATTTTTAAATTAACACGTTAATTTTTAAACGCCTGAACACTTTTAAAGCTCGAAACCCGTTATAAGGGGGTTTTGGGGTTCGCTGAGTACGAATTTGGTATTGGATTTTGAAAATTCAAAATGGCAGATCCAATATGGTTGAATATTTTTTGCGATGTTATTGGATTTTTTTAAAACAACTTGATTTTGATACGCCTGAATGTTTTTATGGCTTGAAATTCGTTACCAGGTTGTTTTTGGGGTCGAAGATTACGAATCTGGTATTAGATTTTGAAAATTCAAAATGGAGGATTCAATGTGGTGGACTTTTTTTTTTGTAAATTTAAAGATACACCTGAACACTTTTATGGCCTGAAACTTATCAACTGGGGGCTTTTGAGGTTGAAGATTACGAATCTGGTATTAGATTTTGAAAATTCAAAATGGCGGATCCAATATGACGGACTATTTTTTAAACCATTATTGGATTTGCTTGCGGTTCGTCACTCAAGGGCTTTCTGGGTCACTGATTACGAATCTGGTATTAGATTTTGAATGCAGACTATTTTTTTGTAACATTATTGAATTTGTTTGAATCTCGTCACTCAGGGTTTTTCGGGGTAGCTGGTTATGAATCTAAAGACAGACTTTTCAAATTCAAAATGTCAGAGTTTAAGGCTCCGAGTTTTAAGCAAATCCCATAATGTTACAGAAAACAGTCAGCCATATTGGATTCGCTATTATGAATTTTCAAAATCTAAAAACAGATTCGTATTCTGCAATCCAAAAAAACCCCGGACAACTAGTTTCAAGCCATAAAAGCGATCAGATGTATCAAAATCGACTTGTTAACTTTAGAAAAAAGTCCGCCATATTGGATTTTGAATTTTCGTATTCATCGGTCTCGAAAATCCCTGAAGGCGAGCTTCAAGTAAATTAGATCAATTACAAAAAATTTTGTTACATCGGGTTCTTTTCTTTTCTTATCAAAGGTGTATTTTAAAGCTTACGTATGACAACAGTAATGCAGTTAGAAAACTGCGGCTTGCTGCATTAGAAAGAGCGTATTGTCTACTTTAAGAATCACCAAAAAAACTAAAAATCGATTTTTGATCCATAGGTCTCTTTTAACTGAAACTGCCACATATGTGGCTTGGCATTTCAATTTTAAAAACTATTTTAATCGATTTTCTCGGAATTTTGTTGTTGTTGTTGTTGTATATTATCGTTTTTTTTTCAAATTTTTAAATTTTTTCTTATATCTTATAAGTGGTTTAACTTTTTGAAAAGTTTTATTTTTAAATTACCAAATTGAAATTAAGAAACAAACCATTATATTCGGGCATGTTCTATAAACTGAAATAAAGTGGATTTAAGATCGAATAAATTTTAAAAACCAGCCTGTAAAGAAAGTTCATAAATGTATTTCTTCAGTTTGTTCAAATCAAAAAATTGTTAAGTAATTGTATAAAAAATACATATTTATATTGAAATAAACTATTTTTTGATTTTAAGAATTCATAAAATTTAATTTCTTCAAATTTATGTGCATTAAAGTTATTGAAATAAAACAATGGACGGTGCAAAACTAATTAATTTGTCATATATGGCTGATAAGTGGCTACAGAAAAAGTAACTATTACAATTTCGTAACAGAACGGCACGGAACAGAACAGAAAGTAAAGACTAATTCTGCCTTCTAATAATTCTAATAATAGCCTTTTCACACTTGCCAACATTTAACATCAATTTGCGAAGATGTTGGAATTTTCCCATAAGAAATACATAGGGCTAATAGCCTTTTCACACTTGTCAACATTTAACATTTAACATCAATTTGCGAAGAAGTTGGAATTTTCTCATAAGAAATACATAGGGCTAAAAATCAAAATTTGTCAACATCTTTACAGAATGTTACTATCTCATTTTGTTCCCTTTTACATTTTTCGATTCTTTTAGTGTTATCACTAGAAAAGTGGCAATAAATTCTGTAATTATTGTGGCATCACTGATAAAATGGAAGTTGCTTTGAAAGCAGCGTTACCATTTCTCAAGTTTTTTCTTTTTTGCAAGCCTTATTTTGCTAAAATTATTAAACAAAATGAATTAGAAATACATTTTGGTGTTATCTTTTGAAATTTTGGCACTTTTGTAGAAAAAAAGTATTTAAAATAAATAAAAGTTTTTTTTTCAGAAATGGTGACATTTTTTATTGATAGTAGATGTTAGATGTTTCAAGTGTGAACGCATATTTCACATTTTCAACATCTTCCATGCGTTCCTCCGAAATGTATGCAAGTGTATTTATTAACTGTAGTAATTTTGTAAATAATTGCAATCGAAATCTCGTTCGTTTTCAAATCAACTTCATTTCGATTTCTAGAACATGCCCGATAAATTGTAAAACATAGGGCCATGTCACAGAGTACAATTCCGTTCGGAATGATTCCGTTCGGAATTGAAGAAAACATATTTGTTTGTTGATGGAAAGTGTATTTTGATAGTTTTATGGCCTTTCAGATACAGACAACTCCCATACCGTTCATGAAAACAAAAATGGTTTCATTCCGAAACATTTTTTCGTCATTTTCTGAAGCACCAAAATACGGAATGAATTCCGTTTCCGAACGGAATTGTACTCTGTGACATGGCTGATAATTTTAAATTAATAAATAAAAAAAAAAATTTGTCAAATTTATGTTAGGTACACGACGTGTATCAAGTCGTGTTTTTCGAACATATTCTAAAACAGCAAAAGCTTTTATTTCCGCTATGAGAACATGTTGAATTTAAAGTTCAAATCTTTGAATATGACTAAAATTGCAAACAAATTTAACAAATACATACCTTTTAAAATTATTGATCAGTGTAAAAACTCTATTACTTTGATAACGATTTCAACAATTTTAATATTGATTTAGGTAATTTTTTCGCCTATTTAATTATCCGTTAATAAAAAAGAACGAATTTTCTTTTTATTTTTGAAACATTTTATTATTTTTTTTTTTGTAAGATTTTTTTACAATTTTTATTTTTGTTTTTTTTTTATTTTTTTCATCTTTTTTCAGTTTTTAAATTTTCGCTTTCATTTGTTTTTATTTTATAATTAAATATAAGTCTTACTTTCAAGTACAATAATTATAATTAATTAATAATAATTTAAAATTTAAAAAAAAAAATTTTTTTTGATGATGAGAACGTTAATTTTAAAGATAAACTAGAAAAAGGGAGCACAAACAAATTGCCAAAGAACAAGGACATGTAAAAAAAGAAAATAAAAACAAAACTTACAAGAGGAAACATGAAAAATTAACTGCCTTTTCATCTATTTCCGAACGAAGACTTCGATCGCTTAACTTACATTTAAAACAAAAACAAATTATAAAATATTGTTTTTGCTTTGCATGTTAGTTAAGCGAACGAAGTCTTTATTCAAATCGATGATAAGGTCATAATAAACAAAGAGGAAATGAGGTTAAACATGAATTAAAGTTTTATGAAATTATACTTATCAAATTGAAATTTTGTTTAAGCAACAGTAGCACAACTGATTTTATAAATGGTTTATTTGTTTGTTTAATTTTTTGTATGTTTATTATTGTTATTATTATTTAACAATTTTGATTTTCCAACAAAAAAAAAAAAAAATAATATGATGTACAATTTTTGTTTTTCACTTAGGTGGTGCTATTTGCAATTTTCTTTTAATTTGAAACTAAAGAAATTTATTTAGAGATCAAATATTCACAAATGTTTATTAAATTTAACAAACGTTTATTAAGGATAATTTTCATAGCAAATTTGTTCTTTAAACCTTTATTCAATTTAAAAAATTGTTATGAATACAGGCATAAGACGTTAAAGTTTAAAATTATAGGATTTTACAAAACGTTTTTGGTTAATTAGTTTAAATTGCTTTACAAAATAAAAAAAAAAAAATTTTAACAGAAAACGCTTTTTACTTAGACACGAGCCTTTTTAAGAGTTTTGCTTTTGTTTTTTAAGAAATTAAAAAAAAAATTTAGATAAATAAAAGAAAGAATAGTTTTATTTTTGGGAAATTGTTTACTTTTTACTTAATAACGATGTTTTATTTTTTTAAGAATTTGATCTAGTAAATAAATTTCTTTAAGTTTTAACTTGTAAATAAGATTTTATTTATTAATTTTTGTAAAAATATGTTTGTGTTTGTTTGTTTTCAAAATAGTGGGCTAGTTTTAAAAGTTTTTTGTTTAAATTTTTTTATCTCTTAAAATCAGTTGTCTTTCTTTTTGTTTTTATTTTATTTTAATTGGTTTGTTTGTTTATTATTTTAATTTGCTATAAAAATAGATACCAAAGTTTATTGCTAACAATGTTTTAAATTTCTTTTTTTAACTTGTTGTTGGGTTTTAAAACTGTTGCCTGGTTCCTGGTTTGTTCAATATTAAGATCTTTTATTTTATGAAAAGTTGTTCTTTTACATTTGACTTATTGAATTCGCTGTTTGTTAAAGATTTTTTACTTTTGTTTAATTTTCCTCTTTTTTTAATTTATTTCCTTTTTATTTTTTTTTTTTTTGTACAAATATAGATTTTTTTCGATTTTTATAACAATATTTTTTTCATCGTAAAAGAGTTTTTCAGTTTTTTATTTATATTTTTAAAGAGATTACTATTTTTTTGGATTTTTTTTTTATAAATTTTTGTTTTGTTTTTTTTTAAAATTGTTTTTATTAATTTCGTTACAAATCGTGTTTTTTTATATTTAAATGAATTTGTCATTATTCAATTCATTTTCTCATTTGTTTCAAATAAAACTTTATCATTTTAATTTCTTAAATAGTTAATTATATTAAGTGTTTCTCATATTTCTTTCTTTCTTGTTTTCTATATAATTTTAATTTGAGTTTCAGAATGGTAACATTTTCGTTGGGGAAGGGTTTTTGTAATTGTTGTAGTTTTTCTTGATGTGTAGAAAAGTAGGAGAGAGAAGTGATAAAATTATGATAGTCTAGGAAAAAAATATAAAAAAGTAGTAAGTAATTACAAAATTTTAATTTACTTAAAATTACACACAGACTTTTCTTAAAAAAAAGAACTTAATTTAAATACAAAAAATCAAACTATGAAATTCTAAACAATACAAAATTCTAAAAAAATACAAAACTTTTAAAAACTAAATAAAATTATTGGAAATTCATTTAAATGAGCTCATGTTTTGTTTTCAATAAATTACTTTGTTGTTTAAAAACTAAAGTTTCTACACAATTTAATGATCATAGTGAATTTTACCTATTATTATGTGGCAGCAATGGCCATCAATTCGGAAAATGCTTTTTCCAGGCAATTCTTGAGCTCAGCATAAGTAACAATTAGAACCGATTGCTCATCGCGTGACATTAGTTGAACCTGAAATGGCGAAAGAAAGAAAAAGTAGAGAATTTTAAAATAAAATATTTTATTTGCAATTTTTAGGTTTAGTTATATTCGCATTATAAAGCAAAATCCTTTGAAAGTCTAAAAGGTGTATTAAAATTGTAGGATAAAATGCAACCTTTACTGAACAACCCAAATGTATACAACTATGAAAACAGTATAAGCCGGTTAATTACCCCACGCTTAAATGCCTTACACGCTTATTTACCTTGAGTTTTAAATCCCCGTTATTTTTCTTTCATTTTTTAAACAAAAATCCACGCTTAATTGCCCAATTCGGATAATTGCCTTAAATTATAGCAAAATTTCATTCGTTTAATTGCCTCAGTACTATTTGACAATTCACAACAAACACAGCAAGTAATGCAACCAAGTTAATAATTTGAAAATATGCCCTAAAAATTAAAAAAAAAAAAATATGCCCAAAAAAACAAAATATGGCTAATTTGAAAGAAAAATATTCCACAATTTAATATTTGCATTAAAATAAACTTTATTCTGGGCTGACCAGAATAAAGTCATGCTACGAGGTTAAAATTAATATAAGAGTTATTTGTGCTCAATATTACCTAGATACACCGAATATATGAGATATTTTGTCTTAAAGGGATTAAAGGAAAGTTCGCTAAATTTTAAATTATTTTAACATTTAAAGGATAAAATAGCTTGTATATTCTAGGGATTGTTATTTGAATGCTGTATGTTTAAATCTGAACCGATTCAACCATATTTACTTTATTTTGGGCCAATTCTTAATACGAACATGTTAACGTGGTTTATGAACATAAAAAAGAAGTTTGCATGGGGACTATGTGATATTTTAGACCGATTCTCACAATTTACATAGGTTTCGTTCTTATAATTAAAACGTATTTAAAAAATTGTATCAAATTATCTTAAAATTGCAACTTGTACTTTGCGCCTTAAGCTATGTTCACATTATGTGTATGTCATGTGGAAGGTCACTTTTCTACACACATGCAATGAGAGTGGGATTAAAATATACACACATTTTTTTTCTATTTGTTGATATATGTGTACGAAATATTTTCCATGTTAATTTCATTAGTAATATTGCAACTACAATCCTTTGCAAAATCCATTCTTTGTATGCGAACGCCACATACGACACACAAGTACAGGGATGTTTTCCTCACTGTTTTGCCGATATACGCATGGTGGAATAATCAGGTGGCATCGTTACGGCAACAAATACAACATTACAACAAAAATGGAAATTATGGAAATGGAAAATATCACCGTTTACGTCAAAAAATACTTTAAACAAATATCGAAGCGTGCCGCTGAACGAGATGAAATAAATAAATTTTAAGCCATTTTTTTTGTTTAATTTTGGTCAATATCTTATTTATTTTAATTAAAAAAACGTGAACTTTTTGTAAACATAAACAAAACTTTGACATAAGATTAGTCAAACAATGCAAGAGCAAAAAATGTAATGCGTAAGGCTTTATAAGTTTCAGTTATTCCCTGCAAATAATATTGGACCACCTTTTCCATTTTGATCAAATGGACTACTACCTAGACTGGTCCGATGTAATGCACGCATGAACCATGTCATTGTAAGTGTTTGTAGTGAGACGACATGTCTTCGTTTTTTAAAGCCATGTGATCGTTTTAAAACGACTTCAGAACTAATCCTCTTGAGTATACCATGGAGTAATTTTAATACTACTCCTTTGTAATCCAAAGCTGGGTTATATGGTCCTGCCCTAGGACATCGTAATGTTAAATAGACCATGTTTTTTCCATATGTTTGGGTTACTTTTGGGCTATTCCTAGTCCCTTGTGGGCTACATTTTACACGCGTGTTTAGACTAGTCCTATTATTTGCAGGGTTACTGTACATGTTCAAATGTCTTAATTGTATTGGGCATCGTACCATACAATTCACACGGAATCAGGATACTTTTAACACTAGAAATAGTGACAATTTAAGAATAATGTTTTGACAATCTGAAGCAATTAAGCAACAAGTTGGACACGACACGTTCCCACGACAAACGGTTCTCCGCACCGGAACGTCTTGGAGCCCTCAGGACTTCGACCAATTATTGTCACCTCAGCTACACCCCAAACACATGTCGCGCTGCTACAACAACAACAACACTCTGGTTATAAAGAATATAACCACTTGCTACACAATATTAACCGGGCCTCAAGACCATCCCAGTTTTGTTGATGAGTTTCTGATAAACCGTTTATATGTTTGTTTGAAACACAGGTTAAAATTGTTTAAAATTTGTTATCAAAACATATGGGGTATTCACAAGGTGTGCTATCATGTTATATTGTCATAAGGTTCTTACATTTTACAATGGTTTGAAAATATTGTTGCTTTGTAAACAAAAAGTGTCTTAAATTAAAAGAACTTTGCTTGTTATGTTTTTTGTGCTATCGTAATTAATCCGAAGAGACCTGTGTTGAACGGCTGAGCCGAGTCGCATTAGTTTTTGTAAGCATTCGCCATTCATGGTACAATATTATCCGGCTAACATCCGAATTTAACCTGCGGCCAGCAATTTTTGGAAAAATCACTCGCGGCGTCAAATTACATCGGCTAAGGACTCTGCTGTTTGGAAAACAAACAAAATAAAATTTATTTCTGATTTGCGTCTGAAAAATGGAAAATAGTCAGGTGGGATCTAATTTAATTTATTTATTCATGGATTAGAATTAAACAATATTTATTTTTTTATATTTGTTTTAAATCAGCTGATTAAAATTCAAAATAGCACACTGAATTATGAGGGTTTGTTCACAACAGTCGTATTTTTTCATGTATTATTTTAAGACAATAATATGTTATATACAGTGCTGCCACAACAAATTAAATTTTTACAACCAAAATTTTTGAAAAAGTTACCAAATGTAAAAAAATATAACCAAATTTAAAATGTTTTTTAATAATTGAGAAAATCATTAAAATCATTGTAATACATTGTAACACAAAGGTTATTTGCACTTTATAGTAAAACAATAATTATAAATCTAGAAAACAAAACAAGAAATGTAATTCTTTTACATATTAAAAAAATAACGTAAAACTTAATTAAAAGTTTTTATTTATTTGAGACTTTTTTCGTAAAAATTTTTTTTTATTTTTTGGCGCCCAGTGGGAGTAAGAGGAATATATAAAAAAAAATAATTGAATATTTTTTTTGATATGCCAGTTATAAATAACAAAAATGGATAATAGTTTTCCGCTTTTTAGCTGTTATTGGCAGGACTGTCAAATGTGGCGATTTCTTAATCCTTTTGTCGATTAAAATTTACGTTTGGAGAAATTTAAAACGATTGGCGATATGCGAAATGCATTTTATGTAAATATTTTCTAATTTACATATATCTAAAATATTATAAAAAACTTTTTTCTCTTTTGTGTAAATTTTATTTCAAATTTATAATTCTTATTATAAAAAAATTTTTCAAAATTGTCTTTCGCCTTTCGCAACGTACATGACATGGCAAAAGTACATGACTGACAGTCAAAAGTTTTTTTTACCAAATAATTATCTTAAAAAACATTAAATAAATATCTATTCCGACAAGTTATAAACAATAAAATTTCAAATTTCTTTAAACCTACAGCCATTTCATAAAGAAAATTCCATACATTTTAAAATTATATTGATAAATCAATGGAATTTTAAAAAATCTTTAAAATTCCTATATGTATTTTCAAATATGTATATAAATATACTTCTGGAAATTACCTAAATTCAGAACCTTAAACTTATTTTCAAGTTTTTAAAAACACTAAAACGACTTTTGTGTAATTTTTCAGTAATTTTCTAAAATCGATTCCGGATGAATTTATGAACTTCCTACTTTAAGTACTAATTATCTTACTTCTCTTAATATCAAGAAAAACTACGCTCATTTAACAAAAAATAAATGAAAATCTCCATTAATTAAAACTTCATTTGTTTACGATTTCAGATCATGGCGTTTTTAATATAAAAATCACAAACATATCTGGCAACGCTATGCCTGAGTAGACCGCGTTTTTTACTCTGCTATCATAAAACATAAAAAACTAAAATCTTTTTTATCTTAAATATACATTTGATCTATTATTCGGCTAATTAATTATTGCTGTACAATTACTTAATAAAAACATAATTAAAACTGGTGTTTTTATATTAAATTTGCATTCATTATTTTCTGCATATTGCCTTGGCTGTTGTTGAGCCGTGACATACATACATACATAGCTGATAAATTAACTGTGTTCTTCTTTTTGTTGTTGCTGCTGCTGCTGCTTTTTAACCTGCTTATTTTCGCTTTCTTTGGCTAACTTGGTTATTATGCCTGCTACTAAAGTTTTTAAGTGCACTTTATGTAAAGATACTATTGGGAAGACCCAGGGAAGTATCCAATGTAGGGCCTGTAAGCTATGGCTTCATCTACAATGTGCCAATGTAACTGAAAAACATCTTGCTATATTTAAAGAAAGGCCAAAATCTTTTTTCTTTACTTGTTCCGTCTGTGCTGATGGAGTTTTGGATGATCAGTCTGCTCGTGAGGATGTTAAATCATTAAAAAGCAACTTTGATGATTTTGTAAATGCTTGCAAGGAGGATAATACTGCTTTTAAAAATACTATGGCCCAGGTATTGTCTGACTTTAAAAATGAAGTGTCTTCGTGTATAAAAGATATGCAGGCCAACATAGAGACATGTAACAAATTAATTATGAATATTGATGCTTCAACTTCATCCAAAATATCTACTTTGGAAAATGAAAATAACATGTTACATCGGCGTCTAAATCGTGGGGATGTTGTGATTAATGGATTACCGTCTGGATTAAATGAACTTCAATCAATTGTAATTGCTTTGGGTAATCACTACAAAATTAATGTTTCTGAACACAACCTAAACCATGTCTGTTATATGAATGGCGGAAAGCTTTTATTGGTAAAATTTAATAATATTAGCCTTCGTGATCTGCTGATGAAGGAGTATTTTACAACACGTTCCCTTAAAGTTAAAGATGTTCTCGGTGGCGATATTGATAGCCGGGTTTACTTAAATGACCACTATTCTCCTGCGGCATCAAATCTTAATTCTATTTGCCGGAAAATGCTACGTCTGAAAGTCATCACTAAATTTAAAGTTTTGAATAAAGACAAGCCGAAGGCGGTGTTGACTTTGTGTAATGGAAAGGAAGTAGTATACGATTTAGCTGAATGTGCTGACCTTTTAACCAATAATGATAGATCTATTCTATGAAAATGTATTATTTCTACTAAATTTTTGCTTTAACCAAATTTAACAAAGATGTATTTCTGTTGTGTATGACTTCATCATCTACGCTTAAGACATATTAAATACGTTTGGTTAAGTTTCGTTATTGCAGAATATTATATATTTGTTCCCACTTTTATTTTAATTTTTTTATCTTTTTTTTGATCTCTTTTGTTTATGATAGCGAGTGTAAATTGAATTGTTTTTGTATATATTAGTAAACAATATTTATTTTTAATTTTTAGAATGCTATTTACCTACAGACTTTGTTACTCGTGGTCCCCTGCCAACATTTGCATTTTTATATTTTATGTCAGTTAACAATGAAAATATTGGTCCCACTGTAAGCAACGGATCGTTGATTAAATCGTCTTTGAATTCGTTTTCTCAGCAATTCAAAATAGCGCATATAAATTGTCAGAGTATTAAACCGTTTCAGAATGCTGTTAAATTTGATGAGTTTAAAAATATTGTTGGAGATAGCTTTGAGCTAATTGCAATTTCAGAGACGTGGCTAAAACCATATGTGTCTAACTTATCAATACGTTTGGAAAACTGCAAATTAATAAGGAATGACCGTTTGCATCGTCGAGGTGGTGGGGTTTGCATATATTTAAAAACTAACCTGCAACATAAAATTGCTTTTCAAATTTCTACCGATGATTGTGAATCGATCTTTATTGAGGTCAATTTTAATAATGGTAATACTCTTTTTGGAGTCGTGTATTTGCCGCATGGGAACATTGGTGCGTTTGAAAATTTACATTACGATCTGCTTTTAAAATATAGTAACATAATAATCGTTGGTGATTTTAATTGTAATATGTTTAACGCGGTCAAATCTAGTCAAATGCGGTCTATGTGTGTCCGTTTTGGTATCTCAGTTCATCATAATTCTCGCCCAACTCACTTTGACATAGCACATGGTTCTACTTCCTTATTGGATTATTGGTTAGTTAGTGATCAATCCATGATTTCATATTCCAACCAGGTGCAGTGTCCTGCTATTTCTCACCACTCATTAATTTATGCTGCTTTTCGATTTAAAGTTGTACGGTCCTGTGAAGTTGTTGAATATCGAAATTTTAATGGTATTGACTGGGATGGTCTCCTAGGGTTTCTATTGGGATTTGACTCGTACTGTTTCTTTAATTCCGCCGATGTAAATTTTCAAAATCTAGTTATAGATTCATTGATTGCCTCACTTTACTGTTTTGTACCAATTGTGAGAAGAAAAGTAAGACGTGACAATAATACTTGGATGAAGTCTAGGGTTATTTTATTGGCTACATCCCTTAGAGACTTGGCGTTTTCAGCTTTTTTATCGAACAGGTCTACTGAGAACTGGGCTATTTTTTGCAAATACCGAAACAGGGCCAAAAATATCATTCGTAAGGAAAAAAGAAAATTTTACGCTAGTTTGTTCTCTGATCTAGATGGATCTGGAGTGTGGAAGGTGTTGAAAGGGTCGGGTTGTATTGGGACTAGTGAATGGTCATGTAATTTTAATGTTAATGATATTAACCAGTCTTTTGTTAATAACTCGTATATAGTTGATAATAATTTAATTGATTTTGGTTCCTTTGATGCTGTGGATGGATCGTTTTCTTTCAATCGCATAAGTGAGAATGATGTATATGAAGCCATATGTAAAGTTAAATCAAAGTCTATAGGTGTCGATAAGATTCCTATTCGTTTTTTCAAAATTATTTATCCTTATATTTCACTTATTTTAACTCATCATGTTAACACCATTTTCCTATCGTCAGCGTTTCCGTCTTCGTGGAAGATGGCTCGTGTGGTACCTATCCCTAAGTCAAAAAATATTCGTGATTTTGAGGACTTGAGGCCAATTTCAATTCTTCCTGCTCTGTCAAAAGCGGTTGAACATATTATGAAGGATCAGATATTGTCATTTGTTCGCAATAGCATTGTTTCTTCGCAATATGCTTTTCGTCGTGGTCATAATACTACATCTCTTTTACTTAACCTAACTGATGATATCAGATGTCATTTGAATGATAATAAGGTAGCGACCTTAGTATCGCTTGACTTGACTAAAGCATTTAGTTCTGTTAACTTCCGAATTTTGATAAGAAAATTAAGAGAAATATTTAATTTTTCCGCAACGGCTTGTAAGTTGATTTATTCGTACTTGACAGATCGTGTTCAGTTCGTTGATGTTAACAATATATATTCTAATCTACTTCATCTTACATCTGGTGTTCCCCAAGGCTCAGTTTTGGGACCCATTCTCTTCACGTTATACGTTAATGACTTATCCAGTTATATTGATAACCATATATGTAAGTCATTTTTGTTCGCTGATGACGTATTACTTTTGTTTAATGGCAGAAGAGCGGAAATTAATAATTTATGTTTAAACATCAATGATATTCTTCAACGTTTTCTATATTGGTCTAATGAAAATTGCCTATCCATAAATTCGTCAAAGACTAAAGCTCTTGCTTTTGGTATAAATGAACAGCAGTTACTTGATTTAAATATATATGTTGGTGGAACACGCGTGAACTTCGTGGATCGGTTGAAATGTCTAGGCATTTATTTAGATAAATGTCTAAATTTTGAGGCTCATATTGATAACATTAGCTGGAAGGTTTCAAGTTTATTGCGTCAACTTTACTCTACAAATATTTATTTGCCACAACGTATTAAATTGCGTTTGGCCCATGCAGTTTTAATGCCACAGATCTTATATGGTCTTGAAGTTTTTTCTGGTTCAATGAATTATGTAATCTCTAAGTTAGGTCGCATCGCTAACACGATTGTACGGTACGTTTATGGTGTTCGTAGAAATGATCACATATCTGAATATGTTAAACGCTTTATGGGCTGTTCTTTCGGTAATGTAATAACTTTACGTAACTTGGTGTTTTTCTATAAAATTATAAAAAGCGGGTTTCCCACGCAACTTTATTCCAAATTTCTTTTTTCCCATTCAACAAGAAACCCTCAAATTATATTGCCTAGAATTAACAATGCTTTATTTGAAAGGTCTTTTATTGTAAGAATTGCACGTTGTTGGAACACATTACCCATTGAGCTACGTGTGTTTTCACATTCAAATAACGCCTTTCGTGTGAAAATGTTGGCTGTTCTTCCGAACTTATAGTGAACAATTTATTGTATTTCATTTAAAACGTGAGGTTGCTTACATATATTTTGGGATCAATTGTCTTTTTATATTGTCTTTTTTTATTTTTTTTTATTGAATTCTACCTTTGTATATATGTATATGTATATGTGTACAATGTACACTGTACATATATATGTACATAGATTTTTATTTTGGTTTGGGACCTAGGGATTTTAGTTATATTCTAATTTAAATATTTTAGTATTAATTCAGGTATATTTCTTTGTAATATAGTTTATTGGCCTAATGAGGCTTTTATATTACCTGCAATAAATTGAATTGAATTGAATTGAATGGCAACATTTTTTTAGCAAAAATCTTAAAAAAATTATTTGGTTGCTGTTTTGAAAGGGATTATAAAAAACTTCCGTTCATTGGTAACAAATGATGAAAAAATCGTAGTACACAGTACAAATTATTCGAGCTCGTAAATAATTGTACCAAGAAAAACATATTCGTTCGTAATTATTATTGTTTTAAAAAAAAGTAACCAAAATGAAAAAAATATTCACATCTCCACATTGAAAAAAAATATAACCAATTGTGGTTAGAAATAACCAAAAACGGCAGCTCTGGTTATATATTCAAATACATTGTTTAATTTTTTCAACAAACCTCTATAAAGCCAATCTGGCGCTGAGAACAAATTTTGTAGTAAAATTAAAAAAAAAATAAAAATAAAAACAAAACATCACAAATTCTTTTCAAATATGTTCTAGGAGTAAAGGCAAAAAATGTTAACTGTATTGAACAATTTTGAAAGCAAAAGGACAGTCTGCAGTGTATTTCTTTGATTTTATGTAGTGTTATAACTAGGGCAAAAAAAAAAAGCAAATGCTTATTTTTTGGTTTACAAGATAGAAAGATTTTGATTGAACACAAATTCCAATCATAAAAAAACAAAGAAAATGAGCTATATTTGTTAGGGCTTTTTTTTTTTTTGCTTATTTTGGCGATATCGGCTTTTTTTTACTTATTTTGCCATTTTAAGATAATTTTTCATTTTTTTTCATACGATCAAAAACTTATTTAATAAAATTTTGCAAAAATCGTTATTATTATTTTTTTTATGTGCAACTTTTTTTTTATAAATACTAAATAATCAGCCATTTCTTTGCTGTAACAAGTCTGGTTAAAAAAAAGTACAGGTCGCAATTTTAAAGATAATTTAATGAAATTTGGTACGTGTGTTCTAATTGGCACAAGGGCGAATCGGTCCATAATTTAACATAGCCCCCATACAAGCTGCTATCCGGAAGAGGGTCTTTGTGCCCACTATAAAACCAATTTTAATGCAATTGAAGACATATGTAGACATATCCATATTTATATAGAGACGTAAGGTATGCATTTTTTAAAAAATAGGACCACGAGGGGAGATTTAACCGATTTTAATGAAATTTAAAACATAGATAGATCCCTATTCATATAGCCATACACTCTTGAAACTTGTTTTTAAATACTGTGGTGTTGGGTATCATACGGTCGGGCTTGACCGACTATACTTTCTTACTTTATTTTTATGCAACTCTGTCTTAGCGGTACTGTAACGTACTTTTTATAGTGTTGTGTATAATTTTTATGTGTTTATGTTTTTAGTATTAAGCCTTTTTATCAACTTATTTTATTTTTTGCTTGTTTAAGTTTTTTTCTCTCGAAAATTCCATAGCTGTATTCTTACGATCAAATTCCTCAGTCTGTAACGTCTTTTACCATCATACTTTGTAACGTCTTATTTCTTTTTAAAAATAGTTTTTGTATAAAGTAACGTCTGTTAGTTCCCCTTCTCTCTGTTTTTTGCTTTTGCTAATATAGTTTTAGCTATTAAGACTTTCCCTGTATATCAAATATTGTTAATTTCTGCAAATTTTGGTGTTTTACACGAAGTTATAACAAAATGGGAAACAAAAAACCCTTCATTGGTTTTCTAAGTGAACATAGTTGTGTCCCGTGTTTCACGGGATATAGAAGACGAAGTTAATACAAAATTAAAATCAGTTTCATTAAAAAATGAAGGATTTTCGGTATTAAAAGATATTGGGGATATTTTGGGAGGCAAGCGGAATTATGAGTCCAATCGTTTAAAATATACTTCAGAGCAAATACTCAATTTTAGATATGCTCCCTTAACATCTGTAGACGTAGGAAAAACTTTTTCTATGTACAAAAACTTGCTGACTCCGAACACACATAGTTTTCTTTTCGAAAATTAATTGCATCAACTTATAATTTACTATAACAACGTATTAAACGAATTAAGTGGAAAATAAACAAGTTTAAATTGCTTTTTTTTAATTTTAACAGCTTATTTTCATGTTTTTAAACGCTTTTTTTAAGAGCTTACAACTGTTTTTTTAGTGCTTTTTTTTGGTTGCGCTAGTTATAACACTATTTAAATTGTGCGACGAACAGTAAGCCATAGTATTTGTCATAGGTGTTGCTCACAGACGTTTTGCAGACACATGTGATTTTTATTGTGTTTGATTTTCAAACACATAAGGACTTTACAACGCAACAACTTCCTAGGCGTATAATTGCTACTCGCAGCATTACATTGCACCAAATAGTAAATAACTTAATATATTCTATAGTACTTCGCATGTGTATGTAACTCAGTTAGTCTGTGGGCATAACAAAAATCATTTTTTAACACTCAAGTAAAAAAAACGAACGTGAAGTAGTGCATAAGATTCAAAACTAATTAAGACAATGGGTCTCATCAAAGCACTTTGGGTATATAATAAATACCATGGTTATGGGGTGTAATGTAGTTCGCCTCCTCGTGGTGCACCCTGGGTAACTCTAACTGAACTACAGCGATCGGAAGCCAAACATTTGTCAACAATCAACAACTTATTGATCTCCTGGCTAATATACAAGAAAGAAAAAAAAAAAAAAAAAAAATTAATTTAAGAAACGTGACGGTAAAGTCCCGCATCTCATTAGTATTGACAAAACAAAGAAAACATGCAAACTAATCAGTCCGTTAGGACTATTGGACCTGCAGTACGAATCTGCCAACTTAACATAGAGGGTATTAGTAGCTCTAAGTCAGACTACCTGTCTCGCTTAATGACAGAGGAGAACATTGATATTATACTTCTTCAGGAAACACGAACACAGACACACGAATCCTTAGTACGTAAAGGAACAATAAATGGCTATAAACTAATAGCCGCTATCCACCACCGTTCATATGGTATTGCTACATATGCCAAAAATGATATTTCCGATGTAGATGTCTTAGAATGCCGAAGCTCAAACGACATATTTATCATAGCTGCTAAACTAAATGGGATTAATATTATAAACATCTACAAACCACCACTTATTCAGTGGTCAACAAATCCCATCCCAAATTACGATCATCCAGCGGTATACGCTGGAGATTTTAATAGCCATCATAGCCTCTGGCGATATCAAGTTGATGATGACAACGGTTCGTGGTTGGTGGACTGGGCTGACGCATCAAATCTTCACCTTGTCTATGACGCTAAGGACAGGGGCACTTTCCATTCGGCAAGGTGGAATAGAGACTACAACCCAGATCTTTGCTTTGTCTCTTCTTTCAGTTCAAAGCCACTACCCACAACACGTATGGTCTTAAGAAGTTTTCCCCAAAGTCAGCATCGTCCGGTAATCATTGATATTGGAATTAAAATCCCAATAGTCAAAAGTGTACCAAGGCCCAGATGGAATTTCCAAAAGGCCGACTGGAAAAAATTTTCTAAGCTTTTGGATGCGTCTATTCGTTTTATTCCTCCTACGTCATCAAATTATGACCGTTTGGTTGGCTTAATCATTGCATCAGCAAAGAAATCTATTCCTCGAGGTTTTCGAAAGGAATACATTCCTTGTTGGAATGAAGACAGTGATAGACTGTATAACGAATTCTGCTTAAATGAGAACCAGGCTACAGCTGATGAATTAATGAAAAGTCTGGATATATCAAGAAAGCAGCAGTGGACCAGTTCAGTGGGATCTATGGATTTTAAACATTCCAGCCGAAAGGCTTGGAGCCTATTGAGAAAGTTGGGGAGTGCGACACCACCAACATCTACTAAGCCAACGTTAAATCCAAATCAAATAGCAGCCCATATAGTTGCAGTGTCAAAACCTGAACCAAATAGAACTTTCTCCAGGTACATACAAAAGGAATATAAAGTTCTAAGGTCACTTGTTCCTCCAAGCGCTCAGTTCTCTAGCCCTTTCACTACACTAGAACTGAATGTTGCTCTGAAAGATATTAAAGTAAAGACCGCAGCGGGCGTAGATGGAATCTACCCAGAATTTCTAAAACATGCAGGCCCAGGAACAAAAAGGTGGCTTACGCTATTTTTTACAAACATACTGTCAACAAATCAGATACCCACATCTTTCAAAAAATCGAAGATTATCGCGCTATTAAAGCCGAACAAACCAGCGGACCTACCTCAAAACTATCGCCCAGTTTCGTTGCTTTCCGTGAGCCTAAAGCTGCTGGAACGCCTAATTTTAAATAGAATAGGCCCGGAAATTGATCGCGTAATTCCTCAAGAACAAGCGGGATTTAGAAAACAAAGAGGGTGTACAGACCAAGTCTTGTCTCTGACTAACTTTATTGAATATGGTTTCCAGAAAAAACAAAAAACCGGAGCTGTCTTTGTAGATCTGACGGCGGCGTATGATACGGTGTGGAAAAAGGGGCTATTATATAAATTACTAAAGGTTATACCGTGTATCAAAATTTGCAACCTCATCAGTTCCATGCTTAGTGATCGTCTATTTAGTGTGTTTATAAATGACAAGAATAGCAGAACTCGTAAACTAAACAACGGGCTTCCCCAAGGTTCTGTGTTAGCTCCAACGTTGTTCAACTTATACATTCATGATTTACCGACCTCTAAATCGCGTAAATTCATCTATGCTGATGACATGGCGTTCGCCTACCAACACTCTACTTTTTCCGAATTGGAACACGCACTTACATCAGACCTTAGCAAATTTTCTATATACTGTAAAAACTGGCGACTTACACCTAGCGCTGCCAAAACCGAGGTGAGCTGTTTTCACCTAAACCACCATGAGTCTAATCGAGAATTAAACATATGTATAAACAACACACGACTTGCACACAACCCCTCTCCAAAGTATCTTGGAATTACACTCGATAGAACACTTTCATTTAACGCACATCTCTCAAAAACGTCACAAAAACTAAAAACAAGAAACAACATAATTCAAAAACTGACAGGAACAACCTGGGGAGCTAACCCAAACTGCTTGCGCATATCTGCACTGTCCCTAGTATATTCCGCTGCCGAATATGCAAGTCCAGTATGGCTAAATAGTCGCCACACACAAAAAATCGACAGTCAACTTAACACAACAATGAGGTTAATCTCTGGAACCCTCCGTCCGTCTCCAACAGAATGGCTGCCAAAAATATGCAACATAGCTCCACCAGAGTTAAGGAGAAAGCAGGCATTGCTACGAGAGTATAACAAGATACAAATAAATAACCAAATCCCTCTTAATAACGACTTACGTTACCCTCCCACTCGAAGGCTGCAGTCCAGACATGCTCCACTAGACCTCGCCAAGAACCTACTCATAGAAAACTTTGATATCAACGCAGCTTGGTCCAGGCTATGGTCTAACTCACACAGATCCAGCCCATTATTTGAAGAACGAAGCAGCGAAGCAGTCCTTCAATTACCGAGGAAAGCATGGTGCAACCTGAACAGATTGCGAACTGGTACCGGTAGAACCCTGGAAACTCTCTACAAATGGGGCCAAGTAGATGATCCTAAATGTCCATGTGGAGCCCCCCGTCAAACAACCGACCACATCATTAAAGAATGCCCTATCTTATCCTACAAAGGACCATTGAGCGATATCCACACTTTGACGACAGACGCAGTTTCATGGTTAAACTCATTGAATTTATAATCAATTTAGAATCGTTCTAATACCTTTGATTTATGTATATTTTCTTTCTTTTATATAACTCCATACGCTAAATAAATAAAATAATTTACTATAACAACGTATTAAACGAATTAAGTGGAAAATAAACAAGTTTAAATTGCTTTTTTTTAATTTTAACAGCTTATTTTCATGTTTTTAAACGCTTTTTTTAAGAGCTTAAAACTGTTTTTTTAGTGCTTTTTTTTGGTTGCGCTAGTTATAACACTATTTAAATTGTGCGACGAACAGTAAGCCATAGTATTTGTCATAGGTGTTGCTCACAGACGTTTTGCAGACACATGTGATTTTTATTGTGTTTGATTTTCAAACACATAAGGACTTTACAACGCAACAACTTCCTAGGCGTATAATTGCTACTCGCAGCATTACATTGCACCAAATAGTAAATAACTTAATATATTCTATAGTACTTCGCATGTGTATGTAACTCAGTTAGTCTGTGGGCATAACAAAAATCATTTTTTAACACTCAAGTAAAAAAAACGAACGTGAAGTAGTGCATAAGATTCAAAACTAATTAAGACAATGGGTCTCATCAAAGCACTTTGGGTATATAATAAATACCATGGTTATGGGCATCTCGGGCTTCTGCAGATTGTTCAAAAAAGGGATGAACTCCAGACCATTAAGTATATTGTCTAAAACATGGTACATAGAGCTAGGCATATAGCTAGTTATTATACAATGATCTTAGAGATGTCGCAGAGTGCAAACTATAAGACATTATAAGTTTCATCATGAGCATAAAATGGCTAACTGATAGGTAATTTATATGGGGTGAGTGCTAGTTAGGGCACCTATCTTCCACTGCCTTTTGACTTCTCTTTTCTTTAGTGTAAAAGGATTTCCAATGGACCTCATCGGTCTCTGAATGAAACAAGTATAATGTTTCAAAAATAATTTGTTTTCTAAGAAACTCCTAATTACAAAATATGTTAGTCTTCGCTGTTTTCTCTCAGACCAACTTGAGTTCAATTACTATATATTTCTTTAAAAAAATAATATTGACATATGTTCATGTAAAATTATGTTTGTTATGTCGTCAGATCATTATTGGTTTAACCTACCAACCATTTAAAAAAAAAATTTTGGTATTGAATACTCCCTTTCTAAAGGCAAAACCCGATTCACGAAATTTTTTATGTGGTTTTAGAAATATTAAGCATTCATTTTGCTGCATATCGACTATTTTAAAGTGAATCAAGTATTGTTTAGCTCTACACGCTACTTTTTGGCGAATGCTGCAAATTCCTCATAAAAAAACGTACAAAATAAATTTCACTCTTGCTTTGCTTCATTGCCGTAAAAAAGTAGTAAAAGCAAAGGCAAAATAAGAGTCTAAACACAATGGTTGCAGTGCGGTGCGATTTCTCGTTGCGGGAGAGAAAAATAAACATAATACAACGGAAGACGGCGACGGAAATAGTTGTCATTTTTTGTTTAAATTTGTATTAATTTATTTGTGCATACATTTTTATCATGTTGTTTGTTTTCAATAATGTTGTGAACATAGCCAATTATTCAAAAACTATGGCAACATCAGAAAGTATCAAAATTTGAGAGACAAGGCGAATTAAATTCGCCTTGTTGAGAGAGAAAGAAAGTCCGCAATGAAAACAAAATAGATTTTAATTTTATGCCGTTCCGCAATGCGGTTTTTTACTTCAAAATCGTATGAAAAATCGCACCGCAATAAATTATCGTTACATTGTGTTTGGACTCTAAAACGTCAACAACTCAATACACCTCAGTAATTAAACGTTTGCAGCACAAAAAACTACTTTTTAAAAATACATTTAGAAAAGTGGCATATACGGCACAAAACAATAATTTGCACTTTCAATAAAATACTATTAACTTTTAACTTTCTTCATAAACACCTACAAAAATTTAAATTTTTATTCAAAACATATGCCGTAAGCAGTGGTGAAAATACAAATAATTCTATCGGGTATATTTTCAGAAAACTTAATGTTAACCTTCATTGTCGTTTTTCTCCACAACGACTTTTTTGGTACGATGTGTGTAACATTAAAAAGAATAAATTTACTTTTCTTCTACTTACTCTTTCCAATGAGCCAGCATCTAATTTATTTAAACATTGTACAATATGTGCGTGATCCAACCATGGTCGACCATCTTCAGTGATGGAATGAAATAAATAATCACGGAATAATTTTAACATATATCTATCACCAATTTCAGACCAAGTACAATCCAAATTAAAGCTGAAATTATTAAAATTAAATAGTTTTAAATTAAAAAACGTCTATTTTAAAAATTCTTTCACTTTGTATTTAATAAAAAATAGTAATTTGAAGTGAAGTAATTTAAATAATAAAGAAAATTTCTAAAAATAGAAACTTACTCTGGCCTTTCGTTAATACAATTTAATTTCACCAATATTCTATATAAACGTCCATTTTCCATTTCCTTAGAAAGTTCATCTTCTTGCATATCACATTGTGCTTGCAAGGCATCCAATTGGGTATAAAAACGTGCACCAATCATTGGCATTAAATCAGTCACCGAACGTCTTTGTGTCGTTGTAAATAAGTAGCTGCAATAAAAAAATCCATTAATTTTAATCAAATTTAAATTTGAATAAATGAACAAGTTTTAAGTTAAATTAATTTTTAAATTTCTAACGGGTGGTTAAATTTCAAGGGCCGATGTTGAATGTGAACCACAACTAAACGTCAATTTTTTTTTTGCATTTCATTTGACATTTCTCAATTTTAGACTAACTCAATTTGAACCATGGAAAGATAGACAATCGGGCAACGCGTTAAAGTTATTCAGGATTATTATGAAAATGGGCGTTCAAATCAAAATTCATATTGTGCACTTCGTGATTTTTTCGGTCAATTCAAATCGGCAAAATCGTGCAAAAATTTAATGAAAACACCAGTGAATGCTCGTACAGCTCGTACTGCAGAAGATATTGCTGTTGTTCGCGGTAGTGTGGCTGAAGAGCCGTCCATCTCAACTCTTCGTCGTGCCCAACAATTGCACCTCTCACGCTCGTCGTTGATGAACATTATGCATAAAGTCTTGAATTTACACGCTAACAAGGTGCAATTGACTCAAGAACTAAAGCCTCTTGACCATTCCAAACGTCGTCAATGGTCAGAATGGTGGCAAGAAATCGCAACAGTGGATGATCAATTTTCGAAGAAAATCATCTTCAGTGATGAGAAGTGTCTTTCATACGGGAATTCCCGGGACAAAAATCCCGGGATCCCGCACATTTTTCGGGAAATAAATACCGGGAAATTTGTGCGGGAATTCCCGGGATTTTTTTTTAATTTAATTATGGCAACTTTTAGCTTTTTTGATTGGCTTTAATTCAATCTTTTTAATTCTCTTTTGTTTGGTTTAAATCACTTTAGTCTACCACAACTATCACAACTCCAATCTTTTTCATCTGCTCTTAGAAAAAAGTCAATGGAATACACCAAATATATATTTTTCAATTTAACATAACGAAAAACTACAGTTTTTGACTTAAGATAGTTTTGCCAAACGCCAAAGATGTGTCAATTCATAACCAATAAGTAAGGCAATGTTTAATGCTCTGAAATTTCGAAAGAAGAGAGTAACAATGTACAGAATTTTTATTTGTTTAAAGACCTAGATTCAATTTATAAAAACGAAAAAAAGTTGTTCCCACTTGCTTCAAAAAATGTTATGAGCAGCTGCAAGATTTTCGGATTAGATTCTGTAAGAGATGATGACAAAAGTTATTAATAAAGAAAACGCTTATTCGAAAAAGGAATTACAAATTTTGACAGAAGTGCTAAGAAAACTGAAAGTTGTCTATAAAGACAAACATCCGCAGAATGTTTTCTCATTGAAATCTTCTTAATAAAAATCAGAAATAGGCTTTCAAACGATTCTGTAAATCTTTACTGTGAACTTAAATCCTATTTTAAAAGAAATCAGTTGTTTAAATAATTTAACTTTTTTGGTTTTATATAAATGCTGTTGGCTTTGAATTAATTATGTGGCCATGAGTGCTTAAGTCTATTTGTTTAGTTTTATAGGAGAAAAATTTAAAACTTTAAAGGTGGCGTTGGGAAATTTTATACGAATTAATTATAATCATAATTTCTTTGCGGTTAAAGTTTTTTAAGTTTTTATTCCTAAACACTTCTAATGTCACAGACCGCAAGTTTTTATTATTCCAAAAGTTATTGCACATTGAAAAAAAAAAAACCAAAAAGTAATTTTGCTATAACTTTCTCCAAAATCCTACAAAATAATTGAAATTTTGCCCATGAAGATCTTAAGGTGCCATTTAGTACTGTTTTCTTTTTGCCACAGAAATTTATTATTTATTTAATTGATCTCAAGATATGTTGTTTGTTCCAATAAATTAAATTAAATAATATTTTGCATCGATTTGTATTGAGCGGGATTTCCCGGGATCCCGGGAAATTGAAAAATAAATCCCGCTTTCCCGGGAAATGAAAAAGTCCGGGGGAAAAAAACTCTAGTGATGAGGCACATTTTCTCCTCAATGGATTCGTCATTAAGAAGAATTGCCGCATTTGGGCGAATGATAATCCAAGAGTGATTGTCGAAAAACTAATGCACCCACAAAGAGTGACTGTTTGGTGCGGTTTATGGGCTGGTGGCCGTATTTTTTTTCAAAATGAGGCCGGTCAGGCAGTTACTGTGAATGGTGTTCGCTAACGTGAGATGATAACGAACTTTTTATAGTCCGACTTGGAAGATTTGGATGTGGACGATCTGTGGTTTCAACAGGACGGTGCCACTTGCCACACAGCTAACGAAACAATAGCTCTTTTGCGCGACAAATTCAGCGTCATCGAAAATTTGGACCATCGGATGGAGGTGTGCCGCCGAGGTTGCGGCGGCCATTTGGCCGATATTTTGTTCCATACAAAATTGAACCATACCAATATTATCGTAATGAAAAGAAATGACAATAATTTCCTAAATAATTTGTGTTTTATTTAAAATCAACATCGGCCCTTAAAATTTAACCATCCTTTATAATTTATTTATTTATTTATTGGTATTCCTATACAACAGGACTTAAAGTCTTATTATTATAGTACAGGATAAACAATTCGTAGCAATTTCTTATGTGTCACACAATAAAAGATTTTAACAATAAACATTAAAATAAAAGAAATTAATACATTAAATGACATTAATGACACATTAAATTTTTTTATTTAGCAACTTAAGCAACCCTAAACTATAGTTAAGTGGTCACAAGATCTACCTTTTTGGGTCTTTAATATACAAAGTAAAACATGCATGCATTTTATTGTTGTTTTGTTTTAAATTATTAAGATTTACCAAAGCTACAAGATGAACCAGGTCTATAATAGCATAGCTTGAATTTTGTTTTAATTTTTTTTAACACAATTGCGTGGTCTCAAAGAAATTTTGTTGGCTTAAGCTTCTTATTTATATCTGTCAAAACTCACTTATTAAGAACTTTTATTTTGTTAAGAACAATTATTTCAACTTTATAAGTTTTTTTATAATAACTTAAATCTATTTATATTTAATGATAACATTTTCTTACAAAAAAATTGATATTTATTTAAATACATACATTTGATAACAACTTACACAATAAAATTTCTCAAATCGGAGGAGTAATGACGTGAGACCATTTCAATGCTTGATTGTACGTTATCGCGTTGTACCGACTGTAAACATCTGCAAGCCAATGCTAATACTAAACGACCCAGTGCCGTTAAATCCTCCTGATAATACAAAAAGACAAAAATGAATAAGAATCAATCATACGTTTAAAATCTATAGGTAAAAAAGACTGAAAATTTAAAATTTATACACGATTTATAAAGCATACACAAATTAAAACTTTAAAAACTATTCGTTTTAAGAAGAGCACCGTGTTGTAAACGGTACACATCATGAATATGACCGCCTTAAAATTTTTTAGACTGGATTAACATTGTGTCTTTTTGTTGGAGTAAAAGTCATGAAGCCCATGAATATTGTAGGCAAATTATGTAGAAAGACAAAAAAGTCGTAATGAAAATCCAGTATAATTGAAAAAAAAAAAAAAAAATAATAATAATAAATAAATAACTTACCTGTTGATGCATACTGACAACAGCTAAAGGATTTGCTGCATTTGGATCAAACTGTGCTATATCACTTGTGCCACAAAAACTAAAACGTACACGTTTTCCACTCACAACTATTTTTGTTGGATCTAAAACTCTAGATGAGAAATTAAAAAAAGATTTACTTTTTCTTTATATTGAGGAAAGAAATGTAAAATTTACTTACTTGCAGGCTAAGCCAGCTTGATGAATTGCACGTAAACCGGCTGTTAATTGCATAATTATTGACCAAATTGTTGCCTCTGGTAAAAGAGGGCCATTGCTTGAACGTTGTAAATTGCTCTTATGACTAAAATCAGAAATAAAATTACCTTTTTAAAGACTTTAAAAAATTTAATTTTCAAAAACTAACAGCCAGCCGCATTCAAAATTAAAATTTGCATCCTACTCAGAGTAAACAGGTATATATCCGCCCAGCTGATTGTTTTATTTTTATATATGCACATTAGGGTGGTCGTTAACTGTAAAGAGTATATTTGTTTTCTATTTTGCCATCCTCTCAGCCCCCAATTCGGTGGGTATCGATAAAAAACGACGACAAAATTTTTTTTAGAACAATCGGCAAAGGCTTAGCAGTCCCTCACGCCCGCCAACTTTTGAGAAAAATCGTAAAGTCCGAATTTTATGCCACATTACTTGGAAAATATAAATTTTACGTAAAAATCGTTTACCAAGAAATTGTTATTAGTAAAGTTTCCAATAACTTTTGTCTTAACAATTTAACAAAAAGCAAACAGCAGCATTGATGCGAATTTTTTCTTTAGAACTATTTTTTCTTAGACACATCAATTCAGCTTCAAAACAAAATTGGCTTAATTCCCAACCCTTTGGGAGGCTACCAAACAAATATGGCGGTTTAATGAAATTCTTAAATTTGGCCCCTACAGCACTTAAGACGCCCCTAGATGGGCCAAATGCATGACCGACCCCACTTTATTTTCCATTCCCATCATTTGTTTTTCACATACCTACCCGTTATCTCTATTCCTTAAGGCAGCTCCCATACAAAATTTTCAATACAGTCTAGAAATATATGGAAGAAAAATTGCCTAGGAGTCGGCCCTAGGGGGATAAAATGTATGACCGACCTCAATTATCAAAATCAAAAGTTGTAACCAAATTTAAATCATTTATGTCTTTTTTTGTTTGAACTTCGTTTTTTATATACATATTTAAAAAAAATTATAAGAATAGCTGCATTTTTCAATTTTTTATGCAAAATTTAAAAATTTTTGTTCTTTAAAATTTTGAAATTTTGCTAAAAAATTATTTTTTTTTTTGGCAAAAAATTTTTTCAAAAACGACTGCGTGTATTTTAGAAACCTGTTAAACCATTCTTAAAGGTAATTTCGGTTTTTTAAGTTTAGTAAGAAAACAAGAGCTAACCTAAAAAAATGGTTAGCACCACTGGTCGGTTTTTTTTTAAATAAATAATGACCCCTATTCTGCGTTTCGATGCGGATCGAAATTTTCTCCGTTTTTGGCAACTTTGGTATTCTGTGCCCATATTATGTAACTCCCGCGTTGAAAAACTTTTCGATTGAAATGTGAGAACTGAAACAAAAATACCATAAGTTGAAACAAACATGTTTTTCTCACTAAACTGTTACTGTATCATTTTTGGTGTGTAATAGCTGTAACGTAAGGAAATTACTCGCCAAAAATGTTTCAGTAACAGTTAAGTGAGAAAAACATGTTTGTTTCAACTTATGGTATTTTCGTTTCAGTTCTCACATTTCAATCGAAAAGTTTTTCAACGCGGGAGTTACAGAATATGGGCACAGAATACCAAAGTTGCCAAAAACGGAGAAAATTTCGATCCGAATCGAAACGCAGAATAGGGGTGAAAAAAATGTTTTTCAACAAAATTAAAGATGCGTTTTTCATGGAAAATGCGTTTTTTAATAAATTAAAAATTTGATTTTTTTAATTGGCTTATTCAATAGTTTTCAGTTTATTTTGTTTAATAAGAGATTAAGGAAAAACTTGTTAACAGATTTTCTACAAAATTAATATTTTCTAAGTTATGAAACATAAAAGCCAGATTTCATGTAAAAATATAATTTTCCTCAAACTTTGGTGGGCGTGAGGGACGGCTTAGCCTTCGCCGATCGCTGTTTTTTATAAATACCCTCTAAATTGGCGGGTGAGACCTAAATAAATCCAACTAAATGTCAAAATTCCATAGAAAAACTAGTAAGAAAATTTAGTCGACAGTATGGTACCTTACACCACACGATTAACAGTCACATAGTTATTGTATGAGGTTAACTGCCAGTTTTTAGAAAATAAAAACAAAATTTCGAGAGAATTTACTGAAAAAAATTTTTGTTTTAGCATTTAATTGTTGTTTTTTATATAATTTCTCACACAAAATTTCGTTTTAATTTTCTAAAAACAGGCACTAAGTTTCATATAAGAGTTCTTTGTGTCGAATTTTATATACATATCGTAACTTTAATTTAGAAAAGGCGTTTCTAACATATACATAAACATTTTTTAAGTTTGAGACATAAAACTTGATAAAAAAAAATATATAAAAAAGCTTATGTATAACTTTAGAACTATAGGAAATGAAGGAAAGGTACTACATTTCTTTTAGTTCTAAAAATATCCCTTCAATTCCGAACTCTACGCGATATAAATATCGTTTTAAAAAAACTCATTTCATTATACACACGGACAGCCAAACTGACAGACGAATACACGGACATCAATAAATCAACTCCGCTACTTATTAGACCAATATTGTAAAAATTATAAACTAAATACCCAGCAAAAACTTGGTAATGACTTGCAATTTTCGAACAACTTACTTTTCAATGACTACATCATACCATCTGAATTACATAGAAGTAGTTTAGTAATGGCTGACATATAATCTGATACATAAGTACTTGTGTATGAGTTGATTAACGAAATTTATAATTAATTCTAATACAAATTGATTTTAAATATTTGTTTTTACAAATTGTTTTTTTATTTGTTATAAATAAAAAACAATATCTAATAGATTTGAATATGAAATATTTAAATACTTAATTGATTTTTATATTTATTTTAAAATTAAAAACTTGAATAAAAACTACACTGCCAAATTAACCAAACGATATTATAACGCTATCGTCTAGGTGATATAAATGATAATATATGATATCGATATTGTATCAATAATATCGTTTTAAAACTAAATCTTATTAATGAAAATTTTTGACTCCCAAGAAAACCTTTGAATCAACTTTTTTCTTTTGAATGTCAAGCTTTTTGCCAATTTCGATCTGTCAAGCCTACATCTAATGGTGGTGTGGGTAAAAAAATTGACAGACAGCATAACTGTCTTTTAGTCACTTAGCTACGATAGCAGCTTAAGATTATAAAGTCCTTATTTTTTACATGGCGCCGTCGCCAATTTCCGCCAGAATATAACAGCATTGTTCAAAAATAAGTTTTATATGCTCAAATGAATTCATAAGATAATTGTTGAATTCCGAAAACCCGTAACGCGGTACAGTTATGAGACGCCAAACCATCAACCACGTCCGATTGCCATTAATCGTCAATGGCAGCGCCGGGCGAGCTTCTTCACCACCCAGAGCAGTTTTTTAGAATGTTCCTGATTAATAGTACATATTTTTATTTGTATTTATTTGGTGCCTTTCTAATGCAACAAGATACAGTATCTTATAAATTACAGTATTAGAATCCGATTACATAATTATTAAATATTAAAGTAGGGATAACATTTTTTAATTTTTAATGCAACTGTTAACTATTTTCAATATGTTGCCTTTAAATAATTTTAAAAAATTAAAACAAGTTGGGTTATGTTTAACTAAGCCCAATTTAGTTCTCGCAGGTGCTTAAAATACGTTATTTTGCAACGCTATTGAGTTCACATACCTGAAGGGGCGTGCCTCGCCCTGGAATGGATCATTATAGCCATTGCTGTCTGGCGTTGGTGTAAAATATTTCGTTAATAATGTATGTGAGTTTGGATGATAGTCGTAAACTAATACTAATGCTGTTTTTAAAGAAAAAATATTTTTTAAAATTTTTATAAAATATAAAAAAAATTAACTTACAATTATCACCAAATGCTTTTGTTGTGAAAACTTCACGTAATTGTACCACATTTGAATGTTGCAATTTTTTCCACATTTCAACGACAGACATACATTTCGTCGATTGTAAACGGAAACCTTAAAAAAGAGCCAATTTGAGAAACTTTTTATGAAAGGTTGAAAATTATCTTTAAATGATTTTAAGACTATCAAAAATGTTTTAATACTAATAAAAAGTTTGAAATAAAATAAATTTAAAAATAAAAGTAAAGTTATAAACTTGAAGGACGAAGCGAGACGGGTATACTTTTGCAGAATACATATAATTTAAGAGTTAAACAAAGTTATGGTCACACTAGCGGTCTGAAACAATCGTCACAATCGATGGTTTTTATTGCTATCGATACTTTTTGCTTATCTCAAATTATTGTATTATGCAGGGTTTAAAAAACTGCAGTCGAAACCAAAAACTGTCGAACAAAAAAAAAAAAGTATGTACAACTTTTTACTTTTTGAGTTGGTTTGACAGCGAATGTTTACATTTAATGAATCAAAATTAAAAGAAATTGTTTTTTTTTCGGCTAATGGCAAACACAGAAGTGGAAGAAATGGCAGTTTTTCACTTTAACTGCAGTTATTTAAACGCTGGTTTTATGATAAAATCATTTACAAAATCAATGACAAAAAGGTGTATTTGGCGTTTGAATTTCTTGAATAAAGTCGCCATTTTGGATCGCAGGGATCAAACATTTTGTGAGCATGTAGTTTAATAAAAGGAACAAAAAATCAATCAAAAAGTCAATTTCGAATTTTTGATGATATGTTGATTTGCATTTTAGGTGACGAGTTGTCTTTTGGTGAGCCAGTTGAATGGAGGGATCCAACTGATCATCGAGCCATAACCGCAAAAAAGATTAAGCGACAAAAACAAAATTTTACAGGAGAAGATTTTTTTAAACAAAAACAAAATTTTACAGAAGAAAATTTTTTAATTTTATTTCATAAAAATTTTGTATGAAGGTTGTCGCTTTAGATAAAATTTTTTTGCTATAAAATCGTAACGGTACCTAATGTGACCATGATATTTTTGGAGATGATAAAAGTTTTGCCAGTAAAGTCATTTATCAAAAAAAAAAAAAAAAAAAAAAAAAAAAAAAAAAAAAAAAACGAAAAAACGAAAATGATTTGGCTTAAGCTTTTTTTGAGGCATAGCGGAAAAACTGGCTATGTTATTTATCCGGATATAAATCAATTTAACTCCATTCCTAAAGCGAAATTTCCAGCATTAAAAGTAACATCAGATAATACAGAAGACGATTTAAATCTCAGTTTTAATGAGTCAAAGTGCATTACTCCCTTCATGTTTGAAAGCAAGAAGATTTTCGGAAACAAAGACACACGTTTTTTTACTATCGCAATCGCAATTTTTCAGGAAACAACAGAAGCCACAATGATGGAAGACTTCTATTTGAAGCCTTAATGGGTTTCCTGTAATTACAGGAATACACATGTCATTGAAAATACGGGTTCTTTAACACTTTTTAGACTTGTTTCATTGTGACGAACGAGGTGAAAGATTTCACCGAGGCCTTGCAAAAGCATTATCAGGGCCATTGTTTATATTATTCTATATCAACATAAAAAGAGAAATTGAAAAGGAAAAATTTAACATTTTTCACCAAAAATAGAATTATGTTAACCAATTAAATTGTCTCTTAAAACTTAATCCAAATCCAATCAACACAACCCAGAAACAAATTTTTTTTTATTGAAAATTTAAATTTCGATGTTTTTGCTAATTATATTGCAACTTTCTTTTTTTTTTGCCCGATGATTACCATTTTGTTACAAATATGTTTGGAACAAAATCGTCTTTAAGATATGGGTTTAAGCATTAACGGAAGGACTGAAAATGTTGAATTATGAAAAAACTTAGAAAAAATCTATTTTTTCAGAATCTTAAGGCATGTGACTGAGTAAATTTTTGTTCTATAAACACAGTATAGATATCGGCTGACAGACGAAATAGATATCTTTGTAACAGTGTAAAATTTTCGTAAATAAAAAAATCAGTTCTTAAGATTTTCGGAAGCAGCCTTATGCAAAAAACCTTAAGAAAAATAAATGAATGCAATATTCGTGTTCAGAAACTCCAATTTATATCACGAATCAAAAAATCAAGATTGCGCACTCAGCTGTACAAAAAAATTTTCTACTGCGAATCTACGTCATCAAAGACAAAAATTAGTGTTTGTTGTAAAAAAATTAAGACACACACAAATGCACATACCAAAATTCTATTTCTTCGTCACACACAAAAATAACGGTCCTGCGCAATCTTGTTTCTTTGATTCATGAATTTATATAAGAAAACATCTAATTTTTGAGGTTATGGCAAAAAGTTAAAAATTTGTGAGCCAGTGTAATTTTATTGCATTACTTAACTTTGTTTCTTAAAGAACGTATGTATATAGTAGAATGTAATTAGACTGTTAAATGATTTTTCACCATGCAAGCGTTTACGTCGAATTGACGTACCTAAGCAAGAGCGACCATGAACAGTAATGTCAATTTATCTTGTATAATAAAACACACTAAATTAATATAAAACTAGTAAGAGTGCCATATTCGGCTTTGCCGAACCTGATATACCCTCTACCATGGTGCAATAAGAACATAAATCTTTTTTGCGCCACACCCAATTCTCAAATCCCGCCCACATTTTGTCGAATATTGTGTTTGATAACTGAGATGCTTGCACCTACTTTAAAAACGTTGGTTCTTGCCGTTCTCTAGATATACAGAAATCTATATTGTCTTTGTATGGGAAGTACCACGCCCACTTCTCCAAACCCACCCATTTTTTAGAGATGCTTGTTCCTAACTTGGCAGCTCAAGCTCTTGCGGTTCTCTAGATATAAAAAAACAACAAGGATTTTGTGGGTAAAATTAGAGCCAGTTATGGTTTTTTACTCTTATCAGAGTGGTTTTTTGACCGATCTGGTTAAATTTGAATAGCAAACTTTAAAGGAGTATTTGTGACATAAAAATATAACAACCAACTCCTCATCACTTTTAGAGTCTTCGGAAAACTCATTTCAAAATACACACAGACAGAAGGACATCGTTAAATTATTCTTCGTAACTCTTAAGGACCTAGAATATAAATACTTTAAGGGTCATTATTACAACTTGGCGTTAGCTGCTATCCGTCAGATAACAGATGCTTTTTGACAGATAACACATTACTATCTGTCAACTTAATCCTAACTTTAGCTAACTTCAAGTTGTAATAATGGCCCTAAAGGTTCTTAGAGCAATATTTTAGAAATTATAAACAGAATGTCAAACTCATACATATATACCACAGCTGGGAAGGGTATACAAATAAAGATAAACTCGCTAGATTGATCTAAAAGAAGCTAAAAACATTTTCGCACTTTTAAAATCGGATATACCAATGGCAAAGCGTTGCCGCCGTGTAATGGGCATGAAAAGGTTTGGAAAATAAAAAACGCTTGCCGCTCTCGGTTAGGCTTATCTGTAAGAATTAATATTTAAAATAAAAAAAAAAAAAAAAAAAAAAAAAAAAAAAATGGTTAATAACCTCTAAAATCTACAAAAGTTAAGAGGCTCGGGATTTAGGAACAAAAACTCACCATGTAACCTTCTGAGACAATATTTGATTCCCGTTGTAGTATGTGTTGCCTTGTAGGTGGAAGAGGGCAGAGTTAACTTGGCATGTAAAGGTTGAACGGGCAACGTTTCTAGCGGATATAACGTATGGTAATTATCAATTTCCATGGGTAGGGCATGTTGTGCTGCTTCGCTGGCATCTAACATCAAATTCGAGATCACATTACGCGACAGAACTTCAGCGCGCATTTCGTCCGGTAAAAAGAATGCCGATTCTAATTGTGTTTTCGGTTGCATTGTTATGACATTTGAGGCAGGACCGGGATACACATGACCCGTATACATAAGCGAAGGCTGGACGGGCGTTATGGGTGCCATGCCAACCCCCACGCCCACACCCGTCGTAACGGCATGATGAGCAGAGGTTGGATCAACAACACCGCTAGATACAACACCGACGGTATTGGTATTCTGGCTGGTCGTATGATTGGCAGTTGGATAAAAGTATATTGTACCGCCAACATTTTCCTGGAGAAATTTAAGATTTAAGTTGGAACTTTAAGGAATCATATTTAGAACTAACCTGATGAACATTGGCTGGTAATGATGGGGGTATGGGCGATGCGTGCGGTGTTATGCGTGGCGGCGATTTTTCACCTATACTCGACGGTGATTCGTTGCGCAGCAAACTATTGCGTCCACCTTTTAATGGTGTCGTTGTCATGCCTACGTATCCTTGATTGGCAGTCGTTTGACCGATTTGTTTTGTGCCACCGTTAACGAGGCTATTGTGTTTTTGCTGTTGCTGCTTCTGTTGCAATTGCTTTTGTTGTGCCACGGCAGCGGCTGTTGCTTTTTGCAGACCCAACATAGAGGGTGTACCATTAACCGATTTAGCTGCTGCTACAACTGCTGCTGATGCACTTGTTGGCGTTAGACCATTAACGTTACTACCAACAGCTGCTGCTACACCATTTAACATTGGAGTATGATATGGCGAATAGAAGTTGGGCGATGAATTGATACGCGTTGGAATGAATTCGGGCGATTGTGGTGTTACCTATTGAGATTAAAAACATTAGTGACATATTAGAAAACCGTTTAGCTTTTTTTTGTTAAATTACAAAGCTTTTTTTAAAATAAAATAAGCAAATACATATTTTATCTTTAAAATAATGATTTACATAAAATATGGAACGTGGAACAAGGACCCACTTGTTACTACAACATACACACACAAACACACATACTAGACGAACTTCTAAAGACTCACACATTTTCGCAACTAAATTTGATTTTCTATTTTAGTTTTAACATTTACTTTTTTGTAAGTGCACTACACCATTTCCAATTGTATGTCAAAATATCTGAATTTAGGGAATTTCTCTTTGAAAATTTATTTCAGAAGTTTCTTAGTTCATTTAAAATGAAATTTAAAGCTTCGTTCACAATGGTAGCAACAATTTCGTTTTCTCTTCTTACTTATTCTTCTTATTGTGTTTTTGAAAACTAAATTTCTTAAACAAAATTTCTGCAAACAACTTTATATTTCTGAAATATAATTCTTAAATACAAAAATACATTCTGAATTACAACTGAAAATGGTGTGTTTTTTTTTAAGTTTAGTAAGGTTTTTCACTAAATATTCTAGATTGTATTTTATTTCACTTTTTTGCTTTACCTGAGACTTCTTAATCGATAAAGGTGAGTCCATGTTAAGTAAAGAAAATCCCGCATTAATACCGTAAGTTGGTGTTGCAACATTTTGTCGATTCTTAAAACAATTTTGTGTGTTTTAGATATTTTTTAAGATAAAAAAAAAATAATACAAAATAAGTAAATAAATTGTATTACAAATTTGATTACAGCAAACAATCGGCCTTATTATGAGTGTCGAGTCAAACAGCAGTCGTTTTTAGAAAATGGTATTATGATTGTGGTAAACGACATCAAGACGAGAAATTTTCTTTGTGTTTAACATTGTTATTGTCGTAAGTTTGAAACGATATCGACAAAAATTTCAAAAGACTTCGACTTCGATCACGACAAATACTCTCGTAATAAGGCTGAATAACTTTAAAAATAGGCTGCTTTTCTAAACGTCTGTATTGCTCTTTAACCCTCATCATACCGACATAAAAACTTACAAATCCTACCAACATGTGTCTTTAAGACACATACATACAAATTAAAAGAAAAAAGCATAAGACAATTACAAATTAGTTTATGTTAAGTAATTTTTTATTGAATACATTCTTTACAATTTATAACTTTTGTAGCATGCTCATTGCAGACATTATTTTTACATATTTGGCAGCATTGCTTTATTATACGACTTATTTTTGGATCGCACATATAGCATCTTTTACGTTTATTTGTTGTAGAAGTGGTTGTACTTGGTGTATTTCCTTCTTGAAGAACTTTTTCCATGCATTGAACTATAGGACGTTGTAATTTATTTCTTGACCTTTGATGTATTTGGGGGGCAATAAGTCCTTCGGCAACTTCTCGTAAAAAGAGTTTTCGAGCTTTTTTTGCTTGTGTTGCTTTCCATGATGGATGTTAATTTTTCCAAATAATATATGCTGCAATTGCACAAACATCAATTAAATTGGAAAAGAACGTAAATGGCCACCTGTTTGATTTTCTCCGGCAAGTAAAACTATGTGCAAGTTGGTCCAAAGTGTCAACTGCTCCTTTAGTTCGATTGTAATGTAAATTTACCTCCGATTTGTTCTTATTTTGTGAGTCGCAGTGGGTGTCATAGTGCATTGTAGAGAGTAAAAGAACTGCTCTACTCGGTTTAGGGACATAAGATACCAAAGTTTTATTATTGGTAAAACCAAACAAATTTGTTTCAACTTGCCTTTTTCTGTTTAGCAAAAATGATGAAGGAACACAGCGCTTATTTTTCTTTAGAGTGCCCGTTATTGTCAAACCTTTAGCCAATAAGTTATTCGCAAGTTCCAAACTCGTAAAATAATTATCACATGTTATATTTCGGCCTGTGTTTTCATAGGGTTGAACTAACTCCTCCACAACTCTTTGGCCCAAACCAAAACCCCTCTGGTTGTTTATTTTGCCTAAGTAAGGTATTGCGTTGAGTGGGTAGGCTGTTTTGCTGTCACATACCCACCAAATTTTTAGTCCATACTTATCTGGTTTACTAGGCATATATTGGCGGAAAGAACACCTTCCACGAAACGGAACAAGCTGCTTATCGACAGTAAGGTTGTCACCAGGAGTGTAAAATTTTTTTAGATTTTTATTGACAATTTCAAATAAATCCCTTACAGGTGCCAGTTTATCCTTTTGCTGTCGAATGCTTCTAGTGCTTTTGTCGTCAAACCGCAAATTTTTGGAAATTTCCATAAAACGATTTCGACTCATAGTAGCCCGAAAAATTGGGCAACCATATCGCGAACTCCAAAACTCAGCAATCTCTGTGTTTGCTTCTTTTTTTGTCCCCGCTGTAATCAAAAGTCCAACATAGGCTCTTATTTCTGTTACACTTGTTGGACGCCAGGCATTCTGATTTGTAGTCACTGCATACAAATTGGTAAATTTTACAATTGAATCAAAAATTTCGTCATTCAAATAAAGCTCGATTGCCTCTAAAGGGTCTTCAATTTGTTTTCCTGGTGGCAAGTTAACTTTGTTCAATGGGCACCGAATTATATTTCGAGCAGGAATACGCCTTTGAGGTTTTGGAATAGAATACCACTGAGTTCCGTCCTTACCAACAAATATTTCACCATATTCCTCACCTGCATCTTCCTCAATATCCGAAATAGTATCAGACATCTCGGAAGCATCATCTTCAATATTTTCATTATTTTGACTATCTTCGATATCAGATTGCAAAAACATATCCTCGTCTTCTATATCATCAACCGTATCTTCATCAATTTCTTCCGCGGCTAGTCGGATTTCCTCTTCTGTAAGTCGCTTTGGCATATTTTTTTTATAAAATGAACTTGCCCATCAATACTCTACAAAATCTAACCGCAACTAATTTGTTGTTTTTCAACATTCAGTATCAGGTGATTATTGATTTCAATAAAAGGGAATTCCCCAAATTTAATATAGTGATATGAAAATATGCAATTTGTATAAATATATATGAAAGATAGTTGCTGCTAAACAAATATAAATTCTGTAACATATATGACAGATAGTTGCTTTTGTTCTAAATTTGCGCATTCTACTAAATTCTTTGTATGTGTCTCTGAGACACATGTTGGTAGTTTATGTTACATTTTTTTATTTTGGCTTATAAAAAATAGAGGAATTTAATATTTATCAACTTTGTTTTGTGAAATTATACTAAACAGATGTAAGATAAAAGTCATAAAATTTGGTGTCAATATGTAACAAAGTTTCGTTGTTTTATTGAACCAAACATCAAAATGTGTCTCACAGACACATGTTGGTAAGATTAGGGTTAAATCAGTCTTCATATCAAGCAATGCAAAATTTGATACTAATTAAAATAATGCGCTAGTTGCATTTTTTTACATACCAGCTGCGAAATGTCATGCTTTTTTTTAAGTTTGCACGTTTGCTTAGCAGATACGTGACTTTGTTGCCCCTTCAAGGCAACATGCGTTTAGGAAGGCAGCCGTAATATTTTTAAGTTTTAATTTTTTTCTACGTTAAAGTTAAGGAATTTTAAAAATTCATTAAGAAATATTTTGGAACTTTCATACGTGGTTTTTATTTAGTTTTAACTTTGTTTTTTATTTATAAATCAGGGTCTTTAATTAATTAAAAAAAAACTTTGCCATTTAATTTTTTATACAAATACTAGCTGTTTCGTCCCGGCGCTGCTCGGGAATTTCCAAATAACAATTAAATACTGGAGAATTTTTTTAATAACTTGACATCAGCGCTATCTACTGGGTCAACATTTTTTCAGAAAACTTATTTTTGTTTAATATGTAAATATATTATGTATGGTAATTTCAGCCAAATCATATTATAAATTAAAAAAAATTTAAATGTCACGACAACATCCGCTACCTATCTGGATTAAACTTAAGAGAAACCTGGCTCCAGACTAAAATACTTTATTGTCCAAGTTTGGCGTCAATAAGTCCAGAGGTTATTGAGTTTTAGGAGCACATAATCGGTTCAAGCGTTTTTATATTTGTAGAAAATGAATAACATTGCATTTGTTTAATATTTCGGCCTAAATGACTTTAAATTAAAACAAGTAAGAAAGTATAGTCGGTCAAGCCCGACCATATGATACCCTACACCACAGTATTTAAAACCAAATTTTCTGGAGTGTATGGCTATATAAATAGGAATCTATGTACATATGTTTTAAATTTCGGTTTGATAATTTCTGGGAGGCACAAATTGCCCCCTATCTCCTCTTGTGGTCCTATTTTTTAAAAAATGCATACCTTATGTGTCCATATATGCTTTTAATATCATTAAAATCGGTTTGATAGTTTCTGAAAGGCAAAAATTGCCCCCCATCTTCCTTCATGGTCCTATTTTTTTTAAAAATGCATAGCTTATGTGTCCGTACAAGTATGGATCTATCCATGTTTTGAATTTTATTAAAATCTGTTAGATAGTTTCTGAGAGGCAGAAATTGCGCCCTATCTCCCCTCGTGACACTACGATTCGATACGATTTTCAATAGGCTTGATCCTTGTGCCAATAAGAACGTATGTGCCAAATTTTATTAAATTATTCCCAAAATTGCGACCTGTATTAGCCGGACGGACATCGTTAGTCCAACTCAGAAAGTGATTCTGAGTGGATCGGTATACTTTAAGGTGGGTCTAATAATAATAATAATTAATTTATAAAATACAGGCTGCAAATGCGCGAAATTTTGTGAAAATGTTTGCAGCAATGATTTAAATAGGGCGACAAGCAAAGAGCCCATACAGTTAAGGCAGTCATTAAAATGAAATTACACTAACTGGAAAATCTGGGAAAATTTTGCGGTGGTTTCCGTAGACACAGGACATTAACATTAAAGTCATAGACGAGGGTAAACCGGATGCTAAAGGTCAATCCCCGGAACGTTTACTTAAGAAAGCTACGACTCTTATGGGTCATAAGTGTGTTAAACATGGCTCCGAGCACAAGGTATGTGAATTGGCAGTTTTAATAGCGCCTAGTTCCTTAAAAAAGGTCGAAAATTTGGTAAACAGCGTTGTGTGTTACAAAACAACCATTTGCCCAAAAAGCTTTGGGACTTTTTCATATTTTTAAATTTATTTTCTATTGAAACTTTTTCCACTTTTTTTTTTAATTCACATATCTGTGTCATTTTGACAAAACATGTGTTAACTCGAGATAAAATAACAAAAAAGATTTGGAAAAAAACTCGGTGAAAAAATAATTTTTGTTAAAAAATAATATAAAGCAAAACTTTGTTTATAATACAAATATTTTAAAAACGCAAACAAAAATGTTTTTTGAATAAAAATTCGTATGATTAACAACAAGGGTAATCACGATGATCATTGTGCAAATTTGCAATTTGTAAATTTGCAGTGCTTACTATGATTGATCGTGATCATACCACTTTTATTTTTTTTTTGCAAATGTGCTATTTTTCTAAACATTTATTCCGGCAACACTAAAAACTTCTGGCAGCGCTGTAAAAAATCTGCATTTGTTTACAAATATACACAAGCATATTAAAATAAATTTTTCCTTTTTAATTAATTTAAATTTAATTCTCTATTTTCCTTTCCTTTTTAATTAATTTAAATTTAATTCTCTATTTTATATTAAAACCCACGAAAATGTTAAATTTATAAGTTTCCTTAAAAACAATAAGGCGCTTAATATGTCAAATGTAATTGTTTACATTTGTTTGCAACTGAGCAAATATGCACTACTAATTTTGCTCATAGTTTTTTTTGGTGCAAACGAAGTAAAATATATCAAATTGCAAATACATACGTACATTTTGTTGTTGTGTTGTGCAAATGTGTGTATTTTTGCACGCATTTGCATCGTTTGCACACTTTGCTCTACCCATCGTGATTTCCCTTAACATTTTTTTAAAATTTTTAAACCAAATATGCCCAATGACCTATATATAGTACACCAAAATTCGGGTTTACATGATAGGTCACGATTATCAAAGTACCGTTCTTTTTGTTCACATACTCAGTACTCATCAATACCTCGCGAGACATTGTGTGATCCCATTATTTTTTGGTACTATTTTTGAGTTATTGTGTTATTAATTTGTGACATTTTCATAGTGACTGAATGCCGGGCCACGTTTGTACGATAAGTAAAATTTTGTACATTTACAAAAGAATAAATACTATTTTTTGTTTGAATTTATATTTATAAAGAGTAGCTTGATTGTTATATGCGTGAACGGTTCATTATTGTGTTTTAGTCTTGTTGTTGCAACACCTTAAAGTTTGGCGACCTATATGTAGGACATTGGGAATATAATATGCTATGTATTTTCTATAGAGGATTTTCCCTCCATGAAGATTTGGCGTTGAAAAAGGATGAGGACTTAGGTGTGGATAATATAACCATATTCCATCCCACATCACAGACGAAGATTCTGGCGATGAAGCCTGCGTCGAAATAAATAATTTAGTGGCTTCGATAATGCAAAATAAGGTGAAAATTGTGAAAAGGACACAGAGGATAATCTCTCTCTCGCAGATTAGAGAAAACTCGTCTAAAAAATGCGAAAAAAATGAAGAAAAATAAAAAATATGACTTTGTGAAGAAAGACTTATCCACCTATGATGCTATTTTTGAAAAACCTGAGGAGGGCTTTGACATAGAGACGCGTAATCCTAATTCTCTTTTTGTCTATTTATTTGATGATGAGCTAGTAGAAGAAATTACGGATGGAGACAAATGGTACACATCAGAAAAAAATAGATACTTGCGCGTGAATATACCCAAAACGAAATACTTTCTTGAAGTAATATTGCTTAGAGGATTCGTTCCTCTGCAGAGTTCTGCCTAGAAGAAGAATGTTTTGGAAACGCTCGAAAGACTTCAACAATAAACTAGTTCCCCAAGCGATAGCGAGAAATAAATTTGAGTTTATTTTGTCCGATATTCATTGCTAGCTCCCCAGAAGTCAGGCCATTCTTCGCGCATTTGAATTAAAACTTTATGGAAAATGCTGATGTTGAAGATAAACACAGCTTAGATGAAGCCATGGTTCCATACATAGGTAGACATGGTTGCAAGCGGTATATTCTTGGTAAACCAGTTCGTCATCGCTTCAAACAATGGGTAGGTACGACCCCACAAGTTCGAGCCTTACCAAGGTCTTATTACCAAGGCCTTATCCGTGACTCTTAAAAGAACTTGGATGCCTAAATAATGAATTGCGTTATGGTCGATTGCACCATTGGTTTATTTCACAGGAGAAACAAACATGATGTGGAGCCTGCCATAAAAAAACCTTACCTAGATGCCGAAAATGTGATATAGGATAATATGCAAAATGTTTTCTGTCGTATCACACCCAATGAGTCATGTGCCCAATGTCCTATATATAGGACGGCTTTAAAAACCACTTTTTTGCAACAAATCTTAAAAAACCTTTAATTGCAGTGTTTTTATTTGTCATTTGCTTCCAAAATAATATAAAAGAACTTTTAAAATGATCATGCTCAAGCAATGGGCATATCTGGGTTAAATTTGACTTAAGATGTTTTGTTAAAATGCCACAGATATTTATTTTCTGATGAAATTTTTTTTCATGCCTGCTTAAAGTTTTCAACTTTAATGTAAACAAAAATAATAAACAAATTTTGACATCCAACTAGGGATGCAAAAGATACATCGATGTTTAGAAAAGATCGATGTATCGGTCATAAACATCGATGCTAAAAAAATGGTAAATCAATTTTGGAGACTGTGCAAGTGTAAAGGTCCAACTATAATATGCTTAAGTTGGCTCCATTAGCATTTACACATGCCACTACCAGTTCGAAAAACTTAATACACTTAGGATTTTTTACTAATAGACTTACATTTTTTGTTATGGCAGCTCCAGTGGCAGCAAAATTTGCATGCGAGTGGAAATTTGCCACTTGCATGCCATTAAATCACAAAATGACAAACAATGTTAACCTGTTAAAAATCTAATGCAAATTTCCTGGATTATTGTCAAATTGTAATTAAAGTTTAACCTTAATTAATGTATTATTATGATAAATATTTTGAAACGCGCATTAATAAAAGCAAGTTTGTTATTTATAGAGCATTAATATTGTTCAAATAATGCTAATATAAATAAATGTAAACCATTTCCCCACAAATGTGCCTATATGATTAACTTGGTAATTTTTTTTTGTTTCTGAAACTTTTTTTTTAATTTGAGAAGTAAACAAATTCAATCAAGTTGACGCTTCAACGACATTTTGAAAATGAGCTCGCAGTGGCATGTGTAAACATAAAAGCAAATGGCATGAGACTCGACTTTTTCGACCAATTTTTCTTTGATAATATGTATACAACAGTGAAATGCCACCCACTACTTGCATGTGTAAAGGCAGTGTTAAGCAACTGTGCGAATACATGTAAATCATATGTGTCAAACCATATTGGAAACTTTTTGCAAAGTTAAGTTTTATGAATCCATCATTTACTTAAGCAAAGTGCGAACATTATCGTACTTTCCGTAAGGATTAATATGTTTTTTGATTTTGTTTTTGTGTTTTTAAATGCATTTGACAAGCTTTGTGTTAATTTTAAACAGAAGCTTACGCATATTGTAGTTAGGCCTTAAGATTTTCAGTAGCAGAGAAGAATTTGAGCAGTCCGAAGAATTTGCAAAGTAGTTTATAACATAAATATTGAGACATCGATTGCCTGTTTATGATTTAGTGTGTAATATACACCCTTTCCACTTATAGGAAAGGTAGATTTATTAAAAAACAATTTTTTAATGTGCAACGTATGTACGTGCTTTTTAACAGTTTGGCAGCAAGTAAAAATTTGTATACATACATAAATTTTTTGTCATGTTGAAAACTATTGCAGTTTATATAAAGGCTATGTTGTGTTCTAGTTAAAAATCAAAATATTTAAAAAATAGCTCGACCCGTAAAAATATCAATTCAAATATTTTAAACTACCTATATATATATATATATATATATATATATGTATATAAATCGGCAAAGGCAAAACAGTTAAGAACACTTTCCTTCTCTGTATGTCAACCGATTTTAACCAAATATATACCATTTGAAAGATATTTACTTACAGAATTGCACAATATATATTTTATTAAAATCTGTCCAATAGTTTCGAAGTAATAAGCGTTCAAATTTGCTACTAACACATACATATGTAAATACAAAATTTGTTTTTTTTAATTATCAAATAATAAAAACATAGGGTGTTCGATTATTCGACATTTTTTAGAAACCGGTTTTCGAATATTTCGACTATATAAATACCAGAAGTTAAATTTCTTTCTTTTACTTTCCCGTGCTGCATGTGATAATTATTTAATTTTCTATAATATTTTACATAGAAAAATAATATTATAGGTGCAGGGTTGGTCCTAAGTGAATGAAAACGTACAAGATAAAAAAGTTGGTACTTTTTGTTTTTCATCTGGTACTTTTTGAATTTTTGATAATATTCGACCTATAAAGATAAAATTATACATTAAACTGGGTGAATAACAACGTGTAACAATAGCTTTTTAGTATCTTTTGTTCAACATCTGGTACCTTGATTAATTTTCGTTAATATTAGACATAGAAACATAAAATTAAAGTGGATTAGAATCTATAAGAGGAAACTTTATGATACCTTTTTGTTTACAATTGGTACTTTTTGATATTTTTTATATTGAACTTACATAATTAAATTAACTCTCTTGGAAAATAACATGAGATGCATTAAGATGGAAAAAATAAATGCTCGAAACATGTAAATTCATTTTTACTTAGATGTACCATGTTTTCTTCATATGTACATACAAATTTATGGTCGAACTTTGATGACTATTAGGCGAACACTAGTTAATATAAAATCAAAAATAGACATACTCCATTATTCCAATAATATTACAGATATATTAAATATTAGCTTTTACCCGTGACTTCGTTCACGTGAAAATTAGAGAAAAATTTAAGGAAACTAAAATACTAATTTTAAGTTAAAATTAACAACATTATAGAAACTATTATTTTTCGCAAACACATACATATAAGTTTTGAGCACTCGGTACCAGGGTTACCGTTGGAAATTTTCTAAAAGGGTTACAAAAAGGGCCATTTCTAAAAAAGGGGTCACAAAAGGGGTATTTCAAAGTAAAAAAGGGTCAGGTATTTTGCAAGCAGTATTTACTAATAAAGCGGTCGCAAAAAGGGCCTTTAAAAAAAAAACTCGACCAAGTTTTCTGTAACCAAACAAAAAATATTTATTTCAGTCAGGTATTGTTTAAAAACTTTGCTTTATTTCTTAATCAATATTTTAAGTTTTTCAATAAATGAAAAATATATATAAAAAAATATATATCGCACTTGTTCAACAGTAAAAGTAAACTCAAAATTTGTATTGTTTAACTTTTAAACGCTATAAAAATATCGTGATATTTTGTCTACATTTTGGCAATGAAAAGTTTGGCTTAAAAATTATTTTTCATATTCTTTTAATACTAAATTAAAAATTGTTTTGCTTATACTGAAAACTTTTAAATTTCGAGTTAATAAAGTATTTTTGAACAATTACGATGTATGAGTTATGTGATTAGGAATATTTTACCTTCAATTTTTACTTTACTATCGAAAAATTAATTACGATTTCGTATAAAAAAGTTTTAGCAAAAACTTTTTTCGCGTATTCTATATTATTAAATCTTCGTTGAAGTGCATTCTTCCAGATCCGTTTCGAACAAATTTAGAGACCAAAGTCTATTAGAAAGTTTATTTTTAAGCAATGCTAATTCCAAAAACACTCGTTTAACTGAAGGCACTTACTTTGTTGTAAAGAATATACAAATGCAACGAATTTATTTAAATAAAAGTAAATATTTTCGTTAAATTTATGGTTTAAATTTCCGAACTCAAACTAAATTTTTTCCGCATTTGGCTTCAAACGTTTTGCCATTTTTTTTAATTTTTTAAAACTTATATTCGTTGACAAAAGCCTCTACTTTAAAAAGTATGTCTTGAATTCGGAAACAATTTCAAATTTTTCAAAAAGATAAAAAGTACCAAAAGTAAAAGAGTACCAACACTACCAGCTTTTCATTTAAGCCCTTAGAAAGTACACTGTATGTTAATGTAGGCTTTAATCTATATGTATAACAAATTTATGGAAAAGAGAAAAAGTACCAATTTTATCGCTAAAAAGGTACCAATTTTATCCCTTAAAAAGTACCCAATATTTAAATCCTAATCATATGCGATATGCATACCAAATTTATTAAAAAGGGAAAAAGTACCAAAGTTCGAATTTTTTCCAAAGATTTACCTCCTAAAAAGTACCCTATATTTGATCCTGGGATATATGCTATTCGCCTACCAAGTTTCATTCAAGTCTATATTTAGTACAGTAGATCATTATTACAACCAAAATAACTGGGTCAGATAGTGCATTATAGGCGAAGTAAGTTGTGTCAGACAATCTTATTTAAAATCAGTGGGACCGAGGAAAATGTCTTCGGTTTACGTTGTGTACTTAATAAACGTATTTAACTGTGTTTATTGACTTCCACTTGATTTATAAGAAATAATTGCTTTCTCTGCCTGTCTTTGTGTGTTGCATGCAACAGCTGTTTCAAAATGTTTCTGTCCCTTAAACAAAAAAATGATTAATTTACGTTGAGATTGCAATCGTTATCAAAACCCGCTACTTAAATTTTACCTTATGCCAATTTGTTTAAAATTCAAAATTTTTTTTCAATTGGTGCCCCTGTTTGGACGACAGGTTTGGTTTGTCACCTCATACTTTCATAATTATTTTATTCATAATTGATAGCGATACATTTACATAACGTATATACAAATGCATACTTATGGTATGTATGTATGAATGTATAAAACAAAAATGTTTGTACGCACATTTATTATTAATATTTTAAGCGTATAAAACTGTAAATAACCTGTTGAACAAATAATTTTTAATGCAAGAACAAAATAAATAAGAATTTTAACATACACAAATACACCGAGTCACTGCTATGCAGTGTTACCACTGTTGAACAAAATAGTTACACGGCTCTTTGGGCAAATTTTAAAAATTTTTTTTTGTTTTTTTTTTTTTTTTTTAAATTTTTGTAGTTGCAGTTGCAGCTAGACCTGAAAGACGGCTGTTTCTAAGTTGACACTCCTTGGTCGGTCTTCGTTGGAAACCGAGTCGTTCCGCTGAGAAGAACCTGTTTTCGTAGTCTGCGTTGCTGATTTCCGAACTCTGTTGGATCCAGGGTTCCCATTTGGAGTAGATTTCCCGGGTGTATTCCCCGATTTTTTTATAATTCTCGACAATTTTATAAAAGAAAATTTCGGAAAATTTTCTTTAAGGTTTTGTAACATTAAAGAGTCTTAAAATAATTAAATACATAGGTGTGTTGTTTTAGGTAATAAATTACATGGGTGAGAAAGAACACCTGTATGGCAAACTTTGAACTCTAACTCAGAAACTTTTTGACCGATCTTGTTGAAAATTTGTGTCTAAACTACTTTCCAATAGGACTAAAGCTTCGTACAGACGATGGTCAGATCTTACAATGTTGTCATTTTTCTGACAATAGTGCTATTGTCAGATACATTAATTTAACACATCTGCCAAATGAAAGTAGCGTACAATGTTCACACAGTTGCAAGACATTTTGAGACAATTTTAATGACAACATTGTAAGATCTGACCATCGTCTGTACGAAGCTTAACGTTGGTGCAAATTTTATCCAAATTTAAAGACATCGATTTCAAAATTGGGTCACTTGACATTAAATCCCCCTTTTATATGTATAAAACGTATATAAAATGTTTGGTATTTTGTTGCTATTTTCTTAATTATTTTCTAAAATATTAATTTTAGCAAAAAACTTTCTTTGAAGCTAATGTTGTTGACTAGAAGGGATAAAATATTGCCGTATATGATATTCTTGTTAAATGTTTTTTTGATGATATAGTCATATGCAAACAAATTACATTTGCATAAATGGCTTAAAGGCAAACTTTGAGGGGCGAACGCCCCCCATAAAACACAATTTATCGCTACAAAATTTTTTTGTATTTTTTTTTAGATAAAACTGAACCGATTTTGGGGGAGGGAGAATATAAGAAATCAAAAAAAAAAGTTCTCCACACAACTAACGTCCACGCTAATGTACATATATAAAATAGTAACGTTACTGACAGACTGATTTATCATTGCACAGCCTAAGCTTAAAAGTTCAAATTTGGACCGGAGATTGGTCTCTCCCCAAATCGATCCACTAAGATGGGATTTTTGGAAATTCAAATGTTCATTGGGTTAAAACCGTAAAAGAGTGTAAATTCGCAAACCTCATATCTCCTAAACTAAAAGAAATAAAAAAACAATTTAATACTTATCGTTGTTCATTAAAACAATAAGCGGACAGGTCTACGGTACATTTCTAAAATTCGGCCCTTTTGGGGAGTAAACGGGTAAAAACTGTGTTTTGGATTTTTTTTTGTCACCCCATGTTTCTTTTAAACGAACAAATATAGAAATAAAAGTTATATCAGATTCGTTACATATCTGAAAAATACAAATATAAATTTCGTCCTTTTCGAAATTCGAAGGTGTAAAAATCGTACCTTGTTTTTGAATTGTTTTTTAAAACCTTTTCACCATTCATTGACAAATACGAATTAAATTATGGGTTCCCACTACAATCTGGAAATTATTGACCGTTCAATTGGGAGAAGAAAAAAATATAAAAATACGGGAAATCAAATTTCTTTCTTTTTCTTTTCCGTTCTACATGTGTTACGTTTTAATTTTTCTATAATATTGAACTTAGGAACATTAAATTATAAGTGCAGGGTCCTGAGTAAATGAAAACCTATATAACTAAAAATGTTGGTACCAGTGATGGCAGTAAAAAATTTAACAAAATCCCTACGTGTCTTAAAAAAAAATCCATTTTTTCCCTACAACCAAAAAAAAATTCCCTACACTTTTCCCTACGTTAAAAATTTATTGTTTTTAGCAACAGGCAAACAAATACATGTTTTGTTAACATTTTGTAAATATTATATTTAAAGCATTTATTAAAATTTATAATTAAAGCATTTATTAAAAACAAGAAAAACCACCAAAATAAAAAAATATAAAAATTCAATTTCAAAAATAATACTGTGTGACAAATTTTAATTTTTTCTTTTTGGCTGAAACGCCTGTATTCTAAAGACAAAACAAAGTCAAATTGCGTGCTTGATTTTTTATTTCCTCATATTTTTGGACTTAACATTTTTTCAAAAATACATACTTATTTTTTTAGCAAACTTGGTATCAAATAAAATGGAAGGCTCTATGGAATTTAAAAAAAAATATTTACTTTAGTTCCCCTGAACAAAACTTAAAAAAAAATTTCCTTTTAAAATTATTTCCATAACCTTAAAATTAAATTAAATTTGATGAACTCCAGCCTAACTAAAAATATCAAAATTAAAATTAACAGTTCAACTAAAAATCACAATTGTTCTTAAAAGTTGTTCTTAAATATTTTTTAAAAATTCGAAATTGTATGATTTTAATTCTCTGAGTTCAATTTCTATGTAGAAATTTCAATCATTATGAATGTGAGTGCGAATGCCCGAATATTCGCCGCCCCCTAATATTGACAGACTATTAGGACTCATAGTATAGGGTTAGTTCTATTAGAAAATACTACATTTGTGCTTAAATGCTATTTTATATGAAAAATATAAATTTTTAAATGAAAATAATATTTACGTATTTTTATGCAATATATTGAAAATTAAATAATATTTTAAAAATTCCCTACATTTGCCTTAAAATAAAAAATCTTTCCTTTTTCCGTACGCTTGAAATATTTCGAAAAAATCCCTACAAAAAGGGAAAATTCCCTACTATTGGCATCACTGGTTGGTACATACTTATTTGGTTAAAGCCTAGAAACAAAAACTTTGGCATAACGAAGAAGCGGGTTAAATTCTAATATTTATATAGTTGTCTAAATTTTAATAATTTTCCTAAAAAATTTATCTTTTTTAATAAATTAGAAATAGTTCGTAAGTGCTGATTCACACGTATCAGGTTTCAGTCGTCAAAACTTCAAACGGCCTTCTCAATTCCCTTCTCTCCTAAAAACTCAAGACTTTACGATTTAAACCTGAAGAGTGTGAATCAGCACTAAGTTCGCATAATTATGTTATTAAGAGTGCGTGATTGTGAGAACTAAAAATTCCTCGTAAACGAAATATCATTTCTTTTCTTTGTAAGCGTGTTAATAAAAAACCACTTACGCGCACAGCTGTACACATTACTATTTACAAAAAATTCCCGGCAATGCAAGAGAAATTTTATACGTACACGGGAATGTGAAAAAATCTAGTAAGATATTTTACTAAAAATTAAACTCACTGACTGAAATCTCTTTGAAATTTTGATATATAGATAAAAATCGGCTACACTAAATCATATATAAACCTTAAGCTGCTTAATTTTGTTAATTAAAAAAAGAGAATATTTTAACTCAAATTATACTGAATATTTTTAATTTCTATCATAAGTAAAATTTTATAAAAACAGTCCAGTTTTCAAAAACATTTGAAAAGTATGGCAACACTGCAGTCACTCGCAATTTTGTTCATCTGCAGAGTGCACAAAAAATAATATTTACTCTCGTACATCTGAATACTTTATATGCAATATAATGTTTGTATTTTTTTTTTAAAGATTTTATAATTATAAAATTAAATAAAAAAAAAAAATAATAAATACAACTGCAATAAGTATGTCAAGATTGTTCTTATAAACAGGTCGTTAAAAAAAGTTTAATCCACTTTTTGTTGTGTACAAAATGTGTTAATAATAAATGTTAATACTTTTGGAGGAGATTTGTGGATTTAATAATAATTTCTTAAACAAATTTGTATTTTTAATTACAATTCACAAAAAATATATAAAAACAAGTAAGAGTGCTATATTCGGCTGTGCCGAATCTTATATACCCTTCACCATTGTGCGAGCAGAATACAGAGCAACTAAATAATTTTTACATATACATACATATTTACAATACTTAAAACTTCATTATAAATGAAATTTAAAAAAGCAAAAACTGGTAAATATTTTTTTTAAATCGTATTTAGAACATAAAAATATTTAAAAAAAATTTCTTTTTAAAAACCAAGATTCGAACCAGGGAACTAACTCACAGTTTCTAACTAAACACACCCCCTAGACAACTGAACCATGAAGGAACGCTGTTTAAATATTAAAGAGACGATAACCGGATTTGAACTTCGCTTTTCATAAGGACCCAGAATATATATACTTTATAGGGTGTAGGACCTTCGGTGAAGGGTATAAAAAAAACAAACTTAATTATAATAAAAAAGAGTAATTTTTGGGATTTCAGTATTTTGGCCATAACTCTATTATTTCTTAACCGAATTTATATACCGACGTGTTAAAGAAGAAATTTGCCAGTAATTGTGGTTATAAAACTTGGACTCGGGAAGATCTATGGTTCCCTAAAATGGGTATTTTTTAAAAAAAAAAATTTATATTTTGGTCATAACTTTTGGTCATAACATTTTGTGGGATGGTGTGTATTTATAACCTAAATGTTTGTACCTAATTTGAAAACTTTGGCTCTTATCGTCCTCCAGATATACAGAAAAAAGTAATAAAAATACAACAACAACAAGGGATTTTTGGAAAAAATTAGAGGCAGTCGTGGTTTTTTGGTCATATCTCAGCCATTTGTGTACCGATCTTGCTGAATTTCAATAGCAAGATATGGTGGGCTATATGTGACATAAATATAAAACAACCTATCCGCTATCATGTCTGGAGTCTCCGGAAAACACATATCAAACGTAAGACGGACGGATATCGTTAAATCAACTTTGCTCCTAATGAGGACCCAGAATATACATATATACTTTATAGGGTCTAAGATCAATATTGTAGAAATTACAAACGAAATGACAAACTTATATATAAAAAAGCGTACAAATGTTTTATAATGCATATAAAGGGGACTGAAAACAGAATTAAAATTTTTAAATTATAATTGTTTTTTAATATTAATGGTTTTATTTGTAACATATTTAGGAATGTTCAAAATGTCCATAGGAATATTATCCACTGTTCGGATAAGAGCACGCTTTAGCGATTTTAATTTTTGGCTTATTTTCATTAATGTTTGGGAGAAATAAAAATCATTTTGCTGAAAATTTAGGGTTACTTTGAAATGGCTACGAAATCCATAAACAAATTCAAATGCTATTCCGCTTGTTAACAGTCTTCCAACGTTATTAGAAAACATAATGCACTATTCAACTTAGATGGAGAATTGTTCAGAGTCCTAAAACTTTCCGACAAAGTTAGCATTAGATCTAAATAAAAGATTTGAGAATTTAGAGAATAATGAAATCATCGCCCGTACCCCCTTCTCACGGTGCTCTTAACACTGGGTCAAAATAATGCGTTGACCAGCGCCCCCTTCCCCCTTCCTCCTTCGTCTCAAAGCCGTGGCACCAGAGCAAGGGTACCGACTTCGAATCAATGCATTTGGACACTTCATCCCCCTCGGTAAAGGGCGGAGCCCATCTAACACTCCTACCATTTTATGGTCAAATGGCAACCGGTCGCAATGCAACTCCACACCGAGCAATAACTTGCTCTACCCGCGATATGGGTATTAAACCACAACCACCACGTTACTCCCCCGAAGGGGCCTCACCATTTCCAGGTTGGGACCGAGATCCCAAGGGCACCCTGGTTCCCGTGGTACCGAATAAAGACTTCGGTCAGCTTCGTAGCCTAGATTACTACCAGTTGGACCCCAAACGGTACCGGGACTGGTGGCCCACAATATATATTTCAAGGACAATCGACCTCACTCGTATCGAAAAAACGTCTTACAGGGATGGATGGCCTAACATGACTGACTCCGCATACTGAAATGGTTATAGATAGACGCGGTCACCCCTAAACCTAGTCGATACTAAAAAAATCTAAATAAATTTTTCAGTGTTTCAAAACTCAAATAAATGCTTATCAACATTGAAATTTTTATTTTATTTTTTTTAATTCCCTAAGCCCGCAAAGCTCTACGCTTGTCTGCAGGAAATAAACTAGAGTCTCTGGCGGGAATCGAACCCGCAACCCCGGCGCTGATAGCTACCAGCTCTCCTATCGGGGCACTTTCGATTCGTTGAGTGTCGACTGAAAGAATTAGAAATAAAATTGCTTTCGAATCGAAAAGTATTCGATCACGACTGTCAGAATTACGCCACTGATAAGCCTACAAGAACTGGCCATTGGAGCGTTTGTGAAAAAATTATAAGATAATTCGTGGAGAATTTCGAAATGCTGCAACCTCTTATTTTGAGGTTTGGAAAAAAATGCATGAGTCAAAAAATGCTGGAGGTATCAAATGGGTGGTGTCAAATGCTCATCGAGATCAAAGTTTACGGAAAAAGTTAAAAAAATTCACAAAATGTCCCATAACTGCCGCGAAAATATGCCCTAGAGGAATGAAGTCCCATTAATTTTTTTGCACTCAAAATTTTTTTCAAACATATCACCCCAACACTTGTTTCTAACATACCTACTCGCTATCTCCATACCTTAAGCGGGCTCCCATACAAAATTTTCAATACAGACTAGAAATATACATATTGAGAAAAGTCCCTCCAAGTAGGGTAAAATGTATGACCACTAGTTTTTTGTCCTAAACATTTTTTCAAAATCTTAAATATGTTCCCTGCAGCGCGTACAATGCCCCTAGCCGAGTCAAATGTATGACCGAACCCACTATATTTTTCACTCCCAACTTTTGTTTTTAACACACCCGTAATTTCTATTCCTTCCACACAAAATGTTTATTCAGATTTTTTTTATGAAAAATGCAAAACGCACTGGGATAGACAATTGTTTGGTCCTGCTAAGCGGCGGAAGAAAAGTTAATCGACTTCCTGTTATAGTCACATATGGGAGTGCCAAAAATACCATCAGGTAAAGGGAAAGTTAAAAACCATTGCGGAGGCTTAACCAACAAAAATTAAAATTTGTTTGAGAAAAAATTAAGAAAAAATTCTCAAATAAAAAACTTTTTTAAAACCAAAATTCTTAAGAAATTCCAAGTCATAAATACATATGGACACTTCCACAGAAGTGTCACGTTATGCCACCAACCAATTAATCTTTTATTTAAGACCCATGTTGTTCAAATTTTTCCTCTCGTTTACTAAATTGCGCTTTACACCAAAATAAAAAAAAAAGATAAATAATAGTGCCTGTATTTATAAAAAAATTTTAAATTTAATAAAGGTTTACAAAACAAATTTTGTATGAAAATTCTCCTTAATAAACGTTTGTTAAATTTAAGAATCGTTTATAAATACGGGGGTATGTATTTAAATTATTCTTTGAGAAACAATTTAAAATGCTTGGTACCAAACGTGACAAAAAGCAGACTTTCTTGTGGAAATACCCATATCGCACTTGATCGTAAAGAGGGCATTACCTCGAAATTTTTATTTTTTCACTTTTCGGAAAAAATCGATCGGTAATATTCATATCTACCTGCTGTAAAAATATTCTGCTATTTTGTCTGCTTTTTGGTAATAAAACGGTTGTTTTATAAATTCTAAAACCCGGTTTTTTAAAATAACAACTTTTTGTAATAACCGAAACCCGGTATTTGAGAAAAGTCGAATAATCGATCTCTGTCGCATTTAAGAGACTATTTTCCACTGCAGTTCTTGTTCAAACGGATTTCCGAAACAGCCTAGGTTTTGTTGACAAAAATCCGTGTATTTAAAATTTTTTTTTTTTGGTAATTTTACCATGAATTCAAATTCAATTCTATATTTTTTTTTAATCTTCTTTCTATAAATTTTAAATATTAATAATCTCTTACACTGCAATTTTGTATAATAAAAAAATACTCTACTTGAGTTTTATTATCTTGAATTAAAATTCAATCGCGATCGCTATCGCCCATATTTCTTTTCGAGTATCGGTATCATATCAGCAAAAAGACCTATTGTTACGTCCCTAATTGTGAGTACCTCAAAAATATTCGCGTCTAAAGTTTTGAATTGTCATTTTACTTATGCTCTTTACGGGTTTTGCATAAGTTTATATTTTTTTTGAAAGCTTAACAATTTAAGGCCCAAAAAACAATTTTTCCAATCTTAATTTTAACGGCAAACAATTGTTAGAGTTAACTGTTTGATCTTTAAAACAAAAACTAAAAAAAAAAAAAAAAATCATTCTGACGGTTGTTTTTTTTTTAATATTTTTTTAAATTTAAATATGTTGAGAGTAAATTTTATAAGAACCTAGTATTTCCTTTTTAAAATTCTACGAAAACTTACCATATATGTTGCGAGTTTACTTTCAGAAGGTATGCCATTTGATGGGGAATAAAAAATTGGATCCATAGCAGCCGTATCTAAAATTGAAAAAGTTGCAAATTTAAAATAAGTAAATTTATTTATTTTGTATTTTTATAAATAATGAATTTCTACAAAATAAATCATCAAAGAAAAATTCTTGTTTATTCTGAAATGCATCATAAACACTTAACACCGCCATTTTACTTTTATTTTTTTTTAATGATAAAAATCATAAAATCTTTACAATACCCTACACTACTATAGGTGGAAAGGGTACCTATTTTGCTTTTGTGCTGGTGTTTGTAACGTCTAGAAATTACAATAGTAGACCTACATCATTTAGTAAATCAAATGTTTATTTGGTCGTTTTAATCCCAGTTTAGACGAGCGAACGTTTGGAAGAAAAACATTTGGAATTCTCTTTTGTTTTTTCAATCGCGGTCTCACAAACGATCCAAAGTAAATGTCAACAAAGAAAATGGGAAAAAAGCGTGTCGCCGATTACCGCCCGTATTATGCTAGCAAACTAAATGTTTCCCTTCTACATGTTTCCCTGTCTAAATGGGTTCTTAAACTTTCTTCTAATAACTTTATTAAAGTATTTTTATACATTTTTAATACTTTAAAGAAATGTAAATTTGTTTTTTGTGTTTTTTTCTTAATCAACTGTCATCTTAAATGTAATGTGAACGGCTTTGATTAGCTAAATCAACATTTTGCTTAAACGCGCTTAAAAACCCAAGTGTGAACATAGCGTTAGTGTCCATAAAAACTTTAAAACAACCCGATGTTTTTTTTTACTTATCAACATCGAATGATGGTCGATGTTTTTTATTCGATGCATCGAACTGAGAAATTTAACATAAGGCCTTTCTAGCAAGCAAAATTTTGAAAGAAATTATCCTTCTCTGCTTTTTGCCCTTACATGAGGTCTCACCTGACAATTTTTTGCTATACCAAACGTCAAAGTCTATATAAAAAAACTCTAATATTTTTGTCATCGTTTTTTTAAATGACGTTTGATGTTGATTATGGCAAAAAATTGTCAGGTGAAAACCTTATGTGAGATTATTTTAACTAACTAAAAATCAATGTTGCCAGAAGTATGACTTTGATATATTTTGGCGATTATGTTATTAATTAGGGTATTCAGTTCAGATTTTTTTTTTATTGGAAAAATGGAAAAAATTTAACTTTTTTTACAACAAACAAAAGGAACAACTTATACACTGGCAGTTGCAATATAAACAACCTTTACCCAAGTGTAAAAAATCAGATTGGAATACTACAACTATACAATTTTTCCTCAAATTAGTAAAAATTCGAGACCGCAAAATTACTGTTCCGCAGTGTTATCATTTCCTTTTTAAACACCAAAATGGTGTAGGGTATAATATGATTGGGCTTGACTGACTTAACTTTTTAACTTGCTTTTTTGTTGTTTGTTCAAATTGACTGAAACCTCATTATGAACTGTGAAAAGTGAAATGATTTTTTTTTTCAAATTGTTTCTTTTTTTTTGCCAAGTACAAGTTTGAATGAAATAATTCTCATTAAAATTTTTATTTTTATTATTTGTTAATTGTGTATTTAGAAAGCAATCTTTGACTTTTCAAAAAAAAAAAAACACAATAAATCAAATTGCAATATTTATTTAAAGATAGGTACATAAATATAAAAAAAAAATATTCTCATAAAACTTTTTTGTTTATTTGTTGGAAATAAGAAAAAATTCCCATAAACTTATTTTGTGCTTTTGAAATGAATTCTTTTTTTTATTCTTTTTATTATTGTTTAATTTAGCATTTAATTTATATAAAATTTTTTGTTTATATTAAACTGAGAATTGTAAATAGTGCATCGTTTTATATTTTTCAATTTAATTAAAATGAAATAATAAAATGTTGCAAACATTTCGCAACATTAAATTTCTATTACAAAATTCAAAACAATTTTGTAATTTACCGTTACAACTAATAAAAAATTAGAATTTCGAAATTACATTAATTCAATTGATATAACGGTTTATTTTATTACTGTCTCTTCTTTTGTTTACAATATTTCTGTTTATCTGTCGCTCTCTCTCTATCTTATTTACATTAATTGAAATTCAATCTCGACAAACTTGTAACAGTTTTTTTTTATATTCTTTTAACAACAATTAATCAGTCTGTAATTATTAATTTTATAGATAATTTTACAGAAATTTAATAAATTAGAACAAATTTTAATTGATTTGTAACTTAGAAAAACACGTCAATCGCAATTACATAATTGAAGAGAGAGAAATAAATAATTTGAAATTAATACCCCTGATAAGAGTGTCGGATTAATTAAATTAAGTAAAACACGTCAGAATATGCTAAATATATACTGTGGTGAAGTATTTACAGACAATTTTTTAAAAGTGTACTCTATATAGGACTTATGAGGTTAAAGGCCCAACCAGAATGTGAATAACGCGACTTAAGCAACTGAGCAAATACATGTAGATCGTATGTGTAAAACCATATTGAACTTAAGGAAACTTTATGTTAAGTTTTATAAAACTGTCATTTGCTTAAGCAAGGTGCGAAACTAATCGCTCATTCCGTACGGAGTCAATATTTTTTTATTTTCTTATTGTTATTTTAAAAGCATTTGAGAGGCTTTTTGTTTTCTTTTTGACAGTAGCTTAAGTTTGTTTATGCCAAATATTATCTAGATGTCTACATCTGTAGTGCGATTCACTAACTTTTATAACGATAATCGAATCGTTAAAATAAATATAACGAAAAGTTATCGAGTATGCTATTCAGTAAAATTTTTAACGATATTAGCAGTCGTTTAAAGTCAGCTGTTACTTTAAACAATTTTTTTGTCGTTATTTTAGCGACAATAATTTAGGCTGTGTTTATTTAATCGATAAAATGTATTTTATGTTTAACCCATTTAAGCCCAAACAAAAACTACCGGACAAAAAATAAAATATTGTTTATTTTATTATTTAATTCATTACATATAAACAAAAAACAAACAATTTTTTTTTTTTTTTTGGGAATTAAAGAGGTGTACCCAAATTGGCACTACGGTCACTAAAAAAAAATTTTTTATGAAGTTATAGAAATTTCTGAAATTTTAGTTTATCAATAAGGTAAACATATATTGAATAATGTCAAAAACTTTGTCATAAGCCGGAAATAATGAAGTGTTCCCAAATTGGCACAGCGGGCGTAAATGGGTTAATATAGCTTACATACATACAAAGATATATTCATATGTATATCTATGAACAAAAACAAAATCCTATATTCAAAATTTACAAAAAAAGCAAATTAAGAACCAAAACAAAATTCTAAATTCTAAACAAAAAAAATATAAAAACCACAAATTAACCCTTCATCTTACTCATGAGTCTGGACAGACCTTTTTCAATGCATTTTTAATGAAAAAACATGTGTAACACGGGGGGTTAAGAACAATTTCATTTGTTTACATTTTATTCTCTTTTGTGCTTTTCGTTTTTTTTTTAACATTTTGTAGAAAGAGATGTTACAAAAATACAGCTGTTTACTATCGTTAAACAAAAATTACAGAATCACACTATCGTTACTGCAAGCGTATATTTATGTCGACAAATATTACGATTGTCGGTTCGTTAAAAGTTAGTGAATCGCACCACTGATTTTTTTGGTTTTAAAGAGATTTAAGGAGGGGGTTTATATGGGATCTGTGATCAATTGTGGACCTACGGGCACAAAACTTGCCGAGATATAAAATTTATTAAACAAGGTGGGCCAAAAGTGCATAGGTATATTTTTTTATTTTTATTTTTCGGATTATAAAAATAACACCTGGAGAAAAAATAATGAAGAGATTCACAACGGAACAAAGAGCCAGAATAATAGAATTTAGTACTTAAATCAGTGATCAATTATTAAAACGCAAAAAGTATATCGTCATTTTAACGTTAGAATTTCGTCCTCTGAAGCTTTCGCCAGATTTGTCAGCACCTTGGGGGTAATTTCAAGGATCGAGTATATGTGAACAAGCCCCAAATTTTAAAAAGTGTTATGAAAAATGCTCTAAACCGAGCCCCTAATTGTGAAGCTGAAAACGGGCGTCATTAAAGTGACATTATTTTCCATACTTAATGTTAACAAATTCCCCTTTGTTTATTTTATAACCTAAAAAGAAACAAAATATATAAACGAAAAAGTAGTTAAAATTTTAAGCCCCATGGCCCCATTTTGGCCACCCTGTAGAAATTATCACCGACAAATTTTATATTAATACAAACATTATTAAGGAAATTATAGCATCAAAAGCCATTTGCGGGCGGGGTATTTGTATAGGAGCTGTGTTTAAATATGGACCATTTAAAATAAAATTTGGTAAATAAAATATTTTCGGGCGAAATTAAATCTTAAGGTCCAATTAGACGTGACATAACCATAGCAAAACAGCACTACCATCGCCACTGTATTACCAAAACGACATAAACATACCATACAAACTAATTCAATTTGGTTGCAAAAATTCCAAACTAATTTGGTCGCTATAAATCATGATTATTTTTACAGCAACCATAAACAGGTTGTTCTTGCCCAAAACCCTGTAAATTTATTGCTATAACCATTTTTTTGTTTAAAATTCACAGAGCAACATGTTATGTACAGACAACTGTACAATCAATTGGGGTAAAAACATAAATGGGTTTAACAATTACAAAACGAACATTAACGACTATAATATATGTGTATATTTAAAGTGCACTCGCGATAATATGAAAACCCTAATATATGAACACCCCAAAATATGAACACTTATTTTCTTCCAGTGAATACTCTAAAATATAAACTTGTGCAAAAGCTTCAACATATGAACAACTTGTAGTTATATTTTTCACGTTTGCTATCTAAAGTTGTTCAAAATGATTCACATAAACTTTTTAGTTAGTTCTCACATTAACATGGAATTCTATATACATACATACATTTTTATACCCTCCACCACAATAAGTTGTGAAAAGGGTATACTAAGTTTGTCATTCCGTGTGAAACTTTTTTATTATTCATCTCAGACCCCATAAAGTATATATATTCTGGCTGCTTGAGTAATTCTAAGTCGATTTAGCCATGTCCGTCTGTTGAAAACACGCTCACTTTCGAAAAACTCAAAAGAAATAAACAAACTAGGTGTCAAATTGCTTGTAGTTATCCTAAGCAGTTTGGGATTGAATTTCAGCAAAATCGGTTCAGTAAGACCAGAGCTATGAATCAAAATGTGGAACCACCACCTTCAAAAACTTGATAATTTTGTTACAAAAACTAACATAAATGATGCACGGAATGACATAAGATTTTGTACAAGTCCGTTTTATTCGACAAGAAATGACACTGTAAAATTTCGCGAAGGTCGGTCCATAATTTACCCTAAGCCCCATATAAACACTACTCCCGGAAAACAGTTTAGTACGCCTAAAACCGTAAAAAATAATGCAATCATAACAAATTTTGGCTCGTCACAATTTTATAGGACTATAAATGATACTGTGAAATTTCGTGAAGATCGGTACATAATTTACCCTAGGCCCCATATATGCCCTACTCCCGGAAAACAGTTTAGTCTCCTAAAACCATAATTAATAACAAATCGTCACAGTTTAAGACATTAATAATAATAAAAAGACATCATACAGATATTACTCCTTAAACATTCGAACTGTCGGTGGAGGGTATCAAAGATTCGGCACAGCCGAATATAGCACTCTAACTTGTTACTGTTAATTTTTTTGATTTTCTAACAAAAAGTAAAAATATGTCTAAAACAAGCAATAAAAGTGTTTTTCTTCCTAAAAATATTTTACAATTTGTTTTTTTTTTTGTATATTTTATAGATGTTGGGAACATATTTTAAATAATTTGTTGTTGTACTTGTACCTGTTGTATCTATAAAATCTCTTATTTTTCTTTCCTTAATCAAAAGCCAATGTCTTTTGCACACATTTAGAATGAAATAGATAATGACCTTGAAAATTTTTAAAAAATTAAAACATTTTTATTTATTTATTCATTAATTCTATTTATTTTTCGTTATTTTGCTGTTGATTATTTTCTTATGGCAAAATAAGAATAAAATGAAAATAAAATAAATTAAAAAAAAGCGTTTTTTGTATGTCTGTATGAAGTCTAACTGATTAAATTAAAAGAAAAAATTATGATTAGATTTTTTTTGCTTAATTTATATAGATGTTTTTGCAAAAGCAATTTTAAAAGTATTAAAACAAATTAATAAATAATTGAATGCATTTTAAAAGAATAGAAATAGAACAATGAAATAAATGAAAGTAGTAGAAAGTGTTAACAAAATAAACATGTGTTTTTTTTTGTTCTGCACGAAAAATTTAGAATAGAATTGCTTTTATTTTATAATTTTCAATATTTGAATATTTATTTTCCCCAACCTCTTAAGTTAAGTGAAGAAGCCTCTTATAAAACAATAAAATTATTTATTACTTTAAGGGTGGAAGAAATATATAATTATATGCTAAAAAGTGAAAATTAAGAATTATTTGAAAACAATTCTATTAAAATTATTTATCGAATTAAGGAGATTATCAGATATTCACATTAATCACAGTGCACTATGGTTCGTTCAGACGCTCACTTTCTTTGGCCAAAATTATTTTTTTAGTTTTCTCTTTTGATGCATTTGTCTGGTAGTCCACACTTCAGATCAACAAAACTCTTTAAAATTAATTAACCGTTTAATTATAAAACATAAAAGTTTAATTTTTTCTAAAAATTTATAAATGGAATTGGAAAACAAGATTTTTTTCAAGTTTTTACTTGCAGTTACTAGCAAAACAGGAAAAAAACAGCTAAGAGGGCTATATTCGGCTATGCCGAATCTTATAAACCCTTTACCATGGTGTGATAAGAACAAAAAGTTATTACATAGGTACCACCCACTTTTTTTCGGATGTCTTTTATTGTTATCGCAGCACGAACAACAACCACATAGACAATCAGCCTTATTACGGTTGTCGTTGTCATCGACAGCGTCGTTTTTTGTAGAAGATTAAAGAACACAGTCTGTGTGTCACTTTAATCTATTACAAAAAACGACATAGTCGTTGACGACAACGACAACCGTAGTAAGGCTTAATAATTTGGAACAAAAACATTGTCTATGAGGTTTTTGTTATGTTTTTGCAATTTTGCTTTTTCGCAAGACTGCAACTTTTGACGTGAATGCCCATTTAATATTGCATTTTCACCGGAACTTATTGAGTGTGTCGAATTTCATACAATTCGGTAAAGTGGAAGTGCACTTAAAGAAAGGATTCTTTTGAATGGGCGTGGCCCTGCCCATTGTTTTAGACAGAATATTGCATTTTCCCCGGAGCTTTATGTGTTTACCAAGTTTTATAAGATTTGGTTAACCCGTTCGCGGACATTGACGTGTATAGACGTCAAAACAAAGTTTTCTCGTGGGAAATGACGTCCATATTCGTCACAAAATGTTTAGTTCATAGAATCTGTACGAGTAGGCATTTCCAATACCATTCTGGCTTATATAAAAGTCGTTAAAAACCTACATATTTTTTAATTCGGAGTTTCCCACAGAAGCATGACGTGTACAGTAGGATGATTACTATTTTTATTATTTTACATTACAAAAATAAAACCCCTTAAATTCGAGGAATAATTGCATTCAGACGACTTTAGTAACATCAAAATTTAAAAAAATTGAAAAAAGTTCCCCCTTTTTTATTTTTTAATTTTTTTGAATTTTTCCAGTGCAAGTCTTACTAAGAAGAAGTCAGTTTATCACTTTTAAACGACCATAAAATGTCTTCAAAAAATTCCAGCAATAGTGTAAAGGCAAACAGGTATACTTGGACGATGAATCTACCTTCCTCTTCTAAACAGAAAAGGGATTTAAACATTCCATCTGTTGAAAAGCTCTCCAATCTCACACGGATGCCGACAAACCGCCAAGTTCTTGGAAACTTCACTTTTCTGTTCAACAGCGAGAAACGGCGACTGGATAGAATCAAAAATATTATTACGGATATAGAATTGCTCTGGAGGGAAACTCTAGACTTTCCACTTTTATCCAGCGCGGTCATTAGAAAGAAACTTAATCGTCTAATTGATCTTAATGACAAAAACAAAAAAAAACCGTCTGACAAATTCACTGCAACACTTTCTCAGTTATTTGATGTGAATGGAGAATGGAAATGCTCGGAAGATAAAGAGTTCTACCAGAGTCAAGTTGAAAGTGGAGGCAAGGTTGGCTATTCAACGGTCAAACAAGCCCCTTTGGAATCCATTCACCCAAGAAAACGAATCCGGCTATCAATATCTCAAGTTCAAACCAGTACTTCTCAATCGCAACCCACACATGATATTGTCTCTGAATCTGCCTCCGATTCTTCACCCAAGTCTCCAAGCTCTTCTTCCACGTCATCTTCTTCTGAATGCAAACCGAAATACAAAAGAACTAGCACTACAACAGCAAGTTTACTGGTACTGGAAAACAACATTTCTACACATAAAGCACATAACGTTCTTGCAACCATTTCTAAACAGGGTCATGATGTGCCTGTTCCAAGTCAGTCGGGTGTCTGGAAACGAGTAATCTCAGAAGGACAGCAAATGAAAGCCAAAATTTTTGAAAAACTTCAAAGCAAAGATCCCTATTGCCTTCAGTTTGATGGTAAAAGGGTCCAAGGGAAAGAGTATCAAGTAGTTCTGCTGAAAAATACCACAACCGAAATCAAACTCGGTATTCTAAAATGTGAGAGTGGTTCTGCCGCGGTTATTCACAAGGAACTACATCACCTAATTGATGAATACGATGCTTGGGGAAATATTCGTATGATAATCTGCGACACGACAGCAGTAAATACTGGTCGTTTGCACGGGATTGTAAAGCTGATACAGGATGATGTCTTGAGCAAGGGCTTTCAAAAGGCACAGTACATTGGATGTCAGCACCATGTACTCAACCTCCTTCTGAAGCATGTCATGAATTTCCTTATTCAAGAGCCAACGAGCAAACTAGAACTCAACTATTCCTTCATTGACAAATTAAGAAAAAACTATGTCTCTCTTCAGGCTTATTACCACAAAGTTGCGACAGATGATGTTAACAAAGACGAGAACCCTGGATGGCGAGATGATTTTAAGTTCTTGTATGAACTATGTCAGGCATATCGTCGTTACAAAACAACTTCACGATGGCCCCGAATCAGCTGGAAGAAACTCCCAAACTTACACCAGGCAAGATGGAACTCGCGTGCAATATATGCTGTCATAGCATTTTTTTTGATGCCAGAGTGGCGCTATATCCTCAGTACAGCATGCGACTTCATCTGCTATGAATGGGCAACTGCTTGGTTCCAGTCGCAACACTACAACGAAGCGTCCTTCAATGAACTGTTAACCTCACACACCAATACAAAATGCAAGAAGGCAATTAAGTGTTTGAAGATGCACTGGTCGGTCGAGTAGTCATTAATTGACATTCCCAGATCTAACCAAAATGCTGAACGTGCTGTAAAACTGATGGAGGGACTACATGCGAACTTGGAAAAATTTGAATTTTTGAATCTAAAGTTCATAGGAAAAAATAATTTTTAATTTTTTTTGGTACATTCTGTACTTATTGCTTACTAACTGTTTTATATTATTAATTATTTTTACTATTAACCTTTTGAATAAAACAAAATCAGCATGTAACTTTTTTTTAAACAAATTAATTTTTCACTTTTTTAATCCGAATGAAAGGGGGAACTTTTTTCAAAAAACACAAATATGCAATTAATATTCTTAAATAACACAAAAAACTTCCTCGTTTGCAAGTGGTTTCATATTTTTTTTTTTTTTGTAATTACACTAGTGTACAGCCGTCGAACTTAAATGACAATTTCTTCATAACTTATATCCGTCTGACGTCTAGGAACGTCATGCCGTTTTTACATCACATTTTGGACATACGTAGATGCATGACGTTTAAAAACAAAACGTTATTTTTTGCTGTTATATTATTTTTATTTTTAATATCTAGCAGTTTGGTGTTTTCAGAATTTTTCTTTCTTGCCTAATAATGGAGATACAACAAGTGTGCCACAGGAAACCCTTCTCCAAAAATATTGTTCGCGAAAGGGTTAAGTAGAAGTAGTTTAAACAAGTAAGAAAGTATAGTCGGTCAAGCCCAACCATATGATACCCTACACCACAGTATATAAAAAACAATTTTTGAATGGAAAAGTTCTTTGTGCCGAATATTACAGTGGTTTCCCGATTTAACGAACTCTCGATTTAGCGAATTCGGGATTTAACGAACAGGTAAAAATTTTACCTTAGGTACTGTATATAGCGAATTAAAATCCAATTTGGTACTCGATGTAACGAACAAATAAAAATAATACATATACAAAAAATTCGTAAAACTTATTAAAATACATAGATGGAGTTGAAGGCTTGACGAAGATGAAGAAATTAATACACGATTAGAAAGCGATGTCATCAAAAGCTTTGATGTATGTATCCAGTGGGAACAGGACAATAATATCGATATATCAAAGACATTAGGGGCTTTAATGATATCGTTTAAAAGTCTCACAATCTGTGCAAACTGTGCATATTTACGCTTTCGCAAATGAATTGTCTAACATTGTATGATAATTAGTTTACACAAACTTCATAAAATTGCCCAGCATTTTTGACTCATTCGTAAACGTGCGCAGTTCAATTGTGCACTTATAAAAACACATTTTTTCATTCCCGTTGAAAAATTCAAATATTTATCAATCACAAACAATAAATTCTTGCAATGATTTCAACACTTTAGTCTTTTGGCTTTCTTGATGCGTTTTTAAAAACATATATCACATTTTAATCACAAATTTGAGAAATTTTAATATTTTTTTTTAACAAATAGAAACTGGGAATTATCTCCTTTCGTAGGTTACAATATAATAGTCTGGTGGTGTATAAAAGTCATTCCTAAAAATTTAAGGAATAGAACTATTACAAAAAAGCTTTATAAAATACATAACTGAAATGTAACTCATAGAATAAATTCGAAAAATAAAAAATGTTGAATATAATATAAAGTAACCTACGAAAGGAGATAATTCCCAGTTTCTATTTGTTAAAAATAGTTGAGTTAAATACATTCAATTTATAAAGTAATACTATCCAGTGTGACACAAAGAATGCTGACGAAGGCCGTAGCGGGCCAGAAAATGCATTACATTCTGCTGGTGTCTAATAATTGTAAATTTTTCTGTACATACTATATACTTCAATGCTATCCAAAGGATAGCTAAGGTAAAATGTAACAAGAAGATACAATATAATAGTCTGGTGGTGTATAAAAGTCATTCCTAAAAATTTAAGGAATAGAACTATTACAAAAAAGCTTTATAAAATACATAACTGAAATGTAACTCATAGAATAAATTCGAAAAATAAAAAATGTTGAATATTTTTTTTTAATTTATTTTTCTATTGACGTTTCTTACAAATTGGCATTAATTGTTTAAAATTACACACAAATTAAATAGGGTCTTCCTAAATCGAGTCTCGCAAGTTTGCCCATTTGCACAAATGGCAATTTTAAGCGATATCATGAAACCCCTACTAATTCATTTTACGTGAGCTTTAAGAGAAAGCAATTGAAAAAAGTTTAAAGAAATCTCAAAAACAAACGTCAATTACAAGTTTCTTTAAATAATGATGTACTTTTTTCTGACAATCAATTGTTCGTTAAATCGGGAAACCACTGTATTTAGATATCTTCATCTATATGAGATTTTAGGATGGGGGTTTACGTTGGACCTTGGTTATGAAGGTAAAAGAAAATATTGCCCTGAAACTTATTGCGGAACTACAAAAGCCAGGAAGAGAATCTATTTATGCTGTGCTGCCAGTTTGTAGTTGTAACTGTTTACATACATGTAAATCATATAGTAGCTTTGTTTTTTCGGACAAATTTTCCGAAATGGGTAAATCGCTTTTCAGAACACTTAAAAATATTCAACGAAAGGGTGAATTCAGCTTTAATAGAGAGTTGATTTGCTTTTCACAAAATCTTGATTTTAAGAAGATTTTTTTCTTTTAAAAACAATTTTTAACAAAACCACTTTTTACTTAATCATTTTATTAAATAAACCAACCATAAAGAAAGAATTCAACGAAAAGCAAAGAAATGCAAGATTTTAAAGATCAGGATCACGTTCATGAAACAAAGAAATACAACAAAATCGAAAACAAAAATTGTAAAATAAATTGAATTAAGATGAAAGAAATACAAATAATTCGAAATACCTATAAACAAAATTTAATTTTATAAAAACACAAGTTACGTCACTTTAATTGAAATGATGTGGCATCAACATCATTATTACAAAATAAAAAAAAAAAAATTTTTCTAATTTAGAAAAAAAAACATTTTCTTGTTACTAGTTGTCTGTATAACAACAAGTTGATTTTATAAAATTTTTTATTTTTATGTTAAACAATTTCTATCTTCAAGGAAACAAAACAGACACATAGGTACTAAATAAAAATTGAATTTGTTGCAGCCACTAAATAACAAAAACAAAAACAACGACAGCTACACAAATGTCTTAATAAAAATAAACATAAAATACGAAATTTATTTACAAACACCAAACACAAAATAAAAAAACCAAACACAATTTTTTTTTGTTAGTCATTTGGCAGTGGCCACACAATTTAAGTGTTTGGTAGCAGGCAGCAGCACTATTTAATATTTTGATGATTTGTCAATGAAAATAAATAAATTAAAAAAAAAAAAAAAAAAAAAAAAAACACACACACACACAAACACACACATTTTTATTATTACGTTATTCCATTTATTTCGTTTTTCACGTTACTGTTTAGGCCTACTGCGTATTGGGGCCGCCGCGAAAAAACCAAAAACAATTTTGAAATTTTAATTTTTTTCACTCGCTCGCGTTTACGGTTTCAACGCTTGTTTATAACTGAGTATTTTACTTTGTTTGTACGAAAACAAAATAAATTTTAAATCAAAATCAGAAAATACATATAAATTTTATTTTTCAATTGTTTTTATTCGTAAGAGAGATTTGCGTTTTTTTGTTTTTCTTTTGCGATTCGGCCATATCTAGAGAAAAAAGAGCAACAATAATATAATTTGTGTAAACAATAAATTCTGTGAGTGTAAGCGTCATCAGTGATGTATTATGAGTTTATTTTTGTTTTGGGCCAAATTGACGATTTAAAAGGGCCAAATTACCTTTGATAGGGCCAAAATTTTTTTGGGATATATTTGATTATGAGGTTGGCATTAAAAAAAACTAATAGTTATAGGTATACCTAGTACAGTGTTTTATTTGAATAAAAAAAAAAAATTCGCTTTATTTTTTTAATAGTCTGTCACAATTACCCCCGTATTTATAAACGATTATTTAATTTAACAAACGTTTATTAAGGCAAATTTTCATAAAATTTTTTTTTTGTAAACCAGTATTAAATGTTAAAATTTTTTATGAATACGGGCGTAAGAGCTTCTAGAAAAATCTTTTTTAGGTTGATAAAAAAAAAAAGAATTGGGATTGGATGCCCCAATACCATACACAATTATTATTATCCAGAAAAACTTGTACTAAAACAAAAAAATTGGTTATTTTATTTATATTTAACAGTAACAAAACCGGTATTATGAGATCACAAAATCTTCTTGAGAAAAGACAAAACGTTTAATTATGTAGTCTAATAAAGTTAAAAAGTTTTCTGAATGAAAAAAACCCTAATACTAAGAAAGAAAGAAATCGGGAGAGCTTAGTTCCTCTTTTCTTAATTCAGGGCCTTTTGTTTTTAAAAAAAGTCAATTAGAAAAAAAATAAATCATAAAAAGTTTAATTTGTAATTAAGAATGAAGTGTCGATCAAGAGTGGGACTAGACCCCTTTCGATTTTAATGAAATTTGGTGAGAAGGTTCGTTTTATCCTATAAGGAACATATATGGACGAAAAAAACTTTAAAAATTTTTTTTTTCAAAAGTTATGTCATATTCAAAATGTCATAATTTTGCCGAATTAGCCGAATGTTGAGATTATTTCTTCAATATCTCGAAAACTACTTTACATACGAAGATGATTTTAATGTAATTTTAAAGAGAATACTTGGGGCTACAAGCCAAACATTGAAAATAAGGTCGGCCAAGCACTTGCCACAAAGCCAACGAAACAATGGAGAAATTCGATTAGCGTGTTATCTCACGTCGTGGCGCTGTTAATTAGCCGTCACGGTCATGTGATTTGACACCGTTGGTCTTCTTTCTTGGGGATATTAAAAGAAAGTATACGTCAATAAGCCAAGAATTAAGAAGCTTAAGGTTGACATAATTTGACACATTAACGACATTGAACCTTATTATGTCTCAGAGTCAGAGCCACCGAAGCCGTGGCGAGTATCTGGCCGATATTTTGTTTCACGCATAATTGTCATAGATCCTTCTATAATTATAAAAATATAAAGATCTCTAATCTCTGAAAACTTTTTGTTTTGTTTACAAGTTATTTGTTTTGAATTTTATCGCGGCCGAAGAATTTTATTGATATTTAGCAAAAGTTATTTTCGTGAGTAAGGCTTATGTACAGGTTGTGTATGGACCCAAAGAAGTTGAGGACACTAAAGCACGTTCTGTGTCACTGTCCTAGGCTGCAGAACAACAAGCTGAGATGGCTAGGCTTTAGGTTCTTAGGCGAACTGGGAGTTGTCTCGAGCTGACGGCACGATAATCTGATAGGTTTCGTTATGGGAATGACCTGTGCCCTTGTTCTGTAACTCTCGCGTCGAGAAACTTTTCGATTGAAATGTGTGAAATGAAACAAAAATGCTTTATGTTGAAGCAAACAGCTGTTTTTCTCACTAAACTGTGTCTGTCACTTTTTTGGCGAGTACTAACTGTCACGTAAGGAAATTACTCGTTAATTTACCGAAAAAGTGTGTCTGTAACATTTTTGTGAGAAAAGTTCCCGTTTTGAACTGTAAAAAAAACTCACGAATAAAAAGGGGGCGAGAAAAATGTTCAACACTAAAAAACAATTAAAAATTTTAAATACAAAGAAAAATAATAATAACATTTTGTTCTTGAAACATTTTTTCATTGTTGAATTATTTTGCTTTGAACATTTTTATAAAATATACAAATTTTTTCAAAGCTCGTTTGCAAACAACAAACTTTAAAGTCGCCCTTTACATTATTTGGTATAGCCGACGCGTCGCGACGGTTGTATTTTCGCTGCCGTCGTTGAACAATTTTCAATTTAAGTAAATTTTGGTCGCCGTCAACGATATAAGTTAGGAGCTGCGAAATATGGCCAAGGAAATATGTCCCCAAATTTGGGGCTATTTTTCAAATTGCAATGTGACCCCATTTTTTATGAAAATTACCCCAAAAAAAATGAAAAATAGCCCCAAAAAACAAAAAAATTGCCCCAAAATTGCGTGCTGTTGAGTCTCATGTAAATTTTAGGGCCGTTCTTTACTCTTCTTTTGGGGACATATTTCCTATGTGGCGTTCTCAACGTCTGCCATTTTACATCGGCTTTGAGTGCAATGTTATGGCATTTATAACGTAACGACGTAATCTCTTTTGATAGTTTTCGACATGAGTTACAGACACATTTTTTTTCTCACTTTTCGAGAAACGATGGAATATTTTTTTTACATCTTTTCGATGCGAGAAGTTCTCACTTAAGTTACAAAACATGGGTACTGACTGTTTCAAAGGCGACTGGGATGGAGGGCTATTTTGTTAAGTAGGGAGGTTTTATCATTTTTGGTCCGATATTTATCTACCACTACTTTTTCCATTCTTGTGCTTTCACCCTTTATTTTCCTCATTCTTTTCGCTACTCTCACTAACTAAGGCGTCTTACTGGACTATTCAGGTCTCTGGGTGAGGGTATAAAGTTGACTTCGCACCGGTCTTTCCACCTAACCTAACCAAGAGCTCATATTGGATGTTTTGACATGAATATAGTGATCAGATTTTAATTTGCTTTTTTATTTATTTTTTATTGATGTTATTTATGCCTCCGCAGCCCAATTTTTTTGCTACATTTTTTCCATTAAAGTGTTTTATAAAAACGGGATTTAAATAAGGGCGAAAACTTTTATGTGACCCACACAGTAATTTAGTAAAATGTCTAATGTTCATACACGACGTATTGGAATTAAATAAAAAAAAAAATTAATGATGAATCAACGTCTGTTACTTCTTTGGATTTTAATCATAAACACATTACCTGATTATTATGCTTAATACAAATTAAAAAGTAAGATATCTTACTTCCAAAGACTTGAGAATGATTTCCTATTTTCCGAAGGACTCCTGGGGCTAAAATCTTAAACTTTGTACTGACCAGCCACTGTTTTACTAGGAAATATTGAAGCAACAATTCAAACGTTTTCCTTTTTTTCTACAACAACATCCATTCAAAGTGAAATTTAGTGTTCATATTTCTATAATGCCTGCAATATTTTAGTTTTTACTTTTTGATGTTTCTGCTGTTGCACGAGTATTAATGTACAACAAACTTTTTTTTTTGTTTTGTAATTAAGAAGTGTAAAAAACTTTACCTATAGAGACACAGTGCATTCACCTTAACTCTTTAGCCACAAAAGCTACCAAAATACTCATACTCTTGGAAAAGAGATTCACTCGAATGTAAAACACACTCTGTAACCAAGCGACAGACAGACCGACCGATGGATGGACAGCTAAACTGACCGCATGCATAAAATACACTAAGTCTGACAGTGAGTCAGTCACTCGTACACTAAGTGATCATTATTTGTATTATAAAATTTCATTGACCTGACATTTAAGTTTGTTTTTATTCTTGTGTTGTCTTGTTCTTGTTTTTATTTACTTTTTGTTTATTATTATTGTTCTTTTTTCATTAGTTTGCCCCAGAGAGGGTTTATTTTTTCAGAATAATAATGAAAAGTAGTTTATTTAAAATTTTAATTCATTTTTATTTAAATATATGATAATTTTTATTGTTCAGACTTTTTTTCCTTACAACCAATTGTTAAGATTACACTATTGTTAAATAAATTAGAATAAACAAAATATTGTATCTGTGTTTATACCCACACCACAATAGTGGAGATGGTATTATGCATTTGTGCTGATGTGTGTAACGCCTTAAAATATTGGTCCTAGACCCACCTTAAAGTATACCGATCGACTCAGAATCACTTTCTGAGTCGAACTAGCGATGTCCGTCCGGCTGGCTGTCTATGTAACCTTGTGCGCAAAGTACAGGTCGCAATTTAAGAGATAATTTGATAATTTGATTTGGGACATAGGTTCTAATTGGCGCAAGGACCAAGCCTATTGAAAATGGGCCGAATCGTAGGACCACGAGGGAAGATAGGAGGAAATTTCTTCCTCTCAGAAACTATCAAACCGATTTTAATGAAATTTAAAACAAGGATAGATCCATATCTATATGGACACATAAGCTATACAGTTTTAAAAAAATAGGACCCCAAGGGGTGATAAGGGCAATTTTTGTCTCTCAAACCGATTTTAATGAAATTTAAAACATAGATAGATCCATATCTATATGGACACATAAGCTATACAGTTTTAAAAAATATAGGAACACAAGGGGAGAAAGGGGCAGTTTTTGCCTCTCAAACTGATTTTAATGAAATTTAAAACATAGGTAGATCCATATCTATATGGACACGTAAGCTATACAGTTTTTCAAAAATAGGACCACAAGGGGATGTAGGGGGCAATTTCTGCCTCTCACAAACTTTCAAACCGATTTTAATGAAGTTTTTAAACATAGAGAAATCCATATTTATATGGACACATAAGCATGATGTGTTTTTAAGTACTGTGGTGCTGGGTATCATATGGTCGGGCTTGACCGACTATACTTTCTTACTTGTTTTTTTTTTTTAATTTAAAGCACAGTGGGTTAAAGATACAAAATTTTAAATATCAATTGAAAGGGACCAAATCATGTTTTATTAGAAATTAAACTTATTTATTAAACGTATTTATTATATTTTATAATGGTTAATAGATGCTTTTAAGACAAAAAAAATTTGTTGAAAACCAAAAATCATCAAAAATATCAGGGGTAAGTTTTGATATCGAGCGCTTACCGCAAAAATAGCTTAAGCGACATAATTTTCAGTTTTCGTTTTTTTTTTTAATATATTTATATATTGGCAACACTTGCTCCATCTTCTAAAATGTCATGGTCACATAAGGTTCCGTTACGATTTAATAGCAAAAACAATTTTATCTTAAGCGACAACCTTTATACAAAATCTTGTTGTTTTGATTTATGGCGCTAAACAACACAACTGGATTGAAATTAACAGAACGAATTGATAACTTTCAAGACCACTTGGTTATTTTCACAGTCATACAAGTAATTTTCTTGTGTTGCGTATGTTACTTGTGTTTTCTCATGTAGTGCGTGTGAATGATTTGAATTGTGTGACGCACATCTCAACACACGTGGTATTACAGCCATACCTAACCAAGAGCGGAAGGCGGAATGATTTCTTCCGCTTAGCTTTTACCTAAACAAGAGCTTCAACGTTGTGTCACGAACAGCAGTGTAAACTCTCTTGTTTAATAAAACCAACCAAATATAAATAAAAAGTGAAGATAAACCGCCAGATTAACCAAATAATAGCTAAATTGACATTATATATTAACAATAGCGGCCAACTTCACTATTAAACGCGCTGTTAAAATCGGATTTTCCAATAGCAAAGCGTTGACGCCGCGCTACTTAGGGATGCTTCATACAAATTGTATCGGCATGACAATTTTTGAAAACCATAAAACACGTGCCGCTTTTGTTTAGTTACGACTGTTAGTCCGACTGTTTAGTTACGACCAGTGTTGCCAAAACTTGATGACCAAAAATGGCTAAATTTACGGAAAAAAATGGCTAAAAAATGGCTAAAAATGGGCTAAAAAATGGCTAAAAGCTTTTTTAAATAAAAACACATTAAAATTCAATAACAAAACAGAAATAATTCATTTAAATTTGTTTACGATGAAATTGTAAGTCAAGATCAATTTCTTAAATAAGAATAAACGTAAATTAATATTTTGATAGATAAAATTAAATCATCGATAAAATCGATGTCGTTATTGTTCATCTCATAGGAATCACTCGTGCCTATTAGTTTTAAATAATTTGAGGGAAAATCATAATCACGACAACAGTAACCCAACCTTTTGAGTCCAGATCTACAATAAAAAACAATTAAAAAAGTATAGTCGGTCAACCCCGACTAAATGATACCTTACACCACATTACAACCTATGTACCAAATTTTATTAAATTATCTGAAAATTTCCGACCGTTACTTTGCGCATAAGGTGTACATGAACAGCCAGCCAGCCGGACAATCATCGTTAATTCGACTCAGAAAGTGATTCTGAGTCAATCGGTATACGTAAAGGTTGGCTAAGTATCAATATTTTAAGATGTTACAAACATCAGCACAAACGCATAGTACCCTCTCCACTATTGTGGTGTTGGTAAAAATAGTTTATTGTTACGGTAAAAATATGTACCTAATTAAAAAAATCGAATTAACGGTTGCTAAATGTAACCTATTTCTAAAATTAATTTTAAGATGTTTACTTGGCTAAATACCCTCTCTACTTCACCATTAGACCATGGAAGTGAGAACAACTTTATAGTCAATTCTGAAATTTCTAAAACAAATTTTGCTGCCGACTGTATCTCTTTATTGAAATACTTGCAACCAGAAAGAAACACCGATGTTTGTGTTGGTTCATTTTATAAATTAAATATTGGAATACTGTTACTTTACTTTGAAAGATGTTTCATCCTCGTTTATAGCGATTTTCAGCATTTGTAAAAGTTGTGATTTAAATTAAAGGCGTTTTAACTGTTTAAAATGCTTATTCTACTTTTATAAATTTTTAAAATAAAATAAAAATTATTCTTTTAAAAGTAAAACGGCAAATAAAATTTTATGGCTAAACAATTTGAAAAATGGCTAAAAAAATGGCTAATGGCTAAAGTCATTTTTTAATGGCTAAACAGGGTGAAAAATGGCTAAATCTAGCCACTAAATGGCTAAATTGGCAACACTGGTTACGACTGTTAGTCCCCATTTAGAGAGTAGTTCGATTCGTTTTCTTAATTCATTCGTAGTTACGTTAGGTTAGTTAGTTGCAGTGTTGCCACCAACGAAATGGTAAATTACACATGGATCATGCCAAAATTACACATGAAAATACGAATTACACATGCTATCTTTTTACGCATGTCACAGAAACAAATATCGATCAAAAGTGGAATTAAAACCGTATTGGCTTATTCAGAAAAGGTTAACCAATTTAAATTTTCTAAGTAAAGCTTCCTACAGACGGTGGTCAGATCTTACAATGTTGTCATTAAAATTTCCTAAAAATGTCTTGCAACTGTGTGAACATTGTACGCTATTTTCATTTGGCTAATGTGTTAAATTAATGAATCTGACAATGACACCATTGTCAGAAAAATGACAACATTGTAAGACCTGACCACCGTCTGTACGAAGATTTAGAATATATGTACACCAAAATACGTATTATTGCCACCTTTTTATCTCGTACAAACCACTAAAAATTTATGAAGCTAAAAGCGATAATACTTATGTATAGAAATTTTGTTTGCAAACAAATAAACATAAATATCGTCACAACACTTTTTTCTTTTTTTACAGGAGAAGCAAAAAACTATACAAAAAAATAAAGTCGGCATTTTTGATCTAAAATTGTTTGTGAACATAAAGTTTAATAAAACGGACAAAACTCAATCAAAAACTCTTATTCCGAATTTTTTTTTTTTTTTTTTTTTTAAGCCCTTTTGCATTTTAGGTGACGATATGTAACTTACATTGCATTTGGGTATGATAAATGATCTGATGCATCCCTCAAGTGTCGTCGAGGCAATTTTTCAACGGAATGTTAATTCAGTTCCTCTATTGCTGTAACATTGGATATGCCGGACATTTTTATATTTTTTACTTATCCAACACAAAAATATTTTTCATTTTACCATTTAAAAGATTAAAACAAAAATAACTATTTGCAAAGTAGGAAATAATCTGTCTCCAAAGGAATTTTTATTTCAAAAGCCTTTTGCCAATAATATTCTGCCTTCAAATTACTATGAAGATAAATTTTTCAAAACTTTAGAGTGGATGTTGTCGCGAAAATATTCTTGATAACAAGAATAAAACAAGATCTAATATAACAAAGTAAGTCTTCCAAATATGTTGAAAGGTTCAGACAGTCCTTCGACGCTACCAAATGTGGCACGAGCATTTTATCAAAATAAAAACTTGCTTTTCGTCTTTTAGCAACTTAACTTCTGAATTATACTGTCCAAGCATGCACGAATGATAAGAATCCACTACCTATTTTCCGGTTAAGCGTAATTCGATCAAAAATCCTTACCAAAAAAGGATGTAATGTAGTAAAAAACAAAGAAATCAAAATATTTTAAAAACTAATTTTACGTCGAATTTATTTTGTGACAAATTTATGATTTGGGACGCTGCCAAAGCCATTTTAAAAAAGATACTTTGCAAAAGAAGATCGTTTAATAATTTAAAAATTATATAGCAGTGTTATTGATTAACTTGACATTTCCATAACTTAATTATTATTATTTTTTTTATTTAAAATTTTCATTACAGTTACTGTGAAAAAAGAGACCTTTTAGTCTTTTCTTACCACCTTTAAAAAAATACAGTCAAGGTGAGTTTATGAAAATAAATTATATTTTTTTAAAAGACCTTGTTGCATCATGTTTATTCAACTGTTTAAATTTTTATTTAAAAACATTGTTTAAATATTAAAGAAATAAACATGTATTTACTAAATAAAATTATTTTTTTTTTTATCTTGTAATAGGAGAAAATCTGCAAAAGTTAATAAGATACGATTAAAATATTTTCAATAAATGAAACGTTTTTAACACTGAAATAAACGGAATTTCAAGAATAGAATACTTCTTCTAAAAGGTACATAGAATATATTTTTTTTAAAGTATTGAAAGCAAAAACACCTATTTTTAAACTTTTAAAAGGACTCCGTAACAACAAGGGCTTTTATTTTGAACTTTCTGGAGGAGCTGAGCTGTCAATTCCTTTCTAAAGTTGCTTTAAAAAAAATCAGCTCACTTTTGCGCTTTTTTAACGATTTCCTTGTCTGCGATTTGAGTGGTATCATATGTTTCTCTTATCAGCCGCGGCCTTGCAATACCAAGACAAGCTACAGAGGTTGGCTGCACCGTTTTCCTTTAAAAACTTAATACCAATTAGGGTATTCATTCGGTTAACCGTTAATCGGTTAACCGATTAATTACTACCCGATTAACTGATCGGTTAATTTAAAATTGGCTTTTTTCGATTAACGATTAAACCGGTTACTTTCAGTCGATTAACCGATTAACCGTTGTAACAAAAATTATAAATTTTTGTAGTATTAAAACATATTTTTTTTGTTTTTAATTGTGTGTGAGTTCCAAAACTTCGGTTGCTAAGCAACTCGCTTTTTTAAATACATTCTACAGTGCAACCATGAACAATTTTACAACGTTATCCGTACCAAAATTCACCAACAAAGTTACCAAAGTGCACCAAAAAAGTTGTTCTTAGAACTATTTTTTATACAATATATTTCCTTCTATAAATACATTTTTAAAATTTGTGTACAAAAACAGAAATTAAGGAATTCGGAAATGAACTTTTTTGCAGAATGTTCGGTGCTGAGCTTTGCCAGGATGAGTTAGATGATGACCTGACAACAGAAGAAACTTACGATAGTAACGCAACAACAGAATTAACCCAACCAATTAGAAGTGTTAAAAATTTTAAAAAATAAAGCAGGATTTTAATGGCATAATGAAAGATTTTATATGTTTAGAGAAATCCAGAAAAAATACTGAGAATTTTGATATTCTGTATTATGGGTTGCTTTCGATTTCTCCAAAATCTCTGATAAGTGAAAAATTTTTTCCAAGTCAAAATTTATCAAAACTAGAGAAAGGAGTCGCTTAAATCCAAAACATTTTAACCAAATTATTTATCTAAAGGATTATTTTATAAGATTTTCTTAAACTATTTAAATTACTAATAAAATGATCTCACAGTTTATTTTTTAATAAATACATAATCGGTCTTGTTCTGGAAACAAAATCACGTGAAATTGAAATCGAACAAATTTTTAATTCTATCCTGTGTTTAAAATTGATAAAAACATTTCTTTTTCATTACCTCATACTTTGAGGACCACATATCTTTACCAAAACTAATTTTGAAATCAGGAAAAGCTACGTTTTTTTTAAAAAAATTGAACTTAAAATCTCCATCGATTTTAATGTCACGATTTCGATTTACAGAACGTGGCCGAATATGTATGAATTAAAAAATATGTATTACATATGAATTATTTTTTTTTGCTCGTTTTAGTTCAAGATTTGTTACTGTTTTTTTGCTACTAAACTCCAAATAATAAATAATTTTTCATTTTTATTCATAGAAATTACCTTATTTATAAAAAAAACTTTATTAATCGGTTAACCGATCAATAACAAAATTAACCGATTATAAACCGATTAAACCAAAACCTCGATTAATTAATCGAGCGATTAACCGATTAAATGAATACCCTAATACCAATAGATAGGGTGTCCTCCGGAAGGAAAAAGAAAGTAAAAGAACAAACGCAAACAAATAGGCTGACTTCCAAAACGTCAATTGCTTTGTATTAGAACAAAGTATAATGTTTCATAACGCCGCAGTACAATATATATACAATGCAAACCCTTCCAAAACGTCACTGCTAAGTATTAGTAACGCATCAAAAAAGCAATCAGAGCATCGGTTTTAAAGTTGATGCTTTGTGACATTTAACATTTAATTTGCAAGCAATACAGATTGATTTTAAAAGTATTATGCATTGCATCACTTACATTTCAAAACGTTTTAATAAGCAAAACACATAGTTGCATTGTTTCGGTACTTTGTACGTGTACATGGTTGAAATACAGTAGTAAAATTGTGTACGAACTTTGTATTAGTACGTTTTGGAAGTCAGCCAAACATAGCTGAATTTAAAAAATAAAAACTGATAATCATTTTTAAGACAACTTCACGATGATCGCATAAAATTTTTCGGAAGACATTAGGTTTGAACGGCTTTTAAATGGCTGGCTGGCTGATTGGCCGGCCTTCCATGTAACCTTGGGCGCAAAGTGTAGATCGTAATTTTGGAGATAATTTGCTGAAATTCGGTACATAGGTTCTAATTGGCAAAAGGACCAACCCTATTGAAAATGGGATGAAAATTTCACACAGCACCCATACAAATTTCTTTTCGGAATAGGGTCTTTGTGCCCATAAACCATCTTATAACGTTGGTATTACGTTTTTTTTTTGGAATCGTTCCATATTTGACCATAGATCACATACAAATACTTCTCCCTGAAATAGATTTTAATGCCATAACTTCCTTATAAATGTTGGTATTAACATAAAAATAGGTGATACATAATAACATTAACGATAGCTACTATAGCATGACAAAATGATTCTAAAATCTTATATACACGCAGAGAAAAAACATGTTTAAATATAGTCACCTCCAAAAATACTATGTTTAAAGAACATTTTAACCATATTATGTTTAATTTAACCAAATTTTTGACACCGACAACCATATTATGGTTAAATTAGTCCCATATTAAGAAGCCATAACCATATTATGGTTGCCTCTAAACATTTTATGGTTGAATATGACAATAATTGGTTTTTAAATTTACAATAGTATTTTCCTCTTTCTCAAGAGCAACATGCTATGGTTTAAAGCCAACCATGCTATAGGTTAAGTGTTAAACATATTTTAGTTATTATTAACCATAATATGTTTCGAGGCAACCATTATATAGTTGTGGCTTCTAGATGGAGGACTATAATATGGTTAAATGAAACATAATATGGTTATAATTTTCTTTAAACATAGTATTGTTGGAGGTGACCATATTTAAACATGTTTTTTCTCTGGGTGTAGATGAAGTTATCTAAATATTCGGCACAAAGAACTTTTACATAAATTTTAACCTCAAACCATAATTTTGTGTAGGCGGTACACTACACTGGAAAAAGTTCTCCAAATTTTTCAACTGTTAAAGCATTAATCAAAAATAAAATCAGTTTTAATTGAAAATTTAATCAGGTGAATGAAACGTGTAATAAACTGAATTAAACGTTTAATCAAGTTTAATTGAAACTATGAATTTGTTTACTGGTGCAAATTTTATTAATTTTTATTTTCATTTTTTTTGTGTAGCAAAAATTGTATTAATATAATGTGGTTTAGGGTAGGGTATCATATGGTCGGGCTTGATCGACTTTACTTTCTTGTTTTTCTCTAAAATAGTGACTTAATCATATATCTGATCGGCTAAATAATTCTCAAAAATATAAATTTTTCAACTTTTGTTGAGGGTTTTTTTTTGTGAGGTCGCCTAATTTTGGGCCCGACCTCGTATGATTTCAGAAACTGTACAAAATTCTTAATTTGTGCGATGTTTTTCATTCGATTAAAACTGAATGTTTTAGTGCCTATTTCACCAATCGTATTCAAATATCAATTTTTGTTTTTCATGTCAAACAAAAACAAAATTATATGAAAATCTATATTTAAATCTTTAAATACAGTTGGTGAAATTGACCAATACTTATAAAATAAGTTACAATGTTGGGACCATTTATTTGCTTTTGCCTCATACTAATGTTGTTTCAAAATAAGAGCTTTAGGGCTATAGAAAAAGTTCTTTTTAAAAAGTACCTTTTAAAAACTAGTTTTGAAATTTACAATTTAAAAAATTGACCCTTAATAGATATATCTTTTAAAAAAGTGCGTTGAAGAAATTATTCTTTTTTAAAGAACACTGGTTGTGTGTTACTTTAATCTCTAACAAAAAACGACTTGTTCGATTACGACAACGACAACCAGAATATGGCTGAATATCTTTTAAAAATAAATGGAAAAGAAAAAAAGTACATTTAAAAAAAAAAAATAGAAACTTTCAAAAAATTATCTTTTAACAATTTTTATTTAAGCCGCCCTTAATGCACATAACCCTGTACTTTAAACCCATATACAAACTACAGTTCAAATTGTATACCCCATATTTTGTAAACTATTTATGAAGGAGTTTTTTAAAATACTAAGTTAAATATTTAAATTGTTTCTAATAAAAACTTAAATTTCTATAAGTTGAAGCGTAACAAAGAATGTGTTTTGAATTAAGCGCCAGTTTTCGTTAAGCACATAGAATTTTTAATAGATTAAAACTTTAAAAAGATAGTTTCAACTCAAACAACTCAGTCACTATTTTATTACTTTTATTCGCTTTTTAGTCAGTAAGTAAAACCACCGACTGAGGAGCTGCAATTGCTATTTCAGAAGTTTTTTTCTAAACAGTAAGTACACCCAAACATTATTTATCAACGCTGCTCAACAAAACTGCAACTGCTAAGTAGTGCTGCTACTATGGCGATTTTTTGTTTGTGAAAAAAAAACTTGAGTCTGTATCTCTTTCAAACGTGCTTTCGATAAAATTGGGTCAAATTGTGGTCGTTTGTTGTGTTATCTAGAGTTAAGTGTATGTGTATGGTTATGTATCTGAATGCATATGTATGTGTTTAGTTTTGTATCTGAGTGAATTTTTTTATTTGTTTAAGACAACTTGTTTTAAAGTCACGTTGTCGATTTAAGTTTCTTTCTTTTTGTTTGTATTCATTTCCAGCAATAATTGCAGTTTTAATTTAATATTTTTTTAACAATTATTTTGTAACAAATTCAACAAAAAATTAAATATAATCGAAAAACAACTAAACTATGTTAATTTGTTGTTCCATTGACATTGAAATTTAATTGAGTTAGTTGTTTGATCATGTTGTTGAGAGGTTGTCGAGGATATAAAAATTAATTGGTTCATGTTATACAAATATGTTACAGCTGATCATCGATTATCCGGGATGGTCGGGTCCGGAAGCGTTCCGGATAATCGATTTTATCAGTCAATTGAGGTAAAATCATTTAACGTGGTGTGTTTTTTCTTCTTAACCTATAAAATTTCGGCCAAAAGCTTCTCTTATATATTTTGCAATCCTGGATAATTAAAGAAATCACGGTTAATTGGCTGAAAAAAATCTTTCTTTCATTATCGATCCTGGATAACTGATATTCCAGGATAATTGAATCACGATGCTGTTTTTGAATAAAAAAAGTACTTTTTTTAAAAAGCTTTGTCAGTATTTTTGAAGAAGCTTTTGAAAAAGTTTCTAGTTAAAGCGTATTTTAAATAAGAATTTTTTAAAGCGCCTTTTACAAGAGTGACCCACAAATTTATTAAAAATGCCCTTAAAAACAACTATTGGAAAAGTAACTTTAAAAAATAACTCTTTAAAAATACCTTTTAAAAATGTTAATTTCTAAAAACAAACTTTTAAGAAAGTGCCTTCCAAAAAAGAATCTTTCAAAAAAGTACCCTGTTAAAAAGTTCATTTTAAAAAGAGTTAAAAAAAAAACGTTTGAAAAAATCTTTAAAAAAAGTACTTAAGAAAAAACATTCTAGAAAGTGCCTTTAACCCTAGAGTTACAATTAATTTTTTTAAATTAACCATTAGTCGAAACCAGAGTTGTTAGATTCTTTTTCACCTTCATCGCCATATGACATATCGAAATCGCCAAAATTTTATTTGTTAGATTTTAGTTAAAACAAAATACACCAAATAGGAATTTCTATATAAAAAAGTATGCAAAAGCAATTATACTTTTATCAAATTATTCTATATTTACTGCCTTTATTAAAAATAACGAGACAAGAATGACTGGTCAGAAAAAAAGCAACTTTTGTACTATTCTCAAAAAATTAAAAAAAAAAAAAAAAAAAAAAAATTAGTAGTCGATAGCGTATATATTGGAGATTATTCTGTATTGCGATGCGAAAGTCAATGCGACTCGAAAATATATAAATGCGAACACTTCCTATACTGAGATACGATGTTCGCAAACTACGTTTTTATTCGAATTGAAAATGCCAAAAAGCGTATAGGCGCTATTTTGTAATGCAAAAACAAATCGCAAAGGACTATTGAAGAAGAGCAGCTGAAACCGGTTTATTCAGCAGGCGTCCACCTCGAAAATCCTAAAGAATCGGAAAGCCCGGCAGGAGTTTGCCCAAGCAAACCGCAATTAGACTTTTAAAAAAATGGAAGAAGTATTGTTGTTTTTTGATGAATCAAAATAAAATTGCAAAGACTCGGATGGTATCAGAGAGTAAGAACGCCTAATGGCCACAGATTAAATCCGAAGTATTGTATAGCAACTACATAATTAGGAGGCGGTAACATAAGCAAACCTCAAATCACTGTAAATCGATTAAACAGAGAAATAACATTCGCGTTTTAAATTGGCACGTGCAACAACTAGATCTTAACCCCATCAAGAACTTATGGAAGATTGTTTATAGGAAATTCAATTGGTAAAATATTAAAACAAAACTGCACAGAAAAAATTCTACAAAATTTTTCACCATTTAAAGCGTTAATCAAAAATAAAATCAGTTTTAATTAAAAATTTAATCAAGTAAATTAAACGTTTAATCAAGTGAATTAAACGTTTAATTAACACTATTGATTTGTTTACTTGTGCAAATTTAATTAATTTTTTTAATTAATAGTTTTTTAATTAAGATCAATTTTTATTTTTTTCTGTGTGGTTTATTCGAGGCAGTTAAAATGGCTTGTAATAGAATTTATGCATCAAGAGACAATCGGAAGCCGAATATCATCTTTGCCTAAAACAGCAGTACAAAAACCGTGATTTTCGACAAAATACTAAATATTTTTTTAGTTTTTGCATCATACATACACAGAAAAGAATAAAAATTTATTTGAATTAAAACATTTGTGATATTAGTTAAAAACTTAATTTAATTTGTACCAGTAATCAAACTAATAGTATCAATTAAAAGTTTAATTCACTTGATTACATGTTAAGTTCACTTGATTAAACGTTTAATTAAGTTGATAAAATTTTTAGTTAAAACTGATGTTTGTTTTGGTTAATGCTTTAATTGGTAAACAATTTTTGATAGTTTTTCCTCTTATAAGGGTGTGCTTTAGCTTTGTGCATTAAGTTTTCGCCAAGAGTGACAATTTCTTAAAATTTGGAAGTTGTTTTTAATACACTTTTAATCTAATTTTTATAATTTTTGTTATAAAATTTTGTTAAATAGAGAAATATTTGTAAATAATTTGTCATAAAATTCTTTTATTACAGAAATCTTATTAAAAAAAGACTTGTAAAATTCTTGCGTTTTGGGTTTTCAATTTCCAGCACACCCTTGATAGTTCGTTTTATTTTTTTTAAAATTCTAGATAAAAGGACCAATTACTATAGAGGTGCTTATATTTTGACCGATACTGTATGTCTTTAAAATATAACGGCGAGAAGTTATTTGTATTACCAATAGTTGTAAATATAAATTTTTCCGTAAGAAAACACACAATTAATATGAATAAAGTAAAAAAAAAAAAACGTTTGCCATTTGATAGCTCAAGCGAGAAATAAAAAAAAAAAACTGATTGTATGCACGATTTTCCGACCGAAAAGAAGCACCTTGGCAAAAACTTTATCTAAGTATCAAAAGAAATTTCAATAAATTGCAAAAAAATATTAATTAAAACAAAAAAGGAAAATAATATTTGCGTTAGTTAAGTGTTGAATAAAAGCGAGTAAAAACAACCAATTCGAAAAAATTTTTTATAAATACCCACGTCAATTGTTTTGCATTATTTTGGCGTCATGATTCATAAATGTAAATTATTTCTCTTTCGAATGCCTTTACTACAAAAAAAAAAAAAAAAAAAAAATATGTAAAAAATTTCGGAAGTATTGTTGCGTGTAATACTGTACAGTTGTGGCAATTTCGATACTAATAAAATTTAGCTTTATCAGACGTCATTGATTATATTTTAAATTTTCTTCTGAAATATTAGCAATCTTTATCTCATTTACAAAGAAAACAAAACTTTTCAAAATATCACTTGAGCCGCTTTCACACTATTCTACAAGTCTTTTTACAAGATTTTTGCTCTCACAAATATATAATCTTTTTCACTACATTTTGCATCTACACTTCAAATAAAAACAAGTTAGAGATATATATTTGGCTGTGCCGAACCTTTGATTTCCTCCACCTACAGTAAGAATATTTCCAGAGTAGGCTTTTTATGGGACCTACATGAAATCAAAGGCCGACCTTCACGAATTTTGACAAATTTATTTATAGTCTTAATAGTCTTAATTTTATTGTAATAGCCATTATTCGTTACGGTTTTAGGCGTTTGAAAGTTTTTTGAGAGTGGGCTTTATATGGGACCAATAGCAAATTATGGACCGATCTTCACAAAAGTTGACAGTGATATTTCAAGTCATATATATTCGTAACGGTTTTAGACGTACTAAAGTCTTTTTCGAGAGTTATATGGGGACTCTGGTAAATTATGGATCGATCTTCACGAAATATGGTACGATTTCTTGTCATATAAAACGAATTTGTGCCTAATCTTATATAAAAATGGGTGGTCAAATCTAACAATATTGTCAAAAAATGTCTTACAATCGTGTGAACTGACAATTTTTGTTTGACAACGTTGTCAAAAAGAGCATTGTCAGTCCATTGTAAGACAACAATATTGTTAGATATCTGATAAAAACCTTTTTCTATTGGCAAAACTGCAAATACATGAGCATCAGGGATGGAAAATGGGCTTTAGGATTGTTTAACAACTTCAATAACAAAACGTAGTTTTGAGATTATGACGGTACCAATTTTATATTTTCTGGCTCAACTCTTGATTTTTATATTTAGAAAAAAGACTTTTAATGAATTAAAAAGATTTTTTGTTAAAGAAAAAAGCAGGGTTTTTTTAAAATTTTTTTCTTCATTTTAATTCTCTAAGCTTATCCCCGCGAAGCTCTACGCTTGTCTGCAGGAAAGAAAAATTTTAATAATCAAAAGTAAAAGCAAGAGTTTTTTTGGCCAATGAAATAAGAAGAAGTGAAGGAAATTACAGTTTTTCTATTTGACTGCAGTTTTTGAAACGCTGGAAAAAACTACAACTGCAGCATATTTTCCATCCCTGATTTGCATGAGTGAAAAGAAACAACAAAAAAGGTTAAATTTTGCATAATTATAATTAATTTATTAATAAGATTGAATTAATTTTAATGAAAATCAATGGAACCTATTTTAAACAACATAAAAGAGAATAATTGCTATCTATTACTTTTACTCTTCAATAACAAAGGGTGTGAAGATAAATTCGTCAGTTAAATACGTCCTACAGTTATTTTAAATACGTTCCACACGCTGTTAAACGAATTGCTAAAACAAACAAATTTTCTTTTTGTACACAAAAACCAATCTAGTTATTAAAATTAAAAACAAAAACATTTTTTCAATAAAAAACAAACTGAAATTTTTATTAAAAAAATAATTTTTTTTCATTAAAAAAGTATTTTCATAGAAGTTCACATTATAAAAGGGTCAAATATAGATGTTTCCAATAGGTATTTCGAGAAGACATGAATCGGGGTAGCGGGAGACTGGAAGTAGCCTAGGGCTAGTAGATTCCAGGACTATAAGTTCTACGTCCAGATTCGTCCCGATATCGGAGATATATAATTTTGAAAAATTTGGTTTTTCATTGACTGAGTATGAAAAATATGGTAATTTTCAAGTCCAAAAAATAGGTATTTCGAGAAGACATGAATCGGGGTAGCGGGAGACTGGAAGTAGCCTAGGGCTAGTAGATTCCAGGACTATAAGTTCTACGTCCAGATTCGTCCCGATATCGGAGATATATAATTTTGAAAAATTTGGTTTTTCATTGACTGTGTATGAAAAATATGGTAATTTTCAAGTCCAAAAAATAGGTATTTCGAGAAGACATGAATCGGGGTAGCGGGAGACTGGAAGTAGCCTAGGGCTAGTAGATTCCAGGACTATAAGTTCTACGTCCAGATTCGTCCCGATATCGGAGATATATAATTTTGAAAAATTTGGTTTTTCATTGACTGAGTATGAAAAATATGGTAATTTTCAAGTCCAAAAAATAGGTATTTCGAGAAGACATGAATCGGGGTAGCGGGAGACTGGAAGTAGCCTAGGGCTAGTAGATTCCAGGACTATAAGTTCTACGTCCAGATTCGTCCCGATATCGGAGATATATAATTTTGAAAAATTTGGTTTTTCATTGACTGTGTATGAAAAATATGGTAATTTTCAAGTCCAAAAAATAGGTATTTCGAGAAGACATGAATCGGGGCAGCGGGAGACTGGAAGTAGCCTAAGGCTAGTAGATTCCAGGACTATAAGTTCTACGTCCAGATTCGTCCCGATATCGGAGATATATAATTTTGAAAAGTTTGGTTTTTCATTGACTGAGTATGAAAAATATGGTAATTTTCAAGTCCAAAAAATAGGTATTTCGAGAAGACATGAATCGGGGTAGCGGGAGACTGGAAGTAGCCTAGGGCTAGTAGATTCCAGGACTATAAGTTCTACGTCCAGATTCGTCCCGATATCGGAGATATATAATTTTGAAAAATTTGGTTTTTCATTGACTGAGTATGAAAAATATGGTAATTTTCAAGTCCAAAAAATAGGTATTTCGAGAAGACATGAATCGGGGTAGCGGGAGACTGGAAGTAGCCTAGGGCTAGTAGATTCCAGGACTATAAGTTCTACGTCCAGATTCGTCCCGATATCGGAGATATATAATTTTGAAAAATTTGGTTTTTCATTGACTGTGTATGAAAAATATGGTAATTTTCAAGTCCAAAAAATAGGTATTTCGAGAAGACATGAATCGGGGTAGCGGGAGACTGGAAGTAGCCTAGGGCTAGTAGATTCCAGGACTATAAGTTCTACGTCCAGATTCTAGTACCTTTTAGTACCTTTAGTACCTTTTATAATAGAAAATAAAATAAATAGTTTCATAATTTGTTACAAGTCCCATACACAGAAAAATATTGCAACCTATCAATTGTCATATTGAATATAAATATAAAAAATAATTTTGTTAATTAAAATTGTTAAAACTGAGCAAATATTTTTAACAATGAGTTTGTTGTATTAAATAAAATATTTGTTAACTATAAAACATAAATTTTTATTTCGAGTTTGTCATATTAACAAAATATTTGTTGCTTATTATTTTTAATAAGAAATTGCATTTAAGAACTGTGTTTATTAATTTTTGTTGTAAGATATATTAAAAGGTATAATACAAATAACATTACAATATTTTTCAGCAACATACTTATCCCTGAATGCACTAGTTCTGACATCACCACATAACAAATTTTTGACCTAATTGTTGGTAATACTTGAAGTACTAGACTATATAAAGGACCCGTTTCAATATCTTTACGAATCAGTAGATAATAACTTTACCTACTCTGTGGATTGATTCAATTCCTCAGTAATCGAATATCCTCTATTCCTTTAAAGATTTTGAACCAATTTCGAAACAACATAATTTTTTTCTATGATATACAAATTAATTTCAATAAAAAAATACAAATTGTTAATATGAGACATTAATTAAGAAAATTTTTAAAAATATTAGAAAAGTTATTAGTATTGTGGTTATTTTGTTGAATGTTTATGGGTTTTAATCCAAATTTTAAAATTCCTTTCTTCATAAAAATAATTTAATGAAAATTAAATTTGGTGAAGTTTTGCCTAATTAAAATAAAAAAATATAAGAAAAGTTTTAACAAATTTAATAATTTTTGTTATTTTTTTCTGTGTATAAAGTCTCCTAAAATATTATAACTTTTGCCTGGTGGCATCAATGATTCGGCTCAACCGAATTTAGTTATTTTACTTTTTATACCTGTAAAATTGCTACATATAAATAAAAATTGGAATTCGGCGAAAGTACATTTTTAGTAATAAAAGGAAGAAAATTGTCTCTCCACACTGAAACAAAAGAATGAAATTTGTGGTTTTAAGTGGAAATATACTTTGTTGGTTACAAAAGGTAAAAAAACCCTTTTTTTATTGACGGTTTCTTTGAAATAAATGCACACTTGTTATTAGGTGGCACAATTTTTTATGACCTAAAATAGGTCAAATAAAAAAGTACATTACAACCCTTTTTTAAATTACGGTGACAATGGACAGGTAATTTTAACGCATGGAAATATTTATGTGTGGTACATATAAACTGTATTCGTTTATTGAAAAATGTTGTCTAATACCTAGGTACTAGCGGAAATACCCAAAACCTTACGATTTTCTATTCACCACCACTATAAAATATTATTATTTCGCAAACTCAGTTGAAAAACAAATCTCTTTAAGTGAAGTTCGTGAATTAAAAACAAAAATGGCAAACAAATTATTTGTATTCTTGGTGAAAATTTTCTATTTACATGAAAAAAATAAATCAGTATATGAAAACGTTTTTAAAATTTTAAACAAAAAAAGTGGATTCTTTGAAATTTTTTTTATATTTGTTGATCAATTAAAAAAAGCAAACAATTCTAAAGTTCTAAGATGTATTTCCACTAACATCAAAAATAAAAAAAGGATATGTCAAATTATAAAAACAGTGGTAAGTTATATTTATAAATATAAAATTTCTTACGACAATATGCAATACTTGAAAAAAACTTAAAAGGTAAACGTGTGGCATTGTGATAACTAATAAACATATACAAATCGGAGACCCAAAATAAATATAAAAATTTTTTTAAATTGAAAAAATTTTATCAAATCAACATTTACTGTTATTTCATTGTTAAGTGTACTTTACACTATCACACAAGTCTTACGTATTTAAAGAAAAATACAAACCGGTTGTTATTGTTTTTTGAAAAATTTTAAACGATAATTAGGCCAGGGAAGCATTTTTGTCAAAATACTTAAAACTTGTGTGGTAGTGTTGAGGCCGTTTATATTTTTTGCAAAATGTATATTTGCTAATAATTATAATTTTTAATTTTTAAAGTTGGGTGGTAATTTCAAAAGATTTTGTTATTCGTGCTTAATTCCCAGTTTTTATCATTGATAAAAACACTTGAATGTTGTTCCGTTGCCTAATTTCCAACTTATTTTAGTAAAAAACAAAATTATTTTTCAAATATAACTATAAATTATCACGCAACGTATAAAAATTGAAAATAAAAGTTATAAGTAAATAATTTTTATTTAGGTTAGTAGGTTAGTTAGGTCTCTGATAAAAATCCTTCCGTCATTATATGTTAAAGATTATTTCTTAATCATCCTCAAAGCTAGAAATAAGTAAAGTGTTAAGGTTTTGATATGATTTGTGATAGATCGTGAGAATTTGAATAATTAACTATTAGTTACTACTAATAATGTTGATCTGACAATATATCAATAAAAAATTTAGCTGTTATTATTGCTAAATATAATAATTATTATTTATAATAATTAAAACAGGAAACTAAAAATATTAATCTGGAAGAAGTATTGAGCTCATTTGAGGAATGGTGTGGAATTCAAGGACATTTAGCGATATACAATGATATCTTAAATATTTTTGAAAAATATCAAAACTTTGAACCTCCAAAACCATTCCAACCAACTGTAAATGATGCTGAATATCATCTTTCAGATACAATTTCTAATTTACAAGTTCCTTCAAGCAACGAACATCTTCAAGACTGCAGTTTACCCCTTTTAGAAGTTAACCACGAAAATATTATAAATTTTAATGCTGCTAAAAATATAATACTGCAAGACACAAATTTGAAATCCTTAGAATTAGATGTTATCGACTTGGATGTTGCTGGAGATATTATATATCAAGAATGCAGCTTGCCATTTCTGGAAATAAATCAACATGATACTATTAACCTCAATTCCGCATTACCTGATAATGTTGGCAACAAGATCGAGAGTGCTCCAGAAAACAATCAACAAAACTGTTGTTAAGATATTCCTAAAACATCTTTTGAATTTTCTGATATAATCAAATCCACTTTCGACAGCAGCCTTGATTTAGAAGAAATATCAAATTTTTTATTTCAAAACAACAATAAAAACACCATGTTTTCTTCAACAAAAATATCTGATATTGAAATAACAGAAGACAGCACTAAAATAGATGAATATTGTGTAATTAGAAATAAAATTAAAATTCCACAAAAGCCAACAAAAAATGTTATTCTGTCAAATAAGAATAAGCAATTAAAGTCTCCTAAGGAAGTACGCAGGACGAACTCCTACACATACAGCGCCGGCGTTTTTCATCTAAAAATTCAAGAAAAAATATTTTTGGATGAATATTTCTCAAACATAACAGATTTAAAAATAAAAAAGGAGTTTACCAAATTCGTAGAAGACCTGGTAAGAGAAAATTATAAAAAAGTCAACAACATTTGTCCCATTAACTTCACAAGTCACGGTTTTACGAAAAACGGATCATCTCTACGGCTTTACGGAAAATGTATTTATGCTGATAAAATCTGCCGAAAATATAAGTTTGTAATACAACTTAAAGATTCACCGATAACAGTCGCTGTATTTGCCAACAAAGAGACTATCAAACACCCTAAAAATTGCAGCAAACTACAACAAGTTCGTGCAGTTCGAAGACAAATAGCTAAAAAACATATAAAACATGACTGTGCTTCAACATTTCGGAACAAAAAAATTATTAAAATGTCAAAGTCCCTTCAAAGTGTTGGAAACATGGGCGATGTTATCACAGATGATGTATCTAGAAAAATTAAATCGGAGTCACTTAGAAGATTCGATCGCGACAGTGACCCGCTAATTGATGTTATATTAATGCAAAAAGATAAAAATTGGCGATCATTTATTCAAAAAACTGCAAGTCCCCAAGAAATATATTTGTTCTCTAGTGAGCAGCTTATGATGACGCAATCTAAAAGAAAACTGTTCTTAAAGTATAGCCGAAACACGCTTTTTTTTGATGCTACAGGTGGAATCGTAAAAAAATTTGACAACGATTCAAAAAGAGTCTTCCTATACAGTATCATTTTGCATGTCAAAGACTCAAAAAAAAAAGGAACACTGATTCCTGTAGCAGAAGCTTTAATATGCAGGCACTTTGAAGACGACATCAGACGATTTCTTCTGGAAAATTACCATATTTTTCATACACAGTCAATGAAAAACCAAATTTTTCAAAATTATATATCTCCGATATCGGGACGAATCTGGACGTAGAACTTATAGTCCTGGAATCTACTAGCCCTAGGCTACTTCCAGTCTCCCGCTACCCCGATTCATGTCTTCTCGAAATACCTATTTTTTGGACTTGAAAATTACCATATTTTTCATACTCAGTCAATGAAAAACCAAATTTTTCAAAATTATATATCTCCGATATCGGGACGAATCTGGACGTAGAACTTATAGTCCTGGAATCTACTAGCCCTAGGCTACTTCCAGTCTCCCGCTACCCCGATTCATGTCTTCTCGAAATACCTATTTTTTGGACTTGAAAATTACCATATTTTTCATACACAGTCAATGAAAAACCAAATTTTTCAAAATTATATATCTCCGATATCGGGACGAATCTGGACGTAGAACTTATAGTCCTGGAATCTACTAGCCCTAGGCTACTTCCAGTCTCCCGCTACCCCGATTCATGTCTTCTCGAAATACCTATTTTTTGGACTTGAAAATTACCATATTTTTCATACACAGTCAATGAAAAACCAAATTTTTCAAAATTATATATCTCCGATATCGGGACGAATCTGGACGTAGAACTTATAGTCCTGGAATCTACTAGCCCTAGGCTACTTCCAGTCTCCCGCTACCCCGATTCATGTCTTCTCGAAATACCTATTTTTTGGACTTGAAAATTACCATATTTTTCATACTCAGTCAATGAAAAACCAAATTTTTCAAAATTATATATCTCCGATATCGGGACGAATCTGGACGTAGAACTTATAGTCCTGGAATCTACTAGCCCTAGGCTACTTCCAGTCTCCCGCTACCCCGATTCATGTCTTCTCGAAATACCTATTTTTTGGACTTGAAAATTACCATATTTTTCATACACAGTCAATGAAAAACCAAATTTTTCAAAATTATATATCTCCGATATCGGGACGAATCTGGACGTAGAACTTATAGTCCTGGAATCTACTAGCCCTAGGCTACTTCCAGTCTCCCGCTACCCCGATTCATGTCTTCTCGAAATACCTATTTTTTGGACTTGAAAATTACCATATTTTTCATACTCAGTCAATGAAAAACCAAATTTTTCAAAATTATATATTTCCGATATCGGGACGAATCTGGACGTAGAACTTATAGTCCTGGAATCTACTAGCCCTAGGCTACTTCCAGTCTCCCGCTATCCCGATTCATGTCTTCTCGAAATACCTATTTTTTGGACTTGAAAATTACCATATTTTTCATACTCAGTCAATGAAAAACCAAATTTTTCAAAATTATATATCTCCGATATCGGGACGAATCTGGACGTAGAACTTATAGTCCTGGAATCTACTAGCCCTAGGCTACTTCCAGTCTCCCGCTACCCCGATTCATGTCTTCTCGAAATACCTATTTTTTGGACTTGAAAATTACCATATTTTTCATACACAGTCAATGAAAAACCAAATTTTTCAAAATTATATATCTCCGATATCGGGACGAATCTGGACGTAGAACTTATAGTCCTGGAATCTACTAGCCCTAGGCTACTTCCAGTCTCCCGCTACCCCGATTCATGTCTTCTCGAAATACCTATTTTTTGGACTTGAAAATTACCATATTTTTCATACTCAGTCAATGAAAAACCAAATTTTTCAAAATTATATATCTCCGATATCGGGACGAATCTGGACGTAGAACTTATAGTCCTGGAATCTACTAGCCCTAGGCTACTTCCAGTCTCCCGCTACCCCGATTCATGTCTTCTCGAAATACCTATTTTTTGGACTTGAAAATTACCATATTTTTCATACACAGTCAATGAAAAACCAAATTTTTCAAAATTATATATCTCCGATATCGGGACGAATCTGGACGTAGAACTTATAGTCCTGGAATCTACTAGCCCTAGGCTACTTCCAGTCTCCCGCTACCCCGATTCATGTCTTCTCGAAATACCTATTTTTTGGACTTGAAAATTACCATATTTTTCATACTCAGTCAATGAAAAACCAAATTTTTCAAAATTATATATCTCCGATATCGGGACGAATCTGGACGTAGAACTTATAGTCCTGGAATCTACTAGCCCTAGGCTACTTCCAGTCTCCCGCTACCCCGATTCATGTCTTCTCGAAATACCTATTTTTTGGACTTGAAAATTACCATATTTTTCATACTCAGTCAATGAAAAACCAAATTTTTCAAAATTATATATCTCCGATATCGGGACGAATCTGGACGTAGAACTTATAGTCCTGGAATCTACTAGCCCTAGGCTACTTCCAGTCTCCCGCTACCCCGATTCATGTCTTCTCGAAATACCTATTTTTTGGACTTGAAAATTACCATATTTTTCATACTCAGTCAATGAAAAACCAAATTTTTCAAAATTATATATCTCCGATATCGGGACGAATCTGGACGTAGAACTTATAGTCCTGGAATCTACTAGCCCTAGGCTACTTCCAGTCTCCCGCTACCCCGATTCATGTCTTCTCGAAATACCTATTTTTTGGACTTGAAAATTACCATATTTTTCATACACAGTCAATGAAAAACCAAATTTTTCAAAATTATATATCTCCGATATCGGGACGAATCTGGACGTAGAACTTATTGTCCTGGAATCTACTAGCCCTAGGCTACTTCCAGTCTCCCGCTACCCCGATTCATGTCTTCTCGAAATACCTATTGGAAACATCTATATTTGACCCTTTTATAATGTGAACTTCTATGAAAATACTTTTTTAATGAAAAAAAATTATTTTTTTAATAAAAATTTCAGTTTGTTTTTTATTGAAAAAATGTTTTTGTTTTTAATTTTAATAACTAGATTGGTTTTTGTGTACAAAAAGAAAATTTGTTTGTTTTAGCAATTCGTTTAACAGCGTGTGGAACGTATTTAAAATAACTGTAGGACGTATTTAACTGACGAATTTATCTTCACACCCTTTCAATAACAATATTTTCACTTTTCCAATTTAAAAAATTATTCGCAATTTTCATTTTCCGACAAAGTCTTAAAAGAGATCTGGCAATTCTTGCATTCAATTATCTGACAACCGTGTGAACTGTCAATTTTTGTTGGCAGATGAGTTTATTGTCAGACAGTTGTCTGCCAACGAAATTGTATGGTTTTCGTACAAACGTCTGAACTAACAATTTTCTATTGGTGGCAATTTTTTTTGGCAGTACATTTTCAGCACATTGCCAAACCGTACATTATTGTAAGATCTGACCACCGTGTGTGCAAAGTTTAACTCATAATGTACTAAAACGATTTTTCTGGATTTCAATCCCAGATAATAGAAGAATAACTAGTAGCAATTTGACACTAATATTGTTCTATTCTTTTGAGTTGTTCAAAAGTCAGCGTAGCGTGTTTTCAACAGACGGACAGACATGTCTAAGCTGACTTAGAATTACTCAAGGACCCATAATATGTATACTTTATGGGGTCTTAGATGAATATTAAAAAAGTTTTGCACAGAATGACAAACTTAGTACACCCTGACTCAGCAGTAGTGGTGGAGGGTGTAAAAATCTTTGTAGAATACAAACAGCTGTTCAGTATGAAAAGCTTTTATATTTTTATTATAGGGGCTGGGCGCTTTAATCACCCCTATCGTGAATAATTTTTCCCTAGTAATTATTCCCCTTTTCCCATATTTGCGATCATGAAAAACTCCCATGAAAAAAAGGTAATTCAAATGAGAATAATAACGTGAAAAAATGTTCACGGGAAAAAATTCCCCTTATCGTGAAAAGTTTTTTCCCTCGTAATTTGTTCCCATTTCCCTTAGATTTTTTCACTTTATTTTTGCTAGGGAACAGAAGATGTATGTAAGTAGGGCTAGATCCGTTAATAAGGCACAAACCGATATGGTCAACAAAATGTAAAACAACAGGTCGATTACCTGTGGATTTGTGAAGCTTTCAAAGGCACAATTTTGGAAAAAATTTTACTACATAAAATTTAAAAAGTGCCAAAAACTAACGTTGTAATCAAACTATCCCTCCAATACTAAATATTTTGCTTAATTATTTTAACTTTTCTTTAAAATATATACGTGTATATTTTTGAACAAAAATTTCATTGATTTTAATTTTTTTTTTATTCTTTCTTCTTTTTTACATTCACTGGAACAGATAGCGTGAAAAATTTTTCACATGAGATTCACGATTGCTTTTTTCCCTTCGAGAGGAACGAAAATTTCATGGGAACAAAAATTCCACTTGTTATTCACGATAGGGGTGCATTTTTACCGTGATTTTAACTGATTAAAAAAAAATAAATTTTAGTGAGAAGAAAATAACATCAAATGTAATATTTCTTTAATGGTAAGACATTTTTATTCAGAGTCTGGCGGCAAATTATTCAACAACTGTACGCAAGTTCTGTATATGTATAGTGAGAACTTCCCGCATCGAAGAGATGCGACACAAAATATTCCATTGTTTCTCGAAAAGTGAGAAAAAAGTGTGTCTGTAACTCATGTCGAAAGCTATCAAAACAGATTACGTAGTTACGTTAAAAATGTTATAACATTGTACTCGAAGCTGATGTGACATTGCAGACGTGGAGAACGCCAGTAACAACACACGAATCAAAGAAACAAGAATGCGCAGGTGCGTTATTTTTGTGTGTGACGAAGAAATATACTTTGTGTATGTGCATTTGTGTGCGTCTTACATTTTTTAAAACAAACACTCATATTAATTCTATGATGACGTAGATGCGCAGTAGAAAATGTTTTTGTACGGCTTAGTGCGCAATCTTGATTTTTTGATTCATGAGTAACAACACGTATCGTTGACGGCGACCAAAATTTAATAAAATTGAAAATGTTTCTACGACGGCGGCGAAAATACAACCGTCGGCTATACGAAAAAAATGTAAGGTGCGACTTTAAGGTTTGTTTTTTTGCAAACGATCTTTGAAAACATTCGTATATTTTATAAAAATGTTAAAAGCAAAATAATAAAACAATAAAAATGTGCCAAGAACAAAATATTATTATTATTATTATTATTATTTTTTCTCGCCCCGTTTTTATTCTTTGGTTTATTTGACAGTTCAAAGCGGGAACTTTTCTCACAAAAATGTTACCGACACACTTTTTCTGTAAATTGGCGAATAATTTCCTTACGTGACAGCTAGGACTCGCCAAAAAAAGTAACACACACAGTTTAGTGAGAAAAACAGCAGTTTGTTTCAATTTATGGCATTTTTGTTTCATTTCACACATTTTAATCGAAAAGTTTCTCGACGCGAGAGTTACAGAACATGGGCACTGTTTGCTATTTTCATCAAGGATAGGGATAGTTAATACGAATGTACTTTTTTTTTCGTCTGTGTATAGTATCTAATGAGTTTTTACAACAAATATCAGTGAGTAATTCAAAACTTAAAGGAAAGCCCTTGAAATTTGAGATTTATGTATTTCTAACATTTTGCATTTTTTTAATTGAAATAAATAAAAAATAATAGTGAAAATTTATGAACAAAATTTAAATTTTCTATCTGTTTTTCTAGTTTTGCCTCTTTAAAAATACAACCCCGGTAAAATGAAAATTCTTATCGTTTAGAAAAATTTCAAAAAATAGTGAGAGCCATACGACTGTAAAATTTCTTTACGTATTTTTGGCATTTCATTACTAATTGTTTGCACACTATTATATATTTTGAATTTATTTAAGTTTTTGATATGTCGTACTACATATTATGTATTATATTATAAGAGGGCCGTTATCTATGTTCCATTGTATCTAATATATAAATTTACCTGTTGCTTAATGTTTTTAATACGTTGTGCGGAACATCATCATGTTGCTCAATTAAATAAATTTTTTTTTCCTAATTAGTTTTTAGGTTTTTCTTAAGTATATTTTTTTTTTTTTGTAAATATGATTATAATGATGATTAAAACAGTTTGAACACATGAAAAATCTAAAACATTTTTATTTCACGTTTTATTTCATTTATCATAATTTCAACACTTTCATTTTTATTCACTTTATTTTTTTGCATCGCATGCTTTTATTTTTTTTTTTTTTGTTTTGCATTTTAAAAATTTTAAATCAGGGATGGAAATTGGCATTTCTAGTTTTGAATCAACTTTGAAAACAAAATGTACTTTTTTAATTTTTTTTGAAACAACATCAATTTGTAAATTTCATTTCAGTATTAAGTTGGAGCGTTTTACATCAGAAGTTCTTATATGCTAAAATTTAAGGTCTTATTTATAAGAAATATGTATATTTGTTTGTGAAATATTTTTTATGAATAAGGGGTTTCAATATGTATGCTTTTAAAATGTATAACTGTTTATAATTAAAGTACACTTTCGATCTTAAAATATTCTGAAATTGAGCATTTTATTTTAAAAATAACTATTTCTTTTTGTATAAATTTAAAATTGTATCAAACAAGTCGCGAAAGTACCCCGGTACCAAAAAAGATCAAATTGTTTCATAAAAAAGCAACAATTGTACCACGATTTCCATTCCTTTAATAAAAATGTCTCTTTGAAAAAAAATCAAGGCATCTTTGTTGTTGTTTTCTTATGTGGAAAATTACGCACATACTCATACATACAAACTTATATACACAGTAGAGCAGAATTTAAAAAATATTGTATAAATAACAATTTCGTGATCGTTATAAAACTTTAAAAGCTACTTCATTAAAAAAGTACTTTTTTAAAGAAACGTTAGAAAACATTCTTATTATATGCATTGTTCAGTTGTTTGCGTGAGTGGAATGGTTGTGGCTTCTTTAGGGAGCACTAATTTAACCATAATATGGTTGCTTACATTTTCATTAAAAATTGTTTTGTTGGAGGGGTCGATATTTAAACATGTTTCTCTGGGTGTTTGCGTTTTTGCAGTGGTTGCTTAGGCCTTATCATAAGGAAACCTTACCCAAGGACCTAAGAAAATCTCAAGATAATATTAAAATAAAACTGCAGAGTGAATGTGAATTACAAACATTCAAGTCTTATTTGCAACGATATCAAAGCTTAGACAAAGCAACAAAAATAAATATTAAGTATTTTTCTTATATTCTTGACTATAATTGGTTGGCTATTCTGTCCGATTTGAAATGTAGTTGTTAAAGAAAAAACAAAAAACTGAACTGGCAAATCGACTTATTTGGCGAAAACAATAAAATATAACAATTTGTTTATTTTTGAATTTTCTTTACCCACAAAACAACTACAGATGTCTCTCTTGTATCTTAAACTTCCCGAACATTTCAAAAATAGTTTGCCGCGAAGTTTTTCTGAATAGAACACCAACTGGTGGACAATAAAACCTTAAGAAACAAACTCTATAAAACCCTTAAAAATTAACCATTTTTTCTTGTTGTTTGATAATCTTGTTAAATTTTGATTCCGTCCCACTGTGCATACACGCACTCAGCGTTGCCGTTGAGAATATTCAAAAGGGTCAACAAAAGGATATTAATCAAAAAACGGGTCACAAAAAGGGTATTTTTAATAAAGAAAGGAATCAAGTTTAAAAAAAAAAAAATTCAAAATTAGAATTTTTAAATTTGTAATGCTAGAAGATGGCCTAATTTTAATACTAAATAAACCTGACGTCTCAAAATTATTTTTACTAACTCAGTGTTGTTATCAAGAATAAAAATTGGAAATTAAGCACGAATAACAAAATCTTTTAAATTTTTACTAAACTTTATTTTTTTGTAATCTTTTAGTTTGTGTCCTAAACATACAGATATGACAAGATCGTCTTCGAAATTCACAAGGATCTAGAATATACGAACATACATCTTTCGTTATATGGAAGAGTAGCTTAAGTCGGCATACGACAAAATAGATTTATTTATTAGTCTTTTATATATAAAATTTTTTTATTTTCAATTACTTTAAGCCGCTATTAAAGTTGTTAATAATATCGTAATATACAGACTTAAAGCAAAAAATCCTCGAATACAACTTAAACAAAACTGAGGGTGTTCTCGAAACTACAATATTCGACATAAGCTACTTTTCTATATTGGAACGCTTTTTTTAGGTCTACAATTGCATTCCTTTTGAACTTTTACTTATTCCACTTTGAATTTTTTTGAAAACGTCTTTTGCAATGTATCATATATATTATTTCTAAAGCACTTTTTTTGTCGGTTGCAAATATCTCCCATACCACCGCATCAAATTTAATGAATGATATCTCATTTTAAAGCTTATTTCTAACACTAATGACAAAAAATAATTAGAAATTGAAAAATTTATATTTTCATTGATAAAAATTATATTTTATATAGAACTGCATGATAATACTGTTGTCATTATGATTATATGTTTTTGTTCAAATGTGGTAATACAGGGTCGCTTAATAGTAATGCAGTTCTATGTTACAAAAATGACAACTAACGGGTCATCTAGTTTTATAAAATATTTTACAAATCCAAATTTCCCTCCTATGCTAAATGCGAATAATTTGACATAATAATTTGTCGTAGAAAGCCGTCGTGAAATAAATTTAGAGAACGTATTTCTTATGTTCTCACACAGTTTTCCCATTTTAGTATATTTTCTGCTAGATTTAGCAGATTGAGTTGGGATATTGTATATATATTTTTTTTTTAAAGCTAACTGCTGCTTGTCAAAAAGCTGGATTTTAAGCATAATTTTACTTTTTAGAAAAGCAGAATTTTTTAGCAAACGCTGTTTTAAACAAACTTACTATGATTATTTTGAAACAATTTCATATTCAAAGTTTTACTACTTTTTCGTTTTCGAATTATTTATAATACTTTTTTTTTTTAAATGAAATTCTTAATATATATTAAAATTCCTTTTTATATAGCAGATTTTTAGCATAATATTTTTTATAAAAATTCAGCAGATTTTTAGGATATTTTTTTTTGTATAATTTTATCATATTTTTTGAAAGTTTTATATATTAAAAATTTTATGTTTTAACCCTTTGCGCCCGCTCTTGAACGCACTGTCAGAAAATTTTTTTTTTATAATTTCCTTAGTTTTTAGATCTAAATTAATTAAATTAAATTAATTGAAGGTTTCAGACTTTTTGAGTTTTCGGGTGACTAGATAATAGGAAGTTGCTTATAAGCAACTTTGGGCTGTTAAGGAAGTTTTGCACGTTATGAAAAATTAAGACAAACTTTTCTATTTTTTATTCATTCTTTAACCAACTCTGTATGTGCTTTGATAATTTTATTACGACTGTTTTTAATAAAACGATGATTAAAATCCAAGTTGCTTATAAGCAACTTTGGGGTCGAAAGGGTTAATCTAAGTAGATTTTTATTTTTTTTTTACGATTTAGCAGATTTTAGCATATTTTTTTTGAATATTCTTATCAATAAGTTATGGCAACACTGTTCTTACATTTAGATACTTATGCCCAATTTTTAGGATAGTATTTAAATCTATATTAAGTTAATTTTCATATAAACTTTAATCGTATTTAAATACAGATTGATTTTTTGAGTTTTATTTGAAAAGTCTTATTTAATTAAGAAAAAAGTAGCACTACTGGTAGCACTACTAAATACAAAAAAATAACATAAAAAAGTTTATTTATTTGCAAGGTGGTCTTAAAAAAAAAACAGCTGAATGTTGATGCTTTGCCTGTTGTTGTATTGTTGTCATATTGAGGCCACCTTGCTAAGTTATTCCAATAGAAAATTAAGTTAAATTTAAATGTACCACATCGGTGAATTAGGTTTTATTTAAGTGTTTAGTGAAGAAGAGAATTTTGTATTTCAGCCAATTTTAAAAATAAATGTGTTTTAATATCAATCCTGAAAATTGGTCATTATTCTCTTAACAATGCTACTTTTGGGATGGGAAAATTGAAACAATTGTACTTTTTTTTGGTACTTTTGCTAATTTTGTACAATTAAGAAATTTTTCCAGTTTTAGTAATTTCAGTAATATTTGCGAAGTTTTAGGAACAAAATTCCACTTTGAAAATTATTCTTTAAAATGGTTAAGTATATTTTGTCCAGAAAATATAATCAATGAAAAAACTAATAGCTTAGTGCCACTATTAGAAAAAATGTTTCCAAAAGAATAGTAACATTTTGATAACATTAATTATTTAGAGATCTTGCTGACATTGAAATATTAAAATCTAACAAAGGAATAGATGTTATGAACTCCACATTTATCAGCAAATGTGGAAAGAATCTTTTCTTACAATAATATTCACCCTTATCGTGGTTGGTGAATTTGAAAAACGCCTTCGACTGTTTCGTTATAGATTAAACGAAATAAGTTTACGTTCTCTTAAACGAAATAAGTTTACGTTCTCTTTTAAAGGCTGTTGGTACAAATTTAAAATTCTAAATGCCACCCCTGGCTAATGTACTTTCATTTAATTAATTAAATACATTTTATAAACAAAGAAAAATAAGAGCAAATGAAAAAAGAAATGAAACAGAGTTTGAAGTTACTGCCAACGTTTTAATTATGGGCTTTACGATTTTTGCATGAAGTTGAAGACTTAATTCTGTTTGAACGCTAATTCGTCCTCTTAGTAGTTATGTGGGAATGTGTAGAAATTACTTCTCAAATTTTTAAAAACTACTTAACATCAGCAGTTATTAATTAACTGATTTCGCATTATTAGCAACAACAATTATGCTTAGATAGATCCTAATTCTTACATATTTTAAAACGTGCATCTAGAAGCCTTCAAAGTATATGCTAGAAGGTAGACCTTGCGGCTGGGAGGCCTTCTGTCTGCAACAAAAGCCTTTTAGAAGGCCTCTTAACTAGTTCTTTTTCCCGCTGAGGACATTTTGACTTTTAAGGGTATCTGTAGAGTAATTTTGTAACTTTTTAACGACAAAAATTTGTCGTTAAGTAGTAAATTTTTACTTAAATTAACTTTACTTAAAATTTTCTACTTAACGACAAATTTTTGTCATTAAAAAGTTACACTACTGATGGTTATTTCGATTTGGTGAGTATTAAAACAAAAAAGTTTAACAATTAGTTCAATACATACTTTCGAATAACTTAAATTGGTTGACAAAGGCCTCCGACTCAATCTTGTATTTACCGGTTCTAAAAATCTTAAAACGTTCAGTCTCGTATCTTATATTTTTTTCTTTCTACAACTTTATGCCATAAGGGCAAATTAAAAAACAGAGTCATGAAAACTGGTTAAGAACTCAAAGGGGGTCAAATTTACACTTAAGGGTCACAACGGTAACGCTGCACGCACTACTTCAAACCAATGAGGAAGGGGAAACAAACCCGTTACCAACTAAATACAACTTTACTAATATTTTTGTGTGTATATGTATGTAATAGATGTTTTATGTATGAAACGAACCTCAACTCTTTAGGTACGTGATGGTTAGAGTAAATACATATTTTTGTATGAATAGTATGTGTGTACATATGTTTGTATGAATATAAAGTACGTTTCTGTTTTTTATTTAGTTATTATTTGCTGTTTTGATTTTTTTTATTACTTTTTTTTTATTTTTTTTTTACTCCATTTTTTCCAATGATCGTACGCAAATAATGTAATGCACAATGTGGAACACCAAACAACAAAAATAGCAGTTGCTGTTGCGTTTTATAGTATGTATCTAATGTATGTGTTTGGTTTTAAAAAGCACTCGTTTTATGTGTTTACAACAATTATTGTACTACACTAACGTTTTGTAACAACAAACGGGCGTGTTGTGCTTGTTGTAGTCCAACGAACAAACGTCAACGAATTTGTTAGATACTAAAACGTGAAAGCTTAAGCGTAGTAAAATTCACAATAAAAAAAATTTATAACAACCACAAAAAAATTAGCAACAACAATTAAGTAAATATTAAACGTAAGCGCGATGAAAGTCGTGTTGTTTTTTCTTTTGTTTTTCGTTTGTCAATATCACAATAAATGTTGTTGTTTCGATGATTTCTTTGTCTTTTTTCTATTAACCAGCTGTTAAAATATGTGAAAATATGAGAATAAAAATCGTAGAAAAAACACAAACACACACACACAAAGATAAACAATAATAAAATATCAAAACAAAATTTAAAGGCGCAACAGTAAAACGGATAAACACGTTAGCGGCGTAAAAAGAAACACAGCCGTTTGTTAGAGAACCCGATATATGACTAAAGTAGTCAAAAGTTTGGTTAACATCAAATACCATACCGTACCACTCTACTCTATTCTACTCAACTCTACACATACGAATGATATTTTTATATGCACGTATATACATATAAACATACCAGCGTTGCCACTTTCCGAATAATTATTGAAAACTGTATTGCTTGATAATTTTTAAACCATTCCATTTCCATAATTTTTGTGTAATTTTACTTATTACAAAAATTAAACCTGACCAAGCAAACTTTTGTTAAAATTTCCCACAACTTTCACTTACACAAAATTAAGCAGCTTTATGTTCTTTATAAGTTTTTCGAGCCCTAACCGCGAAAATAACGTAAACGACATCATTTTCAATTTAAATTTTTTTTATTAATGACTTTAGGGGCAACACTTGCATCACCTCCTAAAATGTCACACTAGGTACTGTTACGATTTGATAGCGAAAACCATTTTATCGTAAGCGACAAATTTCATACAAAATTAATATGAAATAATATAAAAAAACTCTCCTGTAAAATTTGATTTCTGGCGCTTACGTTATTTTCGCTCGTATTGTACGTAACTTTTTTGTACGATTATCCCAAAGAACTTATTAAATGTTTTTCGTAACGCAATACATCTCAAAATAACCAAAAAAATATCGTAAATAAAATTTAACTATATCCTGAGTCTTCTACTGCTATTTGAAGTTTAGAACATTTTTCGTAGTATGGGCAGACGGACTCCATGATCGTTTTTAAAAAGACGCTATCAATTAAGAAGTAATTTAATTCAATAAAGTACATATACTTTTTTTCAAATCGGTTCCTTAATGGCGTAGTTCTGGTGGAATAACCATAAAAATATAAACGAATTAATAAAACATTGACTTGACCCGAGAGTGTTTTCTAAAAGCCTCGCCCACGATAGAGAATTTATCGTTCCCTTAAATGGCCCACTAGCTATCGGATTGTCGGCTGGCAGGTTTTACGTTTCTTTTTTGTGAAATAAAACGCTTGTTTGAAAATAAAAATCGGCAAACATATACACTTAGTCATAAAAATACAACTCTGTGCTAAAAACAAAGTAGAATGCAAAACAAAGAAGTAAACAAAAAACAAACAAAGCAGTGAACAAAAAATATACAACAGAATTTTGTGAAAAATATCGTTTAATATTTTAACAAGAAGCCCCTTTCGACAAGCACAATACAAATGAATGATTTTGACATTTGTGGTCGCATAGTATTTCTTGGTGGGCCGCAAATTTGTACGAAAACTGTTCCGTTATCGTCCGCTTGCATTGTCGATCAACTTGTCGTGTTGAAAATTGACGTGAGCCAAGACAGCGTAGACGAAATAGCGTAGATTTTTGGGAATATAAAAACCGGAAAACCAAAATACCTAAATAATGGGATTTGCAGAATAAGAACAAAAAGTTAACTTCGAATTTAGGAATTTAAAAAGTGGAAGTAAAAATATATAATGGGTGGTATTATTGATTCCGCTCGGAAAGGAAAATTCGAAGGAAATAAATATCGATCGATGTGTAAATTGCAATTATTCATTCCTGCGGTACAAGCTTTCCGCAATAAATTTTTAGCATCCCTGTTTTAATAATTTCTGAGTTGATATAAGCTCTGTTTCTTTACTTTTTTGGGTAAATTTCGTGCAAATGGGAGCAAGCATAAATTTCTCTCATAAAGAGAAAAAAATAACACAAAAGTACGGGGAAAAAACACAATTTAAAGCACAAAATAAAAATGCAGTGTTTTGACAGTTTTTAAAACACAAACAAATTTGCGCCATTTTTGAAAATATTTATGTTGGCTGTAGAAATAAACTACTTTTAACAAAAATAAAACAAAACAAACACTTTTACAAGACCTAACATTTTGTATCCCTAATATTTCAGTACAAAAGTATCTATGTAAATACATTATTTTATTCCACAACACTTTTTCCAGAATTTGGATCATGAACTTCTTATCTTTGCTTTTTTTGTTTTGTTTATGTTTTACAACCGTTTGACAATTTACACAATTTGCACGAAGTCTAGGCTGTTTCGTGCAAGAAGAAGAAGAATTTTATTCTCTCAAACCCGCTCTCATTTTGCACAAATTTAAAGTACGGGAACCCGTTTCGTGCAAAGTAGAGTAAAAAAACAGAGCTATTGTGTCAGCTGTTGGTAAAAAGAACTTTTTAAACCAGGTGCAATTTTTGTGAGCAATAATTTTTTTATTAAACTAATTTCTGTAAAATATACAAATAATATAAATAAAAATCATTTTTTGTAAATAACAAAACTAAATGTTTTTTTTTTTAATATATCTTAGATTTTTATTCCTTTCGTTAGCTTCTCGTTGTAAAATTTGAACGTAAGCAAAATGGCGAAAAATATCTATATGGCGGTTTCAATAATATGGCAATACCGCAATGGTAGAGATGATACCGCAACAACGGAAGGATACCGCACAAACGGAATGAATAATTACAAATTTGGCTTCCGCACAAAAATTGCCTTCCGCACTTGAGGAACGGAATCAATAATACCACCCAATATTTTTAACAATAATACAAAAATAGTTAACACAAATTAAAAATACACTTTTTAGAACAAAAAGAGCGATGCGTGCAAAAAATCATACGGTCAGTTCCTGAGATATATGGGTTCATCCGAAATGGTCAGCAAAAAGCGTTGCGGATTTATCCCATGGAACACAGGCTTTTGCACGGTCGAAATCGTGAGCCAGGCTGCAAACTTTTTTTAATGCCGATAAAAAATAATTTCAATTTTTTTTATTGTGTGACTATTATTTTTGTAGAGTATTTGACAATTTTTTGGTCCACATCTACTTGACATATATATATTTGAGCATTTGAAATCACTGATGCAGCGCAGTGATGCATTTCCGAACCGGCCCGTAGTTGAGGTGCAGTGAGACTACTTGTGCTCCATTAGGACCATTTGCAGATCTTGACGCTCAACAGCTACCAACTGTAAGAGACGTCATTAAATTTCTTTTATTTGTCAAGAACGACCTGAAATAGAAGTATAATGGAAAGAATCCATTCAATTTATATATGTATATATGCGATTGTTTTTGAACACATCAACAATATTTGGACCAAAGCTTTCAATTCCAATCGTAACTAAGGAACGAGTTATTTAATTATTAAAATCCTATTTTTTAAAAAACCTTTATTTTAAAAGATACCAGAAAACCAAACTAAATGGTAGTTTTAAAAGCAAAGTGAAGCGTTTTTGAGAGTCATCTGAGGATCTTTTTGACGTTGCTCAGATAACGTTTAAACAACGTGATTTGTGTTGGATGTTACGGAATGCCGGTTGAAAGGGTGGTGTGATACTATATTTAGAGGGGTATTTGAGAAGACCGTTACTATGGTGTATTTGTATGCTAATGAGATAGCCCTTAATTTTTTTCTTAAATTGAGATGGTTCTATTTGGGACCTAGAGAATATTCCGGACCTATTTCATAGTTTTTTGGTTTCGAAAATAAAATGACGGTGTCTTTTTGTGCGGAGACAATTTGCATGACTTGCCAAAAAATATAGTCGATGACTAAGTATGGATCAAAAATATCTTTTTAAGATATCTGAAGCTGTATAAACTGGTTCTTGCAGTTCTCAGGTGACGTACTGTTCTGTTTTCGAAATAAATGCTTTTTTTGCGCAATCAAAAAAAAAATTCTTGTCAGTACCATTACGAAGAATAAGAATAATTTATCTTAGTTTAGGAAACCGATGAGTGGTCAGTGTTGTTTTTGATACATATTTTCAAATATTTGAGTCCAACAGATGTTTTCTAACTTGTATTCAAAAATTCCTGAAAAATCAGTAAAAAAAAACCCGGAATTAGTAAAAATATTATTCCCGGAAGCGTCGATACACCATTACTACCAACGCAATGTAAAAAAATTTCACAATAAAAACTTGTTTGTGTAATTTCATATGATTTTGAACATTTTTGGGCAAACTATCGTGTTAGTTACTTCTTTGTTCAGTGGTGGTAACACTGATACATACCCACTTATACATAAAAACAAATTTATATACATATGTTCAAACTCTATGACTCTCAACTAATCTCTCTCATCATTAACAGTATCTAGCAAAACACTAATAATCAAAGAATTATTGGTATATCGCCGCATAGGGGAATTTAAACCCATGAGGGGGACAGTGCTGTAGTAACAATTAAACATTTATTGTTAAATATTTTTTAAGTCATTTCCCTCCCTATCAGAGATTTGTAAAACCTTTTACTATTGTCAATATTTGTTGTTGTTTTTAACTGTAACATAAAAAGTAAATAATAGCAGAAAAAGTAGCTAGAAAGTGAAATCTGGCATAAAGATTTTTGTGTTGAATAAGATCGTGTCTCTTAAATATTTTACCAGTTTTTTTATATTTATTTTTTGTTTAAATAAATTTAGAAAAAAAAGACTTATCGAAATTTTTAGTTAATACTCTGCTTCTTTTTTAGTTAGATTCATAAAAGGTGATTTTTTAGCCCAATAGGGTTAGCTGTCAAGCGAACTGCGCTCACTTTTTGACATTTATGATCAGTATACTCTGGCCAATCATCATGAACTTGAAAAAAATCTACCTAATTATCCAATTTTAGACGACTTTGGGATTTTTTTAACGCACGGCTAATTTTTGGTTTAACGGGGAGTGTTAATAATTTATTTAATTGTTTAATAAATAAAGTTGGCGCATATGGAGTAATCCCAATCCAAAACAGATCCTACAGACTCCATTAAATCCAGAAAAATTAACTGTTTGGAGCGGTTAACACGCTGATAGCATCGTCGAACCTTATTTCTTTAAAAATGAGGAAAATTGGACTTCCAGAATGCGCTTCATCAAGATCAGCTGATTTGCCCATATTCCCGAAATCATTTTCAAATCTTAACGTCATGCATTTTTCCTCCGAATAAAAAATGTTTGGATTAAAATGTCTGAGTTGTTTTTCAAAAACATTAAAACAAAATCCCTTTACTATAATAATCAGTGAAACCTCTTTAAGGTCTGTAATTTTTGAAAATCAAGATAACTCTAGAAATGATGTTCTTAAAGCATATACAAAAAAGTAATCGTCTAATTGTTTTCATGTCACAATTTCAATTTTTGTGCTACGGAATAAATAAATTAATAAAAAAAAAAAAAAACAAATAAAAGTGCTATTTCGGCTGTGCTGAAGCTTTGATACCCTTCACCAAGAGTAAGAATATTTCAGGATTGGGCTTTATATCTTAAAACTATAACTAATATTAATAAAAACTGACCTCATAGGATTATAAATCGTTGCGGATTAAGGTATTATTCGTTTGGGTTTTATGCGTGCTAAAGCTGAATGTACACGACATGTTTTTTACATCTGACTTGTCAAATTTCCCACTGCAAAATACATACATGTCGTATGTTACCTTTATAACACTGCTTTTGTAAAAGTCAGATGCAAAGTCATCTGACAAAATTTCGATTAGAGCATGCTCTATTTTTTTCTGACACACCATCTGACATCAGCTGTGTCAGAAATCTATGCCGGGATGAAATCAGCAGCGGCGGTAAACTATTGACGGAATCATTAGCCGGCTGATGTAAATATCTTACAATAACGATATATGCATGATCATTTCACCATTGAATAGAAATTATGCACATATATATTTTTAAAAAAATGTTTTATTATAATATCCTAAACTGGAATCTACAAATTTAAAGAAGAACATTTTAAGACGGCTAAAGTCTTTTACGGCGTAAATAAAAATTTTTGTGGCGGCAGCACGCTACTTTTAAACCGAGAGCTACTTTGGTTTCTACAATAACTATGCGAAAAAAAAAAAACAGAGACAATGTCAGAAGCATATGACATGTACGTTTGTGACCGAATTTTATAAACCTTATGTAAAACGGCAGTTTTGACAGACATGCACAGTTACATGTTACTTGAAAAGATGACAAGACAGATGTTAAAAAGATGCCGTGTACATGCTCTTTAAAGTTTTTTTTCGAGAGTGGGCTTTATATGGGGCTTTTAGAAAATCTTTGCAAAATTTTGTTGTACGACAAGAATTTGTGCAAAATTAAATGAAAATCGGTGCCTTTCGTCGCCAATTTATATTAGTTTTGTAACAAATTGTAATTGATTTCGCCAACGAACTGATTGTATTGGACTTCAATCCCCAACAACTTAGGAGAACTGAAAACAATAAGACACCAAAATTATTTTTTTTTTTCGTATGAGTCTTTCGAAAGTGAGCATGTTTTTAACAGACGGACAAACAGACGCTAAATCGATCTCTGAGATGAATATTAGAAAAGCTTCACACGGAATTACAAACTTAAGGTGCTTTTACACGATCTGTATTTTGTAGTGACTTTGTTAGATGTAAAATCCATATGTAATTGCACATGATGTCCGTCAAAATTGACAAATACAGAATGTTTAAAATTTTTGCTTTCACACGTTCGTTTTTGGTTTCATCTGACATAACCTTAAATCGTTCATAACAGCAAATTATTTACATATTTATTTTTTTATTCACTTTTTATTTTATATTAGTTAATTAAAAATGTTGTTTTTTTAAAGAATGTGTGTAAATAAATAAATAAAAATTGATATATGCCGCCACAAACAACTGACTTGCAAAACAGCTGTTGTCAGATCAAAATAGAGCACGCTCTAATTGAGAAATTTTACACTGCTAATTCCATCTTACATTTACAGAAGCAACTTTTTTTATGCGTTTACACGACATGTATGATTTTGCAGTGGGAAATTTGACAAGTACACTGCTTAATACAGATCGTGTAAAAGCACCTTGAGTAAACCCTCCCCCATTCACCACGAGTGGTGGGGGGTATAAACAAAAATTAAAAAACAAATAGATCATTTCAATTTAGAACCAATTTTTATCATTAAAAAAAACTTTATTTTAAATCAATAAAGTTTTATGATAAGACTGATACTGCTCTATTTCTAAAAACACCAGATGTCATAGTTGTGGGTGCTAATTGTTCAATTTATTTTTCAGGTTGAACTTAAACTTACTTAATAGATATATAGGTTGTTTTTTTTAGCTGTATGAGAACTTAAAATTATATACAAGACAAAAAATGGTGTTGGAATGAATTTTTTTCATTATAATCTGGAAGATTAATTCATGGAATTTATTTTTTAAATATTATTTTCGGCATATGTCCACCGCGGCTACGAGCTACTCAGACCATTCGATCAGCCCAATTTTTGACCACTATTTTCAATAAATCTGGCCGTATGGCGTCACTGTTAGCTTGAATATTGACTTCCAATGCTTAAAGAATTGCTGGTTTACCGGCATTAACCAATGACTAAACATAGAACCATAAGAACAAATACAGAGGCGCTAAATTGCACAAACCTGGCGGCCAGTGAACAGGTCCATTTCTGCAAATAAAGTTGTCACCAAATTGATTTTGCAATAAATCGATTGCTAAGCGCGCTGAATGACAAGTTGCCGTCTTGTTGGAATCAAATTTCGTTGATGTTGCGCTGATTAATTTTTGGAAAAAAATTCAGTCAGCTTGGCTCGACAGTGATCGCCATTTACCTTAATGGCAGCTCCTTGCTAATTTCGATAAAGCGTCTAAACCGCACTAAACAGTATATTTGAATAGATTTAATGGTGATTCTTTAACGACTTGAGCTCCAAATACCTCAACTTTGTTTATTGACTTAGCCATTAAACTAGATATGCTTCGTCAAATAGACGAAGTTCCCTGCAAATAATATTGGACTACTTGTTCCATTTTGATCAAATGGACTACTTACAACATGATCCGTAGATTACCAACCAATTATAAAACCTAATTTGCTAGTAAATAACTACTTTATTGCTCGTTTATATTATTAAAGAAACAATAGAAATAACAAGATAAGACAATGAAAATTAGCAACAAATAGTAGAAGAACATAAGTTAAAATAAATATTTGTTTTACCTATTTAGGTATTTGTTTACACTACTTTTTTATTTATTTTTTTTTTTGCTAAAAACATATTGCGCTGTTAAAAAAAAGGTTTGTATGGGCAATTTTGGTGTGCGAGTAATTTAGCAAGTGCTTTTTAAGCTATGTTCACATTATGTGTATTTGTCATGTGGATTGTTACATGTTCACATGTTAAATTTGTACATATCGTCTGAATCCTCTCCAAATAATATCATTTGTTATTTCTTTGTGTGCAGTACATATGGCATTTTTGATTTAGAACGAGTTCTATTTTCAAGTGACAAAGCACCTGACATCAGCTGTTTTTATTTTATTAACAAAATTGTTTGGGGCGGCAAAAATTAATAAAAAATTTTAATAACTATAAATTATAATAGTAAATAAATAATACAAAAGATAACCAAGTAAGAGTGCTATTTTCGGCTTAACCGAATCTTATATACCCTTCACCATGATGAGATAAGAACAAAAAGTTATATACATAACGTTCTTTAGATAGGTATAAATAAATATTAATTGAGCCACGCCAAATTTTCATTTCGCCATGCCGAAGAATATAAAAAAACAAAAAATTTATATATGTACCTAAGCCCATTTCCTCTTTTGCCAAAGTTGATGTTTGAAATTCGTTTTATAATCTTAAAATAGTTTTTTAGAACATAAAAAAATTAAATAAAAAAATGAAAAAAAATTATTTTTGGGTTTCGAACTGGCAATATCATCAGTCTCAGGAGATAACTTAACAACTCGGCTACGAATGCTTTTACTGAAGAAGCGTTAAATTAAAATATACTGAGTCTATGAGTTTGTTTCCTTATTTGAGCGGCATATCATATACATGCATTAATGTGTATGTGTATGCGTAAAATTAAACACCCCTTCAAACGATCCTTCTCAGGGAATACGAATCGCTAACCATCGCCTACGGCGATGAATATGCGAGCGCACACAAGTAGCGGCAATCATCAGTGTTTTTTTTTATAACTTTCGATAGAATTTTTTTTTCTGGTTGTTTTGTAACGGGAAAATAAATATTTGGTTTCAAGGGCAATTAGGGCGATGTCCACGCGAATCGCGGTACGCGATGTTCACGCGAATCGCGATATGCGTGGTTGACACATGCGAACGTTTTCGCGATTCGCCAGAGGATCGCATTTAGCTTCCACGCGATGCATCGCAGCGATGTTAGACAACTTGCCGGCGATTCGCGGGCGATGATTCGGCGATGGAAATTGTTTGCAGGGGCATTACAAATAAAATCCACCACTTGTAGTGAAGGGTATAAAAAACAACAAAAAAAAAAAAAAAAAAAAAAAAAAAAAAAAAAAAAAAAAAAAAAACACACATTACCAACACTGTATTACCTTAGTTACTGTATGACTGTAGAAACCAAAATTGAATTGGTTTGTATGATATGTTTATGTCGTTTTGGTAATACAGTGTTGGTATGGTAATGTCACGTCTAATTGGACCTTTAAAGGAAAAAATTTGAGGCAGCCATTTGTGGACCGATCTTGCTGAATTTAATTAGCAAACAATTCCGGACCATATGTGACATAAATGTATAATAACCTGGCCCCATCATATATAGGGTCTTCGGAAAATCCATTTCAACGGACAGGCGGACATCGTTAAATCAACTTCGCTCCTCATAAGGACCCAGAATATATACTTTATAGGGTCTTACATCAATATTATAGAAATCACAAACGGAATGCCAAACTTATATATACCCTATTCACCATCTGTGGTGAAAAGTATAAAAATACACAAATTTATTTTTGAAAATGTATTTTTTTATTTTTAATAGGTTATGTCAATGTACGTTACATACCAACATGTGAACATGTAAATTATAAATAAACCTTATGTAAAACTCAAATTTTGACATACACATGTGGGTAGAAAAGTGACATTCTACATGACAAATAGACATAATGTGAACATAGCTTTACAGAAAGACAGAATTAAAGGACTTATGCTAAAATCTGGATTCAAACATTAAAATAAAAAAAATAAAATAAATTCATTTTATATAACATTTTTGATTTATAGCCAATTTACACTACATCAAAATCTAGTACTTACGAGATTTCGAGCCAAATCTAGTGGTTTTTGACTAGATTTCCTATACAAAACAAAATCTAGTTCATGACTAGATTTCAACAAAATCTACTCAAAATCTAGTACAGTTGTTTTCGGTTAATTGAGCCCCGCTAAATTGAGTTTCACGTTTTATTGCACTAAAAACCATGGAACGAAATCATTCAGTATAACAGTCTATGTAAAAATACCCGTTTAGTTGAGTTCCGTTTAATTGCGTCACCCGCTTAATTATTTCGCAAAATAAGACCACATTGCGAAAAACAAGAGCAAATGTTTCGGTTAAGTGTTTCCCTCTACTTAATGTGTTTTTGCTCCACAAAAATCAAGAAAGTCTTGTTTCATGATTCAGTTTTATAAAAAAATGTTATATAAAATAAATAAAGAAATGAGTTACATTTTCTATCTACACATGGGTGTTTCGCTTTATTGCACATCTTGCTCAATTAAGCGATTTTCGTTTTAATTGCGTCGGCGACTCAATTAACCGAGTACTGCTTAATTGAGTTCCCTTTTAATTGCGTCAACAGTCGTGCATTTTTAGAAACTCAATTAAGCGGAAATAACTGTAGTATGTACTTAGTGGTGCAACAATGCTATATGGAGCACTAAAAAATACTTCCCTGCACAAGAAAAAAATTGACATTTTAATAAAAACAAAAACTGTTAAAATAATATTAAAAAAATTTGAGAAAATTGTAGAAAAATAAAAAAGACAAATAATATTGGTAAAAAAGGTGATGTGGATTATAAATAAAAGGTAATACAAATTTTTTAATGTAGAGCTAATTACCTATAAAATGAATACCCCCCCGTTCCGTAATCTTTTTTGGTTCGGTCGGAATTTAAAAAAATACCTCCCAGATACACTAGCGGGAATTAAAATAATTTTTTAAAAATAGAAAAATTTATATTTCATAAATTTTCTTTCAAGATTACGAATGTAGAGCTAATTACCTATAATTTGAATACCCTCCCGTTCCGTAATCTTTTTTGGTTCGGTCGGAATTTAAAAAAATCCCTCCCAGATACACTAGCAGAAATTTAAATAATTTTTTAAAAATAGAAAAATTTATATTTCATACATTTTCTTTCAAGATTACGAATGTAGAGCTAATTACCTATAAAATGAATACCCTCCCGTTCCGTAATCTTTTTTGGTTCGGTCGGAATTTAAAAAAATACCTCCCAGATACACTAGCGGAAATTAAAATAATTTTTTAAAAATAGAAAAATTTATATTTCATTAATTTTCTTTCAAGATTACGAATGTAGAGCTAATTACCTATAAAATGAATACCCTCCCGTTCCGTAATCTTTTTTGGTTCGGTCGGAATTTAAAAAAATCCCTCCCAGATACACTAGCAGAAATTTAAATAATTTTTTAAAAATAGAAAAATTTATATTTCATAAATTTTCTTTCAAGATTACGAATGTAGAGCTAATTACGTATAATTTGAAAACCCTCCCGTTCCGTAATCTTTTTTGGTTCGGTCGGAATTTAAAAAAATCCCTCCCAGATACACTAGCAGAAATTTAAATAATTTTTTAAAAATAGAAAAATTTATATTTCATAAATTTTCTTTCAAGATTACGAATGTAGAGCTAATTACCTATAAAATGAATACCCTCCCGTTCCTTAATCTTTTTTGGTTCGGTCGGAATTTAAAAAAATCCCTCCCAGATACACTAGCAGAAATTTAAATAATTTTTTAAAAATAGAAAAATTTATATTTCATAAATTTTCTTTCAAGATTACGAATGTAGAGCTAATTACCTATAAAATGAATACCCTCCCGTTCCGTAATCTTTTTTGGTTCGGTCGGAATTTAAAAAAATACCTCCCAGATACACTAGCGGAAATTAAAATAATTTTTTAAAAATAGAAAAATTTATATTTCATAAATTTTCTTTCAAGATTACGAGTGTAGAGCTAATTACCTATAAAATGAATACCCTCCCGTTCCGTAATCTTCTTTGGTTCGGTCGGAATTTAAAAAAATCCCTCCCAGATACACTAGCAGAAATTTAAATAATTTTTTAAAAATAGAAAAATTTATATTTCATAAATTTTCTTTCAAGATTACGAATGTAGAGCTAATTACCTATAATTTAAATACCCTCCCGTTCCGTAATCTTTTTTGGTTCGGTCGGAATTTAAAAAAATCCCTCCCAGATACACTAGCAGAAATTTAAATAATTTTTTAAAAATAGAAAAATTTATATTTCATAAATTTTCTTTCAAGATTACGAATGTAGAGCTAATTACCTATAAAATGAATACCCTCCCGTTCCGTAATCTTTTTTGGTTCGGTCGGAATTTAAAAAAATACCTCCCAGATACACTAGCGGAAATTAAAATAATTTTTTAAAAATAGAAAAATTTATATTTCATAAATTTTCTTTCAAGATTACGAATGTAGAGCTAATTACCTATAAAATGAATACCCTCCCGTTCCGTAATCTTTTTTGGTTCGGTCGGAATTTAAAAAAATCCCTCCCAGATACACTAGCAGAAATTTAAATAATTTTTTAAAAATAGAAAAATTTATATTTCATAAATTTTCTTTCAAGATTACGAATGTAGAGCTAATTACCTATAATTTGAATACCCTCCCGTTCCGTAATCTTTTTTGGTTCGGTCGGAATTTAAAAAAATCCCTCCCAGATACACTAGCAGAAATTTAAATAATTTTTTAAAAATAGAAAAATTTATATTTCATAAATTTTCTTTCAAGATTACGAATGTAGAGCTAATTACCTATAAAATGAATACCCTCCCGTTCCGTAATCTTTTTTGGTTCGGTCGGAATTTTAAAAAATACCTCCCAGATACACTAGCGGAAATTAAAATAATTTTTTAAAAATAGAAAAATTTATATTTCATAAATTTTCTTTCAAGATTACGAATGTAGAGCTAATTACCTATAATTTGAATACCCTCCCGTTCCGTAATCTTTTTTGGTTCGGTCGGAATTTAAAAAAATCCCTCCCAGATACACTAGCAGAAATTTAAATAAATTTTTAAAAATAGAAAAATTTATATTTCATAAATTTTCTTTCAAGATTACGAATGTAGAGCTAATTACCTATAATTTGAATACCCTCCCGTTCCGTAATCTTTTTTGGTTCGGTCGGAATTTAAAAAAATCCCTCCCAGATACACTAGTAGAAATTTAAATAATTTTTTAAAAATAGAAAAATTTATATTTCATAAATTTTCTTTCAAGATTACGAATGTAGAGCTAATTACCTATAAAATGAATACCCTCCCGTTCCGTAATCTTTTTTGGTTCGGTCGGAATTTAAAAAAATACCTCCCAGATACACTAGCGGAAATTAAAATAATTTTTTAAAAATAGAAAAATTTATATTTCATAAATTTTCTTTCAAGATTACGAATGTAGAGCTAATTACCTATAAAATGAATACCCTCCCGTTCCGTAATCTTTTTTGGTTCGGTCGGAATTTAAAAAAATCCCTCCCAGATACACTAGTAGAAATTTAAATAATTTTTTAAAAATAGAAAAATTTATATTTCATAAATTTTCTTTCAAGATTACGAATGTAGAGCTAATTACCTATAAAATGAATACCCTCCCGTTCCGTAATCTTTTTTGGTTCGGTCGGAATTTAAAAAAATACCTCCCAGATACACTAGCGGAAATTAAAATAATTTTTTAAAAATAGAAAAATTTATATTTCATAAATTTTCTTTCAAGATTACGAATGTAGAGCTAATTACCTATAAAATGAATACCCTCCCGTTCCGTAATCTTTTTTGGTTCGGTCGGAATTTAAAAAAATACCTCCCAGATACACTAGCGGAAATTAAAATAATTTTTTAAAAATAGAAAAATTTATATTTCATAAATTTTCTTTCAAGATTACGAATGTAGAGCTAATTACCTATAATTTGAATACCCTCCCGTTCCGTAATCTTTTTTGGTTCGGTCACAATTTAAAAAAATGTCTCCCGGATACACCGGTCAAAATTAAAAAAAAAATTAATAAAAACGTAGCTGAGCTATGTTTTTATCCGCTACGCGTAGCTCAGCTATGTTTTTAATTAAAAAATTTAAAAAAAAATTAATAAAAACGTAGCTGAGCTATGTTTTTATCCGCTACGCGTAGCTCAGCTATGTTTTTAATAACGTAACGTTTTACGTCATAAAACATATGGGGGATTTCATGTCAAGTGACCCAATTTTGAAATCGATGTCTTCCGATTTGGATGAAATTTGCACCAAGGTTAGTCCTATTGGATAGTAGTTTAGACACAAATTTTCAACAAGATCGGTCTAAAAGTTTCTGAGTTAGTGGGGGTCAAAATTTGACATTTTGGCCAAAATGTCAAATTTTGACCCCCACTAACTCAGAAACTTTTAGACCGATCTTGTTGAAATAAAAAATTTTAATAACTATAAATTATAATAGTAAATAAATAATACAAAAGATAACCAAGTAAGAGTGCTATTTTCGGCTTAACCGAATCTTATATACCCTTCACCATGATGAGATAAGAACAAAAAGTTATATACATAACGTTCTTTAGATAGGTATAAATAAATATTAATTGAGCCACGCCAAATTTTCATTTCGCCATGCCGAAGAATATAAAAAAACAAAAAATTTATATATGTACCTAAGCCCATTTCCTCTTTTGCCAAAGTTGATGTTTGAAATTCGTTTTATAATCTTAAAATAGTTTTTTAGAACATAAAAAAATTAAATAAAAAAATGAAAAAAAATTATTTTTGGGTTTCGAACTGGCAATATCATCAGTCTCAGGAGATAACTTAACAACTCGGCTACGAATGCTTTTACTGAAGAAGCGTTAAATTAAAATATACTGAGTCTATGAGTTTGTTTCCTTATTTGAGCGGCATATCATATACATGCATTAATGTGTATGTGTATGCGTAAAATTAAACACCCCTTCAAACGATCCTTCTCAGGGAATACGAATCGCTAACCATCGCCTACGGCGATGAATATGCGAGCGCACACAAGTAGCGGCAATCATCAGTGTTTTTTTTTATAACTTTCGATAGAATTTTTTTTTCTGGTTGTTTTGTAACGGGAAAATAAATATTTGGTTTCAAGGGCAATTAGGGCGATGTCCACGCGAATCGCGGTACGCGATGTTCACGCGAATCGCGATATGCGTGGTTGACACATGCGAACGTTTTCGCGATTCGCCAGAGGATCGCATTTAGCTTCCACGCGATGCATCGCAGCGATGTTAGACAACTTGCCGGCGATTCGCGGGCGATGATTCGGCGATGGAAATTGTTTGCAGGGGCATTACAAATAAAATCCACCACTTGTAGTGAAGGGTATAAAAAACAAAAAAAAAAAAAAAAAAAAAAAAAAAAAAAAAAAAAAAAAAAAAACACACATTACCAACACTGTATTACCTTAGTTACTGTATGACTGTAGAAACCAAAATTGAATTGGTTTGTATGATATGTTTATGTCGTTTTGGTAATACAGTGTTGGTATGGTAATGTCACGTCTAATTGGACCTTTAAAGGAAAAAATTTGAGGCAGCCATTTGTGGACCGATCTTGCTGAATTTAATTAGCAAACAATTCCGGACCATATGTGACATAAATGTATAATAACCTGGCCCCATCATATATAGGGTCTTCGGAAAATCCATTTCAACGGACAGGCGGACATCGTTAAATCAACTTCGCTCCTCATAAGGACCCAGAATATATACTTTATAGGGTCTTACATCAATATTATAGAAATCACAAACGGAATGCCAAACTTATATATACCCTATTCACCATCTGTGGTGAAGGGTATAAAAATACACAAATTTATTTTTGAAAATGTATTTTTTTATTTTTAATAGGTTATGTCAATGTACGTTACATACCAACATGTGAACATGTAAATTATAAATAAACCTTATGTAAAACTCAAATTTTGACATACACATGTGGGTAGAAAAGTGACATTCTACATGACAAATAGACATAATGTGAACATAGCTTTACAGAAAGACAGAATTAAAGGACTTATGCTAAAATCTGGATTCAAACATTAAAATAAAAAAAATAAAATAAATTCATTTTATATAACATTTTTGATTTATAGCCAATTTACACTACATCAAAATCTAGTACTTACGAGATTTCGAGCCAAATCTAGTGGTTTTTGACTAGATTTCCTATACAAAACAAAATCTAGTTCATGACTAGATTTCAACAAAATCTACTCAAAATCTAGTACAGTTGTTTTCGGTTAATTGAGCCCCGCTAAATTGAGTTTCACGTTTTATTGCACTAAAAACCATGGAACGAAATCATTCAGTATAACAGTCTATGTAAAAATACCCGTTTAGTTGAGTTCCGTTTAATTGCGTCACCCGCTTAATTATTTCGCAAAATAAGACCACATTGCGAAAAACAAGAGCAAATGTTTCGGTTAAGTGTTTCCCTCTACTTAATGTGTTTTTGCTCCACAAAAATCAAGAAAGTCTTGTTTCATGATTCAGTTTTATAAAAAAATGTTATATAAAATAAATAAAGAAATGAGTTACATTTTCTATCTACACATGGGTGTTTCGCTTTATTGCACATCTTGCTCAATTAAGCGATTTTCGTTTTAATTGCGTCGGCGACTCAATTAACCGAGTACTGCTTAATTGAGTTCCCTTTTAATTGCGTCAACAGTCGTGCATTTTTAGAAACTCAATTAAGCGGAAATAACTGTAGTATGTACTTAGTGGTGCAACAATGCTATATGGAGCACTAAAAAATACTTCCCTGCACAAGAAAAAAATTGACATTTTAATAAAAACAAAAACTGTTAAAATAATATTAAAAAAATTTGAGAAAATTGTAGAAAAATAAAAAAGACAAATAATATTGGTAAAAAAGGTGATGTGGATTATAAATAAAAGGTAATACAAATTTTTTAATGTAGAGCTAATTACCTATAAAATGAATACCCCCCCGTTCCGTAATCTTTTTTGGTTCGGTCGGAATTTAAAAAAATACCTCCCAGATACACTAGCGGGAATTAAAATAATTTTTTAAAAATAGAAAAATTTATATTTCATAAATTTTCTTTCAAGATTACGAATGTAGAGCTAATTACCTATAATTTGAATACCCTCCCGTTCCGTAATCTTTTTTGGTTCGGTCGGAATTTAAAAAAATCCCTCCCAGATACACTAGCAGAAATTTAAATAATTTTTTAAAAATAGAAAAATTTATATTTCATACATTTTCTTTCAAGATTACGAATGTAGAGCTAATTACCTATAAAATGAATACCCTCCCGTTCCGTAATCTTTTTTGGTTCGGTCGGAATTTAAAAAAATACCTCCCAGATACACTAGCGGAAATTAAAATAATTTTTTAAAAATAGAAAAATTTATATTTCATTAATTTTCTTTCAAGATTACGAATGTAGAGCTAATTACCTATAAAATGAATACCCTCCCGTTCCGTAATCTTTTTTGGTTCGGTCGGAATTTAAAAAAATCCCTCCCAGATACACTAGCAGAAATTTAAATAATTTTTTAAAAATAGAAAAATTTATATTTCATAAATTTTCTTTCAAGATTACGAATGTAGAGCTAATTACGTATAATTTGAAAACCCTCCCGTTCCGTAATCTTTTTTGGTTCGGTCGGAATTTAAAAAAATCCCTCCCAGATACACTAGCAGAAATTTAAATAATTTTTTAAAAATAGAAAAATTTATATTTCATAAATTTTCTTTCAAGATTACGAATGTAGAGCTAATTACCTATAAAATGAATACCCTCCCGTTCCTTAATCTTTTTTGGTTCGGTCGGAATTTAAAAAAATCCCTCCCAGATACACTAGCAGAAATTTAAATAATTTTTTAAAAATAGAAAAATTTATATTTCATAAATTTTCTTTCAAGATTACGAATGTAGAGCTAATTACCTATAAAATGAATACCCTCCCGTTCCGTAATCTTTTTTGGTTCGGTCGGAATTTAAAAAAATACCTCCCAGATACACTAGCGGAAATTAAAATAATTTTTTAAAAATAGAAAAATTTATATTTCATAAATTTTCTTTCAAGATTACGAGTGTAGAGCTAATTACCTATAAAATGAATACCCTCCCGTTCCGTAATCTTCTTTGGTTCGGTCGGAATTTAAAAAAATCCCTCCCAGATACACTAGCAGAAATTTAAATAATTTTTTAAAAATAGAAAAATTTATATTTCATAAATTTTCTTTCAAGATTACGAATGTAGAGCTAATTACCTATAATTTAAATACCCTCCCGTTCCGTAATCTTTTTTGGTTCGGTCGGAATTTAAAAAAATCCCTCCCAGATACACTAGCAGAAATTTAAATAATTTTTTAAAAATAGAAAAATTTATATTTCATAAATTTTCTTTCAAGATTACGAATGTAGAGCTAATTACCTATAAAATGAATACCCTCCCGTTCCGTAATCTTTTTTGGTTCGGTCGGAATTTAAAAAAATACCTCCCAGATACACTAGCGGAAATTAAAATAATTTTTTAAAAATAGAAAAATTTATATTTCATAAATTTTCTTTCAAGATTACGAATGTAGAGCTAATTACCTATAAAATGAATACCCTCCCGTTCCGTAATCTTTTTTGGTTCGGTCGGAATTTAAAAAAATCCCTCCCAGATACACTAGCAGAAATTTAAATAATTTTTTAAAAATAGAAAAATTTATATTTCATAAATTTTCTTTCAAGATTACGAATGTAGAGCTAATTACCTATAATTTGAATACCCTCCCGTTCCGTAATCTTTTTTGGTTCGGTCGGAATTTAAAAAAATCCCTCCCAGATACACTAGCAGAAATTTAAATAATTTTTTAAAAATAGAAAAATTTATATTTCATAAATTTTCTTTCAAGATTACGAATGTAGAGCTAATTACCTATAAAATGAATACCCTCCCGTTCCGTAATCTTTTTTGGTTCGGTCGGAATTTTAAAAAATACCTCCCAGATACACTAGCGGAAATTAAAATAATTTTTTAAAAATAGAAAAATTTATATTTCATAAATTTTCTTTCAAGATTACGAATGTAGAGCTAATTACCTATAATTTGAATACCCTCCCGTTCCGTAATCTTTTTTGGTTCGGTCGGAATTTAAAAAAATCCCTCCCAGATACACTAGCAGAAATTTAAATAAATTTTTAAAAATAGAAAAATTTATATTTCATAAATTTTCTTTCAAGATTACGAATGTAGAGCTAATTACCTATAATTTGAATACCCTCCCGTTCCGTAATCTTTTTTGGTTCGGTCGGAATTTAAAAAAATCCCTCCCAGATACACTAGTAGAAATTTAAATAATTTTTTAAAAATAGAAAAATTTATATTTCATAAATTTTCTTTCAAGATTACGAATGTAGAGCTAATTACCTATAAAATGAATACCCTCCCGTTCCGTAATCTTTTTTGGTTCGGTCGGAATTTAAAAAAATACCTCCCAGATACACTAGCGGAAATTAAAATAATTTTTTAAAAATAGAAAAATTTATATTTCATAAATTTTCTTTCAAGATTACGAATGTAGAGCTAATTACCTATAAAATGAATACCCTCCCGTTCCGTAATCTTTTTTGGTTCGGTCGGAATTTAAAAAAATCCCTCCCAGATACACTAGTAGAAATTTAAATAATTTTTTAAAAATAGAAAAATTTATATTTCATAAATTTTCTTTCAAGATTACGAATGTAGAGCTAATTACCTATAAAATGAATACCCTCCCGTTCCGTAATCTTTTTTGGTTCGGTCGGAATTTAAAAAAATACCTCCCAGATACACTAGCGGAAATTAAAATAATTTTTTAAAAATAGAAAAATTTATATTTCATAAATTTTCTTTCAAGATTACGAATGTAGAGCTAATTACCTATAAAATGAATACCCTCCCGTTCCGTAATCTTTTTTGGTTCGGTCGGAATTTAAAAAAATACCTCCCAGATACACTAGCGGAAATTAAAATAATTTTTTAAAAATAGAAAAATTTATATTTCATAAATTTTCTTTCAAGATTACGAATGTAGAGCTAATTACCTATAATTTGAATACCCTCCCGTTCCGTAATCTTTTTTGGTTCGGTCACAATTTAAAAAAATGTCTCCCGGATACACCGGTCAAAATTAAAAAAAAAATTAATAAAAACGTAGCTGAGCTATGTTTTTATCCGCTACGCGTAGCTCAGCTATGTTTTTAATTAAAAAATTTAAAAAAAAATTAATAAAAACGTAGCTGAGCTATGTTTTTATCCGCTACGCGTAGCTCAGCTATGTTTTTAATAACGTAACGTTTTACGTCATAAAACATATGGGGGATTTCATGTCAAGTGACCCAATTTTGAAATCGATGTCTTCCGATTTGGATGAAATTTGCACCAAGGTTAGTCCTATTGGATAGTAGTTTAGACACAAATTTTCAACAAGATCGGTCTAAAAGTTTCTGAGTTAGTGGGGGTCAAAATTTGACATTTTGGCCATACAGGTGTTCTTTCTTATCCATGTAACTTATTACCTATTGGTGTTAGCAAAATTTGTCCCAAGTAGCTTCGATAGCTATTTGATCCATCTTTTGAAAAAAATTTTTTTTGTTTTTTTTAAAAATTTTTTTTATTTTTTTTTTTTTAAATTTAAACCTTTTTTTTATTTTTTTTTTAGCGGGAATGTTTTTTTTTTTTTTTTTTTTGTTCAAAAGAAAGCTTGTGTCTTTTCCTTTAAGGTAGTTTTGGTCCCTTTTTGGGATGCGAGCGGCTTATGTATAAAAAAAAATAATTTCTAACTCTAGACAAGGGTTTTTCAATTTTTAGCATATGCAGTGTTCTTTCTCATCCATTTTACTTATTACCTATTAGTGTTAGCAGAATTTGTCCCAAGTAGCTTCGATAGCTATTTGATCAATATTCTGAAATTTTTTTTTTTGTTTTTTTAAAACTTTTTTTTTTAAATTTAAAATTTTTTTTTTAAATGTAAATTTTTTTTTTTATATTTTTTTTTATCCGGAATGTTTTTTTTTTTTTGTTTTGTTCAAAAGAAAGTTTATGTCTTACCCTTTAAGGTAGTTTTGGTCGCTTTTTGGGATGCGAGTGGCTTATGTATAAAAAAAATTATTTCTAACTCTAGACGAGGGTTTTTAAATTTTTAGCATATGCACTATTTTGAATTTTTTCCTATTTGTGTTTAAGTGTTTCTAAAGCCTTAAAAATAAAACGTTTGCAAAGAAACTAGACAAATTAACCTTTCCGACGGTATGTTACAAACCCAATTATTATTTTATACCTTCGATACTATAATGCCCACAATATGTTAATCCCAGGAATAAAATCACTTTTTTTCTGTAGAAATGTTGACAAATTAAATTCTTTTTATTAATTTGTAATAATAATTAAATTAATATATAATTATAATAATAATAATTTCTAATAATAATAATAAAAAGATAAAGATAAATAATTTAATAAAATTTATGTAGGAAAAATTAAAAAAAGAATTATTTGTCAACATTTCTACAGAAAAAAGTGATTTTATTCCTGGGATTAACATATTGTGGGCATTATAGTATCGAAGGTATAAAATAATAATTGGGTTTGTAACATACCGTCGGAAAGGTTAATTTGTCTAGTTTCTTTGCAAACGTTTTATTTTTAAGGCTTTAGAAACACTTAAACACAAATAGGAAAAAATTCAAAATAGTGCATATGCTAAAAATTTAAAAACCCTCGTCTAGAGTTAGAAATAATTTTTTTTATACATAAGCCACTCGCATCCCAAAAAAGCGACCAAAACTACCTTAAAGGGTAAGACATAAGCTTTCTTTTGAACAAAAAAAAAAAAAAAAAAACATTCCGGATAAAAAAAAATATAAAAAAAAAATTTACATTTAAAAAAAAAAATTTTAAATTTAAAAAATAAAGTTTTAAAAAAACAAAAAAAAAATTTTTCAGAATATTGATCAAATAGCTATCGAAGCTACTTGGGACAAATTCTGCTAACACTAATAGGTAATAAGTAAAATGGATGAGAAAGAACACTGCATATGCTAAAAATTGAAAAACCCTTGTCTAGAGTTAGAAATTATTTTTTTTTATACATAAGCCGCTCGCATCCCAAAAAGGGACCAAAACTACCTTAAAGGAAAAGACACAAGCTTTCTTTTGAACAAAAAAAAAAAAAAAAAAAACATTCCCGCTAAAAAAAAAAATAAAAAAAAGTTTTAAATTTAAAAAAAAAAATAAAAAAAATTTTTAAAAAAAACAAAAAAAATTTTTTTCAAAAGATGGATCAAATAGCTATCGAAGCTACTTGGGACAAATTTTGCTAACACCAATAGGTAATAAGTTACATGGATAAGAAAGAACACCTGTATGGCCAAAATGTCAAATTTTGACCCCCACTAACTCAGAAACTTTTAGACCGATCTTGTTGAAAATTTGTGTCTAAACTACTATCCAATAGGACTAACCTTGGTGCAAATTTCATCCAAATCGGAAGACATCGATTTCAAAATTGGGTCACTTGACATGAAATCCCCCATATTTAACTCGGCGTATTTATCTTCACCCACTTTATTTTATTTTGGTTGTAGTAACACATAGACACCTAGCCGGACGGGTGGATTTCTTCAAAAGTTTACAGGAGAGGGAAAAAACGTTATAAAATTGGAACTATTTCGTTTTTCTAAACACAGCTTATGTTATGTCACTAAGGTTATTTGGAATTGTAAAAATCTGAAACCAAATAACCTATCAGCAGTACTACTAAGTAGGTATGAACGAATAACAATTTCTTTATACATATGAATATTATATACATTAAATAATAGCAGTTATAGTTTCTTTTACTGGTTTAAGTAAAAAAAGTACTTAATGTTTGTTTTAATTTCACTATGCAACAAAATAATCTTTTATCGTGATTTGTGATGATTTATTTTTCTCTTTTTTTAGTGCGTAATGGTCCTCAGGTACAAAACCTTTGTCATTTGTAATATTACCTGTTTTAAATTTTGCACACATATGCGTTATGATATACAGTAGTTCCCGCTTAAGTGCGGATCAAAAAATATTCAGTTTTCTACGCATTTAAACCGATAACCCGGATAAATGCGCAATCAACGCATTTAACCTCGCTTAAAAAACTTAATATTCATTTAAAAGTACTTTTTTAGTTATAAGTAGAGTTTTTTTTTTCCCGGACTTTTTCGATTCCCGGGAAAGCGGGAAATATTTTTAAATTTCCCGGGATCCCGGGATCCCGCTCCATATAAATAATACAAAGTAAATTTTGTTATTAATTAATGAAAAAAACTTTAATAAAATAACGTATGGGGACTTGTTTACAAAGAAAGTAAAAGAAATGGTTCAATACTAAAAAAATTAATTGAAGATTGATATAGGAACTTGAATTATTATCACCTTACGCCTTTATTCCCTATTATTATGCTTTCATTCAGTATTATTATGCTCTGGATACAAAATAAAAAGATAACATAAACATAACAATTTAATTCATAAAACAATAATAAAAACAAAATAAAAATTAAGGTACTCAAGATATGAGATCAAAAAGTTAAATAATAAAATAGATAAAATATTTTAAAGAAATATAAAACATTTTTTAACGGCTTAGGAAATAACTTTCTGACACACTCAAAGAGCTTAGTAAGTCGTCAAAAAGTATATTCCTGATTTTATTTACTAATTATCATGTTTCTGAAAAGTTTCGTTCATTTTTTACCGAGGTTGGACAAACAGTTAAAAGTTCACCGTTGTAGCATGCTTCGGATTCACAATCAGAGGCAATTTTTTCTTTTTTATAAACAACGTCTATATCAGTCAAATGTATGTCAAGGTTGATGCAAAAATAGCATCAACCGGACTGCTTCTTACAAACCTTTTCATTTCAATAGGTCCATTTGTAATCTTTAGGACAATGTATTTTTCAAGTCGTATGTTGTATCTTACACGAGTTTCCAAAATGTTATTTTATTTCGGTTTCCCCGCACTTCACGGGTATATAAATTAACACAAATTGAAATTGAAAATTTGTGTTTATCACCTAATAAACATTCATTGCATTGCATCATAGTCATATCTCAAAATTTGAAGTAACTTTAGCAAAGTTTTCCTTCATACCTTCTCGTATTATATCTCAAACTGAACCGAAGTTTTAGCAAAATATATCTTTAAATCGGTACATTTTGAAAACTTTAATCGCATTTTGCCAAGATCTTTGTTTTTGTAGATATGACTATGTTGCAATAAAGGAGCGATATGTTTAGGTATCTCCTATTTTTAAGACTTGTTCATGGACAATGAAACTTTACTGCCTGCATCTTATTTTGAATTAATGTACTTTATTAACTCTTCACTTCACTAAATGTAATAATTATCAACTGTTGCACTGCCCAATCTGCTTTGATTTGATTTATTGCATGAGGAGACATTGATTTAAATACATGTTCTCACTTCTTGTAATTGATCTAGTCCACAACCCATCCACAGATGCTTATTTTTAGAGAATAGAAAACTAAATTTCAAAGTATAAATAGCTGTTTTCTGAAATTATGAGGAATTTTTTATTTCCCGGGATCCCGCAAGAAAAATCCCGGGAAAACGGGAAATAAAATAATTGAAATTCCCGGGAATTCCCGGGACGGGAAATCCCGGGAAAAAACCCTAGTTATAAGGGAACATAAAATGTATTTTACCTAATTCTCATACGAAATTAAATATAATATTTCAACTAAAACTAATTCAATAAACATTCTTAGATAAATTCATATGCACATACATATTTATTAAAATATAATTACGTTTTGTACCTATGTAAAATGTATTTTATTCGACCTTTATTATTTTCAAGTATTAATAAATTATCGAGCTTAAGGTTTTTTTTTAAACTTTAAATGTTTATTCGAACCAATATTTCGGCAAATGTTAACGCCGTGTTAATATTATTAAAACCATTTATTATGTCTTCCTTCCATGGTTACAATTTCATTAGTGCATTTATTTTGTTGCACAAAGTATCTACGGATAAAACTTATGGCACTTAGTTGGAGCTTCAATTATTTCCTCTTCTTCATCATCGGAAGATTCCGATAACTCTTTAAAATTATTCTCTATGATTTTCGAAATTCAAGAGAAATTTACTTTTTTACTTCATCTGCCGTTTTAAATATTTGAGTTGCCATACATACATGTAAGTACAAAAATACTTTTACTAAATTTATAAATGCCTTGCCGGATATTTAAAAAAAAGACAAGTTTTTTGGTTACGCATTTAAGCGATTTATTTTGTTTAAATTTATGTAATTTCGGACAAAAATAATGAATTATTTAAGCGAGGTCATTTAAGCGGGATTTTTTTCATGTAGTTATGTGAACATTTTGCTTGCCAGCATATTTTGCGCATTTAAGAGGGGAAATCATTTAAGCGAGGAGCATTTAAGCGGGAGCTACTGTAAGGAATAATAATCCATAAAAAACTCAATTTTAAAATTTTTGCAGATAGGTTATTAAGTCTTTAATATGACGATATATGGAATGTATATATAACCATTTTTTCCTTAAGTATAAGCGCTAAATTAATAACAGTTGTCTCTTTGTAGTGTAAAAAGTTACCCAAAATTAATAAATTATATAAAACAAACCAAAAATTACCGTATTGTAAGTGTTTATCAAAAAATAGGCACTTTGATAATTTAGAGGCAAAAAGTCGTCAAAATGCCTATAAATCGCTAAATATGGCAGGCCTGATCACAGCTTTTTTTATTTTTTTACAAACACAAAGTACACGTGTTCAGTTCTTACAGAACTTTTTTTTCAATAATTTTTGTCTACATGGCACTTGAACTAATGGTGTTTTCTTTTCTACAAAAAAAAATACCACATTTTAAAAGGTGCATTTATAAAATGTCTTGCCTTACATGTAATAATGCAATTTTTATTTGACGAGAACAAAACACAAAATTGGATCGCCCTGTTTTTAACAGCTGACAAAAAGTTTGTTCTTCAATATATAAAAAAATATGTACATAAATCAAAAAGGATGTTCTTCAAAATATAAAAAAAATACACATAAATCCAAATTTGTTAATATATTAATATTAAATAAATAAATAAATGAACAAAATGAATGACCAAATTCCAATTTCTTTAGTTTGTTTTTCATAAAATATGTAAACAAGAAAATACCTTTGCCAGATTGAGAATTTATTAACACCAAGTTTTTACGATTTCTTGATTTGACGTTTTTTTTCAAAAACAATTTTTTAACACCGAATCCATTTAAATTTTATATCACTGACAACCTACCATTAATAACGTTATGCTTTCTTTTGTTTTTACTTTAAAATAATAGACAAAATTACTATTAAAACTTAAAAATTTTACTGTCCTGATTAGAGGCGATTTTTTTTCCAACTTCGTCTGGTAACCCTATATATAAACAGAAGCCATCTTTTTACAGGGCATTATCAACACTCTCGATTTATACGGGGCGTAAAGTGCAATGCCTTATGCCATTTAAGGGTGCATTTTTTTAGAATAAAACACGCTGCCCTCTTAGAGAGCAAAGCATTTTTAAGAAACGAACACCAAATTGCATTTTTTTAAATAAAATGTGACATTTTTTGTAGAAAAGAAAACACCATAAGAAAACCCACCCTTTTAATGCATCAAAGAATTTTTTACAAAAACAAAATACATATCATTACCGAACATTAAAAAAATTTTTTCTTCAAAAAAAAAAAAAAAAAACCAACAAGCACGTTTTTACGACCAGCTTTGTTATTTTTTTACAAAAACAAAGTACATGCGTTCAGTTCTTTCAGGATTTTTTTTACAATAATTTTTGTCTGCATGGCACTGGAACGAAGAAAAAAAAACAAGAAGCAAAAGTTTTTTGTTCTTGTAAAGTTTTTTTGTTTGGCTTTTTTGCGCTCGAAACACATCACGCAAAAACTATTGGAAAAAAAATAAATGATAATCAGCCATGTCACAGAGTACAATTCCGTTCGGAATGATTCCGTTCGAAATCGAAGACAACATATTTGTTTTTTAATAGAAAGTGTATTTTGATAGTTTTTTGGCCTTTCAGATACAGAAAACTCCCACTCCGTTCATGAAAACAAAAATGGTTTCAATCCGAAACATTGTTTCGTCATTTTCTGAAGCACCAAAATACGGAATGAATTCCGTTTCCGAACGGAATTGTACTCTGTGACATGGCTGTATATGTATGTATTGTGAGGGTCGGCTCTTTTTCATTGAAAAATAATTGAAAATAACGGCATCGTACAATAAGTAACTTATTGTATTCCATCAGTATCCACTAGTATCTGCTTTTGCGAAACAGATATAAGCAGATATGATACTCTCTTTCGCTTTTTTATCAACTGACATCCACTCTATTAAAAATCATATCAATATCAACTCATGTCAGAAACACAAGGCCACTCATCCATACGCATCCACTTTAGAAAACACACAGAAACTTGTACAAACAGATATGTATGTATGTATATCTGTGCAGGTCTTTAATGCACATTAAATATGCAGTAAAAATTTGAAAATATGCCCTGAAAGTTGTTAAAAATATGCCCCAAAAAATTCAAACCTTGCTAATTTGAAAATAAAATATTCAACAATTTAATAAGTTCCTTTTAATAAAAAACAATCCTAATATAAATATAGGTAAAGCCCAAACAGTATTTACAGACGAATTTTCGAATTTTAACTCTATTTGGAAACGATGGGCAGTCATGGGCTCACAAAAACAAAGTTATGTTAAGGGGTTAAAATTCAAATAAGAGTTATTTGTGCCGCATATTATCAAGATATTAACTTCCCTATGAAATTTTTTGTTTTAAAGGGATTTTAGGGAAGGTCGCTAAATTGTGTATTAATGTTTACATTTAAAAGGAAGTTAAAGATGTTAATAGGTGAACTGATTCGAAAAGAATTTAATTTGCAGTAAAATTATTTTGGGGAGAATTTAATCTAAATACCAACATAATTAGATGGTTCACGGACACAAACAGCCCAATTATTAATAAAAATACCCCTGGAGTTTTCTCCCTTTTCCCTTGTTTCCTATGTAAATTTAATTGGAACGCCGTCAACGATATGTGTTACGGACGTTGCAATGTTATGACATATATAACGTAACGACGTAATATCTTTTGATAGTTTTCGACATGAGTTACAGACACAGTTTTTTCGAGAAACGAAGGAGTATATTGTTTCACATCTTTTCGATGCGAGAAGTTCTCACTAAAGTTACTGAACCTGGGTACTGCTTTTCTTACAATTTAAGAGTAAAAATTAAATGTAGATACGGAAATTGAAGCAAAACGTTGGATATGCAGATAGATAATTAAAACAGGAAAGCCAGAATTTTGCAAAAAATAATTTTTTTTTATTTGCTTCGAAAGCTCTTTTTGGCATCTAAAAAATTTAACATGTATCAAAATATGCTTTAAAAAGGCAAAATATGCGCTAAAAATTTAAAAAATTCTGCAAAAGGCTCTTTTAACTAAGTTATGCAAAAAATCCTGCAAAAGATAAAAAATGCACTAACAAATCAATGACAAAATTCATAAAAAGCTCTAAAACGGATAAATATATTGTTTCTGCCTTCATTTGTCGCACAAGGAAAAACATGCAATTGCATATTTATGGTTTTCCTGTAAATTAAGATAAAAAAATTTTATTTGAATAATGAATTAATAAAAGTTTTTGATTTAAAATTTTAAGATACATATATTACACTGTGTGTAATTTTTTAAGCCACAGTGTTAAGAATCATTCCTAGGAAGTTCATATGCTTGAACTTTCGGGAAAATTTTCACTTTTGCGGCTACCTAAACGGTGCTAAGAATCATTCCTAAGAAGTTCATATGTACTAAAAAGTTGTTTATTGAGATTTTAGGTACATTTTTGTAGTTAATTGTTTCCTTGAACTTTGAACGGTTTGCTACCTATGGACCTGAACAAGGGAAACAAGGTAAAAAAAATCGAATTTTTTTAAGTGTTTTGCGATTTTGATCTTCAAGATAAAGTTTTTTTTTTGATTTTATATGTTTTTGTTCTTTATGGTAAGAGCTGCAACTTTGCCTCAGAGGGTAAATCAAAATTCCAAACGGTTTGATATGAGCCTGAGAAAATGATCACTTTATTGCAAAAATGAAACCGAGGCCCCATAAAAAAAATTGGGAGACACGTGTCTTTTATCACGAAGTGGTGTCCGTACCTATATGGTTATTTTTTTTCGTGTTGCACTGTGTTATTAATAATGTATGTATGTATTTGCAAAGTTCTTTTATTTCCTATACATCCATACTTTTCTATAATTTACTAAGAATAAAACAGATGGTCATTACTGGAACAAGAAAAAAATCACAAACAGAAGAGACGACAAAATAAAATCATGTGGCTTCAATTACTAACCAAAATTTGTGGTTCGTCTTCAAAATGCACAATTTGGGTCAACGTTTTTGGGTTATTTTTTTTTCTTAAGCAAATTTTGAAAAAATTGTAGCTGTGTCATCAACTACGCCAAGAGTAAAAAAAGAATAATAATAAATAAATAAAGTAAGAAATGGTAGAACGGAGTCACCATCATCATCATTGGCCATTAAAATAAAGTTTCTAAAAAAAACAGCTTAATAAGCTTTACTTCTTATTAAAATAACAAATCATTAAATAGATACCTACTTAAGCTAACTGTGTTTTAGTAAAAAATTTCCAAATATTCTTAGGCCCGTTTTCACGACTTAACGATAGCAAAATGTAGGAAGTTATCGAACAGATAATGAGTTTTTAATTATCACAAGTTCTCTTTAACCTAAGAGTGAAGGATAAGCTAAGAGAGGAACGTTCTACCTTTAACTTTTGTCGTAAGGTTTAGATTTGAGATTGCCATATTATATTCACATATTTTTTATATATGGCAACTCCAATTATACGTATATTTTGTAAATGTAAAAAAAGTACGTAGTTGCCAGTTCGTATTTTTATTTTGGCAAAAATAATCGGTATTTTCTTTAGTATTGCCACTTTTTTAAAAATGTTAAGTTTATTTTATACAGAAGTTGTGAAAACGAAAAATAGTTGAAGGTAACTTTATTCCTCACTAGTGCTAAAGGTAGCGTTAACTATATCGAACTTTAAAGGTAAGTCGTGAAAACGGGCCTTAGAATTTCTTTTAATAAATAAAAGAATTGAAATGTTTATAGTTTTTAATATCCAATAAACTAACAATTTTACAAATAATTTAAAATGATTATTTAAATTCAAATGTTTATTTCCAGTTAGCAAATTTCTACATGACATCTGACTTGATCCCTAAATCTTGTTTCCCAAGTGGTTATGTTGCAAAGATGTCTATATGTATGTACCTAAGTCAACTTAAAGAAATATACATATAGCAGTATAGTAGGAATTGTTGTGAATCATCTGCGTTAATGGCTCGTAACATAGGGTCTCCACCTGAGATAAGATATAAGATTTTTATATCAGCAAACGTCAAATTCAATCGCAGAGAGTATTATCTTACGTGTAGACTCTCAAATAGTGTTAATATTAATATTATAATAAATATTATAAGACAGTTGTTATGAGAAATCTTATAACAACTATCTTATAAGATGAGCTGTCAAAAATACACATAAATGCATACATAAAAAACAATAATAAGACGCATTCATTAAAATGTTAAATTTTTTTGTACAAATAGTGAAAATCTTGTGATAAGTGTTTAAAAAAAAACCATATTTTTAACTAAAAACAAGAAAAAAACTCAAAAAAATAATAAAAACGACAAGTTTACTGTGCGAGAATCATTCGATTATGAAATCTTATAAGATACGTGTTCCCCTTGTTTAAGATTAAGATTGATATGGAGAAATTTGTTCTCTCATTCTGCCGACGTTCTCTCACATATTATATCAGATATTATCTCAGGTGAAGACTCTGTGTTACCTGCACTGCAGCTGTTAAAAATGACATGTAGTAATTTTTTTTTTTAAAGGTATTTCTGTCTTGAAGTTTTTTTGAGATCAGAAGAAAATCTCAAACGAACAAGTAAAAGTTGTGACCGTAACAGGTTTAAGTGATATCTAAAAGTTTTTTTTTGAGAATTAAAAACAAAAAAATCCATCTTAAACACTTATTTTTGAACGTAAAAATAAAAGGTCGATTAAAACCAAGGTATATTAAGCACCAGTAAACAAATTAATAATATCCATTAAACGTATAGTTCACTTGATTAAACGTTTAATTCATTTGATTAAATTTCTAATTTAAACTGATTTTATTTTTGTTGCTTTTACTGGTGCAAAATTTTTTTCTGTGCTCCAATTTGTAAAGCAGTGTAATCTAAACAGCTTGAATTGCTATTAAACAAAACGTCTTTAGAAAAAAAAAGAAAATAAACAAAATGAGTTGTATTTAGAAGGAAAAATAAAACTCCTTCCAAGAGTTTTATTTTATGACGGCGAAATGAGTTCTATTTTAGGCGGAAAAAATAAAACTCCTCATAAGAGTTTTATTTTATGAAGGGAAAAAGAAAAGAAGAAGTTTAATTTTTGTTGGAAAAAATAAAACTCCTCAAAAGAGTTTTATTTTATCACAGCGAATTAAAACTCTCTTTTTAAGAGTTTCATCCCCACTTTCATTTTTCTTTTCTATAACAAGTGTTGCATAAGTGTAACATGTGACTTGGCAACATTTTTAAATTCACCCCTAATTTTTAAGAAGTGTTTCATATTTAGCGTTTACAAAAGAACACAAATTTCGGCATTAAACAATAATGTACAATTAGCGCAAGGTACATCCAATTACAGGTGGTGGCAAGACTAAAACAATCCAAAGCCAACAGAAACAACAAATGGTTTTCGTATTGCATTGTTAGTGTTTACGGCTCGAAACTTGCCACCAACTTGTACTGAATTCGCCTTGATTTAGTGCTGCACTCATGCCCCTTTAATTAAAATGAGTGTTGAACATGTAGCATTTTTTTTTAATTTTAAAGAGAACATCATCAGAAAAGAACGCTTTACACTTTTAAAATAACAAATGTTTTTCAGAAAAGAACATTAAAAAATGTAAAAGGCAGAATAAATGCAGAATTTTACTCAGAAAAGAAAACGCCATAAGTCTTAACTGTAAAGTAGAGATCGTTTTTCCAAGACCCACCAAAGATTCTGAAAAATCACTTTAATACGAGTCTATTGGTATATGACAGTAAAGGTCTCCGTTGACTCTAATATGAAGAACTTTTGAGTTAATTTTCCGAATAGCTGTTATTTACGGTCCCTGGTAAAAAGAAAAAAGTCGTTAGTATTAAGTTAAAAAAAGGACAGATAGATCAAATAAAAAACAAGTAAGAGTGCTATATTCGGCTGTGCCGAATCTTATATACCCTTCACCATTGTGCGAGCAGAATACAGAGCAACTAGACAAAACCTAAATAATTTCTACATAAACATACATTTATACAATACATAAAACTTCATTATAAATTAAATTTAAAAAGTTAAAACTGGTAAATATTTTTTTAAATCGTTTCAGAACATAAAAACATTAAAAAAAAAATTTTCTTTTTGAAAAAAACAAGATTCGAACCAGGGACTCACAGTTTCTAACCTAAGCAAACCCCCTAGACAACTGGACCATGAAGGAACGTTTTATGAATATCATTAAAAGTAAATATGATCAGTTTACAGTTCACAACTCAACACAGTTGACACAGAAACGGACAACTGGATTTGAACTTCGGTTTTCATAAGGACCCAGAATACCCAGAACTTTATAGGGTATAAAACTTTCGGTGAAGGGTATAAAAAACAAACTTAATTATAAAAAGAGTAATTTTTGGGATATCAGTATTTTGGTCATAACTCTGCTATTTCTTAACCGATTTGACAGATTTATATACCGACGTGTTAAAGAAAAAATTTGCCAGTTATTTTGGTTATAAAACTTGGACTCGGGAAGATCTATGGTTCCCGAAAATGGGTATTTTTCAAAAAAAAATTAATATTTTGGTCATAACTTTTTCGTATCTGAACCGATTTTCCCGAGTTTTTCAGAAAATATTTTATATTAAAAATTTCCGATCTTTTGATATATAAGGCGTAACCATAGGTCATATGACAGTCCAAAAAATCAGGTTTTTATACAATTTTTGATATTTTTTGTACGGGAGGTACCACGCCCACTTGTTCAATCCCGCCCACATTTTGTGGGATGCTGTGTATTGATAACGTTAATGTGTGTACCCAATTTGGAAACTTTGGCTCTTGCCGTTCTCAAGATATACAGAAATAAAAAAATACAACAACAAGGGATTTTTGGAAAAAGTTGGAGGTAGTCGTCGTTTTTTGCTCATATCTCAGCCATTTTTGGACCGTTCTGGCTGAATTTCAATAGCAAGAAATGGTGGACTATATGTGACATAAGTCTAAAACAACCTAGCCGCTATCATGTCTGGAGTCTCCGGAAAACACATATCAAACGTAAGACGGACAGACGGACGGATATCGTTAAATCAACTTCTCTCCTCATAAGGACCCAAAATATATATACAGGACCTAAGATCAATATTGTAGAAATTACAAACGGAATGACAAACTTATATATACCCTTTTCCACCTGTGGTGAAGGGTATAAAAAACGAAAATTACAAAAGTATTTCCATCGGAATTGTTTTCCCGGATTACAACCACATCGTTTGGGGAGGATTCCAGAAAAATGTCAGTAATCACCGTGTTTAACGAAAAACTGAAAAAGGGTTGTATTAGTGGCAGTAATTTCATTTCATAAAGCTTAGAATAAACGTTCGCTCGAAATCACTTTAAAGCGTCAAAATTTGCACTATTTTGTTTAAGACACATTGTGTTTTTAGTCCCAGAGATGCATTTAAGATACCAACTTCAAACCTGTAAATAAATTCGTATAGAAAGAGAGGAAAAACAGAAATAAAAAAACCACCCTTTCTGGAGTAACCTAAGGTTTTATTTAACTATTAACTATTTTTTCATCCTCCCCCCTCTAAGAACCGGTGTCTGACTTTTCTTTCTTTATTTATCAATTGTAAACAATATAGGTATACAATTTTTAATACATATTCATAACAGAAAAATCTTTAAGAGTCACAAACTCTCCTACTGTGGACTTGCAGAGCAAAGCAAAAAATAAAATATTATAAAAATTAAAGCTTCTTAAACAAATAAGAAAATATAAATACCGCAAGAAAGAGCGTTAAAAATCCATATTAAGCTAAAAAGTTATTTAAAATATACATTTTTTTTTGACTTCCAGCCAAATAAATGCAAAAAATAGTAAAACAACCATAAAGAAAACCAAAGTGTTGCATACTTTTCAGCTGCTAAACCATGAGAACTATTGTTTGTTAAAGTGGGAAAGAAAAGTAAAATCTCAATAATTGTTAGTTAAAGATAATTTTAAGTACATATAGTATAAAGAGTTGCCACGACTCAAAAAAATCGAAAAAAAGTAACCAAAATTATTTAGTTTTGAATGTATTTATAAATTGTGTTTGTTTGAACCTTGTAGCAGCCTAAACTGGTGGGCCGATTTTCATAAAATTTCGACCTATGTTACCGATGGTCTGGAAAAAACCATAGGCTATATAATTTTTCGTGGGCGTGGCACCTCATGTACAAAGTAAACAATTATTTTCGTCTGTTTAAAAAACTTTTCGAGCTACAGCTTTCAACTTTTTTTATAAGGAGCTCTTAGAAGTAGAACTTGTAAAGTCTTCCTGTATCAATGTGCGAAATTGAGCTAAATTATGCGGTAGATATTTTGTTTATTGCTGCCCACACGCAATAACATCTTTACTCGATTTTGGCAAGTGCTCAGCAGGGCAATTTTAATTAAGCAATTTTATAGCATTTCATAAGTCAAATTTTTCCCAACTCGACTTTTTCTGTTATTGCTTGTGGGCACATATACCTATATATAAAGGGTGGTTAAGGGCCGATGTTGATTTTGAATAAAACACAAATTATTTAGAAAATTGTTGTCATTTTTTTTTATTATGATAATACATATTGTTATAATTCAATTATGTATGGAACAAAATATCGGCCAAATGGCCGCCGCGACCTCGGCGGCACACCTCTATCCGATTTTCCAAATTTTCGATGACACTAAGACATAATTGAGGTTCTATGCCGTTAATGTGCCGGATTATCTCATCCTTTAGCTCTTGAATTGTTGCTGGCTTATCAACGTACACCTTTTCTTTCAAATAACCCGAAAGAAAGAAGTCCAGCGGTGTCAAATCACATGATCTTGGCGGCCAAATGACATCTCCACCACGTGAGATAACACGGCCTTTGAGTTTGTCGCGCAAAAGAGCCATTGTTTCGTTAGTTGTGTGGCAAGTGGCACCGTCCCGTTGAAACCACATATCCTCCACCATCCATATCTTCCAATTCGGGCCATAAAAAGTTCGTTATCAGCTCACGATAGCGAACACCATTCACAGGAACTGCCTGACCGGCCTCATTTTGAAAAAAAATACGGCCCGATAATGCCGCCAGCCCATAAAGTGTAACAAACAGTCACTCTTTGTGGGTGCATTGGTTTTTCGACAATCACTCTTGGATTATCATTCGCCCAAATGTGGCAATTCTGCTTATTGACGAATCCACTGAGGCAAAAATGTGCCTAATCACTTAAGATGATTTTCTTCGAAAATTGATCATCCACTGTTGCCATTTCTTGCCACCATTCTGACCTTTGACGACGTTTGGAATGTTCAAGAGGCTTTAGTTCTTGGGTCAGGTGCACCTTGTAAGCGTGTAAATGCAAGTCTTTATGCATAATGTTCAACAGCGTGTGAGGTGCAATTGTTGGGCACGGCGACGAGTTGAGTTGGACGGCTCTTCAGCCACACTATCGCGAACAACAGCAATATTTTCTGCAGTACGAGCTGTACGAGCATGCACTGGTGTTTTAACAGCTCCTACAGACCCGGTTTGCTCAAATTTTTGCACGATTTTTCCGATTGTACGCACATTTGGATGATTAAATTGACCGAAAAAATCACCAAGTGCACGATATGCATTTTGGTTTGAACGCCAATTTTCATAATAAGCCTAAATATCTTTTACGCGTTTCTCCAATTGAGTTAGTCTGAAATTGAAAATTGTCAAATGAAATGCAAAAAAAAATCTTGACGTTTAGGTGTGGTTCACATTCAACATCGGCCCTTAAAATTTAACCACCACAACCTTAACTTTATGTGGTCTAAGATGAATAATAAAAAAGTTTCACGCAGAATGACAAACTTAGTAAACCCTTATTCACCACTAGTGGGTAAAAAAAGGAATTTAAATATATATATATATTTTATAAATAATTTTCTTTAAAAAAATATGCTAAAGAAATCTACTTTTCAAAAAGTCTAAAATATGCCGTAAGCATAAATATGCGATTCCCCAACTCAATCTGCCAAATCTAGCAGAATATTTGCTAAAATGGTAACGCTGTTTAACACTCCTTAACTTCCAGTGTTGGAATACTATTTGACTTTACTGTATTATCACAGCCATTCTCTTAAGAAACATTTTATAAATACATTTTTATTTAACACAAACAAACACAACGAAAAGGTTTAGACTTAAATACTAAATTTAAAAAAAATTCTATGTCAGCTCATGCATTGGCCTGGTCATGATGGCTGCTGGGCCAAGTGGGTGTTTAGTTGTTGTTAATATGTACATGTTTTGTTTCAGACTACAATGTTATACACATTTTACATTTTTTGTTTTAATTTTGCTTATTATTCATTTAAGCCAAACAAACACCAGCGTACTATATAGAATGAGTAAATGAGTGAGAAGTGCTAGTTGTTTATGACGTCGTTATGTCTGCTAAATGTTGGCAAAGTGCGTTAATTCAATTTACATACGAGTCACACAATCTTTAACCATTTAGCACACTTAGTTAGGCCACTGTGGGTTTTTGGTTTTCTTTTCGATTTGTTTTTTTTTCACATAATTTTGTTTTTCATTTTCACAATTTACATTATAAAGAGAAGGAGGAAGAGGAAGAGGAGGAGGCCAGCCAAAGCTCGTCAAATTAGTAGTAAATTTCAACCATACTATACAACAACAACAACAAAAAAACAATTATTACAACAATATAAACTGTGTTACTTCTCGTGTGTTTGTGTGTTATAATTGGTTGTGTAATTATCATTTTAACTTAATAATGACACAGTGCGGCAGGTTTAAATGTCAAGAAAAACAAAAACGAAAACACTTTGTAGAAAGGAACTGTATGCGTTAATTGGTCAGGAATAATGTTAAATCTAAAAAACACAGATTAAATAACAAATGGTCGTTGAATGTTTTACTTAAATGTCCAAAAAAACGTAATTAAAATAATCACATACCTTAAGGGATTTTGTGTTTTGTCGTCAACTAGAATAGAAATTATATGCGTATAAAGCTTCGTACGGACGGACGGTGGTTAGATCTTATAATAACGTTAGGTCTGGCAATGTGTTGACAAAATACTGGCAAAAAAAAAATGTTGCTGTTATAATGGACTGTCAATGCTTTTTCTGACAGCGTTGTTTAACAAAAATTGCCCGTTCAGACGTTTGCAAAACATTTTAAACAAATTTTTCTGACAATATTGTTAGATCTGACCACCGTCTGTCTGTACGAAGCTTAACTAACTAATTACTATTATTAATAGAAACAATAATACAGTAATTTTGACTTAGCTGCACAATCTCCTTTGCACGATTTTTTGTACAGGTAAATCAAAAATGCAGCTATCTTAAATGTATTTAGCTGCCTTAATGTGCAGGTAAGCAGTTGTGGTTACCTGCATTAAAGTGCAGCTAAAGTAAAGTGTTTGAAAAAGGAGTATCAAACATTCAAACAACCTGTAGTCATTTCTTAGCATTTTTAGACGGAACGAGATAGCCAAATTGGTAACAATAAAGTGTGGGACAGAAAAGTCGCTGTAGTACAACGTTAAGAATAGCGCTGCAAGCTGTCAAAAGTTAAAAACGGCAGTTTCAAAGTAGTGTCACCAGAATACGTAGTTGTAGTAGTCGTTGCAGTTGAAGCGCAAAAATCGAAATTTTGAACTTTGTTGCGCTACAGAGCATTTGTCAGCTTCAAATACTACTACAACTACTTTATTCTGTTCCAGACCTAAGATTTGCTATTCCTTTCATATAATCATGGTAAAGTTGCTGTAACCACAACCCATATCCATAAATGTAGGTACATGCAAACAACTTGACTTGTTTGCGATTTTTGTTTTTATAAACAGCTAAAATTGGATATTTATGTGAAAAAGTGGCCACCATATTTTTTCATGTGTGCAGCTAACTTTGATGTTTTATATGAAAATATTTTAAAGCTGCCCAAAAATATGAAAAATGTGCAGGTATACAAAATGCACGTAAAGAAGGATTTTGAAGAATAATAACAGAAAATATGTAATTTGGGCAGTTAAGTCAAAGTGCAGCTAACTTGGATTTTTTGTATGAAAATAATTTTAAAATGCCAAAAATTTTGTGCATTTATCTTAAATGTGCAGGTAAAGAAAGTGCACTTAAAAAATGAATTTGTATGGGATTATAAAGAATAATGCCAAAAATTATCAATTTTGTGCAGTTAAGTCAAAAGTGCACGTAAATAAAAGGCAGTTAAGTCAAAACTACTGTAATAGATTGTCGATACATTTTAGAATGATGTTAATGTCAAAATCGCTGTCAATCTCATTTATATATTTTGTTATTTTTTAATTTTGAATCTAATAGTATGGGTTATAATTAGGGTTGCCAGACGGCCTGGAATAAGCTGGATTGTCCAGTTTTTTTGGGTTTTGCCCAGGTACCAGCTCATTTAAATATTAAAAATATTTTAATTAAAAAATATATTTTTTTATATAATAATATAAAGGATCAATTAATATCATGCCCAAAGATATTCAAAGTTATGTGTATACAAAAATGCGATAAATGTAACGTTCATAATCTGTTTAGATAAATGGATCTTGGTTGTATTTTCCAATACCAATATGCAAGGATTTTTCGAAAGTACTTTAAGTATTTGCAATAATCTATACTCACAAGAAAGGAAAAGGATATCCTTTGGAAATTTCAATAAGACTAAATTTTGGTGAACGTTTGATAAATGTTCAAATATATTTGCTTACAACTAAAGCAAGAGTTAGTAAATTCTGTAAACCGTAATCGACCCACAGAAAGAGATTTAAGAACAAAAAAGGGAAATTTTCTGGACTTTGTTAACGGTTAGTCCGATTGAAATCAAATTAGAGATGCTAATTAAGGTCTTTTATTCCAGTTTAAGTAAACAAATCTTAAAAAGTTGTAATAACTCAAGTTAGAGGGTATCGGAATACGATACAGACTAATAGAATATACTCCTTTTTTAAATTCAGAAGAAAAACAGGTCCGTGAACCCCGATGTCTCCTTTATGTAGAAAAACGTCACAATTGTCTTATTAGTATTTCTCATAGCTCAAGCAGAGTATATATGAAGTATATTCTTCATATATATATTGAAGAAAAAGTCCCATAACTGCCTAGGAGTCGCCTCTAGGGGGATAAAATGTACGACCTCCATTAGTTTTTCATCCTAAGCATTTTCTCAAAGATATGGAATTTTCTGAAATTCTTAAATTTAATTAAAATGTTTAATCTTTTGCGATTGTAATCAAAAGTTGTTGACAGATTTGATTCATTTGTGAAATTTTTAAATTGTACTAAACATGTTATTGGAGTACTTCAGTATTTTTGCAATGGTAATAGTACTGAAAAAAGTACAATTGTACTGACTTTGTAGTCCCTGGATTGGTATGATGCGAGATTAAAATCACAAAGCCAACAACAACTGAATGATTGGAATAAATCGGCTCATAGTTTATACACAGAAAGAAAAATACTCGGGATAAATCAAGTTTTTTATGATTACTTTAAGTACGAGTCGTACTCAAAAATTCAAGTACGAATATCACTTAAACGTACTCAAAACAATCCTAAATGGGATTACTTTCGAAAATCAATCCCGGAATTTCTTGAAATAAGTATAAAAAAGATTAAACTTTTCGTTGAGTTAAACCCTCCGGCCTACGCATGTTTTAATTTTCTATACACATTGAAAAAAGGTCCGGCGAGACTCATGTGCACCACTAAGGGTTAAAAAGTAAATTTGAACTCTTGATTCTCATTTAGTTTATATTTTTAGTTAAATGTGTACATAAGATTTCTAAAATAAAAACCATATCGAGCATGATATTGGTGTTTTATCATGCTGTAAGGTGTAATACGGGTAAGTAAATCAATCATTATAACTTTTTCTTTCTAATTTTTAATTTCTTGATAAAATCAACTTTATAATACTTAAATCAATCGCATATTGAGATTGATTCAATCTTAGTTTAACATAAATCAATCTAAATTTCGGATTATTTTAAGTTCGAATTCGGATTAAAACAATTTTATAATTTTAAATCAAGCGTATTTTGAGATTGATTCAATGTTAGTTTTTCTTAACTGAATCTCATTTTCGGATTATTTCAAGTACGAAACGGGATTGAATATGGATAATTTAAGTATTTTGCGATTGAAATTCCGTACTTGAATCAATCTTTCTGTACTTGATTCAAGAAAATCCGTACTATTAATATGATTTGAGTACGGATGGATTGATATTCCTTTTGAGTGTAGAGCCCCTATAAAACTTACTCTTGAAATATGTTAACGCTCAGCGAAGGATATTAAAGATTCGACACAGCCGAATATAGAACTTTTACCTGCTTTAACCAAAATGTCCAATGCGTGCCCGATTTTTTGAAAAAAAGTAATAGTTTAAAATGTAATTAACAATTTTTTATTTTAATTATTGCTTTTATATTTATTTCACATACCGCTCATTAGTCGAAAATCTCGAAATTTTTACTTAATATCACTAATCCATAGTAAATTAATTATCCCTTTGAAAATATTGTAAGTCTTTCTTATGAATATATTGTAAACTCAACTCTTGAGAGGAGAATGAAATTTTCTTTTTCGATTCTGTTGTGTGTAAACTCTAATGCCATCTTATGTAAAACTAACATTATTGAGATATGCAAATGTTGCAGCAACTGAACGGTTTATTTTCTCTGTATATTTAGCATAAATTAACTCCAGTATAAAAACAATGAAAGATAACGCTAAACCAATTACAAGAAAACGAAATTAAAATCTGATATCAAATCGCTGCTTTCAGAGTCATTAAAGAATCAAATTTCTCCACTAAGAATGCCATCGAAGTTATTATCTGCCATAAATTTAGTTGCAATACCTGATTGAATTATATATTTCAAATAACGATTGAATAACTGGAGATAAGGTAAATCTCGCCGTGCGGTAAAGTACTCCGACATGATCAGGATTGGATCGTTTATTTTATACATACGAGGAATTTTTAGATTACGCTGTTGAAAAAAGAGAAAATCCACTTTTTTATCGACAACTAGCAACAAGTATGAATTATTCAGTTCGCGGTGGACAGCAAAATTTTCGTTATAACTAGCAAATTTTGCCTTTTTAGCTGCAATTTCTTTTATATCAGGTATATTGTCCCTAAACTTTAATTCATCTGGAGTTATTAAAAGTTGATGTGGAAGTTTGTTTAAATCTTCCAATTTTTCTATTTTCGCGTCGTAAATGTCTTCCACGAATAGACTGGATAAATTGGTCAATATGAAAGCATTAATGAATATTAGAAAGTAAACCAGTTTCTGTATAAAAGTTTCGATTTTAAATTTTGTCTGATGCTGGCAGATGAACAAGCCTAAAACACATAAAGTGGATTTGCCAAAATCTAGTTCATTCGCACTGTTTTTCCGGTAGTAAATAAAAGAAACTGCCAAAGCACAAAATAATATCAGAAGCACAATACAAATCCTTGTGAGAACGGTGTAGGGACGCAGAAAATATTCAGCTCTTGATAGAGGTGGGGGTGCCAACACAAGGATTTTGCTATTCCAAATAACATCGCTACTGCTACCAGCTAAACGATCGTACAAATATAATTGAAAAGGAATAATAATAGCATTTTGTTATTCACACCCTGTTAAAGTTTCTCATTATCAAAGTTTTCATAATAACGTTGAATATCTATTAATTGGAAATTATAATATTGTGCAAAAATTTTAATCATTTTGTATAAATAACTAGTATTTATTATTTTACCAGAGCGATCTCGAAAACGTTGGAATGTGAAGGGACTGATATTATGGGCATTTTTAGGGGATAACCTTGAAAATCTAGTACTTCCTTCCTCTCGACATACTCTGTTAGATGTTTGATATGATGAATTGTTATGTTGGGCACTGGGTGGTAAGTGAATAATCCTTCATCTGTGTAAAACAACCAATTTTTGTGTGCTAACTTCCATAAGTCTGTAACGCTGGCCTCCGGAATAATCCATAAAATATGGCTAAATTGTGATTTTTTCAAGAGATTTTGGACCATTTCATAGACATCATTCAAAGCTGAAAGTTGTGTACAGACTACACTGAAAGAAAAATGCTTCATATATTTAAAGAATCGTTTTCATAAAAAAATTTCACTGGTTAAATGAAAATTTTCATTGTCCAAATGGAATTTCGAAGTTATAATGAAGTATTTTCGTTAAAATCGATTCATTGGATTTCGTAATTACGTTAAAAATTTTTATTGGATATAAGAAAACTAAAGTTTGTCCAAGTTAAACAAAAAATTTTAACTGGGAACATAAAAAACAATATACAAACATAACTATATTCATAAATTAATACAAAATTATAGTTTCCTTAAAAATATGTTTAATTGTTAATTAAAAAATGTAAGATTTAATTATTTCATACATCTAATGTAATATGCCATTAAATTTATGAAATCAAAAATTTTTTTATGAAAGCAACATGTTTCAATAATTGAAAAAAAAAAAAATTATTTTTAACATCCAAATAACTCTATAGTCTCAATAATTAAAAGTATAAAAATATTTCGAAAAAGCATGCTTTCAAAAATTTTCATTATGACAATGAAAAATGTTATTATAGTAATGAAACAAAAACTTTCAATCCATAAATACGTATGTTTTTAGTTTTCTTTAATATGTACATTATCGTGGCCGTTAGTTGTATGGAGAACTTTTTTTTTTGATTTCTTATACTCTCCCCCTCCAAATCGGTTCAGTTTTATGTAAAAAAAATACAAAAAAATTTCGTAGCGATAAGTTGTGTTTTAGGGAGGGCGTCCGCCCCTCAAAGTTTGCCATCAAGCCATTTATTCAAATGTAATTTGTTTGCGTATGACTATCTTCTAAAAACAACATTTTACAAGAATATGATATATGGCAATATTTTAGCTCTTCTAGTCAACAACATAAGCCTCCAAGAAAGTTTTTTGCTAAGACTAATATCTTAGAAAATAATTAAGAAAATAACAACAAAATACCAAACATTTTATATACGTTTTATATATATAAAAAGGCGATTTAATGTCAAGTGACACAATTTTGAAATCGATGTCTTCCGATTTGGATGAAATTTACACCAAGGTAAGTCCTATTAGATAGTAGTTTACACACAAATTTTCAACAAGATCGGTCAAAATGTTTCAGAGGTAGAGGGGGTCAAAGTTTGCCATACAGGTGTTCTTTCTCATCCATGTAATTTGTTACCTATTGGTGTTAGCAAAATTTGTCCCAAGTAGCTTAGATAGCTATTTAATCAATCTTTTTTAAAAATATTTTTTTGTTTTTTTTTTTTTAAATTTTAAAATTTTTTTTTTTTAAATTTAAAACTTTTTTTTTTTTTTTTTAGCCAAGTGTTAAATTTAAAAAAAAAAATTTACAAAATTTTTTAAAAAAACAAAAACATTTTAAAAAGTTTGATCAAAAAGCTATCTAAGCTACTTGGGACAAATTTTGTTTACACCAATAGGTAATAAGTTACATGGATGAGAAAGAACACCTGTATGGCCAAAATGTCAAACTTTGACCCCCTCTAACTCAAAAACTTTTTGACCGATCTTGTTGAAAATTTGTGTCTAAGCTACTACCTAACAGTACTAAAATTGGTGTAAATTTCACTTAAATCGAAAGACATCTATTTCAAAATTGGGTCACTTGACATTAAATCCCCCTTTTATATATATAAAACGTATATAAAATTTTTGGTATTTTGTTTTTATTTTCTTAATTATTTTCTAAAATATTGATTTTAGCAAAAAACTTTCTTAGAGGCTTATGTTGTTGACTAGAAGAGCTAAAATATTGCCATATATCATATTCTTGTAAAATGTTGTTTTTAGAAGATAGTCATACGCAAACAAATTACATTTGAATAAATGGCTTAATGGCAAACTTTGAGGGACGGACGCCCCCCCTAAAACACAACTTATCGCTACGAAATTTTTTTGTATTTTTTTTTACATAAAACTGAACCGATTTAGGGGGGGAGAATATAAGAAATCAAAATAAAAAAAATAACGGCCACCCTAATGTACATACCTAAATACATATAGTATGTACTAAGTAATGAATGGTTAACTTCGAGAGCGACAATAGCATTCCATTTTATATCGAGTCTCTCATTTAATTCATTAATGACATCTACAGGAAAATTATGCTCATTTCGATTTTCAACCGGGACTAATTTCGCAATGGAAATTTTTACCAGTAATATTAATAAAATAAGGAAATTGTAGAATTCCATTTTAATATTTTAAACCAATTTTTTTAATTCTCGGGATTCGGGAATCCGAAGAACATGGCTGCTTCTTTCTACTTTTTTTAAATTTTAAAATTCCTAAATTAAAACACTGTTCATTTTTCTTTTTTTTTTGTGATACGCTGTGAAAAAAACTGTTAATGTTTTGAAGAGAAGCAGAACTGGAAAGATGTTAAGGAGCAAAAGTTGAAGCATGTAAACCTTTTTTAAGTAACACTTTTTGTTTGTCTTTTGCAATAATGTTTTCTTTATATTTTGCTAAAATTTTTTTTATTTCTTTTATTTTCACAATGTTTTTATATTTTGAGCTAGTAATTCTTTTTATTTTTCTATTTTTAAAAGTGTTGTTCACTTCTTCACTATTTTTAATCGACTGTGCACAAATTATTATTTCAAATTATATAAGAGTCCCTTTTGTAGAAGAAGTTTGATTCTAAATCTAATGGAACAATTTAACATAATACAATATAAACCAATTTCATTATATTTGTATGTATGACAATTTCACTTAATGCAATATTGATAGGAACCATTGTATAAAAAGTACAAGGTAGGTTCATTAGGGAAAGTTGTCATTATTTACGCATGTAATGCCAAATTAATTTTTGATGCTTGTTTTAATTTTTTTTATTAATTTCTTTCGTTTGACGTTATATGGGTTTTTAAATTGAGAACAATATTTGTAATGACAATACCTTGTACTTTTTCTAACATGATACTACCAAGTTATTTGGAAGGGACGTCGGAGTTGCGAGAGGTCAATTCTAAATATTCCGTTCATCATAACTGCAAAATATTTAACTGAGTTTATATTCTTCAAGGGGTCAAGCATTGTGTTCAGAGTATTCGTATCACTGAATATTCGCCCATATTATGGCGTTCGTATTCGATTTTGCCAAATTTTGCAAATACGTTCCAAAAGTGTAAAAAAGTACATAAAATGAAAAAAAAAAAAATTTAATTTTAATAATTTAATAAAAACGCAATATAATAATCTTCCAATCGGTTTCCGAGATATAGACGGGAGCAAAATTGCATATTCTTCGGAAAAATCTAGTTTTCGCCAAAATATAAATGAGGCAAAAAAAAAACCGAATGGCAGCTTAACTAGCAAAACGCAAATAAGATTTTGTTGGTTTCGATAAGTACTTTGAGATATTCCACACGAGAAAGGGTCTTCACAATTTGAGCTATAGACCAAAAACGGTGAAAAAGATACAAAAATTTGAAAATTATCAATGTTTTCGCCATTTTGAAGGACTAATAAAAGAATTTTTTCCTGGTAAGCTTGCTTTACACTTTCTCTAAGTTTATAGCGACAATTATGTTAAAGACAAAAAAAAAAAAAAAACAAAATTCCAGTTAGTTTCCGAGATATAGGACATGATAAAAATTACATGTTCTTCGGAGAAATCAAGTTTGAGCCAAAATGTTCATGTGTAGGCGTGTGTGGTAGTGTTGTATGGAAATTTCAATTTATATCAGTTCTGTTCTACCGCTAATCTGTAAACTGAGGGGGTCAATTGACACCATTTGCCCAGTTACACATCTATTCTCAATATCTTATTTCATTAAAACAAGGCCCAGAACTAAATTAACGAACCAAATTTTAGAAAGTTCCAAACAAATGTGTCACACCACCGGTGAGAACTGTACTGCAATTCATTACTTTTTCTAACTTTTGGTTCACTGGTCATGAGTTTTTTCTTATTGAACTGGTTCTATTTTAACAAATCCCAGGACCAGTCCGTAAGAACAATTGACACAAATTTGTCGCAGGGTTGTACTTTGCAATTATGTTTTGCTTTGTTATTCTCACTCTTGTTAACTTGAAGGCGTATTTGTATTTGTATACAAAATATAGAAAGAACAAAATAAAAATACAAAAATTGTAACTCTAGGGTTTCATAATCTGGACACAAGTGCCATTTCAAAGCAGAATTTACAAAAATTGCTAGTCTGGACGCTGACTAAGATGCAAACAATGTAAACGAGTGTTTAATATTTTCTACATCTTGATGGTAGATGTTATATGTTGATCAGAGTAAAAAGCCTATTAGATTCAGTTTGGTATAAAAATCTAGTGGCAGATTTTTGGCGTGTTCGTGTTGTGTCTGATTAGGATGTTAACGAAAATTATTTGTAGTTATTGTTAACTGATCTTTGATTATGCTTATTACACTGGCCGGCAAACTAAAAAGGGCGGGAGCAAGAACTTTGTTATGTGATTTTAATTGACTTAAGTGTGCTGAATTAAAATATTTCACCCGAGATAAGTCGGTATGCTAATATATTTTTCATCATAACTTACATATCTGGGTGTGTGTGACGTAACTAAAAAACGTTCTGTTTATTTTCGAACACTTCTTTAAACCCACATTTTGATTTCCAATTTAGCATTGCTAGAGTGGCAATTGCTACCGCATGATCTTTCAGTTGCTAATAATTTCTTAGCGAATATTGAGGTGGGTATCTAAAGTTTCGACCAGCAAAATTCATTTATTTAATGGATCTTCGTAGTCTTAATATTTTAGTTTTTTTAAGAATAGTACACAATACACAAAAACTCCACAAGCTCACCCAAACAAAAATAAAGAAACTTTAACTTTCAAAGCACCAGACTCTTCTAAACTAGTTGCACAATTTTAATGAAATTGAGTTTTAAATAAATTCGTGTGAGCTAAATACTAAATTAAATAACGAAAAAACATGTAAAATAATTTCACATTTTGCGAAAGGAAAATTTAAATAAATCGAATAACAAAATACAATTCTAATACATATTTCAATTTATGCATGCATTTAAATCAAATAACATGATACCAGAGCATTTTCCAAAGAAATCGAAACGAGGGGGAATTTTAAAATATAGTAAAAGCTTAAATTTTGGCTTAACTAGCTTTCATTAATGGGCTTGCGATTTGAGATGTCTGGATAAGTCGGTAGATATAAACACTTGCCGCAGCTAGAACATGTCATTAAGGATATTGTTAATGCGTGCATCTACGTTTGTGGTGATTGGAGAACCGAGGCAGCAAAATGACTGCACATCTTCAATGCTGTTAGTGACGGTATTAGGTGTGTAGTATTGGTGGTGGGGTTTCTTATTACATAGTTTTGCTTTGGAGAAGTTGATGCGATGACCGAAGTTTAGATAATTTTAATTGCTTTTATTATATCCTACTTACACTGGAAACTATGTGATAGCAGGCTTTTATAATCAGCGTAGTCAAAGTCATTTTATTTACTAATTGGGCACCTTTGAATGACGGTTTGTGCCGTGACGTTTGCTTAATAGTTTTGGCTTGTCTGGCGGCCCTATGCTCCTTGCAGGAGAAAAAGAAACAAATATATTTTAGGCTTTTCTGGAGTTTTAAATTTGCAGTTTTTTATTAGTCGCAGCTATCAAGAGTACAATTTAATTTCACGGAATGCATTGGTCCCCATAGGTAATGATGCTCTATTAACTGACTATTGGCGACCCTCTTAAGGGATCTATTAACTGACTATTGGCGAAGTGAAGTGAAGGCATTTATTTCATCACATGCTCTAGATTAGAGTTAAAATATATATATTTTTTTTATTTTCTCCAAGTAGAGTATCAACTTAACTTTTCTATCAACCCTCGTTTAAAGAAACTATTTATGTAAGTGGTGTATGCAAAAATGCAACAAATTTATACAAGAAAAACAAAAACAATATTGTGTACTGAATAAATTGTATCTATGCATTTACAATAAACAAATCACAATATTTTTATTTTACCCACTCTTTTGCAGGAGAGAGTTTTATTTGTAAATTTTCCTGCAAAACAAACAAGATTTATATTGGAGGAGTGGATTCGCTTGGATTGAAAAATATAAAAATAAATTCAAGCAGGATAAAAAAATATGTTAATTTTATATTTATTTATTTGATTTGTTGTTGAGGTTTTTGATGTTGTTTGCTACGAAGCGTTTATTGAAATTTATTTATTTTTATTATTTTTTTTTTTCTTTTTTAATTAAAAACAATACTTGGGCTGGAAAGATTTTAAAAAAATAACGCACACTGGAAAAAACACGGACGATTAATTTTACGAAAGTTGAGATAAGCAAAATATGTGTTATGTTATACATATGGGGCATTTCATGTCAAGTGACCCAATTTTTAAATCGATGTCTTCCGATTTGTATGAAATACGCACCAAGGTTAGTCCTATTGGATAGTAGTTTAGACACAAATTTTTAACAAGATCGGTCAAAAAGTTTCTGAGTAAGAGGGGATCAAAATTTGACATTTTGGCCATACAGGTGTTCTTTTTCATCCTCATCGATTTAAAAATTGGGTCACTTGACATGAAATCCCCCATATGTATTTCTTGCTATTAATGGGTTTTTTCATATTTTATATAACTTAAGAAATTTTTGGCATTGATTTGTTGAAACATTTTTGTATACATATTTGTTCTTGATAATATAATTTACTCATATTTTTTATATTGGTATGTAGGTATATGTTGTTTGGCATCTTCTTTAAATAAAACCTAAACTTCCCATTTAACACACACAGAAAAAAATACCAATGTAAAATTAACATGGAAAAATGTTGATTGAGAATCATAGTAATTTTCTGCAAAAGTATGCCCTTTATTTAAATTAATCATTATTTCATATTAATTTTAAATAAAATAACCTTAAATCACGTTTATTAATTATTATTCACTGTTAAAATAAAAAAAAATATATTAAAATAAAAAATAAATATGGATTCAATATTGAATCCATAAAAACCTATTTTATATTAAAATCAAAAGTGTATCTTGTTAAATTAACATGAATACATACTTAAGTATGTAGATTTTTTATTTTCATTTTTACAATTATTATAAAAAGAAGACAATTCCCGTATTCTTTTAATTAAAATTATTTAGTTAAATAGTACATCAAGATTTCAAAGTAGAATGATGACGAAAATCATATTGAGCGATTCTGCTGATGCTTCTGTTATCAAAGGAGAATACAAAATAAGTGAAACATGTGTTACAGAGGTAAGTGTTTCTTAAATAAATGCATATGTTGTCTCTGAAGCTTCTTCACTCTGTTATAACACACTCAAACCAATTTGATTCTACATGAAATTCACGTTGTTTCAACTTGAAATAACTTTCATTCAACGTGATTCGGATTGTTATTTCAATATAAATTACATTTTGCTCTAACATTACTGCAATGTTAAATTAACATGAATTAAAGTTATTTTAAAAGAAAAAAATGTTGTTCGCAATTATTGTAAAATCAGGTTGAATTAACATGAAAAACGTATAAAGCAAAATCACCACCGAAAAATTTTAAATCAACCTTGTTTTCTACGTTTTTAACTTGATTTTTTTCTGTGTGCAGCTATAAAATAATTCGGTTTTAAAATACTTCTTAACAAAGCTCTAAAAGTCAAGTTAATTACTAATAAGATAATTGGTAATAAACAGGGAAACCAGAAATATGCTCTATTTATATATGGGAGCTTGGGCAAATCTGAACAGATTCTAAAAGAATTTAATTTGCAGTATAATGTTTTTGGGGTGAATTTAATCTAAATACTAGGGTATTCATTTAATCGACCTTTTGCTTTAATCGGTTAATCGCTCGATTAATTAATCGAGGTTTTGGTTTGATCGGTCAATAATCGGTTAATTTTGTTTTTGATTGGTTAACCGATTAATAAAGTTTTCTTTTTTTGTCAATGAAGTAATTTCAATATGTAGAAATGCATTAATTATTTATTATTTGGAGTTTATAAGTAAAAAAAAAAACAATAACATACCAAACATAAAAATTCTTGAATTTAAACGAGCAAACAAAAAAACAATTCATAAATATGTAATATGCATTTTTCAATTAATACATAATTGGGGTATTCACAAGGTGTGCTAGTGGCCCTTTGTTCCTTATAGGAACCACAGGACATAATAATAATAACAAGGTTTGCTATCAAGTCATATCGTCATAATGTCCGAAATAATATTTTACAATTGCTTAAAATAAATATTGTTGTGTTTCAAACAAAATAAAAATTTTAATGCTGTGCTCATTGATTCGTCATAACTGCACAGTAGAAATATAAATTATAAGCGGTAGCCCACAACAGTAATATCGTCGGCTTAATATGCAAACCTGCTAACTTCCTTCAAACACATTTTACAGGAGAGACAAAAAACTTTTTTATTCTATTTGCAGCTTGATAGAAAATTAAAAATAAAATTAGTTTTACACACTTCAAGACTTAAATAGAAGAAAAACTACATGCTAGTCGACGAGGCGTATCTTTCTCTACCACACGGCATCAAAATCTCAATTTACATAAAAATTGGACTTAGCCGGTTTGCATATTAATCCTACGATATACATATATTTCTTGAAATTTTTTAAAGACAAGACTTTATAACTGTATGACTACTTTGTGAATCAACCAAATATGTATTTATAAAAAAAAAGACTGAGATAATTTTATTAGTTATTTCAATAGTTAAAGGAGATCTTATAAAATAATCTTTTAGAAAAGTAATTTGGTTTAAATGTTTAGGAGTAAAGCGATTCTTTTCTTTTGCTTTGACAAAACTTGACTTGGAAAAAATTCTTTCACTTATCGTAGATGAATATCTAATTTCTCAGTCCTTTTTCAGGATTTCTTTAAACATATAAAATATTAACTCCATTATGCCATTAGAGTCCTGTTTTAATTGTTAAAAATGTTTATCACTTCTAATTGTTTCGGTTAATTTTGTTAAAAGACTGATATGAGATATGAGAAGATATGAGAAGAAATAAATAACTAAACACTTACATTTAAAAAGTGCGTGAAACAAAAAAATAAGGTGTTGGTAATCAAACATTTAACCCATTTTTCGCCACATTTCTGTTAATTGAGCATTGAAATCAGTCGGCGGAAAATGGGTTAAAATGAAGATCACAGAACACCTTCTTTGTTTGTATGAAAAAATATTTTCTCAACACATACTTTTTGAATATAAGAAGAAAAAAATAATTAAAAACACAAAAAATATGTTATAATACTACAAAAAATTAAAAATTTTATTACATCGGTTAATCGACTGAAATTAACCGGTTTAATCGTTAATCGAAAAAGTCAATTTGAAATTAACCGATCAGTTAATCGGGTAGTAATTAATCGGTTAACCGATTGACGGTTAACCGAATGAATACCCTACTAAATACCTGATGAGTGACAACGAAGGATCTGTCCAAATATGGCCAAAATCCCATAATGAACACCAAAAAAATTTCAAAGTTAAATTTTTTAATTTTTTTAAAAAAAAAATCACAAATACAATTAAGACATGTGGGTACCATAGAAGGATAGTGTGTTCCCTAGTCCTCATTTTCCATATGGCCAAAATCCCATAGTGAACACCAAAAAAATTTCGAAGTTAAATTTTTTGAATTTTTTTTTAAGAAAATCACAAATACAATTAAGACATGTGGGTACCATAGAAGGATAGTGTGGTCCCTAGTCCTCATTTTCCATATGGTCCGGATGAGTGATAACGAAGGATGTGACAACTACAATTTATTTTTGTTCGATTTTTTTAATTTGTCCATAGAAATTATTAGGAAATAATTAATGAATTAATTGGATACTTTTTCTGCATTTTTTGAAATATTTTTTATTAAGACAAAAACATCTTATACTTAAGCCCAGTTTAAAAATATCTGATATAAGACATATTTAAATATGCGATAGTTAAATATGTCATACTGAATTATTTCGTTAAGTCATTTCATCCGGAGTTAAATATGTAGTGACGTAAGCCGTTACGTCGCAACATATTTAAATCGGCATATTTATCTTCACACACATTATATACATATATTTGATAAACAAAGAAATTCAGTTGCTTTACTTTGATCATTATTGAGGTTACAAATACTTGACAGTATTTCATTAACGTACTTCCGATTACATTCTAAATTTTTGTTCAATTAACTCTTTTTCATCGTTCAGGCCTTTCTGTTTTCCTTTTGAAACCTTTTCTGTCCACATTGAGGTCATCTTTAACTGAAATTTGTACAAATTTGTTTACAGCCAAAATAAAAATATACTAAAATATCTTATAACAAGGTGTTAAGTATCATATCAGATAACACATGTGATGTGATGCGAAAAATCGTTGGTGATTTTTTTATGTCAAATAAAAAGAAAACTAGAAACCAGACGTTAAAAAGATATTTTATTGCATGTAAAAATAAAAACAAAAAACTTAAGTCTCTTTCCATTTTTTCTGATCTGTTTTTGTTTTAAAGTTCAAGTTTCATTTGTGTAGTTTAAAACTGTTCTTTGTTATGGTTTTGTCTGTACGTATGTTGTTGCAAGCAGCTTTTAGTGGCAGTTGCAGAGCAACATACTTTTTATAGTTTTCTTATTGTCTTTTTACATTGTTGTCTTTTTTTTACTCATTGCTGCATAAAAAACAAGTTTAATGTTGCAAGTTTTTTTCCAACAAAAACTTAAAAATAAAAGAAAAATAACGATAAAAATAATGATGATGATTTCAAAGATAATTATGAAATTGTACTAAATGAAATGATACATTTTAAGAAGAAAAAAAAAAAAAAAAACACAATTACGATCAAAACAAACAACAGGTAAATTCTTATTGATAATTTATACAAAACACTCACATACTCGTTCATACACACACACTGTTCCTTCCCTACCATGTTTACGAGAAACGTCATTTCCGGTTTTTATGGTTGCAGGTTCACGCATTTAGTGTCAGTGTTTTTGTGTACAAAATTTTATAAAAACTGGAATTGTAGTAAAATAAAAAACATTGTAGAATGAAAAGAAAACAACCACAAGTTGTTTAAAATAAAAAAAAAAAAGAGAAAACAAAGCAGAGAATACAGAACCAGTTCTTGGTTAAAACCATAACAAACGGAGAAAAAATTTTTCAAAACAAGGTTTGAGTTTCAAAATATACCTACTCATTAAACAATTGCTACAATATACAGGGTGGCCGGAAAGAAGCAAATGGCTTTAAATTTTCTTTATTATTTAAAAATGATTTTTTTTTTAAATTTTTCCGAGTACACAGTTTAAGATCGAACTACATAAAATAATAGAATTTTATTTTGAAAACCGGCGTTTAATTGTGGTGAACGTATGGGCAGCCAGCCATTCGCCATATTAAAAAAAAAAAAATTAAGCGAAAGGTCCTGGAATCTTGAAAGTCATAACGGCAAATCGCTAATTGAAATTGCATAATAGTTGTTTTGTTAATCGCAGTCGCGAGGAGTTTGGCGATTTCTGGAATATTATTAAGAAACTATGGCAGACGACAAGCAAAACGCATGAGTTTGAGAATCGAGCGATTGTCAGAACATGGCTGATAGTAAAGGAATTAAAAAATAGGCGGTCCTTAGGCGACGTAATTTTTTGTGTCTTAGTTAACTAAATTTCCAATTAATGACCGGGGAAATACGGCAGGGGAGAGATTTTTTCATTAAAAAACTAGCACAATCAGAAAACCAACTAGCACAGTAAATTATACTGAATTTTAAATAAATAAACATTACAAACAAACTTAAGCCACAAATAACAAGCGAATAAAACTCACCAGGGGAGATACATCAATCACTGACACGTGCGAGCGATCCGAGTGGTGTGGTCGAATTATCGGCCCAATAAGAGTACGCTAATGGCTCGCTCGATTTTTATTGTTAAATTCACTTCGAAACAAATGTTCTGCAATTTAAATTTGCAGCGTCAACGCATTTTAGCGGCATTTTTAAACGGTCGAAAAATGTGCAGGGGAGGAGACTTAAAATATGAGGGACAAAAACTATGTAATTTTTTTTTAATAGAATATGAAAGTAATTTGAAAGTTTATTTTAACGACTTTTATTGTTATTTATACTACTTTATGTAATAAATAACGATTAGTTGTTTAATGAATTAGTAATGTGTTAAATTTCAAAGATTTTGTTACAGAATAGTAAAGGGACAGGCCAGGGTAGATACTTTTTTCTAGGTAAACACGAAGTTATGACTAAACTAAGGTAATTTAGGTATTGCAATTTATTGTCAAAAAAGTTTACTTTATTTGTTATGAAACACGTTTGATATTTCCACAAATTTTTTAATTATATATATATATTACTTTTTAAAGTAGCCGTAGATAGTACCTCTTAACGTAGAAACACCCATATCTAAAAAACATTTTTTTTTTAATTTTGCAACGGCAGCCATTTTTTGGTTAAATTAGCACGAGTTTTTGCTTCATGCCTTTATTTTTTCAAATTTCGCTAATTTTGGTTATCATCAGCGTTGCCGTTGGAAAATTTTAAACAAGGGGATTTTCCAAAAAAAAAAAGGGTTCACAAAAAAGTATTTCAAAGTAAAAAGCGTCAGGTTTTTTGTAAGCAGTATTTACTAATAAAGGGGTTGAAAAAGGACATTTTAAAGACCAATTTTTTATAAACAAAAAAAGATTTTTTTTTAAATTTAGTAAAAAACAAGTTAGAGTGCTATATTCGGCTGTGCCGAATCTTTGATACCCTCCACCGACAGTTCGAATATTTCAGGAGTGATATCTATATGATGTTTATTTATTATTAATTTATCTTTACAAAAACAGACATCAGAATTAAAAATGGTTGCGTTTTGGACCAACATTAAATTATTGACCGACAGTCTTGAGTAAAATATCTTGATTCGTAACAATTTAAGCCGAACTTAAATGATTTTCAGGAGGGGATTTATATTGAAGCCATGGTAAGTTATGAACCAATCATCCCAAAATTCTGCATGGTGATTTCTGGTATTAAAAAACATAAATTTGAATAGCGTTTACAGTGAATTTCAGAAGGCTGCAAAATATGGGATCAAAGGTAAATTATGAACCGTATATCACAAAATTGCATAACATTTTGCTCTGGCCATATGAAACTAAGTTGGAAGAAATTTTGCCACAATAAATATATCTGCTCGGTTTTAGGCGTATTTAATTAATTTACCAGAGTGGGCTTTATATGGGGCCTATAGCAGCGTTTAAAAAGCTGCAGTTGAGATAGTAAAAGTCATAAGATTATGCTGTAACTTCGACATCTTCATTTGTCATTGGACAAAAATAAACTGTTGGCTTTACTTCTGATTCATTAAATGAACACAGTCGCAGTGAAGGCAAAAGCAAAACACGAAATGTTGTACACGACAAAGAACATCGGCAGTCGACATGTTCGGAAGTGTTTGGTTTGACAGACCAAAACTTTTAAAAAATCCCGTAGTTATCGAAGATGGGACGTTGTGTTTGTGTTTTTATTTTCCATATTTTTTTTAATAATACATGCGTTCATAAAAACATAAATATGTACATAAGTACATATTTATTATTTTTAAGCTTAACAAATCTTTTTAATTTTTTGAAATTATATAAAACTGTAAATAACATCATCGCTTTCATATATATACAATGAACACAACGTCCCATCTTCGTTAACTTCGGGATATATTACAAGTATCAATCTGTCAAACCAAACACTTTCTAACATGACGACTGCCAATGTTCTTTGTTGTGTACAACATTTCGTTTTTTGCTTTTGCCTTCACTGCGACTGTTTTCATTTAATGAATCAGAAGTAAAAGCAACGGTTTATTTTTGTTCAATGAAAAATCAAAAAGTGGAAGAAAAAGCAATTTTTTCATTTTGACTGTAGTTTTTTAAACCCTGGCCTATAGTAAATTATAGACCGATCATCACGAAATTTATTAGTGCTATTTTTAGTCCTATCAAACTGTGGAGTATTCAATTTTATTCTGATAGCATTTTTTATTACGGTTTTAGGCGTACTAAACTGTCTTTCCTGAGAAGGGTTCATATGGGGCCTAGGGTAAATTAAAAACCGATCTTCACGAAATTTTACAAGATTATTTCTTGTCCTTTAAAACTGTGAAGTATTAAATTTTATTGCGATACCATTATAAATTACGGTTTTAGGCGTACTAAACTGTTTTTCGGGAGTAGGGTTTATATCGGGCCTAGGGTAAATTTTGGAACGATCTGCACGAAATTTCACAATATTATTTCTAGTCTTAAAAGACTGTGACGTACTAAATTTTGTTATGATAGCATTAATAATTAAGTTTTAGGCGTACTTAACTGTTTTCACTGTCCAGTCGAATAAAACAGACTTTTGCAAAATCTCATATCATTCCGTGCATTGTTCAACCATTTATGTTAGTTTTTGTAACAACATTATCAATTTTTTTAAAGTGGTAGTTCCACATTTTGATTCATAGCTCTAATCCTACTGAACCGATTTGGTGGATTTCAATCCCAAACTGCTTAGGATAACTTAGGACAGACGGACATGGCTAAATCGACTTAGAATTACTCCAGGAGCGAGAATATATACTTTATGGGGTCTGAGAAGAATAATGACTTTTGACTGCCAGCAGTCGTCAATGGCTGTGAGTGTTAAACGGCAAAACCCTCTGAAGAGATTGAGTGGTTGCAATTGAAACATGCAAGGGTAACCCGTCCGTGCAAACCTGGGTTCGATTTCCGCGGCAGTCAAGAATGAAAAATCTATATAATAAAAATGAAATGTTGTCTGTTGCTGATCGCATAACTTGAGAACGGCTTGACCGAATTTTGCCCCGCCCACTTTTACGCCCACTTTTTTCGAATTACCTAAAATCAGAAAACCTCTCCATCGATTTGATAAATTTTTCTTTCAAATGGCCGTATTAATCCATTTAAAGTTTTCATCGAAAGAAAAATTTACCACGCCTACTTTTACGCCCACTTTTTCTATTAAGCGCATAACTTGAGAACGGCTTGACAGTTTTGGACGATTTCTCCTTTAAAATTATCGCCATGTTCCAACTAAGGTTTGTACGAAAAGAAAATTTTGCGCCGCCCACTTTTACCGATTTACCTAAAATCAGAAAACGGCTCCATCGATTTGACTAATTTTTTTTCAAATGTTCGTGTTAATCCATTTTTAATTTTCATCGAAAGAAAAATTTACCACGCCTACTTTTTCTATTTATTGACCGATTTGGACGATTTTTTCTTTATAATGTTCGCCATGGTCCAACTTAGATTTTTAAGGAAAGAAAATATTTCCCCGCCCACTTTTAAGCCCACTTTTTTCGATTTACCTAAAATCAGAAAACGGCTCCATCGATCATTAGCAATCAGCTACCGAGCGAAGCCGGGACGGCCAGCTAGTTATCAATAAATTTTAATTAATTTCATGTTGTAAAATTCCTTTTTTCATAAAAATAATTCAATGAAAATTAAATTTGATCAACTTAAGCCTATTTAAAATATCAAAATTTGGGTTATTCAATAAATTAACAAGTTAGAGTGCTATATTCGGCTGTGCCGAATCTTTGATACCCTCCACCGACAGTTCGAATGTTTAAGGAGTAATATCTGTATGATGTCTTTTTATTATTATTAATGTCTTAAACTGTGACGATTTGTTATTAATTATGGTTTTAGGAGACTAAACTGTTTTCCGGGAGTAGGGCATATATGGGGCCTAGGGTAAATTATGTACCGATCTTCACGAAATTTCACAGTATCATTTATAGTCCTATAAAATTGTGACGAGCCAAAATTTGTTATGGTTGCATTATTTTTTACGGTTTTAGGCGTACTAAACTGTTTTCCGGGAGTAGTGTTTATATGGGGCTTAGGGTAAATTATGGACCGACCTTCGCGAAATTTTACAGTGTCATTTCTAGTCGAATAAAACGGACTTGTGCAAAATCTTATGTCAGTCCGTGCATTTTTGCATCATTTATGTTAGTTTTTGTAACAAAATTATCAAGTTTTTGAAGGTGGTGGTTCCACATTTTGATTCATAGCTCTGGTCCTACTGAACCGATTTTGCTGAAATTCAATCCCAAACTGCTTAGGATAACTACAAGCAATTTGACACCTAGTTTGTTTATGAGTTTTTCGAAAGTGAGCGTGTTTTCAACAGACGGACAGACGGACAGACAGACGGACATGGCTAAATCGACTTAGAATTACTCAAGCAGCCAGAATATATATACTTTATGGGGTCTGAGATGAATAATAAAAAAGTTTCACACGGAATGACAAACTTAATATACCCTCTTCACAACTAATTGTGGTGGAGGGTATAAAAATATACACAGAAAGAAAAACACTCTTGATAAATTCAGTTTCTTATACATACCTACTTTAAGTACGAGTCGTACTCAAAATTCAAGTACGAATAACACTAAAACGTACTTAAAACAATCCTAAATGGGATTACTTTCGAAAATCTAAACCAAGTAAAAAGAGATTGAACTTTTCATTGGTAGTGCCACTCTGAGAGTAAAATTACAAAGCAAGCGTTTTAATCTCATTTAACTTATCAAAGTTTGTTGCAGGCACTACAGCACACAAGCAATTAAAAACGATTTGCTTGTTGTGTGTAGAAACAACAAAAACCCGAGAACAAGACGAAAAAACATTGTTTTCATGTTTAAAAAGTAAAATTAAAAACGCTTGCTCCTCATTTAGTTTATATTTTCAGTTTTATACCTACATTAAGTTTTTAAAGTAAAAACCATATAAGGAATGATGCTGGCGTTTTATAATTGAAATTCTGTCAGGTGTTAATGATAATAAAATTCTCCTTCTTATTTCACTTTTGGTTTTTTTCAAGTACGAATTCGGGATTGAATCAATTTTATAATAATTCAATCAAGCGCATTTTGAGATCGATTCGATCTCAGTTTTACTTAAATCAATCTCATTTTCGGATTAATTTAAGTACGAATTCGGGATTAATTATGGATAAGTTAAGTAGTTCGCGATTGAAAATCCGTACTTGAATCAATCTTTCTGTACTTGATTCAATAAAATCCGTACTTCGGATTGATTTGAGTACGGATGGATTGATTTGTCTTTAGAGTGTATGGAGTAAAAAAAAGCTAAATATGAGAATCCTGCATTATTTTTTTTTTTTTAATTTTGTACACGATGATAAAAATTTGTTTTTTTGAAAGAATTTTATCGGCCGAATAAAAAGTGTTCCATTGTTACAACTTTACTAAGTATAAATAGGTATTATGTGCTGTAATCGCTTTTTTAAAACAAAATTAACTGTTACTAAAGGCCGTTATACACTATCCCACAAAGTCCTTTGTAATTTACGAAAATGCAACCCTTTCGTGATAAGTTGTTATTGTTTTTTAAAATGTTCAAAGAATAATTAGATCAGGGAAGCATTTTTTAAAAATACGTAAGACTTTATGGGATAGTGTGTAATGGCCTTTAACAGTTCTGAAAGGAAAACATATGATGCATATCTATAGTTAGATACATATCTACAATACTAAGAATTTAATAACAAAAAAATTATATAAAATTCTATTTAATTTTCTTACCTGCTGGGAAGAAATTATTTAAAAACGTTGACATTTTTTCAAGCAACACACTTGAGAGATGGCCAAATGATTAAATAGAACTTGTTGATTTTTTTTGTTTTTTTTTTTTTTGTTTTTTTTTTTTTTGTTTTTTTTTGTTAATATTTTATTTTAAAATGGTTAACAATTAACAATGATGACGATGGTGATGATGTTAAATTGATGATAATGATGAAAAATTTTTATATCAGTGTTGGACGTAAGTCAAGCTCTAACGCATTAACTTAAGTAGCAGTGATGATCGTTGAGTTTGAGGTTAGATTTTGCAACGAGGGTTTAAAATTACATTTGTTGGACTTTTCTTGTATTTTTGTTTTTTTTTTATTAGTTTGTTTTAGTTAACTGCTTAAAACTCAAATGCAGTTTAATATAGAGAATTATTATTAAAAAAAATTTTTTTAAACTAATTATAATAAAAAATAATATGGAAACGTTAAGTAATTAAATAATGTACGTATGTAGAGTTGTGTTAATTCTTTTCTGTTAAAATTTATCTTTTAAAACCCTTCTTATCCCCTCGATGAATTTAAGACTACAATTATAGGTACAACAACAACACAAACATCACCATACCCCTTCACCATCTATTTCTAGTACATATTTGCTATCAATTTATGTTTTATTTGTGTGTGTCAGAGTTTGTTTTTTATTTTACTTTTCTCGGAGACCATTCCATCAACAAATCAAATTAGCGTTGCCGTTTAAGTTATTTTGTTCCTAATGTGTAGTTTGTGTACATGTTCATTTTAGTTATTTTTTTTACACCTAGATAATTAAATAAACTATAACAAACACTTTTTAATTCCATTCAAAAAAGTTGCATCAGAGTTTCAAAATTGTATTAGTTAGCAAATCGAATTCCGTAAAAGCAAGATACGAAATCACTTCCACTTTCGATCGGAATAGATTTCTGTAACAGGCCTGTATAATTAAAAAAAGTGACCATACAAAATATACACTTGTACGCAAACTAATGTTTATTTTGAAAATTGTATATGCATGAAACAAAAATGCTAGATAGCGCATTTCAATTTTAAAAACATATTTCTGCGTATCTACGTCACAGTAGTACATTAGCACAAGCACCAACAGATAAACACGTGCATATGTTATGCTGAATGGTTGTTTACATTAAAGTTTCTTCAAAAATTACATAAAAATGAGTGTAAAAAATTGACGGACCTGCACAATGCGCTATCTTGAATTCTTTATTTTATGATATTACATACATATCGATGCCTTACTTCCTCAAATTCGTAACTTTAAAAAAACGGTTTTTACTTTTTCATATGAAAGGAATGCAACGTACAAATGCTTCATAAAAGCAGTTTATATACCGACCCAATAAAGATCAATGTGATATCAGCTTTGCTTATAAAAATAAAAACGCCCCAGAAGATGAATATCAACTTCACATAATAAGTAAAGAGCGCGCCAGGAAAGAAAAAGCCGAAGACAAGGAACGTTGTTCAAGAGGCGATATTCAAATGTTAATGGTGGACTTTCAAACAGTGCAACAATTCCTCTATTTTTAACTGGAGCAAACTACTTTAAAACAAAACGGTGTGTGCACCAATTCACAATTTATAGCGAGTTTGACTCGAATGTATGAACATCTTGCTTGCTGGACTATTTACAGAATTTTAAAGACAAATCAAAGCTTATAATAATTTACAGCGACGGATGTTGTGCCCAAAATCGTAATACGACACTTGCGAATACCTTGCAACATTATGCAAATACCCACCAAGCAGAAATTTAGCAAAAACACCTATTGGTTGGCCACACTCAAATGGAGTGCGATTCTGTGCATGCCTCCATAGAGCGAAAGAAGAAAGGAAGAGAACTATATGTGCCAGCTGATTTCAATATGGTTATAAAACAATCCAGATTGTTGCAACCGTATCAAGTACATTATTTAAAAAATGGGGGTATTCACGTCACAAGTTGCACCCTTGCGAAAAAGCAAAAGTGCAAAAATATAACAACAACCACACAGACAATTAGTTGTGCGTAAATAATTGTCTTTGTGGTTGTTGTAATATTTTTGAACTTTTGCTTTTTTGCAAGGGTGCAACTTGTGACGTGAATACCCTTAATACATTTTTCCGAAATTTCACTTCACTCGATTACTTAAAATCAATTCGACCAGGCACAAAAAAGGCGACACATGCGTTATAAATTTACGATCTCTCAAATATACCTTTATTGACGGTGTTCAATACAAATTATGTTTTGATGAAGAGTGGCAACTATTACTTCATCGGAAACTGCGACCAAAAGTGCAGCACAATGATAACATTTTACTACCGGGTCTCTACAATCACAACTACTTATTTCAAAAAAAAATTTGACGCCTTCTAAGATTAAAAACGTATGATTCTAGCAACTTTCATTCATTTTATGATAATTTTCCAAACCAATGAAATTATTAATTTTATATGAATTCTTTTTTTTTTTCTTTTTATACTTTCTTGCAAATAAACATTGATTCTATATTAAATATTTTTCGTTGGATAATTTTGGTATAACGGGGTTATTTGTTTGTATAGCTATGAGTGCAACAAACGAGTAAATAATTCATCAAGTATCAAAAACAGGGGTGCCAGAAGATTTTGTTTAGAAATCGGCATATTTTTAAAAAACAAATCGGCATTATCGGAACTTTAATTAAAAAAAATCGGCAAATTTAAAATACCGCCGAAATATGCAGCATCAACTAATTTTTGAAACATAATAATCAATAAAAAAAGAAACTTTTTATAAAAAATTTGTAGCAGGGCTTAAAAAACTGCAGTCGAAACCAAAAACCGTGTAACAAAAAACGATAATTTGTGTGCAACTTTTCGCTTTTTGAGTCGGTTTGACAGCGATTGTTTATATTTAATGAATCAGAAGTAAAAGCAACAGTTTATTTTTTTTTTTTTTTTTTTTTTTGACCAAAAAATGAAAGAAGAAATGGCAGTTTTTCAACTTTGACTGCAGTTTTTTAAACGCTGATTTGTAGTTTATTAAAAACAAATATATATATTTTGTACTTTAGGGTTATTTTTTTAACTTTTTTTATTACAGACAAATATTTGAGTTTGACATTTTTATTAAGTCATACTGGCTAATTCTGGCAGTCGTGATCGAATACTTTTTCGATTCGAAAGCTATTTAATTTCTAATTCTTTCAGTCGGTGCTGAACGAATCGAAATTTTTTTTTTCAATGTTGTAAAGCATTTCTTTGAGTTTTCACAACACTGAAAAATAATTTCGATTCGTTCAGTATCGACTGAATGAATTAGAACTAAAATTGCTTCCGAAACGAAAAAGTATTCGACCACGACTGTCAGAATCAGCCCCCTGAAATCAGTTTCAAAACAATTCGAATTATTAAACTTTAAAAATGAAATGAATGAGGACCAACGAATTCTTTCATAATTTTCGAAAGATTGGAAAATAATTTTTTGGAAATGCACCACTAAAATTTTCACGTTTTAAATCTAAATTTTTGCCAAAAATCTTGCAAATTTACTTCACTTCCTTACATTAGATTGGCTATCGGATATATGTAGTTGCATCATCATCAATTCCATATAACCTTGTAAAAATAATTTTTTTATTCAAATTATTTTTATTGATAGTGAATATAAATGTAGCTTTACCTTGCTCCTTTGTGAGCGTCTATTCATTTTCAAACTCAAATATAAAGTTTTTTATATTTTCCTTATAGAAAACAATATTTTAACCGATGGATTTTTTCTTTTATTTGGATTTAGTTCTTTCATTCTTTATAGTTAAGCATTTTTCAAATAAATTTTTAAACATATACCAAAACAAACAAAAAGATACCATGTTTTAGTCGCTTATTGAAAAATCGGTATTTTTTGATCAAAAACCGGCAAATCGGCTATTTGATAATTTAGAGGCAAAAAATCGGCAAAATGCCGATTAATCGGCAAAAATGGCAGGCCTGATCAAGAATTAAAATTACTGCTAATGCAGCAAACTCGTATCTCAATATATCCGTTTCATGCGTAAACTAAAAAAGATTAGTATCAAGGCGAATTCATTTTTCAGGTGGCGTTGAAAACACAGCTGTGCTACTTTTTTTTCTTAATTAGAGAGAGAAATGTCAAAAGTTCCTTGTGATTTTGACATATGGATTAACGGAAGCAGCAAAAAAATACATTGTTGTGGTTTTGGTGATGTTACTTGTTACCACTAATATACATACATAGATGTAATCAATTCTTTAATAATTGCATTTGATCTTTTACCAAAACACTGAAGTTTAAAAAGATGAACCGTTTTTTTTCTCTCCTGAAAAGTTGTTTTTTTTAAGATACAAGTTCGAGAAAGTAAGACGTGTAGAATAATAACATTTTAGTTTCTTTTTTTTATACTGTAATACATATTAACAAAAAATAAAAGAAATTAAAATTTTGGTTATTGTTTTTATTTGGCTATATATTATTTTGTGGTTAAAATTATTTATTTTTTTTGGTCATGGCAACGCTGAATTCAGGTTCACTTAACAAACACACACCCTCAAACATTTATTTGCTTATTTTTATAGTCTTTTCTTCAACTTGTTAGAGGGGAGCCCAGAAAAGTTGGATACACGTTAATAAAATTGTTGTAGCAAGGAGACGGTAGAATAAAAAGAAAGTTATATAGAGGTCGAAACAGATGGTTGGTTGGTTGGTGCGTTCGTTTGTTAGGTTGAGGGTTATTTTGTTGGTTGGAGCGGTGTTGAAGATTATTTGTTTTGGTTATACATTTTAGAAAGAAATCACGATAAGAATAAACACAAACAAGTTTTTTTGTCTTTAATTTTCTTATTTCTTTCTTTTGTTTTTATATTTTTTTTACCGACTTTTTAAAGAGAATATGTTGTGGATATTTTCTCTTTTTCTTTATCATGTAATTCTAAGCAGTTTTTTTTTTTTTTTTTTGAAATTTTGTTACCACTTTTTTTAACTGTTGCAATTTTTTTTTTGTTGTTTTTTAAGTTAATTTTAGTATTTTATTTTTCTTGTAGGTATTTTACTTTATTTTTTTTTTCATTAAAATTTACGGAAATAGGATTTTTCGTTTTTTTTTAGAGGTGTAGGTACTGTGTAAAAAAACCTTTTAGTACATTTATGTATGATAAAATAATTTATCATATAGGGTTGCCATTTTAGGTTTGTTAAAATAACAAGGAAGTAATTTTAATTTCTTCCAATATCATAAACATATTTTTTAAATACGTAATAAGAATTCAGTAAGGTACATACATAGGTATGTGGCTTAAAGTACCTATATGCAGTCGTGGTCTCTTGCACATAGGTACTTCAGCTATTTTTGGCCCGATTTAGTTGAATTTCAATACTGCAAACTATTCCGAATCATAACCTATTTAAGGTTAAAAAGCGCAAAGACTTAAGCTACGGTCACACTTGTCAAATATTTGACGCAAAAAACGGGACTAACAAGCAAACTAAATAATCATTTCCTTTAATTCACCACATATTACAAAAAACCGTTTTTCGCTATGCCTAGTAGAATAATGAGTTTATTTTGTGATATTCTCACTTACTATTAACAAGAGTAGGGGTTACACTTGTTTAGTCAAATATTTAATAAGTGTTACCGTAGCTTTACATAGATATGTACAGTTAGAAAAAACTCTACATACCTACACCCCTAAGTTAATCTGGGGTGTGCTGAAAATCGAAGACGTAAGACGCAAGAATTTTAAAAGTCGTTTTCTAGTAAGATTTTTGTAGTAATATTTCTCTATTAAATAGAATTTTTTAACAAAAATTAGATTAAAAGTGTATTAAAACAACTTCCAAATTCTTGCGTTTTAAGTTTTCGATTTCTAGCACACCCCTGAATGTTTTCATGGAATTCGTACAGAAATTTATAAAGTTTTTGCATTTTTATTTAAAGTTCTAAGGACAAAGTTTATTAATAAAACATAAAACTAATTCAAAAGCACACAACAACAAAAAACAATAAAAATTCATAAGAAAAATCCCTACATAGTCTTAAAATTTGAATATTTTAAATACTAATTAGTATTGTGGTTATTTTGTTGAACTATTTATGGTTTTTAATCCAAATTTTTAATATTTCTAATTAGGCTTAAGTTCATTAAATTTAATTTTCATTAAATTATTTTTATGAAGAAAGGAAATACAATTTGATTTAAGGATTGATGTTTGACTATTGACGTCAGCAGTCGTCGATGGCTGCGAGTGTAAAACGGCAAATCCATCTGAGGAGATCGAGTGGTTGCGATTGAAACATGTCATGGTAACCTGCCAGCCGCGGTTCGAATCCCGGACACGGTCAAGAATGAAAGATTATCAATAACAATTTTAATTAATTTTCATGTTGTAAGATTCCTTTCTTCATAAAAATAATTTAATGAAAATTAAATTTAATGAACTTAAGCCTAATTATTTTAAATACTTTTACATAATAAAAGGATTAAATAATAAAATAATATAGACTGGCATGCACCACAGTGGCTCAAATGGTAGAACGGCAAAGAATTCTGGTGATCCGAGTTCAGTCAAGATACACAAAATTATCAAAAAAAAAATTTAATTAATTTATGACCGATAGTTCCAATTTATTTAAAAATCAATTATGTTTAAAAATCGTTTTTTATGTCAAAAAATTTAATTATTTGAAAAACTATGTATATTTAAATATGCATGTTGCAAATTTCTTTCTTCACTCAAAATAATTTAATGAACTTTAATCACTGCTCGAAGTCGACGTGTCATGAACATCTGAACTATAGCCACTATTACAGTGTTTGTGGCTCTTGGCTGAATTAAGTAGTTTGTAAAATGTTTATTTGTACACGGAAAGAAGTTTTTTTCTAAATTAATCAATTTCGTTTCTTAAAAGAAGAAAATCCATAATGATTTCTTGGTTTTTACTTATTTCGTTCGTATTTTTTATTTATTTATTTTTACATTACCTATAACCTAGCCTTTAAAGGCCATAATCGGTTACAAATTTCTATTAACAATTGTAAATAAATTAATAAATGAATGTATGTATATAAAAATTAAAATATGTTAAAGTTAAAATATAATTACAAAAGGGTTAGATAGCTTAATTAAAATGTAAGAGTTCCAGCTATGAAAAATCCCAAAACGAACGATTCAGAAAATTATATGTAAATACAGTATACACACATATATATATACATATATATATATATATATATATACATATTTAGTAAAAATTTTTTATACATACATATAAAGAAATTAAGGAACAAGGAAATGTGAAAATCTCGTTTGGTGCGGTTTATGGGCTGGCGGCATCATCGGGCCATGCTTCTTTGAAAATCAGGTCGGCCAAGCAATTACCGTGAATGGTGTTCGCTATCACGAGATGATAACGAAATGCTTGTGGCCAGAAATTGAGGATATGGACCTGGACAATATGTGGTTCCACCAGGATGGTGGCACTAGCCACATAGCTAACGAAACAATGGCACTATTGCGCGAGAAATTCAATGGCTGTGTTATCTCACATCGTGGCAATGTTAATTGGCCGCCACGATCATGTGATTTGATAACGGCCTTTTTTTGGAGATATTTAAAATATAAAGTGTACGTCAATAAGCCAAGAACAATTCAATAGCTAAATGATGAGACACATTATAGAAGTTTGCCACCGAAGCCGTGGCGAGCATTGGCAGATATTTTGTTTCAGACATAATTGTCATAGATCCTTTTATCATAAAAAAATATTAAGATAATTCTCTGAAAACTTCAAGTTTTATTTACAATATTATTTATTTACATATTTTTAAATACAAACAAAATGGCAACCCTAACAAGGATATACAAAAACCATTAAACACAGAGAGAGAAAATTCGGAGCTATGAACATATTTTATTCACTCTCATTTTTTTGGTTTTTGTTCACATCATAAATAAAAAAAAAAGTTAATTTTTATTGTTGCTTTCAAAGTCTAACACAATGTAAATTAAATTGGGAACTTGTAGGTGGATTTTTTTTTTAAATTTTTGTTTGATATTTTGACATTTTCGTTGCTTACATTAATGTTGGATTATTATTAAACACTTTAATTACTTGTTTATGTACATACAAGAGGAAAATATGTAAAAATTTACGTACGTTTTATTGATGGGTACACTTTTATTCTTTATGGACTTTTTATAAGATTTTAATTTAGAATGGTGTGAGCTGGGACATTTTTTTTATTAGTTTATTTTAATAATTTATTATTGAAATGTTAATAAAAAATGACCACATATTGAAGCTGGAAAGAGGAACAATTTTATATTATTTCGCTTTGCTTAAATTTTTTAAAAAAAATAAATGCAAAAATTGTTTATTTTGTGAAAAATAAACTTTTAACTTGTTGTTAATCCCTTTTGTCGGGCTTATTTTTTTTAATTTTTATTTTTAAATAGAAAAACTAAACCATAATTTTATTAAATTCGCTTTTACTTGTAAATCAACCAACATTCTCCTCGAAGATACCAACTCAAACTAAAAAACTGAAATATTTTCTGTTCCGTTGTTGTTGCTTTTTCCAACACAACAAAAACACATAATTGCAAAAAACCGAAAACCCCACCACACACTCAGTTAGGGGATCACAATTATCATCAGGACGTTCATTTTTTCTTTATTCGATTTACTTCACCCATTTTGCTTTTGTTTTTTTCTTTGTCCCTACATCTTCTTTAGACAAACAGACAGACAACAAGAAAATTAAAAGGAAAATAAAAATAAACAGAAAGAAATAAACCAAACAAATCAACCAATACAAACAACATGAAAAGTACCTACATGATTGGGGTTCGTTCGAACAAAATACAACATTGAACAAAAACAAGAAGAAAAACTGCAGAAGTTAATAAGAACAAAACATAAACAACAATATTGGCTGTGACGTTGTACTACAAACAAACCTTGGACCATTTGTGGCACTTTTAAATGTTTGATGGCCCTGTGGTACTTTATTATCTATTTTGGCCTTTTCAGATCAAAATACAACCAACTGCTTTAAAAAATTAAGAACATTTTTCAAAAGCGGAAATTACTCTTTCTTGCTTTTTTGCAATTTTAGCCCTATTCACAAAATTGTGCATTTGAGTTTTATGCAATTGTAAACATTTTCTAGGAATTGTAAATGCAAAACACGAAATTCACAGCTGATGGATAATTTTGGTTGACTGAGTGTCAGCAGTCAGTTTGTAACTAACCCTCCTTTACCAGTTTTTGTGATGGCTGTGCCGCCATAAAACTTTGTAAGCAAAGGTCAGTTGTTGTTTAGATTGTAAAAAAAAAAACAATAAACACAGCTGTTTTAGCACTGCAAACGTTTGCTATTTGCAATCTGCAATGATTTTTGGTTATGCATATTTGTTCAAGTGATGCAAATCTTTGTTTCATATATTTTATTGTTGTCGTCTTACAAAATGTAGCACATACTTATCCTAGATTTGCAAAATATGCAAGATTTGCAACAAAGAGTGAATTCCGCTCATATAATTTGCTTACTAAAACTTTTTTATGTTTGTTAAGTACCAAATTAACCACACAAGCGGCTTGATCAAAATAAAGGGTGTTTTTTAGAGTGTCACAACTTTGAGTTGGCATCATTGCTTTATTTGAGCATCCGTTTAACAGCTGATAGTTGCTTTTTGTTTAGTTTGCTTTAAAATTTCATTATGAATCGACTTACACCAGAGCAACGCCTGCAAATTATTGAAGTTTTTAATCAAAATAATTCGGCGAATGAGCTGAAGCACAAATTGATATTGATTTTGAATTTCCATTTCCATTTAAAATTTTATTTTCCGATGAAGGCTATAACAGATTTGTCGCATTTGTCGAAACACCATTACATCCACAGAAAATTACTGTTTGGTGCGCTTTATGGGCTAATTGGTGTTCCAGATTGCACCCTTTATAAAACACGTATGAAGCATGTTTGTACGCAAAAAAAAAACATTTTTTATATTCACGCTTGAGTAGTTTATTTGGCATATGTTTGTAAAAAAAGAACATTTGTTTCATTCACACAAACATCTTGCTATTGTTGTTGTCAAACCGCTTGTTAAGTTAATTTGGTCCTTTAAAAAAACTACTTTTGTTTGCAAATTCAACTTTTTTTTACATATTTATAAACAAATTTACATATATAAACAAATATAACAAAAATTTTTGACCCTATTAAAGGCATTTTTTTCCCTTTTAAATCGTCAAATTCGCTCAAAACAAAAATACTAAAAAATGCATCACTGATATGTATAGAAACATGCGATGTACAATGTATCTAAGTATGTGTATCAAAACATAATTGGGGTATTCACAAGGTGTCATAAAGTCATGTCTTAAAATAATAACATGAAAAAATACGACTGTTATGAACAACCCCTCATAATTTAGTGTGCTATTTTGAATTTAAATAAGCTGATTTAAAACATATATAAAAAATAAATATTTCCTAACAATGAAGTATTTTTTAATTCTAATCCATGAATTAATATTTTAAATTAGATCTTATCTGACTATTTTTCATTTTTTAAACGCAAATCACAAATAAATTTTATTTTGTTTGTTTACCAAACATCAGAGTCCTAAGCCTATATAATTTGACGCCGCAAGTGTTTTGTTGCAAAATTGCTAGCCGCAGGTTAAATTCGGATATTAGCCGGATAAAACTAAACCATCAACGGCGACGGCTACAAAAACTAATGCGTTCGGCTCAGCCGCTCGGCGCATGTCTCTTCTGATTAATTACGACAGCACAATAAACATAGCAAGCAAAGTTATATTAATTTAAGACACTTTTTGTTAACAAAACAACAATATTTTTAAACCATTGTAAAATGTTAGAGCATTATGACAATATAACATGATAGCACACCTTGTGAATACCCCAAATAAAAAATTTAACAAGTCTATCTGTCTGTCTTACTGACTGTCTGACAGCAACAAATTTTTCTTCCATGTTGTTTGTTTTGTAAAACATACAAAATTTCGTTATCTGGTGTCACACTTGAAATCTCCATGGGAGCAAAAATCCTAAATTTGTTGCAAATACGATTTGGCTTTATGCATCACACACGAACTGACTATCACCAACACTGTGTTTTAAGGGCTGGTGAAAGAAAAATAAACTGCAAAATAAGTAAGAAGAATTAACCTGCATGTGTTTATTACGGCAGAGTTGTCAGGGAATTTTATTTTTAAACCGGTGTAAGAAATTTTATTTCGGAATTGCGAGTATTTTTTATAAATAATATAAATATGCGAAAGAAATGTTCTTGTCGACATTGTGGGCCTGGCAGTTAATTTACATAACATTGTTCATTACGCACATGTGTGCGTTAGTTTTGTTTACTTTTACAACCCAACAAACACGAAGTTAAGCCTTTGATATGAAATGACTTTATCATTTGACATCAAACACAATTCTCAAACGTTTTTCAATTGTTTGATTTAACCATTTAAACTCAAATTTATAATGATTTGAAAATAAACATTTGACATCAAATGTTTTATCAATTTGATGTTAAATTGGTATCAAATGTTAAATGCAAATCAAAAATAAACTTGGCAATACTCAAGCGAATAATAAATGTGAACATTAAAAATGGCGATTAAAGTAAAATTTTTTACTTTGTGTCTACTTGTGTTTTACTCTTCAAAATAAAATTTAATATAAAGTAGAGTTTATTTCTTGTGAAAAATAAAATTTATTTGTGAGTAATTACAATGATTAAGAATACGAAAAAAAAGAAAATAAAACGGGAAAGTGAAGAAAATTTGTTGAAGGATCGCGGTGCTACAATCTTCAAAATAAAAGAGAGCCAATTTCGTCTTTGCAAATTAGAGAACGGAAAGAATATTACTTCATCTTTTAGCTACGTTGCCGAATGTTTATCTCACAGTTTATTTAAATAAATAATGAATTAAAATTAAAAAAATAAAATGTTTTTATTTATGTTCCACATTGTATTATAATCCACGTTTGAAAAACATTTGAGAATTAGTTTGAAAGCAAGTAAAAAATTTTCAATTTGAAAATAATTTCCCCTTTTTGTTGAGAATTCTATGATTTTCAAATCATTACCACACGTTTGTCGTTTGAGAAAACGTTTGATTTCAAATCATTTTCAATTTGAAATCAAACCTACGTGTTTGTTGGGAAGTATTCAATAAAAAAATTGCGCCATATAGGTATTTGTTTTTAATATTGCCCAAGTTATTGAAAACTTTAGAGAAAATCAACAATGTACTTCATTTCATGCACCATTACATTACTTTTCATTTATAAGGCCCAACCATAATATGTATAGTCTTTCTTAAAGGCTAGATTACACTATTATACTTTGTATTGATACATGTCAAAAACTCAAGTAATATGACAAAGTGTGATAGTGTGAATGCAACAAAAAGTTTCCGTAAGTTCAAAATGGTTTGCTTCATATGCTTTAAATGTATTCGCACATTTGCTTAAGCCAACTAAAGCATATTATGGTTGGGCCTATAGTCACTACTGTTTTTAGTCACATTAGCGATATATTTTATTGTATCTGTTTATTCTGCCGTTGTAAGTGAATTTAATATAAATAATTTACGTTATATACCATTTGGCAATATAAGCATATTTGCCATTCTCTCAGCGTCTAGCAAAGGCAAACGTTAAGCCAATTATTAGCATTATAGTCACATTAGTAAAATTTACTATTTTTTTTTTTAGTTTTCGAAACCACAAGCCATCTAAAAAACTAAGAATTAAATCGAAAATAAAGGACATTTTCTGTTAAATTAGATAAAAAGTATGACGTATATAAAACGAATTTTTTTATGAACCTTAAAAACAGGATCGAAAATTTGTTCCATTATATTTTAACTCAAATTCGATTAACATAACTTGATTATATTCGAATTTGGTTATATGCCTCATAGTGGCTTTTAGTCGATATAAGTAGTCTTCGACTTGTCTGCAACTAAAGGATATGACTATAAGCGAAAAGTACTGTACCAACTTAAATTATTTTAACAAAGTACAGAAAACCACTATACAGTAGACTCGCGATAACAAAAACACCGCCTAACGTGAACACCGGCTAGCATGAACATAATTTTTTTTACACTGACTACTCTGTAGCGTGAACACAGTAAGAAAGCCCTATAACGTGAACAAATGTAAAATTCATGGAACATAGAAAAAGTTGTTTTCTTTTGAACATTTTTAAGCAATCACTACTTCTTTAAAAACTGGGAATCCCCGTAAATGATTGCTTATGAATATATTCTGGCATTTTGTGTAACGCGAGCTGTTGATTTGCTTAGTTTGTTTTTAGTTTGATATAAAGTGTGTCGTGAAAAATTTCGCAAAAACTAAAAAAATTTTTAACTTTAAAGGAAAAAGTGGATGTAATAGAAAAAATAAAAAGAGGATCAAGCGTGACTAGCGGTGTTCAGCTTTTTGCAAAAAAAGAAAATCCAAAAAAAGATAACCCATTTTTTTAAATAATTTTAATGTAAATTGTTTTTCTTAACAAAACAAATACGAATATGAATTAATGAATATGAATTAATAAAAAAAATATATGAATTTAAGTTAAATATATGTCTATTTTATTTTTAAGATGTAAAAAATTACACCTTCGTAAACATGAACAACTTCGCAAACGTGAACACGCTTAGGTTTTAATAGTTCACGTTACCGCGAGTCTACTGTATTTATAAATTTTTTAGAAACGAAATACATACTTACAATTCAGGGAAAAGCTCTACATAGACCCCTAATTCGGTGTTTTCTATGGTGTTTGTATGGAAAATTAATAAAAGATGAAGACTATGTAAACGGTAACACGAGTTTTCAACACTCCGGTTTCCAAAAAAAAAAATTATTTCCAATGAGTTTCAGACCGGTTTCAAAATGGTTGCGTGTAGTGAGTTGCAGTTTCGTTGCAGTTACATTTTACCGTCTGTTCCGTCCCAAAGAAAACCGAAATGATTGTGATAATTTCATCACATTGTTGTACAATTTATATTGCAGAGTGTATGAAAATCGATTTAAACTGGTTTCAAGCTAATAATTTCCAAAGGATTTAATTCTCTTCCGAAACTGAATTTTTGTTTAAACACATTTCCATTCGTCTTTCCCCTTTTACCAACAAACACAAAAGTTGGGTTCATAATCACCCTTATTAATTTGACATAACGACAACCATAATAATGCTAAATATGAACGAGGACTAACTCTATTAAGTTTTTCCCAAACGAGGGAAAATGTTGAACCGTTCAGAGTATAGGCGGGGCCGGGACATTCTACTCTAAAATTGGATAGTGTAAATTGCGACAAATAACCTTTCTATTTTTGGACCTAAATCAAATAAATCCAATTACTTATACCTCATCTGCACTCAATAATAAACAAATTGGCAACCCTTTAAAAATCCTAAGCTTTCAAATTTATTAATTTATTACTTTTGATTACCAGCATTAATTGGAAAAGGTATGAACAAAAAACTGAACAGCTGCAAATTGCTGCAGACGCCATATTTGATGTTATAAAAAAGGATAAATAGGAAAAAAAGGAATCAACAAAAAATATTCGAAAATAAAAATAAACAAAGGACTTAAGAGAGAGAGCTAAATAAAGGGAGGCAAACTTAACGGTAAATTTGTTAAAGTTCTAGTAAAATAAAAGTGTAAAGAATTTTACATAATAAAAATAGAAAAAATACCTTTGTTTTTTTTAATAATTTTACTGCAAAATAAATTAAATTAAACATTCCAAACTGCTTTTATAACATAAACTGGTATAACTTGCTGTGGCCTATTAAAAAAAAAAAAAATAAACGAAATAAGTGTTGTTGTAAATTATTTGAGCAACAAAATTTTTTAAAAAAATCTTGTTCTTGGAAAGAAAAGTTTGGAATTATTTTCATTTTCTGTCATTTGTTTTCAAAGCAAATTTATACAAATTTTACGTCGCAGTTTTTGTCTGCATGAACAATTTTACTAATTAGCCGGGTAATTCTATTTACATATTATCTTTTGTTTTTACAAAGTGTTTAGAATAAAAATACAACAAATTATGACGCGTTAAGTTCTTTTTATTTTTCTTTTTTTACTTAAAAAAATATATGTATTTGTTTTTGCATATTTTGCAGAAAAAAAAAAACAAACAAAAAATTTCAAAGAGAGTAAAATAATAATAATAAATCTCTTTTGATTTAAAATTCCCGTTTCCTCAAAAATTTTTAGCATCATTTTTAATAAATAATTTTTGCATTTATTTTTCTTAAAATTCAAACAAATTTTCTTTTTTATTATATTATATTTTTATGGTTAATTTTCTCTTGTGTATATTATTTTCATTTCTTTTGCACAACACTTTTTGATATTTTTTTTTTCTTATTTGCTGCCTTCTACGGCGAAGGCTTCGCTTTATTTTGCACTTTTTTGGTTTAAAACTTAAATATTTAGAAAAAATTTTGTTTCTGGAGTTAGAAAATATATTTTATTATTAATATTAGTTAAAATTCTTTTAAAATTTACTTTTATTTGAGGTAATTTCGCATTAATTACCGCTGCGTCTTTAACAAACAGCTGTAGTCACCATCTTAAAAAATATACCTAATAGTGTTGTGGAAAAGGTTGATGCATGTATTCGGTTTTATTGTGTTTGAGATACAAATGTCAAAAAAGCAGCGTGTGTACACTACGACAAGGCCATTTTTACACTATTTAGGGAACAGTGATGGAATTTTAAGTAGTGTGGGGATATCTAAAAAACTTGCAATGGAAATTTTTAGTACTTTTTTTATAAAAATAGAGGGAAAAAATAAAAATTAAATACAATAATGATACACTTAAACATTAGAAACACTTTAATAAAGGCAATTTAAATTTTAAAATGTGTCTTATTTCTGGACTATTATTGTTGCAACCTGAGTATAATAATATGTATTAAATTTTTTTAATTTGATAAAAAAAAATTTAAATCCGAATATCTAAGACTAAAAAACAGAATCATTTTAAACATAAAACACGGATTTTTTTCAACTATTTCACCTAATTTGTACTAACGAACTGTCAATTTTATAAAAATCTTAAAATTAAAAATATCAGAAAATTTTAAAAAAAAACTTAGACCAATCTATTTCTTACAGATTGAGACGTAACATCTTACTGCTAACTATAATCGTTCTAATTGCTTTACATACAACAAAAAGAAGCAGCTGATTTGCAACGTTACTGTTACTCCCGGCTAACTGAGCTTTAAGCTTCATTCACAATCAAAAAAACATTTTCACTTGGTGTTCATAATAGAACAACAATTTCTTTTGCAACCTCATACATTTTGCATTAGGAACCTGTTAGCAAATTTTCTACAATATTTTGTTGAAATTTTCATTCAAAACTAAATAAAATTATTTTAAACGTCAGAAACAATTTCATACAAATTGTTGCTGAAGTTCTAGTTGATTCAACTTTAGTTACAGTTTTTAAAAAAATTTTAGTTACATTTTTGTTCTAAAAATGAAAGGAAACAATATGAAATACCTTAGTCTGAGTTTATACGGTTCATTCTTTACTGAAAAGATTGCTACTTTATAGGCGAGAGGGGCGAGTGGAAAAGAAACGAGTACATACCCCTCGCCTCTCTCGCCTATAAAGTAGCAATCTTTTCAGTAAAGAATGAACCGTATAAACTCAGACTTAGGAAGAAAAAAGATAGAAGAAACAAGTAAGAGTGCTATATTCGGCTATGCCGAATCTTATATACCCTTCACCATGGTGCAATTGATAACCAAGATGATTGGATCTTATTTGGAAACTTTGGCTCTTGCCGTTCTCCAGAAATAGGCTGAGTTCCAAAACGTCGGTTGCAAAGCAGCTATCTTTTTTAAGTGCATGCCACAATGCAACCGTGTAGATTTTTACAATGTTATTTGTCCCAAAGTGCACCAAAAAAGTATTTGTTGGGTACATAATAAAAAACTGTGCATCGTTAAATTTGATGATACATTTTAAACTTGTGTTGCAAAGTATTATGATGTTTTGGAACTCAGCCATACAGAAAAAAACAAATAAAAAAAACAACAACAACAAAGGATTTTTGGGTAAGATTAGAGGCAGTCGTGGTTTTTTGCACATATCTCCGTCATTTTTGGACCGATCTGGCTGAATTTCAATAGCAAGCTTAAAAGGAGTATATGTGACATAAATATATGATAACCTAGTCCCCATAATTTCTGGGGTCTTCGGAAAACCCAATTCAACATACACATGGACAGACGGACAACCGGATTTGAAATTCGCTTTTCATAAGGACCCAGAATATATATATATACTTTATAGGGTGTAGGACCACTATTGTGGAACATACAAACGGAATGACAAAGTTATATATACCCTCTTGCCTTCGGTGAAGGGTATAAAACGAAATTGTTTCTCTGATTGTGAAGGAAGCTTTAGGGCTGAATGTTTGTTCGTTTTTATCACAATGTAATACCTTCTTGTTTTCTATTATTTTTCCATTTTGGGCTATTTAGACTATATTGCATACTTTGTTTTAATTATAAATTACATTATTTTTTTTATAATTTAATTTAAAATAAAAATGTGTGGTCACATGTAAATCAGTATTTTTTTTAACAAATTTTTTTTATCATCCTAATGATATTTTAGGCCCTTTGTTCCTACTAGGAACCACAGGACATAATATATATATATATATATAATGATATTTTAGCGATAACCTTCTATTTTCTTATAAGCAGAGCTGCCTCAAACAAATAATTATTACAGCCAAAATTTTGAAAAAGTAACCAAATGTGAAAAATATAACCAAATTTTAAATGCCTTTAGTTAATTGAACATATTATAAAAGATAACGAAAAACCTTATTCATAAAAAATTCCTGTTTTATAAGAGAAAAACCCGCTAACTTTCCATACAAAATTCATTTTATTAAAAGTTTGTAAATTGAAAGTTTTTTGGAATATATAAATGTATAAATATTTTCTTTTGTTAATAAATTTCATTTTAAATTTATAATTGTTAGTATTTCTGTTTCAAAATAGTTCGTTTTGAAATATTTTGTGAGCCATTGAAATACTTTGGCGAACATAAATAAATTCACATTTCGGAACGAACAATCTTCAGCGGGGAAGAAGTATATAAATCTTACCACACACTAGTGATTTGTGCGTATGATTTATTCGCGTTCAATTTCTCCACACGACAAACAAATCACAATAACATTAAACGTCAAAAAGACAACATGAATTGTGAAGCGGATGATGCAATTGCTCTTTTAATAATTTATTTGTATACACAACAAAAAAAAAATATATATTAAAAAAAAGAAAAAAATTGCAGAAGAATACAAAAACTCCGCAATAGATACAGTTTTTTGTTTCGTTGTACACTAAAATGAAAAAATTTTTTAAATGTTCGCGCACAAACCCACTGACACATCGAACAAAACACAAGAAATTTTCAATTACTTGTGATTTGTGCGCGCACAGCCCCATTAACAAGTAACAAGACGTCGAGCTCGCACAAATCACAAGTGTGTGTCTAGCTTAACTGACAGTTAAAGGTTTTTTTATTATACAGTAAAAATCTTGCCAAATAATTATCAAAAAAAAAAAAAAATATATGTACCCTACAGATAATATTGGACTACGTGGTCCATTGTGGCTTAAATGGACTACTTACAACATGGTCCAATCTACTGTAATATGGACCATGTTATAAGAAGTTAACATGCAGTACTTGCCAACAACTGCATGATGTATACTTTTCTATAGTTTACAGTAGTAGTAGCCCTGATGGTGTCCATTATTAATTGCTTATTTAAAAGTGAAAGTTTGTGATATTTGTGAAAAAAGGTAAACAAATTAAAAATACCAAGTAAATATATTTAATAATAGCAATAATAGACTACAGGGCACGCCATAAAAGAGTAAAAAATGAAAAATGCTTAAGCTACCCCTTTAGTGTACTCCATACTGTAGTGACATGGAGTACTTTTAAAACTAACCCACTTTAGTACTCCGTGGAGTAGTTTAGGGACTACTTCGGTGGGTTATATGGTCCCCTCCTAGCACATCGTAATGTTAAATGGACCATCTTTTACCCATATATTTGGAGTAGTTTTCGAGTACTCCTACTCCTTTATGGACTACTCTTTACATGCATGTATGGACTAGTCTCGTTATCTGCAGGGTACATACCAGAGAATGACAACAAGTACCCATAAGAAAAATATACAGAGGTATTTACCCACGCTTTTCGTTATTGTGTATACACATATTTATAACACAAATAATAACAACAGCTATGGTCAGGGCTGCCAGAAATTTTCAGCAAAAAATCTTAATTTCACCAAAAAAAATCTTATTTTGGAAAAAAAAATCTTATTTTTGGAAAAAAGAAGTTTTTTTTATTAAAGTTAACTTTAAAACATATCAATATGTATTTCCACTGTTGCCAACTTTTTTTTGAAGATTTCCCGCCAAATCGGACTTCAAAACCGCTAGAAACCGCTTAATATTCATTTTAGCGGGATTTTTCTTAAAACTACCTCTAAAATCTAATCATTTTTAAAAGTTAATCTATATAAAAATAGATATTAGCTGCTTTTTCAAAGATATTTCGATGCACTTAAAATTACCTTTTCGGATTAAACATTTTTCCATTAAATGTCTTTGCTATTACATATTTAATTTTTGCGAACCTTAGTCTGACTTGCAATATTTTCGGTTTTTGCAAAATAAAAAGCGAGCAAAGCTTACACCTGATTAATCACCCTTGAACGCCAAACAGAGGTTGCTTTTTAAATGCCCAATCATAATATGCATAGCGTTTTTTAACCTACTGTCAAAAATTCTCTCAAATGTATTAAAAAAAAAAAAATAAAATCAACAAACATTTGATTCCATACGGAATGAGCGATCAGTTTCGCACCTTTCTTAAGCAAATGACAGTTTCATAAATTTTAACAAAAAGTTTCCTTAAGTTCAATACGGCTAGCCTCATATGATTAACATGTATTCGCATATTTGCTTAAGCCAACTTAAGCACATTATGGTTGGGCCTTAAGTTTTTTTCTTTTGTCCAGTAAGCCGCAAGGTTGCATTATTAAGTTCAAAAATTTTCAAATGGGAACAAAGAAAGTTTTTTTTTAATTGAACCTAACCAAAACCAAAAATCTTGTTTTTGGGGAAAAAATCTTAAAATCTTTTTTCGGTTAAAAAATCTTAAAAAATAAGGTAAAATCTTACTTCTGGCAGCGCTGGCTATGGTTGTGCGTTGTAAAAAGTATGGTTATTACTTATACTTATGCACGGCAATATCTTCACGCACCCATATTTAGTAAACAAAAATACATGAATATTATGCAGATATTATTCAATACCCATGAATGTGTTTTGGTTATCTGCCATACATATGAAATATCCATGTTTAAAAAAATACCTTCAGTATTTTTGGCACTTCTGTGTAAAAATGAAAAAAATTTTTTTAGCAATAATGTGCTTTGATCACTATTTAAATATTTTTAATGATACATAAAATAAATTTGTCCGTAACATCAGCAGTACCTATGTAAAACTACCCATAAGATATACATTTTTCTAAAAAAAAAAATAGGACAACGAGGGGTGGGAAGGGGCAATTTCTGCTCTCCGAAGTTATCTAACAGATCCTAATGAAATTTAAAATATGTATCGATCCCTAATTATATGAACACATAAGCTATGTATTTTTTGGAAAATAGGACTAGGAGGGGGATAGGGGGCAATGTCTGACACTTCAAAACTATCCAACAGATTTTAGTGAAATTTAAAACATAGTTAGATGTTTATTTAGCTATGTATTTTTTTTTTTCAAACTATGACCACGAGGAGCAAATTACATGTTCGTTTTGGATCGAATATTCATAGCTTATGTGTCTTTATAAATATGGATCTATCTATGTTTTAAATTTCATTAGGATCTGTAAGATAGTTTCGGGGAAGCAGAAATTGCCCCCAACCGCCCCTCGTTGTCCTAACTTTTTAATATTGTTTTACACCACCAGTGAAAGTACCCCATTTTCAATGTATGTATTGATTTGTAAATAGGTTGTGTAGTTCTCGAGTTATAAAACAGCTTTGAAAAATAAGCTTACCGCCTTAGTCAAATCTTAAAAAGCTTTAAAATAATCTTGATATTTTTTTTGACTAACAACACAAAAATGTTTTGCCTAGTTCCAAAATTTTTAAAATTGCATTTGCCATCTCTGCTTTCTCTCTCGATTAAGAAGTTAAAAGGAAGCTACTTTTGGGTCGGTTGCAAGCGAGCCGTGATTGATTGCATGATAAAATGCTCACAGTGCGTTGTAGTCAGGGACCCAATTAGAGGAAGTAGAACACTGCTCCAGCAGTACAACTTTATAATTACATAATTTCAATTAAATTTTTAATGTATTTAATTTCAAGCTCCAGGTCTTTTTATAAAAAAATAGTTATTTATTTAATTATTTTTTCGATAATTCGCTAACTTTTGATTAACATCTTCAGGAAAATTAACAATTTTTTTTTATTAAAAAAGGTCAATTAAAACTGAATATGGGGAGATCCATAACAAAACGCAATAATTAAATTTTTCAAGTTTTTTGATTTTTTGATTGAATCCTATTCTACACATTGAAATCTATATATGTATTATCTTTATTATAAAGCATTCCAAAACTCAATAACTACACTGCAATTCAATATCAAATGTAACGGTTCAGAGCAAAATGCAATAATTACACATAAAAAAGTGTTTTTATTTTTCTACAAGTGGTTGCAATTTAAATCAAAATTATATAATACAAATCTATTCAAAGCAAAAATTCCAGCCCTAGTATAGATCAAAACGCAATATTTTCATACAGATGAAAGCAAAATGAAATAAATACTATGATTCGGACCAAAACGCAATAATTCCAAATTTGTTATCTTAATAACTTTACAACAAACTGTCAAATAAAATAATTAATTTGTGATTAATATTATTTTTTGTAGACATTAGCTGCGTTCGTTTGCCCCAAAATTTGTACAAATTTGTACTGGATTTTACTGAAATGCGTTCGCGTACACATAAATTTGTAAATTTTCATACAACTCACCTACTGGATTTTACTGGGATTCTACTGGAAAAGTAAACGAACGCACATAATATTACCTCAATATTTTTTTTTTTTTTTAAAGTATGTGATACTTACTTAAATTATATTTTGTCGTTTATCCAAAAAAAAAAAAAATTGTTATGATGTAATTATTGCGTTTTGTTATGGATCTCCTCATATAATTTCAATAAATATTGTTAAGTTGAACCAGTGTGTGTACTTATTTTGATTTTCAATTAAAAGAACTTAAGGGTTTATTATAAAGGGAATGAATCGAAACGCGACTGTTAAAGGAAAAACGTAACAGTATTTTTATTTTAGGGGAAAAAAATAACCAAAACAAAAAATATTCACAACTCCACATTGAAAAAACAAAATTACCAATTTTAGTTAGAAATAACCAAAAACGGCAGCTCTGATCACTATTTGCAGTCACTTATGCATTTCTACCGTTCAGTCTAATCGCCTTTTGCTTATTAGAACTACAAACAGAGACTCAGTAAATAAATATTTCCTAAGATCTTAATCTTACCTTTATTTTATTTATTTTTTAATTGAAGGAAACATAAAATTATGGAATGATATAGATGACTTTTCCAAAAAAATTTTCATTTTATTTAATATTTTCTTTTCTTAAATTTTTACCTTCTTTTTTTCATATTTCACTTAAATTTAACATCATATAATTTTAACAATTCTTTTTCATAATTACTTAGACTTAAAAATTAATTTTGTTTTAGAAAAAAATTATAATTGAATATACAAAATATAAACGCAAATTTGTTAATGTTACGAAATTGTATTTATCCCACTAAGGATTAAGGATAAATTTTTCTATATGAAAAAGAAAACTAAAACAATTTAAATTAAAGTTAATAAATTTTATACAAAAACAAAAACATAAAATGCGTTTATATTAAATAGAAAACGAAATATTTGGATTTGCTGTGATTTGAAAAAAAGAAATTTTTGAAATTAGCACTCAATTGTAATATTTTTAAAAAATTTTTTTAAATTTTTTTCAAGCGTTTAGTGGTGTGGGACATACCGCATCGCAATGGGCTTAAAGGAGAAAAGGCTTTAACACTTTTATTTTTAAAGCTCAATATTCTTCTACTGAGATTTGGCTATTGATTTAACAAAATTTAAGCAAATAGGACTTTTAGTTTAATGCTAGTTTTGAAATATATTTTTTTATATTTTACCAAAAGAAAATGATTAATTTGTGTTGCGTTTTTTTTTAATAAAAATTAATATTGTTTGTTTTATTTCATGTATTTTTCTTTTTTTGAAACGTATTCGCAAAATATTTGCTATAATTTGGCAAATACGAATGTCATTATATAGGCAAATATTCGGCGACACGAATATTTGTAACTTTAATAATACTGAATACTTAAAGAGACTAGATTATCTCTATACAGTTTACTCAACCAAGACCCCTTTCATACTCGGCAAGTTACTTGCGCAACTCTTGGTTTGTAGATTTCAGCGGTAAGGTCGGGCTTAGGGAAAAATACTTGGGTACAGGCTTTGTTGTAGTCGGCAAGTGACTTGCGCAACTAACAACCAAGCCATCGGAGTATGAACACTAGGGATGCCAATCGGGACTGGTTTTCGCAAGTCCCGGTATTCAAGATTTAAAAAAATCCAATCCAGGGATTTTTCAAGATATCGGGGTTTTTGAAAAAACAAACAAGAAATTTATAATGTCTTAACTGCCTGTCCCTCGATTTGGAACGAAAATTTCGAATTTCGTTGCTAATATTACAAAGTTAAATAAAATTAACTTGTATATTTTATACAGTAAAAGGGGTCGGCCTATAAAAAAAAAGATGTGCCAGTCACCCTCTAGAATGAAAGATACGTCAGTGAAGTTTTTTAAACAAAACACATTTTTTGCCACGCCCCAAAATATAGCGCCGCCACTTAAAGTTCGATTTCATCATGTCGCATATTGTTGTTCATGGCTTGACTGTGGCTAAAACTCAAGAACGGCTGGACCGATTGACACCAAACTTGGACAATAAATTTGTTAAGTCCGGAGCCAGGTTTCTCTTAAGTTTAATCCCGATAGGTGGCGCATTTTCTGTCATATTTAAATTTTTGTTAATTTATGTACGATTTGGCTGAAACTTTGCAAAATATATTTATTAAACAAAAATAAGTTTTCTGCTAAAATTTTGACCCGGTGGATAGCGCTGGGGTCAAGTAATTAACAAGATTCCCCAGTATTTAATTTTTTTATTTGGAAAGTCCCGAGTAGCGCCGAGGACCAAACAGCTAGTATGTATAATTAATTTTTTCACTGCCTGTTCATCTATAAACGAACGAAGACTTCGATCGCTTAACTTGCACTTAAAACAAAAACAATATTTTATAATTTGTTTTTGTTTGAAATGTAAGTTAAGCGATCGAAGTCTTCGTTCATAAATAGATGAACAGGCAGTTAATCTATTAATAAAGGCCGTTATACACTATCCCACAAAGTCTTAAGTATTTTACGAAAATGCTTCCCTGACATGGTTACCCACTTACAACTACAATTCGAGTCGGAAAGAACCCAACCGATTGTAGGGGGATGTAAGAAAAGATAAACTCACTGTTTATTGTTGGTGTTTTGTTTAAGCTTTGATATAGTTACTTACGAGTAAGACTTTGAGTGTTTAAAATTCTTATTCGCTTTGGGGTTTTATTCGTATAATATTTTTAGCTTTTCTAAAATCTTAGGAAAAGGTTTCCTGATGAGCTGGCCTAAGCAACCAGTGAAATGCGCATAGAAGCTAGCTTTCCCTCAACAATAAATTTCAGTGTATTTATCAAATATAAAAAATTGGGAATTTAGCACGTCATACAGAAATCGTATTAATGATAAATTTTGTATTCCCGTAAATAACTTTGATAAACCTTAAATAACATTGAAATAAAACAACAAATATTGAGTAAACAGAAAAAAGCAAAATAAAAAATTAACTTGAATAACACAATTCGCAAACTTTTTGTTGAATTTGCACCATTCACCAAACAATTTAATTAAATACTAAAATTTGTAAAAATTGAAAACTGTGATTTTTTTCTTTATAAATTACTTATTTAATTAAAAATATGTTAAGAATCTGGACGATTTTGAACAATGTGTTAATTAATTCAATTTAAAAATAATTAACATATAATCTTAAATTTATTCAATTATATCAGTTGATTCAAAATAAAAAAAAAAATAATTAATATGTATATTAATTGAATAGAGCAAACTAGTACTTGAGTCAACAAAACCAATTTATATAGAAAACCATAAAAATCTTTTTTTTATTATTCATTAACAAGACCTTGTTGTGTGCTAAATTCCCAATTTTAATTCCTGATAAATAAACTGAAATCTATTGTTGGAGGATAAGCTAGTTCATATGCGCATATCACAGGTTGCTTAGGCCAGATCATCATTAAAACTTCTTCCAAAAAGCTTAAGATATTATACGAATAAAAATGTAAAGCGAATGAGAATTACAAACACACACGTCTTATTTTATTATCTTTTCTTACATTCCCTACTAAAATTGGTTGGGTTTTTTCCGACTCTTCATTAAACAAAAACCCAGTTTTGTACCCACCACTACTTGTGTTAGAAAAAGTGAAGTGTATAACTGAGCTTTTTTAACATGCAAATTCCATTGCCAATACATTTTCGATAAAATAAAACGACCAAACGATCTACCTAATAAAATTTTTAAGCCGGGTAGTGTTAAATTCGCGTTCTAAAGGTTTGCTTCGTATAAACTGTGTGAAAATTTAAAGTTTTGACATAAAACAGACGCTTGCCGCTCTTATTTGGGTAGCTCAGTAAATTATTTGCACTACTTAATTTAGTGAAATCTGTCAATAAAAAAAGCCTAAATGCATAACAAATAAAGTTTTCATTTTGCATTTGGTGCACCAGTGGAATCCATTAGAAAATAAACCGCACGGAACGTTTGGTCTGCCTTTTTGTTTTGTGCATTTCAAGATATTTTTTTTCTTTAATTATTTTCAGCACTTCTAAAATTTTTTTATAATTGTTGGACGCGCTTAAAAATAATAACAAAATTTAAGTTTTTTCTTTTGTTTTTAATGACAGCATTAACAGAGTTAATCAAATAAATACAGAAGGTCAATATTGTGTTCCCTATCCTCTCATAAGGGAAAGTCGTGATGATTTGGTTTTTACAAAAACGTTAAAAAAAACCCAAAAATTCCAGGATTAAAAAAACTAAATTCCCGATATTGAAAACGAAACGGTTTAAAACCAATTATATCGTTTTCAATATCCTTTAACATTGATTTCTTGCTCGATGTTTTGCGCCGTCAACCTCATAAACATCTTTTAGAATTAGATGATGCAGTTAAAGAAATAATAGTTGATGAATTTAATGTTTGATTTTTTGGATACATTTCGTTTATACTCATATATTGGCGGTGGGCGTGACTGATGTTAATGAAACTTGGCATGCATCCTTTGCTCATTCTAGAAAGTGTATGTATCAAATTTGAAGACGTTTTCTAGAATAGAAAAATGTTAGGCGAAAACATCGATTAGGGTTGTATGGGCGGTGGGAGTGGACGATTTAAAAAAATTTTTTTCTTAATTTAGAGCCTGTTCATCGATTTCGAACGTTGGCGTTAAACAGACAGTATGTCAATAAAATGCTCGGTGCCAACATTCAATGATCTATATTTCTTTTTTTTTTCACAAAAATGTATGAAGCCGTCTCAATGTGCGGCGCTGTGAGTTTTAGTTGAGACAATAAAGCCGGCGATACTCAGTCGTATGATTTATCAACAAAATCGTGTGTGCTCATAAAGTAGGATGGTGTGCAGGGCTGCCAGATTTGACGATTTATCGCCATATTGACGATTTTCTGACACGTTCGATTTTTAATCTTGGAATGTTTAACAACCGTACCTTAAAAAGAGCAGAAGGCGGAACGTTTTCTTTCGCTTTGCTTTTACGCTGATAAGCCATACCAAAGCAAGAGCGTCAACATTGTGTCGCGAACAGAAGTGATAGATTTCTTGTTCTATAAAACCCACAAATTGTAAATAAAAATAGAGATAAAAACGCTAGATTGACCGAAAAATAGATAAATTGCTATTATCAATTAACAATAGCGGCAAATTTCACTATTAAACGAGCTGTTTAAAGCGGTTTTTCCAATTGCAAAGCGTTTAGGCCGCTCTATTTAAAAACTAGAAAATGCGGGCCGCTTTTGTTTAGGTGTGGCCATAATATGCAAGTCTTAAGAAAATCATTCAATGATTATTTTCAGAGTACAAAAACAACAACAACACTTTGTTTATCTTTCGTCAAACCATCATCAAATGAACCTTTTACGACTCTCTGTATAATTAAAAATTTCATCACATAACAATTATACAGCGAACATTTCACGAGTAGTAAGATAATATCTACATGAGTTTCATACGATTCTTGACATGAAAGACTCGTAAGATAATCTTTACCCACGTCTTAAGCGATTGAAGAAGCGTCTTTCGCTGTGCTTTCAAAGAATCCCAGTCGTGTAAGGCCGAGGCCACGCAATGAGCGGCTAAGCGTCAAGCGTCTGAGCGATGAGCGTCAAAGCGTCAAGTTTGAGCTGCAAGTGGCTTATTACTGAGCGTCATTTCTGAGCGGTTAGTTGTTAAAATGCTATTGTAAAGAGTGGATTGTTTAATGTTATTACGCGAAAATCGTATTCATATGAATTTAATGCGTTTATTAAGAAAAAAAAAACAATTTGCGGCCTGTTCGTCGATTTCGAGCGAAGACTTCGTTCGTTTAACTTACATTTAAAACAAAAACAAATTATAATATATATATTAATCGAAATCGACGAACAGGCCTTGGTGTTCATCATTAATCATATATATACAAATCTACCCAAATGTGAAATCCATTGATTTGCTGTTGCAAGCAGTTAACACTAGATTGACAAAATAAAAAAATAAATTTTCGGTTATATTTTTATTTTTAAAATTTGGTAATCTGTCCTGCCATAATAGCGGTCGGCTTTGTACAGATGAAATTGTAAGCTCCACATTCATTTTTGCCATATTTATTCTTTGACGCTCAGAAAACAACTAAAAATTAGAACAAGTTTTATTCCTGAGCGACGCCGCTTAGCCGCTCAAAAATTTCGCTCGCTTGCCGCTCATTTCGTGGCCACTTCAATAGTATTTCATATGTTTTAATTTTTTGACGCTCATCGCTCAGACGCTTGAAGCTTAGCCGCTCATTGCGTGGCCTCGGCCTTACAGTTTTTCCCGTGCGAGGAATCTTCTGCGATTAAAAAAAGGGGGTCATCGACGATCAATGACGCTCTTCATGAGACTCCTAGTATTTCTTACACGATTAAAAATGCTAGCTGGGTATGAAGTAATTATGTTTTTGTTTGAATGTTTTTTTTTTTATAAAAATCGAACAAAAATTGATTCAAAAAAATTAATTTTAGAAGACGATTTTTATATTTTTTCTCAGGAAATTGACGATTTCTTCACAAATTTATCTGGCAGCCCTGACGGTGGGGCTTAAAAATAAATTGACCTGCAAACGTTTATGGAAATTTTTATAAAATAAATAGATTCTATGCGATCAGAGTTGCATTTTCGTTTTAAGTAGTAGCAGTAGGTGTCATTTAAGTATGCACAATTTTTCTGGGATAGTGTGGCATTGACAGCATATTTTGCAGACATTATTTTTATGTCGGATAAGTATTCCGTCAGATTTTCGTGTGAATGAATCGCATGATTGTAAAGATTGAAGTAAAGATTGTTAACGTAGAGTTTTGTGAACTATGCTATCGAAGTGTTACAATAGAGGCTGTAAACGTGAACAAGTGTGTGTTTATTTTTATATTGCGTTTTTTATATTCCAAAAATTTTTTTTTCAGTTGGGTCAAAAAAGGAAAGTCATTTAACAAGTGTTTAATCGATGTCAGTTGCCTATTGAGTTCTAATCAAAGCGAATTTATACAAGTGAGCGCAACAGAGAGGGGGAGAGTTATGCTGGCTGTACCTTCTTTTGTATGTAGTGATATGTATTCTTAATGTCGAACTCCATACAAAAAAAAAAAAAAAAAAAATTGACAGCCTGTATGAATTTGCTTTGGTTCTAAACAACTTTGAAAATTGTTTCTAGAAAAAAATTTTGTTTTTTAATCGTTCCTTCGTTCGTTTTAAATAATAATAAAAACAATTATAAAATAGAATGAGAATGTTTTGCAAATTTTTTTAATGTTTTTTTTTTTCTAAAATACTTAAATTTTTAAATTTATCAACTACTTATTTAATAGATATTTTTTTTTAAGTTTAATAGAACCTAACTTCGCAGCGTTTATTTTTTTTTTTTTAATATTTTTCAAGTTTACATGTTTTTAAGCCTACTGTTAATCATTTCCACTTTGTTTCTTCTAGTTGTATAATATTTTTAAATATTTTTTTTAAATAAATTTTGAAAAAATCTTTATTTTTTTTGAATTACTATTATATAACAATAGTTAATTAGTGTTTAAGTGTAATTCTACTAAAGTTTTTATCTTTTACATATTTTTTTTATTAAATTATTTTAATAGTGTGTTCTTTTTCTTTAAATAGTAAAAAATGTTTTCTTTCAAATAACATATTTTTTCTGTTGTTTGTTTAAAATCTGCTTTATCTTATTGCTTTTTTAAGTGTTTTAGTTTTTACTTTTAAATAATTTTTTATTAAATATTTAATGCTTTTTAACGGAAGTTTTAATTTTGCTTATTAGATTTTTTAAAGACTGGTTTTTTTTGAATTTCTTTTTACAGAGTTAGCCGAGTGAAAATTTAAAATTTTATTTTTTTAATTTAACTGTTTTGAATTTTTTTTTTAAGTCCTGTTTGCTTGATGCAGCTTAAGGCTCAGTTAAGTACGAGTGAGTATATGCGGCCGAACCTTAAATTATAATTAAGTCTTATTCGTATTTAAAACGAAAAAATTAAACTGGCCTTTAAGTTTTTTTTTTATTTCTACATATTTTAAGTATGATAAAAAATGTTTTATTAATTTTTTTTTTTGGCAACAATTTATTTTTCTTATAAACATAACTTTTTTACTTATGCAAAATTATTTTTTTTTTCTTTTTTGGGGGAGTTTTTTAAATAAAACATTAGGAACAAATGGAACTGTCAAACTTTTTAAATTACAATCACTTTATTAAACTCAAGGCGAATTCATACAGGTGACCGCATCATGAGATACAGTTATGAGAGCTATCCCTTAAAAAAGAAAATACTTGTATTCTGTATTTGTAAAAAGTTAGACTGAATGTCAAAATTATTTGTTAAAAGTAAAAAAAAAGAATTTATTTTTGTTTATTAAATATACACAATTGCTTTAGAAGGTAAATCTTTTTCCTGTATTGCAAATTTATTGTGGCTCTACTTATTCCTTAGGCATTTTTAATTTCTTGTGTTTATATTTTATATTCACTTTTTTTCTATAAAATTTAAAGAAGTTTTTTTTAAGTTATTAAACTTTTATAGAATTTTAAATATTAAAAAAGTTTTTCACAGAATGTAAACAAAGCTTGACATTCAGTATACACACAAAAAAATAAACAATAAACAGATGACTCGAAAATGTCACCAGTATAAATTCGCCTTGATTAATTTCCTTTCGAATGCTAACACTGCCTTTACACATGAATGTTATTTCTTAATAGTTCAATATACGTATTATCAACGCAAATTTAAAAAACGTAATAGAATTTCATGAATGTTTCCATGAAATTGAATTTTCATTTTCAAAATATCGTCGAAGTGTAAACTGCTAGCAAAAAATGCTTTTCTTTTTCTTTTGTTGTTTTTCTTATTTAAAGTTTCAGAGATGTCAAAATAATTACCCACGGAAAACTTCAGGCATTAAATTAATAAGTATGTATTAGTTTTTCTTTAGTTTAATGATATTTATACATTTGAATTTAATTAAAAAATAATAAAATTCTTTATATATACGCTTAAAAAAAATTGCCTTCGTAACTGCAATTTAACACATTCCTGGAATTTCAAGTGCAAATTTTAAATTGGCAACACTGCTTTGACAGTGACAATAAACATTTGCTTTCATGAAATTGTCAAAAAAATCGCTTTCTTGAAATATACATTGTAACCCAACAAGCACGAAGTTAAACCTTTAATATGAAATGAATTTATCATTTGACATCAAACACATTTTTAAAACCTTTTTCAATTGTTAAATTTTAACATTTGAATTCAAATTGATAATGATTTGAATATAAACATTTGACATACAATGTTTTGTCAAATTGTTATCAAACGTTAAATAACATGGCAGCACGGGAAATTAATGTTAACACTAAAAAATGGCGATAAGTCTAAGTTCATACGGCTCTTTCTTTACTGAAAAGATTGCTACTTTATAGGCGAGAGGGGCGAGTGGAAAAGAAACGAGTACATACCCCTCGTCTCTCTCGCCTATAAAGTAGCAATCTTTTCAGTAAAGAAAGAGCCGTATGAACTTAGACTAAAGGCCATGTCAGATAAAACTTCATCGCTTTGCGTGACGTTTCTCACTTTGACAGAAAAACGTAACGCAAAAAGTATATGTCACAATTAACACTTTAACAACACACACAATTGTTTGTTAAAAATAAATTAAAAAAAAAAAATTATACTTGCAGACTGTCAAAGCGCGCAAAAAGATGAGAGTTGCCTAATGCTGGGTACACACTATGCAATGCATTTACGCAATCTAGCAAACTAAATTCATTTTCATTAATTTTTCATGCATTCCAGATTGCATCAACATCAAAACGTATTGATATTTTGAGATTGCATTTATGTAGATTGCACTGGGTGTACCCAGCGTTACTTTTCGCTTCGCTCTGCGTTAAAAGTACTTTATGTGACATGTTTCGTATAAGCATGTATATTTCATCTTAGATGTCAAAGCGAATCTCTAACGAAATGCGAAGCAAAAGTTTTATGTGTTACACAATTAAAGAAAAGTTACATATTACGTGAAATAAATTTGCCTTTAAAAAACCTTGAATTCTTGTTAAAAAATATAAACTATTTGTGAGCAATTAATTACAGAGTGCAAAAATAAAACGCGAAAGTGAAGAAAATATGTATGTTTGTTGTCCGATCGCGGTGCTACGTCATTACAATCCTCAAAACAAAAAGGAGCCAAGATTAAATTGTCCATGACAACAATAACAACGTTGATTTTTTTTTTGCTAACGCATAATAAAAAAAGACCACATAAAGAGAGAATAAGCTTTTTCGTATACCTCATTTGGTTGACAACAGTTTAAAATAAGGGTGAGTTTTTTTAAAAAAGAACATTTGTTTGTTCATTACTTATTACATACTATATGTAGGTAGGTATGTACATATTAAAGAAAACTTAAAACATAAATATTTATGGATTGAAAGTTTTTGTTTCATTACTATAATGACATTTTTCATTGTCATAATCACCCTGTCGGACATTCAGTTAACTTTAAATTAACTGAAAGCTAACTATTTTTCAACTAGTGGTGGTTGACACTTGGATTTATTTTATATGTATTTTACTAACTATTTTAACATTGCGATGTCCTAGGAAGTAGTCAATTGTCCGACTCTGCATTACTTTTAATTAACTTTAAGTTAACTTTTTGTAGCTAGCTATAAACTTACTACTTTAAGTTAGCTTTAAGTTAAGTTAGTTTAAGTTAAGGCCGATCTATGAATGTTATTCATTGGATGAATACTTTCAAAAAAATAAAAAAATTTTATTTTTTTATTTTATTTTCTTTTATTTCTTTTATTTTATTTTATTTTATTTTATTTTCTTTTATTTTATTAATCAAAGTTGTTTTATTCAACTTTTTTTTTAACCAGAGTCGCTGGCGGGAATCGATCCCGCAACCTCGGCGCTGATAGACTTGCTCACTACCAGCTAGCCTACTGGGGCAGTCTAGTTTTTGAATAAAAAAACTATGTTTTTTGCCATTACTCAATTAAGAGCGTAAATATGAGATTAAATTGTCATAACATAACAACAATAACAGCGTTGATTTTTTTTGCAAACGACTTGGCTCTCACTACTTAAAATATACAACACAGTGTTTGTATACACTTTGGTTAATGTAAATGTTGCATTGTGTAGTAGTTGGCTTTAAGTTAGTCTATACAAGCTAACTTAAAGTTGGGTTTTTTTGTAGTTAGCTACTCATTTGACGGCAGGGCAGGTATGGGCACCACTACATTGAAAGCATTGCATGTGTGGCATTGTATTGGTTTGTTTACGTTTGCACTTGTTGCTTTTAAGGCCCAAATACATTGATTAAAATACTCATCAAGCATTGTGGTAGTATTAGTGAAAATTTGTTTGTATGTATGTATTTAGATATGACGGCGAATATTACGTCCAGCACACGTACACGTTCCTACAGACAAACCTTAGTGGTTTTGTAGGGTTAGTTAAGTGAAAATGTAATAATAAAATGTAACGTTGAACTCGCCGGCTGGACAAGCATTTGACAAGTGTATTTGGGCCTTTATGCTCTTTTGCTGTTTGTTTTTTGTGTATGTATCACTGTTGAGATCTGACAATTCTTAAATTGTACCGTCTCAATAGCAAAATTGTACCAAATTGACATTAATTGTACCAAACTTTCGCTATATAAAAAAGCTTACATAGTAATTCAAAACACGTTTTAATTCAATAAATAAATTAAGCCAAAAGAAGTGAAAGAGTAAAGCCGTCAAGCCCGACTATTTGTTACCCTACAACACATATATAAAGACAAATTCTCGAAAGTGTTATCTATTTGGAACCCATGGGCAATCATGGACCCACCAGAAGAAAATCTTTATCTATATGAGATTTGTTTGTCCTTAAGTGATATTAGGAAGGGCGCTTATATGGGACCTATTGGTAATTTTGGACCTACCATCACATCATTTTTCATGTGCTGTCGTAGGCATTTTGTATGTCAAAATTTATAAGGAAGGTATGGCATTAAAAGCTTTTTCCGGGAGTAGTATTTTCATGGGATTTATCGTCAAATATGGACCGATTTCAATAAAATTTGGTAAGATGATTTAGATTGCAATAAAATAAGTTTGGCCTAAATTTAATCTAAATATCACTATTCCGGAAAGAAGTTTGTATGGGGGCTATGTAAAATTATGAACCGATTCTCGCCATTTGTAGTAGGCTTCGTCCTTATGAATTGAAAAAATGCACAAAATTTCATAAAACAGAAAACTTCATGTCCGACATCCACACAGACTGAGGGAGGGACATCGTTACATCAACTCAGAAAGTGATATTGAGTCGATCGGTATACAAAAATGTGGGTGATAGGACCAATATTTTTTAGTGCTTCACACATCAGCACAAACGCATAATACCCTCTCCACTATTGTGTGGTGGGTAAACTAAATAAAGAAGCAAAATATTTCTCTTTTTTGTTAAAGGCAGAAAAAAGTGTAGACAGTAGTGTCACCAAAACAATCGACAAAAAAGGCGATTTTGAGACACTTGCTCCCAGGCTTCCTACTGGGATATACTTATGTATGTATGTACTTAATATGTAAGGATAACATCATGAACACTTACTGATAATGCAATATTCGGTAGTTCAGGCCAGGGCTGGAGATATTTTATTACAAACTTTATTGTTGAAAAAAGTGAGTTAATCCACCTGAAAGAAATGATTAAACTTCGTGGATGTTTTTCTTTAATTGTACCAAAAAAGGATGAATTGTACCAGTGTACCAATAAAGTTTCGATTGTACCAAATTTGGTACAATTGTACCACACGATGTATACACATCGTTCGCTCTTTTTTAATTTTCATTTTGAATTTGCCCATAGCTGGTCATAATGAAAATTTAAATTTATGAAGGCATGCTTTTTCGAAATATTTTTTTCCTTTTTATTATTGAGACTATAGAGTTATTTGAATGTTAAAAATAATTTTTTTTTCAATTATTGAAATACATATGTTGCTTTTATAAAAAAATTTTTGATTTCATAAATTTAATGGCATATTACATTAGATGTATGAAATAATTAAATCTTACATTTTTTAATTAACTATTAAACATATTTTTAAGGAAACTATAATTTTGTATTAATTTATGAATAGTGTTATGTTTGTATATTGTTTTTTATGTTCCCAATTAAAATTTTTTATTTAACTTGGACAAACTTAATTTTTCATATATCCAATGAACATTTTTAACGAAATCCAATGAAGCGATTTTAACGAAAATACTTCATTACAGCTATGAAATTCCATTTAGACAATGAAAATTTTCATTTAACCAATGAAAATTTTTTATGAAAATGATTCATTAAATATATGAAGCATTTTTCTTTCAGTGTAGACAACGGCAAACGCTGCAAAACAAAAACGCCCTAAAACGATAATTACAACGATATATAAGAATTAAAAATAATTAAATAATCAATTCAATTAGTTGATTCTTTAGCATTGACAAACCTTTTAAAGAACTAAAATTTAATTTTATTAAACATAAACTTAAAAAATGTTACAATTCCATTTGTTCCTCATGGCTTAACTAAAAAACTTAATATGTAAGTAGAACTCAAAATTAATTATAATAATTGATTATAATAATTTAAATGCAAATTCTCTATAATTTAGTATTTAATAATTCTTTTTTTTCAAAATATTTTTTTTTTTTAACAATTTTACATTTTTTTTTTCGGATACTAAAGAAAAATTTTTAACTACAATTTAAGCTCTTAAAATTTGTTTTAAAACTACTTATCAAAAATACGATTTCTGTTGTTTTCTTAATAATTTTGGAATGAAATTTTATATAATTGAATGCTTAAACTAGTTAGAGTTTGAGACCAATCAAATCGACCAGATTTAAAAGTCAAAATGGTGGCGCTCGCATACATAGAGCGACACAAGTGAGTCAACATTAGCGAAAACTTTAATCGTTTTTTTAGTCTTTACTATTTTAACTTTTAAGGCTCATAATCCTAGTTTTAAATAGAAATCAAAAACATTTTTGACTTTAATTATGAGAAATTTTTAAAGGTTGTAAATTTTATGGTAATAAGAGAAAACACAAAGTTTTTGCCGGTGTTGACTTACTTTTGTCGCACATAGTAGTTCTTAAGGAACTACTTAGTAAATAGATTTTTTTTAATTACAACCAATTAGCTTTTTAATTAAAATATTTTAATATGATTTTGTTTTTTTTTTTTTTAAATATAATATTTCTTAATAAAATATTCTATAAAATTTATGGAATTTTTTTAAAGTGTTTTATTGTAAGAGTGTATGTGTGTGTGGGTAAAATGTGTTCAGTGTTAGTGAGAAAATTTGGTGTAGTTTTTTTAAATCATTTTAATGCCTAAAATTTTGTCACATGTTTTTAGATTATTTGTTGCATTTTCTTTTGCAATTTTTAAATAAATTTCTTTTTAGCTTTTATTCTCTTGCTGTTGTTGTTGAAGATGATTATTGGAAAAAAAGTTTTCGAAATCATTGTCAAAATTCAATTACAATTCAAGCCAATAAGAAAATCTAACGACTCTAGTCATCTGGGTCTAACCCGATTAGTTCGGCTTGCAAACGGCCCTTAGTCTTACAACATATTGTTAAGCAAAATACTCTGAGGGCGATTCGAAATTGTGGTGACATTGTGGTCATAATGATTATTTTCCAAAATGAATTCAAAACACCAATCCAAACAACGCCAAAATTAATGAGAGTACTTTGTATAACATCACCGGTTACCAGTTCGTACATGCGTAACGAAATCCATGGCAACCATGACATCCAGAATGCAAACACTAATGCGAATGACATCATATGACTTGGATTCGATAAATTTTCAGCTAATGCAGTTGCGTATTCTTTATCATGTATGGGCTCACCCGATCTAATTTTACGCATCATAATGAAAATGTATGTGTAGTTGTGAAAAATGGATATAAGACTAGGACCTAAAACTAATATTGCTAACGTTATACTATACGCCGCCATATTGCCCCAATCGAGCATACAAATGTGAGCGACATGGTTTTTAATTGGGGCGGTATAACCGAGAATCGGTGGACTGCATAGTAAAGCTGCTGAGATCCATGTAAATGCCATCCAACATTGACATCTAAAGAGAGAGAGAGAGAGAAACATTTTAGTGATCTAATCGATTTTGGCAATGAAATTCTTTACCTGGTTTTTGTCTGCACCGTTTCGTAACGTAAAGGCTTGCGTACCGCCAAATAGCGGTCAACCGATATCCACATAAACGTATAGACTGACACTGCCCAGAGTGTCACCTCTAGGTAGCCCGTAAAACGGCACAATAACTCCTCGTGTAGCCATTCTCCGGTGAGAGCGGGATAAACTGAAAATGGTACAACCAAAAGACCGCACAGCAAATCGGCTACAGCTAATGACAGCAAATAGTAATTGATGACTTCTGTAGGACCTGTAGCCGCAAGTACAATTTTTTTTTAAAAGAATAAAACATCAAATTATTTCTTATTCGAGAAATGTTTTTTTTTTAATTTATATTAAAAAACAAGCATTCATTTCCCTGTTCAACTACAAAGCATTTTAATTTAATAATAATTTTTTAGTGTTTTATAAAAAAGCTGTTGATTTATTTTTTAATATTTTGTAAGTTAAATTTAAAAACTACTACGCATTTACCTTGTTCCATTCCTAGTTTTACAGTTCTATTCACTCAAACACACACATACAATACATGTTTTAATCTATATTTGTCCGAATGTTTCAAACGATCTTGTTTATATATAGATACATATATTTTTTAGTTACATATAGATAAATAACATCTTAATGTTGTTTCATCTTGATTTTCATTTCAGATAAATTTTATTGATTGTTCGTGTGTAACTTTTTTTTCGGTTTTATGTTGACTTACCTTTGAAGTTGGCATATGTGGCGATTATTATTAGATTTGAGAGTACAATAGCTACGCCTAGTATGGAGATGAGAACAGCTTTGGTAAGTGCCTCCACTTTGGAATTATCTTGCAGGTAATTCATTTCCTGCATTTTTGTAATATCTGTAAAGAAATGTTTGTATATTAATTATAGTTACTCTTGTGTAATTTAAATTTTTTGATTTAAGATTAAAAAAGATGCTACGAGTTCTGATTATAAAGGAACTATTATCATATAAAAAACGTATGTGTGTTTTACTATCTGTACATAAATAATAGGTCAGTCGTCGCATTCGTGAACGAAAGACTTTTACCGAAATCTAAGTTCTTGAGATCGCTTTACTCGATCGAATAGCTTGTATTGACATTTGAGATAATGGTATTCGATAACGAGAAGTCGATCGAATAAATACCTTCTCTCGAAATATCATTCGATAGGTTAAGAGCTGTCGTAAACATACTTAATTTTTTTTTTTTTTTTTATAAACAAAACAAAACCTGGGTGTAAATTACGGCATTCGATATCGATCGATATTACAATACAGTTTAAATGGAAAATTCGATCGATATCTAATGCCGTAATTTGACCCCTGCACTTTGCATTATTGTAATAAATAAGAATCCTATATTTTTCCCATGAACGTATTCATTTGAGTTTTCCGGTTCCAACTTTATGAATACTGGGCACAGTTTTGAATCCGATTCTTCTATATGTACACAAGTTTACAAAATACCTATAAAAAATCCTAACATGCTCACAAAATAATAATTTCACTGTGCAAGTTGAAAAACGGACAAGCGGGGCACCTGGCGTTTTGACCTAATGCGGATACGCTGAATCCAGTGGTGCTAGCCGTTTTTAAGGTTAGCTTAGTTTTCAAGATAAACCTTTATTTCTGCTGGCTATTACTAAAACAGCTCCAGTTCATAAACAAGGGGCGGGTCTATAATTCTGCCGGATTATACAAATTTCCACTTGTTGACTGTACCCAAGTGAACCTTTTTTCACATATGTCTTTTCTAACTTTATTTTAATAAGACTTAATACTTTAATCTATCCGAACTATAATTTAACTTTATTTCAACTTTAGTTTATTTCGATTTAAATTTAAATATATTCCAACACAAAACAAACCCTACTCTTACATAATTTGGTCTTATTGTACCCAAAATACGCTCTGGATTGCTTACGGAAACGTTCTGAGTTTAACTATAATTCCAGCCTTATAACTAATTTTACTTTAACTCTACTCTAAGTCGATTGTTATACTATTACTTTCACTCAACTTTAACTCTACTCTACTATTACTCTACTCTAACTCCACTCTTACTCTACTCTAGCTCTACTCTTACTCTACTCTTACTCTACTCTTACTCTACTCTTACTCTACTCTTACTCTAATCTTACTCTAACTCTTACTCTAATTCTACTCTAACTCTACTCTAACTCCACTCTAACTCTACTCTAACTCTTCTCTAACTCTACTCTAACTCTACTCTAACTCTACTCTAACTGTACTCTAACTCTACTCTAACTCTAACTCTGCTCTAACTCTACTCTAACTCTACTCTAACTCTACTCTAACTCTACTCTAACTCTACTCTAACTCTACTCTAACTCTACTCTAACTCTACTCTAACTCGTCTCTAACTCTACTCTAACTCTAACTCTACTCTAACTCTACTTTAACGCTACTCTAACTCTACTCTAACTCTACTCTAACTCTACTCTAACTCTACTCTAACTCTACCCTACTCTAACTCTACTTTAACTCTAATCTAACTCTACTCTAACTCTACTCTAACTCTACTCTAACTCTACTCTAACTCTACTCTATCTCTACTGTAACTCTACTCTTACTCTACTCAAACTCTACTCTAACTGTACTCTAACTCTACTCTAACTCTAACTCTGCTCTAACTCTACTCTAACTCTACTCTAACTCTACTCTAACTCTACTCTAACTCTACTCTAACTCTACTCTATCTCTACTGTAACTCTACTCTTACTCTACTCAAACTCTACTCTAACTGTACTCTAACTCTACTCTAACTTTAACTCTGCTCTAACTCTTCTCTAACTCTACTCTAACTCTACTCTAACTCTACTCTAACTGTACTCTAACTCTACTCTAACTCTAACTCTGCTCTAACTCTACTCTAACTCTACTCTAACTCTACTCTAACTCTACTCTAACTCTACTCTAACTCTACTCTAACTCTACTCTAACTCGTCTCTAACTCTACTCTAACTCTAACTCTACTCTAACTCTACTTTAACGCTACTCTAACTCTACTCTAACTCTACTCTAACTCTACTCTAACTCTACCCTACTCTAACTCTACTTTAACTCTAATCTAACTCTACTCTAACTCTACTCTAACTCTACTCTAACTCTACTCTAACTCTACTCTAACTCTACTCTATCTCTACTGTAACTCTACTCTTACTCTACTCAAACTCTACTCTAACTCTACTCTAACTCTACTCTAACTCTACTCTAACTCTACCCTACTCTAACTCTACTTTAACTCTAATCTAACTCTACTCTAACTCTACTCTAACGCTACTCTAACTCTACTCTAACTCTACTCTAACTCTACCCGACTCTAACTCTACTTTAACTCTAACCTAACTCTACTCTAACTCTACTCTAACTCTACTCTAACTCTACTCTAACTCTACTCTAACTCTACTCTAACTCTACTCTAACTCTACTCTAACTCTACTCTAACTCTACTCTAACTCTACTCTAACTCTGCTCTTACTCTACTCTAACTCTACTCTAACTCTACTCTAACTCTACTCTAACTCTACTCTAACTCTACTCCAACTCTATTCTAACTCTACTCTTACTCTACTCTAACTCTACTCTAACTCTACTCTAACTCTGCTCTAACTCTACTCTTACTTCTACTCTGACTTCACTCTAACTGTATTCCAATTCTGGCTCTGGCTCCAGCTCTTCTCTAACTTTAATCTGACCCTTCTCGAACTGTGTTAGAACACAACTCAACATTCTATTTTCAGTAAAGCTACGGTCAGACTTATCAAATATTTGACGAAAAAACGGGACCAACAACCAAACTAAAAAATCATTTAGCTTAATATCAATATTTATTTTGATTAAAATACCACATCTTACAAAAAATTGTTTTTGCTATGTCTAGTAGTATAATTAGTTTATTTTGTAATATTAAGACCATTTTAAATCTCACTAACTATTAACAAAAGTAGGGGTTACGCTTATTTGATCAAATATTTAATAAGTGTGACCGTAGCTTAAGACTTACATCCTGTTTAACGCTTTCGAACGTTAACGTTCGCATAGAAAATTTAATTTAAAACAAAAACAAAATTCTAAAATTTGTTTAAAATTTGGGATTAAATTTGGTTCACATTCTATTCCGGGTTAATTCTCTTTTGATTTTACCCGAGAAGGGGCTAGTTTAGAAATTGCTTTTAAATTTCCGAAGAACCTCGCAGGAGATAATTAAGTAATGAAAATCTTTTTTAACAGATCTTGAACTCCGCGTGAATTTTTTTTTGATTCTACCCGAGTAGGGGTAGGGGTAGATATACTTTTGAATTTCCGAAGGAGCTCGGAGATGAGGTTTAAATAATGAAAATCTTAAATTTGTGTTTAGGGTTTTGCTTTGGTGCTTTTCCGTTTGTATAATTAGTTTCATACTTTTAGCGATAATATACATAGATAACTTGTGTTTATTTAAAACACATAAAATTTGTACCACCCACCTCTACTTATAGCCATCATATCAGACTCAGTTAGATAATGCTACGGATAATTGAAGTTTTTAATTAGATTTTTTCCAAGAAATTGAAATGTTTTTAAAGGAAAACTACTTTACTTGACGATTTTCTAAAATTACTTATGATATTGAGATTAATACAAAATTAATTAAGTTATCAAAGCAACAACAAAATTAAGATAAAGTTCTTTCTTTCTTTTTTTTCATGTAAATTTTGCTGTTGTAGCACAAGTTTGGCAATTTGCTTTAAAAAAATAAGCTTTACAAGATTAGAAATTACACATATTCAATAGAATTCAAAGTTGGGGCTTCCTCGTATTTTCAATTTAAAATTTTTGAAGGGTAAGTACAAGCAAAATAACCTTTACCTTAAGACAGCGTTACAAAAATACTCATATTCCTATAAATACTTTTGAGGCAGAATATACTTAATACAAATTTCAATAAACCAATAAACTAAACAAACTTGGCAATATGTTTTCTAGCCATATTATAACAGACAGTTACATGTGTTTCTTTTATTATCATTCATTCGTTCATTTTGAAACACCCACCTTTCAAATGCATTAAGAAAGAAAAAAGGTTGAAATGTGGTGCTAGCAGTAAGAGAGGCACTAACTAGTCCATTGTAAAGGAAATTGTTAAATACCAAATGCTAAGAAATGCATAAATTTTCACATAAAATACCAAACAAGCAGACAGGTATTTTATAAAGCTTTTTTTTAAATAAACTTGTATGAAACGATATACTCCTTTACAAAACTACATAAATGGATTTCAGAATTTTTTTACAATGTTGTGCTAATTACACTCGAAAAAATATGTTCAAGAAAATTAGCAGTGACAAAGCAGATTAATTGTACATTAAATGTGTAAAGTAAGACTGTTTTATTCGGCTAAACCCAATCGTATACATACATCCTTCACCATTATGCGCAAAGAACCGTACTTTAGTTGTAAATTAGTCTATTCTTTGCCACTCTCACTTCTCCAATTCCGTCGACATTTTTTCGGATGTTGTTTATTGATAACCAAGATCATTGTACCTAATTCTCCAGACATACAGAAATCTTTAATGTCTTTTTACGGGAGGTGCCACGCCAAATTCTCCAATCACGCCCACATTTTGTCGGATGTGTTAATTTTTAATTTAGCCTCAAATTTGTGAACGATTTCTTTCTTTTTTATGTTATTTTTAACAAGTATGAAATTTATATCCAGCTATGACGAATCTTATAAACCCTTCACCATGGTGCGATAAAACAGAAAGTTAAATAAATACCGTTATTTACATATAAAAAAATCTCTTTGGCGTCACGCCGACTTCTTCAATCCCGCCCACATTTTGTCGGATGTTCAGTATTGATAAATGCTTGTACCATATTTTGAAACGTTAGATCTTGTCGTTTTCCGGATATACAGAAATCTACAATGACTTTACACGGAAGGTGCCACGCCCACTTATGAAATCGCGCCCATTTCTAAGAGAGGTTGTGTATTGATAACCCAGCTTTTGCACCACACTTGGACAATTTTACTCTTGAGGCTATCCGTTAAACTTATTAGCACTTTTTTGACACTTTTGCCAAATTCTAAACTGACACAAGTCTAATTAATATACACGCAGAGAAAAAATATGGTTGGGCATGGTTACGGCAACAACACTATGTTTAATGTAACAATATATTGTTGTCGTACTCAAATAATTGTTATTTTTATTTAATATCAACAATATTATAGTTACTGTAAACATATCAATGTTTATCGCAATTATGAATTTGAGTATTGTTGACCGAAAAATAATTATTTTTCTAACAACTTAATTATGATAACTTTCTAAACATATTATATTTCTCACAACCATATCATGATATTTAATAGCCATAACATGATAACTTTCTATACATTTATCATATTATGTAAAAGATGCAATCAAACTATTTTTACTCTAATCATATTATGTTAGCGCCATTTGTAAAATAATTTTGAAGAAGTTGTGTCGTTTTTTTTATTTGTGAGCGGTTAAACAATTAAAAGATAAAATTCCATAAAAAAAATAAGTTTAAAGAAATTAAAAAATTAAAATATAAGCGGAGTTCATTCAAGTATTAGTGATGTAATAGTGCAAATGCAAAATATCATAGTTTTTTGTAAGATCCAACAACAAAACACAAAGAGATTTCGTTATATTTTTTAAAAGTGCTACGATATTTCTGTGGTGTTCATGGGCAACCGCGTATGCCTTAAAACAAATTGTTCAGGAAAGCCGAAAACCCATTCTAGATCAAACTATGGGCTAGGTATTGCACATTTTAAACTTTGTCATTACGTTACAAAACGGAATTGATCCATCTTTTTTCAAAAAAATATTAAGAGCGTTCAAAATTAGGCAATATGGCATCAACATCTTAAAATCAAAAAAATGGACACACGCGGTTGCCCATGAAAACCACAGATTTTTCATTTTCTCTTTTGCAAGCCTTATATTGAACTCCGCTATTTGATTAACATTAAGAAAAATTGTAAAAGGCCACAAAATAAAAAATCGATTCAAAAATATTAAAATTTATTTTGTATTTTTATGACAGCTATGAAAGGTGCTGTATCATAATATGATTGCTTCTAAATTTATTATGATTAACAAGATGATAATATGATTACTTCTTAGCTTATTATGATTAACATGACAATAATAAGATTAATTTCTTAGCTTATTATGATTAACACGACAATAATTTGATTACTTCTAAACTTAGTATGATTAACAGAATAATAATATGATTAAGGGAAAAATATTATGATGACATATTACGAGTATATTGAGTCATAATATGTTTCAATAATAATCTTAATATGGTGACTACAATCATAATTCTTATCATAATATGTTGCTCTTAGAATATGTTTACCACAACCATGTTTTTTCTTTGCGTGTAAGCTCTAACAATGATTTATTTCATCAAAAGTGAAACAATTTGAATTAAGACTATTTAGACATTTTTATGAATTGCAACTACATACCAATTGAAACATAAAGAAAGACATAATCGTTTTTTAATAACAGTTAACAAAAACAAAATACACTGATATTTATTTATTTCTTTTCTTTTTTTTTTTTGATCCAATTTCAAAGACCGTAACATCTACTAGTCAAGATATACAAAAAAAAGTTTATAAGCTCTTAAAGACGTCTCTTAAACTAACAATTTTTGACCGACCTAGCACGAACTGTTTGTGTGTCTCCCGTAGCGTACACTTCGGCATTTCACAAATATTTTAATATCTAAATACAAATTTTTTCCTTTAAATATTTTTGTTATAAAATCAGCTTATGGAAATGTTAAAAGTTAAAAATCTCCTTAATGCCCAATTTTCAGGATAGTAATTAAATCTAAATTAAGTTCATTTTCATAAAAACTTAAATCGTATTTAAATACAGATTCATTTTTTGAGTTTTTTTTGAAAAGTTTTATTTAAATAAGATAAAAGTATGGTAACACTACTAAATACAAAAAAATATCCTAAAAAAATACAATTATTTACAAGGTGGTCTCAAACAACAGCTGATTGTTATTGCTTTGCCTCTTGTTGTTGTATTGTCATGATATTGAAACCACCTTGGTAAAATATTACAATAGAAACTTAAGTTGAAATTAAGTGTACCACATCGGTGAATTAAGTTTGATTTAAGTATTTAGTGAAGAAGAGAATTTTGTATTTAAAATGATTTTAAACATAAATATGTTTTAATATCAATCCTGAAAATTGGCCATAAGTTATTTTAATACAACAAATGAGCTGCTTATATTAATGTACCTATTATAGCGTGATCTTTGCTGCAGCCTAGGACGTTATGACATCAAATTACTTAAATGAACTTTACAAATTTGCTCAATCTACTCTTTTTTACAAACTTTTTGTACAAAATGCACTAATTAAAAAAAAGAAGTAAAAGTGTTTGATATTGAAAAATAGAAAAAAGAGTAGCACTTACCGTACATCCGTTCATGACGCTTTGGCAAAATTTATTGTTGTTTCATACGAATACCAAAAACAGCAAACAATCAAACAGACAAATCCAATAGAATACAACAAAAAACAAAAAAAAACAAAAAAAAAATCAAAAGGGAATTGCAATTGAGTTCTTTAAAGTCTTGCGTTAGAAAACAAGAAATTCCTTTGCAAACTCGATGTGTTGCAAGTTGAAACTGCTGTTGTTTGAATGTTTTACAAAATGCAACAATCTTGTTTTTTTCTTATTGTTGTTGGAGTTTAAATAACATTTTTCGTATACCAATATGTCCTTAAGGTGTTGGAAAGAAAAATCCTTTTTATAGCCACCTTTTTACTTTCTGCTCGCTGGACTGACTGACTGACTGCAACACGCGAAGGTCGACTGCTAATGTTGGGATTCGTTTGGGTTGGGTGTGTTTTCCTTTTAAGGTGCTTGTTTGTAATTTTTGTTGTTGTTCAAGAGGTTGCCTGTGTTTTTTCTGCAACTTTTTTTTGGTTTTTAGCCAAAAAAACTTAGAAATAATTACATGTCTAGTTAAAGTTGGCTTTGGCTTTTTTTATTTTAATGCAAGTGAATATCTGTGTTAATGTGTTCAGTTTTAAAACACAACTATTTGCTAAGTTTAAGGTCAAAGGTAAAACTTAAACTGAATGTCTATTTTATAAAAAAAGAATTAGTTTTTGAAATCTTTCAAAGCACAAATTGATTTGTAAACAAATTTTGTTTGTTTTTTGTTTGTAGTAAATGATTTAAAGATTGTTATATGTTTTTGTTAATAATATTTATATTATGTATTTATTTTTTTTTAATAGTTTTTTTGTTTTTTTAAATATATATTTTTTAATTTAAATTAATTCTTTTTAATTCACAACACACTTTTTTTAATTAAAATTTTTTTATATTACTACTTCTTTTTTGTTTGTTAATAAAATGAGTTTGAGTAAATTTTTCTGTTACATTTTTTATTGTTTAATAAATATGGAAGATTTTATTGATTAATTAAAAATCTACTTGAGTTTAAGAGTTTAATTTATTTTTAATATGCACTTTAGTTTGAATATAGAGATTATTATTTAAATAATTATTATTTTTTACCACAGCTTTCTTTTTTCTTTTATTTTTTAATTATTTTAGTTTTTTTTTTTTTTTTTTGTTTAATATAATATACATATGTAAGTATCAGTATTAATAAAAAAGATTAAAAGCTGTTAATTAGATGTCAGAAATCTGCAAAAAATAAAAGAGGTAATATATTATTAATTTTATAAAGAATTGATAATAAATCGTTGAAAAAATAGAGTGATTTTTTAATTAAATTTTTACCAAGGCAACAACAACAATATACGTACACGAGTGAATTCGCCTGCACGACAAGCATTTGACAAGTGCATTTCGCTCTTTACAAACCTGCTACATTTAAAGCTACATTTTTTATTGGGTTATTAGCCAGAGTTTTCACCTACACCAAAGTAATGTAGGATATTGTTAGGTCGGGCTGTTCTTGTTTTTTTTTTGATTGATTTATTGAAATATTTTTTAGTCTTAAACAAGTTGATGAGTTTTTAATTATTTATATTCTTGTTTGTTTCGAGTTCAGCATGTTTTAGAATATTTTATTTTTCATTTTCGTCCTTTTTTTCTTTCTTATCAAGATTAAGCTTGTACTATTGAAACAAAATAAAAATGGCATTTAATTAATTCATGGTATTTAAAAGTTGTTACAGGCTGACATTTTTCCTCATTCAATTGGCCATTGTTTTGTTACTCCCACAGTCATTTAGACAGTCAGTAAGTCATAAATTCATTCTTTTTAAAAAAATATTTATTTATTTAGTAGTGAAAGAAAGTAGAGTTGATATTAAGAATTATTAAGTATTGTTAACACCCAGTATTTGATTGAAAGGTATGTGTTTGTGTGTAGAACGGTAAAGGTAAGAAAGAAAGAGACCTTACAAAAGGCCTTATTTAGCTAACATTACAAATTTTAACGATCAAGGACGATTACTAATAAAATGTTTGCTATCACGTACGCTACTCAAGAACGCACTTTTTTTTATGAAACAAGACATTTATGGGTACAAATTAGAGGCAGTCGAAATTTCTTGCTTTTATCTCAGCCATTTGTGCATCGATCTGGCGGAACTTCAAAAGCAACCTATGCTGGAACCTATGTGTTATAAAGAACCTATTACGCTTTATACCTGGGGTCTTCGGAAAACTCATTTCAACATACACATGGAACATACATTGTGAAATCAACTCCGCTACTAATAAGGGCCAAGAGTTTATACTTTATAGAGTCCAACATTAATATTCTAGAAATTACCAATGGAATGACAAGTCTATGTATATCCTTTTCATCTGTGGTGAAGGGTATAAAAATGTTACCATCGCGAAGGACTACGACGCGTCGTGGTCTAAAATATACATTTTGCTTTTAAAACTGGTACAAAATTAAAAAAGCCATTTCCCATCCCTGCTGCTTAACAAACGTCACACCTTCTGAGGGGATATTATAAAGAAGGCCTTTAAAATACAAACCTTTCGGTTGGTACCTCTGGAAATTAAATATTTTCGCATTCGTTTTTGTAACAAAAATGTCAATGACATCGTTATTATTTTATGTTAAATTACGTTCCGTTTATTATTTTGTTTTTGTTTTTGTTTTTGTTTTTTTCTTCTAATCATTATTAAGGATTATTTATTATGGTCATATAATTAAGGGGAAAGGGAAATCCAAATGATTATGTTTAGGTTTAAATGTAATTGTAGTTTTGTTTTACGTTTGGAAAATATTAATGTTTTGTTCATTTATGGCACCAATGTTCTATATTGTTTAAAAAAGTTGGTGATAAAAAATTATTATATTTATTTTTATTAACTTAAAACATGTAATTTACTGTGAAAATGGTTTTGGGGTAATCATTTAATGATAAAAAAATTTGTAGTAAAATAAAAAAAGGACCTCTTTGTACAAAACATCATTTTTGTATAACTTTGACAATCGAATCGCTAATTTAACAAAACATTTTTATTTCTACGGTTTGTTTTTGAGACATTGTGATATTTATATTTTTGGCTAGTTATTAGCTATTAGGACACTTTTATTTTCCGTTAACACATTGATGAAGCATAACAAAATTCCATTTATTTCAAACAAATAATACCTGGAGCCAAAATATGGCATCCGATATTAAACGAAATTGCAATACGACTTCAATTGGAATTTCAATCGATGTCGAATGCCATAATATGGCCCCAGGTCTTGTAACAACAAGTTATACATTTGAGCTACCAAACCACCGTTACAACCAAGTAATACTTCCGTATATTGTGAGAAAATACCAATCGATAAAAACAAAATCGCAGATTTGAAAAAAAACTTGCAAATACATTTCCACAAAGTTCCAAAAGAGATTTTTGTCTAGCCAACACATTGGCTTATCAATATCAATACCAAGAAAATCTGGAGGACTAACTATCAGTTCTTTTAAAAATCTTTGGTTTATTGTGTAGTTATTTCTAAAAGGGCATAAGTCCAAAATATCAATTGAAGATACATATCTGCTTTTAAATAGATAATATCTACATATGGCGAAAATAAGACATGCTTTTGTTTGTCAACTTCTGTGTTTAGTTATCTAATAGTATGTTCACATTTGTCTTCTTAAACGCGTTTAAGCAGTTCGAACGTGATTAAGCTCTAATCACTTCAAAATCGAGATGATTACCCATACATTGAAGTGATTTGTTAATCACTTCAAATTGACATGATTACAACTAAATCACTTCATAAATCACATAGAATCCACTGAACATACCTCAAATGTAGAGTCGCCAACATAATCGTGTACAACCGGCCAAGATTTCTGCTTAATGTTTTTATTTTTTTCCTTTAATAATTCATAAATTCTCTAATAACTTTATAAAAGTGTTTTTATCCATTTCTAATACTTTAAAGAAAAAAAAAATTAGTTTGTTGTGTTTTTTTCTTAATCATCTGTCATCTTAATCATCTCAAATGTAATGTGAACGGCATTGATTAGCTAAATCAACATTTTGCTTAAACGCGTTTAAAACCCTTAGTGTGAACTTAGCATTAGCTCCATATAATTAAAAGAAAATATATACATACATATTTGCTTATTTTCAAAAAATTTAGTTTAATGGACTTTCGCAATGATTGGTTTAATTATAGAAGATTAAAAGTTTTTTAAATTTTGGCGTTTTATGCCATCCACCACAACTACACAGAACAAATTATTGCTGATTTATTTTCAAACAAACGCTTGTTTGAAAATTTATTTAATTTCTACAAATTTTTTTACTGATTCAATTAATATTTTTGTTTGATTTTTATTTTAACCAACAAAAATGTTGACAACTATTCAAAAATATGATATACGCGTTATTAGTTTCAAAAATAATTCTGATTCGTTCAGTATTGACGGAAATAATTAGATATTAAATTGCTTCCGAATCGAGAAAGTACTCAATCACGACTGCCAGAATCAGGCCCCAGTATTAAAAGTTTTAAAAAATTGTGATATTTTTTAGAGAATAAAAACTAATCACTGTTCTTGGTTTAAGAAAACAAGGCTCTTGTTTGTTGGGGCCTTGATTATCCGCGATTCGATTAACCGGCAACATCAATTATCTGTACCCATGTTTTGTAACTTTAGTGAGAACTTCTCGCATCGAAAATTCAGAATTTTATATGAAATATTTAACGCTCTTTAATGTTGTCGTTTTTTTAAATTTTTTATTTGATCGTTAGCAACACTTCTTTATGTGAAATATAAAAACAATAACAAAAAACACAGTCTATTTTTGGACGCTTTAAAAAGGACAACAGGACACAAGATGATAAAATAGCGTGGCGAGGTTTGTAGGTAAAAAAAACAAGAGTAGGTAAAAAAAAAACGTTTCACTCTCTTTAAACAACAGAAACAACAACAACATTAGAAGAAACAAAATAAATTTTTGGTTGGTTTCAAAGTTGGTAAAAAAGAATGAAAAACCAAACCCCGTATTCAATTTTTTAAAACTGTTTAGTTAACTACCTACATCAAAAATAAAATGATGACGAAAAACATGTCGAGTCGGTCTGCTGCCAAGGAAAGGATACAGCAACAGTGAGTGAAGAAGAAAAACATTGTGTGTATAAACAAGACTTGGTTCAAAAATTATTCCAACAAAAAAAATGTGTCTCAAAGCCAGCCGCCGCTCTGCTCTGCCTTCATCTTCTCCTACAGTGCTTGCTTGTGTGCGCGTCATTGCTTGTGCAAAAACTTTTTTGTTTCATTCAGCAAAATTATTTGTTTGAAATTTATATGATTTTCAGTAAACTATTTGTTTGATTCAGTTAAATTATTTGTTTAAAAAAATCAGTGTTTTGTTTCAATAAACGAAATGCAAATAAATTGTTTGAATATGCAAATTTGGGTGGCAAGTCATAACGTCCAGTGTCCAGTGTTGGGCAAAATACATGGTTTGCGGTATTTAAAATAAAAAATACAAAATACTTGCTGGTCATGTATTTAAAATACAAAATACTTTCCAGTTATCTATTAAAAATACAAAATACTTCCATTTATTGTATGTATTTCAAATACGAAATTCAAAATAATTCCACGTCTTGAACATGTATGTATTTAAAATACGAAATACACCATTTTCATTCAGACAAAAAAATACTTAACAAAACAATTGTTTCCTTTCATAAATATTAGATTTTAAAATGTAGCATCAGAAAAACAGTTTCTTGTTGGAGAATAAATAAAACCTACTGAAGAAAATAATCTTTCTACAGGTCCTCATGAGCACAAACTTTTATTAAATTCTATGAATACTTTTTTTATATTTGGATAGCTGTCAAGAGTGATAATGTCTTTGCTCTTGTCACTGACGAAACTGACAAATTCCAACTCCAAATTTGATGTCCCAGATTTCATCTACGAAACCAACAAAATCATCGTCTTCTCTACTGGTGCTTCTACTGCTGATATTTCCAGGTGTCATTTTAAGTTTTTTGTAAATACTTACACATCTGTATGTATTTAAAATACAAAATACAAAATACTTGCTGGACATGTATTTAAAATACAAAATACTTGCACGTCATGTATTAAAATACAAATACAAAATACGTATTTAAAATACGTATTTCAAATACATGTATTTCAAATACTGACCAGCCCTGCCAGTGTCATAGTATCCATGGACACACCAAAAAGTGTCACAGTGACCATGGATTTTATGACACTTTTAAAAGTGTCATAGTGTCCATCAGAGCGGTGTCATGACGCCCTCGGACGTTATGACACAACTTAACTTATAACCAAAAATATAAATATTAAATATTAAATATTAAAATTTGTTTTAAAATACCGTTAAAATTTGAAGTGATTACACAAGGCAACAAAATCGAAAAAATTTTAAAGGCTTGAAAAACCACTATACAATTTTGATGTATTGTGGTTTCAGTAGTACAAATATGGTCCAAATTTTAAATTCTAGGGAGAGGTTTTTTTTTTAAAAAATTTTTAGTAAAAATTGAGATTTTTGAAAAGGCTGCTCCTTACATCTTATCGTAACTTTGGAACGACGAACTCGATTTTGTTATGAAATCCGTCAAAACATTTTAAATTACGCCTGATTTAAGTTTTTCTAATTTCATTTTTTAATTAAGCCATTACTTTTGGAGTTATTAAGGCCGAAGTGGCAAAAAAAAATTCTTATTTTGTTTTTTTTATAAAAGTTTTGACATTTTTTATCGCAAATCTGTGTTGAGCAACATGTTTATTTTATGCTTGCAACATGCTGCTCAACACAAATTTGCGATAAAAAAATATCAAAACTAGGTACCTTCACTTTATCGGGAATAAAACACGAATTTATCCATGGATTTTCATGAAACAAAATTTATTTTATTTCTATTATATGCAGCTTTATGAAAAAATAATTAAAGTAAAGGATTCAAAAAAAAAATAATGTGTAATAAAATGGTAAAACTTTGTGATTTTTAGCTCTACACAAATTAGCGATAAAAAAGGTCAAAACTAGGTACTTTCAGTTTATCGGGAATAAAACAGGTATTTATCCATGGATTTTTATGAAATAAAATGTATTTTACTTCTAATGCATGCAGCTTTAAGCTTAAGTACTAAAACTGGTAAGTATTTGTTGATTTCAATTTTTTATGAATTTTTTGGAATCAAAAATTTTATAAAAAAAAAAAAGAATTTTTTTGCCACTTCGGCCTTAATAACTCCAAAACTAATGGCTAAATTAAAAAATGATATTAGAAAAACTTAAATCAGGCGTAATTTAAAATATTTTGACGGATTTCATAACAAAATCGGGTACGTCGTTCCAAAGAAACGTTAAGATGTATGGAGCAGCCTCTTCAAAAACCTCAAATTTTAGAAAAAAAACCTTACCATAGAATTTTAAAAAATTATGTTTTTTGCAGTTAGGTGACTATAGCGGATCAAAAAAAATAGCGGTTATTCAAGCCTTTTTTTGCTGTTGACCTGTGTTATCAAAACTTAAGAAAAAAAAATTATTATTTATTGATAGAAATTTTTTACAATTCGAAGCTTTGGCTTTTCATACAGACCATGAAGCAGCTATAAGAAAATGTGGCTTTAGAAAATGTGTTTCCTAATGCGTCATTAAAAGGTTGCTGGTTACATTACTGCCAAGCTCTGAGACGCAGAGGAGAAAAGATAAGCAGGTTTGGAAATTTAATCAAAAGAATTAATGGATAATGGACACTATGACACTGGACGTTATGACATGCCACCCAAATTTGTTTGTAGCACCGATTTCAGACAAAAAATGTTTTGATTCTACAAATTTTTTGTTTGAATTGGAAAAATAATTTTTTCTGTGTAGTTGTGAAGAGGGTAACTAAGTTTGTCATTCCGTGTGAAACTTTTTTAATATTCGTCTAAGAACCCAATTATCCGTGGTTTGTTTTTTGTTTTAAAGGTATCTATGTTTACTTGCTCTGAGATCAAACTTGTGTTCTGGAAGAGTCCCGTTGTTTTGTGATTGACAAAAATTGCTTATATTTTTTTTGTCACTTTATAAGGACACCCTGCAATTACTTTACTTCTCTGAAGCAAGTGAACAAGTGCAATCAAAAAAATCGTTTTAATGCAAATTGAGATATTTTAATGAATTTTTTTTTTTTTTTTTAAAGTGTCGAGAAAAAACCTTAACAGAAGCTGAAAAATAGAAAATTAAATTTTAACAGGAATCTAGATAATCGATCCACAAAATTGCTGAACGAATCAAAAGAAGTTGATATCTGGTATCTATTTTTTTTTACGGAATTAGTCAATCTACGGAAAATATAAAAGGGCGCACTAACATTGCACTTTTGGAAACTGATAAACGTGCTATTCTCAGTTTTGGCACGGGTAAGAACAGTGCAGCGTGTAGTTATGAAGGCTAAACATCTGAAGCGATTAAAACTTAAGAAAAAACATTACCTAACGATGCTCGAAAAAATTGTGCTTGGGTTTTCGTCGAACTCACACGACGTGGAATAACGAGTGACACCGTGTGTTTTTTTAGATGAAAAAAACAAATTAAATTAAGAAGGCCCTGATGGCTTCAATTATTACTTTCACGATCTCCGACTAGAGGAGCATCAATTGGATCGTTTGCATAGTAGAGCGGAAGGAGTTGGGGTGTGGGTAGCCATATCATATTATGGTACCTGCGAGCTAAAATTTTTGTCTAGCACCATGAACGCTAATTGCTATATTGAAGTGCTACAAGAACCGTTTCCTCAATTTCAGAACATTTTTGGAAGCTTACAGTGGCCATTCCAGCATGGCATGCAACAATTCGTACTACCCGAATGGTTAAGTCATAATTACGCGATCAAAATATTAATGTGCTCGATTGGCTCCCTCACTCGCTGGAACTTAACATAATTGAAAATGTTTGGGGAGGAATAGCTCGTAAAGTCTTTGGTTCTGGAAAGCAGTATACTACCAAAAAGGAACTTACTGAAGGCATAAAAGTTACTTGGTCGACCATTTTGCTCGATTACATAAAATCATTGTACATATGATTCTTTTCCCAATCGAATTTACGAAATAATCTGTACAAATGGAGGGAGGCTCTACGCGAAGGTCGGCTATGTAGTGAAGATTTAGCCAGTGGTCGTTATTTTTAATTTTTTTTTTGGGCAATTTTTCAATAAAAAAAATTGGATCATATTGCATTATGAAAAAGAGCCCCAAATTTTGGGGTAAATTTTCATTTATTTATTGGGGCCATATTTCGCAGCGCCATATATATTTGGCTCCACGAAAAGCCCCCCAATGAAATAACGCCCAGGAAATAACACCCAATGAAATAAACCCCATAAAATAGGAAATAACACCCAAAAAAAGTGAATGAAATAACATCGAAAAATAAATGAAATAAACCCCAAAGCGAAAACGAAACAACCCCCAATATTTGGGCGTTACTTCATATGAAATAACACCCAATGATGAAAATGAAATAACCCCCAATGAAATAAGCCCCATCAGCAACAAAAATGAAATTATGCCCAAAATTCATAAAAGAGTCAGTTTCACCAAGGATTACATGAAGTCAATATGGACCAACAGCAAAGTCGCAAAAAATGAAATAACCCCCGAATAACAAATGAAATAACACCCAAATTATGCACGCTATGAAACAAGCCCCGAATTTTAAAAATTTGTTGGTTGTTATTTCATTGGAGATTATTTCATAATTTGAAAACCCCAAATGAGGAATAAAATAATTCCAAAAAAAAATGAAAAACGGCCCAAAAAAATTGGGAGTTATTTCATATGAAATAACACCTAAAAATGTATGAACAAAATTTGGGGAATAATTCATTTCTCGTTTGGGCGTTATTTCATTGGGGGGCTTTTCGTGGAGCCATATATTTTGGGTCCTTGAGTAATTCCAAGTCAATTCAACCAAGTTCTCCTGTCTGTCCGTCTGTTGATATTACGCTCACTTTTAAGCGACTCAAATGAAAATAACAATATTGGTGTCTATTTGTTTCTAGTTCTCTTAAGCGGTTGGGGATTGAAATCCAGCAAAATCGGTTCAGTAGGAAAAGAGTAATGAATGAAAATGTTGAACAACCTTCCAAAAAAATGGATACTATTGTTACAAAAACTAGCACAGTGGCGGAATGCACACATTGATAATAGATTTTGCACAAATTCGTTCTGTATGGCTAGAAATCGTGCCACAAAATTTCGTGAAGATCACTCCTGAATTTACCAATATAAAGCCCACTCTCCAAAAACACTTTAGTCCGCCTGAAAAATTATAAAATTTGGTCAGACATAGTTTTATTAGGCTATAAATCAAGAAATTTCTTGAAGATCTAGATTACAGTGTTACCATAGGTCGCATATGAAGCCCACTCTGGAAATATTCTAACTGTAGGCTTAGGTTAAATTATGGATCGATCTTCACGAAATTCGGCAATGTCATTTATAATCTTACTAGCTAACCCGGCAAATGTTGTTTTGTCATATAACTTATTTCTTTCAGATGCTACAGTGTCTGCATGCCAAATTTCAAGAAAATCGGTTGATTAGTTAAGAAGATATAGGAAGGGGGAGATTTTGCCCCTCTTGCCTTATTTCACGCCCTAAATAATAAAAATTATAGACTATAGTTCTTTCCAGCTGTAACAATATTTGCCTGCGAAATTTTAAGAAAATCGGTTGATTAGTTAAAAAGATTTAGGGAGGGGAGCTTTTACCCCTCTGGCCATATTTCACACCCAATTCCCTATTTCCTTTCAGATGCTCAGTGTCTGCATGCCAAATTTATAAAAAACCCCGTTTATTTGTTAAGAAGTTATAGGGAAGGGGAGATTTTACCGCTTATGCCCTATCTCACGTACTATTCCCTTTCAGATGATACAGTGTCTGCATGCCAAATTTTAAGAAAACAGGTTGATTAGTTTACTACTTGCCTGTAAAATTAAAAAAAAAATCGATTAATTAGTTAAAAAGAAATAGGGAGGGGGAGTATTTACCCCTCTTGCTCTATTTCACCCCCTATTCCCTTCAGATGTTACAGATGTTTAAGAAACCCGGTTGATTAGTTAGAAGATTTAGGGAGGGTGAGTTTTTATCCATCTTGCCCTATTTCACAACCTATTCCCTATTTCCTTTCAGATGTTACAGTGCCTGCATGCCAAATTTTAAGAAAACCGGTTGATTAGGTAGCGATATGAAATGTGCTTTTCGACCTGTTATCATACCTAACAAATACACACACAAAATTTCATAGAAATTGGTCAAGCCGTTTTGGAGGAGTTCAACATGGAGGGCATTTTGTTGATATTTGTATGGGAAGATATAGGAAAATCAAAATGCCATGTCTCCGGAAGCCCTGGGCTGATTTCGTGCAAACTTAACATAAGCCATCTACAGACTATCCCCAACGTGCCCTGTTTTTTGAATTTTGGTTGAAATCGGTGAACCCGTTTCCGCAGTTGGTGGTGACATCAAAATGTACACTTCTTTTTATGATGGCACACCAACTTTTACTTCAATAACGCTATTCATTACGTGTATAGGCGTACTGAAGTGTTTTCCAAGAGTTGGCTTATGTCGGACCTATTGTAAATATTGGGCCGATCTTAACGAAATTTAGCAGTGTGATTTCCAGTCACATAGAAGATTGTTTCACATTATGGTTTATAACTCTATTCCTACTGAACCGATTGCGCTAGATTTTAATCCCAAACTGCTTAGGAAGTCTAAAAACAATTTGGCTAAATCAACTTAGAATTACTCAAGGACCCAGAATATGCATATCTATTAAAAAATCGTTTCACACGCAATAACAAACTTAGTATACCCATATTCATCACCAGTGGTAGAGAGAGTAATAAAATATTATGCTGCTTTGTATTTATTTATTTATTATACCTTCAGGACCTTTAAAACGTTTTGCTTATTATTTCAAAATATTTTTATGCATTTTATATGTTTCACATTTTATATGCTTTAAAAACACACCCACAAAATAAATAAAATTTTCCTCGTTTGTCAACAAAATGTGTATAATTTTAGCGATGGTGAAAGTATAAAAAAAGCAATTTTTTCCTTTTTATACTAAACAAAAAAAAACTAATAAAAAATTTAAAATATAAATTTTGTGTATGTGTTTTATATAAAAAAGCATATATGTGCATATAAATTCTTTTATGTTAAACTAAAAGCCAAAGTATTAAGTATAAAATATACTTTCTCTTACATGACATAGATACATACATACATAATGATGACGGGGATGTTGTGATACTTGGACATTTAGCCGGCTAATGAGGACAGTGAAATGTATTTTTATTAAAAGAAATTATTCTTAAGGAGGGTACACAAAAAAAAAATGAAAAACCAACTTCAATTAACGTTTTTGTTAAAAATTTGTACTATTAATTAAATTCCGTAATTAAATTTCCGCCTCCAAACAAATTGATCATATCAATTAAAGCATTTGTAAGTTTGAGCTTTTCTTGATGTTCAGTTTCAATCACTAGGTTTAAAAGAGGCAAAAGAGCAAAAGAGGCTATATAATGTTAGGAACACAACTGGGTCGAACGACGAATTTTTGGCCGCGAATATTCGTCAACACATAAAACATATTTGTGTATATGAAAATACACACAATCATGGCGTCGGCGACTTTGCAATAGATTTATTTCTATTTCATACGCCGGCGAACGACGAACAAATCCGTACCAGGTGACCATGTTTGATTTTAGTTTTCAAGTATTTTAGTATATAAAGTTACTTTTTTTTTTAATAATTGTTTTATATTATTTTATCGCATTTAAAATAAATATACAAAGAAGAAAACTATAAGAATAGTTTTTAATTGTGGTTTCGTTAATATTTGTGTTTTTTAAGTAAATTTTTTTTTATATGGTCACACTATTTCTCTCTCTTTGCACAAACAGCAAAGAACTTTTCCAATTAGTAAAGCTGTGAGTTATTCGTCGCTATTGTGTTTCATACGACGAATTTACTCAGCGAATTTTTACTAAAAAATTCGTTGTGTAGGGCGAAATTCGTCGTTCATCCCAGTTGTGTTCCTAGCATAAAACGTAAACACAAATCAAAATATTTTTTTCAATCAACACAGTTAATTGAAACAACTAAAAAAAAGTTTGAAACTTTTAAATATTTTAAAGTTTGTGTGTATGTTTTCAAATTTGCAAATATGCACACAAACATAATAACTTTTATTTTCAATTAAGGCAAAATAATCGGAACAATTAAAAAAATTATTTGAAACAGCATTATTCAATTTATTGAACAAATTTTGGTGAAAATTTATTCGTTAAAGCTGTTGGTGACACAGACAGACATTAATCTAGATCAACTTTTTCGTATACAAATTAGCTCAGACCATATCTCTTACATTCGTCTCATTTTGGGAAAGCACAAAAACTCCTTGAAAACGTTAGTTTCAGTACAAAATTCGACGCTGAACTAAAACACCAAATGTTGCGTTTGTAAGAAACAGTGATGGACACATTCTAACGGTTTAGGCAACAAGATTTTGCTCCATGAAAATAGATTTGTTTTGGAAGAATAATTTTTCTACAAAGCGTTAGTGACTTGAAAGGTCCATAGTTGACTACGTAAATCTGGCTGGCTTTATAAATGTCTGTATGCATCGTTAAAACAGTTTTTAAATCAAGCAATTATAAAGTGTCTTTTCTTTGAGGCATAGATTTTTTTTACAAATTAAACACAGCAAATTCAATGGAATGACCATAATTTTAGATTTATTAGCTCGCACATTTTATGGCATTTAATGTTGAAAACTAATTTCTGGCGAACGGCTTCCGCGACAACGCCTTATAAACGCCATCCTGCCGGTCCAACTTTGCACCACTTTTTCGAGTATACCCATTCATAATTCGTCAAAAGTTGCGCCGTCTTGTTGGTATAATTTCTCCTATTAATGATTTGCAATGACATGTGGAATAAACAAATCATGAATTATTTGCCTGTAGGGTTCGACATTTATGATAATGGTGGCACCGGTTTCGGAATTTAAGACAAATGGGCCGATGATGCCTTCGCACCAACCAAACAATGATTTTTGTAATGGAGTCTCAAAAGTCTCATGAGGATTGCGCTCTTGACAAAAGTAACATATCCATTAAGCCTGAAATGAGCCTAATCCTAAAATTGACGAAGTTCTATATAAGTTTGTTAAACAGAGCGCGAATTTCGAAAAAAAATTTCCACGGCTTGTAAACGTTGTTCCGATGTAAGTCTAGCATGGTGATTAACCAAAGTATATTGAAAAAAAGTCAAATAAACTTCTTTAATGTGATAGCTAGTTTTACAGTTATCCCTATCATAAGTTTAAAAGGTCTTAAAAAAATCATCCTTTACTTAACTATACTCTAAATCAAATGCATTGCCATTTTAAACTCCTCCGGGGGTGTTGGGATTACCTTGAGGTTATTTCAGCTTTTTGTGGTGCTCCTCAGGGGCAAAAACCTAGGATGCGACAAAAATACAAAAATTGATGGATCTCAAAAATCTTGATCGTGGCTGACCAGGGATTATATCTGGCATTACGGGAGTCATAGCCCCTGGTGGCACGACACCGGACCGACTGGTGGTTGAAGCCTCCATTATTATGCTTTTTGTCTTCCAGAAAAATTATCTTTGCCAAAGTTCCGCCTTTACGTTGAAAGGATACTTTCGGGGATCACGTGGTGGTTGTGGTTTAAATACAAAGTCGCGGGAAGGGATATCCTGAAAATCCCACTAAAAGGCTGACATTTCACCACTAGTGGAAGAGTTCGGCCTGATGAAGGACTATCCATAGGTGCTGTTGCTACTCAACAGCTGCTCCTAGCATTTTTCCAAAAGCAGAGGAGGTTTAATAGCTCCAGCTCCTAAACAAGAGGCGAGGGTATAACCTTGCCGGACTTTGCCCTCAAATTGCCCGGTGGCGGTTGGTAATCTCATTATTGGCCCCCCAGTGGTAAAGATCTACCATCAAGTAGGCCAAAGGTCAGTTGTTTATGTAAATCTTTTCCATAGCTGTCATTTATACTTCTGCGAAACAGAAGACTTAAGGAGTGCCATATCTTGTTAAAGTTTGCATGGTTGCGTTTGCGAATACTTGTAAAGTTACCATGAGAATAAACCCGCTGTTAGCTTATCAGTCCCTTTTTAGGTTAATGTTAACTTGTAATAGCCAAAGTAGTCATTTACCGTCGGATAGCATCCTAAAAATAACTATGATGATGTTATAATGGCCGTAATAAACTTTTTTTTACCATCGGTCCACGTGCGATGTGATCTTTACCATGATATTTTCTCCCTTCCAAGCATCACTAGAATATGGTATTCAGCCTTAATTTGGGATAAATGATTCTTTTTATTCTACAATTATCTTAATACTCTTAAGTAGTATATATTCTACAATGTCAGACTTGACTAATTAGAGTTTCACCTTTTTTTTATTTTCAAAATATTAAAAAATTTATTTTAAAATTAAATTTATGGCATTTTCCTGAGAGTTAAATTTTTAAGGACATACTTTTCTTATAACTAAAGAAATTAATTTTTCCTTCCCTACTGTTCCATTTGTTTCATGTTTATTTGTATGTTGAACATGTTTGATTACAATCACATTTGTTAATATTTTTAAGCCTTTAGGGCAACACTTGGCAATATTTTCTTGTATTTTTGCTATTTTATGTTTGTCAGTCAGCGCGATAAACGTGTAAAAATCATTTAAAATAAACTTAAAAAGGAAATGTAAAATGAAATCAAGATATTTTCCCATAATGCGTACTTAAGCTCAAAAACACAGTCATAGAAAAGGAAATAAGGGGAAAAGCTAGAGGCGAATAGAAAGCAACGTCAAACTTTACACATATGAATATTATTACAGCAAAGTGTAAAATTTTCTCGCTAACGCTCTTTAAATGCGTTGTGGATTTTCTTTTAACAACAGCTTTAGGTTACTAACTCAAACCAAGCCTTCTCTTCCAGTCTTTTTCTATAATTATCTAGATTCATTCTTTCCTTCTCTCAGACATTTTATTTATTTGTAGGCACATACTCATACATTTATTCGCACTTATGTTGACATAAAACGGAAGTAGCAATAGCCTTTTGCCAAAGGAAGGAAATGAAAGTTAAGAATTCTCACATAAAAATTTATAAGTATTTCGTATTTTTAATTTATTTAAAATATTTATGCAGAAAATGCACGAGAATTTTTATTCAATATTTCTTTTGTTTTTTTTTTTAAGATAAGAGCGAATTCAATAAAACGATATGGTTAATTAAGAACATATTTTATGTGCCAGAAAAAGAAAAAGTTTGAAAAAGAAAAAGTAGATAAGTCACACTTAAGTTCTAAACATCGATTTGCTGATAAGATTTTACATATTTTAAGTCTTAGTTTCAAATTTAACATAGCACAGTGGGGGATTTGAAAAGAAGTTAAATCCATGGTGAAATAAACAGGTGGCAGCACTACGCCAGGTGACGATTTTTTGCTCTTGCATTCCCTACAGATAATATTGGACTACGCGATCCATTGTGGCTTAAATGGACTACTTACAACATGGTCCAATCTACTGTAATATGGACAATGTTATAAGAAGTTAACATGCAGTACTGCCAACAACTGCATGATGTATACTTTTCTATAGTTTATAGTAGTAGTAGCCCTGATGGTGTCCATTATTAATTGCTTATTTTAAAGTGAAAGTTTGTGAAATTTGTGAAAAAAGGTAAACAAATTAAAAATACCAAGTAAATATATTTAATAATAGCAATAATAGACAACAGGGCACGCCATAAAAGGCGATTAGTAAAAAATGAAAAATGCTTAAACTACCCCTTTAGTGTACTCCATACTGTAGTGACATGGAGTACTTTTAAAACTAACCCACTTTAGTACTCCATGGAGTAGTTTAGGGACTACTTCGGTGGGTTATATGGTCCCCTCCTAGGACATCGTAATGTTAAATGGACCACCTTTTACCCATATATTTGGAGTAGTTTTGGAGTACTCCTACTCCTTTATGGACTACTCTTTACATGCATGTATGGACTAGTCTCGTTATCTGCAGGGTTGTTTGTCTAGGTTTATGTCAAAGTTTTGTTTATGTTTACAAAAAGTCCACGTTTTTTGTTGTGATTATTGTGTATTATTAAAGTTTTTGATAATTTTAAATTAAAATAAATAAGATATTGACCATAATTAAATAAAAATTGGCTAAAAAGGAATTTATTTAATCACGTTCAGCGGCACACTTTGATTTTTGTTTAATGTATTTTTTGACGTAAACGGTGATGTAATTTCCATTTTTGTTGTTATGTTGTATTTGTTGCCGTAACGATGCCACCTGCTTATTCCACCCTGGTTAAATCTGCACATTTAAAACAGATGGTTTGCTTTAATGATTTCTTATCAAAGATGCAGTAATAAATCTAATACTTACGAGATTTCGAGCAAAATCTATTTAATTCCGACTCGATTTCCCATACAAAAAAAATCTACTTCGTGGCTAGATCTTCACGAAAACTACTCAAAATCTGGTAGTACTTAGTGATGCAAAATATAAAAAAACTTTATCGAAGTATATGGTGACATAAATATATAAAAACCTAGTCGCCATCATTCCTGGGGTTTTTGGAAAACCCATTTCAACATACACATGGACAGACGGACATCATTAAATCAACTTCGCTACTCATAAGGACCCAGAATATAAATATATCGCACTGGTTCCTCTGAAGAGAGTCAACTCAAAATTTTTCAATTTTAACTTTTTGCAAAAAATTGTTATAAGTTCCACACAAAAGGTATGTTTAGTACCATAATTTTTGTTTACTTTAAAACACATTCTCTAATAGAGCAAACATTTATTGCCAAAACAAAGAATGCTTATTTATAAAAAAAATAATATTTTCTTTACGTCATTACAAAATTACAAATTACAAAATAATTTAAACTTTTTTCAGGAAGAAAAAGGCCTTGCAAAACTTATAAGTTTATTAAAACAGGTAAGTAATTTTAATATAATTATAAAAATACATACACACATGTATAAACGTTGGCTTTCTTGCAGTCAAAAATACCGACAACATTGAAAAAAGTTGGGAGTCAGCCAAGGTATATTTACACAACGTCAGCTTGTTGGCCCATATGTTTGTCAGCTGTTTACCCCTAGTTGGAACCCAAACGTCAAATTTCGTGTAAATGAGCCAAAATGTGTACATGTGTGCGTTAAATTGTTTTTGTTTTATATGAACACAATTTTGACAACTCGGTTCCTTTTATAGAGCTGCATGTCTACACTCCCAAATGAGACAACCTTGTGTAAATATACCTTGGAGTCAGCTGATTCAATTTATCAAATAAAAAAATAAATAAACAATTGGCAGATGAGTTCTGGTTAGCTTTGCGACAGAATAGACGCAAATGAGAAATTGAGAAAACCAAATTTCTTTAATGTGCAGTTTTTCGTTGGAAAAAAAGTAATCGCGTAATGAGAAAACGGCCATTAAATGAATGTACTATTTAATTTTATTTGTAAATATGTATATGCTTTATGCACATACATTTGTACTTTTAATAAAAAATAAATTGTTGACAATAAATTTGTTATTGTTTTAATTGTGAGAACCATATAACATGTTGAAAAAGACATTTTGCATGGTTTTGGGAAATGCAGAAACATGGTTGGAAAGGTCCCTTGCGTTTTTCTTCTGAACATAATAATATGTTTGAGACAATAATAAGTTAATAACATTTTGTCTGAACATATATTGTTACTTAAGACGTGATTGATACAATCATAACCACAAACATTAATGATAGTTGGCGATTATGATTGCATCAACAATGTTTTTTCTTTGCGTGTATCAAAAGAAAACAGAGTTTTGTCTCGACTGAAAATTTATAAATTTTGTGTTAATCCCCTTTAGAGGAACCAGTGCGATATGTAAACTTTATAGGGTCAAATATCACTATTGTAGAGAATTACAAACGGAATGACCAACTTCTATATACACTTCTATTGTCGGAGAAGGGTATGCATAAAAATAAAGAGAAGCTTAGATAAATGGTAATTTTAAAAAATTCAAGTGGTTTTTTATAAAAGTACCTATCTTTCTATTTATGTAACAATTTCATAATATTTACGATATTAGCGATTTTTTTTGTTTTTAGTTTTTTTAAAAATTTGCTTAAAGTTACTGACTTATTTAAAAAAAAGTTAAAGTTGGCATTAGTTACCCATAAAGGCCCGTTTTTATAACTAACCGATGGCGAAAGGTAGGGTTTTATCGGCTGAATAAAAAAAGTTTCATTATAACAACTTTACTTTTTAGTTTTTTCTTGTTTAACCGAATTGAATTATTTTTTTTTTACCCTTAAACACCCAAGACCGCCTACAGACGGTCATCAGAAAAACTAAGTATTGAACAAAACCTATTTACTTCATGCTGTTACGATGCAAAAGTTTTAAATGAGTTATAAAATTCTCAGTATTACGGTACCAATTGGATTGAATGATTGAGACAGTGTTGAAGAAAAAAATCATTCTAGTCAGCACTTCGATGCGAAAGGACAAATAAATTATTTGAGGGTTAAGAAAGAAGAAGAACTAAAAGAATCTCCCCAATTTCCATAGAGTTTAGCTGGTATTATAGGTAGCGTATGTTCTGATGAATCTTAATGTGTAATAAGAATCGTTACATAAATTAAACAGCTTAATCTTAAATTGAATTGTTACTTCGCTGCAATCATTTTTAAAACTAATTTTGTGCCTTTTGACTGTTGCGAGGATTTCTCTATTTTGATTATAATTCCAGGAATTTTACAGGTTAAGTTTTTTTTGGGAATTTGTTTTTTTATAAAATTTGTGAACTTAATCTTCAATGCATATAAAACTTCCTTGAAATCGCTTTTAAACCCAATTGTGGGTTTTGGTTGATGCAACAAAATTGTGTTTTTTTTAAAGTGTTTTCATTTGAAATTTGATCTGAATTCATTTCGATTTCCTTTTTCTCTTTTCTAGATTCTCTGTTTGGCTTATTAGTCTACTTTATATTGATTGGTTTTTTTTAGTTTCATTTTATTTTTTTTTTTATCAACATTGTTTTCCTCTTGACCATGAAGTATACAGAATACAGATTATTTGTGTCTGTGTGCTTGTAGTTTATTTTACAGTTGTATTTTCTTTTTCCGTTATTTTATTTTACCGTATACGTTTGTTGGGTTTTTTACGTAAATTGTATCTGCTGGATGACGCCCGCCTGATTGTATCAATTGCGACGTTTTGTTGATGTTGTAAGAAATGAAATTAGAAATTCAAGGTTCTTTTGTTTCTTATGCTCTTTGATTTTGCTCACAGAGATTTTGTAGAAAAGGAAGTTGTAAAGAAAAAATGTAATTTATATAAACAAAATGGGAAATACAGAAAACTGTTTCATTGGGTCAAAGGTGATTAATAAAAAAAATTTTTTTTTTGAATATTTAAATTAAATTTCGCACAGTACAGTAAAGTAACTGTTTTGAAACATTCCTGTCACTTCCTCTTACTGTGCTTAAACTAATTTGTCCTTTAAAATAAGCATAATTGTGGAAGCACTAAAATTAGTTTTTAGGCAACAGGAAATAGAGTTTTTTTTTGGGCGTTTAATAATAAAATAAAAGTGTTAGTGGTAAAAATAAAAAAAAAAAATATTTCTAAAAACCGGGTGGTCAGGTAAATAAATGAAAATAAGGGAAATCTGTATTTTCGTCCCAATCTTTCTATAATAAATTTACTTTTCAAGATAATTTTAAAAGAATATTTTAAATCAGGGGGTTTTAAGGGCGAGATTTTAAAAAATTAAAAAAAAATCTTAGAATTCCAACTTTAGGAACACAATTGCACCGTATGAACGTTAAAGTATACGACACGAGAACAGTTTTATATTATTTATTTATTTTCGATAGCCTTCGGATATTTTTTTCAAGAAAAATGAGTGCATAAGAATAACTAGAATAGGACGTCACAATTACATCACATTCAATTTTTTTTCATTATTCTTAAAATCTCTACTTTATATGAAAAACGTTTTAAGATGGTATCATTTTATATAAAGGACTTTTTTAAGAAAGGGTAATTTTCTAAAAACAAATTTTTTTGCTGGAAAAATGTACTTTATTTTAGTAAAAGGACAATTTTTTAAGGGAGTCTTTGTTCAGAAAATAATTTCCTGTTTGGAAAAAAGTTAATTTTTGTCGGTTTAGATATTTATTTTTAAGTACTTTTCTCTTTTTTTTTACAGAAATGGCGTTTTTAGGAAAAAAAATTTATAAAAAGTACCTTTAGGAAAGTACATTTTACAAAAAAAGAAAAATAATTTAATTTTATAAAAACAATACATTTTGTGAAAAAAGTAACAAAGTCAAAAAAATTTATAAAACGAACCTTTATGAAAGTTTATTTTTAAAAAGTACTTTTTTACAATAAATAATTAGAATTGAGTGCCTCGGTAGGCTAGCCGGTAGCGAGATAGTCTATCATCGCCGAGGTTGCGGGTTCGATTCTCGCTAGAGACTCTGATTTCTTTCCTGCAGACAAGCATAGAGCGGGATTAGCTTTGGAAATTAAAAAAAAAGCCCTTTGGAAACTAGTTGAAAATTGGTAAAATGGTACCTGATAAAAAACCAATTTTTTGAAAGGAGCCTTTTAAAAAATAAAACCCAATAAAAACAAAACGAAAGCGCCTGCAACTTTTCAAAAAAATCTCTTATTAAGAACCCTTTACATTTTGAAAAAGATTCCTTTAAAAAAAATCAAACAATAAATTTTATTTAGAAAAACATTTCTTGGGGCTAGGAGGTCACTATATATGTCGAAAGCTCTGCTATGCTGGCTACCGGGTCACTGCAACATCACCGGTAATGACATGGCCCTTGAGTTGGCGAGATTGGGCTCGGAAAGGGACGATACTGACTGTGTGGAAAAGTTATATATTCAATATGTTCTTATTTTGGGAAGATTAAAGAATGGGTTCTATATGGGACTAAGCGGGCCTGGAGGAATAAAACGGATTGTAGAGTATCTCAGACATTATCTTGGGTGCTTAGGAAGTGCGTAAACAAATGAGATGTTAATAGTGGAGCTTATAATGTGACTTTTCGAGGCTATAGAATAGCCACTGAGATAGCTTGGTAGAGGGCTCATAAGCGAATTGGCGGATGATGGACTATGGGCTCGAGAATCTGATGAAATTTGCAATAGGCATGACCTGGTGAACATATGGCTGGGATCTGGGTATATGTCGGACAGTGTTGCCAAAACTTGGTGACCAAAAATGGCTAAATTTACGGAAAAAAATGGCTAAGAACTTTTTTAAATAAAAAACATTAAAATTCGATAACAAAACAAAAATAGTTCATTAAAAGTTTTTTTAAATGAAATTGTAAATTGCGATCAGTTTGTTACATAAGAATAAACGTAAATTAAACATTTTAGCATTTAAAAAATTAATCACCGATAAATTTGATGTCGTTATTGTTCATATTGTTCGCTAATGCCTATTAGATTTAGATAAAAAATAAAAAAGATAAGAAATATTTTATATTTACCTAATTGATAAAATCGAATTAATGGTTGCTAAATGTTACCTAATTCTCAAATTACTTTTTTTTTTGGGGGTAACAAGAAGCGATGTCTCTGTCGAAATTCCCTAGCATCTCACAACTTCCGGTCTTGGACCAAGTGCTCCCTGGTAATGTCATTCAGGTTTCCGTGTGGTGGCAGCTAAAGTGAGAAGGCGTACAGTAGCGAGTATCCAGTGTGCATGTTAACACCGATGCGTCTCTGGAAGCTAGGTGACAATCCAATAACAATTATTCGCTGAAACTCAACTGTATTAAACCGGCCTAGCGGTTTGTTGGCAGTCCCAACTCTAGGATCGGAAGCTTTGGCCTAATCAGTCGATCTTCTTAAACCCAATCGATTACAAAAACGTCAACAAATTTGAGACGCCCTATGTTCTCCGTGAACATTTTATTTAAATATTGTATTTCACATGTTTTTGTATTCATATTGTTACGTTACTGCCTTTCAATAACGTTTTTGTTTATTTTCTTTATAATAAACCGTTTCGAGTTCTTTATTGCAACTTTAATAAAATAAATAAAACACAAACACTTTGTTTACAATTTACTCAACTCTATTTAGTACTAAGTCTTTTTAACAACCGTAATTTATAGCTTTTATTGACAACCAACTATAATTTTTTCCGCGTTATAAGTTATTGACAAAGTCTGAACTAAGAATGATCTTACTATGCTAGTCGCCGCTAGTATTTATACTGCAATTTGGTTGTCTAGAACATTCGAAAAACATTTCGAGGCTTTACTATTCACCACACTTTAATTTGATTTATGGCAGCACTTATGTTTACATAATTTTACCTCTTATGGCCGTTTTCTCATTACATGATTATCTTTTCTCCCAACGAAAAACTGCACATTAAAGAAATTTGGTTTTCTCAATGTCTCATTTGCCTCTATTTTGTCGCAATGTTAACCTGCACTCATCTGCCAATTATTTATTTTCTTTTTATTTGCCGTACAGATAAATTCAATCAGCTGACTCCTCCACGCAGTACATGCTTTTCTAACCTTACTTGCGTTGCACGTTTCAAGTTACATGCAACGCTTTTTATGCAGCAGCAGCACAAGTAAAAATAAAATTTATTTTGTCAAAATCAGCTGACTTGTTCGAACGCTGCTTGTGACGCTTACAAAAGTAGAAAGTAAACCTACTTTTCGCCTCAAGGCATCTACGCTTTTGTGAATGTAACTTACTACGTACAACTACACAGATTCTACTTTTTTGACAGCTGCGTATGCAGCGAAAAAGCGAGTAACGCGTGGTGTGGACCTCCAGCTTTACATGTATTTTGAGGGGTGTTGCCAACTGAAAACAATGTTTTTTGTCGGTATATTGAGAAACCCAAAATTGTTAACAGACAATTTATTGGTCTAATAAATTTATGTTGACATTAAGTAACAGGCAGTTTGTCGGTACATTGAGAAAATTGCCATTATACTGAAGCTTTTTAACGGTCATTTCTAGGGCTTTCTGCACATTGGGATTGAAGTGTACTAAATTATGACAATTTTTAATAACAATGTAAACTAGTAAAATTACTTATGAATACAAGACAACTAATAAATACAAGACAACTAATAAATACAAGATAACTAATAAATTCAACTAATTCTTAACTAAAGTTACTGTCGTAAAAATATTATTTTTTTTTTTAGATAAATAAAGGACATATATATAGAAATACATTGTCTACTTCAGCATTAGACCATGGAAGTGAGAGCAACTTTAAATAAATGTAAATTCTGAAATTTCTAGAAGTTTTTTGTTGCCACCTTCATCTCTATATTAAAAGATACATTTTATAAATTGTGTTTTAAAATACATACTGTTCCTTTATTTTGAAAGATGTTTCATCATCATCGTTTACAGCGATTTGCAACATTTGTTAAAGTTGTGATTTAAATAAAATGCATTTTAATTGTTAAAAATACTTATTTTACTTTAAGCAATGTTATAAATTTTTATTAGAACATACAAACAAATTTTTATGGCTAAACAAGTTGAAAAATTGCATAAAAAATGGCTAATGGCTAAATTCATTTTTTAATGTCTAAACAAGGTGAAAAATGGCTAAATCGGCAACACTGATGTCACACTATGGCTGACTTTCTAAGCGCAATGTTGCAATGCAACACGAAAAGGCATAGAAATCATAAACTCTACTTCTTTTCTTAGGACAATGCCTCGAGTTCATTATTGCATGGTATACGGATTCACTGCACAACGGTTGCAAAATTTGCGCATTGTTTTTATTTGTGATGCTTTTTGAACGCATTTGTTTTTAGTGATGCTTTGCAACACTGCGTTAAGTAAGTCAGCCTATTTATTTAGTATGGCTGTTATTCTTGCTGGTGCGATATTATCTTCTACACTGATAGAAAAATGCATCTTCATATTGATGATGCCCTAACATTAGAATTGTGACATCAATGTTACTACAAATGGCATCAATGATGCAAAAAGTAACATCAATCCAATGACTAACGTCTTCGTACAATTTTGTAATTTTTTGCGTGTCATCTATTTTATGACTATAGTGACATCAATTCGATGTAACATTTTGTATACTATTAACATTATTTTCATGATTACCATGTATTATAAGAAGCAAAAATTCCTATATTCTATTTTTTTAAATGATTTAGTTAAATACATCAAATTTTTAAAGTAGAATGATTACGAAAACCATATGGGGCATGGTGCTGGTATCTTATAATTGAGAGTTCTGCTGTAAACAAAGGTCGTTATTCAACAAACGTGAAACAAACATATGTAACGGGTAAGTAAATAATAATAATATGACTTTGACTTAATGACAAACTGTCATTAAATTGATGCTAATGTGTACTTTCTTCGATGTTACTGCGCCATCGCACTGAGGACATGTTCGTCATTTCTGTGATGTCGATGTGTCATCCCATTGATGACATAATTTCATTTTGACCCTGATGACACTTTGGCCAAGTGATGTTAAGGTGGACATCAGAATGATGAAAAGTGTCATGGGGTCAAAAACGAAGACACTTGTCATAGTACTGATGTCAAAATACATCAGCGTTATGACGCCTTTTCTATCAGTGTACTTTTTCTTATGCTTTCACTCTTTCTTTTCTTCTTTCTTTTCTTCTTATTATTATTTTTAAGGTAAGCGTTACAATGGAACATACTGGTCTCTCGTTGAAGACTGTTTTTTTTTACCAAAATCTCGTTTTAAAAGTACGATTTAAGAAGTACTTCTTAAAAAAAAGCGTTTTTAAAAACTGAAGGATCCTCCAAAAGAAATGTTCTATAATTGTATATTTAATATGTATTTTTTAACACCAAAGTTCTTTTTGTTTACATCATTTTAAAAGTACCTTTCAAGGGAAACCTTGAAGAAAGTTACTATATATTAGAGTATCCAATTATTCGCCTTATGGTTTTGTTCGAGTAAGGAATTAATCGATTTTTTAAATTTAAAATTTCTCGATTAATCGAATAAAGGTTTTAAACTGTTCGAATTACTCGAAGAATTCAAATAATTTTATCCAATGGAAAAAAACAACAAACTTATACTTTTATTTTATTAATAAACTGAAAAAGAGAGGTGAGAGGTGCCAGGCAGTTATGAAAAACATTTTAAACCAATTTATTATTTCTTAAAATCGAGTGAAATTTAATTCGATGGAGGTTCTCCCTTTAATTTTTTTTTTTAAATCACGCAGTTTTTCCTGGGTTTTAGAAAAATTCTGTTAAAGATTAGAATTCAATATTTAATTTATAAAAGGAATTTGTTTATAATCTTTTAAAACAGGATCTTTGTTTTTAAATCCCTTTTTAATTTCCCTTATTTTAAAACTCTACTCTATAAGTTTGGTTAATTTATTTTTTTACGTATTACCATTTCACTACAAAAACCAGAAACTTCGTTTTCAAACAAGGACACCGATTAGAAGATACGAGGTAATGAAAAAATTTACAGTAGGATAATAACAGGTAACCCATTATCTGACAGTACATGGTTTACAAATTTAAAACTGCTGATGTTTTTTTTTTTAAATTGACGTTTATAGTCAGCGTTTAAAAAACCGCAGTCAAAGTAGAAAAACTGCTGTTTCTTCCACTTCTTTCATTCGTCCGTCATTGGCCAAAAAAACGTTTGCTTTTACTTTTGATTCATTAAATGTAAACAGTCGCTATCAAACCAACTCAAAAAGCGAAAAGTTGTATACAAATTTTCGTTTTTTGTTCGACACTTTTTGGTTTCGACTGCAGTTTTTTAAACCCTGTTAATAGTGATTTACATAATTTGTCAAATCTAAGAATAGACTAACCCCCGTATTTATAAACGATTATTAAATTTAACAAACGTTTATTAAGGAGAATTTTCATACAAAATTTGATTTGTAAACCTTTATTAAATTTAAAATTTTTTTATAAATACAGGCATAAATGTTTAAAAGTACGAGCAATGAAAATAAATGCAAATGGTAACAACATGTAATATAGTTTTAAGGTAAGAAATCTAAGCAAAATATTTTTACATTAAGAATCGATTAATTGACATGAATTGTTCGAGTTATTCGTTATTCGAAATTGGCTATATTAATTATTCGATCAAATAATGGCGGAAAAATTCCTCAATTAATCGAACAACGATTAATCGAGTGGATACTCTACTATATATGTAATAGTATTATATGTTAGAAAAGTACCTGTCTTTAATACTTGTTAAAAAATAAAGTACATTTGTAGGTGACTTTATTATGTCGGTCAATTACTCTCAATGGAATTTCATGCATTTAGAAAACACAACTTCCTTTTAAAATTAAAACAAATTTTCAAAATTAAAATATTTAACCCAGTTTTCTGTCCAATAAAGTGCATTTTTAAATATTGGTTTTTATTTGTATACAAACTCGTACGTTTAGTTTCAACATAAAGGAAAACTTTTTTACTGCAATCAATATCCAGTAACAACAATTTTTTATTGCCACACTTAACTAATCAATTTTTCATGCAACACAGAAAAATTGTAATAAAAAATAAATAAAAAAAATAGTACTGAAACTAAAACATGTTTCGTATCAATAAAGTTTTATGCGTAACATTTAAAATGAATTGATTGTTTGAAAATAGTTTTATCGAGAAGTGTTACTGTCATGTAAGTGTCTGTATTTTTGTAAGTTTGTTGGGATTTGTAAATCTGTAAAATTCCTGTAGATGTGGGAGTATAAAAATCAATTTCTATTCAAATTGCTAGAAAGAAAAACAGAATTGGATTTTATTAAATATATACCGACTACACTTTAGATGACTAAAGCTACGGTCAGACTTATCAAATATTTGACGAAAAAACGGGACCAACAACCAAACTTAAAAATAATTTAGCTTAATATCAATATTTATTTTGATTAAAATATCACATCTAACAAAAAACTGTTTTTTGCTATGTCTAGTAGTATAATTAGTTTATTTTGTTATATTAAGACCATTTTAAATCTCACTAACTATTAACTAAAGTAGGGGTTACGCATATTTGATCAAATATTTAATAAGTGTGACCGTAGCTTAAGGAACAGTCAAGTGATAATTTTACACAGGGTTTAAAAAAACTGCAGTCAAAACCAAAAAATGTCGAACAAAAAACGAAAATTTGTTGGTTTGACAGAGTGTGGTTACATTTAATGAATCAGAAGTAAAAGCAACAGTTTTTTTTTTGCCAATAACAAATGAAGAAGTTGAAGAAATGGCAGTTTTTCTACTTTGACTGCAGTTTTTTAAACGCTGATTTTACAGCTGATATTGGACTTGGGAACACTAAATAAACAGCAAGAAATGACAAAAAACCTATTTTCTGCTAAACAGCTTTAATTATCAGCATCCGAACTGCTGGGTGTTTCTTTGTATGTCCTTGCATTTATGTTTGTAACTTAAAAGTCTTATCAAATTTCATTTAAAACTAATACATCATCTGAAAACAAATTTAGTTAGTTTGTTGTTTTATTTTTTTAGTCAGCCACTTATTTAATTCAGCAAGTGATTAAGTAACTGAAGTGTATGAAGTGGGTGGCAAGGATAAAAAAAATATAATATTGTGCTACTGTCAATGAGTATGTGTGTATGTGTTAAATAAACTTTTTAAACATGTATGCATTTATCAATATTCCAATTGGATTCACACACCCACGCGAAAAAACATGGTTAAAAAACCGTATTAACGGGTTATCCATTTTTCGGTTTCAAAAGTAAAGTTAAATAAAACACACATAAAACAATTATTTTGATGCAAGTTTTATTTAATTACAATGCTTGGACCTTTTCATTGCGAACGAAATGCAATGTCATTTACATCACCGTCTCTACACAGAAAAAATTCTCCAAAATTGTTCACCAATTAAAGCATTAATCAAAAATATAATCAGTTTTAATTAAAAAATTAATCAAGTGAATTAAACGTTTAATCAAGTGAATTAAACGTTTAATTAATACTATTAACTGGTTTAATTGATACTATTAAATTGTTTACTGGTGCAAATTTAATTAATTTTTTAATTAATATCACAAATTTTTTAATTAATATCACTTTTCTCACTTTCGGGTGGTATCTTGGCGATTACTTAATGAATATCACAAATTTTTTAATTAAAATCAATTTTTATTTTTTTCTGTGTAGATTGGTTGCAACAGTCGATCCTTTTGAGGCAGTTTTCGACCACTTTTTCTCACTTTTGGCGATTACTTAATGAATGTTGATTTTAAAACGCTCCAATGTTAGGGGATTATCCGCGTAGATACAGTCTTTGATGTAGCTCTAAAAAAAGTCTAACGGAATCAAAGCGCATGATCTTGTTGGCCAATTGACGTTGCTTAAACGTCATATTACGCATTCAGGAAACTTCTCATGCAATAAAGCTAAAAATAGCTCGTGTTGTGTGGCTCGTGGCACCCTTTTGATGAAACCACATGTCATCCAGTTCATAATCTTCAATTGTAGGCCAAATTTGGTTATCATACGGCCATAATGCTCTTAGCCATGGAATTTACAAATTCGGATTATCTGCCTGCGAATTTCTAGTAGTTCGATTTTGATGACCATAATCCCCTCTTAATTCTTAAAAAGTTGCTATGTTGGAGCCACCACTTTTATTCAGTAAGTTTTAACTATTTCTACGCGTTCTTCAGTGGTTAAATGATCCATATTCGTATTTTGCAAACCTTAAGCTGAATAAATGACACTTTAGATGACAGATATTTAATGCCAAACCGGCGGTTTTGAAACCACTATACAGCGTTGTAACCTATGTACCTTCAGTAATCCTTTTATCCAGCAATATTTTATTCACAATTTTCTATTTAAATTGAATTCTGTGGCGTTTTGAAAAAAAAAAACATCCTAAGTCAAATTTAAAAAGTGGAAAAATATGTTGTTAATCATACGAGTTTTCATTTAAAACACATTTTTGTTTACGTTTCTAAAATTCTCTATTATAAACGAAATTTTTCTTTAATTTTTTTTATTTTATTTTTTAATAAAAATGATTTTTCATTTTTCATCGAAGGCCATAGTAGCTAGCACTCCCCACTGTGTCATTAATTGTATCATATAATATTAATAAAAAAAAAAAAAAATTTTCACAGAGTTTTTTTTAAAACTTTTTTGCCATCTTATCTCGACTTAAGGTGTTTTGTCAAAATGATACAGAATTTTTTTATTGTTTGAAGAAGCTATAAAAAAAATTATTTTTTTTAATTACGCAATACAACAAGCTGTTCACAACAGTGCATTTTATCCTAAAATAGTACTTGATTACATATTATTTTGGAACACTTTGTGACTTGGCTAAATATGTTTTAAAGAAAAAAAAATATATTTTTTAAATTGTTGTCTATATTATACAGCTTCAGATTTTTTATAAATATTAAAAACATACATTTTCTTTATTTAATTACCCAAAATTTCGATACATAAATGTGTATCATCATCAGAGAAAAAAATAACATTTAACAAAACTAAGACAATAAAAAGGCAATCGGCAATGTTCTGGAAATCGAAATAAAGTAAAATTGAAATCAAAGTAAATTTGCAGTTAAATTTTTTTAAAGTGACTGTAGTTTTTTATAATTGGTTAACTCTTCTTATAAATAGAAGTTGTACTCAAAAAAAAAATTTGTGTATAAAACGGAATATTCCTTTTTGAAATAGGATTGTTTTAAAAATTTATTCGATTTTAATTTCACTCGAATTCGATTTCTAGAGCATGGCTGAATAATAATTGTTACAAAGAAAAAAATTATTAAAATCAAATTTATAACTAGCCTTTACCCGTGCCAGGTTTTAAGAAAATGCGTTGGATTCCCAGTTCAGTCAAGAATGAAAAATTATCAATTAACTTTAATTCATTTTTTGTTTTAATACTCCTTTCTTCATAAAAATAATTTAATGAAAATTAAATTCAATGAACTTTTAAGCCTGATTAAAATATCAAAATTTGGATTGAAATGGGTGTAACCAGATCTGCCAGATAAATATGTGAGGAAATCGTAAATTTCCTGAGATAATTGGGGAATTCACAAGGTGTCATAAAATCATATGTCTTTAAATAATAACATGAAAAAATACGACTGTTGTGAACAACCCCTCATAATTTAGTGTGCTATTTTGAATTTAAGTCAGCTGATTTAAAACAAATATAAAAACAATAAATATTTACCTAAAATCAAAATGTTTTTTTAATTCTAATCCATGAATTAATAAATTAAATTAGATCTTTCCTCACTATTTTCGATTTTTCAGACGCAAACCACAAATATTTTATTTTGTTTGTTAACCAAACATCAGATCCCCAGGCCGATCCAATTTGGCGCCGCAATTGTTTTGTTGCCAAAAATGCTAGCCGCAGGTTAAATTCGGATGTTAGCCTGATAAAACTATACCATCAACGGCGACGGCTACAAAATCATATCCGCTCGACTCAGTTGCTCGGCACAGGTCTCTTCTGATTAATTACGACAGCACAATAAACATAGCAAGCAAAGTTTTATTAATTTAAAACACTTTTTGTTTACAAAGCAACAACAATATTTTTAAACCATTGTAAAATGTTAGAACATTATGACAATACAACATGATAGCACGCCTTGTGAATACCCCAAATATAAAAAAATCGCCTTTCGCGTTTCGAAAAATCGTCAAAAAAATCGGCCAACGTAAAATTTTTTTTTTGTTTTTGGTTTTTTTTTGTTGTTTTCTTACGAAGACAATAGAATGAAACAATTTGTTTTTTAATTTTGTTTTTTCTTTTTACCCACTTACAACTACAATTCGAGTCGGAAAGAACCCAACCAATTGTAGGGGGATGTAAGAAAAGATAAACTCATTGTTTATTGTTGGTGTTTTGTTTAAGCTCTGATATTGTTACTTACAAGTAAGACTTTGAGTGTTTAAAATTCTTATTCGCTTTAGGGTTTTATTCGTATAATATTTTTAGCTTTTCTAAAATCTTAGGAAAAGGTTTCCTGATGAGCTGGCCTAAGCAACCAGTGAAATGCGCATAGAAGCTAGCTTTCCCTCAACAATAAATTTCAGTGTATTTATCAAATATGAAAAATTGGGAATTTAGCACGTTATACAGAAATCGTGTTAATGTAAAATTTTGTTTTTTTTTTAACAATTTTTGTTCGATTTTTATAAAAAAAACATTTAAACAAAGACATAATTACTGCATACCATGTCAGTGTTGCCAGTGGATTTTTCGTATAAATACCTACACATGCTAAAAAAAATCCGATTTTTCCCTACACGCTGAAAAAATTTCCCCTACAAAAATCCCTACGCATTATTGTCATTAAAATAGAAGAAAACACATTCGTTATAAAGAATAAATTTTGTTTGAATATGTAAATTAAAGCTTTGACAAAAAATAAGTACAAAACTTAAAAAAATAATACATATCGTACTTGTTCAACAATACTGTATTAACTCAAAATTTAAAAATTTTCAATAGAAGGAAAACAAATTTCAATTTAATATGGAAGGCATATTAAAAAGTATTTTTAAACGGCCCGTTTCTTTACCAAAAGAGACTCAAAATAGCTCGATATTTTTACAGCGGGTAGATATGAATAATACCTGTAGAATTTTCCTAAAAGTGAAAAACTAAAAATTTTGAGTTAATACAGTATTGTTGAATAGGTACGATATGTATGTACTCTAAAAATTTAATTAAATTATATCTTAGAAAAAAAAAATATACATACATTTTAGTGTGGACAACTTTTTAAACCACAAACAACTCTAGAAATATATTTTCAAGCGATTTAAGTGAAAAGAAAAAAATTTCAACTGCTTTGGACAAGAAAATATCACTAACAAAAAGTTTTTCTGAATTTATTTTATAAATAATACGATATGACGAAAAATCCCTACATTTTAGTGATTATAAAAAATCTGTCCGATTTTCCCTACGCCTTTATTTTAGTATCGAAAATACCTAGATGTAGGGATTTTTCCTACTTCTGGCAACACTGTACCCAGCTAGCATTTTCTATCGTGAAAAAGATACTGGGAGTTCCAAGTTTCAAAGATTAAAAATCGAACGTGTCAGAAAGTTTTTTGTTTTATTCAGACTTTGGAGACTAAAAAAAATCTTCACTCTTTAGAAAAAAATCAGCAAATCGGCACTTTGCTAATTTCGGAACAAAAAACCAAAAATCCTTAAAATGACGATAAATCGTCAAATCTGGCAGCCCTGGGTCTAACCTTAAACAAATTTACATCTATACTTATGGCGTTTTCTTTTCTAAAAAAAAGTGTGGTATAAGTGTTACATGTGACTTCGCAACATTCTTAAATGCACCCCTAATTTTTAAAAAGTGTTTCATATTCTACGTTTACAAAAGAACACAAATTTCGGCATTAAGCAATTCGCCTTGATTTAGTGCTGCACTCATACCCCTAAAAAGAGTGTTGAACATGTAGATTTTTTTTTTAATTTTAAAGGGAACATCATCAGAAAAGAACGCTTTACACTTTTAAAATAGCACATGTTTTTCAGAAAAGAACATAAAAAAATGTAAAAGGCAGAATAAATGCTGAATTTTACTCAGAAAAGAAAACGCCATTATTTTACGTAAAAATATTTCTATTGTAGTAAATACATCATTTTTTCAACCGATTAAACTGTACATATGAAGAGCAAGCAGTGTCTAAGTATCTATATTCCAGTCACTGACCACTTACATATAGTAAAATAAAAAAAGTACCAAAAGTACAATTTGTTTGTTTTTGCATCCTAAAAAGTACCCTTTATTTTAATCTGGGTCATATGCTATCTTTATACCAAATATTTCGAAAAGAGAAAAAGTACCAAAGGTAAAAGAGTACAAAGAGTGCCAGCTTTACTTATTTCAGGACACCAGAAAGTACTTTGTTTGTTAATGTAGGCTAAAAATGTAGCTATACAGTACTTTTCGCTTATAGTCCATTCCGCTTAAAGGCCAAAAACGGATATAAGCCAAAACTGTCATATTCACATGCAGATTTTTTCGAATTTCATACAAATTATTTGTTCTTAGGTCCATTTCGCTTGTAGTCCATTTTCGTTTAAAAGCCACATTTTCTTAGCATGCGTATATAATTCTTCATGCAAAAATGTTCGCTTATAGTCCACTCTGTTTTTTTTTATATATTTTTAATCAACTGGCAACATGTTTTAATTTACCTTTCTGGCAATTACAGCACACGCTCGGAAACTCGATCCACTTTGTTTTTAGGGCGATTCGAGTTTCCGAATTATTCGAATTTCTGGACGGTTTTTTTTTTACAAAAATTTGATCATAAAGATATACAAAACTATACTTTTTTAATTTTAGTTTATTTAACATAAAAACTATAAAAAACTTAACGAAATATAAAAAATAACAATTCAGTTCATTTGACTTTATTTAGTATGTGTAATACAAACACCAAAAAAACTGAGTTTTAAACTCTAACAACATCAAGTTGATTCTGAGAGTTCGAATTTCTGAGCGTCTACTGTATTATAAATGCCAAATTTCGCAATTTATATTTCATGACATGGTGTCTTCGTCTGACAATTTTTTGTTAAATAAACGTCAAACTTCATAAAAAAACGCTAATAAAAATAAAAGAGTTTTTTATATAGACTTTGACGTTTGGTATAACAAAAAACTGTCAGGTGGAGACTCCATGTAAAGATTCTATGAAATTGATATTGATTTCGTCATCCAAAGAATTAAAATGAATCTCATACGCATTTGTTTTTATTGAAATCTTTTAAAGCATTTGAATTAATTAATTAAAAAGATTTTTGTTTTAACTATTTATTTAAAATAAATCAATATTTGGTTATCTTTTAAATAAACTTTTCTTTGGTTTAAAAAGAGTGGATTTATTGAAGAAAATAATATTTTTATATAGTCCAAAATGTGGATTGTACTAGGTTTCACTTATTATCCATAAAATGGCTTATAAAAAAAAATCGGTTATAGTCCAAATTCGCTTATAGTCCACAAAAGTTGTGCAACTATAGTAGTGGACTATAAGCGAAAAGTACTGTACCATATTAATCAAAAGAGAAAAAGTACCAAAGTTAAAAGAGTACCAAGAGTACCAGCTTTTCCTTAGTTTAGGCCTCCAGAATGTACACTGTATGGCAATGTAGGCTGTAATCTGTAATTCTTAAAAAATATATTTACATTCCTTTCAACTGTTTTTATACATACATTTACCAAAATTTATTTAATAAAATAGGATCATAGTAGAATGAAGTTAATATACTCCAGTAGAACTTATGTAAAATAAAACAAATATTTGATAAAAAAAAATTGTGGGAATATACATCAAATATATGCTAAGTGTGACCATAGCTTTAGACTTTTTTTTAGCATTTGCTGGCATTCACCTAATTCTCAGGCATTAGAAAAGAAAATTCGCAAGAAAATCAATATTAGAGGTCAGGCAATCGTATTCTATATCGATCGTAATTTACATTTGAAATGTCTTGGGATTTCGATCGATAAAAAAGAAGTGATTTGGCCTCAGGTTTCAATTTGGAATCTTTACAACTCCTAACATCCCTACAACTTTGCAACTTAGTATTAATAGATTTAAAGTAGAAGCAGTTTTTAATAGTGCTGCAGCTGATATTTTCGTGTAAAGAAAATATAATATTGACTATAAAATTAGCTTCACTATTGTCCGACAACCACCGCATATGTGGGTTTTAGTAAAAAGGTGTACCTAAAATTTGTGTGGTGGGGATATTTCCTCTTAAAAACTTTTTTATTTTTATTAAACTGAGAATTTAATCACATGTTAATTTGCATTGAATTATTTGAGTTTATTCGATTTTTTCCACTTTCCCTTTAAAGGTCATTTCTTTAAGGATAAAAAACAACTACAAAAAAAATTATACCAATTTCTAGTTGTTTGTATGTGTTTCAAAGTTTTAATTATAAATAAAAAAAAAAAAATATTTAAGCATTCTGGGAATTTATTTTGTTTTTTATGTACGATATGCAGCTTTCATAAATTGCAATTTTAATTAAAAAAAAAAAAAAAATATTGTTGCATGCCTCATGCATTTCTCCGGAAGCTTACAACATTATTTTGTGTGTAATTTACTGTATTTGAAGGAACAAGAAATAAAAAAAGAAACATACAACAATCTACAGCCATAAAGTATAAAACGTCAAGGACAATGTTTTTTGTTGCTGTTCGTTTCCCTTCCGTTTTTTTTTTTTTAATAAGTCTTGCATAATTTAAGAATTGTTTTTAACAAACGGCGGGAGTTTATTTAATAAAAAAGTTTAAAACCCACTTGGGACTTATTTAATTTTGAATACAAGGGAAAATAGAAAATGTTCTAAACAATCACAACTTAGTCAAAATCCTGTTTACCCAATTCCTTATCCTTTCACTGTATCACCACACAGAGGGAGGGCTTCGTACATTTTTGTGCAAAAAATTAAGGAATGGTCCAAGATCATTGAAACTCGGCAACGAGTATTATATTGACTAAATTAAAAAAAAAAAAACAAACAGAATTTCATCCATATCGGCCACGCATACCGACAATTTCCCATACAATCCATATCGATTTTTTTGCATAACATTGTTCCAGTTCAAGCACAAGTTTTCTAGAATAAAGAAAAATGCATGCCGTAAAACCAATTTATTCGCATAAAATTTTTCATATCCAAGCAAAAATCTTTAAGCTTGGTACACACATTTTCAAAAAAACATAAAAGATGAATGCTAAGTGGCAGCAACCATGCCCACCGCCCATATAAAAGTATAAGCAAAATGAGTCCAAAATAATCAAACATTTTATTTATCTAGTTTTGAAAGATGTTTATTAGGTTGACGTATTTCACAACTTCATCATCCGTATTTGTTGAAGTTCGATTGCACTATTAGAAAACGCTTATCTATTCTTCTGATAATCGTTAAGTGTTTCTTTTGCATCCTGCTGCATCAATTATGTCTTTTCCAAGAATTAGTAATTTATGGGCAGCAAAAGGCATTAAGAACCAATTATATTTTTTTTAAAATATCTCAGCCATATTCCACTTTTAAAAACTTCACAGTATCAGTGTTTTTTATGTTTGACAATTTTATACAGGGTGGTGCAGAATGAGCTATATGGTTTGAATTCCTTATAACTTTTTTAATTATTATTCTTTCTTTGTTTTTTTCAGCATTTTGTTTAGAAGGCTTGGGGAATTAATGATGAACAATTTAAAATTGAACAAACAACAAAATTAATTGAACCCGATTGATTACACTGTGCTCGAAATTTACACATTTTTTAAGACAAGCCGGGAACATGGCGTTTTAGCATAATTCGTGTATGCTAAATTAAATGGTGCCCACCGTTTTTTTTTTAGGTTAGCTCTTGTTTTCGAGTTATACCGTTATTTCGAAAATAGAGGAGGTTGCACAAAATATATTCGCGTTACTCAAAAACGGTTCAGTTTATTGAAATAACTAAAAAAATTCCGCAATAAAATTTCCTTTCAGAAAAGTAAAACTTTTTTTTTAATATGAGCAGTCGTTTTAGAAACAAATTTTTTTTTTTGGGAAAAAAAATAATTTTATTATCAAAATTTCGAAATTTTTGTTTTTTAAAATTCATAAGAAATCGGAAAATGCAGCTAGGCTTCTAATTTTTTGCAGACATATTAAAAACGTTGCAAACAAAACAAGCCATAAATTATTAAAATCTGTTATCAACTTTTGATTTTATTCACAAATTTTAGAATTTCACAAAACGCAATATTTTTATGGGAGCCCCCCTAAAAGAAAATGTTAAGGACAAAAAAGTAATTGAGGTGGGGTCATACATTTTATCTTACCTTGGGCGACTCCTGGGCATTTATGGGACTTTTTTTCAATATATTTCTAGTCTGCATTGAACATTTTGTATGAAAGCCCCCTTGAAGAATGGAGATAGCGGGTAGGTTTGTTGGAAATAAAAGATTGAGATGGAAAATAAAATGGATTTGGTCATACGTTTGACCCATTGGCCAAATTTAAGAATTTTATTAAACCGCCATACATGTTTGCTTGAAATTCATAAATTTGGCTGCTGCAGTGCCTAGGATGCTCCTAGATGGATCAAATGTATGAACAACATGCAAAGACAAATCGATCACATTTTAATGCAAAACATGCATTTGCAAGGAAATTGCAACCCTACTTATAAGCAACTGAGTTGCATGAACATTTTCATCAGTTTTCGTGGAAAAATATTTGAGTAAATCTACTTGATTTTTTTCACCACAAAATGTGGCTTTTAACGAAAAACTTTAACGAATTTTTCTTAGTGAAATAGTTCATTCAATCATTAGATTTTTGAAAAATAACACTAGCGAACAAGGTTTTGGACTGGAGCAACCAAATATCTTTCCTAAAAAATCACTTGTTTAATTAAAAAATCAATGAATTTTTAAAAGTGAATGGCGTTATTTGAACGATGTTTGTATTTTGTTGGTTCGGTTTCAAGCATTAGAGTCCAGCAATAGTCTCCTAGCATGCTTTTTTCTCAAAATCCTTGATAATTTGCTTAAATTTTCATTAACCCTTCGTGAGCACGCAACCCTTGTTCACGAATGAAGAATATGCAAAACATTGTCGGTGCAAAAGGTTTGTCCAAGTTTCTGACTGCAAACCCAAAATAATGTAAATATGCATACTTTAATGATTCTGATATTGCACATCCTTTTTTCCAACCAAATATTCACCACACCCAAAGCAAAAACAGCTTGAATCAGTAACACACGATCTCCCTGACATGCTTAAACACTACTATTATGAAGATTTAGAAAGAATGTGGGCTTCTGTCAAATTAATAATTGTGTCAGTATTGACTGCTTTATAGTATTAGCAGCATGCAATAAAAAGTGAACAAGACGTGATTGCCAAATTTGTATGCCAGATTCGAATTCAGCGCACCCAGATTATGTAAAAAACATGCTTCGTTTCTGCAGTCAATTTTTTTTTCCAAATTTGTAGACCAGTGTAATAGCCACCAAATCCCACTGTGCCCTGTTTTGGGAAATAGTAGCGTATGTGCAATATAAATTGCAAATTATTATAAAGTATACGCTTCCTGCTAATTAATATTTTTTATCTTAGTTTTTTCCTACATCTATGACATTATGACATTAAAAATATCTTTTGTCTTTTTAGACATTTCAACTTCTCATAAGCTATTCTTGATTTTTTTTCTTCCGAAAACTAAAACAACTTGTGTAGTTTACAACAAACTTTATAACTTTTTGAACAAACAACGACAAAAATGAAAGTTAAGAGAATAATTTTAATTAAAAATTTTTAACTGCAGAAAAAAAGAGAACAGAAAAGTTCTAATAGCTCAAGGCAAAAGCAAAAAGGAGGAAAAGTAAAAATTCAGAGGATAGAAATGGCTAAAGAATTCTGCAGAACCTTTAAAGAGTACACTGAAAGAATTTTCTTCAGAATACCAATGAATTTTGACATTAATCCCATGAAAAATTGCATTAAAAAGGAACCTATGCAGCTCTTCGTTGGATCAATGAAACCTGTTTCATTAAAATGTATTTAATGAAACATTACATATGATCTATGAATGTTATACATTGGAAGAATACTTTGAGAAAAGTAAAAAAAAATTTTTTTTATTTAATCTTTTAATTTTTTTATTTTTTTTTTTTTAATCAAAGTTGTTGGAGGTATTCCATACATAATGGAATAATACCAATAATATCGTAATGAAAAGAAATGAAAATAATTTCCAAAATAATTTGTGTTTTATTCAAAATCAACATCGGCCCTTAAAATTTAACCACTCTTTACTATTTAAAGAGTATAATTAAAATTATAGTTTACACTAAGTTAAGGTCCCTATTATGATTCGTATTAGACAAACGATTTTCTCTGGCTATCGATAAACGAATGTAAAATGTGTATTATGTGCTGGCAGTACTGAAAGTACGCAAACAATTTTGCTTTCGACGCTGCAAATACAATTTAAACACTTGTTGAAAATGCACATTTTTGTAATATATTTTCTTACGGTGTACCAATTACCACAGTCGTAATTATTTTTATGCCTTATAATACAGTAAGTAATAAACAGCAATTAAATGATATTGCGTCAGAAAGTGAAATTTTAAACAAGTCGCACTTTTCTCAATGACTGGTTGAATTAGTAAAAATTCTTTTTTATTAGTTTTTATTCATCAAAAAAATGGAGCATAAATTAAGGGATATAGAGCAAATAAAGTAAGTTTGACTTGAGTTGAGTGAATTTAAGTTTTAGGAATAAAACTTATAATAAGTTTTAACAATTCCTGCACTGAAAGAAGAAAAATGCTTCATATATTAAATGAATCGTTTTCATAAAAAAATTTTCATTGGTTAAATGAAATTTTCATTGTCTGAATGAAATTTCATAGTTATAATGAAGAATTTTCGTAAAAATCGCTTCCTTGGATTTCGTAATTACATTAAAAATTTTCATTGGATATATGAAAACTTAAGTTTGTCCAAGTTAAACAAAAAATTTTAGTTGGGAACATAAAAAAACAATATACAAACTTAACTATATTCATAAATTAATACAAAATTATAGTTTTCTTAAAATACTGTTTAATTGTTAATTAAAAAATGTAAGATTTAATTATTTCATACATCTAATGTAATATGCCATTAAATTTATGAAATCAAATTTTTTTTTATTAAAGCAACATGTTTCAATAATTGAAAAAAAAAAATTATTTTTAACATTCAAATGACTCTACAGTCTCAATAATTAAAAGTATAAAAATATTTCCAAAAAAGCATGCCTTCATAAATTTGAATTTTCATTATGACAATGAAAAATGTTATTATAGTAATGAAACAAAAACTTTCAATCCATAAATATTTATGTTTTAAGTTTTCTTTAATATGTACATACCTACCTACATATAGTATGTAATAAGTAATGAACAAACAAATGTTCTCCTTTAAAAAAACCCACCCTTATTTTAAACTGTTGTCAACCAAATGAGGTATACGAAAAAGCTTTTTCTCTCTTTATGTGGTCTTTTTTTATTATGCGTTAGCAAAAAAAAAATCAACGTTGTTATTGTTGTTATGGGCAATTTAATCTCATATTTACGCTCTTAATTGAGTAATGACAAAAAACATAGTTTTTTTATTCAAAAACTACACTGCGCCGGTAGGCTAGCTGGTAGGGAGCTAGTCTATCAGCGCCGAGGTTGCGGGTCGATTCCCGCCAGAGACTCTGGTTCTTGCAGACAAGTGTAAAGCTTCACGGAACTAGTTTTAGGGAATTATTAAAAAAAAATTTTACTTAATTGAAAGTATTCATCCAATGAATAATATTCATAGATCTAATGTAATTTTTCATTAAATACATTTTAATGAAACAGGTTTCATTTTAATGCAATTTTTTATGGGATTAATGTCAAAATTCATTGGTATTGTGAAGAAAATTCTTTCAGTGTGGAAAAAATAGATGATAGCCTTTTAGTTCTACACCCCTCAATTGTTAAATGTCACTTAAAAGCCAACAACAAACAATCGTATAAAACTGCAGCAGCAGCAATAATCTTTAACTTTGAAAAAAAAAAAATGTCAATAAATATCTCACAAATGTCTGCATTGTTGTGATATAACACACAAATAAAAAATAAAATATCTACAAGTTCTGATAAGTTTGTAAAACTTTGACAATTATTTTCTAAAGAACGAGCAAGAGAACGAGCTTGTATTTGCTAAAATCCTTAATTTTAGTTGTGTGTGTCCTTTAATGATAAATTCTTATTTGTTGTTTTTGTCATTTGGGAAAATTAATGGTTGGTTTTATCTAAATATTGGGACCATCAAGTCAGTTTTTTTCGGTTTTCTTTTAAGGAGTTTTTTTTGCAACAATTTAATCTTCTAAAAACAATTGTTGGTATAACATTAAATCCTGTAAGATAAATAATAATGATTGCAAAAAGGACGAAAATATTATAATTAATTATGTGGGGCTCAAAGAATAACAAATCTTTGCGTTTCTTGAGGTTTTTTTTTTGGAAGGACATTAATTTAGGTTTTTTTTCTGTAGAAAAGCTAATGAAAAACAATTAAAAGTGCTGGAATCGCCAGTGACGAATATTTGATACCCTTTACCGAGAGAAAGAATATTTCAGGACTGTATAGGATCTATAAATTGTTAACCAATGTTTATAAAACCTGACCTTAGAGTATCTTAAATTGTTGTGGCTTTGAAGTATTAAAGTCTTTTCCAAAACTACGCTTTATATGAAACAAATGGCAAGTTATGGGCCAATCATTCAGAGTTTTTTGATTTTATTTGTAAAGATATACAACTTATCTCAAAATTCGGTAGAGCTAAATACAGTAGCTTTCACTCTCTACACTCAAGATTTTGCATGTAATGTTAACTTATGAATCAGCTGATTTTTGTTTTGGGTTTCATCACTTAGAATGCAAAACGATTACCTGTCTTATGGCTATTTTATCAATGTATGGACAAACTGCCTGTTACTTAATGTCGATATAAATTTATTAGACCGATAAACTGTCCGGTAACGATTTTGGTTTTCTTAATATACCGACAAAAAAATTGTTTTTAGTTGGCAACACCTCTCAAAATGCATGTAGAAGATGGGAGTCAGCTGATTAAATCTATATCTGTATGACAGATAAACGGCAAATAAATAGATGGCAGATAAGGGCCGGTTAGCTTTGCGTCAGAATAGAAGCAAATAAGACATTGAGAAAGCCAGATTTCTTTAATGTGCAGTTTTCGTTAGAAAAAAGATAATTGTCCAATGAGAAAATGACCATTATTCTGGTAAATTTAACACTTGTGCTTAATACAGCTTTTCGTGGGATTTTTTAAACACAGCCTAGTAAGTTATAATTTCATGCATTTTGTTGTTGCGGTGTTGTCAATATTAGTACTTTACCTATATTAAAAGGTAAAAAAGGTACTTTACTGCAAAGAGTGAAAACCACTAGTAAATAAAGACCTAAATTGGAACAAATGGCAATACAGTTTTACAAATATTTCTGGTGTTTTTTGTATTTTAAGCAGTATTCGAAAATAAACCGAACATTAGTTAGCGTACGGTGTATACACACACATAAACGATTTCTATTTTTAGTGTTTGTGTATAAGTACACAGCCCTTAAATACTTTTCATAGCTATTTTCACACTTTTTTTAACAAAGTTTGTGTTTTTTACGAAAAAACCGAACGCAATGAAATGTTCTCATCTTTATGTTAAGTTGGATTAGTGAAGTATTTTTATTGTGTACGTACTACGTAGGTCACAAACAGCGAAACGTTTTTTTTAAGTATTTACTACAGAAATACTATAAGCGTTTGTGTTTTCCCGAACACCAAAGAACAATATTTAATGTTTATTTTCGAGCTCTGATTTTAAAACTTCTTTTTTTCAGGAAAGCTTTATATGGAACCAATGCTAAAATACGGGCCAATTATCTTAAAATAGCATAATATTATTTCTAGCCATACAAAGCTAAATTCCACCAAGTTCCATTTCAATAACATTCTTCATTAAGGCTTAAGTTATATCAAAGTATTTTCGAGAATAAGCTTTATATAGGGCCTACGGTAAATTGTATACTGACCATCATAAAAATTGAGTTGTGCGATTTCTAGCCTTATGAAAATATTTCAGACAATATTTTACTACAAAAGCGTCGTTGTTCGTTACGGTTTTAGGCGTTCTTAAACGTTTTCAGAGATTGACCTTTATGCGAAGTTTGGCAGTGTAATTTCCAGTCAGATAAAACGAATTTCTGCAGAATTAAGTTACAATCCGTACATTTCGTCACCAAATTATGTTAGTTTTTGTAGCAAAAATATCAATTTATAGACGCAAACTCTTTTCCTACTGAACGGATTGTGCTGAATTTCAACCCCAAACGGCTTATGAGAACAAGAAAGAATTTGACACCCAAGCAGTTTTTTCTGTTGTGAACTTCAAAAGTGAGCGAGATTTGAACACACGGGCAGACAGACGGACATGGTTAAATCTACCTAGAATTACTCAAGAACCTAGAATTTATATACTTTATGGGGTCTTAGATGAATAATAAAAAAGTTTCATACGGATTGACAGACTTAGTATACCCTTACTTACCATTATTGGTGAAGGGTATAAAAATCAAAATTTTGAAAAGTCTTTTGTGGTAAGTGTAATAATAGTTGCACATTATTCTTAAATATGAGAATATTTTTTTTTTTTTTAAATTTAAAAATGAGTTTTGTTTGTTTCTTATTAAAAAACTTAATTTTTACTTTGTAATAAACATTCCCTAATAATCCTGGCGTCTTAATGTCTGTACTCTAATTTCATCTCTATATATTTTATTATTATAACAAAAAAATTATTTTGTACACATGTTACAACGCATTAAACATATAAAAAGATCAATGACTTTAAATAAATTTCAATTCAATTTATAATTTAAGTTAAACCATGAAAAAATAAGAAGATTAAAAAGTTCGAAGTGGAAACTAAAAACCCCTTAAATTTAACGCATTTAGTTCGTGGGCATATTTTTGTGCTAAAGCTTAGGTATCTCGGATTAAACAAAAACAAAAAACTACCAATATTTTTATCTTAAAATTTCTAATTCACTCAGGACCCTGCACTTATAATTTTATGTTTCTAAGTTTAATATTATAGAAAATTGAAAAAGTATCACATGCAGAATGGAAAAGTAAAAGAAAGAAAATTAGTTACCCGTATTTCCCATTTCTGACACTGTTTTGTCTTCCCATTGAAGTATCAAAAATTTCAATATGCTCATCTATCTTCTATCTTCTATATATATAAAAGAGACGTGTTTGTTTGTAATCGCTAAACTCAGAAACTACTGCACCGACTTTGACCAAAATTTGTGTGTTTGATGTATGAGGCATGAGGAGTGTTTCTGTGGAGTTTCGTATTTATCCGATAGATGGCACCACGTTTTTATATTTTTGTCATTTTCGTCGTAATCGCTAAACATAATGTTTTAAAATTTAGATGCATGGTATGTCACTAAATCTTTATCAATATACATTTATCAATTCAGCGGTAATTCACTAAAATACGCTAAAATCACCAAAATGAAAAAAAAAATTATATGGTTTAATAGCCAGTTTTATTCCAAACATTTATGTTAATTTTAGTTTACAAAAGTCTATTTCCACTTCCATAAATATTTTTCAATTAGGCGGTTAGGGTATCCAATAATTTTAAACAAACATGAAGAATCTAATAGCATTTGCTGGTAAGTAAAACATTTATTATTTTATTTTTTTTTTTATTGTTTTGAAAATCAACACGTTCATTTTTTTTAAAATTTTAAATCTTTACTAAGGGCCAGCAAAGCGGACCGGGTCCAGCTAGTATTTAATATGTAGTATATCAGAGAGAAATCGAAAACGCAAAACGCAAGAATTTTAAACGTAGTTCTTTAATAAGATTTCTGTTAAACAGAATTTTATAACAAAAATTCTAAAAAATTAGATTAAGAGTGTATTAAAAACAACTTTCAAATTTTAGCGTTTTGCGTTCTCGATTTCCAGAACGCCCTTATATGCCAATGATTGGAGAAAAATATTTTGTAAAATAGTATCAAAAATAGGTTCGGTTATATGTATATTTTAGCTAAGCTGCGAATGTGATATAATTTTTATTTCTATGTTTATTGGTTTAAAGATATGTAGATGGGGTGACAAAAGAGTTACAAAATACAGGTCTTAGCCGTTATTTACACAAAAGGGCCTAATATCAAAAAAGTACCAGACACCTGTCCGCTTGTTTTTTTTAATGGACAACGATAAGAATTTGATTTGCTTGTATCTCTTTTAGTTTACGAGATATGAGGTTAGCGATTTTATAAATTTTACAGTTTTTTTTACCCAAATAAGTACTTAAAATAGGCACGATTTTCACCCCTTACACGTTCGAATTTCGAAAAAGTACCAAATTCATATTTGAATTTTTTAGAAGCTGCGAATGTGGTGTATTTTTTATGTTCATTGGCTTAAAAAATAGCTGGGGGGGACCAAAAAAGTTACAAAATACAGGTTTTACCCGTTTACTCCCCAAAAGGCCAGAATTTCCATAAAGTACCAGACACCTGGCCGCTTATAAGTTTATTTTTGTATCTCTTTGGCTGTGCGATGATCAATTAATGGAGAAAAATGAAAAAATGTTTTGTAAAAAAGTACAAAAAATAGGTACGATTATCGCCCCTTAATCGTTCGATTTTCGAAAAAGTACCAAATTTATATTTTTAAAGTTTTTAGATAAGTTTAAGTTTTATTAGTTTAAAACATAGATGAAGTGACAGAAAAAGTTCCAAAATAAAGGTTTCAGTTTGAAGAAAGTACCATATACCCGGCCGCTTATTTTCTATATGACAACGATAAGTATTAATTTTTTTTTGTATCTTTTTTAGTTTAGGAGACATAAAGTTTACGAATTTATACGTTTTACGCTTTTTTACCCCCTTAACAATCGAATATCCAAAAATCTCGTCTTAGTAGATAAAATTGGCGAGAGACCAAACTTCGGTCCAAATGTCAACTTTTTAGCTACAGGCATTCAGGCTGTGCAATGATGAATCAGTCAGTCTGTCAGTAACAGTGGTGGCCACTTAACTAAAGACGTTGCTTTAAGAAAAAACTTTCGCCATGTAGCTTCTATGAAGACCTTTATTTTAAGAACTTTTCAACCAGTAGACAATTCACATTGATGTTAATTCAAACCATATAAAGTTTCTTATCAAAGTAATTTTTTAGAATACAAAATTTTAATCTATATAATAAAAATGAAATGTTGTCTGTTGCTGATCGCATAACTTGAGAACGGCTTGACCGATTTGGACGATTTTTTTCTTTAAAATTATCGCCAACTTAGGTTTATACTTAAAGAAAATTTTGCCCCGACTTTTACGTCCACTTTTTTCGATTTACCTGAAGTCAGAAAACGGCTCCATCGATTTGACAAATTTTTCTTTCAAATGGTCGTATTAATCCATTTAAAGTTTTCATCGAAAGAAAAATTTACCACGCCTACTTTTACGCCCACTTTTTCTATTAAGCGCATAACTTGAAAACGGCTTGACAGTTTTGGACGATTTTTCCTTAAAAATTATCGCCATGGTCCAGCTTAGGTTGGTACGAAACGAAAATTTTGCCCCGCCCACTTTTACGCCCACTTTTTTCGATTTACCTAAAGTCAGAAAACGGCTCCATCGATTTGACAAATTTTTCTTTCAAATGATCATATTAATCCATTTAAAGTTTTCATCGAAAGAAAAATTTACCACGCCTACTTTTACGCCCACTTTTTCTATTAAGCGCATAACTTGAAAACGGCTTGACAGTTTTGGACGATTTTTCCTTAAAAATTATCGCCATGGTCCAACTTAGGTTGGTACGAAACGAAAATTATGCCCCGCCCACTTTTACGCCCACTTTTTTCGATTTGCCTAAAATCAGAAAACAGCTCCATCGATCATTAGTAATCAGCTACCGAGCAAAGCCGGGACGGCCAGCTAGTTCACAATAAATTTCCGTGTTTTTAGCCAAGGAAACGAAAGTCCACACCACAGCAAATAAATGCAGAAATATCTACAGGGACAATTAGAAGGGAATTCAATGAGTCGGGACTTCGTGGGTGCATTGCACAAAAAAAAAAGAAAAAGGGAAACGCTTTAAAAGGATCCATGATACTGGAATAGAGTTCTCTGGAGCGACGAAGCCAGGCTGAACGTATTTCAATCTGATGTTATTAGTTTTAATATTTTGAACTAAGTTTTTTCTTCGACCTTTTTTTATTAAATATTACACTTTAATAAATTATCCAAGCTTAAGGTCACTTTTTTATAAAATTAATTAAAATAGTTTTATTTTCGATATTTCGATTTTCGTTGGACATCTTCTTCAGGATTTTTTTTTTCCTGAAGAAGATTTCCAGCGGAAATCGAAATATCGAAAATAAAACTATTTTAATTTATTTTATAAAAAAAGTGACCTTAAGCTTGGATAATTTATTAAAGTGTAGTATATATATGCTGAAAAGCCGTTTCGTTTTATGTGCCCACCACTGTATATAGATTAGCAAAATAACTTGACTCTTTACCTTTAAATTTCCACTTTTTTTTTACTCTGCCTTAAAATAAATTACAATTTTCATGACCAAATTTCAAGGTTTCTTTGTCATCCTTTTTAGCGTTTTGACGATAACAATGATTCGTGACAATAGTCTATATATGTTTAATATTTAAGCCCTAATGTTTTATTTTGCAAGGCTTTCAAACTATTTAACCTCCACTCTTTAAATCATTTGAGCCCTCTAAATGAACACACACCTTAAATTTATGTCTATTCTTTCAGATGTTCGCCAAACAAAAGTAAATATAGAAGAAAAAATTTGGGCACAAAAATCAATAGAAAATAAATAATCCTTTCAATTCTGTGATTTTTTTTTAGCACATACCTTCAAAATTCATACCAAATACTCATACATAGAGAAGTTTTGTATACACACATATCGTTGGTCTCATGTAGAAAGTCCCTGGTTTAATATTTTTTTTACAAAATTTTTAGTTTTTTTTATATTTTTATATTTTACAGAAATACACCAGAAAAGTCTAATGCAATAGTATCAAAATTAACAGGCAATTTACCATATTGATACAAACAGTTTCTATTACATACACCGGAAAAAATAAAAATTTATTTCAAATAAAAAGATTGTAATATTAATTAAATAATTAATTTAATTTGCACCAGTAAACAAGTTAACGGTATCAAATAAACGATTAATTTACGTGATTAAACGTTTAATTCATTTGATTAAATTTTTGATTAAAACTGATTTTATTTTTGATTAATGCTTTAATTGGTAAAAATTTTGGAGAATTTTTTCTGTGTAGAAAAAAATCAAAATTGATTTCAATTTAAAAGTTTGTGATATTAATTAAAAAAAATTAATAATATCAATTAAATATTTTTTTATATTAACAACATTTTCTACAATAATGTTGTTGATATAAGTAAACATTTACCCCCGTATTTATAAACGATTATTAATTCTAACAAGTGTTTATTAAGGAGAATTTTCATACAAAATTTGTTTTGTAAACCATTATTAAATTTAAAATTTTTTTATAAATCCAGGCGTTAATGTGTATGTTTTTAACATCTCCTAAAAAGTTGCAATTATGTGTGTTAGGGCCTTTTTACATTGGACCAACGATATTCACTTATTGTATTTAAGTAGAATTTCGTATGTATTTATACATTGTATAAATAAATTTAGTATATACGATTTTCAAAATCATGTCGATGTTCTTTTTACGATTGGCTTACCAAAAAGAAACGTAATAAAACGAAAATGACTTTCAAGGATAAACATCGTCATCATGAAATAAATGTTTGCTTTTTAATAAGAATAATCTCTTTTACGTCGTTCTGCCTTATTAAGAAAAAAAAAAATAAAAATCAACCAAAATTAAATGTTAATCCTTAAAGACCTCGAACTCTGTAAGGGTAGGGCTTAAATCAACTTAAGTACTTTTTCTTTTTTGCCATAGATAATATTCCATTTAAAATCAACATCAAAATTATTCAATTTATATTATTACTTAATATTAAACAATTTCTAATATACATAATTAACATTTCCCTAAACAGATTTAAATTTTTTTTCAACTGATTACACTGTGCAACAAAAAAACCAGCCTCAATAGTTGCTCAATACAGGCTATTGGTCAAATCTGCCAAAGGGTTTTAAAAAGCTAGCTCGGGTTCCCAAAATATGCGCCCCTAAAGTTTTTTAATTTTTTGAAAAGGCGTTTGGTAAAAGTCAAAAAAAATATTCTTAATGTAGTTTTGAGCTAAAATACTGGGAGTATTCACGTCACAAGTTGCACCCTTGCGAAAAAGCAAAAGTGCAAAAATATAACAACAACCACACAGACAATTTGTTGTGCGAAAATAATTGTCTTTGTGGTTGTTGTTATGTTTTTGCACTTTTGCGTTTTTGCAAGGGTGCAACTTGTGACGTGAATACCTTACCTTTACTGTTTCAGATATCTTTAGTAGAATTGCATGGAGATTCTTTTCTTAGAATATATTAACCCTCTAACAATCATTTTAAGGTGTCAGTTTTGTCCTTTTTTTAACTACCACACAAAAGTATACTAAAACGGCTCTAAAGAGGGTTAAAATGTTTGACGAATATTTTCTGCATAAAATTTTACTAGGGTTCTTCTAAGACCAAAAGTTCTTGCAATGCATGTCAAACGGATTTTTAAAGTTCCGAACTTTGAAATTTTGGATTTTTTCTAAAACCCGTTTTACATACATTGCACGATTTTTGGGTCTTAGAAGACCCCTAGTGAAATTTTAATTTTATTTGATTTCTTTTGTGTTGAAGTTAAAAAAAAGACAAAAATGACCCCTTAAAATGAGTGTTAGAGGGTTAATATATTCTAAGAAAAGAATCGCCATACAATTCTACTGAAGACATCTAAAATAGTATTTTAGCTCAGAAGTACATTTAGGATATTTTTGTTTGACTTTTACCAAACGCCTTTTCAAAAAATTATAAAAACTTTCGGGAACCCGAGCTAACTTTTCAAACCCCTTTGGCAGATTTGCTCTACCAATAGTCTAGTTTCATTTCGCGTTGCAGGTATTGAAGCTGGCGACGATGACCCGAATTTTGTTGCACTGTGTAATATGCAAATACATTTATCAATGTATTGATTGCTCACGCAAAACAAGAATTACGATGAAAAAATATTTGATAAAACAATAAATAGCAAATCATTTTTATTTAAAATATTTATAAAAAAAAATTATGGAATGGAATATGGTAGGCTAAAGTCATAATAAGAGTCATAACAAAAAGAAAAAAACACACACACACAAAACAGTTTATATGCAAAACTCTTACAATACAGACTGATACAAAAAATAAACATAAAAAATAGAACCAACAGGACTTATGCATAAATTGACAATAATTTGTCTGTAAAAATGATTTATGACCAAAAATGTTTCACATATGGGTTCATACGTAAAAAAACAAAGTATTGCATCTGTATGTTGGGCATGTGTATTTTCTAGATTTAAGTAAGAGTATGTAAATTTTTTCTCAATATAAAATAAAGATTATCAATTTATTTTTGTGTAGACTTTATTGTCTTCATGTTTTTTTAAATTTTTATTTAAATATAAATTGCCACTTTATTATGTCTAGTATGTTTTTTAAATCCTCCACCAACACTAGCGGTGGATGAGGGCAGTGTTAGGCAAAATACATGGTTTGCGGTATTTGAAATACAAAATACTTACTAGTCATGTATTTAAAATACAAAATACTTTCAGGTTATGTATTTCAAATACAAAATACTTCCACGTCATGTACATGTATGTATTTAAAATACGAAATATACAATTTTTATTCAAACCAAAAAATACATTAGATAAAACTTATTATTAAAACAATTGTTTCCTTTCATAAATATCAGATTTTTGAATGTAGCATCGGACAAACAGTTTCTTGTTTGAAAATAAATAAAACCTGCTGAAGAAAAAAAATCTTTCTACAGGTCCTGATGAGCGCAAACTTGTATTAAATTCTATGAATACTCTTTTTATATTTGGATAGCTGTCAAGAGTGATAAGGTCTTTACTCACACTATTCTTGCTCGTACATACGTTGAAAATTGATCGCGCTTATGTTGACAACTAAATCTCCCGATGCAAAAAGAAGCATGTTGTTTTTTTTATTGTTAAACTTGTTGTCGTTACAGTACCACCTGCAAAATAAATTCGGCTTGTGACAAGATGCTTTAGAATTGACAACTGAATTGCGGTGACTCTTAGAATTTGTTTAGTTGCGTTTTTTAGCGATTCTAGTTTTTGCCAGATCAAAATGCAAACAAATATATTTTGTAAACTTTGTTTCTAAAATACAAAATACACCCATTTTTGGTGTATTTAAAATACAAAATACAAACTACTTCTATTTATTGTATGTATTTTAAATACAAAATACAAAATACTTGCTGGACATGTATTTAAAATACGAAATACAAAATACTTGCACGTCATGTATTTAAAATACAAAATACGTATTTGTGTTTTAAATACGTATTTCAAATACATTTACTTCGAATACTGTCCAGCCCTGGATGAGGATATACTAATAACTTTGTCATTCAGTGTGAAACATTTTTAACATTCATCTAAGACCCCATAAAGTATGCAACTACAACTACATTTAGAGTTAAAAAGAAACCAATCAATTGTAGTCGGGATTGTAAGAAGAGATAAACTCACGGTTAATTGTTGTTGTTTTTGTTAAAGCTTTGATATTGTCACAAGTAAAACTAGAGTGTTTATAATTCTTATTGAAAATATTTGGAATTAGTTTCTTGATGATCTGGCCTAAGCAACCAGTGAAATGCGCATAGGAATAGCTTATCCCACCAACAATAAATTTCAGTTTATCAATAATGATAATTGGGAATTTAGCACATATTAAAACAAAACCTTGTTAATGAATTTTTGACTCCCAAGAAAACCTTTGATAATAAATATTCCGGGCTTTTGAGTAACTCTAAGTCTGAAATCACGTTCACTTTTAAACGACTCAAAAGAAAAGAGCAATATTGGTGTCAAGTTTCTTCTAGTTATCCGAAATAGTTTGGGATTGAAATCCAGCAAAATCGGTTCTGTAGGAAACGAGTTATGAATCAAAATGTGGAACCACGTCTCTAAAAAATTGATAACTTTGTTACAAAAACTAACATAAATAGTGGCGGAATGCACATATTGATATAAGATTTTGCACAAATTCGTCCTTTATGGCTAGAAAACAAATTTCGTGAAATCCATAATACAGCACACTCTGGGAAAACCGTTTAGTACGCGTTAAACCTTAGCAAATAATGATGTTATATTCGAATTCAGTCTATTAGTTTTATAAGACTAAAAATCCCACTGTCAACTTTTGTGAACAACGGCTGATTTTTAATTTACCATAAGTCCCATATAAAACTAACTTCGGTAATATACGAACTGTAGGTAGAGGGCATTCAATATTCGGCACATCCGAATATAGCGGTCTTAATTGTTTTCTTATGTTTTTCTTGTAATGTGTCGTATTATGCAATCCGTAAGTTAGTTCTTTAAGCGTTTATCAGATAATTTTTTGTAGATATAGCCGTTTGTTCTTTGTTAATAAAATCACACATTTTGGTCGAAAGATTCCAACATTTTCTGTGGAGATTTGTGTTAATGCAATGCATTAGAATCAATTAAAAAGTGGGTTTTAAAAGAACTAGGTCTGAATTTTATCGAATAGACTTAGCTAAAGTTTGATTGAAGCCTTTCTTTAAACTTTTCTTATCGGGGCTACCCTAACACTACATCATAGTGTTTGTTTATGATGTAATTTTACCTGTTTCTATTATTATATGTTTGTTCTCCTTCTAAGTCCTTTAACATTTTTAAAACTACGCAGTGGTTTTTATACGAAGATATTCAACAAACTCTAAAATATAAAACAATCACATACAAACATACAAATACAGATACATACACAGAACCATTTCACACATAGAAAAAAATTATACTTTATATATATGTATGTATGTATACATATTAATTTAAGTATGTATATAAACACTTTGTTTACATACATACTCTTAACTGAATGTAACTTAAACTCTATCTTCCTTTTTTCCCTCATTGTTCTTATTTAAAGACATTTTTTGTCATTCCTTTTGTTTTCATTTCTGTATCCCAATTTAAGAGTTTGTTGAACAACAATAAATAAAAGCAAAACGCTGAGAAAGCAGTTTTTTTAATAAAATATTATTATATGAGTTTTTGCAGTAGTTGTTGTAGTCAACATCCTTTGTTAATGTTTTTGCTAGACTCGTGTCGTCTAACCTCAAATAAACTTTGAAACTTTTTGTGTATTTATTTTTAATAGTGTCCCAGCAAACTTTTTTGTAATTATGGTAATAGGTGATAGTTGTAAAAGTGTGCAGAATTCTCTTAAATGACACATTTCAGGAAGCTATTGATATTGTGTTCATCAATTTTACTTACCTTGGCAGCCAAATAGGCAAAATATATGCAACTAAAATAAAACTTTCCAGTTCCAATGAAAAATCTACACTTTGTATGGAAGCGAAAAATAGCTCGCATCCTCTAGGGGCACAAATAAAGTAAACTGCTGTTAAGAAACATTCTAGGTATATGGTGGCCCCAGAACTAGATCTATGACTGCGAAATATTTAAGTCAAGCAAACAAATACCAATTGAGAAGGAGATAGTTTACAAAAACTGGAAATGGATTCACACAGAAAAAATATCAATGTTAAATTAACATTGCGCAATGTTGATTAAAAATCATAGTAAATTTTTGCAAGAGTATGGAAATAATTTAAAACTATTATTTTTTCATATTAATTTAAAACGAAAAATGTTAAAATAACATTGTTCAATATTGAATCCATAAAATCCTGTTTTTGTTTTTGTTTTCTATAGTAACAATAACAACATACATTTTTTTCAAAGTTATTTTCGGGAATACAAAATTCATTATTAATAAGATGACTCCCAATTTTTCATAATTGATAAACACAACAAAATTTATTGTTGATTTGCGCTTTAAGGTTTTATTTGTATAATATTTTTAACTTTTCTAAAATCTTTCGAAAAGTTTTCTTGGCCTAAGCAACCAGTGAAATGCGCATAGAAGCTCGCTCGCCCTTAACAATAAATTTGATTGTATTTATCAAATATGAAAAGTTGGGAATATCGCACTTCATACAGAAATCTTATTAATAATTTTTTTTATTTCCATGTTTAAAATTATTTATAAAAAGAAAAAAAAAATACCGTATGTATTCTTTTGGTTAAAATTATTTAGTTAAATAGTACATCAAATTATCAAAGTAGAATGATGACGAAAACCATAGTATAATAAGTACCAGGTATGTTCATTAGGAAGAGTTTTCATTATTTGCCCATGTAATGTCAAATTAATTTATTGGATTTTTGACGCTTATTTAATTTTTTCCATATTTTCTTTTGTTTGACGTTATATGGGTTTTGAAATAGAGAACAAAATTTTTAATGACTATACCTTGAACTTATTCGACCATGACGAAAACCATATCGGGCCATTCTACTAGTGTCTTTTTATTATGCGTGCTTCTGTAAACAAAGGGGAAAACAAAAAAAGTGAAACATTTGTTACAGGAAAGTAAATAATTATATTCTCTCTCTCTCTCTCTCTCGCTCTCTGGTTTCGCGGGAAAGTGTTTAGAATGTCCTTAAATACACGCATATGTTGTCTCTTCTCACTCTTATTTCAAACTCAAACCAATTCGATTCTACATGAAATTCACGTTGTTTCAACTTGAAACAGCTTTCATTCAACGTGATTCGTAGTGTTTTTTCTATAATAATGTAATTTTGCTCTGACTTTACGGGAATGTTAAATTAATATGAATTATAGTCATTTTAAAAGGAAATAATGTTGTTCGCAAATTATTGTAAAATCATGTTAAATTAACATGAAGTAACTATGAAGCAAAATCACTGCCGAAAAATGTAAAATCAACCTTGTTTTCGAGAATTTGTCATTGATTTTTTCTGGGTGTTGAACACATGCTGCGAAAACACATAACATAATATTGCGAGACACGCTCTAGACTGCAACCCACAAGATGCTCGGTGAAAAGTAAGACCCACAGGATCATAACGTATAAGTTTGACGAGTGAAATAAAGCCCGTGAACGAGGAACTTAAATGGCCACAGATTATAGCTATCCATCAAAGTAAGTAAACTTATTACATTTCACTAGAGATGAGTGATCCCGTGATTTTTAAGGAACTGGGTAATTAGTGAACGTGATTTAAAAACCAATGTTCTTCAAACCTTTGATTGTGATCATTGTTTGTATATTTTCAGTTCTTTATGCTGAGTACAGACAGTGCAATCTACATACAATCTATTTCAATTCAACCTCAAAATATCAAAGCGTTTTGATGTTGATGCAATCTGGAATGAATAAAAAATGAATGAAAATTAATTTAATTTGCTAGATTGCGTAAATGCATTGCATAGTGTGTACCCAGCATTAGAATTATTATAAAAATTTAATATTTTTTATTTTTTGCAAGAAATCCATGTACAGTGGTCATATCTACTTACTGTAAAAATCTTATATCAATTTCTTTACTCTTTTAGCAAAAAATGCAGTTATATCCCTCTCCTTGATATAAAAGTAGCTTCAACAGATTCAACTAAAGAGAAATATTTTGAGTTGTTCCCAAATGTAAGCTGAATTTATATCAGTTTTGTTTCAACTAAAGAGAAATATTTAAAGTTGTGCTAGTGTTTATGGCACAACGGTTTACTTTGATGATGTTCTATTTTGTGTTGTCTCTTTTTAGTTGTTATAGGTAAGTTTAACAGTACAATAATATTTCGTTTTGTTTCTATATTTATTTATGACATTATGAACTAATTTCACATAAAGGGGAACAACTAAAAATACTTGTTATTTTTCGATAATCCCTAAAAAAATTACAAAAACAACAACCATATTTTTTACAATGCCATAATTATTTTTAACCTTCATTATAAATTTAAAATAAACAGTTTTTTGCCTCTAGTCAAACATTAGAAATTTGACTCTCTTTAGGATATTTGAAATTTTTCATTACAGGAATCATGTGAATAGATTCAGAACTAAAAAAAAAACAAAATATCAACTAACACATGTGCGTCTACAAATAAATTTCTTTTAACAAAATATATTTATCAAGTACTCATCTATACAACAAAAACATTGTGGTTTTCTTACTGTCAATCAAAATGAAAAAGCAACATTATTCCTTTTTGCATGCAAAAAACGCTGTTTCCCACACATACAGAGAAATATCAAAAATTTGTGTGTGTAACAAAAAAAAATTAATATATAAAAGAATGCCTTAGCAAGTAACTATTACTTGATATATTTGGTCACAACTGTGTTTCGTGATTTATCAGTAACAGTGACTAAATCACAGGTACAGAAATAGCTATCGCTCATCTCTACATTACGCCAATTTATAAAGTACTTCTCGTAACTCATGGTGTTTTCTTTTCTACAAAAAAAATACCACATTTTAAAAGGTGCATTTATAAAATGTCTTGCCTTACATGTAATAATGCAATTTTTTATTTGACGAGAACAAAACACAAAATTGGATCGCCCTGTTTTTAACAGCTGACAAAAAGTTTGTTCTTCAATATATAAAAAAATATGTACATAAATCAAAAAGGATGTTCTTCAAAATATAAAAAAAATACACATAAATCCAAATTTGTTAATATATTAATATTAAATAAATAAATGAATGAACAAAATGAATGACCAAATTCCAATTTCTTTAGTTTGTTTTTCATAAAATATGTAAACAAGAAAATACCTTTGCCAGATTGCGAATTTATTAACACCAAGTTTTTACGATTTCTTGATTTGACGTTTTTTTTCAAAAACAATTTTTTAACACCGAATCCATTTAAATTTTATGTCACTGATAACCTACCATTAATAATGTTATGCTTTCTTTTGTTTTTACTTTAAAATAATAGACAAAATTACTATTAAAACTTAAAAATTTTACTGTCCTGATTAGAGGCGATTTTTTTCCAACTTCGTCTGGTAACCCTATATATAAACAGAAGCCATCTTTTTACAGGCATTATCAACACTCTCGATTTATACGGGGCGTAAAGTGCAATGCCTTATGCCATTTAAGGGTGCATTTTTTTAGAATAAAACACGCTGCCCTCTTAGAGAGCAAAGCATTTTTAAGAAACGAACACCAAATTGCATTTTTTTAAATAAAATGTGACATTTTTTGTAGAAAAGAAAACACCATCACATAATAACTTGGCTAGAGCGAAAAAAGACCAAACTAGGGCAGTAAATGTTTTCTTTTAACGAATATAAAAGATGTGTTCACACCTAACAAACATTTGAGGAAAAGGCGTGACCACTAAATTGATTAACATTTACTTCCGACTAAGACATTTTTATTGAATTATGTAGACTTTGTTAAAAAAAATTGCAATAGCCTCGGTAGTCTAGCTGGTATGGAACTAGTCTATCAGCGCCGAGGTTGCTGGTTCGATTCCCGCCAGAGACTTTGGTTTCTTTCCTGCAGATAAGCGTAGAGCTTCGCGGGATTAGCTTAGGGAATTAAAAAAAAAACAAAAAAAAAAAAAAAGTTATTAATAATTTGTTTAATATCTTTTGTTTTAGAAAACTACATACCGTTAAATTAAAACAAATATTCAATCAAAGTAATGTTAACGTGTTGGGCGTCAAATATTTGCTAAGTGTTTGGATTTGTTCTCGTAAATCTACCCATTTGTAAGGACTAACCTTTTCGCCCAAACAAAAAGTGGTGAACACAGTTTTTTGCAAAATTATTTGATAGCTTACTTTGTAAGTAAAGCTTTTGCTGGGTTATTTTGCACTTTTCTTACACATACGCATTAAAGTAAATGTCTCTGAGAATCAGTATATGAGTATCCTTTTAATCAAAACAATGAAAAATATTTGGTATTTTATATAAGATTATTTTTATGCGTGTATCAGCATCAGCATTTATTTATTTATTCTGAAACTATTGACCTAAAATTGCTTTTAGGCAGCTTCATTTAAGCCATTCATTTTTATTAGAAGCAAATTTTACCCGTAGTATAACTTTTCATAAAAAAAAATGATTTTTGGGGAAAAATAATACGATTTCAAATTAAGGTTATTAGCTATACAAGAAAACAGTATTTCCTGAGTTTTAAAAAATTTAAGTTTAATCGAAATTTTGCATAAAAATCGTTTTTTGTGAAAATTTGAAGTGGTAACAATCTATCCCCCAAAAATTACAAATCGGATTTTCGGTATAATGAAAGTTATTACAATCTTTTGTTAAAAAAAGGTAGTATGAGTTGCAGGTAAATAAGTCCTGGACTTTTTGAATCAGCCATTGATAACAGTGATTACATATTTTGGTTTAAAAAAGAAAGTACGAGGGCGGATCAATAACGCTCAGAATTGGCAACATAAATGGCAAAAGATGCAATAGAGTATTAAACGAACACCCTCCCGAAGTTTCGGACGATAAGCGACATTTACCCAGGCAAACCCGATTAACTCTGGCACAATTAAGACCATGTCAGATAAAACTTCATCGCTTTGCGTGACGTTTCTAACTTTGACAAAAAAGCGTAACGCAAAAGGTGTATGTCACAATAAACACTTTGACAACACACACAAATTGTTTGTTAAAAATAAATAAATAAAAAAAAATTATACTAGCAGACTGTCAAAGCGCGCAAAAAGATGAGAGTTGCCTAACTTTTCGCTTCGTTCTGCGTTAAAAGTACTTTATGTGACATGTTTCGTATAAGTATGAATATTTCATCTTGGATTTCAAAGCGAATCTCTAACGCAACGCGAAGAAAAAGTTTTATCTGACATGGCCTTTAAAATCTGGGGCCTGATTCTGGCAGTCGTGATCGAGTACTTTCTCGATTCGAAAGCAATTTAATCCTGCCTCTTAAACGAAATGAACAACACTGCTCTTCTTAAAGGCATCTGTCAGTTGAGGCCTATTAATTTTTATTAAGCAGCGTCATTTAGTTTGTGTTTGACAGCCATTGATAGCTGACTACCTCTTGATTTGAGAAGAAAATAAAAAAGGGAATTTCATGTACTCATTACGGCCCAACCAGAATGTGCATAGCGTTGCTTGATCAAATTTGCGAATGCATGTAAATCTTATGTGCCAAACCATATTGAACTTAAGGAAACTTTTTGTTAAATTTTATGAAACTGTCATTTGCTTAAGTAAAGTGCGAAACTGATCGCATATTCCGAACGGAACGAAATGTTTTTTTATTTTGTTTTTGTTCTTTTAAATGCATTTGAGAGGCTCTTAAGCATTCAATTGCGAAATTCTTAAATGAGGCTATTAATTGCTCCATCATCTGCCCTTTTCTATGAATTTAACACCGACTGACTATTTCTTTTTTCCAAACCTTAAAAAAATTGGTAGACGAAAAGTCATTTGACTCCAACGATGAAATCATCATACGAACAGTGACCTGGACAAATCATATTTCTGAAAAGGATAATAAAATTGGAGAAAAATTGGACAAAGTGTGTAAAACTCAAGGAAGACTACTTTGAAAAATAAAATGATTTTCATTTGAAAAGTCGCGTACTTATTTACCCGCCCTCGTATTTAAGGCATTACGTCCGGTTAAAGTTAAGGTCAAAATTTTCTTGAAACTAATTCAATTGTGGGCTTAAAAAATAAAACTGATCACGGATTATCTTATAGAATATTCACTAAATTGCAATCTTCTTGGACTTTGAAAGAAATTTTTATCTTGATGAAAAGTTTAAGTTTTGCCCCCCTCAAGCAACAACCACTCAACGTTTTTTTATAATTTGCTTTTTTTCTTTAATACTTTTTATTAAGGATTTTGTAAAAATCCTTTCTTGTATTTGTTTTTGTGTTATTAAACACCACTCCTACAAAAAAGAATCCTTAATCTATAAAAAGCCTTTTGAACATTCTTTTTTGTTTATAATAATAGAAAAAAGTTTTTTCATTTATTAAGTTTTAAAAATAGAAATGCTTATTGTGGTTAAAAAGCTTTATATTTCCAACAAATGGCAGAAAATACTTTGTTTTGAATTTTCTTTTTTTAATTTTTTATTTATATTTCAAAGGGATCATATTTTAACCTTGTGGTTTAAACACAGATGCAAACAAATGTTAAAATATATTTATAAATAATAATAAATACCAGATACACTCATTCTAATAAACAACTTAACCCCTTAATGCTATTTTGAAAAACTAGCGGGTGATATGAAATGAGGTTTTACAGATTTAAAAGGAAAAAATCTTAACCTTTCCGCAGTAGTATATACTTTCTGTGGTTTTGAAACTGTGTTAAAGATTTTAGCTGACATTTTTTTTATGTGTTTCTTGTAAAAATACAACAAAATGGTGCGATTTCTTTATGAAAAGTCAGTTTTTTATACACATGTTAAACGTGTTGAAAATTTAGATGAACATTTAGATATCATTGAATAGCAAACTCTTCCTACTTTCCATAAATATTTACAATTTGTTCCAATGTCAATCATGAAGTTTCCAAAATATCCCTTGAAAATTCTTCAAAATTTCGTTTACGGTATTTTTGCTGTTTCGTTGCGTTATTAAATTCGGATGTTATATTAATTAATGTGTTTGCATAATCTCATCAAAATATAGAACACACATCGTTCTAAATTTTGTATATCTTATATTATATTGCTATGTTATATTTCGATATAACAACGTACGTCCAATTTTGTTTGTTTTGGGCGCAGTTTGTATGTTTTTAAACAGATTTTCTTGCATAACAACGTATGTGCAGTTTAATAATTTCGTACTCAGTTTATATGTGTTTAAACAGATTTTCTTGCATAACAACGTATGTTTTGTAATTTCGTACTCAGTTTATATGTATTTAAGCAGATTTTCTTGCATAACAACGTATGTTTTGTAATTTCGTACTCAGTTTATATGTATTTAAGCAGATTTTCTTGCATAACAACGTAGGTCCAGTTTTATAATTTTGTTCTTAGTTTATATGTGTTTAAACAGATTTTCTTGCCTACAAACAGATTTTTTTATATAACAACGTATGTTCAATTTTATTTATTTTTTATGCAGTATAGTCTTAACAGATTTCTTGTGTAACAACGTATGTCCAGTTTTATCTTTTCGTACTCAGTTTATATGTATTTAAACAGATTTTCTTGCATAACAACGTATGCCCAGTTTTATAATTTCGTACTCAGTTTATATGTGTTTAAACAGATTTTCTTGCATAGCAACGTATGTCCAGTTTTATAATTTCGTACTCAGTTTATATGTGTTTAAACAGATTTTCTTGCATAACAACGTATGTCCAGTTTTATAATTTCCTACTCAGTTTATATGTGTTTAAACAGATTTTCTTGCATAACAACGTATGTCCAGTTTTATAATTTCGTACTCAGTTTATATGTGTCTAAACAGATTTTCTTGCATAACAACGTATGTCCAGTTTTATATTTTCGTACTCAGTTTATATTTGTTTAAACAGATTTTCTTGCATAACAACGTATCTCCATTTTTATAATTTCGTACTCGGCTTATATGTGTTTAACATTTTCTTGCGTAACCACGTATGTATGTCCAAATTTGCTAATTTTGTACGCAATTTATATGGGTCCAAAAATATTTTCTTGAATAACAACATATGTTCAATTTTTATTAATTTTTGACGCAGTGTTTATGGGTCTAAACAGATTTTCTTGCTAAACAATATATGTCCAATTTTGTTTATTTTACATGAAGTTCATATGGGTCCAAAAAGATTTTCTTCTTTAACAACGTATGCCTAATTTGGTTATTTTGTACGCAGTTTATATGAGTCTAAACAAATTTTCTTGCATAATAACCCATGCCCAATTTTAGTAATTTTAAATGCAATTTTTATGCGTTAAAGCAGTTCGTTTGTACAATATTCTCAATTTTGCACTCAGTTTATATGATTCCAAACTGTTTTAAAATAGCGTGGACTACTTTCGTTTTTTATTAAATCTTTAAATATTGTATACTTCTTAAATAATTATCAGCAGTTACATAATATGTGGATAAATGTTTGCTTGATGATGATTTATTACCAAGAAAAACAAAAGTAAATACGTTGTTTTAAAAATTTTAAAAATATTTACTTCTAATAGTTGTGAATATTGCTTGTGCGAAGATTTCAACTTCATAAATGCTTGAATAAATCACTTTTTTGCTTAAAAAAAAATTGTTTTGACATACGTTGTTTTATTTTTATGTATACATTTATTATCTTTATGATTTTGCTTTTTAAAATTTTCAATAGCATCTGGATCTTTTTTTAAAAAAATTTCAATTCGTGATGAAACATGTAAAAACCTTGTATTTGATGAGTTACAGCCGATTAAAATTTTTATCGAAATTATATTGATTTTTGGTAAAAAAAAAAATTAAAACGATTACATTTTAAGTTTATTTTCAAAAATACTGCGTCTTATGAGAAAATAAACTTAAACTTAATTTTCTTAGGTGGCATTTATACGATGTCATTTCAGACATGTCTAACAAACACGTAGAAGAACGAGGGGTTGCCAAGCGAAATGAGTTTTCAAGTTTGTATATATGTATGTGTAAAAAGAAGATGAGACTCTGAAACATAAATCTTTAGAAAGACAGCGTAAAAATGCAAAAGGTTTCCGAAAGCATGTCCCAAAGAGAATCTAGAAAACAGACATGTCTAAAAAGACATCGTATAAACGCCTCCTTTTAAAAATGATTATTTGTAAAAAATTTCAAAGTGATCAAAGAATTATGTGCTGTTTCCAGGTGACAAGCAAATGATTTTGTAGAAAAATTTATATGAAAATCACTTACAGCCGTATTCATTATGAATATTTGGCATGAAGTTAGCACAAAGTTTATTCATAATGTACTTACCAAGATCTGGCTAATGATTTGCTAAACTCTTGTTAACGAGCTGCCAAACGCTTGCCAACTTTTGAAAAACAGCTGTTTAATGTTAAACAATTTTTTTAAATTACTGTTTTTTTTAATTTAATCTTTTTTTATTTTAATTTTAAAAACTTTTTAAAATTGTTAAATTTGGAGGAAAAGACAATAAAAATGACAAACCCAGCGATGATTAATGTACAACGTGTTTCATTTTGAGAAATATAAGGTGGCATCATTAAAATTCAGAGTTGATTTATTAAAAAATTAGCAGATGGAGAAAAGTTCGTTATGAATTAACTCTGTGCTAACAAGCTGCTAGGCTTAATCGGCATTCTAGTTAGCAGCTCCTTATACGTAGTATACAAACTGTGGCTAACTTTTTGTTATGAATACGGCTGTTAGTTTTTTGAGTGCTTTTTAAATTTTACTACACAATCAATTGCTTGTGACCTGGAAACAACATATTGGAGCATTTCAGCAAAAATTTAAGACTCAGTACAGAACAAATAACCAAAGTTGCTCAAATTTATTTTGATAGTCAGCATTCGATTATATCGAATAATAAGGGATGAGGCCCATTTTCACCTTAATGGTCACCTTAAGAAAACTATAGGGAGCCCCAAGATCCAAGAATAATTGTTGATCATCAAATCAACCCATTTATATTCTCAGTATGGTTTGAAATAAGTTCAGAAAAAATTATTGCATGGCATTCAATACCGGGCAATGATTGAAAATTGTTTAAGGTTCGAGATAGAGAACGATACAGAATTGAGGTCCCAACATGATAAAGCCACAGATTTTTTTCTTATACTAATGCCGCAAAGCTCTACGTTTGTGTGCAGGATACCAGAGTCTCTGGCGGGAATCGAACCCGCTGCCCCCGCAATAATAGACTACAAGCTAGCCTACCGGGATGCACAGGGCTCGCCCAACTATTGCTTTTTTGACGATCATAACGTTTCTTATGTGCGACCCTTTTCATAAATTTAATGTCATATTAATTTGCTTTTTATTTTGTTCTTTACTTGGATCTAAAGTTTATGGGACTTCGAACATTCTAAAATAAGGTTTCAACATTTTTACAGTCTACAGTTTTTTTTTTTTTTTAATTTGATAAATTTTTTGCAATAAGCCAAACCAAAAATATGTCGAATATGACCTTTTTAGAACTTTAGTGTGGCGGTTTCGATTTTTAATTTGACTTGGGTCAGTTTTCCTACAACGGGCAACATTTCTCTTCGTCGTTAAGTTTTTAGCCAAAATCAAAGATGTTGAAATATTCTTCGAAATGAAACACCCTTTTAATATGAATTAAAGTTTTCCTTTTTATTAAAAAATTAAATTCTTATGGGAACAATTGAATATTTCTGTATTGTCTTTTTTATCTCCTTCTTTCTTTTCGGTTTCTTTTAATTTTAGATTAAACGCAAACTTTTGCATATAGAAAGGAACACTGCTGTCATAACGTACCACACCTTGGAATGAAATGTTTTAAAAGTGGTTCAAAGTTGAGCAAATACAAAAGGGATTTTATGCCATAATGTGAAATAAGAATAGTTTAATTAACGTTTGCTAAACTAACGAAAAAAATATTGAAATGCTCGCATATTTGCAAAAAAAAAAAATAGCTATAAATTTAAAGTAAATTTGTTTGTGCGTTGCCAAAGGTGTGTTTTCATATTTAAAAAAAGATTAAAATTAAAAATTTTTTTAAGGTGTTTTAAAAGAGGGTGTGCTAAAAGAAATTTTTATTGTTGTAGGATTGTAGGATTTCGCTATTTATACCTAGACTACTATAAAGTGGATATTATGCGTTGTGGTGACTCTAATAAATATTAGTCCTTAAGATTTAATGCCATTTAGATGTCTGATTAGTTGTATTTCACCTTGTGCGCAAAGAAATAGGGCGTATAAGGGAGCAATTCGTAGCCTTATTAATAGATTTCTCCCACGGAAGGGCTTTTAAGACCACTTGAATTGAATTCGCCTTGGTTCAGGCAGTTATGAGTAGACAAATATGTTGTAGCGTTACTCTGTAGTATTGCTAAATGTCAACAATGGAAAATATCAAATCAATGTAATTTTTTTAATTCACTTTGGGTAAATTATTAAAGAAGATTAACAAATTTCTTTTTTACTAAATAATTAAAAAAAAAAAAAATATGAAAAATAAGACCAAAAAAAGCCAACTATTTTATTTTAGTTATAATTTTTTGCTTCACTCTTGGCAAGGTATATTTACACAAGGTAAACTCGTTGGCCCATATGTTTGTCAGCTGATTACCCCTAGTTGAAATTTCGTGTATATGAGCCAAAATTTGTACATGTGTGCGTTAAATTGTTTTTGTTTTATATGAAAACAGTTTCTTTTTATAGAGCAGCATGTCTACACTCCCAAATGAGTCTACCTTGTGTAAATATACCTTGACTCAAGGTATATTTACACAAGGTAGACTCATTTGGGAGTGTAGACATGCTGCTCTATAAAAGGAGCCAACTTGTCAAAATTGTCTTCATATAAAACAAAAACAATTTAACGCACACATGTACAAATTTTGGCTCATATACACGCAATTTGACGTTTTGGCTCCAACTAGGGGTAAACAGCTGACAAACATATGAGCCAACGAGTTTACCTTGTGTAAATATACCTTGCCTTGACTCTTGGTTTTTATTCATTTTTTCTTCTTCTTTAATAAAATGTTTCATTCACATTGGTTGATACCATGAACTAAACCCAGGTATGGGAGTTTTGATTTGAATTGAAATTTTAATAAATATTATTTGATAAGCAATTTGAATTAAAATACATAGTTTAAAAAACAAACTGAAATGAATTCAACATATACTAATCATTCAGAAGAATAAAATTAATGGTGATAGTTATCACATTCTAAAAAGATTTTTTACAAATTCACCAATCAAATCGAACAATTTCAGGCCTGTAATAAATACAACATTTTTCAAAATATATAAAAATTAATCGTATAGACGATTATACAGCGAATACGACGATACTACGAGATTGTGAATTAGAGAAGTACGAAATTTGTCACTTAAAAAATTGTCAAATCAACGCCATAAATCGTTATATTGTTAATGTTTGGATCCTTGGCGGATTTTCTGGGGCTGTAGCCCATAAATTCACCCCTTAATGCAATCTATACCCCACGAAACGTTTTGCTGTTTTGTCCGGACCAGCAAAGAACGTAATTTACGTTTTTATTGGTCCAATCGAAACGGATATTTTGAAGTTTTTGATATTGGATTTTTTGGAAATGAAGTTTTAAAATCGTCAAAATGAGGATAAATCGTCAAATCTGGCAACCGTGACCTTATAACATAAATTTGTTTTGTCGGGTCGGTCCATGATTTTCCATGGTTCTCAAATAGTAACAGTTTATCTGTTAAACGGGTGTTGGGTTTCAAATGGTCGGACTTGACCGACTGTACTTTATTACTTGTTATATCCTCCAACACAAGTGGAGGTGAATGAAGGTATAATAAGTTTGTAAATCCTTTTGAAAAATTTTTAATATTGTTTAAAGACCCCCTAATTATGTACTTTAAAGTACGTAAATTCTGGGTCCCTGACATATTATAAGAAAATTTAGCCCTGTCCGTCTCTGGAAAACACACTCGCTTTCGAACAACGCAAAAGAAACTACATTTGCATCGAATCGTGTACAACTTTTTACTTTTTTAGTTGGTTTGACAGCGACTGTTTACATTTAATAAATCAGAAGTAAAAGCAACAGTTTTTTTGGCCAATGACAAATGAGGAAGTGGAAGAAATGGCAGTTGTTCTATTTTGACCGCAGTTTTTTAAACGCTGCCTTAAATCGTAAATATGCTATTATTATCACTATCTATCGCAGCTCTTTAAGACTAGAAATCACCCCGTAAAATTTCGTTAAGATAGGTTCATAATTTACCATAGGCCCAGTATAAAGCCCACTATCGGAAAACACTGTCCCATATATCCCACTCCTGAAATATCCTAACTGTCGGTGGAGGGTACCAAAGATTCGGCACAGCCGAACATAGCACTCTAACTTGTTATACCCACACCACAATAGTGGAGAGGGTATTATGCATTTGTGCTGATGTGTGTAACGCATTAAATATTGGTCCTAGACGCACCTTAAAGTATACCGATCGACTCAGAAACCCTTTCGGAGTCGAACTAACGATGTCCGTCCGGCTGGCTGGCTGTCCATGGTACCTTGTGCGCAAAGTACAGGTCGCAATTTTGGAGATAATTTGATAAAATTTGGGACATAGGTTCTTATGAGCACAAGGACCAAGCCTATTGAAAATGGGCCGAATCGTAGGACCACGAGAGAAGATAGGGGGAAATTTCTTCCTCTCAGAAACTATCAAACCGATTTTAATGAAATTTAAAACATAGATAGAACCATTTCTATAGGGACACAAAAGGTATGCATTTTTTAGAAAATAGGACCACAAGGGGAGATAGGGCCAATTTTTGCCTCTCAAACCGATTTTAATGAAATTTAAAACATAAACAGATCCATATCTATAGGGACACATAAGCTATACAGTTTTTCAAAAATAGGACCACAAGGGGAGGTAGGGGGCAGTTTCTGCCTCTCAAAAACTTTCAAACCGATTTTAATTAAGCTTATAAACATAGATAAATCCATATTTATATGGACACATAAGCATGATGTATTTTTGAATACTGTGGTGTAGGGTATCATATGGTCGGGCTTGACCGACTATACTTTCTAACTTGTTTATAATTAACTTTGTTGTTAGTTCAAGTAGCAAAAGTGAATTTATTTTACAAAAAAAAAAAAAAAAATGTTTCTTGATGATATTTAAAACAGAACTTATTCTACTTAAGGAAATCCTTATAATAAAAGTCGACTAGTTTTTAAGTGAAGCAGCTGCATTTGTTTACATTTTCTAAACGCACGTGATGTTTATTTAATTCGTAGAATGTAAATTTACTCTTGTAAACGCACGCACGCACACTTGAATTTTTGTGGCTTTAACCAACAATTGTCATTAAAAAAATAAAATAAAACCCCGCATTTTACCTTGAACAATTCATTGTTAACAAAAGGAAAATAATAAAATGTTTGTGTGTGTGTGTGGATGAGAAAAGAAAACAAAAATTTTGAATTTTTATTATCCGGCGGCAGATGGTGACATTATTTATTAACAACATTCATTCGACCAATCAACCATTTAATAAAACAACCAACCAACCCATAAAACTTCATTCATCCTTTCCTGCTTTCCAGCTTTTCTTCTTTACTTTAAATTAATGATGATGATTTGTGTGTTAAAGTTTGAGTTGATACGCGTAGTAATTGTCATATGTTGCGTATAAGTGTGTGTAATTATTTTAAATTAAAATATTAATTATACGACAGAGTGTTATTTTGTGGTTTTGAAATGTGGAGAGAGAGACAACTGACTACAGAAACATTTAAATTTAAGTTGTTTCTATTTTAATTTAAAAGTTGAAATGACCTTTTTTTAAAAATAATTTGTTTATGAGGTCAAAGAATTAGTGACACATTTGGACTTTTCCAGTAATTAAGATACTTGAATAAAGGCATATGTCTTAAAACTTAAAACTTAAAAATTTCAGGATTTTAATATGATTTTTTTAAGTTAAAGCTTTTTTCATGTTACTTTTTGCATCCAAATGACAAGATTGGCCTGGATAAAGTGTTTTTTTTTAAATTAAGCTTTTTTAGAATATAAAAATTCATAAATATTTTCGGAATTCTGCAAAAATTTAAACATTTTGTTTAACTTGCTGTCCAATTACTATTATTATAAATCCAAATCTTGTAGCCCTTTTTTGTGTCTTACAAAGCTACAGTGGACCCTTAACTATATAAATATTAAAATTTAAAAAGCATATTTTTAACTCTTTTTAAAATACTTTAGAACAGACTAATTTCTGTTAAAAGCTAAGGCACTAGTTCTATGTTTACATTTGTCCTTCAAGTTGTGCTGAAAAAGGTCAACAAGAAAAAAGAAAGACGAAAACATGAAAAACAGAAAAATTTAATTTGGACTTCAAGAAGAATTCTTGACAAAAAGTTGGAAAAAACAGAAGTAAGGAAGAACATGTAAATCAATTAAAGAAGAGAGTGACTTTAATCGAAACATGTAAGGGTAACCTGTCCGTGAAAGCCTGGGTTCGGTTCCCAGCTCAGTCAAGAATGAAAAATTATCAATAGATTTTTATTAATTTCATGTTGTAAAATTCCTTTCTGCATAAAAAATATTAAATAAAAATAAGATTTGATGAATTAAAGCCTAATTAAAAATATCATAAATTGGATTAAAAACCATAAACACTACAACAAAATAATCATTTTTTCGAATATGTTTCTATGAGTTGAATATCAATTTATAAGGCTTTTTATAATAGTTTTCTTCCCTTAATATTTCACATACTTTTTACTAAAGCCAACCTTTGGTTAACATTGAATAATAAATAATTCCCATATTCTATTTTAGGAAATAATAACTCATTTTGCAAACTATCTACAGCATAATGTTGCCTTAAGTATCCAGTTAAAGTGATATAAAAAAAAAATATAGAAACTCGGCACAAATATTTGATGAATCAGAAGAGGCTTTACTTAACAAACGAAATTTTAAATTTTTCCCCGAATTCTCAAAATACCCCAAATCACTAACAATACTTTTTTATATTATAAGGAAAGCTTAATTTACAAACATTTTTAATAAAAAGAAAAACTTACCATTTGTTGTGCGGTCTGGAGCAATTTTCAATCTGAAGGACAGGCTCTTTAATGAAAATTAAGTACCAAACTTTTTCGAAAGCTAAATACGTACGATTTAATAATTTTTATTTTAAAACAAAAAAACGCGTTTTGGGATCAAATCTTTGCCATTTCAATTAAATAAAATATTCTGTTTTTGTGTCAAGGCTAACAAATATAAATCTTTGTTACTTTCAAAATGTTTTCTTTTAAATTATCCTTAATCAAATTTATAATTAATTAAATAAAAAAATAAATAAATAATAATCATACTTAAGGAGTTCACTATAGAGCGAAAATATGCCTTTAAAGAAACAACGAAACATTTGACGCATTCACAATACCCCTTGTATCGGTTGTATGTTGTATTAAAATGCAATAGCTAACTATGGTATTTTAATACAATATACAATGAATACAACGATACTAGGGGTTTTGTGAAGACGGCAAATTGTCAAATTTTTTACAACATTCGTTGTCGATTTGTTAAAAGGAATACTCTGTCAAATCAAGAATCAAAAAATACAATAATACCCTTCATTTATTAATTTGTTCGATTTTAAGTGAAAAATTCGATTTCCTAGTAAAAAAAAAACAATTTTTAGTGAAAAATTAAATATCTAGGGAAAAGTCAATTTTTAGATAAAAAAAATTTTAATTTTAATGATTTTTAGTAAAAGATTCTATTTAAAGAAAAAGTTCGTAAAGATTTTTAAGCAAAAAGTTTAGTTTTTAGTAAAAAAATGCGATTTTTAATAAAATTATTGATGCAAAATTTAAGTTGTTAGTGAAACATTTCTAGCGGAAAATTGGTTTTTTAATTAAATTTTTAGTGAAAAAAATCTATTTGAAGTAAAAAATTAGAATTTAGGTAAAAAATTCAATTTTAAGAGAAAAATTCGATTTTTAGAAAACATATCGATTTAAGGCGAATAATTCGATTTTGAGTGAAAATTTAATCGGTTCAGTCGTTTGGTTGTGATTTTGCAATTATTTTTCCATATCCATAATATACGCAAAAATCGTTACCTAAAACGCAAACTGCAAAAGAACTTAGGAAAAAAGAGAAGTCAGCAAAACACAGTAAAACCTCGTACTTTTGGATACTTTTTGTAAGCAAATAATTCTGCTGTAAATTGAAACATATATTCTCTACAATTAAGCCAGAAAACAAGTGAAGTACATTTTTGGAGCAAAACAGTGCAAAAATTCGTACTTTTGGTACCTGTTTTTAACGCGCTTTTTCTCAAAATAATTTTCCGAAAACTTGAAACCTATGTCTTTTAATATAAAGGCAGCAAACAAATAAAGTACATTCGAGGGAAAAAACTGGGTAAAAATGCGTACTTTTGCACTAGTACTTTTTTAAACTAGTCCTTTTGAAAATAAATTTCCGTTAACTTCAAGGCTTTGTTCTTTAGCAAAAAGGCAGCAAGCAAATAAAGTAAATTTGAGAGCAAAACAGGGTTACAATTAGAACTTCTTGTTAACACGTTCTTTTCAAAATAATTTTGCGAAAACTTGAAATCTATGTTTTTAAACAAATGCCAGCAAAAAAGTTAAATTCGACTTTTGGTACTTTTTGTTATAACGTTTTTTTTTCAAAATAATTTTTCTCGAACTTGAAACCCATGTTCTTAAACATAAATGTAACAAACAAAGAAAGTGCATTTGATGGGCGAAACAAGGATAAAAATTGTTCTTTTTGTAAACACGTTATTTTCAAAAAAAATTGAAACCTTTGTCTTTTAAAATAAAGGCAGCAAACAAAAAAAGTTCACTTTTGGTACTTTTTGTAAACCAATACTCTTGAAAATCATTTTCTGCAAACTTTGAAACTTTGATCTTGAGCAAAAAGCAGCAAACAAATGAACTACGTTCATGGGGCAACAGGGAAAATATTCATACTTTTGGTACTTTTTGCTTAAACGTTTTTTTTTCAAAATAATTTTTCTCAAACTTGAAACCTACATGTGTTCTTTAACATAAAGCCAACAAACAATGAAAGGGTTAAAAAATCGTATTTTTTTATATACGATCTTTTCAAAATAATTTTGCGAAAACTTGAAACCTTTTCTTTTAAACACATGGCAGCAAACAAGTAAAGTTTATTAAAAGGACAAAACAGGGTAAAAATTCGTTTTTTAAGTACTTTTTAAGTACATCTGTGAGGCAAAACAGGGTCTAAATTCGTACAATTTTTTACTTTTATAAATACTTTTTTTTTTAATAATTTTGTGCAAACTTGAAACCTTTGTCTTTAAACAGAGGGGAAACACTGGGTAAAAAATACGTACTTTTTGTAAACCAATTCAATTGAAAATAATTTTTTGCCAGTTAAACCTTTCTTTTTAAGCAAAAAGGCAGCAAACAAATGTTCTAAATTTGAAGGCCAAATCATGGTACAAATGCGTACTTTTGGTACTTTTTTTTAAACGTTTTTATTTTTCAAAATAATTTTTCTCGAACTTGAAACCTATGTTTCTAAGCATAATAGTAGCAAAAGGCTCATTTAAGGGTATAAACTAGGTAAAATTACGCACTTTTGGTACTTTTTATAAACACGCTTTTTTCAAAATAATTTTGCGCAGAAAACAATTTAAGTACATTTGAGGGGAGAAACTAGGTTTAAATATGTACTTTAGGTGCTTTTTGTAAACCAATTCTTTTGAAAATCATTTTTCGCAAGCTTTTAAACTTTGTTCTTTAGCAAAAAGACAGCAAGCAAATGAACTACATTTGTGGGGAAAACAGGGTAAAAATTCGTACTATTGGCACTTTTTGCTTAAACGTTTTTTTTTTTCAAAATTATTTTTCTCGAACTTGAAAACTATGTTCTTTAACATGAGCAAGTAAATTATCTTTAAATTACGTTATTTAACATAAAGGTTGCAATCAAATTAAGTACATTTAAGGGCAAATAGTGCCTTTTTTGTTTATAAAAATATTGGAACATAAAATAAGTACAGATGTAGATAAAATATAAATGAAATTTCTGTAAGTTCTTTTAATTGGATAGACCCTTCTCCTTAAATGTTGCTCTAATGTTGACCGAAGTCACTGGTTAAAGCTTGTTTTTTATAAATTTTATAATTTTTAAAAACTTTATCCGTTAAAAAAATGGGATTCGGATAAATTTTTTCGTTATAAATAAATATTGTCTCTCAAATAATTTACACTTTGCTTTTAATATTTTTTGGATTTTTCCAAAATAAAATATATTTTAAAAAATAACCCACAACTTGTTTTTAGTAAAAATATTTTTATTTTCTATTTTAAGTTAATTTTTTTATCATCTAACTTTTATAAACTTTCACGGAAACTATTTTAAGAATTTATTGGAAAGAAAATACACCCGTAAATAATTTGTTTATATTTTTTTGGTTAATTCCCTTTTGTTAATAGATATTTCTGATTTCTTTTTATTTTTGTTATTGTTAATCAACAACAATTTTCGGTTATATGTATATAGTACGAGTATCTAAAAGTTTGTGTATCTTTTTTGTGTTTAATTTTCAAATAATTTGTAGTTAATTTGTTTTTGGGGTTGTTTCACGTGCTTTCTGTTATAGAACACCCACATGCGCACGATCTACTTGTTAAAGAGATATAAATTAATTGAATTGGAAAAGACAAAAAGAAGAAGAAAAAAACTTGGAAAAAATTTGTAAATACAAAATAAAATATTTAAAAACAACATTTCTATTTAAATGTTATTTTATTTAAGGAAAAAGAAAAAATTTAATTCTTTTATGTCGTTTTTTACTAAACAAATATTTTTTTATTTTTAAATTGATTTATATGCTTTGTTTGGCTTAAACGACATATTTTCATCTGTTTTTTCTTCACAATTTTTGTTTTCATTTTTTTTTTTTTTTTTTTTTAAGTTTAATTCTCCAAAAATTGCTGGCGTCTAGCTGGGTGGGTGTTGTCGTTTTTTTTTTTATAAAAAGAAAAATCTTTTTTTTTTTGTATACTTTCAATTATTCTTAAAGAGATTTAAATTTTCTTTAGACACAAAATAAAAAAATTAAAATTTATAACAACTTAAAGTGTTTGATTTGCCCACAAAAATGCACCTGTTTTTGTTGTTGTTTTAAAAATGTAATTAATTAATAAATTGATTACTTTATTTTAAATTATCAAGTGGTTTTATTAAACTTTTTTCTTGTTTATTTCGTGGTTTTTTTATTAATAATTTGTTGTATATTTGATATTTTTTTCATCCACTTATTTTTATTTTTTTTTATTCTTGTTGTTTTCCAAACACACTCTCAAACATGACAATTTTTAAACACCGCACTCGTCGTCGTCATCTACGTCGTCGTCTTCTTCGTTTAGGCACTTTAGACCAACTTTACCGCATAAAATCTTCACATCAACTGTTTTGTGTTGGAAATTTGTATTTTCTTTGCGGACTCTATTGTCTCTGTCGTTTGGACTGAAATTGTTGGCCTGGCTAAAAGACAATAACAAAAACAAGTCTACTAAAAAAAGCTTTTATTAGCAGTTTTTCTTTTTTTCCTTCTTGTTTTTGTTGGTTTTGTTTTGCTTTTAACATTTCTTGGCTTTCAGCTCTTCCCAGCAAAAACTTTACTTACAATCCTACTTTTAATGACTTCAAGAATTCATTACTTTGTAGCTTTATTCGCCACTTTTTGGATTATTAGTTATATATTAAATAATAACTTTATTATATCTTAAATATACAGAAAAATTTGTATTTTCATTATGACAATAAAAATGTCATTATAGTCATAAAACATAGTTTTTTAATGCAAAAACTACGCTGCCCCGGTAGACTAGCTGGTAGAGAGCTAGTCTATCATCACCGAGGTTGCGGGATCAAATCCCACCAGAGACAGAAAAAAAATAAAAAATAAAATAAAGTAAAATAGAATAAGAAAAAATAAAAATAAAATAATTAAAAAAAAAAACAAAAAAAAAAAATTAAAAAAAAATAAAAAATTTTTTACTTTATTGACTTTGTGTAACTATATATTTTTATAAAAATTTTAAGTATAAAAAAACATATTATTTTTTAGATTATAATAGGCTAAATTATAAGGGATTACTTTTGGGACATCTCGAACAAAAATAAGTACTTCTTCTAGTAGAAAAATAAGTAGTCTGTTCGTCAAGTTCTCATTATTTTTCTACTTATTTTGTAAGCAAAGTTTTTGCTGGGTTCTAATGTTGTCTTCAATTTTCACAGGTTGGTGTTGCTTAAAGAGTTAAATTTTTTTTTTATATTTACATTCTCATACGACTTAGTTTTCTTTCCTTGCTCATAGAGAGAAAAAAAGAGAGATATGAGAAAGAAAAAGTGTTTAAGGACGTTTTTGACATTTGACGCCTGCGCTTTTGTATCATAAACAAATGTGTAAAACTGTTAACAAATTATGTTTTGTTGGTTTTCTTTATTGTACAACATGATGTCAAACAAATTTCTGTTCTTTATGTTTTAAAAACGTCATGGTCTCTTGTAGTTTTATGCTTGTGCCCATCCGTCCGTTAGATCTTTTAGTTTGTTTTTGCTACAAGTGATGACATATAAGGGTTGACTGTTTATAGCAAGTGCTGGCCTTTTATAGCTGTTGACAAATGTTTTGTTGTTTTTGAATTGTTTTTATTTGTTTTTTTTTATTTGTATGTTCAATTAGGTGCAGACAAAAAATCAATGTAAATTATAGCAAATTTGACTTTGAAAACGTGATTTGCTATAACATTAGTAAAAATTAAATGATTATTTTTTAAATGTGTGTGTGTGCAAATATGAAAATACTTGCATTTATAAAACTTAAAGCAGACTTCTTGCAAATATAAATTTAAAGAAATTAAACAGAAAATAAGCCGGAAAAAAAAATTACGAAAACAACGCGTATGTTAAAAATTTTAGAAACGCTTGGCTGCCGTTTGTTCTTCAATTGTTCTCATTTTGACAACACATTGTTTTCATTTTTACAAATTTTTGTTTTCATTTTAACAACTAATTGGTTTTAATTTTAACAATATATAATTCTTATTTTGACATCGGCTTTCTTTTTTTGACAACCCATTTTTTCGTTTTGACAACGTTCTGGAAATAAATAACTCAACTAAAAAAAACCGCGGCATTCTTAATAATTTTCAATTTTATTTATTTATTTAAATTAAAACATTCGATGAGAAAGAAAAACTAAGCAATAGAAAAATTGTTAACTAACAATTTTTTTTTAAAATTCATTAACGCAAATGTTGTAATAAAATCATTTTAAGCCCGTTTTTAAGCCACTATTTTGCTCGCAAGTTCAGCAATTTTTGGTTGTAAAGACTTGGCAGCACTAAAAATGCTTGAAACTGAGCATTGAGCCAACAAAATATGTTCTACGTTCGATAACACAAAGCCTTTTAAACTAAACAACTTGTGGTATTTTTTATACTTTCGTTGTTGACTTGACAATATTTCGTTCTTGATTTGAAAACGTATGGAATATTATCAAAGTAATTTTTGGGAATACAAAATTTTTAATTTACAAGATTTTGTTAGTCGTGCTTAATTCCCAATTTTTATTCTTAATAATTAATTAAGCACGACTAACAAAATCTGGTATGGAATATTTTTAATACTTTAAGGATGACACAAAAAACAAAGTTTTTTTCTATTGTAATATTGAAAATGCAAAGTGTTTTTTTAGTGAAGTTTTTGTTTTGATAAGGCTGGGTTTTTAGATCTCAATTTAACTAGGTTTAGTTAATCTGAAAACAGATTTGTGCCGCCATTGCCAAGTTTGTATACCAAATTTTAACGGAACAGCTTAGTTTTGCTTAAAATGTTTGTATTTAATGAAATACAATAAAAAAATCACATTTCGTCGGAAGCATCAGAATTTCAGACTACGTTTAACTTAGTTTAAACTTAATCCACATGTCAAAAATCCGGCCTAAAAGATTTGCTAACTAAAGAAAATGTGCTATTGTGAAAGTTTACAGTCGTAGCGTCTTAATCAACTTGAATATATATATTCGATGATCAAATGTTGACAATGACGTTGAACACATAAACATTTGGAAAGGATTATATAAAGAACTAGCTTAACTCCGCATAATGTTTTTTGTTTTTTGGCAACTTTAATTTAACCGTTTTTAAGAGATTAAACAATTCTGTTGCATTTTGACAAAACATCTTAAGTCGAGATAAGAAAGCAAAAAAGTTTAAAAAAAAACTAAAGAAAAATTTCGTTTATAATACAAAATTTTAAAAACTTAAACAAAAATGTTTTTTGAATGAAAATTCGTATGATTAACAACATTTTTTCAACTTATAAAATTTGACTTAAGATGTTTTGTCAAAATGCCAAAGAAATTATTGTCTTTGTATGGGAGGTACCATGCCCACTTTGAAAATTCTTCCTACTTGTTGATAGATGTTGTGCATTGATAACCATCCTATTTGTACCAAATTTGGACTATTTTACACTTACAGCTCTTCAGATATACAGAATTTTATTTTATGTCACGCCCACTTATCTAATTCCGCCCATTTTTTGCCTGCGTTGCGTAGTGATAACCCGATCATTTGTACTGAATTTGGAAACATTAGCCACTGCCGTTTTAAAGATATACAGAAATCTATTTTGTGGCACTTCCACTTCTCCAATTCAACCCACTTTATGACTGTAGCTGTAACCGTTCTCCAGAAACACGGAATCCATATTGTCTTTGCATGGGAAGTGCCATGTCCATTTACCCAATAACACTCAGTTTTGACGGATTTTATGTGTACGTTATTTCGAAAACTTAATTAAAAATATAAAGAAATATATTTTGTGCCACGTCCACTGCTAAAATCCCGCCCACTTTTTGCCAAGTTTCATGTATTGACATCACAACTATTTGTACGTAATTAGGAGACTTTAACTGCTACGATTTTCCAGACATAAAGAAATATATTTTGTATTTGTATGAGAGGTGCCACTCCCACTTCTTTTGTCCCGCCCACATTTTAGTGGGTGTTGTGCTTTGATAACCAATATGCTTGTACTTAATTTGGAAATTTTGACTCTGCTGTTCTTCAGATAAAGAGAAATATATGTCTTTGCATAGAAGGTGCCACGCCCACTTTTCTAATTCCTGCTATTTTTAAAACGGTTGTGTACTGATAGCCCTATGTGTACCAAATTTGGACAATTTTTCTCTAACCGTTCTTAAGAATTAAATAAATTTTTGTGCCACCCCCACTTCTTTTGCCTAGCCCACATTGTATTGTTTTGTATTGCACGATGTTGTGTATTGATAGCCACGATATTTGAACCAAATTTGAAAACTATAGGTCTTGCTGTTCTCCAGATATACAGAACTCTAGATTGACTTTGTATGAGAGGCGCCCACTTAAAATTTCAAAAAAAAAAAAAAAAGCTCTTACGGAAAAAATGAAAATAAGTCAATTTAATACAAAAAAAGGAAATATGATTAGTTCTGTGCATTTATTTTTTCGACGACCAAGAACGGGAAGTGTAAATGGCATCTGCGAGGAAATTCTAATCCACTATAATCACAGTCTATACTTATAAACAAGTTTTCTTGCTTAAGGGCATATTCTTCTTAAAGATGCTGTGACTAATTTAATAGAGACTATTAAGAATAAACACAAATTCATCGCTCAACAGAAATATCTCTACTGTTTTTTATATTTACATGAATTCCATTCCGTTTGTTGGACTAGTTGCCTTAATTATTGTCGTGGAAATTTTATCCATTTTGTTAACCAAAAAAAAAAATATGTTATCAAATATCCAAAATTAAACATAAAAACTTTTTACTTAAAAGATCTACACAGCAAACAAAAGTTAACATAAAGTTGCCTAAATATTGGTTATCTGACAACTCAAACCGATAACTGGCAAATGGATCCATAAGAGTATTAATTAAATGTGCAAACCTTTAAGAAATAAAGTATATTAAAGAAAACCAGATAGTTTTCAACCTGTGGCATTTTGACAAAACATCTTAAGTCGAGAAAAGATAGCAAAAGAGTTAAAAAAACTCGGTGAAGAAATCATTTTTATCAAATAATAAAATAAAAACAAATTTTACGTATAGTACATAATTTTAAAAGGGCAAACAAAAATGTTTTTTAAATGAAAATTCGTATGATTAAAAAATTTGTTTTCAACTTTTTAAAATGTTCTTAAGATGTTTTGTCAAAATGTCACAGAAATATAAAGGGTTATCCATTTTGTGGTTTTAAAAGCAAACGTAAATAAAACGCATATAAAATATTTTTTTTCATGATATTTCTTTTTTATTATAAAGTTTGAACGTTGACATTATGTATGAAACACTATATCATTTAACCCTCCGATGAGTGAGAAGGTCCCTAGGGACCTTTTTGCCTTTTCAAACTGAAATAACTCCTACTTCGGCCACTACAACCCCCCCCCCCCCCCCAAAGTTACTCTGTATTCCAAGAGTATTTTGTTGCGCACCTTTTGGAAAAAAATCAAGCCGATCGGATCATTACTTTAGGAGTTATTGAGGTTTTAGTGAGAATAGTACGCGGACGTGTGAATAGGTCCGTATGGACCTTGTACTAAATTTCACTAATAAATGCATGTTTTTGGGCATCATTATAATTTTTTTTATTGTTTCAACACATAATTTACTTGTTCTGAACACAAAGACCTAAACTCAAAGACATTAGGGATGATGATAAAAACAAAAAATTCTAAGAACAAAAATACTAAGAACTGGTTTATTGCTAGTAGTATAAAATTAGAATATTGTGCCTTTCCTTGAAAGCAATAAAGTTCATATATGTAGAATTTAGTTATAAACAATAAAAACAAAAAAAAAATCAAAAAAAAATTTTTTATATGAAAAAAACATGATTTACAAAAAAGGTCCGTAGGGACCTTTTCACACGGCCGTATATCAGCCATAACTTGACGAATGTTGGTTCTAAAGTGCTCAAGAGTTAAAGGTTTATCTGCATAACACGGTCTTTCGCACAAAAAAGTCTAATGGTGTCAAATCGCATCATCTTGGTGGCCAGTTGATGTCGCCACGACGAGAAATTACACGGCCAGGAAATGTCTATTGCAATAAAGCCATATTCGCTCGAGTTGTGTAGCATGTGGCACCGTCTTGTTGAAAGCACTAATTCTCCAAGTCGTATTCTTCAATAGCAGGCAAAAAAAAGTCGGTTATCATACGACCATACAGTCCTAATTCCTGAGAATGACGAGGAATCGACACATTCCGGTCTTCGGCAACACTTTCACTTACAGCAGCGATATTTTCAGCGAAACGAGCGAAACGATGATGCACGGCCTTACAATATCTGTAACCGCTCCAGTCTCTTAAAGCACGATTTGTGGCTGTGCCAGAATCACCATTTTTGTAGTATGCTCGCAACACTTCGCTTGGTAGTCGTGTAAATGATATAGTTTTTCACACATAATGTCAACGTTCAAACTTTATAATAAAAAAGAAATATCATGAAAAAAAATATTTTATATGTGTTTTATTTACGTTTACTTTTGAAACCGCAAAATGGATCAAAAGTTTTGTGCCTATAAAAATTTTAACACAATATATTCTCTTTCGGGAATGTTGTAGAAATAGAAATGAAGTGGATTTGAAATCGAGCAAATTTTAAATCCGACCTTGAACTGAAAGTTCATACAAATAATCCATTTTATCAATATTATTTTGTGAGAACAACTCTTACAACCAGGAAAAACTACAATCATTTTGTAAATAATTGAATTAAAAATGTTGTTCGATTTCAATTTCACTTCATCTCGATTTCGAGAACATGCCCCACAATACTTTGATGTGGAACAAAATTGTGCAAAAGTAGAAGGAGTTGACCCAGACTAATAATATTTTGCATGGAGGTATATATGACAATAATAAACAAAAATTCAAGTTTCATTTTCCGTCAAAGGATTCGTGTACCTCCCATGTATCCTTTTTTTAAAAAAATTCAATTCGGCAACACTTTTTATGTTGCATTGTTGAAAATTACCAAATCTATCTAAATATAATGTTAAACTTGATGTACTTAATTTTTTATAAATTCTAGCAAGGTGTTTTCAATGATACAAACAATTTAAATATTTCATAATTAAAATATTTCATACAAAAATATAAATAACAAGTACAATTTGGTGTTCCGGAAAAAGCACTAAAAATGACACTTAAATAGAGTTTTTTTTCCCGGACTTTTTCGATTCCCGGGAAAGCGGGAAATTTTTTTAATTTTCCCGGGATCCCGCTCCATATAAATAATACAAAGTAAATTTTGTTATTAACTAATGCAAAAACTTTTATAAAATAGCGTAAGGGAACTTGTTTACAAAGAAAGTAAAAGAAATGGTTCAATACTAAAAAATTTATTGAAGATTGAAATAGGAACTTGAATTATTATCACCTTATCGCCTTTATTCCCTATTATTATGATTTTATTTAGTGTTATTATGCTCTGGATACAAGATAAAAAGATAACATAAACAACAATTTATTCATAAAACAATAACAAAAACAAAATAAAATTAAGGTACTCAAGATATGGGATCAAAAAGTTAATTAATAAAATAGATAAAATATTTTAAATAAATATATAAAAATTTTTAACGCCTTAGGAAATAACTTTCTGACACACTCAAAGCGCTTAGTATGTCGTCAAAAAGTATATTCCTGATTTTATTTACTTATTATCATGTTTCCAAAAAATTTCGTTAATTTTTTACCGAGGTTGGACAAATAGTTAAAAGTGCACCGTTGTAGCATGCTTCGGATTCACACTCAGAAGCAATTTTTTCTTTTTTATAAACAACGTCTATGTCAGTCAAATGTATGTCAAGGTTGATGCAAAAATAGTATCAACAGGACTGCTTCTTACAAACCTTTTCATTTCAATAGATCCATTTGTAATCTTTAGGACAATGTGTTTTTCAAGTTGTGTGTTGTAGTATCTTACACGAGTTTCCAAAATGTTATTTTATTTCGGTTTCCCCGCACTTCACGGGTATATAAACGAACACAAATTGAAATTGAAAATTTTTGTTTATCACCTAATAAACATATCGCTCCTTCATTGCATCATAGTCATATCTCAAAATTTTAAGTAACTTAAGCAAAGTTTTCTTTCATGCCTTCTCGTGTTATATCTCCAACTGGACCGAAGTTATAGCAAAATACATCTTTAAATCGGTACATTTTGAAAACTTTAATCGCATTTTGCCAAGATCGTTTGTTTTTGTAGATATGACTATTAAAAACGTCGTTTACGCTCCTAGGGAGGGGTGGACTGTATGCAGGGGTAGATCTGGATGTGATGCAGTACCACCAGATGCTCAGACACTCGATGATTGCTCCGACAGTAACCACGGAAAATTTGGAAAGAGAACGAGAGTTAGAAAAGGTGATTGTTTCCCAATAAAAACCTGTTTCAAATGAGAACACTCCCCTAGTTGGTTTTCAAACGTTATAAAATCCGGTTTTTATTATTATAATGGTATAGTACAAAAGCTTGATTTAAAACAAATTTACTTGTTGCTATGGCGGTCACACTAAGACTACCTTGTTAGAACAACTTCATTATCTTTAAAAAAACCAAAAAAAAAACTTAACGAAAATACATAAGAATTAAAATATAAACTTAAAATAAACCACTTGATGACAGTGGCGCCTCGAGATGTCAAAGTTCATCTAAATAGACACCAGGGCTGGAAACACCGTTGCCTTCAGTTTAGACGTAAACATCCCGCCGGCCTTGCTGTACAGCAATCTAACAATTCATTTATAACCTATATTATCAAAAAAAGAAAAAATATTTAAAAAGTAAACAAAACTCTATAAAGTGCAAAATCCATATGCTCCATTTATTGTAAAACCCAATACAACTAAAAATACATCTTTAAGCGCGATGAACCCCCTCGACAACTCCATAGTCGGGACGCCTTCATCCAAAATTGCTAGGTACTAAAAAACTAAAACTAAAAATAATTGAAAAATGACAGTAAATAATTTTTGTCATTAAGGGTACTTTATGTTTGACATTGAAAATCAAATAGTACTTCATACATATTACCATTACGGTGAACAGGATCCAGAAATTATACATCCAAATATCGAAAATTGTGCCAGCGGTTTGCCAAACGTGCCGCCATATACCCCATTTTTAATGACACGGCTATAGACATCACCACCCAACAACAAGCTTGCGGGAGCCGACACGTGAAACTGGGGATCTGCCAATTGCAGCCCAGGGAACTCATCCACAATCCGCGCTTCTAAAGATTGAGTCGGCGTCACAATTTTAAAACCAGTCTTAACTTCCGCGTAAAATTCGAGCACAGTGCTGTCCCCGTAATTACCTCCTACCCTAAGGGCACATTTCTCTTTGCTGCCAAATCGAATTTTACGTCCACCAATTCTTCGGACCAAACTCTCCGATATCAATGAGCATTCAGAGCTGGCATCTATGACAGCTCGTTCTTCAAAAAATAGCCCATTCGCATCAAGTTTTACGATGGCAGTTGCCCTGATCAAAATCGACTCTCTTACTTGATACGAGGGTCGCACTTGAGTAACTTCAGTCGACTCTTGCTTCATCTGTCGATTGTGTCTCTGTCGGCGGCGGCGGCGAGTATTCCGGTTCCTCCCAGTGCTCAGAACCAGAGCTCGAGACGAACTAGGTCTCTCACTCTCATGACCATCGGACGAACGAGGTCCCCTGGCGGAGCGATTAGACGAACTAGGTCTATCATGCTCTCGGCAATTGGACGAACGAGGTCCCTGCTGCAAACGCTTGGTTCTAGCCACCTTCGACGAGGTAGCCCGTCTGCTCTCTTTGTGCAACAGCGTGTGATGCATGTCACCACAGCGTTTGCACTTGCCTGTACTCTCACATGTACGCCAGGTATGGTCATGACTCAAGCAGCCAGCACAATACCGATAAATAGACACAAGTTGCATTCTCTCCTCGTAGTTCACTTGTAAGAATTTCTTGCAGAAGCGCAGCGGGTGGTCTTTCAGGCAAATCCGGCACACCATCTGGTTGGTGGAGGGTCGCCCATCAGCATATTTTTTCGCTCCGACCATGTTCCTGTAAAGTAAAATAAAAAATAGAAAAAACACAAAAACTAATAAGTCGGAAGCACTACGAGCTTCACAACTGGTCTAATTACCGATCCCCGTGCCGTTTTTACCTCTACAACTCTAACGTGGCCATCCGTACCCATGTGTAATTTTTCGACACGACCTAAACGCCATTCGTTTGTCGGCAGGTTATCTTCTCTAATAACCACCATGTCACCGACTTGTATGTCTTTACGCGCAAACTTCCATTTATTGCGCTTCTGGAGATCCTTCAAATATTCATCCTTCCATCTGGCGCACAACCTTTGATTTAACGCCTTGACTCTTTGCCAGCGATTTACTATTGAAATTGGGCTCTCCGAAATCTCAACCTCCGGAGGTGCAAGCAGTGGTCCGCCAATAAGAAAGTGGCCCGGAGTCAAACAATCTAAGCATTCAACATTTTCTGATAAGGGGCACAAAGGTCTCGAATTAAGACAAGATTCAATTTTAGCTAGCAACGTGGAGAATTCCTCAAAGGTATACTTAAGGCCCCCGGCAATTCTTCGAAAATGATGCTTAAAACTTTTGACTCCTGACTCCCATAAACCCCCCATATGAGGAGCACTCGCCGGGTTAAAATACCATTTAACACCCTGGTGCGCATAAATGGCATTCACTTCTAAACCTATATCCCGCAGGAAACAACGAAATTCAGCCTTCATTACTCTCGAAGCACCCACAAAATTAGTCCCATTATCTGAGTACATATTCCTAGGACACCCTCGTCGAGCCACAAATCTAGCAAACGCTCCCAAGAACGCGGGAGTCCCCAAGCTGCTAACTGCTTCTAAATGGATTGCTTTCGTAGCAAAGCAAACAAAAACACAGACATACCCTTTTGTTATTAGACACGCTCTGCCCGTATAATTCTTTATTTCAAAAGGGCCAGTAAAGTCCACGCCAGATGTGGTAAAGGGACGAGAAATAACCGTACGAGCTGTGGGAAGCGCAGCCATAATTTGACTATGTGTCCGTTTTCTCCAAATGGTACACGTTTTACACCGACCTATCACTGCCTTTATCAAATTTTTGGCCCTAGGTATGAAGAACTGGGTACGTTTTACCCTTAACATTAGTTGATTACCCCCGTGCAGAGTAATTTCATGAATAAATTTCACAAAGAGCTTAGCAAAATGACAATTAGACGGTAACAAAATAGGAAATTTTTCATCATAGGTCAAGTTTGGCGCATTTGCCAATCGACCTCCTACCCTTATAATGCCTTTCCCGTCCAAAAAAGGGTTCAAATTCAATAGTTTACCATTGACCAAAGATCTCCCGCACGAAAGTTCATGATATTCATGCGCAAACTCAACTTTCTGGGAAATTATAATCAACTTCTCCCTAACAGAATTTAACTCCTCAATCGACACCTCAAAAGTATTGAATGCATGATCGTCTACTTTAAAAAATTTTGAAATACCCCTATAGACGTAAGCCATTACCCTAAGGGCCCTTGCATACGACGAAAACCTCTCCAAGAGGTCCGTATGCAATTCAAAATACGAGAAAAAAACTTTAGGAGACCGCTGCTCCTCATTAGTACCAAAATCTCCCGATGCAGGGGACACCCAAAAATTCTGCGGAGAACATAGCCACGAGGGCCCATTCCACCAAAGGGAGTTCCCAACTAAGTCCTGTGGACGCACACCACGACTTATTAAATCAGCTGGATTATCTTTCGTGTTAACGTGCCTCCAACATTCTTTCCCAGTTTGGGTGATAATCTTCGCAACTCTATTAGCTACAAAAGTTGTCCACGAGTTAGGAGGTTTTTGTAGCCATGCTAAAACAATCATCGAATCACTCCAAGTATAAAAATTTGTTCGATTCTTGTCCAAATCAAAATCTCGGCGAACAACTTCCAACAAGTCTGCTAGTAAAAGAGCGCCACAAAGTTCAAGGCGGGGTAACGATACAGTCTTAAGTGGCGCGACCCTAGATTTGGCTATCAGTAAATTTGACCTTATTCCGTTCTCACCATCATTAACCCGTACATAAACACAGGCCCCATAGGCCCTCTCCGACGCATCACAAAACCCGTGCACTTCAAGGGTCGTAGAAGGCTTGAAACCAATCCAGCGATAAATCTGAATATCGTTTATAGCTGCATAGTCCCCAAGGAATTGAGTCCATTTAATTAACGCGGATTCTGATATATTTTCATCCCATGATGTGCCCTCACTCCAAATCTGTTGCATCAGTATCTTTGCCCTTACAACAATTGGACCTAGCCACCCAGCTGGATCAAACAAGCGAGCAATAGCGGACAAGACCTCCCTTTTAGTATACCGTTCCTTCGAAGGAATTGGAGAGGTTATAAAATAAAATCTATCCGCCTTCGCGTTCCACCGTATACCTAACGTTTTAGCTACACTCTCATCGTTAATCTCCAAAAAATTCTCATTCAAAAGATCACGCTTTGAAATACCATGAAGAATTTGATTCTCATTTGACGTCCATTTTTTCATAGAAAAACCAGCGGATGTCAAAGCTGAGATAAGTTGATCTCGAGCTTCTATGGCCAAAGAAATTTCATGCGCCCCTATCAAAGCATCATCCACATACATCATGTGTCGCAAAATTTTCGACGCTAACGGCCATTTATGTTCGACATCTTCCGCTAATTGCAACAAGGTTCTAATCGCCAAAAAAGGAGCACAGTTAACACCGAAAGTAACAGTCTTGAGCTCGTACTCTCTCAAATCCTCACACGAGTCCCTCCGGAACACAATCCTTTGCAATTTCGTCTCATTAGGATCAACTAAAATTTGGCGATACATTTTCTCGATATCACCATTAAAAACATACCGATAAAACCGCCATCTTGTTATCAACAACATCAAATCGTTTTGTAAAATCGGTCCTGGATACAAAATATCGTTAAGGCTCAAGCCAGTGGAACTGCGTGCCGAAGCATTAAATACCACTCTCACCTTCGTAGAAGAGCTTTCGGGTTTAAAAACCGCATGGTGTGGTAAATAAAAACATTCAGAAAATTCTGACTCAACAAATTCAGTCTCGCTCATATGCCCCAAAACCTTATATTCCGATAAAACGTCATCATATATTTTTTTTAATCCCAGATTTTTCGTTAAGGAAACCTCATTCCGCACAAATTGTTTCCTAGCCTTTTCACGAGAATGCCCTAAACATCGACTCACCGAATACTGTGGTTTGAAAGGCAATGAAACCATGTAACGTCCCTCTGGCGTTCTCTTAACATTCTTCTTGAAATGCTCTTCACAATACTCATCTTCGGGTGTACATGAAGAAATTTGTGGCGGCTCCTCTAAAGTCCAAAATTTCTCCAACTGTTTGTCCAGACTAACATCGGTATAGTATGACACGGTTGTGGTGTAAGCCCCTTGCCCCGTACCAGACAGGGGACCCGTCAAAATCCATCCGAAATTAGTCTCTTGAGCCATCAAATTCCCTAGTACGTTTTTCCTCACACCATTAAGCATAATACTAGGGTAATTATCGCCACCAATCAAAATATCAATCTGGCAACTCTTCGCAAAATTTGGATCGGCTAGTTGCAAATCCGATAGGGAAAGCTTAGAAATGTCAACTGAATTACCCGGCAGTTTTCCCGTTAATTTCGGCAGTACAAGGCCCTTTACCCTCAACCTAAAACTCGGATCACTATTAGAGCCCAGAACAAACGAACATTGTCCCTGCACTGACCCCGCTAACGCCCCGTTCAATCCCGACACCCTAGCGCTAATGCCATCAACAGGCAAATTAAGTCTTTTCTGTAGTCTTTCCGAAATGAAAGTAGCCTGAGAACCAGAATCGATCAGGGCTCTAGCAGAAAAAACTTCACCACGAGAAATTACCTGTACCATAGCCGTTCCCAATAAGACCTGTTGTCTGGTCGTTGCAAAACAGTTCTGCACTGTTTGACCCTGCGTCCCTGCCTGGCTTGTACTTGGACCATCCCGGACCGCAATATTATCCGATGACCCCTTTACGTCCCTGTGTAACATGGTATTATGTTTTAATTTGCATGTCAAACAGCCATATTGACTACCGCAACTATCCCACTTATGTCCACTACCCAAGCAATTCATACAAAGATTGTATCTCTTTACCACCACATATCTTTCCCCGGGATTCATGTCCATAAATTTTGGGCACAATCTCAACCAATGGTTCTTCGAACACAGGACACAGGTTTGCTTTTGAACCTTAGCTTGAAAAGTTCTAACTCTTTCATTAGAAAATCCATTATTTGTGGAACTAGATTTACGATTATCACCAAGTCCAGCGTTCTTTGACCATTTATTCTTGGCCGATGGCCCGGAATCCTCTGAATCCGCCCTCATTTGCCCACAATTCCTAATGTCAAAAACTGTTTCCAAAGATTGAAACCTATCAGTTAAAAATGTGTCCATTTGACACCATTTAGGTATTTCCTTCTTGTTCTTCACATTCTGTTCCCATAACGACAGTGTAAGAACTGGCAGATTAGTGGAACAAAGATACACAAAAATCGGGTCCCAAGTTGAAATTTCAACACCATGCAAATTCAAGACCGAAATACAATTATTTATGTCCCTTTGTAACCTTTTTATTTCCTTTGCAGACTCAACTCTAACTGGCACCAGACTAAACAAAATTTTAAGTTGGCTGTTCACCAAAATTCTTTTATTTTCATAAGCCTCACTTAAATTGTTCCACGCACTTGCAAACCCTTGATTTGTTAATGGGGAATCTTTGACAATCTCCTGAGCTTCATCAGAAGTAAATTGCCGTAAATAAAATAATTTTTCCACACCGGTTAAATCCACACAATTAATGTACACCGCGGTGAACATGTCCCTAAACGATGGCCAAGATTTGTAATCACCTTTGAAAACATCCATTGTACATGGTGGCAATTTCATATGGTGACTGGTTCTATAGTTCACCACAGTTGCTGAAGCTTCTCCAGTTCCTGGCCCAAATTGAGTGGAGGTAGGAATCGGTCTATTTATAAATGACTGTGATAGCTCACCCATTTGAGCAGCAACAGTAATATAGGCTAACCTACATTCCTTATAAAGTTGCTTTGCCTGATCGCGATCGTCATCAGAATCCACTATGGGCTTATTGGTGACAAAAACCTCATATGCACCCTTTACCTTTTCCCATAATGACTTAAACTCCTCCTTCTGTACTTCGATCATAAAAGATTACTTTAAATAATAGGTGCGTCTGAGTATTTTTACAGTAAAATGCAGTAAATGAGTAAACTGAAAACTTTGCTCCCACTAAAAGCTATTAGGCAAAAAAATCTGCGAATGCAAAATCTGTAAAAATTCATAAAATAAAGGCAACAGCAGTACCCAAATATCTCACACTTTTACAACTTTAAAAATTTAACATAACAAATAAAATTCAAAAGTTTGTATTCAGCAAACTAAATGCTTTACCAACAAGATTAATTAACTAATATTTATTCACCCTTTGTTTTGGTGTGATTTTTATTTCAACTTTTCTTCTATTTAACAATTTTTTTAACAATTTGTATGATTTTTATTTGTTACTTTTGTTTATTCACCTTTTGAGACATATGGTTTTTTTGATTTACTAAATTTTACTGCAACAATTTCTACAGTAAAAATTTCTTAGACATTCACGACAAGAACTATCACTTTACGTTCTCAATTTGTGTTCTCAAACCTCCAAAAGGGTCCACAATCAATCCCCCAATCGCATAAGCAATCAAGTTTTCAAAAAACCAAATTCTCTGACCCGGAATAATATAAAAAATAGGTATATTGGATTTAATCGAAATCAAAATCAACAATATAGCTTTATTTAAAAATTGATAAGTAAATAAGATAAATGATTACTTTATTATTTTATTTATTATTTTCATAGAAAATATTCTTTGAAAATATTGAAGGAATAAGACTATTAAAGTATAAAAGCTTTTGAGGATTGTAATTTGACATAGAATACACATTCGAATAATTCACAAAAACCCAAAAGCAACGTACCTTTTAAGACAGATTGTCTTACCGATGGTTGTTTTTTCCCAACACTGTTGTTTTTTTCCCGGCTGTGGTTGTATGTAGATTTGAAGATACTGATGCTACTGTCGCTGTCGGTTCTATTGCTGGTGGTGTTGCTCTATTCGTCTCCTTAATAGCTTGTACCTCGTTTGATGATCCTCACAAATTTCTCAACCCTTTGCGATATGTATGTATGTATAATCAACTGTGGAAAACATATATTTTGAAGTTGGCTTTTAAGTATCTTATCGTCTCCCGATTTCAATGACACATATATCGTTTTAAAAGTAATTTTGTATAGATACGCTGAGTATAAATTTTCCCAAATTGCGGAGTGTTAAAGTGTTAAAAAAAAACTTTTAAAATTTTCCTGCAAACACACGTACACACAAGTGTTAACGCTGGGTGAATGGACCAATGTTCTGTTTATCTTTTTTAAAAAATATTTTTGTTTTTACTTGCAAACACACATGTATCAAAGCACTGGTTCTATCAAAATGTATTGCGTTGCTGCACTTTTCTATTTTACACTTTTTATTTAAAAACTCTTATTCTATCATAAATAACAAAACATAAATAAATTAAATAAAATCTGGAAAAATATAGAAAATGGCACTTGTTCGTTTGACAGAAAAAAAACGATGACTGTCAAAAAACAAGACTGACGTCTGTCACAAAAAACAGAGTGGCTAAAAATCAACCGCATGTAATTTAGGTAAGGCCGTTAAGAGTTGTACGTCGGTAATACCGTACCCTTACAGCCACGACACAAACCTTTTTTATCAAGCCCAAAAATACTGGTTAAAATGCAAAGGTTTTTTTGTTTTTCTTTTTTAAATTAAAATTGTTCTTGCAAAATTTTGTATATCTCACAACAAAATGTTACAACAACACTGAAAATAAATAAACCAATGTCACCTTTTTTTTCTCTCCAACAAATCCTACAAATCCAAAACCTTCACCAGATCCGGTTCGATTGGACCAATAAAAACGTCGTTTACGCTCCTAGGGAGGGGTGGACTGTATGCAGGGGTAGATCTGGATGTGATGCAGTACCACCAGATGCTCAGACACTCGATGATTGCTCCGACAGTAACCACGGAAAATTTGGAAAGAGAACGAGAGTTAGAAAAGGTGATTGTTTCCCAATAAAAACCTGTTTCAAATGAGAACACTCCCCTAGTTGGTTTTCAAACGTTATAAAATCCGGTTTTTATTATTATAATGGTATAGTACAAAAGCTTGATTTAAAACAAATTTACTTGTTGCTATGGCGGTCACACTAAGACTACCTTGTTAGAACAACTTCATTATCTTTAAAAAAACCAAAAAAAAAACTTAACGAAAATACATAAGAATTAAAATATAAACTTAAAATAAACCACTTGATGACAGTGGCGCCTCGAGATGTCAAAGTTCATCTAAATAGACACAAGGGCTGGAAACACCGTTGCCTTCAGTTTAGACGTAAACAACTATGTTGCAATAAAGGAGCTATATGTTTAGGTTTCTCCTATTTTTAAGACTTGTCCATGGACAATGAAACTTTACTGCCTGCATCTTATTTTGAATTAATGTACTTCATAAACTCTTCACTTCACTAAATGTAATAATTATCAACTGTTGCACTGCCCATTCTGCTTTTAGTAGATTTATTGCATCAGGAGACATTGATTTAAATACATGTACTCACTTCTTGTTATTGATCTAATCCACAACCCATCCACAGATGCTAATTTTTAGAGAATATAAAACTAAATTTCAAAGTATAAATAGCTATTTTCTGAAATAATGAGGAATTTTTTATTTCCCGGGGATCCCGCAAGAAAAATCCCGGGAAAACGGGAAATAAAATAATTGAAATTCCCGGGACGGGAAATCCCGGGAAAAAACCCTACACTTAAACTCAAAATGTGGTAAATTTTTGTTTAGATCAATAGAAAGGGCAACGGAGCATATATTCTTGAAAAAAAAAACTGAAAAAACGGTGGACTCAGTTTTTTTTTAAATTTAAATTAAATATTGACGATTTTCATATTTTTTAATAACGGTGGAGAGTTTCTTGAAGTTAATTTCTTTAGAACGTTCATTTTTAGACACACTACAAAGAAAATAGGATAATTTTATCGTACAGATAAATATTTATAGCTTTTAATCTTAAGTACTAAATTATAAAAAAAAACAAATGCGTTTAGGGCCTCTAAAAAAGATCATACATCTCTAAATTAGAACTTAAATGTGGTTAGTTTCTCTTGATTCTTAATGGCAGAAACTTGGTTTATTAAACGGCCGAGATAATTGAAAAAAGTATTCACTCAGTTTTTTTATTTGTCCATCAAAAAATTTTTTGTTTTAGTTACAGCAACACTTTTTTAAGATTCTTCCGGAGCATAACTATTACATACTTTAAATAAAGTTTGGGCTCATATCAAAGAAGAATGTCTTTTTTACCAAATACTTACTTAAAAATTGTGGTACTTCTTTAAAATAAATTTTTAATAATTTTTTTCCTAGTACATAAATTAAGTTAAATTGTTCTTGTAAAATTTAATTAAAAATTAAGACAAGTTTAGCGACCTCTAGCAGCGGCGAAACACATTTAACATAAAAAAGGTTCTTCCTACATGTAATTTATTTAGATACGAATACAGTACATGAATTTTTTTAAACATTGGAACAGGGCTGCCAGTTTTGGGGTTTTGACCCCAAATTAGGGGTTTTCTTGTTGCCAAAAGGGAAAAAAAATTTGAGAACAGATGGATTGAACCAAGAAAATTTTTGCACTAAAAAAATCATGTTTTTTCTATAGTTACTTAAATTAAGGTTTTGTTGCTCATAGCCAATTTAAACAATTCAATTAAAATATCAAATCATATTTAAATATACAGGCGTGTTCTGGAAATCGAAAACGCAAGCATTTGGAAGTTGTTTTTAATACACTTTTAATGTAATTTTTATAATTTTTGCTATAAAAACCTGTTTAATAGAGAAATATTTGTATAATATTTGTCATAAAATTCTTTTATTACAGAAATCTTATTAAAAACCGACGTTTAAAATTCTTGCGTTTTGCGTTTTTGATTTCCAGAAAATTTAAATAAAAATGAATTGAATCAAACCAAGTTTTCTTGAACATTTTCTGAAAAATTAACAAAAGTCCATAGCATTTGTTTCTTGATGCAGGAAATTTGATTCTTTTTAATTATCAAGAAAACCAGACTAATATTAAATACATGCTGCCTGATTTGCGAAATACTTTTCTTGTTTTTAATAAAAACAATCTTCGTTTGCATGTCGTGTCTTACGAAATTTTTGATCATATACCAAAAACGTGAATTTTTTGATCATGAGAAAATGTTTCTTTATTTAAAAAAATTTTTACTAAATACGAACAAAATAAGTTAAAATTATAAAACTTTTATTGGATTTTCTGGTTTAAGAAACGAAATTACAAATAGAATCTAGGAATTTTATTTCTCATGGTGAGTAACATTTATTATAAATTTTCATATTATTCGAATGTGTATTCTGTCAAATAATTGAGCTTAGTTTGAACATTAAACAAAATATTTTTTTGTTTCACATAGTTTGAAGCAAATATCAGAGCAAATATTTTCGTCAAATATCATGGTGGAATAAGCAGGTGGCATCGTTACGGCAACAAATACAACATTACAAAAAAAATGGAAATTACATTACCGTTTACGTCAAAAAATACATTAAACAAAAATCAAAGCGTGCCGCTGAATGTGATGAAATAAATAAATTTTTAGCCAATTCTTATTTTATTATGATAAATATCTTATTTATTTTAATTTAAAATTATCAAAAACTTTAATAAAATACAACAATCACAGCACAAAACGTGGACTTTTTGTAAACATAAACAAAACTTTGACATAAACCTAGACAAACAATAGGTGTGTTTGAGTACTTTTACAGTAAAATGCAGTAAATGAGAAAATTGTAAAATTTGCTCTCACAAAAAGCTGTTGTCCAAAAAAGTACGCGAACGCAAATTTTGTAAAAATTCGTAAAATAAAGGCAACAGCTGATGGCAAATAATTGAAGTGTTGAAAAATGTTAACACTTTTGACTACTTAACTCTTTTTCTTATCGGTACTCGATTAAATAATTTTTATAACACAAACATTTTTGGAAAATACAAACAAATTATTTTATGTAATCTTTCATATTTGTTTGTTTTTATTTTATTTGATGTTACTAATTTGTGGCGGGTTAATTTATTCAAAAGAACATGAATAATTTTTTGCTATTGATTACGTAAGTACCCAAGTACTTAGCACTTTTACAACTCTAAAAAATTAACATAACAAAAAAAAGTTTCAAATGTTGGAATTTAGCCAAATAAATGCTTCCCAAACAAGTTTAATTAATTAATATTTATTAACATTTTGTTATTGTTTAATTTTTATTTTAACTTTTTGTTTATTTAACAATTTTTTCACAATTTGTAAGCATTTTGTTTGTTACTTTTGTTTACTTTTTTTTTTGTTTACCTTTGAAACATATGTTTTTTTGTTGTACTAAATTTTACTGTAGAAATTTCTGCAGTAAAAATTTGTAAATACTCAGACAAGAACTGTCACTTTTCGCTCTCAAATTGTGTTCTCATTTACTGCATTTTGTGCACTCGAACGCAATTTCGTAAAATGCAGTAAAGTTCAGTAAAAAAAAGTAAAAACTTTTGTGTTCTCGAACGCAGCTAATGCAAGAGCAAAAAATCGTCATCTGGCGTAGTGCTGCCACCTGTTTATTTCACCATGTCAAATATTTCATTAGTCTGAACGTACGTTAAGTCAAATTACAATCCTCAAAAGCTTTTGAATACACATTCGAATAATATGAAAATTTAAAACGAAATTACTTTAGAAAATAAACTTATTTCCATGTAACATATCTGAAAAGTTTGAAGCGAATTTGTCAATAATATGGTTGTATTATCCTAGAGTAGTTCATGTTTGTACATATGTATACTTATTAGAGGTGTTAAAAAAACTTAAAGTGAACTCTTAGGTGAATGGGCCTTTTTTGTTTCTTTGTATATAAAAACATTAATTACGAAGTTCGGTGACGATTGGACAAAGAATATTTGATTGAAAAGTTGAATAGTGAATACAAGGCAAAAAAATCACTTATTTTAGTTGTTGTCAATTTTTTAAAAGTCGTTAAAGTTTTTATTCTTGATAATAACTTAATCAAAATGTAGATACAACTATGTTTTTAAAAAGGTATAAAAGCCCAAAATCGGCTTAAAACTAGCCCAGTAAAAAATAATGCCCATACCACTAATGTGGCAATTATCACTTGACCGAGAATTGCAATTTTCAAATTGATTTGTGCAATATCATTTTTTATTCAAGACTTAAAATTGTGAGATATTACCAATTACAAAATATACAATACGTTACATTATATTGCATTTTATTTACGGACGGCTAAAGCAACCTGAATTCTTAAAATGTTGAACGTAAGCAATTAAGCACTTAACGCAAAAGGCTTCAAACCTGTATTCTTAGGGAAATTAATAAGGCAATGTTTAAATGGATAACAGCTGCACGTGGGAGTTTAATCCAAACTAGAACTGCCTGATTTTTTTTAACAAAAGTGGAAATAAAATTAATTCTGTATAATGAAGTTTTTTCAAAATTTAGTGATTTTATGGTCCCATGCAGTTTCATTATAGGGAAGTTCGACTGTATATGTATATATGTTTTTAATACAACTACGTATTTGCTTACAATAAAAATTATCTCTTGTAGAACATAGTACAAGTAAAAATCAAATGAATATTCAAATTATCCGTTAAAAATTGTGTATTTTTAAAGGGGCTTATTTTTGGGGATTTTTTGTTTTATCGGGGGATTTTAGAGGAAATTTTTTTTTAAGTTTGGGGAGGACGAAAAAAGTACCTGGCAGCCCTGCATTGGAACAACATTGTTTTACTTTATTTTTGTATATCTAACAGAGTACTGTGTGCCCGTTTGACTTAGTATGAGTTCATACGGCTCATGTCTTATTGACATGATTCTTCCTTTTTCTTCTTTGAACATGAATTGGCGTTCAAATGATTCATGTCATGTTGACGACATGTTTTTTATTTTGTATAGTCGTGCGTATGCATGTGTGCTTTTGAAACTATTGAAAACAAGAACAAAATTAAACAACGAATGAAAAAGCAAAGCGTACTGACAGTACATGCATCTTTTTTCTTTTCCCCTCGTCTCTCTCGTCTATAAAGTAACAATCATGTCATTAAAACATGAGCCGTATGAACACAGACTTACTTTAAAAGTTGTAACAGTTTTATTGCTTACTGTATATATTGTTTGCTGTATGCATATAAATTCAATAGTATACCTTGAGGCTGCCATAAAAAAATAAACGATAGCAATGAAAGAAAAGTTTTATACATTTTAATTGTGTTAAATATTTAATTTACTGCTTTTATTTCTTTTCAAAATAAACATTTTCTAAAATAAGTTAAAGATAAAAAAAAAAATAATAAAAATATACAAAATGAATAAAAAAAATTTGCACAACATTTTAAAATTTTCTTAAATTTTTCCAGCTAAAATTTATGTAATTTGTGTTTCAAAACCACCCATCAATTATCTTCATTATCACTAAAACTGCCATAAATTAGACCACTACGGGTTCTCTTTAAAACACATGATTTTCGTTTAGAGTCCTTCTTTTCTTTCGGTTCAATATACTGGCGCACAGTCTTGATAGCGTTGCGAAAAATTTCATGGTCACGATAAACGGCACCAGGGCGACGACGTTGAGGAATTCTTAAATAAAATTTTGAATTTATGCAAATTTAATATGTAAATTTGGTATACCTTTCATTGGCTCTTTGAAGATTTTCTCTACGTCTTCTTAAATTCAAACGTTTCTTGCAATCGTAGATGTAAAAGTAAATGCAACACAGAAAAAGCAGAGTCGCGATTAAATAAACAAACCAACTGCAATTGTTAAGGAAGCTGAAATAAAGAGATTTTTTTTTTTTTTGTTGATTGATTTTTTCATTAAGGTTTGAAATATTTATGAGCATGTTTTATAAACGGAATAAGTGTTTTTTTAATAGTTTCGTAGATTTTGTTTATTCTTTGAGTCTTTAAGGTGATGAACTAATCTAAACGGTTTTTTTGAAAGTTCAATTCCAAAACATGCTAAATCGGAAAAGTGAGTTTTGCAGGAGAAGCTCTAAAGGTTTAGGGCGATACAACATTTAGTTTGGAAATTTTACAGAATTTAAGTTTAACAATACTAAATTCAAAAGCTCATAAAAAATTCGACTTTTAATGTTTTGGAATTAAGCTATCGATTTAAAAAAAAGTTTTTATCATGTTTATCAAACCTTGAAATTTCTTTTTCTTAATTTTTTTATTTACTCGATACTGTATCGAACAAAAGCTTAAAATCGATTTGTTTTTGTATCTATAAAACAAAGTTCGGACTTTGAACTAAATGTTTAAGATTTTATTAAAAACGGTTTTCTCACAAATTGATTTAGCAAAAAACTTTCCTTTCCGTACCAGTTAAAAATTCGGTTTTTTACCAAAACCTATAAATCCGACATAATAACAAGGAACAAAAATATAACATCATATTCCACAATTTTTCTCTTGTGTAGTTTTAAGCAGTGTTTGTGTAGAAAATCATTAAAAAAATAACGTTTCCCTGTTTGTCATCTTTCGAACACAAAAATAATACTGTTTTTATCAAACTCAACAAAATATGAGAACAATGAATTCCGTTCGGTTTTTTTTTTTAATCCACAAATTTCATTGTGTTCGGTTCGGCTCATTAATGTTCGTACCTTTTGTCTGGTAAAAAAAACCAAACATTTTTTACAAAAACAAAATACTCATACGAAAAAAAAAACAAAAATCCAGCAAACAAATTTTACACAAACAAAACATATACACAAGCTGTTCGTGGTGCGGTCGTTGCTTTAATTTCTTGGGTGTGTGAGCCGAACGCTTAATAATGTACTGTTTATTTTCGAACACTGGTTTTAAGTAACTCCTTTAACAGCAAAGCCACCGAAAAGGATTTTTTTCGGCTCGAAATTTTCATAAAGCCAACACAAACTACGATGAGCCTTTCCCACAAGCTATCAAACGACCTACGCCTTCATGTAGGAAGTCGAAACTTCCAAAGGAAGAGTCTTATTAAATTTGGAGTGTACTCCACCAGTACGATACAAAAAGTGCTTGGTTGGAATGGTTAATGTCGAACCCCAAAAACTGTAATGCGATGCTGAATCGTTAAACAATGCAAACGAAACAAAAACGCACAAAGGCAGACATAGAAAGACAGACTGATTGATCTTCAGAAGTAATGACAATGCCCCAGCCAGAGCAGTTTTATGGATAAAAACTTTATTGGATTATAGGAATTTCTCCATTGTTTTTTTTTTAACTTTTTAATTTGTGCATATTTTCTAGCAACGTATAATTTTTGCTCTTTAAAGTCCCGAGTAAATTGTCAAATTAAGCAGGAAGCATTTCGGTTAAATCAGTGAAAATGGGTCTTTACATGATCAAAATGCTTGCTGTCAAATATCCTCTTTCGCATAATCGGTAGCACTTAAACTAACATTTTAATCGTGTAAGTATCCCTTAACAAATGGCTCGACGTAAATGCGAATTCACTCGTATACGTAAATTCGCCTTAAAATCTATGATATTTTTGGTAGGTTTATGGTGCCCTTTGATTTTAACGTAAAGCACACGTACAAGAGCTTGATGTCAAGTATTTTTTAAGTCACACACCTAGGCGAATTCATAAAGGTGAACGCATCAGAGACAGAGAGAGTTATGCTAGCTCTATATTTTTTTGTTTATAGGTATGCATATGCATTCTAAATGTCAAACTCCACACAAAAAAAAAAAAAATTGACAGCCAGCAACACTCTGTATGCATAATAAGCTCCCTTTGCATAGCTTTCTTTTCTGCGGTCACCTGTTTTAATTTGCTTTCGCCAAAAACTTTAAAACCGACTTAAAAAATAATCCGCAAATTAACAAAAATTTTCTAAACCAAACTTTTAGTTGCTTATAAAAATGTTGTATATCTTTCTACTTACATCTTGAATATCTCATTTGATTTGAGCAAAAATTTTGAAATAGTTTCAGTTTTTGTTGGTTCTATAATTTTTTCCGGTTTCTTCCAAGCACTTAAATACTTAAACATTTTTTAAGAATTTGGTTAATTTTAAGTTCAAAAAAAATGATCATGCGAAATATGTAAAACAATTTAAAATTATTGCATAACACCAAAATTAATGAAAATGTGCAAATAATATAAAAGAATTTTAAATTTATTAGAAAAATTGTATTGAAAAAGTCACAGCCGAAAAATACACAAAGTTAATATTTCAATAACACTAAAATCAAAACTACAATAAAGAAAATTTTTTGTCAATAAATAATTCGGCATAGAAGACTTGAAACGGCTCTATAGAGGAATTAATTTAACAATAGAAGTTTTGGGTGTATAAGTTATAAATGGCAAGGTATATTTACACAAGGTAGAATCGTTGGCCCATATGTTTGTCAGCTGTTTACCCCAGTTGGAACCCAAACGTCAAATTTCGTATATATGAGCCAAAATTTGTACATGTGTGCGTTAAATTGTTTTTGTTTTATATAAAGACAATTTTGACAACTCGGTTCTTTTTATAGAGCAGCATGTCTACACTCCCAAATGAGTCTACCTTGTGTTAATGTACCTACCTTGATAAATGAGGCATTTTTAACTAATACAGTAGAATCCCGATAAATCGTCATCGCAAGGGACCGGCCATTTCTTACGAATTATAGGGGGTTTCGATTTAACAGGGTTAAAATAAATTAAATACGAATTAACGGGGGTTTTCAATTTATTTACTAAAACGATAAAAAAAAACATAAAAGACAATTGTTAAAAATAATATATTTTGAAATTATTCATGAACAAACTGATCTTAAGAAAATAAAAACACACACACAAGCAAAACCCCCGCAAAAAAATAGCGGTAAACAAAAAATCATTCTTTTCATCTTTCTGTTGTTTTTAATACGAATTATAAGTGGTAGTTAGCAAACAATTACGATATATAAGATGTAAAGAAGATTTTATTTGAAGAAAAATTACGAATTAGCGAGGGGACCAAAATGTATGGAAATTTTACGAGTTAACGAAATTTTTTCAAGGGACCGACAGTTTATTACGAATTATCGGGAATTACGATTTATCGGGGTGCGAATTATCGGGATTTGACTGTACTAAAATAATAAAACAGAGCATTTTTTTGGGGACATAGGTATTCCGCTTTGGTATTGATTGTCCGGGCTGTATATACTATTTCTGGCTTTAATAACCTTAACAGTGGAAGGTCAATGTACGCGGCATGTGGCTGCGGGCGGCGATCAGCTGTTTAGTAAGTTTCTAGTCTCTTTTGAAAATTTTGTATGGGAGCCCCCTTAAGGAATGAAGCTAGCAGGTTCGTATGTTTAAAGCAAATGTTGAGAATGAAAACTAAAATACAGATGTTAAGCCTTGTTTCTTGCTTTGCTTCCAAACTATTAAACAAGAATTACAAACAGAATTTTTAACTTTCAAACACCCACCAAATGTTTACCAATCCCACTAAAGGATAAAGGAACTTAATTATTGAATTAAAAATAAACCAGTCGTAAATCAATAGCAACTTAATATTTAATGCAGACACAGAAAACCAGAAGTATTTAATATATATTAAACAAAAAAACAACAACAGCAATAAAAAAAACTGCATAAACTGGGTCAATGCCAATAAAAACGGCAGTAGTGTGTATTTAACACGTATTTCAAACTTAACAACGAATACAATCTGTAGTCAGAGAATAAATGCATTTCTATAGTACTAGAAAATAGTACCAAAAACACAACAACAATAAACATAATGTTCTTGTAATTACCACAAATAAATATGGGCAAATCCCAGAAACAGTCCACCAACCAAAAATTTTTCAAATGAATTTTTTTTTATGGAATATAAAACTAGATGTTTAATTTCATTTTTATATTAAAAAATATGTATTTTGATGATCATTAATACAATAATTTTTACCAAATACTACCCCACCCCTGATTTATTAATGTTATACGTGAATTTAGCATTATTTTAGGTGATTTTTGTGCTTAAAATAGCACTTACAGCAGACTCATCAAAATATAAATTTCGTTAAAACAAAAGTTGATATTCATTAGTTAAGAAATTAGTTTAAGAAATGCAATTCATTAAAATATAATTTGTTTTGTTAAAATAAATAAAATATAAAAATAAAATACTGTAGCGTGCGTTATGTAGCGTGCGTCACAAAGGGTTCACGGCTTTTGTGAGAAAATAACAACATTTTTTGGCTGCGAATAAGTGCATTTAGAATTCTCTTATAGTCATCTTTGTTTTAGGAATTAGAATTTGTATTCCTTGTGATGCAAAATTCGCCAAAAATTAAAAAACACACTTCAAACTTTGAAGTTACTTCCACTTTTTGTAGCGTGCGTCACAAAACTTTGTGATAGATTATTTCGCAACAAATACTTGCTAAGAAATTATGATATATGCTATTCGTAAGTACATATTAATGCCACTAAATACTATACATAAGTTGAAGCTATCTCTTTTGAAAGACCAAAAAATGTTTATATATCAATCAGAGAACGCGTACGAATGTAGCGTTCGTCACGCAGGATTAGCCCATATGTAGAAGAAGCATGCTTACGAAGTTAATACCAAACAACTTTTATTGTACATAAAATCGGCTACCTAAATATTTTTGTATGTATGTAGTACGTTCATCGATTCTGTAAATATGTAACAACAACAGCGGTAGCATAAATAAATATTTAATGACGTCATTGATTGTATGTTGTTAAAATGTTAATAACATTTCACCTACATTTCAGTAGCTGCCTACAAGTGTGCTACAGTTTTTAGAAGAAATGAGTAACCGTTAATGCTGTTATTGAATAACTGTTAAACTGAAAAAGCTTTCGTTACTTTCTCACTTTCCTTTTTCAGCAATTTCGTTTCTCCACCCTTTATTTATTACACTCTTTACACTTTGTATATCTGTCAAGGATTCCCGGAGTTTATCTTAATTTTTACATCTGAATTGTTGTTCTCAATTGTGAGCTTTATGTGGCAGTTTGTTTATTTCTGTTTCTGTGTATCCAGTATCTGTAACTGTAGTTTTGTTGCTGTTGTTGTGCATTAAAATGCCATAAAATGTTTTCGTACACATGTTAATGGAACGCCATGAGATAAGAGTTTTTTTTTTTGTACATTAAGGTACCAAATGCTGGTGACATTGATAAGTTTGCATAACATTAATGTTTGGAATTCAGGTGTTTTTTTTGTCGTTTTTGAAAAAATTAAATATTTTGGGAACAAAATTGCAACTTTTGAAAATTTGACTTTATCATTTTGTCAGCTAAAAAAAATAAAATTTTTCAAAACTAGAAATAGTTTTCCTTGAAATGCCTTAAATATTTAACACCAGGGTTAATGAAATTTATTTAAGTACATAATAAGAGAATGTATTATTTAAGAATACTGTGAGGCTCTAAAGTACCTTGGTTTTGAAAGTACTTTTTTAAACAAACTTTAAAGAAACTACATATATATTTTTTAAAAGGTTGTTTTTAAAATGCTTTATTGTTAAAGTTTTTTTTAACATCTTCGAAATATACTTTTTTAAACGTATAGTGTTTATCGCTTATAAGCATTTGAACGAGAAATGCATTTTTAACTCGCTTATATGCTTTATACTTGCTTTATTTCATCAGCATCATAAAAAAAGCTTTTTTACTTGCATCGAAAGTGCATGAATTAGTTTAAAGGTTGATCAAAATTTAGCAAATTTAGTTTTGATTAAATAAGCTGGTTTGTTTGTTTGATACGAAATTATATTATATTATATTGTGATGTATATAAGCAAATGCTTATTGACATACTGTAATTGCACAAGTTTGTTTGCAAAAAAGCGTAAAATGCTTATAACCGGTGTGCAAGTCAAAAGTCAAACATCAATCTTTAAACCAAATTGTATTTAGCCTTTGGTAGATCAAAAATTGCTTTGAATGATAATCTTCTATAATTGATTTACATATGTACACCTCCTTACTTCTGCTTTTTTGTACCTTTTGTCAAGAATTCTTCCTGAAGTCCAAAGTACATTTTTCTGTTTTTCACTTTTTTTTGTCTATCTTTTTTCTTGTTGACCCTTTTCAGCACAACTTGAAGGACAAAAGTAAACAAAAAGCTCGTGCCTTAGCTTTTCAACAATAATTAGTATTGTGGTTATTTCATTGAACTGTTTATGGTTTTTTATCCAAATTTTGATATTTTGATCAGGCTAAAGTTGATTGAATTTAATTTTCATTAAATTATTTTCATGAAGAAAGAATTTTCTACAACATGAAATGAATTAAAATTTATTGATATTTTTCATTCCTGGCTGCTGCGGGAATCGAACCCAGCAGCCGTCAATGGCTCTGAAGAGATTGAGTGATTGCAATTGAAAAATGTAAGAGTAACCTGTCCGTGAAAGCCTGGTTTCGATTCCCTCGGCAGTCAAGAATGAACAATTATTAATAAATTTTAATTAATTTCATGTTGTAAAATTCCTTTCATCATAAAAATAATTTAATGAAAATTAAATTAAATGAGCTTCAGCCTGATTAAATTATCAAAACTTGGATAAAAACCCATAAACAGTTCAATGAAATAACCACAATAGTAATTATTCTTAAGTACCCAGCCAGCAAAATACTCCGACATTAGCTGCGTTCGTTTACCCCAAAAATTTGTACAAATTTGTACTGGATTTTACTGAAATGCGTTCGCGTACACATAAATTTGTAAGATTTTCATATTACTCACCTACTGGATTTTACTGGAAAAGTAAACGAACGCACATAATGTCTGACCTGATTCTTAGAGACTTCGTTCAAATTTCTGTCAGACATTGAACATACTTACTGTCTGGGCGATTTCTGATCGATTTCGAATGAATATATTGGGGAAAATTTATATACAGATATGTCTAACAGAATTCCGACGGAATTCTTACAGGTGTGTCTAACGAGACTTATTTTTTTTTTTTTTTTTTGTGAAAATAATGACAATTGTCATTAAGTTGAAAATAATTTTGATATTATTTTATTGTTTCAAGATAAAAAGATTAAAAAATATGCTTTTTAATATTTTGTAATAAAAGGAATTCTTTCTGGTATCAGTTAAAAAAAACAATAAAACTAGATTTACACGATTGAAATTTTCTTCAAAATGCTTCAAACTCGTGTAAACAGCAAAATTTTGAAGAAATTTGCTCTTCAAAATGCATTTTGAAGAGCAATTTTGAAGAAAATTTCAACCGTGTAAATCTATCTTAAGAATCTCATCAAAATTTTCCACGCCTTTTTAATTAGATTTCTGTCAGATATCTACCAGAAATGTCGGCAAAAAAACTAGAATTTCCCACGACATGTCTGTCAGAATTCGTGTCAACCACTTCATACGTTTTTGGGTCAGAAATCTGACATAATTCTTTTACGATTCCGACTTTTTTATCGACGTTTCTGTTAGATATCTGGAAGACGTCGGACTATTTTGCTTGCTGGGTATTTACTAAACGTGAATACAAATACAAATTTTTGGGAAGTGAGAATAAAAAGTAATATACCCCTTCCATAGTGGTGAAAAACAGTTGGCTTTTTAAATTTAATTTCGAAAAGGGCTCATCGCCATATATATTTAGAATATTTGATATGTGTGTTTTAGTTAGCAATTGAAAAAAAAACTTGCATTCAAAATTTTACCAGTCAGGGGTAAATTTTGAAAATGTGGTCATCTTGTTATAAAAAAACTATTTTTGATTTTGGCGTTATTAAAACAAATTTGAATAGAACCGTTTCAGGTGAAAAAAAAAAATTAAATAATAACACAATTTTTGTTTGTCGTCATTTTGAAAAAGTGTGAATGCAGCTGCTCGAAGGATAAAGATATCCAGATTGCAGATTTCCAAAATTTTTATGATGATATTCTGCAATGGCCAACCGACAAGTATTCACAGGCACATATAGAAAGAAGGAGATTTATATGATAATCTTTATGAAATATTTAAAAATGTACCGAAATGTTCTTATACTATGTTCATACGACGATTTTAACCACTCGTTTCGCTATCTGCAACTAGATTGTCAAACATGCTGTTCATACGATTCATTCTTGTTTCATTTTGACATTTTTTTGTGTTGTTAGTGTGATTTTAATTTAAATAGATAAAAAAAAGTAATTTAAGGTAAAAATATATTATTAAATACTTTTATTAATATTCTTATTTTATAATTATCGCCTTATTTTATTAAACATCAATTTTTATTTAGTTTTTTTTCTTTGTTTTAATTTTTTTTGAGAACTAGTTCAGATAAAATAACGATAATTGTTATCAAAATTGGAGATGAAAGTACATTTTTCCAGTTTCGCAACATGTTTCAAAATGAAACGACCTGTTTCGCTTTTAAAATTTTGTATGGCAAAACATGTTGTCTCAATCATGTTTGGGGCGCGAAACAGAAATGGGAGAGCGAAACACAATTATTGCTGTCCGTGTGAACATGGTATTGTTGTTAGTTTATAATACTTATCAAAATTTTGGAGTTCTTAACTGAATCTTCAAAGCGGTTAATCTAATCTTATAAAGCAAATATCTGTGGCATTTTTCAAAAACATCTTAAGTCAAATTTAAAAAGTTAAAAAAATGTTGTTAATCAAATTTTTAGTTATAAACGAAATTTCTCTTTAATTTTGGTTTATTTTATTATTTGATAGAAATGATTTTTCACCGAGTTTTTTTTTTAAAGAACTTTTTTGCCATTTTATCTCGACTTAAGATATTTTGTCAAAATGCAACAGCTATATATATTTACCCCCTTATTCTTATAAAATATATTAGTTTTATTAAAGGTTAATTAAACAAATTTTCATATAAAACTCGTCTTATAAAAATTGTTATAAGAATGCAATATTGTTTATGAATAAGGCATTAAAAATTGTAGAATTTTTGAATATTTGTGTGTTTCAATAAATTACATTCACTTAAGATACAATTTCGGTTTAAAACCACGAAAAAGGGTCATCTCCGGAAACTGTAGTGACCAGTTTCTTTTTCAAATATTACTTAAAACAATTTTTTGTTTTTACTTTTATAACAATTTTTGGAAAAACTCTGTTTCAAAAAGTCAAATGGCTTAAGAGATATTCAGTTTTATAAGTCTCCTGAACACTTTGTATTTTTGTACCTTAGCCCTTTTCGAAATAAATTATTCAACTATGTATAATGATTTTCATGTTTCGCAGCCTTAAAGAAGGACTGATTTTACGCCTCTTTCATACTTGCAAAGTGTTCCATCCACCCTATGCCCTTTAAACACTAGATTAAAAAATTTTTCTGACCTATAAATTTTACAGAATATCTGTCATTTTTATTTTGGCTACCAAAACCTTCCTCTGAAACCATTTTTGTACTCTGTAACATTAAACGATTTTCACTTACTGGTAACCTATATTTCGCAAAACTTTTTTTTTGCACAATCCATAAACTGTCAATAAATATATGACAACGTAAGTTGAATAACTTTTTGACATTTAGGTTAAGCATAACAACACTATTGACGGCACATTTGTCAAAATCTCGACAAAAAGAAAAAAAAAACTCAAAAAAAAATTTAAATTCTTATTGGTTTTATTAACAAACATTTCTGATTATTGTTTTGTTCGTAGTGACTCCATTCTTTGGTAACAGAAACACACTTTGATACCCTTGATACATGTGTATGACTGTCATACACCCGTGGCTTTGAATTACTTTTTTTCTTTTCGATTTTTTAGTTGGTTTTTTCGATATATATATTTTTTTAATATTATTGGGTGGGTATGTGGCGTTTAGTCAGACTCCTCGTGTTCAAGCTCTCGTTTGTAGGTCTCTTTAATGTGGTTTTTCGTTAATATGACATTGCATGTTGTTGCATGTCTTGGCGAAAATAAATAAAACGAAAACGTTAAAAACATAAACTTAGTTACCAACATACCAGGTTATTGATACATGTTTCCAAAAAAAACAAAAACTCACACACAAACATTTTATGAATTGGAAGCGTATGCAAAACAAAATTTTAAAAACAATAAAAACCGACTTAAAAAACCAAGCCCAACTTTATTTGTTTCTTCGTATGCTGGCTCTGACACTCTGGATGATTTTAATTCTTAATATTTCTTTTCCTTCCAGTCAATACCACCAACATCATCGACAATCACATTTGACCAAAAATATTATTTAGCCAGTTGAAGGTTTAAAAAAATAATAATAAAGCGTTTTCTTAAACAATCCAAATGGTGTTTTAACAATTCTTTTATTTTTTTTTTTTTTTTTTTTTTGTACAAAATTTAGTGGACCAAAAAAATTGTTCATGTGTTCATTTGTATTAATTTTTTTTTTGTTGTTTTTAAAAGGAAAAAAGTATCATGATACTCGCAATATTAATTTTTCAAAAATGTTTTCTTGTATTGTTAAAAAAAAATGGTTTTGCATGTTGAATTTTTAAAACTCATGACATTTGTACACCACAAGCTATTTAAATAAGTTTACTTTTTAACAAAGTATGTACTTTTTTCAAAAAGAACAGGGGGAAATTTAACGAGTACTCAGCTTTATGTACTCTCGAAATACTTTTTATATTCTCATTCGAAAATGTTAAAAACGCACTCATGTGTGTGGACTTCATAGATAAAAAAGTTATAATTCAGCAACAAGAGTCGCATTGTGTGAACGCCGAATAAAGTTCAAAGAAAATAATGTGATAAGTTTATCAATAAGACTTGCATCGTTAGAATTGGGAAAAACCAAAACGCTATTTTAAATGCATTCTAAAATGCAGCCGTGTAGAATTTTACAATAATATCTGTCGCAAAGTGCACCATAAAATTTATCGATGCGTAGACAATAAGCAAACTGAGCATCGTTAAGCTTATTGATTGCAAAGTATTATAATGTTTTAGAACTCAGCTAAAGCCTTAGAATAACTTATTGATATTTTAGATTGTTGTATACACCAAATATATCGACACCTTAAAGACAAAATAACCTAACTGCAGTTTTCAAAAGTTTACACGAGAGGGAAAAAACGTTATAAAACTGGAACTATTTACAATATTAGAACGAAAATTACATTTTTTGATTAAAATGAAACCAGAAATATATAGTGTTTTCACACTGGAGGTTTTAACACAAATTTTGGTTTAAACGATAAAACCAATCATAAAACCTGGTTTTACCATACAAAATAATTTTGTTAAAACCATCTTAAAACCTTTTTTGATTTGGTTTTAAGTAGTTTTTATGAAACACAACCATGTTTTAGTTGTACTAAATTCAGTGCTACCAAGTTAAAAAGATTGAAAACTGCTGTTAATGTGTAATTTCAGCTAGTATTTTTTATCGCAATCGAAACTTTTCGGAATCAGCTTCACATAACCGCATATGAGCTCATTTTTCGATCATAAATTATACTCTTGTTGTGAGAAAATGCTACACTACCGATGTATCACCTAAAAGAATTATTCGTGATGCAATTTTCTGATTCTTTTTTGAGCATTTTAATGGTAGTTTTTATAATCGTAAATTATATACATATGTAGCTTTTAATTATATTTTAAAAAAATCTTTGAATTGTCATGTTTTGAATTTTTTTTCTCTGATAAAAGTGCCCCTCGATTATTTAAACAAATTTTATTTTGAACCAAACCAATGTTATCGGGTTCTCGTAAATGAAATAATAAACCATTCGCACTTTCAATTATTTTCATTAATTGACAGTAATATTTGGGCTTTTTTTAGCTATTCAGCTTTTTTCTATTTTTCTCTTTTAATTTGATAAGAAGAATTAACAAAAATACAAAATATTTGAAATTTTTGATATTTGAAAATGTTAAAAATCATTATTTTGACATAAAGACGATCTTATCGTTACCTAAAACGCAAAATAGCCTATCTAACATTTTAAAAATTTTACAGGAGAAGCAAAAAACTAGTTAAAACGATAAATTGCTTTAAACTGTTTATAATTTAGTGTTCTTCCATTTTTCCTGTAAAACCCACCGTTAGTAAAATTGACAATGGTGCATATTATGCACACGGTTAGTTTGGCGTTTTAGCGTTAATCTTTAATTTTTTTGTATATTGGGTCGTTTGTTTTTTGTTTAGAAAATCGCAAATTTTTGTGGAAAGATTCCAACATTTTCAAATTTTGCGTACATTTGTGTTGATGGAATACATCAGAATCAATGAAAAACACAATGTCTAATTTTTGTTAGTGCGGTCCTTTTGCAATTTAGGTAACGACATATGAACTCTTTCAATCTCTTATCATCTCATCAAATTGGATCTAAGAAGACTCATTTAGGTAATATTAACACAAAATTATCACCCAAATGCTAGCTGGGATGGCGTTCAATAAAAATAAATAAATTTAAAAAAATAAAAAATGTCAAACCGATAAAATATTCTAAAATTAATTTTTTATATAAAATTGTTTGATTTTCCAGCATTCACTTCATTAATTTCTTAAACAAATTTAATTATTTCTACGGGACATAAATTTTATTTTGCACAAAATTATTAGGCAAACTGTGAGTTAAAACCTGATTTAATAAAACTTGTAATGTGAACGCAAAATCAGCTGTTAATAGTTTTAATGTTAAAACCAGGTTTTAACTTTAGGTGTGAAAACACTAATATATCGGTTAAGAAAATTTTGTTTTTCTAAACACAGCTTATGTTATGCTTCTTAGATTATTTGGAATTGTAAAAATCTGAAACCAAATAACCTATCTGCAGTACTAATTAGTATGAATAAATAACAATTTCTTTATACATATGAATATTATATACATTAAATAATAACAGATATAGTTTCTTTTACTGGTTTAAGCAAAAAAAGTACATAATGTTTGTTTAAATTACACTACGCAACAAAATTAAAATTTTATCGTGATTTTTAATAATTTATTTTTTTCTTTTTTTAGTGCGTGACGGTCCTCTAGGTACAAAAACTTTGTCATTTGTAATATTACATGTTCAAAATTTTGCACACATATGCGTTATGATATAGGGAATAAAAATCTATAAAAAACTCAATTTTAAAATTTTTGCAGATAGGTTATTAGGTCTTTAAGATGACGATATATTTATTCTACCGTAAGTTTCACAAATTTCCTATGTGCAGATTTTGCTATGAATATCAAAAATAATCGCTCACCAGTAAACACACAAGCTGTGAGAAAGTTACTTAGTCGGTCGGAAATTTATTGTTAAAGAAGACGTTTTTTAAGTTCTCCTCAGTTAATCGAGGCTGAAGCCCCACAAGGCAGCTTCCTGGGCCCTTTATTATACCTGATTTATACTTCGGGCATGTCAAGAAACAACTACACCCAAACTTCGACATTTGCGGATGATACAGTTTTTCTAAGCGTACACAAAAGCCGTCTTGAAACATTTAGTTACCTACAGAATGATATATTCCAACTAGAAATATGAATAAGTAATGGATGATAAAAGTCAATTAAAATCTATAATCAAATAATACCTCAACATTCGCATGTTAAACATTTAGGTATACATCTAGGTCGGCGTTTAATGTGAAAATGGCATACAGAGGCAAAATTAACTCTAAAAAAAACTCAAAGCAATTCAAATTAATAGGCTTATTAAAAGAAATTCTGCCCTTAAACTCGAATGCAACTTATACTTTACAACTCTAAAGGTGCCTTTATAAAATGAAGCACCTTGAGAAATGTGTTTTAACCTTAGAACTTTATAATTAATAGAACAAAGTACATTTATAGGCTTTTTACACTTGTTCACATTTTACATCTTGGTTGGTGAGAACTTCTCGCATCGAAATTATTTAAAACAAAATATTCCAGCGCTTCTCGAAAAGTGAGAAAAAAATGTGTCTGTAACTCATGTCGATAACTATCGAAAGAGACTACGTCGTTACGTCAGAAATGTCATTATATTCCACTCGAAGCCGATGTGAAATTTCAGGCGTTGAGAACGCTCATCGCACATATCTGTATCACATAATCTGTAAGCTGTAAAAATAAATAACATCACTGTTCTAGTAGAAAATCATGTAAAGTACTTGGGAATTCATATAGATAGACGCTTGACATGGTCTCGTCATATTGAAGCGAAAATAACGGCTATGAAACTTAAAGCAGCTCCTCGGTCGAAACTCAAATTTGTCCTTAGACAAAAAAGTTATCTTATACAGGTCTATTATAAAACAAATATAGACATGTGGCATCCAATTACACTGGTTTACAGCCAAAAAATACCAAGAACGCCACATGCCTAGATAAGATAATTGGGACCTCCTGAACACGAAAAACGCTGTAATTTTTTTTTTTCTAAGTACCGTTTTTGTATGGTCCCACTTAAACCCTTGTGGAGCCCAACCGATCGAGATAAATAGCATATCGTTGGTAAGGTAATTGAATGCCTTTTCAGTCGATATGTTGCAAATTTCTATCTGATAAGAAGTGGCTGAGTTATAGCACCTCAGTTAAAGCACCTTCAAAATTTGCCTATTTTTTGCGTTTTTTTCAAAATTTTTCATTTTTATTTCGTTTTTTTTTTTCTACGTTATAGTTAAGATCTAGAATGTTTTTATTTTTTACCAAATAGTTTATTTAATTACCAAAATTTTAAGCGTTATTTGAAAAAATAAAGTTTTTATTCAGGATTTTGTGGAACTACAATATTTTCATCTTCATTGCTCACACACTATATTCGGCGTAAATTCAAAAAATGTAAATTAAAATGATGAGCGTCTTGAATTTTTGCGTTTTTTTCGGATGGATCTTCGCGAATGAGGAACCAACAATAGTCCGCCATCATTTGTTCATCCCACCAGCCTTTGTAACGTTTCTCGATTTCTTCCATTTCCTGGTAAAATCTTTCACCTTGTTCATCACTTTCGGAGCCCAAGTTCGTGGGGAAAATATCCAAATGACAGCATATCGACTGAAAAGGCATTCAATTACCTTTCCAACGATATGCTATTTTTTCTCGATCGGACTTTTCGGTTGGGCTCCACAAGGGTTTGAGTGGGACCATACACCGAAAAACACAAAAGTACCGTTATCTAAAAAACGGTACTTAGATAAAAAAAATTACAGCGTTTTTCGTGTTTAATTAAAAATTTGTTAAGCAGTGTTATGGGTTACTGCATGAGCATCAAACATCCAGAAGCTACAAAGAAGGCAGTCTGGGATATTACGACAAATCGTCCGCGCCCCATGGTATATACGTAATGACATTATCCACAGAGATCTTAACATCCCTACCATTCAGGAGGAAATTAAAAGGCATTCAGTCAAATACATAGATAAACTAATGGTCCATCCCAACTTTCTCGCTTGGGATCTGCTACAGTTCGAAGGTCACCAGAGGCTAAAAAGAACCGACACTTTGAGCCTAGCAGGCTTTTTTGAAACTTGAATGCAGTTAATAAGCGATTACATTGGTAATAACTAAAAAATAACAATTAGGATTAAGCTTTGAATACATATTGTAGATTTCGACAAGAAAGATTCAATAATAAAAAAAAAAATATTCAAGATGCCATAAATAAATGATTTGAAATCAAATTTAAGAAGCAGTATCAAAATAGAAATATTTACTGGAATTTTAGTTTTGGCAAAAAAAAAAAAAAAATCTATCAGTAGTACGAGTAGTGCCCTTGTACTACATGAAGTACTGGTACACATATACACCAGTTTTTTTATATAAAAACTCTAACCCCGTTAGCACTAGTACTTTTTGTTCTAGTAATTGTACTAGTTGCATTTAGACAATTAACTCTTAACCTTCTGCAGGGTACTTAATGAATATTGTAAAGAAAATGATATCATATAAGTTCATTTGTATATTTATTTAAGTCATAAATATTAGGTATGTAATTTTTAAAAATAAGTAAGTAAACTTTAAAATTAATTATATGTAACTATCTTTGGATGTTATCAAAACAAATACATTTTTGGAAAAATTAATATACGAGTTAAAGCGTTTATACTAAGGCGATTATATCAAAAAGTTCATAAAAATTTCCTGAAAATATAAAGATGTTCATATTTCCACAGAACAACTTCGTAACGTCCTTAATGTTTTCTTTCACCATTATTAAAGCTGATATTGTTAGTATTGTGTCTTAATAAGTTTTAGTTGGCTAAGAATTCTCTCCACACATTCATTCGAAAATGGAAGTGCAAATACTAAACAAACTACTTTTTCAAAAACATTTTGCGTACAGATTAAAAAGATACGAAAAATGTCAGGATTATACATGGTACCTGAAGTTATCAAAAGATACGAAAAATGTATCTTTCGTATCCTAATGGCATCACTGGTATTTACCCAATAAAATTATATCATTTTGCGCAGCACTAATGGTACATTTAAAAATATAAGTGCACAATTATGCGCTACGCAATAAGACATACAGAGATGCAGTTAAGTAATTGAAGGAGTTCTTAACAAGTTTTGTAAGGGAGAACATCAAAATTTACTGTAAACAAATCATTCAGTGTGTAAAGCTGATAGCTACGTTCACCAGTTTTTATATGCGTTGAATAAAGCGCTTCTTGTGTCAAAAATGTATTGCTTCAAAGTGGGAATCGCGATATAAAATTCATGTCTTCCGTAAGCGGTATGGTAAGCAATACTCTTAAATAACTAAAAAAAATTTAACAAATAGAAAATAGGAATTGCTTAAACAAAACAAGCAATTCGTTTTTTATAAGTAACTAAAAATTTATTTTTGGTAGTTAAATTATATAAAATAACTTTCCTTTGTTTTTTACGGAATATGTAGTTAATTTTTTTAAGATAATTTGTATAAAATAACGGAACATTCATTTGTTTTTACGGAATTCGCAGTTGAATTTTCGACAGTAAATATTAAATGAACTTTTTGTTTTATAAAATTAAATTTTCATTTAATTTTACATAAAGAAGAATTTAACTTAATCAACGCACAATATTAACTGCAACTGAAAATCCGCATTAAAGTGCACTTAGCTTTATGAATAAATTATAGAGTCAGTTAAAAATAAATTTGCTTGGAATTTTAAATGTTTATTTATTTAAAAACTAGCTGGCCGTCCCGGTTTCGCTCGGTAGCTGATTACTAATGATCGATGGAGCCGTTTTCTGATTTTAGGTAAATCGAAAAAAGTGGGCGGGGAAATATTTTCTTTCCTTAAAAACCTAAGTTGGACGCTTCCTTAAAAACCTAAGTTGGACCATGGAACATTTAAAAAAAAAAATCGTCCAAATCGGTCAAATAAATAGAAAAAGTGGGCGTAAAAGTAGGCGTGGTAAATTTTTCTTTCGATGGAAACTTAAAATGGATTAACACGAACACTTGAAAAAAAAATTAGTCAAATCGATGGAGCTGTTTTCTGATTTTAGGTAAATCAAAAAAAGTGGGCGGGGCAAAATTTTCTTTTTGTACAAACCTAAGTTGGACCATGGCGATAATTTTAAAGGAAAAATCGTCCAAAACTGTCAAGCCGTTCTCAAGTTATGCGCTTAATAGAAAAAGTGGGCGTAAAAGTAGGCGTGGTAAATTTTTCTTTCTATGAAAACTCTAAATGGATTAATACGACCATTTGAAAGAAAAATTTGTCGATGGAGCCGTTTTCTGATTTTAGGTAATACGAAAAAAGTGGGCGTAAAAGTGGGCGGGGCAAAAATCTTTACGTATAAACCTAAGTTGGCGATCATTTTAAAGAAAAAATCGTCCAAATCGGTCAAGCCGTTCTCAAGTTATGCGATCAGCAACAGACATTTCATTTTTATTATATAGATTACTGAACGGAATATGTACTTCTTAAATAAACTGCAGTCCTTTACTGTAATAATATTGTGAGTGTAGGAAAAAGTACAAAAGAGCAGGACAGGAGTGTCATGTATTTAGTTCTGTATGAACCAAACACGTGAAAACAACTATTTTTATGATGAAAGATAAAAGATGTTACAAATGAAAACTATTTTTTACGATGTGCTCAAGTGCAAAAAGGCTATAAAAAGTTCCATAAAAAGAGGTACCATTTTAATTAGAACTTTTTTTTGAACCAAACCATTCTTCTTCACTCGTAGTATTTATCGATCTTTAAGTATTTAAATCAATAATTGCTTGTTTTTTTCTTCTTTTTTAATATCGTACACTGTGCGGCATGTACATATGTATTTATTTGCATCATGGTATATTTTGACATTTATTACTTTTTTAAAACAGTTTCATTCTTTTTAGGTATTTTTCAAAAAAAAATAAAACAAATCATTTTAGTAGGAGTTTGAATCGTTTGTCTATTTGTTTTATACTTATTATGCATGTAGCAGTTTTAAATTTTCACAGTTTTTCATTAAAACTCCTAATAAACATATTGTGCAAATTGTTGTTTGTTGTTTTAATGGTTTATACTTTGGTTTTAATAGTGTATCTGTATCTGTGTGTTTTTGTTTATTTGTTTAATTTTTTGGCTATATGTCATATTTTTTTATTATTTATTAACTACTTTTGTTTCTGGGTTCAAAAGTTGCGTGTTCCATGCTAATTTTATGGATTTTAATAGACTCTATTTTGTGTTTGTGTGACACCTGCAAGGGATATGTTTTTCCAATTTATACCATTTTTATCATTTTGTTTTTGTAGTTGGTTTTGGATATTTTTGGCAAACATGATAGAAATCGTTAGTAGGTTTAATAAATGATATCTGTGCAGAATATTATGAGCATTTGTAGTTTATATAATTGTCTTTTTTTACTCTTTTGTCCCCCACCCATAAAATGACAACCAAACTTGATTTGTCATATCGGTTTTGTTCAGTGTTGCCGACATCTTAAACTGGCTAAAGTTTAAGCAAAAAATATTGCAAAAAGTTGCTAAACAGAATAAAACTATATCTTGTTTAAAGTAAAATTGTAAACAAAAGAAACATTGCTTCATACTTATAACAAGAACTTGGGAACAAGAAAAAAGATATATGAATCAGATTCATAAGCCATAGGAAGACATGAGCTTTGCAAGGTCGATTAGAGTAACTTCGCTGATGATATCTGCTTACGAACGCACTTATTCACTAATATGCTGGTAAAATTATCAATAGTGAATGAAACCGCCTTAGCAGTTGGTCTTAAGACAAATATTGGTAAAACGAAGACAATGAATATTAACGTGAGGAACGATTAAACACTTTACATACAAAATCAACAGCTTGAAAATGTAGAATCTTTATGCTACATGGAGATTATTTTCGATTTAAGCCTTCTGGTACTCGTCCTACATATCAACACGGAAAAAGCCAAGCCGACGTAAGTATGTAAAATCATATCTTATTATATGATTGTGAGAAGTGGAATTCTGCAACAAAGGATATTTATTTCATTCAAGTATTAATTAACAAATGCCTTAGACCCTCAACAGTATCCAACACTCTTTTATGGCCGGAAACAAATCAGCAAAATATCGAACTTTAAATCCGTCTACGTAAATGGCATCATCAGACAATATTGCAAAAGAAGCTGTAGATTGGAATCCGTAAGGAAGTCGGCGCATTGGACGACCATCACACACCTGGAAACGCCAATTTATAATTTAAATATCCAAACAACACCTAAATTTAAATTAAATGATACACCGAGCAAATGATCAATAATATAAGAATCGACTTGTTGCGGCTTAAGGCTCCTTGCAGGAATAAAAGGAACAAATATATATATTAAGGGAGTTTATTTAGCTGCATGAGAACTTGCAGCCTGTTCATCGATTTCGAACGTTAATATTCACATAGAACATCACATTTAAAACAAAAATAAATTTTAGAATTGTGTTCTAGTAGATGATGTCATGGTATTATGTTTTTAATATGACTTCCGACATAGGCCGCCGCGGCTACGAGTTGCATGGCCTATTCTATCAAATCCAATTTTGTACTACTTTTTCCAATAAATCTGGCCATTTGGCGTTAATGGTGGCTTGAATATTGGCTTCCTATGCTTCAAGAGTTGCTGGTTTTTTAAGTCTACGAACAGCAAATATACGGGAGAGTGCATCTTCACTACTTGTTCAAAAATTTTCCTTAGTGTTAATAATGATATATTTCCCCGAAAACCGAATTGATCAGAGTGGGTTTCCCCTGGTGGTGTATGGATCATATTAACGATACTTCAACTTTTGGCAAAATTGGCAGACCTCAAGAGATCTTAACGGCTGACCAGAGCTGCTATCTCGTACCACGGGAGTCATTTGACCCCGGTTGCACTCCACTGGACTGACTATTGGTTGCAGCCTCCGTTAGTATGCTTCTGGCGGGTAATGCTTTCTGTCCTTCATGAAGAGTGTCCTTGCGAAGTTTCGTTCTTCCGCTGGTTGTGGCTTACTAACCAAAGTCACGGAAAGGGATACCCTGGAAATACCACCAAAGGGCTGATTTTACACCACTTGTGGGAGAGTTTGGCACGAGGCGGGACTATTCCTAGGTGCTGTTGCTACTCAACATTTAGCGTTCTTCCAAATGCAGCGGAGGCTAGATAGCTCCAAAACAAGGGACGAGTGTATAATCGTGCCGGATTATTTTGTCGAATGGTTAACTGAGTATTCTGGCTTCTCTCACATCCTTGTAAATCTTTTCCATAACTGTCAACCGGGGTAATCATTCTCTCCAAGATAATTTTCATGATTGAGTTAAAAGGTAATCTTATAATAAGATTTTGTTTGTCGTGCTTAATTCCCAATTTGTATGCTTGATAAATACACTGGGGGGGTACGCTATGCGCATTTCACTGGTTGCTTAGGCCAGATCATCAGAAACATTTTACTAGAAAATTTTAGAAAAGCCAAAGATATTAGAAAATAAGACTGCAGAGTGAATGAGAATTGCAAACACTCAAAAAGTCCTATTTGCAACGATATCAAAGCTTGAACCAAACACCAACAATAAACAGCTATAGTAATATTTAAAATTTTTGTAGGTTACATTGCTATATTTAATATTAAACAAGTGATGACACATAATATTGCATTCAATTTTTTTTACCGAATTTTATCCTGCAGAAAACACTGTTCCATATCAATGATTGTAAAACAAATGCATCTTTTTTGTTTCTAATGATTAATTTTTTAAATAAAATTGCAATTTTTCTTCATATTTAAAATCGTGAAGTAAATAGAAGATTTATTTTTTTAATTTATTTGTTTTAAGATTTTAAAATATTTGTGTTTTTTTTAAAAACAAGAAACTAATCAAGAGAAAACATTTCAAAGCCATTGTCGTCTGACGGAAAAAAAAACATTGTTCACGATTTTTCGGATAGATTCCTAGCAAAAACCAAATAAAGTGAGCAATTTCAAAACAAAAGCTTAAAATATTTAAAATACACTAAAATAAAACATTGAAGCCTAATTTGGCTAATTAACAATTAAAACTTAAAAAAAAAAAATAATTACAACTCATTAAACAGGAAACAACAAAAAAAATTGCACAACAAAGACTGCAGTATTTTCTAAACAAAAAATTTCGTTGTGATTTCATTGTTTTTTGTTAAATGTTTTCTTTATTGAAGTTTTACTACTTTTTACATCAATCGTGCGTATTTCTCCCCAAATATGTTTTCGGTAAATTTTTGTTTTCAATCGGCACTTCATAAAATGACATTAAACATTAACGAAATAATAAAACTCGTTTCTATTGAATTTTCTAATGAATATTAATTTTTTTGTTGTTGTCTTTGTTATCAATGAAATAAACGCCCACTGTAGCTGTGTGTTGTTTTTTTTTTATTAGACTTTGAAAATTAAAATCTACATTTCTTCACAATGAAAATAAATGAATTTTAATTTTTCACGCTCATTATGTGACAATTAAAACGGACATGATTGGTTTTTTTTTTTTTTTTGATGGAAAAAGATATTAAATATCATTAAAAAAAGGCAAGTAAAAACTAATTTTATTCATAGCCCCTATAACTGAATGAGTGTAACTAATTATATTTGTAGCAGGGACCGTAACAGTTATTCCTTTTTTCATAAAAGTCAGATGAAAACAGTTATTTTTTGATTTTTATTTTTTTTTGAACAAAAATAACTGTTATTTATTGATTTTGATTTTTTCGAGCCAAAATAACAGTTTTTTTTTTGATTTTTAATTTTTTGAACAAAAATAACAGTTAATTTTTGATTTTTATTTTTTTGAGCAAAAATAAAAGTTATTCTTTAAAGAAATGTACGTGTAATAATAATTTAGTTGACTTTAAATATTTATTTTAATATGCATAAGAACTTCCAATGATGATTAAACATTAAAATTGACATTTAAAGTCAACTAAATTATTATTACACGTACATTTCTTTAAAGAACAACTTTTATTTTTGCTCAAAAAAATAAAAATCAAAAAATAACTGTTATTTTAGTTCAAAAAATTAAAAATCAAAGAATAACTGTTATTTTTGATCCAAAAAATAAAAATAAAAAAATAACAGTTATTTTTGTTCAAAAAAATAAAAATCAAAGAATAACTCTTAATTTTTATCGAAAAAATAAAAATCAAAATTTTTCAAATCAATATATTTTATCATAGACAAGTTCATAAGGATAAATATGGTATACTTGAATCAGTTTTTCCACATTTACTTCTATATGCTTTTTTTGTTTTAAAATTCGAATATAATTGTTATTTTCGGTCCCTGATTTGTAGGTTTGTAATGAAATAATTATTTTGAAATCACTTTATGAACATACATACATATGTTAATGCATACATAAACAGCGGTAAAAGGAATGGGTAAAGAGCCCTAGCAGAAGGCCTTATTTATTAGTTGCAAGCACTCCATGCCTCATTTCATAACTTTAATTTTTTTTACACAGGTTGTCATTGGGAGCAAGCCCCTCCACACTTCCGTCCTCTTACACGGATTCTTAAATGTTTTCAGTTGAAGGACTTTTAGAAGGGAATATGAAGAATGTTGCAGTCGACTACAAAATACGCTAACGTGTTAAAATGCATTAAAAGGAGAACAGCAAATTTGTCAAAATTTAAATAATTAATAAATTTTAGTAATGTAATGTAATGTAATTAAATTTAAAGTCCTTTCACAGCTGATACGTTAATATTATCTGGTTCATCCGCAAAGCAACGTGAAGTGACGTTTACGTAAAAGTAACTACTTATACTTAAGCTTGGTAAGGAAAACAGCACAGCTGATCCGCAAGGTATTTGATTATGTAAGAGTAACTACACCAAAAAAAAAAAATAGAGAAACTTCTTCCCTGACCAGTGTTGCCACTTTGTAGGCAATTAACAGAATTTGGTGTTATTTTTACTCTCGTGTGTAATTTCTTTGCGGTGTAGATCAGGTGTAATTTAAAATTTTTTTCATTTAAAACAAATAATATAAGAATTTGATTTTAGTGCTAGAATTTGTACCATTTAAGATTTTGATGATTTAAAAAATATACTGTACACCTCAACTAAAGTAACGGCTTATTTAAAAAAAAAAAAAGATTTCCTTAGTTTATCAAGTAAAATATTGATTGGCGCCATATAGCTATATAGAACCCAAAGTTTATTGGAAAAAGAAGGTTTTTATACTAAAAAGAAACCCTAGAGGAAAATACGTTTCCAATATTACAAAAAGTAATGAATTTTATATTTCAATTGCTTTAGTTGAGAAATATTTAGCACCTCAAAACCTTTGTTATACTTATTTGAGAAACAGACTGTCATCTGAAACCATAACAGGATATTTTTTACTGAACAAAGTATACAAAGAAAAATTTTGCACCTTTCCTAGATATATGGAAGTAAAATTTATTTTTTTAAGTTTTTATTAATTTATATGAAGTTTTTTTTTATAATTTTTGTTAAATTATTTTGAATTATATACATAAATATAAATAGTTTGACCTTATTTAAGTGAAACGGGTATTATGAGTCTGTGCTCATGTGTGCATTATATATCGGGTGATTTTTAAGCTATTATCTCTTTGGCAACACTGGTTTAAACAGCTGACGCACGTTTCGTGTTTTGTTTCACTGTCAAACATCTTCAGTTTGGTCTATAATTTAACCATGAATCGTCTTAAAAACGAACAACGCTTGCAAGTTATTGAATTTTATTATCAAAATGCGTGCTCTGTTAAGAAAGTTCATCGCGCGCTTCTTCCATTTTATGGTCAGTTTAATCGACCCACTGAAGCGGCTATTCCGGCTATTGTGACTAAATTTCGCACTAAATTTTCATTGTTGGACATTAAACCACCAACACGCTTACGAAGAGTGCGAAGTGAAGAAAATATCGCAGCTGTATCGGCCAGTGTTAATGATGACCATCAATTATCGATTCGTCGCCGTTCGCAGCAATTAGGCCTCTGTTACTCAACAACGTGGAAAATTTTGCGGAAGGATTTAGGTGTGAAGCCTTTCAAAATACAGCTCGTGCAAGAATTGAAGCCGAACGACCTACCGCAACGTAGAATTTTTGGTGAATGGGCTCTTGGAAAGTTGGCCGAAGATCCACTTTTTTATCGAAAAATTGTGTTCAGCGACGAAGCTTATTTTTGGCTCAATTTGTACGTTAATAAGCAGAATTGTCGATTTTGGACTGAAGATCAGCCAGAAGCATTGCAAGAGCTACCAATGCATCCAGAAAATCTCACAGTTTGGTGCGGTTTATGGGTTGGTGGCATCATTGGACCATACTTCTTCAAAGATGATGCGAATCGTAACGTAACTGTGAATGGTGAGCGCTACCGTGAGATGATATCCAACTTTTTTTTGCCCGAAATGCAAGAGCTTGACTTGCATGACACGTGGTTTCAACAAGACGGTGCCACATGCCACACAGCACGCTTAACAATGGACTTATTGAGAGGCGAGTTCGGTGAACATTTTATTTCACGTTCGGGACCGGTCAATTGGCCGCCTAGATCGTGCGATTTTACGCCTTTAGACTATTTTTTGTGGGGCTATGTTAAAGCTCATGTCTATACACACATGCCCGCTTCAATTGACGCATTGGAAGACAACATTGAAGCATTTATTCATGAGATACCGGCCGAAATGTTGGAAAGAGTATGCCAAAATTGGACTAAGCGGATGGACCATTTTAGGCGCAGTCACGGTCAACATTTGCATGAAATAATCTTTAAGCATTAAATTATATGGACCGTACTATCGATTCAAATAAAGATTTCATGCATTTTTCTAAATTGTATGTGTTTTTTTTTTAACTTTCCTATAGCTCTTAAAAAATCACCCATTACAAATATTTGTTGTAGTATACCGATCGACTTAGAAGCAGTATCTGAGTCGTACATGCTGCTGGCTGGTTGTCTGTCCATGTAGACCTTCTGCGCAAAGTACAGGTCGCAATTCTTAAGATAATTTAATGAAATGTGGTTCATAAGTCTCTTTTTGAAAATTTTGAGAATCGGTTCATAATTTCAAATACGAATTTTTTTCCAAATAGACTCTTTGTGCCCATAACCCATCTAATTCGGGCATGTTCTACAAATCAAAATGAAGTGGAATTGAAATCGAACGAGATTTTGATTTCAATTATTGACAAGATGACTGTAGTTTTTCTTGTTTTGTAGAACTGTTCTTGTAAATATAATTGTAACTCAAAGTATGAAGTATAGAAAGAGGAATATTTTTATGAACTTTCTTTACAGGCTGGTTTTCAAAATTTGCTCGGTTTTAAATACACTTCATTTCGATTTACAGAACAAACCCGATTATGTTGGTATTTGGACAAAATTTGGCCCAAATATTGTTTATTTCAACCTAAATTATCTTACGTAATTTTATTTGGAATCAGTCCATATTTGGCAATGGCTCCCATACAAATATCACTCACGAAAATAGCTTGTAATGCTATAGTTGCTTTACAAATATTGGTATGTTTTGATAAAAAATAGCTACTATGTCATTTAAATATGTTGTGATTGTAGGTAAAGCATTGTACGTATGTCATATATAAACCCCCTTGCTCCCTTTAATCACTTTAAGACGAAAAAATCTCAAATAGATGTATTTACCCAGATAATATTCGACGTTAATAAATCTTATATTATTAGTCTAAAGTTAAGTCTCTTAACCTTATAACATAATTTTGTTTAAATAGATCCACAATTGCTTATGGAAGCTAACAACGGAACACTCTTAAAAATTGTCTGTAAATACTGTGGTGCAGGGTATCAAATGTTCGGAATTTAATACTTTCTCATTTGTTCTTTTTTGTAAAAGTTTTTTTTTATAATTAAACGTTAATTAATTATCATGTGTAATTTTATTAAAATTGGGTAATTTTGCTTCATATCATTGCTGGTGGCAACACTGTCCCCTACCCAAGGAGGGAGCAACGAATGTCGCTAAGAAAAAAAATTAAAACTGAACAACTTTGTTTCTCCCTTCTTAAAGAAGGGAATAGCAAATGTGTAATAAATATTTCAGAAGGTCTTTTTAACAGAAATTCATTCTTTTTAGAAGGCATATTTCTGAAGGCAGGATATCATAAAAAACGAATCTTTTAGAAAAAAGCCCTGCCACTTGCGGTACTTTCAACATTTACTTCTGGGTAAGTATTAGGGTATTCATTCGGTTAACCGTTAATCGGTTAACCGATTAACTACTACCCGATTAACTGATCGGATAATTTAAAATTGGCAATTTTCGATTAACGGGTAAATCAGTTAATTTCAGTAGATTAACCGATTAACCGATGTATCAATTTTTTTTAGTTATTTGTAGTATTATAAAATATTATTTGTGTTTTTAATGATTTGTTTCGTCTCATATATAAAAGGCATATGATTGGAAAATATTTTTTCCTACACGCAGAGAAAAAATATGGTTGGGCATGGTTACGGCAACAACACTATGTTTAATGTAACAATATATTGTTGTCGTACACAAATAATTGTTATTTTTATTTAATATCAACAATATTATAGTTACTGTAAAAATATCAATGTTTATCGCAATTATGAATTTGAGTATTGTTGACCGAAAAATAATTATTTTTCTAACAACTTAATTATGATAACTTTCTATACATATTATATTTCTCACAACCATATCATGATATTTAATAGCCATAACATGATAACTTTCTATACATTTATCATATTATGTTAAAGATGCAATCAAACTATTTTTACTCTAATCATATTATGTTAGCGCCATTTGTAAAATAATTTTGAAGAAGTTGTGTCGTTTTTTTTATTTGTGAGCGGTTAAACAATTAAAAGATAAAATTCCATAAAAAAATAAGTTTTAAGAAATTAAAAAATTAAAATATTAGCGGAGTTCATTCAAGTATTAGTGATGTAATAGTGCAAATGCAAAATATCATAGTTTTTTTTAAAATCCAACAACAAAACACACAGAGATTTCGTTATATTTTATAAAAGTGCTACGATATTTATGTGGTTTTCATGGGCAACCGCGTATGTCTTAAAACAAATTGTTCAGGAAAGCCGAAAACCCATTCTAGATCAAACTATGGGCTAGGTATTGCACATTTTAAACTTTGTCATTACGTTACAAAACGGAATTGATCCATCTTTTTTCAAAAAAATATAAAGAGCGTTCAAAATTAGGCAATATGGCATCAACATCTAAAAATCAAAAAAATGGACACTCGCGGTTGCCCATGAAAACCACAGATTTTTCATTTGCTCTTTTGCAAGCCTTATATTGAACTCCGCTATTTGATTAACATTAAGAAAAATTGTAAAAAGCCACAAAATAAAAAATTGATTCAAAAATATTTAAATTTATTTTGTATTTTTATGACAGCTATGAAAGGTGCTGTATCATAATATGATTGCTTCTAAATTTATTATGATTACCATGATGATAATATGATTACTTCTTAGCTTATTATGATTAACATGACAATAATATAATTAATTTATTAGCTTATTATGATTAACATGACAATAATTTGATTACTTCTTAACTTAGTATGGTTAACAGAATATTAATATGATTAAGGGAAAAATATTATTATGACATATTACGAGTATATTGAGTCATAATATGTTTCAATAATAATCTTAATATGGTGACTACAATCATAATTCTTATCATAATATGTTTCTCTTAGAATATGTTTACCACAACCATGTTTTTTCTTTGCGTGTACAATATATTTCCTTCGAGCAATCCATTCTTAAAATACAGTACAAACACAGAAACTAGGGGTTCGGAAATACATTTTTTGCAGAATGTTCTGTGCTGAGCTTTGCCAGGTTGAGTCAGATGATGACCTGACAAAAGAAGAAACTCACGATTGTAACACAAACAATTTTTAACAAAATTAGCCAAAATAATGGCATAATGGAAGATTTTATCTACGCATATTCTGCGCATCTACGTCACATCAGCGTATAATCACAGCTAAAATATAGAAATACAAGCAAATAAACATGTGCATAATATGCTTAAGTGACGTCATGTTAAACAGTTGAATTTTGTAAACATGTGCAATGCGTAATCTTGTTTTTATCATTCTTGAATCTGTGTTATGGGTTGCTTCCGATTTCTAAAACATTTACGATAATTGAAAGAATTTTTTTCGAGTCAAGTTCTATCAAAACTAAAGAAAAGAATCGCTATAATCCTAAGCATTTAAACCAAAGTATTTTTCCAAAAGATTATTTTATAAGATCTTAAACTATTGAAATAATTAATAAAAAAAATCTCATAGTTAATTTTTTAATAAATACATAAAAATAATTTGTATAAATTATGAAATCTGTTTTTCATATTTATGAATTAGTTTTTTGTTTGCTCGTTTTAGTTCAAGAATTGTTTTGTTCGTTATGTTATTATTTTTTTTTACTAATAGACTCCAATAATAAATAACTTTTGCATTTTTATTAATTGAAATTACTTCATTTATAACAAAACTTTATTAATCGGTTTACCGATCAATAACAAAATTAACCGATTAGTAACCGATTAAACCAAAACCTCGGTTAATTAATCGAACGATTAACCGATTAAAGCAAAAGCCCGATTAAATGAATACCCTAGTAAGTATAAATGTTCATATGTTTTTATGTCAATAAACGAACTCATTTCCAGAGCCAGTTAATTAAATATGTTTTGCAGCTCTTTGTTCCAAAATCAAAAGTTGTTCGCTAAAACTCTTTTATTGCAAAGAAGCAAAAAGAGATTGTTCTAGTTCTTTTCTAGTTCATTTATAGTTTAAGGCTTATTCAGTTCTTGTGCAGCTTAGTTCTAGTTTAGTTCTAGTTCAGATCTAGGTCAGTCCTAGTTCAGTTCTAGTTCATTTCTAGTTCAATTATAGTTCAGTTCTATCAAAAAAGACATTTAATTAATATTTCAGTACAAAAGTCGAAAAAGTATTGAGATAATTCGGTTTAGAAGATTTTCTTTCTTACTTTTTGCTGAGTTTTTTTTTAATCTGTCAATTTTTCACATTTTAACAATCCACCTTAACTAGTTTGCTAGTCGCATTAAACAACAGACAACCACCATATGACATAATTAAAAACAAAAAGTTTATGTTATATTGTAAATACAAAAACAACAATTTCATATCTACTTCTTTTATTTATCTTTTAATAAAAACTCGTTTTATATTCTTAAATCAAAAGCTATTTAATAAATTTTTTTTTTTTGAAATCCAAATGTAAAAAATAACAAAACCACTTTATTTTTAATTAGTGCATAATTTCTTTTCAACTGCACGTAGTCTGTAACAGGGTTGAATAAGTGCAGCAATGAAAATAGTACTTTTTGTGTTCGAAGGGTACTTAACACTATTATAGTTATATGTATGTAGGTAGCGCAGAATGCGCAATATGGCTTACAACTTTTTTATTTATGCGATTATTATTATTATTATTATTATTTTTTTTTTTTTTTCAAAACAGTATATTATTGGCGAATTTTTCTTCTCTCTTATTTCTTCCCAAAGTATTTCATATATTTTCATTTCATTTTTCGAACAAAAATGTAACTAAGTTTTTTTAAAAAGTTGAGTCTACTTCTACTTCAGGAACAATTTGTAAGAAATTGAAAATGACGTTTATAATAATTTATTTAGTTTTGAAATAAAATGTTAACAAAATGTTTTAAAAAATAATAACAAATACATAATATTGTTGTCGGAAAAACTTGCAAACGGTTTCTTAATGCAAAACGTGTGAGTTTGTGAAATAAATTGTTGCTTTTTTTTGAACACCAGTGAAAATGTTGCTGCCTGTTGAGAACAAGGCTTAATTCCCCAAGTCTTTTTCACAAAATGTTAAAAAAAACAAAGAAGAAATAATAATTAAAAAAGATATAAAGAATTGAAACCATATAGCTCATTCTACGCCACCCTGTACTTTGTATTAATTTTTTTTTTATTTGCTTCAAAATAAAAGTTTTTGGCGAACTATTTAAGTATCACACAACCTTCGTGTAGGAAGGCGAGAGCTTCCAGAATCCTCTCCAGAGTATTTTGGTCTCCACCAGTAAACGTCTGAGTTATTTCCTTGGTACTCCACCAGTAAAACGTCTGAGTTATATATGGTTCTCCAACAGTCACGTTGAGTTATTTTTGGTTCTCCACCAGACAACACATTAAAACATTGAGGTTAAAAACGATTGCATATAGTTAATGTAGAAAACGCCAAAACTGTAACTCGGTAAATTATACGAAGCAGAACCACTAACCAATGAGGGGTGACAAGGCAAAACGCACGAAAAGCAGTCGAACAAGAACGACCTGTTTATCCTTAAGAAATAATGACAAAAAGCGCAAGCTGCTTCTCCACTCAGAGCAGTTTTACGAGTGTGTACTTTGTATTAAGACAAGTCAAAACTTCAAGTAAAATGTGAAACACTCAATTCTCATTTTTTTCCCCTATTTTTAAATCATGTCTTTTTTTGTTTGATAGCGAGCGGGGTAGAGAAGCAAGCAGGGTAGAAAAAAACATTAATCGTTTTGTCTGTGTTTCTTTTTTGAAATTTCTCTTTGCACTTATGCACAAGTGCTTATTAAAATATAGAGAAAATAAAAAAATTTAATTAAAAAATATTCAATACATATCAAAATTATGTGAAATAACGATTTTTTAAATATTTTTAATCGAATAAGGTAGTAAGAAATTAAGAAAAAGTCAACTCTGACTGTAAAAAAAGAAACATGGTGAAAATGTAACAAGTTTTTGGAAGTTTCTTTAAAAAAGAAATACAAAAAAGACAGGTCTTTGAAATCATCGTATAAATTGTGTGTTTCAATCGTTTTTGAAATTTTTCTAAGCAAAAATACTTTTTATTTGATCAGGGTTTCATAACCCAAATAAAATGAATATTTCATGTGTGAAATTGTGAACGCAAACAAAATTTATTCAATTTTTATCTTACAACGTATTATGAAATACGTAAAACTTGTATGATAGTGTAAAGTACCCTTAAGTAAACACAATTTTATAAAAATTGTATATATAGGAAAATATGTGAGACGCTTTCGGAATAAAATGCCACTAGGTGGCGTTAATTTAAAAATAACTCAAACAAAAATCGCGGATTTTAAAGTATTGATATTTTTGAAAAAGTTTGATCATTTGGACGTAGGGGTTAATAGTCCTTAAGCAATAATAGAAAGAATTTCTTCATATGTCTTAACTGTTGTTGCAATAGATTACCCTGTAATAGTAGTAGTATACACGTGAAGGCCATGTACACCGCGACCCAAAGGATCTTTTGTGCAGCCCATATGTCTCACCATGTCAGGTTCAGGCTGCGTATAAAGCCCATTACCCTGCTCGGAGGGAGATCAAAGATAACAGTCGGGCCCACTGTGTGCCCCCCGAAAAATTTCTGTCTAGAAGTCCCCAAGGCGGGACAGCAGCAGAGCAGATGTTCCGACGTTTCATCATCCATCCCACAGAATCTGCACATTTTTGGTAGATGAATTACCCAACTTAAACTGGTGGTACCTGAAACCACAGTGCCCCGTGTATAGGCCAACAAGCAGTCTAAGTTCCGCCACCAGGATTGGTCCGCCCATTGGTCCCTGTCAGGTATAAGGACATTAAAATTCCTATATAATGCCAAAGTAGGCAGCATATGATCACTCACCATAATAGATGGATCATTCCTAATGATTTCCAGGATCCGCATGTGACCCACCAAGTCCCCTGCAATGCGCGGCATCCTGCTAGCACCCCTGCAGGCTTCCTCCCTTATAGAAATGTGCAATGGAGGAATGTGCAGGATAGCCCCCAAAGCCAGAGTGGGACAGGTTCTCATGGCACCCGTGATCGATACACAGATCAGGCGGTAGACCCTATCAAGTATCACTCTAGCCCTGACCTGTTCGGTCTTTGTCCACCACACCAGGGCGGCATAGCACAATATTGGTCTAATAATAGCAACAAAAGACCAGTGGATCATTCTGGGTTTCAGCCTCCATGTCTTTCCGAAGAGTCTTTGACAGGCATATATTGCCCTTGACGCTCTTCTAGTGACATGGACCAACTGAGCGTTCCAGTTGAGGGATTTGTCCAGAATGATCCCCAGGTATTTCACCTCATTAGAGAATCCGATAACCGCTCCGTTAAGGGTCGGTTCTTTCAGTCTCAAAATTCTACGTTTGGTGAATGGTACCAGAGTAGTTTTTGCGGGATTAATGTTAAGTCCCCTCTTCCTGCACCAGCCAAGTGTTAAGTCCAGGGCCCGCTGCATCGCCCCCGAAATCGTCGCATCATCAAAACCGGTCACAGTTATAACCAGATCGTCAGCATAGCCATAAGTACGCAAGCCCAGGTTATTAAGGTTTTCCAATAGCTCGTCGATAACCAAGGTCCACAATAGAGGCGATAGAACGCCACCCTGTGGGCAACCTTTGGTTGCTTCAATGGTCATCGACGAACCACCCAGATCTACCCTAATCACCCTAGATGCTAGCATCTCCTTTATCCAATTCCTTATGAGAACTGGAATACCTTTCCTCGTTAGAGCAAAGTCAATTGCATCATAGGAAGTGTTGTCGAAGGCTCCCTGAATGTCGACGAACGCACACAGAGCTATTTGCCTTGCCCCAAGTGCCTTCTCAATCGTACCCACAACGTGATGAATAGCGGTCACCGTAGACCTGCCCGATTGATAGGCAAACTGAAAGCGATGTATCGGGTTAACCGATAGGTATTCATCCCTTATGAATCTATCCATTAGTTTTTCCATGGTCTTCAGGAAAAACGAACTGAGGCTTATTGGTCTGTAGGACTTGGGCAGTTGTTCGGACTTGCCCCCCACCTTGGGTATAAAGACCACTTTAACCTCTCTCCATGGTTCTGGTACGTGGCATGCCAGTAAACTGGATCTGAAGATCCTAGTCAATTGGGAATTGATAGCACTACCTCCCTGCTGGAGGCAGCATGGAAGGATACCATCCGGTTCCGGTGATTTGAATGGACTGAATTTGGATATAGCCCATGCCACTCGTTTCGCATCAAAGATTCTACCCGCCAACCTGATGTTCCTTTTGGACGCCGAGGGCGACCATGTGGACACTCTTGGTGACGAGAAAGGCCGAGAATCTGGAAAGTGGGTCACTAGTAGGAGCTCACAGGTCTCCTTTGGCGACTCAGTAAACGTACCATCTGGCCGCTTAAGTGTGCTAAGACCATTAGTGTGGTCCTGCGAAAGCGCCTTTTGCAGCCTGAGTGATTCAGGAAGATTGTCAATCCTGCCGCAATATTCACGCCAGGCTGACCTCTTGGACTTCCTGATTTCCCTATTATATTTAGTGAGCGCAGCTCTATAGATGCTCCACGCGCCAGTTTCCTTAGCTTTGTTGAATAAACGTCTGGCCTCAGCCCTCAGACTCTCCAGATGTTCATTCCACCACGGAACATCCCTTTTAGGCCGGCGGATCCGGAGCCGGCAGCTCCCTTCGAAGGCCTCCCGGATATTCGTACAAAGTGTATTGGATTCAAAATCAATGTCTCTTGGGCTTGTAATCAACCCCCCCGACAAGTTCTCAGTAAGAGCCAGATGATGGCGAAAAATGTCCCAGTTCGCGTTGCTAGGGTTGCGATACGTTTGAACAAACGTCGAAGAGCATTCGATGTCGAAAAGCAGATACTGATGATCCGACAACGAAATGTCACTCGAAACGTGCCAGTTTTTAATGGCATATGAAAGATTGCTACTAGTAAGTGTGAGATCCAAGACCTCCTGTCTAATAACGTTCCTAAAAGTAATTAATTAAAAAAAACTGTAATCGACTTCTTTGGATCAGTTACTGTACAAGTCATTATAATCTTTTAATAGAATTTCTCTTTAATTGTTGGCTTTTAAGTTTTCCGTTGTAAAAAGCACTGTTTTGTATGGTTTTCATTATTTATCTTCATAGTATGATATGTAACTGTCTTTATCTTTGGATTTAAATTATTTTTTATTTATATATAAATATTTTTCTTAAGTTTTTGTTTTAATATTTACTTTGTATTGTTTACTACTTTGTTTTGTATCTAAAAGTGTTTATTTTATAATTTCCATTTAAATCTCTTACTGATAACGACACCACTTCATTAATTTAAGATTGCGTGGGTTGTTGTAGTATCTTAAATATATTTTTAGTTACAGCTCATTAATTGAGTTTTTTTTATTGAACCAATTTCTCTAAAAAAGTTCAAGTTTATTTTTAGTCGGAACGATTGATATTTTTTAATCCCGGCTTTTCAGTGTCAAATGTATTTAAATAAGAATAAACAATGTAAGCTTAATTAAAAAAATGTATATTTCCAAACGTGAAAAATATTAAAATAGAGCAGATAAAGTATATTATATTTTGTAAATAGATTTAAAAGAAATTTTGAAATTTGTTGCAAAGAAGTATAGAAAGGTGTCCTTGTTTTAACTAGAACCTATGTACCAAACTTCATTAAATTATCTCTAAAGTTGCGACCTGTACCCTGTTTCTCAAAATTACAACTTACAAATCTACAAGCAAAAAAACCTTAAAAAAGGCCACAATTTTTTTTTTTGTTTCAAATATATTTTTCTTGTAGATTTGTACCTTGTAGTTTTGAGAAACTGGGTCCTGAAATTTGTTCACAAAGTTTACATATACAGCCAGGCAGTCGGACATCGATAGATCAATTTAAAAAGTGATTCAAAGTCGATGGGTATACTAAAAGACATTACAAACATTAAAACAAACGCATAATACCCTCTTCACTCTTCTGGTGTGGGTATAACAACATGTAATCGTTCGAGCAAAGAAATTATTTTTATTAAAAAATCAAAAAGAAAAACAATTTTACATAAAAAAAACGTAAAAATAATTCGCCATCCTAAAATTTACTGATAAATTATATAAAAATTTTGTTCATGTAACGCTCAATACATTTTTAACTAATTTCAGAGTTTAACAAAATGCAAGCAACATGTTGAATTTATAACAATTGGAGTGTATAATCTTCGACGCCTTTTAACATAAAATCCTGAAAGATTGTATTACAAATTTTTAATGTAAAAAATTTTAGATAACACTCCATACATATTTTAGGATACAAGCAATTATCGATCGATGAAACGTTTTGCAAATATTGCAATATAACAATATTATGTATTCACTGATACTGGCTTACACTGAATAATAGTGTTATGTATGAATATAACATGAATAAAAAACAATTTCTACTAACAATCGATTTTTATGCAAAATAAAAATCTAGGGAATGCGAACCCAAGTTAGTGTCCACATTTATAGTAATTTGAGATGAATTTGGCATGAATAATTTAAAAGTACTTTAAATGGTACTTTAGTCATTCTCTGATAGAGACTAGGTTAACTTTACGGCCCTAATCATGTAAAACGCAACGCCAAAGAATTGCATTGAAAGCAAAAACAAAGTCATAAATATTTTGTAATTTTGTTGTTGCTTTCTACAGAAATTCATGTACCGTTTTAAAATTTTTAACGCCACAAGTTATGCTGGGTACACACTATGCAATGCATTTACGCAATCTAGCAAACTAAATTCATTTTCATTCATTTTTCATTCATTCCAGATTGCATAACATCAAAACGCTTTGATATTTTGAGGTTGCACTGAAATTGATTGCATGTACACAGAAAAAATTATTTTTCCAATTCAAACAAAAAGTTTGTAGAATCAAACAATTTTTTGTCTGAAATCGGTCCTACAAACAAATTTGTATATTCAAACAATTTATTTGCATTTTGTTTACTGAAAAAAAACACTAATTTTTTCAAACAAATAATTTAACTGAATCAAACAAAAAGTTTACTGAAATTCAAAATCAAAAAAAAAAAAAAAGTTTTTGCACAAGCAATGACGCGCACACAAGTAAGCACTGTATGAGAAGGTGACGGCAAAGCAGAGCCGCCGACTGGCTTTGAAACACATTTTTTTGTTGGAATAATTTTTGAACGAAGTCTTATTTATACACACAACACAATGTTTTTCTTTATCACTCTCTGTTGCTGTATCCTTTCCTTTGCTAAAGAAGAAATGTAACCAAAAACCGCAGCAGACCGACTCGATATGTTTTTCGTCATCATTCTATTTTTGTATTTGATGTATTTAACCAAACAGTTTTAAAAAATTGAATACGGGATTTTGTTTCTTATAATGTCGTGTCTGCTATTGTTTTTCTTATAGTTGCACTTTTTTAAAGCGTCCAAAAATAGACTGTGTGTGTTTTTTGTTGTTGTTCTTATATTTCACATAAAGAAGTGTTGCTTACGATCAAATAAAAAAATGCAAAAAGACGACAACATTAAAGAGCGTTAAATATTTCATACAAAATTATGAAAACTTGACACCAATAACGCGTTTATTTTATTTTTGAAGAGTTGTCCACATTTTTGTTGGTTAAATAAAAATCAAACAAAAATATTGATTGAATCAGTAAAAATATTTATAGAAATTAAAAAAATTTTCAAACAAGCGGTTGTTTGAAAATAATTCGGCAATAATTTTTTCTGTGTAGATTGCACTCTCTGTACCCAGCATTATGAGGCGTTTGAAATTTTAAAAGGCAATGTGAATTTCTTAAGAAAGCAACAACAAAATAAAAAAAATATTTATGTCTTTGTTTTTGCTTTCAATGTAATTCTTTGGCGTTGCGTTGCGTTTAACATGATTATGGCCTAAGTATTGAGTATTGATATGTATATGTGGTTTGCATCAACTAAAAGAAAGGAAATATTCTTTGTGTTTTAAGTACGACAGTATACAATAACAAAAATTAATATGTGTATACAATTTTTTAAAGTATACTTATTGCCGGTCCCTGACCACAAATACATTTTCCTTTTTTTTTATTTAAATTGAATCATTTTTCTTAAAAATATTTATATGTAATTTTAACCAAATATTCAAGCTATAGAATTTGTTTTGCTCCCTGTCCAAAGACAGCCCAAACATTCAATAAATCTTCAATATAAACAAATTGGATATTGTTTATTTAGACAGATACAAAAATAACAAAATTTCTTTTTTAAAATTAATTTATGTACAACAAATTACAATAAAAGGAAAATTATATCTATAAATTATGACTAAACGAAAAAAACAAAAAATTTAAAAAAAACCACTAAATTCTAAAAACCATAAAATAGCCCAATAAAAAATGTGGTTGGTCCAGTTTTTTAACAATAAAATCCATAGGATTTTTATTTAATACAATAAGATTTATATGTATGTACTTATATACATTGGCGTAGATAGTGGAGGGCTGGGGTGGTCAACCCACCCAGAACCACTTCTGCCTACCCCAGACTTTTATTTAAAAAGGATTTCAAAATTGCGCTGTAACTAAAAGTGCGTTTGAAAAGGAAATAAACCAAGCCAGAGACAAAAATTCTGTAGAGGCTCTTGGAATATTGACTTTAAATTATTGCGATTTCGTTGTAAATTTGTTTATCTTTAATTTTTCTATTTAAGCTAATTAAGATTAGCTATACAACTACCGACACTATTAAAATATTTAAAGAGAATCGTAATAAATTTAATGGAATTTGGAGCGATATTGAAAACTTTTCAGAGGAAAATAATATATCATTGAAAGCAATACAAGATTTTTGTGCCCATTATTAAAAATAAATTTCTGGATCTCAACTCTCGCCAAATTTTTTTTTCAATTAAGCCAATAATCACAAATAAAATCAGTTTCAATAAAAAATTTAGTCAAGTGAATTAAACATTTACTTATATAAACATCGTTACTGCAGAAAATGTTCTTAATATCAAAAAAAATTTTTATTGATTTGATAGCACAAATTTTGTAATTAAAATCAATTTTTATTTTTTTCTGTGTTCCTATTAGTTTTGCTTGTTAGGAAAGTGTTAAAAAAAATTTAATTAAGCGATTTTCAAATTTAGCAGTTTTAAATATTGAATATGAAAAAATCAAATAAAAAAAAAAATAGAAAACTAATGTTAGAATAACTATTTCAATAATAAATTGATTTTATTATAATTATTTTTTATATATTTTAACTTAAAAACACTAGTTTCCTTTAATTTTTAAATACGTACTTTGTTTTTTGTTTTTAGGCAATGCAGAAAGTGTTCTATTGTGTCATATTGGTTGTATTTGCTTTATCGAGCCCTTACCGCAGAAAAAGCTTAAGCGACATCATTTTCAATTTTCGTTTTTTTTTTTTAATATATGACTTAACTGGCAACACTTGCTTCATGTTCTAAAATATCATTGCCACATGAGGTATTGTTACGATTTTAAAGCAAAAACAATTTTATCTCAAGCGACAGGCTTCATACAAAATTTTTATAAAATAAAATAAAAAAACCTTCTCCTGTAAAATTTTGTATTTGTCGCTTAAGCTTTTTTGCGGTTATGGCTCGATATTTTTATTTATGTCACACTTATAAAATTATGGCATACACAGCAATATAACACACTAGAACACTTAGTGAATTGACTAATTCATTGCAAACTTAACTTTTGTGATATATTTTTGTTTGGTTAAAAAAAAAATATTATTTTATTTTTATTAAAAAAATTATTTTTTTATTTTTTTTTTTTTGAAAGGGGTGCACTTGCCAACCCCAGAATAACAGTCTAGCTACGTTTATGTCTATATACAAAAAATGTATTTCTAAATAAAAAAATCTAACTTTCCGTAACTTTATTATAAGTTTAAAATAAATTGTTGGCAATTAAAAGTGATATTAATAGACCAATATAAATAAAAATATGTTTGTAAATATTAATTTTAGATATCTTTTAGATATCTTTATGTACATACATTTTAATTGCAATCTAAAAAATTTTGTCACTAAATTCTACTATAAGTCTCTGAATGCACCAAAGCTCAAAAATTAACTTATGAACAGGAAAGCCGTAAATATGCAACTGCATGTTATTTTTTGTGAGACCAATGAGACCCAGAGTAAAAACATGTTTAAATATGGTCAATACCAACAAAGTTATTTTTAAAGAAAATTTTAAAAATAGTATGTTTAATTTCACCATATTATTGTCACCGACAACCATATTATGGTTAAATAAGTGATCCATAAGAGAGCATAACCATATTATGGTTTACCCAGAACCATAGTTCAAATCATATTTTCTATTAGCAATGCCAGCACAAAAATTAATTTTAGTCGATTTATCACATATGAGTTTTAAAGAAATATATTTATAAGGAATAATAAGGTAAAAATCCTAATAAGGAATTAGAAAAACAAACAATTTTATTCGAAGTAAAAAAAAAATTTTGATAAATAAAAAATATGTTGAAAAACTTTAGCTTAATTCGTTTGATCTTTCACACTGTTCCACAAAAAAAAAACAGCCTCAATAGTTGCAATGCGAAATCAAACTAGACTACTGGTTGAGCAAATCTGCCAAAGGGTTTTGAAAAAATAGCTCGGATTTTCGAAATTTCGGCCCGTGAAGTTTTAAAATTGTTTGAAAAGGCGTTTGGAATAAGTCAAAAAAAAATATACTACATGTACTCCCTCTAAGGCCGAGGACACGCAATGAGCGGCTAAGCGTCAAGCGGCTGAGCGATGAGCGTCAAAAAATTAAAACATATGAAATATTATTGAAGTGGCCACGAAATGAGCGGCATGCGAGCGAAATTTATGAGCGGCTTAGCGGCGTCGCTCAGGAATAAAACTTGTTCTAATTTTTAGTTGTTTTCTGAGCATCAAAGAATAAACATGGCAAAAGTGAATGTGGAGCTTACAATTTCAGCTGTACAAAGCCGACCACTATTATGGCAAGACAGATTATCAAATTTTAAAAATAAAAATATAACCGAAAATTTATTTTTTTGTTTTGTCAATCTAGTGTTAACTGCTTGCAACAGCAAATCAATGGATTTTACATTTGGGTAGATTTGTATATATATGGTTAATGATGAACACCAAGGCCTGTTCGTCGATTTCGATTAATATATATATATATATATGGGGGATTTCATGTCAAGTGACCCAATTTTGAAATCGATGTCTTCCGATTTGGATGAAATTTGCACCAAGGTTAGTCCTATTGGATAGTAGTTTAGACACAAATTTTCAACAAGATCGGTCTCCAAGTTTCTGAGTTAGTGGGGGTCAAAATTTGACATTTTGGCCATACAGGTGTTCTTTCTTATCCATGTAACTTATTACCTATTGGTGTTAGCAAAATTTGTCCCAAGTAGCTTCGATAGCTATTTGATCCATCTTTTGAAAAAAATTTTTTTTGTTTTTTTAAAAAATTTTTTTTATTTTTTTTTTTTTAAATTTAAAACTTTTTTTTATTTTTTTTTTTAGCGGGAATGTTTTTTTTTTTTTTTTTTTTTGTTCAAAAGAAAGCTTATGTCATTTCCTTTAAGGTAGTTTTGGTCCCTTTTTGGGATGCGAGCGGCTTATGTATAAAAAAAAACAATTTCTAACTCTAGACAAGGGTTTTTCAATTTTTAGCATATGCAGTGTTCTTTCTCATCCATTTAACTTATTACCTATTAGTGTTAGCAGAATTTGTCCCAAGTAGCTTCGATAGCTATTTGATCAATATTCTGAAAAATTTTTTTTTTGTTTTTTTAAAACTTTTTTTTTTAAATTTAAAATTTTTTTTTTAAATGTAAAATTTTTTTTTTTATATTTTTTTTTATCCGGAATGTTTTTTTTTTTTTTTTTTTTTGTTCAACAGAAAGCTTATGTCTTACCCTTTAAGGTAGTTTTGGTCGCTTTTTGGGATGCGAGTGGCTTATGTATAAAAAAAATTATTTTTAACTCTAGACGAGGGTTTTTAAATTTTTAGCATATGCACTATTTTGAATTTTTTCCTGTTTGTGTTTAAGTGTTTCTAAAGCCTTAAAAATAAAACGTTTGCAAAGAAACTAGACAAATTAACCTTTCCGACGGTATGTTACAAACCCAATTACTATTTTATACCTTCGATACTATAATGCCCACAATATGTTAATCCCAGGAATAAAATCACTTTTTTCTGTAGAAATGTTGACAAATAATTCTTTTTTTAATTTTTCCTACATAAAAAAATATACAGTTTTGAGCGCACGTAATACTAAATGTGAATTTTTTTGTCAAAAAAGATCATGCGGAAACATTGAAAACACTGAAAAGCAGATTCGATGCGATACATAGGGAGGGTGAAAGACTGGGTATTTGAAAATTTGCAAACTTAAAAACTTCATCAGCTACAACAAATTAAATGTAAAAAAATTAGGATATAAAAGGATCTAATGTGATTAAGATTAAATTTTATTAAATTATTTATCTTTATCTTTTTATTGTTATTATTAGAAATTATTATTATTATAATTATATATTAATTTAATTATTATTACAAATTAATAAAAAGAATTTAATTTGTCAACATTTCTACAGAAAAAAGTGATTTTATTCCTGGGATTAACATATTGTGGGCATTATAGTATCGAAGGTATAAAATAGTAATTGGGTTTGTAACATACCGTCGGAAAGGTTAATTTGTCTAGTTTCTTTGCAAACGTTTTATTTTTAAGGCTTTAGAAACACTTAAACACAAATAGGAAAAAATTCAAAATAGTGCATATGCTAAAAATTTAAAAACCCTTGTCTAGAGTTAGAAATTATTTTTTTTTATACATAAGCCACTCGCATCCCAAAAAGCGACCAAAACTACCTTAAAGGAAATGACATAAGCTTTCTTTTGAACAAAAAAAAAAAAAAAAAAAACATTCCGGATAAAAAAAAATATAAAAAAAAAATTTTACATTTCAAAAAAAAATTAAAAAAAAAAGTTTTAAAAAAACAAAAAAAAAATTTTTCAGAATATTGATCAAATAGCTATCGAAGCTACTTGGGACAAATTCTGCTAACACTAATAGGTAATAAGTTAAATGGATGAGAAAGAACACTGCATATGCTAAAAATTGAAAAACCCTTGTCTAGAGTTAGAAATTATTTTTTTTTATACATAAGCCGCTCGCATCCCAAAAAGGGACCAAAACTACCTTAAAGGAAATGACATAAGCTTTCTTTTGAACAAAAAAAAAAAAAAAAAAAAAACATTCCCGCTAAAAAAAAAAATAAAAAAAAGTTTTAAATTTAAAAAAAAAAAAATAAAAAAAATTTTTAAAAAAAACAAAAAAAATTTTTTCAAAAGATGGATCAAATAGCTATCGAAGCTACTTGGGACAAATTTTGCTAACACCAATAGGTAATAAGTTACATGTTTAAGAAAGAACACCTGTATGGCCAAAATGTCAAATTTTGACCCATACTAACTCAGAAACTTTTAGACCGATCTTGTTGAAAATTTGTGTCTAAACTACTATCCAATAGGACTAACCTTGGTGCAAATTTCATCCAAATCGGAAGACACCGATTTCAAAATTGGGTCACTTGACATGAAATCCCCCATATACATATTTATTTAATAATTTGTGTTTGTTTTAAATGTAAGTTTAGCGAACGAAGTCTTCGCTCGAAATCGACGAACAGGCCACAAATTGTTTTTATTTTCTTAATAAACACATTAAATTCATATGAATACGATTTTCGAGTAATAACATTTAACAATCCACTCTTTACAATAGCATTTTAACAACTAACCGCTCAGAAATGACGCTCAGTAATAAGCCACTTGCCGCTCAAACTTGACGCTCATCGCTCAGACGCTTAGCCGCTCATTGCGTGGCCTCGGCCTAACTCTCATTTTAAGGGGTCATTTTTGTTCTTTTTTCCAACTTCCACACAAAAATATACTTAAACGGCACTTTAGAGGGTTAAAAATGTGGAAATTTCACTAGGGGTCCTCTAGGACCAAAAGATCGTGTAATGCATGTAAAATACTTAATAAACGAAAATTTAAAAGTAGCATACATTTTTATTTTCACAAAAGCAGTGGTAATTAAGTCAAAACAGTGTGAAGAATTTCTAAACTTAATGGCATTCATATTAGGATTTATAAAAAAAATCTTATAGCATTTTTTTTAGAAAAATTAACCCTACATTTTCGTTTTATAGGGTCTTTTTTGTCCTGTTAAAAAAAAAATAACTAAAAATTTTACAATAAATATGTATAATATGTTCTATTAATATCACAGTGCAGCGAAATTCGGTTCATCGTCGCCAGCCTCAAAAATTTCAAGTATTTTTTTTAAACATGACATATAAGACCCCATAAAAAGAATCGTCATACAATTCGACATTTAGAATTTTTTTGTTTTTGACCTATTCCAAACGCCTTTTCAAAAAATTCCAAAACTTCAGGGCCCGAAATTTCGAAAACCCGAGCTAAGTTTTTAAAACCCTTTGGCAGATTTTCTCTACCAGTAGTCTAGTTTAAATTCGCATTGCAAGTGTTGAGACTGACGTCCATTACCGGAATTTGGCTGCACTGTGTAATCAAATTAATACGAATGTCAAAGGTTTCTGTCAACTGCAAAAGAGTAGATAGGGTTAGAAGTTTAACAAAGGAGGTCGTTTAGAAAACTGAGAAATAGAGTATCAAAGTATAAAAAGCAAAAAATTGTGACGCTCCACAATATTGTACACTCGAAGGCGGTTGGTGAACGAGCTGATATCCAAGTAGGTTTTTTTATCTATTTATCTCCTATTAGAAAATATTACATCTTTTATTACTAAGTTTATGCTACAATTTGTTTTGAATTCTAATAATGCAGAAATATCTAAAATGGCATTATCAGACTTAGAAGGACTCATCTAACACTTGAATCATTTATGATTTCGAAGAAATAAACCTTTTGTAGAATTTAAATTGTCTAAAAACATTTCCTTAATAGAAAAATAAACCTTAAAAATTCCCACAGAATTAGAAACCATCATTTAGCACTCTAATAAATTAGATAATGATACAGAAAAATGTGGTAACATTTTGTGGTATGTATATATATATTTATAAAAAAAAAACCACAACTCGATAAACAATTGCCACAAAAGTTTACAGCGGGACTTCCTTTCTTTCTTTTTCTTTTTTTTTTAACTTGTTGTCTTAAGAATAAATAAAATTCTTTGTCTTTATTAAGCAAAAACAAATGAAATAATAATGAAAAAAAATGATTTTACTTAAATGGCAATAATCCACATTTTACAAATAATTTTCTCACCATAAATGCAATAAAAAAAAAGAATCACTTGCCAGTTACAACGCCTTTCAGCCAAACAGCCAGATTTAAGACTCAGAATAAAGTTACACAATATTTATTCACAAATGTCTGAACTGCGTTTTAGTTAAGATTTGTGTTTTTTTTTCATTCTTTTAACACGCTTTGTATCTTAAAGATGCAATTGTTGGTTGGTTGGTTGGCTCAGCTTAAAGTGGCGGTAGAACTACGAGTAGCAACATCATTTTCTTCCTACCAACCAACTTATGGCTCGAAGATCTTCAAATATGGTAAAACTAGTTTAACTTAAATTAAATATGTATAACTAAGTTTGCTAGCTAGTAACTGCTGTAAGTAGTTAAATAAACTTCTTCCATAAATGTGACGTTTGTTTCGTCAGTTGGTATGGCCGTGGAGAAGAGAGAAGTGGCGAAAGGAGAGGCGAGACTGACTACAAAAGAAAAGACAGCTTCCACATGTTGCACAAATATTTGTTGATTTGGTATGCATTATTCTGTTTTGTTGTTGAAAGTTTTTTTAAGTTTTCTTGTTGCAATGGATACTTTTTGTATTCATGATGATCCATCGTTATGTTTTGTTCTGTTTGTTGGTTGGTTCAGCGGTATTTTAAACTTGAACTTAAATAGTTTTTGTTTTATGTTTTAGGTTTTGGGTTAACTCAACCTAACTTAGGTTTACAATGAATTGACAGTTTTGTCAAGTAGCCATTTCGCTTGTTGGCTTAAGTTCTGTAATATTTTTTCGTTTTTGTTTTTTAAGGGTATGGAAAATATCATAGAACAGGTAAAAAAGTTGTTAAATAATTAAATAAGAGTTCTATGTTTAACTAAGTCGCATCTGAAATGCAGTTCACCTTAATGAAAGGTTAGAGAAAATATATTTTTGAAATTCCTACAAAAAATAGGAAAAGTTTTTATATGCACAATTGAGGTCTGAACTAAAGGTAGCGGATTCCCCACCCTTGGTGTCAATTGTGGAAGGGGTTTTTATTTTTGTAAAATTGCTTTCTTCTGGTTTGAATGTTAGTGCCTTTTTTCTTTTTCTTTCTCTTTTCTGGAAATATCACCAAGTTGTTTTTATACTTGGTAGGTATTTGGAGCTATATCCCACAAATCCACCCTAAATATACTCCATAGCCCACGAAACTTTATGCAAAGAAAAAGTTTTATTGTTATTTTGTTTAGTTTATTGTTGATTGAAAATATAATGGCTGACAGGCACCGCAATGGTGCAGAGGTTAGAACGTCAAAGAATTCTGATGAAAGAATGTGGTGATTCTTTAAACATGTAAATTCAACCCGAGTACGATCCCCAGCTCAGCCAAGAATTAAAATTATCAATAAATTTTAATGAATTACATGTTGTAAAATTCCTTATAAGGAATTCCTCCAGTAAAAATAATTTAATGAAAATTAAATTTGATAAACTCAAGCCTAACTAAAAAAAAAATCAAAAATTAACAATAAAAATTGGCGACAATGACTTTTTCGGTAGCTGCTATGCCATGACAAAATGTTGTCGTGGTAGGTCCAAAATAATAATCGGTACCAGATAAACCCCCAGTTGTTTTTTAATTATATGTTTCGTTTGTGGTTTTTTTTTAACTTCTTTTTTAGCTTCTTTTTATTTTTCGACTTTTCGAAATATTGGCAGATTTAAAGGGATTTTTAAGATTTTTCTGTTTTTTTTTAATCAACCTTATTGTGGTTGTCGTTGTCGTATACGAACTGCAATCAGGTTGAATATTTTTTGGTTTAAATAATTTACCCCTCATTTAAAGGTGATTTTTCACCGATTTTAAGATTTCTTAAATTTTTTTTTGTGCAACTATCGATTTTTGTTTGTTATTTTAAATAGCCATGGTGAAGGGTGCACGCACAACTATTGAAAAAGGAAAAAGTGTTCCTACACTTAAAGTGACTTGTTCATCATGTTTCCATGACGTTCTAAACAAAAAACCGCTTTTGATGTTTTGTGGGCTTTTTTAAGATTGCAATTACAGTGTGTAAATAATGAGTGACAATAAATTATTTAACATTTTTTTTTTTAAAGTTCTATCAGAACTTAGTGGTGCTTGATCAGCCAGGTGAGACTTAATTTACATCCTTGCCCCCGCATTCATAAACGAATTTAACAAAACGAAGTTTAACAAACGTTTGTAAAGAAATATTTTCTTAGAAAATTGGTTTTGTTAACCTTTTTTAAATTAAAAATAACTTTATGAATACGGTATTTAGAATATTGATTACCAACAAATTTCGTATATAAAATTGGTAAAAGTTTTATAAGCAAATCAAGTTTGTGCAAAAACTAAATAATATCAAATTAAAATTTGTTTAAAAAAAGGCACTCAGTGTTCCAAAAATGTTTTTCTTATTACCTCACCTTCAAAAAACAATTTTAAAATATTTTCTCAGAAGTCAAACTTGTATATATTTATACCCACACCACAATAGTGGAGAGGGTATTATGCTTTTGTGCTGATGTGTGTAACGCCTTAAAATAGTGGTCCTAGACCCACCTTAAAGTATACCGATCTACTCAGAATCACTTTCTGAGTCAAACTAACGATGTCCGTCCGGCTGGCTGGCAGGCTGGCTGGCTGGCTGTCCATGTAACCTTGTGCGCAAAGTACAGGTCGCAACTTTGGAGATAACTTGATAAAATTTGGGTCATAGGTTCTTATTGGCACAAGGACCAAGCCTATTGAAAATGGGCCAAATCGTAGGACCACGAGGTAAGATAGGGGGAAATTTCTTCCTCTCAGAAACTATCAAACTGATTTTAATGAAATTTAAAACATAGGTAGATCCATATCTATATGGACACATAAGCTATACAGTTTTTCAAAAATAGGACCACAAGGGGATGTAGGGGGCAATTTCTGCCTCTCACAAACTTTCAAACCGATTTTAATGAAGTTTTTAAACATAGAGAAATCCAAATTTATATGGACACACAAGCATGATGTGTTTTTAAGTACTGTGGTGCTGGGTATCATATGGTCGGGCTTGACCGACTATACTTTCTTACTTGTTTTTTATGATTTTTTTCAAATTTAAAATTCTAAAACTAAATTAAACTATTTTACACAAAAATATCATGTTATTTTTATCACTCACTGTACTTCATTCGTAGTTTCTACAATGTGAATGTAGTCATTTGCTTTGAGCAAATATGGACATTCATGTGTCATCTTCTTTTCATTTGGTTGGTTGCACCTAAAAAGGTAAAAAATGCAACAGCGTCACTACTTTATATGAGGAAGCTGTGCTTTTGCATTAATGCAAATGCTCTTGCAGGCCATTTGAGATGGTACTTGTTGTTCTTGTGTTATAAACATACATGACTGACTACAAGCCAACAAATATGTTTCCAATTATGTTCTTTAACTTCTTTTGTATTTGGAATACAACAATGAAATTTAATCGAAAAGGAAGAATAAAACAAAAAATGTTGCAAATTAAATTTACTTCCTGAAATTGAAGATTTTAGAAAAATTTAAGATTTACTGCACTTAAAAACAAAATGTGAAAAAATTAATTAAGTATCTAAAAAATCTGTTTTTGAAATTATTTTTTAAAAAAAACCTCCTTTTCTTACTTCAATCATGACCACCTTCCCATCAACTCAAACACTCACGCCAATATCAATCCATAAGCCACAACCTCAACATTATTTTACCATAAAATAAAATTAAAAAAGTTTATGGCATTAAACTTAAGTTAACAATTTCAACTAACATTCAAACAAACAAAAATAAAAACATTTATTGTTAAACAAAGAATTTTTATTAAATAATAAATCTCAACTTAACAGCAATAAAACAGACCTCTTTAACGATCATACATAAACACAACATCAAACATGTTGGCTAGCGAACCAACTTGTTTGATACATTACCAAGTGAATCATACAAAGAAAGCCAAAGTGTATTGGCCTCCCACAAAAACAAATAAAAAGTTTAAATAAATAAAAAAAAAAACAAAGCAGTATTTTTTTGTGTAGAACGTTAAGTGCTGCAGCCTGCAGGAAAACTTAAGCTGAAGGTCCACACCATGCGTTCATGCGTAGATGCGTATGATACTTTTTGTGCATTTGATGCGTTTCTAAATGCAAGTTACATGCAATGCGTTTTATGCACCAAATTGTTTTTTTTTTATCAGCTGTTGTGAGAACATTTTTATTAAATAAAAACAATTTTGGCAAAAATGGAGAGTGTTATTGATATATTAATAGAATTTCTTTAAAAGAATTCAAAGAGGAGAAAGCTTTTATTATACAAATATTCGTGATTTTCCACGGTATCAATAACTTTCCAGTTTATGGCATTTGTTAAAAAAAATATTAACACAACAAAGATGACACTCAGAACATAAAAGTAATCGATAACTAGAATGGCAAATTTTGTTCGTGGTAAAATTGTGCTAAAAATTAATTTTAATGTTTTTTCTTCTTTAAAGTTTATGCAATCTTTGTTACGAAAACATTTTCTTTTATTAAAAACCTTTTTTAATGCAAAAAAATAGTAAAAAGTAATCCACAACACAAACATATTTATCGATAACATTGAAAATAAAATATGATTTGTCATCCATGGCCATCAATAACAGCTGACTTTTATTCACCACACATGCGACGGATACAAAAGTAGAAAGTAAACCTACTTTGATGCGTTCATACGTCTATGCATTCTATGCATTTTGGTGTGTAACTTGTCATATGCAATTACACTGATTCAACTTTTTTGTCAAATGCATAAAAAGGACAGACGCATAAACGCATGGTGTGGACCTTCAGCTTTAGCGGAAGTTAAGCTACTGCCGGCCAGAGTTTGAAAAGAATTTAATCTTTTAAATTAAGTGTTTTTAAATTTCAAATAATAATAATTATTATACGATTTGTAAGTATGAACTCTTAAACTTAGACTACTTTAAAAAAAAATTAATGTAATTATTTCAAATAAATCTTTTGAATATCAACTTCTTATAACATTTTTTGCTTATATATAAAAGTTTTCGTAATTACAGCTTACCTTAGGACAGTTTAATAAAAAAAAACATTTCTTTGCATCCCCGAATTTCGGCAAACTCCGAACTCTCGAACTTTAACAAAAATTATACGTTTAAAAGTTCAGAAATATTTAAATGGAAAAGCTTTAAATGGATACCTGTCCTAGGGCCTACTCCATGGTGGATGTTAAGCACTGAATGGCAAACAATGCGCTATCAGCCGCGAATGAGTCTGAGCGCAACCAACAAACCTACGTAGCAATTTGCCGGATTATACACTCGCCCCATGCTTATAGGCTGATGCTATCTAGCCTCCTCCACTTTTGAAAAATGATAACAGCATCTGTTGAGTAGCTATAGCACCTAAGAATAACTCTCTCTCAGGCCCACACGTGGCGAAAAATCAGCCTTTTAATGGGATTTTCAGGATCACTTCCGCGACTTTGGGTAGTAAACAACAACCTTCACGGGATTCCCGAAAGCGAAACTTTCGTAGAAACAATTTTCCTGGGAGACAGAAAGCATTTCTAGCAAAAAGCATACTAACGGAGTCCTCAGCCGATGGTCAGTCCGGTAACAGTCACCGGGGAATACTGCCTCCTGTGGCACCAGATGGAACATATGTTCATAAAGATTTCTGAAAGGTAATTTATAAATCCATATAAAGCCTACTCTAGACACATTCGAACTTACGGAGGAAAGTATTTAAGATTTGGTTCAGCCGAATATAGCACTCTAACTTGTTTTGATTTCTATTTTTTTGCAAGTCCTATGCAATTTTGGTTGTTTTTAATATAACGAATATTTATGCCAACAAATTAGTCGTTATACAAATATATACAAAATATATACAAATATTTTTACGTTTTTCTGAAATTTTGATTAACTCAATGCCTGTATAAATTTATCTGTCTAGTCCAGTATTATAATCCAATTCCTTCAAATACTGGCCTGCATCAAATCCACATCACTTTAATTTTTGTTATTTCTTTAGACAATGAGTACCCACAAGTCGTATAGAACATGTTTTGCTTATGTTCGATGATCGTAACATGCTCGCAACATGTTACAAATGCATGGTTTACAAAAATTAAAACAAAACTTTCAGTTTCACATGTTCAACAACAACCGATCATTTTTCAGTTCTTTTAAAACGTTGCGTGTGAATGGACGTTTAAACGAAAAAAAACATATTTTGGATTTGTGCCAAAAGAAATTGTTTGTGGCTTAAATAAAACGAGAAGATTTTTTAAAATTTATCTAAACGGAAAAAAGAAAAAATTATTCCAAAAAAAATCTTAGTGTTTTAACTGAGGAAAATAAAAAGAAATTGTTTGGCAAAAAATTTTAGCAAAGATAAATAAAAAAAAAGAAATTTCCATAAAAAAAAAAACAAAAAGTTACGATAATTTTACCACAACTTAACGGTTTCTTTGAGAAAAAAAATCATCAAATTATCTCTTAAACGGTAATAAAAACGAATATTCTTAGCCGCGTCATAAAAAGTCATTTGAAGACTTTCGGTTGCCGGAGTTTTTTTTTTGAAGTGAAAGAAGAGTGTTTTATTTTTAATTTGAACCAAATTTTTTTTTTTCTTGAAGTTAAATTTAATTACAATTTTTTTCGGAAACACATTTGCATTTTTCATTAAAATTTTTTTTATGTTTTTTTGTTGTTGCCTGTCAAAAGTGGTCATTACACTTTATTGGCAAATTTTCGTAACTTTGTTCGCGTTTAGTGTTTTATGAATGCGATTTTCCTTTAATGAAGAACTTTTTCCGTAATTTTTTGCTGTCGCTCCTTTAACGTGGAGTTTATAGAAAAATATTTTCGGCGATTTTTTTGCAAGTGAAAAAAAAGAAATAATTACTTACATATTGGCCTTTTGCGACTGTTTAATATCATCAAGTGAAAATTGTAAGTACATACACAAATAAATATCAAAAGGAAGAGCACAAGATTTATTGCCATTTTTTTTTGGGGGAATTTTTGTACACTGTCTGTTGAAAAAAAAAAAAAAAATTAAATAATAAATGTGCACTGATTTATTTTATAAGAAATCGAAAATAAAAAATGTGATAAGAGGTATGCGGAACTGTAAAACAAATACAAAAAACAACGTGAGAAAGCAGTGTTGCCACCTCACGTGTAATTACACATATTATGTGTAATTTCTTTTTTCATGTGTAGCCCTCCATGTGTAATTCATGTGTAATTTAAAATTTTAACCTTCTGTTGCACTGATTTTTGTTATTATTTTTTCACAAGAAGTAAAAAGGTATATCATTCTTAGCAAAACTTAAAAATGTTATTAAAAGAATGGAAGCGTTAAAAGAGCTGAACTAAATATGGTTGGATCATTAACTACTAACCATTTGGCACTTAGATAGATTTGCCACAATTTTTTATAACGACGAAACTTTCTGGGTACATGATTCTTTTTTTATTATTTAAAAGAGAGTCGATCATCGACTGCCAAAGAACAATTATAAAGCACAATTAAAGAAAAAGGGATTCTTTTTGAAAATCTAGTTGGACTTGCATCAGATACAGCTAATGTTATATTTGGACAGTATAATTCAGAAGTTAAGTTGCTAAAAGACGAAAAGCCAGTTATTATTTTGATAAAATGCTCGTGCCACCTAATATATTTCGTAGCGTCGAAGGCCTGTCTGAACCTTCCAACATATTTGAAAGTTTTACTTTGTAATATTAGATCTTGTTTTATTAGAAGTAATGCTTCGCAGATAAAACTTAAGGAGTTTCAAGAATATTTTCGCGACAACATGCACTCTTAAATTTTGAAAAATTTTAGCTTCATAGTAATTTGAAGGCAGAATATTATTGGAAAAAGGTTTTTGAAATAAAAATTCCTTTGGAGACAGATTATTTCCTACTTTGCAAATAGTTATTTTTGTTTTAATCTTTTAAATAGTAAAATGAAAAAAATATTTTTTTGCATTAAATATAGCAACGATACGATTGTTGTAAACAAAAATGCAAATAAAGAGACATTTGAAAAATATTTTTGTGCTGGATAAGTAAACAATATAAAAATGTCCGGCATATCCAATGTTGCAGCAATAGAGGAACTGAATTAACATTCCGTTGAAAAATTGAGTCGACGATACTTGAAGGATGCATCAGATCATTTATCATACCCAAATAAAATGTTAGTTATATATTGTCACCTAAAATGCAAAAGGGCTTAGCAACAAAAAAAAATTCAAACTAAGAGTTTTTGATTGAGTTTTGTTCATTTATTAAAAAAAAAATTTAGATCAAAAATGGCGACTTTATTAAAGAAATTCAAGCGCCAACTATACCTTGTTGTTATAGATTTTGTAAAGTTTTTTGCTTCTCCTGTAACAAAATAAAAAGTGTCGTTACGCCCTTTTGCATTTTAGGTGACGATATTTATGTTTATTTGTTTGCAAAAAAAAATTCTATACATTAGTATTATCGCTTTTAGAGTCAAACATTTTCAGTGGTTTGTACAAAATAAAAAGGTGGCAATAATAAGTTTTTTTGTTATATATGCTGCTTAAAATATCAATTCCACTTAGAAAATTGAAATTGGTTTACGTTTTATGAAGAAGCCAAATACGATTTTAGTTCCACTTTTGATCGAAATTTGTTTCTGAGACATGCGTAAAAAGATAGAATGTGCAATTCGTATTTTCATGTGTAATTTTGGCATGATCCATGTGTAATTTAGCCTTTCGTTGGTGGCAACACTGTGAGAAAGTTAATATTAAACAAGTAAGAAAATGTAGTCGGCCAAGTCCGACCATATGATTCTCTAAACTACAAATTAACGGGAAAATTTACTAGAGTGTACCCTATTTGGGAACCATGGGCAATCATTGACCCGTCAAAATAAAATTTTGTTCATAGAAGAGTTCTTTGTGTCGAATATTATATCGATATCTACATCTATTTGAGATTTGTCTTAAATAAATTCGTCGACGACTATATAGGTACAATACAATCCAAGAAGGTGTCAAGCCAACATACTAGCAATATGTTTGACAATCCGACCACAAAAACAGTGTTATTGTAGAGTTGACCTGACCTTCTAGTGAATTCGACTTGAGACAACCGTTTACGACTCCACACTCAAAAGAAAAATCAATCCATCCGTACTCACATCAATCCGAAGCGGTATTAATAGTACGGTGAGTACGGATTTTCTTGAATCAAGTACAGAAAGATTGATTCAAGTACGGATTTTCAATCTCCAAATACTTAAATTATCCATATCCAATCCCGATTTCGTACTTGAAATAACCCGTAAATGAGATTGATTTAAGTAAAACTAAGATTGAATCAATCTCAAAATGCGCTTGATTCAAGAATTCTAAAATTTTTTTCAACCTAATTCGTACTTAACCCTTTCGCGCCCGCTATTGAACGCACTGTCAGAAAAATTTTTTTTTATAATTTCCTTACTTTTTAGATCTAAATTAAGGATTTTTGAAGATTTCAGACTTTTCGAGTTTTCGGGTGACTAGATATAGGAAGTTGCTTATAAGCAACTTTGGGCCGTTAAGGAAGTTTTGCACGTTCTGAAAAATTAAGACAAACTTATCTATTTTTTATTCATTCTTTAACCAACTCTATATGTGCTTTGATAATTTTATTACGATTGTTTTTAATAAAACGATGATTAAAACCCAAGTTGCTTATAAGCAACTTTGGGGTCGAAAGGGTTAAAATAATCCGAAAATAAGATTGATTTAAGTAAAACTTAGATTGAATCAATCTCAAAATACGCTTGATTCAAGTAGTATAAAGTTGATTTTATCCCGAATTAGAAAGAAAAAATTATTATCATTGATTTACTTACTCGTATTACACCGTAAAGAATGATAAAACACTAACATCATGCCCGATATGGTTTTTACTTTAAAAATCTTTAAAAATCATATTTAACCAAAAATATAAACTAAATGAGAAGAGTTCAAATATACTTTTTAACCCTTCGTGGTACACATGAGTCTGGCCAGACCTTTTTTCAATGTGTATAGAAAATCAAAACATGCGTTAGCCGGAGGGTTTAATCTTTTCTTTACTTGATTTAAGAATTTTATACTTATTTCAAGACATTCCGGGATTGATTTTCAAAAATAATCCCATTTAGGATTGTTTTGAGTACGTTTTAGTGTTATTCGTACTTGAATTATTGAGTACGACTCGTACTTGAAAGTAATCATAAAAAACTTGATTTATCCCGAGCGTTTTTCTTTTTGTGTATGCATGACAATGTCATCTATTTTTCGTCTATGACAAAAATTATAACATGGTTATTTATTTCAGACATTTTTCCAGTTGCCATATTATTTCGTTTGTTTTATTTCTGTTACATATTCACCCCTATCGTGAATAACAAGTGGAATTTTTGTTCCCATGAAATATTCATTCCCCTCGAAGGGAAAAAAGCAATCGTGAATCTCATGTGAAAGATTTTTCACGCTATCAGTTCCAGTGAATGCAAAAAAAGAAAAAAGATAAAAAAAATTAAAAAGCAATGACATTTTTGGTTACAAATAAAAACGTACTTGCTTTAAGGAAATGTTTAAATAAAAAAGCAAAATATTTAGTATTGGAGGCATAGTTGGATTACAACGTTAGTATTTTGCACTTTTTAAATTTTAAGTAGTAAAATATTTTAAAAAATTCTGCCACCACATCTTTCGAAAGCTTCATAAATCCGCAGGCAATCGACATGTTGTTTTGCATTTTGTGCCCTATTAACGGATCTAGCCCTTTATATTCGACTTATAGGAAGAACTACTTACATACATGTTCTGTTCCCTAGCAAAAATAAAGTGAGAAAATCTAAGGGAAACGTGAACAAATACAAGGGAAAAAAATTTTCACGATAAGGGGAATTTTTTCCCGTGAACATTTTTTCTCGTTATTATTTTCCTTTGAATTACTTTTTTTCGTGGGAGTTTTTCATGATCGCAAATATGTGAAAAAGGGAAAGATTACGAGGGAAAAATTATTCACGATAGGGGTGATTATGGATTCGACTTTTATAAGCAATTCCTAAATTGACGGTGAAGTATAAACTGCATGTAATCCATTTTTCAGCCTGCGACTACCTTTATTCACCAGCATGTTTACTGGCTTGTGCTAATTTGTAAATTGTATGTAGGTACTTAAATTAACAATTTAAAAAAAGAATGTGAGAATTTTTATCAAACCAAACTACGGCAGAAGAAAACTTATCGTCAATCGCTTTTTTATAGAAGACAACTTATAAGACAATGTCGCTCATACTGTCATACAAGACAATTTCCTCTAAATTGTCTTCTAGAAACCCTCAACGATAAGGGCCAGTCGTGCATAGATCATTGGCGACGATATCGTCGCAAACTGGGATCCTAATCCCTTTTTAGATGAGGGTGTATGTGTGACAAATTAAATAAATCACGGTAAACGTCAAATTCCATACGTAAGAAATTTCGTATGTATTAAAATTGTACATTTTTCAAATTTAGTTTGACGTTTATTTACAAAATTCACTAGCATTTTTAGATTTAGTTTGACGCTTATTGTAAAAAACTTCACCAGCATTTATAAATGTAAATTTTTATACCATGCTTTGTCAGATTATGAGTTACCTGTTTTTACCGACTGTAAATTTCTTATTTACCTCGTATCTTCCAAGTTATCATCTTTAAAACATAAGTGTTGTTTCCATAAGTATTTAAAAACAAAATGGGAAATTGTTGGCACGCAGTAGTAACACTTTAAAAGAAAAAACTAATTAACAAAAATAATGTTTAAAAATTAAGGAAATTGACGGGGATTAGGTACAAATAAGTTATCAGCCATATTCTGGAAATCGAATAAATACGAGTGAAATTGAAATCAAAATATTATATAATAAAAGCCCTTTTATATTCTTCAAACTATGAGTTCTTATCTCTACCAGAATAATAAATTTATTTAAAAGGTTTTTCATAACTGGCAGCTCATAAAAAGTCCCGAGAGAGTGTTTCTCGCAAGAAGCACAATAAGAGAGGCCTCAACCATAAGTCAATCAGGCGCCTGCTCACCAGTGTACCAGACAGTATCTCTGGTCAGCCGCGATCACAGAGAATCGTAAAGATCTCCTGAAACCCGTCGATTTAGGATTTTTATCGAATCCAAGGTATTGGCTGCACCCAGGGTTACCATTGGAAATTTTGAAGAAACGAACACCCAATTGCATTTTTAAATAAAATGTCTCATTTTTTGTAGGCAAGAAACCCCATAAGCTATTCAATAAATAAAAAACATATATTAGAAATAACAAATATGCATGTTTATGAGTTTACTATAAGGAAAATTGTACTTGATTTTGTGTTTTACTATCGAATATCTAATTTAAAAGTCGTAAAGTGAAGTTAAACAAATTATGAGAAAAAAGCATGGAATTTTAAGTTTCTACTATGAGTCTGTTACAAATTTTATTTTTAAGCAATGCTTATTTCAAAAACATTTGCTTAGGAGAAGCAGTGTTGAGAAAAACAAAATGTGAGTGCTATTTCCAAAAAGGGTCAAAAAGTGGCGCAAAATAGTTGAAAATGATACAAAAGCGTATATCAAAAAAAGGGTCATAAAGAGTATCAAGACCATCGAAAAAGGGTCAAATTGATACTCTAGTATCACAACGGTAACACTGGTTGCACCTTATTTTACCAGAGAGTTAAACACTAAAAGGTGAAATATCCTTGATATGATAACTACATAGACCTGGGGACAAACCGAGAAAGAGTTTATTTCGTTTAAAGGTTATTTTAATTTTGTTTCGGTCTTTTTATTGCATTAAAAACTGTGTTTATCGCTGCAGGGTTTTTAAATTTTTTAATTTGTCGTACTTATTTCCGGCACTCTATGCTATTCTATCTTACGCACATCCTCGCTTCCAAAGACCCCAATTTTCCATGACTAGGCTTATAAATTAGGCTGAATTTAAGCAATTACATGGATTATGTTGACTTTAAGGGCCGCGGTGGCTTGCGGCTGTTTCGCATAGATCTGCGACTTTATAGAAACCCCACATCTTCTCCATGTGGGACAACTCGTGAAAAATGTCCAATATGGTTTGAGCGGTGTGAATCGTAGTGCCGTCCTGTTTAAACCACAGACCAAAAAAAGTTGGTAGTATTGACCAAAAGCGCTCGCCGTTGACGGTGGTAAGTTATCCAACGTTAATCTCAAAAATAAGTAAATCGATGACCAAAAAGAGATTTTTTTCCTAAATGGATTGAGCTCTCTTAGATCTCATATCAGTATTGTCCAAATTTCAAAAATTTAGTTTATTGACGAACTCACTTAACCAAAAATAGGTCTTATAGTTAAAGACGATTTTTGACGAAAAATTAAAAAGAAAAACAAAAAATAAGAGAAAACCAGATAAAACATTTTTATCGTTTGTACGTGTTGATCGGCGTTATTTCCGTCCAAATGATTTGAAAAAACAGATTTAATATGTACATGACAGTCAATTCCACAGATGTAGCTTTAACAATTTAGTTTTAAAAAATTAGGAGAATATTCCATTTTTGTTGTTGTTTTAATTGCATAAATTTTTAAATTTTTAAAAACGTTTAATTAACCAAAAGTCTTTTCCAAGTTTTTGTTTATTAGGTTTTAAATACATTTAATTTAATCCACCAGTTGATTTGAATATTAACTTACCTCTTTTGTGTATTTCCTAATTCTCAAGCTTTAACAATAAACTCAAAAATACTAAAATTTATTTCAGAAATTTGATATCTCAATACTGACCAGTCCGGCACTCGCACAGAATGAGGTGTGAATAAATTTTTTGGAAAACTTTTAAAAAGCATTTAAAAGGCCGAAAAGAATAAAAAGAAAAATATGCTAATAAGTTTTTAAGATCACAAACCAGATACAAAGAAGACGAAGGGAAAAAAGCCAAACGAAGAAACTTTCGATTTCTTATATAAGAGTGAAAAAAATAGACACTAACAAAAATCTAAGTGTTAAAATCTTAAATGACACTATTTATTAATAGATTAATAGTACATGAACCATGGCAAACTAGTGTGACTTGTTTGGACATCATCATGAAAATAATAAAATCGCAGAAATATGAACAAATATTATTGAAATAAAATTATCTATTTTACAATCTGTGCAAAAAAAGTTTTGCAAAAGCGTGGGTTTTAATACCACGTAAAAATAACTTTTCTGTTCATAAAATGGTCAATAGGAAATTTAATTCTAAGACGGCCAGTACAAGAAGAGCTTTAACAAAATTCCAACATCGTTTGCTTAAATATGTATTTGCCTAATGTGGCCAGGCAAATATTTGTTCAAAGAAAAGAAAACTCTATGACTCATGATTTGATTTTTTTAAAGTAATTACATATCAAAATATTATAAATGAAAGATTATCAATAATGAAAGATTATCAATAACAATTTTAATTAATTTTCATGTTGTAAAATTCCTTTCTTCATAAAAATAATTTAATAAAAATTAAATTTGATGAAGTTAAGCCTAATTAAAAATATTTAAAATTTGGATTAAAAACCATAAATAGTTCAACAAAATAACCACAATACTAACAAGTAAGAAAGTTTAGTCGGTCAAGCCCGACCATATGATACCCAGCACCACAGTACTTAAAAACACATAAATAAATATGGATTTCTCTATGTTTAAAAACTTCACTAAAATCGGTTTGAAAGTTTGTGAGAGGCAGAAATTGCCCCCTACATCCCTTTGTGGTACTATTTTTGAAAAACTGAATAGCTTATGTGTCCATATAGATATGGATCTACCTATGTTTTAAATTTGTTTGAGAGGCAAAAATTGCCCCTTTCTCCCCTTGTGGTCCTATATTTTTTAAAACTGTATAGCTTATGTGTACATATAGATATGGATCTATCTATGTTTTAAATTTCATTAAAATCGGTTTGAGAGACAAAAATTGCCCTTATCACCCCTTGTGGTCCTATTTTTTTAAAACTGTATAGCTTATGTGTTTATATAGATATGGATCTATCCATGTTTTAAATTTCATTAAAATCGGTTTGATAGTTTCTGAGAGGAAGAAATTTCCCCCTATCTTCCTACGTGGTCCACATTTTCAATAGGCTTGGTCCTTGTGCCAATAAGAAGCTATGACCCAAATTTTATCAAGTTATCTCCAAAGTTGCGACCTGTACTTTGCGCACAAGGTTACATGGACAGCCAGCCAGCCAGCCTGCCAGCCAGCCGGACGGACATCGTTAGTTCGATTCAGAAAGTGATTCTGAGTAGATCGGTATACTTTAAGGTGGGTCTAGGACCACTATTTTAAGGCGTTACACACATCAGCACAAATGCATAATATCCTCTCCACTATTGTGGTGTGGGTATAATTATTATTATAAATATATATAAATATTTTTATTTTATTGCGTGTATAACCTCAAAATTATGGTTTTGAGCAGGCTTTGAGAAATAAATGTGAAACATTAGACGAATATACTACATACATACATACACAACTTTATATAAAATAGTGGTAGTCGTCACCTATGACCCTTTTCCCATCTTTCCGACAACAAATGGATTTTACAGCAAAATAACTGCTTAGATTTTGAGGGCAAGAAAAAATTAAGCTAATCATGGAAACCCTGTTTAAAGTAAATTCTAGGACTAAATCGTTGCATTCATGATCGAATGAAGTTTCAGATTGAAGAAAATTTCGTGACGTATCGAAAACCGGATTACGGCATTCGATAGCGTTTGAATCGAAGTAGGTTTGAAAATTTAATGCATTTTTTGCATATGTTTCTTTCAGAATATAAACAACGACATACAAATAATAATAAAGGTACATATATTGAGTAAATAATTCACTTATAAGTATGTACTTGGAGGCTTCTAAGATTTTGGTTGATAAAGAAAGCGTTTAACGTTGTATTGTCATAACTTGACTTGGGTTTGGTTAGGTTATTTTAGGTTAGGTTAGGTTAGGTGAACGGTCATGAAGGCCCCGCATAGATCGTGTTGGTACCTATCGTTACCACAATATAAGATAACCCCTAATAAGATTAGGTAGATGTGCTGATACCCAGAGTTCTCCACACCGTCTTGGCGAATGCTGGGAGTCTAAATAATCCAATTCCAGGAAATTTCCCTAAATCTTGGAAGTAATGATCTCCTAGACAGTTTTCTTGAGCGTATGAGTGCCGGACAGTAGCAGAGTATGTGCTCCACTGTCTCTTTGTCCTCTGGTACCCTACCGAATCTATAATTGTCACTAGTCAGTTGCCCCAACAGTGACCTGTTATAAAACCTACCAGAAGCTTAAAGTTCTTTCCCGGTAGTGATAGGAGAAGTTTAGTAGATTTGGATTAAACAGCTCAATTATGAATAAAAATTCCCCGGGAGTTTTCTCCCTTCTCCATTTTTCCTATGTAAATTCTATTGTATAAATGGGAGAAGGGAGAAAACTCCCGGGGAATTTTTATTCATAATTGGGCTGATAGTATCCCTACATTACTATGGAACCCTCGCACGTTTCAGTGTTTCGCCAAACCGCCCCAGATTTCCTCTGTATAGTAGAGTCTGTATCTCTCTTAATATTACGAATTGGAACTGGAATGTCAATCACTCTGTTTTACGTTAATTGAACCCCCTGTTACGCCTATTCGTCTGCCACGAATAGGAAATACATAGGGCTAAAAATCAATATGTTTCAACATCGTTACAAGATGATCCAATATCATTTTGTTCCCTTTTACATAATTCGATTTTTTTAAGTGTCATCACTAGAAAAGTGGCAACAAATTCTATTATTATTGTGGCAGCACTGACAAAATGGCATTTTTTTTTTTTTTTTTTGAAAGCATTGCTAGCATTTTGCAAGTTTTTAATTTTTTGTTACATTTTTTTTATATTATTAATTCCAAATATATTTTGTTGATTTCTTTTAAAATTTAAGCATTTAAAAGATTTTGTTATTCGTGCTTAATTCCCAGTTTTTATTCTTGATAAAAACACTTGAAATTTATTGTTGATGGGATAAGCTATTCCTATGCGCATTTCACTGGTTGCTTAGGCCAGATCATCAGGAAACTTCATCCATAAAGATTTAAGAAAAACTAAAGATATTAAACCAAATAAAACTATTAAGCGTATAAGAATCATAAACAACAGTTCTACTTGTAACAATATCAAAGTTTAAACAAAAATAGTGAGTTTATAAAACAAAATTTTTTAAATTTAAATTTTGTATTCTCAAAAATTACTTTTGATTTTAGCATTTATGTAGAAAAAATATATAAAAAAAAGTTGTTTTTCAGAAATGGTGAAATTTTTTTATTGATAATAGATGTTAGATATTTCAAGTGTGAACTCATCTTCGCATTTTCGACATCTTCTTTGCGTTCCTCCGAAACGTAGTGTACAAAGGGTATAGACATATCAACAGCTGTGCCACCAAAACTTTTTTAAGTTTCAAGCTCATCGTTGGAAATTATTTTTTGATGGGCATGGGCAAGTGTTCTATATGTAAAAACGTTAACTAAAGTATGTATAAAAGAATTGAAGGCAAAACTGTGAACGGCATATATAAAGTTGCATCCAGTAAACTCACATGAATACATTCAAGGAAAAGCGTTTTGTTTTGTTTATAAAAAACATTTAAGTATGTTTACGATAGCTTTTAACCTATCGAATGACATTTCGAGAGAAAGTAAGATTCCGATAAACGAAAACCTCGATTTGGCCTGGCCCCTGGTTTATAAGACGCGCTAGTCAAAATTTACCAACCATTATTTTCTAAAAAGTTTTTAACTGATCTTGCAAAATGTAAACGAGCGTTGTGATAATGATTTATGTAATACTGTTTCATGTTTTAAGGTGTTTTTCGGCAAATGCGTATTACAAACAGCGTTGCCGTCTTGGTTACTTTTAACCAAAATTGGTTACTTTTTTTTCCAATGTGTACTTGTGTACTTTTTTTCCATTTTGGTTACTTTTTTTCAACACAAAAATAACCAATTTTTTGTTTTGGAAGAGGATTTACCCGCTCCGCTTTGTGCAACCAATACCAATACTTTTTTCATCTACTTAAAAAAGCTTAAACTTTAACAAACTGTTAACTTAACCATATGTACATATATACTTTGAAGTGTAGATGGCCATTATCTGATACTTTTAATTCTTCATAGGTCTAACTGAAACACTTTTCTAGACAAACGATAAGGTCGAAGTGAACGGAACTTTAAATAGGATTCTATTTCCACCGGGCAAAAAGCATCTACATATATGTGGCATTTTGACAAAACATCTTAAGTCGAGATAAGATAGCAAAAAAGTTTTTTAAAAAAACTCTTCGAAAACATAATTTTTGTTAAATGTTAGAATAAACCAAAATTAAAGAAAAATTTTGCTTATAATACAAAATTTTAAAAACGTAAACAAAAATGTTTTTTGAATGAAAATTCGTATGATTAACGACATTCTTTTTCAACTTTTAAAATTTGACTGAAGATGTTTTGTCAAAATGCAACAGATATATATAAAAGATTTACCGCATAATTTGGTTAAATTTTGTACTTTGATACCTTAAAAACACAGCTAGACCTAAAAAATTTTACTTGCAAGAGCTCTTTATATAAAAAGGTTGAAGTGTTAACTTTGTAAAGGAAGTGCACGTCAACTAAAAATTTCGAAAAATTATATAGCCTTTTATTCTTTCCAGACCATCGGTAATACAACATTGAAATTTATAAAAATTAGTGCAGCGGTTTTTGAGCCTACTAGATACAAACAAACACAATTCCTTCTTTAGACATATTTTTCAACTGAAGTGCGGATAAAATAGTATGTACATTTGATAATAAAAATTTTGGTTACTTTTTTCTGCTTTTGGTTACTTTATTTTAACATTTTGGTTACAAATTTTTTTTGGTTGTGGCAACGCTGATTACAAACAATCAATTGCGTTCGGTTCATGTAGCCTGTGATCGTCTGGGCCGATTTCTGCAGCTGTCTGACCACGGAAAGTACCATGGTGAAATAACCAGGTGGCATCGTTACAGCAACAAACACCTACAACTACATCACCGCTAACGTCAAAAAATACTTTAAACAAAAATCAAAACGTGCCGCTGAACATGATGGAATAAATAAATTTTTAGCCAATTTTTATTTAATTATGGTCAATATCTTATTTATTTTAATTTAAAATTATCAAAAACTTAAATAAAATAGAATAATCACAGCACAAAACGTGGACTTTTTGTAAACATAAACAAACCTTTCACATAAACCTAGACAAACAATGCAAGAGCAAAAAAAACGTCATCTGGCGTAGTGCCGCCACCTGTTTATTTCACCATGACAAGTACAGATTATTTCTTTGGCTCCAATGAAAATTCGACTGGTTGGTCGGTCGTACATACGATTTATTGGGCTTAAGGCTGTCATAATAAATTTGTTTTCGTCCTTCCAACCTGTTTTAGCTTGAACTCGTGTGGTACCCAAATTTCTTGCTGTTAAAAAAACCCAGTTGATTGGAAATGTCTTGAATTTTTGAGTTTACAAACAATCTTCATGAAGTTATGCTTTTAATTAATCACATTCTCAAAAAATTTTTTATTTTCCAATTTTAGCACAATGAGCAATTGTTGCCATCGAATTTTAGTATTATATAATTTTAACGGCCAATTTCACCCAGTTCAGTTATAACCAACTATTACTTTATCTTCCAATTAACAATATTTTGACAATGTAATTTGGTGAAATTCGCTGTAAGTTCTATTAAAATAAAAAAGTTTAGTTTTTCAGTACTTTTTATAATGACACCTAAATAGCCTTAGTTGCTTATTTAAAGTCCATTTCATTTTCCCTGGTGTATTTACTTGGAAAGGTGAAATCAGTATCAAAATAATACAAACTGATTCTTTAAAACCACCTTGAAAATAAATACACATTACAAGTTTCTTTCCTTTAGTTCAACAGACAGCTGTTTTGTGGTATTGTTTTTTTTTTAAATTTAATTTAGTAGTGCTACCATACTTTTATCTTAATTCAATAAGACTATTCTAACCAGTGTTCGAAAATAAACAGTTCATCATTTAGCGTTCGGCTCACACACCCAAGAACGATATCTATTTTTTTTATTGATTTTGTAGACAAACACAACCCTTAGCATCATATAATGTTCTTCGTTAAAATACAGAACAATTGTAGTGTACTGTAGACAAACATTATATTTTAATGTTCTATAATGTTTCTTTTTTTTAACATTGATAAAGAACTGAACAAACAAAATATTTTAGCAACGACCGCAGCACGAACAGCTTGTGTGTGTATTGTGTATATGTTTTGTTGGTGTTAAATTATTTTGCTGGCTTTTTGTTCTTTTTCGAATGTGTATTGTGTTTTTGTAAAAAAAATTTAGTTTTTTTTACCAGCAAAAAGCGACGAACATTAGTCAGCCGAACCGAACACAATGAAGTTTGTGGTCTTAAAAAAACCAAATGGAATTAAATGTTCTCATCTTTTGTTGAGTTGAATAAAAAAGTATTATTTTTGTGTTCGAAAGATGACAAACAGGGAAACGTTATTTTTTTTAAGATTTTCTACACAAACACTATTAGCGTTTGTGTTTTACACAAATCTGCCGAACCGAACACTAAGGAGCGATATTTAGTGTTTATTACTGATTCTAATACTTTAAAAATAAAACTGCATTTAAATACAACTTAATTTTACATTAAATATAACTAAATACGTACATATTTTATAAGGAACACAAAAATTGGCCATAAGTGTGAATAAAACGACAGATGTTTATTCTACAATAAGTCATATAAGTTATTAAAGACACAAACCACGTAGGTTTTACAACCAATAAAAACACATAAAGTGCCAAATAAAAAAGCAAAACAAGAACAACAACAAATAGGTTTTAATCATATAATAATACATTTTAATTAAATTCACTCAATATCACCAAGATCTTGATTTTGCTTACTTTTTGTTGCATTCTTTCTGTTTGTTGTTGCTTTAAAGAATTTATAACACTTAATTAGTGATCAAAGGTTTTTGTAAATACTTTTTTAATATTCACACACACGCAATACCAGAAATTTATTTAATTGTTACATAAAATTAATTAAAATGAAAATATTTTGTTAATTTATACATACAAAATACTTTTTATCTTAAATGCAGCAATAACACATTCAAATTAAGTAATAAAAATTTTTGATTATTTTTAAACACCATTTAATTACGATTTTTTGTTTTTTTTTTATAATTATTTTACCGGTTCTTTTAATTCAGAGGTGCTAAAAAATCAAGCCACTTGAGTTTTTTCATCGATTTAACGCAAAATGCGAGCAATGCAATCGTAATAAAAAAGATATAAACTGAAAAAATAAGATAAATAAAAAGGTACTTAAAATATTTAATAACTAAATAACTAATTTTATAACAGTGTTGTTGCAAAGCGGCTGCTGGAGGTGAATGTAAGAAATTCTTACGTTTTGCAAGAGCAAAGGCGTGCATCAACATTTCATCTTTGATATTCAAATCAAATCATTCTAAAAACCGCAGACAGCAGAAGCTAAAATTGAAACCAGTAGAATAGAAAGTCGTAAAAATTATGAAAAATAAAATTTTATTAGATTTAAGAAATAATTATGTATTATTTTGAAATGAAAATAATTAAACATACACACAGAAAAAAATCAATGGAAAATCCTCGAAAACAAGGTTGATTTTACATTTTTCGGTAGTGCTTTTGTTCAAAGTTACTTCATGTTAATTTAACATGATTTTACAAAAACTTGCGAACAACATTATTTTCTTTTAAAATAACTTTAATTCATGTTAATTTGACATTCCAGTAAAGTTGGAGCAAAATACATTCATATTAAAATAACACTCCGAATCACGTTGAATGAAAGTTATTTCAAATTGAAACAACGTAAATTTCATGTAGAATGAAATTGGTTTGAGTGTGAAGTAACAGTGTGACGAAGCTTCAGAGACAACATATGCATTTATTTAAGAATCATTCAAAACACTTACCCCTGTTAAACATGTTTCACTTATTTTGTATTCTCCTTTGTTAACAGAAGCATCAGCAGAATGGCCCGATATGGTTTTCGTCATCATTCTACTTTGAAAACTTGATGTACTATTTAACTAAATAATTTTAACAAAATGAATACGGGATTTTTTTTTTTTTTTTTTATATAATTTTAAACATGAAAATAAAAATACAAACAATTATAACCGGATCTTATATTCAATATTGAACAATGTTATTTTAAAATTTTTCATTTAAAATTTATTTTCAATATTTAACAATGTTATTTTAACATTTTTCATTTAAAATTAATATGAAACAATGATAATTTGAAATAAAGTTTATACTTTTGCAGGAATTTACTATGATTTTTAATCAACATTGCGCCATGTTAATTTAACATTGATATTTTTTACTGTGTTTACAGGGTAGGCGATGAGTGTTAGAGGGTTAATATATTCTAAGAAAAGAATCGCCATACGATTCTACTGAAGACATCTGAAATTATTTTTTAGCTCAGAAGCACATTTAGTATATTTTTTATTGACTTATACCAAACGCCTTTTCAAAAAATTCAAGAACTTTAGGGACCCATATTCGGGAACCCGAGCTAACTTTTCAAAACCCTTAGGCAGATTTGCTCTACTAGTAGTCTACTTTCATTTCGCGTTGCAAGTGTTGAGGCTGGCGGCCATGACCCGAATTTTGTTGCACAGTGTTATTGGTATGGCGTATATCATGGTAATTTCACCATGATTTCGCCAAACCAATAATGAGCTGACGATATGTAACGGGTGTTTTTTTATATATAAGCTTAAATCATAATAAAACAAGGAAATATATTTTTAATATCAATGAAACGGGCTTTATTGGAGAGAACATTTTATGAAATTAATGTTGAAATATGATTTCTGCCATGTGGCCGCCACGGCTGGCGCATAGATTCTTGTGGATTCTCCTTACTCCAATGCGACAGTTCGGCCCTTATACGTAACCATTTAACCAGAAATGGGCTTCATCGGAACATAAAATTTTGCATGGAAATTCAAATCAATATCAATTTGTGCTTCAGCCCATTCGCCGAATTATTTTAATTAAAAATTTCAACGATTTGCAAACGTTTCTCTGGTGTAAGTCGATTCATAATTAAATTTCAAAGCAAACTAAACAAAAAGCGACTATCAGCTGTTAAATGGGTGCTCAAATAAAGCAGTGATGCCAACTCAAAGTTGTGACTCTTTAAAAAAAACCCTTAATTTATTTTCGAATAATTATAAATAATTACTTACCCCCGGAGCCAGTGAGAGAGAGAATATTATTAATATTTATTTTCCTGCTACACATATTTTACAGTTGTTGTATTCCGTTTTGTTTACAGAAGCTGTTACAATTAAAAGACACCAGTAGAATGTCCAGATATGGTTTCCGTCATCATTATTCTTTGAAAACATGACAAAATAATTTTAACAAAAAGAATAGGGGAAGTTTTCTTTTTCTATAAATTATTTTACATTCCCATTTCATACTATTGATAAACTGAAATTTATTGTTGAAGGGATAAGCTATTTCTATGCGCATTTCACTGGTTGCTTAGGCCAGATCGGCAGGAAACTTCATCCAAAGATTTTAGAAAAACTAAAGATATTACACATACAAAACTGTTAAGCGAATGAGAATTAAAAGCCACAGTTTTACTAGTAACAATTTAAACATCAAATAAATATATCTATGTTTTCCTTCTTGAAGTGTTGTTGTTGTGCTTTTTCTACACAAAACAAGTAAAACAGCATTTTATGGATTCAATATTGAACAATGTTGTTTTAACATTTTTCATTAAAAATTAATACTTTTGCAGAAATTTATTATAATATTAAATAAACATTGCATATTTAAACTTGCACGGGTTATAAGATAAACTGATCTTGCAGTATTATTTTGCGGTTTTGGGAGCATCAAATCAAAGTCTATTCCAAAAGTACGCTCAAATAAAATATCAAAATTCGTTTCTGTTTTAAGCCATTTTCAAGAGGGTATTAAAATTATGGGCCAATTATCGGAATGCTACATGGTGTTGTTTTTGGCTACAATATCTATATTTGCTATGGCTTTGACGTATTTAAATGATTTCACAAAATGGGTTTTATATGGGACCTATGTTAAATTATGGGTCAAACTTTATGATATTTAAAAGAGCGACAATTTATCTTACATATAAACCTATGACAGATCATTATTACTTCAATAGTATTCAAAAGTGTTTTTTTTTCTTTTTTTTTTTTTGTAAATTATATGAGATGAGATCTAGGGTATATTATGGGCAGATTTTTACGGTTTTAGGCGTAGTAATGTGTTTTCCGACAGTAGGCTTAATATAGAGCCTATGGTTTTTTATAGACCGAGCTTTATGAAATTTGGTCGTATGATTTCTTGTCATTTAAAATGTGCTTGTGCAGAATTTAATAACAATCGATGCATTCCGCCACCATTTATTTATGTTAGTTTTTTTTACAAAAATACAAATTTCTTGAGATGATTGTTCAACATTTGCTTATATTTCTTTTCATACTGAACCTATAGTACTGGATTTCAATCTCAAACTGCTTAGGAGAACTTGGAACATTTTGACACCAAAAATGTTCTTTTCCTTTCAGTCGTTCGAAAGTAAGCTTGATTTTAACAGACGGACATACCGTATTCGACTCTCTATGGAGTCTAAGATGAATATTAAAAAAGTTTAAAACGGAATGACAAACTTGTTATACCTTCATTCACCAAGAGAGGTGGAGGGTGTATAAAGTTTTCTTTTTAGATGTTTTACTTGTTGTTCGTTTTATTATAACCCAACAAAAACGAAGTCAAACCTTTAATATGAAATGACTTTATCATTTGACATCAAACACAATTCTCAAACGTTTTTCAATTGTTTGATTTTAACGTTTTTTAAAAACATTTGAAAATTACGTTTGAAAGCAAGTTGAAAATAAAGTCATTTTTCAATTTGAAAACAATTTCCAAATTATTATCAAACGTTTGTCGTTTGAGAAAACGGTTGATTTCAAATTATTTTCAATTTGAATTAAAACCTCCGTGTTTGTTGGAAAAACTCAATAGAACTTTTGTATGGGGATAAGTGTAAATTTTGTGTACTCTTATGACAAAATTAAGCGCAACTCATTAATGTCTGAATCGATCAAAACAAAGTGATCGAGAAAATTTTTAAAGGGCATTTTACACTATCACAAAAGTTTTACGTATTCCATAATTCTTTGCAAAATAGATATCTAATGAGTTTTCTTGATACTGTAATAAAAATCTAATTTAACATGAAAGTTTGTATTCGCACTACCGCACATGAAATAATAAATTTATTTGTTTTTTTTTCAAAATGAAACGCTGATCAAATGAAAAGTTTTGTTGTTTAGAAACATTTTAATAAATATGATGTCGTATGAGATGTCAGATTTTTGCCATCACACGCTTACATATAACTTTTGACATGTCTTAATACAAAATATAATAGGTACACTAGTAAGTACCTTTACAAAGTTTTGCAATCAATGGAGTCCGACAAAGCTGAATTGCAATAATTCAACCCCTACATATTTCTTCTCATCACTATTGTAACACCGTGTAATTTCCATTCTTATTACTCCTAATAACTGCCTACACTGCTAGAAAAAATGCTACACTTTATAAAAAAAAAAAGTTAATAAAGGCACACTTATCTTAACGTTCATTTAATCATTTTAACTCCCACAACTATTAAACCCATTTTTTTAAAGACATGGTTTGTTTTTAATTTACATAATTACGGTTAGTTAAAATGTTTTTTTTTAATTAAAACGTTAAATAAAGCCAGCTAAGCAAAATACTATTGTAAATTAACAACAATGTCAACTGGCTTTTAAAGACTAGAATTGAAAATTAAAAAAAAAAAAAAATTACTTTGTTGACAAAACGGTATCAGTTTTTCTTAGTTTAAGTGCTAAAGATAGTGTTTTTTTCTCTTTTGCAGTTTTAATTCCGTTAACAAGAGATAAAATGTTTTTTACAGCGCTTGTACTTTTACATCATGTCTGAGTGTGTTTCTTTGTTTGTTTGTATCTTTAGCAGCGACAATAATATTTCATGTATCCAAACATCATCTATCAATGTTAAATCAACTAAAAAAAAAACAGGAACAACAACAAAAGTAAACTAAACTACTGCGTTGTGTAGCAGCAAAAACAACTGCTGCATTCAAAGTGAGTGCAGTCAATTGCATTCAAAGAAAAATGTGTTTTCGCTCTGCATTTGACACAAAACTGTTGAAGATGATGTGGGTGAAGTAGTTAATCGTTTGCGAGGAAAGGTATTTAAAAGAACGTAATCAACCAAAAATAAAGCGGTTTATATTGATTTATATTGATTTTGTTTGTAACACATCGAAATAATCATCTGAGACCCTATAAAGTGCATATATACATACAGTTTCAGGAAAAGTAATAGGGACGATAAAACATGTCGTTGAAAATTTAGCATTGAAATATTTTTGACGAAACTTACTTTAAAATTCTTTAAGTGCCCCGGTAGGCTAGCTGGTAGTGAGCTAGTCTACCAGCACCGGGGTTGCGGGTTCGATTCCCGCCGGAGACTCTGGTTTTTTTCCTGCAGACAAGCGTAAAGCTTCGCGGGATTAGCCTAGGGCATTAAAAAAAAAAAAAACCTCTGTGAAATTCTTAAAAATTTTATTTAAACCGTATAAATCGACAAATAACAGGTGATGTGGCGAAACAGGTAATGTGGCTTTTACCAAATATTAAAATAATATTTCGGTTTGATAGCAAAAAGTGACAAAATTCAAAAACCCTTATATTCTTTCATCAATTTCTCGAACACAACTGGACTGTAATTATACCCTTCACTACAGGTGGAAAAGGGTATAAATAAGTTTGTCATTCCGTTGTAGTTTCTACAACATTGATCTAAGACCCTAAAAAGCATATATATTCTGCGTCCTTGTGAGGTCCGAATCTGGATTATTCCAGTTTTTCAAAAAGAAATTTTATTTTATTTAATTTTTTTATGTCCTAAAAACGGTTTTAAAACGAATTCAAAGCATCAACTTTGGCAAAAGAGGAAGACTTATATAAATTTTTTGAATTTGTCATACTCTTCGGCATGACGAAATGAAAAGTTGGCGTGGCTCGATTAATATTTATTTATATCTAAAGAACGATATTTATATAACTTGTTGTTCTTATCTCACCATGGTGAAAGGTATATAAGATTCGGCATAGCCGAATATAGCACTCTTGTTTTTTTTTTTATTTAGGAAATTAGTTATCTGTCCCAACTATTTTTTCCGACACTGTATGTATTCTATTACGTTGTTTATATGTACAAGGCGAATTCAACTACAGGTGGTGTCGCAACTACAACAATCCAAAAACAACAGAAACAACATAGGGGTTTTTACATTGCATTGTTAGTGCCATTAGCTCGAAATGTCAACCATTTTTAGCAAAACACTAACAAATCAAAACAAATAAGCTCGAACTGTCAAAATCAGATGCCGTTTCGACACCACCTGTAGTTGAATTCGCCTTGATATGTATTTCTTATTTGCAAGTAAAACTATTTCCAAAACCTTACTAGATAGCATTGAGAAATATGTACATATCGTCAGCTCAATATATTATTGTCGTGATGCCATACAGAAAAAATTTAGTCATTTGGTAGTAAAACTTATGATTAAAAAATTATACAAAAAAATATGGTAAATAAAAAACGTGGCAGCTTCAAATATATTATTTGCAAATAGCTAGTGCTGCCATACTTTAATCTTAATTAAATAAGACTTTTTAAACAAAACTCAAAAAATCAATCTGTATTTAAAAACGATTTAAGTTTTTATGAAAATTAACTTAATATAGATTTAAATATTAGCCTGAAAATTGGGCATAAGTTGCTAAAATAAGTTATACGGCAACGAATGTAAGAAAAGATAAACTCACTGTTTATTGTTGGTGTGTTGTTTTAGTTTTGATATTGTTACAAGTAAGACTTTGAGTGTTTATTATTCTTATTCACTTTAAGGTTTTATTTGTATAATATTTTAACTTTTATAAAATCTTTGAAAAACGGTTTTCTGATGATCTGGACTAAGTAACCAGTGAAATGCGCATAGAAGCTAGCTTTCCCTCAACAATAAATTTCAGTGTATTTATCAAATATGAAAAATTGGAAATTTAGCACGTCATACAGAAATCTTATTAATAATAAATTTTGTATTCCCAAAAACACCTTTGAATTTCACTTTAATTTGCGTATAAACATATATTCCGGACATTGTAAATCTTTAAAACAATCCAACGCTAGACATCTTGGTATCCGTGGGTTGAGGCTCACAAGAGCATCCTTTTTTTAAAGAATGCTTTTCGCAAAAAAAGATTGCTTTTGCAAGGAGCATACTTTTCTTGAGAAGAGATGGTGTCTTTGTGCTGGAGGAGCCAAACAGTGTTGCCGTTAGGATACGAAAGATACATTTTTCGTATCTTTTGACTACTTCAGGTATCATGTATAATCCTCACATTTTTCGTATCTTTTGAATCTGTACGCAAAATGTGCAGAAACAAAACATTCGAGAATTTTTAGCCAACTAAAACTTATTAAGACTGATCATCCTTATCGTCTCAATACTAATACAATAGCAGCTAAGGCGCATTGACTACAAGGTGAGGTCTACTCTACAACAACACTGCTTCTGTGGTCGGATTGTCAAAAATATTGCTAATAAAAAAAGGTTAGTTTGCATAAAAAATTAGTTTGCATACACACTTTGACAAGTCGACCACCGAAAAAAAACACCATATGTTGACTTGACCCCACCTTCTAGTGAATTCGCCTTGATAGCAGCTTCAATAATGGTGAAAGAAAACATTAAGGGGTTACAACATACGATCCACCTAAATCGATGATTACTAGTGGTGCGAAGTTCTTCTGAGGAAATATGAACATGTTTTTTATTTTCAGGAAATTTATATGAACTTTTTAATATAATTGCCTTAGTATAAACGCCTTAACTCGTATATTAATTTTTACAAAAATGAATTTGTTTTGATAACATCCAAAGATAATTACATATTATTAATTTTAAAGTTTGCTTAATGTGTTTTTTAAAAATTACATATGTACCTAATATTTATGACTTAAATAAATATAAAAATTAATTTATACGAAATCATTTTTTTACAATATTCATTTAAATATGAAATAAAAATGTTATATTAATAAATGTTAAACGTTGAAAATGGATTTTCAAAATTTTTAAAAAACGTATCTTTTTGGGAAAAAGTGTATCTTTTTGGAAACTAAAATGTATCTTTCTCGGAATTTCACTGGCAACACTGGAGCCAAACTTTGCAAGAAATGTGTACATTTATTGTGGTAGTAGAAATACGGGATGATGGTGAGTTGTAATTTGAGGTGGTGTTCTTGCTGGATGGAGAGCGGAAATGGTAGAAAATCTGGTCAAAGTCTGAAGACCTAATTTTGGTGAGTAGATAAAGAGTAGAAGAATCGTGTAGTGTATTGCATTGAGTGGTAAAGACTTGGATTTGGTGAGCGAGTGAAGAGTCGAGGAACCGAGGTTAAAGAAGGGTGTTGTAAGTTTTGCAAAATGATAGAAATAAAGATTTCGACATCACAAAAACAAAAAATGACGTCAAGCTCAAGAGAGCTTTCCACTTGTGGAAAGTTAAATTTTTAAGGATGGATCATATCTAGATGCTATTGCTATTCAGCAGATGCTGCACTCCTATTGGCTAATAACTTCAAGCTGGCAAACTTAAGATAGTTGTTGTTAAATTGCGGGGTTGCCAGCTCTTATAAAGTGCATACATTTCTTATAAAAAATTCGTGCATTTACGCCATCTAACGGAAAATCGTGCGCATGGCTTAAGGCTCAGTTAGCCGGGAGTAACAGTTACTTAACCTTACCGTAAAAAAGTTAAACCAATCTATTTCTTACAGATTGAAACGTTACATCTAACTGCTAACTATAATCGTTCTAATTGCCTGACATACAACAAAATGATGCTGCTGATTTGCAACGTTACTGTTACTCCCGGCTAACTGAGCCTTTAATCTTTTATTATATCATTCTTGAAAGTGTAGTTTGAGAGGTTAAATATGAAGTTTACTACTCTCATAGGGTGTGTTTTTCACAGGAGCATGCTCTGCCAGAGAAAGTGCTTTTCAAATGGAAAGATTATTTTGGGGATCACGTGGTGGTTGTGGCTTAAGCCCCAAATGGTGGGAAGGAAATTCCTGAAATTGTGGAAAGTTGAATTTGTAAGGATGGATCATAATGCTATTGCTATTAAGCAGAGGCTGCTGGATATTCCTAAACCAGGGAAGATTAGATAGCTCCAGCTCCTCAACAAGGAGAGAGTGTATAATTCTGCCGGATTATGCAGTCAGATTGCAGTTTATAAACAACCAATTCATTCATTTAAACCTTTTCCACCAACAGTTACAATAACAACTATTTCTATATTCTATAACGATTTTTCCTAACAGCCAGCAAGTCGCATGTTTGTTTAAAAATTGATGCGTAATAAAGTGCTTAAAATTAATAAATAAATAAATATTTCAGTAATAAAACTGTTTGTTTCTTCCTCATAAAGTCTTTATTTAGCATTAACACTGTTTGCTACCATTTTATTATTGTGGAATAATATTAAATATTTAGCAAATATTTTTGCAATAGCGACTGGATTTTTATTACCAATCAGTATTAAGCAGTTGAGGGCTACAGCGTTGTTTGTTTCGAAAAACATTTTATCACAAGAAAACTAAGATATTTCTTGGAATTCAGAACAAAACGGCTTATTTATTTATAAACTCTAAGATTAGATCTTTAACAAGTAACAGAAAAATGCAAGGTTAACAAACAGCATTTATACCAAGTGCTTAAATATGGGGCATAAAAGTAGTTTTTGTTTATCTAAAAGTAACAATTTATATCTATTAGGGAGCCCCCGTACGCTAGTTGGTAAAGAGCTAGTCTATCAGTGCGAGGGTTATGGGTTTGATTCTTGCCAGATACCCTGGTATGGTTTTACTGTCCCAAGCTAAAAGTTTACAGTTTTATTGCTAAACTTAGTTTGAATATTATTTGCATATGTATTAGTAACCTTTTATAAACATAAAATAACATTTAGAAAAAAAACAAGTAAGAGTGCTATATTCGGCTGTGCCGAATCTTATGTACCCTTCACCATTGTGCGAGCAGAATACAGAGCAACTAAATAATTTTTACATATACATACATATTTACAATACTTAAAACTTCATTATAAATGAAATTTAAAAAGCGAAAACTGGTAAATATTTTTTTAAAATTGTTTTGGAACATAACAATATTAAAAAAATATTCTTTTTAAAAAACCAAGATTCGAACCAGGGAACTCACAGTTTCTAACTTAACACACCCCCTACCATGAAGGAACGCTGTTTAAATATCATTAAAATGAAATATAGACCGTTTACTGTTTACAACTCAACACAGTTTTTTGTTTGTTTTCTTTTTGTAAAGGCACTGTTGTCATTTTTTATCTCTTTTGGCGAGTTTTTTAGTAGCAAAAAAACACAAAAATTCCTAGTTTCTATTTGTTAAAATTATTTCGTTAAATAGATGAAATAATAAACGAAAATCATATTGGGCATTATGCTAGTATATGTAAACAAATGCGAAGGGGGGGAGAGATGAGACGACAACCAGATTTGAACTTCGCTTTTCAAAGGGACCCAGAATATATATACTTTATAAGGTGCAGGACCTTCGGTGAAGGGTATAAAAAACAAACTTAATTACAAAAAAGAGTAATTTTTGGGATTTCAGTATATTGGTCATAACTCTGCTATATAACCGATTTGAAAGATTTATATACCGACGTGTTAAAGAAGAAATTTGCCATTTATTTTGGTTGTAAGACTTGGACTCGGGAAGATCTATGGTTCCCGAAAATGGGTATTTTCCAAAAAAAATTAATATTTTGGTCATAACTTTTTCGTATCTGAACCGATTTTCCCGAGTTTTTCAGAAAATATTTTTTATTAATAAAATTTCCGATCTTTTGATATATAAGGCGTAACCATAGGTCATATAACAGTCAAAAAATTCAGGTTTTTATACAATTTTTAATACTTTTTGTATGGAAGGTACCACGCCCACTTCTCCAATCCCGCCACCATTTTGTGAAATGGGGTGTATTTATAACCTTAATGTTTGTACCAAATTTGAAAACTTTGGCTCTTGCCGTTCTCCAGATATACAGAAAAAAGTAATAAAAATACAACAACCACAAGGGATTTTTTGGAAAAATTAGAGGCAGTCGTGGTTTTTTGCTCATATCTCAGCCATTGTTGGACCAATCTGGCTGAATTTCAATAGCAAGAAATGGTGGACTATATGTGACATAAATGTAAAACAACCTAGCCGCTATCATGTCTGGAGTCTCCGGAAAACACATATCAAACGTAAGACGGACAGACGGACGGATAGACGGACGGATATCGTTAAATCAACTTCTCTCCTCATAAGGACCCAAAATATATATACTTTACAGGGCCTAAGATCAATATTGTAGAAATTACAAACGGAATGACAAACTTATATATACCCTTTTCCACCTGTGGTGAAGGGTATAAAAATATAATAATTTTCTTATGCTCTTATTATTTCAACAATGGTACCATACTTATTAAATTGCATACACTTTGAAAACAAAGAACGTTAAGAGCAAAAGAAAAGGAAAGACATGAGAGAGAATTTAAAGTTTCTGCCGACGATTTAATTATGGGTTTTAGGATTTTTTCCTTGGCTGAAGACTTAAGGCCTTATTCATAAACAATATTCCATGCTTAAAAAAAGTTTATAAGACGAATTTTATATGAAGATCTGTTCAATTAACCTTTAATAAAACTGAAATATTTTTTATGAATAAGGGGGTTAGTATTTAAACAGAACTGCATCTTTAAATTTAGACAAAAGTTCACAAAAAGCCCATAATTAAATCGGAAGCAATATAAAGAAAGTATGGTAGCATTGTTGAGAGAATAAATGTAAATATGCGAGAGCATAAGAAAAAACGCTCTCAAGAAATATAGATTCTATTTCACTATAGCTTTCTACGGCAAATTTTTATGTCATTTTGTATGGAAAATGTGGTGCACAGAAAAAATTATCAGTAGTTTTTATTAATTAAAAAAACTGTTTAAAAAGAATTTCCATTTAATTAATGTGATAATTGAATCAATTATTTTTTTTTTTGAAAGAAAATTACAAAAATAATTTCGATTTAATTAACATTTTAGTTGTTCTGAATTAAATTTTTTATTAAAATATTAATTAAATAACAAGAAATCTTAATTGATTTTTTTGTTTAAAATAAAATTATTTAAACTTGTAGAATTGTTGTTGCGAATTTTGAGCTATATTTAACTCAATCAATTAACACATTGTTGGAAACGGCACAGTTTTTTATAGACTGTTCGTCGATTTCGAACGATTTCGCATAGAAAATTAAATTTAAAACAAAAACAAGTTTTTAAACTTTGTTTTTGTTTTAAATATAATTTTCTATGCGAATGTTAATGTTCGAAATCGACAAACATCATTTTTTTTATTTTTTTTTAATAAATTTAAAAATATGATTTATTGAAAAAATATATTCACAATTTTTAATTCTTCAATTTTTAATTAACTATATAAACATTTTGGTAATAGGTGCAAAATCAAAAAATCTCAGTTCTGTTGGAGTATTGACTACTCCACATCATTTATTGTATAAAATATGAAAAACTATTTTAAAAAATACACAAGGAATTGAAACTGCAATTCTTTTCTTGAACTGCTTCTTCTGTTCCACTCAATTCCTTGTAAGGCATAGGACCTCTAAAAAGTTCTCCAGAATATTCTATCAGTCTCAAGTACTTTTACCTCAAGTACTTTCTTCGTTTAATAATAATATGGATATGACTCTTGGCCACAAAATTTTCGATGTGTGCGCAAAGAACGATTATTATAAGGCCCTGTAGTTCGCATTTAATGCTATTGCTGGTAGCCATGCTACGCAGTAATACAGCAAGACTGACAGTTAGGACGTTAAACTTGCATATGTTTATTTTAGTATTGACTGATATAATGGTTGATTAACAAATATTTCGAAGCCGGAAGAACGCACTGAATTCAATTTCTGATTTTGCGTTATCTTCTGATAAAAGCATGCTTCCCAGATAGCAGAATTATTTACAAAAACCCTAAATGTACCTGGCCAATTACAAATGGATTGCTGTTAGCGACTCTTATTTTTATGTTTGGTGGAAAGAAAACAGATGCCGTCAGCGTAATCTAAGTCTTTCAAATGACTGGTTTAAGTTAATTTGATATCCAGTCGATCATTAGAAAACCTGAAACAAAAAGCAGAAAAGAAGTAGAGATATTAGACATCCTTGTCTCACACTCGATTTGGGTAGGAATGAATCTGGCAGCTTGCTTAAACTCTGCATTGAAAGTCATCAAGTTGAACTTTTATGTGACTAAGTAGCTTAAGTAGAATACCTGTGTTCTCTAGAAGTTCCCATATTTTGCAACGGAATATGCTATCAATTGTGGAAGTGTAATCTATAAAAGTAAGATACAGGGTGAGTTTCAAAACATCAAAACACATTGCAGTGATGATGATGAAAATGTAAACAAAGCATCAACAAAGTTATTGTTGTACAGTTTGACTTTGTTTGCGCATCGATAACTGTTATTATACATTTAGGCACGTAAAACATTGTCAATGTTTAAATGGTTGTCTTTAGAAATGCATGACTTTGTTCGATTGCATTGCAAACGACGTTTTGGAATTCACCAACATATTACCTTGCTATCCTTTTCTTTACTCTTTAACTAATATTGCCATAGTCTAACAATACTTCTAAAATACTCTAGTTTGATCTTTATTTAATTTAAAGCCAGATCGATAATAAGTAATTTGTTTAAATATTTTTCTTTTAATTAAACTTAACTTTTTTGATTTGTGATATCGAATTAAAAACATTCCGTTTTTAAACATTTTTTCAATCTGTCACAACTTTGTCCGTTTATTTGTAACTTAATCTTTATTTACTTCATTCTTTGTAAATGTAATGGCTAAATATTGATTGATCACTATCATTTAGCTAATGTAAATAAATTCTACATTTATCTTTAAAATCGCTCTTCAATACAGATTGATTTTTATTCGTTCTTTTTTTCAAAGACGATAATATTTGAAATTATATCCACTTGCAGCATGAGTATTGTATCTGGTATATTTAAGAACACATTTTTACATTCAAAATGTATTTTTTTATTGACACTGTTGCCCTCAATCAAATTGACATGTATGTATTTCAATAAAATAAACATTTCAAAAGCTTTTTTTTTTATTTATTTTTGTTTTGGCAAAATGATTAAGACAAAAATTTACAAGTCAGTCGTCGCTTAAAGAACAAAAACAAAAAAAAATAAAAGAAAAACCACAAATATAGTTGTACTCTCAGCTACAATTTTCAAACCAAACAACAATGCCAACCAAATTCAAAACAGTTTGTATTGAAAATTTTTGCAAATATTCATGTAGTTGTGGTGCTTTTGTTGTGTTAAAGTTTTGAACATGTGTTGTCAGCCACTTACCGACTAAACGTATAAGCATTGAAAACAAATATGTACGTATTTGAGCAGAAGCCGACAGACAGACAGACGCACATACAGCTACAAAGATGGTCGGACAGACGGACGGACGGACATAGAATCCAAACGATCATATCTTTTACTTAAAATACACATACAACACGTTCTTATGCGTGTTCTGCATGTACACGCGCTACATACTCGTAAATATACAATTATATGAGAATGAGTATCTTTAAGATAGATATCTTTACGATTCAGTAAACACTGCCTGGCCTGGCTGCCATTCAGGCAGAGACAAAGATACGATACGTATTGGTCATAATATAATGTAACATTTAATGACATAAGAAATGATATTTTGCATAAAGTCTAATGGCCATTTTGGCGCCAAAATATGCAGTGATATATGGGCGGGAAAATTCAGAAATTTTTTTCTTTATCAAAAGTCCGTCCGTCTTCACTATTTTCATGTGAATATTTTAATGTCGTTTATTGCAATTTTCCAAATTCTTTTTTGGATTAAAGACAAATTGATATTTATAACATTTATTAAATTTAATTACATATTTGAATGGCATTTTGCTACAGTAAGTCCCCCTCAAAAGGTGGAGGCGTTTGGATTAAATATTCTATACAGTGGGGGAAATAAATAAATTCTAATTTAAAATTTGTTTTCCTAAGCAAGTTCTTTAGAGATATTTTATCGATACAAATTCTGTGACAACAACTTTAACTTGAATTTTTTTTTTTTGCGAAAAATATTTGATCAGAAACTATGGACAAATATTTTCTATGAATTATTCAAATCGATAGCAAACTTTTCTAGGAAAATTTCATATTAAAATTTTCTATGAAAATTTCATATCGATAGGAAAACCTTTTTATGAAAATTTCATATCGATAGTAAAATTTTCTATTAAAATTTCATATTAATTTAAAATTTTCTATGAAAATATCATATCGATAGGACAATTTTATATCAATAGCAAAATTTTCTATTAAAATTTCTTATCGATAGCAAAATTTTCTATGAAAATTTCATATTGATAGCAAAATTTTTTATGAAAATTAAAATTTCAAATCAATAGGAAAATTTTATATCAATAGCAAAATTTTCTATGAAAATTTCATATCAATAAAAAAATTTTTTATGAAAATTTCATATCGATAGCAAAATTTTCTATAAAAATTTTATATCGATAGTAAAATTTTCTATAAAAATTTCATAGTGATAGCAAAATTTTCTATTAAAATTTCATATCAATACCAAAATTTTCTATGAAAATTTCATATCGATAGCAAAATTTTTTATGAAAATTAAAATTTCATATCAAAAGGAAAATTTTATATCAATAGCAAAATTTTCTATGATAATTTCATATCAATAAAAAATTTTTTTATGAAAATTTCATATCGATAGCAAACTTTTCTATAAAAATTTTATATCGATAGCAAAATTTTCTATTTTAATTTCTTATCGATAGCAAAATTTTCTATTAAAATTTCATATCGATAGGAAAATTTCATATCAATAGCAAAATTTTCTATTAAAATTTCATATCAATACCAAAATTTTCTATGAAAATTTTATATCGATAGCAAAATTTTTTATGAAAATTAAAATTTCATATCAATAGGAAAATTTTATATCAATAGCAAAATTTTCTATGAACATTTCATATCAATAAAAAAATTTTTTATGAAAATTTCATATCGATAGCAAAATTTTCTATAAAAATTTTATATCGATAGCAAAATGTTCTATTAAAATTTCTTATCGATAGCAAAATTTTCTATTAAAATTTTATATCGATAGGAAAATTTCATATCAATAGCAAAATTTTCTATTAAAATTTCATATCAATACCAAAATTTTCTATGAAAATTTCATATCGATAGCAAAATTTTTTATGAAAATTAAAATTTCATATCAATAGGAAAAATTTATATCAATAGGAAAATTTTATATCAATAGCAAAATTTTCTATGAAAATTTCATATCAATAAAAAAATTTTTTATAAAAATTTCATATCGATAGCAAAATTTTCTATAAAAATTTTATATCGATAGTAAAATTTTCTATAAAGATTGCATAGTGATAGGTAAATTTTCTATAAAAATTTCATATCAATAGCAAAATTTTCTATTAAATTTTCATATCGATAGCAACATTTTCTATTTAAATTTCATATCGAAAGCAAAATCTCCTATTCACATTTTTATCGATTGTAAAATTTTCAATGATTTTTTATTTTATATCGATAAAATATTGTCTATGAAAATTCAAAATTTTCTATAAAAACTTTCTACCGATCAGGTCGATAAGCATAAAATGGTTTTTAAAAAATATACACCTTAAAAAATTACAAAACGTTTAGTTTTAGAAAGTTTCTAAATTAATTAAAAATTCATCAAACTTGATTAAAATTTCATCTGTTAACTAAAACAGTTTTAAAATCTGTTAAGAATTATCATTTACTTTTGTGTCTCACTGTACTTTAAAGCCTTTATTTTAATCTATTTTTTATTGAATAATATAAATAAATGTGTTTTTGTTTTTTATTTTTGTAATTGTTTTTGTTAGATTAATCAAATAAATGCAAAGAATTGAACTCAAATGCAATATTCAAACATAATTTTTCATAAGATTAATTTCAATCTCCTAAACGAATATTGCATATTTGTGCGATACTCGTACGATATCTATGATTAAAATATATAATGGTTATAATAAATATTAATTAATATAAATATTTTAAATATTAAAAGCAAAAATCAATTAACATGACTTGATTAAATACTAAATAAAAAAAAATGGAAATACAAGGCGACAGGGTAAGCCAGGGCAACTGCCATGGAATAAGATAAATAATAGATAGAAATATAGATAAATTAAAAATGTTTATTATAGACCGACCTGAAGCGTTTAAATGTCATTACAACTACTTAATTAAGTGCAAGAAATAGTTAGATGAAACAAATTTTAATGAAAAAAAAGAAACAAGTAAAAAAGTATAGTCGAGTTGGTCCGACATTGTGATAGTCTACACCACTTGCGGGTATAAGCATAATGATCTTCACGTGTAGGTCTTATAGGAAATGTATAGGTAGTTACTTTGTAAATTTTTAGAAGTTTTAGTCCGTGATTTATTTTTTTATTTATTCATTAATCATAATTCATAATTTATTTATTACGAATCTTTTAGCGATATATCAATAGGAAATTTATTATAGCATAAGCGGATAGCGGGTGTGGACCCATTATTAGACCCATCAGGAAATATTATCGACCCACTACTACAAAACTTTGTTGTAAACTAAAGTTTTATTTTAAAGTTATTTGTGTTGAATTTCATTTATTTGTACAAAATTTGTCTTAAAGTTGTTTATCGAATAGGACTTACAATCGATTACAAACCGACGAATGCATCATTTTGGGCAGTCATATATATACCAAAAGTTAAGTTAAAGAGTTAAATTTGATCTCGGCACTGCCATTAAAAAAATTTCGGGCGGTAAAATTGATTTACGGGAGTATTTATTTTGGGGGTGGAAAATAGACCGACTCAAACAAAATTTGGCAACATGATTTCAATTTTCATAAAACGCTTTTTATAAAAGCGATGTATAATCATGGGCAGATTCTCATTATTTTAGTAGACTTTGTTTAGGCCAATATCTAGGAAAGTTTCTCAAAGTATATTCAAAATTCCGAACTTTGCTTGAACGAAAGATTTTCACAAACAAGATTTTCACCAACTGAACCAAAAAGTAATTCTAACCTAATCGGTAAAAGTGGCCCTTTGTTCCCATCAGAAGCCTCTGGACATAATAATTAAATATTATATCATTGGTGAAAGTGGACCAAGAACTAATATTTGTATACGTCATAGTTCCCAGCACAAACGCATAATACAATTTCCACCTATAATGGTGTAGGGTATATCAGTTCAGCACGTGCATATTTATGTAGCTTAATAGAAAGACAGTGTAATAGATATTCAAAGGTACAAAAATAAGTGCTTCGGAAATTTACAGCAATAAAGACTTCTTAAAATATATAAATATCTCTGATAAAGTATAAGTAGGCGTGGCACCTTCCATATAAAGATAGTACAAAAATATGTATATCTGGAAAACGATTACATGAAAAGTTTCCAAATTTTGTACAAATACTTTGTTAATTAATACAAAACATATTTACCAAAAGTAGGCGGGGCACCTCCTATACAACGACAACAAGATTACTATAAGTCTGGAGAACGGTTAAAGGCAGATTTTTCAGATTTGGTACAATACGTTTGATTCTCAATACACAACATTTGTCAAAAAAGTAGAATGTTTTGAGAACTGGGCGTGGCAATATAAATTTCTGTATAACTGAAGAACGGTAACAGTAAAAGTTTCTCACTTTGGAACAAATAATTTAGAATTTATTGGTAATACATATCTTTCAAAAGTGAGTTAAAGTGGGCAGAAAAACTAGAAACAATCTGACAACAATATTGCTTTTTTCTCTTGAGTCGTTCGGCTTAATCGACTTAAAAGTATTCCAGGAACCAGAATATATATACTTTATGGGCTCTGAGTGGAATAGAAAAAAAGTTTCACAGGAACGACAAACTTAGTTAACCCTTATTCACCACTAGTGGTGAAGGGTATAAAGAGTTTAGTAGAGGTTTTTAAAACGTGTATGCAATGAATTTTTGTTTTGTTTTTGTATATTTTACATTTTATCCACCTGTAACTCAGTTTTCTACATAAATTTCTTAAGCCTGTAATTAATTACGACATTTAATAAGAAAAAAAAATTAATTAATAAAAGAACTAAAACTGAATAAACTAAAATATATAATTTATATAAAGAACATTTATGTTTGACACTTGATATTGAATAATTGTCACTTTAATTAAAACTTTAAATTCAGACCCCAGACACGATCTTGCTTAACCAGTGTAAAGTTTTGATTGGATTTATGCAGGAAATTACCCAACCTGAAGTACGAAAGAGGAAAGAAATCAATTGCAATAACACGCTAAAATTTATCGCATGCAGAAGGATGTAAAATATTCAATAAATTTATTTAAATTTAATTAATTCTCTTTTTATTTATTCTGTAGCTTTAAATTATTTTTGCTATGCAACTCGCATTTGTAAAGACAAATTAAGGAATTTTTTTTTTTTTTTTTTGGTTAAATTTATTGCATTTAAAATTCTTAAATAATTCAAGTCATTAAATGACACATCATAAAATTCATTTTAGGCTTCTTGCCTAAAATCATTCACATTCGTAGACGAGTGGTCGGTCTGTAAATCGTTCGTTAATGGTTCCATTAGTTCGATGTAAAATGTTTATGCAGTTTTACAGTCTTCACAACATTTTAGATTGAAATACAAACAAATAAAAAAATCACTTTCAATCTCAGCCGTCGAGTTGTTTTTTTGTTTATTAACGAGTCACTCTCGTTATGGTCGAATAAATTGTTTTACATGACAACTTTTGTCAATTTGTTTTATATAGTTCGAGTAGTAGATCTTTGTTTTCTTTTCATCATCATCACAATTATCATCATCGTATTCGTATTTTGAAAGTCAATATTATACTTTCAATCAAGTTTTTTATTTCATTCGATTTGTTATAAAAAAATTTACAATTTATTTGTAATTCCATGAATGAGCGATTTTATTGGGAAAGGGCAAAAGCAATTTGAAAATTTAAAAAAAGTGGTTTAACAATAGGTAAATGGAAAATTTATGACAAGGCACAACATTGGAAGGGCGTGTACCCTTTAATAGAAAAAGATTTTAAGTCCGACTTATAGTGTTTCTTCACTTACAGCCTGTTTATCGATTTTGAACGAAAACTTCGTTCGCTTAACTTACATGTAAAACAAAAACAATAGTTTATAATTTGTTTTTGTTTTAAATGTAAGTTCAACGAACGAAGTCTTCGTACTTTTTTAAGTTACGACGGATTTTGATCTATAAAGTCCCACACCACAATAGTGAGAGGGTAAATTACGTTTGTGCTGAGGTGTGTAACAATAAAAAATTTAGTATACCGATAGACTCAGAAAGTGATTCTGATTCTAAAAATGTCCGTCCGTCCGGCTGGCTCGTTGTCTGTCCATGTATTCTTGTGCGGTAATTTGATTAAATTTAATGCATACGTCTTAATTGTAATAACGGCGAAGCCTATTGAAAATGGTGAGAATCGGCCCGTAATTTTACATGGCCCCCATACAAAATTTCTTTCCAAAATAGTTTTTGTGCTTATAAACTATTTAATTATATTGGTATTCAGATCAAATTTTGCTCAAAAATATTTTATTGCTATATAAATCGTTTTACCAATTTTTTTTAATATTGTTCCATATTTGTCCATAGCTCCCAAACAAATACCATTCCCAAAAATAGCTTTAAGTGCCAAAACTTCCTTATAAATATTGATATTGATATAGAATTTAGCGACGATAACTTTTATAATAGCTACTACATCATGGTTTTGGTAGGTCCAAAATTAAGCAATAACTCCTGTATAAACCCCTTCTCAAACAAATCTCATCTAGTTGCTCATATTGAGAAAATATTCGGCACAAAAACTATATATATATACTTTAATTTCTTTTTGTTAGATCTTTGACCGATTTTATGTTTAAGCATTTTTGTGATTGCATCGCTTTTTCCACTTTTATTTTAATTCTTTAATTTTTGTGGCTTTTTCGAATTAATAAAATGGCATAATTAATTGATTTTCGTTTTTAAAAATTTAAGCGATTCCTATGGCTAATAAATCAGTTAATGTTTAAACGTTGGTTTAGTTGAACTAAACCTAAATTAACAGCTGTAAATCAGTGCCCCATATACTGAATGTAGTGCAAAAAATAACAATGTGGCAGCGCTACGAAAAATGTTGTCAAATTCATATGGTTTGTATTGGTAGTTTAAACCAGTATTCGAAAATAAACAATAAATATCGCTCCTTAGTATTCGTTTCGGTAGATTTGCGGAAAACACAAACGCTAATAGTAATTTGGGAGTAAATCATTAAAAAAATTACATTTCCCCTGTTTGTCATCTTTCGAACACAAAAATAATACTGTTTTTATCCAACTTAACAAAAGATGAGAACATTTTATTCCGTTCGGTTTTTTTTTTTAACCAAATAAACTTCATTGTGTTCGGTTCAGCTCATTTATGTTCGTCCCTTTTGGCTGGTAAAAAAGAACGAAACATTTTTTTACAAAATAAAATACACATACGAAAAAAACAAAAAGCCAGCAAAATAATTTTAAACAAGCAAAACATGCACACAAGCTGTTTGTGCTGCGGTAGTTGCTAAAATTTTTTGTTTGTTCATTTCTTTGTCAATGTAAAAAAAGAAACATTATAGAACATTAAAATATAATGTTTGTCTACAGTATCACTACAATTGATTTATTAGCCCTTTATTTCTTTATGCCGGCATTAAAAAAGTCACCAAAACAAATTTTTGTATATGGCAAGAAACAACGTAAGAATCATATTTGCCAGGTGAAATGAAGTGAAAATCGTAAAATTTTTCGAAAAAATTCGACTAAATCGTCAAATTTACATACTTTAATCGTCAAAAAAAAATCGTAATTTTAAAATAACACTTACTTTTTAATAAGAAAAATTCAGATTTTTAAAAAACCAAATAAGAAAAAATATTTTTAACATTTCGTAAGTATAAGTTAAATCTCGAAGCTTGTCAACAAATGGCTTTACTTTTCATACATCCTAAAATCCTTCAAAGACTTAGGAATCTAAATCTAAATGACTTGATTAAGATGTTCAAGCATTGGAGTAAAAGAATAAAAAATTGTTTAAAAGTATTAGCGATCACAAAACAGTATTAAAATTTGGTGCCACAAAGACTGAGAGATTTTGAATACCGATTTTACTCATCAAAAATAGTGTTTGAAAAATTAATCTATTAACATAATCGAAATCGTTAACTCTTATACTTAATTAAGACAGGATAAAAGAGCAAAATGGACGCTAAACACAATAACGCAAATTTGGTTTTACGAAATGCTTACACTGGAAAATTATTGCTAAACAAAAAAACGGAGGTATCTAAGAACTTATTCAAAAATATACAATAATACTGACAACATTTGTGAATTATTACAAAATTTGTGATTTGAAAAATCGTCAAATTTAGGGCATAAATCGTCAATGGGCGTACGACGAACGAATCCATATTATAGGTGGTCATACTTTGTTTTAGTTTTCAAGCATTTAAGTTTTATTTTTATTTTATAGCATGTGTCAACAAAGCTTCCACAAAATTATTGATGCACAATTTGCCTTTTGTTTGCACTTCAGTAACTGTTAATATGGCTTCGTTAGCAAATGCTTCACTTTGTTCGGTTGCATTGCAAATCGCGTTTTGGAATTTACCCATATGAAATAGTTAGCTATAAAAATGGCTTTTAGCTCTGATTTTGTTAATGTTTATTCTTTACGTATAATATTTTCATATGGTCCACTATTTCTCTTCCTTTGCATAAACATCAAATTACTTTCACAATTATAAAACGACGAATTTACTCTGCGAATTTTTACTGAAAATTTCGTCGTGTTGGGCGATATTCGCCGAGTTGTGTTCCCTGCATAAATCGTAAAAGTCCGACACTATACCATGTTAACACGGACAGCAATATTCCTGTTTCGCTCTCCCATTCGCGCCCCAAACATGATTGAAACAACATGTTTTGCCATACATAATTTTAAGAACGAACAGGTCATTTTATTTTGAAACATGCTGCGAAACAGGAAAAATGTACTATCATCTCCAATTTTGATAACAATTATCGTAAGTTATCTGAACTAGCTTTCAAAAAAAATCAAAACAAAATAAAAATTGTCAAATCAAAATTAAATAAAGTTATACAATAATAATATTAATAAAAGTATTAAATAATATATTTTTAATTTTTAATTACTTTTTTATCAATTTTAAATAAAATCACATTATCAACACACAAAAAAATTTCAAAATGAAACAAGAATGAATCGTATGAACAGCATGTTTGACAATCTAGTTTCAGAGAGCGAAACGAGTGGTTTATATCGTCGTATGAACATAGCATTAATTGCATTTTTATCGATCTTAAAAAAAGATTCCATTCGGTAAATTTACATTTAAAACCAAAACAAAATTTTAAAATATAGTTTTTGTCAAATTTTAATTTAAACGTTTACCGTTTTGCCGAAATCCTGCTTTTCCTCCATCCAATAATTATGTTAATTTTTGTTGCGGTTTGTCAATTTTTATTTTCATAATGATTTTGCATCTTTTGCTGGTACTTTGAGTGCTTTTTTTTAACAAAAAACTGTGTTGACATGCCAAGTCGTACTTTGTCAAAGGATTTGTTTTTATTACATATATTTTATTAAATTTTTTTATTATTTAGAAGTATGTATTTGTCTTTTAACTCTGCCAAGATTTTAGCGTTTTGTTTTTTTTTTAACAAACTGCATGTTCAATTAAATGCTCCGCTAAATTGAAAAAATACGTTTTTTTGATTGTTTAATTTTGTAATATTTATCGTATTTTTCATTATTATTTTTTCTGTTCATTTAATTAAACCCAAATTATGTCTTATTTGGAGTCTTTTTAATCGAATTTATTAATAAATTAAAAAAAAAATAACAATTCAAAAAAAATATTGCGGAAGTTGTTGTGTTAAAAAAATTAAAACAAAAAAACAATAAAATAAAAAAAATTTGAGTATTTTAAAGGCCATTGAACTGTTTTTTTTTTTTTTTTTGATGAAACATTCTCGTGCGAAAACATAATTATGGAGACACATTTTTATTTTTAGTTTTCAAATTAGAAGTAGAATGTGCAAAATAAAAATTGGTGGGTTGTGTGAGAAGTTTTTGAGGCTAATTAAAATTTTAAATTAAAAAATTTTCCAAAAATTTTGAGCTAAAACCAAAATATGAACGGAGAAGAATGGAGGGAGATCTAACCACCACCTACATTTATTCAGATGTTTTATGCGCTTGAAGCAACGTATTTAACTCTATTTATAGTCGCCTTAAAATTTTGTATTAAATTTTGCTATATTTATTGTAACCCCGCAAGCATTTTGTATCATAATCAAATCTTTTAGGAAACACCTTCAAAGGCAAAATATCTGCATGTGAACTCATATTTTGATCATAAATGATACTCTCGTTGTTAGAAAATTGAACCCTACCGATGAACCAACTCAAAAAGTCATTTCTTATACAATTTACTGATTCATGTTTGAACATATGAATGAATCATATATCATATATATGTTACATTTTACCTAAGCTATCCTTTGGATAGCAATGAAGTAAATTGTATGTACAGAAAATGCATTACATTCTGCTGGTGTCTAATAATTGTAAATTTTTCTGTACATACAATATACTTCATTGCTATCAAAAGGATAGCTAAGGTAAAATGTAACAAGAAAATACAATATAATAGTCTGGTAGTGTATAAAAGTCATTCCTAAAAATTTAAGGAATAGAACTATTACAAAAAAGCTTTATAAAATACATAACTGAAATTTAGCTCATAGAATAAATTCGAAAAATAAAAAAATGTTGAATATAATATAAAGTAACCTACGAAAGGAAATAATTCCCAGTTTCTATTTGCTAAAAATGTTTCACCTAAATGCTATCTGAGAATGGATGACATAATTGAACTCGTGCAGCTTGAGAGAATTTGTGATATTTACTTGTCTGCCGTATGTCATGGACACATACAAAGAATTGTTTGTGCAAAAATTGTTGTTGCAATATTATCAATAAAAAAAATAAAAAAATATATCTTACATAAATAACCGAAACTAACATTAAAAAAAATATACAGAATATGTGTATTTTCTTTTCCCAAATTCTTCTGCTTGTATTTTTAATTCCCTTTTTAACTTTTGAGAGTATTTTTCGTGCCCGCACTTTCGCTATTGTAAAGCAGTTGTAGTTTGCTTTTACCCGTTCACTTACCTACGTAAATTGGTCGTCAACACTTATCTGTAGTATTTGTTTGTTAGAGCAACACTACAGTATAGAGTTTGAAAAATTTTAAATGATTTAAATGTGTGTTAGATATGAATTTGAAATAAAATTTTTACAAATCTTGCTATCAAGTGCATAACTGAAAATGAGAGACATTGGTTCAATAGAAATTTATTAAAAATACTGGCCATCATAAGCTTTGTCCATCTTTTCCGCAGAAGAACTGCTTAGTTTTTGCAGCTAAACTTAAAAACATGGCTTAAAAAACTGCAGTCGAAACGAAAAACTGTCGAACAAAAAACGAACTTTTTGAGTTGATTTGACAGCGACTGTTTACATTTAATGAATCAGAAGTAAAAGCAACATTTTTTTTGGCCAATGACAAATTAAGAATTTTAAGAAATGGCAGTTTTTCTACTTTGACTGCAGTTTTTTAAACGCTGCTTAAATACCCCGTTCTTAGAAGAAGAGACACTGCAGCACTCACCCAATCAGAAGAGCGCTAAACACCTTTGTTAACGGGAACTGTGATCAGTAAAATTTTTGCCAGGCATTGGCAGGACGGACGTATTAGAATAAGATTTAATTAATTATTGGTTCATATTAAATACATCAAATAAGTAAATAAGTATGGCGTATTCGTGTAAGAACCTGCCGTTTTGGTCTAACCACACAGTGTTCCTAACACTAATGGAAGACAATGCGTCTACTAACGCCCTTATGTGTGCGTTTATCACACTTACGAAACACACGCAGAGAAAAAACATGTTCAAATATGGTCATCTCCAACAAAACTATTTTTAAATAAAATTTAAAACATATAATGTTTAAATTAACCATATAATTGTCAACCATATTATGGATAAATTAGGCCTCCACCAAGAAGCCACAACCATATTATGGTTATCTATAAACATGTTATGCTAAAATATTACAACAATTTGTTTTAAAATTAACAATAGTATTTTCCTCTTTTCCAAGAGCAACATGCTATGGTCGAAAAACAACCATTCTATTATAAGTGGTTAATATATTTAAGTTATTTTTAACCATAACCTGTTCGGAGGCAACCATAATATGGTTGTGGCTTCCGAATGGAGGACTAATTTAACCATAATATGGTTGTCGGACACAATAATATGGTTAAATTAAACATAATATGTTCAAAATTTTCTTTAAAAATAGTGTTGTTGGAGGTGACCATATTTAAAAATTTTTTTTCTCTGGGTGCATAAATGGCAATTTTCAGTGTATTACCCGGCAGAATCATACACTCGCTCGTTGTTAAGGGGCTGGTACTAACTATTCTGTTAGCAACAGCATCATGAGAGATCAAGCAGTTGGCCGAATTCTCCACAATATTTAGCAAATCCGCTATTAATATTTATTTTTTTAATAACTACTACACAGGCATCTTCTAATTCCCGAAGAAGCCTCTCTAATAAACAGTTTTGGGCTGGTACCCGTGGGACCTGATAAGGTACATCGTGTTCACCCTCGAAAAGAGGATAACCAATTTTGCCTTTGCCGAATAACGTATATTGGCTGTAACTGTTTCTACGAAGGACGTTACACCAAGTACTTAAGTATATAAGAAGAAGAAATGATAATCTTTATTTTTTTATTATTTTCCAAAATCTGCTTGATATGGTCTATTTTCATTTAAAACAAATATATATTCAAATTATTATGGCTAAAAGATTTATGTCTAGATTTTTTTAGAAACATAAATATTTTGTTTTTTTTTTTTCATAAATACTTTTTTTATAGCAAATGAAGTTTTATTAAAACAAATGTATAAAACATTAATTTTACGATAAGACCATTTAAATATTTTAATTCTAATTGCTAAATTATCAACACATGACATAATTTAAATTAATATTTTGTGCGTGGATGTGATAAAGAAACCTAAAATAGAGAAAATTGAATTCTAAATTACGCATTTATGCGTGTTTAATGTGAGAAGAAACAAACAAACACACACAAGTTTATTTATTTGACAAAAACAGTTTTTTTCACATGTCAACCCATTCCGTAGCATGATGATGGCACAGGCCCATCCATTCGCATACGAATAAGTTTGTCAAATAAAACTTTTGTTAAAATGTGTCAGTTTTAAGTCATACAGCCAGGGACAAGTAGTAGACATGATTAAAAACATCATCACTTTTAGTGTTCTGCGAGTGAAAATTTTTTTCGGTTGATTTTATTCGCTCTTCTGTCACTGCTCGTCTCAATTCAAACAAAAAAAAACACATCACTTTTCAAACAAAAAATATACGTACAATATACACATTATATGACTTAATAATGAGACATATAAAAAATAAATATAAATTGAGTATTTCCCTACGGATTAGTGTCTTTCATACGCGGTTTCCCAGGGCTAAAAATCCCGGGATCTCGCAACATTTTTGGGGAAAAAAATCCTAGGAAATTTGTGCTGGGATTCCCGGGATTTTTTTATTTAATTACACTGTGTGTAATTTTTTAAGTCATGGATAAATAACCATATACGGACAATAAATAAACATAAAGGACCAAAAAAAAGACCCGTGTCTCCCAGTTTTGTGATCATTTTCTCAGGCTCATATCTTGCAACCCGTTAGGAATTTTGATTAACTCTCTGAAGCAAAGTTGTAGCTCTTGTCATAAAGAACCAAAATTCTGAACATATAAAATCAAAAAAACTTCATTTTCAAGATCAAACTCGCAAAAAACTCGATTTTCTTTTGCCTTTTTTTGCCTGTTCAGGTCCATAGGTTGCAAACCGTTCAAAATTCAAGGAAACAATCAACCACAAAAGAGGTCATAAGGTCTCAGTTAACAACTTTCTAGAACATATAAACTTCCTAGGAACGGATCTTAACGCCGTTTAGGTACCGCTTATATAGCCGCAAAAGTGAAATATTTCCCAAAAATGTATTTTGCGGCTACATAAGCGCTACCTAAACGGTGTTAAAAATCATTCCTAGGAAGTTCATATGCTCTAGAAAGTTGTTTATTGAGATCTAAGATACATTCTTGTAGTTGATTGTTGATGGACCTGAACAGCGGAAAAAGGTAAAAAAAATCCAATTTTTTAAAGTTTTTTGCGATTTTGATTTTATATGTTTTTTGTTCTTTATGGCAAGAGCTACAACTTTGTCTCAGAGGGTTATTTCAAATTCCGAACGGTTTGCAAGATATGAGCCGGAGAAAATGATCACTTTTTTGCAAAAATGACACCGAGGCCCCAAGTCTTTAAGGGCCCATAGTGCATGACTTTGGGCAAAACTGGGAGACACGGGTCTTTTTTTTGTTTTGTCCTTTATGGTTATTTATTGTCCGTATATGGTTATTTTTTTTTCGTGCTGCGTTGTAAATATGTATGTTGTGTCAAGGAATAGATGTTAATTTAAATCTGATAATTAAGGCAGTGTTTGGTGCTCTGAAATTTTGCAATAGTAAAAGAAGAGCAGTAAAAATGCTCTTTTAAAAAAGACAGTTGTTCCCACATGCTTTTAAAAATAACTTTTATGCAGAGCAGATGATGACAAAATGTGAGAAATTAACATTTCCAGTAATTTTGAATGCAGCAATTAGAAAAGAGGCCGCCAACTCGATTCAAAGAAAATAATTTTCTTTAAAAAAGGAATTACAAGTTTTTGAAGAAAGTGGTGAGAAAACTGAAAGTTTCCAGAGATTTTATAATCTTCGTTTGTCTATAAAGGCCAGTGATGCCAACTGTTCGCTTATAAAAATGGCTTTATTTATCGTAAATATTCGCTAAAAACAAAATTTTATTTAAAAGAAACGCATTAATATTAATAAAAAAAAAAACTTACAAAATGTATTATTCCTGGGAAATTGAAAAATAAATCCCTCTTTCCCGGGAAAAGAAACCCCTGATATGGATACAATTATACTGTCTTGAGTACGATTTTGATGAATGAGTGAAGCAAAGGGGGCTTGTGAATGAACAAACACACTTTTAGAATTTAATTATTACTCATCATTAGAATTTTGTCTAATTTGAACAAATAATAGAAAAAACAAAAAATACTTTCTTTAATTGCGACTACTGTGACAAATTAAAAGTGTAGTTAAAGAAATTTGAGAGTTGGAAAAGAGACGAATATTTCGGGCTCTACAATAATTTGTCTGGCTGTCCTGATATTTTGAAATTTTTTTAATTTGAAATTTAAATTCAAAAATTTTATTATAAACAGAAAAATTTTAAGCAGTTGGCTTTTTTGGGAAATTTTCCAAAATTTTGCTATATATAAAAAATAATCATAATTTGTTAATTATATTTATAATTTTTTCCTATTTTTTTTAAAGAATTTATATTCATTCAAATATATTCAAATATATATTCAAATTTTAAAAAGTTTTCTTTTTAGGAACATTTTTGAAACCTTACTATTTTTACAAAATGCTTAAAATTTTAATTTTTTTAGGATTATTGATTGTTTGGCTATTTATAGGAAAAATTTTGCTGTTTTATAGAAAAATTTTAAAAATTTTGATCGTTGTAGGAAATTTTTAAGAAGTATGCTATTATAGGAAAAGGCTTAAAATTTTGTTATTTTTAGGATTAATGAATTTTTTATAGGAAAATATTGCTATTTATTGGAAAATATTCAAAATATTGCTATTTATATAATTTTTTTTTAAATTTAACAATTTCAAATAAAAAATTTAAAATTGTGTTAATTTATAGGAAAAATTAAAAAGTTTTGCTATTTGTACGAATTTTAAAAAATTAATATTTTAAAACAAAAGTTTTAAAAATTTTGTTTTTTTATAGGAATAATTTTGAAAAATTTGCTTTTTATTGCAAAATTTATAGGAAAAATTTTAAAAATTATTGCAAAATTTTTGTAATTTATAGAAAAACTTTAAAAATTTTGCTTTTTTTAGGTAAAATTTAAAAATGTTGCTAATTGATAGAAACTATTTCAATAAAAAAATCGTAAAATTTTGCTTTTTATATGGAAATTTTAAAAATTTGGCTTTTTTAGGAAAATTTGCTTTTTATGGGAAGATTTAAAAACTTTGCCTTTTATGGGAAAATTTAATTTTTTTCTTTTTATAAGAAAATTCATAATTTGTTTCTTTTTATAGACAATTTTCAAAATTAAGCTTTTTATGGAAAAATTTAAAGAATTTGGCTTTATACAAAAATTTTAAAAATTTTGCTTTTATAAAAATATTTTAAGAAGTTTGCTTTTATATGAAGCTTTTTGTAGGAAAATTTAGCTTTTTATAGGAAAATTTAAAAATTTTTATTTTTATAGGAAAGTTAAAATATTTTTCTTGTTTTGAGAAAATTTAAAATTGTTTTCTGTTTATAGACAAATTTAAAAATGTTGCTTTTTATAGGAAAATTTTAAGATTTTGGCTTTTTAAAAAAATTTTAAAAATTTTGCTTTTATAGAAAAATGTTTTACTAGCTGACCTGGCAAACGTTGTTTTGCCGTATAATATATTTATTTTTAAAAACCGGTTGATTATTTAAGAAGATATAGGGATGGGGAGCTTATATCCCTCTTGCCCTATTTCACTCCCTAAATAATAAAAGCTATGAGCTATAGTTCCTTCCAGATGTCACACTATTTGCCTGGAAAATTTCAAGAAAATAGGTTCATTAGTTAAGAATATTTAAGGAGAGGGAGCTTTAACCCTTCTTGCCCTACTTCATGCCCTATTCCCTATTTCCTTTTAGATGTAACAGTGTCTGCGTGCCAAATTTAAAGAAAACCGGTTGATAAGTTAAGAATATATAGGGAGGGTGAGCTTTTACCCTTCTTGCCCTATTCACCATTTTCACGCTCTAAAGAATACAAATTATAGGATATAGTTCCTTCCAGATGTTAAACTATTTGCCTGCTAAATTTCAAGAAAATCGGTTGATTAGTTAAGAAGATAAAGGGCGGGGGAGCTTTAACCCTTCTTGACCTCCTTCACGCTCTATTCCCTATTTCTTTTTAGATGTTACAGTGTCTGCGTGCCAAATTTTAGGAAAACCGCTTGCTTAGCTAATAAGATATAGGGCGAAGGAGCTTTTACCGCTCTTGCCCTACTTAACGCCCTATAGCGATATGAAATATACCTTACGACCTATTCTCATACCTAAAAAATACACATACAAAATTTCATAAACATCAGTCAAGCCGTTGCGGAGGAGTTCAATTACAAACACCTTGACACGAGAATTTTATAAACATACAGGTATGTTCTGACAATCGCAAAACGCTTAACATTGGCGATTCTGACTTAAAATCGCAAATTAGGTGTTCTGTAAATCGCAATAGCAAGAAGTTTAGCGACCTAAAATGACAAAAGGGAACTAGAATATATGTAAGAAGCTATAGCAGATCGCAGGCTCAACGCACGAGTTAAGGAACACCATAAAATCAATTTGGCGTTTTGCGATTTCAAATCGTGCGATTGTCAGAACATGGCCGATAGTTTTTTTTTTTTTTAATTTAGCTTTTTTTAGGAAAATTTATAATATATAAAAATTTTTTTTCGAAATTTTAACAGGACAGTTTTCATAATTTTGCTATTTAAAGAGATATTTAAAAAAAAGGATCGAAGTTTTACTATTTTAAAAGTAAAAATTTGCAAAACATTTTCCAAATGTTGCAATCTTTTCGTACAGTTTATACATTTTTATCAAAAAATTTATTGTTTTGATAGGAAAATTTGAAAAGTTAAGCTTTTTTATCACAAAGTTAAAAAAAAAATGGCTTTTTTTATAATAAAATGTTAAAAATAACAAAATTTTGCTATTTTTTGTTTGTACAAGATTTTTAACATTTTGCTGTTTATATAATTTTACCGAAAGTTTTCGATATAACACTCGTCTGTAGCAAAAATCGTTTTTAAATAAAAAATTATAAAATGTATTAGAATAACCGCCTTATTTCGTGCAAAATATTAGTGAAGCCCTTAAAGAAAAAACAGAGCCCGATAGAAAAATACTGGAAACGGATTTGAATTAAGAGCATAAAGATATTTATATTCGATATATTTTTATTTAAAGGTTCGAAAATTTTTTGGTTTTTTTGGAACAGTGTTATCTTATATAATTTATTTTTAAAATTTGTTTGTTTTAGAATTAAAATTTTGTTGGTTTTTGTTTTAGTAAAATTTTAAAATTTTGAATTTTTCTTTATATAATTAAATGTTCTAAAAATTGACTATTTTTAGTGAAAAATAACAATTTTCTGAAAGATTTTCAAAGTTTTGCTCTATATTTATATAGGCAATTCACAAAGTGTTCTATTATGTCATATTGGTTATTTTTGCTATGTTTTTTTTAATGTCACTTTCATAAAATTAGAGCATATACAACCAATATGACACAATAAAACACTTTGTGAATTGCCTAATTATTTATATTTCAACTTTTGCTATTGTCAACTTTGCCGCACAGTAAATCTCTCTACAACAATGACAAAATTAAAACATATGTTTTAATTATTCTGTATTTTTATAAGTACTTTTTTCCAAAACAATTTAATGTTTAATGTTCTCGTAAATGCGTTAAGATTGAAAAGAAGACATTTGTTTCGACTACAGTAAAACTAATTCTAACAATTTGTTGGATTAATTTAATGATTTCTGGGAAATTTAAAAAGTAATTATTTTAATTTATTTAAAAAACTTTAACATTAAATAAAAAGCTATAGAAATAGAAATAGAAATAGAAAATAAAGTGAAACAAATAGAATTAAAGCTTAACAAATTTCTAAATTGTGCATTTTAATGGAAACAAGATTTTTATTACTTTAAGATTTTTTTGTATCTACGAGAACCAAAACAGTTCATAAGTTTAAAATAAGAGATTTTTTTTTTATATCTATAAGATTTCTTTATAAACCGTATAATATTTAGGTATGTCAATCAAATATTTTTGTTTTTTATTGATTATTTTAAACCAGAGGTTTCAAAGAGGTGTGGGGGGCCTAAAACACTTTTATATTCGAACTACTTCTTGAATTCATTTTTAAATCTTTAAGGTGAATAAGCTGCTTATGGTAAATAAAACCATTTACTTCATTAAATATCTATTATAATTGTTAATATGAGTCAGGTTTTATTTAAAAATTTAGCCCTTTTTGTTAATTATTAAGACGATTATTTTAATAATTTGTTATTATACCTGAATATTTACAAACGTGCTTTTTGGAATAAAAAAAAAACCTTCCCATTTGGGATTTAATAAGGTGGAACTAAATTTGTTATAAATTAGAATTAATTAAGGATGACCTTAAATGGGTGCAGTTTAAGAGCATTTAAATAAAACTATAGCAAGAAGATTTTTTCAGGTAAAAATCTAATTATAAGCAGTGTATAAATTTTTAAAATTAACAACATTTTTTATCAAATGTTTTACTAGCACAGAAAAACGTAACGTTTTCTAGAGCCTATCTTTAACGCTGAAATTGCATAATTAAATAAAAGTATCAATGTTGTATTCGGAACAGTATGTCAAATAAATTAAAATCACAGAATTGAAATGAAATGCAATTATTTAGCGGTAACATTGGTTATGGCTAACAAATAACAAACAACAATTAGGATTAAGCTTTGAATACATTTTGTAATTTTCGACAAGAAAGATTTAATAAAAAAAAAAAAAAAATTGAAATGAAAATGCAGTTGAAACCGCTAGATTGACCTTAAATTAGATAAATTGCCAATATATTTTAAAAATAGCAGCCAACTCCGCTACCTAACGCGCTGTCAAAACCATATTTTTTAGTTGGATTTGCTTCATACATTTTCTATGAGCATTATAATTTTTGACAGACATAAAACGCTTGATGCGCTCATTACGGTCTTTCGTTAAGCGCTTTTTGTCTGTAAATTTAAATAAAACAAAGTAAGTATGAGAAAAGTGAGATTTGAAAGGCCTATCGATTCGAAAAAATTTTGAATCGACAACAGCTCCACGCAGGGCTGCCAGATAAATTTGTGAAGAAATCGCCAATTTCCTGAGAAAAAATAAAAAAATCGTCTTTTTCGTTTTGAAAAATCGTCAAAAAAATCTGACAACTTAAAAATAAATTTTTTTTAAACAACTTTTGTTCGATTTTTGTAAAAAAAAACATTCAAACAAAAACATCATTACTTCATACCAAGCTAGCATTTTCAATCGTGTAAGAGTTACTGGGAGTCTCATAACGAGCGTCTTTGATCGTCGATAGAAAAGTCGTAGAAAATTCCTCAAGCGGGAAAAACTGTAACACGACTGAGATTCTTCCATAGCACAGCGAAAGACGCTTCATCAATCGTTTTAGACGTGGGTAAAGATTATTTAACGAGTCCTTATGTTAAGAATCGTATGAGACTAATGTAGAATTATCTTACTACCCGTGAAATGTTTACCGTATAATTGTTAAAAATATGATTTATACAGAGAGTCGTAAAAGGTTCATTTTATGATGGTTTGACGAAAGATAAATAAAGTGTAACATTGTTGTTTTTGTACTCTGAAAATAATCATTAAATATTTTCTTAAGACTTGCATATAATGGCCGTACCTAAACAAAAGCGGCACGCATTTTCTAGTTTTTGAATAGAGCGGCCTCAACGCTTTGCAATTAGAAAACCCGATTTTGATAGCTCGTTTAATAGTGAAGTTTGCCGCAATTGTAAATTAATAATAGCAATTTAGCTATTTTTTGGTCAATCTAGCGTTTTATCTCTATTTTTACTTATAATTTGTGGGTTTTATTAAACAAGAAAGCTATCACTATTGTTCGTGACACAACGTTTCGCCTTCCGCTCTTTTTAAGGTATGGCTGTTAAACATTCCAAGATAAAAAAACGAACGTATCAGAAAATGTAATGTTTTATTCAGAATTTGGAGGCTGAAAAAAATCGTCACTTTTTAGAAAAAAATCGGCAAATCGGCACTTTGCTAATTCCGGAACAAAAAGTCGTCAAAATGACGATAAATCGTCAAATCTGGCAGCCCTGGCTCCACGTGAAATGATCATGCGTTCAATTCCCTCATGCAGAGTGACATGAGCTGTGTGCTAAGTTCACCATGCTGTTGAAACCATATCATCCAATTTAGGGCAAAAGAAATTCGTAATTTGTCAGCTCATTATTGGTTTGGTGCATATGCCAAAAAGTCTTAGTGGAGAAAAACGACAATGAAGGTTTACATGAAGTTTTCTGAAAATAAGCCCGACATAATTTTTTTGCATTTTCGCCACTGCTACCGATATATTTTTTTGAAGTAAAAGTTCAACTGTGATACATCAACAATAACCTGCGATATTAAAGTACTTTTTTATTTTTATTTTCTATTAATTTTAAACAATTTCATGTTTTATGTTGTAAAACTTGTGTGTTTTGATTATGAAATGTAAATGTAACAAAGATTAAATATTTAATAAACTGAAAAATCCCTGATGAAGTTGGAAAATACCAACGAAACGTAGGATGAAAATATAAATAAATAATCTTTTATTTAAATACAAATGACCTTGAAAGCCTATTTAGATTAAATCTAAGAAAATAATAATAAAAATGTAAACTTTTGTGAACTTTCATGAAAAAATTATCGAAGTAATTTTTGGGAATACAAAATTTTTAATTTACAAGATTTTGTTTGTCGTGCTTAATTCCCAGTTTTTATTCTTGATAAAAACCCTATAAAATATTGTTGATGGGATAAGCTATTCCTATGCGCATTTCACTGGTTGCTTAGGCCAGATCATCAGGAAACTTCATCCAAACATTTTAGTAAAACTAAAGATATTAAACCAAATAAAACTGTTAAGCGTATAAGAATTATAAGCAACAGTTTTACTTGTAACAATATCAAAGCTTGAACAAAAACTTCAACAATAAACAGGGTGAAGAAAAAAGTTAGAAGTTTTATTGAAAGTGAAAATAATTGTTTTGTGCCGCATACGGCACTTTTTTAAATTTATTTTTAAAAAGTAGCGTTTAGTGCTGCTAAGTAGTACTTGTTGCTGTGTATTGAGTTGTTGTCATTTTATTTTGCTTTCGCTTTGACTACTTTTTCTTACGGCAATGAAGCAAATGAAGAGAGAAATTAATTTTGTACGTTTTTGTATGAGGAATTTTTTGCAATCGCCAAACAGTGGCGTAAAGAGCAAAACAGTGCTTAGCAAACTTTAAAATAGTTGATATGAGGCAAAATTAATGGTAAATATCTCAGAAAATATAAAAAAATTCGTAAAACAGGTTTTGGATTCTGAAGTGGGGTATTCAAAACATATATACACCGTGCTTAACTCAATCTTCTTTAAAATGGTCGATAGGTTAAACCAATAATGGTCTGACGAATTATCGACCTCATTTGCCGTTGACGAAAATGGCCAGACCAACGTTGCTCTCAAAGAAATTTGGACCGAAGATGCCGCCACCTTGAAATTCTATACGAAACAGTGACGAGACAGTCGGAATGTATTGGACGCCCTTGCATATTATTTAGACTGATATCGTCCTAATTCCAATTTTTTTTTTTTTTTTTTTTGTTAACGCACCATCTTTACATTGGCTTTATCGCTAAATATGATTTTTTGATGAAAATAAGCGTCATATGGCCTTTGTAAGTGCCTGCTTTATCCCCAAACTATAAATTTTTATAACCAAACAATTATTTTTCCACCCCCAAAATCGCCACTAAATACTCTTAAATTATTTCGTAAAATATTTTATATGGATTGCATTACCTTTGTACATTTTGTTTTATTTGACATTTTAATATTAATCATCAACTCAAAATTGATTAACAGAGTCAAAAAATTCACAATCAAATTTATCATCCTGTACCCATGTTCTGTAACTTTGGTGAGAACTTCTCGCATCGAGAAGATGTCAAACAAAATATTCCATCGTTTCTCGAAAAGTGGGAAAAAAGTGTGTCTGTATCTCATGTCCTAAACTATCAAAAGAGATTACGTTGTTTCGTTATAAATGTTATAATATTCCACACGAAGCCGATGTGAAATTGCCCCTTACAAACCTGCTTCGTAGTAAGGGAATGCCGTGGCCCTTTAAATTTTATTTTTTATATAAAATTTGTTAAGAAAACGTTCACTTACTATTGGGGTATTCAGAAGGTGTGCTATCATGTTATATTGTCATAATGTTCTAACATTTTACAATGGTTTAAAATATTGTTGTTGCTTTGTTACCAAAAAGTGTCTTAAAATCAGCTGATTTAAAACAAATATAAAAAATAAATACCTATTTACTTAACATCAAAATATTTTTTAATTCTTATCCGTGAATTAATAAATTAAATTAGATCTTATCTGACTATTTTCCATTTTTTAACGCAAATCACAAATAAATTTTATTTTGTTTATTTACCAAACATCAGAGTCCTAAGCCGATAGCAATTGTTGAAAAGATTGCTAGCCGCAGGTTAAATTCGGATATTAGCCGGATAAAACTATACCATCAACGGCGACGGCTACAAAAACTATTGCGGCTCGGCTCAGCCGCTCAGCGCAGGTCTCTTCTGATTAATTACGACAGCACAATAAACATAGCAAGCAAAGTTCTATTAATTTAAGACACTTTTTGTTAACAAAGCAACAACAAGATTTTTAAACAATTGTAAAATGTTAGAACATTTTGACAATATAGCATGATAGCACACCTTGTGAATACTGCCTATATCATTTTATGTCTTATTGCGTAGCGCTTAAATGTATAAAAACAACAAAACTATTAATTGGGATACTATTGTACATTTGGCTATCAAAATAGCAAACGTTTTGAAAATTTTACAATGAAAATTACAAAACCTAAAAATTTTACAAAGTAATATTTTTGGTTTTGAATTTTATTAGAATGTAGTTTGTGACGTTGTGTAGTTTTGCAATATTATTCTTATTTCCGAAACGTGCTAATGATTGTTAAAAATTCGATGAATTTAAAAGCGCACGTTTATTCTTTAATCAAATATAATTCAAATCTATGTTTATTAAAGCTAAAAATAATAAATAATTCTAAACAAGAAAAAAATACTCCTTAAAAGAAAAAGGAAATACGAAAGAAAATACTATTATGTATATGGAAAAATTTGCAATGATTCATTCATTATACCTGCTCCTTTTTTCAATAATTTTGCACCAAAAAAAAAAAAAAAAACAAATGCTGACATCAAACAAACTACAGTTCTTTGAATTATTTTCAAGTTCGTTGTCAAGTTCACATAAAATTCCTATAAAACTCTTATAAAATAAAAAAAAAGTTCCCAGAAAAACTCACACACAAAGAACATGTTAAAATAGAATCCTAAAAACATGTCTAGATTTATAACAGAGACACAAACAAATTTAAATAAAATTTTTTTTTTAATAAATCAAATAAGAATCAAAATGACCTTGTCCCCCATCAGGGTATCGGGACCGTCAGACAGAGCGGAAAGATAAAAAAAGTCAATAAAAATTAACGAAAATAAAATCATCATCAACGACGGTTGATTAGAAAAACATTAAATCATGCTTAAATTAAAAAAAAAAACAAAATGCAATACTTTGATTTCGATTTCATATTCAAAACACTGAAAGAAACAACCTAAATTAAAAAAAAAGAGAAACTTAATATGACCAGTGAGTAGTGAGGGTTTTTAGATTTGATATAAATCTTTATGGATTTGACATAAATTCTGTGTCACTGTGTGTGGTTTGTTTTGTCATGTTTTCAGCGGTACAAAAAAAAAAAAAAAACGTCAGACGAACCATTTAGTGGTCACTTAAATGTTTGAACGGATGTTTTGTTAAACGAAACAAATGGCCGCTAAAATGTTGAGTAGAATTAAAAAGATTTGAGAAAAAAACTTCATGTGATTTATGTTTATGGAAAGATATTTAAAATAAAAAAAGTTTCAGTAGCTTATGGAAATTTGGAAGTTTAATAATGTCATTTAGTTTAATTTCTTTTAAGCATGGGGCCGGCTAAGTGGCAAACAATATTGCCAGAAAAGTTAAGGCTCATGTCCCCAATTTAAAGTTGGATGTCCCAAAAATCACCATCTCAAATCCCCAATTTTGTCCTCCAATTTTAAATTATGTAATAGCACTTTAGTTTTAAACTTCTTTAAACAAAAGAAAACAAGTTAAATTTCTAAAGGGTGGTCCAACCAAAGCGCACGATCTTAATTTAAGCACAGCCGCGAATAACGTTTTAAGTAACAAAATAATTATTTTTCAGTAGAGCAAAAAAACGTTTTTAACAGGCAAGATTATTATTTTTTTATTTTGTTTCTTTAGATTATTGAAAATAATGATAGTAAAAACTTTTATGCAAAATATCTAGAAATTTAAAATTTAAATAACATGCAAATTTACAGTTTACAACTTTTTTTAGTGGAAAAACGTGGAAAAACGTTTCATATTCCACGTTCCAAAACCATTTACTTTGTATCATTTTGTAAGTAACTTATACCCTTTGTACACTTGCATAAATTTAAATTAATTTAAAATACGCGTTCACACTTGAAACATCTAACATCTACTATCAATAAAAAATGTCACCATTTCTGAAAAAAAAAACTTTTATTTTTTTAAATACTTTTTTTCTACAAAAGTGCCAACATTTGAAAAAATAACGCCAAAATGTGTTGCTAATTCATTTTGTTCAATAATTTTAGCAATATTAAGCAAAATAAGGCTTGCAAAAAAGGAAAAACTTGAGAAATGGTAACGCTGCTTTCAAAGCAACTTCCATTTTGTCAGTGATGCCACAATAATAATAGAATTTATTGCCACTTTTCTAGTGATGACACTAAAAGAATCGAAAAATGTAAAAGGGAACAAAATGAGATAGTAACATTCTGTAAAGATGTTGAAAAGTTTTGATTTTTACCCCTATGTATTTCTTATGGGAAAATTCCAACATCTTCGCAAATTGATGTTAAATGTTAAATGTTGACAAGTGTGAAAAGGCTATAAAGATGTTGAAAGATGTTATGTGTGGTTTATAGAACACGAGCGCAAAACAAATTTGGAAATTTTGTTTTTGTTTTAAGTGTAAGTTAAACGGACGAGTTTTCCGCTCGTGTTCTATAAACCACACATAAAATTTTGGCCACACGTATTTCTTATGGGAAGATGTTAACATCTTTGCAAATTGATGGTACATATATGTAAGATGTCGATCAGTTAAAAAAGCCTATTAAAGATAAGAATAGATTTAAAACGACAAAATCACAAAAAAAAATAGCAGAATATTCAAAATAGATCATATCTTTCATATAAGCCCTTCCTTCACAAAATTCTGTGTTGAGATGTTAATAAAAATATTTTTTTTTGGCAAACAAAAAATATGTAGTATCAGTTGACAAATGCAAATTTATAAGCCATGTTCTGTAAATCGAAATCACGTAAAATTGAAATTGATGGAGAATTCTTATTTAATTTTTTGAAAATAAACGCAGCTTTTCCTGATTTCAATAGAAGACCTGGTAAAGATTTGTAGTTCTCAGAGTATGAGATATTAAAAAGGAACATTTTTATGAACTTTAAATACCGGATAGTTTTAAAAATTTTTCTGATTTCAATGTAACTCGAATAAGATTTCCAGAACCTGGCTGTATTTATACAAATTCCTAATTAAAAGTTATATAACTTAAAACATACAAATATTTGCCAAACAGTCACTTATTTAACACAATCTTTTTTAAATCTTTTCAGGTTTTTTTTCAAAAACCAACAAAGAAAAAAAGTTTAAACTGAAAACAGCCATAAAAAGCCAAACTGATTTACATCAGAAAGAAAGAAAAACAAAAAGAACTAAATTTATAGCTGCCATATAAAAAAACCATACCACAATGAAAGTTGCAAAATATATGGGTCATATAACAATAATTGTTTTATGTTGTCTATTAACGGTTTTAGCTGAAACTCAAGACACAAGACATTTACAAAAGCAACATGTAAAACATTTAACACAACTACAGCAGCAGCAACAGCAACAACATCATCACAATCAACGTCAGCAACACAATCACCATCACCATCGACAACATCTAACAAAACTAAGACAACAAGTTCTGCCCAGCTCAGGCAGCACTGCAACCTCTAGACAATCTAGAAAATTAGATTTAAAATCATCGGCATCAACAGCACCACCGATCAACAATCCAAAACATCATCAAGAAAATCCCAATAGTCAAGTGGAACTTATTGAAAATGTTAAGAACACAATACCAAAGAATGCTACAGCACCTGTGGTAACGTCTACGAAATTAAGACGTTTAAGCGCTAAAGATTACTACAATAAATCTGTTCAAAGACGTTACAATGCCCGGCGCAATGCTCACGACGAATGGGCTTATAATACGTATAATGTGCATACGAATACATATGGCCCCACACAGACACAATCACATTCAGGCAAGGGAGATGATAATAGTGATGATGTAGAATTTGTTAGTAATACGGGAGTCAAGTCTTTTCCCGATTGGGCGAGACGTAGCAATGTACCGGCTATAGTACCAACATCGGGTCCGACACGGAAGACAACAACCACTACACTGGCACCACCTGCAATGATACCTTCCAGAAGGGGTTATCCTATTGTTCCGTCTGGTGGCGAAGCCCCTGCAACAGAAGATCCTTTCGAATCGAATGTTATAAGCAGAAATCCAAGCGGAATGGATGCAAAGGATATGGAGAAGTGAGTAGACTTTGTTGTTTAGAATATTGTGAGATTGAAAGTTTTAAGAAAGTAAATAACAATGAAAAAATACGTTTTTGCGACTTAAATTTTAAAGCTATTTAAACCTTAAATGCTAGAAGTTTTAAATTTGATACCGGACTTTAAGTCGAATTGTGCACTTTCAATATAAAAAATAAATTAAAAAATATTAATAGTATAAAAATTGATTTTATTGTTTTTCCCTTTATCTGGTAAATAAAAAAGGCACATTGATATATTTTTAAAATTAAATTTGGAAAATCAGGCATTTAAGGGTTAAGATTACACTTGGTAAATATTTGACGAAAAAAAACGTAACCACTGTTTTTGGTCAGATACTCGCATCAGTTTTATGGAAAATTTCACCAATTATATTTATGTATGTGTCACATCGCCGATGCTGGATGGAAAATCAAAAAATGTACATATGACGGCGTATATTACGTCGACAAGCATTTGTCAATTGTATCTGGCCCTTTAAGTATTTTTACGAAAATGCTTCCCTGATCTTAATTTTGTTTGAAAATTTTCAAAAAACATTAACAACTTTTCACATCAGGATTTAATTTTCCTCAAAATACTGTGAAACGGCCTTAAGATTGACCTGACCGTAGCTTAGTGTTGCAAGTTATTTCAAATATGGAAATCTGCAGTAAACATAAAGACTGTAATTGACCTTATCGCTGCTCAAAATGATTTTAACAAAATCTAGCAGTACTTTGTGAGGCAACTATGTTTTTTTTCATATAGCACTAAAAAATACTTCCCTGCACAAGAAAAAGATAACATTTTATCAAAAAACAACACAAGAACAATAATAGCGGTTGTTAAAACTTTAAAAATTTTGAGAAAATAGTAAAAAAAAAGGAAAAGACAAATAATATTGGTAAAATAAATGAAGTTGATTATAAATAAGAGGTAATGCAATTTTTTAAATGGCTATTTCTTTATATGCAAGTATGTGTTGCACAAACAATTTTCCGTCAGCTGTTTTTGTTATTCAAACTAAATCACGCTTATGCCAAACAAAAGTACTGTAAACGTACAAGATTTTGAAGAAGATTTCAAATCAAATCTACTTGATTTAGTTGTAATGTAAACGGCCTATAGGAATCATTTGAAAATTGACAAAAAATGTCATAAATATTATTAGGCCCGTTTTCACGACTTACATATAAAATTCGAAATAAGTAACGGTACCTTTAGCACTAGTGAGGAATAAAGTTACCTTCAACTATTTTTCGTTTTCACAACTTCTGCATAAAATAAACTTAACATTTTTAAAAATGTGGAAATACTCAAGAAAATACCGATTATTTTTGCCAAAATAAAAAAACGAACTGGCAACTACGTACTTTTTTTTACATTTACAACCCTGCAAATAATAGGACCAGTCCAAACACGCGTGTAAAGAGTAGCCCACAAGGGACTAGGACTAGTCCAAAAGTAACCCAAATGTATGGAAAAAACATGGTCTATTTAACATTACGATGTCCTAGTGCAGGACCATATAACCCAGCTTTGGACTACAAAGGAGTTGTTTTAAAACTACTCCATTGTATACACAAGAGGATTAGTTTTAACTTTAAAACGAAAACATGACGTTAAAAAACGAAGACATGTCGTCTCACTACAAACATTTTTACATCGGACTAGTCCATGGAGTAGTCCATTTAATCAAAATGGATCAGGTGGTCCAATATTATTTTCAGGAAAAATATACGTATAATTGGAGTTGCCATATATAAAAAATATGTGAATATAATATGGCAATCTCAAATCTAAACCTTACGACAAAAGTTAAAGGTAGAACGTTCCTCTCTTTAGCTTATCCTTCACTTTTAGATTAAAAAGAACTTGTGATAATTAAAAACTCATTAGCTGTGCGATAGCTTCCTACATTTAGCTATTGTTAAGTCGTGAAAACGGGCCTTAGAAAGACGACTAGAACAGCAAAAGCGAGAAAAACAACAAAGTCAGCTGTAAAAAACGAAATATAAATCTATAATTGTGTAAAGTAAAAGCAAGGGGTTTTTTTGGCCAATGACAAATAAAGAAATGGAATAAATTGCAGTTTTTCTTCTTTTACTGTAGTTTTTAAACGCTGGTTCTGAAGTAATTTAGACATGTGTACATGTGGCTTTTCACACTCAGTTTACTCTATACTTAAGACATGCTTATGTTTTTGTGTTAACTGCAAACTAGGGTATTTAAACGAATAACCGTTATTCGATTAATCGAAAAATTTTTGGCGAATAATTTAATATTGCGTATTTTCGATTAACGAATGTGTCGAATAATTTATGTCGATTAATCGAAAATTGGTTTGTTACAGTATTAGCTATTTTTTATGTAAGAAAACAAGCCGAGACTTTTACCACAATAATTTAGATGAGAAGAAACAACCTTCAACCGGACCTTAACAAGGCTATTAAAACTGTTAAAAAATCAAAAAGAGAGTCAAATACAAGAAAAGGAACAGAGAAATTGGATATGCTTTAAAACTCCTTACTTTCAATCTCTCCAACGTCAACAATAAATGAAAGAGTCTTTTTTAAATCACGTTTCGTCAAAATTAAAGAAAAAAATCGTTTTATTTAATTTTAATTTTGTACATCGAATAATTGAATACTCTACTGCAAACGCATTGAATTTTGAGAGAATGTTTTTTCATTATTTTTTCTGTCTCTTCTAGTCTAGTTCTAGTCGTCTTCTATGGCCAACATTGTTTCTGATTCCTTTCAATATGTTTTTAATTAAATATAATTCGTTTTAATCGTTTTTATTATAAAAGACATTCAATTGATTAAAATAAATTATTATTTGTCACTAAATTGTCACAATATTAAACTAAAACAATTATTTTTAATAAAATATTAAATAAAAGTGTAATTAAAAATTTAAATACAAAGTAAATACTTGAAACAAAGAAAATAAGATTTCAAACTAAAAGGCGTCATTTTATAATTCAATCCAATTTTTAATAAAATATCCATTTGCAACAAAACCGTCATAACTCGCAGTTTTTTTAAGGTTTCTAAATATTTTAATAATTTCAGAAATTAAGCCGAACCAAATAACAATTTTAGAAATTTGACTAAAATTTTTAGATGTAAAAGGCTGGTTTCGTTTTAACGAAAAAAATTATATTCAAAACAAGTATGAGTGCTAATTTCGGCTGTGCCGAGTCTTTAATACCCTTTGCCTAACGTAATGCAGCGTCTTAGGCCACTCACCCGCTAGCACATATTATCAAAAAAAAATATGTTGAGAATTTAAAAAATATGTTGAGTACATTTTTTCATTTAAAACACTTTCCTTTCTTTAAGCGACAAATAATGTATGCGTTTGTTATGTGTGAAAAAAAAGCAAAATAATAAAGTCTTCTCATTTAAAAAAAAAAGCTGGGCATTTTAAATTAAAGGCAATCGTGGTTTTCTGCTAACACACATTTATAGATCGATCTGGCTAATTTTCAACAACAACCTTTTCCCCATTATTGCTAGGGTCCTCGAAAACCTATTTCAACAGACAGACGGACATCGTAAAATCAACTTCGCTTCTCAGAATGACATAGAATATATCGACAGCTCAATCTTAAAACATGTCGACTTAGCATGTTTTTAATTTAGGACAGTTTTTGAATTGAGCATTCTTTAGCTTAAATTCACTAAAATTTTGGTGTTGATCGGCTTATCTAATCCAAAGTTAGGCACAAAAATGTTACCCAGCGTACAACTAAATGCTGTATTACCCGTACACTTTAAGAGCTTCTCCTGCAAAACTCACTTTTTCGACTTAGCATTTTTGGACTTGAGCTGTCGATATATACATTATAGGGTCGAAGATCGATATGTATCCCTTTCACCTTTGGTGAAGGGCTCCAACTTAAGGCTTCAGTCATTCCTTTTTATACAAAAATAAATTTAATTAAAGATATCTGAAACATGAAGATTCCATTAAATGTGAACAAATAGTCAACAAATGTTATTTTTACTAAAAACTATATTTTTGACTTATTACATTTTTTATGCAAATGTTAATTATGCATAAGGAAATTAATTAATTTACAATCAAACATATTATGGAAATTTTACAACATTTAAATTTAACGCTAAACAATCATTTATATTTTTATGATCCCTTATTAAACTCTGCAATTAACATTTTACTACAATTAATACAAACAAAAAATGTATGGATTGTTTGCTTTAATTAATTCATTTCACATTTTATGTCTTCATTAGAGCAGACATGTCTGTTCATTTGTCCAGTTAGTTGGAAACAAGTCTCATTTTTAATAGTTAACTTTATTAAATTAATGAGTAATATGCATACATGGTTTTTTAATGCAAAAATTTCAAGACTACAATACAAAATAATTGGCATTCAATACTGGCCAAGCTGGCACAAACATTTGTTACAGACATCCGTACTCGTAGATGCAGACACAATTAAGGCGACGGACTACCATTGATGGATTTTGTAAATGAAATCTTATTCAATTGACCGAACCGCAATTGTCGAAAATATATTTTGGATGACGTAGTGCATAATTCCAAAACATGAGTAAGAAGTGTATATTAAGCAGCGATGGTGAATCTAAATGGATTTTACTTATTCCAAATGCAGAAATATTCCGTTCTGTCGATTAGCATGATCCCTGAACAGAATATTATACAATTATAAACAAATTGATGTTATAATAGTTTCTGAAACTTAGTTAAAATTCGTTTTTCATATGTACTATATGATAACAAGGACCCTCGAAGTAGAGCTTTTAATAAGAGCTCGAATTATAAATTTTCTAATGTGTAATTTTTTGTGAAGTAAAAAACATTTGTATTGAAGAATTTAATCAAAATCTAGTAGATTGGGAATTAAGCACGACAAACAAAATCTTGCAAATCATTATTTTGCTATTTACCAGATAATATTATATAAAAAAGAACAAAAGATTCCATTGGTATCAAAAAAATTTTTAATTCGAAAGATCAGAACATGGCAAAACCATTTAAAAATAATTTCATCCATATGGGCACCAGGGTCATCTTAACGAAGAGCACGTCCAATTTTAAGCCACTTTTTCCAGTGGGCTTATGTTAAGATTAACATGAATAATATTGGCTAGGAATGGGCAAAAAATATCGACATTAAGAAAAAATAATCGATATATATCGCCGATATTTAAAATACCGATATATCGATATTGAAATACGACTATCGAATTCGATATTTTTTAAAGTCAGTCTTCATTAAAAACTTGAAAATTTAGCCGTTTTTCAAGCAATATGTTTTTTAATAATTGGCATCACTGCATGCATCATATGTTTTTTAAACAAATATGAAGAAAAAAAATGATTGGCATTTTTAAGAAGCAGTGCACATAAAACAGAGAGTGATTACTGGTTCGACTTAAACAATCAAAAATATTTCTAGTTAAAGTTGGTACTTTTGGGGTGCAATTCAAATTTTAAAGTAAGTTGGTAATTCCATGACTTATTTACTTCCATTTAAATTTTTCGTAATATACTTTTTTTTAGATTTCATATGGTTTTTTTGTATTCATCCATTTTGTTTTTGTTATATTTGAATTTTTTGTTTTATAAAATTTTGTTTTATAAAATTTTTATAAAATTTGCTCGAAACGCGTTCCCGTACTTTAAATTTGTGCAAATGAGAGCGGGTTTGAGAGAATAAAATTCTTCTTCTTCTTGCACGAAACAGCCCAGACTTTTTCTTCGTGCAAATTGTGTAAATTGTCAAACAGCTTTAAAACATAAACAAAACAAAAAAAGCAAAGATTAAAAGTTCATGATTCAAATAATGTACTTAAATAGATAGTTGTGTACTAAAATATTAGGGATACAAAATGATAGGTCTTGTAAAAGTGTTTGTTTTGTTTTATTTTTGTTAAAAGTAGTTTATTTCTGCAGCCAACATAAAATTTTTCAAAAGTGGCGCAAATTTTTTTTGTGTTTTAAAGAATGTCAAAACACTGAATTTTTATTTTGTGCTTTAAATTGTATTTTTTCTGTTCCCGTACTTTTGTGTAATTTTGTCTCTTTATGAGAGAAATTTATGCTTGCTCTCATTTGCACGAACTTTACCCAAAAAGTAAAGAAACAGAGCAAGTATCAACTTAGAAATTATTAAAACAGGGATGTTAAAAATTTATTGCGGAAAGTTTATACCGCAGGAATGAATAATTGCAATTTGCATATCGATCGATATTTATTTCCGTCGAATTTTCCTTTCCATGCGGAATCAATAATACTACCCAGTATGTTGGTTCATAAATATGTTTGTACAAAGGTATATAAAATTTTTTTAATTTGGTAATAGTTTAAGCAAAATACGTTCGATATATCGATATTTTTGAAATAATTAATATCGTAGTCTTAAAAAATATCGATTCGATATATATCGATATATTTATTCAATTTGCCCATCCCTAATGTTGGCCTCCGAGGCGTCAAGTTTGTGTCAAATATTTATTGCTTCGAATTGGGAACTCACCATATAAAATTCATGCCATCGGTAAGCGAGATGGTAAGCGAAACTCTTACATTTCTCCCTTACAAACCTGCTTCGTTTGAAGCCCAATTTTTTATTGGGTAGGTTCGTAAAAAAAAAAATCATAAGACAAAATCTGCAAAATCAGCCACCCTAAACCCGAAATTTACATTCTGCGGCCGTCCGCTATCGCTTACCGCTTTCATTGTAACTAGATAAACTTAAACTTTTAATTATTACCAGTGATATTTACAATTAATAATTTTAAATTTATGTACAATGCTTATACTATTTTAATTATTTACTTCATTAACTTCTCTACTACAAGCAACTAGAATCTATAGCAGAGAAAATTTATAAAATAGAAATTGTCATTATTCCCAGCAAACTTTGTTTATGTATCGCATTTAATTGCTGTAATTTCAAAAATTAATATTTTAATAACAACAAATGTATGCAATAAAAAAAGAAATATGTTTGTATGCTTAATTAAAATTTATGTTTTAAATTATTAATACAAATTACAAAAACATGAAAACATTTTAAATTACAAATTTTTATTACAACAACAACTATAAGAGTGCACTACGCAACTGAGGCAAGCTATTTTATATTTATTCCAATCAATGTTTTAAGATTTTGTTTATGCCTCAGAAGCGAAACAAAAAACAAATTTATGACCATTACTAATTCTGATAGATCATCTTTATTATTGAATGTTAAACAAAAAGACAGGGTGTAAAGAAAAGGAGCGAAATTTTCGAAAAGTTTTTAAAAGGAATATTTTATAGTTTCTTTAAGCTGTTAGTATTTAGTGGTTGTGGATATTCAAACAAATAAAGTTAATTTCTAAAACAAACAATATCGATACCATTGAACAGGCAGAAGAAATCAAAACAAATTATGGATAATATTTGTTACCAAACTACAGACACACGAACAAATATAAATAATTATTGGCCTTATTTGAAGAATAATTACCGTCCGATTAAGATTTTCGCCATGTCTTCATTTAGGTAAGCTTGGACCCATCACTTTTAAAAGTCCAATTCTTGACCATTATTTGAAACAAATGAAACGTACCTCAGCCGTGGTCTACACAATATAATCTACCAAGCTAGTTTGTCCAAACAAAATTTTGCTTGTGGAACGTCAACATTAGAGTTTTTTTTCCCGGACTTTTTCAATTCCCGGGAAAGCGGGAAATTTTTTTAAATTTCCCGGGATCCCGCTCCATATAAATAATACAAAGTAAATTTTGTTATTAATTAATGAAAACAACTTTTTGTTTACAAAGAAAGTAAAAGAAATGGTTCAATACTAAAAAAATAATAGAAGATTGAAATAGGAACTTGAATTATTATCACCTCACGCCTTTATTCCCTATTATTATGCTTTTATTCAGTATTATTATGCTCTGGATACAAGATAAAAAGATAACATAAACATAACCATTTAATTCATAAAGCATTAATATAAACAAAATAAAAATTAAGGTACTCAAGATATGGGATCAAAAAGTTAATTAATAAAATTGATAAAATATTTTAAAGAAATATAAAACATTTTTTAACGCCTTAGGAAATAACTTTCTGACACACTCAAAGCGCTTAGTATGTCATCAAAAAGTATATTCCAGATTTAATTTACTAATTATCATGTTTCCAAAAAATTTCGTTCATTTTTTACCGAGGTTGGACAAATAGTTAAAAGTGCACCGTTGTAGCATGCTTCGGATTCACAATCAGAAGCAATTTTTTCTTTTTTATAAACAACGTCTATATCAGTCAAATGTATGTCAAGGTTGATGCAAAAATAGCATCAACCAGACTGCTTCTTACAAACCTTTTCATTTCAATAGATCCATTTGTAATCTTTAGGACAATCTGTTTTTCAAGTTGTGTGTTGTAGTATCTTACACGAGTTTCCAAAATGTTATTTTATTTCGGTTTCCCCGCACTTCACGGGTATATAAACCAACACAAATTGAAATTGAAAATTTGTGTTTATCACCTAATAAACATATCGCTCCTTCATTGCATCATAGTCATATCTCAAGTAACTTTAGCAAAGTTTTCCTTCATACCTTCTCGTATTATATCTTAAACTGAACCGAAGTTATAGCAAAATATATCTTTATATCGGTACATTTTTAAAACTTTCATCGAATTTTGCCAAGATCGTTTGTTTTTGTAGATATGACTATGTTGCAATAAAGGAGCGATATGTTTAGGTATCTCCTATGTTTAAGACTTGTTCATGGCCAATGAAACTTTACTGCCTGCATCTTATTTTGAATTAATGTACTTTATTAACTCTTCACTTCACTAAATGTAATAATTATCAAACCCATTCTGCTTTTAGTAGATTTATTGCATCAGAAGACATTGATTTAAATACATGTACTCACTTTTTGTTATTGATCTAATCCACAACCCATCCATAGATGCTAATTTTTAGAGAATAGAAAACTAAATTTCAAAGTATAAATAGCTATTTTCCGAAATTATGAGGAATTTTTTATTTCCCGGGATCCCGCAAGAAAAATCCCGGGAAAACGGGAATTCCCGGGAAAAAACCCTAGTCAACATGCGTACATCTATATGAGTATTTTTCGTCTTAAAGTGATGTTAGGAAGGGAGTTTATAGGGGACCTATGGTAAATTCCAGCAACTGTGCAAATATATGCAAATCATATGTGTCAAACCTTATTGAAAAAATTGTTTAAGTTTAATGAAACTGTCATTTGCTTAAGCAAAGAGCGAAACTGATCGCACGGAATCAATTGTTTTTTTTTTTTTTTTTTGTTTTTTTAAATGCATTTGAGAGGCTTATCGTTAATTTTTGACAGATGCTTGAGCTTGTTTATGCACATTCTGGTTGGGGCTTTACCCCCGAAAGAGAAAGAGATAGACAGTAAGCGAATATGATTTCAATTAAGCTCTATTCCTTCTTGTTTTAAGAAGAACTCTCATTAATCAGACTCCAGCAGAATTGCCCGATTTGGTTTTGTTCATCTTCGAATTTAACAAAAATAAAGCGGGAATATAACTTTCTTTTTAATTATTATTTTTTTGTTGTCCGACCATTTTACATTGAAAATATCCAAAAAAAAAATTCCATAAAAACCCGATTTTTCAGCTCCGAAACTAACAAAAAATGTGTGATTTTTTGTTGTTGTTGTTTCTGTTGTTTCACGTAAAAAGCTGTGCAGTCGATATTTCATCATCTTTCTAATTGTGGTTTTTTTAAATGCCTAAAAAAAATATTAAATTTGTAACTAGTTTCGTAACAATTAGTTATGAACTGCCCCAAAACCATGGAATTTATTTTAGTTTTTTCACATGCATACCACTACTATTTTTAAGATTCTATTTTCTATGCTAGAATTTTAAGTGAAATTGTACACCCATCGGAAAACGATCCAACAGAAAGCTCTATAAAAACTAACTTAGCTGCTAAAAAAAAACCTTTTCCTATGATTTTATTAGAAATCGTCTAGACTTGCAATTTTTGTTGCTGCAATTTCATAAAATTCGGCCTTGAATTTGCACTAGTGTCCAGATTATGAAATTCTAGGGTGGCAACTTTTGTTTTTTTATCTTGTTCTTTTCATATTTTATTAATAAATACAAACACACCTAGAGTCAACTTCAAGTTGAAAAGTATGAGATTCAGCAAACAAAACAGAATTGCCGAGTACATTAAACTGAGTACCCCTTCCCAATCTGCTCACATTTCTCACCAATATACTCGAGAATTACTGGAACAAAAATTGCAAGTCTGAACGATGACTTAGTAAGAAATTTTAACATATTTTGGTCTTGTTCCTTCGCGCCAGTGTTGCCAGAATTTTATAACCAAAAATGGCTTAACATAAGAAGAATTTATAAATTTAAGAAATATGGATAAAAACCTAAAATTTCAATAAAATTGAATTTGTTTCATCATTTCATTAGTAAGCATATATTTATTAAGAAAAATTGCACATAACATAATCATCATAGCAGCATTTATTAAATTTTTTGTCCAGAATTTCTAAAAATTTTAAGATAATTTTGCTAAACAAAAATGGCTTAAAGAAATGGCTAATGGCTAAATTATTTTTTTTTCATGGCTTAAAAAGATAGAAAAGTCTTACTCCAGCCTCAAATGGCTAAATTGGCAACACTGTTTCGCCGGTACAGAATTTTGATAGAATATTTTTAGGTTTAATTTACAAGATTTGGTTAGTCGTGCTTAATTTCCAATTTTTATTCTTAATAAAAACACTGAAATTTATTGTTGAAGGGATAAGCTATTCCTATGTGTATTTCACTGGTTGCTTAGGCCAGATCGTCCGGAAACTTCATCCAAAGATTTTTGAAAAACTAAAGATATTAAACCAAAAAAACTGTTAAGCGAATAAGAATTATAAGCAACAGTCTTAGTTGTAACCATATCAAAGCTTCAACAAAAACAACAACAATAAACAGTGAGTTTATCTTTTCTTACATTCCCAAGAATAAAAATTGAGCTATTCCTATGCTTAACCTTCAACAATAAATTTCAGTGTTTTTTATAAAGAATAAAAATTGGGATTTAAGCACGACTTACAAAATCTTGTAAATTAAAATTTTGTATTCCTAAAAATTACATTGATAGTATTTTCAGGTTTTTTTTTAATAATGCTATTTAAGTCGATATTCTGTGAGCTATAATGCTATTCTAGTCGCTAATCAGAGCTTACTTCAACCTTGGGACTTAAAAGGTATCCCTCAACTTACAGATCGATCCTTTTTTAGTAACCTCCTGTACCTTGTAACAAAGAAAAACTATAGTAATTTTTTTTAAATTACATCTCTTTTTATAAAACTCTCTCTTCATTGTTTAACAAAATAATAGTTATTCTGCTTTTTTAATTTTTTGACTTACAATTATTATTAGCCGTATTCACAATCTTGTGACAATGGTCTTGCATCGTAGCATTTGCAAAATGGTATTGTACATTTTTACTCTACACCGGCAAAATATAAAGCAACTTGCTACCCTTTTGTTTATATGCAACTCTTCAAACCAATTATTTATTATGATTCGACATGTTAAACACCTAATTGCAAACAGAAATGTGAATTTTGCTTTTGCAGTTGCCAGCTACTTGTGCTTTTACTGAATATATGTGATTTAGAGAGAAGCACAATGTATAATCTTTGATTGGCGTATTTTGCAACAAGCATTGCAAACTTAACCAAAGAGGTGATTTACAACTGATTAAAAATATTTTTAATTGCATAAATTTGCGATCTCAAATGCACAAGATTGTGAATCGGGCTATTGCCCATATCAGGAAAGAACAAAACCCTACATCTTGTACTCGTAATATAACGACATATAAAAAAAAACAACTGCAATTAACCTTGAGCAGTTTGGCCTTTTTTAATTTTATAAAAATAAAAATAAAATCAAAAAAATTAAAGGAACTAAATTGCAAAAACTATCTACCAATATCTTGCCAATGCGTATTGTGTTGTTGTAGGAAGTGGGTGTTTTTCTTTAAATATAATTAATATTGAAGTTCTTTTTTCCAAATTGCTCTGTGTGTTGGGGTTTTATGATTTTGCAACACCTCTTGTGCGGACACACCTCTCGATTAAAAACTTACAACCACAATATTATTGGAAACAGAAAAATAATAATAAATTGTTGACCAGTCAACCTGATAAAAGATAAATGGACTACTGTCATGTTGTTGAAATAAAAACATATTTTCAACAATATTTCTAACAGTTGTGGCAGAAAGTTAAGGCGAATTTAAATTGAAAGATAATAATTAAAGGTGAAAATAAATAAAGGGATGTTGTAGATAAAGAAATACTAAGTAAAATTTTACGTATGTATACGAAATGGATTGGTTCTAAAAATTGCTGTGAATAAGCAAAAGTTTTGTTTATTTAAATGGGTCAAATTTAAGGTTTATATGTGACCGTAATAAATTGTACTAATCCGCATGAGGGTCTTCGAGACAAATTGTTGAGACATTTTTAGGACATATGAGCAATCGTGGATAAGCCAGAACAGAATTATGTTATGAGCTTAAGATTCTTTTAAGGGATATTTGTGTCTTTAAGTATTTTTAGGGCGTTGGTTAAATAGGAACTGCCAGCACAACATCTGTGGATGGGTTGTGGATTAGATCAATTACAAGAAGTGAGAACATGTATTTAAATCAATATCTCCTGATGCAATAAATCTACTAAAAGCAGAATGGGCAGTGCAACAGTTGATAATTATTACATTTAGTGAAGTGAAGATTTAATAAAGTACATTAATTCAAAATAAGATGCAGGCAGTAAAGTTTCGTTGTCCATGAACAAGTCATAAAAATAGGAGATACCTAAACATATCGCTCCTTTATTGCAACATAGTCATATCTACAAAAACAAACGATCTTGGCAAAACGCGATTAAAGTTTTCAAAATGTACCGATTTAAAGATATATTTTGCTATTACTTCGGTTCAGTTTGAGATATAATACAAGAAGGTATGAAGGAAAACTTTGCTAAAGTTACTTCAAATTTAGATATATGACTATGATGCAATGAAGGATTGATATGTTTATTAGGTGATAAACACAAATTTTCAATTTCAATTTGTGTTGGTTTATATACCCGTGAAGTGCGGGGAAACCGAAATAAAATAACATTTTGGAAACTCGTGTAAGATACTACAACACACAACTTGAAAAACAGATTGTCCTAAAGATTACAAATGGATCTATTGAAATGAAAAGGTTTGTAAGAAGCAGTCTGGTTGATGCTATTTTTGCATCAACCTTGACATACATTTGACTGATATAGACGTTGTTTATAAAAAAGAAAAAATTGCTTCTGATTGTGAATCCGAAGCATGCTACAACGGTGCACTTTTAACTATTTGTCCAACCTCGGTAAAAAATGAACGAAATTTTTCGGAAACATGATATTAGTAAATAAAATCAGGAATATACTTTTAGACGACTTACAAAGCGCTTTGAGTGTGCCAGAAAGTTATTTCCTAAGCCATTAAAAAATGTTACATATTTCTTTACAGTATTTTATCTATTTTATTAATTAACTTTTTGATCCCATATCTTGAGTACCTCAATTTTTATTTTGTTTTTATTATTGTTTTATGAATTAAATTGTTATGTTTATGTTATCTTTTTATCTTGTATCCAGAGCATAATAATACTGAATAAAAGCATAATAATAGGGAATAAAGGCGTGAGGTGATAATAATTCAAGTTCCTATTTCAATCTTCAATTAATTTTTTTGTATTGAACCATTTCTTTTACTTTCTTTGTAAACAAGTTCCCTTACGTTATTTTATAAAAGTTTTTTTCATTAATTAATAACAAAATTTAGTTTGTATTATTTATATGGAGCGGGATCCCGGGATCCCGGGAAATTTAAAAAAATTTCCCGCTTTCCCGGGAATCTAAAAAGTCCGGGAAAAAAACTCTATACCTCTTCAACTACTGTGCTGCTTTGAAATTCCTAAATTCTTTATGTAAAAAAGCGAGTTAAACTTTGAAATTTGTTAAGATCTTGCTTTTTTATATAACAAGAGATTGTTCACAAGAGACGATATCTGATTGAACAAGTTAGAGTGTTATATTCAGCTGTGCCGAATCTTTGATACCCTCCACCGACAATTTGAATATTTCAGGAGTGATGTGTATTTTTTATTAATTTATATTTATAAAAACAGACATCAGCATTAAAATTGGTTGCGGCTTGGCTCTATATTAAATTATTGACCGACAAATGCTATTATGATAGCATTATTTATTACGGTCTTAGGCGTACCAAACTGTTTTCTGGGAGTAGGGTTTATATGGGGCCTAGAGTAAATTATGGACCGATCTTCATGAAATTTTACAGTGTCATTTCTAGTCTTAAAAAACTGTGACGTGCCCAATTTTTTAAACGATAGCATTAATAATTACGGTTTGCGGCGTACTAAACTGTTTTCCAGGAGTAGGGTTTGTATGGGGCCTAGGTTAAATTATGGACCGATCTTCATGAAATTTTACGGTGTCATTTCTAGTCCTAAAAAACTGTGACGTGCCAAATTTTATTACGATAGCATTCATAATTACGGTTTGAGACGTACTAAACTGTTTTCCAGGAGTAGGGTTTATATGGGGCCTAGGGTAAATTATGGACCGATCTTCATGAAATTTCACAGTGTGATTTCCAGTTTAATAAAACGAACATTTGCAAAATTTCATATCATTTCGTGCATTGTTCAATCATTTAGGTTAGTTTTTGTAACAAAATTATCAATTTTTTAAAGTGGTGGTTCCACATTTTGATTCAAAGCTCTGATCCTACTGAACCGATTTGGGTGGATTTTAATCCCAAACTGCTTAGGATAACTACAATCAATTTGACACCCAGTGAGTGAGCGTGTTTTCAACAGACGGACAGACGGACACACAGACGGAAATGGCTAAATCGACTTAGAATTACTCAAGGAGCCAGAATATATATCTGTGGCATTTTGACAAAACATCTTAAGTCAAAATTAAAATGTTGAAAAAAATGTTGTTAATCATACGAACTTTTATTCAATTTATTTTATTAACGAAATTTTTCTTTAATTTTGGTTTATTTCATTATTTGGTAAAAATGATTTTTTCATCGATTTTTTTCTAAAAACTTTTTTGCTATCTTATCTCGACTTAAGATGTTTTGTCAAAATGCCACAGATATACTTTATGGGGTATGAGGTGAATAATAAAAAAGTTTCACACGGACTTAGTATTCACTTAGTATACTTAGTATACCCTCTTCACAACTTATTGTGGTGGAAGGTATAAAAATAATATCATTATTCAGTATTTTTTTCTTAACCTTGTCGTACGACAATTAAAATTAAATCTGAAAGAAAGAAATTGCATTTTCCCAAGTAAATCGTAGTAAATTGTTTTAACCCTTTTAAGTCTCTGTCAAAACGCACCGACATTTCTTAATTGTTACAAAAGTTGACATGATTGATATCACGACACATGTTTAAAGTACCAGAGAACGGGTACAAAATATGAAGTGATTTCATAGATCGTTTGACGGTTCCCTCCACATATTTGCACGTTTTCAATGTAAATTCTAAAATGTTGCTACATTTGTATGCATCAATCACTTCACTCAGGCCCAGAAAACGAAACAAAATTAAACATTTTACTAGATTTTGTAACAAAATGCAGCACGTGCAATTGCAAAAGTTTTCTTGAAAAAAAAAAAAAAAAAACTTTTTAAATTATGAACAATTGAACAATAAAGTCAAATAAATAAAAAAAATTGATTTTAAATTATTATTAGATTTTTTTCCAACATTTGCATATCTTTTTTTTTTGTTGTTTTTTCTGAATTTTGCCAAAGTAACGACTTATGTTGAAATTATGCAAATAAGCGCCATAAAAACCTACATTTCAAGTAACGATTCCATGGGATTTTTTTAGTGTTTTTTTTAATAAACGGCGAGTCAATAAGTTTTTTGTTTCAGTGAATGAATGATTGTATGCACTGCTCGCTTATTGTGTTCAATAGAGATTTCTTTTAAGTTTTAAAAACTTCAAAACTTTTTTTTGTAAACGTTGCAATGCAAAGACTCTGTAAGTATTTGTGTAGTGTTTGCTTTAAAACTAAATGAACTGACAGACAGACGGACATCTGAAGAGTGGATGAAAAGTTGAAGTGTCTAAAAATGTTTGATGTCTTAGAGTGTTGGTAGGATGCTCATGTTGCTGTCGATGATGATGATGATGACTTTGATGCTGTAAATGAATTTTAAAGATTCTTAGTTTTACAGGCAGTTTAATGGGGATTATAGTCATTATGATTCAATTATTAAGTTTGTAGCATCTGCAAGTTTTTTTTTATTTTATTTAATTAAAAAAAATCCGAAACAGGATGTCTTAATACTTAATAAAAATGATACACCTGCCAACGCCCACAAAGCCGTCGACAATAATCCACCTCCACACTACAACTTTAAGACTCCCACAAAATCGGTGAAGAACCAAAATCCAAAGTCCAGAACATATAAAGTCATTTCTGTGATATCCAACTAGATTCTGGTCGTCCGAAAACTTTTAATGATCGGCCATTTCGAAGCCACAGTAATGTTACTCCTTCAGAGTTTTGCCCTCAAAACTCAAACGTACAGCCATCCGGGGTAAGAATGAACCATTTTTGTCATAAAGATCTTTCAAATCCGAAACAAATTAACAAGTTCGTCCATTTAAAATTTTGCACATAAACGAGATGAAGTACTTTTAAGCCCAGTAGCAAATATTTCGAGTCATAAAACGAAACTGAATTAAATAAATGAATTATAAAATCTTAGACTGGAACAGGAACGGCTTAAAATTTTGGTAAGTAAAGGGCTAAAAAAGGCATGCCGTTTAAATTACACATCGCCTTCAAAGTTCAATAAAAAAAATCATTATCAAATTTAAATATAACTTTAACTATGGCATTTTATTTTCTGATACAAAATGTTTTCAACATATTTGGTATACAACACGTATTAAGGGTAAATCAAACCCTCTAATGTGTTAGATTTTTAACCAGAGTTGCCGAATAAGTGCCTTTGGCGCTAGATTTAGCGCATTTTAACAGTAACATAATCGAATATTTTTTCCCTTAGCACTTTAAAGAGCGCTAAATAAGCGCTTTTCTGTTATCATTTTTTGAAATTTAGATAATCAAAATTTTTTGTTCTCTTAAGCCTACAGTACACGGAATGTAAAATGCCACTTGCGTATGTCGTTCTGGCGTAATTTTGATGTCACTACAATGCCTGAATAGCAAGTTCGTGATGTGTGATGACAACAAAATTACGTCAGAACGACATACGCATGTGGCTTTTTACATTCCGTGTACTGTAGGCTTTATTTTTATACATAAAATCAAGGCACATTAAACCAAAATTTGATTTCGTTTTTTTATCAAGGCACTAAGGCACATTTTTGCTTTTTCGTAGGAGTGCTTTTTATTTTTATTTAATTTAGCGCTTTTTGATTACAGGCACGGCGCTTTTTGATTAGAAATAGCTTACAACCCTGTTATTTACCGATCACTAAAGAGCAAAAATTATTGCCATTAAGTATTTGTTCTTTATGAAGGTATGGAACAGTTCCACAAACGTAAAAAACATGTTGTCTGAAACAATAACAAGAACAGCTGTTTTAAAAATGCAGCATTTATAACCTTTTAATAAAATTGAGAGTGAAACATGCAACATATTTTTGATTTGTTGGGCAACATTATTAAAAAAGAACACGCTATACGCCTACAATATTACATGTTTTTTTTTTTAAAGAACAGAAAGAAGGGCAAAAGGCGTAATAAAGGCAACATTTATGCTTGAGAAGAAAACGCCTTAAGTTATTTAAAAATAAAAAGTTTTCATTATGCGCTTATAACATCGCATATAACATCGGAATATAACATCGTACAAATGCCTGTCCGCGGCTTAACTGAGTGGCAAGCACTCGAAATATAAAATTTTCCATGACTCTGGCTCATAAACTAGGCTTAATTTGGAAACTTAGCCATACGATTTAAAAAAAACAGTGGGGGTGTGCTGGAAATCGCAAACGCAAAACGCATGAATATCGAGGCTGTTTTTAATGCACTTTTAATCTAATTTTTATAGTTTTTGTTATAAAATTCTGCTTAATAGGGAAATGTTTGTATAATATTTGTCATAAAATTCTTTTATAACAGAAATCTTACTAAAAAACGACTTTTAAATTTCTTACGTTTTGCGTTTGCGATTTCCAGCACACCCCTGAGTAACAATAAAAAGACTAACGGCGTAAAATCGCACGATCTCGGTGGTTCACAATAATTTCACGTGCGATTACAATGCGCTCAAATCGCTCGAGCGGAATGTCCAATATGGCATGAGCTGTGAGGCACATTGCACCGTACGGTTAAATCCACATGTCAGACTAATTTGGTAATCCTCGACATAATAGCGCGTTGATAAATACGGACTGATTATGCCGCTTATCCGAACTCCACAATAATCAGTGTCTTGTCAATTTAAAATTAATGACAGGCATTGTTGTTTTAACAATATGACCGTTATTAACTGTCAAAGTGCGAAGTCCCCTTTGAAAGACTCTTCGTATAAAATTATATTTTAAAGTTTACTTAATTGTTGCCTTATTAAATAGCTTAGTTTTAGTCCATAAAATTATAAGGAATAGTTTTTTTTTTAAACTTTGAAAGGACGCTTAAAAAGAAGAAGAAACAAAAAACCAAGAAGAACTATAATTGTTAAAAAATTTCAAATCCCCTTATAATAGTTTCCTTTGAAATCGACCTAATCTTTAAAAAAAATTCACACTTTTTCCCAAAACTCTCCAGGCGGTTTTCAACAAGTAGCTAAATTAAATATAAAGACCAAAAAAAAAAAACTAACAACAACACCTCATATTTAACATAATAACAACAACATCATCGTCATTATTGCCAGCAACAAAATTTAACTTCAAAAAAATTCACACGCAATCAATATTCAATAAAAAAAAACCGAGAAAAATAAAACAAACACCCAACCAAACTGGCATCTGTGGATCTTCCTGTCTGCTGTTGTATACGTTGATACTGCTCATCAACACCAGCCAGCAACCAAAAATGAGTTGCAACTTAAAATTAACGAAAACTCTGAAAAAGAAAATCTTCAGTGTTAATAAAAATTGAAAAATTTTATATTAAAAAAAATCCAATTTTGGAACACAATAAAATTGAATTAAAAATGGAACAAACAAGAAAAACTATTCAAACATACAGATGTTGTCATACAATGTTGCATGATTGAGGAAAATGTTGCTTGCTATTTGGATACTGTCGTAAATCAACAGAAATGTTTATTGAATACAATTTTATACCAGCTGATGAATGATGTTGCTTTTGCAAAGATGATGCTGTGTAGCTGCTTGTTTTGATTGATGTCTGAGGCATCGTTTGATTCCATTCATTATTACTGATGTGACTGCTGCTGTTGCTTTTGTTGTATTTATTTGCTTGTTTTTTTTTTCATAGATAAACACCGATAAATCAATTAATTTTCAGTGCTAATGCTTTTATTTCAACACAATCCTATAAACTTAAAAAAAAACACACACATCCACAAATGGGTCTAGAGTAAAAAAAAAATCTACGACATGAAAATAAAAATTAAATAAATAAAGCAACAACTGTGCCAGAGCAAAAACAGCAAGACTTGTCGTCTCTTTAAATACATACAAAATCGAACGTCTTCATGTAAAAAATACCAGCCTGGGCAAATGTGTATGTAGTATCTGTATCTAAAGAATACCTGTTGTATCTATTGATTTGCATATTACCGAGTGTTGTGCAGCATAATGATGGCTGCAGCACCAGCAGCAGACAACTACGGGTTGTCTTGGTAGCACAGTTCATAAATATCTACTGCACAACAAAGTTTTAATATGGAAGTTTTTTACTATTTGCCTCTAACTCTTGTAATGGACGTACGTACATACACTCCTTTAGAAATGTGTTTTTCCACAGTGGGCAATTTTAGAAAAAAGGGAAAACGAAATTAGCAGTATTTAAATAAATAGACAAAGTTTTATTTTATCAATTCCAGATGAGAGATAAAGTTATACTGCCTTCCTAAAGAAGAAAGTCACCTCTTCATTTAAGTAGTTTTGAGGAGGTTAGGAAAAACATCTTCTTCTAGCACAGTTCGAGCCAATTCTCTCGTTTGAAAATTTGTTATCGCAAGTTTTATTTTTATGCTAGCCAGCATAGATTTTAAAACAAGAAACTTGACTCGAATTGTGCTCGCAAGTAGAATTTGTTCCTACCCTCCTCAAAACTACTTAAATAAAGATGTGACTTTCTCTCTTGGGAGGGCAGGACATAAAATGGAAGTTTCATTTGATCCGATTTGTAATAAATTAAATTGCTTTAAACGATTTACAAAATAAATAATTTTTAGTCTCCGCCTGATTAATCGACTTCGGTAACAGCCGAAAATTTCTAACCGGTCAATATTTGGCATAAGCTTGGCTGAATTTTGCCAAAGGCCAAACTTTTTTAACCATCTAGAAATAATAAACCGAGTAATAAAAACAAATCAGAGATCTAATAAGAATGTGAAAATGTTTTTGTAAACCCACATAATATTATGTTCACACTTGAGTTTTTAAATGCGTTTAAGCAAAATGTTGATTTAGTTAATCAAAGCCGTTCACATTACATTTGAGATGATTAGGATGACAGATGATTAGGAAAAAAAAACAACACCAAACTAATTTAAAATACATTTGCAACGTTATGACAAGATTATTTTAAACATTTTAATTATGAGATTGTGAAAATTTATGAATTATTTAAAGAAAAAATAAAAACATTAAGCAGAAATCGTGGTCGGTTGTACACGTTCAGGTTGGCCGATTCCACGTTATACTCAGTTTGAGGTATGTTCAGTGGATTCTATGTGATTAATGAAGTGATTTAGTGGTAATCATGCAATTTGAAGTGATTAACAAATCACTTCAATGTATGGGTAATCATCTCGATTTTGATGTGATTAGAGCTTAATCACGTTCGAGTTGCTTAAACAAGTGTAAGAACCCAAGTGTGAACATAGTATTAGACATTTCAGGAGATATAACATTGATTTCGATAGCAATACTTTTAAATGAAATAATTCACTATAAAATCGATGATTATGAATTAGTATCGGGCTTTAAAATAATATATTTTTAACACAACCCAAATTTCGACTTTTCTTCTTGACAATGCTAAAAGCTTAAATCTTTCACTCAAAAACGTAAAAAAGTATTAATGGTTGATTAATGTTATTCTAAGATTAACTAATCTAGCATTTAATCCTGATTTAATCTTAAAGTCAAAATCTCACTTTTAGTTTTCATCATTACAGCCGATTTAATGTTCAGTATATCGTGTACATATTCACCCTTATTATGTAAGTCGTTGTCGATGTCAACATTAATTTTAATTTGTTGTCACATTAAGTCGACGACTACATCACTTCGACGTTAATTTCGTATTTTATAAGAATGTTGTTTGACGTCGACTAGTTATCGAAAATATAACAAAAAAAAAATGCAATCGCTAATTATTTTTCTATTATTTTTGTTCTTTAGCGATTTTAAATAAATTTTAAAGTTAAGTTGCGATTTCGCATTTTTTCACGAATTTTCCATGTTCGCGATACTAGCGAATTTTCACTTAAGGTTTTCTGATTCTTTACAGCTTTAACGATTTATAATAAATATAAGAATTTTCTATCATGCCGCTGTTAGCAAGTTTTTCCGAATTTCCGCTAATTTAGCAATTCTTACCGAATTTTTGCCATTCCTTATCGTTTAAGGGACTTTTAGTCAATTTTATAGCATGTTTAAAATATTAAAAATTATGATTTTTAGTTGAACTGTCGATTCGATTTTTAATTTAAAATTTTGATATTTAGTTAGACTTGAGTTCATCAAATTTAAGTGCAAAGAATTCTGATGATGAGAATGTGGTTATTCTCGAAACGTAAATTCAACCCGAGTTCGATCCCCAACTCAGCCAAGGATAAAAATTATCAATAAATTTTAATGAATTTCATGTTGTAAAATTCCTTCCTTTAGTAAAATAATTTATTGAAAATTAAATTTGATGAACTCAATCAAGCCTAACTTAATAACAAAATTTCAATATTAAAAATTATAGCAAACATTTTCGAATTTTTGCAAACAATTTCGAATTTTTGCAAATTTTCGCTATTTTCGCAAATTTTTTCGAATTTCCGCGATATTGATGCGGCATTTATACGATGTCTTTTCAGACATGTCGGTTTCATTCATGATCTGTTGAACATGATTTCTAATGTTTTGTACTGCCCACAAATTCAAATACTCGCGACTGTGAAATGATCATAGATTTTTGCAGGTCAACAGTACAGAAATTCGGTGAATAACAAAATACAAAATTAGAGTTTGGCGTTATCACTGGATTTTTATAAAGTGCCCGAAATGATAATAAGGTTAACGAAAAAATGCTAATGCACCGAAAATTTAACAAAGAATTGACTTTTTAGAGCGCCACATGGACGCTTAGAGTCGGTTAACTAAATCGCAAGTTAACTTCTTCGCGATTCGAGTGTAATACAAATTTTTTCCCGCTTGCCTACAACACGCCCCATTGTGCATTAGTCGTAGCAAATAGCTACGTATTTAATACGTACAATATATTCATAGCAAGCAGATCGCGTTAATTTACTACTACATACTTTTGTTGCATGTTTATTAGCAATTTGTTGTTATTATTGCGCATATGAGACGCCCCATTAAGCTTTAGCAAACGCATAATAAAATGTATTAAACTTTTTCTTCTTTTTTGTTCAATTTAAACAAGTTTCCATTGCAAAATTTTGTACCCTCCTTTTTAAGATACCCTCCTCCAACCAATTGGATGATTAATGTCTTAAGGTGTTACATTAAGTGGCATTTAATTGTTATTTGAGTGATAAATATATAATTAAATAGTTTTAGTTTTTAATCTAGTTTAAAATGAGTTTTCTGATAGATTTTCGCAGTGATTACAATGATCAGACTGATGGGGAATGAGAAACAGTTGCTTAAAATTTTTATTGGGGCAAAATTCGTTTCTAATACTTGAAAGTGGGTTTTTAGTATTTCACATTTGTGACGTAAAAGAAGTAAGAAACTTCTTGTGTACTCTGTCAAGCTCGACCATATGATACCCTACAATACAGTATTGAAATAGGGGGGTTAGTTCCCTATTTCAGACCAATAGCACATCCAACCCGTCTAACTAATTATGTAATGAGGTTAAGATTTTTAAAAAACTTGTTTGCATGAGATTTTTAATTGGTTTTGTCTGGTTTATATGGCACCTGTAGTTAATTAAGGACAATGTCGTCAACGACAATTTGGCTAACTGGGATCCCTCTTATATATGTTTGCATACTTAATATATCAGTTGTCTTGAAAGTCGCAAAAAATAAGAAAATTAATTTTAACATTTCTATCCTAAACCAAAATTTTCAGATTTCACCTTAAACCTTTAACTAAAAGACTAATTAGTTTCATTTACAAAATATCCGTTTAATACTTAAAACTTAAATTTATTAGATTTTCGCTTGAACTATAAGGTTATGACATGTGATTATTTTTTAAATCTCATATTGAAAGTTTTTCTTATAGGCATTTAAAAATAAATTTCCCTAAAATAAAATAAAGGCATTAAAAACGCCTACAAAAATAAATTTACATTCTCTTTAACATGAAATTATCTACTTTGTACTAGATTAAAAAAAAACATTTTGTTAAACACCATAAAATAAGAAGACAAACTTGAAAATTTTTTCAGGAAAAACCACAAGATCCATCATTAATAATTACACCAAATATACTGACTCTTTACAAATAGTCAAGTAAAAAAAAAAGAGATTTAACTTAAAACCAATTTTAGAAAACCGAAATAATGTGAAAAACCTTTTAACAGCCTTTAAAAAATTAGCTACAAAACGGCTTTAGGGAAAAATCTAACAACGTTTTTTTGTTTTTTTTTTACTAGAAGATTGGAAAACAAGGGGGAACCATCAGGTATTCTGAGTGATCGCATGACGTTGATAAACTCTGCTGCAAGTTGGCCAAAATGTAACATGAAAAACCAAAAATTGGTTGTTAAACATTTTGAGCCAACAGTTAAAAGCTTGTGGGTGAATTGACAAACACCAGAGAACAGGAAAATAAACTACAAACAATCTGTTCTTTCCCCATTTTCTAAAGAAAAGGGACAACTGGCAGCTACAAGAAGATTTTGCGCATGTCAATGTTTTACAGCTAAAGGTATTGCAAATATACACAATGTTAAATGGAACTGGGATTTAAGTAGATTCTGTAAAAACTGAAAGGAGTTAGAATATTTTTAAGGAATTTTCAAATTTTTTCATATACGGAATTCCAGAAAAGTGTGAGACCCAGATTGAAGACTTTAAACTTTAAACACTAAGTATCGCTCCTTAGTGTTCGGTTCGGTAGATTTGTGGAAAACACAAATGCTAATTAGCGTTTGTGTAGAAAATCATTAAAAAAATAACGTTTCCCTGTTAGTCATCTTTCGAACACAATAATAATACTGTTCTTATTAAGCTCAGAAGAAGAGAACATTTAATTCTGTTCGGTTTTTTTTTAACCACAAACTTCATTGTGTTCGGTTCGGCTCATTAATGTTCGTCCCTTTTAGCTGGTAATAAAAACCAAACATATTTTACAAAAACAAAATAAACATACGAAAAAAAAACAAAAAACCAGCACAATAATTTCACACAAACAAAACATATACACAATACACACACAAGCTGTTCGTGCTGCTGTCATAGCTAAAATTTTTTGTTTGTTCATTTCTTTATCAATGTAAAAAAAAAAACAAAATAGAACATTAAAATATAATGTTTGTCTACAGTATCACTTCAATTGTTCTGTTTTTTAACGAAGAACAGAACACTATATAATGTTCGGCTCTTTCTTGAAAATAGTTACGAACGGTATTAAGGGTTGTGTTTGTCTACACAAGCACTAAAAAAACAGATATCGTTCTTGGGTGTGTGAGCCGAACGCTAAATAATGTACGGTTTATTTTCGAACACTGCCTAAAACTAATGACAAAGTCTTTAGCTAGTTTAGGCTACAGGTGGGAAATATTCGAAAGATATGAAATTTTTTGTGCGTTGCCTAGTAACCAAACCACATTCATTCACAACTGCTCTCCCTACGGAACTGCCCTGAAATATTATGCGCAGGTCTGGTCAGCTTCTAAGCTCGTTCCGAATAGCAATATATAAGCAATATATTTTTTTTGGGTGAGAACATTGAATTGGCTGCCATTTAGCCTTCGAAGACAACAAAATGTCCATAACGTTCTTTGGGAGTGAAAGGATTCCCAAATGTATTGCCATCTCTAGGGGAAAGGTAACTAACACTAAACTTGTCACGTGACAGTTTTAAAGTGATATTGACCGGTTTTAGTTCAAACACTTTTTATGAAGGGGACTTGTCACTTTCACATGGCGATGTCCTAGAAGCGGGTTTATTGACACATTGTAACAAGTGACTGAAATAACCTATAGGGACTTCGGTTAATGTAGTGCCTGTCGCAGATACTGTCCCGAGTGAACCATGCTTATATGATGGAACAACTTCATGTCATGTAAGCTTAAATCGGACACTACCCGCACAAAGTCCAGTCACCTGACAAGTTTTGTGTCAATTATGTTTCCTCTGGAGTAACTACACTTCAAACACATTCACCCTTATCGTAGTTACCGTAGGCGTATTTAGGCAAAATGTTATTAAAAAACTTAACGACAGTTATTGCAACAAATACCCCTCATCGAAAACCCTTTTTTGTAATAGATTTGTAAACAGTGTCGAATTCGTTGTCGTCTTTGCTAACCACGATAACATTTCTTAAAAACGCCTAACTTTCGCCACAAAAAGGCCAACCTCGTTAAGGGTGATTATCACCGGTCAAGCCATATGTCCTATTTTTACCTATCAAAATTCGTTCCTTTCTATTATAATATCGTGTTCACTGGTCACGGGATAAGTGCTTTTACAACAATTGACACAAATTTCTCGCAGGTATACTGCACGTTTACCCTCTATGCAACTAGAGCATGTTTGGTGTTCTCTGGCTACATGCAAGTTGAACAGTTCAGTGAAACATCATGCCCAAATTTAAAATATATATCTCTTTATCCTCATGACCCGTAAGGAACTGGTAAGATGATAGTTAACCTCTTCATGTGCAATGTTGATTAAAAATCATAGTAAATTTCTGCAAAAGTTTTGACTTTATTTAAAAATATCATTGTTTCATGATAATTTTAAACGAAATACGTTAAAATAACATTGTTCAATATTGAATCCATAAAATCCTGTTTTACTTGTGTTGTATAGAAACAATAACAACACTATAAAGAGAAAAACATAAGTTTTCTTATTTTCATGTTTAAAATTATTTGTAAAAAAAAAAATTCCCGTATTCTTTTTGTTAAAATTATTAGTACATAAAATTTACAAAGTATAATGATGACGAAAACCATATCGGGCCATTCTGCTTGTGTCTTTTAATTGTGAGTGCTTCTGTGAACAAAGGGGAAAACAAAAAGTGAAACATGTGTTACAGGAAAATAAATAATTATATTCTCTCTCTCTCTCTGGTTCTACGGGTAAGTGCTAAAAAATGTTTTTTAAATTGATGCGTATGTTGTCTCTGAAGCTTCTTCTCACTTTTATTTTAAACTCAAACCAACTCAATTCTTCAGGAAATTCAAGTTATTTCAACTTGAATTTTTTCTTTTTTTAATTCCCTAAGCTAGTCCCGCGAAGCTCTACTTGTCTGCAGGAAAGAAACCAGAGTCTCTGGCGGGAATCGAACCCGCAACCCCGGCGCGGATGGACTAGCTCACTACCAGCTAGCTAGCTAACGTGATTCGGAGTGTTATTTCAATATGTCATTTTGCTCTAGCTTTAAGGGAATGTAAAATTAACATGAATTGTAGTTATTTTAAAAGAAAAAAATGTTGTTCGCAAGTTATTGTAAAATCATGTTAAATTAACATGAAGTAACTATGAAGCAAAATCACTACCGACAAATGTTAAATCAACCTCGTTTTCGAGGATTTTACGTTGATTTTTTTTCTGTGTATACGTCCATCGTCCTTTTGGAGAGTTCTCTCCTCTCCTTTGACATTTAAACATGCTATTTTTCCGCTCCAAAGTTTTTATTTTCCATGCATTTTCGTCCATATATGATTTTTTTCCCGCAATTACACTTATTGCCTATAGAGATTTGGTTCTGTAACCACTACACACTTTTAGGAAACTCTGACGAAACAGAGACCAAATATTCTTTCGCGATGTCTTGATCAAGGATTTCGCTCATAATGGTGCACACGTATAGGGCCTGCTCGGTAGTGCATCACTGCGCATCTGTGACTAGTTTTCGATGCACATGCAAATCAGCTGATGACGATGCTTGTTTGCTACGCAGTTTGTTTTTCCCCGTGTTAGACAGTCAAAGGTTACTTTGGCAAAGTTTGTAGAATTCTCTTTTATTGAAAAATTTTTGGTTTTCTTTTGTTCGAAACCATCTTCATATTTTGACATTTTATATAACATTACGTTGCAGCCAACTTCAGGTACAAACTACGAACAAATAACAAAACGAGTTTACGAGTACAGGAAAGCATGTACTCCCCCGCTTCCCCTAACTTCTATAAACTCAGGACTTCGCAAAGTAAACTTTGACTGTCTAAAAGGGGTCTTTGTGCCTCATCTGCTTTTGCTATGTATTTTCGATCAACTGGCATTTGCAGTGATGCCAGATGCAGCACAATGATGCATTTCCGAACTGCCGCATAATAAATCTTGTTGCTCTAGATGTTTGAGAGTCTAGTTTTTAATACGGTCCATTTTCTGGTCTTGTCTATGGTCTAGCCTTTTTTAATATCTAGTCTATAGTTAAGTCTTAAGTCTAATATTTTGCCTTATCCAGTCTATAGTGTGTTCGATAAACATATTTACTGTCTATTTAAAATTAAAAAATCTTTTCTATAGACATTTTTATAGAAGTGTTTAATTGTCATGTAAATTGTCTTTTCCAACGTCTTATTTATAGCTAGACTAATAAGCTAGACTTGTCAAGACTAGACTATTTATAGCCTTGTTTACATTGCATAGTCTTCAATTGTTAAAAAAAAGAATCGAACTGTAGTGCTTAATGGATTAATAAATATTACCCTAATAAAAAATCTTTGAGTGTACTTGTTAAATGTTACCTAACCATACAAACTTTACATTAGGCTACAAATGTCTTAGTGTTAGTTATTAGTAAGGTTAGATTTAAGATATGAAGGTAATAGACCCTTTTTAACTTAAAAACAAAATATACAAAAAGTAAACTGATGCTTACAACTTAAAAGGTTTTTCTAACGCTTTAATAACATTTAACGTCAGTACCAGCACACATGAGAATTTTTTGTATTATATTTTTTAAAGACCATCTAAAAGCTTTAAGATGTTAAACCAATCTAACCATTTTTCATGAAGTTCCAACACCAAAGCACTCATTTTTCATACATATATGTATTGTACATTGGCGTTCTACATGAATACTATCAAAAACATTCAATCGTTGTCACTTGTGTTTCAGTTAATTATCGACTAACATCGATGACAAGCAATTTGTGAACGTTTTTCCATTGTTGCAACAAAAACCTTAAAAAACCATGTACAAGCAACATGAAACTATTGCCACAATCACTATGAAAAATATCTGATACAGGTATGGGGTTCAACTGCAACAAAACATGACCATCATACGAACAAAAAGAACTTGTATTTCATTGCAGCGTGTAGGTGTCGCATACGAGTTACCCAGTTTGGGCATTTAAGCTCGAATGAGTTTTTTTTCCTTATCAGTTATGGAAAGGAAATATCTAATAAGTATTAAGATTGTTAACAATATTAACAATTTATTTTTATGCACTGAGAAACACAAATTTGGTTAAATTTTAATACAGTAAAAATTCGATAATCCGGATAATTGATTGCAGACCCCAATCCGGATTAGCGAATTATCCGGATTACCGCATGTAGGTATTTATCAAAAATTATAATAATTCATAGCAAAATTAAACATAAAAATTACTTTGTACAGTTTAGCTAAAATAAAAAAATACACATTTCCACACATACATACTTACATACTTAACAATAGATAATATTAATTTCGTTTGACAATTTCGTTATTCAATCCGGACTATAGAGTTGCAAGCAATTTGGATTATAGAAAACACAATGAGCTGCAAAATTCTGTCCGGATTAGTGGAGTCCGGATTACCGAATTTACTGTAGTTTAAAAAATTTAAATACGTTTTTAAAATTGAAGAAAAAAATCCTTAAATATCGAGCCATTATATCAAAAATAGCTTAAGCAACATCATTTTCAATTTTAGATTGTTTTCATAAATTAATTTATTGGCAACACTTGTATCATCTCCTAAAATGTCATGGTCAGATATGGTAACGTTACGGTTTTATAGCAAAAACTATATTAGCTTAAAGGTCGATTCACCCATGCGTTCCGAACAATATTTTTGACCGGACAATAATTTTTTTACAGAGAGTGTTCTGCAGAACGATTCACCCATCTCGGAAAATTTGTCCGGACAAACAAAGTTACCATATGGTTTACAGATGTAAACGATTATACAAAGTGGCAGCACAGTTAGCAAACTATTAGTTTTTTTTTATAAAAGTGTGTTAAAGAAAATGGACGAAAGAAGAAAATTAATTTTATTATTTTTAATTGAATTGCATAAAACCCATTTACTAGCAAAACAAATTATTCAAAAAATGTTGAAAGTAAAAAGAATAGCAGTAAGAAAAATATTACAGAAAAGAAGAACAAACGGTGTTTTCCACACACTTGTTCCTGACAATGAAATCCTTGCAATTTAAGGGCCTGATTTGCGTGGTATACCTATTCGTAAACCAGAGCATATTACGCCGGCATAAAAGTTGTCCTTAACATTAAGGTAATGCTGCTTTGTAGCGTCTTCGCAGACTTTTCCATAATATTTGACATTCACTTCCTACAATAATTTGTAAACATTATGTTAAAAAAATATTCACCTCTATCGTGAATAACAAGTGGAATTTTTGTTCCCATGAAATTTTCATTCCCCTCGAAGGGAAAAAAGCAATCGTGAATCTCATGTGAAAAATTTTTCATGCTATCTGTTCCAGTTAATGTAAAAAAGAAAAAAATAAGAATCATTGAAATTTTTGTTTAAAAATATACACGTATATATTTTAAAAGAAAGTTAAAATAATAAATCTAAATAATTAGTATTGGAGCGATAGGTTGATAACAACGTTAGTTTTTTGCACTTTTTAAATTTTATGTAGTAAAATATTTTCCAAAATTCTGCCACCACGTCTTTCACAAATCCGGCGGCAATCAACCTGTTGTTTTCCATTTTGTTGACCAATATATCGGTTTGTGCCTTATTAACGGATCTAGCCCTTAATATTCGATTTATAGGAGGAACTACTAGCATACACGTTCTATTCACTAGCAAAAATAAAGTGAGAAAATCTAAGGGAAATGTGAACAAATTACGAGGGAAAAAACTTTTCACGATAAGCGGAATTTATTCCCGTGAACATTTTTCACGTTATTATTCTCCTTTGAATTACATTTTTTCATGGGAGCTGTTCATGATCGCAAATATGTGAAAAGGGGAAAAATTACGAGGGAAAAATTATTCACGATAGGGGTGATTAAAATTTACCAATTAAAATTTACTTACGACCAATTCCAATAGATTTTTCTATTTCCGTCCATATATTTTGTGTAAGGTAAGTATTTTTATATGAACGATTGCCGATATCATAAATACATTCTCTTCCTGGTTTTTTTATTTCTTCAATTAGTTTCAGGGCAATATTTTCTTTAACATCCGTCTTTTGTTTAATTTTTTTTTTAATTATTCAGCACAAAACGAAAAATGTAATATGTGGCAGCTCAATTCAACTTTTATGTACAAATTGAAAAAAAGTGGCATCTCAGTTCATTTTGTTCGGCATAAGAATTAAAATTAAACCAATTCAAGGAAAAACGTTCCGAACAAAATCTTTGCTCTCTCTCTCAAAAGTAAAACGTCAAACTCTATATAAAAAAAATTTTGTCCGGACAAAAATTTTGTTCGGAACGCATGGGTGAATCGAGCTTAAGGGACAACCTTTAAACAAAATTTTCATGAAATAAAATAAAAAACGGTATTTTGTTTTTGTCACTTAAGCTTGTTTTGCGGTTAGGACTCGATATATTAAAAGCCAGTAAAAGTTGAATTTTTCTGAATTTCGTACTTTAGGTTTACAAATTTAGGGTCAATAGCAAAACTGATTAAATTGAAAAACTCCACCGGACAGCTAACCTCAGGCAAACTACAAAAATTTTTGCTTATTGCCGCCAGGAAGTTGACTTTTAAAGTCAATTATCAACACATTCGAGGACAGCCGCTTAGTTAAGACAGTAAAAATAGCGCGGCGTCAACGCTTCGCAATTGGAAAATCCGATTTTGGCAGCGCGTTTAATAGCCGCTATTGTTAATCAATAATGGCAATTCAGATATTTTTTTGTCAATCTAGCTGTTGTATCTCCATTTTTTAAAGTTAACTGATAATGGCATATCAGCCTAAAAGCTAAGCGGAAGAAAGGTTATTGGTGTGAGGGGAAGAGAGCCCCTCTCACCGCTAATCTCAGACCTTCTGAAAAAAAAACTTTCATAGTGTCAACCCGGCCTAATTTAAATGTTTTGCCCATTTTTATTTTCGAACTAGCGCTTCTGAGAACGATAATGAGTGACTTGTTGTCCCTCACTTAGGTTGTTAATTGACGTCGTAGGCCAGGATGATAATTGTATATATATTGAAGGAGATGCCGCGTAAACAGCGTTCCCTGTAACTTGAATTATGAAAAGCAAATAATGCGTAAACCTCCATCTTAACCATGTATCAAAAAAACAAGATTGCGCACTCAGCCGTACAAAAAAATGTCTACTGCGCATCTACGTCATCGTAGACTAAATATGAGTGTTTGTTGTAAAAAATGCAAGACACACGCAAATGCACATACACAAAGTATATTTCTACGTCACACACAAAAATAACGGATCTGCGCAATGCGCAATCTTGTTTCTTTGATTCATGCATCTTAACTCTATGATATGATGTTAGTAGAAAAAAAAGATAGAGAGAGAGAGAGAAAAACTAACTTAGCTACCAAAAAAACTCTACTTTTAAGCTCGATTCACTCATGCGTTCAAAACAATATTTTTGTTCGGAAAAAAGATTTTGTTATATTGCGTTTGACGTCTCACTTTTGAGCATGAAAATGCCTGAATCATTTGCCTGAATCAAAGTGGCAATGTGTAAAAACAGACTATTAACACAAATTGCGTAATCAAAACAAAAAATGCAAAAAGGGCAGCTTTCGAAAAAAAGACAGAAAAAACACAATATTTTCTGTCTCGTGACGCTTCTGTGCGCTCTGTGCTTTTGAGAGACGACAAAATTATTTTGTTCGCAAGTTTTTTTTTTTGAATTGGTTTAATTTAAATTCTTGTTCAGAACAAATTGAACCAAGTCGCCATTTTTTTCGATTTGTACATAAAAGTTAAAACTAGCTGCTACATCATATATTGTTTTAGCATTAAAATTACAAAAATTGTTTTTTTGCTGAATAAATTAACAAAAAAAAAATATAATATAAAAAAAATAAAATCACTTTTTTTTCGTCCATTTTCTTTAACACACTTTTAGAAAACAATTCAATACTAGAAGTTTGCTAGTTTGTGCTGCCATTTTGTATAATTGTTTACATCTGTAAACCATATGGTAGCTTTGTTTTTCCGGACAAATTTTCCGAAATGGGTGAATCGCTCTGCAGAACACTCTCAGTAAAAAAATTATTCTCCGGACAAAAATATAGAACGCATGGATGAATCCACCTTTTTTTTGTGTTAGTTAGAAATGTGTTAATATTGTTGTTGTAATTTAACACGTACGAAAAATGTATGCATTATTTTTCGTTATAGCCTTTTCACACTTGTCAACATTTAACATCTATTTGCGAAGATGTTGGAATTTTTCCATAAGAAATACATAGGGCTAAAAATGAAAATTTTTCAACATCTTTACAGAATGTTACTATCTCATTTTGTTCCCTTTTACATTTTTCGATTCTTTTAGTGTCATCACTAGAAAGGTGGCAAAAAATTCTATTAATATTGTGGCATCACTGACAAAATGGAAGTTGCTTTGTAGGCAGCGTTACCATTTCTCAAGTTTTTCCTTTTTTGCAAGCCTTATTTTGCTTAATATTGCTAAAATTATTAAACAAAATGAATTAGCAACACATTTTCGCGTTATTTTTTCAAATGTTGGCACTTTTGTAGAAAAAAAGTATTTAAAAAAATAAAAGTTTTTTTTTCAGAAATGGTGCCATTTTTTATTGATAGTAGATGTTAGATGTTTCAAGTGTGAACGCGTATTTCACATTTTCAACATCTTCCATGCGTTCCTCCGAAATATATGCAAGTGTACAAAGGGTACTATACAAAGGGTATTATACCCTTTGTAAAGGAAAAACTTGAGAAACAGTAACGCTGCTTTCAAATCAACTTCCATTTTGTCAGTGATGCCACAATAATAATAGAATTTATTGCCACTTTTCTAGTGATGGCACTAAAAGAATCGAAAAATGTAAAAGGGAACAAAATGAGATAATAACATTCCGTAAAGATGTTGAAAAATTTTGATTTTTAGCCCTATGTATTTCTTATGGGAAAATTCCAACATCTTCGCAAGTTGATGTTAAATGTTGACAAGTGTGAAAAGGCTATTAGTCTATTTAAGATAAAATGGAATGGACCAAATTGAGAATAAATAATAAGAGAGCTGCCATATCAAACAACGGTCGTTTTTATACTTTCTTCAAAAATTTTGAATTATAACTGTAGGAAAAATTTTTGATATGAAACTGCTTAAAACATTTATCATTAAAATAGTAAAAGTTCCTTTACTTTTTTTTAGCAAAGTATTACTTTAATAACCAGTTAAAGTTTCAAATGCTTTTCGCTGGAATCAATTCGATAAGGAGGCGAATTAATTAGTTAAGGCACCAACAAATTATTAACTTTGCATTCAATTTTGAATTAGGTGTGGAACAAGTTGTGCTTTTGAACTTTAAAACAGCATTCTCTGCGTATTGAATAATTGTAAAAAAATATTTTTTTATTAATGCAAATTTAAAAAAAAAAATGCTATAATATTAAACTGAATTAAATGAATGTTAAGTAGCCAGACTTAAATAAAGATAAATGACGTTTGCTTTTTTTTAATTTATGGCAACTATCTTTACCTTAGAAGAAATATTTTGAGGTGAAGCTGAAATCAAATAAATTTAGAATTAATCAAAGGTGCAAAAATAAAATTCACTGCTTTCGAAGCACCGCTCCTTAGCATTAAGCATGTTTTAACATATAATTTAATATTTTTTTGAAGCAAAGAAATAGAGTTTTATTATTTTGTTATAACTTTAATTTCTTTAAGTGTACTTCTTTGAAAAAGAACGTGCAACATATGCAACAGCATGATTAGGCAACATAAAATGTTGTTAAAATTTTGAGCAACGATTTTGGGTAGGGTTCAAAAAGACAAGAATCGCTTAAGAAAATTGTTATTTCTTTTTTTTTTTAAACATTAGTTTTTTTGCATTTTAAAGCATTTTGTTTAATTAATACAGTCATACATGCTGAATTAAATTTTTTTTAACTCAAAAATGTATATAATGTAATACGTTGATCAATTTAACCTAGAATTTTGTTTGTTTCATTTCGATTTTTTTTTATTTTATTTTGTTGACTTTTGTACTCGTGCACACACACAGTTGTTTGATGACAATGACTTAACATTACTATTTTTTTTAAATTTCTTTATTTAACGAACGTTTTTATGCAGCTGTGTGCAATTTTTAAAATTTTGTTTCTCTGTTTCTTTTTTTAATTTTCAAGTTTTTTGCATTTGCAGCCAACCAAAGTTGAAGTTCAAACAATGGTAATGAATGTTACGTTGTTTTAACAAAAAACAACTAAGAGTGCTGCTATATTCGGCTGTGCTGAATCGTTAATACCCTTCACCTAGCGTAATGCAGCGTCTTAGACCACTCAGCAACTAACACGTATTATCGAACAGAACTTTAAAAAAAAATAACAAATGTTAAGAACATTTTTTCGTGTAAAACACATTTTTCAATTTAAGTGGCAACCCAGAAAAAAGTCAACACATTAAAATAAAAACAGCAATAGCAGGGTATTATTTTGATTTAGAGGCAATCGTACTTCTTCTTATAACTCAGTAATTTATAAACCGATCTGGCTGAATTTCTTAATCTTTAATTTAACGGAGCGTATGTGACAGACAGTATATAACAACCTAGTTCCCATTATTTTTGGCGTCTTCTGAAATTCCATTTAGACAGACAAACAATCAGGCGGGCATAGTAAAATAAATTTATGGTGTTTTCTTTTCTAAAAAATAATAATGCATTATAATTGTGTAATATATTAATCAGGTTACACGCACCCTTACAAAGTGATACATTTTTCTGTATTACAATGGAGCAAAATAATAGCTACGTTTTACACTCAACACTAATGTGTACTTAGCGTGTTAATATTGAATGCAAAGTTTTTACTAACAAGCGATATTCCCCACGGTTGTAGCAATTTTCAATACTAAATTTTCTTTGAATAACAAAAGCGCTAACAACACTAATTTTCAATAATTGAAGTCAGCTGTTGTTAAAAATGTTGTGCCAAAAAAAATTATTATTAAATAAAAGTAAAACTAAAGCTTCGTACAGACGATGGTCAGGGGCCTGATTCTGGCAGTCGTAATCGAGTACTTTCTCGATTCGAAAGCAGTTTTATTTCAGTCTATACTGAACATATCGAAATTATTTTTTTAGTATTGTGAAACTCAAATTAATGCTTTACAACACCGAAAAAATAATTCCGATTCGTTCAGTATTGGCTGAAATAACTAGATATTAAATTGCTTTCGAATAGAGAAAGTACTCGATCACGACTGCCACAATCACATCTTACAACATTGTAAGCAGGCGTTGCCAATAGCAATATTTTTCTGACAATGGTGCGATTGTCAGATTCATTAACTTTGCACTTCTGCAAATACAAATGAGCTTACAATGTTCACACAGTTGTAAGACATTTTAGCCAATTTTAGTGCAATTTAAGCAACGCTGCTTACCAATATTGTAAGATCTGACCATCGTCTGTACGAAGCTTAACGAAAAACAAAAAGATTTTATATTCATCACAATATAACCAAAAATCACAATACAACACAAATTGTACGCAAACACAAGGACAAATGTAATATAAAAATACTTGCTTGCATAAAAAAGTACTTAACGCAGATGCAAAAAAGGGTATTATCTTACACTCAATTATAACTGGGGGCAAGAAATGGAAATTTGCCATTTATTTTTGCAAAGTTTTTAGAAAGGAAAACGACAACGTCTCACATTTTTGCATATTTTTTTTTAGAATAGAACAAAAACCCGCGCGAATGGTAGCATACAAGCAACATTATTGTCAGAAAAGAAAACACCATTAGCTACTCATAAGGACCCAGAATATATACCTACACTTTATCGGGTTTAAGATCAGTTTTGTAGAAATTACAAACGGAATGACAAACTTATATATACCCTTTCCACCTGTGGTGAAGGGTATAAAAATAGTGTTGCTTTTAATATTAATTGCAACTTGAGAGCAAATTTATGCAAATTTTAAAATGTTATAAAAATCAACTTAAAAAGAATGTCAATTTTGCGTTTTAGACGGAACATAATGTTGGTCTATTAGGCTTAATTGAAAATATCATAGAATGTTTTAGAATGGCAAAGTAAAAAGGTCAGAGGTATCATCTTTGAAATATTATTAAGATTTGTGATAAATTGACAATGAAGCTGAGTCTGAGCTAAAAAAAAAAAAATATAAATCGAAAAGTAGCACATGAGAAAAATTAATTTGTTATGAATAAAATTTACAAACTTTATTTAACAATTTTTCTTCAATTAATTATTTTAATCAGTCATTGTGTGTAGGCTTAAATACCTTAATTTATGTTTTAAATAAATTGATTGCACCTTTAAATGGTTAAAAATGAAAAACTATGTTTTATAACCGTTTAGATTTTGAAAATGGAAAAAAATACAGAACATTTGCAAAAGTGAATTAAATATTTATTTGGGTCAATAAATGAATGCCTGCCATTTACTTTTTAAAGATTATTTCATGTAAATGTTGCCCGTAGGTGTTTCATTCGTGAGCTCCAATTTTGACATATCTACTTTTTCCAGCATTTTGGGCCGATATCTCAGCAATGAAAGCTACAATGTTTTCTTCTAGGTCTGGAATTGTGGCTAGCTTAAACCTGTACACAAGAGACTTCACATTTCCCCATAGTATCTTGGGGTAAAATCGCATGATCTTGGCGTTCATTGCACTGCTCTAAAACGTGAGATTGATTGCTCAGCAAACTGGCCTCTCAAAAGATTTCATAGTATTGCGTGCCGTGTGGCACCATCTTGTTAAAAACTCATGTCAACCAAGTCCAATTCTTCTATTTTAGGCAAAAAAAAAAAAAAAAATAATAACTCAAACCCAATTGTTGATAACGGCGACAAATTGACATATCGCGATCTTCATTTGCACTGGCCGATACAGCAGCAAATATCTTTTCGGTAAAGTGAAACTGCTGCGGAATTGATTACAACAACTTAAATAGCCTAATTTGATTATGACAACCATAAAATGGACGTTATTTACGAAGCACATTTATCACGCAGCATGATTTTATTACTATTTTTTTGTGTTTAAACACATCAAAAACTCAAGTAAAGAAAAATGTTGTATCCCATACGACTTCATCGTTTTTATAAATTTTTCTAAACAATAACCGTCTTATGCAAAAAAAAGTTAAAGCTCACATGAGTTAACCAATACATTAAGCCCATACACTTTTTCTGGGCTTAAAGTATTAACAAATGTGAACTTTAACTTTTTTTTGTATAAGGGGGTAATACTTTTCATGTGATCAGAAGCCACATTCTGTAAGCATCATTCCTAGGAAGTTCATAAGCTCTAGAGATCTTAGGTACATTTTTGTAGTTGATTGTAAAATCGAATTTTTTAAAGTTTTTTGCGATTTTGATCTTGAAGGTAAAGTTTTTTGATTTTATATGTTCTCAATTGTGTTCTTTATGGCATAAGCTACAACTTTGTCTCAGAGGGTAAATCAAAACTCAGAACGGTTTGCAAGTTTGCAAGCCTGTGAAAATGATCACTTTTTTGCAAAAATCACTCCGAGGCCCCAGGTCTTTGGGGGGCCCATAAAAAAGTGCCTGACTTTGGCCAAAACTGGGAGACACGGGTCTTTTTTTGGCCTTTTATCACGCAGAGTTGTCCGTATATGGTTATTTTTCATGATTTAAAAAATTACACACAGTGTAATTCGCTTAGCCAAATCTCGATTGCTAAAATCCCTTAGAGTATAAATAATAAAAAAATGTTAGCCATGACATTAAATGCTAAAATTGCGGCGAATTACATGTTTATGTCATTGCCAAATTTAGCAATGCTCGTTACATTACTGCATTCGTAGCCAAAAATCGCTAAATCAACTTTATGGATTTTTAGCGATAGAGATTTAGCCTTAGCGAATTACAGAATGCGGTCACAGGGTTGCATTTTAACAAAAGCATGTTCATGTGTTTTAGTATAAATACAAATTATAATGTAAAATTGGATTTCCTACAAAGTATTATGGAATGCGTAAGGGCCGGTTCACACACGTCAAGTTTGAATCGTCAAGTCCTTTGTTTTTAGGAGAGAGGGGAAAAGAAATGACATTCTCTTTCGCCTTCTCTGCTAAAAGCTCAAGACTTGAAAAGTCAAACTGGACGCGTGTGAACCGGCACTGAGACTTGTGAAATAGTGTAAACTGCGCTTTACTTAGCATTTTTTCATTGCCACATGTCACGAATCTTTTTTTCCACTAAAAAACCAAATAGCAAAAAATGTTAATCCTTACATTAAATGCGAAAAATATTGTTTAATGAAATTAAGCGCTCAAAAGTTTCTTTAGTTCAGTTAACATTCCCTTATGCTTAATATTCAAAATAAGTGTCCATTACTTGTACAGAGTTATTCAGACGTTTGCATTTTTATGGTAAAATGTAAAATAAATGGAGTTGCCAGATTGTGTCAAAACCATATAACAATAGCTGCGTTCGTTTACCCCAAAATTTGTACTGGATTTTACTGAAATGCGTTCGCGTACACATAAATTTGTAAAATTTTCATATTACTCACCTACTGGATTTTACTGGGATTTTACTGGAAAAGTAAACGAACGCACATAATTATAGCTGGTTAAGCAGTACTTTTAAAGTTACAGCCTGTCCCACGATGTCGATCGGCAACAAATCACTCATCAAGCCTAGAAAAGGCAAATGCACATGTTGTTCTGACGTAATTTAGACAAACCCACACAACGCACTATGGCCATTGTGGCTTTGTAATGATGATAAAATTACGGCTGACCCGCATGTGCATGTGGCTTTTCACATTCCATGTACTCTACGTTTATCGTTCTCCCAAGCGCCCGTCTAACCATCGACTGGCTGTTCACCAGGTTTTACGTTTCTAACGTAAAGAGCAAAATAAGACACACAAATTGCTTGGCAAACATATTAAAATTTTACGTTTGTACAAATATTTTGTGTACAAATATTTGTGTTTGAGGTATGTTTTTAGAAATATTAAAAACTTTTTATGTTTGGCGGACAAGTTGAATATTTGTCAAACTTTTTGTGATGTCTAGTGCTAAATGAAATCATTTCAGCGAAAACTCTGCAGTGTGAAGACGTTGAAGATAAAACTTCAAAATCATTTTTAAACGTAAACTCAAATTTTTTAAGCACACAGAAAAAATTTTGCACCAGTAAACGCATTAATCAAAAATAAAATCAGTTTTAATTAAAAATTTAATCAACTGATTTAAACGTTTAATTAAGTGAATTAAACGTTTTATTAAGTGAATTAAACGATTGAATAATATTATTAATTTGTTTACTGGTGCAAATTAAAATTGCCAATTAAACGTTTAATACACTTGATTAAACGTTTAATTCACTTGATTAAATTTTTAATTAAAACTGATTTTATTTTTGATTAATGCGTTTACTGGTGCAAAATTTTTTTCTGTGCAGCATTGTTTGCTATAATATAGGTCGTTGCTTTAACCACTTTATACCCCAAATTATTTTCCTTTATTTTATATACTTCTCCACCGTTTTAAACAAATAGCGATAAAAATTGCCTCAACATAATCGTCGTCTGTATTCATTGAAACGAAGCAAAAATGAATGGATTGTAAGAAGAGGTAAACTCACTGTTTGTTGTTGGTGTTTTGCTTAAGCTTTGATATTATTAAGGGTAAGACTTTTGAGTGTTTATAATTCCTATGCGTTTTATTTGAATAATATCTTTAGCTTTTCTAAAATCTTTTGATTAAGTTTCCTGATGATCTGGCCTAAGCAACCAGTGAAATGCGCATAGGAATAGCTTATCCCGCCGACAATTAATTTCAGTTTATCAATAGTTAGAATTAGGAATTGAGCACATTTAAACTAAATCTTATTAACGAAAAATTAATGTTTGTAGGAAATATGTTTACGTTGTTTATTGGCGAACAAATAACGGAAACAAAGTGTGCGTTTGCCAAGCCATTTGTGTGGTTTATTTTTCCCTTAATCCATTTTTTCATTGTCAAACCTTTGTTGTTTTTGGATCGTTGTAGTATTATCGCCTCCGGTAGCTAATTCGCCTTGGCTCTGTGTTACTCGAATTGCTACAAATGACAATGTTGGTGTTCTAAATAATACTAACTTAATAAAATGCCTCTGTCCACAACCATAACACATGGAACCGACACTTGTGAAGGCAATATAATTCATGGTGGGGTGAAAATTTGTATAAAAACTATTACGTTATATCCCGCTTGCATTGTCGACCGATTTGCAGCGCGGATCATTTTAAGTGCGTGCAAATCAGCTGTTTCTCGTTACAAATGCAAGCGAACGACATCGTGGGCCAGGCTGTGAATCTCTATTAGTCAAACTGTTCTGACCGGGGAAGCAGCTTGCGACACTCATAGTCATTATTTTTAAGGGCAATTAGGCCGACTTTGTTTGCCTGCTTTTCGTGCGTTTCTTCCCAATGGCTAATGGCTTGGTTTCGTATAACTGTACCGAGCTACAGTTTTTAAATTTTCAACATTTACCATATGCACTCGTTTTTAACCTTACTTTTCAATGTGAATGTCTGGTGAGGAAACAATGTGACTTGATGGAGTGCCATATTAAACTTACATGACTTACTTGTAGATAAACATTTAAAAATCAGATTTATTACTAGTAGAGGCCATAACAGTTTGCAGTGGATTCTGGAAGTTTTCGGTTTCCAATATGACGGTTTAGGTCGATCTATTACTTTGGATGAAAATATTTATTTAGAATTTAAAAAATAAACTTTAAAAGAAATCGTATTTTTTCTCTGTTAAGTCCAAATATTATTAATATTATCAAGAAAAAAAACTGGGAATTAAGCACGAATAACAAAATCTTTTAAATTAAAATTTTGTATTCCCAAAAATTACTTTTTGATATTTTTCAAGAATTGCATAATTTTTTTAAGAATTCTTCTTTTCAAAAAAACCCCCAAAAATTGCGCTCTAAACTTTTGACTCTTGATAGTAAAACCCATTTAAAAATTTAACACTTATACACTTGGCAAGTTTTTTGTATCTATTTTATTTTTATTTTATATCTTTTACTAACCAAGTAATTTAATCTTAAATGTCCAACTATTAAAAACAACAACTCTTTTTACACAAAAATAAACCATAATAACAATTAAGTAAAAAATGTTAAAAGATTGACATAAAAGTCACGCTTCATGTGAAAAGCATCAACTAGAAAATTATAAAGACGCTTATAACTAAATGAAAGACTTGGTCACAATTTAAGTCCATGGAAAACAAATACCTGATAATGTTAAGAAAAAGAAAAAAAAAACAAAGAAATCCAAAATAAAACAACACAAAACAAATAAACAACTATTACCTTTTATGCATAAAACTGGTAAAAGTTACAGCATTTTTGTTGAAACCCAGTTCTCATCGTCATCGTCATCAACACAACAACAACACCATCATCATCATGATCATCTGCAGTATCTGCCATCTTCATCATCAGCATCTGGATCAAGCGATCCAATTTTTTTTAACATGAGAAAAGAAAACAAACAAAGAAAAAAATGTTGGAAAATTAAGCAAAAAGAGATCACATTACAGCATCAACATAATTGTTATTGCTTTAAAGCAGCAACAACAACATGAAAAAACAACAAGATCCTACAAAATATTGTAATTTGCAGCTGATGCTTAAAGTGCTGCTGCTATTTGGTATTTTCAAAACAGTGGGCATGGCCAGATGCAACAAATCAATCGCTTACTACATATATTGCGACCTTAGGGCAACAAGGTTCTATCTTATATCTAGTTTAGGTGAAAATAGAACCTTGTTGAAGAAAAATTCTATAACTTAGTGAGCTGACCGAAAGATTCTGTGTCTTTTTTCATTCGACTAACAATGTCCTCCATAAATCCACCAGTTGGGCTTATAATAGCTCCAAGGTAGCAGAACGTTTCAACTTCGTCTAATATTTGATTGTTTATCAAAGAGGGTTTCAAGTTTTTTTCAATTTAATTTTTAATTCGCATAATTTTTGTGTTTTTATGTTGATTTTTAATCAAGCTTTCTCTGATATGTGGATGAGTCGCTGTAGTTGAGCGTCCATGTAAGCACAGCTATGGGAGGGGAGGCATATGGCTAATTTTAAAACGATATCAATCACTATATAGAAAAGAAGTGGGGACATCAAACATCCTTGACGAACGCCAACTTCAATTCAACAGCTGAGAATACCATCATGTAGAATTCGGCAGCTTTTGTATACAGGCATTTTATCATTTGGGTAAGTTAAAGTGGGACCCCCTTTCATTCTAGAGCATTCCAAATAACAATAAGAGCCAAAGTGCCTTCTCGAAATCAATAAAAACTAAGGTACATGGGAGACCTCCATTCAACTGACTGCTACGATGACTCTCGATTTGTTAGGACTTAAACCAGCCTGCTGTTTTCTTAAAATTTACATCAATTCGTCAGATACCCGCTCGGTAACAACGTGAGCTAAGACTTAATTTAGCAAACTTAATAGGGTCATTCCCCGCCCGTTGATGCGATTTGTTAAGTCACCTTTCTTTGGTATTTTAAAAAAATAATGCCTTCTTTGAGATCGTCCTTAATATTTTGAGTCGAAAATCATCATTAGCGAAAGGCGCATTTTTATGCAAGCGGTTAAGTCAATAAACAAAATCTTTGTTGCTTGGGCACTGAAATTCCGTGTGTGATGCACGAAAACCCGTTAGATTCACTCAAAGCCATTGGTGAAGCGGCGTTCACGTGGGAGGAATATTGGACGATTTGGCACGGCCAGCAAGATTGCCCAATTTATTCATCCCAGACTTCTTTCTTTGGGGCTAATGAAAGTTGAGGGTTTATTCTAACAAGCCCAAAAGAATCCTAGCCCTTAAGGAGAATATTCGATAGGAATGCGAACAGTTATCACCGGAAACATTGCGGAAAGTCATGGAAAATCCAATAAAAATAAAATAAAATTTTAACTTTTTAGTACATTTTTAATAGAAACACTTAAAATATTAACACTTCTATTAATATTATAAATTTAATCCCACTGTATGTCAGTATTTTCTTACTACTGCTGCTGTTGATTTAATTTTGTTGTTTTTTTTTTTATTATTATGATGGTTTAAATATTTAACAAAAATTTTTTTTTGTTGTTGTTCTTGTTTTACTTTTTGGATATAAGATAGCCAACAACAACAATAGCAACAGAAAATAAAAGAAACAACAACATTGAAATTAAGTAAAGTTGTCAGGGCAGAAAGTAGCATAAGCTTCTTATTGAATTAACAACAGCAACAACAACAATAGCCACAGCAACTCCAACAAAAACTTCGACAACTGCAACACCACTGCAGCAACCAACCAACAAGCAACAGCGTGTTGTTTGATGTTGTCCCAGCCAGGGTGAGATTGTGTGTGGTAAATGCGTTTAGTTTTTATTTTGGTTTTTACACTTTTTTTGTTACACATATTAAAAAAAAAATTTAAAGAAAAAGATAAAGTGCAGAGTGAAAAAAATGCTTCAGTTAAATTATTAGGTTGTGGGAAAAGTCATATATGTACATATCGAGCCATAACCGCAAAAATAGCTCAAGCGACATCATTTTCAATTTTTGTTTTTTTGTAATAAATTGATTAATTGGCGAAACTTGCATCATCTCCTGAAATTTTATGGTCATACAAGATACCGTTACGATTTTATAGCAAAAACAATTTTAGCTCCAGCGCCATTTCTAGTATGTTTTCTTTTTTTTTTTATAATAAAAAAAACCTCCTGCAAAATTTTTGTTTTTGTCGCTTAAACTTTTTCTGCGGTTTTGACTCGATATTGAAAATTTCGAAAGAGGATTTCTAAATAGAAAGTTTTTTGTGAAGCAAATCCACAAACAAGGGGTTTTGTATTCATGTACACTCACTCACGAAACATTTTTCATTTCTCCCAGTCACGACGTGACGTGATAAAAAGTAGAAAACTAATTAAACTTAAATGAATCGTGTCATAAAAAAATTTTGTTTAATAAAATTAGTTACCATTTAACCTAATTTATAGAATTAATATTCCAGAACAGTCGACTTATTTTACGGATTAAATTCCGATTCCAAAGTTTTTTTTAGGAATTATTTCCAATAGAAAGAACTATGTACTAGTGATGCTACGAATACAAATTTTTAGCATTCACCAGTACAAATACGAATATCTGCGCCAATATTCGCCGAAGAAAAATACACTCAAAATATTATGTAGTAAAATTCAAACGAAAATTCATTTTAAACAACTTAAAATTCATTTAAAAAACGGATCATTTACATTTCATTTAAAACAAATGATTTTTACATTGATTTTTAAATTTTTTTATTTATTAAACTGCATATTTCTTAAAATTGAATAGTTTTTACTTTTAAAAAATATATTTTAACCGACAAATCAAACTACATAACAAAATAAATACGGAAAAACATTATACCTATATTGGTAGTTTGTTTTTTGAATAACAAACATAAATGTAAAAAATTATTCGTAAAATAACTATTTTTTTATTAAATTTTAACAGTACGGAAAACGAATTTAATAACCCACAATCAGTTACGGAAATAATTTTATAAGTGTACGAATATCGCCTCGATATTAACTACGGTGACCATCAGTTCTTAATTATGCAGAACAGTACTGTATTTTAAAGCTTGGTTCTGTGTGAATTATTTTTGTTAGTTAAAAACTTTAGATTGTTCTTTATTTAATTAAGTGTTCTGTATTTAATAAAAATAGCTAAATAAATTTATCTCAATCATTTAATTTTTTTTTAAATTCCTCAAGTTTTAAAGATATTACTTTATGCCAAATTTGTTTTAACCTTCATAAGGTCTTCGGGTCAAATCTGACCCATTTTGAAATAAAAGTTAATTTTTTTCTAAGAGTGGCCGACTTATATTTTTTATATTTTATGACATTTATTAAATATTAAATGCCAACAACAACGTTAGATTTTCAGACAAAAATATTGGCGAAAAAAATATTTATAAAATTTTTTGCACTTAAGGTCTTTGAGTCATATTTGACCGGTAGCAAAATTTTAGAATTTTCGTTAGAAATTTTCAGTTATTTATTTTTTCACCTCCTATGACATGCGTTATTTTGAAGTTTAATAATAATGCAGGTAAATTTGTATTTGGTCTTGATTGGACTGAAGTGGCGACACCAAAATTTCGCATTTATTGGTTCTCTAATTAGCTGAAATGTATAGATCAAATAATGAAAGTACAAACAGTTTGTGGGATGTTGTGGAAGGAAACCCTATTTTTAGAGCAATCTTGCCGTTGAACAGATTAAAAAACCTTTCGAGGGTACTAAGATTTGACAACAAGCATACTCGCAGTGAACGCCAAATTTTAGAGAAGTTTGCGCCGATACGTGATCTTTGAAATTTGTGGGTTGATTAGTTATGCCTGGAGTATAAAACCATAATAAATAGGAACTTCGCCTACAAATAAACAAATGTATGCATGTAGTTCTTGATTTGACAGTTGGTTTGAAATATCACAGTATGACTGTAGACGATTGTTTTACTTTAGTAGAAACTATATGTAAAAACAAGATTGAATTTCCACGAGAGCTTTTGGCAACTTAAGGCCATCATTAACATCAGCTAAACATGACTAAAACGAAAACTGTTTTGCCAAACGTCGAAATTTCTTCGAAAGTTTAGGTTTTCAACTTGCCGCGCCCTATATCATGCAGTCAAAAATATTACCCAAAGACTAATTTTCACGAAAAATTTCAAAAAAGTGGATGTAGTAGCTGAGCAGGAACAGCACCCGTCATCTTCAACCAAAACCTAGGAAGAAACATGTTTACCAGTCAAAAATAAGTCGGTGCCAATTATGTTACAAAACATATACAACCACTTTATGTTAAAAGTACTTTTGTATTCGCAATAAATGTTAACAATTAATACAGCTTCAATATACTGAATAAATCTAGAAATAAAATATCAACTTTTAAAACATACTTAATTGAAAAAAGTTAGTTTTTATATAAAATTTTCTATATGGGTCAAATTTGACCCGAAGACCGTTAACGTCAGCAAAGTTGAAGACCTTATGAAGGTTAAGAAGAACTTCCAATTCAAGTACACTTTTTTTTAAAACATAAAATGAAAGAGTTTCCTTGATGCCAACTTTTTTTAGAAATAGCCCTTTTTTAAGTACCTGAAACGCAAAAAAAATGATTAGCCTTAAGCTAAAAATCGAACAAATTTAGCGCTTTTACTAAGTAATTCAGTATTGTTTGAGAGAAAATATTTTCGCAGATGCTGCAGCCAACTATGTCGGTGGTTTTTCTCATATTAAATTTTGTTTTTTTTATCTTAACTTTATTTGGCAAAATATGTATTCAAGAAATATTTACTTTAATTGGCAAATGTTTGGCGATACGAAAGCATATTTAAAATTTCTTCAAAAGAAACCACTCTTTTCCCTCTCCTATATTTAAAACATTTGTTTTATTTTTTTAAAAGGGTAATATGTACAACAACATGGCACACATAGCCAACATGATCATCATATAAACATAAATACGAAATTGTATCTGTGTTCCAAAAAGTCTATAGAAATGTTTTTTTTTTATTCAAAATACCCAGTAATGATGTTACGAATATGAGGATCGGGTATGTAAGTTTACAGATCGTGCATTAACCTAATTAGAGTAACATGAAAATGTTTAGCATTTAAATAAACTTCGGCAAAGAATTATCAATTAAAACAAAAACAATAACATTTAAGATAAACAAATCTTGTTTGATATTTGAAGCAATTTGTTTTCTTAAATAATTTCTTATATAGTCCATGAGGAATCTATTCGTTAGTTAGTGTTTTACATGGGAAAATAAAAGGTGTCAAAGTTTTACAAAATATTTGGAGTTTTTATGAACTTAAAAAGTTAAAACTATTTAAGAAAAATTGGGTAAGTTCCAAATCATTGATAAAAACAGGGCCCAAATGATGGCATTCGCTATTGATACAAAAGGAAAAAAATATTACAAGCAAGGTCAAGTCTGTACCGCTTTCCATTCTTTTTCCCCTCACTTTTAAATAATCAAGATTTGACGGCTGCATCGCTATCAGAAGTCGATACGAGAAAAATTAATTTTTTTTGACCCACCGTAATGTATATGTTTTTAAAAAATTATTTAAATATGTAAAACAATTTTTTATCCTCAGAAATAAAAAAAAAAAACTCATCCAAACCACTTAACGTTTCAATATTTACCATTGATTCACTGTTTTATTAGCAACTTTATATCCATTTGTCTATATTTCCATAAAAATTAAATAATTTATATTATATTAAATTTTGTGTTTTTATTAGGAAAATATGACAAAGAAACAAAAGACTATAAGAATAGCATTATTTTGTTTCATTAGAAAAGCATTCAGCCATAAATCATGTCTTTGTCTGGAAATGTCACTTTCAATTGTTGTTATTTTTGCATTTTTATGTAAATTACATATTTTAATTATTTGTTTTTTTTTCTCTTCATTTAATCATTTTATTTATAGACTTAAATGTTAATAATATAGAGACAACAATAGATAGACAACTTTTAAGATTTTTAAATATTTAGTTATGATAAAGAAAAAACATCAAAAATTTTTAGAGAAAAAATAAATTATAATAACAAAATAAAAAAGGGTAAAAATATTTTTTTCTTAACAAAAAAATATTACTTATTTTGGACCATTATGGGGAAAAGTTATGTAAATAGCCCAGTTAACAAAAACTTAAATCAATGTGCGCTGCAATTTAAAAGAGATCAGAAATTTACGTTATTTTTAGTTAACAGAGAAAAATTATCGATTTACGATGAAAGTAATAGGTAATCAAAGATTTGAACTATTTTTGCTTATTTTCGATTTTTTTATAAAAAAATAATTTTTTTTTTTTTTAAATTTTGAATTGCGATGAAATTTTTAAAATGACCGCAAATTGTCGCCATGCCAAGAAATATAGATCAATTTAATTAAATACTTCCATTTAGTTTTCAAAGTATACCGATCACTTTTTCAAAAAGATTTACATAAACAAATGCCATGTAAAAAGAGCTTTACTGCCAATTTCACGATTTAGAAAGAACGCTTTTTTTAAACAATTACATTTGAAACAAAACCAAAGTTTTTATAATTTGTTTTGTTTTTTTTTTTTTGTTTTTAAGCTTCGTTCACAATGTTAGCAACAATTTCGTTTTTCCTTTTATCTTAGTTCTTCCCAAAGTGATTCATATATTTTCCTTTCACTTTTCGAACAAAAATGTAACCAACTAAAGTTTTTTTTTTCAAAAGTCTTTTATATTTTATGTAATTTTGAATGAAAATTTTAACAAAATGTTTCAAAAAATAATAATTAAAACGTTATATTGTTGTAGGAAAAATTTGTGGTTGCGAAAAAAATTGTTGATTTATTGTGAACACCAAGTAAAAATGTTGTTGCCATTGTAAAGGCAGCTTTAAAATGTAGTTGTGGGAAAGAAAAAGATCTTTCGCATTGAGCCAAAATTTCATTTAGTGTACCTTATAATAGAAATCTTCAAATTAACAAAAAAATGTATTTAAACAGCTGTGAAAACTCAAACAATAGCTAATGATGAGTTAATAAAATATATCATGTATTAATTTTTATTTTTTTGTATTAATTAAAAAAGATTAAAAAGATAACAAAACCCGTTTAAAATTTGTTTAAGTATTTTTTTGTTTGTTTTGTTACTATTATTTCTTAAGCCTGAGAAACTCATAAAATGTAACAAAACTGTTAAATGGTGTAAAATGAAAACGGTTTACACATAAAAAAATCTTAAATTTGATTTTTGCATAATAAAAAAAAAAAAAAAAAAATAAACATAAATTTAAAATCAAATTTTATTGACTTGAAAATATGAAATCGAGAGATTCTTATCAGTAATCTTTAATTTTGTTTAATTTTATTGTTTAAATTGATTTATTTTGACAGCTCGATTTTTATTTAAGCGTTAAGGTGTTAATTCTTTTCAGAAAATTTCATGGATTATTGACTTTAAGAAAATTAAATTATGGATTATTAACTTTGAGAACTATATAAATAGTTAAAACCGTTAAAAATATTATGAAGCGAAAGTTTGAATCAAATAGAATTCAACATTTTAATCGAACTTTACAGAAAAACAGAAAAAAATTCTGACTTATTTATTATTAAGGCCGTGTCAGATAAAACTTTTGCTTCGCGTTGCGTTACATATACGCTTTGACATTTGAGTTAAATGTACATGTTTATATGGCACTTGTCACATAAACTGCTTTTAACGCAAAGCGAAGCGAAAAGTTGGGCAACTCTCATCTTTTTGCGCGCTTTGACAATCTTCTAGTATAATTTTTTTTATTTATTTTCTTTTTAACACACAATGTGTGAGTGTTGTCAAAGTTTTTATTGTGACATACACTTTTTGCTTTACGCTTTTCTGTCAAAGTATATGTAACGCAACGCGAAGCAAAAGTTTTATCTGACACGGCCTTTAGGCTTGTTATACGCATATTATGCGTCTGTTCTGATGTTAGTTACACTCGATAATATTGATCCTAGACCCTTCTACTCAGAATCACTTTCTGAGTCGATCTAATGTTGTGCGCGAAAGTACAGGTCGCAATTTTGGAGATAATTTGATGAAATTTGGTACAAGGTCCAAGCCTATTGAAAATGGAGCGAATCGGAATGCCCATAAACCATCTAATTATGTTTGAAATCCTTATCAGTACCCATGTTCTGTAACTTTAGTGAGAACTTCTCGCATCGAAAAGATGTAAAACAAAATATTCCTTCGTTTCTCGAAATGTGAGAAAAAAGTGTGTCTGTAACTCATGTCGAAAACTATCAAAACAGATTACGTTGTTACGTTATAAATGTCATAATATTTTACTCGAAGCCGATGTGACATTGCAGACGTCGACAACGCCAGTTTCACATATCGTTGACGGCGACACAAAATTTACAAAAATTAAAAAGTTTTTAACGATGGCGGCGAAAATACAACCGTCGGCTATACCAAATAATGTTAAGTGCGACTTTAATGTTTGTTGTTTGCAAATGCGCTTTGTAAACATGCGTATATCTTAAAAAAAATGTTAAAAGCAAAATAATTAAACAATATTGCATTTTTGATTGTTTTTTAGTGTTTAAGCTTTTTCTCGCCCCATTTTTATTCGTGAGTTTATTTGACAGTTCAAAGCGGGAACTTTTCTCACAAAAATTTTACACACACATTTTTTTTGTAAATTGGCGAGTTTTTTCTTACGTGACAGCTAGTACTCGCCAGAAAAAGTTACAGACACAGTTTAGTGAGAAAAATAGCTGTTTGTTTCATTTCACACATTTCAATCGAAAAGTTTCTCGATGCGAGAATTATAGAACATGGGCAAAGTTTACTAAATTTTATGGTATCGGTCCACATTTGACCATTTTAAGTAAATACAGAGTTTAAGAAATTTTCTTAATTTAATTCCTTTTTAAGGAATTTCAAATAATATTATGTTTTCTTGTATTTTTAAAGGAGTAGGTGGTACAGTAGACGCTCGCAAATTAGAATCGCTTTGTTTTTGAGTCAATTCTAATTTCTGAATTATTCTAATTTCTGGACGTTTTTATTTCGAATAAAAAATAAAAATTACTTAAATATTTTTTAATTCAATTTTATTTAATAAAAACAAGAAAACAAAACGTAATTCACTCCAATACATTAAATGTATTTTTTAAAATTAAAAATACCGTGTCGTTTCCTTTATTTGGAAAACTATCCATTGCTTCCACGGAATGCATTTTCATCTTTATAGGGATATTCCTCTCTAAATATTTTTTTTAGCTTTCTCTTTAAGTATGGGCCTAGTCACTGTACACTTTTTTCTCGTTGATTTAAAAACCACTCATACAGACGACTTACCATATTTGGGTATTCAGCGCTGTGCAAAGATTTATTGCTTGCTTCCTGATATGTGTTGAAAATAGCATTTAATATTGCTGTTCTATGTGATTTGATATAGCTGATTGAAGATGTCGTAACATTAATATTCCCTTCAAACCCTTTGTCAAGCTTTTCTAATATTTTGACCTTCGTTTCCAATGATAAAGTGTTTTTTTTTACGTTTATTTGACAATTTCGAATGATACACTTTCACTTTTTAATAGAGACTTCCAAAATATGTATGTACACATGTTTCGAATTTCACAAATAAACTAGCCACAAATATATATAAATGCGACAAAAAAACAACATATAAGAAAAAACATCTAAAATTTGGTAATTCCCCTTTTTAGTTTTACATGTTCAAACAGAATAAAAATAAATTGCGGATTTCTTGTGTTCAAATAACAAAAAGAAAAAAAAAGGATCTGAAATTAGAACTATATCCCAGCAAAAACTTTGCTTACAAAAAAAGCAGAAAAATAATGAGAACTTGACGAACAGACTACTTATTTTTCTACTAGAAGAAGTACTTATTTTTGTTCGCGATGTCCCAAAAGTAATCCTTTATAATTTAGCCTATTATAATCTAAAAAATAATAGGTTTTTTTTATACTTAAAATTTTTATAAAAATATGTATATAGTTACACAAAGTCAATAAAGTAAAAATTTTTTTATTTTTTTTCTTGACAAAAGTACGGGAAAACGGAAGTAAGGAAAAAACATGTAAAATCAATTAAAATGGATAATCATTCAAAAAAAAAAAAAGCAAACTTCGATCTACCAAAGGTTAAAATACAATTTGGTTTAAGGATTGATGTTTGACTATTGACGTCAGCAGCCGTCGATGGCTGCGAGTGTAAAACGGCAAATCCATCTGAGGAGATCGAGTGGTTGCGATCGAAACATGTCATGGTAACCTGCCGGCCTGGGTTCGAGCCCCGGCCACGGTCAAGAATGAAAGATTATCAAGAACAATTTTAATTAATTTTCATGTTGTAAAATTCCTTTCTTCATAAAAATAATTTAATGAAAATTAAATTTAATGAACTTAAGCCTAATTAGATATTAAAAATTTGGATTAAAAACCATAAATAGTTCAACAAAATAACCACAATACTAATTATTGTTAAAGCTAAGGCACGAGCTCTATGTGTTCATTTGTCCTTCAAGTTGTGCTGAAAAAGGTCAACAAGAAAAAGAAAGACAAAGGGAAAAAACAAAAAAATGTACTTTGGACTTCAAGAAGAATTCTTGACAAAAGTACGGGAAAACGGAAGTAAGGAAAAAACATGTAAAATCAATTAAAATGGATAATCATTCAAAAAAAAAAAAAAAAGCAAACTTCGATCTACCAAAGGTTAAAATACAATTTGGTTTAAGGATTGATGTTTGACTATTGACGTCAGCAGCCGTCGATGGCTGCGAGTGTAAAACGGCAAATCCATCTGAGGAGATCGAGTGGTTGCGATCGAAACATGTCATGGTAACCTGCCGGCCTGGGTTCGAGCCCCGGCCACGGTCAAGAATGAAAGATTATCAAGAACAATTTTAATTAATTTTCATGTTGTAAAATTCCTTTCTTCATAAAAATAATTTAATGAAAATTAAATTTAATGAACTTAAGCCTAATTAGATATTAAAAATTTGGATTAAAAACCATAAATAGTTCAACAAAATAACCACAATACTAATTATTGTTAAAGCTAAGGCACGAGCTCTATGTGTTCATTTGTCCTTCAAGTTGTGCGAAAAAGGTCAACAAGAAAAAGAAAGACAAAGGGAAAAAACAAAAAATGTACTTTGGACTTCAAGAAGAATTCTTGACAAAAGTACGGGAAAACGGAAGTAAGGAAAAAACATGTAAAATCAATTAAAATGGATAATCATTCAAAAAAAAAAAAAAAAGCAAACTTCGATCTACCAAAGGTTAAAATACAATTTGGTTTAAGGATTGATGTTTGACTATTGACGTCAGCAGCCGTCGATGGCTGCGAGTGTAAAACGGCAAATCCATCTGAGGAGATCGAGTGGTTGCGATCGAAACATGTCATGGTAACCTGCCGGCCTGGGTTCGAGCCCCGGCCACGGTCAAGAATGAAAGATTATCAAGAACAATTTTAATTAATTTTCATTTTTTTTAATTTTTTTTTTTTTTTTGTTTTTTTTTAATTATTTTATTTTTATTTTTTCTTATTCTATTTTATTTTTTATTTTTTTTTCTGTCTCTGGCGGGATTTGATCCCGCAACCTCGGTGCTGATAGACTAGCTCTCTACCAGCTAGTCTACCGGGGCAGTGTAGTTTTTGCATTAAAAAACTATGTTTTATGACTATAATGACATTTTTATTGTCATAATGAAAATATAAATTTTTCTGTATATTTAAGATATAATAATAAAGTTATTATTTAATATATAACTAATAATCCAAAAAGTGGCGAATAAAGCTACAAAGTAATGAATTCTTGAAGTCATTAAAAGTAGGATTGTAAGTAAAGTTTTTGCTGGGTAAATTCGAATTTTAAAGCGTTTAATGTATTGCAAACACTAATTCTAATTTCTGGACGTTCGAATTACTGAAAGCTCTAATTTGTGAGCGTCTACTGTATTTCGAAATTTAGAAGGAAAATATAAATGATCTTTATTTTTTGTATGATTTAAGTTTTTCGCTCTTCAAAATCTGATTTATTTTTCATTTGCAAATTTTTAGTCTAATCTAGATTTCGAACATCAAACTTTCATTCTTGTATGATGTTTGATAAAAAAGTTGCATTTAATTTGCTTCGAGCTTCCGCTGCTATTTGTGTTTTATGTTCAAAACAATAAAACGATTATTTTTATGTTTGTATTTATTTATTGTTTTCATGGGTTTTAAATAATGTTTAGTTAACGGTGATAAAAGATAATGCCCAAATATTTGTTTAGTTTGTAAGATTATTAATAAAGGCTCAGTTAGCCGGGAGTAAAGCTTCGCACAGACGGTCTAAAATGCAGACAGGCCTAAAAATGTCTTGCAACTGTGTGAACATTGTAAGCTCATTTTCATCTGGCAGATGTGTAAAATTAATGCATCTGACAATGGCACCATTGTCAGAAAAATGACAAATTTGTAAGATCTTGCCACCGTCTGTACGAAGCTTAACAGTAACTTAACCTTGCCGTAAAAAAGTAAGACCAATCTATTTCTTACAGATTGACACGTAACATCTTACTGCTAACTATAATCGTTTTAAATGCTTTGCAAACAACAAAAGGAAACAGCTTATTTTCAACGTTATTGTTGCTCCCGGCAAACTGAGCTTTAAGCTGGAGGTCCATACCACGCGTTTTCGCCTGCACGCAGTGCATTCTTTTCTAACCTTACTTGCGTTCTACGTTTCAAGTTATATGCAACGCTTTTTATGCAGCAGCAGCACAAGTAAAAATAAAATTTAATTTGTCGAAATCAGCTGACTTGTTCGAACGCTGCTTGTGACGCTTTCAAAAGTAGAAAGTAAACCTACTTTTCGCCTCAAGGCATCTACGCTTTTGTGCATGTTAATTACTACGTATAACTACACAGGTTCTACTTTTTTGACGGCTGCGTTTGCAGCGAAAAAGCAAGTAAAGCGTGGTGTGGACCTCCAGCTTTAAGATTTAAGCATTTTCTGTCATAAGAAATTTTATTTAATTCCAAAAGATTCTTTTCATATTTTTTTTCGTTTATAATTTAAATCAAAACCATCTTTTTAAACAATCAGCATTTAAAGGTTCCATTATTCTATTTAAAAACTAAAGAAAAGCAATTCAAAATTCAAAAAAAAAAACCCCAAACAATTTGTGTATTTTTAACAATAATACTTAGATACCGATATCGGAATCATTCAACACAAAAAAGCTTAGAAAAAGTAAGACTTACAGCTACAACAATAACGAAAATGCTTCACTTTTAAATTGTTGCATGTTAGTCGCTGATGCCTTCATGCATAATTCACCAAAGCTCAGTTAGAAACAACAACATCCTAATTGTAATTTTAAATTCTAATCAGATTTGTTGCAATCTAGAGAAACCTTTTAGAAAACTAAATTGGTTTGCAACAAATACAATATTTACCAAATAGAAGTTGAGAATCATCTAGAGAACCCATAACAACGAAAACAAGTTGCAAATGCAATATGTGTGTTATTCGGAAAGGTGAAATAAAAAAAATTATAAACAGAATTAGAAAAGAATAAATTTTTCAACTTGTATAGGAATAAAATATGAAGTTTTTTCGGTAAAAAAGTGGGGAAATTTTTATAATTAAGCGCTGCGACTGGGCAGATGTCGCATAATTTGAAAGTGCAATTTGTGACCTTAAGCATTTGAAACCGTACACAGAAAAAATAAAAATTGATTTTAATTAAAAAATTTGTGATATTTATTAAAAAATTAATTAAATTTGCACCAGTAAACAAATTAATAGTATCAATTAAACAAGTTAATAGTATTAATTAAACGTTTAATTCACTTGATTAAAAGTTTAATTCACTTGATTAAATTTTTAATTAAAACTGATTATTTTTTTGATTAATGCTTTAATTGGTGAAAAATTTTGGAGAATTTTTTCTGTGTATCTTTTGGCTTTTAAGTCATTTAAAGTTATTTGTTGGCATTAACCAACACAGAGTAGATGTTAATAAGTATCAAGAACAGAATATTCTGCAAATAGATCATCAAGTGGAAAAGAAATAAAAGGCAATTTTTCTTAACTCTACTCAAACTACTCGGAGTGTGAACTTACCAGTGACAGGCCCACTTCTACGATCCCGCCCATATTGTCGGACGTTGTGTTTTGATGTTTGTACCTAATTTGGAAACTTTGTCTTTTTCCGTTCTTCAGATATACATACATGAAGAAAAAAACAACAGCAACAACAAGGAAGGAATTTATGGGTAAAATTAGAGGCAGTTGTAGTTTTTGGCTCACAGCTCAGCCATTTGAAGACCGATCTGGCTGTATTTCAATGGCAAAATTTAGCGGAGCATATGTGGTATAAATATATACCAACATAGTGCCCATCATAAATGGGGTCTTTGAAAAAACCATTTTAGTGAAACACGCGGACAGACGTATATCGTTAAATTAACTCTTAAGGGCCCAGAATATATACTTTATAGGGTCTAAGATCAATATTGTGGAAATTACAAAACGAAGGACAAACTTATATATAACTTTTTTCCTTCGGCGAATGGTATAAAAATAGTTTTTAAGATGATTTATATTCAGGGGTGTGCTGGAAATCGAAAACGTAAGAATTTTAAAAGTCGTTTTTAATTAGATTTCTGTAGTAAAAGAATTTTATTACAAATATTTCTCTATTAAACAGAATTTTATAATAAAAATTATATTAAAAGTTTATTAAAAACAACTTTCAAGTTCTTAAGTTTTCTATTTCCAGCACACTCAGATTAATGTGAAAAGGGAACTTTTCATTTATTCAATAAATCTTACCCGGTTTATTACCAAATTTATTGTTTAAAACTTTCTACCATAGATGGGCATTTTTCAGTACCAGTACTTTTTCAGTATTTTTTTTTTTACTGATTACTGAAAAAAAAATCAGTATTCAGTAAATTTTACTGCTTACTGAAAACAAAAATTAGTATTCAGTAAAAAGTACTGATTACTGAAAAAAAAAATCAGTATTCAGTAAATATTATTGATTACTGAAAAAAAAATCAGTATTCAGTAAATTTTACTGCTTACTGATAACAAAAATCAGTATTCAGTAAAAAGTACTGATTACTAAAAAAGAAATCAGTATTCAGTAAAAAGTACTAATTTGTGTTAAAAAAAATGCAGTTATCAGTAAATGATTGATAATAGATACTGTATGTTTTCAAAATGATATGTACAGATTGCGCACTTGCATGAATAGTGTGGCATAACACAAAAACTGCATTTCGAGAAAAATAGCTTTTTGTGTGTTTCACTTTTTTAACTTTTTAAAAACGAAATGTGTTACCAAATAAAAACTGATTAATATAGCTGAGACTTCGAATTATTTCATTGTTTCGCTATTTTGAAATTTTATAAAAACGAAATATTATTTTTTATAAATTTTTTAATAAGATGTTTTTGATATTTATTCAAATTCAAAAAATATGATACTGGAAATATTAAAGGAAAGTAGTTTTCAACTCTTAAATACTAAAAGCTTTTCGGCAAATTGTGCAAAAACGTTTAAAATATAAAATTAGATGTATTTGTGAATACATGCTGTGCTATATGCTGTTCGCTTTTCTAAGCACAAGCATTTCAAAAGTTTTGTCGCTAAGTTTTTGTCTTCTAGAGCGATTCACAATCCCAGCAAAAGAAGGTTTAATTTGCTTGGTTTTAAGGGTTTGGTATATATATTTTCAAATTGTTGGATAAAAATTTTTTTTTATTACCATTTCAACAATTTTAAAAAACTCGTCACTAAAAATAATTGCATTAACACCATTGAGTTCATCTGTTTTCAACAAATCATTTGAGGTTTCATTAAAAAAAATTGAAGATCTTGGAAGATCTTCTTCACACAAAAAATCCGGATCTATGACTGAGTCATCACTATCAAAATCGGAAATATCGCTAATTTTTTTAATATTTTTGCACAACAAATTATTATTTAAAAAATTCCAAATATCTTCCACGAAAGAATTTCTGTACCGCTATAACATGAAACTTTTTTTATATTTTTATTAGTTCAATTTTTACAATTGATAATCTAATTAATAGCTACGGTTGGTTAACTTATGTATCAATATTTATTTACAAATTTTATACAAAAAAATTAAAAAAGTATAAATTTCAATTTATTAATTTAAGCCGCTAATCCTTAGGATCGGTGGTTCGAATCCGGCTTTGGTAGACAAGATATTTTCTTTTTTATATTTTAAATTTAAAAATAAATTTTTTTTTAATATTTTAAAAAATAAAAAAAATAAACTTTTTTTTCAAAATCAAAACATAAATATAAAAGATATTGGTATATTACTTGGTGTTTAAGGCTCTCATCTACAAGGTCGTGGGTTCGACTCTCAGGTCGGTCGGCTGGAAATGTTTTTTTCATTGCAAATTAAAATAACTCGTTGTTTTAACAATGTTAATACATTTTTTTATCCAATAACACATTTCCTTTTAATTCATACAATGTGTATGTATTATTTTTAAAGCAGACAGTATCTACTATCAATCATTTACTGATTACTGCATTTTTTTACACAAATCAGTAAAATTTACTGAATACTGATTTTTGTTTTCAGTAATCAGTACTTTTTACTGAATACTGATTTTTGTTTTCAGTAGTCAGTACTTTTTACTGAATACTGATTTCTTTTTTAATTACTTCTTACTGAATACTAATTTTTGTTTTCAGTAATCAGTACTTTTTACTGAATACTGATTTTTGTTTTCAATAACCAGTAAAATTTACTGAATACTGATTTTTTTTTTCAGTAATCAGTACTTTTTAGTGATTACTGAAACGCGTAATGCAGTAAAAAAGTAATGCAGTATGCCCATGTATGCTTTCTACATTACCGGAATCTCCAGATCCTTAGTGATAGAAAATCACAATGGTCCCTTAAGGGTTCAAACAGAACTGTGCCGAGACATTTTGACCAAAATAAGTCTTCAAATAGAACTGCGTCGAGACCACATTTTGCATGCAATAAAAATTTTGCAAAAAAATTGATCGTAGAGCGCCGTCCTGAAATAAAAACTTTATTATTTTAAGAACGTTTTTTCCTATTCCCTCAGAATTATACACTTATTTTCTTAACAATGCAACCATATACTTTCATTAAATTTCATTAAAATTAAATTGGGCTACGAATTGCTCCCTCATCTTCCCGATTCTCTGGATTTAGCCCTGAATGACTAATTCTTGTTTTTAACTCTAGATAAACAATTGTACAGATTGTGTACTTCTTAAGGCCGGTATTCACTATCCAACATAATCGCATGATTCATTTACACGAAAATCTAACAGAATTCTATCCAAAATAAAATAATATCTGCATAATCTGCTGTCAATGCCACAGAACCACACAAAAAATGCATAAGCATATGACTCAGCTGTTTAAGGCATGTATTACGGTATGTCAAAAACTTAAATAAATTCAAAATTTATTTAATTTTAATAAACATTTGCACAGAGTGACATTTAAACTCAATTTCATTTCTAGGTAACAATATCATACTTTATAACACAGTGCAACAAAATTCGGGTCATTGCAGCCAGCCTCAACACTTGCAACGCGAACTGAAAGTAGACTACTAGTAGAGCAAATCTGCCAAAGGGTTTTGAAAATTTAGCTTGGGTCCCCGAAATATGGGCCCCTAAAGTTTTTGAATTTTTTGAAAATGTGTTTGGTATAACTCAAAAAAAAAAATATACTAAGGCCTATTTTCACAACTTACCGATAGCTAAAGGTAGGATTTTATCGGCCGTATAAAAAGTGTTCCATTTTACAACTTTACTTTAACCTAACAGGTAGGATAAACCTTAATTTACTTTATCGTTCACTTTAGGTTAAAGTAAAGTTTTAATAATGGAACATTTTCTATAAGGCCGGTTAAAGTCTACTTTTAGCTATCGGCAATTGGTGAAAACGTTCCTAAATGTACTTCTGAGCTAAAAAATAATTTCAGATGTCTTCAGTAGAATCGTATGGCGATTCTTTTCTTAGAATATATTAACCCTCTAACACTCATTTTAAGGGGTCATATTTTAACTTCCACACAAAAATATACTAAAACGGCACTTTAGAGGGTTAAATTTTTTTACGAATATTTTCTGCATTAAATTTAACTAGGGGTCTTCTAAGACGAAAAAATCGTGCAATGTATTTAAAACGAGTTTTCGAAAAATTCAAAAATTTCAAGGCCCGGAATTTCGAAACTCCGTTTTACATACATTGCACGAACTTTTGGTCTTAGAATACCTCTAGTCAAATTTGATGCAGAAAATATTCGTAGAACATTTTAACCCTTAAAAGTGCCGTTTTAGTATACTTTTGTGTAATAGTTGGGAATAAGAATAAAAATTACCCGTATAATGGGAGTTAGAGGGTAAATAAATTTTAAGAATAGAATCGCCATACGATTCTACTGCAGACATTTAAATTTCTTTTTTAGCTTAGAAGTACATTTAGTATATTTTTTTTTGACTTATACTTATAAAACTTAAGGGGCCCATATTTCGGGAACCCGAGCTAACTTTTCAAAACCCTTTGGCGGATTTAATCTACTAGTGGTCTACTTTCATTTCGCGTGTTGAGGCTGCTTTTTTTTTGTTGCACAGTGTAAGCTCAAACGATTTTTCGTTTTTACAAATCGATCAACAAAAAAGGAAAGTGTATCGCTTTAGGATGCTACTTTATTATTTGCTAACGAGTTAGTTCTAGTCCAACTCTGTTACTCTTCTGACTTTGACTTGTAACGTTGTCTAAGATAGATTTTTAAGATTCTGCTGGATTTGTTATAAAAAAACAACAACTACAACAGTAAAAAAATGTTTAAATATCTGAATCTCAAAGTAGCATTTGTAATTTTCTATTATTTTTCTTTTCTTATATGTAGGCAATAAATTTTTCTAGTTGTTTATGTCCAGTTTTTTGCTTCAATTCTAACCATATAAAGCATTTGAATAACATCATTGCAGTCATTATTGCCTATAAAAGGTTTGTTGTTGAATGGTTTTTAACAAATTTTCATTCCGGTGAGCAGAATTTCCTTTAAAACCACGTTTGCAGAAAAGTTTTTTTTGTTTGTCGGTTGTTCTTTATTTTTTTACATTTTGTTTGGTTTTAGTTACACAAACAAAAAAAAAAGAATTTCTATTAATTCAGTTGTAGTTAGAGTTTTGAAAATTGTTCTAGAATACTTAGAAAAGAATATAAATACTTGTTATATGATTCACTTGCATTGACTTAAATGATTTTTGCAAGTTAGAAAAATTTTGGAATACACTGTATCATCTGAACAATCCTGTTTTTAGTGCTTAAAATGACATTTTTATGTTTCACTTTTTAAGTGAAAATTTTCTGACAATTTCACCACGGCGAAAGAACGCTTTCTTTTTTAAGAATGCATTTAAGACAAAAACAAAGTTTTTAGAAATTGTTTTTGTTTTTAATTTAGTTGTGCGACAGAAAGAATTTTTTCACAAATCGTAAAACAGGCAGTTAAAAACGAGGTGAGCGAAAGATATAAAATTATAACCTATAAAAACTAAAAACTTAAAAAGCTGGTAGAAGTGACCAAAGGTATGATATTAATTTAAATTTATTAGGGTGTCATTAACAGGGCAAGTTTAAAAATGCACAAAAATGTTTTTATTTGCATGCAAATATTCCCAAGTGTAGTATATTTTCTATATTGACGGCATTATTTGCCCTACATTCCGAAAAAAAATAAATAAAAAGCATAATTTTAATATCATCCTATAACACAGTAATCGAATAAACAATTTATAGTTTGCCAATTTCTTTTTTTTTAAATTTCCAAAAACGATTTGCTGCTTTAAAAATATTTCATCTATTCCAGACAAATCTAAACAATTGAGTGCAACATAAGGCAACATTTTGCTATTTCTAGCATGCCATCTATCACATTTTTCTAAAATGCCTTAATTTTTCACAACAATTTCTTTTGCATTATAAATATTTACATTTAAAACAGTTAAATACCAAATACTCGCTGCACTCGTGCCACACTCTCTATAACTCCAACTACTAGATTTTTGCAAAAAAAAAAAAATAAGAGAAAACCGAAACTAAAACGTTAATAAATATACAACTTCTGCATTTTTACAACAACAACTTAATTCAAACAAAAATATTTAAACAATTTATTCGTTGATGTTGCAAATAAATTTCTTCACACAAAAACTGACAATCCAACCAACAAACGAACGTGTTTTTTTAAGTGTTGAAGTTTAAATCTTTATTTATTGCATAATAATATGTTTATGCCTTCGAGGCTTATAAATAAAAATTCTATAATATTTTTCTGCTTTTTTCATGTGTCTGTCTTTCTGTCTGTCATGTTGCTGTTTTCACTGGAATACAGTCAAAGAGTAGTACAACAGAATTGAACCCACATTTGATATGAGCAAAGAAAAAAAATGCATTTCAAATTTATGGTTTTATGAATTTTTTTTTTTTTTTTTTGTTGCAAGCTGCTGTCAGAAAATGCTTATATAAAAAGAAAAGAAGGTTGAGGTTGGAAATTTGTCTCAACTCTTCTATTCCCATTATATTCTAGTTAAAACCAAGTACTCCTTAAGAATTTGTTAGGAAAAGAACTAAAATGTTCATTTACGAAGTGTATTATTTTTATAACACTTTTTTCTTTAACTCAAACCCTCCTTTCTAGTTGTTAATCTATGGCTGCTGCTTAAATTTGTTTTAACAAAAATATTAATGATTGTTTTCTTGGTTTTTGTATTAATTGTTGTAAAAGTTGTTTATCTTCCATGTTACAAACTTCAAGTGGAAAACCAAATAGAGTAAGTAGCAGGTAAAAAAAGAGTGTTCAGTTGGAGTTTTAATAGCCAATAAAAAGATTGACAAGTAATTGTCAATTATGATTGAAAAACTTAGAAAGTAGTTTAGATAAATGGCATGTTTGTGAAGTTTACTGAAATCTATTAATTTGTCATTGAATGAATGTCTTTCGTACACATTTCAGTTATAAACAAAGTTGTAACGAAGTCATGTCACTTTAGTTTGTTAATCTAGTTGCAGTTTTAAATGTTCCGTTTGGAATCCTGTAAAAAAAACATGCAAATTGTAAATAAATCTATCAAATATTTGAAATATGACAGATTTAATCTTAAGGTATGGTATGTTCAGACCTAACAAATATTTGACAAAAAAATCCAAAAATAGCGGTATTAGTAAATTGATCAAACTTTAACTATATTTTTAAAATTTTCTATTGATTTACTTAACTTTATTTGTAAGAAGCTAATTGTAATGTGATTTAAAACTAGTGGCTACATGACGTCAAATACTAAAAAGTAATAATATGAATTCGAATTTGAATTACCAAATATAAAAAAAAATCAATAAAAATGTGACCAAATTCACGCTCGATCAAAAAAAAAAAAAAAGCATTTAAGAGTGGGTTTTTAACATCGAGTTTAATTTTAGCGGCAAACTATAATTATTTAATCTGAGAATAAATTTAATTGAGTACTAATTTTGTTTGCCGTTTTTAAGAGGCAGTTTAAACCTCGCAGCATTGCCATACTGAATAACAACAAAGTGCAACAACATATTTAAAAATGGCAGCTTTTTATCAATGCACTTAGCATTTTATACAGAAGAAGAAGAATTTTCCCCCTTTTAATTCTTTTAAAAAGAAAATTAATTCTTACAATTATTTTATTTAGGTTTTCATATGTTTCAGAATCACTTAATTCTTCATCTTTACTAGAATAATCCATTTTTCTGTTTTCTAAAAAAAAAAAATTTAACAGCTGCTTTTGTTATACATAGGTATATGTAGACATTTGATAATTAAGTTTAAACCACCAACATTGGCCGCTTAAACTGGCAAAAAAAAAAAAATTAATCCCCATTTTAAAATCTGAAAACACTGATTAAAGATAACTAAATCTCTAATCTCCATGTTAAAAACCCACCCTAATTTTGCTAAGCCTATTTTCACACTATGAAAGTTTTCTTTCAGAAAGTGTGAGTTTGTTGATGAGAGAGAAAGAGAACATGCTATTCTTTTCTCCCCTCTTACCAATTCACTCAGAATTGTTTATGAAAACTTTCATACTGTGAACCCAGACTAACCAGAAAAACGCCTAAACGAATATAAAAGCTATTTCTGGATTTTAAAATAGCCTAATATTTTTTCTAATAAATTTCACATAACTTAAAAAATTATTAAAAATATTTTTGAATTTTTAAAAAATTTTGTATGAACAACTTCTAAACGCAAGAGGAAGCCCCTAAATAAAAATTTCAAAAAAAGACTCTCAACTTGTTAGTCCTTCTACATTTGTTAAATTAAAAAAAGTTATTATGTACAGTCGGGCCTCGATTATCTGTTATCCGGTTAACCGGTAACCCCGATTAACCGTGATGGCCAAATTTCATTCTATTGTGTTTTGTTTGCAATGTTTTCAAATTGTTTGCTTCGATTAACCGTGATTACCTCTATTATCCGTGATGGCAGTTGAAAAATATTAGACAAACAACATTACACGACTTTTTTTTAAGAAATTGTATTCTTTTTTTGCTTAATGTCCTTTTTTGCCTCATGTTTTCAGTAGAAAATTTAATGTATACATACTTGTTTTATTTAAAAATGTACATAAACTTTTTTGAATTAATTTGTTTAATGTAAATATGTATGTACACCAATGTTAACTTGTTGAATAATAAAAATATTAAAAATTGTGATTCTGGTCCCAACCATCACGGATAATCGAGGCCCGATTGTATTAAGAAAATTGTGTTATTCTGTTGGCAAATCAGCAAAACGTATTATTTCTCCAAGTTTGAAAATAAAAAATTTGCTTTATAATCAAAAAAAATGCAAAAATTGTTACACTTTTATATAAACAAAGCGCATAGATCAAATATATTAAACTGTGCGGTATCTAAATATGAGCAAAACAATGTATGTATACAAATATGTAATCAGAATTTATCTAGCATGACTAGTTTTTTATTATGGATAAATAAAAGATTGTTTCATAATTTTCTTTCCGACGTTTCGTTGGAGATTCCCAACATCATCAGGGATATTTTATTAGATATATAATCTTCCGTCAATATTTCTGCATTTTGAATATTTAACACACATTCTGTTTTACATAAACACAACATAAAACATAAATTTAATTAAACAAAACAATTGCAAAAATATAAATAAAAATAAAAAATATCGCAGTATAATTAAATTGTATTAAACTAAGTATCACAGAAGCAGAACTAAACATTTTGTTTTCATTAGAACTGTTTGAGTTTAGACACTGGCAGCGGTATTTGTGAAAGTGACCAAGGCCTTAAAAAGGCTCACACGTGTCAATCAAAACAACAAACGACGATAACTCAACTGGCTTTGAAGCCTTTCATAATTAACACATACATATAAAAACTACGGTTTTCCCGGGAATTTCCGCTTTCCCGGGATTTTTTTTCGGGATCCCGGGAAATAAAAAATTGCTCACAGTTTCAGAAAACAGCTATTTTTACTCTGAAATTTAGTTTTCTTTTCTCTAAAAATTAGCATCTGTGGATGGGTTGTCGATTCGATCAATTACAAGAAGTGAGTACATACGTAAATGAATGTCTCCTGCTGCAATAAATCTATTAACAACAGAATGGGCAGTGCAAAAGTTGATCATTAATAAATTTTGTGAAGTGAATAGTTGATAAAGGACATAAATTCGAAATAGGATGCAGGCAGTAAATTCTTATTGTACGTGGGCAAGTTTTAAAAATAGGAGATACCTAAACATATCGCTCCTTTATTGCAACATAGTCATATCTACAAAAAAAAATCGAGCTTGGCAATATACCTGGGAAGTGCGAGGAAACCGAAATAAAAAAAATAAAGAAATCGTGTAAGATACTACAGCATACTTATTTTTGGCATCAACCTTGAAATCAGAAGCATGAAACAACGGTGCAGTTTTAACTATTTGCCCAACCTCGGTAAAAAAGTGAACGAAATTGTTCGGAAACATGGTAATCAGTAAATAAAGTCAGAAATATACTCTTTGACGACTCATTAAACGCTTTGAGTGTGTCAGAAGTTGTTTCCTAAGCCGTTAAAAAATATTAATATATTTATTAAAATATTTTTTGAATTAACTTTATGATCTCATATCTTGAGTTTCTCAATTTTTGTTTGTTGTTTTATGAATTAAATTGTTATGTTTATGTTATCTTGTATCTAGAGCATATTAATACGGAATTTGCATATAAAAGCGTAAGGTAAAAATAATTCAAGTTCCGCTTTCAATCTTCAATTAATTTTTGTAGTATTTAAGCACTTATTTAACTTACTTTGTAAACAAGTTCCCTTACGTTTGTTTATAAAAGTTTTTTTCATTAATTAAAAACAAATTTACTTTGTATTATTTGTATGGAGCGGGATCCCAGGATACCGGGAAATTTAAAAAAGATTCCCGCTTTCCCGGGAATCGAAAAACTCCGGGAAAAAACTCTAATATAAACTGAGCCTGAAAGCAGTGTTGCTATATACCTAATTAATATCAATATTCGTCTCTCTCATGCTTGTAGGCCTGCCAGATCGCGATAACGCTTAAAAGCCTTGCAATCTGTGCAAACTGAATTTTTATGCTCTCGCAAGTGATCTGTCAAAAATTTTCATTCATTCATTTATTTGCCCCACAATTTTGACTCGTAAACTTGCACTGTTCAATTGTGCATTTATACATACAAATTTTATCAATGAAAAATCCAAGTGTTGATATACCACAAACAATAAATTCTTGCAATAATTTGAGCAGATTAGTCTTTTGGCTTTCTGTATGCATTTTTAAAAACAAATTTCACATTTTACAAATTTCAAAATTTTTATATTTTTTTTTAATTTATTTCTGTATTAACGTTTTTTACAAACTGACATACATAAATTGTTTAAAATTACACAAAACTTAAAAAGGGTCTTCATGAAACGCGAGTTTGCCCATTTAAACAAATGGCAATTTTAAGCGATGTCATGAATCCCTTAATATTATTTATATATCCTTCACCACAGAAACATATCGTTAGCTAAAATGCAAAAAGGCGTAACAAACAAGAAATTCAAAATCGAGTTTTTGATTGATTATAATCAATCAAAATCATAAAAATTATTATAAAGGTCATTAAAAAACTACATGTCTTGACAAAATTTTATACTTCTGCGATTAAAAATTACGCTTTTATTAACCAAAAACAAAGGGACGTAACTTCAAGTATGTTTATTTTATAAAAACAAAACCACGTAATAAAATATTTTTTTTTTCACAAAATAAAATGAAATGGTTTTCCTTTGAAATTGTTTAAAGAATACCATGGACGACTTTTCAATGCATGTTTTTCTGACATGTTTATAGTTTTAATTTTATAAAGTTGTTTGCTTCTCCTGTAAAATTATATTTTTGTTAGTTACGCCTTTTTGCATTTTAGCTAACGATATGTACATATATACATAAGTAAAAAACACATCAAGCTTAATACACATTTAGAAATAAAGTTTGAATAAGACAAATTTGTATTAACAATAATAATTTTTACAAGGCATCTTCTTCCTTGATTTTTTTTAAATTATGAGTTAACATAAATACGTTTTCTCATATCTTAACATAAGCTTAGCAATAAAAAATATTTTTCTGTTTTTCTGTAGGCGTTATTGCCAAATTGCTGAGATATTTATCTTCGGTATATACCTGGGGTTAGAACAATGAAAGTCACTCCTGAAAACTAAAAATGTCGTGATTTTCAGAACACCAAATTAACGCACCCGTAATTTCAAAATCGTTCGTGATTTCAGATCACCTTGACTCAGAACATGCCGGAATGACAATATGTATCTAAAATATTAAAACTGGCGGTTTAAAAAGTTTTTTTTTATAATTCTTTATATCCACATTTTTTCTTTAAGCATGTTTTTTGTTCTTAAAAAAACAACATTTTTATTTGCCAGGATACTCAGACGGACTATGACTTATATTTTATGCTCTTATTTATATCGTATTTCATAAAAATGCTAAAACAATTTTATTAAACAGGTATTTAGAGTGTGCGAAATATTCAACAACTCTTTTTTTCTCTTGTTAACTTGTTTATATTTTTTTTAAGGTTTAATTAATTTAATTTTTAATTAACCTGTAGTAATAATAGTTGACAAGTTCTTATTTTCTCAACGTAATATTTAACACATACAACAGAAAAACCAATTAAAATGTTAAATACAATGAGAGACACACAACTCAAACATACAAACTGATGAAAATTGTACATATTTGTTGCATGTTGAGCTGCCATAATAATATTAAATGACAAAATACTCGTAGTTGTAGGTTGATGTGTAATTTAATATGATCGAACGACCAACCGACCGAACGACCGACAAAACGACCACCTAGAGAAGACAAAACAGAGCAGAACGGAATGGAATGGAGCAGCAAAGAAATTGTATTGCAAAGTATAAAAGTGTGGAGTAAAATTTAAAAATAAATATACACTGGGGCATTTAAAGACCCAGCAGTTTAAAGATCTCATTAGTTCGTAGAAAACATTGGTTTTTAAGAATTTGAACCTTTAAAGACAAGCCCAGCAATTCGTATAACTACGTTCTAGTAACGGATTTTCCAACGAATTGCAATTTTTAATTATTGCAATTAAATATTAGAGATTCGTGCCATAATAGTTACCTTTTACACCACTATTCCCTAGTTATTTCACCACTCACTATTATAAATTTAACTTCTTAGACAACAAAGTATTCTGCAAATATTTTTGATTGCTAAACAAATAAAATGGCCTACCTGAACCGACAAAAGAGTTTTCCGTGTTTATCTCCTATTTCTTCACAAGGACACCAAATATAGTTTATAAAAAAAAGAAATAAGAAAATATGTACCTACACAGGGACACATGAGCGCTTTACACAGAATGACCACCTGAAGTTTGCTTTTTATTTACTTAAAATAAAAACAAGTAAGAAAATATAGTCGGCAAAGCCGAATCAAATTTCACTCTACATCACAGTTTTTAAAAACAAATTTTTTTTGGGACCCATGGGCAATCATCGAATCGCCGAAACAGAATTATGTTATGAGGTTAAAGAATATCTTCATCTATATGAGATTTGTTTGGTCTTAAGTGATTTTAGAAATTCACTTGATTAAACGTTTAATTCACTTGATTAAATTTTTAATTAAAACTGACTTTATTTTTGATTATTGCTTTTACTGGTGCAAAACTTTTTTATGTGTTGTCACTTATGTTTGTACTGTTTCCACTTCTTGCATTGATAAACGAAATATATCAACTATTAATGTCAGAACCGTTTGGAAATAGAGTTATTAGTAGGAATTTTATTCACAAAAGATAAGTTAAAAATTAAAAATTCGCATTGTCTTGACACATTAATATCGCCGAACTTATGTCATCTGATTTAACACATCTTTACATTCATATGTACTTATGTATAAATACCTTTTAAAGTTGCAATATTCGATCTTTTTTAAATTTTTAATAACAAACTTGATGGTTTAAACAACATGTCAAGCAATTAACTTTTAATTTATTTTTTAAAACTACAAAAATGTGATTAAACCTTACTCAGCCTGAGTAGTTAAATTTGTAGAGTTTTTTTTTTAATGTGAAAATATCCAAAAATTATCAGCCACGTTCTAAAAATCGGATTTGTGTGAAATTAATATCGAAAAAATGTTTAAACTTTTCTGTGTTAAAATTTCAAAAAATTTTTCCTTTTTTATACTTTATAAATACTTCGAAGACTACTTATAGATATTTACCAGAACTACTTTAAAAACTACCATCGACTTCAAATTACAGAACATGGCCGTATATATTGAAATGAGCTCTTATATCTTTTTCTAAATAACCAACATAAGAAATATAACAAATGTGTTTTGAATATTTATTGAAGATTTTTAAAATCTTGACGCAGATTTTACAGATTTTTTGATGAAAAATTATGGTTTTTTCCCGATTTAACCTCTAAAAATTCTGGCAACACTTGGCAGACCATTTATAATTTAAATTAAAAAGAGAGTCCCGCCAATGAGAAAACACGTTCCATTTCTGTTTGTCTTTTTAATCAATGGAATATTTTATAATCTCTGGACCGATTCAGTTTTCTCGCCTCTTCCTTCAAAAACTTGTAATTCCTTTTTTAAAGAAAATTATTTTATTTGAATCGAATTATTCTTTTATTTACTAGTTGCTCCATTTCCTGAAATGTTGATTTTTTAACTTTTGTCATCATCTCTTACAGAAATAGTTCTAACTTCATTTTTAGAATCGTATCTAAAAAATCTTTTATGCAGTTAAAATCATAAAATTACTTAAAGATAGTGAAAACATATTTTTCGTTTTTACAAATTAAAAATGGGTTTTTTAAAATATCAAAAATTACATTTTCTTCTTTTACTTGTTTAAACATTGCCTTATCGGATTTGTATTTACTTCTATTTGTTGACATAACTTAATTAGTCTGCTTTCACACGTTTCATCTTTTGATGCTCAACTCTTATGTTTTTAGGTGAGAGAAGAAAGAAGAAAGGGGGTTAGTACGGAGATGCCTGTACTCGGGCAGTACGCTTTGTGTTTTTATTCGTTGATATATGCACAGCAATGGCTGCATGTAATTTTTTTCTTTTTTTTCTCTTTGATTCGCTGTAAATAAAATTGTTGTTGTTTTGAACCGAAAAAAGTTGAAACCGATTGCTGCGTGTGATTATATTGGCATCTTTAAAAGGGAATTGAAAAAAAGTTGAGCATCAAAAGATGAAACGTGTAAATTTAGACTTACAATTATATCAGCAGTAAAGTTGCTATAATTAAATAAATAAATCCCGGTAATTCCTGCTTAAACTTCCCGGGAGTTTTTTCCGACAAAAACGCGGGTAATTCCGTATGAAAAACACTAGTTAAACATAAAAGCTTTTTTCTGGAGTGGTATTTTTATGGGAACTATGGTCAAATATAGACCAAATCTAATAGAATTTGGAAGATGATTTGGAGAGCAATAAAATAAGTTTGGAACAAATTTAATCTAAATACCAATATAATAAAATGGTTTTTGAGTACAAAGACTCTATTCCGGAAAGAAGCCACCCGGAAGGATGCACGGACATAGTTAGAACGACTCAGAATCACTTTCTTTGGTCTAGGAGCAATATTTTAAGGTGTTACAAACATGAGCACAAATGCATAATACCCTCTCCACTATTGGGAAGTGCGTAAAAAAATAAGTATTTTTAGCATGTGCTTTGGTACTTTACAACAGTATTAACCCTGGATGGTAACTGTTCGTCGAATCGACGAAGCTAATTTACATTTTATGATAGGTATAACTTTTTTGTATATTTTCAAATTACGTTCTTTTTTCAACAACGTTAGCTGATGATGAAAGCTTTAAAAAATAATAAATTTTTAAAACACGAAAAATTTTTAAAATTCGAATCAAATTTTGGGATAGAAGAAGAACTTTAATTTTTGTGTCTTATTTAATTTTTAATAAAATGATTAACAAAAAAATTTTTTGCTTCGTCGATTCAACACAGAGTAACCTTAATGTACTAAAGTGAAGAGTAACCTTTCAGGGTTAATGGCTTAGCAAATTTAAGGGGAATTGGTCCCATATTTTAGCATAGCTACCATAAAAGTAGGGCACCCGAAAATGGCTTTAACTGTCGCTAATTCTTTGAAAATGTTGGTATTGGGATAAACCTTAATAACATTTGTAATTACTACTATATATACGACGATGGATAAAGAATTAGCCCCACCCGAAAGTCACATAAAAACGAATCTTTCATAGATTTTGTTGGTATAAAGATTAAAATTAGTTCAATTAAGTTATATAGAACTTAAAGTCATAACAAAATGTTGGTCTATATCATTGCCTATAGGTCCTAAATAGAGATTAGTTCGTAGCAGTGTTCGAAAATAAACAGTAAATTATTTTGCGTTCGGCTCACACACCCAAGAACGATATGTATTTTTTTAGTGATGGTGTAGACGAATACAACCCTCTATACCGTTCGTAACAATTTTCAAGAAAGACCCGAATATTATATAGTGTTCTGTTCTTCGTTAAAAATAAGAACAATTGTAGTGATACTGTAGACAAACATTATATTTAAATGTTCTATAATGATTCTTTTTTTACATTGATAAAGAAATGAACAAACAAACAATTTTAGCAACGACCGCACCACGAACACCTTGTGTGTGTATGACTGGCTTTTTTTCGTATGTGTATTTTGTTTTTGTAAAAAATTTAAGGTTTTTTACCAGCCAAAAGTGACGAACATTAATGAGCCGAACCGAACACAATGAAGTTTGTGGGTTTTAAAAATCATCTTTTGTTGAGTTGGATAAATACACTATTATTTTTGTGTTCGAAAAATGACAAACAGGGAAATGATTTTCTACAAAAACACTGTTAGCGTTTGTGTTTTCCACAAATCTACCGAACCGAACACTAAGAAGCGGTATTTAGTATTTATTTTCGAACATTGCTTAGTAGTGTAATGTGTTATATAGTCAGTGTTGCCAAAACTTGATGACCAAAAATGGCTAAATTTACGGAAAAAATGGCTAAAAAATGGCTAAAAATGGGCTAAAAAATGGCTAAAAGCTTTTTTAAATAAAAACACATGAAAATTCAATAACAAAACAGAAATAATTCATTTAAATTTGTTTACGATGAAATTGTAAGTCAATATCAATTTCTTAAATAAGAATAAACGTAAATTAATATTTTGATATATATTTTAAAAATTAAATCATCGATAAATTCGATGTCGTTATTGTTCATCTCATAGGAATCACTCGTGCCTATTAGTTTTAAATAATTTGAGGGAAAATCAAAATCACGACAACAGTAACCCAACCTTTTGAGTCCAGATCTACAATAAAAAACAATTAAAAAAGTATAGTCGGTCAACCCCGACTAGATGATACCCTACACCACATTATAACCTATGTACCAAATTTTATTAAATTATCTGCATATTTCCGACCGTTACTTTGCGCACAAGGTGTACATGAACAGCCAGCCAGCCGGACGATCATCGTTAATTCGACTCAGAAAGTGATTCTGAGTCAATCGGTATACGTAAAGGTTGGCTAAGTATCAATATTTTAAGATTTTACAAACATCAGCACAAACGCATAGTACCCTCTCCACTATTGTGGTGTTGGTAAAAACATTTTATTGTTACGGTAAAAATATTTAACTAAGTAAAAAAATCGAATTAACGGTTGCTAAATGTAACCTATTTCTAAAATTACTTTAAAGATGTTTACTTGGCTAAATACCCACTCTACTTCAGCATTAGACCATGGAAGTGAGAGCAACTTTATAGTCAATTCTGAAATTTCTAAAAAAATTTTGTTGCCGCCTGCATCTCTTTATTGAAATACTTGCAACCAGAAAGAAACACTGATGTTTGTGTTGATCCACTTTATAAATTTAATATTGGAATACTGTTCATTTACTTTGAAAGATGTTTCATCCTCTTTTTTAGCGATTTTCAGCATTTGTAAAAGTTTTGATTTAAATTAAAGGCGTTTTAACTGTTTAAAATGTTTATTTTACTTTTATAAATTTTTAAAATAAAATAAAAATTATTCTTTTAAAAGTAAAACGGCAAATAAAATTTTATGGCTAAACAATTTGAAAAATGGCTAAAAAAATGGCTAATGGCTAAAGTCATTTTTTAATGGCTAAACAGGGTGAAAAATGGCCAAATCTAGCCACTAAATGGCTAAATTGGCAACACTGTATATAGTTGACCTAACCTGACTATACTTCCTTGCTTGTTGTTAGCATGGCTGTGTGTTGGTGTGTATGAATATGGATTCAATTATTTTGTCTCTGCTTAATTACACGCAGAAGATATGACACAATCAAGCCTGTAACAAGGTATTTAAACGTACATCCGCATCAACAGCAAAATTAAAAATAAATAATTAAAATGTTAAAAAAATAGACGTTTTAATAATGGCACAGTGAAATATAAAGTTTATTAAGGCAGAGGAAGAGTTTACACTAAAAGGGTGATGCACTTAAGGACATTTGGCATGGCGTTTTTGAATTGACTTGGTGTTAATTTATATACCCTTTGCCTTTCTTTTTTCAATATATATCTGGAGAACGGCAAGAGCCAAAGTTTCCAAATTAGGTACCAGCAACTTGGTTATCTATACACAACATCCGACAAAATGTGAGAGGAATTAGAGAAGTGGGCGTAGCACAAAATAAATATTTATATTTTCGGAACGGTATTTATATAACTTTCTGTTCCTATCACACCATGGTGACGTAGTAGTAGGGCACTCCTACTTGTTATGAAAAAAAATTTATTATTCAGCAAAAATCTCTTATTTTTTGGATCACTTATTTCATTTAAAAGCAGTGAAAATCGAGTTCTGCATTAAAAAATTTACTTTTTACTCAACATCTAATTTTAATATTTACTGAAAATTAAAATTTTTACGAAAAAAAAATACACTTTAATTAACAACCACAACCGTCACCAAAATATCATAGTTTTTTATTAAAAATCACATTTTTGCTGAAATCGCATTTTCGCTAAAAATCACATTTATAAATAAAAGTTTAATTTTTTTAAGTCCTTTTTGCCTTCCAAATCGCATTTTCAGAAAAATCGTTTATTTTTTTTCTAAATATCGCATTTTTACTGAAAATCCTATTTTCACTTAACATCACATTTTTATTTAAATCTCTTTTTTACTCTAAAATCGCATTTTTTACTAAAAAGCTTATTTTTAATTAAAAATCACGTTCACGAAATTCGACGTACCTAATTTTATTTCAATAGCATTATTCGTTAAGGTTTTGAACCAAGGCGAATTGACTAGAAGGTGGGGTCAAGTCAACATATGGTGTTTTTTTTCGGTGGTCGATTTGTCAAAGTTTGTATACAAACTAGGTTTTTATGTAAACAAACCTATTTTTTTTACTAGCAATTTTTTTGACAACCCGACCACAGAAGCATTGTAGTTGTAGAGTTGACCTCACCTTCTAGTCAATTCGCCTTGGTTTTGAACCTACCAAGGCGAATTAATTTTTCAGGTGGCGTTGAAAGCACAAATGTGGTACTTTTTTTCTTTTTTAGAGAAAAGTCAAAAGTTGCTTGTGTTTTTGATATATCGACCAACAAAAGCAACAAATAAAATAACATGTTGTGTTTTTGGTGCTATACTTGTTTTATCATATACAAGAATTCGCCTTGGAACGTATACTTAACTGTTTTCCAAGAGAAGGCTTTATATGAGGCCTATGGTAATTTATGGACAGATCTTTACAAAATTTTACGTTCAGCCTTATACCGGTTGTCGTAATCGATTAAGTCGTTTATTGTAAGAGATTAAAGTAACACACAACCAGTGTTCTTTAAGCTCTTACAAAAAATGACGTGATCGATTACAATAACGACAGCCGGAATAAGGCTGATTGTAATTTCTTGTCCTATAAAACTGTGACGTACTAGTTTTTATTGCAGTAGGATTATATAGTACGGTTGTAGGCGTACTTAACTGTTTTTGACAACAGGCTCTTTGTGAAACTACAGTAAACTACTGACTGAACACGAAATTGTGCTTTCTAGTCACATAGAACGAATTTGTGCATAATCTTATATCAATCCGTGCATTATACCACCATTAATGTTAGTTTTTGTAACAAATTTATAAATTTTTAAGAGTTGTGGTTCCACATAACTACTACTAACTACCTACTGAGCCGATCACTAAGGATAACTAAAATTTTTTATGGCAGCACTGGTTGGTAATTGTGTCCAAACTAGACCTGTGAAAGGGAAATCCACTGTTTTATCGAGAAATTGTGTTCAGCGATGAGGTGTATTTCTGGCTTTAGGGATACGTAAACGAGCAAAACTGCCGCATCTGGGGTGAAGAACAGCCACATGGCGTACAAGAGTTACCGATGCATCCCGAAAAAACGACAGTTTGGTGTGGCTTATGCGCTGGTGGCATCATAGGTTTTCTTCAAAGACAACCGTGGAAGAAACGTTACCGTCAACGGCGAACGATATCGAGCCATGTTAAGCGACTTTTTTTTGCCCCAATTGGCTGAGTTGGACTTGGTTGATAAGTGGCCCTGTGAGTTGGCCGCCAAGATCATGTGATTTGACGCCTCTTGACTATTTCTTGTGAGGTTATGTGAAGTCGTTGGTCTATGTGGACAAGCCAAATACGAATGAAGCCTTAGAGTATAACAAAACACGTGTTATTCATGGAATACAGGCCGATATGCTCGAAAAAGTGGTGCAAAATTGGACCTGACGAATGGACCATTTAAACCGGAGTCGCGGGCAACATTTACATGAAGTTATTTTTAAAAAGTAAATGGCAAAGACCAATTTATCGATTCCAATAAAAATTTTGAATATATGATGCAAATTTGAGTCTTATTAGATTTTTAAAAAAGTACCTACGCTTAAAAAATCACCCATTAGAAGCATTTTGACACCAAGATTGTTCTTTTCTTTCGAGCTTTTCGATAGTGAGCGTGTTTTCAACAGACGGATAGCCAGACGGGCATGGCGAAATCGACTTAGAATTACTCAAGGAGCCAGAATGAAAGAAAAATATTGTTTATAAAAACGTAAACAAAAATGTTTTTTGAATGAAAATTCGTATGATTAACAAAACTTTTTAAATATGACTTAAGATGTTTTGTCAAAATGCCACAGATATATACTTTATGGCGTCTGATGAGTAATCAAAGAGTATTACACGGAATGACAAACCTAGTCTGACCTCATTAACCACTTGTGTTGCTGGAGGGTATAAAAACTCCCTGCGTTAATATAAAGTACTTTGCAATCAAATTGCATCTTAGCAATCATGCAATTAATATCTGCAAAATATCTTTTGTTTATTTCAAATTAATTTAATTATTATGGACGTCCTTGATTTTAAAATTCCAATGATTAAAACATCAATCACTCTCTTTGCTTCTTTACTTAAATAAATAAAATAGTACCACTCTTAAAAGTGCCAAATTTATTTTTTTCTTTAAAGATTTTCAACATTATGAAAATCTTTATTAAAATAAAGCAAAATTATAAATATGAAGAAGACTTACCTTAACGTTTAAACTTGTCAAAAACGCTGATAAGAAGAAAAAAATGGTTGGTTGATGGCCTTTTTTGGATTAACTGTTTTGAAGCTCACGATGGATGATCAAGTTCATTTGTCTTTTTGGCTGGCAAGTCAGGCCAAAAACAGACTTATAACTTTGAAAACTTGGAGTAAATGATGTTAAATCGAAGTATGTATGTATGTGTGTTAACTTGATTTTTAAATAATAGGGAGGGAATAACCAAATTGACATGGCTTTAAGTCATAAAAAGGGCATCGCTGTGCGAGTTGTTTTCATACGTTTTAATGCATTGAACAGATTGTTGGTTTAAAAAAAGATATTTGTTCCGCTGCAAAATACGGCGTTTAGTCAAATTGTCTGTCTCCAAATTGACCTGGAATGCATTGAAGAAGTTTATAATCAAATTGATGGCAATATATTTACAGCCAAAGTCTGTTGAAGATCACGTTTTACATAATTAATTATAAAGCTTATAAGTTTTGATAAGCTTTTACTTTGTTTCAGTATTTATTCTTGTTTTTTTTTATTATAAATATTTAAACAAAACGCTGTGGGATTAAATTAATGATTAAAACAAATAACTATGGAAATAAATTTATTTATAGTTTTGTTGGGATAGTGTATAAACTAAAGTGTATTCGAATTAAAATTATTTGATTTTTATTTAAATTATTTTCAAAATTATGTATTCAAATTAGGTGATAATGATTTGACTGTAAATTGATTCAATCTTTCGGTGTAAAAATAAGGTTTCGTTTAATATTCGACATCAAAAAATATAATAAAAATTAATATCTATTCTATGTGCAATAATATTTAAGAAAATAAATACCCAGATTATTAACAAATAATTAGTAGTAATGGGTGATTTTTTAAGCGTAGTGTTTTTAAAAATCTAATAAAACACTCAAATTTGCGTCATAATTCAAAATTTTTATTGGAATCGATAAATTGGTCTTTACCATTTACTTTTTAAAAATAACTTGATGTAAATGTTGCCCGTAGCTCCGGTTCAAATGTTCCATTCGGAAGGTCCAATTTTGCACCACTTTTTCAAGCATTTCGGCATGTATTCCATGAATAACACGTGTTTTGTTATACTCTAAGGCTTCAATCGTGTTGGGATTGTCCACATAGACCAACGACTTCAAATAACCCCACAAGAAATAGGCAAGAGAGGAGATAGTCATGATCTTGGCGGCCAACTCACAGGGCCATTTCGAGAGATAAACTGCTCACCAAATTTATCTTTCAATATGTCCATTGTTTCACGAGCTGTGTGACATGTGGCACCGTCTTGTTGAAACCACATATCTACCAATTCCAACTCAGCCAATTAGGGCAAAAAAAAGTCGCGTATCATGGCTCGATATCGTTCGCCGTTGACGGTAACGTTTCTTCCACGGTCGTCTTTGAAGAAAAATGAACAGATGATGCCACCAGCCCATAAACCACACCAAACTGTCGTTTTTTCGGGGTGCATCGGTAACTCTTGTACGGCATATGGCTGTTCTTCACCCCAGATGCGGCAGTTTTGCTTGTTTACGTATTCATTTAGCCAGAAATGAGCCTCATCGTTAAACACAATTTTTCAATGTAACAAACAATGGACATTTCTCACATAGCACGAATTTTGATAATAAATTTCAACGATTTGCAGTCATTGCTCATTTGTGAGTTTCTCCATGATGAAATGGCAGAGTATACAGAACACTTTTCACTTTCACAGATGTACTTTGGACACAATTACCAACCAGTGCTGCCAGCCCGAAAAACTTAATTCATAAAAAATCACCCTTTATAACAAAGTTCGTGCTCTCGCTCTTGCGCAAATTTACTTTTTATTCCATAAATTTCCTTCTTATTCAGCAAATTAAAATTAGCAAAAACTGGCATGAGGAATAAATTGTCGTCTAGTAAAAAAAAAATTGTTAATGCCATCGTTTTAATCTCTTTTATCAGTGGTACGATGGTAAAAACTTTTTAGCTTGAATTTTTGAAGTACGGCCAAACGCGGTAAAAGTGCATTTAGCGGGATACCAAATTTAAAAGCAACTTACTTTCTAAACTTGTTACTCTAATAAACATTTTTTAGCCTGTTCCACTATCATCTTTGAAAAAATAATCTAAAAATTATTCTTCTAAATTTTTTATTACTAACATAATTTTTTTTTTTTTTAATTGCCAAATAAATTTTACAAATATAAATGTATGGAACAAGTGAATTTTAATGTATGTAAATACGTAAATTTTTTGTTATTCTAATAAGAAAACTATTAAAAAAATATATCTTTTTGGGTTTTAGTACAATTTGAGTCTAAAAAGTAAAATTTTTTACTGAATTAAGTACAATTTTGAAAAATTCATTTATCATCCCTGGTTTGATTATGTATTTTGTAAAATTGTTTTAAAATGCCAAGAAGCAGTGCAAAAGAAAATATTATCGAAGTAGATTGTAGATTTTTTGAAGGTTTTAATTTGTTGTTTAAAAATCGTCAGCTCATAATTGGTTTGGCGCATATCATGCTTAAATTACCATGCTATGCGCCAAACCAATTCTGAGCTGACGAAATGTCATCTGTTCAAGTATCAGTGATGCAAACGGGTTACACGTAGCAAAAAAAAACTATACGATTCAGTATTGCGCAAAAGCAGTGATGAGATGATTGCAATTCTTTGTATTTTGTTGTTGAATTTCAAACTAAAGCTTCAATATTTTGCATTTGCACTTTCGCCTGACCATCTGCATCGAACATTGAACTACGCTTATACTTTTGCAAAGTCTAAAATCACAATGTATTTGATTGGAATCATTGTAAATTATAGTTACTTGATTAAAAAACTGATTTGACTTTGAATATTTACCCATTTGTGCCAAATATTCAATATGTTATACAGTTTATTCCAAACCCAACAAAAAAAACGCAGTTTTTCTAAGGCCCGTTTTTACAACTTACCGATAGAAGAAAAGTAGACTTTTACCTTATAAAAAGTGTTCCATTATTAAAACTTAACTTAAACCTAAAGTGAGCGATTAAGCAAATTAATGTTTATCCAACCTGGTAGGTTAAAGTAAGGTTGTAATAGTGAAACACGTTATATACGGCCGATAAAATCCTACCTTTAGCAATCGGTAAGTTGTGAAAACGGGCCTAAGAGTATCAAATTAAACATTCACTTACTTAGCAAAAAAAGTTAAAGTTAAAATTGTTATTTGGTTCGGCTTAATTTCTGAAATTTTTTAAATATTTAGAAACCTAGAAAAAAACTGCGAGTTATGACGGTTTTGTTGCAAATGGATATTTCATTAATAATTGGATTGAATTATAAAATGACGCCTTTTAGTTTTAAATCTTATTTTCTTTGTTTCAAGTATTGACTATGTATTTAAATTTTTAATTACACTTTTATTTAATATTTTATTAAAAATAATTGTTTTAAATCCAAATTTTTAATATTTTTAATTAGGCTTAAGTTCATTAAATTTAATTTTTCATTAAATTATTTTTATGAAGAAAGGTGTTTTACAACATGAAAATTAATTAAAATTGTTATTGATAATCTTTCATTTTTTTTTTTTTGACCGTGGCTGGGATTCGAACCGCAGCCGGCAGGTTACCATGACATGTTTCGATCGCAACCACTCGATCTTCTCAAATGGATTTGCCGTTTTACACTCGCAGCCATCGAAGGCTGCTGACGTCAATAGTCAAACATCAATCCTTAAACCAAATTGTATTTTAACCTTTGGTAGATCGAAGTTTGCTTTTTTGAATGATTATCCATTTTAATTGATTTTACATGTTCTCCCTTACTTCTGTTTTTTCGTACTTTTGTCAAGAATTTTTCTTGAAGTCCAAAGTACATTTTTTTTTTTTTTTTTTTTTTTTGTTTTTTCATTTTTGTCTTTCTTTTTCCTGTTGACCTTTTTCAGCACAACTTGAAGGACGAATGAACACATAGAGCTCGTGCCTTAGCTTTTAACAATAATTAGTATTGTGGTTATTTTGTTGAACTATTTATGGTTTTGAATCCAAATTTTTAATATTTTTAATTAGGCTTAAGTTCATTAAATTTAATTTTTCATTAAATTATTTTTATGAAGAAAGGTGTTTTACAACATGAAAATTAATTAAAATTGTTATTGATAATCTTTCATTTTTTTTTTTTGACCGTGGCTGGGATTCGAACCGCAGCCGGCAGGTTACCATGACATGTTTCGATCGCAACCACTCGATCTTCTCAAATGGATTTGCCGTTTTATGGCTGCGAGTGTAAAACGGCAAATCCATTTGAGAAGATCGAGTGGTTGCGATCGAAACATGTCATGGTAACCTGCCGGCTGCGGTTCGAATCCCAGCCACGGTCAAAAAAAAAAAATGAAAGATTATCAATAACAATTTTAATTAATTTTCATGTTGTAAAACACCTTTCTTCATAAAAATAATTTAATGAAAAATTAAATTTAATGAACTTAAGCCTAATTAAAAATATTAAAAATTTGGATTCAAAACCATAAATAGTTCAACAAAATAACCACAATACTAATTAATAATTGTTTTAGTTTAATATAGTGACAATTTAGTGACAAATAATAATTTATTTTAATCAATTGAATGTCTTTTATAATAAAAGCGATTTAAACGAATAACATTTGATTTAAAACATTTTAAAAGAAATTAGAAACAATGTTGGCCATAGAAGACGATTACAGTTGAAAGAGACAGAAAAAATAATGAAAAAACATTCTCTCAAAATTCAATGCGTTTGCAGTTAAAATAACAACATAAGCAATACTTAAGCCTAGAGTGAACGGAGTGTGAAAAGCCACATGTGCATGTGGTTCTGACGTGATTTTGACGTCATTACAAAGCCTCTGTGGCCATTGTGTATTGTGTGATATCGTCGAAATTACCTTAGAACCAGCGTTTAAAAACTTCATTCAAAGAAGAAAAACTGCCATTTCTTACACTTCTTTATTTGTCATTGGCCAAATTTGTATTAAAAAAATTTTAATTTTATTTAAAACAAGTATGAGTGCTATTTTCGGCTTAAATATCCTTCGCCTTACGTAATGCAGCGTCTTAGACCACTCACTCACTAACAAAAATTACCAAACAGAATTAAAAAATATATGTTGAGTACATTTTTTATTTAAAACACTTTCTTCTATTTAAGCGGCAAATCATGTATGCAATTGTTATGTGTGAAAAAAGCAAAATAAAAAAGTCTACTCTTTTAAAAAACAACAGCAGTGGATTTTAAATTAGTGACAATCGAGGTTTTCTGGTAACTTCTCATTTATAGATCGATCTGGCTCAATTTCAACAACAACCTTTGCCCCATTATTTCTGGGGTCCTCGAAAACCCATACATTTTTGCTGGGCTAAATAAGTTGGTTAACTAATTTGAACTTTAACTTTTTTTTTGCATACGAGGTTTAACCTTTAAGAAAAATATCTAACATTTGTTTAATTTTGTTAAGAGGGCATTTTGTGCATCGTGTATATCTCACAATGTCAGGTTCAGGCTACGCATTAAGCAAATTGCCCTGCCTGGTTAAATATCAAAAGTCTCAGTTGGGTTCATCAGTTGGCAGATGTTCAAAAGATTCGTCGTCAACATCACAAAATCTCCATAGCCTGATAAAGGCATAACCCAACGTAAACTGGTAGTAACTTAGACCGCAGAGCCCAGTAAATATTCTAGAAAGTATCCTAATTTCTCTCCTTTAAAGCAGGAGTAGCCTACTAGAATTACCAAACATGGGACACGTTCACAAATCCTTTAGATTGTCTTAGCCCGGAATTGGACGTCCATATCTCAATGCATTCACGTTCAGACAATAATTGTATCTTCTCGCTGGTGTGACCGACAGGAATGCTGAAGAAAGGCTCATGGCCCTTACGGCCGGGTAGAATATTTTAAATAACTTTTTGTTTATCACTCAGATTAAAAAAACATATAAGAAAACTTTATTTTAAAATAAATTTTCAATATTCTTCAAACATTCTTGTGAATTTCACTGTTCCCCAACATTGTTCCAAATATCATTTAAAATTCTGACCATCAATTATATGCGAAATGATTATAAATCACTTGTCCTAATTTCCAATTAACAACATTTCTTCTTGCCAACCCATAATTATGCTGCAAATGGAAATTAAAACCTTTTTATGTGCCACATAAATATGACACACAAAAAATAATTTTTAAGGAAGCATGAAAGTTGTATGCAAAAGTGAAAAAAAAGCAACACAATTCCAAAGAACAGAGAAAGGCTCCCAAAATAAACAGAGACCGAGTGCTATCGGCACCAGTGTTGCCGTTAGGATACGAAAGATACATTTTTCGTATCTTTTGACTACTTCAAGTATCATGTATAATCCTGACATTTTCCGTATCTTTTTAATCTGTACGCAAAATGTACAGAAACAAAACATTCAAGAATTTTGAGCCAACTAAAACTTATTAAGACTGATCATCGTAACCGACTCAATACTAATACAATAGCAGCCAAGGCGCATTGACTAGAATGTGAGGTCAACTCTACAACAACACTGCTTCTGTGGTCGGATTGTCAAAAATATTGCTAGTAAAAAAAGGTTAAGCTTCGTACAGACGATAGTCAGATCTTACAATATTGCTAGCAGGCGTTGCCAACAGCAATATTTTTCTGACAATGGTGCGATTGTCAGATGCATTAATTTTGCACTTCTGTAAATACAAATGAGCTTACAATGTTCACACAGTTGTAAGACATTTTAGCCAATTTTAATGCAATTTAAGCAACGCTGCTTACCAATATTGTAAGATCTGACCATCGTCTGTACGACGCTTTAGCTTACATAAAAAACTAGCTTGCATACACACTTTGGCAAGTCGACCACCGAAAAAAAAACACCATATGTTGACTTGACCCCAACTTCTAGTGAATTCGCCTTGAAAACAGCTTCAATAATGGTGAAAGAAAACATTAAGGGGTTGCAACATACGACCCACCTAAATCGATGATTACTAGTAGTGCGAAGTTTTTCTGAGGAAATAGGAAAATCTTTTTTATTTTCAGGAAATTTATATGAACTTTTCAATATAAACGCCTTAGTATAAACGCCTTAACTCGTATATTAATTTTTACAAAAATGAATTTGTTTTGATAACATCCAAAGATAATTACATATAATTAATTTTAAAGTTTGCTACTTTATTTTTAAAAATTACATATGTACCTAATATTTATGACTTAAATAAATATAAAAATGAATTTAAACGAGATCATTTTCTTTAAAATGTGAATTAAAAATGTTATGTTAATAAATGTTAAACGTTAAAAATGGATTTTCAAATTTTTTTCAAAACGTATCTTTTTGGGAAAAAGTGTATCTTTTTGGAAACTTAAATCTATCTTTCTCGAAATTCCACTGGCAACACTGATCGGCACACCATAAGAACGTCAACTAAAACAAAACAAAGTTTTCAACAAAGCTGGCTAATATTACATCGCACCGGTATTAAATCTATTCTCTCCTTTTGCTTTTCCTTGGCCTTCAGCACCCAAATTCAAAAATATTTATATTTGTAAACATAAAAAATGCTTTCTTCTTTCTTTTTTTTTCTTGGCGCATAAATTCTTGGTAATGATCTTTAAAGAGGAACAGAGCAAGAACCCAGCGAAAAATATCAACACCAGAGGTAATTTGTTAAGCTTTCAACAAATGAATCCAAAAAGTATAAAATACCAAAATGCATGACATCAAATTAGCATTTGTTACTGTAAATTATGGAGTGTTGTTTCGCGAAAATTGCTTTAGCTCCGACTTTAACGTAGAGAATATTGCAACAGAGGACTTTGGAAATTATGATGATGATGTTGTTCAGCCTTTTTAACAAGAATCCAACCACTAAAACTTCCGTATTATACGGTTTTATTTTGCTTTTCTTGGCATTTCTTTAAAAAGCCATTTAACTTGAGGTTGAGAATTGTGGTCATTGAAACAACCACCAGTCAACCCACAATTCTTAAAACCATCTATCCATCCTTTAACGTCGATGTGTACACGTTTAGTAGAGCACAAGTGAGTTTTAGTTGTTCTTCTCGACACATGATGTTTGTTTGCAATAATAGCCGTGGTTTAGTTAATTTGTTTTTTGTCAGTTAAGAAAATGTTGCAGTTAGGGTTTTTAGTTCCGCGGACTTTTGCCATTCCCGGGAGCACAGATATTTTTTCCTTTATTTTCTGGAAATTCTGAGAAATCTTTTGCAAATAGTGCTATGAAAAATTATATATGTATGAATATACTGGAGAGATTGCATTTTATGGTTCGACCTTAAGTCAAACGTGTCTTTGCCACAAGATAATGATTTTGAAAACAAAAGCGTGGTCCAACTTTAACGTCAAGTTTTTTCCCTACGAAATTTGACATTTCTTTGTTTCAGTGTTTGACAAAACGGGAGAAATTGCAGCAAACCGGGTCTGTAGAAAATGTGAAAACACCTGTTTGGTGCACTTTATGGGCCGGCGGCGTCATCGGACGCTTCTTCGAAAATGTGGTCAAACAGTTACCGTAAATGGTGTTCGCTATCGCGAGATGATAAAGGACTTCTTGTGGCCAGAAATTGAGGATATGAAATTGGACGATATGAGGTTCCAACAGGATGGTGCCACTTACCACACAGCCAACGAAACAATGGCTCTTTTGCGCGGGACACTTAATGGCCGTTGTTTGGGTGTAAATGGGGTTACCTGGTTCTGGATGAATGCACTGGATAGACTGTGGCAAAATCGAGCGTTGTCGGGGACCTTAAGCAATAACTTGTTGCGGTAGGTCGTATCTCGTTTACACACACACACAAACGTTGGTGGTATTCAAAAACCAACACTTATTTTTTGCGGCTCAATGGCGCTTTTGTGGCTCTTTTAGTTTAAATAACAAAGCACTTTCTTTTAATTTTTAGTTTTATTTTTAATTTCTTTATTTTATTTCTTTTTAACTTTCGCCCAATTTACATTTAATTTAATAATTTTTTTTTTAATTATCTGCCAGCTTCTGGCTGGTTCGGTTTTTTTTCAAGCAGTGAGGCGAATTCATTTTTCAGGTGGCGTTGATAGCACAGCTAAAGGCTATTTTACACTATTATACTTTGTATTAATACATGTCAAAAACTTCAGTGATATGTAAAAGTCTGATAGTGTGAATGCATGTGTGATGAAAATGACAAGTTTTATGATCAAAAGTTTGACATCCCATACGAATTCATCGTTTTTGAAAAATTTCTAAACAATAATACTTTTTATTGGATCAGCGTTGTATTTTATTTCATTTCATGTGTGAGTGTTTATACTTTGTGTGATGGTGAGAACACAAACTGTTATGTTAAAACTCATTAGATTTCTATCTCACAAAGTATTATGGAATACGTAAGACTTGTGAGATAGTGTAAACTAGCCGTTCATATGATTTAACACCGTTGGACTTTTTTCTTTAATATTTAAAAGAAAAAGTGTACGTCAATGAGCCAAGAACAATTCAAAAGCTAAAGGATGAGATAATTCGGCACATTAAAGACATTGAACCTCAATTATGTCTCAGAGTCATTGAAAATATAGACCATCGGATAGAGGTATGCCACCGAAGCCATGGCGAGCATTTGACCGATATTTTGTTTCACACATAATTGTCATAGATCCTTCTATCATAGTAAAATAATATTAAAATAATTCTCTGATAACTTTTTGTTTAATTTACAATTAACATTGTGCGCAAAATGTATTAACAAAGTGACCTCAGTACTACAACAATGAAACAAAGGAAAAAACAACAGGCACTTTGTTGCTAGAATTGAGACGGCAAATGTCAAAATGCCTTATAAAAAAAGTAAATAAACGAAAAAAACACCAAACGTCACACACGAAGAAAATCACTACAAACAGCTGCGCTTGTGAGGTCACTTTATTAGTTCATTCTGATCTTGCGTTTCAGATGACGTTTTAAGAACTGACACAAATTTTAGAGTAGAGGAGTAACAATTTTCTCAGGTCGAAAAATTTTATTTTCCTTTTCATTTTTTTCAACATTCATAAACAGGTTGCCATTAAATGTCACAAAAACTTACATTGAGGTCGAATATTGTGGAAAGAAATTTTTCGTCTTACAATTCCGCGTTTTTAAAAAAACATTTTTCTGGGGAATTCCCGGAAATTTTTTTCCGAATAGAAACCCTAGTTGCAATGCAACAACGAACGAGTTGATGTGTTTTTGTGTTATATTTTTGTATTGGAAGTGATGAAATTTACGTCGTCCATGATGACGAGGACGATTATGTTGCTGAAGCTTCAGAGTCGTTAAAGAAGATGTAGCAGTAGAAGGAGAACAGCACAGCAACACAGTCATTTGCAGCAGCAGCAACAACGGTAATTGTGCAGGAGGAGATACGCATTGAAAAATAACGTGAGAAGCACGTTGCATTTAACTAAAAGTATTCATTATAAAAAAAGGGAAAAGTGTTTTTGTTCGTGGTCATAACGCTTCTTTGCAACCAGCAAAATATAACTGTAGTTAGGCTGTTAATGGTACACTTCGAGGAAACGGTATATTTAACACAGTGAAGGGTTTGTCAAATTAAAAACTTTTCTTATAAAGTTTTCTTCTGCAACTTTGGTTTGAATGTTTATAGCCTGCACTTCCACAGGGTATAAGAGTTCATAGATTGGATTTACGCAAAAGTTTGTAACACATAAAAAATATTTAGCCTTATTAGTCGTAATAGATCAAAAAAAAAAAAAAAAATTGATCGTTTTTTGTAATAGATCAAAATAACACACAATCCGTGTTGTTTAATCTACCACAAAAAACGACTTAGTAGTTTACGTCAACGACAACTGACTTTTTGGACTGTCATATGACCTATGGTTACACATTATATATCAAGATCGGGAATCTTTAGTAGAAAAAATTTATGAAAATTTTGGAAACATCGGTTCAGATACGAAAAAGTTATGGCCAAAATATAATTTTTTTTTTTTTTTTTGAAAAATACCCATTTACGGGAACCGTAGATCATCCCAAGTCCAAGCTTTATAACTTAAGTAAATAATAAATTTCTTCTTATACACGTCGGTATATAAATCTGTTAAATCGGTTACAAAATGGGCAAGTTATGAGTAAAATACTTCTAAAATGGGGTAAAAAACATCAAAATTTTTATTAAAACTTAAATTTTAGGGCTATCATATGTCCTACGGATATGCCTTATATATCAAGAGATCAGAAATCTTTATTAGAAACTATTTTCTGAAAAACTCGGAAAAGTCGGTTTTTTTTTGAAAAATACCCATTTACGGGAACCATAGATCTATCCTAGTCCAAGTTTTAAACCCCAAGTAAATGGTAAATTTCTTCTTTAACACGTCGGTACATAATCTATCAAATCTGCTAAAAAATGGCTGAGTTATAATCAAAATACTAAAATCCCAAAAATTACTCTTTTTTTATAATTAAGTTTGTTTCTCAATATATTTAATACCACGCAAACATGTGCATATAATTAAATGCAATTTAAGGCTGTATTACGCTATCACACAAGTCTTAGGTATTTTGAGAAAAATACAACCCTGTCATGTTAAGTTGTTATTGTTTTTTGAAAATTTTTAAACTACATATAATTAGATTAGGGAAGCATTTTTATAAAATACTTAAGACACTATCCCAGTATAACGACCTTAAGTGATTATTACTACATATATAAATATACATATATTTAGAATCTTAATCTAAATTTTAGATATACAGTAGTTCCCACATAAGTGCGCATCGAAAAATGTTCAGTTTTCTATGCGTTTAAACGGGGAATCATTTAACCGATAACCTGGATAAATGCGCAATCAACGCATTTAAAAAAACCTCGCTTAAAAAACTCAATATTAATTTAGAAGTACTTTTTTAGTTATAAGGGAAAATAAAATGTATTACATTAGTTCTCATACGAAATTAAATATAATATTTAAACGAAAACTAATTCAATAAACATTTTTACATAAATTCATATGCACATACATATTTATTGAAAATATAATTATGTTTTGTATGTAATATGTACTTTATTCGACCTTTATTATTTTCAAATATTAATAACCTAGCGTTTACATTTGCCAGTACTGGCAAGACAGTAGCAATACATGCAAACTTTTTCACTAATACATACACACTTTTCCAAATGTCTTGTTTAATGTCTAGCAAATTTTGCAGACAGTAAAATTGGACAGTGATTCGACATTTTCTAACAGTAATCTGAAGTTTTATTAGCAAAAGGAAAAAAAACGTAAAAAAATAAATATATTTTGCTTTGATTTTTTTATGTTTTAGTTAAGTGTTATGTTTTTTTGCCAAATATAGTTATTTTAGGCTGTTTTTAAGTTTGTTTAGTTCATATAAAACACGTTTCAAAGTGAACTGTCTTAACTACTGTCTGGACGCCTACGTCACGAAGACAGTTAGCAGTGTTTTTGGCAACTAATATGTATTTTCTTACTGTCTTGCCAGTACTGTCAAATGTAAACGCTATGTATTGTATTGTCGAACTTTAGGTCTTTTTTTAAAACTTTATATGTTTATTCGAACCAATATTTCGGCAAATGTTAATGTCGTGTTAATATTATTAAAACCATTTATTCTTTCTTCATTCCATGGTTCTACGGATTAAACTAATGGTACTTTGTTGGAGCTTCAATTATTTCCACTTTTTCATTCCGATAACTCTTTAAAATTATTCTCTTTGATTTTCGAAATTCAAGAGAAATTTACTTTTTTACTTCAATTGCCGTTTTAAATATTTGTGTTGCCATCAGGGTTGTTAGGTTTTTTTCTTAAAAAATCGTCCAAATTTTTAACAAAATTCGTCAAAATCGTCACAAACATTTAACAAACTCGTCAACAAATCGTCAAAGATTTAAATTTTACAAATCAGAGACAGTTTATTGCATTGATTGGTTCAAAAATATAAATTTTTAACAAGAAATTCTTTTTTGATAAAGAAAGTGATATAATTAAGTTTTATTCTACATATTTATTTCAGTAAGTAGGCTGAAATATATTTATCATTTGAAAAGAAATACATAAGAAAAAATATATTTTCATAAATTTATAAATTTATTTATTTCATTTATCCATATTCACAAAAACATTTAATAAAAAATAAAATCTTATTTCCTATTAACTCGAGCTATCTTTAAATGATTAATTTTTAGCGCTATCACTATTGCAAATGGTTTTTACTGTTGAAGGTGCTAAACTAAGGGTTCTGTCTATATCAGCAGCCTTTTCACACAACTTTTTATTACTTCCAATTTTAGTTCCAAACTAATGCATTTTCTTCTCTTTGCACTCATTATTATACACGACTATTTATTAAGAACTAACTTCTTACTTCCTAACACGCAACTACATATACTTAGAATAACTTACCTTACAGAATTAAATGGGAATTCGCCTTTTTAGACGCAAATAAAAAAATTTTTCACATGTGACTATGACTTCAGTTAAAAAATCCAATCGTATTGTGCGACGCAAATCGAAATTATAAAAACGCAAAGCGGATTAAACCGACCGACACAAATCGGGGCTCTAATGCATATTTTTGGCAGTATCGACGGCATTCATATAATTGTAGAATTCGAATTACAAATGCTTCTAATGAAAGCCATCATCTGGTTTGTGAGGGGGGAAAAATTTTTTTTTTTTTTTTTTTGTTTATATTTCAATAATTTTTTTATTTCGAAAAATTGATTTTTACGTTTTGGACTGTTCCCAGAAAATCGTCATAACAATATTACTTTTAGTAAAAAAATCGTCAATCGTCATTTTACTGTATTTTCTCAAAAAAATCGTCAAAATGACGAAAAATCGTCACATCTAACAACCCTGGTTGCCATACATATAAGTAAAAAAAAAACTTTTACTAACTTTATAAATGCCTTGGTTACGCATTTAAGCGATTTATTTTGTTCAAATTTATGTAATTTCGGACAAAAATAATGAATCATTAAAACAGGGAACGCATTTAAGCGGGATTTTCTTCATGTAATTATGTGAAAATTTTGCTTGCCAGCACATTTTGCTCATTTAAGAGGGGAAATCATTTAACCCTCAAACACCCAAGACCGCCTACAGACGGTCATCAGAATAAATAATTATTGAAGAAAACCTATTTATTTCACGCTGTTACGATGCAAAAAATTTAAATGAGTATTCAATTCTCAGTATAACGGTACCAATTGAATTGAATGATTGAGATAGTGTGGAAGAAGGAATCATTCTAGTCAGAACTTTGATGCGAAAAGACAAATAAATTTCAAATTTCATATTTAAATTTCAGGTATTTGAGGGTTAAGCGGGGAGCATTTTAGCGGGAACTACTGTACGTAGTAGATACATATATATTAACGTCTGTTCTTCCCAACTATGGTGAAGGGTATATAAGATTCGGCATAGCCAAATATAGCACTCTTACTTGTTTAAACTTTATTTTGGCGATTTTTGACGAATTTGTTTACCAAAAATCTAAAAAAGTAAAATTTTATACTATTTGGCGATGAATGTGAAATAAATCTGACAAATTTTTTTTTTTAGAAAATATATATTGCCCATTTAAATTATACGATTTAGTGTCGCTGTAACTTTTGTCGGTTCTTCTTAAAAATGGCTTTTGCGTTTACATTGTGCAATTTTGATCGCAGCAATTTTTTCTGTGCGACTGAGCTTAAATACATTTTCGTCAAATAAGATAAAAATAATAGAACCAATGAACAAACAAAACGAATCGAAGAATACACTTGCTTGTGAACCCCTTTTAATTCCTCTCTTCCCTCCAACCCATAAAGTTAGCATCGCAGCGACAATAATCGCAATAATCTAAGCGATTAAAAAAATCTCGCTTAGATCAAGATTCAAAAACAATTCAGATTTGCCAATAAAAAATATATTAAATATGGACTTGATGCGGCTCAGAACTGTTCTTCGAGAAATGTTGAAAATTGCTCAGAAAATATTGTCGACTCAAAACGTTGCATTTTCAGATGTTTTGAATTTTCCTGAATAGACCTGATTTTTAAACCAAATTATATTTCTATCATAATATTTTGTCACATACGTCTGTGTAGGATGTGCAATCATTTAATGAAATCAAATAAAACTTTAAAGGTGGAAAAGTACAAAACACTCGTTACTTAAACTGACTCAAACACATTTAAATTAATGTGAAAATTCGGCATAATATCATTTTTTTTTTCTTTTCTTGTTAATAAAAAGGAAACTCTAACCGAACCTCAAGAAAAGTCGCAACAAGCACACCTTTAAGATTTGCAGAAAAAAAGTAACAAACAAAATCAAATTGAATTAAACGCAGACAGTATGACGACAAAACTTTTTCAACACATGAGTGTTGTTAGATGGATGGATGCATGAATGGAATGAATGCATGAAATGGTTTAAAAAGGATAGATCAAAAGAAAAATCATATGTAGGATTTACAAAAAATAAAATAGAAAAAAAGTCACCTTTATAAGATTTTAATGGTATTTCTGTGGCAACTGAATGATTTGCTGCATTTAATCAGTGAGAGACTATAAATAATAACATTAACAAAAAAAAAAAACTAAAATAAATTACTCTGATTGCTTTACAAAAAAAATGTTTTGCAAGGCGCGTCTAAATCTCAAGAAAGGTTGACAAAACTAAAAATGTTGCAATCAACAAAAGAAGGCTGGCAAGTAAAAAAAAAGACTGGTTTATGTTGAATTGTTTGTTGGTGGCATGCAATTTTTTTAAAAGTCATGATCATGTTCATGTTTTAGCTGACAGTCCAACATACCGTCAGGCTGAAAATCACTTTACATTTATTTCGGATTTTAATTTTGTTTTGTGGTTGTTGTCTTAAAGTTTTAATGAAAGTAAAAACAAGTTACTTAGTAGACTGAATTAAAATTTTGTTGTCCAAAAAGATGACTTAAAACCCAACTAACTAAAATGAGTCATGAATTTTTTGTTTTTTTTTTTTTTTTTTGGAAAAGTTTTATCAAGTAATTTTTGTGTAATAACTGTAATTTTAGCTAATTAAGACTTTACAATTTTTTTAACTGAAATTAATTACTGCAGTGTAATTTTAAATTTGCATAGCAAATTTTGTTGGCAGTTATTTAAATTTTTTTTAAATGAAATTGGCTACAGTTACCGTTAAGATGTGACTGACTTAATATAATATATATAAAATTATTCTCTAGAGATTCACTTTAAATATTAATCAAAAATACTGTAGCCGTTTTTAATACAAATTTAAAAAATTAAGTGCGACTTTCAAGTTTTTCTAGCCTTATAGCCTTTTTTCATTGATCAACATCTTGGTGACACGCTTTAAGGATTTAGAAAATGTGAAATACTCGTTTATAGCCTTTTCACACTTGTCAACATCTTCCGATTATTTTAGTGTCATCACTAGAAAAGTCACAACAAATGGCATTTTATTAAAGCAGCGTTACCATTTGTCAAGTTTTTACTTGTTTGCAAGTCTTTTTCTGTTTAATTTATTTAAGAAAATGAATTCCAAATACACTTTGGTATTTTCTTTTAAAATTTTGACACTTTTGTAGAAAAAAAAGTATAAAAAAAAAATTTCCGAAATGGTGACATTTTTTATTGATAGTAGGTGTTATTTCTTCAAGTGTGAACACATGTTTCACATTTTCAACAACTTCCATGCGTTCCTCGGAAATTCATGCAAGTGTACAAAGGGTATTATATCCTTTTTACGATGATCAACATCTTGGTGAGACGCGTTGAAGATGTAGAAAATCTTAAATACTCTTTTATAGCCTTTTTACACTTGTCAACATCTACCATCAATGTGCGAAGAAGTTGAAGTTTTCCTATAAGATATACATTTAGTATTCCATTCTACATCTTCCGATTATTTTAGTGTCATCACTAGAAAAGTGGCAATAAATTCTATGTTTATTGTGGCATCACTGACAAAATGGCATTTGTTTCGAAATCAGCGTTACCATTTTTCAAGTTTTCCCTTTTTTTATTTAGGCTCTAATTATATAAAACGCAACGCGACGCCAAAGTAAAAAATATTAAAGCCCTAATTATGTAAAACGCAACGCCAAAGAATTACATTGAAAGCAAAAACAAAGTCATAAATATTTTGTAATTTTGTTGTTGCTTTCTACACAAATTCATGTACCGTTTTAAAATTTTCAACGCCGCAAGTTATGAGGCGTTTGAAGTTTTTAAAGGCAATGTGAATTTCAGATTAAACATTGGAGAGGACAAAAATAATGTTGATATGCATTTGCATCTAAAGACCGGTAAAAAAAAAATTTTCCAAATTTGGTACACATATGTTGCTGGGTTATCGATGCGCAACGTCTGTCAAAAAGAATATGGGAGTGGATAAGTGGGCGTGGTTTCTCACATACAAAGGCAAAAGAGATTTCTGTATATCTAGAGAATGGTAATAGGTAAAATTTCGAAAGTTGGTACAAAAACTGCGCGCGATTAGAAAGGTTGGCGTTTCACAAAAAAGAATCCCGTATATTTGGTACAATTAGATGGGTTATTAATATAATAACAGCATCTGAAGGAATGTGCGGGATTGGAGATGTGGGTAGGGTTGCCATCCGTCCTCTTTTCCCCGGACACCGTCCTCTTTTCCCCGGACACCGTCCTCTTTTTTTGGGTATCCGGGGCAGTCCTACTTCTTTTTCATCAAGTGTCCGGGGTTGTCCGGCTTTTTACACCTTCATTGTAAATTTGTTCCTGGATTTAAATCACAGTTCACAAAATTCATTAAAATAAAAGATTTTGGTGCTCGGGGTTTTTTAAGATAGCTATGACTTAATTTTTGGGGACGTAACGTGACAAAAAGAGTACTTTTCTTTGAATGTGCCCAAAATGGAGTTCCCAAAAAAAATGCAAAAGCAACCTTATCAATGTCGTTACTTTTGCTCAAATAAATACTTATTGCTCAAATAAATACTTATTGCTCAAATTTTATTTTAAGATTCTTTTTGGAAAGAAAAAAAAATCATATCTTAAAAAAAGCACATCCCTCAAAGTTTTAGGATTTTTAAAAAACAATTTGAAGTATTATATAAAAAAAAAATCAGCAAAAAAATAGGGTTTTGACTTAGTCCATTTTTAAAATTTGATATTTTGCATATACATTTTTTTTCAATATATTTATTGTAGCCTCAAGTATTCTCTTTAAACTGACAAAAATCATCTTCGTATGTAGTTTTCGAGATATTAAAAGAATAAACTCAACACATTCGGCTTATTCGGCGATATTATGACAATTTGAATATGACATAACTTTTGAAAAAAAAATAAAAAAATTGTTTTTCGTTGATATGTGTTCTTTATGGGATCAAATAAACCCTCTCGCCAAATTCCATTCAAATCGAAAGGGGTCGAGTCCCACTCTTGGTCGACTTGACATGGAATTACCCAAATTAAGTTTTTGTGTGCCGTCGTTAATTTCATTAATATTAAGTTGTTTAGAAAGTGTCCTCTTTTTTTGAACAAATGTCCTACATTTTTTTATGCTGGCGTCCTCTTTTTCTCAAAATAGAAATGGCAAGCCTAGATGTGGGCATGTATCAAACTATATTTCTGTATATCAAGAGAACGGCCAACGCTACAATTTACCAATTTGGAAGAAATATCTTGGTTAAAAATAAATAATATCTTTAAAAGGCCCATTGCCTTATTGTAGACATATGCTGGACAACTTAAATACAAATACCATATAGCTTTCTTTGCAACTAGTGAATAATAACAGTAAGAGTATTCAAACTTGGTACAAATAACTTCATAAACAGTGCACAAGATCTGTATTGAAAAAAACCACATATTTTATTTTTATAAGGGTAGCGAAGCGCACTGGGTTAAGCTAGTTATTAATAACTTCTATAACTGTTTTAGTGTTATTTTCATCAGGAGATTTCCTGATTCGAAATATGCTCGAATACAATTATTTTTTTTTATTATTTTAGAAAACTTTCTAAAGAAAATATCTTAAAACCCCACAAATTTTATTCGCTTTTAAAAACGAAAACCAACATCGTTTTCAATCTTAGCAATTACAACCACGCAACATACATACTTCTCCTTTAAACAACGACAACAGCGAAAAATATAGCGAAACAGTTTACTAATTGCTTTTGTAACATTTTTTTTTTATTAAGTCTAGTCAAAAACAATTTTAACCGACAATTTAACAAGAAAAATAATATAAACAATCCCACAATTGAAAAAAAAGAAATGTAACAACATCATTAAACTTGTAACTTCTTGTTCATTAAAAACTTTTTTCTTCTTCGTTTCTCTCTCTCTCGTTACAGACGTCACATTTGCGTGCAACAGCGGATAGTAACAATGCCCGTAAAATCAACTGAAGTCTATACACGTCCAATTTGGAAACATGTCAGTACGCCGTGTCAACCACAAACGCATGTGAATCAAATGTGTACACGCGTCAAGTTGGTGCACGAACAAGCGTTTCGCGATGTAATACGTCACAAATCAGCTCAACAGGTCACCTACGATTGTTGTACAGGTTGGATGCGTGAATCACCGCATGCTGATGGTTGCATGAAACGTAAGTTGGATTTAATTTGCAATTGGATGGCTGTCTGTCTACAGACAGACGAAAACTTTAACTTGCTCAAAGTGGATTTGAAACTTAAGTTGGAAGTTTTTTTGTAAAGTGATTTTTATTTGAAAGTGAAAGGGAGCATAATTTAATTGGATTTGATTTTTTTTTGTAACCTGAGCGATCTGTTCGCGTAGTATTCAGATTAGAGTAATTACTTCATTTTATTAATGACTCACAAAATATTCCGAAAATGGGCTGTTGTTGTAGCAGCGAGACCTAAGAACAGGGGCTACTCTCTATTGCGATGCGAATGCAATTTCGATACGAAAGCTTAATGCCAATTTGGTACTCTCTATTACTTTCGCAAAATTTTTGGAAAATCAAGCACCACTGACAGTAAAAATGTCAAAATATCTAAAAAAAAAAGTTGATATTTTATAATATTAATAAAATTAATAGTGATAAATTGCGAAAAGAAAAAAAATAAAAAGATGCAAAAGAGAAATGCACAAAAGCGTTAAAGAGCACCAATCACTGGACTTGGTACCACTTTCTTTCGCATCGCAATATAGAGTAGCCGCCAGGTGTTGCTGAGTTGACAATACTTGATCGTTGCTCCTTGAACTCCGAACACTATATGGGTATCAGTTGCTTGATAACCTTCCGATTTTTAGTCACATCTTATTACTAAAATCTTTAAAATACAATATTTATAAGTCTCCTTTTGAGTTTTCTGGTTAAATCTACTTATAAATTGTTTCTAGATAATCCATTAATTCTTAAGGGTACTTTACACTATCACACGAGTTTTACGTATTTTGCGGAAAATACAACCCTGACATGATAAGTTGCTATTGTTTTTTTATAATTTTGAAAAAACCTGGCGTTTTAACCTTATTCGGGTAATTTAAATCCAGTGGTGCTAATAGTTTTTTAAGGTTAGCTCTTGTTTTCGAGGTATACCGTTATCTCAAAAAAAATACTATAAAAAACCCAAAATTCTCCAGAAGTCCGAGTTTTACATGCATACCTGTACTATGACATAAGCGCATGGTGGGTCTTAGCCACTGGGTAAAAACGTTTACCAACATTCCCTTTAAACCTCCCGCCACAAAGCCGTGGCCATTGGAGTAAAGGTACCATTTTGAAGGCAATGTATTTGGACATTGTGCTTCCACCTTGGTAGGGTGAGGAGCCTATCTAAAACTCCTGCTGTTCTTTGAATAACAGCATGGCTTGGTTGCAATGCAATTCCACATCGAGCAATAAATTGCTCTACCCGCGATTTGGGCGTTAAACCACAGCCACCACGTTACTCCCCCGAAGGGTCCTCACCATTAACCAGGTTGGAATCGTAATTTCAAGGGCATCCTGGTTCCCGTGGTACCAGATAAACCCTTCGGTCAGCTTCGTAGCCAAAGCCTACTACCAGTTAAACTCCAAATAGTTCCGGACTGGTGACCGTTCCACCTAAGTGGACGCTGTTTAAAAAGCATCAACATGCCGACGATGCAAAGCATCGAGAAAATGTTGATAAAACCACCCACCTAGAACAAACCATCCTTCAAAATATGTACCCAACCGCAGTATTAGCCCCACACAAAACTAGACGACTCGGACAGGCCCCCGCCATGTCCAGTCGATGAAAACCCAGGTCAAGCACGACACGAAAGTACGGATGAGAAGCATACAATGACACCCCCAAATAAACCTAAGGCCCACCAAACCTCCACCTAATCAGTACCATCCTCGTGAAATCACCAAGCAAATGCTAGAGCTCAAAAGAGGTAATCCCTTTCGAAGCTTGAAAGCGACAGCCCTACGGATTACCTCTAAATCTAAGGGGACAACACCTGCAAGGCCTCCGTAGAGACAGTCCTTCAAACAGGCAGAGATGCCAATAAGGCAATTCTCTGACATGTTGTAATCTTGTTCCATCTCAATCATTTATTTCTAACATACCTACCCGCTATCTCCACTCCTTAAGGGGATTCCCATACTAAATTTTCAATACAGACTAGAAATATATTGAAGAAAAAGTCCCACAGCTGCCTAGGAGTCGCCTCTGTGGGGATAAAATATATCACGGGCCTCCATTAGGTTTTTGTTTTTAACATTTTCTCAAAACATGCTTGCCCTTTATCTCCGCCATTTAAGGGGGCTCCCATACACATATTGCGGTATAATGAAGTTCTAAAATTTGGCCCCTGCAGTGCCTAGGATGCCCCTAGATGGGTCAAATGAATGACGAACCCAACTTTATTTTACATCCTCATCATTTGTTTCTAACATACCCACCAGCTAACTCCATTTCTTTAAGGGGGCTCCTAAACAAAATTTTTAATACAGACTAGAAATATATTGAAGAAAAAGGTGTCGCCCCTAGGGGGATAACCTGTATGATTGACCTCCATTTTTTCGTTTTGAACACTTTCTTAAAACATACTTGCCTTTATTTCCACCCCTTAGGAAAGCTGCCATACAAATATGGCGTTTTATGAAATTCTTATCAAAATCAAAAGTTGCAAACAGAATTTTGTTTTGTTTGCAACTTCGTTTTTTATATGTCTTGAAAAAATTAGAAGTAAAGGCGCATTTTCCAATTTTTTATGCATTTTAATCAACAAAAAATTTAAATTTTGCTAATTTTCTGAAGAAAGCATCAACAAAATTACAAAATATTTATGACTTTGTTTTTGCTTTCAACGTTTTTGTTTGGCGTTGCCTTTCGTTTTACATAATTAGGGCGGTAGGGAAATATAAAGCGCAAAAGTTGCCTGTTTAGTTACCAGTATATGCGTAGGAGTAAAATCCAAAAACTTAAGATGTTTAATGTAGAGCACTACAATAAAAGATAACCACCGACTTAATTCTTAAGCATTTTTAAATGGTACCAACAAAACATTTTTTAAAAAATACATATCGTTACCTAAAACGCAGAAGACCCTAACTAAAATTATGCAATATATCAGAATCACAGAAAAAGTCGATTTTTAATTTTGTGTTTTTTGTAACGATATATCGAATTTGTTCAGCTTCAACTTAACATTACAAACTTTCCATTCATCTTTTTCAGCCATTTGTGCGGCACGTTGTCAAAATGGTGGAACTTGCTCAGGGCCCGATACATGCTCTTGTCCGGTGGGCTTTAGGGGTCGCTATTGTGAGCACGACATCAACGAATGCAAAGAAGAGAAACCCTGTGATCAAACCTGTATCAATACGATGGGCTCCTATTATTGTAAGTGTCGTGAAGGCTTCACTCTACAAGCAGATCAGCAAAGTTGTAAAAAAATTGGTAAATAAATACGAATTGAAAGCAATTTATTAGGAAAATATAAAAAAAAACTCCTTTGCACATATTTTTTTCGCACAATCTAGATTTACACCATGATGATGCATTTGAAGCACGCGATTTAGAAAATGAAATAGAAACACAAGAAGACATCACAGCCAGATTACAGAAGATTGAAAAACAATTGGCCAATGAAAGAGTGCAGGCGAATGAATTGCACAAAACTCTGCAGTCAACATACTCAGTTGTGGATTTATTAAAAAATCGTTTAGTAAATTTGGTAAATTGAACGAACTATGATTCAAAAATTTAATAAAATCGCATTTTTATTTTTTTTTTATTTTCTCTTTCGTTTAAAGGAAAAACAACAATTGGACTATAATCGTTTGCAGACGAATCTTTACAATACAGAACATCGTACTCTTAAGTTGGAGGGCATGGTTAATTTATTAATGAAATGTCGAAATGGTCCCAATGAACATTGTCCTTAGATGTTTAAATTCACTTTTTTATCAAAAACAATTTAGCTATAAATTTAATTTTAAAGAAACCACACACAGAACTGCATTTCTTTCTTGGTTAGAAATTTTTTTACTTAATTTACTTTTATTCTTAGATAAGAATTATAAACTATTCTAGACTATTTCTATAAAAAAATAAGTTTGTTCTAGTTTAATTTTTTTTATATAAAAACCTTGTAATCAAGGTATATTTACACAAGGTAGACTCATTTGGGAGTGTAGACATGCTGCTCTATAAAAGGAACCATGTTGTCAAAATTGTCTTCATATAAAACAAAAACAATTTAACGCACACATGTACAAATTTTGGCTCATATACACGCAATTTGACGTTGTGGTTCCAACTATGGGTAAACAGCTGACAAACATATGGGCCAACGAGTTTACCTTGTGTAAATATACCTTGCTTGTAATCCTTGAGCTTTTCATTTATTTTCTTTCATCTAGTATATTTTGTGTACTTATACATTGCATTTTCGTCTTCTTATGTGTCATTCCCTAACATTTATTTTATGGAATTTTTTAAAATTTTACTCAAAATTTTGACAAATTATAAAAAAACTTTAAAATGCACGCTTAGTTTTATATGTATGTATATTTAATTTTACCATATTATTCTTTTTTCTTTTATTTGAAAAAAAAAATCGAGAATGAGAAGCTTTCACATGGTTAGCTTTAAGAGAACTTTTTTTAGTTTTGTAACGTTTTTAAATGTAAATATTTAAATAAATATAATTTGATGTAAAATAAAACGGTTTTTTTTTAAATTTGTTAAGAAAAACAAGTGGCCGTACTAAATTAAAAAAAATGCTACAATCTGGGGAGCTACTCATTATTGCGATGCGAATACAATAGGTGCGTTCGAGTACTTTCACAGTAAAATGCCGTAAATGAGTTATTACCAGGGAAACCAGAAATATGGTATAAAAACGCATTTTATGCGCATTAAATATGCAGTAAAATCTTAAAAATATGCCCTGAAAATTGTTAAAAATATGCTCCAAAAAATTCAAAAATTGCTAATTTGAAAAAAAATATTCCACAATTTAAAAACAGATCCATATAGTAAAAACAATAATACCACCAGTGGAGTTCCCGAATAGCGATTTTGGCGTGGATCCAACGGTCATTTTGAGCGGTGGGCGGTATTTACAGATGGGTCAAAGATGGACGCTGGCACTGGTGCCGGTGTTTAATTAGATGGCGGACAAACTCGCGGGAGAGGGTTCGAATCGTGACTTAGAGGTAAGGGACGGGGGTAGAACCCTTCTTGTGTCACTGCTATGAAGTAATACGGAATAGGTTCCGTGATGCTGTTAACCTATCCTGGGGGGATAGAACGGATTGCAGGGTATTATGGCCCGGATTGGATGCAGGTGCAACCAGTGTTCTATTGGGAGTGGGTAGGAGTGGCCTTAGAACACTAATAGGGTCATTAACTAGTCATCGATCTCTTAGGGCTTTTACTAGTAAATGGGACAATACCATACCGGACTTCTGCAGGTTAGGCGAGGATTCTGAGGAGCTAGAAACGATTGAGCATGTACTGTGCCACTGTCCTAGGATGCGGGTCTCAGGCAGAAATTGCTAGAAGATTGATTTCACGACGCTGGATGTAATTCAATCGATCTACTGGGGTTTGTCAGGGATATAGGGCAAACCCTGGTATATGCTAAAGGGCTGCGCAAAATATTCTTAATGTTCTGTGTTCTACTTCACACAACTATCAATCATATTATTTCACTGTTAACATACATAGCAAAACAAACATAACAACACATTACTCCCACCAAAACAAAACAAGCATAACTTGAAAAGTTTTTCTCTTCTGCTTTGTTAGTGCTTGTATTATCAAAACAAACAGAATATCAACACAAAAACAGACAATGAAATAAAGAAACGGTAAATTATAGTAAAAGCATCGAGTGCAGCAAAACACACCATTCTATGAATTACATATGTTTTTATTTTTTATTTCTATAAAAAGAATGAATTCTTCTTAATTTTATTTAAATATTAGACCTAAGTACCTTCATATATATGTATGTATGTAAATAATAAACAATAAATTTTTGCAAATAAAAATTAATATTAACTATTAACTTTTTTAAGCTTTTTCAAAACATTCAAACATGCTTGGAATGCTCTATTTCTGTTTTAATGTTCTACTTCATCTTTGTTCTAATTCAGCTTTATTCTAGTTCAGCATTGTTCTAGTGCAGTTTTGTTCTATTCTTTTATATTTTGATTGTAAAGCAAAACAATTGTTTTTGGAAGTATGTGTTTTGTAATGAGAGACACTTTCTAAATTTAATGAAATTGCTTGTAAGCAATATTTCTTGTGCTTGTGCATCTCTTTAGTATATACTACCTTACTTTTTTCTTCAATTCTCTATTCCCTTTTCCTCTACATTGAAAGGATTCACAATGGACCGCACTGGTCTCCGAGTGGAGGTGTGCCTTTTGGCGCACAACCCTTAACCTAACTTTAACCTAATAAAAACAATCCAAAAACTATTATCGGTAAAGCCCAAACACCATCGTATTTACAAACGAATTTTCGAGTTTTACCCTATTTGGAAACGATAGGCTCATCACAAAAACAAAGTTAGGGAAGGGGTTAAAATTCATATCAGAGTTATTTGTGCCGAATATTTTCTAGATATGTATTCAAATCCATATAAGATTTTTTGTCTTAAAGGGATTTTAGGTACGGTCGCTAAGTTGTTTATTAATGTTAACATTAAAAAGTAAGTTGACGAATAGTCTACGTATAAAAAACGTAGTAATAAACTCAACACTGTCCTTTTTTTAAATTTTAACACAACAATGCAATTATTTTCTTAACATTTTGATTTAATGAAATGTGCAACTTGATGCAAAATAAAATTGAGAAATAAATACTCGAATTTTAATGTGTTCACTACAATAACTTATATCTATATTATGATATTATAGACTATATTATAATATTATAGAGTACTTTATTGCTATTATTACGGTATTTATCGCTTATTGGCGCACTGATTATAAACATTTTACGCTTATATGCATACAAACTTGTGTAATAACAGTTTGATATTTAAAATAGCCGAAACTGATTCGCGTATAAGAATTTTCTTATATACATATTCCGCTTTTAATCATTACAATATAATACAATTTTAATATGTAAAATATTCATGAACTTTCATAAAATAGTAAAATAGATTTTCACATGATGCGAGAAAAATTAAGCGAATTTTTTGTAGCACGGTATATGCTTACAAGTGAATTTTTTCATGTCTCGTTTATTATATTGTACAATATCGTAAAACATATGTTTACTATACAATTCTCGATATTTTGCGCATTATACATATGAATGTATATCAAAAAGCCTTAAATTTGTTCAAATATTTTCTGCAATCTATAGATTCTATAGAACTCTTCGTTCGAAATCGATGAACAAGGCATAAACCTAAATTTAATGATATTTTCAAGTTTGGAAAACTACAAAAATACTTTTAAATTTTAACCGATTCATTGTTTTTAAATGCCTCAATTTAACCATCTGGCCACTCTATTTTTCCGTTAAGAACAGAACAGCTGTTTTAAACTGCAGCTAACTTCACTTTTGTTATTATGAAACTCGAGAAAAGAGCGAAAATGAAAAAAGCGTAGTTTAAAGCACAACAAGATTTAGATAAGACAAACAGTGTGCGAACAATAAATAATAAATACAAATAAAGGAAACCAAATAACAGCAAACATTAGAAAACAAAAGAATTTTGGTTATTCATTCAAAACAATAAGCGCAATAACAAGAAAACAATTAATAATAGTAAAATAACACCCCCAGTAGTTTGCTGTGTATGAATGCATATAAAAAATAAAAGACAAAGTACTTTTAAATTTAATACCAGTGAAACTAATATCAGTAAAATTAATATTTTTTTCAGCACAGTAACGAGTCAAAAAATCAATAGTGAAGTTAGTAAAGACAATAAAACAAGTTGAAGACGACCGAACGCAACGAACTTTCATTTCAATTGCAGCCAAAGATCTTTTAATAAACACTCGAACGAAATGACGGAAATTCCAAATATTAGAAAAATACCCATAAAACAGGCTGAAATAGCCGTAAGACGTTTTAACGACATGGCCATACCACATCACCTCGGTCTGCTGAAAAATCATCGCAGCAATATTGAAAAAAGTTTGGCCTTGGGAGACTGGAATAAAATTAAAAAAGAAGAAATAAATGCCATGAGAGTGATAAAACAGGTGAAGAATTTGTTGCTAGAAATGGATGCCCTCAGAGAAAAGGTCAGAAATGAAGATTTAGAAAGATTTGATGCTATGATGGAGGTGGGAAAACAGAAGGCTTTTGAGGGAATGAAAGAATATTTGGGTAAGTGATGAGTTATTTTGCTATTGTTTTTTTTTATATAGGTACCTACATACATACATATGTATAAATTTTTTTGTTGTGAGCTATTTCAGAGCCATGTCAGAAAACGCAATTTTGATCGAAATTCGAGTCTATAAAACGGAACATTTCTTAGGAATGTAACCACTTTAAATTTTCAAAGTAGAATTGCTATTTTGATAATTTAATAAAGAAGAATGTTAATAAAATTAAAGTTAAAATGAAAGATTAAATAGTATGTTTGATTATTACATTCGGATATGTTCTGGAAATCGAAATCCAGTAAAATTAAAATCAAAGAAAATTTTTAGTGACTTTTTTTAAATGGTTGTAGTTTTTCATGATATTTCGAATAATTCTAATAAATAAAAGTGGTACTCAAAGTATGACGTATATAAAACGGAATATTTTAACATTTTTTTCGATTTCACCCAGGGTTGCCTGCCCACTGGGTAACCCAGAAAATCCACCCGGGTTTTAATGGGTATTTTGTTTAAAAAAACCCAAGTGGGTTTTTTTCTTTATATTCATTTAAACAAATATGGTATAATTTTTATATTTTTTTTACAGAAAAATAAAAGAAAATGATTATAGTGGGCTTTTCTCTTTTTATTAATTGAATTTAACTTCAAATTCGGCCTTTTCTAAACCTAATTAATTTTTAAAATCAAAATCAGACTTTTTAAAATTAATTTGATTTGAAAAATGCGGAATATGATAAATACTCAATTTGATTACGAAAATTCTGAATTTGTTTTTTAAAAACCTGAATTTGATTTTGAAAAGGCCGAAATTGAAGTTAAAATCGTATACATAAAAAGTAGCTCAGATTTTAAATGTCGATACATTTTAACAAGAACTTTTTTTTTTGCGATCCAAGACGATTTCTATGTTTATTCTATATTAAACAATAAGGGGAAAAAATGTTTTCTATTGATGCTGAACTAGCAGGGAAATTTATTACTGAAGTGAAAAAATCGTAAAAGTATTTTTGAGCATTGTTGTTCAGTTTAGATTTTTTTTTTTTTTTGCAAAAAAGAAAAATGGAAAATTGCACTCATTTTGAATGTCTTTATTATAATTTAAAAGTGTAATTTTTTACATATTTGTCGTGTCAAAAAGAGTTAACCAGCCTGTCATCTTATTATTACGTCGTTAAAGGAAATAGATGATGTGTATGAAAATAATTGTAAATTGAAAAAGCTTTAAAAACTGCAATGTTTCAACTTTTAAACCTGATTGTTTACACTTGGTTTAAGGTTGTTTAAATTGCAGCTTTTAGTGTAAATACTTTTCCTTGTGTTTGTCAATAAAATAAAATCTGAACTGAATACCGTTATTGTGAAAAATATTCTGCAACTTAAACTTTAAATGCCAAACAGGGTGCGGGAAATGAGAGGTGCTTTTAACTTATACATTCTTCTGCTATCTACGTTTTCTTGACTAATAAGTTTGTATATATATATATATTTGGGATGCATCATATTCGCCAAATAATGAGTTGGAGTAAGTACGCTTTTCAACATAATTCTGTTAGACAGTAGTATATCATTGTTTAACAAATTACATCAATGGCAGTTGCAATTGAAGCGGAGTCACTTTGTACAGCATTTAGATCTTTTTGAATTTTGAGCAGCATTTGTTGGAGATTCAAAGCTTTTTTATACAACTGAACGTTATCTAAAATTCTATGAATGTCATTGTCAAATTCATTTATATGTTCCGATCATATTTGGGCATAAAAATTTAAAAAAGTTCCGCTATTTAAGTCCTAGCTTTTCTTTTAACCATCCATGCATTTGATGATGATGCCATAAAAAAATATTGAGGATTTTCTTGCTAAATCTATACCGAAAAGAGCTGAGTTGACAACGTTGCTTAGACCAATTATTATACCATTACACAAAACTCAAAAAAACCCATGAAAAACCTGCTGGGTTGGGTTTTTTTCAAACCCGGGTTTTTGCCAGTGAAATCACCACAATTCGATTTCCAAAACATGTCTAATTGATTTGCTAAGCAAGTTATTATTTATATGCAGCATTACCATTTGTCAAGGTTTCCCTTTTTTGCAAGTTATTTTGAAATTTATCCTAAAATTACTTACATAGATTTAAGTAACCTGTAACCCGTTTTTTTTTTATTACATCTTTTATTTTTTTTTTAGAACTTCAACTAAAATCACCTACAAATACACTTCGTTCCCAGGGTCCCTTCGACGATGATGAAGAATCGGAGCACTTAAGCTTACCCGCTGAACTCGGACAAACTCAAGCGTATCAAGAGTCAATACCTCACATCAAAAGTGATTTCCAACCTGAGGAACATTTATTAGCACAACGACAATCCTGTTTAGAAGAACTGCAGCATTTGCAACATGAAATACGCGATTTGAATGGAATGTTTCACAATATGCATGAAATTACACATGAACAAGCGGAAAGTGTGCAGGCTATTGCGGATAATGCCGAAGAAGCATTAGAAAATGTGCAAATTGGTGAAAATAATTTACGAAAAGCTTTAAGTTACAAAAAAGCCATGTATCCTGTAATGGGAGCGCTATTGGGAACTTGTGTAGGTGGTCCTATCGGTCTTGTGGCTGGTCTTAAAGCTGGAGGTCTGGCAGCTGTAGGTTGTGGTATATTAGGCTTTACAGGAGGTTCGGTACTAAAATCAAATCAGGCAATTATGCAAGGCAACATAGAAGAAGAACAAATACCCACTTCCGAAACAAATACTCAAGAGGATATTGAAATGAGTAAAAAGGATGACTGACAATTGATGAATGCAAGTTCAACGAATCAGTCATTAACAGTATGGGCTGCCTCAACCAGGCAACTAATGCATGTAAGAGCCTCAGCTGCAGCTAGACTAGATCCAGTGGCTCAAGCTACAACGGGAGTTTTGTGCAGTGTTAAATCATATTGTTCCATACAATAAAAAATTAATAATTACCATAAGTACCATGATTTTATAAACAAAAACTAACGGCCAATTTCACCAAGTTCAGTTAAAATTACCTATCAGTTATAACTGTCAAAAACATATTGGTAACTGGAAGTTAAAGTTATAGTTAGTTTTAACTGAACTTGGTTAAATTGGTCGTAAAAACGATTTTATTAAATTGTGCACCTCATTTTATCGGCCCTGTTTTGAAAATTAAAATCGAGTGAAATTAAATTTTAATGTAAAATTTTTTAAATGATCTTAGTTTTTCCTGATTTTCAGAATAGTTAGGATAAAGACATCTAGTACCCCTAAGTATGAATTATACAAAAGGGAATATTTTTACGAACATTCAAAAAAGGATAGTTTTCAAAATTGGTTCGGTTTTAATATCACTCGAATTAGATTTCCAGAACGTGGCTTCTTTAAAAGTTGTCGTTAAAAGCTTGTATACATATGTGTTCTTACTCATATTTTGTTCTAGTTTTATAAATAATTCATACTTCATGAAAATATTGTTACTAAAAAAATCGTGTTGAAACCTTCAAAAAAGTAGTTTTTAGAGAAATTATTTAAAAGCAGAGTATGCAGTTACGAATTTTAAAGATTGAAATAAATACAATAAAAGCAAACAAAATGAATATGAAAATTTGTTTGTCAAACAAAAAATATTCCTTTGATATTAAATAACTAATAAAAATAATTATTTATGTGTATTTAGTTTAATTTTAAGCATTAAATAAAATGACTTTGTTTTCTTATAAAGATTTTTTCGTTGAGGTTTTCTTTTGTACATACTTGTAAGTTATATTTATTGAGAACAAAATTTAATTATTGTAATCATGTGGGTCACTTGTGTTTTAAGTAAATATACTATTATATAATGAAAGACTATAAATATGTCGTCGCAGGAATTAAAGAACGCTGAACTGAAAAAACATAAAATGTTCACCTTAACCAAAAAACCTGTATGAAAGTAGAAAAAAATTCATATCACAAAAACTGTGCAACTAAGGAACATAATTTTAAAAACGTATTTTTATTTTTTCTCGTTTTATATATTGGCTGTAAACATTTCCTCTCAGGTCTTTTATTCCTGGCGATTCTGCGGTTTACAGCAAACGATTTTTTTGTTTTATTTGCGTAGGTGAACTTTTCTTCATCATACAAATATGGGACCCGGACCAATCGACGCAGTATTTTTTTCTGATATAAATTATGCATAAAAACGTATTTTCGATTTTTTGCCAGTTACAGCGTTCTTTAATTCTTGCGACGATATGTACATATATTAAAAGTAAAACTTACCATTTTGAATTAAAATGTTCGAAGCATTAAGAAAATTTAAATGCTAGATGGATGAGTTCTGGAAAAAAGAAGTAAGTTTAACAATAAGTTTTTTTTGTGTTTTATATAAAACACAAAAAATGAAAATTGTCTTTGAAATACATTTATTATGGCCTATTTCACCAATTATATTTATATATCAATTCATAATTTAATAAAATTGTTCGCATGGTCCAATTAGTAGGTCTGCGCGAGACGCTTGCTGATTATTTGCAGAGTTGTTTTTTACGTGCAATTGTTTTTAACATTCCTACCAATTTTTACACAAACAAAAAATCTTTATCATTTTTTATACAAACAAAATGCGTGTTGTTTTTTCTATTGTTGAACTAGCCGCGCCCACGGCGTTGCCCGCCCAGAGTTGATTTTTAACTAACTATAAAAATAAAATTATCTCTTTTTAGTCCAAGCTTTAAAAAAATATATATAAACCCTGTTTTATTTACGCTGATCTATCAATAATTCAAATTTCATTAATTCTACCTATGTCCCCTCTTGGTCCTACTTTAAAAAAAACAAAAAGCCTATCAGCCCCATTATGAATAAAAATTTCCCGGGAGTTTTCTCCCTTCTCCCATTTTTTTCTATGTAAATTCAACTGTAAAAATGGGAAAAGGGAAAAAACCACCGGAGAATTTGAATTCATATTTGGGCTGTATATTTCAAATTTAATTCAAATCTGTTAAGCTATTTAACCGATAAAGCGTAGCAATCGCAAGTCACTTTCGCATTAGGTCAGGGGACGGCCGAGCGGAGAGATAGACTGGAGGCGGAATGCAGGGTAAAAAGCGTGCTAACGTAAAAATGGCTTTGTTCTTCTTTTGATTAAGGAAGCTTTTGATTCAATAGATCTCTTCTAAAACGATAGTTAAAATTTTCTGAGTATGGGAGGTTTAGCACCCCTGGACCCTATCCTAAGCACTTAAGTGGAACCTTATATAGTCTTTGTCCGTTGGAGCAGTGTTGCCAAAACTTATTGAGGAAAAAATGCTAGATTTTGTTAAAAAAAATGCTAGAATAAATGCTACAAAAATTTATGAAGAAAGATTTTTATTAAAGTAAGGGCCAATAAATTTTTTATAATATGCTGCATATTGTCCTTCAGGTTCAACGACGAGCTGCAAATTGCCTTTAATAAAGGTTCGTCAGACACTCGACAGGTGCAATTGAACTATGCACAGCACATACACCCCTATCGTGAATAACAAGTGGAATTTTTGTTCCCATGAAATTTGTGAAAAATTGTTCATGCTATCAGTTCCAGTGAAGGTAAAAAAGAAGAAAATTAAAAAGAATTGAAATTTTTGTTTAAAAATATACACGTATGTACATATATATTTTAAAGGAAAGTTAAAATAATAAATCTAAATAATTTGTATTGGAGGGATAGGTTGATTACAACGTAAGTTTTTTGCACTTTTTAAATTTTATGTAGTAAAATATTTTCCAAAATTCTGCCACCACGTCTTTCACAAATCCGGCGGCAATCAACCTGTTGTTTTGCATTTTGTTGACCAATATATTGGTTTGTGCCTTATTAACGGATCTAGCCCTTAATATTCGATTTATAGGAGGAACTACTAACATACACTTTCTATTCCCTAGCAAAAATAAAGTGAGAAAATCTAAGGAGAAATGTGAACAAATTACGAGGGAAAACACTTTTCACGATAAGGGGAATTTATTCCCGTGAACATTTTTTCACGTTATTATTCTCGTTTGAATTACATTTTTTTCATGGGAGCTGTTCATGATCGCAAATATGTGAAAAGGGGAAAAATTACGAGGGAAAAATTATTCACGGTAGGGGTGATAATCTTAATGTCGCCTCTGCTGAACATTTTAACAAATTCTTTCTTATTTCTGCGTGTTGCTCCAGGCCACTAATTTTAGATAATATCACATGTGCAGTTATTGTAAAAGGGTTTTTTCAAAGTCATCTGTTTCTTTCACCCATTATTTTTACTTTAGGTACTTGCCCCAATCTTTGCGAAACTTTTGTGAATAGGTTTTTACTAGTTTTTTTAAAATTGTTTCCTTTTTTGATTTTTATTTCAGTGAAACATTATTGAGCATTTACATTTTTGCATTTTTTAGATCTAATTCAATGTTAGAATCTTCCGTTTTTTTCTTTTATATTTGTATTAAACATTATAAAAATGTAAAATATTAAAAATATCACAAGAACTAAAAAATGCGAGGAATTTTTAAATAATGCTACATGCTAAATCAGTTTTTTTAATGCCAAATGACTTTAAATTAGAGTTTGCTAAAAACCGTAAAAGTGTGAAACCGCGGTTTCGGGTTTAAAATAATTAAAACCGGGCGGTTTCGGTTCGGTTTTGACACAAATATATTTTTTCGTATGTAGTACAATTTTTTATTTGTTTCAATTCAGGTTCTTTTAATAAAAAAAAACATGTTCTTCTTAGTACTTATTTAAGGTTTAAAGAATTTTGAAATACCTTTTCATTGTTCCAGGGTGTTATGTATACATTTTTTTTACATGAAGTTCGAGTATAAAGTATAATTTGCAATTTCTTTTAGCATAAATATAAACATATTTAACCCTTGTTTTAATACGCAACTTTATCCACATTGTTTAGCACCCGGGGTACCCGGGTACCCATATACTAATAATCCATATTTTTTTTTTCAAAAGCGTATTAAATTATATTTATGTTACAGTGTGATTTTTTTAACTTTGTATTGCATAACGGCTAAAATTTAAAATTTTTTATACAGGACAGTATTTTTTAGTATAACAGTTGAACATTTTTGGTCGATTTGCGAGGGGCTAATTCTTTATTTTGTTTCTAATTCTTTCTCAGTCGATACCGAACGAATCGAATGTAAAAATTATTTCGATTCGTTCAGTATCGACTGAAAAGTTAGAAATAAAGTTGATTTCGAATCGAAAAAGTATTCTTTCCCGACTACCAGAATTAGTACCCAGAACTACTTTTAGAATACTAATTCTACGCTACGTTCATTTTAAAAAAATTTAAAAGATTTATCTACATATGTATTTCAATTTCACTCGATTTCTATTTCTATTTCAAGAACATGATCGAATTATCCTAGAAATAAATTATTGATCAACATTTCGCACTTAATCAACAAGAGGGTATTAACTCGAAAGCAAAACAATTTTTAATTATTAAATGCATATAAAAAGGAATTTTTAAAGCAACAGATTCATTACCAAAAAGCAGACAAAACGGAACGATATTTTAAAGAATGTATTCACAAATTTTTTACATACATTCTTTATGAAAGAATTCGCCTGGAAATTAATTCAAGAAAATATTAAGCTTTAATTTTTTGTTCTTAAATTATTTTGGGTGTGTATCCGGAATTATAAAATAAATTCTTTAAAGCTCGGAAAAAAGGTATTAAGTAAAAAATAAGTATTTTGAGTTTTTAATTGGATTTTACTAAATTTGTTCACTTTTTTGTTTGGAATTAATAACTTAAGTCTAGCAAAACTTTTTCGAATCGTAATCATTTGCTCTTATAAATAAGTCAAGTAAATAATATTTAATTTAACATTACGAAAAACTATAGCTTCTAACTTAAGACTTTTTGCCGAACTTCAAAGAATTTTGTTTTTTTTAAACATCTTTACAAAACATTTTGTATTTATTTTCCAGTTAAATACAATTCTACAAAAATAAATTTTTAACAAAGCGTTTTCAAATTTTTGAAACTGCAAAACACCCCCATAATTCTCAAAAAATTTAATTGAAATAATTCTTAAAAGCTACCTGAATTCATTGCTTAAACTTTAGACAAATGGATTATCTTTTCAAAGCATTCAACTACAATGGCACATTGGTGACCGTCCAGTGTTGTTTAAATTTGAGTTTACGAGCGAAATCCTTCTTGCGTATACGTTTGGCAGTTTTGCGTGGTTTGAACCAGACAGGATAAGAACCATGTTGATCTTTAAGAGTCTTAGTGTTATAAATATGTGTTTTGCCTGTTTTTTCATTAACAATAGTGATTTGTTGACCCTTTTCACGCTCTTCCTGCAATTCAAATTCCAATTGTTCTTCTTCTTTGGATTTTTTCTCCTGGAATAAGTAAGCAAATTAGAAATTTTATTTTTTCATTGCTTTAAAACTTACTTGTTTTAATTCCTTAGCTGTTTTAACATTTGCCACTTCTGTTAGTTGCTCCATCGCGTCAGCATCTTTTGTATCCACAATTCCTAATGTTTTTTTAAGCATGGCCAACTCTTTTACTTCATAGCGGGCTCTTTTTACTTTGGCATTTTGATTGCGCCGTTTGTGGGATTTGTTTGTACGGCCCATTTTTTATTTATTATGGGTTTTTAAAGTTTTAAACAGAAAAATTATTAACTTTTTGTCACTTTTTTAAACACGTGTTGTTGGTCGCACGAATAAAAACAATAAAAGACGTAAATTCTGTCAACTAGTGTCATATTTACTTAAGGCTGCCATATATTTGATTGTTTTCATGTTATGCATTTTTAAAAGTTGCCAGATGTTGGTATGTTGAATAATTAGAGAGACCATCTAAACTTTGACTCTTTTGTTAACTTAAAAATTATAATTTTTATTACTATTATAATATAATATTTTTTATAATAGTTTTTCTTTAGCAATGAAGTAAATTTTGTAATTACAAAAAATTTTACAATTATAAGACACACGCAGAGTGTAATGAATTTTCTGGCCCGCTACCTTTTAAAAATGTTTTAATATTTTTGGAGCATTTGCGTTTTCAGTTTCTGTAAGTTTTTTTCACGGGATTATTTTCTTCATAAATTTGAATATTTTTTTAAATTCCCATTTTTTTAATATATATGTGCCGGTTCAGACACGTCTGGTTTAGCTAAACAGGTTTTTTAAAATTTTCTTTCTATCGTGCGTGTACGTTCATACACAATCACTTTGTGTCGTCTAGTTTCTTGTTCTTTTCCTTGAACATAAGCACATCAAGTATATTACGAACACAAAAACAACAGGAAAAAAATTCAGACTGGTATGGTCAAGCCTGTACCCTTTTCCATTCTATTTTCCCTTCTCTCTTAAATACTTAGGGCTTAATACAAACTTGATGTGTGTGAACCAGCACTATGTACATACATATTTAGTTGAAATTTATTTTAGTATTATTTTACGTATTTTTTTAATGTAAATGCAAAAGTTTAAAAAAAATTATTTGAAAATCGTATTTTTGTTTTTTTTTTTTTTTTTTTGTTGTAACTTAATTATAAAATTTTTGGGGAAAATACTCTTTTGTTCCTTTTGATCACAAAAGAAAATAATAAAAGAATATATAACTCAAACGACATTTGATTGTATCCAATATATTGTGCCACCTACTTATGTATATTATATATAACAGGCAATTTTATGGTATAAATCAAATAATGAACAATAATATGGCAAATGTGTGGGTACCTTAAAAATTTTTAGCTTTTTTCAGAAAAAAACATTTAAGCCAATTAAGGGTTAATATCAGGGTTTAAAAAACTGCAGTCAAAATCTAAAACTATCGAGCTCAAACTGAAAATTTGTGTACAACTTTTCGCTTTTTGAGTTGGTTTTACAGCGACTGATTACTTTTTTAAATCAGAAGTAAAAGCAAATATTTTTTTTTTTTTGGACATGACAAATGAAGAAGTGGAAGAAATGGCAGTTTTTCTACTTTGACTGCAGTTTTTTAAACGCTGGTTAATATAGCACCAATTTACACCAACCCCTTAAAATTCCAACAAAAGGCACATCTTTTTAATCCCTATTCATTATATTTACTGAAATACCAAGTGAAACACATACCAGTATTATCTACCCTTAAAATCAAATAAATCCAAATTGCCTGCAATCATTAAAGTTTTGTATACATTTCATACTTCTTTAATCAACAAAATGTGTACAATGTTCATACCTACATACCACCAGTTTATTGGTGGTTGTGTCCGTCTGTCTACCTTGTCTATTGATGCAGACAATTGACCCAGTGACAAAAGCAATAAAATTAAACCAATGACCAGCGATATATTTATGAACCTGTGAATTTAGTACCTCGAACTCATACCTTTCAAAGAAAGAATCAAATGAAATAAATTCAGGAACTAAAATTGTATTAGAAAAATCTTGGTATACCATTAGAGAAACAAAATTAAAAAATACTTGACGCATGCTCTTTGTGTTTGATAGAGGGAATACTGGCAGAACAATGCAAACAATATTTATTCAATTGGTTTTAGAAGGATACAAGAAAAGTGAAGAAAAAAATGCAAATCGTAAGTTTTATTTTAAGATTTAGCAAAAAAGGTACGAAAAAAAACTGTTTAATGAAAGGTAAATTTTCACCTAGAATGAATGAATACAACAAACACAGGTTTGATTTAAAATTGGAAATGATTTGAAATCAAACCTTTTCTCAAAGACAGACTTTGAAAATAATTTGAAAGTATGTAAAAGCATTCTCAAAAAAAAACGAAGAAACTATTTTCAAATTAAGACATGCATTTATTTTTAACTTGATTTCAAACGTTAATCTCAAATGTGGGTTAAAGTACAATGTGGAACATAAATGAAAAATAAGGATAGCTAAGTTTCGAAATTAAACTTATCGGTGTTGTGTCAGTGTCAATGCATAATAAATAAAAAGTCATGCATACAAAATTCTGTACATATTAATTTTTGTTTGTATATCACCTCCGACACTTGGCGAAAATCTAAGACATGATGTAGGGTAGGAATGGGCAAAAAATATCGATATATTAAAATATCGATATTTAAATAAGAAATAGTCGATATATATCGCCGATATTTAAAACATATATATATCTATATTGAAAAACGACTATCGAATTCGATATTTTTTAAAGGGAGTCTTCATTAAAAACTCTAAATTTTAGCCGTTTTTCAAACAATGTTTTTTTAAGAATTGGCATCACTGCAGGCGTCATATGTTTTTTAAACTAATATGAAGATCTAAAATTGGAATGGGCAAAAAATATAGATATATCGAAATATGTATCGATATTTAAAAAAAAATAATCGATATATATCGCCGATATTTAAAATACCGATATATCGATATTGAAATACGACTATCGAAATCGATATTTTTTAAAGTCAATCTCATTAAAAACTCAAGATTTTAGCCGTTTTTCAAACAATATTTTTTTTTAAGAATTGGCATTATTGCATGCATCATATGTTTTTTAAACTTATATGAAGATCTAAAATAATTGGCATTTATACGTAAGAAGCAGTGCTGATTACAAGAAGCAGATTGACAGGAGAGCACATAAAACAGACAGTGCTCCTGATGTCCATGTCTATTGATAACTGGTTTGACTAAATAAATTAAAAAATTTCTAGTTAAAATTGGTACTTTTGGGGTGCAATTCAAATTTTAAGGTAAGTTGGTACTCCCATGTCTTATTTCCTTCCATTTAAATTTTTCGTAATTTACTTTAGAAAACACAAAAAAACTTTTGCTATATTCGTTTTTGTATAAAAGTTTTTTCATTGTTTTTTGTTGTTACAAAATAAAGGGCTGCATGAACAACTTCATTCATAAACATACTGAAATGCTTATTCACTGAAAGTCGTGTTCGAATAAAATTGTGATTACCGAACAAACTGTTGTTTTATTCATGCTGCTATGAACACATTTCGTTTCATATCGTAAACCATAGTTAACCAAAACTCTCAATAAATGAACAGTTGACCAAATTATGTTTTTACATCATAATATGAAAACGATGAATGTTGATCGTGCTGGATGATGTACACAGATGGACAAAAATTACCGTCATTTGGCTTTTAGAAAATTTAAAGAGCTGCAGAGCTTAAAAAATAATTTAAACACAAAAATTTCTTTATCCAACAAAAAATATAATTTATTTTAATTTCATTTCAGTTACAACAACGCTTTTCAGTTTAGACTAACTTACAACAACAAAAATTTACAGTTTCTAGTGCTCTTTTTTGGTGGACAAAAGTCACCGTGAGTTAAAGATGTGTTTCATTAATAAAAAATATAAAACTATTTTAGTATGAAGTATGTTTGCCATTATTTTTTAAAACAGCTTCCAAACGCTTCTGCATCGAATGTACCAGTTTTTTAGTTACAGCTGATTCAATTTTCTGCCATTCCTCCATTAGTATTTGTTTCAGCATATTTTTGGAGGTTACGTGGTGCTCTCGAACCCGTCGATCTAAGTGGTCCCACAAATGTTCGATCGGATTGAGATCCGGTGATTGAGGTGGAGTCTTTAGGGTGTGGGGGGTGTTGTACAAGACCCACAAGCGAACTATTTCTGCTGTGTGCTTGGGGTCATTATCATGTTGGAAGTAGAAGTCTGATTCAATGCCAAGTTTTCGAGCACTTTTCTTCAAATTACTTTTTAGAATATTCAAATAAAGTGTCTTATCCATTATTTCTTCAATAAATACGAGCTCCCCAACACCAGAAGCCGACATACACCCCCATACCATGACTCCAGCACCACCGTGTTTAACAGTCGTTTGAATATGCTTCTCTTGTAACGCATCGCCTTTCTTCCTCCATGTCAAAACACGTCCGTCCGATTTATATATGCAAAATTTGCTTTCATCAGAGAAGATTACTTTCTCCCAAAAATCTGTATTCTTGCTTATATGCTCTTTTGCAAAGGAAAGCCGCTTCTTTTGGTTGACCTTGCTAATCTTTGGTTTTTTCCTACATACTCTAGCATTATAACCGGCACTATTTAGCGCTCTGCGCACAGTTCGAGGGTGAACAACCTTACCAGTGCTTTCTTTTACCATTGCAGCAATTTCTGATGATGGAGTTTTTGGCTCTTTTTTAATAATTTTTATTATTTCCCGCTTTTCCCGAGCAGATAGTGCCGGTGGTCTTCCACATCTCGGTTGATAAACACACTCTGGGTCATTTTTAAAGCGATTTATTATATCAGTAATGGTTGTGCGTGGTCGATTTACTATTTCGCGTATTTCCCGAATTGATTTATTTTGTTTGTAGGTTACATATTTATACTTTAACTTTTGCAAATTTACATTATTCAGGCTTTTACATATCGCACTTAATTAACAAAAGGGTAAATATTAAAAAAAAAGAAATCGACATGTAATATTCATATCTACCCGCTGTAAAAATATCGAGTAATTTTGTCTTCTTTTTGGTAATGAAAAGGCTGGTTAAAAAATTATTTTTCAAATGCCTTCAATGTTAAATTCAAAATAGTTTTGCTTCTGCTAAAAATTTTGAGTTGTTGATTAAGTGCGATATATTACATACTTATGCCCGTAATTCCTATAAAAAGATATCTAGCTGCATATAGAAGTCTATGGTGAACAGAATTTTTCATAATTTTATCACGTATGTCTTACCACTGGTTATACAGTAGTATATTTTACACTATCGATTTTTGACAGTTTACTCAAAAAAATTATAAAAATAAAATTGTTGCCATATTTTAACTTAAAGGAAAAATTAACGTTGAAATTAACAACATAGTTTTACCGGATAGGTAGAGATAACTGTTAGGTACGAACACGACCAGATATCTGTTTGAAGAAATCTTGGCGTCCTCGCTTTGAATTTCAATATTAACTTTGTTAATTATTTTTAATATACGACAACATAAATCTTACAACAAACACATAATTTCCAAAGTCTGCTATCGAATTGATTTTCTAAATGTTTCGACAAACTGCCTGTTACTTAATGTTGACATATATATACTAAACCGATAAACTGTCCTTTAACGATTTTGGTTTTTTCAATATACCGACAAAAAAAATTGTTTCCAGTTGGCACTCCTATAAAGATGCATGCAAAAATTGGGACTCAGCCGATTAAATAAACGGAAAATAAATAATTGGCAGATGAGTGCCGGTTAGCTTTGCGAGAGAAAAAAAGCAAATGAGACATTGAGAAAACCAAATTTCTTTAATGAGCAGTTTTTCGTTGGGATAATGTACTATGAGAAAACGGCCATTAAAGTTTAAAAGCGCAAAGGATAAAAAAGTACCAAAAACAACGCGGGGGTACTGCGGTATTTTTAATATGAAAAAGTACTGAAAAAAGTACTAAAGTACTGAATTTTTCAACACTGATCCTGTTGTGTTTTGCTTTATTCGTGTTTAAAAACTCAAACAATCTCTTGCTGTATTTGTTCTTGTATTTGTATTGTTTTTTGTTTCTAAAAAAACATGAGATAATAAGAGAGATTATTTATCATGAATGTTTGAATTTTTTTAAATATTTATGAACATTAAAAAAAAAACAAGTAAGAGTGCTATATTCGGCTGTGCCGAATCTTGTATACCCTTCACCATTGTGCGAGCAGAATATTTTTTACATATACATACATATTTACAATACTTAAAACTTCATTATAAATGAAATTTAAAAAGCGAAAACTGGTAAATATTTTTTTAAAATCGTTTTTAGAACATTAAAATATTAAAAAAAAATTTCTTTTTAAAAAACCAAGATTCGAACCAGGGAACTCACAGTTTCTAACTTAACACACGCCCTAGACAACTGAACCATGAAGGAACGCTGTTTAAATATCATTAAAATGAAATATGGACCGTTTACTGTTTACAGCTCAACACAGTTTTTTGTTTGTTTTCTTTTTGTAAAGGCACTGTTGTCATACCGTAGATTTATCTCTTTTGGCGAGTTTTTAAGTTTCAAAAAACACAAAAATTCCTAGTTTCTAGTTGTTAAAATTATTTCGTGATGCTGTAATTGTCGCAAATCAGCATGTAGTTGTCGGGTATTGTGTACTCATGGTTAATTGATGGCAAAAATTTATACACTTTTTATTTGTAAGATTTTGCAAACAAAAATATTATTTACTGATGCTTAAAAACATATATTTATAAAATACTGATGTCTAATTTTTTGTTACAAGTAGCAAGTTAAAACGAGTATTCGCATTTATAAATATGAAGTATTCAAATAAAAGTATTCAATGTGTTTTATTATACACCACTAGAACAAAATATAAAAATATACACACTAACATTAAAAATATTGAGTTTTGATTAAAAAATTTAATTGAATCAATTAAAAAATTGCTTGAAAAAAAAATTTATGTCAATCATTGGCTTAGTTGATCGAATTTTGGCTAAAATTTTTTCTGTGTAAATAGATGAAATAATGAAGAAGGGTGATAACGAAAATCATATTGGGCGAAGAGACGACAACCGGATTTGAACTTCACTTTTCATAAGGACCCAGAATATTTATACTTTATAGGGTGTAGGACCTACGGTGAAGGGTATAAAAAACAAACTTAATTATAAAAAAGAGTAATTTTTGGGATTTCAGTATTTTGGTCATAACTCTGCTATTTCTTAACCGATTTGACAGATTTATATACCGACGTGTTAAAGAAAAAACTTGGACTCGGGAAGATCTATGGTTCCCGAAAATGGGTATTTTTCAAAAAAAAATTATAAATTGGTCATAACTTTATCGTATCTGAACCGATTTTACCGAGTTTTTCAGAAAATATTTTCTATTAAAAATTTCCGATCTTTTGATATATAAGGCGTAACCATAGGTCATATTACAGTCAAAAAATTCAGGTTTTTATAAAATTTTTAATACTTTTTGTAAGGGAGGTACCACGCCCACTTCTCCAATACCGCCCACATTTTGTGGGATGGTGTGTATTTATAACCTAAATGTTTGTACCTAATTTGAAAACTTTGGCTCTTGCCGTTCTCCAGATATACAGAAAAAAGTAATAAAAATACAACAACCACAAGGGATTTTTTTGGAAAAATTAGAGGCAGTCGTGGTTTTTTGGTCATATCTCAGCCATTGTTGGACCGATCTGGCTGAATTTCAATAGTAAGAAATGGTGGACTATATGTGACATAAATGTAAAACAACCTAGCCGCTATCATGTCTGGAGTCTCTGGAAACCACATATCAAACGTAAGACGGACGGGCGGACGGATATGGTTAAATCAACATCTCTCCTCATAAGGACCCAGAATATATATACTTTATAGGGTCTAAGATCAATATTGTAGAAATTACAAACGGAATGGCAAACTTATATATACCCTTTTCCACCTGTGGTGAAGGGTATAACAAACCAAGGAGGATTGACTAGAAGGTGAGGTCAACTCTACAACTACAATGCTCCTGTGGTCGGGTTGTCAAAAATATTGCTAGTAAAAAAAACGTGTTTGTTTACATAAAAAACTAGTTTGTACAAAAAAAAAAAAAAATATACCTAATTTATTTAATATTTTTTTTTTATTAAAGCTTAAAAAAACGTAACACAACATTTTAAAATAAATAATTGATTGAAAAAAGTTTAAATTAAATATTAAAATTTGTACATAAATTTAGATAAAAAAAATTAAAATCAAATTTGCACTGTTGTCATATTTTCAATTGTTTAAAATAAAGTTGTATTCGTGTGCTTAAAAATAAAAAAAAATTCTAAGCTATTCAGTTTACAGTGCAAGAATAAACCAAAAAATTATGGCAAGCATTATTCATGTCAATTAGTAATGAATGTTATAATTTTAGTATGCATTCATGAATATTTCTGAACCCTGATAAAAAGTAACAATGTAATTACATATGTATATTATGTTTGTTCATAAATTTATATTAAATTTTTTAATTTTGTAATAGTTTCAGCAAAAAACGTTCGATATATCAATTTTTTTTAAAAATAATATATATCGATACTCTTAAAAAATATGATTCGATATACCTATATCGATACAATTTTTCAATTTGCCTATCCCTAATGTAGGGTAAAGTAATGAACCTCTTGTACACAAAATTAAGAACCATTACCCAACAAGTACCTAGGTAGGTATGTAAATTATATCATAATCGAATCTTCTAGGAATCAGCTTCACGAGCAAAATATCCGCATATGAGTTAATTTTTCGATCTTTAATCATACTCTCGTTATGAGAAAATAGTACCCTACCGATGAATAAACTTAAAGAATCGTCTGTCATACAATTTTTTTATTCCTTTTGGAGCATATCAAGGAGAAGACTCATTTAGGTGATTTTTACAAAAAATTATCACGCAAATGCTAGCTGGGTGAATATAATAAAATACAAAATAAATGGAATGAAAAATAATAAATATAAAAATGAGCTAATGCATTATGATATTCTTGTATACAAACAAAAGTCAGCTGAGTAAAAAAAACACAGAAAACAAAAAAACCCCTCTTTATAAAAACACAAAAACTAGTTTAAAAAAGTGGAGAAAAACAAAAAATAAACAAACAGAGAGCCACAAAATGAGAGTAAAAATGAAGGAGGAAGAATTTGAATTAGCGTTGCCACTTTCTGAATGATTATTAAAAAACTTTACAGTAAGCATTTTTACTCCAACAAAACTGGGAAACTTTTGCTATTTCACACAATGTCAATACATACATAATAGGGTATTCATTCGGTTAACCGTTAATCGGTTAACCGATTAATTACTACCCGATTAACTGATCGGTTAATTTAAAATTGGCTTTTTCGATTAACGATTAAACCGGTTAATTTCAGTCGATTAACCGATTAACCGAAGTGACAAAATTTTAAATTTTTTGTAGTATTATCACATATTTTTGGTGTTTTTAATTATTTGTTTTGTCTCATATACAAAAGGTATGTGTTTAGAAAAATATTTTTTCCTTCTAGCAATACATTCTTTAAATACAGTACAAAGTCAGGAAATACAGAAAAAGAACTGAGAAATTAGATAATCTGTATTATGGATTGCTTTCGAGATTTCCAACATCTGCGATAAGTGAAAGAATTTTTTCCAAGTCGAGTTTTATCGAAACTAAAGAAAAGAATCTCTTAAATCCTAAACATTAAAGCCAAATTATTTTTATAAAAGATAATTTATAAGATCTCCTTACACTTTTGAAAAATTTATTAATAAAATGATCTCACAGTTTATTTCTTATTAAATACATAATAAATATAAAGTATAAAATATGAGGAGGTCAATTTGGATAAACGACAAAATGTAATTTAAGTAAGTAGCACATAATTTTTTAAAAAAAAAATTATTGAGGTATTATTTTCTACAAAAAATAATATTAATCACAAATTTATTATTTTATCTGACAGTTTGTTTTAAAGTTATTTAGATAGCAAATTTGGAATTATTGCGTTTTGGTCCGAATTATAATATTTATTAATGTAATTATTGCGTTTTGTTATGGACCTCCTCAATTAACAAAAACGAAAGGTATTAACTAAACAAAAATTCCTTACGTTTTACAGTTATCTAAGAGTTACCACCACAGCATAATTTATTTATAAAGTTGACTTTTTTTAAATTTCTTGTAGCGATTTATTACAAAGATGAGTAATTATTGCATTTTGCTCAGAACCATTATATTTGGATATTGAATTGCAGTGTAGTACTTGAGTTTTGGAATACTTTATAATAAAGGTAATATAGATTTCAATGTGTAGAAAAGGATTCAATCAAAAAACTTAAAAAATGTAATTATTGCGTATGTATTACATATTTATGAATTTATTTTTTGCTCATTTAAGTTCAAGAATTGTTTTGTTTGTTTTGTTATGGTTTATTTTACTAATAAATTCCAAATAATAAATAATTTTTGCATTTTTATTTATTGAAATTACTTAATTTATAACAAAACTTTATTAATCGGTTAACCGATCAATAACAAAATTAACCGATTATAAACCGATTAAACCAAAACCTCGGTTAATTAATCGAGCGATTAACCGATTAAAACAAAACCCCGATTAAATGAATACCCTAATACATAAGCATTTGTAAAAGTTATACTGATCTTGAATTGAAATTAACATTTTTAAGAGATTTCAATCAGTGGGTAAGGTGTTCGTCATAATCTACAATTTGGTTCATATTGCCAAAAAACTTTGATATTTATATTGTTTTTATTTATTTAGAAATATCACTTGTGTAGTTGGGTTTGGAGCAATATTATACATTTAAATAGAACATGAATTCCACCGGTTATAAAATTGCAAGAAATCTAACGAATGTCTACCCAAGCTTGTCAAAATGATGACGTGACCAAGCTGACTAGAAGAAGAGAGTGGAGTGATGATGTGAAAAAAGTGCCTGAAGACAATCCTGCAAAAAACCTTAAGGAAGAGTCAATAACCCCCGATCGCAAGGCCGCCCCCAAAAATGATGGCATGAATATTGTTGTTGAAATATGTTGGCCTTAGTGGAGGAATGGTTTATGACACATAAATATGAAAAAAAAAAAATTTTTTCTAAATATGTAGCATTATGAACAGCATGCAACCCTAATTAAAGAAGAAGAAATATTCCTATCCACCAGGAGCATTTTTTTTATTTATTAATTATCTAAAACGGCGAAAGAGGTTTTGGTAATTTTCTGCCCTTTTCTGGCTTTATTTTTGTTAAAAATAATGTTAAAATCATATAAGATTTCCAATAGGTATTATTTAGAATTAATGTTTGCTTAAGTTATGTGTAAATTTTCTCAATCAGGAAAAATGTGGTGGTTTGCGTTATTTGGGATCTCTTTCGATATTAGAATAAAACAGATTCGCTTAAAACTCCTGTGATCGTCGGTAAATCTTAATGTGAAATAAACATTTTGAAAATTCGACATCGATAAAATTATTTTTGGAGCATTAATAAAATACTTAGCAGAAAAATTCCCGAAATTGCATTTTTGGCGAATTTTTGCGATTCGAAACAATTTCATTTATTAGGATTTACCAAATTTTTTTTTTATTAATAAAAAAAATATATATTTTATTGTCAACTTCTATTAAAAAATGCTTTGGCGATTTTTGACATTGAATTTGGCGAAAAAATCTGATATCCCTGGGGATATCTAACATGCGAAGTTAAATTGAGCAAAGGTTTATTTTATAAACATAAGTTTTGACGCTTGATCACTTATACGAGTAGCACGTTAATAAAGAATTGCTAAATGTTATTATATATATGTGTAATTAAATATTCGCATCATTTTAGCGAATGCAAGCGCGAATGCGAATAGCTCAAAAATGCGAAATCGAAAATTCGTCGAAACCCTAGTTTCAACCCAAAAACTTTGTGTGTAACGTTTTGTTCAGTGATGGTAACTCCGATTTTCATTTAAAAAACAAATGTTGAAATGTATGTGTGTGCGCGCTTGATGAAAGCAACAACAACAACAAAACTTCAACTGGCAGGAAAAAAAACTCTACTTCCTTTTTAGAATCAATAGTTCCAATAAAATTCTCCGCAAAATAGAAACACTCGTTTGCCAGCTGTAGTAAAGTTACCAAGCGAATTAATCTGAAACTACCTATAAACCAAATTAATTATAAACGATAGAATTAAAAATAACATCACTAGTTTACAACATAAATCAATAAAAAACAAACAAATTCAAATCTAATAAAACCCGTATAGGTATTATTATTAAAAATAAAAAAAGAAGGTGAGTTTTCTTTTAAATAATTTTTATACCTACAAATTAAATTGTTTTACATACGTATTTTGTGCAAAATCGTTTTTATGGCAATTTTTGTGCAACCAACCATCGTTTTGTTTAATTTAGTTGTCAATGTTTCGTTATAAGTTTTGTTGTAGGTCGCTCTATAATTATTATTGTTGTTGTTTTCTGCTTCACAGTTTCATGATTTCATATTTAGATCATTCTTTCAATCCAACAGGAAACTACATTTATGCAAATATTATTAAAAGCAAATGCAAAAAACAAGTTGGAAAATACTAAAATAACAAAAAAAAAAAAAAGAACTCAAAACAAAGAATTATTGTTTAGATTATGAGGGAACAAACCAACAGGTGCAAAACCAACAAATTTCTTTAAATATGCAACAGAAAACTTGAACATTTTTCTATCTACTCGTATTTGAGTTCGTGTCCAAAAATAAGTTGTTATTTATGGTAGGTATTTATAAAATAGGAATTGTAAATTTAGGGAATTGAAAAATGTTAAAAAAGAAATTTTTTTTATCGATAATTTTTGAATATGCAAAATGTAAAAAAAATAAAATTTTGACTTGAATCTTTTAGAGGAAATTTTGGTGTCAAAATTTTTTAACAAGAATTTTTTGTTATCGATTTATATAAAACATTTTCCGTTGAAAATTAATGTTATCGATAAGGAAATCAAAATTTTATAATATTTGAATTCAATATCAATTAAAATTTTTTTGATATTTTTAAAACTGGACAAACATGGCGTTATTGAAAACGTTTAAACAAAAATTCTTTGTTATCAAAAAGTTTTTGTAATTTTTGAAATGTAAAATTACAAATGTAAAACGAAAATTTTAAAAATTTTTATTAAACAAAACTTACATTTCCGATCAAACATTTTTCTTATGGGAATGTTTTTAATTAAATGAGAAATAATATCATTTTTCGTTATCGATTAGGAACTTCGTGTTATTTAAAACTTTTCAATCCAAATTGCTTGTTGTTTGCAACATTTTCGATTAAAAGTTTTTTTGTAGATAAGTTTGCAATTAAAATTTTTTGTTCTTAAAAAGTTGTTTAAATTTTCAATCAAAATATCAAAATAGTTAGGAACAGCTTTTTTTAAACCTTTCTGTGAACACAAAAATTTATCAATGTTTTTTTTTACCAATAAATTATGTTATCGATAAAAGTTCTAAAGAAAGGCGAAGTAATCGATGAATTTTCCAAAGAAAGTCAAAATAAATTTTTGACTAATGCTATGTTCATACGACGATATAAACCACTTGTTTCGCTCTCTGAAACTAGTTTGCCAAACATGCTGCTCATACGATTCATTCTTGTTTCATTTTGACAATTTTTTTGTGTTGTTAGTGTGATTTTTTTTTAAAGTAGATAAAAAAAGTAAAAAAAAACTTGAAAATATAATATTTAATACTTTTATTAATATTATTAGGTTATAATTATCACTTTATTTTATTAAACATCAATTTTTCATCAAATTTTCTTTGTTTTGATTTTTTTTGAGAGCTAGTTCAGATAAACTAACGATAAATGTTATCAAAATTGGAGATGATAGTACATTTTTCCTGTTTCGCAGCCTGTTTCAAAATGAAACGACCTTTTTCGCTCTCAAAATTTTGAATGGGGAAATCGATTTATGGGGATTGTATGGGGAATCGATTTACCGGTGTCCATCCGTTCGGCCGGCTGTCTATAAAAAGCTCGTGCTTAAATTACAGGTCGCAATTTAGCAGATAATTAAATGAAATTTTGTACGTTGGTTCTAATTGTCTGAAGGACACAGCCAAATAGTGAGAATCGGACCATAATTTCACGTAGTCCCCATACAAGCTTATTTCCAGAATAGATCTTTGTGCCCATAAATCATCTTATTATGTTGCTATTAAGGTAAACTTTGGTCCAAATTTATTTTATTGCAATCTAAATTTTATTGGAATCAGTCCATTTTTAACAAAAGTTCCAATACAAAAACATACTACTACCAAAAATAGCTTTGAATGCCACAACTTACTTATAAATGTCGGTACTGATATACAAGTTGGCGAGAAAAATGTTTGCAATAGCTACTGTTCCACCACAAAATGTTGTGCTAGTAGGTCCAAAATTAGCCAGAGGATTCAATAAACTTCCTTCCTTAATTCACTTAAAGAAAAGAAAATATCATATGGGTAATTTCATGTCAAAACGACCATGAGTGGGAAGCGACCCCTTTCGATTTTAATGAAATTTGGTGTGAAATTTGGTTGATTCCTTTTATCTTATAAGAAACATATATGAACGAAAAAAAATTAATTTTTTTTTATTTCGAAAGTTATGACATATTTAAAATGTCATAATTTCGCCGAATTGGCCGAATGTGTTTAGCTAATTTCTTCAATATTTTTATGGTATAGCGCGTAGGATTTTCGTAGATGGGTCAAATGTATACCAACCTCACTTTATTATTTATTGCGGAATTTCGGTTTTTTTTTTTAGTAATTTCCCGTGCCCGGCTTGTCTATTTTTTGCTCAAAACTACAATATGTATTAAAATTCTTTTTTAAGATTATTTTTTAAAGGTTGCGAATGAAAAAAATGATATATTAAAAAAGAAAAAAACCCCTCCTTTAAAATTTCAGGATTTTTAAAGAACGGTTTGAGGTATTATATAAAAAAAATCAGCCAAATAAAAAAATTGGTTTTTGACTTAGTCCGTTTTTAAAATTTAATATTTTGCAGATATAACATTTTTCAATTTGTATATTTTTTAATATATGGTATTCTCTTTAAAATGACATTAAAATCATCTTCGTATGTAAAGTAGTTTTCGAGATATTGATGAAATAAGCTCAACACATTCGTCTAATTCGGCGATATTATGACATTTTGAATATGACATAACTTTTGAAAGAAACATTTAAAAATTTTTTCGTTCAACATATATTAACGAAAAAATTTTATAAGATAAAAGGAACCTTCTCACCAAATTTCATTAAGATCGGAAGGGGTCGCACGGTGCTTTGTCCCATAGACAAAAATCAAAAAAAAATTTTAGTCTCAAAATGTGATAAAAGATATATTGATCGATAGATAACAACACAACTCATAAAAATTTTTTGGAATTGATTTCGTGTGACTCTCCTAGACTCCGCCAGAGGTCGCTAAATTCAGTCAAATTTAAGAAAGAATTAATGAATAAAAAAAAATGAATTGAATTGCTGCAAGAAAATAACTCTCAAAAATTCATTTTTTTAAAAAAGAGTTTAATGTTATTTTTTTTGTGATCCTTGGTATGTTCAAAATTTGGCAATAATACAGTTTTTATTAAAAATATTAATTTAAGTTAGTTTTTATCGCTCAAAAAAAAATATATTTTTTTCAAAAAAATCCAAAAATTACAAAACTTTTTTTGAACTTTAAAAAAAATCATATAAAATCAGACATTTATTTATTTCGTTTTTTCTTAGCAAATAGTGTTCTTAAAAGGACCGTAAAAAGATTAGTGCCGGTTTTTGACCGCAACTTAACAAAAAATGCACTTTAAATAGGTCTAATTTCACAAATTTTTTTAAAGTTTTTTTATTATAGAGCTAAAATGTTTAAGTAAAGTTACAAGCTATATGAAAAAACATTTAAAAAAGAAATACTGAGAAAATATTAAAGTCAAATTGTGCACCATACCCCTTATTTAGAGTGCGCTACAATTATGTAATTTTCAGCAGGATAAAGTAATACGTTATATGCACACCTATTTTTGTGGTAGATCAATCCAAATAATTGTTTAAGTTTATAAACAAACAAAAATTGTAAAAAATTACAAATATTTCTTTTTTTTTAAACTTAGGGCCTATTTCAACAACAATATTTATATATCAATTTATGTTTGAAATTTGTTTTTCATGTAAAAAAAAAAAAAATTATATGAAAAAATTTATTTTAATATTAATTGATATTTAAATAAATTGGTGAAATTGGGCATAAGTATCTATTAATAAATTAGTTTATTATTAAGAAAAAAATAAAATTTTTTTACATAAATGTTCTACGTGCTTTATGACCAACCTTTTTATATTAAAAATTCAAAAGAAGTTAAAATTTAATTAGCCACTTCTGTCTTTCAAATGTAAGTTGAAATCAATATTTGCAAAAACAACATGCAACTTTGTTTTCTTGTTTTTGTTGCTATTGCGTTTGTTGTAGTATTTCCAACAACAATCACTAGTGAATTTGGCAAAATAGGAAAAATAGATCAGCTGTGCTGTTAACGCCACCTGTAAAGTAATTTCACCTTGACTTGGGTTATATTTTTCTTTGCTTTGTTTTCTTATTAAAATGCCGTTAATTTATATTTCAAATTAGAGATGAGAACGTGAAAAAACATTTTTCAAGTATCAATATTCGTTTATGATATTTATTATATTTGTGTTTATATTTTACAGTCATGTGAGTGGCATTTTAGATTGGTATTTAAATTTAATTTATATTTAAAGTTTTGCGTAATGTTACTAATAAATGTAAAAAAATATGTATGTATATAATTTTGTTTATAATAAAAAGTGAGTGCTGAAAGATCAAAAAGCTCACGGGTCCATCCCAATTTTGTATCAAAACTAGTGTTTGGAAAATTAAAAAATAATTAAAGTATTTAAAGTTTAAACTGTGGTTATGGCAAATATTTTAAAAAATGCAGATATAGTTGATTGTTGGTTAACATCATCTTCGAATAATAAAACATCGGTGATATATAAATTTGTAAAACATAAAATAGACGGCTTAAATTTTAACAAGAAAAAAATAATGAAAAGTATTTCGTTTTTTGATAGTAAAATGAAAAAGTGTTGGAAAGATAGTAAATACAATAAAAAAACTTTTGAAAAGAAACATTCTAAGTGGTTAAGTTATACATTTTTTGACTTAGATAAAGTAAGTTTTATTTTACTATTATTTTAAAACTATTAACGAAAATAAAAAATCATATACGGAGCTTAAGATATCTAAACAATATTCGGGAGAAAGATCTTTTAAACGAATCTTAACCTCATAACATAATTTTGTTCTGGCGGGTCCATGATTGCCCATGGGTCCCAAATAGATTACACTCTAGGAAATTTGTTTTTAAATACTATACTATAGGGTATCACATGGTCGGGTTTGACTGATTATACTTTCTTACTTGTTATTTTTGCAAGAGCATTTGAAGCGTTTTTAACTCATTTTTCATTTAATGATGTTTTTGTATTTTTCACATTAATAATCCGATTCTACCAAAATTCGGCACACATATATCTCTAATAAATATCAATTTCCATACCAAATTTTATTACGATTGGATAATTTTTGTAGGTACTATAGCATTTTTAAGAAAAAGGATATATGGCAGGACCTTGAGTCCTTGTTCAGATTTAAGTGAAAATTTGCACACACGTTGCTAGTTGTGTGTGTATTAGCATGCCCATTTTTTTGTAGTTTTGTGGGCATTATTGAAGCTAAAATTACATTTTTCCATTTCAGGACACATGGGAGGTAGGCGTGTCCTTGGACCGATTTGTCCAAAAATTCATATTTTTCTTAACTAAGCTATTTTATGCTAGTGTACCAAATTTCAAAAATGTCTGACAACTCCTTCTATTTATGTCCCTTCGTTATATGGGGACAAAGCACTGTGGGTCGTGTCTTATATCGGTCGTTTTGACATGGAATTACCCATATACATTTATCTAAATAATATTCGGCACAAAGAACTTTTGCATTATTGTTAACTTCATAAATAATTTTGGTCTGGCAATCATGGACTCGAATGCCCATGGGTCCCAAATACACTCTCGAAAATTTGTTTTTCAATACTGTGGCGAAGATCCTGATCGACTATACTTTCTTACTTGTAAATAATTTTTTATTTGTTGCAAAAACAGAAGCATAAATGATTAAAATAATAGGAGATCTGTCAATTTTGAATTTTTCAGGGTTCCAGGCACTTGATTTCCCCACAGGCGATTTAACATCAAAAGGTGGAATATCCTTTGAATTTTTTTCCTAGATACCACTGGGGGCTATATTAACGTACACCTTTAGACCGTTGTATTGAAAGAGATAGGAATTGAATCCGCAACCCCAAAAAAAAGATATTATCCATTACTTTTCATTCATAACACATTACCAAAGTGATGCTGTTTAATAATTCATTATTTGAAAGAAAAATTAAACTTTATTATATGGGCATTTCTTTCTAAAGGTCCACCGTGACCGAAAATTTAAAAGTTAATTAAAGCATATTCTTTTATAAATTTGTTATAGAGAAATATTTAGATTTTACTAATTTTATAAATCAGAACAATCAGACTGCAAAGTTGTGCAAACGTAATTTCTTATATGTGAGAATGTTTTATTGTATGTTTTCTTCAATATTATCTAAAATTAGAATTATTCTAAAATAATTTTCTTACATGGTCTATAATCTAAGGAAGAGTTCTAAGAGAAATATGTTATTCGGATTAACGGTAAATTTTTATTTTGTTTTAATCATTATTCAGTTTAATTATTATGGAAAAATTTCACGTTCGAAATGTCACGTATCGACACAGATTTTGGCTTAAAAAAAAAAATACAGAAGATTTTGGAATCAAACCAAATACATTTTAGTGTTACATTGCTACGTAAAATTCTGAAATTAGTTTGACTAAAAAGTTGTGCCAGGTTTCGCTGAATTACGCCTTTTTACCGCTACTTTTTTGTCATTAACTTTGACCTAAAATCGCGCCCTCCATAAACTTTGGCATAGATTGCAGTGCTTTCTGAGTGCTATAATTTAAGGGTTAAAAGACGGTGAAAATATTTGTTGTTTAAAATGTTATTGCATTTTTGATGCGTACGACTGTCACGTTCAACACTTTGGAATTACCCATATGTACATAAATTAAAAATAATTTGAATCAACTGCCCTGCTCCACTGCTCAGTGTTTAGCTTAGACCGTTTCACAGCCATTTCCCTCCAAAAGTCTTAAGTATTTTTATTATTTGTTTTATTTGCAACGATGCTCATTAAAAGATAACAAAATAATTTATTGTAACATTATTGGCTTTTGGCCAACAATTTTCTATGCACATCTTTTAAAGAAAAATCTGAATTTTAACAAACAAACAACAAACTTTTCAGCTCAAGAATAAATGAATTATGATGACACACCTTTGCAAACGGCAGAAACAAAATTTAAATTTAAATTAACAGACAAATTTAGTTTAAAATTTTAAGCAAAACAAATAATTTGCGCAAAAATTACTACATAAATATTCATCTTAGATACGAGTATTAATAAAAAAAAACCTTGAACTACGAGTAAGTGTAAAGACAAAATAAATAAAACTATTGCGGTGGGATGTTGTTTTATTTTTGTTGGTTTTCGTTTGAAAAAAAGAGGGAAATGACTTTCACTTAAGGTCATCATCTAACATTTAGAAACTTTTTGCAAAACAACAAAAACAAATTTAGCGAAATTGCTTTTTTTCATTTGCTTTGTCGAGGTACGAAAAACACACATAATCGAAATATGAAGATGATGTGACCCTGACATTGAATTCTAATAAAAAAAAAATAATAAAAACAAAACCACTAAATGATATCGTTGAGGTGTGGGCGTTAAAAATATTGCTTATCTCAGCGAAATGTTAAATTTACGTTTTATTTTCTATTAATTCGTTGTAAGAGTTTTAAAAAACAACGTATGTATAAATTAATTGTTGTTTATAAGTTAAATGAAACTAATTTTAAGATTGTACATTCTGAATATGGCGTATTAACGGACGAGTCTTGTTTACTTAACGCAATTATTAAAAAAAAATTCAAATAATTAATTAATTGCATTGAATGCTTTGTACCTAAAAATTTGCAAAATAAATTACATTTCAAAAGAAACCTGTTGTAAAATAGATTTTATATCGATGCATTTATTTAAATTAGGGTGGTAACTATACGCCTTTTTGCCGAAACGAAACCGATACTCAAAAAGAAATATCGGCAATACCGATACTCAAATTGAATTTTATTTCGGCGCTGCGAAATATGGCACCAAAAAATAAATGAAAACTGACCCCAAATTTGGGGCTATTTTTTATAATGCAATATGACCCCATTTTTTTAATGAAAAATTACCCCAAAATATGAAAAATAACCCTAAAAATTAAATGAAATATGACCCTAAATTTGGGGTTATTCTTCATTATGAAAAATCACCTCAAAATTTATAATGAATTTTGACCCCAAAAAAGAACACAAAGAAAGTTATATTAAAAATTTTGGGTGGAGTTCATATGCCCGAAACTAAAAATCCCAAATTTAGAATCCCGATTTCAAAATACGACTAATTATACAGTTTTGGTTTAAAAATCGTACTATTAATAGCATGGTTGGGCTTTCGGCCATGCGCAAGGATTTTTTCCTCTACGGTATAACGAACACTGGCTTTGCTTGCTAAAACTTCACGTTATAGCCGGCCTTCGGCGGGGCGCAAGGGTTTTCTTCTCTATGATATAACAAACACTGGCTTCGCTCACTAAAGCTTCTCTGTATAGCCGGCCTTCGGCCGGGCGCAAGAATTTTCTCCTCTATGGTATAACAAACACCGCCTACGCCAAGGTACATTAACACAAGGTAGACTCATTTGGGAGTGTATACATGCTGCTCTATAAAAGGAACCAAGTTGTCAAAATTGTCTTCATATAAAACAAAAACAATTTAACGCACACATGTACAAATTTTGGCTCATATACACGAAATTTGACGTTTGGGTTCCAACTAGGGGTAAACAATTTGTGTTTATTTATTTTTAATTTCAATATTTTTAGTTAGGCTTGAGTTCATCAAATTTAATTTTCATTAAATTGTTTTTACCGAAGGAAGGAATTTTACAACATGAAATTTTTATTGATAATTTTCTTGGCTGAGCTGGGGCTCGAACCTGGGTTGAATTTACATGTTTCAAGAATTACCACACTCTTTAATCAGAATTCTTTGGGTTCTAACCTCTGCAACAACCTTAATACATTTTTCGTCAAATGAGAGAAAATTGAGAGAACGAATGAATGAACAAAACGAATCGAAGAGTACGCTCGCTTCTGTACTCCTTATAATTCCTCTCACCCCTCTTGCCCATAAAGTAAAGGCCATGTCGGATAAAACTTTTGCTTCGCGTTGCGTTAGAGATTCGCTTTGACATCTAATATGAAATATTCATACTTATACGAAACATGTCACATAAAGAAATTTTAACGCAAAGCGAAGCGAAAAGTTGGGCAACTCTCATCTTTTTGCACGCTTTGACAATCTGCTAGTATAATTTTTATACCCACACCACAATAGTGGAGAGGGTATGATGCATTTGTGCTGATGTGTGTAACGCCTTAAAATATTGGTCCTAGACCCACCTTAAAGTATACCGATCGACTCAGAATCACTTTCTGAGTCGAACTAACGATGTCCGTCCGGCTGGCTGGCAGGCTGGCTGGCTGTCCATGTAACCTTGTGCGCAAAGTACAGGTCGCAATTTTTGAGATAATTTGATAAAATTTGGGACATAGGTTCTTATTGGCACAAGGACCAAGCCTATTGAAAATGGGCCTAATCGTAGGACCACGATAGAAGATAGGGGGAAATTTCTTCCTCTTAGAAACTATAAAACCGATTTTAATGAAATTTAAAACATAGATAGAACCATATCTATATGGATACAAAAGGTATGCATCTTTTCAAAAATAGGACCACAAGGGGATTTAGGGGCAATTTATGCCTCTCAAACCGATTTTAGTGAAATTTAAAACATAGATAGATCCATATCTATATGGACACATAAGCTATACAGTTTTTCAAAAATAGGACCACAAAGGGAGGTAGGGGACAATTTCTGCCTCTCAAAAGCTTTCAAACCGATTTTAATGAAGTTTATAAACATAGATAAATCCATATTTATATGGACACATAAGCATGATGTGTTTTTAAATACTGTGGTGTAGGGTACCATATGGTCGGGCTTGACCGACTATACTTTCTTACTTGTTTTTATTTATTTTCCTTTTAACACACAATGTGTGAGTGTTGTCAAAGTTTTTATTGTGACATACACCTTTTGCGTTACGCTTTTCTGACAATGTTAGAAGTGTCACGCAAAGCGATGAAGTTTTATCTGACATGGCCTTAAGAATCGGAACGACAAAAATCGTATAATGTGAATGGGCACTAAATTTCGACTTAGATGTAATTTTTTTTTGTTTATTTATATTGTTTATAAAGGCGAATAAACTTATTTTGAAATTTACTGTCACAATTCTAGCGACAAAATGCCTGTTGTTTTTTCATTTTTACACTATTGTAGAACTGAGGTCACTTCATTATCGATAATCCCTAATTTAAATAATATTTAGGGACAGTTTTTAAATCCGTATATAAATATTATTTTGCTTTAAGTTCTATTAAAACGCAAAATTTAGTGGTTTGTTAAATGATACTTAAATGGCCTATGTTGCTAATTTAAATTCTATTTAACTTTCCAGGGTGTTTTTAGTCAACAAGGTGGCCTCAATATCACAACAATAAAAAAACAACAGGCTAAACAAAAAAAAAAAAAAAAAAAAAAAAAGAATCAGCTGTTTAATTGAGGTCTCCTTATAAATAAATACACTTAACGAATTTTTTTATTTTGTTGAAATAGTTGTTTTATTATATTTTTTTGCAACTTAGTCACATAAATTTTTCTTGAAACAAGTGTTAGTTTATGTGTGTGAGAGAGAGAGAGGAGGGGAACATACTTGCGTGTACCGAAAAGTTACTTCAACTATGCTTTGTTATATGATTCCAATTATGTCGTCAAATTAAAAAGTTGAACACAGGCTGACTTGCTTCAAGAAAAATTGATGAGTGTAAAAGCAGACTAAAGCTATGTTCACACCTCTCATATATTTGACGTCATACACGTAACTAATATCTAATAGTATTTAAAAATTGTTTTCGTTTAAACAACGTTTGCTTGATCACACACCATTTAACAAATAAATAAAGCTTTGTAAATCAACAGATATTGTTAAAAATAAAGCTTAAATTTGACCAACTTACTGGTTATTTATTTTGTCGTCAAATATTTGTTAGGTCTAAACGTACCTTTAGTAGTGAAACGATACTTTTATCTTAATTAAATAAGAAACTGGGAATTATCTCCTTTCGTAGGTTACTTTATATTATATTCAACATTTTTTATTCGAAAAATAAAAAATATTGAATTTAATTAAATAAGGCAAAACTAAAATTGTATTTAAATAAAAATTTATTAAATACGTATATATGTAAATACGAAAACAAAAACTGGCCATTAAGGTTTTAAAATAAAATTTTTAAAACTGCCTATATAGGTCTGGCCTTAACCCTTTCAACCCGGCTTTCGAATAGCAATAGTAAAACCAAATTTTTGATTGGAACCGATTATTTAAGCAATATATAACTTATCGGTGAAAGAAAATCGGAAAAACAATAATTTGTGGCTGTCGGGGTTGTGGTACATCGGTGTACCATTCGGGATGTTATGTTGTACAAATATGTACCAACCGTCCGGGTTGTGAGGGTTGTGGTACATTGGTGTACCATTCGGGATGCTATGTGGTACAAATAAGTACCAACCGTCCGATAAAATTAACTTTCGCGCATAATATCATGCAAAAACCATGATATGCACTTCACTTTGGTAGCGTTGGAACTTACAAAAAACGGTCAGAAGACTTTAAAGACTATAAGTTTCATTTCGCAATCCAGCAACATTAAATTTGAAGCTGTTAGGGACATTTAAGCTTACAGTGGTACATATATGTATCGTCCGGGTCGAAAGGGTTAAGACAGTATAAGGTGTCAAGTTTCATTTACTAGCTTTTACCCGTGACTTGGTTCACGTGAAAATAAGAGCAAGACTTAAAGAAAAGGGTTTATCCTTCAAAACATTTACATTTTAATGTTCTAACAATTATTAGATCAGAAATGTATTTTCGTTAAATATTTAAGACTTGTGTGATAGTGTGAATCAGTCTTTAGTGATAATGCATAATTATTGCAATTATGTTGTTGATGTTGAGTGATGAATTGAAAGCTTCACTAATCCTGAGTATTTGTTCCTTTCAATTTCTACAAGGAGAATAGGGCGGTATACATGAGTGATAGTGATGTTAAAACATTTTGCAATAAAAAAAATAGTTTGACTTAATAAAAATCAATCAACAGTTTATTGCAACTTTTTTGTTCTTCACTCATTTGAGTGCAACTAAAAATTTTGCACAAAATTTAAAATAAAAAGCAGTATTTTTTTCAAGATTTTTTTTATTTACTTTAATTTTCTTTCCTAATGTATGTATGTTTGTCATCACAAAAATCAAAAACCATCCACACACACAATAACACTTTTTTGTGAGAATATGTTTATATGCAGCATTTTTGACTGCAAGTTCAAATTTGCACTATTTGAATTGAGTGCAGTTGTTTTTACATTTGATAACCGTTAAAGATAGTGAAAAAAATTTGTGATAGTGCAATGCTGATTTAAACCAAAATTTAGTTCACTACACCCAACTATGACATAGGCATGTAATGGACTGATGCGTTAACAACAAGTATAATTAAAGTAACTAAAAGTATTTTTGAATTTTGTGCAACCATATAAAATGAGTAATCCGTGACCACACAGCATCATTTTTTTCTCTGGAAAGGTGTTTGAAATAAAAAAAAAATATAACTTTCTACTGATTTTTTAATTGTTATTTTTTATTTTTCAAATAATAATATTTACCAATATCTGTTTTAACCTAAAGACGTAAAATGTTTGACGTAAACAAAAAACTGACAGAAATTTAATTAATCATTTTGCTTAAGAAATCTGTTTACTGTTAAAAGAAAGAAAATTGTATAAAAAAATACGTAAATATCAAAATAAGTACATTTCAAATTCATTATGACTGCATACATATATGTATGTAGGTATGTAGTATGTATTTCTTCACAAAAATAAAAATGTTGTTATTTAACTGTAAAAATTCAAATTTAAATTTTTAAATCAGCCATTAAAAGTCATTTTATAGTCAACAGACAGATAGACAGACGGTCATACACTTGTAATTTGCAACAGACTAAAGATCATGTAAAACAAAACAAAAAAAAAAAAAAAAAAAACAATTGCTGGGTACCTTAAGAAAATAAACCCCAGACTTGTATCAGGTAAAATAAGAAGAAAGAAAAAAAAAATAAAACATTTGAAATACATAAACAAAAGATAATTACAATTACGAATACTTATAAAAGTTACACACAAGACTATTATTTCGTATCGAAAAAATATTTTGATTTAGTACCGGAGTGTCTAATATGTATGACTTTGTGTTTGACCGCGGCTATACTAAATATAAAATAATTATATGTAGGTACATGTGTATGACTGTATGTAAGTTTGTAGTAAATGCATTTATATACTTTTATCATCTTCCATATGATATTACTAATATCCCTTTTGCTTTGTTTTGTAATACAATAACTAATTTTGTATCTGAACAGCTGATGTCTGATGAAATAGGTATAACAACTGACTAGTTTTTTTCATTTTTGAATTTTAATTTTAGAAATATAAAGATAATAAAACCACATATATAGATGGATAAGTACAAAAAGTTTATTTACGAGAGATGTGTGCTGTCATCAGGGTTGTTAGATGTGACGATTTTTCGTCATTTTGACGATTTTTTTTAGAAAATACAGTAAAATGACGATTGACGATTTTTTTTACTAAAATTAATAGTGTTATGATGATTTTGAGGCATCAATAAAACATTTACAAGAAATATTTACAATTATATAGGGAACAGTCCAAAACGTAAAAATCAATTTTTCGAAATACCAAAATTATTGGAAATTAAACAAAAAAAATTCTTCCCCCATCACAAACCAGGTGGCTTTCATTAGAAGCATGAGTAATTCGAATTCTACAATTATGTATATGAATGCCATCGATACTGCAAAAAATATACACTAGAGCTCCGATTTGCGTCGCTTTTCAAAAATTGGTTAAATCCGCTTTGCGTTTTTATGATTTCGATTTGCATCGCTACACGATTGCATTTTTTCGCTGAAGTCATAATCACATGTGAAGAATTTTTCTATTTGCGTGTAAAAAGGCGAACTCCCATTTAATTCTGTTAGGTAAGTTATTCTGAGTATAGTTGCGGGTTAAGAAGTAAAAAAATGGTTCTTAATAAGAAGTTCTGTAGAAAAATGATTGCAAAGAGAAGAAAATGCATTTGTTTGGAACTAAAATTGAACGTAATAAAAAGTTTCATGTCGAGTAAAAAGACTGTTGATATAGATAGAACCCTTGGTTTAGCACCTTCAACAGTAAAAACAATTTGCAATAGTGATAGCGTTAAAAATTATTCATTTAAAGATAGCTCGAGTTAGTAGCAAATAATATTCTATTTTTTATTTAATGTTGTTGTGAATATGGATAAATGAAATAAATAACAATATATTTTTTCTTATGTATTTCTTTTCAAATGATAATATGTATATTTCAGCCTACTTGCTGAAATTAATAAAATAAAACTTAACCATATTACTTTCTTTACCATAAATACAATTTCTTGCTAAAAATTTATATTTTTGAACAAATCAATGCAATAAATTGTCTCTAATTTGTAAATTTAAATATTTGACGATTTGTTGACGATTTTCTTAAATGTTCGTGACGATTTTGACGAATTTTGTTAAAACTTTTGACGGGTTTTGAAGAAAAAAGCCTAACAACCCTGGCTGTCATATAAGCACACAGTTAAGAGTAAAAATTTAGCACTTAATTATATGCAATCACAATTTTCTACCTTAAATAAATATTTATGTCTTATTAAAAAATGGTGAGAAACATCTACCGAAAATTTCCCGATATATTTATTCGCTACCCTTCAGTCACACGTTTAATAAATCACTTTTTAGTTGTTCACACAAACTGCTTGTCAAAACTCATTTGAATTGACAGCTGTGACACGGGCTGCACGCAAGTTGATAGTCAAACTTTTTTAGTAGCTTCACTCATAGGATTAAAAAGAAAAACACCAGAAAAAATCGTATTTTTGTTAAGAAATTACTTGTAAAATATACCTTACATATGCCCTTATGTATAAACATTTTTTTAACTTATGAAATATGAAAAAACCTATTTTTTAAGAAAAAAGCCTGAAAAACTTGTCCTAATTATTACCCATTTTATGATGTATTTTTTTCTGTTATACCTACATATGGGGGATTTCATGTCAAGTAACCCAATTATTAAATCGACGTCTTCCAATTTGGATGAAATTCAAAATAGTGCTGAATATGCTAAAAGCTGAAAAACCCTCTGTTAAAGTTAGAAATTATTTTTTTTTTATAATAAGCCACTCGCATCACAAAAAGCGACCAAAACTTCCTTAAAGGAAAAGACGTAAGCTTTCTTTTGAGCAAAAAACAAAAAAAAAAAAAAAAAAAAACATTCCGAATAAAAAAAATTATAAAAAAGTTTTAAATTAAAAAAAAAAAATGAGAAAGAACACTGCATATGTTAAAAATTTAAAAACCCTCGTCTAGAGTTAGAAATTATTTTTTTTTATACATAAGCCACTCGCATCCCAAAAAGCGACCAAAACTACCTTAAAGGAAAAGACAAAAGCTTTCTTTTGAGCAAAAAACACAAAAAAAAAACTTCCGGATAAAAAAAATAATAAAAAAGTTTTAAATTAAAAATTTTTATTAAGAAAACAAAAAATTTTTTTTTCAAAAGATTGATCAAATAACTATCGAAGCTACTTGGGACAAATTTTGGTGACACCAATAGGTAATAAGTTACATGGATGAGAAAGAACACCTGTATGGCCAAAATGTCAAACGTTGACTTTGACTTTTTGACCGATCTTGTTGAAAATTCGTGTCTAAACTACTATCAAATAGGACTAACCATATTTATTACTAAAAACTTATGTACATAGTTATGTATATCCATATAACTACATACATACAGCTACCCACACTTTAAGTGAGACACCCCATAAAAATACTTAGTTTTCATACCTTATGCTAATATTTTATGTAGGTTTTCTATGTGTCCCTTTGTAGTGTGAGTGGCTGTATATAAATATATAAAATATACATAATAAATACATATCCAATTTTATATAAAAATTTGCACTTAAACTTCTCAGAGAAAGAAGTGTAATTTCACAAGAATTTGAAAACACTTACCAGCACTTTTTATTCCCTTTACGTCATTTAAATGTTACCAAGGAAAACATACATATGTATATATTTTTTAATTTCAAACTTGTAAATTGAAATTTCACAATATGGTTTTATTACTTTCTTGGTTAGTGTTAAATACATTTTTCTTACGTTCACTAAACAAGTTTATTTTCTTTTTCTTTGCAATCTAAGGCAATTAAAAGAAATAAAACACTTTGATGATTTCATATGAAATCCATTGAAAAATTGCAACAATTGATGCAATTCTCTGTTTAGTTTATAATTAACATTTCGCAGTACTGACACTTCTTTCCTATTATTTTTTTTAACAAAACAAAAGAAATTGTAAATACAAAAGAAGTGTAAGAAGAGAATTAAAAGAATCTAATGAAAAAATGTGAATGCGGTTTTTAGAGTACATTTTAAAAAGTACTTTCTTAAAAGGTTTTTTAAGGTCCTTTTTTAAAACGTACTTGCTTAAAAAGGTCCTTTTTTAAAATGCACTTTTTAAATGGTACTTTTTTAAAAGGTACTTGTTTAAAAGGCACTTTTTTAAAAAACACTTTTTTAAGGTACTTTTTTTTAAAATGTACCTTTTTTAAAAGGTACTTTTTTAAAAAATAATTTTTATATCTTTTTACTTTCCCCGTTTAAAGAGAATGTGACGTTGGTTTTTTTAAGTGATCAAATCAAAAATTTTAAACACGTTAATTTCGAAATGTATTTTTTTTTTTGAGTTATGACGATATTGCAGCAAATGAGCGGTATGTATATTCTGGGTTCTTAAATAATTCATGTTGTCATTCTTTTGAAAATAGGCTCACTTTCAAAAGACTCAACAGAAAAGAATAATTATGCTGCCAAATGGTTTATTATTGTCCTAAGCTGTTTGGGATTGAAATCGGTTTAGTAGGAAACGAGTTATGAATCCATAAAAAAATTAATATTTGTGTTACAAAATTTAGCATAAATTGATGAAAGCATGCACTGATTCTAATTAATTTTTCACAAATCAAACTGCTAAATCTTGTGAAGATCGGTCCATAATTTACCGTTGTCCTCATATAAAGTCTATTCTGGGAAATAATTTAAATACGCCTAAAGCGGAAGCAGATATAGATTTTGTTGTAAAATTTTATCCAATTTTAATTTTACAAAAGTACTTCAAAAATTCAAATATATTTTAACATAAATATTTTAAACAACAGCTGTATTCATAAAAAAAAGTTAGCCACAGTTTGTACACAACGTACAACGAGCTGCTTACTAGAATGCTGTTGGCACCGAGTTAATTCATAACAAACTTTTCTCCATCTGCTAACTTTAAATAAATTAACTCTGAATTTTACTGATGCCACATTATATTACTCAAAAATGCAGCACGTTTTGCATTAATCATCGCTGCATTTGTCAGTTTTTCCCTTCACATATAAAAATTTAAAAAAAGGTTTATTAAATAAATAAATAATAGTAAATAATAGTAAATTAAAAAAAACAGTTAATTAAAAAAAAAAACAAAATTGTTTAACGTCAAACGGCTGTTTTTCAAAAAAAAGTTGGCAGACGTTTGGCAGCTCGTTAACAAGAGTTTAGCAAATCGTTAGCCAGAGTATTATTAGTAAACTTTGTGCTAACTTCATGTTAAATTTTCACTATGAATACGGCTGTTGTCGCTATTAATCTGCTTACTCTTTCCCCTTCCTCCCCCTTCCAGATTTCATTTCTTAAGTAATGCGTCGTACATAGCGTTTCTGTAAAGCAATAAAATCGATTTTTAGATAAGGGTTATTATTTGACTTTAATTACGTAGCTTTCTTTCATAGTGACTACAAAAAGATACTTATGTATGTGCAGAATATGTGTGTCTTGCTTACAGCCGCACTCTTTATTTCGCAAAAGTGTAAATAAAAAAAAAAAAGAAAAAATACTCTCAAGGAAATATGAACACAAAAGATGTTTATGCTGACGTCTGCAAATACGAGTATCTGATGACTCTATTTAGGTTTCAATTATTTGGTTGGTGTGTAGACATTTTAGATGTTTTACATATGTATTTATTCCAAAAATACTTTGTTAGATATTACGACGTAGTTTCATTGTATTCAAGCTTACAGATCAAGTACAGTGTATGCTTATGGAAATGTTTAAAATCTGCCATGTGTTACAAAGTTAAAATAAGATTACATTGTGTGTAATTTTCTAAGTCATGGAAAAATAACCATATACGGACGGACAACTCTACGTGATAAAAGACCAAAAAAAAAAGACCCGAGTCTCCCAGTTTTGCCCAAAGTCATGTTTTTAATGGGTCCCCAAAGATTTGGGGCCTCGGAGTCATTTTTGCAAAAAAGTGATAATTTTCTCAGGCTCATATCCAAATTGTTCGGAATTTTAATTTACCCACTAAGACAAAGTTGTAGCTCTTGCCATAAAGAACAAAAATTGTGAACATATAAAATCAAAAAAACTTCATCTTCAAGATAAAAATCGCAAAAAATTTAAAAAATTCGATTTTTTTACCTTTTTTCCCCTGTTCAGGTCTATAGTTTGCAAACCGTTAAAAATTCAAGGAAACAGTCAACTACAAAAATGTACCTTAGATCTCAGTAAACAACTTTTTTCGTGTTGCACTGTGTTATTATGAAAAGTTTGTCAAACTCTTTCAAACCCCATTAAAAGTGTGTTTAGCAAAAAATTAATTTTTATACGTTTTTTTTATTATCTGTTCATTAAAATATTAACCGGCAATAAATAAAGGGTTTTTAAATAATCTCTACCTAGAATGACAACTCGTTTACTGTTATTTTTAATTTATTTTCTAAAAATTGTTATAAAATATAACTTTTTTCGCAGTCTATTAAATTTAAAAAAAATTCTAATTTCTAACATGTATAATTTTTTTAGCATTTTAGCATTTTAATATTTTAGTATTTATAATTTTGTCGTTGTGTAGTTTATTTTAGGCAAAGGTTCCCAAATGGAAATCAGAGTACTCCATTTAGACCTGGGACAAATGCATAAGATAAGCTTAAAACTCAATACAAACTAGACTATAGGGCACCCAAAAAAAAGAGTTATAAAATAATATTTTTTCCTTGTTATTGCATTTTTGTTTTTTTTTTTTAATTTTGAAGAGATGTGCATGTGTATAAAAAATAGAAATACAGCTAAATCGCACTTAACGAACTTTTTGCTTCAAGGAAAACACCATTTCGTCGGAAAAATTTCACAGTACATATAAAAATGCTTAAATTCTTTTTGGATTATTCAATAGTTTATGCTTGGGACTATGAGACATTGAAAATGTACTGTCTGGAATCTGTTTCGGTCATTATAACCAACTCCTATAACAGTAATACCTCCTTGTTCGCGTACCTCATCATTTAAAGAACACAGAGAAAATAAAAATTGATTTCAAAAAAAATTTGTGATATATTTATTAAAAAATTAATTAAGCTTAATTAAACAAATTAATAGTATCAATTAAACGTTTAATTCACTTGATAAAACGTTTAATTGACTTGATTAAACGTTAAATTCACTTGATTAAATTTTTAATTTACACTGATTTTATTTTTGATTAATGCTTTAATTGGTGAAAAATGTTGGAGAATTTTTTCTGTTAAAGAGTCGTTAAAAAATTAATATAACAAATAGATTATCAAACATACTGCAGCTTCAATCTTTTAGTATTTGCTTGAAACAGAAAATTTACGATTCACTAGAAAGTTTCAAATAATATTTAAAAGTGATGTCACTACAACTTCCTTATATTCAACATTTCGAATTGTTATTGGCGGCCCATTTATCGAATTTCAATTCCAATTTTGTAGTTTTCTATTCATTTATATTGTCAATTATTTGCTTTAAATGCGACGGTTTTTTATTGATGCTGGAAAACTAGAAACAAATATCCCAAATGAATTCAAGATTTAAATTCAGATCCTAAAATTACGCTAATTTTAGTTCATACGGTTCATACATTTTTCTCGAATAACATAAAAAGTCTTAAATTTCCTGCAGGGAACATTTTAATCGATAAAAAGTACGCATGTTATTGCCACAAAATTTAAAAACAAATTCAAGAAAATTTTTACTTAACAATAAACACTTAATTATGGAAAATTTTGTAAAAGATCCGTCAGCTAAAAATAGAGAATCCCTGATTTAAACAAACGTTCATATGCAAAGAACAAATTGTTAATGTCAGTTTGTTTAATTTACCGTTTTTGTCTTTATTAATGAGAAGGAGTCATGTGAACTATAAAGCAAAAACAAGAATAAGTGAAAGGTTTATTTTACTTTTTTTGTAAAATAAACCAGCCATAATTTTAACATTTTTTTTAAGTCTGAAAAAGGGGGATTGTTGCATTTCCAAACAATCCATTAAAAATTTTCTTTAAGGTAACACCTTCAAATGGTCAGGGCCTTTAAAATTAAATGCAAAGTTTAAAAAATTAACTTTTAATTTCATGGTTGTTGTAGTAAATTTGAGTGACAAACTGACAGATAGATTGACAGACAGACAGACAGACAAAGCAATTTAACTTTATACCAAAGTTGTTGACCCTGGAAAAACTACCTAATTAACCCCGTTTTTCATATTATATATTTGTAAATGTTTATCTAAGTCCTTTATCAAATCGCAAAAAATACTCTTTTAGGGGCTAAATGGAAACCTCCTTCCCATTTCATCAAATTTTTTGTATTACCCACATCGTTACATTTGTCACAAACTTCAAGACAAAATCAATATACTCCCTAGATATTTGGTGGTTGATATTAACAAAAAAAAAAAAAAACCAACCAGGAAATGTTTTTATGTAGGGTTATACAACAAAATTCCACATACCCACTTATTCAAACACGGTCCACTTTCACACATACAAATATGTATCAACTGAAAAGACAGTGGGAAAACCCCCAGTAAATTTTAGAAAATACAAAAAGGAATCCCACAGACGGAGAACAAAATTTTGGGAGAGACATTATGTGAGAGTTTTTAGTGCGCAGAATTTTGTTTACGAAATTTGCATTAGGAGCACAACTGGAAAAAGAGATGTATCAAAGAAAACAATGATAAAAACAAACAATGGATAAAAGTGTGGAGTATTAAATGTTAAGGGTAAATTAATCCCCGATAACCACAGGGTACTAAGAATGGGGATGTTTGTTTTTAAAGCGAGAACATAGAAAGGTGTTACAAAAGGAAAAGTTAAATAAAAGAATAAATAACGATAGTTAAAACTAAAAGAAAAACTGATAGACATGTGAAATTATTAATACCAACAGTTTTCATTATTTTTATATAATACACCAAACCCTAGGTGAAGGAGTGCATTTATCCAGCTGACGTTCGGCAATTATGAATGAAAAGATGTCCACCACGTCCACGCGGACAGATGTCGATTTTTTCATCAAAGTTTTTTTTATCACTTTTTGGCAAAATGCCGGAGGGTCTCTTGAGTTTTAAGGCTGCAATCGATTCGAGTGGCTCCGTATAGACTCTGTCCTTAACATAGCCCCACAAATAATAATCCAGCGGTGCTAAATCACATGATCTGGCTGGCCAGTTAACAGCTCATGTTCGTGGAATTATGCGATCGGGAAATTTGGTTTGCAATAAATTGATCGTATCATTGGCTGTGTGATATGTGGCACCGTCCTGTTGGTGTTGGCACATTTTGTATCGTGCCTGTCGCCTCAAATTTAACGACCAAATTTTTAATAGCGATCTCAGAAGGACAGATTAGGTTGTCCAAAAATATCACGATTTTTATGAAATGTGACTTTAATAGAACCACCATTTTCAAAGTAGATTTTAATTATGTTAACGTGATTTTCGAGCGAAATTGAATTCATTGTAACAATTGCCAATGCATCTACTACGAATACGTCAAAAAAACTAAATGTCAAAACTATCATATTGCCACAACTTAAAAACTAAGTTCTTGTTGAAAAACCCGGTATGAAGTACATCGATAGAATCAGAATCTCTTTCTAGTTCGATCTGACAATGTCCGTCGGACTGGTACGTAAGCTTATTATGCCCTAATGAAAAAATTATGGCGAATTTACTAGAGGCGGCTGCAAAAAGCCTACTGACCTTGACAGTTCGAACCAATTTGTTTTGGTTTCACAAGATTTGTTAAGAAATGGTTGACATTTCGAACCGTAAACGCTAACAGCCGTATTCATAAAAATATTTTAAATTTAATAAAGGTTAATAAAACAGATTTTCTATGAAAACTGCCCTTAATTAACGTTTTTTAATATTAATAATCATTTATGAATACAGGGGTAAAAATTTAATGCAAAAAACCTCGATTGTTTGCCGCAACATTTAGTGAATTCGCCTTGATAAAAATTAATTCACGTATCATTCATTAAAATTTCCCTACACGCAGGGAAAAAATATGGTTGGGCATGGTTACGGCAACAACACTATGTTTAATGTAGCCATATATTGTTGTCGTACACAAATAATTGTTATTTTTATTTAGTATCAACAATATTATAGTTACTGTAAACATATCAATGTTTATCGCAATTATGAATTTGAGTATTGTTGACCGAAAAATAATTATTTTTCTAACAACTTAATTAAGGTAACTTTCTAAACATATTATATTTCTCACAACCATATCATGATATTTAATAGCCATAACATGATAACTTTCTATACATTTATCATATTATGTCAAAGATGCAATCAAACTATTTTTACTCTAATCATATTATGTTAGCGCCATTTGTAAAATAATTTTGAAGAAGTTGTGTCGTTTTTTTTATTTGTGAGCGGTTAAACAATTAAAAGATAAAATTCCATAAAAAAATAAGTTTAAAGAAATTAAAAAATTAAAATATTAGCGGAGTTCATTCAAGTATTAGTGATGTAAAAGTGCAAATGCAAAATATCATAGTTTTTTGTAAAATCCAACAACAAGACACACAGAGATTTCATTATATTTTATAAAAGTGCTACGATATTTCTGTGGTTTTCATGGGCAACCACGTATGTCTTAAAACAAATTGTTCAGGAAAGCCGAAAACCCATTCTAGATCAAACTATGGGCTAGGTATTGCACATTTTAAACTTTGTCATTACGTTACAAAACGGAATTGATCCATCTTTTTTCAAAAAAATATAAAGAGCGTTCAAAATTAGGCAATATGGCATCAACATCTTAAAATCAAAAAATGGACACACGCGGTTGCCCATGAAAACCACAGATTTTTCATTTGCTCTTTTGCAAGCCTTATATTGAACTCCGCTATTTGATTAACATTAAGAAAAATTGTAAAAAGCCACAAAATAAAAAAATCGATTCAAAATTATTTAAATTTATTTTGTATTTTTATGACAGCTATGAAAGGTGCTGTATCATAATATGATTGCTTCTAAATTTATTATGATTAACATGATGATAATATGATTACTTCGTAGCTTATTATGATTAACATGACAATAATTTGATTACATCTTAACTTAGTATGATTAACAGAATAATAATATGATTAAGGGAAAAATATTATGATGACATATTACGAGTATATTGAGTCATAATATGTTTTAATAATAATCTTAATATGGTGACTACAATCATAATTCTTATCATAATATGTTGCTCTTAGAATATGTTTACCACAACCATGTTTTTTCTTTGCGTATACGAATTGAGCGTTAGCCTAAGCAAATTTTTGTATTCACTTTGCTGAATATTTTTTAATAGAGCTTACTTTTTCAGTATGTATTTATATGACAAAAAATAATAGATAAAAGAAAATTAACTTTAATTTGTTTTTGCCTCTTGCTCAATAAACTTTAAACCCGCTAAAATAAGCAAACTTCTCGAGGCGAGCTCAAACATCAGGTGGCAGCGATACTAAAACAAGTACATACAACAATTAAAAACAATTGGGTATTCACACAGTATGCTATCAAGTCATAATATCCCTTTATTTTACAAAAGCTTAAAAAAATGTTGTGGTTCAAACAAAGAAGTCCCAAAATAATAAGACTTTTTAGGCTGTGTTTATTGTTTTGTCATAACTAAACAGTAATAAATGTATTTTTTTTATAATAACTTGAGTCAGCAATTAAAACATTGAATGCATATGTAATTTATTATTTTCCTTTGTTTGCTTATTCTTGGCATTCTGACATCAAATGTTCATAATTGTTTTTTTTTTATCACCTGAGTCCAATTTAAAATAGCACACTTACAGCAGGTTGCTCACAGCAGTCATATTTTTTCGTGTTATTATTTAAAAATATATGACTTTATGTCTACCTTGTGAATCCTTCAAATCTGTATTTTATTTTGCTAAGGAAGAAAAAAATAGCTCAAATGTGTTTTTATACGCAGATGACTTATTCAGTTACTATAATATACTATAATTGCTGAATTGTGTTTTTCATAGCTGAATTGTCGAATTTAAACAAACTGAATACAAAAAATAGCTTTTGTTTTACTTTGCTTAATTAATTTAAAAAACAAAATTTAAAAAAAAATCTAATTTGTGTTTTCAGCTTGCTGAATTAATTTAAGCTTAGCTGAATTTAACAAGTATCTATTAAAATGCTTAAATATGGAAAACACTTTAAAAAACATTTCCTTTTTGCTCTTCTGAGTTAACTTAAATTTAGCTGAATTCAACAAATGTGCTTAAAAAGTTGAAAGGCCTTATTCATAATATTCATATTTTTGGATTAAAAAAGGAATTTCCTATTAGAAATTTGTTTAATAAGCCTTTTTTTATTCACGTTTTTGTAAAAAATTATAATATGAATTTATTTTATTATATTTTCCCCGTGTACTCCGGATACCTCGTATATACACCGCACCATCGACCATCTTCGGGAAAAATAAAGGTCGAATAATGTCTAATTTTAATAGAAAATCTTCAAAACACATTTGTTTTAATCAAGCTGAATAATATTGCACTCAGCTAAAGTATACATATTGAGCAAATATTACAAAAATTTTAACATATTAAATAATTTTGCTGTATTAACATAAACTTAGTTCAATGTAACAAAGACCTATTGAAATTTTTAAATACAAAAACAAAATTTTGTAAGCGTGTGTTTTTATATAGAACAGTTTTTATAAACTTTCTGCATTAACTTAATTTTTGCTGAATTCAACAAATTTCTATTAAAATATTTTTTTATAAAGAAAACGTTTTATAATCTTTTGTTTTTTATCTTTCTGAATAGTATTCCGCATAGCTAAATGAAAAGATTTAGCATCTTTCATCAAAATAAAAACAACTTTTATAAAGTTTTGTTTTTAACTTGCTGAATGGACTTTTTCTCCTTTTATTTGCATGTGCGAAAGAACTTTTAACATTTTAACAAATTAATTTCAAATAGTTACGTGAAATATATTCAAATTTAGCATATGTTATTTAAAAATATCAACAATTTTAATAATATAGTGCTTTAAGCTTACTAAATCGACTTGAACTTAGCTGAATTATGCAAATTTCTATTGAAATGTTTAAATATAAAGAAAAATTTTAATAAAATCTTTTAAAAATTTGTCTGAATTTCATTATACTTAGCTGAATTGTAGAAATTCTGAACATTGTGTACAAAAAGAAGCGGAATTTAGGAGTCAGACCAATTTTAAAAAAGTATCGTCACAAGAAAATCAATAAAATCCATTTATGGTTTAAAACATGCAATGAGAATTAAGAATATATATTATACACAGTTGGTGACACTTCACTTCACTCCACTCTACTCCACACTCATCCCTCAAGCACTCACATGTATATGATATTTTAAAAAATGCAGTGCACATATGCATATGTCCATTATCTAATTAAAATTTTTTATTGCTGATTAATATGAATATGAGTGTTTTTGTTTATTTGGAGGTCGTAGAAAATGATACTTGGCATTTGGGTTAAAGCAGGTGTGTTTTATTAGTTTTTTTTTTAACAAATAAAGATTCTACATTTGGAGGTTCCGAATCTGTTATACCCTCCCGCTAAATAATTTTTAATAAAATTAATGTCGAATAGAGGAAGATATCGCTATAACGAACTAAAAAAAATTGGATTAAAGTTGATGTTTATAAAGTAACTGGTTATGATTTTATAAAATTTAATAAAACTTTGAAAGGTTTTTATTTTATAAGTAGATTTTATATAAACCCATTTACTAATTAAAGATCGATTCTTAAAAATTTAGTATCAGAATATTTTTTTTTTTTTTTGTTTATTTATTTCAGGACCTTAAGAATTAAATTCTTTTATAGGCGTAGAAATTTACTCCTAAAATAACTACCTAAACGTCATTACCCTTTACGTTACGTAATGTAAAATATAACAACGCAATGCGTACTTATTCGTCGCAAAATTAAATAACTGTCATATTTTAGTTTTAATTTTTGATTGTTTAGATAATTCATCTTATAATTTTTATTTTGCAAAAAAAAGTTTTATTTAAAAAACAATAAAAAACAGACAAACAAATTTAACAAATATTTAAAAAAAACCTGCGTTTTTTTTTAATAAAGCTCTTAAAACAAAAAATAAATATTAACAAATTAAAACATACCTCACAAAAATTGGGTTTTACTGGAAAAACTAAAAAAATTTCAACATGAAAAGTGTTGAAATCTGTGCTTGCGGTTATCTTTTAATATTGGAAATTTAGAAATAAAAAAGTAGAAATATGGTCCGATATTTTTGTTCATTTGAAATTTATTTGTGTTATAACAATATTAATATTAAATACGAATTCAGAAATATTAAAGTGTTTCTCGGAACTGAGGCTTACATGGCCTTAGCCCATTTTTCGCCGGCTGGTGATTAATACTACCAGCACTCTTAAGGCCATGTCAGATAAAAGTTTTGCTTCGCGTTGCGTTAGAGATTCGCTTTGACATCTAAGATGAAATATTCATACATATACGAAACATGTCACATAAAGAACTTTTAACGCAAAGCGAAGCGAAAAGTTAGGCAACTCTCATCTTTTTGCGCGCTTTGACAATCTGCTAGTACAATTTTTTTTATTTATTTTCTTTTTAACACACAATGTGTGAGTGTTGTCAAAGTTTTTATTGTGACATACACCTTTTGCGTTACGCTTTTCTGTCAAAGTTAGAAGTGTCACGCAAAGCAATGAAGTTTTATCTGACATGGCCTTTATTCTTTTTTTGTTGCAATGCTTTTTTTCTGTCAGTTAATTATAAATCTAATTTCGTTATTGTCAGTTGCAAAGTCCTTATATAGGAACACTTTATAGGGACAGGTGATGTAATGGACGTATAGAAACAAGGGGTGAGTGTATATTTTCGGATTATACACTCAAAATTGCTATCTGAGTGTGAAGTATCCGTTCACAAACGGGGGCATTTGGTAAACGCATAAATGAATCACCGAGTGCTTAAGATACACCATGAGATAAGGGCATATGACTAGTGCTCATGTGAATCTCAAAGCTCAATTTCACATTTGTGCTAAAAATATTATTTTGAAAAAAAGTAGTTATTTCTCTATAACTCAGTAGCCTATCAACCGATTTTGCTATTATTCACTACCAGTATTCCAATAAGTTTATTTTAAAGGTAAAAGTAAAAAAAGTTCAGAGATAATAATAAGCCTCTAAATAGAACCTTAATTACTTAAAGTAGAAATGAGAAATTTATCGGTAAAAATTATAGGCAATCATGGGGTTTTTGCTAATATCTTAGCCATTTGTAGACCGAAGCAGCTGAATTTCAATAGCAACCTATGCCGGACCTTATGTGATATAAATATATAAAAATCTTTTCCCTATTATATCTGGGATCTTTGGAAAACATTAAACATCGCTACGTATAAGGACCAAGCTTATATCGACAGTGTAGGACTAGTCCAAAAGTAACCCAGACGTATGAAAAAACATGGTCTATTTAACATTACGATGTCCAAGGGCAGGACCATATAACCCAGCTTGGGTTTACATAGGAGTAGTTTTAAAACTACTCCATGGTATACTCAAGAGGATTAGTTTCGAAGTCGTTTAAAAACAATAATTAGTATTGTGGTTATTTTGTTGAACTATTTATGGTTTTTAATCCAAATTTTTAATATTTTAAATTAATTTTCATTAAATTATTTTTATGAAGAAAGGAATTTTACAACATGAAAATTAATTAAAATTGTTATTGATAATCTTTCATTCTTGACCGGGATTCGAACCGCGGCCGGCAGGTTACCGTGACATGTTTCGATCGTAACCACTCCATCTCCTCAGATGGATTTGCCGTTTTACACTCGCAGCCATCGACGACTGCTGATGTCAATAGTCAAACATCAATCCTTAAACCACATTGTATTTTAACCTTTGGTAGATCGAAATTTGCTTTTTTTTTGAATGATTATCCATTTTAATTGATTTAACATGTTTTTTCCTTACTTCTGTTTTTTCGTACTTTTGTCAAGAATTCTTCTTGAAGTCCAAAGTATATTTTTTTGTTTTTTCTTTTTTGTCTTTCTTTTTCTTGTTGACCTTTTTCAGCACAACTTGAAGGACAAATGAACACATAGAGCTCGTGCCTTAGCTTTTAGCAATAATTAGTATTGTGGTTATTTTGTTGAACTATTTATGGTTTTTAATCCAGACATGTCGTCTCACTACAAACACTTTTTAACAATGGCATAGTCCATGCTTGCATTACATTGGACCAGTCCATGGAGTAGTCCGTTTTATTAAAATGGATCAGGTAGTCCAATATTATTTGCAGGGTACATACAGGGGTGTTCTGGAAATCGAACACGCAAAACGCAAGAATTTGGAAGTTGGTTTTAATACACTTTTAATATTTGTAATTTGTATAATTTTTGTTATAAAATTCTGTTTGATAGAGAAATATTTGTATAATATTTGTCATAAAATTCTTTTATTATGTAAATCTAATTAAAAAACGACGTTTAAAGTTCTTGCGTTTAACGTTTTCGATTTCCTGAACATCCCTGATACTTAATATAATTTAGTGTTATATATGGAATGACAAACTTAATATACTTTTGGTAGTGCAGGGTATAAAAACAATCTTTAACCCTACTACGGTATTAAAACTCCAATGAATTTTTTTTTACAAAGGTTGGTACAAAGGTTGAGTTAGCCGAAAAACGAGTCTTAATAAATATTGTTTAAATAATGATATTAATATTTAAATAAAAAATTCTAATTAGAATTACTTGTTCATTCTACATTTTAATTGTTTGTGTATTTGTTAGAATAATTCTAACTCTTTCAAGTTTAAAAAATTTCACCCTACTAAAATTTTAAATTTAAACTTGTTCGTTTTATTTATTAAAAAAAAAAAACTTCATAACACACTGTTAAATAAAATAAGAACTGATAAATAAAAGTTCATTGAACTGTTTTTCAACAAGCTATTAAAAATTCTATTGTCTAAAAAACATTACTAATAAAATTAAATGCAATAAATTTATAACAACGCAATGATTTAAATAACAAAAATTTGTTTACTTTCTCCCCTGACTTCTGGTTTTTTTTTTTTTTTTTTTTTTTGAAAATAAACCCACTGAAATAAATGTTTACCAAGAATTTTGTTTTTAATAAAACTCTTTGTTTTTAATATCATTTAAATTGGCCTTTATTAACAAATAAAAAAGAAATAAATAGAAAATTTTCTTTTTGACAAATTTCTTTTGGTATTTAAACAGATTTGTTTTCATTTAAACAAAATGCGCAATAATTTTATTTGAAAATTATTTTGAAAATTTTTGTTGAAAAAAAAAACAAATAGGTACATAATTTTGAATGAAATATTAATAAAAGAACAAATGTAAATTTTTAAATAAAACAATTCTTACATACTTTTTTTTTTATTTTCGAATTCCTTGTACATATTTAGGAAAATAGAATCTCGGAAAATATTTCTAATAGTGAGTAAGTAAGTAACATTTATTAAATAAATTTTCCTGGAAAATATTGAAGGAATAAGACTATTAAAGTATGAAAGCTTTATAAATTGTAATTTGACTTAGAATACATGTTCGATTAATATGAAAATTTATATTTAAGAAATTGTTTAAATAACAAGTAAGAGTGCTATATCCGAATCTTTGATACCCTCCACCGACAGTTCGAATGTTTAAGGAGTAATATCTGTATGATGTCTTTTTATTATTATTATATTAAACTGTGACGATTTGTTACTAATTATGGTTTTAGGAGACTAAACTGTTTTCCGGGAGTAGGGCATATATGGGGCCTAGGGTAAATTATGTACGGATCTTCACGAAATTTTACAGTGTCATTTCTAGTCGAATAAAACGGACTTGTGCAAAATCTTATGTCATTCCGTGCATTTTTGCATCATTTATGTTAGTTTTTGTAACAAAATTATCAAGTTTTTGAAGGTGGTGGTTCCACATTTTGATTCATAGCTCTGGTCCTACTGAACCGATTTTGCTGAAATTCAATCCCAAACTGCTTAGGATAACTACAAGCAATTTGACACCTAGTTTGTTTATTTCTTTTGAGTTTTTCGAAAGTGAGCGTGTTTTCAACAGACGGACAGACAGATGGACATGGCTAAATCGACTTAGAATTACTCAAGCAGCCAGAATATATATACTTTATGGGGTCTGAGATGAATAATAAAAAAGTTTCACACGGAATGACAAACTTAATATACCCTCTTCACAACTAATTGTGGTGGAGGGTATAAAAAGGAAAATAAACAGAAAATATTCAAAATAATTGTTAAAAATAAGAGAAAAACATTTTTATAAATAACAATGTGCTTGAATTTGACACTTTTTCTTAACCTGTATTGAACATTTTGTATGGGAGCCCCCTTGAGATATGGAGGAGATAGCTGGTGACAGGGATGAAAAATAAAGTGGGGTTGGCCATACATTTAACCCGTCTAGGGGCATCCTAGGAGCTGCAGGGCCAAAATTAATGAATTTCATTAATCCGCCAATTTTGTATTCTAGCCCCACCCCAAAGAGGTGAAATAAAGTAATGTTATGTTTTAAAAAAATGTTAAGGACGAAAGGCTAATGGAGGTCGGTCATACATTTTATCTCCTTAGGGGCGAGTACTAGGCAGTAATGGGACATAAGAAGGCATAAATGATCAAAATCTGTGTACAACTTTTGATTTTATTCACAAAAATGAAAAATGTTAATAAAATTTACTAACTGGCCCACAATGGCGACAAGAACATTTCTTTCGTATATTTATAATGAAGACAAAACAAATTTTAGTTTTTTATTATTGTTTTTAATATAAAAATACGAAAGAAGTGTTCTTGTCGATATTGTGGGCCAGGCATTATAACATCAATGGTTGATGTTATTTATTAGCAAATAAAACTTTATATTTTTATTTAAAAGGTTTATCGTTTATTGATTGTCTATCAGGTTCTCTACGCTTCAAATTATTAAAAAATGCAATCTCATCTTAATCTTATTACAAATTACAATGTTGCCACTTAATTGCTAATAACAATGTTGTCAACTATAAATAATCTTAATAACTACTTATTACATGCTTTCTTTTTTTTTTTTTTTTAATTTTTTGTATTTAATTTATTTCAGAAATTCCTTTCAAAAGACTAGCGTTTTGGCCACATTTAGACTGCATAATCCCTACCATAACGCGATGGGGGCTTAATCACGCGCCCACTCCTAGTTACTCGGGGATGTCCAACATTTAGTTGTAGAGTTTCGGACTCTGGAGCATTTGATTCACTCGCTTCGGGAATTTTTTCGTTCAAGGTCATCCCCATAGGAGATTCCACATTCACCGAAGGGACTGATTCAGTTGCGTTACTATTATCTTGATCAATACTTCTTCGCTTCACCTCAGGAAAACTTACATCAGTTACAATATCATTATTTAACTCATGTCGATTAGAGGCTGGGCTCTGTGTTTCCTTGCGGTCTGCGTCAATATTGTTTCCGTCACCCCCACAATCCTCCTCAAATGCAAGGTCACTAGCATTAAAGTCATTGTTCCTTGTTTTAACAATAAAACGTCTGTTACGCCTAAAATAATTGTTAAAACTGTCCCTGATTATGTATGATCTGCTATTAAAAGATGATACAATTTGACCATAATTCCAACTTTTCCCCTGTTTTTTAAACATTATTAGGTCACCCTCCTTTAATACTGGTAACGATCTTGCACTCCTATTATAATAATATTTTTGCCTTTCCTTTTTTTTATACAGCCTGTTTGAAATTTCCCGTTCATCTATTCTATTCCTGGTTAACAAGGAATCACTTACTGGTAACTTTGTCTTTAATAATCTCCCAAAAAATAACTCGGCCGGAGCGACGTGCATGTCCGCCAAGGGAGTGGTGTTATAATCTAGTAGATGATATTGAAAACGGTCAGCTTCATTCATTTCAAAGCAGCGTTTAATAATATTTTTTGCTATTGCTACCCCCTTTTCAGCCAACCCGTTGCTTTGAGGGTACCCTGGACTTGAAAATTTAAACTGTATGTTATACTCATCCGCGAAACGCTTGAACTCCCCTGAACTAAATGGACTGTTGTCACATTTAAGTATCGTTGGGTATCCTATAATATTAAATATTTGGCTAATTATATTGATGACATGACCAGAAGTCTTATTCTGTATTCTAGCTGACAAGAGGAAATTTGAATAGGCGTCAAACAGTGCTATGTAATCTCGTCCTGCGTACTCAAAAATATCCATTCCAACAATGTGAAATGGATATCTCGGAGGTTCCTCCTGCGCTAAAGGCTCTTTCCGTTGGTTCCTTTTAAATTTCTCACAAATCCTACATGACGACACTACATCCCTGATGTCTTTATTCATTCCCGGCCAATAATATAACTTTCTTGCACGAGCAAGCGTTTTCTCAATGCCAAGGTGCGATGAATGTAACCAATTGAGTAACCTACGTTGCATGCCCGAAGGAATTACTAATCTATGATTTACAAATAATAATCCATTCTCGACATGTAATTCAGTCTTCAATTTAAAGAATTGTTGGCTTAACGGATCTAAACGATGGAATCCTGGCCAACCATTTTCAATGTACCCACGAACACGTGAATATTCTGAATCATTTTCCAGTACGCTCCTATAAAAATTGTAATTCTGTTCAGTGAGACAAACAGATCTCATCACCGAATGAATAACACCCGATAATCCTTCTATTTCCGAAACTTCCGACAATTGTGCCCTCGATAAACAGTCCGCTACTAACATGTCTTTTCCTGGTTTATAAATCACTTTCATAAGGGGATACTTAAGAAGAAACATGAACATGCGTTGCAGACGCATGGTCACATCATCGATATCCCGTTTGACAAGGGCTTCCAGGGGCTTGTGATCACTCTCTACAGTGAATTCCCTTCCGTACAAGAAGAAATGAAATCTTTGACAGGAAAAAACAATCGCTAATAGTTCCTTCTCGATTTGTGCCCACTTCTGTTCACTCTTGCTGAGTGTGCGAGAAGCAAATACAACCGGATGTCCATTCTGAGTTAAGACACAACCCAATCCATCCTTAGAGGCATCAGTTTGTATAACTACTGGTAAATTTGGGTCATAAATAGCTAAAACAGGTTCCGTTGTCACTAATCCAAGTAAATTCTCAAATTCCCTATCATGTTCTTCTGTCCATTCAAATTCTACATCATTCCGGGTCAGATTACGTAACTCAGCCGTTCGTCTTGACAGGTTAGGAATAAATCTGGACAAATATTTTAAAAGTCCCAAAAACCTTAACACATCAGATTTATTATTAGGTTTCTTCATTCTTAAAATTGCCTCAACATATTTTAAGTCCGCTTTGATTTTCCCTTCCGATAAAATATTTCCCATGAATTTAACTTCCCTCTGACGATATTGAATTTTTTCCGGATTAAACTTAATATTGTTCGCTTTGGCCCGATTCATAACTAAATTCATGATTCGATCATGTTCTTCCTCACTGTCAGCGCAGATCGCTAAATCATCAAAATAAACAAGCACTCCTTTTATGTCCCCAAAAATTCTAATCATTTCCTGCTGAAACATTTCAGGGGCGCAATTTAGGCCAAAGGGCACGCGTAAAAATTTAAACCTCCCAAAAGGTGTTAAAAATGTTGTCAGGTCTGAACTTCTTTTGTCCAGTTCCATATGCCAGAAACCACTTTTCAAATCTAATACCGAGAAAATTTGTTTACCTGCGAGATTCGAAGTAAGATCATCAATTGTCGGAATCAAAAAATATTCCCGCTTTATACACTCATTCAAAGCTTTTGGGTCTAGACATATTCGAATTGTACCATTTGACTTTTCTACCAGTTGTAAGTTATTGACCCAATCCGTAGGATAATCAACTTGTGATATGATTCCGTCTTGTACCATTTTTTCAAGTTCTAGTTTCAATTTCCCTAATAGCGAATTAGGAATTCGCTTTCTATAGTGAAGCACTGGCTTCGAATTCTCCTTTAATGATATTGAAAATGTTCTTGGAAATTTTCCAAGTCCTTGAAAAACACTACCATACTTATCCATGAATGAAGCTTTCGATACTGTACCAGTAATGCTATCCACGTCTAGCCGTTTTATCAATTTCAACCTCTCACATGCTGCTAATCCGAGTATTGGTTCACATTTATCATTAACTACAACAAACTCTGCTAATTTAAATAACTTTGTGTCTAAATCCTTTAATTTTAGCTTACAAGTACCAAAGACCTGTAGTTTATTGTCATTATAATCAAACACTGGTAGCTCACAATTTTCATTATACAGCTTAACACCTATTTTTTTTACTATTTTCAGTGGAATGCAGTTCACGTCGGCCCCAGTGTCCAATTTAAATGTTACGTTTTCTTCTCCTATAATATACTTCTTTGTCCAGCGTTTGCCCTCCGGTGCTAATGAATTTACCCTAAGAATGTGATTACAACTTAATATACTACTTAAATTGCTAATATTACCACTAATTTGTTTACCTTCCGTTTCACTCCAATTTATTGCTGCTACTCTAGGCTTGTTGTCATTTCCCGCGTACTGCTTTCTATCAGATGCTTTCTCCCGGGGTTTACGGCACATCTTTCTAAAATGTCCTTTTTTTTCGCACGAATGGCAAATAACGTCCTTAGCCTTGCACTCAGATTGATGACCAAGTTTCCATGGACCACCACAGTTAAAACAGAATCTGTTAATTGGCCTTGCTGTTGGTTCGGACTTCTCAACTGCTTTAACGGCATTTATTGTTAGTTTCGCATCCAATATATCTTTGTTGGCGTTTGCTGTTTCGTAAGTCTTGCACATCTCAATAACACGTGCTAATTCTTCGTCACGACCGTCTAACAATTTCAGCTGTAATTTCTTATCATAAACTCCAACGATAATCCGGTCACGCAGCATACGGTTCTCGTAAACCTCTCCACATTTACATTTAAAATCACAGTACCGCATCTGCGTTCTTAGCTCGGTCTCAAACTCAGCAAATGATTGACGTTCTTTCTGGGATATCATGTTGAACTTGTAGGATTCCATTGCCACGTTACGTTGTGGCAAGCAGTGTTCATCGAACTTTGCCAACACCTCATCTAGGTTGCGTTGCTTTACTGCCTCTCCTGCGATCGTAGTACCCAGCAAAGACTTCTCCGTACCGTCATTAGGAAATAGCGAATTGTAAATGTTCGCACCGCCTGTGCCAATGAGCCAGATGAAGTTTGCTATCTTTGTCATTTCTGACTCCTTTGACTTACCACTAGCTATCATGTATACCATGAAGCTACGCTTCCAATTTGGCCACTCATTGGCCAAATTAGAGCAATCTAACTCCGGTGGTAAGCGATCAGCTGCTGCCATTCCAAGAAAACTTGAACAACTCCCTGACAAATAGTACCTTGGTGTTAGTTAGTTGAGGACAATTCGATGTAGACGTTGCTCTGTCCTGAAAACCACCTGCTAAGCTTTAGCAACAAGAATACGTTTTCACTTGTAATGTTTAAATACTTCCGCACGATTTTGTTTAATAATAATAATCTATTATTTGTGGAAACGTACAAAACCCCACACCTGACACCATATAACATCAATGGTTGATGTTATTTATTAGCAAATTAAACTTTATATTTTTATTTAAAAGGTTTATCGTTTATTGATTGTCTATCAGGTTCTCTACGCTTCAAATTATTAAAAAATGCAATCTCATCTTAATCTTATTACAAATTACAATGTTGCCACTTAATTGCTAATAACAATGTTGTCAACTATAAATAATCTTAATAACTACTTATTACAGGCATTTACTATTATAAAACGCCATATTTGTATGGTAGTCTCCCTAAGTGGTGGAGATAAAGGACAGGTATGTTTTGGGAAAATGTTTAAGTGTAAAACGGCATATCCATCTGAGGAGATCGAGTGGTTGCGATCGAAACATGTCATGGTTACCTGCCGGCCAGGGTTCGAGCCCCGGCCACGGTCAAGAATGAAAGATTATCAATAACAATTTTGATTAATTTTCATGTTGTAAAATTCCTTTCTTCATAAAAATAATTTAATGAAAATTAAATTTGATGAACTTAAGCCTAACTTAAAATATTAAAAATTTGGCTTAAAAACCATAAATAGTTCAACAAAATAACCACAATATGTACATACTAATTTTCGAATTTTTTTATGAATTTTTAAAAAACAAAAAATCCGTAATATTGCTAAAATATTACTCTTAATTATAAAGAAAAAAGTTTAACCTTACTTAAAGGTAATTTTATTGCGGAATATTGGTTTATTTAGTTTATTCAATAAAATAGAAGCTGGGAATTTAGTTCTTATGGTGAGTAACATTTATTTTTATATTAAGGGTAATCACGACGGTCATTGTGCAAATTTGCAATTTGTAAATATCCAGTGCATATTATGATTAATCGTGAGCATACCACTTTTATTTTTTGTGCAAATGTGCTATTTTTCTAAAAATTAATTCTGGCAACACAAAAAACTTCTGGCAGCACTGTAAAAAAACTGCATTTGTTTACAATGATACACAAGCAAATTAAAATAAATTTTTTCTTTTTGAATTATTCAAATTTAATTCTCTATTTTAAATTAAAACCCTCGAAAACGTTCAATTTATAAGTTTCCGTAGAAAACAATATGGCGCTTAATATGTCAAATGTTATTGCTTACATTTGTTTGCAACTAAGTAAATATGCACTACTAATTTTGCTGGTTTTTTTAGTGCAAACGAAGTAAAATAGAGCAAATTGCAAATACGTACATTTTGTTGTTGTGCTGTGCAAATTTGTGTATTTTTGCACGCATTTGCATCGTTTGCACACTTTGCACTACCCATCGTGATTTCCCTTATTGTCAATTTTTATATTATTTCGAATGTGTATTCTAAGCAGTGTTGCCAGAAGTAGGGGAAAATCCATACATGTAGGTATTTTTGATACTTAAATAGAGGCGTATGGAAAATCGGACAGATTTTTTATAATCACCAAAAATGTAGGGATTTTTCGTCATATCGCATAATTTATAAAATAAATTCAGAAAAACGTTTTGTTAGTGATATTTTCTTGTCCAAAGCAGTTGAAAATTTTTTCTTTTCACTAAAATTGCTTGGAAATATATTTCTAGAGTTGTTTGTGGTTTAAAAAGTTGGCGACACTAATATGTATGTATATTTTTCTTTCTAAGATATCATTTAATTGAATACTGTATTAACTCAAAATTTTTAGTCTTTCACTTTTTGGAAAAAATCTACAGTTATTATTCATATGAAAAATATCGAGCTATTTTGAGGACCTTTTGGTAAAGAAATAGTTCGTTAAAAAATCCTTTTTAATATGCCTTTCATATTAAATTAAAAATTGTTTTGCTTCTACTGAAAATTTTAAAATTTTGTGTTAATACAGTATTGTTGAACGAGTGCGATATGTATTATTTTATTTTTCAGTTTTGTACCTATTTTTGTCAAAAAAATTTATTTTTTATAACGAATGTGTTTTCTTCTATTTAAATGACAATAATGTGTAGGGATTTTTGTAGGGGACATTTTTTCAACGTGTAGGGAAAAATCGAATTTTTTTAGCATGTGTAGGTTTTTTTTCGAAAAATCCACTGGCAACACTGATTCTAAGTCAAACTACAATTTATTAAGCTTTCATACTTTAATAGTCTTATTCCTCCAATATTTTCTATGCACCATCAGAATTTTTGTTTATATATTTCTGTAACGAGGCTTACTTTACCTATCCTTTGGCTAGCAGTGAAGTAAATTGTACAGAAAATTGTATACAACTATTATATACTAGCAGATTGTAAGGCATTTTCTGGCCCGCTACGGCCTTCGTCAGCATTCTTTGTATCTTATAACTGGATAGTGCAAATTGTAAATTTTATATATTTAACTATTATTATTTCTATTTGTTTAAGTTAAAACTTATATACCTGGTAAAATTGCATTTTGTCAAATAATGTTAATGTCAACTTTTATTAAAGAAAAAGAAAGCAAAATTCGTGTTTTTTAATGATAAGCCAAACGACAGATTTTGTGAATTGGACAAATATTTTAAAAAGTTGCTTTCCAGTATTAAATTTCAAGATTTTAACATAAATTTTGTATTAGTGTTCAAAAACCTGGAAAAAAATATATATATATATTTTATATACCTATTATAAGATCCCAGTATTCTTCTTTACCAGCAAATGAATTTGAAATTTAAGAAAATACAAATTTCTCTTTAAAACCATAGGAACACGACTGCACTGTATAACCGTAATAGCGTACGTCGTAGTTACGTTGTGAAATTAAAACGTATTTATTTTATACAGAGGAACAAAACAGCTCGCGCAAACGTTAAAACATATCTTCGTCGTACGTCGACTTAGATCCAATTTCATTCATACGCCGGCTGCAGCCGTCGTATTGTCATAGAGTAAGAAAAATAAGAAATATAGAATGAAAATATTTGAATATTTGAAAACAAATTATAATCCTTTTTCTCTTCGACCTTTTTTATTAAATATTAGACTTTAATAAATTGTTCAAGCTTAAGGTTTAAGGTTATTTTGAAAAGCTTGAAAAATTTATTAAAGTCTAATATTTGAAAACAAAATTAAAGGATAAAAAAAAAATTTGAGATCTTCGAATATTATGTTCAAAAGAAAACAAAATACGTTTACGACGAAATTGTAGTTTAATATGTCGTTTTGTTAGAAATTTACGGCATTACGTCCTACATGCTTAAGACCCAATTGTGTTCATAGCATAACTTATTTCTATTGAGTGCGTAGTTTAAAAAAAACCCAAATGCCACTTTTTTGGAATTTGTACAGTAAACTTTTAAAATTCTATTAAACTTATTTTTTAATTCTACGGAATGACTGGAATTTTTGATACTCTACACCACTTATGTGGCCATTTAATCGACTCTGAATGACTTTGGCTAACGGTATCGGATTTTTCGGCTGGCTCAATTTAAAAGATAATTTGATAAAATTTGGTTCATACGTTTTTATTGCCATACGAACGAAGCCTACTGCTTACAATTTTACCTAGCGGTTATATAAATCTTCTCCGAAAAGACAATAAAGCCCTAAACATGTTATCAAATTTGATGGGGATCGGTCCATATTTGGTAGCTTCCTTCCATACAAATAAAAATGATACCTCTGAAATTCACTTTCACTGCCATAAATTCAATTGTTGGTATTGTAATAAAATTTAGAAAAAATTAGTTAAATAATAGCTAAAAGTTTATGAAAAAAAATTTAAGGCGGTAGGTCCGGAATTACCCATAAGTCCAATAAAGACATCCTCCCGAAAATCAATTGAAAATGAATAAATTTAATATTAATATTGGCATAAAAATAAAAATTGGCACAGACAACTTTTAATCACTTTCAAAAACCATTTTGCAATAAAAACAAGCTTCGTAGGGTATCATATGGTCCGGCTTGCCCGATTATACTGTCTGTATATTATAAACAAAATATAAACAATCTTTTTTTTTATAAAGGTACACAAAATGTTTGTTTTGAACATTTGTGTTTGAAAAAAATAACACAATTTTATGTTTATCAAATTATTTATCAAAAAGAAATTCAAAACAACGAATATTAGATAAAAAAAAACATTTGTTTTCGTAAAAGAAGATAATTGCAAGTGTACGTTTGTTTAAATAAATAAATTCGACTGATAGTAAAATTAAAGCAGTCAGGCACATGTAGATTTCATTGATATTTTCGAGGAAGCTACTCTGGAATGAATGATTTTAAATCTAAAATTTTAAAAATATAAAACTAAATAAACAATAAAAAAATACCACTTATGTTTTCCAAATAAGTACTTAATAAATCAATGGCATTTTTATACGAAGGAAAGCAATAAAAACAAAAATTCGTTGTCAAAAGTGAGCTTGAATTTGACAGGGTTTAAAAAAATGCAGTCGAAACCCAAAACTGTCGAGTTGTTTTGACAGCGCGGCTAACATTACAAAAACCAGAAGTAAAAGCAACATTTTTTTTGCCAATGGCAAATGAAGAAGTGAAAGAAATTACAGTTTTTCTACTTTGACTGCAGTTTTTTAAACGCTGAAATTTGGCAACATATCGAGCCCTAACCGCGAAAATAACATAAGCGACATCATTTTCAATTTTCGTTTTTTTAATAAATGACTTTATTGGCAACACTTGCATCGTTACGATATTTTCGCGGTTAGGGCTCGATATGGTGTCAACCCTAAAAGACTGACAAGAAGAGATAGAAAGAGAGAAAAAACCTTAATTAGCTGTCAAAAAATCTATTTCTATGATTGTTTTACTAAACAACCTATGTCTACCAAATGTACATGTATATATATACACTTATGGCTTTGATATGTACATAATTCTATTTTGTGCCACACCCACTCATATAATCTCGCCCACTTTTTGACAGCTGTTGTGCATTTATAAACAAGCTTAATGTACCACATTTGGAAACTGTAGCGGTTGCCGTTCTCTAGATATCCATATTCTAGTTTGTGATGCCGCGCCCGGGTCATCAGGAAATTAATTATTGGGAGTCATTAATAACAAGTCAGAATGTAAAGTCGGACCATTTGATATCCTACACCACAGTATTTACAGAATTTACAGATACATTTTCAAGAGTGTACCCTAATTGGAAGCCATGGGCAATCATGGACCCTGCAAAATAAAATTATGTTATGGGGTTAAGATTCATTAATCGTTCTTTTTGCCGAATATTTTCTCGATATCTTCGTCTTTATGAGATTTGTTCATCTCAAAGTGATTTAAATAAGGGAGTTAAAATGGACCGATTCAGATAAAATTTGGTAGAATGATTACGGTTGCAATAAAATATTATAAGGTCAAATTTAATCTTAATAACAATAGGTATAATAAGATAGTTAATGGCCACAAAGACTCTTTGCCAGAAAGAAGTTTGTATTGGGCCTATGTGAAATTATGGAGCACAATTAGAACAAAATTTTATTAAATTATCTCTTAAATTGCAAACTGTACTTTGCACATAAGTTTTACATAGACAGCCAGCTAGCCGGACGGATGGACATCGTTAATTCGACTTAGAAAGTGATTTAGTGTCAATCTGTATGCTACGAGCAATGTTTTTAGGTATTACACACAGCAGTACAAACGCATACTACCCCTCCACAATGGGGGTGTGTCTTTTATTTTTTATATAACATTTCAAAACCAAGTACATTTTTGTAAATTTTTTGTAAAATTTTTGCTTAAACATCTAAATTGTATGTACTTATGTTTCTTACGATTTAATTTGTTCCTTTTTTACATTGTACAAATAAAATTCCAACGTGTAACCTAGAAAAATAAGCAAAAATATTAAAGCGTTTTTGTGTTTAAATCTATTTTTATTTAAATTTTCAATTCCACAAAATATAAGTACACAATAAATAATTTGTTCTAGTTTGCATTATTTGAAAATTTCTATGCCAAATTTTTGTTTAAATAAAAATTTGAAATTATTCTAAAGAAATTTATTTAAACGTCAGTGCATCAGCAGCTGGCCATATACAAATATTTATAGATTGTTATTAAACTATTTCTATACTAAATTCAATTTGTTTTTAAATTCACACGTATTCCACTCATGGCTTTTGATTTTTATTAGAATTTCAATTGCAATTTTATATTCATAGATGAATACAAATATTGTACAATGAGTTTTTCTTTTGTTGTTATTGCTGCTTTGTTTAAAATTTTTGTTTAGGTTGCTTAAATTTTTAATACAACAATAACTATAATTGCAATTTATGTATTAAATTAAAATGTAAATGAGATTTTTATATTAATTTTTTAAAATTTGCACTTGATTCAATGCATATGTGTGTGTGTGTGCGTGTGTGTTTAAAATTCTACATTTCGTCAGCCAGAATTGTTCGAAAATAAACAGTACATTATTTGGGGTTCGGCTCACACACCCAAGAACGATATCTATTTTTTTAGTGAGTGTGTACACGAACACAACCCTTAATACCGTTCGGAACTATTTTCAAGAAAGAGCCGAACATTATATAGTGTTCTGTTCTTCGTTAAAAAAACAGAACAATTGCAGTGATACTGTAGACAAACATTATATGTATATTAATGTTCTATGATGTTTCTTTTTTTACATTGATAAATAAATGAACAAACAAAAAATTTAGCAACGCGTTCCAGAGGTTTATGAGCATACAATATACAAACAAACAAACAAACAATTTCTTCTTTAGACATATTTTTAAACTGAAGTGATACAAAATAATTTTGGTTCCCTTTTTTGCTTTTGGTTACTTTAACTTTACATTTTGGTTACAAATTTTTTTTGGTCGTGGCAACGCTGAATGTGGCCATAAAGGGGAATTCATAGAAAAAAGCTAATCTGGCACTGTCAAAAACAAATACAAAATGTTGATAGAAACCATGGCCCAAATATTAGGTCTGCGCGCAACTACAACAATCCAACAATAGAAAAAACAACAAGCATTTTGTTTGTGTAAAAAATGATAAAGATGTCAAGAACAAAAGCAATTGTTTGTGTAAAAAATGGTGAAAATGTCAAAAACAATTGCTACAAAACAAATGCACGTAAAAAACACAGCTCTGCATAAAATCAGCAGCCGTTTCAAGCAGACCTACTAATTGCATCATGATAGAAACAAAACTTTAACTCAATCAAGGCGATTTTATCAACAGGTTGTGTGGGAACTACAACAATCCAAAAATAAACCATTCTTAACAAAACACTAACAAATCAATGCAAATAGGTTCAACCTGTCAAAATCAGATGGCGTTTCAACACCACCTTGAACTCAATACAAAAAAAAATTTTAAATATAAAAAAAATTGTAAGCTGGTCTTTTGCGGTCACCTTTTAAGGAAATCGCCTTGATCAATTCTCTCACACACAGAGAGAGAGAGAGAAACCTAAAACTACACATAATTCGTTCGGAAATACATTTTGTTTAAAATAAATGGGTGAATTTGCCTTGAGAAGAATGTTTATTTTAGTCTTGATGACTAGATGCTACTGGTTTAATCTTAACACTTAACACATTAAAACATCTTAAAGATTGGAACTTTCAGGCTCTGTTTATTTACTTGAGGGTCACACGTTCAAGTTTTGCTTTCCAGTTTTTGACACATATTGCTTGTCAAAATTCTCAAAAGTTAAAAGCTGTGACGTAAGCTGCACTCAATTTATTTTTAAGATGTCAGCAAGAATAATGGCAGCAGAAAATTTTTAACGACGAATGAAAAATTTGCCTAATAAAGTTGAAATCCGCCGTTTTCTTGACTGTTAATTGAAACACACAAAATAGGCAAGAGAAGAAAGCATATTCGCATCAAATTTTAAAAGTATGTATAAGTGTGGTGAAAAAGTGTAAGCGAACTTGAAACAAAATTTAAAGCAAAACTTGACTGTGTGAACCTTAAGTAAATAAACAGAGCCTGAAAGTTCCAATCCTCTTCGTGGATGAGGTTATATGCCATAAAAAAATCTGTACAATACCCTATTTACAACAAATATTATTTAAGATTAACTGCAGCCTGTAAAAATGCTTTAACATCCAAAATTGATCTAGGCTTAAGTTTAAGTTAGAATCTTAATATGTTTAGATACATAAAAACTGAAGCCTGATAGCATTATATTATCATTAACGGCCATAAAATTCCTTAATTATATACCAAATTAAATATTTTACACAAATTTTGATACACTTTTCTTGGTAACCGTTTAAGGGTACTTAACACTATTACACAAGTTTTACGTAGTTTAAAATACCTTGTAAGATAGCAATCTAATGAATTTTGTTGCGACTGTCAAAAATCTAGTTTGACATTACAGCTTGCATTTACACTTTCGCACATGAAATAATAACTTATTGCTGAGAAGATTTTCAAAAATTTCGGAATATGAACTTGTCATTTTCGTAACACGTTGCATCATTATTTATTAGATACCTACTTCAGTTTTTGACAAGTATTAATACAAAGTATAATAGTGTAAAGTAACTTAAAATAAAGTTTTTCAAAAGATAAAAAAGTTTCATTATTAATTACATATTTCATAATATGGCATATTGTCAAAGTGATCTAGTAAGCAATCTAAAATACCTTGTAAGATAGCAATCTAATGAATTTTGTTGCGACTGTCAAAAATCTAGTTTGACATTACAGCTTGCATTTACACTTTCGCACAAGAAATAATAACTTATTGCTGAGAATATTTTCAAAAATTTCGGAATATGAACTTGTCATTTTCGTAACACATTATTTATTAGATACCTACTTCAGTTTTTAACATGTATTAATACAAAGTATAATAGTGTAAAGTAACTTAAAATTAAGTTTTTCAAAAGATAAATAAGTTTCATTATTAATTACATATTTCAAAATATGGCATATCGTCAAAGTGATCTGGTAAGCAAAAATGTTGAGTTGTAATAATATTTGATGTTTTTGTTCACCGGAATATAGCAAAGTTGTAAACCATAATACAAAAATTACAAATCAACTTATTTGAGTTGTGAACCGTAATAGGGGCCTATATTCACCAAAATAGTTTGTACCATGCATTTGTGTTTGTTTGTTTTCTTTTTGTAAAGGCGCTGTTGTCATACCGTAGATTTATCTCTTTTGTATTTTGGTTATAAAACTTGGACTCGGGAAGATCTATGGTTCCCGAAAATGGGTATATTCCGAAAAAAAAAAAAAATAATATTTTGGTCATAACTTTCGTATCTAAACCGATTTTCCCGAGTTTTTCAAAAAATATTTTCTAAAATTTTCCGATCTTTTGATATATAAGGCGTAACCATAGGTCATATTACAATCAAAAAATTCAGGTTTTTATACAATTTTTGATATTTTTTGTATGGGAGGTACCACGCCCGCTTCTCCAATCCAATCCCGCCCACATTTTGTTGGATGGTGTGTATTTATAACCTTAATGTTTGTACCTAATTTGGCAACTTGCCGTTCTCCAGATATACAGAAAAAAAGTAATAAAAATACAACAACCACAAGGGATTTTTTTGGAAAAATTAGAGGCAGTCGTGGTTTTTAGTCATATCTCAGCCATTTGTACACCGATCTTTCTGAATTTCAATAGCAAGCAATGTTGGACTATATGTGACACAAATGTAAAACAACCTAGCCGCTATCATGCCTGGAGTCTCCGGAAAACACATATCAAACATAAGACAGACAGACAGACGGACGGATGGATAGCGTTAAATTAACTTCTCTCCTCGTAAGGACCCAGAATATATATACTTTATAGGGTCTAATATCAATATTGTGGAAATTACAAACGGAATGACAAACTTATATATACCCTTCTTCACCTGTGGTGAAGGGTATAATCAGTATTAAATAAAGAACGATCTGAGGTGTTTCGTTATACATATTAATCTGTTGTATAATTTCCTATTTTGTGTAGGGTAAAATACGAAATTATCACTTCCTTCTATATAGCATTAAATTAACACAATACGTGCCGTTTTTTAAACTTTATTTTATTAAAAAAAAACTATTAAATGAATATATTTTTGTTCGAAATTTAAAAACAAAGGTAGACTTTGATCTTCTGGATTAGTGCAGTAATAAAAAATTGCTTTGAAATAAAGCAAGATTTTTTCAACAAAGTACTAAAAGTAAACATTAAAAAAAAAGTACCTACATATGTATATTGCGTTATTGTTTATATTTCTTTCTAACAAAAAATGGAGGGAAACTTTTATACTTTAAAATATAGAAAAATTAGTCATTATACCAAGTTATAGAATTAAAAGAAAAAAACAATAAACAAAGAATAAATAAAAAATCTTTGTTTAAACCTACATATTCCAAAATTAAAGTAGATCTTTTGTTAAAAAATCATACAGAAAAAAACCGAAAAATAGGCATTTTAGATTCTAAACATAAACAAACCAGAAAATAAACAAAAATCTAAAATCAAATATGCAATAAGATATTTATAAAAAATGTGTAACATACAGTTGTGGCCACATACTTAGAAACGATGATTTAAGAAAAAACTTTAGCAATGTTACTTCTATGAAAACCTTTACTGTAGCTTTTAAGAACCATTGCTTAACGAAAATGGTTTACACATTATTGTTAATGCAAACCATGTGAAGCTTAAAGTTTAATTTTACTAATTTTTGTCTGCCCACGCAATTAGAAACGTGCAGTTTTTGGTTTGATTTTCTAAATAATAACACTGTGCTCGAAATTGACATTTTTTTAGACAAGCCGGTCACATGGCGTTTTAACATAATTCGGGTACGCTGAATTCAATGGTGCCCACCATTTTTTTAGGTAAGCTCTTGTTTTCGAGATATACCGTTATTTCGAAAATGGTGGAGATTGCACAAAATATATTCGCGTAACTCAAAAACGGTTTAGTTTATTGAAATTGCTAAAAAAAACCGAAATTTAGCAATAAAATTTCCTTTAAGAAAAGTAAATTTTTTTTAATATGAGCAGTGGTTTTTTTTTTAGAAACATAATTTTTTTTTTGGAAAGAAATATATTTTTTTTTATCAAAATTTCGAAATTTTTGTTTTTTAAAAATTCATAAAATCATCTAGGGGCATCCTAGGCGCTGCATTAGCCAAATTTAAGAATTTCAACCATACATATATGGCGGTTTAATAGAATTCTTAAATTTGGCCCCTGCAGTGCCAAGGATGCCCCTAGATGGGTCAAATGTATGACCAACCCCACTTTATTTATCATCTCAATCATTTATTTCTAACATACCTACCCTCTATCTCCATTCTTTAAGGGGGCTCCCATACAAAATGTTCAATGCAGACTAGAAATATATTGAAAAAAAATCCCATAAATGCCCAGGAGTCGCACCTCAATTAGTTTTTTGTCATTAACATTTTCTCGATACATATTTGCCCCTTATCATCACTTCTTAGGGGGGCTCCCAAGCAAATATGGCGTTTTATGAAATTCTTAAAATAATTAAAATTTTTCGACTTTTGTTCGTAACATATTTTTTTCATTTATTGCTTGTTTTGTTTGCAGCTTCCTTTTTTTATATGTTAAATTAGAAGCCTAGCTGCATTTTCCAATTTTTTATGCATTTGTATGTTGGGCAACCTCCTCCATTTTCGAAATAACGGTATATCTCGAAAACAAGAGCTAACCTAAAAAAACAGTGGTCACCACTGTATTCAGCGTACCCGAATTATGCTAAAACGCCATGTGCCTGGCTTGTCTAATTTTCCAACTAGCATAGTGTAATTGACAAAGTGAGTGTAATCTGAAAAATAGTTTCTAAAATGGGTAAAACGCCAGTGTTATCCAAATGATAAGCCATCAATATCAGCTATGGCACATGCATCAAAAAGTGGTATTTGAAAACGGACAGCAGATAAATGCAAAAATATTTACACGGACAATAAGAAGGCGATTAAATAAGTCGGGACTTCGTGGGTACATTGCACAAAACAAAAGCCGCACGTCACATAAAAATGTTAAGAAGCGGTTGCGATTTGAAAGGGAAAATAGATGAAAAAGTAAGAAAAATCTAAAAATAAGTTATTTAATACTTTTATTAATAAAATTAGTTTATAATTATCACTTTATTTTATTTAACATGAATTTTTATTTTTTTTTTCTTTGTTCCTATTTTTTTGAGAGCTTCAGATAAACTAACGATAAATGTTATCGAAATTGGAGGTGATGCTATGTTCATACGACGATATAAACCACTCGTTTCGCTCTCTGAAACTAGATTGCCAAACATGCTGTTCATACGATTCATTCTTGTTTCATTTTGACATTTTTTTTGTGTTGTTAGTGTAATTTTATTTAAAATTGATAAAAAAAAGTAATTCAAAGTTAAAAATAAATTAGTTAGACCCCTTTCAGACTCGGCAAGTAAGTTGCGCAAGTTACTTGCCGACAACAACAAAGTCTGTACAAAATTTTTTTTTCTTTACCCCGACCTTACCGCTAACGTCTACAAACCAAGAGTTGCGCAAGAGACTTGCGCAAGTAACTTGCCGAGTCTGAAAGGGGTCTTAATACTTTTATTATTATTATTTTATAATTTTGATTTTTTTTGAGAGCTGGTTCAGATAAACTAACGATAATTGTTATCAAAATTGGAGATGATAGTACATGTTTCCTGTTTCGCAGCTTATTAAAAAATGAAACGACCTGTTTCGCTCTCAAAAATTGGTATGGCGAAACATGTTGTTTCAATCATGTTTGGGGCGCGAAACAGGAATGGGAAAGCGCAACACGAATATTGCTGTTCGTGTGAACATGGTAAAAGACTATTTAATCAATCATGAAATTTAAGCTATTAACTGTGCCAAGAATTAATTCCCTTACTGTACATATGTATATACATTTGGTTAAGAGAGCTCATATTGTCTGCTCATACTGGTGCGTGTGTGCTTATGCTAATATATGTTTGAATTTTTCTTTAGTCATTTTAATTTTGTTAAAAAAGTTTTTTGTTTATGTTTTGTTATTTTATTTGTTTACTATTGCAAATGTATGTCATGAGCGTCATCATTTAATCATCAGTCCGTTTTGTACCTTTTCTTTATTACAGTTGTTTTTGGTTGTTATTTATGGCTCATTATCACTTGAACGAACGAACACAAGCCATCTAGAATCCAACAATCCCCCGCTACTTCTTCTCTTTATTTTTCTCATTCTTTTCCAAATAAAATCGCCAATTTGGGCATAAATCCCCTAATTTGATAACACTGCTTTCGATTGTTTACAAACAAACCAAAAAAAAACTTTGAAAGAAAAATAAAATAAAAAAATCATTATTGTTTTAATTTTATGTAAATTCATATATACATACATACATATGTATTTAAGTATAAGTATGTATGTACTATATTGTTTTTATATCACGAATATAAGAACTGATCGATTTTTTATCAATCCGGAGAAAGATAAAAATGCATGTACAATTTTCAATGAGAGAGTAAACACTGATGACACTGGTCAACAAAAACAATTTTTTGCATGTAACAAAACTTTTGTCTAGTTATGTTCAAGTGCCCTTTTTACAGTTGCATAAATTTCGGAGGAACGCAGGGCAACAACATCTTAATATGTGAAACGCGGGTTCGAAACTAATTTGGATTTAATTTTGTTTAAAAATACCCACATATAAGAAAAATTAAACAAAACAAGACTTGACAAAAAGAAACGCGGCTTTCAAAACAAATGTCATTTTGTCAGTTATGCCGCAATAATAGCTGCGTTCGTTTACCCCAAAATTTGTACAAATTTGTACTGGATTTTACTGAAATGCGTTCGCGCTCACATACATTTGTAAAGTTTTCATATTACTCACCTACTGGATTTTACTGAAAAAGTAAACGAACGCACATAATAATAGCATGTATTGCCAATTTTCTAGTGATGGCACTAAAATTATCGAAAGATGTAGAATAGAATACAATGAGGTAGGAACATCTTGTAAAGATTTTCTTCTAAATTTTGCTTCGCCAGCATTCGTGGTCCCTACTTGCCCTGATATCGTTTTTCTATGGTAGAAATGTCCTAGTGTAATCTTTCACCGTGTTCATCGCTGACAAAGCTTAAGTTATTATGAAAGAAGTCTAAATATGAATGTAGGAAATGTTTTTCCAACGACGTATAACATCTTAAATCCTTATGAGTAGGTAACAACTCCACGACAATACCTTTTTAGGCACTTGATTGGTGATTCCCAACTAAATTTAAAGTCACATTCATTGAGGACTATAAGGCTGATTTTTTCAAATAGCAATAACTCTTAAATTGGCATAGAGTGAAGTCTATAAACTTTTTTTGGAACCCTCGATAAATAGACTTTACTGCTTTATATTCTATACCTAATGCCTTGTGCGCACGGTGCTTTGGATTACTTCGCTCTCCGTTTTAATTACTTATTTGAATTACCATGTTCGCACGGCATATTCCTAATCGGTTTTGGCAGTTCTTCTTCTTCTTCTTCTTCGTTTTATTAATTTTGTTTATTGCTAAATTTAATTGTTTTTTTTTGCGGTAACTTGTATTAAGAATGAAAAGAAGAAGTAAGTAAAAACTATTATATCAAAGATATACATACATTTATTTATTTTCCCAGTAAATATAATATTTTGTTTGTTTTTTTAGAGCTTTGACAGCTGGTGATGTAAAAAACCGATAAAAATTAGAGATCACATTGATTTTACAGTAATCCACAGGGTAATAAAATTTTAATTACTTACGTACAAATGAGATAATCCGCTCTCAAAATTTTGTATGACGAATTATGTAATTTTGATCATAATTAGGCTGTGAATTACGAATGAGAGAGCAAATTCGAAAAAACGTTGTCGTGCGAACATGGTATAAGACAGTCATTGCGCCATAAGCATTACTACAAAATACTAGTGAAACGCATTTTAACTCTTCAACTCGATTGCGCTAGTAGCATACTTCTGTTTTTGATTGTAATAGATTACATCCCTTTAACCGAGAGGCCAAAAGTGTTGGCTGTAGTATTTACAAATTTAAGTCACGCACCAAATCATTTAAATCTTCCTGAAAAAGTAGATGTGGCTCATTAGATTAAAAGGCTTCTTTAAAGTCAGGATCGAATGATTCGTTTTCGGTTGCTTCCGACGTAGCGGACTGTAATAGCTTTTGTGTCAGTAAGACAAAAATACCAATCATAGGTTCCTTAAAAATTGCAAAAGGGATATGTAGATCAATATTTTTCGTCCATCCATTAGGAAGACCAACACATGTAATACAGCAGATGTGTGGAACTCACGATTTGACTTGTTCTCCGATGGCAAAGCCAAAATATTCTTTATATAACTTCAATGGCGTCAAATGTTTTCTTTGAGGTTTAAAAGTAATGACACCATAAATTTAACAAATGGATCATTTTTACACTTTTCAGACGTTGTTTGAAAATCACTTAGCTTGGAAAACAGAAAACACAAGTACTCTCTTCGAATAACACTATGCAACAAATGAGGAAAAAAATTTTTTCCTTGAATAACCACTTTGGTTTTTTGATCTGCTATAGTCACCTAACGTCAAAAATTATCATTATTTCAAATTCCATGGTAAGGTTTTTTTTTATTAAATGTTGTCTAACATTTGAGATTTTTGAAGTTGCGGTTTCATACCTCTTGTCATAACTTTGGAACGACGTACTCGATTTTGTTATGCAGTTCTAAAAAAAATTTTAAATCACACCAGATTTAAGTCTTTCTAATAAAATTTTTGGATTTAGACATTTGTTTTGGAGTTTTTGAGGCACAAGTGGAAAAATTTTTTATGTTTTTTTGTTTAATTATAAAATTTTTGAACTCAAAATATTCATAAAAAATTCAAATCAACAAATGCTTCTCAGTTTTGGTACTAAATCGTAATGTTGCATATTTTAGAAATAAAATAAATTTTATTTCATGAAAACCCATGGACAAATTCCTCTTTTATTCCCGATAAGCTGAAAGTACCTAGTTTTGAACTTTTTGTTCGCAAATTTGTGTAGAGCTAAAAATCACAAAGTTTTACCTCTTTGTTACACAATATTTTTTTTTAATCCTTTACCTTAATTATTTTTTCATAAAGCTGCATATAATAGAAATAAAATAAATGTTGATTCATGGAAATCCATTTATAAGTTCGTTTTTTTTCCCGATTAAATTAAAGTACCTAGTTTTGTCATTTTTTATTGCCAATTTGTGTCGAGTAACATGTTGCAGACATATAATAAACATGTTGCTCTGCACAAATTTGCGATAAAAAATGTAAAAAAATGAATTTCGATCGATACCGAATGCTGTAATTTTGCCCCTGATCAAAAGAAAATAAATATAGTGTTCGAATGACGTTAGGTAGGTAATTCAAAACTAGAAAATACTGTACTTGTTACAGAATTTTGTTGACCATTCTTAAAGGTACAGTGGGAAAGTTTTAAATAAGTTGGAAATTATATCCTTTTTAGGAAAACATTTTTTCAGTGCGCAAAATCCTTAAATCCAAATCCCACAAACTTAACACTCTAATTATAATACATAGTAATAATCTTAAAAAAAATGTGTACTTATGTATACATACATACATACATTCATATGTATTTATGTATGTGAATAATAGACCGACCCTTCCCGTAAAAAAATGTTGACGTCATTTGTAAAATAAACATATTGTTTTTTTTTTTGTTTTGTACTTAATTATGTAAGTGAGAAACATATTAAAGTTTTATTTAAAAAGGTCTTGAACATTAACAATTTAAGAATAATTTTTTTCCAAAATAGCAAATTTATGTTTTTTTATAATATTAAAATTTGTAGTTGAACTCCTCCGAAACGGCTTAACCAATTTTTATGAAATTTTGTATGTGTATTAGCTAGGTATAAGAATAGGTCATATAGTATATTTTATGTCCCGAGAGGGCGTAAAAGAGGGCAAGAGGGGTAAAAGCTCCCCCTCCCTATATCTTCTTAACTAATCAACCGGTTTTCTTAAAATTTGGCATGCAGACACTGTAACATCTGAAAGGGAATAGGGCGTGAGATATGGCCAAAGGGGTAAAATATCCCCTCCCTATATCTTCTTAACTAATCAACCGGTTTTTTGAAAATTTGGCAACATCTGAAAGAAAGAAATTATATGAAAAAGCAACGTTTGCCGGGTCTCTAGTGTTTTTATAAAATTTAAATTTTAATACAATCCTTTTCTTACATAAAGTAATCCATATACAAAACTAAACAAAGTGATCGAAAAAATATTGCAACTTTCGTTATCTATGGGATTCTAATAATCTATACTTTACAAAAATATATTAATTAATTTATAGAGTCCGACTAAATGTTTGGTGTCGGGGTTCGGCGAACACCAAACTTTGTAAAAAATCTTGTGAATTGGTGGTTACAAGTTTGCTAAATAAAAGGGTCATATTTATAGAAAGAACATGGCTCAGCACCATAATTCGAATTTATTTGACTGAGCCTTTAAGTTCTATTTCCATTTATGAATATAAAGGCAGTAGCCAAAAAGTACCCATTAGCACAACCGACGAGCGTCTCTAGTAAGTTGCTATTTAGTGCTACTGAACAACTTTATTCCGACCAAAGAAGCAATTTACGATGCATTAATAAAAAAATACTTTTCTGTTATTAGAATATTTAAATATTAAAGTTTAGTATTCGTAATTTCATCATCATGAATCATCAAAGATTAAAAAGGTTTTTAATACCATGAATTTGGAAATTTTTTTTTAAGTAAAAAAATCACCAAAGTTTAAATTGGGCTTAGCCTTAAAAATCGACCGAAGTCAAGGTTCAATCAGAAAAAGTGCGTTCGGTCGGACACTTCTAATTTGATTTAGTACCTGCTACAAATTTCGAAAACGTAACGGAAAACTGTAACCCATGTTCTGTAACTTTAGAGAGAACTTCTCGCATCGAAAATATGTGAAGAGCGAGAAAAAAATGTGTCTGTATGTGTTTGGATCCTTGGCAGGTATTCTGGAGCTGTAGCCCAAATCCACCCCTATATACAGTCCACACTCCACGAAACGTATCGGTGTTTCGTCCGGACCACTATAAGACGTAATCGACGTTTTTGCACTTTTTCTGTTAATTGGCGAGTAGTTTCCTTACGTGACAGCTATTACTCGCCAAAAAAGTTACAGACACAGTTAAGTGAGAAAAACAGCTGTTTGTTCCAATATATGGCATTTTGGTTTCATTTCACACATTTTAATCGAAAATTTTATCGGCGCGATAGTTACAGACCATGGGCACAGATTTATGAACTTTTCTCTCTGTTTCTGTTCTAGTCGTTTTCTATGTACATATATTACACTAAACGTCAGGTACGCAGCTCTGCTTGAATTTGAGTTAAGTTTGTAAGTTCATATGTATGTAGTATGTGTGTTTAAAATTCAGGTTTGTCCAACAATTTTAATGCAACTTTCCTTGAGCTGGTACGAAGCTGAAACGCAATACTAACGGAATTTTTGACATTTGTCATCTATTTTAGGGGTGATTAAGTAAAAATATGTACAGAAGTGTAGACTTTTTTCCAATGACTCAAAAAAACATTTAATGTTCTGCAAATTATCCAGTCACGCAAGTTTTGAAATTTGTTTGTTTTTTTTTTTGTGCGCAAAAAAGAAAATATTTTTTAAACTATTTTAAAACAGATATGAACTAGAAAGAAATTTTTGCTGCGGCCATGTTCTAGAAATCAAAACCAAGTGGAATTAAAATCAAAAGTGATTTTTAGTTCAATTATTTTAAAAAACGACACAAAGTGGTTTTCTCTATGTTTCAAAATTCAAAACCAAGTTCAAATCGAATGTGATTATCAATTATTTTAAGAATAACAATCAATAGTTTTTCCTGGATTTAAGAATATTTATGGTAATGATAATTGGTATTCAAAGTACGAATTACATACATATTTACATATATAAAAAGGAATACTTTTGTGAACTTCGGTAGCAAGGACGTTTTCAAAATTTGTTCGGCTTTAATTTCATCGAATTTGATTTCCAAAACATTACCGATAATTTGGATTTAAAAGTTTATTTGTTAAACTGATGAGAAAAATATTGTCAAGGCCGATTTTGTATCTCTTTTTAATAAATTAATACCTACAATGATTTATTTATTTTATACTCAGTTTACATTACAATGACATTTAGTACTTAAGAGATTTCGAGCAAACTCTATGTTTGACTAGATTTGAGGAGCTTTTAAATGAAAAGATTTTGGTCTAATGTAAATGGGCTACGAGCAATTAAGAATCCTTATTATTTGTTTTTTTTTTTTTTTTGACACAATCAGTGGTGGTTGTTAACAAAAAATTTCTCCACAATAATCAGTTCTTTTTCATGTAGAATTAAATGCGAAACTTAAAACTGAAAAGTCAGGTAGAAATAAGTACCATGCTTTAGCAGAAGCACAAATCTAAGTTAGGTAAAGTTTTTGACTTCGTATTTAAATAAATACTATTTAAATACGAAGCTTTAATTTCTATTTATAATAAAATTTAGTTTTCCAGTGCTCTTTTAATGACACTTAAATAATACTTAAATAGCCAACGTTACTTATTTAAATTCTATTTAAGCATTGTAAAATTACTAGAAGATGGCGGCACTACGTCGTCTATTATATTATTGATCAATCCATGGTGGATTTCCCTAATGTCAAAATTATTTGTTTATTCTTAGATAATGTCAAAATGTTGAATTGAATTATAACTTAAAAAAAAATTACGTATTGTATTTTAAAAGTGCGTTTGTAGTTGTCGCAAAGAACAACTTGTGTGGTGAAAATCCATATTTTTGACTAAATGGAATGGAATGGAATAGATAAGGTGTAGAGGTCATCACAACAATACAAGAGCAACAGGAAAAGCACATAGATAAATAAAAATGGACTTTAATTAAAAAATTTGTAATACTAATTAAAAAATTAAATAAATTTGCACCAGTTTACAAATTAATAGTATCAATTAAATATTTTTTAATGTAAGCAACACTTTCTGCAGTAATGTTGTTGATATAAGTAAACTTTAATTCACTTGATAACATTTTTAATAAAAACTGGTTTTAATTTTGATTGATTGTTTTATTGAAAAAAAGGCTAGAATTTTTTCTGTGCATGATTTCAGCTGTTTTATGTTATTTTTGTTAGATAGAACTGATAATAAAGCTTTTATTGACCAATTGTCGCTTTAAAGAAATATTACTAGGGCTCTTTGCCACCTTCAATTTCTAGCAGATAATGCTGATCGTTAAAACTATATCCATATGCTGAAAGGATAGCAAATCAGTTGCAATGTGTTGTTTTACACTGTAAGTCCCGATGAAGATGCGAACTATGCACAAAAGTTCTTTGTGTAGAGCGAAATTGGTTTGTTCAATTTCATAGCTAAGACGCCCATTGTCCCCATGTGGGGACACCCATTTTTCTCAAAACCTAGCAAAAAATTTAAACTTTTTTCAATGAATTCCTTTTATTAATTCCACACTTAAGAAATAAATAACAATAAAAATAAGTTTTTACTAGCAGTTGCTTCTTGGGCGTTAATGGGTTAAATAAGGCTAGTCAAGCATCACTTAAGACGGCGATAAACTATCCTATTCACTCGTACGATTTGTCAAAAAAATCGTGTGTTCTCATTAAGTAGTTGGGCTTAAAAATGAATGGAGTTTTTAATATACATATGTATGTATGTATATTGACCGCCATCCAGTATCGCGATATTTAATAAACGTTTATCAAGTAGTTTTGATGGATTCGTATCGGAAAATAGTCTAATTTAATGTGTTTTATTAATGAATTAAAATGGTTCGCCATCCAAACATAACAATATATATTGATCGTGTAGCAATGCCCGAACAGTTCATAAATACAACTTAAGCTAGATTTACACGATTGAAATTTTCTTCAAAATTGCTCTTCAAAATGCTTCAAACTCGTGTAAACAGCAAAATTTTGAAGAAATTTTTCTGTTTACACGAGTTTGAAGCATTTTGAAGAGCAAATTTCTTCAAAATTTTGCTGTTTACACGAGTTTGAAGCATTTTGAAGAGCAATTTTGAAGAAAATTTCAATCGTGTAAATCTAGCTTTACATTCAAGTAAAAATTTACTAAATTATTACTTACTGCCCTGCCCGTTCAACAATTTCGAACGTTAACGTTCGCATAGAAAATTTGTACGAAAAACACTCAGTTTTACAAATATTTTCTATATAAAATTCTATGCGAACGTTAACGTTCAAAATTGTTGAACAGGCAGTTATTTAAATACAAAGTCAAAAAATCTATTATTTAATTTTGTAAAATTCTGATTAAGGAAAACTTCCAAAAAAAAACTAAAATCTGCTTTAAATAATCTAAAATTGGTTAAAAATTATAATAGTCAATCTACAAAATTTAGCAGCAAATATGCTAAATTGGCAATACTGACGGTTAATGAGTTATTAATTAGTAGAAAACTTTGAAGAGACAATTAATACAAAACCAGTGTTGCTAGACTTTTTTTTAACTCCATCGCCAAGCCGGATGTTAAAAATCCCTAAAAGTCATTTTGTTCAGTTTTTGATAAATTTTTTTTTAGGTTTTTTTTAAAAAAAATTTAATTTTGTTTACAAGAAAATAGCTTGTATAATATTTAAGTCAAAAATCGACAAAAACTGAGAGAGAAAAAAACAAAAAAGCCGCCAAATTTAGTTTAGTTCTTGTTATGTTTGTTTTATTTAGTTCCTTAATTATTAGAAACTTTGCATACTAATTATAATTAAGAAAAATACACATATACACATTTATATTCATTTCTGTCTATTCAAAAACTAAAATATTTTTATAAAATTTCAAAAATAACTTTAGATAAAAAATTTCTCCACTCAAAGTTAAGTTATTTACAAAATAACCCCGTTAATGTTTTTTATTTGGAAAATATTTGAACCAATCATTAAAAAAAACTAGCCCATGTTTTGTCACTCATATACATTTATTCCCGATTAAAATACAGGGTAAGTGTAAAAGTAATCAGCCAATACGTTGCTAGTGGTTCTGCTAGTGAAATTTGTTTAATTAATTCATTAGAATTTATTCCATCAAGTTGAGAAAATGATATCTGCCAAGTGACCGCCGCCAGAGTTGGTAACTATACGGGCTCGGTATAAGGCATTTTCCATCACTGTTGCCAGAATTTTGGGCGACAGGTTCTTGCATTCATGGCTAATATTCTTCTTAAGGGCTTTAAGAGTCTGAGGCGTGTTAACGTTAACCCGCGACTTCAAAAGCCCCATTAAAAGAATTCTGAAGCGGCCAAATCGAGTGATCTTACCGGCCAGTGCAAATCACCAAAATGAGAAATTGACACTAGTCCTTATACCCAACTTAAACTACGAGAACGTATACCCAAGTACAGGTGTCGCCAGTCAATTTTTCCGGGTTTCTTTATATTTTCGAAGAAAAATAATTTTTTTTTAATGGGATTTTGTAGCTGAATATATTTACGAACATTTTAATTTGTCATAAGATTACAATGTGATCGGGATAAGATCAACACCCTATTTTGCCAACATCCAAAAAAGTCAACACTTTGTTTTTGACATTGTGTACTCTTAAATGTCAACCAAACGACAATAGCGAGAACAAATTTTAAATAATTAATATTATAATAAATTATTATTATAATATTAATAATATTATTATAATATAAAAATGAAGACATAAATTTACATTACCAACGCAAAAACATTCTTTGGCTATGTACCTAGTCAATTCAGAAATTTGAATTAAAATTACACAAAGTACACCTGTACTTGGGTATAAGTTCTTGGGGGTCTCGAATTTGTGGTCTCATAGCCCCTCAATGTCTTGATCTAAGACAGTAGTTGAGGTACCAATCGTCGGAGATTTGTACTATCTTCCAAAATCCAAAATTTTATCAAAACTTCTTAAGCGGTTTAGGAGGTACACTACTAGGAGATATATATATTGGCCAAACCTGTATCTGGGCGTACTTGCTTCCGAATAACGGTTGTGGCTCGAGCAGTGTGCAGAGTAAACCGATTCATGGCTTGTCGATTTGTATTATGCGTTTATTAATTTTACAAACGACAAAACCGAATTGACATTTGCGCCATTTGCAAAAGCTATAGCGTTTAGGGTGATTACTTTTGCCCCACCTTGTACATTTTGCATTGCTATTCATTTAAATTGCAAATAGAAAAGTTTTCAAAAAACGAAGATAACAGATATAAATTTGAAATAAAATAAATAAGCAAGAAAATGATTTACTTGTTTTTATAAAATTTTAGATATCTGTGTCATTTTGACAAAACACCTTAAGTCGATATAAGATAGCAAGGCAGTTAAAAAATAATAAAATAAACCAAAATTCAAAAAAGATTTCGTTATAATACAAACATTTTTTTTAATGAAAATTCGTATGACTAAAATTTTTTTCAAATTTGTTAAAATTGTTTTGTCAAAATGCCACAGATATAAAAGACAAAATCTCTTTCAATAATGCGTTTTCATTCTCGCCCACGTAAACGCCAACCATATTATTAAATATGGCCAAGTCGTTAAACGCAAATTTCCATCGCCAAATGGGTTAGAAAATCGCCACGTTTGGCGAAAACTTGCAATATCTGACAGCCCTGTTCCAAACACATAGAAGAAAACGACTACAAAAAATTACTCTTTCTCTTTCTTTCTCTTCTATAGTGATTATTTTTCTATTTATTGCTCAAATAAATATCTAAGTGTGTATTTAGGTTTTTCGAGTTTCTGTTTTGGTCTTTAAATTTCTTATTGTATTACGTATAGCCATCCATACGTATACAAAAGAACAGAAAAATAGAAACAACAAAAAAAGATACAAGCAAAAAGAGGAAGGTTTATTGTATCTTAGCGATACATTCGAAACCATTCATTCCCCTTGACATTCATAAACAAAACTTACAAAAGAACACAACTCTCGCAAAAACAACAATCTGAATTAATAAAAGTAAATAAATAGACAAAAAAATCTACAGTGGAAAAAAGGAATAAATTAAGTTTTCTTAAAAGAAAAATTGTGTTAAAATTATCAATAAAGCAAAAGTAAGAATTTTTCTTTATAAATCTGCCGATTAACAAAATTTTATTAGGTATAATTAAAAAAAGTTTGTTATAAAATACACAGTCAAATTTTAAAGAAATTGTTTACAGTGCGCAAAATTTTAAAAAATTTTTTCGGTTATGCCTAGAGGTATTGTGTATCTTTAGGATACAATTAAAAGTATTTTTGTTGCTTTAAAAGTGTTTTTTATCCGAATTTAATCTTTTTTTAACTGCTTCTTTTAAACAAACGAAAAAATTTAAAAAAAAACAATAGTAACATAAAAAATAATATTTGTACCTTTTCTGTTATTTTGTGGTTTGTTTTCTTTTGTTTGTAATCTAAACAAAAACTTTTTTTATATTTTTTTCAAATAACAGGAAAAAAATTGTTTATTTTTTGTGTATTTGTTTTGGTATGTTTTAACTCTCATCTCGGCAGCGAAAAACCCAACATCCACCACCACCAACCAGCCAGCCATTCCACCATCATTATTTTATGAGTGTAAAATACTCACTCACATTAAATACAAATTTCAGTATTTTTTTACCCAAATCCATTTTTTTCAATTCGTTTGTTTGTGTTTTTTGTTGTTGTGTTGTAATTTTTCTACACACATACATCCATACAAAAAAAAGTATTCTATTATGTACATACATTTTGGGGGACTTTAACATTTAAAATAAGCTTCTGTTAAATTTAGTTGGCAATCAAGTGTCGACTTTGCAATATCGCTTGTGATATTTCCAGCTCTCCTTCTTAAACGCTCTCAGTGTAGTTTTGTGATAATTCCTTGAAATCGTACAAAAGAACGCAAAAAGTTTATAAAAAAAAATCCAAACGATTTTTTTACTACGATTTTGAAACCCATCAGAAAAATTCAAAAAAAAAAAATTACTTCACAGTTTAAGTGATTTTAAAGAGTGTGAAAAAAATATAACAAGAATTGAAGAAGGTGGGTTTAAGAAAAAATAAGGTGTTAAAAGGATAGATACAAAAAAGGACTTTTTACAAAAAAAAAAAAAAAAAAAAAAAAAAAAAAAATAAGGAAGCGATTATTTTAAAGAACGAGTCAAAAAATAAGGATAAAATTTAAAAAAAGTGACAAGGAAATTGATGCCAAAATCTTGATATTAAAAATTAAAAAAAAACTTTCCATTATAATAACATTACCTTCGCTTTTGTTTTCCAATATGAAAATTATATATAAATCAAAAAAAATTTATTTCAAATTTAAAAAAAACAGTAGTCTAATTCTGGCAGTCGTGATCGATTCGAAAGCAATTTTATTGCTAATTCTTTCAGTCAATACTTGAAGTATCAAAATTATTTTTTCAGTTTTGTGAAAACTCAAATCAATGCTTTTAAACACTGAACAAATAATTTCGATTCGATTTAAGAATCGACTGAAATAATTAGAAATAAAATTGTTTTCGAATAGAAAAGGTATTCGATTAATGCTGCCAGAATTAACCCCCTGGGTGTTGAGAATGACGGGTGCTATTATTGCCATTTCGAAACTTTTCGGGTATTTTATGGGGCTTTTTTGGTCTCGTTACCCTTTAAAATTTTCCGAATACCCATTTTTTTTTCCTATATTGTGGCGCTTTTAGTTCTTTATGTAACAACCATGTAATTTTGGTTAAATGCATTTTAAGTGCTTTTTTTTAAACAAAATATCTCGTACTGCAACTAAGAGGTAAACTTCCTTTAAATTTTAATTTGTTGCAAAAAATATCGCTATTTAGTGTGGATAATATTAAAAAACAAACGAAGCAGATATTGTAAATTTCATTGATGATTCGTCTCTAATAAATAAAATAGAAATATCCCTAAAGAATCTAACATTGCAAAAAAAAAAAAAAAAGGAAAGAACTGAGGAATTTTGGATTGAGGTGTACAATTTTAAAAATTTTTTTGGTGAAAATCCTTTTTAATCTTAACCAATTAAAAAACAAGAAAAAGTTGTTGTTGCAATTACAAATCAAAGAATTGAGTGTATGATAAATATCGTTTTGTGGCGCGATAATGACGATTATAAGACACCCAATAAGAAATGAAGACATGAACTTTTTTTGGGAAGTTACCACATGAAGCAATACATTTTTCACACAGAAAGCGCTTAATTCAGCGCATATAAAACTTGTTGAATGTAACGATCAGCTTAACATACTGCATTTTTTGTTATTACTGTTATTCTTAAATATGCTCCCTACAAACCTGCTTCGTAGTCAAGAAATGTCGCAGCTCTTCAAATTTTATATATTTTTGTTACGAGAAAAATATTGAAGGAACAAGACCATTATAGTATGAAAGCTTTATAAATTGTTATTTGACTTAGAATACTCATTTGAATTAATATGAAAATTTATATAATAAATATTACTGATCATTTGAAATAAATTCCCAGATTCTATTAGTTACATATACATTTATTTTTAATTTGTAAAGAATTCGTTTACTTACCTTACTGCATCTCTGTATGTCTTATTGCGTAGCGTATAAATGTGCGCTTACTTTATAAAATTTACTATTAGTGCTTCGCAAAACAAGAAATTTTTTTATTGGAAAGGAATTTTACAACATGAAATGCATTTTTTTCTCGACTGACCATGGGATTAATTTCGGATTGAATATACATACATGCTTCGAGAATTTCCGCCACTGCGACGGCTGGCAATCTATAGTCAAACATCAATCTTTTTTAACCAAGTTTCTCGTACCTTATTTCGAAGCTGACTCATGCCGTTCTCAAGATATACAGAAATCTACGCCACCGCCAGTTTTCCAATCCCGCCCACATTTGGTGGATGTTGTGCATTGATAACTTGTAGCAAAATTGGAAACTTTGGCAGGATTTATGGGTAAATTTAGAGGCAGTCGTGGATTTTTCTTATATATCAGCCATTTGTGGATCAATCAGGTCGAATTTCAATAGCACAATTTAAATAAATATGCAATTGCATGTTTTCCGTTTTAGAGGTTTTTATGAATTTTGGCATCGATTTGTTAGTGCATATTTTTGCATATTTTACCGTTTGCAGCATTTTTTTTTGCATAACTTAGTTAAAAGAGCCTTTTTGCACCATTTTTTTAGTTTATAGCGCATATTTAGCCTTTTTGAGGCATATTTTAATACATGTTCAATTTGTTCAAATTTCCAAAAAAAAATGTTGGGCGAAATTTTGACTTTTCTGTTTTAAATTTCGGTCTGTATACCCAACGTGTTGCTTCAATTTCGCCATCTGAATTAAATTAAAGATAAGTGTTATTTTTAACTTTAAAATTTAATATATATCGTCACCTCAAATGCGTAACAACACTTTTTATTTTTTTTAACAGAAGAAGCGAAAAACTACAAAATTAATAACAACAAGGTGAACTTGGGGTTTAAATTTCTTTAATAAAATCGCCATTTTTGTTCGCAGGGATCTAAAATTTTTGGTGAACATGAAGTTTAATAAAACGAACAAAAATCAATCAAAAACTCTTTTTCGATATTTTTGCATTTTAGGTGACGATATTTATAATCAGAAAGCAATTATGTACGTTTTTGGTGATATGTGTATAGAAATCTGGACCAATCTTTTAGTATACCAATCGACTCAGAATCACTTTTTAAAGTGATCTTACGATGTCCATCCGTCCGTCTGGCTGGTTGTCTGTCTATGTTAACCTTGTGGGCAAAGTACAAGTTGCAGTCTTGTAGATAATTTGATTTGGTAAATACATTTTAAATAAATGACGAAGTCTATGTAAATGGTGAGAAGCGGTCTATAATTTTTTATATTCCCCGTAAAAACTTCTTTAAAATTAGACTTTGTTTCCGTAAACCATCTAATTTTGTTGGTATTTAGATAAAACTCGGCCCAAAAATTTACTGCAAATTAAATTATTTTCGAATCGGTTCACACTAGCCTTAAGCTCCCATCTATAAATAGCTTTAACTTTCTTTTAAATGGAACTGTTATTAATTTTTTAAAATTTTTTGGGGCATATTTTGAACAATTTACAGGGCATATTTTCAAGTTTTTACTGCATATTTAATGCGCATAAAAAGCACAGACACAGAAAGACCGATATAGTTTAATAAACTTCGCAGCTAATAGGGATCCAGAAAATATATACATATGTACTTCATATTGTCTAAGATCAATACTGCAGAAATTACAACGAAATAACAAACTTTTATGTCACGATTTCTTACCTAAGTTTGTAGAAATGTGCGCAATATCATGATTTATGTATATTGTGTAAAAAAATTCTTTCTGAATCGTTGTTAATTTACCGCTTCTGATAATATTGTGCCGTTGTTTTACTTGTTGTTATGCGTTTTTTGTTTAATGTATAACAATAGCACATCTCAGTTTTACAAGTGCCTTCAAAAGGTTAGGATCGTAAGTTTTTGAGAATAAACGACATATTTTATATAGAAACGAAATTTTTGATACTTTATTATTTTTGATCAAAAACTTTACACGAATGTACTGAAAAATAATATTTTTTTATTATAACATTATTGACGTAAATGAGCGGTACGTATAAATAAAAATTTCTAGAATTTTCAAAAAAAAAAAAAAAAATTTAAAAATTCGAGTTTTATTAAAAAAAAGATCTCGAAATAATATTTTATTTTCAAATAAATTAAGACACCTAATGGTTAATTTTAATTAAATTATTTTAGAACAGAACCTTAAAAATTAATTAATTATAAGTAAAAACAAAGACTTAGTTTATTTGTCGAGTCGAGTGCAACTTCCCGTTCAATTATCAATACTTTTTAATTCATTTCATCTTGTAAAAATCCATTCTTCATTAAAATAATTTAATGAGAATAAAATTTAATAAGCTTGTGCCTGACTTGAACAAAAAATTAAATTTGGCTTACGTTTAAATCTGCAGAAAATTGATTTTTCTTACTTTTCTACTGTACGGTTACATTACTGGGGCATAACTCTACCTAACTAGTAATGGTTAATAAGTAACATGTGGCAGCACTACTATAAATCTTATCAAATTCATATGGTCTGTAATGGTAGTTTAAACGCCCAATTTTTTACGTTTAAAGATGGTTTATATGTTATATGATTTATAGATTTGTTGGGTTAAACACATTTTAAACCAAAAAGAGAGTTTAACTTGCTCTGATTTTTTAGCCCTAACAGCCGTACCTAAACAAGAGCGGAAAGCGTTTTCTAGCTGTCAAAAATTCTCATGCCCATACAATTTGTATGAAGCATCCCTAAATAGCGCGGCGTCAACGCTTTGCAATTGGAAAATACGATTTTGACAGCGCGTTTAATAGTGCAGTTGTCCGCTATTGTTAATAAATATATTATTGTGTGGGTTCTATTAAACAAGAAAGTTCCCAGCGGGAAAACTCAGAAGACCTTCTTACTTCAGGCCTTTTTAAAGGCCTGCTTAAAAGATTTTTTGATTCAATTACTATTCTTATCTAACTGCTAAAGAAGGCCTCATAGAAGGCCTCGGCTCTTTCGTATAAAAGATAAGATACACCTTCCACACTCGCTTCTATGAGAAGGGAGTAGAAAAGGAGTAACATTTTTTGTATTGTTTTTTTTGCACAAGCAAAATCAATTTTTTTTAGTCCCGTTACCCTTCTTATGTACCTGCTAAAGAAGCGAGAGCGGAAGGCCTTCTCCGCAATGACACCGTGTGTAAAAAAGATATGAGTATGGAATGGAGAAAGAAGGCCTTGTACATCCAAAAGAAGGGGTACAGAGGCCTTCTAGAAAGCCTTCCTACTCCTTATTTTTCCCGCTGGGTTAACACTACTGTTTGTGACACAACGTTGACGCCTTTGTTTGGGTATGGCATATCAGCGGAAAAGCTAAGCGGAAGAAAACGTTCCGCCGTCCGCTCTTATTTAGGTACGGCTGTAAGAAATCTGTTTACTTTGTTTCTTCTCAAGTCGTTACTCTATATAAAAACGTCGTATTTTGTTTAACCATTTTTTTTTATTAAAAAATTTTCTATTACCCAACCTGTTTGTTTACAAAGTCTCTACCCTACACACCTACCCATTACTCTACACAGAATTATTAGTAATTGCGTACAGTCAGTGTTGCCATTGAAAAATTTCTCATTCAACCAAAATTGTGTATAAAATACTTTGAATATCAAAATACTTTGAAATCGACTCTTTTTCGATATTTATAAAAAATTTATTGATATATGGTTTTAATATAAAATATTTATTTTTAAAATAAGTAATTTAAAAAAATTATTTTTTGTTAAAAATGTTTTTAAATTATATACATAGCTTACAAAAGTAAAAAGGTAACGAAAACAAACAACACTTTAAAAGGAGTAATCCTTTCACACTTATAGTCACATCAAGATTTCTTTTGATTAAGCGGTTCCAAATAAAATTTCAATATGATTTGTTTAACTTCTTAAACTTCTTTCGAATTAAGATGTTTTTAATGGACATCTCAGCATTTTGCCAATAAAAATATTTAAAACATCAATATGATAATTTATATTATTCAAGCCGACTTCAGTATCACAGTATGTGCATTTAAACTTAAAAAAAAAAAATTACTCAATATAAGTTAAAAACTGGACTTTAAACTTGAATTCAATTATGGCAAACGAAAGCAGTCTGACTGAAATTCTTTATTTAAGTTATGTACATATAATAGGAAGTTAAGGACTGCATAAATTTATTTCAAATCAAACACACAGCAAAAATCCGCTGTGGGTACAAAATATTTGTGCCCACCAAACAATTTTCGGAGCGCTCCTAAATATGACTCTTAAAAGATTCCTTTTCTTGAGGGTTTTATGATTACCCTCCTAATTTATGAGCAATTCTGATTGATTTCGGAGCCTGTAGAATTCGGGACTCCGAAAAGATTCATTTTAATGAGCAATTTAGGAGCACACTCCTAGAAAACTCTTATTTATGAGCGTTTTCTGAGGGCCAACGGTAGTTTGTTTTCTTTTTCTTGATAATTTCAGTATTTTGCGTTTGTCTGTCATTATTATGATCATTTTGCGCTGTTCGGTTGTGGTTTTGATAAATTGTGCAAAAAGCCTTTGCAGCCTTTGTAAAAAGAAAATTAGGTGGTTTTGTCCGTTGAAATTTGTTTAAAATGATTATTTCCATGCACAAAACATATATTAATAAAACTTTTCCCTTAAAAGCTAACAAGCATAAATTTACAAATAAAATGAATACCCTAATTTCAAGAAAAAGAAACACTCCTATATCACTCTTTTTTGGCTCCGAAATCCCTCTTTTATGACTCTTTTAAGAGGTTTTTATGGTTGATTTGTGAGCAAAAAGGCTCACAATTTTCCATACAAATCGTTAAATTTAGGAGTCCTAAAACTATCATATTCAGTACAAAATTTTTTGACGGTTTCATAGGAAAACACGCTCATATCTGAGGGTTTTAGGAGCTTTTTTCTGAGCGTTTTGCTCATAAAAGGGAGTCCTAAAAGACTCTTTTAGGACTCATATTGTTTGCTGGGTGTTCACCACAATGACAAACGCAATGCGTTTCTGTTTGCTGCACAATTTAAATAGTATTGTGAGTGCTCATAAGCGTGTAAGCTAAGAAAGACTTAAGCTTCGTACAGACGGTGGTCAGATCTTACAATGTTGTCATTAAAATTGACTAAAAATGTCTTGCAACTGTGTGAACATTGTACGCTATTTTTCTTTGGCAGATGTGTTAAATTAATGCATCTGACAATGACACTATTGTCCGGAAAATTACAACATTGTGAGATCTGACCATCGTCTGTACGAAGCTTTAAGACTTTATAAAATTTAGTCGGTATAGAACAACAATGGCAATGCTGCTTTCAACCACAAAAAACGGTGTTGCCAGAAAGTAGATATGTTCTACAGAAATTCAAATAAATCCCACATACTATTTTTAAAGCAACCCATACACGTTTCAATTCAATCGTAATTTGATTATTTTGACAGTTTTCGAGTTGGTTAAAGAAAAATCAAAAGATTTAGATTTTTTCAAGTTGACTACTAAGTCTTTCAATTTAATTGTACTGTGTGTGCTTAATGTTTGTAGTTTTCTTTTGCAAAAAAAGTTAAGTATGTATTTTAAAAATTGTCTTTTATTTCATTAAATTTTAAAATTACATTTTTTTAAAATCTTTTAATTTAGTTTATGTAGTGTGTGGCCAAGCATCATTTCAGTTGAAAGACTCAGTTGACAATTGAATTCAAACGTGTATAGGGCGCATAAGACTTTTTTTAGTTACTATAGCAACAGAAAAAGAACAATGTTGTTTTTTTTTATTGTTATACCTACTTGTTGCTGTATCGCCAGCAACGGATTTATGAATTTGCCTTGCCCTGAAACATTTTCAGGACTTTTCTTCACTTCTTTTCACTCGCTCTCTTTCTTTAATCGCATTGTAGGTAATTGTTTTTGTTAAATAAATAAATACCTAGTTTACTGTCAAGGCGAATTCATGAATGAATTCGTCTTGTTTTGTCAACTATGGTAATTCATTTATCGACAACTACAAACACAAACATAAATATAGAAAATATTTTTAAGGTTATGTAATTTTTTGTTTATTTAAGTTCATTAAACAAAATTGAAAATTATAATTTTGTTGCAATATAAGACTACCTATGCCTATAAAGAATTTATTTTTATTAACAATTTACATACCGTTGGCTTTATGAAAAAGGCCCTTACTCACATAATTTCAATTGTACAGGAGAAGGTAGAAACATAATAAAACTGTGTTTATCGTAGTTAGGCTTGCCAGATATGAAATCCATAAAAACTACATCGTGAAAAAAACGGCAGTACATTAATGTAAAAAGAAGTACAATTTTTTTTTATTTTATTAACTTAAAATTCAGTACATCAATAACAATTTTGAGTTCTTTTATTCCTGTTTCAATATAAATTCCTAAGCGAAAATTTTAAATTTATTTTGAAAAACAGGCAGTTAATGTAACTATAAACAAAAAATATAAAATTCAATGCATAGCAAAGAGCACAAAATAAGAAATCTTTTTTTTTAATGTAAGACCCCTTATTCATAAAAAATAAAACAGGTTTATAAGAGGTTTATGAAACGAATTTACTATGAAAATTTGTTAAATAAACCTTTTAAAAACCTGTTTTATTTTTAACGAATAAGGCCATAAGTATTTAATATACTTATGCAGTGACATCTTTAAATTTGTCAGATGTTTCAAATTAAATGTTTAAAACAAAAACGCTTTGTTTATTTTTATAAAAATATTAATATTAATTTTCAATTTAATGTTACGTGTTTGTTAAACAATTTAATTATTCTAATTTTACAATTTAATAATTCTAATTTAAGAATTAAATTAATGTAAATTTAAAAAATTACAAATATTTATCACTTTTTTTGTTCTTCGTTAACAATGCCATTTTTTATTTATTTAAAATAAGTTTTTATTATTAATTCATTTCGCTCTTTTCTCCAAAAAGAAAATTTTTTTCAGTTGTTTGAATGAGGAAGTGAAAATACAAATAAAAAATACGAAACAGTTTTGGGACAACAAGTAAGCTTTTACGGCTCGATGGTTTTTTTTAATCTTTGAACTGCAGGCGACATTGAGTGGTACATGACGCAGCATTTCAAACCATTTCAAATCGCAAAACTTAAACATTTCTTTCAGGTTTGCAGTGTTTTTAGTTCGAAAATTTGTCGAAATTTGGTTTTTTGCACTTTTAATACAATATGCACAAAACATGTTTTATTTTGTGCAAAAAAAGTACAAAATGAAGTACAAAAGCTAAAAAAAAGTACAATTGCGTACTTCTTTAATGGTTATGCAGTAAGCAGTACAAATGGTAAAAAAAAGTACGCGTACTTCTGAAAACAGTACGTCTGGCAAGCCTAATCGTAGTGTTAAATTGTTTTTAAAACCGTTATTTTTTATACCTACTATGTATTGCATTAAATTTTTCTGACGAGGTGTATTTGTGTGAAATAATTTGGAATCACTAAAAAACCTAATTTAAAAAAAAGTCGAGTTAGGGTCTTTCTACATGAGACTAATGATATACTTACATACTTACAAATATAGGTATAGTAGGTACCTATATAACATGCAAATAAGTATGTATGTATATAAATTTGTACATATGGATATTTACATAATACACAGATTAATGTGTGTGTGCAAACATTTTTATGATTACGTCAATATTGACCTTGAATAAAGAACCATTTAGAAATAAGGAAAAGCATCATTTCGTTTTGTACAGTGTATGTTTGTAGGTATATTTCTATACATATGGATGTGTATTGCATATGTTCATGTGTGTATGTATATATAGTAACACATATGTAAAGTATAATTTTTACAAATTCAGGTAACAACTAAATTGTTCTTATTTTCTTTCAAAAATTTATCAAGAAATGTTTTTATAAGAATTTTGTTTTGTGTTTTCTTTAACTTCAACGTTGCGCAGCGAAAAAAAAACAATAAGAAATAAATATATCTACATATACACATGTACATATGTACATATGTTTGTTATTTTAAGTGTCTAATTGTTGTATACAAAATTCCTTTCGGCTAAGTCCAATTTCATTGTTTAAACAAAAAAAAAAAAAAAAAAAAATATTATGAAACAATCAAAATGCTTAGAAAAATTTTATTTTATAAAAATTCAATTCAAAAAATTCAAAAGATAGCCTCGGTAAGAAAAAAGCGAATTCAATTCGACCGAAATTTGTACTCATTAATAAACATCACTTGACGAAGCACACCTTGTGAATACCTCAATTCTTTAAAAAAAAACGTTTTTAATAAACTGAAATACAATTAAGTTAATAGAAATATGAACTAGTATATAATTTGCTGTTGTGAACGATTAAAGTAATATCTGATGAAACCAAAAACGAACAAAAATCATAATCCTTCTGTATTTGTCAATTATGACAGACATGCGCAATTACAAATGAGTTTTACATCTGGGCAATTCCAGCGATGTCTTTTTTTGTAACGTAATGCCAGAAGTAATTTAAATTGTTTCTCAAAAAATTTTATATGTATAGTTTACTTTTTATACCCACACCACAATAGTGGAGAGGGTATTATGCATATTTGCTGATGTGTGTAACGCCTTAAAATATTGGTCCTATACCGATCGACTCAGAATCACTTTCTGAGTCGAACTAGCGATGTCCGTCCGGCTGACTGGCTGGCTTGCTGGCTGTCCATGTAACCTTGTGCGCAAAGTGCGCAATTTTGGAGATAATTTGATAAAATTTGGGACATAGGTTATAACTGGCACAAGGACCAAGCCTATTGAAAATGGGCCGAATCGTAGGACCACGAGGGAAGATAGGGGGAAATTTCTTCCTCTCAGAAGCTATCAAACCGTATTTAATGAAATTTAAAACATAGATAGAACTATATCTATATGGACACAAAAGGTATGCATTTTTTTAAAAATAGGACCACGCAATTTATGCCTCTCAAACCGATTTTAATGAAATTTAAAACATAGATAGATCCATATCTATATGGACACATAAGCTATACAGTTATTAAAAAATAGGACCACAAGAGGAGGTAGGGGGCAAATTCTGTCTCTCAAAAGCTTTCAACCCGATTTTAATGAAGTTTATAAAAATAGATAAATCCATATTCATATGAACATATTAGCATTATGTGTTTTTAAATACTATGGTGTAGGGTATCATATGGTCGGGCTTGACCGACTATACTTTCTTACTTGTTATTGTTGTAGTATGTCACCACCGTTTACATAAATTCGCCTTGGGCTTGATGTTGTATAATTTTACCATATATTTACTCGTTTTTAACCTCATTTTTTTAACGCTTTCGTCTGGTGGAGAACGATATAGATATAACTCGATTTGACTCGATTCAGACGGATTAATGGCAGAGTACCAATCGAAACTCAGATTTATTTCGCGTGGAGACTAAAAAATGTACTCTAGTCAATGAGGGTTATGACTGAAGTTTAAACGCCGTTTATTTGGAACTCTTCGGTTTTTTAGAATATCATAGACTTATTTCGTAGTTTTGAAAACAAAATAATTTTCTTATAAAACTTTGTCATAAAAGAAAACTTAATAGGGAATATTATAAAGGAACAATATAGGTAGTTGGAAAATGTTTGAGAATCAAAAATCTTTTACGAATTTTAATTGCTATCATAAAATCCCTTTTTTAAAATTTACATTTATTTTGTTAGTTATCGGAAAGCGATTAACAACTGTTTTTGTAAAATAAACACTTGTTGATCACATTTTCTATTATTCAAATATCGTTAAAAACTATTCAAAAACAACAATTTAATTTAATAAATACAAAACAAACAAATTATACTGGATAAAACCATAATATGTAATTATTTTTTGGTTTCGGGACATTAATTTTTCATCCCAAAAATCGCTTTTAATAACTTCTGTCGCAATTATTGTAATATATAAAAACAGCTGTGTAATACTCTTAATTAAGGTCATTAAATTTATTACGTAATTAGTCCAGTAACAAAAAATATTTATTTAATTTTATAACAATAGTGGGTCATTATAACTAAAACTATCAGTAACATTTATTTATCAGCTCACTTAGTAATTAAACAAACATTTTCTAGGCAAAAACAAAATAATTAGCAATTAAAAACAAGTCCTAGAAAATAAAAATGAAATCATAGTTGATAAATTAAACTGATAAATACAGTGTAATCTGCCTTAACGGACCAACCCCGGTCGGCGGACACTGCTGCATGGTTTGGCAACGTTCCATAAGGAAAACATTGAGTTCTTTTCAGAGGACATCCCCTCCTTTAGGAACACATTTCAAAGCTTTCTTCTGTATCCGTTCATGAGAGTTTCCACTGTATTTAGCTTTAAACAATAATAATAATAACATACTATTAGTATGTATATTTGTCTAGACAGAAAGTCTAGCAATTATAAGGATTTTTTTTTTATTAAATTGTTATCATATGGAAGATAAACAAAGAATTTATAAAATTTTTTTAAATAAGTTTAAAAAATCTAATAATTAAATAACTTTTTTTTTTTTTTAGGTAAGTTGACTGAAAATTCCATGAAATTATACAGCTCTTTAAAACAAGTAAGTGAAATTGTGGTATTGGCTTATGAAAATTTGAACTTTAACTGAAATTTTTAAAAGTCTCGTCAATTAAAAATTTTAAGTTTTTCAAAGTATTTAATAACATCGAAATAAATGATTATAAACCGAAATTTAACTTAATGTGGTTTTAGGGACATGTATTACCAGTGTGCTTGACAAATTTTCCACTGTAAAATGCATACATGTCGTGTTAAAGCAAAAAAATTCATTGAACCAAAAATCCAATGAAAATGTACGTTAAACAAACTAAATTACGTTTATTAAAATATTTTCGTTGGCTCAACGAATTATTTGTTAATATAATGAAAATAATACTTAAATTTTCATTATATTAACGAACAATTCGTTGAGCCAACGAAAATATTTTAATGAACGTAATTCGTTTAATTAACGTACATTTTCATTGGATTTTTTGTTCAGTGTTAGAGTTCTGTAAATGCCGACTAAAATTTGCAGATTAAAAATCAACTGTTTTGCAAGTAATTTCTTTGTGGCAAATAATATACATTTAAATACATTTATTTATACATGTTCTTCGAACAAAATTCTTTAGTTAAATGAAATACAATTTAAAATGAGTTGAACATAAACAATTCAGTATATAATTTGCTGTTATGAACGATTTTAGGTTATGTCGAATGAAATCAAAAACGAACGTTCTATAAACATTCTGTGTTTGTTAAGTTAGACAGACATGCGCAATTACATGGGTGTTTTACATCTGACAAAGCTACTGCAAAATACGTGTCGTTTGAAAGTGCCTTTACAAAGATAAATATTTATATATAAAATATACAAAATGTTTCTACCGATGTGGTCCAAATCAGTTTCATTAGAAGATGGTTTTAGGCAATTTCGTGCAGATGGTTTTATGATATATATTTTTTCAAAACTAGGGCCGCGTGGGGAGGTGCCCCTTACCTTCCCACCTATCCGAATCTATCTAGCAGATTTAAATGAAATTTAAAACATGGACGCATAAGCTATAGATTTTTTAAAAGTAGGACCACGAGGAAAGGTAGGGGACGATTTCTGCCTCTTCAAAACTTTTTAACAGATTCTAATGAAATTTCAAATATGGACAGATCCCTATTTAGACAGACACATAAGCTAGTGATTTTTTAAAAAATGTGACTACAAGGGGAGTGGAGTGCAGTAACACTCGCCAGTTATCCGCTGGTGTAAAATAAATGTAATTTTTAATACTCTTATGTCTTACACATGACAAGAAATTTCCGTAAAATTAACTAGGAATGTAAAAAAAAATCAGAATATTTCGAAACCCTGTAAATTTTTTTAATAAAATTAATTATTGCTTCTTATTAAACTGTGTTACATAAAAAAATTTACGTCCATATAATTTTTATTAAAAAAAACCAGTCATAATTAATAATAAAAATTATTCAAAGTCATTAATTAAAACTTGTGTACGATTTAAATTCAACAAGTTTCTTAATATGGCGCTTAGTACAATTTGACGTTTGAATAATAATATTTTTTTTCTCTCAAATCTAGTTGAAGAAAAATCTTTTTGTTGTTATATGAAAGCTAAATCCATTTAGATAAAGTATGTATGTATGTAATGCCACTTTAATTTTAAACGAGAATATATTAAACAATAATTTGATTTATTTATAAAAACTCTATGGGATATAAATTAAATTTCAAAAACTGGTTTTTGTAAGTACAAATTTTTTAATTCCATTTAAAGGAATCTGTGTACAGGCGCTTTTTTTAAAGCTTTAACAAAATGGCGGATTCTTAAAAAATTCAAACGGTTAAAGTTAAGTCTTACAGCCGTACCTAAACAAAAGCGGCACGCGTTTTCTAGTTGTCAAATATTGTCATGCCCATACAAGCATCCCTAAATAGCGCGGCGTCAACGCTTTGCAATTGAAAAATCCGTTGTTGACAGCGCCTTAAATAGTGAAGTTGGTCGCTATTGTAAAAAAATAATGGCAATTTAGCTATTATTTGGTCAATCTAGCGGTTTAAGCTCCATTTTTGATTTCTTTTATGTGGGTTTTATTTACCAAGAAAGTTCAAACTGCTGTTCGTCACACAAGATTGACGCCCTTGTTTAGGTATGACATATAAGCATAAAAGCTTAGCGAAAGAAAACGTTGTTTAGGTACGCCTGTAAGAACGTTGTCCATTAACTTTACAAACAGAATAGTTTCCAAAATTTGTTAGGTTTTAACTTTACTCGAATTCCGTTTCCGCAACATGTCTATTTTCGTTATATGCACGCGTTGTCTCTGTTATTAGAGACCCAGTGATCTTAGAGATCAAAGTTTTTCACCATATAAATGTCTAAATTTATTTGGAAAGATTTTTTTTGAATATAAGAATTGCGATTAAATATATGGCTCACTTTATTAAGTTTAAAAATATCTGTCTTTTTCTTGTAAAATTCATGTCAGATTTGATAACCTTTGCTGATCTAAAATTTAATGTACATAAAAATGCATTAAGAAAAAATTAATATAAATGCATTAAGAAAAAATAAATAAAATAATAATAAAAAAAAACAATCAATTTGTTTAACAAATCGAATGAAAGAGAGTGCAATAAACTTGTTTGTAAATTAAATTTTTATTAATTTGATTATAAACAACAAAGATCATATTTGTGGACCAACGAACTAGACAGAGATTAAATTTGAAATCCTTAATATTGACATTGAATGTTTTTAATAATATTCGGGTGAAAGGAATTTTTTAAATAATTTAAAAATAAGATACCAAATTTATAAAATTGAATGCGATGTAATTAAAAAATGGTCATCTATGTATCGGAAAAATTGCCGAGTATGAGTTTTAAGTTTGAAATAATCGCCAAGGTAACAAGTAGTGTCATATTTAACCATAACGTATTCAGAGCCAGCCATAATATGGCTGTGGCTTATTGATGAATGACTAATTTAACCATAATCTGGTTGCCTGTGACGAAAATATAATTAAATTAAAAAAAAAAAATATGCTTAAAATTTTCCTTAAAAATAGTTTAGTTCGAGGTGACCATATTTAATCATTTTTTTGCTCTGGGTGTATACGCAGAAAGGGATCAGAAAATTGTATAACAAATGATTCTTTGAGGTGATTCATCAGTAGGGTACCATTTTCTGACAACGAGAGTATCATTTGTGATCGAAAAATGTTGCTCGTCAAGCTGATTCCTTAAAGATTCGATTATTATAAATTATAAATTGCTAGCTGGTAGTAGAGGGAGTATTATGCTTTTGTGCTGATGTGTGAAACACCCTAAAATATTGATCGACTTATAATTATTTTCTAAATCGATTTTACAATGTCCGTCTGTCCGGCTGGTTGTCTGTCCATATAAACTATGTGTGCACATTACTTAAAGTCGAAAAATCTCATATGAAGATATCTAAAAGATATTCGGCATAAAGAGCTCTTATATCCCGTTTACATTACAGCGAAAGCGAGTAGATTTGATTCGAAATCTTCCTCAAAATCTTGTGCGTTTACATTGTACTTTTTTTTGACATAATCGAGATTTTGTTTCATAACAAACTAGCTGACTAAAAGTTTTTTATTTAATACATACATATGTACATTAGGGGTGGATTAGTGTTATATGGAAATCCTAAGCAGCAAGATTTCGATACACTGGAACCCCTAATTTTGTAAAGTTTGCAACAATTAGGGGTATTTCGGTTTTTTAAGTTTTTTCAATAAGCTAAAGCGTTGTTGAGTTATGCGAACATATGTTGTGCAACTCCTCCCTTTTCGAAATTTTTGTAAAGGGGACCACCCTAATGATTAAAGATGGAGACTACGTAAGTTCTGAAAAAATGCTCGGGTAGCAAAAATATTGGGGGTCCGTCATATATTTTACTCCTCTAGGGGCACTCTGGGGCTAGTTAGGGTGGCGGGTAATTTTATAAAAAATAATATTTAGTTTGGGAGCCCCCTTAAGGAGCACAGATAGGGGGCTAGTATGTTAATAAAAAATGTAGGGGGGGGGAAATATTAGTGGGAGTCAGTCTTATATTTTACCCCTCAAGGAGCGACTCAGGGACTGTTGTGAAGCTTTTTTAGCTTTTGTATCGTTTTCCCCTAACTTTGACCCCGATGAGGAGCCATTTACCCCCATCCCACCCCTCTAATTTTATGGCATGGGTTTTTCACAAACTTCACAAAATTGGGGGGTTCTAGCGTATCGAAATCAAAAAGTCGTGCACTAATCCATACCTAATGTACATATAAAAAACATTTAACAACTTGCGTTACCTTTTATTTATTACTAGCTTGTACCCGTGACTTCGTTCACGTGAAACTTAGAGCAAGTAACTTGACTAAATTATAAATTCGATTCAACATTTGCGTCCCATTGGGTTACTGCCTCTATCCATAAAATGAATATTCTATTTTATTTTTGTTGGTCACAGGATGCTTTTGTACAAATTTGTTGCTTCTTCTGCACCTACCCTCCATATTTTTATTTTGAAAGGTGTAGCTTACCACAAAAGTGAGTCGTACAACGCTTGAAGACTTTTGTTCTATGGCGGGTACTGCTTCTTCTCGGTCTACACCGCTCATTTTTATTTTGAACTTGATATGAAGTTTACCATAATAGTGACTTTAACCACGTTTGAAGACTCTCGCTATAATGGCTCTTCAGTAACGCGATATTTAATTTATGCATCCTATGGGGGATATTGCTCCTCTGCCTTCTCGCATAGTTTTTATTATCAAAGGTGTAGTTTACCATGAGAGTGATTTCTACCAATATTGAACATATTCTCTATAACAGTTATTAAGATATTCGATATATAACATTGGCGTCATATGGGGGAACCACTTCCCCTGCTTCTATCTTATTTTAATTTCGAGGCTCAGAAGATCCTAAAACAAAAAGTTTAAGAAAATGGGTGCTGCGACTCTTATAATATGCGATACTTAATATTGGCATCCTATGGAGGGTAACACTTCCCTGTCCCTATCGTGATATTACTGTAAAAATTTCAAGACAATCGGGTTAGTAGTTAAGGAGTCTATAGGCTAACAAACAAACAAACACACAAATATTTTTCATTTATATGTACCTATGTACATAGATTTGCTTAATTTATTTTATCGTTATTGTTTATCTGTTCTATTTTTCAATATTTTGTTTAAATTTTTTAAATTTTTTCAACAATTCTTTTTTTTTTTATTAAAATGTAATTTTTTTCTTGTGCAGGGAAGCAGTCTTTGGTACTATATGAAAAAAACCATGCATTGTTGTTGCATCACTAGGTACTAATAGATTTAAAGCAGATTTCGTCAAAATCTAGTTACGAAGTAGATTATCTATTTCAAAGCAACTAAATTCTGCTCGAAATCTCGTAAGTACTTGATTTCGTTGCAGTGAAAAAAGGCTATTATATGAAAATTAGCCTAATGCCATACGGTTGTTTAGGCAGGTCCATGATTACCCATGGATCCCAAATAGCGTACTTTAGGGTTTTGTTAAGTCGGTTTCTTTGCTTATAGTAAAGAAATTGTTCAGAAGATTCTGTTTACTAGAAACGATGCATACTGTGAAAAATGTACTTTTGGACTTTAGACTACAAACTAGGTATAATGTTTTTATTTAAAAAAATTTATTGAAAAAACTTGCCTGTTCAGTCTTTTTGTTACTCAATCATGATAGTAAAATATTATTAAATCATTAACCTTTAAATTTTTTTTTTCAATATTAAATTTATTGCAGCAGTAATTTATTTACTTTTAAATTTAATTTAGTTTTAAGCTTTCAAATGCAGTAGAATCCAAAAAGTAACGGCTGATTTATAAAATTTGTTAAAAAGACGAATTCAATTGAAATGAAAATGAGCCTTCGCAAATGTTTTTGTTGTACATTTAGTAGTTAAAAGAAAATAGCAAACGATTTTAGTTGTTGTTGTGTGGTATTTATGTACCTAGTAGTTGGATTTCATTATAATGTCAATTGATTGTATATATGTAAGTAGCGGGAATGGGAATGCAAAATTTTTAAAACGGATTAAATTATTTCTATAAAAGTTCTTATGAGCAGCACTCAATGCAATAAAACAGTTTTAGTGAAAATTTGATTATTTTTTTAATGAAATTGGCAGATTCTTTATAAAAATGTGATAAACTTTAAGTAAAAATAACTGTAGTACTCCCATCTCTGCTGCACACTTTTATATTTCTTAACCATTTGAATTTATTTTTTTGATTAATTTTTGTACCAGATAAAGCTTTATTTAATTGATATTTTTGTAATAACAAAAGCTCAAGAGTATTTTATACAAATACTTACTATACACACCTACAGCTACATACATATGTAAGTACATATGTACATAAATACCTACACAACAATAGACATAGTACATACATAGCAGGTACATACAAATGAACAAAGTGTTTCTTTGTTCTGTCTATTATTAAGTTGCAATTATTGACATGATTGTGTTCTAGTTCGTCTTCATGTTACTGATTTCATTTTTATTTTATTTATTTTTTTTATGTCTATTTTATAGTTTACTATGCCACTGTGTTGTGATCACTTGCAATTCACGTGTAACTTGATTGTTGTAAAATAAATAAATAAAAGAAGAAAAAACAAAGGGAACAAATAAGATTTAAATAGAAACACAAATATACATACATACATATGTATGTATGAGAAAAAAACTATAACAATTAACAAAAAAAAAAAATATTTTATACCTAGTATTTTTTATGCAGTAATTTATATTAAATTAAAAAAAAAGCTTGATTGATACACATATATACATATGTATGTACGTATGTATGTGGACTAGCTGTAAAAGGTGATTTTATAGATTGTTTATTTTCTATGCCATTAATTGATTCGATTTTATTTGTGCTATAAAAGAATTGTGCTGTAATTTATGATTTTTCAGTCAATGAAATTTATGATAATTAAGTTTTTCTGGCAAGAAGAATAAATTAATAGAAAAACAATTGGCGCTCAAAAAAGCATACTAAAAAATCTTTAGACATTCAGAAATAATTAAATAGGCCAGCTGTATGAAATTAAATTAAACTTATTGTTAGAAAAAATTGTTTAAAACATGAGCAACTTTTTCCCAAAAAAGTTGTCGTAAAATTGGGCAATTTTTTAAAAGAAAAATTTATTAGAATTTTAGCAAGTTTTTATTCAGAATACGCGCAACGTTTGTAAATACTTGACATGTTCTTCACATCCTAAGTAATTTTTTTATAAGAAAATATTTTCAGATTCTAACGAACTTTTTACATAAAAAATATTCAAACTCTAAGCAGTTTTTTATTAATTAAAAAAGTTTTTTAAGTTTGACTTGTGTTTGTTTTGAATATGGACAACTTCTTAAGCTGAAGTCCCACTACCTGCGCAAAGTTGGTGCCAATGTTTGTCGTATTTCATGTGCCGATCGTTTGAACAATCACAATTTTTTAAAATGCGACAATCTGTGCTAAAAATGTAAATATCTGCCGATTTTTATCGGCCACATGTGCGCCGATAACAGTCGACAATTAAGCTTCGTACAGACGGTGGTCAGATCTTACAAGGTTATTATTAAAATTGACTAAAAATGTCTTGCAACTGTGTGAACATTTGGCAGATGTGTTAAATTAATGCATCTGACAATGGCACCACTGTCAGAAAAATTACAACATTGTAAGATCTGACCATCGTCTGTACGAAACTTAAGAGCCGGTACACCACCAATTGCACCAACTGAATACTAAAATTTTACAACTTTTGATTTTATTCACAATTTACTGAGAAAACTGAATATCGATTTCCATACAAAAATAACATTTTAAAAACATACTTATGTGTGTGTCATGAACGTTTTTTCTTTCAGTGCTCTCAGTAAATTGTGAATAAAATCCAAAGTTGTGCACCGATTACTATGAAATAAACCTCATTTCATTCGAAATTATGTTTAGATTAATGTTCTAAAATCAAAACTGTGATTTTAGTCGCATTTTTATTTTTTTTGAATTTTTAAAGAACAAAAAATTTGTTTTTTTTTTTTCAAAATTTTCCTTTTTTTCTTCAAAAATTTAACGATATCTCTGAAACTACAGGGCAAATTTAAAAACAAAACCGTTTTCAAGTAATTCCAATATATGTAGTGAAAGTGCCTTAATTTTAGACATAACGGTATATCTCGTTGGAGAGACGATAAAGAAAAATGAAGATTAGATTTAAAAATTTAAAGTTTAAATTTGTTCCCTTGTGTAATCAATCAAAAAACTGATTTTGAATTTTTTGCAAGGTACGCCTTTTTGCATTTTATCTAACGATATACATATATTAAAACATTAAATAGTACATTTGTACAGTTGAACAAACCAGAACATTGCAGTTGTACCGATGTTGCCATCCCTGATTTGTAAACATCTGGCCGATATGAACCGAAAAAAATTATCACAATGTGTGGAGATAATAAGACCACCAAAGAACGAATTGAGCAATGTTTTAAAAAGTGCACCGATATAGCAAGATAAAAACCGTCACAGAGTCAGTATTCCACGGTTGCACTACCTGCTGTGTTGTTGACAAATAGTACTGAGGCAATTAAACGAATGAAATTTAGGTGTAATTTTGTTTTGGGAGTTTAATTTTTAAGGCAATTACCCGAATCGGGTAATTAAGCGTATGGCAATTAAACGTGGATTTTTGTTTGAAAAATGGAAGAAAACAAACGGGGATTTAAAACTCAAGGTAAATAAGCGTGAAATGCATTTAAGAATGGGGTAATTAACCGGGTTATACTGTATTTGATCCGGTAGTGGGATCTCAGCTTTACCAAAAATTTTGTTCAGACTGTGAAACAATGCTAAAAAAGTTTTTTTACTCTGCGCTTCTTCTTATCGGAAATTTTGTTCAGACTGTGAACAACGTTTTTGCTTAAAAAGTTTTTCAGATCCAGAGCAACTTTGTGCTAGAAAAGCGGTTCAGACTCTTAGCAACTAAGATACTATAAAAGTTGTTTAGACTTTTAGATAATTTTTACTAGAAATATTTTGAAATTTTAAAGCTGGTCTTAGACAATATTAATTTTGCAGTGTGCTTGTAAAATTTCCCACTGCAAAATGCACACATGTCGTCAAAAAGCAAAAAAAATCTGTAAATGCCAGCTCGAATTTGGACTGTTTTGCAAGTCATTTGTTTGTGGGGGCATGTAAACATTAAAATCCATTTATTTTCACATACATATTTTTTCAAAAACAATATTTTTCGTTAAATTAAAAGTGAGTAGATAATTTCCTATTGTGAACAGGTTATGTCAGATGAAACTAAAAGCGTGTAAAAGGAAAAATTATAAACCATGAATTTTGACTACCATGCCCAATTACATATGAATTTTACATCTAATAAAGCCACTGCAAAAAAAAATGTCGTGTAAAAGTACCTTAAGCAATTTTTTATACTCACCGCAACTAGTTGTGAAAAGGGTATATGTACTAAGTTTGTCATTCCATGGGTAAATAGTCTGGGTCCTTGAAAAATTTGAAGTCGATTTAGCCATTTCCGTCTGTCTGTCCTTCTGTTGAAATCCCGCTAACTTTCGAAAAACTGAAAAGAATAGAACAATCATCCATGTGCTGAAAAACGCGCGATTGTAAAATCACTTGTGAGTTAAAAAATTTGTTTACTTGGCTTACATCGAACAAAGAAAAAGAAGAAGGAGTCAATTTAAATGAAAACAAAACTAACACAGTAGTCAAGAAGTACATTTTTCAATTTAGTATTTTTTATTGAAATTGATTTAAATTTTGTATTTTTAAAACGACATTAAATAAAAACGCATTAAATTTTATTTTAACGTTGTTATTTCTGCTGCATGCTACTCAATTTATAATAAATAGAATTTCAATTTGGACTTTGCTCGTGAGTTGAAACAACAATTTTTTTTATGATTGCGATTTCCAACACGCCAATTTAGTGACTTGAAATCGCAATCGCCTTTTTTTTTGCAAAATGCGATTTTCACCATTTTGACGATTATTGATTTCGAATTGTCTCTAGTTATTCTCAACAGTTTGGGATTGAAATCCAGCAAAATCGGTTCACTAATACAATGTTCACACGGACAGCAATATTCGTGTTTCGCTATCCCATTTCTGTTTCGCGCCCCAAACATGATTGAAACAACATGTTTTTCCATACAAAATTTTGAGATCGAAACAGGTCGTTTCATATTGAAACATTTGTTTGTTTACCAAACAGCAGAGTCCTAAGCCGATCTAATTTGACACCGCAAGCAATTGCAAGAATTGCTAGCCGCAGGTTAAATACGGATGTTAGCCGGATAAAACTATACCATCAACTGCGACGGCTACAAAACCTAACGCAGCACGGCTCAGTCGCTCAGCGCTGGTCTCTTCTGATTAATTACGACAGCACAATAAACATAGCAAGCAAATTTCTATTAATTTAGGACACTAAATTAATTATAAAAATATTTTTAAAGCATTGTAAAATGTTAGAATATTATGACAATATAACATGATAGCACACCTTGTGAATACCCCAAAATTATTTTTAATTTTTACTTACATTTTTTTAATTTACTTTGAAAAAAAATTACACTAAAATACCACAAAAAAAAATGTCAGAATGAAACAAGTATGAATCGTATAAGCAGCATGTTTGGCAATCTAAGTTCAGAGAGCGAAACGAGTGGTTTATATCGTCGTATGAACATAGCATTAGATTCGAGTTATGAATCAAAATGTGAAACCACCATCCAAAAAATTGATAATTGTGTTACAAAAACTTACAAAAATAGTGGTGGAATGCAAATATTGATAGAAGATTTTGCATAAATTAAATCTATATGACTAGAAATAATACCACAAAATTTCTCGAAGATCGATCCATAATTTACTATATAAAGCCAATTCTAGAAAAACACTCTAGAACGCGCAATACCGTAAGGAATTGTGCTAGTATAATAAACTTTGCTCAATCATAGTTTTATACAACTAAAAATCATACTATGTATCAACTTTCGTGAAGATCGGCCCATAGTTTAGCATAGCCTAAATATACAGCCCACTCTAGGAGAACACGATAGTACTCGTCAAACTGCAACGAATAATGCTTTTGTAATGGATTTTTAACTTTCACAGCTTTATATGACTATTAATCACACTGTCAACTTTCCTGAAGATCGGTCCGTAATTCACCATAGGCCCCATATAAAGCCCACTCTCGAAAAACGATTTAGTACGTGTAAAAACGTAACTATTGTTATGAATTTTGGTCTGCCACAGTTTTATATAACTAGAAATCCCACTGCTAAATTTCGTTACGAATGGTTCATAATTTACAATAGGTCCCATATAAAGCCCATCAAAGATTCGGCACTCTAAATTGTTAATTAAAAAAATTGTTCAGACTCTGAGCAACTTTTTACAAAAAAAAGTGGTTCTATTTCATACTTTATTGTTAACATAAATCTTTTTTAATAAAAATTTAATCTACAAAATGCTGAATTTTTCCCATTGACCTTTTTTAAAACAGTAGTTAGTTAGTTATGATTCTTGTTAGAGCAAACTCTGTGCATTGTTGTGTCTATTTTTTATTTTATCTTAAAGTTGTAAATTTATTTCTACTGATATCTTTAACAATTGATCGTCGAATTTATGATTATTACCAAAACATGACAACTCCAACTAAATAAATGTTTCTGGATAGACAAACAAAAGCCACCGACTGCCAAATAAAAGAGTTTTTGTAAATATTGCAGGTTCTACTCGGACCATAATGGCTGGCAACAACAACAACACAACTAAAAGCCATTGACATACATCTCCGCTTTAATGCTCAACATGTTTAATGAAATGACATCTTTGTTAATGCAAAACAAAAACAAAAAAGAAAACGGCAATAATCTGCATTTTAGTTTCAAATAATGGCAAATACTTTTGCTATTTTTCAAGCAATTTTCCCGCCAATTTTTTTGTTCACTGTTGTTGCTGTTAGTGCTTTGAAAAGCTTTTGGCTTTTTGTTTTTTATAAGATTTAAATTTTTAAATGTTTGGCTTGCTTTTTATGTATGCTGTTGTTGTGTTGGTTGGTTGTTTGGTGATTCAAATTTAGTGTTTGTTTCTATATTATTTTTTGTTTTGTTTTTATTATAATTGCCATTGTTCAATCACGTTTTTGACTTGAATTCTCATATATAACTTGTAGTCGTATCTGTTGCCGTTTTAGATTTGTAAGCCATTTAAGTTTTTCTTTTAATATTGTTTTTCCAATTCGTTTTAGTATTGTTTTTTATTTTGTTGCAAAAAATTGTTAATTTTATTATTATTTCAACTACAATGACCCATATTGAAATGTATAAAACGAAATTACCATTGTTTTAGTAGAGGTATTCAGAGAAAGCAAACTGCTATTCTAAAATGTTCGTAAGAGTTTAAAAAAACGTCTAAATAAAATGCAGGCGTTAAACTTTCTTTAAATTGATATTATAGGTATTTACATTTAAGAACCAATTATAATTGCCTTTATTTACTTTTATGGTTGGACCTTTGTCATGAATACCCTTATTATTTTTCTTTTTAGTTTTAAAACACACTACAGTGATTGATTTGTTTCACTTTTTAGTATTTTTAATATGTTTTTCGTAATTCTGCAATCAGTTTGTTTACAAGTTTTACTTAAATTTAAAACTGTAAAAAGTGAAACTTTTTGTACTCTGCACTTTTAAAAGCAGTGGGAAATTCCGGCCTCAAAAATTTCCACCGTTTTAGATTAATATTCTGAACAACTTTCTAGTAAAAAATTGCTTAGGGTCTAAATTTTTTTTTTTTTTTTGTTAAAATGTTGCTAAGCCTCAGAACAACTTCTCTAGGAAAAATGTTATTTAGAGTCAAAACAATTTTCTGGTAAAAAGTTTGATCAGAGTCTAAATTTTCTGGTAAAATTTGCTTAAGAGCTAAAAGACTTGCCAGTCAAATGTTGTTTATAATCTTAACAACTCCAATAAAAATTCTTGTAAAAAGGTTGCTTAGCCTCTAAAAAACGTCTCTAGGAAAAATGTTGTTTAGAGACCTAGCAACTTTCCTGGTAATAAGTTTGAACATAGTCTTAGTGCTCTGGCAAAAAGTTTCTCTTGGTCTAAACAACTTTCAAGTTAAGTTATTTATAATCTAAACAACTTTTCTCGCAAAAATTTTGCGCTAATAAAAATTCTTGTAAAAATGTTGCTTAGCTTCTGAACAACAACTTCTCTAGTAAAATGTTGTTAAGAGGCAAAGCAACTTTTCTGGTAAAAAGTCTGAACAGTCTTAATTTTCTGGCAAAAAGTTGCGCAGGGTCTTAACAACTTACCAGTTAAGTCATTTATAATTTAAACAACTTTTCTCGCAAAAATGTTGCTCTGATAAATTTTCTTGCAAAAATGCTCTTTAGACTCTGAACAACTTTTCCAGGTAAAATGCTGTTTAGAGTCAAAGTAACTTTTTTAAACAAAACTTTGCTAAGAGTTTTAAAAAATATTTTTTTGCAAAAAGTTGCTCAGGATCTAAACCACTTACCAGTTGAAATGTTGTTTATAATCTAAACAACTTTTCTTGCAAAAGTGTTTTTCTGATAAATTTTTTTGTAAACATGTTGTTTAGACTCTGAACAATTTACTAGTTTAATGTTTTTTATAATATGAACAATTTTTGTACTAAAAATGTTGCTCAGACTCTAAACAACTTTTTTGATAAAAACGTTCTTTAGAGTCTGAACATTTTTGTTTAATTAAAATAATGCTCAGAGCCAAAGAAATATTTCTAGTAAAAATTAGCTAAAATATACAAACAATTATTCAAGAAAAAACAGTGCTCGGAGTCTAAACATTTTTTCTAGTAAAAATGTTGTTCATATTTTGGACAATTTTATATTCTAGTATAAAGTTCAAACTAATATTAGCCAAATTCAAACCCAACCTTATTATGAATAAAAGTTCTTACGGAGTTTTTTTCCTTCTGCCACTTTTCCTATTTAAATTTAATTGTGCTGACTATGTTAAAAATAAAGTAGGGCGTTAATATTGTCGTTTATGATTTGTTATTTTTTCTATTCCTATTTTATTTTAATTTTATTTTGCAAGCTAATGAAATGAAAATATGTATGTATGTATGTATTAAACAAAAAGCTTAAAATTCTAATTTAATCACTCGAGACTGCATGGCGTGTGTTTTAAAAATACTTATTAACACTTAAACGAACTCAACAACCAAAAACGAGACGCCACTGTAAAGTAAATGTTATTATACCCACCACACCACAACAGGGAAGAGGGTATTATGCGTTTGTGCTGATGTGTGTAACACTCAAAATGTTGCCCTACCCCTTAACCTTTAAGTTTACCAATCGACTCAGAAAGTGATTTCGAGTCGTCCATCTGTCCGTCTGGCTGGTTGTCTGCCCATGTAACCGAGTGAGCATAGAGCAGGGGCCTAATTCTGGCAGTCGTGATCGAGTACTTTCGCGATTCGAAAGCAATTTTATTTCAGTCGATACTGAACGAATCGAAATTATTTTTTCAGTATTGTAAAACTCAAATTAATGCTTTACAACATTCGTTCAGTATTGACTGAAATAATTAGATATTAAATTGCTTTCGAATATAGAAAGTACTCGATCACGACTGCCAGAATCAGGCCCCAGGTCGCAAATTAAAAGATAATTTGATGAAAATCGAAACATACTTTTCAATTGTCATAAGGACAAAGTTTATTGAAAATTGTAAGAATTGGTCAATAATTTCACATGGCCGCTATACAAACTTCTTTCCGGACTAGTCTCTCAAGCGCATTAACTATATTATTATGTTGGTATTTATTGTTGGTATATATTTTATTGCAATATAAAAGGTCTAACCAATTTTTTTTAAAATCGGCATACTACCACTCCCGCAAATAGCTTTAAGTGACATAACTTCCTTATAAATGTTTGGAATCGATAACTTTTATAAAAGCCAAAATTTACCAAAGGCCCCATACTGCAAAATAACTTTAAGACGGACAAAGCTTATATAGAAGTTTATATTTAGATAATATTCGCCACATCTCGTATATGAATCTAAAACCTAAAATTATAATTTTGCTTTGCCGAGTCCATGAGTAGCCATGGGCCCCAAATAAATTACAATCTCGAGAATTTCCAAAGTAACTAATTGCTGATTGATAAATTTCTAGTATCCTAAAAGGGTTAAGTCAATTTTTTGCGCAAATAATTATACGGCACACAACACTTAGTGGTTGTTTGGAAAAATTTATTTTAAAAAAGGCAATAACGTCATCACACAAGAACATTAAAATTATTCCACACGACATGATAATTGAATATATTGGTTGTAAAATGACATATTCAATGTCATTAACTAGTGGTTTTGAAAAAAAAGAAAATAGCAATAATAGAAGGTTAAAATTAAGTTGTGTATTTTGAAAAAAAAACTTTATTTATATAAAATGTTTCAATTTTTCTACTTGCAGTTGACTCATTTGAATTTATGAAAATACTATTTTTCAACAACCAACAACAAAAGCTTAAATAAAGACTGAAAAGAGTTATAAAACAAAAACAAGCCCTTAACAAAAGAAGCGAACAATTCTAAGGAAATTCTTGTTTTAAAGGATTTTTAGTACAAACTGATCTCAACACAACTACTAAACTTTTAAGCAATATTTATATTTTTTCGACAAAAAGCTCTCAAACGTGATAATAATTAGAGTAATAGCTTAAATAAATAAAGATAGTTGCATATTATATAAATAAAAAAAAGCTGTGTGGAAAAATCAAGCTCCAAGCACACGAAAACGATCTAAAGCTCTACTAGCTTTTAAAGCTCTCCGTCTCTCGTATAATGTTTAGTAGTCTTGCATCGTTTCTCTTTGGATCGAATACGAATTGTGAAACGAATAGTCAAGCGACTGCAACTGAAACAAATTATCGACCGACAATTTCCAGCGATAATTTAGTAGAAGCTGATTGTATAAAAATAAGCTCACTGACACCATCGGTAACGGGTGCTGGTGAACAGGGACAACGTCCAATTGTTAAACGTGGCAAAAATAAAAAAGCTCGTCAACAGAATAAACTTAAAGGAATTAATAATAGTGGCAACGGCAAGGCGACTGCGCCACTTGGCACAAAACAAGCGAAACTACTAACTCCCAGTGATAGTTGTGGCGAAGAAGAATTTGACGCAGACGAATGGTTTATTGTTGAGAAAGAAGGTAAGTTTTGCTAGAATGAATTTGTTTGGGAGTTAACAGCTTAAGGCTAGTTTACACTGTAATACAATGTATTACGACTTTGTAGAATCAAAATAATAAGAAATTCTCTCCGTGCTTAAAAGAAAAAAATAAAAATCTGTTGTAAGTATAGTTCATGTTTACACGGATGGTATAAGTAAAATCAAAAATAATAACAAAAAAGCAGATGGTTGCAGTTTTACAATTTTAACAAGAACAACATGAACATTATTTCCTGAGTTGTTTTTGTATTGTATAAAAATGCTACCACCTTCAATATACTCTGTTAAAATACACCTCTGGTGTGATGAGAATACATAAGTTTCTAAAATGGTTTAGAAAAAAACCATTTACCGACCGCTTGTCAGATTTTGTATTCGTATTCTCTCTTGCTCAATACATTTTGCTTTTACATGATATGATTTTTCTCATTAAACATCATGTCGTAATACAATGTATTACCGTGTAAACTAGCCTTTAATATGTTTCGTACGAAATGTTAGTCGATTTATAATGCACAATGGGAAGATGGGAAGTTATAAAGGGGGGAAAAAAATGTTTCGAGGCTGTAGTGATGTCTGGGGAATAATTTGGTGGACGCCGGCTGACTCTGGTCACTGGCTCAGGGTATCACAAAGGCACCCAAGTGAGCCTTCCTCGTTTGGGCTTCCCATCGAATCCAACCTCACCTAACTTTTAGTCAAGCTTCCTGTTTAGACAATGGACGAATAACGTCCGCTCCGGATGTATCGAGGAAATGTATGGTAGAATCTAATATCGCAAACACCTCTACTATAATAATATTTAAAAATTACAGTATTTTACACAAAATATCTTATTAAGGCCCATTGTGCATTGTTAAAATCAGATAGTTTTTTAAATATGCTGTTAATTCACTACCTTCTGTAAAAAAAAACATTTTTAACTTTAATTTCTATTTCCTTTTTAGATGAGGAGGAAGACGATTCCCCTACTTGTAACGATTCCAAAGGGGAAAACGTGTCTGTGATCGAGCTCGTTAAAACGACCCCTAAACCAATAAACGCTAATGCTTCCAGCTCTTTGGCCCAGCAACGGCGTCCACAACATATCAATTCGCATTCCCTCTACAGTGGACCACGCCCACAAAAACAACGTAATCACTTGCAAAAAACCCGCAACAATACTAACAATCGCTCTGGTAACGGTTTAAGTGTCTCAACATTAAGTCCATCACGTACAGTCAACGATGGCCACAATGGCAGCGGTTCCAAGGCTACAGCTGATGCCGCTATTACCCGTTCGTTATATTTGCCATCCAGCTCAGCTTTGCAACAGATTGAAGAGAAGGCGGCCAGTGTAGCTAACGGTGTCGAGGCGATCATAAAAATGGAAGAATCATGGTTCGTAACACCACCACCATGTTTCACCTCCATTGGACCCATCAATATGGAAACTTCACCATATGAGAACCTATTGATTGAGCATCCAAGGTGGGTGAAATGACATGGTGTAGCCGTCGTGTTATTTTTCTTTTTTTATTAATTATTATTTATTATTATTTAATTTTTTCTTTTTTTTTTCTTTCAATTTCTTTCAGCATGTCGGTGTATCAAAGTATTAAAAAGTCCCAAGAAGCCACTGAAAGTTTCATTAAACTTGATATGTCTGTTAATAAAATGGCCGATAAGGAAAACGCCAAAAAGACTAATCTCAAGAAGGTAAGAAAGAAAATAATTTAGAGATTAATAAAAAACAATTCGAAAGAGTTTTAACTAATGTTTTTTTTTCTAAAGAAAACTCAAAAAGTTCAATCGCGTTCTTCGGGTTCGGCTTATCGTTTGGATCGTCAAACTGTGGATCAATTGAAACAGGAGTTATTGGCTAGCAATGCAAAGAAGGTAATTCCATTTTTGTTATTCTTCTTGCCATAATTTTTTGATTCTTATACAAATTATGCAAATTTCAGATTCAAGATAAAAGGGAATGCAGAGAGACTAATCTCAAGAAGGTAAGAAAGAAAATAAATAAGAGATTTATCAAAAAATGTGAAAGAGTTTTAACTAATGTTTTTTTCTAAAGAACACTCAAGCAGTCCAATCGCGTTCTTCGGGTTCGGCTTATCGTTTAGATCGTCAAACTGTGGATCAATTGAAACAGGAATTATTGGCTAGCCATGTAAAGAAGGTATATCCATTTTTATTATTCTTCTTGCATAATTTTTTGTTCTTATAAAAATTATGCAAATTTTAGATTCAAGATAAAAGGGAATGCAGAGATATTTGCCGTTCCGCCATTAAACGTGCCAACAAAGCACGTGAAGTCCAGTCCAGAAATCATAACCAGCGCCGTGCCGACCGCCAACACAGCAAGATCTTTAGCAATGGCAACAACAACCGCAAATCCCACTGCTACTAAATCGCTGCAAAGGACACACTGACATTTGTTAAACTTTTATCAAATTTCGTTTAACAACAAGAAAATGTTTCCCAACTTATTTCAATTTTAACAAAAACCCTAATTTCTTAAACATAAAAGAACACCATTTAACTATATAAAACTAAAAACAATCATTTAAACAACCGAGGAAATAAAAAATTTAACAAATTAATTTAAACAAACAAATAAAATAATTCTAAGATTTTAATTGGGCAAAAAGTAAAAAAGAAAATAAAAAACAAAAAAAAAAAAAAAAATTAAAAACAAACAAACCCACAAAAAAATTTACATAGATAAAAAAAAAATAATAAAAAAATTAATATAAACAAAGAAATTAAATAATAAAAATAAATTACAAAAGCAAAGTAGTTTTTAAATGTTCACCTTAAAAAATAATTAATTTTTTCAAACTTAAATCTTAGAATTATAATTAAAAGAAAAGAATTTAAAAAAAATTTTAATTAAAAAAAATTTACCAAAAAAAAAAAACTTCAAAACACCGCAAATATCTAATTTAAAAAAAATTTTTATTTTAACGTTATTTTTTATTAAATTGAGTTTATATTTTATAATTTTTTGTTTAAAACATTGACTTTTTTTTTATTTTTTTGATAGTTATGTAACTATTTTATTTAATATGTATTAAATTTGTTTACTTTTACAATTTTTATTGTATTTTTTAAATTTAGCACCTTTAATTTACAAGCCAGTCTCAAAAGAATTTTGAGTTTTTTTTTTTTTAATGCAAATTGTATGGATTATAATTAAATAGAAACGAAAAAAAAAATTAAGAAAATGGAAAAAAATAAAAAATATTTTAATGTTTAAAGAGTTAAATTTTATTTTATAAAGAAATCTGGCAAGGCTGTTTAATGGTTTGTGTCTAAGCTTAACTGTTGTGTCAAAACAAATTATGTATAACAGTATGTATGTATGTATGTAAATGCTGAAAGGGCACTATATACTATTGGCCAGTCAATGATGCATGGACGACTTGTCTCCTGTCGTCTATTATTAAACTCTATGTGGGACAGTATCAGCGACCATCACCCCTATCGTGAATAACAAGTGGAATTTTTGTTCCCATGAAATTTTTATTTCCCCTTGAAGGGAAAAAAGCAATCGTGAATCTCATGTGACACATTTTTCACGCTATCAGTTCCAGTGAATGTAAAAAAGAGGAAAGATTAAAAAAAAATTAAAAATCAATGGCATTTTTGTTCAAAAATATACACGTATAAATTTTAAAGAAAAGAAAAAACACTAAAGCGAAATATTTAATAATGGAGGAATAGTTTGATTACAACGTTAGTTTTTTGCACTTTTTAAATTTTATATAGTAAAATGTAAATGAAATACTTGAGCTCGAGGTCAGTTGTTTAAATAATTTTTATTTTATTTTTCCGATATTTCGAAATTCATCGAATTTCATCTTCAGGGATAATTGTAAAAATTACACAAACAAATAAACTTTTAGCTATAGTTCTTTTTACATCGTCGTGGTTTGGTTTGGTTGAATTTCGAAATATCGGAAAAATAAAATAAAAATTATTTAAACAACTGACCTCGAGCTCAAGTATTTCATTTACATTGCAAATTTAAAGGTCGAATAAATTCAACATTAAAATATAGTAAAATATTTTCCAAAATTCTGCCACCACACCACGTCTTTCAAAAGCTTCACAAATCCGCAGGCAATCGACCTGTTGTTTTGCATTTTGTTGATCAATATATGAGTGCCTTACCTGGGGTTTACACATGAAAGTACTTTCTTGCAAGTAGAGTATACGTATTATCATCGAAAAACCAAAGAAACAGCCGATTGGCTGAAAGTTGGCTGAGTATTGCGACTTTCAAGAAATTTACTTTCATGTGTAAATGCTAGGTTATTAACGGATCTAGCCTCTATTATTCGATTTATAGGAGGAACTACTTACATACAAGTTCTGTTCCCTAGCAAAAATAAAGTGAGAGAATCTAAGGGAAACGTGAACAAATTACGAGAAAAAAAACTTTTCACGATAAGGGGATTTTTCTCCCGAGAACATTTTTTCACGTTATTACTCTCCTTTGAATTACATTTTTTCATGATCGCAAATATGTGAAAAGGGGAAAACTTACGAGGAAAAATTATTCACGATATGGGTGATTGCCTTATAAGTTGTCTTGTACAAAAGCTATTGATGACGAAGTTTTCTTTTGCGACAGTTGAATGCTCTGCAATTAATTGTTTGGTTTGCTTAAAATTCTTAAATTCTTTTTTTTTTAATTGTTAATTTTAATACCTACATACAATTTACGAATTAGTCAAATATATAACATGTAACAGAAATTAAAATTGCAAATGTACTTAAAATTGTCTAAATTAAATAAAAATAGAATATTTTTTGTCGTGGACGGCAAAATAGACGACATTGTCATGCATATAGTATAGTATAGTAGTATAGTATAGTAGGCGACATTGTCTTTTTTTGTGTCGTGCACGATCTTCGCGACACTTGTTCGAAAATGTCGTTGACGGTCTTGCTGCCTCTCTCATATCGTGCAGGAATTAACATTGACGTGCATCCGTCTTCGAGGATGTCCGCAAGACGTGGCAAACTGAGTACATTAAAATCTATATTGTTTACTGATGCAATCAAAATGCTTGATGTAAAATTTGACTAATGTATTTGGCTCTCAATCATAAATTTAGAATTGTTTAATTGCAAAACAAATAAGTAAGAGTGCTATATTCGGCTGTGCCGAATTTAATACCCTTCACCGTCAGTTAGAATATTTCAAGTGTGGGCCCTATATGGGTTCTAAAAAGTAATTAATTAATCTTTATAGCAACGGCCGTCAGTATTAAAACCAGTTGCGGTTTACAGCTACATATCGTGAGCTCATTATTGGTTTGACCTACCAACCAGTTTTAAAAAAATAGAGTTAGGTATGGGTTAGATATATTTTAAATACCCCCTTTCTGAATCCAAAACCGGTTTTACCAAATTTTTTATGGTTTCTGAGATAATGAGCATTAATTTTGCTCCATATCAACCATTTTAAAGTTTATTAAGTATTTTTTTGGCACTACACGCGACTGTTTGGCGAATGCAGACAATTTCCCATACAAAAACGTACAAAATAAATTAAACTCTTGCTTTGCTTCTTTGCCGTAAGTAAAAAAAGTAGTTAAAGCGCAAGCAAAACAAAATGATAACAAGAAAACAAATTTGACTCATGCTTCGCTTCATTGCCGTAAGAAAAAAAGTAGTTAAAGCAAAAGCAAAATAAAATGTCAACAAATCAATACACAGCAGAAAGAAAGCATACGTATGCGGCACAAAATGCTACTTTTTAAAAATAAATTTAAAAAATTGGCGTATGCGGCACAAAACCATAATTTCACTTTCAATAAAGTGCTATTAACTTCTTTCTATATTCATTAATGAACGTTAAAAAAATGTTTATTGTAGTTTTTCTCCACTACGACTTTTTGGCATATGCACCAAACCAATAATGAACTGCAAAGCTTTTTGCTTTTATTTTTAGTCAAATAAAACTTAATTTGAACAAATTTGAGTAAAATAAGTGAAGTAAGTGTGGACCAAAAAATTGTCAAATACTCCACAATAATAATAGTCAGACAATAAAAAATAAATAATAATTATTTTTTTTATCGGCATTTAAAAAAGTTTGCTTTTCTGATGCATTGCAGTGTCGCATTTACGAACGTGCCCATCGTTATTCGTAACAGTTTTAGCCGAAGTAAAATTATTTTCGAGAAGGGAATTTATATTTGAACCATGGAAAACTATCGATTAGTAAACACAAAATTCTGTAGAGTGTTTTTTGATATTGAAAAAACATTAATTAGAACCAAATTTGTTAAAGCGTTTTATAGTTTTGATCTGGTTTACAGAAGGCTGCTTAATATGGAACATAAGGTTAATTATTGAACGATAATTACAAAATTGCATAATATTACTTCTGGCCATTTATTTATTTAATAGGAGTAACAAATACAATTACAAATTATATTCTAACTTTACTAACCGAGCAATAGTAACGTAGACCTCCAGCCCGTTGTAGTGAAACAGACTAGAGTCTCTGGCGGGAATAGAACCTGCAACCCCGCACTGATAGACTAGCTCACTACCAACTAGCCTACCTGGGCACGCAGGACTTCTGGCCATATAAAGCTAAATTCGGTCAAATTTTACCAAAAACATCTATCTGCGATATCTGCAACGGTTTTAGGCGTATTTAAATAATTTCCTTGAGTGGGGATTTAGTGGGGAATATGGTAAATTATGGACCGATTTTCACGACATTTTCTACTGTGATTTGAAGCCTAAAGCCCTTATGACACTACATTTTTAATGCATTGTTCAAGTTTTGGTGAACAGTACAAACATAATGTAATACAAAAATTTACCAAGTGCAAAGAGTTAAGCTGTATTAAGATTAATGGCAAACTGTCAAAAATTTTACTAAAGTTATCGATAAAAAATGAAGTTATGTCAAAAAAAATGTAAAATTGTTTAACTTAAAATTGACATTTCAAGCTTGAAATATTAAAAGTGTTGCTGAATCAGCGGTTTATGGGCAAATTCAGCGATTTACCGCTTTTTGTTTTTAGGTTTCTCATAAACAAAAAGTTGGCAACATTTAAAAAAATAAACAAAACAGGGATGGCTAAGTTGTTTCAATTGTACTTTTTCGTTGATACTTTTTAAACTAAGATTAATGATACCTTTTAGTGGTGTTTTTAATGAACATAAATAAAATTAATTTCAACTAAAAAATCTTTTAGTACAATTAGGGTAAAAAAGTGCAATTTTTAAAGGTTGTTGGTACAATTTTAAAAATTCTCAATGCCATTCCTGAAACAAAACCAAAACAAGAGAAAAAAAAACTAAAGAACTTTGTTTACATTTTTTTTATAGTTTGCTCTTTCTAACATTTACTGTTTCTTTCTATCAATTCTATATCAATTAATGAAAAAAAAATGTAGTGTCATAAGGGCTTAATGAAACTACGAAAGACCAACTTCTGCTATAAAAAAACAAAGTTCGTTGCGGCTTTAGGCGCACTTAGCTGTTTTCCGAGAGTAGGCTGGCTTTAGATGGAACCTGAGGTAGATTATAGACCGATCTTTACGAAATTTTACTGTGTGATTTCTAGTCTTATAAAACTGTGAAACGACAAATTTTATTACAGTAGCATCATTTGTTACGGTTCTAGGCATACTAAACTGTTTTCCAAGAGTATGATTTTTATGGTGCCTATGACAAATTACGTTTAAAACTTAGATAGGGTTCATATGCCCATAACTTAAAATCCCAAATTTTAAATCTCAAGTTTAAAAATTCAGAGTTTCAAAATCCTGAATTTTAATACCCGAATAATTATACAGTCTTAGTTTTAAAAATCACAAGATATCATAGTTGGGCCTTCGGCTGGGAGCAAAGTGTTCTCCTCTATAAGAGCACTGGCTTTTCTAAGTAAAACTTCTCGACATAGACCTCCCTCGGCTGGGCAAGAGGATTTTCTCCTCTATAATGTAACAAACACTGGCTTCGCTAACTAAAACTTCTCTGCATAGCCGGCATGGAATTTCTTCACTTTGACAAAAGGAATTCGGGATTTTGATACTATTCCTAGAAATTTTTATGTAAAATTTTATAAAATTTATAAAGAACTTTTTGGGGTTATTTTTTATTTCTTAAAATTTGCATTTTATATTAGTAAATGAAAAAATAAAAAAAACCAAAGTAAAAAGTGTAAGTTTTAGTTGCGACCATTTTTCATTCCTTGATATTGTGATCATATTTCACTTCACTTAAAATACAAAAACAACTTAAGGAAAAAAATCCAAAAAAAAAAAATAAAAAAAAAAAATTGTTGTACCTCATGTTAAATTTTTGGGACATTGTTTATTTTCTTTTTAGCGGCATTATTTATCCAAGTTCATCTATTTTTAACAAGACACACTTACAATTTTTTTTTTAATTTTGAATTTTTCATGAAATTGATAACGAAATACCGTCAAGTATATTCATAATTTAATGAAAGTTGGCTAAACTATTTTCTGTAATTGGTTTTTAATATTTCAAAGAAAAGAAAAAAAAATAAAAATTAACCTTTTATGCACTTGAGGGGGAAAAATGACCCAATATTTTTTACGTTAAAAACGCAGTTTCATTCAAATATTTACATAATTAAAGTAAAACTTTTAACCCTTTGAAGACGAAGAATTTTCCGCTGACAATTTTTTAAATTTTATTGCGGATTCCTATTCGGAGTGGCAACATTTCAAGACTAAAGTGCTGTCAAAATTTTAAAATTGTTACTCCTTCTGCGAGAAAAATCATGGGACACATGTGTCCCATTCGTCGTCAAAGATAAAAATTTGGAAACAAATGCATTAAGCGTTTCAGTTGCTGATCGTTTGTACAATAGTTTGCATGGCCATGATTTTAATTTTTATTTACATTGCGAAACACACAAAAACGATTCAACTGTCCAACGGTTTGCATACCACGATTTGTGCGTTAATTCGTGTTTTTAGTTGCGCTTTGAAAATATATTATTTAATTATTGGTAACTATAAAAGTAAGTTTTTTTCTAAACGAGTTGATTGTGTCAACTAATAAAGCCAAAAAACCCAATGAAAATTACGAGCAGATTTTAAACTCAAAGGTTATCGATAGTGATGAGGTCCCATCGGGTTTAGAAGTGTTCAATAAAGTTTGTAAATTCGTCGCACTAACAGAACTTTATTGTTAGCAGAAAGGTATTATATTTTCTATAAGTCAAGAAGAAATGAAATTTTTTTGTGAATGATTATAGTTATTAGTATCCACAGATTTCCAGAAATAAGATTGTACTAGTCTACGATGGAAACATATTCATATTTTAAAAAAATTCCGCGGGAATTCGTAAAACGATCAAATTTGGGGGCGGTATTAAATTAAAATAGACATAACCAAACAAGAATGAAAGGAGAGTCAGTAAGCGATGTCTTGTTTGCACAAAAAACGGAATCGAAAGTCAAGCAAACACAATTTTTTACGCATGCGAAAAACCAATGTGCTTTACTGGAAATAAAAATATTTATAACTAAATTCCATTTTGAGCATGACAAACAAAAGCTTGATAATTAAAAATTCTGTATTCCCAAAAATTACTTTGATTTTTTTTTCGTTTTTTTTATGTTTTTACTGAATTGTTTACGATTCCTTTGTTTTTTTATTGGTAACAAATTAAATAAAATTCAAAAAACAAAAAGAATAAAAATTCGCCTTTATTTTCACCTTTGACGACGAGTGGGACATATGTCCCTTCATACTTTCAGATCCATCGAGAAAACTATAGAACCAATTTCAAATGCGTTAATCAAAAAAGTTTCATAACGCATTAGTGCATATAATACTAAAAGATTACCCAACAGTAATAATTAGGGCCCGAGATATTAGCAAACTCAAATGGCAAAAAAATAAATTCGAATTTCTGAGTTTAAGAAACCCTTAAGCCCAGTTAACACAACAAAATCTTATCGATAGCACGAATACTAAAGAAAACATTTGTTTTTAATCGAACAACGCGAATTAGATCAAAATCCATTCCAAAATGTAGATGAAATGACGAAAAAACTAAATGGGACATATGTGTCCCATTCGTCGTCAAAGGGTTAAATTATAAATAAAAAAATAAACAGATTAACTGCTTGTATTCAATATTAAAATTTTCAATCGATTTTCGCATCGATTTTCTTTTATCCAATCGGCACCAAACTTCATATTTAAGGTTTTTAATGATATTAAGTAAGGCTTGAGTTCATCAAATTTAGTTTTCATTAAATTATTGTTACTGAATTAAGGAATTTTACAACATGAAATTAATTAAAATTTTTTGATAATTTTCAATCTTGGCTGAGCTGGGGCTCGAACTCGGGTTGAATTTACAATTCGAGAATAACCACATTCTCATCATTAGAATTCTTTGTAGTTCTACCCTTTACACCACTGCGGTGCAGATGAATTTGATTAACTCAAGCCTAACTGAATGTCAAAAATTTTTAATTCAAAATGGACAGTTCAACTGAAAAGTCAGAATTGCTCTTTAAATGTTTTTATATACAAAGTAACCAAATTAGGCCATTCATTCAGTTTAGAATTCTCTTTATGGAAAATATAAGATTTCTCAAATGATATTTTAATAGCAACCCAATAAAAAATGGAGCTTCCAACGAAGCAGGTTTGTAAGGAAGAAACATAAGAGTTTCGCTTACCATTGCGCTTACGGAAGACATTTTATATGGCGAGTTCCTACTTTGAAGCAATACATTTTTGACACATACAGCGCATTGTTCAGCGCATATAAAAATTGTTAGATGTAACGATCAGATCTACACACTGAATGTTTTGATACCGTTATTTTTAAGTATTCTCCCTTACAAACCTGCTTCGTAGTAAGGGAATGCCGTAGCACTTGAAATGTTATTTTTTTTTATAAAAGTAGTTGAGAGTTCTTTCACTTCCTTTACTGCATTTCTGTATGTCTTATATTTTTTTTAAATTTACCTTTAGTGCTTCGCAAAATGATAAAATTTTTTACTGGGAATATTTTTTTGTCTTAAGCCTGGTACTCTGTTCAACATTTCACGTGAAATGCTGTCAAAATGCATATGAAAAAAACTTGTGCGGAATATCTACGAAATAATGTTGATGGAGTTGTACTCTGTTTATTTTGTGAAAAAGTTCCGAAATGTTTCTGGCAACATTTTTTTTACAACTGCGAAATAATGTAAGCTGCCTTTGTTTCACGTGGAATTTTAAGCAAAAGCAAAAAATATGAACTTAATATTAAAAAAGAAATAAAAAATTAAAATAACACAATCGGTAACAGTTTTTTATCCATATTTACTTTTTTTTATTAAATTTTTTATTAAAAAAAAATAATTTTAGTAAAATACATGTGGCGGTTGTTTACATACACGAAACAATGTAGCATACTTTGAAGGAATAAAAACGTCAAATTGTACAAACTCGCAAGATTGGTAACATTGATAAATGCCAAAATTTTCGTGTGGAATAATCAATGTTGCTCAACATTTTTCACAAATTTGAACAGAGTACTAGGCTTTACGTTAAAACAAATAAAAATTGGAAAAAGTAAAAAAGTCATATCTTGAGCCCGCCCAGGAGCTTCTAAGAATTAAGTATATATGAAAAACGTCCATTTTTTAAATTTAAATATTTTATTTACTATCAATTATTATTAATTAAAACTAAAACATTTTTAATTAAACTTAAAAAAAATAACACTTTGGTTCTTATACAACATAAATCAATCAAATCCTTTTTTGGTCACAAAAGCTTGTTTACTGTCAAATCTGGGTATCTCTCGTCTTGATATTAAACCTTCTCTTAATATTTTATCGTATCGAGTCATGGATGCTTCTGACACTATTTTCACTAAAATAACAACAATTTTTTTTTTGATTTATGTTCTCAATAAACAATTTTGCTGGAATTCAAGTATAAAACAAGTGTAACTTCAGTTCTGTTTTACATTTCCATGCCTTAAATCATACGTGAATTACACTGAAGTTCAATAGCATACTCCAGCAAAATGGATACTCGAAATCCAGACGAGCATAACAATGTAAATACAGTGAAACAACAAACAACATAAAATTAATGGTGCTAGAATAATATTATGCGGAATCAAAGACAATAACGAAAGTGGTACCATCAGATTTGCCTTTAAATTATTTCCATGATTCCACATTCATACACATCGGGGTATTACCGCAAAAAAAGCTTAAGTGACATTATTTTCAATTTTCGTTTTTCTTTAATAAATGACTTTATCTTGGTCACATAAGGTACCGTTACGATTTTATTGCAAAAACCATTTTATTGTAAGCGTCAACCTTCATACAAAATTTATATGAAATAAAATAAAACAAAAACCTTCTCGTGTAAAATTTTGGTTTTGTCGCTTAAGCATTTTTTGCGGTAATGACTCGATTTGTATGTACCCAACAAGCACGAAGTCAAACCTTTGGTATGAAATTAATTTATCATTTGACAACAAACACAATTCTCAAACGTTTTTCAAATGTTTGATTTTAACATTTATATTCAAGTTGATAATGATTTGAAATTAAACATTTGACATCAAATGTTTTATCAATTTGATGTCAAATTGGTATCAAATATTAAATTCAAATCAAAACTAAACTTGGCAATACCTAAGCAAAAAATAAATGTAAACATTAAAAATGGCGATTAAAGTTAAACTTCTACTTCGTGGTTATATGTGTTTAACCATTTAACGATATTTTCTTGTGAAAAATACAAATTATTTGTGAGTAATTAAAATAACTACGAAAACGAATTAAAAAAAAAAAAAATAAACGGAAAAGTTCGGAAATTATAAGTTTGTTGTATGATCGCGGTGCTACCATCCTCAAAATAAAAGGGAGCTAATTTCGTCTTTGCAAGAATTAGTGGACGGAAATAACATTATTTCATCTTTTAGCTATAGTGCCGAATGTTTATCTCACAGTTTATTCAAATAAATAATGAATTTAGATTAAAAAAATAAAATATTGTTACTTTACTGCCTTTCAATAACGTTTTGGTTTATTTCCTTTATAATAAACCGTTTCGAGTTCTTTATTGCAACTTTAATAAAATAAATAAAACACAAACACTTTTAACACTGTTTACAATTAACACAACTTTATTTAGTACAAAATCTTTTTAACAACCGTAATTTATAGCTTTTATTCACAACCAACTATAATTTTCTCAGCGTTATACGTTATTGACAAAGTCTGAACTTAGAATGAATGAATTACGCTAGTCGCCGCTAGTATTTATACAGCAATTTGGTTGTCTAGAACATTCGAAATGTTTTTCGAAGGTTCGAGGCTTTACTTATTCACCACACTTTAATTTGATGTATGGCAGCGCTAATGTTTACATAATTTTACCTCTTATACTGAAGCTTTTTTAACGGTCATTTCTAGGTCTTTCTGCACATTGGGATTGAAGTGTACTAAATTATAACAATTTTTAATAACAATGTAAACTAGTAAAATTACTTATGAATACAAGACAACTAATAAATACAAGACAACTTATAAATACAACTAATAATTACAACTAATTCTTAACTAAAGTTACTTTCGTAACAATATTTTTATTTATGTTCCACATGGTATTAAAATCCACATTTGAGAATTACGTTTGAAAGTAAGTTGAAAGTAAAGGCATTTATCAATTTGAAAATAATTTCAACTTTTTGTTGAGAATGCTATGATTTTCAAATGATTTTCAAATCATTATCAAACGTTTGTCGTTTGAGAAAACGTTTGATTTCAAATCATTTTCAATTTGAAATCCAACCTCCGTGTTTGTTGGATCCTTTTAGCACACAGAAATATTTACAAATATTTTTTTTAGTAGCAATACCAAAAAAAATAGTTTCAAGAATTTTTGTATGAACTGCAATTTTACTTAAAAATAGGGCATAATTAAAGCTGAATTCCAGCACTTGAGTTATTAACATTTGAGTGCTTATTGGGTTGTATTTTAACCTACATTTGAAAACAAATGAATGTCTCAGTCTGAGAATAATTACCCCTTTTTGTTGAGAAAGCTATGTTTTCAAAATTTTTTTTTAAACGTTCGTCGTTTAAGGAAGGGTTTGATTTAAAATCCTTTTTAATATAACTACTCAGCACTCTTCATCGATGTTTCGCAAGCTTTTGATTGAGGTGGCACTAAGGCTTATTACATAAATTGAAGCTTATTATTACATAAAACCAGCAAACACACACAAGCTAGATATTAGAAACCTACTTCGTCGGCCGTGAATTTATTATAAAAGAAGGCTGTGGAGTCCCACAAGGCAGCATCCTGGGCTTCACCCATACTTCAACATTGACGGACGATACAGCCTTTCAACTAGAATTTCAACTAGAAATATGGTTAAAACAACGGAAGATAATGGTCTATGAGCAAAAATGCGTACATACAACATTCACCTTGCGCCGGGAATCATGCCCCATATTAAAATCAATAATCAAATAATTCCTCAAAAAGAAAAAACGTTCATGACACACACATATTTAAAATGTTTTTTTTTTATGAAAATCGATATTCAGGTTTTTCAGTAAATTGTGAATAAAATCAAAAGTTGTGCACCGATTACAATGAAATAAACCTCATTTCATTCGAAATTATGTTAGGATAAATGTTTTTAGACCAAAACTGTGATTTTTGTCGCTTTTTTATTTTTTATAAATTTTTAAAGAACAAAAAATTTGTTTTTTTAAATGTTTCTTTTTTTCTTCAAAAATTTAACCATATCTCTGAAACTTCAGGGCAAATTTAAAAACAATGTAAGTACGGCTTAAAGATAATACTGTTACCGAGTTTGGGATTTTTTTGTTAACTATATATGGTCAACCGTTTTTAAGTTATTCCAATATATGCAGTGAAACTGCCTTAATTTTGGACATAACGGTATATTACGAAAAGTGGAGCTGATAGAGAAAAATGGAGATTAGATTTGAAATCAGCGACCTCAAATTAGCAAAAATTTGCAATCAAATTCCAGACCGCACAAAAAAAGTTTAAATTTGTTCCCTTTTGTTATTATAAGTTTATTTATATATATGGGGGATTTCAAGGTTAGTTATATTGGATAGTAGTTTAGACACAAATTTTCAACAAGATCGGTCTAAAAGTTTTTGAGTTAGAGGGGGTCAAAGTTTGACATTTTGGCCATACAGGTGTTCTTTCTCATCCATGTAACTTATTACCTATTGGTGTTAGCAAAATTTGTCCTAAGAAGCGTCGATAGCTATTTGATCAATCTTTTAAAAAATTTTTTTTGTGATTTTTTAAAAAATTTTTTAAAATTTTTTTTTTAAATTTAAAAAAATTTTTTTTTATTTTTTTTGTTTATTTGGAATGTTTTTTTTATTTTTGCTCAAAAGAAAGCTTATGTATTTTCTTTTAAGGTAGTTTTGGTCGCTTTTTGGGATGCGATTGGCTTATGTTAAAAAAAAATAAGTTCTAACTCTAGACGAGGGTTTTTCAATTTTTAAGTGTTTCTAAAACCTTAAAAATAAAACTTATGCAGAGAAACTAGACAAATTAACCTTTCCGACGGTATGTTACATACCAACAATCATTTTATACCTTCTGTAATGCCCACAATATGTTAATCCCAGGAATAAAATCACTTTTTTCTGTAGAAATGTTGACAAATAATTTTTTTTTATTTATTTGTAATATAGAACAAACCTTGGTGCAAATTTTATCCAAATCGGAAGACATCGATTTAAAACTTGTCATGAAATCCCCCATATATATAAAAGTGTTGCGTGAGTGACTGACTCATTCATCATCGCCCAGCCCAAACCGCTGACCCTAAAAACTTTAAATTTGGACTAGCGATTGGTCACTCCCCAAATCGATCCACTAAGACGGGATTTTTCAAAATTCGAATGTTTAGTGGTTAAAAATTGTAAAAACGGGAAAATTCGGTAACCTTATATCTCCAAAAATACAAGAGAAGCAAAATAATTGTAATACTTATCGTAGTTCTTTAGAAAAATAAGCGAACAGATGTCTGGTAATTTTTTTGAAATTTGGCCCTTTTTTTCCACCCCATCTATCTTACCACATTCGAAACTTATCAAAAAATACGTATACGAATTTGGTACTATTTCGAAATTCGAACATTTAAGGGGTGAAAATCGTAACTATTTTTGGTACTTTTTTTACAAAACGTTTTCTTCCATTCATTGACATATTCGTACTAAATTATGGGCTGCCACTACAATACTGAAATTCTTGGGAATGATACTGGTGTTTTATAATTAAAATTCTGTAAGGTGCAAAACGGGTAAGTAAGTCAATCATAATAATTTTTTCTTTCTAATTTCTTATTTGGTCTTTTTCAAGCACGAATTCAGGATAAAATCAACTTTAACTTTTACTTAAATCAATCTCATTTTCGGTTTAATTCAAGTACGAATTCTGGATTAAATATGGATAAGTAAAGTATTTCGCGAATGAAAATCCGTACTTGAATCAATCTTTCTGTACTTGATTCAAGAAAATCCGTACTCAACGTATTATAAATACCGCTTCGGATTGATTTGAGTACGGATAGATTGATTTTTCTTTTGAAAATCTGTCTGTAAAAACAGTCGATCAGGGTATCTATCATATGATCAAACTTTACCGACTATACTATCTTACTTACCATCTTTTATTGTTTTTTTTTTATATTTCAATTTAGGTATGCAATAGGGTATTCAGTTAATCGTTGTTTTGTATTAATTGATTAAGCGAATAGTTATTCAAGGTAACAACTCAATCGAATAATAATCGAACAATATAATATTATTAGGTTGATCGAATAATTTTAATTTTGTTTAGTTTAAGAGTACTTTACACTATCACACAAGTCTTACGGAACAATCTGTCGTGATAAGTTGTTATTGTTTTTTGAAAATTTTCAAACAATAACTAGATCAGGGTATCAGGCATTTTCGTAAAATACTTAAGACTTTGTGGTATAGTGTAATACGGCCTTTAGAAGTTAAAAAATAAGAGCAAAAATTATATTTTTCTAACATACAAATTTTATTTTAAAATGTAACAACAATATATAGCAAAAGGTACTGCATGTTATAATTCAATTTTCACATGAGATTTATGATTGCTTTTTTCCCTTCGAGGGAAATGAAAATTTCATGGGAACAAAAATTCCATTTGCTACTCACGATAGGGGCGAATTTGTTTGTATTTTCCAAAAGTTTTCGTGTTATAAGAAGTATTTAAATGAGTACCGATGAGAAAACAAGTTAAGTAGTCAAAAGTGTAAACATTTTAGAACACTTCAATTATTTGTCATAAGCTTTTGACTTTATTTTACGAATTTTTACAAATTTTGCGTTCACGTACTTTTTGGGACACCAGCTTTTTATTAACATAACGTACTTCATGTTATAAGAGAGGAAAACTTTTTAAATAAAAAATAGCATCAAAATTTCAAATAATCTTCTAAAATAATCTTCCAACAAGAGAATACAGTTTGAATGTTTATGTTTCAAACTATTTTTTTTTTGTTTTGATGAAACTTGATTTAGAAAAGATTCTTTCACTTATTGTTGACGTTGAAGAGACTGAAAGTAAAGCGTTATAAAGCATATCCAATTTTTCTGTTCTTTTTCTTGTCTTTTCTAAAAATGAGTAGTCCTCTATTATACCACTTGAATCCCTTTTTGATTTTTTAACAACTTTAATATGAACTTTTAGTAATCTTGTTAAGGTCTGGTAGAAGATTTTTTCATTCGTCTCAAAAAAATCATCTTCATCTGGATAATTGTGGTATAAATAAATTATTTCCAAACTCTTTGGTTTCAGTCTTTGTATGTACTAAACAATATATTTAAAAATTGTTTCTTCATTATTTCCAAACTCTTTGGTTTCAGTCTTTGTATGTACTAAACAATATATTTAAAAATTGTTTCTTCATGGCAGTGTTCGAAAATAAACACTTAATATCGCTCCTTAGTGTTCGGTTCGGTAGATTTGTCGAAAAAAACGCTAATAGTGTTTGTGTAGGAAATCATTAAAAAATAACGTTTCCCTGTTTGTCATCTTTCGAACACAAAAATTATACCGTTCTATTACCGTTCGGCTTTTTTTAAAGCCCCAAACTTCATTGTGTTCGGTTCAGCTCATTAATGTTCGTTTGTTTCTGCTGTGCGTAGCGCTGGTAAAATAAACCGAACATTTTTTACCAAAACAAAATACACATACGGAAAAAGCCAGCAAAATAATTTTACACAATGTTTGTGCTGCTTCGTTGCTAAAATATTTTGTTTCTTCATTTCTTTTTCATTATTCACTACAATTGTTCTCTTTTTTAACGAAGAACAGAACACTATATAATGTTCGGCACTTTCTTGAAAATAGTTACGAACGGTATTAAGGGTTTTGTTCGCCTACAGAAACACTAAAAAAATGGATGTCGTTCCTGAGTGTGTTCTGCTTATTTTTGAAGGTAGGAAATTTTTCTGAGTTAAGAAACAATAGAAGAGTATTTAAACGTACCGGCTTGTTTTTTTACGTTGAATACTGTGAAAAAAAAATTTTTAATTAATCGACATAAATTATTCGAATTATTCGTTAATCGAAAATAAGCAATTATTCGAATAATTAATCGCCCAAAATTAATCGATTAATCGAACAACGGTTAATCGTTTAAATACTCTCAAGTATAATAATTCAAACATTTTGCACTAAATCAACAACATTTTTGAAACGATTTTTCTATATGTGAAAAGCAATTTAAAGTTTATTTAAGCATTTCAAATTAATATTTATACGTACTCATCTATAAAATGGGACTTGCTAACTGTATCCTTAAAATGCCGCTACTCAATAATAATACGAACCAAGTGAAACTTATTAATTAAATAATCTGTTACTATGGCATAGACATATGAATGTACATATAAATGTATGTATTGCAATAGTAGACAAACACTCATAGATTTTCCATTAAATAAAAAAATCGACACTTAATTCTTTTAATTATTTTGTAATTGAGAATAATATTGCACAATGCATAGTACTGGATAAACGGCTCGTTTAGCACATCAGTTTCCAAACACAATGTTTATTTAAAAAACTGCATTCGGTGTTATTTGTACATGTATTTTGTGATGCTGCCAGTGTGGCGTTTCGTAAAATGTTCTATTAAACAAACATTTTTGCAAATTAAATAATTATTTATATTTACGTCTAACCAAATATCACAATAATTAATTGTTTTATGTATGTATTTGCTTTAGTGTAGATTTCTAACAGTTTTTCGTGTAAAAATTTTCCACAAAAAACAACAAAATCCAGGTTAAAAACTTTTACGTAGCACCAGCAGTGAGTGAGTGACACATATTTCAATGACCTAATTAAAGCACAATTTTATACAGTTTTCTGCTGATGTACTTTCATGTATGAAATTGAAATTTCATTAAGTTTGTTGAAAAGACTTTTATGCATTTGTAGTGTTACTTAATTAATGAAAGCAGCTTGAAAGAAAAATAATGCTTTTGAAGTGTGTTTTCCAAAGACTTCAATAACAAATGCTTGTTTGCGTAAAAGAGGAATATATGCACAAAAAGTCAATTCATTTTTTCTGTGTTAATAATAGAGTATTGAGTTATTCGACTTTTGATTGTCTTCGAGTATGGAATTAATCGATTTTCATTTAAAATTGCTCGTTTAATCGAATAAGTAGTTTAAATTTTTCTATTTGAATTGGTTCTTTTATTATATTAATTAGAGTATCCACTCAATTAATCGTTGTTCGATTAATCGAGGAGTTTTTCCGCCATTATTTGATCGAATAATTAAAATAGCCAATTGTGAATAACGAATAACTCGAACATTTTATGTCAATTAATCGATTAAAATTAATTTCTTAGAAAATTTAACTTTTTTAATATAAAAATATTTTGTTTAGATTTTCTAACCTTAAAACTAAATAACATGTTGGTTGTAACCTTTTACATTTATTTTCATTACTTTCATATTTTTAAACATATTTTAGCCATTTTTTGATTTGAGCGTGTGTGACAAATTATGTAAATCATTATTAACAGGGTTTAAAAAACTGCAGTCGAAACCAAAAACTGTCGAACAAAAAACGAAAATTTGTGCACAACTTTTTGCTTTTTAAGTTGGTTTGATAGCGACTGTTGACATTTGATGAATCAGAACTAAAAGAAAAAATTTTTGGCCAATGACAAATGAAGAAGTGGAAAGAATGGCAGTTTTTCTACTTTGACTGCAGTTTTTTAAATGCTGACTATAAACGTCAAAAAATTCATCAACGGTTATAAATGTGTAAACCATGTACTGTCAGATTATGGGTTACCTCATTCGTCTTAAAAACCTAAGTGTCCTTGTTTGAAAACGAGGTGTCTGTTTTTTGTCGTCAAATTGTAATACGTTTAAAAATAAATTAACCAAACCCATAGAGAAGAATTTAAAAATAAAGGAAATTAAGAGAGATTACAAAAAAATATAAAAAAGTTATCAGGCTTTTTCTGGAAACCTAATACATACGAGTGTAATTGGAAAGAAACCAATTTAAAAAAAGATCGTGTTTTAAAAGTTTATAAAAAATCCTTTTATATAGTATACATTGAATTCTTATCTTTCTCTTAAAATCAGGAAAAACAGCGATGATTTAAAAAAAAAAAATTAACGGAGAATCTCCATCGATTTCAATTTCACTCGATTTTAAGAAATAATAAATTGGTTTTAAATGTTTTTCATAACTGGCTGGCACTTGTATAGAGATGTTTGCTTTTTTCCATTAAATAAAATTATTTGAATTCTTCGAGTTATTCGAGTAATTCGAACAATTTAAAAACTTTATTCGATTAATCGAGCAATTTTAAAATTCAAATATCGATTAATTCATTACTCGAACAAAACCAAAAGGCGAATAATTGGATACTCTAATATTAATAAACAAAAAAAAAAAACAATGAAAAAAAATAAGTTTAACAATAAAAGTTAAACAATAAAAAAACCAATTTAATTGTACTGTGTATCAGAGAAAGCCAAAAAGTTGTATTTTTAATACTTCTAACCTATTCATACTCCACCGAGCACGAGTACAGACAGGTATGAATACCAATAAGTATGAACATAAATAAGTTTGTATAGCAACCGGTATGAGTATGAACAAACAGGCATGCGTATGGATATTAGTATAAATGAGTATGAGTATAAGCATGTATCGATGAGTATCGACAAGTAACTTCAACAACTCGTATGGTTATTGTAAAGCAAGCAGTGTAGCCAGGACCTAAAAATGTTTGATGCAGAAAAGATATTTATATTTTAAGTATTTTCCAAAGCCAGCAAAACAAATATAGCACTGATTAAATAAGAATTAATTAATTTATGTAAAAGCTAAATTAAAACATAAATATTTTCTAGTATTATATAATTATGCTTCTATTAACAATAATAAAATATAATCTTTTCTACGAAAGGGGTCTTTTATAAAAAAAATTTTGAAACAGAAGGCTATCAACTATTTTGGAATCTATTTTGTTTCTTTTTTCATGTTTCTAGCTAAAGAGAAAACTCGTTAACAGATAAACATCTCAAAGTCATACTATGTATGAATGAATTTACCCGTGATATCTCATTTCTTAATTCCGAATATTAGATTTATATTTTTTTTTGGTATTCGGCAACTTTTTGTGTTTTTATTAAGAACGATTAAAATTAAACGACGTATTTTAATTTGCATCCATTTTGTCATTTTTTTGGATTTTCTTAAAAATAGTTTTTTGTATTTATATAAGAACGCAGATCTTTATATACCGAAGATTTTTGTAGTCTGAAATAAAAAAAAAAAATTCTGGCAACACTAATGAAAAAAAATTAATAAATAAAAAATGTTTGAAGTCAATGATATACCTATGGGTTTATGTGGTTATGTGCGAGTATGAAATACAATAAGTATGATAACATACATGAATGAAATCAAATGCGCAGGGATATACACAAGTATGAGAATAAATAGATACGAGTACGCACAGGTATTGAAAATTTTCGATATGTGCTAGAGTACTTTAATTTTTTTATACCCATTGTCTTTCTCTGCTGTGTATACCAAAAACTTAAGCTTTTAAATAAAATAAATAGTTAATAAAATTAAAAACCCGGCTGCTAAAAAGTTTTTAATGCATTAAAAAAGCCGACACAATATTTGGCTATGCCGAATCTTATTGACCATTCAAAGTTATATAAATACCGTTCTTAAGATATAAAAAAAAAAATTTATTCTGTGCCACGCCCACACATGATATACTTGTACCTTATTTGGAAAGATTGGCTCTTGTCGCTGACCAGATATACCGAAATTTATAATGTCTTTGTACGGGAGGTGGCAAATTTAAGCAATATTTCTCTTACCGTTTCTTTAGCTATAAAAAAACTTGTTTGCGCCACCCCAACTTCTCCAATCCCACATTTTTTGGGATGTTGTGTATTAAATACCGGGATGTTTGTGCCTTATTTGGCTTTTTTCGTTCTCCAGATATAAATAAATTTATCTATAATCAGCCCAATTATGAAAAAAAATTCCCCGGGAGTTTTTTCCCTTCTCCCATTTTTACAATTGAATTAACATAGGAAAAATGGGAGAAGGGAGAAAACTCCCGGGGAATTTTCATTCATAATTTGGCTGAATGTGTTTGTATGAGAAGTGCTACACTTACTTCTCTAATTCCGCTTTAGAGAGGTTGTGTATTGATAACCAAGATGCTTGTACCTAATTTATAAACTTTTGCTCTTGGCGTTCTTCAGATATACAGAATAAACAGATTAAAAAACACAACAATAAGGGATTTATGGGTAAAATTAGAGGCAGCCATGGTTTTTTGCTTATATCTAAATCATTTATGGACCGGTCTGGCTGAATTTCAATAGCAAAATTCAAATGTGCATATCCGACATAAATATCTACCAATCAATATCCCCATCATATCTGGGGTCTTTGGAAAACCCATTTCAACAGACGGTCGACCTGATTTGAGCCTTTCTTTTCATAAGAATCCAGAATATTTATACTTTATAGGCTCTATTTCAATAGTGTGGAAGTTACAAACGAAATGACAAACTTATATATGTATACTCTTTTACCTTCAGTGAAGGTTTTAACAAAATTAAAATAAACTGTAAATAAAGTAAACACTTCTATGGTTTAACAGACTAAAAAATGATCTGAAAGTCAAAGCTAAATTCGGTTTTTAATTTGCAATTGTGTCCCGTCTGCTTAACTTAATGCGGGTATTTAACATGGGCTTTCAGCTCATATGTTGTTTATAAATTATTTTTTAATTATTTATTACATATATTTTTGATTTTTTAGTCACGGCACTTTTAATAAGAAGTGCTAATCATAAAAACTTTTAAGTCCGGAAATCGAGTGAAATTGAAATCGATGAAGATTTGTATTTAATTTTTTTTAATAATCACAGCAGTTTTATCTGATTTTAAGTAAAGTTCCGGTATAGATAAGAACTCAAAGTGTGTAGATACTATGGTATTAATTTAATCGGGCTTTTGCGTTAATCGGTCACCCACTTAGTCTGTTATAAACAGTTAAGCCATTATCTTACGATAAATAGTTACAAGTCAGCCATTTTGTTTTTAAACACCTATTTAAAAGCACTTAGGTTTTTAATACGAATTTAACGATATCTTAAGTTACGCAATCCAGCCGATTGGAAGATAAAAGATAATAAAGAAATCGACAGTCGGGTAAAAACAGGCAACTCATAATCTCATAGTGCCTGGACTTATAAATGCCGGTGGGTTTTTCTACAAAAAACGTCAAACTGAATATGAAATTTACATAAAATTATCACACATGCAACCACATCTAGGGTTGTAGGGTAGTAGTAGAAATTAATTTTAATCGATTAATTATCAAAAACTGTTCGAGTTATTGGAAATTAGATATTTCAGTTATTCAATCAAATAATAGCGAAAAATTTCACGATTAATCGAATGGATACTCTAATTTGCATCACTATTATTTTTAAAATTTATTGATCTGCTTGTTTACATGAATTTTCTTTAATTGTTATAAATAGATTAATGTTTTTTTCTCTTAAAACTTTTTTTTGTTAGTTAAAAACTTACAAAAGCTTAGCAATTCATTGAAAAGGATATGTATGTGTATAAAATGAATTTATTGCTGACTTCCTACCAAAAAGATCAATGGCAGAGTCTTAATAAATTTTACACACATCTATGTTTTCTAATGGAACCATAAATATTCTATTCTAAACTTATTTGAAATTTCCTCCATTTTATGGGAGTTGGTACAAAAACATTCTTATTGTTACTCCAATGAATTCACACACGCACACACACACTCATATGTTCATAAATTTAGTGTAAATATGTCTAAAATAAAATATGTTGTTTGTATTAAATCCCATTAATATTTATTGTACTTCCTTGTCTAATTCCACAGATCTAATTTATTGTGTATGTGTGCTTCAAAATTAACGAAGGTTAATTAATTGACTTTTAACGACTTCTTTATCACCTTAATATGCCATTCAGCATTATTGAAGTGGTGAATAGAATTGAACCGAATTAGAGATAATATAGTAAATGTTGTGGCTTCTAATTGCAATAAGAACTAAACACATATTGTTGCAAGCGCATTATTGCTAGAGTTTAATTCTGAAAATGAACGAATACATACAGAAGTACGTAGGCAAATATTTACAAATTCATGTACCTGCATTGGATGGAGGTTAAAGTATTTTCATTCTTTACACAAAAGAGACTTTTTGCGTAAAATTGGACTTTTTGTGCAAAAGGTGACTTTTTGTGTAAAAATTTACTTTTTGTGTAAAATGTGACTTTTTGTGTAAAAATTTACTTTTTGTGTAAAAAGTGTCTTTTTGTGTAAAATGTGACTTTTTGTGTAAAAAGTGTCTTTTTGTGTAAAATGCGACATTTTGTGTAAAAAGTGATTTTTTGTGTAAAAAGTGACTTGTTGTGTAAAATGTGACTTTTTGTGTAAAAAGTGACTTTTTGTGTAAAAAGTGACTTTTTGTGTAAAAATTTACTTCTTGTGTAAAAAGTGTCTTTTTGTGTAAAAAGTGACTTTTAATGTAAAATTTTACTTCTTGTGTAAAAAGTATCTTTTTGTGTAAAATGTGACTTTTTGTGTAAAAAGTGTCTTTTTGTGTAAAATGCGACATTTTGTGTAAAAAGTGACTTTTTGTGCAAAAAGTGACTTTTTGTATAAAAAGTGTCTTTTTGTGTTAAAAGTGACTTTTTGAATAAAAAGTGTCTTTTTGTGTAACATGTGACTTTTTGTGTAAAAATTGTCTTGTTGTGTAAAAAGTATGTTTTTGTGTAAAATGTGACTTTTTGTTTAAAAAGTGTCTTTTTGTGTAAAATGCGAAATTTTGTGTAAAAAGTGATTTTTTGTGTAAAAAGCGATTTTTTGTGTAAAAAGTGACTTTTTGTGTACAAAGTGTCTTTTTGTGTAAAATGTGACTTTTTGGGTAAAAAGTGTGTAAATTGCGACATTTTGTGTAAAATGCGACATTTTGTGTAAAAAGTGATTTTTTGTGTAAAAAGTGACTTTTTGTGTAAAAAGTGACTTTTTGTTTAAAAAGTAACTTTTTTCTTGAAAAACTTTTAACTGAATTTAACTTTTTTCTTGAAAAAACTAACTTTTTTTAAAAAGTGTATTCAATTACATGGTTATCATTAGCTGTAAAACGTTCATTACAAAAAACACGTAAATGCTTAATTTTAGTTGTGTAAGGAAATGTCATTTGCGAATCTAATTAATTAAAGAACTTTTCTCTTACCTAATACTCGTACGTATGCACATACATACATACATGCCTAATCGTTTCAAAGACATGCCCGCTCACAAATGAATATTTGCATGTACTCGTAATCAGGGTTGGGCAAAATGTATACTTTTATGTATTTGAAATACAAAATATTTAAAATAAAACTTACGTTTAACACCAGTGTTCGTAAATAAACACTTAATGTCGCTCATAAGTGTTCGGTTCGGTAGATTTGTGGAAAACACAAACGCTAATCTGAATAAATTCTTGCATCAATTCAAAATATTTTTAACATGGTATCAAGAATGTGCATTTAAAATTTCATAACGCTTCAATATTAAATCAAAGCTGAATAACCTTGTTTTTAAATTGTTTCATTCTTAATTCAATTTTGTTTCAATTTTATTTCTAAAATTAAAAATATAATTTCAATAACTTTTCTACATCGTTTCAACCAAACGACGAATTAGGTTCTATAAGAATTCAATACCGAAAGATATTATTTCTATATTGTTTCCTTATTAAAATTGCCAAAAAAAGACAGATTTAAATTGATATTGTTCCATATAAAAATAATAAATTTCAACATTACTTTCTCTCTTTCGTTTATGTTTCTTATTGATTCTATATGCCGTTGTTGATTTTAAGTTGTTTGTTTTTCTAACTAAATAATCCTTCAAATACGATAATTTTTATGAAATTATTCATGTCCGTAGTGGCCAATGTTGGAGTTAACTTTTTTTGTCACACGTTAACGTTCACATAGAAAATTACATTTAAAACAAAAACAAATTTTAGAAATTGTTTTTGTTTAAATGTTATTTTCTATGCGAACGTTAACGTGTGACATCGTGTCCCGGCTGTTAATGTTTTATGTGAAAATGTTTTTTGCGACCAAAAGAATTTGAAATACTAAATACTTGAGCGACAGTTATTTAAAATACAAATATAACCCAGCGGTAACTAAAAAAAGAAAATATACCTAATAGAACGCCTTATTTAGCAGTCACAAGCCCTTCTCGCTCCATACTTATTTATTTTTTACACAGGTTGTCATTGGGAGCAACCCCTTCCACGCTGCCTTTAATATCAACTTCGATCCCTTTCCAAAGAAGGGAGTAAGGAAGATCACTAAAAATAAAAAGTAAATAAAACTGAACAACTTCATATCTCCCATATCTTGAAGAAGGGAGTAGCGAATGTGTACTGAATATTAAAGAAGGTCTTTTAAAAAGAAGAAGGCAAACTTCTGAAGGCAGGATATCATTGGAAGCGAATCTTTTAGATAGTAGTATAGACCTTCAAAAAGGCATGCCACTTGCGGTCCTTACAATATTTACCGCTGGGAAAATATTGAAATACAAATACTTATTTCAAATACATACAAGTATTTGAAACACTGCCCAACCCTGCTCGTATTAGCAATTCATAAACTTATCATATAATGAAGATTATCATCATCATCATTATTATGAATACTTCATAAATAAAAAATTCATACAATATTTATTGATAGATTACTTGTTATGAGGAAGAAGTGCTTTTACAAGAACATCATCCGAAGTTCTTCCTCTGCTGTTTTTCTAATTTATTGTGTGTTATGAAAACAATAGATTTTCAACAACAATAGATTTTAAATATTAATTTTATGGAATATCAAACAAAAAAGAATTATAGAAACAAAAAAAAAAAAAAATACACATAAATTTACTCATTTGAATGACTAAATGAATAAAGAACACTTCAGTTTACTTCCGTTAAGCATCAAAAACTACTGATTCGCAATTTAACATTTGAATGTGTGTAAATTTTATTAGTTCGCCAATAATTTGCTGAAGACAGCAATAAAAACTACATGAGAGGACAATTTTGTTTTTGCCCCAAAAATTCTATAAGAACTTAATGTTGTGTAACAGAAATGAGTGTGGTCAAGAATTTGTAATTATATTAGGGTAAGTTTTTATATGCACAAAAAAAAAAAACATACAAAAAAGTTTGAATTATAAATGAGAATCTTATGGTAAGCTTAAGCTTATCAATTAACGTGGTGCTTAAGTATTAATTAAAACAAACAAAACATAATGACACTTTTTTTCTACTAAACACCTATATTGTAATGGAAGATTTCCATAGATGGAAAAGGTAAATACGCAATTGGTGAAAACCAGGTAAAATGGGTAGATTGGGTAAAAAATGGTAAATAGGCTGGTACACGCAGAGAAAAACATATTTCAATGTGGTCACCTCCAACAAAACTGTTTTTAAAAAGTTTTAACCATGTTATGTTTAATTTAAACATATTATTGTCACCGACAACCATATTATGAGTAAATTAGTCCTCGATCAAGCTGCCACAGCCATAATATGGTTGTCACTTAAAATATTATGGTTAATTATGACAATAATTTGTTCTTAAATTAACAATAGTATTTTCCTCTTTTCCAAGAGCAACATGCTTTGGTTGAAAAACATCCAAGTTATTATAATTGTTAAGCTTATTTTAATTATTATTAACATGTTCGGAGGCAACCGTAATATTGTTGTGGATTCTTAATATTGACACAAGGTTTTTCTCTGGTTGTATTTATCCAAAAGTGGGGCATTAATTTTGTAGTAGAACATTTAAAAAACGAAGACATTTCCAGGCAAAATTCTATAATAAATAGCCTTTGATACGTTTTCAAAAAGGTTTTCGGTATATTATTTAACAGGGAAACCATAAATATGCAGTTGCATGTTTTTCCTTGTTAGAGCTTTAGAGCTTTTTATGAATTTTGGCATCGATTTGTTAGTGCATATTTTACCCTTTGCTGCATTTTTTTTGCATAATTTAGATAAAAGATAAAAGCTTTTAGCGAATATTTTGTCTTTTTCAGACATATTTTAATACATATGAAATTTTTTTTTATATGCCTACAAGAGCTTTCGAATTTTTGACTTTTCTTTTTAAATAAATATCTGTATACTTAACGTGCTGCTGCATTTAATTTTTACTTGAAAATTGTAAGACAAAGCAGGTTGTCATTAAAGACACATTTAAATTTAAAAGTTTATATACAAGCAAAAATTCAGGAAAAATCAATTAAAACACTTTTGGCAATGTGTGTAATACATAGAAATCTGGACCAATCTTTTTGTATACTGATCCATTTAGAATCACTTTTTAAAGTGATCTAATGATAACCATCCGTCCGTCTGGCTGATTGGCTGTCCATGTTAGTTTTGTGCGCAAAGTAGATAATTCGCAATATTGTAGATAATTTGATCATATTTGGTAAATAAATTTTAATTTTGCTAAAGGCGAATTAGACTCTTTGTGGCCGTATACCATCTAATTATGTTGGTATTTAGATTAAATTTGCCCCAAAAATATTTTACTCCAAATTAAATTCTTTCCGAATCAGTACACATTTGCCCAAAGCTTCCATCTAAAAATAGTTTAACATCCTTTTTGAATGTTAACATAAATCAACAATTTAGAGACCGTCCCTAAAATCGATTTAAGACAAAAAATCTCATAAGAATGGTAATATCTAGATAATATTCGGCACAAATAACTCTGATATGAATTTTAACCTCTTAACATAACTTTGTTTTTGTGAGCCGATTGCTGTCCATCCTTTCCAAATAGGGTAAAATCACGAAAATTCGTCTGTAAATACTATCGTGTTTGGGCTTTGGCGATTATAATTTTAGAATAGGTTTTGTTAAATGGAACTGTTATTAAATTGTTGAATATTTTGTTTTCAAATTAGCAATTTTTGATTTTTTTGGGGCATATTTTTTCTCAGCAATTTTCAAAGCATATTTTCAGGTTTTTACTGCATTTTTAATGCGCACAAAACGTGTTTTTAGAGCATGTTTCTAATTTCCCTGTTCATTAGGCATTGGTTCACACGCGTTTACTGTTGGACAGAAGCCGATGAAATATCACTAGATTGAGTAGATACATCATTTAAAAGTTTTGTCAGTTTAAAAAGTGCTAAAGTCGCCTTAAGAAAAACTTTAGTTTATGCCACCTTAGCAATCTCCATGGACAATGTTTCAGTTATTTCGTACGATCTCTAAGGAAGTTATAGCAAAATTATTTTTGCTTATTTTTTTTAAATATGCAATAAAATTTGAAATAAAAACCGCTTTAAGTTTTTATTTCCCTGCGAAGTTAGAAGTATTTAGGTATATAAAACTAAAACCGAAGAGAAGTGATGATTTTATTTCACCAGATTAAGACGATGATTTTTTCATGTTTTTTAAGACATGATTTTTGGTGTTTGTTGGCGAACGGTGTAGAGAAGCAAGCGGAGTAGAGAAACAAAATCAGATTTTCTGTTCTCTGTGTCTGTTTTTATATTTTTCTTTGCGCACACCCAGAGAAAAAACATGTTTTAATATGGTCACCTCCAACAACATTATGTTAAAGGAAAATTTTTACCATATTATGTTTAAATTAACCATGTTATTGTCACCGACAACCATATTATGGTTAAATTAGCCCTCCATCAAGAAGCCACAACCATATTATGGTTGCGTTTAAACATGTTATGGTTAAATATGACAATAATTTGTTTTAAAATTAGCAAAACTAAGCTATTATAAATGTTAAACATTTTCTGGTTATTATTAAATATAACATGTTCGGAGGCAAAAATAATATGGTTGTGGCTGCTTGATGGAGGCTTAATTTAACCATAATATGGTTGTCGGTGACAATAACATAATTAATTTAAACATAATATGGTTAAAATTTTCCTTAAACATAGTTTTGTTGGAGGTGACCATATTTAAACATGTTTTTCTCTGCGTGCACATTCGTATTTTTGTTATGTTGTTTCATTTTATTTTTTATTTAAATGTGGCAACATCTCTTTACAAGACAAAACCCGGACCGCACTTAAATTGCTTATTTTCACAAATAAGCAAGTGAAGAACAATTACCGATAACAAAAAAAAAAAAAAATCAACCCTATATATATATAATTTCAAAACTAAAACAAATTGACTTATCATGTTTTCTGCAAAGAACGGCTTTTCTGCTGCTAGCGCTTGTTGCAAGACGCTTCCATTTCCTAGTTTTTAGGCCTTCCCATGGTTTAATTAAAAAACGTTTAAAGTTTATGGTTGCACTAAGCAATATAAGATTCGCTTATAACCACAAACTTTCTTCACGATTTAGTTCAAAATATTCCAGTTAAATGTAGTTGTAAATTTAATCAGCTTTTTAATATTTAACAGCGCACGATATATTAACAACACAAAGTATGAGGTCCACGCCTTGCGTTGTATGCGTTTGATACTTTTTTGACCTGTTTTCGTGACGCATCAAAAGTAGAAAGTAGTCCTACTTTATGTAGTCCTACTACGCGTGTGCTGTGTGGCTGCTACGTGTAGACCGGGGTTACCCAATTAGGACGAATTTTAATTTTACTTAAGGGAATATTGTTAGAAGTCGGCCATATTTACATGAAGAAAAAGCAAGTGCTAGGCTACTACAAGCCTCATCAATATATTTTAGTCTTGAATCCTATTCACTAACAAAAGACCGCATTATGTACATAAGGGAACAAGGGTTTTGTTAATTTAGAATTGAATGCTGTTTTTAAGGTTATTGGGGACGCTTAATCCCAATCGGCAATTAGTTGGTTTTCTATCAGCCCGACTTTTCACGATTTACCGTTATGTCCAAGATTAAGGCTCTTCCGCTTCTTATATTGGAATAACTTGAAAACCGTTCACCATATTCTGTTAAAAGAAAAAAATTCATAATTCGTCAACGCTATGATCTTTAAGCCGTGCTTGCATTGTTTTTAAATTGGCCAAGAAGTTTCAGAGTGTCGTTGCAGTTTTGAAAAAAGAAGAACTTAAATAAAAAAATCAAAATTTTGTTTTTTGAAAATTCATAAAAAATAAAAATGCGACGAAAATCACAGTTTTGGCTTAAAAACATTTGGCTAAACATATTTCGAATAAAATGATCCTTTTTTCATTTAAATCGGTGCACAACTTTTGATTTTGTTCATAATTTACTAAGAAAACTGAATTGATAAAAATCGCGATTTCCATACAAAACTAAAATTTTTTAACAGCGTTAAAAAAACTGCAGTCAAAGTAGAAAAACTGCCATTACTTCGACTTCTTCAACGGTTGCTTTTACTTCTGATTCATTAAATGCGCGACTATTAACATATCAAACCAACTCAAAAAGCGAAAAGTTGTACACGAATTTTCGTTTTTTGTTCGACAGTTTTTGGATTTGGCTGCAGTTTTTCAACCCTGTTTTTAAATGTGTGTGTTTGCTGCTGTTCTATTTACTTTAAAATGAGATTCCTTCACTTAATTGTGAATAAAAGCGAAACGCGTGCATCGATTTTTTTAATCTATGTCTTATTTAGTTCATAGGTTATGTGATCGGTTATGTAAAAGTAAAGAGACTTTAATTTTTTTCCGTTTTGGTTTTTTCACGATTTTTAAAAGTACAAAATTTGTATTTTTTTACGTTAACAGCCATTACTCAGCCATTTTTCTTTGGTGATTTTCAAAAATTTGGTTGTGTTTTAAAGCTTACAAAAAAATTTTAAAAATCGCTTAATGAAGAGAAAAGTTATGATTTTTTGAACTTTAAATTTTTGGAAAAAAGTCAAAAATACCATTAGTACCTGTAACTTAAAAATGCGAGCTGATGAAAAACGGAGATAATATTTGAAATTAGCGACCCCAAATTAGTAAAAAAAATGGCAGTAAGCTTTCAATCAACGCAAAAAAGTTCAATTTTGTGTCATTGTCTTCTTAAATTAAATGGTTTTCACTGTCAAAACTGAGAATGAACGTCGCTCTGTTTTGCGAATTTTACTGTGTGAATAAGGAGAAAGTACTTTTTTATTTAGTGTAAGGCTATGCTGTAAGTCTGTGCCAAAGTTTATTGGTAAGAAAGTAGAAAAGAAAAGCATGTTCTCTTCCCATCTCACCAATAAATTCAGAAAGAAAACTTTCGTAGTATGAACTCAGACTAACAGGCAATTCTCCTTCTCCTTCCTTTCTGAAAGAAAACTTTCATAGTATGAACCCAGACTAAGTAGCAATTAAGTGTGAAGGGTAATGTGTTGAAAAAGTTTTTGCATAAAAAGTTTCTGTTAATATTTTATTAAAGTTTTTGCTGGGAATCTAATTTATTAATTTTTAGCAGCAAAATTATTAAATTGTGTTTATTGTTAGATTATATGTAAATGTTGAAAAGGAAATCGAAAATAAGATAAATGATGTTCGGGTTACATCTGTGTTAATAATTATGATAAATAGTTATTGCATAAATGTTACTTTTAAGGAAGGCATATGCCTTAGTTAAGTGAAACACTAGTGAATACGCTTAATTTTTTAAATCAAGGAAATTATAATAAATAATCTCTTTCTACCAAAATTTGCAATGGCTTATGAAATGTAAATGGCATTTCTGAAGTCAATAGTGTATTTTTACAGGATCAATTTTTTTTGTCTTTAAGGTAATAATTCCTTTCACATACAATAATCACAGCTTTTTTTTATTAAAAAAGCTTACGTTTTTGACAAAATAAACTTTGAGCTTAAAAAGTAAAGTTTTGTATAAAAAAAGTCTAATTAACAAAAATAGTTTAACAAAAATTTCAGCTTTTTTTTCAACTTTCGACATTTTACACAAAGAGTGACTTTTGATAGTAAAAGTTACAAAAAAAAGCACTTTTTCAAACACTTTTTCAAGCACCTTTTAGATTAAAAGGGACTTTTTACACCAAAAGTTACCTTTCACACTAAATGCATCTTTTACACCAAGTGGCACCTTTTACTCCGCAAGGTATATTTTACACAAAAGGTTACATTTTAAACAAATACTCATTCACAATTCAAGCAAGAAAAAACTTTTGCACAAAAAAAAATTCCAATTTTTTGTGTAATTAAGAAAAGGGAATTAAGCACGACAAACAAAATCTTGATAATTGAAAATTTTGTATTCCCAAAAATTACTTTGATAAAGATTTTTTTTTTTAAATATGTTACTTTCTACCCAACAAGTCAATTTTTACTCAAGAAAGAAGTCTGAAAAATTTACTTTTTAATACAAAAAGTCACATAAAAATGAATTTTTTAGTTTATAATAGGGTATTCATTCGGTTAATCGTTAATCGGTTAACCGATTAATTACTACCCGATTAACTGACCGGTTAATTCAAAATTGGCAATTTTCGATTAACGATTAAACCGGTTAATTTCAGTCGATTAAGCGATTAACCGATGTAAAAAAAATTTTTTAGTTTTTCGTAGTATTATAACTTTTTTTTTGTGTTTTTAATTATTTGTTTGGTCTCATATAAAAAAGGTTTTTGCTTGGACAATATTTTTTCCTACAATATATTTCCTTCGAGCAACACATTTTTAAAATACAGTACAAAAACAGAAACTAGGGGTTCGGAAATACATTTTTTGCAGAATGTTCTGTGGTAAGCTTTGCCAGGATGTGTAAGATAATGACCTGACAATAGAAGAAACTAACGATTGTAACACGAACAATCTTTTACAAAATTAGCCGAAATATTGGCATAATGGAAGATTTTATATGTTGAGATAAATCCTGGAAAAGGAGTGAGAAATTAGATAATCTGTATCATGATACAAAGAAACCAAGATAATGCATTCAGCTTTTAAAAATGAAACATTTCTGCGCATCTACGTCACATCAGCGTATAATTTTTTACAACTAAAATATAAAAATACAAGCAAACAAACATGTGTATAATTAGCTAAAGTGACGTCATATTAAACAGTTGAATTTTGTTAGCATGTGCAATGCGTAATATTGTTTTTATCATTCTTGAATCTCTATTATGGGTTGCTGCCAATTCCACCAACATCTTCGATAAATGAAAGAATTTTTTCCAACTCAAGTTTTATCAAAACTAAAGAAAAGAATCGCTAAAGTCCTAAACCTTTAAACCAAATTATTTTTTCAAAAGATTATTTCATAAGATGTAAAACTATTGAAATAATTAATAAACAATCTCACAGTTTATTTTTTAATAAATACATAAAAATATGTATAAATTATAAAATATGTTTTTTATATTTATGATTTACTTTTTTGTTTGCTCGTTTTAGTTCAAGAATTGTTTTGTTCGTTATGTTAGTTTTTTTTACTAATAGACTCCAATAATAAATAATTTTTGCATTTTTATTAATTGAAATTACTTAATTTATAACAAAACATAATTAATCGGTTAACCGATCAATAAAAAAATTAACCGATTATTAACCGATTAAATCAAAACCTCGGTTAATTAATCGAGCGATTAACCGATTAAAGCAAAAGCCCGATTAAATGAATACCCTAGTTTATAACAATTTGAAGTCACTTTGCAATGGTTCAAACAAGTCAGGTTAGGTGGGGTGTCACAAAGCCATAGGACATAAAGCCATATGGCATTAAGTCCCATTCCATTCAGACATAAGGGCATATGCCATAAAGTCTCATTATAATGGGACTTAACGTCATACATTTTTTTTCCCGAAAATGAGACATAAAGCCATATTTTTAATAATGATTGCATGTCACCCTATTTAATGTAAAAAATACATTGTTGTTTCATGTCGCCCTGTTTTATGTCAAAAATGCATTTGTCTGTCAAAATGTTGTTGGCAATCAAACAAATTGCGACATTTATCTCTCATTCAATAGGGAGATAAAGCCTTTTTTGTTTTTTTTTTCATTTGAATGGGAGATAAAGCCATCATGGCCTTAGCTCACATTAGCAATATTAGAAAACGGCTTTATCTCTCATTTCAGTTCCGGAGACACTAAAGTTTAGTATTGAAATCTGGCTTCGCATACTAAAGTTTTTCTGCGTGGCGGCGGCCGCGCTTAGAATAAAAAAATGTTTTCCAATGATAACTAAGGATTTTTCCTTTCACAAAATGTTTGCAGCTGTAATTCCTGGAGCCTAGAAATTTTGGATTTTTTTAAATCATTAATTTCATAGATAAATAGGCATATTTAGTGAAATAAAGCGTTTGTAACGCAAAACATCAAATGGGACATAAAACCATAATGGCTTTATGTCCCATTTCACTAAAATTGATATGAGACTTAAGGCCATATCAAAATTATGGCTTTATGTCCGTTTGGATTGAGACATAAAGCCATTATGGCTTTATGTCCTATGGCTTTGTGACACCCCACCGTCAGGTTAAGCTGAACAGGGGTTTTCAACTCTCTTTTGAACGTGCGTGTACGTTCATACGCAAGCGATTTGTGTCTTCAATTTTCTTGTTCTTTACCTTGAACTTAAACTCATCAAGCATAATACGAAAACGAAAGGAACAAATTAAACTGACAGATACGGTCAAGTCTGTTACCCTTTCAATTCTCTTTTCCCCTCTCTCCTTTAAGCTCAAGACTTGACGAGTCAAACTTGATGTGTGTAAACCAGCACTTTTTCCAATTAAAGGCACCTTTTACACAAAAAGTGACTCTGAACAAACAAGTAACTTTTTATAAAAAAGGTCCGTTTTTTTTAAATAAAAAATGCGGTAAGTAAAAAATGTGGGCTTGATATGGGGTCTGAGTTAAATTATGGCTAGAGAGATTTAAAAGAGTGGGGCTTAATATGGGGCCTTTGGTAAATTATGGGGTCTGAGGTATATTATGGACCGGTTTTACGAAATTTAGACGGCTTGATTTTAAGTCTTATTATACTAAAACAAACCTAAATTTTTCTACAAAAGCATTCTTAGCATTGTTTTAGGCATTCTAAAATAATTTTTTCGAGAAAGGGCTTTATATGGGACATAAGATAAATTATGGGCCAATCTTCACGAAATTCTGCGGTGTATCTTCTTGTTGTTGTAACAGAAATGTAAATTTTTTTTGGTAGGTTATTTCACACTTAGGTATATTACCGATTGTGCTGGATTTGGAGACTGCTTACAAAAACTAGATACAATTTTCCTGCCAAGAAATCCGCGAAATTGATTTTCCCCCGCTTTCGCGATAATAAAAAAAGTGCGCGAAGAAAACCCTTAACTATGAAGTTTAAAGACAAAAATAGATCATTTAAAAGAGCTCAACCAACGAAACCTGCCCAAAATTTACCGTCAGATATAAAACCATCATTTCCCATTATTCCAATGTACGACCTGCAGCCGTATTCTGTAATTCCCTAAGCTAAAGCTAAATCTCGATCGCTAAAATGTCTTAGAGAATACAAAATGTAAAAATTTTAGGCGATGACATTAAAAGCTAAAATTGCGGCGAATTAAACTTTTATGGCATTTCCAAATTAAGCAATGCACGTTACAGTATTGCATTCGTAGCCAAAAATCGTTAAGTCAACTTTATAGATTTTCAGCGATAGAGATTAAGCTTTAGCGAATTACAGAATACGGCCACTGGTCCAGCGAAAATTCTTGATTTGTGTAAAACACAAACGCTTATAGTGTTTGTGTAGAAAATTATTAAAAAAATAAAGTTTCCCCGTTTGTCATCTTTCGAACACAAAAATAATACTGTTTTTTTCCAACTTAACAAAAAGATGAGAACATTTAAATCCGCTTGTTTGTGTAATTTTTAAAGACCACAAACTTCATTGTGTTCGGTTCAGCTCATTAATGATCGTTCGTTTTTGTTATGCGTAGCGAACTTTTGGCTGGTAAAAAAAACAAGATTTTTTACAAAATCAAAATACACGTACGAAAAACACAATACACAATACACACACAAGCTGTTCGTGGTGCGGTCGTTGCTAAAAATTTTTGTTTGTTCATTTCTTTATCAATGTAAAACAAGAAACATAATAGAACATTGAAATATAATGTTTGTCTACAATATCACCACAATTGTTCTGTTTTTTAACGAAGAAAAGAACACTATATAATGTTCGGCTCTTTCTTGAAAATAGTTACGAACGGTTTTAAGGGTTTTGTTCGTCTACTCAAACACTAAAAAAATAGATATCGTTCCTGGCTGTGTGAGCCGAAAGCTAAATAATGTTCTGTTTATTTTCGAACACTGGTCACGACCTTTTCTTGTCTGTTTCTTTTTCTTTTTTATTAAGATGAATTCCGAACTCCCTGTCCTAAAGACGTTTTTACTTTAGTCCAAATAACGTGAGCTGATTTGATTCTGGCTCAGTGATGTTATAAACTTTTTTGAAAAGCAATTACGCAGCCCGAAAAAATCCATAATTTTCCCTACGCGTTAAAAAAATTGTCTCTACAAGAATCCTTACAATTTTCAAATGGTAAAATAAATATCAATACAAATAAAACTACCAAAGTTATTTCCAGCTAGCATTTGGGTGATAATTCTTTGTAAAAATTACCCAAATGAGTCTTCTAAGAAAACTTTTGATGATTTATCATTTGAGCGATTGAAAAAGGATTCACATATGATTTATTACCGAACAAGTTAAAAGATTGGCTAAAAAAGAAGCCCAAAAATTACTATCATGATAGAAAAAACATTCTCTATCTGTATTGGCATGTTGTAGTGATAAATCAAAGATACATATCTAATTTTGACTAAAGGGGGAACATAAAATTCTTATTAAAATGGTGACTTTTCTCCAAAACTTTTTATCTATTTATTGCACTGAAAAATTAAATTCAAAGTACAGTGAACTCGCGATAATATGAACACCCCAAAATATAAACACTTATTTTCTTCCATCGACTACTCTAAAATATGATCTTGTGCAGAAGCTTTAAAATATGAACGACTTATAGTTGTATTTTTCACGTTTTTTATCTACCTACACAGTGTTAAAATCAAAATCAATTTTGATTCAACTGCATAATAACTTGGTGATTTCCCTAGCAATCGCTTTTAAATTATCTTCAGTTGTTAATCAAAATGTTTCACATACACTTTTTAGTTAATTGTCACATTCACATGGAATTCTATATATATTTTTAAATATAATTTTAACGTGAAAAGTTCATATATATGAATTCAAAAACGCATACGTTTTGAAATTTAAAAAGAAAAATCAGACATTTTAGAACATTTAGGAAAATGTATTATTAATTTAGCGAATAAATTTGTTTTTTTAATGTTCTAACAATACGTTTATTTGACTTGGAAAAAGAAAAATGTGTGGCCTTCCGAATACCCAAAAAATGGAAAATGCATGCACCGATGGTTTTTGAAAATGAGATACAAAAAGATCACTGTTCACTGCGGACACGGAAAATATCTGGAGATTTTAAAGAGAGCGGCGCGTTTTTAAACTGATTGAAGGGAAGAAAATCACAGACTTTGTCGCATAACTTTAGTTTCTTAAATCCAATAAACAATAAATAAAAAACCTTTAACATTAGAAACTTTTATTTTTATGGAAAAAACGTTTTTGAAGGGAAATTAGATGCCATTTGCAAATATGAACAATCTTGCAAAAGTGAACTGGCTTTGTTTTAATTAGTTCATATTATCGCGAGTGCACTGTATTTCCATTCTTGTAAAAGAGAGCTTCACAAATTTACCTTAAAATCAAAGTTGAAATGGCGGCAAGCGATCACTCAAAGAAATTTAAAAATTTGTAATGTTGCCCCCTTAAAAAAAAATTTATTAGTATGTTGTCACAAATCGAAAAAGATTGCCAAATATATATAGTTTTACATATCACATTTTCGAAAAGTCCCTACATTTTAATCATAGTTGGGGGTAGTGCACTAAATATTGATTTAAATCAGCAGTGCACTATCACTAAATAAAACTGCAAAAAAATTAGTTTGCACTCTTTTTTACCAGCTTTCGTGATGATTGTTATGTTTTTAACTACCACTAAAAAAATTTAGTGATATTGCAAATTTTTTCACTATCACTAAACGCAGATTTGAATGCAAAAATCTGCACTTAAATCAAATAGTGCAAAATTTGAACATGCAATCAAAAAAGCTGCATACAAATATTGTTTCACTGAAATTAAAAAATGTAACTTTGTAAGTGGATGGTTTTTGATTTCTTTTGAGGATACGCATAAGTAAATAAAACTAAACAAAATGAAATTTTGTCAATAACGGTATAAAAAAAGTTGTTAATCTTAAAATTAGTGCATCAATTTAAGTTGCACTAAAATGAGTGAAGAAAAAAAAGCTGCAATAAGCTGATTATTGCTTTTTTTTAAATCAAACTACTTTTTTTTGAGTGCAAAATTTTTTAACATCACTATCACTCATGTAAAGTGAGACTGCAAATTTTCAATTCATCACTCAATATCAACAAAATGATTGCAATATTTTTGCACTATCACTAAGTGTGAGTTGAAACTGCAAAATGAGTGCACTACCCCCATCTATGATTTTAATGATTTTCAAACATCTGTCCTTTTTTCCCTACGGCCAATTTTTATTAAAAGAAAATCTCTACGAATATGGATTTTTACCTACGTAGATAACATCACTGTTTTGGCTTTAAAAGATACTAAGTAGTTTTTGTAATCCAAACCATCTTATAATCAAAAAACTGGAGCAAGATCATTGCAAACAAGATCCGGACTGCAACTAAAGCTATGAACGGACGGTTGTCAGATCTTACAATGTTGTAACATTGTCAGATATATTAATTTTACACATCTGCCAAATGAAAATGGGCCTACAATGTTCACACAGTTGCAAGACATTTTTAGGCAATTTTATTGACCACATTGTAAGATCTGACCACCGTCTGTACGAAGCTTAAGACAAAAAAACATGCAGAAACATGTTTGTACTACCAATAGTCTACAATTTTTGCGGGAAATTTACGAATGTACTTTGTAATTTAAACTATAGATAAATTACAATTTAGTTTACGATAAATTGATTTGAAAACTTCCTGTTGTCCTGAGTCATTAAAATCTAAGACAGATACAAACTGCCACTATGTTTTTGCTTTTTTCTGTTTCTTTAACAATATTTAGAACAGATAAATGCTTTTCCTCCTTCTCTATACATATAAAATAATTATCTATGGCCTTATTCAGCACCAACTTCCTTTCCGCTGCTCTCAATAGCATCTAAAATATTTAAGAAAAGGAAAAGTATATCATAAAACATACAAACAAACATCACAAATGACGAGCCAATTAAATACTCAACACTAAAAGGAATGTGCAGGGATTTTGCAACACTGCAAATCAAACCTTCTCGATGTAGGAAAGTATACAAGCAACCTCATCATCGTCATGAATGGGGGCCAAAAATGGCAACAACAAAAAAAAATACATTTTTAAAATTGAATACACATACACCAACTTACACTTATGCATACATAGAAACATTCATTCATTCATTTATTCACACTTGCATTCACAATTCTTTAAACAAAAACGAAATTCATTTTCAATTAGTTATACAACCAACACAGATTTTTTTAAATTTTGGTTTGGGATTTTTTTTTTTTTAATATTATTCGATTTATTTTATAATTTTGTTTTATGTATTTTTCTTTACATTTAAATTAATATTAATTTATTTAATAATTTTTTTTTTATTTTTTTTTTAAATTTCTTTTTTATTTTTAAAGAAAGTTTTTTTTAAAAAATCCATCCTTTTATTGGTCATAACAAATACAAATTCAACACTAAAATTATTGGTATATTGATGACATATGAAGTTATCTTTTTGGTGCCTTGAACGGCGGCAGGATGTTCACCCTGCAGTATGTGAACGGTAACCGATTTGGGGTTTGCATTTGAGGGCAGACAAGTGTACATGCCAGAATCGGCAATCGTTGCACGTTGTATTAAAAGGTAAGAGGTTGTGATGTCGCCTTTCTCCGTTATCACGGAAACACCACCGCGCGGCGAATCATAGTTGATTTCCTCGTTGTTGTGGGTCCAGTGCACCGAGGTGGGTGGATCGGGCAGATGCTTTACTATGCACGTCAGGTTGACCGTTGAGCCAACATCAATGTAGAGTTCGGGTCCACCGGGTATCGTTGTTATGGGCTCGACAACAGAGAACACCATTGTATAGCCAACGGGTGGTGTGGTGGAAACTTGGCACTCATAGATTCCCGAATCTTTTAGTTGAGGATATTTGATTTGTAACGACCAATCCTCGGTTAGTTTATTGTATATGCTCGTAAAACGTTGGTCCGAAGTGTATGTGGTTTCACCCACTGTTAACAAATGCAAGTCTCTGTGGCGTATCCAGGACACCGTCTTGTTGCCCAAATTCTTGATGCGACAATTCAAATGGGCCGTTCTGCCAACCAAAGAGGTGACGTTTTTTGTCGCGGAGGTATCAAAATATGGTCCCCTGTCGAGGGGTCTGTTCATTTTGTAAATGTCTTGATTTTGATTTTGTGTAAAGACTTCGTCTTGATTCATTGTGAAATCACTTTCAATCGTTTTATATTGACACTCAATTCCTCTATAAAATAATATTGCTAATAAAATACGAATGAACATCATTATTTAACTTTTGGAAATTTATTTTAATTAAATTTATCATTTGTTATTTTCTTTAGAAATTCCATTAAACTTTTAACATATTTTCACAGTTGTTTTTTTTTTAATTTTAGTTTAATTTTTCTTTTAATTTTTGCAATATTTAGTGTGTATTTTTTAAAGAATAATCAACAGCGAATGAAATAAATACAATAATAAACTTGAACAACAAAATTTCTGTTTCGTTATAAGAATTTTTTCTGGATCCTGCGCAGGTCCACGAAATTTTGGTATACGAGTATTTTGTAAACGAGTGTGTAAGTGCTTTGTGTGTGTGTGTGTATGAAATAACGTACGAATATAAAATCAATAAAATGTTTTTCTAACAGGGATTGTGGTTTTTGTGATGTTAAGGAATCCTGTTTAATGGAATTTTCATTAACATTAATCTAATGCGATAATGGTAGCGGTTACGGTTTACAAATTTTTTATTCAAATCATTAAAAATTTTTAAATAATTTTGCTAAAAAACTTTATTCTTCTGAAAAGATCTTTTTAAATTGGTTTTTGGTTCTGGAGCCAAATTACGACATTCGATATCGATCGAAATTGCAATATAATTAAAATGGAAATTTCGAGCGATCTCAAATGCCATAATTTGACCACTGCAGTTTTCAATAACGCCAAATGCCAAAATCGAAAAAGTTATGATATTTTTGTTTTTAATAAATCGGAAAAATGAGAAAAATTAATATTTTATAAAACCATCAAGGTTTACTTAAACAAATAGATGCTTATTATCATAAACTTGAATTAAAAATTCCACCATTGACAGTTTTCCAAACCCTGCCTCAGTTTGCACTGTTCCAAAAAATCATACATTGCCAAAAAAAAAAAAAACCGTAATCAAACCGACAGCATCACTTGTGTATACACACAAGCACATGTGCACCTTTTTATATTTTTTGTGAATTGAAAGTTCAATAAATAACCTACAATCTATAAAATGTTATTAAATATATTATCTGAAACAGGAAAGAAAAACAACAAACACATGCATCGTTATCACAATCAATTAAAATGAAAGACTATAATCCATCTTTATCCATCTTCACTTTTTTTCCAAACCAAAACTAAAACCACTTTTTCTATTTCATTTCTAATTCCATTAATAATTCATGTTTATTTCATGAGGCCCTAGAAAAATTTCATTTAAAAGTAATCTGTTCAGGGATTTCCTTTGATATGCTGATTAAACGTTGCAGGCTAAATGCAAAGAATTTTAATGTTTTTTTTAAGAAAAATTCAAAATCTTTGTAGTAGAAAGAATAGTGTTTACACATGGACAAAATGAGGACTTAAGAAATCGAAAATTCGGAAATTATGTAGCAAATTTTAGCGCCAAATGTTTTGAAGGGTCTTAAGCAATAAATATGGATCGGATTTTGATGCAAGTTTGGGTTCACACTATGAGAGTTTTATTCAAAAAGTCTGAGTAATTTGGTGAGAGGGCAGGGAAGAATTGCATGGTTTTCATACCAGTGTTGACACTTTGTGGTTGATTACCCGAATTGGGTGCAGTTTTTACTGTCATGGATTGAGCGTGTGTAATTTTTTCACGTAATTATCAGGTGTAATTCTTAATTCTTTTTCTATATATTGGGCATGGCGGCCTTTGTCTGGAAAACGGAAAGACAATTATATTAAAAATTTTTACAGCATTTTATATTAAAGAAACTTCCGAATTAAAACCAGAAATTAATTTCAGTGATTAAATGTATATCATTTACGGCCAATTTCACCAAGTGCAGTTATAATTAACTATCAGTAATAACAATGGAAACCATAATATGCAATTGCATGTTTTTTCCTGGGCCACCAATCAAGGCATATAAACAATATATTTATCCGTTTTAGAGCTTTTTATGATTTTTGGCATCGATTTGTTAGTGCCTTATTTTTGCATATTTTACCATTTGCAGCATTTTTTTTGCATAATTTAGTTAAAAGAGCCTTTTTGCAGCATTTTTTAAGTTTATAGCGCATATTTGAGGCTCATTCTGATACATCTTCAATTTTTTCAAATTTCAAAAAAAAAAAAAAAATTGGCGAAATTTTGGCTTTTCTGTTTAAAATTTCTATCTGTATACCCAACGTGTTGCTTCAATTTTGCCATCTACAATAAATTTTTACTCTAAAATTGTGAGACAAAGCAGGTTGTTGTTCAAGATAAATAAATATTATTTTGAACTTTAAAATTTTATATATAGTCACCTAAAATGCAAAAGGGCGTAAAACACTTTATTTTTTACAGAAGAATCAAAAAACTTTACAAAATAATAAACAACAAGGTGTACTTGGGGCTTAAATTTCTTTAATAAAGTCGCCATTTTTGATCGCAGGGATCTAACCTTGCATTTACACATGCCACTGCCAGTTCGAAAAACTCAATACACTCACGTTTTTTTACTAATACACTCAAATTTTTCGCAATGGCAGCTCCAGTGGCAGCAAAAATTGCATGCGAGTGGAAATTTGGCACTTGCTTGCCACTAAATGACAAAACGATGAACAATGTTACCCTGTTCAAAATTTAATGCAAATTAACTGGATTATTGTCAAATTGTTATTAAAGTTTTAACATGATACGTTTATTATTATAATTAATTTTTTGAAACGCGCATTAATAAAAGCAAGTTTGTTAATTATAGAGCATTAATAATGTTAAAATAATGCTTATATAAATAAATGTAAAACATTTCCCGAAAAATGTGCCTATATGATTAACTCGGTAACTCTATTTGGTTTTTTGGTACTTTTTTTTTAATTTGAGAAGTCAACAAATTATCTTAAGTTGACGCTTCAACGACATTTTGAAAATGAACTCGTAGTGGCATGTGTAAACACAAAAGCCAATGGCATGAGATTCGACTCTTTCGAACAATTTTTCTTTGATAATATGTATACAACAGTGGCATGCCACTACTTGCATGTGTAAAGGCAGGGTAAACATGAAGTTTAATAAAACGAACAAAAAAATAAAGCGAAATATTTAGTAATGGAGGGATAGTTTGATTTTACAACGCTAGTTTTTTACACTTTTTAAATTTTATGTAGTGAAATATTTTCCACCACGTCTTCCAAAAGCTTCACAAATCCGCAGGCAATCGACCTGTTGTTTTGCATTTTGTTGACCAGTATATCGGTCTGTGCCTTATTAAAGGATCTAGCCCTTAATATTCGATTTGTAGGAGGAACTACTAACATACAAGTTCTGTTTTCACGATAAGGGGAATTTTTTCCCGTGAACATTTTTTCACGCTATTATTCGCCTTTGAATTAACTTTTTTCATGGGAGTTTTTCATGATCGCAAATATGTGAAAACGGGAAAAATTACGAGGGAAAAAGTATTCACGATAGGGGTGATTATGTACAAACTTTTTTAAAGGCCGGTTAGAAAAAAAATATATACCATTTCGATGGTCTTTCCAAAAAAATTTTTGCAAAATGGTATGTTTCAGTTGAAGGTTCCTAAACAATCACCCCCGTCACCCATCCCACAGGAGCTCAAGTCGGATGTTTATGTATATAATCACATAAGTTTACATCTTATATTATAAACATATATGATCATATCTACTTTTATTTGCTCAGGTAGGCAAACAGATGGGGACAGGAGATGAGCATATATAGATATTCCACAAACTATTAATATAATCGCTACAAATGATCATAATAATTGCACCTCCAAGGTACTGTTTTAATTGTTCGATACTTTTGGGTCGTCACGGATTACCTGGCCAACCCCTGTATGTGCGTGTCCAAAATTTTACCTAGGGATCAAAAATGCGATTCTTAGGTTGGATACCATATTTCAGCATTACTTAAAGAAATAAAGAAGTTATGGATTTTTGGCTAGAATTGACCACTGTGCAATGCTGCTTTTCATTTTAGTTAGCTTTTGTTAAATATGAGATTTAGAGAATACTTGTTCAGTCAAAAGTTGTTGGAAACGTCACTAATAACAAATTCTTAGTATACGATTTTTATGTAAAATTAATATTTTCCAAGTTATGAGGCATTAAATTCGGACCTTACGATTTTTTTTAAACTTTGGCGGGCGTGAGGGTTTTTGGAGTCGTTTTTTTTTTTATCAAAACCTACCGAATTGGGGGGTGAGAGCATGATAAAAAAGAAAACAAATATGCACCATACAGTTAGCGACCACCCTAATGCACATACACACATATTTTTTCACTTTTTTATATAAAAAATATTTTCTATCCATTTTTTTTCAAAAACCATTTTTTTTTAATAAAAAATGTATAGTTATTCCAAAAAATTTTAAATATCGATTATAATAGATTTCCCAACCCATTATGGGACGGTTTGTTTTATTGAGAATTTTCATGTTAGTTTTGAATTTCTATTAGTCAATTAACTTATTTTTTAATTTCACACAATCTTCTGAACAATTTTCAATCTATTAACAAAATCTTTCGAGCTATGTGTATACCATAGATGGGGGTAGTGCACTCATTTGTTTGAGTGCAAACTAATTTCTTTGCAGATGTATTTAGTGATAGCGCAATGCTGATTTAAATCAATATTTTGCACAATCCCCAACTATGGTATATACTTGTTTGTCTATGTCATTATTTTGATTGATTTTTCAATATTAACTCCAAAAGGTAAATTGTTTTTGATTCTTTTTGCATAGAGTCAGGGGTTTTTTTGTATAAACCAATTGTAATTCTTCTTTCTTTTATTTTCATATCTGTTATTCAAATGTAAGCGATCATACGATTATATGTTTTTTTGATAATTAAAAAAAAAACTATTGAGGGGTTCACAAAGTGTCATTAAGTCATAAGTCTTAAAATAATAACATGAAAAAATACGACTGTTGTGAACAACCCCTCATAATTTAGTATGCTATTTTGAATTTAAATCAGCTGATTTAAAACAAATATAAAAAATAAATATTTAACTAACTTCAAAATATTTTTTAATTCTAATCCATGAATTAATTAATAAAATTAGATCTTATCTGACTATTTTCCATTTTTTAGACGCAAATCACAAATAAATTTTATTTTGTTTGCTTACCAAACATCAGAGTCCTAAGCCGATATAATTTGACGCCGCAAGTGTTTTGTTGCAAAAATTGCTAGCCGCAGGTTAAATTCGGATATAAGCCGGATAAAACTATACCATCAACGGCGACGGCTTCAAAAACTAATGCGGCTCGGCTCAGTCGCTCAGTGCAGGTCTCTTCTGATTAATTACGACAGAACAATAAACATAGCAAGCAAAGTTCTATTTATTTAAGACACTTTTTGCTAACAAAGCAACAACAATATTTTTAAGCCATTGTAAAATGTTAGAACATTATGACAATACAACATGATAGCAGACCTTATGAATACCCCATATGTACCCTATATTTTGCACAGATTGTAAGATCTCTGTGCCTGGCAGCTATTAGGAAGTTTTTTTCGGCTCACAGTCCTGTCTATTCTTGATTTTTTTTTAAAAACAGCAGATTTGTCTATAACCCCTGGCAAGACGTTTTTGTACTTCGCCTTATTATTTGGAGTAGCTTGTATTTGCTGTTATTCATTATGCGCCCCAAGAAGGACATTTTTCGAGTTTTTATTGTTTTGATTAATTACCGATCGAGGTTTAATCTTTTTAGTATTACGCTTTTGTGAATATTGTATATCCACATTTCAAATGATTTACACCCTTTCTCTCCACTGTTTTAATTGGCCATATTTCTTTTGCTTATAGAAGGACTGTACAGTGTACACACATAGCATTTTAATTTGTATGTATGTATGTATATTGATGTCGTGGCTTGTAATAATGGTGCTGAATTAAAAAAACGTTCTCTCGAGCACACAGGGCTACGATGAAAAAGTAAATATATTTTTTTATATGCTTGTTCGATTGAAATGAATTATATGTTGTGTATCGGATCTTATATTTTCTGAAAGCTTTACCGTTTTTTATAACAATTTTGTCTTTCGGAAGATGTTTTTTTTACCGCAATTAATAATAAAATCCATAGTTTTATAATTTTATTATATAGTCCATTTGATTATAAAAATTTCAAGCCATATTGGAGCAAAATTGGATAAAAACTGTTAAGATTTCAATAAGCTTATCATGCTGAACCGTGTCAAAAGCTATCTTATAATCAATAAAGCAAATAAAGGGATCTTTTTGGACATCTCTACTCTTCTGACATACATTTTTTAAATATTCATTTCTTTATTGGGATTTTAAAAACATTTGAAAAACGTATTAATCAGTTTTTTAAGTTGCTTTTCTCACCACCTTATGCAAGAAAAGTTAAAGTTCACATTAGTTAAACAACACAAAAAATCAATTCACTTTTGCTGGGCTTAATGTGTTGATTAACTTGTGTGAACTATAATGTTTTTGCATAAGGGGGACCCCCCCTGAAAATGTCATCAAAGAATTTTTCGAAAAACTGTCTTAATTTAAAACGTCATATACAAATTCTATCAAAACCAAACAACCATAATCTAAGAGAATTGATTTAAAATCTCAAAACGACTCTTAGTTAAAAGCTCAGTTTGTACTAAAGAATTTTTAGTACAGTAAACTACTCTAGTGCAAAAACGTTTAGCAAATGGACCTTTCTCACTTAAAGAATTAAAAAAACTTATTTCTTCTTTGTTTTTGCACCCAAGTGAGTACAATTATTAAAACTTAATCACTCTGCCTGGTGTTGGGGCATGGAAAAACTCTCTCACCAGAAAATCTTAGAAGAAAATCTTTATAAATATAGATAATTCTGCGCTTCGTTTCACACTTAAACGGAACGAACCTCAGAAACGTTTTGAATTAAAAAGAAGCGCTTCTTTTAAGCCAACAAGTGTTAACAGTTACAGCAAAAGGAAAAAAAAAACAATAAAATCTTAAAGAAAAACCATAACAAGTTAAAACAAAAGCAACAAAAAAAAAAAAAAGCAAAACCTTTAAATCAACGGTTTTTAAAGTGGAGTGGAGTTGCATTAAGAAATTACATAATCTTATTTAAGAAAACAAACAAAAACCAACAGCAACAATAACAACAACAGCTAAATAAACAGTGGTAAAAATAAAAACCGCTAACAAGTGGTCAATTCTAACTGAGTTTTTTTTCTGTTTTTTTTTTGGGGGAAATTTTCACATGAGTGATTTTTCCAAAAAAATATTTATGCTGCTAAACTTAAATAAACTTCCAAACTGATATTTCAAGAAAAATATAAATCAAAACAACATTATGAAAAAAATTAGTTCAATTTTTAATAAAGTGTTTATTTAATTCGATTAAAGTGTTTTAAGTTTTAGTTACTTTGTTATCTAAATAAAACCTTAATTACCTTCCACCTTGTAGTTTTTGGCGTTTAATCTCTAAACGCCTTTTTTTGTATGTTCAAGGCGCCATTAGTACGGTGGTTATTAATTTTTATAATTTGGTAAAATCTAACAGTATTTAAAGGTCATTTAAAGATAGTTTGTGTAATTATTGCACAAATGTTATAACAAGTTAACAAGAGCTCTTTAAAAATTATAATAGAAAAAATATATTACCAAGGTGGTCAACGGTGAAACAACCATGTTTCTAATTTGGTGTTGAAAACACTGAAATCAATTTAAGGTAAGTTTTGTGTTGCTTTTTTAGAATTATCGAAATTAAGAAAGATATTTTCTTGGTAGAAAAATAATGAAACAGGGCAATAATTTTGCTTCTTTCGAGTTAAAAATTTTTTTAAACATTTGAAAACTTCGGGTATCTAGAGTATCTAGGGTTAAACATTTCACGAACTTTTTTTTTCCTGGGAAGCATAACATTTTTCTTTCGTTTCACAAAATTCGCGGGAAATTGTTGTAAAAAATAAAAATAAGCAAATAAAAGTACTGTGCCGAATCTTTGATACCCTCCACCCAGAGTAAGAATATTTCAGGATTGGGCTTTATCCCTTTAATGTATGATTTTTTTGGTTGATAAAAAAAAAGTAACCACATAAAAAAATTAATGTAGTTGAAGGAAAAATTAAAATTATAAACACCATATCGCTCCTTTATTGCAACATAGTCATATCTCAAAAAATCAAAAATTTTAAGCTACTTAAGCAAAAGACTTCCTTTATACCTTCTTTGTATCATATCATTTATTATATTATATCATTTAAATTTTTTTTTTTTTTTTTATAAATTTACTTTAATGGGAACACTTGCCAACAACGGTCCGTCTATACCAGAGATAATTATTGCGACATATATTGCAGTAAATGTCAAAATTATGTTATCTTTAATGTAGACAGCAATTTTTTGTACATATTTATTGCCGGCAATTTATGTTGCAATAATTGCTAGTCAATTTCGTTGACAATTATTGCTAACATAAAACGTCAAATTTGGTTGTCAATTGAAAAAAAAAAAAAAAATAGAAGCAAATTGTGTGGGAAAGAAATTAAGTTTGTGATATAGTAGCAAATTATAATTGAAGTAAAAGAATTAAATTATTAAAAATAAACACTAAAATAATATATAAAAACTAAAATTGCAAAATAATTTTTGTTAAAATAATTTTTTTCATATTCGATCTTTATTATTTAGATTTATATTAATTTGTTTAAGCTTGAGTCCTTTTTTACATAATAACTAGCTGTTTAGTCACGGCGCTGCTCGGGATTTTCTAAATAAAAATAAAAAATTATATACTGGAGAATTTTGTTAGTAACATGACCCCTCTATCTACCGGGTCAAATTTTATACTTATTTTTCTTAAATAAATATAATTTGTGAATTCAGTGAAGTCAGCCAAATCGTAGCACAAATAAAAAAAAATTGAATATCACGACAACAGCGCCACCTGTTGGGATTAAACTTAAAAGATACCTGGTTCCCGATTAGAATAATTTATTGTCCAAGTTTGGTGTCAATCGCTCCAGCGGTTCTTGAGTTTTAGGAGCACATACACGGCACAAACGTTTTTATATATATAGACGGATATAAATTTTACTTTAACAAAAATAAATAAATAATAAAAATAAAATAGTTGAGCTCGAGGCCTGGGTTGTTCTTTAAAATTCTTCTTTATTTTTTCCAATATTTCGCTACTCTTCGAGTAGCATCCTCAGGGAGTATAATGGATTTAAAATAAACAAATAAAATTCTAAAAAATTGTTTCTCCTTTCTTTATCGTTGTTTTTAACTCGTCATCATAAAAACAACTTTAATATAAAAATAAATAAATTTAATAAAATTAATATTTTTACAACATGAAAATGAATTAAAATTGTTATTGATAATCTTTCATTCTTGACCGTGGCCGGGATTCGAACCGCGGGCGGCAGGTTACCATGACATGTTTCGATCGCAACCACTCGATCTCCTCAGATGGATTTGACGTTTTACACTCGCAGCCAAATTGTATTTTAACCTTTGGTAGATCGAAATTTGCTTTTTTGAATGATTATCCATTTTAATTGATTTTACATGTTTTTTTCCTTACTTCTGTTTTTTTCGTACTTTTGTCATAAATTCTTCTTAATTAATTATTATTTTTATTTATATAAAATTAAAATATTTTTATTTATATAAAAAAAGACCTCAAGCTTAAAAAAATTAATATACATTTAAATAATAGAGTCGAATAAGAAAGATAACATAAGCTGCGCAATAACAAATATTGCTCTGTTATTATTATTTATCTTTGGTGTAGACCTGGGGTAAAATGTCTTGGTCGTATAAGGTACCGTTACGATTTTATAGCAAAAACAATTTTATCTAAAGCGACAACCTTCATACAAAATTTTTATGAAATAAAATAAGAAAACCTTCTCCTGTAAAAGGCTCCGTGCAATAACTCCCAGGTGCAATAAGTCCCAGTGCAATAACTCCCAATGAATTAAATCCCAAAATAAATTCAATAAGTCCCAAACTGGAAATAAGAAATAAATCCCAAAAGAAATGAAATAATTTCCAAGTCTTAAATGTAACAAACCCCAACTTTTGGGAGTTATTTCATAATGAAATAACTCCTAAAGACATTAATGAAATAACTTCCAAAAACAGCCCATCGAAAAGAAATGAAATAAGACCCAAAAAAAATGAAACAACTTCCAAAGAAATTTATTATATATGTATTCGTTTTACTTGAATATTTACATATTAGGTTACCAAAAAGCTTTCATTGCAGTTTAAGCACGCAGCTATTGCAAGTTTTTAGGTGCTTGCATGGTAGAAAGAGAGTATTTGATTGACTACCCATACATATGGCACAATCGTTTGATTGTCTTTTAGTATCAGTGCTCTTTGGCGGCTGTTGTGTTTCGCATATTCCATCCTCATTATCTTCTTCCTCATCCAAATACGGAATATCTTCAAATATATCTTCGTCAGGTTCCATTTCATACACAGTTTTATTTTTAGCAAAAACCATGCGGTTAAGAAAGCCCGAAGCAGTAATTTTACCATTCTGCAGTTCAATACTGGCCTGTTCAATTTTTGTAGCTTTATCAATTGCACTCCTTTTCCGCCGTCTTGTTCCGTATGTTCCACCACTGTTGATCAAAAGCTCTAATTCCCGTCCTTTGCTGAACTCTTCATTTTGCAGCATTTTGACAAACTTAAAGAAATTTCCATGCTTTGGTATTATTCTTCCAAATACCCCATTATATGCCTCAATGGCGGAAGTTGTGCGAGTAGTAGTTCCAAACACCGACATATTGTCTACTCCAACCTATACAAAATTTAATTTGTTTGTTTTGATTAACTTAAGTCATTGTATTCAAATAGTTTGAAATATCCCGTTATAAATACCGTTTAAAATGTTAAACAATTTTAAGAAATTGCAAATAATTGAAAATGAAATAACTCCCACAAAAACTGAAATAACTCCCACAGCAAATGAAATAACACCGAAGCTCAAAAGAAAATGAAATAACTCCCACGTTTATTTTTTCGGGGACTTATTTCATTTGGACTTTATTTCATTATGAAATAACTCCGAGGCAAAAAATGAAATAACTTCCAAAGAAATGAAATAAAACCGAGAGAGCTGGGAGCTAATTCATAATGAAATTACTCCCACATTTGTATGAAAAATTGTTGGGTCTAATTTCATTTTTTTCTTGGGACTTATTGCACCTGGGAGTTATTGCACGGAGCCCTGTAAAATTTTGTTTTTGTCGCTTAAGCTCTTTTGCGGTAATCACTCGATATGTAAATAAAAAAATCAATATTGCATCTCAAACTGAACTGAAGTTATAGCAAAATAAATTTTATTAAATCTGTATATAAAGGTACTTTAATCGAATTTTTCCAAGTTTGATTTTTTTGAGATATGACTTTGTTGCAATAAAGGAGCGATATGCATTTTTTCCTTTTGTTTTGAAAAAAAAAACATTCTGATTTATATCTACATCATCATACAAAATCATTGCTTGAATTTTTTTATGATGAACCACAAAGATAATTTATACACTTCAAATATTTTTTTCTATTATCAATAAATTTAATAAGTATGGATATTAAAAAAACAGTAATTTTTTCACTTAAGCATTAGGGCACATTGCATTTTTGGCATGTCCACTCTGTTGTACCCTTGCATTCCGGTATTTTGCACCGCAATCGGTTTCCAAATATAGGCTAGTGATCATTTTCGATTTTTTTGTATTATCGATTTGTTTTTATACAAGCTTATTTTAAGCGAGCTATTGCTAATAGGGACGCAACATTGTTCTTAAACACATGGATGTTTGAAAACATTAATGTTTTCACTATATATGCACTTTTGCCAAATCCGTTCCGAGCTCAGGAAAATGTCTCGAAGATCATGTGTAGTTGAAAAGAATGCGCATGTTTTTTTGCCAGAGGAAATTTTGAAATCTTTTCCGAAATGTCCGAGACTTCTGTACGAACTCTGAAATTCTAAAGGAATTTTTGACATGCTAGAAAAATTTTTGCAAAATATGTATCAATAACCCTTTATCTTTTAATGATACATTTTACGTTCTGTTGTATTAATGTCATAGAGAATTCGGAGTTAATATTAGAAAATTATCACAAATGTCTTATCAAACTCGCATATAGAAACAAGAAAATTTTAAGTCTTCTGTGACTCTTCTTGTGCCATGAGTTTTTATTTATTTTGTAAGTGAGAATAATTAACTAAAATCAGACAGAATAAAAATATATGACGTCGAAAAGTCGTAAGGAGGAAAATGTGCAGACTATTTTGTTAAATAATTGATTTTGATACAATTCGAAAAAATAACGTCATTGACGCATTTAAAACTAATACAAAATCTAAGGTTTTTATTATTTCAGTTTCGCAAAATATGGCGACTTTTAGAGAGAAAAATTCAATAAAAACGGGATAAAACTGGCACAAAAAATCACGTACATTTTGACAATTACTTACGCCAGAGAATAATAAATAATGTAATATTCAGGGACAAAATATAACCTTTTAAATTACTTCTGTACATATATTTTAATCTCCATTTCAAATGTTAAAAGGCGAGATTTTACTAACCTTATGTTAGCAGTCGCTTTTCGCGAAAAATTTTATATTTGAAAGTTTAATTTGAGGATTCTCAATACTTCAGATGCTTTAAAGAAAAATGTTTTTTTTTCAACATCGATGTATGGTTTGCATCCCTAATTGCTAGGCCAACTTCTTTTCTTTTCACTTAGATCCTATTTTGCAACTATATTTTGACTCTATATGTATGTTATATTTTTGCAAAACATTTTGTTTTTGGCGTTTTTCATTCCTTCTTTTAATATGCCAGCTGAATTGAGGTATAAAAAAGATCGAGAACCATTATTAATTGTGGTCCCTAACTCTGGCTCGTCTGATAGTCTATTCCTACTATCTTCTTGACCGAAGTAAACCTCGAAAGATTCACTTATGAAGCTTGTTTGGCAAGTAAATACTGTTTTAAAAAATGGACTATTTTGGTAGAACTTATCAGTTCGTCTAAAGAAAGGCGTTGATCAGTGGGTATAGATGCAAATGCTTCATTTAGATGGTCTATGACAGGTCTTATCTTGTGTAAGCGATCGTTATTTTGCATAATGATTTTGCATACTGATGTATTTCTAAATCACATTCAAAACAATGTTTTTCATGCACAAATTCATCAGCATGTAAAAAATATAGATAAAATTAATTTTTCTTACCTTTTTCTATCCATATATTTAAAAAACCTAATAAAATCACACTTTTTACGACCATCAAAATTAAATTATACACAAACTGAGTTGTTCCTATTAATATCGTCGCAGATACTAGAGTTGACAAGCTATTTTAATTTATCAAAGTAATTTTTGGGAAAACAAAATTTTTAATTAAAAAGATTTTGTTTGTCTGGCTTAATTCCTAATTTTTATTCTTGATAATTTTTTAAAAATAAATTGTCGTGTTGTATTAAAGAAAAGACTTGTTTTGTTTTAAGGTTTATCAAATTCTGCCTTTATTTTTGAATTTCTTACCCTATTTATGCTAATTAAACAATTCTTGCTTATCGTCTAGAGTTGAGTGATTTATTAGAACCACTCAATAACTTAAAATTATTTTATGCATGTTTATGCTTAATCATCATTTCTTGAGCCTCTATCATTGCGCGTGTTTTAATTCAACCAGTGCTCTTGCATTGCAGTTTTTGTCAGTTCATTGCACTTAGTTTATCGAACTGCTTTATAAAATTTATAAGCATACGCGCGCGAGGTGTCAATTACTAAAATATTAAAATACTGACCTATCCTAATGTTTAAACAATAACATGCATAATTATAGTGGACACATGAATCATATCGCTGATTATATTAGTGCGCTATGTTCATATGTACACTACACCCTCAGCGTTAAAAAAAAATTATACAATTCTTTGTTTTTGTTTGGATAATTTTTTAGAAAGAGAAAAAAAACTAAGAACTAAAAATTTTTATTTTTTTTTTTTTTTTTTTAAATACACGTTAAGTATTTGAATTCAATTGTACAATTATATTTCGTTTACTTATTTTATTTATTGTATTTTTTCAGTAGATTCTTATGAAATAACTTTATTTTATCCTTAATGTTTATTTTAACATTTACATCATCAATATCGATGATCTTATATGGACCATGATATGGTGCCTCATTTTTCTTTCTGTTTCCTACTTTAACTAAAACTAAATCTCCTATGTTAATTTTTAAACTATTTATATTATTTTTTGATTCATCTGCTCTTTTTAGTTTTACTGTTTGTATGATTTTTCTAGCATTCGCTAATGAATGTTTTAGTCTAAGTTTAAGTTCATTTGCGTAGTTTTCCAAGTCATAGATCTGTACATTGTCGTTTGTTATAGAATCACCTGGTAAACTAGCTAATTTTCCATAAATTAACTCAAAAGGCGAATACTTTGTGTCTACGTGAGGTGTAGTATTGTATGCAAATGCATAATATGGAACCCATGAATACCAATTGTCGTCAGTCACGAAAGAAAGAAAGTATTCGTTCAAAACTCTGTGATTTCTTTCTACAGTTCCCAACGTCTCATGATGGTATGGTGTAGAGAATTTCTGTTCAATATTTAAAAATTCACATATTTCTTTCATGAGTTGGTTCGTGAATTCGGTACCTTTGTCGGTCTTCAGTATTTTAAACATTCCGTATTTTAAGATTACATTTTCGATTAGTGCCTTTGCTACACTTTTCGCCTCTTTCGACTCCATTGGACATGCTATCAGATATTTAGTGAGTTCACATTGTATCGTGAGTATATACCTGCAATGTTCTGATGGTCTGAGTGGACCTACGGTGTCAACTACGAGTGTTTCGAAACTTTGACTTGGTGTGTCTGTTACACATAAAGGTTCTTTTGTATGCTTAATCTGCTTATTTCTTTGACACAAATCGCATGATCTTACAAATTCCTTAATCATTTTGGACATGTTTTTCCATATATATTTTTGTTTGAGTCGGAGCGAGGTTTTTCTTACTCCAAAATGCCCTCCGCATGGTGTGTTGTGATACCTTCTAATAAGTTCAGTTTTTTCTTCATTGTTTGTTATATTTTGAGGATTCTTGTATATTAATATTTTGACGTCATCATTTGTATTTTTATTTATTATATTTTTCATATTCCCAAGGGTTATTCTTTTAAATATTTCGTCACTCATATTTAGTGCGAATTTCTCATAATTTAATGTTCTTAATTTAGATGATAGCTTCTCCAACACTTTATCTAGATAACATGGATTTTCACTACATCTTACGCGCGTCTCATTGAGATCATTATCGTCTTCAATGGTTAGTATATTATTTTCATTATTGGCCTTATCAAATATAAACTTCAGTTTTCTTGCATGCTTAATATCATTTATTGATGTACATTCCCACATCATGAGGTGATCAGTCTCAGCAGGAGATGCTTCATTTTTATTCTTTCTTATCAATTTATTTTTCCTCATTCCTCTTGTTATTACTAGCGTTTTCTTTATTGATTCGTCAATCATTGGAGGTATCATATTCTTTAATATATCAGAGTCTATTTGTACTCTTGATAGTGCATCGGCGTTTGTGTTGTTAATTCCTTTTTTAAATATTATTTGGAAATCATAGTCGGATAATTCTATTCTTATTCTCGTCAACTTTGAGCTTGGATTTTTGTGTGTAAATAGTGAGATTAATGGACGGTGGTCAGTAACAACAATAAATTTTCTGCCATACAGATATGGTCGGAAAAATTGTATTCCCCTGTATTAATATTTATTTTCTTTATTATTTCTATTAACTGGACAAATATCATAATTTGTAAGTGGTGTTGTTGTTACTTTAAGATTTTTTATTGTTGTTGGTCTATCGGTTACATTTAACAATTTTATATGTTGGTTACCGTTTTTGGGTATTATGGTGTTTGCCAAGTATACACCTTGTATAATTTCCCTCTTTTGTATCACACTATCCTCTTCAAGCTTTATCTCAAAAGGTATTATAATTTCACTTCTAGGTGGTATTCTTACATGATTGATGCTATAAGCGTCATCGTTGATAGGGATTATTATATTGTCATTATTTAAATCAAATGTTAATAAATACTTGTCATAGTCTATGTTGCATCGGTGTTTGGAAAGAAAATCTCTACCCAGTATTCCATCTGTTTTTATTGGAAAGTCACTCGGAACTAATTGTATTTTCTGTTGAATAATCGAATTATTTATTTTAATATTTATTTTTGTGGAGCCTAGTGATCTAATATGTTCTTTTGAAATTCAAATTAGATTACAATAGTCATTTGGATCTGTTTGATGTAGGTACAGAAAATTTTCTTTGCACAGTGAGACATCTGCTCCTGTATCTATTAAAAATGTTAGCTCATAATCTGTATCTATTATTTTTAATTCAACATAATTTGTAAGATTTGGTGATATACTGAATATTTTATTTTCTTTTATTGATTTGTCACCGGAGAATCCTGATGCGTGGATTCCGGTTCTTGCTGGTTTCCCTGGTTCTGAATCTGGTTTACGTTATAATATCTTCTATTTCCTCTTTGGTAATTATTTCTATTATTTCCTCTGTGGTTGTTGTTGTAGTTGTTATTATAATTATTCCTGTTGTTGTTATTATTATGTCTGTTATAATTGCTGCTGTTGTTATTAGTACGGTTATAATTGTTTCTATAGTCAGTGTTATTGCCATTTGTGATATTGTTGTAATTTCTATTACTATTGTTATAGTGATTTCTTTGGGTGTTGTTGTTGCGAGTTCTATTGTTGTTATAATTGTTTCTTTTATTGTAATTTTGACGATAACTATTCCCTGTATTAATGCTGTTAAATCTATTGTCATAGTTTGAAATTTGGTAAAATACGTTTCTTTCTTTTATGCGACTTGCAGAATCTTCGGCGATTCTCAATGCTTCAAAAAAAGTAGTAACTCTGCTTGCTTCGATTGTCGACACTATCTGTTGGTCTCTCAGTCCACTTTTAAAAATGTTAAAAGCCAAGACGTTGTTTGTCCTACATATTGCAGACCTGTCTGATTCGCCAACCTCACTGATTTGTATTTCATTTAGTTCGTTCACAAGTGTTTCTATTTTATCAGCAAAACCTCTAATTTCGCCTTTTTGTACTGTATGTGTTAGTTCTTGCAGTACGCTGTTTGATGTTTTTGTGGGTTTGTATGCTTTCTTTAGTGCTACCACCAACTCATTAACGCTTGTCGGAACGTTTTCTTGTTTCACTCTGTTTTGTACTTTCTCTTCTAACCGTGATTTAAATACGAAATTAAAGAAAGAACTTTGTTTTTCTGTTGCTACTGTTCCATACACCAATTCTAAGTTTGTTATGAAGTTATTTAATTCGTCTTTCTTTCCAGTGAAAATTGGTATTAATTTCGATATTGAATATAACTCTGATATGTCCATATTTACTGAGGTCGTTATAACTTTTCCGTCAGTAGTCCTTTTGTCTATATGCTGGGCTAATAATCCTAGCGTCTCTTCTCTAAGCTTACTAAAATTCCGAATTATTCTATTTCTATCCTCTTCTGTTACTGAAGAATCTATCAGATAGTCTTCTAGTTGTCTTTGTATTTCTGTTACTTCTATTCTTTTTGCGTTTATTGTTTCTAATGCATATGGTCTGTTTAAGGATTTCTTTGCGTTTACTAATATTGAATTTAATTTCTCTATTAAATTTTCCATTCGTTTCTACTTTTTTATTTTTATTTTTATTAGTGTTCTTATTAGCTTAATGTATATACATTCATTGAAAAAAAATTTTTTACTTAATTTATATTGTAGCTATTTTATTCTCTATTTTTTTTTTTTTTTTTGTTTTTTGCGTAATCTTTCAAATTTTTCTTTATTTCTTTTATCTTGATTTCTAGCTTGTTTTGTATACCTTTGTCTTTTTCATAACTTAACTCATGTTTTAAAACGTTCAAGATTCTTTTCATTAAACTTCTATAGTCTCCTCTGTTTTTCTTTATCTTAGGTAAGTCTACTTTTGGTATTACCGGTTCTTTGATTGGTTTCTTTATAACTCTAATGGGTTTAGGACCAATATTTAAAACTTCTGGTTTTTTCACTTCTTTCTTATTTTCTGTTTCTTTTAGCAGTTTTTTCCAATTTCTTTCTGCTATTTCTAATTCTTTTAAAATTTCCTCCATAGATTCTTCCATTCTCTAACGATTTTTAAAGCAATTTAAACTTAAATTTTAAATGCACTTAAACTTTTTGTTCTAGTCCATTTCTAATTTGCTGTCTTTTTAGCACTTTCTTAACATATTGTTTCATGTATTTTATCATAAGAGCTACTATTGCTATTATTACAGCGAATATAACTATTTCAAAACTAATATTGACTGCTGTTGGATTATTTACCGCGGTAGATACTGCCTCACTTATTTTAGTTTCAGTATTGCCCATTTTTTTTTTTTGTTTTATTAGATTATGTAGGAAAATTGAATGAAAAAGATCTTTTACCAGACATGCCCATGCACTTTCTGGATTTTTATACTTTAAAAAAAATAAGACTAAATATAGCAGGATCTTCAGCAGGATCTTCCTTCTTCACATAGATTGTAGGATCTTCAGCAGGATCTTCCTTCTTTCTATAGATTGTAGGATCTTCATCAGGATCTTCCTTCAAGAAGACAATTTTTTTTTTTTTTTTAGGTGCAGTTTTAATGACTAAGCTAATTTAATGCTTTGTGACATTTATTGCTACCCGAAAAAAATTTTAAAAATTTGGCAGGATCGCCATGTCGTGTTGTATTAAAGAAAAGACTTGTTTTGTTTTAAGGTTTATCAAATTCTGCCTTTATTTTTGAATTTCTTACCCTATTTATGCTAATTAAACAATTCTTGCTTATCGTCTAGAGTTGAGTGATTTATTAGAACCACTCAATAACTTAAAATTATTTTATGCATGTTTATGCTTAATCATCATTTCTTGAGCCTCTATCATTGCGCGTGTTTTAATTCAACCAGTGCTCTTGCATTGCAGTTTTTGTCAGTTCATTGCACTTAGTTTATCGAACTGCTTTATAAAATTTATAAGCATACGCGCGCGAGGTGTCAATTACTAAAATATTAAAATACTGACCTATCCTAATGTTTAAACAATAACATGCATAATTATAGTGGACACATGAATCATATCGCTGATTATATTAGTGCGCTATGTTCATATGTACACTACAAAATAAATGGAGAAAAAATTACCGTATTCTTTTTGTTAAAATTATTTGGACAAATACATCAAATTCTTCAATGTAGAATGACGACAAAAACCATATTGGGGCCTGCTGCTAGTTTCTTATAATTCGTAAACAGGGAACTTCAACCAAAATTTAAACATGGTGTAACAGGAAAATAAATAATGTAATATTCTTTTTCTCTTTCTCTCTGTTTTCAGGGGTAGGTGCCTAGAAATATTCTAAGATAAATACATACACTATAGTTGCACACGATAACATTTAAAAAGTTCTTGGGAATTCAAAATGTAAAAAATACTTTGCAAATGTGGCCATATCAAAAGAGATACGAAGGTTTAAAAATTTTATTTAGAATCTACATCACATTTAGGGGTTAAATATTAAAATTAAAAACCAGTACCACTATTCATAAAAACTGACCTCACAATATTATAGTTCTTGGCGGTTTTAAGCATATGAGGCCCGTTTTCACAACTTACCAATAGCTAAAGGTGGGATTTTATCGGCCGTTTAAAAAGTATAGAAATTGCGGTAAAATTTCCTCCAACTCAGCTTCATATGCCAGAAAAAATGTCTTGCAATTTTGTGATATACGGTCCATAATTTACCTTAGATCCCATATTTAGCAACCTTCTGAAATTCACTGTAAACGCTAAAACTAATTTCATCGCTGTATCAAAGTTTATTGAAACTTATGTTTTTTAATACCAGAAATCACTCTGAAGAATTTTAGGATGATTGGTTCATAACTTACCATGGTTCCAATATAAATTGCCCTCCTGAAAATCATTTAAGTTCGGCTTAAACTATTACGAATCATGATATTTTACTCAATCTAGTTAAAATTGCTAAAAAAAAGCATAAAACTTACTGACTGTCGGGCAATTATTTAATAAAGGTCTAACCTAAATTTAAATGCTGATGTCTGTTTTTTTAAAGATAAATTAATAATCTGTAAATAGATTTCATATTCGAAATTTTGATATTTTGTAAGGCTTGAGTTCATCAAATTTAATTTTCATAAAATTATTTTTACTGAAGGAAGGAATATTGCAACATGAAATTAATTGAAATTTATTGATAATTTTTATTCTTGGCTGAGCTGGGGCTCGAACACGGGTTGAGTTTTCGTTTCGAGAATAACCAAATTATCATCATCCGAATTCTTTGCAGTTGTACCCAGTTGTACCAGCCAGCCAACAGTTAAACAATTACGTTCAACCAATGGTATTGGTGGTTCGAAATTTGCTGTAATTAATTATAATTTTTTAATCTTATTTACATGTTTCCTCCTTTTCTACTGTTTTTTCGTGCTCTTTCTGTCAAGACTCACAGAAAAAATTACAAATTGCCTCTTATCACCAAATTTATTCCAAATTCATAGAATCAAGCAGCCCATTTATTGATTTTGCACCTATTACCAAAATGATTATATTGATTACTAAAAACACTACGTGACAAAATTTCATCAAAGTCGTGACCAAATGAATCTGACAGCTAATCTTTATGTAAAATTTTCCACTAATTTCACTGAATTTCTATGTGGGTTAATTTACTAAATCTTCTGTAGCTTTGTCATTTTTGTACCAATCTATGTCTTGTTTGGCGCGAAATGTTTATATTAAAATAATCTAACGTCGCATGCAATAAAACATTAGGATTTTTAAATGATTGGTTTAAAAAAAATAACTTGAAAAGAGCAAAATTGAACAAAATCATAAAATTTTCAATGAAGCTTGAACTTTTGTCCCCTGTAAATCTGTCATTTCGTGACTAATCTTCACAAGCAATCCATGGTTATTTTAGAAATTTTATAACCTTTTACTAAAAAGAAAGAAATACATAATTCGTTTAAAATTATTTAAGATATTTGCATTTCAGTCACATCATCTTTTTTAAAAACACAAATAACGGTTATTTTGGAATATCTGAAAAACTGTTCTACTTTTGACAATTCTGAGTTCATATTCAGATTCAGCGGAAAATTTTACATAAAGATTAGCTGTCAGATTCATTTGGTCACGACTTTGTTGAAATTTTGTCACGTAGTGTTATTGTTACTAAAAATTTAGCTTTGTATATTTATTTGTTGTGTGTTTATTCAATTAATCTTCTGTAACTTTGTCATTTTTGCACCGATCTAGATCCTATTGGGCACAAAATGTTCGTATTGAAATAGGCTAAAACTTTATTTTTTGGATATTTGCATATCAGTCACATCATCTTTTTTAAAAACACAAATAACGGTTATTTTGGAATATCTCAAAAACTGTTCTACTTTTGACAACTCTGACTTCATATTCGGATTCGGCGGAAAATTTTACATAAGAATTACGTTTCAAATGCATTTGGTCAAAAAATTGTCACGTAGTGAAATTATAAAAATTTTATATATTGAATATTTTTTTTTTCAATAAATTATATTTATAAATTAAATAAAATAAGAATTAATGATTGATTTTGACAATTTCCAACAACAATTTCACAAATTTAAATTATTTTATTTAAAACGAAATAATTTTTTGTTATTTAATTACATATTTTAATTAAAAATTTATTTCAAAACAACTAAAATGTTAATTAAATGTTTAATTGATAAAAAACTGTTAATAATTTTTTCTGTGCTTGTCCTGAAAACCTCAGTACATTCCCAGCAAAAACTTTACTTACATGGTAAGTTAGCAAGTAATGTTGGCGAAAATAAACACTACTTATTTTTCGGCTGAATAACTACTTATTTTTGTTCGAGGTATCCACAGAAATCAGTACTTACAATACACTTACTAGAAGTCAAAAAATATCTAGTTATTATTTAACTACGAGTAAGCTGAATTGTTAGTACTTAAAATATACTTACTAGAAGCCAAAAATCTCTAGTTAATAGACCTAATGAGTAGTGATATTGAGTTCGTTACCAGTAAGTAAATATTCAGTTCTGAAAACAACACAACTAATAAAGGCCGTTGCACACTATCCCACAAAGTCTTACGTATTTTTCAAAAATGCTTCCCTGATCTAATTATTCTTTGAACATTTTTAAAAAACAATAACAACTTATCATGACAGGGTTGCATTTTTGTAAATTACTAAAGACTTTGTGGGATAGTGTATAACGGCCTTAAGTAGTTATTGATCTGGTTATTAGTAAGAAAATATTCAGTAGTGAAAATAATAGAAGTAAAAAGTAGTTGCTGAGGTCATTATCAGTAAGTACTTATTGAAGTTTTCAGAATAATGACAATTCTAATAACAACTACTTACCAGGTAACGTATGAAATAATTACCACTTATTACCAAAATTCAAAAAGTTTTTCCTGGGTTTGTTTATTATGTTTTTTTGCCACTTTTATCGACATTTTATTTGTACAACTTGAACTAAAAATGTAAACATATAGAGCTTGTGCCAAAGCTATTTTAAGAACAATTGTGATTTTTTAGATTTCATATAGATCCCACTCCTAAATTATTCGAACTGTCGGTGGATTCTATCAAAGATTCGGCTCAGCCGAATAAAGCACTCTATATTGTTTTTTATTGTACATTTGTTGTAGCTTCTAGTGTATCTCGTAGATGATAAAACCATGGTTTGATTAGGATTTAGTGTGTGCGATTTAGAAATCAATAGATTTAACTTAAAGTTAACAGCCTCTACGCTTCACTGGCAGGTTATTGTAAGAAACGCATTTTTTTGAAAGGAGTACAGAGGACTACAAAAAGTCCTGCCACTTGCGGTCCTTTAAATATTTACCACTGTGTACATTCGTTTATATAGATTTTATATAGAACTTGTTGTCTATGAAATCTTACGAAAAGTGACTCGCATTACACACAACCCCTTACTTTGCATAGTGGACAAGAGCACTAACAATAAATTGCTGCTCTTAACAATAATTGAGCATATAATTTTCTTTATGAGAAAATAATCAATAAAATTTATTGCAATAAAGTCAATCTCTAGCAAACAAAAAAAATTAATAAAAAAAAACCACCTTGAATAAATAATGTTGTCAATACGCACCTGTAACCTTCAACATGACCACAAAACTGCCAGCAACAAGTGATGACACTGAAAAGAGACAAATGGAAAACTTTAAAGATTTCCAATTTACGATAAAACACAACAACATAAAAAGCACCCAATAACAGCTAAAAACATACAAAATAATTTTACATTAAAGTCCATTGTTCAAGAAATCATGTGTTACATTTATGACACATAAGTGGCAATCAAATCAAAAGCCGAACCGTAGTTTAGAAAAAGAACAAAAAAAAATAAGATAAAATTGATGAAACTTACAACGCCTGCTACTTACAATAAAAATGAAAACAACAACATGACCATTAAGCAGACATTAAGTATCACCAGCTAAGCAAAGGGAGATCGGGGGGAGCTTAGACACAAAGCCATGGACATTAATGAAAAACATGTACAGTTTTATTGTATTTAACAAAAAGCACCACAATTGCTGGGGTGGCAGGCAGCCAGGCAGGCAGCTGACTTTTTGTTCGGTTGTAGAAAAAACGGAAACGGAAATTTGTAAAAACATAAAATACAAAATCATATAAAGTTGAAATGCGTAAGCAAAAATAAAGAAAAAAACTTAAACCATGTATCGTTTTCAAATACATGAGTGGGAAACAGAGAAAATTGTTAAAATACATTTTAAATAAATCATTAATGCTTGAAAGCCAAGGTCAAATGTTAAACATCAAAAATAGTCACACATGTGTGTACTTTTGTAAGTCTATGAAGTACGTTTTCCTTTACTACAGTAATTTCCACAAAACTTTTGATCTTAAAATGGCAAATAATTTAGTGCTTATTCATCTTAATTTTTAAGGCTAAGTCCCATATTATTTTTTTTAATTTTTTCATAAACTGTGTATTTTTGTTGCTGGTAAATAAATGCTCCAGTGCTTTAGTAACGTTAGTTTTATGTCTTTTTTATGTGAAGCCGTTGTTTGTTTTTTCTTTTTTTTTTTGCTTGGCTTAATTATTGTTATAATTATTTATGTCTAGAGCAATTATGTAAGACATATTTGGAATTAAACTTTAACGCATTTATGTGCAAAGAAGCAGACATATTTTCATACAAAAAAGCTTTTGGTACTATTCAGTGTACGGCTCACACACCCAGAAACGATATCTTTTTTTAGTGTTGGTGTTCACAGCCTTATTTTCAAGAAAGTACTGAGCATAATATAGTGTTCTGTTCCTCGTTATAAATCAGAACAATTATGGTTCTGTAGACATACATCATATTTTAATGTTCTAATGTGTTTCTTTTTACATAGATAAAGAAGTGAAGAATAAAAATTTTAGCAAAGTATATCGTCAGTATATGCCAGATAATTAAGGAATGTGTTGTTAATTTTCCATTATATTCCTTGCCTTATATTTTCAATATTCCAGAGAACAAAAGTTTCGTTTGGCTAAATTAAAAACAGTAAATTTTTGTTGAAATATACCTTCCGAAGTAAAACGTACCATTTTAAACAAAATGCTTCTCATTGAACAAAGTGTAACTTTTTCAATTACAAATGCGGTTTTAAATAAAATGTTTAGTTTTAAATGAAAAGTGATCAAAAAGTACCCTTTTGACAAAAAGTACCTTTTTTTAATATAAAGTTAGTTCACTTGTGAATTTTTTAGTCAAAAGTAAGAAGTAGCTTTATTAATCAAAACGTAATATAAAAAAATACTTTCCTAACAAAAAGTACCATTTATTAGCAAAAAAACTTAGCGAAAATTTACCTGTTTTAATTAAAAATGCAGCTTAAAATTCAAAGTACTTTTTTAAATTAAAAGTACATTTTTTAATAAAAAGTAGCAAAAAAGTGCCGTTTTGAATAAAAAGTACCTTTTTAATAAAAAGTTCCCTTTTGATTGAGAAATAGCTTTTTTAATAAAAAAAATAAAGGTTACATAGTTTAATAAAAAAAAAAAATACTATCCTAACAAAAAGTACCATTTTTTTAGAATAAAAATTTGGCAAAAATATACCTTTTTCAATTAAAAATACAGTTTAAAACTAAAAGTACGTTTTTAAATTAAAAGTACATTTTTCTATAAAAAGTAGCAACAAAGTACCGTCTTGAATATCAAGTACCTTTTTGAATAAATTGTTCCCTTTTGATTAAGAATTAGCTTTTTTTTATTAAAAAGAATATTTTTGAGTAAACGGTACTTAGTTATATAAAAAAATACTATCCTTACAAAAAGTACCATTTTTTAGCATAAAAATTTTGCGAATCTTATTGATAAAAAAGTATCTTTTTGAATCGAAAAATATATTTTTGAATAAACGATACATTTTGAAATAAATAATAACCATCTTAACAAAAAGATCCATTTAAGAAAATAGAATTTTTGCAATAAATAAAAATTTTTTTTTATAATTTGAGTCTAAACAATATTTCCCATCTCTGATTCACCCCAAACTCTAAAATAACAATTTTAAATATAAATTTGATTAAAGTTCTTTAACTTTGTAAAAAAAAAATTGTTAAAGTTTTCTGACCTTGGATTTCATGTTATTTGCTGTTTTGTGTATTTTTATCTAAACAATATTTTAACATGAGGACTTATTAACTTTAAATGTGTAAAAGCATGAGTGTAATTAAGTTTTTAAATACCATTGCAACTTTATACACCCACATATGAATGTTCGAAAACATACACACAAACAAATTAACTCAGCCATACAAACTGTCAGCATTTGTCTGCACAACTACATTCACAAGCCGACGAATTTAGCGGTTTATTCGCTGTCATGGTAGTGAACTCATTTTCCTACACGTACACTGATAGTACCATGTGTAGGGGGGCGGGAGACGTCAGGGGTTTTAAACTATAATTCTATAATAATTATAAACATTTATTGAATCATTTCAAACCGCGTCTGCATGCAGTTAGATTTATTTTTAAAATTTAATTGAAATTTAGTTTTTTTTTCCAGATTTCTATTTGTACATTCAATTAAACCGTTAACTGTTTGTTATTAACCTTTGAAATATTTGTGTTAATTAATAATATCCTGAATTTAATGTTTGTGTTAAATTAAATTTTAATTAGCTAATAATAATAATATAATATTTTTTCTCTTTTTCATTTTAGTTTTTATAATCATACTCGCTATTTAAGTACACAATGTTAATGAAAATATTTTACAAAATTTGCGGTTGTCGACGAAGCGGATTTGTTAATGACAGAAAGTTCAAAAATTGGTTAAATATGCTGCTGTTTATAACGCAGGTGAGTAAACTAGGATAAGGTGTTACTAAAAATAGAAATAGAGACATTAAGGCTAGGCTATATTAAAGAAAATAGTCTTTAGTTAAGACTATATTCTATAATAAAGACGATTGTTAAGAAAAATCAATCCATCAGTACTCAAATTAATTAATACCGCTTCGGATAAATAGTACGTCAGCATCATTCCTGATATGGTTTTTACTTTAAAAACTTAAAAAAACCTATATATAACTGAAAATATAAACTAAATGAGAATCAAGAGTTCTCAATTTCTTTTTAAACATGAAAATAATGCGTTTTCGTCTTGTAATGTTGTTTTTGTTGTTTCTACACACAACAAGCAAATCGTTTTTTTAACTAATTGTGGGGTGTTGTTGTAGTGTCTACAACAAACTGTGAAGAATTAAATGAGATTAAAACGTCCACTTTGTTATTTCACTCTCAAAGGTCTACTTCCAACGAAAAGTTTGATCTTTTGTTTACTGGGTTTAGGAATTTTGTAGTTAATTATAGAAATTCGAAAGTAATCCCACACAGGATTGCTTTAAGTAGGTTTTAGTGTCATTCGTACTTGAATTTTTGAGTACGACTCGTACTTAAATAAAGTATAAAAAACTTACCTTATCCCGAGTGTTTTTCTTTCTGTGTAGTTAAGAATATAGTCTATAATTAAGACTTTTGTTATGTTGGAGGTATGAAATCTTACAAAGATACTTTTAGCCGGTACTGAAAGAGTTCACGATTCACCTTAGCATCCTACGTATTTACCACGACCCCGTTCGTATTCCAGTATCCCTGCAGGGCTTACTATAGGCTTTACTGCACGGGGTGGGCTTAGCTTTCCCAGCTGTCTCTAACAGTTTTCTGATGATCATCAATACATACATACATATCATATCATGGCGTTGTTATGGTCCTTCGGTCCTGTTCTGTCGCTCTGAATGCATCTTTAAATATTCTCACCAAATTGCTGGCGATTCTCACGAAATTGTTGGTTCTCATCCGACATCAATATGATGCACACAACTTTCTTGACCACCAAACTTTCATCAAAGTACGTCTTTAAAGCCTTTCAGAGAACCACGGATAGCTTAAATCTATCAGCCTGTTTGTCGATTTCGAACGTTAACGTTCGCATAGAAAATTACATTCAAAACAAAAACAAATTTTCAAGTTTTGTTTTTGTTTTAAATATAATTTTCTATGCGAACGTTAACGTTCGAAATCGACAAACAGGCTGTATATGTTTCGTACTTTCGTCTTCGTCGGGGCAGTGTTGGCACTTAAGTGCGGTGTCATGCCCAAAGCGATATGGGTTACTCCTATTTTCACCGTGTCACGTTTGAAATTGTGTGAGGTGGTATTTAAGCTCACATTAACTACGGTTAATCCACTTCTCGATACTTGGTATCCGCGTATAGGTCCACCGTCCCTTTGGTGTGTCTTCCCTTCTTCTTTGCCATTTCCGGATGGACTTGTTTCTTTCGGTTTTCCTAATCGTCTCTCTGTGTATTCGTGGCTTGCAACGTCTATCTCCGTTAATTCTCTAACTGATAAAACTATTGGTATGATCCCCGCTACTACGCTAGCTGCCTCTGAAGACTCTTAGACAGATATTTCTAAAGATTGATACCATGTCCTTTTTGGGTTTTTTTCAGAGATCAATCTTAGACTGGTGATCCATTTAACGGGATTGAGTTCGTCACCCGTGATAGAAGTATTTTTTTTGCTCTGCTTAGTTCCACCTACGTTTGGCATCATTCTGACCCATGCATAAGCAACGTCAGCCCTTTTATATACATGTTCATATGTCTTTTGAAGTTAATTTTACTAACTTTAATTAAAAATACACTTAAATGGTATTCGCTTCTCTGTTGCTTCTTAGTAGTGTGTAATAGCCAGCGCATATATCAGCGCACATGTAGTTTTCATGCTTCCAGGAACCTTAAATTTTTTACTGGGAAGGAACTATCAGTGGAATGCAGGTCGCCTTAACACCTCCTATTTATAAATTTTAGAAAGAATTTTGACTCCGTGAAAAGAAGCGCAAAATGGAGAGCCTTGAGATGAAAAGGGGTTCTAATGAAGCCATTAAGTCTTATAAGAGCCATGTATGACAGCACCTCTTTGAAGATTCTCTTCAACGGGAGGTATAGCGGAACATTCACTTAAAATGTAGTTAAGTGATAAGCAGGAAGAAGAACTGTGTGGAATTTCCACCGACATCTTTAAGAATCGCGCATGGTTTTTGACACAGTTATAGGCAGAGTAAAGTGGATGATTTAAATTGATTCCTAACATATTGGCTTCGAAATAAACATTCAAACGATAAGGGCCTTGTGTATTAAAAACTCCATACATGACAAACCACACGTTGATAACATCGTAATATAATACGTGTAGACTTTAACTATAAGGGATGCATTATGTCTACACAATGAGAAAAAGATATATGCTGTAAACTGGGCCAATCTAGAGCACAAAGTTGCTAATATTCAATAGATGCGTAAAAAGATTTCTACTTTATGGAAGCGAAACATGGCTTACATCAATCTTAATATTAGAGAAACTCCAAACGCAGATAAATAAATTTTTGTAAACTGTATGACGTATTTTCTGACCAATTATAATAAGCGATGCTGATTTTCTAAAAAGATTCAATGAAGCACCCATTAAAACGCATATTAAGATGAGTAAGTGAAATTAGGTAGGCCATACTCTTCGCAAAGCCCCGAAAACATCACAATATCTGTCTTAGAATGGAACCCTTACGGCAGTAAAGCAGAAGGACGACCAAGGAGTACATCCAGTAAGATAAATATATTAAGCAAAGGTTCCCAAGAAAAATGAAATAAAGAAAAAAACTTATTCTAGTCAATAATAACGAGTTTAATCCAGGGACCCGAAATAACTGTTATTATTTTTTAAATATCCAATAGGTTATGGAAAAAATAACTGACAAAAAAATTGGTCCTGTAATAATAATTATAAATTACCCAGAAAATTATAGTTCTGCCATAAACATTATGAAAGATTATTATTTTTTTTGGTCTTTGATAACCGATATGAAAGATTATTATTTTTTTTTGGTCTTTGGTAGCCATTATGAAAGATTTTTATTCTTATTGGTCTTCTATACCCATTATAAATGATTTTTATTTTTTCTGTCTTCTATAACCACGCTACAGTTCGCAAATCTTAAGATATTTTTATAAAATTTCGCACACTGACTTATATTTGCACAAGGATGAACTTTTTTTAAATGATTTTGGTAAGGATCCGCAAATTTTTGATATCTTTCTCATATTTGGTAAATAGAAACCAATTATGCCACACAATCATGGTGCTGAGTTTAAATAAAATCGCTCCAGTTTTAGGCATATTTTCCCGATTTTTTTAAATACAAGAAATTTCGCACTAAAATTGTATTTATATACCATTGAGTAGTCAGTGCTGTTGGTGTAGCAGCTAAACATTTTTCAAAAAGAAATAATTATTTCTTAACATCCTCAACTATCGGTTGGCTTGTCGAACTAATGAAAGTAATTTCTGTTCTAAAGCACTTCAAATCTTCAGCAATGAACTTACCTTCATTGATTTTTCTACAGCCGAAAATACTGGTACTGTTATCAATTATTTCTGCAGAGGTTTTCGCTATTTCTACTGACATTTTTTTTTGAGCGTAAACAAGCGCTTAAAATTGATGAAAATCTCATCGATTCTTAAGTGAGGGTGAAGAAATCCTAAACAAAAACCGCAACAAATGCAAATATTGCTAGTAATGTAAATGTTAATAAAAATGATAATTTAATGAAGCTCTTTTTAGGAATGACTTTTATGAAACTGCTTCATAGATTCTATAAAATGCTTCATTACCTGACGATTTATTGTTTCTGTAAAGAGTTTCATTAATTCTATGAAGCTTTTCATAAACATTGACTGTAACGAAACCTGTTTCAAAGATTTTATTAGGAGTGTCATTGGCTGAACTCCAACGAATATTTTCATAAAACTTGTGTGAAATTCGATATGGAAGACCGAAAAAAATAAAAATCTTTTGTAATGGTTACGGAAGACCAAAAAAAAATTAAAATCTTTTGTAATGGTTATGCAAGCCAAAAAAAAAAAAAAAAACAAAAACAAACTATAACGGTTATCAAAGCCCAAAAAATATTGGTTATTGGTAACAATTATTCAGAGAGCAGGTTTTAAAAATTCGTGATAAATTATTATTTCAGGATTTTTTCAAATATTGGTTATACCGTAATTTTGACTTAGCTGCACAATCTCCTTTGCACGATTTTTTGTGCAGGTAAATCAAAAATGCAGCTATCTTAAATGTATTTAGCTGCCTTAATGTGCAGGTACGCAATTGTGGAAAAGTGCAGCTAAAGTAAAGTGTTTGAAAGAGGAGTAACAACGTTTTTATTAATAAATTGATAATAACAATGACGTTCAAACAACTTGTAGTTATTTGTTACGCATTTTTATAATGAACGAGCTAGCCAAATTGGTAACCAAAAAGTATGGAACAGAATAGTCGCTGTAGTACAACGTTGAGAATAGCGCTGCAAGCTATCAAAAGTTAAAAACGGCAGTTGCAAAGTAGGGTCAACAGAAAACGTAGTTGTAGTAGTCGTTGCAGTTGAAGCGCAAAATTCGAAATTTTGAACTTTGTTGCGCTACAGAGCATTCGTCAGCTTCAAATACTACTACAACTACTTTATTCTGTTCCAGTCCTAAGATTTGCTATTCCTTTCATATAATCGTGGTAAAGTTGCTGTAACCACAACCCATATGCATAAAAGTAAATACATGCAATTAAAATAAATGAATTATAATGATACCAACTTAACTTGTTGGCGAATTTTGATTTTATAAACTGCTAAAATTAGATATTTATGTGAAAAAGTGGCCACCATATTTTTTCATGTGTGCAGCTAACTTTGATGTTTTATATGGAAACATTTTAATGCTGCCCAAAAATACGAAAAATGTGCAGGTATACAAAATGCACGTAAACAAGGATTTTGAAGAATAATTACAGAAAATATGTAGGTATATTGGGCAGTTAAGTCAAAGTGCAGCTAACTTGAATTTTTTGTATGAAAATAATTTTAAAATGCCAAAAATTTTGGGCACTTATCTTAAATGTGCAGGTAAAGAAAGTGCACTTAAAAAAGGAATTTGTATGGGATTATAAAGAATAATGCCAAAAATGATCAATTTTGTGCAGCTAAGTCAAAAGTGCACGTAAATAAAAGGCAGTTAAGTCAAAACTACTGTAACTGTTATGCCCCTGGTTTAATCTAGTCTAAAACTCATTTTCCAGACTCTAAACTAGTCTTACGGCAAGACTTTAGTGATGTTTAACTTTAAGATTACAACGTAGTCTAAAGTTTAAACCATATTTTTGTCTAAAACTTAGACTTTAATCTAGTCAATAGCTAAGAATTAAGTAAATACTACACAGTAGAGGTCTGCAAGAATAAATTAAAATCAATTTCAACACACTCATTTGTTTTTAACTACAATGAGTCAAGCACACAATCATAACGAAACAAATGAAAGAATAAACAAACACAAAACAAATAAAAACTCATTCAATTCAGTCAACTCAAGTCAAATGAGTTAAATATTCAAATATAATTTGAATACAAAATATCTGTACCTGCACATTATGTATGTATGTGTTAGCTTAACTCTTATAAATAAAAGAAGCCACAAGCTTACACACATATTATGTCAATGTATTCAAATAAATGTATGCACATTCAATAATTCAAAAATTATTCGAATGTTTTTTGTAAACTTGCTCTCTCTAACGGGTCATTCCAATGTTTTGTTATTTATGAATGACTCTCAAATTCATTTACAGTAAACAAGTTTTTTATTCAATTTATTCACTCTTATTTTTGTATACGGTTTACTATCTTCTTGTCTTTTTGAATGTTTTTTATTTGAATAAATGTTGTGCACTTTGAGTAAAGGCAAAACGAGTGAGTTATTCAAAGCAGACCTCTACTAAACAGAAAGAAAATAATAAAATAAAATAATAAAATTTTTTATACCTACTTTAAGTACGAGTCGTACTCAAAAAAAAAATTCAAGAAGATAACACTAAAACGTACTTAAAACAATCCTAAATGAGATTTTTTTTCGAAAATCAATCCCGGAATTTCTTAAAAGAAGTATAAAATTCTTAAGCCAATTAAAAAAAAGATTAAACTTTTCGTTGGAAGTGCCAAACTGAGAGTAAAATTACATAATGAGAGTTTTAATCTCATTTAACTTATCAAGAGTTTTTTGCAGACACTGCAACAACACTACACAAGTAGTTAATCAAACGATTTGCTTGTTGTATGTAGAAACAACAAAAACAACAGAAAAAAAGACAAAAATACCTTATGTTCATGTTTAAAAAGTAAAATTGAGAACTCTTGCTTCTCATTTAGTTTATATTTTAGTTATAAATGTTTTTTTTTTTTTTAATTTTTAAAGTATAAACCATATCGGGAATGATGCTGGTGTTTTGTAATTGAAATTCTGTAAGGTTTAAGACGGGTAAGTAAATCAATCATTATAAGATTCTACTTCTAATTTCATTTTCGGATTATTTTAAGTACGAATTCGGTTTTAAATCAACATTATAATTTTTAAATCAAGCGCATTTTGAGATTGATTTCATCTTAGTTTTACTTAAACCAATCTCGAATTGAATATGGATAAGTTAAATATTTCGCTATTGAAAATCGGTACTTTAATTAATTTTTCTGTGCTTTATTCAAAAAAATCCGTACCAATTGGACGGTTTTAACGTTTTGATGGTTAGCGGGAAATCTAGCGGTTTTTTAATATCAATAGAATATACAATTTTTATCTAATTATTTAAAAATTTTTCGTATAGAAATTTTAAGTATGTATTTTTTTTTTAATTAAAATTAAAAAGTAAGAAGAAACAAAAATTTGGTTTTTTTTACGAAATTGAATTCGCTTCCGCTATGAAAAACATGATTAGGATTAACTGGAATTCTGTCAAATTATGTTCAGTTAACAAAAATAATTCGTAGTTTTATTATTGATTATGCTAATTACACTGGTGGCGACAGTAAGAACCTTCTTATGTGATTTTAATTGAACTGAGCGTGCTGAATTCAAATCTGACTAATATTTCTTCCGAAATAAAGTGGCTATGCTTTAAAAGTGAATTTTATTCCAAGTCATATGCTAGTAATATACTCCAAATCGGACAAATCCGCCGAAATATTAGTTATTTTCATAATATATTTCTTATTTTAATTGTAAATGATAAAAATGTAAAACTTTTGTCCTTATAAAAGTTTTTCTGAAAACAAAAAAATGGTTTAAAAAAATATTAAAACAGTTAAAAATAAAAAAAAATGTTTTTGGATGATTTAAGGAAATTTTAATCGTAATAATTTGTAAATTTTGTTCTCAACCATTGGATCAAAATTGGAGAAATCTATTTCCAGTTATGATGAAATATATTAGCATCACCAGCCCATAATAAAGAACTAGACGTGATAGAAACAGAATTAAAACGGATTTGAATTAAAAACCTTTTTATTCAATATATTTTACCAACTTTTAGGCACTTTTTTAAAACAAACATTCTTGTACGTTCCCGGTACTAAAAAAGTCAAGGTAATCAAAAACCTTACTATATAATTTTAAAAAGCGCCCTATATCTTGATTTGTATATACAAAATATTGACATTTTAGCGATATTTTAAAACAGTTTACGCTAATTAAAAAATTTAGCGGCTTCTAGCGGTTTTTGAAGTACGATTTGACGGTATTTCTTACGGATACGGATGGATTAATTTTTCTTTTGAGTGTATAGTTTCATCTAATGTATGAAAAAATTTAGTGTCCATGGTTAAAGTTATCATCTTCTGGCTTACAGTTTCCTTTGTCAAGTAAAACTCAGATACTCCAATTAAATTAACAATCTATTTAACTGTTAAATCTTTAGGAATATAATATAAAAAGGAAAATCTAAAAATAAATAAAACAAAAGGTAAAGAAAATTCTTAATTATCAATTTAGAATTACGTGCAAAATTGTAATCTTCCATAAAAACTATAAACTATTTAAATTCATTTTTTATTTTCAACTTGCTTGCATCAAATGCTTAATGGGACCAGAGAGAAGAGTTAGAAAAAAAACGTAATAGAAATCGAAATATGTTCAAATGAACAAGTGAAGTAAGTGGTCAGGTTGGGGCACATGAACCGTAACCAATATTGGCCAATCTTAAATGATTCTATGATTTTTTTCTGTTGCATGTCTGCTTTTAGTTATTTGCCTTTTGCTCTTCATCTTCTTTTAATATTTATTTTTTTTTTTAAATAACGGAAATACGCAATATTGTTTGAATGATACAAATATAAAATGGCAACAGGAAGAAATATAGTTACTGAGTGTTGCTCTTGACTACGGCTACTGACTGATCTTAATGCTGCTTTAATACGAATGAATAAATATTTATAATGATGAGTTTTATAATAATTACGACTGCATCATTTTTGAATGTTTTTATTGATTCGCTTAGAAGACTTTGCTATGTATATTAATTGCATTTTTCTAATCATTTTTTTGCCATTCTATTCATTGTTTTCTTGTAATGCAAATGTTGCTGTTTTTTTCTAGTATTCTAGCTTTAAACTCAGACTGTTTTTTGAAGCTTGATCTTTATAGTTTTTTTCTTTTTCTTATTTTAGTAATTTTAAGCAACAATTTTACCTTTAAAAACAGTACGCATTCATCGGAAAACTGAAGTTTTTTCATTTTGGCATTTATAACAATATGAAAATGATAATGCTTGAAAAAAAAACTTTTTTTTTGGAGAATCTTAAGATCAATTTATATTATGTTTAAAAGTGTTTGCTACAAGTATTTTAAGCCAAAAAGTACAAAAAAGCACACAAAAAACAAAAACAATTTCGCAAGGGTCTACTTTTTGTAAGACTTTATTTGGGCAAAATTTTAAAATAATTTAGCAACCCATTTTTTGTTGTATGTTAAAATTTTTTAAAAAAAATTTTCATAAAAGAAATATAAATATCGTAAATTTTTCTATAAATATAAAATAACAAAATCGTTCATTATTCTATAAAAAAAATTATAACAAAATATTAAATTTTTTATTGAAAAAATCACAATTGTTCGAAAAATATCAATTTCATAACATTTTCTCTAAAAAATATTATTGTCGGATCTTCTTTTTAATTAGTAATATTGTAACTTTTTTGATACAAATTTTAGTTAATGTAACTTTTTGTCATAAAAATGTTAAAATATTTTTAATAATTTTTTATAGAAATATTTTTATATCCTAAGTTTTTCTATAGAAATATTGAAGTTTTTCTTAGAAAATTCTATAAAAAAAAAGTTTCAGGAAATCTTTTCCAAAAATTTTAGAAAACCCAAAAATATTATACAAATAAAACCCTAAAGCGAACAAGACTTACTTGTACCAATATCAAAGCTTAAACAAAACACCAACAATAAACAGTGAGTTTATCTTTTCTTACATTCCCCTACAATTGGTTGGCTTTTTTCCGACTCGAATTGTAGTTGTAAGTGGGTAAAAAGAAAAAACAAAATTAAAATACAAATTGCTTTATTTTATTGTCTTCGTAAGAAAACAACATGCTCATGGAAGCTAGCTTTCCCTCAACAATAAATCTCAGTGTATTTAACAAATATGAAAAATTGGGAACGTAGCACGCCGTACAGAAATTTTATTAATAATAAATTTTGTATTCCCAAAAATAACTTTGAAAAAGTTTAATATTGTAAATTTTTCTATGAAAAGATTTATATATCGTAAATTTTTCTTTATGATTATTCTAATATCGTTATTTTTCCTATAAAGATTCTAATATCGTTAATTTTTCTACATAAATATTTGACCATCGTAGATTTTTCTATAGGAAAAATATTACTATCGTTAATTTGTGTAAAGAAAAATATCAATATCGTCAGTTTTCCAAAAGAAACATTTCTATATTTAAAAATTTTCTAGGGACGAAATTTAATTTCGTAGATATTTTTCTATAAAACTCTTAGTGTAGTAAAGTTTTCTATAAAAATACTTGAACATCGAAAATTTTTTGTACATGATGATTTATTTTAATATCGTAAATTTTTCAATAAACATATTCAAAATCGTAAATTTTTCTAGCTAAACATTTTACTTTCTATATAAAAATATTACTTTCGATTTTCTATAAAGAAAAAATAGTCAATATCTTAAGTTTTACAAAAGAAACATTTCTATACTTTAAATTTTCTAAAAAAGAACTTAAATTTCGTGGATATTTTTCTAAAAAATTCCTAATATTGTAAAGTTTTCTATAAAAAGATTTTATTATCTTAAATTTTTCTATATGATAAATTTAATATCATAATCTTTTCTATAGAAAGATTATAGTATCGTAAATTTTTCTACATAAACATTTTACCAATATCGTAAGATTTTCAAAAGAAAAATTTTTATACATATTTTAAAATTTTTAAGAACGAATTATAATTTCGTAAATATTTTTCCAAAAAGTTGTTTATATTGTTAAATTTTCTTTTAAAAGATTTTAATATCGTAAATTTTTCTTTATGATAATTTTAACATCGTAAATTTTTCAATAAAAAGATTATAAAATCGTAAACTTTTCTATAGGAACATGTTATTATCGTAAGTTTTTCTATAGGAAAATTAAAATATCGTAAATTTTCGTATCAAAAAATCGTATTACTGGTTATTTTGCAAAAGCAAAAAAATTCATATCGTGAAGTTTGTTGAAGAAAAATAACAATACCAGAAATATTTTAAGAAAAATATCAATACCAGAAACAACATTCGGATCTTTAATGGAGCTAAATTATGATGAATGCATTGTGTTCTTAGCATACCGAACGTCTTCCCCGATGCATTATTTATATGTTCTATTCTTTGCCAAAGGCACGATGTCAATTTTTGAATCACCCAAAACAATTATAAACTGATACATTCAACTATATCCCTCGATATTTTGAAGTGAATTTAAAATAACTAGCGATAGAGAATTTCGTTATATTAAATCTTTTGTTTTATTAAATCTATGGAAAAATTTTACGGTATCAAAATATTCTGATTATTGTAGTTTATACAAATAATAAAGATCGATATCGCTCAAAATACAAGGCCTGAATATTTCCTCACTTAATTACTCATCAACGCCTAGCTTAAACGGCTAAAGCTAGAGACTTTAAATTCTGCACAAAGGTGAGGTACCTTTCTTTCGATCGCTAAAAGGGGAAAAATTATAAAGACGGGTAAATTCGGTAACCTCATATCTCCAAAACTAAAAGAGATACAAAAAAATGTAATTATAAAAAGGGGATATACGAAAAGTAAATATTTTATTTTACTTTTTCGTGCTGCATGTGGTAATTACTGAATTTTCTATAATATTAAACTTAGAAACATAAATTTATATATCCAGGGTCTTGAGTGAATAATAACCTATATAACAAAAAATTTTGGTACTTTTTTGTTCTTCAACTGGTTCTTTTTGCATTTTCGTTAGTATTGGCCCTAAGTGAATAAAAACCTGCAAATGGGATCTTTTTGGTACTGTAATGTCCTTTAACTGGTACTTTTTGATTCAAGGTTCTGATTTGTTGAAAATCTCTAGGATGAATTTTTTGGTACTCTTTTCTTCGTGAACTGGTACTTTTTTAATTTACGTTAATATTCGACCTAAAAACATAAAATTAAGTCCGGAGAGTAGAGAGAGATTAAGAAGCTATAAGAGGAGACATTTTGGTAATTTTTTGTTCTTAAACTGGTACTTTTTTAATTTTCGTTAATATTGGACATAGAACCATAAAATCATCGTAATGCCAATCTATGAAAGGATATTTTTTTGGTTTTCAACCGGCAGTTTTTGAATTTTCTTTAGCATTGCACCTAAAAACATAACGGAAATTTAAAAAGTACCAGCTAAAGAACAAAAAAGTACCAAAAAACTCATTCTTATAATTTCTAATTCACTCAGGATATTGCATGTTTTATAAAATAACAATCTATAAAAGGGATCTTTTTGGTACTTTTGTACAGCAAGTAATTTATTTTTAAATAACTGAAATCCCTCTATTGAAAAACTTTGCCTAATACCGTTAAACCAGATTATCTTATTACAAAACGTTTCTTACCCTAATCCTATACAGACCCAGTTAGTAATTAACGCTTTGTTTCCATATTGTAAATAAAACATAATTTTCAGTTTCATCATTCTCATCTTAATAAACACAAAAAATACGAAAAAATGCGTATGAAAATGAAATTTCTACTGACAGATACGAACAACTTTAACAGATACAAATCATCATACCGATACGTTAACAATTGTACGCGAATCATTTTCATCACCCTGCATGCGTATGCATAAACATTTAACTAATGGGCCATTGTTCTTCCATAGACAGACGACTCTAACGTTAGTGAATAAACAGTATCATCATTATCATCCACATCATAATAATAATGATGATAACTACCGCCTGATAATGTGTTAAGAGTGATATACAAATTAAGTTAAACGGATTGCATTGCTCATGCGGAAATGTTGCGCATAAAACGCGTTAAAAAATCCGTTGTAGATAAAAACCCAAAATAACAAAAGCAACACTTAATAAACTAATCACACTTTATAGGCAATTGCAAAACTCATGCATATTTGCTCACTTTTCTCTAGATATGAACAAACCGCAGTGTCTATTTTACATTAACGACACTTATGATTATGTTTTTTTCTTTTTTTTATTTTTCTAGCTTCTTCTATCTCTGGCCCTTTTTCAGCAGAGTAATAAAGTTTTAGCGTCTGCTGCAGCAGCTGGTGCAACAACAATAGACTTAACTACTGTTTATACGCCAATAAGTAAAACCACATCAGCGGTAGCAACACGCAATTCGAAAACAAAATTACTTAAACAGCCACCGCCAGTTCCCCCAACACCATTGGCAACTCACAGCAAAACGCAATTACAACATCAGGCTTTAAAATCATCCAATGATGATCTCAATTTAATTGTGGCTCCTTCCAAATCATATATATCGCAACCCACAACTTTACCACCTAAATTGTTAAAACGTTCTGGTCAAACTGCCGAGTTAAAATTGAAGAAACCCTTAAAAGACATACGAAATCGTACCACAGAAACTGAAAGGTCCTCCAAGTTACAGGCTGAAGTGGTAATTTTGTTTTTTGCTTTGTTTTGTCAAGTTGTTATGGAGCTAATTTCTTTTATTATTTTTCTTTATAGCCGGACCATATACCCGATTCTTCGGGTCATATACCTTATCGTATAAGCCGGCCCCGTTTGCCACAACCTCCCTCAGCATCGGATTACGATTCGACAGGTTCAAGCTCCCCGACTTCGAGTGGTAGTGCAGCTTATCATTCCGGACCTCCCTATGAATCTGAAAAATGGCACAGTGAATACTGGGAGCGAGACTACCATAAACAATTTGGTTTAAATAATACTAGAGTTCAACGTAAGTTTTTCTTTTTTAAATAGGACGTATTTATTTAAGTAAAAGTATTTGAAAGGGTTTAAAAAAAATTAAATGTGGTAGATAAGGGTTATGTGCATTCTGGGATTTGTTGGACTCATGCCCGTAATTTCTACAAAAAGAAAGCTGGTCGTGTTCGTACTTAACAGTTATCTTTACCTATTTCAACGTTTATTTGGCCTACTAGAAATTACGGGCATGAGGTTAATAATATTTTTACAAAGTGGGACATTTTTCTATATTTCACTAGAATAAAATAATCAGCCGTATTGCGGCTTTCGTTTTTGTAGGCGACTGTGTCGTTTTTTGTAATATATTAAAGTAACACACAACCTGTGTTCTTTAATCTAGTCATTTACTACAACGACAACTGTTCTAAGACTGAATATCTAGGTTTTACACAAAACTACTGTATATTTAGCGTGTCAAATATTAAACTCAAATTTTATACTAATAAGCGATATTTACCAAGGCTGAAGCGGTTTTCAACCTTAAATTTTGTGAGAATGCTAATAAGCGTTAGCAACACTGATTTTTATTATTCATATTCTTTAAAAAGATAGAAAACTTTAGAAAATTAAACAACAACTTTTATATCCATTCTTCTGAGTTAGTGCCCAATTACATTAAGCAGACTTTTGTCGTTTCTTCTTAAAAGATGCTTTTGCATTTACATTGGGCCATATATATCGCAGAAACTTTTAACATGTGTGTACATAAAAAACTGATTTTCGACCGAACTTAAATAATTTTTTCGTAAAATGAGAGAACGAATGAACAAATAAAACGAATAAAAGAGAACTTGCTGTATTTTGGGGTCCAAAAATGGACCCTTTAACAATTTGACGATTTAAACCCTTAGGGCCATTATTACAACTAACAAATAGTTATTTTTAGGATGCTATCTGACAGATAAATAGTTTTTTGGTTATTACAAGTTAACATTAACCTAAAAAGTGACTGATAAGCTAACATCAGGTTTGTCCTCATGGTAACTTTACAAGTGAACTTTAAGAACTTGAAGATGCCATATTTTCTGCTGAAGATATGGTAACTTGAATGATAGTCTTAAGCTATATTCACACCTATTAAATATTTGACGTCCTGCACGTAACCACTAGTTTTATTAAAAAATATTTGCTTTTTCAAAACGTTTGGCTATATTAAGCATAATTTAATAGTTTCTAAATTACATTATAGAACTATATTTTTATAAATTAAGTTGAGTAAATCAATAGAAATTGTTAAAAATAAAGCAAAAGTTTGATCAATTCACTGGTCACGCTTTTTTTGAATTTTTTTCGTCAAATATTTGTTAGGTCTGAACATACCTTTACACAGCGTTTACATTTGTCAGTACTGGCAAGACAGTAAGTATATACATATTAGTTGGCAAAACAATGCAAAAACAAAATAGCTGTAAAAGTGTTTATGTATTGGTGAAAAAGTTTGAATGAATTGCTACTGTCTTGCCAGTACTGGCAAATGTAAACGCCATGTTAAATTACTCAACTTTTTCAAAAAACACAATTTAACACAAAAAACAAAACAATTTACCATTAAAACCAAAAATAAAGCACAAAAATTTACTTTTGTTTTCAATTAATAAATAAAACAAAACTAAGTCGTTGCCACTACGTATTTTAAACAACCAAAAGTAGTCGGTATATACTGCAATGTTGCCACAGTATATAAATTACATTTTTTATTTTATCGGACAGTTTTAATAATGGAAAAAACTTATTGGTCACTTTATCGTTCAAGATAGCTATTGTTCACGTTAACTATCAGCAACTTTATCATTAGGTTGTAATAATGGCCCTTAATGATGAAACAAAACGGGGGCTGAACGACGTTTTCCATACAATTTGACATACAATTTTGCCAAAGAATGCGGTCGTGAAATAAAATCAATTTTATTTTGAGAACGTTTTTCCTAATCCTTTCACATATAGACACTTATTCTCTTAACAATGCTACCATAGTTTCATCCAATTTCATACATTTTGTAAACAAAGAAAAATAAGAACAAAAGAAAAAGAAAGAAATGAGAGAGAATTTGAAGTTGCTGCCGACTTTTTAATTTTGGGCTTTAGAATTTTTGCCTGAAGTTTACGATTTTTCAAATGGGAAATTTATGCTTCGGATTCTGGTAATATATAAATTTTTCAAACCTCTTTTTTAGCACTGAAACAAAATTTCTGATGAGTAAAATCAGTGTTCGATATCTCTCAGTTTATGTGACACTCAATTTTCGCACTTTTTTTTAATAAATGGTTAAAGATCTTATTTGAGTCATGATTCTTATTGAATAGGATTTTTTTTTTTTTAATTGTGGCAACATCAACAACATGATAGTTTTGACCAAGGTATATTTATAGCAGGTAGTCTCGGAAAGCCAGCTGTTTATTTTTTATTTGCTTGTTTTGTGGTACGAACTGTCAAATGTTGTAAAGTTAGTAAACATGTAAACAAGTTTTTTGTCTCTATCTTTTGTCTTTTTTTTTCTTATCAACCCCTTTGCCTGTTGACAGTTCGTACCACATAACAACAATAAAAAGCCCTGTTGTTTTTTTTATTGTACAATTGTTGTAATCTCGCGGCTACCTGCTATAAATATACATACCTTGGTTTTGACACTTAGTTTTTTGACGTATTCGTAGTAGATGCATTGGCAATTGTTAGAATGAATTCAGTTTCGCTCGAAAATCGCATTAAAATAATTAAAATCCACTATGAAAATGGTGGTTCTGTTAAAGTAACATTTTGTAAAATTCGTGATATTTTCGGACAACATAATCGTCCTTCTGAGACCGCTATTAAGAATTTGGTCGTTAAATTTGACTCGACAGGCTCGCTACAAAATGTGACAACACCAACAGGACGGTGCCACATGTCACACAGCCAATGACGCGATTAGCTTATTGCAAACCAAATTTCCCGATCGCATTGTTTTACGAACATCAGCAGGTAAGTGGCCAGCCAGATCGTGTGATTTAACACCACTGGATTATTATTTGTGGGGCTATGTTAAGGACAATCGAGTCTATTGCAGCCTTAAAATTCAAAATCCGTGATGTGGTTTACAAAATAGACCCAAAAAGTGTTTAAAAACTTTGATGAAAAAATCGACACCTGTCAGCGTGCTCGTGGTGGACATTTGCCAGATATCATTTTTTATTCATAATTGCCGAAATTTTCTCTTCGTGATACAATAAAAATTTAAATCATCTTCATCTAAACTATTTGTTTTAGAAAACCAAGTTCTTGTTGAAAAACCCTTTAGGTTCTTGAACTTTTGTAGCATATTCGGATATATGACATTCTGATCAATACAAGAAAAACAAAGTCATCTGTTGCCAGGCTGCAAGAATTAACTTATACTTATTGTGCTTCATATGAAGAATTCACTCAGCGAATTTTTAATGAAAAATTCGTCGATTTCGTAGAAATTCGTCGTTCGTCCCAGTTGTGTTCCTAACATTGTTTGTGCAATATATTTGGGAAAGTAAACGGCAGCCTTTCATATTTTTGCAAATATTTTTAGAATCAAAAAAAAACCCGTGCGAATGGTAGAATACATGAAACTTTTTTGTCAGAAAAGAAAACACACTTTTTAAAAATTAAACGATTTTTAACGGTTTTTTTATTTTCGTCTTTTCGGAAGATTTGTCGTGAATTTCGGGCTTCGCTGACGTAATGAGATCAGTTGTTTAAGTCCACAAGAGGGGTTAGAAGAATATAAGAGGGTCTGATCTTAAAGAAGCGTATTTAAAATGTCTTTGTTGCAATCTTCTTGCAACCACCTCAGAAGGCTGTCCAATGGACAATAATAATAATTTAGATGGAACTTTCCCTTCAACTAAAAACGATTTTTTTTTTAGAAATACGTTTTTTTTATAATTTCTGCTGAATGATCGATTTATAGCGTCCGAAATTGCGCTTTTAACTCTCAAGTTGTTCTTTTGCGTAGTTTCCATCTTATATTAGTTGATCTTCCCGAAAATTCAATTTTTTCTTCTTTCTTTTGTACCAAAAAGAGTTGTTAATTTATTTTAAAAAGTTTTCAATTGTCGCTCAACAATAAAGTTTCTTAAGTGTGGTGATAGCCATGCTTGTCGGCCACAAAAATCGGCAAACTGTTGGTCAGGTGTGGCAGCTAAGGGCAGTTCCTTCCACATATCGGGAGTCAAGTAAGCATAGGTCTTGGTGATGGTAGCATCAGCACAATAGCAAAAGTATAAACAAACAGAGGAGCAATAATCTTGTATTCCAGCCATAGTCAACAACTTCTTGGGTACAGAAGCAGATACAAGGCCAGTACCAGTGGAGCTACACTTGCCAGGAATCTTGTAGGGTATGGTTTGGGGTTTACCAATCTTGTTGCCCCAGTAACCATGACATACGGGTACAACACACAATTAAGCCAAAATGAGTGCCCCACGGAAAACGGTAGCAACTTCCTTGCTGAACTTGATACTTAAACCAAAGCGACCATAATTTTCATCAATGGCTGTCAAAGCCTTAAAAGGGGGACCTTGGCTGGCGGGTATTTGCCTCTGCACTGGGATGATCGTTAAAACTTCAGCGCGAAAAGCATAGCCTAAGAAGAAATCAAAGATTTCAAACTCTTTTTATCTTTAAAAGTGGACAAATCTAAGCTCTGCATTCGATCGAACAATATGGGTCACGATTCTAGCTTTTGCAGCACTATTTACCAGCCTATTCTTCCACTTCTTAATTAGTCATTGGCAAAAAAAAAAAAAAACTGTTGCTTTTACTTCTGGCTTATTAAATGTAAACAGTCGCTGTCAAAACAATTAAAAAAGCTAAAAGTTGTACACAAATTTTCGTTTTTTGTTCGACAGTTTTTGGTTTTGGTTTTGACTGCAGACTGCAGTTTGTATTTACGATAATCGAATTTTTTTGTAAATTTAATGAAAAAAGTTCGAAGTACCTTTATAACGCACATCCGAATTTTTCTGCGGCAAACTGTTTGATTTTTCGCTGCTCATGGTTATGAACTGACAGGATCTAACAGGATTTTACAACAACCTACCAGATTACAACTGTTTCTTTTTTCAATTTTTCTTTAATGTGAGGATACCTTCAAATATTTCCTGGAGTATTTCACTTCAGTATATCCTTATTATCTGATATTTTAGAATCTAAAACCATTAATGGATGCTATTCCAACACAATTTTATACGCTTTTAAACATCAGCAATTTTACTGCTATTTTAAATTTTGCTAAAATTAAACGAAAGTTGGAGTACCATGGAGTACAGGAGAGCAGCAAGCACACCGAGGTAGCAATTTGAGTAAAGAATCCGGCAAGATAGTGCTTATTAGCTTTTAGATAAAAAAAACAAAAAAGAAAAAACTTTGCCTTTTAAAGAAGTATTCCCGAAGAAGCGTTTACTAAAAACTCTTTTTATCTAATTTTCAGATATCGAAGCTGAATGTCAAGATGATTATATGAAAATTCGCATCGGTTTTAATGGTTCCTTTAGTGGCTTAGTGTATTCCGCGGGCTATGCCTACGATCCTGATTGTATGTACATTAATGGATCCGGAAGGGACTATTATGAATTTTATATACAACTGAACAGATGTGGTACACTGGGTAAAAATGCTTTACATGACGACAACCGTAAAAATCCAACGGTAAGTTATAAAATTTTAAGTTTTGAAAATTCAATTTGAGAAAACGTCAAATCGGATCTTTAACCCTTTAAAGCGGCACATACACTTGCAATATTATTGTATATGATATTCGCCATATTATTTCCATTTTGTCCTGTATTATGCAATAAGTCGCACATTGGTATCAATTTAAATATTACTCAAATTTCATTCAATAAAAAGTTGAACATAACCTATAAAAATAACATAAACAGTATTGTACAATGTTGCCAACTCATTTCACTTTCTTTTCTTTGTGCAGTAAGAATCAAAAGTCTTTTGATTGTTGCTAATATATATTTTGCCACCTTCGAATATCACATACACATTGGCGATATAATTGTATAATACGTAAAATTGAAAAATTTTATTTAAAGTGCATGCATGAGTCGCTTGAGGGACCCACTTGATCTTGGGCTTCATATTGATTGCTAAAGTTTTTTTGTTTTAAAGTGTTAGACATATTAAAATATTGATAGTGTGATTTGAGGATGCCTCAAATTTAATTTTCCAAACATCGATAATGATTTTAAACCTCTTTTTGAATTTATTTTAAACCTCATTTAGAATTTCATGTGGAACACCGTTACCGTCCAGTATAATCCCCTGATCGAAGAAGAATATGATGAGCACTTTAAAGTGACCTGTGAATATGGTTATGATTTTTGGAAGACCGTAACATTTCCTTTCCTAGATGTTGAGTGAGTATATCAGATCTTTTTCTAGTTTAAGATTAGAGGATTATGATTATGAGAAACAAAAAAATAAAAAATTTATTAGAAATATAAACGAATTTGATTCACAACGTAGGGTGGCCACCGGCAATCCAGTAGTCTTTACCCTAAGTCCGCCAGAGTGTTATATGGAAATACAAAATGGCTATGGCATAGGAGGGCCCAGAGTAACGGGACCAGTAAGAGTAGGTGATCCTCTAACATTGATTATATATATGAGAAGCAAATATGGTGAGTTGAAATTTTTTTTTTTTGGAAATCATAGAAATTTCGCTATTTTAAAATTAATTTTTTTTCCAGATGGTTTCGATATTGTGGTGAATGATTGTTTCGCTCATAATGGTGCTAATAAGCGCATACAATTAATTGATCAATATGGTTGTCCGGTCGATGATAAATTAATATCTCGTTTTCGGGGCTCGTGGTCGGATTCGGGAGTGTTCGAGACGCAAGTTTATGCTTATATGAAAACTTTTAGATTTACTGGATCCCCAGCCTTGTATATCGAATGTGATGTTAGAATGTGTCATGGCAGGTGCCCGGTTAGTATGGAAGTCAATACAATTTAAGCAATTTTTTAAAAACTTTAAACTTACAGAGCCAACCCTGTCACTGGCGCAACTTGAAAACCGTTACCAAACGTGATGTCTCTAATAAAACTTTGGATACTTCATCGGCTTCCGAAATAGCTGATGTTTTATTGGACACTACAGAAAAACCCGAAACATCTTTATCGGAAAATGTCAATCTCTTCCAATCCTTACGAGTCCTACAAGAAGGAGAATCGGATGATGATGGCTTATATGCTTATGCCCGCCGCTTGGATCCCAATCCGAATCAAACTTGTTTGAAAACCAGTACTTTTTCGGCTATGACGGCGACTTTTTCGGTGATGCTTTGTATTTTGTCCGCTTCTCTGATGGTGGCCTGCTCTCGTCTAAGACAACGCAAGAAAGAGTCGTCTCTATATGATACATATGTTACTCACAAGGGACAAATTGATTAAGATTTAATAGAGTACTTGACATATTATTTTTTTATATACTATTTTCTTTGTAAATATTATTTTTAATAAAGATTTTATAGAATTATTTTATTAGTTAGAATGATAGTAGGATTTTAAGTGTTAGACTGTAAGTTTTAAACTTTTCACCTTGAGAGAAGTTTTCTTTGATATAAACATATTTTTAATACAAACGAGTATTATTCTTGATAAAATAAATATTTTTTATACTATTCAAGGACGTTTTTTTATATTATTTTATTAATAGCATTTTTTAAAAGAATCGCTTAAATGATGAGAAATCGATAGATCTACATAATAATAATTTTAAAATTATTATGTGTAATCTTTCTTAAAGTACACCTCTCTTAAGCGGATACCCCCTTTCGACGGACACTGTTTTTTTTTTCTTTTAAGAAGATCTTTCCCTTGTACGGGTAGATTTTAATGATCCCTTTGGTGTTCGGTCAAGAGATATTCTACTATATTAACGGTATCGATCATTTGCTTCAATAGTGACATAACTCGAAAAAATCCATTTCGAGATAAACGTGTTTAAAGTCTTTAATTTGCTCGAACCACTTAGAAAAAATAACTACACTTTCTCTTCTTACGAGGAAAGTATAAAATATATAAAGATGAATTTTATACACAATATAAAGAAAAACAAGCAGCCTAATTATAAATAAAAATTCCCCGGGAGTTTTCTCCCTTCTCCCATTTTCCCTATGTAAATCCAATGGTAAAAATGGAAAAATGGAAAAAACTCCCGGGAATTTTTATTCATAATGGGCTGATAGCGAACAAATCTGCCTCACTAACTCCAAAACTTCATTTTTTTAATTACGTCACTATTCAAGTAAATGATCGATATGTAGAAAAAAGGAAAAACTTTATTGTAATTTTGTCTGTTGTTTACAAAGGATTGCGTTGTTTGTATGTCTCAGGTTCAGACAAATTCAAAATTACACTTGAGATGACGCAAAATTAGCCGATTTAAATGGAATTACACCTGATAAAACAATAACGTTTTATCAAATAGAAACAAGGAATTATCTCCTTTCGTAGGTTACTTTATATTATATTCATAATTTTTTATTTTTCGAATTTATTATATGAGCTAAATTTCAGTTATGTATTTTATAAAGCTTTTTTGTAATAGTTCTATTCCCTAAATTTTTAGGAATGACTTTTATACACCACCAGACTATTATATTGTATTTTCTTGTTACATTTTACCTTAGCTATCCTTTGGATAGCAATGAAGTATATTGTATGTACCGAAAAATTTACAATTATTAGACACCAGCAGAATCTAATGCATTTTCTGGCCCGCTACGGCCTTCGTCAGCATTCTTTGTGTCACACTGGATATGCGTAAGTGGGTGAAAGGGTGTGTGCGTAAGTGGGTGAACTCTTGGTAATGTATTAATGTTAATGTGTACTATTTGTATGTGTATCTTTTTGTAATCAACTACTTTTTTAATTTATATATAACTTTTTGTTTGACCTTTTTTTATTTAATTACTGGTTTTTGAAAATAATTTGTGACAGGAAAAATTTTTCAATAATTTTGTTATTGTTAGTTTTTATTGTTAAATAATTATAATTTCCTGAAGATGCTAACCAATGGTTAGCGAAATATCGAAAAAATAAATAATTTAAAAATTTTTTATAAAAAGACCAAGAGCTTAAATAGTAAAATCAGTAACTACTTTTTTAATTGTATGTAAGGATTACAATTCAATAGACATTCATATAATAATAAATAAATGAAGGAAGACTAGGGTAAAGTGGCTCCAAGTCACTACTTTTGTCGACTGTTTTGGGTGACTTTTTGGCGACAACGTCCATATCACCCCACACGAACTACACAGTCAATACCCTGCAGGAGATTGAACTAGTGCCTAATTAGTACCAAACTAGTACAAAAATAACCAGTACTAGTTCTCAACTGTAAACTTTTCTATACCATCTTAATGCTCAAATTAGCTTTGAGTGTGCTTGGAACAGCACTAGTACTATTGGTTTTAGACGTGTACTAGTACACTTGGACCACATTGGGCGTTTTTTGCATTAGAATTTTGCATTTTAACATTTTTTAATAATAAAAATGCCATAAATAAATGATTTGAAATCAAATTTAAGAAGCAGTATCAAAATAGAAATATGTACTGGAAAAAAAAAATTGACATTTTATTTAAAAAAAATGCAATTTGGTGTTTGTTTCTTAAAAATGCTTTGCTCTCTAAAAGGGTGGCATGTTTTATTCTAAAAAAACTCACTACTACTAATGGCATTAGGCCCCGTATAAATCGAAAGTGTTGAAAATGCCCTGTAAAAAGGTGACTTCTGTTTATATATAGGGCTACCAGATGAAGTTGGGTAAAAATCTCCTCTAAACAGCACAGTACAAATTTTTAATTTTAACCGTTATTTTTTCTATTATTTTATAGTGAACAACATAAGAAAGCATTACATTGTTAGTGGTAAGTTGTCAGTGATATTAAATTTATGTGGAAAAAACCGTCAAATCAAAAAATCTTAAAAACTTGGTGTCATAAAATCAGCAATCTGGCAAAGGGGGTTTTTTTTTGTTTACATATTTTATGAAAAACAAGCAAAAGAAATTGGAATTTCGTCAGTCATTTTGTTATTTGATTTATTTATTAATTATCAACGATCCAAATTTGTGTTTTGTTCTCGTCAAATAAGAAATTGCATTATTAGACATTTTATGATAAGCTGTTATACCATTGAGAACCCCTACTGTCAAGCCCGAACTTAAAATCTTTCAATATCTTTACATGATGATTCTATCTCATTTCATTTTATTCCACATCTTTTGACTATTTTGGTGTCATAACTAGGAAAGTGGCAAAAAAGTTCTATTATGATTGTGGCATTACTGACAAATGATATTTAAATAATGTGCAAAAGTGAGATAAAACAATCCTCCAGACTGACTTTTATAATTTGCAATAACTGCATGACTCGTTTTGTTCATACAAAAAAATAATTTATCTAATAATTAAAGTTTTTTCCAAATCCAGTTTAATAAGGCTGACTTCCAAAATGTCAATTGCTTTGTATTATAACAAAGTATAATGTTTCAGAACGCCGCAGTACAATATATATACAATGCAAACCCTTCCAAAACGTCACTGCTAAGTATTAGTAACGCATCAAATAAGCAATCAGAGCATCGGTTTTAAAGTTGATGCTTTGTGACATTTAACATTTTATTTGCAAGCAATACAGATTTATATTAAAAGTATTATGCATTGCATCACTTACATTTCAAAACGTTTTAATAAACAAAACACATAGTTGCATTGTTTCGGTACTTTTTACGTGTACATGGTTGAAATACAGTAGTAAAATTGTGTACGAACTTTGTATTAGTACGTTTTGGAAGTCAGCCTAACATATGTACATACAATATATTATTTTTATTCGTAAAAATTGGGCGTGCCTTTTGAATTTTTTACAACCGAAATTATGACATTTTTGATTGAAGTTTGATATTAGATGTAAACAATGAAAACGCATGATTCACATTTTCTACATCTTCCATGCGTTTCACATAAGTGTTGGTCACTGTAAAAAGCCAATAAAGGAATAATTTTTGCACTCAAAAATAACAGTTTAATCCGATTTATTCCCAAAATCGCTTTTTTACTTTTAAAAATGGGGTTTTATCCACAATAAAATCCAATTTGAAAAGTATTACCATATCAAATCATATTAGAAGCAAAGGTTGTTAGCTTCGCTAAGCTAATCAAAATAAATGGCATAGCATGCTTTTAGGCACAAACAAAATGACAAGATACAAATACACTGTGAAAACATAAACAACTTTTAAAACATGCGCTTTAAACAGCGAATCAAATAAAAAGTGATAAAGAAAGAAAAAAATAAACAAAAAACAGCTGTTAGTAAACAAAACAAGCGTGGATTTCTGTTGTAAACAAAATAAAAGGATTAAGAAATAACAATTTGTTTACACTTTTATTAGAGAGCAAGAGCAAGAGAGAGAGAGAGAGAAAAACAGAGTTTAAAACTTTTTTTTAACAAACCTGCGCAATAAGTAATTTTCAACAAGAGACAGCAGCATCCTTTTTGTGATTGATTTTTTTATCCAGAATCCTGGGTACATTATAAAATGCAGGACATAAAGCTGATTAGTCTTAGTTAAGAAATACACACAGCACAACGGCTAAGGAAAAATAAAGATTGAAGAAAAAATTAAAGAAAAAAAAAAAATTAGAAAAAAGGAAAAATCTGCAATTTTTTTAAAGGAAATTTAATAATTGTTTTATTGTTTTTTCAAGAAAATAAAAGGTAAAAAAGAAAACTGTTTTCTTATAAATAAAACAAGTGTTATTTATTTAAAGAAAATTCAATATTTAAATGAAAATTTTGTTTGTATATGTATTTTTTTTCGCATATGAAAAAGGCGTAGTCTCTTTTTTTCACAAGTCATCTAAAGCAAAAGTTGGAAAAATCAATTTTCATTAAACAAGCTTTTAAAAGAAAAGCCAAAGAAATTTTTGTTTAGCATAAATAAAATTGAAGTTTAAATCATGAAAACCATTTAACTGCTTTTGTAAAAGAAGGAAGTAAGTAAAGGAATTCTAAGGACCATGGATTACCTTAGACTCCATAGTCTGGGCGTAACCCTGGCTATAGTGCTCTTAGCATTTGCCTTAACTTCAGGTATGTAATACTTTCTAAATTTTTATAATTTTTAAAGACGATATTAGCCAAATATATATTTAATTTATAATGAAATTTTAAAAATGCCTTTTTAACAAAAATAATTTTTGAGTTTTTCTCGTTTTTTTTTGTTTGTTTCAATTTAGTGGTAACTTTTTTGATTTGATTTTTGGGTTATTTTGATTTTCTTTTTAATGAATTAATATCAAAACTCCTCCTTAACCAATTTAGCGAGTTATGTAACAGCTTCCCATAAAAACTCTATATTGTATATGAGAAAACAAAAAATACTAAACCATAACAAAAAAAAAAAAAAAAAAAAGCCATAAAAAACAAATGAAGAACAGAACATGAATGAATTCCCAATGGGAGTTCAGGTAATAGAACTACAAAAATGATTTGATTTTTTTCTAAAGTTTATTAACAGAAAACGAAAACTTTGACAATTGTTTAAAATTTCATATAAAATTAGATAGGTGCTCTCTCTCTCTCTCTTTCTCCTTCATTTCCTTCTAACAACAACAACAACAACAACACAAAGCTAAACCTTAAACATTTAAAATCAAACTAATAGAAATAATTTTTTAATTCAGAAAAGGAATTTTAAAATTTGCCAAAGTTTTCTAACAAAAAATCTAACAACATTTATAAAAAACACCTTAAAAAAAACCATCCCCAAAGACCTTGCAAAAGTATGAGCTTCATTCAAATTTAAATTTTAAAAATTTGCTAATTTTCTTAAGTACTGCATTTTATAGTTTTGCTTGGAATAATTAAAAAAAAAAATTAAAATTATTTATCAAATACTTACAGTCTTTAATATCTAGTAAATTAAATAATATAAATAAAATTTTTTCTAATTTATTATACAAAATCCCTTTTGATTACTACAACCAGAGTATAGAAAAGTGTATTTAGCATCCATCTCCTTCAAAAAAAAAAAAAAACTTTTTTTTTAACTAGCATCCCTTCTCTTTTTTCTTGTCTATAACTGCTTTCCCTTGGTTTTTATTTTTTTCTATCCTTAATAAACAACAAAAATGCCCAAACATAGAAAAAAAAATATATAGAAAAAGCCAACTTTTCTTAAAAATAAGGGTGGCGTCATTTCTTTCAAAAAGATCAGCGAAAACTTTAAAAAAGAAACTAAAAATGTTTTATCTTAACGAACGAACATAATTATGTTTTTTGTAGTTTAATAAAACATTTGAAAACAAAAGATATTAAAAAAAAAAAAAATAAATGAATACATATAAAGAAAATTAGATTTCTGTATCAACAGCCGAATCTTAATTCATACTCCTTCTATTAAAAAAAATATTTACCAACCAACTTAAGCGTTTTTTTTTAATTTCACTATAAAAGCCACAAAGTAATAAGAATTAAATATTTCCTTACAAAATCAAACACAGCACATAAAACAAATAACTCCTTCTAAAAAGAAAATATCCCACAAATTCAAACAAAAATACAAGTTCAAATCTTCAAAACAAAAAAAACACCTAAGCACTTTAACTTAAATTAATTCAACATAATTATTTCTTGCAGTGTTTAAATCATCTTTAATTTGTTCTAAAGAATGCTTTTCAAAATCTCCAATCATTGTTTATAATTAAAAAAGAACTTTGCTAGAAAGCTATTCATCACTACTCTCTTTCTCTATTAAACACTTTCTCGCTCGCTCTCTCTCTCTCTCCTTAACTTATTCTTAAAAAACACGATGAGCAACCCCTTTCACCCACTTACGCACACACGCAAACATTTACATAAATTTGCAATTAACACACGCTTGTTATACCCTCCACCTCTAGTGTGAAAGAGGGCATACTTAGTTCGTCATTCCGTGTAAAACTTTTTTAATAATCATCTAAGACTCGAAAAGGTACAGGGTGGCGCATAAGTAACGTTATGATTTACTTAATAAATAACTTTTTTCTTTCTGATTTTATTAAACGTTTGCATTTATTAAAATTAAGATTACAGTTTGGGAATATGTTCACTAGAAAGCTCCAAGATTGTATGGACGAAAAAAAATGTCAAGGCATAACCCGCTCCACACTAGAATTGTTCTATGTATTGTACACGCAGAGAAAAAAACGTATTTAAATACAGTCACCTCCAAAAAAAAATTATTTTAAAGAAAAATCTTTAACATATTAAAAAAATTGTAAACATATTTAACCATATTTTTGTTACCGACAACCATATTATGGTTAAATTGGTCCTCCATCAAGAAACCACAACCATAGTATGGTTGCCTCTAAGCATGTTATGGTTAAATATGACAATAGTTAACCATAATATGGTTGTCGGTAACAATAATATGGTTAAATTAAACACAATATGCTTAAAATTTTATATAAAACTAGTTTTGTTATAGTTGGCCATAATTAAACATGCTTTTTCTCTGGGTGTAAAAATACGTTATATTAGGATAAAAGGGTAACGTAAACTGGCGCCGCTAAAGTTTGAAAATGCATCTACAAGGGAAAAATAAATTTTTTAAGTTTTCGTAAAAATGTTGCCATGAAATAATTACTCTTGCAATTAAATGTAAAATAATTGAAATGAGTACGTAATTATCGTGTTAATAAGATATTAAAGACACAATTTGGCTAAAAAAGGTTAAAGTTATTAAAATTTCCCCAAATTGATTGACATCGACAAACATTAAATTGACAGATGTTTCAAAAGTGTGGGTCATTTTGACCCCAAAGAACAGTTAAGGGTTAATCTGTATTTTGCACTGTTTTGCCTTCGTATGACTTTTGGGTAAATTTTTTTCCAGAGCCAGAAAAATCGGTAAAAAAAATTTCAAAAAAATTTACCTTAGAAATTCCAAATATGTCAAAATTTGACTTTTGACCTTCATGATTTTAAGGTTAATGTTTTTTGCTTTTAGTTAGAGCTTTAAAATAGATTTAAAACTATCTAGACTATAATAGTCTGAATAAGTTTTACTTTAAATTCACAACAGCAAGGAAATTGGGCTCATTCGCCAAAATATGGCGAAAAAATCATTTTATTTCCGAAAATCATAAGATTCAAGTCACAGATACGTAATAACTTTATTCCCTATTAAATATCACATGTATGTTCTCAATGAATCCCAATGTGATAATCAAAAAATTCTGAAAATTCTTTAACAATATTTTTAAAAATTTTAAAGTGGAGTAGTGAAACTGGCTATAAGAAAATTATTTTTTTTTTGTCAGATTTGCGAATAAGTTAACGGTATCCTACGAAGAAAGAAACTCATATACAATTAAATACGGGTATGTTTTAAGTAAAAATTAACTCTTTTTTTTTTAAATATTTCTCAAAATATGTTAATTTGGTTTTTGCATTTATTGTTCAAGTGGCCTGAGACGCGTTAATGGCCTAGGGAAATTTTAATAACTTAATAACTTGCAAGGGCACCGTCAAAATTCTAGAGGGGGGGGACATTATGTTTTGAAGATAATATTTTTCCTATGGTGCACGTTTTTTGCTTCGACCTGACGTGCTCTCTTCAGGGCATTTCCCATATATTTTCTTAGAATTTTAGGTCTTAGTGACCTCACTTCTTCACAGGTATTTGCCTTAAGCTTATTAGGTACTTAACCCAAAAAAAAAAAAAAAAAAAAATAGGGGGCAGTTACATCGGGCGAACGCGGTTTGGTGCGATGGCCAGTTAAAATCAGAAAAATCTCTTTGTGAGCTGTAGCTCTATCTTGTTGGCAACACAATTCTGTATTGTTCTCTACTTCGGGCCTTAAAAATTTTTTAATCATTGCCCGGTATTGAATGCCATTCAAATTAACCTCAACTTGTTCGTCGTTTTCGAAAAATTATCTTTTCTGAAGTTATTTCGCACCATACTGTGCATCTTTGTAGGTGTATTTGACCACAATTATTCTTGGACTTTAGGCGCCACATATTCTGCAATTTGATTAATTCACGTATACAATCTGGGTCTTTGAGTATGTAATTCTAAATCGATTAAGCCTTGTACATCTGTCTGTCCGTCTGTTAAAATCACGCTCACTTTCTTACAACTCAAAGGATAACAACAATATTGCTATAAAATCTTTCTAGCAGTTTGGGAATGAAATCCAGCAAAATCGTTTCAGTAAGAAAAGAGTTGTGATCCCAAATGTAGAACAACCTCCTTAAAAAATTTATATTTTTTCGCAAATTAACATACATTGGAACAGATCGGTGTATTATGCACAATATCGTTTTATGTGCCAAGAAATCATACTAGACGTAACACCGTAAAATTTCCTGATAATCGGCCTATAATTTACCACAGGCTTCATATAAAGCCCACTTTTGGAAAACACTATAGTACGCTTAAAATCGTAATGAGAAATGCTATTGGTGTTAAATTTAGTCTGTCAAAGCTTCATAAGATTAAAAATCACACTGCCAAATTTTGTAAAGGCTGGTCCACAATTTACCCAGTTCTAAATATAGCTTTCTTTAGGAAAAAATTTTAAAACGCCTATGACCGTAACGAATTATAATCAGGGCTGTGGAGTCGTTAAGAAATAGTTATAACTCCGACTCCGACTCCTTTTGCTGAAATTTTTTAAGTACGACTCCGACTCCGACTCCGACTCCAACTCCGACTCCTACTCTAACCTAGCATTATTTAAGAGACTAGTTTTTATTTGACTTTAAACTCTTTTTTAATTTAGTACCTGTTAAATGGTTAAATTTAGCAAGAAAATTATTCTGTAAAAATTTCAAATCGATATTTTAATTCTAACGTGCCGCGCATTGAGCTTTAACCTACTAGTTACTAACATATGAGTAGAAAAGCTGCATAATATTTTATTTGAATGTTGGAAAAAATGTAAAAACATATACCGCCCGATTCAATAGACCAAATGAGTTTCACTTTTTTAATTCTAAAGTGTTATGACATTCTTGACTTATAACTCAACAGTTGAGAAATTTAGAAAAATAATGGATTTAATTTTGGAACGAACGAGTTTTGTTACGAACTTTCGAAAGAAACGAGTTTTGCTTCAATCCGTATGGGATCATTGAACTTTAGTATATTTTAAAGGTTATATTAATTTATTAAAATTATGCAAACAGTGCTAAAAAATGAAAAAATAGTTCTGTAGGGGAGAGATAAACTACACCAATTCACATCTTTTTCAAAAAACGTTTTTTATACTGTTGGAATTTATAGATGTGTGAATTTCTATAAGTCCTATCTAATGTAGCTTTCGAGATAGAAAAGTTGAAAACAACACCAAGTCCAATTGGCTTAGACGTTAAGGCATCAAGTGTACTTAGTGTTGTTTACCACAATATTAATAGAGGTAAAGGACAGTTTTTTTGTGAATTGTGAAGTGAGGTCTTTTGTTTTTAATATACATACATAAATTCAGACACTGCCATTTTGGTCTTGTTTTATTTATTAAGTCAAATCATTCTTAGGAAAATTTAATATAGTTTATTAAAACATGCAGATGCGCCTTCAGTTGTTAGTTCTACAATTTATATAACACATTTTGAAGAGAAATGTAACGTAAAAAAATGTTGTTAGCCTTCTATTATTTTTGGGAAATAGTACCCCTTTTGTTGTTGGACTTGGTGCTGTTTGTCTCAAGGCATGGAACAGTACCATAGAAAGTAACGAACCTTTTATGACGTAATTTTTAAAGTATATCATCGACATAAAAAAAATATGTTAGGATCATATAAAATATTCGTACAAATGCACATTTTTATTACATAAACATCATTTGCGATTACCAACATGCTTGCGCGGTCTGCTGTAAAGTTTTAAAAATGTGGCGTGATGTAGTTTATCTCGCACCTGCAGAGTTAAAAAAAAATTTGAAACTAAATTTAAATCTTTTTCTTGAGTGTACTCGCCATTTCATTTTTCCGTTCCTAATTCAATATTATTATTCTCCAAGATCGAAATTTAAAATTGCAAGTCTTTATTATCTCTCCAATTTTCCCTAAAGTGAGTAGATAAAAGTATTTTCAAATCATTTTTCGGGTTAACCCCCACATTGATGGGAATTATGTCTGGAACAATGTCATGTATTTTTCCGAGTTCCTTTTCCTTTTATTCTATTATAATTCACCTTGAAGGTTGGAACTTAAAATGTAGTTCACTTAATGCTTTCACCACAGGAGCTACAGCTGATTTCAAGTCATATTCATGAACATGACTACAAAAATATTTGTTAATATACGATAAATAAAAAAACAACATCTTTACAAATTTAATTTTTAAATTCCTTAATTCGGCTCTATTTCATTAACGATATCTTGGCGAAATTCAAATAGTGAACCTTCTGGTTTTTGTTACAGAAATTTGAGGTCACATTAAAACATAGAAAAGGACATGCTTCGATACAATCTATATAACTATTCTTATAAATTGTCAAAATAAGATGTTATCTCAATTTTTTAATTTTGGATATGAAAAGTATAATGGTCCTTATTTTCTGACTTCACAATTTCATAAGCAGACCCTCTTATGGCCAATTCCACTAATTTATTTAAATATCAATTTATGTTTTAAATTATTTTTTTTTATGTCAAATTAAAATAAAATTATAAGAAAAATTATATTTAACAATTCATATTTAAATATTTAAAAAGAATTGGGAAAATTGGTCATTAAAATTTTTTATTTTGAAAAATATTGGAAAAATTTTAATGCAAAAAAGTCGGAGTCGCTAGTTTTTGTGGGTACTTCGACTCCGACTCCGGTACAAAAACCTCAACTCCGACTCTTCAACTCCGACTCCGACTCCACAGCCCTGATTATAATACTGATAAATCTATTTTTTTTAATTTTTAGTTAAAAAGTCCAATCCTGAAATATTCTTACTTTGAGTGGAGGGTATCGAAGATTCGGCACAGCCGAATAAAGCACTTTTACTTCTTTTTAAAGCTCTTTAACAATATTTATTATTGTTTACATTTTTTCCTTTAACACTTTCAAAATAATCCTGCTCTTTTTCTTAATATATTGTTTACATTTTAAGTTTTCTCTATCTCTCACACAAACACTCTCTTTACCTCACTGTGTCTGTCTCTTTTACCTCTGTGTGTTTTATGTTTTGCAATAATTTCATATCCTATTTTACCCAAAACGCGTCTATTTTTTTTTCTAATTGTGTAATGGAAAATTTTACTCCAACTTTCTCTATAACTCCTCTCTCTTTCTCTCTCTAATTTAAGAACACACTCTTTGTAGTTTTCTCAGTTCTCATTGAATGAGTCTTTGTCATATTTTAAATCATATACAAAAATATTTTGTTTCTTCATCATCTGTTTTTGAACCTGTAGGCAGCATTTGAAAGGATTTTAGTGTTTTCCTTAAAAAAAGATTTTTTGTTGTTGCAGTGACATACTAACCCAGTGTTTTTTGGGGGTTAGGGGGTGGGGGGGTCCGATACATATTAAACATTTGTAGTATTAACCGTGTTTTTCCTCGTTTGGGGTAATTGATTTGTAATACGCGTATGTAAACAAGTGTAAGAAACTTTAACGGCATCAATGTAAAAGACCAAAATTATAACAAGGGTAAATGGATTAGAAAATTTTCAATAGAGTTCTAATCAAAAGTGGTGTAAATAATAATGTAAATAATCGTCGTCGAATTATAGTTAAGCGCCACGACTGCTACACAAAGTTAGACGTCGATCCGATCCACATTGCTTTTGGTATATTTTGGTTTAATTGGTAGTTTGGTTGTTTTTGTTACATTTTTTAATTTCATTTGATCTTTATATGCACAATGATTATTAAGCACTGTGCCCAATTATTGATTAGAATTTGGCCACTACCATCTATACTGGTGCCCGATCTATTATCTGCCTGTGGGAAGCTGAATGCTACCGGACGCATTACAGGTTTCGGATAGTGGTACGAACCGCAGATATGCAGGGTAGCAGCTTTTCGCAGTCGCGGACAATCTACAATTTTGACAGTAGAGTCTCAGAGGGATATCGGGTTGCACCGATCTCCACCTATTATTATAAAATATTATAGGAGAAGTTCTTTTTTTATTTTATTTCATAAAAATTTTCTATGAAGGTTGTCGCTTACGATAAAATTGTTTTTGCTAAAAAATCGTATCAGTGCACACATTAAAAAAAAAGTTTAAGCACCTTGAAAACTAAAAATACTCTGTTCAAGTGCACAAAATTCTACATTAGTAGGGGAAAAAATAAATGTCAAATACGTAACGGTGCTTTTGTAGTGACGCATTGAAATAAAACATTGTGAGAAAAAAGTGAAAAAATAGGCAAAAGAAAGTTAAAAAACAAAAACAAAAGTAATTTTAAAAAGTAACAAATTAAGCCATGCAACCATCAAGCTGAGGACTTTATTCAAATGTTTTGCTTAAATTTGTAAAAAAAAAAATTACTTTTGGAAGTGCTTTTATTTTTTAAGTTTATATGGGAAATGCAAAAAAAAAAAATGGATTTTCTTAGTTTCATAAAGTTATCGATTTGGCCCAATTGAGCAGAGATTTTAACTTTATTTTAAAGGTTGAACAAATCAGCGTTATTTTAGAAAAAAATATGCTCCGCTTCGGTACGCCTTAGAAGTTATGTACAAACAAGTAGCAACACGGGTTGAGTTTACCTTCAAAAAGCGCTTTACGACTTTTGCTATAACTTTTATTGCTATTGTTGTTGACATTATGTGCGTTCGTTTATTTTTCCAGTAAAACCCAGTAGGTGAGTAATATGAAAATTTTACAAATTGATGTGTACGCGAACGCATTTCAGTAAAATCCAGTACCAGTTTGTACAAATTTTGTGGTAAACGAACGCAGCTTTTGCTTTATGTATTTTTATTAGATATGTTCAAATTTCGTAATTTGTTACGCGCAAGTCTCGCGTGAGTCACACATGAGTCACACGTGACCGTGGCAAAATTTATATTTTACAATGGTTTTAAAACTAAAGTGCGTAAATATAAAAATTAAATTCTAACGCACTCACGAAAAACTTAACATTATTAAAAAAAAACAAATTTTTTAATAATTCGTATCCGAACTCATTCAATGGAAGGCAATTCAGCGGAAGCGTGCGTAATTTAAATTTATATTAAATATTAATTTAATTAAATATAATATTTATACTTCCAAGGTTTTTTTGGAACATGCGGTTTGTTCTAAGAGCTACGCACATTAAATTTAGTAAGCTCACTACACTGAAGCAAAAATCCAATGAAAATGTACGTTAAGCAAAGAAATTACGTTTATTAAAATATTTTCGTTGGCTCAACGAATAATTCGTTAATATAATGAAAATAATACCTACATTTTTATTATATTAACGAATAATTCGTTGAGCCAACGAAAATATTTCAATAAACGTGATTCGTTTGCTTAACGTACATTTTCATTGGATTTTTTGTTCAGTGTATTGTAGTTATTCAGATACACATAAGCAATTAATAATTTTTTTTATGGGGGGGGGGGGCGTCTGCCCCTTCCTATGAAACATGCAGTTTATTTTAAAATTACGCACGTCAAATTTAGTGTGCCCGACTGTACCCGAATGTAGTTCTGCAGATATAAGAAACTATTAAATACTATGAATGGGGGTACCCGTCTCCCCTCCTATACCTCCAAGATTTGGTTGGAACATGCAGTTTGTTTCAAGATTTACACTCATTAAATTGAGTTGATACCCCAATGTGCGGTGTAACATGACATTTTAGGAAATGATGCAAGTGTTGCCAATAAATTCATTTTTTTCCGAGTTAAGGTTTTGTTACTCATACTCATACGTAAATTCTATGAGTTTGTTCAATTGTGCTGTGTTTTCTTCTAAAACCGAATTAATGGTTTTAAATACAAATATTTTCATTTATAATCGGGGATAATTTTGTAATTTGGTTTTTTTTTTACCTAAACTAATCCCCCGAATCTCTACGTTTCTCTGCAGGAGACCAGAGACTCTGGCGGGAATCGAACCCGAACTACCGACACTACAAGCTACCATACCGGGGCACTCATTCAATGATTTCATTTGAAAGTTTTTACTCAGATAAACACTAAAGACAAGCAAGATTCTTCTCCTGGGTAGCCTGCTATAAATTTTTGGGCCACTGAAATAAAATATAGTCGAAAAAGCTGGCAAAATAAACACCGTTGTGGTCAACAAATTAAGACCTTTACGCCAGAAACTGCTAAGAAAATCCTCCAAATGGTATTGAACGATCTCGGCTGAAAATGCGTGATATGAATTTGAAATGGGCATCTGGATCGCACACAGAAAAAACTAAAAATTTACTTCAATTAAAAAATTTGTAATATTAATTAAAAAATTAATACATTTTCACTAGTAAACAAATTAATGGTATCAATTTAACGTTTGCTTCACTTGATTAAACGTTAAATTCACTTGATAAATTTTTTAATTAAAACTGATTTCATTTTAGATTAATGCTTTAATTGGTGAAAAATTTTGGAGATTTTTTCTGTACATATTGACCGAAAATTTAATGATGAGAAATTTGTGCGCAAGATTGGCTGCGCATACTAAACATTAAGACAATAAACAAGTTGTCATATCTACTTTGAACGCACCTTATTCTCAAGCTTTCCCTTCCTTGGTTTTTTTTTTAAACAAACAATACAGTGTTGCATGGAGTCTGCGGTTGATTACTACTTCAAAAAGCTAGACAGTTCTTACATTAACACAGAATCGAAACTATTGAATATAGCAGTGAAAAGTGTATCAAACTAAAAAGAGATTATGCTGAGAAATATAGACACATGTTTCTGAATTTGTTGGGTTTTTTGAAAGGTCGGCGAATTTTGAAATCGTCTTCGCATTTAAAAAGGGTAACACAAAAACGTTTTGGATTTTACCACAAAACTTGTCAGAACTTATTCAGTTTTTAACCGATTTTTATGTTTTGAGGTTTTTTGAAAAGCTGTTTAACTCTTTCGTCGTGTCTATCGCTGGGATTAGAATTTAAGATATGTAGAAATTTGGTAAAAATTTAAGCTTTTTCTAAGCAACCTAAGACTTTCAAGATCAAGATCTTTCAAATAAGACAAAAGAGTTTTAAGCAGTGTTCGAAAATAAACATTAAATATCGTACTTGATTATTCGGTTCGGTAGAATTGTGGAAAATACAAACGCTAGTAATGCTTGTGTAGTAAATCATTAAAAAAATAAAGTTTCTTTGTTTGTGATCTTCGAACACAAAAATAATATATGTTTATATCCATCTCAACGACAGATGAGAATATTTAATTGCGCTCTGTTTTTTGTTAAAAAAATCACAAAATTCGTTATGTTCGGCTCAGCTCATTCATGTTTGTTCGTTTCAGTTGTGTTAAGCAGCCTTTTGGCTGGTAAAAACAACCAAACATTTTTTACAAAAACAAAATACTGTTACGTTACTGCATTTCAATAACGTTTTGGTTTATTTTCTTTATAATAAACCGTTTCGAGTTCTTTATTGCAACTTTAATAAAATAAATAAACACAACACTTTAAACACGTAATTTATTCACAACCAACTATAATTTTCTCAACGTTACACGTTATTGACAAAGTCTGAACTTAGAATGATCTTATTATGCTAGGCGCCGCTAGTATTTATATTGCAATTTGGTTATCTAGAACATGCTAAATGTTTTTCGAAGGTTCGAGACTTTACTATTCACCACACTTTAATTTGATTTATGGCAGCACTTAAGTTTACATAATTTTACCTCTTATACTGAAGCTTTTTTAACGGTCATTTCTAGGGCTTTCTGCAAATTATAACAAAAACCATGTAAACTAATAAAATTACTTATGAATACAAGGAAAATAGTAAATACAAGATAACTAATAAATACAAGATAACTAATAATTATAACTAATTCTTAACCAATAATTAAAACTAATTCTTAACTAAAGTTACTTTCGTAACAATACATATACGAAAAAAAATAAACAAAAAGGCAGCGAAAAAATTGTTCACAAACAAAACATGTGCACATGTGCGAAATTGTTACACAACGGGAACTAATTAATGGACCCTCGTGAGCTGTGCTTGATTACGGCTGCCAATGAAACCTAACCTAACATGTGCACAATACACACACAAGCTATTCGTGCTGTGTCCTTTATCAATGTAATAAAGAAAGACTATAGAACATTAAAATATAATGTATGTCTACAGATTTACTACAATTGTTCTGTTTCATAACGAAGAACTGAACAATAAATAATGCTCGTTACTTTCTTTCGTTTATTTTCGAACACTGCCGTTAAAAATCTTCTACCCAGAAAACAAATTTATTAATTAATAATTTTTCTTCCTTCATCAATGTAATAAAGAAAGACTATAGAACATTAAAATATAATGTATGTCTACAGAATTACTACAACTGTTCTGTTACATAGCGAAGAACTGAACAATAAATAATGTTCGCTACTTTCTTGAAAATTGGTTTGGTTCGTTTCACAAACACTAAAAATAGATATCGTTTCTGGGTGTTTGGGCCGTACGCTAAATAATGTTCTATTTATTTTCGAACACTGGCGTTAAAAATCTTTTACCAAGATAACAAATTTATTAATTAAAAAATTTTTTTTTTTGTCGCAATGCATTATAACACAAAGAGTACTTCAATTTATGGGAGATGGCTAAAATAGCTTATATCTTTAATATTTTTCCTGAATAGACCAAAGGAGCATTCTTAATTAAAACATAAAAACATGGGGAGGGAAAATAAACATATTTAAGATTAAGGCCCCTATTACGGTTCACAACTCAACTTAGTTGAGTTGTAATTTTTTAATTTTTGTATTATGGTTTACAACTTTGCTATATTGCGGCGAACAAAAGCATAACAAAAATTATAACTGATCACAACCAGTTGTCTTAATTACAACTCAACTGAGTTGAGTTGTGAACCGTAATAGGGGCCTTATTTAATTTCTAACTTTATGCTAACCGTTTTTTACTAAAAACTAAACTCGAAAAAATCTTAATTGTGTTCGTTATCTGTTGACTCCAGAAAAGGGTGTATGAGAACTCCTGCATATTAGTGTTGTAGCACAGTGTTACTATCGTCCAAAGTTTTAACAATAACTGCACTCATAACTCTAAAAAACTTAAAGCGAGTTATCCTAGAAAAAAGGATATTTTTTAGGGCATCAGAATATTCTTTAAATAATTTTTTTTTCTTTTAAATTAAAAATTCATATTTTCTTCTTCAGTTTCATTTAACTTCTGATTGTGTTTTTGTTTTTCCTTCTTGGCTCATTAAAAATAAAATTCATTTAAGACAACAAACTATATTTGCATCTCTATTCTAAAATAAAACAAAAAAGAAAAAAAAACCAAAAAAAAAAAAAAAAAAATGTTTGTGTTTTTGTTTTTATATATTTTTATGTTAAAACTAAACCAAAAACATAAATGTAGTAAATGCATCCGAAGATGAAGAGCGTTTGGTACGTGACCTCTTTCGAGGCTACAATAAACTCATACGACCCGTACAAAATATGACACAAAAAGTTGGAGTAAGATTTGGTTTGGCGTTCGTACAGCTAATCAATGTCGTAAGTGTTTGAGATCTACTACTACTACTAATCATAAACTACTACTACTACTACTAATAATAGTACTATGTACTAAAAAAAATAAGTTGAACTAAAAAAAATTGTTGCAATTAAACGATTTTCTTTAGAAAAACTATAAATGTTTTTATTATTTTAATTTTAAAATAAAATCAGTTGTAGTATGACCCCTAAAATTCCGTATAATTTCTATTTTGTATTAATTTTCTTAATCCAAGCCTCCAACCACCTTTTTATTTAGGACAAAAACCAAAATGTTTTTAAGACAAGTCGTATTTCGTTTAATCTACTTTTTGCTTAACTATGAAAACTCCTTAATTTTTCTTTTAAAACCCAACCAAAAGTGAGTTTTAAGCAAAAAGTGTTAGATATTTGATTATTTTTTTTTTTAAATTTTTGTCCCCGTTTTTAAACTGTAAATAATTTGTTTAAACCTACTAACACCCCTTTAGAGATTTAGTGTAATAATAATTTCCTTTCCTTTTTTTTTGTTGGAAAAACATTAAACAAATTATTTGTTTTTTAATAAATAATTTAAGTTTCGTATTGTTTTTTTTTTTTGGAACTAACCCCCTTCTTCCTTTTTTATGAAATAAATACTTAAAGTACTAGTAATTTTTTAGTGATTGATTTAAACAGTTTGTTTTAACTAACTCAATAAATATTTTCTTAATCTCACTTTTTTAAATAAAATTTTACAACAATCACTGATATTTATATTGTATTTTTTTATAAACTTCTTCTTTCCTATTCTCCTTAAAACAAAATGAATAATAATCCTGGTATACATTTTTGTCACTTACCACCAAATAAAATAAAACATTATAAACAATTTCCTTATAACTTTGTCACAATTTTTTTTTATAACAAAAAAAAAAAAAAATAATTTTTTTTCTAAAAAATATCAAACCTGTAAATGTATATGTAATGTTTTTTTCTAAATGCTAAACAAAATGCTAAATAACAACTCCGAACCCTGCTAATAAAAACCACAAATAAAAAAAAAAACCAAAACCAAAAATATATATATACATATATCTTTTGACTCTCGCTACCACCCCACCACGCCCACGTCCCCCTTCAATTCAGAATGAGAAAAATCAAATTATGAAATCAAACGTTTGGTTACGTTTGGTTTGGTATGATTATCAATTACAATGGGATGAAGCTGATTATGGCGGTATCGGTGTGCTACGTCTGCCGCCCGATAAGGTTTGGAAACCGGATATTGTTTTATTCAATAAGTGAGTACATTCTACAAATACAACAACAACAAATCATTTCTAACATTCATAAAAACATTTTCATTTTGTTAAGCAAAAGAAAAGAATCATGACTCATGAATTAAGCGGTAGATATTATTAGGTTCTTGGCACAAGTCACTTGAGTTATTATATAAGAGTTTTATTGAATATCAAGTTTTATTTTAATATAGAGTTTTAACATTGCGAAGTCCATAAATACCAAATAAAAAATAGGTCAGCTGGGTATTCACGTTTAGTTTATTTTGCGTGCCCTGCTTAGGACCCGGTCGTTAAAACGATTTCGTTTTTAACCCTTTCATGCACTGGCTTTAAGTGTGCAACAACACCTTTAAGAGCAAATTTCGAATTTCTAACGGTAAATTGCAAAATATTACAAAAAATTTTGTATATACTTTTACTTCAGCTTCGCTTTCAACTTGCACGTAAATAAATAGTTTTGGTGTTTTAATTAAACTTTTTAAAAATTAAAGTGCATAAAAGGGTTAAAAACTCAACGTTCGCAAAATTTGATTATTTAAGGCTTTAATCATGTTAAACGCAACGCAACGCCAAATAATTGCATTGAAAGCAAAAACAAAGTCATAAATATTTTGTGATTTTGTTGTTGCTTTCTGCAGAAATTCACATTGCGTTTTAAAATTTCAAACGCTGCTTGTGGCTTTCAAAATTTTAAAACGCTACATGAATTTCTGTAGAGAGCAACAACAAAATTACAAAATATTTTGTTTTTGCTTTCAATGAAATTCTTTGGCGTTGCGTTTTACATGATAAGGGCCTTAAAGTTTTTGTTATTGAATGCTGTACATTGAAACATTCATAGTCCCGAATCATTTTTTATAGTATAAAAAACATTTCCAGTAGGCAGCAAAGGGAGCCAATTTGGTTTAGCCGACTTATAAATTTGTTCAGTTTAGTTTAGCATGTACAACAAAACATACTGATGAATGACATCCGACAAAGTGAAAACAAGGCGCAAATTTTTGCATAAAATAGTTGATGTTATCCAGTACCCATGCTCTGTAACTTTAGTGAGAACTTTTCGTATCGAAAAGATGTGGAACAAAATATTCCATAGTTTATCGAAAAGTAAGAAAAAAGTGTGTCTGTAACTCATGTCGACAACTATCAAAAAAAAAAAAAAAATTACGTCGTTACGTTTAATGCTATGTTCATACGACGATATAAACCACTCGTTTCGCTCTCTGAAACTAGTTTGCCAAACATGCTGTTCATACGATTCATTCTTGTTTCATTTTGACATTTTTTTTTGTGTTGTTAGTGTGATTTTTTTTAAAGTAGATAAAAAAGTAAAAAAAAACTTGGAAATATAATATTTAATAATTTTATTAATATTATTAGGTTATAATTATCACTTTATTTTATTAAACATCAATTTTTTTCTTTGTTTTGATTTTTTTGAGAGCTAGTTCAGATAAACTAACGATAAATGTTATCAAAATTGGAGATGATAGTACATTTTTCCTGTTTCGCAGCCTGTTTCAAAATGAAACGACCTGTTTCGCTCTCAAAATTTTGTATGGGGAAACAAGTCGTTTCAATCATGTTTGGGGCGCGAAACAGGAATAAGAGAGCCAAACACGAATATTGCTGTCCGTGTGAACATGGTATAAGTGTCATAACATTGTTCTCGAAGCCGATGTGACATTGCAGGCGTTGCGAACGCCAGTCACACACCTCGTTACCGGCGCCCAAAATTTACTAAAATTGAAAAATTTTCTTCGACGGTGGCGAAAATACGACCGTCGGCTATACCAAATACTGTAAAGTGCGACTTTAATGTTGGTTGTTTGCAAACGAGCTTTTAAACAATGAAAAAATGTGCCGAGAATAAAATATTATTGTTATTATTCTTTGCATTTTTAATATATTTTTCGGTGTATACATTTTTAATCGTGAGTTTTGTTGCCAGTTCAAAGCGGGAACTTTCTGACAGAAATTTTACACACACTGTTTGTATAAATTGGCTAATACTCGCCAAAAATGTTACAGCCGCTGTTTAGTGACCAAAACAGTTGTTTGTTTCAGTTTATGGCATTTTGGTTTCATTTCTCACGTTGCAATCTAAATATTACTCGACGCGAGTGTTACAGAGCATGATGGGCACGATCTCTGTGTCAGTTTGTGTGTTTTTGTCAATGCTTTTTTCCTGGTGTTTGCCATATCACGATCTCTTCGATCTTCTTAGTGAAAAAAGTCCTTGATTGATAATAGCTGTTTTATAATTCAAATGGGGTCTTTTCTTATTTGACCATAATCTCATGGTCTTTACGCATGTTTAACATACAATATAAGGTAGCCTGACTTGCCGCGGGAGTCCAAAGAAAAGCCAATTCAATGAAAATACACACGTTTGACGAACTGCGATACACTAAGTATACAATTTTTTAATGTTCATTTGCCAGAGATGATTTAGAAGTAAAGGGCGTTTCTTAAGCCCGATAGAACTTACGAAAGGGTTCGCTGTGAAACAACGGCTTAAACATTTATGTTCAGCATACCCTTGCAAATTATAATGCATAGATTAACGCTTGAACAACTCTACCAAATCAGTTAAGTTGATGAAATCAGTAAAAGTTGAGGATCATTTCTAGTTTAACGGGTTCGTTAACAAACAAAATAGCCCCATACTAAGTGAGATCAATCCACAGCTGACCGGACAGACTCGATTACATCTAAAAAAATGTCCTCTTTATTGCGGCTTAAACGCTGGTGGCATCATTGGACCTTAATTAACCAAAAATAAAGCCGGAGCTGGCGTTACGGTCAATGAAGATCGCTACTGCACCCTGATCATACGGCGACCGCTACCATAGACTTATTAAGCCCAGAACCATGTGATGATAAGCCGGCAAAAATTTACGCCTTTTCAAAAGCTTTTTTGCTTTGAATTAAATTTTTTTGTGTTACTAAAATTTCAAGTACACAGAAAAAAATAAAAATTAATTTCAATTAAAAAAATTTGTGGTCTTAATTCAAAATTAATTAAATTTGCACCAGTAAACAAATTAATAGCATCAATTAAATATTTTTTGATATTTACAATATTTTCTGCATTAATAATATTGATATAGGTAAAAGTTTAATTCACTTGATTAAATTTTAAATAAAAACTGATTTTATTTTTGACTAATGGTTTAATTTAAAAAAAAAAAAAAATTGGCGAACATTTTGTCTGCGTATGCTGTGTAACTTGCCAATACAATTTTATTCTGATGCATAAAAGCATTGAACGCTTGGTGTGGACCTGCAGCTTTAGCCCTTTTGTTTTGCACCATAATAGAAAAACGTTCTCTGATTGATTAATCTTGTATGTATTTGTGCGTTTTAGGATTTTTCGGCTTATTTTTAATGATTTTTGTGAAAATAAAAATCATTTTGCTAAATATTTTGGGTCACTTCGAAGAGACCACAAAATCCATAAGCAAAGCCACTGCTTCAATGTCTGACGCTATTTTGTTAGTTAACAGTCTTCGAAAATTAAAGGAAAATACAATAAATGAATAAACTGAGATGCACAATACACTGTGGTTCATCAGAATAGAACCAACAAATTTTAAAATAAAACATAAACTGATTAAATTGCAAATACGGATAGAATAAAAAAAAGTTCGATATGCAGAAAAATAATTTATACTTCCAATGACAAATTAAACATAAAAAATAGTATGACAATGGATTACAACGGTATTTTGTTTCTTTCTTGTAGTCAAGTATAAAATTCCTTATTAATTTTTTGGTTCAACAGAATAGAGCCACTTGCATTTTAAACTTAAATCAGTAGGCGGTTGTGACAAAGCTTTACAAAAACCAAATAAGACTAAAATTTCAGTTTGTGACTGCAGTTTGCTTAATCAATATGGGAAGAAAAAGTTCTCTAAAGTCGTCGGAAATGGTGAAAATTGATGTTTACCATTCTGAAAGGTGTTCGAAAATTCGAAATTAATCCTTATTTAATAAATTTTTTAAGTTTGAGTCTTCTTAGGGGAATCATGGAAATAGTTGATAATCAATAGTAATTCGACTTATTTTAGTATCCATCTTTTTTAGTCTAAGGCGAATTCATGTATCAGGTGTGTTCAGTCGATCAGCTGGTTATTGTTTTTCGCTTGTTAAAACTCTCAGAATACATGTTTTGTTTAAATGCACTGTGCTAGGCATTGACACTTTTTGAGACAAGCTGGGCACTTGAAGTTTTAACCTAATTCGGGTATGCTGAATCCAGTGGTGCTAGCCGTTATTTAGGTTAGCTCTATATTCGAGATTTACCGTTACTTCGAAAATGCAGGAGGTTGCACAACATTTGTTATCGTAACTCAAAAACGCTTTAGCTTATTGAAAAAAATAAAAAAATTCCGCAATAAAATTTCCTTTAAGAAAGATAAACTTTTTCTAATATGCGCCGTCGTTTTAAAAACATATTTTTTTTTAAGAAAAAAAAAAAAAAATACGTTTTTTATCAAAATTTCGAAATTTTTGTTTTTTTTTAAAGTTCATAATTTAAAATTCATCAAAAAAAATATTTTTATTATTAAAATTTCAAAATTTTTGTTTTTTAAAAATTCATAAAAAATTGGAAAATGCAGCTAGGCTTCTAATTTCCAGACGTATGAAAGACGAAATTGCATACAAAACAAGCCATAAATAATTAAAATCTGTTTTCAACTTTTGATTTAATTCACAAAAGACGAAAAATGTTAATTAAATCTAAGAATTTCATAAATAACAATATTTGTATGGGAGCCAACCCAAGGGGCGGAGATAAAGGGTAAGTATGATTTGAGAAAATGTTAAGGACGAAAAACTAATGGAGGTCCGTCATACATTTATTTTAAACGTCCGGAAAGAATTAGAAGCCTAGCTGCATCTTCCAATTTTTTATGAATTTTTTAAAAACAAAAATTTTGAAATTTTGATAAAAAAAATAATTTTTTTCCCAAAAAAAAAAAAAATTATGTTTTTGATGAGTTTTTAATTTTGAATTATGAATTTTTTAATAAACAAAAATTTCGAAATTTTGATAAAAAAATTATTTTTTTTTCCAAAAAAAAAAAAATTATGTTTTTGAATTATGAATTTTTAAATAAACAAAATATTCGAAATTTTGATAAAAAAATAATTTTTTTTCCAAAACAAAAATTATGTTTTAAAACGACTGCTCACTACGGTTTTTTCCCGGGATTTCCCGGGAAATTTAAAAAAATTTCCCGCTTTCCCGGGAATCGAAAAAGTTCGGGAAAAAAAAATCTACTGCTCACATTAGATAAAAGTTTTACCTTTCTTAAAGGAAATTTTATTGCAAAATTTCGGTTTTTTAGTTTTTTCAATAAGCTAAAGCGTTTTTGAGTTACGCGAAAAGATGTTGTGCAACCTTCTGGACTCAGCGTACACGAATTAGGTTAAAACGCCAGGTGCCCAGCTCGTCTGTTTTTCCAACTAGCACAGTGATACTGTTAGGAATTTTGTCATTTTGAAGCAGTAAAAGTGAATACAAATTATCTACTCCTGTAGTATTGCGGCCACCCGAATCATGAATTCGCCTTGTTTCAGTTCAACCAATCAATTCAGTAAGTCAGTCATAAAATCATTTCAAATCAATAAAATCGCAAAGAAGCATATTTAAACTTCATTTCTTTTATATTTAGAAGAGGAAAAAGAGGACAAATAAAGAAAAAATATTCATGGCAGCCTCTAAAATCTCAACACATTTTTGGGTTATACCGAACTTGATTTTCTTGTTTTGTTTCTAAATAAAAAAAAAATTTTTTAAAATATTTAACACTCCACAAAAAATCCTTGAAATTTGCTGGAATAAAGTAAAAAGCAAGGATTTTTTTCAAAGGAGTTAAAAAAATCCTGAAATATTAGTCAAAAAGAAACTCCTGCGCCAAACGCTTTTTAGTAAAACTTCTGTCCAGTAGCTAGAAATAAAATAGTTAATCATAAAGTCCCTTAACCCGCCCTATTTTAGACATTGATTAAGTTTATCTTTTATAATTTTCGCTTGAACCAGATTTTTGTTTAAGATAACAAAAAGGTGAGAAAAATTAAATAAATAAAAAAACTTTTTAGTATTCTAAAGGCTTGTCAAATTAAGCAATAAATCCAGCATCTTAGACAGTCATTTAACACAAGTCAGTCATTAACTGGAAAAAAATATATAATCACAGTCATTTGAATACTTAAACGACAATGTACAGCTTTTGAAGTCCGACGATATGAATAATCTTTGAAACAATTTCCTAAAACAATAAAGATTTTCTTTTTTATTTGAAACAAAATTTCTAATTTACCTTAAAAACCAAATTAACAAGGTTTTTTCTTTATTCCCTCTAAATCAAATTAACCGTTGGAATTTAGTGCTGATGGTAATTACGAAGTGCGCTACAAGTCAAACGTTTTAATTTATCCTACCGGTGAGGTCCTGTGGGTACCTCCTGCCATTTATCAAAGTTCTTGCACCATCGATGTCACCTATTTCCCCTTCGATCAGCAGACTTGCATTATGAAATTTGGCTCGTGGACCTTTAATGGAGATCAAGTATCACTGGCCTTGTATAACAACAAAAACTTTGTGGATTTATCGGACTACTGGAAATCGGGAACATGGGATATAATTGAAGTGCCCGCCTATTTAAATATCTATGAAGGAGATGGTAATCATCCGACAGAAACGGATATAACATTTTATATAATCATACGTAGGAAAACTCTTTTCTACACTGTGAATTTAATTTTGCCCACTGTGCTGATTTCATTCCTGTGTGTTTTGGTATTTTATTTGCCTGCAGAGGCTGGAGAAAAGGTATACTTTTTCATAATTGCATATCACACTGTTTTCTCTAAAGGGAGCCAACTCAAAATTCACATATTTTCGCTTGTTGCAAGTAATTAAACAGTGATCGCATCTTAGATCAATTGCTCTAGTATTTTGCAAAAAAAAAGAGAGAAATAAATTTGTATTTGCGATATAAAAAAAAGACTGTTTTAAGTTTCTACTGAAATTTTGAGTGAATTCCCTTTAGAGAAACCGGTGCGATATGCACATTTAATATTGCTTAATTATTGGTAATAACTTTCCCTCTAGGTTACCTTGGGTATCAGCATTTTACTGTCACTGGTTGTGTTCCTGTTGCTGGTGTCGAAAATTCTACCGCCCACTTCTTTAGTGCTGCCACTTATAGCCAAATATCTACTCTTCACCTTTATCATGAACACTGTTTCCATTTTGGTCACAGTTGTCATTATCAATTGGAACTTCCGTGGCCCTCGCACTCATCGTATGCCCAACTGGATACGACGAGCTTTTCTGCAATATCTACCTGCCATTTTGCTAATGAAACGTCCACGTAAGACACGTCTCCGTTGGATGATGGAAATGCCGGGCAGTAGTGCTCAAACGTATCCCACTTCATACGGTTCACCGTCTGAAATGCCAAAGCAAATAAGTGCCATTGGCGGTAAACAATCCAAAATGGAAGTTATGGAATTGTCCGATTTACATCATCCCAATTGTAAAATAAATCGGAAAGTCAATAGTGGTGCTGAATTGGGTATTGGAGATCATGGGCGAAGAGAGAGTGAGTCGTCGGATTCGATTTTGCTCTCGCCAGAGGCTAGTAAGGCCACAGAGGCGGTCGAGTTTATTGCGGAGCATTTGAGGAATGAAGATTTGTATATACAAGTAAGTTGGAGTGAGAAGATTTAAGAAAAATAGTAGACGATAACATTTTTTTTTAGGAAAATTTACTTAACTAAGATTTCATTTAAATCAGTAAGCTGACATTTTATTAACCTAAACCCTAAGCTTATTCAACTCAGTTTAGAGTTAGTTAGATTTTTTTTTTATCAAAAATTACAAAATGCTATAGAAAACAGTTATTCAGCTACAAAGTACGTTATTCAGGTAATTTAATTAAATGCAGTTAAAATGTGGCTTCAAATGCAAAATCCCGTAAAAATATAAAATAAGCTATTTTGTCTTTTTAGTACCTTTTTTAATTTGCTTGTTTTTTAATAGAATAGCAAACAAATTTTTTTTATTATAGCAAATAATTTTGATAGCTCAGCTCTAATTTGTTGCCCATATTTTTATCAACATTAAAGTGGCAATAAAAAACATTGTAATTCAGCTAAGAACTTGCTAATTCAGTTGATAACTTTCTACCAAATTATTATCGAGTTAATTTAAATTTAGAGAATGTTTTAAATTAGCTTTCACATTAAATATTCAGGTAAGAAATTTTGCAATATTTGATATTTTGTTTATCCAGCTGTAGGGTTTTGATGCTTTCTAACACTTTAAATAATTAGGACTGAACGAATGAAAATTTCTTTTTAAAATGCTTTACAAAATAAATCTTTCAGTTCAGGCTAATAGCTCGTTCTAAGTTCTAAATTATAAAAACCATTTTTATTTATTGAGCTAAACGTCTATAACAGCTTAGCATAATTGTAAACTTTTCGATGAGGTATTTGAAAAAGTGTAAAGCTACGGTCACACTTATTAAATATTTGATCAAATAAGCGTAACCCCTACTTTTGTTAATAGTTAGTGAGATTTAAAATGGTCTTAATATTACAAAATAAACTAATTATACTACTAGACATAGCAAAAAACTGTTTTTTGTAAGATGTGGTATTTTTATCAAAATAAATATTGATATTAAGCGAAATGATTTTTTAGTTTGGTTGTTGGTCCCGTTTTTTTCGTCAAATATTTGATAAGTCTGACCGTAGCTTAAGTGTATATATTTAGCTAGAAGCCTTTTGGAATCAAATTATATTTAATATTTTCTATGCTGAATATATGCCATTCAGCATATATTAAATACAGTGTTATATCTATAAAAAAGATAAACAAAAATTAGGTATTATCAGAGTCATTTTTGGGAATACAAAATTTTTAATTAACAAGATTTTGTTTGTCGTGCTTAATTCCCAACTTTTATTCTTGATAAAAACACTGAAATTTATTGCTGATGGGATAAGCTATTCTTATTCGCATTTCATTGGTTGCTTAGGCCAGATCATCAGGAAACTTCATACAAAGATTTTTAGAAAAACTACAGACATTATACAACTAAAACTGTTAAGCGAATAAGAATTATAAGCACCAGTTTTACTTGTAAAAATATCAAAGGTATCTTGCTTATTCAGCAACACCTTTGTAATACAGTTAAATATAATTTATCATACAGTTACGAGCTGAAATATACTGAAAGGTCAATTCTGTTTTAAATTCATCTACGAACTGTGTAATTTTTATAAGGTTTGAGCTGAGCTAGTAATAAGCTGAATTACTTAATTCGTAGTTCAGACTATAAAAAATAGTCTTGTAGCTTAATTTCAACTTCAACGTTTTACATTAAAAAAATTAAGTCAACTAATGCAAAATATATTTTTGCTTATTTATATATAAAATGAGTTATGAACATGCTAAAAATATTCTCTCTTGTTCAACAATAGTGTGTTAACTCAAACTACACTGTAAAAATATCGTGCTATTTTGTCTTTTTTTCTTTTGCTTAAAATTTTTAAATTTTGGTTTAAAATAGTATTGTTGAACAAGTGCGATATGTATAATCATATAACCATGAAGATTTGTATATGACTATACATTATTATACTTCTGTAAATTTGTATATGCTCCGGTTATAGTCCGTGTTATAGTCTTATTAATTTATAGTCTAAGAGTGTTATATATAGTTTTATAGTCTCAGAGTCTTTTAGTAGTCTAACAGCCTGTTCGTCGATTTCGAACGTTAACGTTCGCATAGAAAATAACATTTAAAACAAAAACAAATTTTCGAATTTAGTTTTTGTTGTAAATATAATTTTCTATGCGAACGTTAACGTTCGAAATCGACAAACAGACTATAATAGTCTTATAGTCTTATAATCTTATAGTTTTATATAGTCTTATTATTTAAAAGTCTTTTAGTCTTGAAGTCTTATATTCTTGTAGTCTTGTACTCTTATAGTCCTATAAGTCGTATAGGTCTTATACTATAAAAAACTTGTAGTTTCATCATCTTTTAATATTTTATTCGTATACAAAAACCATATAATAACACTGTGCTCGAAATTGACACTTTTTTTTAGACAAGCCGGGCACATGGCGTTTTAGCATAATTCGGGTACGCTGAATCCAATGGTGCCTTATCCCCTAATCCCCACTTTTTAGGGGGGCTTCCATACAAATATTTCGTTTTATGAAATTCTTAAATTGATTTTTGATGAATTTTTAAAAAATTAAAATTTCGAAATTTTGATAAAAAAATTATTTTTTTTCCCAAAAAAGGAAATTTGATTGCGAAATTTCGTTTTTTTTTGGTAATTTCAATAAACTAAGCCGTCTTTGAGTTACGAGAATATATGTTGTGCAACCTCCTCCATTTTCGAAATAACGTTATATCTCGAAAACAAGAGCTAACCTAAAAAAACGGTAGGCTCCTCTGGAATCAGCGTACCCGAATTATGCTAAAACGCCATGTACCCGGCTTGTCTAATTTTGCAACTAGCACAGTGTAGTTAAGTTATTTAGAGCCACTTTTTGGGTTTGAGATTAAAGTCAATTAAATTCTATAATTAGCTAATCTGAGAATTAAGTTAATCTAGTATCAATTGAATTTGATATTTTTGGGTGGTGGCTTAAACCATGTAGCGCTACCATACTGAGCACAAATAAATGGCAACATTTTTTTTGCAAATGGCAACTTTTTATCAAAACAATATGGATGTGTTCAAAGATGAAGAAGAAAATGCGCGAATTAAATATTGATTACAAGGTAGAAATTTTTTGTGTTTAAAGAAAAAATATATTAAAGAAAAAATATAGAATGGAAAAAATTATATAAAAGCGCTAAGCAATATATCATGTTTTAAAATGGATTTTTTGTTTATATTTTTGCAAAAGTTCTTTATGGTAAACATGTGTTTGTTGACAGTTTAAGTTTAAGTTTAAACTACCACCGTTGGCCGCTTAAACTAGAAAAAAAGTTAAAAAATACAACTCAAAAAGTTAATAGGTACGGAGATTAAAGTTTTTTTAATCGCTAATCTCTAACCCAAAAAGTGGCGGCCCGGGTTTCGCTTTTCTACTTTTTTCTTTTCATCGAAGGGATTCACAATGGACCGTACCGGTTTCCGAGTGGAAGTGTGCCCTTGGGCACATAAACCTTCTTAACCTAACCTAACCCAAAAAGGGGCTCTTAGTGATGCGGTCATATTCTAAACATATTTATGCTCTCCTAAACCTTTATTTATTGCTCATTTACTTAAATACTGCCATTACTCAAAAACCACAATAGTTTCGCTATGTATGAGGAAATTTGCTTACACAGAGAAAACAGATTCGTGATCACAACCGAATTTGGCGCCAATCAAATTTCGTCGGTTGCATGTACTATCACACAATTCGGTTCCAATTACTGAAAATTTCGTTGCTTAGCATAATAGTTTTGATAGCAACATTTGAATTTTAGTACACTATCCGTCATAACAACAGATATTTTTAGTTGTTAGTTTGATTATTAGAAACAAAATTGTGCTTATATCCGAATATATGATAGCTGTAACTGAATTAACACATAATTGGTATTCATAACAAGAGATTTGATTGTCGTTATCAATATATTTTTTTTTAACCGGCCAAATGTAGCCAATAAGGGGCAAGGACTTGTCCAAAGGTAACCCCAATGAATAGAAAAAATGGCTTATTTTACAGTACGATGTCCTAGGGCAGGACCATATAACCCAGCTCACATTACAAAGGAGAAGTCTTAAAACTACTCCATGGTATACTCCAGAGGATTAGCTTTGAAATCGTTTCAAAACGAAAACATGTCGTTAAAAAACGAAGACATGTCGTTTAACTGCAAGCTCTTCTCAATAATACCATGGTCCATACTGGCATTACATTGGACCAGCCCAGGATCAAAATGGATCAAGTAGCCCAATACAATTTTCAGGGTATAAAAAAAATACTACCTTCATACATACATACATATGTACATGCACATGTTCATACATATAAGAAGTCGTAAATTGCTTACCCCTATTTATTAAGTTTTTGCACATTTTCCATTTTTGACCGCAAATATATTTTTTTAATATATAAAATTAAAAATTATTTTTATCCATCAAATGTTTTGACAGAAAATTTAGTAAGAAATTGGGGCTGTTAACTATTTTTTGGTTGTTAATTCCGAATAATTATATCTTCATTTGTTGTACTCGAATTGAAACTATTCCAACAATCAATAATTAGCTGCAATAAATAAATTTACATTTATATTACAAAATTTATTGACCAAAGCAAATTATTGATTGCAATGACCAATATTCAGTATTGCTTTGTATTAAATTCGGTTGTGATTCTAACTATTTGTACTAATTTTTAGAACTAAATTAAATAAGTTATCATAACTAATAAAAGAATTGAAGGAATCATATTTCAGTTGGAACATCGTTTTAATAATCAAGAGAATTAAAAATCAGTTAGAACTATACATTTTTAATAGTTGCAATAATAAATCATGTTAATTGATAAATTTTTTATTACTGCAACCGTTTCCCAACCAATTTGTTTTCTGTGTGTAATACTATAATTGATATTGTGTAAAAAATTTTTCCTTAATCGCTTTACTGAAAAATAGTAGTTTTTAAATTATGACACTATTAAAGTATATCAAAGATATATTAAATTCACAAACTTTTCCTTTTTTTTAGACCCGAGAAGATTGGAAATACGTTGCCATGGTTATAGATCGTTTACAATTGTATCTTTTCTTCATTGTTACCACTGCCGGCACCATTGGCATTCTAATGGATGCTCCACACATTTTCGAGTACGTGGATCAAGATCGTATCATTGAGATCTATAGAGGAAAATAAATTAGTCATTTTAAAATCAACAATAAAATAAAAAAAAAAATCATGTTTTTATATTAAATTAAGTAACAAAAAGAAAAAAAACTCAAACATTAAAGTTAAACATTGCAAATTGCAACAATAATAAAATATTAATTAATAAAATATTGATTAAAAATAAAACAAAGTATTTAATAAAATTATTAAAAAAAAAGAAAATTTAAATAAGATTTAGTAGAAAAATTAAATGAAAAATGAAGTACTATATCACCACAAAACAAGAAGAAATAACACTTCCCAACCAAAACAAAAAAACAAATAAAAGAAAATATAAAAACTGTTATATTTTTAACAAACAATTATAAAAAAGTATTTTAAGTAATAATAATAAAAGTTTTGAATTTAATATACTAAAAAATCCATAGATAAAAAGCCACAAAAAAATAATAAAAAAAATAATTAAACAGAATATAAAGTAAAAAAACAATAATTGATTCATAAAACCCTAATTAATATTAAATTAATTTTTTTACTAGTAACAAATTTTTATAAGATTAATGTAATAAAAATCGCATAAATAATTCATTATTATTAAATAGACGAAAAAACTTGATCAATGCAATTAATCACTTCTTATTTGATTCATGTTTCTATTAAAATTTTTTAATTAAATTTTATATATATTTTTTTTTCTCAGTTTTCCATTTAAAATTGTTATTAATTATATGAGTTTTTAAAAATAAGAAATTCCCCTTTTTAGATTTTAAGAGCTTATTAGCACGAACAAAACGAAAATGATAAAAAAAATTGCTCAATATTTTTAAAAACACTAGAAACGAAATTGCTAAAAATTTAAAAGAAAATGCCAAATTTGTAGTAGAAAATAAATTTAAAAATGAAATGAAATTTGTAAAAAATAAAGCAAACGAATTGAAAACAAAATAAAATTATAGAAAAGAAAAATTTAGGAGAAGTTTTATTTTCAAAAGGGGTCAAAATAATAACCAGAAGCTTACATTGAATTAAAAAATTTATTTTTATTAAAAAAAAACAGCTTTGAATTATTTTAAAAGCCTTACATTAAGTTTTTAAAAACAAAATAAGCATAACTGACCCACCTCACTATTAAATAAATCTACAAAACTAACTTGTGTCATAAAACGACAACGTGCTTTCGATTCAAAATCGGATAAAAGTTTTTTTTTTGTTACAAAATTTACTGGTATTAATCATTTTACAGCAACAGCAAATCACAACAAGGTTTTTTTCTTTTGGAGAATTAATATTCATAAAGATTTCTCTTTTGAGATATGAAAACTTTATGCAAATTCATGCAAAAATATCTTTTTAACTTTTATCCACATGTTCAGTTACAATCTGCATTTGAAAGTGACACAGAAAAACTATTTAGATCTACTGCTAACGCAATAATACATGTTAATATTTTTATGATTTCTTTAAGTCAACAATTAACAGAATAATCGGATTCTAATTACTTCAGCAAGACATAAATTCAAATGAGTTAGAATGAATTGTATTAAAGCAAAGCGTAATAAAACAAAAGACTTAAGCAACAAACATTTGTTATGTTTTGATTTCAGTTTATTTATTTATGTAGTTTTAATGATGTGCAAACAGTGGGATTAATTGATAAATAAGTAGATACATGTATGCTTAGACAGATAACACTATGCAACAAGCAACAATTACCTGAATAACCACTATATTTTTTTGATCAGCTTAAGTCACCTAACTGCAAAAATCATAATTAAAGGGTGGTTAAATTGTAAGGTCCGATGTTGAATGTGAACCACACCTAAACGCCACGTTTTTTTCCGAATTTTATTTGACATTTCTCTATTTCAGACTTACTCAATTTGAACCATGGAGAGATACACAATCCAACAACGTGTTAAAGTTATCCAGACTTATTATGAAAATGTGCGTTTAAATCAAAATGCATATCGTGCATATCGAAGAAAATCATCTTCAGTGATGAGGCACATTTTCACCTCAGTGGATTCGTTAATAAGCAGAATTGCCGCATTTGGGCGAATGATAAACCAAGAGTGATTGTCGAAAAACCAATGCACCCACAAAGAGTTACTGTTTGGTGCGGTTTATGGGCTGGCGGCATCATCGGGCCGTATTTTTTCCAAAATGAGGCCGGTCAGGCAGTTACTGTGAATGGTGTTCGCTATCGTGAGATGATAACGAACTTTTTATGGCCCGAATTGGAAGATATGGATGTGGACGATATGTGGTTTCAGCAGGACGGTGTCACTTGCCACACAGCTAAAGGCGCATATAGACGACATGTTTTTGTCATCTGACATGTCAAATTTTCAAGTCACATGTAATTGTGCATATCTGTCAAAATCGCTGTTTTACATAAGCTTTATAATATTCGATCACAAACGTACATGTAATTTGCTTCTGACATTGTCTCTGTTTTTTTTCGCATTGTTATTGCAGAAACCAAAGTAGTGCTCGGTTTCAAAATAACTTGCTGCCGCCATGAAAAGTTTTATTTGCGCCGTAAAATAGTTCTGCCATCTTAACATTTTTTTCTTTTAATACAAAGATACCAATTTAGGATTTTATAATAAAACGGTTTTTATATATATATTCACATAAATTCTATTCAATGGTAAGATGATCAAACATATCTCGGTATTGTAAAAAATTAACTTCAGCCGGCTAATGATTCCGTCAATAGTGGACGCCGCTGCCGGTTTCTTCCCGGCATAGCTTTCTGATGTCAGATGGTTTGTCAGAAGAAAATAGAGCACGCTCTAATTGAAATTTTGTCAGATGACTTTGCGTCTGACTTTTACAGAAGCAAAGTTTAAAAGGTAACACACGACATGTATGTATTTTGCAGTGGAAAATTTGACATGTCAGATGACAAAAACATGTCGTGTACGATCGCCTTAACGAAACAATGGCTCTTTTGCGCAACAAATTCAATGGCCGTGTTATCTCACGTAATGGCGATGTCAATTGGCCGCCAAGATCATGTGATTTGACACCGTTGGACTTTTTTCTTTGGGGTTATTTGAAAGAAAAGGTGTACGTCGATAAGCCAGCAACAATTCAAGAGCTAAAGGATGAGATAATTCGGCACATTAACGGCATAGAACCTCCATTATGCCTCAGGGTCATCGAAAATTTGGACCATCGGATGGAGGTGTGCCGCCGTGGTCGCGGCGCCCATTTGGCCGATATTTTGTTCCATACATAATTGAGTAATACCAATATATCATAATAAAATAAAATTACAATAATTTCCTAAATAGTTTGTGTTTTATTCAAAATCAACATCGGCCCTTGAAATTTAACCACCCTTTATTTCAAATTCTATGGTAAGTTTTTTTTTTTAATTTTTTTTTTCTAAAATTTGACATTTTTGAAGAGGCTGGTTATGCATAACAATACGCCAGATTTAAGTTTATCTAATATCATTTTTAATTTTGCCATTATTTTTGGATTTATTCAGGCCGAAGTGGCAAAAATGATTTCTTTTTTTTTTTATAAAATTTTTGAATTCGAAAAATTCACAAAAAAATTGAAATCAACCAGTTTTAATACTTAAGCTCAAAGCTGCATGTATGACTCATTTAGGTGATTTTTACAAAAAATTATCACCCAAATGCTAGTTGGACAAATTTAAATAAAATTAATACAAATTTAAAAGATTTTGTTATTCGTGCTTAATTCCCAGTTTTTATTCTTGATAAAAACACTTGAAATTCGTTGTTGATGGGATAAGCTATTCCTATGCGCATTTCACTGGTTGCTTAGGCCAGATCATCAGGAAACTTCATCCATAAAGATTTAAGAAAAACTAAAGAAATAAAACTTAATAAAACTGTTAAGCGTATAAGAATCATAAGCAACAGCTCTGCTTGTAACAATATCAAAGTTTAAACAAAAACATCAACAATAAATAGTGAGTTTATCTCTTCTTACATTCCCCACTACAATTGATTGGAATTCTTCCAACAAAAACAAAATGCAAAAAAACAACTTGCAAAAGCATGTTGCCAGGTAAGTTTTTTTAGGCCGTGCACTTGCCAGTTTATAAGCAGCATACAAATAGTTATTTATACCCACACCACAATAGTGGAGAGGGTATTATGCATTTGTGCTGATGTGTGTAACGTCTTAAAATATTGGTCCTAGACCCACCTTAAGGTATACCGATCGACTCAGAATCACTTTCTGAGTCGAACTAACGTTGTCCGTCCGGCTGGCTGGCTGTCCATGTAACATTGTGCGCAAAGTACAGGTAGCAATTTTGGAGATAATTTGATAAAATTTGGGACATATGTTCTTATTGGCACAAGGACTAAGTCTATTGAAAAAGGGCCGAATCGTAGGACCACGAGGGAAGATAGGGGGAAATTTCTTCCTCTCAGAAACTATCAAACCGATTTTAATAAAATTTAAAACATAGATAAAACCATATCTATATGGACACAAAAGGTATGCATTAAAAAAAAAACACAAGGGGAGATAGGGGCAATTTTGCCTCTCTAACCGATTTTAATGAAATTTTAAACATAGATAGATCCATATCTATATGGACACATACGCTATACAATTAAAAAAAAAAAAAAACCACAAGGGGAGGTAGGGGGCAATTTCTGCCTCTCACAAACTTTCAAACCAATTTTAATGAAGTTTATAAACATAGATAAACCCATATAAACATAAACATATGATGTGTTTTTAAATACTGTGGTGTAGGGTGTCATATGGTCGGGCTTGACCGATTATACTTTCTTACTTGTTTTACTTGTATTGATATTTTAGCATTAGAATGTTGTAGGGATTTTTGCAGAGACAACTATTTTAAGGCAAAGGGATTTTTTTCGGGCTGCGTAAGGACTTTCCAAAAACGTGCATAGCATCACTGGTCCCACTGTCATTTTTTCTCTATTAACAATTAGCTGGCTACCAAAAAGTTATTAGTTGTTAACTACTTGACAAGTATAATTTTTGTTTAGCACCTAAATTAGTCAATAAATTGCACAACATTTTACTTAAGCAGCAACAGCATCTTTAAACTTATATGTTAATGACCGTTAATAGCAAATGTCTTAAACAAAATCTGCATATTAACACTTCACTATTGTAAGTATTTTGTTGGAAATTGGAAAAAAAAAAAAAAAACAAAAAAAAAAAAACAAATTGGTGCCAAGTCAATGAAAATAAACTCAATGACTAAATGGAAAACTTTTTATAGGCCCAGTTTGCAAGAAAAAATAAAAAAAGTCAAAGTCATAAACTTTTTTTAAGGCAACTCTAAGTCAAATATATTTGCAGCAAAAATTTTAAAATAACGCAACATTTCATCTAGGGCTTTAACAAATTGACCCATAAAATAACATTTTAAGTAGTTTAAATTTTCAATTTCCTTTTGACTTTTTTTTGTTAGATGAATGAATTTCGTAAATGTTTGCATAAATATTTTTACAAAACAAAAATGTGTAAAAAAAACCTGAGTTTTTTCTTTTACACATGTGCAATTTATTTTTAAGCTTAAGCATTTCTTTTTTAAGTTAAATGTTTTTTCTTTCAGCAGCTGTAATATATTTATTATTTATTTTATTTTTGAAGTTACTGATGAAATAAATAAAAAACGTGATTAATTTAAAAATGGTCAAGAATTTAGGGTTTTTTTCTGCCCATTTATGCATATAAAATTAAGACTCAATGCGGATTTCCTTAATCAATTTGCACACAATTACCAAATTAATTTTCTTGGAATTTTTTTTAAATATATATATTTACAATATAATTTATTAAGCTTGAGGTTTTTCTTTTTTATATAAAAAATTAAATATAAATTTATTTTATTCCAATATTTCGATACAGTAATGTGTATCATCGTCAGGGAAATAATTTAACAATTAAAATAACGTTCACAAAATAATGAAAAAATAATAACAATTGTCACATAGAAAAATTATTTACAATTAAAAAAATATTTTATAAAAATAATCTATTACATTCTAAAAAATTTTGAATATCCTGTTTTGTTTTTATAAACTAAATTTTTATAATTTTGTGCTACATTTTTCGTGTCCGATTTAAAATTAATTCTTAACAATTCTGGTACTTTAATGATTTGCAAGATTTCTAGCATTAAACGTCGCTTATAATTTTTTTCCGTGTTTAAAACTGATACATTCTCAAAGTCTGGAGAATGATTTAAACTGGCACAGTGGGCTGTTAATGCTGTTTTTTGTGATGCAATATCCCTAAACTTTTGATTTGATTTGTGTCCCGAAATTCTAGTTTTCAGTTTATTTTTTGTCGTACCTACATATACTTTGTTGCATTGTCCATTATCATTTCCCTTACAAGGTATTTTATAAACTACATTCGACATTTCTAACTTGTGTACTTTATCCTTAGTCCTAGTGAATAATTTACCAACTGTATTATATGATTTATGTGCTATTTTAAATGTCCTTGTGTCGAATATTTTCGACTTTTCTAAACGTTCCGATATTTTAGGAATGTATGTTAGTGATTTGTAAATTTTTGGCTCTGTAATTATATTCAAGTTGTTTGCCCTACCGTTATTGCATTGTTCTATTAAATTTGTTATCAGTTCCATTGAAAACAATTATCCCTCAAAATATCTCTAATTCTTTTTAAATTCCTGTTATGAAATTCTAAGTCACTTATTCTCAGTATTCTTTCTATAAGATTTTTTGCGGTATTAATTATAACCCTCTTTGGATGTTTGGAGAAATAATTAATAACCCTACCAGAGGAAGTTGGCTTTTGGTACCAATCCATTAATAATTTATCCCTTTTTCTTTTTAACAAAGTATCTAAATATGGAAGTTTTAAGTTACACTCTTTCTCAATAGTAAATTTTATGTCCGGATGAAATGAGTTAAAAGTTTCCAAATCATTTTCTATTTCCGATTCTTCAATAATGCAAAATAAATCATCAACATATTTTGTCATAACTTTCGGTTTAATAGTCAATTTACCAATACAAGTATCTAATAATTTTTCCATAACTAGAATTTCGGGACACTAATCAAATCAAAAGTTTAGGGATATTGCATCACAAAAAATAGCATTAACAGCCCACTGTGCCAGTTTAAATCATTCTCCGGACTTTGAGAATGTATCAGTTTTAAACACAGAAAAAAATTATAAGCGACGTTTAATGCTAGAAATGTTGCAAATCATTAAAAGAGTCGCTGGCGGGAGTCGATCCCGCAACCTCGGCGCTGATAGACTAGCTAGCCTACCGGGGCTAGCTGGTAATTACTCAATTAAGAGCGTAAATATGAGATTAAATTGCCATAACATAACAACAATAACAACGTTGATTTTTTTTGCTAACGCATAATAAAAAAAGACCACATAAAGAGAGAACAAGCTTTTTCGTATATATCATTTGGTTGACAACAGTTTAAAATAAGGGTGTATTTTTTTTAAAGGAGAACATTTATTTGTTCAGTACATACTTTATGTATTTAGGTAGGTACTGAAGGTATTGAAAACTAAAAACATACGTATTTATGGATTGAAAATTTTTGTTTCATTACTATAATGACATTTTTCATTGTCATAATGAAAATTTAAATTTATGAAGGCATGCTTGTTCGAAATATTTTTATACTTTGAATTATTGAGACTATAGAGTTATTTGAATGTTAAAAATATTTTTTTTTCAATAATTGAAACATGTTGCTTTTATAAAAAAATTTTTGATTTCATAAATTTAATGGCATATTACACTAGTTTACAAAATAAAATTTTTTTAATGTACATTTGATGAGATGTGATTTTTCTTATGTATTTTCTTCCGCTGAATTCAAAAATCAAGGTTAAATTTTTTTTTATGGCACAGTTTTTGAGATATGGTCATTTTCTCATTTTTTCGACCTTTTTCCACTTGACAAATTATATCTCGAGCCAGATATGTCCTATTGGGTCGTTATTGGTACCAAAATGGAAGGTATTGAGATGACGAACAAATATGTATAACTGGATCTTTGATTGGTAAAGCGGTTCAAAACATATTGATAAAAATATGGCACATTTTCAAAAAAAATAAAAAATATAAATATAATATATAAAAAATAAAATATGATTTTTTTGAAAATGTGCCATATTTTTATCAATATGTTTTGAACCTTGATTTTTGAATTCAGCGGAAGAAAATACATAAGAAAAATCACATCTCATCAAATGTACATTTTCAGTGTAAACCAGTGTTACATTAGATGTATGAAATAATTAAATCTTACATTTTTCAATTAACAATTAAACATATTTTTAAGGAAACTATAATTTTGTATTAATTTATGAATATAGTTATGTTTGTATATTGTTTTTTATGTTCCCAATAAAAATTTTTTCTTTAACTTGGACAAACTTTAGTTTTCATATATCCAATGAAAATTTTTAACGTAATTACGAAATCCAATGAATCGATTTTAACGAAAATACTTTATTATGAAATTTTTTTTTTATGAAAACGATTCATTAAATATATGAAGCATTTTTTTTTCAGTTTGCTGGTTCACACTCTTAAAATTTTAGCAGTCTAGTCTTGAGTTTTTAGGAGAGAGAGGAAAATAAATGATATATATTTTCCCTTCTCTCCTAAAAGCTCAAGACTTAAAGGCTTGGACTTGAAGAGCTTGAACCAGCTCTTAGCATAAATACAAACAAATTTAATAGATTTCTTATTAACTCGCCTGAGATAAAATTCCGAGCTTATCTTATAAATAACTTAACTAACAGGAACATAAACGGAATTCATACTAGTCTTGGGTGTTTAACTTAAAAATGTTGCATTTGCAACATGGCTCGTATCGTTAATAACTATTGCCATTAAGTCTCACTTAAACACATCATGCACTACGAACTTTCAGATATCGGCACAACCTATTTAAGGCGTTGAAAGCTTTTGCTAGTTGGGAAGTATCATATCCAAAAGTGGAGGCACTTTGTAAGTCAAATTAGTCTTAGGGCACTCTGCAGATCACAAAATATCTCAAAGCACATCAAAGTCAAAGAATTTAACAGCAACGTGAAATCCATGCTTCTCTATAGTTGTGAAACGTAAAAATATCCAGTCACGAAATAAGCACTACGTAAGAATTTGAAGATCGGTGCCTCAGGCGCATACTCAGAACTTTCTGGACACTCAGGATTTCAAATCGAGACTTGTGGAAGCGAACTAATAAAAATTCTTTCGGTGTCACAATACGTTACCCCAAATTTGGTTGGGTGGGATAAACATTTCGAAAGTCTGCAGAGGATGTTACTAGGCCAGCCGTCGAATTGAACACCCAAGATTTCAGGAGACCAGGCAGGACTGCCAACACTTGTAGACGCTAGATTGAAAGCGAGCTGTAAAAAAAATTCAAATTATGAGCTGTTTTATAAATTAAATAGAGAGATTCAAATAGCAATGCGTATTAAAAAGAACAATCACCTTAGTAGTCAATGTCAGGAGATCGAAAGATTACAAGGATAACATGACATTTTTAATCTCAAAAAAAAAAATTAAAGAAAGCCGCTGGGATCACTTTACATCGAAATAGCTCCAAAAGTGCTATACAACAGTAATAATAGTGAAGCTGTCTTAGATATTAACGAAAAAAAGGTTATTTGGAATGAATACATTGCAGACATTTTCAACAACCATTTTCAGGAACTTCGATCACTAATTCCGAAGTGAAGTGGAGCAATTATGTCCACAAGAGACAGAGAAGCATGTAGCCATGATGATACATTGAAACTAATAGATGACAATAACATTCAAATTCTTACAGAGTTCGGCTGTTTTCCTAAACGTGTGTTCACAATGTATCAATACCGCGTTTATGTACTTACATTTTTATCTACGTTGTATTATATATGAATATGATTTGCATCTACATTATTTTAACTGCTTTATTTGCTTTTCTCTGCGTAGTTGCATTTCGGAGCTAAATGCATTGTCAACATTTTTATGGTTGTATTTAAGAACATGTTGCCATGTATTACTACAATGCAATAGGCGTTTAGAAAAACAGCCTTCTTTTACTTTACGATACAGGCCAATTCCCACAAGATTGGCTTGAATCGACCTTTATAACAATTCCCAAGAAAAGCCACGCAAAAGATTGCAATGATTATAGACTTATTAGCCTAATGAGCCACGCCATCAAAATATTCCTCAAAATAATTCACTCCAGAATTTATGAAAACTGCGAAAACGTAATGGATGAATCTCAGCTTGGTTTTAGAGAATGCCACCCAGTCAGCTGTTTTTCATTTCGCCGAATTTTTTAACGGGGAAAAGGTCCCAACAAAATTGAAAAATATGCAAATTAAGATGACTTTAAAAGTCGCAAAAAGGGGTCCTTTTGAGCTGTTACCCTGGAAGCACAAAATCTTAATCATAAAAATGCTCGGCAACATGTTGCAAGAACAGTTCATAAGCATTTTTTATAAAATAATTATTGCCCAGTTTTTCCTCATTGTCCAGACCTTGGCCCGTCTGACAACCATTTCTTTAAATCCATGCAGTGCGCTCTTACTGGAATATGATTCCCTTCAAAACAGGGTATCCTAAATAGGTTTGCTTTAAGTCTATATATTGCTTAGAGAATAATATTTCGGCCTAACTTCGGACTCTGTTTGCCTTCTCCATGCATGTGACGGCCTGTCTCTTGTTAACTGGCTGGTGGTTTATTTGGGACCAGAGTGCAATCTTGGAGATATATTTCGACCCCAAAATTTTTATAATTCTTCGTAGACATTGATTTACGAACACTAAAAGAAACTGCAGATCACGTAGACATTGATTTACGAACACTAAAAGAAACTGCAGATCACGTGGCGCAGCATGCCAGTTTTTGCGACTGTAACGGAGCGCTAGTTTTACGTTGGAGTTAAATATCTTAAAATTGATACGGTGCGAGAGTGACGATGATTTCCATACATTACTTAGGCGGCCAAAAGATTGTCATGATTTTTTTATTTGATTTTCAATATCGCTGCTAGAATCACCGGTAGTTGTTTTTAGGCTGCCAAGATTGCAAAAGGAGTCAACATCCTCAAGATGTGTATTGGATATAAAAAACTTATTTGGGATGTTGATTCTCATACCTGCATTCTCAGCAGCTCCCACTACCCGATCTAATTTTGCAGACATACCGGAGTAACTGTGCGCCAGTAGACATATCGCACGCCTAGTTCAAAAGTGGCTCAACTCAAAATTTGAATTTTGCGGTTTTATATGCTTAAACTATGCACAATACACTTGTTTATCTATGAAAAATATCAGTGTATTTCGTTGTTAACTGTTATTAAAAAACGGTTATGTCTTTCTTTATGTTTCAATCGGTATTAAGTTGCAATTCATAAAAGTGACTTCTTTTCAGTTGTGTCGAAAACATAATGGTGGTAGATCCCTACTGCTAAAAGCTAAATAGTCGTAATTCGAATTGTGACACTTTTGAAAAAACAAATCTTTGTTGGAGTTTATATTAATTAGACTTGTCTCAGTTTAGAATTTGGCAAAAGTGTCAAAACTAGAACAGAATTCAGCTAAAGTGAAATAACTCAAAATAATTCGGTAACTTGTGCAAATAATACAGCATCAAAAATGACACAACTAAAAACTTTTCATTATCTATTGTATAAATATTAAAAAAAAAAACTTTTTAGATCATAATCTGTATGGATTTTCTACTAAATGGTCCAAAGATTTTTTTAAACTATTTTTTTCAGGTCAAAAACTGTATTTTTCGATTTCTGAAATATTAGGTTTTTTGAGTTAAGTCACTTTTAAACATCCGCATAATTAGGGTCACCCAGTCTTCCTTACATGGCGTTTACATTTGCCAGTACTGGCAAGACAGCAATTCATCCAAACTTTTTCAGTAATACATAAACAATTTTACAGCTATTTTGTTTTTGCATTGTTTTGCCAACTAATATGTATATGCTTACTGTCTTGCCAGTACTGACAAATGTACACGCTGTGTTAAATACCCCAAGTAATACTTCTCCCCGGCCTTTTCGCCTTGATCATAACTGCGTCTAGTACACTGTTGAATAGAAGAGGCGATAGTACGCACCCCTGTCATACCCCGGTTCTTACAACCACTTTCCTGCTTAATTTTTTCTGGTGCAGTATTTGGCAATTTGCGTTGTAATAAAGTCTCTTAAATTATTTGTTGAGGTTTCGTAATTTTTTTTTGTCAAAGATAATAGGGTGATTAACCCTAAGCATACGATACAAGAGTTGGCGCTGTTAACAGCCTATAGGCAGCCTGACCGTAAAACGGTAAAGAGCAATTGAGTTTCAGTGACTAATTCTCGGCGGTTGTCACCTAATGACCTGACAGGCATCATACTCAACATGCCATTCATATTATGATATAAAAAAAAATTTATTACAATTTTTTTTTTTTAAATTTTGTAAAAATTTTTAATCATATTTTTAAATTCTGAATTATTTTAATTGTTTATCTCTCTCCTAAATCTCTCAAACTGCCATTAAACTAACAACTGTCATGCTAATTTTTTTTGTGCTTAAATTTTTTAATAGAAACCTCCGCAGAAAATAAAATAAATAAATTACAATAAACCAAAACTAAATAAAAAACACAAAAACAAAATGAATATAAAATATTTCTTTGCCACAATTTACATAAAGACATGCATAAACTTGAATGATTGGCAGAATGAATGAATGTGTAAATGTGCCTGTGCCGAATTTAAAATTACAAATAAAAACTTGTGCTTAATTAATTCAAAAAGTTATAATAATATTAATAATAATGTAATTAAGCTTGAAAAATTTATACTTGAAAAAATCATAAAAATTCAATGGAGAAGTCAAGCAGAAGATGAGTTTGATGATGGTTAAAAACTAATTAAATAAATAAAAAAAATAAACAAAACAACAAGACAAAGAACTCAACGACGAAATAATTGTTAAATAAAAAGATTTTTTTCTATGATTAAACTAAGAATGATTAAGTTAATGACTTCCACAAGCTGATTTTTGAGAAGTTTAAAGCAAATTTTAATAAAGATAAGAATTAAAACTAAATAGTCCATATTTAAGAAAAACTCTTTTATTTGAAAAAAATTTTAAGAAATTTTATTTTATGATTGCATTTTTTAATAATTGGTAAACAAAATCTTTCTAGGTGCTCATTCAAGGCAATATTTTTTCGTGCACCCTTGAACTTCTTGATTTCTAATATTTAAATCAAATTTTTCTAAAATTTGAAAAAAAAATATTTGGCTTTTCGTGTTTGGCAACAAGCACGTAAATACTTGTAATATATAGGTACATATAATTAGTTAATTCTATCTTAAGATTTTTGAAGAAAAAGTTTGTACAAAAACCGTTTCTAGAATAAATTAAACGAAAACGTTGCTATAAAAGCCGTAGTTGCAGGTGTAGGCATATTTAAGAATTAGCAATAAGTAGATTCGTTACGTTAATGAAATATATATTTTTGGTTATATTCATAGTCAAACCAAAGTTAAAGTCAGGTTTATAGTTTAAGTCATTGACAAAGCAGCAAACCTACCGATAGTCGTTCCATTCAATATTTTTAAAAGTTTGTGGTAAAACAATCAATTGTATCGAATATTTTAAAGAATTTTAGATTTTTAATATTATTTTGTAGCCATTGAAAATAATTGTTCTACCCAATAACACAATATTACGTACTTCACTTACAGAGAAAAAATTAATTTTCATATTTGAATACGAAAATCGCATATTTGATCAAAAAAAATGTTTGAATTTTCTGTAATGACGATTTTTGGGCATTGCTTAAAAAGTTTGTAGGTATAGATATTGAATGTTTAGTCAACAACAAAGTTTATTGAGTCAATTAAAAAAGTTGTTGTCCAAAATATTTTTTTTGAATAAAATGTTTACGTAATTTGTTAAAAAAAATTGTTACAAATTTTGAAAAAATCAAACAAAATGTTAATCGAATCCTTATTTATTTATTCATAAATTGTGATATTCTAAATTCCCAATTTTTTTTAAATTTAGTGTTGGGGGATAAGCTAGTTCCTATGCGCATTTCGCTGGTTGCTTAGGCCAGATCATTAGGAAACCTTTTTCCAAGGACTTTGAAAAAACTAATTATATTATACAAATAAAACTGTTAAGCGAATGAGAATTACAAACACTCAAGTCTTACTTGCAACGATATCAAGCTATTAAAAAATGGACAAGAGTTAAAAAATACCTTACTTTGATTCAAATATTGTTTTTATTGAATAAACATTTAGTTATTTCATTATTAAATACGTTTTATTGTGCGCTATTTTGCAAAGCGCAATTTTGATAAATTTTTTCATTGAATAAAATAAAAAGTTTGTTGACCAAAAATTTTATTTTTAACAAACTGTGTTGTTAAACATTTTCTTTAGATATTTTTTTCTGTTTTGTAAAGACAATACGGCCCTATGCTCCTTATAGGAACAACAGGAATTAATATGTAAAGACCATCCTTCAAAGCAGATACAGCCTTCAGTACAGCCTTCATTCAATACAGCCTTTAGGTCACATAAAGGAAATTCAGTCGAAACCTATCCGGAAAATATTTACATGCACAGAAAAAATTATTTTTCCAATTCAAACAAAAAATTTGTAGAATCAAACAATTTTTTGTCTGAAATCGGTCCTACAAACAAATTTGCATATTCAAACAATTTATTTGCATTTTGTTTACTGAAAAAAAACACTAATTTTTTCAAACAAATAATTTAACTGAATCAAACAAAAAGTTTACTGAAATTCAAAATCAAAAAAAAAAAAAGTTTTTGCACAAGCAATGACGCGCACACAAGTAAGCACTGTATGAGAAGGTGACGGCAAAGCAGAGCCGCCGACTGGCTTTGAAACACATTTTTTTGTTGGAATAATTTTTGAACGAAGTCTTATTTATACATACAACACAATGTTTTTCTTTATCACTCTCTGTTGCTGTATCCTTTCCTTTGCTAAAGAAGAAATGTAACCAAAAACGGCAGCAGACCGACTCGATATGTTTTTCGTCATCATTCTATTTTTGTATTTGATGTATTTAACCAAACAGTTTTAAATAATTGAATACGGGATTTTGTTTCTTATAATGTCGTGTCTGCTATTGTTTTTCTTATAGTTGCACTTTTTTAAAGCGTCCAAAAATAGACTGTGTGTGTTTTTTGTTGTTGTTCTTATATTTCACATAAAGAAGTGTTGCTTACGATCAAATAAAAAAATGCAAAATGACGACAACATTAAAGAGCGTTAAATATTTCATACAAAATTATGAAAACTTGACACCAATAACGCGTTTATTTTATTTTTGAAGAGTTGTCCACATTTTTGTTGGTTAAATAAAAATCAAACAAAAATATTGATTGAATCAGTAAAAATATTTATAGAAATGAAAAAAATTTTCAAACAAGCGGTTGTTTGAAAATAATTCGGCAATAATTTTTTCTGTGTGTGCACCTGCGAAATGGCCTTATCTCATGGAGGATCTCAGCCACTGTGCGGAAGAAAATACGCTTACCAACCGACCCCGAGTGTTAGAGCAACCATCACGCCCCGCTAGCAATATGAGTCCATTATCCGGCAAGATTATACACAAGTCCCTTCTTTAGCAGCTGGAGGTATCTAAACTCGACTGCTTTTATAACCATGGTAGCAGCATCTGTTGAGTAGCAACACCAGATAGGAATTATCCTCACTCTGGCCGAACTCACCCACAAGTGGTGAAAAATCTGCCCATGAGTGGTATTTTAAGGATCTCCCTTCTGGAGACTGTGATCCCAAAAATTATCTTTCAACTGAAAAGCGAAACTCTTCCAAAGCCTACACTCATAAAATTATTACAGTAACTGATTGTGGCTTATTAAATTCGTTTTCCGTACTGTTAAAATTGAATAAAAATATAGTTATTTTACGAATAATTTTATTTTTTAACATTTGTGTTAAAAACTTTTCGATTTTTAGCAGGGCTGTGGAGTCGTTAAGAAAAAGTTATAACTCCGACTCCGACTCCTTTTGGTGAAATTTTTTAAGTACGACTCCGACTCCGACTCCTACTCTAACCTAGCATTATTTAAGAGACTAGTTTTTATTTGACTTTAAACTCTTTTTTAATTTAGTACCTCTTAAATGGTTACATATAGCAACAAAATGATTCTGTAAAAATTTCAAATCGATATTTTAATTCTAACGTGCCGCGCATTGAGCTTTAACCTACTATATGAGTAGGAAAGCTGCAAAACATTTTATTTGGATTTTGGAAAAAATGCAAAAAACATATAGCGCCCGATTAAATAGACTAAATGAGTTGAACCTATTTTAATTCTAAAGTGTTATGACATTCTTGACTTATAACTCAACAGTTGAGAACTTTAAACCAACTGAAATATAGAAAAATAATGGGTTTAATTTTGGAGCGAAAGAGTTTTGTTACGAACTTTCGAAAGAAACGAGTTTTGCTTCAATCCGTATGGGATCATTGAACTTTAGTATATTTTAAAGGTTATATAAATTTATTAAAATTATGCAAACAGTGCTACAAAATGTAAAAATAGTTCTGTACACAGAAAAAATTATTGCCGAATTATTTTCAAACAACCGCTTGTTTAAAAATTTTTTTAATTTCTATAAATATTTTTACTGATTCAATCAATATTTTTGTTTGATTTTTATTTAACCAACAAAAATGTGGACAGCTCTTCAAAAATAAAATAAACGCGTTATTGGTGTCAAGTTTTCATAATTTTGTATGAAATATTTAACGCTCTTTAATGTTGTCGTCTTTTTGCATTTTTTTATTTGATCGTAAGCAACACTTCTTTATGTGAAATATAAGAACAACAACAAAAAACACACACAGTCTATTTTTGGACGCTTTAAAAAAGTGCAACTATAAGAAAAACAATAGCAGACACGACATTATAAGAAACAAAATCCCGTATTCAATTTTTTAAAACTGTTTGGTTAAATACATCAAATACAAAAATAGAATGATGACGAAAAACATATCGAGTCGGTCTGCTGCCGTTTTTGGTTACATTTCTTCTTTAGCAAAGGAAAGGATACAGCAACAGAGAGTGATAAAGAAAAACATTGTGTTGTGTGTATAAATAAGACTTCGTTTAAAAATTATTCCAACAAAAAAATGTGTTTCAAAGCCAGTCGGCGGCTCTGCTTTGCCGTCACCTTCTCATACAGTGCTTACTTGTGTGCGCGTCATTGCTTGTGCAAAAACTTTTTTTTTTTTTTGATTTTGAATTTCAGTAAACTTTTTGTTTGATTCAGTTAAATTATTTGTTTGAAAAAATTAGTGTTTTTTTTCAGTAAACAAAATGCAAATAAATTGTTTGAATATGCAAATTTGTTTGTAGGACCGATTTCAGACAAAAAATTGTTTGATTCTACAAATTTTTTGTTTGAATTGGAAAAATAATTTTTTCTGTGTAGGGGAGAGATAAACTACACCAATTCACATCTTTTTCAAATAACGTTTTTTATACTGTTGGAATTTATAGATGTGTGAATTTCCATTAGTCCTATCTAATGTAGCTTTCGAGATAGAAAAGTTGAAAACAGCACCAAGTCCAATTGGCTTAGACGTAAAGGCATCAAGTGTACTTAGTGTTGTTTACCACAATATTAATAGAGGCAAAGGACAGTCCTTTTTTGTAAATTGTGAAGTGAGGTCTTTTGTTTTTAATATTCATTTTATTTATTAAGTCAAATCATTCTCAGGAAAATTTAATATAGTTTATTAAAACATGCAGATGCGCCTTCAGTTGTTAGTTCTACAATTTATATAACACATTTTGAAGAGAAACGTAATGTAAAAAAATGTTGTTAGCCTTTTATTATTTTTGGGAAATAGCACCCCTTTTGTTGTTGGACTTGGTGCTGTTTGTCTCAAGGCATGGAACAGTACCATAGAAGGTAACGAACCTTTTATGACGTAATTTTTTAAGTATATCAACGACATAAAAAAAATGTTAGGATCATATAAAATATTCGTACAAATGCACATTTTTATAACATAAATATCATTTGCGATTATCAACATGTTTTCGCGGTCTGCTGTAAAGCTTTCAAAATGTGGCTTGATGTAGTTTATCTCCCACCTGCAGAGTTAAAAAAATGTGAATTTTTAGACAACTAAATTTAAATCTTTTTCTTCAGTGTACTCGCCATTGCATTTTTCCGTTCCTAATTCAATATTATTACTGTCCAAGACGAAATTTGAAATTGCAAGTCTTTATTATCTCTCCAATTTTCCCTAAAGTGAGTAGATAAAAGTATTCTCAAGTCATTTTTCGGGTTAACCCCCACATTGATGGGAATTATGTCTGGAACAATGTCATGTATTTTTCCGAGTTCCTTTTCCTTTTATTCTATTATAATTCACCTTGAAGGTTGGAACTTAAAATGTAGTTCACTTAATGCTTTCACCACAGGAGCTACAGCTGATTTCATGTCATATTCATGGACATGGCTACAAAAATATTCGTTAATATGTATACGATAAATAAAAAACAACATCTTAACAAATTTAATTTTTAAATTCCTTAATTCGGCTTTATTTCATTAACGATATCTTGGCGAAATTCAAATAGTGAACCCGCTGGTTTTTGTTACAGAAATTTGAGGTCACATTAAAACATAGAAAAGGACATGCTTCGATACAATCTATATAACTATTCTTATAAATTGTCGAAATAAGGTGTTATCTCAATTTTTTAATTTTTGAAACTCACCTACTCATATGAAAAGTATACTGGTCCTTATTTTCAGACTTCACAATTTCAAAAAGCAGACCCTCTTATGGCCAATTCCACCAATTTATTTAAATATCAATTTATGTTTAAAATTTGTGTTTTTTATGTCAAATAAAAATAAAATTATTAGAAAAATTATATTAAAATATGAATTGATATTTAAAAAGAATTGGAGAAATTGGTCATTAAAATTTTTTATTTTAAAAAATATTAGAAAAATTTTAATGCAAAAAAGTCGAAGTCGGAGTCGCTAGTTTTTGTGGGTACTTCGACTCCGACTCCGACTCCGGCACAAAAACCTCAACTCCGACTCCTCAACTCCGACTCCGACTCCGACTCCACAGCCCTGATTTTTAGTAATAGGTGGTAGTTATTTCGTACGTTACATGGTAAGTAGTGGTCATTACAATTGTCATTTTTCTGAAAACTTCAATAAGTACTTACTAGTAATGACCTCAGCAACTACTTATTACTTCTATTATTTTCACTACTGAACATTTGCTTTATAATAATAAGTTCAATAACTACTTATTAGTTGTGTTGTTTTCAGTACTGAATATTTCCTTACTGGTAACGTACTCAATAACTACTTATTAGGTCTATTAATTAGTGATTTTTTAGCTTCTGGTAAGTATATTGTAAGTACTTACAATTCAACTTACTAGTAGTTAAATAATAACTAGATATTTTTTGACTTCTAGTAAGTGTATTGTAAGTACTGAATTCTGTGGACAACTCGAACAAAAATAAGTAGTTATTCAGCCGAAAAATAAGTAGCGTTTACTTTTCTCCAACATTACTTGCTAAATTACTAGGTAAGTAAAGTTTTTGCTGGGAAACTACCAAAAAACAAATTTTTCGTATTTATTATGTAGTTTGATTTATGTCGGTTAAAATATTTTTTAAAAGTAAGAACCATTAAATTTTAAAGAATATGGTGTTTAATAAATAAAAAAATTTAAAAATTAATGTAAAAATCATTTGTTTTAAAGGAATTGTAAATGATCCGTTTTTTCAATGAATTTTAAGTGGTTTAAATTCGTATGAATTTAACTACATAATATTTTGAGTGTATCAACCAGAAAGGAAGACAGCATTTTCTGCAAGAATCATACCAGCTGAGTCCTCAACCAATGGTGAGTCCGGTGGCAACTCATCGGAAGTTACTCGCTCGTGTGGTATTAGAAAGGATTTTTCAGGTCAGTCGCGATATTAAGTGACCACACAGATTTCCTGAGATCTGTCAATTTTGGAATTTTGCCGAATACTAGGTCATATGATTAATTACACCAGGCGTCTTCTTACACCAAAAGTTCGTACAATGTATGTAAAACTTATGTTCTTAAAAGACCCCTAGTAAAATTTGATGCAGAAAATATTCGTGGAACATTTTAACCATCTAAAGTGCCGTTTAAGTATATTTTTGTGGGGAAGTTAAAAAAAGGAAAAACATTTCCACTTAAAATGAGTGTTAGAGGGTTAATATATTCTAAGAAAACAATCGCCATACAATTCTACTAAAGACTTCTGAAATAGTATTTTAGCTTAGAAGTACATTTAGCATATATTGATATTTTGACTTATACCAAACGCCTTTTAAAAAATTTCAAAAACTTTTACCTTTGGCGGCGATGACCCGAATTTTGTTGCACATCGTTCTCATACACACCCCACAACTATCGACTTGTTGGTCGACAGGTTTTACGTTTCTAATCTATATATATAAAAATGAAAAATGTTTGTATGTTTGTTTGTTTGTTTGTTTGTTTGTTTGTTTGTTTGTTTGTTTGTTTGTTGGCCTATAGACTCCTAAACTACTGAACCGATTTTCCTGAAATTTTTACAGATACATCACGTGAGCCCTAAAAATAAAATAGGCTACTTATTTTTTCGATAGGGGCAGGGGAATTGGTATCCCCCATAGGATGCCAATATTAATTATCGCATATATTAAGATCCGCTGCACGCATTATGCAGAACTTTTGGTAGTAAGATCTTCTGAGACCCAAAATTAAAATAAAATAGCAGCGGGGGAAGTGAAATCCCCCATAGGACGCCAATGTTTTACATCTAAAGAACTTTAATAGTGAGAATGTTCAAACTTTCTTGAAGTCACTCTTATGGTATACAACACTTTTGAAAATACCAATAAAGCGGATAGGCGCAGGGGGGGAAATACCTCCCATAGGATGCATATATTAAATATCGCTCAACTGAAGAATTATTAAAGGGAGAGTCTTCAAAAGTGGTTAAAGCTATTATTATAGTAAACTATAAATTTCAATATACAAATGGGCGGGATAGACGGGGGAGGAGCAGTACCCCTCATATATAGAAATATTAATAAGAGCCACTGCACGCATTTTGTTGAACTTTTGGTAGTAGGATCTTCTGAGCCCCAAAATTAAAACAAAATAGTGGCGGGGGTGGTGGTACCCACCATAGGACGCCAACGTTTAATATCGCATATCTTAAGAACTGTTATAGTGAGAATGTTCAAACTTTGTGGAAGTCACTCTTATGGTATACTTCACTTTTGAAAATAAAAATAAATCGAGTAGGTGCATAGGGGAAACACCTCCCATAGGATGCATATATTAAATATCGCTCAACTTAAGAACTATTAAAGGGAGAGTCTTCAAACATGGTTACAGCTACTACTATGGTAAACTATAAATTTCAATATTAAAATGGGCGGGGTAGACAGAGGAGGAGCAGTACTCCTCATAGATAGCAATATTAATAAGAGCCGCTGCAAGCAATTTGTTGAACTTTTGGTAGTAGGATGTTCTGAGCCCCAAAATTTAAACACAATAGCAGCGGGGGAAGTGTTACCCCCCATAGGACGCCAATGTTTAATATCGGATATCTTAAAAACTATTAAAGTTAGAATGTTCAAACTTTGTAGAAGTCACACTTATGGTATACTACACTTTTGAAAATAAAAATAAAGCGAGAAGGCGCAGGGGGGAAATACCTTCCAAAGGATGCATATATTAAATATCTCTCAACTCAAGAACTATTGAAGGGAGAGTCTTCAAAAGTGGTTAAAGCTACTGTTATGGCAAACTTTAAATTTCAATATAGAAATGGACAGAGGAGGAGCAGTACCCCTCATAGATAGAAATATAATTTATAGTCGCTGCACTCTTTTTATTAAACTTTTTGTAGTATGATCTTCTGAACCCCAAAATTGAAATAAAATAGCAGCGGGGAAATGTTACCCCCATAGGACGCCAATGTTTAATATCACATATCTTAAGAACTGTTATAGTAAGAATGTTCAAACTTAGTAGAAGTCACTCCTATGGTATACTACACTTTTGAAAATAAAAATAAAGCGGGAAGGCGCAGGGGGGAAAACCTTCCATAGGATGCATATATTAAATATCTCTCAACTGAAGAAGTGGTTAAAGCAGTGTAGCGAAGCGCACCGGGTTAAGCTAGTGTAATCTATTTATTTATTATCCAATAACTATATTGCCCCATCAACTGTTCCACAAATTAAACGCTAGCTGGAAAATAATCATCGGCAACATGTAAATTAAGTCATAAAAATACAACTCTGTGTTACAGATGACATAAGTAAAAAAGAAAAAATCTGTTTTCAACAATAGAATTTTGTAAAAAATATTTAATAAACCAATTAAATTTTATTAGTGGTGATATTAAAAAAAAAAAATAATTATAAAAAAAATATTTATGTGCGGTTTTCCCAATATAAGTGATTGAACGTGTAGTAAAATTTATTTAAAACGCACTCAGTTTTTTTTGTGTGCTTTTTAAAAAAATGTTACTACATGTTCAATCATTTGTATTGTAAAAACCGCACACTAGTGTTGGTGTTTAAAACGTAATTTCGTTTTGTATTCCAACAAAATGCTTATGTTCACAACCACAATACAAGTGACTGATTCTGACATTTGTGGTCGCATAATATCTTTGAGTTGGGCACAAACTTGTATGAAAACGATTACCGACGATAATCGTCTGCTTGTATTGTCGATCGAATTGTCGTGAATATTGTAAGTGGGGTGCGAATCAGCTGTTTGTCGTTGAAAATGCAAGCGAGCAATAGTAGCTGACATCGTCTGCCAGGCTGTTAAATAACATAAATTTGCAACTGCTAGTGATGAGTTGAAAATGTTTGATGATTTTGTTAACCGCACTAACAAGACTGTAAACAAAAATACAAACTAGTAAAATTATAAAACTTGAGTTCTACAGGGGCATAATAAGTTTACAAAATATGCATATGTATTTCCAAATTTTAATAAGAAGCTTAAAAAAGTTTTACATACATACCTTCGTGATCTTTTTTTTTTTTAATTTCCTAAGCTAATCCCGCGAAGCTCTATGCTTGTCTGCAGGAAAGAAACCAGAGTCTCTGGCGGGAATCGAACCCGCAACCTCGGCGCTGATAGACTAGCTCGCTACCAGCTAGCCTACCGAGGCACGCAGACTCTCGGAAAATCGCCTACGAAAGCTACTTCTATTTGGGAAATTTCAGTTCAAACTAGGCGTCTTTTAAATAACTTTAAAGCAAGTGGCACCATTGTTTTTTGTGGTGTTTTGGTTTTTGTCGATAAGTTATATATCGGAACACGCCTAAAAGTTATAGCTTGATTCACGTTGTAGTTAAATAGTCATAGACATAAGGCAAGTTAAAGTCATTTTCACAATCAAAATCATAGTGAAAGTCATAACCATACTCATATTTAAAGTTATGGTCAAACCTACAGGTAAAAGCATAGTCAAAGTAACAGTCATATGGCAATTTTCTCAATGTACCGACAAACTGTCTGTTACTTAATGTCAACATTAATTTATTAAGCCGATAAACTGTCCGTTAAAAATTTTCGGTTTCTCAATATACCGACAAAAAACATTGCTTTGAGTTGGCAGCACCTCTCAAAATACATGTAAAAGTTGGGAGTCAGCAAATTGAATTTTTCTGTACGGCAAATAAAAGCAAATGCGACATTGAGAAAACCAAGTTTCAAACCACAGTTTATCGTTGGGAAACAAGATAATCGTATAATCAGAAAACGGCCAATAGTTTAGATCATAGTTTAGTCACAGTAAAAGTCTTATTAAATGTCATAGTTAAAGTTATAATCAAAGTTATAGTCATAGCTATAGTCAAAGACAAAGACAAAGTCATTGTTGAAGTCATATTTAAAGTCCTCTTCAAAATTTTGTAATTGTCATAATTATTATACATGTTGCACAATTCGGCTATAGTCAAAGTCGTCTGTTTAGTTGTGATTGTTGTAGCCACAGTCGTAGTATAACACAAAACAAAAGTCATATTAAAAAATAAGTGAAAGTCGTATTTGCTGCTGCCAGGTACTTTTTTCCTTGTCCCCAAAAAATAAGTCCCAAAAAATCCCCACATTGAAAAACAAAACCTTAAAAATGTAATATTTTTTTTTGTGTTTTTTTCTGACTAAATTTAAAAATTTTTTTTTTTTAAAAATAAGAAATCCCCAAAAATCACCAAATAAAAATGTTTAGTAAGAAAAAAATATTTTATTTTGTTTGCAGCGACTGGTTTCGGCATGTTTTTAAAAATTCTTTTTATGCGATTTCAGTGAATTGCAAGCAGAAGAACAATATGTTGTTTTTGAAGACAAATGAGCCAATCTATAAGAACTTGGAGCTTGTTCAATCAGGTTTAGCCATCCTAGAAATCAACAGTAAAAATATATATATCCGTCATTTATTTAATACTTCGATGCATTCTTTTTCCAAAACTTTATTATATTGTCTTTCATATTTACTTATTTTTGGGGAAGACATATTTGCTTAAAAATTGTCTTAAAAAAATCCAAAATTGTCTGTGTTGGCACTCCATAAATTCTTTTTAAATTCTTTTTTATAATTTTCTTTTTTAAAACTCTCACTCAAGAATAATAACATAAGTTTATTAAGTATGTACCTTTAACACACTCAACTAAAATGGTAATCTTAATTAGGACCCTTTACACCGTATTCGTTGTTGATAAGGTAAAAGTTTTGCTACTTTTTTTTGATATTTTATATACGAAACAAAGAAAAATAAAAAAATCCCCGAATTTTTTTAAATTCCCAATCCCCAAATGACTTTTTTTGTCCTTTTTGCTTGCATGAAATCCCCAAGTCTGTCAAGCCTGCGCTCACTTCTGATCAACTCAAAGGATAACAACAATATTGGTGTCAAATTGTTTCTAGTTATCCTAAGCAGTTTGGGATTGAATGAATATGAATCAAAATGTGGAGCCACCACCCCAAAAAATGTTTAATTTTGATAAAAAACTAACTAACATACGTAGCGGCGAAATGAATATATTGATCCATCCCTCTTTCAGCCGTCTCATATCTTCAGGGCTGGCAACAAAAAATAGTCACTCGGTTCTAAATCCGAAGAATAGGGCAGATAAGGAAGCAATTCGAGAGCTTTATTCTTAGATTTTTGCCAAATCAGTACATGAAATTCACTTTTTCCTGTTTTCTCCTTAAATCACGGGGTAGTTTGTCTATAAATAACTGACTGTCTAACAGAAAATGATCATTGGCCATTAATATTTGATTGTATTTTTCATAACGAGCCCTAACCACGAAAATAACGTAAAAAATTTCAAAGCTTTCTTTATGCAACGCAGCCAGGACCAGGCAACAGTCCGTCGACAGAGAGGTGCCCGCTTAAGAAAGGTGTCTGTTAATGGAGATTACACTGTACCAGTCGTGTGAATAAATATCGTGTATCACAAATTGTTAACGTACCCTTATCCATTTATTAAATGAATATACGAAATTATTTAAAAAACTTTACAAGTAAAGCTTATGACAGTCAATCGCACAAGTTGTCAATAAAGATTTGCTTCAAGCTAAATTGCAGAGGCGGTAGTTAATTCAAAACAAAAATAATATTGAAACAAGAAGCTGGTGAGCTATGATTTGCAAAATAGCAAAAATGACAAGTGTTGAGTGTGAGTGATTGTTTATAATATTAAAGTAATAAAAAATGCAAATAACTTAGAATAGATGCAAATGCAACATGTATCTAAACATTTTTACTCTGTCAACAGGATTTTCGCTGAAGGTAGGAGGTTTTTTTTTGAAGATTTTTTAAAAATATGTATTTATATATTTATTATTGAAGAAGTTTTGCAATTATGACTATAATTGTTTGCTTTTCATATCCTGTTTTTTTAATTCAAAAGTAACTTTGACAGGGAAACTTTTTTAATTAAAAATTCCTAGATGATTAATGGCAATTAAATAAGTTTGTTTTTTTTTATTATCTGCCAAAACATAATTAAACAAAAATCTGCGATAAATTAGAATTTGTTTTTTTATTTTCTTATTTTTAGATAAAACTTTGAGATGTGTTAATTAAAATCTTGAAAAAAATACGTTCATAATTATTATTAACGCCTGAATGTTTGCAAAAAAAAAAGAAAAAAAAAACCGCAGCTTATTGCGATTAAAAAAATTGCTTGATTTGAAAGATAAAATTATTCTTCGAAAAAGAATAAATGTTTATAAATTTAATAGATTAATTTTAAGTTTCTTTGTTTATTTTCAAATATTTATTTGGTTAAAGCTACAAAAATTTTATGCATATTTAAAATCTGTTATGTGACTTGTAACTTTATTCAAGTTTTTCGCAAAACGAGTTTCCAGAATTTCGTGATTCTCGCTTGAATTGTTCTTTAAGCACTAATCCTGTAACCAGTGCACAGCATATTGTAATAAAATTGATCGCATTGTGATAAAGTGTAGTTACACCAGAAGGTAATCGACACGACTCTAGTCATGGGGCAGGATGTTGTGCGGGCAAATACTTTCTTCTTATATTAGTTTATATGAAGGAGATCTGTCATATCATATTATGTTATGCGCAATTTTCAGGATAGTATTTAAATCTATATTAAGTTAAATTTCATAAAAACTTAAATCGTATTTAAATACAGATTGATTTTTTGAGTTTAATTTGAACAGTCTTATTTAATTAAGATAAAAATATGGTAGCACTACTAAATACAAAAAAAAATATCAAAAAAAAGTTTATTTATTTGCAAGGTGGTCTCAAAAAACAGCTGTATGTTATTGCTTTGCCTGTTGTTGTTATATTGTTGTCATATTGAGGCCACCTTGCTAAGTAATTCCAATGGAAACTTAAATTGAATTTAAATGTACCGCATCGGTGAATTAAGTTTTTTTAAGTGTTTAGTAAAGAAGAAAATTTTGTATTTAAAACGATTTAAAACATAAATGTGTTTTAATATCAATACTGAAAATTGGTCATTAAAACTAGAACGGGTCTCCATAGCTTAAGAACTGTCACGTGACAAGTTTGGTGCTAGTTGCCTTTCCCCAAGGGTACTTTCCAACCATTTAGTACTCTTTCTAAGCAAATGTCGATTTAGACTTAATCTTTAAGTAGAAATTTGACTTCAAAGGCAACTTTAGCTAAAACTTGAATTGTGGCAGTTATGTTGACAATGAAAATTTTAAAAGTTAAATTTTATAACAACACAGCAATATTTGACAATCAAGGGTACCACACTTTTAAATAACTCTAAGCAATTTTTTATATGAAGTACTTATACTATAATTAATTAGCAATGTTAATCGTTTATTCTTACGAGTATTTAAAAAAAAAACTATTGAGTTAAAAATTATTTTGAAAAAAATGATTTTGTCAATTCCCAATATAAATAATACACAATTTTACAATTTTATTTAAAAAAAAAATCAATTAAGGTTTTAATTAATTTAATTAATATTTTAATTGAACTTTATTTTGAAAACAATTAAAATATTAATTAAATCAAAAATGTATTTGTAGTTTTTGTTCAATAAATAATATAATTGATTTAATCAGCACATTAATTAAATAAAAATACTTTTCAAGCAATGTTTTTAATTGATAAACAACTAATGGAAATTTTTTCTGTGTTAAAATCATTTCAAAATAATCTTACCTGCAAGGAAAAAAAATTTTTATATATAAAATAATAAAAAAATATATATTTAATATAAAAAACAGTTATTATCATACAGTTGCTTAGATTTGTTAATCAATATAAATAAATTTAAAGCAAACAGCTAAAAACATGAGAATTTAGAGAGTCCAATATTCGTTGTGTTTAACACATTTCACACTTTTTTGTTCATACATTTGATTTCATGATTAAAAATTTTTAAAAATTAATGATTGCAAACTCATCAAAATTAAAATCTGATAAATTATAGTTTTTTCGTCGATACTAAAGAATATTGCAGATTAAAATTAAAAACTATAAATAGAAAGCATTAAAATTCAACCTGAAAGACAAAAAAAATTAACAAAATAAAATAAAAAACAAGTAAGAAAGTATAGTCGGTCAAGCCCGACCATATGATACCCAGCACCACAGTAATTAAAAACACATCATGCTTATGTGTCCATAAAAATATGAATTTATCTATGTTTATAAACTTCATTAAAACCGGTTTGAAAGTTTGTGAGAGGCAGAAATTGCCCCTTACCTCCCCTTATGTGACCATATAGATATGGTTCTATCTATGTTTTAAATTTCATTAAAATCGGTTTGATAGTTTCTGAGAGGAATTAGTTTCCCCCTATCTTCCTTCGTGGTCCTACGATTCAATAGGCTTGGTCATTGTGCCAATAAGAATCTATGTCCCAAATTTTATCAAATTATGTTCATAACTGCGACCTGTCCTTTGCGCACAAGGTTACATGGACAGCCAACCAGCCAGCCAGCCAGCCAGCCAGCCGGACGGACATCGTTAGTTCGACACAGAAAGTGATTCTGAGACGATCGGTATACTTTACCGATCAATATCAATAGGACCAATATTTTAAGGTGTTACACACATCAGCACAAATGCATAATATCCTCTCCACTATTGTGGTGTGGGTATAATGATATAATGGTTTTGACTTTTTATTAAAAATTCTAAAAAAAGAAAATTAAGAAAAGATTTTTAAATTTATAAAATATTACAAGTTTTAGTTAGAAGCTTTCAGACAAAATGTTTAAATATTTTACAGGATTAAGCAGAAATTTTCAAGTTTTGTTTTTAAAAATGTATTTTTTTTTAATTAATTTCGCATTGCTAGCTACTGACGATTTTTTGTCATTTTGACGATTTTTTGAGAAAATACAGTAAAATGACGATTGACGATTTTTTTACTAAAAGTAATAGTGTTATGACGATTTTTTGGCATCAATAAAACACATACAAGAAATATTTACAATTATATTGGGAGCAGGCCGAAACGTAAAAATCAATTTTTCGAAATTCAAAAATTATTGGAAGATAAACAAAAAATTCTTCCCCAATCACCAACCAGGCGGCTTTCATTAGAAGCATTAGTAATTCGAATTCTTCAATTATATGAATGCTATCGCTACTGCAAAAAATATACACTAGAGTGCCGATTTGCGTCAGTCCTATTTGGTCTGCTTTTTAAAAACTGGTCGAATCCGCTTTGCGTTTTTATGATTTCGATTTGCGCCGCTACATACAATTGCATTTTTTCGCTGAAGTCATAATCACATATCGTCAGCTCAGAATTGTTCTATTTGCATGTAAAAAGGAGAATTGCTATTCAATTCTGTTAGGTAAGTTATTCTGAGTATAGTTGTTGTGTAGAAAAATGAGTGCAAAGAGAAAAAAATGCATTTTTTTTGGAACTAAAACTTGGACGTAATAAAAAGTTTCAAGTTGAGTAAAAGACTGTTGATATAGACAGAGTGTAGCACCTTCAACAGTAAAAACAATTTGCGATAGTGAAAGCGCTAAAAATTAATCAATTAAAGATAGGTCGAGTTAATAGCAAATGAGATTTTATTTTTTATTTAATGGTTTTGTGAATATGGATAAATGAAATAAATAAATTTTTTCTATGTTTTTTTTTGAAAATATATTTTTTTAATGTATTTCTTTTCAAATGATAATATGTATATTTTAGCCCACTTGCTGAAATTATTAGAATAAAACTTAACCATATCACTTTCTTTACCATAAATAGAATTTCTTGCTAAAAATTTATATTTTTGAACCAATCAATGCAATAAATTGTCTCTAATTTGTAAATTTAACCCTTATCCTGTGTAAAAAAAAAATTACGTATAAGGTGTAAGTGGGTCAAATTTGCCCAATAGTTTTTTATTATAAAAAGCATTAAATTATGTATCATTTTTACAGTTTTCACATGAAAATATTACATTTGAATGTTGGGGCATATTTAGCATCGGCCCCTCTTTAGAGCGCTCTTCTCAACCACTTTATCTTTCTTCTGCAAACTTCGTACAGTTAACTTGGCTTCTTCTCGGTATTATGGAACGACGTGATATTTCGTCATGGCCAAGGGCATTAACTAATTCTTCTAAAAAAAAGACGACGTCGAAAGTGTTTTTTTTTTTTGTTCCATTCAGCGTCAATGACAGTATAGATAACAAAAGCGTTATATGCGCAAATGTCCAACATGTTGTTAAATAAGGATTGTGGCCACCTATTTGATCGACGCTTGCAAGTATAGTTTCGGACTAATTGATCAAGTGTATCTACGCCGGGCTTCGTTCTGTTGTAAAAATGGATTATTTCGGGTTTTTTGGTATCAGAAACAATTTCAGCGCTATGATGTAATATACTCAATAAAATGACAGAACGATTTTTTTTACAACAACCGCACGCTTTGAAATTGTATTTAGATTAAAAAATATTCATAGTAAAGTAAAATTCTTATTTCTAAAATAACGGTAGTATTTATGTACAAGTAGATACTCACATAAATGTAAAAACTATCATGCAATTTGTATTGGGCAATTTTGACCCACTTACACCTTATACGCAACTTTTTTTTTGGTGACACTCTGTTAGGAGATAGAATTATTTTTGTTTTTGACTTCTATACATTTTCTCGAATGATAAAAAGTCACGAAGTTTCAGAACAATATATTAATAACTTTTCAAAATAAAGCAAAATAAAAGTAGTTTTTTTGGTTTTGATCCACTTACATAGGATAAGGGTTAAATATTTGACGATTTGTTGACGATTTTGTTAAATGTTCGTGACGATTTTGACGAATTTTGATAAAACTTTTGACGATCGGAATCAGATGAGCATGGTGAACGATTTCATCAAGCTTCAGCTCAGTTAGAGCATTGGTATAGTGGAAAAAGATTAAATTCTCTTTTAGCAGACTTTTGCTGGAATTGGATGATAAAGATTGGCATGATATGTAACGGTTATTTTTAAATTTTTAGTATTTGTTGTTAAAAAAACTCATAAGAAGGACAAAGATAGACACCAGATTTGAAACTTTGCGCAGACTTAGGTATATCAATGGCTAAAAATGGTCAAAAATTACGTGAAATTTTGAAAAAAGTCAAAACATTCCGTAAAAGAAAGTTAAGAAGGCAAAAAAAAAAACTAATACAGTCGAATTAAATTTTTTTTCAATAGCGCAGACTTAGCTATATCCATTAAAAATAGATATATACCGATTTCTCAAAAACTGGAGCCAATCTGACACTTCCAAATGTACTTTCGCACTCAGGGTTCTCCCCCCTAATAGTTCGAAGAGGATTCATCGAAGTTCATTTTTTCAACTACCACAGTGTAATTGGAATTTTTAAGGAAATAACATATGGGCAGTTCCAGCGAAAAGTCTACTTTTTGTAACGTAACGCCAGAAATAATTTAAATTGTTTCTCGAAAAATTTAATATGTATAGTTTACTTTTTTATATTTTGGTGTAAAGCGCAACTTGCTCTACATTTAGTAACAAAAGGGATAATGGTTGAACAACATGGTCCTAAAATGCAACCTTATTTGCATTCTGCCGTTACATTAAAAAAAGTAGACTTTTCGCTGAAAATGACCATATGTACATTAAAACGAGCAAAGATTTTTAAATTTTATAGCTTAAAAAATAAATATATATAAGTCAAAAGTTTACTAAATAAGGTTTTATATAAACCGTCTTGCTTAATTCGTAGTCTTATTCATTTTTGTAATGCAAGTCAAAATCCACTTCCGTTTTTTTAACGTCACGCCAGCACATATTTTTGCTTATATCTGCAAATCCTTAGCGTCGATTGCTGTAATTTTTTTTCTGAATATAGTGCTACTTCATTACTTTGTATACATAAAAACCTTTTTCACAAATTTGACTTCTTCATTTAATTTTTTTACATTTTTTGGTACAAATATCACGACACGTCAAAATGGAAATGCCCATATTTAGGCATTCAAAAATAACGGTAGAAATTTCATTACATCCCCGTTTTCCATCACTTTCTCCCCAAAAAAGTCAAAAGCCATTTCTGGTCCGATTTATTTTTAATATTGATAAATGAACATATTACAACGAAAATATACAGACCAATTTGATTAATAGTTGCCTCCTCATTAATTAAAAATTTTTAATTGTAACCAACAATTCAGTCACCAAAAAATAAAAACAAAAAAAATTTGGGGTTACATTAAAATTGATTTCGCTGTGAATTTGTAACTTTGCTTTGTAGAACCAAAATATTTTAATAAATATATATGTATATTGACTTTAATTTAAAAACATTCTCTAAATGAACTCAAATTTGTTTAACTTGGTCTACTTAACACAAAAACTTTGAGTAGTAAAAATTATTAAGGCCTTAATAAAACATGTCTGTGTCATAAGATTGAGTATTGCCTTGATCAACCCTATGATATTATGACATGACTATGACATGACTATGACATGACTATGACATGACTATGACATGACTATGACATGACTATGACATGACTATGACATGACTATGACATGACTATGACATGACTATGACATGTCTATGACATGACTATGACATGACTATGACATGACTATGACATGACTATGACATGACTATGACATGACTATGAAATTACTATGACATGACTATGACATGACTATGACATGACTATGAAATTACTATGACATGACTATGACATGACTATGACATGACTATCTCATGACTATGACATGACTATGACATGACTATGACATGACTATGCCATGACTATGACATGACTATGACATGACTATGACATGACTATGACATGACTATAACATGACTATGCCATGACTATGACATGACTATGAAATGACTATAACATGACTATGACATAACTATGACATGACTATGACATGACTATGACATGACTATGACATGACTATGACATGACTATTCCATGACTATGAAATGACTATGACATGACTATGACATGACTATGACATGACTTTGACATGACTATGACATGACTATGACATGACTATGACATCACTATGACATGACTATGACATGACTATGACATGACTATAACATGACTATGCCATGACTATGACATGACTATGACATGACTATTACATGACTATGACATGACTATGACATGACTATGACATGACTATGACATGACTATGACATGACTATGACATGACTATAACATGACTATGACGTGACTATGACATGACCATGACATGAATATGACATGACTATGACATAAATATGACATGACTATGATATGACTATGACATGACTATGACATGACTATGACAAGACTATGAAAAGTATACTGTATTGAATATTATTAATGCTATGCTATTTAAAAAAAAACAAATATCCCTAAAGAAGCTTTCAATTGTAATAGCGAAATATTGGATAAATAATAAATAAATACAAATTTTCATATTAATGGAATGTGTATTCTAAGTCAAATAACAATTTATAAAGATTTTATACTTTAATAGTCTTATTCAAAAATTAGATAGTGCATAGAAAATATTCCTGGACAAAATTAAAGGAGTACGACTATTTAAGTATGAAAGCTTTATAAATTGTTAAATAAAATATATATAATAAATGTTACTCACCATGAGAAATAAATTCCCAGATAAATAAATATTTTTTATAAAATTGACATTGAGCTTAAAAATTTATTGCGAGCAACTGATTTTAGTTTTGTTTAAAATTTTCTGAAAACTGTTTAAAAAAGCCTGGCTGCTTTTTTAAATGTCTTTTAAATATTTTTAAATGGCCTTGATTCGGTTGTGCTTAATCTAACATTAAATGCTCTTTGTATGGAAAAGCTCTTTAAAAATGTTGAAAAAGCAAGCAAATTTTAGGAAAAAGTAAGCTTCACGCAAAAATAGAAAATCGACTTTATTTAAACAATTCGTTCAGACAATTAAATTATTTACAAATTTTGTCCCTGCAAAAGAATTGATCATATCAATTAACGGATTTGTATATTCGAGTCGTGATACACAAAATTAGTGAAAAAATTAATTACATAAACTAAAAAATACACAACATATGCATAAACATTTAAATTTATGTGTTTTGATTAAAAAAATTAATTGCAAAAAACAAAAAATTAATTGAAAAAATTAATGTACACCAATTAATTATTTAATTCAACAATTTTTGACTAGGATTTTTTCTGTGTATGACTATTGTTTTAACTATTACAACTTTTTTTAGTTCAAAAATTTTTTTACAAAATCTTCTTAAATTACTAATGATTATGTCAACATCTTCAGCTGTTACTGTTTATGACTTTAATTTCAGATTTTAAAAAAAACTTTTTCTATGCCAAAGATAAATTTGTTTAGAGTGAAAATATAAGGTTGTTTTTACAACTTATTGTTGATATTTATTTAAATTTATGTAGACAAGTTTTTAAAATAATAAACAAACTTTTGGCAGTTGTATAAAAAAATGTATAATATTTCCTTATTAACGACTAATAACACAGTACAACAGCCAATCTGGGGGGTGAGAAATTCCAAGTCAGGGTGATGGTACTAGGTCAGTATAGTAAAACCCTCAAAGGGTTTGGCGTTCGTATGTGTCAGTTTTTTTTTATGACATTTTAAATTTTTTCCTTATCTTGATGTTTTTTTGTTTAACATAACTCGAGAACCACTTGTCCGATTTTGCTAAAACAAACTCAAAAAAATTTAGAATTACAATTTCTTTAATCCGTTCATATAACGTTTTTCTTTATAATCAACAGTTTTGCCGGTAAAAATAAATTTGTGGAGAAAAAAAAATATTTTATTTTAATTTTTAATTTTTATTTATTTTAATAAATATTGCCTATTTTTAGGCAAACAAATATTTTTTTCTCTACAAATTTATTTTTACCGGCAAAACTGATTATAAAGAAAAACGTTATATGAACGGATTAAAGAAATTGTAATTCTAAATTTTTTTGAGTTTGTTTTAGCAAAATCGGACAAGTGGTTCTCGAGTTATGTTAAACAAAAAAACATCAAGATAAGGAAAAAATTTAAAATGTCATAAAAAAAAACTGACACATACGAACGCCAAACCCTTTGAGGGTTTTACTATACTGACCTAGTACCATCACCCTGACGTGGAATTTCTCACCCCCCAGACAATAACCCCAAAAATGTTCCATAGTGTAATTAAGGAAACTAACAAACTAATAAAAATATTAAAAACACATATTTTTAAATATTTCTAAGTTGAACTTTTAACCTGATGAGAATTTAAAAATTTTAATAATTAATTTTTTAAACCTATCGTAAAAAGTATCTTATAGTAAATAATGTTATTTGTATATGTTGATGATTTAATAAAACAAGATGTATGACAAGTTAAAACACAAAATGTTAGTTATTAAATGATCTCTTGCATATAAATCGTTATTAGGTGATGTGTTCTATATGGTGGGATGTGCGATTAATCTATTCTTATTTTATCGATTAATATTAATTTTTATTCTTTGGGATTAATATTAATATTGGTTAAGCGAAAATTGAAATGTTTGATAATTTTTTTTATGTGGCCATCTATAACTAAATTAATTAAAAACTGACATATGATCATTAGGTATTTCATATAATATTACGGCAAATTAACAGATTTTGGGAAATTTTACAAAGTTGTATGCTAATGAATATTTATTCCAACCTCAAGGTCATTCGAGAAGAATCTTTAAGTGAGACAAGTAACTTGACACCGAAACACTTCATATTGTTTTCTTACAACTCACAAAACTCTATTCAATTCTGATTTCAAACAATTAATTTTGTCTTCGTAACAAACAGAAAGCTGCATTGCATTTTAAATACATCTCGACACGAAATCCCCATTAAAACTCCATAAACATCTATTGTCTAATTTTCGCCTCAAAAATTCTGGAAAGTCACCTCATAAAAATAAATTACATTCAACACTCTGTTAACCAAAAGTTTGTGAACGACCTTGCTTTATTTAAATAAATACACTTTTTATTTTCATCTTTTATGGTAAAAACAATAATTTCACAGCTTTTTTACACTTTCTTATCCAATCACACTTTTTAACTAATTAAGTATGTGTATAATGACTTAAAAATAAAATATAAATGACAACAACAAAAAAAGACACTTGAATGGCAAAAACTTTTTTTATAGTAAATTTTTAATTAAAAAAAAAATAATAAAAAAAGACTCTCGTGACTTAATTCTAAATGACTAAGAAAAAAACCCATTTAAAACATGTATGAAATAATCGAAACATGTAAAATAGTTAAAGGCGAAATGGATATGGTAGAATACGAGACACTCTATCTTACCATTTTTCCCAATAAGCTTGCTTCGGCCTAAAGACCCAACCAGAATGTGCATATTGAACTTAAGTTTGATGAAAGTGTCGTTTGCTTAAGAAAAGTGAGAAACTGATCGAACATTCCGAACGGAATCAAAGGTTCTTTTATTTTATTTTGGTTTTTTTAAGTTATTTTTATTTTTTCGTTTCGTGAATCTCTCTCTCCTTGATACTTAGCGAAACTACACAGAAAAAATTCTCCAAAAATTTTCACCAATTAAAGCATTAATCAAAAATATAATCAGATTTAATTAAAAATTTAATCAAATGAATTAAACGTTTAATCAAGTAAATTAAACGTTTAATTATTTAATTGATACTATTAATTTGTTTACTGCTGCAAATTTAATTAATTTTTTAATTAATATTACAAATTTTTTAATTGAAATCCATTTTTATTTTTTTCTGTGTAGCTAAAGCTCCACTGTAAACATAACTTCAACTGCTAACCAGCAACACATAAAGATTCGCCGAAGTTTGCAGAAACTAGACATTTTTGAGATGATCTATCTCTCAAGAGAAGATCTTTATTATTGAAGGGTCCTTACGAACAGCAGTCAGGGAATTGAAATGGGTATCCCAAGCACTGTGAAGGACCATTGTATTATCTAACCAGGCCTTAAAATGCCACTACTTTGAAAAATAATAATTAGGATTTGGAAGCAGTTAAAGCCCAAGAATGTAAAAAAAATTGCTGACTAAATCGAGAAATTGCTCTCAAGATGCGATTATGTAGCGAATTATGACAAACAGACACAAACTATTGCCTCTAAGCGGCTTATCTAGAACAAAAATCATGCCTTATAAATGCGCATTGGTAAGTGATTCCGTAAGATTATATCCTTCAGTAAATTGTTTCTAAGCAGTGTTTGAAAATAACCAGAACATTATTAAGCGTTCGGCTCACACACCCATGAACGATATCTATTCGTTTAGTGTTTGTGAAGAGGAACACAACCCTTAATACCGTTAGTAACTATTTTTAAGAAAGTTACGAACATTATATTGTGTTCTTCGTTTAAAAACAAAACAATTGTAGTGATACTGTACATAAACATTATATTTTAATGTTCTATAATGCTTCTTTTTTACATTGATAAAGAAATGAACAAACAAAAAATTTTAGCAACACAAAAAGCTTGTGTGTGTATTGTGTATATGTTTTGTTTGTGTAAAATTATTTTGCTGGCTTTTTGTTTTTTTTCGTATGTGTATTTTTTTTGTTTTTGTAAAAAATGTTTGGTATTTTTTTACCAACCAAAAGGGCGCTATGCACAACAGAAATGAACGACCATTAATAAGCTGAACCGAACACAATGAAGTTTGTGGTTTATAAAAAAAACCGAACAGAATTAAATGTTCTAATTTTTTTATTGAGTTGGATAAGAACAGTAATTATTTTGTGTTCGAAAGAATTTTTAATGATTTTCTACACAGACACTATTAGCGTTTGTGTTTTCAATATATCTTACGAACCGAACACTTGGAAGTAATATTTATGGCCTGTTCGTCGATAACGAATGAAGGCTTTGTTCGCTTAACTTACATGTAAAACAAAAACAATATTTTGTAATTTGTTTTTGTTTTAAATGTAATTTAAGCGAACGAAGTCTTCATTCGTTATCGACGAACAGGCCCATAGTGTTTATTTTCGAACACCAATAGAGACCTGTGGCAAAGAACAGGCGAACCACCAATCCGTAAAGAAATTGCAAAAAGGAGATAGATCTGGGTTGGCCATATCCTAAGAAGACCTCATGATGATATATTTTTTTTTTTTAATTCCCTATGTAAATCCCCGCGAATCTCTACGCTTGTCTGCAGGAAAGAAGCCAGAGTCTCAAGCGGGAATCGAACCCGCAACCCCGGGGCTTATAGACTAGCTCACTACTAGCTAGCCTACCGGGGCAACTGGCAATTGACTGGAATCCTCAAGGCAGCAGGAGAAGATGTAGACCCGATAACACCTGGAGAAGGCTACTAGAATCCGAGATAAGCAAAACAGGAAAAACCTGGTCTGAAATAAGACTAATGGAACAGGACAGATCCGGAGGGATGGATTTCGTTACGGCTTTTTGTTCCAACTTGGAACCATAGGAATCAAAATATATATATTTTCGAACACTGTTTTTAACTAAGCAGTATTTTTTGCTGGATAGCAACACCTGATCTTTAGGTATTGCTGCCACAACAACAACAACACTATCGTCTGGTGTCTAATCATGCGTTGTTTTGAACAAGAGGAGGCAAAGGAAAGGAAAAACATCTAAAATAAATTCAGACTGCCTCAAGCAACTATTGACAAATATTGATCCTTAGTCGGATTCTTAATATCCAAAAAAAAAAAAAAAAAAAAAAATCGTAAACCCACCTCCTAGTAGATCAATTGACTTGGACCACTTTCTAAGTTGGTCCTTCCGTCTGTGTGTCCATGTAAAGATTGTGATCAATATTAAAGAAAATCTCATATTAAAGCCAACAGAAATTAGATAAAAACTAGACAACGAATTCATCTTGCCTCCATACAAATGTTAGGGGTCATAATACTCTATTTCTCACAAATCTTAAAAATATGCAGATATTTTGAATTCCCTCAAATATGTTAATGTTTTTTTTGAAATTTGTAAATGCCAGGTCCATAATGGATAGTAGCACTTTAAGATTTAAATGCACAAATCGGAAGAAAAAAGTTTTCGTATCTAGATAAAAATCGATACGAAATAATATTATGCAAGAAAAAACATTACCACAAAGGTTTGGATTCGTAGGTCCATATTGTGCAGTATCTCCCATGCAAGCCCAAAACCCAAAAACTTACTTTTACCCCCAAAACTCCCACAAATATGTCGACGTCCAGATGTAATTGATAACGCATTGACATCATAAATGGCGCATTAGAACTTGAAATTAAAAAGAATACAATTTAATTTTAATCAAAAAAGTACTTAGGGGGATAGAAAATTGAAAAATAAGAAGAAACAATTAAATAAAAATATTGGCTTAAACGCTTAGTTTTCGAGTTATTGACGTTTTTAGTTTTTATAGAAATATGTGATTTGGCTGAAGTGCAGCTTAAAGGGCTACGAAATCAAATAAAAAAATATGCCACCCGATTCAGAATAAAAAACGAAAAAAGCCAAAATTATTAAAATTAAAGGGGGCTGAGGCCCGTGGGGCTCCCTGGAACCAAAAAACTACGCCGCTCACTAAGTGATATGTGTGGGTACTTAAATTAAAGGTAATTTGCTCACGGTTGCAAATGTGTAATTTGTTTTTGTATTCGTATATTATTTTCCTCTTTAGGTTAATTTAAGTGTTTTTTAGGTGCAGAAAAGTTTTAGTTAGCGAAGCCGGTATTTGTTATACGATAGAGGAGAAAATCCTTGCGCCCGGCCGAAGGCCGGCTATGCTGAGAAGCTTAAGTTTGCGAAGCCAGTGTTTGTTAGAAATTCTTGGCGTCCAGCCGAAGGCCGGCTAAACATGAACTTTATGTTCGCGACATTGGTGTTTGTTATTTTATAAAATTTGTATTATTTAAAAAAATTAGTACACAAAAACTGTAATGTGAGCTTAAGAGTTAAAAATTTTTAAATAAATTCTATATATACAGAACGATCTAGTGAAAACCTTTAAAATGATACCAATATTGGCAACATACCTTTAGAAATGTAGTGGGAAAATTACATGTTTCTGTGAAAACTAAAAACGTCCATAGCTCGAAAACCAAGTGTTTGCGCCAATTTTCTTATTTAATTTTTTCTTCTTATTTTTCAATTTTCTATCACCATACGTACTCTTTTTTTTATTTGGAGCTGCGTCGGTAAACTAGATTTGTTCCAAAAATTGTTTTATCCGAAAAATAAATAGATGACTTTAAAATTTGAAAATGATTTTGGGAATATGAGCAACTCGACTCTTCTCGACGAAGCAAATTTTGGACATCCAATTTTGAGCAAATTTTTCGAGCATTGTTGGCGGTATAAGTAACGAATTACACAAGCAATGTTGGCCACGGCGTCAATCGTTGGTTAAACACTGTACAAATTTGAGGACATAGTCATCTTGCGTGGAGGTGATGTGAACTTTGCAGCAAAATTTGTGTGCTTTTAGTACGTTATACTTTTAGCTGTTGGGCTGTTCCAAAGTCACAGGTCTATGCGAATAAGACACAAACCACAAATTCAACCTGGAAAATTGGACATTTCGTAGGCGTGCAACCCAGCGAAGCCCATCAGCGGACATTTGCACAATGTTAAATCCTACATAAAAAGGCGCCGATAGGCCTTTTAAACAAAAAAATAAAATTTTATGTTTTTCAAAAGATAATGAAGTACCTTTTATTATTAAGAAATTGCAAAAATTTTAAATAGGATCTAAAAACTATAAAATGCACATTGCTGCACATAATAATACGTCACTTTGCATTATAAAAAAAAGTATTGAAAAGAAACAAAAACACAGGCCCACGACTCAGTGTAAGACATATTTATAAAGATTTTATTACAATAACTAGAGAAAAAACCAACAACTACTAATCCAAAAAACCAAAAGAGGGGAAAAATAAATAAAACGTGCTCCAAATTAATAATATTATTAAAAAAAGCCAGCAACGTATTTTGTACCAAAAAAAAAAAAAAAAAAAAAAAATAGTAAAAAAAATTTTAATAAACCAATTTTTTTCTTGGTTACAATGATAAAAACAACTTAAATAGTAGAGTAATTGTTAATAAAAAAGATAAACAAAAAAAAAACACAATGAATTTTATTACTTCTTTTTTCTTTAGTTTTTTCCACAGTCATCTTCTGGTTTTCATAATTTACAAAGATTTATAGACTTTTTTTCGTTAACAAATTAAATGATCAGTCTTGAAAGAACGACTACTTGTTTTATGAATTCGCTTCATATTTCTTTGATTATGAGCTTAAAAAAACTGTAAAAGTAACTTCAAACTGGGGGTAATTAATTTTAATAATAGTAATTAAAATTTGTTTAAAACATTATAAAACAATTTAAATTAAATTATAGAAATATGTGTTTGAAAAAAAAAACAAATAACTTAACTATATTGCAAATGTATAGTAAACGGACGTAAAATGTTTTTAAAAGTCATAAATTTCAAAAGAATTTTAAGACAACGACAACATAAATAAAAAAAAAATTGTTGTTCTTTTTTAATAAAAGGAAATTTATTAATATTAAATTACTTGCAGACATTTAAAATATTTTCTTAACCTTGAATCCGGCTAAAATATAAAAATAAAATAAAAATCATATTTATTTGCTTAACAGTTCCCACGATACATACATGAAGTTTCATTTAATATCTAACTGCAATATCAAGAAATTAAATAAATAAATAAAAAAAATAAGATAAAAAAGATAAATAAAATTTAACTTGAATTAGGTTTTAATTAAATTTGTATTTATTGTTTTCTTTTCTTTTATTTTTCGGGTAAAAAATTACTAAAAAAAAATAAAAGAATTACAGGCTTGAGTTACCAAAACGATACAAAAATGTTCACAGTACATCAAACAAAAGATTTAAGAAACAAACTTGACCAATTTTTGTTTTTGTATTTAATTTGATAAACAAAAAACTACATTAATCAATGTGTATTTATTTCTCAATTGTACCTTAACATGGAACTTTGGAATATATAAAAAAAATTCTTTATATCAGTCGCTATTTAACAGATTTTACCTGATTACAACAACAACAACAAGAAAAAACAACAATAATAAACTCCATTCAAAAGCAAAATATTTGGTTTTAATTATAACAAACAATAAATATTTAATGATCAAAAAAATTACTCAAAAATCCAGGGACGAAATCGTTGCATTCGTAAACGAATGACCTTGATCGAAACTTTACTTTTTAAAATCGGCGTACTCAATATCGAAAAAAGTTCAAAGAAATTTGAGATCATGGCATTCGATATTACGTGTCATCGATCGAAAAGCTTTTCTCGAAATGCCATTTGACGGGTTAAGATCTGTCAGAAACATACTCGCATACTCGCTATTAAGAACACTCTATTTTTTTATTAGATTATTTACACATTTATATGAAATTTTTGAATCCGTCTTTATGGACGCGGCGCGCCGTGCACAGTTTTTCCTCCAACAATTTTAGGCATTAATTTACGCACTTACTTTGGCACATGCCTACCAAATAATTATGTATTTTCAACGATGTGCTGCAAGCTCCCCATGTAAGACCCCATTCTCAAATCACTAAAAAGCAAACAAATCTTATATAGATAAAGATATCTTAATAAAATTCGGCACAAAGAACTTTTACATAAATCTTAACCTCATGACCTAAATTTGATTTTGGTAGGTGCATGATTGCCCATGACTCCCATAAAGGATACACTATCAAAAATTTTTGTTTTAAATACTGTGGTGTAGGGTATCACTTTGGGTATGCACTTTGGGAAGCACCAATTAAAAATTTAAATATACACGTAGAAAAAAAAATATGGTTGGAGGTAACCATATTCTAAGAGCAACATACTATGGTTGGATTTTAACAATGTTTATGTTTGCAGGTTACCACATTATATTTAAATATGACCATAGTATGGTTGAAATCAACAAAAAGTTTCCCGAAATAGTAAAAATTAACCATATTTTGTGCAATATTAACCATAATAATGGTTAAAACTAACCATATTACGTTCAAAAGCCTGGTAAGCTAGTCTTTTATAAATATATTTTCACATTAATATGAATAAATAAATAAACATTTTTATGAATAATACTTCGTTCACAATTGCGGCAATTTTTGCGCAACCACACACATTTTCAATTAATAAAACGTTTACAGATTTAGCTTTAGTTTTACGTATTTATTACTATTTTTTAAAACATTTTTTTTTTTAATTTACAGCCAGGCCCACGATGTCACACGTTAACGTTCGCATAGGAAATTACATTTAAAACAAAAACAAATTTTAGAAATTGTTTTTGTTTTAAATATAATTTTTTATGCGAATGTTAACGTGTGACATTTCTAAAATTTGTTTTTGTTTTAATTGTAATTTTCTATGCGAACGTTTACGTGTGACATCGTGGGCCTGACTGTTAGTCTAATTCTACTTCAGCAATACTTTGTATGAAATTATAAATGACGTTAATAAGAAATTGATTTAGTTTTGAATGAAAGTTTTAACAAAAAATTAAAAAAAAAATAACAATAATTATGTACTTCGGTCTAAGCAAAATTTGCAAACGTTTTCTTAATTGAAAATGTGTGTGGTTGCGAAAAAACGGTTGCGTTGTTGTGAACACCAAGTGAAAATGTTGCTGCTATTGTGAACAAAGTTTTATTCATAAAAATATTAATGTACTTGTTCATATTAATGTAAAACAATATTTATAAAAGATTTATTAATAAATTTTCATACAAAATTCTTTTTTTAAAACTTTGAAAAATTCCAAAAAAAACTGAAAATACTACAAAATACTACTGAAAATACTACAAAAAAACTTTTTAGCAATATGAAATCTAAGATTGAAAAAGAAGAAAAGTCGCATTTAGTGTACAGAATACACTGTAATGGAGACAAAACTGACGCATGCGGAAAAGTATATGTTGGCACGACAAAAAACAAATTAAAAACCAGACTTGCAGCGCATAAGTCAGATGAAAAGGCTACTAATAAACCATTAGAACAGAAAACTGCATTAGCAGCCACATTAGCAGCCCACTGTAACTGGACATAAACCAAATTTTAATAATGTAGACATATTGGTGGGAGAGTACAACTACAAGAAGAGATTTACACTTGAGATGCTGCATATAATTGATCAAGAGACAGAAAAGACATTAAATTTTAAGAAAGACACAGAAAGATGTGCAAAAATTTAAAAACATGCAATAGGCAAACACAAACCAAAGAAAGCTTTATTAGTGAAGTGTTAAATTTGTCCGAGTTTTTTTAAAACTTTTATTGTTTATTTATTTAAATGTAAATATTAAATTTGTTTGTGTAAAATATTTTGTATTTTTAATGTTATTTTTGTTTTGTATTTTTAAAAAAACACCAGATCTCCCTGATGATGGTCAAAGATTTTGACCGAAATATTGGAAAAATATAAAAATAAATAAATAAAAATAAAATTAAAAGTTTTTGAATTTTATTTATTATTTATATAAGACCTCAAGCCAAAATAATAAATCAACAATTCCTAAAAATTTTAACAAACAAGCCCTTCAATAGAGCTGTATGTATCAATATCTATTATTTCCCGAAATATTAAGCCCTTGTTTAAAAAAAAAATTTATTCAAATGTTGGTTGCCATTTGAAGAGCTTCCCAGGAAAAACCTTTTGATTTTTAGTAATAGGTGGTAGTTATTTCATACATTACCAGGTAAGTATTTGTCATTACGATTGCCATTATTCTGAAAACTTCAATAAGTACTTACTAGTAATTACCTCAGCACTAATTATTACTTCTATTATTTTCACAACTGAATATTTGCGTACTAATAATCAGCTCACTTATTACTTTATGGTTGTGTTGTTTTCAGTACTGAATATTTACTTACTGCTAACGTACTCAATAACTACTTATTAGGTCTTTTAACTAGTGATTTTTTGGCTTTTAGTAAGTACTTACAATTCAGCTTAGTCGAAGTTAAGTAATAACTAGATATTTTTTGACTTCTAGTAAGTTTATTGTAAGTACTGAATCCTGTGGACACCTCGAACAAAAATAAGTAGTTATGCAGCCGAAAAATAAGTAGTGTTTATTTTTCTCCAACATTACTTGCTAACTAACCAGGTAAGTAAAGTTTTTGCTGGGTTAAGGCTTTTGAAGAGAACTGGATGTCGAGATCGGTGCTAAATTTGAAATTCAAAAGAAAGATCTAAATGGATGAACTTTTTTTGACTAAAATTTTACCAAAAATTATAAAATCCTCGCATTACTTTAATTTGCTTTAGGTTTAAAAAAAAAAAATAAAATAAACAAGTCAATGCCAAAAAAATATACATCAAAAGGAAGTGAAAATAATTTATTTTTAATTCTAAATTCAAAACTAAAAAACTTGTTTGCACATTAAAATCAACAAAAAGTCTGTTCATTAAAAAAAATTGGAGTTTTAAAATTTATTTAAATCTATAAATCGATTTTTGATGAGACCCACAATATTTATTTTTTGTTTTTTGATTTCCAATAAGAACAACATTTTGAAGCTAAATTCCCACGAAATATTTTATATTTTTATATGCCAAAATACGAAAAATGGTTAAATCATATAAAAAATTTCCATTTTTATTGCTAAAAATTAGAATAAATTTCAGCAAATTCTTATTGCCTAAATTTTGAATATGATATTAAGAAAATATGAAAGCATAAGTAGATGATTTATCAAAATTCAGGTAGGTTTAATTAAAACAAAAGACTTAAGCAGCGAACGTTAAAAAAGAATTATCATTTTTTTTTAAATTTTAAAGACGTATAGTTTCTAGTTTTGGATTTGTATTTTTAATTCTTAGAAAATAGAAAAAAGCATAAACGAAATAAAAACTAATTAACTTCTTAATGATTTAAGACAAATAATGTTATAAATAAGACAAACAAATTTGTTAACAAAGTTTAAGGTAGATAACATTTTTTTTTATTTGGAATTTCATTCTTTTAGTCTGTATTTAATTTTTTTTTCTATTTTTCGTTAACATTTAAATGTTAATATCTACAAAGCTAATGCGTTTCGCCTAAAACAAATCAAAATTTATTGGTTATTTTGCATTGCTTTACACAAATTTTTACATTTATTTATTGCTGCTAATGCGATTTTACATATAACTTAAACAAATTGAGTTGTTACGTTTAAGATCTTAATACAAGTATAAGTTGTTTTACTTAAAATTAAGAAAGAAAAACTTGGCGGAAAAAAATTATGGTTTTTAAATCTTCATTAACACACAAAAGCTTAACAAATAATTAACCCCCAGGCACAATTGTTGTTAAACTAAAAAATATGCAATTAATGATTTGCAGTACATAGAAACCTTAAATTCGGAACTAATTTTAAAACATTGATAAAATCAAATCAAATTAAGCTCTTCAAAAGGGGTTTACCATGGTTGGCTTCTTGTCTCAAAGGCTTTTAAAAAGAGTTTTCTTATATTTTACTGATACATTTGCAAATACAAGCAAAAACTCCCCAAATCTTGTGTAAGAGGTTTTACTTTATTTTAAACCAGCTCCGACTGACGACTGAGTTGATATGCTTATAAAGGGTGTTTTTTTAAGCCCGATAGAACTTGAAATTGTAAAAAATAACACAAAAAATTAAATTGTAATCAAAATTCGAAAGATCAATACGTGACATTAACATTTGAAAATGATTTCGGGCATATGGGCACCGCGGCTGTTCTTGACGAAGCGCATTCTGGACGTCCAATTTTGGGCCACTTTTTCGAGCACTGCTGGCCGTATGTCACGAATAACACGAACAATGCTGGCCTCCAAGGCGTCAATTGTTGCTGGTTTATCAGCATAAACCAGTGACTTCACGTAGCCCCACAGGAAATAATCGAGAGGTGTCAAATCGCACGACCTTGGAGGCCAATTGACAGGTCCATTTCTCGAAATCAACTTATCGCCAAATTTTGATTTCAATAAGTCGATGGTTGCGTTCGCCGTATGGCACGTAGCGCCATCCTGTTGAAACCACATCTCCTCCGGATCAATGTCATCCATATTTTCAAACAAAAAATCATTGATCATGGTGCGGTAACGATCTCCATTGACCGTAACGCGAGCTCCGGCCTCATTTTTGAAGAAATAAGGTCCGATGATGCCACCAGCCTGAAAACCGCACCAAACGGTGCATTTTTCTGGATGTAATGGAGTCTGTAGGGTCTCTTGTGGATTGGTCTCGCTCCATATGCGGCAATTTTGCTTATTAACAAACCCGTTAAGCCAAAAATGCGCCTCATCGCTGAACACAATTTTGCGATAAAACAACGGGTCAGTTGCGCGAATCGACGACTGATTTTCAAAGTAAATTTGGATAATTTCGTAGCGTTGTTCAAGCGTGAGTCTATTCATGATGATTTGTCAGAGTATACTGAAACGATAAAAAAAAATATTTCATCAAAATTTAATTTTTTGTGTTACTTTTTACAATTTAAAGTTCTATCTAGCTTAAAAAAACACCTTTTATCTTTTTATTTTTACAGTTTTTAATTTAATTTTATTTTTGCATGCTATGAAGAATTTAATAGATTTTGTAATGTGTTAAATTTTATTTGGGGAATTCACAAGGTGTCATAAAGTCATAAGGCTTAAAATAATAACATGAAAAAATGCGACTGTTGTGAACAACCCCTCATAATTTAGTGTGCTATTTTGAATTTAAATCAGCTGATTTAGAACAAATATAAAAAATAAATTTTTTACCTAACATCAAGATATTTTTTAATTCTAGTCCATGAATTAATAAATTAAATTAGATCTTATCTGACTATTTTCCATTTTTTAGACGCAAATCACAAAAAAATTTTATTTTATTTGCTTACCAAACATCAGAGTCCTAAGCCGATATAATTTGACGCCGCAAGTGTTTTGTTGCAAACATTGCTAGCTGCAGATTAAATTCGGATATTAGCCGGAAAAATCAACGGCGACGGCTTCAAAAACTAATGCGGCTCGACTCAGCGCAGGTCACTTCTGATTAATTACAACAGCGCAATTAACATAGCAAGCAAAGTTCTATTAATTTAAGACACTTTTTGTTAACAAAGCAACAACAATATTTTTAAACCATTGTAAAATGTTAGAACATTATGACAATATAATGTGATAGCAGACCTTGTGAATGTCCCAATTATGTTTTCTGACGATAAGTTGTTGCAGAAGAAAGAAAATATCGTCAACATTTCAATGTCGCAATTCCTCCTAGTGAAAATATGAAAATTACTCGTTTTTAAAACCACGCTTCTGTAGCTAATGAACATTACCAGGGCTACCGTTAGGAATTTTTGAAAAGTTGCACAAAAGGTCGTTTTATAAAAATAACGTCGCAAAAAAAAGTCGGTTAAGAAAAAAAAAGTCGCACGTCTTTTTTAACGTTTTTTTTTTTTAATAAAAAGCATAGCAAAATGACAAAAACAATTGAAACAAAACAGTCAGTTGCACTTTTCAATTTTTAGAAGCCTAAAAGCTATTTAAAAACACTGCAAATGTTCGCTTTGACTTCATGTCTTGGTTTAGTTAGTTCCCAGTCTTTCGAATGGTATTACCAAATATTACACAGAAAAAATTCTCTAAAATTTTTCACCAATTAAATCATTAATAAAAAATTTAATCAGCTTTAATTAAAAATTTAATCAAGTGAATTAAACTTTTAATCCAGTGAATTAAAAGTTTAATTAATACTATTAACTGGTTTAATTGATACTATTAATTTGTTTACTGGTGCAAATTTAATTAATTTTTAAATTAATATCACAAATTTTTTAATTGAAATCTATTTTTATTTTTTTCTGTTTTTCATTGACTCGGTGGCTAAAATTAAGTTTATAAAATGAGCACTGCAAACCCAATTTTTTTATTTTAAAAAGCTTGTTTGCTAAAACTATTCTTTGAAACTTGGTGAAAAATTTCTTAAAGACATTGCCAAAGGAACACTAACACTTGTCTACAAATTTGGAAAAAAATTGACTGCAGAAACGAAGCATGTTTTTTAACTAATCAGGGTGCTCTGAATTCGAATCTGGAATAAAACTTGGGCTACCACCAGAGGTCCAAGTCGATCGGCTCCAAGCTGAGTTAGCGCCGCCGCCTCTGTTTTTTCTTAGCATAAGCCGCCGCCGAAAAGTCCGGCTAGTTTCGGCTTAGATTTTAAGCCAACTTAACCAGCTAAGCCGAACATTTTATTGGTTAGAAAAAAAATTCCATAAGTTTTCGTTAAAAAACTACAACCCTGGGCTTTGAAAATATGTATATCTCGTTATTTTTGCAACAATTTTACATGTATAATTATAAAGTTATTTATTATAATGACACAAGGAAATATCTTTGAAGTTCGGCAAAAAGATTTAAAGTTAGAAAAATCCATTTCTGATTGAGCTTAAAACAACTTTTTTCCTCATTTGTTTGGTGTCAATGACTTTAATCTAGCCAAACTGCTTTCAATTGTTATCATTTGCTTTTTAGAAAATACGTCAATTAAAAAAGGCAAATCTATAATTTTCAATTCAACAATACGAAAGAAACAATACAGTTTCTGACTTAGACTTTTTTGCCAAACTTCAGAGATAGGTATAAAAAGTTATTTTTCTACACAAGGTGCGAGTAAAATTGTAGAAAATGCATCAGGGTCAGAAAATGAAGAGCTTTCCAATTCAATAATCATTTAAGTTATTTTGGACTTATAGAATTTTTAAAAAAACTTCTTCAATAGAAAAGCTTATGTAGAAAAAAAGAGAAAGGCACATTAATGTCTCAAAGTGCGTAAATTTTTTGGAGATTTTTAAATTGGCAAGAGACAGATGCTTGAAAAATATAAATTCAGCAAGATATGTTTTAAGCAAATAAGTATTATTTATTTTAAGCCCTTCATCGAAGGTAAAAAGGTTTGTTTTTAAATTTAAGAAAACTAATTAATTTCACATCGGCATCAGCCGGCTGAAAGCCGCCGCCGACGAGTTTTCTTCTAGTCGCCGCCGCCGAAAATTAAATATCGGCTTGGACCTCTGCTGGGAGTCTTATGAATAGCGTTTTTGATCGTCGATTAGCGCATTTTTTGATCGTAAAAGATTCTTCACACAGAAGAAACTGTAACAGGAGTGAGAATCTTTCATAACACAGCGAAAGACGCTTACTTTAATCGTTGTGGGAATCATTTGAGATGTGGGTCAATATTATCTGACGAGTCTTTCAAAAAGCATGTATCGTATGAGACTCGTAAAATGTTTGCCGCATAATTGTTAAAAATATGATTTATACAAAGAGTCGCAGAAGGTTCATTCGAAAATGGTTTGAAGAAAGATAAACAGAGAGTCACATTGTGTTTTTGTTCTGTGGAAATAATCAGTTAATTCTTCATGCCCTTACTATTTGTATGAAGCATCTCTAAATAGCGCGGCGGCACGCTTTGCAATTGAAAAATTTGAATTTGACTATTGTTAGTAAATAATGGCAGTTTAGCTATGTTTTGGTCAATTGACCTTTTTTATATCTATTTTTATTTATTATTTTGTAGGTTTTATTAAACAAGAGTGTTAGCACTACTGTCGGTGATACAACGTTGACGCTGTTGTTTAGATATGGCATATAAGCGTAATAGCTAAGCCGAAGAAAACGTATGTTCCGCTCTTGTTAAGGTACGGCTGTTAAACATTCCAAGATTAATTATTAATTAATAATTTTTTGTCAGCTGTGAAAAACAGGGCGATCCAATTTTTTGTTTTGTTCTCGTCATATAAGAAATTACATTATTAGAAATAACTACAATAGGGTATTTTGCGTTTCAAGTTTACACAGAAAAAAATAAAAATTGATTTCAATTAAAAAATTTGTTATATTAATTAAAAAATTAATTAAATTTGCACCAGTATTAAAGTAAATTAATAGTATCAATTAAACCAGTAAATAGTATTAATTAAAAGTTTAATTCACTTGATTAAACGTTTAATTGACTTGGTTAAATTTTTAATTAAAACTGATTTTATTTTTGATTAATGCTTGAATTGGAGAATTTTTTCTGTGTACCGATCGACTCAGAATCACCTTTTTAGTCGCAATTTTATGAAGTTTTGTAGGTATTTTGAATTTTTGAAATTTTGAAAACACATCAATTTTGAATACGGAAAGTTTTATGAAACGTAGATATTTGTTAGAAATGTTGCAGATAAATAATGTTCCATTTGAGAAAAGAAATAATTTTAAAAAAGATACTGAGGGATTAGCTCAGATTTATAGACACTTATTGAATAAAAATAAATAGGTTGATGGAAGGGATAATTATAAATATGTATTTGTCTTTGATTGCTTGTTAAATAAATTTCAGATGGAATAGCTCATTTGGTGAACTTTTATTAAATGAAAATAACTTTTGACGGAAAGGGACATTAAAATAGGTTTTAGGCTTTGAATATCTTTTAAAATTTTGTTTTTCCTTTTTGTTTATTTATTTGTCTTTCTGTTTAAAGTTTGTAGAATAGAATTTTAAATTTCTTATGATAATTTTGTTAATTGAAATTTTAAAATTTATTTTTCCATGTTTTATTTTTCCATTTATTGTCAAATTTAATTTTATTATAAAAATTTCCTGAAGAAAATTTCCAACGGAAATCGAAATATTGAAAATAAAAATTAAATTTTTTTAATTATTTTTTTAAAAAAGTGTCCTTAAGCTTGAATAATTTATTAAGAATAATATTAAATAAAAAAGGTCGAAGAAATAGAATTATAATTTATTAATTAAATTTGGTCCAAACTTATTTGATTGCATCTAAATCATTTTGCTAAATTTTTTTAATCGGTCCATATTTGATTAATGCCCTTATACAAATAATACTCCCGAAAAAAGCATTTCTTCCTTATACATTTTGGTTTTGCCACAAAAATTGGCGATAGTAACTTTAACGATAACTATTTTGTCATAACAAGATGTTGTGCTGGTAGGTCCAAAAAAACCATTCGTCTTATATAAACCCCATCCTAAAATCACTAAAAGCCGAACAATTATTATGTAGATGAGGATATCTAAATCGTATTTGGCACAAAAAACTTTTTATACGAATCGCAACGGTTGCCCATGGGTCTCACATAGGGGACACTCTCGAAAATTGGGGTTTAAATACTCTGGTGTACGGTGTTATAAGGGCGGGCTTGACTTGACTTTCTTACTTGTTTGAGTTACAATAGGGTTGGTCCACATATCGACATGTTAAATATTTCTTAATCTTTTAAGTAACAAATCTCAAATCAAAAAAACATAAATTCGAACTGTAACTCCCATTTTCCCTTTCAGTTTCACTCGTTTTCTAAGTGAATCCTTCACAAGCCACAGGGATACAGTAAAGTATTAAGTGAAGCTATTTTTTATTATTTATTGAATATATTTTTAATTTAATTCATTACAATAGAAGGCCTCAGCCTTTAAATTTAAAATATTTATTAGCATTAAATTTTCTTAGTTACATAATGATTACTTCAGTCTACAAATTGTCTGAATCCAAAATTCTCAACACCAAAAACTCATATCAACTGAATATGTTTTTTTTCGCAAACTTAACTTTTAACCAGCTCCTTTAAAAGGGTATTCAAATTAACAAAAATATTTGTCATTTCAACGAAAATAACAAAAGCAAAAAAATGTTAGTTTCAAGAAATATTGTTTAAGGAACTGCGAAAAGATGCAGCCAAATGTATGAATATTGTAAAACTAAAAAATGTTTTATTTTTTCGGCTTTAGAGGTGAGTAAATCTAAGCAATATTTTGTGTTTTTTTTTAGAGAAGAAGAAAAAAATAATAATAAAACACAAAAAAAAAAGAAGAGACAGATGTGAAAAAATTACATTGTATCTAGTAAGTAAAGAGTTGAATATAAATCTCATATCATCATGAATTAAGAGATGTTTGTTGTCTACCACAAAACAACGACTGGGTTAACAGACTGGATTGACAAAGAGGGGGTAAGCGATTTGATGGCTAAAAGAAGAGATGAGAGCGTGAGGTGATTTTTTTTGAGTGTTTTTTTTTTTAACATACATCCATCATTAATCTCTGCGAAAGATAGATAGTGGAAATATTTAACGATGGCGATTTTGACCAACGATCATCCTCTTGACGTTAAGATCTTGTGGGATATGAGTGCAGTCATAAGCTGGGGGTAAACGCTAAAAAGATTGTAGATAATCAGAGTATAATTTGCCAACATGAGAAGAAAAAACTGGGCTTTCAATAGTGTCCACCCGATCAGGAAGGCCAGTCTAGACCTGCACTTGGACGTCCAGTTCTTGGACGAACTTATCAACTTGTACCCCAATAAAACGCCGATTGTTCACAAGCCGAAGTTGGAAGTTTCAATAAAGACAGGAATAGTAATGAAAACTTAGGATTTTTTTTCTGTTATAAGAAAAATAACAGGGAGGGTCCTTTAAATTTAAATTAAATTACATTTTTTATCTAAGAATCTTATAGATTTGTGCAATAATTTTTAAATGTTGACCCAAAATTAACGTAAGACTTAAATTTACCATCATATCGCTCATTTACTTAAATAGTGTCATGACTCAAAAAACATGATTTTTTAGCAAAGTATGCAGAAGTGTAGGTAATGAGTGTGGAAATGGCAAAAATCGGGCCCGTTTCGTTATTCATTCTGGCACCGATAACTTGGCCAATAACATTGTTTCTTAATTAAAAAAAGAAGACATCAAATGAACTTAATCTAAAGGAAAAACTAAACTTTTTCATTTATTAAAAAAATTACTGTCAAAGAACATTGGGTGACAACTTTTGTGCCACCTTGTATATCCAAAAGGTGTTATTGTTTCAGTCGGATTTGGTGTTGGATGCGTTATTAGGCTCTGCATATTTGGTACCCTTAATCGCGGCAATTCTATGAAAATTTCATAATATCGATATCGGATATATCGTCGATATATCATACGGACCGGGAAAAAGTTCACTCCCTTCTTTCAGTGAATGTAATTAAATTACTAAGTGTAGAAAGGAAACTACTGACATTAACTTCATGTACCTTATTTGAGTACTGCTAAAGATTCGTACAGACGGTGGTCAGATCTAACAATATTACCAGTAAAATGTGCTAAAAATGCCTCACAACCGTGTTAACTGGCAATTTTTGTTTGACAACGTGGCCAAAAAAGCATTGTCAGTCCATTGTAAGTCAACAATATTGTTGGATATCTGACAATCGTGTGAACACTCTTCGTTGCCGTTGGCAGATTATTGTCAAACGTTGAAAGAAAATTTTTTATTGTCAGTTGTGCGAAGTTTATGCATCCGACAATGACATAATTCAGAGACCTTTTTCTATTGGCAACGCTGCAAATACATGCGTATCAGTGATGGAAAGTGGGCTAAAGGATTTTGTACCAACTTCGACGGTACCAATTTTATATTGTCTGGCTCATCTCTTGATATTTATATTTTTTGAAAAAAAAAATTTTTTTATTTAGTACACATTTTTTTAAAAAGATATGTATCAAACAATTTTGACTGCAGCATATTTTCCATCCCTGATATGCATGAGTGAAAAAACACAATTTTTTTAATTTTACAAAATTAAAATTAATTTTAATGAAAATCAATGAGACCTATTTAAAGCAACATAAAGAAGTAAAAATCCTTGCTTTATTGCAATATTTCCACTTTTCCAATTTATAAAAATACACGCAATTTTCATTTTTCTAACAAAGTCTAAAAAGAGATTAGGCAATTCTTGCGATGCAATTATCTGACAACCGTGTAAACTGTCAATTTTTGTTAGCAGATGTATTTATTGTCAGACAGTTGTCTGTCAATGAAGTTGTATGACTTTATTACAATTGTCTGAACTGATAATTTACTTTTCGTGGCAATTTTTCTTTGGCAGTATATTGTCAGCACATTGCCAGACCTAATATAATTGTAAAGTCTAACCACCGTCTGTACGAAGCTTAAGAAACCAGTGTAAAAAGTGTCATCTTAGACAACTTCATATTAAAGTCAGTTCAGCTAAGAATATAAAACTCGCATTTTTTTATTTTAATAACACTGTCTTAATTGATAATCTCAAAATAATTGTTTTGCAGTAGTTCGCTTTCTGCACTTAGCGATTCAATTGGCATCTTAGACTGTGTCATTTCACACTATTACATTATTTAACGGAGTTCTTTTTAGTCTTAGAAATTGAACTGTGCTTTGACGAAATTCACCTTCATTTATGGAAAAGTTTCATTGCATCACAGAAGACTAATCGGTGCAGCAGTAGACCAATACCGCTCGTGAAATCCCTTCTTATGTTTTATAATAACAAAATTTAGTTTTTTCCTTATGTGACTCAACTAACTCCCACTTGCTCACCTCTGGTCTAAAGCAAAACATCAAGCAAAAAAAAAAAAAAACAATAACAACGAAAAAAGTTTGTGTTTTTACTATCAATAAGATTTTTTCAGCTTCTTTTAAGCAAAAAAAAAAAAAAAAAATGTGGATGTTACTGTTGTACGAGTATGTAGTTGTTGTGTCTAGTAGTTGTTTTTTTTTCTTTATACGTTTTTATTTCGGAAATTCCTTATGACGGATTTTATATAAAAGTGGCAAAGGGAGAACTTTAGTGCATCATTCAAACATTTCAACTGAAACACACAACACCAAAGCAGGACGGTTTATAATTTCAATACGAAAAAGTAGAAAAATCTTAATATACGATTTTATGGTTTTTTTTAAGTTAAAATTTAATAAAAGAATTTGAACAAAAAAATTTACAAAAATGGTGAGTGAGGAACAAATTGTGGATTAACAAAAAACAACAGCTTTATGAGAACAAAACATGTAAAGTTTAACCTCATCAGTCACAGTGCTTCGCTCTAATGTTGTAATTCTAACATGACATTTATTTTTTGTGTGTGTAAATTTGCAAAAAAAAAACTTGCACAAATAAATTTAAAAAAAAACAACTTTTAAGTTAAAAACAATCAAATAAACGCATTTAATAATCTATAAAGTAAATATTACAAAATCCCTATGAGATCCAACTTAAGAAAATGTTAACCAACAAAAAAATCTAAAAAAAAAAGCTATAGTCAGTTAGTTAGACCGACAATCTGACAGTCTGCTAAAAAAAAAATAATAATGAGAATTTGTTTAGTTGTTGCTGTAGTTGAAGCTAAAACTGAATTTATTATTACCTGGTGCCCCAACAAGCAACCCATCATCCAAAGTCGTGACAAACTTTTTTTCTTTCAACAAACTGCAACAGTTTTGTTAAGTCTTTTTGTTGTTTAAAAGTGAATTTTTGTGTTTAAATTTTTTTCGGTTCAAAATCGAAATTTTCTTCTTACGGTTGCAATTGTGTAAAGAAGTGATTTAATGATAATTTCAACAATATTTTGTTGTTGCTGTTTTAAAGCAAAAAGGGCTTGTAATTCATGCTGACAAATCTTTTTTTGGATTTTCTGTTTTAAAAATTGCAACTCAAACTGCTGTTGATGATAATGATGATGGCATTATTTGTGTATTTAATGCAGTCATTAGATAATAAATATAGTTATTTTGTATTTGCATTTGTATTAAAAAAAATAAAAAAAAACAAAACAGATAAAAATCTTAATAAAGTTATGAGTGCAATAATTCAAGTGAAATTTATGACTGACCAGAATTCGAAAACGATTAATGGTGACATTTTAAACATTTATTAACCATTTCGAAATAAGACTATAATCAACAAAAAATATCAAGGTCCACTAGAAAAGCAATCGACAAAAAGGATCTATTTCACTATTTAATTTCATTAACAAAGGATTTTCTTTTTTAGATATTTTTTGAAACATGCACTATATTTCAATTTTGTCAAGATTTCTCTAATTGTTGCAATTTTCCGATTTCTTTGCAGAAATTATTTATAACGCTGCTGGCGCTTTTTGCGGCTGTCAGTGTTAATGCTGATGTCTCACATTTAGATACTGATTTACAAGAAGACGGTTATCACTATAAACTGCCTACAGTGCCATTTCCCCAGCCGCCCTCAGGTAATGGCATAGATGATGACTACCAGCCATCAGGACCCCAACCATCGGGCCCAGCACCTGGTTTTGGACAACCTTCTCAACAACCGTCCTCACGAGTACCTCAACAACAACCTGGTAGACCAAGTGCTCCCAGCGGACCACAACCTGCTGGACCTAGTTATATACCACCTGGACAACAACCAGCTGGACCTTCACCAGGTTATGGGCCACCGCAAGGTCAACCTGGGTCCGCTCCAGGTCGTCCAATACCTGGATATCAACCTTCTGGACCCGCTCCAGGACGTCCAGCTCCCGGACCTTCATATCAACCATCAGCTCCTGCTCCCGGACCATCATATCAACCATCAGCTCCTGCTCCCGGACCTTCATATCAACCATCAGCTCCTGCTCCCGGACCATCATATCAACCATCACGTCCAGCTCCCGGACCCTCATATCAACCATCAGGACCAGCTCCAGGACGCCCAGCACCTGGACCCGCTCCAGGAAGACCAGCTCCTGGACCTTCATATCAGCCCTCAGGACCTGCACCAGGAACCGCTCCTGGATATGAACCATCGGGACCTGCACCTGGACCAGCTCCTGGCTATCAACCTTCTGGACCTGCTTCAAGACCCTCATTCCAACCTTCAGGACCTGCTCCAGGAAGACCTGCTCCTGGACCATCCCCTGGCCGTCCAGGACCAGAACCTGAAGGTCAGCCAGATTGCACTCCACAAGGCCCTTTAAGACCAGGAAGTCCTGCTCCACGCCCACAACCAGGTTGCCCAGCACCTGGTCCAAAACCTGGCTTGGAATACTTGCCACCTGATCAGAAGCCTCAAAGACCTGGTGCTCCTCCTAGACCACCTATTAGGGACCAAACTAGACCACAACCACCAGCACCTGGACGCCCCGCTCCTGGACCAACATATCAACCTCGACCCAAGCAAAAACCCGATTGTTCCCAACCTGGTCAACCTGGTTGTCCTGCTCCACAGCCTGACTGTTCACGACCTGGTCAGCCCGGATGCCCAAAACCTGATTGTTCACGACCTGGTCAGCCTGGATGCCCACAACCTGATTGCACACAGCCCGGGCAACCAGGATGCCCCGAACTTGACTGCTCGCTTCCAGGACCACCACAGCCAGGCTGTCCAGCTCCTGGGCCAGGACCAAAACCACAGCCTCCACCAGGAAGACCTCAACAACCACCTGCACCTAGACCTCAACCTCCAGCACCCAGACCACAACCACCTTCATTCAGACCACAACAACCACCTTCACCTAAGCCAGGAGCTCCAGGAAAACCTGGCTTAGAATATTTACCTCCCCAAGGAAACCAAGTTGAATCCGGTAATGGGCAAAGGCCACGTCCAGGCCCTGGGCCCAAGCCTGAAGGACCTCCAGCTGGACCAAGACCTAAATATCCACAACCTGATTGCTCTCAACCAGGCACTCCCGGTTGTCCTCAACCAGATTGTTCAAAGCCAGGTACTCCTGGATGTCCACAACCAGATTGCTCAAGACCAGGAACACCCGGATGTCCACAACCAGATTGCTCACGACCAGGAACACCGGGATGTCCACAACCAGATTGTTCACGACCAGGAACACCGGGATGTCCACAACCAGATTGCTCACGACCAGGAACACCCGGATGTCCACAGCCAGATTGCTCTAGACCAGGAACACCCGGATGTCCACAACCAGATTGCTCTAGACCAGGTACCCCTGGATGTCCACAACCAGATTGCTCTAGACCAGGTACACCAGGATGTCCACAACCAGATTGCTCCAGACCAGGACCTCCACAACCAGGATGCCCCGCTCCAGCACCTTCTCCGAGACCACAACCTCCAGCCCCTGCACCTAGGCCACAACCACCTGCACCCAGACCCCAGCCACCAGCACCACAACCCCAGCCTGGTGCTAGACCTGGCAAACCTGATGGTGAATATTTGCCTCCCCAAGGAAATGAAGTTGGTCCCCCTGCTCCAGCACCACGTCCTGGTCCAGGACCCAGACCACAACCCCAACCTGAACAACCGTCATACCCCGGACCATCACAACCATCATATCCTGCACCCAAACCACAACCTCAACCTTCATATCCCGTAGATGTGCCCGGTACTGGGGACGATTCTGGTTCCTTGGGTCCCGATGGCTATAACTACAATAAGCCCAGCAATCCCTTTAAATACTAGAAATGTTTAATACTCATAATATTAATAAATAATAATTAATTATAGACATAAAAATAAAGTATTACCACATGAATAAAATTGTTTGTTGAAAATAATTGAAATTTTTTAACTTCAGTACCCTGACCCCCTAAAAATAAAAGATATTAAAGACAAAATACCAACAAAAAAAAAAATGTTAAACAAACAAATGTTATTTAAGCAATTTTTTAATAATTTTTCTTGATAAAAATAATAATAATAATAAAAAAACACATAAAAATAACCGGCTAAATTTTATTTCTTGAATTCTTCTACAAAAACATGCAGCCATCAGATGAAGATGATAATGATGACAAACAATTTTCTAACACAACAAAATTCTTGACCTTTTATTTTCAAACACACTAAGCAACACAGATTCTACTATGACAGCTGTCAACTTTTAATGTAATGATTTATAAGGTTTTTATACTCATTTCATAATGGTCATTAACTAACGACCATATAAATTACTAGAATATTTGCTAGTTTATGTGTGTGTTTTCCTTTTATGTGCAAAATAATTAAAAAAAAAAACTTTAATTTCGAGTTTATGATTTAAAAACAAAAAATTATGTTCTAATCTTTATCTGCAGATCTATGAGTGCTTGAAAGCCAACTCTACTGTAAAACAACGTTCAGAATTATTTGCACCAGTACAACATTTAATGGTCATATTTCAAGTAAAAAAATATCAGTAGGTCAGGTGGTATTTAAATTTTTTTATAAAAACTACCACATACTTTACATTATAGAGGAAATAGTTATTATTTTTTTTTTATATGTTTTTAACTAAATTTTCTAAAAGTTAAAAAAAATTAAACTTGACTTTTAAATGAAAATGAATTTTTGTTTTTATTTATTTCCTTTTGGGCATTATATTGAATGTATGATTTTCGTTTATTTTTTTGTCCAATTGTAGTTTTTTTTATCCGAAAAGTTTCTTTAACAATTTGTCAATAAATCAAAAAGTGTCATCTGTTAATTTGTTACCTGTCTAATGTGACATACAGTCAAGGATAAAGGTTTTTTACACCTTGCTTTTCATTAAGGCGTTTTCAATGTGAAATAGGGGCTTAAAAAGGAATATACTACTATTAAAATGTATTAAGTTTAATACACAAAGTTTGAGAGGCATTTGATACTTGTTTGTGATGAAGTATTTTACTCTTGGACTAGTGCGGTGACATGAAAAAACAAATGGTAAGAAATATGCTACTTCTTAAGTCTGAATTTACACGTTTCATCTTTTGATGCTCAACTTCTTTTCAATTCCCTTTTAAAGATGCCAATATAATCACACGCAGCAACGGGTTTCAACTTTTTACGCTTCAAAACAACAATAATTTTAATAACAGCAAATCAAAGAGAAAAAGAAAAGAAAAAAATTACACGCAGCCATCGTTGTGCATATACCAACGAATAAAAACACAAAGCGTACTGACCGAGTACAGGCATCTCCGTACTAACCCCCTTTCTTCTTTCTTCCCTCACCTAAAAACATAGGAGTTGAGCATTAAAAGATGAAACGTGTGAAAGCAGACTAAGCAATATTCTAGTATGAAGCTAAAAACTTAGTTTTTTTGGTTTTAAAATTTGCGGTTGCGGGTTCGATTACCGCTACAGCCTTTGGATTGTTTCAATACAGCGGGCTTAATTAAGGTCTATTCCACTTTCGCTGGTTAAATAATGTCAGACTTTAATTTGTAATTGCAATGAAGCATATAATTTATAAAAACACATTCTAATTTGAGACACCCTCCAATAGTACAGGGTAACTCTACTAAATAGCATTTCATTTAAAAAGCCATTTATTCGAAAAAAAGTGTGAATTTCGGAGTGTATTTGTTTGGGGACTATGTCAAATACTAAAGAACTTTTGCAATTACCAAAAAAGTCATATATAGAATTATTCTTGCGCTCTTCTTTGGTGATCGTATTCGTCAAAAACCCTTTTTTGGTAAAGGACATTTGAATGCGGACTAGGTGATTAATAAGTCGATTTGGCTTATTCTCAATATCAAACAAAATTAACATACATATAACGAACATTGGAGACGAATTATATCATGTGATGTTCTTTCGTACGGCTGCTGTCGTGCCAAAATCCTAATCAGCGTTGCCGTTGTGTCCATAAAGAAGCAAATTTGAGACTTTTTTGAGGCCTTCGTCACTTTTATATCTCTTTTTATACCCACAGCACAATAAAAGAAAAGGAATTATGCGTCACTGCTAATGCTTGTAACAACTTAAATTTGAGTAAGAATCACTTTCTGTGTCAATTATGCCATGTTTGTCCGTCCAGCTGGTTAGCTAGCTGTCCATGTAAAATTGTGCGAACATAACAATTTGATGAAATTCGGTACATAGGATCTAATTTTAACTAGGACAAGGCCGATTCAAAATGGTAGGAATCGGTCCATAATTACACGTAGCCTTAATACAAGCTTCTTTCCGAAATTTTTGTTCCCATGAACAATCTTATTATGTGAGTATTTAAATTAAATTTAGTCTAAACTTATTGGAATGTAATCTAAGTCATCTCACCAAATTTTATTGGAATCGGTACATGTTTGAAAATATGTAGCTCCAATATGAATACTACTCCCGAATATTACTTTCAACAAGTTTCTTATAAATATTGGTATGTATTGACATACAAATTGGCGACACCTTCTACAATGATAGCTACTATATCATAACAAAATGTTTTGCTGCTAGTTATAAAATGAACCATAAGTCCCATATAAGCCCCCATCATAAAACACTTAAAGCCAAAAAAATCTCATTTAGATAAAGATATCTAAAATAGTATTCGGCGCAAAGAACTATGAAATGAATCTTAACCACATAGTAAATTTTTGCTCTGGCAGGTTCCGGATTGCCCATGGGTCATAAATAGGGTACACTCTCGAAAACTTGTTTTAAGTGCTGTGGTGTAGGGCTTGACCAACTATACCTTCTTAATTGTTTTATGGAACCTTTTAAATAATTTTGAATCAGTTTATGCTTCCTTTTGACCATTTTTAAAATCATGTCACGAAACTGTATCAAGAATAACTAAAAACAAGTAAGAAAGTATAGTCGATCAAGCCCGACCCTAATCCACAGTTTTCAAAACAGCTTGCCCGCCAGCCGGGCATCTTTAGATAGACTCAGAATCACATTCTGAGTCGATCGGTAATGCGAATACGCCAAGTGCGTAAAAGTTTTAGTTTGAGGTCAGAAATTTAGAAATAAATATACTCAAATTATGATGGGGTCAGTAAACAAGGGGTCAAAACATCTACTAAAGTTTAACAGAAAAACTGTTTTGAAGGCCGTTGTAAAGCTACTGAACCACTCTCCATCAGTATTCCGCATCGGCTTATAAGAACGCAAGCCTGGGGGCAACTCTCTATTGCGATGCGAAAGAAAATGGTAGCAAATCTAGGGATTGGTACTATTTAATGCCTTTGCGCATTTGTCTTTCGCATCTTTAAATTTTTTTCTATGCGCAAATCTTCACTATTTATTTTATTTAAATTTTCCGCTTTCAAATATTTTTACATATTTTAGCATTTCATTACTGCGCCATCTTTTATTTTTATTGCCAGTATTGCTACGTTTTCAAAAAATTTTGCGAAAGTGATAGAGATAACCAAGTTGGCATTTAGCTTTTGCATCGAAATTGCTTTCGCATCGCAATAGAGAGTAGCCCCCTGGCTTTAACACCATTTGCCAGCTTTCCTTTGCTCTAAAGAATAGCCTTCTGGCAGCCCTGATCGAAAGGACATTGTTTGCCACAAAAGATACCCCAACATTGGGTCTCCTAAGACTGCATAAGCAAGGGCACTTTAAATGAGATATAACTTTTTTATACCTGATATCGCACTTGATCATGTTTAATTAAATATTGCTTTGCTCTAACCATTAAGCCACCCTGGTGTGAAAAACCACACAATGGGAATCATTTTTACACGATAAACAAAAAAACTGTTGAGGTACACTAAAGAAGCTTTTTGACTATGTTAGAAATATCAAATTAGTACTGAAAACACTTTTTTATATTAAAAATTATTTTTTAGTAACAAAATATTTCAGAACTTACGTAAGCTACCCTCGTGTTTGATTTTTCACACATATGAAGTTCCTATGTAATTTGCACTAGAGACACAATTTTCTGGCGGCAAGTGTGAATATTTTTAATATAGTTGCGAACTACACACAATGTATGTTAATAAAGTGAGTGCTTATATAAAATACACACAAGCTTTGTATGGTTTGTTGTTCATAACCAAAGGGATAAGTACATTATTAATGTTGCGTAAATCAGGACTTTGATTACAAACGATTTACGGCGCCACGGCAAAGTAGACAGACATTGCATATGTGTGAAAAGCCACACACGAGGGTAATTAACGTAAGTTTTTTGAGGGTGATTTGAGGGTTAACTGAAAATTAAACATTTTGAGTTAATACCCTCTTTATGAATAAGTATGAAATGTATATCAATAAATAAATAAATAAAAATTGTTCCTAAGCATTAATTTTTTTAATTTTACTGAAAATATTTGCCCATTTCACAAGCTCTGTTGTATGTCTTATCGTTTAAAATAATACTGCTTATGCACTGGGGAATAGACAATTGTTATGCACTTGTGAATAGACAATTTTTTTGCATCGTTACTTTGTCGTTTTGCTAAAGGCCTAAACTGGAAAATATCAATTAAATGTACACTATTTAAGAGACTAACAATTTTCTTTTTAGCAAATAATAAAAAAATATGAAAAATAAAATTAAAAAAGCAAGTTATTTAATTTTAGGTATAATTTTTTACATCAGTCTCAGTTTTTATTTATTTCTTCTTCATGTCTGATAAAATTTGCCATTCACGTTGATTGATACCATGAAATTAAACAAGGTATGGGAGTTTTAATTTGAGTTAAAATAATAATATATAATAAGCAATGTTAATTAAAATAGCGTAAAAATAATTTGAAGTGAATAAAACAATTAGTAGTTATTTAGAAGAATTAGATTTATGGTAGTAGTTATCAGATTCTAAAAAGATTTTTACAAATTCACCAAACAAATTGGAACATTTGAAGGCCTGGCAAAATACAAAAGTTTTCAAAACACATTAAAATCAATCTTATAATGAGACAACACTTGTATGAAATTTTCAACGAATAATATACAATATTGCATAATTAGAAGACTATACAACGAATACGACGATACTACGGGCTAATGAATTGGACAATATTAAACTTAATTCTTTTCTTCTTCCATTATAATGTATGTAAAATTTAAAATGTTTAAGTCATTTTAAAACTAATATTTTCGAGTTCGGACGATGTTTTAGCAAATGAGCAATATGTAAAGGTATTTATGTTCTAACTAGGGAATGGTAAATCGATTTCGATTCCAATCGAAAATCGATTTTGTGGTAAAAAAATCGATTTTTTGCAATCGAATTTACGTATGCGATTTTGTACTGAAATCGATTATTGGGCTTTTAAAATCGATTTTTTATTAATATCAAAATTTTGGCAATTTTTAATTGTAATCTTGATTAAATCGATAAATTATGGGCATGCACAATAAAACTTATTTTTTTTGTGCGTACATACATACGTCTGTAGGTATGCTTATGCAGTTTTCCAAGTTTAAAGTTGTAGTTTTACGTATTTATCTATTAGTACCCTTGGTATACTTCCAACTTTAATATAAGGTTTCTTGTTCTTCAGAAATTAAAGTCATCAATGGACAGTGAAAAAAACAGTACTTATCATATCGTATCGAACCAAACACTGAAAGTCAGTCATGGCCTTCCTGTGGAAATATGCTAATATGCAAACAGACCAGTGTGTGAGCGATATTTAAATCTTGTTATAAACAGAGTGAAAAAACAAAAATTGTGTAATTTATCCTATGAAATACGAAATTACAGGAAAGTATCTCTGTATCTTTCTGACATCAATGATATGCAAACGTTTGTTTTCTAAAACTAACTTAATAGTAAGTTAGCAAAAAAACAGTCGCCACCGAGCAGGAACTATTGTCATAATCCTTTGAAATACTAAACATACATTCAGGTTTGTCACATATATCAATTCCCATCAAAAGTGATTTCGTTTTATGTGAAGCAAGATACAAAATCACTTCTACTTTCGATCGGAATCAATTTATGTCACAGGCCTGATTGACTACACAAGAATACAATTTGAATATACATATATGTGCAATGTACATGCACTTGTTCTTCTAAAGGACATCTCAAAATTTACACATTTTCACTTTTTACAGGAAAATTGTAAAAAGTAGTCATATCTACCCACTGTAAAAATCTCAGTTCAATTTCTCTAGTAGTTTGCCAAAAAAATGCTGGTGTATCCCCCTTTGTGATATAATGTATAAGATTGCAAACTAGTCTTAAACGATTTTGAAATCGGTTTTAAAATCGATTTTGACGTTCGATTAATCGATTTCAAAAACCGTAATAAAAAAAGTCGATCGAAAATCGATTTTGGAATCCATTTACCATTCCCTAGTTCTAACTAGGTACACATCATCATCAACATTCCGTGTAAACACATAAATTGTATGCTGACTCATATTTTAATTTGCTGGCATATGTTGAATTACAAAATTTTTGTTCTTTCAGAAAATAGTGTAGACGCCTAACATATTGAATATGCTGATAGACCATTTGTTGTTATTTTAAGTCATATAAGTGAAAGCATTTGCTGATCCAACATATTGTCTAGCCTCAGCTTCATACACTGAAAGAATTTTTTTCACAGATCCAATGGATTTTGACATTAATCCAATGAAAAGTTACATTAAAATTCAACCTATGTAACCTTCATTGGATTAATGAAGAATTTTACGTTAATGAAATGTTTCATAAAATCGATAAAAATTTTAATTTGTTCAATGACATTAATTCATTAAATCACTGATTAAATTGGTCATTTGTATGACAGTCTTTTAATAGTTTAATGATTGTTATGGTAATATAGTGATGTTTATTTATTTCAGCCATTTTTTGCGTTTTAAGTTGTTGTGAATTTTATTTTTTTTATTCCTGTTTCAAATCATCAAGTTATATTAATTTTATTTCGTTTAAATATTTCTGTTACATCATGTTAGTTCTACGTGTATAAGCTTACCTTTTAGTAAATTGTATTTAATTCATTTTCCAGCCCTGGACGACCTTAATCTTGCTTCTTTCCATTTTGCTGGCTTGTACAACTACGTAAATTTTGTGTATTTAAATTAACAATTAAAAAAAAAAGAATGTGAGAATTGTTTGCTCTTGTTGTTTGTTTTTAAACCTACTACTAACATTAAGCTAAATTCAGTGTTCCGTTATCGTTATGAATTTTTTCATTGATGTTATGAAACATGAAATTTACAATTTTTTTCATATATTTTCATGTCAATCGCTTAAAATGGAATTAAAAATACGTTTTTACAGCAGTTATAGGAAGAAAATATTTTCTAGTTAAAAGTATTTTGAAGTTAGAGAACTTTATCTTGTTTTCATTTATTTAGTCACGTTTTTCATGAAAAATATGAAGTTACACTTTTTTTCATTAACTGTAAAATATTTAAATACATTATTTAATAGTTCATTTTAATCTTAAAAAACCTATTGAAGTAATGTATAACAATTATTTAAATTTTTCTTTTGAAGGAGATATTAAGTTGCCATTAATTTAATGAAAAATTTTAACGAAATTACGAATTTCAATTTCGAAGTGTTAATTAAATTGCTTCTTTATGTTTGTAAAATTTCATTGCCGTAATGAAAATTTCATTGGATTAAAGGAAAAAAATTAATGAAATTGATTCATTAGATTTAGGAAGCATAATTTTTTCAGTGTATGAATTACGAAATATTTTTGCTTGCTTTCATTTTAACTAATTTAGAAGAAAAAATACAATACTTTCGATAATACAAACATGTCTGGAATATTTAATAAACATTTTAAACAAAACTCTGATTGAATTCTGTTGTGTGTGTATTATGTCAACTGTTTAATTAAAAGATACGTTAAACGAAAATAAAATTTAGAAAAACAAAAATATATTTATTATGCTATTCGGTAAATTCATGCTAAAATTTAAATCATTGACGCATAGCAAATTTTATTTTATGTTTCTATTTCATATAAATTTTTCGTTTCTTGACTTTAAGGTTCTGTTAAGAGAATGAGAGAAAAAAACACTAACAACTTACAAGCTATAAAGACGATCATAAAAGTTGAGATATATTTCCTAGTTTGCATAAACCCCCTCACCCATTAAGGAAAACAAACACACAAATTGTTGCAAACAAGTAGATTTTAAAGGTAGTGGTCAGCTTAATACAGAGTAGATTAAGGCCGTTTGACGTGTTACAACATGCCAAAAACTCAAATAAATTTAAAATGTGTAAAAATGTGAAAATAATTTTTTATGCAATGGAAAAAGAATACGTAAAGAAAATTGACAGTCGTAGGCTTTTACCATTTTTTTAAATTTTTCTAAACAATTAGAATTTTCTTTTTATCAGAGTTGTATGTTTTACAAAAGCAATAGAAGAAAATCAGGGATAAGTACTTTAAAATTTGTTGATGAATTTTTACATGTTTTTTTCTAGTAAAAAAATAATACAAAATGATTAAAATCAATATAAATTTTTAAGTGCTTTTTTTAAAATTTTAAATTAATCTCAAGTATTTGTAATAAATAACACAGACGAAGTAAGACAGTATAAGTAGGGTCGCATCAACGTTTCCACCCTTGAAGAAAATAACTAAAACAGCTGTTAAAAACTCTGTCACCGATATCAGAGTTAAAATTAATTAATATTAAAGAAATATTGCATTTTTTAATACCGGCTTAAATGAAGACAATATTGAAAACGCACCTGAAATAAAAATATTTGTTATGCTGAAAGCAATTTAATATTTAATTATTTCGGTCAATAATGAACGAATTGGAATTATTTTTTCAGTGTTGTAAAGCATTAATTTGAGTTTCACAATACTGAAAAAATTATTTTGATTCGTTCAGTATCGACTGAGAAAAAATTGCTTTCGAATCAAGAAATTACTCGATCACGACTGCCAGAATTAGGCCCCAGGTGTTTTTATTCTACAAAGATTTTTCTTTCTACTTGAAGTGTATTTGATTTGATTTTTTGACAGTCGGACCAAAAATTAATGAAATTTTAAGAGCTGAATAGAGTGAAAGGGGCTTTAACAAGATACTAAAACTGGATTCATCCATGCGTTCCGAACAATATTTTTGTCCGGAGAATATTTTTTTTACGGAGTGTTTTGCAGAAAGATTCACACATTTCGGAAAATTTGTTCGGAAAAACGTCATATGGTAGGGTTTACAGATGTAAACAATTATACAAAATGGCTGCACAACTAGCAAACCACTTATTTTGAATTGTTTTCTAAAAGTGTGTTAAAGAAAATGGACGAAAAAAGAAAAGTGTTTTAATTATTTAAATAATATTAATTTTTTTATTTAATTATTCAGCAAAAAAATAATCATTTCAACTTTTGGGTACAAATTGAAAAAAGTGGCAACTCAGTTCATATTATTCTGAACAAAAATTAAACCAATTCAAAAAAAAACCTGCCCAACAAAATAATATCTGCCTCCCTCTCAAAAGTAAGACGTCAAACTTAATATAAAAAAAATTTTTTCCGGACAAAAATATTGTTCGGAAAGCATTGATGAATTGAAAATTAAACACACAACAAAAATCAAATGCCTGTACAAAAGTTTGTGTACAACCGCAATGACAAATGATATGGGGTACTATTTCTCGCACTATTTAAATAGTGTTGAGAGGGTACAAGAATTCCAAGAAATACACTACAGACAGTACTTGTCTCTTTCAAACCCTTTAAAATGTTTGTCTGTACTTCTAATATTTGAAAATTCACCCATACAGTCTACGAGGCTTGTAATGTTTACTTCCAACAAATCGCCAACTATTTTTTTTAATCGCCAAAAAGTCGCCATGTCGCCAAATCAAAAATTAGGTCGCCAACAAGTTTGAATATCGCCACGTTTGGCGAGAAATCGCCACATCTGATAACCCTGGTTATACATAGTAAAGAATTTGAGTTTTGCTTCTACACGTTCACAAACTTACGTTGATTTGACGTCTACACTTCTTTACAGCGACACTACAGCTTGCAAAATTTTCAATGATTTGAGTATGTGTTCAAACGGAATTGTGCAGGGCTCTTCAATAGACATAGAGAATGGTTTTACAAAATTTTTTAAATTAAATGAAAATATGACTTCATGGCTTAAAATATAAATAGACAATTGGTATAAAAAAAACCCTTAAAGATTTTAAGAAAGGAAACCTAAAACTACTAATGACGTTTAACGTTTGTTTCATATTTGATCAATAAAAAAAATTTCTCAATTCATACTAAACTTATAAAAGTTTTTCAATTGTGTTTGAATATCTAATGTCCCCATTGATTTACCCAACCCCTGTATGGTGCGTGCGATGATGTGTTATAATAACGACTATAAGTTTTACCACTTGGAAGCGTTTTGCGCTCTGTTTTTGCACTATAATTTTTTTCTATGAGCTGGTTTTTTTACACTCATAAATTTACATTTGAAAATGTAGAAAAAAAAAAATTTGTATAAAGTGTTTTGCATAAAGCAAACAATACAATACACGCAACGCACTTTTAACACAAAATAGTTAAATTTTTGCCACGGCTGGTTAATTTTTTTTGTAGAACAGTCGTCAGTTGTCTCGTCTTTAAAATTATTTTCGTGTAAATATAAATGAGTACTAGAGTAGACATATGTGTGCAAATAATAAGTATGTATATACAAACTCAAGATACGAATACATATTTACTATTTTGAGTGTTAAGATTGTTTTTTTAATTTTTTTTTGTGTTTTAGTTAAAACAACAAAATACAAAAATTTCAAGTTAAAAACAAACCCTGACCTATAATGAGATGCAAAAAAAAAAAACTAATATAAATAAAAATTATTATTACAATCAAATGAGATGTACTCACGTAAACAGTGGCTTAGTGGTAAGTTATTGAAATTGTTAGAACAGAATCTAAATCCGTAATAATTCCTATGACTAATGTGACGGTATGTGGACCGCTAAAACGTAAAACCTTTTGTTGAATATCTTAAATATTTTCTTGATTCCTTTCCCGGGAAGTTGTGCGCTTGCCTGAAAGTTTGAAATAGTTTTTTTTTCAAAAATTTTTTGACATGTTTTTAAGAAATTTAACCCTAGAATGATAATCTGCGTTAATTTTACGCATGCAGTTATGAAATATTTCATTTATTTTTAATTAGCTTGAATAAGTTGTTGTGCATTTCAGACATTTTGTACGTTAACATATTTAAAATTTTGGTATTTTTATTGAATAATGTAAAAATAAAATCCATATTATTTTGTTCTTAATTAATCAAAAAATACAACAATATATCAGGTAAAAATAATACGTAAATGTAACGTATGATTATCTGAAACGTATGCCATGATATGATTATCTTTTAAAGGTTAAAGTTTTCATCCTGCTCCCAAAATTTCCGAGAACTTTTTTTTAATCTAAAGAGGAACACTCCCACCTTTTATTTAATTGAAGGAACAGCTTGGGGGAAAGTGGGGCTAAATTTGTTTGATATATTCTCCTGAAATTTGTCGGTGCTAGCTCACACTATTGAATTTTTAGCCGTCAAGGCTTTAGCTTTAAAGAAAGAAGGGAAGAATGCCATATCTTTTCCTTCTCTCTCTCCTGCTTAAGTTACTTACTTTTAGTTAAAAGCGGCAAAAATCTCAAAGAGGTTGCCGATAAAAAGAATTTTTGCTTTTAATTATTCAGGCCTATCACACACTCCGACCTAAATGTTTTTAATTCCGTAGTTGTAATTTGATCGAATTTTATTAAGGTTTTTATATCAAATTTAATGTTTTTGGAGCCCGAAATGACTTCCAATTTTAATCGGAATAGATTTCTGTGACAGGCCATACTATTAAAATTTGTTATATTAAAATATGCTTAATATCATTAATTAATTTTAGACAGATTTTAAATATTTTTATTCATTTTTTTTCAATTGTTTGGTTACACATTCTTAATAACACATTCACTCGTCTAGACAATTTTGATATTGTATTTTTTTAAATTTTTGCCAAAATTTGTTGAAATTTGTTTTGTTAAAAAAACATAAAGACGGAGATTTTTTTAATTAAGCTTACAAATTAAATATTCAGAAACAATCACTTTGTTAAAACTTTGATAGATAACACTGCTTTACAAATTTTTAATTTGGAAAAATACCAAGAACGCCACATGCCTAGATAAGTTAATTGGGACCTCCTGAACCCTTGTGGAGCCCAGCCGAAAAAACCGATCGAAATAAATAGCATATCGTTGCTGCAAATATCTATTTGATAAGAAGTGGCTGAGTTATAGCACCTCAAAGTACAAAATTTGCCTATTTTTTACGTTTTTTTAAAAATTTTTCATTTTTATTTCGTTTGTCTGGGTTCACACTATGCAATTTTTCTTTCAGAAAGTCTGAGTTTATGAGTGAGAGAGGAGAGAAGAAAAGCATGTTCTCTTCCCCTCTCACCAATAAACTCAGACTTTCTGAAAGAAAACTTTCATAGTGTGATCCCAGACTTTTTTTTTCTACGTTATAGTAAACATCTGGAATGTTTTATTTTTTTAACAAATAGTTTATTTAATTACCAACATTTAAAGCGTAATTTGAAAAAAATCGGATGAAAAATAAAGTTTTCATTAAGGATTTTGAGGAACTACAATAAATTCATCTTTATTGCTCACACACTATATTCGGCGTAAATTCAAAAAATTTTAAATAAAATGACGAGAGTCTTGAACATTTGCGTTTTTTTTCGGATGGATCTTCGCGAATGAGGAACCAACAATAGTCCGCAATCATTTGTTCATCCCACCTGCCTTTGTAACGTCTCTCGATTTTTTCCATTCCAAATGACTGAATAAGAAGTGTAATTTAGGTGTCATATTGAAACCTAAAAGATAAAAAGAATAAATTTTCATATGATAACGGCGAAATGATAATGAGGTGCTATAACTCAGCCACTTCTTATCAAATAGAAATTTGCAGCATATCGCCTGAAAAGGCATTTAATTAACTTTCCAACGATATGCTATTTATTTCGATCGGGCTTTTCGGTTGGGCTCCACAAGGGTTTAGGTGGGACCATACACCGAAAAACACAAAAGTACCGTTATCTAAAAAACGGTACTTAGAAAAAAAATTAAAGCGTTTTTCGTGTTCAGGAGGTCCTAATTAACTAATCTAGGCATGTGGCGTTCTTGGTATTTTTTGGCTGTAAACCAGTGTAATTTAAAAAGCCTTGAGTTAATATTGTCAGACAACTTCTCTCTCTTTGCACAAACAGTAAGTCTGTGTTTAGCCGTCTATTGTCTTAAGGGCCAAATCGTCTCGTCAAATGCTTGTCCAGCAGGCGAATTCACTCGTGTACGTGTGCTTCGTGCGACGTAATCTTCGCCGTCATATCAAAACTTTTGGATTTTCCATCCAGCATTGTCGGTGTCACAAATGCAAACACAGTTTTACTTATACTTAAACAATACTTGATGAGTATTTTGATAAGTGTATTTGGGTCTTTATTGACACGATTATACCTTTTTCTTCTTTAAACTTTCATTGGCGTTCAAACAAGTCATGTCTTGTTGACGCCAAGTTTTTTTTTTGTATAGTCTTTTAATACGAATAAGATAGCAAAAAAAAAAAAAAAACCGAATGAGAAAGCAAAACTTACTAACAGTACATGAAATTGTGTACTCGTTTCTTTTCCTCTCGTCTCTCTCGCCTATAAGCTAGCTATCATAAAACATGAGCCGTCTTAACAAAGACTAAGCAACTTTCTTAATTATAACGGCTGCTATTTTGCTTTTCATATTAAAACGACGAACTTACACCGCGATTTTTTACTGAAAACTTCGTCGTATTGGACGAAACGCTTCGTTCGTTCCAGTTGTGCTCATAGCGTTAAAAGGACGATTTCGTAATTGAGTCTAACAAAATTACTTTAGCATTTTCTGTTGCCCATATAGCGCAAGGTGGTTCATTGACGAAGCTTTTTTATTGACATTATCAGATTATCAGTCACGTTCTGGAAATCGAATTCGAATAAAATTAAAATCGAACAAATTTTCAAAACGATCCTATTTTAAAGGTTCATAAATATATTCCATTTTAAATACGTCATACTTTGAATACCACTCAAAAATCATGGAAAACTATGGTCGTTAAAAAAAAATTAACTGATAATTTCCTTCGATTTCAATTCTACTCGATTTCGATTACAAGAATCATGATTTTGTTTTTAAAATTGAATTCAATTATTTTACTTTGTTTTACCAATTCAATAGTTCCGCTCTATTTGAAATTGTTCTCGGTGTCGTTGCAACAGTCTGAAAAAATAGACAATTAAAACTCCTTTCTTTCTTTTAGTTCACCCTGTAGTAGTAGCAAATTATCACTGTTTTAAAAATTTATGTCTCGTATTAAAAATTCATAACTGAAATATTTCCATTTAAACTTATGTTTTATGAGAAAAAAAAAACACACACACGTGCTTGTTTGTGATAAAAAAATTCAATATTTAAAAATTCCATTTTGTAATAAATTTTATATATTCGTTTTAAATACGAAATATTTTTTTGTAGTCAATGTTTAAAATGTGAACAGTGTGTAAAGTTAAAGTTTTAGCAACAAACCTATTAAAGTTTTACGGTAGTTTTACAATCATTACAACATTCAGTCAAGACAATAAGTTTTCATATAAGGGACATGTCCAATGGCGGTTTAGATTGTGTCATATACTATCTTCGATATTTTTCTTTGTGACTACACAAACGAGGGTTCAGAGATGCCAACTCTTAGACATTATAATTATGAAACATTTCAATGTTTTTTTAATTTACAGGTTTTTGAAATTTTAAAGCAGTATTGACAACTTGATTTTACTACAAAAAAAGTACAAATTTTAATGAATCAAGTACCGAAAGATTGATTCAAGTACGAACTGTTTAAGTGCGAAATACTAAACTAATCCATATTTAATCGCGAATTAGTACTTGAATAGTCCGAAAATGAAATTAGATTGATTGACTTACCCCAGAGACCGAGAGACAGAACGAGAATATTATTATGATTGATTTACTTACCTGTACTCATGTTCTGTAACTTTAGTGAGAACTTCTCGCATCGAAAAGATGTGAAACAAAATATTCCGTCGTTTCTCGAAAAGTGAGAAAAAAACTGTGTCTGTAACTCACGTCGAAAACTATCAAAAGAGATTGCGTCGTTACGTTATAAATGTCATAATATTCTACTCGAAGCCGATGTGACATTGCAGACGTCGAGAACGCCAGTTACACGTATCGTTGACGGCGACCAAAATTATCAAAATTGAAAATTTTTCAACGACGGCAGCGAAAATACAACCGTCGCACACTATTTTGAGAAGGCGGCCAAAATTATTTTTTTTTTTGTTCTCCGATTTTAAAATTTTTTTATTCATGTGAAAGTAAATACTAGTGAACCTCGGGAGCCAAAAAATTAAAGCCCTATTTCAACTATTTCATTGAGAACAGGGTGGTCCGAAATGGACTTTCTCAATATTTGGTTATAGTTTTGAATTTCTGAGTCAATTTTTGAAGTTGAAATGCTCATAACTTTTTTGTTTTTTAAGATTTTTTGACAGAATAAGTTTTGTGTATTAGTTTATTTTATTAGCTATACGTGGTTTAAAGCATTAAACTCTGCGACCTATAGAACTATTTTTTTTTTTTTTTTTTTTTTAATGTCAAAATTTCCCGGAAATTTCCTACTTTATAGAGCATAAGTCCTGAGCGTCAAAATGCGTCAAAAAAAAACCTATACTCTCTTGTAGTCCAGAATCTAACCTACATTTCTATACCCCATTGTACGCACATCTGGATACGGCCTTGCGAACTACAGCAATTTCTGTGACCCAAGGTAAGATATTCGGTTCAAAAAATAAGTCCTGCAAGGAAACATTACTGAAATTAAAGAAGGTGAATCTTAAAGAATTTTCGACAAAGGAAACTGGAAAAGTGGGTCGGCCCGCAAAACAAATTGACAATTGCAATGAAGAAATTTCTCATAGTATGATAAAGGATTCATTTCTGCATCAAATTCAACCAACGCAAAATAAGAAAACAAAAATTGCAATAATTGAAAAAATAGTGGAAGCGAGCCCTAAACGCACAAAGAGGATTTTAAAAAGTATGCCTACACCAACTGAAGAAATAAAATTTACTCCAGAAGAAGCATTTGCACTATTTTTGGATTTAAAACGGACAAAAAATCAGTATACAGAACAGCGAAAGCGAACCAATCAAATAAAATAAAATACACATACATCTCAAACCAAAAATAAAAGTTGAATTACCTTAAATGTTATCGATAGCCAAGAATGCTATTTGGGCATTTTTCAAAATATTCCTTTTCAGTTGTATCCTTATAACAACACGTCTTTCCCAAAAACGCCAACCTTTGACCCCTGTGAATATTGGGACTAAAAAATTTACAGGGGCCAAATATTGGCATTTTCTGACAGGATCTAAGTTCGACAATAAAAAATAAGTATCAGTTGTAAAATACAAGAGAAATAATGATAAATTATAAAAAAATCATATTTGAAATATTCAACTTTTACACCGAAACTCAACAAAAAAATGAAAATGCATTTTGAACTCCCCATAACTTTTGCTCCTATCAGTCGAATTTTACGTTTTATAGCGCAAATTAAAGCCTAACATCGCATCTATCGAGCAAAAAAAATCGCATAAAAAAATACCGATCCAGTCAAAAGTTATGGAATTTTGACCGCCTTCTCGTAAAATTTCCCACTGTGCGTCGGCTATACCAAATAATGTAAAGTGCGACTTTAACGTTTGTTGTTTGCAAATGAGCCTTGAAAACATTCGTATATCTTATAAATATGATTAAACAATGAAAAAATGTGCCAAGAACAAAATATTATTATTATTATTCTTTGCATTTTTAATTGTTTTTAAGTATTAAAATTTTTTCTCGCCTCATTTTTATTCGGGAGTTTATTTGGCAGTTTAAAGCGGGAACCTTTCTCACCAAAATGTTACAGACACATTTTCTGTTAATTGGCGAGTAATTTCCTAACGTGGCAGCTCGAACTCGCCAAAAAACTTACAGACAAAGTTTAGTGAGAAAAACAGCTGTTTGTTTCAATATATGGCATTTTTGTTTCATTTCACACATTTCAATCGAAAAGTTTCTCGACACGAGAGTTACCGAACATGGGCGTCGTTTTACACATTGCAGAATTGAATTTATTTTTTATAATTATAAAACACCAGCATCATGCCCGACATAATTTCTACTTTAAAGTTTTTATGTATTTAACTAAAAGGGAACTTTTGCTTTTTTATTTTACTTTTTTAACATGAAAATAATGAATGTTTTTTCTTCTGTTTTTTCTTATTGTTTCTACACAAAACAAGCAAATCGTGTTTCACCTACTTGTGTGGTGGTGTTGTAGTTTGTACAACAAACTTCACTTTTACATTTGCTGGGAAATTATTTTTGTTACTTTTTTTCTACTTCGATTGGGGTATCCCTATATGAGCTTTTGCGAAAGTCTGATGTTTGTTACTAAAGCCCAAGGATATGACACATATCGATCTTGCGTTATGAGTTAGTTCACAGTATCAATCTTGTCGGGCCCAGAAGATGTGTTAGAATTAGCGTGAGTATCTGCCGTGTCGGCATAAATCCACGGTGTTCTATTTGTGAGTGCAACCAACCCACATATTTGGAAATTTGAGTGGGTGATCGATATACAGATCCATCCAGAGCCATACACTTCCCCATTGCTTATAGAGGCTAGTGCTTCTAAGCAATGAAGAGTTCCACTTCTGAAAGCAAAGCAGTGTTTGTTCATTTGCAACATCACCTAAGGAGATCCGCCAGACGGCTGAACAATTGGTGAAAAATATGCTCTGAATGCTGATTTTTAAAGATTTATATTTCAGCGTTACATAAACCACAGCCACCACGTGATCCCAATAACCATTCGACGAGTGAGGTCAAGGGTCCCCATGGTGCAAGATAAGGAGCTTTGATTCGCCTTGATGAACCTCTTAGAGAAAAGAAGTACCTGCCAATTTTGCCTCTGCCGATTAACGGCTATTGACTCAACCTGTTTCGCCGATGAATCTAACACCAAAAGGAGAAAAATCCTTACGATGTATCCCTTTATATCCCTGGAAGGAAAATAACTGATTTAGGTCGACGTTTAAAACTCTCTTCCCTGAGCGAACTGCAGCGTTAACTAAATTTATTATACCAGCGGTTCACAGAGCTCAATAATGAAGCTTACTTATTTTAAGTTAATTCACTGCCGTCCACGTCGAATGTTATAAAAAATCTTCACACAAAAATGTACACGAGGTTATTTAATTTTTCACTTAGACAAAATTTTCAAGTCACTGTAAACCTGCGACAGAAAATTCAGGGCGCCGTGTTTATTTTTTTATTTCGTACGTGTGCGCACACCTTGTAGATAATTGAACAGCATTAACAACAACATTTTTGGAATTCATACAATGCATACAAACGCAAAATGTAATAGTATAGGCTGCCAATCGCTGCTATGAACTGTAGAAAGAAGAGTTTATGCACTAATTTCTTCCCTATGCTGTAAAAAAAACAAGTTGTGCTCAAACCACAAGCCTTTCTAAAAAGTGTATGGTTAAAACAGCCCAAGTTTCAATTATAAACGTCAGATGGCACCAGGGCGGTGGAGTCGGAGTTGAAGAGTCGGAGTTGAGGTTTTTGTACCGGAGTCGGAGTCGGAGTCGAAGTACCCACAAAAACTAGCGACTCCGACTCCGACTTTTTTGCATAAAAATTTTTCTAATATTTTTCAAAATAAAAAATTTTAATGACCAATTTCTTCAATTCTTTTTAAATATCAATTCATATTTAAATATAATTTTTCTAATAATTTTATTTTTAGTTGACATAAAAAAACAAATTTTAAACGTAAATTGATATTTAAATAAATTAGTGGAATTGGCCATAAGAGGGTCTGCTTTTTGAAATTGTGAAGTCAGAAAATAAGGACCAGTATACTTTTCATATGAGTAGGTGAGTTTCAAAAATTAAAAAATTGAGATAACATCTTATTTTGACAATTTATAAGAATAGTTATATAGATTGTATCGAAGCATGTCCTTTGCTATGTTTTAATGTGACCTCAAATTTCTGTAACAAAAAGCAGCGGGCTCACTATTTGAATTTCGCCAAGATATCGTTAATGAAATAAGGAATTTAAAAATTAAATAAGTAAAGATGTTGTTTTTTATTTATCGTATATTAACAAATATTTTTGTAGCCATGTTCATGAATATGACTTGAAATCAGCTGTAGCTCCTGTGGTAAAAGCATTAAGTGAACTACATTTTAAGTTACAACCTTCAAGGTGAATTATAATAGAATAAAAGGAAAAGGAACTCGGAAAAATACATGACATTGTTCCAGATATAATTCCCATCAATGTGGGGGTTAACCCGAAAAATGATCTGAAAATACTTTTATCCACTCACTTTGGGGAAAATTGGAGAGATAATAAAGACTTGCAATTTCGGTCTTGGACAATAATAATATTGATTATGGGCCGGAAAAAAGCAATGGCGAGTACACTGAAGAGAAAGATTTAAATTTAGTTGTTTAAAAATTCACATTTATTTTAACTTTACAGGTGGGAGATAAACTACATCAAGCCACATTTTGAAAGCTTTACAGCAGACCGCGAAAACATGTTGATAATCGCAAATGATGTTTATGTTATAAAAATGTGCATTTGTACGAATATTTTATATGATTCTAACATATTTTTTTTATGTCGATGATATACTTAAAAAATTACGTCATAAAAGGTTCGTTACCTTCTATGGTACTGTTCCATGCCTTGAGACAAACAGCACCAAGTCCAACAACAAAAGGGGTGCTATTTCCCAAAAATAATAGAAGGCTAACAACATTTTTTACGTTAGTTTCTCTTCAAAATGTGTTATATAAATTGTAGAACTAACAACTGAAGGCGCATCTGCATGTTTTAATAAACTATATAAAATTTTCCTGAGAATGATTTGACTTAATAAATAAAACAAGACCAAAATGGCAGTGTCTGAATTTATGTATGTATATTAAAAACAAAAGACCTCACTTCACAATTTAGAAAAAGGACTGTCCTTTGCCTCTATTAATATTGTGGTAAACAACACTAAGTACACTTGATGCCTTAACGTCTAAGCCAATTGGACTTGGTGTTGTTTTCAACTTTTCTATCTCGAAAGCTACATTAGATAGGACTTATAGAAATTCACACATCTATAAATTCCAACAGTATAAAAAACGTTTTTTGAAAAAGATGTGAATTGGTGTAGTTTATCTCTCCCCTACAGAACTATGTTTACATTTTTTAGCACTGTTTGCATAATTTAAATAAATTTATATAACCTTTAAAATATACTAAAGTTTAATGATCCCATACGGATTGAAACAAAACTCGTTTCTTTCGAAAGTTCGTTACAAAACTCGTTCGTTCTAAAATTAAATCCATTATTTTTCTATATTTCAGTTTGTTTAAATTTCTCAACTGTTGAGTTATAAGTCAAGAATGCCATAACACTTTAGAATTAAAAAAGTTCAACTCATTTGGTCTATTTAATCGGGCGCTATATGTTTTTTGCATTTTTTCCAAAATCCAAATAAAATATTTTGCAGCTTTCCTACTTATATGTTAGTAACTAGTAGGTTAAAGCTCAATGCGCGGCACGTTAGAATTAAAATATCGATTTGAATTTTTTACAGAATCATTTTCTTGCTATATTTAACCATTTAACAGGTACTAAATTAAAAAAGAGTTTAAAGTCAAATAAAAACTTGTTTCTTAAATAATGCTAGGTTAGAGTAGGAGTCGGAGTCGGAGTTGGAGTCGGAGTCGTACTTAAAAAATTTCAGCAAAAGGAGTCGGAGTCGGAGTAATAACTATTTCTTAACGACTCCACAGCCCTGGATGGCACCAGGAAACTATCACTGTTGCCAAAGCTCAGAACCTCGTTAGCTGACTATGATTGAGAAATGTTACACTTGTTATTACCAAATTAATGTCAAAATTTTGTATTAGCCTTTATTATTTAAAAAAAATACCTCCGAACAAATCACACATTAGAACTTTAATAAACAACTGTCAATCTTTATTGCTTTACTAATAAGTTTAATTATCTGCAGGTTTTAAATCTCTGCAAAATTTATATTAAACTAATGAATAGATTACATAAAATCCATATGCTAATTGCAGTTCATCTTAAAGTTTAGAAATAGTCAGAATTGAATTAGTTTGATACATACAACACTAATTAACATTTAGATATTTTTAACGTGTGAATTTACAAAATTTTGACAGAGCTGCACGTTTTTGTTAAAAAAAAAGATTTCAGTTCGTTACTCTACAAGCACATGAAGATAGAATTACTCAATTTGTAAATAATGATTGTATAGTTGAGAAAACAAAAAATATTTTCCTTAAATTTTAATTTTTTTATTACATTTCAACAATAAGACTGTAATGCTTATTTTTTTATCTAAAAAATATTATAAAACATGTGTTTTTTAATGATACAAAATAAAGTTTTTTATGATTAAAAAAGGTATTAATTTTTTTATTTTTTTATTTTTTTGTAAGCCCATAATGTACCTAACCTACCAAGTCACAATTTTGAAAAAAAAAATTGTAAAAAATATTCATATTTATCATTTTACATATGTAAACTCAATTGCCACTGTAACTTCCGGTGTGTTTCAATGTGATATTTTAACTGAAAACGATCCGAAAGCTTCCGGTCTCTGGTTTTTAACTATCTATATTTATATTTAATGTGAATGGGATAAATAAGTTCAAAGTTATTCATATTTGTTTTAAAATTTTTGTTTTTTAAAACCACTGCGAAGCGAAAAGGACATTTAAACATTTGTAGTTTTAATGGACCGATTTCAATGAAATTTGAAATATGCAAGGTGGTGAACAGCTCCACAGTATGGGATCACGGTCGTTGTTACAGAACACTGATACAAAACGGAAGTGCGTAAAGAAACGCTATTCCAGACTGTAGAGGAAGCATGAACTTCTAAGTCACAAGAAAGAGCAGGCAGATCGACATCAATTTATTGCAAAGACTTCCCGATCAGTGTAGTGTTTTCCAGACGCTGATACTTGCGATCAAGGAAGCTGGAGATTGTCTCAGACTATCTGTTGTGTCGCGAAACTGACAGGTCTTATAGGAATCAGGGCACCAAGACAAACTGCGAAACATTAGGGCGGATGAGCTTGATACACATACAAAGAAACAAATTTTTCAATATAGTTTTGTGGTCGTCACCAAGAAAGAAAATTGTTAAACATATTATGGTTAATTAAGCCAATTTAATGTCAGCGGCAACCATATTATGGTTAAATAAGTCCTCAGTTAAGAAGCCAATATCATATTATTGTTGGCTCCGAACATGTTATGGTTAATTTTAACAAAATTACCAGCGTTTAAAAAACTGCAGTCAAAGTAGATAAACTGCCATTTCTTCCACTTCTTTATCTTTTATTGGCAAAAAAAAAAAAAAAAAAAACTGTGGCTTTTACTTCTGATTCATTAAATGTAAAAAGTCGCTGTCAAACCAACTCTAAATGCGAAAAGTTGAACACAAAGTTTGGTTTTCTGTTCGACAGTTTTTGGTTTCGACTGCAGTTTTTTAAACCCTGAAAAGTACACAGCATTAGTTAAGGTTATTTTTTTAAGAAAGAAAAAGTGCATTTAAAATTTCAATATAACTGTGTAATAGTTAGTTAAAAACTAATATTTTAATAACAACTTTATTTTAGTAACACAATAATAAAATAACGTTAAACAAACAAACTGACATCAGATGTCATTTGTAATAACAAGTTAAAACTTTGTTAAAAGTTCAAATAAAATTTATGGTCGGTCTAACACCACAAAGAAAACGTGCTAATACATACATATATAACCAATATTTTAACAAAATAAAAACTTTTAATTAAAAATTAATTAATATTTTATAAATTGTTATTAATAATATATTTAACACAAATTTTGAAAAATTCGATAATATTTATTATAATTCAAAGAATCTTTTAAAAATATGACTAAAATGCTTGAAAAAGTTGTAAACAATCAAAATGCCTTTAATTAAAAGAACTTCTTTAAACATTCTCATTATTATTTAAAGCATCGCACAGTGGGAAAAAATTAAATAAAAATTATTAAATCTTAAAAAAATTTTAGAGCAGCATCACAAATCAGTTTTTTAAAAATAAATTTTATTTCATCAGTAAGTTACCTGGTTGGGAAAATATGGCCTTTTAAATACTGACAAAAAATTGTTTTGTAATTCTTTATTGATTTTTATATCAAACTAGCGGACCCGGCGAGCTTCGCCTCGCCCCAATTTCAAGTTTTTTATTTGGAAAGCCATTAAGGAATAATTTCACACAAAATTTCATACAAAAACTCGATTTTGTTTTTTTCAATTTTCCGACTTTTCCCTAAAAATCTTAAGCTAGATTTACACGATTGAAATTTTCTTCAAAATTGCTCTTCAAAATGCTTCAAACTCGTGTAAACAGCAAAATTTGAAGAAATTTGCTCTTCAAAATGCTTCAAACTCGTGTAAACAGCAAAATTTTGAAGAAGAGCAATTTTGAAGAAAATTTCAATCGTGTAAATCTAGCTTTATTCTCGAAAATACGAACAACTGACAAAAAATATTACAGAAATCGGCCCAGCCGTTCTCATTTTATGAATTACTATGCATTTTTTACACCATTTTTATATATATAGATTTTTTAGCATATTGAATCGGTAATGCTGACGTTTTTGTACAAAGTAACCTTTTTTTGATAAAGTGATATCTCAGGTATTTTAAATTACTTTTCTTTCTATATTTCCTAAAACTGATACAGTTGTCGACTAAACTATTTTATAGTCGAAAGAGTTCTTATTTCACAACATTTATCACCCACTGTATTTTTCTCCCTATGCTTATCCCGCAAAGCTCTTTGTTTGGCTGCGAAGACCAGGGTGTCTGGCGGGAATCGAACCCGCAACCCCCGCACTGATAGTATAGCTTACTACCAGCTAGCCTACCAAGGCACCCGGTCGGAAAGCATATTCTTAACGAGCTAACAGCGTACATCAATCCCTATAATTTATCAGAACACTTTTTGTGGTTCAGAATATTACTTTGGATAATATAAGTTTTCCGCCTACTAAAGACTTTTATCGGAAAAATTTATCTTTTATGGCAACATTAAGAGCCCACTGTATAAAAACTAGCTGCCTGTGTGTTTTACATATATCGCACGATTTTTTGGTCTTTGAAGATCCCTAGTGAAATTTGATGTTTAAAATATGGCTGACTTCCAAAACGTACTTATAAATACAAAGTTTGTATACAGTTTTACTATTGTACTCTAAGCAAGTACATGCACAAAGTACCAAAACAATGCAACTATGTGATTTGTTTATTTAAATGTTTTGAAATGTAAGTGATGCAATGCAAAATATTAATCTGTATGGTTGGAAATAAAATGTAAATTTTACAAAGCATCAACTTTAAAACCGATGCTCTGATTGCTTTTTTGCTGCCGTACTAATACTAAACAGTGATGTTTTGGAAGGGATTGCATTGTATATATATATTGTACTGTGGCGTTATGAAACCTTATACTTTGTTTTAACATAAAGCAATTAACGTTTTGGAAGTCAGCCTATTTGTCGAACATTTTAACCCTCTAAAGTGCCGTTTTAGTATACTCTTGTGGGGAAGTTAAAAAAAAAAAAACGAAAATGACCCCTTAAAATGAGTGTTAGAGAGTTAATATAGTCTAAGAAAAAAATCGCCATACAATTCTACTAAAGCCATCTGAAATAGTATTTAAGCTCAAAAGTACATTTAGTATATTTTTTTTGGCTTATAACTACAAAACGCCTTTTCAAAAAATTCAAAAACTTTTCAAAACCCTTTGGCAGATTTGCTCTACCAATAGTCTAGTTTAATTTCGCGTTGCAAGTATTGAGACTGGTTTTTTTGTTGCACAGTGTTATAAGTCTATAGACTATATAGAGGATATGAATTTTCCGCCGCTAGATTGGCCTTATTGCCCAGTGTGCATCGCGCTGTAATGAACAGAGTTAAACCAATTAAAGAAAGTAATTTGCATAAATTTTTTTATATTAATTTATTCTATTAATTATAACAAAAAATTATAAATATAAGTATGAATATTTAATAAACAAATTACAAGTTAACAACATCATAATGACGTTATAAGAAAAAAAAAACTACTTGAAAAAAAATTGGCGGGAAATTACAACCGGATTAAAAGTTATTGTTCTATTAATAATTTGTTTATTTGTTTGTTGTGTTTTATTAATGATTCTTCTTTCATATTATTTAAATAATGAGATTTTGCTTGTAAAGTTTGAGAAGTTCATTCAACAAATTTTATTCAAAATTTTAACACTGACTAAATAATTAAATATTTTATTAGTTTCCTTATTGTTCGTTGCGTTTTTGTTCAAAATGTCATAAATTATGTGAGTTTCAGATTTATGTCAAGTTTTATTTTATGTAAAACATTAGCGAAAATTCCCAGATGTATGAATTTCTAAACATTCTTAAAGCTATTGTTCTTAAGCTTAACAAAGCCCATAAAGACGGACCTAAAAAAGAAGTTTTTTTTAAAATCAAAATATGAATAAATACGTTAAACTACGTAAAAAGTGTTGAAAATAATCTGGACTAATAATTAATTTTAAAAATATAATAAAAACAAGTTAGAGTGCTTTATTCGGCTGTGCCGAATCTTTGATACCCTCCACCGACAGTTTAAATATTTCAGGAGTGGGCTCTATATGAAATCTATTTATTATTAGTTTATCTTTAAAAACAGAAATCAGCATTAAAATTGGTTCCGGTTTAGACCTATATCAAACTATTGACCAACAATCAGAAAGTTTTATGCTTTTTTTACCATTTAACCTAGTTTGAGTAAAATATCATGATTCGTAATAGTTTAAGCCGAACTTAAATGATTTTTAGGTGGGGAATTTATATTGGAGCCATGGTAAGTTATGGACCAATCATCCCAAAATTCTGCAGAGTGATTTCTGGTATTAAAAAACATAAATTTCAATACAGCGATGAAATTAGTTTTAGCGTTTACAGTGAATTTCAGAAGGCTGCTAAATATGGGATCTAAGGTAAATTGTGGACCTTAAATCAACAAATTGCATGACATTTTTTCTGGCCATATGAAGCTAAGTTGGAAGAAATTTTACTGCAATATCTATATCTGTTACGGTTTTAGGCGTATTTAAATAATTAACCAGAGGGGGGCTTTATATGGGTCCTTGGGTAATTTATGAACCAATCTTTATGAAATTCACAGTGTCATTTCTAGTCCTATTAAACTGTGACGTACCAATTTCTATTACAATACCATTATTTATTACGGTTTTAGGCGTACTTAGCTGTTTTTAATCCAATGAAAAATTGCATTACGGGAATAAAATTTTACACAAATAATGAAGCAATTTCATTACCACTACGAAATTGAGTTCCGTAATTTGGTAAAATTTTTCATTAAATTAATGACAACTCAATACCTCTTTCAAAAGAAAAATTTAACTAATTGTTATACATTATTTCAATAGGTTTTTTAAGATTAAAATGAACTATTAATGAATGTATTCAAATATTTTTTAGTTAATGAAAAAATGTGTAACTTCATATTTTCCATGAAAAATATCACTTAATCAATGAAAACAAGATAAAGTTCTCTAACTTCAAAATACTTTTAACTAGAAAATATTATCTTCCTATAACTGCTGTAAAAACGTATTTTTAATTCCATTTTAAGCGATAGACATGAAAAGAATTGTAAATTTCAATGTTTCATAGCACCAATGAAAAAAATTCATAACGATAACGAAACACTGAATTAAGCTAAATGTTAGTAATAGGTTCAAAGACATACAAGAAAGAAACAAGAGCAAACAATTCTCACATTCTTTTTTCTTTAATTGTTAATTTAAATACACAAGATTTACGTTGTAGTACAAGCCAGCAAAATGGAAAGAAGCAAGATGAAGGTCGTCCCGGGCTGGAAAATGAATTAAATACAATTTACTAAAAGCTAAGCTTATACACGTAGAACATAACATGAAGTTAAAGAAATATATAAACGAAATAAAATTAATATAAACAGGAATAAAAAAAAAAATTCACAACAACTTCAAACGCACATTAAAATGGCTGAAATAAATAAACATAAAAAATGTCAGTAATTTAATGAATTTATGTCATTAAACATATTAAAATTTTTATCGATTTTTTGAAACATTTCATTAACGGGGCTTAATATAACATTCTTCACTAATCCAATGAAACGTTACATAGGTTGAATTTTAATGTAGTTTTTCCATTAGATTAATGTCAAAATCCATTGGATCTGTGAAGAAAATTCTTTCAGTGTAGGGTAAATTATGAACGAAATTTAACAGTGTTATTTCCAGTCGAATAAAACGAATTTTTGTAAAATCTTATATAATTCCGTGCATTGTTTCACCATTTATGTTAGTTTTTGTAACAAAATTATCAACTCCACATTTTGATTCATAGGTTTGGTCCTACTGATGCGATTTTGCTGGATTTCAATCCCAAATTGCTTAGAATAACTAGAAGCAATTTCACACCAAGTTTGTTCATTTCTATTGAGTTTTTCGAAAGTGAGCGTGTTTTCCACAGACAGGCGGACATGGCTAAATCGACTTAGAACTACTTAAGAAGCCAGAATATACATATATATATATGGAGCCTGAGATGAAAAATAAAAAAGTTTCACCCGGAATGACAAAGTTTGTATACCCTCATTCACCACTAGAGGGGAGTCAAAAAAAAATTTGGTGCTTTTATCGCCGTTTTTAAGGTTTTTTTTAACACTGGAGGAGAAAAATTATCCCATTAGATAACACTTATGCACAGGTGGCAATTCTAGTACATAATTGTCTAGACTTTGAATTATCCTGTTGGCCTGGGAACTATAGCTATCTAACATCCAAAGTAAAAGCAGAAGAATCCGTTAGCAGGTTTCAATCGACCCGAGATTAAATAGACACAAATCTGTCCATTAATCTACATCTTACTGATGTTGAGAACTTAAACCGCATCCTGATGGTTATTCAGAAAAAAGACTAGTTCATACCTACAGAAAAGGGTGTCTTAAAGTTCCTTGGCAATTCGTTGGTCTCTTGCAAGCTGCGATCTATTAAGGATACGGCGATTTTAAATGACAGAAAACCTTAAGATATTGCAAGCATATCCCGAGAATAATTTAACACAATTGTGTTTAAAAATATCGTTGGTAGCGGTCATTATCCCTCGCCTCACGCCATTCTTAACACAACAACTCCCTTTATGTGTAGACACCAACACAAAGGAGTGAATTTAAGAACGTGGTTGCCTGGAGGATGCACTTAAACCTGAAGACAGAGCCATCGAACTGAGAAAAAAGTTTCTGTGAAATTGTTAAGGCACATCTACCAACTGGCCTTCAACTAGGGTTGCCAAAAACCAAAGTTCAAATAACTGGACAATGTAAAAAATTCACCTGGATTTTTAAAAAATAAAAATTCTGTCTTACGTCATATTAGATATCGTCAGCAAAAATAAAAAAAATCAGCTTTTTGATTGGTTATGGTGATTTAATTTATTCACAGTATCACATTTTCTATCAGCTCTCACTTGAAATAAAAAATTTTTAAAAAATAAAATTAATGTTAAACGTGACCACGACAGAATTATGGTTGTTTTCAAATAATTTGGCTTCAGTGGGGTTTCATCCCACTTTTTTACATGCTGAACTTTGCTGCAAATCATTTTGTCAAAAAACGAATTTGTTCCGTAAGGAAAACGAGCCTTTCCAATAGCTGTTTACGACGTTGGACTTGCATAAAATGAACCAAACTGGTAAAGAATGCGGTAAAGAAAGCAAATTTGTTTTCGTAGAAAAAGTCGATGCACAACGAAATATTCGACAGTGCTGTCAACTCATAATGCGAAATGTACATTCGAAAGTCGATGTTCGATCGCCTCCAAAAATTGTTTGTTGAATGTAACTCATAATAGGGACCAATATATTAATCCGTTTTAGAGCTATTTATTAATTTTGGCATCGATTTGTTTGAGCATATTATGGCATATTTTACCTTTTGCAGCATTTTTATGCATAATGTAGTTGAATGAGTATTTTTGCTGCATTTCTTAAGTTTACAGAGCATATTTCACCTTTTTGAAGCCTATTTGGATGAATGTTTAATTTTATTAGATGTCTACAAGATTGACTTGACTATCTAAAACTTTCACAAAAATTTAGTCTTATCAAAATTTCAGAAGGACATTATCTTCCTTTCTTGTGAGTATAGATTATTAAAAAAAATTAAAGAACCAAAATGCCCAGCTTATTTGGAAGGAAAAAAAAACAAACGAAATCTAGATATATAAATTTTGCACTTTGTTTATATATATTTAGTATATAATTAAAAAAATAAATATTATTTGAAATCAAAGAAATTTTTTTAACTGGACAAATTGTATTTGAGCTGGTAACTGGACAAGACCAAAAAAACTGGACAATCAAGGCTATTCCAGGCCGTCTGGAAACCCTAACTTCAACCTAAGCTTTGGGAAAAACAGCCCTAAAGTAGGGATCTCTTAGATACACGCGAGTTACCTGAAATTACAATAAAATAATCATTTAATACTTATAATTAGGGATTTAACGAATACCGATAATGAAATGTTGGTGATACTCCGGGATTGCCGATATTTAGGTATCGGCATTATTTTACTGACGATACGACGATACTTTTTTTAAACACACAACTTAATTTATAATGCTTTTTTATGCACAACAACTAAGAGCAATAACACAGTCAGAGCAGAGCATAAAATCAAATTGAATTATAAATTGCTTCTTGTAATTCTTAAACTGGAGGTCCGCAACAAGCGTTCTACTCGTATGATACTTTTTGGACCTTTTTTCAAGATGCACTCTAAAGTAGAAAGTAACCGTTCTTCATGCTTTTGATGCGTACTACTTTTTGGACTGATGCGTCAACGCATTGAACGCTTGGTGTGGACCTGCAGCTTAGGCCGTTTTGTTTTGCACCAAATAGTTAAACGTTTTTTGATTGATTCGTACGTTTTAAGATTTTTCTGCCTTTTTTTTTAACGATTTTTGTAAAAAAAAATAATTTTGCTAAAAATGTTGGGTTACTTTGAAGAGACTACAAAATCCATAAGTAAAGCCAATGCTAAAATGTTTGACGCTATTTCGCTAGTTAACAGTCTTTGAACATTATAAGAAAATACAATAAATAAATTAATAAACTTGTATGCAGAATAGTTCAGAGCCTCAAAAATGTACAACTTACTTAGAATAAGCTGAAAATGAAAGATTTGAGAGTAAAAAAAAAATAAAATCTATTGTCTATCTACAATTCTTGACTATCGATAGAAAGCTCGAAAATTTCAAAGACAATAGCTCGTAAAAACTTCTTATTGAGCTACTTAACATGACCCTGCTTTCTGAATGTGTTGAAGACAAGGTCACCCCTACGTAGTATAAGCTCTGAGAATTAACCTTTGGAGCGTTAGTGACAATCTTAAAAGAAAATTTAAAGGATCCTGTAGTTTAGTCTAGATATACTTAAGATCTTCTAATTTTTCTAGAGACACAGATCCGCTTGTTTACTGGCGCAATTAAATATTTTACCCAAAATTAAAGAACATGGAACATGGTGAGAGACCATTTTCCAGTGCAGTTCTGCTTCAAGAGGAGTTGCGAAATCTTTTATATCCGCAAAAATTTAGAATATGTATTTGTAAATATAAATTATCTCTAATTAATTTCGTTGTGTTTAAAATCAAATTGAAATCAATTTTAAATATTAATAATCTCTTACACTGTAATTTTGCATAATAAAAAATATCTCTACTTGAGTTTTGTTAATTTTACCTTGAATTTAAATTTAATATTTGTATCGATAACGGTATCGCCGATATTTCTTTTTGAGTATCGGTATCGTATCGGCAAAAAGGCGTATCGTTACGTCCCTACTTATTTCCTTGGTATGTACTACATTTAACTCTGGTTAGTCCTTAGCTCTTAAATTCTGCTTATTATAAGCCCTACAAATTTCATCAAAAGTTGAAAAAGTTGACTATCCAGATTTCTTTGGATCATGCGTTAGAAGCGTTATACCTGCCAAAGATAGTTAGTAGGGCGCTTCTGAGATCGATAATAAGTGACTTGCTGTCGCTTACTTAAGTTGTCGATTGACATCATGGGCTAGGCTGTTAATTTTGGAAGTGGACGTGATTTTAACAGACGATATACATGTTAAAATAAAGGGGTTTTTTTAAGACCAATAGAACTTCAAATTTTTTTCGAAAGACGACCAATACGCGGCATTAATATTTGAAAATGATTTCGGGCTTATGGCCTCCGCGGATGTTCGTGAAGAAGCGCATTATGGAATTCGAATTTCGGGTCACTTTTATGACCATTGGTGGCCGTATGTTACGAAGCGTGTAAGCCACACTAAATTGTACAGTTTTCTGAATGTAATGGAATCTTTAGAGTTTGATGTGGATTGGATTCGCTTCATATGCGGTCATTATGATTTTCATAAATCCGTTAAGCCAAAATGGAGCCTCATCGCTATTACCGGCATAAAAATCTCGAAGTCGTCTTTCAGTTGGGCGAATCGATGACTGATTTTTTTGAGTAAATTTGGATAATTTGGTAGCATTGTTCAAGCCTGAATGTATTCATACCGAATTGGCAGAGAATACTGATCAAACATGTCAAAAAGTAAGCACAGTATAACATAACGTTTAACAGTTAAACCTTTGGTAAGCTCTATCCCGTTTTGAAAAGCACCCTATAGCTACACCAACTTAGAACTATTCAAGTTTTCATAAGAAAGGATGGTTTTACCAAAAGTCAAGCTTAATGATTGAAAACATATACATTTAATCGATAATAAATAATAAATAAAGTTCAATATGTGATCAATAGTACTTCTGACTAAATATCTGTTTTTCGTGCGATTGTGTCATAGTTTGCACAACAATTATGTTTTTATAAAAAAAACTAGTGACAGGCAAATGTCACTAAAAATAATTGTGTAAAACGTAATGTAGGTGTCAAGAAATATTTCATAAAACAAATAAAAAAAATAATAGATAATATTGTCACTATTCGAAAAAAAAAAAAAAAAAATAAAAACGTCAAAAACTAAAAATAACACTTACCCACAGATTGCACTCAAATATGTTTTGAATCTGTAAAGAAATAAAAAAATTAATAATAGATAGCAACTTTTTTTATAGTTAATGATCAATAAATTATAATTACTAAAGTTATAATATTTCATAAATTAAAAACAAAAAAACTTAACAATCGCAATATACAATATACACGTTTTTAAGACAATCTTGGCTTTTGCAGATAAAACAGACAACAGATCACAACCCTTCAACACAATAGAAATACAGAAAAAAGCCAAAAAATAAACAGCGAACATGTGAGTATTTTAAATTAATAAAAATTTACTAAAATATTCTGCACATTGTACAACACCAACACGCACATATTCAAACTTCCATTCAATCATCCATATTCATATTTAGAGGCATAAACATGCAACAATAACAGCAGTAGCAACAGCAACACTGACTCTAAAAACAAATACAAAAATAAATGTCATTTAATCAGTCAATATGGCGACATCATCCATCTTTTGGCAATTCTTAGCTCTGCAGTATCGGATAAAAGTTCATAGCGTCAGACAGACAGACGGATATTTGTAAAGGCAACCTCATACATGCAACATTGAGTGCATACGAGTCGGAATTAAAACAAAATTATTTATTTAAACAAATAAATATAGAAAAACCCAAAAAATCAAAAGAATTATTAAACAAAATTATAAAATAAACAGGTAAAAGTGCTATATTCGGCAGCGCCAAATCTTTTATACCCTTCACCGTAATATTGAAAAGCCAACTGTTCTCTAACTCGTACGGAATTAATGCTATCGTGTCAAAACCTTTATTCCAAGAGCACATTTGTATGAAGACGGATGACCTAATAGACCGATTTCGCTGATTTTCATAACCAAACAAGTCTCATATCAATATTATCAAACTTGCCTGTTCCTAAAGTTGGGAGTACTCTTGTATAAGATCCTTGTTTGTCTCACTTTCAATATTGAATACTCTGAGTCAAATTTGGTCCTCCTAGCTCATATGGAATTGGCGTTATTGCGCCACAGCTATTTTTTCGATAATTTTTTAACTCAACTTGCTTTTCTTGACTATCAGCATTTTACTAAGTTTACTTGAGTTAAATCTGTAGAAATGATGTTTTAAAGAGACTTCAAAAAAGAGGGGCTAATGGGTTAAAATTAGAGGCAGTCATGGTTTTTGGCTCATATCTCAGACATTTATAGACCGGTCATGCTGAATTTCAATAGCAATATAATCCGGACTAAATGTGTTATAAATATAAAACAACCTATTTTTCATTAATATTAATATTGCAAAAATTACAAACGGACTAACAGATTTATACTTTCCATCTTTGGCGAGGGTATAAAAACAATATAATAAAATAGCAAAAAAATTTTTTAAATGGCAATATTATAAAAAAATATCTAATGTTCGAGTATTATGCAAGTATGTACCTGTCAATACTCGAAAGTACCGATTTCACATGTGCACTTCTATTGAAATTTATGTGTCTGTATGTGTGTGTGTGTTGTAAAGGTACTTCAGCACTAATGCTTTAACTGATTGAAAAGAATCAATTCTTTTTTGAGAATATTTTGAAATATGCTCGAGTTTTGTTTAATTTTACATATACATATACATATTAGGGATGGAATAGTGCACGACTTTTTGATTTAAATACGCTAGAACCCCCAATTTTGTGAAGTTTATAAAAAAACGCATGAGCCAATAAATTAGGGGGGCGGGATGGGGGTAAATGGCCCCTCATCGGGTGTCAAAGCTAGGGGAAAACGATACAAAAGCCATAAAAACTGTCCCTGAGTTGCTCCTAGAGGGGTAAAATATAAGACTGACTCCCAATAATATTTCCCCCCCTAAATTTTTTATTAACATACTGTGCCCATCTGTGCTCCTTAAGAGGGCTCTCATACAAAATATTATTTTTTATAAAATGACCCGCCACCGCCCTAACTAGCCCCAGAGTGCCCCTAAGAGAGTCAAATATATGACGGACACCCAATATTCTTACTACCCGAGCATTTTTTCAGAACATACCTAGTATCCATCTTTAATCATTAGGGTGGTCCGCATAAAAAATTCATACAAAATTGGACCAACCCCACCTTATTTTGCCTCCCAATCATTAATTTCTTACATACCTACCTCCATTCCTTAAGGGGGCTCCTATACAAAATGTCAATGCAGACTAGAAATATATTGAAGAAAAAGTCCCATAAATGCCTAGGAGTCGCCTCTAGTGAGATATAATGTTTAACTGACCTCAATTAGTTTTTTGTCCTTAACATTTTCTCTAGACATACTTGCCCCTTATCAGCACTTTTTAGGGGGGCTCCCATACAAATATTGCGTTTTAGGAAATTCTTAAATTAATTAAAAATTTTTTACTTTTGTGAATAAAATCAAAAGTTGCTAACAGATTTTAATTATTTTTGGCTTGTTTTGTTTGTAATTTCGTTTTTTATCCGTCTGGAAAATTTTTTTTATGAAAAATTTCGAAATTTTTATAAAAAATTATTTTTTTTTCCTACAAAAAAATTATGTTTCTTAAACGACTGCGCCTATTTTAAAAAAATTTACTTTTCTTTTAGGAAATCCTCCATTTTCGAAATTTTTGTATGGGGACACCCTACTGATTCAAGGTTTGTTCTGACAAAATGCTCGAGTAGCAAAAATATTGGGGGTCCGTCATATATTTGACTCCCTTAGGGGCACTCTGGGGCTAGTTAGGGCGGTGGCGGGTAATTTTATAATAAATAATATTTGGTATAGGAGCCCCCTTAAGGAGCACATATAGGGGGTTAGTATGTTTATAAAAAATGTAGGGGGGGAACTATTAGTGGAATCAGTCTTACATTTACCCCTCTAGGAGCGACTCAGGGACAGTTGTGAAGCTTTTTTTGGCTTTTGTATCGTTTTCCCTAGCTTTGATCCCGATGAGGAGCCATTTACCCCCATCCCACCTCCCTAATTTTTTGGTTCATGCGTTTTTTTACAAACTTCACAAAATTGAGGGTACATATACATATTAAACAAAAAATTGAACCTTTATTTTATACTCTTCACCGATCTAAGACCCCATAAAGTATATATATTATGTGTTCTTATTAGTAGTGAAGTTGATTTAACGATGTCCCTCCATCTGTCCCTTGCAATGGGTTATTCGAAGACCACAGATATGATGGGGACTGGGTTGATATACAATTATGTCGCATATATTCCGGAATTGTTTGCTATTGAAATTATAAATAATTTTACCCATAAATCCCTTGTTGTTGAGGTTGTTTCATCAATATTGATCGTTTACCCTATAAATTATTTTAACGATGTCCGTTGGAATGGAGTTTCCGAAGATTCCAGATGTGATGGAGACAAGGTGCAGCAGGTATAAGGGAAACCCGTTTGTGTCTTAAAATAAATTTCTGGCATACCTGTATATAAGCTTAACAATCGTACATGTTGCGGAAACGTAAGCGGTGCGGTTGACATTAAGAGTTGGTAATTACTAAAATTACGTATACGTGTCATATTTGTCAGTAAATATTTATAATGATGATATAAAAAAAATTTTGTTATTTTTGTGTGTTGTATAAAAACAAGAAAGCGTCGAGTACGTCGATTGAATGTTCGCTTTATTAATAAACTCAACCAAGCAAAAATTCTTTATAGGCTGATACAGAAATCCTTTTTAGTTTTATCAGGTTTATCCGCAACGGAAGGTCAAGCTTACGTAAGAATGCCTAACGTAACATTTGATCGCAACGTTTATATTTACTTCTCGGGAGCGCAAACAATTGTTCTTTTACTCACCGATAATGTATATAAAATGTTAACAATAATGTAAAATTAATGGCAATTGAATGCAAAAAAAAAAACGTACTTAATAAGTTTAAAATGGGATCGTTGGTTTTATTTGGAATATATTTTCGGACATTGGAGTCCAAAGGAAGCTGTTCAGCTTGCCGTCTGTTTCAAAATATTTGCAACGTATTTAAATTTTCAAAATTTTTAAATTACTGGAAATTAATAGAAAGAGATTTGAGCTGATGCCTTTCAGCATTTATTTGAAATCAAAAGTTGTTGAAATAGCTTTTAAATTTTTTATATTGCTTTTAAGATTCTTCAACTCTTTAAATTTTTCTAGTGATGTCGATAGCAAGACCCAGTTCTAAAGCGGTTCATACACTTGCAATAAAATTGTTCAATTTTACGTATTGTACAATTATATCGCCAATGTGTATGTGATATTCGAAGGTGGCACAATATAATGGCAACAATCAAAAGGCTTTTGATTTTTATTGCACAACGAAAAGAGAGTGAAGTGTGTTGGCAACATTGTACAATGCTGTTTATGTTATTCCTATAGGTTATGTTCACCTTTTTATTGAATATATGAAACCATTTAGCGACTAATTGCATTATATAGGACAAAATATGGCGAATATCATATACAATAATATTGCAAGTGTATGGACCGCTTAATAAATGAATACAAAGTTCAGCTCCTCAACGCGTTAGCATTTTCAATGGCCATAAAATGTCTTTTTTCGACAATTTGAAACTAGCAGAGACAACTACCTATATTCCAACTAAAAACGGTTCTACGCGCCGGAACGACGCGGAGTTTAACGAACACCGACAAAGGATTGTCAATTCAGCAACTCTTGTTCTTCAGGCCACGCTGCTAGAACAACAACAACCTTAATTAAAGTCGAAATTTTTGGAAGGAAATCCTGAAGTTTCCCCTCTAAAAATTTCAGGGCACTTCCAAAATTTACCGAAAAATATATTAATTCATTAATAATCGTCTATTTAAGAAAACTTAAATAGGCTGACCTAAGTTTTGGGATTGTATAAAAGACATGTTCGGCGTTCGGTAAAATGTTCGCCAGAGCTTTTATCTTTTATCGAATTCAGTTTAGCTCTGTCAGCAAAAGGGTTCGGTCTGAAAAGATGCGTTCGGTCGGGCACTAAAAATCAATCTATGATATCTCATAGTTAAGATAATAATTTAATTTTGAAGAATTTCGATTTTATGCACTGCCTGACACTTAGTTAGATTTGGAGCAGAGTATGTGTTAAAATTTTTAGAAAGGTAAGGTCTAACATTTCTGATTTTAAATGATTTTACCGCTTTATTAAATTTAAGTAACGGACACCCCAAAACAAATTTTCAAAACATAATTTTTTCTATTAACAAATACATTTAGGCTTCTGTAAACTTAATAACTGAAAATGCACTTTATAAATATTAAAAAAAAATATTTACATACTTATTCTATTATATAAGTATCAATAAAGGGTATATTTTTAAGCTCGGTAGAACTTGAAATTGTAAAAAATAACACAAAAAAATTTAATTTTTTCAAAACCATTTTTATTTAGTTTAAAGATTAAGACATGACATTTACAAATTATTTCGGGCATATAGGCACAGCGCCTGCTCTCGATGACGCGTATTCTGGACTAACAATTTTGGGCAACTTTTTCGACCATATCACAAATACTATTAACAATGCTGGCCGCTTAGGCCTCAATTGTTGCTGGCTTATTAGCATTAACCAGTGAATCGCAAGATCTTGGAGGCCAATTAACACTTCAATTTCTTGAAATCATTTTATTGCCAAATTTTGATTTGAAAATGATGGTTGAAAATGATGGCCGTGAAGCACGCAGCAGCATTCTGTTAAAGACAACATCTCGCCTTGATCAATTTCATCCATAATTTCAAACAAAAAAATCATGGATTAGTTGCATTAACGATCTACATTGATCGTAACGCAATCTCCATCTTCACTATTGAAGTAATAATTAGCGTATTAACCGCACCAAAAGCTGAACTTCTCTCGATGTAATGGAGTCTGTACGGTCTGTTGTAGATTGGTTTCATTCCATATGCGGCAATTTTGTTCGGCAGATAGGTAGCGCAGATAGGTGATAAGGTGCACTATTAAAATTGGTTTACAAAGTAAATTTTGGATTATTTGCTAACTTTGCTCCAGCATGAATCTATTAGTGATTATTTGCCAAAGTATTTTTATCATAAATGTTAAAAAGTGAGCGCAGTTTGGCACTTTGTTTGGCAGTTAACTCTTTCGTAAGTTCTATAGGGCTTTTAAAAAACACCTTTCATATAAGACATGTATGTTACAAATAGTGATGTGCGCGTGACATAAACTGTGAAACGGGCCAGTTACACGTGATTGTGATTTCTTAAAAAATAAGTTACGTATGATAAAGTTAGAAAAATTGCAACAAAAAAAAAAAAGAGTGCGTGATTAAAATGTTGTTTTATTATTTTGGCTTGAGGTCTTATATAAATAATAAATAAAATTCAAAAACTTTTAATTTTATTTTTATTTATTTATTTTTATATTTTTCTAATATTTCGGTCAAAATCTTTGACCATCATCAGGGGGATCTGGTGTTTTTTTAAAAATATTAAAAATAATATATTCAAATATTAAAATTACGCACGTGCTGTCACCCACTCATAAAGACTTTCTTTTAAATATTTTAAATACATAATTTTTTTTTATAAAATTGAGTTATTTTGAGTTAATAAAATTAATAAAAATTAAATAAAACGATGTAATGCTTCGTGTTTCCGTAAAAAAATAACTTTCTGTTTGATAGTATATTGGGTAAGTGTGCGTTATTATAAGTCTTTAAAAATAATTTGTGAATCTTAAACATTTTCAAAATTTCTTGTTCGTGAGCGTGCATGATTGCATTTCCTTAGTTTGAGAGCGTTCGATATCGCAAGTCAAAAATCACACACGCGAGCAACACTAGTAACAACATCATAATTACGTTAATCACCATCATCGTTATTAAAAACATTATACAGGTTTGTATTTAATAATTTGATTAATAATTATTATAAAATAGCACGTAATTAATTTTAAAAAAATGCATGCAGATATTCTTTTATTTTTTTTTTTTGGAATATTAATTCGTGGCATCATCTCCATATTAAAAAATTTATTATGTTTAATTTATTTTTATTGCTGAGAAAAGCTTCATACTTTGTGCCAGAAATTATAAAATTATTTCTCTAAAATAATTACTTCAGCATATCACTAAGGGCTAGATTTTAATGCATTTTTTATTGGAAAATAAACGCATGAAACATGTAGAAATACGAACTTTTTGTGTTGGGGAGCCAATGTCTGTGTTACTTTATTAGTTATAAGCAGGGACACCAGAAATATGCTTTAAAAAAAGTTTTTTTTTTGATTCGCTGTGAAAGCATTTGAGGGAATTTAAAAAATGTTAACGTGGATCAAAATATGCTTCAGAAAGGTCAAAAATGCTCTATAGAACAAAAAATACTGCAAAAATGCTATTTTAACCAGGATAGAAAAAAAATTTTGTTAATCATCGTCTTTTATTATTTATTTTTATAAAAAAAGTATGTATATGTTTTTATAATAGAATGTTTTCATAGCATATCTCAGCTGTTTTACTTGAGGAAATTGGGCTGAAAATTGGGAAATTTCTTTTTATTTCTTTTTAAGCTACTTCTAAAGACATTTTTATATAATTATTTTACATGCAAAAAATATGTATGTTATGTTTGCACTCTTTCTTCAAAATCTCTCCATTACAATCAATTGTTAATTGAGTATTAAGTTTTTTGTTAAGGAAATTTTAAAATAATTATAGGAAAATGCATGGTGATAATAATAAAAAACATATGGAAAAATCGTACGTTCGCGACCGATACTTAAGCCAATTAAGCAAAAACCAATATACATACATACACTCACAATATTCTGTACGTAAAATTAACTGAAATTGTAATATAAAATAAATGAAAGTTCAATTAAAAACCGGTCTACCTATTTTTCATTTATTCTTAACAAAAAGTTCATTTAATTTTTACTGTCAAAAATTCAACACCATATTCCGTAAAATCAAATAAATATTTAGTTATTTTGTAAAATTTTACTGTCAAAAATTCAACACCATATTCAGTAAAAACAATTAAATATTCAGTTATTTTATTAAATTTTCGTTTACTCCACAAAAGAGCCGAATTTCTAAAAAATACCCCTACAAGAAGAGAATGAGCGAGTTGTCACTTTTTTCACGTTGGTGTTAAGAAAATGATATAATGAAATGACCGAAATCAAGTTTTCTGTCATTTCTTTCTATCATTTTCTTAAGACCAACGTGAAAAAAGTGACTACTCGCTCATTCACTACTTGTAGGGACCAGACAGACACCTGTCCGCTTGTTTTTCTTATAAGCGAGAGAGGGAGAATATTTTTATTTACTTACCCAGTTACACACGTTTGTTTTACTTTTGTTGTACTGACCACGTTGTTTACAGAAGAACTCTCAATTATAAGACACCAGCAGCATGACCGATATGGCTTCGCAATTATTTTACTTTTAAAATTTGATGTATTTAACTAAATTATTTTAACAAATAGAAAATGGGAATTGCTTACACAAAACAAACAATTCATTTTTTATAGATAAGTAAAAATTAATTTTTGGTAGTAAAATTATATAAAATAGCTGAATATTTAATTGCTTTTACTGAATATGGTGTTGAATTTTTGACAATAAAATTTTATAAAATAACTGCATATTTATTTGTTTTTACGGAATATGTAGTTAATTTTTTGACAATTAATTTATATAAGATAACTGAATATTGATTTGTTTTAACGGAATTCGCGGTTGAATTTTTGACAGTAAAAATTAAATGAACTTTTCGTTGCTTTAAATTACATTTTTATTTACTTTAACATAAAGAAGAATTTAACTCAATCAACGGACAATATTAACTGCAACTGAAAATCCGCATTAATATGCACTTAGTTTTTTGAATAACTGTTAGAATCAGTTAAAAATAAATTTGCTTGGATTTTTAAATGTTTATTTATTTAAAAATTACTGAACGGAATATTTCTTAAATAAACTACAGTCCGTTACTGTACTAATATTGTGAGTGTACATAATATACATAAAAAATATATATTTATAAATACACTCATTCTCTCATTTATATCAGTGGAAACAGATAACTATCTGGTACATCTGCTTCAACAATACTTACTGATACACTCGTGCAGGACTTTAATACATTTTTTATTGTGTAAATACTGGATAGAGACCTACATTAAAACCCTTTTAAAACAAATAAATCACTTTTGAATATTCCGTTCCATTTTGCAGATTTTTACATATCACTACTGTCTGCCAAAGTTGACTTCTGTTTTGCGTTCGTTGGTGACCACATGTTTATAACAATCATTATGAAAACTAAAACTCGATGAAATCCATCGTTTGCACTTAATATAGGGCTACCCAAATATTATCGAATCGCAAAAAATTCTAGGAAAGGTTTTGTTTTCTATATTATTTGTATATCAAAAGCATACGAACGTACGTTCGGGACCCCAGGAAATGCCCGTGTGCAAAACTATGGTGCAAAGGGTAAAATATGAAAAAATATGTATTAACAAATCGATGCCAAACTTCATAAAAAGCTCTAAAACGGGTTAATAAATTGTTTCTGGCTTCATTGGTCATGCAAGGAAAAACATTCAATTGCATATTTCCGGTTTCCCTAGTTATAAGTAAATGTTTATTTCTATTGACGTTTTAAAATAATATTTGCATTGAGGAATATGTCTTTCTGATATACATTAGAGCGACTCAAAAAAAAAGTGATCTTGTTACCCATCTGAAAATAAAGCTTGATATGTTTTATGATGATTCCCAAAATATTTTGGTTCTAGCGTTGATCATCCGTGAGATGGATCATTTTTTAAAAAGATTTTTTTTAAGCTTTTCGAATTTTTTTTGTACTTTGCTCCAAGGCGACATAAATTAAATTTGGAATCATCGAAAAGAGTTTTTGAAGCAGCATCCAATGGTATATACAACTTGACCACTTGCGACCTACTAATTGCGATATTTAACTAAATACATATTTTCGTTTCGGGTTTTCATGCAAATTCTACGTATGTGGAAATAAGGTTCTGCTTTTCAAATTGAATCTGAACTATTTATGGTTTTTAATCCAAATTTTTAAAATTTTTAATTTGGCTTAAGTTCATGAAATTTAATTTTTATTAAATTATTTTTATGAACAAAGGAATTTTACAACATGAAAATTAATAAAAATTGTTATTGATAATTTTTCATTCTTGACTGTAGCCGGGCTCGAACCCTGGCAGGTTACCCTGACACGTTTCGATCGCAACCACTCGATCTCCTCAAAGGGATTTGCCGTCTTACACTCGCAGCCATCGACGACTACTGACGTCAATACCAAATTGTATTTTAACCTTTGGTAGATCGAAATTTGCTTTCTTGAATGATTTTACATGTTTTATCGTACTTTTGTCAAGAGTTCTTCTTGAAGTCCAAAGTACATTTTTTTGTTTTTTCATTTTTGTCTTTATCAATAACAATTTTAATTAATTTTCATGTTGTAAAATTCCTTTCTTCATAAACATAATTTATTTTTTTTTTTTTTGTAATTATTCACAAAAAACGCGAAAATCGCGATATATTTTATCTTTTTTCAAATAAAGGCAATATGGGTATCAAATTTTTTCATTTTTCAATTATAATAACCTGGTTTTAAGCAAAAGATCCGTTTCCAAACGCTGGATGCTGTGAGATAAATTTAAGTTTTTAAATATTAATTTTTTGATTAAAAACATATTAATCAATTGATGACAAGTGCACCATAAATTTATAATATTAGACTAAAAAGAAATTTACGAAAGCACTAAAAATGGTTTTATCCTGTTCAGCTGAACAAAACTAAGCTTCCGACAAACAGTGCCATAGTCCAGCATTTGTAATTTTTGCAATAGCAGTGCAATAATTAGTCATATGGACTCTCAAAATTTTATAAAGCAGCGCTTACGGAGTTGTGTGAATTATGAAAAACTGGAAGCTAGCAAAGTAAATATTTTCAAAATTATATAAGGGTTATCCCATGTCGAATCGCCCAAGAGGGGGGCCCGACCCCTTTCGATTTGAATAAAATTTGATGACTGGGTCCCTTTTATCTTGAGAGAAACTTATATGAACGAAAAAAATTAAAAAATTTTTTTTTCAAAGCTATGTCATATTCAAAATCTCATAATTTAACCGAATTAGCCGATTTTAATGTCATTTTAAAGAGAGTACTTGGGGCTGCAAACCATCTATTGAATTTTTTTGAAAATATCTGCAAAATATTAAATTTTAAAAACGGACTAAGTCAAAAACTTATTTTTTTATTTGGCTGATTTTTTTTATATAATACCTTAAACTGTTTTTCAAAAATCCTGAAACTTTTAAGGAGGTGTTTTTTTTTAATTTATTGTTATTTTATTTTATTATGATATATTGGTATTACTCAATTATGTATGGAACAAAATATCGGCCAAATGGGCGCCGCGACCACGGCGGCACACCTCCATCCGATGGTCCAAATTTTCGATGACCCTGAGGCATAATGGAGGTTCTATGCCGTTAATGTGCCGAATTATATCATCCTTTAGCTCTTGAATTGTTACTGGCTTATCGACGTACACCTTTTCTTTCAAATAACCCCAAAGAAAAAAGTCCAACGGTGTCAAATCACATGATCTTGGCGGCCAATTGACATCGCCATTACGTGAGATAACACGGCCATTGAATTTGTTGCGCAAAAGAGCCATTGTTTCGTTAGCTGTGTGGCAAGTGGCACCGTCCTGCTGAAACCACATATCGTCCACATCCATATCTTCCAATTCGGGCCATAAAAAGATCGTTATCATCTCACGATAGCGAACTCCATTCACAGTAACTGCCTGACCGGCCTCATTTTGGAAAAAATACGGCCCGATGATGCCGCCAGCCCATAAACCGCACCAAACAGTCACTCTTTGTGGGTGCATTGGTTTTTCGACAATCACTCTTGGATTATTATTTGCCCAAATGCGGAAATTCTGCTTATCGACAAATCCACTGAGGTGAAAATGTGCCTCATCACTGAAGATGATTTTCTTCGAAATTTATCATCCATTTTCATAATAAGTCTGGATGACTTTAACACGTTGTTGGATTGTGTATCTCTCCATGGTTCAAATTGAGTAAGTCTGAAATAGAGAAATGTCAAATAAAAATCGGAAAAACTTGGCGTTTAGGTGTGGTTCACATTCAACATCGGCCCTTACAATTTAACCACCCTTTATATGATTTTTTTTCTTTCGCAACTTTAAAAAAATAACCTTAAAATATAATTTTAATATTGTAATATTGAGCAATAAGAACACTGTGCTAGTTGCAAAATGCCGACAAGCCGGGCACCTGGCGTTTTAACCTAATTGGAGCACACTGAATCCAGTGGTGATAACCGTTTTTTAGGTTATGCTTGCTTTCAAGATACACCGTTATTTCGAAATTGTACAAGGTTGTACAACAAATATTGGCGTAACTCAAAAACGGCTTAGTTTATTGAAATTACTAAGTAAATCGAAATTCCACAAACGTAAAACGGGTAAGTAAATCAATCATAATAATATTCTTCTACTGTCTCTGCTTCGCTAGGGTAAGTGTTTTGGGTTGGTATAAATCTAGTTTTACTTTCGGATTAGTTTAAGTAAGAGTTCGGGATTAAACCAATTTTTTAGTACTTGAATCAAGTGCATTTTGAGATTTATTCAATCTTAGCTTAACTTAAATCAATCTTATTTTTGAAATATTTTAATTAGGAATTCGTGATTAAATATGGATAAGTTAAGTATTTCGCAATCGAATAATCCGTACTTGAATCAATCTCTCTGTACTTGATTTAAGAAAATCCGTACTTACCTTAGTACTGATACCGCTTCGGAGTTATTTAAGTACGCATGTATTAATTTTTCTTATAAGGCCTTTTGAGAGAAAAGTTGTAATAGTTTTAAATGAATATTAAGTCAAAGGCAATCAGCGGATGTTAACTTAGTTGGGAACATCGACAAGGTGAGTGAGTATGTCCTTTCAATTTTGTACTCCCGGAACCGGATTTTTCCTCAACCATCGCAGTGTCTGTTTTCGCAGTAGGCAGATGTCTGTACTTACATTCAGTGATTCGCTTTACAAGCATGGAATATGAACAGCCAGTCTGATGGCTTAAATGGTAGCCCGATCATCAAACTAGGATTTCCCAGACTAATCATTTGCACATCTAAGATATATTACGAAAAAGAAACCTAAAAAAGTACAATGCTTTTGCTGCAAACCTTGTTAGCTTTGAAAACAACCAAAAGTTATTTTTATAAAACAAAGTAAATTGGAAAATAATATTTCTTAAGAAAATGTCCCTGGAGCAAAACCTAAATTATCTGTTTGATCTAACTGTACCAATAAGGACAAAAATTATTGGTAATAAACAAAAACCCTGGTTTTCTTCTGAAATTAAAGGTTATATCAATCAAAGAGATTTTGCGTATGCACGTTGAAAAAGATTTAAGACTACAACATTTTATGAAGATTATCTGATTGCTAAAAGAAAAACAAATAAATTGATTAAAAGGGCCAAATCCGTTTTTTATGCTGAAAAGTTTTCTTCCGCTATTGGCTCCAAAAGAACATGGCAAACCAAGAACCATGTTCAATTGGTGCCGATGCAATCAATAAAAAGTTTTTTAATGTCCCCATTGTTCAAGCGGATCAAAATTATTATAACAATTATCATTCGAATAACAATACTGACTCTTCTTTTTCTTTTGCTGCGGTAGACCAATGTGACGTTTTATCTAGCCTTTTGTCTGTAAAATCCAACTCCATAAGAGTGGACGGGATTTATCCAAAATTTCTAAAAATTCTTTTACCTCAACTTCTTCCAATAATAACATTTTTCTTTAACCAAATTTTAACCTCAAGTTACTTTCTCTCGAATTGGAAATTAGCTAAAATCGTTCCAAGACCCAAAATTGGTTCCGATTTTAGACCAATAGCCATTCTTCCATTTCTCTCTAAAGTATTTGAACGTAGTATGCATAACCATATAACCTGTTTCTTGGATAACAATAACTTGCTAACAGATCGTCAATCAGGGCTTAGAAAGAAAAACAGCTGCATAACAGCCTTAGTCGATGTTACGGAGAAGATTAGAAAGAAACTTGATGATGGCGAGACTATATTTTTAATATTTTTGGATCATTCAAAAGCGTTTGATACCCTGGATCATAACATTCTTTATTACAAACTCAATAATTTCTTTTATTTCTCTCCGACCGCTACTCAGTTATTGTCAACATACTTGGCTAACAGATATCAGTGTGTTGAAACTGGAATCCAGAAATCCAGGGCACTACCTGTAACAAGAGGGGTACCTCAGGGGTTCATTGTTGGGCCGCTATTATTCTCACTATACCCTAATGACCTACCAGCCGCCCTAACAAATTGTAATTTAAGAATGTACGCGCACGCAGAGAAAAAACATGGTTGAAGTATGGTTAAAAAAACATATTATGGTCCCTGCAATGGCAACAAACAAACTTTTGTTGTTTTTAACAAAACTTTTTTCACGATTGATAATATTTTGTTTCTATTTAAAAATAAAGTGTTTACCTCCTTTGAAACTTCAAACATGGTTGAATTTTACAATAAAATGTTTTAATAAAATAAAGCTTCAACTCTACACTTAACCCTGTTATTGTCACGGCAACCATATTATGGTTAAATTCATCTATCCAAAAGCTATAACCATATTATGGTTGCCTCCAAACATGTTATGGTTAATATTTAACAACAATAATATGTTTGAAATTATAATATTTAAAAACATTGTATGTTGAATTTTAAATTAAAAATAATATGTTTAAAAAGCAACAACATTCTTGTCGTTTGCATTTTACTTGGTTTGCTTAAAATTCTCATTCATTTTATTTTTATTATTGATTAAAATACATAAATTTACGTAGAATAAACTAGTTGAACAGAAAAAATGGTAATGAAGGTCGTCACAGGCTGGAATCTTTTCAAAGGGGATTTTTTTATAAAAGTAGAACATAACACCTATCAGGAATAAAAAATTAAATAAAATTGTAATTTGACACTTAACAAACAAATTGAAAAATGGATGAAATAAATAACAATAATATGATTAATATTGACCATATAATTGTTAATTCTGACCATAATATGGTTACTTTTGTCAAAATTCTGGAAAAATTTGACCATATTATGGTTAATTTTGAACATAATATGGTTAGTTTTGACTATTATCATAATATTATTGCTTCTAAATTTATTATGATTAACATGATGATAATATGATTACTTCTTAGCTTATTATGATTAACATGACAATAATATGATTAATTTCTTAGCTTATTATGATTAACATGACAACATTTTGATTACTTCTTAACTTAGTATGATTGACAGAATAATAATATGATTAAGGGAAAAATATTATGATGACATATTACGAGTATATTGAGTCATAATATGTTTCAATAATAATCTTAATATGGTGACTACAATCATAATTCTTATCATAATATGTTGCTTTTAGAATATGTTTACCACAACCATGTTTTTTCTTTGCGTGTGGTTGAGAGCTATTTGCTAAATGTGATACAATTAGTAAAGCAAAATTTAAAGTTGCATTTAATAACATAGTCCGTTGCGTGTATGCACTTAAAATGCGTTCTAGTATATCTTGGTTTTCATATCGGCTATATGGCCTTTCTAAGATAATCTACTGAACATGAAAGTCTTGGTTTTTTTACATAAGATAATATATACCCGCAAACCTGATCATCTGTACGGCAAACTTTGTATTTCAAATACAAGCAGGGGAAAAAGAATTAGATCGTTTGGATACAAAAGTTTAATTTCGGAGTGGCATTTCTACATATTCTCAGTATCTCTCTGGAATTCTATACCCCATAGCCATCAACTTTTAAGTAACGCGCGAAAATTTAAGGAAACATATATATAAAATTGTTATTAGTTATAAAGTGGATAATTAATTAATGATTTATAATTTTACACATTCTCAGTTCCATACTGCAAAATAAGGCTCTAATGGTGTTTTCTTTTCTAAAAAATAATAATGCATTATAATTGTGACATATATCTATCAGGTTACACGTACCCTTACAAAGTGATAGGTACAATTTTTTAAATTACAATGGAACAAAATAATAGCTATTTTTTACACTCAACACTAATGTGTATTTAGCGTGTTAAATATTGAATGCAGTTTGTACTAATAAACGATATTCACCACGGTTGTAGCAATTTTCTACATTAAATTTTCTTTGAATTCCCATAAGCATTAAAAACACTGATTTTCAATACTGAAAGTCAGCTGTTGTTAAAAATGTTGCGCCAAAAAAAATAATTATTATTAAATAAAAGTAAAACAAACGAGAAACAAAAAGTTTTTATATCCATTACAATGGGGGTGTGTGAAACGGTAGCAAAGTTCTATGGTGAAATGAAATTTGTTTGTGGTAGAAAATTTTCATATATGTGCTGTGTCAAATTGTAACATTTTTGACAACGTAACATTTTGACATAAAGAAAAAAACAATTACTAGTAGTTTTGTGAAAATGAATAAATTAATCAAGTTTTTACCAATAACCATTTCAATTCTGTTGGAAATGAGATCGTCCCAACTATTTGATGAATTCGTTTGAACAAATTTGCCATTTATTTTTGCAACATTTTTAGAAAGGAAACCAAGACTTCTTACATTTTTGCATATTTTTTTTAGAATAGAACAAAATCCCGCACGAATGGTAGCATTCATGGAACATTATTGTCAGAAAACACCATAAGTCTAGTGTATGGGGCAATTCAAATCAATAAATAAATAAATAAAATAAAATAAAAAAATATCAAGAGCGAATACGTAAGCATTTTAAACACTATCAACCGTATTCAAAACGAAAATTTGTGTACTCCGATTATACTCCGCTCATCGAGTGAGCAACTAAAATGTTAATTAAGTTTAATCACCATTTAGTCATGAGTTTATTCAAAACACTTTTAAATTGCCCGATTAAGAAATTGCAAATTGACAGCAGTTAGCTAGGAGTTAAAAAGTCTTTGATCATTCGATAATCATAGTTTATTTAAAAGTGTTTTGAATAAGAAATCCTTAATCAGGGGATATGCAGTAACTAAATTTTTGTTTTGAATACGGGTGTATATGTCCAAATATGCGTTAATGATAAACCATGTAAAATATGCACAATAAAAACAATAAATGCCATGTCTTAGGAAAATGTGTAATTCAGATAAATATTATTAAGTGTATTACTTTAAGCTTAAGAAATGACATACTTTTGTATATAATTCCATCCCCCAAATATGATTTACTACTCTTTATATTCAAAAGTATTTTTTCTAATTAAATCGATTAAAAAATTGTTAAAATTATTGTTTTTTTTTTTTTGTACAATATTTTGATTATTTTTATAATTAATTTATGCAAACTTTGCCATTGTACAATTAAAATTATATCAAAATAATTTATGCATCAATCAATTAAAATACAACATGTTGAAGTAAAATACATTTAATTTGTTAAAACACAAGTATGTTCGCGCTTTAAAGAAAGAAAAATAAAACAACAACAGAGAGATAAAATAAATAGATAAAATATATTAACGCCAGACAGGGCCTTAAAGGAGTGGTTTTATTAAACAAGTTAAAAGTAAAGAAACTTATATAAAATTGAATAATGACGATGGTTGCACAAAAAGAGATAAGTTTTTTAAACAAGAAATTTTTACTCCCGGAACCACAACTCTCCTCAGCCATCACAGTGGCTGTTCTCCTAGTTGGCGCGGCTGTAAGCGGTCTCTGTACTAACCAGGCGCGGATCCAGCTTGAGCCTTAGGGGGGGGTGAATTTTTTATGATACAAAAAAGTAAAAAATCTGTTTTTAAAAGTTTATTAAAAACAATATGTGTATTAGGGATATAACCATTTGCATTTTTTTGCGAATATCAAAAAGGACCTATCATAGTAAGATAGTGCATAAAAAAATATGAAGAGATGTGCCTTTCTTTTTTCGCGAGCGTTAAAAAAGGTTCGGCACCGATCGCGATGAAGTTTTAGCTTATAATTTTTTTCAGTTTTACAGGAAATCCATAATTCTAACGTCGAAAGCCATGCTGGTCTTTGCATTTCGTGTTTTTTTTATGAAATGGCGATTCCTTGCATTCCAAAAAAAAAAACACAAAAAACGGTACAAGGGAAGGATACCCACCATAAAAATTTATATTACAATTAAAAAAAAAAAATGTTTGGTGTTTTAGAAATTGCATTCGGTGCCGAAGGTTTTTGGACCGAAATGACCCCTGATATCGATTTTAATATCAGTATAACATTGCCCATACCGAAATGATAGGTTCTTATTTTGGTTATCCCCTAATGTATATATTATATTAAAAAAAACTCAACAATAAGGTTAAATAAAATATTCAATATAAATTAAAATAAACTAATCTTTTTAAATAAGCAATTTATGATTTCCTTGTGAGGCATATTTAGATAGAACAGTCTATCTTCTGTCATTGTTGATCTGAGCCATTTTTTATTCGGCGAAGGGTAGAAAATTACCTCTCGCTTCTAGCATTATTGACGAGCATTGAAATGAAAATTTGAAATATTTTTCTTAGATTTGGGTAGATATCTTCATCACAGTTTATTAAAGCATCTACAACGTTAGCTGATAGATTTTCAGATATTTTCCATGTTTGTTGCCAATGCAACAGTTCAGGCTCAAGTTAAGATGTTAGTAGGTGCTTGTCTCTTTTATCAAACATAATCAGCTCATCAGGTAGTTGTGGTTTTAAAAGCTTCGTGTCTGTACTAGACTTGATTACACTTTGAGGTAGGGGAAATTTCCCTTTCCCCCCCCCCCCTGAATCCGCGCCTGCTACTAACACTACACATAAAAAGTTCTAGCCAATTTTTTTCAATTAAATCGTTAATTCAAAAACAGTTTTAATTAAAAATTTAATCAAGTGAATTAATCATTTACTTATATCAGCAATATTACTGCAGAAAATGTTGTAAATAATAAAAAATATTTAATTGATACTATTTACTTGTTTACTGGTTCAAGTTTAATTAATTTATAATTGATATCACAAATTTTTAAATTGACATCAATCAGTTCGCTATTCATATGTGGAATACCAGTTTGATTGCTTAAATTGGCTGCCATCTCATCACACTAGGAGAAAACACTTTTATTACTTTATGGCAAAATTATTTCAGTATTCTTCTCAATTAAATAATTGCTATACCCTCCACCACCAATATTGGTGGATGAGCAAGAGAATTTGCATGCAAGTAAATTTTTGACACTTGCTGCAAGTAAAATGACAAATGAAGAAACAGTGTTGCCATGGATGACTTTTGTATCAATCTACTAGTACTTAGTAAAATAAAAGTTATGTTTATAGCGGATTTTCTGTGTATTTATAAAAAAATAACAAATAAAAAAGAGCACAACTATACAACAACGCATCTTTATGGTAATCGAATCTTAATTTTAATAAAAAATTGTCAATCAAAATATTTTCTCAGTAACATTATGATATCGCCACTACGGCAATACTGTAGTCACATATTTTATAAAATAAACATAATTTTTTCATCAAGATGGACCGAAAATTAAATAAAGAAGAAATTATTAAATATATTTTGTTATAAGATGGTAATGTTTTCTATATGGTAATGTTTCTAAACCGAAAAAGAAACCTTTTTTAATAAGATGTTTTCGCTTCGAGAACATTTGAAAAATAAACTTACAACTGACTGTGTAAACACTTAAGCAACTTGCAAGGCTTTCGGCTTTTTCTTCGACATTTTCGTTGATAATACGTATACACTGCTTGCAAGTAATTACTTGCATGTGCAAAGGCAGGGTTAGTTTGTCATTCCGCGTGAAACTTTTTATTATTCATCCTGGACCCCTAAAACCGTAGCAGATAAATTTATTGCGGTAAAATTTGTTCCATCTTAGCTTCATATAGCCAGAAAAAATGTCATGCAATTTTGTGATATACGTTTCATAATTTACCTTATTTCCCATATTAAGCACTCTTCTGAAATTTACTGTAAACGCTTATTTCACTGCTGTATTGAAATTTATTCTAATATACGTTTTTTATTACCAGAAATCCCTCTACAGAATTTTGGGATGACTGGTCATAATTAACCATTGGTTCAATATAAATTTCGCTCCTGAAAATCATTTTAATCCGGCTAGCTAAAATTGCTACAAAAAAGCATAAGACTTTTGTCGGTCAATAATTTAATATAGATCTAAACGGCAACCAGTTTTAATGCTGACGTCCGTTTTTATAAAGAGGAATTAATAATATATGTATAGATTTCATATAGATCCCACTCCAAAAATAGTCGAACTGTTGGTGGAGGGTATCAAAGATTCGGCTCAGCCGAATATAGCACTCTCTCTAGCTTGTTTTTTTTTCAAAAGATTTTACTATTTGCAACTTTTTTAATAAGTTTAAATGCAATTTTATTTGCGTTTAAAAGGGTATAACAAAATACGCAAAACTTTTTCACCTACCTAATACTTTATTCTCACATAATAAACTTTTAAATTATACAAGACTACATTGTCAAACGCTTTCCATTCCCCTGGGTGTTGAAAATTTATCTGAGAAAAATTTTTTTATTCTTCATTTTTCACATGTTCATATTGAACTTTCAATTTTACATCTCTCCGTAGTGTAAATGAACATGAAATTGTCTATCAAACATGATTTATGAATAACATTTTGCCTTTACGGATGTTTTTTTAGTTTTTATATACAAAATTACAAACATACATATGTTTTAATGCAACTTATTAAAGGTTATATTGGAAATAAATTTAAGGTCTTTACTGGTTTCATAAAGCAAATAGAAAAGCGTAATATTTTTTTATTTAAAAGTCTATACTTGGCAAATAAATAAATTAAATATTGATTATTTAAATACAAAGACGATATTAGATTTTAATTGAATTTTACATAAAGCGCTTAGTGCTTTATTTTATTGGATTATCATTTAACAATAGTGGAGTATTATGCGGCTCCTGTGATGTATGTAAAACGACTCAGAAGCACTTCTATGCAGTGTTCGAAAATAAACACTAAATATCGCTCTTAAGTGTTCGGTTCGGTAAGTTTGTGGAAAACACAAACGCTAATAACGTTTGTCTAGAAAATCATTAAAAACTCAACAAAAGATGAGAACATTTAATTCCGTTTGGCTTTTTTTTTAAATCCACAAACTTCATTGTGTCCGGTTCAGCTCATTAATTAAGGGACGAACCCTTTTGGCTGGTAAAAAAACCAAACATTTTTTACAAAAACAAAATACACATACAAAAAAAAAAAAAAACAAATAGCCAGCAAAATAATTTTACACAAACAAAACATAAACAATTTTTTTTTGTTTGGTCATTTCTTTATCAATGTAAAAAAAGAAACATTATAGAACATTAAAATATAATGTTTGTCTTCAGTATGACAACAATTGTTCTGTTTTTAACAAAGAACAGAACACGACATATAATGTTCGTCTCTTTCTTGAAAATAGCTTCGAACGGTATTAAGGGTTGTGTTCGTCTACACAATAACTAAAAAATAGATACCGTTCTTGGGTGTGTGAGCCGAACGCTAAATAATGTACTGTTTATTTTCGAACACTGCTTCTTTGTCCATGTAAACCTTGTGCGCACAATGTTAAAGATAATTTGATGGCCGCAATGTTAAAGATAATTTGATAATTTGAAACATAATTTAATCAAATTTGGTAGCTACAATTTAATTTTCATAAGGACGGAACTTTTTTAAAATGGTGAGAATGGTCTACAATTTCATACAGACCCTTTACAAACATCTTTCCGGAATAGAGTATGTGTGTCTCTAAACAAACTTATTTTGTTGTTATTTAAATTAAATTTGCTTCAAAAATATCTTATTGCAACGTTTATCATCTAACGAAATTTTATAAAAATTGTTCTAAATACTACTCCCGAAAAAAGCTTTAAATGCCATAACTTCCTTATAAATATTGCCATTGATATTAAACTTGGTGGCAATAACTTTTATAATATCAATTTATGCCATGGTAACATTTTGTGCTAAAAGCTTTAGATTTTGATTGCAGATTAGATAAAAAAATATATGAAATTTATTTAATATTTTTGAATCCTTTCTTTTTTTGCAAAACATTTTGGATTTGTTTTTTAATTTGTCGGGCTATTCTTCTTTCTACACTGTTCATTTTAGTTACTGCAATATCAATTAATTTGACTTGCGTAGATATTATGTAAGTGAACTAAATCGCTCCACCAATAATATCCGTAGTTGGAAAATACAAATGATAATTGACTTCTGATGTAATTTTAATTTTATGTTTCTTTTTACTTTTTTAATTGCATAATCACCGGTATCAACAACAGCGGTAGAAAGGAAGGAACAATGGGATACATGTAAATAAATATTGCAATATTTTCGATTTGGCTTTTAATTTCCTCTGCAACGCGGTATTACCCATGTGCCCATTGGCAGCCTTAACCATGAAAGTTGCTGCATCGATTAAAACATCGATAAAACGGGCTAGTCTATCAGCACCGGGGTTGCGGGTTCGATTCCCGCCTGAGACTCTGGTTTCTTTCCTGCAGACAAGCATATAGCTTCGCGGGATTAGATTAGGAAATTAAAAAATAAAAAAAATAAAAAAAAACACTCACAAAAAAAAAAATAAAAATTGGTTTTAAATTGAAAAATTTGTGATAGTAATTAAAAAAATGAATTTAATTTGCATCAGTAAACAAATTGATAGTATCAATTAAACGCTTTATTTACTTGATTATACTTTTAATTTACTTAATTAAACATTTTATTAACTTGATTAAATTTTTAATCAAAACTGATTTTATTTTTAATTTATGCTTTAATTCATGAAAAATTCTGGAGAATTTTTTTTGTGCTCGATGTTTGGCATCGAGAAATATAGACAGAAGAAAAAATTACTGTTGATGATGATTCATGTGAAAAAACGTAAAAAAAAATTAATTATTTTTTATAATTTTAAACGTAATAATAATTTTTGTTTTGAAATCCCTGTTTTGTTTTTATAAACCACTTTCATGTCTATTAGGTTACAAAAATCGTGTTTTTTTCAGTGGTATAGAACTTCGAATTGAAATAAAACACAAGAAAATCGTTTTAATGATCATCAATTTGGCTTTATTGGAAGGATAATTTTATGCCATTAATGTTTAAATATGATTTCAGGCATGTGGCCACCGCGGCTGGCTCGAATAAAGCCAATTCTACAGGTCCAATTTTCAACCACTTTTTCGAGCATATGGGGCCGTATGTCGGCAATAACGCCACGAATGTTGGCTTCCAATTCCCCTAACGTTTCTGGTTTGTTGGCGTAGACGAGCGACTTCACATATCCCCAAAGAAAATAATCCAATGGTTTCAAATCACACGATCTTGGTGGCCAATTGACAGGTCCATTCCGCGAAATTATGCGCTCATCGAATGTTTCCTTCAATAAATCGATTGTGGCGTGCGCTGTGTGGCATGTAGCGCCGTCTTGTTGGAACCACAACTCATCCACATTCATGCCATCCAATTCGGGAACAAAATAGTCGGTTATCATGGCTCTATACCGGTCTCCATTAACGGTAACTGCCTCTCCAGCATTATTTCGGAAGAAGTATGGCCCAATGACTCCACCAGCCTATAGAGCACACCAAACAGTCAGTTTTTGTGGATGTAATGGCGTCTCAAGGGTCTCATGTGGATTCTCTTCACTCCAAATGCGGCAATTTTGCTTGTTGACGTAGCCATTCAACCAAAAATGAGCCTCATCACTGAACAAAATTTTGCGATGAAAATCAGCATCGAGATCAATCTCATTTTCGGCCCATACACCAAGCGTTGTTCTTTTGTCAACCTGTTCATGATGAAATGGCAAACCAAACTGAACATAAATGACATTAGAGTTGCCAGATTTCACCACAAAATGGCAGTTTTATCTCTATTCGAAAAACCAACCTATAAAAAAAACACCCGATATATGGATATAACATCGCATACAGGCGATTTTTTAATTTAATTAAGCGATGTATTTTTTTAATGTCCATCACTACTTAGCCTGAATATGTTTGATATATTTTAACGGGCGAAAGATGTGAGTAGTAACTTCGGTACGAAAACACAAAGACCCAGTTTAATCCAAAAAAGTGGTCAAATGATGAATTGATGGCATAACGCCATGTACATACAGTTATGCTAGAAACACAATTGGGTCGCACGTCGTAAGAACGTAGGACGAAAGGCCGTAAGGCCGTACATTTTTAAAAACACGCTCTATTTACCAACAATTCCGTCGTAAACGTATTTTGTTTTTTGTTTTTTTTTTTTTTAAATTTATGCTAACTGGTAAGAAAGTATAGTCGGTCAAGCCCGACCATATGATACCCTACACTACAGTATTTAAACACAAATTTTCGAGAGTGTATGGCTATATGAATAGGAATAGGGAATTGCCTCGATTTTTAAAAAAATGCATAGCTTATGTATCCATATAAATATGGATCTATATATGCTTAAACTTTCATTAAAATCGGTTTGATAGTTTCTGAGAAGCAGAAATTGCCCCCTATTTCCCCTCGTGGTCCTACGATTCGGCCCAATTTCAATAGGCTTGGTCCTTGTGCCAAAAATAATTGCGACCTATACGTTACATGGACAGCCAGCCAGCCGGACGGACATCATTAGATCAACTCACAAAGTGATTCTGAGTCGATCGGTATACTTTAAGGTGGGTCTAAGACCAATACTTTAAGGTGTTACACACATCATAATACCCTTTCCACTATTTTTGTTTATTACATATTTCCTTCTTTTATTTTTCTATCAAATATTCAATTAGAAAACAGAAAAATTATTTCCAAGGTATATTTACACAAGGTAGACTCGTTGGCCCATATGTTTGTCAGCTGTTTATCCCACTTGGAACCCAAACGTCAAATTTCGTGTATATGAGCCAAAATTTGTACATGTGTGCGTTAAATAGTTTTTGTTTTATATGAAGACAATTTTGACAACTCGGTTCGATTTATAGAGCAGCATGTCTACACTCCCAAATGAGTTTACCTTGTGTAAATATATGTACCTTGATTATTTCATTTTGTATTTTTAATTTTTCTTTTTCTATGACAATACGGTCGTAACGGGCGGAATATTATACGTTTTAATTTGACTATGTATCTACGTTTTTCGCAACTACGTTGGTACGGTGCAATTGCGTTCTTACGGCTAAGCTCAAAAAAGAATTTAAAACATTTATTGCGAGTCGCTCAAGCTGCAACTTTAAAATGCCTACGAGTAGTAGGATTCATCCGAAACCAAAAATTTAAATACCACACGCGTTTAAGCTGAGAGGCGTTGAACTACGACTTCGCACGAAATGGTGGATGAACGCCGTTTGTGTGTCGAATTTTTACTTAACTCATTTCCGTCCGAAAAAAGGATATTTCACCGATTAAGCTTTCAGACCTCATGCTAAGCTACTGGGGTTTTTTCATTATTTTTGGAATATATGGTCTCTATATCGTATGAAAATACAATAGATGTTAAGGTTTAACCATTTTTAAACAAATTCCTTAGAGATTTAAAGGACACGCACAATTGCTGCATCTCGTTAAAATTTTTAGCTTAAATGCATTTTTATTTCATGATATGAATTCAATTGTTTTAAATAATAGTTATCTTTTTTTTTAGTTAAAATATGCCAACTTCACTATTTGTTAAAGATTAGTACTTTTGTAATTGAAAACACAACTTACTTACGCGACTCATTTTAACAAAACAGAAATGTGGCGAAAGAGTTTCACAATAATTTAAGTAACGGTAAAGCGAACAGCGAAATTATTTGAGAAACAAGCAGAAAGAACAATCAGAACAATGGATGTCAAACAGTAGCGAAAATATTGAGACCGAGACCCACCTGCTCAATCGATGCATCACGGTCTAAAATGGTTAGCTGAAAAGAGCTTTCTTAAAGATACAACATAAACAATTTTAACATTTTACTGTGGGTTTTCTGGTAGGCAAGTGAGCTATTTATTTAAGGTAGCAGTGTGAGAATTACTGCTTTGATTTTCACCACATACTAAAAGGAGCTGAGGGTCTCCGTATGAATGCTTTACAATTCCATTTCGACATTTTAATAGTTTTAATGTGTGATCAAAAAGTAAGCAGCTGACAATAAGAAATGCAATAAAAAAACAATTGATATAAACAGAAAGAGGACATAAGTTAAAACAAGCCAAAATCAGTTTCAATTGCTTTGATTGCAAACAATTCGCTAAATAAAATTCGATTGTCCAAAAATTGAACTTACAAAATTTTTAAATTATTGTACAGCTCAAAAAACAATTCAAAAAATGTGGTAAAAAACTGTCGTCTTAAATAATAAGTAAAGAATTTTTATGCAAATAAAGCATTTACACATGGTATACAATATGACTTGAAAAAAATCGTTATTTGATGGATATACTTTAGGCGAATGAACACTTAATTTAATTTATTAATATGTAAGAGCTTTTCAAATGAAAATAAATTAATTGGTATTAACTTTTAATCATGCTGAGTATAGCTAAGTATAACCAAAGCATGCTTTAAGGCTGTATAAAAATTCATTCACGAAAAATAAAAGGCTTAAGAAACAGACCATGTTTTAAGTTTAGTTTTAACGGTGGAAAACTAAACTTAACATAATTTTAGCGATAACATAATTCGGTTTAAAAAGCACAATTTAAAATTATCGATCGTTACAATTTAAACAACTTTTAGATATCATCTTTAGGTGGTAAATTTTTACAGATTTCAAAAAAGAATTTATTAAAAAAAAGTAACAAAAAATAAATATATCAAGGAAATGTTTTAAATTTGTGTACATTTTTTTTAATTTTTGTTATTATGTTTTATTTGAAATACAAAATGCGTCTTGCAAAATCCACTGTTTGATCTTTTTTTGTTCTCAAGAAAAAATTGTAAAACAATTACAAAATAGTATATTAGCAAACCTTAAATGAATGAAGGCGGACGAGCTTCAAAGTCCCATGGTTTTTCAAGCTCCCCCTGCATACACTAAAACGCATGATTCCATAGAGGGACATCACCTGTCAGCGTAGAAAATTGCACCTGCGGTAGCTTTTACTGAATTTCGGTGAAAAGAATGCATAAAAGAATTTTATTTATCACTCCTGAAAACAAGTCCTAAGTTTAAATTTGGAAGAATTTCTTATAGATTGAATTATTGATTTTATATTTTTAGTGTATTTACTGTCTTATACACTGAAAGAATTTTTTTCAGAATACCAATGAATTTTGATATTGATCCCATGAAAAATTTCATTAAAAAGGAACCTATGCAGCGCTTCGTTGGATCAATGAAACCTGTTTCATTAAAATGTATTTAATGAAACATTATATTAGATCTATGAATGTTATTCATTGGATGAATACTTTGAGAAAAGTAAAAAAAAAATTTTTTTATTTTATTTTTTAATTTTAAATTTTTTTTTTTTTTTTAATCAAAGTTGTTCTTATTCAACTTTTTTTTTGTCAGAGTCGCTGGCGGGAATCGATCCCGCAACCTCGACGCTGATAGACTAGCTCACTACCAGCTAGCCTACTGGGGCAGTGTAGTACTTGAATAAAAAAACTATGTTTTTTGCCACTACTCAATTAAGAGCGCAAATATGAGATTAAATTGTCATAACATTACTACAATAACAACGTTGATTTTTTTGCTAACGCATAATAAAAAAAGACCACATAAAGAGAGAACAAAGAAAACTAAAAACATACCTATTTATGAATTGAAAGTTTTTGTTTTATTACTATAATGACATTTTCATTGTCAGAATGAAAATTTAAATTTATGAAGGCATGCTTTTTCGAAATAGTTTTATACTTTTAATTATTGAGACTATAGAGTTATTTGAATGTTAAAAATAATTTTTTTTTTTCAATTATTGAAACATGTTGCTTTATAAAAAAATTTTTGATTTCATAAATTTAATGGCATATTACATTAGATGTATGCAATAATTAAATCTTAAATTTTTTTTTTTTTTTTTTTTTTTTTTTTTTACTTTATTTTATTTTATTTTTTAATTAACAATTAAACATATTTTTAAGGAAACTATAATTTTGTATTAATTTTTTAATGTAGTTATGTTTGTATATTGTTTTTTATGTTCCCAATTAAAATTGTTTGTTTAACTTGGACAAACTTTAGTTTTCATATATCCAATGAAAATTTTTAACGTAATTACGGAATCCAATGAATCGATTTTAACGAAAATACTTCATTATAACTATGAAATTCCATTTGGACAATGAAAATTTTCATTTCACCAGTGAAATTTTTTTTATGAAAACGATTCATTTTTCTTGCATTTTTCTTTCAGTGTAGTAAAATTTTAATACAAATGTATTTGTGGAATATTTTAACCCATTATTTTCTTTTCTTTTTGAATATTTGTTAAGAAAGGGACAAAAAAAGACACATTGTTGTAGAGTTAAATGGTTAAACGGTTTGAGCCCTGTAGGATTTTACATAAATCTTTTAAAAACATCATACACTTAAAGTGTAAGCGCAGCATTATTTTCTATACCATTCTGGTTAACAAAGTGGCAAAACAGGGAAAATGTAACTCCCCCTAAAATTACTTTCCGTTCCTCTCCACTAAAATTACATGTAAGAATTTTAATTGTTTTTTTTTTATTTTTGTATAGTGCAATCGTTCAAATAATTTAATCACATAAAAATAGTTAAAATAAGATCTACGGCCAAGTTCACCAAGCTCATTTCGAGAATACAAAATTAATTATTAATAAGATTTCTGTATGATGTGCAAACTTCCCAATTTTTCATATTTTATATATACACTGAAATTTATTGTTGCGGTAAAGCTAGCTTCTGTGTTCAGTTATAATTAACTACCAGGGCCCAGTTTCTCAAAACTACAAGTTACAAATCTACAAGTAAAATATCTATTTGAAACAAAAACAAAAATTGTAAAATTGTTGCTTTTTTAATGTATTTTTCATGTAGATTTTTAGCTTGTAGTTATATGTATGTTATAGCTGTCAAAACCATATTGTTACGAAAGTAACTTTAGTTAAGAATTAGTTGTAATTATTAGTTAAGATTTAGTTATAATTATTAGTTATCTTGTATTTATTAGTTTTCTTGTATTCATAAGATTTTATTAGTTTACATGGTTTTTGTTATAATTTAGTACACTTCAATCCCAATGTGCAGATAGCCCCAGAAATGACCGTTAAAAAAGCTTCAGTATAAGAGGTAAAATTATGTAAACATAAGTGCTGCCATAAATCAAATTAAAGTGTGGTGAATAGTAAAGCCTCGAACCTTCGAAAAACATTTCGAATGTTCTAGACAACCAAATTGCAGTATAAATACTAGCGGCGACTAGCGTAATGAGATTATTCTTAGTTCATAGTTGGTAATAAATAAAAGCTATAAATTACGGTTTGTTAGAGTGACTTTGTATTAAATAAAGTTGGATAAATTGTAAACAGTGTTTAAAGTGTTTGTGTTTTATTTATTTTATTAAAGTTGCAATAAAGAACTCGAAACGGTTTATTATAAAGGAAATAAACCAAAACGTTATTTAAAGGCAGTAACGTAACAATATTGTTAACTGGAAGTTAAATTAATAGTTACTTTTAACTGAACTTGGTGCAAATCTTTGATCTAACTTTTGAATCTTTCTACAAGTCCATCTACCAAAACACTAGATACCAGTTTATTTTAAATAAAATTCAGGATAAATAGTAGAACTTTTCTGAACTCCCAAAGAAATAGATAATCATGTTATATTTCACTTTAATAACACAGTTCAACACATAAAATGTACACTCCTTTCTGACTTTACTTTCTAAAAGAAACCTGTTAGGGAAACACATAGACATACAAACGAACAAACAAACTGATTTTAATTTTTATATATATTGCGATCTGAGGACAACTAGGTTCTAAGTTACATATAGCTTTGGTACAAATAGATACTTCTTGTTCTAGGGTAGCGGTAATATTTATATAGATCCCTCAAATAACAGTGAAGTAAAATGAATGTAATTTAATAGTCAAGATCGCAAAGACCATCATAGGCATTGTTTCTGTTTTCCTAGTTTGTGCTACCTTAAAAAAAAGGAATTCGGAAATTTCGCAAGGGAACAAATTTGAACTTTTTTTGTGCGGTTTAGAATTTGATTGCATGTTTTAACTGATTTGAGGTCGCTGATTTCAAATTTAATCCCCATTTTTCTCTATAGGTCCAAAATTAAGGCACTTTTACAACATTTATTGGAATAACTTAAAAACGGTTGACCATATTCAGTTAACAGAACATTTGGGACCCGGCAACAGTACTACCTTAAAGCAATGCTTTCATTGTTTTTAAATTTGCCCTGTAATTTCAGAGATATCGATGAATTTTTGCAAAAAAAGGAAAATTTTGAAAAAAAACAAAGTTTTTGTTCATTAAAAATGCATAAAAAATAAAAAAATGCGACAAAAATCACAGTTTTGGTCTAAAAACATTTATCGATTTCAATACAAAATTAACCTTTTAAATATGTGTGTGCCATTTACGTTTTTTTCTTTTTGTATGGAAATCGATATTCAGTTTTCTCAGTAAATTGTGAATAAAATCAAAACGGCACATAACGGCATGTCTCGAAAAGTAGTGCTGATAGAGAAAAATGGAGATTAGATTTAAAATCAGCGACCTCAAATTAGTAAAAAAATTGCAATCAAATTCCAGACCGCAAACCGTCTGTTCCGCAGTGTTATATACAAACCAAGGAAATAAACTGAACAGCCTTTAACTACAGCAGAGAACAAAACAACCATAATTTTTTTAACTTTAAACATAATATCGCGTGTTTCTTTTTATCTACATAAAAACTTTCGATAACTTTGGCTTGACTAGGGATGCAAACGATACATCGATGTTTTGATTTAATATTTTTTAAAATATTTTTACAAATTTTAATTTTCAATTAAACCTTTTATTTAAAAATATAAAAAAGTGTTTTTCAAAGCATACGTTAAACGCAATCATTTAAAATGTCGGTTTAAATAACATTTCTGTAATATAAGAATTTTGTGGCAAATATTATACAAATCTTTCTCTATTTAACAGAATTTTAAAACAAAAATTAAAAATATTTTATTAAAAGTGTATTAAAAACGACTTCCAAATTCTTGCGTTTTACGTTTCCGTTTTCCAGCACATTTGCTGCTGAATCTGTCATTTGCTTAAGCAAAATGCGAAACTGATTGCACTCTGCTTTTGGTGTTTTTAAATGCTTTTGACAGGCTTTTTGTTAATTTTTGACAAAAGCTTATGCAAGCATATGTATATTATAGTTGGGCCTTAAGATTTACAGTAGCAAAAAAGAATTAAAGCAGTCCGTAAGTATAATTGAAAAGTAGTTTTAAACATCGATGTATCGTTTTTTTGCCGATGTTTTTCAGAGCGATGTTGCATCCCTAGGCTTGACAGCTGAGAATGTCAAACTGTGTTGATATTTCTGTTCAGTTAGGCTTGGCAAGTCCTTATGAATCGTTTACCACTAGGACAAAGATTTCAAATTGTGAAAAGTTTACTTAAAAAAAAAAAATATATATATTTCGGTTCGCGAAGTTCATAAAGGACTTCGTCTATTTTACGAAGCTAATTTCTGGTTAAATGGCTACGTCAATAAGCAAACACATCTGCATTCATTCAATTTATTGTTTGGTAAATCGCACGCTAACGGCATAATGGGTCCTTATTTCTTTTGAAATAAGCTGCCGTTACGGTACATGGCGAGCTCTAACGAGCTATGCTGACTGAATTTTTGTTTTCAAAAATGAATCATCATCAAAGACTTTTGTTTCCAACAAGACGAAGCAACTTGCAATACAACATGCTTAACAATCGATTTATTGCAGTTTGGTAACAGTTTTATTTCCGGGTGGAAGTCCTGTTGTTCACTGGCCCCCTCGTTCGTGCGTTTCTTCGGGATTACTTTTTATACAGCTGCGTTAAGTCAAACCACCAACTCTTGAAGCATTGGAAGCCAATATTCAAGTCACCATTGAGGCCATATAGCCACATTTGTTGAAAAAAGTAGTCAAACATTGAACTGGTCAATTGGATCATGTCACTCGTAGCCGCGGCGGACATAAGCCAGAAATCATATTTAAATAATTAATGCCATGAAATTATTTACCAGTGCCTACGTTCTGTAACTCTTGCGTCGAGAAAATTTTGGACTGGAATGTGTGAAATGAAACAAAAATGCCATATATTGAAACAAACAGCTGTTATTCTCACTAAACTGAGTCTGTAACTTTGTTTGGCTTTGAATTGTCAAATAAACTCACGAATAAAAATGGGGCGAGAAAAAATTTTAACACTAGAAAACAATTAAAAATGCAAAATTCAAAGAATAATAATAATATTTTGTTCTTGGCACATTTTTTCATTGTTTAATTATTTTGCTTTTAACATTTTTATAAAATATCAAAGCTCTTTTGCAAACAACACACATTAAAGTCGTACTTTACATTATTTGGTATAGCCGACGGTTGTATTTTCGCCTCGTCTTGAAAATTGTAAAATTTTTAGTAAATTTTGGTCGCCGTTACTGGCGTCCTCAACATCTGCAATGTCATATCGGCTTCGGGAGCAATATTATGACATTTATAACGTAACGACGTAATCTCTGTTGATAGTTTTCGACATGAGTTGCAGACACAGTTTTTTCTCACTTTTCGAGTAACGATATTTTGTTTCACATCTTTTTGATGCGAGAAGTTCTTACTAAAGTTACAGAACATGGGTATAGATTACAAAAAAAAAAAGAAAAAAAAATTGCATTCCAACATTTATCTGTCTGGTATTATCATTCAAATTAAGCGTCTAAAAAACTCCCTGTATATTAAAAATTTATAGTACTTATTTGTGGTTGTAGCTAAAATATATTCCTAGCCAACCATGTTTGAATTTTTAAGGTTAAATAGAAACAAATTTTTATTAATCGTGACAAAAGAAGTGTTAAAAAGAACAATAGTTAATTTTATATAGTGCTTTTAACCAAAATTAACCTTTTTTTTGTTTAGCAACGTTTCTGAAATAATTTTTTTATGTACACAGAAAAAATTATTGCTGAATTATTTTCAAACAAGCGCTTGTTTGAAAATTTTTTTAATTTCTACAAATTTTTTTACTGATTCTATTAATATTTTTGTTTGATTTTTATTTAACCAACAAAAATGTTGACAACTATTCAAAAATATAATATACGCGTTATTGGTTTCAAGTTTTCATAATTTTGTATGAAATATTTAACGCTCTTTAATGTTGTCGTTTTTTTGCATTTTTTTTTGATCGTAATCAACACTTCTTTATGTGAAATATAAGAACAACAATAAAAAACACATACAGTTTTTTTTTTGGATGCTTTAAAAAAGGACAACAACAAGAAAGATGTAAAAAAAAACAAAAATGTAAAAAACGTTTCACTCTTTTTAAACAACAGCAACAACAACAACATTAAAAGAAACCAAATAAATTTTTGGTTGGTTTCAAATTAGGTAAAAAAGAATAAAAAAACCCCGTATTCAATTTTTTAAAACTGTTTAGTTAAATAGGTACATCAAATACAAAAATAGAATGAAGACGAGTCGACCTCATGTTGTTTTTGGTTACATTTCTTCTTCTTTAGCCGAGGAAAGGATACAGCAACAGTCAGTGTCTGCCTTCATCTTCTCCTACAGTGCTTGCTTGTGTGCGCGTCATTGCTTGTGCAAAAACTTTTCTGCTTGATTCAGCAAAATAATTTGTGTAAAATTTATATGAATTTCAGTAAACTTTTTGTTTGCTTCAGTAAAATTATTTGTTTGAAAAAATCAGTGTTTTTTTCAATAAACGAAATGCAATTAAAATGTTTGAATATGCGAATATGTTTGTAGGACCGATTTCAGACAAAAACTGTTTTGATTCTACAAATTTTTTGTTTGAATTAGAAAAATATTTTTTTCTGTGTACACAATGGTATTTTTTTGTTCTGATGTAAAATTTGAACCCAGTTTTTTTTTTATTTATAGTCATATTTGCATATTTTATTACCCTTTAAATTTTACATTATTTTAAAGAATATTCAAATTAGTTATAATTTTGTTAGTTTTCTTCTTTTTACGCTAATTAAAAAATCACCTGCTTAAACATTTAAAACTTGATAAGCAAAATACTTAAAAAAAAAACTTAAAACTCGACATGCCTTCAAAACATTATTAATCAAATACGCGCGGATAGCGGATTAAATTCGCAATCTCAAATCGCTTCAAGCTAATTCTTTTAAACACCAACACACAAACAAATTCTTATACATTTACATATATACCAAGCGAATTTATTAAGAATATTAAACATAAAATTAAACAAATAAAAAATTATTATTTATAAGAAGAAAAAATGAAAACAAGAATAGATTTACATATTAAATAAATAAAAATTTTTATTCATATTTCTAAGATCAAATATCCCCAAACCACCAAATGAAATGTATTTTGGCCGGGCAAATGGCTGATGACAGTCGATAGTGGCTTTTTAAATACTCATTAGCAAAAGGAAACATGACTGAACTATCGACAGCATAGAAAACGAGTTTGAATAACAGAAAGATGTTAGAAAAACATTTAAGAACGTTGAAAAACATTAAATAAATAATATATTTTATTGAAATTTTTATGTTTCTTTTGACACATAAACCTGATCATCACCAACACCAAACAACTTTAAGAACACAGAAATATTATTGACGAATAGAAAAAGGAATCGATGACAGGGCAGTTGTTAAAAAACTGAAAAATCATGTTGCCAAAGTGTCTGTCTTGTTTTGTGTATTAGTTTGCTGACGGAAGAGAAAATGTTTAAGAATTTAAAGTTTTTTTTAGAACAGATAATTTAAATATTTAATTGGTAAACTTAACATACACGTGCTATTTAATAATATCGAAATTTGATAATAATGAGTAGCAAATAAAACAATTGATTAATAGTGGAGGCAACTTGATTTAGAGAACTGAAGTTACAAAAACTGTTACTGTTACTGACTTAAAAATAAAAAATCTAAGAAATAAGATAGAACTGAATTAGATCCGCACTTTAACTGTGCTAGAACTGAACTAGAACTGAACAAGAACTGAACTAAAACAGCACAAGAACTAGAACTGAACTAGATCCGCACTTAAACTGTGCTAGAACTGAACTAGAACTGAACAAGAACTGAACTAAAACAGCACAAGAACTAGAACTGAACTAGAACTGAACTCGAACTGAACTAGAACTGAACTAGAACTGAACTAGAACTGAACTAGAACTGAACTAGAACTGAACTAGAACTGAACTAGAACTGAACTAGAACTGAACTAGAACTGAACTAGACCTGAACTAGAACTGAACTAGAACTGAACTAGAACTGAACTAGAACTGAACTAGAACTGAACTAGAACTGAACTAGAACTGAACTAGAACTGAACTAGAACTGAACTAGTACTGAACTACAACTGAACTTAAACAGAACTAGAACTGAACTAGAACTGAACTAGAACAGAACTAGAACTGAACTAGAACTGAACTAGAACTGAACTAGAACTGAACTAGAACTGAACTAGAACAGAACTAGAACTGAACGAGAACAGAACTAGAACTGAACTAGAACTGAACTAGAACTGAACTAGAACTGAACTAGAACTGAACTAGAACTGAACTAGAACTGAACTAGAACTGAACTAGAACTGAACTAGAACTTTTTTTTTTTTTTTTTTTTTTTTTTTTTTTTTGAACTAGAACTGAACTAGAACTGAACTAGAGCTGAACTAGAACTGAACTAGAACAGAACTAGAACTGAACTACAACTGAACTAGAACTGAACTAGAACTGAACAAGAACTGAACTAGAACTGAACTAGAACTGAACTAGAACTGAACTAGAACTGAACTAGAACTGAACTAGAACTGAACTAGAACTGAACTAGAACTGAACTAGAACTGAACTAGAACTGAACTAGAACTGAACTAGAACTGAACTAGAACTGAACTAGAACTGAACTAGAACTGAACTAGAACTGAACTAGAGCTGAACTAGAAGTTAAATAAAACCGAACTAGAGCTGAACTAGAACTGAACTGAACTAGAGCTGAACTAGAACTGAGCCTATGCTCGGAAAACATTTTTAGTACGCCTTAAACCGTAATGAATAATATTTTTGTAGCAGAATTTGGTCTTTCGTAATTTTATAAGGTTTTTAATCGCAGTGTCCCATATTAACCACCTTTAAGCCTATACAACGTTATTACAAATTTCACTTTTATGTTCTTATTTAGGTTTTTAATACTGAAAATAACTCTACAGAATTTTATGATGATTGGTCGAATATAAATTCCCATTCGCGAAAATAATTTGAGTTCAGCTAAGACTTTTACGAAATTTGTTTAAATTAAGCTTAATATGACTAGAAATAAGCATAAAGCTTTCTGACTGTTGGTCAATTATGTTCCGTAGGTCTCAGCCGCAGCCAATTTTAATACTGACGTCCGTTTTTATAAAGATTAATTAATAATTTAGGGCCCACGCCTGAAATATTCTAACTGACGGTGGAGGGTATCAAAGACTCGACAGATTCGAATATAGCACTCTTACTTGCTATTTTATTTTAAGATGAAAATAACTTGTTTTTCTTCTTGTAGTGTTGTTGTTGTATCTACACAAAACAAGCAAACCTTTTTTTACTTACTTTTGTACTGTTGTTGCTGATGAGACGTAACATCTTACTGCTAACTATAATCGTTCTAATTGCTTAACATACAACAACATGAAGAAGCTGATTTGCAACGTTACTGTTACTCCCTTTAGGACGAGTTTGTTTTCTTTCATCAATATTGTAGAAATTCAAAACGGAAGACAAACTGCTATACACTCTTTCCACCTGTTGTGAAGGGTATTACAATTCGTCAAGACTGAAGCAATTAGCAATAAAAATTTAAGTTATGTATAATAGACATTTAATTAAGCACACAAAATTGTCTATAAATCGTTTTAAACACTAAGGCCAAAGTTATTTTTGGAAAAAAAAGACATGCAGCAGATTTACTCAATTGAAGTTGATTGTTATTTCTTAAGATGCTAAGCAGAATGTAAAACATGATGTCGTTACCCCAGTGATAAAGATGACTTTTCAAACGAAACATGTTTAACATTCAATCAAACGAACACAAATTTATCTTAAAAAACGATTTCCTATCACTAGGTGTCCAAATTTGACAGTTAATTGTTACAAACAGCCACAAAAACAAAAAACCAACAAAGAAAAATAATGTAAAACAAAACTGACCCAAATTTAACGACATAATAAGATCAAGATTTTCTTAAGCAAAATTAAAAACTCCATAATATTTTTTTTTTGTAGATGACTACTTTATTAACTTGACACAAAGATTTATGTAATTTTCTATATTTAAACAATAGATTGGGTGTATTATCTTGTTTTTTATTGATATGAGATTCATTTAATGGCTTCTCAATTTGTGCGCCCATTGTTGTCATTTTATTTGAGTTTATGTGCGTTAAAGGCCATTTATTTTAATGTTAATTAAATCGGATTAACGCAAAAAATCGTAAATAAAAATGAAAACCGTTTTGTTTGCTTTGACACCATAAACAAATAATTTTAATTGTTTCGTCATTTAAAGGGACTACCAGTTTTGTCAATGATTTAGACTTTAGGTTGATGAATTCGTTTGACATATTTTTAACATATGCACGTATTAAGGCATTCTTGTTATTCTTTATTATGTTTCCCAAATTTATATTGACACAAACAATTAAACTGGTATCATATAACATCAGATGATCTGATAAAATATACAAGAAAAAACCGCTTAAAATTAAATTATTACAGAAAAATTACTACCAATGTGGCTCTTTGCAATAAAAAGTTAATAGAACAAGTAATTACAGAAAAGCATTTTCAAACTTCCCGCAAACGATGATTTGTCGGCAAAAAATTTGACACTTTGAAGTAAAAAAAAACAAGTAAGGTCAAGCCCGACGATAAAGATATTTTTCTAAAGACTTTGGAAAATAGTTTCTTGATGATGTGGCCTAAATTTTAGTATATTTAATAAAGAATAAAAATTGCGAATTTAGCACATCATAATTAAAAAATAAATAAATAAAGATTCGATAAGCATTTTGTGTGATTTATTCAACATTTCCCACAATTTATTTTAACAAATCAAATAAACATTTGGTTGAAAAAAATTATTTTGGGAAAACAACTTTTTTTATTGACTCAATAAACTTAGTTGTTGACTAAAAATTCAATAACTACCCCAGTGGAAAGGCAGCTAGCATCATATTTGTCACGTGACGGTTTTAAAGTGGTAGGGACCGGTTCTTGTTCTGAAAACTTATATGAAGAGGACTTGTCACTTTAACATGACAAAGTTTTAGCAGGGGGTTAAATGGAATCTTTTTGATACTCACTGAAAAAACCTTAATGGTCACATTTAGTTTCTGTTAAAATAATGCATATCATAGATATTGTCCCGAGTGAACCTCTGGAGTAACTTTCCCTTTCTTTCCTCTGGAGTTAATACACTTTTAACACTTAATCACCAGTACAGTGATTTGTTTTTACAATCGGTTCATTTTATTATAAAATTCTGTACACTGGTCAGGGGATTAGTGCTTTAAGAACAATTGACACAACTTTCCAACAGGGTATACCTACAAACTTTTTTATCAACACCGCAAAAATCGTTCTATAGGCTCTGGAACCACCCAACCGATGTGCTTCAAACCGATTTCATTAGAAAGGTAATTTAATAGGGATGGTTTAAGGCTTCACTTTTTTCCCCCAAATTCGGACCACGAGGGGAGTTTGGGGACAATTTCTGTCCACCCGAAATTACCTCATAGATTTTAATAAAATTTAAAACATAAATAGATCCCTGCACATATTGACACTTTAGCAATACATTTTTTAAAAAATAAGACCACAAGGGGAAGTGAAGATGGTTTTAGGCTATAAATTTTTCCAAAACTCGGACCTCAGAGATTTTAATGAAATTTAAAACATAGATAGATTCCTTCTAATCATAGTTGGGGGTAGTGCACTAAATATTGCTTTAAATCAGCAGTGCACTATCACTAAATAAAACTGCAAAAAAATTAGTTTGCACTCTTTTTTACCAGCTTTAGTGATGATTGTTATTTTTTTAACTATCACTTAAAAAATTTAGTGATAGTGAAATTTTTTTCACTATCACTAAAGGCGACCGTACACGACATGTTTTTGTCATTTGACATGTCAAATTTCCCACTGCAAAATACATACATGTCGTGTGTTACCTTTTTAATATTGCTTCTGTAAAAGTCAGATGCAAAGTCATCTGACAAAATTTCAATTAGAGCGTGCTCTATTTTCTTCTGACAAACCATCTGACATCAGAAATCTATGCCGAGAAGAAACCGGCAGCGGCATTCACTATTGACGGAATCATTAGCCGGCTGAAGTTAATATTTTACAATACCGAGATATGTATGATTATCCCACCATTGAATAGAATTTATGTAAATATATATATATATATAAAACCCGCTTTAATTTTATATCCTAAATTGGTATCTTTGAATTAAAGGAAAAATATGTTAAGATGGCTAAACTATTTTACGGCGTAAATAAAAATTTTCGTGGAGGCATTTTTATTATGGTTTTACTGCAAAAAATTACATGTACGTTTGTGACAGAATGTTATAAACCTTCTGTAAAACAGCAATTTGGACAGACATGCACAATTACATGTGACTTGAAAAGTTGATAAGTCAGATGTAAAAAACATGTCATCTACATGCACCTTTAAGGCAGATTGAATGCAAAAATCTGCACTCAAATCAATTAGTGCAAAATTTGGACATGCAATCAAAAAAGCTGCATACAAATATTGTCTCACTAAAATTTAAAAAATCTAACTTTGTATATGCATGGTTTTTGATTTCTTTTGAGGATATGCATAAGGAAAGAACATTAAACAAAATAAAATTTTGTAAATAACAGTATAATAATTGGTTTAAATCATAAAAAAACAAGTTTTTAATTTTAAAATTAGTGCAACAATTTAAGTTGCACAGAACAAAAAAAGTTGCAATAAGCTGATGATTGCTTTTTTTTAAATCAAACTACTTTTTTTTTGAGTGCAAAATTTTTTAACCTCACTTTCACTCATGTTTAGTGAGGCTGCAAATTTTCAATTCATCACTCAACATCAACAAAATTATTGCAAGATTTTTGCACTATCACTAAAGCCACGGTCACACTTGACAAATATTTGACGGAAAAAACGTGACCAACAGGAAAACTAAAATATTATTTCCTTTTATTACAATGTTTATTTTGACTACAATACCACATCTAACATAAAATAGCATGTCCCTATGCTAAGCAGTATAATTAGTTTTATTTTGAGATACTAAGACAATGTTAAATCTCACTAACTGTTAACAAAAATAGTGGTTATGCTTATTTGGTCAAATATTTAATAAGTGTGACCGTAGCTTAAGTGTGAGCTGAAACTGCAAAATGAGTGCACTACCCCCATCTATGCTACTAATATCATAAACAAAACGCCGGGCCATCCGCTAGTACTAATAAAAAATTAGAAAACTAGTTCTTTTTATACATTCTACAAAAAGTTTTCGCAAAAAACAGTGTATTTTTTCTTGAACATTCAAATATATGTTAACCAACTTTTTAAAATATTTAAATCATCTGAATCATTATTCAAGTTTATTACATACACATTTAATAATTTATTGAAGATTTTACTATTTTAACACTTTGTTACGTTTTTTTTTATTATTAAAACAACCCATTACCATTAAGAAATCTCAATAAATTCTGTTTAACACGTTCTTAATTAGATGTTAGAAGACTGCGTGTGTTGATTCCTTAAACAAACTGAAAACCCGCAACCGACCAGGCATGACTAATAGAATATGTAAATTAAGAAGTGTATAAAAATACACTTAGAAATGGAAATAAAAGTATTTAACAGTATTTAAGCAAAAAAAAAAAAAAAAAAATCATGGCAAGTTTGGCTTTAAGCTTTTGGCTTAAAAAATATTTTTTGCAAGATTTTTTGAAAAAATATTTTTCTCTAAAACAATCAGGCTCTTAACAACAATATGATTTTTTTTGCCAAAAACGGCTGTGTGAAATCGATGAAAAGAATCTCTGAAAACCGAAATACTAATTAAGATATATTCTATTCCAGCCGTATTCATATTGGAAAAAAATTTTTATGGATAAAGTTTCCTGATGATCTGGCCTAAGCAACCAGTGAAATGCGCATAGGAATAGCTTATCCCATCAACAATAAATTTCAAGCGTCTTTTTCAAAACTAAAAACTGGAAATAAAGCACGAATAACAAAGTTTATTTATAATACACTTACCAAACTCTGGCTAACGATTTGCTAAACTCTTGTCAACGAGCTGCCAAACTTTTGCCAACTTGTGATAAGCAGCTGTTTAATGTTAAACAGTTTGTTTGGTTTTATTTAAGTTACTGTTTTATTTTATTTTTTTATCTTTTTTTATTTTAATTTTAAAAACTTTTTAAAATTGTTATATGTGGAGGAAACAAACAAAAAAAATTTTCAAAAAAGTGACAAAACTAGCGATGATTAATGTAAACGTGTTGCATTTTTGAGTAATATAATGTGGCATCATTAAAATTCAGAGTTGATTTTTTTTAAAGTTAGCAGATGGGCAAAAGTTTGCTATGAATAAACTCTGTGCTTACAAGCTGCTAGGCTTAATCGGCATTCTAGTTATCAGCTCATTGTAGTGTAAAAACTGTGGCTTACTTTTTGTTATGAATACCCTGTGCATTAAAGTGATTGGGTCCGCATACAAAACCACAACTGAGCCAGGATAAAGATTAATTGAAAAAAATTCCAGAAAATTTGTAGTTCGATCATAACATATTGCATATCGCTATTCATGGCTTGTATATTTTTTGCCTTTGCTGATATTTTAATCCGACATAAAATTCTGGGTGCTGCTTATGCCATCTCGGATCCTTCCCTGCTAATGTCCAATTTTTGCACGTGTCAAGAAAACCCTTCTAAAACTTTGTATGTCTAGATTTTAATATGCTCACTTTTATACTACGCCTCAAAAGTACGCCCAATTCGACAACTGCAAAATATGCAATTGTATGCAAAAACATAATTTTATAAATATGCAAAAACTTACATATTTTTGATACAAAAAACTTAACCAACTTGGCTGCCATCACAAATTTTAGTTTTATTAAAAGTTTTAGTTAAGTTTGCAAGTGCTTTATGAAGGATGTTTGTTTCTTCATAATATCCTTAAACTATGGATGATCGAAAATTACGCTAAGTTTTGTCTTCTAGTGCTTTTTATAGGAAATACAGTCAGTGCCATGTTTTTGAGGGTGATTGCACATTAAGATAATTTTCGCTTTTTGCTTAGAAAAAATAAATAATTTTCAATACTTAATATTTAGAGTGATCGTAAATTATATCAATTTTGAATATAAATAAGATTTTATATTTTGATGAATATCGTTGAATATCTTACAAATTAATGTAATATCCGCACGGCATTTTGAATTACGTTGCTCGTTCTTTAAATTACGGAAGCGAATTACGCTGTTCGCTCGGCATATTCATTATTCAACAACGGTATTCTGAAATTTATGAACATTTGTTGCTTTGAAAATGAATGCAAAAGCAAGCAACATTTCTAAATGTCTTATTATTTTAACAGATTCTTTTATTGGTTTGGCGCATAAGCCAAAAAGTCGTAATGAAGAAAAACGACAATGGAAGTTAACATGAAGTTTTCTGAAAATACCCGATAGTTTTTTTTTTTATTTTCACCACTGCTTCTGGCATAATTTATAAATAAAAATGTAAGCTTTTGTGAACTTTCATTCATGAATTTAGAAGTTAAAAGCATTTTATTGAAAATGAAAATTATTGTGTTTTGCCGCATACGCCACTTTTCTAAACTTATTTTTAAAAAGTATCTTTTTGTGCTGCGTACTTACTGCAATGAATTGAGTTACTGTCATTTTATTTTGCTTTTAGTACTTTTTTCTTACGGCCATGAATCAAAGCAAGAGTGAAATTTATTTTTAGCTTATGGCTTGAAGAGAAAAACAATACTTAATAGGTCAAACCAATAATTAACTGACTGATTAACTGATATATATATATATAGATATATATACACAGAAAGAAAAACACTCGAGATAAATCAAGTTTTTTATGATTACTTTAAGTACGAGTCGTACTCCAAACTTAAAGTAGAAATAACACTAACACGTACTTAAAACAATCATTAATGGGATAATTTTCGAAAACCAATCCCGGATTTTCTTGAAATAAGTATAAAATTCTTAAATCAAGTAATAAAATATTAAACTTTTGGTTGGTAGTGCCACTCTGAGAGTAAAATTACAAAGGGAGGGTTGTAATCTCATTTAAGTTCACAGAAAAAATTAATCAAAAATAAAATCGGTTTTAATTAAAAATTTAATCAAGTGAATTAAACTTTTAAACAAGTGAATTAAACGTTTAATTAATACTATTAGCTGGTTTAATTGATACTATTAACTTGTTTAATGGTGCAAATTTAATTAATTTTGTAATTAATATCACAAATTTTTTAATTGAAATCAATTTTTATTTTTTTCTGTGTACATTTCGAAGGAACGCATGGAAGATGTTGAAAATGTGTAATACGCGTTCACACTTGAAACATCTTACATCTACTATCAATAAAAAATGTCACCATTTCTGAAAAAAAACTTTCTGAAGAGATAAACTCACTGTTTATTGTTGTTGTTTTTTTTAAGCTTTGATATTGTTACAAGTAAAACTGTGGCTTATAATTCTTATTCGCTTAACAGATTTATTTGTGTAATATCTTTAGTTTTTCTAAAATCTTTGGATGAAGTTTCCTGACGATCTGGCCTAAGCAACCAGTGAAATGCGCATAGGAATAGCTTATCCCTTCAACAATAAATTTCAGTTTATCAATAGTATGAAATGGGAATGTAGCACATTTAAACGAAACTTTGTAATTAATTTTTGAATCCCAAGAAAAACTTTGATAACTAATATGCATGTGGCAGTGTAAATAAAACTGAACTGGCAAAATAAAATAAATTAATTGGTTTTTATTTTTGTTTTTTCTTTTCCCACTTACAACTATATTTAGAGTTGACAAAAAATCAACCAATTGCAGCCGGGACTGTAAGAAAAGATAAACTCAAAATCACAATTATAGAAAAAGGGATTCCTTTTGAAAATCTAGTTAGATTTGCACCAGATACACCTAATGTTAGGTATAATTCAGATGTTAAGTTGTTAAAAGACGAAAAGCCAGATATTGCTTTGATGAAATGCTCGTGCCACCTTATACAACATGCACTCTTACATTTTGAAAAATTTTAACTTCATAGAAATTTGGAGCCAGAATATTATTGGAAAAAGGTTTTTGAAATAATAAATTCCTTGGGAGACAGATTATTTCAAATATTTATTTGTGTTTTAATATTTTCAAATGCTGCTGCGGAAAGAATATTGAGCAATTTAAACAAATGTACGACAGATTTAAAAAAGAATACATAGAAATGGTGGACCAAAAAAAAATTTATCTCAATGTAAATGTGATGTATTTTACTTTGTTTATTTTTAAGTTATAAATTACTAAAAAAAGAGTATGAATTTTTTGCTTTGAACGGTTATTGGTTATGAAATAAAAAACGATGACTAGTTAATTTTTTGAAAAAAAAAACAAAAAAAAAAAAATTAAATATATTGTTACGTTTTTCCTTTAAGCCTACTACTCTGTTCAAATTTGTGAAAAATGTTTAGCAACATTAATTATTTTACACGAAAATTTTGACATGTATCAATGTTACCTATCATGTGAGTTTGTACAATTTTACGTTTTTATTCCTGCAAAGTATGCGACATTGTTTTACGTATGTAAACAAACCCCACATGTATTTCACTAAAAATAATTTCTTTTAATTAAAAATTTTATAAAAAAAAGAAAGTAAATATGGATAAAAAACTATTACCGGTTGTGTTATTTTAATTTTTTATTTCTTATTTAATAATCAGTTCATTCTTTTTTGCTTTTGCTTGAAAATCCACGTGAAATAAGTGCAGCTTATATTATTTCGCAGTTGTAAAAAAATGTTGCCAGAAACATTTTGGAACTTTTTCACAAAATGAACAGAGTACAACTCTATCAACATTATTTCATAGATATTCCGCACAAGTTTTTTTCATATGCGTTTTGACATCATTTCACGTGAAATGTTGAACAGAGTACCAGGCTTTAATGAACGCGTTTGAGTTCTTTTAATTGCAAATCCAACACACACTTATTTAACTTAACAAACTTTATTGAAATTAATTATTTTGTTCACAATTGTTAGTTACGAACAGAACCGTTTCTCAAAACAAACTCCAACAATTTCATAATTATTTCTAGATTTTTCCTGAACCTTCCCGAAAAAACTATTTATTATGTTCTAAAACTATTTCTAGAAATAACTGGGAAATTCATATAGGAATTATTTTAACATAACAGTTGTGTTGAAAATTATACATGACAATTTTAAGTAACTTATATGACATAAAACTATAACTTACAAGATAACTTATAAATATAACTATAAATAATTCTTAGATAATTTCACTTTCGTAACAATATTATGAAATTCAAAACAAATCTCGTGAGTTTGCGAATAAAAGATAGCATGTGTAATTTGTATTTTCAGGTGTAATTTTGGCAGGAGCCATGTGTAATTTACCATTTCGTTTGTGGCAACACTGATACACATTGAAAAAAGGTCTGGCCAGACTCATGTGTACCATGAAGGGTAAAAAAATAAATTTGAGCTCTTGGTTCCCATTTAGTTCATATTTTTGGTTTAATATGTACATAAGATTTTTAAATAAAAAACCATATCGGGCATGATGTTGATGTTTTATCATTCTGTATGGTGTAAAACGGGCAAGTATAATAATTTTTTCTTTCTAATTTCTTTTTTGGTTTTTGCAGTCACGAATTTGGGATAAAACAACTTTATAATACTTGAATCAAGCGCATTTTGGGATTGATTCAATCTTAGTTTTTCTTAAATGAATCTCATTTTCGGATTATTTTAAGTAAGAAATCGGAATTTAATATGGATAATTTGAGTATTTTTCGATTGAAAATCCGTACTTGAATCAATCTTTCTGTACTTGATTCAAGAAATTTCTTACTCACCGTACTTATAATACTGCTTCGGATTAATTTTAGTACGTACACTGAAAGAATTTTCTTCGCAATACCAATGAATTTTGACATTAATCCCATGAAAAATTGCATTAAAAAGGAACCTATGCAGCGCTTCGTTGGATCAATAAAACCTGTTTCATTAAAATGTATTTAATGAAAAATTACATTAGATCTATGAATATTATTCATTGGATGAATAGTTTCAATAAAGTAAAAAATTTTTTTTTATATTATTTTTTTTTTTTATTTATTTTTGTTTTTTTATATAATTTTTTATTTTATTTGTTTTTCTGTCTCTGGCGGGAATCGAACGCACAACCTTGGTGCTGATAGACTAGCTCACTACCAGCTGGCCTACGGGGGCAGTGTAGTTTTTGGATACAAAACTATGTTTTTTACTCAATTAAGAGCGTAAATATGAGATTAAATTGTCCATAACAACAATAACAACGTTGATTGAAAGTGGATTGAAAGTTTTTGTTTCATTACTATAATGACATTTTTATTCTCATAATGAAAATTTAAATTTATGAAGGCAATTATTGAAATATGTTGCTTTTATTAAAAAAATGTTTGATTTCATAAATTTAATGGCATATTACATTAGATGTATGAAATAATTACATCTTACATTTTTTAATAAACAATTAAACATATTTGTAAGTAAACTATAATTTTGTATTAATTTATGTATATAGTTATGTTTGTATATTGTTTTGTTCCCAATTAAAATTGTTTGTTTAACTTGGACAAACTTTAGTTTTCATATATCCAATGAAAATTTTTAACGTAATTACGAAATCCAATGAATCGATTTTAACGAAAATACTTCATTATAACTACGAAATTTCATTTGGACAATGAAAATTTTCATTTAACCAGTGAAATTTTATTTATGAAAACGATTCATTAAATATATGAAGCATTTTTCTTTCAGTGTATGGATTGATTTTTCTTTTGAGTTTGTCTGTTCAACCAGCCATTTGATATATTGACGTTTTGATAGTTGAATTTGTCAAAACCTGAAACAAAGAAATGCCAAATTAAGTTTGGTAAAACACTTGAAGTTAAGGTATGACTAACAATTAACATCGTGCATCATGGTTGGACGACAGAAGATTTTTAGTCGACATTTTACTGTCATAAAATTTTAAAATGATCAAATTCTTAAAAGTTTTTTTTTTAATCAAAATATTATTTGGTTAGTTTTATTTTAAGCCGGACTCTATAGATCCTGCAAGAATCAATATCGTATCACGTTTTCCCGGAAAAAGTTCGCTGAAGAAACCTCCATTGTAAACAGAGACTAAATTTATTTTCGCTTTAAAGTGTTTTTTTTTTCAAATATATACAAATTTTTAACAGCCAATCCCACGATGTCACACGTTAACGTTCGCATAGAAAATAATATTTAAAACAAAAACAAATTTTAGAAATTGTTTTTGTTTTAAATGTAATTTTCTATACGAACTTTAACGTGTGACATCGTGGGATTGGCTGTAAGTTTTTATCTCTAATTCTATTTTTTAATAAATCTTTTAGCCTAAATTTGAAAGTTTTTTAAATTTTAAATGATTTCGTTCTGAGATCCGAAACTAGTTTTGTTTTAATTGTGTTGCAATTAAAATTCTCTTAAAAATTTTTATTATTGACACTATTTCCTAATTTGTTTAAGGTTTCTTCCATTTTAATTTGACCAATAAGAAAACAAATTTAATGGTTTTTAATAAACAATTAATCAATGACTTTTTAATTAAATTTGTCAAGCTTAGTTTTGCTAGACAAAAAAAAATATACAAATTAAAAAATAACTTAGAGTTAATTATTTACAAAACCGAAACAAAATAGTGAAACCGGCAGAGAGTTCAACATAAAAGCAAACAACATCTTTTCTACATTCACAACTTAATGAATTCACAAGTTAATGAAACTTTTTATGGTTTCCATTTTAATGATGACATGAATATCCGAAAGTGCTTAATTTAACTAAATTTTTAAAACTTTTTTAAACGATCTTGATAAAACAAAAATATTTCGATTGTGGGAATTTTAAGTGGCATTAATAAATTTAATTAAAATAGAAATAAATTTTTTTTCCGTTTCTTCCAACAAAATCCCAACAAATTTTCAATATTTCCGCTTCTTGTTATTTTTGATTTTTGTAGATTTTTATTTGAAAATGTGTCACATCTTCCTTTCTAAATTTAAATTATGTTAATTTTTTGTGGTTCAATTTATCAACATTCACTACCTGTTTTTTTTTTTTTTTAATTAAAATAAACTTGAACCGCAGTTAAGTATTTAAAATATTATTATTACTTTATTTGAAGTACCCATTTATGTCTTTTTGTAAGTTAATACATCCGTTACAAAAAAAATCTTCATAAATGTTCCTAAAATATTTCGTTAAAGCAATAAATACTTTATAATTTTAAATGAAATATTAAAAAGTGTAGCTTTGGTGTGTTCTCAACACTTCTGGGTATTTTTATTAAATGAATTTCCTATTCGAAATAATTGTATGACGAATACAAATTAAGTAAATCTGTTTAAGCGTTTTGTAAAGAGGTTCTGTTTATAAGAAAACAAAAGACTTAAGACCTAAACTTGATAAAACAAATGTTTACAATTTACATCTTGAATGTTTTACATTTGACAGATGTTTAATTGCCCATAAGTAAAAAAAAAATTAATATTCAAAGTAGGGTCGAGACAGCCCGGCCAAATAAGCAATTATTGAAGGTTTTTTTTGTCAACTTCAGTCTTAAGATCAATATTTAAAAAAGATTTATGGCGGTTAAAGTGACTTTTTGAAATGACCTAGAAACTACAATCAAATATGTACCGAATATTTAGAAAAATTATTTATGTTGTAATAAAACAAGTTGAGTTGAAATAAAGAGTGAGCCAGAAAAAGCTTATACTTGTATTAAGTTAAATCAAACTTTAACCGTTAAATACAAAAATTTGCTAAAATACGTAAATTTAAATTAAAATTTAAATACAAATTCATTTAACATTAAAATATTGGTTTATTACTCGGTATTTATAAATTTATCCACTTCATCCTGAAAGCCTCGTATTAAAGATTTTATAGTTGCTGCTGTAACCTTTTTGAACGAAGTTGTCCACTAACGTTTAAAATCGGACATGTCCTGGGACACCTTTCCTGTCTTCTTAAATTCTTTTTTTAAAAGAGCCCAATACCTTTATACAGGCCGAAGTTCCGGATAGATGAGTGGATTTGCTTCCCGTGGTACAAAATTGATATTATTGTTTGAATACCACTCAAGGGTTTTTTTTCCATAGTGTCATGATGCCAAATTAGGCCATATACATATATAAAGGCTCTCTGTGCTGTTTAAAAAAGGTAAAAGTCGCTTTTGTAGACACTCCGTAAATTATACATATTTCTGTGTTTATCCCCTGCGGGAAATTTGTGTCAATTGTACCAACTGCAAGTTGTAAAAATAGAACTAGTTCAAAAAGAAAGAACTCATGACCAGTGAAAGGAGAACCAGTCATTTAATTAGTGTATGAAGAACAAAAGGGTAGAAAAAGTAATAAATTACAGTACAGTCTTCATCGGTGGTGTGACACATTTTTTTGGAACTTTCTAAAATTTGGTTATTAAATTTAGTTCTAGGACATGTTTTATTGAGATAATACTACATTGTACTGATAAAAATCTACATTGTAGTAACTAACAATAAGCACGTTCATTGTGAATAGATATGTGACTGGTCAAATGGTGTCAATTAACCCCCTCCAATGACAACCGCATGTAAAAGTAATAGATCTTAGAGAACCGTTCCCTACACAGAAAAAATTATTTTTCCAATTCAAACAAAAAATTTGTAGAATCAAAACATTTTTTGTCTGAAATCGGTCCTACGAACAAATTTGCATATTCAAACAATTTATTTGCATTTCGTTTATTGAAAAAAAAAACACTGATTTTTTCAAACAAATAATTTAACTGAATCAAACAAATAGTTTACTGAAAATCATATAAATTTCAAACAAATAATTTTGCTGAATCAAACAAAAAAGTTTTTGCACAAGCAATGACGCGCACACAAGCAAGCACTGTAGAAGTAGATGAAGGCAGAGCAGAGCGGCGCCGGCTGGCTTTGAGACACATTTTTTTGTTGGAATAATTTTTGCACCAAGTCTTGTTTGTTCACACAATGTTTTTCTTCTTCACTCACTGTTCTGTATCCTTTCCTTGGCAGCAGACCGACTCGACATGTTTTTCGTCATCATTTTATTTCTTTTATTTGATGTAGGTATTTAACTAAACATTTTTAAAAAATTGAATACGGGATTTTGTTTTTCATTCTTTTTTACCAACTTTGAAACCAACAAAAAATTTACTTTGTTTCTTCTAATGTTGTTGTTGTTTAAAAAGAGTGAAACGTTTTTTACCTATTATTGTTTTTGTTGTTTTTTACTACAAACCTCGCCACGCTATTTTATCATCTTTCTTATAGTTGTACCTTTTCAAAGCGTCCAAAAATAGACTGTATGTTTTGTTTTTTTGTTGTTCTTATATTTCACATAAAGAAGTGTTGCTTACGGTCAAATAAAAAAATGCAAAAACACGACAACAATAAAGAGCGTTAAATATTTCATACAAAATTATGAAAACTAGAAGCCAATAACGCGTTTATTATATTTTTGAATAGTTGTCAACATTTCTGTTGGCTAAAATAAAAATCAAACAAAAATATTAATTGAATCAGTAAAAAAATTTGTAGAAATTAAAAAAAATTTCAAACAAGCGTTTGTTTGAAAATAATTCAGCAATAATTTTTTCTGTGTACCATCAAAGACCTATCACAGGACTATTTTGGTGTCAGTTCGCTTCCCTCTAGGGTCGTGTCTGATGTCACAAATGATTGGGTTCTTTCTCCACAACTGCAAATGGTTTGCCACACAAGAAACTTCTTGGGGAATTTTTTTTGTTTTTTTTTTTTTTGCCCGGTATTGTCCAAAGCCATGGATATCGGACTGCACCTGGGAACTTATTGAAAGCCGGAAACAACTAAAAATCGCCCGCGATAACGCAAAAACTCGCCAATTAAAATCAGAGTTGCAAAGCAAATATAACGATGCCAACCGGCAGGTCAAACGAAGTGCAAGGCGTGACAAAAGAAAGTGGGCAGACGACTTATCCATTGAAGCTGAAAAGGCCAGTGCGACGATGAGAACAAGAGACTTATATAAAATAACAAAAACACTAACAGACAGCAAACATGTCAACACCAAACCTTTTAAGAATTCTAGGAATGAGCTGGTGTACTCCAAAGAAGAGCAAGTAAAACTGTGGGAAGACCATTACAGAAATATGCTATCTAACGACAATAGCACAACAAACTCGTTGTTATGCAACTGTACTACAGCAGAACATCAGGCGCGGATTAAAAATATCGACATAGAGCCACCTGACTTTGTAGAGATCCAATCTGCAATTGCTTCTCTGAAGTGTAATAAAGCTCCAGGCCCCGACTATTTACCACCAGAACTGCTAAAGGTGGATTGCACAACCACAGCCCAGTTACTTAAACCGCTAATAGAGCATTTCTGGGTAAATAAACATCTCCCGGATGAACTTAAAGAAGGTTTAATAATTAAGATTCCAAAGAAAGGTAATCTGACCGAGCTTAAAAATTGGAGAGGTCTCACACTTTTAAACATGACAAACAAGATCATTGCTCACATAATAAACAAACGCATTTCTGCTACCATTGAGCCAGAACTTCGCAACGTACAATCTGGTTTCAGGAGAGGTAAATCTTGTATAGACCATATCAGCAGTCTTCGTATAATAGTAGAAGAATCAGTCGAGTGGAGGTCTGCATTATATTTGCTTTTTATAGATTTTGAAAGGGCATTTGACACGTTACACCAACCGGCCATATGGCATGCTTTAAGATGTAAAGGGATTCCAGAACACCTGATCCAACTAACCAAATGTTTATACGATAACGCATCCTGTCGTGTATTACATGATGGTCTTGTAAGCAATAAATTTCCAGTTGAAAGAGGAGTACGACAAGGTTGCGTGCTCTCCCCACTTCTTTTTAACATCGTTCTAGATGTTGTAATGGAACAATCGATGAAAGGTGATTGTGGTATAGCTTTTGGGCTGCAGGGTAGACTGGATGATTTAGATTATGCCGACGACATATGTCTTCTGTCACATAACTTCAATAACATGCAAACCAAACTAAATATACTTGTTGCAAATGCATCCAGAGCTGGTCTTAAGGTAAACATATCTAAGACAAAAACATTGCGTATTAACACCAACAACACCGAGCCTCTAAAAATTTTAGATCACCCAATACTTGATGTAGACAAGTTTTGCTATCTCGGTAGTATAATAACTACATCCGGTGGTAGCAAAGAAGATATAGCTTACCGCATTGTCAAAGCAAATCAATCATTTGGCTCACTAATTAAAGTGTGGAAGTCCAATCGTATAACTCTTCGCACGAAAATAAAACTTTTTAATTCAAATGTAAAATCAGTTTTACTATATGGATGTGAAACATGGAACATAACAAGTGAGGACTCAAATGCACTCCAGGTTTTTACTAACCGTTGTTTGCGAAGAATTTTACGTATTTTTTGGCCTACAACAATTTCAAATAATGATCTATGGCGAAAAACCCAACAAAATCAAATCATGTTAGATATCCGTTTGAAAAAGTTTAACTGGCTGGGTCATACCTTTAGAAAAAGCCATGTCGACGTCACAAGAAAAGCTCTCGATTACCATCCCCAGGGCAGCCGACGTAGAGGAAGACCCGCAAATACATGGAGGCGCCAAATAGAAAATGAACTGCTTTCAGCCAGAACTTCATGGAGAGAAGCAAAAAGACTAGCCGAAGATAGAATTCAATGGAAAGCTTTTGTACTGGCCCTTTGTTCCAACTAGGAATCCCAGGAATTTATATATTGTCCAATACTTTGCCGACAAGGTTTAAATGGACAGATAGCCAGCTGGACGGACGGACGGACATATGTAGATTATTTCAAAACGTTTTTCCGAGTCGATCAGACTAATATTTTTATGTTTTACACACGTAGAGCCAACCAATTAAGCCGCTTATCAAAAATAAAATCAATTTTAATTAAAAATTTTATCAAGGGGATTAAACGTTTTTTAATAATTGCAGAAAATGTTGTAAATAAAAAAATATTTAATTGATAGCATTTAATTGGATACCGGTACAAAGTTAATTAATTTTTTATTTAATATCAAACATTTTTTTATTGCAATAAAATTTTATTTGTTTCTGCATACACCATTTTGGATCTTAAACTCGGGGTGACAAACAATGCGTGTGAGCACAACCAACACTTCGAGGCAGCAATTTAAATGCGTTATCCGGTAAGACCAATCACCTGCCTTTTTTTTATAACCTTCGCTGTTATTGAAAAATATTAGCGGCATCTGTTTAGTAGCTTCGAGTTTGGGTAGTAACTAAGCCACAAGCACCAAATGATTCACGAAAGTAGCTTTTTAAGGGAAAGCGAAACTTTCGCAAAAACTATCTTCCTAACGGAGACCTCAACCAATAGTCAGTCCGGTGCCGTGCCATAGCATGCGGTGCTAATGACTCCAGTGGTACCTGATAGTCTCTTTGGTCACCCGCGTTCGCAAGAGATCGTAAATATCTCCTGTAATCTGTCAATTTTGGATTTTCGTCGAATTTCTGGTATTAACTACAACTGATTTCCCCGGAGAATGTAACACCAAAAGGTCAAATATCCTTTAAATGTTTCACAAAATGACCGTGTTGGAGGTGGTGTGGATTTAACAAAGTAACTAAAAAGTTCTTATAAATTTTAAAACACATGTCACAAACTAAATAACAAATTTAACATACTGCCCCTTTTTACAGCTAAAACTGAAGTCATTACATATATAACAATTTAAGTTTAGTGGTGTCAAAAATGACTCTAATTCACTGTTCTTTTGTTAAAACTTAGCAATAATTCCATTCACCATTTAACTAAAACATAAAATCATTTGACAAATTTATTTAATGAACACCACACACGAACTCCGCCAACTATTATAATGCAAATTTAACGTTTGTTTGTTTTGTTTTTAAACTATATAAATAAACAAGTATAAAATATAATTATTTAAAATAAATTATTTATAAATTAAGAAGACGTTTATTTATGGCAAATGCTCTATAAATTTAAATTTTTAAAACTATTGATCTTTAAATATAAGTTTTTTTGTACAAAATTGGAGGCTGATTAAAAATTGTTTAAATCATATGCTAAGGTCTTAAGATATTTTGATTTAAGGTTTGACTGAATACCCTACCCTGGCTGGGGGCGGCTGGTTGCTCGTGCACTTTTAATTTGAAAAAATTTAACAAAATGTAGCGGTAAGACGTTTAAGTATCTTAAAGAGATTTTAAAAAAGGGGTAAGACAAACATACAAGCTTAAATAATAGGCTCAAAAGACAACATTGTTTGCATCCGTAAGCGTTTTAACTGCTACATTATTCCCCAATGTTTACATTGTTTACGGCAAAAAATGTCACCCGTATGAATTCGCCTTGGTAAATGCTCATTAATGTGGATATAAATAAAGTGAAATAAAAATCAAAGGTGGAAACAAAATTTAAAAAATTAGTAAAACCTTTTCACAAAAGTTTCACAAAGATTGGATAAAGCATTTAGAGTGAAAAGAATGGGTGAAAGAACCACTGTCACTGTCAAACATCTTCAGTTTGGTCTATAATTTAACCATGAATCGTCTTACAAACGAAGAACGCTTGCAAATTATTGAATTTTATTATCAAAATGCGATCCACTTTTTTATCGAAAAATTGTGTTCAGCGACGAAGCTCATTTTTGGCTCAATGGAGTGAAGATCAGCCGGAAGCATTGCAATAGCTACCAATGCATCCAGAAAAAGTCACAGTTTGGTGTGGTTTATGGGCGGGTGGCATCATTGGACCGTACTTCTTCAAAGATGATGCGAATCGTAACGTAATTGTGAATGGTGAGCCCAAAATGCAAGAGCTTGACTTGCATGACATGTGGTTTCAACAAGACGGTGCCACACGAAACACAGCACGCTTAACAATGGACTTATTGAGAGGCGAGTTCGGTGAACATTTTATTTCACGTTCGGGACCGGTCAATTGGCCGCCTAGATCGTGCGATTTAATGCCTTTAGACTATTTTTTGTGGGGCTATGTTAAAGCTCATGGCTATACACACATGCCCACTTCAATTCACGCATTAGAAGACAACATTGAAGCATTTATTCATGATACCGGCCGAAATGTTGGAAAGAGTATGCCAAAATTGGACTTAGCGGATGGACCATTTGAGGCGCAGTCACGGTCAACATTTGGATGAAATAATCTTCAAACATTAAGTTACTTATATGGACCGTACTATCGATTGAAATAAAGATTTATGCATTTTTCTGAATTGTATGTGTTCTTTTTTAAAACTTTCCTATAGCTCTTAAAAAAATCACCCATTATAAACCATCCTATCCTTTTTAAAAGAATTTGTTACAATGTTGAGCAGAGGCAGTATTAAGTTTATGTGCTGTGCACATTTCGATTCCACCTGTCGGACAAACATTTGTAAATGGCAATTTGACACCTCGTCGCGGAAGCTGAATGAAAATGTGCTTGACCGTTACTTAAATGAAGATTTTTCCATATTTTTTATATAATTATTTTTAGCATTTTTTCGTGCACTTATTTAGCATTTTTAGGTTCGACTTTGTGTTTTTTTAAACATTTAAAAACCACTAACACGCACACCTTTTATTTATTGGTTATATTATATTATTAGTTTCTATTAAAATTTAAATTTTTAATCACTTTAGCTTATAAAAAATGCTTAAAAAGCGTGTGTGTTTTTGTGTAAAAGTGACAAAATCTGGTTTTAACATGTTTTAAATCTTTAATGTTCACACGGGAATTCGATAACCCATAAATAATTGGAAATGTCAACGTAATCTTTTTAACATTAATCATTTAAATATCGTGGTAATTAAAATTAATATAAATTTATAGAAAATGATTTTAGAAAAAACTTATATTTGTATATGATTTTTATAAGCGTTATTAACACTAGCATTTATTTAAACAGCAAAAAGCGAGACATGCGGTGATATTCTTTTACAACAGCACAAAAAAGGTTTTTCGGGCACTCCCCACCAGCACTAGGTCAACCATCAAACTTTTAGCTCGATTTGGACTTAAGCGACAACTAAAAGGTTACCTTAGAAAGAGCATCTCTTTCCATGATACCAAATTTGATTTATGAAGTCCGAAGTCTTTTAGCAATCCTCCAGTTTTAAGGCTCGTTTAAGCTTACTATAATGTTATTGGCTGCCTTGTGAGGGCATCGTTGATTCAAGATGCATTAGCGGAATCTTTAAATATAATTGCCAATTAATAATTTTTAATTGCAAATATAACTGATTAACTCGACTCTATTAAACAAAGATATAACATAAGATATATATTTTGGTTCAACGAAAGTTTACAAAATTTGCTTTTTCTTTTAAAAACATTTCACGCAATCCATTACCATCTTATATTTTTCGTTTTAATGTAATAGAAATTAAATCTCTTGAACGAATAAGATCAATGCAATCAATTGTTTTCTTATATGATATAATTTTAACATCATTTGTTCTGATTTGCTGTCCTGCATTAATATTAATGTTCCTTTTAGGGCCTTAAGATTTCATAATAACTTTTATATTGGTTTACATTGAACTAATTATTCTTTAAATGAGCCATTAGTTAAATGTCACAATTTATATAATAAATTGAATGGTAACCATATTTTAGATTTTGGTTTTTCTAAAACGAAGTTTACCCCGGGCTTCCACGTAGCAATATTTATTGCTAAGTACAAGCAAAAACGTCGGCAGAACAACGACAGAACAATGGAGCAATAATTGCTGATTATATTGCTTGTTTTTGCTTTGCCATAAATTTGCAATTTTCACCGCGAGTAGTTGTCCAAAGTTTTGTGGCTGTGTTTATAACAAATGTTTTATGTTGTGTTTTCAACTGGATGTTAAATTTTCTTTTTTCAATTAATAAAATAATTAATTGTAATTGTCGTAGCTGTGCTTTGTATTACTTTTTTGTTTATTTACATTTGAAAAAATTGATATTTTAATAAATAGACACACAAATAAATAAACAGTACGATTGTTAATTATAGAGAAATAAAATGTCAGATAAATTACAACTGATTTGACAGCAGATTGCTAAGCAATAATTGCTCAAGCAATCAGAAGAGCAATCATTGCGCAATGGATTGCCACTCATGGCAATATGCGGTCTATACGTCGCAAATTTAATGGAGCAATCAAATTTGACGTTTGTCGCAATAAATATTGCTACGTGGAGACCCGGGGTTAAATTATATATAAAAAATTTAATATAAGCACGTCAAATAATATTTTTATAGAATAGTCTAGAATAGCAAGGATATTTTGTAAATCCAATATACTTTAAGAAAATAAATAAATAATTAAATAAATAAATACATTCATATTTACAGCTGTACTTCCTGTAAGAATCTGCATGGGACCAGATATCACTTAATTATACATTTTAAAATTTCATTATATACAATTCACACTTTTATTAAGGACAATCAGCTACTTTTCGGAATTTACTCTTTCACATGCGGCAGTTTTTTATTATGGAACCTACGTTTCTTTTAAAAGGATGGTAATGAAGCATGCCTTTTTAAAAAGACAAGTCTAAAGCGTGTTGTGTTTTAAAGCTCTTTCTCAACAGCTTTTTTGCCCTGTTTTTTTTTTAAATATTTTGCAAAGTTCTGGCAAAAATCCTAAATTGCTTAAGGCTAGTTTACACGGCAAAACAATGTATTAAGACTTTGTAGAATCAAAATAATATGAGATTCTCTCCGTGTTTAAAAGAAAAAAATCAAAGTCTATTGTAAGTATATTTCATGTTTACACGGATGGTATAGGTAAACTCAAAAATAATAACACAAAAGCAGATTGTTACAGTTTTACAATTTTTAAAAAAACAACATGAACATTTTTCATATTAAAAGCATATTAAAAGATATGCATAGTTAGTTTTAGAAGCACTTTTTGACACGTGAAAAAAATTTTGGGTGAGGATCCGAGATGGCATAAGTGGTGCCCAGAATTTGAAGTCGGATTAAAAATGAAGCCACTGTCAAGCCATGAACAACGATATGCGATTTGATGAGATCGGACTTTAAATGGCACCGCTACATATAAAAAAAACCAAAACGGTTGTATTTGGGGACGTGGCAGAAAAAAATATTTCGTGCTTTAGAAACTTCATTGACATATCTTTCATTCTACGGAGTGACTGGCACAATTTTTATTTTTTTTTTGTACTGGGGTCGACCCGGTCTATTGATCAATATGTATTTGTAAAAGCTAAATTTTTCACTTTTGAAAAACCTTAATAACTTTTTTATTTTTTACTCGATTTTATTTAATGAAAGCTGGTTTAACTCAAAACTAAATTAGCTTTAATAAAATATATGTATACATGAGGGTATGTTTCTAAGCAAACTAATTAAAAAAATGGCACCAAAGTTAAAAAAAACTGGAAAAAATAAAATTAAAATCAGATATAATTAAGAATATCACTACAAAATTTGTATACTCATACCAAATGGTGAATATTTAGAAAGGCACATTTCTCTTCTCTCTGAAACCGTTTAAAAAATATCGGCTTAAAATCAACTGAGTTACGTGTTCATAATTACTCGAACCTAGCAGAAAATGGTTTTTTCGAAATAACTCCGAAATTTGAGGGTGTTTCCGAACTTTTAAAAATTGATTTATGATCTCCTCAATTAGGTCTTTAACCTACACTAGGTCGCTTTTCAAGTATAAAAAAGTGCTCATTTGTAGCACCGCGTAATTTAATGGCCATACGAATTTTTCTTTGCTCAAGGTGGATTTTTATCACTTTTTCTATATTTTAACACGGTTATATCTCGGTATACCGTACGAAATATAACATTATATATATCCAAGTAAAAACTTCGCCTAAACAATAATGTGTTGAGTAATCAGAAAAACATAAGAGCACTACTTACAATTCTACTGAAAGAACCAATGAATTTTACAAGGGATGTCCCAAAATGAACGCATTCAAAAGTAAGTCATTATTTTTTTACTTTAATACATCTCGAAAAAAGAAGTTATTGAAGTTGTTATAGATGTAGTTATAGAAGAAACTAAATAATGAGTTAAAGAAGCTATTCGTTTTAAAAAAGTAAGCGAAGTTTTTACTGGGATTATAATCAAAGGCCATCAACGTCAATTCTGGAGTACCGCAAGGAAAGATGGCTTCCTTGCGGTTCAATTTTATTTTCACTCTTTATAAATGATCTGCCGAGTGCAATACACAATTGTTTTGCATTAATCCTCATGAATCTTAACTTACCAAATGAAAGTATATGCGTTTTTGTAGAAAATGATATCCTATGCGAACTATACTTTGGGTGACAGCCAACTTGAACTAGTTAAAGAGATTTTGGGTCTTGGTATTTAGCTTGATACAAAATTAGATTTTATAAAACACATTACGACAATGATTAACAAAGCTCGTGGAGTACTTGCTTTTATAATGCGTTGGGCTAAGGAGTTCATTAATCCTAAAATCACAAAGCAGTAATACACATCTTTAGTAATACCAATCCATATTCGATGGTTCTTTTATCTGGGATCCCGATTATAATGTTCACATAAATCGAATAGAATCTGTCCAAAAACAACTTTTTTGTTCTGCTTAGGAAAATCAATTTGGAACCCTTTTGAAGCTCTTTCATCCTATTCTGTTAGACTTAAACAAGTTAAACTGCCTTCATTGGAAAGCCGCAGAAAAATGCTTAGCATAACGTTCTTAGTTACTTTGCTTAATGATAAGGTTTGTTCTTGATTCCTGCTTAATCATGTTAAAACTAACGTTCCATAACGACAACTCGCCATTTTCCACAATTGTATCTTCAGGTTTTTCAAACAAACTACGCTAATTCTGATCATTTTCGGAGAATATGAAGAAACTTTAATGAAATGTATAATTGTATTGAAATACAAATACAAATACATAACCTAATAATATTTTTTATAATTTAAATATAGTCTCTAAGGATTTAAGTCCATAGACTTAAATAAATAAATAATATAAATAAATAAAATAAATACATATACAATAAAGCGAGTCGGCCCTTGAATGAAAAATTTGTCAATGAAGTTTCTAAAACAGAAAAAAAATTGTTTGCCACGTCCCAAATACAGCGCTTTCTGTTTATATATTATCTAGCGGTGCCGTTTAAAATTCGATCTCATCATATATCGTATATGTATGTTCTTCATATGGCTTCATTTTTATCTATAAGGGTAATTCCATGTTAAATCGACCAAGAGTGGGACACGACCCCTTTCGATTTTAATGAAATTTGGTGAGAAGGTTCCTTCTATCCTATTAGGAACATATGTGAACAAAAAAAATTAAAATTTTTTTTTTTTTCAAAAGTTATGCCATAACTATTTAAAATGTCATAATTTCGGCGAATTAGTCAATTGTGTTGAGCTTATTGCTTTTTTTCTTTTTAAAGATATGATTTTTTTTCTTTCTTACCTTTAAAGTTCGATATAGTTAACGCTACCTTTAGCACTAGTGAGGAATAAAGTTACCTTCAACTATTTTTCGTTTTCACAACTTCTGTATAAAATAAACTTAACATTTTTAAAAAAGTGGCAATACTAAAGAAACTACCGATTATTTTTACCAAAATAAAAATACGAACTGGCAACTACGTACTCTTTTTACATTTACAAAATATACGTATAATTGGAGTTGCCATATATAAAAAATATGTGAATATAATATGGCAATCTCAAATCTAAACCTTACGACAAAAGTTAAATGTAGAACGTTCCTCTCTTTAGCTTATTCTTCACTTTAAGGTTAAAGAGAACTTGTGATAATTAAAAACTCATTATCTGTTCGATAAGTCTGCTTTCACACGTTTCATCTTTTGATGCTCAACTCTTATGTTTTAAGGTGAGGGAAGAAAGAAGAAAGGGGGTTGGTACGGAGATGTCTGTACTCGGTCAGTACGCTTTGTGTTTTTATTCGTTGGCATATGCACAAGGATGGCTGTATATAATTTTTTTCTTTTCTTTTTCTCTTTGATTCGCTGTTAATAAAATTGTTTTTGTTTTGAACCGAAAAAAGTTGAAACCGATTGCTACGTGTGAATATATTGGCATCTTCAAAAGGGAATTGAAAAGAAGTTGAGCATCAAAAGATGAAACGTGTAAATTTAGACTAACTTCCTACATTTAGGTATCGTTAAGTCGTGAAAACGGGCCTTAATATTGTAATTTTAAGCAATAGGTACATTGTGCGAGTTGCAAAAAAAAAAACAGACAAGCCGGGCACTTAGCGTTTTAACCTAATTCGGGCACGCTGAATCAGTGGTGCTAACCGTTTTTAGGTTAGGTTAGCCCATATGATTTTTGTAAAATTAAGAGATTTTGTTATTCGTGCTTAATTCCCAATTTTTACTCTTGATAAAAACACTGGAATTGGGAATTAAGCACGAATAAAAAAATCTATTAAATTAAAGTTTTGTATTCCCAAAAATTACTTTGATAATTTAGTTAAAATTTCTTATTTCTTATCAAAAGAGTAAATGAGAAGAGAAAATGTTATCTTAAAAACACAAATCAACAGTGAATCTCTTCTAGTATTTAGCACCGCATTTAAGAATTGTAGGATTGTATGCCTTATCTTACAGCAGTTGAGTAAGGCAGTAATTTTTAGAAGCAAAAAAGGAAGCGGTTCGAATGCAGTTTACGTGTATATTTTCCTTATTGAATTTTAATCATCTAATTTGCATTTTATTGCCATAAATAACACCCAGATAACGTTTTTAAAAGCCTAAAATTGATTTTTAATTAAACATCATAAGCAAAAAAAAAAATAAAAGGAATATATTTAAAATGTTAAACAAAGACGAAACTAAACTTAAGTCCGTTAAAGATCAAATGAGAAACTGTTAGATTATCTATGATGTTATTTATTTATTTATTAAGTTACAAAAACGTTTGAAAAGTTCGGAAGGAAGTGAAGCAATACAAAGTTTGTTAATTATTAAAATATATTTATGAATATACATATTTTTATTTTTAATTTTGCGGCAAATTATTGTCACACAAAAAGCAGCGGAAGTTATTATTATGGTTTTTTTAAGATTTTTATTTATGTTGCATTAATATTTATTAGTTTTTTTAAATTATAAAAGCAATAAAAAAATTAACAAGACGACATGATTCTATAAAATTACATATAAAGGGAGAGTTTTGAACTTATCGTTAAAAATAATCGAAGATATAAGGCGAATTCAGTGTGTGCTATTGGATGGTAAAGTTGAAGAAAAAACAGCAGAAAGTCGTGTTGGAAAATAATGGTAAAAATTAAAATTTCGGATATTTTTAAGTTCATTAAATTTAAATTTCATTAAGTTATTTTTTAATTAAGAAAGGAATTTTACAACATGGTATTTGAATAAATTTTTTTTCGGTAATTTTTATTCTTGCCTAAACACGGGCTCGAACTCAGGTCGAATTTACATGTTTCGAGAATACCCACATTCTCAGCATCAGAACTCTTTGCTGTTCTACTGGCCAATCAATCTTTTAATCAGTGGCATTGGTGGATCTAAATTTGCTGTAATTTATTATCTATTTTCTGATATCATTTATAACTATAAACTTCTTTTTTCTCACTTTTTGTCAATGGTAAAGATATTAGAAAGACTTTTGGACTTTTTCTTAACCCTTCTATGCATGGTGATGGAAATTTCCATCATAACATTTATTGAAGAAGAAAACGCACACAAACTGGTGTACAGTAAATTGGTTGCTGTTGACATCATTCCTCATGACCATTCTATACATTGGATCATAGCGGTAAAAAAAGAAAAAGCATAACATTTAAATTTATTGGTTATGTCTCGTTACTCCGCTGTTTGTTAAGTTAGAGGAAACTTGCATAATTCGTGGTAATTTTTTAAAAGCTGATTTGAAACTTTTTTGTTAAATAAAAGTGGGTATGAGTGGAAAAAAGGATTGTTTTTAGTGTCTAAGTAATAATCTGCGCATTTATTTTGATTTTCGTTTATTTAGTACTGAGGTTGACAGGCGAATTTGAAATTTCCATTATTCTGTTTTTACCTATTTTATACCATTTATTAATAATAAATTTTTTTTAATATTTTTCCCTTAATCTAGAGCTTGAATTACATCTCTGTGATTAATTTCACAAAAAAAGAAAAAATCATGCAAAGAAGGGTTAAAGTATCGACAAACTGCCTGCTACTAAATCTGGACATAAATTTATTAGATTGATAAACGATTTTGGTTTTCTCAATATACTGAAAAAAAACATTATTTTTTGTTGGGAGTCAGCTGATTGAATTTACTATTACGGCAAATAAACGGCAATTAAATAATCGCTAGAAAAGGACATGTGTGCTTTGCGATAGAATGGAAGCAAAACAGACATTGAGAAAAATTAATTAAAAAAAAAAAATCCTATTATAATTTTTTACAATTAATATTGAAGTTATTTTCTTAAACTATTTATGGTTTTTAATCTAAATTTTCATATTTTAATCAGGGTAAACCTAATTAAATTAAATTTTCATTGAATTATTTTTATGAAGGGAGGAATTTTTCAACATGAAATTACACTCTTGACTGACCTGTAAATCGAACGAAAATTAAATTTCATGAACTTTAGCCTGATAAAAATAATTTTTTATTTTAAAACAATTTAATATATAACTGAATTTCTAGTAGTGCTGGGAAACTATCGATATTATCGATAGTCTTAAAGTATCGAAAATATCGATAGGAAAAATAACAATATCGATATTATTATTATTGTTTAAAATACAGCTATGAAGACATGTAACAGCAGCTATACACACACAGTTTTTTGCCGCAAGCTTTTACTTGCTATTATTAATTTGCGCTGAATTACTGCAATAACTACACGCACAAGAATGGCAGGTGGTATGGATTGCTTAGCTGTGTTTTTTACTGCTAATTAAAGGGATTAAGTCGAAATTTGCACATGTTTACATAGGGACTGAAATGTCAAATATTTTCGTAATGTTGAAAAAAACAAATGAAAATCCAAATGCAATTGCAATTTCGAGCATGGGACAAAAGTCCGCTAGATTGATTACCTTTTTGGATTGATAACACTATGGAACATTTTTTGGATTATTGTCTGGGGGGTGAGAAATTCCAAGTCAGGGTGATGGTTCTAGGTCAGTATAGTAAAACCCTCAAAGGGTTTGGCGTTCGTATGTGTCAGTTTATTTTTATGACATTTTAAATTTTTTCCTTATCTTGATGTTTTTTTGTTTAACATAACTCGAGAACCACTTGTCCGATTTTGCTAAAACAAACTCAAAAAAATTTAGAATTACAATTTCTTTAATCCGTTCATATAACGTTTTTCTTTATAATCAACAGTTTTGCCGGTAAAAATAAATTTGTGGAGAAAAAAAAATATTTTTTTGCCTAAAAATTAAAATTTATTTTAATAAATATTGCCTATTTTTAGGCAAACAAATATTTTTTTTTCTCCACAAATTTATTTTTACCGGCAAAACTGTTGATTATAAAGAAAAACGTTATATGAACGGATTAAAGAAATTGTAATTCTAAATTTTTTTGAGTTTGTTTTAGCAAAATCGGACAAGTGGTTCTCGAGTTATGTTAAACAAAAAAACATCAAGATAAGGAAAAAATTTAAAATGTCATAAAAATAAACTGACACATACGAACGCCAAACCCTTTGAGGGTTTTACTATACTGACCTAGTACCATCACCCTGACTTGGAATTTCTCACCCCCCAGATTGGCTGTTGTACTGTGTAATCAAAACCAATTTAGAAAATTATCTAAAGTTGCAATAAAATATCTTATAGTCCCTGCTAATTCGGTTCGTTCAATAAAGTAATACAAACAACGATAAAAAACTCGTTAAAGTTTTCCTGCTCAAGTACAAATATTCAGTCGATAGTAATATCGATAGTATCGATAGTGAAATCTGAATTATCGATAATAATAACGAATAAGATTAAGGAGATTAAAACACTTTCCGAAAAGGTTGTACAACTTTCCAAAGAAGTCGATATAAGACCCAACATAATCTGTACATAAATATGAACAGTTTGATTTTTTCAGAGAAGGATTGAGATCTTGTAACTTAGATTTTCTACCTTTAAAATTTTTATGTCTTAATTAAAAAAAAAACCTTAAAGTTCTTTATTCAAAGGGTATATTTTAAACGGCTATATGAACTTTACAAAAAGTCTAGTAAGCGATCTGCCAGAATTGGTATAACTGTATAAATTTACTAAATAGAACATGGGAATTATTTCCTTTTCATAAATAATTTTTATTATATCAAACTGTTCGAAAGAACGAGCTTCTTTGAGTCAAATTTGAATATATAAAACTTTCTTGCAATACTCCTATTCCTTTAATATTTCAAGAAAGCTTTATAAATTAAAAGCACATTCGAGCAAGGTTATTATCAGGGAAACCAAAAATATGCAGTACTATGTGTTTTTCCTGCGCATTGTTTTGATAAATGGATTAGATATATATTAGTTTTGTTAGAATAAATTTTAGCCTTAAGAGCATATTTTTGCAGATTTTCGGTTAAAAAGCATATTTTAGCATAAGAGCATATTTTTAGAGCATTTTTACATTTTTTAGAGCATTTTTTAAATTTTGTGAGTTTTTTTCTTTTTATGTGTATTTTTTTTAATAAATTTGATATGTTTGATAACTCTTAACATTCTCGTAATTGTTTTTATTTTGTTAGTGGCGGTTCACACACGACAAGTTTTACTCGTCAAGTCCTGAGTTTTAAGGAGAGAGGGGAAAAGTAATGGCATTCTCTTTACCCTTCTCTCCTAAAAGCTCAAGACTTGACGAGGCAAACTTGACATGTGTCATTACTTTTTAATTTACTGCAACAGCAAATTTGATAAAAAAAAACTTAAGATAACAGAAAAATTTAAGCTACCGTTTGAAATTCTGAATTTCAACTGATTGAGTTTTAAATCAAAAAAAAAAATAAAAAAAAAAATTTATTCAATTTTCTTTTTTTCTTCAATAAGATTTTTAAATCATCAATTAGATTCGACCTATTTTTTTTAAGATATTTTTTTTTATTCCTAGTGCTTTTGATGAGCTAAATTTTAAATTGTATTTTAAATATTATTAGTTCTATTTTCAAAACTTTAAATTTTTTTGAAGTTATAAATTAAAAAAAAAAAAAATACCACTTTGATCAAAATAAATATAATATAAATGTAATAATTTTCGTTAGAAAAGTCTAACGGCTTGGCTGTTTTCAGATGCCAAGCCCGATGTCGATCGTTTGACTAACATTAAAAACAAAAACAAATATAAAATTTTTTTGTTTTAAATGCAAGTTAAACGGAAAGAATTGTTTACTAAATTTTGCATGATTCTCGTCGTTATTTATTGTACATATATTACCTAGGGTATTCATTTAACCGGGCTTTTGCTTTAATCGGTTAACCGCTCGATTAATTAACCGAGGATTTGATATAATCGGTTAGTTTTGTTATTGATCGGTTAACCGATTAATAAAGTTTTGTTATAAATTAAGTAATTTCAATATATAAAAATTAAAAAATTATTATTTGTTATTTGAAGTTTATTAGCAAAAAAAACCAAACAATAACATAACCAACAAACCAATTATTGGACTAAAACGAGCAAAAAAAAATTGTTTCTACTTATCGAAGATGTTGGAGAAATCGAAAGCAACCAATAATACAGAATATCTTATTTCTCAGTCATTTTCCAGAATTTCTCTAAACATATAAAACCTTCCATTTTGCGATTACAGTCCGGTTTTCATATTTTTAAATTGTTAACACTTCTAATTGTTTCGGTAAATTCTGTTAAAAGACTGTTTCTGTTCATAGCGAGAGTTTCTTCTGTTGTTAGGTCATCATCTGACTCGTCCTGGCAAGGCTCAGCACAGAACGTTCTGCAAAAAATTTATTTCCGAATTCCTTAGTTTCTGATTTTGAACTGTATTTTAAGAATTTATTGCTAAAAGGAAATATATTGTATGAAAAAATATTTTCTAAGCACATACCTTTTGTTTATGAGACGAAACAAATAGTTAAAAACATAAAAAGCTATGTCAAAATACTACTTATTTTCAAAATTTTGTTACATCGGTTAATCGATTAATCGACTGAAATTAACCGGTTTAATCGTTAATCGAAAATATCCAATTTTAAATTAACCGGTCAGTTAATCGGGTAGTAATTATTCGGTTAACCGAATGAACACCCCAATATTACCATACTATTTCAATTTTGCCAATATATTGTGCAATACGAAATATTTTACAATTATATTCAAGAGTATGGGCCGCTTTAAGATAGCTGTTAGTGGGGCTGCCAGCTCGTAAAACGAACTTTAATTTTATTTTTCAAAAATAAAGATTGGGAATCTTAATGACTTCCAAACTTGGCAACACTTGCCAATTCTTCCGACGGAAAATTATGCGTAATCTTGTATTCTATCATTCTTGCCAGCACTCTTATTCTAATTTATTAACCGAGCAATAGTAACTATCATCTTCAACCCGTTGTTGGAAAACAGGGAAGCTATTCTCTGTTGCGATGCGAAAGAAAATGGTACCAAATCTAGTGATTGGTACTATTTAAGGCGTTAGCGCATTGTCATTCTCAACTTTTTATTTATGCCTTTTCTTAAATCTTCTCTACTTATTGTATTGAAATTTTCAATTTATATATTTTTTTGACATTTCATTACTGCCAATCTGTGCCAACTTTAATTTGTATTCTGGCGAAAGCAATAGAAAGTACCAAATTGGCATTTAACTTTCGTATCGAAATTAAATTCGCAACGCTATAGAGAGTAACCTCCAGACCTCAACCTTTTCATCCGCCTTTAATAAAAATATTATAACTCAAAAAACAAAATTGGACTGTTACGTATCTAACGCTGAACTTTAATAATGTTAAGAATCGCAATTCTTCTATTTCTTTAATATTTTTAATACTGGTTTTTACTGTATTGTTTTAGATTTAAATCATGATTAATACATTAACACCCATAAAAAATTTAAAAACGATAAAACTTAAAACAATACCATAAATAGCCATTTTGATTTCTTTAATTATACATTTTAAAAAAGGCCCTAAAAGGAGAGCAATTTGGTGTGATAATTAATTACCTGCCTTTCAAACCAGAAGTTTATTTTTTTAAAGGCCAGAAATTTCAATGTTACAAAACCGTTACGTGACTAAAATATGGGCCAGACAAAAGTCAATGACATTGTTCTGTCATTTTAATAAAATTGTGTTTGTGTTAAAAAAGTGAGTTTTTTTCTTAATTAATTGATAATATTGAAATTTAATGAAACAAATAAGCGATTTCTGCAAACACCCTGTGTTTCAATTTAACTATTTTCGTTTTAAAAGCAACAATGGAGATTTTTTAAATAGGATAAACGTTTAATTGAAGCTTTGCGCCTGCTCATATGAAATAAAGTGTAATAGCGCACTCATGTACAGAAAAAATAAAAATTTATTTCAATTAAAAAATTTGCGATATTAATTAAAAAAAATTAGTTAATGGAATCAATGCACAATGGTATTAATGCATTTGATTAAATCTTTAATTGAAACTGGTTTTATTTTTGATTAATGCTTTAATTAGTGAAAATTTTTTGAGAATTTCTTCTGTGTAGAAACAATAAAATTTAACCGGTTGCATTGTTGTTGTAAGTAAATTTGAATAATAAAAATTAATGCAATAAATATTTAATTTCTTTGTACTTGCGGTCACACGGATTAATGTATAAAGAGTTGTTTACCAATAAAATTGCAATTCTGCAACTCTTTATTTTAATGTAAAAAAAGCTTGCAATTTTATATTCATATGTATTTTTAATTAACCAAATTAGAGCAACATAAATTTAAAAAAGAATTTTTATTCAACATTTTTTATTTTTTCGAATTTATTCTATAAGCTAAATTTCTGTTCATACAATATACTTCATTGCTGTTCAAAGGATAGCGAAGGTAAACTGTAACAAGACAATATAATAGTCTGGTAATGTATAAAAAGTCATTCCTAAAAATTTGAAGGAATTGAACTATTACAAAAAAGCTTTATAAAATACATAACTGAAATTAAGCTCATAGAATAAATTCGAAAAAATAAAAAATGTTGAATATAATATAAAGTAACCTACGAAAGCAGATAATTCCCAGTTTATATTTGTTAAAAAGAATTTTTGTAACACAATAAAATATTAAAATAATAAAAGAAAAAGAAAATCTAATATTGCAAATTCACGCTCACTTACTAGGAATTTTTTAATTCTCGGTTGCACGTTTACTAACTAAATTTTTGTTATCACACACGCTCACTCACACATGATTTTTAAATATTTTACTGCTTTTAAATCAAACTGGAAGCACCAAGGGGGCATAGTTCATTAAAATTTTACTGTAATTTCGATTAGTATCGAATGTCGTAACTTGCCTCCTGATTCTTTAAATTTTTCTTGAATGCGTGAAAAATCGTGCGAAATTTTAATCATGCACGATTCTGATTAATATTTAAAGAAGTCATCAGCACGCGTTCACTAGTACAAACCCGAGTATAGCTCAGACGAAATACTTGTGGAGTACTATTTAAACCAAGAAGGATTACTGGCGCAGTACCATTGAACACCCAAAAATTGCTAACTAGTAGAGACCACAATACTCTGGAAGTTTTCCGATGATTTTGGATAAAGTCCCTATTTCGTCCAATAACCTGGCAAAAAAAAAATTAATTGTTGTGCCCTAAAACACTTGACAATAAACACTTAATAAAAGTACGGAAATCAAAATACCATAACGGGTAACAGAAGAGCTCTGCATGTGTGATCTATAATTTTTCTTTTTCCGCACATTTTTATTTCCCGGGAAAGTGGGATTTGTTATGTACCCTTTTAATTTTTGTAACGCCCGAGGTGCCCTAATTTGGGAACCTATGGTGCCACTCCTGATTATTATTTTGACCTCAAAGCCAAACCTTTAACTCGACTACAACTCTTTATTTGTTACTTTAAATTGTATTCCAATCGGACTAACCGTTTACAAAATATATAATTATTTCCATTTTTTCCAAATTTCTCACACTGTGCAGCGGTCATATCGGGTTTTTCAATAAGAACTTTGTTTTCTAAAACAAAATAAAACAAAAAATTTAGATGAAGATAATTAAAATTTTTATTGTATTACGAAGAGAAAAGTTCGGCAATTATGAATGGAAAATAGTATCTAGCAAATGTCCAACACGAGCACGCTGACAGGTGTCGATTCTTTCATCAAAGTTTTTAAACACTTTTCGGCTAAATGGCGGGTCTACTTCGTTAATTATATCACGGATTTTAAGTTTAAGGGCTGAAATCGATTCGACTGGCTCCGTAAAGACTCTGCCCTTAACATAGCCCCACAAAAAATAATCCAGTGGTGTTAAATCACACAATCTGCCTGGCCCCTTAACTGCTGAAGTTCGTGAAATCATGCTATCGGGAAATTTGGTTTGCAATAAATTGATCGTTTCATCGGCTGTGAGACATGTGGCACCGTCCGTTGGTGTTGGCACATTTTGTATCGAGACTGTCGATTCAAATTTAAGGACCAAATTCATAATAGCGGTCTCAGAAGGACGATTATGTTGTCCGAAAATATCATGAACTTTACGAAATGTAACTTTAACAGAGCCATCATTTTCATAGTGCATTTTAAATAGTTTAATACGATTTTCAAACATTAAAAATTCGTGTAACTTAAATTAAAGTCTCAAATAGTTTTCATTACGGATCATTTAATTTTTTTTTTCAAATAGTCATATCTGCTTAATTCATTGTTCAAATCGATATAATTTAAATTTGTAAATAGTGCCTTACCGCAAAAATAGCTTCAGTAACGTCATTTTCATTTTCAATTTTAATTTTTTTTATTAAATTAATTTATTGGCAACACATGCATCATCTCCTAAAATGTCATTTCACATAAGGGAAAAATCAGTTTTTTCGCTTTCCTGTAAAATTATGAATTTGCAGATAGCGCTTTTTGAACATAAACTCTCGATATATTAAATATTAGAAAACATAACTTTTTTTGGCATATTAATTATTAATCTTAAATATTAAAATATGTTTTATTCTAAACCATAAAGTTTTGTAAATATTGTTTTTTTAAAAAAAAAAAAAATATTTTGTTTAAAATGCAAAAGGAACTCAAATTAATATGTTTATCTTAAAAAATTTTATTTGACATTATGTTTATTTTTTCAAGATTAACGTTATTTTTAAGGTTAAACTTAAATATATTAGAACATTATTTTATTACATTCGATTGCAGTAAAAAACAATTTTAACTCTTTAAAAATGCAAGATTTGTGATCGATTACGTTAAAAATAAAAGGCTTTACAGCAGTGTAAGTGAAATCGGTCGATCTTTTTTGTTTTTTATATTTCTCATTATTACAGATAATAAGTTGCGCTTGCGGAATCTGCTCTGGCCCACAAAAATAGTTTTTAAAATTAATTTCTTACTTAGAGTGGCCAGTTGTAATAAAAAAATACTTATTTTAAATAAATAGTTCAAAATTAAAAATGCAAAATTTCGAACACAATATTATTAAGTAGTTCACATAAAGCAAAATACCAACAAAAAATAAATATATTTATTCCAACTTTTTATATTACTTTGGCCTTTTTGACAAGTTTTTTCTTTGGAATTTTTACTGTGCTCGAAATTGACACTTTTTATAGACAAGCTGGGCACTTGGCGTTTTTACATAATTCGGGTACATTGATTGCAGTGGTGCTAGCCGTTTTTTTTTTAGGTTAGCTCTTGTTTTCGAGATATACCGTTATTTCGAAAATGGAGGAGGTTGCACAACATTTATTCGCGTAACTCAAAAACAGCTTAGCTTATTGAAATTACTAAAAAAAACCGAAATTCCGCAATAAAATTTCCTTTAAGAATTATTAATATGAGCTGCCGTTTTAAGCACATAATATTTTTTTTTTTTTTGGAAAAAAAATAGTTTTTTTATCAAAATTTCGAAATTTTTGTTTTTTTAAAATTCATAAAAAATTTAAAAATGCAGCTAGGCTTCTAATTTTTTGCCATACTTGATTAATCTGTTAGCAACTTTTGATTTTATATACAAAAGTCGAAAAATTTTAATTAATTTAAGAATTTCATAAAACGCAATAAGAAGTGGTGATAAGGGGCAAATGTCTTGAAAAAATTTTAAGGACAAAAAACTAATTGAGGTCGGTCATACACTTTATCCCACTAGGGGCGACTTCTGGGCATTTATGGGAATTTTTCTTCAATATATTTCTAGTCTGCATTGAACATTCTGTATGGGAGCCCCCTTAAGGAATGGAGATAGCGGGTAGATATGTTAGAAATAAATGATTGAGAAGAAAAATAAAGTGGGGTTGGTCATACATTTGACCCATCTAGGGGCATCCTAGGCACTGCAGGGGAAAAATTTAAGAATTTCATTAAACGGCCATATTTGTATGGGAGCCCCCCTAAGGGGTGGAGATACATGGCAATTATGTTTTATTTTTCCTATTTGCTGCTTGAGAGAATAACCAAAAATATAGTTGGTTTTACACACTTCAAGACTCAAATTGAAGAAAAAGTATATGCTGGCCATCGAGGCGTCAATTTCTCTACCACATGGCATCAAAATCTCAATTTATTTAAAAAGTGGATTGAACAGGTTCGCATATTAGGCAGACGATTTGTCACTTAATTCTTAAATGAATCTTAACTTCATAACATAATTTTGCTTTGGCGGGTCCACGATTGCCCATGGCTTCCAAAAACACATTGCAGTGATGCGGTCTTGCTACTGTTTCAATACAATGTAACGTACTGTGTTCTTTACTTTGTAAACAAATGTGAACAAAGCACACTGGTAAATTCCGGCCAAAAAAGATTTTTTTTTTTTAATTTTAATAAAATTTTAATGGCAGATTATAGCGAACAATTCAAAACATACAACTCATTTCTTAATTTGGCTCTTGGATAACTACTTTACTGTTAATACTGGAGCAAAGTAGATAATTTTTTTCTTATAAATTTAAGGTTTTCAAAGTTGATTTTTGTACTTTGAAATAAAAGTAATGATTTTTCCTTTAAAGTATTCTTTGAAAATAAGCACGTTATGTTTAAACCGTATTTGTAATTAATCATTCCATGTGATAATTGTTATTTTGTGCGCGTTATTTTGGATACTTGATTGTGAGTTAGCTTTAAAAAAAATAAAATCTAAAGTAAGCCATCAAGCATCAAAAGTAAGTACTATACATTTCAGCTGCCAGCACCTGCCACCCCTGTAACCAGATCATTTTTAGTGATTTAAAATGGCTGACTGGCTGATCGTCGCCTATCCCAAACAACTTAAGCCAGACACTTGAAATTTCGTATGTACACTTCCCTCCCAATGTGTAAATAAAAAAAGTAGAGACTTTTGGAAATTTAATTCATAAAAGGTTAGAAATGGGTAAAAACGGGTAAAATCAGTAACATTATAACTCGTGATCTAACAAAGGTAGACGTAAAATTCAAAAAATACCATTATTGAATCGAAAATTGAATTGTCATGTGTTTGGTACTGTTTTGAAATTTTTACATTTTGGGTATAAAAAAGGGCAAAAATATAATTTTGGTACTTTTTTGGTAAACAATTTATTTTCTAAGTAATAATGATAAAAATAAAATTTAAATTGTGTTCTCTTCTCTTTAAAAGCTCTCATACAAGTTTTGGTACCTTTTGGAAATTCGAATATATAAATATCGTTGGTACTTTTTTTCTACATATTAATAAGCTATTTTTATTTTTATACTAAATATATGCCCAATATTTAAATGGAAAATTTCTGCTATTTACTGAAAGAACAGATATTTGTTATAAATAGTTATGTAGTCGCAAGTACAGGGAAGAAAAATGAATTGGTATTCATCCCTACCCACCTCAACCCCCACCCACCTTAAACGGAAAAATTTTTACCATTTCTATGGTCTTTTAAAAAAAAAATTTTGCAATATGGTATGTTTTAGTTGAAGGTTCCTTAAAAATAAGAAAAAGTGACTTAGTCAACAAGAGTGTATTAACGCAAAATTTAAACATTTTCAGTTGAAGTAAAACAATTTTTAATATTACATTAAAGGAAAACAAGTAAGAAAGTATAGTCGGTCAAGCCCGACCATATGATACCAAGCACCACAGTACTTAAAAACACATCATGCTCATGTGTCCATATAAGCATGGATTTCTCTATGTTTAAAAACTTCATTATAATCGGTTTGAAAGTTTTTGAGAAGCAGAAATTGCCCCCTACATCCCCTTGTGGTCCTATTTTTGAAAAACTGTATAGCTTATGTGTCCATATAGATATGGATCTATCCATGTTTTAAATTTCATTAAAATCGGTTTGATAGTTTCTGAGAGGAAGAAATTTCCCCCTATCTTCCCTCGTGGTCCTACGATTTGGCCTATTTTCAATAGGCTTGGTCCTTGTGCCAATAAGAACCAATGACCTAAATTTTATCAAGTTATCTCCAAAGTTGCGACCTGTACTTTGCGCACAAGGTTACATGGACAGCCAGCCAGCCGGACGGACATCGTTAGTTCGACTCAGAAAGTGATTCTGAGTAGATCGGTATACTTTAAGGTGGGTCTAGGACCACTATTTTAAGGCGTTACACACATCAGCACAAATGCATAATACCCTCTCCACTATTGTGGTGTGGGTATAATGATTATTCACAATTGATTTTTCAAAAAAGTGAAAACATAAAAATTTGGAGTTAATATCCTCTTGTTGATCAAGTGCGAATTACAAAATTATTTTTGACAAACTTTTTGGTTCAAGCTAAAAAGTAATTAATTAAATTTTCTCACAACCATGATTTGCAACTTTGGCCAAATTTTTAAACTTTAACGGCATATTAGTATGCACTACATAAATGAATTTGAGACGTGTATAGTTTAATAGAAATCTTGACAATTCTGTACAAGTTTTGTATACAATTCGTGTATAAATAATTGAATTACATAAGTGAACAATTTGTTATATTTTATATAAAATTCATATGGGGATGTAGCTCAGATGGTAGAGCGCTCGCTTAGCATGTGAGAGGTACGGGGATCGATGCCCCGCATCTCCAGGACCTTTTTAATAAAATTTTGTTATATCTTTGAAAACGATTCATATTAAAGTTCTTTGTGCCAATTATTATCTAGATTTTTAGATGGAATTTATATGGGACCTGTAATTAGTTCTGGACCTACCAGTACAAATTTTTGAAATGACATGGCGGCTGTTATAAAAGCTATTGTCCCTATATGTTATATCAACGTCAACATTTATCAGAAAGTTATGACACTTAAAGCTCCTTTTCGCGAGTTGTATTTTTATAGAAGTTATGGTTAAATATGGATCGATTCCGTTGAAATTGAGTAAGATGATTTAGGTTACAATAGAATGTTTTTGACACAAATATAATCTAAATACGTACACAATTAAAGGGTTTATGGGCAAAAATATTCAATTCCGGGCATAAGTGAAATTATGGATCGATTCTCACCATTACAAGTAGGCTTCGTCCTTGTGACTACTTAAAAGTACATAAAGTGTGCGATTATTTTAAAAGTATTGGAAATATTCTAGTATGAACTTCATAAGATTTCTTAATGCGTGATTTGTCTTAATGCGATATTGTATGTGTAAGATTTGTAAATGCATTTTTTCTCCAATACGAAATATATTTCATTAGCTTTTTATATGTATGTTTTCGTAAGGGGATGTAGCTCAGATGGTAGAGCGCTCGCTTAGCATGTGAGAGGTACGGGGATCGATGCCCCGCATCTCCAGAACGATTTTTATTTAAGGAATTCCCAGAATTATAGTTTTTGGACTATTTATAAGGCCATAAAGAATAACAATCGAACGCATATAAGAGTCAATATATAAATCGGCAAAGGCAAACCAGTTAAGTACACTTTCCTCCTCGGTTTGTCAACCGATTTGAACAAAAAATACACATTTGAAAGGTATTTACTTACAGAATAAAATCTGAGAGAATAAGTAAAGGTTAAATAAAGCTAAAAGTAATAAAAAACATAAATACTTACAGTCAGCGGCCAGGCGCTTTTGGGGAGTTAATGGCTATAACATGTATTTTGGAACCTCTTTGGCACATAGGGTTGCCAGACGGCCTGGAATGGCCTGGATTGTCCAGTTTTTTTGGCGTTGTCCTGGTTCCAGCAAAAATGCAATTTATCCAGTAAAAAGACTGTATTTAACTTTGAAAAATTACTTTTTTTATTAATTATATTTATTATTGTATAGAACAAAATCCTATACTAAGAAAAATTGTAAGAAAAAAATTTCTAATTTTCCGACAGACATTCCAATTAATAAGGAACGGTACAGTTTTTCAAACATGCGATAAAAATAATGTACAAAATTTATATAAATTGATCTCGTGTGCTATTTTTTTTTTTTTGATGAAAGTTTTAAATGTTTGATAAATTTTTGCTTACAACTAAAGTAATAGAGTTATTAAATTCTTCAAATAACAATACAAAAAAATATATATACATATATATATCTGGCTAAACAAAAAGTGATCAGCCATGTGTAAAAAATCGAATTCGATTGAAATCAAAATCGAACAAACTTTGAAAACGATCCAGTTTAAAGGTTATTAAATAGTTTTATTTTATGTACTAAATACTATGAGTACAGTTTATATTCATTAGAACTTATCTAAAAAAAAAAGTAACGACGGTAATTTAAACAAAAATTTAACTGAAAATCTCTTTTGATTTCAATTTCACGCGATCCATAACATGGCTGTTTATGTACTTTTTATTTGATTTAAATTAATATAAACCAAGTCGAATTTATATATATGGTGGCAGCAATACTAAAACAACACTTGTAAATTCGCTGTGATAATAATTTTGCAATATGATATAAGACTGAAGTTTTAGTGTTACGTTTTCTTGCTTTTTAAAATTTTTCTTAAAATCTGAAGTAAAATTTTACTTGTTTTATACTTAAGTGCATTTTATTTATTTATTTATTTATTTTATTTATTCACATATAATCGTAAGCCATTTTCAAACTGTCCAGTTATTTTTTCAAAATCCAGGGGCCTAATTCTGACAGTCGTGATCGAGTAATTTCTCGATTCGAAAGCAATTTTTTTTCAGTCGATAATGAACGAATCGAAATTATTTTTTCATTATTTTGAAACTTAAATTAATGCTTTACAACCCTGAAAAAATAATTCCGATTTGTTCAGTATTGACTGAAATAATTAAATATTAAATTGCTTTCAAATCGAGAAAGTACTCGATCACGACTGCCAGAATCAGGCCCCAGTTGAATTTTTTCTATTTTCCAGTTATTTGCCTTTTGGTATCTGGCAACCCTATTGGCAAATTTGTAACTTAGCTTAAAAATACAAATATAAATATGGTACATTTTCGAAATTCGAACGTTTATGACGTGAAAATTGTACTTTTTGTTGGTACTTTTTTTACAAAAAATTTTTCTGCAGGGATCGAAAATAACAGTTATTTTCGAATTTTAAAACAAAAAAAGCATATAGAAGTAAATGTCGAAAAACTGATTCAAGTATTGATCCTTATAAACAGGGCTGTCAGGTAATTTTTTTCCTTGTCCACAAAAAATTAAAAAAATTTCCCCAAAAATCCTCAAATCCCCAAAAAACAAAACCTTAAAAAGTTAATATTTTTTTTCTGACCAAATTTTCAATTTTTTTTTAAAAATAGTTAGAAAAATGTTTATAAGAAATCCCCAAAAATCCCCAAATAAAAATTTTAAGTCAAAAAAATCATTTTATTTTGTTTGTAGCGACTGGTTTGGCATGTTTTTTTTAATCCTTTTTATCCGATTTCAGTGAGAAATTACAAGCAGAACAATATGCTGCTATTGAAGACGAATGAGCCAATTTATAAGAACTTGGAGCTTGTTCAATCGGTTAAAGCCATCCTTATAATCAACAATAAAAATACATACATCCGTCGCACATAGGGGTTTTTTGCCAATCTAGCCGGACATTACTTTTTGTTTTAGCTTATATTGCTTGTTAAAAGTTATTGAGGGCCCCTAGATCGATGAAGGTTGGCAGAAATATGTGTTATTGTCATAGACAGGTTTTTTTTTTTTTTTTTTTTTTTTTTTCATTATTTATTTATTGAATCTTCATATATTAAATATGAACTAACAATAATTAATCAAATCTTATCCTAATAATTTATTTTATGTCCTGCCAGTGCCAGACAAAAATTTTCTTCATACGGGTTCTGTTCACATATGTAGGTGTCTATCGCTCATCTTAATGGGTAAGTGCTGCAGTGTCTCTTCTTCTTAAGCGAGTGTGGCCAATTTAAAATATTTCGAGCTAGTGGATTAGGGTGCAACTCTAGCCTTTTTAAATATTTTACCGCATACTTCGTAATAATAGTCCTTACCAGTGGCACATTGAGATCCTTGTGGATATTTGAGTTTTTAACATACCAAGGGGCAGCTGTGATTATTCGAAGAAGTTTATTTTGGCGCCTTTGAATTTTTTCGATATTTGAAGCCGAGGCAGTGCCCCAAAGTTGAATACCGTAGCACCATATTGGCTTTAAAATAGAGTTGTAAAGTAGTAGTTTGCAATCGAGACTAAGAACAGAATTTCTTCCAATAAGCCAGTTAATTTGAATTGCTGTTAGTTTCATTTGGGTTAATTTTGCTTCTATATGGCATTTCCATGTTAAACGACGATCTAGATGAATACCGAGATATTTGACATGCGATTGTTGAGGCACTAGTTGATTATTGATTTTAATAGGGGGGCAAGTTTCCCGACGCAAGGTGAATGTTATATGTACGCATTTTTGCTCATTGACCTTTATTCTCCATTGTTTTAACCACAGTTCTAGTTGAAATATATGATCCTGCAGGTATCGAGATGCTTCTCGACTGTTCTCGTGTACGCTTAGAAAAGCTGTATCATCAGCAAAAGTTGAGGTTAGGGTGTAATTATTTGTTGGCATGTCCGAGGTATATATAAGGTAAAAAAGTGGGCCCAGGATGCTTCCCTGAGGCACTCCAGCTTCAATTGGCTGAGGAGAACTTAAAAAATCACCTTCTTTAATAATAAATTTTCGACCGACCAAGTAGCTTTCTAGCAGCTTGTGTGTGTTAACCGGTAGGTTTAGCTTCAATTTATGTAACAAGCCTACATGCCAGACTTTATCAAAAGCTTGAGAAACATCGATGAAGAGAGCGGAGCAATATTTTCTTTCTTCAAAGGCTTTTCTTATGGCGTTTACTATTCGATGGGTTTGTTCAATTGTGCTATGTTCTCTTCTGAAGCCGAATTGATGGTTAGGTATACACCCATTATCATTTAGAATTGGGGTTAATTTTGACGCTAAGAGCTTCTCAAATAGCTTTGATATATTAGACAATAAGCTAATAGGCCTATATGACTCAACTTTTGTGTGATCTTTTCCTGGCTTTGGTATCATCTTTACTAAGGAGACCTTCCATTCTTGAGGGTAGTATTCAAGGCGTAAAATAGCATTAAAAATATAAAGAATAATTTTCTTTGCTATGCGAGGTAGCTCCAAAAGCATTTTGTTGCTTATCTTATCAAAACCAGGGGCTTTCTTGGGGTTTAAGTTACAAATAGCCTTTTCGATTTCTCTCATCTCAAATCTTAGGGGAACAGCTGCTCTAGCAGCAACAGGTGGTAACTCGTCCGCTATGTCGTCAGATATGTTTGGGGTAAATACGTTTTTCAAATGATTTACAAACAGGTTTCCTTTCTCATTATCATTTCTTGCCCAACTTCCATTCAGGTTTCTTAATGGTGGTTTCATGATAACTGGCCTTTTTAGATTTCTGGCTGCACGCCATAATGAGTATTCTGATTGTGGTGTTGCATCCAGGTCCTTAAGATATTTTTCCACGGAAGCCGTTTTCCGGGACTGCAGTAATTTTCTTAGCTTTTTTGTGCACTCTTTTAATAAGTTCTTAAGTTGGGGGGATCTGTGCAATTGCCACTCCCTTCTCACTCTCCTTTTTTCATTCAAGAGGCGCTCGACATCTGTAGAATATATATTATTATTATAAGTTTTTTTGCGGGTATTGCAGGAATGTTGAACCGCTAGTTTAATATAACTGTCAAAATTGGCAATAGAAAGATCCACATTCTCCGGTGTGCTAAGCGGAATATTTTCTGTGCAATGAGTACTGAGATATTTTTTATATTTTAGCCAATTTATTTGTGTAGCTGACGTCGCTATGTAACTAGAGGTAGATACAATTCTATTGGTGTTTGTTATAGTAACAATTGTAGGTGTGTGATCAGAGGATAATTCTAATGAGGCTTCAACGTGAATCGTTTCTGTGGGGATGTTTTTAACCACGCCGAAATCGATGACATCTGGAATTTTTTGTGGATCAGCAGGCCAATATGTTGGTTGTCCGCTCGCGACAACATTTAAATTCATTTTAGAGATTGTATTAAACAAAACACGACCCTTTGGTGTTATAAGTCGAGACCCCCAGAAGGTATGTTTAGCGTTATAATCGCCAGCGGCCAGGAAACAGGGTCCTAGGGATTTATAATATTCACAATATTGGCTTTCTGATATTGAAAATCTAGGTGGAGAGTATAAAGATGAAATTACTATGTTTCGATTAAGCTCTTCAACACGAATATTTGTTGCTTGCAGATAATCCTCACGATGATCACACATTAAGTAGTGTTTGACTCGGGTTTTTATCAAAATGGCAGAACCTCCACAAGCTCTATCTCGAGGGTCCTTGGTATCATATAGTATATAACCATTGATTTTAAAGGTATTTCTTGAGGTCAGATGAGTTTCAGAAACCATCATAACATCAATTTGATTATTTTTGAGAAAGTATTCTAGTTCATTTTTATGTTGGCGGATGCCGTTTGCGTTCCAAAAACAAATTTTTAAACAGTTCATGGCTTGTTAAGTACAGCTTGCAATAACATCGATTGCATTCTTAGAATTTCCTGTAACATATTACCCATTGTGTTTGTAAAATTATTTACTGTTTGCACTAATGTTTCCATTGTTTTTTCTAGCCGACTAAGATTAGAAACTGGAGTTTCGTCATTACTTGTCGAAGGGCCTTGCATTGGTATATTGTTTGATTTTAAGACGTTAGCATAAGAAATTCTGTTACTACTAGGCTGGGGGGCCTGATGGTCATTACTGTTTACTTGATTTGTTACCTGAGGGGGATTAGTTTTCGGTCCAACCGACTGCTTGACGATAGTATATACAGGGCATCCTCTATAATTGGCAGTGTGATTGCCACCACAGTTGCTGCATTTTTTTACGTTGGGGTCGGTTTTAGACTTGTCGCAAAGAACTGTACCATGTAATTCGCCACATACTACGCAAACAGGGGGTAAGTAGCAGTATGCCTTAGTATGGCCAAATTCTTGGCAGTTCAGACATTGAACGGGACCACCTCTTTTGTGCGGCTCCTCTATAGTTACTTTTCTGTACAGAATGTATTTTAAGTTATAGATGGGATGCGTTTCATTTTTTTTAAGTTTAACGTCGCCGGGTTCAAACTCCACTCGAAAAAGTGGTTGGGGAATTTTTTCTCTATTTTTAATGTTTAATACATGTTTTACCTTGAAGCCTTTTTCTTCAAGGAATGTTTTTACCTCTTCTGGGTCCACACATGAGTCAATACCCTTAATCACTACCTGAAGGCCTTTACTGCTTTTCAGTTGGTATGTATAAAAATTTTTTTTGAGTGCCTCAAAGTTGCTTACAATTTTTCGAAAATCATTCTCATGATTGATTTGTATTTTTGTTTCGTTTATACTACCACGCTTGATAGCAGCTACGTAAAACGAATTTTCACCAATAACCGATATCAAATTCTTTATGAGCTCATTTGAATTTCGCTCCCTCAGATATATCGGGGGAGGCTTGGACGATTTTATGACGTTTTGTGCTTCAGAGGATTCATCCTCCAGAATTGCAAAACGATTTTGAGAATTTATTTTATCAAAAGATGGTACTTTTGAGGCCGAAGCAACTGCTGCAGAGGTAGGGCTGCGTCCCCGTTTAAGCACTGTTATGTACCTGTCCATACCAACTTGTACTGTAGGCTTTTGAGAAGTTTTTACTTGAGTTATTGAGTTGTCCATAGCGGCTGTTTTTGGGTTAACCGTTTCATCACTTATTAAAGTTTTTTTTTGCTCTGTGGCAACGCTTGCAGTTAATAAATTTGTTATTGTATTACGATCGACCGTATTTTTAAACAAAGAGGGTGAGAGGGAACGCGTTCGAGTAATAGGTTTAGCCGTTAAATAATTGCTATCATCGATTCTTTTTTCTACGTTTGTTTCGTCAACACTCAATGTAACATACGCATTTCTTTCGTTATGTTTTATTGTTTTTGCATTATATGCATTCATAAGAGTTTTTTTTTATATATTACTGTTTGTTTAATTGTGCTCTTCTTTTTATTTGTTGTTTAAAAACCCCGAGAATAAAAAAAAAAGAATAAAAAAAACAAGAAATGTTTTTGCTTAAAATGTATGTACGTATATGTATGTGTGTACATACATATATTTTTGTTAATTGTAATTTTTAATATTTGTATTAAAAATTTTATGTTCACTTATTAAAAATTATTTTAAAGCGTCTATTCATTCGCTGATCTTATATTATTAAAAAAAATATTATTATTATTATATCATAAATATACACTTATTTATGTTAAAAAAAAAAAACCGTAAGCCGAGTTAAAAAAAACACGTCTGCATTCAACGAGCACGCACGCACGTATGAATAGACAGGTAAACCTCAAAAATAAATAAAATCAGACCAAGGAGGAAAAAGTTCCCCCTAGAAGAACTAATCCAACCTCTGAAAAATGCAATTTTTTTTAAGTTTCCCCATACTCTTGCTTGTGCAAATGCAACTTTTAACTCCGGCGAAAGTTAAAAAACCTAAAATTGGACCCAGGAGATCCTTAAACTACACTTTCCGCCCCCGCCCACTTTTGTGGGCGGTTACATAAAATAATATTTAAAAAAAATTTAAATATTAAAAGAAATAGATTTCTAACGCCTTAATACTATAAAAATTAAATTTTTTAACTTTTATGGGCAGGGGCAGGTATCCCTCTAAGCCCACCCCCCGGAACCAACATGTCAAAAAAAAATTTTTTTTTTTTGCTAATTTCCAAAAAATATTCATTTTTAAGATTTGATGTGACTTTTATGTATTTCATAGTATTTAATTTTTCAGAAAATAATTAAATTATTCGTAATTATAACTTATCTATAATAAAGGGTGTTTTTTTAAGCCCGATAGAGCTTGAAATTGTAAAAAATAACACAACAAATTAAATTGGAATCAAAATTTTTTTTTTATTCGAAAGATCAATACGTGACATTAACATTTGAAAATGATTTCGGGCATATGGGCACCGCACCGCGGCTGTTCTTGACGAAGCGCATTCTGGACGTCCAATTTTGGGCCACTTTTTCGAGCACTGCTGGCCGTATGTCACGAATAACACGAACAATGCTGGCCTCCAAGGCGTCAATTGTTGCTCGTTTATCAGCATAAACCAGTGACTTCACGTAGCCCCACAGGAAATAATCGAGAGGTGTCAAATCGAACGACCTTGGAGGCCAATTGACAGGTCCATTTCTCGAAATCAACTTATCGCCAAATTTTGATTTCAATAAGTCGATGGTTGCGTTCGCCGTATGGCACGTAGCGCCATCCTGTTGAAACCACATCTCCTCCGGATCAATGTCATCCATATTTTCAAACAAAAAATCATTGATCATGGTGCGGTAACGATCTCCATTGACCGTAACGCGAGCTCCGGCCTCATTTTTGAAGAAATAAGGTCCGATGATGCCACCAGCGTGAAAACCGCACCAAACGGTGCATGTTTCTGAATGTAATGGAGTCTGTAGGGTCTCTTGTGGATTGGTCTCGCTCTATATGCGGCAATTTTGCTTATTAACAAACCCGTTAAGCCAAAAATGCGCCTCATCGCTGAACACAATTTTGCGATAAAAAAAATCGACGACTGATTTTCAAAGTAAATTTGGATAATTTCGTAGCGTTGTTCAAGCGTGAGTCTATTCATGATGATTTGTCAGAGTATACTGACACGATAAAAAAAATATTTCATCAAAATTTAATTTTTTGTGTTACTTTTTACAATTTAAAGTTCTATCTAGCTTAAAAAAACACCTTTTAGTAACAACAAAATTTATTTAAAATAATAACAACTAATATATTTAAAATAACTTCTCTTTTGCACTAAGATGATGATGAGTGCCATGGTTCTTCTTCGTCTGTTTCTTCAAAATCCTCTTCCGAATCTGAATTCTCTTCAGAGCCAAGTACAGGTGGGAGCATAAAAGAAATTGCTTCTTTCGTAAAGGGCAATGACTTTTTTTGAGTTGGTGTTATGCTAGTAATCAGTGGGTCAGAACTGAGCAACAGTCTATTTATAATATCTTTGTTACACTGAACCCTCGAAAACTTTCTAGCAAAATTCTGCCTGTAAAGCCGAAAATGTTTATTTCGTGCCTCAGACGCTTCTTCTGATAATAGCCCGATAGGCAACAATCCCTCGCTCCCCTGTCGGACATTCAGTTAACTTTAAATTAACTGAAAGCTAACTATTTCTCAACTAGTGGTGGTTGACACTTGCACTACTTTTATATGGAATTAACTAACTATTTTAACATTGCGATGTCCTAGGAAGTAGTCGATTGTCCGACTCTGCATTACTTTTAATTAACTTTAAGTTAACTTTTTGTAGCTAGCTATAAACTCAATACTTTAAGTTAGCTTTAAGTTAAGTTAGTTTAAGTTAAGGCCGATCTATGAATGTTATTCATTGGATGAATACTTGAAAAAAAAATAAAAAAATTTTATTTTTTTATTTTATTTTCTTTTATTTCTTTTATTTTATTTTATTAATCAAAGTTGTTTATATTCAACTTTTTTTTTAACCAGAGTCGCTGGCGGGAATCGATCCCGCAACCTCGGCGCTGATAGACTTGCTCACTACCAGCTAGCCCACTGGGGCAGTCTAGTTTTTGAATAAAAAAACTATGTTTTTTGCCATTACTCAATTAAGAGCGTAAAATGAGATTAAATTGTCATAACATAACAACAATAACAACGTTGATTTTTTTTGCTAACGACTTGGCTCTCTCTACTTAAAATATACAACACAGTGTTTGTATACACTTTGGTTAATGTAAATTTTGCATTGCGTAGTAGTTGGCTTAAAGTTGGGTTTTTTTGCAGTTAGCTACTCATTTGACGGCAGGGTAATTATAAGACTCAAGCACCATGACAAATTTGGTGTATGTATTTAACTAATTTATTTTAACAAATAGAAACTGGGAATTGTTTTACACAAAACAAGCAAATCGTTTTTTATAGATAAGTAAAAATTTATTTTTGGTAGTTAAATTATATAAAACTAGCTGCCGCCACTGCTCGGGATTTTGTAAAGAAAAATAAAAAAATTAAATAAATATTCCAACGCATGTACTCGTTTGAAAATCGGTTGACTGGTTTTCGAGTTATAAAATCACTAACATTGGACAACTTATTTTACTATATATAGATAACTGAATATTCCTTTGTTTTTACGGAATATGTAGTTAATTTTTGGTAAGTTTATATTTTACATGAATATTCATTTGTTTTTACGGAATTTGCGGTTGAATTTTTGACAGTAAAAATTAAATGAACTTTTCGTTATTTTAAATTACATTTTCATTTAGTTTTACATAAGGAAGAATTTAAATTAATAAACGGACAATATAAACTACAGCTAAAAATCCCTATTAATTCGCACTTAGTTTTTTTAATAAATGTTAGAATCAGTTAAAAATAAACTTGCTTGGAATTTTAAATTTTTATTTATTTAAAAATTACTAAAAGGAATGCTACTTAAATAAACTACAGTCCGTTACTGTAATAATATTGTGAGTGGATTAATACGAAACTCCATACACAGAAAAAATTATTGCTGAATTATTTTCAAACAAACGCTTGTTTGAAATTTTTTTTAATTTCTACAAATTTTTTTACTGATTCAATTAATATTTTTGTTTGATTTTTATTTTAGCCAACAGAAATGTTGACAACTATTCAAAAATATAATAAACGCGTTATTGGCTTCTAGTTTTCATAATTTTGTATGAAATATTTAACGCTCTTTATTGTTGTCGTGTTTTTGCATTTTTTTATTTGACCGTAAGCAACACTTCTTTATGTGAAATATAAGAACAACAAAAAAAAAAACACATACAGTCTATTTTTGGACGCTTTAAAAAGGTACAACTATAAGAAAGATGATAAAATAGCGTGGCGAGGCTTGTAGTAAAAAACAACAAAAACAATAATAGGTAAAAAACGTTTCACTCTTTTTAAACAACAACAACATTAGAAGAAACAAAATAAATTTTTTGTTGGTTTCAAAGTTGGTAAAAAAGAATGAAAAACAAAATCCCGTATTCAATTTTTTAAAAATGTTTAGTTAAATACCTTCATCAAATACAAAAATAAAATGATGACGAAAAACATGTCGAGTCGGTCTGCTGCCAAGGAAAGGATACAGCAACAGTGAGTGAAGAAGAAAAACATTGTGTGAACAAACAAGACTTGGTGCAAAAATTATTCCAACAAAAAAATGTGTCTCAAAGCAAAGATGCCCAGTAGAGTGGCTGATATCAGCAAATTAAACTCACACGTATACTTACGCTCTTTTGTTTGATCGTCAATCAACCAATAGGAAATCAGCATGTTGAGTGGGAGAGACAAACTACACTTGCAGAACTTCTGTGTCTTATTTTACATTTTAGTCGTCATCGAGACTGCTGTCAGTGAACATATAAATTGCGATATATTAATGATATATTAATGATGTCCGCCGAAAAGTATTTTATGTTACAAAATGCTTTTGATGACATGCGATGTATTATTTGTCATAAGACATTTAGATGTCCGCATATATAAATTATATATGTATGTATTATAGATATATATATGTATATCTCTCAATATATTCATCAAGAGTATTACTAAAATAAATACATTCATCAAGAGTATTACCAAAATATGTACATTCATTAATTTTACATTTCCCTTTTGTTAAACAAAGAAACAGAAAAAAATGACAACACCCGCCACACATGTGCTTTTGTCGCAATCTCGTTGACGACTAAATAAAATGAATAGCAAATTGTTTTCTTCCAGTGTTATTTCGTCACTCTCACCAATACTACTACCTTGGGCATCTTTGTCTCAAAGCCAGCCGGCGCCGCTCTGCTCTGCCTTCATTTACTTCTACAGTGCTTGCTTGTGTGCGCGTCATTGCTTGTGCAAAAACTTTTCTGTTTGATTCAGCAAAATAATTTGTTTGAAATTTATATGAATTTCAGTAAACTTTTTGTTTGATTCAGTAAAATTATTTGTTTGAAAAAATCATTGTTTTTTTCAATAAACGAAATGCAAATAAACTGTTTGAATATGCGAATTTGTTTGTAGGACCGATTTTAGACAAAAAATGTTTTGATTCTACAAATTTTTTGTTTGAGTTGGAAAAATAATTGTTTCTGTGTAGCTAATACACGTTTATACTATTATATAATTATATAATACTCTTGTGTAATCATAAAATAATTGTATTTAGTTTTAAAATCTAACGTGATCTACTTTTAGTTTACACTCATAAAATTATTACAGTAACTGATTGTGGGTTATTAAATTCGTTTTCCGTCCTGTTAAAACTGAATAAAAATATAGTTATTTTACGAATAATTTTCTTTTTTAACATTTATGTTTGTTATTCAAAAAACAAACTAACAAAAAATAATGTTTTTCCGTATTTATTTTGTTATGAAGTTTGATTTTTGTCGGTTAAAATATATTTTTTAAAAGTAAAAACTATTCAATATAAAAGAATATGCTGTTTAAGGCCTTTGTGGGATAGTGTGTAACGACCTTTAATAAATAAAAAATTTAAAAATTAATGTAAAAATTATTTTTTTTAAATTAAATGTAAATGATCCGTTTTTCAAATGAATTTTAAGTTGTTTAAAATGAATTTTCGTTTGATATTAACATAATATTTTGATTGTAGTTTTATGAAATTTTTGATCGCTGAACTCCTCTATTAGTATGCAATTCATGACTTTTAATACAGCTTAATATATACGATACTTGCATAAATACGTCTTTAAAAACAAAATAGTTTTTACAATTTTAAATACAACTAGATAATACAATTCGTTAGACTAAATTTTGCATATTTTTTTTTTAAATGGGGATGTAGCTCAGATGGTAGAGCGCTCGCTTAGCATGTGAGAGGTACGGGGATCGATGCCCCGCATCTCCAGTAGGCTTTTTTGAATTTGTGTTGGGTGTCTCATAAAAATTAAATAATTTTTTACTCATTTAAAGTTTTAATTTTAGGAAATCATCAATCAAAATTGTTGGTGGTTTCCTTAAATTTTTAATTTTCTATACTTTTTATAGGATTTATTAAAATACTTGATAAAGCTGACAAAGTATACACAGAAAAAATTAAAAATTGTCTCTTATCACCAAATTCATAAAACCAAGCAAACAATTTGGTGGTTACCAAAATGATTATAAAGATTACTAAAAATTGTAAAAATTTAAAATTGCGAATAACTTTTTTTCAATAAATCATATTTTTTATTTTAATTAAAAAAATCATCAAATAACTTTACCGTTTTAAACAAAGTGTTAATTGATTTAATTAAATATAGCTTAGGTTTTGACAATTCCCAACAACAATTCTACAACTTTAAATTATTTTATTTTAAACGAAAAAATCAATCAAGATTTTTTGTTATTTAATTAATATTTGAATTAAAAATTCAGTTCAAAAAAAAAATTGAAATGTTAATTAATTCAAAATTAAATTTTAAATTTTCTTTCAACAAAAAAAAAAAAAAAAAATATAATTGAATTAATTATCACTTTAATTAAACTGAAATATTGAAAAAATAAAGCGCTGTAGGCTTCTTTAATTAGACAATTCGCTTTCAAAACTTTTCGGTTTTTTCAAAATTTCTGTTTTTTAATTCCGTGTTCATTTACCGGTTTCTTTTTTCATAAGCTTATAATAATTAATTGAATATTTAAGTTGTGATTAAATTATTATTATCTTTTTATGTTCTTTAATTTCCTTTTATTTTTCTCCTCAAAATTATTGTTTTTTTTTCTTTTTTTTTGCAATCCAATCATTCATTTAAAATTATCGCTTAAATTAATAAAATCTTGTGCTGAAATGTCAAATGTATTTAATTAATCATTTGAAATTCGCTTTCAAGACATAAAAAGTATCTTAATCTGACGTGTTTGAATTGTTCTTTAAATTGGATGATTCCCAATAATCTCGATAATAAAATAAATTGGAAATGAATTTTAGTTAATTTCAGCAAAAATAAATCTTGAAAACTTTACAAATGAAATAAAAGGTTTAAATAATAATTCAATTATTTGCGAAATCATTGCCATGTTTATAAATAAAGAAATAAGAAAAAAAACATGATTATGATGTTCGAATTTGTTTAATTTTTCACAGATAATTGCCTAAAGGTTGAAGCTTCAATAACTTTAATTCAATAACTTGTTTGACATTTGTTCGTCTTTTAACTTTAATGTGCAATTTAATAGAAAAAAATAAACAAAACACACCAGTTTTACAACAACAACAAAAGAAGCTATAATGAAATTAGAAAAGGTGTTAAAATTTGCACAAAGCGAAATATGGAAATAAATATGTGTTGAGTAAAACATTAAAATACTTCTTCAGCCCCGTTTAGACTATTCTAAAGATTTATTGTCTTTTTTTTTAAATAGTACAGAAAATTATTTTAACTTTATCACACAAAAGAAAATCCTTGGTAGTAAAACAAGCTGTTCACTATAAAAGGAACGTCTATATTTTTGTTGTAGATATTAAAAAAATAAATTAAAAATGAGAAAATAACAAAAAAAATATATAATATTTAAAAATTGTTATACTGATACTAGCGCAAAATTGTCTTGCTATTTTAATTAGGGGTGGGAAATTTGACACAAACGTACTTTTTCATATCTACTAGTTGTGACCTAGTCTAAGACCACATAAAGTGAATTTATTCTGGGTCCTTGAGAAATTCTAAGTCGAGTTAAACATGTCTGTCTGTCTCTCTGTTGAAAACACGCCCACTTCCACGCAAAAGAAAAGGAATTTTTCAAATTGTTTTTACTTATCCTAAAATGTTCGGGATTAATTACCAGCAAAATCGGGTTTGAACAAATTTTTTTCATTTTCCGCGTCTCTGGAACAACAAATGGATTTTATTGTAGCAGGGGCTAGTCCAAAATGTCCAGTTTTTGTTCTAAGCTTATTTTGTTTCTTTTTGGAGCCATTGTTTCAAAATATATAGATTTAACTTCACTTCAGCAAATGTAATTTGAAGCTACTACTACTTCACATACTACTTACATTTTTGCACTAGACTTAAACGGGAAATCCCTTTTTTCTGGTTAAGCTTTATACAAACATTTCTATATTAACGACGCAAATCGAAGCACTAACGACGCAACTTCGAAGCCATCCGATGCAAACTGAAAAAAAATGGACGCAACTTCAAAAGCACAGAATTTTTAAAAAGACGCAACTTCGAAACGACGCAAACAGAAGCGACGCAAGCCGGGGTAAAAGTTTGTCATTCCGTTTGCAATTTCTACACTCAAAAGAAAAATCAATCCATCCGTATTCAGATCGATCCGAAGCGGTATTAATAGTACTGTAAGTACGTATTTTCTTAAATCAAGTACAGAAAGATTGATCCAAGTACGGATTTAAATTTTAATTATTAAATTAAATTATCCATATTTAATCCCGATTTCGTACTTGAAATAATCCGAAAATGAGATTGGTTTTAGTAAAACTAAGATTGAATCAATCTCAAAATGCGCTTAATTCAAGTATTATAAAGTTGATTTTATTTTATGCGTGCACAAAAAAGAAATTAGAAAGAAAAAGTTATTATGATTGATTTACTTACCCGTATTATACATTACCGAATGATAAAACACCAACATCATGCCCGATATGGCTTTAAATTTAGAAATCTTATGCACATATATAACCAAAAATATAAACTAAAGGGTCTGGCCAGCCTTTTTTCAATGTGTATAGAAGATCAAAACATGCGTAAGCCGGAGGGTTAAACACAAAGAAAAGTTTAATCTTTTTTTTACTTGATTTATGAATTTTATACTTATTTCATGAAATTCTGGAATTGATTTTCGAAAGTAATCCTATTTAGGATTGTATTGAGTACGTGTTAGTGCTATTTGTACTTGAATTTTTGAGTACGACTCATACTGAAGTTTTTTTCTTTCTGTGAACAATATTGATGTTAGACCCTATAAAATATATATCTTCTAGGTCCTTATGAGTAGCAAAGTTGATTTAACGACGTCCGTCTATCTGTCCATCTGTCTGTCCATATTTCTGTCCGTTGAAATGGGTTTTCCGAAGACCCCAGATATGATGGGGACTTTTTAGTTATATATTTAGGTCACATATAGTCCGGAAACGTTTGTTATTGAAATTTAGCCTGATTGGTCCACAAATGGCCGAGATAGGAGCAAAAAACTACGACTGCCTCTAATTTTGCCCAAAAATCCCGTGTTGTTGTTTTTTATTTTATTTTTATATATATCTGGAAAACGGCAGAAGCCAAATTTCCAAATTAGGTTCAAGCATTTTGGTTATCAAAACAAAACATCCAACAAATGTGGGAGGGATTGGACAAGAGGGCGTGGTACACCCCATACAAAGACATTATGGAATTCTGTATATCTGGTGAGCGACAATAGTAGCGGAGGAGTCAATCGCTCGATTAATTAACCGAGGTTTTGGTTTAATCGGTTAGTTTTATTATTGTTCGGTTAACAGATTAATAAAGTTTTTTTTATAAATTAAGTATGTTGTAAAATTCCTTTCTTCATAAAAATAATTTAATGAAAATTAAATTTAATGAACTTAAGCCTAATTAAAAATATAAAAAATTTGGATTAAAAACCATAAATAGTTCAACAAAATAACCACAATACTAATTATTGTTAAAGCTAAGGCACGAGCTCTATGTGTTCATTTGTCCTTCAAGTTGTGCTGAAAAAGGTCAACGAGAAAAAGAAGAGCAGAAAATGAAAAAACAAAAAATGTACTTTGGACTTCAAGAAAAATTCTTGACAAAAAGTACGAAAAAACGGAGGTAAGGAAGAACATGTAAAATCAATTAAAATTGATAATCATTCAAAAAAGCAAACTTCGATCTACCAAAGGTTAAAATACAATTTGGTTTAAGGATTGATGTTTGACTATTGACGTCAGCAGTCGTCGATGGCTGCGAGTGTAAAACGGACAATCCATCTGAGGAAATCGAGTGGTTGCGATCGAAACATGTCATGGTAACCTGCCGGCCCGGGTTCGAGCCCCGGCAACGGTCAAGAATGAAAGATTATCAATAACAATTTTAATTGATTTTCATGTTGTAAAATTCCTTTCTTCATAAAAATAATTTAATGAAAATTAAATTTAATGAACTTAAGCCTAATTAAAAATATAAAAAATTTGGATTAAAAACCATAAATAGTTCAACAAAATAACCACAATACTAATTATTGTTAAAGCTAAGGCACGAGCTCTATGTGTTCATTTGTCCTTCAAGTTGTGCTGAAAAAGGTCAACGAGAAAAAGAAGAGCAGAAAATGAAAAAACAAAAAATGTACTTTGGACTTCAAGAAAAATTCTTGACAAAAAGTACGAAAAAACGGAGGTAAGGAAGAACATGTAAAATCAATTAAAATTGATAATCATTCAAAAAAGCAAACTTCGATCTACCAAAGGTTAAAATACAATTTGGTTTAAGGATTGATGTTTGACTATTGACGTCTGTCCGTTGAAATGGGTTTTCCGAAGACCCCAGATATGATGGGGACTTTTTAGTTATATATTTAGGTCACATATAGTCCGGAAACGTTTGTTATTGAAATTTAGCCTGATTGGTCCACAAATGGCCGAGATAGGAGCAAAAACTACGACTGCCTCTAATTTTGCCCAAAAATCCCGTGTTGTTGTTTTTTATTTTATTTTTATATATATCTGGAAAACGGCAGAAGCCAAATTTCCAAATTAGGTTCAAGCATTTTGGTTATCACAACAAAACATCAAACAAAGACATTATGGAATTCTGTATATCTGGTGAGCGACAATAGTAGCGGAGGAGTCAATCGCTCGATTAATTAACCGAGGTTTTGGTTTAATCGGTTAGTTTTATTATTGTTCGGTTAACAGATTAATAAAGCTTTTTTTATAAATTAAGTATGTTGTAAAATTCCTTTCTTCATAAAAATAATTTAATGAAAATTAAATTTAATGAACTTAAGCCTAATTAAAAATATAAAAAATTTGGATTAAAAACCATAAATAGTTCAACAAAATAACCACAATACTAATTATTGTTAAAGCTAAGGCACGAGCTCTATGTGTTCATTTGTCCTTCAAGTTGTGCTGAAAAAGGTCAACGAGAAAAAGAAGAGCAGAAAATGAAAAAACAAAAAATGTACTTTGGACTTCAAGAAAAATTCTTGATAAAAAGTACGAAAAAACGGAGGTAAGGAAGAACATGTAAAATCAATTAAAATTGATAATCATTCAAAAAAGCAAACTTCGATCTACCAAAGGTTAAAATACAATTTGGTTTAAGGATTGATGTTTGACTATTGACGTCTGTCCGTTGAAATGGGTTTTCCGAAGACCCCAGATATGATGGGGACTTTTTAGTTATATATTTAGGTCACATATAGTCCGGAAACGTTTGTTATTGAAATTTAGCCTGATTGGTCCACAAATGGCCGAGATAGGAGCAAAAACTACGACTGCCTCTAATTTTGCCCAAAAATCCCGTGTTGTTGTTTTTTATTTTATTTTTATATATATCTGGAAAACGGCAGAAGCCAAATTTCCAAATTAGGTTCAAGCATTTTGGTTATCACAACAAAACATCAAACAAAGACATTATGGAATTCTGTATATCTGGTGAGCGACAATAGTAGCGGAGGAGTCAATCGCTCGATTAATTAACCGAGGTTTTGGTTTAATCGGTTAGTTTTATTATTGTTCGGTTAACAGATTAATAAAGCTTTTTTTATAAATTAAGTATGTTGTAAAATTCCTTTCTTCATAAAAATAATTTAATGAAAATTAAATTTAATGAACTTAAGCCTAATTAAAAATATAAAAAATTTGGATTAAAAACCATATATAGTTCAACAAAATAACCACAATACTAATTATTGTTAAAGCTAAGGCACGAGCTCTATGTGTTCATTTGTCCTTCAAGTTGTGCTGAAAAAGGTCAACGAGAAAAAGAAGAGCAGAAAATGAAAAAACAAAAAATGTACTTTGGACTTCAAGAAAAATTCTTGACAAAAAGTACGAAAAAACGGAGGTAAGGAAGAACATGTAAAATCAATTAAAATTGATAATCATTCAAAAAAGCAAACTTCGATCTACCAAAGGTTAAAATACAATTTGGTTTAAGGATTGATGTTTGACTATTGACGTCTGTCCGTTGAAATGGGTTTTCCGAAGACCCCAGATATGATGGGGACTTTTTAGTTATATATTTAGGTCACATATAGTCCGGAAACGTTTGTTATTGAAATTTAGCCTGATTGGTCCACAAATGGCCGAGATAGGAGCAAAAACTACGACTGCCTCTAATTTTGCCCAAAAATCCCGTGTTGTTGTTTTTTATTTTATTTTTATATATATCTGGAAAACGGCAGAAGCCAAATTTCCAAATTAGGTTCAAGCATTTTGGTTATCAAAACAAAACATCAAACAAAGACATTATGGAATTCTGTATATCTGGTGAGCGACAATAGTAGCGGAGGAGTCAATCGCTCGATTAATTAACCGAGGTTTTGGTTTAATCGGTTAGTTTTATTATTGTTCGGTTAACAGATTAATAAAGCTTTTTTTATAAATTAAGTATGTTGTAAAATTCCTTTCTTCATAAAAATAATTTAATGAAAATTAAATTTAATGAACTTAAGCCTAATTAAAAATATAAAAAATTTGGATTAAAAACCATAAATAGTTCAACAAAATAACCACAATACTAATTATTGTTAAAGCTAAGGCACGAGCTCTATGTGTTCATTTGTCCTTCAAGTTGTGCTGAAAAAGGTCAACGAGAAAAAGAAGAGCAGAAAATGAAAAAACAAAAAATGTACTTTGGACTTCAAGAAAAATTCTTGACAAAAAGTACGAAAAAACGGAGGTAAGGAAGAACATGTAAAATCAATTAAAATTGATAATCATTCAAAAAAGCAAACTTCGATCTACCAAAGGTTAAAATACAATTTGGTTTAAGGATTGATGTTTGACTATTGACGTCTGTCCGTTGAAATGGGTTTTCCGAAGACCCCAGATATGATGGGGACTTTTTAGTTATATATTTAGGTCACATATAGTCCGGAAACGTTTGTTATTGAAATTTAGCCTGATTGGTCCACAAATGGCCGAGATAGGAGCAAAAACTACGACTGCCTCTAATTTTGCCCAAAAATCCCGTGTTGTTGTTTTTTATTTTATTTTTATATATATCTGGAAAACGGCAGAAGCCAAATTTCCAAATTAGGTTCAAGCATTTTGGTTATCACAACAAAACATCAAACAAAGACATTATGGAATTCTGTATATCTGGTGAGCGACAATAGTAGCGGAGGAGTCAATCGCTCGATTAATTAACCGAGGTTTTGGTTTAATCGGTTAGTTTTATTATTGTTCGGTTAACAGATTAATAAAGCTTTTTTTATAAATTAAGTATGTTGTAAAATTCCTTTCTTCATAAAAATAATTTAATGAAAATTAAATTTAATGAACTTAAGCCTAATTAAAAATATAAAAAATTTGGATTAAAAACCATAAATAGTTCAACAAAATAACCACAATACTAATTATTGTTAAAGCTAAGGCACGAGCTCTATGTGTTCATTTGTCCTTCAAGTTGTGCTGAAAAAGGTCAACGAGAAAAAGAAGAGCAGAAAATGAAAAAACAAAAAATGTACTTTGGACTTCAAGAAAAATTCTTGACAAAAAGTACGAAAAAACGGAGGTAAGGAAGAACATGTAAAATCAATTAAAATTGATAATCATTCAAAAAAGCAAACTTCGATCTACCAAAGGTTAAAATACAATTTGGTTTAAGGATTGATGTTTGACTATTGACGTCTGTCCGTTGAAATGGGTTTTCCGAAGACCCCAGATATGATGGGGACTTTTTAGTTATATATTTAGGTCACATATAGTCCGGAAACGTTTGTTATTGAAATTTAGCCTGATTGGTCCACAAATGGCCGAGATAGGAGCAAAAACTACGACTGCCTCTAATTTTGCCCAAAAATCCCGTGTTGTTGTTTTTTATTTTATTTTTATATATATCTGGAAAACGGCAGAAGCCAAATTTCCAAATTAGGTTCAAGCATTTTGGTTATCAAAACAAAACATCAAACAAAGACATTATGGAATTCTGTATATCTGGTGAGCGACAATAGTAGCGGAGGAGTCAATCGCTCGATTAATTAACCGAGGTTTTGGTTTAATCGGTTAGTTTTATTATTGTTCGGTTAACAGATTAATAAAGCTTTTTTTATAAATTAAGTATGTTGTAAAATTCCTTTCTTCATAAAAATAATTTAATGAAAATTAAATTTAATGAACTTAAGCCTAATTAAAAATATAAAAAATTTGGATTAAAAACCATAAATAGTTCAACAAAATAACCATAATACTAATTATTGTTAAAGCTAAGGCACGAGCTCTATGTGTTCATTTGTCCTTCAAGTTGTGCTGAAAAAGGTCAACGAGAAAAAGAAGAGCAGAAAATGAAAAAACAAAAAATGTACTTTGGACTTCAAGAAAAATTCTTGACAAAAAGTACGAAAAAACGGAGGTAAGGAAGAACATGTAAAATCAATTAAAATTGATAATCATTCAAAAAAGCAAACTTCGATCTACCAAAGGTTAAAATACAATTTGGTTTAAGGATTGATGTTAGACTATTGACGTCTGTCCGTTGAAATGGGTTTTCCGAAGACCCCAGATATGATGGGGACTTTTTAGTTATATATTTAGGTCACATATAGTCCGGAAACGTTTGTTATTGAAATTTAGCCTGATTGGTCCACAAATGGCCGAGATAGGAGCAAAAACTACGACTGCCTCTAATTTTGCCCAAAAATCCCGTGTTGTTGTTTTTTATTTTATTTTTATATATATCTGGAAAACGGCAGAAGCCAAATTTCCAAATTAGGTTCAAGCATTTTGGTTATCAAAACAAAACATCAAACAAAGACATTATGGAATTCTGTATATCTGGTGAGCGACAATAGTAGCGGAGGAGTCAATCGCTCGATTAATTAACCGAGGTTTTGGTTTAATCGGTTAGTTTTATTATTGTTCGGTTAACAGATTAATAAAGCTTTTTTTATAAATTAAGTATGTTGTAAAATTCCTTTCTTCATAAAAATAATTTAATGAAAATTAAATTTAATGAACTTAAGCCTAATTAAAAATAAAAAAAATTTGGATTAAAAACCATAAATAGTTCAACAAAATAACCACAATACTAATTATTGTTAAAGCTAAGGCACGAGCTCTATGTGTTCATTTGTCCTTCAAGTTGTGCTGAAAAAGGTCAACGAGAAAAAGAAGAGCAGAAAATGAAAAAACAAAAAATGTACTTTGGACTTCAAGAAAAATTCTTGACAAAAAGTACGAAAAAACGGAGGTAAGGAAGAACATGTAAAATCAATTAAAATTGATAATCATTCAAAAAAGCAAACTTCGATCTACCAAAGGTTAAAATACAATTTGGTTTAAGGATTGATGTTAGACTATTGACGTCTGTCCGTTGAAATGGGTTTTCCGAAGACCCCAGATATGATGGGGACTTTTTAGTTATATTTTTAGGTCACATATAGTCCGGAAACGTTTGTTATTGAAATTTAGCCTGATTGGTCCACAAATGGCCGAGATAGGAGCAAAAACTACGACTGCCTCTAATTTTGCCCAAAAATCCCGTGTTGTTGTTTTTTATTTTATTTTTATATATATCTGGAAAACGGCAGAAGCCAAATTTCCAAATTAGGTTCAAGCATTTTGGTTATCAAAACAAAACATCAAACAAAGACATTATGGAATTCTGTATATCTGGTGAGCGACAATAGTAGCGGAGGAGTCAATCGCTCGATTAATTAACCGAGGTTTTGGTTTAATCGGTTAGTTTTATTATTGTTCGGTTAACAGATTAATAAAGCTTTTTTTATAAATTAAGTATGTTGTAAAATTCCTTTCTTCATAAAAATAATTTAATGAAAATTAAATTTAATGAACTTAAGCCTAATTAAAAATATAAAAAATTTGGATTAAAAACCATAAATAGTTCAACAAAATAACCATAATACTAATTATTGTTAAAGCTAAGGCACGAGCTCTATGTGTTCATTTGTCCTTCAAGTTGTGCTGAAAAAGGTCAACGAGAAAAAGAAGAGCAGAAAATGAAAAAACAAAAAATGTACTTTGGACTTCAAGAAAAATTCTTGACAAAAAGTACGAAAAAACGGAGGTAAGGAAGAACATGTAAAATCAATTAAAATTGATAATCATTCAAAAAAGCAAACTTCGATCTACCAAAGGTTAAAATACAATTTGGTTTAAGGATTGATGTTAGACTATTGACGTCTGTCCGTTGAAATGGGTTTTCCGAAGACCCCAGATATGATGGGGACTTTTTAGTTATATATTTAGGTCACATATAGTCCGGAAACGTTTGTTATTGAAATTTAGCCTGATTGGTCCACAAATGGCCGAGATAGGAGCAAAAACTACGACTGCCTCTAATTTTGCCCAAAAATCCCGTGTTGTTGTTTTTTATTTTATTTTTATATATATCTGGAAAACGGCAGAAGCCAAATTTCCAAATTAGGTTCAAGCATTTTGGTTATCAAAACAAAACATCAAACAAAGACATTATGGAATTCTGTATATCTGGTGAGCGACAATAGTAGCGGAGGAGTCAATCGCTCGATTAATTAACCGAGGTTTTGGTTTAATCGGTTAGTTTTATTATTGTTCGGTTAACAGATTAATAAAGCTTTTTTTATAAATTAAGTATGTTGTAAAATTCCTTTCTTCATAAAAATAATTTAATGAAAATTAAATTTAATGAACTTAAGCCTAATTAAAAATATAAAAAATTTGGATTAAAAACCATAAATAGTTCAACAAAATAACCATAATACTAATTATTGTTAAAGCTAAGGCACGAGCTCTATGTGTTCATTTGTCCTTCAAGTTGTGCTGAAAAAGGTCAACGAGAAAAAGAAGAGCAGAAAATGAAAAAACAAAAAATGTACTTTGGACTTCAAGAAAAATTCTTGACAAAAAGTACGAAAAAACGGAGGTAAGGAAGAACATGTAAAATCAATTAAAATTGATAATCATTCAAAAAAGCAAACTTCGATCTACCAAAGGTTAAAATACAATTTGGTTTAAGGATTGATGTTAGACTATTGACGTCTGTCCGTTGAAATGGGTTTTCCGAAGACCCCAGATATGATGGGGACTTTTTAGTTATATATTTAGGTCACATATAGTCCGGAAACGTTTGTTATTGAAATTTAGCCTGATTGGTCCACAAATGGCCGAGATAGGAGCAAAAACTACGACTGCCTCTAATTTTGCCCAAAAATCCCGTGTTGTTGTTTTTTATTTTATTTTTATATATATCTGGAAAACGGCAGAAGCCAAATTTCCAAATTAGGTTCAAGCATTTTGGTTATCAAAACAAAACATCAAACAAAGACATTATGGAATTCTGTATATCTGGTGAGCGACAATAGTAGCGGAGGAGTCAATCGCTCGATTAATTAACCGAGGTTTTGGTTTAATCGGTTAGTTTTATTATTGTTCGGTTAACAGATTAATAAAGCTTTTTTTATAAATTAAGTATGTTGTAAAATTCCTTTCTTCATAAAAATAATTTAATGAAAATTAAATTTAATGAACTTAAGCCTAATTAAAAATAAAAAAAATTTGGATTAAAAACCATAAATAGTTCAACAAAATAACCACAATACTAATTATTGTTAAAGCTAAGGCACGAGCTCTATGTGTTCATTTGTCCTTCAAGTTGTGCTGAAAAAGGTCAACGAGAAAAAGAAGAGCAGAAAATGAAAAAACAAAAAATGTACTTTGGACTTCAAGAAAAATTCTTGACAAAAAGTACGAAAAAACGGAGGTAAGGAAGAACATGTAAAATCAATTAAAATTGATAATCATTCAAAAAAGCAAACTTCGATCTACCAAAGGTTAAAATACAATTTGGTTTAAGGATTGATGTTAGACTATTGACGTCTGTCCGTTGAAATGGGTTTTCCGAAGACCCCAGATATGATGGGGACTTTTTAGTTATATATTTAGGTCACATATAGTCCGGAAACGTTTGTTATTGAAATTTAGCCTGATTGGTCCACAAATGGCCGAGATAGGAGCAAAAACTACGACTGCCTCTAATTTTGCCCAAAAATCCCGTGTTGTTTTTTATTTTATTTTTATATATATCTGGAAAACGGCAGAAGCCAAATTTCCAAATTAGGTTCAAGCATTTTGGTTATCAAAACAAAACATCAAACAAAGACATTATGGAATTCTGTATATCTGGTGAGCGACAATAGTAGCGGAGGAGTCAATCGCTCGATTAATTAACCGAGGTTTTGGTTTAATCGGTTAGTTTTATTATTGTTCGGTTAACAGATTAATAAAGCTTTTTTTATAAATTAAGTATGTTGTAAAATTCCTTTCTTCATAAAAATAATTTAATGAAAATTAAATTTAATGAACTTAAGCCTAATTAAAAATATAAAAAATTTGGATTAAAAACCATAAATAGTTCAACAAAATAACCACAATACTAATTATTGTTAAAGCTAAGGCACGAGCTCTATGTGTTCATTTGTCCTTCAAGTTGTGCTGAAAAAGGTCAACGAGAAAAAGAAGAGCAGAAAATGAAAAAACAAAAAATGTACTTTGGACTTCAAGAAAAATTCTTGACAAAAAGTACGAAAAAACGGAGGTAAGGAAGAACATGTAAAATCAATTAAAATTGATAATCATTCAAAAAAGCAAACTTCGATCTACCAAAGGTTAAAATACAATTTGGTTTAAGGATTGATGTTAGACTATTGACGTCTGTCCGTTGAAATGGGTTTTCCGAAGACCCCAGATATGATGGGGACTTTTTAGTTATATATTTAGGTCACATATAGTCCGGAAACGTTTGTTATTGAAATTTAGCCTGATTGGTCCACAAATGGCCGAGATAGGAGCAAAAACTACGACTGCCTCTAATTTTGCCCAAAAATCCCGTGTTGTTGTTTTTTATTTTATTTTTATATATATCTGGAAAACGGCAGAAGCCAAATTTCCAAATTAGGTTCAAGCATTTTGGTTATCAAAACAAAACATCAAACAAAGACATTATGGAATTCTGTATATCTGGTGAGCGACAATAGTAGCGGAGGAGTCAATCGCTCGATTAATTAACCGAGGTTTTGGTTTAATCGGTTAGTTTTATTATTGTTCGGTTAACAGATTAATAAAGCTTTTTTTATAAATTAAGTATGTTGTAAAATTCCTTTCTTCATAAAAATAATTTAATGAAAATTAAATTTAATGAACTTAAGCCTAATTAAAAATAAAAAAAATTTGGATTAAAAACCATAAATAGTTCAACAAAATAACCACAATACTAATTAAATTAAGTAATATTAATAAATAAAAGGCATAACTAATTTATTATTTGAAGTTTATTAGTAAAAACAACAAGTAAGAAAGTATAGTCGGTCAAGCCCGATCATATGATACCCTACACCACAGTACTTAAAAACACATCATGCTTATGTGTCCATATAAATATGAATTTATCTATGTTTATAAACTTCATTAAAATCGGTTTGAAAGTTTATGAGAGGCAAAAATTGCCCCTATCTCCCCTTGTGGTTTTGTTTTTTTTAAAAAATGCATACCTTTTGTGTCCATATAGATATGGTTCTATCTATGTTTTACATTTCATTAAAATCGGTTTGAAAGTTTCTGAGAGGAAGAAATTTCCCCCTATCTTCCCTCGTGGTCCTACTATTCGGCCCATTTTGAAAAGACTTGGTCCTTGTCCCAAATTTAATCAAATTATCTCCAAAATTGCGACCTGTACTTTGCGCACAAGGTTACATCTAACGGACATCGTTAGATCAACACAGAAAGTGATTCGATCGGTATACTTTAAGGTGGGTCTAGGACCATTACTTTAAGGCGTTACACACATCAGCACAAATGCAAAATAACCTCTCCACTATTGTGGTGTGGGTATAATGATTGGGTTTAAATGTTTAGGATTTAAGCGATTCTTTTATTTGGGTTTGATAAAACTTGACTTGAAAATAATTATTTCACTTATCGTAGATAAACATTTGACGGTTAACCGAATGAATACCCTACGCAAGCCAGTTTCCAAATTAGGTAAAAGCATCGTGGTTATCAATTTACACCATCCGTTAAAATCCAGGCGGGATTGGACAAGTGGGCGTGGCACAAAGTTGAATTATTTATATATAAAGAACGGTATTTATATAACTTTTTGTTATTTTCGCACCATGTTGAAGGGTATATAAGATTCGGCATAGCCGAATATAGGGCTCTTACTTGTTTTTTAATCAATATCACAAATTCTTTAATTATTTTCTACGTATTCCTTATTGCGTAGCGCATAAATGTGCATTTTAAAATTTACTAGTAGTTCTTTGTGAAATAATTAAAATTTTTATTGGGTATATTTCTGCTATACAAGACCTATTTAATGGGTCTAATAGGTCCATTATTTTACTTGTCCCTATATAATTTAAGCTTAAATTAGTTTTTCTGGACTACTTGATATTCTGGAGATCTTCTTGATTTTAAATAAATTTACCCAATGCATAAACGATGGCATCTAAATAAAAAACATGTTATTAAAAGAACTTAACATCTGAAAGAGCCGCTTGGTTCCAATTTGTTAATATAATTATTTTTTATGATTTGCAACTTTTGAGGAAGAGCAATAAATAAAACTTTTAGTAAATTATAGTTTTATTTTTGATTATTATTACGTCAAAAGCTTTTTTTTTTGCTAGCGTTAAAAAATAATGATTGCAGAGCGTTTTCCTGGAAACTTAAAATCTCTGTTCAAAAATTTAACCTTGGTATACGAACATCAAAATTTGTATATGGGTGGTTATTTGAATGAATAAATGGTGTTTTTAGATGATAAGCTACTTTAATATAAACTACTTATTTATTAAGCAAAAAAACAAGAAAAAATCTCAATCATTCAAATGCTCTTAATACAGCCATATTTTAAGAATTTATTAAACATAAAACAGTAATTGCTTTTTCCGCTACGCATTGTGTCGAATTAATAACGAAAGCTGAATCTGTAAGTTTATTTGGTTGTTGGAAATACATTTTCATAGGTACTACATCTATCATTTTTCAGCTTCGGAGCTGTAACTTTTTTTTTGGAAATATAAATGTGATGTTTGTATTTTGTTTTTTTTTTTGTGAAAAATTTGCTAAAACTAAAAAAACACTAAGACTGGAAGGTTTAGTTAATCTGACAAAAGATTTGCGCTACATTACCAAGTTTGTACACAAAATTTTGACGGAACAGCTTAGTTTTGCTTAAAATGTTGATCTTTATGAAATAATAAAAAACCACTTTTCGCGGGAAAATCCGAGTTTCAGACTACGTTAAACAACTTTTAAGCTTAATCAACATCTCAAAAACCCAGCCTGAGAGTACAATATTCGGCTATGCTGAATCTTCACATGCTCGCGCGTTGCTATCCCCGACTAGTTTCCAGATCTTAAGAAATTAATTTTTGGTGCCGCGCCCGTTTCTCCAAGCCCGTCCGTCCACTTGTTTTCAAATGTCTTGTATTGGTTTCAAATCTATTTGTACTTAATTTTGTAGCCTTTACTGTTAATGATCTTTTTTTATATTCGAATGCGAGGTACCACGCCCACTTATCCAATAGAACCCACTTCTTGACGGATTTTGTGTGTTGACAATTTATCTATGTTTTCCAAATTTGGACATTTTTTCATCCTTCATCCAAGAATATAAAGATTTTTTTCTACCACGCCCACGTGTCTATTCCTTTCCACTTTTGACCAGATGTTATTTATTTTATTTTTATTTATTATTATTAGGTACACAGTGCAACAAAAACGTGTCTTTTTAAAGCTCTGTACATAAATATAACGCTATTCACAAATGTGACATATATAAAAAAGTTTGATTAATACAATAGATTACAATAGATTACAATAGATTACAATACAATACGGCAAAAAACAGTAGGCAGCAAATACATAAATAATTTTATTTTATTAAGCAATTCTTTAGTGATTTAATGAAAATACTAAATACATATACATATTAAAAAACGAGAAAAAAGTATTAATTTTCATTTAAAGAAGTTAACTTAAATGCCTAAATACTTTGCTGAGCATTGCTGATTGTTTGAATATTGTTAGGTAATTGGTTCCAAAGCTGGATGGAGTTTATAAAAAAATGTCTTTCAGATATCTGACTACGATATCGATTACTGTTAATCTCTTTTCCTCTATTCGATCTGGAGAAGATAATTCGATTATATAAATAGCCTGGTTGTTTTGTGTAAATAGTTTTATGTAAGAATATTAGGCAGCGGCATTTCATTGACATCGAAGCTTTTTGATCCAAGTTCGGACACTTTTACTGCTACTTTTCTCCAGATATACAGAAATCACTTTTTTTATTTGCCTGCGAGATGACACTCCCACTTCTCAAATCACGCCCATATTTTTAGAAATGTTGAGAATTGAATCCACAACCAAATTCGATAAGTAGCCCACTGTTCGTCTTACATATTTATATTTAAGGCATGGTACAATCGAACAAGTGTTTCAGTACGAAAGGTTTACACGTTATTATGGGTAAAGCTGTAACTAAATGCCAACTTTGTGTCTCTGTAAAATACAGAAAACAATAAATATCCTTATAACACTGTGCAACAAAATAAACCAGCCTCAAAACTTGCAACGCAAAATGAAATTAGACTATTGGTAGAGCAAATCTGCCAAAGGGTTTTGAAAAGTTAGCTTGGGCTCCCGAAATATCTAAAACGGCACTTTAGAGGCTCAAAATATTCGAGGAATATTTTTTGCATTTAATTTCAGTGTGGGTCTTCTAAGACCAAAAAAAGGCACTTTAGAGGGTTAAAATGTTCCACGAATATTTTTTGCATCAAATTTTATTAGGGGTCTTCTAAGACCAAAAGTTCGTGCAATGTATGTAAAACGGTTTTTCCAAATTCCGGGGTCTTGAAATTTTTGAATTTTTCGAAAACCCTTTTTACATACATTTTTTGGTCTTAGAAGACCCCTAATAAAATTTGATGCAGAAAATATTCGTGGAACATTTTAACCCTCTAAAGTGCCGTTTTTGTATACTTTTGTGTGCAAGTTAAAAAAAAGGCCACAAATGAACCCTTAAAATGAGTGTTAGAGGGTTAATATATTCTAAGAAAAGAATCACTATACAATTCTACTGCAGATATCTGAAATAGTCTTTTAGCACAGAAAAACATTTAATAAATATTTTTTGAGTTTTACCAATCGCCTTTTCAAAAACTTCAAAAACTTTAGGGGCCAATATTTCGGGAACCCGAGCTAACTTTTCAAATTTTCTTTTGAACCCGTTTGTTTTTTGCGGTACACATATCACTTAAGACATTGATATATCATACTTAAAAAACAGACTATCAATGCCTAAAACACGTTCGGCAAAAAAATTTTTTTTTAAATCTTCTTGCAAAAATACATTACGGCGTACTTTTGTTTTTGTAAGGTGGAACGCTTAACTGATCACCCCCCAGTGTGCCATTGTGTTAAAAAACAACAAAAAAAAAAAAAAAAAAAACGTTCAGTTCTTAAGTCTTTTGTTTTAAATTGAATGTCTTTATTTTCAACAAACATAAAAAGTAAGCCGGTTAAAGCATTTGGTTTAAATCTCTGCAATCAAACAAATTAAGATTTTACTTTTTATTTATCACTTCTGGTAGTAAAAATGATAAATTATTTGCAATAAATTTTACAGCAAAAAAAAAAAAATAACTGAATGTTTTAATAATTTTATGTTTTTTTTTCTATCAACTATAAATTTTGGTAAATCAAAAAATCAAACACACAAATAAATCCAAATTTTTTACTCATTCAAAACTTGTAGGTTAACAAAATTTAAAGAATTTGTGGTTTCTTTTTTAAATTAAGACAACAACTATGGACGAGATCTGCGTGTGTGTGTGTGTGTTTGTGGGTATGTGCTTATTGGCTTATATTATTTTAAACTTGAACTTGAAACTTAAAGTCGCTTAGTCAAGCCTTTCTTTTATTAAATTACATTTTTTGAACTGCAATCCGCCACAAACTGTTACAAGAGAACACATGTCATTTGTCGTGAATAAGAAAAAATGCGACAGTGTTAAATAACCAATTAAAAACATAAATGAGATATTTAAATTTGTTTATTGATAAAAAAAAAAACAAATTAAAAAGTGATTGTATTTTTTTTTAGATTGCTTGTGCTTGTTTAAGCAAAATATTTCTAAAATCTGGTCTCTGAGTTAAAAACTGATCAAGAGTGTCTTGTTCTATTTACTTAAATAAGTGTTTTTGTATATGTGTGTGTGTGTGTGTAGTTTTCAGTTTCTAACGAATTTTTTTTTATTAAAACAGCAGCTAACACCATCTATTGTTGTTGATGGTCATTCAAATTTAAATTTCTGTTTTTTTAAATTTATTGTTTCATCTCTTAGTTTAGAAACTGAAATCTTCTTTCTAAAAAAAAAAAATGGTTTTTGTGTGTGTATTAGTGAAGTGCGAGTAGGTGTGCGTATTTGGCCGTTTTTTTTTTTTATTAGTCTAGTCTAGTTTGATCTTCATTATGTTTGTTATATAAATTTCAATGTTTCTTGTTGGCTCATCATCATTTGTGCTTTGAACTTCTTGAGAGTGTTTACAAAAAAAAAAAGGGAAAAAACCCAAATAAAAATTAATTTAATTTACGAAATAAAAACGCTTTTTAAAGAATTTTGAAAAATTTTAACGAAATCAAGTGATTCAGTGCAAAATAAACCATACAAAATGGTAGGCGATAAAATTATTATAAAAAAGCAAAAATAATAAAAAAAAAAAATCCTGTAAAAAAAGAAACAGTGTTTTTTCGGGTGAACAACATAAGAAAAACATCAACCGTTCAAAACAATTAATTTTGAAAAAAACGAACTTTTAAAAATATGTATATTAAAAAAAATTACATAAATTAAAGTTAAACTTCTCAAAAATCCACAATAACTTTTTAATATACCGAAAAAAATATTACAAAAAATATGCTGAAATTTTTAGTTTTTTAAAAAATTGCAATCAAAAAAAGTTGAAAATCAAAGGAAAACTTTTTCTAAGGATTTGAACTTACCCTCGAGACAAGCGAACTGACATCTAACTAGTCCCGCACAAAAAAAAATTTGGACCAGTAAAAGCATTAATCAAAAATAAAATCAGTTTTATTTAAAAATTTAATCAAGTGAATTAAACGTTTAATCAAGTGAATTAAGCGTTAAATCAAGTGAATTAAACGTTTAATCGAGTGAATTAAACGTTTAATTGATATTATTAATTTGTTTACTGGTGCAAATTAATACTGTCAATTAAACGCTTAAAAGTTTAATTCACTTGATTGAATTTTTAATTAAAACTGATTTTATTTTGGATTAATGCTTTAACTGGTGCAACACTTGTTTCTGTGCGGGATAGATCTTTGGTGGTAGAGACCGGTTCTAGTTCTAACACTTTATATGAATAAGATCTATTACTTTTACATGGGGTTGTAATTGGAGGGTGTCAATTGACACCACACAGTCACACATATTTTCTCAAAGAACATGTTTAGTGTTAGTTACAACAATGTACTACATTGTATTTCAATACAATGTAGTATTATTTCAATAAAATAAGTCCTAGAACTAAATTTAAGAATCAACTTTTAGAAAGTCCCAAAAAAGTCAACTGTAATTCATTACTTTTTCTACCTTTTTGTTCTTCATGTACCAGTTAAATGTTTGGTTCCCCTTTCACTGGTTATGAGTTATTTTTTCTTGAACTTGTTCTATTTTCCAAATCCCAGGACCAGTCCGTTGGAACAATTGACACACATTTCCCGCAGGGTATTTACTTATTCATGACGTCTACTAACTTGCTGTATAGAGGCATGACAAAGGCCTTGTTTGGATAACTATGGTTTTTGCATTGTTACGATCAATACCATGATTCGCAAAAGTATTTGTCATACTCGTCTACGTCCTCTTTGCCGCTAAGAAATTAAAAGGAAGAAATTTGTGACTTTCTTGTGCCTAAAATTACATTTTGGGGACTTACTGACTTTTTCTTACACAAAAGAATATAAAAAAACAAAAACTTCGTTTAATCTTTACAACTACCTTAAACTGAGGAAAGGAGCTTTAAGTTTTCGTTTTTAGTAATACATTTTTTTTTTTAATTTAGCATTGATAATAACATAAAACTTATGTGCGGTTTTCATAATACAAGTGATTGAACGTGTAGTAAAATTTATACGAAGAGCACTGACACTAAAGTATTCCTGTGATAAGTTCTTTTGTCGTTAGACTGGTTTTAGTTCAAACACTTTATATGAATGGGACTTGCCACTTTAAAATGTGGTTGTCATTGGAGGGGGGTCAATTTACACCCAACAGCCACCATTTGACAAGTCACACATCAAATCTCAATGAACGTATTAGATACTTTAATGCCTGTCCTATGTCTTATTTCAATAAAGCAGGTCTTGGAATAAAATTCCAAATTTTAGAAAGTCCCAAAAAAATGTGTCACATCTCCGGTGAATACTGTACCTGTTACAAAATAAAGCTAAATAAAACAGACGTTAATAAAAATTATTTATTTTATTTTTTTCGATATCAAAAAAACGCTTTTAAATTAATTCAATAGTTTTTCTACCTTTTTGCTCTTCATATATGTACCAGGCTTAAGATTGGTCCTCCTTTCACTGCTCATGAGTTCTTTCTTTTTGAACATATTCTATTTTCACAAATCCCGGGACCAGTTCTGTTGGAATAATTGACACAAATTTTCCGCAGGGTTACTACAAGTTCAATTACTTGTGTTGTACAAACCGCACATTAAACTGACAACAAGGCTTATGTTGAAAAAAGGCTTGTGTTACAAATTGTTATCTCCACTTGGGAATCAATTATTTCTATTGTGAATCCCTTTCCAATGAATAAATATGTTAAAAAGAGGGGCGAGAGGAAATCAGTGGAATAGCATAAAAAATTTAATTTGCTAATGTGATGCCCTTCCCCCTCCAATATTACCCATTAATTAAGTCATCTTATGCCCATAAATATAACGAGGATGCTTTGCAGTTTACACTATAATATATCACTTGGATTCGACTTATCATCTAGCCCTGACTTTTGACCGCAGCATATAATATGGGCAACAGCCTTTCAGCTTATATGATTTCCTTTAAATGTTAAAGAGGTACAGGATACCGCTAACTAGTTTCTTCAACCTATTCCCGCTGAAACAATGCCCTGTAATGATAAGAAATATGGGCCTTTGGCCACTTTTATCCATACCTAGAAATAGGCTAGAGTAACCCACAGTCAGATTTGGCTATCACTTTCTACATACCCGACAAACGATCTTTTACGGTTGGTTCTATCTTAACCTTCATAAGGTCTTCAAATTTGCTGACGTTAACGGTCTTCGGGTCAAATTTGACCCAAATAGAAATTTTTTTTCAATTATTTATGTTTTAAAAGTTGATATTTTATTTTTAGATTTATTCAGTATAATGAATCTGTATTTATTGTTAACATTTATTGCGAATACAACAGTACATTTAACATAAAGTGGTTGTATCTGTTTTGTGATATAATTGGCAACGACCTATTTTTAACTGGTAAACATTTTTTTTCCTAGGTTTTTGTTGAAGATGACGGGTGCTGTTTCTGCTCAGCTACTACATGTACTTATATGCAATGTTTCGTGAAAATTAGTCTTTGGGAAATGTTTTTAGCTGCTTGATATAGGGCGCGGCAAGTTGCAAACCTAAATTTTCTAAGAAATGTCGACGTTTGGCAAAACAGTTTTTGTTCTAGCCATGTTTAGCTGACGTTAATAATAGCCTTTAGTTGCCAAAATCTCTGGTGACAATTCAATCTTGTTTTTACATATAGTTCCTACTAAAGTAAATTGATTTTCTAGCAATTTTTGTCCCAATTAGAACGATGTAAAACAATTGCCTGCAGTCATACTGTGACATTTCAAACCAACTGTCAAATCAAGAACTACATGCATACATTTGTTTATTTTAGACAAAGCTCCTATTTATTGGCTTGTATATCCCAGACATAGGTAATTAACCCATATATTTTATAGCTCACAAATTGGCGCAAACTTCTCTAAATTTGGCGTTCACTGCGAGTATCCTTGTTGTTAAATCTTAGTAATCCCAAAAGATTTTTGAATCTGTTCAACGGCAAGATGGCTCTAAAAAAGGCTTTCCTTCCACAACATCCCACAAACTTTCTGTACTTTCATTATTTGATCTATACAATTCAGCTCACCAATAAACCAATAAAAGCGAAATTTTGGTGTTGCCAATTACATTCTAATCAATACCAAATACACATTTATCTTCATTATTAGTAAACTTCAAAATAACGCATGTCTCAGGAGGTGAAAACAATAAATAACAACTGTAAATTTCTAACGAAAATTCAAGAATTTTGCTACAGGTCAAATATGACCCAAAGACCTTAAGTGCAAAAAATTTTATAAATATTTTTTTGCCAATATTTTTTTCTAAAAACCTAAAGTAGTTGTTAGCATTTAAAATTAAATAAAAGTCATAAAATATAAAAAAGATAAGTCACTCACTCTTAGAAAAAATTTAACTTTTTTTTCAAAATGGGTCAGATTTGACCCGAAGACCTTATGAAGGTTAAAGAAGATCTTTGATCACCCCCTGACAATGACTCAAAAGTGGAAATATTGAAACTTCCCTTGCTACTAAGTTAAAAGCCGAGATTTGTTGAGCTAAACATTGCAATGACCAGGAATCTAATAAAGTCTCATCATGAAGTCCCCTAGTAACGCATTAGAAGCCCTACGGCATTCATGAATCAGTTTTTACATATTTGACATTATGTCACTTTAGAGCTTAACGGCCCAAAAAAGTCTGTCAAACCATAATATACTTACTTGATCTTAAGATCCATGTAACCATTGTCGCATATTTGTACAATATTCTGTTCTTTGCGAGTATTTAAAATAAAAAAGTACCAAAAATAACAGCCCTGTATTTGTTTATTTAATGCTTTATGTATTTTATTTTATTTGCATGCAACGTTTTTAATAGACAAAAATTGTTGATTGTTGTACTAATTAATAAATAATAATTAATAACTTTATGCTAGTTACAAAATTAGACAAGCCGGGCACATGGCGTTTTAGCATAATTCGGGTACGCTGAATCCAATGGTGTCCACTTTTTTTCAGGTTAGCTCTTGTTTTCGAGATATACCGTTACTTCGAAAATGGAGGAGGTTGTACAAAATATATTCGCGTAATTTAAAAAGGTTTAGTTTTTTGAAATTACTAAAAAAACCGAAACTCCGCAATAAAATTTCCCTTAAGAAAAGTAGGTATGTTAGAAATAAATGATTTAGTTAAAAATTAAAGAAGGGTTGGTCATACATTTGACCCATCAAGGAGCATCCTAGGTACTGCAGCAGCCAAATTTAAGAATTTCAACCAAACATATATGGCGGCTTAATGAAATTCTTTAATTTGGCCCCTGCAGCACCTAGGATGCCCCTAGATGGGTCAAATGTATGACCAACCCCACTTTATTTTTCATCTCGATCATTTATTTCCAACATACCTACCCGCTATCTTCATTCTTTAAGGGGGCTCCCATACAAAATGTTCAATGCAGACTAGAAATATATTGACAAAAAGTCCCATAAATGCCCAGGAGTCGCCCCAAGTAAGATAAAATGAATATGAAGAATAAACCTCAATTAGTTTTTTTGTCCTTAACATTTTCTCGATACATACTTACCCCTTATCAGCACTTTTTAGGGGGGCTCCCTACAATAAACTAAGCCGTTTTTGAGTTAGGCGAATATATGTTGTGCAACCTGCATTTTCGAAATAATGGTATATCTCGAAAACAAGAGCTAACCTAAAAAAACGGTGGGCACCAATGGATTCAGCGTACCTGAATTATGCTAAAACGCCAAGTGCCTGGCTTGTTTTAAAAAAAGTGTATATTTCGAGCACAGTGTAATTAATAAAATAAGCTAGTTTATTACTTTGATAATAAACTAGCAAGTGCAGGGCTTAAAAAACTAAACTGGCAATACAAAACAATAAAGCAAGCTGTTTTTTTACTTTGATAATAAACTAGCAAGTGCAGGGCCTAAAAAAACTAAACTGGCAATACAATACAATAAAGCAAGCTGTTTTTGTTTTTTTTTTTTTCTTAGCCTACTTACAACTACAATTATTGTTAAAAGAATTCCAATCAATTGTAGTGGGGAATGTAAGAAAAGACAAACTTACTATTTATTGTTGTTGTTTTTGTTTAAGCTTTGATATTGTTGCAAGTAAAACTGTTGCTTATAATTCTTGTACGTTTAACAGTTTTATTTGTATAATATCTTTAGTTTTTCTAAAAACTTTGGATGAAGTTGCCTGATGGTCTGGACTAAGCAACCAGTGAAATGCGCATATTAATAAGAAAAATGTTTTATTCCCAAAAATTACTTTGATTATATTTTTAAATTTTTATGAAAATCTTACTATCGTTTTCAGTTTCCTCTTTAAACGAGAAAACGACGAAAATTTATGAGTATGCACGAACACAAACTTGCTGTAATTGCATTAAGCTTTATTCAATTTATAAGCGGACAAAAATTTAAGATTACAGAAATAAAAACAATTTTAAAATTGATACAGTTCATTTCGTCTTTCAAATACGTTATAATCTGATTTTTATGAAATATATATTAATATCGTTTGCATCAAATTACTTATCAATTTAGAAAGATATTAATTTAGTGATCACTAATTATTTTTCGCATGTTTCGGGTAACTACTGTTTAACTTTCGCTTTAAACAAATCAGTTGTGTTTGGTGAAGGTCCCTTGTACTCATATTTTAGAAGTTTGTAATGGAAAGGTCCTTTTCGGTCCCAGTTGTCAGTTGTAATTTGATGCAAAAATGACTTCTCTATAAGGCATTCAAGCACTATTTCGGACATGCGAATTTGTTTCTCAACGTCTTTAATAGTGCGTTCTCACGTGTTTTGGGCCACAAAACTAGGTTTGCGACAATACAAATGTTTTGCTTCTTGTTTTTTTTAATCATTTTTCATATTCGAAAAACTCAAAGAAAAACTAGTTTTGCTCCAAAACATGACAACAATTTTTTGTGAACACTGCATTGCTTTTTTGATTTTGAATACAACTCTGGGTTATTTTAATTAATAATTAATTAAAAAAAGAGATGCTCTAAAAATAAAATCTTATTTTTCAACACAAATTGTGCTTTGCTTCTATATTTACACAGGAAAAATTTTTTAGGCCAGTAAAAGAATTAATCAAAAATAAAATCAGTTTTTATAAAATATTTAATCAGGTGAATTAAACTTTTAATCAAGTGAATTAAACTTTTAATTGAAATATTGTCAATTAAACATTTTATACACTTGATTAAAAAGTTTAATTCACCTTATTAAATATTTAACTAAAACTGATTTTATTTTTGATTAATTCTTTTATTGGCCTACAAAATTTTTTCTGTGTAGTTGGAATTTAAATGTCAAAATGATTTCGAGAATTCGAAATGGGGCTGCCATCTGTCGTTGCCTAGAAACAAAGACCTAAGTGTACTTGGTGTAGAAGTAATGCCTACAATTTATCATTTAAAAGCAGTAATCGCTCAATTAAAAAATAAAATATAATAACTTACTTCAAACCCAATTTAAGAAATAATTTTTCTTAAGGTCACGAGCAAAATATATACTTTTTGTCTCAATAATTGCAGGACAACCAAAAACAAAAGGGTTCTTGTTGTGCTTGTTTTTTGTATTCCTGAGAACCGAATATTAATTTGCACCAGTAAACAAATTAATAATATCAATTAAACTTTCAATTCACTTGATTAAACGTTTAATTCACTTGATTAAACGTTTAATTAACTTGATTAAATTTTTAATTAAAACAGATTTTATTTATGAGTGATGCTTTTACTGGTGGAAAATTTTTTTCTGTGTAGGGTATCTTGTCATGATAGAAATGAGAAGCGTTTAGTTTTCTAAAACATTCAAGCTGATATCTTTTCGCATTTTCTTGAGAATATTCGATATTCCTATTTAACATTAATAGAGAAAACGTTTAACATTATGTATTTGATTCCAAAACTCATCTTAAGTCTTCAATTTTTTTTTCCAGAAATTTCTTCTGATTGCTTTTGCTTTAGTTGGTATTGCTGCTGCTGCCACCCTCCCTGATTCTGCCACCCAAGGGCCAAATCCTCAAGATATTGCCACACCTGAACCAGAATACATTGATATTGATTTACCGGAAGCAGCCCCAGCCCCAGCTCCAGCACCTAGAGTGTTCTCGCCAGTACCCGCACCCATTCAACGTTCCGTTCAAACTTCTTTTGCCGCTCCTCTTATCCAGCATGCTCAACTTCAATTGCCCCAACAATTGCCCCGACAATTGCCCCAACAATTACCTCAAGAATTGCCCGGACATACTTATGGACCATCTGGTTACCAGTACAGACGTCCCGTTTATGTCAGACGTGTTTATTATCGTCGTCGTTTCTAAAGAGGGATTTTGAAAGAAGAATTAAAGACTCTATAACACACACTTTACAAACATTTATCATGGTGAAGAAGAAGGAGATTTACTCATTGTATTATTAAGGCTTCATTATAAAAAAAACTGCGATTCCTTTTTACTACTTCAGTGCTGATGAGGAATTGAAAAAAAAAAAAAAAAAAACGTATAAAAATAGAAACAAACATTTTGTATTAAAAATGTTTTAGTCTTAAATAATTTTTGTTAATCCAAATTTATTTTGTAAAATAATTAAATAATAGTTGTTTCTCTGCAACAATCGAATGTTAAAATATCAATAGTAAGAAAAAGTACAAAGAGACAAATGATATAAAATAAAAACAAATTGTTATTAAAATCAAGTACGAAAAAAATAAATAATTTATAAAAAATTTAAGGAAAATTTAAGTTTAATCCAAGGCGAATTCAACTTCAGGTAGTGTCGGAACTACAATAATCCAAAAACAACAGAAACAACAAATGATACATTGTTAGTGCTTATAGCTCAAAATGTCAATTATTCTTAGCAAAACACTATCAAAACAAATAAGCTCGAACTGTCAAAATCAGATTCCGTTTCGACACCACCTGTAGTTAATTCGCCTTGGTTAATTCAAAGAGTTGTACACATAAAATTTATAGCAATTACAAGCAAAGTCAAAAAGTAGAGCAAAAGATGTTCAATATTTAAAAGGTACAAAAATTATACCTTTTTCTAATGAATGTACAGAAATACAAGAATTTTTTAAGGACACTGTCATTGAAATATCTAATAGTTTATAACAACAACCAAATAAAAAAATTTTTTTAAAAAATATCGCATGCAATAAAAAAAAAATATTATAAAATAAATACGAATATTTATAACAAATATTTTAGTATTAATGAAATATCAAAAATTTGTAAATATTTTTTAATATAAATTAATTATTAAATTAATATTAATCTAAATGCGGTCTAGATTATGCAATTAACGCCGAGTTTTTTTTTCTATTTTCTTTAAAAGTTGCTACGAAACTCTTTTCACATTTACAATTAACTTTTTTTCAAGCTTTTTTTCAATCAAATGTAAACAAATTAAAAGTTGCGATTTATATTTGTATCTATTAGAATTATTAATCGCTTAGCAATTAAAGAAAATGGTTGGTTGCAGATACAAATATAAATCGCAACTTTTTTTAATATGTAATACATATTTTATTAACGGGTCCGCCATCTAACGTTTTTTTTTCAACTAGTGCTTATTTCGGGAATGATAACACTTAGCTCATGTCTAATTTGACAGATAATTAGTTTTATCCTTCCGCTGAACGAATATGATTGTGTATACGCATGAACAGAGCTGGGAAATATTGCGACATTACTTTGAAAATCATGGTAATGTTGCAACATCAATTCATCGTCGTTCTCAACAATTGAACATTTCGGAGACATCATTGAGACGAATTTTGCATAAAGACCTTGGTATGACGCCATACGAAGTCCAATTGGTTCAGGAGTTGAAGCCAACTGACCATCCAATGCGTTTTCGCTTCGCTAAGTGGGCCTGCGATCGACTTACAGAAGATGCCGATTTTGCCAAAAAAATTATCTTTTCAGATGAAGCTCATTTTGATCTTGGCGGGTATGTAAACAAGCAAAATTGTCGCATTTGGGGCACAGAAAACCCGCACGCATACATTGAAAAGCCGATGCACCCAGAGGCACAACTGGGCCATTTTTCTTCGAAAATGAGCAAGGAGTGGCCGTTACAGTCAATGGCGATCGTTATCGGGCCATGTTGAACGAATTTTTGTTCACAAAAATTGAAGAGGAGGATATTGGCAACATTTGGTTTCAACAGGACGGCGCTACGTGCCACACAGCCGAAGCTACACTCGATGTTTTGCGCCCTGTTTTTGAAGATCGCATTATCAGCCGCACAGCTGATGTCGTTTGGCCACCTCGGAGCTGAATGGCCAGCCGAGGCAGCCATTTGAGTGAAATTATTTTCCATTATTAACCGGAAGGATTGTACTTTCAAATAAAAAAAGAAATTTGAGAAAATATTCAGTAGTTTTTTTTATAGCATTTTCAAAAAAAAAAAGTTATTTGGCGGACCCTTTATTATACAAATACATACCGCACTTGATCTTAAAGAGGTTATTAACTCAAAATTTAAAAATCGGTGGAAGCAAAAGAACTTTAAATTTAATATAAAAGCCGTGTGAAAAAAGATTTTTAAACAAACCGTTTCATTACTAAAAAAATACACAAAATATGTGATATTTTTATAGCGGGTGAATATTACTTATCGATTTTTTCCAAAAAGCGAAAAATAAAAATTTTGGGTTAAAACCTTCTTTGTGAATATGTGCGATATGTATGTATGTACATTAGAGCGACTCACCAAAAAAAGTGGTCGATGTTCCCTCCTAAAAATGAACCTTGGACTCTTTTTAGATGACATTTTAAATATTTCGGCTACAGCTTTGAGCTCTCGTGAGCTGGACCATTTTGAAAAAGGGTCTATTTTTGCATGTTTTGATAATTTGAGAATCTGTTTCTTTACCAACATATACAAATTGGGTATCGTAAGAAAGGTTTTTCTAAGGCGCGTCCACCTGTATATACAATTAGTCCAAGGACGATCATCCATGTCCTTTTTTACGGATTTTCTTTAAAAAAAAAAACGGTTTTTGAATTTTTTGTTCGGGGTTTTTTGTAATAAAATTGGCAAATTAATATATTTTAATCTTTAGTCGATTTAATTAAATACGTGTCTCAGCTTTTTTTTAAATTCGTGCTAGTTCGCGTTCCCTGTCCATGCGTCGTCTAGCAACTTTTTCCAACCCGTTTTCTTCCTTACACCTCTTGCTAACAAACAAAATGTTGCATACAAAAGTTGCGGCGTTAATTGCTTTATGTAAATATGGTCTAAATCAGTAACTTAATATTGAAATTTATGAATTTTAAAAAAATTTGACTTACGTGAAACTCTTATATGAATTTTGTGAGGAATACGACCACTGCACATTGGTCTGGCGAGCCACATTTTTTGGCCAAAACTAAAATATTCACTTATATACATGAAATCAATTAAGAGACACAATTAATAACAAGAAAGCATACATTTTATTATGTTTTTAATAATTTAGATAAATTTTTTAGCCCATCTAGAGCCAAAGAAACATTTTATTTACCTAATTTTTTTAATTTTTTAAACTATAATTATATAATAATATTATTTGTACTTTTTTGTTGATTGTAATATTTTTTTTTAAATAAAATCTTCTAGTTATTTTATTTAAAAATTATTATTCAAGTGTAATTCAAGTAAAAATCAAGCAGGGACTGGAAATTGGGAATTGATTTATGTTTGATTTGTACTTGATATTTAATAAACATTCATGTGGTTTATAAGGTAAGAGGTATTCTGATAACACATATGTAAATTACTCAATTAATTCGTTTTCCAAAATTAAGTTATCTTCTTCATTTTGTTCTTCAGGTTCATTGTCTGAATTTTATTCACTATCTATATTTTTTACATAAGCTGAAACACCAGGAAGATTCTCGCAGCTTAATAAAGCAATTACTTCTGGTGGAAATGTTAAGCGCTTTCGTTGATATATGCGCGTTTTTTGAATACAAAGTTATTTTGAAGACAGGTTTCATTTTTTGTGCCTGCCAATTCACATCCAGTCTCCCGCTGTACACCCGATTTTTCTAATAAGATATTTCTTATATTCATTAGAAATATTTGTTTCTTCGATTTTTTCCAAGTCAAATAAGAAAGAATTTATAATAATAAAAATAATTTTTGCAAGATAGCGCCAGTTTTTACACTGCACCTTCTTCCTTGATTTTTTTTTAAATTATGAGTTAACATAAATACGTTTTCCCATGCCTTTAACATAAGCGAAGCAATAAGAAATATTGCTCTGTTATTCTGCTGACGTTATTGCCAACTTGCTGAGATATTTATCTTTAATGTAGACCTGGGGTAAGCAACCAGTGAAATGCGCATAGGAAAAGTTTAGCCAATCAACAATAAATATAAGTTATCAATAGTATGAAATGGGAATTTAGCACATTTAAACGAAACCTTGTTAATTAAATTTTTGAATCCCAAGAAAAGTTTTGATAACCAGTGTTGCCAGTGGATTTTTTGAAAAATACCTACACTTGCTAAAAAAAATCCGATTTCCCCTACACGTTGAAAAATTTCCCCTACAAAAATCCCTACGCATTATTGTCATTAAAACAGAAGACAGAACATTAGTTATAAAAAATAAATTTTATTCGAATATGTATATTAAAGCTTTGACAACAAATAAGTACAAAACTAAACAAAATAATACATGTCGTAATGGTTCCTTTAAAGAGAGTCAACTCAAAATTTTTTACTTTTTGCAATAAATCGATGTACAGTGGTCATATATACGCACTGTAAAAATCATAGATCAATTTTTCTAGTATCTTGCCAAAAAAAAAAATACAATTGTATCCCCCTTTGTAGTATAAGACTTCGTATAAAAATAAAACAGTTTTTTGTCTCTGCTGAAAATTTATAAATTTTGTGTTAACCCCCTTTAGAGGAACTAGTGCGATAAGTATGTTCTTTTAATTAAATTAAATTAAATCTTTCAACATTGAATGATATTTAAGAAAAAACATATATATAAATATTAATGTCGCCAACTTTGAAACCACAACTCTGGAAATATATTTTTAAGCGATTTGAGGGATTTGAAAAATTTTCAACCGTTTTCCGGAATTTATCTCATAAATAATGCGAGATGACGAAAAATCCCTAGATTTTGGAGATTATAAAAAATCTGTCCGATTTTCCCCACGCTTCTATTTTACTATCAAAAATACCTACATTTCCCCTACTTCTGGCAACACTGTTGATAACTAATATGCATGTGGCAGTGTAAATAAAACTGAACTGCCAAAATGAAATGAAGTACTTTGTTTTTATTTTTGTTTTTTCTTTATCCACTTACAACTAACTACATTTAGAGTCGACAAAAAATCCACCAACCAATTGCAGTCGGGACTGTGAGCACACGGGGGATTGATTCTTTTTAAAATGTTTGGGTTTTATAAAATCATTAAAATAAGTTTTGTGCAGTTTAAAGTGTTGGAACGTTTTTATAACAAAATTTTTACTTTTTGAAAATGTTTAAAGAAGTATCATAGGGGCGGGTCAATAATCCAGTGTCTTTTTAATGAAACACAGGTTTTTTGGATAACAAACTATTTCAATTTTCGATGTAGTCACCTTTGAGCTCTATAGAATTTGTCCAACAAACGAAATTAAAAAAATTTAATTTTTTAATGTTAAAAAAGTTTTGTATAAAATGTTTAATATATTGAGTACTTACCGCAAAAAAGCTTAAGCGACAAGACACAATTTTACAGAAGAAGGATTTTATTTCGTAAAAATGTTGTATAAAGTTTGGCGATTGTTTTTGCTAAAATATTGTCACTGTACTTTATGTGATCTTGACATTTAGGAGGTGATGCAAGTGTTGACAATAAATTAATATACAATTAAAAAAATACGAAAATTAAAAATAATGCCTCTTAAGCTATTTTTGCGGTAAAGACTCGATATACATAAACATTTATTTTTTTAATTGCCGTTGCGAGATGTCCAAAATTACAATATTAAACTTTATATGTTACAAAAATTACTAAATTTTCGAGCTTAAGGGGTTTTTGTTATGAAAAACTTTTAACGTTTATTTTAAAACCAAAATAAAACGACAGCAAATCGTAAAACTGCCCTGGCCGGGAAATCCGCTCGCTCATCTTTGCCATTATCTTTTAAGCGCATTAAGACGGTCCTTGTTTTTTATTTCACATTAGCTAATGGTTTGGCGTCGTATAACTGTACTGAACTAAAGTTTTAAAACATTAACTATGTCCAATTGTACTTTACTCTAGAAAAACTTAGATTTTACTTAGATTACACAATGCAACACTACCATCAGCTGTTCAATTTACTTGTAATGCAACGCAGTTTAAAAAATGTATTTTTAATGTTTATTTGCTGACTTGAAAATGAGTAATCTTTTGTATTTAAAAACGCTTATGTATTAATTTCTTTTATTTTAATGTTTATTGTTAAATATTTTTATTGTGTGACACATAAAAAATTGCTACGAATTGTTTAACCTGTACTATAATTATAATTATAAGTTCTGTTGTATAGGATTACCAATAAATAAATAATATAAAAAACAAACAAAATTCGGGTCATCGCCGCCAGCCTCTTTACTGGCAATTTAATTTTTTAGCTTGAAATTAATAGGCCCTAAGTACCCCTTGTTTAAATTGCAAGACAATTTTTTAAATATCTTTAACAACTCCAAATTATCTTAAATACACTTATGCTCTTAAATTAAGCAATTTACCATGCTTATTAAGATCTAATAACCATGACTAATTATGTATATAATACAGATAAATACTGATAAAGCCATTCACTTAACCTAAATAATTAACTTTGTCTTTATCTACTCCATTATTAAAAATAGCGTAACACTTTTTTAACTAAAATTATAAAACACACGTTTATCTTTAATCTTCTTTAACAGTCGGTAACGGCGAATATATAACCCACTGACCTAAAGATAAAGCTTATCTTTTCAATAACCCGCAAATTAATTGAAAAATTTATACTTTGTTAAAAGCATAAGATGGTTTTTTAAATTTTTTATTTTTTTTGTTTTATGTAAATTTTAATTATTGTTTTTTTATTGGAATTTGTTTTAGGGGAAAGCAAAACAATATCTGACAGAAATTGTTTATATAAATCTCTAAAGATGGCAAATATGAATATAGAGGAAAATTAAAATGGTCTAATTAATATTAGAGTAGATCTATAGATTGTAGTTTGGATTAAAAATAATAATTGATATTGAATAAATTAACACAAAATATTCGAACAAGGAATTCATTAATACAATAAACTTCAGTTCTATTGAATTTAAATTATAATTAACTACCAGTTATAACTGTCAAAAACATATTGTAAACTGAAAGTTAAAGTAATAGTTAGTTTAACTGAACCTGTTGAAATTGTCCATAAATGGATTGAAATTAACAAAAAAATTATATTTTACATACATTTAAAATGTGTTATTTAATAGTTTTTAGTTCACAATAATAAGTCTGTGGTTTTTTTAATTGAACTGTTCATGGTTAATTGAAAATTTTTGATATTTTCAAATCAGGGTTAACCGTTGTGTGCTCAATAAGGTACCCGCCGGGTACCTTTAGGGTTTTCAAATCAAATTTTGAGAATTTTTTTTGCAAACGTTTAGCTTAATTTTTTTTTGTCATTTGATTGAAAGACCAATCTACTCTCAACTTAAATGTGCCCCAAGGTTCCTGGGTACCTGTAAGTGGTTCATGTACCAGTACGGTCATTGCAAGTAAATTTTATATTAAACGCAAATAAAAAAGAAAGAATTTTTAAGCTAAACGTCTCATTACCAAAAAATAGACAAAATAGCACGATATTTTTACATAAAGTGCGATATAAAAAATACCAACTTAAATAATTTATCAAATAGAATCTGGGAATTATTTATTTTCCTAAGTTACTTTATTATATCGTTAGCTAAATTGCAAAAGGGCGTAACTAACGAAAAATTGAAAATCGTGTTTTTGATTGGCTATTATTAGGCCAACCAAAAAAAAGCAAATACATAGTTTTTGACTTACCAGATTGAATGTTTTTGATTGAAAACAAATCCCGATCATGAAAAAACAAGAAAAATGAGCAATATTTGTTTGGGCATTTTTTTGCTTATTTTGGCAATATCGGCTTATTTTTAGTTATTTTTGCAATATCGGCTTTTTTACTTATTTTGGCGTTTTAAGATATTTATTTTTTATTTATTTAACGTATTAGGCTTATAATTAAAATTATCAGCTAATAATAATTATGGCAATGGCAGCGAAGGCCTTCAGCTCAATGTTTGTACACATTTGTCTTAAATTATATCTTAATTATTTCTGTTTACATTTTTTTTTTTTATATATATATACATATGCATATTACGTTCAAATATCCTTATAAAGATTAGTAGTTTTAAGGAATTTTATAATAAGTGTTATGTTTTCTATTACCGGATTGGACAATAGATTCATGGGATGTGTGCACCTGAATACGTTTTAAGATAATTTAAAATTTTTTCATACGAAAAAAAGACTTATTTAATAAATTTTTGCAAAAAACTTTTTTTTTTTTTGATGTGCAACTTTTTTTTTATAAATATTCATTCGTTTAACCGTTAATCGGATAACCGATTAACTACTACCCGAATAACTGATCGGGTTATTTAAAATTTGCAATTTTCGATTAACGAGTAAACCGGTTAATTTCCGTCGATTATCCGATTAACCGATGTATCAATTTTTTTTTAGTTATTTAGTGTTATAAAATATTTTTTGTGTTTTTAGTTATTTGTTTCGTCTCATATATAAAAGGCATATGATTGGAAAATATTTTTTCCTACAATATATTTCCTTCGAGCAATACATTCTTAAAATACAGTACAAACCAAGGCGAATTCATAAAGGTGACATTTTCGAGTCATCTGTTTATTGTTTATTTTTTTGTGTGTATACTGAATGTCAAGCTTTGTTTACATTTTGTGAAAAAATTAATTCAAATTTAAAATTCAATAAAAACTGGAAAAAAACTTATTAAAATTTTATAAAATAAAAAAAGTGAATATAAAATAGAAATTAGAAAGAAATTAAAAATGCGTACACAGAAAAAATTATTGCTGAATTATTTTCAAACAAACGCTTGTTTGAAAATTTTTTTAATTTCTACAAATTTTTTTACTGATTCAATTAATATTTTTGTTTGATTTTTATTTTAACCAACAAAAATGTTGACAACTATTCAAAAATATAATATACGCGTTTTTGGTTTCAAGTTTTCATAATTTTGTATGAAATATTTAACGCCATTTCATGTTGTCGTTTCTTTTTTGCATTTTTTTATTTGATCGTAAGCAACACTTCTTTATGTGAAATATTAGAGCAACGACAAAAACACATACAGTCTATTTTTGGACGCTTTAAAAAAGGACAACATAAGAAAGATGGTAAAATAGCGTGGCGGGGTTTGTAGTTAAAGAAAAACAAAAACAATAGCAGGTAAAAGAAAAAACTTTTCACTCTTTTTAAACAACAGAAACAACAACAACATTTTAAGAAACAAAATAAATTTTTGGTAGGTTTCAAAGTTGGTAAAAAAGAATGAAAAACAAAATCCCGTATTCAATTTTTTAAAAATGTTTAGTTAAATACCTACATCAAATACAAAAATAAAATGATGACGAAAAACATGTCGAGTCGGTCTGCTGCCAAGGAAAGGATACAGCAACAGCGAGTGAAGAAGAAAAACATTGTGTGTATAAACAAGACTTAGTTCAAAAATTATTCAAAAAAAAAATGTGTCTCAAAGCCAGCCGCCGCTCTGCTCTCTCCTCAGTATTCATCATCTCCTAGAGTGCTTGCTTGTGTGCGCGTCATTGCTTGTGCAAAAACTTTTTTGTTTGATTCAACAAAATTATTTGCTAGAAATTTATATGAATTTCAGTAAACTTTTTGTTTGATTCAGTAAATTATTTGTTTGAAAAAATCAGTGCTTTTTTTCAATAAACGAAATGCAAATAAATTGTTTGAATATGCGAATTTGTTTGTAGGACCGATTTCAGACAAAAAATGTTTTGATTCTACAAATATTTTGTTTGAATTGGAAAAATAATTTTTTCTGTGTACGGAATAAGTGGAGCCACAATTAATTTGCAATCGAGGAACAAGATTTACTTTCTAAAGCAATTGTGTATATTTAATAAACAAAAAATTTCCTTTTTTATATTTTCAACAAATATTTTTGACATTCACTCTAACTTTTTACAAGAACAAAATACATAGTATTTTTCAATAAAAAGGGATAGCTAGCATAACACTATCTCATGTTGCGGTCACCTTTATGAATTCGCCTTGGTACAAACACAGAAACTAGGGGTTCGGAAATACATTTTTTGCAGAATGTTCGGTGCTGAGCTTTGCCAGGTTGAGTCAGATGATGACCTGACAATAGAAGAAACTCACGATTGTAACACAAACAATCTTTAACAAAATTAGCCAAAATAATGGCAAAATGGAAGATTTTATCTACGCATATTCTGCGCATCTACGTCACATCAGCGTATAATCACAGCTAAAATATAGAAATACAAGCAAATAAACATGTGCATAATATGCTTAAGCGACGTCATGTTAAACATTTGAATTTTGTAAACATGTGCAATGCGTAATCTTGTTTTTATCATTCTTGAATCTGTGTTATGGGTTGCTTCCGATTTCTCCAGCATCTTCGATAATTGAAAGAATTTTTTCCGAGTCAAGTTTTATCAAAACTAAAGAAAAGAATCGCTATTATCCTAAACATTTAAACCAAATTATTTTTCCAAAAGATTATTTTATAAGAAATTTAACTATTGAAATAATTAATAAAAAAATCTCACAGTTTATTTTTTTAAAAATACATAAAAATAATTTGTATAAATTAAGAAATCTGTTTTTCATATTTATGAATTACTTTTTTGTTTGCTCGTTTTAGTTCAAGAATTGTATTGTTCGTTATGTTAGTTTTTTTTACTAATAGACTCTAATAATAAATAACTTTTGCATTTTTATTAATTGAAATTACTTAATTTATAACAAAACTTTATTAATCGGTTAACCGATCAATAACAAAATTAACCGATTAGTAACCGATTAAACCAAAACCTCGGTTAATTAATCGAGCGATTTACCGATTAAACCAAAAGCCTGATTAAATGAATACCCTAATAAATACTAAACAAAACCCACAACTTTTGTGCTGTTACAGCTCTGGTTAAAAAAAATCGTTCAACTTAATGGTAATATTTTGTGTTTTCCTTGTACAATATCATCCCAACAACCTATATTATCGCTGTATGTTATTACACCCACATTATAAGAGTGGAGAGGGTATTATGCATTTGTGCTGATGTGTATAACACCTTAAAATATTGGTCCTAAAGTACACCGATCGACTCAGCATCACTTTCTGATTCATAGGTTCATAGGTTCTAGTTGGCACAAGGGCGAATCGGTCCATAATTTCATATAGCCCGCATACAAGCTGCTTTCCGGATTGGTTATTTTGTGCCCACTATCAAATTTTAATGAAATTTAAGACATTCATAGATCCATATTTATATGGACACATAAGGTATGCATTTTGAAAAAATAGGACCACGAGCAGAGATAGGAGGCAATTTCTGGCTATCGGAAACTATTAAACCGTTTTAATAAAATTTAAAACATTGATGATCCCTATTCATATAGCCATTACACTCTCGAAATTTTGTTTTTAAATACTGTGGTGTTGGGTATCATATGGTCGGGCTTGCCCGACTATACTTTCTTACTTGATTTCTATGTTATTTTGTACTGTAACGTACTTTTTATATTGTTTTGTATATTTTTTATGTGTTAAAGTTTTTAGTATTTAGCCTTTTTATCAACCAGTTTTATTATTTGCTTATTTAAGTTATTTTCTCTCGAAAATTCCATAGCTGTATTCTAATGATCAAATTCCTCAGCTACACAGTCACTTCATTCAATAATACTCTTTCTGTAACGTCTTTCTACCATCGTAGTTTGTAACGTCTTATTTCTTTTTAAATATAGTTTTTTACAAAGTAACGTCTGTAAGTTCCCCGTCTCTCTGTTTTTGGTATAGTGAAGTTTTTTTTATTTTTGCTTTTTAATATAGTTTTAGCTTTTTAGAATTTCTTTGTATATATTGGAATGAAAGTGATTTGCGGAACCAAATATTGTTTATTTCTGCAAATTTTGAGTTTTTACACGAATTGTAACAAAATTGAAAACAAAAAATCTTTCATTGGTTTCCCAAGTGAATATAGTTTTGAACACCGTAAGAAAAATGTCCGGTGTTCCGGGGGATATAGGAGACAAAGTTAATAAAAAAAAGATATTTTTGATATTTTGGGAGGCAAGTGGAATTGTGAGTCCAATGGTATTAAATATACTTCAGAGCAAATACCCAATTTTAAATATGTTCCCTTAACATCTATAGACGTAGAAAGAACTTTTTCTATGTACAAGAACTTGCTGACTCCAAATAGACGGAGTTTTCTTTTCGAAAATGTATCGCATCAAATTATAATTTACTGTAACAACGTATTAAACGAATAATGTGGAAAAAAACAATACATTTTTTAATTTTAGCAGCTTATTCTCATGTTTTTAAACGCTTTTTTAAGAGTTTAAAACTTTTTTTTTAGTGCTTTTTTTTGGTTGCCCTTGTTATTATGAATGCCATTGAACTACATGTCTTGACAAAGTTTTACAATTCTGCGATCAAAAATTACACTTTTATTAACAAAAAACAAAAAGACGTAACTACAAAACTATTAATTTTATAAATGCAAAATTACGTAGTTACCCATTTTTTTTAACAAAATATAATGAAATGGTTTCATTTTAAAATTGCTTCAAGAATTCCATGGACGACTTATCAATGCATGTTTTTTGACATGTTTGTAGTTTTCATTTTATAAAGTTTTTTGCTTCTCCTGTAAAATTATATTTTTGTTAGTTACGCCTTTTTGCATTTTAGCTAACGATATTCAACATTTTTTTTATTTTTGAAATTTATTCTATGAGATAAATTTCAGTTATGTATTTTATAAAGCTTTATTTTAACAGTCCTGAAATTAAGCTCATAGAAAAAATTCGTAAACAAAAAAAAAAAATGTTAAGCAAATAATTTATTTTATGAAATGGAGAAATGGGAACATAAAGAAAAGAAAACTTCAATAAAAATTTCTAAAAAATTGAAAATGGAGTTTTAAAACTGCCGTTTTAATATCTGTGGCATTTTGACAAAACATCTTAAGTCGAAATAAGATAGCAAAAAAACTTTTTAAAAAAAACATGGTGGAAAAATAATTATTTTTATTAAATAATGAAATAAACCAATATTTAAAAAAAAAAATTTCATTTATAATACAATATTAAAAATGCAGTAATCTTAAATGTATTTATCTGCCTTAATGTGCAGGTACGCAATTGTGGTTTCCTGCATAAAAGTGCAGCTAAAGTAAAGTGCTTAAAAGAAGAATATAAACGTTTTCATTAATAAATGGATAATAGCAATGACGTTCACAGAACCTGTAGTCATTTGCATTTTTATAATAAACGAGATAGCCAAATTGGCAACAATAAAGGGAAGAACAGAATAGTCGCTGTACTACAGCGTTAAGAATAGCGCTGCAAACTGTCAAAAGTTAAAAACGGCAGTTTCAAAGTAGTGTCTACAGAATACGAAGTTGTTTTAGCAGTTGCAGTTAAAGCTCAAAATCCGAAACTTTGAACTTTGTTGCGCTACAGAGCAATCGTCAGCTTCAGATACTACTACAACTACTTTATTTTGTTCCAGTCCTAAGATTTTCTATTTCTTTTATATAATCGTGGTAAAGTTGCTGTAACCACATACCATATGCATGAATGTAGGTATATGCAAACAAAATAAATGAATTACAATGATGCCAACTTGACTTGTTTGCGATTTTGCAGATATTTGTGGGAAAAAGTGACCACCATATTTTTTCAAGTGTGCAGCTAACCTTGATGTTTTATATGAAAATATTTTAAAGCTGCCCAAAATAATGATAAATATGCAGGTATACAAAATGCACCTTAGCAAGGATTTTGAAGAATAATTGCAGATGTATTTTAAGCAGTATTTTAAGCAGTTAAGTCAAAGTGCAGCTAACTTGAATTTTTTGTATGAAAATAATTTTAAAATGCCAAAAAGTTTGTGCATTTATCTTAAATGTGGAAAGGAATTTGTATGGGATTTTCAACAATAATGACAAAAATTTTGATTATTGTGCAGTTAAGTCAAAAGTGCACTTAAACAAAAGGCATTTAAGTTAAAACTACTGTAATAATTTGATTCGAAAATTTAAAGTATTCACACACAAAAAAAAAGACAACTTTCAGGCTTTTGCTTTATCATTTTACTGTTATATTAATGAAGAAGTTTATTTCTTATTTTTTTTCTTTGGCATACTTTGTAGCTTGCAAAATAAGTAAATAAATATTTTGTTTTGGGAAAATATGCTTTAAAATATATTTGTGGTATAACACTAATTGCCACGTTTGCTGCTTTAATCTTTTGTTTTCTTGTTAATATCTTACTCTCTCACATATTGAAAAACTACCTGTAAAATAAGAAAAAATCCAAAAGTCAAATAAGCTAAAAATGTTTAAACATTATTTAGCAATTAAGTATTAATTAAATTTGCAAAACTAATGTTAACGAGTATAATACGACACATGTAGGTCGCTGAAAACAAGGAAATCTTTACTTGTCATAACGTAAATTTGGGTAAATACATTTTTAATAAGAGGTGCAAATTGTAAGAAAAATATGCTTGATGCAGAAAAAGCATGTTAATAGGAGGAAGCTTATATTGTTAGTTTAGTTGTTATTATTATTTTTTGACCCATGCTTATTTCATTAAATGTAATTTGAAATTTGTTGAAGGAGTAGCAGTAAAAGTAATAAATTGGTATAATTGTTAGATCTTAAAATAGTTTTAAGTTTTTCTTTAACATAGTGTGAAATTTATTTATTACCGGCTTGAAGATTTTACAACGTTAGTCTTATTGAGTTTTATTAACTTAGAAATCGTTCTTGCACAATGATATAGAAAGTTAAAGAATGAAAGAAAATTCTTCTTACCACAACTTCTAAACTAATTAAACGGTTTGTATTAGGGTATTCATTTAATCGATGTTTTATATTAATCGATTTATCGCACGAATAATTATTCGAGGAAAAAGTTAATTCAAATAAAAATTGAACAGTTTAATTTTATTCTGTTAATCGAGTAATTTTAATTTTGTCTAGTTTAGAAGTTTAAAAATAAGACCAAAAATTAAATTTTTTAACAGAAAAATGTTATTAAAAAAGTAAAAAAAACTTAACAAGAGTTTTTTCTCCTAATAAAAGAGGAAAACTTTTTAAATTAAGACCAGCATCAAAATTAAGATAATCTTCTAAAAGAATTATTCAAAAAGAGTATACAGTTTGAGTGTTTGTGTTTGAAACGATTTCTTTCTTTTGTTTTTATGAAACTTGATTTAGAAAAGATTCTTTCACTTTTTGTTGATGTTTGAGGGTAAAAGGAAAGCGTTATAAAGCATATCCTATTTCTCTGTTCTTTTTCTTATTTTTTCTAAAAATGACTAGTCTTCATTATACCACTTGAATCCCTTTTTGATTTTTAAACAATTTTAATACTTTAAATAATCTTGTTAAAGTATGGTAGATGGTTATTTTTATTCGTCTCAAAAAAAAAAAAAAAAAAAAAAAAATCACCATCTTCATCTGAATTATTGTGGTAGCGTCTGTACTATACATCCTTAAAAATAAATTTTTCTAAACACTTTGGTTTCATTCTTTGTACTATACCATTATTTTAAAAATTGTTACTTCGTAGGAAATGTTTCTGAGTTAAGAAACAAGAAAAGGGTATTTAAAACAAACCGGCTTATTTTTTTACATTAAAGAAAAAAACTAAAACGGTGAAAAAAAAATTTTCGATTATTCGATTAGTCGATATAAATTATTCGAATTATTCGTTAATCGAAAATAAGCAATTTTAAAAAATTCGAACAATTAATCGCCCAAAATTAATCGATTAATCGAACAACGGTTAATTGTTTGAATAGTCTAGCTTGTACACTCACGTCTCGTTTTATGCGATAGATGCGTTCCAAAAAAATCGCATTGAATTCAAAATCAAAACAAAATCGCATAAAAAAATATTAACAAATATGTATATGTAAAGCAACAACCATATAAAAATATTTTGTTGGAATTCCTTTATATTTGGCATAACTATAGTTCTAGTATATATGAATAAGTTCGCAAAATATTATTTTTCTATGATGTTTATTTGTCGAGGTTTTTCTTTAAATTATTATTTCAGGCTAAAAACTAATCAAACGAAAAAAAAATTTAGGTGATTCTTATAGAATTTCGATTGATCTTTAAATAAAAAAAATAAAATTTTTTCATCTGCAAAACCGGAAATGACCAACTAAAAATGAAAATTGTTCTAACTTAGTTCTAATTTTTTTTTTTAATCTAAATTTGGCATTAGTGTCCTTATCATATTGTAAAAGTTTTATTATGGGACCTCTATTTGTTTTAAAAGTATGCAAATTTCTTTACACTCGTACATGTGGTTATTACATTGTTGTACCGTAAAAGACAGGAAAGAACCAGTTTAAATTGAAATTTTTCTTACTTCCACCTAATTTTTGATTCTATTTTAACCGAAATTAGCCTTCGTTGTAAAACTTATATTATGTGCTCTTTATTAGTTTAAAAACACTCATACATACATATTGGCTATGCATGTGTAAAACACAAAATAGAACAAACTATAACGATTATATCAGTGATGCAAACTTGGTTTAATTTAAAATCGGCAAAAAAGCTTAAAAAAATATCTAAAATTTCAAAAACTGTAAAAATTAAAAAAAAAATCGTTAATTTAAAAATCGCATAAATTTGAATCCGCATAAAACGAGACCTGAGTGTATATAAAAAAAAGCTATTCATTGACCATATATGTGCTCTTTCCAAGACATAGCCATATAACGGTTGTCTCCAAACTTGCATAAAGCATAATATGTTAACCACTTATAATTAAAGGGTGGTTAAATTTTAAGGGCCAATGTTGACTGTGAACCACACCTAAGCGTCAAGTTTTTTTCTGCATTTCATTTGACTTTTCTTAGACTAACTCAATTTGAACCATGGAAAGATACGCGTTAAAGTTATTCAGGCTTATTATGAAATTAAAATGGATATCGTGCACTTCGTGATTTTTTTCGGTCAATTTAATCGTCCAAATGTGCGTACAATCGGAAAAATCGAGCAAAAATTTGAGCAAACCGGGTCTGTAGAAGATGTGAAAACACCAGTGCGTGCTCGTACAGCACGTACGGCAGAAAATATTGCTGCTTTTCGCGATAGTGTGGCTGAAGAGCCGTCCACCTCAACCCGTCGTCGTGTCCAACAACTGAATCTCTCACACTCGTCGTTGATGAACAATATGCATAAAGATTTGCTTTTATACGCTTACAAGGTGCAATTGACTCAAGAATTAAAGCCTCTTGACCATTCCAAACGTCGTCAATGGTCAGAATGGTGGCAAGAAATGGCAGCAGTGGATGATCAATTTCCGAAGAAAATTGGATTCGTCAATAAGCAGAATTGCCGCATTTGGGCGAATGATAATTCAAGAGTGGATGTCGAAAAACCAATGCACCCACAAAGCGTGACTGTTTGGTGCGGTTTATGGGCTGGCGGCATCATCGGGCCGTATTTTTTTCAAAATGAGGCCGGTCAGGCAGTTAATGTCAATGTGGTTTGCTATCGTGAGATGATAACGAACTTTTTATGGCCCAAATTGGAAGATATGAATGTGGACGATATGTGGTTATCTCACGTGGTGGCGATGTCAATTGGCCGCCAAGAGCATGTGATTTGACACCGTGTGACTTCTTTCTTTTGGGTTATTTGAAAGAAAAGGCTTACGTCGATAAGCCAGCAACGATTCAAGAGCTAAAGGATGAGATAATTAAAGGCATAGAACCTCAATTATGCCTCAGCGTCATCAAAAATTTGGATCATCGGATGGAGGTGTGCCGCCGAGGTTTTATCCCATACATAATTGAACCATACCAATATTATCATAATCAAAAGAAATGACAATAATTTCCTAAATACTTTGTGTTTTATTCAAAATCAACATCGGCCCTTAACATATAACCACCCTTTATAAGACAGTTCAACACGATAAAAAATAACCATATACGCTCAACTCTACGTGATAAAAGAAAAAGAAGACCCGTGTATCCCAGTTTTGCCCAAAGTCATGCACTTTTTTTATGGGGCCTCGGTGTAATTTTTGCAAAAAAGTTATCATTTTCTCAGGCTCATATCTTGCAAGCCGTTAACAACTTTTTAGAACATATGAACTTCCTAGGAATGATTCTTAGCACCATTTAGGTAACTGCAAAAGTCAAAAATTTCCCGAAAATTCGAGTTCTGTACCTTTTTCCCCCTGAAGCTACCTAAACGGTGTTAAGAACCATTCCTAAGAAGTTTAGATGTTCTAAAAAGTTGTTTACTGAGATCTTAGGTACATTTTTGTAGTTGATTGTTTCCATGAATTTGTAACGGTTTGCTACCTATGGACCTGAACAGGGGAAAAAGGTAAAAAAAATCTAATTTTTGAAAGTTTTTTGGCGATTTTGATCTTGAAGATGAAGTTTTTTTGATTTTATATGTTCACAATTTTTGTTCTTTATGGCAAGAGCTACAACTTTGTCTCATAGGGTAAATCAAAATTCTGAACGGTTTGCAAGAAATGAGCCTGAGAAAATGATCACTTTTTTGCAAAAAATACACCGAGGTCCCAAATCTTTGGGGTCCCATAAAAAGTGCATGACTTTGAGCAAAACTGGGAGACACGGGTCTTTTTTTTTTGGTCTTTTATCACGTAGAGTTGTCCGTATATGGTTATTTTTCCATGACTTAAAAAATTACACACAGTGTAATAGAACAGTGCTTTTCATCTTTTTTGTCTTTTAAAAGATAAAAATGTTAATGTTAATTTTTTAGTGGTGGTACACAAATTGTTGTTCGTGTTAGCCATAACATGTTCGGAAGCAACCATTATATGTTTCTGGCTTCTTGGTGGAGGCAAAGTATGGTTGCACGCAGCGATGCCAGGCGAAATTTAAAAAAATCCCCACGTGTCTAAAACAAAATCCGTTTATCCCTACAACCAAAAAATATTTTCCCTACACTTTTCCCTACGTTAAAAATTTATGGATTTTAGCAACAGGCAAACAAACACAGTAGAATATCTTTTGAGTGGACACCGAAGGGACCATTGAAACGTGCCCGTACAAGGTGGTTATCCGGTCAAAAGAATACTGTAGTTTTTAATCCGCAAAATTTTTCTAAAATTGATCATTTCTAATTTAAAAGATTTTGTTATTCGTGCTTAGTTAAAATTGTCATGTATAATTTTCAACATTGCAAGACGTCATCCACGATTTGGTCTTTGATTTCATATGCATGTAATACATACATAATTATGTTGTTCTTGACAATCTTATTTGTAAATTTTAACATGAACAAATCGGACAAAACCAGATTAAATTTCCTTCCAAGATAATTTATTTTTGTCAAGCGGGTGTCCGTGACCGCTCATGAGGAAAGTCCGTTATAGGGGGAATGGTTATAATGCATTGCTTATGGAACGTTACCGGAACCGGCTAACAGTGTCCGTTTAAAGGGGGTGTCCACAAAAAGGAAGTGTCCGTAATGGGAAATTCCACTGTGCATATCTTTTAAACATTTTCTAAATATTATACAAAAAGCATTTATTAACAACAAGAAAAAGAAACCAAAAGAAATATGTAAATGTCATGCACGCACATATAAAAATTCAATTAAAAAAAAAAACACTGTGTGACAAATTTAAATTTCTTTTTTTTTGGCAGAAAAATTCGTAGCCCCCTAATTATATTTTAGGGGGCCACGAATATTCGGGTACATGGTTTTGTCAATTGTTGAAGATTGCCAGGCTGTTAGGACTCATTGTATATGGTTTCTGTTAAAAAGTACTACATTTGTATTTAAATGCTTTTGTTTATGAAACATTTTAATTTTTAAAAGAAAGTAAGACGAAAATTTTCGTTTTTTTACACAATATATTAAAAATGAGATAATATTTTGAAAATTCCCTACATTTGCTTTAAAATAAAAAATCTGTCCTTTTTTCCCAGCGCTTGAAATTTTTCGAAAAATCCCTACAAAAAGGGAAAATTCCCTACTATTGGTATCACTGGTTGCACGTGACAATTTGTTTAAAGTAGCCGATTTTTCGGTAAAAACAATTTATTTCTTTGAGGTGAATGACCATATAAAAAATTTGTTTTCTCTGCGTGTATTCGAACCGCCAAACTGACAAGTTACGTAACAATCTTTTAGAAGTTTTTCAAAACAAATGTCAAAGTCATCAATTCAAGAAACAATTCCGTAAGAATTGTAGTAAGAAATCAAAAACACTTTTAATAATAAATTGAACACTATTTATAAGATTAAAAGCAATTAAAAAGAAACCACTAGAAAACAAATTTATTTTCTAAAAAATAAATATTAATATGAAACAACATTCTCCAACAATCTAAGAATATCATGGACAAGGTCGTTGCAACATAAAAAAATCTAAAACATATTTAACATTTAGTTTTTAAAATACAACAAAATTATTTCAGAATTACTGTCATAATTTCTGACAACTTGAAAAACAACAAAAAAAAAAAAATATACAACAACTTTTCATTTCAAAATAGCAATAAACAATAATAAAATCTAACGGTGTAGGCGTTGCCATATAAAATAAAAGTTTAACTGACTCATTATAAATTTCAACAATCACTTTCATTATTAAACTTTTTATTAATGGTTTTTTTTTTCTTTTAAAGAAGATAATTATATTCAGAGCAATTTACAAGAAGCTAAAGAACTTTGAAAAAATAAATGTTGTTAGTTAAAAAAAAATGTAAATTAAGAAATTTCTTGTAGTTTATTTTTAGATATTTTTTAAGTATCCATTTTTTTCTCCGTTTTTTTTTATTAATTTCGAACTACTGATGTTAAAATCCTACTAAATCATTTTTTTATGTGCTAAAGCAGCCCATACACGATTCAATTTAATTGTCAACAGGGTCGGTTGTTGTCCAAACCAAAGCGTTGTTGGCTTTTTCAATTGATTAGTTTGACGGTTATCGAGTTGGTTGAAGAAAAATCAATAGATTTTGATTTTTTCAAGTTGACTAGTAAGTCTTTGAATTCTATTGTACTGTGTGTGCTCGAGTCTCTTGACCAGCTGTCAAAATTATTGTTTGTAGTTTTCTTTTGCAAAAAAAATTTGAGTATTTTAGAAATTGTCTTTTATTTCAATAAATTTTAAAATTAATTTAAAATCTTTTAATTCAGCTTATGAAGTGTGTGGCCAAGCATCAATTCAGTTGAAATACTCAGTTGACAATTGAATTAAAACGTGTATGGGGAACATAATAATGGTGTTTCCAAACAGTATTTAAAGTTTAATTTGAGGACTTTCAAAACAAACAAAAAAGTATTATGTCACTTTAAAACTTATTTGTATACAATTTTAAATTTTATTTATTTTCAAAAGTAATTTTTGGGAATACAAAATTTGAATTTAAAAAATTTGGTTATTCGTGCTTAATTCCCAATTTTTATTCTTGATAAAAACACTGAAATTTATTGTTGATGGGATAAGCTATTCCTATGCGCATTTCACTATTCTAATCAATTGTAGTGGGGAATGTAAGATGAGATAAACGCACTGTTTATTGTTGATGTTTTTATTTAAACTTTGATATTGTTACAAGAAAAACTGTTGCTTATGATTCTTATACGCTTAACAGTTTTATTTGGTTTAATATCTTTAGTTTTTCTAAAATCTTTATGGATGAAGTTTCCATTGGAATATCTTATCCCATTAACAATAAATTTCAGTGTTTTTTTCAAGAAATAAAATTGGGAATTAAGCACGAATAACAAAATCATTTAAATTTATTTATAAATAAATATATGTACTAATTATGTATAAGCTATAGCAACTAGGCCTTAAGCTATTTTTGAATTTAAATAAATCAAGAAGATATTGAGCATTTTAAATTAACTTAATACCAATATGCTGGGCCCATGTTCTGTAATTCCAGATCCGAGAAATTTTTCGATTAAAATGTGAGAAACGAAACAAAAATGCCATAAATTGAAACAAACAGCTGTTTTTCTCATTTAACTGCGTCTGTAACATTTTTGGCGAGTAAAGGCTCAGTTATGCGAACGTTGCTGTAGTGTATCTGTACTGTATCAATCAGCTGTTCGCTTTTTGTTATATGCAAACCAATACAAAAGCTTACCGAAATGTAATGTACCCTAGTGGCAACGTACCATTCTGTATAAAATAGAATTTCATACCGTTGGGACATGACATTTGTAAAACAGTGATGGGCGGTTTTCATGTTACATTGAATGCGGGTATTTTTGCTCTTTTTTTTGTACTTTTTCAGTATAGCTATGGAATTGCGACAAAAAAACTTACAATACAACATATTTCCAAATATACATACATATATACATATGTTAAAATGTATAAAATAAACAAATGCATATGCACATACAATGGAAATGTGAAATATATAAAAGACTTTAAATGGTATCAAAACCTTGTTTGGTGTATGCACATTTACTATATGTTTGCTAAAAATGTGTATATATGCTGAAATACAAATTTGTTTATTGTAAATCTATATTATAAATATTAAGTTATTAACGTTTTATACATACATAAAATACTGTTTTAATACCATTTAAATCATTTGGTACTTTTTCTTCATACCGGTCACCATTTAAACATTTTTGATTCCCATCACTGTGTGTATTGTTTTATGTATACTATTGCTTTTTGTTTATGTATGGGAAAAACATAGGACACGTTTTTAAACGTTCTATAAGTGCACTAACGTGCTTACAGTACGGTGCGGTACATTACGGGTACAGCAACGTTCGCCTTACTGAGCCTTAATAGCTGTCACGTAGGGAAATTACTCGCCAATTGACGGTATTAATGCGTTTGTAAAATTTTTGTGAGAAAGTTCCCGCTTGGAACTGTCAAATAAACTCACAAACAAAAATGCGGCGAGAAAAATTTATAACGCTGAAAAATATATTATAAATGCGAAATGCAATGAATAATAACCAGAAAGGGATAAATATTTTGTTCTTGGAAGATTTTTTTATTGTTTAATTATTTTGCTTTTAACATTTTTGAAAATAATTCGAATGTTTTCAAAGATATTTTGTAAAGAACCAACATTAAAGTCGCACTTTACATTATTTGGTATAGCCGACGTTTGTATTTTCGCCGCCGTCGTTGAAAATTTTTCAATTTTAGTAAATTTTGTTCATCGTCACCGATATGTGTGACTGGCGTTCTCAACGTCTGCCATTTTACATCGTCTTCGAGTACAATTTTATGACATTTATAACGTAACGACGTAAACTCTTTTGATAGTTTTTGACATAAGCTACGGACGCACTTTTTTCTCAATTTTTGAGAAACGATTAAATATTTTGTTTCACATATTTTTGATGCGAGAAGTTTCACAAATGTTACAGAACAGGGAGACTGGTAAGCCAACTCCATCTGAGTTGTAAAACAGGGATGCCTCTTGTTATCGCTGTGGTTCTTCTCTGAGCTGGATCGCGTACTTGAAGATTTTGAGTACGCCGGCAATATAGTTTTGTTTTTACACTCGCATTACGCTATATAATTCAGAACAAAATCATTTGAATTTTTCTTAATTCAGACAATTAAATTATCTCTCGGTGCCAGCTTTCAATGATTTAGGACCGCTCCATTTTCACATAACTTTATGTGCGGCATCATGGAAGACCGCAAAATTTTTCCTTCACTATGTTATAACACAGAAAAAAAAACTCGGGATAAATTAAGTTTGTTATACCTACTTTAAATACGAGTCGAACTTAATAATTTAAGTACGAATAACACTAAAACGTACTTAAATCAATCCTAAATAAGATTTTCTTCGAAAATCATTCACGGTATTTCTTAAACTTTTCGTTGGTAGTGGCACTCTGAGAGTAAAATTGCAAAGTGCGCGTTTTAATCTCATATAACTTATTAGTCTCATCTACTGTTGCCAACTATTTTTGAACACTTCCCGCCAAATCGGACTTAAAAACCGCTAGAAACCGCTAAATATTTAATTTAGCAGGAATTTTTTTAAAGATACCGCTAAAACCTAAACATTTTTAAAAGTTTTATGTAAAACTAGATATAGGATGCTTTTTAAAAAGTATACGACTCTCAAATTAAAGTTATAGTAATGTATTCGGCTGTGCCGAAACTTTGATACCCTACTCATACAGATAGAAAATTTCCGGAGTGGTCTTTATATGGGACCAATGGTAAATTATGGGCCGATCTTCACGAAATTTGAAAAAGTAATTTATAGTATTATAATTTTAATATAATAGAATTCAGATTGAGAGCTTTCCGATTTTACACGTACTAAAGTTTTTCCGAGAGAAGGCTTTACATGGGGCTAATAGTAAGTTATTGACCGATCGGCTTGATAGTTGACAGTGTAATTTTTTGTGATATAAAACTGTGACAGACTAAAATTTATTACATTATCATTATTTGTTACCGTTTTAGGCGTACTAATGTGTTTTTAGAGAATGGGCCTTTTTTAGGCCTATCGTTAATTATGGACCGATTGTTGTATCGTTTTAAGCAATAAAATAAAATTAATTAGATGAAAGTAAGTGAATTATATTGCATGGCATCTATCGAGACAATTTAGATCAATACCTTACCTTTTGTTTCAAAATTTTTAGGTAGCTTAAAGTTGTGAATTGTCACACAACAAAATACTAACTAAAAACCGAAAAAAATGTCACATACAATCTTCGGTTCACTAAAACTACAAAAGTAAGTAGAGCCGTGAACATAAATAAGTAGTTTTTGGCCAGAAAACAAAAAAAAATTAATAAGAAAAAGTATAAAATCTGTAAATTTAAAATTTGAGAAAGGTTTCTGTAGCGAAAATGAACCGCTGGGAGATGTTTGAAAATCACTAGATTTCCCGCTTACCGGTAAAACGTATTTTTTCCAGCGATTGACATTTCAAAAACGCTAGATTTAGCGGGAAAATCTCTAAATTGGCAACAGCGGTCTCATCTCTCAGCATTACATTCTATATGCGTGCATACGCTTGTGTTGGTCAAAGTTCGTTGCAGACAATACAACAACACAACACAAGTAGTTAAAAAACGATTGGTTTGTTGTGCGAAGAAACAACAAAAACAACAGAACAAGACGGAAACACAATATTTTCTTGTTTAAAATTAAATTGAGAAGTCTTGCGTCTCATTTAGTTTAGGGAATGATGCTGGTGTTTTAAAATTAAAATTCTGTTAGGTGTTAACGATTAAATATTACAATCATAATAAAATTCTTCTTCACTTATTGTTTATTTAAAGTACGAATTCGGGATTAAATCGATTTTATAGTTCTTAAATCAAGCGCATTTTAAGATTGATTCAATCTTAGTTTTACTTAAATCGATCTCATTTTCGGATTATTTCAAGTACGAATTCTGTTTTGAAAATGGATAAGCTAAGTTTTTCGCGATTGAAAATCCGTACTTGAATCAAACTTTCTGTACTTGATTCGAGAAAATCCGTACTCACCGTACTTAATAATACCACTTTGGATTGATTTTAGTACAGATGGATTGATTTTTCTTTTGAGTGTAATAGTTTTTAACTGATCTTGCAATATAAATATAAAAATAATTTAACTGGCCTTACCAAGGTTTCATGTCCGGTCGCATATTCCGTATATCGGGCATTTCTCACCCCAAAGCCAACAGTAGTGGTCGGCACAGGTCCCTGAAGGGGATCTCAGCGGCAATAGATGGATCACTTCTGGACCCACCAAATACAAAGTATTGCCTTGGCGCTATGGATTCAGCGTTGATTCGGTTTGTTGGACGGCTTCGAGTTACTGAAATGAATCTATCCAAGATTTGATGCAAAATGTACTTTTTATTGCCTTCAGAAAGCATTTCGGACACACAAAATCATCTTTAAACGTCTAGCGTTGAACCTTTGCTTTAAAACACAAGTTACACATATTTCAGTATTGTGGAATTGTATTTAATTAAAAAACAAAACAAAAAACTGTAAAAGATTATAACAACGTTTTGTTATGGATCTTCTCATTTGTTCATTTTGCTTTATATTTATAGGCTGGTATAATAATAAATTATTAAAAGCATTTTTCAAACTATTTGTCAGAGGTGTTTTTGTGTTGAAGTGTGTTTTAATTATTGATTACAAAAGATACTGTGATGCCGATTTATTAACCTTATTTGATTACGTAATTAACATAAAACATACTGGTATGTGGCACCAAAAATATTAAGGTGTGATAAAAAGAAGAGTATATAGTTATTTCTTGGTTTGAATACAGGCATTACTTTTAGTTTTATAATGATTTTTTGAATATGATTTAGAATATAATCGAAAAAAATCTTTAGAATAGTTAAATTATTTAAAGAATATTTAGTATTCTTATGATTACTTTGCTATAATCTTAAGTAATCGTGATTATTTCTTAGATTATTTGTTATTATAATCAATTTTCTATTATTAATCTACATATAAATTTACTCAAAAGAACACAACTAAAGAAAAATAATTTGCTTTAAAATATGGGCATTTCCATATATATATATATATATAAATATATGGGCATTTTCAGCGAATAGTCAATTTTTTTTAATGAAACGCCAGAATGCAAATAAGGTTGTATTTTAGGACCATGTTGTTAATCCGTTATCCCTTTTATTATTTTAGGTAGAGCTAGTTGCGCTTTACACCAAAATATAAAAAAGTAAACTGTACTAATAAAATTTTTTGAGAAACAATTTAAATTACTCTGGCGTTACGTTACAAAAAGTAGACTTTTTGCTAGAATTGCCCATATATGAAAAAAATGGAGTTTGGATTCTTCCGATTTTTTGTAAGAAATGCTAAAATTATACGCCACTTTGATGATTTAATGATTTTTGGGAAAATTTGCGATTTTTTTTTAGTCGATTTTTCCTCAAATTATTTTTTTTTTGAGAAATTAAGCATCTTTTTTCTTTCTTAAAATTTTTTTTGTTGAGAAATTCGCGTTTTTGTTTTGGCGATTTTTTCTCGAAATACATATTTGTTTTTTTTGAAAATCTAGTACAAAGTTTCTTTTTGCTTAACTCTTATAGTTCAACAAGAAATAATTTGTTCTTGATATTTTCGACTGCTTATTTTGGCGATTTTTTCTCGAAATATTTTAAAGTGCGAAATTCAGCAGCTTTTTGTCTGAAACTATTATTATTTTCTTCTGTTCAAAAAAAAAAAAAAAAAAAATTTTACATTGATAAATTCGTCATTTATAACATTTACGCCCATTTTCAGAACTTACCGGTAGCTAAAGGTAGAATTTTATCTGCGTACATAAACTTTTTCGTTATTACAACTTAACTTTAGCCTACCAGGAAGGATGAATCTTCCTTTAACTTATCGCTTACTCTAGGTTAAAGTAAAGTTGTAACAATGGAACCGTTTTTAAACTTTTAAACGGTCGATTAAAAACTACCTTACACGAGCGCCTTACTCGTCCGTTCAACTTACATTTAAAACAAAAACAAAATTTCGAAATTTGTTTTTGTTTTAAATGTAAGTTAAACGGACGAGTAAGGCGCACGTGTTCTATAAACTACACAAAGTGTTTTTTATTTAAATTTTACTACACGTTCAATCACATGTGTTGTAAAAACAGCACATTAAGCTACTGGTATAAAATTATAGCTTATAGCTGTTTGGCCCCGGCGCTGCTCGGGATTTTCTAAATAAAAATAAAAAATTAAATACTGGAGAATTTAGTTAATAACTTGACCCCAGCGCTATCTACCATCAATAAAAAATATTAAATATCACGACAACAGCGCCACTTATCGGGAGTTTTTTTGTATAAAACATCAGTGAAAGTAAACCTTTCCAACGCATGTATTCGTTCGAAAATCGTTTGAGTGGTTCTCGAGTTATAAAATCACGAACATAGGACAACTTTTTTTTATATAAATATATATAGATTATCAAATAAAATTATAAATTATTAACGTCCAAACAATTTAAAAAAACGGTGAGGCTACAAGCCCTAAAAACTACCGCCCAATATAAATTTGCTTTACGCTCTCAAAGGTCATGGAGTGCATGATCTATTATCACTTGGTAAATTATATGGAGTCTAATTAACTTTTGTGTGATAGACAGTATGGCATTCGTAGAAGTCGTTCTAAGGGGAACCTGTAAGCGTTTCTTACGGAACCTTTCGTGTTGTTATAGAAGGGTTCTCATCGTAGAAGGTTAATTTGAATTCCGTGGTACCGCGTGTTCTTTCTTCTACACATTTTCTTATTTTTCTTAACCACCTCCTGGCTCTGAGTTCCAATCCTGTCTTTTCTTTCGCAGATGAAAGTAGCAATATGTCATTTATTTTCCTTTAATCATAGACCAAGCCTAACTGAGGTTGAAGCTATGAGGCAGAGCATGAACGACACACTTAATCCTCACTAGTGTGTCCCAAAATTTTTTTTTTTATTTTCATGGGTGCTCCAGCATAATTTAAGAGCTTATAGGGTAAAGTATTTTTGAGATTTTTTTCAGATTTTTCGGAAGATGTTTAGAGGTCGCTCAAGTCAAATTTTTGCCAAAAATCAGGTCTACCGGCCTTTTTTTTAAGTTTTCTTCATAACTTTGTCAAAAACCACGATTTTTTTCACTTTTAAGGAAATAATTCAAAAGAAAAATGTCCAAGCTTTATTTTGGTGTACAAAGACTATAAGTTTTTGCAATGAATTTGCTCATTTATGCACCCTACATTAATATTTTTCGTAATTTTTCCATAAATTTTGTAAATAACGCTTTATAACTTTTAAAATCTTTATAAAAATTAAACAAACCAATAATGCAGTTTGAAAGATTAATTTAGTCTTAATAATTAAGAAACAAATATTTTCGAATTTACTCTCAACGTTCCTGAGTTATACCGGTTTTCAGCATTGTATCCAGTTTATAATATTATTACTCATACCCAGGGCTGCCAGATTTGACGATTCATCTTCACTTTGACGATTTTTATGTTGAATTAGTAAAGTGACGATTTGCCGATTTTTTTCTAAAAAGTGACGTATTATTCAGTCTACAAAAAAAGAAAACTTTAATATGTTTAGATGTGCAGCAGCACAGAAAAAAAATTTATAAAAAACTGCTTAATTTTTTAAATTTTGCAATGGAAAAAACTGTCACTTTTTATTTGCGATATGCGTGATTATTTAATATATTTCTTTTTTTTTCTTTTCTGCCAATGTAGAACATTAAAAAGCTAAGCGGAAGAAACCGTTCCGCCCGCTTTTATATAGATACGGCTGTTAACTGCCTGTTTTTAGAAAATAAAAACAAAATTTCGTTTGAGAATTTATATTGAAAGCAAAAAAAAAAAAATGATCTGGCAGCCCTGCTCATACCCAACAAATAAACTAAAATCAAACTTTCTGTTTTGCTTTGTTTAAAACTCATTTATTGGATTCTGCTGCCTAAAAAAAAAAAATAAAACACACATACATTAAAAGGTTTTGCAACTTTAGCTCCTTTTCAAATATTCATTCACATAAAATCAGATAATACCAAGTGCAACACTTTGAACAGGCACACAATTTAACACCAAAAATGTATTACGATGCTCTTTATATTGTTAACAAGATTGATTAAATCCAAATAGATAAAAAACATACTCGTAAAATAAAAGAATAAGTTCAATAACTACTTAACATAAGTTTAGAGTTAAAGCTTTTTTAAAAATTACTTAACAAAACGAACCCCACATAAAATTGAAGCATACAAAATGTATCACAAATGATAATTACTTCGTTTACCTCTTTGTTTCTTAACAAATAACAAACCAAGCAATGACCTTTAAATAAGTTGACAAAATACAGAGGAAATAATTAAAATAAAAATATCAATTTTCAAAAATCATCTTATAACAGAACATGACTGACCCCTGCCTACTAGATCGGTAAAGAAACAAAATTTTATTATCATTTTTTAATATGTATATTAAATTTTCAATCTTGTTGACAGAACAACTTTCATTTCATTTTCATATTGAATAAAAAAAAAAAAATAAAAAAAAAACATAAACAACCACAAAACTGAAACCTTCAAAGTTCTGAAGGACTCTTTTTAAGTTTTTCAATTAATGCGTTTTTGAATTGCTTTGTAACTTTTAAGATTAAATAAATACTAATTCTTTATGAAAAGAATATTTTATTAAAACAAGAGACAATGCAATCAAATCACTTTGGTTTCTTTTGCCAACTGCGTTTCGTTGTCGTCTTTATGATATTTTATTATCTATAATGATAATTTTTACGGAACTAAATTTGTATGACAAAAGAACAATAAGAAATACAGTTTTGTGAAACGCCATATAACGCAGTCTTAAAAGAGTTCATAGGCTTTTGTAGGGCAGAGGTGCCGACGAAGTTTGAAAGAGAAGGAGATTTAAAGTTAAATCTATTACTTTGAAACTTCCCCTCTAAAAAATTTTTCCTTAATATACTAAAACAAGAAAATGATCTGAAAATTTACCAAAAATAGCAAATTTCGAGCAACAAATTAACAAAAAATTGGAAACTTTGTAAAATATAAAAAAAAAAAATAGCAAAATTTTAAAAAATTTTTAGAAAATAAAATACAAAAAAATACACCGAAAGAAAAAATTCAAGTACGAATAACAATAAACGTACTTAAAACAATCCTAAATGGGATAACTTTCAAAAATCATTCACGGCATTTCTTGAAATAAGTACAAAATTCCCGAACCAAGTAAAAAAAGATTAAACTTTTCATTGGTAGTGCGACTCTAAGAATAAAATTACAAAGAGAGCCTTTTAATCTAATTTAACTTATCAAAGTTTGTTACAGACACCACAACAACACCACACAAGTAATTAAAAAAACGTTTTGCTTGTTGTGTGTAGAAACAATAGAACAAGAAGAACACATTATTTTTATGTTAAAAAGGAAAATTGAGAACTATTGCTTCTCATTTATTTTATATTATCAACTATAGATGTACATTAACGGCCTAATTTATAAAAAATAAAACAGGTTAATAAAGGGCATATAAATCGGATTTTCATACAAAATCTGTTTCATAAACCCTTTATTAACCTGTTTTATTTTTTTATAAATAAGGCAGTAAGTTTTTAAAGTAAAAACCATATCGGAAATGATGCTGGTGTTTAATAATTGAAATTCTGTAAGGTGTTAATCGGGTAAGTAAGCCAATCATAATAAAATTCTCCTTTTAATTTCACTTTTCGTTTATTTCAAGTACAAATTCGGGATTGAATGTGGATAAGTTCGCGATTGAAAATCCGTACTTGAATCAATCTTTCTGTACTTGATTTAAGAAAATCCGAATTCACTGTACTATGAATACCGCTTTGGATTGATTTGAGTACGGATGAATTGATTTTTCTTTTGAGTGTAGAAACTGTTTTAAAAATTTACTTAAAATACTAAAACGAAAATTTTGTTAAAATTAACTAAAATTTACAATAAAAAATCATTAGTTGGACAAATTTGGTAAAAATTGGAAATATTGCAAAAATCGACTATACATTTTACATAATAATGGCCATTTTCTCAATGTACCGACAAACTGTCTGTTACTTAATGTCTACATAAATTTATTAGACCGATAAACTCTCTGTTAACAATTTTGGGTTTCTCAATATACACACAAAAAACATTGTTTCGAGTTGGCAACACCTCTCAAAATACATGTAAATGTTGGAAGTCAGCTGATTGAATTTATCAATACGGCAAATAAAACGAAAATAAATAATTGGCAGATGAGTGCTGGTTAGCTTTGCGACAGAATAGAAGCAAATGAGACCAAATTTCTTTAATGTGCTGTTTTTCGTTGGGAAAAAAGATAATTGTGTAATAAGTCAGTTACCTTTTATATAAAAATTCATAACTTACTTAAAAAGTCATTTTTATGTAAAAGTAATTTTTTACATAAGAAGCCAGGTTTGCCGGAGCAGGCTAATTGGTAGGGACCTAGTCTTTTATAGCCTTTTTACACTGATCAACATCTAACATCTACCATCAATTGGCAAAGATGTTAACTTCTTTCCATAAGAAATACATAGGGCTAAAAACCAATAGCGTTCAAAACCTTTAAAAGATGTTCCTATCTCATTATATTCCATTCTACATCTTTCGATTATTTTAGTGTCATCACTAGAAAAGTGGCTTTAAGATCTATTATTATTGTGGCATCACTGACAAAAAGAAGTTTGTTTTGTCAAGTTTTCTCTTTTATTGCAATGTTTTTTTGTTAAGTATTTTTTTATATTTTTAAACAAATTGAACTTCAAATACATTTTTGTGTTTTCTTTTTAAATTTTCTCACTTTTGTAGAAAAACACATTTTAAAAAAAAAAAATTTTTTTTCCAAAAATGTTGACATTTTGGTTTGATGGTGGATGTTAGATGTGAGCAATGTAAACGAGTGTTTCGCATTTTTTATATCTTTGATGGTAGATGTTAGATGCTTATCAGTGTATAAAGCCTATTAGCGTGAGGGTTGCGAGGTACAATTTTAATCGAATAATAATCAAACAATTTAATATTATTCGGTTAATCGAATAATTTCAATTTTGTCTAGACTAGAAATTTTAAAATAAGACCAAAAATTATATTTTTTTAACATTAAAACTTTATTAAAAAAGTAAAAACAATTAAACAAAAGGTGTTTCATGTTATAAAATAGGTAAACTTCTTTAATAAAAATAGCATCAAAATTTAAGCTCATTTTCTAAAATAATCCTTCAAAAAGAGTATACATTAAAAGTGTTTATGTTTCAAAATGCTTTAATTATTTTGTTTTTATGACACTTGATTTGGAGAGCTTGAAAGAAAGCGTTATGAAACATATCCAATAGCAAAAATAATAATTTTTATAATCTTGTTAAGGTCTGGTAGAAGATTGTTTTCACTCGTCTCAAAAAAATCAACTTCTTCATCTGAATCATTGTGGTAAAACTCTAATCTTATTTTTTAACACAAAAGAAAAAAACTAATAATTTTAAGTGTTGATCGACCTTTTTTGATTACTCTAAATAGTTTATATAGTTTCCTATACGCAGGCTTTCAAGGTCATTAATTTAATGTAAATAAAAGATTATTTATTTCATTCTCAATAAAATCCGAGGTTTCCTTGGTATTCTTTCCAACTTCTTCAGGGATTAAGTGTTTATTAAAATCTGGCAACATTATAAAAATACAAAGTCAATAATAATAACAAAATAATAATAACAATAATTATAATCTTAATTTTTGACAAATTAACTTACAATAATCTTTTTCGTCAGTTTACATCATTCATAAATTATATCACAGTATTTTGTAAAGGTGGACAGCACAACACAAAACTTAAAATATTAAAATAAATGTATGTAAATATAAAAATTATCACAGAAAATTTGTCCTTTTTTGATCACAGTTGTTATTAATACTAAGGTATTGCAATGGTGTAGTTTGCATTTGTATTGTCTTTGTCTTCTTTTGTGTTTATTGCACTTGTCGATTTTTGTTGTATTCTTAAGTTCTCCAACGTGTATCTTTTATTTTCCCTTTTCTCTTTATCTAAAATTCTCACTTTTTCAAAGTTTGGCTTGTGTCCGTTTTCAATGCAGTGTTGTGCAAGTGCAGTTGATTGTTTTCCTCTTTTTATATCAGCTTTATGTACGTCTATTCTCACGCCTAAATTTTTTTTTGTTGTACCAATGTAGATTTTTCCACACTCCTCATTATCACCGCCGCACAGTGGGAAATTTTACGAGAAGGCGGTCAAAATTCCATAACTTTTGACTGGATCGGTATTTTTTTATGCGATTTTTTTTGCTCGACAGGTGCGATGTTAGGCTTTAATTTGTGCTATAAAACGTAAAATTCGACTGATAGGAGCAAAAGTTATGGGGAGTTCAAAATGCATTTTCATTTTTTTGTTGAGTTTCGGTGTAAAAGTTGAATATTTCAAATATGATTTTTTTATAATTTATCATTATTTCTCTTGTATTTTACAACTGATACTTATTTTTTATTGTCGAACTTAGATCCTGTCAGAAAATGCCAATATTTGGCCCCTGTAAATTTTTGAGTCCCAATATTCACAGGGGCCAAAGGTTGGCGTTTTTGGGAAAGACGAGTTGTTATAAGGATAAAACTGAAAAGGAATATTTTGAAAAATGCCCAAATAGCATTCTTGGCTATCGAAAACATTTAAGGTAATTCAACTTTTATTTTTGGTTTGAGATGTATGTGTATTTTATTTTATTTGATTGGTTCGCTTTCGCTGTTCTGTATACTGATTTTTTGTCCGTTTTAAATCCAAAAATAGTGCAAATGCTTCTTCTGGAGTAAATTTCATTTCTTCAGTTGGTGTAGGCATACTTTTGAAAATCCTCTTTGTGCGTTTAGGGCTCGCTTCCACTATTTTTTCAATTATTGCAATTTTTCTTTTCTTATTTTGCGTTGGTTGAATTTGATGCAGAAATGAATCCTTTATCATACTATGAGAAATTTCTTTATTGATATTTGCTAGCTTGCGTCTTCGTGATCTTTCACTGCAATTGTCAATTTGTTGTGCGGGCCGACCCACTTTTCCAGTTTCATTAGCAGTTATTGGCAGCTTCTTAAAAATCAGATCATTTGTTAGCCATTTTTCGTTGCGTAAGTAAAACGTTTTCTTGTTTCTAGAACATTTAAGGTACCGTTTTCTTAATGTTAATGAAAAATTTTTAATTTTTATTTTATGAATTTTGATTTCTTGTTCGTTGCATAATTTTAAGAATGGATTATTCATTATGTGTAACACAAAATCTTTTTCATCTTTCTGTTGAAAATATATATCTGCGAGAACTTTATAACTGAACTTAGCCATTGTTTAAACAATAATGAAGGTAAAATTATGAATGCATGCACTTTTATACTCTTGATAGAAGTTTTTTTAAATGATCTTTTGTTACTGCTTCTTTAAAACATAAAAACCCTTTTTTAAATACAAATTTAATCTTTTATTAGCATTTCTTTGAAACATAAAAAACCCCTGTTTTCACACTTTTTAAAAGGATAACATACCGGCAATAAATTAACAGGTAACATGTAGGTAATTTTCACGTAAAATATAACTGCGTGCTAGTTTTTTTACCATTTACCTGTTCTTCCATTTTTTTAAATTAATTTGCAATTTTCAGGTAATTAAACTATGTAGTTTATGTTGCGGCTATTTACTTATGTTTAACCTTTTAACTTACTCAGAAATCTAACGTGTTAGTCTATTTATGTCGCCTATTCGTTTTGCAGCATCCGTTCACCCACAATAAGTTCATAACAATGGCAATACCTTTACCTTCTCCAAATTAATTGATAACCTGACGTGCTAGATAATTTATGTGGCCTGAACTGCTTTATTTGTCGAAAATTCTTTAAGATTCACCTTCGTTAATTTCAGTAATGTTTCCTTGCAGGACTTATTTTTTGAACCGAATAACTTACCTTGGGTCACAGAAATTGCTGTAGTTCGCAAGGCCGTATCCAGATGTGCGTACAATGGGGTATAGAAATGTAGGTTAGATTCTGGACTACAAGAGAGTATAGGTTTTTTTTTGACGCATTTTGACGCTCAGGACTTATGCTCTATAAAGTAGGAAATTTCCGGGAAATTTTGACATTAAAAAAAAAAAAAAATTAAATAGTTCTAGAGGTCGCAGAGTTTAATGCTTTAAACCACGTATAGCTAATAAAATAAACTAATACACAAAACTTATTCTGTCAAAAAATCTTAAAATACAAAAAAGTTATGAGCATTTCAACTTCAAAAATTGACTCAGAAATTCAAAACTATAACCAAATATTGAGAAAGTCCATTTCGGACCACCCTGTTCTCAATGAAATAGTTGAAATAGGGTTTTAATTTTTTGGCTCCCGAGGTTCACTAGTATTTACTTTCACATGAATAAAAAAATTTTAAAATCGGAGAACAAAAAAAAAATAATTTTGGCCGCCTTCTCAAAATATGAACCAGTGTGCGCCGTCACATCCAATTTGATAAACAACATCACTTTGATCCCTACACTCAATCTTTGTTTTTGTTTGTGTAAATAAATTATGTATTGTCTTGTTTGATTTATGCGCGAATATTATTTGTTGGTCCTTTATTATCTCTCTCAGTTTGTTGTTCTCAGTTAAGGCCATGTCAGATAAAACTTTTGCTTCGCGTTGCGTTAGAGATTCGCTTTGTCATCTAAGATGAAATATTCATACTTATACAAAACATGTCACATAAAGAACTATTAACGCAAAGCGAAGCGAAAAGTTGGGCAACTCTCATCTTTTTGCGCGCTTTGACAATCTGCTAGTATAATTTTTTTTATTTATTTTCTTTTTAACACACAATGTGTGAGTGTTGTCAAAGTTTTTATTGTGACATACACCTTTTGCGTTACGCTTTTCTGACAAAGTTAGAAGTGTCACGCAAAGCGATGAAGTTTTATCTGACATGGCCTTTATTCTTGAAAAAAAAACTAATGCTGTGAAAAACTAGTTTTCGATTAATCGACTAAAATTATTCGTTAATCGAAAATAAGCAATTTTAAATTATTCGAACAGTTAATAGCCCAAAATTATTCGATTAAGCGAATCGTTTTAATACCCTAATAAACATACATTAGAATTCACTTTTTACAAAAAAAAAAAAAAAGACTTACAGCCAGGCCCACGATGTCACACGTAAACGTTCGCATAGAAAATTACATTTAAAACAAAAACAATTTCTAAAATTTGTTTTTGTTTTAATTGTAATTTCTAAAACTTGTTTTTGTTTTAATTGTAATTTTCTATGCGAACGTTAACGTGTGACATCGTGGGCCTGGCTGTTAATAAAATAAAAAAGTTTCACTTTTAACAAAACCAAAATCCCTCTTTGGCAAAAAAGCCACTATTTACAATAACGAGTAAAGTTAATTTTTGCAAAAAAAAAGAAACATTTTTCATTTAAGGTCACATCGCACTGGTTCCACTTTATATATTTTTTTTTAATTTTCACTTTTTGAAAAAATCGATGTACAGTGGTCATATCTTACCCACTGTAAAAATCTTACATAATTTTCTCTACTCTTTCCCAAAAATATACAGTTGTATCCCTTTTCTTGATATAAAAGTAGCTTCTCCTGGGTCAACTGAAGAGAAATATTTTGAGTTTTGTTTTAACTGAAAACAAATATTTTAAGTTGTGCTAGTGTTTATGACACATCGATTAGCTTTGATAACAGTAGCCAACAAGGTTTTAGACTGGAGCAACCAAATATCTTTCCTTGGGTAATGTGGTGGGCTGAATTCGAATCTGTTATTGGTTTTTCTCTATCACGTCAGGTTTTCGAGATACAAACAAATTTTTTTTCGTTTTTTATTATTATTAGAGTCCAGCAATAGTCTCCCAGCATGCTTTTGTCTCAAAATCCTTGACAAATTCTTTAAATTTTCATTAAATCTAGGTGAGCACGATCCCCTAGTTTTTTTTTTTTAGAAAAAAATCTAAATGCGAATGAAGAATATGCAAAACATTGTCGGTGTCCACTGTTTGTCCAAGATTCTAGCTGCAAAACCAAAATAATGTAAATATGCATATTTTAATGATTTTGATATTGCATATCCTTTTTTTCAACCAAATATTTACCACACACCAAGCAAAAATAGTATTGACTGTTTTACAGTACTGCCAACATGCGATAACGAATAAACAAGACGTGATAGCCACATTTTGATTCCAGATTCGTCTCAGATTAGTTAAAAAACATGCTTCGTTTCTGCAGTAAATTTTTTCCCCAAATTTGTAGACCAGTGTAGTGTTCTATTTTGTGTTGTCTCTTTTTATAGAAAACTATAGTTATTACAGGTAAGTTTATTGTGCTGTTATATTTTGTTTTGTTTCTATATTTCTGAAATGACACCACTATATAAATGAACCAATTTCACGTAAAGGGGAACAACTCAAAAAACTTGTTATTTTCCGTTAGTCCCTGATAAAATTACTAGAACCACTACCGTTGTATACTTCTTTAGCTGGGATCACACGATTGCCGCAATGCACCAATTTTCATACTTTTTAATACCCCAATCGTGTGACTGCACAACCAATTGGCTCATGTACCAATCAAGGACAATATTGTGCTTACTTTTACCAATCAAATGCAACCCTGGTGCGGCAATCGTGTGACTGTTTTCTATGCAACCGCGCGTCAATAAAAATAACAAAAATGCACCAATATTTATTGTGTTCTTGTGCGGCAATCAAACAACACAATACGCACCAATATTTGCCTTTTTTTAAATAAATTTACTTTTTTATATAATGTAAAAAAGGTAATGAAGATAAATATTTATTTATTTATTATGCATTTTAATTTTTTTTTAATTATTGCTATTACCAAAATATGTATGTATGTATGTTCACAAGCATATTTAGCTGTTCAGTGCGAATATTTTTATTTAAGTTTCTAAGCGAACCTTAACATACGAAATTGTTGAACAGACTTAATTTTTAGAATTTCTTAAAAAATTTAAATAAAAATACCTATTCAACAAAAATTTGTTTAAGTACATACATATATGATACATATTTAATTTTATTTAATTAACAAACCAACAAGAACTTTCAAACAAATAAAAAAGCTACCACAACAGCTGTTTTCGAAGTTGTCAAGTAAGAACAATCGTGTGACTGTCCTGCGGCAATTGTTGTAACCATTTCGCTTTGTACCACCTAGCGGCAATTAAATTTGTTTTTAACAGGGCAATCGTGTGACTTCAGAATATTTTATTGGTCCAATTTCATTATTGTGCGTCAATAAAGCACAATAAAAATTGTGTCATATTATTGCATTTGCGGCAATCGTGTGATCCCAGCTTTACTCGTATTTCTTAACAATGCCATAATTTTTTTTCACTTGCAAGTCAAAATTTAATAAAAAAAACAGTCTTTTGCCTCATTCACATATTACAAAAACAAAGCAAATTTATCTCTCTTAAAATAGACTAGTCTTTCTTTAAAAGAAGCTTTAAGTGGGGAACAGAATAGTCGCAGTAGTACAACGTAGCGAATAGCGCTGCAAAAAAGTTAAAACGGCAGTTTCAAAATGGTGTCAACAGAATACGTAGTTGCAGTAGTCCTTAAAGTTGAAGTTGAGTTTGTTGCGCTACAGAGCATTTTTCAGCTTCAGCTACTACTACAACTTCTTAATTCTGTTCTAGGCCTAAGTTTTCTGTATAAAACAACTATTTTAAAAAATTCTTGCGAAAAGTAAAGTTACTGCAGCCTTGCTTAGAAATACATTTTATAATAAAAATAGAAACTCTGTAAAGAATAAAGGGAAATTAAAATCAAGGCCATACCTCAGGGTGAGTGTTCTGGGCCTTTCATTGTTTAATATTTGTATACCCACACCACAAAAGAGGAAAGGGTATTATGCATTTGTGAGAATGAGCGTAACACCTTAAAATATTGGTCCGTGACCCACCTTTAAGTATACCGATCGATTTAGAATTACAATTTCCGAGTCGATCTAACGATGTCCATTCGGCTGGCTGATTAGAGCTTTTAGCGATAATTTGATGAAATTTAATAACTTTTAATACCACAACTTCCTTATAAATGTTGGTTTAAATTAGTATTTGGTTGAAATGTTCATGTTAATATTTTTAATCAGGATAAAGCTCATCAAATTTAATTTCCATTTAATTATTTTTACGAAGAAAGGAATTTTGCAACATGAAATTAATTAAAATTTTTGGATCAGTTTTCATTCTTGACTGACCTGTGAATCGAACCCAGGTTTTCACGGGCAGGTTGCCCTGACATTGTTCGATAGTAGCCACTCAATCTCTTCAAAGCGGTTTGCCGTTTTACACTCACTGCCATTGCTGACGGCTGGCAGTCAATGTCAAACATCAATCTTTAAACCAAATTTTATTCCACTTGGTGGATCGAAATTTGTTGGGAATTATTATCCATTTTAATTGACTTACATGTTCTTTCTTGCTTCTGTTTTTAATACTTTTTGTCAAGAATTATTCTTAAAGTCCAAAGTACATTTTTTCTTTTTCTGTCTTTCTATTTTCCGTTGACCTTTTCAGCTCAACTTGAAGGACAAATGTAAATATAGAGATCGTAAACAGTTAACATTAATTAGTGTGTGGTTATATTATTGCACTGTTCATGGCCTTTAATCCAAATTTTAATATTTTTAATCAGACTAAAGTTCATCAAATTTAATTTTCATTAAATGATTTTCGTAAAGAAAGGAATTTTACAACAAGAAATTCATTAAAATTTATTGATAATTTTTCATTCTTGACTGTCCTGGAAATCGAACCCAGGTTTTCAGGGACAGGTTGCCCTGACATGTTTCGATTGTAACCACACTATCTCTTCCGAGGGGTTTGCCGTTTAACACTCACCGCCACTGACGATTTCTAAAATCGCATATAGATGAAGACATCTAAATAATATTCGGCAAAAAAACTTTTAAATGAATCTTACACGGATATTTCTTTTGCTTTAAGAAATATACAATTTTCTTACCCCGTACCGCTCTATGCGTAGTTTGCTTAATAGACTTGAAACTCTTGAGTTGCGCTGTCCAGTTTATTCATTGTCATTGATTTTTGATTTAATAACTGGAAATATTGATTGCCCTGATCTCGTGGCTAAAATTGATTTTAACATTCCCTGTAGAAATCTTCGCCGCCGTAATTTGCTTGTTAAGGCCGTGTCAGATAAAACTTTTGCTTCGCGTTGCGTTACATATACGCTTTGACATTTGAGTTAAATGTACATGTTTATATGGCACTTGTCACATACAGCCATGTCACAGAGTACAATTCCGTTCGGAATAATTCCGTACGGAATCGAAGAAAACATATTTCTTTATTGATAGAAATAAAATTTTGATAATTTTTTGGCCTTTCAGATACAGAAAACTCACATTCCGTTCATGAAAACATAAATGATTTCATTCCAAAAAGTTTTTTCGTCGTTTTCTGAAGCACCAAAATACTGAATGAATTCCGTTTCCGAACGGAATTGTACTCTGTGACATGGCTGATAAACTGCTTTTATGGCAAAGCGAAGCGAAAAGTTGGGCAACTCTCATCTTTTTGCGCGCTTTGACAATCTTCTAGTATAATTTTTTTTATTTATTTTCTTTTTAACACACAATGTGTGAGTGTTGTCAAAGTTTTTATTGTGACATACACTTTTTGCTTTACGCTTTTCTGTCAAAGTATATGTAACGCAACGCGAAGCAAAAGTTTTATCTGACACGGCCTTTATTTGATTACATCGATCGCACTTTGAACTTAATAGCAATGTCTAAAATGAACCGAACATTATTTAGCGTTCGGCTCACATACCAAGAAACGATGTTTATTTTTTTAGTGTTTGTGTATACGAACACAACCCTTAATAGCGTTTTGTTTTTCGTTAGAAAACAGAACAATTGCAGTGGTTCTGTAGGCATACATTTTATTTTAATGTTCGTTAGTGTTTCTCGTTTACAATGATATAGAAACGAGCAAACAAACAATTTTAGCAAAGATTATAACACGAATAGCTTGTGTGTGTATTGTGCACATGTTTTGTTTGTGTAAAATTTTTTCGCTTGCTTTTTTTTTTGTATATTTTTTTGTTTTTGTAAAAAATTTTTGGCACAACTGAAACGAACAAACATTAATGTGCTGAACCAAACACAACCAAGTGTGTGGGTTTTAAAAAAGAACAAAGCGCAATTAAATGTTCTCATCTTTTTGTTGAGTTGGATAAGTACAGTATCATTTTTGTGTTCGAAGATCACAAACAGCGAAATTTTATTTTTTTAATGCTATTTCACACTATTAGCATTAAGGTTTTCCACAAATCTACCGAACCAAACATTAAGTAACAATAATTAATGTTTATTTTCGAACACTGCTTAATCTTTTAATTTCAATGTGGAATTCGTTATGTCGAAATAAATCATTAAGTTTACACTTTTTAATAACATGAGAAAAAATCATATTTAAATGTACGGCCATGTTCTGGAATTCAAAATCGAAGATAATTTTCAGTTAAATTCCACTGTGCAACAAAAAAAAAAAAAAAAAAAAAAAAAAACAGCCTCAACACTTGCATCACGACATGAAAGTTGACTACTAGTAAAGCTGAGCTAAAAAATAATTTCAGATGTCTTCAATACAATCGTATCGCTATTCTTTTTTGGAATTTATTAACCCTCTAAATCTCCTTTTAAGGGGTCATTTTGGTCCTTTTTCCCAACTCTTACACAAAAATATACTAAAACGGCCCTTTAGAGGGCTAAAATATTCGACAAATATTTCCTGCATTAAATTTCACTAGGGGTCTTCTAAGACAAAAAAAATCGTGCAATGTATGTTAAACGGGTTTTCGAAAAATTCAAAAATTTCAAGGCCCGGAATTTCGAAAATCCGTTTTACATACATTGCACAATTTTTGGGTCTTAGAAGATCCCTAATCAGTCTGTAAAGAACAATGTTCTAAAAACAAAAATAAATTAATAAATAAATATACAAATTAAATATTCGAGCTTAAGTTCTTATTTTTTTATATAAAAAACTTTTTTATAAATTTATTCAAACCAATATTTCGGCACTTTCTCTTTATTTTTAACAAAATTGACAATTTTTTAATAAGCAAACTTAACAATAAAATGACAAAATTAAAAAATTTTAAATAACACTGTGGAGTAGTGAACAAGATTGAAACTTAACAAGTATAGAGATAATTTGCACTCGCTGCACAGTGGGGTGAAACATATGAAAAGCGAGGAGTAAGTCAGGGAAGCCTGTAATTTATGACAACAATTTTTTTTTTGGATTCTGTGTATATTGATTAATAACAAAAAAAACTTTTGTTGTAAAATTTTAGTGCAATTTTAATTTTGTTTTATTAAATAAACTAAAAACTTAAAAAAATCAATGTAATTTTTCGAACAATATATTTTTTTTTTTTGAAACAAGGCATATTCATTGCTAAAATATGGAATCAAAAATCATCTTCATAATTATCTTCACCTTCATCAAAATCATAATCTTCATGTTATCATCATCAACATCGGAAATATTTAGCAGAATGAGCAAATCACACACAGTAAATTTAAATTATGTAGTTTTTTTTATCATAATTTACTAAATCTTTTGTAGCTTTTTAATTTTTGTACCAATCTATGTACTGTTGGACACAAATGTTCATATTAAAATAATCTAATGTCGCATGCAATAAAACATTCACATTTTTAAATCATTGGTTAAAAAAATAATTTGAAAAGAGCAAAATTGAACAAAATCATAAAGTTTTTAATGAAGCTTAAACTTTTGTCCCCTGTAACTCTGTCATTTCTTGACCAATCTTCACTAGCAATCCATGGTTTTTTTTAGATATTTTATAACCTTTCACTAAAAAGAAAGAAATACATAAGTGTTTGAAGATACTTGCATTTCAGTCACATCAATTTTTTTAAAAACACAAATAACGGTTATTTTTGGAACATCTCAAAAACTGTTCTACTTTTGACAATTCTGACTTCATATGCGGATTCAGGGGAAAATTTTAGATAAAGATTAGCTGTCAGATTTATTTGGGCACGACTTTGTTGAAATTTTGTGACGTAGTGTAAACGAAACAAAACAGAAAAAACAAGTTAATGTTTTTCACAAAATCTCAAATATTTTCAAGTGGGGCAAAAACGGGCAAGATTTTTTTTTTGATTATGCAAGTTGGAATACCATATTTTAAGAATATATAAAAAGTTTTGCCCAAGTTTTCTCACAAACATTTTGAAAATCAACCTTTCCTTAAAAAAACTAATTTTTTTTGACCAATTTAAAAAAAAAAAAAAAAAAAATAAAAATACTTCCTCAATATTTTTCTTTACAAAAATTTATTAATAAACTAGTTAAATACCTGAAGCTAATGGATCCATTTAAAAAAAATAGTGTTTTCTAAGAAACAATTCTCTCAAATCGCAATTAAAATATCTTGATTTTCACTGTTTTACAAATATTTCCAAATTTTTTATAATTATTCAACTTTGGCAGCGTATAACAAAAATAATAAACAACATAGATCCACAATTTTTACAGTTATTCGTGTTGAATTTTATCTACTTTTATATGGTACCAAATACTTATACGAAAAACTAACTTTGTTTTTAATTAATCCTCGTTTTCGGTACTGTTCAACCCTCTGTGCGCTGTATTGCACTTCTCATTACAATATTTGTATGTATGTTACTTGATGAGAAAAAGTTTTTGCTGGGTTATGCGATTCATGTCACCTACTATATATATTATATAATAAATTAATGCGAGTGGAAGCTTCTTTTAAATCGCAATTAAAAAATTATGCAAATTAATGCAGCTTCTTTAAAAGAAGGTGACAGTTACCGGTTTTCAAATTTAGTCCAAACATTTTTTATACTAATATTGGTTTTTAATCAAACAAAAAAAAAAAAAAAAAAACACTCAAGCCAAAAATACTTTTCGATAATTTTCTTTTATTTAGTATTTTTTTCTTCGTTAAACAACTTTTTAAAACAAAACATTTAAACATAAAAAATAATTAAGTCATAAATGCCTTTTGCCTGCGGATAATTTTTAGTAACTTTTAAAATTTAGAATAAAATGGTTCTAATACTCAGTCTTAATTTCAGTTCTTATAAAACTGAAATCGTTTTAGAATACAAATTTTATAGAGGGAGAATCGTAGTGATAACCATCTTTATGCAAGGCACCGTGATGTTCCTCTAGAGGAGCAGCGTATGAAGGAATTGGAATTTTATAAGTAGGCTTGAGAGCAGGAGGCAAGTAAGTTGGTGGCGGTGGTGGAGGAGGGGGCAAGTAGGTGGGCTTTGGCTTTACAGGAGCTGGGGTGGTGGTAGTTTTTGGTGGCAGGTAAGTGGGTTTTGGTGGTGGTGGAGGAGGCAAATAGGTTGGTTTGGGAGTTGGTGGTGGTGGTGGAGGTAAGTATGTAGGAGGTGGCGTTGCCGGTTTGCGGGTGGTGGTAGTTGTTGGCGGTTTTGGAGGCAAGTATGTGGGTGGTGGCGTTGCCGGTTTGCGGGTGGTGGTAGTTGTTGGTGGTGGTGGAGGCAAGTATGTGGGTGGTGGCGTTGCCGGTTTGCGGGTGGTTGTAGTTGTTGGCGGTGGTGGAGGCAAGTATGTGGGTGGTGGAGTTACCGGTTTGCGGGTGGTGGTGGTTGTTTTAATAGGAGGCAGATAAGTAGGCTTTGGTGGTGGTGGAGGAGGCAAATAAGTAGGTTTAGGCAATTCCAATGGTTTTGCTGGCTTAGGATAGTCATAGCCGTATCCCTGATGATGTTTCTCTTCGTGATGTGCATAACCATAGCCCGGATGAGACTCCTCTACATGGTGATGTTCATGATGATGTTCATGATGATGGTCGTGTTCGTGATTAAAAAGATGTGACACATCAGCAGCGACCAATGCAGCGCTAGCCACCAAGACCAGCAATAATTTCTAAAAAATTTTAAATTCAAATTAATTTTTGTTTATTTAAATAAAGATTTTTTTTTTTCAAAATTACCATTGTACTTTTTTGTTTTAATTTATTTTATTTTTTGCTCTCCTTCTAAATTCCAATTAAGTCGACCTGTTAAGTTTAGTCTTGGACTGTTTAAATCAAAATGATAACTTGTGCTGAGTGAATATTGTTATTTATACAGAGTTCATACACACTTTGAATACAATTTATTTATTTTTTTGAATATGTTCTGTTTTTTATTTCTTGTTGTAGTTGTTGTTGTTAATTCTCTAGTTTTAATTTTTTTTTGTATTGTTTAAAATTTAAAAAATATAATGAAAACAATTAAACAAGGCTGCTGTGAGTGTGACTAGACCATACCATTTTGGAGCACTAAGACAATAATGAAAAAACAAAAATAAATAAATATAATTTACTTACTTCATATAATTTCATTAAGATACAGGTCTTCTTGAATGTTTTTTATCTTAGAGTCAGTGTATTATTTATAACTTTATACATGTTTTAAACAGATTCTTAATATCATTTGTTTAAATAAACCTGGCTAAGAAGCTGGTTTACAATTTTTATTTTTTAATTACTTTCTAAAGCTCACCCATATTTATGTTTTGTGGTTAAGCGGCTTTTTTGAAATATCTAAAATTCAATGAAGAAGAATATTCTGATAAATACAAAAAAAAAAAAAAAAAGTTTTAGGGATCAATACAATATGGAAAAGTCTTTAAATAATTTTGTGACTTATTGGCAGTTAAAAAAGAATCTGTTGCTGCCTTTTTTAACAAAAAAACTGTGACATTATTTTAAATCAAAGCACCAGATGTAAGTTTCTAGTAGGCAACGTTTTGAGTCTGCAAAATTATCTAAACAAGCTGTGTAATTCATCATTAAAAAAGTGAATCTTCATATTTCTTTACACTATGAAGTTTACAAATGATAAATTTATTATCAATTTATTATTTTGAAAATTTACTCTTAAAACTTAATCATTTTCATTAACAAGGTTTCGCTAAATTCCCAGTTCATACAATTGACATTTTCGCCTCATTAAAAGAAAAAAAGAAGTTTCGATCGACGTAAATTTAAAGTAAATATTTTTTAAAGATTTTTTTTTAATAGCCAATAAAAGGAAAGTATTTAAAAACAGTATTATCTCCCTTAAATAACATATTCCTTAAGCAAAGACCTCCTATCCACCAATGTTGTCTGCTCCGGACCAGAGGCGCAAGTAGATCGGCTCCAATCTGGCATAGCGCCCTTACCGGTTTTATTTTTCTTAGCATTAGCGACCGCCACAAGTTGGGGCTTGGCCATTAAAAAAAAACTTTTAAGGGATTTGTAGTTTAAATATTTACAGCCGTATTCATAATGAATATTTGGCATGAAGTTAGCACAAAATTTATTCATAATGTACTTACTAAGCTTCTGCTAACGATATGCTAAACTCTTGTTAACGAGCTGCCAACTTTTGAAAAACAGCTGTTTAATGTTAAACAATTTTTATAAATTTCTGTTTTTTTTTTTAATTTAACCTTTTTTTTATTATAATTTTAGTTTTGAAAACTTTTTAAAATTGTTCAATGTGGAGAAAAAGACAAAAAAAAATGACAAAACCAGCGATGATTATTGCACAACGTGTTGCATTTTTGAGAAATATAATGTGGCATCATTAAAATTCAGAGTTGATTTATTAAAAGTTAGCAGATGGAGAAAAGTTAGTTATGAATTAACTCTGTGCTAACAAGCTGCTAGCTTTAATCGGCATTCTAGTTAGCAGCTCGTTGTACGAAGTGTACAAGCTGTGGCTAACTTTTTGTTATGAATACGGCTGTTATATTCCATATATTTTTTGCTGCAAACCAGTGTTATCAACTTTATAAAAAATAATCCATAGTAAAAGCTAAAGTAAAAAGCGTGTTATCTACAGTAAATCAATGGTTATATTAAAATACTTAAGCAACCGAAAATGAAAAGAATTTAATTAATATTTAATTTTCGGGGATAAAAGTTTAAAAAAGAAATTAAATTTTAACAAGTTTTAGTAATCTATATAACGTTACTTTAATATAGAAAAGCCCTAACTAACGTTTTCTTTACTTTACAGGAGAAGGAAAAAACTTAATAAAAATTATAGTCTTGTAGTCGCGATTTTTTTTAAAGTCAATTTTTTATTTAATTGCTTATAGATAGAATTTAATAAAAAAAACTGCGTTAAAAAAAAATCGTGATTACAAGACTATAATTTTTTCATTAAGTTTTCTTCTCTCCTGTAAAGTAAGGGAAACGCTAGTTAGGGCTTTTCTATATTAAAGTAACGATAATCATTTTGGTAATCAAAAAATTTTTTGCTTGATTCAATGAATTTGGTTATAAGAGAAAATTTTTTCTGTGTATGTATTTCTATGACTTAAAAATTTAGCTCTAATAGTGCCTAAAATTTCCCACACATCCATTGCAATAATATTTAGAATGTATTTTGGCAATAACGCATGCCTTACACTCTTTCAAGTACTCGGATTTACTTTCCTTTATCTGTCTATACCTGGTAAGATTCTATATATCCCCACACAGAAAAAAATAATTTTCATATTGAATATGTAGAATTGTTTACTTATTTCATTATTAAATATGTTTTATTGAGTGTAATTTTGTAAAATATATTAATTGAATTGAGCATTGACTGGCAGCCTTCGTCAATTGCGGTGTTAAACGGCAAACCCCTTTGAAGATATTGTGTGGTTACTATCGAAACATGTCAGGGCAACCTGTCAGTCAAATGAAAAAAATGAAAAATAATCAATAAATTTTAATTAATTTCATGTTGTAAAATTCCTTTCTTCATAAAAATAATTTTATGAAAACTAGATTCAATGAAATTTAGCCTGATTAAAATATCAAAATTTGGAATAAAAAACCATAAGCAGTTTAATTAATGCTAGATTACACTATCTCACAAGCCTTACGTATTCCATAATACATTGTGAGATAGAAATCGTATGAGTTTGGTTGCGACTGTCAAAAAATCTAATTTAACATGACAGTTTGTGTTCACACCATCACACAAAGTAGAAACACTCACACATGAAAGAAAATGCAACCCTGATCCAATGAAAAGTATTATTGTTTAGAAATTTTTCAAAAAACGATGAAGTCGTATAGGATGTCAAACCTTTTTTATAATACTTGTCATTTTCGTGACACACTGCATTCACACTATCACACTTTGCCATATTACTTGAGTTTTTGACATGTATTATTACAAAGTATAATAGTGTAAACTAGCCTTTAATAAACCACAATACTTATCATTTTAATTGAATCAAATAAAAAGTTTGTTGAATTAAAATTTGATTTTCAACAGTGTTGTTAAAAATTTTCCTGAAATAATTATATTGTGGTTATTTTGTTGAACTATTTATGGTTTTTAATCCAAATCTTTTATATTTTTAATTAGGCTTAAGTTCATTAAATTTAATTTTCATTAAATTATTTTTATGAAGAAAGGAACTTTACAACATGAAAATTAATTAAAATTGTTATTGATAATCTTTCATTCTTGACCGTGGCCGGGGCTCGAACCCGGGCCGGCAGGTTCCCATGACATGTTTCGATCGCAACCACTCGATCTCCTCAGATGGATTTGCCGTTTTACACTCGCAGCCATCGACGACTGCTGACGTCAATAGTCAAACATCAATCCTTAAACCAAATTGTATTTTAACCTTTGGTAGATCGAAGTTTGCTTTTTTGAATGATTATCCATTTTAATTGATTTTACATGTTCTTCCTTACTTCTGTTTTTTCGTACTTTTTGTCAAGAATTTTTCTTGAAGTCCAAAGTACATTTTTTGTTTTTTCATTTGTTTTGTCTTTCTTTTTCTTGTTGACCTTTTTTCAGCACAACTTGAAATATTTTTTTCTGTGCAGAAAATCTAATAAAATATCGTCAAGTCACATAAACGTGAGGGCCGGATAATAAATCCATTTTTAGAAATTATTTGTTCGCCAAATGTTTCATTCAGTTAACTGATTGTGTCATGCGCTGTGTAACATGTGGTACATTTACTCTACAAGACTGAGCAAAATTTTCAATTGAAATTGTCGAACTATGATCTTAAAAAAAATTAAAACAATTTGTAAACCATACTAACCTCAAAAAAATTATAACTGTCAAATCAGCTGGCACAGAAAAGAGTGCCGCCAATTTCAAATTTTCGATACAAAATCTTCTACTATTTAAGCCAAAATAAAAGTAATAATATGTAAATGCAAATGTTTTGAATATTATTGTCCATAAAAATGTGCGTCAGTGAGTAAATTAATAAACAATTGTGATCAAATCATTATAAAAATCAAGTTTTTTGGATAAAACCATAAACAGTCTCTTTTGGCATTTGTTGTCATTTTAAAGTTAGAACAAGTATTATTTAGACAAAAATACTTTTACTAATTTAGTCGCATTAATGACCGAAGAACAGTTAAAAAAATATTTTATAAAAGTGTAAATAAAATAAACATTTTTCTTCGATATTGTTAATCCTAACTGAGCTACCTTAACAAGAACGGCAAGCGTTTTTTTTAAACATGAAAATTCTATTTCCAACACCATTTCAATAAAAAAAAACCGACATGTCGCGACAGAGCGATCAGTCAAATAAGATTTTCCGGGCGGGTGGTGTTGAATTTGCATTCTTAAGGTACATTCTAACTGTATGGAAATAAGAAATTTTAACTTAGAAAAATGCTTGCCGCTCTCATAAAGGGAGCCCGTTAAGAGAAAATCTAATTTTTTTAAAAAGTCGGGTATAATGGAAATTCCAACTAGTACCTTCAAAGAAACTGTGAATAAAATTTGCCATTTCACAAATTTTCTTAAGAAAACATAAAACTACACTGGTCAACAAAAGTGTTTGTACAAGAAAAGTGTGATCGAAATATACGTAGATATTTTGAAATTATATGATTTCTCTAGAAAATCATGTATATTTTAAAGTTATTAACGGGAATACAAAATTTATCATTAATAAGATTCCTGTATGATGTGCTTAATTCCCAATTTTTCATATTTGATAAATACACTGAAATTTATTGTTGAGGGAAAGCTAGCTTCTATGCGCATTTCACTGGTTGCTTAGGCCAGCTCACCAGGAAACATTTTCCTTTCAGTGTATTTATCAAATATGAAAAATTGGGAACTTAGCACGTCATACAGGAATCTTATTAATCATATACATTTTAATTTGATCAGCTTTATTCTTTATTCCATATCTATAATCAGCCAAATTCAGAATTAATAATTTTTTCATTCACTTTTTTTCTAACCCGAATGTTTAGTTTATCAGAAAAATAACTGTGTTTCGCGCTTTCAGATTAAGATGCGTTAACAATATGTACGGAAAATTAAAAAGGATCAGGACAATTTCTGCACACACAGAAAAAATTAATAATTGTCTCTTATCACCAAATTCATACCTAATTCATAGAATCAAGCAAACAATTTGTTGATTTTGCACCTATTACCAAAATGATTACTAAAAGTTGTAAAAATTTAAAATTGTGAATATTTTTTTTTCAATAAATGATATTTTTAATTTTAATAAAAAGAAACTTAACAAAAAACTTTGCCGTTTTAAACAATGTGTTAATTGATTTAATTAAATATAGTTCAGGTTTTGACAATTTCTAACAACAATTCTACAATTTTAAATTTTTTTATTTTAAATGAAACAATCAATTAAAATTTGTTTTTTATTTAATTAATATTTTAATTAAAAACTTGTTTCAAAGCAACTAAAATGTCAATTAATTCAAAATTATATTTTTAATTATCTTCCAAAAAAAAAAAAAAAAATAATTGATTCAATTATCACATTAATTAAATTGAAATACTTTTTAAACTATTTTTTTAATTAATAAAAAACTACTGATAATTTTTTCTGTGTGTTATATTTGTGGTGAAATTGCTTTTAAAACTCAACAAAGGAGTTTAACACAATGATAAAAAAATTGTATGAAAGCTTAGGATTCTTCAAGACTTGAGGTTTTAGGAGAGGAGGGAAAAGGGAACGGAAAGGGCTATATTATATTAGACCAATACATTTTTCCCAGACAGAACACAATAACTTAGCTGAATGCAACATTTAGAAAAAGTCAAACTCAACGCTATTGCCATATTTACTACATCTCAGTAAAGTTGCATTCAAAAATCAAATCTCTGGACACGTATTCTGTTATTTACCACGCGACGCACAGTGGGAAATTTTACGAGAAGGCGGTCAAAATTCCATAACTTTTGACTGGATCGGTATTTTTTTATGCGATTTTTTTTGCTCGATAGGTGCGATGTTAGGCTTTAATTTGCGCTATAAAACGTAAAATTCGATAGGAGCAAAAGTTATGGGGAGTTCAAAATGCATTTTCATTTTTTTGTTGAGTTTCGGTGTAAAAGTTGAATATTTCAAATATGATTTTTTTATAATTTATCATTATTTCTCTTGTATTTTACAACTGATACTTATTTTTTATTGTCGAACTTAGATCCTGTCAGAAAATGCCAATATTTGGCCCCTGTAAATTTTTTAGTTCCAATATTCACAGGGGCCAAAGGTTGGCGTTTTTGGGAAAGACGAGTTGTTATAAGGATAAAACTGAAAAGGAATATTTTGAAAAATGCCCAAATAGCATTCTTGGCTATCGATAACATTTTAGTTTTTGATATTCTTTAATTAGGCTTGAGTTCATCAAATTTAATTTTCATTAAATTATTTTCACTGAGGGAAGGAATTTTACAACTTTAAAATTTATTGATAATTTTTTCTTGGCTGAGCTGGGATTTGAACCCGGGTTGATCTTTACATGTTTCAAGAAACACCACTTTCTATCGTCAGAAGATCTTCGTGTTCTACCCACTGCACCACTGCGGTGCCCGTGAGCCAACAGTCAAACATCAATCTTTAACCAGTAGTACTGGTGGTTCGAAATTTGCTGTTATTATCACCTTAATTTCAAATTACATGTTGCCTCCTTTTTCAGCTTTTATTTTTGGTTTGAGATGTATGTGTATTTTATTTTTATACATTAATACAAATATATTTGTTTTCTTATTTTGCGTTGGTTGAATTTGATGCAGAAATGAATCCTTTATCATACTATGAGAAATTTCTTCATTGATATTTGCTAGCTTGCGTCTTCGTGATCTTTCACTTCAATTGTCAATTTGTTTTGCGGGCCGACCCACTTTTCCAGTTTCCTTAGCGGTTATTGACAGTTTCTTAAAAATCAGATCATTTGTTAGCCATTTTTCGTTGCGCAAGTAAAACGTTTTCTTGTTTCTAGAACATTTAAGGTACCGTTTTCTTAATGTTAATGAAAAATTTTTAATTTTTATCTTATGAATTTTGATTTCTTGTTCGTTGCATAATTTAAAGAATGGATTATTCATTATGTGTAACACAAAATCTTTTTCATCTTTCTGTTGAAAATATATATCTGCGAGAACTTTATAACTGAACTTAGCCATTGTTTAAACAATAATGAAGGTAAAATTATGAATGCATGCACTTTTATACTCTTGATAGAAGTTTTTTAAATGATATTTTGTTACTACTTCTTTAAAACATAAAAACCCTTTTTTAAATACAAATTTAATCTTTTATTAGCATTTCTTTGAAACATAAAAAACCCCTGTTTTCTCACTTTTTAAAAGGATAACATACCGGCAATAAATTAACAGGTAACATGTAGGTAATTTTCGCGTAAAATATATCTTCGTGCTAGTTTTTTGACCATTTACCTGTTCTTCCATTTTTTTAAATTAAGTTGCAATTTTCAGGTAATTAAACTATGTAGTTTATGTTGCGGCTATTTACTAATGTTTAACCTTTTAACTTACTCAGAAATCTAACGTGTTAGTCTATTTATGTCGCCTATTCGTTTTGCAGCATCCGTTCACCCACAATAAGTTCATAACAATGGCAATACCTTTAACTTCTCCAAATTAATTGATAACCTGACGTGCTAGATAATTTATGTGGCCTGAACTGCTTTATTTGTCGAAAATTCTTTAAGATTCACCTTCTTTAATTTCAGTAATGTTTCCTTGCAGGACTTATTTTTTGAACCGAATATCTTACCTTGGGTCACAGAAATTGCTGTAGTTCGCAAGGCCGTATCCAGATGTGTGTACAATGGGGTATAGAAATGTAGGTTAGATTCTGGACTACAAGAGAGTATAGATTTTTTTTTGACGCATTTTGACGCTCAGGACTTATGCTCTATAAAGTAGGAAATTTCCGGGAAATTTTGACATTAAAAAAAAAAAAAAAATTAAATAGTTCTAGAGGTCGCAGAGTTTAATGCTTTAAACCACGTATAGCTAATAAAATAAACTAATACACAAAACTTATTCTGTCAAAAAATCTTAAAAAACAAAAAAGTTATGAGCATTTCAACTTCACAAATTGACTCAGAAATTCAAAACTATAACCAAATATTGAGAAAGTCCATTTCGGACCACCCTGTTCTCAATGAAATAGTTGAAATAGGGTTGAAATTTTTTGGCTCCCGAGGTTCACTAGTATTTACTTTCACATGAATAAAAAAATTTTAAAATCGGAGAACAAAAAAAAAAATAATTTTGGCCGCCTTCTCAAAATATGAACCAGTGTGCGACGTTCAGCTCGCAATAGTACAAGCTATCGATTGACTTAACTAAACATTCCAAAAAAACAAAGTTTTTTAATAAGAAAGTGAACGTTTTGTTCAGCTTTCTAGAATCCAATAATTAATTCTTCACTGAACTGAAACGTGCAGCAAAGAGGATGGTTAAAAAAACGTAGCACAACTTAAATAGAAACTAAACGAAACGTATTAAAAATATTTTTTTTTTTGTAAATTTTTTAAAACTTTAATTTTATTTCAACTACATGCTGCAGAATTAACAGTATTCTAATGTTTGCTCAGCATAGTGGTTGAGAATAAACAACGATGTTTTTAAAACACTCGATTTAAGGTATCGAAACATCGAGAAAATCCGATGTTTTTTCACTCGTCAGCATCGAATTAACTCGATATTTTTTATTCGATGCATCGAAGCGGAGTCAGTTGTATGAATTTCAATATTATATGAGCTTGTGGCAAAAGAAGTGCAAAAATTGCAAGCGACGTAAAATGGAATGGGTTCCATAGAACGTGTAACTCCTATTGCTTACATTTTAAGCCCTCGAATCCGAAAAAATACATTTTAACAATGCAATAGCTGGAAGCACTGCTGTGTCGAATATCAAGGAATTGTTGAAAATTAATTTACGGTTAAGTGGTATTGAGTCTGACTTTGAAAACTCTGATAAAAGAGAAGACATCTTTTCATTATGGACTTACCAGTTTCATTATGGACTTACCAGTGCATCGCAGTAGAACGAGTTATAAATTTGAAGCAATATAGTCTAATAAACGCTCATTTTATTTAAAGACTCCGTAGGAAATTTTTAAGGACTATAAAACTCTATTTCCAAAACTACAAAAAATCGCTTTTAAATATCTAACGATGATAAAAACATCTTGTTCTTTAGAAAGACTATTTTCGCAAGCGGCACAGATAATGACTCAACAAAGAAACCGTTTGAGTGGCAAAAGACTAAGCAAACTTTTATTTTTAACAAAGTATCATAAGAGGTATTGTTTCGAATATACAGGCCTTTTCTGAATATCACTTTAATGAATGATTTCCAATCACACGTGTGATATTTTGGTGTTCCGTGTTTTTGTGTGTTTCGGTCTGATTTTCAATTGCCGAAATCGCACCGAGAAAAATAAAAACGGTGAGATTTCCAGAGCACTACAAAATTAAACGATGTGATTTTCAGAACAGGCTAGTAAAATCGACATTTTGGAAATCAAAGAAAAAAACTTAACATGTTAATATAACTGAAATTGTTTTTTGAGTTTTAATACTTTTTCCTCAAGCCAGATTATAATTCCATGTATAGAAGTAAAAAAAGGTCAACAAAATAAGTTATTTTTATAATTGGAAACGTAATAATGTTTTAGTTATTAAATTTTGTAAGTCACATTCACATCTGCTATGCTACAAAAACAATCGATGTAAATAAAACATCGATGTGTTTGGTGATAACATAGGTCCAGTAGGTATTTGTGTTCATACATATATCTTTTCATCAAATTTAATTTTCATTAAATTATTTTTATGAAGAAAGGAATTCTTACATGGAAAAAAACATGTAAAATCAATTAAAATGGATAATCATTCAAAAAAGCAAATTTCGATCTTGATGTTTGACTATTGACGTCAGCAGTCGTCGATGGCTGCGAGTGTAAGACGGCAAATCCATCTGAGGAGATCGAGTGGTTGCAATCGAAACATGTCATGGTAACCTGCCGGCCCGGGTTCGAGCCCCGGCCACGGTCAAGAATGAAAGATTATCAAGAACAATTTTAATTAATTTTCATGTTGTAAAATTCCTTTCTTCATAAAAATAATTTAATCAAAATTAAATTTGATAACAAACATGTATATGCCCGTGCAAAAAACTAAACTGACTAATTTGTTTTTTTTTTTTGTTTTTGTTTTCTTACGAAAACAATAAAATGAAGCAGTTTGTTTTTTAATTTTGTTTTTTCTTTTTACCCACTTACAACTACAATTCGAGTCGGAAAAAAGCCAACCAATTGTAGGGGAATGTAAGAAAAGATAAACTCACTGTTTATTGCTGATGTTTTGTTTAAACTTTGATATAGTTACAAGTGAGACTTTGGGTGTTTATAATTCTTATTCGCTTTAAGGTTTTATTTGTATAATATTTTTAACTCTTCTAAAATCTTTGGAAAAGGTTTCCTGGTGATCTGACCTAAGCAACCAGTGAAATGCGCATAGAAGCTAGCTTTCCCTCAACAATAAATTTCAGTGTATTTATGAAATATGAAAAATTGGGAATTTAGCATGTCATACAGAAATCCTTTTAAAAATAAATTTGATGAACTTAAGCCTAATTAAAAATATTAAAAATTTGGATTAAAAACCATAAATAGTTCAACAAAAATAACCACAATACTAATTATTTTACTTTTATTTTTAATATTTTCCATAATTGGAGTAAAAACATTACCATAGGGGAAGTTTTGTGCTCTCTTAATCCCGGACCGTATTTTAAAAAATTGTGCAGAATACTTATGTATTCCTCTTACAACTATCTTCAATAAATCTATTGAACTCGGCGACTTACCGTCTGAATGGAAAAAATCATATATCACTCCGTTGTTTAAAAGCGGAAGTAAACTGGAAATATTGAATTATAGAGGAATTGCAAAGCTGAATGCCATTCCCAAACTTTTAGAAAAGATATTGACTGATAGTTTATACCATCAAATCTCTTCCCTTTTATCACCTTGTCAACATGGTTTCAGGAAATAACGTTCCACTGTTACTAACATTTTACAATTAACAGCTATTGTAAATGAAGGTTTTATTAATAATAAACAAACCGAAGTTATTTACACGGATTTTAGTAAAACTTTTGATAAAGTCAACCACGATATTTTACTTTACAAGTTATCACACATGGGATTTAGCAACAACACAATACGTTGGCATAAATCTTATCTCTTAGCCAGACTCCAACAAAGATCTCTCTGCTGTACCTCAAGGAAGTCATCTTGGTCCCGTTATTAATGATCTGCCATCTGTTGTTCAGCACTCGAACATGCTCATGTATGCTGATGATGAAACAAGTTTTAGTTCGTTTAACAATATTATTGATCAATCCTTTTTGAGGGCTGACATTGAACTTGTCTCTGAATGATGTAATTACAACTTATCGGATTTAAACTTAAAAAAAAATGCAAACACATGTCATTTTTCTGCTTATTAAAACTTGATACTAGTTATTATCTAAATGGAACATTACTGGATAAAGTTCACCATATTATCGAACTCGGTATTCTATTGGATCATAAAGTGAAATTCTGTGATCACATTTCATTGATGGTGAACAAAGCTAATGGAGTAGTTGGCTTCATGAAACTTTGGTCGAAAGAATTTTCTGCTCCATATATCACTAAACATCCATATACGTCTCTGGTTCGCCCTATTCTGGAATATTGATCAATTGTATGGGATCCTTACTTTAAAACCTATATCAACAGCATTGAATCTGTACAGTTCCTTTTATTTTGCTTATATTACCTTCATATGAAAGCACATTTGGTCTTATTAATTTACCGACGTTAAAAAGTCGAAGAACAATGCTTAGTATTTCGTTTTTAATGGGTCTAATACGCGGTGATGTCGATTCCGATTTCTTGTTGAGTAAAATTAACTTAAATGTTTTAGCTAGACCTACACGAAACTTTCAGCTGTTAAATTTAAGATATTATCGTTCTGGTTACACTAACAACGGCTCCTTTCGCCAAATTTGCGTGAAGTTTTATAGTCTATATCATCTAATTGACTTTTCGGATAGTAACGATGCTTTAAAAAGAAAAATTATTGTTTAATAAATTAAAATTGAATCTTCAGTTTTGCTGCCGAAGTTGGAAGGCAAGTAATAAATAAATAAATATTGGTGATTTTATTTGTAATAAACTAAAATATGTGTTCAATTCTTAAATGAAAGCGATATTGCTGATGCCTTAAAAAAAGTAGGGTCGAGAGCAGAATTCAGGGAATAATTCATCAAGTGAAGAAACAATACAGCGATTATCTTAAAACTTTGTTATTGTACAAAAGTAAAGTTTTTTCTTTACTGCGTCAAAAAAGGGTGGAAAATCTCTGTCTTGGTTAAATTTTGTAATATAAGGTCCAGCATTAACCCTCTCATGCAACATTTTTTGTTTTCCATAAAAAAATCAAATTAAGCTAATTTAAGGATGAGAACTATGAATCTGACTTCAGTTTTTTCCTTTGAGTACTCGTTGACCTGTAAGGGGTCAAACTGTAAAGTCCGCCTTGAGGCAGAGTTGGGCATTATCGTAATAATTTAAGATACGTTTTTAATATACATCCCAGCATTTTCAGTGTAATTCCCCAGTCCGCCTCCAGACGGGTTCAGCAGAAACATCCTTACGCAATACCGATTATTTTGTTTATAATAACAACTTACAGCCATGCCCACGATGTCACACGTTAACGTTCCGCCTAGAGGCGGACTTAAGCATTAGAGGGTTAAGTCTCATGTAAAGGGCCCCACAAATAGCTTTAAGGCAAAACAAGTAAGAGTCTTGCCAAATCTTATATATCCTTCACCATGATGTTAATAAAAACAAAAATGTGTTTAAATTTCGTTTTGTAGAAATAAAAAAATATTTTTTTGCCACGCCCACTTCTACAATACCGCCCACATTTTTTCGGATGTTGTGTATTGATAACCAATTTGCTTGCACCTAATTTGGAAACTTTGGCTCTCGCAGTTCACCAGATACATACATACATACGTATATAGAAAAATATACGGACAGACGGACATCGTTAAATCAACTCACAGTGCGGCCGATTGCCAAAATTCAAGTAATTCACTCCAAACTGGAATCTTGGAGGTTTTTGGGGTCGCTGATTACAAATTCGATGTCAAATGTGCCGGAATTCACCCCAAATCGACCACCCCTGGGGTATAATATCATATATTATTTATCATAAGCTTGACATATCGTTTTTTAGGGGCTTGGGGTTGCTGATTACGAATTTTCTGTTAGAATTATAAAATTCGAAATAGAAAATACAAGATGGCGTCACCCTTGTTTTGTATTAATAGTTTTTGATTGTGTTTTTTTTATCATCTTTTTTTAACTCAACAGTCTTATTCAATCATAATTTTTTCTTCAGTCCAATTACTTGAATCCCATTTTGTTTTTATCTTATACACCAAATCTGATATTTGCCGTTTTTTGATAAATAATAAGTCGCATTTTGGTTTTCAGGCAGCATTTGATAGCGTTTTACTGTCATTTGATTTGAAAACTCAAATTTTATTGGAAAAAATCGAAAAAAAGTCCCCTTATGATTGTGCTGCTAAAAATTTTCTGTCAAAAAACTGACATTTACAAATTGTGCTGCTAAAAATTTTTTGTCAAAAACTGACATTTCCAAAATTTTTTACGTATTTTACTAACCTTCACACGTACATTCCATTTGGTTTTATTAGATTTTCTTTGCTGCACGCGCTATCACACGTTTAAAGGTTTTGCCGAATAACTACACAATATTGCACTTGAAAATAAGGCCAAGCCTCAACTGAAAATAATGAAAGATTTTGGGGTATAGGACGTTACTCTTAACAATTTTTACTTCTTATAGGATCCCTCTAGCCAACTGCATGCTAAAACAATCTTATCTAGACACTTTTATTTTTTCGAGTTGTGGTCAGCTTTTTGGCAATCGGCCGCACTGTGCAAATGTACAAAACAAAAAAAGTTTAAAATTTTTTTTGTTAAAACCAACTTTTACTTTCGGTGATGGGTATAAACAAACACAACAACAACATGGGATTTTATGAAAAAAATTAGAGGCAGTCGTGGTTTTTTGCTCATATCTCTGCCATAAGGACCCAGAATATATACATACTAGGGTCTAATATCAATATTTAAGTAATTAAAAACGTACTACTAACTTATATATACCCTTTTACCTGCGGTGAAGTGTACAAAAATCGCATATAGATGTTAATATGTATGTAAATATTTATTTCTTTACGAATCTTAATCTTATACCATAATTTTATTCTGTCGGCTCCGTGATTACCCATGGGTGTCAAATAGGGTAGACTCTTGAAAATTAGTCTGTAAACAATGTGGTATAGGGTATCACATGGTCGGTCTTGACCGAGTTTTCTTTCTTTATTTTAATTGTTTTTTTTTTTAAATACAGCAAGAATTCTTTAAATAAAATCCCAAGATAATGTTTTTATTTTCTGTTTGTGTCATCTTCGTAAAAGCTTTAATGCAGTCTATAAATCTGTAATAAAATGTTCCCTAATCACGTTCGCGGATGTTAAGAGAAAAATATTCTTTATTAATTTTAAGAAAACACTGGTGATACAATGCGACATTGAAAATAACGTAAAAATTTATTTAAAGTTTTTTTACAAAAAAAAAAAAAGGAAAAAATTGCAAAATTTTAAAACATATAAATCATCAAAAATATATCAACATACTGCAGGCTATGAAATGGCGTTAAGAAAGATACTCACACTAAAAGTAAGACACCTCATAAAAATACTTAGTTTTATTTTTTAATTTATGTTAATAACAAGGCGAATTCAGTTTTCAGGTGGCGTTGAAAGCACAGCTGTGCTACTTTTTTTTCTTAATTAGAGAGAGAAATGTCCATAGTTCCTTGTGATTTTGACATATGGATCAACAAAAGCAACAAAAAAAATACATTGTTGTGTTTTTGGTGTTGGTTCTTGTTGTAGTATCGACACCACCGTTTACATCAATTCGCCTTGGTTAATAATAAAAAATTATCAGTACGTTTTCATCAATTAAAAAAATTGTTTAAAAAGTATTTTAATTTAATTAATGTAATAATTGAATCAATTAGCTTGTTTGTTGAAAGAAAATTAAAAATATAATTGTGATTAAACTAACATTTTAGTTGTTTTGAAATAAATTTTTAATTAAAATATTAAAATAATAACAAAAAATCTTAATTGATTTTTTCGTTTAACCGTAGGAACAGAATTGCACCATATTAACGTGGTAGGTACGTCGAATTAAAACGTATGACAGTTTATACAAAGGCACACAACAGCTGGCGTATACGTAAAAATATATATGAAATTATTTTTGTGTTTCCAAATTAAATATTTGATAACAAAATGAAAGATAGAAAAGAAACAATAATTTAAAAAAATTCGAAATTTTGTAATATAATTATCAAAAGGAAACAAAATACGAAATCTGAAGAGATTGAGTGGTTACAATTGAAACATGTAAGGGTAACCTGTCCGTGAAAGCCTGGGTTGGAGGCCAGCGGCAGTCAAGAAAAAAAAAAATTATCAATAAATTTTAATTAATTTCATGTTGTAAAAAAAATTCCTTTATTCATAAAAATAATTTAATGAAAATTAAATTTGATTAACTTTAGCCTAATTAAAAATATCAAAACTTGGATTACAAACAAAATAAGTTTACGACGCAATTGTGGGTAAGTGAAGCGTGTTTCTAAAAATCTACGGCGTTACGTCATACGTTCATACGACGTACGACTTGTAGAATTGTGGTTGAAAATTGTCAAAACCTGAATTATATTTTATTAAATCAATTAACACATTGTTTTTAACTGCAAAGTTATTTGATAATTTTTTTAATTAAAATTAAAAAGAAAATTTAATTAGGCTCGAGTTCATCAAATTTAATTTTAATTAAATTATTTTCACTGAGGTCTAAACTGAGTCTTAACTTTAGACTAATGAAATATTTGACGAAAATATTTAATGGTTAAATTTGACGTGGCATAACCGTAACCATACAACAACCTTGTGGGCAACACTATATTTGATTACAGGTGACTTGCCACGACGCCACAACCATGTATATACGAATTCGATTTTGGCATTTTGCCATAATCATAAACATCATTTTCGGCTACAACATTATGGTACGGCACAGCACGCCACATCTTATTTAACTTTAAAGCTTTTATTTTGAGTTCCAAACATAACAACATAAGACCTTTAATATGTGCCCAACTGAAAGTGTAAGTAGCTTTACCTTTATTTTATCTTATATTATTACTTGTTATTATAAGCGTTTTCGAATGATTAATTTCTTCTTAAAATTTTTGGGCTTTTCGTCCAAAATTTTTTTACCCACCTGAAAGTTAAACAATTAACGGTCATTGCACTTTAAATAAATGGCATTTGAAGTATTTAAATTTCACATAGACAGACAGACAGCCAGACAGATACACAGACCTATAGACTCCGACCAGCTGATAGATGATGATTTTTTATTAACTTTAATTATCATCATTGTATCTCCTCACAGCTTGAATTTTTACTATTAATATTCATATTTAATAATTTGTATACCCTCCACTACTCGTGGTGAATGGGGGTATACAAAGTTTGTCATTTCGTGTGAAACTTTTTTAACCTTCATCTAAGACTGCCATCAAGTACATATATTCTGGTACCTTGATATTGATGTCCAATTGTTTTTAGTTATGCTAAAGAGTTCGGAATAGCAATTCAGAAAATCGGTTCGGTAGCATAAGAGTTATGAACCAAACGTAGAACAACCTTAAAAAATTAATAATCTTGTTACATAAACTAGCATAAATAGTGGCAGAATTCACAAATTGTTATGAGATTTTGAACAAACTCGCTCCATATGACTAGAAATCATAACACAAAACTTCTTCATCCTCTCTCGGAAAACACTTTTTTACGCGTAAGTCCGTACCAAATAATGATATTGTAATTAAATTTGTTTCGCCGTAGTTTCATATGACTAGAAATCACATTGTCAAAGTTCCTGAAGATTGGTCCATAATTAGTTCTCATATAAAGCCGACCCCTGAAAAATTCTAACTGTCGGTGGAGGGTATCAAAGAGTCGGCAAAGTCAAATATATTACTCCAACTTGTTTTTTTTATAATTTTTTGTTTAGCGTTTTTAAAAATTGTTTTTTTCGGCTTTTGGTCTTCTTCTTTGAAATTACCATTTTGAAAATGCTCAAGTAATATTTCCGTTTTAGTTTTTTGTTTTTTTTTTTTGGTTTGGTTTTTTTTTAAATAAAAATTATTTTTTTTTAAATTTTATTTGGACTTAAGAGATTAGTTCCGTTCTGTTAATATATTACATAACAATGAAAAGATTATTCAATTAATAAGAAATATTAATTTGTTGAAAACAAAATCAGAGGCTTTTAAGAAAGGGAGTGGGCAATAATAACTTTTACATAATCTATCTTTGTATCGTTAGCTAAAATGCAAAAAGGCGTTACTAACAAAAAATTCAAAATCGAGTTTTTGATTGATTATTATGAATGCTATTAAACTACATGTCATTTTACACTTCTTCACAAAATACAAAGGGACGTAACTGCAAGTGTGTATGATTGAAAAATACAAAACGACGTAATGACACATTTTTTTTCTAACAAAATGTAATGAAATGGTTTTAATTGAAAATCTATGCATGTTTGTCTGACATGTTTCTAGTTTTCATTTTACAAAGATTTTTGCTTCTCCTGTAAATTTATATTTTTGTTAGTTACGCCTATTTGCATTTTAGCTAACGATATATTAAAGAGTTGCGTGAGTGACTGACTGACTAACTCATTTATAATCGCCCAGCCAAAACCGCTGACCCTAGAAACTTGAAATTTGGACTAGCGGTTGGTCAATCCCCAAATCGATCCACTAAGACGGGATTTTTCGAAATTCGAATGTTAAGGGGATAAAAAAAGGTAAAAACGGGAAAACTCGGTAACCTTATATGTATCTCCAAAACTAAAATAAATGTAATACTTATCATTGTTCTTTAGAAAAATAAGCGGACAGGTGTTCGATACTTTTTTGAAATTCGGCCCTATTAGGGAGTAAACGGATAAAATCTGAATTTTAGTACTTTTTTGCCACCTCATCCATCTTTTGAACCAATAAACATAGAAACAAAGTAAATACTAGGGGTTTTTCCCGGGAATTCCATTATTCTATTTCCCGTTTTCCCGGGATTTTTCTTGCGGGATCCCGGGAAATAAAAATTCATCATAATTTCAGAAAATAGCTATTTATACTTTGAAATTTAGGTTTCTATTCTCTAAAAACTAGCAGCTGTGTATGGGTTCTGGATTAGATCAATTACAAGAAGTAAGTACAGGTATTTAAATCAATGTCTCCTGATGCAATAAATCTACTCAAAGCAGAATGGGCAGTGCAACAGTTGATAATTATTACATTTTGTGAAGTGAAGAGTTAATAAAGTACATTAATTCAAAATAAGATGCAGGCAGTAAAGTTTCGTTGTCCATGAACAAGTCTTTAAAATAGGAGATACCTAAACATATCGCTCCTTTATTGCAACATAGTCATATCTACAAAAACAAACGATCTTGGCAAAATGCGATTAAAGTTTTCAAAATGTACCGATTTAAAGATATATTTTGCTATAACTTCGGTTCAGTTTGAGATATAATACGAGAAGGTATGAAGAAAAACTTTGCTAAAGCTACTTAAAATTGTGAGATATGACTATGATGCAATGAAGGAGCGATATTTTTATTAGGTGATAAACACAAATTTCAATTTGTGTTGGTTTATATACCCGTGAAGTGCGGGAAACCCGAAATAAAATAACTTTTTTGAAAATTCGTGTAAGATACTACAACTTGAAAAAGACATTGTCCTAAATATTACAAATGGACCTATTGAAATTAATAGGTTTGTAAGAAGCAGTCCGGTTGATGCTATTTTTGCATCAACATTTGACTGATATAGACGTTGTTTATAAAAAAGTAAAAATTGCATCTGATTGTGAATCCGAAGCATGCTACAACGGTGCACTTTTAACTATTTGTCCAACCTCGGTAAAAAATGAACGAAATTTTTCGGAAACATGATAATTAGTAAATAAAATCAGGAATATACTTTTTGCCGACTTACAAAGCGCTTTGAGTGTGCCAGAAAGTTATTTCCTTAGCCGTTAAAAAATGTTATATATTTGACCGTGGCAGTCGTCGATGGCTGCGAGTGTAAAACGGCAAATCTATCTGAGGAGATCGAGTGGCTGCGATCGTTATATATTTCTTTAAAATATTTTATCTATTTTATTAATTAACTTTTTTATTTCATATCTTGAGTACCTCAATTTTTATTTTGTTTTTATTATTGTTTTATGAATTATCCAGAGAATAAAGTCGTGAGGTAATAATAATTCAAGTTCCTATTTCAATCTTCAATTTATTTTTTTAGTATTGAACCATTTCATTTACTTTCTTTGTAAACAAGTTCCCTTACGTTTTTTATAAAAGTTTTTTTTCATTAATTAATACCAAAATTTACTTTGTATTATTTATATGGAGCGGGATCCCGGGATCCCGGGAAATTTAAAAAAAATTCCCGCTTTTCCGGGAATCGAAAAAGTCCGGAAAAAAAACTCTAGTAAATACCAATTTCGAAACTTATCTTTTTCGAAATTCGAACATTTAAGGGGTAAAAATCGTAACTATTTTTGGTACTTTTTTTAAGCAAAACATTTTCCATTCATTGACATATTCGTACTAAATTATGGGCTGCCACTACAATACTGAAATTTTTGATACTTTAATGGGGGAAAAATATAGTACCCAAAAAAAGAAATACGGGAAATTTTATATTTTTCTTTAACTTTTTGGTTCTACTAAAGTAGCGGGCTTAATGCTAGAATTTAAACAAGTTTAAACCTAGAAAAATAAAGTTTGGCATAAACATATGTCCCCGAAGAAAAAGAAGACGCTAACGAAGTAGCGGCTATATGCTAGTAGTTAATAAAATTTAATAAAAATAAATTGCAACCAAAAACATTGAAAAAACTAAATTGCCTATAAAATTAAAATTTGTAAAATTCTTTTGAACAAATTAAAACTTCTTGAATATTGAAAAACAATCATAGTAATCGGTACAATCACTTTAAGTTGATGTAAGTCTGGGTTTATACTATGAAAGTATTCTTTCAGAAAATCGAAGTTTGTTTGTGAGAGGGGAGAGAATAATAGCATATCGTCGGTCTAATGTAGAAAGGGCCTAACTCGATTTTTTTTTTTGTAAATCAGTTTTTTAGTGATTCCAATACATTTCTCACAAATAAATATCGTCACAAGAATTTAATGCAATAGCATCAAAAGTATCAGTTTTACAAGCAATTGAAGAATCCATTTTACATTATGATAAATACAGTTTTTATTATGTTTTTGCCTTCTCCTAAAAAGTTGCAATTATGTGAGTTAGGACCTTTCTACATGAGACCTACGATATTCTCTTGTCTTCTCATCTATTAACTCAGACTTTCAGCAAACAAATTTTCATAGTTACAAACCAGACTAATGGCCAATTTCACCAATTTCAGTTATAATAAACCGGCAGTTATAACTGTCATTACATACTGTTAACTGGAAGTTAAAGTAATAGTTAGTTTTAACTGAACCTGGTGAAATTAACCGAAAGTAATTAATTCAAAACAAATACTTACGCCAGAAAAATTTTTAATAAATAAAACGGTTTAAGATTCCTTTACTTAAGCCAGGAAAGATTAAAATCGTTGTAATGCTATGGCCAGGGCTGTGGAGTCGTTAAGAAATAGTTATAACTCCGACTCCGACTCCTTTTGCTAAAATTTTTTAAGTACGTCTCCGACTCCGACTCCAACTCCGACTCCGACTCCTACTCTAACCTAGAATTATTTAAGAGACTAGTTTTTATTTGACTTTAAACTCTTTTTTAATTTAGTACCTGTTAAATGATTAAATATAGCAAGAAAATGATTCTGTAAAAATTTCAAATCGATATTTTACTTCTAACGTGCCGCGCATTGAGCTTTAACCTACTAGTTACTAACATATGAGTAGGAACGCTGGAAAATATCTTATTTGGATTTTGGAAAAAATGTAAAAAACATATACCGCCCGATTCAATAGACCAAATGAGTTGAACTTTTTTAATTCTAAAGTGTTATGACATTCTTGACTTATAACTCAACAGTTGAGAAATTTAAACCAACTGAAATATAGAAAAATAATGGATTTAATTTTAGAACGAACGAGTTTTGTTACGAACTTTCGAAAGAAACGAGTTTTGCTTCAATCCGTATTGGATCATTGAACTTTAGTATATTTTAAAGGTTATATTAATTTATTAAAATTATGCAAACATTGCTAAAAAATGTAAAAATAGTTCTGTAGGGGAGAGATAAACTACACCAATTCACATCTTTTTCAAAAAACGTTTTTTATACTGTTGGAACTTATAGATGTGTGAATTTCCATAAGTCCTATCTAATTTAGCTTTCGAGATAGAAAAGTTGAAAACAACACCAAGTCCAATTGGCTTAGACGTTAAAGGCATCAAGAACTCGCCATTGCATTTTTCCGTTCCTCCTTAATATTATTATTGTCCAAGACCGAAATTTGAAATTGCAAGTCTTTATTATCTCTCTAATTTTCCCTAAAGTGAGTAGATAAAAGTATTCTCAAATCATTTTTCGGGTTAACCCCCACATTGATGGGAATTATATCTGGAACAATGTCATGTATTTTTCCGAGTTCCTTTTCCTTTTATTCTATTATAATTCACCTTGAAGGTTGGAACTTAAAATGTAGTTCACTTAATGCTTTCACCACAGGAGCTACAGCTGATTTCAAGTCATATTCATGAACATGGCTAAAAAAATATTTGTTAATATACGATAAATAAAAAACAAAATCTTTACAAATTTAATTTTTAAATTCCTTAATTCGGCTCTATTTCATTAACGATATCTTGGCGAAATTCAAATAGTGAACCCGCTGGTTTTTGTTACAGAAATTTGAGGTCACATTAAAACATAGAAAAGGACATGCTTCGATACAATCTATATAACTATTCTTATAAATTGTCAAAATAAGATGTTATCTCAATTTTTTAATTTTTGATATGAAAAGTATACTGGTCCTTATTTTCTGACTTCACAATTTCAAAAAGCAGACCCTCTTATGTCCAATTCCACTAATTTATTTAAATATCAATTTATGTTTAAAATTTGTTTTTTTATGTCAAATTAAAATAAAATTATAAGAAAAATTATATTTAAATATGAATTGATATTTAAAAAGAATTGGAGAATTGGTCATTAAAATTTTTTATTTTGAAAAATATTGGAAAAATTTTAATGCAAAAAAGTCGGAGTCGGAGTCGCTAGTTTTTGTGGGTACTTCGACTCCGACTCCGACTCTGGTACAAAAACCTCAACTCCGACTCTTCAACTCCGAGTCCACAGCCCTGGCTATGGCAGCAAACTAATTAAGATCTTGCGCCACTATTAATATTCACAGCTTTGAAGTTTGGAGGACATTACAATTGAAAAACATTTTTCTAAACAATTTAACGTTAGAAAATTTTAAAAAGTGGCTCGAAAAGTCGTTTTATAAACGTCAACTTTTTAAGTAATTTTTATTTATAAAAAAACGGTCGAACATCAATTCAAAATTGCTTAACATGTTGCCTGCCATGTGACCCTCCGCACACTGGTTCATATTTTGAGAAGGCGGCCAAAATTATTTTTTTTTTTGTTCTCCGATTTTAAAATTTTTTTATTCATGTGAAAGTAAATACTAGTGAACCTCGGGAGCCAAAAAATTAAAACCCTATTTCAACTATTTCATTGAGAACAGGGTGGTCCGAAATGGACTTTCTCAATATTTGGTTATAGTTTTGAATTTCTGAGTCAATTTTTGAAGTTGAAATGCTCATAACTTTTTTGTTTTTTAAGATTTTTTGACAGAATAAGTTTTGTGTATTAGTTTATTTTATTAGCTATACGTGGTTTAAAGCATTAAACTCTGCGACCTCTAGAACTTTTTAATTTTTTTTTTTTTTTTTATGTCAAAATTTCCCGGAAATTTCCTACTTTATAGAGCATAAGTCCTGAGCGTCAAAATGCGTCAAAAAAAAACCTATACTCTCTTGTAGTCCAGAATCTAACCTACATTTCTATACCCCATTGTACGCACGTCTGGATACGACCTTGCGAACTACAGCAATTTCTGTGACCCAAGGTAAGATATTCGGTTCAAAAAATAAGTCCTGCAAGGAAACATTACTGAAATTAAAGAAGGTGAATCTTAAAGAATTTTCGACAAATAAAGCAGTTCAGGCCACATAAATTATCTAGCACGTCAGGTTATCAATTAATTTGGAGATGGTAAAGGTATTGCCATTGTTATGAACTTATTGTGGGTGAACGGATGCTGCAAAACGAATAGGCGACATAAATAGACTAACACGTTAGATTTCTGAGTAAGTTAAAAGGTTAAACATAAGTAAATAGCCGCAACATAAACTACATAGTTTAATTACCTGAAAATTGCAAATTAATTTAAAAAAATGGAAGAACAGGTAAATGGTAAAAAAACTAGCACGCAGTTATATTTTACGTGAAAATTACCTATATGTTACCTGTTAATTTATTGCCGGTATGGTATCCTTTTAAAAATTGTGAAAACAGGGGTTTTTTATGTTTCAAAGAAATGCTAATAAAAGATTAAATTTGTATTTAAAAAAGGGTTTTTATGTTTTAAAGAAGCAGTAACAAAAGATCATTTAAAAAAACTTCTATCAAGAGTATAAAAGTGCATGCATTCATAATTTTACCTTCATTATTGTTTAAACAATGGCTAAGTTCAGTTATAAAGTTCTCGCAGATATATATTTTCAACAGAAAGATGAAAAAGATTTTGTGTTACACATAATGAATAATCCATTCTTTCATAAGATTCATAAGATAAAAATTAAAAATTTTTTATTAACATTAAGAAAACGGTACCTTAAATGTTCTAGAAACAAGAAAACGTTTTACTTACGCAACGAAAAATGGCTAACAAATGATCTGATTTTTAAGAAGCTGTCAATAACTGCTAAGGAAACTGGAAAAGTGGGTCGGCCCGCAAAACAAATTGACAATTGCAGTGAAAGATCACGAAGACGCAAGCTAGCAAATATCAATAAAGAAATTTCTCATAGTATGATAAAGGATTCATTTCTGCATCAAATTCAACCAACGCAAAATAAGAAAACAAAAATTGCAATAATTGAAAAAAGAGTGGAAGCGAGCCCTAAACGCACAAAGAGGATTTTAAAAAGTATGCCTACACCAACTGAAGAAATGAAATTTACTCCAGAAGAAGCATTTGCACTATTTTTGGATTTAAAACGGACAAAAAATCAGTATACAGAACAGCGAAAGCGAACCAATAAAATAAAATAAAATACACATACATCTCAAACCAAAAGTAAAAGTTGAATTACCTAAAATGTTATCGATAGCCAAGAATGCTATTTGGGCATTTTTCAAAATATTCCTTTTCAGTTTTATCCTTATAACAACTCGTCTTTCCAAAAAAAAGCCAACCTTTGGCCCCTGTGAATATTGGGACTAAAAAATTTACAGGGGCCAAATATTGGCATTTTCTGACAGGATCTAAGTTCGACAATAAAAAATAAGTATCACTTGTAAAATACAAGAGAAATAATGATAAATTATAAAAAAATCATATATGAAATATTCAACTTTTACACCGAAACTCAACAAAAAAATGAAAATGCATTTTGAACTCCAATAGGAGTCCAGGGGCCAAATATTGGCATTTTCTGACAGGATCTAAGTTCGACAATAAAAAATAAGTATCAGTTGTAAAATACAAGAGAAATAATGATAAATTATAAAAAAATCATATATGAAATATTCAACTTTTACACCGAAACTCAACAAAAAAATGAAAATGCATTTTGAACTCCCCATAACTTTTGCTTCTATCAGTCGAATTTTACGTTTTATAGCGCAAATTAAAGCCTAACATCGCACCTATCGAGCAAAAAAAATCGCATAAAAAAATACCGATCCAGTCAAAAGTTATGGAATTTTGGCCGCCTTCTCGTAAAATTTCCCACTGTGCTCCGGTGGGCTACATTTTTTTTAATATGAGGCCATGTGTACGTACCAACGGTGGGGCACAGGTATAATTTATTTGTTCGTCATATAATTTTCGGCCTGGTGATGACAGATAAAAGCTTTCTGCAGTGTAAAAATGTATTCTTTTTACTGTATAAATTTCTTTAGGGCTCCGCTCATACAAGTCGATTTTTTTTTTTTAATTTTATTTAACTATTTATTTTGTTTTTAACAACAGGCAAACAAATATATGTTTTGTTAAATTTTTTTTAATATACCCAGTAAAAACTTCACCTACACAATAATGTGTTGAGTAATCAGAAAAACATTAGAGCACTACTTACAATTCTACTGAAAGAACCAATGAATTTTACATGGGATGTCCCAAAATGAACGCATTCAAAAGTAAGTCATTATTTTTTTTTCTTACATACATCCAGAAAGAAGTAGTTGTAGAAGTTGGTGTAGATGTAGTTATAAAAGAAAGCTACTAAATAATGAGTTAAAGAAGCTATTCACTTTGAAAAAGTAAGCGAAGTTTTTATTGGGTAATAATAAAAGCATTTATTAACAAGAAAAAAAAACAAAATAAATATATAAATGCCATACACGCACATATAAAAAATCAATTTCTAAATTAGCAATGTGTGACAAATTGAAATTTTTTTCTTTTTAGCAGAAACACCTCTTTATATCATTTAATCTAGATACAAAACATAGTCAAACTTCAAATTTCGTATTTGATTTACATTTCCTCATCTTTGTCATTTTTCAAGAGTTTACAAATTTTCAAAAATATTTTTTTTTTTAAAAATTTTTAAATATAAATATCTAACCAAAGTTATTTACGGGAATACAAAATTTATCATTAATACGATTTCCGTATGACGTGCTAAATTCCCAATTTTTCATATTTGATAAATACACTGAAATTTACTGTTGAGGGAAAGCTAGCTTCTATGCGCATTTCACTGGTTGCTTAGGCCAGCTCATCAGGAAACCTTTTCCTAAGATTCAGAAAAGCTAAAAATATTATATGAATAAAACCCTAAAGCGAATAAGAATTTTAAACTCTCAAAGTCTTACTTGTAAGTAACAATATCAAAGCTTAAACAAAACACCAACAATAAACAGTGAGTTTATCTTTTCTTACATCCTCCTACAATTGGTTGGGTTCTTTCCGACTCGAATTGTAGTTGTAAGTGGGTAAAAAGAAAAAACAATATTAAAAAACAAATTGTTTCATTCTATTGTCTTCGTAAGAAAACAACAAAAAAAAAACCAATTTGCCAATTCAGTTTTCTGCACGGGCACATGCGAGTATATTATCAAAGTTATTTACGGGAATACAAAATTTATCATTAATACGATTTCCGTATGACGTGCTAAATTCCCAATTTTCCATATTTGATAAATACACTGAAATTTACTGTTTACTAACTCTGTGGTATTTTGACAAAACATCTCAAGTCGAGATAAGATAGCAAAAAAGTTTTTAAGAAAAAACTCGGTGAAAAAATCATTTCTGTCAAATAAGAATATAAACCAAAATTAAAGAACACTTTCGTTTATAATACAAAATTTAAAAAACGTAAGCCACAATTTTTTTTTTTAATGAAAATTCAAATTATTTTTAGCAAGCTTGGTTCCAAATAAAAGGGCAGGTTTTTTAAAACTTTAAAAATATATTTTCTTCAGTTCCCCTTAACTAAAATATAAAAAAAGATTTCCTTTTTAAAAATATATCCTTCCTTATCCTTAAAAGTTTTCATTACAAATTTTTTTAAAAAATGAAGATATGATTGTTTTTTAACAAACTAATTTTTATGAAAAATTTCATTCACTAAATATTCGCTTTTAATATTCGCATACATTTTAGCGAGTGTAAGTGCGAATGCAAATAGCAAAAATAAGAGAATAGTTCGCAAATGCGAACTCGAATATTACCCCCTAATTATATATTAAGGACCCCACGAATATTTGGGAAATTGTTGAAGATTGCCAGGCTGTTAGGACTCATAGTATAGGGTTTCTGTTAAAAATACTAGATTTTTAATTAAATGCTATTGTATATGAAAAGTTTTAATTTTTAAATGAAAGTAAGACGAATATTTACGTATTTTTAGGCAATGAAAAATCAGATAATATTTTGAAAATTCCCTACATATGCCTTAAAATTAAATATCTGTCCTTTTGTCCCTGCGCTTAAAATTTACCGAAAAGATCCCTCCAAAAAGGGAAAAAACTTCCTACTGTTGCTATCACTGCACTCCTGGCATGAGCAGGTTCATAGAGTGCCATGTGAACCATCGGTGGACACAGTCTTAAAACACTTGTTGTCACATCAAAACGACGACTACATCACTCGACGTTAATTTGGTATTTTATAAGAATGTTGTGTCGACGTCGACTAGTTATCGAAAATTTGACAAAAAAAAATCCCATCTCCAATTATTTTTTTATTATTTTTGTTCTTCATCATTATAGCTCACTTTTTATGCTATTTATGCTACTTTCCGACATATTTTTTTAACCGATTTAGCTTTTTCAAATAAAGTGTAGAGTTTGTTTCCAATTTTAAATTTTTTCGCGCATTTTTGCCATGTTTTCGATAAAAGATATTTTTACTGTAAGTTTTCTGCTTCTTTACAGCTTTAACGATAATAATTAATAGTAGACTTTGCTATCATGCCGCTGTAAGCATTTTTTTTTGCGAATTTCCTTTAATTTTGCAATTTTCAACAAATTTTTGCCATTCCTAATAGTTTAAGGGACTTTTAATCAATTTTATGGCTAGTTTGAAATATTAACAATGTTGGCGAATTTTCGCTGTCTTTGCAAACTTTTCCGAATTTTCGCAATTTTGCCTTTTTGAGGCGTTCGTCTAAAATTAAAAATTTTCGCAAATTTTCACTATTTTAGCAAACTTTTGCGAATTTTCGCGTTAAATTTACTAATAAAATTTGTGCCCATAACTTCTTTCAAATTTGCTTTTTTTATTTTAAACGCAGTCAATAAATATGTTTACATTTCATTTTAAATTTCTTTAACTTTCATTTGAGTCGTCGCAAAATTTCTTGTCGACTAAAACAGGGGGTAGAATTGCTACTCGACGTCGACTTAAAAGCGCCTTGGAAAATATCAATTGACTGTCAATAGTAAACGATTATTGTCAATAACGACTCAGAAAATTCCATTACTGTTCAGGTGCCGTCGACTTGTGTCGACGTCGACTTTCATAATAGGGGTGATTATATTGGATACCGCTACTAATTAAGTGAGAAATTAAAAATTATGGTTATAAAATTTATGTAAGTCACTGAAGAACGCATACATTTTATTACACATCATTCAACATTTTGCATGCATACATATTTTTAAACTAACATACATACTTGTTTCCATGGTTATGACTAGCATTGATATGTGTGTGCATAAGTTTGTGTATGAACATTCCCGGTGGCGTTTATGAGCGACATTGTCATTATGACATTTTGATCGATGAATAATCGCACCACAGTCAGTAACAAGTTGATATTTAGGGAGTTATGCATGACAACGGCTTTGCAATGTCACTATTCCCTTAAAAGGAAAAACTAAGCGACATTGTCTGTTATGAATAGATCACGAAGTGATCGCTGCAGGACTTTGTCTGCTACATGTCTCCGTCAGTGAATAAATCAGAAATAACGGACCGTTTCTTTTTTCTGTTTGTTCTGTTCCATTTATTACTTGAGTTTATTCTGTGTTTTCCTTGTCACTCTACCTGAAAAATTCACTAATGAAAGTTGATGATATTGTCTGTTAGGACTCACAAACAAATGGACGCCTAAAAGACAAAATCAACATTGGTCATCTATGACAGTTTGGACAAATACTTTAAAAATTCATATATGACACCAAAGTAAAATCAACACTTGTCATCGATGATTTAATATTGTCAGCGTTTGTCACGCTGAATCACTATGACGTTCGCCACAGGGTTACTTTAACAACCCTTTCCCACACGTTTTGCCTTCCCTTCTTTTCATAACAAATACTTCGCACAAGCAAACAATAATTTTTTTTATACGAGTTGCTCGACTTTAACTCGTTTGTGCTCGTTTTTTGCTCGAATAAAATTTGTACTTACGAGTTTAAAAATAAAACTCGCGAGCACAAATTTTAAAACGAGAGAATTGACTCGAATTATACTCGCGAGTCGAATTTTTTCCTACCCTGTTATAAATATTAAAAAAAAAAAATCTAAAAATTAAAAAAAAATTTTTTGGTTAAAAATAACCATTAAATCAACCAAAAAAGGTTTTTGGTTGAAGATAACCATTATCAAACAAAATTGATTTTTTTTGGTTATCAGGTATGAAAAAATTCCAAAAATTTTAAAGGTTTATTCCAGCGTTTAAAAAACTGCAGTCAAAGTAGAAAAACTACCATTTCTTCCACTTCTTCAGTTGTCAATGACAAAAAAAAAAAAAAAATTTTTGCTTTTATTTCTGATTCATTAAATATAAACAGTCGCTGTCAAACCAACTCAAAAAGCGAAAAGTTGTAAAAAAATTTTTGTTTTTTGTTCGAAAGTTTTTGGTTTTGACTGCAGTTGTTTCAACCCTGGTTTATTAACATTTAAATATAAGACAGTTATGTGTATGTTGGATTTAAAATACTGATATTGAAAGCCTGACAACAAGGAAACCTGGGTGAAAGTGTCTCCAAGTCACCAGTTTTGTAGACTATTTTGGTGACATTGTCAACGAAGTCTCTACACTACACTACATTTGCCACTATATTTAGCTTTAATACGAAAAAATGTTATCAATAACAACTGAGAAGTACAATTCCTATAAAAGTTGAAGAAATAATAAAAACAGATTAGTTTGATTTCGTATTTGTACCAAAAGTGCAGACTACATTCTCTGATTCCAATGTTACATATGTTCCCAAAGGAACTACCAAGTCAGTAGTACCAACGTCAGAAGTAGATTTCCAATGACACGCACATGTTAAATGTCTATAGTAAATAACATTGTTTGGGGTATAATTAGTCACTAGAACTGGTGACTGTGTCAAAAGTGAATCAGTACAAATTCACTAGTGACATTTCCTGCAGGGCAGATACATACATACATATGTATAGGAACATAATTTAAAAAAATTCATTTACATATGTAAATTTTTAACCTAAAAAAAAGTTCATTAAGTAATGTTTCAGGACCTTAGGGCATACTCAGGTTCTAGGATTATAACCATTACGTAAATGTATCAGTACTAATTGTTAAATCTGCTTTTTTTTATCGTTTATCTTATAATTGTTACGTCCCTGCTTTTTGTTTATATTTTTGATGCTTTTCAATCACTTTTAGCAAAAAATATTTTATTCTAATATTTAGAATAATTATTCTTAGTTCTTGTTTTTCTCTTGCAAATAGGTCCTGTTAAACTTGCTTTTTGTCGCTAACGATATAATTGCATATAGGGTTCGATATATTTAACTGATTTTTTACTCTCGATTTAGAAACGAAAATTTAAGGTCTGTGGCGGATTCTGTTATCGAAATAAATGCTTCTGTTATGGCGCACCCAGAAGTGTTATTTGATTATAGAGACCCCATTTAGAAGCTAGCACTACGATTCTGTGCTAGAGATTTCACCGAAACGATTGTGTGGGACAAGTGTCAGAAAAAAGCACCGCCGGTTCTTCGACATATTTCTAAGGAGGACCTTTTAGTCATGGCTAAAGATAAGAGATCGGAAATGGTTTGGAAAGATGTGTTAAACTGGTAACAGATGCCATCATATGTGCAAACTGTCGCTTCTTCTAGACATGGCTTTATCAAAACTAGGTTATAATCTCGAGCAGAAATGCAAAATTTTAGATGCAAAAACAAGTTTAGATTTTAAGTTTTGTTTTTTTTTTTGTCAAAATATAAAATTAGCAAAACTTCAAAGATGGCACGTTCTTTCAGTTTTATTAACTTTTTTGTTTTCACTATAAAATTCTGCAAATTTTTATAGTGACAAGAACCATGCATTTAATTAATAGATTTTTTTTAATTCTTCTAAATACAAACTAGTAATATTTTTTAAGATCATATTTTACGATCTGACTCTTAAATAAATTGGATACTAAAAATCAAAAAAATTCTATCAAAAATAATAAATTTGCATTCACTTTATTAATTTTTTATACCCTCCACCGCCACTAGTGGTGAATGAGGGTATACTAAAGCTATGGTCACACTTGTCAAATATTTGACGGAAAAAAACGGGACCAGCAAGCAAACTAAATAATTTTTTTCTTTAATTGCAATATTTATTTTGATTATAATACCATATCTTACAAAAAACAGTTTTTTGCTATGTCGAGTAGTATAATTAGTTTATTTTGTGAAATTAAGACCATGTTAAATCGCACTCACTATCAACAAAAATAGTGGTTACGCTTATTTGGTCAAATATTTAATAAGTGTGACCGTAGCTTAAGTTTGTCGTTCCGTGTTAAACTTTTTCATTATACATCTACCACCCCATAAAATATATATATTCTGGATCCTTGAGTAGTTCTAAGTCGATTTGGCCATGTCCGTCTGTCTGTCCGTTTGTTTAAAACACGTTCGCTTTAAAAAACTTAAAAGAAAAGAACAAAATTGTTATCAAATTGCTTGTAGTTATCCTAAGCAGTTTGGGATTGAAATCCAGTAAAATTTGTACAGTAAGATCAAAATGTGGAACCACCTCCCTAAAAAATTAATAATTTTGTTACAAAAACTAACATAAATGGTGGAATAATGCACGGAATGATAAAAGATTTTATAAAAAATTGTGTTATTCGACTGGAAATGACACTGTTTTATTTCGTGAAGATCAGTCCATAATTAACCCTAGGCCCCATATAAACCCTACTCCCGGAAAACAGTTTAGTACGCCTACAACCGCAATAAGCAATGCTATCAGAATAAAATTTAATACTTAACAGTTTTATAGGACTAATAAATTCCGTGATGATCGGTCCATAACACTGGCTTACAGCCAAAAAATACCAAGAACGCCACATGCCTAGATAAGTTAATTGGGACCTCTTGAACACGAAAAACGCTGTAATTGTTTTTTCTAAGTACCGTTTTTTAGATAACGGTACTTTTGTGTTTTTCGGTGTATGGTCCCACTTAAACCCTTGTGGAGACCAACCGAAAAGTCCGATCGAAATAAATAGCATATCGTTGGAAAGGTAATTGAATGCATTTTCAGTCGATTTCTATCTGATAAGAAGTGGTTGAGTTATGGCACCTCAAATGCACCTTCAAACTACGTTTTTTTCAAAATTTTTCATTGTTATTTCGTTTCTTTTCTACGTTATAGTAAAGATCTGGAATAATTTATTTCTTTACCAAATAGTTTATTTAATTACCAACATTTTAAGCGTAATTTGAGTTTTTAGTAAGGATTTTGTGGAACGACAATATTTTCATCTTCATTGCTCACACACTATAATCGGCGTTTTTTCGTGTTCAGGAGGTCCCAATTAACTTGTCTAGGCATGTGGCGTTCTTGGTATTTTTCCAAATTAAAAATTTGTAAAGCAGTGTAATTTACTGTAGGCCCCACAAAAAGTCCACTTTGGCAAATAAATTAAATACGCCTTAAACCGTAGCAGTTATATTTATTGTGGTAAAATTTCTTCCAGAAAACTGTTATGCAATTTTGTGATATACAGTCCATAATTTACCTTAGATACCATATTTAGCAGCCTTCTGAAATTCACTGTAAAAGCTAAAACTTATTTCACCGCTGTATTGAAATTTATGTTATTTAATACAAAAAATCACTCTGTAGAAATTCCCCTCCTGAAAATAATTTATGTTCGGCTTAAACTGTTACAAATCATGATAAAAGGTGGTTAAAGGCCGATGTTGAATGTGAACCACACCTAAACGTCAAGTTGTTTTCTGCATTTCATTTAACATTTTTCTCAATTTCTGACTAACTCAATTTGAACCATGTAAAGATACACAATACACGAGCAATGCGTTAAACTTATTCAGGCTTATTATGAAAACGGGCGTTCAAATCAAAATGCATATCGTGCGCTTCGTGATTTTTTTAGGTCAATTTAATCGTCCAAATGTGCGTACAATCAGAAAAATCTGGCAAAAATTTAAGCAAACCGGGTCTGTAGGAGATGCAAAAATACCAGTGCGTGCACGTACAGCTCGTACGGCAGAAAATGCTGCTGTTCGCCTTATTGCGGCTGGAGAGCCGTCGACCTCAACTCGTCTCCGTGACAAACAATTGCACCTCTCACGCTCGTCGTTGATGAACATTATGCATAAAGACTTGCATTTAAAAGCTTACAAGGTGCAATTGACTCAAGAATTAAAGCCTCTTGACCATTCCAAACGTCGTCAATGGTCATAATGGTGGCAAGAAATGGCAACAGTGGCTGATCAATTTTCGAAGAAAATCATCTCCAGTGATGAGGCACATTTGCACCTCATTGGATTCGTCAATAAGCAGAATTGCCGCTTTTAGGCGAATGATAATCCAAAAGTGAGTGTCGAAAAGCCAATGCACCCACAAAGAGTGACTGTTTGGTGCGGTTTATGGGCTGGCGGCATCATCGGGCCGTTTTTTTTCGTTATCATCGTGAGATTAACGAACTTTTTATGGCCCGAATTGCAAGATATGGATGTTGTCGATATGTGATTTCAACAAGACGGTGCCACTTGCCACACAGCTAACGAAATAATGGCTCTTTTGCGCGACAAATTCAATGGCCCTGTTTTCTCACGTGGTGGCGATGTCAATTGGTCGCCAAGATCATGTGATCTGACACCGTTGGACTTTTTTCTTTGGGGTTATTTGATAAAAAGGTTTGCGGCGATAAGCCAGAAACAATTCAAGAGCTAAAGGATGAGATAATTAGGCACATTAACGGCATAGATTCTCAATTATGCCTCAGCGTCATCGAAAATTTGGACAATTGGATAGAGGTGTGCCGCGAAGGTCGCGGCGGCTATTTGGGCGATATTTTGTTACAACATTATCATATGAAAAAAGATATGACAATAATTTCCTAAATAATTTGTGTTTTATACAAAATCAACATCCGCCCCTTTATTTTACTCAAGCTAGTTAAAATTGCTAAAAAAAAAAGCATAAAACTGTCTGAATGTCAGTCAATAACTTCATATATGTAGGTCTAAACCGCAACCAAATTTAATGCTGACGTCTGTTTTTATAAAGATAAATTAATAACCAGGGACCGGACTTTTATGCAGTTAAAATCGCGTTTTATGCGCATAAAAAATGCACTAAAAATAGAAATATATGCGCTAAAAATTTAAAAAAATGCAGTTAAAACTATATTAAATTTTTTTTAGGGATAAATAAAAAACATAAAAAAAACAAGAATAAACAAAATTACTAGAAGAACGTTAAAATTTAGTCTCATAAACGTAACTAAGGCTCAGTAACCACAAAAGTAGAAGTTAAAATAAAGTAAAACACAAATGTATAAAGAAACAGTAAGACAATCATGTAAATAAGGTCACTTGCAAAGGCCCAACTATAATATGCATAAGCTGGCTTGAGCCACTGTGCAACTGTGTTAATCATAATTGTCAAACCATATTAAACTTAAGAAAACTTTTTATTAAATTTTTTGAAACTGTCATTTGCTTAAGCAAAGAGCGAAACTGTTCGCAATTACATACGAATCAAATGTTTTTTGATTTTGACCCTACATTTTTTTAAAATAAAGGTTTACTGCCTGTTTTTCAAAACAAAATAAAACGGAAGAGATAGGTGCATGATTAAATGCTGATAGTTCCTCTGTGGTATATTTATTTTCACTACGCTCTTTTCGCAAAAAAAATTTAAATTAAATATGGAAGCAGCTAAGGATTTAAAACAATACATTTAAATCCAAAATTTTTGTTTAAACTTTATCAAGCTTGCTACGAATTTGTTAACTTAAGCTACCGTCTATAAAATACATCTTGTTTATGCCAATATCAATTAACTAAAATTCACCATTGTTGAATCCGTTTACCACATCTTTGAATTGGCAAAAATTTTCAGCACAATACATAATTGGTTTCAACCACGTCCCCTATCTGGTTGTTATAGGCTCTAGAGGAAGACATTTATCCGGATAATTCTTTTAATATGCGGCAACACGCGAAGGTGCTTTACAAAATATTTTTCCCATAAGAAGTCAATAAATAAATATCATCGAAGTTGTCTTTTATCTCTTCTGCGGAAGGGTGCATGGCAAAATAAAGCAATTAAAACAAGTTTTTTCAAAATATGCAACAAAAATATGCAATATCAGTAATATATGCAAAAATATGCATTCAAAGCAAAATATGCAAAAATATGCACTAACAAATCGATGCCATTTTACTGCAAATTTCTTGATTCGCACAGATATTTTGTATATGGTAATCTCCGACTGACGAGAACAAATATGCATTTGCATAAAAATCCGGGCCTTGTTAATAACAAATAGATTTCAAATAGATCCCACTCCTGAAATATTCGTTGGACGGTATCAAAGATTCGGTACAGTCGAATTATAGCACTCTAACTTGTTTTTTTTTAAGTTTACCTATAAATATTTCTTAAAAATAGATTTTTAATTTTTTAAATAATTTTTTTTAATATAATTTGCTTCAAGACTCTCTCTATGTAAATATAAATTTCAACACTTCTTTGCACATACATTCACGAATTTTTTGTTTTCTAATTTTAGAATTTTGTTTGAAAATAAACAAAATCTGGAATTAAATGTATCCCGTTCTAAATTTTAGGTAGATATAATTTTTTTTTTTACAAATATTGTTCAAAAAACCCAAATTCGGCAGATAGTCTTGTTTTAAAATCAGTATAAGTTTAATGAATTCAAATCTTTGATTAAGAACAAGAAATAGTGGTATATTCGACTGTGCCGAATCTTTGATACCCTCCACTGAGAGTTTGAATAGTTATGTGTGTTTTCTAGTCTTATGAAACTATGAAAGACCAAATTATAAAGGGTGTCACAAAATTATTGCAAGATTTGAATTTGTCGCCATTTGTGAAGTAAAGTGTTAGGTTAGGTTCCATGGGCAGCCATCAAAAGACAGCTAACTTGGGTCCCCAATTAGTCCCTTTGTGATACCCGGCGCCAATGCCCATCACTTGGAGCATTTACTCAGATGGCGTCACTGCAAGTTCCAACCACTTCGTCTTCCTAGTGAAGAGAAGGAGCGATTTTAGTTCCATCCCGGACAGATCCCCCAAACAGGAAAACACCGGTCCCCCCAGGTATTCTTCCCTAATGCCCCGCAGTCCAGGGCAATGGCAAAGGAAGTGAAGTACAGTCTCCTCTTCCTCCTCGTTCTGACAACTCCTACAGTAGTCGTTAAATTCCAGACCCATTCTTCCAGCATGAGTCCCCACCGGCCAGTGTCCAGTCAAAACCGATATCACCGTCCTAATCTGGTTCCTGCTGAACCCAAGTAGAGAGCCAGTTCTCCGTAAAGTGTTGGCAACCCTAAAAAAATCGACAGCTTAGAGTTTGTAAAATGAAGCGTTACATGATAGAACAACGTGTCTGCATTATTGACAAATATTTAAAAAATAATGAAGAGATGTAAAGTGATTAATAAAAAAATTAAGAGAGGGTCACCCCTATAACGGCAACGCTGGCTACAACACATACTTTGTTGTGGCACCGATGTCATTTGACTACTCCAAGTGATTATGCCTTGAACTAACAGCTACATGTTGAAATATTGATATTAATTTTTGTTTCAGGCAGTTGTGATGACGTTCATCTTGTGTCTGTGTAAAAAGGTAATCAATTTTATGAGCCCAGTAACATGGGAAGGGCCAACGAAATTAATTGCTGTTCTGCAAAATCGTATTTTTAAACTTTTTTAAATAACAAAAACATAAAAGTCTTAATTTGTTTTATGTTTTTTTTTTTTTTCTTTTTTTTTATCTTTCCTGATGCTTGTTTATATAATAAAAATTTGACATATTGACAGCTTATTTAGATAAAATGTGAAATCCTTTAAAACTTTTCTATAAAACAATAATAAAAACACACATTAAACTAAAGAATTTTAAGAAATCTTAAAATGTCATGGTCATTGTTAAATCATTTTACAATCATTAATTAAATTATAGACAACAAAATTGATGCATGTTTTTTTTTAAAGTAACTTTTTAACCAGACTTTATTTTCATTTTATAAAGTCATTCACCCCCGCACAAAAATTCTGAGCAATTAAACGAACATAAAAACGATGTTTTAATCGCCTGCTATTGACAACAGTTTTAAATAAAAAAATAATAAACTACTTTCAGTTTTATTTTTTTTTTTTAAAGATGATGAATAATTAATAATATTAAATCTTTTATCATTTTGGTTTAATAAATTAATCAAGAAAATTATTTAATTGCAATTTTTTAAAATTTGTGTGGTGAGGAATGTTTTTTTGATGTACACTTGTGTTGTTCTAAAAGGCAGGGGCGCAACACAAAAGGGTGGTACTAAATATAATTAATGTTGTAATCTATAATTTGTTAATTTTTTTGCAAATAAGTTAATACGGTGTCCTACAAATGTTCAATATTAACTGGATTATCCTTATATAATTTAAGGATAATCCACGTAAGCCAAAACGAAATATTGATAAAAACTTCAAATTACTTACAGATTTGTATATTAGCTCATAAGTGAAACATGGGCCTTAACAAAAGAATTCCATTGAGTCTTGCTTAACGCTGTCTTCTTTACTTTTTGAGCTCGTGATGTATTTGCCGCCTTCAGAAATCTTTTGGGCTATACTCTAGTCATCTTCAGATTTTCGTAACGTGTGGCCGAGTCAAGTAACGTGTGGTCTGACTCATAAAGATTTCATCAGCAATTGGAGTTGTCTTGCTCTATATATAACCGAGCTCAGCATTTCAAATAGTATGAAGACAAAATGTGTAGAATGAATCTAAGGCTTTAATTCGAGAAGGTTTGGATCAGAGATCAGCAATGAATCGTTTTTTCGCTACTCATACTGACTCATGAAATTTTAAGTACAAGTGAGTGGAAATCAGAGATGCCAGATATTCAATAGCAAAACGTGCCGACGGAGCAGTCAAAAAGAGCTTAAAAGTGCTAAATTTAAAAATCAAAGATTGTTCTGTTTTATTACTCATTTACTTCAAATCATTTATATTAAAATAATGTAATAAATTAATGTTTATTTAAATTACTACTTAAAAATTGTATACAAATATTTACATTACAATATGTAATATTTCAATAAATGGAATTAAATTTTTAATTTTTAATTTTTTTAATATTATCAATCATTTTTAAAAAGTGTTAAACTCTTCTTCTGGCCATATGTTTTTTATACCCACACCACAATAGTGGAGAGGGTATATGCAATTGTGCTGATGTGTATAACACCTTAAAATATTGGTCCTAGAAAGTATACCGATCGACTCAGAATCACTTTCTAAGTTGGTCTTGCGATGTCCGGCCGGCTGGCTGGCAGGCTGGCTGTCCGAGTAACCTTGTGCGCAGAGATAATTTAATAAAATTTGGCACATATGTTCTTATTGGCACAAGGACCAAGCCTATTGAAAATATGACCACGAGGGGTGATGAAAATATGGCACATTTTCAAAAAACTCATATTTTATTTTTTATATATTATATTTATATTTTTTATTTTTGTTCAAAATGTGCCATATTTTTATCAATATGTTTTGAACCGCCTTACCAATCAAAAATCCAGTTATACATATTTGTTCGTCATCTCAATACCTTCCATACCTTCCACGAATAACGACCCAATAGGACATATCTAGCTCGAGATATAATTTGTCAAGTGGAAAAAGGTCGAAAATGACCATATCTCAAAAACTGTTCCATAAAAAAATTTAATTTAACCTTGATTTTTGAATTCAGCGGAAGAAAATACATAAGAAAAATAACATCTCATCAAATGTACATGAAAAAAATTTCATTTTGTAAACTAGTGTAACCATATAATAATTTTTGTCGTGGATGTCAAAATAGACGACATTGTCATGCATGTAGTCGTTGACGACAAAGTGGGAGACATTGTCTTTCTTTGTGTCGTGCACGATTTTCGCGACACTTGTTCGAAAATGTCGTGGACGATTTGTTCTCGCTGTCCCTCACATGTCGTGCAGAAATTAACATTGTCGTGCATCTGTCTTCGAGGATGTCTTCAAGACGTGGCCAACTGAGTTGTTAAAAACTTTATAAGCTTTTGGCCGGCTTGTTTCCTACTGTTAGTGGAGTTAAGTAAGTGCCGTTTATGCGCATAGATTTCGCCAGGACGTGTCGCACTCGCTGCAACGGGATCAAACATATTTCGTACAGGGTGGGCCAAACGTAACCATGGGGTTTAAAACATTAATAAATTTTTCGTTAAAATATATATATTTTTTTCAAGATTATATAAAAACCAACTGTAGAATAAATAATACAGAGAGATTCATAACTGAACAAAAAACCAGCAGAAAGAAGTCAATGAAAATTTTTTAGGCCGAATAATTTTCAGATATTTGAAAATTAATATGCCCGCGCTTTCGCCAGATTTGTCAGCACCTGACTATTTTCTTTGGGGTTATTTGAAGGAGGGAGTATATGTGAACAAGCCCGAAAAAATCGTTGAACTTGAGGCCAATATTGTTACAGAAGTTCAAGCGCTACAGACACGAATTTTGAAAGATGTTATAAAAAGTGCATTAAAATGAGCCCATAATGGCGAATCTGAAAAGGGCGTTCTATAAGTGACCCTATTTTCCTTACTTTGTGTAAATAAAATGCTCGTTTTGTATATTTCATAATCTAAAAAAAATAAAAAGAAATATATAAACGAAAAAGTTATTCAATTTTTAAACCCCATGATGACTTTTGGCCCACCCTCTATTTACTTATAGGTGGAGAAGAGCAAGCATATGTATGTCTTCCGTATAGTCCAGGTTACTTATCGTTCCTTGGAAGTCGAAAGTAATGCCATCTTGGCAGGAAATAGCTTACCCAATTGTGATTCTAACACAATTCCTCGTTTTCCAAATATTTGGTACTTTTTCTTTTTTTCTTATTTTTGGTGGATACTGTGTCATGCCGGAAACATAAATTTTTGCCGATTTAACCTATTTCCTGATATAAAGAAAATTTTTGTGATCAATATCAACATTAAGCTAATATTATAAATGAATATTTTTATGAGCAGAGCTGGGTAAAATTACTGACAATTTTGACTCTTTTGCAATTTCGGAGGAGCAAATTATTTTCTGCAAAGTTTAATTTCCATATACATAATATTCAACTTTGAAAAACCAATTTAACCTTTAAAATTCGCGTATAAAGCCTAGTACTCTGTTCAAATTTGTGAAAAATGTTGAGCAACATTTATTATTTCACACGAAAATGCTGAAATGTTTCAAAGTTACCTATCTTGCGAGTTTGTAAGATTTTACGTTTTTATTCCAGTAAAGGATGCGACATTGTTTTGCGTATTATTTATTAAAAAAATAGCAAATCCTAGGCCTGGAACAAAATAAAGTAGTTGTAGTAGTATTTGAAGCTGGCGAATGCTCTGTAGCGCAACAAAGTTCCAAATTTCGAATTTTGCGCTTCAACTTCAAAGACAACTTCAACTACGTATTCTGTTTAAACTACTTTGAAACTGCCGTTTTTAACTTTTGACAGCTTGCAGCGCTAATCTTAACGGTGAACTACAGCGACTATTTTGTTTCCCACTTTATTTTTACCAATTTGGCTACATTACAAAAATGCATATCAAATAACTACAGGTTGTTTGAAAGTCACTGTTATTATCAATTTATAAATAAAAACGTTGTTACTCCACTTTCAAACACTTTACTTTAGCTGCACTTTTATACAGGTAGCCACAATTGCGTACCTGCACTGTAAGGCAGCTAAATACATATAAGATAGCTGCATTTTTGATTTACCTGCACAAAAAATCGTGCAAAAGAGATTGTGCAGCTAAGTCAAAATTACTGTATTTGATTTTTATTTCTTATTAAGTAATCAGTTCATATTTTTTTGCTTTTGCTTAAAATTCCACGTGAAATAAGTGCAGCTTACATTATTTCGCAGTTGTAAAAAAATTTGCCAGAAACATTGCTCTATCAACATTATTTCATAGATATTCCGCACAAGTTTTTTTCATATGCTTTTTGACAGCATTTCACATGAAATGTTGAACAGAGTACCAGGCTTAAGCATAAAATATATGACGGCAATATTATGGAAAATTAATTCGCAAAATATTTGGCCCTTTCTTATCGTAGCTCCCATAAATTACCTTTAAGAAAGTTACCTTGCCATAAACCACTCTTTTGTTAATTGAATCCTAATATTTTTTTTTCAGAACAAAATATTTATTAATTTTAACATACGGGTTTGGTATGACAGCGAACACTTCGTAGAATTTAAGCGCGTTCATGTTAAAAAAAATTGTTGAATCTCTCGTTAGCATAACGAACACTTTATTTATTTTAACATACGAGTTTCGTGGTACAACGAATAGTAAATGTTTCGTTTAATGAACGAACATTTTATTTAATTTGTCGTTAATTTTAATTGAGGCAACTTATGATTATGTTAACTTCAATTAACTATTCATTTGCCAAATGAAAGTTTAATTAATTTTAAAGTTCATTCATTGTTACATTATTTATTCTTAATATATATCCATGTAAACGAAATATTCAATAAACGCATGTTCATTAATTCAATGAAGGGAACGTAAATTTATGTACATGAATAACTTATTGAGCCAACGAATTTTTTTTTTTAAAGAACGTTGTGCGTTAATATTATAAACACTTTTTGGTTCAGTGTTACCCAATTAAAAATAAACATTTTTTAGTTGCTCGTGAGCATAATATAATATTTCAACGCCCTTATATAATTTAAGATAACAAATAGAATCTAGGAATTTTTATTTCTCATGGTGAGTAACATTTATTATAAATTTTCATATTATTCGAATGTGTATTCTAAGTCAAATTACAATCCTCATTTTATACTTCAATATTTTTCAGGAATATTTTCTATGCAATTTGACTTATAATACACATTCGAATAATAAGAAAATTTATAATAATTTAAGATAGCTATAATACCCAGTAAAAACTTCGCTTACTTTTTTAAAATGAATAACTTCTTTAACTCATTATTTAGTAGCTATCTTCTATAACTACATCTATAACAACTTCTACAACTACTTCTTTCTGGATGTATGTAGGAAAAAAAATAATTACTTACTTTTGAATGCGTTCATTTTGGGACATTCCATGTAAAATTCATTGGTTCTTTCAGTAGAATTGTAAGTAGTGCTCTTAAAATTAATAAAAATAATAATCTTAAAAACTGTCTTAAAATTAACAATGAAAATAGTTCTTTTTAATTAGCCGCAGCGTTTCAAATGGCTCAGGTGTAACAGTATTTTTTTTTTTTTAACAAGTCACTGAACGACATACATACATACAAATCACAAAAAGATAAACAAATGCAAATAAATAAATATTTATAATAATTTACAAATTAACATCTTAATGCATTTTAAGCTTTTAAGTGGTTATAACAAAAACAAATGCTTTAAGAGGGGCGACATATAAAAGCCAAATTTGTTTCTTAAATATGCAGCTTTCGCGATTTTGCCTCTAGATGAGAGAGAAGAAGCTGACGAATAAGTTTGAAAGAAACATCTAGTTAGACCTCTGTACCTTTGAGTTAAACGTTGGGCTTTAATGGAAGCCACATATGGAACAATTTTATCTGCAAATTTTGTATTTTTAACAGCTAAAGGTTGAGCAAACGCCTTATATGTTTGCTTGTCGTTGGCTAAATCTAAAGGAGCCAAGGACAGATTGAAGGTTAAGGGGGCATCGTATAAGAAACCGTTGCTTGATTTAACAAGTTCTGAAGGGACAGCTGAACTGTCATGGGCGAACAGAAGTGTTAGCAGTCCTAAACAAAAAATCTTTAAGCAGAAATTAATTAACAACAAACAATTTAGAAGAAAATGTAAACTATTTTTTAGCATTGTCGCTTTTTTTTAAGTTTGTTTAAAATTTGTCTTCTAAAATAATTTATTTTTTACTGATTTTATTTCAACATAATTTAAAGGTATTTATATAAAAATTTGGAATTTGAAAAGTTCGACATTTTAATAAGTTTGTTTAATGAATTATAAATATTCGGAGCGTTTTTTTGTAGTGCCAATTAGAACGTTTTCATAGAAACCAAAAGAAAAAGAAGAAGAAGGAGTTAAAGAAGATGAAGAAGAAAAACACACATGATAAAGGCAGAAGATGCATTTATATCTCTTAGATACGAGTACCTATAAATACTAAAGGTCATTCATACATCTAGGTGGTGAAATGTTATAAAAATAATAGTCTCTCGACAGCATGATTAGAAAATTTGAATATTTTAATCATTTATTTTAAGCAACGTGTTGCTGTTTTATTCAAAACAATTAATAATTTTGAAGTTTAAGCAATGTATTATGAAACTACCGTTATGCTCTGAAAATTTTAATAGAAAAAGATGTTTGAAAAAAGATTAAAAAAAAAAATAATAATTCAAAGACAAGCGGCTACTGACACTTCAAGTGGGACACATAGAAAAAGTCTTGTGTTGAAATGTTTGGAACTCAAAATAAAAACTTAAGTTTTATATAAGAATTTTCATTTAAAATACTTCAGTTTATATGAAATCAATTATCAGAATTCAATTTATACCAACTAGTGATGCTACGAATATCAATTTTTAATACGAATACGAATATCTGCGCCAATATTCGCCGAAAGCAAATATTTAATTTGAACCTTAGCGCCACACGATATTTCCAATTTGATTGAAAAAATCTTCCATTCTTGTCCATGACAATAAATTAGAAAAAAAAACTGGCACACCATTAAATGTATTCACATTATTAAAATATTCCGACGTCTAAATTTGAAACTATCAAGTTCGCACCTAAATGCCATTACTGAACATTTTTAAATTTGTATACTAACATTATAATTATTATTATTATTGTTATTATTATTATTATTATTATTTTTGATTTTCTAGCTATTATCTTTTTGGCAACACTGGTTTAAACAGCTGACACACGTTTCGTGTTTTGTTTCAACATCTTCAGTTTGGTATATAATTCAACCATGAATCGTCTTACAAACGAACAACGCTTGCAAATTATTGAATTTTATTATCAAAAATTATCAAAAAACAATAATTAGTATTGTGGTTATTTTGTTGAACTATTTATGGTTTTTAATCCAAATTTTTTTTTATTTTTTAATAATTTTAATTAGGCTTAAATTCATTAAATTTAATTTTCATTAAATTATTTTTATGAAGAAAGAAATTTTACAACATGAAAATTAATTAAAATTGTTATTGATAATCTTTCATTATTGACCGTGGCCGGGGCTCGAACCCAGGCCGGCAGGTTACCATGACATGTTTCGATAGCAACCACTCGATCTCCTCAGATGGATTTGCCGTTTTACACTCGCAGCCATCGACGACTGCTGACGTCAATAGTCAAAAATCAATCCTTAAACCAAATTGTATTTTAACCTTTGGTAGATCGAAGTTTGCTTTTTTGAATGATTATCCATTTTCAATTGATTTTACATGTTTTAATCAAAAAACTATCAAAAAATTTATCGAAAAATTGTGTTCAGCGACGAAGATCATTTTTGGCTCAATGCACAGAAAAAATTCTCCAAAATTTTTCACCAATTAAAGCATTAATGAAAAATATAATCAGTTTTAATTAAAAATTTAATCAAGTGAATTTAACTTTTGATCAAGTCAATTAAACGCTTAATTAATACTATTAACTGGTTTAGTTGATACTATTAATTTGTTTACTGGTGCAAATTTAATTAATTTTTTAATTAATATCACAAATTTTTTAATTAAAATCAATTTTAATTTTTTTCTGTGTGGGTACGTTAATAAAGCCATTATGACACTACATTTTTTATTCATTAATTGATATAGAATTGATAGAAAGAAACAGTAAATGTTAGAAAGAGCAAACTATAAAAAAATGTAAACAAAGTTTTTTATTTTTTTTTCTTTTGTTATGGTTTTGTTTCAGGGATGGCGTTAAGAATTTTTTAAATTGTACCAACAACCTTTAAAAATTGTACTTTTTTACCCTAATTGTACTAAAAGATTTTTTTAGTTAAAATTAATTTCATTTATGTTCATAAAAAACACCACAAAAAGGTATTAGAAATCTAAGTTTAAAAAGTATCAACAAAAAAGTACAATTGAAACAACTTAACCATCCCTGTTTTGTTTATTTTATTAAATGTTGCCAACTTTTTGTTTATGAGAAACCTAAAAACAAAAAGCGGTAAATCGCTGAATTTGCCCATAAACCGCTGGTTCAGCAACACTTTTAATATTTCAAGCTTGAAATGTCAATTTTAAGTTAAACAATTTTACATTTTTTTTGACATAACTTCATTTTTTATCGATAACTTTAGTAAAATTTTTGACAGTTTGCCATTTATCTTAATACAGCTGAACTCTTTGCACTTGGTAAATTTTTGTATTACATTATATTTGTACTGTTCACCAAAACTTGAACAATGCATTAAAAATGTAGTGTCATAAGGGCTTAAGCAGAATTGTCGATTTTGGAGTGAAGATCAGCCAGAAGCATTGCAAGAGCTACCAATGCATCCAGAAAAAGTCACAGTTTGGTGCGGTTTATGGGCTGGTGGCATCATTGGACCGTACTTCTTCAAAGATGATGCGAATCGTAACGTAACTGTGAATGGTGAGCGCTACCGTGAGATGATATCCAACTTTTTTTTTGGCCAAAATGCAAGAGCTTGACTTGCATGACATGTGGTTTCAACAAGACGGTGCCGTATGCCCAACAGCACGCTTAACAATGGACTTATTAAGAAGCGAGTTCGGTGAACATTTTATTTCACGTTCGGGACCGGTCAATTGGCCGCCTATATCGTGCGATTTAACGCCTTTAGACTATTTTTTGTGGGGCTATGTTAAAGCTCATGTCTATACACACATACCCGCTTCAATTGACGCATTGGAAGACAACATTGAAGCATTTATTCTTGAGATACCGGCCGAAATATTGGAAAGAGTATGCCAAAATTGGACTAAGCAGTTGGACCATTTGAGGCGCAGTCACGGTCAGCATTTGCATGAAATAATCTTCAAATATTAAATTATATGGACCGTACTATCGATTCAAATAAAGATTTCATGCATTTCTGAATTTTATGTGTTTATTTTTTAACTTTCCTATAGCTCTTAAAAAATCACCCATATCATAGCCATAAGCACCGCAACCCAAAAGGTCTAATGTGAAACCCAAATGTGCACTGAAATAGATTAAAGCTACAAATAAAGCCAATTCTTAATGACCTTAAGATAGCTTCAAGGCACTGTTTGCATTCTTATCAGAGTTTCCAGATCTTTAAACTGTTAACAGCTAAGTCTTGCATTAGACAAGGCCAGAAAATGCTTCAAATAAATTAAGGAAATACTAAAAAATTTTTAAATTTTTTGCTAATAATTTATTAAAAGTGCGATTCGAAATTTTATTAAAAACTACGTAAATTTTAAGAGCTCGTTTTAAACAAAATTTAAAAAGTTTTTAATATTAATAACATTTGTGATTTAGTTGAACTGTTAATTTTCAATTTCAATATTTTTAGTTAGGCTTGAGTTCAGTAAATTTAATTTTCATTAAATTGTTTTTACCGAAGGAAGGAATTTTACAACATGAAATTTTATTAAAATTTATTGATAATTTTCTTGGCTGAGCTGGGGCTCGAACCTGGGTTGAATTTACATGTTTCAAGAATAACCACATTCTTTCATCAGAATTCTTTGACTTCTAACCTCTGCACGACTGCGGTGGCTGCCAGCCAACAGTCAAACACCAATCTTCAACGAGTGGTTGAAGATTTTGCGATTTTGACAGCGATTTTGAAAGAAATTTGGCATGTCAGATGACAAAAACATGTCGTCTATATGCTCCTTAATCAAAAATATTGAAATTTTTAATATTTTAACAAATTTAGGCGGCCCGCAATACCCCTGACGTAAACAAAATAAAAGCCATATTGTTTCTATGCTTTGCTCTGATTTGAAAGATTTTATAAAAAGAAATTTAAGACCATGAAATTTAAAAATTATTATATTTTCAGCTGTTTACAGCAAAAATTTGCTTTAGATAATTCGTTGGATTAACATGAAATGCCCAAAAATTAACACTATAAAATTCTTATCTTGCGATCCCTTAATTAATTTTTTACATTACACTGTAAAATTTCCTTAAACTTTAATACGTAATAAAAAATGGAAAAAAAAATTTTATAATTAACATGATTAGGGCTTTTCTAAGATTCCCTAAATGTAAATTTTTTTTACAAAACATTTTCCATTTTCATACGAAATTTCTTTTTGAGTGCAACTATTTGTAGTCAAAATGTATAATAGTTAAATAAAGTTCAGTTCATCAATAAACTAGTCCTCCAAACTCAAAAATAAATCTAAAAACAAAGCTGAAAGCATTTGATAAAAATCCTACAGAAATGCTAAAATGGGCACACTGGTACTTATACTCAAATATTTTAAGATTTCGTTTTCTCACTCTTTTCGCGCTTATTCTTAGCAATTCACCGACCTATTTCGGGTTCTTTCTTTATTTTCTTAACTTTTATGTCCTCGGGATTGTAAACTAACGTTGGCGGTCGGAAGTCTACATTTGTAGCAAATATGTATTTGTATGGAAATCTATGTCCACATATCAAAAAAACATTAGTAGAAGAGTGTTATACAGGGTGTTCGCCGGGAAGGTATACTACTTTGTTGTACGGCGGCGTAAATGGTCTTGTGGAAGAAGCTCTTGTGTCAACTGAATCTTAAATGGAAACAAATCCAAATTCTTGTGCAAAATTGTGGCCAAAGTTGTTCTTTGTAGACCAAGCTCCTGAGCACGGCGTCGAATTGAGGTTGATGGATTGTTTTGAGCACTTTCTTGAGCAGCAGTTATGTTTCCAGCCGATCTTGCAGTACGTTGTGGTCCATGCTTGGGCCTATCACCTACAGACCCTCTTTTTTCGTAATTATTTACTTCACGTAATTTCTCATCGTCACAGTAATCGATGACTGATTTTGATAAAATGTTTTAACCATTAAAACACGTTGGTTCAGTGTTGCCAGTCGATTTTTCGAAAAAATACCTACACATGCTAAAAAAATCCGATTTTTCCCTACACGTTGAAAAAATATCCCCTACAAAAATCCCTAAGCATTATTGTCATTAAAATAGAAGAAGTTATAAAAAAAATTTTACTCGAATATGTTTATTAAAGCTTTGACAAAAATTAAGTACAAAACAAAAAAATAATATGTACATATTTAAGTACTTTTAATAAATTCAATTAAATCTATCAACATTGAAAAATATTCTAGTGGTATAAGAAAGAACCATTGTCATTAGTAACTAGCGAAATGGTTGGCATATTCAGTCTATACGCCAATGGCGCTAATGATAGTGTATATCACAGTGTACATACATATCTCTATCTCTAGACACTTACAGCTGTAACAATTGGTACCCACTATTCGTTAGCTTCTTCGCTAACCCTAAGTTATACAGGAAACATATTTTTTTCTAAGATAAATTCTTTATTTGTCACTAAGGCATTGATGTCCATTTCAGCAAACAATTGCTTAGAAACCCCAAGACTTTGTTTTTTAAGATATCTTAGAAAAAACATATACATACATAGTAGGGTTGCCAACTTTTTTAGCTACAATCATATATTTTTAAGCGATTTTAGGGAAAATAAAAATTTTTAACCGTTTTAGAAAAGAAAATTTACTAAAAATACGTTTTTTCTGCATTTATTTCATAAATAATGCGATATGACGAATAATCCCTACATATTGGAGATTAAAAAAAATCTGTCCGATTTTCCCGACGCTTCTCTTTAAGTATCAAAAATACCTACATGTAGGGATTTTCCCCTACTTTTGGCAACTTTATCAAATATTTTTCCATACTAAATTTGCCACGTGTCTACTTCATGATTGCCAAATATGAACTGTCAAGACTAATGTTTACCAAAATGGCGGCAAAACAAAGTAGTATACCTTCCCGGCGGACACCCTGTACTTTAATGCATATTTGTAAAATAAAATAAGCCCAAATATGCAAGCACACTAGGCTTGCCAGATCGAAATGGGCAAAAAGCTTGGCATTGAAAAGAAAAAGCTTAATGTTTCTTTACAATTAATATTTCGGTTAAATTGAAAAAAAAAAAATCACGGTGTTGTTCAGGAACGCCCACACAACATGAGACAGAAGGACTTAATTTTACTCCGATACTTCGTATAATATCTGTAAATCCTAAATTGCTTTCTAAAGATAATATTGATGATTCAAATGAATGGATTATGGTATAAATGAAAAACAAAATAGAGTCGGATAGTCCTGCTATACATTCTTCTTCTAACAATTCAAAATTCCTTGGGATACAAATTCTCACAGCTCTTTCCGACAAAATACAATATAACTGCAGCCCAAAAATACCAAATAGATATATAATTGTTATTGTTTCTTGATTTTCTTAACAATTAAATGGAACAATTTTTAAAATTCCGGTTTATCTTGCCAAATGATATTTTTCTTAATTCTTGACACCCATTGAAAAAGCTTAACAATCAAGCCAAATCAAGCCCGTCTGGCAACCCTAAAGCACACGCATGCATGCACAAACGTGCACAAGAAAACAAAAGTTCTCAAAAAAATACAAAATTACATGTTCGACATGCCCCATTCAAAAAAAAATCGAGTTGAGTAAAAGAACGATGTGAATATCCATACATTTAATATGGTGGCTACGTTTGTAGACTACCGGCCAGGACGTGGTCATTATTTTGGAAATTTATTTTTATTCAACTTTTTCTGCAAAAATGCTACAAATGTAGACTACCGAGCACATAAAGGTTAACTTTACTTTGTTTCTCACAGTGTCAAGTAATGGATATCAAACTGCTAAGCAGTCCTTACCATGGTGGAATAAGCAGGTGGCATCGTTACGGCAACAAATACAACATTACAACAAAAATGGAAATTACATCACCGTTTACGTCAAAAAATACATTTAAGAAAAATCACAGCGTGCCACTGAACGTGATGAAATAAATAAATTTTTAGCCAATTTTTATTTAATTATGATCAATATCTTATTTATTTTTATTTAAAATTATCAAAAACTTTAATAAAAAACAAAAATCACAGCACAAAACGTGGACTTTTTGTAAACATAAACAAAACTTTGACATAAACCTAGACAAACAATGCAAGAGCAAAAAATCGTCATCTGGCGTAGTGCTGCCACCTGTTTATTTCACCATGGTCCTTACTATTGTAAAATAAGCAGAACAAAAAGATCTCTCCGAGTTTCTTTATATGCTAAATGTCAAGCCACCGCAGTGAACACACTTCTTATTTGTGTAATGGGATCGGAATTATCTCGTTTCATTTTGCGTTAAAGACAAAAGGTTTTTTTTTTTTTTTTAATAAAATTGAATATTTTTTGTTTCCTTTAATGTATTTTTTACACTTTTGTTATTTTTTTTCTTTTCGAGTGTATTAACAAAATGGACGTGAAATACTCGCTTGAATTTGGCGAATACGAATGTCGTAAAACAGGCGATTATTGGGCATTTCGAATACGAATATTCATAACATCACTAATACCTACTGTCTTAACGAGTTAGAAAGGGATAGCAATTACTTACTAGCGGGAACCATATAAATTAAACACTTCGGTATATATTTCAAAACTGTACGAGGTTATGTGTTTATTGAACCTTTAGTTTCAGCTTAGGCAGGTATAATATTTTATATATAAATATAAATGCATATAACAGCTTTTAGGTTAGGGTTATATATAATCCAATTAGGTTTAGGTTAGTTTCAGGTTATTTAATAAGTAATTGTAAGTTTAGTTTACGTATTTCAAGTTTTAAGTATTTCTAGCACATAGGGTAGTAGGTATGTCTAAGTAGTGAAAGTAAATAAACAAAAGGTAGCTAATCACTTTTTAAGCATAGGATATTTACACAATGGTTTAGGAGCAAAGTGGTAATTTAAACAATTTTGAACTTATGAGATTTTTTATTCTCTTTACTTTATTTGGGAACTTATTTATTTCCTATTTTCTTTATTTTTTCACTTCACTTTTCACTTTACTTTTCTTCTTGTAACTAATTTTTACTTTTTAGCTCACACGGTTTTTCTTCTCGGTATTGATTTTAGAGGGTTTAGGTAAGTTTTGCAGCTGCAGTTGAACAAGCAGCTGTTAGTGGGTGCGTTGATGATATCGCCAGGGTTGGGGTTTATAACATGTTGTTCACGGATGTGAACACCTACACTAAATAATTAATATAAAGATGTAAACTAACTATTTTCATTAGGTGTCCCAATTATATTGAATGTAGCTGTATATTTTGTTGTGTTTTCCACCAAGATCTTCTAAATTGTAAAAAAATTCTAGAAATGATTGTTGGGAGAAATAATTTAAGGTTGTAGACTCGAAAATTAAAAGACATGAATTCCACAGTTCAAAATGAAATAGCGTAGGTCGAATGCTTTTTGTTAAGTAGATTATTTCGGAACTAAGAGTATTTTAATAACACAGAAATAACATCTTAATTTATCGATAAAAAAAACTTGATTATTTGGGAGTTTATGAAAAAAAGCGGTCGGATCAAAAATATCAAAAACTTCTTAAGTCTCCAAATTAAAAAGGGAGTTTCAAACGTTGCATGTTTGTAAGGGAGAGAATTACACGTTGTTGCATTCGTTGCAACGCGATCACGCATATTTTGCGTTTACCCATAGGTGGCGGAGAGCAAGCATATTTATATCCTCCACATAATCCAGGTCACTTATCTTACCTTGGATGCCGAAAGTAATGCTATACTTGCTGGAAATAGCTTGACTTATCTTTACATGCAGAACTATGTGGAACAAGAAGGCTATAGAATGCTGACTTGCTATACATCTTTCAAGATCTGAATACGTTCATTGCTTTGCCCCTTATGTAAGACTGAGCTCCCTAATCTATAGATAATAAACAAAAATTCCTAATTCCCCAAATATTTGGACACATTCTCTTATTTCTGGTTGATATGGTTTCACCCCAGCAACAGTGCCTAACTAGCGCCATAAATATAAAGATTATGTTTGTAATCGATTTCATCATTTAGCTAATGTGTTATTACATGAGAGCTAGGTAAAGTTATTCACCATTTTGACCTATTCCTGTATGTCTTATTGCGTAGCGTATAAATATGCGCTTATTTTTTAAATGTACCATTTGTTCTTTCAGAAATAGGAAAGCTTGTTTTTGGGATGATTATACGACAACCACACATAAGCATATAGTTGTTGTTGTCAAACACCCCATCTAACGAACTTTTACTTTAGTTTTTCTTTACAAAAAAATGTTCACTTTCGATGCCAAATCGACTTATTTCGCATACTGGAGTATTTTTTCTGTGAATAAATAAAATAAACAAAATTGATTTTTAAATAAAAAAAACACGAGTGTTGAGGGAAATTTATTGACAGCTCTCTTTAGGTCCCATGGACTCAGTAAGAAAATTATGTTTTGAGGTTAAGGTTATAATAAGAGTTCATTGTGACGACTATAATCGTCTGTAATGATCTTAGGGTTTTTTAAAGTCCTATGAGCAAGTTTAAAGCATTCATCAAACTCTAAAAAATGTTATTATAAGTCACAGTCAAAATAGTTTATTGGTAAAAAAATTATTGTTAAGCCTAATAGTATACTTTATAAAACTCTGCTAATATTGTTAATTAGTAAATTTAGTTTTAGCCTAGACGAGTTTATTTTACACTTTTTGGGATTAAAAAATTTTTATATTTTTTTTATTTAACGCTGTTTAAAAGACATATGAATAAATATCATTTTCAGATCTTTTACGAGTTCAAACGATTGCTTAAATTTTTTATTCATTCGGTTTTTAATTTGAAAAAAAGTTTTTTTTACTATTATCAATGTACAAATTACATTAGAATAACGTTTTTTCTATTCGTTTCTCAAGCCGATCTCAATAAGTAACATTTAAAAATTTAGAAAATACACCAGCAAACAGAAGTTAAGCAATTGAGTTCCACCTATTTTCCCCGGGGGCTGATAGTCATTTACGCCAAATGTTGTGTTTAATCATTTTTAAAAAGTATTTTTTGTGGTTGAGGATGGTTTAAAACACTGTGCTAGTTGCAAGATTAGACAAGCCAGGCACATAGCGTTTTAGCATAATTCGGGTACGCTATTTCGAAAATTAAGGAGGTTGCACAACATATATTCGCGTAACTCAAAAATGGTTAAGTTTATTGAAACTACTAAAAAAAACCGGAATTCCGTATTAAATTTTGAAATCTTATAAAATTTTGGGTTTAACATTTGAATTTAATTTGTTGAATGCTTTAGAAAAAAACTTCTTATTTGACTATTTCTTGTTTTCAAATCTTATTAAAATTTTAATGCAAAACTCAAAAGAAAATAAATTATCGGTGCTTCTTTTGTTAATCAAAGGAGATCGGTGTTTGAAATTGTTTTGGTCAAACAATTTTGCTTATTATTCGCAAGCTTTTTTGGTCGTCATTAACCAAGTGTTAACTTAATACATGAATTAAATGTACGCAACTTTGTGTTTTCCGATATTTGTGTTGACCGCCACTTTTTATTAAGACGACCAAATGCTGAACGGGCTTTTTGGAGGCTGCTATACACATCGTATTCCATCCCATTTTCCATTGATATCATGCAACCCAGGTAACAAAAACTGTTTTCATATTAAATAGTACTGTCTTGTAGAGAATGTCCCAAAATTAACGCAAGATTTAAGTGTGTCCCAATTGCGCAGTAAAGTGCTGGCAACCCTTAAAGAAATTTAATTAATTTTTGTTATAATAATGTTTAAAGCATATACGATTTACAATAACTATTATTTCAAATGAATTTTTGTTAAAGTTATACAAGTTCTTACAAGTTGTCATAAGGGCTTTATACGAGCCCTAACGGCGGAAATAACGTAACCTAGCGTTTACATTTGCCAGTACTGGCAAGACAGTAGCAATAATACATACACACTTTTCCAACTGTCTTGTCTACTGTCTAGCAAATTTTGCAGACAGTAAATTTAGATAATTATTCAACATTTTCTAACAGTAATCTGAAGTTTTATTAGCAAAAGGTAAAAAAACGTAAAAAAAATAAATATATTTTGCTTTGATTTTTTATGTTTTAGTTAAGTGTTATGTTTTTTTGCCAAATATAGTTATTTTAGGCTGTTTTAAAGTTTGTTTAGTTCATATAAAACACGTTTCAAAGTGAACTGTCTTAACTACTGTCTGGACGCCTACGTCACGAAGACAGTTAGCAATGTTTTAGGCAACTAATATGTATTTTCTTACTGTCTTGCCAGTACTGTCAAATGTAAACGCTATGTAAGCGCAAAAAATTTAGTTCTACAAGAGAGAGTTTTTTTATTTCATAATTATTTTGTATGAAATTTGTCGCTTACGAAAAAATTGTTCTTGCTATAATATCGTAACGGTAACTTATGTGATCATGCCGTTTTAGGAGTTGATGCAAGTGTTGTCAATAAAGTCATTTATTTAAAAAAACAAAAATTTTAAATGTTGCGGCTTACGTTATTTTCACGGTTAGGCCTTGTATAGTTTATAAAAATGAATTATTTTTGTTTCTGTTTCTAAAAATAAATTATTTTCCTTTAATTGTTTGGTTTTAATAAATTGTGACGTTTTGAAATCATTTATCTTGTAATTTAAACCTCATTTAATTCAAGCCCCTAAAAATCGTTTTTATTAAATTTTAACCTCGTTACATCGAAATATCTTTATTTCGAAAACACCTCTAATTCGTAAAAAGCAGTTGGTCCCTTCAACTATGAATTATCGGGATTCTAGTGTATATTTTCTTGGCAACATTGTTAAAGAGTTGCTTTGAAATAAACTAAAGGGTCAAATAAACCACACAAACGGTTACACAAACATATGAAAAATGTGTGAAACATTTTTCTGTGAATTTTTAACATTTTTAATATTGACAAAAAACGTATTGTTGTTGTTGTCAAACTGCTTATGTCGTTTATTTGTCCCTTAAAACGAAGCATTTTACAGGTGGTGTTGAAAACGGAGCTATTTTTGTTTTTTATTGTTGTAGTATTGTGGCCAACTGATATTTGAATTCGTCGCGCCAAGAACTTTAAATTTAAATCCAATTCATAGTAATTCATACGTTATATTAGGGGTTTTCCCGGGATTTCCCCATGGGCAAGCCTTAAAAATAGGAGATACATAAACATATCGCTCCTTTTTTGCAGCATAGTCATATCTACAAAAAAATAAAAAAAATGTAGATTGGCAATATACCCGCGAAGTGCGGGAAAACCGAAATAAAAAAATAAGGAAACCCGTGTACGATACTACAACATACAATTTGAAAAACACAGTGTCCTAAAGATTACAGATCGGCCTAATGAAAAGAAAAGATTTGTAAGAAGTTGTCCGGATGATGCTATTTTTGGCATCAACCTTGACATCAGAAGCATGCAACAACGGTGCACTTTTAACTATTTGAAGAAATATACTCTTTGACGACTCACTAAACGCTTTGAGTGTGTCAGAAAGTTATTTCCTAAGCCGTTAAAAAATATTAAAATATTTATTAAAATATTTTGTGAATTATGTTATCTTTTTATCGTGTATCTAAAGCATAATAAAAAGGAATTTACATATAAAAGCGTAAGGTAATAATAATTCAAGTTCCGCTTTCAATCTTCAATTAATTTTTGTAGTATTTAAGCTTTTATTTTACTTACTTTGTGAACAAGTTCCCTTACGTTTGTTTGTAAAAGTTATTTTTAATTAATTAAAAACAATTTACTTTGTATTATTTGTATGGAGCGGGATCCCAGGAAATTTAAAAAAATTTTCCGCTTTCCCGGGAATCGAAAAACTCCGGTAAAAAAACTCTAGTTATATTCCCATTCCCGGTAGGCTAGCTGGTAGTGAGCTATGCTATCAGTGCTGTGGTTGCCAGTTCGATTCCCGCCAGAGAATCTGGTCTCCTGCAGACAAGCGTAGTGTAGTGCTGCACGGAATAAGCATAAGAAAACAAATACAAATATTGATTTTAAAGCCTCATTTAGAATAGAAGCAGCCATTTCATTTTTAATATGTCTCATTCTTTTCCCAGGTATTTCATATTAATTTTTATTCATTTTAGGTAGAAAAATGCAGGGATCGAAAATAACAGTTATTATCAAAATTTCAGTTCAAAAAGTCAGACAAAAAAAATTTGTCTATACATTATTTGAGAATAGCATTTTGATGGTTGTTAGCCCGGTCTGGAAGCTCTATTTTTCGAGATATACCGTTATGTCCAAAATTAAGGCACTTTCACTACACATACTGGAATAAATTGAAAACGGTCGACCATATTCAACTCGGCAACAGTATAATCTTTAAGTCGTACTTACATTGTTTTTAAAACTGCCCTGTAGTTTCAGAGATATCGTTGAATTTTTGAAAACAAAAAGCAAAATTTGGAAAAAATTTTTTTTTGTTAATTTAAAATTCATAAAAATAAAATTACGATAAAAATCACAGTTTTGGTCTAAACACATTTAGCTCAACATAATTTTGAATAAAATGAGGTTTAAATTATTGTAATCGGTTGCACAACTTTTGATTTTATGCACAATTTACTGAGAAAACTAAATATCGATTTCCATACAAAAATAACATTTTAAATATGTCCGTGTCATGAACAGGTCCTAAAATACAACCTTATTTGCATTCTGGCGTTAGTTACATTAAAAAAAGTAGACTTTTCGCTAAAAATGCACATATGTAGCTTAAAACGAGCAAAGATTTTTTAAGTTTGATAGCTTGAAAAATAAAGCTATATAAGCTCAAAGTTTACTAAAAAGGTTTTATACAATAATGTCTTGCTCAATTCGCCGCCTTATTCAGTTTTGTAATGCAAATCAAAATCCACTCTGTTTTTTTAACGTCACGACAGCTCATATTTTCGCTAATATCTGCAAGTCCTTAGCATTGATTGTTGTAATTTTTTTTCTGAATATAGTGCTACTTCATTACTTTGCATATATAAAAACCCTTTTTACAAATTTGACTTCTTCATTAATTTTTTTTACATTTTGTCGTAAAAATATCAGGTCACGTCGAAATGGAAATGCCCATATTAGTTTTCTCAGTAAATTGTGAATAAAATCAAAAGTTTTACAATGAATTAAACTAGCAAAGTAGCTTCGATAGCTATTTGTTTTTGTTTTTAATATAAAATTTTTTTTATGCGGAATTTTTTTTTTTTTTTTTTTTGGTCAAAATTTAGTTTCAAATCGGAAGACAACGATTTAAAAATTAGGTCACTTGACATGAAATCCCCCACATATATATGATTATCACACGATTAATAAAAATGAGAGAACGGTTCTATCCTCTCTTTAAATTTTATTTCGCTTCTATTTTTCTTTTTTAACCTACCAGTTGCTTTCGCAATTTTGCAAATTGCTCGTTAGGTCTTTTTGCGTTTTTCATAAAATCTTTTGTAAATAGGGATGTTTGTTTTTTGTAAATACAATCGCTTATTTTTTTCAAAAGCTTCCAAAATTATTTAAGGGCATTTGAGCAATACATCATAATCAATAAAAAGTCGATATTTAATTTTTGGTTATTTAGGGTTTTTTGGGTTTTAGGTAACGATATACATTCATTTTTATTAAAAAAAAGGTTATTTTCTTATTAAATTGTACTTAACTTATTGTAAAACGAAAAATAGTCAACAAACAAATAACAACAAAAATTATTATAATAAAAAAATACTATAATTAACTTGTTAATTTAACAAATGTTAACTGTGTCAAGATCTTGACTTAAACTTAGAAGCGAAATCGGAAACGTCTAGCAGGTACATTATAATGGTAACCATCATCTTGGCTCTGAGACTCATGCTGTTCGTTTGAGGGTGCATAAATGGGCTGAGAGATTTGTTGATGATGCACTGGGGCAGGGGGAGAATAGTGCTGCTGTTGAGGAGGCGAGTATTCACTGGCTGGAGCGGATATGGGCTGAGAGATTTGTTGATGATGTATTGGAGCGGGAGGAGCGGAATGCTGTTGAGGAGGCAAGTATTCACTGGCTGGAGCAGATATGGGCTGAGCGAGTTGCTGGTTATGTACTTGAGCAGGGGCAGAGTATTGTTGTTGAGGAGGCGAGTACTCACTGGGCGGAGGAAGTTGTTGATGGTGTACTGGGGCTGGAGCAGGTTGAGGTGGTAAGTATTCGTTAGAGGGGGCTTGAATAGGCTGAGAAAGTTGTTGATAATGTACAGGAGCGGGGGGAGAGTATTGCTGTTGAGGAGGCGAGTATTCACTTGGTGGAGCAGATATGGGCTGAGCGAGTTGCTGGTTATGTACTTGAGCAGGGGCAGAGTATTGTTGTTGAGGAGGCGAGTACTCACTGGGTGGAGGAAGTTGTTGATGGTGTACTGGAGCTGGAGCAGGTTGAGGTGGTAAGTATTCGTTAGAGGGGGCTTGAATAGGCTGAGAAAGTTGTTGATAATGTACAGGAGCGGGGGGAGAGTATTGTTGTTGGGGAGGTAAGTATTCATTGGAGGGAGCAGAGATAGGTTGAGAAAGTTGTTGGTGGTGCACTGGAGCTGGAGCAGGTTGAGGTGGCAAGTGTTCGTTAGAGGAGGCTTGAATAGGCTGAGAAAGTTGTTGATGCTGTACTGGAGTGGGAGGAGAATATTGCTGTTGCTGAGGAGGAGAGTAGTCGTCCGAAGGAGCAGAGATAGGCTGAGAGTGTTGTTGGTGGTGTACAGGAGCTGGAGCTGGCTGAGAAGGCAAGTATTGATTGGATGGTGCAGAGATGGGTTGAGATGCTTGTTGTTGATGAGCTGGAGCGGGAGGAGAATATTGCTGCTGTTGGGGTACTGTAGCGGGGGGTGAGTATTGTTGTTGAGGAGGTAAGTATTCGCTGGAAGGAGCAGAGATTGGTTGGGAGACTTGTTGGTGATGTATTGGAGCAGGAGCAGAATATTGCTGTTGCTGGGGAGGGAAGTCTTCGTTGGAAGGAACAGAGATAGGCTGAGACGGTTGTTGGTGATGTACAGGAGCTGGAGCTGGTTGAGATGGCAAGTATTGATTAGTTGGTGCAGATATGGGTTGAGAGATTGGTTGGTGATGTACTGGGGCAGGAGGAGAGTATGGTTGTTGTTGAGGCAGTGAGATAGATTGAGAAAGTTCCTGATGATGTATTGGAGCTGGAGGAGAGTATTGAGGCTGGGAAGGCGTATACTCATTTGAGGGAGCTGGCAATTGTTGTTGATAAGCCGGAGCTTGTTGAGGCACATCGAATACAGGTGAAGGTTTGTTGTAATTATAACCCTGTCCGTGATTTTGTCCTGCCAGATGAGAGACATCAGCCGATACAGCAGCAAATGTAAAAACAGCAATTATAAATAATTTCTACAAAAAAGAAAAACAATTTTTTTAATTTCTTAGTCGTTTTAGAAAATATAGATTGTCGAAAAAACTGCATTATTGTCTCTGGTAATCCAAATGAGACCTTCAAAGTTGTAACCCACTTTTGATTTTCTATTTCCAATATTTTACTTACCATTGTTATATTTTTAGTTGCAGATATTAGTTGATATCGCTCCTGAAGTAGAGCTGTAAATGATGACTATAATCGGTTGCAGATGATTATTTATACGCGCATCTATTAAATTTCTTGAAAAAAGTTTTTTTTAATTAAAACACTATAATTTATTGATATCAACACTAAAATTTAAAATCTTTGAAATAAAAGGTATCCAATTTTCTCTTCCAACTTTAAAGTTATTAAGAGAAACCTTTTTAGTAGCTGTGCATTTTTTTGCTTATCGAAAAGGTAAAACAAACATGGCTTTGCAATGTCTTTCAAAGACTTGATTACCGAAAAAGTTTTCGTAGATTTTTTTCTTCTTTAAGCCAAACCAGTTTCAAACGTTTCGATTTGTGTGTCGAGTTCAAAAGAGGAGAACTGATTTTATTAAATTTTTTTTTTTTAATTTTTTGTTTTGTTTTAAGACCTGCAGTTAAATTAAAAATTCAGTGTTTCTGCCATTTATCTTTTTGTAAGCTGGTGCTGGTTTGTGTGTCTTTTAAGATGTTTGGTTTAGGCTGTAAAAAGTCTGCCTAAAATTTAATTTATGTATGTCAGAGATTGTTTTTGTTGCAATGTCAAGTTCAATATTTGGTTTCAATATTTTTGTTGTTAATTCTTAAAAAACCCCTATTTAAATGATCTTAAATGTCATTTAAAAAAAAAATTAAAAAAAATATTATGCAGGTCGAAGAACATGTAAATTAATGTTGTAACCTAATTAGAAAATCAATCAAAAATGTTAATTAAAATAAACATATATCTACATAAATATAAAATAGCATTAACAATTATAGCCAAATTTGTTGAATGAACTAAAGAAAACAAAAAACTTGTTAATTCATATTTTTTTGTTTTTTGAAAGAACGGCTTGCTGAAACTTTGAATAATTTTTAAAAAAGCAATATATTTAATCAGATTTTTGTTAGCTTAAGTCCGAAAAGACGACTACAATATATAGCAAGTAGAACTGGTATATGCTGAACATAAAACTTTCACCATAGTATTCAAAAATGTACCTCGGGATTACATTTGTATGAAGGCCAGATGAAATAATGGACCTATTTCGCAAATTTTCAACAATTAATACTCTTTATATATAATACACAGAAAAAAATATCTCATTAAAATTTTTAACAACACAGTTTGTTAAAAATAAAATTTTAGATTAATAAACTTTTTATTTGATTCAATGAAAAAATTATCAAACTTGCGCGTTGCAGAATATCACTCGATAAATCATATTTAATAATGAAACACAGAAACAAATTTTGCACCAGTAAAAGCATTAATAAAAAATAAAATCAGTTTTCATTAAAAATTTAATCAAATGAATTAAACGTTTAATCAAGTGAATTAAAAGTTTAATCAAGTGAATTAAACGTTTAATTGATATTATAAATTTGTTTACTGGTGCAAATTAATATTGCCAATAAAATGTTTGATACACTTGATTAAACGTTTAATTCACTTGATTAAACGTTTAATTCACTTGATTAAATTATTAATGCTCTTACTGGTGCAAAATTTTTTTCTGTGAATAATTAAATATTTCTTCACATTCAAGAAAAAAATATGTGGATCAATTTTTTAATAGCTATGATACCGTTGCAAGTAATAGTATGTTCACATTTGGCTTCTTAAACGCGTTTAAGCAGTTCGAACGTGATTAAGCTCTAATCACTTCAAAATCGAGATGATTACCCATACATTGAAGTGATTTGTTAATCACTTCAAATTGACATGATTAAAACTAAATCACTTCAAAAATCACATAGAATCCACTGAACATACCTCAAATGTAGAATCGCCAACATGATCGTGTACAACCGGCCTAGATTTCTGCTTAATGTTTTTATTTTTTTCCTTAAATAATTCATAAATTTTCACAATTTCATCATTAAAATGATTAAAATAATCGTCTGATAACTTTATAAAAGTGTTTTTATCCATTTTTAATACTTTAAAGAAATATAAATTTGTTTGTGTTTTTTTTGTGTGTTTGTTGTGTGTTTTTTTTCTTAATCATCTGTCATCTTAATCATCTCAAATGTAATGTGAACGGCTTTGATTAGCTTAATCAACATTTTGCTTAAACGCGTTTAAAAACCTAAGTGTGAACTTAGCATAAGAACCAAGTGTTTGTAATTCTCATTCGCTTTACAGTTTTATTTGTATAATATGTTTAGTATTTCCAAAGACTTTGCGAAAAGATTTCCTGATGATGTGGCCTGGGAATTTAAAGCATCATAACTAAGGAATAAATAAATTTGGGCAACAACTTTTTTATCGACTCAATAAACTTGATTGTTGACTAAAAATTCAATACAAACTTTTTTTATCAATAGTACAAAAATCGTTATCGCAGAAAATATAAACTTTTTTTAATAAAATATGCGATTTTCGTATTTAATTATGATAATATCTTTTTCTGATTATCTGAAGCCATATCATTTGGCATATATCAAGTGGCAGTGCAGAAAACTGAACTGGCAGCAATGAAATAAAGTAATTTGTTTTTATTTTGGTTTTTTCCTTTTTAGCTGAAAGGGGAAATCAACTACGATTAGAGTTGACAAAAAATCTACCAATTATAGTCGGGATTGTAAGAAAAGATAAACTCACTGCTTGTTGTTGGTGTTTTGTTTAAGCTTTGATATTATTACGGGTAAGACTTTTGAGTGCTTATAATTCCTATTCGCTTGATTGTTTTATTAGAATAATATCTTTAACTTCTCTTAAATCTTTGGATGAATTTTCCTGATGATCTGGCCTAAGCAATCAGTTAAATGCGCATGGGAAAAGCTTATCCCACCATCAATTAATTTCGGTTTATGAATGGAAAGAAGTGGGAACTTACCACATTAAAACTAAATCTAACTAAAAAAATGTTAAGAGTGTATCAACTTTACCGTACCCACAACTTTGCTGAATATTAAGGGTATTCAGATAGTTCAGATTTTTATTTTTTATTGCAAAAAAGGAAAAATGGAAAATTGCACTCATGTTTTTAAGAAAAATATTTGTGGCATTTCTAAAAAGATAAATAAAACAATAAAAATGTCAATAATTAAATAGCAACAAAAACTGTCTGACAGAACTAGAAATGACTTTAGGAAATCTTTTTTTTTAGATTCTGAGGATGTAAACTCTGCAAGGCATTCAACCTTCACAAGATCATTTTGAAAGTACATACTTTTTCTAATTTTGTGTTATTAATTAATCAATCAAACATTTTAGAGAATAATTTTATTTTTCGCCTATCAATCCATAATTGGTCTAAACATTTTAAAAACGTAAATGACATTCAAACTTGCCAGCCACGCAATTTTTTTGACTTTATGTAACGACTGCTTTTAATTAATAACAAAAAGGGCATTAACATTAATGTTTAGGTTTATTTAAAATATTACGATCTTTTTTTTATTGTTTTTTATTTTATTTGATATTTAGTAATTAAGCCTACTACTACTGGTTATTTTGGTATTTTTAAAAATTAAAATGCCATAAATTATAAACTTTATCAGTTTTTTAACAAAAAAAAAAAATTAAAGAGTTTTACTAGAGAAGGGAAGATTTTTTTAGGAATGTTCGAAATAGTTTTGTTAAGGTTAACAAAATTGGTATCAAACTCTTTTGGTTTAACACTTTAATTTCTTGTCATGGAAAAACATTTAATTTGTTTTTAATTTTATTTGATTTTGAAATAAACTTAGTGTACAAAAAAAAAAAAAAAAAAAAAAAAAACAAACAGACAGACAGACAGACAGAAACACAAGTAGTCTGTCAGCCAGTTGAAAAGTCGAGCTCAGCAAAGGAAGCTGGAAGACTTATGCTCTAAAAGAAGAGCCGATATAGACAGCGACCATGAGAAAGTGGTGGCAACAATAAAAATCAAGTTCAATAAATTTATAGAAAAACCACGGTAAAGCTAAATAAACGTCTGACGTCGCAATGCTCAAAGAAACCGATTTAAATTATGGAGTTGGAGAACTGCTAAAGGAGTGCATACCATCACACCCAAAAACATGGGATGAAACTACACTCAAAATTATAGCAAAAGATGAAAGTGGATTCGAACAAAAACGAAGAAATTAAAATATGGATAAAGGACGAAACTTGGAAACTCATACATGAAAAAAACACCCTGAAAGAGAAAATGCTAGATAACCAATTTTTGGAAGAGAAATACAAACAGAAATACAGACAAAAGAAAATACTTTAAAAATATTGCCAAGGGCGCTGATGTAAAATAGCAGGAGCAAATAATATAAAAGAACTTCAACAGCTAACAGGGTGCCTCGCTTATCAAAAAATTGGCCGAGAGACACTGAGATTGTCATCTTCCTTCTCACCAACTTCGAAGATCAATGAAAACAATAAAAACAACTTTTTGACACTGAAAACGAAGAAAACGCCGAAACTGCGTACTTGGAGTGAACCAACATACTTATGCTGGGTTTTTATGATCTCAGTTAAACTAAGTTTAGTTAATCTGAGAACAAATTCGTGCCGCCATTAAAAAGTTTGTCTAATACCCCTTTCACACTCGGCAATTTACTTGGGCAAGTGTCTTGCGCAACTCTTGGTTTGTAGAAGTTAGCGGTAAGGTCGGGGTAAAGAGAAAAAAATTTGTACAGACTTTGTTGGTGTCGGCAAGTAACTTGCGCAACTAACTTGCGCAACTAACTTGCCGAGTCTGAGGGGGTCTAAACAATTTTGACATAACAATAAAAAAAATTACTCTTCATCGGAAAAATCCGAGTTAAAGACTACGTTAAACTACCCAGTAAAAACTTCGCCTACAAAATATTGTGTTGAGTAATCAGAAAAACATAAAAGCACTACTTACTATTCTACTGAAAGAACCAATGAATTTTACAAGGGATGTCCCAAAATGAACGCATTTAAAAGTGAGTTATTATTTTTTTAACAACATACATCCACAAAAAAGTAGTTATAGAAGTTGTTGTAGAAGTAGTTAAAGAAGAAAGCTACTAAATAATGAGTGATGGAAGCTATTCATTTTGAAAAAGTAAGCGAAGTTTTTACTGGGTAAGTTTAAGCTTTATCCACATCTTAGAAACCCGGCCTTTTTCACACAATACTATCCGAAACTCCTAACTTAGAGGAAATGAAGTTTAATATTTTAAAAATAAAGAAAGCAGCGGGAGAGGACGGACTTCTACCAGAACTTCTTCAATGAAATCCCATAGTTGAAGCCCAAATCTTATATCCACATATAGAAGTTGCATAAAAAATAATGCCTACCAAGCTAATGGATCGAAGCTGCAACAATCAAACTGCGTTAGAAAAACGATTTGACCGAATGTGACAATCGAAGAGGTATAACATAATTATAAACATTTCACTACATCCCATATAAAGTCAGTATATGGGCGTATAGAAACTGCTTGGAGCAAACGAGCACCATACGCATAATAATTGATACACAGAAAAAAATAAAAATTGATTTCAATTAAAAACTTTGTGATATTACTTAAAAAATTAATTGAATTTGCGCCAGTAAATGAATTAAAAGTATCTATATATAAATCGGCAAAGGCAAAACAGTTAAGAACACTTTCCTGCTCCGTATGTCAACCGATTTGAACAAAATATACACCATTTAAGAGATATTTACTTACAGAAGTGCACAATATATATTTTATACAATACAAAAAAAAATTGTTTTGTTCAATTATCAAATAATAAAAAATAGGGTGTTCGATTATTCGACATTATTTAGAAACCGGTTTTCGAATATTTCGACAATATAAATCTTATATATAAGGCTGACTTCCAAAACGTCAATTGCTTTGTATTAGAACAAAGTATAATAATGTTTCATAACGCCGCAGTACAATATATAAACAATGCAAACACTTCCAAAACGTCACTGCTAAGTATTAGTAACGCATCATAAAAGCAATCAGAGCATCGGTTTTAAAGTTGATGCTTTGTGACATTTAACATTTAATTTGCAAGCAATACAGATTTATTTTAAAAGTATTATGCATTGCATCACTTACATTTCAAAACGTTTTAATAAACAAAACACATAGTTGCATTGTTTCGGTACTTTGTACATGTACATTGTTAAAAAACAGTATTAAAATTGTGTACGAACTTTGTATTAGTACGTTTTGGAAGTCAGCCTAAATAAAAAATTATAGCCGAATTTCGACCATTAGGCAAACACTTGCAGTACTAAATGTATATTTTTTTAAAAATTACAAAAGTCTCTGCAATAATGTTGTTGATATTAGTAAACAGTTAATTTAGTTGATTAAGTTTTTAATTAAAACTGATTTTATTATTATTAAAAGCTTTTATTTAAATTGCAATGTATGTATGTATGTTTGTACCCAGTAAAAACTTTGCCTACAAAAAAATGTGCTTAGTAATCAGAAAAAACTAAAAGCACTACTTACAATTCTACTGAAAGAACCGATTCATTTAACAAGGGATGCCCCAAAATGAACGCATTCAAATTTAAGTCGTTATTTTTTTTTACCTACATACATCCAGAAAGAAGTAGACATAGAAGTAGCTATAGCAGTTATCTTAGAAGAAATCTAGTGGTTCTTTCAGTAGAATTGTAAATACTGATTTTATTTTTTTCTGATTATTCAACACATTACTCTGTAGGCGAAGTTTTTACTGGACTCTAAATCTAACATGACGGCACACACAAGATGGCAGACTAGTTATTTTAATGCCTTCCTACAATATGGGTATCAAATTAAAGGACTTGTTGAGAAGAAGTCGAAAAATAAAGTGAATTTACTCTTAATGCAATATGGCGGACTTCTTAAGCTTGAAACTCAATTTTCAAGCTGATATCTTCAACCGATTGAGCTGAAATTTGCATATACATTAATACATGGTTAGCTGTGTGACGGTTTTCTTGATCCGACATGGTGGAAAACCCAAGATGGCGGACTTAACATTTTTAATGCATTCCTACAATATGGGTATCATATGAAAGGGCTTGCTGAGAAAGCGAATGCGAGCTTAAAATAAATTAAAGGTTAAATTCGTAAGATTTTGTTTGTCGTGCTTTATTCAAAAATTTTATTCTTGATAAAAACACTAAAATTTATTGTTAGGGGATAAGCTAGTTTCTACGCGCATTTCACTCGTTGCTTAGGCCAAATTATCAAGAAATATTCTCCCAAAAAAATTTAGAAAAGCCAAAAATATTAGCAAATAAAACTGTAGAGTGAATGGGAATTGCAAACCTTAAAAAATTCTTATATGCAAAGATATCAAAGCTAAAACATAATACCAACAATAAACAGTGTAATTATCTTTTCTTACATTCCCCACTACAATTGCTTAAAATTCTCCCAACATTAGTTGTGGGTTAAGAAAAAAACAAAATAAAAAAAAACAAATTACTTTTTTGTTTTCGCAAGAAAATCAAATTAAAGCAACTTGCAATTTCAGGGTTTTTATGCCGTGCATAAACATGTCAATAAAACAACTGGATGTGATTGATTTTAACTAGTTACATATTAAAATGTTTAAACAAAGTTAATACGAGTACTTTAATCTCGCGAAAAGCTTTTGAATCATATTAATTATGTAGTGTAGTTGAAAGTAAAAGTTTTAAAGTAAAGGTTTATTTTTATTTTTAGAGCATTTAAATAAACATTTATTTTCTAAAGGTTTTTACTTTTAGTTTATATTTGATTAATACTGTAATTGAAAAAAAAAAACTGGCGAGCATTTTTTCAGTGTGTAATAGCGAGCATCGCTATATTTAGTTTTTTTTGGCTTCAAGAAAGCGTTTGAAACACTAAAACGGAAAGCTGTTTGGAGCGCCACTGAAGCAAAAGGAGTTCCGGCTGTACGCGAATGTAACAATTAATGTTCGACATAAGGTTTTGATTAGAGAACGAACCATTTTGCACATATGCTGGCGTTAAACAACGGTGCGCCCTTTCTGCTTTGTTATTCTCGGTGGTACTAAAAAGATAAGAGACTGCATAAAACAGGAGAAAAGAAAAGATGCACAGAAAAAATTTGTACCAAAAAATTTTCAATTAAAACAAGTAATGCTGTTTCAAACAATTTTTTTAATTGCTCCAATTAATTTGGTTTAATTGAAAATAAAAATTATAATTTTTGTGTATATAAAAGCATATATGCATGCATATGTGTGTATGTACACACAAACATTAAGATGTTTTGTGTTCTATTAAAGTTTCAAACAATTTTTTTATTAATTCAATTAACTGTGTTTAATGAAAAAAATATTTTGATTTGTATTTATGTACACATGTAATACCAAATCAAAGGCAACGACAAAAGCAAAAACTTTATTTAGTATTAAAAGTGATCTCTTACGGTGAACATCGTCGTTTTGAAGTTTTGTTTTCAAAATAAGCCTCTTTAAAAAAGTGTTTAAATGTTTGCGTTTGTTTTTTTTTTATGTGAAAAATAATTTTTGGCAGAGGCTTGTTTCTGCACCTTCGTATTGTATAAATCAGATATGTATAAAATTTGTATATTGTTGCTAGGCATACATAAATATACAGTTACATATCCATGAACAAATACAATATGTAAGTAATCGAAACCTCTTTTGTATAAGAAGAGAAAAGAAAATAATTACAATAATTTTAACATATTTCTTTAGAAAATGCAGAAAGGTATGCTTTATGATGTCGAGTACTTACGATCTTCAAAAACATTTGAAGACAAGCGAAAGTGTGCCCCTTTACGTTTCTATCAATTCTTAAGTATACAAAATACTGCAGAGATTTTCAAATTTGGCCAGAATATGCAAAGCTTTCTAGTCATCTTTTGGTAAATACATCGTATTAAAAAAAATTGTATAAGGTATATATTAAAATTTCTTTTTTGCTTTTACTTTTTTCTAGATCGATATTGATTTTGTGGTCAAATATCGAGCGGTCAAAAACTTTAAGGAACGTTGGTTGTACTTCACTGACGAAGTAATGTTGGTTTTGAAAACAAAAGTTTTCTGTGCTATTTATATAAAAATTTGTTTAATAAATTATGTATTTATATATAAAACAGAAATATTTTAAAATATATAATATTTAAAAAACTAAATTGAAATTAAAAAAACAAATCTAATATATTCAACATTTTTTTATTTTTCGAATTTATTCTATGAATAAATTCGAAAAATAAAAAAATGTTGAATATAATATAAAGTAACCTGCGAAAGGAAATAATTCCCAGTTTTCAAATCTAATATAAATAAAATAATTTTTTATAAAATAGTTTTTTTTTATCTAATAATGGGGGTTAAATTTCAATTACTTTTTTAATTGAATCAATTAAAAATGTAATTGATAAAAATCGTACACTTCAATTGATTCAATTTAAGATTTAATAGAAAGATAAAAATAACATAAAACAATTAAATTTTTTGATTGTGTTAATCATCGCATTTAATTGAAAATTAAAAGAAAAACAATTATTTTTTTAATTAGGTCAATTAACTTATTTTGTTAAAAAAAAATTTAAATTTAATTATTTACTTAATTGGGCCAATTAATACCCTTGTTTAAAAACTATATAAAAAAACAATTATCGTTTTAATTTATTTAATTAAAAAATTGTTTAAAGTTTGCGTTTGATTTCAATTAAACCTATTAATTGAAACTAAAAAGCAATAAAAGCTCAAGCTTACAAATGTGTTAATTATATATATTGATTCCTATGGTTCCAAGTTGGAACAAAGGGCCGTAACGAAATTCTTCCATTGGGATCTGTCCTGTGCGATTTGTCTGATCTCAGACCAAGTTCTTCTTGTTTCGCTAATTTCGGATTCTAGTTGCCTTCTCCAGGTGTTAGCTGGTCTACCTCTTCTTCTGCTGCCATGAGGGTTCCAATCAATTGCCATCTTTGATATATCATCATGGGGTCTTCTCAAAATATGACCAACCCAGCTCCATTTCCTCTTTACAATTTCTAGGCGAATTGGTATTTCACCTGTTCTTTGCCAGAGGTCTCTGTTGGAAACTACGTTCGGCCAAAATATTCGCAAAATTTTTCGCAAGCAACGATTAACAAATACTTGCAGGGATTGAATGTCGCTTGCAGTAGAGTTCCAGGACTCACATCCATATAGCAGGATAGAGCGAACATTAGAGGAAAAAAGGCGAAGCTTAGTTTTTATATGTATTTGTGGTGACTTCCATACTCTTTGTAATGCACCAAAAGACTGTTTTGCTTTCCTTATGCGATATGCAATATCATCACGTGAGCCGCCTGTTGTTGATATGATACTTCCTAAGTAGCAAAACGATTGGACGTCCTCGAGTTCTATGTTGTTTACTCGGAACTTGGAGAGATTAGTCGAATTGATACGTAGAACCTTAGTTTTGTCGAAGTTAATGTGAAGACCGACACCAGATGCTAGCTGATGTATCTGATCCAATTTGGCTGACATGTCGGTAAAGTTATGTGCGAGCAGGCAAATATCATCAGCGTAGTCAAGGTCTTCCAATCGACCATTCATACCCCATGTAATGCCTCTTCTTATTCGGGTTGTTTGCTGCATAATTGAATCCAATACAATATTGAATAACAGCGGTGATAGGATACATCCCTGTCGTACCCCAGTGCTTATACCAATCGGATTGCTTAACGTGCGTTCATGCAGTACTCGACTTGTTGAGTTGCCATACAAAGCTTTGATTAAGTCGATTAGCACAGGTGGAACTCCCTTGCATCGAAGTGCGTGCCAAATTGCCTGATGGTGGATCGTATCGAATGCTTTGGCGAAGTCGATAAATATCAAGTATAATGGAGATCTCCATTCCACCGACTGTTCCACTATGATCCTTAGACTATTTATATGATCGGTGCAAGATCGGTGTGGTCTGAAACCAGCTTGCTCATTTCGAAGATCTGCTGAAATTGATGATGCCAGTCTAGCATGGATTATACTCGCTAACACCTTGTTAATCATGGTTAAAAGAGTTATACCCCGCCAATTTTTACACTCTGTTAAGTCTCCTTTCTTGGGTAGTTTTATTATCATTCCCTCACTTAGTTCAGCAGGAAGAGAGTGTGATGTCCAAAAGTCTCTGATAATAGGGTAGATTATTTTAGCGCTAAGAGTCGGATCAGCCTTAAGCAGTTCAGGGTTAATGTTGTCTACGCCTGGTGCCTTGCCATTCTTCAGTGCACGTATTGCAGTGACGATCTCAGTTTCGTCTGGGCAAACTGTATTTATGTCGGATCTGATTTGATGTGAAGTACAGTGACATTGCCAGACTGTTGTGGGTTGCGGAATTGACAGTATGCCGGCATAATAGTCGGACCATATTGCCAGTTGCCGCTCCACGGACGCGGCAGTTCCTCCCAACGGATCTTTAAGGGGATATGTGGTTGAACGGTAGTTCCCTGATATTTGCTTTGCAATTTTGTACAAATCTCTACTTCGATGTGTATCGGCAGCTGACTGTGCTTCTATGGCCATATTTTCCACCCAGACCCGTTTGTCTCGTCGCGCACTTCGTTTAACCTGGCGATTTAGACTGGTATACTGTGCCTGAAGGATAAATTTAGAAGCTCTTGTTCGGGCAACGTTAATGGAGCCTTTAAGTTGTCTTCTAACTTCAATAAGTTGCCAGGTAGCGTCTGAGATCCATACTTTACGCTTAGGTTGAGGATGACCAAGATGTTGCTTCGCACTGTCTGTGAAAATGTTTTTTATAGCATTCCATTGGCCTCTATTTCTGTTCGGGATATCTTCATAGCGAGTCTTTAGGGAGCCTACGTAACTTTCGAGAGTATTTGAGGATTTTAATTTGGATACATCGTATCGTCTCGGCAAAGACTGTGTTGTTTGTCGTCGGATTGCACATATCCTTAATCGTATCTCTCCTACAAGTAAATGGTGGTCTGACGCTCCATCTGCCCCACGCCTATTGCGCACATCTAGTAATGAACCCCGCCACTTCTTGCTTATCGCAATGTGGTCAATTTGGGTTTCTGTTCTGTGGTCGGGGGAAACCCAAGTTACTTTATGCACGTCCCTGTGAGGGAAAATAGTGCCACCGATTGTAAGACCACTGCTTGCACATATCCCGGTAAATAATTCGCCGTTCTCGTTCATTTGCCCCAGTCCATGAGTTCCCATAACGGACTCAATATTCGTGTTAACTGAGCCCACTTGAGCGTTGAAATCACCGGTAAGAAGTAAAATATCACCACTAGGTGTGTCTTTTATTACCTTTTCCAGGAGGCTGTAGAAGTCTTCTTTGTCATTGGGGTCTGAGATTTCAGTGGGGGCGTAGCATTGAATGCATGTGATGTTACGAGCACGGGTGTGCAGACGTATGGATATAATCCTATCAGAATGTGGTTTCCATGCCATTAGGGCGCTCTTGGCCTCTCTAGAAAGAAGGAATCCTACGCCGCTCGATCGAGGGAGTCCACTTGGCTTGCCAGAATATAAAAAGGTTATGTCACCGTCGGTTGTTATTGTGCCATTATCAGGCCACCTTGTTTCACATAAACCAAGGAAGAGAAGGTTGTAGTTCTTGAATTCCTTGCAAATTTGGTCCAATCTTGATGGCTCCAGAAGCGTTCTAATATTCCATGTTCCGAATCGTGTCCTTGATTTAAAGCTAAAAGTCGTCAACAATTGGGGATCATTTTGGTTTTCATTCGTTGTGGTTTCTGTAATCAGTAGAGTTTAAGATGAACCGGTGATTAGCCGATCGCATCCGATTCTGGTACCGGGATTGCCGATTGTAGCATCCAGAAATGCTGTTTTTTTTCAACGAGTTGTTGAGATTGGCTATTGAGTGGCGCCAATTACTCGCCACGCCGTTCCAAGGATCATTGGCAACTCGGGTATTTACAGGTGCTCTAAACGAGACCCCTCGAGACTCTCCCCTTGAGACCGCTGAGTTGTCCGCGACTGCTTATTTTATTCGCAGCATCCCAACATATCTGCTGGGGTTTCCACTATCCGCAACCCGTGGACGCGTCTGGTAGCATTCAGCTATGCTTCCCGAGGCAGTAAGTACCATGTAGTATGTAATTTTACACATTACATGCCACTTAGCCACCACTAGGCAAATGTGTTAATTGATATGATCAATTTGTTTGCAGGCGGAAAATCAGTAAAGAATTTAATTAATACTAGTACAAATTTCTAACAAATATGTTAATTGAAGTTGGTTTTTCATTTTTTCTGTGTGGTTTGTGTAAATTTCCCTTAAATTCTAAAAGATTTTGACTAAGCGGATGATATTTGGTTTGCGTCGCACAACTTACTTACGTCGATGGCCACCTCATAGTCGAAAACAAGCCTATAAACTATGTGAAACACTTTTGTTATTTGGTCTGCCAAATGTCAGTGAAAAATAAAGGGGATGACAATGTATGCAAGACCAAGAAAAGACAGATCTGCATTTTGCCCTTTAAATCAAGCCTTGCGCTTAACACAAATATCGCTGAACACAACAAATTCACATATTTAACTCTTACGTGAAATCTACGCTATTTTATGGGAGCGAAACTTTGCTAAAGAATAGTAATATAGAACAGAGACTGCTTTCGAATAGCGTGTCGAGTTTTCTGGCCAAATAAAATTTCAAATCCAGACCTACTGGAATTAACGAAAGAAAATAGTAAGACGAAAATGGCGGTGGATAGGCCACACATTTCGAAAACCAAGAAAAAACATAACGAGAACGGCTTAAGAATGGAATCTGTAGGGAAGAAGACGCCCAGAGCAACCCAAGATGGCATGACGCAGAAACGTTCAAAATTAACAGAAGGATATACACGTATCATTTAAGTAGTTCAATAATTGTTCAAGTTTTCAGCTTAAAACTATATGTCCTAGAGCGAAAAGGACAAAATTCGATTTTTTTATTTGGTAAACTAGCGGCTTAAGAGCTAGAAGGATGAAAACCTGTGACTCACTTTTATTTTTCATAAAAATTTTACTTTCCTAGGAAACAAATCCCTTCTTTAAATCTGATATCTGCGGGTTGAAAACTGATTGTGTTGTTTCCTCATTTTCGATCATTCTTCCCAAACGTGCCCAACTTGTATTTGTTGTACTAGCTTTATTTAATATTAAACGACAATCGCCTGGCGTTTATTTCTTTTATAGCAAACAGCTTTATTTAATATTAAATGACAATCGCCTGCCGTTAATTTCTTTTATAGTCCACCAGTACGGTTTTTGCATACATTTTAAGATTTTTTAAACCTGGATGGTTACTGTTCGTCCAATCGAAGAGATATATTTACTCTTACCATATCCCTTTTTTATGTGTATTCAAATTAGTCTTTTTTTTAACCGAATGATGAAAGCTTTATAATGTTAATGAATTTGTAAACACAAAAACACGTATCGAATTTTGAGACAGAAAAATAACTTTTATTTTTATCCATTATATGGTTTTTTTTTTTAATAAAATGCTTAACTAAAAAAATGTTTGTTAATTTTTTACTTTAAAAATTATTCCGCTAGAATTTTAAAAAGTTCGTCAATTCGACGAAGAGTAACCTTCATGTACTAAAATGAAGAGCAACCTTGCAGGGTTAAAATTCATATAAAATAATTTTTTGGTTCTAATAAGATATTAAAGATCACTAATTTTTTTATGTTTTGAAGTAGTATGTATAAGCAAAAATTCTTTACAAGGCGAATTCATTACAGGTGATATCGGTACTACTACAAGTACAACCCGTACAAAAATCACAAGCAATTTGTTTTTATAAAATCATTGTACAATGTCGAAAACAAAAAAAAAAAAAAACAAAAAAAAAAATAATCAAAATTTTGACATCCAACAATTAAAAAGCCAAAAAAATGAATTCTGTTTGGTTCTACAGCTATTTGACTGAGTGCACACAGAAAAAAAATGCCAATGTTAAATTAACATGGTGAAATGTTGATTGAGAATCATCGTAATTTTCTGTATGTATGTTCTTTATTTAAATTTATCATTGTTTCAAATTAATTTTAAATGAAAAATGTTAAAATACCTTTTTTTAATATTGAAACCAATAAAACCTGTTTTACTTGTTTTTTAAAAAAAAACAACAACACTATAAACAGAAAAACATAATATTTTTTTATTTTCATGTTTAAAATATTTTATAAAGAGAATACAATTCCCGTATTCTTTTAGTGAAAATTATTTAGTTAAATAGTGCATCCAGTTTTCAAAGTAGAATGATGACGAAAACAACATCGTGGCTATTCTGCTGATGCTTCTGTTACCAAAAGGGGAATACAAAATAAGTGAAACATGTGTTACAGGAGTAAGTGTTTTGAATTATTCTTAAATAAATAGATCACATTCAAACCAATTCGATTCTACATGAAATTCACGTTGTTTCAACTGGAAATAACTTTCATTCAACGTGATTCGGATTGTTATTTCAATATAAATGACATTAAGCTCTAACTTTACTGCAATGTTAAATTAACATGAATTATAGTTATATTTAAAGAAAAATATGTTGTTCACAAGTTATTGTAAAATCATGTTAAATTAACATGAAGTAACTATGAAGCAAAATCACCCAGCAAAAACTTTACAAGTAAGTTAGCAAATAATGTTGGAGAAAATAAACACTACTTATTTTTCGGCTGAATAACTACTTATTTTTGTTCCAGGTGTCCACAGAATTCAGTACTTACAATACACTTACTAGAAGTCACAAAATATCTAGTTATTATTTAACTACTAGTAAGTTGAATTGTAAGTACTTACAATATACTTACCAGAAGCCAAAAAATCACTAGTTAATAGACCTAATAAGTAATTATTGAGTGCGTTACCAGTAAGTAAATATTGAGCTGATTATTAGTAAGCAAATATTCAGTAGTGAAAATAATAGAAGTAATAAGTAGTTGTTGTGGTCAATACTAGTAAGTACTTATTAAAGTTTTCAAAATAATGACAATTGTAATGACAACTACTTACCAGGTAACGTATGAAATAACTACCTCCTATTACTAAAAATCAAAAAGTTTTTCCTGGGCACTACCGAAAACGATAAAATCAACCTTGTTTTCGACGATTTTACATTGATTTTTTTATGTGTGTATTTATTTTTTCGTTGTTCTTTAAGAAGCATAAGGCCTCAAGGGGTATAAATACGCTTAAATTTACCTAATTTGTATTCAAAATTTGTCATTTAAAAACTCGCCGAATTTGTGGCATTAATCGTCATTATGTATTTTTTAAACTCAAAAATCGTCAAAATTACGATAAATCGTCAAATCTGGCAAGCGTGTGTTAAATACACATAATTTTGTCTTTCAATGCAATAAAATTTAAAAAAAAAGTACACTTACATATATAAAACTATTTTATTATTATTAACTGTGACCACCTTTAAACCTCAAGCTGTAGGTCAATATAAATATTTGCTAAAAAGCCAAACAACAATGCAAACATGTGCAATATTTTAAATAATTGAATAAATTGATATGCAACGATGACAACAAAACTTGGAATTCAGAATCAAATGGAAGAAAAAACAACAAATTAAACCATAGATAATACTAACTAATAAAGAGGCAAAAATATAATCTCTTGCAAACTATAATTTTAATATTATTTTGTCATGCTTAATTATTCATTTATTTAAGCTTTTCAAATCGTACGGTCAGTTTTTTGGATATAATGACACTTATGTTTTAAGTTGACCCGTTGTTTCTCAGAAGTTTAAACTAAATAACACGGAAAAAGACAAAAAAAAAAGAAGCTAATTTTTATATTGATAAAGATACGAGAGTTGCTATTATAAGCCTTGGCAACACTGAGTGTCAATAGGAGCGATCTTTTATCATTTTAGCACAATTTGTGATGTTTGCAGTGAATTTTGTCCAAACGAAGAAAATGAAATTAACTCACAAACCCATTCTTCGTATGATGATTTTTTTTACCACTTTTGATTTGAATTATCTAGTAAGGAGTCCTCTGATCAACTTTTTTCGACTCTTGGGTGTAAAGCCCCATCCTTGGCCACTGTGAAACGCTGATATACCGAATTTAATCGTGGCCACAGTTCGCTTAAGGACAAAAGATCTGAAGATCGTCCAAAAGCAGACGTTGTGCTAGAAAACATCAGTTCTGTGAGGAAGCTGATCGGCATGGGAAATATTGAATAAACATTTAGCTGGCAAATAGATTTGTTGGCGCTGCATTTCGCATAATTTGATAGATCCTCAAAAGGGGTGCTTATATAAGTTAACTTATTTTATGTTCATTAAAATAAAGTTATTATTCACTACTATGATAAGATACCAAGCAAATCTCAACTCAAATATAAATCACCAACAAACTCTAAGCGTGAAAGAATTATCTGAAGTCATAAATAAATCTGCAGTACTACCAAATCGCAAAAAGTTTGAGCCAAAAAACAAGTGGTATAATTATAAGTGCAATAATGCCAGAAACAATGCTATGATACACTTAAATAAATATAGATCAATACAAACTATCAAAAACAAGGAAACTTATCTAAAAAAGCAGGCTAAATATAAATTAATATGTAGAGAAAGTAAAGAAAATTATTATCAGCAGCTTGCAAGCAAAATAAACAATATAAATGATAGTAAACAGTGGTGGAAGTTTGCGAGAGAAGTACGAGGACAAAATAACCAAATAGGCAGGAGTATATCAGCGTATGAGTTTAAGGCATACTTCGCTGATCTTCTTAATCCACCGCAAAGCCCTCAAGAATTTTTGTATGCGCCAATACTAACTAAGGATGATAAACTTGATTCAATTATTACCCTTGATGAACTTAAAAGTGTATTAAAGAATGTTAGGCCAAACAAAGCCCCTGGGGAAGATGGTATTTCGTACGAATTTATAATAAATGCCACTGATGATTTCCAGAAACAGCTAGTAAATGCATATAATAAAATGTACAGCGATTGCAAAATAGATGAAGTTTTTTGCAAAACGGTTATTGTTCCTATATATAAAAAGGGCGATCCTAATATTCCAGGAAATTACAGGGGCATTTCTTTTATGAACTGTGTGGCAAAAGTATTCATGGGTATTCTTAACAACAGACTATGTGAATGGGTGGAGAGAAATAATATTTTAACAGAGTATCAGGCTGGCTTTAGAAAGAAATACTCAACAGTCGACAATATATACAACCTCGCAGGCATTGTACACATAAAGTTATTTGAAAAAAAGAAAGTCTATGCATTTTTTGTCGATTTCAAGGCCGCATTCGATAAGGTAGCTAGAAAATCTCTTATATATAAACTGTATTCAATGGGCATATCGTATAAATTTATTAAGCAATTGGAGGCAATCTATAGTAACACAAAATCAGCAGTATGGAACGGAGAAGAATTATCAGACTATTTTAACACTAACTCAGGTGTGAAGCAAGGATGCTTGCTATCCCCGCTCTCGTTTTCACTTAATGATCTTCATGAGTGTCTTGGTGGTGGTATAAGAGTGGAAAATCTTAATATCCGTCTTCTTATGTATGCTGACGATATAGTTATTCTAGCTGACGATATAAATGTTCTTCAGAAAATGATTTTAAAACTAGAAGGTTACTGTAAATTATGGAATCTTGAAGTGAATTTGAGCAAATCACAAATAATGGTCTTTAGAAATGGTGGAAGACTTAAAAGAGCAGAAAAATGGCAGTTTAACGGAGAAGACATAATTATCACCAACGAATTTAATTATCTTGGAGTAATTCTAACCCCAAAGATGAAATTTTCTAAACATGTGGATAATAGAAACGTAAAAGCAAGAAATGCCATAAATACCACATGGACAAACTTTATTAAAAATAAACAAATAAACCTGAGACAAAAATGGAATCTATTTTTGGCTGTATGCAGATCGATCCAATCTTATGCGGCACAAGTATGGGGTTACGGATATTTTGATGAGGTTGATACTTTAAAACGCTTTTTTATGAAAAGAATTTTAAATCTTCCGAGTTTTACGCCTAACTACGCACTAATGCTGGAAACTGGGGCTGTTAATAACCATATATATACACTCGAATTACATCTACAATATATAACGAGAGTATTATTCCATTATGACACTAGTCGATTGCCTCTACAAGTTACACAAATTCTTCTACGCAAGGAGTTATTTTGGGTAAGAGAACTAAAAACAGTTGCTAGCAATCTAAACATTACCTGGTCTAGTACACAACTCCAAAAACAGCTGTGGATTAAACAAAATTCCGATCTATTAAACACAATCCATGAAAAACAACATTTAAACTTTTTACGTAACCAAGAACAATGCTCCAGAGTTTATAAATACCTTGATCACAATAGAGGGTATAGTTACATAACAGATACCACAAACCCATCTAAGATAACATGGATTTTCAAAGCACGTTGTGGTCTTATCATGTTGAATTACAACGCATTCGATGTATTGGAAGATAATAGGTTTTGCAACCTATGCAATCTGCACGAGATAGAAACCTTTCAACACTTTTTGTGCGCTTGTCCGGTTCTTAAAGAGTTCCGACGGGCGTGTTTTGGAAAAACAACTCTATTACTAACAGAAATGGTTGGCATACTAAATGGAATTGGAAATAGTGATTGGAACAATTTAGTAACATACCTAAAAGCTGCTTTACAATACAGAAGTTTTTTAATACAAGAATTCATTTAAATTTAACTTTGTTACCATAAATGATAAGTATTTCATATCGACAGACGTTTTGAAAAAAAACATGTCGTATTTTACTTTTTCTTCTTTTTTGCAATAATTATTTCAAATTGTATACATTAATATAAGATTTATATAAAATATTGTTAATTGATCTTATTGTAAATAAAGAAAAATTACTTACTACTACTTACTTACTATTCACTACTATTGGAGGGTCCCGTAGGAATCGCAATAGTTTAATCAAAAATAATCACACTTGAGTTTTCAGAGGTTAAATAAAAACTGTTCATTTATTTTCCACATTTCTCTTTTTGTAATTAATTTTAATCCAAATAAATAACAACAAAATACTTAAGAATATTGCAATAATTTAGTCAGCATTTTTAATACAGGTAACATTAAAATACAAATTTGTTTGTTCAATGATTCTTGGAAAATTGTCTGTACGAAAGTTTTTGTGTGAAATAGTTTTGCCTCACACAAAAACTTGGTAGACATTGTGTTAGCAATTTTAAAGGAAATCAGAATTAAATTAAATAAATTTGCTATGTTTGTTTTGTTTCTCACGGAAACATAACAGACATAGCGTCAGCAATGTTTAGTGAAAAGAGAATTTCGTAAAGAAAAAATAGAATTAAAAAATTGAATTTAATTAGTGTTAACTTATACAAAGGTTACGAATCGTTTCAGAAATAAATTTTTTCATAATTATAATTAGTATTGTGGTTATTTTGTTGAACTATTTATGGTTTTTAATCCAAATTTTTAATAATTTTAATTAGGCTTAAGTTCATTAAATTTAATTTTCATTAAATTATTTTTATGAAGAAAGGAATTTTACAACATGAAAATCAATTAAAATTGTTATTGATAATCTTTAATTCTTGACCGTGGCCGGGGCTTGAACCCGGGCCGGCAGGTTACCATGACATTTTTCGATCGCAACCACTCGATCTCCTCAGATGGATTTGCCGTTTTACACTCGCAGCCATCGACGACTGCTGACGTCAATAGTCGAACATCAATCCTTAAACCAAATTGTATTTTAACCTTTGGTAGATCGAAGTTTGCTTTTTTGAATGATTATCCATTTTAATTGATTTTACATGTTCTTCCTTACTTCTGTTTTTTCGTACTTTTGTCAAGAATTTTTCTAGAAGTCCAAAGTACATTTTTTGTTTTTTCATTTTTTTGTCTTTCTTTTTCTTGTTGACCTTTTTCAGCACAACTTGAAGGACAAATGAATACATAGAGCTCGTGCCTTAGCTTTAACAATAATAAGTATCGTGGTTATTTTGTATTCATTTGTCCTTCAAGTTGTGCTGAAAAAGGTCAACAAGAAAAAGAAAGACAAAAAAATGAAAAAACAAAAAATGTACTTTGGACTTCAAGAAAAATTCTTGACAAAAGTACGAAAAAACAGAAGTAAGGAAGAATATGTAAAATCAATTAAAATGGATAATCATTCAAAATAGCAAACTTCGATCTACCAAAGGTTAAAATACAATTTGGTTTAAGGATTGATGTTTGAGTATTGACGTCAGCAGTCGTCGATGGCTGCGAGTGTAAAACGGCAAATCCATCTGAGGAGATCGAGTGGTTGCGATCGAAACATGTCATGGTAACCTGGCGGCCCGGGTTCGAGCCCCGGCCACGGTCAAGAATTAAAGATTATCAATAACAATTTTAATTGATTTTCATGTTGTAAAATTCCTTTCTTCATAAAAATAGTTTAATGAAAATTAAATTTAATGAACCAAGTAAAAAAATAATAAACTTTTCGTTGGTACTGCCACCCTGAGAGTAAAATTACAAAGTGAGCGTTTTAATCTCATTCAACTTATCAAATTTTTTTGCAGGCACTACAACAACACCACACACGTAGTTAAAAAACGACTTGCTTGATGTGTGTAGAAACAACCAAAACAATAGAACAAGACGAAAACATCATTTGCATGTTTAAATAGTAAAATTGAGAACTCTCACTTCTCATTTAGTTTACATTTTCAGTCATATATGTTTTTTAAAGTTTTTACGGTAAAAACCATATCGGAAAGAATGCTGCTGTTTTATAATTGAAATGCTGTAGGGTGTAAAACGGGTAAGTAAATGAATCATAATAAAATTCTTCTTCTTATTTAATTTTTGGTTAATTTCAAATTCGGGATGGAATCAATTTTATAATTATTGAATCAAGCGCATTTTGATATTTATTCAATCTTAGTTTTTCTTAAATCAATCTCATTTTCGGATTATTTCAAGTACAAATTTGGGATAGAATGTGGATAAGTTAAGTATATTGCGATTGAAAATCCATACTTGAACCAATCTTTCTGTACTTTATTCAAGAAAATCAGTACTCTCCGTACTATTAATACCGCTTGGATTGATTTGAGTACTGATGGATTGATTTTTTTTTTTTGAGTGTACATTATTATGTATTCATATCAAATATATCCTGTGAAAATAACAGCCCCGGTGTATGATAGCAAACCAACACACTCGCCTCTTGTTTAAAAGCTGGAGCTATCTTATCTCCGCTGCTTTTAGAGAACTGCCAGCCTTCATCTGTTGAGTAGCAAACGAAAGTATCATGTCTGCGGACAGAAGAAACTTTTGCAAAGAATATCTTCCTGAAAGATAGGAAGAATTGAAGCATACTAACGGAGGCCCTAGCCAATAGTCAGTCTGGTGCAACCGGGACTACTGACTTCCTTGATACCAGATATTATCCCTGGTCAGCCGCAATCGCAAGAAATCGTGAAGATCTCTTGAGATGTCTCAATTTAAGATTTTTTCCAAATTCCAGGTATCCACTGTACCCAATTATGCCCCGGAGGATAAAGCTAAAAGGTAAAATATCCTTTAGATGTTCCCTCTACCCTCGGGAGGGGGTGTTTTTGCATAATAGCGTCCATACTATCACAGCAAGGAGAAAAAAAATTTGGTTTCGATATTTCGTAAATATGAAGAGTATTTAATATGGAAAATAAGCCACATCTGTGCTTTATTTAATCGTCTATATGTAGTTTAATTCTGAACATTCCTGTAAACTGAATGAATTTTAACGAAATTAAGGTAAAACTCTTAAAAGACAGGGTAGGGTGTTTTGTAAAAACCTAAAAACAAAATATCTCGAAAACAGGCCGTACAATTTAAAAACTTTGTAAAAATTTTGTCACAAATTACAAAAATTTAAATTTGCATGGCAGTTTAATTTATCAAATAAATGACAACAAGTTTGAAAACAAACTGACGACAAAATGACTTGCGGGTCTCTTCCAAATTAATAAAGTTTAGAGTTGTGTAAGAAATTTGTGCCAAAACATTTAAACAACAAAAACATCATCATTTACTTTGATTTATTTATTGAAGCTTTTGTTACTTATTAATTTTTTTTTTTAAACTGATGAACATTTAAACAAAAATTAAAATAAATTAAATGAAGCGATAATTGCTTTTTGATTATAGTTGATGAAGCGTAAAACCATTAGAAATTTAAGTGGTCTGCTTTTAAATCAGATAAAGAGACTTTGTGTGGGGCTAAATCAATGTCATTGTTTAAAAAATGTTAAATTTTTAAATATGAAAAAAAGGAGTTCAACAAAATATTTTAATTTTTGAATTAAGTCAAGTGAGAGACAAATACCAAGTGCCCGTTGGACGATTTCGAAAGTAAATGTTCGCATAGAAATTTATATGAAAAATATTTTTACAACAGAATGTTTTTCATAGAAATTTTCTATACGAACGTTTACGTTCGAAATTGTTAAACCGGCAGTTAGTATTAATCATTCATTTCGAGACCCATTTTCAATTTTTTCCAAGCAGAAAATTTTTCGAACTTTTGTTTAAAAGACTGTGTTTTTTTTTTTTTTTTGAAAACCTTTTTAACTATTATTTCTGGCAATCGTGATCGAATACTTTTTCGATTCGAAAGCAATTTTATTTGTAATTCTTTCCATCGCTGCTGAACGAATCGAAATTATTTTTTCAGTGTTGTTAAAATTCAAATAAATGCTTTCCAACATTAAAAGCAACAAAACAAACAACAAAAGCTTTCTTAAGAAAAACCCTCAAATTAAGAATTTTTTAAAAAAAATTCATGGAATATAAAAATAAGTAAAAAGCTCTTTGGACCCAGAAACAAAACAAAAAGTATATAAGACTCCCTTCGAATGTAGAGCTTTCACATTTTTTTCTTTTGATATAATTTTTTTTAATTATGAATATGCTTATCATAAAAACTTTTGAAAAAAACAAAGCTTTTTATGAAAGAAGATTTCAATAAAACTTTTTGAAAAAAAAGACCAGCAAAACCATAGAAGTTTCGAAAAAATCTTCCAAAAAGAATTTATTTTGGAGAATCTTTGATCACAAAATTTTTTCAGAAGAGCTTTCTAAGTTCTGAAAAAAATTTGGAAAACCATTTATTTAATTTTTTGATATTGGACTAAAGAAATTTGGATGTTGGACTAATATCTGATGTTGAACTTGTTTTTTTCTTAGAGTTTTGAACATTTCCAAACTTTCTTAACAGGTATAGAGAGAAAGCTTTATGGCCTACGTATCAGCTGTTAAAGAAATTTATTTTTGGTAATTAGTATTGTGGTTATATTATTGAACTGTTTATGGATTTGAATCCAAATTTTGATATTTTAATCCAGCTAAAGTTTATTAATTTGAATTAACATTAAATTATTTTTATGAAGATCGAAAGCAAATTTCGATTTACCAAAGTTAAAATACCATTTGGTTAAAGATTGAGGTTTTACTATTGACATTCAGCCGTCGTCAATGGCCGTGAGTGAAGAGATTGTGTGGTTACAATTGAAACATGTACGTGAATTGAAACATGTACGTGAAAACCTGGGTTCGATTCCCAGGTCAGTCAAGAATGAAAAATAATCAAATAATAATTTAATGAATATTAATTTTGATGAACTTTAGCCCAGGGTTTAAAAAACTGCAGTCGAAACCAAAAACGGTCAAACAAAAATCGAAAATTTGTGTACAACTTTTCGCTTTTTAAGTTGGTTTGACAACGACTGTTTAAATTTAATGAATCAAAAGTAAAAGCAACAATGACAAATAAAGGAGTAGAAGAAATGGCAGTTTTTCTACTTTGACTGCAGCTTTTTAAACGCTGCTTTAGCCGGATTTAAATATCAATTGGATTAAAATAATTCTCTTTGTTTATGTTTATTGATAATGCGGACATTCGCTTTGTATTAGCAAGGCATTTATAGCAAAATTTGAAAATTGTAAACGTGTTTTTCATAACTAAAAACCATTGAAGTCGCCCGCAACGTTAACGTATAAATTACGAGGCGTTTACGAACAATATTTTCCATTTTGCAACGACTCTTTTCAAAAAAGGTTTGTTTTAGTTTATAAAAAAAAACGTTTTCTATTGGGTTTCTGTTAGATTTTTTCGTGTCAAGCGTAAATCACTCGTGATTGTGATTCCGTAAAATATTAATCACGTGGAAGACCATTGCAAAATAAAATTTGCGTGCTTGATCGTGGGTATTTTATGCTTTAAAATCTCGCACGATTTCTCATACGAACACTTTCTTAAGAAACTATTTTATGCATACAAGTTTTTAAATATTTTTATATATAGGCAATTCACAGTTTTCTATCGTGTCATATTGGTTGTATTTGCTATAGCGTATGAATGTCGCATTCATAAAATTACAATTTAACACTTTGTGAATTGACCAATAATTGTCTAAATTTAAGAGGTTTTATCAAAAATAATCATTAAAATTTAATTGATACTAAGCTTCGTATTTCACACTCACGTAAACCTAAGCCGTTTTTGTAGTATATTAAAAAACACAGGTTGTGAGCTACTTTAATCTATTCGTGCTATGCGTTCTTTGCATTTAATACTTTATTTAAGGCGCATGCGATGCTTGCAAGAGTAGAGTGTAATCTAACTGCATGCGTTCGATACTTGTCAATACAATTTTACACTGATTCAACTTTTTAAACTGACATATAAGCGCATTGAACGCGTGGTCACAGAGTACACAGAGGGTACACGAGACGAAAGATATTGTGTTTTTTCTTTATCTTTTTTACAAAGGTGCCCTTTTTGCTTTTCGCTTTGCATCATTTTTTATGCCGCAATACAATAAATGCCGTCTCAACTGATTTGGGCCTTTTTGACACGTCACTTTTTCACCTCTGGTTGGTCTGTGCCTTGGTGTGGACCTCCGGCATAAGAGTCTATTTAAAGTGCCATTAGAGCGTGTTTGAACAGTTTACTTTTAATTACCTGTTATAAAAAATTTCATTCAAAACATAAACCACATAATTATAAATTAACTTTATTTTTATTATTATTTATTACTGAAACTTACTCTCCGTCTATGTTTCTGAAGCTGTTAAGCACGTGCATATGCCACATCTTCTGTTGTCTTGGATTTGATTTATTGTGAAAGATAACCGACCGCTGGTTGTTTCTTTTGCTGTAGCAGATTTCATATTTTTAACTTTAAGTTTTGATTTTTAATAGATGCTGTTGTTTACCTTGTTTTGTTTTTTTTTTTTTAATTTTTTTGCACACAACTTAAAAATAGACACACACAGTTTTTTTGTTATTTGTTTTAAATGACATTTTTGTGAAGTTCAGTAAATATTTATTGAAATTCAAAAATGGGTTTTAATGAATTTTACCCCTGAAAATTGCTTTTCAGAAAATTCATTAATATTAATCAAGAATTTTTTACATTTTGAAAAGTTATTAATTAATTTTCTTTTAACATATATATAAAAAAGATAAATAGTACATTTATTGAAACGTAAATTAAGATTTTTGTTTGTTATTTTTAATAACTAAAAACCAAACATTCTCCTAGACCAAAAAGTGAAAGGGTGCATATCATTAAAATTTTTGTAATCTCCTAAATAAACATTCAAATTAAGTTTACAACTATATATATAAATACTTTATCAGTATCATCATCCTAACAAGCTAATTCTAATTTTTCCTACAAGGTGGCGCAAAATGAGCTATAAAAAAATTCTGTTTTTTAAGGGCTTAACAGTAAAGTCCCCTGCAATAAGACAGCTATTGTAGTGCAATAAATACTAATGCTGCTATCAGCCAGCGTTGCCGTTGAAAATTTTCACAAAAGGGGCACAAAAAGGGATTTACTAAAAACTGAGGTCACAAAATTGGTAAAAACGGCCATAAAGAATAATAAAGAAAAACAAAAAGGGTCAAGTTTTTTTTAAGCAAACAAAAAATACAACAATTATTTAAATACTAGAGTTGTCAATTATTCGCCTTTCAACTTTGTTCGAATAAATCAAATAATTGTTTTTGTTCGTTCGATCAAACGATTAAATCTAAAAAATTATTCGATTCATCGATAAGAATAACGAATAAAAAAAATCATTTTTACAAAAAAATTACTATGGAAAATATTCCATGCCATCCGCTATGACTTCTTCTTTTTTTTTGATGCGTAAAATATTTCATCTTAACTCCATATCGTTGTATTACTTAAACGCAACGTAAAGCTCTTAATATCCTAATAATCCGATATTACTCAGGATTCGAAAGGCGTTGGTAGCCCTACCATCTTCAGTCAAACTTCTGTCTACAATTTCTTCTATAGAATAGCCGCTGTCTCTCTTAATGTATATTTCCATTAGACCAAGCTCGGCATTTCTTGTTGTCGTTGGATTATCTTCCACTACATCGTTTTCAATGACACTTACGCAAATGGTAAAGATATACACATATAATTTAAAAAAATATATATAATACAACAACATTTTCTACTTTCAAGATATGATTTATATAAATCAAATCAATTCTTTATTTTTAAGCTTTTTGTTTATTTCTAAATTTTTCACCCGAAATTGAAAAATCCCGTTTCTTGAAAATTGTTTAACGTTTGATTTAAAAATAAAACATCTGATTCAATTAAGAAGGTGAGTAAAACTCGTTCGATTCTTGATTCTAACAGTTCTTTTGGCACTTTACTAGACGAAATATTCTGATTGCATCGATGCATGTCCGTGCTAAAAACATGAAAGAGGACATGCATTGATACAATTAGTATATTTCTTCTCATAAAGCGCCAAACGAACTGTTAGAATCAAGTGTCATCTCGTATTTTTAATTTTGTAACGAACAAGTTTTACAACTCACCTTCTCAATTGTTTGTTAAGATTTGTTTAATAAACACATAAAATACATTTTTGAAATACAATTGGGGTATTCACAAGGTGTGCTATCATGTTAAATTGTCATAATGTTCTAACATTTTACAATGGTTTAAAAATATTGTTGTTGCTTTGTTAACAAAAAGTGTCATAAATTAATAGAACTTTGCTTGCTATGTTTATTGTGCTGTCGTAATTAATCAGAAGAGACCTGCGCTGAGCGGCTGAGCCGAGCCGCATTAGTTTTTGAAGCCGTCGCCTTGATGGTATAGTTTTATCCGGCTAATATCCGAATTTAACCTGCGGCTGGCAATTTTTGCAACAAAACACTTGCGGCGTCAAATTATATCGGCTTAGGACTCTGATGTTTGGTAAGCAAACAAAATAAAATTTATTTGTGATTTGCGTCTAAAAAATGGAAAATAGTCAGATAAGATCTAATTTTATTAATTAATTCATGGATTAGAATTAAAAAATATTTTAAAGTTAGGTAAATATTTATTTTTTATATTTGTTTTAAATCAGCTGATTCAAATTTAAAATAGCACACTAAATTATGAGGGGTTGTTCACAACAGTCGTATTTTTTCATGTTATTATTTTAAGAATTATGACTTTATGACACCTTGTGAATCCCCCAAATGAGTACTCAACACGGTTTTTGCTTACTAAACATTGAGAATAATTACAACCAGGGCTATGGCAACAATAATGTTTAACTTTCCTACATTTTGTATAAAAGCACTGAAAACGTATGAGAATAAATCAAACTCTAAACTTTTATTTAATATATTTTTTAATAAAAGAAAATTGTTCGATTAATCGACATTAATCGTCGTTTGAAAATTATTCGAACAAGAGTTTGGTTTTGTTTGATCGATTAATCGAATTATTCTTAATCAGTTGACAACTCTATTAAATACATTAGAAAAAATAAATAAAGGTTTTTTTAAATATATTCACCCCTACTATATAACTCGTTGTCGATGTCGACGTACATTTTTAAGTTTTTGTCACACCAAGTCGAATGTTTTGTCGATTTCGACAATTTAACAAAAAATTTAAAAAAATAAACCAATCTCTATTTAAAGCACAGGCTTTTGGTTAACTTTTGTTGGACTACATTTAACATTAAATTTCAACAAATATTTATCATATTTGTGTCCAAAAGTGTTTTTAAATATTAATTTTTTTAAATTTAATCGCAGTTAACTTTCTGACTTAAATATCTTTAACTTTAATTTAAGTCGTCGAAAAACCTTCAGCCGACTAAAATGGAGTCAATTCCAATCGACGTTGACTTAAAAACACCTTAGAAAATACCAAGTTACTGTTGATAGTGCTCAATTGTTGTCAATAGTGACTAAGATAATCACCCTTATTCTATTTGTTGTCGGCAATATCAACGTCAATTTTAAGGCAACAGCAATTATTATCAAAGACAACATCAATTCTATGTTAAATTGGTCTTTTGTAAGAGTATTATGACGCCGTTGACTATTTATGGATAATGTTAATAAAAACAGCACACATATCTAATAAAAGAACCAGCTGATTCATTTTGTTTACTGTTTTTTGATAAGAAAACAAATTCTGTGCTGTTCGTGCAAAATTTTAAGTTCAATAAAAATTTTTTTGTAAAAAAAAATGTTTAAATTCAATTTTTTTTTCTGATTCTGATTTCTAAAATTGTCCATTTTTAATTTGACCAATGAAAAGTTAGTGACATATATATTAAATTTTCCCAAGTGCCTAATGGATTTTTTTAACCTTTTTAAGATTTGAAAGTTATTTTCGGCTGAATAAACCTTTTAAACATGTGTTGGAAATAATAGAGCCTCATTTAAAAAAGGGAACGTTTGTTCCAAAAACAATATGAATTGCAGCAACATTGCGTTTTTGGGAAAGAGATCGTACCAGCTCAGCTTTGGAAATTATTTCAACTTTGGACTGTCCCAGCCACAAGTTTCAAAAATTTTGTCGGAGACTTTGGAAGTCATGGAGAGAGAACTTTGTCCTCAATGAATAAACTTCGCCATGATGGATGCTGATAAGAATGAGACTGAGTTGCATTTCTTTGAAAGGCAGCATTTCCAGGTGTAATTGGCTGTGTAAACTGAACCCACAGCAAAGTTTTAGGTCAAAAAAACAAGACCAGCATCTCTAGTTTAATCGCAAGGGATATTTAATTTATTAGGAAAAGAGACCCTGCAAAATCCTCTGGCTAGTGATGGATTTTTTTACAAGCTCTTCCACTAGCTTCTTGAACAGAGTTGGTTTTTTAATTTTTTCAATTATTTCCACAAAAAATATATCAAAACACAACACAAATGTAGAAAAATATTAAAACCGCCGTAGAAATCAAAATTGCAGCCAACCATAACGTAAACATTTTTAAAATTTTTAAAACACAACACAAAGCAGCACAAGACAACACTAAAAACGCTGACAACAAAATCAAAGGCAAATAAAGGCAACAGCAACGCCAATTTTTCTTAGAAAATACCAAACATATGTTAACTGTCATCGAAATATGGCAAAATTGCCAACGGGAGTAAGAAATCGAAACAAAACATAAAAAACGGCGTCGCTTACTGTTGACGACGCCAAATAGAATAAGGGTTAATAAAATCGTTATTCTCTTGCCGTCGACTTGTGTCGACATCGACTTTCATAAAACGGGTGATTTTTGAATATTTAAATTAAGAATTTAAATATAATACAAATATTATACACACATACAAACGTATGACAGCGTAAGTTTATAACAAGTAGAATATCAACGCGCCCTTCACGGTAATTATGGTTTTTGTCCCCAAAAAAAAAGACCTCCAAATAGGGAGTTCCCATTAACGGATTTGGAAGCGATTATTTTACATTTTCATAGCAAAACTGCTTCTTTTGGTGCACATTTTTACCGGGTTTTTTTTTATAGATACTCTTCTTTCCTGCAAGTAGTACTATGTGTTTTTAAGAGGTTTGAAGGAGAGCAAAATAACTGATTTATGTTAGCTTTTTATGATTTTTATTGACATCATATGCCAAAATAATTCAAGGGCTAATTTTCTAAAATACTGCGTTCAAAAAAAAATTGGAATATAATATCTGTTACAGAGCGGTCCGTGATTTTTAAGAAAAACTACACATAAAACCTTTTAAAGGTATACAAAAAAAAACGGATTCGTGATCACAACCGAATTTGGCGCCAATCGATTTTCGTCGGTTGCATGTACTATCACACAATTTGGTTACAATTACTGAAAATTTCGTTGCTTAGCATAATATTTTTAATAGCAACATTTGAATTTTTGTACACTATCAGTTATAACAACAGATATTGTTAGTTGTATTAGCAATCAAAAATATGCTTACACCCGAATATATGATAGATGCAACTGAATAAACGCATTATTGGTGTTCATAACAAAAGATTTGATTGTCTTTATCAATATATTTTTTTAACAGGTTACATAAACCATTTTTTGTAAGTACATATATTTATTTATTAATATTTTTATGTATGGTTTCAAATTTGTTTAATTTTATACAAACACATACATGCAGCTTTCCACATCATCCAACGGATTTCCAAAGATGTACAGCTTATCCCTTAATGTACCAACAAAAACAATCTATGGCTTCAATTCAATGCAATTTCTTTCTTTCGATTGCTGCTTTATTTAATATCTGAAATTCCTTCTTGCTGCAGCTAACCGATCTTCTAGTGAAGTCCTGCCAAATACTAACAGCTGCGTGTTCGAGCTCCTAATAGTAAACACCGTCACCAGCAATTCGTTCCTTACAATTTGCTCTACGGCTTTAGTAAAAAGGGACATAAAACTTGGTGTAATTGCCGCTGACGAACTGCTGATGGATTCTCCACATTCAAAGTCCTGCACTTTGGCTTGTTGACGTAGGAAATATAAGTGAAATGCGCCATTAAAATGACGACGATATTTACACTGTTTTAACGCAATGGAATATTGGTTTGAAAAAGAAAATTCAGTTGTTTTGGTTCGTTATTCGATTGTGTAGTTATTCGCATCAAATTCCCCTAGGCTTTTAACAAAATGCTGGTAAAACAAACAAAGAAGATAAATTTATTTATAAAAGTTTTAAAGAATTCACATTATATATATCGCTAATTCTGTGCCACCCTTTGTATGCAAAATTTTTAATTTAAAACGATTAAGCAAAAAAATATCTCTAATAAAAATCTATAAATTTGCTTAAACAGGTTTGATAATTAAAATTTAGTCTATTTGCGTTTCTTTAAATCGCTTTTATATTGTTTATTGAATTTTTAACAATTTGTGTCATAATTATAGTTTATGTTATAGCTTAATTAAAAAAAAAAAATATATAAAGAGTGAATAATACACATGCATAAAAAAGCTTTTAAAAGTTATTTAAGAGAATCATTTAATTTGCTTTGGAGGAAATTTAAAAGTTTACTTTAACGGGCTTGCTTGAAATGTATTAAAGCATAGTTTAGGGCATTTTCATAATAGTGATTATTATTAAATAAAAATCGTGAAATCTTCTTGCGATTAATAACCTCCAACATTATTAAATATAAGGATTTTTACGCCTTTATTTATAAAAAATTTTAAGATTTAATAAAGGTTTACAAAACAAATTTTGTATGAAAATTCTCCTTAATAAACGTTTGTTAAATTTAATAATAGTTTATAAATACGGGGGTAAAAAATATACAATTTAAATAATTATCAAGGTGATTTCGGAAATCAGAAGACTTAAGAAAGCAACATCACAAAGTGATGTTTAAAATTCTGATGTCCAAAACCAAAATTTAAAGATTATAACTCAAGGAACGAAAGACTTAAGAACCAAACCTGAAATTTTTATTCTGAACATCAAAACTAAAATTTATAAATTAAAACTTAAGAACCAAAAGACAAACCTGAAATTTTTATTTTCGGCATATCGTCAGCTGATCATTGGTTTGGTGCTTATTATGGTGAAATTGCCATGATATGCGCCAAACCACTAATGAGCTGACGATATGTCCGCCGCAGCTACGAGCTACATAGAAAATATTTTCACCAATACTTTTTTAATTAAATCAAGTTTTTAATTGTTTTAAACAATTTTTTTAATTGTTACAATTAATTTGCCTTAATTGAAAATAAAAATTATAATGTTTGTTTGTATATTTGCAACTATAAAAAAACATACAAACAAACTTTAAAATATTATAAAGTTTCAAAAAAATGTTTAATTGCTTCAATTAACTGTGTTGATTGAAAAAAATATTTTGATTTGTGTTAACGTTTTTTATAGTCTCTTTCGCTGGTGGTCACATTTCAATTAAACCTATTGACTGAAACTCAACAGCAAGAAAATCTCAAACTGACAAATATCTTAATTGATTTGGTCAATTTGTTTGCAGGCGGAAAATCAGTGCCGAATTTAATTAAGAGTACAAATTTCTAACTAATATGTTAACTAAAGTTGGCCTTTCATTTTTTCTGTGTAGATGGTACTTTCGATCAGTCCAATTATTGACTACTTTTTCCAATAACATAGCCCCATAAAAAGAAGTCCAAAGGCGTTAAATCGTACGGTCAGTGTACAAATCCACTTCAGAAAATATTTAAAGTTGTCACCAAATTGCAATAAGCCCGCTGTATGGTAAGTTGCGCCGTCTTGTTGGAACCAAATATCGTTGAGAATAAACCGCACCAGTCAATTGCAAAGGATGTGGTTGTAATTCATTAATGGCTTGATGATTGTCTTCGCTCCCAATGCGGAAATTTTGCTTATTGACGCAGCCATTTAACCAGAAATGAGCTCCGCAAAATTGACGAACTGCTTTATGAACTTCGTGACCAATTTTTTTTTCAAAGCAAATTTTTATTTATTTTATTTTATTTATTTATTTATTTGAAAAATAAACAGTACAACAAGACTTAATCTTATTTAATAGTACTGGGGAGATAAAGGCACATTAGATTATAACATTTACAAAGGTTTATCTTAAAACTAAGAACAATTTAAAAACAAATTAATTAGTTACGAGTTACAGATTTTTATACGAAAGAAAGTTATAATTATAACAATAAAAAATGTTTTATTATGTATGTGATTTTTCGTTAACCCAAGAGGGTAAATATTTCGCATCTAAAGTGCTTTGCATTGCTTATTATCTGTATATTAGGAGGAAGTTCATTCCAGAGACGGATGGCATTAACGAGAAAGTGTCTTTCAGATATTTGCTTACGGTATCTTATGGAGTTTATTCTATTGCCCCGATTCGATCTTGAAAACGTTATTCTTTTGTAGAGATAAGTAGGTTGTCTATTAAATATAAGTTTATGTAAAAATATGAGTGTTCGGCATTTTAATAGATTTTCAAAGGATACATTATAGATTTGTTTTGAAAACAGAGTTATACTACTATATCTTGTACGTCCATATATATATCTGGCAATGTTGTTGTAGGTCACTTTGAGCTTATTCTTGCTTATTGAATCACAACTGGAAAATAATTCACATCCATATAATAAAGTGGGTAGTAGATATGTCTTAGCGAGTAGCATGCGGATATTAATTGGCGTAAAATACTGTGTCATCCAAAGATTTCTTAACATAACGTAAGTTTTTCCACATATGGCATTTACATGATTTGACCAGGTGAGATCGTTGTTAAAAATAACGCCAAGGTTTTTGGCACTTTTCACAATTTCTATAGTAGAATGTCCAATTTGGATTGGCGGCAAGCTAGACGGTAAATATTTTGTTTTGCTTATAAGCATTGCCTTCGATTTCTTCGCATTGCGGCAAAGGCCATTCACTGACGCCCATCTTAATACGTTATCGAGATCGTGATTTAATTTGCTGACACAATCAATAATACCTGATGGGGAACAGCTGATAAAAAGCTGAACGTCATCTGCATACATCTGTATACCACAGTATCATACATCAGCATACATCTGTATACCACAATTTTAAAAGTTCTTATGCAGCTTAAAAACACCCGATAGTTTTAAAAAGTTAAAAAATAGGTTTCAGTTTACCTTTCAAAAGGTTAAAAGTCACTAGTTAGTTACAATTTAACTATAAAGCATTTAAAGGATACCTACATACCAAAGCGCTAAAAGTAGCAAAATACTTAAGAAAAAAGCAAATAAAAATGGATGTAAAAAAAAGAAAATTTATTAAAAACTTTGTAAGCTTGTCAGAATTCCAATTTTACTTTAAAAAAAGTTTCTTTTTTTGGAATCACGTTTGTAAATCGTAACTTCAATATGCTATAAGTCATAATGACTTATATATGTAATACGTTATAAGAAGTAATTATGTCATGGCTGTTACACAGAAAAAAAATTTTTGCCCCAGTAAAAGAATTAATCAAAAAAAAAATCAGTTATAATTAAAAATTTAATCAGGTGAATTAAACTTTTAATCAATTGTATTAAATGTATAATTGACAATATTTCAATTAAATGTTTAATTCACTTCATTAAAAGTTTAATTCACCTGATTAAATATTTGATTAAAACTGATTTTATTTTTGATTAATTCTTTTACTGGCGCAAAATTTTTTTTCTGTGTATGTAAAGCAAATAGTAGCGAAGAAATCTACAAAATGAGTGAAAGAAGCTATTTTTTTTTTTTGAAAAAGTAAGCTGTGTTTTTGCTGGGTACTTAAGTACTAAGTTGAACATACCTGTAAAAGCCACAGGTAATTTTATTTCATTTGTTTCAGTCTTTATAAGCGCAACTTAAAAGAAACTTTCTTAATAGATATGTGCATCTTTTTCTTTTCGGACTTACGACTGCAATAGTTCTGGGCTAGGGTCAGGGCTGGGCAGTATTTGAAATACATGTATTTGAAATACGTATTTAAAATACAAATACGTATTTTGTATTTGTATTTTAAATACATTACGCGCAAGTATTTTGTATTTTGTATTTTAAATACATATCCAGCAAGTATTTTGTATTTTGTATTTTAAATACATCCAATAAATATAAGTAGTTTGTATTTTGTATTTTAAATACATAAAAAAATGGGAGAATTTTGTATTTTAAAAACATAGTTTACAAAATATATTCTGTCAGTTTATTGATGGTTGATTGCATTTTAATCTACCAAAATATAAAAAAATATGATGTCACTTTTCATCTTTCGTGAAAAAAGTTTCCGCACCGAAAGCGTTGAAGTTTTGTTTTTATTTTTTATTTTCATCATTAAATCAGTGGCTCTTGTCTTAAATAAGTTCGTTTTTGTTTAAATTCATATATAATCTTCAACATTAAACCATTTTTCATAAGTCTAATGCAAAATCAAAAGGGTTTCAATTTCCAAAAATAGAATTTACACATAATATGGAGTTTTAGGAATCGCTTACGGTGCGGAAACTTTTTTCACCGAATCAGCTTAAAAAACAGTTTTTTATTATCAGAACAAAATTCCCCACATGGCGCTGGAGTGGTATTTTGCACTCAAAAAAAAGTTATAACCTTAATGTACATGACGTGCAAGTATTTTGTATTTGAAATACGTACAATAAATGGAAGTATTTTGTATTTTGTATTTTAAATACATACAGGATGTGTAAGTATTTTGTATTTTGTATTTTAAATACATACAGGATGTGTAAGTATTTTGTATTTTGTATTTTAAATACATAACCTGAAAGTATTTTGTATTTTGTATTTTAAATACATGACCAGCAAGTATTTTGTATTTTGTATTTTAAATACCGCAAGCCATGTATTTTGCCCAGCACTGGCTAGGGTTGCCAGAAACCAAAATTCACCTGGATTTTGGACATTTTTAAAATACATTAATACGATAGTTAAAAAAAAGTAAAATATTTTTTTATCATCACCTTAAATCTAAAAGGCCGTAAATAACAAATTCAAATTAAATCGACTTTTTTATTGGTTATGATGCATTATGGTTAATGATCAATCAAATTTATGTATGTACCTATTTTGTATTGTTATTTATAGAATTTGCTAACTTTTGTATAAGTTGTAAATTAAAATTGATGGAGTTTTGTGGAGACTATGGTCTAATAGTGTTAAATGGTGCGATTGAGGGCGATGAAGAAGGTAACTTAACGTTTATAGGTACATGTGGAAAGTCTGTAAATGACATATGCGCTGTTTCACAAGACATTATCGGAATGGTAAATAGTTTTACTGTTTGTGACCAAATATGCTCCGATCATATGCCAGTAATTTTAGACTTAAAAGTACCAATCGAAAATAGTACCACTAAACCGCAACAACTTCTGCCTAAACTACAATGGAAAGATGATATGGGTGCACAATACAACCAAAAAGTTCTAAATAATTTAATGATAATGAAAGAACAAAAGGATGTGCTTGAATTGAATGACGTTATTAACGTTATATACCAATCTGCAAATAAAAATAATACATCTAACAGAGTCTTCACGGCAACAAACAAATGAATCGACTGGAAATGTTTTAAAGCGAGAAATCTTTCATTTAACCTACTAAAATATTATAAAGAAAATATGGATCCTGAAACTAAAAACAAGTATCTGAAGGCAAATCAAATGTTTAAAAGTACACAGAAAAAAATAAAAATTGATTTCAATTAAAAAATTTGTGATATTAATTAAAAAATTAATTAAATTTGCACCAGTAAACAATTAAACCAGTTAATAATATTAATTAAACGTTTAATTCACTTGATTAAATAATTAATTCAGTTGATTAAAATTTTAATTAAAACTGATTATATTTTTGATTAATGCTTTAATTGGTGAAAAATGTGGGAGAATTTTTTCTGTGTATATGTAAAGGAAGAAAGGAGAACTACTACAGAGAGCTGGAGATTAAACTTAATGAAGTTAAAGACAGTAAATCATGGTGGAAATTAGCGAATGAAATAAGAAATAAAGATTTGTATGAACTACCCAACATATCGACATCCGAATTTCAAAACTATTTCATGACTTTACTAAATCTATTATGCAGCCTTGTATCAAACAGATTACTTTTTGGATCGAAATATAGAAGTTCTTCAAGTACTCTCAAAAGCCAAACTCAACAAAGCCCCAGGGGAAGATAGAATCCCATATGAATTTTTTAAGAATGCACCACATGAACTTCATTTAGAAATGACAAACGCATATAATAAACTATTTGACAACACGAAGGTAGATGGATCGTTTACAACCAGTGTAATCTTTCCAATTTTTAAAATGGGTGATATAAACCAGCCAAGCAATTATAGAAGCATTTCCTTTATGAATTGTATTGCAAAAATCTTAATGCGTGTAATAATAGAAAGGATGTATAGCTGGGTATATCAACACAATATTATCACCGAATACCAAGCGGGATTTAGAAAAGACTATTCTACAGTAGATAATATTTATAACCTTACGACAATAGTTCATTTAAAGTTTGCACAGATGAAAAAAGTCTACGCGTTTTTGTCGACTTCACTGCTGCCTTTGATAAAGTTGTAAGAAAGTCACTAATGTTCAAACTACATGTCATAGGAGTGTCAACAACAAATGGTTCGTTTTATTGAAAATTTATACCTGAACACTTGTTCCACGGTTTGGAATGGAACAGAATTATCTGATAAATTTTAAACTGTCTCGATAGTTAAACAAGGGTGTCTATTGTCCCCTTTGCTTTTCTCCCTGTGTGTGAATGACATGCATGAAGAACTAGGAGTGGGGCTCCTCATTGGAAATATGAATATGAGATTGCTTTTATATGCTGATGATATAGTGCTAATAGCAGATGATGCTAAAGTACTGCAGAAAATGATAAACAACTTAAAAACTTACTGTAGTTATTGGAATCTAGAAGTAAATTTGGAAAAATCAAAAATTATGATATTTAAAAATGGCGGACGTTTAGCCAGCAATGAGAAATGGTTTAACTTAAGAAGAGAAATTGAAATAGTCTCGGAATATTGTTACCTTGGTATGATAATAACTCCAAAATGTGTTTTTACAAGGCATGTAGAAAAAAGGAACAATGTTGCGAAATCCTGCCTCAATTCAACATGGAGTAGCTTTCTAAGTAAAAGAAATATCGCATTTGGAACAAAAATTCACCTTTTGAATGCTGTCTGCAGATCAGTTCAATCGGGACATTCTCACTTTGATGAGGTGGATAAACTGCAAAGGTATTTCATAAAACGCATTCTGAATTTACCAAAATTTACTCCAAACTACGCCCTCCTTCTCGAATCTGGAATCAACGATGGCCATTTATTTATGCTTAATCCTTCATATGCGATACATAAAACGCACCCTCTTCGAATATCAAGACTCTCGTCTACCGTATCAATTAAGTAGGCTGGCATTGGAACAAAATATATATCCTGGGTGAAATGTTTAAATACGATCGGTTTAGAGTTCAACATATCATGGTCAACAAATACTACTGTAAGGGAATGGAGTGAAAAACAAACACTCTTTTTAAATTGTTTAGAAAATAAATATCACCAAAGTCGATTGACTCGAGCAAGTCAAACTTTTACAGTAGAATTGATACTACAGTGGCACACTTATATTTCCACCGTAACAATTATCAGACGAATATCATGTGGGTATTCAAGGCTCGATGTGATCTAATATAACTAAATGGTTCCTATTTCTCAAGGAAAGATGTAAAATATTGTTCATTGTGTAATAAAAAGGAGATTGAAGATATACAACATTTCATTGGAAGGTGTCCTATATTTAATAATTTTCGGCAATATTGGTTCCAAAAAATGACAATTACAGCAAATTAGCTGATTGGAATTTTAAATGGTGAAGATAATTGGGAAAAACAAGTAAAATATATAATCAATGCTTTGGCTTATAGAAAAACCTTAATTATTGAATACGACAATTAATTTTTACAAACACAAAAAAAAAATAATAAATATGTATATATATGTATATGCTTATAAACTCTCTTTTCCGGCTAACGACATAGTCAACGCCGTACATTCTTTTAAGTTTTATAATGTAATTTGAAAAAAAAAACATCATTGAATAAAACATTCTTACTACTACTACGACTACTGTAAGTTGTAAGCAAAAATTTTTGAAACTTTCATCAAAATTCAGTCGTATTCAAATTTTAGAAGGACATTCTATACCTTGTTTTGATAGTATAGATTATTTAAAGTACTTTCACAAAGAGTTATCGAAAAAATAATCGAAATCAATTTATCTATAAATATTGTGTACGTTATTTAAATTAAGTATGTATTTAATAAAAAAATTATCTAAAATTCAAGAATTTTTTTTTTAACTGGGCAAATTGTATTTGCGCTGGTAACTGGACAACACCCAAAAAAAAACTTTGCAATTCAGGGCATTCCAGGCCGTCTGGCAACCCAGAATCCGGCTAGTTTTTAAGATTTCAACCAAAAACGAACTTTAAACATATGTACATACATGTGTACTTAAATATTAGACACCCAACAAACACGAAGTCAAACCTTTTATATGAAATGACTTTATCGTTCGACATCAAACACAATTCTCAAACCTTCTTCAAATGCTTGATCTTAATTAATTTAAAATTTAAACATTGATTTTAATAATAACATTTGACGTACAATGTTTTTTCAATTTGATCAAATTTAAACAAAAATAAACTTGGCAACAATAAAGCGAAAAATAAATGGTATTATTTAAAAATGGCCACAAAATAAAAAGTACATAATAAGAAAATTGAGTTCGCCTTCAGAAAACCTTATTTTTTGTAAAAAAAATTAATTACACTAGTCTACAAATTTGGAAAATTTGGGTGCGTTGAATTCGAATCTGCCTTCAAAATTGGGCTATCACGTCTTGTTCATTTTTTTATCGCATGCTGGCAATGCTGTAAAACAGTCAATACCGACACTACAATTTCACTATTATTTATTTGACAGAAGCCCACATTCATTGTAAATCTTCATAATACTAGCGTTTAAGCATATCAGGGAGATCGTGTGTTACTGATCCAAGCAATTTTAACTTTGTATGTGGTGAATATTTGGTTGGATAAACATGGATATGCAATATCAGAATCGACTATGTTTTGCATTTTCTTCATTCGCATTAACCCGGCGCCGGGGGGGGTGGATTTTAGCTACAAGGACATGGGGGTTGGGTCATAATGACCCACTTATTAAACTCGAGGTTTTTTGCTATATTTACGAAAAAATATATACAATTTAGATTGAATCTAACCTTATTAAGGAAATAAAACATGACTTTGTTAAAAAATAACATATTTACTTTTATTTTTAAACAAAAAACATTTCATATTAAAAAAGTTAACAAAGGAGGCTTCTTCTAGCTTAAATATAATAAACACTTATTTTTTTATTAGTCTTTAAATTAAATTGACATTTTTATGCCTTTATGACTAATTAATGCTTATAAAAAAATAAGAAAAAATCATTTTGAAGGATCATCGAAGGATCATCATATGCAAGATACATAAAATACAACTGGCGCAAAATAGCTACGTTGACTGTGGGGATGGGTCATATTTACCTTTTTTAACTTTGAGCACGTGTTACTCGAAGTACAATCGTCATGCAACTGATTTGAAATTTATAACATTCAGAGAGATTCAATATCACCAGCTACTGAGAAGAGCGTAGAGAAGAGAAGTACATTTTTAAAACCACAATCCAATCAAAAAGTGACGGGTAATTTTGACCCATCCCCCCCGGCGCCGGGTTAAGATCTTTTCCCACAAAAACTAGGTGCAGTGAGCGATGAACAAGGGGAGCGTCAAGATTAAATGAAAATTTAAAGAAACTATCAAGGATTTTGGGAGAAAAGCATGCTGGACTCTAAAACGTGAAACCGAACCAACAAAATACAAACGATGTTCAAAAAACGCCATTTACTTTTGAAAATTCATTGATTTTTAAATAAACTAGTGATTTTTCATGTAAAAAACGAATAAAAACCAAGTACAGATTCGAATTCAGCCCACCAAACTACACTAGGAAAGATATTTGGTTGCTCCAGTCCAATACCTTGTTGGCTAGTGTTATTTGTAAGTAAAAAGTTAATTACTTGAGGTACGACTGCGAATAAATTTAAATCGGAAATTTGAATAAATTTTAAGTTTGCTGTACGCAGTGCAAAGATAATCCTAAAAATGAAAAGGAGAGGAAAATTTCGTATTTTCAAGAGTTCAAGAACAGAGAGAAAGCTTTCTCATTTTTTAGCATCAGCTCTGGGGCCGAATATTTAACTGACAGCTTATTAAAAAAAAAGGAATTTATATAAAAAAACAAATACTTTTAATTTGAAAAATATCTTTTTATATTTCATATAGGGTTTTTTCCCGGGATTTTTCTTGCGGGATCCCGGGAAATAAAAAATTCCTCATAATTTCAACAAATAGCTATTTATACTTTGAAATTAAGTTTTCTATTCTCTAAAAATTAGCATCCGTGGATAGTTTGTGGATTATATCAATTACAAGAAGTGAGTACATGTATTTAAATCAATGTCTCCTGATGCAATAAATCTACTAAAAGCAGAATGGGCAGTGCAACAGTTGATAATTATTACATTTAGTGAAGTGAAGAGTTAATAAAGTACATTAATTCAAAATAAGATGCAGGCAGTAAAGTTTCATTGTCCATGAACAAGTCTTAAAAATAGGAGATACCTAAACATATCGCTCCTTTATTGCAACATAGTCATATCTACTAAAACAAACGATCTTGGCAAAATGCGATTAAAGTTTTCAAAATGTACCGATTTAAAGATATATTTTGCTATAACTTCGGTTCAGTTTGAGATATAATACGAGAAGGTATGAAGGAAAACTTTGCTAAAGTTACTTAAAATTTTGAGACATGACTATGATGCAATGAAGGAGCGATATGTTTATTAGGTGATAAACACAAATTTTCAATTTCAATTTGTGTTGGTTTATATACCCGTGAAGTGCGGGGAAACCGAAATAAAATAACATTTTGGAAACTCGTGTAAAATACTACAACATACAACTTGAAAAAGACATTGTCCTAAAGATTACAAATGGACCTATTGAAATGAAAAGGTTTGTAAGAAGCATTCCGGTTGATGCTATTTTTGCATCAACATTTGACTGATATAGACGTTGTTTATAAAAAAGAAAAAATTGCTTCTGATTGTGAATCCGAAGCATGCTACAACGGTGCACTTTTAACTATTTGTCCAACCTCGGTAAAAAATGAACGAAGTTTTTCGGAAACATGATAATTAGTAAATTAAATCAGGGATATACTTTTTGCCGACTTACAAAGCGCTTTGAGTGTGCCAGAAAGTTATTTCTTTAGCCGTTAAAAAATGTTATATATTTCTTTAAAATATTTTATCTATTTTATTAATTAACTTTTTGATCTCATATCTGGAGTACTTTATTTTATATTTTGTTTTTATTCTTGTTTTATGGATTAAATTGTTATGTTCATGTTATTTTTTTACTTGTATCTAGAGCATAATAATACTGAATAAAAGCATAATAATAGGGAATAAAGGCGTGCGGTGATAATAATTCAAGTTCCTATTTCAATCTTCAATTAATTTTTTAGTATCGAACCATTTCTTTTACTTTCTTTGTAAACAAATTCCCTTACGTTTTTTTATAAAAGTTTTTTTCATTAATTAATAACAAAATTTTCTTTGTATTATTTATATGGAGCGGGAAATTTAAAAAAATTTCCCGCTTTCCCGGGTATCGAAAAAGTCCGGAAAAAAAACTCTAATTTCATACCTCTGCAAAATTTTTAATAATGAATGATGTAAATGAAATTAGAAAAATGAAAAATTACGAATCTTAGGTTTAGGACCATTTTGGTCCGTTCTTGTTTATCGATTTACTGATATGAAGAAAATCTTATTTTCTCAGTATATGATGAGTAAGTTATCTTCCGCTGCAACTTGAATATAAATTTGTTGCTATATGATAACAAATCATGCAGATCTTTATTTTTCCGCGGTAAACTCCTACAAGAATTAGTACTGAATGTATGCACGCAAAGTAGAAGTTTCTAGCTCTTTCCATTTCTTGTCGAATTTTACCTTGCCATACTTGTTTGTATTCTCAGTTTTTACTTTTTCTGGTTTTGGGGGAAAAAATAAAAAAACGAATGCAATATATCATGGCGTCTGCAAACGGCAAATCGTGTTGGCCCCGATTGTGTGGCTATGATATTTTCAGCTGAAGTTCTTATACCACTGTGTAATGGAGAAGAACTTTATAGCATTCCATTTTCAGCGACATTTAATTCATCTCCTCGTTCATATCCTCGTCCACGCTATTACAAGTTAAAATATCAAAGAAGCTTTTATTTAGAATGTGAACAATATCAATGCAGTTTAATCGTCGATTTTCCATTATTTCAGCAAAGAAATATAAACCAAAGTAAGACTAAAAGATATGCAAATTAACTCTATTTGACTACAGACTCTTAAAAAAAGTAAAAAAAAAATTGTGCACTTATTAAAAAAACCAATATGGACCAAAATGGTCCTGTACCTAAGATTCGTCAGTTTTTCTTAACCTAACAGCAGGGTTAAGAATGCTATGAATTTCAAATCACTATAAAACATTTGTAGTTAAAGATTAAACTCATTTTTTTTTGAAAATAAACCTGCATAATTGTTGGTCATTAATGTATAGTGTAATTAATCTCTCTTAGTGGATATTTTCCTTGAACGGACACTTCCGCTCAACGCACGCAGTTACCTGGTTGCGGCAGCGTTCTTCAAGAATGCATTTGAGTTTTTTTCAGAGAACATTCCTCTTCTACGAATATGTTTTAATTGTGCCTTCGGTTTCCGACCACGTGGAAATCACTTGATTTCCATAAATTGACTGTGAATGTACTTTTTTATGGATTTTAAATGTTACGTTTACTTGCTTTTTATGTTTTTTTTTTTATGTAAAAAAATATGAAGTAAAATTTTACTTTTTCTTAAAGGTAAGTGCATTTTAAAATTGTCCAGTTATTTTTTTTTTAAATCCAGGTGAAATTTTTCTATGTCTAGTTATTATACTCTTGGTATCTGGCAACCCTATTTGGGGTGGACTTGTGAATCTACTTGCTCCTTAGCCAGAATTTTGTGGCCTAGCTACGGTTAAAGAGGACATTCTTTTGTGTAACAGGAAACGAATCTGGGTGGCAACCCCAAGAATAACTGGGCATTGATGGGTATGGGCTGATGAGCCTAGAATGGATGTGTAATTCACTGATGTTTGAAGAAGCTGCAATAATGAGGAGATAAAGGAAACAGTGTTTTTTGTAAAATTTACGCTGATCTTCTAACTGTTAATTTCTTCACTTTTTTGTAGGTCATACAAAAGTGAAGAAATTAAAAACATATCGTTAAGAAAATAATACAAATTTTTTCTCGAACTTTTACAACCTTATTTTATAAAACTACATAATGATTTCAAAACAGTGAAAAAGTAAAGCCAAATTTCGCTCTTAAAATACTCAGAAGTTCAAAAAAAACCTAACTTGAACTAATTTATTCAGTGTCCAGAAATTTCTTAAAAAAATTCCTAACTTTTTTCAAAATGTTTTAATTAGTGCGTTACAAACTTGTTTGTGTGTGTGCCTGTGTGTTGTGGAATAATTAACAGATTTCGGTATTAAATAAACATTTACTAGATTCAAAGCTGGTTCTGAACTTTGGTATTAAGCCATAAAAAACACTTTTGAACGACCTGGTACGTTTGAAATCATTCTTATTTTTTATATTTTTATTTAAATAATAGCAAATAAACATTTTTATTTTTTAATTTTTTAACATTTTTTTATTTTTTCGTAGTATTCAACTTGTTTGGTTCTTTGCATAGAAAAGATACCAACAAACTCAATTTTTTTTTTTTATTCATTTACAATGTTTTCATTTTAATTATGGCGTACTTTGTGTAAAAAATAGAAAACAGATTCTTAAATTACTAAACTAGAAACACTTTTTGGATCTCTCACAATAATTAAACTTTTTAACTAATAAAACAAAGAAGGAAATGGGTAAGTTTTAAATAGCATTAGATTAGTTTAGAACCTGAAGGAGGGTTTGGGATTGTTAGGATAGAAGTAGCCTTCGGGTTCAGGTTCGTGCTTGGGTTGAGGGGGCAAGTATTCGTTTTTGGGAGCTACTGGTTTGGGGGCAGGCTTGGGAGCTATTGGTTTTGGGGGTGGGGCAGGGGCAGGGGCGGAAGGTTTAACGACAGGAGGCAAATATTCATTGATGGGCTTGGGTGCTGGCTTTGGGGCTGGCTTAGGTGCTGGCTTAGGGGCGGGTTTAGGCTGAGGAGGCAAATATTCATTGTTAGGCTTTGAAGGAGTCTTGACAGCAGGAGCTTCTGGTTTAGGAGTAGGCTTGGGAGCAGGCTTGGGGGCAGGCTTTGGAGCCACTGGTTTGGGTTGAGGTGGTAAGTATTCATTTTTGGGCTTTGTAGGAGTCTTGACAATAGGAGCTTCTGGCTTGGGAGCAGGTTTAGGTGCTGGCTTGGGAGCAGGCTTTGGAGCTGGTTTGGGTTGAGGAGGCAAGTACTCGTTGTTGGGCTTCACAGGAACTACAGGCTTAGGAGCTGGCTTAGGAACTGGCTTAGGAGCCGGCTTGGGAGCTTCGGGTTTTTTTGGCACAACAGCGGGAGCAACAGGTTTGACTACGGGAGGCAAGTATTCATTTTGGGGAGCTGGCTCAAAAGACTTCTTTGGAGCCTCGTAATGGTAGCCATCTTCTTCCAATACACCAGCCTTTGGAGCTGCTGGTTTGGGAGCGGGAGCGACTGGCTTAGGAGCAGGAGCGACTGGCTTAGGAGCAGGAGCAGGAGCGACTGGCTTAGGAGCAGGAGCAACTGGCTTAGGAGCTGGAGCAACTGGCTTAGGAGCTGGCTTTGGGGCTGGAGCAACTGGTTTAGGAGCTGGATTGGGAGCTAATGGTTGAGGTGGTAAGTATTCATTGTTAGGAGCCACAGGCTTTAGGGGTACAACGGGCTTCTTAGGAATAACAGGAGCGGGCTTCTTTGGAGTATCGGTGTACTTCTTAGATACAACTTCGGCCTTTTTGAGCACAACAGCAGGAACAGCAGGCTTGACTACAGGTGGCAAGTATTCATTTTTTGGAGAAGCGTGAATGAAAGGCTTGGCGGGTACTACAGGAGCGACAGGGATCACAGGTTTGGCAGGTTCAAAAACCTTTTTGGGAGTTTCATAGTGATAACCGTCTTCCTCCAGATCACCAGTCTTCGGAGCTACAGGTTTAGGAACTGGAACTGGCTGTGGAGCTGGCTTAGGAGCTATAGGTTGGGGGAAGGGAATATCAACAACTGGTTGTTCGTAGTGATAACCATCTTCTTGCAAATTATTGCTGTGATCAAACAAATGAGAAACGTCAGCGCTGACGCAAGCCACTAGGGCAAGAGCAATTAAAAATTTCTGAAATAAAACACAAAAATCACAAAACTTTTAATTGAATTAATTTTTCTTTTTTATTTTATTTCACAAGCATAATAAAAAAAAGAATCATTTATATTTTAATATTTAATATACATTTGCTTACAACAAAAAGTTTCTGAAATTGGCACTTTAATTTATAAAATTCTAATTAATTTTTTTTTTGACACACACTTTTACACTTTACGCACACACCGTTAAATCCTTTTATATTCTTACCATTTTGTAATTTTGCGACGAATTCGATTCTAATCCACACAACGAATGTCGACGAATGACTGTGCTGTTAATTTAGATTGCGAAATTATTTATATCGCCAAATAAAAACAAAAACTTAAATGAATAAAGAAAAAATTTAAAACAAGTTAAGGATGTTACAAAATGAGAACATTTTAGTAGAGCTGTTGTTTTCTGATTACGGTGATGCTGTTGCTGCCAAAAACATCGTCATTATGATCATGAGAAACATAAACTACATCATGATCATGATCATCATCATTTCGATCATCATCGTACTTTGCGAAGCAGAAACTAAAATTCTTAAATGAGAACTCCGTTCTAAGCGTTTTACTATACATTTTATTTTTCCTAATCGTATTCTGAGTAGATAATAGTTGTTTATCTGTCAATTGTATATTTTATCTTTCTGTTTTTATTTTTTTATTGCTCTGCTTCTCTGTAAAAAATTTATGTGGTCTTCTTTGATCACGATCACTAACTTTCGTTATGTTGTCGTTAATCATGATGATAATAAAGTTGCCGAGCAGAGCAAGAAAATTAAGTGCTTTGCCAGCGACACACTGTGTCACAATAATCTTTGCTTAACGAACCGGCTTCGCTAGAACAAGAATTTCTATAAAAATTTTTGGTTTCTATACGATACATTTTGTATTGACAAGCAAAATCAGTGCTGCCAGACTGGGGGATTTATCCCCAAAGTTGGGGATTTTATGCGAGCAAAAAAGACAAAGAAATTCATTTGAGGATTGGGGATTTAAAAAAAAAAATCGGGAATTTTTTGGGGATTTTACACATCTTTAAAATATTTTCCTTTCTTTTATTATTTAAGCTTATTTTTCTTTGTTTTGTATATAAATAAAAAAAAGGAGGAACTAATAGAGTGTAAAGGGTCCTAATTAACATTAACATTTTTGTTAAGTGTGTAAAAGGTACTTAATAAACTTATGTTATTAATAAACTTATGTTATTATTCTTGAAAAAAAAGAAGAATTTAAATAGAGAATCTAAAACCGTTGACAACACATACAATTTTTATTTTTTTAAGAAAATTTTTAAGCAAATATGTCTTTCACAAAAATAAGTAAATATGAAAGACAATTTAATAAAGTTTGGAAAAAAGAATGAGGGCGCTACATAAAAATATGTGTAAAAATTTTTCTATGAAAAGTAGACTCCGCTGGAACTGCCCATATATAAATTTCAGACCTAACTGTTTTTTTTTTTTTTTAATTTGTATTATATTTTCATAAGAAATCAATGGATTTTCAGTTTGCATTTCTTTGAGTAAATAGAAAAATAAGCCCAAAAACATAAGGTTTTCCTAATGTTTTTGTTTCTTAATTTGAACACAACAGCTGTCATTTTCACGGATTTTTATGATTTGAAAAACTCAAGTTTGTTGTTGCAACTTAATGTTATCATTTTGACAACACGCCATTCTTATTTTAAACAGTATTTGTTCTCATTTTGACCATACACAGTTCCTATTTGTAATACTTATTGCTAGGTAATTTAGAAACAGTCCAAAAATCGAACAACTTCACAAGTAGTTAGTATATTCTTTTTTATTATTAGGCGATTCGTAAGCATTGGTTCCCTATACTCCAGTGGGAGTTTGCGGAAAAAATATGTAGCTCTTTCTAAAACACCATAAAAATTTCTCGTTTTCTGATTACTTACAGCTTTAAGTCCATACTGCTTTGTTTTTAAAAACGATTTTTACTCCAGCAATTTTTTTTTTATTAAATTTTTGTAATAAAAATCCTTACCTTACCTTATAACAATTATTTAAGGTAGGGACACGTCTAACAAAGGAAGTATCCCGAGAATAAAAATTAATTGGATCATTTTCGAGCCCAACTTAAAATTGAGATTGATTGGGCAGCTTCTAAATATACGTAACCAATTAATTTTTATTCTCTACAATATATCTAAGTTTCATTAAGATCTGATAGTTTGCATTGGTATACTTCCCTTGCAAGTTTAATTGTCCAAAATCAAAAAATAATAATAATTAATGAGTCGAAAAAGACTCTTAGACGATAAAAAATACGACTAAAAAATGAGTCGAAAAAGACTCTTAAACGATCAAAAATACGACTAAAAAATAAGTCAAAAAAGACTCTTAGAAGATCAGAAATATGACGAAAAAATAAGTCGAAAAAGACTCGCAAATCATTAAAAATATGAGTCATAAATGAGTCGAAAGTTATCAGAAAAGCGGGTAGGGGCCCATTTCCTCCTAAAAAAACAATCATTTATGATCAGAAAATGAGCTCATATATGCTTATTTTAATCGTGCAGAGGAGTCATTAATGACTCGAATATGATTATTTTTTTCATAAAATGCTTGCAAGGATTTACCAAGAGTTACAAATACAATTACAAATTATATTCTTACTTAATTAAGACCTTCAGCCCGCTGCAGTGAAACAGACCAGAGTCTCTCCCGGGAATCGCACCCTCGCAGTAATAGACTAGCTAACTACCAACTAGCCTATCGGGGCACCTAATATAATTAATATATATCGTTTTTTCTTATCTAATAATAGAACCATTAGCAGACAGTTTAATTTCTACAAATTCATTATGCGTTTTCTACTTATTTCAGGCATTGTGAAAGAACTTCAATTGCTAAAAACATATACCGAAAATAGCGGTATATATAAAAAACAACACGTGCTTTATTTTAGGGCTTGGCAAACAAATTAAATTTTCCAGTTATAGAAACTTCATTTCGTTTTTGGACCTGACTAATGGAAATTTTTTTTGTACTGGGTTCGACCTGGTTTAATGTAACATGTATTGAATGTGAAAAAGAAAAAAAGGGACCGCTTTGAAGCGTGACACAAAAGTTAGTATATTTGAAGCTAAACGTACAAAGTCTTAGAATGATTTTTTGGAAAGGGTAAAAAATTGTGCATTGAGGGAGAAGGAACCGAGATGGCATAAGTGACACCTAGAATTTGATGTCGGATAAAAAGTCTCCAGAGGCAACAATGAAGCCATAGAAGCAACATGATTAACGATATGCAGGATAGGACAATAGATGCATAAGCTTACTTCCGATTTGTGACGTTAGAAGTATTTAGGAATAAAAACTTAAAAAAACTAAAGCCAAAGAGAAGGAATGGTTTTATTACCCAGTAAAAACTTTGCCTACAAAATAATGTGTTAGGTATTCAGGAAAAAGTAAAAATATTACTTCCAATTCTTCTGCAAGAACCAATGAATTTTACAAGGTATGTCCCAAACTAAACGCATTTTAATGTAAGTCATTATTTTTAACCTACATACATAACCTACATAACCATAATTATGGTAGTTATATAGAAGAAAGCTACTAAATAATGGGTGAAAGAAGCTATTCATTTTAAAAAATAGGCGAAGTTTTTACTGGGAAATATACACAAAATTATATTTTCAAAAATAACCCTTCAAGTTTAAAATTGATTTTCTACAAAACTCAAAAAAAAATAAACTTAAGCGTTTCTTCCTTATTGCCACAGATAAACTTAACGTACATATATTAAAAAAGTTTCACATGGAATGACAAACTTAGTATGCCCTCATAACAGTATAAAAAGGAATGTTTTTTTAAGTTTACTTTTTATGATTTTGAAAAATAAAAAGTTTTTAAGTCGTTTGTTAATCTTTAGAAAATGACGAAATTTTATTTATTTTTTTTTTTTTTGCAAACTAATTTAAAAACTTAATCATGTTAATAGTTTATAGCACAAAACGAAAAGAATATTTATTGTTATGTTCTTTTTATTATGGATTATAAATTGGGATAATAAATTCAATTGAGACAAATAGTTTTTGAGAACCAAAAACAACAGCACGAATAACAAAATCTTTTGAAATTACAATTTTAAAAATCATAAAAACAAGTTTGCACAAAATAGCAAGAACTTATTTAGGCTAATATATTTTAAAAAAAGGAAAATAGTTATATTATTTCCAGGTTAAGGATCATACAAAAAGGGAAACTGATGGGTAATGTTTTTGAAGCAGTGGAAAAAAACAGTTTGCAATTTTACAAAATCAAACAAAAATTTAAACATGTTCTTTCATATAGTCACTGATAATAAAACGACAAATATTTAACACAGCATTTACATTTGACAGTACTGGCAAGACAGTAAGAAAATACATATAATACCCCTGACAGACATATAGTTTCAATACCATGGTATGCATACTACAGTAGTATATAAACCATCAATATACCACTTTGTTTCATGATTTAAATGTAGTTTAGGTTGACACACATGTAGTATACCATGATAGTATAGTATACAAATCCTATGTCTGTCAGGGGTATTAGTTGCCAAAACCACTACTATCTGTCTTCGTGACGTAGGCGTCCAGACAGCAGACAGTAGTTAAGACAGTTCTCTTTTAAAAATATGTCAAACGTGAATGTTGCAGTGCAAGTCAAGCTAAACGTGTTTTATATGAACTAGACACATATAGAAATACCTTAAAATGGTTTTATTGTGTGAACAAATATAATATTTAACTAAAACATAAAGAATAAAAGCAGAATGTATTTATTGTTTTTACTTTTTGGTTTTTTTTTCTTTTACGAACAAAATGTCAAATTACTGTTAGCAAAAATTTGCTGGATAGTTGACAAGATAGTTGGAAAAGTATGCATGTATTAGTGAAAAAGTTCCCTGTAAATGCTGCGACTAGTCCAGTCATGCATGTAAAATGTAGCCCATAACATTTGCAGGGAACAGCACAAACTTTAACCACGTGAACAACAACTAGAGTTTTTCTCTTCCCGGACTTTTTCACTTCCAGGTAAAGTGGGATTTGCTTTTCAATTTCCCGGCAATTCCTGATTAATATAAAACGGTGTAAAATATATTTTATTTGAACAAATAACAACTCATGAGATCTATTAAATAGGTTTATTAATGCATTAAGCGTTAGTAAAAAAAGAATCAGGTCCAAAACCAACAGCATTGATATAGAACCAAAATAGTTTAATTAATCAGGTAGACATTTTTTAACTTTTTAAAAGTTTTTTGATCATTCCAACTAATTCTTATAAATCCGAATATAAGCTTAGTTTTGTCCCATCACGTCACATTTGTCAGATAATGGTCCATTTGTGTTTTTTGCTGTAAACTTCTGTTTCAGCCTCCTACCAGACTCCAAGCACAGAGTACACAAAGGCATCACGGGACAGAAAATAAAATGTTTTTACTGTATTTTTATTCAATTTCTGCCCTTTTTGCATTTTTGTTTTGATCACGCAATGTGATGCCGATGTGTCATTCCATTGATTACATAATTTCACCTAATGACAATTTGCCCCAGTGATGTTAAGGAGGTCAGCACAATGATGAAAAATGCCATGGAGTACTGATGTCAAAATACATCAGCGTTATGACGCCTTTTCTATCAGTGTAAGAAAAATAAACGAATACCATATTCCAGAATGTACTAATAAAGTGACCTCACAAGCGCAGCTGATTGTAGTGATTTTCTTCGTGTGTGACGTTTGTCGTCATTTTTTTGTTTATTTACTTTTTTTCATAAGGCATTTTGGCATTTGCCGTCTCAATTCTAGCAACAAAATGCCTGTTGTTTTTTCTATTGTTGCATTGTTGTAGTACTGAGGTCATTTTGTTAATACATTTTGACCATATTCATATTCAAATTAAAATCATTTAGTTTTTGAGGTTCATTATGTAGTGCCATAGTGTAATTTGTCAACATAAATAAAAATTTGTTATGTCAAAAAAATCAATTAATTAAATTAATTAAATTAAAAAAACAAAATAAATATTTCCAGCTCGAAACACTCACAAGCACTTAAACTTTACGGCAAAACGAAAGTATTTCAAAATATTTAATTATTGCCAATCAAAACATCTTCAGTCGAATTAGTTTCAATTAAAAACAGAAGTCTCTTGAAAAATAGTGACTAAGCCTCTTAATTATAACCAAAATGGTTAAAGCCACCGCGAATATTTTGCGCCTTTTAAAAGTTTGACTTTAATTAAAAAATCTTCAATCTCAAAAATGCTAATCCGTTTCACGAGCTCATCCGTCGTAAGTAACTAAAACATATTTCAGTTCTTAATAAAATATCACGATCAGAATACGATAATTAAATTGATACTTGTCAAACACGAAACAAATTAAGTTCTAAATTTTTTTTAGTCTTATATTTTGGTAAAAACTAGACGGGTTAATTTTTATTTTTAGTTATGAAAAGACATTAAATTGAGTGGTTACCAAAATAGTAAAAAATTAAAATCTATTTTAAAACAATAAACCATAAAAGCTTAAAATTTTTAGAATTTTTATAAATACTTTTTATTAAGTAATATCTGATAAGATTTTATTTTTTTTTTTTTTTTGTTAAAAGTACCACTATGAAAGATCTAAAATTAATAATTTTTAAAAGAGATGGCTAATTAAAAAAAAGATGTTTAAATGAATTTACATGTGATGGTGATGGTGTTTTAAGAAGGTATGAGAATAGGTTGTAAAGTATATTCCACATTGCTTGAGAGTGTAAAATAGGGCAAGAGGGCCAAAAGCTCCCCCTCATTGTATCTTCTAACTAATCAACCGGTTTTCTTAAGATTTGGCATGTAGGCACTGTAACAACTGAAAGGGAATAGGGCGGTAAATAGGGATTTTTTACTAATTAATCGATTTGCTTGAAATGTTGCAGGCAAATAGTGTAACATCTGGAAAGAACTATAGCCTATAAGCCTATAAAAATAACACTGAACTACTAATACTAAGTAAAAGCCCAAAAAGAGTAAGGAAAACGAAATCTGTATGTAAGTCATCGTCCAGACTTGCAGTTTTTACAATTCTGCTTTGTAATTGCATTCGTGTCCAGAATATAAAATCATATTAATGCAATTTTTGAATTTGTATCTTGCTTTCCTCTTCTTCTTTTATATTTTATTTATAAAAACAAATGCACCTACAGCCAACCTCAAGTTAAAAAGTGTAAGAATAGCAACACAAAATAGACTTGCAGAGTATATGAAACTGAGTACCTCTACACAATCTTCTCACCTCTCTCACCAATAAACTCAATATGCAAGCCGACTGCAGTTCCTTGGAGTTATCCTAATGACTTGATATAGAGTATACAATCATATCTCACCGTATAGAATAGTTGGATTTATTTGTAGTCTTTTGCTTTTTTGCAGCTAGTTTTGGTATTAAAAATTTTGATTTAACAATAATTAGTATTGTGGTTATTTTGTTGAACTATTTATGGTTTTTAATCCAAATTTTTAATATTTTTATTTAGGCTTATCCTTACCTTACCTTATAACAATTATTTAAGGTAGGGACACGTCTAACAAAGGAAGTATCCCGAGAATAAAAATTAATTGGATCATTTTCGAGCCCAACTTAAAATTGAGATTGATTGGGCAGCTTCTAAATATACGTAACCAATTAATTTTTATTCTCTACAATATATCTAAGTTTCATTAAGATCTGATAGTTTGCATTGGTATACTTCCCTTGCAAGTTTAATTGTCCAAAATCAAAAAATAATAATAATTAATGAGTCGAAAAAGACTCTTAGACGATAAAAAATACGACTAAAAAATGAGTCGAAAAAGACTCTTAAACGATCAAAAATACGACTAAAAAATAAGTCAAAAAAGACTCTTAGAAGATCAGAAATATGACGAAAAAATAAGTCGAAAAAGACTCGCAAATCATTAAAAATATGAGTCATAAATGAGTCGAAAGTTATCAGAAAAGCGGGTAGGGGCCCATTTCCTCCTAAAAAAACAATCATTTATGATCAGAAAATGAGCTCATATATGCTTATTTTAATCGTGCAGAGGAGTCATTAATGACTCGAATATGATTATTTTTTTCATAAAATGCTTGCAAGGATTTACCAAGAGTTACAAATACAATTACAAATTATATTCTTACTTAATTAAGACCTTCAGCCCGCTGCAGTGAAACAGACCAGAGTCTCTCCCGGGAATCGCACCCTCGCAGTAATAGACTAGCTAACTACCAACTAGCCTATCGGGGCACCTAATATAATTAATATATATCGTTTTTTCTTATCTAATAATAGAACCATTAGCAGACAGTTTAATTTCTACAAATTCATTATGCGTTTTCTACTTATTTCAGGCATTGTGAAAGAACTTCAATTGCTAAAAACATATACCGAAAATAGCGGTATATATAAAAAACAACACGTGCTTTATTTTAGGGCTTGGCAAACAAATTAAATTTTCCAGTTATAGAAACTTCATTTCGTTTTTGGACCTGACTAATGGAAATTTTTTTTGTACTGGGTTCGACCTGGTTTAATGTAACATGTATTGAATGTGAAAAAGAAAAAAAGGGACCGCTTTGAAGCGTGACACAAAAGTTAGTATATTTGAAGCTAAACGTACAAAGTCTTAGAATGATTTTTTGGAAAGGGTAAAAAATTGTGCATTGAGGGAGAAGGAACCGAGATGGCATAAGTGACACCTAGAATTTGATGTCGGATAAAAAGTCTCCAGAGGCAACAATGAAGCCATAGAAGCAACATGATTAACGATATGCAGGATAGGACAATAGATGCATAAGCTTACTTCCGATTTGTGACGTTAGAAGTATTTAGGAATAAAAACTTAAAAAAACTAAAGCCAAAGAGAAGGAATGGTTTTATTACCCAGTAAAAACTTTGCCTACAAAATAATGTGTTAGGTATTCAGGAAAAAGTAAAAATATTACTTCCAATTCTTCTGCAAGAACCAATGAATTTTACAAGGTATGTCCCAAACTAAACGCATTTTAATGTAAGTCATTATTTTTAACCTACATACATAACCTACATAACCATAATTATGGTAGTTATATAGAAGAAAGCTACTAAATAATGGGTGAAAGAAGCTATTCATTTTAAAAAATAGGCGAAGTTTTTACTGGGAAATATACACAAAATTATATTTTCAAAAATAACCCTTCAAGTTTAAAATTGATTTTCTACAAAACTCAAAAAAAAATAAACTTAAGCGTTTCTTCCTTATTGCCACAGATAAACTTAACGTACATATATTAAAAAAGTTTCACATGGAATGACAAACTTAGTATGCCCTCATAACAGTATAAAAAGGAATGTTTTTTTAAGTTTACTTTTTATGATTTTGAAAAATAAAAAGTTTTTAAGTCGTTTGTTAATCTTTAGAAAATGACGAAATTTTATTTATTTTTTTTTTTTTTGCAAACTAATTTAAAAACTTAATCATGTTAATAGTTTATAGCACAAAACGAAAAGAATATTTATTGTTATGTTCTTTTTATTATGGATTATAAATTGGGATAATAAATTCAATTGAGACAAATAGTTTTTGAGAACCAAAAACAACAGCACGAATAACAAAATCTTTTGAAATTACAATTTTAAAAATCATAAAAACAAGTTTGCACAAAATAGCAAGAACTTATTTAGGCTAATATATTTTAAAAAAAGGAAAATAGTTATATTATTTCCAGGTTAAGGATCATACAAAAAGGGAAACTGATGGGTAATGTTTTTGAAGCAGTGGAAAAAAACAGTTTGCAATTTTACAAAATCAAACAAAAATTTAAACATGTTCTTTCATATAGTCACTGATAATAAAACGACAAATATTTAACACAGCATTTACATTTGACAGTACTGGCAAGACAGTAAGAAAATACATATAATACCCCTGACAGACATATAGTTTCAATACCATGGTATGCATACTACAGTAGTATATAAACCATCAATATACCACTTTGTTTCATGATTTAAATGTAGTTTAGGTTGACACACATGTAGTATACCATGATAGTATAGTATACAAATCCTATGTCTGTCAGGGGTATTAGTTGCCAAAACCACTACTATCTGTCTTCGTGACGTAGGCGTCCAGACAGCAGACAGTAGTTAAGACAGTTCTCTTTTAAAAATATGTCAAACGTGAATGTTGCAGTGCAAGTCAAGCTAAACGTGTTTTATATGAACTAGACACATATAGAAATACCTTAAAATGGTTTTATTGTGTGAACAAATATAATATTTAACTAAAACATAAAGAATAAAAGCAGAATGTATTTATTGTTTTTACTTTTTGGTTTTTTTTTCTTTTACGAACAAAATGTCAAATTACTGTTAGCAAAAATTTGCTGGATAGTTGACAAGATAGTTGGAAAAGTATGCATGTATTAGTGAAAAAGTTCCCTGTAAATGCTGCGACTAGTCCAGTCATGCATGTAAAATGTAGCCCATAACATTTGCAGGGAACAGCACAAACTTTAACCACGTGAACAACAACTAGAGTTTTTCTCTTCCCGGACTTTTTCACTTCCAGGTAAAGTGGGATTTGCTTTTCAATTTCCCGGCAATTCCTGATTAATATAAAACGGTGTAAAATATATTTTATTTGAACAAATAACAACTCATGAGATCTATTAAATAGGTTTATTAATGCATTAAGCGTTAGTAAAAAAAGAATCAGGTCCAAAACCAACAGCATTGATATAGAACCAAAATAGTTTAATTAATCAGGTAGACATTTTTTAACTTTTTAAAAGTTTTTTGATCATTCCAACTAATTCTTATAAATCCGAATATAAGCTTAGTTTTGTCCCATCACGTCACATTTGTCAGATAATGGTCCATTTGTGTTTTTTGCTGTAAACTTCTGTTTCAGCCTCCTACCAGACTCCAAGCACAGAGTACACAAAGGCATCACGGGACAGAAAATAAAATGTTTTTACTGTATTTTTATTCAATTTCTGCCCTTTTTGCATTTTTGTTTTGATCACGCAATGTGATGCCGATGTGTCATTCCATTGATTACATAATTTCACCTAATGACAATTTGCCCCAGTGATGTTAAGGAGGTCAGCACAATGATGAAAAATGCCATGGAGTACTGATGTCAAAATACATCAGCGTTATGACGCCTTTTCTATCAGTGTAAGAAAAATAAACGAATACCATATTCCAGAATGTACTAATAAAGTGACCTCACAAGCGCAGCTGATTGTAGTGATTTTCTTCGTGTGTGACGTTTGTCGTCATTTTTTTGTTTATTTACTTTTTTTCATAAGGCATTTTGGCATTTGCCGTCTCAATTCTAGCAACAAAATGCCTGTTGTTTTTTCTATTGTTGCATTGTTGTAGTACTGAGGTCATTTTGTTAATACATTTTGACCATATTCATATTCAAATTAAAATCATTTAGTTTTTGAGGTTCATTATGTAGTGCCATAGTGTAATTTGTCAACATAAATAAAAATTTGTTATGTCAAAAAAATCAATTAATTAAATTAATTAAATTAAAAAAACAAAATAAATATTTCCAGCTCGAAACACTCACAAGCACTTAAACTTTACGGCAAAACGAAAGTATTTCAAAATATTTAATTATTGCCAATCAAAACATCTTCAGTCGAATTAGTTTCAATTAAAAACAGAAGTCTCTTGAAAAATAGTGACTAAGCCTCTTAATTATAACCAAAATGGTTAAAGCCACCGCGAATATTTTGCGCCTTTTAAAAGTTTGACTTTAATTAAAAAATCTTCAATCTCAAAAATGCTAATCCGTTTCACGAGCTCATCCGTCGTAAGTAACTAAAACATATTTCAGTTCTTAATAAAATATCACGATCAGAATACGATAATTAAATTGATACTTGTCAAACACGAAACAAATTAAGTTCTAAATTTTTTTTAGTCTTATATTTTGGTAAAAACTAGACGGGTTAATTTTTATTTTTAGTTATGAAAAGACATTAAATTGAGTGGTTACCAAAATAGTAAAAAATTAAAATCTATTTTAAAACAATAAACCATAAAAGCTTAAAATTTTTAGAATTTTTATAAATACTTTTTATTAAGTAATATCTGATAAGATTTTATTTTTTTTTTTTTTTTGTTAAAAGTACCACTATGAAAGATCTAAAATTAATAATTTTTAAAAGAGATGGCTAATTAAAAAAAAGATGTTTAAATGAATTTACATGTGATGGTGATGGTGTTTTAAGAAGGTATGAGAATAGGTTGTAAAGTATATTCCACATTGCTTGAGAGTGTAAAATAGGGCAAGAGGGCCAAAAGCTCCCCCTCATTGTATCTTCTAACTAATCAACCGGTTTTCTTAAGATTTGGCATGTAGGCACTGTAACAACTGAAAGGGAATAGGGCGGTAAATAGGGATTTTTTACTAATTAATCGATTTGCTTGAAATGTTGCAGGCAAATAGTGTAACATCTGGAAAGAACTATAGCCTATAAGCCTATAAAAATAACACTGAACTACTAATACTAAGTAAAAGCCCAAAAAGAGTAAGGAAAACGAAATCTGTATGTAAGTCATCGTCCAGACTTGCAGTTTTTACAATTCTGCTTTGTAATTGCATTCGTGTCCAGAATATAAAATCATATTAATGCAATTTTTGAATTTGTATCTTGCTTTCCTCTTCTTCTTTTATATTTTATTTATAAAAACAAATGCACCTACAGCCAACCTCAAGTTAAAAAGTGTAAGAATAGCAACACAAAATAGACTTGCAGAGTATATGAAACTGAGTACCTCTACACAATCTTCTCACCTCTCTCACCAATAAACTCAATATGCAAGCCGACTGCAGTTCCTTGGAGTTATCCTAATGACTTGATATAGAGTATACAATCATATCTCACCGTATAGAATAGTTGGATTTATTTGTAGTCTTTTGCTTTTTTGCAGCTAGTTTTGGTATTAAAAATTTTGATTTAACAATAATTAGTATTGTGGTTATTTTGTTGAACTATTTATGGTTTTTAATCCAAATTTTTAATATTTTTATTTAGGCTTAAGTTCATTAAATTTAATTTTCATTAAATTATTTCTATGAAGACAAAAGTACGAAAAAACAGAAGTTAGGAAAAAAATGTAAAATCAATTAAAATGGATAATCATTCGAAAAAAGCAAACTTCGATCTACCAAAGGTTAAAATACAATTTGGTTTAAGGCTTGATGTTTGACTATTGACGTCAGCAGTCGTCGATGGCTGCGAGTGTAAAACGGCAAATCCATCTGAGGAGATCGAGTGGTTGCGATCGAAACATGTCATGGTAACCTGCCGGCCGCGGTTCGAATCCCGGCCACGGTCAAAAATGAAAGATTATCAATAACAATTTTAATTAATTTTCATGTTGTAAAATTCCTTTCTTCATAGAAATAATTTAATGAAAATTTAATTTAATGAACTTAAGCCTAATTAAAAATATTAAAAATTTGGATTAAACATTTTGATTTAACTGTAAAATAATTTTGATATTTTAAGTTAGGCTTGAGCTTGAACTAGTTGGCTGGGAGGCACCGCAGTGGTGCAGAGGTTAGAACTCAAAGAATTCTGATGAAAGAATGTGGTGATTCTTGAAACATGTAAATTCAACCCAGGTTCGAGCCCCAGCCAGCCAAGAAAATTATCAATAAATTTTAATAAAGAATTTCATGTTGTAAAATTCCTTCCTTCAGTAAAAATAATTAAATGAAAATTAAATTTTATGAACTCAAGCCTAACTAAAAAAAATCAAAATTAAAAATTAACAGTTCAACTAAAAATCACAATTGTTATTAACTGTAAAATTTTCATTTAGCATTTGCCATTTTTTTAACCTTGTTTTCAGCTTATTTAAGCTTAATTAAAAAAATTTTGTGGAAATTGTTTTATTGATTAAACTTGCGTTTTTTTATTATTACTTTTAACTTAAAATAGATTACACTTTCATCGTCAACTCCACACCCTGCGGAACGCAGGGTGTCCATTTTTTTATTTTGCATTTACAACTTGGCGTGATATATCTCGTCCCTTCGAGTAATTTGAGCCACTCGCAGTGCATTGTGTATGGATGTTTTCAAATAACCTTAAATATGTTGTCCGTTCTTAGTTGTTCTCCTACTCATGATTCTAGTCCAATTTGTAGGTCCGAAATATAGAAAAATAAAACCCACATGCTCCTTTGTTTCATCTTCCTCTTGATATTTTGGGCATCTTGGTGGGTTTTCATGTCCAAAGCGGTACAAATAGCTCTTATTGCTACCGTACCCGGTCAGAAATCCCGTCATATGTTGCTAATGTCAGGGATTAACTTAAGTGTCCAAAGGCATTTAGGTGTTTTCCCATCTTCTCTGCCATTCTATTATATGGTTTTTCTATTTCATCCGACTTATCTCTTTTTTGGCTGCCCTGGGTTTCTAAATCTTCTTGGTGGACTGTCGATAATTCCATGACCTTAAGCTCTATAAGCATTATTTGCGCTATTACATTTGCGGCTTCTGCAGATATCGCCCGAGCTTCTTCTGTTAGATAAAAAATATTCTTTTTAGATAATTTTGATGCTCCTTAAATAATAACTGTGTTTGTTGGTCTAGAAATCAGAGTTATTCTGCTTTATCGTGTACCGCCAATGTTTTGGGGATCATTCTTGCCAGGGCTTTTGATACTGACGTTGCCTCTTGCACGTGTGTTCCATGAACTTTTTGAAGTTGAGGCGATCATTAACCAGTATACCCAAATATTTGTAACCACCATGGTCCCTTCTTCCATTACATAGGAGTGGTCCTAGAACTAGTCCCTAGGGGACTCCAAATGTAACATTTTACTATTCACAGAAAACATTTTCACCAAAATTTTTTCAATTAATTCAATAATGCTGTTTTAAACAATTTTTTTAATTGTTCCAATTAATTTGCCTTAATTGAAAACAAAAATTATAATGTTTGTGTGTATATTTGCAAATATGAAAACATACACACAAACTTCAAAATATTTTAAATTCTCAAACAATTTTTTTATTGTTTCAATTAACTTGTGTTGATTGAAAAAAATATTTTGATTTGTGTTTACGTTTTATATAGCCTCTTGTACTGATGGTCAAATTTCAATTAAACCCATTGATTGAAACTGAACAGCAAGAAAAGCTCAAACTTATAATGCGTTAATTGATATGATCAATTTGTTTGCAGGCGATAAATCAGTAAAGAATTTAATTAATAGTACACATTTCTAACAAATACGTTAATTGAAGTTGGTTTATCATTTTTTCTGTGTTATGAACCTTTATTAGTTTTGAGACATCGTGTTCCGTTAGAAAAAGTATCTTTAATGATTCAGATTTAGTATTATGAGTCATTAATATATCTTCACAACGATAGTGTATATCCCAACCAGTAGAATTAAAGTGATATTTACATTTAGTGTGATGAGTCCACAGTATGTTTTCTTCTTGCCTTTAATTGCCCTTCTGGCCTATCGAAAACCATATTGTCTTTCAAAAAGACCTTCTCTTTCTTTGATGGTATTCAAAAACCTTTAGTACATAATGCGGGCTAAGCATTTGCCAATTGTAACAGGAAGACAAATTGCTTTTCATGATTGCTGTTCACCTTGTTTCTTTTCTAGTTTAGGTATCAGCATTATTTTCAGTTTCCACCAGATGTCTAGAAATTTATGATTTCTGAGGCTGCTGTTAAGCATAAAGTTGCTGTTAAGCCATACGTCGATTGACTATTGATATTGCTAAGACAGATGGACCGTGAAGACTGAATGCTGGATTTCTAAGCAATTGTGGACTAGCATGGATGATGGGCGAACCATGTATCTCCTATCGATGACCAAAAGGGACGTTACACTTTTGGTACCTCTTTTCACGAGACACTCTCTTACACATGCACAACGGCGGGACACTTTGATTTCTGCCGCAGGTGCCATGACAAAAAAAAATAAGGATGACGTAGAAAACCTTCTCAAAATGAGATCCGCTACTTTTGACAAATTGTATGATATCTCTGGAGCGTATTTTAAGCTTCGGCAGAAGTTCGAGTTGGTTCTAAGGCGTGGATTCTGTTCAGTGGTACTCCATGGTATCATAATGTATTATAAGGTCTAAGTGTGTCAGATGAGTACTGAATACCATTTCTACCTAACCTAGCCATGAAGTCAAGTATCCCGTCTTTACTCTAAACTGATTCCTACACAGAAAGAAAAACACTTTGGAAAAATTTAGTTTTTTATACTTACTTTAAGAACGAGTCGTCCTCAAAAATTCAAGTACGAATAACATCAATCCCGGAATTTCTTAAACTAAGTACAAAATTGTTAAATCAAGTAAAAAAAGATTGAGCTTTTCGTTGGTAGTGACACTCTGAAAGTAAAATTACAAAGTGAGCGTTTTAATCTCATTTAACTTATCGAAGTTTCTTGCAGACACTACAACAACACCTCACAAGTAGTTAAAAAATGATTTGCTTGTTGTGTGTAGAAACAACAAAACAACACAACTAGACGAAAACAGATTATTTGCATGTTTAAAATTAAAATTGAGAACTTTTGCTTCTCATTTAGCTTAAATTTTCAGTTATATATGTACATTAAGATTTTAAAGTAAAAACCATATCGGAAATGATGCTGGTGTTTTATAATTGAAATTATGTAAGGTGTAGAACGGGTAAGTAAATCAATCATAATAAAATTCTCCTTCTAAATTCACTTTTGGTTTATTTCAAGTACGAATTCGGGATTTGATCCATTTTATAATACTGAAATATTATTTTGAGATCGGTTTAATCTTAGTTTTACTTAAACTGATTTCATTTTCGGATTATTTCAAGTACGAATTCACGATTGAATATGGATAAATTAAGTTAACAGTTACAGTCAACAGTGCTTCAATAAAGTCAACATACCCATTTAATTCTACAACGATGGGAACTTAACAGAAAATACAAGAAAAATTACATCAAGAAAACATGTTTAAAGTTTATTTCGCTGCTGCTCCAAAGCCAACAGTAATCAAATCTTTTTCTTACTTTGTTTATAATATGTTAATTAAGTTAAAAATCAGCAACAACAACCATAAAGACAAAAATAACAGCATCTTGATTGACAGTTAACACAAAATTTGAAATTTTATTTAATAATAAAATCTTTTAGTTAAACGCTCTTAAGAAACTAATTGGTTTCTTAACGCGTAAAATTGTCTAAAAGTTCTTTAAACTTTTTGGTAGCTTTTGTTTTGCGTGTGCGTTGTGTTTTATTTTTTGTTACGAGTATAACTAATCAAATTAAAATTAAGTGTGTTAAACTAATTTGAAGTGTTTTAAAGATGACACTTTAAACTTTGCTGTATTTTTCTTGTGTTTTGTAACATTTTTTCGGGTGTATTCTTTGGCAACAACTAAAACAAAAAATTACTTTCGATTTTATTCTTGTCGTAATTACCAGTTTCTTGATTGAAACCAACCTTTAAAAATTGTTAAGTTTCTTTGTTGTTGCTGTATTGCTTTTTAATTTTTTGCTTTATTTTCATGTATCAAGGTCGTTGTTGCCTCTTTATCTGTCGTTTTAGAGTAAACAAAGAGACGATGTGAGTGTAAGTATAAAAAGCCTGTTTTGTGTATTTCTTACATAAGATCCGTTGGAAAAAAATTATTAAAAACAAATATAGTTTTAAGAATTACTTTTTTTTTTTTTTGTTGCAAAGCAGAGATGGCATGTTTAAAGCACCCAACTCACTTTTGCTCTGTTCCACATGCATAACGAAACGGTCCGAACTTGCACAAAGTTACCCAAAAGAGTTCAACCTAAAAATTTTTGTGCAATTAAGCAGGGCTGCCAGACTTAGGGAGAGATTTGTCTCTAAAGTTGGGGATTTCATGCAAGCAAAAAGGACAAAGAAAGTTATTTGGGGATTGGGGATAAAAAAAAAATTCGGGAATTTTTCGGCGATTTCATACATTTTTTAATATAATTTTCCCTTCTTTTATTATTTGCGTTTATTTTTCTTTGTTTCGTACATTAAACATGGGAAAAAAGTAGCAAAACTTGTAGTTTACTCTTATCAACAACTAATACAGCGTAAAGGGTCTTAATAAAGATTACCATATTTGTTAAGTGTGTAAAAGGTACTCAATAAACTTATGTTATTATTCGGGCAGCCAAAAAAAAACAAATGCTTATTTTTTGGTTTACAAGATAGAAAGATTTTGATTGAACACAAATTCCGATCATAAAAAAACAAAGAAAATGAGCTTTATTTGTTACGGCTTTTTTGCTTATTTTGGCAATATTGGCTTTTTTTAGTTATTTTTGCCATATCGGCTTTTTTTACTTAATTTGCCATTTTAAGATAGTTTTTCATTTTTTTCATACGAAAAATAAACTTATTTAATAAAATTTTGCAAAAATCGTTATTATTTTTTTTAGTGCAACTTTTTTTTCTAAATACTAAAAAATCAACCATTTCTGTGCTGTAACAACTATTGTTAAAAAAAATCGTTCAACGTTATGGTAATATTTTGTGCTTCCCTTGAACAATATCATCCCAAAAACGTATATTATCTCTGTATGTTATTATAGCTACACTAAAGAGTGGAGAGGGTATTATGCATTTGTGCTGATGTGAGAAACACCTTAAAATATTGGTCCTAAAGTATACCGGTCAACTCAAATCAAATCACTTTCTGAGTCGATCTAACGATGTCCGTTCGGCTGGCTGGCTGTCCATGTAATGAAATTTGGTACGTGGGTTCTAATTGGCACAAGGGTCCATAATTTAATATATACAACCTGCTTTCCGGAAGAGGGTCTTTGTGCCCACTTTCAAACCAATTTTAATGCAATTTAAGACGTATGTAGATAGATCCGTATTTATATGGACACGAAAGGTATGCATTTTTTAAAAAATAGGACCACGAGGGGAGATAGGGTCAATTTCTGACAAAATCAGTAACTATTTAACCGATTTTAATGAAATTTAAAACATAGATAGATCCCTTTTCATATAGCCATGCACTCTCGAAACTTGTTTTTAAATACTGTGGTGTTGGGTATCATACGGTCAGGCTTGACCGACTATACTTTCTTGCTTGATTTTTATGCAACTCTGTCTTAGCGGTACTGTAACGTACTTTTTATAGTGTTGTGTATAATTTGTATGTGTTTATGTTCTTAGTATTATGCCTATTTATCAACTTATTTTATTATTTCCTTGTTTAAGTTCTTTTCTCTCGAAAATTCAATAGCTGTATTCTTACGATCAAATTCCTCATTATGTAACGTCTTTTACCATCATACTTTGTAACGTCTTATTTCTTTTTGTATAAAGTAACGTCTGTTAGTTCCCCTTCTCTCTGTTTTTGGTATAGTAACGTCTTATTTTTTGCTTTTTATACCCTCCACCACAATAAGTTGTGAAGAGGGTATACTAAGTTTGTCATTCCGTGTGAAACTTTTTTATTATTCATCTCAGACCCCATAAAGTGTATATATTCTGGCTGCTTGAGTAATTCTAAGTCGATTTAGCCATGTCCGTCTGTCTGTCCGTCTGTTGAAAACACGCTCACTTTCGAAAAACTCAAAAGAAATAAACAAACTAGGTGTCAAATTGCTTGTAGTTATCCTAAGCAGTTTGGGATTGAATTTCAGCAAAATCGGTTCAGTAGGACCAGAGCTATGAATCAAAATATGGAACCACCACCTTCAAAAACTTGATAATTTGGTTACAAAAACTAACATAAATGATGCAAAAATGCACGGAATGACATAAGATTTTGCACAAGTCCGTTTTATTCGACTAGAAATGATACTGTAAAATTTCGCGAAGGTCGGTCCATAATTTAACCTAAGCCCCATATAAACACTACTCCCGGAAAACAGTTTAGTACGCCTAAGACCGTAAAAAATAATGCAATCATAACAAATTTTGGCTCGTCACAATTTTATAGGACTATAAATGATACTGTGAAATTTCGTGCAGATCGGTACATAATTTACCCTAGGCCCCATATATGCCCTACTCCCGGAAAACAGTTTAGTCTCCTAAAACCATAATTAATAACAAATCGTCACAGTTTAAGATAATAATAATAAAAAGACATCATACAGATATTACTCCTTAAACATTCGAACTGTCGGTGGAGGGTATCAAAGATTCGGCACAGCCGAATATAGCACTCTAACTTGTTTAATATAGTTTTAGCTATTAAGCATTTCTCTGTATATCAAATATTGTTAATTTCTGCAAATTTTAAGGTTTTACACGAAGTTGTTACAAAATAGGAAACAAAAAATCTTTCATTGGTTTTCTAAGTGAACATAGTTATTGACCGTAAGAAAAATATCCCGTGTTCCAGGGGATATAGGAGACAAATTTAATACAAAATTTAAATCATTTTCATTAAAAAATTAAGGAGTTTCGGTATTAAAAGATATTGGGGATATTTTGGGAGGCAAGCGTAATTATGAGTCCAATTGTATAAAATATACTTCAGAGCAAATACTCAATTTTAAATATGCTCCCTTAACATCTGTAGACGTAGGAAGAACTTTTTCTATGTACAAGAACTTGCTGACTCCAAACAGACATAGTTTTCTTTTCGAAAATTTATTGCATCAACTTATAATTTACTATAACAACGTATTAAACGAATCAAGTGGAAAATAAACAAGTTTTAATTGCTTTTTTTAATTTTAACAGCTTATTTTCCTGTTTTTAAATGCTGTTTTTAAGAGCTCAAAACTGTTTTTGGTTGCCCTAGTTATTATATTTAAGTGAGTGTTTTAAAAAGGAAGAATAAAAAGAAGGAATCTAAAACCGTTTACAACACATACAATTTTTTTTTTATTAAAGACAATTTTCAAGCAAATATGTTTTTTCCAAAAATAAGTAAATCGTTTTCATTGATTCTGATAAAATTTGCGGTTTTATTATCAAAAAACAAAAGGCCATATCTATAAAAGATAATATGGTAAACGCTAAAAGGCCTAACTTACAGTTTACAGTTTGTCAATTGTTAAAACAACTGAAAGGTTTTACAAGAAAAATAGAAGAAAATTTAATTATAAACAGTTAAGGGCGATTTATAAATTTATCATTTTGAATAGTTTTTGCTTCTGCTGTGAATTTTTCAAAATGTTAGATAAGGCCTTTTGCATTTAAGGTGACGAAATATGAAAGACAATATAATAAAGTTTGGGAAAACGTATGCTGGGCTGGAATCGCATAAACAGGATTTAAACACACATGCTGAAACCAAAAAATTTTAATTTGGGGATTTCTTATTAGAATTTTTCTTACTATTTTTAAAAAAATTTAAAATTTTTAATTTACAAGATTTAAAATTTGGTCAGAAAAAAAAAACAAAAAAAATAGTTACGTTTTAAGGTTTTGATTTTTAGTTTGGGGATTTATGGGAATTTTTTTTAAATTTTTTTGGGACAAGGAAAAAATGTACCTGGCAGCCCTGGTTATTAAGGGCTAAAACATCAGAGCAAGTTAAACTCTCTTTTTGGTTTAAAATGTGTTTAAACCAACAAATCTATAAATTACTAAACATATAAACCATCTTTAAACGCATAATATTGGGCGTTTAAACTACCAATACAGACCATATGAATTTGATAGGATTTATCGTAGTGCTGCCACATGTTATTTTTTTAACAACATATAAAACATGGGACACTGATTTATTGCAGTTGAGTTTAAACTACATATCAATTCAAGTTAAGTTCAACTAAACCAGCGTTTAAACCATCAATGATTTATTTTACCCCTGACAGACATATAGTTTCAATACCATGGTATGCATACTACAGTAGTATATAAACCATCAATATACCACTTTGTTTCATGATTTAATTGTAGTTTAGGTTGACACACATGTAGTATACCATGATAGTATAGTATACAAATCCTATGTCTGTCAGGGGTATTAGCCATAAGAATACCATTTTTGTTAAGTAAACATATGTTATTATTCTTGAATGAATGTTTTAAAAGAAGAATTTAAAAAAATAATCTAAAGGGGTCTATACAAAATGCTTGACGTCACGGCGAATTTACTCGTGTTCGTGTGCTGGATTTTTTGATTTTCCATCCAGCATCGTCGGTGTCAAACATACAAACACATTTTCACTAATACTACTATAGCGCTTGATGAGATATGCTTGACAACACATACAATTTTAAATCTTTTAAAGACGATTTTCAAGAAAATATGTCTTCCCCAAAAATAAGTAAATATCAAAGACAATATAATAAAGTTTGGAAAAAGAAAGTTTGGGAAGAGATATCAGACAATGCATCAAAAGTGTCGGATCCCATTTCGGCTAGTCGCCTTTTCGCCAGTACACAGAAAAGGGGTTCTATGTCCTCCTCTTAATTTTCTTCCACGCAGCTGCGGCAGTCCGACTCACAGACAGTGTTCCATGACAACAGATACCAAAAGTGATAAATCTTTTTTTGTAATCGTTATTAGAGACACGGTTCTCCTGTCATCCATTCGGGGCCATTTACGCCACATACAGTGTTTGTGGCCCATCTGTCATAAGCAATATCGATAGTCGATCGCCAAACTTTGTATTTGCAAGAGACTCTGCTCTCCTTTCATATCCAGAGCAAAAGGCTTCTTTTTTAACAAATAGAATACGAGAATTATTTATTTTTAAGATATTTTAATATTTCGAAAGCTTTATAAATTGAAATTTGATTTAGTGAACACATTCGATAAAAAATGTTTAAGCTTCTTTTTTATTAAGATAACTCTTTTATTAAACAAATAAGAAGATTTCAATAAAAAGCTTTCTTAAGATTTTCTTTTTTTTAAATACATATGTTTAGAAATAAGTGGATAAAAAACAAGATATTTTGTATTTGTACAAAAAACTTTTTTTGGTTTAATTTTTAAGGGTTTTGAACTATAAATATTTTTAAAGTGCTCTTTTTTAAAAAAGTTTTTAGAAACAATTACTTTTAGTCAAAAATTTTTAAAATTAAAGGAAACGGAGTTTGTTTGCGTTTTTTTTTTCCAAAAATATTTTTCAAAGGACATATTTGGAAAACAAATATAGAAGAGCTTCTTTATAAAATTATACTTAAAGCTTTTTTCATTCAATAACATTCAAAAAAGAACGTTACCAGCCCTCTTTATTAAAAGTGTTCATTGTTTGTAGTCTTCAAACAAAAATTACTTTTTAAAAATTGTTTTAGTATTATTTTTTAAAAATCTTTTCAGTTTAAAAAACATTTTTCTTTGGTTTTTTATAATAAAAACTTAAAAAAAAACTCGTCGAAATGTTCTTGAATACTTGCAAAAAGATAAATTTGTCAATAATTTTCAATTTCAAAAGATTCTGTTATTCGTGCTTAATTCCCAGTTTTTATTATTGATAAAAACACTTGAAATTTATTGTTGATGGGATAAGCTATTCCTATGCGCATTTCACTGGTTGCTTAGGCCAGATCATCAGGAAACTTCATCCATAAAGATTTTGGAAAAACTAAAGATATTAAACCAAATAAAACTGTTAAGCGTATGAGACTTAAAGCAACAGTTCTACTTGTAACAATATCAAAGTTTAAACAAAACACATCAACAATAAACAGTGGGTTTATCTCATCTTACATTCCCCACTACAATTAGTTGAAATTCTCTCAACATTAACTGTAGTTGTAAGTAGGTTAAGAAAAACAAAATAAAAACAAACAACAACTTACAAAAGATGTTGTCAATTAAGTGTTTTTTAGACCGTGCACTTGTCTGTTTATTATCAAAAAGTAATTTCAATTTTTGGGAATACAAAATTTTCAATTTCAAAAGATTCTGTTATTCGTGCTTAATTCCCAGTTTTTATTATTGATAAAAACACTTGAAATTTATTGTTGATGGGATAAGCTATTCCTATGCGCATTTCACTGGTTGCTTAGGCCAGATCATCAGGAAACTTCATCCATAAAGATTTTGGAAAAACTAAAGATATTAAACCAAATAAAACTGTTAAGCGTATGAGACTTAAAGCAACAGTTCTACTTGTAACAATATCAAAGTTTAAACAAAACACATCAACAATAAACAGTGGGTTTATCTCATCTTACATTCCCCACTACAATTAGTTGAAATTCTCTCAACATTAACTGTAGTTGTAAGTAGGTTAAGAAAAACAAAATAAAAACAAACAACAACTTACAAAAGATGTTGTCAATTAAGTGTTTTTTAGACCGTGCACTTGTCTGTTTATTATCAAAAAGTAATTTCAATTTTTGGGAATACAAAATTTTCAATTTCAAAAGATTCTGTTATTCGTGCTTAATTCCCAGTTTTTATTATTGATAAAAACACTTGAAATTTATTGTTGATGGGATAAGCTATTCCTATGCGCATTTCACTGGTTGCTTAGGCCAGATCATCAGGAAACTTCATCCATAAAGATTTTGGAAAAACTAAAGATATTAAACCAAATAAAACTGTTAAGCGTATGAGACTTAAAGCAACAGTTCTACTTGTAACAATATCAAAGTTTAAACAAAACACATCAACAATAAACAGTGGGTTTATCTCATCTTACATTCCCCACTACAATTAGTTGAAATTCTCTCAACATTAACTGTAGTTGTAAGTAGGTTAAGAAAAACAAAATAAAAACAAACAACAACTTACAAAAGATGTTGTCAATTAAGTGTTTTTTAGACCGTGCACTTGTCTGTTTATTATCAAAAAGTAATTTCAATTTTTGGGAATACAAAATTTTCAATTTCAAAAGATTCTGTTATTCGTGCTTAATTCCCAGTTTTTATTATTGATAAAAACACTTGAAATTTATTGTTGATGGGATAAGCTATTCCTATGCGCATTTCACTGGTTGCTTAGGCCAGATCATCAGGAAACTTCATCCATAAAGATTTTGGAAAAACTAAAGATATTAAACCAAATAAAACTGTTAAGCGTATGAGACTTAAAGCAACAGTTCTACTTGTAACAATATCAAAGTTTAAACAAAACACATCAACAATAAACAGTGGGTTTATCTCATCTTACATTCCCCACTACAATTAGTTGAAATTCTCTCAACATTAACTGTAGTTGTAAGTAGGTTAAGAAAAACAAAATAAAAACAAACAACAACTTACAAAAGATGTTGTCAATTAAGTGTTTTTTAGACCGTGCACTTGTCTGTTTATTATCAAAAAGTAATTTCAATTTTTGGGAATACAAAATTTTCAATTTCAAAAGATTCTGTTATTCGTGCTTAATTCCCAGTTTTTATTATTGATAAAAACACTTGAAATTTATTGTTGATGGGATAAGCTATTCCTATGCGCATTTCACTGGTTGCTTAGGCCAGATCATCAGGAAACTTCATCCATAAAGATTTTGGAAAAACTAAAGATATTAAACCAAATAAAACTGTTAAGCGTATGAGACTTAAAGCAACAGTTCTACTTGTAACAATATCAAAGTTTAAACAAAACACATCAACAATAAACAGTGGGTTTATCTCATCTTACATTCCCCACTACAATTAGTTGAAATTCTCTCAACATTAACTGTAGTTGTAAGTAGGTTAAGAAAAACAAAATAAAAACAAACAACAACTTACAAAAGATGTTGTCAATTAAGTGTTTTTTAGACCGTGCACTTGTCTGTTTATTATCAAAAAGTAATTTCAATTTTTGGGAATACAAAATTTTCAATTTCAAAAGATTCTGTTATTCGTGCTTAATTCCCAGTTTTTATTATTGATAAAAACACTTGAAATTTATTGTTGATGGGATAAGCTATTCCTATGCGCATTTCACTGGTTGCTTAGGCCAGATCATCAGGAAACTTCATCCATAAAGATTTTGGAAAAACTAAAGATATTAAACCAAATAAAACTGTTAAGCGTATGAGACTTAAAGCAACAGTTCTACTTGTAACAATATCAAAGTTTAAACAAAACACATCAACAATAAACAGTGGGTTTATCTCATCTTACATTCCCCACTACAATTAGTTGAAATTCTCTCAACATTAACTGTAGTTGTAAGTAGGTTAAGAAAAACAAAATAAAAACAAACAACAACTTACAAAAGATGTTGTCAATTAAGTGTTTTTTAGACCGTGCACTTGTCTGTTTATTATCAAAAAGTAATTTCAATTTTTGGGAATACAAAATTTTCAATTTCAAAAGATTCTGTTATTCGTGCTTAATTCCCAGTTTTTATTATTGATAAAAACACTTGAAATTTATTGTTGATGGGATAAGCTATTCCTATGCGCATTTCACTGGTTGCTTAGGCCAGATCATCAGGAAACTTCATCCATAAAGATTTTGGAAAAACTAAAGATATTAAACCAAATAAAACTGTTAAGCGTATGAGACTTAAAGCAACAGTTCTACTTGTAACAATATCAAAGTTTAAACAAAACACATCAACAATAAACAGTGGGTTTATCTCATCTTACATTCCCCACTACAATTAGTTGAAATTCTCTCAACATTAACTGTAGTTGTAAGTAGGTTAAGAAAAACAAAATAAAAACAAACAACAACTTACAAAAGATGTTGTCAATTAAGTGTTTTTTAGACCGTGCACTTGTCTGTTTATTATCAAAAAGTAATTTCAATTTTTGGGAATACAAAATTTTCAATTTCAAAAGATTCTGTTATTCGTGCTTAATTCCCAGTTTTTATTATTGATAAAAACACTTGAAATTTATTGTTGATGGGATAAGCTATTCCTATGCGCATTTCACTGGTTGCTTAGGCCAGATCATCAGGAAACTTCATCCATAAAGATTTTGGAAAAACTAAAGATATTAAACCAAATAAAACTGTTAAGCGTATGAGACTTAAAGCAACAGTTCTACTTGTAACAATATCAAAGTTTAAACAAAACACATCAACAATAAACAGTGGGTTTATCTCATCTTACATTCCCCACTACAATTAGTTGAAATTCTCTCAACATTAACTGTAGTTGTAAGTAGGTTAAGAAAAACAAAATAAAAACAAACAACAACTTACAAAAGATGTTGTCAATTAAGTGTTTTTTAGACCGTGCACTTGTCTGTTTATTATCAAAAAGTAATTTCAATTTTTGGGAATACAAAATTTTCAATTTCTGTTGCTTTAAGTCTCATACGCTTAACAGTTTTATTTGGTTTAATATCTTTAGTTTTTCCAAAATCTTTATGGATGAAGTTTCCTGATGATCTGGCCTAAGCAACCAGTGAAATGCGCATAGGAATAGCTTATCCCATCAACAATAAATTTCAAGTGTTTTTATCAATAATAAAAACTGGGAATTAAGCACGAATAACAGAATCTTTTGAAATTGAAAATTTTGTATTCCCAAAAATTGAAATTACTTTTTGATAATAAACAGACAAGTGCACGGTCTAAAAAACACTTAATTGACAACATCTTTTGTAAGTTGTTGTTTGTTTTTATTTTGTTTTTCTTAACCTACTTACAACTACAGTTAATGTTGAGAGAATTTCAACTAATTGTAGTGGGGAATGTAAGATGAGATAAACCCACTGTTTATTGTTGATGTGTTTTGTTTAAACTTTGATATTGTTACAAGTAGAACTGTTGCTTTAAGTCTCATACGCTTAACAGTTTTATTTGGTTTAATATCTTTAGTTTTTCCAAAATCTTTATGGATGAAGTTTCCTGATGATCTGGCCTAAGCAACCAGTGAAATGCGCATAGGAATAGCTTATCCCATCAACAATAAATTTCAAGTGTTTTTATCAATAATAAAAACTGGGAATTAAGCACGAATAACAGAATCTTTTGAAATTGAAAATTTTGTATTCCCAAAAATTGAAATTACTTTTTGATAATAAACAGACAAGTGCACGGTCTAAAAAACACTTAATTGACAACATCTTTTGTAAGTTGTTGTTTGTTTTTATTTTGTTTTTCTTAACCTACTTACAACTACAGTTAATGTTGAGAGAATTTCAACTAATTGTAGTGGGGAATGTAAGATGAGATAAACCCACTGTTTATTGTTGATGTGTTTTGTTTAAACTTTGATATTGTTACAAGTAGAACTGTTGCTTTAAGTCTCATACGCTTAACAGTTTTATTTGGTTTAATATCTTTAGTTTTTCCAAAATCTTTATGGATGAAGTTTCCTGATGATCTGGCCTAAGCAACCAGTGAAATGCGCATAGGAATAGCTTATCCCATCAACAATAAATTTCAAGTGTTTTTATCAATAATAAAAACTGGGAATTAAGCACGAATAACAGAATCTTTTGAAATTGAAAATTTTGTATTCCCAAAAATTGAAATTACTTTTTGATAATAAACAGACAAGTGCACGGTCTAAAAAACACTTAATTGACAACATCTTTTGTAAGTTGTTGTTTGTTTTTATTTTGTTTTTCTTAACCTACTTACAACTACAGTTAATGTTGAGAGGATTTCAACTAATTGTAGTGGGGAATGTAAGATGAGATAAACCCACTGTTTATTGTTGATGTGTTTTGTTTAAACTTTGATATTGTTACAAGTAGAACTGTTGCTTTAAGTCTCATACGCTTAACAGTTTTATTTGGTTCAATATCTTTAGTTTTTCCAAAATCTTTATGGATGAAGTTTCCTGATGATCTGGCCTAAGCAACCAGTGAAATGCGCATAGGAATAGCTTATCCCATCAACAATAAATTTCAAGTGTTTTTATCAATAATAAAAACTGGGAATTAAGCACGAATAACAGAATCTTTTGAAATTGAAAATTTTGTATTCCCAAAAATTGAAATTACTTTTTGATAATAAACAGACAAGTGCACGGTCTAAAAAACACTTAATTGACAACATCTTTTGTAAGTTGTTGTTTGTTTTTATTTTGTTTTTCTTAACCTACTTACAACTACAGTTAATGTTGAGAGAATTTCAACTAATTGTAGTGGGGAATGTAAGATGAGATAAACCCACTGTTTATTGTTGATGTGTTTTGTTTAAACTTTGATATTGTTACAAGTAGAACTGTTGCTTTAAGTCTCATACGCTTAACAGTTTTATTTGGTTTAATATCTTTAGTTTTTCCAAAATCTTTATGGATGAAGTTTCCTGATGATCTGGCCTAAGCAACCAGTGAAATGCGCATAGGAATAGCTTATCCCATCAACAATAAATTTCAAGTGTTTTTATCAATAATAAAAACTGGGAATTAAGCACGAATAACAGAATCTTTTGAAATTGAAAATTTTGTATTCCCAAAAATTGAAATTACTTGTCAATAATTTTAATAAATTTATTTTAAAAAAATTAAAAAAAGCTTTTGGAAAGCATTCTTAAATAAAGTTTTATTTTTTAAAGCTTCTAAACAGTTATAAAAGCTTTTTTTGCAACAGTAAATATAGTTAAAATCTTCTTTTAGGCCTTTTTATATAAAATAAAAATTTTAATTAAAAATGGTTTTTATAAAAAACTTTTACATCCTACTTTCTAATAGTTTCCAGTGTAACAATTTATAAAAAAAGTTTTCTCAAAGAGCTTTTTCAAAATTTACAAACTTTTCATTAAAAGTTTAGAAGTTGTTATAACTTTTTGAATACAATTTTTTTTTTAACAATTTTATTTTTACAAAGTAATTTTCTCAAAAAGCTTTTTAAAAGTAATCTTTAAACCTTAATAAAGTTTAAGTTAAAAAAAGACTTTTTTATTGGGTTTGAATGGTTTAAACTTTAAACTTTAAAGAAATATAAATTATAAACGTTTTGTTTAAAAAGAGGGTTTATTTATTCAATAAAGTTTATTTTTAAAAAGCTTTATTTACAAAAAAGATAGTCTTCAAAGCTTTCTTGTTTCAAGATAAGTCAAATTTTTTTAGTATGTAAAACACAAGCTTTTTGAACTAAAATTTAACATGTAAATTTTAATGTCATTAGAGCTTTTATGGCATTAAATGTATTAAAAAAGATTAAAATTCTCTTAGATATTTGTAAAAAAAAATTTTTGACAAGAAAAAACTATTAGCCAATCACACGATGTCACACGTAAACGTTCGCATAAAAAATTACATTTAAAACAAAAACCATTTTAAAAATTTCTTTTTGTTTTTACAGCTTGTTCAACGATTTCGAACGTTAACGTTCGCATAGAAAATTACATTAAAAACAAAAAACAATTTTTCGAATTTTGTTTTTGTTTTAAATGTAATTTTCTATGCGAACGTTAACGTTCGAAATCGTTGAACAGGCTGTAAATTTCTTTTACTTTGGACGATATAAAAGCTTAAATAAAACTTTCTTTCAATGTACCTGAATAGTTATTGTTGAAAAAGTTTTTCGATTTAAAAAATTTACTTGTTTAAAGAATGTACTTACTTGTTTTTTTTTTAACTAAAAGTTTGTGTTACGGTCGTGCCGAAGATTGTACAACCCTTTTCGAAACTGGAAGCAGATATTAAGAAGCAGTTATTATCACTTGAAACACGAACAAGGACCAGTTAAGGATACGACATCAAGGTTACTCACTATAAGTCTAAAAACTTGCATAAAGTGGCAAGAGAAGTAACGCTAAAATGCCGCAAACAAGTTGCAACATGTTAAGAAAACCGGTAAACTATTGTAATGTTGCAAAACCACTAGCAACAAGAAAACTAAACTCTTCGAAACATTTTTTTTTGTAGATATTTAATTTAACTTTTAGGAAGAAGATTTCACATTTACTCAAACTAACGGGTTTTTCAGTAGGTACGACGAATTTTTTTTTACATTTCTTACATGGAAGTGAATGCAGTTTTAGAACTAAAGTTTGAACTATTAAACTGTTGCGAAAAACACATTAAAAAAGGCTTGAAATTAATTAAGTTTTTGTTTTTAAACAACGTTCACGTTCTATACATGAAGCTCACTTCAAAGTCGATGTTTTCATCAACTCGATGGACTTTATCAACAACAACAAAAAACCTATTATTTGGTGCGGTTTTGTGGCGACGTCGCTACGGCCTCATCTGACCTTTTTTTTTAATGGAAAACGGCGAATCATTAACGGTCGACGGCGATTAAAACAGCGTCGAGCCCTGCACAATTCCATTTGTATTTCCATAAAATATTAGAATAAGATTAAATGAATTATTGCTAGCTCATATTTAATATATGCAGATTTAATAAATAAATATAAAAAACGAAAATCCGTTCGAGAAAACTCCATGCTATGACTGCTTTCAATTTAAAGATGAACTAATCAAAAATGAATTTATGATTTCTTCTTACTACACAAACAAACAAAGTCAGCTGATTGCCGAGATGTTTGTTTATATGTTTTTACATATTACAAGTCTCTTATTTTAACTTAAATAACAAATAGCAAAATAATAAGCTTTAATGCAAACTTTTTATTTGCCTTTATTGAATACTCCATGGAGTCGTGACATGGAGTGGTTTTGGGAATCCGGTGTAATGAAGTTGGGTTTTATGGTCTAGTCCCAGGACATCGTATTATTAAGTCGACCACCTATTTTCCAATTATTTGCAGTAGTTATGGAGTACTCATTAGGGCTATACTTTTTCACACTTTTTGCGAATATCAAAAACGGCATAGTATAGCCCTTTTAGACCTGACGCTAAGCTACTGGGATCTTTTTCATAATTTTTGGTATATATGGTCTCTATAACTTACAGAAATAAAATCAGTGTTAAGGTCTTACCATTTTTATATCCTTTAAGGATTTTTAGGACTCGCAGAATGGATGCATCTCGTAAAAATTTTTAGCTAACACGCATTTTAATTGCATAAAAGGACTTTAATTGGTTTGAAACATTAAAACTTATCACTTTTTTTCATTAAAACATGCCCACTGCCATATTTTTTTAACGATTTGCACTTTTGTTATTGAAAACACAACTTTTTTCTGCGGCACATTTTGACAAAACGGAAATGTGACGCAAGAATTTCGCAATAATTCAAGTAACAGTTAAACGAACAGCGGATAATGTGAAAACCAAACATAAAAAACAACTAGCGCAATCGGTGCATGCCGGTGTATTTGACATTTGTCAAAAAGAAGCGAAAATATTTAAACCTTTTCGGATTATTAAAAAAGTTCACGCAGGGATCGGGTTGAAGTTTGAAAACAACCATTTTTATCTCACGAAAATTTTAAAATATCTACACCTAATATTTGTATATATTCCTATACGTACCACTTAAATGCTATTTTGGAATTTATCTACTGCTTTAGATTTGGAAAATATTCCTACGATTTACAATTTATCGCGGTTTCTTGAAAGGTTTTAGAAATTTACTTCCCTGTGTGAGGTTTTTTCGCAAAATTACCACTCCGTGGTACTATGCCAAAAATTTGTTTATAGCCCTAGTACTCATACTCCTTTGTGGACTACTCTTTACACGCATGTATGGACTAGTCTCGTTATCTGCAGGGATACGACAGAGATGTAAACATCACATATTCTTGTAGAGTAGACGAAATAATCATAAATTACCAGGAGTATAGGCAAAAAGTTTTTACTGTATTGAAAGATTTTGAAAAAAACAAGTACTGTCTGGAGAGTATTTCTTTGAATTCTTGTACATTTACAACACTAAAGTGTTGGGCGACGAGCAGTAACGGGTAGAATTTTTTCCTAAACGTTTTATACACAAATTTGATTTTTGTTGTGTGTTTTATTTTTTAATACATTGATGCAGGCCTTGATATTAAAGTTTTTATATTACCAACTGTGCTTTTAACAGAACGGTATAATGTGCCAAACAGGTTACGGTGCAATCGGTCTATTGAAAACAAAGTTTGTGATGAAGTTATCTTGCGCAACGGTGCTCGAAAATAGGCGCCACGTTCGTTCTGTCTAACCCCTTAAGACTCTATGCCAAGAAGTTAATAATGTTAGACGGTCTGGAGGCCAACATGAAACACTAAATTTTAGACGACCAGCATACTCTCATAGAAAAATGCATCTTCGTATTGATGATGCCCTAACACCAGAATTGTAACATCAATGTTATTACAAATGGCATCAATTAGGCAAAAAGTGACATCCATCCAATGACGAACGGAATCATAAAATCGTGTCATATTTTATGCGTCATTTATGCTTTGACATAAGTGACATCAATTCTATGCCACATTTTGTGTATTTTTTACATTATTTTCATGTTTAAAAAATAAATAAGAAAAAAAAATTCCCATATTCTATTTGTTGAAATTATTTAGTTAAATACATCAAATTTTCAAAGTAGAATGATTACGAAAACCGTATCGGGCATGCTTCTGGAGTCTTATAATTGAGAGTGCTTCTGTAAATATGTGTAACGAGTAAGTTAATAATAAAATTCATTTACTTTGACTTAAGTCAATCGCAATGTTTGTGAGAGACTAATGAGTCCTTTCTCCGATGTTAGTGAGTCAGAGCACTTATGACATAATTTCACCTGATGATAATTTGGCCAAGCGATGTTAAGGCTGACATCAAAGTGATGAAAAGTGTCATGGGGTCAAAAACGAGGAAACTTGTTAAAGTACAAATGCCAAAATACATCAGCGCTATGAAAGCTTTTTAATCACTGTACTTGTGCCAGCGATTCCGCTGCTGCCATTTGAACGATGTCATATTCCATAAATAAAGGTTTCGATTGTACTTTACCTAGCATTTACACATTGAAGTTATGTCTTGTACACACATTTTATGTGCTTGCAGCAAATCAGCTGTTTTTTCGATTTTTCGATGATAATACGAACACTCTACCACCGTACTTTCATGTGTAAGCCCCAGCCTAATTGAAAACAAAAATCACTTTTATTGGAAAAACAAAACGCGTCGCCCTTAATGAAAACCTCTTTTTAAATAGTGTTTCCAATTTACTTGACCTCTAAAATTTATCATGTCGAATTTACTCGTATTTCCTAATTTTGTGGAAGTAAATAAATGTATGTATGGACGAAGCAACAAAGATCATAACGATAGTGATGATAAAGATACATTTAATTGGTTTTCGACTTGTACACGAGTACAACGCAAACTGACAAACAGTTCATCTCATTGTGTATTTTTTTTTTTTTTTGTTTTTTTTTTTTGAAACGTTTAATTAAATTGTAGGTTTTCCTTGAAATTTGAATTTAAAACCATATATTTTGCAAAAGTTAACTATTTGTTGTCAATGAAACTTGTTTCATTAGATAATTGTATTTAGACTTTTTCAAAATAATAAAAAATTTATTGCTTTTTCAAACAAAAAAAAATGCTCTTCCTTTATAATTTAAGTATGTGTTTGGTTTGCTGAAATATTCACTAAATTATTTTGTATTTAATTTTGTTGTTTTATTTAAGTTTCTAAACAACTATCTCTATTCTAAACTCATTATTTATGATGATGACACTCGTTGATTAGGTGAAGTTCAGAGATGTTTTCTTTCTATTAACTGTTCCTCTCTAAGACTGAGAGTATAAAAGCACATGCGAATTTTAGAAGTATTAAATGAAGCATTAATTTAAATAATTGTTGGGGAAAAAAATTTCGTTAGTTGAGAGGAGGTTAGAATGAATTAAGACAGCTTGTCAAGTGTAAATGAGTAATGACCATTATGTTTTACGATATATACATAAATAGCTTCAAACCCAAAAGCTTAAAAAGTTTGCCCTGGTAATCTCAAAAGTAAATTTTTCATATATTTTATAAACTTGGTCAATAGTATGATAAACTTTTCTAGAGTCCAAAAAAAAAACTTCCATATTTGTTAAGGCGTATACATTTAAAATGCTTGTATAAGGCTATCGTATGTTTAACATATGGTTGGTGTCTTTGGCGGTGCGCAAAATGACCCAAGGAAATATGGCCCCAAAAGGAAAGTGAAGAACGGCCCCAAAATTTTACATGAGACACAACAACACGCAATTTTGGGACAATTTTTTTTGTTTTTTTTTGGGTTATTTTTCATTTTTTCGTTAGGGTGTTTTTGCATTTTAAGTGGCATGAAAAATGACCCCAATATCAAGGAATGAAAAATGGCCCCAAAAAAAATCGCAATTTTTACTTTGGGGCTATTTTTCGTTTACTAATAAAAAATACAATTTTTAAGAAATGAAAAATCGTCCCAAACTTTTTTACAGAAATTGTATGTAAAAGTTTCCAGGGATAGTATAAAAACCCGAATTCTTATACCAAAGTGGAGAAAATCCTTGCCGGTTATGCAGAGATGCTTTAGTTAGGGAAGCCGGTGTTTGTTATACAATAGAGGAAAAAATCCTTGCGCCCGGCCGAAGGCCGTCTATTTAGAGAAGCTTCACTGAGCGAAGCCAGTTTTCGTTATACCATAGAAAAGAAAATCCTTGTGCCCGGCCGAAGGCCGGCTATAACGGAAGGCTTTAGTAAACAAAGTCAGTGTTCGTTATACCATAGAGGAAAAAAATCCTTGCGCATGGCCGAAAGCCCAGCCATGCTCTCAGTCGTACGATTTTTGAAACCAAAATTATACAATTACAAATCATTGGCCATGAAGCTACTTACACAGAAAGTTCAAAACGTTTGCACGCAGCAGAATGAAATCTTTATCAGGGAAATTGAGTATCATAAAAGTTTAAGCCGAGAGACTACAAAAAATGATTTTTACTTGAGAGATCAGGCATGACTTTGCGTTCTATAGGCAAAGGATGTCAAAAGGCTTATCTACTTCTAATGCCTTTCTTTACACCTATTGCATAAATATTTCAATGAGATGCTTGTGCCCCAAGAAAAATATACCATATGTAATATAATTTTTTCATTATTAACATAGTGGTGGCTACTTGTTGGAGGTCTAAATTTACCATAATATCGTTGCTGGTGTCAATAATATGTTTAAGCTAACCATAATATGTTTGAAAATGTTTCAATAAAAATGTGTTTTCGTTGCGTATAACTTCCCAGGCAGAAATTGTCAACCGCACAAAAATTATAGCAATTAACAAAATTAACTTAAACGGTTTGCCAGCGTTACTGTTTATAATGTCAAAAAGAGTTTGGCAATGCTTTTTAACTCTAGTTGGTTACCGTTCGTCGAATCGACGAAGCTCATTTACTTTTTATCATATAACTTTTTTTTGAGTGTTCAAACAACGGCTTTTTTTGTAAACAACGTTAGCTGATGGCGAAAGCTTGTAGTGAGTGGACGTACGCTGAATCCTCATTTTTTTTGAAAGTTGAAATTCAGAGGTATGTACTCGTCGCAACGTCGAAGAGTAACAATAGTGTAAGTTTTTGTGTCTATTTTTTGGTATTTTAAATATTACTTTTGTCAACAGCTACGTCATATTTACTCACAATATGTTCCATAAAGATCGAAAACCCAAAAGCCGGCAGTACCTGAAAAATCTTTATTAATCTTTAAGATTTTGTTTGGAGACAGATTCGAGACACCTAACTTGCAGATCTTAATTAAGGAAAAAAATTAAAAATAAAATACTTATTCGACAAGAATCCATCGAAAATGCTGTCAAAGGACCAAAAGAGCGTAAAATGTGTCAGCTCCGTCTCTATAGCAAACTCAAAATGGCGGGAAGTACATGTACATGTAAAATTTAACTTTGTGTCTCATGCGTAAAATAAGGCTAATAAATAAATATTTTTTCTTTTGTATTATTTGACTGAGTAAGAAAAAAGTATTTTTTTTTACCTCTTAAGTTTTTGTTGTTTTAAAAAGTTAATGAATTTAAAAATCAAAAAAAAAAAGAAAAAAGAGTTCACGTTTGTATAGAATTTTAGAGAGGAAAAGATTTTTTATATTTTATTTATTTTTTAACAAAACGCTTAACTAAAACAGATTTTTGTATATTTTTGCTTTGAGGGTTCTCAGATGTGACGATTTTTCGACATTTTGACGATTTTTTTGAGAAAATACAGTAAAATGACGATTGACGATTTTTTACTTAAAGTACAAGTGTTATGACGATTTTCTGGCATCAATAAAACACTTACAGGAAATATAAGCAATTAAATTGGGAACAGTCCAAAACGCGAAAATCAATTTTTGCAAATACAAAAATTATTGGAAATTAAACAAAAAAAAAATTCTTCCCCCATCACAAACCAGATGGCTTTTTTAGAAGCATTATTAATTCGAATTCTACAATTAAATGAATGCCATCAATACTGCAAAAAATATACACTAGAGCCCCGATTTGCGTCGGTACTATTTGGTTCGCTTTTTAAAATCTGGTTAAATCCGCTTTGCGTTTTTATGATTTTGATTTGCGTCGTTACATACGATTGGATTTTTTTTACTGAAGTCATAATCACATGTGAAGAGTTTTTCTATTTGCGTGTAAAAAGGCGAATTCCCATTTTATTTTGTTAGGTAAGTTATTCTAAGTATGGTTGCGTGTTAGGAAGCAAGAAGTTAGTTCTTAATAAGAAGTTATGTAGAAAAATTAGTGCAAAGAGAAGAAAATGCATTAGTTTGGAACTAAAATTGGACGTAATAAAACACTTCAAGTCGGGTGAAAAGGCTGTTGATATAGACAGAACCCTTGGCTTAGCACCTTCAACGGTAAAAAAAATTGCAATAGTGATAGCGCTAAAAATTAATCATTTAAAGCTAGCTCGAGTTAATAGCAATTGAGATTTTATTTTTTATTAAATGTTTTTGTGAATAAGAATAAATGAAATAAAAAAATTTTTGTTATGTTTTTATGAAAATACTAGCATATACCCGCTACTTCGTTAGCGTCTCCTTTTTCTTCGTGGACATATTTTTATGCCAAAGTTTATTTTTCTAGGTTTAAACTTGTTTAAATTCTATCATTTAACCCGCTACTTTAGTAGAACCAAGCTAAAGAAAAATATAAACTTTCCCGTATTTCTTTTTTTTTGGGTACTATATTTTCCCCCATTAAAGTATCAAAAATTTCAGTATTGTAGTGGCAGCCCAAAATTTAGTACGTACATGTCAATCAATGGAGGAAAATGTCTTGTAAAAAAAGTACCAAAAATAGTTACGATTTTTACCCCTTAAATGCTCGAATTTCGAAAAAGTATCAAATTCGTATACGTATTTTTTGATAAGTTTCGAATGTGGTATTAACGTTGTTTCTATGTTTATTGGTTCAAAAGATAGATGGGGTGGCAAAAAAGTACTGAAATTCAGATTTAACCCGTTACTCCCTTATAGGGCCGAATTTCAAAAAAGTACCAGATACCTGTCGCTTATTATTCCAAAGAACAACGATAAGTATTACATTTATTTTGCATCTCTTTTAATTTTGGAGATACATATAAGGTTACCGAATTTTCCCGTTTTTACCTTTTTTTATCCCCTTAACATTCGATTTTCGAAAAATCTCGTCTTAGTGGATCGATTTGAGGAGTGACCAATCGCTAGTCCAAATTTCAAGTGTCTTGGGTCAGCGGTTTGGGCTGGGCTATGATGAATGAGTCAGTCAGTCAGTCAGTTACTCACGCAACTCTTTTATATATATATTCTTATGTATTTCTTTTAAAATGATAAATATATTTAAGCACACTTGCTGAAATAAATTGAATGTCTTGCAAAAAATTTATATTTTTGAACCAATCTATGCAATAAATTCTGTCTGATTTGCAAAATTTAAATATTTGACGATTTGTTGACGATTTTGCTAAATGTTCGTCAAGATTTTGACGAATTTTGTTAAAACTTTTGACGATTTTTTAAGAAAAAAGCCTAGCCACCCTGCCCCAGCATGAGGATATCATTTGTGTGTTAACAGAACACTGCAAAAGTAGAACTTGTAATTTTTTTGCAAACGTTTCCAACACTTTACGATATATTTTGCCAACGTTGCACAGTAGTTTATTTGATCCGAAATCTTGGACAAAAATAACTTTTTGCACAAACAATAATAATGTTTCTGTTAATTACGTTCTATTAAGAATATATCAAAGCTTTAATAATATTTTTGCACAAAACAAATATCAGCTGATTTATGGGCAGTCGAATTTGGCAAGCATCGTTCACAGTTCACCCAAAAAGGTGTATAATATGGTGAAGAGAGGAGACAATAAATGATATTTTGGTGAACGTTATTGCTTTTGTTAACAAAACGTGTGAGACTAACTTAACCTCAAATAAATAAAAATAGACTTTGCATAAGCTTTTGATAATGTTCACCGTGGACTGCCGTGTTTTTTCTTCATGAAAAGTGTTAACAGACAACCTCAGCTTGAAATATAGTGAACTTTCTAATGTTTGGATTTGTGAAAAAAAATAAGTGAAATTAATAAAAACTTTTTTTTTTTTTATTTTTAGTTAGGCTTGAGTTCTTAAAATTAAATTTTCATTAAATTATTTTTACTGAAGGAAGGAATGTTAACAACATGAAGTTTTTATTAAAATTTATTGATAATTTTCATGGCTGAGCTGAGGCTCGAACCTGGGTTGAATTTACATGTGTCAAGAATCACCACATTCTTTCATCAGAATTCTTTGAGCTGTAACCTCTGCACCACTGCGGTCCCTGCCAGCCAACAGTCAAACATAAATCTTTAACCAGTGGTACTGGTGGTTCGAAATTTGCTCTGATTATCATTTTTAATTTATTTACATGTTGCCTCCTTTTCTTCTGTTTTTTTCGTATCCTTTCTTTCAAGACTTTGTCTTGAAAACCGGAGTACTGAAAAATTTAAATAATGTTTCTAAACATGATTTGTTTCGTTGAAGCAAAAGGTACAAACTTATTGTAAAATTTTAACGGTAAGGTAGCACAAGGTCCACGGAAAAACTTACGACTTTTCTAAGCGCATTGCATAGTTTTATCTTGCTGAATTTCCAAATAATGTATCCGTTCATTTTATAGATATTTAGTTTTATAACTTTTTTTCTAATGTAGGCAACCCTAATAATTTCCACTATTACAAAACTCAAAAAACTCAGCTGTGCGTGTTCATAAAAAACTCTTAAGTTCGAAATATTAGCCATATCGGTCCAAAACTTTGGTTGTAATTAATTTTGGCCTAAAAAGTAGCTCAAATTACCCAGTGTGCGTAGGGCCGAATGATTTTTCTGCCTGGGCACATTTATGATTGTTTTTGTCTTAAATTACACTGTGGTAGTCTGAAATTCAAGCAAAGGTTCAGATAGCAGATTTTATATACTTTGCAGCCAAGAAATCGTTTTGTCAGATTGGCTTGAGTTTTTCAGATCTTGACATTTATCAAAACCTTTGCCTAAAAAAAGTTCAAAATCTGTCGCAGTGTAATTTTTACTTTGCTTATTAAGTTAACGAGATATAAGTCCGGAATTTCATGTAGATTTTTTAATTTACGTGATTTTCGGAAAAGTCCTAATACGGCAGCCAAAACAGAAAAATTTTTTGAGTAAGATACATATTTAAAAGAATTATTAACGTCCTGCATATGAATGAGTATAAACAATTTCCAAACTTATAAAGTAAGATTTATATTAATTAAACTTATTTTTGGAAATGTTTTTTTCAGGAACGCTCGAAACGTTTTTTCGATTTTGTTTTCGATGCAATTTAAGGTGTATGCCGACAGTCGATTTAAAATAAATGTTGGCAAAAACTCATAATTCGGTCGGCTACCAAAAGACAAGCAAAATAAAAAAAGCTAAAGTTTTTAAGAGTTATCCTTAAAGCCCATTAAATGGGGTTCGAGCTTCAGGAATGTCAAATGTTTTTTTTTATTATTTAAATTTTATTCTAAATTTGAGAATCAATTTTAATAAATTTTCCTTGCAATTAATAAATGTCCTTCCATTACAAGACACATTTCTTGTAATTTCAAATATCCATCGAAACTTAACCCAAATTTTTAACAATAATAAAATCTGATTTTATTTCAGACACGAAAGTGATCAAAATGGGTTTCCCCGTAACTAAATGAAACATAATAATAGAATAATTCATATTATTCTTTTAAATGATTCATATTCATAAATGTCATTTAATACTTATGTAGATAAAATTAACAAAAAAAAAAAAAAAAATCATCAAATTTTTTTTAATATTTCTAAAAATCTTCGAGACGTTTGATTCTTGATTATTATAATTAGCAAAAAACAACCAATCAACACTATTTTTAAACAAACCAAGAAAAGAGAAAAACAACAAAGAAATTCATTTTTTGATGAAATATTTATTAACAGTTCTTTATGAATTTTCAATGGTATCAAGTTAAGTCTATTGAACTTTTATGCAAATCGTCTTCAAAAAAAATTAACTAATTTTTATTCGTTACGTAAAACAAACGTGACGTCCGATTATAAATAAACATACGTATTAGATTAATGAATATAAAAATTTTAATTAAAGTGTTTTGATTAAATTTTGTCTAAATTGTATTAATAATCGTTTAAAGTTTTGTTGTATGGAAAAAAAATTTAGTTTATGAGTTTAACTGTTTTTGGTTTCTTTTTCTATTTTTAAAATATTTCAGCCGCCATTCAGACAGAGTCAAGTGCTGATTCAATTCAAATTATTTATATCTTATTTAAATTGACTCTGGATGGCGGCGCACAGTGGGAAATTTTACGAGAAGGCGATCAAAATTCCATAACTTTTGACTGGATCGGTATTTTTTTCTGCGATTTTTTTTGCTCGATAGGTGCGATGTTAGGCTTTAATTTGCGCTATAAAACGCAAAAGTTATGGGGAGTTCAAAATGCATTTTAATTTTTTTGTTGAGTTTCGGTGTAAAAGTTGAATATTTCAAATATGATTTTTTTATAATTTATCATTATTTCTCTTGTATTTTACAACTGATACTTATTTTTTATTGTCGAACTTAGATCCTGTCAGAAAATGCCAATATTTGGCCCCTGTAAATTTTTTAGTCCCAATATTCACAGGGGCCAAAGGTTGGCTTTTTTGGGACGAGACGAGTTATTATAAGGATAAAACTGAAAAGGTATATTTTAAAAAATGCCCAAATAGCATTCTAGGCTATCGATAACATTTTAGATAATTCAACTTTTATTTTTGGTTTGAGATGTATGTGTATTTTATTACTTTCAATTATTTAAGCTTGAGGTCTTTTTATTTATAAAATATTTTATTTATTTATATCTTCAATATTTCGCTAACCTTTGGTTAGCATCGTCAGGAAATTAACAAATTTGAATAAAAAAAACAAAAAAACGATAACAAAATTATGAAAAAATTTTTTTTGTCATAAATTAAATTCAAACACCTATTTGTCATAAAAATTTTTTTCAAAAACCATAATAACAAAAATAAAATATATTAATACAAATATATACTTAAATCAAAAACAAATAATAATCTATAAACAATTTTAAATTAAACAATATTAGTAAAAATTTCTTCTAAATAGCTTTGGGTTTCATTTTCCAGAAGTTGTTTAGCTTCTTCCTCTAATTCGATTGAGGTTGATTTCCATTTTTGTCGAATACTGGACATATATTGATCTTATGTACACAACAAAATAGTAATAAGATCTTCATTAGTACAACATCTGGACATTTTCTTGTGTTATGCTCGCGGAATAATCTGTAGTCTTTGTTCCTTTTTTTCTTGCGCTTCTTCAGATAGATCTCCAATTGGTAGCATATTGTGTTGAACTATTTGTTCCCCATGGTATAAAATTTTATGAACTGTGGTTGGCATATGTCTCCAAGCGTATTTTTTGTTATAAAGAATTGCTGTTTCATTTGCATACTGGCCAAATTTTTTTGCATTTATCTTTCTGCTACATAATATAACTTGTAAAATGATCTGGAATCGTCTTATTAATTCAAAATGTACTCCTGTGATAGATGCTGCAGTTTCTGGATCGGTATTGCCATCATTTGAATTTCCTTCTCCTTGTTTTGGCTGATCAATTATAAGGCCTAGGTGAAGGTACTTTTCTTGAATTTGTTTTTTTTTTTGCTTCCTTTTTCCACATTTTCTTTGTTTTTTCTCACTGTTTCGCCTAACGGGCCAAATTCCAAATCATAACCTAATTTAAGAATATGCTCCATAAAACGAATTCTGGTATGAAAAGGGGACATTCCAAATTCGTATGCTTCATTGAAACTATTGTCTTGTGATGGGGGTTGGCTTAATTGACTTGAGGTCTGTTTTCACACTTTTTAAAAGGATAACATACCGCTAATAAAGGTAACATGTAGGTAATTTTCACGTAAAATATAACTGCGTGCTAGTTTTCTTACCATTTACCTGCTCTTCCATTTTTTTAAATTAAGTTGCAATTTTCAGATAATTAAACTATGTAATTTATGTTGCGGCTATTTACTAATGTTTAACCTTTTAACTTACTCAGAAATCTAACGTGTTAGTCTATTTATGTCGCCTATTCGTTTTGCAGCATCCGTTCACCCACAATAAGTTCATAACAATGGCAATACCTTTACCTTCTCCAAATTAATTGATAACCTGACGTGCTAGATAATTTATGTGGCCTGAACTGCTTTATTTGTCGAAAATTCTTTAAGATTCACCTTCTTCAATTTCAGTAATGTTTCCTTGCAGGACTTATTTTTTGAACCGAATATCTTACCTTGGGTCACAGAAATTGCTGTAGTTCGCAAGGCCGTTTCCAGATGTGTGTACAATGGGGTATAGAAGTGTAGGTTAGATTCTGGACTACAAGAGAGTATAGATTTTTTTTGACGCGTTTTGACGCTTAGGACTTATGCTCTATAAAGTAAGAAATTTCCGGGAAATTTTGACATTAAAAAAAAATAAATTAAATAGTTCTAGAGGTCGCAAAGTTTAATGCTTTAAACCACGTATAGCTAATAAAATAAACTAGTACACAAAACTTATTCTGTCAAAAAATCTTAAAAAACAAAAAAGTTATGAGCATTTCAACTTCAAAAATTGACTCAGAAATTCAAAACTATAACCAAATATTGAGAAAGTCCATTTCGGACCACCCTGTTCTCAATGAAATAGTTGAAATAGGGTTGACATTTTTTGGCTCCCGAGGTTCACTAGTATTTACTTTCACATGAATAAAATAATTTTAAAATCGGAGAACATAAAAAAAAATAATTTTGGCCGCCTTCTCAAAATATGAACCAGTGTGCGGCGGAGAAGTTTAGAGCGAATAACACAAATTTACAAATCTATTTAAGATCTTTGTTATAGGGAGCTTCTCTTCTAGATCAAAACGTACAGAATCTTTTTTTTAAGCTATGTCCATATTATGTGTATTTGTCATGTGGATTGTCACTTTTTCACATGCGAGTTCTATTTTCCAGTGACAACGCATCTGACATCAGCTGTTTTATTAACAAAATTGTTTGTGGCGGCAAATAGTAATTAAATATAAATAATAATAGTAAATAAATAATACAAAAAATAAAAATGCACAAATTTATTATTGAAAATGGTACGTATGCATTTTTTTTATTTTTGATAGATTATGCCAAACCATATATAAAACTCAAATTTTGAAATGCACATGAAATTACGTGTAGGTAGAAAAGTGACATTCCACATGACAATTACACGTAATGTGAACAAAAAATATTTCATTCTTAGAAACTGGAAAAGCTTTTAAAACGTTTTGATATGCAATCTCAAATGTTTAAATCTTAAGTTTTATTACAAATTCAAAACTCACCTAAAAAATTATTAAAAACAGTTAAGTCAAATTTTTGGTTCCTTTTTTAAAAATTTTAGAGAAATGATAAAAAACTTGATTTTCTGTCATTTCTCCCACCATTTACTTAACACCAACGTAAAAAATATTATGATGATTCGCTCATTCATTTCTTGTAGGGTTTGTTTCTTTAAAAGTAACAGCAAAGAAGATCGACTCAAAGATGGCGCTGAAAGAAGCTTGAAAAGCCAATTTTTTAGGCATTTAAGGGCTTATAAAATTATACTTTAAGATTTCTTCAGTAAAATATTTTAAAGATGCGAAAATGCACAATCTTGGTTACCAACTGGCTGAAATCTCAAGCTGAGTTTTTACTTGTTTCCTTCATTGTGATGATTGCTTGAAGCGATTGATGGCCTACGGCCGCAAATACTTAAGCTACGGTCACACTTATTAAATATTTGATCAAATAAGCGTAACCCCTACTTTTGTTAATAGTAAGTGAGATTTAAAATGGTCTTAATATTACAAAATAAGCTAATTATACTACTAGACATAGCAAAAAACAGTTTTTTGTAAGATGTGGTATTTTAATCAAAATAAATATTGATATTAAGCGAAATGATTTTTTAGTCTGGTTGTTGGTCCCGTTTTTTTTCGTCAAATATTTGATAAGTCTGACCGTAGCTTTACAACAACAGTAAAAGTTAAATTGAAGTGTTCATAAATATTAATCGTGGGTTTTAAATGCTGACCGTTATTTTTAATATCTATTCCGTTCTGTCCCATCAAAGAGTGTAAATTACAAATGTAGCAGCTGGTTGTGAATCTCTTGTGGATTTGTTATTCAAACAATGGCTTGCACCCCCTCTAATAAAACCCCAGACTGCCGAGAAGAATTGTGCAAGAATTATAGAAATACTTCCTTAGCCAAACTGTAATGATTTTTTTTCGAGCTATAACTTTCTAATTAAATTTAAAAATGTGTCTGCTGGAATTATCGAATTTCTTTGTTAGCAAAAGCTTAATAGCTTCTTGCGAGCTTCAGTTTTCTGACATTACGGTGGTACATTAGGGTTGTACGAACAGAGATCTGGTGTATAAATACTAGAACGAGATACTTGAGATCAATAGCCTTAAAGGGCAAAATATTTGTTCCATATTTGAATTCATCACTCATATCCTACTGAACTGATTTTTCCTCGATTTCAATCCCAAACTGCTTCATATAACTAGAAACAATTTGACACAAATATTGCTCTTTTCTTTTGAGTTCTTCAAAAGTAAGCGCGTTTTTAACAGACGGTTAGACAGATGAACATGGCTTAATCGATTTAAAATTACTCAAGTGCCCAGAATATACATAATTTATGTGGTCTGAGATGATTAGCCAAAAGTTTTACACGGAATGACAAACTTAGTATACACTCTTCACAGTTGTAGATTGTATAAAACAAAAAATATTTATTTAATCAAAAAGTTGTTTTTCCAACAATATTTATTTTCAGCCCAATTATGAATAAAAATTCCCCGGGAGGTTTCTCCCTTCTCCCATTTTTGCAATTGAATTTACATAAGCAAAATGGAAGAAGGGAGAAAACTCCCGGGGAATTTGTATTCATAATTGGGCAGTTTACCAAAAAAATTTGATTTTAGACTAAAAATTTTTTTCTAACTTAAACTTTCATTTCACCAAATAATTTTTTTTTTTTTTTTTTTTTTTTTTTTGCAAAAAAAATTTGATATCACAATTTAGTTTTTTCAGTAAAAAATATCACCGAAAAATTTTATTTACCGACGTTCAACTTAAAACATTTTTTACCGATATTTAAACCTTGAACTTCAAACACCAAAGTTTCTCCTTCTATACAAAATTATATTTTTTAATAAATAAAAATAATTATTTTTTTTTTGTTTTTATTTGAAGTAAAAGTTAAACAAAATTTATTATTTTATAGAGAAAACAAATAAATTAATTAATCAATAGTTATTTATTTTTATTTGTTGTTTCTATTATTCAACAAATAAATTAGCTCAAGAGACAGAGAAAGATTTAAAATGGAATTTATTTTTGTCAGATAATTATTTAAAACTTGTTTCGAAAACGCTAATTAAAGTAATTTATAATTGCGATTCGATTTAATGCAAAAACAAGAGTGCTTTATTCGGCTATGCCAAATTTTAGTACCCTTAACCTCACGTAATGCAAAGTCTTAGATCGCTCACAAACATTATCAAATAGAATTAAGGAAAAAAAATGAATAATAATATCTCTGTTTAAGCGTCAAATCCTGTATGTATTTGTTTGCATTAAAAAAATAAAAAAAGAAAAAACAGGGGATTTCATGACAAAAATTAGAGACAATCATGTTTTTTTTGCTCCTTTATCCCTCATTTACCCACCGGTCAGGCTGAATTTCAATCAATAGGAAAATTTACCAGAAATATAATGAGAGCCTGCACTGGAAAGAAAAATCAACCCATTCGTACTTAAATCAAACCGAAGCGGTGTCAATAGTTAGTATGGATTTCCTTAAATCAAGAATAGAAAAGTTAAATCAAGTACGGATTATTTTTGTGTCCCGTACTTAAATTTATCCGAAAATGCGATAGACTTTAGTAAAAGTGGAATAAAACTTGATCTCAAGCACAATTTGAAGCAGCATTCAAGAATTTCTTTTTTGGTTTAATCCTGAATTCGTTTTAAAAATAATCCGAAAACGAGATTGATTTCAAACGAAACACTTAACGCCAGAAAACCAAACCCTTCGTTTCCACATGCAAGTAATTACTTGCAAGTAGTGTATACGTATTATAAACGAAAAATCGAGGAAACATCATATTGGCTGAAAGTACAAAAATTGTGTGAATGGTAGTGAAAAAGTTTGAGTGTATTGAGTTTTGAGAACTTGCACTTGCATGTGGAAACGGGGGGTAAGAGAAAGCGAGAATATTATTATTTACTAACCTGGCATTTACACATGCAAGTGCAAGTTCGAAAAAACTCAATACACACTTACACTTTTTCACTAACACCACCACATTTTTCGTACTTGCAGGCAACTTGCAAGACATTTTTGAAGACAGTAATTTTTGACACTTGCAGCAAGTAAATGTCAAAAACATAAACAGTGTTACCAAAATTGACTTGATAGCAGAATCAATAATTACAGTTTTAACTCTTTTTTAAGTAAATATAAAAAATATTTCTTGTTTTTTGCAAATATAAAAGAAGACAATTGATTTAAGTTGTTAAACATAAATCTCATTGGAATAAGTAATAATAAATATTAATGCCATCTGTTTATTTAGAAATTAAGCTCTGTTTCGCACTTGGTAACTCTGCTTTATGAGGAGCTTTCAATTGACTGTGTAAACATTCATGCAACTTATATGACATTCGACTATTTCGGCGACATTTTCGATGTTAATACGTATACTCTACTGGCAAGTTATTACTTGCATGTGTAAAGGCAGGATAAAGGTCCAACCATAATGTGCTTAAGTTGGCTTAAGCACATGTGCGACTACATGTTAATCATATGAGGCAAAACATATTGAACTTGCGGAAACTTTCTGAAACTCTTTCTGAAAGTGCGGAACTGATCGCACATTCCGTACGGAATCAAATTTTTTGTTGTTGGGCCTTTACTCGGGTACACATGTTTGTTTAATTTTTGTTCTATTGCCCCCCCCCCCCCCCCCCTTGTTTACAGAAGAACTCATAATTAAAAGACGCCAGCAACATGCCCGATATGGCTTTCGTAATCAGTCTACTTTAAAAAGTTGATGTGTATAACTAAATATTTTTAACAAAAAGAATTCGGGAATTTTTGATTCTTTTTTGACTTTTGAGCCATGAAAATATTGTATGATTTTCTTCTTGAAGTACATATTGTTGTTATTTCTACAAAATGTTTTTTTGAAGTGTTGTTGTTGTGGTTTCTACAGACAGACGGTCAGACGACATCGTTTAGTCAACTTCGCTTCTCATAAGGACCCAGAATATATATAACCTTTATAAGTAATTAGTAGGGTATTCATTCGATTAACCGTTAATCGGTTAACCGATCAATTACTACCCGATTAACTGATCGGATAATTTAAAAATGTCTATTTTTGATTAACGATTAAACCGGTTAATTTCAGTCGATTAACCGATTAACCGATATTACATAATTTTTAATTTTTTGTAATATTACAACAATTTTTGTGTGTTTTAATTAATTGAAAATATTTAGAAAATATTTTTTTTCCTTCTAGCAATACATTCTTAAAATACAGAACAAAAACAGAATAAACTCTCGATAGTAACACAAACACTCTTTAAACAGAATTAACCCAAACAATTAGAAGTGTTTAAAATTTTTAAAAATTAAATCAGGACTCTAATGGCATAATGGAAGATTTTATATGTTTAGAATATCCAGGAAAAGGATTGAGAAATTAGATATTCTGTGTTATGGGCTGCTTCTGATTCCTCCAACACCCACGATAAGTGAAAAAAAAATTTCTAAGTCAAGTGTTGTCAAAACTAAAAAAAAATTATTGCTTTAATCCTTAACTAAAATTGTTTTCCAAAAAATTATTTTATCAGATCTCCTTAAACTATTGAAATAACTAATAAAATGATCCACAGTCTATTTTTAAATAAATACATATTCAGGGGTGTTCTGGAAATCGAAAACGCAAAACGCAAGAATTTGAAAGTTGTTTCTAATACACTTTTAATCTTATTTTTATAATATTTGTTATAAAATATTGAAATATTTGTATTTTTGTTAATAAAATTCTTTTGCTATAGAAATGTTATTAAAAAACGACGCTTAAAAAGTTCTTGCGTTTCGCGTTTTCGATTTCCAGAGCACCTCTGATTATGTATTTATTTAAAAATACATATCACATATACATATATGAATTTTTTTTTTTTTTTTTTTTTTTTTGTTTGCTTGTTTTAGATAAAGAATTGTTATTCTTGTTTTTTTTACTAATAATCTTCAAATAATAAATAATTTACGCATTTTTAATTATTGAAATTACCTTATTTATAAAAAAGACTTTATTAATCGGTTAACCGATCAAAAACCAAATTAACCGATTAGTAACCGATTAAACCAAAACCTCGGTTAATTAATTGAGCGATTAACCGATTAAAGCAAAAGCCCGGTTAAATGAATACCCTAGTAATTAGTATGAGATTATTTTATTGAACTGTTCATGGTTCTTAATCCAAATTTTAATATTTTTAATCAGGCTAAAGTTAATAAAATTTAATTTTCATTAAATTATTTTTATGAAGAATGGAATTTAACAACATGAAATTTATTCAAATTCATTGATAATTTTCCATTCTTGACTGACCTGGGAATCGAGCACAAGTTTTCACGGACAGATTGTCCTGACTTACTTTTACTTTATAAGTTTAAGATAATTTTTGTAAAAATTACAAACGAAACGATAAACTTAAATATAACCTTTCCGCTTGTTGTGTAGTGTACAATAATCAAATGCATGAAATTTTAGATATATTTTGATTGTTAAAAATAAAAACAGTTAATTAACAAGCAGCACCAACAGAAGTTTTTCGAAATTTGGATAAACGGTTGGATGATAATTGTAAACGGGTTTGGTGATTTTTCTTTAACAGATTTAAAGATGTCAAATAAAAATATGGCATCATAATTGTTAAAAAAGGAGGATATGATAACAAAAAACCGATATCCCAAAAATGAATTCCTTAGACTCTGCAAAAACCACTTTAAATTTCATATGAAAAATTTTAATTATACATTTTTTTTTCTAAGTTTCCTTTCAGTAAAATAGTATTAAGATTACACACGCTTTTTGGTCGTCGACAATATTTTTGTAATTAAATGACGCCTAAAAACTGTAAACGGCACTGATGTTTATTCACAACTGACCACACCAGTGTCTTAGTTCGGTTCCGGGTATACAAATGTAAAATATCCCATAATAAAATTCTAATAAAATTAATTCGAAATTTTATTTCTTTTTAAAGAAGAATTATAATTACTTACAAAACATGTTTTTTTGGTTAAAATTCGAAATTGTGCTATCGCCACAATTTATTTATCAATAAATTTCATTCACCAAATATTTTAAATACATATATGGCTTCTAAATAATGTTGTAAAATTTTTATTGATACGAGATTTGTGTGGAATATTTCATACCTTTTTTATTCCGTTTTTATACACTCTACCACTAGTTATGAATGAGGATATACTTGGTTTGGCATTCCGTGTGAAACTTTTCTTTCTGTTTTTCCCTATAGACTCCTAAAATACCAAACTGATTTTCCAGTAATTTTCTAATAACCCACGGCTTAACAGAGACTGCAAATATTTGTAAACTTTCAAAACGGCTTTAAACCTTTTATACAAAAGCAGCAAAGGAAATCACACCAATAAATGGTGCAAAAACACACAATAAGACGGCAGAGCCAATTGCAGCCAGCAAAATACGTAGTCGGAGTCAAAGTACCCACTCCAACTACAAAATTTTTAGGCATACAAATTTAAAAAATTGTTTATATATTTTCAAAATTAAACAAATTTGCAACTTTTGGTTAGGAATTTGTTGTTGCTAACTTTTCAACGGGATTGAAAAGCAAAAACCAAATCGTAAAGAATTTAAAGTTGGTAACAGATAAGTATACTCACGGTTCAACAAAGTTTGTAATTAATAAAACTCGGTGTGGTTAAACGTGATAAACTTTTATTTATTAAAGAAAAATAGAGCAAGTGCACTGGTATGTAATTTTTACAAAACTGTAATGGCGCTTAGAAACCTTTTGACCGAACCTAAGGCGAATTCCCTCTGTCAACCTTTCTTAGCGGCATTCACAATAGTAAAAACCATACAGCAGGGGCTCGATGTCCAGATCAAGAAAATCGTCCTCCTGATCTAAAAGCATTTCCTCAAAGGAGGGCGCCTCAACAAAAATTTTAATTCTTCTTGCTATTTTAAACCATTTAAAAGGTACTGCATTAAACAAAAATATTTTAAAGTCAAATAAGGACCAGTCTCATATACGTTTAGCATTAATGTAAGAGGAGTTGGAGTCGGAGTCGGACTTTCACTGGTTGGAGTCGGAGTTAGAACTATTTTTTGAAAACACCACGCAAATATATTCAAACATAGCAATATCAATATCACCCCACTGTGCGATGAGTTCTTTACAGAACAGTTAAAGTAAAAGTTCCTAAATGTGAAACAAATAGTTTGGTTACCAAAACATTTTTTAAATTGTCTAAATATCTGAAGAAGTATCTAAATTTGGAACAAATTGGTTCCTTAACAATACACGAGATTTGTCACATTCGTGATTTAAATTAAACAAAAAAATAAAAACAAGCAAAAAAGGAAAACCTTGACAAAAGATAACGCTGCTTTCAAAACAAATGAATAAAGGAATTCCAAATATATTTTGGTGTTTTCTTTTAAAATTTTGGCAATTTTGTAAAGAAAATATTTTTTTGTAATAACAATATTTTTTTCAGAAATGTTGCCATTTTTGTTTGATAGTAGATGTAAGATGTTGCAAGTGTGAATGTATATTTCACATTTTCCACATCTTGCATGCGTTCCTCTAAAATTTATGCAATTGTAAACAGGTTATAAGATATATGCAGATCTAAAAATTAACATCTATCTACATCTTCGTAAGATGTTCCTACCTCATAAATGTGCAACGACATCACTGAAAAAATTAAAGAAAATGTTTTTTTATACATTCGTAAAACTGCTATGGCCAACGAAGCAGCTCGCGCTACTTTGTCGTTATTGCGATTTTAGAATTAACCATATAAAATCGTTTAAGTTTGTTATCTGCTGAAGAACCAAGGAAAAAACTCAATAGTGACTGACCATAAAAAAAAATTCGAGACGTTTTACTGGTGGCGGCATTATACTCTGGATTGGATTCTGGAAGCTTTTTGTCTTCGTTACAAAGGTCTAGGTTGAAAGGGGACCTTTGGATGAGGTTCCTATAGAATTGTTTGATACCCTGGCAATATATCTGATACATACCCAGTAAAAACTTCGCTTACTTTTTCAAAATGAATAGCTTCTCTCACTCATTATTTAGTAGCTTTCTTCTATAACTGCTTCTATAACAACTTCTATAACTACTTAAAAAAAAAAGAATGACTAACTTTTTAATGCGTTCATTTTTGGACTCCCATGTAAAATTCATTGGTTCTTTCAGTAGAATTGTAAGTAGTGCTTTTAAGTTTTTCTTATTACTTAACACATTATTTTGTAGGCGAAGTTTTTACTGGGTAGCTAGTCAAAATCTTTTAAGTTTTAAGGAAAACCCAAAAAATGTTTTTGTAAAATTTTGTGTACCATGTATTATTTTTTGTTTGTTTAACTTAATTTTTACAGATGGACGGGGTGGGGTATATAGGCTTGCCAATCCATTTGCAATTTGTTGTTGTGTTTTTTCTATATATCTGGAGAACACCAAAAGCCAAAGTTTCCAATTTAGGTACAAGCAAACACACTCTGCAAAATTTTTTGGGATTGGGGAATTGGGAGCGACACAATATAGATTTATTTAAACAAACTCTTCAAAAAATGGGCGGTATAGGTGAAGTGCGTGTGGCACTTACCATGCCAATAAATAATCGATTTCTGTATATTTGGAGAATCGTAGCAGAAAAAGTTTTCAATGGTGATATCTGGCAAACTGTGGACGGGATTGCAGAAGTGGGCGTGGCACCAAATATATTTCTTATTATCTGGAAAACGGTAGGAGAAAAATGTTTTAAATTTTGTACACATAACTGGGTTCTCAATACATAAAATCCGTCAAAAAGGGGGTGTTATTGGATAAGTGGGTGTGGGACCTCCCATACAAATAAAAAATAAATCAGCCGCAGTTACAACTTACAAAATTTAGCACTAATAGCTAATAGCACTAATAGCAGTAAAAACTTCACCTCCAAAAAAATGTGTTAAGTAATCAGGAAAAAGTAAAAATACTACTTCCAATTCTACTGAAAGAACTAATAAATTTTACAAGGGATGTCCTAAAATGAACGCATTTTAATGTAAGTCATTACTTTATACCTACAAACATCTGAAAAATAAGTAGTTATAGCAGTAATTATAGTAGTTATATAGAAGAAAGCTACACTGAAAGAATTTTCTTCACAATACCAATGAATTTTGACATTAATCCCATGAAAAATTGCATTAAAAAGGAACCAGCGCTTCGTTGGCTCAATGAAACCTGTTTCATAAAAATGTATTTAATGAAACATTACATTAGATCTATGAATATTATTCATTAGATGAATACTTTCAAAAAAGTAAAAACATTTTTTTTTATTTAATTTTTTTTTTAATTGGTTGTTTTTTTTTATTTAATTTATTTTTTTTGTTATTTTGATAATTTCCTAAACTAATTCCGCGAAGCTTTACACTTGTCTGCAGGAACCAGAGTCTCTGGCGGGAATCGATCCCGCAACCTCGGCGGTGATAGACTAGCTCACTACTAGCTAGCCTACCGGGGCAGTGTAGTTTTTGAATAAAAAAGCTATGTTTTTTGCCATTACTCAATTAAGAGCGTAAATAAGAGATTAAATTGTCCATAACAAAAATAACAACGTTGATTTTTTTGCTAACACATAATAAAAAAAGGCCAACAGTGTAAAATAAGGGTCTGTTTTTTCTTAAAGGAAAAGATTGGTTTGTTCATTACTTATTACATACTATATGTAGGTAGGTATGTACATATTAAAGAAAACTAAAAACATACATATTAATGTATTGAAAGTTTTTGTTTCATTACTATAATGACATTTTTCATTATCATAATGAAAATTTAAATTTATGAGGGCATGCTTTTTCGAAATATTTTTATACATTTAATTATTCAGACTAAAGAGTTATTTGAATGTTAAAATTAATTTTTTTTTTCAATTATTGAAATATGTTGCTTTTATAAAACAATTTTTGATTTCATAAATTTAATGGCATATTACATTAGATGTGTGAAATAATAAAATCTTACATTTTTAAATTAACAATAAAACATTTTTTAAGGAAACTATAATTTTTTATTAATTTATAAATATAGTTATGTTTGTATATTGTTTTTATGTTCCCAATTAAAACTTTTTGTTTAACTTGGACAAATTTAAGTTTTCATATATCCAATGAAAATTTTTAACGTAATTACGAAATCCAATAAAGCGATTTTAAAGAAAATACTTTATTATAACTATGAAATTCCATTTAGACAATGAAAATTTTCATTTAACCAATGCAAATTTTTTAATGAAAACGATTCATTAAATATATTTTTCTTTCAGTGTACTAAATAATGAGTGAAAGAAGCTAATCATTTTAAAAAAAGTAGGCGAAATTTTTACTGGGAAAAGCGTTCGCGGTATTTATTAATATAACTTTCTGTTTTTTTTCACACCATGGTTAAGAGCATAGCCGAATATAGCGCTCTTACTTATTTTTTTACTTGGTATTGCATTTTCATTTAACGCTTTACAAATATTTTTCAGCATTCTGAAGTTTTTCATTTTAAAAATCAACTATTTATTTAAAAAAAAAAAATAACGCAAAAATGTTTCTTAAAAAATATAAAGCTGAAATTTTATTTTGACAGTTATTCAGTTTTTTAAGTAGGGTAGCCAAAAAAGCGCATTGCCAACTGTTTTGGCAAAATAAATTTTTTGGTTTTAAAGTCACATATTTCCCATTATGCAATAATTATAAGGTAAAAAAAAAATAAAAAAATAATTATAATAAATTTCAGTAATAGTTAAATAAAACAACAAAAGTTATTAAATCTATTGTTTGCTTTAACAAAAAAATTAATCTAAGCAAATACATTGTTTTTTAAAAACGAATTTATTTCCAAAACCGTTATAAATAGATGTTTATATAAATATTCAATGCAATATGTCATTATCTTGTTAACAAAAAAATATTAAAATAATTTTTTAATACAAAAAAAAAAAAAACAAAAAAAAACCCAAATATTATTTAATGAGCAATAATTTTTATTATTTTTTCAACTTAAATTTAATTGATTTTATTTTAGTAGGTAGTTAAATTCATGCTGGTAATTTGAACAAAAAGTTAAATAAATAACTGAACACTTCTTTAGACTAAAACAAGTTTGTACAAATTAATAACTTTTCTAGTTTTCAAATCAACCGTTGCAACGGTTTCAAAAATGAAACAGCATAAGGTGGGCATCAGTCAAAATAATTTGGTCTATTCACCAAATTTGTTAAGACAAAAGAATTAAAAACAAAAAAATGTTAATGCGAAGAAACTAAGCGAAGCAACTTTATCTTAAATGGATATCAATCAGTTATTATTTTTTTTTTTATTATATGTACATTAGACCGACTCATTCTTTTATTGGACAAAAAAAAAACAATTACCGAACTTTTTATTTATGAAAAATACCAATTTTAAACCCTTTTTTGACGCGGCTTAGCTCACGAGGAGTTATAGCTAGAGCCAAAATATTTTGGAAATCTTCATTAAACTTGTCAAAGTTAATTTTCAGGGAGGTAAAACTTTAGCTTTTATTTTGCCCATGTAAGGGGGATCGGTCTAATGTATACATATTTGTTTCAAACAAATAATAAAACATATTAGCTTTAGTATCGCTTTTATTATCTATTGTTCTTAAAATATGATCTGCTTTCAAAAGGGTTGTTTTCAAAGTTATAACAATTGTTGTAGTCTCAATTTTTGGCGGTGTGTCAAATTTTTAAGACTGGGCACCAGGTTTTTCATTATTTTGATTAAATTGTTTTTTTAGTTCTTAATTGCTTATTTAATTTAACTTGTTAAAACTGTCCATAATAACGCCTACATAACAAATTTTTTAATCACAATTTAATGCTAAAATAAAGCAAAATAAATAAAAATGCCAATCGCATTCGGCTCTGTCGGGAGTAGACTTAATACAGAATCTGTAATAAACTAAGAATTAATATTAAAAAAGCGTTGTATTGCAATTTCTTCTAATATCGGGTGTTTGTTTTAGAATCAAAGCACTCAAAATTGACAGATATGGTTTGGATTTTCATGAGCACCTGACCCTATGGACAAATCTCATGGTGGATCTCAACAACTGGATGATTTATTTATGCAATCGTACTAATAGCAACAGATCCTTAGGATACTTTAAGCTTCACAGAGGTGCCCAATCCAAAGGGCTCCCCTAGGAATAATACAGTATTTTTCGTTTAGCTGTACATTCAAGTGTGCACGAAAATTCGTACAGGTACGAAAAATATTCTGTTACGCAGTATTCACTTAGCAGCATAAATAATTCACTTACCTGTTTAAATGTGCCCTTATGTAAATTAGATTTAGGCATGCAAACAATTTTTGCAACAATTTTTTTTAATACAGTTTTTAATTTAATATTAAAAACAAGTTAGAGTGCTATATTTGGTTGTGCCGAATCACTGATACCCTCCACCGATAGTTTGAAAATTTCAGGAGTGCGCTCTATATGATAAATAGATCTTATTAATTTAAAAAATTTAATTTAATAAAAAAAACGGCGTCAGCATTAACATTTGTAACTGTTTAGACCTATATTAAAATATTGTCCGGCAACCAGAAAGTTTTATGCTTTTTTTTAGAAATTTTAGCTAGCTTGAGTAAAATATCATGATTTGTTACAGTTTTAACCAAACTAAAATGATTTTCAGGAGGGGAATTTGTATTGGACCCATGGTAAATTATGAACCAATCATTCCAAAATTCTGTAGAGTGATTTCTGGTGATAAAAACATAAACTAAAATAAATTTCAATACAGCAGTGAAATTAGTTTTCGAGCTTACAGTGAATTTCAGAGGGCTACTTAGTGGATCTAAGGTGATTAGTATATCACAAAATTCCATGACATTTTTGCTAGCCATATGAAGCCAAGCTAAAGCAAATTTTACCGCAATATCTATATCTGCTAAAGTTTTAGACGCATTTAAATTATTTCCCAGAGTAGGCTTTATATTTATTCACGGAATTTATAAGTATAATTTCCAGTCGTATAAAACGAATTTGTGCAAAATCTTAAATTATTCCGTGCATTATTCCATCCTTTGTGTTAGTTTTTGTAACAAAATTATCATCCTTTTTTTTTGGGCAGATAGGCAAAAATGCAGTAAAGTCAAATGTAGCTAAACGAAAACTACTGTAGCAACTCGTAAGCCCGCGATTTGGGTTTTAACACAGCCACCACGTGCTCTACGAAAGTACTCCTTCAAAGAAGAACAATACCATATACCAAGTACTCGGGACTCAGGAAGCATTTCTTGGAAAAGCATAATAAAGGAGACCTCACCAATGGTCAGATGGGTTTGCTAAGGCGGGGGCTACTGCCTCCCATGGCAATAGATGGCAATAAGGAGCGCTGGTGAGCACCGCACGCACAGCAGAAATCCAAAAAGTTCACGAGCCCTGTAATTCCGGATGTTTTCCGCATCCTGGGTATGCATACGATCACCTTAGCATAGATTTTTAATGTCCGAGATTGAAATATCCAGGGGTGTTTTGGAAATCAAAAACGCAAACCGCAAGAATTTAAAACGTTGGTTTTTATTAAGATTTCTGTGACAAATGAATTTCATGACAAATATTTTACAAATATTTCTCTATTAAACCGAATTTCATAACAAAAATTATAAAAATTTGATTAAAAGTGTATTAAAAACAACTTCCAAATTCTTGCGTTTTCGATTTCCAGAACACCCCTGATCGACACAACAGTAAACCGTCATGCTAATCAAACCCGCTAACATATATCTTTTCCAAAAAACTCCACACAGAAAAAAATTAAAATTGATTTCTATTAAAAAATTTGTGATATTTATTAAAAAACTAATTTAATTTGCATCACTTAACAAATTAATACATAGTACTAATTAAATATTTTTTTTTATATTTACAACATTTTCTGCAATAATGTTGTTGAAATAAGCAAACGTTTAATTCACTTGATTTAACCCTAGAGTACTAACCATATTTTACGAACGTTGTAACCACTGATCGTCGATTCGACGATGTATTTTTTAACTGCCTATAAATTTGGCTTAAACCCAAATATACTTTTTTCAATAAACGCTATTGATCATTATGGCACCTAATAAGTTTATATGAAAAAAAATAATTTACTTTTAATTCTTATAGATAAACGAAATATTTAAATTTTTGTACTTTTTAATTTTATGTTGCACATATTTTTGGGATCAAAAAAAGGACCTAAAAAATATTGTAAGTAAAGCGGAAAAACTAAAAAAGTGTCAAGACTTAAAAAGGACATTTTTAGCTTTAAAAAAAAAAAATTTTAAATAACACTTTGAGCAAGAGTCACAAAGTTCAACTTTGCGCTCTCCGCATATGCGTTTTACGCATATATCACATTTTGATTTTGACATTCGGCACTTTTTCCTATGGACATGGTCTACACATACTTTATTTGTGTTCTTTTTTGTATTTTCTCCTTAGCTGGTCATTGTTGCCACTATTGTTTGGAGTAACAACATTTGCAATATTTGCTCTCAAAATGTAAAAAGAAGTCACGTTTTTACTAACCTTCGACGATTCGACGGCTACGAAACTAATAAAAGCAATGCTCCAGCAACGCGGTTAAAAAAAACACAATTACACACAACAAAAGTAAATCATCTACTAACAGCATACAAAATTTTAGACTGTTAGGCACACCCATTTAAAAGTAAATTATTTAAAAGAAAGCGATGCTCGTCGAAACGTCGATCATTAGTACTATTTCTAATTAAAACTTGTTTTATTTTTGATTAATTGTTTAATTGAAAGAAAATTTGCAAGAAATTTTTCTGTGCATGGAAGTACAATTTCAAAGCAGAAAAGATAACCTTCCGGAACCTCTCGACGGCTGCTCTATGTGCGTGTCAACTTTTGACAGTTATTCATTTATTATTATTAAATTCCCGTAGTTCCTAGGTGGAACATAGGGCCTTAATTCGTTTATGGTCAAATTTAATTGTTGCGAATCCCAGGAAATACCTCAACCTGATTTGCCCCGAATGATGTAACAACAAAAGTTGAAATATCCTTAAAATATTCTTTACAACCACCAGGGAGAAACAAAATTGAAACTACGTTTGCAATAGTTTAAGTAGAAGATTATTTCAAGATTATTTTGGAACGGAAACTCATAATATTTTGAAATTCGTCATGAAGATGGTTGTCACGTGAAGAAGACATCAACAGAATTATGGAACAGTGGAGGCCACTACATTATTTTTGTTATTATTTTACCCTGAATGATTTTTAAAAGATTTTACAAGTTTTATTTACAAATTTTATTGTATCCGGACTTTCTAGTCCAGCTTATAAAATGTGTTTCTTTTTTCTGCAGTACAAATTGAAAATTGGAAATGCAATCCGAAGATGCTCGTATACACATATTTTTAGAACGCTTAAAATTTTCATTTCCCCAAATAGGGAGCAATTTTTTGAAAAAGAGTTTTAAGACAAATTCGAATTAGCAAAGCTAAAGCTTCGTACAGACGGTGGTCAAATCTTATAATGTTGTCATTAAAATTGCCTAAAAATGTCTTGCAACCACGGCTGCCAGATTTAACGATTTATCGTCATTTTGACGATTTTTTGTTCCGAAATTAGCAAAGTGCCGATTTGCTGACTTTTTTCTAAAAAGTGACGATTTTTTCAGTCTCCAAAGTCTGAATAAAACATTACATTTCCTGACAATTTCGTTTTTTAATCTTGGAATGTTTAACAGCCGTACCTTAACAAGAGCGGAAGGCGAAACGTTTTCTTTCGCTTAGCTTTTACGCTGATATGTCATACCAAAACAAGAGCGGCAACGTTGTGTCACGAATAGTAGTGATAGCTTTCTTGTTGAATAAAACCCACAAATTATAAATAAAAACGCTAGATTGACCAAAAAATAGCTAAATTGCCATTATTAATTAAAAATAGCGGCAAACTTCACTACTAAACCAAATTTGTGTAGGTACGGCTGTAATATGCAGGTCTTAAGAAACACTTTGATTATTTCAAAAAATCATCGAATGAACCTTTAACGGCTCTCTGTTCAACTCATATTTTTAACCACTATACGGCAAGCATTTCACGAGTTGTAAGAGAATAGCTACATGAGTCTCATACGATTCTCGACTTGAAAGTCTCGTTAGATTATCTTTACCCACGTCAATCACTCGTGTTACAGTTTTTCCCGTGTGACGAATCATTTACAATTAAAAAATGAAAATGTTAGCTGGGTATGAAGTAATTATGTTTTTGTTTGAATGTTTTTTATTTTACAAAAATCGAACAAAAATTGTTTAAAAAAAACTAAATTTTAAGTTTTCCGATTTTTTGACGATTTTTCGAAACGATAAAGACGATTTTTTTAATTTTGCTCAGGAAACCGACGATTTTCTCACAAATTTATCTGGCAGCCATGCTTGCAACTGTGTGAACATTGTAAGCTCATTTTCATTTGGCAGATGTGTAAAACTAATGCATCTGATAATAGCACCATTGTCAGAATAAAGACAATGTTGTAAGGTCTGACCATTGCCTGTACAAAGCTTAAAGCTCAAATTAGACGTGACATAACCATAGGAAAACTGTATTACCATCACCACTGTATTACCAAAACGACATAAACATGCCATACAAACCAATTCAATTTTGGTTTCTAAATTCGCCCTTACGGCTGTGGCATTATGGTTATGTCACGTCTAATTGGACCTTAAGACTCGAACAAAATCATTTGCCACTTAACGATATTTATATATCGTAGATCGTGGTATAGTTAAGGATTTGAAGAAAAAAAATGTTTACGAATTTTATATAACATTTTCGTAGCTTTAAGAAATAAAGTTAACTTCGACGACGAAATTTTAAACTGGCTAGGAAAATTTACTCCAGAAAATATGATTTTAGTAAAAATTACCAGTATAGTGGTTGTTTAACTAAAGAACATGATTAAATTTTTGAATCCCAAGATTAACTTTGATAACTTATATGCTTGTGGCAGTGTAAATTAAAACTGAACTGGCAAAATAAAATAAAGTAATTTGTTTTTGTTTTTGTTTTTTCTTTTCCCACTTACAACTACATTTAGAGTTGACAATAAATCAACCAATTGTAGCCGGGACTATAAGAAAAGATAAGCTCACTGTTTATTGTTGTTGTTTTTGTTTAAGCTTTGATATTGTTATAAGTAAAACTGTGGCTTATAATTCTTATTCGCTTAACAGTTTTATTTGTGTAATATCTTTAGTTTTTCTAAAAGCTTTGGATGAAGTTTCCTGACGATCTGGCCTAAGCAGCAAGTGAAATGCGCATAGGAATAGATTATCCCTTCAACAATAAATTTCAGTTTATCAATAGTATGAAATGGGAATGTAGCACATTTAAACGAAACCTTGAACATGTATTTATTTTTTTTTTGTTTTTTGCTATCCATACTTTTTTACATGTACAAATGAATTGTAAGAACATTTTAAGTAAGTTTTTGTTTATAAAATTTAAATAAAAAAAAATTATAAAAAATGATTTTGTACTATTGGGATCGAAAAGTACGATTTTAAAAGTTCATTGGTACGATATTGGTTTTCCCATTTATCATCCCTGCTCAGGACCGTCAATCAATGAAAATTTTTATTTTAGATAACACGTGAAAAAAAGATATTTATACCCACACCTCAATAGTGGAATGGGTATTGTGCGTTTGTGCTGAAGTTTGTTACACAGTATAAGCCGATTGTACAATGTCCGTCCGTACGGCCGGTTGCCTGCCTGGTTGCCTGGCCATGTTACATTGTACGCAAAGTACAGCTCACAATTGTGAAGACAGTTTCAGGAAATTTTGTACATATGTCCTAATTATCATAAGGACAAAGCATATTGAAAATATTGATCAGAAGCTAGGTTAGTCTTATGGGAATCAGATTGATCTGGTCTCTTGAATAGAAAGTCGAAATTTTTACACAAAAATCAAAATGAGTTTTTATTAATACTTTACCAGATCAAATATCAATATTTGCAAGTTACATTAAATCAAAAGCAGTCGATTAATGGCCGACGTTAAGAACAATAAAGCATTGCTCTTAGGCGACGCCTTAACTTCGAACTATTGCGTATGAAGGCATGATTGTCCTTAAGCACATATGGATTAAGGACAATCATGTTAATTATGTAAATTATGAACATGTTATTTTCATATAAAATCTTTATACTTTGCAATGTGTTTCTTTAACTTTTGAATCTTAAGATAAAATTTACATCCCTAAAAATATGCTTTGAAACAACATCTGTATCGCTTTTATTTTGAAGTTTTAGAAAAGATTAATAAAAAATTACAGCATATATTTAAGATTAAAATTAAAAATTTTTTTTTTAATTAAAGTTACTTATCACTAAGAAACAGTCGTTACCCGGGGTCTCCACCTAACATAAAATTACTAACTTTAACACTAACTGCAAGTTAGTGTTAAGTGGAGACTGCTCCAGTTAAAGTTTTAACTTGATTGTTATAACATTTCTTTTGAAAGTTCTTTTATAACATAAATTGACGTTTACGTTTGACAGTAAGCTATTTTGTAGTTGTTTTTCGACATCTTTATTTAATTTGTTAAAAAAGTTGTAAACTACACATAATAAACTTTGCTTTTTGTGAAAAATATAATACAAACAAACATTTAAGTAGAAAATAACTTTAATTATTTTTCACAAACACACGGTAGCTACATACTTGACGCGTCAACGAACTGAAAATAATGAAAAGTTTTAACTCTAACTTCACTACGTGTACGCCACCATAAACATATAACCATTTTAACAGCAAGTCTTAACTTTATGTTTTAACTGCATTTCAAGTTAGGTGGAGACTAGGTGTTAGGTACTAAAAAATATTTTCGAAACGTACAAGCCGTTGCATAATTTTTTTTAGATGACAGTTGGAGGATCATTAGGCGGTGTCAGTATATCAAAAACTTAAGACTGGCAGTCTTTTTACTTCTTAAAATATATTTGCTTATACATTTTTTTTATTATTTTTGAATTTATTTTAACAACGTTTATTATTGATTTTCACTTTTTTGCAAAATAAAACGCAATAAAGCCTTTTACTAAAAATTGTCTTACAATAGAATTAATTTCTAATTAGAATATATTATATTCCTTATCTCAAATTTTTAAATTTATATTCAAAAGTTTTACAAAATTTTAAAATAACCAGGTTTAAATCTTGTTTAAAAATAGCTTAATATTATATTTAAATGTTTTTTAATTTTTTTAATATAGAATTCTAATACGCATAAAAATTTGTTGGAATATTTTTTTTATATCAGATAAAGTTGTTTAAGTAAATAAAACGAAAATAACACTGGGCTTCACAAAAAAATTTACAGCGGTTCTCAAAAACCAATTTTGTTTAGCTCGAGTATATAGATTACGGAAAGATCAACAAGTAAGAAAGTATAGTCGAACAAGACCGACTTTATGATACCCATTTAGAGGCAAGTGTACCTTATTTGAGAACCATGGACAACCATAGACTTGGCCAGACAAAATTATGTTATAAGGTTAATTGAATTGAGTTGAGAATAATTTTTGTCTGAAAGTGATTTTAGAGAGGATGTTTTTTATAGATTGATACAAGTTTAAATCAAAATAAAGCATAGAAATATATTTTTGATATCAATGAAACGGTCTTTTTTGGCTAGAAAATTTTATGACATTAATGTTTAAATATGATTTCGGCCATGTGGCCGTCACGGCTGGCGCGTAGGAAGCGCAATCTGGAACACCAATTTTCACAAACTTTTCGCAGCATTTGCGGCCGTATCTTGCCGATATTTCTTCGAATGTTGATTTCCAGGTGTTCAATTGTTTGTGGCTAATCGACGTACACAAGTGACTTTACATAACCCCAAAGAAAATAATCCAATGGGATTAAATCACACGATCTTTGGGGCCAAATAATTGGGCGATTTCGTGAAATTGTTTTTTCGTCAAAAGTTTCCTTGAGAAAATCAATTGTAGCGCCCGATGTGTGGCATGTGGCTCCGTCTTGTTGGAACCACATATCAGCAAGATTAATGCCAGCTTACTGAGGTACGAAAAAACTTCGAATCATGTTCCCATACCGTTCACCATTGATAGTAACATTCTGACCATCATCGTCCAATGACTCCGCCAACCCATAAAGCGCACCAAACAGTAATTTTCTGTGGATGTAATGGTGTTCCGACAAAAGCTTGTGAATTCTCCTCACTCTAAATGCGACAATTCAGTTTATTTACGTACCCATTCAACCACAAATGGGCTTTATCGGAAACTAAAATGTTGAATGGAAATTCAGAATCAATATCAATTTGTGCTTCAGCCCATTCGCCGAATTGGCGGCGCATACGATGGTCGTTTGGCTTTCATTCCTGCACAAGTTGAATCTTGAAAGCTTTAACGCCAAGATCTTTGCGTAAAATCTTCCATAAAGTGGAAGGACACAACCCCAGTTTCTGAGAACGGCGACGAATTGATTGGATCATCTTCAATGCTTTCCTGTACATCGGCTATAGATTCTTCAGTGCGCACTGTTCGGCGTCTCAAGGGATGCACATTATCAATAACAGTAAATGTGGTCCGAAAACGATTTATTGTTCTTCAAATTAGCAGCTCTGAAGTACGATTATGAACAGAACGATTATTTTGATTAAAAATGTCCACAATTTGCACGCGTTGCTTTGGTGTAAGTCCATCCATAATGAAATGCCAAAACAAACTAAACAAAAAGCAACCATCACCTGTTAAATGGGTGGTCAAAAAAAGCAGTGATGCCAACTCAAAGTTGTAGCACTCAAAAAAAAACACGCTTTATTAGTTACTGGACCTATCCGCTTTTTTTGCAATGACATATGGAGTAGCTATTAGTGATGACAAATTATCAATATTTTCTACAATCGATATTTTCTGCGATCGATATTTATCGATAGTTCAGATTTCACTATCGATACTATCGATATTACTTGTTTGTACTTGAGTAGGAAAAATTTAATTTTTTTTTTATTATTTGGCTTAAGGCAGTTTCTCTTGTTATTTAATATTTCACCGGTAATTGAAGAGCACTTCTATGAGGAACCGAAGTAGCAGGGACTATAAGATATTTCATTCCACCTTAAGATAATGTTCTAAATTGGTTTTGATTCTCTAACCAAACGGTAATTGCAAGTCAGAATCGCCAACTTTAAGCGTTTTGCGATTGTCAGAACATGCCCGATTAGCAAGTAAACTTGCGGCGCAAAACTGTGATTATAGCTGTTGTAACATGTTTTTGCATATCGTATGCTTAATATGCACACCTGCTAACGCCCTTTCAACAAATTTTATAGGAGAAACAAAAAACTTTTTATTTTTCCTATTTGCTGCTTGAGAATAAAACCAAAAATAAAGTAGATTTGACATACTTCAAGACTAAAGTTGAAGAAAAACAACATGCTGGTCGACGAGGCATATCTTTCTCTACCACAAGGCAATAAAATCCCAATTTACTTAAAAAGTGGGCTTAGCAGGTTTGCATATTAAGCCGACGATATATATATAATTTTTTATTTTTGATAAATACACTGAAATTTGTTGCTATAGGAAAGCTAGTTTCTATGCGCATTTCACTGGTTGCTAAGGCCAGAACATCAGGAAACCTTTATCCAAAGATTTTAAGAAAGTTAAAAATATTATACAAATTAAACTGTAAAGCGAATAAGAATTATAAATACTCAAAGTTTTACTTTTAACAATATCAAAGCTTTAAGAAAACATCATCAATAAACAGTGAGTTTATCTTTTCTTACATTCCCCTACAATTGGTTGGCTTTTTTCCGACTCATTAAAATGCCTACAACTTCTAGATCAATACATATAAGCGTATATGAAGTATATAAAGAATATTGATGCACAAAGTTGACGAGTTTCATAGGTGTTTTCTAGAAACAATATCGGTCCACGCATTACCAAAAAAAAAAATAAATAATAACACAGTGCAACTTATTTTTATACGAATTTTAAGCAGGTTCAAAAAGGAGAAAATTAAAGAACAACTGTGAGAAAGAAACACAAATTTGTGTGTGAAGTTGATCGTTGTTGTCCCCAGTTTTTATATGCGTTGCTTAAAAGTGCAAACTCGCTACATACAAAATAGATCTAGAATGTTCAATTTTTAGTCATATATTACATCGCTGTTAAGCCATTAAGTACTAAGTAATGGCAGTTGGCCTTAAATTTCATATCGCCCTTATACAAATGTCCTCTTAAATACCAATTGTATCCATACACCAACTTTTAAAAATTACTACATCAGTTACTTTCTTGTTTTGTAAAATAAAGTAAATGTAAAAGGTGGTCCAGCCAAAGTGCACGGTGTTAGTTGTAAGTCACCCCTAATATCAAGATTTTTGCCCAACTTAATTTAATATTTCTTTGTTTCAGTGTTTGACAAATTTAACCATGGAGAGATACACAATGGCCATTCAAATCAAAATGCATTTCGTGTTCCTCGTGATTTTTTTGGGCCAGCATAATCAACTAAATGTGTTCACAATCGGGAGAATTTTGCGCAAATTTCAGCAAACCGGCTCTGTAGGGAATGTGAAAACACCTGTGCTCGCTCGCCCAGTTCGTTCTGCGCGAACCGTTTCTGCTGTTCGCGATATTGTGGCAGAAGTGCCGACAACCTCGACTCGTCGTCGTGCCCAGCAATTAAACATTTCAAAACCATCACTGATGCGAGTTTTGAATAAAGATTAAAATTTTCACACTTACAAGGTTCAATTAACTCAAGAGCTGAAGCCTACTGACCATTTCAAGCGCAAGAAATTCAATCGCCATTTTATCTCAAGTCTTGAAGATGTTAAATGGCCGTCACGATCATGTGATTTGACACAGTTGGACTTCTTTCTCTAGGAATACATATTTAAAATAAAACGTGCACGTCAATAAGCCAAGAACAATTCAAAAGCTAAAGGCTGAGATAATTCGGCTCATTGAGTACATCGAACCTCAATTATGCCACAGAGTCATGAAAATATGGACCATCGGATAGAGGTATGCCCCCGAAGCATTGGCGAGCATTTGGCCGATTTTTTGTTTCGCATATAATTGTCAAAGATCCTTCTATCATAAATAAAAAAATAAAAAAGATAATTCTCTGAAAACTTTTTTCTTTTTGTTCGCCTAATGGTCAAAATTCGACCATAAATTTTTATGTAAACATGAAGAAAACTTAGTTCATCTAAGTATATATGAATTTACATGTTTCTAGCATTTGTTTTTCCGTCTTAGTGCATCGATTTGGCGAGGGACCAACGTCCGGTTCATATTTTATCTTCTACGTAAGTTAATTCCATATAAAAAGTGCCATATAAAAAATATCAGAAAATATCAATTGAAAAACAAAAAAGTATCAAAAAGTCTCCGTTATCATCCACACTGGCCACTGCATGTTTAATTTTATGATTCTTTGTCTAATATTAACGAAAATTAATTGAAGTACCAGATGTAGAACGAAAAAGTACCAAAAAGCTCCCTCATAGACATTCTTATTTACTCAGGACCATGCATGTTTATTTGTATCTTTGTAGGTCGAATATTAACAAAAATTAAAAAGTACCAGATGAAAAACAAAAAGTACCAACAATTTCGTCTTAAAGGTTCGCATTCACTCAGTTATCTGCACCCATAATATTATGTTTCTAAGTTTAATATTATAGACAATTTAAAAGTTATCACATGAAGCACGGAAAAGTAAAATAAAGATATTTAATTTCCCGTATTTCCACTTTTTCCCCCATAGAGGTTCGATTGACAAACAAAGGAAGAAAGCCTTCTTAATTGTTTTGCCTGTGCCGGTTTATACATAAGATTTATATAGTCGAAATATTCGAAACCCGGTTTCTGAAAAATGTCGAATAATCGACCACCCTATTTTTTATTGTTTGATAATTGAAAAAAACAAATTTTTTGTATTTGTGTTAGTAGCAAATTTGAACGCTTATAACTCTGAATTTAATAAACAGATTTTAATAAAATATATATTGTGCACTTCTGTTAGTAAAAACCTTTCAAATAGTGTATATTTTGTTCAAATCGGTTGACATACAGAGGAGAAAAGTGTTCTTAACTTTTTTGCCTTTGCCGATTTATATATAGATAAAGAGTTTTTTTTTAAAAAAATCTAAAAAATTTGTTTCAAAAAGGGCTGAGCTAAAAAAATCCGGTTAAGCCGAAAACAGCAATTACTTGATCGCTACTTTTTGGCAACTTTTGTTTCACGGTGTAATTAAAAACAACATTAAATAACTTTTTATTAAAATTTATACAAACAACAGATAATCTTTGTTTTAAAGTGTATAAAAAAATATTTAATGTTTTCTATAAAATTTTTTTGTAATTTAATTTTATGAAAATATTTAAATTAGCAATTAACGAAGGCTAAAAACATGTTTGAGAAGATAATTTTACAAAAAAAAACTTTTAACACAACTAAATACAACATTTTAATGTCAAAAATAAAAACACTTTAGTCAATATGACAATAATTTATCACTTGATAAAGAACAACCTACAAAATTTTTAAATGAATATATTAAAAAGGTCTTTTACTATAAAATGAGTAGAATTATTAAGACTAAAAGCCAATGTGTTCAGAAATTTTCTAAATTTATGTAGTTTTCTAGAATTTCTAGTTATTGCCGTTTTAAGAATTAAACTAAAGTTATAAATTGGTTTTAATTTCTCACATGTTAAAAAGAGCTTTCATCATGCCTAACAATAATGAGATACAAAATGATAAAGTGTAGAAAATAATTATAGGTGCAGATGTGAAAAAGATTCACATGAGCACCTGCCATGGCGGCCTAATCTCATGGTGGTCTAAACCTCTTGGGGACAAGACATGCATTTACTAAACACCTCCCGTGTGTAAGTGCCAACATTACACATAGCTGGCAATTTGAGTGAATAATCCGGCAAGCACTCGCCACTGCTTAAGGAGCTGTAGCTATCTGACATTCGCCGCTTTTGGGAAAATTCTAGCAGCAGCTGTTGAGAAGCAACCGCACCAAGGGATAGTCATCTCTCAGCCAAACTCTTTCACAAATGGTAAAAATTTAGCCCTTTAGTAGGATTTTCATTATTTCCTTTTTCGCGACTTCGAGCTTAAACCACAATCACCACGGAATTCCCAAAAGTATCCATTCGTCAAAAAAGCCTAGATTCCCGCGGCAGCCAAGAATGAGAAATATCAATAAATTCTAATTAAAAAAAAATACTTTAATAAAAATTAAATTCGATGAATTTAGCCTGATTTAAATATCAATAAAAAACCATGGACAGTTCCATAAAATAACCACAATACTACACAGAGAAAACAGATTCGTGATCACCGAATTTGGCGCCAATCGAATTTCGTCGGTTACATGTGCTACCACACAATTTGGTTGGAATTACTGAAAATTTCGTTGCTTATTTTTAAAAGCAACATTTGAATTTTAGTACACTATCAGTCATAACAACACATATTGTTAGTTGTTGGTATGATTATTAGAAAACAAAGACATGCTTATACCCGAATATTTGTTTTATGCAACTGAATTAACACATAATTGGTCAATATACTTCCATTTTTTGTTAGTATATTTATTATTATTTTATGTATCGTTTATACATTCAACCTTATCGTGTTCGGCGAATTTAAAATACGCCTGCGATTGTTTGAAAATATATTAAAGAGAAAGTGAACTTATTTCCTTAAATCTATACCCAACCACGATAAAAGCGAACATTATTTACCCGACCAACACAGACAATGTTTAGAAGGGAGTAGGCCCACAATACTCCCTTAAACGGGAAGAATTTTTATCGCACCTGAAAGGATTCTAATAAGACCATGCGCGCAGTGTTGAGAAACTGAGAAAGCGAAGGGCTTAATTCAAAAGTGGCGAACATGATTAGCTTGAAACACATCGCCTTTTAGAAATCCAATCGAGCGTGACCCCGGAGATGAATATAGTGGTTAAATCACCGGCATGGGAGGATAGTACCAAGATGACTTACCCCTCAAAAGCAACCACAGCCACCGAGTGCAAGATGGATTTGATGAAGGTGGAATAAATGCTTTGACGACACTAGTGATCCATTTGAGTTTATAGTACGTTTATAGAGTTAGCCCACATCTATGGTGTTGATCTGGATTAAATATTTTTTAAATATTAAATTAAAACATATTTTATTAAATGTTCTTCTCACAAATTTATTTTTTAGTTTCGACAGAAAATTCAGTTTACAATTAGTTTAGTACTCACAATTAACAAATGGAACATTTACATTTTTTTGGTTGTGAATTCCAAATAATTATGGGGGGTGTGCTGGAAATCGTAAACGCAAAACGCAAGAATTTGGAGGCTGTTTTTAATACACTTTTAATATAATTTTTATAATTTTTGTTATAAAATTCTGTTTAATAGAGAAATGTTTGTATAATATTTGTCATAAAATTCTTTTATTACAGAAATCATACTAAAAAACGACTTTTAAAGTTCTTGCGTTTGCGATTTCCAGCACACCCCTGTATATTTTCATTTGTTGTTCACGAATTTAACCTATCGGGCCTGTTCTGAAAATCGCGTGATTTCAAATCACGAGCGTGATTTTGTATTGTAATGAAAGTCATACCGTTTTTGTGTTTCTCGGTGTGCTTTCGGCAATTAAAGATTACTCCAAAACACACAAAAACGGGACACTAATATATCACACGTGGGATTTTAGTAGGCACATGTGATTTGAAATCACGCGATTTGAGTTAAAGTGATTTGCAGAACAGGCCTGTATACTTACAAATCAATAATTAGCTGCAACAAATGAATTAACAATTATGTTATAAAATTTATTGGCAAAAGCAAATTATTGATTGTAACGACCAATAGTCAGTATTGCACTGTATTTATAGTTTTTTTCCCGGACTTTTTCGATTTAAAAAAATTTCCCGGGATCCCGCTCCATATAAATAATACAAAGTAAATTTTGTTATTAATTAATGAAAAAAACTTTTATAAAAAAACGTAAGGGAATTTGTTTACAAAGAAAGTAAAAGAAATGATTCAATACTAAAAAATTAATTGAAGATTGAAATAGGAACTTGAATTATTATCACCTCACGCCTTTTTTCCCTATTATTATGCTTTTATTCAGTATTATTATGCTCTGGATACAAGATAAAAAGATAACATAAACATAACAATTTAATTCATAAAGCAATAATAAAAACAAAATAAAAATTAAGATACTCAAGATATGAAATCAAAAAGTTAATTAATAAAATAGTTAAATACTCTTAAAGACATATATAAAATTTTTTAACGGCTAAGGAAATAACTTTCTGATACACTCAAAGCGCTTAGTAAGTCGGCAAAAAGTATATTCCTGATTTTATTTACTAATTATCATGTTTCCGAAAATTTTCGTTCATTTTTTACCTAGGTTGGACAAATAGTGAAAAGTGCACCGTTGTAGCATGCTTCGGATTCACAATCAGAAGCAATTTTTTCTTTTTTATAAACAACGTCTATGTCAGTCAAGGTTGATGCAAAAATAGCATCAACCGGACTGCTTCTTACAAACCTTTTCATTTCAATAGGTCCATTTGTAATCTTTAGGACAATGTCTTTTTCAAGTTGTATGTTGTAGTATCTTACACGAGTTTCCAAAATGTTATTTTATTTCGGTTTCCCCGCACTTCACGGGTATAAAAACCAACACAAATTGAAATTTAAATTGAAAATTTGTGCTTATCACCTAATAAACATATCGCTCCTTCATTGCATCATAGTCATATTTCAAAATTGTAAGTAACTTTAGCAAAGTTTTCCTTCATACCTTCTCGTATTATATCTCAAACTGAACCGAAGTTATAGCAAAATATATCTTTAAATCGGTACATTCTGAAAACTTAAATCGCATTTTGCCAAGATCGTTTGTTTTTGTAGATATGACTATGTTGGAATAAAGGAGCGGCCATATGTTTAGGTATCTCCTATTTTTAAGACTTGTTCATGGACAATGAAGCTTTACTGCCTGCATCTTATTTTGAATTAATGTACTTTATTAACTCTTCACTTCACTAAATGTAATAATTATCAACTGTTGCACTGCCCATTCTGCTTTTAGTAGATTTAATCCACAACCCATCCACAGATGCTAATTTTTAGAGAATATAAAACTAAATTTCAAAGTATAAATAGCTATTTGCTGAAATTATGAGGAATTTTTTATTCCCCGGGATCCCGCAAGAAAAATCCCGGGAAAACGGAAAATAAAATAATTGAAATTCCCGGGAATTCCCGGGACCCTAACTGTATTAAATTTGGTTGTGATTGACAACATTCGTACTAATTTTTAGTATTAAATGAAATTAGCTATCATAACTAATATAAGAATTGAAAGAATCATGTTTCATTTAAAATTACGTTTTAATATTCATCAGTATTTAAAATCAGTTAGAGTAACACATTTTTAATAGATGCAATAATATATTATATTACTTGATCAATATTTTATTACTGCAACAGTATTCCAACCAGTTTGTTTTCTGTGTGTAATTATTGTAAAGTCAGGAAAAAAGAAACTTAAATCAGTGTTCGGTATACTTAAACTGCATGGACTGACGTAGTTAATTGTCTACTAAAACTCCTACTTTTCTCGGTGAGCACCGAGATAAGCCCATATAAAGCGAAAATTTAAGTTTACAATATTTAACGTTTTTTTTTATATTAGATTTAGATGGTCCTGAAAACATTCTAACTGGCAACACTGCTCATATATGTATAACATAACAAATACACTAGACGATTTGTCGCCTACGCTCTCGAGTCGCAGGGGACTTGTCGCAGCGACATCAACCTTAACGTTAACATCCTCTTGCTACAATAAGTTTGATAACTTGTTTTTAAAAAAGCATTAACAGTTGATTACACCCTTCAACCAAAGTAAAAGGATGAATGCAAGTTTGTCATTACGTTTGTAGTTTTACAATATTTGTCTTAGACCCTTAAAAGTATATATATTCTGGATCCTTTTGGCTAGAGAATTTGATTAAATGATGTCCATCTGTAAGTTAAAATGGGTTTTACAAAGACCCCAGAAAGGATAGGGGCAAGGTTTTATATATTTATGTTACATATACTCCGTTAAAGTTTGCTATTAAACTTCAACCAGATCGGTCCATAAATGACTGAAAATCCCCACTTGTTTTATTCCTTTTTTTGTGTACATTTGGAGTACGACCAGGTCCTAAGTTGCCAATTCCAAATATATTGGCGGGATTGGAGAAGCAGGCGTGGCACAAAATAGATTTATTTATGTCTTAGGAAAAATAAGTTTGATAACTTTCCGTTCTTATCGCACCCATGGTAAAGGGTATTTAAGATTCGGCTTATCCGAATAAAGAACTGTTACTTCTTTTTATTTTTAATTTTATTTAATAAACTATTTAGTGAGGCTAAAATATTAACAGTGGTAATTAGAAGAATTTACATAACCAAAACGTATGGAAATCTAGTTGTCTATCGATAATAAATCTACCAGCTAGAGAAAAAACTCTAAAAACTTTTATCTCCATAGTCTCACTTCCGCTTCTAATTTGTTGTCTTTTTTTATCGTAAGACAAAATATTTAAGAAAACAGAAACAGTTGGCCTAAGGAAATATATAAAATAAACCAAATTTGTTGGAAAGACATTAACCAAGAGTCATTCAAACTTTAAACACACAAAAAACAAAAACTCATCCAAAAAATGGTAACTAAATTCGAAACTATGTAAAAAATATTTTACAAAGTAAAATTTTTATATTTTGTAACTCTTTGACAGAAAATCTTGATTGTTGCTCTTGTTTTGGTTGCGAGCGTTTACGCTAAGCCCGAATCAGGCTACGATTACCAACAGCCTGCCCAATCTGCTCCAGTACAACAGTCTGTAGCTGCCCCAGTACAAGGTTACATTCCCCCAGCTGCTCCTGCCCCAGCACCTGTACATCATCCAGCTCCTGCTCCTGCCCCAGCACCTGTACATCATCCAGCTCCAGCCCCTGCACCAGTTCATCACCCTGCTCCAGCCCCTGCCCCGGCACCAGTTCATCACCACGCTCCAGCCCCTGCACCTGCCCCAGCACCAGTTCATCACCACGCTCCAGCGCCAGCCCCAGCACCAGTTCATCACTCTGCTCCAGCTCCAGCTCCTGCCCCAGTTCATCACCATCCTGCTCCTGCTCCTGCTCCAGCCCCTGCCCCAGTTCACCATCCTGCTCCTGCCCCTGCTCCTGTCCATCACCCCGCTCCAGCCCCTGCACCTGTCCAAGATGATGGATACAGATACAAAACCGTTCGTCGCGTTGTCTACAGACGTCGTAATTAAACTGTGAGCCTACCGATATCCACCCAGTTGTTAATTGAATTGTTAAGCTGGTTTCAAACTGGCTCTCTTAATCGCGAATTTTGCAATAAAATTTTATAATTTTTTATAAAAAAATCTTGTGGTTTTTATTCATATCAGCTTAACTGTTTATTGTTGTTATTGTTTGTTAAAGCTTTGATATGGTTACAAGTAAGACTTTTGCTTATAATACTTATTCGCTTACCAGTTTTACTTGTTTAATATCTTTAGTTTTTCTAAAATCTTTGGATGAAGGTTCCTGACGATCTGGCCTAAGCAACCAGTGAAATGCGCATAGGAATATCTTACCCCTTCAACAATAAATTTCAGTGTTTTTATTAAGAATAAAAATTAAAATTTAATTAAAAATTTTGTATTCCCAAAAAATACTCTGATAGTTGATCTTTAGAATAAAAATATATATATATTTTTTAAAAGTCAATACCTAAAAGAACTCGAATCGCATTATGGCATTCCATATCGTTCATTATTGTAAAAAAAATAAATAAAAATTGAATAGATGCTTGTGTCAAAAAGGAAAAAGTGCTTAAGTCGACTTAAGCAACATTTGCATTTATGTAGCACCTGTGTAATGTTTAAAAGTACCCATGGACAAAGAAGTCGTAGCAAAATGACTTTTTGTTTGTTTGGTTGCAATGTGCAATTTAAAAATATTCAATTATATTTCAGAATCAGAAGTAATCCTTAACAATACTTTTAATACAGCCTGGTTTGTAGTCATCTAGCCTATCAGTGCGATGGTTGGGGGATTAAATGCCGCCATTGACTCTGATCTGTTTCACTACTTAACGCAGACTTTAACAATGCTCGAAAACTTAGTTAAAAAATAATTTGTAATTGCAACACTTAATAAATAAGCAATAAGTCTGTGTGTTTTTATAAAACGTATCGCACTTGATCATAAAAAGGGTATTAAGTCAAAATTTACATATTTTTAATTTTTGGGAAAAAGTCGACTCGTAATATTTATATCTACCGACTGTTAAACTATCGTGCTATTTTGTCTTCTTTTTGGAAGGGAAAAGGTTGGCTTAAAAATTATTTTTCATGTGCCTTTAATAGTAAACTAAAAAATTTTAAATTTTGAGTTAATACACTCTTTATGATCAAGTGTGGTATGATTATTGCGTAGGTTGTGGGTTTTAGTACAGAACCTATTAAAATTGGTAAACATCCCCCGATAATGTTCCTTATCCTTAACTACAACGCTCAATCAATGAAGTATTTTGTGAAATTGGTTACTACTGCAAAGCAGTGCAGTTCCGATATCTCCTCTGCCCTTTTAAAAAAGGTGCAGACAATACTTCAAACTAGTCTGGGGATACAAATTGTCATATGACCGAAGATCCATAACTTAAATACTTTAATACTGATACGGCCCGATATTTCCTCCTAAGAGTGCTGACATGTCTGGGGAGCACCTACCATTTGACATTGCACTCTTGGAGTAACCAGGCACAATTTATAGTTGGAGTTTAAAATTGCTGGATTTCTGGTGAGCATTTTCTTTTGAGATGAGACAGGCACTCGTAAGGTTTTTTTTAGTGTTCATGTTAAAAACTCAAATTACAAGAAAGGATATTTTTAAAATTCCGTAATTAAGGTTGAACTTTAGCTCGCTTAGGGATCCCAATACGGAAGGCATTTCGGTATTGAGGAAATCTCGATACCGGTATTATCTGTATTTTCGGTGTTAATTATGGAATAAAAATATCTTAATACAAAGCACCAAGAATAAAACAATTTTCCAATTAAATTACATTATTCAATCCAATTTATTTTGTTTTTAAAATATTTCTTGAAAAAAGAAAATAATTCGTTTATACATATTGATGGCTTAATATAAAAAAGGCTTAAGGCGACCGTACACGACATGTTTTTGTCATCTGACATGTCAAATTTTCCACTGCAAAATACATACATGTCGTGTGTTACCTTTTTTACTTTGCTTCTGTAAAACTAGAGCGTGCTCTATTTTCTTCTGACAAACCATCTGACATCAGAAATCTATGCCGAGAAGAAACCGGCAGCGGCGTTCACTATTGACGGAATCATTAGCCGGCTGAAGTTAATATTTTACAATACCGAGATATGTTTGGTCACCCCACCATTGAATAGAATTTATGTAAATATATAGTTACTTTAATATAGAAAAGCCCTAACTAACGTTTTCCTTACTTTACAGGAGAAGGAGAAAACTTAATAAAAATTATAGTCTTGTAATCGCGATTTTTTTTAAACGCAGTTTTTTATTAAATTCTATAAGCAATTAAATTAAAATTGCCTTTAAAAAAAAATCGCGACTACAGACTATAATTTTTATTAAGTTTTTTCCTTCTCCTGTAAATTAAAGAAAACGTTAGTTAGGGCTTTTCTATATTAAAGTAACGATATATATAAAAACCGTTATATTATAATATCCTAAATTGGTATCTTTGAATTAAAAGAAAAATATGTTAAGATGGCTAAACTATTTTACGGCGTAATAAAAATGTTCGTGGCGGTATTTTTATTTTGGTTTTTGCAATAACTTTGTGAAAAAAACAGGGACAATGTCAGAAGCAAATTACTTGTACGTTTGTAACCGAATATTATAAACCTTCTGTAAAACAGCAATTTTGACAGACATTCACAATTACATGTGACTTGAAAAGTTGACAAGTCAGATGTAAAAAACATGTCGTCTACATGCACCTTTAACTCGGGGCTGTAGGCCAAAATTTGTTGGATACTTTTATTAAAAACTGAATTATAAATTTTTTTATCTAAAATTTTGCGGCTTTTATTAAGTTTTTTTTTTCTTCCCCTGTAAACAAATAAAAATGTATTGTTATAAAATAAAGACAAAACTGGTCGATATTAAAAAAAACAAAGCAAAACAATTAAAAATTAATTATTATCAGCCAGGTCACAGAGTACAATTCCAATCGGAATGATTTCGTTCGGAATTTAAGAAAACATATTTGTTTATTGATAGAAAGTGCATTTTGATAGTTTTTGGCCTTTCAGATACAAAAAGCTCCCATTCCTTTCATGAAAACAAAAATAGTTTCGTTCCGAAAATTTTTTCATCATTTTCTGAAGCACCAAAATAGGGAATGAATTCCGAACGGATTTGTACTCTGTGACATGGCTGAATATATACATAGTAATTAATTCAGTGGTAAAATACCCAAAGTTTTTTTTCATTCCTCTCTGTGAATTAAAATATGTTCGAAGAAAACATAAATTGTCGATGCTTTCATCCGAAAGGCGTGATCTAATTTTCGTGCAGTTTAATTCTGCTGCGGAAAACGCACGCTCAGAATCTACACTTGTAGTACGAACGGTCATTAGGAAATTATACACATTTTGCAAATATTTTCCTTTTATATTTTCAGAATCCTTGAAGTCGATTCTGAAAAATAATATTATTTGTTTCTTTGTTTAATACTTACAACAAAAATGTTTGTTTTGTTGCTTTCAGTAGACTACTATAAACAATTTCATTCTACTCTTTTGTCTTCACTAAATAAAAATTAAACAAAATTTATATCATGGCGACTTTTTTCCATTTTTGGCGACTTTAAGCGGAATTCGAAACGTCTAATTCGATTTTTGACATTGAGCTTAGCGAAAAAGATCAAAATAAATCTAGCAACCCTGCTAGCTATTAAGACAGTATGACATTTAATTTCACTCATACTTAAGGTACAGTCACATCTGTCAAACTTTGACGAAAAAGACGATACTACTACGTTTGCTCATTATTGTGTAATTTATCTTGTATTCTATATTACAAAACAGTGCCCATGTTCTGTAACTCTCGCTTCGAGAAAATTTTCGATTGAAATGTGTGAAATGACACAAAAATTAAAGAAATTCTCACTAAACTGTGTCTGTAACGTTTTCTGTCAAGTAATAGCTTTCACATAGGAAAATTACTCGCCAATTAACAGAAAAAGTGTGTCTGTATCATTTTGGTGAGAAAAGTTCCCGCTTTGAACTGTCAAATAAACTCACGAATTAAAATGGGGCTAAAAAAAATTTCAACACTAAAAACAATTAAAAATGCAAAATACAAAGAATAATAATAATAATAATATTTTGTTCTTGGCACATTTTTTATTGTTTAATTATTTTCTTTTAACATTTTTATAAAATATACGAATGTTTTCAAAGCTCGTTTGCAAACAACAAACATTAAAGACGCACTTTACACCATTTGGTACAGCCGACAGTTTTTTTTTCGCCGGCGTCGTTGAAAAATTTTCAATTTTAGTAAATTTTGGTCGCCGTCAACGATATGAGTTACTGGCGTTCTCAACGACTGCAATGTCACATCGGCTTCGGGTGCAACGTGAGGACGTATTGTCTTTTGACAGTTTTCGACATGAGTTACAGACACACTTTTTTCTCACTTTTCGAGAAACGATGGAATATTTTGTTTCACATCTTTTCGATGCGAGAAGTTCTCACTAAAGTTACAGAACATGGGCACAGATTAATAATGCTGTAAAAGACTACTTTTATATAATTTTTAATAAATGTGAATACATATTTAAATAAAATATATTTATTTGAATTAAAGAAAATAAACTTGGTTTGTCTGTTGGTTTTTTCGTCATATGTTTGTCATATGTGACCGTACCTTTAGTCATCGTGCATATTTGCAATTTTTGTTGCAGCAATTATTTAGTTTAATGGTGAGAGAGGTGAAAAGATTGTGGAGGGGACTCAGTTTCATGTACTCTGCTATTCTGTTTTGTTTTGCAATTCTCACACTTTTCAACTTGAAGTTGGCTGTAGGTATATACAAATGTATTTATACATTTAATATAAATAAGTGCAAAACTAGAATTGCCAAATCTGGACACTGATGCAATTTCAAAAAAGAATTTAAAAAACTAAAACAAAAAAAAAAAAAAATCTAGGTATTCTTAATCCGGTATTTCAGTATTCGATTTTAGCCGGTAATACCGGTATTGGAATCCCTAAGCTCGCTGCATAATGTGTGCTGTAACTAAATATCGAAAATTGTTTTGTAGAAGTGGTTAGATTGCTTCATCCCCAAGCAATTGTTATATAATATATATGGCTCAGGCAGCTTTATACTAAACACTAAAATTGTGTGCTGGTTTTCCTGACAGTGGGCGTTGGTAACAAATCGTTCGCAGCATAAGCTTAGGCCAACCTTGGCAGATACTTCAAATAATATTGAAAAGAGTTTTCCTTAAAGATCACTTTTCAATTGAATCGCTAAGTGCAGAAAGGGAACTACTACAACACAATAGTTTTGAGATGGTCAATTTAAACCGTATAGTTAATAATAACCCAGCGGGAAAATGTAATCAATAGGAATCAAGGAGACAGTAGTACATATCTTGCATAATATTTGATTCCAGAATTCATTATTCTTAACACAGACCATGTCCTAGTATTATAATAAATTATTTTAATGTATCCTGCGAATGAATTAAATAATTCATAAAATAAAAATTAGTAGACGACATAAAGGCAGCAAAAAATAACAGATTTTTATTTAGAAAATATGTAATAGAAAAACACGAATAATACTCACGAACTAGTGCTGGGAAACTATCGATAGGAAAAAATATCAATATCGATATTATTATTATTTAAAATACAGCTATGAAGACATGTTACAGCAGCTATACACACACAGATTTTTGCCGCAAGTTTTTACTTGCTATTATTAATTCGCGCCGAATTAGAGCAATTAACACAAACAACAAGAATGGCAGGTGGTGCGGATTGTTTAGCTGTGCTTTTTTACTACTAACTTAAGTTCTTTATGCCGAAATTTTTATACAAAATTTTTTACAAAGTGACTGAAATGTCAGATAGTTTTATGATGTTGTAAAAATAAATAAAAAAAAAATAATGCAATTGCGAGCATAGAATAAAAGAATGAACGACCATAAGAGGAAAAGTCCGCTAGATTGATTACCTTTTGGGTTGACACTAAAATCAAATTAGAACATTATCTAAAGTTGCAATAAAATACCTTTTGGTTCCTTCAGAAAGGTGCTTATCAGCATCACAATTTTTAAAAACTGTCATCTAAAATAACGTGCGTACATACATACGTCTCATGCGTTCAATAAAGTGATAAAAACAACGAACTGTAGCCTGATAAAAAGCTAGTTAAAGTTTTCCTACTTAAGTACAAACATTCAGTCGACAGTAATATCGATATATCAATAGTGAAATATGAACTATCGATAAATATCGATAGTATCACAGCACTATCACGAACAGACACAATTCATTCCTTGTTCTGTAAATGTGGGATTATACGTGGTAATCAATTCATAATTATTTTGTCTGATAAAATTACCTTCTCGATTCCAATGAGTGCATTTTTATTCTTTCGAAAATAATACATTCAGCCTGTTCAACGATTTCGAACGTTAACGTTCGCATAGAAAATTACATTTAAAACAAAAACAAATTGTCGAATTTTGTTTTTGTTTTAAATGTAATTTTCTATGCGAACGTTAACGTTCGAAATCGTTGAACAGGCTGATTATTTTTTTTAAATATTTGTATAATCAATTCCTCATTTTCCCGCTGGGAATAAATGCAAGCAATTTTAACATTCTTACCAGGTTTGTCAAGAATGAAAAATTATCAATAAATTTTAATTAATTTCATGTTGTAGAATTCCTTTCTTCATAAAAAAAAAAAAATATAATGAAAATTAAATTTGATGAACTTTATTTAGCCTGATTAAAAATATTAAACAATTTGGATTAAAAGCCATGAACAGTTCAATAAAATAACCACAATACTAATAATTCAAAACAAATATTTTATTTGTTTTAAATGTAAGTTAAGCGAATAAAGCCTTCGTTCGAAATCGACGAACAGGCCATCATTTTTTTTTTAATAAAACGGTCATTCATATCAGGGTCAGATTAATAATTGTACATACTTCTATCTATTGTAAACAGTGCTGCCGAAACTTATTGAGGAAAAAAATGTTAGATATCTTTAAAAACATGCTAAAAAATGCTAAATAAATGCTAGAATAAATGCTAAAAAAATGTATATGAAAAATAAAGACAAATATTCATTAAAGTAAGAGCCAATAAATTTTTTATGATATTCTGCATGTTTTCCTTATGGTTCATCGACGATCTGTCAGATACTCGACAGGTGCAATCGAACAATGCACAGAACATAAACATAAACTGCTGAACTTTGTAACAATATCTTTAGAAAGGGATAGGATTGTATTTAGTCGTGCCTGTAACACTTTTGTGCTTTCTTTTTATCTGCGTGTTGTTCCAGGCCACTAATTTTAGATAATATCGTATTTGCAATAGTTGCAAAATGGTTTTTCCTTAGTCATTTGTTTCTTTCACCCATTCTTTTTTCTTCAGGTTCTTGCCCCAATCTTTGCAAAACTCTTGTGAATAGGTTTTAACTAATTTTTTTCAAATTTCTTCCTTTTTGGATCTTTATTTCTGTGAAACATTAATAAGCATTTACATTGTTGCATTTTTTAGGTCACATTCAATGTTAGAGTCTTCCGTTTATTCTTTTCTATTTGAATTAAATATAAATAATAAAAATATCACAAGAACTAAAAAATGCTAGGAATTTTTAAATAATGCTAGAAAAAATGCTACGTGCTAGAACATAATTTTTCATGCCAAAGGACTTTAAAAAATACTAGATCTAGCATGAAAAATGCTAAATTGGCAACACTGGTTGTAAACATTTTTTTTTATTTTTGTAACCTCAAAATTTTTAGTTTTGCAAACTGTTTCAAATTATTTTCTAAAATATGTTAATATGTATATTCCATTCTAATCCCCGTATTCATAAACGATTACTAAATTTAACAAACGTTTATTAAGGAAAAGTTTCATAGTAAATTTGTTCTTTAAACCTTTATTAAATATAAAAAATATTTATGATTACAGGCATAAGCTTTTACATATTTATTTAAATATTTCTTAATTCGTTAATTAGAACGAATATCTTAACCCCATTTAATTATATCCATATATATTATCTGTCCCTTCAAAAATATTTAAATATTTTACTTACTGCCTGCAGCGCCATCTATGAAGTAAAAAAATGTAAGAAATTACAGCAGGCTCATTCTCCACGCATTTGAATTAAGTTTGAATACTTATTTAAAATGTTCCATTATGAAACAAGTTAAAAATGTTCATGGATCTCTCAGACAGGTCGCTAAATCATTCTGAGTATTTGAAATTAACAAAAATTATCTAAATCTTTAAATTTCATCCAATTTATTTATTTCCATTTATACATCAAGTTTATTAACATTAAGCGAAGTTTTATTTTTACCGTTACACTTTAAATTATTTACAATTATTTTTAAATATCAATATTCATATAATTGTTACTTAGAACACCGCCACAGGTTGAAGTAAAGTATTCGTATTATTCTTAAAGACAATTGATTAATAGTTTTACTTAAAATAATATTCAAATTATTATTCATCTTACTTTATTTAACATTTCTGTAAAGATGAAATGGTAATTAGCAGAATTTACATAATAAAAATGTATGGATTTATAATTGGTTATCGAATGATATTATCGTTAATAAATACAACAGCCAAAAAACTTTTAACTTGACACACTTACTTCCGCTTCTAATTTGTGAGTTTTTCTTAAGGCAGTAGTTTTAATAAAACGGTAGCAAATACAATATAAAATAAGCCGAATTTGTTGGATAAGACATTAACAAAAAGTAATTCAATCTTGTAACACACAAAAAACAAAAACTGATCCAAAAATGGTAATTTAATTCAAAACTGTGTAAAAAATACTTATCAAAGTAAAATGTTTATATTTTGTAATTCTTTGACAGAAAATCTTGATTGTGGCTTTTGTTTTGGTTGCGAGCGTTTACGCTAAGCCTGAATCGGGCTACGATTACCAACAGCCTGCCCAATCTGCTCCAGTACAACAGTCTGTAGCTGCCCCTATACAAAGCTACATTCCCCCAGCTGCTTCTGCCCCAGCACCTGTACATCATCCTGCTCCTGCACCAGCCCCAGCACCTGTACATCACCCAGCTCCAGCTCCTGCTCCAGCACCTATACACCACCCAGCTCCTGCCCCAGCTCCAGTTCAACATCACGCAGCTGCATCTGCTTCAGTAGCTGTCTCTGCACCTGCCCCAGTTCAACACTCAGCTCCTGCACCAGCTCCCGTTCAACATCATGCAGCTGCTTCTGCCCCTGCCCCAGTTCAGCATCTTGCTCCTGCCCCTGCTCCAGCTCCAGCCCCTGCCCATGATGAAGGTTACAGATACAAGACCGTTCGTCGCGTTGTTTACAGACGCCGTAGTTAAATTGTTATTCTACCGATAACCATCCATGTGTTAATTGAATTGTAGAACTCGTTTCAAACTGGCTCTCATTTGTTGTGAATCTTAAATAAAATTTTATAATTTTTAATAAATAAATCTTCCGTTTTTATGCGTGTCAGCTAAGCCTTAGCTTAAGGCAGTGTTGTCAATTAAGCCAATTTGTTGCTAGATTCATCAATGAAAAATAAATTTAGCTTTTAGCCAATTTTATTTATTTAAATTTCCTCCAAGTTTTTAAAAAGTTTTTAAACACTGCGTTAGATGTGTTGTAACGTTTAACTATTATATAGTAATTAATGCGATTGACTTTTACACTTAACAAAATTAATTTTATCGATAACTTAAGTTTTTCTTTTTTTTTAAATTTTTCTAAAGTAAAAAAAATTTCTTATATGTGTGTAATTTCAGTATAATAAATCAAGTTTTTTTTAAATTGATGCGGTTTTGTAATAAAATCTTGTTTATTTGGGGCTCACGCTATGAAAGTTTTGTTTCAGAAAGCCTAAGTTTATTGCTGAGAGGGGGTGGAGTACATGCTATTCTTCTCTCCCTTCGCACCAAAAATCTCTTTCTTTCTGAAAGAATAATATCATAGTGTAAACCGCGCACTATTTAGACATTTTTTACTAAAAATTTAGCCATTTGTAGTAGTGGAGAGTTGCGTTGCCCCGGTAGGCTAGCTGGTAGTGAGCTAGTCTATCAGTGCGGGGGTTGCGGGTTCGACTCCCGCCAGAGTCTCTGGCCTTCTACAGCATAAAAAAACACTAGCTTTAGGATAATTAATATGGGGATTTCATGTCAAGTGACCCAATTTTGAAATTGTTGTCTTCCGATTTGTATGCACCAAGGTTAGTCCAATTGGATAGTAGTTTAGAGACAAATCTTCAACAAGATCGGTCAAAAAGTTTCTGAGATAGAAAGGGTCAAAGTTTGACATTTTGGCCATACAGGTGTTCTTTCTCATCCATGTAACTTATTACTTATTGGTGTTAGCCAAATTTGTCACAAATCATTTCGATAGCTATTTGATCAATCTTTTGAAAAAAAATTTTATTGTTTTTTTAAAATATTTAAAAAAATTTTTTTTTTAATTTTAAACTTTTATTTTTAAATCCTCGTCTTGAGTTAGAAATTATTTTTTTTTATACATAAGCCACTCCCAGCCCAAAAAGCGACCAAAACTTCCTTAAAGGAAAAGACATAAGCTTTCTCTTGAGAAACAAAAACATTACCGCTAAAAAAAAATAGAAAAAAGTTTTAAATTTAAAAAAAAAATTGTGTCTAAACTACTATCCAATAGGACTTACCTTGGTGCAAATTTCATCCCAATCGGAAGATATCGATTTCAAAATTGGGGCACTTGACATGAAATCACCCATATATATATTTCATTAAGAAATGTTAGATAGTTTAGGAGAGAGAAAAATTGCCATCCATTACCTCGTGGTTCTTGTTTTAAAAAATATATATCCTTAAATCACCTTCACAAAATTGCCTTTCTATTGAAACCAGTTTCGAGCACATCAGTTGAATGGTTTCAGAATCTATAATAGAAAAACATAGACACATACTTACATATGTAGGTAGACCATTTTTGGTGCTTTCTACATTTATGCACTAGCATTTAACCCGCTTCCAATGGGTTCACCAGCATCTCCAATAATTGCTGATATTGTGATGGAGAAATTATTAGATACATGTCTAGGAAAATTGACTAATAAACCAAAAATCATAACAAAATATGTAGATGACTTATTTGTTATAGTTAATGAAAATGAGATAGATATTTTATTATCAACGTTTAATTCTTTTGATCAGAATATCAGGTTTACTATTGAAAGGGAATTAAATTATTCGATTCCATATTTGGATACATTGGTAATAAGGAAAGAAAATAGGTTATTGATAGATTGGTATAAAAAACCAACCTCATCAGGAAGAATCTTAAATTATTTTTCTAAGCATCCTAAGAGGATTATTATTAACACAGCTAATAATCTTATAGATAGAATATTGACAATAAGTGATAATAGATTTCATAGGAAAAATAAAAGAATAATTGGAAATATTTTACAAGATAATAGTTTTCCTAATAAACTAATTCACAAATTAATAACACAATATTATATAAGAAAATCTCGAAATATTAGTGAGATCTTAGCACCTAAAATATATAAATCATTAACTTATGTACCTGGATTTTCAGAAAGATTAGAAAACTCAAATATTTATGACAAAGGGAAATATAGAATGGCACACAAGGTAAATAATAATGTTGGTAGATTATTCACAAGAATGAAAGATAGATTACAAAAGTTAGATATGTCAAATTTAGTTTATAAAATACCTTGTGTTGGCAACAATAATGAACAATGTGCAAAAATATATGTAGGAACAACTGGGACGAAACTGAAAACTAGAATAGCAGGACATAAACATGACCAAAAATATAGAAATTATAATTCAGCACATGGTACAGCTTTATCGACTCATTGCAGGGATTTAAATCATTATCCAGATTTTGAGAACACTTCCGTTTTAAACGTGGAAGGTGTTAAGAAAAGAAGATATATGTTAGAAATGTTACAAATAAATAATATTCCATTTAAAGAAAGGATTAATTTTAAAAAAGATACTGAAGGTTTAGCTCAAATTTATAGATATTTATTGAATAAGAATAAATAGGTTGAAAAAAATGAAAATAGGTTTAGATCTTTGGTTGTTTTCTAAAATAAAGTTTAGATGGCTTATGTTAGATTTGTAGAAATACATTTTTTGACGAAAAAGGGAAATATTTTAAAATTGTTTTTTGTTTCCTCTTTTTAATTTTTTAATATTTTGAATTTATGAATTGTTATTGTTGAATGTTGGAAAATTTTTTAATTTAATTTTAATTTTAGTTATTTGTCAAACACAATTTTTTGTTAAATTTTTTAAAAATATAATATCCTGAAGAAGATTTCCAAAGGAAATCGAAATATCGATAAAATAAAGAACTATTTATAATAAAAGTGACCTTAAGCTCAAATTAATAAAGAAGAATAATATTTATAAAAAAGGTCGAAGAAATTATAATAAAATTATTAACAAAAAGTCTATTCTTATAGTTTCTAATTCACTCTGGACCCTGCATTCTGAATTTAGCTAGCTTCAATATTATAGTGATTTCAAAACGTACCAGTTAAAAAACGAAAAAGTACCATAATGATATCTTTTACAGTTTCACATAAAATTATACATGCAATGTCCTGAGTGAATAAGAAATTATGAGAGGAAGTTTTTGGGTACATTATTGTTCTTCAAACGATACTTTTTGAATTTCCGTTATGTTTTTAGGTCAAATATTAACAAAAATTTTAAAAGTACCATTTGTTGAACAAAAAAATTATCAAAAAGTCTCCTTTTATAATTTTTCAATAACTCTGACCTCTGCATGTTGAATTTTAAAGAACAAAAAAGTACAAAAAATATTGCTCTTCCTTCCTCAGTTCCTTGCATGTTTGATTTAATGTTTCTAGGTCCAATATTACCGGAAATTGCCAGAGTGCCAGTACCAAAAACTTCACTCTTATAAATTCTCATCTACTCAGCACATTGCATTTTTAATTTAATGTGTTCACGTCAATATTAACGAAAGTTAAAAAAGTACCAAAAAAAAAAATCTTATGCTTCCAATATTAACGAAATTGCAAAAGAAACAAAAAAGTACCAAAATTTTTCATCTTTTAGGTTCTCATTCACTCAGGAACCTGCACCTATAATTTCAATTATAGAAATATAGTTCAATATAATAGAATTATATTTCTTCTTAAATAATTTATCGTGCTTAAGGTCACTTCGGTTTTTTATAAAAATATTAATTTATTATCGATATTTCGATTTTCTTTGGAAATGTTCTTCAGAATGTTCTTTCTTGTTTCTTAAAACAAAATTGTTTAATTTGAAATTAAAATGGTGGTTGACAATTGATGGAAAAAATAAATTTAAAATTTAAAAAACTGCAGTCAAAGCAGAAAAACTGCAATTTCTTCCACTTCTTCATTTGTCAATTGCAAAAAAATAATTATGCTTTTATTTCTGATTTAAAAAATGTAAACAGTCGCTGTCAAACTAACGCAAATAGCAAAAAAATTGTACGTTTTTTGTTCAAAAGTTTTTGGTTCCGATTGTAGTTTTTTTAAACTCTTGCTCCGACTTGCAAATGTTTATAAAGATTTTCATAAAATGCGATCACAGTTGCATTTTGTTTTTATGTAAAATTGAATTCTATTAGATTTTCATGAGATTGAATCGTACGATTGTGTAGGATAGGAAATCCCGGCCTTAATAATAGCAGTCAAACGTCAAAAAAGAAACATCTTAAATTTTGAAAATTGCGGTTATAAAGGCTATAATTTAAAAATATTAATATTATTATATAATCGGTGGTTGCGAAAATCGAGCTCGTACTGTAGTTGCTTAATTGATCGTCGAAACGTATTATATCTCAGACATCTACATGTCTAAAATTTTTTATTTTCAAATACACAACACAGTTTTTAAGATATCTTATAAGACCAATTTTTGTCTTAAAATAAATTTATCAGATTTAGAGTTTTCTATGAATTTTGACATTTTTGCAGAAGTTTTTGCATAATTATGTTAAACGAGCATTAATGACGCATTTTTTTAGGTTAATAGCGCATATTTCATCTTTTTGAATCATATTTTGACACATTTTTTTAATTGTTTAGATGCCTACAAGTGCTTTCGCAGCGAATCAAAACAAAATATTCCTTTTGTAAGTTCCCGTTAGACCAATTTCCTCCTTTGTTTGTCAACCGAAACACAATCGGAGAAAAAAGTATGAAAAAGGGGATTTATGGGAAATAAAATTTCCTTTTCTTACTTTTCCGTGCTACATGTGGCAGTTTTTGAATTTTCTATAATAATAAACTTAGAACTATGATATTATGGTTGCCTCCGATCTTGTTATGGTTAATAATAACTAAAATATATCTAAGACTTATAATAGCATGATTGTTTTTCAACCATACCATGTTGCTCTTGTAAAAGAGAAAAATACTATTGTTAATATGAAAACAAATTATTGTCATATTTTACCATTACATGTTTAGAGGCAACCATAATATGGTTGTGGCTTCTTGATGGAGGAATAATTAACCAATAATATGGTTGTGGGTGACAATAATATAGTTATATTAATCATAATATGTTTAAAATTTTTAAACATGTTTTTTCTCTACGTGTACACGGAAAGAATTATTTATTAAATATGGCTTAAACCAAGAACATATTGCATGATTCTCGTCCAAGCCAAAAATTACTTATTCCAAATATTTGTGTGGCTTGGTTTCTTGATTTAAAAAAATTATACTAAATAAGAACAAAATACGTTTAAATAAAAAAATGTTGGCTTGGACGAGAATCAAGCAAAATTTATTAAATTATTCTTTTAGTGTATTAAAATAAAATTAAACATGCATGGTCCTGATTGAATAGGAATAAGTAAGGTGAACTTTTTCGTTCTACATCTGGTACTTTAATTAATTTTGGACATAGAAATTTACAATTAACATGCAATGTCCTGAGTGGACGAAAAATTTCGAAAATTCGTTTTACATACATTGCACGAACTTTTGGTCTTAGAAGACCCCTAGTAAAATTTTATGCAGAAAATATTCGTGGAACATTTTAACTCTCTAAAGTGCCGTTTTAGTAAAAATTTTTGTGGAATATAAAAAAAAGGAAAAAAATTACCCCTTAAAATGAGTGTTCGGGGGTTAATACATTTTAAGAAAAGAATCGCCATACAATTCTACTGAAGACATCTGAAATAGTCTTTTAGCTCAGAAGTACATTTAGTGTATTTTTTTTTGACTTTTACCAAACGCCTTTTCAAAAAATTCAAAAACTTTAGGGGCCGATATTTCGGGAACCCGAGCTAACTTTTCAAAAACCTTTGGCAGATTTGCTCTACCAATAGTCTAGTTTCATCTCGCGTTGCAAGTATTGCACAGTGTAGTTAGATGTTCTATGTTTTCTTTATATTTACAAAAAAATTCATTGTCGAATTTCGACCATTGGGAAAACACTATCTAGTACATACAGTAGACGCTCGCTTCATCAGAAAATAAAATTTTGAGTGGAAATTCAAAATCAATATCAATTTGTGCTTCAAAAATTTCATCCATTGCCGTGTTGTTTGATTCATAATAAGTCATAAGTCGACTCATAATGGCATTTCAAAGCAAACTAAACAAAAAGCAACTATCAGCTGTTAAAGGGGTGCTCAAATAATGCAGTGGTGCCAACTTAAAGTTTTGATACTCTAAGAAAACACGGTTGCAAGCTGTTCACATAATAGAGATAGGTTGTGTTCACTCCTTAGAACCTCATGTGTAAAAATTTTGTTGTTCCCTATTCTGGATGTTCATATAACTGGGTATTCATATAACCGAGCGTCTACTGTATTACAAAACTGTCGAATAATTTGTTTTGAAATAAGCAATTTTTGGTTTTTTTAGGGAATATTTTTAACAAATTTTTGGGAATATTTTCAGGTTTCTACCACATATTTAATGCGCATAAAACATATTTTTTAGAATATGTTTCCAGTTTCCATGATGATCACAAATTGATCTTGAATGTCTGAAACGGGTACACAAAAATACAAACATTTTACTTGGCTTATAAATTGGCACATTTTTATTTAATAAAACTGTCGTTAATTAAAGTGTAAAGTAATGATAAACACTTTCACAGAGACCTGTGAATATTTTTTTTTTTTTGTAACCTCAAAATTTTATGTTTTGCATATTTTGCCGTTAGGCCTTCAAAAAAAATATGTTTGAAATAATTTTCTGAAATATGTTAATATATTCAAGTCTAATTTTTTTTATTTATTTAAGAATTCTGTATTATTTGATAAGACCGAAAATATTAATCCAATTTAATTACATATTTCTACTAATCTGTCCCTTCGAAAATATTTAAATATTTTACTTACTGCCTACATGCAGAAAAATGTAGAAAAAATTTTTATGAAATTATGAATAGGCTCATTCTTCATGCATTTGAATTAATTTTGAATACTCATTTAAAATGTTCCATTATAAAACAAGTTAAAAATGTTCATGGATCTCTTAAGACCGGCCGCTAAATCATTCTGAGTATTAAACTTTAAAATTAACAAAAATTATCTTTAAATTTCAATAAATTTATTTATTTCCATGTATACAGCAGGCTTATAAACTTTTTTTAAGTGAAGTTTTGTTATTATCTTATTACTTTAAATTATTAACAATTAAGTTTAAATTTCAATTTGTATTTATAAACTGTAACAATTACACCAACGCCACAGATTCAAGTAAAATGCTTCGTATTCTTCCAAAAGTCAATTTGTCTAACTTTATTTTACATTTACATATGTATATTAATTTATAATTTACATAATCAAAATGTATGGATTTTTAATTTGTTGACAAATGAATATTATCTTTAATAAATAAACCAGCCAGAAAACTTTTAACTTACTTCCGCTTATAATCTGCTATATTCTTTTTCCAAAGGCACTAGTTTTAAAAAACGGTAGCAAATATATAAAATGAGGCAAATTTGTTGGATACGACATTAACAAAAAGTAATTCAATCTTGTAACACACAAAAAACAAAAACTCATCCAAAAATGGTAATTTAATTCAAAACTATGTAAAAAATACTTTACAAATTAAAATTTTAATATTTTGTAATTCTTTGACAGAAAATCTTAGTTGTTGCTCTTGTTTTGGTTGCGAGCGTTTACGCTAAGCCCGAATCAGGTTACGATTACCAACAACCTGCCCAATCTGCTGTAGTACAACAGTCTGTGGCTGCCCCTGTACAAAGCTACATTCCCCCAGCTGCTTCTGCCCCAGCACCTGTACATCATCCTGCTCCTGCTCCAGCCCCAGCACCTGTACATCACCCTGCTCCAGCTCCTGCTCCAGCACCTATACACCACCCAGCTCCTGCTCCAGCACCTGCCCCAGCTCCAGTTCAACATCACGCAGCTGCATCTGCTTTAGTAGCTGTCTCTGCCCCTGCCCCAGTTCATCACGCTGCTCCTGCCCCAGCTCCTGTTCAACATCATGCAGCAGCTTCTGCCCCTGCCCCAGTTCACCATCCTGCTCCAGTTCATCAACCCGCTCCAGCACCTGCACCTGCCCCTGTCCAAGATGATGGTTACAGATACAAAGCCGTGCGTCGCGTTGTCTACAGACGCCGTAGTTAAATTGTTATTCTACCGATAAGCATCCATTTGTTAATTGAATTGTTAAGCTGGTTTCAAACTGGCTCTCATTTAAGGCGCATTTTGCAATAAAATTTTATAATTTTTTATAAATAAATCTTGTGTTTTTATACCCTTCACCACAGGTGGAAAAGGATATGTATAAGTTTGTCATTCCGTTTGTAATTTCTACAATATTGATCTTAGACCCTATAAAATATATATATTCTGGGTCCTTATGAGGAGAGAAGTTGATTAAACAATATCCGTCCGTCTGTCCGTCAGTCCGTCTTACGTTTGAAATGTATTTTCCGGAGACTCCAGACATGTTAGGGTCTAGGTTGTTTTACATTTATGTCACATATAGTCCACCATTTCTTGCTATTAAAATTCAGCCAGATCGGTCCAACAATGGCTGAGATATGACCAAAAAACCACGACTGCCTCTAATTTTTCCAAAAAATCCCTTGTGGTTGTTGTATTTTTATTACTTTTTTTCTTTATATCTGGAGAACGGCAAGAGCCGAAGTTTTAAAATTAGGTACAATCATTTAGGTTATAAATACACACCATCCCACAAAATGTGGGCGGGATTGGAGAAGTGGGCGTGGTACCTCCCATACAAAAAGTATTAAAAACCTGATTTTTTTGTTTGTAATATGACCTATGGTTACGCCTTATATATCAAAAGATCGGAAATTTTTTATAGAAAATATTTTCTGAAAAACTCGGGAAAATCGGTTCAGATACGAAAAAGTTATGACCAAAATGTAAATTTTTTTTTGAAAAATACTCATTTTCGGGAACCATAGATCTTCCCGAGTCCAAGTTTTATAACCAAAATAACTGGCAAATTTCTTCTTTAACACTTCGGTATATAAATCTGTCAAATCGGTTAAGAAATAGCAGAGTAATGACCAAAATACTGAAATCCCAAAAATTACTCTTTTCATAATTAAGTTTTTTTTATATACCCTTCACCGAAGGTCCTACACCCTATAAAGTATATATATTCTGGGTCCTTATGAAAAGCGAAGTTCAATTTTTGCCAAAAAAATAACTTTTTTGAACCTAAAACAAATTCTTTAAAAAGCGTAGCAAATATGAGGCAGAATCTATTCGGAATGCTAAATGATTGTTCCAAACATCGGACGCAAAAATATACTAAGTGTACATAAAAGAGCAAGTTCAATGCATCTGCTGAAGTCTCTTGAAGTTGCAAGCAAAAGGGTTTTCTATAAATGAAAGCTTAAGGTGCTTTTTAGCGTGGCCGTTAGTTGTATGGAGAACTTTTTTTTTTTGATTTCTTATACTCTCCCCCTCCAAATCGGTTCAGTTTTATGTAAAAAAAAATACAAAAAAATTTCGTAGCGATAAGTTGTGTCTTAGGGAGGGCGTCCGCCCCTCAAAATTTGCCATCAAGCCATTTATTCAAATGTAATTTGTTTGCGTATGACTATCTTCTAAAAACAACATTTTACAAGAATATGATATATGGCAATATTTTAGCTCTTCTAGTCAACAACATAAGCCTCCAAGAAAGTTTTTTGCTAAGACTAATATCTTAGAAAATAATTAAGAAAATAACAACAAAATACCAAACATTTTATATACGTTACATATATATATATAAAAAGGCGATTTAATGTCAAGTGACACAATTTTGAAATCGATGTCTTCCGATTTGGATGAAATTTACACCAAGGTTAGTCCTATTAGATAGTAGTTTACACACAAATTTTCAACAAGATCGGTCAAAATGTTTCAGAGGTAGAGGGGGTCAAAGTTTGTCATACAGGTGTTCTTTCTCATCCATGTAACTTAATACCTATTGGTGTTAGCAAAATTTGTCCCAAGTAGCTTAGATAGCTATTTAATCAATCTTTTTTAAAAATATTTTTTTGTTTTTTTTAAAAATTTTTTTAATTATTTTTTTTAAATTTAAAACTTTTTTTTTTATTTTTTTTAGCCAAGTGTTAAATTTAAAAAAAAAAATTTTAAAAATTTTTTAAAAAAACAAAAAAAATATTTTTAAAAAATTTGATCAAAAAGCTATCTAAGCTACTTGGGACAAATTTTGCTTACACCAATAGGTAATAAGTTACATGGATGAGAAAGAACACCTGTATGGCCAAAATGTCAAATTTTGACCCCCTCTAACTCAGAAACTTTTTGACCGATCTTGTTGAAAATTTGTGCCTAAGCTACTAGCAAACAGTACTAAAATTGGTGTAAATTTCATTTAAATCGAAAGACATCTATTTCAAAATTGGGTCACTTGACATTAAATCCCCCTTTTATATATATAAAACGTATATAAAATGTTTGGTATTTTGTTTTTATTTTCTTAATTATTTTCTAAAATATTGATTTTAGCAAAAAACTTTTTTAGAGGCTTATGTTGTTGACTAGAAGAGCTAAAATATTGCCATATATCATATTCTTGTAAAATGTTGTTTTTAGAAGATAGTCATACGCAAACAAATAACATTTGAATAAATGGCTTGATGGCAAACTTTGAGGGACGGACGCCCCCCCTAAAACACAACTTATCGCTACGAAATTTTTTTGTATTTTTTTTTACATAAAACTGAACCGATTTAGGGGGGGAGAATATAAGAAATCAAAATAAAAAAAATAACGGCCACCCTAGTGCTTTTACACCATCTGTATTTTGCAGTGGGTTTGTCAGATGTAGAATCCATATATATGTTTGTCAAAATTGACAAATACAGAAGGTTTATAATTTCTGCTTTCACACGTTCTTATTTGGTTTCATTTGGCATAACATAAAATTGTTCATAACAACAAATTATTTACATATTTATATTTTTATTCACTTTTAATTTTATTTCAGTTAATTAAAAATGTGGCTCTTTTAAAGAATAGGTGTAAATAAATAAATAAAAACTTATATATACCGCCACAAACAAATGATTTGCAAAACAGCTGATGTCAGATGGTTTGTCAGATCAAAATAGAACTCGCTCTAATTGAAAAATGTTACAGTGCTAATTCCATCTGACATTTACGGAAGCAATTTTTTTGCGTTTACACGACATGTTTGCATTTTGCAGTGGGAAATTTGACAAGTGCACTGCTGAATACAGATCGTGAAAAATCACCTTTAGACTTAATTGACAGTGCTAAGGAAAATATTAAAGATGTCAGTAAAAAAAATTGTTTGGAAATGTTTAAAAAAAGATTGAGATCGTAATACCGGATTACAAGATTGATTAAAATAAGAAATAGTATATGCGAGTAGTCCACTTGCAAACACCGCTATGTTAAAAAAATGCCTCCCTGAGCCATAATCAATCTCGTACAACACTTCATAAGTTACGCGCAATTCCTGGTTAGTAATCCAATAATCATGCAAAACTCTCTGTATGGCTTGGTATTTCCATTTTAACCCTGGATGGTTACTGTTCGTCGAATCGACAAAGCTCATTTACTTTTTATCATATTACTTTTTTATGAGTGATCAAATAACGCCCTTTTTGTCAACAACGTTAGCTGATGCTGAAAGTTTGTAATGGGTAGACGTACGCTGGATCCTCATTTTTTTTAAGTTGAAATTCAGAGCTGTGTACTCGTCGCAACGACGAAGAGCTACTCTCATTCACTCTGAAGTTTTATTTGCTAATATCTTTGGCTTTTTGGGAGAATGTGTCCTGATGGTCTGGCCTAAGCAACCACTGAAATGCGCATAGAAACTAGCTTTTCCTCCAACAATAAATTTCAGTGTTTTTATCAAGAATAAAAATTGGAAATTACGCACGGCAAGCAAAATCTTATTAATTGAAAATAATAAAAGATTTTTGTATTACCAAAATTTACTTTGATAATATTCATATAATTATTAAATTTTACATTAGAAATTTTGCTTCAGTTTTTTCTGGGATTTTTTCATTTGTGTTTTATGCAAATTTGGTATTTTAAAAATGTTAAATTAAATAACTGTATAATTACTGAATTTATTTAGAAAGAATGAATCGCTGACTAGCAAAGATGCAGAACAAGTTTCGAAAATAAAAATTAAAACTGAATTAATAGAACAATTTTTTATATGACACACCCGCTAAAAACCCCATAACAATTGCATAAGTAATTTTTTATTTTTTTCAATTTATAAATTTTTTTTTAATGATCAATTCAACATTTTTCATGTATCATTCGTTTGAAGAAATTGATTTTAGGTTCATTAAAACAAAGCCATTAATAACACTGCGCTACACACGAAATATTCTGGGGTTCTCATATGAAAATTTTGTTTCGTTAAAATTCATAAGAAACACCAGTTATTTTTTTTAACTCTTCACAACAGGTGTTTGTCATTTTGTTCGCTATTTTTACAATATTGATCGTAGACCCTATAAAATATACATATTAAACGGCGGAGATTTCTGAGGAGATGGTGTGGTTACTACCGAAACATGTCAAATCAACCTGTAGGTTAATTTCCCTGTTCAGTCAAGAATGAAAAATTATCAATAAATTTTAATAAATTTCATGTTGCTAAATTCCATTATTCAAAAAATAATTTAATGAAAATTAAATTTAATGAAATTAAAGCTGATTAAAATAGGAAAATTTGGATGAAAAACCATAAACAGTTCAATAAAATAACCATAATACTAATTATTATGTTCTTTGTTTTTATGAGTACCCAACCAGATTTAACGATGTCCGTGTGTACGTTTGTATGTTGCAATCGGATTTCCGAAGACCCCAGATATAATGGGGAAAAGGTTGTTACATATTTATGTCACTTATACTCACTTAAACTTTGCTATTGAAATCCAATCATTTCGGTCCGTTAAAATGAAGTTTCTGAAGACCTCAGATGTGATGGGGACTACACGCAGAGAAAAATAATTTTTTGATATGGTCACCTCAAACAAAATTATTTTTATTGAAAATCTTTTAACATATTATGGTAATTTAACCATACAATTGTCACCGGCAACTATATAATGGTTGCCTCCAAGCATGTTATGGTTAAGTATGACAACAATTTGCTTACCACTAATAATTGTTTGGTTTTAAATTAGCAATAGTATGTTCTTTTTTTGCCATGTGCTAAAAATATTTTTGTTACTAATAACCATAACATGGTTGGATGCAATTCATAATTTGATTGTGGAATCTTGATGGAGGAATAATTTAAACATTATATGGTTTCCGGTGACAATAATATGGTTAACTAACTAAACATATAAATTTTTAAAAATTCTTGTTAAAAATAGTAAATATTTTTAATTATAAATAGATACAATTACATATTCACTAAGTACAATTGCTTTATTAGAACCCGTAAACATTATTGCAGCACTTTTGTTCCACTGTGTAATAATTCTGGTGGTGATAACGCTATTTACCAGTACAACTTTAAAGTACTTTTAATTATTTGAATATTAAAGATAAACCAGTTTTAAAAACCGAAATGTGAGTTGTTAGGAAAAATAGAAATATGTGTACCAGCTACCAAGCAAAGATTAGAGAAATTAAAAATATTTTTTTAATTGAACAAATAAAGAAAGTTATAAATATTCACAGTAGGGGCGGTTGCATAATTTAAAGGTCACCAAATTTTAGAGGTAAAAATTGTAAAGGCCCAAATTCACTTGTCAAAATACTCATCAAGCATTGTGGCAGTATTAGTGAAAATGTGGTTGTATGTGATGACGGCGAATTCACGTACACGAGTGAATTCGCCTGCATGACAAGCATTTGACAAGTGTATTTGGCCGTTTAGGGCGTTTCCATAATTGATTTGGTAAAATTGAGTAAAGTAACCCAACAAACCAAAACAAAATGAAAAAGAGTTGTAGTACAAGCTTATCATAAGAGATTTCCTACAACATGACGACCAATATGAATGCAAATGACTTATTCTCGCAATAGTTTTGTAAGTGTTTTTGAGAATGATATCATTCTATGTCCCGTTATTTGAATTTTGTATTACTAGTTAAAGTTTTCAGTACTTGTGTTTTGTTCAAAGAGTGAAGTGTGTTTAAAAGTGCACAATTTAAAAAACAAATGTAATTAAATATTTTATAAGTAAAAAACTTTTTGTAAATATGTTATTATAGATTAGAAAAGTATTTTTCTGTTAGCTTGTTCTATAATTAGACTTCTAAGCTTACATTATATTATATACAAGTTATATTATCGCAAGGGATCAGTTTCATTATTAAATAATTACTTACAAGCCTTTAATAAAAGTAATCACAACACTTTTCTAAGCTTAAGGCTTATGTTAGTAAGCTTGCTACAAGTTCTTTCTATATCGTTTTGGTTTGTTGGGAAGTCGACTTAAGCTATGCTCGCATTATGTGTATTTGTCATGTGGATTGTCACTTGTTCACCTGTTAATTTTATACATATCGTCTGCACCCCTCAAAACAAATATCATGTGTTATTTCTTTGTGTACAGTACATATGACATTTTTGAATTAGAACGAGTTCTATTTTTAAGTGACAAAGCATCTGACATCAGCTGGTTTTCATTAAAAAAATTGTTTGTGGCGGCAAAAATTAATTAAAATTTTAATAAATACAAATTATAATAGCAAATAAATAATTCAAAAGATTAAAAATACACAAATTAATATGGAAAATATATTTTTTTTTATTTTTGATAGGTTATGTCAAATACGTTACATACAAACATGTGAACATGTTAATTATAAGCTTATGTAAAACCAAAATTTTTACATACACATGAAATCAAATGTGGGTAGAGGGGTGACATTCCACATCACAAGTACACATAATGTGAACACAGCTTTAGAGTGTTATCGAATCTGACCACAGATTTGTAAAAGGAAATAAGATAATATTCTAGAAAAATTTGTGTACCTTCATTTTTCATCTTATCACAAAGCAAAAGATATTAAAAATAGTGTGGACATAAAGAACTACCGTGATCAATCTTATGATAATACAAATAAATCGTGAGGGACCTGATTCTGGCAGTCGTGATCGAGTACTTTCTCGATTCGAAAGCAATTTAATATCTATTTATTTGAGTCAATACTAAACGAATCGGAATTATTTTTTCCGTGTTGAAAAGCATTCATTTAGTTTCACAATACTGAAAAAATAATTTCGATTCGTTCAGTATAGACTGAAAGAATTAGAAGTAAAATTGCTTTCGAATCGAGAAAGTACTCGATCAGGAGTGCCAGAATTAGGCCCCAGGTAGATATGCAATTACGATTTAAAAGAATTATTCCTTTAGCAGACTACGTGCCTTGCACTGGCTTTGCTTTAAATTGAGTAGGCACTTGTGCAGAAGCAATAACATTTTTTCACATTGCAAAAACTTTATAGTTTTTTTTGTATCATCAACCACAGATGGGGGTAGTGCACTCATTTTGCAGTTTCAACTCACACTTAGTGATAGTGCAAAAATATTGCAATCATTTTGCAGCTTCACTAAACATGAGTGATAGTGATGTTAAAAAATTTTGCACCCAAAAAAGAACAGTTTGATTTAAAAAAAAGCAATCATCAGTTTATTGCAACTTTTTTTTTCTTCACTCATTTGAATGCAACTAAAATTGTTGCACTCAATTTAAAATCAAAAACTGGTTTTTTCATGATTAAAGCCAATAATCATACCGTTATTGAACATATTTCATTTTGTTTAATATTCTTTGCTTATGTATATCCTCCCAAAAAATCAAAAGCCATGCACATAAAAAGTTACATTTTTTAAATTTAGTGATACAATATTTGTATGCAGTTTTTTTGATTGCATGCTCAAATTTTGCACTATTTGAATTGAGTGCAGATTTTTGCATTCAATCTGCGTTTAGTGATAGTGAAAAATTTTGCAATGTCACTAAAATTTTTTAGTGGTAGTTAAAAAATAACAATCATCACTAAAGCTGGTAAAAAAGAGTGCAAACTAATTTCTTTGCAGTTTTATTTAGTGATAGTGCATTGTTGATATAAATCAATACATAGTGCACTACCCCCAACTATGTCATCTACACATCGCGATGCATCGTTGGTTCAAAGGAGAAGTTAAAGACTCAAAAGTCTCCCTCAAACTCTTTGGTATGATCGACACGATGCATGTTATACTTAAAAAAAAGAGAGCTGTTCCAGTTAATGCTTGGAATGTAGTTTCAGATTTCAACCATAATATTGTTGTGATTTCTTGATAGAGGACTAATTTAACCATAATATGGTTGTCGCTGACAATAATATGGTTAAATCAAAAATAATATCTTTAAACATTTTCTCCATAAATAGTATTGTTGTAGGTGACAATATTTAAATGTGTTTTTTCTCTGCGTGCAGAGACTCTGACATGTTTTCCTATAACGAGCTAAAGGTGTACGTTACTTGGTTGATTAAGTAAAAATATCAGGGACCGTTACAGTTATTAGTGATATCAAAAAAGTTCTTTTACAAAAGTTTTTTTTTGTGAATTAAAAACAAAAAATCCATCTTAAACCGTTATTTTTCAACGTAAAAATAAAAGGGTAATTGAACTCTTAAAATGAGATTTTTATTTTATTTATTTATAAAATTAAACTCATTTGACGAGATTGATTTTTTCCGTCAGCAAAAGTTTAAATATGTTATTTGTTATTTACGGTCCCTGCATTTAATACATAAAGTAAATTAATTCACATTTTATCACACTAGTTAAGTCATAAAAACTACATTCAATACAATTTACATAATTTACCAGACAAAAATTTAATCACTCATATTTTGACACAAATTTTACACTTCTACTCTTCTAGATTTAGATAGACCTAAATTTGGACTCTTAAAACTTGAATTCCTACCTTTAAATGTTTTGGCCAGACACTTTTGTATTTTTTTTTTTTTGAACTCTTGAATTATTAGTCAATCAATAATAATAATAATCAAAAACTAGTTGTTTATAATAAAAAAAATAAAAATAAAAAAAAAAAAAGAATTATTTTTCGAATTATAAATTACCGCTAATGAGTTTACACCAATTCTATTTTTAAAAATTAAATATTCCCTTGAAAATTATAATAATATGAAAAAAGTTATTAAAAAAAATTGTTTTATAAAATAAAATCAAAATGGCAGCAACATTTTCTCTTGGTGTTCGCAATTAAGCGAACATTTTTTGCAACCACACACATTTTCAATTAGGAAAACGCTTGAAAATTTTTCCCACAATATTAATACTTAGTTAGTTATTATTAATTTTTACGACATTTTGTAAAAACTTTATAATTTCATACAAATTGTTGTTGTTGTAGAAGTCGACTCAACTTTTAAAAAATTACTTAATTACATCTTGGTTCGAAAAATAAAGAGAAAATATATGATATACTTTAGGAAGAAATAAGATAAGGGAAATCTTATTGTTGCTACCGTTGTGAATGAAGCTTTAGAGTTGGTTATCTTCTTGTAGACGCAATTAATTTATTTTTATATTTATATTTATTTTAATTCTTAAGACCTTAAACTAGTATGCATTACTTTTTCTTAAGGTTTTTATCAATAAGCATGCGTAATGCTTTATTAATAAACAGATTTTTGTTCGGTGTTCACTAAGTTTTTTGGGTGAGAAGTTCGGCAAATTTTGGAATAAACACAAATATATTAAGGAACATTTTTTATAATATGCCTTATAAGTTTAAAAATTTACTTATCACACTTAACTTTACTTTTTTAAGCATGTTCGAAAATTCGAACTTAATTTCGAAAATTCTAAATTTATGCTTAAATATTGTTTATGATTACTAAATACAAATTTGGAATAAGGTAAATTATTTTTAACAATTTTTTTCACATGCAAAATTTTAGACCATAAAAAATTAAAAAAAAAACAATGATTTCTTGAAGAAATTTTCTTTTAAAAGTACTTGCTATTAAAAGTTACACGTTTTGGATTATGTTTAAAAATTCGAACTTGATTTCGAAAATTTTAAAACTATGTTAAAATATTTGCTTTTGACGGAAAGAATACGAAAAATAAGAGGAAAGGAAGCAACATGTAATATAAAATTGAAATTGATAATTACAGGAAATTTCGAACCACCAGTACCACTGGTTGAAGATTGATGTTTGACTGTTAGCTGGCAGGCACCGCAGTGGTGCAGACGTGAGCTCAAAGAATTCTAATAAAAGAATGTGGTGATTCTAGAAACCTGTAAATTCAACCCAGGTTCGAGCCCCAGCTCAGCCAGGAAAATTATCAATAAATTTTAATAAAAATTTCATGTTGTAAAATTCTTTCCTTCAGTAAAACATAATTTAATGAAAATTAAATTTGATGAACTCAAGCCTATCTAAAAATATTGAAATTGAAACTTTACATTTCAACTAAAAATCACAATTGTATTAAAAACAAGTTAAATTTTTTTCCAATTTTTACTGAAAGAAAAAATTCAAGCAAAGGAAACTTAAAAAAAAAATATTAGAAATTTCCATTTTTTTTTTAGATATATAAATTTCAAATAAAATTTAAGGAAATTCGTAAAAAAGCAAGGTTTTATAGAGAAATTAAAAAAAGACCTTCTGAATTGTACTTTGGGTAAAAATCATTATTTTAAACCATTCAAAAACTAATCATTTGTAAAAAATAAACTTAATATTTTTAAAATTCAAAGGAAAGTTGTATGTAAAATAATAAGTTTTTTAACAAAAACTAAATATGAACGATCAGCATTAGAAGTTTTGGCAATATTTACAATAAATAAAATTTGATAGAAAAATGCCAAAAGAATCCACAAGCTACATTTCAGAGAATTCGAAATATTTTCGGTGATGGAAATTGGCTTTCTAACACCGCTTTAAAGAATTTGCTTACACAAACGCGTGGTCGGCCGAGTCGTGATTGCTGATATAGACCAGTTTACCAAAATGTATCTAAAATTTTTAACGAAGGAATTAACATCTACATGCATTGTCATGTAGGACAACTGTCCAAATTCCTTTATAAATGCAAACTTCACTCTATCCAATAAACTAACAAATTAAAAAATTTTCACCCAAATTGTTTTTAAAAACAAAGATCTTGTTGACAAACCTTGTACTCGAACGAAGTTCGAATATTGAAAAATATAAAATAGTAAATGAACATTTTTAGTTAAAACTTTCCAAAAACATACATTTTATATACCACTTAACACTTTTCTGGGCCATGTTCACAACTATGCATTTGTCTGGTGTTTTTAGAATTATAATAAAACTGTATTAAAATTTTAGTATATCCTACGATTTCTATCCGTCTGTCATCTATTCTTTTATAAATCAATCTTTTACGTAAACTTGAATGACTGTTTCAAACTTGACAAAGTTTAACGTGGAAATGCCAAAAAAAGGCAAAATTAAATCAAATGAAACTTAAAGAAATTCAAATGAAAGGGCTTATTAAAAGGAATTCTGTCCATAGTCTCGATTGCAAACTTCTACTTTAGAACTCTAACTTAAAGCCCATCTGGTGCTACGGTATTCAGTTATGGGACACTGCCACCGTCTCAAATATCGAAAAAAATCAAAGGCGCCAAAATAAATTTCTTCGAATAACCGCAGCCTCCCCTGGTATGTTTAAAACTCAAATATCCAGATGGATCTCAATATGTCATCAGTAAAAACTATATAAATATGCAGTCAAATATTTAAAAAGGCTTGAACTGCACCAAAATCCACTAGCTCGAAATATTTTAAATTATGGCGTCCACACTCGCTTAAAAGAGATACTGCATGACTCATCCAATTAGAAGAGTGCTTTACACCTAAATATTTGAACAGAAACCGCGATGGGAAAAACTTTTGTCCGGCACCGGCAGGATATAAAATGAAGTGTTAGAATTGAACTGTTAGTTCATATTTAATTTATGAAGATTCGATAAATAAATATTGTGAAAACAAATTTTACAACGATCGGTCCATACACAGAAAAAATTATCGAAAATGTTTCACCAATTAAAGCATTAATCAAAAATATAATCGGTTTTAATTAAAAATTTAATCAAGTGAACTAAACTTTTAATCAAGTGAATTAAATGTTTAATTAATACTATTAGCTGGTTTAATTGATACTATTAATTTGTTTACTGGTGCAAATTTAATTAATTTTTTAATTAATATCACAAATTTTTTAATTGAAATTAATTTTTATTTTCTTCTGTGTACTTATCCTAGCTCCCCTAGCTTTGATCCTATTCAATAAAAATTTGAAAAAGAAATGAGTCCTTATTTCTTTTTCAAATTTTTATTGAATAGGATCAAAGCTCCCTTAAAATATCAACTTCTAAAAATCACTGTAATCGGCGCCAATCTTTTTAAAATATTTGCAAAAATTATTCACTACGAGTAATTTAGTTTGAGAGTGGCCGAAGCCAGAAGCTAGAAAAATACTAAAACCATTAAAAATTTTAACTACAATAATTCTAAACTTTGTTTTAAATAAAAAACCAACGTCATGTATTTACCAAAATTTCTTTTAGAATTAATGAATTTTTTGTCATCAGAACTATTTTAAGTCCATAACAAAAGAAATCATATTATTATGCCATTCAAACAAAAACGATTTAAATATTTTTAGTAACTCAAAACACAAAAACCAAAAATATTAAAACTTCTCACAAGAATTAAAGAAAATAAAAAAAAAAATAAAATTTAAATCTAAAAATGAAAACAATGAAATTAAAAAACTGGTAGAACCAAGAAAAAAAAAACACAAATCCAAACAAGACAACTTAAGAATTTATTAAGGATGACCACAACAGGTAATTTATTTAATTAACTACATTTAAAAACAAAAAACAATAAAAAAAAACCAAAAGACATATGCACATAACGAGATTTACTAAAAACAACATTAAAAATTTATTAGAATTAAAGTTAACCGAAATGGCTACACGGGAGAAGGAGGCGGCAAAGTGCGCTCTTTAGGACTACAAAAAAAGAGATAGACTTTTTTGCTCTGTCTCCCATTGCTAGAAACTGGTAGAACAAGTCTTATACTAAAAGAACCATTTCAACTAGAATATGACAGGAGAGAGTTTTTTATGAGATGTGATGACGAAATCATTGCCAAAAATTATTAACTTTAAAGTTTATCGTGTTTATATAAAAACTTTAGCATTTTGCAAACATGACAGTATTTAGCATTTGCCCACAATTGGAATAATAACGCTAAACACAATGGTAAGATCCGTTTATTTGGCATCCTGTTAAAATGTAAAAAAAATAAATAAATTTTTTATTTGATTATAGAAACTTTTTCTAGTCGGCCTTGTTTTGGTGGCTGCCGTAGTAGCTGATGTCTCAGAATTGGGCTATAACTATCCTAGCGGTTCTCCATCATTCCACGAAGGTGGTTCGTCGCATCATGGTTCCCACTCTTCTGGTGGCCACTCATCTCACAGTAGTGGAGGTCACTCTGCTGGTGGTCACTCCTCAAGCGGTCACTCTTCTGGGGGACATTCCTCCGGTAGTGCTGGCGGTCACTCTTCTCACGGTAGTGTAAGTCACTCAGTTGGTGGTCACTCATCTGGCGGTCACTCTTCTGGTGGATTTGGGGGTGCCAGTGGACATTCATCTCACGGAAATGTGGGTCACTCATCCGGTGGTCACTCTTCATCTCACGGTAGTGTAGGACATTCCTCTGGCGGAGCTGGCGGTCACTCTTCTCACGTTAGTGTAAGTCACTCTGTTGGTGGTCCCTCATCTGGCGGTCACACTTCAGGTGTTAGTGGTCACTCATCTCACGGAAGTGTAGGTCACTCATCCGGTGGTCACTCTTCTAGTGGCTTTGGCGGTCCCTCATCTTCATCATCTCACGGTAGTGTAGGACATTCCTCTGGCGGTCACTCCTCCCACAGTAGTGTTAGTTACACTTCGGAAAGTCACTCTGTTGGTGGTCCCTCATCTGGCGGTCATTCTTCTGATGGATTCGGTCACTCTTCTAGTGGCTTAAGCAGTCACTCATCATCTCACGGTAGTGTAGGACATTCCTCTGGAGCAGCTGGCGGCCACTCTTCAGCTCATCACGGATCTGGTAGCGGTTCTAGCAATTCTGGAGGCAGCTCTCACCATGGATCTACTTCTGGTGGTTCAGCACACGTTAATCTGGAATATATTCCACCCGCACATAGCAGTCACCATGACTCTTCCTCCAGTAGCTCACACCATGGTATAAGTCACGGCTCTGGTAGTTCTGGCCACGGTTCTGGTAGCTCTCATCATGGATCATCTTCTGGAAGCTCTCACCACGTATCCATCTCTGGTGCCTCAAACCACGGTCCTAGTCATGGCTCTGGTAGCTCTGGCCACGGTTCTGGTAGCTCTCATCTGGGGTCATCATCCGGCAGCTCACACCACGGTTCAAGCCATGGCTCTGGTAGCTCTGGCCACGGTTCTGATAGCTCTCATCATGGATCATCTTCTGGAAGCTACCACCACGTGTCCTCCTCTGGAAGCTCAAATCAGGGTTCTGGTCATGGATCTGGTAGCTCTGGCCACGGCTCTGGTAGCTCTCATCATGGATCATCATCCGGCAGCTCACACCACGGTTCAAGCCATGGCTCTGGTAGCTCTGGCCACGGTTCAGATAGCTCTCATCATGGATCATCTTCTGGAAGCTATCACCATGTATCCTCCTCTGGAAGCTCAAATCTAGGTTCTAGCCATGGATCCGGTAGCTCTGGCCACGGTTCTGGTAGCTCTCATCATGGATCATCTTTGGGAAGCTCTCTCCTCGTATCCTTATCTGGAGGCTCAAATCAGGGTTCTACCCATGGATCTGGTAGCTCTGGCCACGGCTCTGGTAGCTCTCATCATGGATCATCATCCGGCAGCTCGCACCACGGTTCAAGCCATGGCTCTGGTAGCTCTGGTCACGGTTCTGGTAGCTCTCATCATGGATCATCTTCTGGAAGCTCTCACCACGTATCGTCCTCTGGAGGCTCAAATCACGGTTCTAGCCATGAATCTGGCAACTCTGGCCACGGTTCTGGAAGCTCTCATCATGGATCATCTTCTGGAAGCTCTCACCACGAATCCTCCTCTGGAGGCTTAAATCACGGTTCTAGCCATGGATCTGGTAGCTCTGGCCACGGTTCTGGAAGCTCTCATCATGGATCATCTTCTGGAAGCTCTCACCACGAATCCTCCTCTGGAGGCCTAAACCACGGTTCTAGCCATGGATCTGGTAGCTCTGGCCACGGTTCTGGAAGCTCTCATCATGGATCATCTTCTGGAAGCTCTCATCACGAATCCTCCTCTGGAGGCTCAAATCACGGTTCTAGCCATGGATCTGGTAACTCTGGCCACGGTTCTGGAAGCTCTCATCATGGATCATCTTCTGGAAGCTCTCACCACGAATCCTCCTCTGGAGGCTTAAATCACGGTTCTAGCCATGGATCTGGTAACTCTGGCCACGGTTCTGGTATCTCTCATCATGGATCATCTTCTGGAAGCTCTCATCACGAATCCTCCTCTGGAGGCTCAAATCACGGTTCTAGCCATGGATCTGGTAACTCTGGCCACGGTTCTGGTAGCTCTCATCATGGATCATCTTCTGGAAGCTCTCACCACGTATCCATCTCTGGTGCATCAAACCACGGTCCTAGTCATGGCTCTGGTAGCTCTGGCCACGGTTCTGGTAGCTCTCATCTGGGGTCATCATCCGGCAGCTCACACCACGGTTCAAGCCATGGATCTGGTAGCTCTGGCCAAGGTTCGGGTAGCTCTCATCATGGATCATCTTCAAGTAGCTCTTACCACAGTTCTGGAAACTCTGGACATGGCTCTCAAAGCTCTCACCATGGATCATCTTCAAGTGGATCCGTTCACGCTCCTTCTCGCGATTATTTAGCACCAGATGTGTCTTCTCACCATGGTGCAGCTTCGGCTCCTGTTTCATCTTACTATTCCGATAGTTATGGTGCTGCTTCTGCACCAGCTTCATCCTTCTCCGGCGGCTCTTCGTACGAAAGTTCCTCCTATTATGGCTCCCCTTCTGGCCCATCTTCCTCCAGCGGCTCCTATGGCTCTGCCAGTAATCATGTTGCTGTCTCCAGCACGGGCGGTAAAGGTTACGACTACCCTCAACCCCATGTTACTTTCTACTATTAAAAAGTGATAACACCTAAACTTTTCTGTAATTGCAAATTTAAAAGAAAAAATTTTACAAACGAAATTAAATAAAAAGTGACGTTAATGTAATTCAATGTAGGACTTAAGTATTTTCCATAGTTTATGAAAATAAAAGCAAGTCAATGTTTTTACGAAAGCGGTTTTAAATATTTTTTTGTTTAGAAGGTATAAGACCTAATTAAACATACAAATCGCATTTGATCAACAAAATTTAAACATTTTCAGTATAAGCAAAACAATAATACTAGAAGCATATGAAAAAGAATTTTTAAACCAACGGTTCTTCTATTAGCAAAAAGAAGGCAAAATAGTAATTATTTTAAATATTCAAAGATAATAATTGCACCAATCGAAAATTCTATTTTTCAATTTGGCTTGATGGGGATGCGTCAAAATTACCCGCAACTTTTTGAATTGCTTGTAGGTTTTAAGCCGCACATCTCTTCTCTATGCTGTTCTCAGTAGCTGGATTTTTTATTGAATCCCTTTAACGGTCAATTTCACCAAGTTCAGTTATAGTTATCTATCAGTTATAACTGCCAAAAACATATTGAGTAAACGTTTCAAGTTTAACATCAGTCGGACGGCGATTGTCCTTCGAGTCACATTGACGAAAGCTAAAAAAAGGTAAATGTGACCAATCCCTCGTACTTAACTTATTTTACATTTTTGCCCCGATTTCATTAATTCACACATTTTTTATTGTTTCATAAAGACTAATAATGAAATTTTTAAAAATGTCATTTAAGTTGGAAGACTTAAGAAAAAATAAGTGATTTTTAAGCTTGAAGCAGCTAATTTTTTAAGGTTTTCATTGTAAAATGCTATTTTGTTCAAAATAAATATAAAGGTGAGTTCTTAAAAGTAAAAAAAGTAATCGTATCAGTCCAAAGTGATATTATAGGTGGTTAAATTTTAAGGGTCGATGTTGAATGTGAACCACACCTAAACGTCAAGCTTTTTTCTGCATTTCATTTGACATTTCCCAATTTCAGACTAACTCAATTTGAACCATGTAAAGGTACACAATCGACCAACGCGTTAAAGTTATCCAACAGTGGATGATTAATTTTCAAAGAAACTCATCTTGAGTGATGAGGCACATTTTCAATCAATGAGCAGAATTGCCGCATTTGGGCGAAAGATAATCCAAGAGTGATTGTCGAAAAACCAATGCACCCACAAAGAGTGACTGTTTGGTGTGTTTTATGAGCTGGCGGCATCATTGGGCCGTATTTTTGCCAAAATGAGGCCGGTCAGGCAGTTACTGTGAATGGTGTTCGCTATCGTGAGATGATAATGAACTTTTTATGGCCCGAATTGGAAGATATGGATGTGGACGATATGTGGTTTCAACAGGACGGTGCCACTTGATACACAGCTAACGAAACAATGGCTCTTTTGCGCGACAAATTCAATGGCCGTGTTATCTTACGTGGTGGCGATGACAATTGGCCGCCAAGATCACGTGATTTGACACCGTTGGACTTCTTTCTTTGGGGTTATTTAAAAAAAAAAAGGTGAACGTCGATAAGCCAGCAACAATTCAAGAGCTAAAGGATGAGATAATTCGGCATATTAACGGCATAGAACCTCAATTATGCCTCAGCGTCATCGAAAATTTGGACCATCGGATGGAGGTGTGCCGCCGTGGTCGCGGCTAGTATTTGGCCAATATTTTGTACCATACATAATTGAACCATACCAATATTATTAAATTAAAGAAATGACAATAATTTCCTAAATAATGTTTTATTCAAAATCAACATCGGCTCTTAAAATGTTACCACCCATTACAATAGACAAAATTTTATAAAAAAAAACTTTTAAATGCAAGAAGAACAAATTGTGTTTGTGTATGAAATTCAAAAGTATAAATATAAACGATAGTACAACATTTTCTGATAAGGGAAATATCCCAATTAAGTGTTTAAATATCTTATTCCAAAAGAGATGACAAAGAATATTTGCTTAAAAAAAATTTTCAAATGCGTGCCTTTTGTGGAAACACAGAATAAATTTCAGCAATAATTTTTGTAAATGAGTGCGGTTTTGAGAGAATAATATTCTTTTTCTTGCAAGAAACAGACTAGACCAAGGCGAATTTACAACAGGTGGTATATCCGCAACAATAAAAAATGGTAGAAACAACTGAGCTTTTTTGCATTGCATTTTTAAAGTTTAGGGTTCAAAATGTATATCTTTTCTATTAAAACATTGTAAAACCAAAACAAATTGGTTCGAGCTCTCAAAGTCAGTAGGATTTCTGCCATCACCTGTAGTGAATTCGCCTAGGTCCAGACTGTTTCTTCGTGCAAATGGTGCAAAGTGTCGAACAGATTTTAAAGCCTAAACAAAATAAAAATGGCAATGAATGAATCAATACGGGTACTAATCGATAAATTTTTTTCGATACTGAGTAGGCATCTTTATCTTGCGAGCAATACCATATCGAGTTAAAGCATCGATACCCTGCAGGTATCGTTTCATCCCTAGTAAATTACTGATCGATTATCACAAAATTACATTGTGTTGTTTCTAGCCAAACAAAGCTAAACTATTCCAAATTTAACCATAGTTTTAGACGTATTTCAATGAATTTTTTTTAAATTACACTATGTGAAAGTTTTTTGATCAAATATATTTGACACAAATTCCCGCTGAATCCGAATATAAAGTTCAAAAGTAGAACAATATTCGCGATATTCCGAAATGAAAATATCTCCAAAAATATAACACGAATTGTGTTTTCTTTTTTTAATAATAGATAATAAAATTACTTAAATAACAATGGATTGCTAGTGAAGATTGGTCAAGCAATGACAGAGTTCGGGGGACAAAAGTTCAAACTTCATTGAAAATATTATGATTTTTTGCAATTTTGCTCTTTTAAAGTAATTTTTTATACCAAAGGTTTGCGAATGACCGGTGGTTGTTTTAGTAATTTCATTATCTTTAAATAAAAATAAAGCAATAAAAAATCCGTCGAATATTTTCGAAGATACTTTTATTAAAGTAACATCATTTTTTTAAAAACCGCCAATAACGGTTATATAGGAATATCTCGAAAACTGTTTTACTTTTGACCATTCTGACCTCACATTCGGATTCAGCGGACAATTTTACATAAAGATTAGGCGTCAGATTCATTGTCACGATTTGTTGAAAATTTGTGACCTGTTTTATGGACCGATCTTTAAGAATATCGGTGTTGGGATTGCTATTCTCATGAAACTACACTGAAAGAATTTTCTTCACAGATCCAATGGATTTTGACATTAATCCAATAAAAATTACATTAAAATTCAACGTTTCATTGGAATAATGAAGAATGTTACATTAGCCCCCCGTTAATGAAATGTTTCATAAAATCGATAAAAAAAATTTTAAATGACATAAATTCATTAAATAACTGATTAAATTTGGTAATTTTTATGACCATATATATATATATATTTATGTTTATTTATTTCATTCATTGCAATGTGCGTTTTGAGCTGTTTTAAAATTTTTTTTTCCTGTTTCAAATCATCAAGTTATATTAGTTTTATTTCGTTTATATATTTATGTTACATCATGTTCTGTTTTACTTGTATAAGCTTACCTTTTAGTAAATTCTATTTAATTCATTTTCCAGCCCGGGACGACCTTCATCTTGCTTCTTTCCACTTTGCTGGCTTGTACTACTACGTAAATTTTGTGTATTTCAATTAACAATTAAAGAAAAAAGAATGTGAGAATTGTTTGCTCTTGTTTTTCCTTTCTCGTTGTATGTTTTTGAACCTATTACTAACATTTAGCTAAATTCAGTGTTTCGTTATAGTTGTGAATTTTTTCATTGATGTTATGAAACATTGAAATTTAAATTTTTTTCATATATTTTCATGTCTATCGCTTAAAATGGAATTAAAAATACGTTTTTACAGCAGTTATAGGAAGAAAATATTTTTTAGCTATAAGTATTTTGAAGTTAGAGAACTTTATCTTGTTTTCATTGATTTAGTGACATTTTTAACAGAAAATATGAAGCAACACTTTTTCATTAACTGAAAAATATTTGAATACATTCATTAATGGTTCATTTTAATCTTAAAAAACCTATTGAAATAATATATAACAATTAGTTGAAATATTAAGTTATCATTAATTTAATGAAAAATTTTTCCAAATTACGAAACTCAATTTCGTAGTGGTAATGAAATTGCTTCATTATTTTTGTAAAATTTCATTCCCGTGATAAAATTTTTCATTGGATTAAAAAAAAACATTTAATGAAATTGATTCATTAGATTTATGAAGCATAATTCTTTCAGTGTATGAAGAAACTTTAGGCGTACTAAAGTACTTTCCGTGAGTTAGCTTTATATGGGCCTATGGTAAATTATGGACCAATTTTCACGAAATTTCGCAGTGTAATTTCCAGTCTTATAAAACTATACCAGACTTAATTTTACTATAACTGCGTTATTCGCTACGATTTAAGATGTACTATAGTGTTTTTCAAGAGTGGACTTTGTATGGTCCCTATGGTTAATAAAACACCGATCGCCACGAAATAATTTACTATGATTTCAAGTTATACGAAACGAGCTTGTGCAAAATTAAAAATAATCGATGGATTTCGACAAATATTAGTGTTAGTTTTGTAACAAGAATATAAATTTTCTAGTGTAGTTGTTTCACATTTGGATTCACTTTTCCCACTGAACTGATTGTGCCAGAACCAGAAATAATTTGACACCAAATATTATTGCTCTGTTCTTTTGAGTCATTCGAAAGTGAGTGTGATTTCAACAGACGGAGAAACAGACGGACATGGCTAGATCGACTTAGAATTACTCAAGGACACAGCAGAAAATATGTATTTTCTTAATGGGGCCTTGGATGAATATTAAAAAAGTTTGGCACGGAATAACAAATTAAGTATAACCCCTAGTTGTGGAGGGTATTTAAAAGGCAGCTATGGCACACCGATTGCTTACCAAACCTTTTAAGTTCAAAATTTGATTTGAAGTTAAGCAGTAGTGTTTTTACACGAATGACAAAAACAGCCCAAATCAACCCAAAAATTCGATGATGACTAATTGGATGTATTACTTAATGAAACTTAAGAAGAACTTATTGAAAGACATTGTTAGGCTCTATATTTGGTGGGACAAGAATGCTCTTAAATATTATAAGCTGCCAAAATAAGGCAGGATCATCACTGGAGACCTGCGGCGAGGATAATTGATTGATTTGAAGCATCATTTGTAGAAAAACATCCGAAATATATAACTGGATATGAAGCTGTAATTTTCAGTCATGACAACGTTCGGCCACGTTCTGCCAGTCGTCATCGAATACTTTTTCGATTCGAAAGCAATATTATTTCTAGTTCTTTCTGTCGATACTGATTCAGTATCGACCGAAAGAATTATAAATAAAATTTCTTTCGAATCAAATAAGTATCCCATCACGACTGCTAGAGTTCCCCCCTGTTAAAGAATGTTTAGAAAATAGTAAACAAATAGATTTAGTCCAGTGTAACACATAATAATATTGGTTATACATTCATCACTAAGAATACGGATTAACTCACGAGTCACTTTCTAAATCGATCTAACGACGACCGTCCGTCCGCCTTTCTAGCTAGCTGCCCAATAAAACCTTATGCGCAAAATGCAGGTCGCACATTTAGAGATAATTTGTTGAGATTTGGTATGTTCATTTAAATTGACACCAGAATAAGGCCTACTAAAAATGATGAGAATTGGTTTAAAATTTAATATAGCCCCCACCAAATTTTTTCCCTCAATAGAGTTCTCATAAACCATCTTGTTATGTTGGTATCTTATTAGATCTAGTTGGAAAAAGGTCTATGTTCGACCATCGCTTTAAATGCCGAAACTTCATATACATGTTGGTATTGCTCTAAAATTTTGCGACAGTAACTTCTATATGTCATGCCCAATGTTTTGTGCATGTAGGTCCCGCGTTAATTATAGGTTCAATATAAACCCCATTCCTAAAATCACTTTAGGTCGAAAAAAATCTGATAAATGTAGATATAAATATTTAGATATTATTCAGTATATAAAATCTTATATGACTCTAAGCCTCATGAAAAAATTTGGTTTTGTCGGTTTCATGATTGCCCGGGGTCCGAAAGAGGGTACTTTCTCAAAAATTATTCTGTAAATCCTGTGGGTTAGAGTATAAAAAGTCCGGCTTGAACGACCAAAAAAGTACAGAGGCCATTAGAAATCATTGGAAATTCTCATTTGAACTGTATTGTAATCGATATCGAAAGCCGTAATTATGCTCCACTGTTTCGCCCATAACTAAAAAATAAATTGCATTCAATTGTTTTTAAAAATAAATCTACACAATTCACTATGCTGCATGCAATTTATCACAACGTACTGAATTTTAATTAATGATTTGTTATAGAAAATATTATATATATTATTTAATTTATTTGATTTTTAAATTTGATCTTAAAAAGTTTTAAAAGTTGACAATTGTTTCATCTTCTCGAAAAAACAAAGTTTTTCTAACAAAAGTATCGATTTAAATACACACACACACACATATTTTGTATTCAAAGACAATGAGAAAGTATTTTAAGTTCTTAACTTGAGATGGTTTTTAGATAAAGAACATACAGCAAAAGATCATTTTAATTCTCACATAATTCGCAAAATAATTTATTCAAACAAAATATTTTTCAAAATGTGCTGATCACCAGCAAAAAGAAGTAAGCAATAAAAAAATAAAAAAAAACAAGTTAGAGTAATATATTCGGCTGTACCGAATATTTGATACCCTCCATCGACAGTTAGACTATTTCAGGCGTGGGCCCTATTTAATTACAGACGCATTATTTGTTACGGTTTGAGGCGTACTTAACTGATTTCCGAGTGTAAGCTTTATATGGGGCTATGGTAAACTATATCTCCACTAAATTTATTTACGGTCTTAGGCTCACTAGACTCTTTTCCGAGAGCTGGCTTTATATGGGGCTATGGTAAGTTATGAACCGTTCTTAACGACATTTAACAGTGTAATTTTAAGTCCTTTAAAACTGTTTCGTACCAAATTGTATTGCAGTAGCGTTCTCATTTTACGGGCTTACTAGACTCTGTTCCGAGAGTAGGCTTTATATGGGGCCTAAAGTAAATTAAGGACTAATCTTCACGAAATTTAACAGTGTGATTTCAAATTCGTTTTTTGTGCAAAATCTTATATCATTGCGTGCAATATTCCACTATTCTATATGGGCATTTCCTGGGGTCACGAACGTACGTTCGTGCGCTTTTGATGTACAAATAATAGAGAAAACAAAACTTTTCCTTTCTTTCTTGGTTTTTGTTTTATTGGCTTATGTACCGGTCGCGAACGTACGATTTTTCCATATGTTTTTTTTATTATTATCACCATGCCTTTTCCCATAAATATCTTAAAATTTCCTTAACAAAAATACTTAATACTCCTTTTACAATTGATTGTAATGGAGAGATTATGAAGAAAAGTGTAAACATAACATATTTTTTGCATGTAAAATAAGTGTCTAAACTCGCGTTTAGACAATATACATTTTTGGATTATACCTACCTCTATTTATACCAAATGAATTTTATTGAAATTTAACTTATATTGAATTTGATTTTGAATTAAAGGGAAACTTGTATTAAGCAACAGTAAAATTAGTAAGAAAAATATGAAGTTAAAACTCATTAATAATAGTAAAAAAAAGAAAAAGCCTAGCCTGTCACGTTAAATAAAAGTAAATGAATTACAACTTGAAACAAATCAAATAAATTATGTAAATAATGCATGTAAAATTATATTGTAAATTATCCTAGTATTAAGCCAGCATTGAAGTACAGATGGCGTTAAGAAATAGCCTTGCAATGTAATTAGATTGGTAACGTAATATTTACGGATTAATTCCAAAACTGCTCGGCTTTTATAAGCCGAAGACGTTTTTTAAGAAAAAGAGTTATTGTCGTTAGCTCGATCACTTTTTGCTTAGCAACAGCAGCTACAAGTTGCAATTAAATAAACCTACTTCAACGTAAAGCATTACAACGGCTACAAAACCAATAAAAAAACCCAAATACTCACCCGGTTCATCATTGCATCTAGCTTCGCTGGAAAAAAAAGGAAACCTCGAACCCAAAGGTAACTATCCATCAAGTTTCTAACCTTGTAATCCTACTGGAGAAGAAGTAATTTAATAAACTCTCTTATTTCTTTTCCCTCAACACCTACAATTGTAGTCACTCATATGAGTGATTGCAATTATAGTCTTCCTTTAAGCCACTACTAAAAGTTCAGTACCCTGCAGTTCTGCAAGCCCAAAGAGGATTATTTAACGTTCTATGTATATCCCTTAACACAAAGAACTACAATAAGTATATAAAAATGTCTTTAGAAGTAGCTTAAAAAGAAAAAATTAAATTTTCCAGTTTCCAGCGGAATTTCTTCAAGTAAAATAGCTGAGATATGCTATGAAACCATTCTTTTATAATATATAGACTTTTTTTATAACAATAAACAATAAAAGACGAAGATTATCAACATTTTATTTTTTCATCCTGGTAGACAATTCTGGGGAAATGCCCATATACTTTATGGGGTCTGAGATAATAATAAAAAAGTTTCACACGGAATGACAAAAAAGAAATGGTTTTTAATAGTGACCGACTATATGGGCCTTTATTTTTTTGTTTGTGATTTAATAAATGCAAAATAATGAAAAAAAAAAACTGAGAGTGACGTCAAAACCATTGAAATAAAAAAATACAAGTTTATTTATATGATTTTATTATTAACCCTTATCATGTACTAAAAAATAGAGCGTATCTGGTATTTGTGGGTAAATTTCGCCCAATGTAAAAAGTTAACCATAATTTTGTTAACTCTGTTTATCTTTTTTACATTCAATGCATATGGGTAATTCCAAAGTGTTGAACGTGACAGTCGTACGCATCAAAAATGCAATAACATTTTTAACAACAAATATTTTTACGTTCTTTTAACCTCTAAATTATAGCACTAAAAAAGCACTATTATCTATGCTTAAGTTTATAAGGGGCGCGATTCTAGGTAAAAGAAGTAGCGGTTCGAACGTGAAAAAATAGAAGTAGTTTTTGTGGTCATGTATAAAAAGGCGTAATTCAGCGAAACCTGGCAAATTTTTTTAGTTAGGTTATATGAAAACAAAAATCAATATTGACCCCGAATTTATAATACAATATGAAATATTTTTTAACGAAAAATGACATAAAAAAAATTCAAAAATAGCTTTAACAATAAACTGTAACATGAACCTAAATTTAGGTAATTCTTCATTATGAAAAATCACCTCAAAATTTTTAATGAAAATTAACTCCAAAAAAAAAAATAATATTAAAACAAAAACGAAGAATGTTATATTAAAAATTTGCCAGAAACTTAAAATCCCAAATTTTAAATTCCTAATTTAAAAATCCCAAGTTTAAAAATTCAGAATTTTAAAATCCTGAATTTTAATAATATAACGTTTTTATAATTAATAAGTATACAGTTTTGGTTTTAAAAATCGCACGTAGATAGCGTGATTGGACCTTCGGGCGGGCGCAAGAAATTTTTTCTCTATGATATAAACAACACTAGCTATAATGCTATGTTCATATGGCGATATAAACGAATCAGTTTGCTCTCTGAAACTAGATTGCCAAACATGCTGTTCAGACGATTCATTCTTGTTTCATTTTGATATTTTTTTGTGTTGTTAGTGTGATTTTATTTAAAATAGATAAAAAAGTAAGCAGAAATTTAAAATATATTATTTATACGTTAATAAATATGTACATATGATAATTTTGCTGATAAATCAAAAGGGCAGCTTTCTTAAATTGTGGTTTTCTGCATAAAAGTGCAGCTAAAGTAAAGTGTTTAGAAAAGGAATAAAAACGTTTTTATTAATAAATTGATAATAACAATGACGTTCAATAAACCTGTAGTCATTTGTTAATTATTTTTATAATGAACGATATAGCCAAATTGGTAACAACAAAGAATAGTCGCAGTAGTACAACGTTAAGAATAGCGCTGCAAGCTGTCAAAAGTTAAAAACGGCAGTTTCAAAGTCGTGCCAACAGAATACGTGGTTGTAGTAGTCGTCGCAGTTGAAGCGCAAAATTCGAAAGTTTGAACTTTGTTGCGCTACAGAGCATTCGTCAGCTTCAGATACTACTACAACTAAATACTTTATTCTGTTTCATGCTTAGGATTTGCTATTCCTTTCATACAATCGTGGTAAAGTGGCTGTAACCTCATACCATATGCATGAATGTAGGTACATGCAATGAATTGCTTGCGGTTTTTGTTTTTATAAACAGCTTAAGTTGGATATTTATGTGTAAAAGTGGCCACCATATTTTTTATTTTGTTTGATGTTTTATACGAAAATATTTTAAAGCTGCCCAAAAATATGAAAATGTGGAAATAAACAAAATGCAAGTAAGCAAGAATTATGAAGAAAAATAACAGAAAATATGTACTTTGGTTAGTTAAGTCAAAATGCAGCTAGCTTGAACTTTTTGGATGAAAATAATTTTAAATTGCCAAAAATTTTGAGCAAAATTATTAATTTTGTGCAGTTAAGTCAAAAGTGCACTTAAACAAAAGGCAGTTCAGTCAAGTTAAGTTTTTTATAATTATCACTTTATTTTATTTAAAATCAACGCTTATTTTTTTTTTTTTTTTTTTTTTTTTTTTGTAGAGCTAGTTCAGATAAACTAGCGATAATTGTTATAAAAATTGGAGATTATAGCACATTTTCCCTGTTTCGCAGCATATTTCAAAACGAAACGACCTGTTTCGCCCTCAAAATTTTGTATGTAAAAACATGTTGTTTCACTCATCTTTGGGACGCGAAACAGGCATGGGAGATCGAAACATGAATATTGTGTTCGTGTGAACTTCACTACATAAATTGAAAAAAGTTGTTTAAGTAAAAAAAAAAAAAAAAAAATTTTACTTGACTACATTGTTTTGGTTCTAAAAAATCTTTTTAAATTGTCTTTCAAGAGACTAGAATTGAGCAATTAAAAGTTAATTTTGTTTCAAGCCCTTGAAAAATATGTTCGGCTGCTGGCACAGAACATGAAGACAGATCTATAGTTTAAGTCGAACATTAGAACAAATTGTCTGGTGGTATGATTTAAAGCAATGTATGAAATTGAAATGTATGAAGTATCCAGTCATAACGATAAGATTGCAGACATCGAAAATAAACATTTTATACTGTATTTAAGTGTTCTGTACGGTAGCAAAATGAAAAACACAAACGCTAATATTGTTTGTGCACTAAATACCTTAAACAATGTTTCTCTTTTTGTGATCTTCGTACACAATATAATACTAAGAAACCAAAAACTTCCTTGTGTTCAATTAAGAACATTAGTGTTCGTTCGTTTCGCTCGTGCTCAACGCCCTTTTGGCTGGTAAAGACAACAAAACATTTCTTACAAAAACAAAACATGTAGACAATACACACACAGGCTATTGGTGCTGTGGTCGTGCAAATTTCCCAGCAACAACAACAATACTAGTTAGAAGCATTGCTAAAAATTTTTTGTTTGGTCATTCCTGTATCAATGTGAAAAAAAAACACTCCAGAACAGGGGTCTGATTCTGGCAGTCGTGATCAAGTAATTTCTCGATTCGAAAGCAATTTAAAATCTAATTATTTCAGTCAATACTGAACGAATTGGAATTATTTTTTCAGTGTTGTAAAGCATTAATTTGAGTTTCACCATACTGAAATTACTCGATCACGACTGCCAGAATTAGGCCCCAGTGTTCGAAAATAAACAGTACATTATTTAGCGTTCGGCACACACACCCAAGAAAGATATATATTTTTTTAGTGATTGTGTAGACGAACACAACCCTTAATACCGTTCGTAACTATTTTTAAGAAAGAGCCGAACATTATATATTGTTCTGTTCTTCGTTAAGAAACAAAACAATTATAGTCATACTGTAGACAAACATTATATATTAAGAGAAATAAACAAACAAACAAAATTTTGCAGCGACCGCAGCAAGAACAGCTTGTGTGTGTATTGTGTACATGTTTTGTTTGTGTAAAACAATTTTGCTGGCTTTTTGTTTTTTTTTTTTGTGTTTGGTTTTTTTCCAGCCAAAAGGGACGAACATTAATGAGCCGAACCGAACACAATTAAGTTTGTGGATTTAAAAAAACCAAACGGAATTAAATGTTCTTTTGTTGAGTTTGATAAAAACAGTCTTATTTTTGTGTTCGAAAGATGACTAATAGGGAAACGTTATTTTTTTAATGGTTTTCTACACAAACACTATTCGCGTTTGTGTTTTTCACAAATCTTCCAAACCGAACACTCCATAATGTTTGTTACTTTCGTGAAATTAGTTACGTACGGTATTAAGAGTTGTGTACTTATACATAAACAATAAAAAACATATATCATTTCTGTATGCTTAATAATGGTCGGGGTTTTTTTCGAACACCGTATGATTGATTAAATGATACATACATAATTGGGAACAGTTCCATATTTTCTGGATCAATTAAAACAATATTTTTAGATGTTTTATATGTTTGTAAGGACCCCGGTTCACATAACCAAAAAACAACATCACACATCCATCGAAACATTAAGTGTCATATACCCCAAAGTAGCGCGCATTTTAAAAAAAGTTATTGTACTTTATCTTTAAGAAATTAATAAATAAAAGCAAATAATCTCAAATACAATGCAACTCAAGAAAGTAAAGCACAATCGCAATTAGCGTTATTAAGTAGTAAATGAATGTTATATATACAAAAACAAGACAAACATTTTGCAATATTTCCGATAAAGTCATCATTCAGTGCACAAAAGTTTAAGCTCATAAAATATGGTAAGTTCTCTAATCAAGTTAAACGTTTGCGCAAATAGTCTCTAAATTAAATTTCATTTAAGAATAAAAAAATTCCAGTGGCAATTTTACTACTATTCGGATGTTACTGCACAAAAGCCGATCTCAAGGAGTTACAACTAAACTCACGGGAATATCTACCTCCTTTAGAAAACAAACTAAGCAACGGCTACTTACCACCACCAACTGAACAGAAAGACAAGAAGCCAGATATTAAGGAGCAACCGAGAAATTCAAAGACTAATTTAGAATATCAATACAATCAACCTAAAGTTATAGACGATCCTTTGCCCATGCAAGTGGATTATATACAACCTTTAGGTATTGATTTTGCTAGTGGCAAATACGAACCAATCTTCAAGGGAGCTTTAATATTTGGTTTGTTTTTTAATGAAAATGAGGCACAAACATTAAGAGATGAACTTTTAGCGCCTACTAACAATGTTGCAAATGTATATGGAAAGAAAACTAGAAGCCAATCAGACAAAATTTTAAGTCCCGCCGAATCTACAAACAACAAAAACCCCGATGACATTTATATCGTACCGATAAGTTTTTATGATATGATGAAAAGATATATTTTGTTTAATTATTATGATGACACTGAGTTAAGCGGCTCGGCACCGGTGGTCATTTTTAAACCTGGAGACGATATTAGTTTCTCCGAAGATACTACAGTTATCGATAACTACGAGCATATGTTTTCAGCGGAAGAATTGCAGAGAAATAGTAAAAACGCTGGATTGAAGTTAACGACAACAACCACAACAACTCCTTTAGAACCTGAGATCAACGCAAATAAAGCACATTCAGCAGAAGGTGCAAAGCACTTAACATTTCACGCAGAAAGTGAAAGTAACAACACGGAAGGACATGGATATATTTATGATAAACCCAAAATACCGTTTACGTTTTAATTTGTCTGAATCTTCCAAACTTCACGTTATGTTAATAATACTGTTTAATCAACTTAATATTAAGTGTAGTTGTGTTCGAAGACGAAAAAGGAAAAAAAAACATAATAAACAGAAATACTTATTTAATTTAATGTCAATTAGAGAAAGTTTTTAAAACTGGATGAATGCAGTTATTTACAGTGGAACAAATTTTTGCAAAACATTACCAGAATTCCATAAAGTTCTAATAATTGTGTAGAAAGAATTTCTAATTAACAATGGCTTACGATATTCGTAATCGTAATCGTAATCACTATTATTTTAGATTATCGTTAAAAGATAAAAAAAAATAAAAAATAATTAAACTAAAAAATGGATAATCATTCACAAAAAATTCCGATTTACCAAGTGGAATAACATTTGCTTTTAAGATTGATGTCAATGCCGGTGAGTATAAAACGGCAAACTCCTATGAGGAGATTGTGTGGTTACAATTGAAACATGTCAGGGCCACCTGTCCGTGTAAACCTGGGCTCGATTCCCAGGTAAGAAAAGAGTGAAAAATTATCAATAAATTTAAATTAATTTCATGTTGTAAAATTCCTTTCTTCAAAAAAATTATTTAATGAAAATGAAATTTGATGAGCTTTAGCCTGATTAAAAATATTAAAATTTAGATTGAAACCCATTAACAGCTGAAGAAAAAACCCACATACTAATTATAATTAAACTTTTTTAATCTTCTTCGATTCCTTACTTTAAAATATTTTAAATACATAGTTCAATTATGCAGAATTGGTTTTTAGTAATAGCAATTTATCGATAACATTGTTTCTAATCTATGTATGTAGTTATATAAAGTGATGCATGTCTTCGGTAGTGTAAAGTAAAAATGTGGGGATGAAGCCATGCTAAATAGTTTGAGGAAAAGAAAAAAAAATTTTAATTAAATTTAGAAAAATAATGAAAAACATTTATTTTCACCTAGAAACGATCTACTGTTACCTTTTTCTTATGAAGTGTTTTGAATTTGTCGCTTTTATACCCTTCAGCACAGGAGGAAAAGGGTATATATTAGTTTGACATTCCGTTTGTAATTTCTATAATATTGATTTTAGACCCTATAAAGTATATATATTCTGGGTCCTTATGAGGAGCGAAGTTGATTTAACGATGTCCGTCTGTCCGTTGAAATAGATTTTCCGAAGACCCCATATATGGTAGGGGCCAGGTTATTATACATTTATGTCACATATGGTCCGGAATTGTTTGCTATTGAAATTCAGCAAGATCGGTCCACAAATGGCTGAGATATGAGTAAAAAACCACGACTGCCTCAAATTTTTTCCTTTAAAGGTCCAATTAGACGTGACATTACCGTACCAACACTGTATTACCAAAAAGACATAGAGAAACCATACAAACCAATTCAATTTTGGTTTCTACGGTCATACAGTGGCTATGGTAATACAGTGTTGATAATGTGGCTTTTGTTGTTGTTTTTTTTATACCCTTCACTACAAGTGGTGGATATTATTTGTAATGTGTTTAATTTTACACATACACATTAATGCATGTATATGATATGCCGCTCAAATAAAGAAACAAACTCATAGACTCAATATATTTTAATTTAACGCTTCTTCAGTAAAAGCATTCGTAGCCGAGTTGTTAAGTTCTCTCCTGAGACTGATGATATTGCCAGTTCGAATCCCAAAAATAACTTTTTTTTTCATATTTTTTATTTAATTTTTTTATGTTCTAAAAAACGAATTTAAGATTATAAAACGAATTTTAAACATCAACTTTGGCAGAAGAGGAAACAGGCTTATTTACATATATAAATTTTTTGTTTTTTTATATTCTTCGGCATGGCGAAATGAAAAGTTGGCGTGGCTCAATTAATATTTATTTATACCTATCTAAAGAATTTTATTTATGTATATAACTTTTTGTTCTTATCTCATCATGGTGAAGGGTATATAAGATTCGGCATAGCCGAATATAGCACTCTTACTGGTTATTTTTAATACTAAACTAAAATTTTTGCAAATTTTTTATAAAATTTGTGAGTTTTTTTTACAGTCTACAGTGACAACAGAGAGATTACGAAAAGATTTATTGCAAAGTTTTCAGAAAACAAGTTAAATTTCTATTAATAACTTAATGCCCTATAGATTTTGGATTTATTTATTTACTGATAGAAAGCAGAAAAGGCAGTAAAATTTTACGATCATTTGTATATTTTGTACCAAATTTTAAATATTCTAGCCATTTTTTCGATAAAAGAAAAACAAGAGACCCTACAGCGAATGCCGTGCGAATTTAATTCATAAATTCCAAAACACATTTAGATTTTAAGGAAAACTTAAAAAGTACAGTAGACGCTCGCAAATTAGAACCGCTTTGTTTTTGAGGCAATTCTAATTTCTGAATTATTCTAATTTCTGGACGTTTTTATTTCGAATAAAAAATAAAAATTAGTTAAATTTTTTTTAATTCAATGTTATTTGATAAAAACAAGAAAACAAAACGTAATTCACTCCAATACATTAAATGTATTTTTTAAAATTAAAAATACCGTGTCGTTTCTTATATTTGGAAAACTATCCATTGCTTCGACGGAATGCATTTTCATCTTTATAGGGATATTCCTCTCTAAATATTTTTTTAGCTTTCTCTTTAAACCACTCATACAGACGACTTACCATATTTGGTATTCAGCGCTGTGCAAAGATTTATTGCTTGCTTCCTGATATGTGTTGAAAACAGCATTTAATATTGCTGTTCTATGTGATTTGATATAGCTGATTGAAGATGTCGTAACATTAATATTCCCTTCAAACCCTTTATCAACCTTTTCTAATATTTTGACCTTCGTTTCCTATGATAAAGTGTTTTTTTTACGTTTATTTGACATTTCGAATGATACACTTTCACTTTTTAATAGAGACTTCCAAAATATGTACACCTTTTTCGAATTTCACAAATAAACTAGCTACAAATATATATAAATGCGACAAAAAAACAACAAATATGGAAACACATCTAAAATTTGGTAATTCCCCTTTTTAGTTTTACATGTTCAAACAGAATAAAAATAAATTGCGGATTTCTTGTGTTCAAATACCAAAAAAAAACGCTCTGAAATTAGAACTATAAATTCTAATTTTAAAGCGTTTAATGTATTGCAAGCACTGATTCTAATTTCTGGACGTTCGAATTACTGAAAGCTCTAATTTGTGAGCGTCTACTGTACTATTATTGATACAGCAAAAGTGCAATGTGCTACGTTATATTTTGGTAAAATCCCAAAAAGTTCTGAAAAATTTTATATTCTTTACGACAAGTGGACAGAATATATCGAGCTCTTTTTGCAATTATATCGTAAGCGACATCATTAAAACTATCGTAAACAAGATCAATTAAACCTCAGCATGATCTTGAAAACTATCGAATGAGCCATTTTAATTTAAGATATATATAAATGCTTAATTTCATACCAAATAAAGCGCTGCCCTACTTAAGAAAAAATAAATAAAAACCCTCTCGTGTAAAATTTATCTTTTGTCGCTTACTATATAATCGCAAATAGGGCTCGATATGTAAGTATATCACCCCTATCATGAATACTCTTTCCCTTTTCCCTTAATTTGCAATCATAAAGACATTCCCCGTGAATAATTTAATGCCAACATTAAATTTCCCTTATCGTGAATGATTTTTTCACTTGTCCCTTGAATTTATTTGCTTTGTTTTTGGAGGGGAACAGAACAAAAAATGTAAGTAGTTTTTATTACAGTATTCCACGGATAATTACCTCGACAAAAATGCTAATATTTTTGGGTAATTATGCGGGGTAAGCATTTAAACGAATACGCTTAACTACCTCGTTGAGGTAATTATAAGAATACGTTTAACTACCTCATTGAGGTAATTAAGCGAATACGTTTAAAAACCACAGTGAGGTAATAAAACGCATTTTTTTACAAGATACATTAACTTTGATGTATGAAAAAAAGTTGACAGGAATTTTTACATGTATCACCTAAATCTAAAGAGATAGCAATAAAAAGCAATGGGATTTTTTGTCTCAAATTTTATCTGTAATGCTTTTTGAGATATTTTGTTATATCCTACTAACAAAAGCGTACTCATACATATTTACAAACTTATGATCAAACGTAAATACGCAATTGCATGGTTTTTCTTGTGCGATCAATGAAGACAGAAACAATATATTTATCCGTTTAGAGCTTGTTATGAATTTTGGTATCGATCTGTTTGTGAATAATTTGCATATTTTAGCTATTGCTGCATTTTTATTGCACACATATATCACGTTTTTGAAGCATATTTTTATACATGGTCAGCAAATAAAAAAAATTCCTTAAAATTCTGGTTAACAGATGAATTTTCTGTTGCTTCAATTTTGCCATCTACATTTAATTTTCACTCTACAATTGTAATCCAAAGAAAGTTTTTGTGAAAATAAATGTTTTTCAAACTATTAAATGAAAAAACTAAGAAAAAAGGCATTATATAAATTTTTGCTGATACATAGAAATTTATACGCATCATATAAAGGGTGGTTAAATTGTAAGGGCCGATGTTGAATGTGAACCACACCCGATGTTGAATGTGAACCACACCTAAACGCCAAGTTTTTTTCCGAATTTTATTTGACATTTCTCTATTTCAGACTTACTCAATTTGAACCATGGAGATACACAATCCAACAACGTGTTAAAGTTATCCAGACTTATTATGAAAATGGATGATAAATTTCGAAGAAAATCATCTTCAGTGATGAGGCACATTTTCACCTCAGTGGATTTGTCGACAAGCAGAATTTCCGCATTTGGGCGAATAATAATCCAAGAGTGATTGTCGAAAAACCAATGCACCCACAAAGAGTGACTGTTTGGTGCGGTTTATGGACTGGCGGCATCATCGGGCCGTATTTTTTCCAAAATGAGGCCGGTCAGGCAGTTACTGTGAATGGTGTTCGCTATCGTGAGATGATAACGAACTTTTTATGGCCCGAATTGGAAGATATGGATGTGGACGATGGCTCTTTTACGCAACAAATTCAATGGCCGTGTTATCTCACGTAATGGCGATGTCAATTGGCCGCCAAGATCATGTGATTTGACACCGTTGGACTTTTTTCTTTGGGGTTATTTGAAAGAAAAGGTGTACGTCGATAAGCCAGCAACAATTCAAGAGCTAAAGGATGAGATAATTCGGCACATTAACGGCATAGAACCTCCATTATGCCTCAGGGTCATCGAAAATTTTGACCATCGGATGGAGGTGTGCTGCCGTGGTCGCGGCGCCCATTTGGCCGATATTTTGTTCCATACATAATTGAGTAATACCAATATATCATAATAAAATAAAATTACAATAATTTCCTAAATAGTTTGTGTTTTATTCAAAATCAACATCGGCCCTTGAAATTTAACCACCCTTTATGTAGTAAACCGATCGAATCAGAAACACTTTTTTAAGTGATATTTTCGTGTCCGTCCGCCCATCTGGCTGGTCGTCTGTCCATGTAAACCTTGTGTGGAAAGTAAAAGTAGCAGTTATTAGATAATGTGATGAAATTTGGTAAATACGTTTCAATTGTCATAAGAACGAAACCTATGTAAATTGTGAGAATCGGTCTAAAATATCACATAGTCCCCATGCAAACTTCTTTCTTTTCGTCCATAAACCATTTAATCATGTTCGTATTAAGATTAAATTTGGCCCAAAATATCCTACAGCAAATTAAATATGGTTTAGATTTAAACAACCAGCTTTCATTTAAATTTCAATCTCTAAAATATTCAATTGTGGAATATTTTGCTTTCAAATAAGCCATATTTTGTTACTTTTGTGTTGTTGTCAAATAGTACTGAGGCAATTAAACGAGTGAAATTAAGGTGTAATTTTGTTTTGGAATTTTTTTTTAAGGCAATTACCGGAATTGGGTAATTAAGCGTAAGGCAATTAAACGTGGATTTTTGTTTGAAAAATGGAAGAAAAAAAACGGGGACTTAAAACTCAGGGTAAAAAAACGAGAAAGGTATTTAAGCGTGGGGTAATTAACCGGGTTATACTGTATAACTTGAAAATTAAAGTTTGCAAATTTGATTTGAAGGGCAAGGTCTGTTAATAAGGCCCAAACTGATATTTTGCTCAACAAAATGCAAAGCAGCAGATTCAAAGACGTGGTGGCAGAATTTTTGAAATGCATAACAGAAGACCTGAATAGTGCTGGCCCTCCCATCAAAAACGTCATTGAATGGAAGAAGGTAGTATTTTGCCATTAATCAAAAAAACAAGATTGCGCACTCAGCCGTACAAAAAAATTTCTACTGCGAATCGACGTCATCATAGACTAAATATGAGCGTTTGTTGTAAAAAATTTAAGACACACACACAAATGCACATACACAAAGTCTATTTCTTCGTCACACACAACAAATAACGGACCTGCGCAATGCGCAATCTTGTTTCTTTGATTCATGGTTTTTTGCTTTGTATACCAATTGTATATTTATTACGTTTGTTTTTATGTATTGCATTTTAATTATGGACAGATCAAAGCGGTATGTTTGCTCAAAAGCTGCAGTGAACATGAAAAATATAAAAGCGACAGGAGGTGGTCCAAATCAAAGCAAATGCCTTTCCGCAAGTGAGCAGCTTATAAACGAAGTGGCAGGAATGAAGGAGTCCGTAGAGGGTCTGGATAACTCCTTAATTTTTGGTTTGCCAGAGTGTTCTCACGCTAGTGAAAAGCAAAATGATATACAGGCACAGAAAATAGTTGTTTACGATGAATAAATTATGGTGAGTAGTAACGTAATCGGTTTCCCGGAACAGATGACACCACCTAGACAACATTTGATTCTACAGAAAAAACACCACATTTCTTAAAACGAAAAAAAAACCTGAGCCGCATGAAAAATTAAGTACTGCGGGTCTAATTGCCAAAGAGGTGAAGACACAAGAGAACATGTACTCGAAAATTGCTGAAATGGAGACAATTATGCAAAGAGTGTACCGTTCTTTAGAAAAGAGCCATGATTTAAAATCCAAAGAATTAAAAATGTTGGAGCGACATCATATAGTTTGTGAAGAGTGTCGATTTAAAGAAGTAGAAAGTAAGATAGAGAAGAACAAAAAACTATTGGAAATTGAGGAAATCAAACTTCAGATCTTAAAAGATAACGCTCGCAAGTAAATAGTTTGCTGGTATTAAACCGAATGTTATTCTTAAGATACCTACAAAGTACCTATACATATAAAAACGAAGAATGATTTAATTTGTGATATTAGATATATGGATTTAGATACATAGATATTTTTAATAAAAAAAAATTTATTTTATTATAATTTTTCATTTATTTTTTTTCTATGAATTGTTTTTTTTTTTTTATTATATGTAAGTGCCGTTTCACAAACGTCAAGTTGACTCGCCAAGTTTTGAGCTTTTAGGAGCGAAGGGAAAAGAGAATGCCAATTCTTTGCCCCTCTCTCCTAAAAACTTAAAATTTGACGTGTGTATATTAATAAAAAACCTTAAGCAGGCACTAAGCTTTAAAATTTGAGGTATTCCGAATAACTTCTTTGTGGAAGGCAAAAATTTATTCAGTATAGCCAGAACATATAAAAACGCAGGCTTATTTAACCTGTAATGTTGGATAAATCTACAGAGATACAGAAAATTAATTGAATCTGGCCACTTACAATGTGACTGGTAACTACAGGGGGTCAGATGCGTCCCGTCGACGAGAAATTCGCTGGTGCTCGCTTTCCTCCTCTTGCAATAATAATGCTGCTCCAATGAACACTTTTGTTTTTAATCTTTTATTATATAAGGTTTCCAAAATATGTGTATTTAAATTATTTTAACACATAAAATTTAAATATGGCGAACAAACTTTCACTCCTGTATTTTTTAAACTTTCTTAAGGATATTTTTTAACACAAATTTCTTTGGTTTTTTATGTTGTTTTCAGCTTCTTTTCTTTTTACATTCACTGAGAATTGATAGCGGGAATAATTCTTCACGATAGATTCACGGTACCATTTTTCCCTTCGAGTGGAATAAAAATTTAACGTGCACAATAATTCCACTTGCTGTTCACGATAGGTGTGTATTATTATAAGTTCTTCATTCTGTTTGTAATTCTTAGACTCTATGAAGTATGCGTAAATGCGATTTTATGTCTTGGTATAAAAAATAGAATTTTTTCAGTAAAAGAAAAATTAAATTTTGTTAAGTAATAAAAGATTTATAGATCTTGGACTACTTATTTACGAAATAAATGAGATTTTATGATTCCATATAAATAAATCGATTATTTTCATAAAAAAATAGATTTTTTCATATAAAAAATCGAATTGTGATGATTACTAAAAGTTATCACAGATTTTCTTTTTTTTTAATATTTTTTTGTTTTTTTTTTTATGAAAATTATTTTATTATAATTTCTTCGACCTTTTTTTAAATATTATTCTTCTTTATTAATTTGAGCTTAAGGTCACTTTTATTTCAAATAGTTCGTTTATTTATCGATATTTCGATTTCCTTTGGAAATCTTCTTCAGGATATTATATTTTTAAAAAATTAACAAAAAATTTGTGTTTGACAATTAATTAAAATTAAAATTTTTTATGAAAACATAAAATCGCGTTTAAATTGTAAACCGGTGGTTCTATAGCGAAAAGAATGAAAATCTGTGATTGAATATTAAGTTGTAAGAGTTGATTAATTACACTCCTAGCTCATATGGTGTGAGCGCTATTATGCCAAAGCCATTATATTGAAAAGAAAAAACTATTTATTTGTCAATGGGAACATGTTACTTATAAACCGATTTTCTTATTTTTTCACTACTAGCATTCCACAAGTTGATTATAATCTGACTTAAAAACGTAAAGGTTTAAGGGTTAAAAATAGAGATTAATGAGAAAAAATAGAGCCAGTCGTATTTTTTTGCTCATATCTCAGCTATTTGTGAACTGATCTGGTTGAATTTCAATAGCATACTATTCCGGACTGCATGTGATAAAAATATATCACAACCTATCTATCACTTAACCCTGCTGTTAGGTTAAGAAAAACTTACGAATCTTAGGTATATGACCATTTTGGTACATATTGGTTTTTTTAATAAGTGCACAAATTTTGTCTTACTTTTTTTAAAAGTCTTCAAACAAATAAAGTTAATTTTCATATCTTCTAGCATGGTGAAATAAACAGGTGGCAGCACTACGCCAGATGACGATTTTTTGCTCTTGCATTGTTTGTCTAGGTTTATGTCAAAGTTTTATTTATGTTTACAAAAAGTCCACGTGTTGTGCTGTGATTATTGTATTTTATTTAAGTTTTTGATAATTTTAAATTAAAAAAATAAATAAGATATTGATCATAATTAAATAAAAATTGGCTAAAAATTAATTTATTTCATCACGTTCAGTGGCACGCTGTGATTTTTCTTAAATGTATTTTTTGACGTAAACGGTGATGTAATTTCCATTTTTGTTGTAATGTTGTATTTGTTGCCGTAACGATGCCACCTGCTTATTCCACCATGATTTTCTAGTCTTACATTAGTTTATATTCAGTGTTTGAGTGATTTCTTTGCTGATATAATGAAAAATCTACGATTAAACTGCAGTGATATTGTTTACATCCTAAATAAAAGCTACTCTGATATTTCAACTTGTAACAGCGTGGACAAGGATATTGAATATGAAATCACGGAAGAAATGCTTCTTATTTAGAAATTGAAGAGAATGCTGCAGCTATCGGTAACGTAGAAGAATTGAATGTCGCAAAATGGAATGCTATAAAATTCGTCTCCATTGCACAGTGGTATATGAACTTCAGCAGAAAATACCATATCCACACAATCGGGGCCTACACGATTTGGCGTTTCGAGATGCCATGATATATTGCGCTCGTTTTTATTATTTTTTCTAATCATGGAGGAATAAAAACCAGTGTTGCAAGGTAAAATTCGACAAGAAATGGAAAATTCTAGAAACTTACACTGAATTGAATGCATACATTTCTGTCATAATTCTTGCAGGAGTTTACTGCGAATAAAAAAAGAAAATCTACAGGATTTATTATCATATAGCAACAAATTTAAATTCAAGTTATAACGGAAGATAATTTGCTTATCATATACTGAGAAAATTTGATTTTTTTCATATCAATAAATCTATAAACATGAACGGACCAAAATGGTACTAAACCTAAGATTCGTAATTTTTTATTTTTCTAATTTCCTTTACATCACTCTTAATTAAAAATTTTGCAGAAGTAATAAAATATAAAAACACCACATTAGCTAACGTTGGTTGACATATTTAACCGTTTCGTAGATAAAGCGAAAAGAAAACAAAAAATTACCAAAATGGTCCAAACCCAACAGCAGGGTGAAACACGAAAAGACGGACATTATTAAATAAACTTTGCTATACTATATATACTAAACATGGTCAAGATCAATATTGTAGAAATTCGCAACATATTGACAAACTTATTTTACTCTTTCTTTCTGTGGTGAATGGTTTAAAAATATGATATAAGTTTATATGAAAATTAACTTTATTATGGGTATCATAGCTTAGAACCCTACTGCACCCATCTCAAGGAATATCGATAACAGTTTAATAATATATAAATTTAATTTTATTTAACCTTTATTTATTAAATTGCAATATAATTTATTAAGCTTGAGGTTTTTTTGTTTTATATAAAAAATTAAAAAAAATTCCTAAATAATCACTACCGTTGGCAACTAGAAATACATGGGTAGGCACAGTGTTGCCAGTGGATTTTTGAAAAAATACCTACACATGCTAAAAAAAAAATCTGATTTTTCCCTACACGTTGAAAAATTTTCCCCTACAAAAATCCCTACGCATTATTGTCATTAAAATAGAAGAAAACACATTAGTTATAAAAAATAAATTTTTTTTGAATATGCATATTAAAGCTTTGTTCACAATCAGAGCAACAATTTCGTTTTTTCTTCTATCTTATATCTTTCCCAAGTATTTCATATATTTTCCTTTCATTTTATAAACAAAAATGTAACTAAAGTTTTTTTTTAAAATTGAGTCAACTAGAACTTAATTTGTATGAAATTGTTTCTGACGTTAAAAATAATTTTATTTAGTTTTGAATGAAAATTTTAACATAATATTGTAGAAAATAATAATAAATGCATAATATTGTTGTGGCTAAAATTTGCAAACGGTTTCTTAATGCGAAATGTGTGTGGTTGCAAAAGAAATTGTTGCTTTATTATGAACACTAAGTGAACATGTTTTTGGGATTGTGAACGAAGCTTAAAGCTTTGACATAAAATAAGTACAAAAATTTAAAAAAAAAAAAACATAATACATATTACACTTGTTCAACAATACTGTATTAACTCAAAATTTTCAGTAGAAGCAAAACAATGTTTAATTCAATATGAAAGGCATATAAAAAATTATTTTTACACCAACCGTTTCTTTACCAAAAGTTACACAAAATAGCTCGATATTTTTACAGCGGGTAGAAAGGAATAATATCTGTCAATTTTTTCCAAAAAGTTAAAAACGAAAAATTTTGAGTTAATACAAAATTGTTCAATAGGTACGATATTTATGTACTTTTAAAAATTTAATTTAATGATATCTTAGAAAAAACTTACGTAAATATTACTGTCGCCAATTTTTAAACCACAAACAACTCTGGAAATATATTTTAAAGCGATTTTAGTGAAGAGAAAAAATATGTTCAACCGCTTTGGACAAGATAATATCACTTACAAAACGTTTTTCTGAATTTATTTTATAAAAAATGACGATATGACGAAAAATCCCTACATTTTGGTGATTATAAAAAATATTTGCGATTTGCCCTACGCTTCTATTTTAGTATCAAAAATACCTACATGTAGGGATTTTCCCCTACTTCTGGCAACACTGGGTAGGCCATAAGTCACTGAACATTCGTTACTGATTCGGTAATTTTTCAGAAAATCCAACTGAGCTACCTATCCCCCCGTTTCCACATGCAAGTGCAAGTTCGAAAAACTCAATACACTCACACTTTTTCACTAACATTCACACAATTTTTGTACTTTCAGCCAATCGGCTGTTACCTCGATTTTTCGTTGATACTACTTAGTAATTACTTGCATGGGGAAACGTAGGGTAAATAAGAGCGGCAAGCGTTTTTTTAAACATGACAATTCTATTTTCAATAGAACCAACCAGTGATGCCAGGAGAAGTTTCAAAAAATAACCTACGTGTCCAACAAAAAATTCTTTTTTTTTTCCCTACAACCAAAAAAAGATTTCCCTACGTTAATAATGTATTGTTTTTACCAACAGGCAAACAAGTACATATTTTGTTAATATTTTGTTAATATTATAATAATAACATTTATTAACAAAAAGAAAAAAACCCAAATTAATATGTAAATACCAAACACGCACATATAAAAATTCTATTTCCAAAAAAAGCCCAGTGGCAGAAACGCCTCTATATATCCTTTAATCTAGAGACAAAGCATAGTAAAACATCATATTTTTCATTTCATCATCTTTTGTCCTTTTTAAAGAACTAAACATTTTTCAAGAATACTTATTTTAAATAATTTTTTTTAATATAAGTATCCAATCATTTTTAGCAAACTCGGTACAAAATTAAATGGTAAGGTTCTGTAGAATTTTCAAAAAATATTTAATTTAGTTCCTCTGAAGAAAAATGGAAAGAATATTTCCTTTTAAAAATATATTCTTCCATATTCTTAAAAGTTTTCATTAAAATTTTTTTAAAAATTCGAAATTGTTTTTTTTATTTCTCTTAGTTTAGAAAGTGTGATTTTTTTTAAAAATCAATTAATTTTAAGGTAAGTTAAGTAGGTTGCAAAGCCTTGCGGCAAAATTTCAGGAACCATTTGTATCTTGTAAGGAAACAGCAAAACATTATGTTTCATTATTCTTCGCAGTGAAGTTCTGGACATCTGAAGCTGAGTCGCACGTTTACGAGTCGATGTTTTGGTTTCGTGCTGCGAGCCGTGTTCCACTGCGAGATAAGTCACTAACGAGCGACTATATTGCCTACTTGATGTTGTGATGGTGCATTTCTGGTGTTAAAAAGATTTTGAAATTTTCTTTGGGCTTGAATTATGGAATTTTGACTGAAAAAATAAAACTCAACAATTTCTGCTCGTTTCTCAATCGCTTACTGCCTGTTTTAAGAAAATGAAAACCAGTGAATGAGTGAGAAATTATATTCAAATCAAAAACAAATTAAAAAAAAATTTGTATTTAAAAAACAATGTTCAGCGACTTGAAGCCCACCCTGTAGATATTTTATTTGAAAAAAAGCTTTTACAAGAATCGATAATTTTTAATGTTGAGTTAAATATAGAAACATAAGCCATAACTAAGTTCAGGTTCGTGAATTCGATAACCATATCATTAATTTTAGCTTTATTTTTTTTTTAAAAGCTTTAACAGATAAATAAGAAATGAAAAATAGTTAAAGCTTTTGTTTGTGTGCTAAACCGAATTTAAATTTTACAATGGTTAAAAAGCACTTCTAAGAAAGACTCTAACAAACAAAAAAAAACAAACAAAACATTTAAAAAAAATCTAATTACAAATGCTAATGCTTGCTAGACATTATGGAGCCGTTTGATTAATTAATAAAGCTAAGTTTTTTTTTTAATTAATTAATTGACGTTTTTTTGTTTTGCTTATTAGTGTTGCCAATTTAGTCACTTATCTAACCATTTTTCAGAGATTTAAGCCATGAAAAATAAATAAAGCCATTTAGTTAGTTATATTTGTAGCCATTTTGATTATGCAACATTTTGGCATTTGAGGCTGGTAGGAAATGATAGGTTTTTACCTACATCACAGATGTTATTTATGGTGAAATTGGGCCATTTTTTGAAATTTATTTATTTATTATAATTTATCAATAAATAAATTTGTTGTAAAGTTCCTTTCTTCATAAAAGTAATTTAATGAAAATTAAATTTGATGAACCTAAGCCATATTAAAATATCAAAATTTCAATTAAAAACCATAAACAGTTAAACAAAATAACCACAATACTAATTGTTTTAAAAAAATTACTTCAACTAAAGTCTACACTACAGCCAAACAATATATTTTGAGAGAACCAGTGCTTTAAAACAGGTGTTTGCAAGTAAATGTATTTATTTACATAAATAAATCATTTATTTAAAATAAAATTTTCCAATTTTTAATTTTCACATACACGTTGTCGCACGTGACCAACTTTATATAAGTACCGAGATCACATATCTTCTTTTTTTCAGTAAGTTTTATTTTATAAAAAATCTCTGTTTGTTTCTGATATTTGATGAAATTTCTGCATTACTTTCAACGCATTGATAGAAAATGTTGCTTTTTAATGTCGCACGTGACATCGAAGTATGAAATAGTACAAAGAAAAAATTACTGTAAGGTATTTGCAATCGCATAGTTTCTTGTACATTCTTTTTTGACTCTTTGCACCCTTCGAAAGATTGAAGCTAGAGAAAATCCATGCATAATGGCTCCCTTAAAGAGCTTTAGTTAAAACAAAACGTGCAATTTTAATATCCAAATGAAAAAGTTGCACTTGTTCGACTTTGTGTAAGTAAATGTCGCAATGGGTTATAAATAAATATACATTTTTTTTAACATTAATTAATTGTTTCCCTGTAAAAATATGCTAAAAGTAAGTATTTTCATGAACTTATTATTTTTTTGTTTCGGTGGACCTTTTGCTGTAAATGCCCATATGTAAATCACTTCAAATTTGCATGATTACAACTAAATCACTTCATTAATCACATAGAATCCACTGAAAATAACTCAAATGTAGAATCGGCCAACATGAACGTGTACAACCAATCACGATTTCTGCTTAATGTTTTTATTTTTCTATAAATAATTCATATATTTTTACAATTTCATCATTAATATGTTTAAAATAATCTTTTGATAACTTTATAAAAGTATTTTTATCAATATTTAATACTTTAAAGAAATATAAATTTGTTTGTTGTGTTTTTGTTTCTTAATCATCTGTCATCTTAATCATCTCAAATGTAATGTGAACGGCTTTGATTAACTAAATCAACATTTTGCTTAAACGCGTTTAAAAACCGAAGTGTGAACTTATGCTAAGTTTATTATTTAAAGTTTTTTATTTAAAGTATTAAAAATGGATAAAAACACTTTTATAAAGTTATCAGAAGATTATTTTAATAATTTTATTGATGAAATTGTGAAAAACATTAAGCAGAAATCGTGGCCGGTTGTAAACGATCATGTTATCCATTCTACATTTGAGGTATGTTCAGTGAAGCTATGTGATTTATGAAGTGACTTAGTTGTAATCATGTCAATTTGAAGTGATTAACAAATCACTTCAATGTAAGGGATATCATCTCGATTTTGAAGTGATTAGAGCTTAATCACGTACGAACTGCATAAACGCGTTTAAGAAGCAAAATGTGACCATAGCATTAGTTTGTGACAGCTTAATGGAATTGGATAAAATATAGTAGAAGACTAGCATTTGGCCCACATTCGAATATAAGATACTCTTTAAGAGGTTAATCCCGAAAAAATTGGTACTTTAGTACTTTTCCTCTTTTTGATAAATTAAGTACGTAGATTGCATATCCTCCAGATTAAAATATAGGGTAGTTTTAAAGGAATAAAATTGGTACTTTTCCACTTTCCGATATATTTGATATACATACATACAGATAAAAGCCTACATTAATACAGAGTGTACTTTCTGGGGGCCTAAAATAAGGAAAACCCGGTTCTCTTTTACCTTTGGTACTTTTTATCTTTTCCAAAAAAATTAGTATATAGGTTGCATATGGCCAGGTTAAAAAACAGGGTACTTTTTCTGCACGCATTTTGTTGAACTTTTGGTAGTAGGATCTTCTGAGCCCCAAAATTTATATAAAATAGCAGCGGGGGAAGTATTACCCCGCATAGGACGCCAATGTTTAATATCGCATATCTTAAGAACTGTTATAGTAAGAATGTTGAAACTTTGTCAAAGTCACTCTTATAGTATACTACACTTTTGAAAATAAAATTAAAGCGTGTAGGCGCAGGGGGAAAAAACCTCCCATAGGATGCATGTATTAAATATCGCTCAACTGAATAACCATTAAAGGGAGAGTCTTCAAAGTTAAAGCTACTATTTTGGTAATCTATAAATTTTAATATAAAAATGTGCGGGATAGACAGAGGAGGACCACTTACTTTTTCCATAGGGACAGGGGAAGAGCCGCTGCAACAATTTTCTTGAATTTTTTCAGTATCATCTTCTGAGCCCCGAAATTGAAATAAGAAAGCAGCAGGGGAAGTGGTACCCCCATAGGACGCTAATGTTAAATATCACATATCTTAAGAACTGTTATAGTGGAAATTTTCAAACTTAGTAGGAGTCACTCCTATAGTAAACTACACATTTGAAAATAAAAATTAAGGGGGAAGGCGCGGCTGGAGCAATACCCCCATAGGAGGCATATATTAAATATCGCGTAACTGAAGAACTATCTTAGCTAAGTCTTCAAACGTGGACAAAGCCACTATTATAGTAAACTATAAATTTTTAAATAATAATCGGCGGGGTAGATGAAGGAGAAGCAGTACCTCCCATAGAACGAAATTATTAAATTCCGAATATCTGAAGAAAAATGTCTTCAAGCTTTATGGGATCCACTCTTATGGTAAACTACACCTTAAAAAAAGCGTATGAAATTTTGTTCCCTATAGACTTCTAAACTACAGAGCCTATTTTCCCAAAATATTCACAGTAATTTTCTGATAACCCGGCTCTTAACATAGGCAAATAATATTTTATAATTTTTAATTGGGGGTGGTACCTCTCATACAATGGCAATAAAGATTTTTTCCTATTTGGAGTATTGTTACAGTGAAGGTGTTCCAATTTTTTACAAATAGCTTAGATAATAATACACAACATCTTTCAAAAGGAGGCTCGATAGGAAAAGTAGTCATGGCACCTCCCATACGAACACATGAGATTTCTGCACACATACTGTGAGCGTCAAAAAAAGTGTACAGCTTGTTTTCCAATGTAAGAAGTGTTGTAAGTTGTAAAAAAAGTATAATTTTTACTTTGTCAAATTTGATCAGACTTCAAGCTTGTTGTCATCTGTGAAAAATACGTTGCTCCAAAAATTGACGAAAGCAAGTTGGACAAAAAAAAAAACATGATAAAAGGTGGAAATAAGAAATTCAAAGGAAAAAATACAGTATCTATAGTGAAGCGTGATAGTGTTGGCTTTTGTAATACGTCCTTAAACAGATGAATAAGCCCAATAGTCGCTCAATATCAACTCACCTAAACATTTGGGAACATTTGGACAGACAAATTAAAAAAAAACATAACCAGCAAGCACTCTCTGAAGAAAATTCTGCAGGAAGAGTACCCAAAACTGTCTACTGCGCTAACTTTAAAATGGGTGGAATCGATGCCATAGAAACTAGAAGCCGTCCTTAAGGCAAAAAGAAATTAAACAAAGTATTAGACACTTCACTTTTCTTAGTATTTTAAAACTGTACACTTTATTTTGACGCCTTAAAAACGGAGTAAATTGTTTTTTTTATTGTACTGGTTTTGTTGTTTTTGAAGTATTTCAAATTTTTAATTTTAATTTGTAAGAACATTGTCCAAAGTTTTGTAAATGATAAAAAACTTCTAAAAATTTGAATTCTTTTTTACTAAAATAACACTTTTTTTATTGCAAAACCAGTTGTACACTTTATTTTGACGCTGACAGTATCTGTAGAACGTGTACTGTAAAAGCATTAAAATTTGGTACAAGATACTTTGTTATCAATACACGAGATCTGTTTAAAAAAAATTTTACTAATTTTATTTTGATGGGATACCAAAGCGCACCGGGTTAAGCTAGTTATCATTAAATTTTCAAAAGAAAATGCATATTATCAATAATACTTCTACAGAAAAATAAGTATTATATAAAAGACTTTTTTGAGAACAATTATGATTTTTAGTTGAAATGTTATTTTTAAATTTTTTGATATTTTTAGTTAGGCTTGATTGAGTTCATTAAATTTAGTTTTCGTTAAATTTTTTTTACTGAAGGAAGAAATTTTGCAACATGAAATTTATTAAAGTTTATTGATAATTTTCTTGGCTGAGCTGGGAATCGAACTCGGGTGGAATTTACATGTTTCAAGAATCACCAAATTCTATCATCAGAATTCTTTGATGTTCTAACCTCTGCAACACTGCGGTGCCTGCCGGCCATTTCTTCGTGTAGTTGTTTTAATAACATGACATTTCTTAATATTCTTAATTTAATGGACGTTAAGTTATGTCATTTCCTTTGCGTTAAAATTAAATAATGGTGACTATTCTTGAAAACGCGTCGAAAAAGTTAATATTTTCATTAAAACAAAAACAAAGTTTAAAAAATTGTTTTTGTGTTTATCATACAATATACCGTTTTTTAGAGAGAGAAATGCGTCAAAATTCTCACGTCTATTTAATTTTAGAAATTTATGATAAACAAAAACTATTTTTTAAACTATACTTTTGTTTTAATGTAAATTTGTATTTGTTCGACGAGTTTTCGAGAATAGCCACCAATAATTTAACTATTGTTTGGTGAATAAATGTTATGAAAAAAACAATTAATACAATAGTATAATTAAAACATGGAAGAATTACAAAAATCTGTAGAAAATTTAAATATTTTTTTAAACAAAACGTACTTTTTTAATTTTTTTTTAACAAAACGTACTTTTTTCGATATAAAATTGGTTGGATATTAAACATCCTTGACATTTAATGTGTTGACTTACGGCAGTCTGATTCATCTTTTGGTAAGCAAAAAACTTGTTTCTATTTCCAGGTTCATACATTTTTTTAAGGGGTCGAAATAAATAAACCTCAATTTCCCAAAAATTTTAAATGTGTGAAAAAGTACGTTTTGTTCTGCGGCTCCTCAAATATATCGAGCATTATTTGCGATTATATCGTAAACCCCAAAAGGGCATATTTTAAACGAGAATGGCTTTTATTTTTTTTTTTTTTCTTAAGCATTGCAATACTTTATTTGGATTTAGATGGGCTTTTTCTCCGCAACGGTACAAATTCAAAGTCTATAAATTTGTTCGTCATTGTAGCGAGTACTTATAGCTTATTTGCAAGAAAATTAAAAACAAAATTTCGATAAATTTTCGCTTACAATCGAAAATTTGGCTCGATATTCTATAAAGTTTTTGAAGAAAATAAATGTTATCGTTGAATTTTCAAAAGGAAAACTATGCAATCGATAAATATATAAATAAAATTAAATGTGCTAATAATTCACTAAAGAAAAAATTATTATCGATTCATTTTATAACAACAATTTATATTATTGATAAGTTTTCCCGAGAAAGTTAATGTTATCGATAAATATTAAATAGATAAAATGATAAATTAAATTTAAAATTTTTTATAGGAAATCATTGTTGTTGATAAGTTTTTAATAGCATATTTATGATAACGAAAAATACTATGTAGAAAATAATCGCTATCTTTTCAATTCTCAGAGTATATATTATTTCGATTTTAAGAACTGGTTTATCGAAATTGAATGAAATGACCATTTCTAATAAATTAGATTAGAAAGTACAATTATAATTGTCACAAATTTTATTATTGTATCATTTATTTCCTCAGTAGGGAATTAATTTATTTACATATCAATTAAATAAAAAATTATATAATTTATTTACTAATATCATTAATTGGTTGGTGCTTAAAATATATACAAATTTTGAGCATTTAGCTTAAAACAAGTTTTGAACTTGTTTAAAATAATAACATTTTGTCTAAATGCTAAGTTTGATGATTACTAATTCGTCCAACAACTTTCGAATTCTATACTATTTTATTTAATTTATTTTTTTATATTTTAAAATAAAGTTATTTAAATAAATAAGTTAATATGTAAATAATTATATTAAAGAACTTTTAAACTAGAATAAAACAATAAATTAATTTACAAATAAGTTTATTTTTAACTTCCTTGACAAATATTATTTTTCAAAGAACAAAAACCGACTTTGAGTATATATTTGTGCTAAATATATGGGGAACTATGTTAACGATACATGTGCTATAAAAAAAATAATAACTAGTTGCTGAATTTGGTATCATTAAATTATGAATTAGTTTTATTTATAAGTTTTCTATAGAAACCTTATGGTTCCGATATGTTTTTTTTTATACTAAACAAAATTATTCATAGTTTTTCTATAGAAAACAATTATTTCGTAAATTTTTTATAGAAAACCAATTTTATCGATAAGTTCTTTATGTATTGAATTTATATAAGCACAGTTTCAAATTGAGCCAATTACTAAATATGCACAAAAATATTCCATAAAAATTTAATTTGCTAACTTTAAATTAAACTTCGGATGTATACATGCACCTTCAATGCAAGTAAAACAATTTCCAATCCTGATGATGTTGATGAAATTTAGTTAGTTTTTCTTTTAAATTTAGCAAATTAATATTGTCTTCAGCGATTTTTTATAGATGCATTTCTCGACGTGTGCAATAATGTAATACCATGTTCACACGGACAGCAATATTCGTGTTTGGCTCTCTTATTCCTGTTTCGCGCCCCAAACATCATTGAAACGACTTGTTTCCCCATACAAAATTTTGAGAGCGAAACAGGTCGTTTCATTTTGAAACAGGCTGCGAAACAGGAAAAATGTACTATCATCTCCAATTTTGATAACATTTATCGTTAGTTTATCTGAACTAGCTCTCAAAAATAATCAAAACAAAGAAAAAAATTGATGTTTAATAAAATAAAGTGATAATTATAACCTAATAATATTAATAAAAGTATTAAATATTATATTTTCAAGTTTTTTTTACTTTTTTATCTACTTTAAAAAAAATCACACTAACAACACAAAAAAAATGTCAAAATGAAACAAGAATGAATCGTATGAACAGCATGTTTGGCAAACTAGTTTCAGAGAGCGAAACGAGTGGCTTATATCGTCGTATGAACATAGCATAATGCATATAATAGGGATGGGCAAATTGAAAAAATATATCGATATATATCGAATCGATATTTTTTAAGAGTATTGATATTTATTATTTCAAAAATATCGATATATCGAACGTATTTTGCTGAAACTATTTCCAAATTAAAAAAATTAATGTACCTTTGTACATACATATTTATGAACAAACATATTATATGTAATTACATTGTTACTTTTTATTCTTTAATTTTATTTCAAAAAATTAATAAGAACAAAAAATTCAATAAAAACAAAAAATTCAATTATAACAAAAACAAAAGGGAAGAATACAAAAAAAACCATATGAAATCTAAAAAAAGTAAATTACGAAAAATTGAAATGGAAGTAAATAAGTCATGGAAGTACCAACTTACCTTAAAATTTGAATTGCAACCCAAAAGTACCAACTTTAACTAGAAATGTTTTTGATTGTTTTAGTCAAACCAGTAATCATGAGATATGGACATCAGGAGCACTCTCTGTTTTATGTGCTCTCCTGTCAATCGGCTTCTTGTATCCGGCACTGCTTCTTATAATGCCAATCATTTTAGATCTTCATATTACATGTGCTGTTTTCTTTTCTACAAAGGGGGATGTAAGAAAAGATAAACTCACTGTTTATTGTTGGTGTTTTGTTTAAGCTTTGATATTGTTACTTACAAGTAAGACTTTGAGTGTTTAAAATTCTTATTCGCTTTAGGGTTTTATTCGTATAATATTTTTAGCTTTTCTAAAATCTTAGGAAAAGGTTTCCTGATGAGCTGGCCTAAGCAACCAGTGAAATGCGTATAGAAGCTAGCTTTCCCTTAACAATAAATTTCAGTGTATTTATCAAATATGAAAAATTGGGAATTTAGCACGTCATACGGAAATCGTATTAATGAAAAAAATTTGACATTGCAATTTAGTGTCTGTTTCTTAAAAATTTTGCTACCGAAGAGGGTGGCTTGTTTTATTCTAAAAAACTCATTCTTTTCGGGAGCAAAATTTTTAAGAAACACAGATCAAATTGCATTTTTTTAAAATAAAATGTCACATTTTTTTGTAGAAAAAAAAACACCAATAGTTTAAAAAACATATGATGCATGCAGTGATGCCAATTCTTAAAAAAAAATATTGTTTGAAAAACGGCTAAAATTTTGATTTTTTAATGAAGACTCCCTTTCAAAAATATCGAATTCGATAGTCGTATGCCAATATCGATATATCGGTATTTTAAATATCGGCGATATATATCGATTTTTTTTTAAATATCGATATTTTGATATATCGATATTTTTTGCCAATTCCTAGCATGTAAGCGATAAATACTGTATTAGAATTTACCGTAACGAAAATGAAATTTGAGCTACATTGTAACGTGTGGTTATTTTTAAAGGGCCGATGTTGAATGTGATCCACACCTAAACGTCAAGTATTTTTCTGCATTTCATTGGACATTTCTCAATTTCAGACTAACCTAATTTGAACCATGGAAAGATACACAATCGAACAACACCATTAAAGTTATTGTGGCTTATTATAAAAATGGGCGTTCACATCAAAACGCATATTGTGCACTTCGTGATTTTTTCAGTCAATTTAATCGTCCAAATGTGCGTACAATCGGAAAAATCGAGCAAAAATTTTAGCAAACCGGGTCTGTAGGAGATGCAAAAACACCAGTGCATGCTCTTACATCTTGTACTGCAGAAAATATTGCTGCTGTTTGCGATATTGTGGCTAAAGAGCCGTCCACCTCAACTCGTAGTCGTACCCAACAATTGCACCTCTCACGCTCGCCGTTGATGAAAATTATGCATAAAGACTTGCATTTACACGCTTACAAGGTGCATTTGACTAAAGAACTAAAGCTTCTTGACCATTCCAAAGTCGTCAATAGTCAGAATGGTAGCAAGAGAATGGCAGCAGTGGCTGATCAATTTTCGAAGAAAATCATCTTTAGTGATGAGGCACATTTTCACCTCAGTGGATTCGTCAATAAGCAGAATTGCCGCGTTTGGGCGAATTATAATCCAAGAGCGATTGTCGAAAAACCAATGCACCCACAAAGAGTGACCGTTTGGTGCGGCTTCTGGGCTGGCGGCATCACCGGGCCGTCTTTTTTCCAAAATGAGGCCGGTCAGGCAGTAACTGTGAATGATATTCGCTATCGTAAGATGATATGGATGTGGACGATATGTGGTTTCAACAGGACGGTGCTACTTGCCACACAGCTAACGAAACAATGGTTTTTTTGGGCGACAAATTCAATGGCCGTGTTATCTCACGTGGTGGCGATGTCAATTGGCCGCCAAGATCGTGTGATTTGACGCCGTTGGTGTACGTCGTTAAGCCAGCAACAATTCAAGAGCTAAAGGATGATATAAATCGGCACATTAACGGCATAGAAACTCAATTATGCCTCTGCGTCATCGCAGAGGTCGCGGCGGCCATTTGGCCGATATTTTGTTCCTTACACATTTGAACCATACCAATGTTATCATAAAAAGAAGAATTGACACCAAAAAGATTATAGATGGGGAAAGTTAGCAGGAATGAAGAAGTGTTAAGAGCCATAAATACAAAACAAATGTTTACACAAACATATAAAAAAGTATAAAACCAGGTTTGTGTGAATATAGAAAATGTTTTTAAAATTCACAAATATATCTTGTTGTTGTTGTCTTACTGCTTGTGTCGTTTATTTGTCTGTTTAAAGCTTCGAAGCATCATTTTTTTAAATCGATTTATAAACTTCAATGTTATCAAAATTGTATTTAATATCAATATATTTGGTAAAGAGTGATGCAAATATTTTCTAAAATTAGTGAACCAAAATTTTTTTAAATTTTGCTTTACTAGGTTAAAAATTAAGTAATAGTTGCCTTCGAGCACTTATAACCCTTAAAGGGTTAATTTTTATATATCTTTAGGTTATTTAGGGCATTGGCTTATACCCCAGTAGTACACCCAGAAAAAAAATATGATTCGTAATAGTCGGTGACAATATGTTCAGTATAGTTATTGCTACTGCAATTATATTAAGATTGGAAAAGTGATTTTCTGGTCTATCTTAATCATGTTGCGGTTTTCCACAACCATGTAGATTTATGCCGCGAACGTTCATATGTCAACACAATAAATAAATGATTATGTGTAACCGTAATATAGTTATGGCAGCAATATAGAGCGTACTGGTTTAATCATAAAATAGTTGCAGTATTATAGGCTGGACTAGCTTTAATGGCAACCGGCCCAAGGATATCTCACTGTCCACTTGTGGAACCCTCAGCCAGTGACCGTAATGAAGCCAGTGCTCACTAGACTGTTCTACAGGCTTCACTGCATCCTCGAACCATATTGATTCCCTCGACATCAAGCAAGTATTCTTGACCACATAAAAAATACATTATTTATTTTTTTTTGGGTGTATTCAAAGTAGATTTTGTTTTATTTAATCTTATCTGCCGGGAAGATGATCGATAGATAAATCAAAGTTAATTTTAGTTTAAAAACCCTAACACTGTAAGAAGAGAAATGTGGCGTAAAAGTTTTTGAAGGGATTTAAAAATTGGAAGTTAAAAAAAAATCGAATAACAGTTATTCGATTATTTATAGCGAACATACCAAAATGTATTAACAAAGTGACCTCAGTACTACAACAATGCAACAATAGAAAAAAAACAGGCATTTTGTTGCTAGAATTGAGACGGCAAATGCCAAAATGCCTTATGAAAAAAAGTAAATAAACAAAAAAAATGACGACAAACGTCACACACGAAGAAAATCACTACAAACAGCTGCGCTTGTGAGGTCACTTTATTAGTACATTCTGGAACATACTTTTATTTTGAATTTGTTAATATTTTACAAACATTTCAAAAATCGCTTACACAAAAGTAAAATAATAATAAAACAAAAAATCATTGAAAACATTTTATCTGTCAGTTTTTAAAATAAATAAAATATATTAAACTAAATAAAGGGTGGCACAAACAGAATGCACGATGTTTATTGTGATTCAAACCTTAACGTCAAGTTTTTTGCCAACTTAATTTAACATTTGTTTCAGTGTTTGACAAATTCTACCATGGAGAGGTACACAATTGAGCAGCTGAAGACTTTTACAGAAATGGACGTTGAAATCAAAATGCATTTCGTGCACTTCGTGATTTTTAGGGACAGCATAATCGACCAAATGTGTCCATAATCGGGTGAATGGGTATGTAGAAAATCTAAGAACACCTCTGCAAGCTGGCCCAGTTTGTTCTGCGGAAACATTGCTGTTGTTCGCGACAGTGTGGCAGAAGAGCCGTCAACCTCCACTCGTCGTCAAGCCCAACAATTGAACATCTCACGAACGCACTTCTTGTGGCCAGAAATTGAGCATATAGATCTAGACGATATGTGGTCCCAACAGGAAAGTGCCACTTGCCACTCAGCCAACGAAACAATAACTCTTTTGCGCGAGAAATTCAATGTACGTGTTGTCTCACGTCGTGGCGATGTTAATTAGATCATGTGATTTGATCCCGTTGGACTTCTTACTTTTGGGATATTTAAAAGAAAAAGTGTACGTTAATAAGCCAAGAACAATTCAAGAGCTAAAAGATGAGATTATCCGGCAAACTTACGACACTGAACCTTAATAATGTCTTAGAGACATTGAAAATGTGAACCATCGGCTAGAGGTATGACCCCGAAGACGTTTCGAGCATTTTGCCGATGTTTTGTTTCACACATAATTGTCATAGATCCTTCTAAAATAATAACATATATTAAGATAATTCTCTGAAAACTTTTTGCCTTTTTAACATCGTGCGTTTTGGCTGGGCCACCCTTTATTATAGATCAATGATTAAAAAAAAAACAAACAGCCTAAGTTTATTAGCATTTTAATTATTTCAAACTTTTTTTAAATAGAAAAAAACACACATACATATACAAATATAATTCGGAAGTGATTTGGAGTTAAATGAGTTATTTAAATGATTTAACGAGCATTTTAATTGTGTTGCTAATGACGAACAGATGATCAGCAAAAATGATCAAGTGATCATCATGAGTTAAAAATAAATAAAATCTTTTAAATATATCACAATACATCAATATTTTTTGAATAATTTTATAAAGTTGTTTCTTTAAAAAAAAAATTGTATTTTTCTGTAAATTTATTAAATATTTGAATATCTTTTATTTCATGAAATTTTTAATGTTTTTTTGTATGTTTTGTTAATTATTTTCAGTTTGTTAAAAATAAACTCATAATTTATTTTGAAATTAAACAAACATGATGCTTCATGTTCTTGTTTATAATTTCCTGTACGTTTGAGCAGTAAAACTGCTGTTTTGTGAAAGGAATAAATTATTTTACCTAAACAACAATTTATCGACCGTAATGAGTTTAAAGGTGATGTCATGGAAATCTTAGATTTAACAGTTTTCAATTAAGTGTATTTTTAGTGTTAATCAGAAAATTTTGATAAGTAATGATTTTGGCAAAGAAATTGATACCATTTATTACTCACACGTTCGCTGTGATCGTCTAATCCGGTTTTAGCAATCCAAAATAAATAGAGCCTTTTTAGTCCTACCAAACACAGAGAATTGCCTTGGCAAGCAGGGATAACTTGTAGTGTCTTACTTCAGTTTTGCATTCAACTTGCACATCAGTGAATTGTTTCTAAATTTCACATTTAACTTTTGAAAAAACTTAAGCCCCACAAAAATAAGTATGTAACGGTTAAATCAAGCGACCGTGCTGTCCAGCACAAGTCCCCCAAACGAGAAATCAGGCGACCGGGAAATTATTAACCATAAATTAAAACTATTATTCCGCGTTCTTGCTGAGTATAGCGCCATATTTGTTATTGACGTGAATTTTGTATCCGCCGCCATTAGCAAAAGGCCAATTTGTATTCTTTATGGGGTCTTAAATCGATATTGCAAAAACTACATTTGAAATGAGAAACTTATGAGCAGGCTTCCACCAGTAAAGTGGAACTGACAATAAATACATATATTTGAATTATTTAGGATGAAATTGAAATCTATACCTTTTCGAGTCCTAATATTTACAACATCCGCTGTTATTTATATTTTATTAATAAGGTCTTCGTTAATTATTTAACCCCTTTGAAGAGATAAAAGAGATTATTATCGAAACGTGTCAGGGATACCTGGGTTCAATCAAGAATGAAAAATTATCAATAATTTTTAAAAAGTTTCATGTTGTAAAATTCCTTTCTTCATAAAAATAATTTAGGCTCAAAATTAGTTAATTATTAGTAAACTAATTACAATAATTGTAAATATGATACTTTAGTTAAGCAACAGTTATCACTTTAGTTTACTAATAATTAACTAATTTTGAGCCTAAATTATTTACAATTATTGTTAATATGATACTATGATAAAAGAAATACAAAAATGAGAAAACAAAAAATGTACTTTGGACTTCAAGAAGAATTCTTGAGAAAAGTACGGAAAAAACAGAAGTAAGGAAAAACATGTAAAATCAATTAAAAATAGATAATCATTCAAAAAAGCAAACTTCGATTCGAAAATACAGGCTGCCTTCCAAAACGTCAATTGCTTTGTATTTATTAGAACAAAGTAAAATGTTTCATAACGCCGCAGTACAATATATATACAATGCAACCCCTTCCAAAACGTCACTGCTAAGCAGTGTTGCCACCAACGGAATGGTAAATTACACATGGATCATGCCAAAACTACACATGAAAATACGAATTACACATGCAATCTTTTTACGCATGTCACAGAAACAAATTTCGATCAAAAGTGGAATTAAACCCGTATTTGGCTTCTTCAGAAAGCGTAAACCAACTTAAATTTTCTAAGTGGAATTGATATTTTAAGCAGCATATATACCAAAAAACGTATTGTTCCACCTTTTTATTTCGTACAAATCACTAAAAATTTATGAATTTTTGCAAAACAAATAAACATAAATATCGTCACCTAAACTGCAAAGAAGCAAAAAACTTTACAAAATCAATAACAACAAGGTGTAATTTTTTGAATTTGAATTTCTTTAATAAAGTCGCCATTTTTGATCTAAAATTGTTTGTGAATATAAAGTTTAATAAAACGAACCAAATTCAATCAAAAACTCTTGTTTCAATTTTTGTTTTTTGTTAAGCCCTTTTACATTTTAGGTGACGATATGTAGCATACATTTCATTTGAAGCATCCCTATAAATGTCGTCGACGCAATTTTTTAACGGAATGTTAATTCAGTTTCTCTATCCCTGTTTCGTCGTTATAACAAATTGTGGCAAGCTCTATCTAAATGCCAAATGGTTAGTAGTTAATGATGCAACCATTTTTAGTTCAGCTCTTTTACAGCTTCCATTCTTTTAATTAAATTTTTAAGTTTTGCTAAAGGCTAGTTTACACGGTAATACAATGTATCACGACTTTGTAGAATCAAAATAATATGAAATTCTCTCCGTGCTTAAAAAAAAAAAAAATCTGTTGTATAGTTCATGTCTACACGGATGGTATAAGTAAAATCAAAAATAATAACAAAAAAGCAGATGGTTGCAGTTTTACAATTTTTACAAAAACAACATGAACATTTCCTGAGTTGTTTTTGTAATTGTATATAAATGCTACCACCTTCAATATACTCTGTTAAAATACACCTCTGATGTGATGAGAATACATAAGTTTCTAAAATGGTTTAGAAAAAACCCATTTACCGACCGCTTGTCAGATTTTGTATTCGTATTCTCTCTTACTCAATACATTTTGCTTTTACATGATATGATTTTTCTCATTAAACATCATGTCGTTATACAATGTATTACCGTGTAAACTAGCCTTAAGAATAATAAACCTTTTTACTTCTTGTGAAAAAAATAATAACAAAAATCAGGGCTACAAAACTTTCAAATATTAAATTACACATGAATTACACATGCAGTCAATTACACATGGGCTACACATGAACAAAAATATTACACATGATATGTGTAATTACACGTGAGGTGGCAACACTGCTGCTAAGTATTAGTAACGCATCAAATAAGCAATCAGAGCATCGGTTTTAAAGTTGATGCTTTGTGACATTTAACATTTTATTTGAAAGCAATATGGAGTTAGGCCTCACCAGCTAAATATATGTATATAATAAAAAATATATCAATACAAATACAGATTTATTTTAAAAGTATTATGCATTGCATCACTTACATTTCAAAACGTTTTAATAAACAAAACACATAGTTGCATTGTTTCGGTACTTTGTTCGTGTACATGGTTGAAATACAGTAGTAAAATTGTGTACGAACTTTGTATTAGTACGTTTTGGAAGTCAGACACAATTTGGTTTAAGGATTGATGTTTGACTATTGACGTCAGCAGTCGTCGATGGCTGCGAGTGTAAGACGGCAAATCCATCTGAGGAGATCGACTGGTTGCGATCGAAATATGCCATGGTAACCTGCCGGCCAGGGTTCGAGCCCCAGCCACGGTCAAAAATGAAAGATTATCAATAACATTTTCAATTAATTTTCATGTTGTAAAATTCCTTTCTTCATAAAAATAATTTAATGAAAATTAAATTTGATGAACTAAAGCCTAATTAAAAATTTGAATTAAAAATAATTGGTTAAGTAAAAATTTTAATCAGACCAAAAATTGTAACTCTTTTAAAATAATAAAAATTAAGTTTGATGAACTTTAGCCTGCTTAAAAATATTAAAAGTTTTCAGTTATGTATCATTAAATCAAGTACATACTTGCATATGGGGTATCCACGACAAATTGGATAGTTAAAAAAAGTTTTTTGACATCGCCAATTTTGTGATAATTTTTCGTACAATTCAAAAGGACCTTCCTGGTAAATTTTTAAATTTTTTTGATAATTCCTTTAAAGGACTCTGTTTTTTTAGTTTTTAGTTCATAACTTTCTTCACAATTGTTCAAATTGGAATTATTTTTTGAAACATTCGTTTTTATTTGTTTTTTTACAGAACAAAATAGAAACAAAATCCAAGTTTTTTTAATTAAGATTTTTGGATTTGAAATTTTTAATCCAGGTGTTAAAAATAAGTGTATCCTTTGACATTTTTAAAAATGTGTAATTTTAAAATCTACCTACGAGACCGGGCTTAAAAATTATTGGTTTAAGTTATTGAAGTTAAAAATTTTATAAAACAAGTTAGAGTGCTATATTCGGCTGTGCCGAATCTTTGATACCCTCCACCCACAGTTCGAATATTTTAGAAGGGATATTAATTAATCTTTATAAAAACAGACATCAGCATTAAAATTGTTTGCGGTTTAGACCTATATTTAATTATTGACCGACAATCTTGAGTAAAATATCTTGATTCGTAACATTTAATTAATTTACCAGAGTGGGATTTATATGGGGCCTAGGGTAAATTATGGACCGATCTTCACGAAACTTAACAAAATCATTTCTAGTCTCATAAAACTGTGTATTCAATTTTATTCTGATAGCATTATTTATTACGGTCTTAGGCGTACTTAACTGTTTTTCGGTAGAAGGGATTATATGAGGCCTAGGGTAAATTATGGACCGATCTTCATGAAATTTCACAGCGTCATTTCCAGTCCTAAAAACCTGTGACGTGCGACGTTTGTTATGATAGCATTATTTATTACGGTTTTGGCGTACTAAACTGTTTTCCGAGAGTAGGGTTTATATAGGACCTAGGGTAAATTATGGACCGATCTTCACGAAATTTAGTGTGATTTCCAGTCGAAAAAAACGACTCATTGCAAAATCTCATATCATTCCGTGCATTGTGCCACCATTTATGTTAGTTTTTGTAATAAAATTATTAATTTTTTAAAGTGGTGGTTCTACATTTTGATTCATAGCTCTGATCCTACTGAACCGATTTTGCTGGATTTCAATCCCAAACTGCAATTTGACACCCAGTTTGTTTATTTCTTTTGAGTTTTATGAAAGTAAGCGTGTTTTCAACTGACGGGCATGGCTAAATCGGCTTAGAATTACTCAAAGAGCCAGAATATACATATATACTTTATGGGGTCTGAAATGAATAATAAAAAAGTTTTACACGGAATGACAAACTTAGTATACCCTCTTCACAACTTATTGTGGTGGAGGGTATAAAAATTGTTCCAAAAATTATCACAAAATTGGGGAAATCAGAAAAACATTTTTTAAAATCATCCCATTTGGCGTTTTCACTTTTTGGAAGAAATCCACACGTAATATTGATATCCACCCGCTGTAAAAATATCGTGCTTTTATGTCTACTATTTGGTAATAAAAAGATTGATTTAAAAATTCTTTTTTATATGACTTTCACCCTCTAACAGATAAGGATGCCTTAAGGCAGCTATCCGTTTTTTTTCCTATTGTGATACTGACTATTTTTAAAACCTTTTCTTTAGCTTCACTTCGGAAAATCAAATCTTGTAACGTAAATTTAACCGCCTTATACTCAATGTAAATGGATGAAACTTTGCAGGCATACATATTCCCGATGACAATACACGAATACATGGGCGTAGCCAGGATAAAATCTATGGGGGGGTGGGGGGTCAAAAATTTTTTTGTTTTTAGTAAAATGCTTTTTTGACCGTCTTTTACTCAATGCAAATGGATGAAACTTTGCAGGCATACATATTTCCGATGATAATACACGAACACATGGGCGTAGCTGGGATTAAATCTAGGGGGGGCAGATACTAATCCACGTGTGTAAAGTTTTATTATATGAATATAAATTTTTTTTTTATTATATGAATATAAAATACAAAACATGTAAAAAAATTTTCTTATTTACCATGGAAATTGTAATGCATTAATTAAAGCTATTCGTTACTAAAAAGTAAAAAATAAATAAAAAAAAAAAAATTTTAAGAAACGCTTTTTTTTACCTTAATATATTGATCAGTTGTGAACACAGAAAAAATATGAATACTAAAAAAATCGACTAAAAGTCAAAAAATAACAACATTTCAAACAACATAAACTTTTAAATCAAAATTGAAAAAAACTCACACATCCCTTAAAGAAAAGCGTGGGGCGCGTTGTTATGAAACAAAATGCTCAATTATTGAAAATTGGTAGCTTTAAACATGATTGGTTGTATTTCTTTCGGTCTGAAATATTAAAATGTACTCACGGCAGTCATGTTTTTTTTTTTAAGTTCAGGTTGGTATGGGCGCCCCACGCTTTTCTTAAAGGGATGTGTGAGTTTTTTTCAATTTTGATTTAAAAGTTTATGTTGTTTAAAATGTTGTTATTTTTGACTTTTAGTCGATTTTTTTAGTATTCATATTTATTCTGTGTTCACAACTGATTAATATATTAAGGTAAAAAAAAGCGTTTCTTAAAATTTTTTTTTTTTTTTATTTATTTTCAATGAACCATTGTTAGCTTCGATCACTTACTTTTAAGCAAATTTTCAACTTCAGCCTTCAATTTATTTGTTTTTGGGCAAACATTATTATAAAAAAAATTAACAAGAGCTTGAAATTAAAATTAGAAATTAAAATTAGAGGGTTAATGTAAAACTATAAAATTGTTTTGCTTCTACTGAACATTTTTAAATTTTGAGTTAATACACTCCTGTTGATTGAGTGCGTATAATTTAAATGTATTTCTACTGGCTGATTTTTAAACTGTTGTTAAGTAAAACACAAATAATTTCTTAATAATTTGGACTACGCATATTTTCAAAAAAGTTTAAAACATTAAACTCCGTAGTAATTTTTAAGACAAATTTTGAATAAATTATTAACACAAGTGGATCGGCAAATTACGTACAACTTACGTTTAGCAGAAACATTTAGGTTTGCAAAAAAAGAAAATAAATCATAAAAATCAAAAAAAATTTAAATAAAGAAGCGATGAAAACGATAAACTGGGTCAATAAAGGTTTCAGTTCATTAAACTTTCTGATTTTTTTTAAATTTTATTTATGTATTTGATATTTTAATTAGGCTTGGGAGTTAAAAATTGTAATTTTTTTTTGATCATTTTATTCTTAAACTCGGGTCAAATTAACTAGTTTCGAGAACAACCACATTCTCATCATCAGAGTTATTTGCCGTTCTACCACTATTTTTATAACAATTATGATTTTTCATTGAACTTTTGGTCTTTAATTGAAAAAACATAAACAAAAAAGTACGAAAATCGAAGTTGGGAAAAAATGTAAATTAAATTGAAAATGGATAATCAATTACAGCATATTTCGATACACCCATTACCATCGGTAAAAAAATTGATATTTGACAATAGACTGGCAGGCGCCGCAGTGGTGCAAACGGTAAAACGGCAACAAGTTCTGATGATGGGGATGTGGTTGGTTATTCTCGAAACATAAAATTTGACCCGAGTGCAATCTCGTGTTCAGTCAATAATAAAATTATCAAAAATTTTTAATTCATTTCATGTTGTAAATTTCTTCCTTAACTTAAAATATGATAATGAAAATTAAGTATAATGAACTTAAGCCTAATTTTTTATATTTTTTTAGTTTGGCTGGAGTTCATTAAATTTAATTTTCATAAAATTTTTATAACTGAAGGAAGGAATTTTACAACATGAAAATTTTTTTTATTAAAATTTATTGATAATTGTCTTGGCTGAGCTGGGGTTCGAACCTGGCTTGAATTTACATGTTTCAAGAATCACCACATTCTCTCATCAGAATTCTTTCAGTTCTAACCTCTGCACCACTGCGGTGCCTGCCAACCAACAGTCAAACATCAGTCTTTAACCAGTGGTACTGGTGGTTCGAAATTTACTGTAATTATCATTTTTAATTTTATATTACATGTTGCTTCCTTTCTTCTGTTTTTTCGTATTTCGTAGCCTAATTGTAATATCAAAAACTTCAATCCGTTCAATGAAAAATCGCAATTGTTATAATTTTTTTTTATTTATTTTCTACTATAAATAAGAAACCGCAGCAAACAATTATCTGCATTTAGTTTAACAAGTGTTCGCCTAATGGTCAAAATTCGACCATAAATTTTAAGGTTCATATGAAGATACTACATCTAAGTATGTATATATGAATTTACATGTTTTGAGCATAAATTTGTTCCATCATAGTGGATCGATTTGGCAAGGGACCAACCTCTGGTTCATATTCTATCTTCTACTATAAAAAATATCAATTGAAAAACAAAAAAGTGTCATAAAATCTCCTTTGTAAATTGTATTCGACTCAGGACATTTCATTTTATTTTTTTTTCTATGTCTAATATTAACGAAAATTATTAAAAAAAACCAGATGTTGAACGAAAAAGTACCAAAAAGCTCCCCTTACAGGCTCTTATTCGTTTTTCATCTTATAGGTTTTATTTCACTCAGGACCCTGCACCTATAATATTATGTTTCTAAGTTAAATAAATCACCACGTGCAGCACGGAAAAGTAAAATAAAGAAATTTATATAGTCGATATATTTGAAAACCGGTTTCTTAAATAATGTCGAATAATCTAGCACCCTATTTTTTTATTATTTGATAATTGAAAAAAACAAATTTTGTATTTTGTACATATGGGTTAGTAGCTAATTTGAACGCTTATTACTCCGAAAATATTGAACAGATTTTAATAAAATATATATTGTGCACTTCTGCAAATAAATATCTTTCAAATGGTGTGTGTTTTTTTTGAAATCGGTTGACATACAGAGGAGCAAAGTGTTCTTAACTGTTTTGCCTTAGCCGATTTATATATGGAGATTTATAAATTAAATTTTAAAATTATAAATAAACAAATAATTTTATGAAATAAACATAAAAAATTAATAAAGACATATGTGTTGTTTTCACAAGGCATGAATTTTATATGGTGAGTTCACACTTTGGAGCAATACATTTTTGACACATAAAGCACTTTATTCAACGCATATAAAAACTAGTGAACGAAGCGTTTAGCTTTACACCCCAATAAAAAATTTTGTTTTGAGCGAAGCAGGTTTGTAAGGGAGAAATGTAAGAGTATCGAAGCAATACATTTTTGACACATAAAGCACATTATTCAGCGCACAAGAAAATTGTTGGATCAGCTTTACACACTGAATGTTTTCTTACAGTTATTTTGTAGTATTCTCCCTTACTAACCTGCTTCGTAGTAAGGGAATGCCGTGGCACTTGAAATGTTATTTTTTTTATAAAAGTTGTTGAGAGTTTGTTCACTTACTTTACTGCATTTCTGTATGTCTGATTGCGTAGCGCATAATTGTGCGCTAATTTTTTTAAATGTACCATTAGTGCTTCGCAAGATGATAAATTTTTTATTGGGACACTGAATTGCAATAGTAATTTCAATATCCTTACCCGTTTTAGAGTTACGCGAATAAATGCAGCGCAACCTCCTACTTTTTCGAAATAACGGTATATCTTGAAAACAAGAATTAACCTAAGAATCACGGTTAGCACCACTGGTGCACGGCTCCTCTGTTCTTTGCAACTAGCACAGTGTAATTTTGAGCAAATAGTTTATTAAAATTCTATTTTAAGACTATTTTTTAAAGGTTGCAAAAGAAAAAAAATCATATTTAAAAAAAAGAAAAAAAACCCTCTTCAAAGTTTCAGGATTTTTAAAGAACGGAATAAAACAATAAGTTTTTGACTTAGACCTTTTTCAAAATTTAATATCTTGCAGATATTAGTTTTTTCGAAAAAAAATATTTTTTTTCAATACCTGGCTTGTAGCCCCAAGTATTCTCTGAAAAATTACATTAAAATCATCTTCGTGTGTAAAGTAGTTTTCGATATATTAAAGAAATAAGCTCAACGCATTCGGCTAATTTGGCAAAATTATGAAAAAAAAAATTTTAATTTATTTGCGTTTATATATGTTCATTATAGGATAAAAGGAACCCATAAACAGTTTAATTGTTCTGTATCTATAAAAATAATGTTAGTTGGTTTGCTAAAAATTAATTTTTCGCTTTGTTTAATATTAAATTTTTGTAAAATATATTTATTTTTTTATTATTTATTACTCACATTTTTATAGAATACTGCATAAAAATGTTAAGCGCTGTTAGTTGAATCGACTAACGTTAGTGTTGCAGGGTTAATATTTAAGCGTGTTATTTTATTAATTAATTTTATTATGGCACATGTTTGTGACAACAATATAATTTTTAGGTTTTTTTTTTTAATTCAGTTATGATGCAAATTTTCTTGAGATTATGTTTCAATATTTTAAGTTGTTTTTTTTTATATTTTCTGTCATAACAATAAAGTTCTTAGTATTGTTTTGAAATGATATTGACAATTAATTTGAAAAAAAATTTTATATAATTTTTGCCAAAAATACAAAAGTTATTGATTTAAAAATTTATAAAAAAAAACTTGATATTTTTATTAAGGCTTTTCGATGTTTTTTTAATGAAATTTATGTCTAATATTAATCGTTTTATTATTTGAATAATCATAAAAGTACTTTTCAAAAGTCAGTTAAACTTGTTGGCTCACGCACCTTGAATTTAGGCAACTGGAGTCTGATGTTGAGCACGCATATTAAAACAACTTTCAGTACTGAAAATTGTTATATCAATCAGAAATCCTCTTTTAAGGAATGCATCTCCGAATATTCGAACACGCCGTTGTTTTTTTTTTTTGCATATTCCTTTTTTTAAGGGAAATGGAACCGCGAAGCGCAGAAACTTTTAAAGAATTAAAAGTTTATGAAAGTCTTAAGATTTTTATCATAAAATGGAATTTATAAAAAGCAAACTTGTACACTTGTACTTTTTTGTTACTATTACAACTTTAAGAAGTTAGATCTACGATAATCAACGGAAAATTATAAACAAAAATATTTTTAGAAAAAATATTTCACTACAGTGTAATCTTTCTTAACGGCCTTTCGATCGAATCCTTTTCCCATCTCATAAAAAAGCATTGACGTCGAATTGACGTTAGAATTGTCAACTGACCCACCAACATGTAGGCGAGTGTTTATCAATTTATTTTTCATTCTTATAAAGGAGACTGTTTGGGGCTACTTTCCAGCAGATTTTAATCTTACGCTAAATTTTGAACTATATACTGTTGAAATTCAAACAATTATATATAATTTTTTTTTATAACAACAAAAAAAACATATGACTTTCATGAATTATTGTTTTTTCCCTGTTTAAAGTCTGATTTAAAATAACTTAAGGTATGTTCACATTAATTTATAAATATATGATGAAACAAAATTCGAAAAAGCGTGACCACTAAATTGTTCCAACTTTTTCTTTCTTTTTAAAATTTTTCGATGAAATACTAATGGGTTTTCTGACATAAAATGTAGTCAACATATCGTCTTAATATGTAGCTCAATTTTTTTTGGGAAATCTATATACATATATAAAAATTAAAAATGTTTGTCTGTTTGTTTGTTGGCTTATAGACTCCTAAACTACTGAACCGATTTTCCTGAAATTTTTACAGTACGTGAGCCCTAAAAATAAAATAGGCTACTAATTTTTATGAAAGGCGGAGGTGAATTTTTACCCCCCATAGGATGCCAATATTAAATACCGCATATCTTAAGAGCCGCTGCACGCATTTTGTTGAACTTTTGGTAGAAGGATCTTCTGAGCCCCAAAATTAAAATAAAATAGCAGTGGGGAAAGTGGTACCCCCCATAGGATGCCAATGTTTAATATCGCATATCTTAACAACTGTTATAGTAAGAATGTTGAAACTTTGTCAAAGTCACTCTTATGGTATACTACACTTTTGAAAATAAAATTAAAGCGTGTAGGCGCAGGATGCATGTATTAAATATCGCTCAACTGAATAACTATTAAAGGGAGAGTCTTCAAACGTGGTTAAAGCTACTATTATGGTAATTTATAAATTTTAATATAAAAATGGGCGGGGTAGACAGAGGCGGAGCATTTATTTTTTCGATAGGAGCAGGGAAGTGGTACCTACCATAGGACGCTAATGTTAAATATCGCATATCTTAAGAACTGTTATAGTGAAATTTTTCAAACTTAGTAGGAGTTACTCTTATAGTACTCATACTCTTATACTACACATTTGAAAATAAAAATTAAGGGGGAAGGCGTTGCTGGAGCAATACCCCCATAGGAAGCATATATTAAATATCGCGTAACTGAAGAACTTTCTTAGCTAGAGTCTTCAAACGTGGACAAAGCCACTATTATAGTGAACTATAAATTTTTCAATTATAATCGGCGGGGTAGAGGAAGGAGAAGCAGTACCTCCCATAGAACGAAATTATTAAATTCCGAATATCTGAAGGCAAATGTCTTCAAGCTTTAAAGGATCCTCTCATATGGTAAGCTACATCTTTCAGTTAAGACAAAAACAAATTTTCGAATATTGTTTTTGTTTTAAATATAATTTTCTATGCGAACGTTGACGTTCGAAATCGTTAAACAGGCAGTTAATATATTTTTTCTTTAAACGTAAAAAATTTCTACCTTGTAAACAATATTAAATTCGCACATTTTCTTCTTCTTCTTTGAAAATATCCATACTGCTTTGATAAAAAGTTGACATTTGCAAAAAGATGTTGCCATTTATTTGTGCTCAGTATGGTAACACTACATAGTTTAAGCCACAACCCAAAAATATCACATTCAATTGATGCTAGATTAACTTAATTCTCAGATTAGCTAATTACAGAATTAAATTAATCTCAAACCCAAAAAGTGGCTCTTAGAAGTGAAAATTTATTTGAAAACTTGACTTAAAACAGAACTTGTATAGCCAAAATTATGAACTAATAACTTATTTTGTAAACTAATTAATTTTATTTGTGCTGGAGTTCGTAATCCGACATTTTCCTTGCAAATATTTATTTTTTATATTTATATTTGACAGTTAAAACACACGTTTTTATTATTCGACCAGTACTTAACGGGCCTACGGGAAATATAGGACTGATGTTCACGAAATTCAGCGGAATAATTTCTAGTATTCTAAGAATGTGACAGACCAAGTTTTATTGCTATAGTATTACTCATTATAGTTTTAGGCGTGCTAAACTCTATTGCTTTCCATGGGTTCTAAAGGTAAATCATGGTAGTATGATATCTTGTCATAAGAAAAGAATTTGTGCCAAAATCTTACATCAGTCAGTGCATTTTGGCTCCGTTTATGTTAAATTTTGTAACAAAGTTATCAATTTTTTAGGATGGTGGATACACGTTTAGATTCATAACTCTTATCTTACTGGGATTTCAATCCCATGCTGCTTAGGAGAACTAGAAACAATTTGGCACCGATACTGTTCCTTTCTTTTGAGTCGATCGAAAGTGAGCGAGATTCCAACTGACGGATAGACAGACTGATATGGCTTCATCGATTAAGAATTACTCAAGGACCTAGAATATATATACTTTATGGGATGAAAAATTTTCACTCGGAATGACAAACTTCGTATACAATAATTCACTACTACTGGTGAAACACGTTAAGCGCCCAGAATTTGGGAAACATTTATGAAAGAAAAGAAAATACCATACACTTTATTTCTGACGAAAGCGCTGTATAATCAAGCAAACGTTTTACAAAATCGCACAAATGTTTTCTGTGCATAGTCGTTACGTGTGGGTCGTCAAATATTGGGTAAGTGCGACAATAGCTTTTGGCATACTTCAATGATAAAAATTCTCGAGGCTCTTTCAAATGCTCATTTAACAAAAAGTTTGTTTTGTAGTTTTCTTTTGATCTGATGAGTACAATTTGTCTAGACAGGTAGTGACTTTTGTTCAATCAAAAACAACAGTCATATTTCAAACAAGTAAGAGTGCTATATACGGCTATGCCGAATCTTATATTCCCTTCACCATGATGAGATAAGAACAAAAAGTTATATACATCAATAACGTGCTTTAGATAGGTATAAATAAATATTAATTGAGCCACGCCAACTTTTCATTTCGCCATGCCGAAGAATATAAAAAAAAACAAAAAATGTATGTATGTACCTAAGCCCGTTTCCTCTTTTGCCAAAGTTGATGTTTGAAATTCGTTTTATAATCTTAAAATCGATTTTTAGAACATAAACAAATTAAATAAAAAAAAAGGAAAAAAAAATTATTTTTGGGATTCGAACTGGCAATATCATCAGTCTCAGGAGAGAACTCAACAACTCGGCTACGAATGCTTTTACTGAAGAAGCGTTAAATTAAAATATATTGAGTCCATGAGTTTGTTTCTTTATTTGAGCGGCATATCATATACATGCATTAATGTGTATGAGTATGCGTAAAAATAAACACATTACAAATAAAATCCAAAATTTAATTGGTATGTTTATGTCGTTTTGGTAATACAGTGTTGGTATGGTAATGTCACGTCTAATTGGACCTTTAAAGGAAAAAATTTTAGGCAGTCGTAGTTTTTTACTCATATCTCAGCCTTTTGTGGTATGTTTATGTCGTTTTGGTAATACAGTGTTGGTATGGTAATGTCACGTCTAATTGGACCTTTAAAGGAAAAAATTTTAGGCAGTCGTAGTTTTTTACTCATATCTCAGCCTTTTGTGGACCGATCTTGCTAAATTGCAATAGCAAACAATTCCGGACCATATGTGATATAAATGTGTAATAACCTGGCCCCCATCATATATGGGGTCTTCGGAAAATCCATTTCAACGGACAGACGGACATCGTTAAATCAACTTCGCTCCTCATAAGGACCCAGAATATATATACTTTATAGGGTCTAACATCAATATTTTAGAAATTACAAACGGAATGACAAACTTATATATACCCTATTCCCCACCTATGGTGAAGGGTATAATAAAGTGAACATTTTTGACTGACAAAAACATATTTAATTTAAGAAACAAATTTATTTCTCAAAGAATGAAACCAAAATTAAAACCCTTTAGACTTCTATATGAAGTTAAAAACTTTCTTATTAATAATTGATTAGGGAGAGTACTTTTATGCATTTGTAATTAAAAAATATAAACTTTTGAAAAAAATACTAAGAAAACTTGTCTACAATCTTACATGCATTTTCAAACCATATGTGCCAAAATATGACAATTTATGTGCAAACCAATAAATGCCATTTCTTTACAATTATATCATTCGAACACAAAATACTGAACTTTGCATATAAAAGTTCGAAAAAGAACATATAAATCCAGCTCCAGCTTAAGATAACAAAATATTTGTTTGTATAAAGAACATTACCAAATAATTGTATTTAAGATTTTACATAAAAAAAAGAAAGACAAAAAAAAAAATTAAAAACAAAAAATGTACTTTGGACTTCGAGAAGAATTCTTGACAAAAAGTACAAAAAACAGAAGTAAGGAAGAACATGTAAATCAATTAAAACAGTTAATCATTCAAAGCAAATTTCGATCTACCAAAGGTTAAAAACAATTTGGTTTTAAAATTGATGTTTGACCGCCGGCAGTCTTCAATGGCTGTGAGTGTTAAACGGCAAAACCCTCTGAGGTTGAGTGGTTACAATTGAAACATGTAGGGGTAACCTGTCCGTGAAAGCATGGGTTCGAGCCCCGCGGCAGTCATTAATGAATAATTATCAATAAATTTTAGTTAATTTCATGTTGTAAAATTCCTTTCTTCATAAAAATAATTTAATGAAAATTAAATTTGATGAACTTTAGCCTAATTAAAAATATCAAAACTTGGATTATAAACCATAAACAGTTCAACAAAAATAACCACAATACTACTTATTAAAAAAAAAACAAAAAAAAGAAACAATTGAATGTTGTAAGTTCTGTTTTTCTTTATGTAATTTAAATTAAAAAAAAAACATATTTTTATCATGCTTTATCATCTTTTTTTTAAATTACGCAATTCTAGTAATTTTTATTGTTTGCTGTCAACAGGGTTGTTAGGCTTTTTTCTTAAAAAATCGTCAAAAGATTTAACAAAATTCGTCAAAATCGTCACGGACATTTAACAAAATCGTCAACAAATCGTCAAATATTTAAATTTGACTAATAAGAGAAAATGTATTGCATTGAATGGTTCAAAAATATAAATTTTTAGCAAGATATTTATGATAAAGAAAGTGATTTTGTTTAGTTTTATTCTATTTAGTTCAGCAAGTGGGCTGAAATGTATTTATCATTTCAAAAGAAATACATAAGAAAAAATATACATGGGTGTTCTGAAAATCGAAAACGCAAGAATTTGGAAGTTGTTTTTAATACACTTTTTATCAAATTTTTATATTTTTTGTTATGAAATTCGGTTAAATAGATAGATAATTTATCACGAAAATTTTATTAAAAACCAACGTTTAAAATTCTTGCATTTTGCGTTTTCGATTTCCAGAACACCCCTGATATTTTCATGAAAACATAACAAAAATTTATGTATTTCATTTATCCCTATTCACAAACACATTAAATAAAAAAGAAAATCTCATTTGCTATTAACTTCAGCTATCTTTAAATGATTAATTTTTACCGCTATCACTATTGCAAATGGTATTTAATGTTGAAGGTGCTAAGCCAAGGGTTCTATCTATATCAACAGCCTTTTCAACCGACTCGAAATGTTTTATAATGTCCAATTTCACTTCCATACTAATGCATTTTCTTCTCTTTGCACTCATTTTTCTACACAACTTCTTATTAAGAAAAACCTTCTTCCTAACACGCAACTATACTTAGAATAACTTACCTAACAGAATTAAATGGGATTTGCCTTTTACACGCACATAGGAAAATTCTTCACATGCGATTATGACTTCAGTGAAAAAATCCAATCGTATGTAGCGAGGCAAATCAAAATCATAAAAACTAAAAGCCGGTTTAACCAATTTTTAAAAAGCGACGCAAATAGGACCGACGCAAATCGGGGCTCTAGTGTATATTTTTTGCAGTATCTGGTTTGTGATGGGAGAAGGATTGTTTTGTTTTTTGTTTAATTTCCAATCATTTTTGTATTTCGAAAATTTGATTTTTACGTTTTGTAAAATTAATTAGTATTGTGGTTATTTTGTTGAACTATTTTATGGTTTTTAATCCAAATTTTTAATAATTTTAATTAGGCTTAAGTTCATTAAATTTAATTTTCATTAAATTATTTTTATGAAGAAAGGAATTTTACAACATGAAAATTAATTAAAATTGTTATTGATAATCTTTCATTTTTGACCGTGGCCGGGGCTCGAACCCGGGCTGGCAGGTTACCATTCGATCGCAACCACTCGATCTCCTCAGATGGATTTGCCGTTTTACACTCGCAGCCATCGACGACTGCTGACGTCAATAGTCAAACATCAATCCTTAAACCAAATTGTATTTTAACCTTTGGTAGATCGAAGTTTGCTTCTTTGAATGATTATCCATTTTAATTGATTTTACATGTTCTTCCTTACTTCTGTTTTTTCGTACTTTTGTCAAGAATTTTTCTTGAAGTCCAAAGTACATTTCTTGTAAGTGTTTTATTGATGCAAAAAAATCGTCAATCGTCATTTGAAAAAAATCGTCAATTCGTCAAAATTACGAAAAATCGTCACATCTAACAACCCTGCCTGTCAATTTAAAGGGCTTTGTAAATAATAATCTATTGTCGATTTGTCGGCATAGTTTCGTTTCATTATTTCCCATTACGTCACAATAAGGCATATGGACACTTGAAAATGTCTGTTAATAACAAATAGTTTTACGTTATTTAAAGATAATTACTAAGGAATTTTGAAATAGTTATTTGAGGCATCAATTCAAAAAAATTTAAACGGATTTCATAAACTCTCAAGGTCATACGTTATTTTATAAGAACTCTTTGTTGTCTAGTAATGCGATAATTAGAATTAAATAAATGTCAAGAACTGATTTATTGACACTTAATTTTAAGCCAGTTCATTTAAAGAGGTTTTATCCATATTGAACTTTAGATTAATTTAACTAAATTGTTTATAGTGTTTTAGAAAATGTTCCAAACGATACTCACAAACAATGAATATATACCAAATATCCCCCGTCGTCCCCTTGTGTAAACGTATTGCCCTTAACGACACATACAAGCTTGCTAAGGATCTGGAGCTATCGTACCATTACTGCTAAGAAACAAAAGCTTCTCTTTATTAGCAATAGTAGTTTGGAAGTACCTCCAGCTGGCCGGTCGTCCCCGTAACAAAGCAATTACCGGCTTACCACGGCGACTCCCTGAGTAAGCGTACCGTTTAAAATAGCACACAAGTTTGCTAAGACAGCTGCTAAAATAGCACTTAAATATCTACAGCAGCTAAAACAGTGTTTTATTATCAACAGCAGCCCGGACTAAGACAAGTAGGCGATTTTAAGTACAAGACAAGTATGCGATTTTAAGTATCTCCCTTTCAACGATATTCGAATTAATTTACATTTACCAAAGAAACCTTACAAACAACCAAATTGGAAGCGAAGTACATTAACACGATTGGATCTTCTGTCGGCCACGATTTATAAGAGATCCGCTAATTGTACCTCCACAGTGTTGCGGTTGTTGGCCAAATTAACCTTTAGAAGATTTTGAATGTTTACAATTCTTATTCGCTTTACAGTTTAATTTGTATAATATTTTTAGCTTTTCTAAAATCCTTGGAAAAAGGTTTCCTGATGATCTGGCTTAAGTAACCAGTGAAATGCGCATAGAAATTAGCTTTCCCTTAACAATAAATTTCAGTGTATTTATCAAATATGAAAAATTGGGAATTTAGCACGTCATGGAGAAATCTTATTAAAAAATTTTTAAATTAAATAAAAAAAATTTAAGAATTAGATAAAACAAAAAATATTCAAATGAGCAATAACACCATAATGGATTTATTTCTCTTCTTCTCTGGAAATAAAGACAAAGGCCTTATTTCTCAAAGTCAGGGTTGGTGTTGAAAGTTTCGAAAAAGTGGTATAAAAAGGGTATTTAAGAAAAAAGGGTGAAAAACGGGGTATTTGAAAGTAAAATAGGGTTAAGATTATTAGTTTGTATTAATTTAATACATAAGACTAAAATAAAAGTTATTACAAATACTTGAATTATAAATCAACGTTAAAACTAAGAAACAATTCGCAGGTACATTTCAATACTACACCTTTTTAAGTTGAAATTGAGAAAATCCGAATTTATATTGAGAAAATACAAATTAATATTCAGAAAAACGAATTGATGTTTAGAAAATACAAATTGATATTAAGAATTCCAAATTAATATTGAGAAAATACAAATTCATAATAAGAAATCGAAATTAATATTGAGAAAATACAAATTTCTATTAAGAAATCGAAATTGATATCGAGAAAATACAAATTGGAATTGTGAAAATACTAATTAATATTCAGTTAATATAAATTGAAGTTGAGATAAAACAAATTAATATTGAGATTTTTTTTTGTTATATTTTTAATATTTAAAAAAATTTCATTCAAAGTGGAAAACAAATAATTTCGATTGACGAAAAAGAAATTCAATTTGCTCTGCAGAAGAACTCGTGGCTGGTCCAGGAAATGCCCAATAACTACACAATAACTACACGTTGCATCTTCCCGAGGTCTAAATATCCACCTAATTGGGGGAATATCATCCTCTGGAGTTATTCTTAGGACGAGAAAACGAGGATCATTCAAAATGCTAGACGCAAGAGGTAAACAGCTTAATGAACCGATGGGAGCAATTAGGAAACCTCTTGCAAGATTTAATTGTTGTGTGTGATAATGAGGTTGCGAGGTTGCGGGAATCGAACCCGCAACCTCGGCGCTGATAGACTAGCTCGCTACCAGCTAGCCTACCGAGGCATCAGCGACTCTTCTTAGATTGGCTCCTTATAGCCCAATGTAGAATCCAATTGAGTTTATATGGTCCAAAATAAAAACACACACAAAAACCCACCGAAGTATACCAAATGTGTGTCCTCCTGATGTTTGCCAACAACATCTTGTTTATTTAGAAGCTATTATCGACGAAGCTAAGTCTTTTATAACTACAGTTGAATGTGCAAGAACAGTACAACATTTTACCAAAGGGCAATAGAATTGAAGAATATGCCTCTTGGTGAATAACTTGTTATGCATATCGCTCATTTGCTGCAAGACCGGCATAACTCAAAAAAATCCATTTCGAAATAAACGCATTTAAAATTTTTGATTTGCTCTATTTACTCAGAAAAAAAGAAGACACATTCTCTTCAAACTGGGAAAGTGAAAAAGCTATAAAGATGAATTTAATGCACAATATAAAGAAAAACAAAGCGAACAATTCTGTATCTCTAACTCCAAAATGTAATTTTTTGAGTTATGCCGGTCTTGCAGCAAATGAGCGATATGATCATTTACTTGATTTTCAAATATTTTCCTTTATATGTTTTTAAACTCATAATTTTCTTTACGTAATATTTATAAAACTTTGTATTTATATCTCATTATTAATTTGGTTTTTCTTAATATTATCTTGGGTTTTCTCAATTCCAATTTGTATTTTCTCAATATCAATTCGGATTTCTTATTATCAATTTGTATATTCTCAATATAAATTTGGATTTCTTAATATCAATTTGTATTTTTTGAATATCAATTTTGATTTTTTATTATGAATTTGTATTTTCTCAATATCAAATTGGAATTTTTAATATCAATAGAAATTAATTTCTGAGCTACTGAGGGGTTATACTGGGAGGGTTATACCAGCCACGGACGCACAGGTAAGCTTAACTTTTGAGTAGATGAACCTTCTATAAAATATGACTAACCCTTAATTTCAACAAATTCAGTTATAATTAACTATCAGTTATAGATGTCCAAGCATGTTGTTAACTGGAAGTTAAAGTAATAGTTAATTTTAACTGAACTTGGTGAAATAGGGGATTAAACTGTAAAAATTGTACTACGGCGAAATGTATTAAAAGTTCGTCAAAGATTATAGTCATCTTATTTATTTAGTACTCAAATTATAAAGTTCCACCAGACAAAAAGCTGCTTAAATTGTACCGTAGAGTCAAGTTAGTGCAACGAAAATCAGGGGTCTAATCACCGCATTCGATACTATCGTATCGAATTAACTATCGATTTTTTTGCATACGATAGACACTGACGTATCGAATGAAAACTCGATAAATGTAATGTCGAGTTACTCGATATCGAATGCTATTATTTCAAATTCAATACATTGCATTCGATATCGAGTTTCATGATACCAAAATAAATAATTTCGATCAATTTTGCTCGATATCGTATGCGGTGATTAGACCCCTGGTAAAATTTGTTTTAAATACACAAAACATCTTGATTAGCGTTTTTAGTTTTTATTTAATTTTATTTTAAATTAAATATATAAAATATTAACTATCAACCAGAATTAATTAGTAGGTCTTTTGTGTGGTTTAGAACTTGTTCTAATTTATGTTTTTATTCAAATTTATTTAATCTTATTATTTTCCTCTATAATTTAGAATATTGGCTTTATGCTCTTTTTTCTTTGGTCATCGTGATTTATGAGAAAGAGTCACTTAAGTTAGAGTTTAAAAACCTGATTAAAACACACAGAAACCCACACGCACGTCCAACCAATAAAACAATTAGGGAAATAAAATAATCAAAAATATAAAACGGCGAAAATCAAATAGAACTTTTTTTGGAAATTAAAGAACATTTCGGACAAAATTTGCATATTTATAAAAGTTATTCATAAAAGGTTTTAAGAGACAAAGCGTCTCGAATTTTTTTTTTAATATTAATTATGCCAAGTTCAAACAAAACAAAAACGTTAAGTTCAACAAGTTTTAAATAAATTATAAAGATTAAACAAAACTTATATTGATAACTTGAACTAAAAAAAAGAAATCTTGCAAAAACAGACAAAAAAAAAAGTTATTTTAAAAAAATTGAATTTTTTTTAAATATTGGTATTCTGGGTTCATCTTAGTATTCACTAGGATTGTTGGTAAAATTTTATTCTAAAAAAACATTCTACATTGCTAAGTTAGGCTTCAACGAAAATAAAAAAAATTGAGTTTTGCCTTGTAAAGGGTCTTCTAATATGAATTTTCTCGTTTTGACCATCGATAGCATCCTAATTGTTGAAGCTAAATCTTTCGAATTGGCTGTTCTTAATCAGTCTGCAGCCGTATTCTGTAATGCGCTAGCTAAATATCGATCGCTAAAATGCCTTAGGCCGAGGCCATGCAATGAGCGGCTAAGCGTCAAGCGGCTGAGCGATGAGCGTCAAAAAATTAAAACATATGAAATACTATTAAAGTGGCCACGAAATGAGCGGCAGGCGAGCGAAATTTTTGAGCGGCTAAGCGGCGTCGCACACTGGTTCATATTTTGAGAAGGCGGCCAAAATTATTTTTTTTTTTGTTCTCCGATTTTAAAATTTTTTTATTCATGTGAAAGTAAATACTAGTGAACCTCGGGAGCCAAAAAATTTCAACCCTATTTCAACTATTTCATTGAGAACAGGGTGGTCCGAAATGGACTTTCTCAATATTTGGTTATAGTTTTGAATTTCTGAGTCAATTTGTGAAGTTGAAATGCTCATAACTTTTTTGTTTTTTAAGATTTTTTGACAGAATAAGTTTTGTGTATTAGTTTATTTTATTAGCTATACGTGGTTTAAAGCATTAAACTCTGCGACCTCTAGAACTATTTAATTTTTTTTTTTTTTTAATGTCAAAATTTCCCGGAAATTTCCTACTTTATAGAGCATAAGTCCTGAGCGTCAAAATGCGTCAAAAAAAAATCTATACTCTCTTGTAGTCCAGAATCTAACCTACATTTCTATACCCCATTGTATACACATCTGGATACGGCCTTGCGAACTACAGCAATTTCTGTGACCCAAGGTAAGATATTCGGTTCAAAAAATAAGTCCTGCAAGGAAACATTACTGAAGAAGGTGAATCTTAAAGAATTTTCGACAAATAAAGCAGTTCAGGCCACATAAATTATCTAGCACGTCAGGTTATCAATTAATTTGGAGAAGGTAAAGGTATTGCCATTGTTATGAACTTATTGTGGGTGAACGGATGCTGCAAAACGAATAGGCGACATAAATAGACTAACACGTTAGATTTCTGAGTAAGTTAAGAGGTTAAACATTAGTAAATAGTCGCAACATAAACTACATAGTTTAATTACCTGAAAATTGCAACTTAATTTAAAATATGAAAGAGCAGGTAAATGGTAAAAAACTAGCACGCAGTTATATTTTACGTGAAAATTACCTACATGTTACCTGTTAATTTATTGCCGGTATGTTATCCTTTTAAAAAGTGTGAAAACAGGGGTTTTTACGTTTCAAAGAAATGCTAATAAAAGATTAAATTTGTATTTAAAAAAGAGTTTTTATGTTTTAAAGAAGTAGTAACAAAAGATCATTTAAAAAAACTTCTATCAAGAGTATAAAAGTGCATGCATTCATAATTTTACCTTCATTATTGTTTAAACAATGGCTAAGTTTAGTTATTAAGTTCTCGCAGATATATATTTTCACCAGAAAGATGAAAAAGATTTTGTGTTACACATAATGAATAATCCATTCTTTAAATTATGCAACGAACAAGAAATCAAAATTCATAAGATAAAAATTAAAAATTTTTCATTAACATTAAAAAAACGGTACCTTTAATGTTCTAGAAACAAGAAAACGTTTTACTTACGCAACGAAAAATGGCTAACAAATTATCTGATTTTTAAGAAGCTGTCAATAACCGCTAAGGAAACTGTAAAAGTGGGTCGGCCCGCAAAAAATTGACAATTGCAGTAAAAGATCACGAAGACGCAAGCTTGCAAATATCAAAGAAGAAATTTCTCATAGTATGATAAAGGATTCATTTCTGCATCAAATTCAACCAACGCAAAATAAGAAATCAAAAATTGCAATAATTGAAAAAATAGTGGAAGCTAGCCCTAAACGCACAAAGAGGATTTTAAAAAGTATGCCTACACCAACTGAAGAAATGAAATTTACTCCAGAAGAAGCATTTGCACTATTTTTGGATTTAAAACTGACAAAAAATCAGTATACAGAACTGCAAAAGCGAACCAATAAAAAAAATTGTGGAATCTTTCTAGGATATCGATATTTAGTTTTTGTCAAAAAAGAGTGCTTATCTTCACAAACGGCTATTAGTGTAACTTTAAGTTCAGCAGAAGTAAAATTGCAGGCTCTTCTCGAACACACTGCAGAACGATTATTAAATACACTTGATGCTGACTGTTTAAAAAAACTTAAAAATTGCAGCATCACTTTATTTTCTAAATGGGGATGTGATGGAAGCTCTGGTCAGAAACAATACAAGCAATGTAATTCAGAAAACTCATCTGATGCTAACAAGAAGCTAAACAACTTCTGGAAAATGAAACCCAAAGCTATTTAGAAGAAATGTTTACTAATATTGTTTAATTTAAAATAGTTTATAGATTATAATTTGTTTTTGATTTAAGTATACATTTGTATTAATATATAAAAATAAAATACACAAACATCTCAAACCAAAAATAAAAGTTGAATTACCTGAAATGTTATCGATAGCCAAGAATTCTATTTGGGAATTTTTCAAAATATTCCTTTTCAGTTTTATCCTTATAACAACTCGTCTTTCCCAAAAAAGCCAACCTTTGGCCCCTGTGAATATTGGGACTAAAAAATTTACAGGGGCCAAATATTGGCGTTTTCTGACAGGATCTAAGTTCGACAATAAAAAATAAGTATCAGTTGTAAAATACAAGAGAAATAATGATAAATTATAAAAAAATCATATTTGAAATATTCAACTTTTACACCGAAACTCAACAAAAAAATGAAAATGTATTTTGAACTCCCCATTACTTTTGCTCCTATCAGTCGAATTTTAAGTTTTATAGCCCAAATTAAAGCCTAACATCGCACCTATCGAGCAAAAAAAATCGCATAAAAAAATACCGATCCAGTCAAAAGTTATGGAATTTTGACCGCCTTCTCGTAAAATTTCCCACTGTGCGTCGCTCAGGAATAAAACTTGTTCTAATTTTTAGTTGTTTTTTGAGCGTCAAAGAATAAACATGGCAAAAGTGAATGTGGAGCTTACAATTTCATCTGTACAAAGCCAACCGCTATTATGGCAAGGCAGATTACCAAATTTTAAAAATAAAAATATAACCGAAAATGTATTTTTTTGTTTTGTCAATCTAGTGTTAACTGCTTGCAACTGTTGCAATGCAACAGCAAATCAATGGATTTCACATTTGGGTAGATTTGTATATATATGGTTAATGATGAACACCAAGGCCTGTTCGTCGATTTCGATTAATATATATATATATATATATATATATATATATATATATATTTTATAATTTGTTTTTGTTTTAAATGTAAGTTAAGCGAACGAAGTCTTCGCTCGAAATCGACGAACAGGCCGCAAATTGTTTTTTTTTTTTCTTAATAAACGCATTAAATTCATATTAATATGATTTTCGCGTAATAACATTAAACAATCCACTCTTTACAATAGCATTTTAACAACTAACCGCTCAGAATTGACGCTCAGTAATAAGCCACTTGCCGCTTAAACTTGACGCTTTGACGCTCATCGCTCAGACGCTTGCCGCTTAGCCGCTCATTGCGTGGCCTCGGCCTTAGAGAATAAAAAATTTTAAATTTAAGCGATGACATTAAAAGCTAAAATTGATGCGAATTAAATTTGTATGGTATTGCCAAATTAAGCAATTGCATTTGTAGCCAAAAATCGCTAAATCATTTTTGTAGATTTGTAGCGATAGAGATTTAGTTTTAGCGAATAACAGAATACGGCTGCTGTTTTGCCAAATCACGATGGTCGTGCTAATATTACATTTTTTTTTTTTTATCAAAGTGTATGTTTCACTCAGACAGTAATTAATATATATTTGAATCCACCAGTTCAGTAAACAATCAAACAACTCCCGAACGTCGAGGAAACGCAAAATCCGCAAAAAACATGGCCGCCGTTCATTGGAGATAGCAGTAGAATCTGAGACAGTCAATTTTTAATCGCTCACAAGAAATGTCAGACCACAAATTGTCGAATATTACGTGGCTATAGTTTGCGTTGCGCCCAATGCATCTCGAAAAGTTCACTGAATGGGGTGAAGTTTTTTGATAGCGGCGTCAGCGGTCCACATTTCTTTGAGAACGACGTTGGCCAGTCCATCATTGTAACCGCGAGCGCTATAGGTCAATAATAAAAAAAACACCTTAAGTCTTACAACATTATACGCACTGAAAGAATTTCCTTCACAGACATTAATCCAATGAAAAATTACATTAAAGTTCTACCTATGTAACTTTTCATTGGATTAATGAAGAATATTACATTAGCCGCCCCGTTAATGAAATGTTTCATAAAATCGATAAAAATTTTAATTTGTTTAATGACATAAATTCATTAAATTACTGATAAAATTTGATAATTTTTTTGACCATATATATTTATGTTTATTTATTTCAGTCATTTCAATGTGCGTTTTGAGTTGTTGTGAATTTTATTTTTTTTCCTGTTTCAAATCATCAAGATATATTTATTTTATTTCGTTAATATATATATATATATATATATGTTACATCATGTTATGTTCTGCGTATATAAGCTTAGCTTTTAGTTAATTGAATTTAATTCATTTTCCAGCCCGGGACGACCTTTATCTTGCTTCTTTTCATTTTGCTGGCTTGTACTACTACGTAAATTGTGTGTATTTAAATTAACAATTAAAGAAAAAAGAATGTGAAAATTGTTTGCTGTTGTTTTTTCTTTCTCGTTGTATGTTTTTGAACCTATTGCTAACATTAGGCTAAATTCAGTGTTTCGTTATCGTTAGGAATTTTTTCATTGATGTTATGAAACATTGAAATTTAAAATTTTTTTCATATATTTTCATGTCTATCGCTTTAAATAGATTTAAAAATACGTTTTTACAGCAGTTATAGGAAGAAAATATTTTCTAGATATAAGTATTTTGAGGTTAGACACCTTTATCTTGTTTTCATTGATTTAGTGACATTTTTCATGGAAAATATGAAGTTACACTTTTTTCATTAACTGAAAAATATTTGAATATATTTATTAATTCTTCATTTTAATCTTAAAAAACCTATTGAAATAATGTATAACAATTAGTTGAATTTTGCTTTTGAAAGAGATATAAAGTTGTCATTAATTTAATGAAAAATTTTACCAAATAACGAAACTTAATTTCGTAGTGATAATGAAATTGCTTCATTATTTCTGTTAAATTTCATTCCCGTAATGAAATTTTTCATCGGATTAAAGAAAAAAATTTAATTTAATTTATTCATAAGATTTATGAAGCATAATTCTTTTAGTGCATTTCGATTTGATCGCATGGCCAACTCACGTAGAGGTGATGCAACTGCCCACCGATATCATCTGAGATCACCAAGTTTGAACTTTTTTTGTAGGGTTTTCTTAAGTCACAGTTCTATGCTAATAAGCCAAAAACTACAGCGGCCCTCAAACACCACATATGTATTTAACCCATGCCATCGATCAGTTTCAGCGTGATCGATGTGCCAAAGTCATGGAAAAACGGATACTTCGTAATAAATTTAAGTTTTTTCTTCTTCTTTCTTTAGTACGATTCGTACTCAAAAATTTAAGTACGAATAACACTTAAAAGTACTTAAAACCATTCAAAATAGGTTAACTTCCGATAACCAATATGCGTGCATACGCGTGTGTTTATAAAAGTGTGTTGTAGACACAACAACAACACTACAAGAAGAAATATAAAGATTTTTTTCGTGTTTAAAAGAAAAATAAAAAGCAATAATTGCCATATTTTTTTTTTAACTATTAAGTTAAATACTCTTTGGTTCTGTGGGGTAAGTGTTTAGGTTAGAATTAGTGTTTTTTTTTCCCGGACTTTTTCGATTCCCGGGAAAGCGGGAAATTTTTTTAAATTTCCCGGGATCCCGGGATCCCGCTCCATATAAATATTACAAAGTAAATTTTGTTATTAATTAATGAAAAAATCTTTTATTAAAAAACGTAAGGGAACTTGTTTACAAAGAAAGTTAAAGAAATGGTTCAATACTAAAAAATTAATTGAAGATTGAAATAGGAACTTGAATTATTATCACCTCACGCCTTTATTCCCTATTATTATGCTTTTATTCAGTATTATTATGCTCTGGATACAAGATAAAAATATAACATAAACATAACAATTTAATTCATAAAACAATAATAAAAACAAAATAAAAATTAAGGTACTCAAGATATGAGATCAAAAAGTTAATTAATAAAATAGATAAAATTTTTTAAAGAAATATATAACATTTTTTAATGGCTTAGGAAATAACTTTCTGACACACTCAAAGCGCTTATTAAGTCGTCAACAAGTATATTCCAGATTTAATTTACTAATTATCATGTTTCCGAAAAACTTCGTTAATTTTTTACCGAGGTTGGACAAATAGTTAAAAGTGCACCGTTGTAGCATGCTTCGGATTCACAATCAGAAGCAATTTTTTCTTTTTTATAAGCAACGTCTATATCAGCCAAATGTATGTCAAGGTTGATGCAAAAATAGCATCAACCGGACTGCTTCTTACAAACCTTTTCATTTCAATAGGTCCATTTGTAATCTTTAGGACAATGTGTTTTTCAAGTTGTATGTTGAAGTATCTTACACGAGTTTCCAAAATGTTATTTTATTTCGGTTTCCCCGCACTTCACGGGTAATTTGTGTTTATCACCTAAAAAACATATCGCTCCTTCATTGCATCATAGTCATATCTCAAAATTTTAAGTAACTTAAGCCAAGTTTTCCTTCATGCCTTCTCGTATTATATCTCCAACTGAACCGAAGTTATAGCAAAATATATCTTTAAATCGGTACATTTTGAAAACTTTAATCGCATTTTGCCAAGATCGTTTGTTTTTGTAGATATGACTATGTTGCAATAAAGGAGCGATATATTTAGGTATGTCCTATTTTTAAGACTTGTCCATGGACAATGAAAATTTACTGCCTGCATCTTATTTTGAATTAATGTACTTTATTAACTCTTCACTTCACTAAATGTTATAATTATCAATTGTAGCACTGCCCATTATTGCATCAGGAGACATTGATTTAAATACATGTACATACTCACTTCTTGTAATTGATCTAATCCACAACCCATCCACAGATGCTAATTTTTAGAGAATAGAAAACTAAATTTCAAAGTATAAATAGCTATTTTCTGAAATTATGAGGAAGTTTTTATTTCCCGGGATCCCGCAAGAAAAATCCCGGAAAAACGGGAAATAAAATAATTGAAATTCCCGGGAATTCCCGGGACGGGAAATCCCGTGAAAAAACCCTAGTTAGAATCTTTCGGATTATCTCAAGTATCGAGATTTAACCGTCTTGATTTAAGGAAAGCCGTACTTGTGTACTTGTTTTTTTAGTGTAAAAGCCAAAAATCACAGCGGCCCTCAAAGCTAACATAACCATGCCGTCGGTCAGATTTAGCCTGATTTATGCGCCAGAGTAATCGAAAATTCGAATTTTTGAATGCGTGCTCCCCAGCTGATATATATATGCACGAATAGGGTGTTCAGTCGATCAATTATTGTTCGATTAATCGAACAATTTTAGACGATTAATTGTTCGAATAATTTAAAAACGCTAATTTCGATTAAAGGATGTATCGAAAAATCATTGCTGATTTATCAAATAATAATAATAAATATATAGTATTTTTGTTTAATGTATAAATTTTTAAAGTTTTATTTATTTTTATTTTTATTTTAAATAATATTAACCTTATATGAATATAAGACTAATATGTTTACAAAAGTAAGACAATATAGCACTAGCTACTTGGGGTTGGAATTAAAAAAAAACAGTCATGTTAATTGAGTGATTTAGCTTATATTTTTGTTAAATTTTTTCAACACAATTTAATAGTTCATTTCACTAAAGAAAAAACGAGAAAAGTAGGTAGGTAAGTTAACTCAAAGATTATATTAATTTATGGGGTATGTTATAGAAATCGAAATTAAGTGAAATTGAAATCGAACGATAACTTAAATTCAATTACTATTTACAAAATGACCGTGTCCGAAAATGTATTTACGTAAATGTTCTTCAACAACTTCACTAAAAAAGAATGTTTATTTACTCAAACTCTAATTTTTTCTAAAATTATCGAAAAAACCATCTCGTAATTTATGAAATTTCTGGATTTAGAATTATTCGATTAATAGATTAATTTTAAAATTTTATTCGTTTAATCGAATAAGTTAAAAATACCAAATATCGAATAATCGTTTAATCGAACAAAAATAAAATCCGATTAATTAATAATGGTCCATCGATAATAATGGGCCATCGATAGGCCTTCAAATTAATAAAATTGGATGATAACTCGCACTTACTTTGTTGTATCAAGATTAATTTAATACAGGCAGTGCCTAATGAAAGACCCTGTATTCGAAAGCGTTGGCGTTTTATAAAGTTTTTTGACTAAATTAATACAAACAAGTTAGAAAGTACAGTCGATCAAGCCCGACTATATGATACCCTACACCCAAGTATTTTAAAACACATTTACAAGAGTGCACCCTATTCGGGACCCATGGAGAATCATGCTTATGTGTCCATATAAATATGGATCTATCTATGTTTTAAATTTCATTAAAATCGGTTTAATAGTTTCTGAGAGGCAGCAATTGCCCCTATCTTCCTCGTGGTACTACGATTCGGCCCATTTTCAATTGGTCCTTGTGCCAATAAGAACCTATAAGCCAAGATGTGGGTCCAGGACCCATATTTTAAGGTATTACACACATCAGCACAAATTCATAATACCCTCTCCACTATTGTGGTGTGGGTATAAAAATGTATTTTATTCCAGATTTGGAAAATAATTTAAATATTTTTGTTTTTCAAAAATTTTAATCTTGTTTTGATTATTGTTTGCGTTTTGTTTAATGGGTTTTTCGATCTTTTTTTGGGCCCTTCAAACCAATTTTGGTGGTGTTGTTGGATCATCTAAGGCGTGTGAATTCATTTATTATAAACTCGTTGGATTTTTTTTAATCTAGAGTTTGTAAATTTATGCGGGTTTCTTTGTCAACAAATTTAGTGTTAAAAAAAGCACGAGCTTAAGCCGTGGGAAACTTAAAGCAATTTAGCACGTTAGAAGTTAAAAGGTAATTTAATGCGAGCCACCACTAACGATGAAAAGGGATCCAATACGACAAACTGAAAGAAATTATTTTTGAACTCCGGCCTACCAGCCGAGCTGACGCCAAAGCCGAATGTCCATGGCTTGTGGTTGGTGGGACCAAAAGGAGTGCTATTTGTAATGCTGTTTGAAAAAACCACCAAATATATTCAAAAAGAAAAAAATAGCCAGAACAAGGTTTTCCTGCCTCTTGGTTTCACGCAAATCAAATTAACCCTTAGCCTGCATTCATGGGTCAAAATTGCCCAAACCGTGTTGTTGCTTATTTTTTCTACCGCATAAATATTAATGAAATTTATGTACAATTGTTTTTATATTGAGTACTAAATATGAGGCATTATACGCCAACTCGGACGTCTTGACATTTTTTTCGATATCTCCAATTGTGTGATGTTTTCATCAATAAACGAATATATCACAAAAACTCCAATTTGGACCACGATTAGAAACCTTATAATAATAAAACTAATGGACAATTTTATTAATTCTATTTTAATATCAATTCATATTTAAATATAATCTTGCATATAATTTACTTTTTGTTAATCATGAAAAACGAATTTTCAACCTACAAAAATTGATATTTAAATAAAATGGTAAAATTAACAAGTGATTTTTTTATTTTTGAAAATTTTAATATTGCAAAAGTAATCAAAAACCACAACCTTTACTAGGAAGGCTCTTTTGAAATGTACAAAAAAATATTACATAATTGGGGAAGAAAAAAAATATTTTTCAAACCGTTCGATTTGCCATGGAATGCACCATATATATGCATATCTAAATTATTTTATTACCTAATGTCTGTAACAATGTGCCATTAGTAAAAAATATGATCACGAAATATGTAGTAACATATTTAGAAAGGCTAAAATTGCAGCCAAATCCACTATTTTTAATGATGGCGCCGACATTGCATGAGTCATCCGAAAAGAACAGGGGGCAAATTACGGCATTCGATATCGATCGAAAATACAATACAGTTCAAATGGAAATTTTGATCGATATCGAATGCCGTAATTTGCCGCCAGGGCTAAGCACCTACACACGTAAACAGAACTCATGATTGGAAAAATTTTTCTCCCGCACTGGCAAGACATAAAAAAAAGTTGTTATGCGAATAAGAATCGATAAATTGTTATAAGCTAATTTTTTATATATGAAAATTCAATAAATAAATATTGAGAAGAAAAAAATTTTTTTTTTGTGAACATGCTTCAAAATTTCCCAACACTATTAAGTCAATACAAAATAATTAGTATTGTGGTTATTTTGTTGAACTATTTATGGTTTTTAATCCAAATTTTTAATATTTTTAATTAGGCTTAAGTTCATTAAAATTTAATTTTCATTAAATTATTTTTATGAAGAAAGGAATTTACAACATGAAAATTAATTAAAATTGTTATTGATAATCTTTGATTCTTGACCGTGGCCGGGATTCGAACTGCGGCCGACAGGTTACCATGACATGTTTCGAACGCAACCACTCGATCTCCTTAGATGGATTTGCCGTTTTACACTCGCAGCCATCGACGACTGCTGACGTCAAAAGTCAAACATCAATCCTTAAACCAAATTGTATTTTAACTTTTGGTAGATCGAAATTTTCTTTTTTGAAATAATGAAAATTAAAATGTAATGAACATAAGCCTAATTAAAAATATTAAAAATTTGGATTACAATACAAAATATCTAAACAAATAAACTGCATGTTATAAATTTATACAAAAGCCCATTCCGAAACTTTCATCACATGCATTGAATGTAAAAAAATTAACATAATTATCTGCTTACGGGCATAGTGTGAACGTGGCCTAATTATTGTTCACTGTTTTTTCGTTAAGTTAATTGTATAAGATCTCTTCATTGTAAGAAAATTAACCCACAAATACCACATGCGTTTTATTTTTTTCGTACAGTACCCATGTTCTGTAACTTTAGTGAGAACTTTTCGCATCGAAAAGATGTGAAACAAAAAATTCCATCGTTTCTGGAAAAGTAAGAAAAAAGTGTGTCTGTAACTCATGTCGAAAACTATCAAAAGAGATTACATTGTTACGTTATAAATGTCATTCCATTGTATTCGAAGCCGATGTGACATTGCAGGCGTTGAGAACGCAAGTCACACATATTCGTTGGCGGCGACCAAAATTTAAACGTTTTCAACGGCGGCAGCGAAAATACAACCGTCGGCTATACCAAATAATGTAAAATGCGACTTGAATCTTTGTTGTTTGCAAGCGAGCTTTGAAAGCATTCGTATATTTTAGAAAAATGATATAATTAAACAATGAAAAAATGTGCAAAGAATAAAATAATATTATTCATTGCATTTTGCATATTTTATATGTTTTTTAGTGTGACAGCTTAAGATGGGAACTTTCTCAGTAATTTCCTTGCGTGCCAGCTCTTAGTCGCCAAAAATGTTACAGACGCAGTTAAGTGAGTTGTTTGTTTCAATATATGGCATTTTTGTTTCATTTCTCACATTTCAATCGAAAAGATTCTCGACGCGAGATTTACAGAACATGGGCACAGGATAATGGTTATGTCGTGCGCACCCTGTTAGCGCAGCAGAAAGAGGTTGGCAACAGCAAAGGGATTTTTTTCAGTTAAGAAAAAACATGAAAAAATAAATATAATTTCTACTGATGATCTGAGTTTCTAGTTCTTCAAATACTTCGCTTATAGAAAAATGCATCTTCATATTGATTGATATTGCCCTGCATCAGAATTGTGACACCAATGTTATTACAAATGGCATCAATGCGGCAAAAAATGGCATGAATCCAAAGACTTACGTCATCATTAGATTTTGTCATATTTTTTGCGCCATGACTTCAGTAATATTAATTTGTTGCCACATTTTGTGTTCGATTAACATTATTTTCATGTTTTAAATGTAAAATAAGAAACAAAAATTCCCATATTCTATTTATTTAAATGATTTAGGTAAATACATCAAATTTTCAAAGTAGAATGATTACACAAACCATATCGGGCATGCCATGCCGCTGGTGTCTTATAATTGAGTGTTCTTCTGTAAAAAAGGAGAAATACAACACAAAGGTGCAACAAACATGTGTAACGGGTAAGTAAATAATAATATTCTGTCACTTTGACTTTGAAGTCAATCCGAATGATTCAATTTGTTTGAGTCCTTTCTTCGGTGTTACTGAGTCATTGCACTGATTACATTTTTTATTAAACCGACTCCGATTCGTCATTTCTGTGATGCCCATGTGTCATCCAATTAATGACCATAATGGCCATTTGATATTAAGGCTGACATCGTAATAATGAAATGTGTCATTGGGTCAAAAACATCAGCGTTATGACGCCTTTTCTATCAGTGTTCCTTTCGTCTACTTTAAAGTAAACGGTGTACAAAGTTCGACTCTGCCATTTTTATATTTGCTTTGTTTATTTTTCTTACCCTAAAACATGTTTTAAAATTCGCACACTTATTTTATTCTTTATTTAAAAAAAAAAACGCCATTCTCTAATTAACATTTCTTTTTGTTTATTTCCAAATACGGGTATTTTGTTCATCCAAAAATACAGTCAATTCTAAAGATTTTGATTAAACCAAAACCAAGACAAAAAACACTCATGCAAAACGTTTTCATTTTTAAAAATCATTTGAGCTTAAAATACGATAAAAAAAAAAACAAAACGGCAAATTATTTGTCGCGTTTTACAATTTGAATAAATAATAGTGTTTTATGCCCAAAGGCCACCAAAAATTTAAATTTGTAGACTCAATTCTGGTCGGTGTTGCCTATTTAGATATTCTGTGACCAGATTTAGTCAAAAAAATTAATTAAACCATTAGCAAAGATTCGAAAGCAAAAGCAAATTTGGTATATATTTTTATAATAGCGGTATTTTTAGTAGGTATGGCGCATTTTTTGACGTATCTCGAGAAGAAGGAAATATTAACTCGCAATTCTTTCATATCCGGAAAAATGTTTTTCAATTAAATCAACTTATTCTGTTTGAAACAAATTTTTTATTTGTTCTAATTAATTTACCTTACTTGAAAATAAAAATTATAATGTGTGTCTGCAAATATCACAACGTATACACAAACTTCAGAATATTTAATGTTTCAAACAGTGTTCGAAAATAAACAGAACATTATTTAGTGTTCGGCTCACACACTTAGGAATGATATCTATTTTTTTAGTGTTTGTGTGGACGAACACAACCCTAAACATCGTTCGTAACTATTTTCTTTGTTTTTCCACAAATCTACCGAGCCGAACACTAAGGAGCGATATTTTGTGATGTCAACCGTGATAAATATGGGTTCATGACGACGCTACAAACTTTGGCGAAATGTTGTTTTAATAAGACGGCGAACCGTTCCATATAATGTACCACCAAATCGAATTATAATAGACCTAGCTTGGAGAGGAGTTATATTATATAGGGCTGCTTGCGAATGGCCTTCCGACCGTGTGATTAAACCAGTGTTTGAAACAAACAGAACATTATTTAGCGTTCGGCTCACACACCCAGGAACAATATATATATATTTTTTTAGTGTTTGTGTAGATAAACAATACCGTTCGTTAAAAAACAGAACAATTGTAGTGATACTGTAGACAAACATTGTATTTCAATGTTCTATTATGTTTCTTTTTTTTGCATTGATAAAGAAATTAACAAACAAAAAATTTTAGCTACGACCACAGCACGAATGGCTTGTGTGTGTATTGTGTACATTTTTTTTGGCTGGCTTTTTGTTTTTTTTTTCGTATGTGTATTTTGTTTTTGTACAAAATTTTTGGTTTTTTTTACCAGCCAAAAGGGCGCTAAGCACAACTGAAACGAGCGAACACTTATTAGCTGAACCGAACACAATGAAGTTTGTGTTTTTTTTTTTAAATCGAATGGAACTAAATGTCCTCATTCTTCGTTGAGTTGGATAAGAACAGTATTATTTTTGTGTTCGGAAAATGACAAACAGGGAACACACTATTAGCGTTTGTGTTTTCCACAAATCTACTGAACCGAACACTAAGGAGATATATTTAATGTTTATTTTCGAATACTGGTTTCAAACAACTTTTTAACTGTGTTGATTGAAAAACTATTTTGATTTGTGTTAACGTTTTATACAGCCTCTTTTGCTGGCGGTCACATTTCATATTAAACCTATTGATTGAAACTCAGCAGCAAGAAAAGCCCAAACTTACAAAAATATGTTAATTGGTATGACCAATTTGCTCGCAGACAGAAAATAAGTACGGAATTTAATTAATAGTATAAATTTCTAACTAATATGGTAATTGAAGTTGGTTGAGTTGATAATTTTTCCTGTGATAGAAGCACTTTAAAAATATTAAATTCTTTTATTAAAGTTTACATTCTATAGCGACTACACTGACAACGTTTTGAGAAGAAAATCATAGTTTTGGATGAAGCTCAGTCCTGGCTCGTCGATTTTATCTAAATTATCTAAATTGTCTCACTTTTGGTGAGTAAAAAAGGCTTGAGGAGATGCACTGGGCCTAACTTTATCATAAACTTAAATATTTTTGTGCGAGACCGCAGCTTTTTCGACTCTTTTTTCTTATTTTTAATGAGAACTGTAATAAATACGGGTTCATGACGAGGCTATGAACTTAGGCGAAATGTTTCATATAATGATATGTTTCATATAATGTACGACTAAATCAAATTATTAGAGACCTAGTTCAAAGAGGAGTTTCCTTATATAGCGCTGCTTGCGAATGAAGTTCTCGGTCGTGTGATTAAACTACTTCAGATTTTTTTTCCATGTGGTTATATTTAAATGCTGGTTCATGACAACAACGTGAAAAGTGCTGCGAAACAACATAGAACCCGATATTTCTGGGATTTCGGCTGATTTGTGCCATTTGTGTTTAGCCAAGAGTTAACAACACTGATTACCATTTAACATTGACATTCGTTATAAATACCTTTTTTAAGGATGAATTTATAATAATTTTAGAATTTGTTTATGTTGAAACTAAAATATCAAATCAATCAATAAGAGTTAAGTTCTTAAGCTGGTGTGTTTATTTAAAAAAAAGTATTTTTGTTGCGGCACAAATTAATTTAAATGTGCGATTTAATGGGCCTAATTGGAAATTTGATTAAGAAATAAATTAAAAACTTTTTTACAAACAAAAAAAAGTTAAGAGAGCTTATTCCGGCTATGCCGAATCTTATATACCCTTCACCATGGTTCGTTAAGAACAGAAAGTTATATGTATAGTTAAATACCGTTCTTTAGATATAAATAAACCTTTTTTGTGCCTTGCCCATCTCTCTAATCCCGCCTATATTTTGTCGGATGTTGTGCATTGATAAAAAAGCTGCTTACCTTATTTGGACATTGTTAAATCAACTTTAATCCTTATGAGGAAACCGAATATCTCTACATTATAGGGTCTAAGATCAGCATTGTAGCTTTTACCTTCGCTGAAGGGTACAAATAGTAAATGAATTAAGACTTTACTACTTTTTTGTATTATTAACTAAACATTGTTTTAAATTAATTAAAATTAACTAGTTCATTAGGGCACATCAAATTTGTTTTAGTGACGAAACAAAGACACTAAAATAAATATATGTACGTCACTTAGCAGATAATGTATTATTTGCACATGGTTGGTGTCTTGAATAATTTATTTGGAATTTTGTGAGGTTATTGAACGAAAAACAAAAATTTTTTTAAAAAAATTTTTTTTTAAAAATTTTTTTTATTTTTGCTTTGTAAATTTTTGAACTTTGTGCCAACAAAGCATTATTTGCGTTTATCTTTGTTTTACCACTTTTTCGAGCATTTCGGCCTGTATTCCATGAATAACACGTGTTATGTTATACTCTAAGGATTCGATCGTGTTTGGCTTGTCCACATAGACCAACTACTTCACATAACCCCACAAGAAATAGTCAAGAGGCGTCAAATCACATGATCTTGGCGGTCAACTCACAGGGCCATTTCGAGAGATAAACTGCTCACCAAACTCATTCTTCAATATGTCCATTGTTTCACGAGATTTGTGGCATGTGGCACCGTCTTGTTGAAACCACCTATCAACCAAGTCCAACTCAGCCAATTGGCTCTATATCGTTCGCCGTTGACGGTAACGTTTCTTCCACGGTCGTCTTCGAATAAAAATGGATCGATGATGCCACCAGCCCATAAACCACACCAAACTGTCGTTTTTTCGGGATACATCGGTAAGTCTTGTACGGCATGTGGCTGCTCTTCCCCCAGATGCGGCAGTTTTGCTTGTTTACGTATCCATTTAGCCAGAAATGAGCCTCATCGCTGAACACAATTTTTCGATAAAACAGTGGATTTCCATCGAGCTGAATTTTGATAATAAATTTCAACGACTTGCAGTCGTTGCTTGTTTGTGAGTTTCTCCATGATGAAATGGCAGAGTATACTGAACACATTTCACTTTCACAGATGTAGTCTGGACACAATTACCAACCAGTGCTGCCAGCCCGAAAAACTTAATTCATAAAAAATCAACCTTTAGAATAAGTAGTTAAAAAAGTAGTATAAGAAGTAGTTATAGAAGAAAGCTACTAGATAATGAGTAAAGGAAGCTTTTTGTTTTGAAAAAGTAAGCAAAGTTTTTACTGGGTTTGTTATTCCTTTAAGTTTGTTTAACTAGGTCGAACTATTCCGTAGACCTTAAGACCCTTGTAGTGAAATAGACTAAATTCTCTAGCGGGAATCGAACCCGCAACCATGGCAGTTAGACTAGCTCACTACAAACTGGCCTACCAGGGCACCCAAATCTGTTTTATTTTTAAAGAATTGGATTTATATGGTTAATGGAAATATCTGTTGCGTTACTAAAAATATTCTTGGTATGTTGTTTGAAGTATTTCTATTATTTTTTTTTCTTATTTATTTAAGTCTCTGCTCATTTTTATATTTTTTTAATTGAATAAAGAATATTGTTTTGGCAATTAAATTTGATTAGTGTTAATTGGTTTTGAGTGTAAACAATGGGCGTTTGCTATTAAACACTTGATTAAGCTAAACAAAAAATTTATTCAAAGTTCGTTTCTTTTTTTAATTTCATTCTTATATTTAAGACCATTAAATTTTTTGGTACGTTAAATAAAATAAAAAATAAAAAAAACCATTAGAAAATTTACTAAGAAATGAAAACAAGGAAAGACGAATTTAATTTAAATATTCATTCAAAATGGGTAATTAACACTTTGAGTAGTTTTACGCTAATGCTTTGTTTAAATTACACTGCTAAACAAATTCTTCTTGCGCTAAAACTCTTTTTTTGCTAAAGTTTTGGACTCTCAGCACAAATTTATTTAAAAAGTTAAAAATCATGCTGCAATTTTTTAAATATTTTAAACTTAAGAGTTGGTTGTTCCGCTTGTAATTTCTACAATATTGGCGTTAGACCTTATGAAGTTCAAATATTCTTGACCCTTATAAGTAGTGAAGTGTATTAAACGACGTTCATCTGTTCGTGTTATTGTTGACATGGGTTTTCCGAAGACACCAGGTGTGATGGGGACTAGGCTATAATGTATTTATATCCATTTTTTATTCCGAAATAAATTGTTATTGAAATTCAAGCAGAACGGTTCACAAATGGCTTTGATATGAGCAAAAAACCACGACTTTCTTAAATTTTGACTCATGAACATTTATTTAAGTCCCCTTATAATTGATAAACATGAATTTTTCGCTTGCAGACCAAACTTGCCCGTATGTAGTGGAGAATCCGCCCTTGAAGCTGACCTTTTAAGATCTCCCTTCCCGCGACTTTGGGTATAAAGTACAACCACTACGTGATCTCTGAGGGAGCCACAAATAGTCTGATCGAAACTGTGTCTCCGAAGGCTACTGACTCCCGTGGGTAACATGGGAGTCAATAGCCCCGGGTGCTCGGCATCGTACTGACTATTGGATTAGGCCTCCATTACTATTCTACTTGCTTCCTGTCTTTCAGGACTTCCACGGTTGCATCCGGCGGATGGGGTGCAATGGACAGATACTTTTTTGGACGAGGGAATACTTGATGGTTGTGTCTATAATCTAAAGTCGCGAGAAGGGATATCCTAAAATCGCACTTAAGGGCTGATTTTTCAACATTTGTAGGAGAGTTCGGCCCGTGGGATGACTGTTTCTAGATGATGTTTCTACTCACAGCTGCTGTTGGTATATTTCCTAAAGCAGCGATGACATTACTCGTTGTTCTCATACATAGTGGCGGTACAAGAGCTTAAATACCATATGAGCTAGGACGACCGAAAATTTCTTATAAAAAGAGTATTAAATATTGAAAATCAGCATAATCGGTCCATTATATCACACTACATTAATACAATTCAGGTTTATGGTACGATAGGGTCCTTAAAAACCCAGCTAGGTTAATAAAATTAAATGGTATTGTGGTTATTTTGTTGAACTATTTATGGTTTTTAATCCAAATTTTTAATATTTTTAATTAGGCTTAAGTTCATTAAATTTAATTTTTCATTAAATTATTTTTATGAAGAAAGGAATTTTACAACATGAAAATTAATTAAAATTGTTCTTGATAATCTTTCATTCTTGACCGTGGCCGGGGCTCGAACCCAGGCCGGCAGGTTACCATGACATGTTTCGATCGCAACCACTCGATCTCCTCAGATGGATTTGCCGTTTTACACTCGCAGCCATCGACGGCTGCTGACGTCAATAGTCAAACATCAATCCTTAAACCAAATTGTATTTTAACCTTTGGTAGATCGAAGTTTGCTTTTTTAATTTTCATGTTGTAAAATTCCTTTCTTCATAAAAATAATTTAATGAAAAATTAAATTTAATGAACTTAAGCCTAATTAAAAATATTAAAAATTTGGATTAAAAACCATAAATAGTTCAACAAAATAACCACAATACCAATTATTGTTAAAGCTAAGGCACGAGCTCTATGTGTTCATTTGTCCTTCAAGTTGTGCTGAAAAAGGTCAACAGGAAAAAGAAAGACAAAAGGAAAAAACAGAAAAAAAATGTACTTTGGACTTCAAGAAGAATTCTTGACAAAAGTACGAAAAAACAGAAGTAAGGAGAAAACATGTAAAATCAATTAAAATAGTTAATCATTCAAAAAAGCAAACTTCGATCTACCAAAGGTTAAAATACAATTTGGTTTAAGGATTTATGTTTGACTATTGACGTCAGCAGCCGTCGATGGCTGCGAGTGTAAAACGGCAAATCCATCTGAGGAGATCGAGTGGTTGCGATCGAAACATGTCATGGTAACCTGCCGGCCTGGGTTCGAGCCCCGGCCACGGTCAAGAATGAAAGATTATCAAGAACAATTTTAATTAATTTTCATGTTGTAAAATTCCTTTCTTCATAAAAATAATTTAATGAAAAATTAAATTTAATGAACTTAAGCCTAAATAAAAATATTAAAAATTTGGATTAAAAACCATAAATAGTTCAACAAAATAACCACAATACCAATTATTGTTAAAGCTAAGGCACGAGCTCTATGTGTTCATTTGTCCTTCAAGTTGTGCTGAAAAAGGTCAACAGGAAAAAGAAAGACAAAAGGAAAAAACAGAAAAAAAATGTACTTTGGACTTCAAGAAGAATTCTTGACAAAAGTACGAAAAACAGAAGTAAGGAGAAAACATGTAAAATCAATTAAAATAGATAATCATTCAAAAAAGCAAACTTCGATCTACCAAAGGTTAAAATACAATTTGGTTTAAGGATTGATGTTTGACTATTGACGTCAGCAGCCGTCGATGGCTGCGAGTGTAAAACGGCAAATCCATCTGAGGAGATCGAGTGGTTGCGATCGAAACATGTCATGGTAACCTGCCGGCCTGGGTTCGAGCCCCGGCCACGGTCAAGAATGAAAGATTATCAAGAACAATTTTAATTAACTTTCATGTTGTAAAATTCCTTTCTTCATAAAAATAATTTAATGAAAAATTAAATTTAATGAACTTAAGCCTAATTAAAAATATTAAAAATTTGGATTAATAAAATTAAGCTCAAATATTCCCATACAAAATGCTGCCGGAATTAAGATTCGGCGCGATAGGTAGGCAACTATTGGCCTTTCAATAATATATTGAAGGGCATATAATATTCTGCGTAGCCGTATACTGCAATTTTACTTATTATTCTTTGAAATTGTCGAATTTTTCTAGAAAATTAAGTATAACACGATTAAAAGCCAAGAGACTGTGAAAAACGAAATGCTGCTTGAACGCTACAAAAAGAATTCATTTTTGCATTGGCAAAATAAAATCTATTAAAAAAGATTGCTCTTGATTCTCCCAGGTTCTTAGTCCATACTTTTAAAAAAGCCTTAATATTGCAAAATCAGTGCCCATGTTTTGTGACTCTCGCGTCGAGAAACTTTTCGATCGAAATAAGAGAAATGAAACAAAAACGCAATAAATTTCAACAAAAAACTGTTTTTCTCACTTAACTGCGGCTGTAATATTTTTAGCAAGTATTAGCTGTCACGTAAGGAAATTACAGAAAAACTATGTCTATAAAATTTTTGTGAGAAAGTTCCCGCTTTATGCTGTCGAATAAACTCACGAATAAAAACGGGGCGAGAAAAAATTTAACAGTAAAAAATATATTAAAAATGCGAAGAATAGTTAAGGCTTAACCATAATATGCATAGCCTTGCTTAACCTACTGTCAGAAATTAACAAAAAGTCTCTCAAATGTATTAAAAAAAAAACAAAAACAAAATAAAAAAACATTTGATTCCGTACGGAATGTGCGATTAGATTCCCATCTTGCTTAAGCAAATGACAGTTTTATTAAACTTAGCAAAAAGTTTCCTTAAGTTCAATATGGTTTGCCTCATATAATAAACATGTATTCGCACATTTGCTTAAGCCAGCTTAAGCACATTATGGTTGGGCCTCAACTTGAAAAAGGTAGATTGCTTTTAACCTTTTTATAAAATATACGAATGTTTTCAAAGCTCGCTTGCAAACAACAAACACTTAAGTCGCACTTTATTTATTTGGTAACGCCGCCGTCGTTGAAAATTTTTCAATTTTAGTAAATCTTGGTTGCTGTCAACGATATGTGTGACTGGCGTTCTCAACGTCTGCAATGTCACATCGGCTTCGAGTAGAATATTATGACATTTATAACGTCCCGACGTTATCTCTTTTAATAGTTTTCGACATGAGTTACAGACACACTTTTTTCTCACTTTTCGAGAAACGATGGATTGTTTTGTTTCACATCTTTTCAATGCGAGAAGTTCTCACTAAAGTTACAGAACATGGGTACTGGTGTTTATGGCTGTTTAGTAGTGTTACTTAATAATTATATAGTTTTATAGCTAGTTTTATTTTTTTATAGCAATTTTTATTAATTAATATTATATTGTTTCAAATCAAGTTTGATCTTAAATTTATGGGTGAGTAATCTGAATGAAGTGGCCTTAGAATGAGTGTAGATCATTAGCAAATTTTATGATGAAAAGCAAAAAGTATTATTTAATCAAATACAACTTAACAATATTTCTTTTCGCAATTCTTTTTTATTAAATGCAATATGATCTTTCGAGAATTTGGTAAATTGATTGTGCTAATAGTTTGCATGCAAAAACAATATTCGAACATGGAAAAAGCGTCACATCATTACATAACACGCAAAAGGCCCTAACCAACCATTATTTAAAAATCAAATTTTTCACTGATTCTGATGTATTGCTTCAACACAAATATCTACAAAAAAATTTTGAAATCTTTCCAACAAAATTAGCGATATTATTAACAAAAAAACAAACGGCTATCTACAAAAGCGATTAAATGATAAGCGCAACATATTCAACATTGTCAATTGTCAAAACAGCTCGTAGGTGTTAATATTAAACAAACTTTTATTGAAGAAATAAATATTATTTAAATTCAATTTATTGTTTAAAATAGTTGTCTGCTTTTCTGGAAAAATGATCCAAACATAAGATAGGCCGAAGAATGTTAAGCAATATTGATTATTTCACACGAAAATTTTGCCATGTATCAATATTATCTATCTCGCGGTTTTGCAAAACTGAACGTTTTAATTAGTAACAACTATTTAACAATGTTTGGTAAAGATAAGCAAAATACACGTTAAAATGTTTTTTTTTGTTTTCATAAAAAAAGTGAAACAATTTATAATTTCCCGAAGTAAAAAACAATAACAATTTAATTTTATTATTCACCCCTATCGTGAATAACAAGTGCAATTTTTGTTCCCATGAAATTTTCATTCCTCTCGAAGGTAATAAAGCAATCGTTAATCTCATGTGAACAATTTTTCATGCTATCAGTTCCAGTGAATGTAAAAAAGAAAAAAGTTAAAAAAACTTAAAACTCAATGAAATTCTTGTTCAAAATATACACGTATATATTTTAAAGAAAAGTTAAAATTTTAAGGCAAAATATTTAGTATTGAAGGGATAGTTTGATTACGACGTTAATTTTTTGCAATTTTTAAATTTTATGTATATAGTAAAATATTATCCAAAATTCTCCGAAAGCTTCACAAATCCGCAGGCAATCGACTTCTTGTTTTGCATTTTGTTAACCAATCTAGCCCTTAATATTCCATTTTTAGGAGGAACTACTTACATACATGTTCTGTTCCCTAGCAAAAATAAAGTGAGAAAATCTAAGGGAAACGTGAACAAATTACGAGAGAAAAAACTTTTCACGATAAGGGGAATTAATTCCCGTGAACATTTTTTCACGTTATTATTCTCATTTTAATTACATTTTTTTCATGGGAGTTTTTCATGATCGCAAATATGTGAAAAGGGGAATAATTACGAGGGAAAAATTATTCACGACAGGGGTGATTATTAATATTTGCACTTTTCTCCATTTTGATGTTTTCTTTTTGTAATGCCACTACACAAATACAAAATAAAAACTCCAAAAAAGTGATTAGCAGTAAATAGCTTTTGTAGCATTTGTTTCGCACGGAAAACAAAAATATTGCTTAAAACATTTCGTATGAGAACAACTCTTTAATTATTGAAATTTCTACAATATTTGTCTCAGACCATGTAAAGTGTATATATTCTGGGTCCTTATGAATAGCGAAGTTGATTTAACGATGTCCATCTGTCCGTGTGTATGTTGAAATGGGTTTTCCGGAGACGCCAGAAAAGATGGGGAGTATACAGAAAAAAATTCTCTAAAATTGATTACAAATTAAAGCATTAATCAAAAAAAAAAAAAAAAAAATCAGTTTTAATTAAAAATTTAATCAAGTGAATTTAACGTTTAATCCAGTAAATTAAACGTTTAATTGATAATATTAATTTGTTTACTGGGGCAAAATTAATAATTTTTTTAATTAACTTCCAAATTTTTTAATTGAAATCAATTTTTATTTTTTTCTGTGTAGGTTGTATCGAGCCCTTACTGCTAAAATAGCTTAAACGACATCAGTTTCAATTTTAATTTTTTTTAATCAAAGAATTTATAGGCAATACTTGAGTCATCTCCTAAAATGTCATGGTTATATCAGGTACAATAGCGATTTTACAGAGAAAACCATTTTAGCTTAAGCGCCAATTTTCATACATAATTTTTATAAATAAGAAAAATCTTCTTCTGTAAAATTGTGTTTTTCGCGCTTAAGTTTTTTTTTCGGTAAGGGCTCGACATATTTATGTCACGTATACCCCGTTTAAGTCTGCTATTGAATTTCAACCAGATTGAGACATGAGTGCCTCTAATTTTACTAATTAATCCCTTGTTGTTGTTGCTTTTTATTTATTTTCTATATATATCTAAAGAGCAGCAAGAGCAAAATAAAGTAAAGGTTATCAATACACGATCTCTCTAAAAAAAGGGGTGGGATCGGTGAAGTGGGCGTGGCACTTTCCATACACAGATATTATAAATATCTGTATATTTGGAGAACGTAAAGAACCAAAATTTCAGTTAATACAAAAATTTCGGTTGTCAATACACAAAATTCCACAAAATGTGGGCGGGATTGAAGAAGTGGGCGTGCAAAAAAATTTTTTTTATATCTAACGAACGGTAGGAGAAAAATTTCCACAATTTTGGTACACAGTGGGTGGGTTATTAATACACAGCCTCTCTAAAAATATGAACGGGATTGAAGAAGTGGGTCTGGCACTTCTCATACAAAGACATTTTAGGTTTTTGTATATCTGGAGAACAGAAAGAACCAAATTAGGTAGAAGCATCTTGGCTATCAATACACAAAATCCGACAGAATGTGGGTGTGATTGGAGAGGGGGCGTGACACAAAATAGATTTATTTATATCTAAGGAATGGAATTAACATTACTTTCTGTTTGTATCGCACGAATAAAGCACTTTTATTTGTTTCGTATGTATTTCAAGAATTCTTTTTAATATTGAGTTTGACAACATTTTACACGAAATACTGAACAGAGTGCCAGGCTTAACATACCTGCTGATTTTAAGCTCCAGTTTTTTTTATAAATGAAATAAAAATAGAAAAGGACTAAATAACTATACAAAATTTTGCGAAAATAAAAGTTTTTGGTTTCAATATCTTCATCTTATAAACACGAGATTAATTCAATCCTTTATTGAAGCAACTTCTTTAACAGCATAAAGACTAGGTATATTGAGGAATCATATCAATGACTTCATAATTTTATCTCACTTAAAAATTAATACATAAATCTTTCAAGATTTAAATTAACAAGCAATCAATAACATCAAATAATTTTTCAAATAAAACTATTGAAATTAACGAAAAATACGATTCATATTTTGAAATATGAATGATGAAAAAACTTATAAACGTATTTGATTATTAGAACGTAAAAAATCACACTTCCAAAAACAAATAATTTTTAATAATAAACAATTTTAAATTTACCCTGAATAAGTTTTATACTTCAACATTTAAATACATGAAAACAGTTGAGGACTTCCATAAGAAAACGCTGACATTCTAGTTAAACAATTTAGTTTTTTGAATAAATCTATATAAATGTGGGAAAGAGGAAATCTTTCTTAAATATATTTTTAAAGTTTTGTTGAAGAGAAATTTACAACTTTAAAGGTGGTTTTCGAAAATTCATTACTTCTTATGTCACAGATCGGAAGTAAATTTAAGTTTTTATTGCAAATTGCACATTGAAAAAATTTAAGCAAAAAGTAATTGTGCTGTAACTCGCTTAACAATCGTATAAAATAATTGAAAGTTTGCCCATAGTGCTCATTTACATCAATAGTGGCTTAACTCAAAAAAATCCATTTCGGCCACTTAGAATAAATAACGACTCATTCTCTTGAATAGGAAAAGTATAAAAAATAAAGAGATAAATTTTATACACAATATAAATAAAAATATAGCGAACAATTCTGCATTATTAATAACTTTAAAATTTGATTTTTTGAGTTATGTCACTATTGGCGTAAATGAGCGATCTGTACTTTTGAACGTAAAGATATCCAAGGTGCCAAATGTATTCGTCCCAGAAAATAATTTTGTAAGAAGTAAATAAAAAAAATGTCTTATATATGTTAACAATTGACCTTCTCTTAGTGCAGTACTTTTTTCTCACATTTTGAGTTAGAGCGAAATTTTTGGTACCTTTGGCGTGTTTTAAAACAAAGATTTAAAATATATAGAAATCAATTCAGTCGACAAATAACTTAAAGTGGAATTAGATCGTGTTATTATGGAACTTCCCAATTACAATGATGAATAGGTAGTGCTTGATATTTGTTTTATATTTTTTCAAAATTCCAAACTATCAAGTATTTAATCATCATCTTAAATTGCAAACTATTAAATGTCTACGTGTTGCCAAGGTAACAATATAACCAAAAAACTTCTATAAACATACAAAAAAAGTTTTATTGAATTTTATAAATAAATGAGAAAATAAACAATAAAAAGAGAAATAACAAAAAGATGGTCGCCAAAGAACAAAAGAAATAAATAAAAATGTTGAAAAGAAATGTTTAAATTGATTAAGCGTATAAAATTAAACATTCGGGATTCAAAATCGATGGCGTATCTGTTACACACGCTTAGCGTCATTAATTAGTTTTATGGCATTTTAGAGGGTCAACATTATTTTTAAGTATTTTTGGGAATTAATTTTTTTGTTAGAATATGTCACATTTTGTGCCAACAAAGCAACATTTGCGGGAAGTCTTGTTTTACTTTCAAAAACTTCACACATCGATTGTGCGCCGCAGCTATACACAGAAAAATTTCTCTCCAATTTTTTTTTTTTCAATTAAACCATTATTCAAAAATAATTAAAAATAATTAGTATTGTGGTTATTTTTGTTGAACTATTTATGGGTTTTAATCCAAATTTTTAATATTTTTAATTAGGCTTAAGTTCATTAAATTTAATTTTCATTAAATTATTTCTATGAAGAAAGGAATTTTACAACATGAAAATTAATTAAAATTGTTATTGATAATCTTTCATTTTTGACCGTGGCCGGGATTCGAACCGCGGTCGGCAGGTTACCATGACATGTTTCGATCGCAACCACTCGATCTCCTCAGATGGATTTGCCGTTTTACACTAGCAGCCATCGACGACTGCTGACGTCAATAGTCAAATATCAATCCTTAAACCAAATTGTATTTTAACCTTTGGTAGATCGAAGTTTGCTTTTTTTTTTTGAATGATTATCTATTTTAATTTTGATTTTAGATGTTTTTCCTTACTTCTGTTTTTTCAATAACAATTTTAATTAATTTTCGTGTTGTAAAATTCCTTTCTTCATAGAAATAATTTAATGAAAATTAAATTTAATGAACTTAAGCCTTATTAAAAATATTAATAATTAAATATTTAATCAAGGGAATTAAACGCTTATTTTTATTAACAATATAACTGCAGAAAATGTTATAATTATCACAAAATATTTAATTGATGCTACATATTAATTTGTTAACTGTTGCAAATTTAATTAACTTTTTAATAAAAATCAAAAATTTTTTACTTGAAAATAACTTTTTTCTGTGTATGTAATTACACTATGCAAGAAATTTTAACTTGTGCAAATTATATTAATTTTTTAATTAATGTGAGATTATTTATTTGCTTCGGCTAAAGGTCTTGGATCATAAAATAAAAATAAAAACCAACTGTTTATTTTATTTTAACAATTTATTTTCTCCGATATTTCGGTTAACTTCGTCAACCATTTTCAAGGAATATAATTCGTTAATCTATTTTACCGCGTCTTTTTCCACAAACCTATAACATCAAACAAACTTAATCAACTAGTTGTCATTTTTTTTTTTTTTTTTTTTTTTTTTTTTTTTTATTATGTTTATTAATTATGTGCCGATATAATTAAGCGCAATTGTCTGTATCTGGACAGATCAACACAGGTCAACAAAAAAGAAACACCCTTTTTTAATTAATGTCACAAGTTTTTAAATTAAAATCAATTTATGTTTTTTTTCTATATACGTTCACTTGATTTCAACGTATGAATGATGGTTTGTGCCTCAACAAAACCTTTTTTACCGAACATTTCTAAAAATATTATGGTTAATTTAACCATATTATTGTCACCGGCTACCACATTATGGTTCAATTAGTCCTACATCAAGAAACCACAAACATATTATGGTTGCATCCAAATATGTTATGTTAAATAATAAGAAAAAATATGTTAAAATTGGTTTTTCAACAATAGCATGTCGCCCTCGAAAAACAGGAAAATACTACACGGTTAATTTCAAACCAAATAATAATTCAAGTTTTTGTTATCCGGTCCCTTCGTGGAATCCTATTTTCAATTGCAAATACGTAGACGAAAATGACGTTGGATATATTTAGAAAAGCATCAGGCGACAATTCCACAATGGCCATCGATGAGAATGCCCAGGGTTAAATGCGTGTTCGAAGACCTGCTTATACATGGAAGAGGCAAAACTAATTTCGAAATAAGATTTTCAGTACACAGTTAGAGTGAAATAAGGCGAATAGCAAATGCTAGAAATGATTGGAATAACTTTGTTGTTCCTTCTATGTTCCTTCTACGAAATGAGAAAATTAAATATATGGGAGATTTCATGTCAAATAATCCAATTTTTAAATCGATGTCTTCCGATTTGGATGAAATTTGCACTAAGGTAAGTCCTTATCTGTGACTGCAAGACACCGAATGTGTCAAAGTGCAGGGAAATTGCTTTTTAAAGAAATCTTAAAGCACAAAAATTTGTATTTTTTGCATTAAAAATTACAAGGTTAAATAAAACACGATCTATTGCGACAACCAAACGTTCAAGTAATCTTAATCTTTAGCCCTAGTCGAAACAACAACAAAGCTTATGCTCTGTATTTGGTGCAACCAAAAGATTCCCATTTTTTTACGAGCTCCTGTAATCAGGCCAAACGCTCACATGATACCAGTTCCAACTCACAATTGAGTCATTTAAAACAAACAATGGCCGAAAAACTCCCGCAATATTCGAACATCTTTAAGGCAGTAATATTTCATCATGACAAAGGAAAAACTTTGAAGAAACAAGTTAGAAATTATAGTTGATTAAGACCGACAGTATTAAAATAAATATTCGTGAGACCCATAGGCAATCATGGAACCGCCGGAACATAATTATGTTATGACGTTAAGATTCATGTAAAAGTTCTTTGGCCGAATCATTAAGATATATCAGATTTGTTTGGCTTTAAGTGATTTTAGGATGGTGGTTTATATGGTTAATTTCCAACCTACCAGCACACAATTTTGTCATGAGATTTATTTTCGTCAATTTTGATGTCATTACCTACATTTATAAGGGAGCATTAAAAGCTTTTTATGTGAGTAGTTTTTGTATGGGAGCTATGTTCCAATATGGACCGATTCCAATAAAATTTGTTTAGATAATTTGGAGTGCGATCAAATAAGTTTGGGCCAAATTTAATCGTAATACCAACATTATAAGATGGCTTATAGGCACAATGACTATATTCCAGAGACAAACTTGTATGGGGGCTATGTGATATTATAGACCGATTCAAACCATTTCCAATAGAATAACTGATAAAATAAATTTTTGCTTGGGAATTTATATTAAAACAACATAAAAAAACTCAAATTTGTTTTTGTTTTCAATATAAATTTTTGTTAAAGTTTGAAAAACAGGCAGTGAGTCCCTATGACAATTAGCAATCATATACCTAATTTCATCAAATTATTTCTTAAATTGCAACCTCTGCTTTTCGCATAAGGTTTACATGGATAGGCAGCCCGACGAAGAGACATCGTTAGATTGGCTCAAAAAGTGTTTCTGAGTCTATCGATATACTCAAATGTGGATGGGAGCACAAACGCATTGTACCCTCTTCCCTTTTGTGGTGTGAGAATAAGATGTGTTTGGGAACATTTTGTCTCATCCCTCTTATAATCCAGACCTTCTCCAGTTTGACTAGATACCATTTGCAGAACACGGTGCGCCTTAACTAAAATTAAATAAAAAGGTCTTACACCTAGAAAATTAGTAGAGATTCTGAATTTACAATGTTCATAGATGAGAAAAATCAAAAAACTAAAATAATCTGTGGAGAGATTTTTAAATAAATCCACTTTGAACATTTTTGCGCATGAAGTACGATATTTTGGAAAATATGGCATTGTTTTATATGAATAGAAAAAAAAAATTACATAATAATAATTTTTAAGTGTTAAATCTATTAAACTTTTATTATTTCAACATTTTTAAAGTTGCACGATCACTTAAATTCAAATTGCTTTTCATTTTCAACATATCATCCGCAGATATTTTATTATTATTGCCTACTGCGATTTGAAGTGGTTTGCCGTGAATTTGTGACAACCGCAAAACTGAAGGCTCTCGACCACCCTTAGAATCTTCTTTTACTTTTTCTTTAATCACACGGGACATGATTTGATCATTCGCTTTTAAAGATCCATCTGATATATGATTTGAAACATTTATTACTCGAGATTTCAACCCACATTTATGTGGTTTGCCTTTTCCAATCTCACTGAAGCACACGTCGCACCGTTTTGTCGCAGACATTTGTTTAGACTTGCCTAAAATAACAAATAAAAACAATAAAATCTGAAACATAAGAACAAACTAACAAAAAAAATATATTTTTTTTGCTTTTAAAACTTACCATTTTTTCCATTTTTTGCAACTTTGCCACAAATTTTAACGGGTATTTCGCGTGCAATTTCACAAATTTTGCATTCACATCTTGATCGCGTAGCCTGCACAGGCTTAAAAATAGACAAATCTGGAGATGCTAATTTCTTTTTTTCAGACTTCGCTTGAAATACCTTTCTCCTGCACGTACAACACACAGCAGCCGGCAATCTGCGCTCGTCATCATAGTTGTCAACGTGGTTTTTCATGTCAATTTTTAACTGATTCTCTATAATATACATTTGTTTTTGTTTACGAGAACACAGGAAACACACTTTTCCCCGATTTTGATCGTGAGTCAAAGCTTTAGACGACATCATTCACCGAAAAATTCTTAGACGCGTTTTAATAGTTTTTAGATACCAAACAATTGATAAATAATTCGATCTGCGACGCAACGTTATCGCTAACAACAATATACAATTGATTCGAACCAAAAGAATATTTTGATAACAGACTTTTTGCCAATTTATACCCAATTAAAAAATTCAAGGTAACTTGATTAGTTTTAAGTTTATAGAGCTCTAAAGTATAATTTCATACATGCGTTATAAAAATGAAACGGACCTTATATTGAATAAAGAAATACATTATCAAAGTTATTTACGGGAATACAAAATTTATCATTAATACGATTTCTGTATGACGTGCTAAATTCCCAATTTTCCATATTTAGGGTTTTATTCGTATAATATTTTTAGCTTTTCTAAAATCTTAGGAAAAGGTTTCCTGATGAGCTTGCCTAAGCAACCAGTGAAATGCGCATAGAAGCTAGCTTTCCCTCAACAATAAATTTCAGTGTATTTATCAAATATGGAAAATTGGGAATTTAGCACGTCATACAGAAATCGTATTAATGAAATACATTTTATTTGTAATACTTTTTTTGTCTATTATTAGGTAAAAAATAAGTAACCGCATTGGCCTCCTGGGTCTAAAAAATCTCAGTCTGTATATCTTAAACCATAAGAGATAAAAAAAAACTGTTGCACAATTTTCTTAATGGAGTCAAAACTAGTCATTCGTTATTAAAATCGCAAAAATGTTCAAAGTGGATTTATTTAAAAATCTCTCCACAGATTATTTTAGTTTTTTGATTTTTCTCATCTATGAACATTGTAAATTCAGAATCTTTACTAATTTTCTAGGTGTAAGACCTTTTTATTTAATTTTAGTTAAGGCGCACCGTGAGAAAGCTCTAGCTGAAAACCATTTTGATTCAAAAAAGTATATCCGATATCGATTTAATCCGTTTAATTCGTTCTTCAATTATTTTGCTTCGAAATTCCTATGAAGCCAGAAAGATGACAAAATATAAAAGCAAGCGATGGCCAAATTCTGAATTGACACAACCCATGGTGAAATAATAGAGGTGGCAGCACTACGCCAGATGACGATTTTTTTGCTCTTGCATTGTTTGTCTAATCTTATGTCAAAGTTTTGTTTATGTTTACAAAAAGTCCACGTTTTTTGCTGTGATTATTGTATTTTATTAAAGTTTTTGATAATTTTTCATTAAAATAAATAAGATATTGACCAACATTAAATAAAATTTGCCTAAAAATTTATATATTTCATCACGTTCAGCGGCACGCTTTGATTTTTGTTTAAAGTATTTTTTGACGTAAGCTCGGATATAATTTCTATTTTTGTTGCAAGGTTGTATTAGTTGCCGTAACGATACCACCTGCTTATTCCACCATGATACAAACCAAAAATGCGAGGAAAATTTTCAGCGTTAGTTGTGAAGCATTTTAGAACAACTTTATTATTTTTAAAGAATATAAATATAAGATGCCGTTAAAATAAGATTGGTTTTAATTTTCTTATTTTATTCAAGCTGCCATTACAAATACATACTTATAATTATATCATTAACATCATAATACAAATTGTTATTCATATTTATCTACTACTCTCCTAATTTAAATTTTGGCCAAGATTTAAAAAATGATAGCCCTTTCAATATTTCCAAATACGTTTAAAAGAAAGAGGCCAAAATGTGTTTGTTGAAACACTCCAATGTAGACAGACGGACAGACAGACAGGCAGGTAGATATTTTAAGTGTACTCTAGAGTCAAACATTAAAAGATAAGAGAATTTTGACAGGTAAAAAAAAACTTATACATAAATTTATATTTATGAACTACTATTGATCACAATGAATTAGTTGGCAATTAAATTTGAATAAATTATTAAAAGAGAAGATCAAATCATTTGTTAACATAACAATCAATCCCTTATTATAAAATTGTAGTTTTTGGACTTTTGAATAGCGTTTTGTTCTTTTTGTCTTTGCCGAGTAGGTTTTTGTTGTTTTTTTTCTATTTTATAATGTGGTTTTTTTTGTGCGTACGTGTTGTGCGAAACTTTTACAGCTGATCCACGCTGCGAAAAAAAGATGTGCTCATGTAGATCGTTAGACTATTGTTGATGCTCAGAATGTTGTTGTTGCTGTTTATTATTAAAGCCATGGCTAAAAAAAGAAGAGTTACAAGCGTTGTTAACTTAGGAGATTCTGTATAAATAGTTTGAATTTGTTCTGTATCGACAACATTCTAGTTTTAGAATTACTACTGTAAACATAAAAATACAGTGTAAATTCGTTGGATAAGTTAACTTAGTTCGATTACTAAAATAACGGAAAATGGTAGGTTTACTGAGTGGAGTCATTGGATTATATTTATTAAATCTAAATAATTTTGTGATTTGTAGAAATTGTTCCTGGTTGCCTTTGCTGTGATCGCAGCTGTTGCTGCTGATGTCAGCCACTTGCCCTCAAATGAATACTTGCCTCCTGTACAAGAAGATATTCCCATTTCTTTACCCGCCCAAGAGTACTTGCCGTCTTTACAACAAGCTGCACCTGTAGCTCCAGCTGTAATTGAAGCTGCTCCCGCTCATGAATTGGCTGATGATGGATACCGTTACAAGACCCACCGTCGTGTTGTATACCGTCGCCACCGTCGTGATGTCAGTCACTTGCCTTCTAACGAATACTTGCCCCCCGGACAACAAGAAGCCGCTCCTATAGCTATTCCCACTGTCGAATACTTGCCCCCAGTTCAACAAGCTGCTCCAGTTGCCCCCGCTCCTGTTGAAGCTGCTCCCGCTCATGAATTGGCTGATGATGGATACCGTTACAAGACCCACCGTCGTGTTGTTTACCGTCGCAACCGTCGTGATGTCAGCCACTTGCCATCCAACGAATACTTGCCCCCTGGCCAAGAAGCTGCTTCCATTGAAGTTGCTCCCATCCAAGAAGTGTCCAACGCTGTTGTTGAAGAAGCTATCCCCGCTCACGAATTGGCCGATGATGGTTACCGTTACAAGACCCATCGTCGTGTTGTGTACCGTCGCAACCGTCGTGATGTCAGCCACTTGCCATCCAACGAATATTTACCTCCTGGACAAGAAACTGCTCCCATTGAAGATGCACCAGTTATCCAAGAAGTATCTATTATTGAAGAAGCTGCCCCCGCCCATGAATTGGCCGATGACGGCTATCGTTACAAAACCCACCGTAGAGTTGTCTACCGTCGCAACCGTCGTGATGTCAGCCATTTGCCCTCCAACGAATACTTGCCCCCTGGACAAGAAGCTGCTCCCGTGATTGATGCTCCTGTGATAGATGCCCCCGTTGTTCAAGAAGTAGCTATTATTGAAGAAGCTGCCCCCGCCCATGAATTGGCCGATGATGGTTACCGTTACAAGACCCACCGTCGCGTTGTCTACCGTCGCAACCGTCGTGATGTCAGCCATTTGCCCTCCCAAGAGTACTTGCCCGCACTACAAGAAGCTGTTCCCATATCTGCCCCCGTTAACGAATACTTGCCCCCAATCCAATCAGAACAACCCGCTCCCGCCCACGAACTGTCTGCTGATGGTTACCGTTACAAGACCAACCGTCGTGTAGTCTTCCGTCGTCATTAACCTAAAAGGCCTTGTTTTCAATGTGCTGCAATTAATCATCTGTAGTTCTCCTTTTTGGGAGAATTACAACTCAAAATATTTTTTAGTGTTTAGAATTCTTGTACTGAAAACACAATCTCTAGAAAAAATACCAACGACCTAAAATTTTAAGAAGAATACAATAAAAATACATTAAAAAAAAAATATTAAAATAAACAACTTTGTGTTTTTATTTAAATATGTGGCGAATTTATGTTCTTCTAAAAGTTTAAAAGTGTATGCACAATTCTAAAAACTTAAGAAGCAAATTTGATAAAACAAGTTTAATATTTCTAATTTAAAAACATTTAGGAATTTGGAACCGGCTTGCATAAGACTTTTAATCTATTTTGCAATTAAAGATGTCCGACAACAAACAAGTGTCATAAATAATTTTTTATTTGTGCAAAAAATTAAAATTTTTTGTATTCGAAATTTTGTATAAAAAGGACGGACACAGCCGGTGGAAGCATCATTTTCCATTGGATTCTAACTAAGTCTATAAGAAAATAAGCACTGCAAAATGGTAAGTAAAAGTGACATTACAAGTGAATTGTGAAAGTTAAACTAAATAAATTATATTTCAATTATAGAAATTCCTCATCGTGTTGTGTGCCTTGGTTGCTACCGTAGCTGCTGACGTCAGCCACTTGTCGAACAACTACTTGCCACCTCACCATCATGCTGCCTCAGCTCCCGCTGTCAGCTTCAGTGCTACTCCTTTAACCACCTCTTATCACGTTGAATCTGCTTCTTCTCCAGCTGTTTCATACTCTGCTCCTGCTCCAGCTGTTTCTTATTCTGCTCCTGCTACTCAATCTTACCACGTAGCTGCTTCAGTTCCAGCTTTTTCTTACTCTGCTCCAGCTTCCCAATCATACCATGTTGCCGCTTCAGCTCCTGCTGTTTCTTACTCAGCCCCTGCTACGCAATCTTACCATGTAGCTGCTTCCGCTCCAGCTGTTTCGTACTCAGCTCCCGCACCAGCTGTACACTACTCAGCTCCCGCTAAGCAAACCTACCATGTTGCTGCTTCTGCACCAGCTGTATCTTACTCCGCTCCAGCTGTAACTTACTCTGCTCCTGCTTCTGAATCATACCATGTTGCCGCTTCAGCCCCTGTTGTTTCTTACTCAGCTCCAGCTACGCAATCTTACCATGTCGCTGCTTCTGCCCCAGCTGTTTCATACTCAGCTCCCGCTCCAGCTGTATCATATACTGCTCCAGCTACCCAATCCTACCATGTTGCCGCTTCAGCCCCTGCTGCCACTTTCTCTGCCCCTGCCACCCAATCTTACCACGTTGAAGCTGCTTCTGCCCCAGCTGTATCTTTCTCCGCACCTGCTGCTTCTTATGAAACTGCCTCTTACGAAACCGCTGCCTCTGAACCAGCTCACACATTCTCCGCCTCTGAAGGCTACCGCTACAAGACCGCTAAACACCGAGTCATCCGTCGTCACCGTCGTGATGTCAGTCACTTATCCAGCGAATACTTGCCTCCCCACCATGGTGCTGCTTCTACACTTTCCGTTGAATATTTGCCCCCAGTAGCCGCTTCTGCTCCCGTAGCTCAATACGAATCTGCTCCTTCTTACTCTTTTGCTGCTTCTGCCCCAGCTGTTTCATACTCTGCTCCAGCTGTTTCATACTCTGGCCCAGCTGTTTCATACTCTGCTCCAGCCGCTTCATATTCCGCTCCAGATGCTTCTTACTCATCTTACGAGACTGCTGCCTCTGAACCAGCTCACTCCTACTCCGCTGGTGAGGGTTACCGTTACAAGACCGCCAAACGCCGTGTCATCCGTCGTCGTCTTTTCTAAACCACAAGTACCTAAGACATGATGTTTTTTAGATTTTAATCAAAATCTAAATAGAACAACTATTGTATAGTCAAATTGTATTACTTTTTTTTAATTTTAAAGAAAGAAATAAATGTTTAAATAAAATCTAATTGTTTTCAATATATTATGAACTCGAATTAAAACACTTCAACATTTTTTTAAAAAATTATACAAAATTTCTTTGTTAAGTGCATAATTAATTCTTTAATCTCCAGCAAAAATTTAGTTTTTTGGGGTCCAGTTTTGAATCTACAATTTCCAAAATGACTGCTCAAATATATATATTATTAAATTTCATTTTTAAGTGAAACTGTTAAACTAAAAGTGTGAAAAATGTCAGACCGAAAAATAATATGAAAATATTAGCCTGCTGTTTTTATTTCTGTAGCGCAGTGTAATAATAAAGAAGTGGCTAAGGTTTTGATCTATTGTGTTTTCGAGATTCTTTTTTTAAAATAGTATTTAATAATCATTATAAAATACAAATACGTATGTATCTGTTATTCTTTAATTAAGGAGGAGAAATAGTTAGGTTTGTTTTTTAATAGAATAGTTATTAATAGGGATGAGATTTTCATGCACTAAAAAATCAAAAATATGCGCATAAAATATGCACTAAAAACTCTAAAATATGCATTAAAAAAAATAAAAAATATGCACTTAAAACTTAAACATTTTTAATAAAAAATCGTTTTGTTTTAATTTTATTTAAAAGGTGCAATATTTTTTAATACTTAAATTAAATTACTAATTCAAACGTTTGTTTCCATAAGCAATAAATACTTTTTTATATTATCAAAAACCTATTCGGATGCAAAAAACTTTTCTACATGGAAAATAATCTGTCAACGTCAACAGAAGTTATAGGAGCATACTTGAAGGATGCCAATTCATTTATAGAATATGCATATATTTTCTAATTCAGATCCCACATTTGACTCCAGATCTAAAATGGTTGAAATTTGTTTTATTTTTTTAAAAACCTTTATTTTTTTGCAAAACATTTTGGATTTTTTTTAATTGGTTGGGATATTTTTCATTCCACATTGTTAATTTTACTTTCTGCAATATCAATTAATTTGAGCTGACTATTGAACTAAATCCCTCCAATTTAGTTAATGTTTCACCATTTTATCCGTAGTTGGAAACTACAAATGCTAATTGATCTTTTACTTTTTTAATTGCATAAGCATCGGTTGCAACAAGTTCTTTAAAAACATTCTTAAATTGCTCAAAGTTTTTTGAATAGTATTCTACACATCTTGTAAATACTGGCTGCGGTGGTAACAGTACCAAAAGATACATTTCATTAAAAATTGAAACTCGTGATGGAGCCTTTAAAAATCTTTTTTTCCCGTATGAAACCAATAAATCAATATTATCGAATTTTTTTCTTATTTCCTCTGCAACTCGTTGTAACTCATATGCCAAGCAAGTAACATGTAACAGCAGTAAGGTGCTGCATCGGTTAAAAAAAAAGAATCTTTTGTCGAAATTTTGTATTTTAAGCAGGGCTGATTTAAACATTTTTTTGGAAGATTTTTTTTATAATATGTAAATTAAAAAAATATATCACTCAAAAAGTTTAAAATATGCAAAAATATGCATTTAAAACCAAAATATGCAAAAATATGCATTTTAACCAAAATATGCAACAGTAAGCAAAAACAAATCGATGCCATTTTAACCAAAATTTAATGATTCGGAAAGACAAAAAACATGCATTTGCATGGAAATCGCATCCCTAGTGATTAAATTTCGCAATTTATTACAACTATAGAATTTTAAATCTCTCATGTATTTAAGAATTGCGTTAAATTCTAACATTAGAGGTGTTTAACGTTGCATGACCATTTTTAAAGTGAATTCTAACGTCAATAAATATGTAAATTTTCATATTATTCGAATTTGTATTCTAAGTCAAATTACAATCCTCAAATATTGAAGGAATAAGCCTATTAAATTATAAAAGCTTTTGAGGATTGTAATTTGACTTAGAATACACATTCGAATAATATGAAAATTTATATAATAAATGTTACTCATCATGAGAAATAAATTCCCAGATTCTATTTGTCAATAAATATGCTTTGTATATAAAAAATATTTAATATAAGGTTTGAAGCCGATTTAATAAAGAAGAGTCAAGGCGGAAATCGATTAACAGAAACACTTAAAAATTATCTCAAATAACCAAATTTACAGAATCAAGCAAACAATTTGTTGATTTTGCAACTATTTCCAAAATGAATGTATAGATTACGAAAAATTTTAAAAATTTAAAGTTGTGAATATTTTTAATTTTAACACGTTAACAGTCCAGAGCAGAAACTGAGGAATGCCTCGCACGTCCGTTTTTTTTTTAATAATCGGTGTATTTTGTAAGCCCCGATTTCCTCCATGTCCCAGCATATATTTTTTTTTTTGGTATGGTCTGTCTTGTGAAGTCCAAGTCAAATAAACGATGTTCTTTCAACGTTCACAATTCTAGAGCTCTTGAAAATATTATGGATGAACAGCCCACATATGGGCTGTGAACTGCAGGCACTTTCCGCTCACAGACCATATGTGGGCTGTGGACTGTTAACGTGTTAAATAAAAAAATAATCAAAAACTTTTTCGTATCAAACAATGTGTTAGTTGATTTAATTAAATATAGCTCAGTGCCAATGTTCTGTAACTCTCGCGTCGAGAAACTTTTTGATTGAAATGTGTGATGAAACAAAAATGCAATATATTGAAGCAAACAGCTGTTTTTCTCACTTAACTGTGTCTGTAACTTTTTTTGGCGAGTACTAGCTGTCACGTAAGGAAATTGCTCGCCAATTTACGGAAAAATTGTGTCTGTAACATTTTTGCGAGAAAAGTTCCCGCTTTGAACTGTCAAATTAAAATGTGGCTAAAAAAAATTTCAACACTAAAAAACAATTAAAAATGCAAAATACAAAGAATAATAATAATAATAATATTTTGTTCTTGGCACATTTTTTTATTGTTTAATTATTTTCTTTTAACATTTTTATAAAATATACGAATGTTTTCAAAACTCGTTGGCAAACAACAAACATTAAAGTCTCCATTTATACTATTTGGCCGTCGTTGAACAATTTTCAATTTTAGTAAATTTTGGTCGCCGTCAACGACGATTTACTAGCGTTCTCACACCAGCTTTGAGTACAATGTGACCAGGGCAAGTTTTCTTTGTCATATGCCACTTTTTTCCATTTTTGCCATTTCTTTAATTATTTCGTGAAAAAGCCAATTTTGGTTCAGCTTGCCAAAAAATGCCTTTTTTACAACCTAGAAGAAATTTTTGAATAAGCTTAGCGAATATGAGGCAGAATCTATTCGAAATGCTAAAAGAATTTGGCAAAAATCGGACGTAAAAAGTGACTCTAGTCTCTTGAAATTACAAACAAAAGAGCTTTATATAAATAAAGGCTTAGACTTAATTGACAGCGCTAAATTATAAAGATGTCAGCAAAAAAGATTTTGTTGAAAAGTTTAAAAAAAGTTTTAGATCGTAATACCGGATTACAAGATTAATTAAAATAAGAAATAGTAGTATATGTGACTTGTCCACAAAATTCTGTAAAAGTCGCTAATTTATTTGTTTTTTGAAATGCCTTCATAAGCCATTGTCAACCTCGTACAAAACACCTTAAGTTACGCGCAATTTCTGGTTATTTAGTCAATACTCCTACAAAACTCTGTATACGGCTTGGCATTTCAATTTTAAAAAACTGTTTTAATCGATTTTCTCAGATTTTTTTTTTTTACTTAGCTGTGTTTGTAAGTGGGCTACTCATATATTAATGAAATTTAGACGGCTACATTTATTGACAACCTTTCTTCATCTAAACTATAAGCGTTCAAATATGCTCCAGTTACATCTTGCAATGTTGAAAGAGTGCTTTCCATTTATTAAACTGTTTTATGCGATAACAGGATTTTTTTTTATTTTTGAACATTTTAAGAAACATTCTATTGTACTACACAATTAAAAAAAAAAAAAAACTTAATAAAATAAATGTTTCTTAATAACAACATGTTTATTTTTGGCATTTTGTGCCATTTTTCGGGCCAATTTTTATACTTTTTCATGCCATTTTGCCAGCCATTTTAATCATTTTTCGTTCCAATTTAAACTTGCCCTGGTTATGAAATTTATAACGCAACGAAGTAACCTTTTGATAGTTTTCGACATAAGTTACAGACACACTTTCTTCTCACTTTTCGAGAAACGATGGAATATTTTCTTTCACATCTTTTCGATGCGAGAAGTTCTCACTATAATTACAGAACATGGGTACAAGTTTTGGCAATTCCCAACAAAAATTTTACAAGTTTAATTAATTTTTTTTTTAACGAAAAAATCAATTGAGATATTTTGTTACATATTTATTTAGTATTTTAATAAAAAACTTATTTAAAAATAAAAACTAAAATGTAAATTAAATCAAAATCATAATTTGAATTTTCATTCAACAAAAAAAAAAAAAAATAATTGATTCAATTATCACTTTAATGAAATTTTAATAATTTTTAAACAATTTTTTGAATTGATTTAAACTACTGTGATAGAAATTGGCACTTTTTTTAGACAAGCTGGTCACTTGTCGTTTTAACCTAATTCGGGTACGCTGAATCCAGTGGTGCTAGCCGTTTTTTTAGGTTAGCTCTGGAGGAGGTTGCACAACAAATGTTCGCGTAACTCAAAAACGCTTAAGCTTATTGAAAAGTAAACTGTTTTCTAATATGCGCAGTCGTTTTAAAAACATGTTTTTTTTTTAGAAAACAAATAATTTTTTTATCAAAATTTCGAAATTTTTGTTTATTAAAAATTCATAAAAAATTAGAAAATGCAACTATGCTTCTAATTTTTGCAGACATATAAAAAACGAAGCTGCAAACAAAACAAGCCATAATTGATCTGTTAGCAACTTTTGATTTTATATACAAAATTTTAATTAAATTATGAATTTCATAAAACGCAGCATTTGTATGGGAGCCCCCCTAGGAAGTGCAGTACTGCATATTTAATGCGCATAAAACACGGTTTGAGAGCACAATTCTAGTTTCCTTGATGATTAGATGTGAATGCAGCAGCTAGTAAAGAAAACTCTAAATCGATTCAACAGTGGCCATTAAGTCAAAACAATTTCAACTTGCCTTTATTAAGCATTTTACATATATTGCACGAACTTTTGGTCTTCGAAGACCGCTAGTGTAATTTGATGCAAAAAATATTCGTAAAACATTTAAGGCGCCATTTTAGTATATTTTTGTGTGAAAGTTGGGAAAAAGGACAAAAATGACCCCTTAAAATGCCAAAAAGAGGATTAAGATATTTTAAGAAAAGAATCGCCATGCAATTCTACTGAAGATATCTGAAAAATTTTCTTAGCTAAGAATTACATTTAGCATATTTTTTTACTTATTCCAAACGCCCTTTAAAAAAATCCAAAAACAAGATTTGCTCTACCAGTAGTCTAGTTTCAATTCGCGTTGCAAGTATTGAGGCTGGTTTTTTTTTTTTTTTGTTGCACAGTGTTATAAAGGCAAACATCCGTAGTAATTAAAATTAAAAATAGGCTGTCAAAAGATTATATTTATTGTGTACTAGCTGGCCGACCCGGCTTCGCTCGGTAGCTGATTACTAATGATCGATGGAGCCGTTTTCTGATTTTAGGTAAATCGGAAAAAGTGGGCTTAAAAGTGGGCGGGGAAATATTTTCTTTCCTTAAAGACTTAAGTTGGACCATGGCGAACATTTTAAAGAAAAAATCGGTAAAAAAAAAAAAAATAGAAAAAGTGGGCGTAAAAGTAGGCGTGGTAAATTTTTCTTTCGATGAAAACTTTAAATGGATTAATACGACCATTTGAAAGAAAAAATTGTCAAATCGATGGAGCCGTTTTCTGATATTAGGTAATTCAAAAAAAGTGGGCGGGGCAAAATTTTCTTTATGTATAAACCTAAGTTGGACCATGGCGATCATTTTAAAGAAAAAATCGTCCAAATCGGTCAAACCGTTCTCAAGTTATGCGATCAGCAACAGACAACATTTCATTTTTATTATATAGACTAGAAAACTATTTTCAATGAAATATTTTGTAATATTTTGTTAAAATAGTTAAACTTTTTTGGTTTTATATCACTGCTTTGCAAAGGCTTTGCATCGAGCCCTAAAAGCGAAAATGATGTAAGCAACAACATTTTAGATTTTTGCTTTTTGTTGAAAATCGATAATTTTTGATCATTTGCATCATCTCTAAAAATCTCATATCTCTGGGAAGTACCGTTACGCAAGAAGAGCAAAAGAAATTTCAAATGAAAACCTAGACTAGAATCAAAGTTATTTAAAAAAAAACTTTCTCTTGTAAAATTTTGTTTTTGTTGGTAACATAATTTTTGCTATAAGGGCTCGATATAAAAACTTTTAATGCATTTATTTACTTATTAAACAAATAATTTATTTTAAACTAAATTTAATAACTCGTTGCATTAGTTCCTGGAATTTCTCAGGAAATGAAATGTCCGGGAAAGGAAAGACTCTAATTCAACATCAAGTCGATGCTTCTAGCGCATACTTAAATAATATTATTTCACATGGAGAAAATGTAATAATATATAACATTAGAATAGAACCTAAAAAATCAAGGACTTTTTTTCGCGATTAGATTGAAAGTAAAGGTAGTCGCAGATAAAGCACTTTTCTTCAATCCCGCCTTTATATGAAAACTATAGTAATTTTTATACATTTTGGTACAACAAATCGCGAATAGATTGAAGATAAAGGTTTCAACCGATTAACGTTCTTTTAAGGCAATCAACAACATTTTATTTAAACAAAGATAGTCTTCGTTTCAAAAGTGTACGTATATTAAATTATTACTTTTAACTATTATTATCTTTAATTTAACACATTATCAAACTGATTTTTTAAAGAAACAAACTGTCTAAAAATTATGTTAAAAACTAAAATTTTGTTTCTCAATTTAGCAGAAAAAAAAACTTTTTCTTTAAACATATTTAAACGTTTCCTATGCTCGAGAACGTGCATAATTAAGGAAAAAATTAATTAAAAATGAAACTGCTTAGAAATATGAAATAAGAGAATTTTATACTACAAGTTCTTTAAATAATATTTAAAAAATGAGTGAATGGTAAAGAAAAAAATTAGCAAAAACCTGCTTGCAAATGACTTTTTATCAGTTTGCAATAAATGATGCGCAACAAAAAAAAAAAAAACAAAAACAAAAAAGAAGAATCATGAATACGATTTTGTTTTGTGGTTTGTACAAAATATGCAAATTTCTTGCATTCAACATTTTGTATAAAAACGTTGCGCTAATCTAAGGAAAGTATCATTTTCAATTGGATTCCAAGTGTATAAGGAAATAAGCACTTTCAAATGGTTAGTTTAAATTATTTCCGCGAAAAAAAGAACACAAATTTATATACTAAAATTATTTGTTTGTCTCAATTATAGAAATTCCTGATTGTTTTGTGTGCTCTGGTTGCGGCAGTAGCTGGTGATGTCAGCCATTTGTCATCCAGCAAATACTTGCCACCTTCTCATCAACACGCTGCTTCAGCTCCCGCTGTAAGCTATAGTGCTGCTCCATCAACCACTTCCTATCAATTTGAAGCAGCTTCAGCCCCAGCCGTTTCATACTCAGCCCCTGCTACCCAATCTTATCACGTTGAAGCAGCTTCTGCTCCAGCTGTTTCATACTCTGCTCCTGCTACCCAATCTTATCATGTTGAAGCTGCTTCAGCTCCAGCTGTTTCCTACGCAGCACCAGCTTCTCAATCCTACCATGTTGAAGCTGCTTCAGCTCCAGCTGCAGCTGTATCTTACTCAGCTCCAGATACTTCCTACGAGTCTGCCTCCTACGAAGTTGCTGCCTCTGAACCGGCCCACACTTTCTCCGCTTCTGAGGGCTATCGTTACAAGACCGCTAAGCGCCGTGTCATTCGTCGTCATCGCCGTGATGTCAGCCACTTGTCCAGCGAATACTTGCCTCCTGTAGCTGCCTCCGCTCCCGTAGCCCAGTTCGAATCTGCTCCATCTTACGATGTTGCTGCTTCCGCCCCAGCTGTCTCTTATGCTCCTGAAGCTTCCTACAATTCATATGAAACCGCTGCCTCTGAACCAGCCCACTCCTTCTCCTCTGGTGAAGGCTACCGTTACAAGACCGCCAAACGCCGAGTCATCCGTCGTCATCGCCGTGATGTCAGCCACTTGTCCAGCGAATACTTGCCTCCTGTAGCTGCCTCCGCTCCCGTAGCACAGTACGAAACTGCTCCATCTTTTGATTTTGCTGCTTCCGCCCCAGCTGTGTCTTATGCTCCTGAAACTTCCTACACTTCATATGAAACCGCTGCCTCTGAACCAGCCCACTCCTTCTCCTCTGGTGAAGGCTACCGTTACAAGACCGCCAAACGGCGAGTCATCCGTCGTCATCGCCGTGATGTCAGCCACTTGTCCAGCGAATACTTGCCTCCTGTAGCTGCCTCCGCTCCCGTAGCCCAGTTCGAATCTGCTCCATCTTACGATATTGCTGCTTCCGCCCCAGCTGTCTCTTATGCTCCTGAAGCTTCCTACACTTCGTATGAGACCGCTGCCTCTGAACCAGCCCACTTCTTTTCTTCTGGTGAAGGCTACCGTTACAAGACCGCTAAACGTCGCGTCATCCGTCGTCATCGTTTCTAATTCAAACGTTTCTAATGCCATAATGTATTTCAGATTCTGGGAATCAAAATCGAACAAAATATTCTAGAGTAAAATTGTACAACAATTTTTTTAATTACAAATATAAGAAGAGGTAAATTTATTTACTTTTAAATAAATTTAAAATAAAAATAATAATATGCTTTTAGCACTAGCAATTTATTGATATAATTATTGATAATTATATTAAAGCATATTAAAAAAACAAGTTTGACTTTAAAGGTTGGCAAGACATACTTCAATATCGAAAACTTCGAATGAAATCCAGAGAGCATGGCACGCAATACCGCAGGAACGATGCATGTCTCTGCTTAACAGTATGTCCAGGAGATGTGCAGCTGTTTTAATATAAATTGTAAATGATTAGTTAATCATTGAAGAAAATAAATTTTCTTTAATTTGCTCTTAACTTACTGTTCAGTAATTTTTTGGGTGTTGCTTTATTTCGAAATAAAACAAAGGAAGACTAAGGCAAGTTAATGGGCAGCACGCCATTTAATAGGGCATGGCAGCGATTGAAGTTATAAATATACGAGAACATTTTTGGTTAAAAAGAGCGTGTTTAGCTAATGTGCTAACCAAATGTCAAAAGCTCTAAATTTAAAAAAAAAAACGATCGTTTTAGAGTAGATAGTATGACAATGATTTGTTTTTCAGAGAAACAAAATTAATATAAAAACATTATCAAAGTAGTTTTTGGGAATACAAAATTTTACAAGATTTTGTTAGTCGTGCTTAATTCTCAAATTTTAATTCTTGATAAAAACACTGAAATTTATTGTTGTTTATTGCGCATTTTACTGGATGCTTAGGATAGATCGTCAGGAAACTTCATCCAAAACTAAAGAAAAACTAAAGATATTAAACAAGTAAAAACAGTTAAGCGAATAAGAATTACTTATAAGCAAAAGTCTTACTTGTAACCATATCAAAGCTTTAACAAAAACAGCAACCATAAACAGTGAGTTTATCTTATCTTACATTCCCCACTACAATTGGTTGGAACTCTTCCAATATTAATTGTAGCTGTAAGTAGGTTAAGGATCAGATCTCAGTGAGGCTTTTATCTTATTAAAAATGTTTGAAAATCGAATGGTTATTAGAAAAAAATGAGAATTTGCAAATGTTTTATGTCGAAGAAGTCCTATTTTGAAACACCACAGCGCGGATCGAGAGGGGTTTGTGCAATCTATAATCAAGACATTAACTCAAATACGCCCTCAGTAAAATAATCTGTTGAATAATCAAAAAAAGAGCTAAAAGACCACTTGCAATTCTACTCAAAGAACCGGTGAATTTTACTACGGACATCCCAAAATGAACGCATTCACATTTAACTAAATGGTACTTGAAAAATATGGCATAACGTATTTTTATGCCCACCTGCATCCGAAAAGTAAGTACATGTTTAAAAAAAATTTGCAAACATGTCAAAAATCATTCACTTTTATAAATAATTACATGTAAGTGATTATTTCATTTATTATAATATTGACTTAAACATATACCCCCGTATTTATAAACGATTATTAAATTTAACAAACGTTTATTAAGGAGAATTTTCATACAAAATTTGTTTTGTAAACCTTTATTTAATTTTAAAATTTTTTATAAATACAGGCAATAATACGTAACTGCCCGTCTATACCAGAGATATTTATTGCGACATATATTGCAGTAAATGTCAAAATTATGTTGTCTTTAATGTAGACAGCAATTTTTTGTACATACCCTGCAGGAAATGTCACTAGTGAATCTGTACTGATTCACTATTGACACAGTCACCAGTACCAGTGACTTATTATACCCCAGACAATGTTATTTACTATAGACATTTAACATGTGTGTGTCATTGGAAATCTACTACTGACGTTGGTACTATTGACTAGATAGTTCCTTTTGGAACATATGTAGACATTAGAACCAGAGATTCACTAGTACATTTTAGTAAATGTAGTCTACACTCTTAGAACGAAACGAAATTATAAGAATCTTTTTTTATTATTTCTTCAACCTTTTTAGGAATTGTACTTTTCAGTTGTAATTGATACAATTTTTTTCGTGTTAAGGCCAAATGTAGTGGCAAATATAGTGTAGTGTAGACACTTCGTTGACAATGTCACCAAAATAGTCGACATAACTGGTGACTTGGAGACACTTGCACCCAGGTTTCCTTCAGGGTATTTATTGCCGGCAATTTATGTTGCAATAATTGCTAGTACTTTTTCGTTGACAATTATTGCTATCATAAAACGTCAAATTGGATTGTCAATTGAAAAAAAGGAGCAAAAAAGAAAAAAATATAAGCAAATTGTGTGAGAAAGAAATTAAATTTGTGAAATAGTAGCAAATTATAATTGTAGTAAAAGAAATTAAAGAATTAAATAAACACTACAATAAAATTGCAAAAATTATTTTTATTAATAATTTTTTTTCTTATTCGATCTTTATTATTTAAATTAATATTAATTTGTTTAAGCTTGAGTTCTTTTTTATATAAAAATATAAATTTAATCTTATCAAAAAAAATTAATTTGATAAAAATTAATATTTTTATATAAAAAAAACCTCAAGCTTAAACAAATTAATATACATTTAAATAAGAAAGTCGAATAAGAAAGAATTTCTAATAATAAAAATAAGTTATGCAAGATAGCGCCAGTTTTTACACTGCACCTTCTTCCTTGATTTTTTTCAAATTATGAGTTAACATAAATACGTTTTCCCATGCCTTTAACATAAGCGGAGCCATAAGAAATATTGCTCTGTTATTCTGCCGACGTTATTGCCAACTTGCTGAGATATTTATCTTTAGTGTAGATCTAGGGTAATAAGAAGTAGTTCTGTTGTTGCTGCTCCAATTGGGCAAATAGGAGCGAAGAAAGCTACTAAATTTGAGTGAAAGAAGCTATTCATTTTGAAAAAGTAAGCGAAGTTTTAACTGGGTCGCTCTCCATATTTTAAATTTATGTCAATCGGTTCAGCCGTTTAGAAATTTAAGTTTTATTTTCGCAAAATGTTTATTTTGCCCCACTGTGCTGTGTATGATTGTACCAAGTTGTATTCTTAATTGTTTTCAATTCCTGCTTTTTTAGAAAAATAAAGCTATTAGGACGATATTTTACTATAAATTCCAATTAAGAAATATGTAGTACAAGAACAACTTAGAGCTTTCATTATAACCAGACAGTTTGGCTGCCACGAAAATCGGTTTTACGCCACGATACGACTCGGGCTTTAACGAACACTGATTAAGGATGGTCAACTCAGCAACACCTGTTCTTCAAGTCGCGCTGTTACAACCGCAACAGTTTGGTATTTTTTTTTCTCGTCTGCTGGCATCATTGGTACTGCCCTCTTCACTTTAATGGAAATGTAAATGAAAATCAAATTCCCGGCTTCAAGACATTTTTTTTGCCAACAAAATAGTGCCAAATGCACAGAGATCGTCGATGGGGAGCGGGCTACGTAAAGTCTACACTGACAATGAGCCATGATCAACTTTTGTCTTATTACTCACTTTTGCACGGCACACCAGAAATTATTATTGAGGCAACTTTTCAAATATTAATTTATATATGAACCTCTGATATTATTACTGATGGTCAGGAAGGTGCCTTAGGCTTTTTTATTTGTTAAAATTTAAAGAAAGCGTGGCAGCTTCTTTACAAAAAAATATAGATTTCTATCTGGGAAAGAGCTGGAGCTAAGGTCTTCAAAATTGGTACAAATGTCTTGTTTAACAATACACAACATCTGCCAAAATCTGGAAATTGGAGAAGTGGGCGTGCCAAAAAAAAATAAATTCCTTAAGCCTGGAGAACGGTAGGAAAAAAACTAGTCAAACTTTGGTGAACATAGCGGGGTTATCAATACACAAACTCTTTAAAAAAAAATAGGCGGGATTGGAGCAGTGGGAGTGACACAAAATTCTGTATATCTGGAGAAGGGAAAGAGCTAAAGTTTCCAAATTTGAGTCGCAAGTCGGCGAGATCAGATATGTAGCCGTGGCACAAACTGTAATTCTATATATCTGAAAACGGTAAGTGTAAAATCGTCCAAATTTGGTAACAACATATAATGGTTATCACTACAAAATGAAATTTTCATGAAAATGGGTGGGATTGTAGAGGTGGGCGTGGCATAGACTAGAATTTTATATATCTATAGAATGACAATAGCTACAGTTAACAAATTTGGTACAAATAGCTTGGTTATAAAGGTGCAACATCTGTCAAAAAGTGGACACGATTAGATAAGTGGGCGTGTCACAAATTCTGCATATCTGGAAAACGTTTAATGTACAAATTGGGTACAAATAGAAAAGGTGGATGGAATTGTACAAGTAGGCGTGGCACCGCAAATAAAGATTTTGCCACATCTGTCAAAGTGGACCCGATTAGCTACGTGGGCGTTTCACAAAATACAATTTTGTATATCTGAAAACGGTAGTGCACGAACTTGGTACAAATAGAAAAACTGACATAAGTGGGCGTGGCACCTCGCATAAAGAGTTCTGAGTATATGGAGAACAGTATCAATAAAAGCTTCCAAATTGGGACCAAATAGCTTCAGTATCAATATACCACACATAGAAAAAAATAGGCGCGATTGGAAAAGTGAGCGCAGTACAGAATAGATTTTTGTATATCTGGAGAGCAAAGAGTTAAATTTTCCATATTTGTTCAAAATAGCTTGGTTATCAATATCCAACATCTGTCAAAATACAAAGGCAATACACAGAAAGAAAGACACTCGGGATAAATTAAGTTTTTAATACTTACTTTAAGTACGAGTCGCACTCAAGTGCAAAAAACACTAAAACGTACTTAAAACAATTCTAAATGGAGCTTTCGAAAATCAATCCCGGAATTTCTTAAAACAAGTGCAAAATTCTTAAACCAAGTAAAAAAAGCTTAAAGTTTTCGTTGGTAGTGCCACTGTGAGAGTAAAATTACAAAATGAGCGTTTTAATCTCATTTAACTTATCAAAGTTTTTTGCAGGCACTACAACAACACCAGAGAAGTAGTTAAAAAACGATTTGCTTGTTGTGTGTAGAAACCAAAAAAACAACAGAACAAGACGAAAACACATAATTTGCATGCTTAAAAAGTAAAATTGAGAACTCTTGCTTCTCATTTAGTTTATATTTTCAGTTATTTATGTACATTAAGTTTTTAAAGTATCGGGAATGATGCTGGTGTTTTATAATTGAAATTCTGTCGGGTGTAAAACGGGTAAGTAAAACAATCATTATAAAATTCTCCTTCTAATTTAACTTTTGGTTAATTTCAAGTACGATTTCTGAATTAAATCAACTTTATAATACTTGAATCAAGCACATTTTGAGATTGATTCAATCTTAGTTTAACTAAATTCAATCTCATTTTCGGATTATTTCAAGTACGAATTCGGGATTGAATATGGATAAGTTAAGTATCTTTCTGTACTTGATTCAAGAAAATCCGTACTCCTCTTGTAATTAATACCGCTTCGGATTGATTTGAGTATGAATGGATAAATATTTCTTTCCAGTGTATAGATTTCTAAAAATCTGGGGGACGGTTACATTAAAAGTTTTTAACTTTGTAGGTGTTGCACTGAGGAAGTATCTATGATAGCTTCAATATAAATATTTCTGTATAACAGAAGAACGGTAACAGTGGGCATGTTCGTAAATGCATCACTGCGCTGCATTAGTGATTTCAAATGTTTATATAAATATCAGTGAAGTAGATGTGGACCAAAAAATTGTCAAATACTACACAAAAATAATACACAATAAAACAGATTATATTAATAATTTTTTTTATCGGCATTAAAAAAAGTTTGTCTTTCTGATGCAGCGCAGTGATGCATTTACGAATATGCCCAGTAATTGTTTCTCTACGCGAAATCTGCATTAAAGAAAATTTTATTAACTTTATTTCAACCTGGGTAGCGCACTAGCTTAAGTTTTAAATATTTTAATTTTTTTTCAGCAAATTTTTTTTAAAATCCCTTAAACTTTTCAAAATTTAAAAAATTATTTCGTTTTGTTTCTATAAAGCTGAAATTTTTTAGATCCCGAGAAATTCAAAAGTGTTTACCAGTTTCCTGGAAAGTGAAAAATTCTTCCGTTTGAAACTCTAGTCTCTTTATACCAGATTTACCGCCTGTTTTTAGAAAACAAAATTTCGTCCCCCAATAAAACAATAGTGTATACATTATTAATTTGTTTATTGCATAATAAGAATCTATATAACTGATTCCAAATGTAGTCAAAATTTGGTGAAATTCTACTTCCACAAAGTGGGTCAAAAGATCATTTGAAATATTAGCGTATAAATGCGTGTTTTAAAATTTTCATTAATAATTGTGTAAGTGCAGGTGTGGTGTTTTAATTAGTTGTTACTCAGAATATAATTAAAAAAAAAACATGTCAAAAAGGATACACTATTTCTATTATTTCATAACAAAATAAAATAGAAAAATGACGTTTATTGATATACACAATTTTTTAACAATATAATATTAAGAGTCAATCCGTATGACACTTATACACTATTTCATTTATCATACAAAATTTCTCTGTGCGTTTTGCGGTTAACGTAAACAATAGCTTTAAATCTGTTTACACTGTAAATGTCAACTCTTTAATGGATTGTAGCATTTGCTAAAAGAAGACATAGATGGGGCAATTGTTCTTTTGCTAGTGGGTTATTGTAAAAGCATTGTAAAAATATTGGATCTAACAAGTCATGGTGGGTATTTATTGTGAAACGATAATAAGTGTGAAGCTGAGGGCAAATAACTTAATCTATAGATTGAAACTATTCTTCCGGAGACAAATGAGGAGGAAAGGGCTATCTCCCCTGAATAATTCTTCAATGATTATGGTACGACGGACGAAGAAGATTAAGCAAATTAAAGTGGAGAAAGTTAATCCTAATTTGCTGCTTTACAAAGAGCATTGGGACTCCGATTGGCAAACAATTGACAAGGAAGAAATTAACCACTTATAACTGTGATACCCGAAATGTGTGCCCTAAATTAAAGCAACATATCTTTCTTAAAGTACAAGATGTGTACCAAAAATGTCATTCCCAAAGAATTTCATTATTTTTATCTTAATCTTCAACCCGAGGGAAATAAAAATTGCTTGGATGAGCCTGATGTGGAGGAGGATATTTTCGTAGATGAATATCGCCTTTTTAATTAAAAACGTGTCATTGAAATACCAAAAAATGACAGTGAATTATAAATAAAATGGATTGTTAAGCACGAATACTTTGTTTTACTGCATGAACATTCGTCCGACAATTTAAAAGTATTTCGTGATAAATGGTGTAAAAGATTCAAATAAAATAGTGTATACCAAGGCGAACTCATGTAAACGGTGGTGTCGATACTACAACAAGTAACAACACCAAAAACACAACAATGTGTTTTGTTGTTGCTTTCGTTGATCCATATGTCAAAATCCCAAGAAACTTTTGACATTTCTCTCTCTAATTAATAGAAAAAAAAGTAGCACAGCTCTGCTTTTAACGCCACCTGAAAAATGAATTCGCCTTGGTGTATACCATACAAAATAAAATAGTGTACATATAATGATTTTCATACATGTTATAAAACATTTTTTGTGCAATTAAAGCACTTCTAAATTAATGAAATATCATCGAATAGTAGTCTGATAATTCCACCATATATTTAGATGACTACAACTTAAAAACATCGATTATTTTCCGAAATATTACTGTTTTCCCAGATGTCTAATAACACAAAAATTTAAAACTCCATTATCTCGACATGGCAAAAAATTATTCACTTTTGTTTTATTAAGGGGACGATTTCATGTCAGAAATTATATTCAAAACAACAATAAGATAGGAATATTTGTTTTTGTTTTCAATATAATTTCTCATAAGAAATTTTGTTTTAATTTGCTAAAAACAGGCAGTTAAAATTTAAAGACAATTAATTTTTTTCTGTTACTGTTTAGTTTTTAAAAATTAAACTGGCTCTAAGTACCTTATCAAACAAAATCAAATAAAATAAATAATAAAAAAAATATTATAATGGATTTGATAACAAATTAATATTGCACTAAAACGACTAATTTACATTTATAATTATTCGAAAAAATAAAACAAAAATATATATACATATTTTTTTGCACAAAGCACACTGTAAAGTGACTAGCCGTATGAATTGATGACATTTTTATAATTTTGCAGTTGAAATATTGTTGTTATCTGCTCTTGTTAAAGTTGTTTTATTTAAATCTTCCGCATCTGGGTTTAGCTAAGCGAAAAAAAAAGAAGAAAACAAAAAATTCGTAGTATGTATTAAGAGAATTTGAAATACCCTTTTCTGAAATAAAATATGAAAAGTACCAAACTTAAGTACCTAAATTTAAACTGATCTCTTAAAAGATTAATACTTTGCCAAAAGGGCTGAATGTGATTATTCTAATATTTGTATTTCCTATCTTAAATTCTAGTTGTTATTGTTGTAAGCGTACTTTTTATGTTGCGCTCCACTGTCGTCGGTTACCAACCCTCTAATCAACTAAATATACCTTTTTTTAAACAATTATGCATATTATGGCTGCGCATGTCTTCTCTTTAAAAATATGCTTTTACGATTGTTCTTAAACAATTTTATAAATCCAGCGAATTAAAACATGTTTCCATTCGTTCTTGTTGTTGTTTTTTTCTATTGTTCTTTGCCAAACAACCGATGCTTGTGTTGAACTTAAAATTTATTAGAGAATTAATATTTATCTATAACTTCTAAACCTGGTTAAAACTAAAATAAACACCTCCGTCTTTTTTTTTTTTTTTTTTTTTTTTTTTTTTTTTTTTTGGTTTAAACAACAATAACAACGATGAATGAAGACTTTAAAATTTGTAGAAAAAAACTATGTATATTTTTGTTTAAATACCTAAAGCAAATAGCTAAAGAAGAGGAGACTATAAATAAACAATAATTGCAGAAAATAGAAAAAAATACTATTGGGTAATTTGCCTCCTAATAAACACACACTCGTGTAGAAATCAATTTGCATTGATGAAGCTCGTTTGAAAATTATCTTAAAAAAATTAAAAAGCAAAACGAGACAAAAACCTTGCATACTTTTTGGATGATTAAAAAAGATCATAGATAATTTATTCATTTAAAAGTATAAAGCATAATATTTGTATTGTTCATTATTGCACAGTGGGGATGAATAAAATAAAAACCAGTAAGAGTGCTTTATTTGGCTGTGCTGAATCTTTGATACCCTCCACCGACATTTAGAATATTTTATGAGTGGGCCCTATAAATAAGTTTTTAATTAGGCTTAAGTTCATTAAATTTAATTTTCATTAAATTATTTTTATTATTAAAAATTTGGATTAAAAACCATAAAATAGTTCAACAAAATAACCACAATACAAATTATTGTTTTTAATTGATCTTTATAAAAACAGACGTCAGTAGAAACATTTTTACCTACATATCTGACAAGGAAAGTTAAAAAGGACCTATGGGCAGAAAAAATGTATTGGAGAAAAACGACTTTGAAGTTAACAAGTTGATTTTGATGCGCCTGAACGCTTTTATGGCTTGAAACTCGTTACTCGGCTGGTTGCGGGATCGCTGATTACGAATCTGGTATTATATTTTAAAAATCCAATATGGCGGACTATTTTCTTGTAATATTATTAGACAATATCTGCGACACACCGAAATTCAGGTTATTTTAGGGCCCTGTTACAAAGTATCAAAAAGGTGTCAACTAATCCCCTCCTAAGACATCGTCATGTTGAAATGCCAAGTCCTCTTAACATAAAGTGTTTGAACTGGAACCGGTCGCTACCGGTGCAAGTGCTAGTTTCCATACCCCTATGAATCCTACTTCCTACCGGTCGCTACCGGTGCAAGTGCTAGTTTCCATACCCCTATGAATCCTACTTCCTATATATTATATATGTGAAAGCTTGTATGTTTGGATGTTTTTTTGTAGCTCAATAACGCTTAAATTTCCTAATGTATTTAGATGAAATTTGGTAAATGGAAAGCATATAGCCCAGTTTCAAATATGGGGTACCTTTGAAGAGGTAAATCTGGTTAAAAATTTGAACTTTGGTATTTTTCGCTTTTTTAAACATTTTGCATATGATCTAGATAAAACTAAAGAGTACTTTCTAAAGGATAAAATTGGTACTTTTTAAGGGATGAAACGGAATAATGCAATAATTACATGACCGAGCGTAAAGAAATTTGCATAACTTTAAAATTATTTTATACTACATTTACACCTACGCAAAATCTAGTACTTACGAGATTTCGAGCCAAATCTAGTTGTTTTTGACTAGATTTCCCATACAAAACAAAATCTACTTCGTGACAAGATTTCGACGAAATCTACTCAAAATCTAGTAGTACTTAATGATGCAACTATGGTTTTTACAATATAGGGTGTGTGTGAAACGGTAGCAAAGTACTCATGGAAGTAAAATTTTGACACTATTGAGGTGAATAAAATTTCACTAGCCCTGGGGGCTAGTATAAATTTTGACATTAGTGTAGAAATTTTTGACAACCACAAAATTATTTTTTTTCATCAAATTTATTCAAACAAAATAAAAAATAATATGGAAGCAGGACCAGCGGCAAAAAAATGAAAAAGAATTATACAACATACAAGTATTTACATATGGGGGATTTCATGTCAAGTGACCCAATTTTGAAATCGATGTCTTCCGATTTGGATGAAATTTGCACCAAGGTTAGTCCTATTGGATAGTAGCTTAGATACAAATTTTCAACAAGATCGGTCTAAAAGTTTCTGACTTAGTGGGGGTCAAAATTTGACATTTTGGCCATACAGGTGTTCTTTCTTATTCATGTAACTTATTACCTATTGGTGTTAGCAAAATTTGTCCCAAGTAGCTTCGATAGCTATTTGATCCATCTTTTGAAAAAATTTTTTTTTGTTTTTTTAAAAAATTTTTTTTATTTTTTTTTTTAAATTTAAAACTTTTTTTTATTTTTTTTTTTAGCGGGTATGTTTTTTTTTTTTTTTTTTTGTTCAAAAGAAAGCTTATGTCTTTTCCTTTAAGGTAGTTTTGGTCCCTTTTTGGGATGCGAGCGGCTTATGTATAAAAAAAAATAATTTCTAACTCTAGACAAGGGTTTTTCAATTTTTAGCATATGCAGTGTTCTTTCTCATCCATTTAACTTATTACCTATTAGTGTTAGCAGAATTTGTCCCAAGTAGCTTCGATAGCTATTTGATCAATATTCTGAAATTTTTTTTTTTTTGTTTTTTTAAAACTTTTTTTTTTAAATTTAAAATTTTTTTTTTAAATGTAAAATTTTTTTTTTTTTATATTTTTTTTATCAGGAATGTTTTTTTTTTTTTTTTTTTTGTTCAAAAGAAAGCTTATGTCTTTTCCTTTAAGGTAGTTTTGGTCCCTTTTTGGGATGCGAGCGGCTTATGTATAAAAAAAAATAATTTCTAACTCTAGACAAGGGTTTTTCAATTTTTAGCATATGCAGTGTTCTTTCTCATCCATTTAACTTATTACCTATTAGTGTTAGCAGAATTTGTCCCAAGTAGCTTCGATAGCTATTTGATCAATATTCTGAAATTTTTTTTTTTTTGTTTTTTTAAAACTTTTTTTTTTAAATTTAAAATTTTTTTTTTAAATGTAAAATTTTTTTTTTTTTATATTTTTTTTATCAGGAATGTTTTTTTTTTTTTTTTTTTTGTTCAAAAGAAAGCTTATGTCTTTTCCTTTAAGGTAGTTTTGGTCCCTTTTTGGGATGCGAGCGGCTTATGTATAAAAAAAAATAATTTCTAACTCTAGACAAGGGTTTTTCAATTTTTAGCATATGCAGTGTTCTTTCTCATCCATTTAACTTATTACCTATTAGTGTTAGCAGAATTTGTCCCAAGTAGCTTCGATAGCTATTTGATCAATATTCTGAAATTTTTTTTTTTTTGTTTTTTTAAAACTTTTTTTTTTAAATTTAAAATTTTTTTTTTAAATGTAAAATTTTTTTTTTTTATATTTTTTTTATCAGGAATGTTTTTTTTTTTTTTTTTTTGTTCAAAAGAAAGCTTATGTCTTACCCTTTAAGGTAGTTTTGGTCGCTTTTTGGGATGCGAGTGGCTTATGTATAAAAAAAAATAATTTCTAACTCTAGACAAGGGTTTTTCAATTTTTAGCATATGCAGTGTTCTTTCTCATCCATTTAACTTATTACCTATTAGTGTTAGCAGAATTTGTCCCAAGTAGCTTCGATAGCTATTTGATCAATATTCTGAAATTTTTTTTTTTTTGTTTTTTTAAAACTTTTTTTTTTAAATTTAAAATTTTTTTTTTAAATGTAAAATTTTTTTTTTTTATATTTTTTTTATCAGGAATGTTTTTTTTTTTTTTTTTTTTGTTCAAAAGAAAGCTTATGTCTTACCCTTTAAGGTAGTTTTGGTCGCTTTTTGGGATGCGAGTGGCTTATGTATAAAAAAAATTATTTCTAACTCTAGACGAGGGTTTTTAAATTTTAAGCATATGCACTATTTTGAATTTTTTCCTATTTGTGTTTAAGTGTTTCTAAAGCCTTAAAAATAAAACGTTTGCAAAGAAACTAGACAAATTAACCTTTCCGACGGTATGTTACAAACCCAATTACTATTTTATACCTTCGATACTATAATGCCCACAATATGTTAATCCCAGGAATAAAATCACTTTTTTTCTGTAGAAATGTTGACAAATAATTCTTTTTTTAATTTTTCCTACATAAATTTTATTAAATTATTTATCTTTATCTTTTTATTATTATTATTAGAAATTATTATTATTATAATTATATATTAGTTTAATTATTATTACAAATTAATAAAAAGAATTTAATTTGTCAACATTTCTACAGAAAAAAAGTGATTTTATTCCTGGGATTAACATATTGTGGGCATTATAGTATCGAAGGTATAAAATAGTAATTGGGTTTGTAACATACCGTCGGAAAGGTTAATTTGTCTAGTTTCTTTGCAAACGTTTTATTTTTAAGGCTTTAGAAACACTTAAACACAAATAGGAAAAAATTCAAAATAGTGCATATGCTAAAAATTTAAAAACCCTCGTCTAGAGTTAGAAATAATTTTTTTTATACATAAGCCACTCGCATCCCAAAAAGCGACCAAAACTACCTTAAAGGGTAAGACATAAGCTTTCTTTCGAACAAAAAAAAAAAAAAAAAAAACATTCCTGATAAAAAAAATATAAAAAAAAAAAATTTTACATTTAAAAAAAAAATTTTAAATTTAAAAAAAAAAGTTTTAAAAAAACAAAAAAAAAAAAATTTCAGAATATTGATCAAATAGCTATCGAAGCTACTTGGGACAAATTCTGCTAACACTAATAGGTAATAAGTTAAATGGATGAGAAAGAACACTGCATATGCTAAAAATTGAAAAACCCTTGTCTAGAGTTAGAAATTATTTTTTTTTATACATAAGCCGCTCGCATCCCAAAAAGGGACCAAAACTACCTTAAAGGAAAAGACATAAGCTTTCTTTTGAACAAAAAAAAAAAAAAAAAAAAACATACCCGCTAAAAAAAAAAATAAAAAAAAGTTTTAAATTTAAAAAAAAAAATAAAAAAAATTTTTTAAAAAAACAAAAAAAATTTTTTTCAAAAGATGGATCAAATAGCTATCGAAGCTACTTGGGACAAATTTTGCTAACACCAATAGGTAATAAGTTACATGGATAAGAAAGAACACCTGTATGGCCAAAATGTCAAATTTTGACCCCCACTAACTCAGAAACTTTTAGACCGATCTTGTTGAAAATTTGTGTCTAAACTACTATCTAATAGGACTAACCTTGGTGCAAATTTCATCCAAATCGGAAGACATCGATTTCAAAATTGGGTCACTTGACATGAAATCCCCCATATGTATAAGCTTTTTTGCCCACACTTTTTGTAAAAATTGTTAATATATCAGAACGAATTCATCAAATAGTTGCGACGATCTCATTTCCAACAGAATTGAAATGGTTATTGGTAAAAACTTGATTAATTTATTCATTTTCACAAAACTACTAGTAATTGTTTTTTTCTTTATGTCAAAATTTTACGTTGTCAAAAATGTTACAATTTCACACAGCATAAATATGAAAATTTTCTACCACAAACAAATTTCATTTCACCATAGAACTTTGCTACCGTTTCACACACACCCATAGCACTAAAATATATTTCCCTGCACAAGAAAAAATGACATTTAAAAAAAAAACAAAACAAAAATAGTTAAAAAAAATATTAAAAATTTTTATAAAAATTGTAAAATAAATTAAAAACACGAATAATATTGATAAAATAAATATCGTTGATTATTAAAAAAAAGGTAATGCGAATTTTTTAATGTATATTTCTTTTTGTGTTTGTGTGTGTAACGAAAAAACTTAAAGTCAGCTGTTGTGTTATAAAAACAAAATCTCGCTAATGTCAAAAAAGTACAATGTAAACGCACTAGATTTCGAAGAAGATTTTAAATCAAATCTACAAGATTTCGGCCTAATGTAAATGTAGTATTAGAGTACGTCTTAAAAATTTTGCAATATAATAAGGACACAATAGGCTAATTTCGGTTTATAAATAAAAAAAAACAAATAGGACTAAGTAAGAAAAATTTTGATTTAAATTGGTCATTTCCGTTTTTTCGGATGAATTTTTTTTTTTTTCAAATTATTTTTTTTTTAGTTTACAGATCAATCGATTTCTTTTAAGAATCACTTAAAGGTTTTTCTTTGGTTGATTAGCTTTAAGTTCAAATAAATAATTTAAAAAAACATTTTTTGAAAAAGGCAACACTTTACTACCCTATAACTCGACAAATAAACATCATACAAAAAAAAAATATTTCCCACACTCATTCATATCTACTAGAACTTAAGTTATGCCAAATATAAATAAATTCCAACAAAACATTTTTATTGGGTTGTCCGCTTCACTTTTGTTCTCTTTCACCTTTGGTATTCTATTTTCAAAAAATTGGGTATAGATAAAGCATATGGAAAAAATTGGTACTTTTGGCCCTTTTTCTCTTTTTGCAACGTAAAAATTAGAGCTCGTCATATTAATTCAATCATTTTCAAATTAAAAGAAAAATTATATTGGAATACATATAATCCAATATAATTGGATTAAAGCGGGAAATTTTTTTAAATTTCCCGGGATCCCATATAAATGATACAAAGTAAATTTTGTTATTAATTAATGAAAAAAAAACTTTTATAAAAAAGCTTAAGGGAACTTTTTTACAAAGAAAGTAAAAGAAATGGTTCAATACTAAAAAATTAATTGAAGATTGAAATAGGAACTTGAATTATCATCACCTCACGCCTTTATTCCCTATTATTATGCTTTTATTCAGTATTATTATGCTCTGGATACAATATAAAAAGATAACATAAACATAACAATTTAATTCATAAAATAATAATAAAAACAAAATTAAAATTAAGGTACTCAAGATATAAGATCAAAAAGTTAATTAATAAAATAGATAAAATATTTTAAAGAAATATATAAAATTTTTTAACGGCTTAGGAAATAACTTTCTGACACACTCAAAGCGCTTAGTAAGTCGTCAAAAAGTATATTCCTGATTTTATTTACTAATTATCATGTTTCCGAAATATTTGGTTCATTTTTTACCGAGGTTGGACAAATAGTTAAAAGTTCACCGTTGTAGAATGCTTCTGATTCACAATAAGAAGCAATTTTTTTCTTTTTTATAAACAACGTCAGTCAAATGTATGTCAAGGTTGATGAAAAAATAGCATCAACCGGACTGCTTCTTACAAACCTTTTCATTTCAATATGTCCATTTGTAATCTTTAGGACAATGTCTTTTTCAAGTTGTATGTTGTAGTATCTTACACGAGTTTTCAAAATGTTATTTTATTTCGGTTTCCCCGCACTTCACGGGTATATAAACCAACACAAATTAAAATTGAAAATTTGTGTTTATCACCTAATAAACATATCGCTCCTTCATTGCATCATTGTCATATCTCAAAATTTGAAGTAACTTTATCAACGTTTTCCTTCATACCTTCTCGTATTATATCTCAAACTTAACCGAAGTTATAGCCAAATATATCTTTAAATCACTACATTTTGAAAACTTTAATCGCATTTTACCTAGATCGTTTGTTCTTGTAGATATGACTATGTTGCAATAAAGAAGCGATATGTTTAGGTATCTCCTATTTTTAAGACTTGTTCATGAACAATGAAACTTTACTGCCTGCATCTTATTTTGAGTTAATGTACTTTATTAACTGTTCACTTCACTAAATGTAATAATGATCAACTGTTGCACTGCCCATTCTGCTTTTAGTAGATTTATTGCATCAGGAGACATTGATTTAAATACATGTACTCACTTCTTGCAATCGATCTTATCCACAACCCATCCACAGATGCTCATTTTTAGAGAATAGAAAACTAAATTTCAAAGTATAAATAGCTATTTTCTGAAATTATGAGGAATTTTTTATTTCCCGGGATCCCGCAAGAATAATCCCGGGAAAACGGGAAATAAAATAATTGAAATTCCCGGGACGGGACCCTACTTGGAATTAATGTAGTTTCTTTTTATTTCGTGACATACCGCTCGTAATTTATATTCTTACTCTACAGTTATGAGGAATCAATAAACACAGCATTACAATTTTTTAATTATAAGTGTTGATCGACCTTTTTTGATTACTCTCAATAGAAATTATTGCGATTTATTAATGATGTCAGTCGAAAATTATTTTATGTTACAAAATGCTTTTGATGACATGCAATGTCTTATTTGTCATAAGAAATTTAAAAAAACTAAGAAATATAATTTAAAAAAACATTTTGGAGATGTTCACAAAGACATGAATTATTTTCAGGGGGAAGAAAAAGAAAAACAATTTAAAATTTATAAGAAAATTTTTATTGAAAATTTGAAGGAATGGGTAAATCAATATAAAGAAAATGATGAAGATATGGTGGAGGAGAATTTAAAAATGGGTTTATCTAACTTAATAAGTTTATATATTGTAAAAAAAGGAAGGCCATTTTATATTGAATTATATTTGCTCAAAAAAACGCAATAAGCTGAATTCTTCTAGTTTGAGAAATATACTTTTATTGCGTAACTGCAATAAGAGTATCAACTTAGAAGATTTTATTCCTTTTTAATTGCAAATTGAACAATGATTAATTGAGGGAAAATTTATAAACACTTCGAAGAATCTTTTTATTTCGAAATATATCATACTATCCAGATGTCCGCATATATAAATTATATATGTATGTATTATAGATATATATATACCTATTAATACATTCATCAAGAGTATTACTAAGATAAATACATTCACCAAGAGTATTACTTAAATATGTACATTCATTAATTTTACATTTCCCTTTTGTTAAACAAAGATACAGAAAAAAATGACAACACCCGCCACACATATGCTTTCGTCGCAATCTCGTTGACGACTAAATAAAATGAATTGCAAATTGATTTCTTCCAGTGTTATTTCGTCACTCTCACCAATACTACTACCTTGGGCATCAATGCCCTACACTCAATCTTTGTTTTTGTTTGTGTAAATAAATTCTGTATTGTCTTGTTTGATTTATGCGCGAATATTATTTGTTGGTCCTTTATTATCTCTCTCAGTTTGTTGTTCTCAGTTAATCTTGGAATAAACGGTAGACTATAGTCTTTGGCGTTGCCAGATGTGTCATTTTTGTTTTTTTCCCCTGATGAAATATTATTTTTGACTTTAGTCAGTAATGAATTGATCAACCCTTTTGGAAAATTGTTTTTCATTAAAATATCCTTTATTCTTGTCATATTCTTAAATTGAAATTTTACGTTGCTTATTTTTATAACTTTGTCAATTAGATTCATTGCTGTATTTATCTTCTGTTTCATGGGTTGTGTTGAGTGGAAATTCATCAAGCGTCCAGAAGCAATTGGTTTCATATACCAATCTGTTATTATTTTGCCATTTTGTCGGAATATCTTCATATCCAGATATGGTATTGCATTGTCCTTCTCCCTCTCTAGAGTAAATTTCAGTTTGCTATGATATGAGTTAAAATTTTTTAATATTATGTCTTCGTCTTTATATTTTATTATGGCAAACAAATCATCCACATACTTTGTGATCAGTCTTATTCGTATATTGTTCATTTGTAGTTCTTTGATGCATTGTTCCATTAAGTGGTCCAATATAATGTCGGCTACAGTCGGTGATAATGGGTTGCCCATTGGCATCCCGTATGTCTGTTGGTATAATTTGCCATCATGCATAAAATAATTATTATCATTTAAGCAGAATTTAAGTTTTTTTAGAAATTGTGTCCTTGGTATTTTAGTGTGATTTTGTAGCACATTCCATTTTGTCATGATATTACTTATCGCTAGGTGTATAGGTATGTTTGTAAATAACGATACCACGTCCAATGATACAAGAATCTCATCTTCGTCCAATGTAAGTATATCCAGTTTTGTCTTTAGTTCTAACGAGTTTTTTATGTTAAATTTGTCGAGTATAATGTTTTTTAATATATTCCCAATATATTTTGATAACCCATAGCAGGGTACTCCTACCGATGATGATATTGGACGAAGTGGGTTACTAGGTTTATGGATTTTCGGAAGTCCATACAGTCGGGGCGCCGTTGCGGCATTTGATGTCAATATTTTCTTATCATATCCACTTATATATTCTTTTTTATATAAGTCTATAATAATTTTGTTGTTTGTCCTTTGTAATTTTTGTGTTGGATCAATCAACATACGTTTGTAAGTGTGTTTATCCTCCAGCAATTTGTTCATTCCATCGTTATAATCCTTTTTGTACATTAAAACTGTTTTGTTTCCCTTGTCTGCCTTTGTTATAACTATTTCATTCTTATATTGTCCTAAAAATCTTTTTGTATCTTCATAGATGCCTAGTATGAATTTTTCCCTACCATCATTTTTTATTGTCCTTTTGTGGGTCATAATTCGGTTTGCTATCCTTGATCGAGTAATATCTTTTTCTCTATCATCCGTGAGAGTTTGTACCCACTGTTCTAAATCTGCTATTAATCCGATCGTACAAAAGTTTTTATTGTTGATTGGTAAAGCAAACTTTGAACCGAGAGAAAGAAGCCATTTACTATCATCAGGAATATTTATTGCTGTATTATTGACAAGCCAATCGGAATTGAATGTAAGGTTATATTTCGCCAATTTTTCTTTCTTCAAATTTTCAATTTTGAACAAATGTGATTTTTTATTCTCCATTGTGATCTTCATATATCTAGATTTTTGTCTCGTCATAAAGTCTTCAAATTCCCTCTTACCTATGGACTGTGCAATCAGATGTCTCATTTTCCCTATCTCGCTCTTCAAATCATTTAAATTATAATTTGTCTCTTTTATCTCCAAATTCAGTATCTTCATATGAAATTTACGTTCAACCTTATCTAGTTCCCGTGATATCTTAGTGGATGTAAATAACTGTCTCGTGATCTTCGTCGTGTTTTCCAAATGTTTTGGTATGAGACTCCTCTTTCTGCAGGTTAAGAGATATTTAAGTCTCTCAGTCTGCTTCCCCATCTTCTTCATAGTCCTACAGTATCTTTTTAGTAATGTACAGGTGTCCACGTTGTATTTTCGCTTAATATGTGTAAAAAAACTCATCTTATTGTTCTGTTGAACAATGCAATTCGGCGGGCCCTCCGATTATTTTATAATTATAATTTTTAATTTTTATTTTGTTTGAAACACAACAATATTTTTTTAAATATTTCTAAAATATTATTTAGGACATTATGACGATATGACTTAAGTCCCCCAATTGAAACAATATGGAGTTTTAAAATTGAAAAATATAGAATTAATAAAAAACAGTTTAAAATCTATGTGGCAATATTTTAAATTAATATGTTAATCATATCAGCTGATTCCCTCTTTATTAGGTTGTGAAATTTTTCGTGTTGTGGACGCTTTTAAAAAGTGTTTGTAAAATTTAAATTAGTGGATTGTATACAGAAATGAATTGGCAGATCACATCGATTTCGAGAAACATGATCCTTTCTGAAACCAAGGAAATGTTAAGCATTTTGAAGAATGAATCGAAGAAGCCAAATGTGTACACGTTTTAAGTCCTAATGACAAGACAAAGTCTGAGAATCATTAGATCACCCATCGATAGATAAAGATTATAGCCGAACAGGCTGGATTATCCGATGTTTTCCTTAACTTAAAGGCTAAGTTTGCTTTTTACTATGGTAAAAATTTAAATGCTAATATTCTATTGTAGGCGCCAGGGTTACTTTCAATAGCCTGAGACAGAGAAAATTTAAGGAAGGCTATTCTAGTCATTGTAATTCGCGCAACATTCCGCAGCAAGCTCTTTGCATGGAGAAAGGAAAAAGTGGGTGTTGTCCTTCAAATCTACCTAATTGATTTAGATGTAAAGTAATTGCCTTTTATACCCTTCACCTTCATTCCGTTTCTAATTTCTACAATATAGATCTTAGACCCTAAAAAGTATATATATTTTAGGTCCTTACGAGGAGAGAAGTTCATGTAACGATGTGATGTCCCTCTTTCACCACCCCCCCCCCCCCCCCCCACTGTTTCAAATTGTTTGCATATACTAGCATAATGCCCACTATGATTTTCGTTATCACTTTTCTTTATTATATAATATATTTAACGAAATAATTTTAACAAATAAAAACTGGGAATTTTTGTTTCTATTTGCTACTTAAAAACTCGCCAAAAAAAGATAAATCTACGGTATGACAGCTCTGCCTATACTTAAAGAAAACAAACACACATACATGGTTCAAACCATTTTGGTGAATATAGGCCCCTATTACGGTTCACAACTCAAATAAGTTGATTTGTAATTTTTGTATCATGGTTTACAACTTTGCTTTATTGTGGTGAACAAAAACAAAAAAAATAATTACAACTCAAATGTGTTGTAATTATTGGCAAGGTTCCTTCATGGTTCAGTTGTCTAGGGGGTTTGTTAAGGTTAGAAACTGTGAGTCCGCTGGTTCGAATCTTGGTTTACAATAAAAACATTTTTTTTAATTTTTATGTTCAAAAACGATTTTAAAAAAATATTTACCAGTTTTCGCTTTTTTAATTTTATTCAAAATGAAGTTTTTAGTATTGTAAATATGTATGTATATGTAAAAATTATTTTGTTTTTGTCTAGTTGCTTTTTATTCTGGTTGCTTTTATTCGGCACAACCGAATATAGCACTCTTACTTGTTTTTTTGTAATTTTGCCAATTTTTTATATTTTAATTTTCAATGTATGTATAGGAAAATTTGGCCAAATTTTCATATAAATACAAAATTATCCCAATGTTAAGAGTCACCCTCGTATTTATAAGGTTTACTTTATTTAGAATTAAATAATCAAAATTTATGCTGACTCAACTATGCGAGTCAGAACCTTACACAGCGTTTACATTTGTCAGTACTGGCAAGACAGTAAGCATACACCAATACCCCGGTTTGCATCGCTTCGGTTTGCGTCGTTTCGAAGTTGCGTCTTTTTAAAATTTCTGTGATTTCGAAGTTGCGTCGTTTTTGTTTCAGTTTGCGTCGAATGGCTTCAAAGTTGCGTCGAATGGGTTCAAAGTTGCGTCGTTAGTGTTTCGATTTGCGTCGTTAATATAAAAATGTTTGTTCAAAACTATAACCGAAAAAGGAGATTTCCCGTTTAAGCCAATGTAAATATTTATGTGAAGTAGTAGTAGTTCAAATTAAATTTGCTGAAGTGAAGTTAAATCTAAACATTTTGCAACAATGAGTCAAAAAAGAAAGCATATAAATTTAGGACAAAAACTGGGCATTTTGGATTAGCCCCTTCTACAATAAAAATGAAACCGCTTTAATGAGAAAATAAAGCCACTTCCTATCATTTGGATTGAATATCAAAATAAGCGAAGAATGCCCTTGAGTCAAATGGTAATTAAAAAGAAAGCTGTAACTTAATTGGAAGTTCTAAAAAAAAATTATCCGTTAACAAGTCTATCAATTCAACATTTATTTTTTCAGCTAACATTATGAATCTCGGAACCAATTAAATAAAAATCAATAGAAATGTATGGAAAATCGTGCTTCGGTTTGCGTCGTTTCAATTTGCGTCCCGTTTATCCGGTCCCAATTAGCGACGCAAACCGGGGTATTGGTGTATACATATTAGTTGCCAAAACAATGCAAAAACAAAATAGCTGTAAAAGTGTTTATGTATTAGTGAAAAAGTTCGAATGAATTGCTACTGTCTTGCCAGTACTTTCAAATGTAAACGCCATGTTAGAACTTGTTGACTTTAGTACAGTCAGCATTTTAATTTATAAGAACTAGGTATAAATAGTTGGTAAGAATAGTTCTAAGGGTGAGTTGTAATTAGCAAGCCAATAAACATCTACCTGCGATCTCCACGGAGCACTCCAGGTCAGAAAAATAAAGAGAAACAAAATAAAATCATAAACGAAAGGTTCTTCTAATTATTACAACTACAACACCACGATCTTAATATAAATATCAAACTATGCAAATTTTCCTATACATGTCAAGTTTGCGTTAAATATTTATTTAAATAAATATTTCCAAAACGTTTCGTTGAGTATTTAATAAGCAAAGATATTTTTATAAATAAGAATTTTACGTAAATTTTTTATTAGTATTAAATTTGCGCAATATATTCTATTGGTACGAAATTTGTGCAAAAATTGCTTTATATATACATATTTTATATTATTTTTTTATATAATATATATATTTTTTGTTTTACATAAATTTTTATCATTTTGGCCACTATTTTCCCAAAGTGTTAATAAAGATATTAAGTTTAATGTAATGCCTTAAAATATGCAAGTTGGTTTTAATTGAATTTAAGATTTTTTAAGCTTTGACTTTAAATAAAATACATATTTCTCATATCTTAATCAACTTAAGTTGCTAAAACGTTGAGTTACGAAAGCTTTTATTTTTTTTAAATAATTAGAAATATTGAAAGTTAATAATTGTTATTTCTGTTTCCGGTTTGTTACCAAAATAGCTTTTTATTTTATTTTTGTGTAAAAGTTAATCTGATTTTTAAGAAAACTCATTTTTTAACTTTAAGAATCGATAAATTATTGTGTTAGAAAAGTTTTGTTTTCTATTACACTACGTGACAGTTTTTTGGCCAAATGTATTTAACACCTAATCTTTATGTTAAATTGCCCGCTGAATGCAAATATGAGGTCAGAATGCTCAAAAGAGAACAGTCTTCGAGACATTTCAAAATAACCGTTATTGGTGGATTTTAAAAAAAATGATGTCACTTTAATAAAGGTATCTTCGAATATATTCGACGGATTTTTATTCCTTTATTTTTGTCCAAAGATAATGAAATTACTAAAACAACCATAGGGCGTTCGTAAAAGTTGGTGAATAAATGACTAAGTTACATTGGACCAAAGTTCAAATTTCACGACTTTGTTGAAAATTTGTGACACAGTGTTATTTGCAACCACAAAATATTACAAGTTGTGTAAATTCGGGTTTTTCGTGATTTTCAAAGCAACCACTTTAGGTGAAAAATGTTTGCCATGATTTATTCATAATGCGCAAATACTTCATGTTCAAAAGGAGCTTTGGAAAATGAGAAACAAATTTTCATAATACAAATTTTCGTTTATAACGAACCCGTTTAATACGAACTTTCGCCTAAAATGAACCAATTTCAAAAGTACGCGTTTTATTTCTAATAAACCATGCAATTTTTTTCGCTTATTACGAACCCGTTTAAAGCGAACTTTCGGTTATAATAAACTTTATTTGCACGCAAAACTTGTTTATTTTTCGGTTAAAACGAAACAAAAAGTGGTGCTATGAACAAAAAATTATATTTTTGCACTGGCACCACTAACACGCAGTGTTTTTTTTTCCTATGTTCTCGATTCCGGGAATTTCCCTAAGTTTAATGTTTGTTTGTGCGAAGACGATGTGCAGACTGCAGTTGAAAATTGCAAAGTTACAAGATGGACGACGTAGTACCAAATGAAAGACAAAGAAAATGTTTTTCTTTAAGAGCGGGTTTTTTACTTAGAGTTTAAACCAGGATTAATAGTAAGATTTGTTAATCTTATAATAAAATTAATCTATCCTTAATCCTCTTTATCGTTTTTGAGTGAAAGATTAAAGCTTTTAGCTTTGCCATATGAATTTACAATGCTTTTATGTATAAGTATGGCAGTTTAAAACAAATGCCAAAAATTGTCATCAAATTACTGTTCTTAACGTGAAAAAGAAGAAGAAAAGGCGAGAATTTTGTATTTAGTTATATAATATTATATATATATAAATAAATGAAATCGTAAAAAGAAGCAAAACAATCAAGCAATATATTATCTTACGAGGTGGAATATTTAATAAAACTCTAAATAAAAAAAAATTGTCATTAAATAAATATAAAAAAGATTTGGCCCTATTGTTATTGCCCTTGGTCTAAAAATATTTGTGTTGTTTACATTTTCAAATATTTTCAAGTCTTTTTTAGTATATAAAAAGCTCATTTCATTAATTTTATACAAAAGTTTTATCTTATGTATTTTCAAAGGTAATATTTCCTTTTATAAGCTGTTCGTACTTTTGAAAGTCCTGTCGCAAGTTTAAACCGCCAACTTTGGGCGTTTAAACTTGGAAACAAAATGAAATAATCGACTACCCAAAAACGAATTTCAAAGATTAGCTCTAATTTAATCGCTGATCTTTATGTCAAAAACTGGCTCTAAAAGAGAAATATGAAATAATAAAACGCTTACAACAAGGTTAAACAAGAGCAAATATGCCAAGAATTGGGCCTCAGCAAGTCAACAATTGCTACAATTTGGAAAAATAAGGACTTGGTCCAAACTAATTTTGAGCAAAACTCCTCAAACATAAAAAAGGTTTAAGCCCCTTGTTTCATAGAACTCGAACTCATAGAACTCTATTAAAATGGTTTACTCAGAAAAGAGACAGTAATTTGACTATAACCAATGCCGTTTTACAAGCGAAAGCACAAGAATTTGGAGAAAAGCTTAACTACTCCGAATTTAAATGCAGCGAAAGTTGGATTGTTCGATTTAAAAGACGCCACAACATCACTAGCTGAAGTCAATGTGGATGTGGTCAATGAATGGTTGCAAAATAAGTGGCCAGATATAAGAAAAAGTTTTAAAGATGCACAGAAAAAATTATTGCCGAATTATTTTCAAACAACCGCTTGTTTGAAAATTTTTTTAATTTCTATAAATATTTTTACTGATTCAATCAATATTTTTGTTTGATTTTTATTTAACCAACAAAAATGTGGACAACTCTTCAAAAATAAAATAAACGCGTTATTGGTGTCAAGTTTTCATAATTTTGTATGAAATATTTAACGCTCTTTAATGTTGTCGTCTTTTTGCATTTTTTTATTTGATCGTAAGCAACACTTCTTTATGTGAAATATAAGAACAACAACAAAAAACACACACAGTCTATTTTTGGACGCTTTAAAAAAGTGCAACTATAAGAAAAACAATAGCAGACACGACATTATAAGAAACAAAATCCCGTATTCAATTTTTTAAAACTGTTTGGTTAAATACATCAAATACAAAAATAGAATGATGACGAAAAACATATCGAGTCGGTCTGCTGCCGTTTTTGGTTACATTTCTTCTTTAGCAAAGGAAAGGATACAGCAACAGAGAGTGATAAAGAAAAACATTGTGTTGTGTGTATAAATAAGACTTCGTTCAAAAATTATTCCAACAAAAAAATGTGTTTCAAAGCCAGTCGGCGGCTCTGCTTTGCCGTCACCTTCTCATACAGTGCTTACTTGTGTGCGCGTCATTGCTTGTGCAAAAACTTTTTTTTTTTTTTGATTTTGAATTTCAGTAAACTTTTTGTTTGATTCAGTTAAATTATTTGTTTGAAAAAATTAGTGTTTTTTTTCAGTAAACAAAATGCAAATAAATTGTTTGAATATGCAAATTTGTTTGTAGGACCGATTTCAGACAAAAAATTGTTTGATTCTACAAATTTTTTGTTTGAATTGGAAAAATAATTTTTTCTGTGTGAGGACATATTCAATGGCGATAAAACTGGTTTATTTTATAAACTGACTCCTAATTAAACACTGCGCTTCAAAGGTGAGGCCTGTAGAGGTGGAAAATTATCAAAGGAACGAGTAACAGTGCTCGTAGTAGCAAATATGACGGGTACAGAGAAACGAAAACTTTTAGTAATAGGAAAATCAAAAAATCCCAGGTGCTTCAAAAACATAAAAAAATTACCAGTTAATTACCAATCTAATAAGAAGGCTTGGATGACATCCGAAATTTTCAACAATAAATGAAGACAACGGGACAATAATTTACGCCGTGCGAATCGAAGAATTTTTCTACTGGCAGATAACTGCCCAGCTCATCCAGATACAAAGGACTTAGAATGCATTAAATTAGTATTTATGCCTCCAAATACTAGCTCAGTTTTACAACCTATGGACCAAGGTGTCATTCACGCATTGAAAAGTAAATATCGCCACATACTTCTCTCAAAAATTGTTAATTCAGTTGATACGGGTGAAGATGACTTCAAAGTTAGTATACTGGGCGCAATAAATTTTTTGCATATGGCATGGTTAAAAGTCAGCCAAACAACAATTGCTAATTGCTTTCGGCACGGTGGATTTAACAAGAATGAGGGTGAGTTCGACTCGGATGATGATCTGCCATTAATAGAATGGATAAACCAACCAATGGAAACTTTTACAGATGGTAATAAAAAGGATTTGCCAAGTTATCGCACTTTCAATTAACCTTTATTATTTTCATTTTCAGTTGGGACAATAAGCTTCAATGATTACATATGTTTTGATGACGACCTTGTAGCTACGGAAGCATTGTACAGTCTGCTTGCGCTGGTGATGACGACCTTGACGATGATATGGACACCGAAGAGCCCATCCCAGTCACAACTACTCTGGATGCAACTGTAGCAAAAGTTATGTAAGAACTTTTCTTCAGTCACGCGATACTCCACAACAAATTTTTGACAACTTGGCTCAAGTGGAATTTCATATAAATGAAACTAATATTGGTAATAAGCAAGGCCCGGATTTTTATGCAAATGCATATTTGTTCTCGTCAGTCGGAGATTACCATATACAAAATATCTGTGCGAATCAAGAAATTTGCAGTAAAATGGCATCGATTTGTTAGTGCATATTTTTGCATATTTTGCTTTGAATGCATATTTTTGCATATATTACTGATATTGCATATTTTTGTTGCATATTTTGAAAAAAAAACTTGTTTTATTTGCTTCATTTTTCCATGCACCCTTCCGCAGAAGAGATAAAAGACAACTTCGATGATATTTATTTATTGACTTCTTATGGGAAAAATATTTTGTAAAGCTCCTTCGCGTGTTGCCGCATATTAAAAGAATTATCCGGATTAATGTCTTCCTCTAGAGCCTATAACAACCAGATAGGGGACGTGGTTGAAACCAATTATGTATTGTGCTGAAAATTTTTGCCAATTCAAAGATGTGGTAAAAGGATTCAACAATGGTGAATTTAAGTTAATTGATATTGGCATAAACAAGATGTATTTTATAGACGGTAGCTTAAGTTGACAAATTCGTAGCAAGCTTGATAAAGTTTAAACAAAAATTTAGGACTTAAATGTATTGTTTTAAATCCTTAGCTTCTTCCATATTTAATTTAAATTTTTTTTGCGAAAAGAGCGTAGTGAAAATAAATATACCACAGAGGAACTATCAGCATTTAATCATGCACCTATCTCTTCTGTTTTATTTTGTTTTGAAAAACAGGCAGTAAACTTTTATTTTGAAAAAATGTAGGGTCAAATATATGTATCTCTAAAGGCATTTTAAAATCAAAATCAAAAAACATTTGATTCGTATGTAATTGCGAACAGTTTCGCACTTTGCTTAAGCAAATGACAGTTTCAAAAAATTTAATAAAAAGTTTTCTTAAGTTTAATATGGTTTGACAATTATGATTAACACAGTTGCACAGTGGCTCAAGCCAGCTTATGCATATTATAGTTGGGCCTTTGCAAGTGACCTTATCTACATGATTGTCTTACGGTTTCTTTATATATTTGTGTTTTACTTTATTTTAACTTCTACTTTTGTGGTTACTGTGCCTTAGTTACGTTTATGAGACTAAATTTTAACGTTCTTCTTGCTATTTTGTTTATTCTTGTTATTTTTATGTTTTTTATTTATCCCTAATAAAAAAATTTAATATAATTTTAACTGCATTTTTTTTAAATTTTTAGCGCATATATTTCTATTTTAAGTGCATTTTTTATGCGCATAAAACGCGATTTTAACTGCATTAAAGTCCGGTCCCTGGTAATAAGCAAACTAAAATTACTGATTTTTTTAAAAACTAATTTCTTTGTATTAAAATATCCTAATAATTTTTAATAAATAGACAAAGGAGTTTCACATGCATGTGCACTTATATAAATGGTTTTTTTCAAGTCTTCATGTAAGGCGAACTTCGTTTAAAACGAACCATTTTCCTAGTCCCTTCAAGTTCGCTATAAGCGAAAGTTTCGAAATTTTAATCCAGAAAAAATTTACTTCCAATTTCAAATACAATAGCTTCCTTCACCCACCAGTAATTTACTAGAGCCATTACTTTCTAACAATGTATAAAGTACTTATTAGTAACTCCCAGAGTAATCTAGATGTATGCGCAGCTTATTTGGCTGGAAAGCTAAACTAAAAAAAAACAAGTACAGGAGCAATGTGCGATATGAGTGAGCATGATGCGATACGAAAAGAAAGTTATATAAATGAATACCGTCCACTTTTTCGGTCGTCTTGTAAGGGCATCGAAGCTATTTGTACTAAATTTGGTAACTTTTACTGTAGCTGATCGACTTTTTAGTTGTATGTGAGCTGCCACGCCCACTTATCCAATATCAGCCACTCTTTGACGGAATATTATTGTCAGAAAAGAAAACACTATTAGTTTAATAAAACTTTGCTTGTTTTGTAGGGATCATAGCGTGCCAAAATACTGGAAGACACTTGTATGGGAGACAGATTTTTTTTTTTAAATTTCCTAAGCTTATCCCGCGAAGCTCTATGCTTGTCTGCAGGAAAGAAACCAGAGTCTCTGGCGGGAATCGAACCCGCAACCTCGGCGCTGATAGACTAGCTCGCTACCAGCTAGCCTACCTATTTGTTAATCCATGTTAAACTACCCCATTAGTGTACTCCATACTGTAGTGACATGGAGAGTACTTTTAAAACTAACCCACTTTAGTACTCCATGGAGTAGTTTAGGGACTACTTCGGTGGGTTACATGGTCCCCTCCTAGGACATCGTAATGTTAAATGGACCACCTGTTACCCATATATTTGGAGTAGTTTTGGAGTACTCCTACTCCTTTATGGACTACTCTTTACATGCCTGTATGGACTAGTCTCGTTATCTGCAGGGCATTGACGTTAAGCTCTCAGCAAAGGCAGACAGACTATTTTTTATAAAATACTAGTCAGTGATCTTAGCTACCCCTATTGATAATAAATTAGTAAAATTTTCTTAAAACAGATCGCGTGTATTAATAAGAAATCAATTTGCACAACGTTTAGATACTTCTACTGTTAACCATTTGATTTGTATTGATGATATTTGTTCTAAATTTGGAAACTATTACTCTAACCGTTCTTCAAATATAATGTAATTTATATTGTCTTTGTATGGGAGGTGACACGCCCACTTGAACATTTACTAATATATATAAGCTGCGCTGGGTAATCAGGTAATTACTATGACAATTTTAGAAGTAGCTTAGGAGTCTTTAGCACAGAGTACACCGAAGCGTCACGAGACAGTAATATCTTTTACATCCTTCGATAGCAGCTCTTTTAGTCCATCTCCTTGTACCAACTTTTGTGCAGCAATACATTGAAAACAGATTTTTGTAATTAAGTTTCATTTGCAAAACTGTAGTAAAAAATAACTTTTAAGTTTCTATTAGAGTATTCAAATTTTTCAGCCATTATTTGATCGAATAATTAAAATAGCCAATTTCGAAAAACAAATAACTCGAACAATTTATGTCAATTAATCGATTAAGATGAATATCTTTAAAAAATCTACTTTTTTAAATAAAAATATTTGTTATTAGATTTCTAACTGTTTAATATTATTTAAAACTAAATAACATGTTCTTAACTTCTTTATTTATTTTAATCACACACACTTTTGAGCGTATTTCAGACCCTTTTGTTGTGTGAGACACAACTTGTGTATATCACTATAAACGTCAAATTCCATACGTTAGAGATTTGGCACTTTCATAGCACATTTTTCATATCGTCGTTCGTAAATTATTGTGTTCTATATGGTTATACTTTACATATATTATTGAACACAATAATTACGAAAGACGTAGAGTTTAACATTTATCGTAAAAAAAATGTGTAAATTAAAGGAGATTACAAAAATTTAATAAGCTATCAGTGAAATTGAAATCAAAGTAATTTTAAAAACTAAAGAGTATAAAAAGGTTTTGACTAAGAATGTCCATCGACTTCAATTCCACTCGATTTCTAGGAACAATAAATTGGTTTTAAAAGTTTTTCATAACTAACTGGCACCTCTCACAAAATATGCAGGAACTAAAAAGACCAAAATATAAGAAGTAAATAAAAAATTGTCTTAAAAAATATGAGATCATGCCTAAATTTAATACCCGCATTAAGTTAAGCAGGCGGGACGCAATTGCAAATTATAAACCGAAAAAAATTTTTGGTAACCGTGTGCTAATAATCATAACTGTACTAAACTTTAGCTTTCAGATTATTTTATAGTCTGTTAAGGGCGAAATACACATTTCAAATGCATGTGTATATACGTGTGCTGGACGTAATATTCGCTGACATATCTAAATTTTTTGATTTTCCATCCAGCATCATCGGTGTGACACATGTTCACTAATAGCGCTTGATAAGAAATAGTTAACGTGTCCAGACCCTTTTAAACCAAATTAGAGTAAATTTAATTTTGTTTTCCTTAATCTTGTTTCAGTTTTTTAATGCATAAAAACTGTATTTTTTGCAGCCTGGTTTTTTGATTTTTTAGATTATTTATTTAATTTAAAAGTCTTAAAACTATCTTCATAGCACATATCGCTCCTTTATTGCAACAAAGTCATATCTATTAAATAAATGAAACTTGGCAAAATGCGAGTAAAGTTTTCAAAATTAACCTTTAGATACAGGTTTAATGAAATATATTTTGCTATAACTTCGGTCCAGTTTGAGATATAATACTGATTTTTAAAATATAAAAAAGGGAACTATAAATGAACACTTTTGCTAAAGTAAGTTGAAATTTTTGATTTTTTAAGATATTACTATGTTGCAATAAAGGAGCGATATGAATTGTTATTTTATTGTTTATGGTTAAGCTACATGTTTGTGTTATTGTTTTTTTTTGTGCTTATTGATATAATAAAAGTATTAAATCATGTAGAGATTTATGTTTTTTCCCCATGGGATAAAATTATTCGAGTAATTCGAACAATTTAAAAACCTAACTCGATTAATCGAGCAAATTTAAAATTCAAAAATCGATTTTCCTTGCTCGAATAAAACCACAAGCCAAATTATTGGATGCTCTTTCTTCTATGTCAAATCGACCAAGAGCGGGGCCCGACCCCTTTAATTTTAATGAAATCAAGGAACATATATGAAAGAAAAAAAATTTTTTTTTTTTCAAAAGTTATGTCATATTCAAAATGTTATAATTTCATCGAATTTGCCGAATGTGTGAGATTATTTCTTCAATATCTCGAAAACTACTTAACATACGAAGATGAATTTAATGTAATTTTAAAGAGAATACCTGGGGCTACAAACCATATACAGAAGTTTTGACTTTACTGCCTTTTATTTACGTGCACTTTTGACTTAACTGCACAAAATTGATAATATTGGCATTATTCCTTATAAGCCCATACAAATTCCCTTTTTAAGTGCACTTTCTTTACCTGCACATTTAAGATAAGTGCCCAAAATTTTTGGCATTTTAAAATGATTTTCATACAAAAATCCAAGTTAGCTACACTTTGACTTAACTGCCCAAAATACATATTTTCTCTAATTATTCTTCAAGATCCTTCCTTGTTTACGTGCATTTGGTATACCTGCACATTTTTCATATTTATGGTGGCCACGTTTTCACATAAATAACCAATTTAAGCTGTTTACAAAAACAAAAATCGCAAGCAAGTCAAGTTGGTATCATTATAATTCATTTATTTTGTTTGCATGAAGGGTGGTTAAATTGTAAGGGCCGATGTTGAATGTGAACCACACCTAAACGCCAAGTTTTTTTCCGAATTTTATTTGACATTTCTCTATTTCAGACTTACTCAATTTGAACCATGGAGAGATACACAATCCAACAACGTGTTAAAGTTATCCAGACTTATTATGAAAATGGATGATAAATTTCGAAGAAAGTCATCTTCAGTGATGAGGCACATTTTCACCTCAGTGGATTTGTCGATAAGCAGAATTTTCGCATTTGGGCGAATAATAATCCAAGAGTGATTGTCGAAAAACCAATGCACCACAAAGAGTGACTGCTTGGTGCGGTTTATGGGCTGGCGGCATCATCGGGCCGTATTTTTTTTTAAAATGAGGCCGGTCAGGCAGTTACTGTGAATGGTGTTCGCTATCGTGAGATGAGAGATTTTTATGGCCCGAATTGGAAGATATGGATGTGGACGATATGTGGTTTCAGCAGAACGGTGCCACTTGCCACTCAGCTAACGAAACAATGGCTCTTTTGCGCAACAAATTCAATGGCCGTGTTATCTCACGTAATGGCGATGTCAATTGGCCGCCAAGATCATGTGATTTGGCACCGTTGGACTTTTTTCTTTGGGGTTATTTGAAAGAAAAGGTGTACGTCGATAAGCCAGCAACAATTCAAGAGCTAAAGGATGAGATAATTCGGCACATTAACGGCATAGAACTTCCATTATGCCTCAGGGTCATCGAAAATTTGGACCATCGGATGGAGGTGTGCCGCCGTGGTCGCGGCGCCCATTTGGCCGATATTTTGTTCCATACATAATTGAGTAATACCAATATATCATAATAAAATAAAATTACAATAATTTCCTAAATAGTTTGTGTTTTATTCAAAATCAACATCGGCCCTTGAAATTTAACCACCCTTTACATACCTACATTTATGCATACGGGTGGTGGTTACAGCAACTTTACCACGATTATATGAAAGGAATAGCAAATCTTATGTCTGGAACAAAATAGAGTAGTTGTAGTAGTATTTGAAGCTGACGAATGCTCAAAATTTTGTTTGTTCAAAATTTTGCGCTTCAACGGCAACGCCTACTACAACGACGTATTCTGTTGACACTACTTTGAAACTGCAGTTTTTAACTTTTGACATCTTGCAGCGCTATTCTTAACGTTGTACTACAGCAGCTTTTCTGTTCCACACTTTATTGTTACCAATTTGGCTATCTCATTCTTTATAAAAATGCATCACAAATGACTACAGGTTGTTTGAACGTCATTGTTATTATGAATTTATTAATAAAAACGTTGTTACTTTTATTCAGGTAGCTACAATTGCGTACCTGCACATAAAATACATTTAAGATAGCTGCATTTTTGATTTACCTGCACAAAAAATCGTGCAAAGGAGATTGTGCAGCTAAGTCAAAATTACTGTATTGAAAAAAAATATTTTTTTTGAAAAATGTAATATCTGCAAAATATTAAATTTTAAAAACGGACTAAGTGAAACACCTATTTTTTATTTGGCTGATTTTTTTATAATACCTCAAACTGTTCTTTAAAAATCCTGAAACTTTGAAAGAGGTATTTTTTTTCTTTTTTAAGATTTGATTTTTTTTTCTTTCGCAATCTTTAAAAAAATAAGCTTAAAATATAATTTTAATATTGCAATTTTGAGCAATAAGACTGTGATAGTTGCAAAAAACAAACGAGCTGGGCACCTGGCATTTTTACCTAATCGGGGCACGCTGAATTCAGTAGTGCTAGCCGTTTTCTTAGGTTAGCTCTAGTTTTCATGATATATATGGTTATTTCGAAAATGTAGGAGGTTGCACTGCATTAATTCGCGTAACTCAAAAACGGTTTGAAATGACTAAAAAAAACCGAAACTCCGCAATAAATAATAAAATGGGGTTCGTCATACATTTTACCCATCTAGGAGCATATATTATTTTTTTTCGTTCATATATGTTCCTTATAGGTAGGGTTTTTTCCCGGGATTTCCCGTCCCGGGAATTCCCGGGAATTTCAATTATTTTATTTCCCGTTTTCCCGGGATTTTTCTTGCGGGATCCCGGGAAATAAAAAATTCCTCATAATTTCAGAAAACAGCTATTTATACTTTGAAATTTAGTTTTCTATTCTCTAAAAACTAGCATCTGTGGATGGGTTGTGGATTAGATCAATTGCAAGAAGTGAGTACATGTATTGAAATCAATGTCTCCTGATGCAATAAATCTACTAAAAGCAGAATGGGCAGTGCAACAGTTGATAATTATTACATTTAGTGAAGTGAAGAGTTAATAAAGTACATTAATTAAAAATAAGATGCATGCAGTAATGTTTCATTGTTCATGAACAAGTCTTAAAAATAGTAGATACTTCAACATATCGCTCCTTTATTGCAACATAGTCATATCTACAAAAACAAACGATCTTGGCAAAATGCGATTAAAGTTTTCAAAATGTACTGATTTAAAGATATATTTTGCTATAACTTCGGTTCAGTTTGAGATATAATACGAGAAGGTATGAAGGAAAACTTTGCTAAAGTTACTTAAAATTTTGAGATATGACTATGATGCAATGAAGGAGCGATATGTTTATTAGTTGATAAACACAAACGTTCAATTTCAATTTGTGTTGGTTTATATACCCGTGAAGTGCGGGGAAACCGAAATAAAATAACATTTTGGAAACTCGTGTAAGATACTACTACATACAACTTGAAAAACACATTGTCCTAAAGATTTCAAATGAACCTATTGAAATAAAAAGGTTTGTAAGAAGCAGTCCGGTTGATGCTTTTTTTGCATAAACCTTGACATACATTTGACTGATATAGGCGTTGTTTATAAAAAAGAAAAAATTGATTCTGATTGTGAATCCGAAGCATGCTACAACGGTGCACTTTTAACTATTTGTCCAACCTCGGTAAAAAATGAACGAAATTTTTCGGAAACATGATAATTAGTAAATAAAATCAGGAATATACTTTTTGACGACTTACTAAGCGCTTTGAGTGTGTCAGAAAGTTATTTCTTAAGTCGTTAAAACATTTTTGTATTTCTTTAAAATATTTTATCTATCTGAATAAAAGCATAATAATAGGGAATAAAGGCGTGAGGTGATAATAATTCAAGTTCCTTTTTCATTCTTCAGTTAATTTTTTAGTATTGAACCAATTCTTTTACTTTCTTTGTAAACAAGATCCCTTACGTTTTTTATAAAAGTTTTTTTCATTAATTAATAGCAAAATTTACTTTGTATTATTTTTATGGAGCGGGATCCCGGGATCCCGGGAAATTTAAAAAAATTTCCCGCTTTCCCGGGAATCGAAAAAGTCCGGGAAAAAAAAACTCTACTTATAGGGTAAAAGGAACCTTCTCACCAAATTTCATTAAAATCTAAAGGGGTCGGGTCCCACACTTGGTCGATTTGACATGGAATCACCCATATGTTATTTTTGTTTTGATCATGAAATTTGAGTTTCCTATTGGGGCCACTGCACTGTCACTTTCATTAAAAGCTGCGCTCATAGCTGAATTATGCTGTTTGCTTACATCACTTTTTTGAACCCCTTATTCTAAACTATAAAATAAAAATTTTTTTGTGACAATTTAATTAAGTAAATTGGACGATTTTGACGAATTTTTTCGCAAAATTATACGATTTTCGACAAATCAAAAGGAACATTTTTTGTTGTAAATTTTATAGAAGGACGCAACCGATTTGCAAATTAAATGTTTTCTTTAAGTTTTCCGCCTCTAAAATAAATCGAATGTATGATTACTTAAGTCACTTTACTATTTTACTTACTTTTTTTCTTCATAATAATTACAACAATATTTCATTTTTTTAAATAGTTTTTCTTACATTTTTATTTATTCGTTAAATATTTAAAGAGTCGTTTATTTATTTGTATATTCCTAAAATTAAACTTAAATTATTTAACTTCTGTTTCACAGTTTTATTACAAATCTATAAAATCGAGTATTCAGTTATACAAAATATAAAAAACTTAAATATTTATTTAAAAAAAAAATGGTTTTTTTTTATAATTTAAGTAATAATGACTATGATTCGTTTTTGTTTTAATTATTTTTTTGTATGGTTATTTGTAAAGAGACTCGCAAACTTAACAACACTATGAGAATTAAACTAATGAGCGAATTAAGTTAAGTAGAGAGAGATAGAGAGAGATACAGAGAAATAGGGATTAATCACATTAATATTCGAACTGCAATGCAGGTTTAGGATACGAGTAACCATTTCTCGCTGGTGTGGGATAGAAGAGTTTCACTTCGGGAGTGGGGTATGAGTAACCGGTATTTTGGGGTGGTTGGATGGGTAGTTCAAATTTGACAGCAGGAGTGGGGTAGGAATAACCAGGTTTCCGAGGAGGTTGGGTGGGCAATTCAAACTTTTCGACTGGATTGGGGTAGAAGTAACCGGTTTTTCCTGTAGGTTTCCTAGGTAATTCGAATTTTTGAGCTGGAGTGGGATAAGAGTAACCGGCAGCTTGTGTTGGTTTACTGGGCAATTCGAATTTTTGTACTGGCGTAGGGTAAGAGTAGCCAGTTTTTTGGGGTGGTTGTGTGGGAATTTCGAATTTGACAGCTGGTGTTGGGTATGAGTAACCAGTTTTTTCGTTTGGTTTAGTTGGTAACTCAAACTTTTGGGCCGGAGTAGGGTAAGAGTAACCCGCTGTTTGTATAGGTTTACTGGGCAATTCGAATTTATGTACTGGCGTTGGATAGGAGTAACCAGTCTTTTGTGGCGGTTGTGTTTCGAACTTTACAGCAGGAGTAGGGTACGAGTAACCAGTTTTTTGTGTGGGTAAATCGAATTTTTGTGCTGGCGTCGGATAAGAGTAGCCAACTTTTTGGGGTGGTTGTGTGGGAATTTCGAATTTAACAGCAGGAGTTGGGTACGAGTAACCAGTTTTTTGTGTAGGTAAATCGAATTTTTGTGCCGGGGTAGGATAATTATAACCAGCTTTTTGTGGAGGTTTTAAAGGAATTTCGAATTTTTTACCTGGAGTTGGATACGAGTATCCAGTACTTTGTGGCAGCTTTGAAGGAATTTCAAATTTAACAGCCGGAGTTGGGTATGAGTAACCGGCCGTTTGCGTGGGTTTAGATGATATTTCGATTTGTTTTGCAGGAGTGGGATATGAGTACCCGGGTTTCTGTGTTGGCAATTCGAATTTTTGGGCAGGCGCAGGGTAAGAATAGCCAGGCTTCTGAGGAGCTGTTGTTGGCCTCTTGGTAGTTGTGGTGGTATATTCAAATTTTACAGCTGGTGAAGGGTAATTGTAACCTGATTTCTGTGGAGGTTGTGTTGGCAATTCGAACTTTTGTGCTGGAGTAGGGTAAGAGTAACCGGATTTTTGTGGAGGTTGTTTTGGCAGTTCGAGTTTTTGTGGTGGTGTTGGGTAAGAGTAGCCAGACTTTTGTGGTGGCTGTGTAGAAATTTCGAATTTAACTGCCGGTTTGGGATATGAGTAACCAGTTTTTTGTGTGGGTAGTTCGAATTTTTCGGTTGGTTTGGGATATGAGTAACCAGTTTTTTGTGTGGGTAGTTCGAATTTTTCCGCTGGTGTGGGATACGAGTAGCCAGGTTTTTTGGGAGCTGGTGTGGGTCTTCTAGTAGTAGTGGTGGTTTCTTCATATTTAACCTGAGGCGAAGGGTAAGAGTAGCCAGTCTTCTGTGTTGTCAGTTCGAATTTTTGTGCAGGTGTGGGGTAATAATAACCCGGCTTCTGGGGAGGTAGTGTTGGCTTCTTAGTGGTGATGTATTCAAATTCAACATCTGGTTTTGGATAGTCATAACCTGATTTAGTGGGTTTGCTAGGCAAATCAAATTTAACAGCTGGTGTGGGATAAGAATAACCTGGTTTAGTTGGAGCTTTGGTTATTAATTCAAATTTCACTTCAGGCTTTGGATATAAATAACCCGATTTTGTAGTTTGCGCCACAGCTGTTGGCTTTGTAGGCAACTCAAACTTAACGGTTGGCTGTGGATATAAATAACCAGGCTTAGAGGGCTTTGGATATTCTAAAGGTTGCTTAGGTTGTGGATATGAATAACCTTTTGTAGGGGCAGGCTCAAAAGGCTTTGGCTTTGGATATGAGTAACCCTTAGTAGGCAATTCAAATGATTTTTGTGGCACCGGATAGGAGTAACCCGGTTTCTGTTGGTAATCAAGTCTGTCTTGGGGTGGATTGTAGTAATAACCATTACCATTATTTTGCTGAAGTTCGCCTATATAGTTGGATACTGGCTGATAGAAGTACTGTGCCAATGATCGACTACTGAACGCCAAAAGTAGGCATAATGTGCAAAAATACTTCTGAAATTAAAGAGGAATAAAAAAAGTTTTTTTGGATTATTAAAGTTATTTACAAGAAAATACAATCTAATAGAGCATTTTTAATTTATTTTCTATTGTGTTGTGATGTTGTAATATAAACTTAAGATATTAAAATTGACATTTTTTCCTTATTTTGATTCCATTTGCAAAATATAAGTTTAAGACTTTTCGGACCTTTGCCCTAAAATAATTTAAATTATATATATATATTTTTGCAATATTTTAAATTTCTATTTATTCAAGATTATGATCACTTTGTTGTTTTTTTTATAAAAAATAAATAGAAATCGAATAAATAAAAATTAAAATTATGGATGGTCGAAAAATTTATAATTATGGCCATGTTATAGAAATCGAAATTAAGTGAAATCGAAATCGAACTAGATTTTAGGATGTTCTTGTAAAGCTAATTGGTATTCAAAAAATTATATAGATAAAATTTAATATTTTTATGAACTTTCAGGAGAGGGTCGTTTTTAAAATTGGCTTCATTTTAAATATTTTTTGAATTTCAAAAGATTTTGTTATTCGTGCTTAATTCCCAGTTTTTATTATTGATAAAAACACTTGAAATTTATTGTTGATGGGATAAGCTATTCCTATGCGCATTTCACTGGTTGCTTAGGCCAGATCATCAGGAAACTTCATCCATAAAGATTTTAGAAAAACTAAAGATATTAAACCAAATAAAACTGTTAAGCGTATAAGACTTATAGCAACAGTTCTACTTGTAATAATATCAAAGCTTAAACAAAACACATCAACAAATTTTCATCAAATTTTAATAAAAAATTTTGATATGTACAGTTTTGCTTTGCGCTTTAAATGTCATGTTGAACACGTGTGCTTTTGAGGGTTAAATTTAATTTCTAAATAAAAATTTGAGACTGTTTTCAACATCTGCTTTATTATTTTTAATTAATTTAAAAATTTGTATCATCATTCAGACAAATAGGAAAATTTTTCATATTTTCCGAAAATGAAACAACTGATATCGAAGCTTTAGTCAATTATAGACTGATTTCTATGTTTGTTTGAAGGTAAGATATATGATTTTTAAACATGAAGATATTTTTAACGGGGGTTTTTTTTAGCTGTCATACTACTGAAGTGTGCTTGACTTTTTTTCAGGATAATTTGGCAAAACTCCATACAAATACTTACACCAGAACCAAATTTACAAATTGTGGAAATTTATTTCCAGAAATCCCACTCGGTACGCAGATTAAAAAACCATTGTGTCAAATTAACGGCGTGCATAATCGTCCATCTGTGCTCCTTATGCTAAGGATCGAATCATGACCACATTAATGGCCAATTGCACCAATTTATTTTCATCTAAATCGAGCCCATGGCATGCGCACAGAAGAAACCATCTTTGTTGCAGACGTGAGTTTTACAGAGGACTCGAATTTATTGATCCGACGCCGTTTTTAACAACTCGGTCTTTGCCCATCCCCTATTTGGAAAATTTTGGCCCGAACTGGTCCAAGAATTTCAGCCAGCGGACCATCAATTACGTCGTGTGTTCGGTAAGTGGGCTGAGAATCCACTGCAAGTTCAACCAGATTTTTATCGTAAAATATGTAAACAAGCAGAAATGTCGTTTTTGGGGAGAGAACAATCCTCATGAGACTCCATTACATCCCGAACGAAAACACTGTTTGGTGCGGTTTACATGCTGAAGGCATCATCGGCCCATTTGCTTTTAAACCCGAAAGCAGTGCCAACATAGCCATGAATGGCAAACGCTACAGGCAAATGATTCGTGATTTTTTTATACCGTCCAACACAATAAATTATGAAGAGGGTATACTTAGTTTGTCATTCCGTCTGAAACCTTTTTATTATTCCTCCTTGAGTAATTATAAGTCGATTTAGCCATGTCCGTCTGTCTGTCCGTCTGTCCGTCTGTTGAAAACACGCTCACTTTCGAAAAAACTCAAAAGAATTAAAAAAACTGGGTTTCAAATAGCTTGTAGTTATCCTAAGCAGTTTGGAATTGAAATCCAGCAAAATTGGCTCAATAGGATCAGAGCTATGAATCAAAATGTGGAACCATCACTTTAAAAAATTAATAATTTTGTTAGAAAAATTAACATAAATAGTAGAACAATGTACGGAATTATATGAGATTTTGCAAAAGTTTGTTTTATTTGAATCACACTGTAAAATTTCGTGAAGATCGGTCCATAATTCACCCTGGGCCCCATATAAACTCTACTCTCGGAAAACAGTTTAGTACTCCTAAAACAGTTATTAATAATGCTATCATAACAAAATTTGGCACGTTACAGTTTTTTAGGACTAGAAATGACACTGTAAAAGTTCATGAAGATCGGTGCATAATTAACTATAGGCTCCATTAAAGCCCACTTTGGTAAATTAATTAAATACGCCTAAAATCGTAGCAGATATATTTATTGTGGTAAAATTTCTTCCAACTTAGTTTCATATGGCCAGAAAAAATGTAATGCAATTTTGTGATATACGGTCCATAATTTACCTTAGATCCCATATTTAGCAGCGTTCTGAAATTCACTGTAAACGCTAAAACTAATTTCACCACTGTATTGAAATTAATTTTTTTTAATACCAGAAATCACTCTGCGGAATATTGGGATGATTGGTTCATAACTTACCATGGCTCCAATATAAATCCCCCTCCTGAAAATCATTTAAGTTCGGTTTAAACGGTTACGAATCAAGATATTTTACTCAAGATTGTCGGTCAATAATTAAATATAGGTCTAAACCGCAAACAATTTTAATGCTGATGTCTGTTTTTATAAAGATTAATTAATATCCCCTCTGAAATATTCGAACTGTGGGTGGAGGGTATCAAAGATTTGGCACACACACTCTAACTTGTTTTTCATGTCATTGGAAATCATTTGGCGGAGAGATAATAACGACACGACGGCGCAACATGCCATATGCAGCGCGTGTCTCTTTGTTGAGCCGAACGTTTGTTGACCCAATTATCCCAAGAAATAGCCGAATTGGCCATATCTTTCCTGTGATTTGACACCCTTGGATAACTTTTTGTGGGATACGATAAATATCTGGTCTACGCTTGATAGTTTCGAATCCAACAGTCGACGAAATAAAAGCGGGTATGCTCGAAAGAGTGGTGACAAATTCTTATTAACAATTAAATGCAATAACACTTATGAGCTAATTAAGCCAAGTCAATCCATTGAATTTGTTTCATTGCATAAGTTCAGAAAACTTTTTACCCTGTTTAAAAAAATTGTATTAGTTTACATAATCATTGGCCGGAGTAGGACAAATGCAGTCATTCAGCCAGCTATTTTTTTAACATTCTCAAATGCTTTTTTTAATTTCCTACTTGTAGAAAACAATTGTGGGTTATTTCTGTTACCAATAATTGATTTATCTTACAGTTTCTTTTCTTAAGTTTCCATAAGAAAATCTATTAAAATCAATTTTCCATCAACTTAAAACATTGAACTTTTCATTGACTTTTCATCATGATGAAGATGCTGGCACAAATTCAAAACTGAACATTGAATGTTGATTGCAAGTTGAAAATTATTTTGGTTTTTGCCATTTTTATTTATTTATTTTTTTTTTTTTTCAACAAAGACTACCCAGATTTGTGTGGATTTTACCGGAAATTCATGTTAAATTTGAGGCGAGTGTTGCTGTGGTGGTAGAGCTGATTACGATGTTGATGATGATGATGATATTTGGTGTTTGAGGTATTAAAATTGTGATGATTGACCGCAAATTAATGTGTGTAGATTTTAATATTTCACGCTCTAAGTAAAATATTTTTTTTTATATAACAACATGTATAAAAACAAAACTGCAAATAAAACTACCCACTCTTCAACAAACAATCGCGTTAGTAGTAAGACATTTAGAAGCATTAATAAATTTTAAAATGTGTTCTAAAAATCGTTAAAAATGTTGATTTTCTTAAAGCATTCTTTTTATAGTTTTAACATATTCATTTTGTTTATTTTTTTAATAGACATAAATAGACATCTTTTTTTAGTTTTAATTACACTCTGCTACACATACAGTATGCAGGGGTTCTCTTACAGCAATTCTTCTCTTATTGAAGTGCAGAAATTTTTGAAAAGATCTCCCCTTCTCTCCCATCTTCAGTGATGCCAACTCTTTACTACTAAAAAGTTATACATTTTTTGTAAAAAAATCCTTAAATTGGCTAAACAAGATTTTAAAATACTTATTTACTACACTGGATTTTAACATTTTTAGTAAAAATAAACTAAACATAAGAAAAATCCTTGAATAACGAAAAGCTATAATTATACCCTTCACCACAGGTAGAAAAGGGTATATATAAGTTTGTCATTCCGTTTGTAATTTCTACAATAATGATCTTAGACCCTATAAAGTATATATATTCTGGGTCCGTCTGACCGTCTGTCATCAAATTTTTTCCAAAATTCCCTTGTTGTTGTTGTATTTGTATTACTTTTTTTTTTGTATATCTGGAGAACGGCAAGAGACAAAGTTTCCAAATTATTTCCACAAATGTAGGTTATCAATACACAGTATCCCACAAAATTTGGGCGGGATATGAGTAGTGGGCGTGGTACCTCCCATACAAAAAATATAAAAAATTTTATAAAATCCAGAATTGAACTGTCATATGAACTATGGTTACGCCTTATATATCAAAAGATCTGAAATCTTTAGTAGAAAAAATTTTCCGAAGAACTCGGAAAAATCGGTTCAGATACAAAAAAGTTATGATCAAAATATAAATTTTTTTTTTTAAATACATGTTTTCAGGAACCTTAGATCTTCCCGAGTCCAAGTTTTATAACCCAGGTAATCATATCGTGTTAAATGTTAACTGCTAACGGTGTTCTTGGTTTTATGAAACGGTGGTCTAGAGAATTTTCTGACCCCTATGTCACGAAACAACTTTATACATCTTTGGTTCGGCCAATTTTTGAATATGGATCCATTGTATGGGATCCTTACTATTCCATTCATATAAATAGTATTGAATCCGTACAAAAGCAATTTTTGATTTTTTGTTTACGTGGTCTTGGTTGGAATTCGTATGTTTAGCCATCGTATGTAAATAGACTTGCTCTTATTAAGCTGCTAACCTTAAAAAGCCGCCGTGTTATGCTGAGTATATCTTTTCTACTTGGATTAATTCATGGTGAAGTTAATTCTACGTTCCTGCTTGGTAAAATTAAATTAACTTTTGGGTTCCAAATAGGCCAACTCGTAACTTTCAGCTCATCAGTCTTAACTACTACAGATCCGATTATGCTAATAATGACTCCTTTCGAAAACTAATTTTGTATTTAAATAGTTAATGTATTCACACCTGTATTACATTCTTTAGTCTGTAAGGATTTATAATCTATAGACCAAATAAATAAATAAAAAAAAAAATTTCTTCCTAAACACGTTGGTACGTAAATCTGTCTAATCAGTTTAAAACTGGCTGAGTTAGAACCAAAATACTGAAATACCAAAAATTACTCTTTTTTTATAATTAAGTTTGTTTCTTTATATATTTAATATCAAGCAAACATGTGCAAATAATTAAATGTCATTCAGCAATTAATACTACATATATAAAAATACTAATATTCTGTTATTTCCCAACCATGGTGAACTAATGGAGCACTCTTACTTTTTTTTGATAAAAATTGATTTTTTTTATTGCAAACGTAATTTGCGCCAACTAATTAGAGAAACTCAAAGTTACAACACAACTAATACTGCATTTGTAACAGTTTGTGGTTAAAAAAATTTGAAAAACTTGAAGACAATTTGACTAATTTGATTTTCTGATAGATAAACGAGATGAAAAATTAATAAATCTAGCCACTTAATGGCTAAATTGGCAACACTGTCGACCTCACCAATAAACTCAGACTTTCTGACAGAAAACTCTTATAGTGTAAGCCCAGACTAATGGGAATTAGTAAGATCTTTAAACTTAAAATTAGTCCCACTTCAGGCTAGCATGCATTTTTCCTCACGAAAAAGCTCACTTATGCGGCATTTCAATAAGCAAAACATGTTGAAGCGTTGTAGAGGTTTTTGTTTTCGAACTTTCAGAACCAATTTGACATTTATGTTGTAAACAACACAGAAAAAAATAAAAATTGATTTCAATTAAAAAATTTGTGGTATTAATTAAAAAATTAATTAAATTTGCACCAGTAAACAAATTAATAGTATCAATTAAACCAGTTGTTAGTATTAATTAAACGTTTAATTAACTTGATTAAATAAAAATTTATTTTAGTCATCCTCCAGACTTGCAGTTTTTGTAACCGCAATTCTAGAGTTTATTGGTGAGAGAGGTGAAGAGTTTGGGGAGGGCTACTCAGTTTCATGAACTCTGCAATTCTGTTTTGTTTTGTAATTCTCACACTTTTGAACTTAAAATATAAAAAGGAGAAGAGGAAAGATAAGATAAAAAAAAAACAAAATTGCAAAACCAGAATTTCATAATCTAGACACTAATGAAATTTCAAGCAGAATATTAAAAACTTTTGGACGATAACTTTTCGGACATGTATTTTTTCGAATTTGTCAATCTTCGTTCACATGCAAGTAATTACTTGCAAGAAGTGTTTACGTATTATCAGCGAAAATGTCGAAGAAAAAGCCGAAAGTCTTGCAAGTAGCTTGAGTGTTTACACAGTCAGTTGTAAGTTCATTTTTCAAATGTTCTCGAAGGGAAAACATCTTATTAAAAAAGGTTTGTTTTTCAGTTTAATAACATTACTACGTTGAAAACATTACCATGTTATAACAAAATAAATTTAATAATTTCTTCTTTATTTAATTCTCGGGCCATCTTGATGAAAAAAATTATGTTTATTTTATAAAATATGTGACTCCAGGATTGCCGTAGCGGCGATATTATAATATTACTGAGAAAATATTTTAATTAACAAATTTTTTTTCAAAATGCTTGAAACTTATGATTAGAATTACAATTAAAATGCGTTGTTGTATAGTTGTGCTCTTTTTTATTTCTTATTTTTTATAAATACACAGAAAATCCGTTAGAAACATAACTTTTATGTTACTACGTACTAGTTAAATGATACAAAACTCATCCACGGTAACACTGTTTTTCCATTTTTCAAGCTACTTGCGACAAGTGTCAAAAATTTACTTGCAAGCAAATTCTCTTGCAAGTTGGGCTGCAAGTAAGAAAAATGTGATGGTGTTAGTAAAAATGTGATGGTCTATTGAGTTTTTCGAACTTGCACTTGCAAGTGTAAGCCATAGGTAAATACATAAATCATATAAACAATGCAGTGTTGCACAGAAAAACACAATTCAAAACTCATTTAGCATGTTTTCGAGCTGTTGGAGAACTGTACTAAAAATCTACTTGACATATCATAAATTTATTTTATATAGGAATCTTTGAATTGTAAATTATATATTGTAAAATTATTTTTCTCTGACTTGCTTTAATAAATTCATTATATACACAACAAGGGTTATGGGCCCAGAAATATAAAAGCAAATATTTTTCAAAAATAAAATTTATAAGAGATCAAACATAATTTAACGATGAGTTCGATGTACCAGATCGAAAAGTTAGAGGACAACAATTATGATGGATGGAAAATTCATATGCGAAGTGTACTTATTCATTCGGATCTGTGGGGATACGTTTCTGGTGATATTGTAAGACCCGCTGAAGTTCCTCTTTCTAGTGAATGGATTAACAAGGATCAAAAAGCGTTGTCGATGATTTTGCTTAGTATGAAGAGATCGCACTTGAATATCGTTAAAAATGCTCCAACGTCAAAGGATGCATGGTTATTGCTTGAAAAAAAATTCCAGCCTTGTGGACCTGCTCGGAAAGTGTTCTTATTTCGTAAACTGCTAGCACTGAAAATGTTAGAGGGCTCCAATATGACGGAACATCAATATGAATTTACAAACATTGTGGAAAAACTTTTAGAGCTGCAAATTGAAATTCCTGATGAGCTTCTTGTGATTATTTTGTTGAATAGTTTGCCGGATAGCTATGATAACTTTGTTGTAGCGATGGAATCTCGGGATCGATTTCCAAATATCGATGCTTTAAAGAACAAATTGTCTGAAGAACATGAAAGGAGACTTAGTAAGCAAGATACGGTCGATGTTCAGCAAAACTTTATGTCAAAATCAAGAACGCAAACAGCTAAGAAAAGTAATTCAAGCACTGAAAGAAGCGATAAGAACAAACGTGAGTACAAATGTTTCAAGTGTGGAATAGTGGGGCACATTGCACGCAATTGTTCAAAGAAGTTGAGTGCATTGTTACATAGTATGAGCAACAGTTGTTTAAAAAAAGGCACATGGATTTTTGATAGCGGTTCAACATGTCATATGTGTGGACAACGAAATTTGTTTAAAACATGGAGAACTCATAAGGAAAGAATTGATCTTGCTGCAGATTATACAATTTTTTCCGAAGGAATTGGAGAGGTTGAGTTATGCAATACCTTTGGTGATTTTGTTTTGCTAAGGGATGTTCTTTATGTTCCAAGTTTAAAGTATAACTTTATTTCCATTGAATATTTAACACAAAATAATTTATCAGTCGTTTTTAAAAATAATGAGGTCAATGTTATGAATGCAGATGGATCAGTTTTACTTAAAGGCATAAGAAAGTATCAATTATTTGTATGTTTTAATCAAGAACTTAATGCTGGAAGTAAGAATTTCATGATAAATGTATCCGACTTTATGGTTTGGCACAAACGTCTCGGACATTTAAATCCAAATAGTATGGTTGAATTGTCACAAAAAGGGATGGTACGTGATTTATCCATAAATAAAATTCCAGATAATTTTGTTTGTGAAATATGTTTAAAGTCAAAAATAGTTTGTCAGCCGTTTCCCAAAAATGCAAGTCACAGAGCAAACAATGTCCTAGAATTAGTTCATACGGACATATGTGGTCCAATGAAAGTTTCATCTTTGGGAGGTGCAAACTATTTTGTTTTATTCGTTGATGATTTTTCTCGAATGATATTTGTTTATTTTCTAAAAAACAAAGGTGAGGTGTTTAATGCTTTTAATAAATTTTTAAGTATGGCTGAAAGACAAACCTCAAAGAAATTAAAAGTGATACGGAGTGATAATGGAAAGGAATACTTAAGTAAAGATTTTTCCTTGAACTTAGAAGAACTTGGTATTCAAAGACAGTTCTCTGTGGAGTATACTCCTCAACAAAACGGCGTTGCAGAACGGTCAAATAGGACTATTGTGGAAATGTCAAGATGTTTATTGATTGATTCTGGCTTGCCGGAATTCCTGTGGGCAAATGCAGTCAGTACTTCCGTTTATATACGAAATCGGTGTCCGTCAAAAGCGTTAGATGGTGTTACTCCGAAGGAAAAATGGTGTAAAATAAAACCAACGGTGTCACATTTTCGAACGTTTGGATGCAAGGCATACTGCTTAGATAAGAGACTAGGAAAATCGAAATTTCAACCGAGAGGAATAGAATGTACATTCATTGGATATTGTTCTGAATCTAAAGCTTATTGGATGATTGATTTGAAAACAAAGAGAGTTTTCAAAACTCGTGACGTAAAATTCGTTGGCGAAGAAACACAAGCTTTGAATAACTATAATTATAACGTTTTTGAAAATGCATATGGTGAGAGATCAGATTCAAAAGAAAATGCAAACGGGTCAAATGCTCAAAAATCTGAAGAACAAGATGTAATATGTTTTGATTTAACAGATGGGTCAGAAAACAATGGAATTTTAGAGATAACTTCTAGTAATGAAAGTTCACATGGAGAAAATAGTGTCAACAATACAATAAGCGAACAATCTAATGAAGCAAATAGTTCGAATTTAGTTAACAATATAAATGAAAATGTTAACTACAAAGTTTTAAGATCAGGTAAAGTTATTTATAATAACTTATTAAGTACTCAAAATATTACGGAGAATCAAAAGGAAGAAGATGTTCCAGTTAATATTGAAGACGTAATGAAACGGGAAGATAAAGAAAAATGGATTGATTCAATGAAGTCTGAATATAATTCTCTTTTTTCCCGTGGTACATGGATTTTAGTAGATAGACCTCAAGATTTACCGGTTATAAAGAACAAGTGGGTATTTACAATCAAGAGAGCAAAGAATGGAGAAATAGAGAGATACAAATGTAGATTGGTCGCTAAAGGGTGCAGTCAAAAATATGGAGTCAACTACATAGAAACATTTTCTCCAGTAACAAGATACTCCACTATTCGTACTGTTTTAGCATTAGCAACTGAATTTAAATTACATATACATCAATTAGATGTAACAGCTGCATATTTATATGGGGATGTTGATAGTGATATTTATATGGAGCAACCAGTTGGATTTGAAGATCCTAAAAATTTGAATAAGGTATGCAAACTTGAAAAATCCATCTATGGACTTAAACAATCAGGCCGTAACTGGAACGAAAAATTTGATGAAATTATTAAATCTGTTGGATTCAAGCAATGTTATATGGATAAATGTGCATATACAATGAATACCAGTGAAGATATTAATTTGATTATCATTTATGTTGATGATATTCTGGTAACTTGTTCAAAACTGGAAATGATAAACCAAATAAAAAAACGTTTGGCAGAAAAAATTGAAATTGTAGATAAAGGTCCAGTGAATTATTTTCTAGGGATGGAGATTGAAAGAAAACAACCCACTGGAAATATACAATTGTCGCAAAAGAAATTTATAACGGATCTTTTAAAGAAAAATAATATGACAGATTCTAAAAGCTGTAGTACTCCGTTGGATCCTGGTACTAAATTTAAAATGTGTAAGAACTGTGATAGCTGTGAAAAAGTGGATCAGAAAATATATCAATCCTTAATTGGATCATTGATGTATATTGCAATTTGTTCGCGTCCAGATATAATTCATTGCGTGAATAAATTATCTCAGTTTAACAAAAATCCTCATAAAGAACACTTGTCAGCTGCTAAACATATTTTAAGATATTTATGCAACACAATTAATGGTTCCCTTAATTTTAAACCAACAGGGAAACCTCTAACGTGTTTTTCAGATGCAGATTGGGCAGGAGGCAGTGATGACAGAAAGTCATACACAGGTTACGTTTTTATCTTGGCTGGAATCGCAATTTCGTATGAGTCGAAAAAACAACCTACCGTCGCATTAAGTTCAACTGAAGCCGAGTATATGGCGATTTCAGCAACAACAAAAGAAGCAATATATCTTAGAAATTTTTTGATTGAATTAGGTTTCGAACAGCTAGTCCGAAATGCTACTGTAATATTTGGTGACAATATTGGAGCACAACAGTTGGTGCGTAACCCAGTTTATCATGCAAGAAGCAAACATATAGATATCAGAGTGCATCATGTTAGAGAAGTATATGGGAAAGGCGAAATTGATTTAAAATACGTACCGTCAACAGAGAACAATGCAGATGTGTTTACAAAGATTCTTTCAAAGACAAAATTTAAAGAAAATATCAAGAGGCTTGGTTTTTACTAATTTCAAGGTGTTTTTAGTAAGGGAAGGTGTTGGAGAACTGTACTAAAAATCTACTTGACATATCATAAATTTATTTTATATAGGAATCTTTGAATTGTAAATTATATATTGTAAAATTATTTTTCTCTGACTTGCTTTAATAAATTCATTATATACACAACACGAGCAAAACTAGTTTTTGTTTGAGTTCTTTGAACATGAAAAATGTATGGCAAAGAAGCTATCAAAACTACCCAGGCAGAAAAAGACAATCACCACGACGCTGTTCCGACGTTGCGGGGGGTACTATAAACATCAATACAACGTACTGTTTACCAAATTTACAATGTTGTCACAATATTAAAATGATAACGCCAAATGTGCGTCTTCCGACTCTTCTTTTTAGTGTTGTCACAGTACTGTTAATTGGAATTTACAATGTTGGATTCATGAATTTCCAACGTAGTCACAACCGTCTTCCGACTCTTATTTTAAATATTGTTACAAAGCCGTAAATTTAAATTTACAACATTGAAGCAATAAACACAAAACTTTAATACTAATCTTGATCTGATGTTGATAAACTGAAAATATAATTCCCATACAATGTTGCAAATTTGCAATTTTTGTACCAATGCAATACCTCTTAAATAAGAAAACGTTTTAAAAATAAAGTTTGATTTATATATCGAAAATTTTATAATAAAAATTTATTGTTCTATTTAAACAAAAGCATTTATAAAAAGTTTCCCTTATTATACCATTTAAATAGAAATGCTAAATACTCTTAAGGCAATATTAAGTATAACTCGGAATCAAGAGCTTGTTTTTATTTTATAAATGTTTGTGGGTTTAAAATTACAACAACCCATCCTGATATACTAATAGTCACAGAAATTGTGGGTAAACAATTTTCCCAAAACAAACCTAATGAAATTTGTTAAAAAGTAACATTTTTCTTGAAATCAATGAATTTTTCGAATATCCGCTTTCATCAAAAGAAATTGAATTGTATAACGTCAAAAAACTTGACAATAATATCGTCGAGTTTAATATACATACAGTTGAACAAAAATGTATTCTTACTAAATTTAATGATGAAATAATAGCTATTACTCTTTTACATTAATAATTAAATATGATGTAACTACATAAATTCGCTAAATAAACAAGCAAAAATTTGTATATTTTCTTACCTAAAATAGTTTTTGTGTTTTCATTTTAACACGACACTATTAAATTAAGATTAAATTTTTGTATATACAGCAGTGTTGCCAAAACTTGGTGACCAAAAATGGCTAAATTTACGGGAAAAAATGGCTAAAAAATGGCTAAAAATGGGCTAAAAAATGGCTAAAAGTTTTTTTAAATAAAAACATATTAAAATTCAATAACAACACAGAAATAATTCATTTAAAGTTGCTTACGATGAAATTGTAAGTTAAGATCAATTTGTTTTATAAGAATAGACGTAAATTAAAATTTTGATAGATATTAAAAATTAAATCATCGATAAATTTGATGTCGTTATTGTTCATCTCATAGGAAGCACTCGTGCCTATTAGTTTTTAATGATTTGAAGGTAAATCATAATCACGACAACATTTTCCCAACCTTTTGAGTCCAGATCTACAATTAAAAACGAGTTAAAAAGGTATTGTCGGTCAACCCCGGCTATACGGTACCCTACACCACATTAGAACCTATGTACCAAATTTTGTCAAATAATCTCCAAAATTGCGACCTGTACTTTGCGCACAAGGTTTACATGGACAGCCAGCCATCCGGACAAACATTGTTAATTCGACTCAGAAAGTAGTTCTAAGTCAATCGGTATACGTAAAGGTGGTCTTAGGACCAATATTTAAAGGTGTTAAAAACATCAACACAAACGCATGAGGGTACCACTGTTGTGGTGTTGGTATAAATATTTTATTGTTATGGTTAAAATGTTTACATAATTGATAAAATCGAATAAACGGTTGCCAAATGTAACCTATTTCTTAAATTACTTTTAACGATGTTAACTTCGCTAAATACCCTCTCTACTTCAGCAATAGACCATGGAAGAGGGAGCAACTTTATAGTCAATTCTGAAATTTCTAAAAAAAATTGTTGCCGCCTGCATCTCTCTATTGAAATACTTGCAACCAGAAAGAAACACTGATGTTTGCGTTGATCCATTTTATAAATTTAATATTGGAATTCTGTTCATTTACTTTAAAAGATGTTTCATCCTCTTTTTTTAGCGATTTTCAGCATTTGTAAAAGTTTTGAATTAAATTAAAGTCATTTTAATTGTTAAAAATTTTTGTTTTACTTTTATAAATTGTTATAATAATATAAAAATTATTCTTTTAAAATAAAAACGGCGAAAAAAATTTTATGGCTAAACAAGTTGGAAAATGGCTAAAAAAATGGCTAATGGCTAAACTCATTTTTTAATGGCTAAACAGGGTGAAAAATGGCTAAATCTAGCCACTAAATGGCTAAATTGGCAACACTGATATACAGCGTTGTAGCGGTATAGTTTTATGGTAAATACGACTTTAAAAAACTAAAGTCGTATATTTGTATTTAGGGTGTTGTACCGGTGTTGAATCTTTTTAAAAACTGTATTAAAAAACTAAGGTTGTTATTTTGTATCTACAGTGTTGTGATGGTACCATATTTTTGGTAGAGTCACAATTTTGTATTTACAGGGTTGTAGCGGTACATAATATTTAGAAGAGTCGTAATTTCTGCCTGGGTAGTTTTGTAGCCCAAAACACATAATTGGAAACGCACTGTAATCTGTTTATTCCAATAAAATAACTTTGTGAGAAACCCTGCACATTTTTATTTTGCATATTTGTATCACCGTGTTATTCTCTTGTGTGTAACAAATTTTATTTAAAGTTTTCTCTACGGCTGCTTAAATTTTCCATTAACAAAAAAATTTTTTTTTTCATACATTTGTCATACATTTCGTTACAACTCTACTTAGTCATTTTCAGTGTTTGTTTAAATTTTTAATACATTTATCCCAAGGTCAGCTTGCATATTAAAAAAAAATGTAAAACAGAAGCCAGCATATATTTAAGCTGGAAATTGAGTTCAATTTGTTCAACCTTTTGTTTCAAAAACATCAAATATTAAGTTGTAGTTTTGTTGTTTTTTTTTCATGTCAAGAGTTTGTACTTAATAACAAGTAAATTCAATTTTTATGTTTCTCAAGATTTCCATTTCTAGATAATAAATTTTCATTTTCATTTTATTTTTAATTTTTTTGTTATTATTCTTGTGTGTGTATGTCTAAAATACACGCATCGCATCACTCGAAATGCGTACTTAACAATTATTAAAGTGGGAAAATTCAAAAATTTTTTCGAGCGGTTTTTCTAATAATTTTTTCAATACACACAGGTGTTGAAAACAATGTCATTGTTTTCAAATGTAGGTGTTGCTTGTTCTGCCTCTTGCATTCAATTATAAAGTATTAAATCGTAAAAAAAATTTAAATTCATATTTGGAGTTTTATTTGCGGCTTAAGATGATGAAGCGATTATAACACAATTTAGTATGAATTATTTATATTTTTGTAATATAGGATATATTATATACATTTACTATATAAAACTATATAAAACTAGAATACTGTTTTAGGTGTCGAGGCAAGAAATTGTGGGAGAACACTCGTTTTCCACTTTGCACAAAATAAACTGTCCTGTTTTAATTTTATTCTAATCGAATAGGTTTTGATATTATATGTATAATTTTTCTATGAAAATTATTACTACTTTTGTTTTACGTTTTAAACCTTTTTGTTATAATATAATCTTTAATAAATGGGGATTTAGGCAGTGTCAAGCGGACCCATGTCTATACACAAAATACACCAACGAGGAAGGGCTAGTGTATATGTTAATTTACGTTGATGACATTTTGGTTGCAACCCAAAGAGAATCAAACTTCTTAAAGGTAGAAAAGTTGTTATCATCAAAATTTGATATAAATTGCCTAGGAAAAATTAGTCATTACTTGGGAATCGAAATATTTCAAGATAAAGATTCAAATTATTGCATCCGTCAATCCACTTATATAAGAAATCTTATTAAGGAATTTGGTTTACAAGATTCAAAAATATCCCAATACCCATTGGATCCAGGATATGGTAAAACTGATTCAGAAATTTTATTAGTTAACGACCAATATCAAAAGCTAGTGGGACCGTTACTATATCTTAGCGTTATTTCTAGACCTGATATTGCTGCAAGCGTTTCAATACTTGCTCGTAAAGTAAGTCACCCTACTCAAGAAGATTGGTCGGAGTTGAAAAGAGTACTTAGATATTTGAAGGGTACTGAACAATATTTTTTAAGAATGAGTGTTAGGAATGAAAACCCAAACATACTAACTGGTTTCGCAGACGCAAATTGGGCGGAAGATATGATCGATAGAAAATCTAACTCTGGTTATATTTTCCAGATAAACGGTGGCACAATTAGTTGGTCGTGCAGAAAACAAACTCTCGTTGCCCTGTCGTCAACGGAAGCTGAATTTATTTCACTTTCTGAAACGTGCAAAGAAGCTATTTGGAAAAGAAATCTTTTAGATGGTATGTACATAACGCAAAAATCCCCAACTGTAATATATGAAGATAACCAAAGCTTATTACATATGATAAAAGATCAAAAACTAAGTGCAAGAACAAAGCACACTGACACAAAAGTGCATTTCGTTAAGGATCATATAGATAAGAAACATATAAGTTGTATTTATTGCCCATCAAATGACATGTTAGCTGATATTATGACAAAACCACTTTCTAAACCTAAGTTTACAAAATTTAGAACTCTACTAAGGGTGGAATCCGATTGAGGAAGGGTGTGGGAGAACACTCGTTTTCCACTTTGCACAAAATAAACTGTTCTGTTCTAATTTTATTCTAATCGAATAGGTTTTGATATTATATGTATAATTTTTCTATGAAAATTATTACTACTTTTGTTTTACGTTTTAAACCTTTTTGTTATAATATAATCTTTAATAAATAAATAAGTTTTATATAAACATTGTGCGTTAATTATTTTATAAACTGCGTTTTGGACCTGAAACAGAAATCAGAATTTTTTTTTTAATTCCCTAAGCTAATCCCGCGAAGCTCTACGCTTTTCTGCAGGAAAGAAACCAGAGTCTCTGGCGGGATTCGAACCCGCAACCCCGTCATTGATTTATAAGCTCACTACCAACTAGCCTACCGGGGAATGAATAATAATGAATTGTAAACACATCGAGAACTTTTGGCAACACTCTTAAGTAGCATGTCTGATTTGTTAACGTAGCTGCCTGTTAATAAAGAAAAAAACAATCTTGTTCAGTTTAAAGACACTGTTTTGACAAAAACACGCCACGAAAAATCGGGGAATAAATCTAATATAGTTCTGTAGTTAATAATGTAGGTATTGAACAATTAAGTGTCCCAAGTCGCAAACTATTTGAACAATATCTAAATGAATTTTTAAGTCATCAACTCTCTTCTATAATTACAACATTCCAACATGGTTTTCGTAAAGGACGCTCAACTACGACTACTTTGCTAGGACAATACAATTTAATAATGATTTTAAAAACTGATCAAGGCGAATTCACTAGAAGGTGGGGTCAAGTCAACATATGGTGTTTTCGGTGGCCGATTTGTCAAAGTTTGTATACAAACGACAGCTTTTTATCTAAACGAACCTCTTTTTACTTGCAATATTTGTGATAATCGTATCACAAAAGCATTCGCTTTGAAACGGATGTTATACTGATTATATGAATTTAGAAAAGGATTTGATACAACTAAACATGATCTTTTATTGCATAAATTCTAAATCATGAAATTAACGAATTGCTGTTTGAATTGGATAAAATCTTATCTTTTGCGTCTTGAAGAGCGAGTGTGTTTTAATGATTCCTTATCTAAAAATATTGTCGTCAGCTCCGGTGTTCCAAAAGGAAGCCATCTCAGAGCAATACTATTCTTTTAATATATTAACGACCTTCCTACCACGATCAATTACTAATACTAGTGTTCGCATAGTGGTCAAAATTCGACCATAAGATTCATATGTCTTATAGTACATAGCATTTATTTTTTCCATCGTAGTACATAGATATGGTGAAGGACCAACCTTCATATTTTATCTTCCACGTGAGTTAATTTAATTTTGTAAGCACGATATGAAAAATATCAGAAAATATCAATTAAAAAACAAAAAAGTATAAAAAAATCTCTTTTTTAGATTGTCATCCACTTAGGACATTGCATGTTTAATTTGATTTTCTATGTCTAATTTTAACGAAAATTAATCAAAGTACCAGATGTTGAACAAAAAAAATTCCAAAAAGCTCTCCTTACATGTTCTTTGTTACTCAGTTTAATGCATTATTTTATCTTTTTAGGTCGAATATTAACAAAAAATTCAAAGAGTACCAGCTAAAAAAAAAAGTACCAACATTTTTAATCTTATAGGTTTTCATTCACTCAGGATCCTGCACCTAAATTATGACGTTTCTTAGTTAAATATATTAGAAAATTTAAAAATTATCACATGCAGCACGGAAAAGTAAAAGAAATAAATTTAGTTTCCAGTATTTATGTATATAGTCGAAATATTTGAAAACCGGTTTCTAAAAAATGTCGAATAATCGAGCACCCTATTTTTTTTTTATTTGATAATTGAAAATTTGTATTTACATATGTGTTAGTAGCAAATTTTAACGATTATTACTCCGAAAATATTAAACAGATTTTAATAGAATATATATTGTGCACTTCTGTGAGTAAATATCTTTCAAATGGTGTGCATTTTGGTCACATCGGTTGGCATACAGAGGAGGAAAGTGTTTTTAACTGTTTTGCCTTTGCCGATTTATATATAGATACTTATGTCTGCTAATTATTGAAAAATATTTTCAAGCCGACTCTATTGTTCAACCACATTTACAGCAGGATTTAAATTTATCCTTAGACTGGTGCCAAATTAACTATACTAATATTTTAAAGCAGAAAAGTTCGTTTGTTTCTATGTTCGTATTAACTGAAGAATCGAACCTCCTAACAGACATAGGCTATATAACATTCCACTCAAGTGCTTAGGATAGGGTCCAGGGGCACTTAACCTCCTATACTCAGAAAATGTTATTAATCTTTTTAGAAGAGATCCATTAAAGCAAAAGTTTCCGTACTCAAAAGAAAAACAAAGCCAATTTAACATTTCACCCTCCATTCAGCCTTTAGTCTATCTGTCCGTTCAAACGTCCCATGAGCGAATGCGAAAGTTGCTTTTGCGCTTGCTACGCTTTATCGGCAAACAGCTGTACCGATTTTAATGAAATTGGATATATGGGCATTTCGAGCGAGAAGTATACTTTTTGTAACGTTTTGCCAGCAAGTAATTAAAATTGTAAGGCCGTATAGAAAAACTAGTTAACTCCACTTTTTGCGAAAAAGGAGATAACACCAAAAATAGAAAGCGTGTTTTATTTACTATCACTCTGTCAGATCGAAATTGTAATATAGTTTCTCATTTAAAAGCTATTTGAAAAACAAAAATCAGAAATATACCAATTTTTATGTAAAAACTAGATAACTCCATACATTTTTTGAAAAAATCAAGGTTATTCCATAGTGTCTTAAGAAGAAGAATTAGAAGTTAAAAACGACGGTGTGTCGATAACTAAGAGAAAAATAGCGAAATAGAAAAAATTCGGGCCACAAGCTCTTGGGGTGAAAATTTTAAACCTACAATTTGCCACTCCCGATAAATCAAAGAATATAATAGAATATAGAATATTATATCATTTCTGAAGTTCTTGATATACAGAAAACGACTGCCAAACACCAAATTATTCCGAGTAAAAGATTTTAACCCATAAGGATCTACCGTACTCTATGTGGTACAGTAACTTTGAAAAATCTTTCGACTTACCAAATAATATTTTTTTTCTGTTGCAAAGATAAGACAGTGTTTTTGGTCAGCTAAACTAAAAAACTAAAAAAGCAATTTTATAACCCATAAAATCAAGAAGGGTTAGCCATAATGGGTAAACCTTTTATTTCAGTTTATGCATAAAATAAGACAAAAACTCGGCTTATCTATAAATTTAAAATTGTAACGTTACTAACTGATTCATTACCGCACAGCCTAAACGCCTGAAGCTAAAAACTTGAAATTTGGAGAGGAGATTGGTCTCTCGCCAACTAAGACGGGATTTTTTAAAATTCGAAAAATATCTCCAGAACTAAAAGAGATACAAAAAAATTAAATAGGTATCGTTGTTCTTTAGCAAAATAAGCGGACAGGTGTCAGGTACTTTTTTGAAATTCTTCCCTTTTAGGGAGAAAACGGGTGAAACATGTATTTTGGAACTTTTTTGTCACCCCATCTATCATTTGCCAATAAATATAAAAAATAAAGTTTATATCGCATTTGAGTTCAAATACGAATTCGGTGCTTTTTGGAAATCGAACATTCATTTTTGAGCTCTCACTACAATATTGTAATTTCTGATACTTTAATGGGGAGAAAAAAGTTGCAAAAATGGGGAAAACGGGAAACTACATTCCTTTCCTTAGCTTTTTGTTTTACAAGTGAAACTTTCTTTGAATATATGTAGTTAATATTTTACATATAAACATAAAATTCAACATGCAACGTCCTGAGTGAATTTTACCTGTGAATTAATTTTTTGGTACTCTATGTTCTTTAACTGGTATTTTTTGAATTTCCGTTAGTATTGTACCTAAAAAAAATAAAATTAAACATGCAAGGTCCTCAGTGTATGAGGATCTGTAGGAGGTATTTTTTTGTTCTTTGACCGGTACTTTTTTCAATTTTCGTTTATATTGCACCTATAAACATAAATTAAAACATGCAATGTCATGAACGGATGAGAATGACTGTTTGATATTTTTTTGTTTTACAACTGGTCGCGTTTTAATCTAGAAACATAAACTTTGGCATATAAATACATATGTCCACGAAAGAAAGGAAAACGCTCACGAAGTAGCGGAATTAGCATACATAAAAGGCAAAATAATATTTTTTGGAAAAATTTTTTCGTAAAAAAACGGGTAAATTACAGTGCTGAGTCAATTAGTTAATGTTTTTCCACAAATCATTTCTTAAGTTGTCTTAATTCCGTAAAACTTTAAACAAAATTAAAAAAAAAGTTTTTTCGAAAAAAAATGATAAGAGATAAATGGAACCAGAAATCTTTAACACTATTTAAAATTATGTTCTGTTTAATGCGCATGCAAAGTAACATAAATTCATATTAAATAATAAGCGAAATATGTTTAAAAGTTTAACTGCCGTATTCATAAAAAATAAAATAAGTTTGAAATGTGTTTTAAGGCAAATTTTTCAAACAAATTTTTCTTAAAATGCATTTCAAATCTATTTTAATTTTTTATGAATACGGCAGTAAATGTGTTTTTCTCGTGTTTTAAAAAAATGGAGTTATCTAGTTTTTCCATACGACCACAGAATTTACTTTTTTTATTTAGTAACAAAAGAGAAAACATTTGAACAACATGGGCACAAAATACAAGCTTCTTTACTTGCTGGCGTTACGTTACAAAAAGTAGGATTTTTGCTCGAAATGCCCATATCGATGGTTTTCTTCCGCAACCACGTAACTCGATTTTTTCCGATTTTTTGTTTTAACCGGAGAAGTAATCAGTAAATACCGCCTTACAATTTTGCAATTTTTTTGATTTCAAATTTTTTGAGTTTCAAATATTTGGTAAAAAAAAAGTATTTTGTCTCTTCTGAAAAGTAGTGGTTTTTGAGTTACGAGGTTGCGGAAGAAAACCATCGATATGGGCTTTCTGTTTTTTAAGACTTGGACCAAGATGGGGACATAGGGAGAATTCCAGCGTCTCCGAAAATGTCTAACCCATTTTGATGAAATTTAAATCAGCGTAAAAAAAACATGCAGGGCTTTTATTTTTCCAAAGCTAGGAATATTAAGGGACAGCTGGGCAATTTCTGCCTATCCAAAACTATCTTACCGATTTTAATGAAATTTAAAACATATGTGGATCGACCTACATACAATAAAAGAGATAGGCTTTATTTTTTTTTTTTTAATCCTTGGAATAGGAGTCAGAAAATCAATTTCTTCCTCTCATACTCTATAGTACGTGAGAAATTATCTTTGTGCGGGCAACGCTTTGGGATCGGCTAGATGGATAAAAATTTAAAAAAGCATAAGCATATTCGTTTTTTCAGAATAACTAAGCTAATTGGCTGTGTTTTTTCTTGGTGACAACAAATTGGAAGTTGTTGATGTTTTGTTGTAGCTTGGTGTATTATTTAACAGATAATTATCTTTGGTTGAACAAAAAAATATGTTTTTTTTGTATTAATATATATTTTTATTATACATATATATTTAGCTGGTGAGGCCTAACTCCATTTGTGAAAATAAAAATGCAAAATTTTTTATTTCATTTTTCCCGACGTTTCGTGAATTTTATGTTCACTTCTTCAGGGGATTCGTCTATTAATATAAAATAAAAACATCAACATTTAATAATACAATAAATATAAATGTAACGAACTTACAGTGAAAAGAAACAAATTTGTATTACATTAATATATTTTTAAAAACATAAAAGCCAACACTAGTGGTGTCATCTACTGTTTTTCAAAACAACTCTATAACTGGCGCTTAAATTGTCAGTATCTTCTTTTTTATTCATTGTTCTATTTATTTTCTGTTGAATTCTTAAGCTTTCTGTTGTATATCTTTTCCTCACGTTATTTACCTTGTCAAGTATTCTTATGTTGTCAAAATCAGGTTTGTGTTTTGTTTGTAATATGTGCTGTGATAATGCAGTGCTTTCTTTGTTTTTGTTTATGTCTGAATTGTGTTCTCCCATTCTTGTCTCCAAATTCCTTTTGGTCGTACCAATGTAAACTAAGTCACAGCTGTTGTTGTTGTCTCCCTTGCATGGTATTTCATACACTACATTATTTTGTTGTAGTTTGTGTATTGGAGTTTTTGTATTTGTAAATATTGCACTTAATGTTTTGTTTGGTTTGTAAGCAAAGCTCATGTCATTTTTATCTATTGCTCCTTTTATGTTTTTATTGTCCGTGAGGCCCGGTATGTATTTTACACTGATAAAATATTTTTCCTCCTTTTCAATGTTACCATTTGTGTTTGTTATTATAGGTTTATAGGCAGTTATTAAATTTTTAATTAAATTTGTAGGAAAAGCATTATCTTTAAGTAATTTCGTGATTACCAGCTTATTTTTGCTGTGATGTTGTTTGAGAACTAATAAAGCTCGTGGTGTACTTGTACATTTTAACTTTTCATAGATGTTCTATAGCCAAAATAGATCTTTATTGACTCCAGAGAAATGAGATTCTAATACGTATCCTAAGCTTAAAATACACTGGCATCCTGCGCCTCATTTTTTTTCAAATAAGTCAGTTTTGTAAAGGAGTCAACAATTGTATTGGGAATTTTATCTTTTAACATTGTTTATAAACTCTACTGCCAAAGCCACATGGGCTAGATTCAGCTATTTTAGCTCTTCGCAAGAAACATTTAAGGTCGAGCCTCTTTCTCTAAACAAAATATATGTACATATTGATAACAGTGCTTTACAAGTTTTAATTTTTAGAACGACCTTCTCTGGCAAATATAAAAAAAAAAAATTGTAATCAGTTTGCCAAAAATCATACAGAAATGATCTAATGCAAAAGAAAGTCTTCTTGGCATTTTACTAGTGATAGGAAATAAATTGTAAAATGCAAACTTATGCTACAATTACTTTTAAAATTTCATTAAAGGAATCCCTAATTAGTTTGTGATTTTTATGCTAATATAAATACAGTGGTGTCCCGGTTTAACGATTTATATATTGTCAGGCCCTTTCGTTACATCGAAATATTCGTAAAATCCCGAAGTTTTATTAATACATTTTTATTAATAATCAGTATCGTGGTTATTTTGTTGAACTATTTATGGTTTTTAATCCAAATTCTTAATATTTTTAATTAGGCTTAAGTTATGACGTCAGCAGTCGTCGATGGCTGCGAGTGTAAAACGGCAAATCCATTTGAGAAGATCGAGAGGTTGCGATCGAAACATGTCATGGTAACCTGCCGGCTGCGGTTCGAATCCCGGCCACGGTCAAGATTGAAAGATTATCAATAACAATTTTAATTAACCCTAGAAAGATAAGGTACGTCTGCGAGACGTACGCATTTTCATTAGGCTAGCTGGTAGCGAGCTAGTCTATCAGCGCCGAGGTTGCAGGTTCGATTCCCACCAGAGACTCTGGTTTCTTTCCTGCAGACAAGCATAGAGCATCGCGGGATTAGCTTAGGAAATCAAAAAAAAAAAAAAAAAAAAAAAAAAAATTTTTGTGCTCTTACTTTCACATTTGTTAACATACAACTTTCTCACGTTCAATAATCTCAGTTGTTAGCAGCATCGAGTTGGTGGTGGCAGGTTTTATGTTGTAAGTTATGTATCTTTAGAGAAATAAACACAAATAAATACAACATATGTCTGAGAGACGTATCGTTATCTTTAGTGTTACTTTTGCAGCGAAGATAACTTTGTATTTTGGTTGAATTTTAAGGTATTGTTTTAAAAATGTGTTGTAAGCGCGGCTTGGATGACGCAGAAATTGGCGCTATTTTGCAAGGCCTGTTGGAGGACTCGGTTTCACCGGAAAATGTGAGCGAATTGGAAGATGAATTATTGGAGGATTGTCCTCAAAGTGACCCAGAAGATGAGCTTTTGACATCCTTGAACCTGACGAGAATATACCACCGATTCAGGAAAATCCTCAAGAACCTGAACATTTTACTACTTCTTCCGATAGCTGCGTTATTACGATACCTCGACCCACTTTAAGAAGTAAAAGTAAGTTGGCTACAACGAAGGGTCAAGTGATGGCCGAGTTTCTTCAATGAATATAGTTCGTACGACTAGAGGACCAACTCGGGAATGCAAAGCACTGTACGACCCAATTTCATGCTTCCATATTTTTTACTACCGAAATAATTTCGGAAATTGTTTAATGGACCAGTGCCGAAATTTCCAAAAATTTTTCAATTTTAATGCTAGAAATTCCTATTTTATCAAAAACTTTGACAGACAACATTGAAAAAATGTTTCAAGATGCAGTAACCTATGATTGAGGTTGTAGTGGAGAACAGCGTGAATCAAAAAAGAGATAATACGGTGGCTTGTCCATCAGAAATTAAGCTTATGTCCAAAATGGTAATGTATGTGGCGACCACAAAACTTAAATTGGTAAATCTTGCGCATAATGTTATTCAAATTATTATTTTTTTTTGTTTATATAAGTTAATACAGATAACATTATCTACACAAAGTACAAAAAAAAATATTTATTTAAGTTTTTAGAACCGAACTGAAGTCCTTTATAAAAACTCTTTAATTTTTGATAATGCTAATTGAGTTTTATTTTTAATTTTATTTTTATTATAATTTTCTGTTTAAAAATTATATTTTTTTAAAAGAAATAGAATTAATAAATGTTTTCAACAATAAAATTGATCAATATTATTTTCGGTGGTATCCTATAAAGAATAGAAACAAGCATATGTCTTTCAGACGTGTCGTTATCTCTTCAGTACAAAAAAATAACGTTATCTTTCTAGGGTTAATTTTCATGTTGTAAAACTCCTTTCTTCATAAAAATAATTTAATGAAAATTAAATTTAATGAACTTAAGCCTAATTTTTATAAATATTAAATTAAATTGTCCACCATTATATCTTTTGTGTAGATCTAGGGCTTTTGCTTTTAATATAGGACCACTTATAGGAATGTTCGCCTTCCTCTTGTTTTGACACCAATTAAACAATTCTGCTTCCATTCTTGGAAACTCATCTGTTTTCAAGGCCCTTCTATTCTTTGATCCGAAACTAGTCTTTTCCATTTCGCTCAAAAATTTCCGTTTTGATATTATAATTGTGCACATTAATGACTTTGGCAGCTGATATTTATTTGATAAAGCACTTAGTCGCAGGCCCTTTTCATAGTCGTCAATAATGTTAAATTTTTCTTTAAGAATTAAACGTTTTCTTTTGGGCATTTTGATGTCAACTTTACAAAAACTTCACAAAAATTACGTAAAATTTGAAACAGAAAACAAACATTTGTTTTGCAAACAAAAGTAAAAAATGAGTTTGTTACGTACAAATTTTTATTTTGGAGAGAAAGTATTTTCCTTGCTCTCCTTGTAAGAAAAGAAAATACTTCTCTTAACTCGTTGTTTTCAGTAAAATCGCTCTTAAGATATGGTAAAAATGTATACAAAAACAAAAGAGAATGAATGCAAATATGTTTGCATTCATTCTATTTTGTTTTTTAAATTTTTTTTTTTTTTTGTAAAAATTCATTATTTAGAGTACAAAAATTTGCTGTTTGTTCTCAATGGAAAAAATATGACCGTACGTTAAATCGCGAATTCGTTAAACTGAGACTCAGTTACTGAGTATACGTTTAACCGGGATACCACTGTATTGTATATTAATTGACTAAAAGAAGAGAAAGAAAAACAATAGACTTAAAAACCAAGCGAATTCAAAAAAGATTTAAACGTTTTAAACTAAAACCAAAAAATTTTTTTCTGATAGAATTTAGATTTCAAGAAATATTTCTTATCAAAGTCTTTCTTGGGATTCAAAAAATTAAATAACAAGGTTTCGTTTAAAAGTTAACTAAAATTCATTGTTGATGGGATAAGCTACATATTTCAATGGCATTTCACTGGTTGCTTAGGCCAGATCGCCAGGAAACTTCATCCAAAGATTTTAGAAAAACTAAAGTTATACTAAATAGTTTATATAGTTTCCTATATGCAGGCTTTCAAGGTCATTAATTTAATGTAAATAAAAGATTATTTATTTCATTCTCAATAAAATCCGACGTTTCGTTGGTATTCCTTCCAACTTCTTCAGGGATTGAGTTTTTATTAAAATCTGGCAACATTGTAAAAATACAAAGTAAAAAGTAGTCAATAATAACAATAATTATAATCTTAATTTTTGACAAATTAACTTACAATAATCTTTTTCGTCAGTTTACATCATTTATAAATTATATCACAGTATTTTGTAAAGCTGGACAGCACAACACAAAACTTAAAATATTAAAATAGATGTATGTAAATATAAAAATTATCACAGAAAATTTGTCCTTTTTTGGTCACAGTTGTTATTATTACTAAAGTATTGCAATGGTGTAGTTTGCATTTGTATTGTCTTTGTCTTCTTTTGTGTTTATTACAATTAAAACTGTTGAGCGAATAAGAATTCTAAGCCCCAGTTTTACTTGTAACAATATCATAGCTTAAACAAAAACAACAACAATAAACAGTGAGTTTATCTTTTCTTACAACCCCGACTACAATTGGTTGATTTTTTGTCAACTCCAAATGTAGTTGTAAGTGGAAAAAGAAAAGATAAGCTCACTGTTTATTGTTGTTGTATAATTCTTATTCGGTCAACAGTTTTATTTGTATAATATCTTTAGTTTTTTTTAAATCTTTGGATGAAGTTTCCTGACGATCTGGCCTAAGCAGCCAGTGAAATGCGCATAGAAATATGCAGCTTATCCCATCAACAATAAATTTCAGTTTATCAATAGTATGAAATGGGAATTTAGCACACTTAAACGAAATCTTCTTAATATTTCTTAAATTTTTTTTAACCAACTTTTTTGTAAAACAATTGTTACCAACTTATTTGGTTTAATTAATAAAATATGTAAATGGTTTTTTTCCTTTAGAAATTGTTTAAAATTTAAATAAATTTTATGCTTAAATTGCCTTATATTAGAAAAAAAAAATTTTTGGCTTAAATTCCTACCTCAGCGTTCCAATATTTTAAAATTCTTAAAAAAAAAATTAAATCAAATACTTAAGAACGACACGTTTTATTTTTTTTATATATTAGGGTTTCTCTTGTAATTTATGGCCGCGTATTAAAGATTCCTCTAATTAGGTTTATTAAGACTTATGCAAATGAAATAGATCTTAAGAAATTAATTAAAATAAATTGTCTTTTAAATAACAGGTTAAAGCACAGATGGTAAAAAAAGGAATTTCCCCTCTATTCAAGAACGAAAAATATATTTAACAAACGCCTACTTAGTATAATTCTAATAGGGGATTAACTTTGAAATTCTTTTTTAAATCTTATATTCATTTATGAATACTGAAATAAAAAAAATTGTAAATTCTTAAAGTACTTGCTTAACCCGTTGCGCTTCGCTACCCCGACTGAAATAAAATTAGTTAATTTTTTTTTTAAACAGATCTCATGTCTATTGTATTTAGTATAAGAAATCTGACACGTTCGCTTAAAAACGTGCAAGTATTTGAAACCAATGTTCTAACATTCAACATTATGACAATATATAGAGCAAGCACAAATTTATTTAAAAACTGTTTAAAAATTGCCTAACCTGTTTAAGGCCGTTACACACTATCCCACAAAGTCTTACGTATTATTTAAAAATGCTTCCCTGATCATCTAATTATGCTTTGAACATTTTTAAAAAACAACAACAACTTATCACGACAGGTTTGCATTTTCGTAAATTACTAAAGACTTTGTGGGATAGTGTATAACGGCTTTTAAAGTTTATTTTTCTTCAAAAAATAAATTGTTTGAGAGTAAAATCTTCCAGTTGTTTTTGCAATTGACGAAATTGCAAATTATGCAAACGGGCTAAGGGGTTTTAGCATTGATCATATAATCGCTTTTGTAGATAGGGCAGCTTGTTTTTTGCTAATTAAATCGCAAATTTTAGTCAAAAGACTCCAAAAATTGTTTGTGGACATTTGTGTTTATATAAAAAAGACCAGAATCAATGAAAAAGTCGATTCTTAAGTCTTGGTTAGTTAGGGCCTTTTGCGTTTTTGGTAACTTTGTAACTAAAAAATGTGCTTTAGATAAAACATACACTCGAGGCCAGCGGCAGTCAAGATTGAAAAATTATCAAAAAAACTTTTAATTAATTCCATGTTGTAAAATTTCTTTCTCCATAAAAATAATTTAATGAAAATTAAATTTGATAAACTTTAGCCTAATTAAAATATCAAAATTTGGATTAAAACCCATAAGCAGTTCAACATAATAATCACAATACAAATTATTCATACGTATTTCAGACAAACAAAAAAAAAATATCATGCACTAAAAAATCGAAAATATGCGCTTAAAAAATGCACTAAAAATCTAAAATATGCACTAAAAAATAAAAAATATGCACTTAAAACTTAAAAAATTTTCATTAAAAATCGTATTTTAATTTTACTCAAAACAAAAATATGAAAAACTTAGTCTATTGTTATTCAAATATCTTTTAAAAACTTAAATAACTAATTTAAATTTTTGTTTGTTTAAATAAATAAGTACTGTTTTATTAAAAGTAAAACTTTGCCTTGTACTTTAAGAATGCCAATGCATTTTTAAAAAATATGTTTTTAGTTCTAAAATATTTGAAATTTTATATAATTTTTTGTAATCCTTAATTTTTTTTTACAAAACGTTTTAAATTTTTTTTTTTTTTTAAATTTTTCGGCCTATTCCACATTGCTAATTTTTAGTTTCTGCAATAACAATTAATTTGATTTAAGTATTAAGTGAACTTAATCGCTCCTAGTTAGTTATTGTTTCACCAATATATCCGTAATTGGAAAATGAAAATGCTAATTGACTTCTAATGTTACTTAAATAAAATATTTCTTTTGATTTTTTAATTGCATAATCATCGGTACCAACAAGTTCTTCAATAACATTTTTAAGCTACTTTTTTTTTATTAAATAAAATTTTATTTTAGCTAATAAGGCCTAAAGCTCTTTATGTAATTAAAAATGCATTTAATACATATTTTCCCAACGTTTCGTGAATGTTATGTTCACTTTATCAAGGGATTCGTCTATTTAAATTTAAGAAAATATGCTTAACAATATTATTACAACAAACTTTTTTTTTATTTTCCAACAATTAATTATGACTTACAATAAGAGAAATTAATTTTTTATTACATTGAACAATAATTTGTTGTAGACAAACATAAAAAAACATTAAACATGAAAATTTTTTTAATTAAACACAATCTTAAAAATTATGGGTACGTTCGTAAATGCAGTTGTTGCGCATCGGCTGCGCATTAGTAAAGTTGAATGTACATAAATGCATCACTTGTAAGAAACTTGGCATTTCTTTTATGTGTCAAAAGTTTTTTTATGCAGTGATGCCGCGGTTCTTTGGTATTGGCAATTATTGCATCAGTTAATTTTCTGATGCAAAAACTTTTAACATTAAAAAAATCGTTTTATTTTTCTTATTTGGTGCTTTTCTTGTAATTTATAAGAAAACTATTACTTTTGGTTAAATATTTTCAATAAAATTTGCCATCGCAATTGTTGATAACATATTTTTTATAATTTTATGTTCGCTCATTAAACTTTTAAAATTTAGCTTCTGTTCAAAAACTCAAACTTTGCACAGCTGTTGTGCAGTAAAAAAGCATCAGCATCACAAATGCAACTGGCGATCACGCATCAGCAACAAAATTTTGCATCACTGCAGCAGTGATGCACAGTTTTGATGCATTTACGAACGTACCCTATATCACAGGTTAGTTATTTTTTGATATTGCAACACAGTAACTGGCATTAATGTTTTGTGTGTCTTCTTTTAAGTTCATTGTCTGTTTTATTTTCTGTTGTATCCTTAACGTCTCTATTGTGAATCATTTCTTTTCGTATGATTTGGATTTTTTATGGGTTGGGTTAATGCAGTACTTTCCTTCAATGTGTTTATGTTTTTTTTTTTTTTTTAATTCCCTAATTTAATCCCGCGAAGCTCTACGCTTGTCTGCAGGAGCCAGAGTCTTTGGCGGGAATCGAACCCGCAACCCCGGCGCTGATAGACTAGCTCACTACTAGCTAGCCTACCGGGGCACTCTGTTATTCTCGTTTCCAACGTTCTCTTTGTGGTGCCAATATAAGTCAAATCGGAGCTTTGATCTTTTTTTCGTAAACAACATTGCTTTGTTGTCCTTTGTTTATTGGTGTTTTTATGTTTGTTAATATGTATTGTGCTTAAAGCTTTGTTAGGTTTGTAAGCAAACCATATGTTTTTCTTCTCTATTGTGTCTTTGATATTCTGTTTATCAGTAAAGGGCCAACCAGAATGTGAATAACGTGGCTTAAGCAACTGAGCAAATACATGTTAATCATATGTGTAAAACCATATTGAACTTAAGGAAACTTTATGTTAAATTTTATAAAAATGTCATTTGCTTAAGCAAGGTGCGAAACTAATCGCTCATTCCGTACGGAATCAATGTTTTTTTATTTTCTTTTTGTTATTTTAAATGCATTTGAGAGGCATTTTGTTTTCTTTTTGACATTAGCTTAAGCTTGTTTATGCACATGCTGGTTGGGCCTTAAGTCCAGATATGTATTTTACACTATAAAATTGTTTTCTCTCCTTATCGGCATTAGGGTGGCCAGATGGTTTGTTATTCATTTTCCTCACTGTATTTGTTCTAAAAGTTTTTATAAGATCTTTTGGAAAGCTATTGTTTGTTAGAACGTTGTTTATATTCTATGTTTTTTGAGTGATATTGTCTGTCACAAATGTTGAGTGCTCTGTCAATAAAATTTCTGGCAGTATTAATTATTTGGTTCCGTGGTTGTGTTGCATGAAAATTCATGAGTCTTCCCGATGATGTTTCTTTTGTATACCAGTCGAAAACTATTCTATTTTCACTAATGCGTCGTTTTTAATATAAGTAAGCAATTCCTGTGTTGGTTTGTATCTCAATTGTGAACTAAATTTTCTCATGGTATTTGTTAAAAGTCTTTAGGATTTCATCTTTATCGTCAAAATTTACTATGGCCAAAATATCATCTACATATTTTGCTATGTATTTTATGCGGATATTTTTATCTTGCAATTCCTTAATAGCTTCGTCAAGTAGAGTCTAGGACTATATCATATATTTTGAATAGCATTCTGAAGCATCTAGGCAGGCCCAATTTTGTTACTACTGGATGAGGTGAATGGGAAACCAAGGGATACATTTCATTAAAATTGCAACGCGGTATAACCCCATGTGCCAAGCAAGTAACTTGTAACAAAAATATTTTAAGTTCATGTTAAGTGCTGCATCGTTTCAAAATAGAAGGAAGGATCTTTTGTCGAAGTTTTGAAAATCTTGCATTTAAAGCAAAGCTCCAAAAGAATTTATTTATTAATTTTAAAATTTTTTTGGAAGGTATTTTTGGAAATTTTTTTAAGAACTTTTTTTAATAACATGGAAATTAAAAAAGAAATCAGTTAACAATGTCAAAATATGCATTTTCACCAAAATATGCAACAATATGCAAAAACAAATCGATGCCATTTTATCGCAAATTTCATGATTCGGAACGATAATTAATTGTTCGACATCTTTCTTAGACTATCGACAGAAAACATTCATTTGCATGGAAATAGCATCCCTAGTAATTAATATTAATTGATTATCAATTTTTGTGGTTAATTTATTAATCTGTTTATGGTTTTTAATCTAAATTTTTGATATTTTAATCAGGCTAAAATTTTTTTATTAACATAAATTTTTTTTTATGGAAAATTTGACATCATATTTAGAACATATATGAGTACATACACCACATTTGAATGGAATGATTCTTACCGTTTTCCGTAGATACAGTAATTATGACAAAAGAAATTAAGGATTCGAATTTCACATAAATTACTCTTTAATTGCGATCTATATTTTGCGCTAAGCCAGACGGATGGAGAGTTTTAAGTTCAAAATGTTTTTCAATTAAAGCATTATTATTGGAACTTTTAATTTATTCCTAAATTTCTAGAGTTTTTAAGATGTATTAGGCGATTTTTATGTTTTGTTTTATAGTCTAAGAATGACTTAAATTTTTACTATTAACTTTTATTGTTTTTTATTTTTATTAACTCCCAGCTCCTTTTTACTTTTTATTTCAGCAAAGATTTTAATCTTAATACGATTTTCTCACGACTTTAGCGATTTTTTTATTAACTTATATTAGTCAGATTTTAATTTATTATTTTCATATTTTGTAATTAGTTGGGAATTATATTGATTCTTATACATTTTTTGCGTTTGCGTTTGTGATTTCTATAAATTGTTTTTACATTTTTAGCTGTTTTTGACTTAGGCGCTTTTTTTGGCGACTTAAGTTTACAGTTGGCTATAATTGTTTGGTGACTAATAATTTGAATGAAATTTTACCGCTTTTTAGCTATTTTTATTTGGACGATTAAAAAAAGATTTTTGTTTTTCATTTTGTAATTTTTGCAAAATTATTCAGTTTATAATACCCTTCATCACAGTTGGTGAGTAGGGTATATATAAGTTTGTCATTCCGTTTGTAATTCTATAATATTGATGTTAGACCCTATAAAGTATATACATTCTGGGTCCTTATGAGGAGCGAAGTTGATTTAACGATTTCCGTCTGTCCGTCTGTCCGTTTTAATGGATTTTCCGTAGACCCCATATATGATGGGGGCCAGGTTATTATACATTTACATTTATGTCACATATGGTCTGGAATTGTTTGCTATTGAAATTCAGCAAGATCGGGCCCCAAATGGCTGAGATATGAGTAAAAAACCACGACTGCCTCAAATTTTTTTCCTTTAATGGTCCAATTAGACGTGACATTACCATACCAACACTGTATTACCAAAACGACATAAACAAACCATACAAACCAATTCAATTTTGGTTTCTACGGTCATACAGTGGCTATGGTAATACAGTGTTGGTAATGTGGTTTTTGTTGTTGTTTTTTTATACCCATCACTAGAAGTGGTGGATTTTATTTCTAATGTGTTTAATTTTACGCATACACATACTCATTAATGCATGTACATGATATGCCGCTCAAACTTTTACTGGAGTAAAACAAAACAAATTATAAAATATTGTTTTTGTTACACGTGTAAGTTAACCGATCGAAGTTTTCGTTCGTAAATAGATGAACAGGCAGTTAGATTTGTTCAAAGTTTGATGATTCTTTATCTATAAATTTTATTTATATTAATAATTTTTTCGAATGTGTTTTCAAATATTTGATATAATAAAAATATTTATTGTGAAAAACAAATAATTCCCACATTCTATTTTGTAATATTTAATTTAATTTGTTTCTTAGGGATTTTTGAATTCACAATGGACCACATTGGTCTCCGAGTGGAAGTGTGTCCTTGGGCGCATAACTCTTCTTAACCTAACCTAGGGATTTTTGAAAAAACTTTTCCATTTGTTTTTTGCAAAAAATTTAATGTTTATATTTAAGAGATTTTGCCTGTACATTAAAACGTTAAAAAAATATCTGAGTTTAATCTGCATTTGCCAGTTTTTTGTACGATATTTTTTCTTGTTAAGTTTACAACAATTTCGATTTAAGCGATATTTTCTTTAAATTGATCAACATAAAGGACTTTTTTTTAATAAAAATTCAGTTTAAAAACATATAAAAGAATAAATAGAAAACTAAAATGCTATCTGATAATTTTATATTCATTTGCAAGACTCAAAATTATACCCATAAATTTAATTCAATAATCCACAAAATTTATTACCTCAAAAGAATTATTTATTAAAAAAATATTTTTTTTTTTTTTGTTTTTGTTTAAAAAACTTAAGATTTATTGTGATAGCCAACTAAATTATTCTGAAGTCGCTGCAATAATTTAATCGCAAAACACAGACTTGAAAATATCGTAGATGACGTTGAATTTGTTAAATACATTCATAAAATGATTATTCTGACAAAAAAAAAAAAAAAAACGAAAGTATTTAAATAAATCACATTTTTTTAATCTTTTTATGGCATAAAATAAATCGGAAATAATAATTTCAATGAATTTGAATTAATTTCAACTTGATGTTGTTTTACCTTTTTATTATTCTCCTCTCTATTTGTACAAAATGCACTTATAAATTAATCCATAACAATTTGGATTATTTCTAGGTTATGGCGATTTTTAAGAAACAAATGAATTTTTTATATCAAAAGACTTTTTTTTGCTAAAAATTAATTTTAACTATGTGGAATCACAGATTAGCATTAAGAATAAAAGACCAAAATAGAGGACAAAAATATTGAATGGTTTGTTTTACCTTTTCAATAAGCTTGCTTTTACTTCAGGAAATATACGAGAATTTTAAACCACATTTTTTTAAGTTTAACAAGAAACATTTAAATAGAAAGTGCTTGGTTTTAAAATATTTTAAAGTGGTAAACATTGTTATGTTTGTCACATTTTTATTCTTCTAAATTTATTTAATGGGAGAAAAGAATGTTCGTAAATTAAAAAAAAAGAATTTAAAAATTGTCTGGTCATACCTCAGCCATTTGTTGACCTGGCTGAATTTTAATACGACAATATTCTAAGCTCTTTAAAATACAAAAATGTAACAATTTTGTTCCCATCATATCTGGGGTCTGCGGAAAGCCATTTTCAACCAACACCCGGAAAGACAAACCAATCAATGGATATAAAGACATCGGTAAATCAGCTTGCTACTCAGACGAATGCAGAATATATACTTAATATTTGTCCAATTCACAAGCTTGTATTACGGTCGCATTCTTTGTATTATCGCCTAATTATACAATATTGTTAATTTGTTGCTAGTAATTTTCATACAAAAGTGTTGTCTCATTATACGACTGATTTATATGAGTTTTGAAAAATTTTTTATTTATGCCAGGCATGGATATGTTCGATTTGCTTGGTGAATTTGAAAAAATCTTTTTAGAATGTGATAACTGCCACCACAAATTATATACTTCTGAATAATTAATATGTGTTTGATTCATTTTAGCTCAGTCTTATACATAAAAATTAAAAAGAGAATTCCTTTCTAATAGATTTCTTAATGAAACCAATTTAGCATCAATAAAAGTATTTTTTAATTCAAGTTTGTTACTTAAGTCTTTTGTTTTCATACCAAAAAAAAATTATTCTACACTCTATCAAAGTAATTTGCTTATTTATAGTATTTCACCTACTGAAAAATAGTTTCAAGAGTATAAATAAACATTTTAAATAAATATGTCAAGAGAAAAAAAACAAACCTAAAAATTTTTATAAAAAAATGAAACTTGTTTCGGAAATGTTTTGCCAAATAAATTAATCTGCCTTTTTAAGACAGAATTGTTCCATAAACAAATACTAAATCACTTGCCAAAATAACACTAAAATAAAATAAAAAAAAAACAATTTTTTAATTTATTTCTAAAACTATTTTCTTTATATGGTCAAGAATATTTGATAACCCTTTGTAAACTAAAGCAGGGAAAAAAGAAAATTAAAATTAAATAATTCACTCGGTCAAGCCCGATCATATGGTACCATACATCACAGTAGCAACAGACAGATTATCGATTGAGTAAAATATTTTATACTCATGGGCAATAAGGGATTAAAAAAAATTGTTTATTGGGCTTAGTTTCAGAGTTTTTATTATGGTATAAACACAACTGGGACGAACTTCTCATAGTACAACGAATTCGTCAGCAAGAGTTCGTTGCGTAAATTCGTCAAATGAGACACAATAAGTGCGTGAATTCCAGGTATTAATGTGACTTGAATTTTTTTTTATTTTTAATTTATAAAAATAAATACCTATAATCTAGATTATATACATATACGTTTTTATCCATTTTCATCTTTTTTAATTAGCAATAAATTTTATTAAAATTTCTTTGTAATTTATTTGTTTGTAAACATTTATCAAATCATAGGTTGACCAATGGTCAACCAAATTTGTGTGTTCTGGAATCCGAATCTACTCGATAGTGGCATTTTTTTGGTGCTCTGATTTAGCAAACTCAAATAAGTTATTGGGTTTGTTTCTTTACAACTTTCACGACTTATAATAAATAGTAGACTTTGCTATCATGCCGCTGTTAGCAAATTTTTGCGAATTTCCGCTAATTTAGCAATTTTTGTCATTCCTTATAGTTTTTGAGAGTTTAAATCAGGGACAGAAAATAACTGCTATTTTTAAAAATGTACATCAAAAAGCACACATAAAAAATGATCGTAGAAAATTTTGGTTCTTATTATTATGATACATAGGTGATGTACATGCAAATTTTTGTATGACTTTTAAATTTGTGCCTTTTTTGATAAAAGTCAAAAAATAACTTTTAATTTTGACTTTTATTTTTTAAGGCAAAAATTAAAAGTTATTTTTGACTTTTATTATTTTAATAAAAAAATAAAAGTTATTTTTTAACTTTTAATATTTTAAGGCAAAAATAAAAGTCATAAATTAAATATTGCATAGTAAAACGCTAGTTTTATTGCTTTCAATGCTATAAATGATAAAACATCCGTTATCACAATTTCAACTGCATCACTGTTAATTCTTTCAGTATATTTCTTTCAATGTGAGTTTAATATAGAATTGAAGGCCAGCCGCGAATAATTACAACGTTATTCGCTATAGCCACTTTTTGCAAAAACTGTTTTTTTGCAGATAACCGTTAACATTACCCTTTTAGACTGTTTAAACCTTAAATCACCCAAAACTATGCACCCTAACGCCTTCAAAGTGACATTCAAAGAATCAACTAGTGGAAGAACGTTGTAAGTTACTTACAAAATTATACAAAGTAAATGGTTTTGAAACGTGGAATAACGTTTTAAATGACATCGCGATTGTGGATATGAAACGTTTTTCCACTAAAAAAAAGGTTATAAACTGTAAATTCGCATGTAATTTAAATTTAAAATTTTTTGATATTTTAAATAAAAGTTCTTATTACCATTATTTTTAATAATCTAAAGAAAAAAAATAAAAAATTATTAACCTTGCCTGATAAAAACGTTTTTTTGCTCTCCTGAAAAATAATTATTTTGTAACTTAAAACGTTATTCGCGGCTGGCCTTCGATTGTTGAACTGATAACAAATGATAACGTTCAATCGCTTTTATTGTACATTCTGTAACTGCAACTCAATTCAGTGTAGAAAGGTAATTTTCAGCACTCGAATTGATTATGGGGGATTTGAGATATAATTTATCTGAAGAAAACCTAGAATCAATTTTGATGGTAAAATTAAACAGCTGAACAAATATAATAATAATAACAATAATTTTAATAGACTTCTGTAATATACATCAATTATTATTACCTATAAATTGGAGGCAATAAAACTAGCGTATTAATATGCAATACTTAATTTAAGACTTTTATTTTTGCCTTAAAAAATTAAAAGTTAAAAAATAACTTTTATTTTTTGAGTAAAATAATAAAAGTCAAAAATAACTTTTAATTTTTGCCTTAAAAAATAAAAGTTAAGAAATAACTTTTATTTCTGCCTTAAAAATAAAAGTTAAAAAATAACTTTTTTTTCTTGACTTTTTCGATAAAAGTCATAACAGTTACGGTCCCTGGTTTAAATCAATTTTATGGCTTGTTTGAAATAATTAAAATTTTCGCGAATTTTTGCCATTTTTGCAAATTTTAGCCAAGTTTGCAATAGAAGCGATTTTCCCTGTGATTCTTTACAGCTTTCACGATTTAGCTGCGGTTAGCTGTCCCTCTCCCAATTTATTCGTTGTTCGTCTGCGTAAGAAATAGAAATAAACCTATCGCAGTGTTCGTTACGCAAGACGAATTTCGGTCTACGCAATGATTGTATGCATTTTCATACATACCAATGTGTTCTATTTCTGACGACGAATATTCGTCGGTCGTCCCAGTTGTGTTTCTAGCATTATACATAGGGTTAATTTTGAACTAGAGGTGTGTTATTTTTATATATACTATGACCAAATATGGATCGATTTCAATAAAATGTGCTAAAATTATTTAGGTTACAATAACATATTTTTGGCTTAAATTTTATCTTAATGCTAAAGGCCCACATAAATGTATTTGAAAATTAAACACAAAACAAAAATCAAATGTGTGTACAAAGGCTTTGTGTTCAACATAATGACAAATGCTACGCGTTACTTTTCGTCGCACAGTTAGTTTTTTCTTTTTTTTTTTTAAATCATGTTGGTAGTTGAGGGTACAAGAATCCACAGAAATACACTCCAGACTCCTTTCGATACAGTTAGCAGTTTTTGCCTATACTCCTAGTATTTAAAAATTAACTCGTACAGTCGCAAGAATTTTTTATGTTAACTAGTGTGTCGTACGCATACAAAGAATTGCTGTTGCATTATTGTCAACTAATTTCATGCTAAATTCATACAAAAAAAAATTCGTACACACATGTCCCGAGCTCAAATTAAAAAAAAGGTGTGTATTTTTATTTCCCACTCTCCTTGCTGAGTAAACTGTTCATTCCTTGTTTATTTTTTAGAGTATTTTTATATTCGCTTCTGACAACGAAACTTCAGTAAAGAGTTTTAAAAGTGTTCAAAGATCGGAATGTGTTTTCAAATGTAATTGTGCAGGGGTCTAATTTATACAAACACAATAAGATTTTTTGTGAGCACCTAGACACTTTTCGGGAAAGAAACGAAGACATGAAATCATGAACCTACCCTTACCATTTTAAAAATGATTCGAATTTTTTAAGGATGTGTCCATTGATTAACGTAAGTGACTTCCTTGCAGCCCAATATCACGATGCTCTTATTAGCGGGAGAATAGAATGCGTCGGCCAGTGCCCACTTACTTTCTTGTCATAACGTATCTAACACGGGGCCATGGGTCCTGATTGCAATGCAACTCCAAACTGAGTTATAAATTAATCCACCCGCGATATAGGCATAAACAACAACAACAAGTACGATGCTTCCCGAGGGGCTACACCAACACTAAGTCTAGGACCCAAGTTCCAAAGTCACCTGACTTCCGTGGTAGTAAATAAAGACTCAGATTTAATTTGTAGCCGAAGCTTGTAGGACCCTCAATAGTTGCCAAGCACATAAAACGAGCATCCACATAGAGGAATCAAGGCAAACTCAACAAAATGAATACAATAAATAAAGCTGCCCGAAAGATCGACAATTTACCCGCATAGAACATCAGGTACAATGACCACAACAAATAACAACAGATAACCGCACAGGAAAACTCAAGGTCACCAAACTTATTTAGCAGGCAAATTGCCCCAACCACCCCCCCCTCTTTCACTAAAACGCTTTTTTATCCCAACAAACCTTAATATAAATGTCATCATATCATCATAGTAGTGGCACTCGGCAATGACGTGCGACTGGGCCACAGGTCACAGCCCAGACCCACATACCGAAGAGGCGCTCTAACTCAAAAATTCATTCAGCTCACAACATTCCATTAATAAGAACCCAAAACTCAGACCGAAGAAGTTTAAAGGTCGCACCATGTACGAACTCATACGTTACACGGCCCTTGTTGGAATCCGTCCAGCGCGGATGAAACAGCTGTACAATTATCATCAAATGATTTCTAAAAGCTTAAACTAGATATTGCGAACAAGACTTACATGAACAGCCATCCAGCCATGCATACGAGCGAAGAGCCTAGGTCCAGTATTTTTATGTATTACAAACATTAGCACGAACGCATATTAACCTGTCCTTCTCTAGTGGTGGGAGTATAAGAGTTTAATCAAAACATCAACTCAAATTCTTAGTAAACCGAAAAATGTAAATGTTCTAATTAAACAATGAGTGCATTTTACTTGAGAATATTTTTGTTAAAAACACATGTGGAGAAAAATTGTTGTATAATTAAAATTCTTTTGTTTTAAGATTTAACATTTTATATAAAAAAAAATAGAATAAAATTTATGTGGGTGTCTTCAGTCTTTGTTTTATTAGCAAACAAAAAAAAAAAATAAAATATTCAAGTTGTATTTTATGAGTTTTGTATGAATAATAAATAACATTTAATTAATTTTTTTATAATTAACAAAATGTTTTGTAATACAATTTTTTTTTTTATCTTGTTTTCAAGAACATCCACAACAATTAAATTGTAACAAACTAATAAAGGGTTTTCTCTAACTATAAGGTTTGTATAAATAATTTTCTAGTAAACATCTGCTTTAAATAGAACATTTTGGATTACTATTTTAATTAAACACCCACCTACCTGTTGTTTTTAAAACATGTTGAAAAAAATAATGTTTTTGCTAAAATGACCATAACAATTTTGATATAATCGAAACATAACCATATTTTGGAAATTAGTCTTAATTTGTGAAGCATGTTAATTTTATAAATTAATTAAGAAGAGACTTTTACTATTTGTGGCTGTTTTTACTTTTTGCGGCAAAATTTCAATGGCATTTTAAACGTACATATGTGGGCTTTAACTATTAAAGGTGGTTTCACCCGTTTGTTCCCAACAAAATTTTTCTTTGAACAAACTGTTTTATATGTAAGTTGATTTCTCGCTCTTACATACTTTTTTATGTACTTTTTTTGAAAAAAAAATGAGTAATTAAATTCACATTAATTACACTGTGCTTAAATTTGACACTTTTTTGAGACAAGCGGGGCACCTGGCATTTTAACCTAATTAGATACGTTAAATCAAGTGGTGCTAACCGATTTTTAGGTTTTTAGATTAAAAAAAAACAATTACGAAATTTTTAAAAAACAAAACAAGCCCTAAGTCACAAAATAAATCACAAAAGACGAAAAATTTTAATCAAATTTAAGTATTTCATAAAACGAAATATTTGTAAGAGAGCCCCCCTAAGAAGTGGCGATAAAGGGCAAGTATGTTTTAAGAAATTGTTAAAAACAAAAAACTGATGGAGGTCAGGCATACATTTTATCCCCCTACACTGATAGAAAAGGCGTCATAACGCTGATGTATTTTGAGATCAATACTATGACAAGTGTCTTCCTTTTTGACCCCATGACACTTGTCATCATTGTGATGTCAACCTTAACATCACTTGGCCAAAGTGTCATCAGGGTCAAAATAAAATTATGTCATCAATGGTATGACACATCGGTACATGTCCTCAGTGCGATGACGCAGTAACATCGGAGAAAGGACACATTAGCATCAATTTAATGACAGTTTGTCATTAAGTCAAAGTCATTGGAATTGACTTAAGTCAAAGTGAGAGAATATTATTATTTACTTACACGTTGCATATGTTTGTTTCACGTTTGTTGAATTACGACCTTTGTTTACAGCAGAACTCTCAATAATAAGACACCAGCACCATGCCTCATATGGTTTGGTAATCAGTCTACTTTAAAAATTTCATGTATTTAACTAAATAATTTAAAAAAATAGAATATAGGAATTTTTGCTTCTTATAGTACATTGTAATCATGAAAATAATGTTAATAATATACAAAATGTGGCATCGAATTGCTGTCACTATAGTCATAAAATAGATGACACGTAAAAAATGACAAAATTGTACGAAGACGTTAGTCATTGGATTTATGTTACTTTTTGCATCATTGATGCCATTTGTAGTAACATTGATGTCACAATTCTGATGTTAGGGCATCATCAATATGAAGATGCATTTTTCTATCAGTGTAGGGACGACTCCTTGGCAGCAATGGGACTTTTTCTATATATTATAGTCTGTATTAAAAATGTTGTATGGGACCACCCCTAATGAATCGAGCTAGCGGGTTGGTATGTCAGAAGCAAATGATGTGAATGAAAAATAAAGTGGGGTTGGTCATACATTTAACCCGTCGAGGGGCATCCTAGGCGCTGCAGCAGCCGCCAAATTTAAGAATTTCAACCATACAAATATGGCGACTTAATGTAGGTGAATTTACTGCCTTTTTTCTAAGCACGGCCGTATAGTTAAAATTTCGGAATAAGCTTATAAAACCAATAAATGTCCCCATTAAAAGCGCAACAAAGCTTAGCATTAACCCAAACTTAAGCATTCTTGTGTATTTTTCTGATCATTTTATAATTGTCTTTAGTTTTGAAACCCCAGAAAAAAGCCCTCTACTTTAAACCTAAAAAAAAAAAAAAATTTTACATAATGATTTATAAATCATGTGAAGCGATCCATAGCTTATATGGGTACTTTCACAGAAAAGGTCTCTTTTGTCACTATATGCCACTTAGCAATTAAGCTTGTTCTTGTCCTCCCTTTCACTAAATGCAAAGCTAGTTTAGCTTTACTCCAAAATACAAAAGAGTAAATAATATATTAATTGAGGAGATCCGTAACAAAACGCAACAATTCCACTTTTTAAGTTTAATGTTTTTTTACTGAATAATATTGTACATACTAAAATTCTTCTAGTCGTTGTTTAAACGAATTCTTTTAATTTGAAGCGGATTAAAAAGCAACAATTTCACATACCTTCATACATCGTACTGGCTTCAATTCAACTATTTTTTTTGTTCATTTATCCAAAAATTGTAAAAGTGGAATGGTTTCGTTGTGTTATGGGGCTCCTCAATTGTTCTTTAAGAAAACTTAACGTCTCTAAAAGTAGAATTTTCTGTGGAAATTAGCAAATTCGGTCTTTTATAGCAGGGCTCAACAAAAAGCACAATGGCACATTGTATCATATATTTTTTTACTCATTGTTTATATATTTTAAAAGCTAGCGATATCGCCTTTCTCGCATGAAATCTAACTAGATACGGATTGAAATGTTTTCCGCTTATATGCACGTTTGTTCGTATTCGTGTTGTGCTTAGAGAAAAGCTGGACGTTTACACCACGCGTTTTCGCGTCAATGCATTGTATGCTTTTCATACCATAATAGCAGTCTTTGCCTTCTGAATAAAAATTAATTTTATTTTGTCAAAATCAGCTGATTTATTTCAAAATAGTTTGTGACGTTTACAAAAGTATAAAGTAAAATCTATTTTTCGCATTTTGCACAGCAAGGCTGCTAACTTTCTACTTATAACTAAACAGATTATACATTTTTAATAATAAGGCAAGCTGTCTCCCTGTGCAGCTGTCAGACCAGTATTGCCATTTTAGCAAATTTTCCGCAAAATTTATAAAACTAAGTAGAAAATACTTAGAGTTTATAAATTTCCTTTAAGTTTTCTTTTAAAATGTGGCAACATTTTTATTTTTCTTAATTTTTTGAATTAACTGTCAAAAATCTATGATGCCAAATATACTACAGTTTAACCGGTAGGTAAGAAATACGTGGTAAAATTTTGAAAAATTCGTCACCCCTTAGATATCTATACACAGCTAGATATCTATTTGTAGAAATTTCGATCATCAGCAGAGAATTACAAAATTGTTCGATAAATCTAAAAGCTATCTGCTCAAAACTTTGGGTAAAACATCAGTGTCTGTCAACGGACACAACCTAAGTAAGGGGCAACAAGTCAAACATTATTGTCCTTAGAAGCGCCCCACTTACTATGGAGTTGTCGGTCGCCAGAATTTTTATTTCTATTCATTTATACATTGTCAAAGGACTATTTTGCCACATTAACTATTGCACAAATGAAACGCTAGCTTTAAAATAGAAATCCGCAAAACATGGAAATTAAGCTATAAAAATACAGCTCTGTGCTACTTGATTCGCTACAAAAATACAGCTCTGTTTAACTTGATTTGCTACAAATGACAACAAAGTAGTAAAAAAGATCCGTTTTCAACAATACAACTTTGTGAAAATTATTTCGGAAAAAAATAAAATCTTATTAGCGTTGTTGCTTTTAAGAAATATTATACAGTCGGGCCTCGATTATCCGTCATCCGGTTAACCGGTAACCCCGATTAACCGTGATGGCCAAAGATTAGTCTATTGTGTTTTGTTTGCAATGTTTTCAAATTGTTTGCTTTGATTAACCGTGATTACCTCTATTATCCGTGATGGCAGTTGAAAAATATTAGACAAACAACATTACACGACTTTTTTTTAAGAAATTGTATTCTTTTTTTAATTAGTGTCCTTTTTTTGCCTCATGTTTTCAGTAGAAAACTTATGCCCAATTTTCAGGATAGTAATTAAATCTAAATTAAGTTAATTTTTATAAAAACTTAAATCGTATTTAAATACAGATTGATTTTTTGAGTTTTATTTGAAAAGTCTTTTTTAAATAAGATAAAAGTATGGTAGCACTACTAAATACAAAAAAAATATCATAACCAAGTAAATTTATTTACAAGGTGGTCTCAAAAAACAGCTGATTGTTATTGCTTTGCCTCTTGTTGTGGTATTGTCGTAATATTGAGGCCACCTTGCTAAAGTATTACAATAAAGACTTAAGTTGAAATTAAGTGGACCACATCGGTGAATTAAGTTTGATTTAAGTGTTTAGTGAAGAAGAGAATTTATTATTTAAAACGATTTTAAACATAAATGTGTTTTAATATCAATCCTGAAAATTGGCCATTAATGCAAACTAGAGCTGGCAAACAATCGATAGTACTATCGATAGTATCGATAGTTCTCTTTCCATTGGACTATCGATTGTTTATTTTCGATAGCGATACTATCGTTGAAATCTTTTTAAAGAAAATTATCAATAATTTTGTCGTTGCCGCCCAGCTTAGCAAGCTGCGGCGGTTATTTAGTCGGCTTAAGGACCAACCATATTTGCATAACCATGCTTATCCTAATATCAAAGCAAAAAATTTTACATATTTACCAGGGTTCTCAGATTATTTTTCACCTGAATCGCCAAATAGTTTATCGAAAATCGCCAACATTTTATATATTTAGATTTTAGGTAAAACATATTTTTCAGAAATCGCCAAATACGAGTTTTTATAAAAAAAGTACACTAAAGTAATTTTACCTTTATTCTATATTAACTAACTGTTTTTCAAACTAAAATAAAAATTTTCGTTTACAAATTTATATTGAAAGCAAAAACAAAGTTGAGTTGTTTTATTGTTGTCTCAATATACATATTTTCCAAAACGAATATTTTTATTTTATTTTGAAATATTTTGAAAAAGTGATTTACTTTCAATACAAATTCAATTTTTTTTCATAATATCCAGTGAACATTATTATTCGTAAAATTTTGAATATTCAACTTCATATGCAATCGAAAATCAATTGAAAAATATAACTTTTTTAGTGAAGATCCGAATATTGTTGTAAAAATGATATTTACCCGAATTATTGCATACTGGTTGTATATTTCAATACATATTTGAAAAAATTATAGCTTGTGATAAGGAAAATGGCTGAAAATCTAAGAATGAATAAACTTAGTTCGAAATTTGGAAAATTGCATTTTTTTAAATTGCTACATGGAAACGTACGGTAATTACTTAAAAATTAAATTAAGGAATTCTACAAAGAATTCGATAGTATCGATAGTATCGATAGTTTGTCAACAAACTATCGAAAATATCGAATGTTGCGACTATCGATAGTTTGCCAGCTCTAATGCAAACATACTTATTTAATTTAAAAATGTACATAAACTTTTTGAATTAATTTGTTTAATGCAAATATGTATGTACACCAATGTTCACTTGTTAAATAATAAAAATATTAAAAAAACTGTATAATCAAAATTGTTATTCGGTTAACCGTGAAAATCGATTATTCGTAATGCTTCTGGTCCCGACCATTACGGATAATCGAGGCCCGACTGTAATATCAAGTAAGAAAGTATAGTTGGTCAAGCCCGACCATATGATACCCCACACCACAGTATTTGCCCATATAAATATGGATCTATCTATGTTTCAAATTTCATTAAAATTGGTTTGATGGTGGGCACAAAGACCCTATTCTGGAAAGCAGTTTGTATGGAGGCTATATGAAATGATCGCCCCATTTTTAAAATAATTGGTCCTTGTGACATTTAGAACCTATTTACCAAATTTAATTAATTTTTCTTCAAAATTGCGACCTGTACTCTGCGCACAAGGTTACATGGACACTCAGCCACCCGGATGGACATCGTTAGATCGACAGAAAATGATTCTGAGTCGATCGGTATACTTTAAGGTTGGTCTAGGTCCAATATTTACAGGCGTTACACATATCAGCACAAATGCATAATACCCTCTCCACAATTGTAGTGTGGATATAAAAAATATTTAGTGCTGGTGTTTCAAGGATAAATTCGTTTAATATTTCAACAAAATGCCTCTCAAAACAACTACAACAAACATTAGTGACAATATCATACACGAAAAAAATTAGATTAGGGCCTAGTATTATGTACAAGCCCAAGTGCCGTCAATTGACTTCTTTCTGCACTAAAAAGGATTAAAGAGCAAAAAAAGCTGTTTGTCGTTGACTCAAGTGAGCGATAGCTATAGCGATAGTTATATATCTCCACTTATGTTGTGTATAGCGAAAAACGTTGTAGCTACTTAATATTCACTTATTGGCATTAATCACCTTAAAATCTCGGTATACATAAAGATTAATATTAATATTTAAAATAAGATATTTCTTTTGTTTCTATCATAATCCCACTAGAAAATTTTATGGCAGCTTTTTTCTGAACGAATTTTTTAATGATCAATTTTGTTGCAAACACTTTTTACTACTTTAATTTCAAAACCATATCCCAAAGATTTTATCATTAATTTTTAATGAAATGGAATTCATTGCCTTATAGAATTTCAAAATTATTTGAATTAATTGTGAATAATTTTTGATTTTAGTCTGAATTTCCGTTTTTAATTTCTCTTAATTTTTCCTTAATTATTTAATTTTTTTTTTTTTAATAAAGTACTTTATTAAAATTAATTTTTATTTTTTTTTGGTTTCCAACACTCACCATTTTCCGTTAAATATTATTTTTAAATTTAAGTTCTTCAAAACTTTCTTAAGTTTTATTCCAAGAGATTTTCCTTTATGAAAACACCCTCTACACTATTTTAGATTTTTCTTTCTTCGCCTACGAATTAAAAAAAATTGTTTTGTTGATTACACTACGTAACAATTTTTTGACCAAATGCATTTGAAACGTAATCCTTATGTAAAATTTTCCGCTGAATCCGAATATGAAGTCAGAATTGTCAAAAGTAGAACAGTTTTTGAGATATTCCAAAATAACCGTTATTTGTGTTTTTAAAAAAGATGATGTGACTGATATGCAAATATCCAAAAAATAAAATTTTAGCCCATTTCAATACTAACATTTTGTGCCCAATAGGATCCAGATCGGTGCAAAAATGACAAAGTTACAGAAGATTAATTGAATTAACCCACAACAAATAAATATACAAAGCTAAATTATTAGTAACAATAAATATTTAAAATTGCTTAAAACTATGGAATTTCTATGTGGGATAATTTACTAAATCTTCTGTAGCTTTGTCATTTTTGTACCAATCTATCTCTTGTTGGGCGCAAAATGTTCATATTAAAATAATCTAACGTCGCATGCAATAAAACATTAGGATTTTTAAATGATTGGTTTAAAAAAAATAACTTTAAAAGAGCAAAATTAAACAAAATCATAAAATTTTCAATGAAGCTTGAACTTTTGTCCCCTGTAACTCTGTCATTTCTGGGCCAATCGTCACAAGCAATCCATGGTTATTTTAGAAATTTTATAACCTTTTACTAAAAAGAAAGAAATACATAATTCGTTTAAAATTCTTTAAGATATTTGCATTTCAGTCACATCATCTTTTTTAAAAACACAAATAACGGTTATTTTGGAATATCTGAAAAACTGTTCTACTTTTGACAATTCTGAGTTCATATTCGGATTCAGCGGAAAATTTTACATAAAGATTAGCTGTCAGATTCATTTGGTCACGACTTTGTTGAAATTTTGTCACGTAGTGTTATTATTAATTATTATTTAAACAAAATTCATGTTCTTAGAATAATAAAATTTTTTTTAACACATTTTCACAATAAATTTTTCAATTGTTTTTTTTTTTAATTTATGCACATTCAATTGTTTTTTAATTGATTTTAGTTTTTCATTTTGTTTTTTTTTTTTTTTTGTCAAGTTCTTATTTAAACACAAAATAAAACCCACTATTTTCTCATTCAAACACTTTTTGGTTGTTTATTTTTTAAAAATTCATTAACTTTTATTTAATAATTTTTAATTGTTATTAATTTTTTCTAAAATATTTTGTTTAAAGTTATAATTAAGAAAAAAAAAACAACAATATTTGATTAAGTGATCGAAGAAGAAAAAAGAAAAAAACTGAAGTTAACTCGTACGAATTATCACATCAAATAACACACTTGGCATGAGTTGTTGCTGTATTTATTTATTTTTAGATCAACTTAACTTTATTTCTTTAATTGTTGTTGTTTTTATACGTTATTGTTTTCTTCATACTTTTGATTTTCTCACCTGGCGGTTGGGTGCTCATGTTGTTTCAGTTTCAATTTCATGTAAAACAAAAAAAAAAAAAAAAAAACACACAAGTCTAAACAAAAATTGAGAAAACGAATAAGAATAAAACAAAGAAGCTCAAGTTAAACTCAATTACAAGTTGAGATACACTAAAAGTTTACGCATGCTCAGAGCTTAAGCAAAAAAAAACAAAAACAAAAAACAAACAGCCACAATTTTTGTTTTTGTATGTTGTGGTTAAATTGAATTTAAAAACGGAGGGCTCCCCTAGACGAACATCACTTGCAAGAGCTCACGAGTAAAATACTTTTTATGGCTGTGATGTCTACTTGAGAAGAGTATTAAAGTGAAGATTGAAAGAAAATATTGTTTAGAATCCATTTCTTTGTGTTTATTTTGCAAATAATACTCGCGCTTAAACTAAATATAAATATATAACAGTTTTTTTTTCTTTCTAAAGCACTTTGCTATTTCTGTTGCAGCATTATACCCTTCAGTGGAATTGACTTATATAAGTCTCTCATTCCGTTTGTGATTTCTGCAATCTGGATCCTCAGCCCTATAAAGTCTTCCAATAGGTACTTCCCAACTTTGACAGATGGAGAAAATATTTAGATAAGCACCTGCAATATGGTCTTATCTCATGGTGCATCTTAATTACAATGTGACAAACAATGCAAGTGTCAGCGCTGCCAACACATACAGGTAGCAATTTGATGGCATAATCCGGGAAAATTACACACTCACCCCTTGTTTTAAAGCTGAAGATATCTAACCACCGATACTTTTATAAAAATGCTAGCAGCATCTGTTGAGAAGCAACATAACCTAAGGACAATCCTCCTTCAAGCCGAAGTCTCTAACAAGTGGTAAAAATTTAAAAATTTAGTGAGATTTTTGAGATATTCCTTCCCGCAACTTTGGATAGTAAACCACAACCACCACGTGATCCCCGAAAGTGTCTTTTCAATGGAAAAGCAAAACTTCCCGCAACTACCATTTTCCTGGAATTCAGAAAGCCTTTCTCGCAAGAAGCATAATTTAAGGGGCATAAACTAATGTCCATCTGATGTCGTACCATCAGGAGCTTTTGATTTCCGTGGTACCAGATAAGATATCTGGTCAGCGAAGAGATCGTACAGATCTTTTCGCATCTGTCAATTTTGTATTTTTGCCGAATCAGAGGTATGGGCTGCACCAGATATCCCTATAGGGAACAACACCTGAAGGTGAAATATCCCTAACATGACCCCTACAAACCCTGAGGGGTCCAAACATTGACATTGTAGCAACCATATTGTTGAAGCTATATCTTTCGAACAGGTTTCTAAAGTCGTTTTCAAAAGTCGCATATCTATTCGAATTAGCCAGAAATTACAGCGGCCCTTCAAGCCAACACAACTTTGGCTATCGGTTAAATTCATCCGGCTTTATGCACCAGAGTCACGGAAATTTGGACACTACAGATGAACGCCACCTAGCGAAGCTGCAGTTGGCATTTGCAAAATTTTATATTTCATACATAATTGCATCGAGAGGCCTTTTGATTGAATAAAAAATGTTGATAATATCTTACATGTACAGACTTTGTTTCACCTGAATTTTAATATAGAAAGTGCTAAATGAAAGATCTCTAAGAGAAGCAGATTTGATTTTAATGTGCCCGACTGGAATCTTCAAACACTCCAGACATATTCAGACTTTTGTATTATTGGCTAAAATTACATTCAGTGCGGGGAAGTTGTCAACTAAAATTCAGGCAGATTGACTAACAATTAGCTTTGATGTAAGCAAAACGATATCCTCTAATTTTCACCCATAAAAGTTAATTTTATGAAGACTCCTTATAACGAATGCACATTATTTCTCCACTTTTAAAGGCATAGAAGAATGCTGATAGTATAACATAGAATTAATTCTCCAAAATTGTTCGCCAATTAAAGCATTAATCAAAAATAAAATCAGTTTTAATAAAAAATTTAATCAAGTAAATTAAACGCATGTCCCCAGAATGGTCTACCAGGATGATAAAATAAAATGTTGATAATCATAGTCTTTTATTTTTTATTATTATAGAAAAAGTCTATGTTGTTATAAAAGAATGGTTTCATAGCATATCTCAGCTGTTTTACTTGAGAAAATTGGGCTGGAAACTGGAAAATTTTATATATTCTTATATTTTCTACTTCTAAAGACATTTTTATATAATAATTTTACATGCAAAAAATATATTATGTTTGCACTCTTTCTTCATAATCTCTCCATTACAATCAATTGTAAAAGGAGTATTAAGTGTTTTTGTTAAGAAAATTTTAAGATATTTATGGGAAAATGCATAGTGATAATAAAAAAAAAAAAAACATATGGAAAAATCGTACGTTCGCGACCGGTACATAAGCCAATTAAACAAAAACCAGGAGAGATATTTTATTTTGTAAATACTGGATGGAGACCGACATTAATACACTTTTAAAATAAATTAATCTCTTTTGAATATTCAGTTTCATTACTCGGGGTCTCCACTTAACATAAAATGATTAACTTTAACACTAACTGCAAGTTAGTGTTAAGTGGAGACTGCTCCAGTTAAAGTTTTAACTTTATTGTTATAACATTTCTTTTGAAAGTTCTTTTATAACATAAATTGACGTTTAAGTTTGACAGAAATCTATTTTGTAGTTGTTTTTCGAAATCTTTATTTAATTTGTTAAAAGGATTGTAAACTACACATAATAAGCTTTGCTTTTTGTGAATAATATAATATAATACAAACATTTAAGTATAAAATAACTTTAATTATTTTCCACAAACACACTGTAGCTACATACTTGACGCGTCAACGAATTGAAAATAATGAAAAGTTTTAACTCTAACTTCACTACGTGTACGCCACCATAAACATATAACCATTTTAACAGCAAGTCTTAACTTCATGTTTTAACTGCATTTCATGTTAGGTGGAGACTGGGTGTTACGCAGATTTTTACATGTCACTATCATTATGAAAACTTAAACTCGATGAAATCCATCTTTTGCACTAAACATAGAGCTACCCAAATGCTATCGACTCGCAAAAAAATGCTAGAAAAAGTTTTGTTTTCTATATTATTTGTACATTAAAAGCGTACGAACGTTTAAACGTTTAACATATGAATTAAACGTTAAATTGATACTATTAATTGGTTAATTGTTAATTAATACCACAAATTTTTTAATTAAAATAAATTTTTATTTTTTCTGGTAAATAATTGACAAAATTGGACTCAGATATTTTTTGTAAAAGGCCCTTGCTATGTTTTAAGAAATAATGTTATGGTGAAGGGCACATAGAATTCGTCAAAGCCGATTGTAGCATTGTTATTCGTATTGCTTTTTTTTTTAATGTTAATCACAATTTTCTTTGTTTATTTTTCTCTGGTTAAGCTCTGTTTAGTTTTAGAATAAATATTTTTGTTTTTTAGTTTAAGAAATAAAATGAAATTTATATTTAAACTATTTATAGCAATAAAGACTGCTTAAGAGCAAATCGGTGCTTGTAGTTTTATTTCAAAAAAAAAAAGCAAAAGAAACATAACAAAAGGATGAAATCCTAAAAAATAATATGGAATACTCATTTATTGCATGTTGTAGGGACTGCAGATAATGTACTTAAATTTAAACGAAAAATCATTACACAGTGGGACCATTAAAATCAGGGTTTAAAAAACTGCAGTCAAAACAAAATACTGTCGAACAAAATACGGAAATTTGTGTACAACTTTTCACTTTTTGAGTTGGTTTGACAACGACTGTTTACATTTAATTAATCTGAAGTAAAAGCAACAGTTTTTTTTTTTTTGGTCAATGGCAAATGAAGAAGTAGAACAAATTGCAGTTTTTCTACTTTGACTGCAGTTTTTTAAGTGCTGAATAATATTCACTTTTAAAATTGCCTAGAGATGATTGGTGATTTTAATTCTTAAAATTTCGATTACAGTTATTGTCAAAAAAACAAGGAGTTCATAGTCGAAAGAGAAGAGATTAATTGAAAAATTCAATGCTTCGATATTGACATTTGAACGGCTTGTTTTTGGACGACTAGTGTGTTTGGCGTCACAAACGGATCCAGTCTCCCTGAAATGTACAATTTATCTTCTTACAGTTGACGAAGTAAAAACACTATGCCCACCAGGGTTACCTTTCCTCTGAATAAAGTCACAATTCGACCTATTTTTAGCGGCCTGCTACTTTTTGTGAGAACGGCTTTAACCATTTATTTGTAAAGTTTCTCGCAAAAAGAATTTTATTTGCAGTACATTATAAATTTTCCCATCATATTTATAATAAAAATAAATTCGTCAAAATAACATCTTCCAAGTTTAAAAGCTTCCTTCGGCAACAATTTTATTACTTTTTTGCAACCTTGTCATGTATACACAGAAAAAATTCTCCAAAATTTTTCACCAATTAAAGCATTAATCAAAAATATAATCAGTTTTAATTAAAAATGTAATCAAGTGAATTAAACGTTTAATCAAGTGAATTCAACGTTTAATTAATACTATTAACTGGTTTAATTGATACTCTTAATTTGGTTACTGGTGCAAATTTAATTAATTTTTTAATTAATATTACAAATTTTGTAATTGAAATCAATTTTTATTTTTTTCTGTGTACAATGTATGTATTTAAAAAAATTTTCACAAAATTCCAGCTAAAGTTTCAAAGAAGAGTTTTAGCTAAAAAGCTTTTTAAAATAAAAAATTGTGGTGTTTGCATTGCGCATTTTACAATATTATTTTTATTTTGAACACAACAATTTTTCTCTATCATCTCTGTTTTTCGAGATATACCGTTATGTCAAAAATTAAGGCGTTTTCACTACATATATTGTTATAACTTGAAAACGGTTGACCATATTCAGTTAAAAAAAAATCAGAAACTCGGCCTTAGCCGTACTTACATTGTTTTTAAATTTGCCTTGTAGTTTTAGATTTGTTCCCTTGTGCAATTTATTTCATTCTTTAACATAAGAGTTCTTGTTAAAACGAAAACAAAATCTGAAAATCGAAAAAGGAAATGAAAGTGAAGCTAGAAATACGTGTTCAGAGGCTGAGGAAGCCACGTTGTCTAAGACGGATAACGTTAACATCGCTGAAGGTCCCTCTAAGAAACGTAATATTTCGTGATACTATTGGAAAGACAGGGTACTGAAATATAATGGAACTAAAACACATAAATAATATAAAAAATGCTTCTAAAATGAAGAAATGCAATTGTTTTTTTTTTGATTTGCCATGCTTTTTATTAAAAAAAAAAAACCTTTAAAAAAGATGTGCGACTTTCTTAACTTTTCTTAAACGACTTTTTTGTGCGACTTTATTTTTATAAAACGACCTTTTGTGCGAATTTCAAAAATTCCTAACGGTAACCCTGATGCCGACCATATTTTGAAACTTTCAAACTGCAGCCGCCAAGCTTTCATTATTTATGAAATATTGTACAAAACTTCCACTAACACTAAACTGTCAGGTGTCAAATTTTTTTAGGGTTGTCAACACTTTTCTGCACAAATGGCGATAAATAAAGATCTTGCGTTAATTTGGGGACACCCTTTACCTATAAAAGAATATCAGTTTTAAATAATAGTTATGTTTAGGGTTGCCACCTATTTTCTTTGCAATTAAAGTACATTTGGTCATTAAAGCTTAAGAAAAAAATTGCACAGTTTTAAAATAAAGTACAATTTATTTTACTTAATTGTAATATTTGAGGAGTCGCAGATCAAAACGTACTTTTTCGCATTTTTTGACAAATTGGTTTTTTGATATTTTTATAATATTTGGGCTGAAATCTTTAAGAAAAAATCTACATAGCATAATTTTTTCTTTTTTTTACCAAGAAAATGGGTTCTAAAAAAATTGGTGCATAACAAAACGTACTTTTTTCATTTTTTTTTTTTTGTCAAAACGTGCTTTTTTTCATTTTTTGCCATTTCTTCGTGTAGTTGTTTTAAAAACATAACCTATCTTAATATTCTTAATTTGTTTGACGTTTATTTATGTCATTTCAATTTTGTTAAAATTAACTGTTAAATAATGGTGGCTATTCTTAAAAACGCGTCGTTAAAGTGAAAATTTTCATTAAAACAAAAAGTTTACTGTTTTTAAAGACAGAGAAACGCGTCAAAATTCTCACGTTTATTTAATTTTAAAAATGTATGCTATAGAAAAACTATTTTTTAAACTTTACTTTTGTTTTAATGTAAATTTGTATTTGTTCGACGAGTTTTTAAGAATAGCCACCAATAATTGCAATAATTTAACTAGTGTTTGGTGAATGAGTGTTATGAAAAAAATAATTAATACAAGAATTAATAATTAAAACATGGAACAATTACAAGAGTCTGAAGAAAATTTAAATATTTTTTTTAAACAAAACGTACTTTTTTCATTTTTTTAAACAAATCGTACTTTTTTCGATATAAATTTGGTTTGATATAAAACATCCTTAACACTTAATGTGTTGACTTATGGCAGTTTGATTCATCTTTTGGTAAGCAAAAAACTTGTTTCCATTTCCAGCTATACCTATGCTCATTTCACTGATGATCTGGCCTAAGCAACCAGTGAAATGGGCATAGGAGTAGCTTATCCCATCAACAATAAATTTCAAGTGTTTTTATCAAGAATAAAAACTGGGAATTAAGCACGAATAACAAAATCTTTTGAATTAATTAGCTAATTTTTATCAGATTTAAAAACGCTTTGTTTCTTTCGTCTCGCCATTGTTAGGTGTAGAGGACTCAAGAAAGAATTGCAAGCCATGTAAAAAAGCGTCAGCAAATCGCCACTAAGAAAAAAATTTTATTTCATTTCGCTTTTTTCGTCCTGACTAAAATAAACCGAATCTATTTTAAATTCTAGATAAGTTAAATCTTGTGAAATAAAGTATTTTCGCGTACTTTTTTGTTTTCATAAAGTATTTAGTAAAATTACTCAAAATAACCTACAATACTTTATTATAAAATACGGATGGCAACCCTAGTTATGTTTTGAAATATTACATTTTTTATTTATTTGTAAAATTCCCAATTCACATGATAAAAACAAATTTAATTCTGAATGTTTGAGAATTTTCCTCAAGTCTTGAGCCTATTAAAATCGAATGTTTTTTTTTTAATTCAAAAAAAATTAATGGCTGGCCAAATAGAAAGGCCGCTTTGACTTAAACAATCTGGTCTGCAATATTTCAGTCTGGTGTGCAATATTTCAGTCTTGTTGACCTATGTTCAAAAGCAGCCATTCCTTCTCTCCGAAACCATGAATTCTTAGCTTTGCTTACCAACCTACAATTAGTGATGTACTTGTAGAGCCTGAGGAAGATGAAGAGAAACAAGCAGAAGAAGGCAATGACCGTCTTGAGTAGAAACTTATGGGTCGATTACGGAGGGCAACTGAACTGAAGTTGAGTTGACAGCACCGAAATTGGTCAACGCTGCTCATGTTAAAATAAAAATAAAAACAAAATTATAAATTTAAACAAAGCGGCGTTGCCGGATTTCGCTGCAAGCAACTGAACTGAAGTTGAGTTGCCATCCGTAATCGCCCCATTTGATTTCAGTTATTACACTATTTCTAATTTTACTTTTTAATATTCTCTTTCAGCACATAGCCCCCCACCCCCTGGATCCACCCCTGGTTGGCAACTTTTATTTTAAATTTTAATGTTGATCTTGTTCTTAAAATTAAGCCTTAAAATTAAGTTTGGATGAAGTTCCGTTATTCTCCAGCTTCGGACCAAACGGCCTCAATTAGAAATTTCCATCGGGTTCTGTCGAGGGCCATTTATACAGCTTTTTCCATGAAAATTGTGATGGTTCTAATTGGTTTAACGTTAATGTATGCCAAGTTGTCTCCATTTTCGGGAGTATTGGTATTGTCAAAAATACTATAGTTGGCGCATTCGATAGATAGTGGTGACCGCCCGGAATTAAACGTTCCACTTTAGTCTTATAGATATAGTAAAACATGACCAGTTCCTTCTTCATTTTTGTTTTTTTTTTTTACACAATTTGTTTGATCTTAGTCCTTACTAAAATGTGCACGCTCCATACACTTTTATGTTAATGAAAGTTTTACGTAGTTGTGTGTTGGAAATAGAAAAAAAAATTTGCATTCTATCTACAGCAAGTTGAGATATTTTCGAATGTCATCTAATATTGATGTTACTTGAAAAGTTTGCTGAACTATTTTTAGTCAAAGTCTTTTATAAGATGCCTTTCATAGTTCAACAATGAAGGAGAAGACTTTTAAAAATATTTGAATGATTGCGGTCTTAAATGCACTGAAAGAAATGCAGTCAAATGCAGTGTGTACAGAAAACGTTCAGCTTGTGTCCCCAATTCGAACTTAAAAATCCCCAGAAATCTCAAAATGAAAAACCCTAAGATTTTTTTTTTAATGTTTTGCTCCACATTAATTAGAGCTGGTCACACAAGGCAAAGGAATTGATCAGCTCTAACTTGGTAAAGCCCAGAACCTTTCCTTGCTGTTGTTACCAGTTAAGACGACTTACGGCCTCCAACCATTTGGGGCAGGTTGGAGACACGAATTCATCAGGCTGGAGGACCAACATCAGCCTATGGTTGAAAGGCTCAATCTATCAATCATCCGAAATAAAATTGATTAATAAAACCAGCCCATATAAGACATACCCATTGGCGACTACTTTAACCATAAAGAAAATGGCACGGTTTGGATTATGAAATGTTCGTGCTATGTTGGATATTGCGAAATCTGGCCACCTGCAGTCGCATTCTGTAATTCGCTAAGCTAAATCTCGATCGCTAAAATGCCTTAGAGAACACAAAATTTAAAAATTAAGGCGATGACATTAAAAGCTAAAATTGCGGCGAATTGCATTTTTATGGCATTGCCAAATTTAGCAATGTTCGTTACATGATTTCATTCGTAGCCAAAAATCGCTAATTAAACTTTATAGATGCTTAGCGATAGAGTTTTAGTTTTAGCGAGTTACGGAATACGGCTGCGTGTTTCAACTTGGAATTACAGGATTATATCTGTGGCATCTCAAGTCAAAATAAGATGGAAAAAAGGTTTTTAAATAAAATAAACCAAAATTAAAGAAATATTTCTTTTATAATACAAAATTTTAAAAACGTAAACAAAAACTTTTTTTTTATGAAAATTCGTATTAATAACAATATTTTTCAACTTTTTAAATTTCACTTAAGATGTTTTGTCGAAATGCCACAGATTGTATATATATATCATGAAATAAAAAAAATATTAACATTCTTGATTTTTAATAATTCTGTCCCTTCGGGAATATTTTGTTTTTTTCAGAGAAAATTTTCCATGATTTCAAAACATGATTTTATATAAATTTAAATAGCAATTTAAGCAAATATTAAAACAAAAGTGAAACCAAAAGAATCGAACATTACACTCAAGGTTACAAAATTAAAGATTAATATAGTGAAATATTTCGTTAACGGACACTAAACGTACCATTAAAATGTTTCTTTACAATGTCCTCTTAAAATAACTCAAATGCTCTCCTTATGAAACGCTGCAGTCACCAGGCAACATTGTCCGCCAAAAAGATGTATTCGCTTAGGGAAGCTGTCCGTTAGGGGGAAAACCCTGTATTGAATTTGCTAATAAAATATAAAATAAAAATAATTAATAGGGGGAGTTTTTTTTTTTTTTTTTTTTTTGTATGAAATGCATCGCATTCAATTTACTATGCAAAATATTTTAAAGAGTTTTTGTGAAAGTTGTTTGGACAAGGATTTTTTCTTTACGAATTTTATTAAACCGGCAAAAAAATATTCTAATTTATGCCAAAGATTAAAACAAAAAAGTCCCTATTAGATAATTTCAATTATAGCAAAAAAATAACAATTACTTTCAACACACCGTCAAAAAAAATCTAAAACATTTTTTCAAAAATGTTTTGTCTGCTAAACTACACATTTTTTTAATCAAGAGATACATTTTTTATTATTTTAAGGGTATATGGTTTTCGTTTTATGCTTCACTTTCTTATTTTATATTTTTTTATCCTCCATCTGTTTGCTTAATGGAACTTTAATTAAATTTTAAAGTGTTATAAATCTGGATAAGCCGCTTAAACAAAATTAAATGGAATTGATGAAAAATTTTTAACTACCGTATTTAGTTTATCCGTTTTATGTAACTATGAATGTGCATTTGCCATCTTTTATTCACCTTTAAAAATGTATATGTATAAATAAAAATTTTAATAAATAATTAGATATGTGGCGAATTAGGTAACCTAAATAATATAATGCTTTGTTCACGCTTGGGATCTTAAGCGCGTGATTAACGAACGTGATTAAGCTCTAACTACATAAAAATGGAGATGATTAACCATACATTGAAGTGATTTGTTAATCACTTCAAATTGACATGACTACAGCTAAATTATCTCATTAATTAGTCTGCTTTCACACGTTTCATCTTTAGATGCTCAACTCTTATGGTTTTAGGTGAGGGAAGAAAGAAGAAAGGGGGTTAGTACGGAGATGCCTGTACTCGGTCAGTACGCTTTGTGTTTTTATTCGTTCGTATTTGCACAACGATGGCTGCATGTAATTTTTTTTTTTTCTTTTTCTCTTTGATTTGCTGTTATTAAAATTATTGTTGTTTTGAACCGAAAAAAGTTGAAACCGGTTGCTGCGTGTGATTATATTGGCATCTTTAAAAGGGAATTGAAAAGAAGTTGATCATCAAAAGATGAAACGTGTAAATTCAGACTTACATAGAATACTCTGAACATACCTCAAACTGATGTAGCATCGGTCACAATGAACGTACCTCTCAAGTGTGCAACCGACCACGATTTCTTCTTAATGTTTTTTTTTTTCGTCTTTAAATAATACATTTATTTTCACAATTTCATTATAAATATATGCTTAAATTAATCTTCTGATGACTTCATTCAAGTATTTTTTATCAATTTTGAATACTTTAAAGAAATATAAATTGGTTTGTTGTGTTTTTCTTTCCTAATCAACTGTCACCTTAATCATCTCAAAGGTAATGGGAACGGCTTAGATTAGCTAAATCAATATTTTGCTTAAACGCGTTTGATAACCTAAGTGTGAACATAGTATAAGACTTCTGCTATGAAAATTTCACAGCTTTAAAGTTTTCAATTATAAGCCAACATGGTTTTTAAAACAAATTATCCCCTTTAACCCCTAGTGTAGACAACAAATTATGTTAAGAATGATAATGATGAGCTTTCAAGACAGATCTAACATCTAATATGAAGAGTCTTTATCTACAGTAACATCATGCTAGTCTTAGTTTTAAGCATTTCGTGTCAGTTGTAGACTGGGTGTTAGTTAAGCCTGTCATTGTATCTGGCGGGAATTAAGACTTCAATCGCCAGACTAATAGACAACTTCTTTGCCAACTTGTAAACCGGGCACTCACAAAATGCATAACAAAACAACTAGTATGCATATTAGTTGAACAACCCGGTAGTTATATGAAATTATTTAAATAAATCTATTGTAGATTAAATCCTCGCGGGGGTTAAGGGATCATCTTGAGGGTGCAGCCAATTCTTGGGATTCTACAAACATCCAAAATTGAAAGATCTCAAGAAACCTTCACGCCGTCTTGCCATCGCAGCTTACCAGAGGCTCCGTGGCACGGCGCAGACCGGACGTTCTATGAATATGCACGATTTATAAACTCGGGTATTCATTTAATCGGGCTTTTGCTTTAATTAGTTAATCGCTCGACTTATTAACCGAGGTTTTGGTTTAATCGGTTAATTTGGTTTTTGATCGGTTAACCGATCAATAAAGTTTTTTTTAATAAATAAGGTAATTTCAATAATTAAAAATGCATAAATTATTTATTATTTGGAGTTTAATATGAAAAAAAAAACAAAAATAACAATTCTTGATCTAAAACGAGCAAACAAAAAAAATAATTCATAGATATGTGATATGTATTTTTAAAGTAATACATCATCAGGGGTGTTCTGGAAATCGATAACGCAAAACGCAAGAATTATAAACGTCGTTTTTTAATAAGATTTCTGTAGTAAAATAATTTTATTGACAAATATTTCCCTATTAAACAGAATTTTATAACTAAATTAAAAAATTAGATTATTATTATTTATTAGTTATTTCAATAGTTTAAAGAGATCTGATAAAATAAATTTTGAAAAAAAATTTTTGTTTAAATGTTTAGGATTAAAGCGATAATCTTCTTTAGTTTTGACAACACTTGACTTGGAAAATTTTTTTTCTCTTATCGTGGGTGCTGGAGGAATCAGAAGCAGCCATATTACAGAATATCTAATTTCTCAGTCCTTTTCCTGGATTTCTCTTAAAATATAAAATCTTCCATTATGCCATTAGAGTCCTGATTTAATTTTTAAAAATTTTGAACACTTCTAATTGTTTCGGTTAATTCTGTTAAGAATGTATTGCTAGAATGAAATATACAGCAAAATTCCCCGGGAGTTTTTTACCTTTTCCCATTTTAACAATTGAATTATCATAGGAAAAATGGGAGAAGGGAGAAAACTCCCGGGGAATTTTTATTCACAATTGGGCTGATATTGTATAACAAAATATTTTCTAAACATGTATATGAGACGAAACAATTTATTAAAACACAAAAGATTTGTTATAATGTTAGAAAAAATTAAAAATTATGTTACATCGGTTAATCGGTTAATCGACTGAAATTAACAGTTTTAATCGTTAATCGAAAATAGACAATTTTAAATTAACCGATCAGTTAATCGGATAGTATTAATTGGTAAACCGATTAACGGTTAACCGAATGAATACCCTAGTATAAACTCAGCTTTAATCAAATAATTTGCTCAGTAAATTTCTGTGGCCTTTTGACAAAACACCATAAGTAGAGATAAGATAGCAAAAAAGTTTAAGCAAAAACTCGGTGAAAACCTCATTTTTATTAAATAATAAAAAAAACCAAAATTAAAGAAAAATTTCGTTATTAATACAAAATTTTAAAAACGTAAAGAAAAATTGAATGAAAATTCGTTTGATTAACAAAATTTTTTTCAACTTTTTAAATTTCGCTTAAAATGTTTTGTCAAAATGCCACAGATTTGAGTTTAAAAAAATACTCCTAATATTTCATGATTTTTGTAGAAATGAAAAAAAAATGGGGAGATTCACAAGTTAGCCATAAAGTTGTAAAGTCATATGTCTTATAATACCCTGCGGGTAATTTGTGTCAATTGGTCCAACCGACTAGTCCTGGGATTTGTGAAAATAGAACAAGTTCAAATAGAAATGACTCATGACCAGTGAAAGAAGAACCAATCCCTTAACTGATTTATGAAGAACAAAAAAGTAGAAAAAGTAATGAATTTCAGTACAGTCTTCACAGGTGCTGTGACTCATTTTTTTGGTACTTCTAAAATTTGGTTCTTGAATTTAATTCTAGGACTTGTTTTATTGAAATAAAACTACATTGTATTGAAATAGTACTGCATTTTAGAAACTGACACTAAGTATGTTCATGGAGAATATACCTGTGACTGGTCAAATGGTGTCAATTGACCCCCTCCAATGACAACCCCATGTAAAAGTGATAGGTCTTATCCATAGAAAGTGTTTAAACTAGGTCTAAACCGGTATCTACCATCAAAGACCTATCACGGGCTTACTTCGGTGTCAGTTCGCTTCCCTCTAGGGTAATTACAAGAAATATATATGATTGCTGTGGGCAACCGATTATAATTTAGATTTCTCCTGTACAGTTATGACGAATCAACGAACACAAAGTTTTTAAAGTTTTATTTTGTTCGAAACACAACAGAATTTTTTTTAAATAATTGTAAAATATTATTTAGGACATTATGACGATATGACTGAATAGCACTCCTTGTGAATCCCTCAAAAATAAATACAATTATTAAGTGGACACCCTTCAGTTTATTACAAATACGTTCCGGTTAAAAATTTTGTCAGTCAATTTTACCAAAATTCCCAATCAGTTTTTCAATAAACTGTTGTCAATGGTTGATGTCTGCTCTGCAATGTTGTCTTTTAGCTATTGAACTGGGACTATTGCTGTACAATTTCGATCTCATAAAAACCCCAAAATAATTGTCTAAAGGTGTCCAATCGTACGATCTGGGTGGCCAGTTTACTCCTCCTCTACAAAAAATAAAGCGATTTTCGAACTTTTCTTTCAAAAGATCCATTGTGTATATTGCTGTGTGGCAATGTTAAAACCACATATTCTCTATGGCTCAATCATAAATTTTCCACCACAAAAAGCTTCGGATAAGTACCCTGACCGACGATACCACAATTTTGGACACGATTATATTCTAAATTTTAATAAATGCCAACGTTAAATAAAATCAGAAAGGAAAAAATTATTCATTTAACAAGTCATAATGTATCCTTTGCGCTACCCTGTATCAACGTGTATCGGGAATAATATTGTTGGGTTTACCCAGCTTTACTCTTTTACATATTTTAAATCTTAAGGCACCAGCTCTGAACACAGTTGATCCATTTTAAGCAGACGTTGGCTGCAATATGCAATCAAACAGGATATTTTACTATTCCCTTGTGACAATGTTTGGCCACAAGAGTAGTTACAAGCTATTTAGAAAACAGTGGCTAAGAAGTTTGGCCTCACGCGCTTTATAGTTCTGAACTTGGCGCTTCTTGCTTTCATTTGTTTTGCCACTTGCAAAGTGGTTTCATTGGAATACGCTTTACCTTACAACGTTTTATAACAAATTTGATTGGTTCGTTCTTGGCTTTGAAAAATTAGTAGTGCTTTTGGTGCTAATCAGTTGAACCTGGATTATCCGCAATTCGATTAACCGGCAACCATTAATTATCCGGGAAAGAAAATAATATTTTTTGCATCGATTAAAATTTGTATGCATCGATAAACTGTAATTAGCTTTATTATTCGGGATTATAAGGACCATTTTATTTTATTTTTTTTTTTTTTAATCAAACACAATGTGCATAAAATGAAAAAGGGGTATTCCCTTGTTTGCATACCATGATTCGAAAGCATTTGTACAGATCTATAAATTTAATAAGTGTTGATTGTTGTGTTTATTTTCACAATGGTATCCGTATCAGCGGTAAAAAGACCTAAAGGCTTTTAAACAATTGAAAATAAAGTTGTCACTCAATTGACCGGGAACATTTATTATCCAGAATGTCCAGTCCTGGCCATAACGAATAATCGAGTTTCAAATATACTTTGAATAAATTTATATTGTACCAATATTTCACAAAAACAAGTGTGTCTAAAAATTACACACCCATTAGAAGTGGTGAATTTTTTTGTTTCTAGATATTAAAAGAATAACGAACGATTTATAGAACAACGAAATTAAATTTATTCATAAGATATTTCCAGAAACCCTCTTTCACCAGCATTATTGTTATTTTTTATTCAAATAATAATTTTTTTTTTTTCTTATGTGATGGATGGTATTTTCTAAAAAATTTTATTTTATGCGTTTAAAAGCGTTGAACATTTCTGTTTATTGAAGGTGTACTAAAATGTTGTAGACATAAAGCGGTGCTTTAGATTGTAGCGTAAAGAAATTTTTTTGAGTTTAATTGGGCGAAACTCTTAAAATGTATGTAAGTAACGATGTCACCAGCATACAAAAGGAATGCAACCATGAATGAATTTTAGAGTTAAATAACACAGATTTTCTTAAGTCAGGGGTGGGCATTTACTAAATCCTTTAAATCGTTTATGAGCTACAACTTTAAAAATATTTTCTGCCACACTTTTGCACAAACGATTGTGCATTTGTCTTGCCCATCACTGCTTCTAAACAAATAAAAATATCAAAGCTGTTATTTAAATAAATTGTAGTTTTTTTAAGATTTAAAAGTTCTTGATTAAATTACAGCTTAATTTTTCTTAAATCTAAAATTTAAAAAAAAGAGGCAAATTGATTTTGCTGCAAACGTCAGCAACAGTTTAAAGTCACTATGTCACATCTTAATCTAAATTTTGAATTTATAAAATTTACTTGTAACACCATTTATGATTAAATTTTTATTAAAATTTTGGATTATTAATAAATTGTTGCTTAAGCTGTATTGGACATAATCTGTCTTGTTTGATTAAAAATTAATTGGAGTTTTTAGAATATGTGATTTTGTAGTTGCATTTCATAATACCGTATGAAGGGGGATGTAGGCCAAGCAAAATTGTGAATAAACAAGTAGAAGTTCTTTGCCGGCTTTGATTCCCTCCACTGAGTGAAATAGTATTTCAAAATAATACCAATACCCAAAACTAAAACAGAATATAGGCCAATTGCCATTTTACCCTTTATGTCGAAAATATTTGAGAGGATAATTCACAATCAGATATCGCTTTACGTTAATGATCATAATCTGCTTAATGATAAACAATCTGGGTTTCGGAAAAAACACAGTTGTATAACTGCACTTGTAGATGTTGCGGAAGATATAAGAAGTGGTATAGATGAACGAAAAACAAATATCTTAGTACTTTTGGACCATTCAAAAGCCTTCGATACAGTCGATCATAACGTCCTATGTTACAAACTACAACACATGTTTATGTTTTCTACAGCTGCTACACGTCTGAGATCAACATATCTTACCAACAGGCATCAGTATGTTCAAAGTGGTAACAATAAATTAAAACTTCTACCTGTAGCGAGAGGTGTACCGCAGGGGTCAATTATTGGGCCCCTTCTATTTTCGCTTTATGCTGATGACCTTCCGAGTCAACTTACACACTGCAAAGTCAGAATGTATGCTGACGATGTTCAGATTTACATCAGCTGTGATACATCTGAAATTGAACAATGTGTCTTAACTCTGAATACTGAGTTAAAACATATTTATGAATGGGCTACTGCTTATGGTCTTAGTATAAACCCAAAAAAATCTAAATATCTTGTTATCCAAAAACGAACTACTATAACCGATCATATACCTGATATTTTTCTTAGTAATGAACGTATTGAAAGGGTAAATACAGCAAAAAATCTTGGTATTATTTTTAATAAGAACCTGACAAATGTGATGCCGCAAGTGAAAGAAAATTAAACTCAATCTTTAAATGTATTGTACGATACGTATATGGCGTAGAAAGGTTTAATTCTGTTTCTCCTTTTACGGTAAAACTTTATGGTATTCAGTTTGATGACCTTCTCAAAACAAGAGTACTGATATTAATGCACAAAATCGTGTTTACTCAACAACCACAACATCTGTATAGCCGCCTTACCATATCTAGCTCTAATAGAGGTAAAAGAATTTTATTGTTTAGACACCAAAGTTTAACATCTGATTGGCAATTTTTCCTTAATGCAATCCGTCTTTAAAAAAAGCCTTCTAAATTTTTTTGCGTGTTAAATTTTTTTTTTTGTGTTATGATTTTTAATATTATCATTTTGTTAATTTTCAGTTTAATTTATTATTTAATAATTTTTTTTCTCTTTTAAATTTTTTCTTTTGTTTTAAAATTTTATCATTTACAAATAATAATTTTTATTTTTAATGTTTCGGCTAAAACAATGTTCTATACTGCAATAAGAGGCTTTAAGTCTTGTGTATAGAATTGGAATAAATAAATAAACTAAACTAAATGGGTTCTTTATATGGGTTCTTTCAATTATGAAACACAAATTTTGTAAATTCTCTTAAAAAATATAGCAAAATAAAAATTAATATGAAATAGCTGGTAGCTAGACTAATTTTTTCTTGGCTAAACTGGCTAAAGGCAGAATAACGCGAACGTCTCTGTACCGGTTGAATCAGCTGTTTTTTTTTTTGCTCCCCTGGAAGATGTGCTGCGCCTTTTAAACGCATTTTTTGTCACCCAGTGGTTCAGATACATTATGTGGTTATACCAGTACGGCAGGTGCTCATGTTAGTCTTTTCCCTCATTTGCCTCTATCTGTTCTAGTCGTTTTCTATGCTTCGTTCACAAATACTAATCACCTGATTTGCGATAATTTGTTGCATTTTAATTACTCCGCTAGGTTAACTACTTTCAAATGGATTAAATAAAATTAATAAAACATCAATAAGTGTTTTGAAAACAATTTATTTTTGCAATAAATTTTTAAATCTTTTAAACACATAACACACATGTCTAACTAGAGATGAGATAATATTTACCAACAAGTGACTTTTGTATGCAACACCCACCTCTTTAGAATTGCTTTACAAGCCAGTAATCAAACAAAAATGTCAAACATTTTCTGCAACTACAAACAAATTATAAATTCAAGGGTCTTGTAATCAGTTGATAAATATGTAATTTATTTAAGGAAATATGATGTCAGTAAAATAAGTTTCGGAAGGTTTTTGTCAGAAAAAACTCAAGTGCAACACTAAGCGATTTAATTAGTTTTGAAAAGTTTTGCTTATTTTTTATATATTAAAAAAACATATTTTAAATTCTTCTTATGTGTTTTACCACATAGAGTTCCAAGGTTTTAGAAATCATTTCGTAAAAGACAAGTATTTAAAAATAACTTTAATCTTAACAGACCATAATTTACTTAAACAATTATTACATAATTGATGTTTGAATATCAAATTTTTAAAAAAAATTTAATAAAATAAATAATAAAAAAGTATTTAGTATACTAATAGTTTTTTTAACTTAAGACTTTAAAAATCATTTAAAATTTACTAAAACTAAAAAAGGCATAACATACTTGTTTGCAGTAAAAACGTCATAAGCCACAATTCATAAATTTTCACGATGAACCTTAAAATATGTAAATGCTTTAAATCATCTACATGGATAAATAAATTAGTGTGTTACTCAAAATGTCATATTTTGTCTAATGGCGATTGTCAGACAAATTCGCTGTTTAGAGAATAATTTTATGTTTGGCTTTATGAATTTTAAATTATTTATCATCTTCTTAACGAATTCCAAAGACATAAACTAGATATTTGCTAAAAGACATTTGCAATACTAGCATGAGAAACTAAGAACTTCATTTTAAAGTCATGTACAGTGCCGCCTTTAAGCATATTGAGGCCCACGGGCTCTCTAGAATTCGGGGCCACACTAGAAATTAAAAAATTATCTTTTCTAGCGATGACACTAAAATAATCAAAAAATGTTTAAGGGAATAAAATGAAATCAGAAATAAAGATGTTGATTTTTTCACTATGTCGACATCTTCGAAAATTGATTTTAGATGTTGATCACCGAAAAAGCCTATAAGGCTTGTTTACATTAATGCATATACAGTAGCGGTGAAAACATTTGCAAGTACCATAAAATAAATCGGGCCGATACTAGGTAAGTACGGGTTTCAAAAATCAATAAACTTATTAAAATTAATAAGTCAGCTTTCTAAGATATTAAAAAAAATTAAATTTTTCAATAATTTGCTGCTGACATTCCAAAAATAAAAAGGCACCCGTTTTAAATTGCTCAAATCATTTTCAACTGCCTACTACCATGTTTTGTTTTCTTCTTCTATGGTATTATTTTTCGTTTTTTTTACATACAATTTAATATAAAAACAAGTAGCAGAGAAAATTAATTTAGTTAATTGCTAAATCGACAAAAAAAAAGTGCTAAATTGTTCTGCAGTGAAAAATCAAAGTGATAGTTTAGTAACATTAAGTTTTATGAATACAATAATAAAACATTTACATTTAAACGATTTTGTTATTCGTGCTTAATTCCCAATTTTTATTCTTGATAACAACAAATAAAAGCACGAATAACAAAATCTTTTAAATTAAAATTTTGTATTCCCAAAAATTACTTTTGACAAAATAAACCGGCAAGTGCACGGCCTAAAAAAACTTAACTGGCAACATGCTATTGCAAGTTATTTTTGTTTGAATTTTGTTTTTTCTTAACCTACTTACAACTACAATTAGTGTTGGAAGAATTCCAATCAATTAAGGTGGGGAATGTAAGAAGAGATAAACTCACTGTTTATTGTTGATGTTTTTGTTAAAACTTTGATATTGTTACAAGTAGAACTGTTGCTTGTAATTCTTATACGCTTAACAGCTTTATTTGGTTTAATATCTTTAGTTTTTCTAAAATCTTTGGATGAAGTTTCATAACGATCTGGCCTAAGCAACCAGTGAAATGCGCATAGGAATAGCTTGTCTCATCAACAATAAATTTCAGTGTTTTTATCAAGATTAAAAATTGGGAATTAAGCAGGAATAACAAAATCTTTTAAATTAAAATTTTGTATTCCCAAAAATTACTTTTGACAAAACAAACTGGCAAGTGCACGGCCTAAAAAAAAATATCTGGCAACATGCTATTGCAAGTTATTTTTGTTTGCATTTTGTTTTTTCTTAACGTACTTACAACTACAATTAATGTTGGAAGAATTCCAATCAATTGTAGTGGGGAATGTAAGAAGAGATAAACTCACTGTTTATTGTTGATGTTTTTGTTTAAACTTTGATATTGTTACAAGTAGAGCTGTTGCTTATGATTCTTATACGCTTAACAGTTTTATTTGGTTTAATATCTTTAGTTTTTCTAAAATCTTTGGATGAAGTTTCATAACCCGTGAAATGCGCATAGGAATAGCTTATCCCATCAACAATAAATTTCAGTGTTTTTATCAAGATTAAAAATTGGGAATTAAGCACGAATAACAAAATCTTTTAAATTAAAAATCTGTATTCCCAAAAATTACTTTTGATAAAAAATTTACATTTGAAATTTTTTTTACATATTCATTTTGTTTCATATAAACACTTATTATAATGTTAAATTTAAAATATTTTATGAAGATTTCTTTTCTGAGAAATATGTTGCATTATTGTAACATGTTCTACGTTTTTGTGTTCGTTTGTACAAAAAATACAGCTGTGCGAAAAATTTTCAAGTTGTTTTGTAAATCAGTTGATGAAAAACATGCAAAACATGTTGCATATTTTAACCTTACTTTTATTTAGGGTGTTCATACTGCAATGTTTTTTTTTCTTTGTCATAATTCATACCGCCCATAATTTTGTAAAAAGATTGTTTTAGAACAAAATATAAAAATATTTACATATTAAAATGAAAAAAACAGATTATGTATATTATAATCGTTTTAATTTTTCTAAGCCATTAGTGATGTCAATATTTGTTTCCAGACCGTAATAGCGTGCAGAAACCGCTCAAATAGCCTTAAAAATCGCTCATGAAGACCATTAATGATAAAAGTGTAATAGTTGTAAATAAAATTAGCTAATTTTGTTCGATTGAAGTGGCACAAGTGATTATAGGTAACATTTGAAAGTATTATATGTATATACTGTAACATATTTTTCTCAGAAAATAAATCGCCATTAAATAAAGTTGTTACAACTGTTTAAAATTTCAATTATGTCATTTTCATCTTTCTCATATACCAAGTCATTTTGGTACTTTTCAGATGAACCAATTTTTTTTACAATATCGCCCGATATGTTAAAAGTGTGGCAACAAACGTTGTCTAATTTTGCACCTTCCCTTATGCGTATAACTGAACATAACAGTTCTGATTTCATTCTGGTTCTTAGCAAGTTCTATCCAATGGATCAATCTATGTTTTAAATTTCACTTAAATCGGTTTGAGAGGCATAAATTGCCCCTAAATCCCCTTGTGGTCCTATTTTTGAAAAGATGCATACCTTTTGTGTCCATATGGATATGGTTCTATCTAAGTTTTAAATTTCATTAAAATCGGTTTTATAGTTTCTAACAGGAAGAAATTTCCCCCTATCTTCTATCGTGATCCTACGATTAGGCTCATTTTCAATAGGCTTGGTCCTTGTGCCAATAAGAACCTATGTCCCAAACTTTATCAAATTATCTCCAAAATTGCGACCTGTACTTTGCGCACAAGGTTACATGGACAGCCAGCCAGCCAGCCTGCCAGCCAGCCGGACGGACATCGTTAGTTCGACTCAGAAAGTGATTCTGAGTCGATCGGTATACTTTAAGGTGGGTCTAGGACCAATATTTTAAGGCGTTACACATATCAGCACAAATGCATAATACCCTCTCCACTATTGTGGTGTGGGTATAAAAATGGTAATGAAGGTCGTCACAGGCTGATATATGAATCAAAGGGGATGTTTTATAAAAGTAGAACATAACACCTATCAGGAATAAAAAATTAAATAAAATCATAATTTGACACTTAACAAACAAATTGAAAAAATTGATGAAATAAATTAATTGTTAATTGTTAATATGGTTACTTTTATCAAAATTTTACCATATTATGGTTAATTTTGTATATAATATAGTTAGTTTTGATTATTATTATGGTTAGTATTGACCAAAATATCGGTAATTTTGACAATATTATGGTTGATTTCGGGAAAATTTTTGTTGATTTTAACCATACTTTGGTCATATTTAAACATAATGTGGTAACCCTCAAACATAAACATTGTTAAAATCTAACCATAGTATGTTGCTCTTAGAATATGGTTACCTCCAACCATATTTTTTTTCTACGTGTAGGCTCAATATAAAGTCCTCTTTGATACACCTAAAAGTGTAACCAATAATGTTATTGTAGAATAATTTGTTTTCTCATAGTCGACTAAAAATAATACCACCAAATTTGGTAAAGATCGGTCCATAATTTACTTTATGCCCCATATAAAGCGTACTTTTACAAAAGACTGTAATACGCCTAAAACCGCAAAAAATTTTAATACTTTGAGGTCAGTATATGTAAAGATTGGTTCATAATTTATAGGTCCTATATAGAGCCTACTCATAAAATATTCTAGCTCTCGCTATCAAAGATTCGTCAGAGCCGATTATATCACTTTTACTGATTTAAAATTAAAAAATAAATATAACAATATATTTTGCCTTCTTTAGTTCTTACAGTGTAGGTCTAAAAGCCCCAAGTTCTAACAGTGTAGTAATTCGTTGTATAATATTTGAGCAACAAAGTTTCGTTCACAATGGCAGCAACCTTTTTTACTGATGTTCACAATATAGCTACAATTTTTTTTAGAACTACACACACTTTCATATCAGAAAACATTTGTAAATTTTCCCCAGATCGTATTTATTATTATTTCTTAAAAAAAGTTTGTTAAAATTTTCATTCAAAGCTAAATCAAATTATTATTAACGTCATTTAAAATTTCATCGAAATTGTTGCTGAAGTAGAACTAGACTCAACTTTTTAAAAAAACTTTAGTAAAGCTTCGTACAGACGATGGTCAGATCTTACAATGTTGTCATTTTTCTGACAATGGTACCATTGTCAGATGCATTAATTTAACACATCTGCCAAATGAAAATAGCGTACAATGTTCACACAGTTGCAAGATATTTTTAGTCAATTTTAATGACAACATTGTAAGATCTGACCACCGTCTGTACGAAGCTTAAGAAAGGAAAATATATGAAATGCTTTGGGAAAAAATACGATAAAAGGAAAAACGAAATTGTTGCTCCCATTGTGAACAAAACTTGAAAATTTCACGCCCATAATTTTTGTATCAAATGGTTCATTGTGTTTAACAACAATTATTCTTTTTTTATTAACTTTGCACTCTCTTACCGTTTAAGAATATTTTTAGAAAAATCCATAAATAATTATTTTTAATTTTTAACACACTAAATACGTTGTTTTGTCTCGAAACCATTTAAATTAAAATCACAGAACGATCTTTTTCACACTTTAGACCAGCGGTGGGCGCTGGTTTGCCTGGATTACGAAGTTTTTCGGGTTTTTACATTTACTCTTCGTGTTTTTTTGTACCAGAGCTGCTACAAATACAAAAATTTCCCTACTAAGATATTCCTTAAAATCCCCAAAACATACCATACACTTGTTTTATTATACTACTTTTAAAATTAATAAAAGTAGATTTTAAATAAAGAAAATGAATAAAAAACTATTTTCTAGCAGTCAAAACAAAAAGAAATAACAATATTAACATTGAAATCAGAATGTGAAAAAATTTACCGTATAACACATACACGTGTTTGTGTGATGTTGTTTTTGCTCATTTACTACTGCCCACAAACTGAAAATCTTGAATTCATTGTTTCAAGGCTTAAAAGTAACAAAGGCAACCCGAAAAACAAATACAACAGAAAGAAAAAAAATAAAATTGTATTCAGTTGCTTAATAAATATCAACGAAGCAGGAGTGTTGCGCATGTTGTTATTTTGGCAAATTTTGCAATTTCGTAGTGGTACACTGACTATATATTTATTGTGTTGTGATCAAGCTGTGCTCATGTGTTTTTTTTTTCAGCTTGTTTTAAAAACTTTACAGCAATCATGTAGGATGATGAATTATATAATAATCAAGTTTTCTTACTGAATTCCTTTTTTTTTGGCATATTTACATACCTATAGTACACATTTTGAAGTTTTTGCTCACGGCATTTTCGATTTCAGGTGACCATATGTAAATATATATATATAATATATTTTTTTTTAATTATATAAAAACAATATTTTTAATGAACTCCTTTTTTTTGTATTGCATATTTACATACAATTTGAAAATATTTTCAAAAATTTCTCTAAGTGTAAATCAACTAATTTACTCTCTTTTATTCAATGTTCTCTATCTGCCCTTCGCTGCTTTAGACTTAAAAACTAGTTTATGTGTTCCATTAAAAATACTACTAATAGATATTATAATAAATATAGAAATAATAAATTAAAAAAATATGCTAAATGTTGTTATTATTATTTCATTTTGGAATAATTCTTTCAAATTTCAAGGTCTTTAAGTAAAATATAAAATATATAAAATAAAGTAAACATAATTTTTTCAACGCTTCATAAAAAGTTAAAACCGACGGGATGGTCACAAACATTAATTTTTTTTTTTATTTAAAGAATTTTTTTTGTTACTTTCTATGATTGATGTTAAAGACTTCTTATTTGATAAATTTTATTGAAGGCACACTTGTCCAAAAATAGCTTCAATGATGCCAACTTAGCCTTTTTCGGGTTAGATGTAGCCCTTTTTCAATAACTTGAAACGCGTTCAGAGATGACCTATTGACGATGTTTGCCGGATTTGCAATTAAAAGAACTCAAACGCGTTTATTAAAGGAAAAACGTAACAATTGGTGTCAGAAGTGAAATTGCAATAAAAAAAAAAATAAACAAATAAAAAAAAAAAACTATACAAACAACAATGAAATTCGATGAGCTAAAAGTTGAGCAGCTGAAGAAAGAGTTGGGCAAGTTGGATCTGCCTACTGCAGGAAATAAAGCTGAGCTGCAGAAAAGATTAATCGATGAATTTAAGCGACGCAATTTTGACATCGCAGCTTATGAATTTGACGAAAAAGAAGAAATAGAAGTTGCAACCCGTGCAGTAACAAGCAACATGGATCTAAGCACAATGTTTGCTGCTATGATGCAGAAAATGGAAATGATGTCGGTAGACACTTCTATAAAAATGGAAGAAAATTATAGAAAAATGGAGGAAAATATGGAGAAAATGGTGAAAGAAAATTCAGCAGAAACTTCTAGAAAAATGGAAGAAAATTCAAAAGCTATCGTAGCCGAAATCCAAGAAAATTCTAGAGTGACAAACGAAAAACTTCAGGCTACTAATGAAAAACTTGAGAAGCTTCAAGAGATTTCTACTGTTATAAACGAAAGAGTAGACGATATGGAAATAGAATTGTCTGATGTAAAAACACAAGTCACTGATGTAAAAACTCAAGTTACGGATGTAAAAACACAAGTCACGGTTTTTGATGGAAAACTACATCATCTGGAAGAAAGAGTAAATACTCTTCAGTACCAAGAGGGAGCGGTGCGAGTTTTTCCAGAAGTCTCGAATAGAATAAAAGCTCCAAGTATTGACGGCAGTTCACCATTAAATGTGTTTAAGTTCCAGTTTGACACAGTTGCCAACAAAAATGCTTGGAACAATGAAGAAAAAGCCATAGAGCTGATTCTGGCTTTAAAAGGAACTGCAGCTGAAATTTTAGAAAGTGTACCAGTAAGTTGCAGAAACAATTATGATGACATTATGGCAGCACTGCAACGCAAGTATGGTGGTGAACACAGAAAAGAAATATTCAGAATGGAATTAAGGGGTAGAGTACAAAAGGCAAACGAGACGCTATAGGATTTCGCACTAGAGATTGAACGTTTGGTGCAGCTTACTTATCCAGGTGAAAGTCATCCATTGCTAGATCATTTTAAGACCGAAGCATTTGTAAATGGTATACGAGATGCTGATGTAAAACTCGCGGTATGTGCATCACAGAAATCATCGTTTGCGGAGACTTGATTTTGCCGCTGAAGAAGAAAGAGATATTGTAAAGGACATAAAGGAGGCAGTGATGCAAGCTTTGAGCGAGAAGCAAGGTAAAAATAAAGCAAAATGCTTTAATTGCGGTAAGATTGGCCATATTCAGCGAAACTGCAAAGCACCCAGACAACGATCAAGATCTGCTCCGCCGCAAAGGGAGCCACCGCTAAAGCTGAGAAGAGCAAGCAGTGCAGAAGAAACTGAAAGTCACACGATCAATTTAGTAGTGAAAACAAGTAACAGAAATATTACGACTTGTGGTTACATAAATGGTGAAATCCGCATTTTGACTATCGACACTGGTGCAGGACATTCCATTATAAGAACTGATTTGATAAAGAGAGCTGTCGAGCCACTAAGCGGTGTAAACTTGCGAACAGCTACGGAAGAGCCTGTCATTGTCTATGGCAAAGCAAGAGTGGAAATAAGAATGGCCGATATGATCGTTTTTGATGAATTTATTGTGGCTGAAATTATGGACGAGGTCATAATTGGAGCAGATTTTATGATTCGTCAAGGCATTAGTCTAGATATGGGACGACAAATTATGAATTGGCGTGGTCCAGAAATACCCCTAAACGTTGGGAATGGAAGTGAAGATCTCGTAAGACAGCTAGTCACTGGTGATCATAGCAAATTGTCATCCCAAAGAGACGATGGAAAACGTGGGAAGGCGAGCACAAATTCAAGACGGCCCAGTAAACATAAAAGCAAGCACTGTATGGAGTCTGAAAACAGGAAACGCATCAATGGGATTCGCATATTACATGTGGAACCCAGCAAAGACTGGTCATCGGCACAGAAAAGTGACCCCATATTAGCGAAAATCATGAAGGCCAAGAAAGACGGTGAAAGACCGTCTCATGAAGAAGTTAGATTGGAGGGTCCACTGATGAAAGCGTATTGGGCGCAGTGGAGTAGTCTGCGGATGGTTAATGATTTCCTATACCGTACATGGGAAAGTACTGATGGCAAAACGGTTAAAAACCTTATTGTAGTACCGTCTTCTAAAGTATGCGAAGTTGTGAAGAAATTCCACGACGGTACTGGTGGTGGACATCTTAGCGTAACAAAAACCATAAAGACGTTAAAAGCAAGCTACTATTGGGTCGGTTGCAAGCAAGCCGTGATTGAGTGCATAATTAAATGCCCACAGTGCGTTGAAGACAGCGGTCTAATTGGAGGAAATAGAACACCGCTCCAGCATTACGACTTTGGTGAACTATCCGTATCAGCGAATAATAAGGACTCCACCCAAGAGCAGAAAAGCGAGTTAAGACGAAGGCGTGTTAATTTATCAAATGACAAGATGAAATCCAGATACGATCGAACGGCAAATTTGGAAGGCTTCAAAGAAGGCCAGTTGGTTTTACTTTTTAATCCGCAACGGAAGAAAGGACTATCTCCAAAGCCGCAGACTCATTGGGATGGCCCGTATAAAGTAATAAAGAAATTGAATGACGTGGTGTATCGAATCCAGAAATATAAGAGCCCAAGGTCAAAAATGAAAGTGGTACATCTAGAACGACTAGCCCATTATGGAAAAGGAGAATCTGAGCCTATTCGGGACGAACAGGCTAAGTGGAGGGCAGTGTTGCGAAAGTAAAATTATCTAAGCATTATTTATAGTTATAGTTATAGTAGTTACTTAAAATTGTCATGTATAATTGTGAACACAACTGTTATTTTAAAATAATTATTACATGAATTTCCCAGTCATTTCTAGAAATGGTTTTAGAACATAATAAGTAGTTATTACAGGAAGGTTCAGGAAATTTCGAGAGATAGTTATGAAATATAAAAAGGGGTGACTCATGAATAATTAGTTTAGTTTGTTCAAAGACTTTAAGCAGTTCTGTGCGTAACTAACAATATTGGATAAAAATTGGGACAAAATAATTAATTTCAATAAAGTTTGTAAAGTTGACTAAGTGTGTGTATTTATTTGGATTTGCAATTAAAAGAACTCAAAAGCATTTATTAAAGGAAAAACGTAACAATACTTTCTTGGCTGGCACAAGTTTTCATGTTTTATCAGTTCATAATACAAAATACGCCTTTTTAGCGCATCGGTATTTGTCTTTGGCATTTTTTCTTTATCTATATCAGTTTTGGGTCCAAATTGTTATATTTTTTATTTTTCAGGCAATTTCGGTTCATTGTTATAAAAATGCAATTTGTCAATAAAAATTTGAAAATGCCTTAGTTTTACTTGTAACAATATCAAACTTTAACAAAAACAACAACAATAAACAGTGAGTTTATCTTTTCTTACAGTCCCGACTACAATTGGTTGGGGAAAATCATATTCTGCAACTTTATATGAATATAATAAAGGTGTTTAATCTACATTAAACAATTAAAATAGCAAAATTTGTTAAGGTTTAAGACGTACTACAGTATTTTTCGACAGTGGGCAGTGGGCTATGGAACCTATGGTAAATTATGGACCGATCTGCATGAAAGTTCGCCGTGTAATTTCTAGTAACATTAAACTGTAACCGACCAAACTTTATTATAACATCATCATTCGTTACGGTTTTATCCGTACTAAAGGTTTTACGAGAGTAGGGTTTATATGGGGCCTAGGTTAATTATGGACCGATCTTCACGCACTTTTGTGGTATGATTATGTTATGATCATATAGAATGAATTTGTGCAAAATTGATATCAATATCTGCATTCCGCCACTATTTATGCTGGTTTTTGTAACAAAATTATCAACTTTTATATGGTAGTTGGTCCACATTTTGATTAATAACTGTTTTTCTACTGAACCGATTTTGCTGTATTTCAAATCCCTTTTTGAAAAAGGGGCATGAATAAAAATGAACAGTTAAGCCCGCTTTTCAAATGTCTTTACACTTTTAGTTTCACAAGAGTTGGCATCACTGAATCACTTTGTGATTCAGAGTATCGTTTTTTTATGAAATAAATTCTGGTTTATGTTTTAATTTAATGAATTACTTTATTTAACATTCATTATCATATAATTTTCTTCTTCTTTTTTTAAATAACTTGTACTACAAGTAACTTTGTAATATGTTTAAAGCTACCGGGCAATTTAACATGATTTGTTTTTTTTTTATATCTAAAAAAGAGTCAAATAGTTTTGTGTTGTTTAGGCTCAAATTTACAGTCATTAGTTAATTACACTGTGCTAGTTGAAAAAATAGACAAGCTGGGCACTTGGGGTCTTAACATAATCCGGGTATGCTGAATCCAATGGTGCTAATCGTTTTTTAGGTTAGCTCTTGTTTCGAGCCTAGCTGCATTTTCCAACTTTTTATAAATTTTTAAAAAACAAAAATTTTGATAAAAAAAATTTTTTTTTCCAAAAAAAAATTATGTTTCTAAAACGACTGCGCATATTAGAAGAAAATTTTACCTTAAAGGAAATTTTATTGCGGAGTTTCGGTTTTTTAAGGTTTTTCAATAAGCTAAATCGTTTTTGAGTTACGCGAATATCTTTTGTGCAACCTCCTCCACTTTCGAAATAACGGTATATCTCGAAAACCAGAGCTATCAAAAAAAAAAAAAAAACAGCTAGCTACTGGATTCAGCGTACTCGAATTAGGTTAAAACGACAAGTGCCCAGCTTGTCTTAAAAAAAGTGTAAATTTCTAGCACAGTTTAATTAATCAAATCTTATTTTTATTGTTTATTTTATATCGTGCCCGTGTCGGACGAAAATGTATCCCATCACGGTTTCTGTTGTAATATTAAGGTGTTTAGCGTTCTCCTACTAATCGGTTGAGTCCTAAAGTATCTCTTTTCCTTAAGCGAGTATGACCGCCGTTATTTAAAATATTTCTAGCTAGTGGATTTGGGTGCAATTTAAGGCTTTTTTAAATATTTTACTGAGTGTTTTGTGATCATAGTATTAACTAATGGCACAATGAGATCCTTGTGAATATGTGATTTTTTAATATACCAGGGGGTAGCTGTCATTATTCGAAGAAATTTATTTTGATGCCTTTTAATTTTTAAATATTAGAAGCCGAGGCATTATCCCAAAACTGAATACCGTAGCACTAGGTTGGCTTTAACCCCTTAGAACTCACTGTACTCAAATGAGTACAGCTGAATATTTAATAGTTTCCAATCAAAAACGAGGAATTTTTAATCATTGTACCGTTATTTATTTTCACAACAACAATAACAAGCTGCTACAAAAGAATTTGTGTTTCTTTGTAATTTATCTGTGTCGCGAAAGCATTGTGAAGGTATGTTAACTATTTTGATAATATTGAAAAAGTATTGAGTTTTTTTTTTTTTTGGTATATAAAGTTAAGTAAAAAATTAATTTTTTTGGCAGATTTAAACTATGAGTGGAGAACGTTTTATGGCCCAAAAGTTATTCTCTATGAAGGTGTTGATAGCATTTCATGTGATGTGCGCACTGACTGATAAAGAAGGAGATGTTTAGGAACATATGAAGGTTCCAAGCCTACCAAAAGACATTTTAAAATCATTGACAACAAAGTCAGTTACGATAGTGATGACGAACCGTTGGCTTTAAAAAAAACTCGTCAAGACTTCGAAAAGCAAATGAATCCTATTTGGCGCAAATGATTTCCATCACAGAGCTCAACACCTCAGCAGAACTCTGAAGTTTGTGAAAGATTAAGTAGTGTACGAGAAGAAATATTTTATACTGGAGAGTGCTAATTGTAAATTTTATAGGCCTTATTCATAAAATATTTTTTAGGTTAATAACAGATTTATTTAACGAATTTTCTATGAAAATCTGTTTAATAAACCTCTTATAAATCCATAATATTTTTTATGAATATGGGGGTATGTATTTAACTTAATTATTTAAACAAATAGAATCTGGGAATTAAGTTAAATACAGAAGCTAACAATAAGCACTGTCCACTTATAAGACACAAAGAATGCTGACGAAAACCGTAGCGGGCCAGAAAATGAATTACATTCTGCTGGTTTATAATAGTTGTACACATTTTCTGTATAATATACTTCATTGCTAGACAAAGGATAGCTAAAGTAAGCTTCGTAACAGAAATATACAAACAAACATTCTGATAGTGCATGGAAAATATTCCTGGAATATATTGAAGGAATAAGAATATTAAAAGTATGAAAGCTTTATAAATTATGTGCGTTCGTTTACTTTTCCAGTATAATCCAGTAGGTGAGTAATATGAAAATTTTATAAATTTATGTGTTTGCGAACGCATTTCAGTAAAATCCAGTACAAATTTGTACAAATTTTTGGGGTAAACGAACGCAGCTATTGTTATTTGATTTACAATACACATTCGATTAATATGAAAATGTATATAATAAATGTTACTCACCATGAGAAATAAATAAAAATGTTAGTATACAAATTTAAAAGGTTTAGTAGTGGCATTCAGGTGCGAACTTGATCATTTCAAATTCTGTCATAGAAATATCATAATAATGTTAAATAAATGTAGTAGTGTGCGAGTTTTTTCTTTTTCTAATTTATTGTTATGGACGAGAATGAGAGATTTGTTAAATCAGATTTGAAATATCGTCTGGCTCTAAATCGCAAATTGGATATTCGTATTCAGCGAATATTGGCGCAGATATTCGTATTCCATTCGTATTCGCGAATATTAAAAATTGATATTCGTAACATCACTAGCTTCTGGTTTTATTTGTGACACATTTCTCAGAGTATGGCCTATCACCTTCATTTTCTTTTTTTTTCTAATTTCATTTTCGTTAGCCATCTGTCAAAGTTCGCGATTGCGTATAATGGCGGACCAAAATATTCTATTAATTATTAGCAGGCATTTTATTAAAAACGAAGCAAATTTAAAAAAAAAAAAAACTTAATTTGCAATCACTTGTTATATCCGCAAAGGTATTTAACTTTCGATGAGATTTGATTTTAAATGAAAATATTGATTCAAAATTTATTTTTGCTTTAACAAATTTCACAAATATTTTAACGTCATTAGTCATCAGGAAGTAAACATTTTAAGTGTTAAATACAGTAATAATAATAAATGAACTTAAAAACGAAATTGTTTTTAAAAATGATTTATACTTAATCATCTGATCTTCCTTCGCTCAAGTTATTAAACTTTCAAAAGTATGCAAAATTTTAAGATAAAATATAAAATCAGGGTGTTGCCACTAACATTAAGTGTAATTTTTCAAAGCATTTAATAAATTTATAATTGCATTTGTATGTACAATTGTTTTTTTTTTTATTAATTGCTATTAATCGAAAAGATTTTGTTTGTCGTGCTTAATTCCCAATCTTTATTCTTGATAAAAACACTGGAATTTATTTTTGAAGCGTTAAGCTATTTCTATACGCGTTTCACTGGTGGCTTAGGCCAGATCGTCAGGAAACTTCATAAAACACGTTGTATTCCCAAAAAATTACTTTGATTATTTCTATTAAATTTAATAAAAAGTTTAAAAATTCATTATTTATTTTAGAATATTTTCAATAAGAAAAATCTAGAAAATGTATCGTTTAGATAAGACTGGCCATTAATATAAATGCGAACACTATAACTTTGTAAAGATTGTTTTTATAATCCCAATAGAACTTAAAATCTTAAAGAAACACCAAAATTTTAATTTTTATAAAAAGAAATTTTTATTCGAAAGATCAATAAAATAAAAAAAAATGACTTCGGGCGTGAGGGCACCACGGCTGTTCTTGACAAAGCTTTTTCTGGACGTCCAATTTCGGGCCACCTTTTTGGGAATTTCGTATTATGTGTCCCGACTGACACAAACAATATTGGCCTCTAAGGCGTCAATTGTTGCTGGCTTATTAGCATTAACCAGTAAGTTTACGTAGCTTTCCAGGAAAAAATCGAGAGTTTGGGGCCAATAGGCAGGTTTCTCTAAAGCTAAATCACTTTAAAGCAAATTTTGATTTCAATAAGTCAACTGATTACTTCGCCATATGGTACGTAGCGCCATCCTTCTTGAGACCACTCCTTGTCAGATCAGTGTAATCCATATTTTTAAACAAAAAATTATTATCAAAGTTATTTTTGGGAATACAAAATTTATTATTAATAAGATTTCTCTATGATGTGCTAAATTCCCAATTTTTATTTTTGATAAATACACTGAAATTAATTTTTGAGGAAAATCTAGTTTCCATGTGCATTTTACTGGTTGCTGAAGCCAGATCATCAGGAAACCTTTTTCCAAAGCTTTTAGAAAAGCTAAATTTATTATACAAATAAAACTGTAAAGCGAATAAGAATTATAAACACTCAAAACTCTACTTGTAACAATATCAAAGCATAAACAAAACACCAACAATAAACAGTGAGTTAATCTTTTCTTACATTCCCATTTTATTAATTATGGTGCTGCCACGACCTTCATTGATCGTGATGTGAACTTTGGCTTAATTTTTAAACAAATAAGAATGCCAAAAGCATGTAAGCCGTTCCGAACAGTGCAATTTTTTGTATCTAATAAAGTCTGTACGGTCTGCTATGGATTGGTCTCAATCCCTATGCGGCAGTTTTGATTTATTAATAAGCCCGATAAGCCAAGAATGGACTTTATCGTTAAACAAAATTTTGCGATAAAACATCGGTACAGCTCTCAACTACTCTAGAGCCCAATTAGCCAGTTGATAAGGAAAATGTTTTGAGCCTTCTGCTATAATTCTTTATGCAAAATTGTAACAAATATGTACTAAATATGACTCTATTAACTATCATAGATTAAAATTTAAGAAGTACTTTTAGGCGTAACGTAGACTTTGTTATAACATTATTACTGGAACAATCTGCACAGTGATATATACCACATAATTATGCATAACATTATTGAACTTATATTACTTTCAGTTTCAGCAACAAAAAACAATATTTTGCACCCCCTTCAAGAATTTTTGTTTTCTTTCTGTATTGTTCTCATTTTTTACGATGAGAGAGTTTATTCGGTGGTAAAGCTGCTATTGATCAATTAAATATAAATCTTTTACGATTCATTAAAGTGGTATGTATGGGTTTGTAAAAACGTCGTAGTCTTAACGACTAGCAATGGTATAGTTGCAATAGTTTTTAGCGAAACAAATGACTTCAGCGAGAATATCTGATAATGAAATTAAATGAATATTGGATATGTCCAACGATGACTTTTGCTGTCTCAAAGCAAATGCACACCAAATTCATCAGATGAAATGTCGCAATGACAACTCTAAAAGCAGTGATCATGATTTGAAAGACAGCGATAGAGGGCGCATTAACAGTACAATAAGAAAGAACACCTGTCTTATCTATGTAACTTATTACCTATTGCTGTTAGCAAAATTTATTCCCAATTAGCTTCGATAGCTTTTTGATCACTCTTTTGAAAAAAATTTTTATTGTTTTTTTAAAAAATTTTTTAAATTTTTTTTTTTAAATCTAAAACTTTTTTTTAGTTCTTTTTTTTTTGCTCAACAGAAATGTAAGTCTTGAGTTAGAAATTATTTTTTTTAAACATAAACCACTCGCATCCAAAAAAGCGACCAAAACTACCTTAAAGGAAAAAACAGACGACCATGTTCTACAAATCGAAATGAAGTCGAATTAAAATCGAACGAATGGCCAAAATGTCAAACTTTGACCCCCCCTAACTCAGAAACCTTTTTACCGATCTTGTTGAAAATTTGTGTCTAAACTACTATCCAATAGGACTAACCTTGGTGCAACAAACTGGGTCGCTTGGCATGAAATCCCCCATATGTATTATTATTTTTAAAACATTTTGTTAAAATTTACATTTAAAAGTCTTAAGTATCGACATTGTTGCTACCAGAGTATTGGGTATGCAGGGTTTAATTTATAAAATAACTTCTTACCAAAACTACAAATTATTCTTAACTTAAGTTAATTTGTAAGCAATATTTAAAATATACAAGTTTCAACTTTCGTCAATATGTACATTCTTTACATTTTGTGGTCAAAAAACATCTAATTTGTTTGAAATTTATAATAAAAAAGCTGCTGTCATTAATATTTAATTTAATAATTTTTAATTTAAAACACCTCACGTGGCTTTTTAAACTGGTTTAAATAAAAAAAAAATCTCAGTTTATTTGATTCAAAACGTCTTTTTGAACAACAGCAGAAATTCTTAAACTCTTTTAATTATTCCAGCTTAAGCCTAAAAACATTTTTTTTCATAAATTCTACTCTAAACAATGACTAGTAAAAATATTTAGCAAAAAAATTGTCATTTTATTGCTGCTTCTCAATATTAATTATTTCTTCAATTTTATTGATTCCAGTGGCCATTTATCAGATCATAAATTGACAGTTTGAAATGAATAAAACGATAATGCAGCAGAAATGTAATAAAGTAGCCAAAAGAAGCAGAAAAAGCAAAATAAAGAAGAGAAGACATATTTTATAAGAATTCAAAACATTTTCTGTGAATAGAATAATAAATTTAACACTGAAATTGCCGAAAATGGTTCGATCATTATCGATCCATATAAAGTAATTTGGCAAAAAAAAAGTGTTTCGCTGACGTAAAAGAATTGATTGGAGAATATTTTATTAAAATGTGTTTTTAACAAAATAAACTTCTTGTTGATAAAACTTATCTTTTTATGCCCTTCACCGAAGATAAATGGGTATATATAAGTTTGTCAATCCGTTTGTTATTTCTACAATATTGAGTTTTAGACCCTATAAAGCATTCTGGATCTTTATGAGTAGCGATATTGATTTAACGATATCCGTTTGTCTGTTGAAATCGATTTTCCATTACAATTTTTGGTTTACTTTTAACAATTTCAAGTTTTATACCGCCGTACTCGACAATGAATAGCTTGACATTATGGCGTTTGCTAACAAGTAGTCGATCGAATGGAATTTTCTCGATATGTCATTCGATCATTTTCTCGAAATGTCATTCGATATGATCGAAGCTGCCGTTATCATACTTATATATGTGTTTATATAAGAAAAAAAAATTGTGTTTTGCATTATTTTGATTAATAATAATCCCATGTTTTTCAATGAATCTATGTAACTCTATGAATGCCGGGCAAAATTTGGTCTCCAGTTCTTTTTTTTAACATTAATAAACGTTCTTTATATTAAACATAAGTATATGTCCACCAAATAGTATTTTCCTACAACGTGCTTGAAACTTCCACCAGACAAAAGTACGCCCTGAGAAAAACCATTTTAAATCAAAAAAAATCATATTCCATATGCTCTTTGAGCATGATCATTTGATGGAAACAATAGAGAAAAAATACGGAAACAATATAAAAATAAAATCCCTCTTCATGGAGTTACTATTGAATTATTAAAGAACAATATTGTTACAATGAGCAGTATTGAAACAATGTGGAAATGTTATTGAAATTATATATTTTCATTTTAGAAATATAGTTAACACCATATTGAATTAAGAATGAAACAATTTAAAAATAAGGTTATTTAGCTTTGATTTAATATTGAAGCGTTTTGAAATTTAAAATGCACACTATTGGTACCAGGTTAAAAACAGTTTTCAAAAATAAAAAAAAAAAAAACATTATTTAGCGTTTGGCTCACACATCCAGGAACGTTTTTTTTTCGAATGTGTATTTTGTTTTTGTAGAAAATGTTTTGTTTTTTTACCAGCCAAAAGTACGCTATGAATATTATCTAGATATTGACATGCATATGATATTTTTTGTCGTAAAGGGATTTTGAGGCCGGTCCCTAAATTGTTTATTAATGTTTACATTTAAAAGGGAGTTAAAGCTTTTTATAGTTGGGAGCCTTGGGCAAATGTGAACTGATTCGAAAATAATTTGAGTTGCAGTAATATATTTTTGACGCGAATTTAATCTTAATACCAACATAATAAGATAGTTTACGGACACAAAGAGTCTTATTTGGAAAGAAGCTTTTATGGGAAACATGTAAAGTTATAGAGCGATTCTCGCCATTTATATAGACTTCGTTCTTAGTATAATTAAAATGTGCTTACCAAATTTGAACAAATTATCATCTACAAGATTGCAACTTGTACTATGCGCATAAAATTAACATGGACAGGCAACCAACCAGCCAGACGATTATCGTTATCGTTAGGTCACTTCAAAAAGTGATTCTTAATCGACCGGTATACTAAAGGATTGGTCCAGATTTCTATGTATTACACACACCGCCAAGAAAATCTAAATAATTGATTTTTGCTTATAACTTCATAAAATTGTATAGTTTAAAATAACATTTATCTTTAATAACAACCTGTCGTTGTCTTACAATTTTTGAGTAAAAATTAAATGTACATAGAAGGCGAAATTGAAGCAACGCGTTAAGTAAACAGATTGATATTTAAAACAGAAAAGCCAAGGCTTCTAAAAAAATTTATCAAAATAACCCTCAAAAATACAAAATATGCGCTAAAAACGTAAATTTTTTTTTTTTTTTTTTTTCATTATTTATTTATTGAATCTTCATATATTAAATATGAACTAACAATAATTAATCAAATCTTAACCTAATACGTTATTTTATGTCCTGCCAGTGCCAGACAAAAATTTTCTTCATCACGGGTTCTGTTCACTTATATAGGTGTTTATCGCTCATCTAATTGGATAAGTGCTGCAGTGTTTCTTCTTCTAAGGCGAGTGTGGCCGCCATGATTTAAAATATTTCGTGCTAGTGGGTTCGGATGCAATTCGAGCCTTTTTAAGTACTTTACTGCATTTTTCGTAATCATTGTTTTAACTAATGGAACATTGAGATCCTTGTGAATATGAAAAACTTAAAAAATGCTGCAAAAAAGCTCTTTTAACTAAATTATGTAAAAAAATGCTGCAAACTGTAAAATATGCAAAAATATGCACTTACAAATCGGTGCCAAAATTCATAAAAAGGTCTAAAACGGATAAATATGTTGTTTCTGCCTTCATGGGTCGCACAAGGAAAAATATGCAATTGCATATTTTTGGTTTCCCTGCTAATAACAACCAAAAAAAAATGGTGAACTCAAATAACGTATATAGAAAAATTCTTTCTGTCTGCCTTTTTGAACTGAAATTTTATTAATAACTGTTATTTTCGATCCCTGATATTTAGTGTTTATTCTCGAACACTGGTTATAAATATTTTGAATTGATGCATTTATTTATATAGACTTTTAAGCCATTAAAATATGATACTTCGACTAGAAGGTAAATACTATTAAGACTGCTGTCTTGCAGCCATCATCTTATTTTAGAATTAAATGAAAATGCGTCATCTTCAATTTAAAACTAAATGTTTATTAAAACAAAATAGCAATTATTTAACTTCAAATTTGAAAGGTAGATTTTAAGGACAACACCTACCTTTTCCTTTTTCCATGCCAAGAGCTTGCTGTTAAACTCTGTGCGTATTCCTATAAGGGCCATTATTACACCCTAATGATAAAGTTGCTTATAGAACAATAGCTATCTTGAACGATAAAGTGACCAATAAGTTTTTTCCATTATTACAACTGTCCGATAAAATAAAAAAATGTAATTTATATACTGTGGCAACATTGCAGTATATACCGACTACTTTTGGTTGTTTAAAATACGTAGCGGCAACGACTTAGTTTTTTTTAATTTTTTAATTGAAAACAAAAGTTTAAAAAAAATGTTTTAAACCCGCAATTTTTGTGTTAATTAATGTATTTTCTGTTTTATCTTTTAATTATATAATAAAAATTAAATAATTTAATTTGACATAAAACTGTCAATGAAGTTACCATATCTTCAGCAGAAAATATGGCATCTTCAAGTTCTTAAAGTTCACTTGTAAAGTTACCATGAGGACAAACCTGATGTTAGCTTATCAGTCACTTTTTAGGTTAATGTCGGGGTATCGGGTGTTTTTTTCAGTGGTATAGAACTTCGAATTGAAATAAAACTCAAGAAAATCGTTTTAATGACCATCAATTTGGCTTTATTGGAAGGATAATTTTATGCCATTAATGTTTAAATATGATTTCAGGCATGTGGCCGCCGCGGCTGGCTCGAATAAAGCCAATTCTACAGGTCCAATTTTCAACCACTTTTTCGAGCAATAACGCCACGAATGTTGGCTTCCAATTCCCCTAACGTTTCTGGTTTGTTGGCGTAGACGAGCGACTTCACATATCCCCAAAGAAAATAATACAATGGTGTCAAATCACACGATCTTGGTGGCCAATTGACAGGTCCATTCCGCGAAATTATGCGCTCATCGAATGTTTCCTTCAATAAATCGATTGTGGCGTGCGCTGTGTGGCATGTAGCGCCGTCTTGTTGGAACCACAACTCATCCACATTCATGCCATCCAATTCGGGAACAAAATAGTCGGTTATCATGGCTCTATACCGGTCTCCATTAACGGTAACTGCCTCTCCAGCATTATTTCGGAAGAAGTATGGCCCAATGACTCCACCAGCCCATAGAGCACACCAAACAGTCAGTTTTTGTGGATGTAATGGCGTCTCAAGGGTCTCATGTGGATTCTCTTCACTCCAAATGCGGCAATTTTGCTTGTTGACGTAGCCATTCAACCAAAAATGAGCCTCATCACTGAACAAAATTTTGCGATGAAAATCAGCATCGAGATCAATCTCATTTTCGGCCCATACACCAAGCGTTGTTCTTTTGACAACCTGTTTATGATGAAATGGCAAACCAAACTGAAAATAAATGACATTAGAGTTGCCAGATTTGACCACAAAATGCCAGTTTTATCTCTATTCGAAAAACAAACCTGTAAAAAAAACACCCGATTCTAACCAAAAACTATTTATCTGTCAGATAGCATCCTAAAAATAACTATTTTTAAGTTGTAATAATGGCCCTAAGTGAAATAGCCTCTCTTAAATCTTATCTGTCTAAAAATTGCAGGCTATTAAAAATTACCCTGGCGTCTACATAAAGTAGACCTCAACAAACAAAATATCGCAACCTAATAAGAAAGCAATCAGCTAATATGGTTAACAAATTAATTTAACATGTTGTCATATAGACTTTAAAATGTTTCTTATTTATTCAATATTTTGAAATTAAAATTTCAAATTAATTAAGAAATTAATGAAATAAAAACCTTCAAATAATATGTTTCAACTTTGAAACAATGTTGATATAAGGTATCCTACGAATAGATGGAACTTCATTAATTCAAAGTTTGAAAGTATTGGTTTAATATATTTCAATATAATTTTTCTATACATAATATTGAAAGTTATTGCATTGATATGACGCGATCTTTTTTCAAAGTTGCAGCTTTTCAAAGAGTGTAGCTACTGCCTTAAGTTTAGCTTGCACTGCATTCAAGTACATAAAGTATGTCTAAATTTGAGGTATAATCGGTCAATGGAAATTGCTACAGGGAGATGATCCGAAGTAGGGAATGGTAAATCGATTTCGATTCCAATCGAAAATCGATTTTGTGGTAAAAAAAATCGATTTTTTGCAATCGAATTTACGTATGCGATTTTATACTGAAATCGATTATTGGGCTTTTAAAATCGTTTTTATCAAAATTTTGGCAATTTTTAATTGTAATCTTAATTAAATCGATAAATTATGGGCATGCACAATAAAACTTATTTTTTTTGTGCGTACATACATACGTCTGTAGGTATGCTTATGCAGTTTTCCAAGTTTAAAGTTGTAGTTTTACGTATTTATCTATTAGTACCCTTGGTATACTTCCAACTTCAATATAAGGTCTCTTGTTCTTCAGAAATTAAAGTCATCAATGGACAGTGAACAAAACAGTACTTAACATATCGTATCGAACCAAACACTGAAAGTCAGCCATGGCCTTCCTGTGGAAATATGCTAATATGCAAACAGACCAGTGTGTGAGCGATATTTAAATCTTGTTATAAACAGATTGAAAAAACAAAAAGTGTGTAATTTATCCGATGAAATACGAAATTACAGGAAAGTATCTCTGCATCTTTCTGACATCAATGATATGCAAACGTTTGTTTTCTAAAACTAACTTAATAGTAAGTTAGCAAAAAAACAGTCGCCACCGAGCATACATTCAGGTTTGTCACATATGTATATCAATTCCCATCAAAAGTGATTTCGTTTTATGTAAAGCAAGATACAAAACCACTTCCACTTTCGATCGGAATCAATTTATGTGACAGGCCTGATTGACTACACAAGAATACAATTTGAATATATATGTGCAATATACATGCACTTGTTCTTCTAAAGGACATCTCAAAATTTACACATTTTCACTTTTTACAGGAAAATTGTAAAAAGTAGTCATATCTACCCACTGTAAAAATCTCAGTTCAATTTCTCTAGTAGTTTGCCTAAAAAATGCTGGTGTATGCCCCTTTGTGATATAATGTATAAGATTGCAAATTAGTCTTAAACGATTTTGAAATCGATTTTAATATCGATTTTGAGGTTCGATTAATCGATTTCAAAAACCGTAATAAAAAAAGTCGATCGAAAAATCGAAAATCGATTTTGGAATCCTTTTACCATTCCCTAATCCGAAGATTTTTGTAGCGGAAAATTGATGATTTAGACGTGGAGAATATGTGGTTTCAACAGGATGGTGTCACTTCCCACAAAGCAACGGAAACCGTGGATCCTTTTGAAAGAAAAGTTTAAAAATCGCATAATTTATCGTAGAGGTTTGACACCTTTAGAGTATTTTGTGGGGTTTTGTGAAATCGAAAGTGTACAGCAATACACAGAAAGAAACACACTCGTAATAAATCTAGTTTTTTATGATTACTTTAAGTACGAGTCGTACTCAATAATTCAAGTACGAATAACACTAAAACGTACTCAAAACAATCCTAAATGGGATTACTGCCGAAAATCAATCCCGAAATTTCTTGAAATAAGTCTAATATTCTTAAATCAAGTAAAAAAAAAAGATTAAACTTTTCGTTGTGTTTAACCCTCCGGCTTACGCATGTTTTGATTTTCTTTACATATTGAAAAAAGGTCTGGCCAGACTCATGTGTGCCACGAAGGGTTACAAAGTAAATTTGAACTCTTGCTTCTCATTTAGTTTATACTTTTGGTTAAATATCTTCATGATGTTGGTGTTTTATCATTCTGTAAGGTGTAAAACGGGTAAGTAAATCAATCATAATAATTTTTTCTTTCTAAATCGGGATAAAATCAATTTTATAATACTTGAATCAAGCGCATTTTGAGATTGATTCAATCTTGGTTTTACTTAAATCAATCTAATTTTCGGATAATTTCAAGTACGAAATCGGGATAATTTAGGTATTTTGCAATCGAAAATCCGTATTTGAATCAATCTTTCTGTACTTGATTCAAGAAAATCCGTACTAACCGTAATATTAATGCCGCTTCGGATTGATTTGAGTACGGATGAAATGATTTTTCTTTTGAGTGTAATCTTACAACAATTCAAGAGCTTAAAACAACATTATCGAGCAGATATCACAGTTTATTGAAAAACGTGATTGAGAATGTTGGTACAAGATTGGGAGCATGCCGACCCAGTAGGGTGGTCACTTGACAGAGATAATTTTTAACCGGAACCTATTCGTAATAAACTGAAATAAGAAAATAATTTTTATCTATTAAAACACTTTTTTGTTGTTAACATTAATATGATACCTCAAATTTTGGACACCCTTTACTTTTAAGTACTTTATTTACTTTATTTTATTTTTTTATATTTAAAAAAAATCAGGTATTTTTCATTCCACTACAAAGCAAAATAATCTTTGACATTTTTAAACAAATTTCGATTCGAATGCTATCGAATGCCGAAAGCCGCTTTTCGATACGCCACGATATTTTATTCGATCCCTTATTCGATCACAAATGCGGGAATCGAACTCGCAACCCTCGCTATGTTAGACTACCTCATTACTAATTTTTTAAATAAAAACTTTTTTAAATAAAAAGTAACCTTCTTAAATAAAAAGTAACTTTTTTACGGCCTGTTCAACAATTTCGGACGTCAACTTTCGCATAGAATTTTAAATGGAAAATATTTTTAAAACTGAGTGTTTTCCATATAAATTTTCTATGCGAACCTGAAAATTCGAAATCGTTGAACAGGCACTAAATAAAAAGTGACTTTTTCAAATAAAACTTAACCTTTTTAAATAAAAATGTATTTTCTTTATACTAAATGCGTTTTTAAATTAAAATCCTCTTTGCAAAAAAATTAATTGATTTCAAACACATGAAAAAGTGATTAATTCTATTATTTGAAATGCCGCTTTGCAAATTGTTATTGACATAAATTTAAACAAATTGTATCATATTTCACCCACTTATCGTTTTATTGTTGCACTGTTTAAGAATGTCTTTTTCGTAATTTAAAAAAATTTTATTGCAATTTAATCAGCCCAATTACAAATAAAAATTCCGAGGAAGTTTTTTCCCTTTTCCAATTTTTACAATTGAATTTAAAAAGGAAAAATGGGAGAAAAGAAAAAGACTCCCAGAGAATTTTTATTCATAATTGGGCTGTTATTGTTTGAGTCTAGATTTGCAATTCAAATGCGAGTTTAAATTAAATTTTTAAAAATTAAATGAATTACTAATCTTTTGAATTTCTAAATAATTCTTTAAGGAGTGCAGTTTGCGAGACAAATGAATAATAATACTCGTATATTGCTCTTACTTTGCATTTTAGGAAAACAAATTACTTTGCAATTCTTTCATCTGCGTAAAGTGTGTTTTTTGTTAGTTAAAAAAAAAATAATTTAATGCTAATTGAATATTTATTTGAATTTTAATTTGGGTATTAAAAAAAAAAATAAAATTTTTAAGGTTGTTTTTTATATTTTTATTGTTATTTCTTACTTGTTTAAAATTTGCTTTGTTAAATTTGTATTTTTGTTAATTTTTTTTTTACTTATTAATGTTTCCTTGTCAATTTTATTAAAAAAAAAAAAAAAAAAAAAGAGAAAAAGATCATTGAACTATTTTTAGGTTATTAAAATTACTTTTCCATTATTTATTGTTATTTTTGTTTTTAAAAAATAAATTTATTTATAAGCCTACATTATTTTGGCTTATTTATTATTAATTTCGTTTTTTGTTACTTGAATAAATATTAAAAATCAAAAAAAGTTTTTTTTTAGAATAAATGTTAATAAATTGTTTAAAAATATTAAGCTGCTTTTTAATTTGTTTCTGTAGGTTTTTGCTTGTTTTTTTTTTTTTTTTTTTTTTTTGCTAAAATAAAATTTATTGTACCGTGATGATTTCTTTTTTTTTTTGTTAAATATTTTAAATTCTGTTACGCCATTCCAAGTGTCAGAATGTTTGTTAACAATTTTTTAAATAATAAAGAGATATTTTTATTTTTGTTTTGCTTGAGCCAAAATGTTTATAGCCATCAAACAATAGTTTGGGCTTTAATTAATTAAACATATATTTATTAAATATTTGTTTATTTTCAATGTTTGTAATTATACACAGAGGGGAACTAACTTGTTGGCAATCCTGTTAACGCCTAAGAAATGCACATTAAAGACACGGATTACCAAAGAGGATTTTGAAATAAAAATATAAGAGTGGTTGCGATCGAAACATGTCATGGTAACCTGCCGGCCTGGGTTCGAGCCCCGGCCACGGTCAAGAATGAAAGATTATCAAGAACAATTTTAATTAATTTTCATGTTGTAAAATTCCTTTCTTCATGAAAATAATTTAATGAGAATTAAATTTAATGAACTTAAGCCTAATTAAAAATATTAAAAATTTGGATTAAAAACCATAAATAGTTCAACAAAATAACCACAATACCAATTATTGTTAAAGCTAAGGCACGAGCTCCATGTTTTCATTTGTCCTTCAAGTTGTGCTGAAAAAGGTCAACAGGAAAAGGAAAGACAAAGGGAAAAAACAAAAAATGTACTTTGGACTTCAAGAAGAATTCTTGACAAAAGTACGAAAAAACAGAAGTAAAGAAAAAACATGTAAAATCAATTAAAATAGATAATCATTCAAAAAAGCAAACTTCGATCTACCAAAGGTTAAAATACAATTTGGTTTAAGGATTGATGTTTGACTATTGACGTCAGCAGCCGTCGATGGCTGCGAGTGTAAAACGGCAAATCCATCTGAGGAGATCGAGTGGTTGCGATCGAAACATGTCATGGTAACCTGCCGGCCTGGGTTCGAGCCCCGGCCACGGTCAAGAATGAAAGATTATCAAGAACAATTTTAATTAATTTTCATGTTGTAAAATTCCTTTCTCCATAAAAATAATTTAATGAAAATTAAATTTAATGAACTTAAGCCTAATTAAAAATATTAAAAATTTGGATTAAAAATTATAAGAAACTTTAGATTTGCATCACAAGTTAAGGGCTTATTGTTAAAACATCATATGCCATTAATATGTAAACTATATGTGTAAAATTAATATGTAAAAATATGATTTTGTTTGTTGTGCTCAATTCCAAATTTTTATTCTTGAAGAGTACACTAAAATTTATTGTAGTTACTATGCGCATTTCACTGGTTGCTAAGGCCCGATCATCAGGAAACCTTTTCCTAAAAACTTTAGAAAAACTTACGATATTATTTATGTAAATAAAACTGTAAAGCGAATGAGAATTACAAACACTCAAATTTTTTTTCCAACAATACCCAAAGCTTTAAAAAAGTAACAGCAATAAACAGTATTGAGTTAAATATTGTCTAAATCCGAAACTAATTGGAAAATAGCTTAAATCTTTTGAGGGAAAAATACATTTTTCGATTCGGGTGGCTTATGACGTTTTTACAATAAGAAATTTTTTTTTTCTACATGGTTCTAAGGTTGTTAATTTTATATACTCATATACATACTCAAAAGAAAAATCAATTCATTCGTACTTAAATCAATCGTAAGCTCTTTTAATAGTACGGTGAGTACGAATTTTCTTGAATCAAGTACAGATAGTACAGTCATTTGGTTGACAAAATATAAGTTACCTGGAAAGTTTTCCGGGAGTTTTGAAGATTGGCAATTTTATAGATTTTGACGTGGTCTTTCCGAATTTTGCCACCTCGTATCTTTGCCGCTCGCGCCGCCATATTGGCAAAATGGCGCCTAAAAGCAGTTTTTTGATTATAACTCCTTTCCAACTCATTTTACAGAAAAAACATCTCTTTACAAAATAATTGTAGAGAACATTTTCTACAATTTATGTTTCGGCGTACGAGCGCGGTAAAGTGTAGTTCAACACACGTTTCGGCAGAAATACACATTTCCACACCACCATGAGGTAGAGAAAGCGGCGCGTTTTTTCATCGTGGTATCCCCAGTCACACATCTGGCTCACTATTTCCGCTATTAAGTTCAATATCCGTCGCTTCATTGTTGTTGACGGACTAGGTTTTGTGATTTCATCGTCCTTAGTTCTTATTAAAATATCAAAGATGAAAGTCTCTTCTACATCATCGTCGATGGGATCATCAGTTTCATCGCGGTCCTTTTCGTTCTCGATTGCATCTTTTATTTACTCGCGAATAGTGTCCGTTTCTTCTACTTATCACAAGAACCACCACAGTTCGTGCACACAACGGAGCAATTTAGTCCTGCCTTTCTGCATTCGCAAGCTTGAATTTTTGAATACTTCGATAACCTCGTTTAAATCAGGCTGTTTTTTGAATAATTTAATAAATTTCATTTTTCCTTGTTAAATTAATGCTGATGTATCACAACCACTAAAGGCATGCAAAATTAAAATATGACTTGCGCCTGTTTTATCTCTTATACTATTTATGGAGCATATTTGTCGTGAAATTTTACCTTCTTCCTGGCTTGAGGATGCATATGTTTGGATGCGTTGATAGCGCCGACTAAAGAACAAGGAGATCTACATCTTCACCGACAAATACTACAAAATCAAATGCCGATGAAACGCTTATTGCGGTATTAATTATTAAAGTGTTGTGCCCATCTAATGTCTGCGTGTTGTAATCGGCGTTGTCGAAAACAAACTGTGAACACAACTGATCATTAATATTCAATGGTGAGCGCGTTATAGGTGAAACTGAGCTGAACAGCATTGCTTCGGTGTACGAAGAGCAAAATCCGAGAGACGATAAAGTATCTATCAATCGTCGAGATCCATGATTTTTGAATGAGAGCGTTGGGCGCGTCGATCACAGTTGTACTTGAGAAGTCGTACCATCACTTTCCCTATACATCGTGAACCACTATCGATTTTAATCCCATCAAAAGTTTGTATTTATTGCCTTTTCTTTATACACTTGACTTACGAAAAGTTTCCAATCCGTTTCCCTTCACTTCAATAACTACACTTTCTTACAATATATCACAACAAATAAAACAGTTTACTTTATTAGAAACCATGGCTCTATAAATTCAAACGACACTGTAAAATAAAAAACATGATAACTAAGACTAAGTATTTCTATGAGCAGTTTAAATTAAATATTCCGCGTTAGCGTGGATGTATACACAGAAAAAAAATTGTGCGCCAATAAAAGAATTAATCAAAAATAAAATCAGTTTTAATTAAATATTTAATCAGGTGAATTAAACTTTTAATCAAGCGTATTAAATGTTTAATTGACAATATTACAATTAAACGCTTACATTATTTCAATTAAACGTTTAATTGACTTGATTAAAAGTTTAATTCACCTGATTAAATATTAAATTAAAACTGATTTTATTTTTGTTTAATTCTTTTACTGGCGCAAAAATTTTTTTCTGTGTATTGGTTGATGTTTTTTCTGTAAAATGCGTCGGAAAGGAGTTATAATCAAAAAGCTGCTTTTAGGTGCCATTTTTCCAATATGGCGGCCCGAGCGGCAAAGATACGAGGTGGCAAAGTGGAAATTCGTAAAGATCACCTCAAAATCTGCAAAATTGCCAATTTTTGAAACTCGCGGAAAACTTTCCAAGTTAAAATACCCAATGACTAGGCTAAGAAAGATTGATTCAAGTACGGATTTTCAATAGCGAAATACTTAACTTATCTATGTTTAATCCCGAACTCGTACTTGAAATAATCCGAAAATGGGATTGATTTAAGTAAAACTAAGATTGAATCAATCACAAAATGCGCTTGATTCAAGTACTATAAAGTTGATTTTATCCCAAAAAAAAAAGTTTAAATGTTATGATTGATTTACTTGCCCGTTTTACACCTTACAGAATGATAAAACATCAACATCATGCCAGATATGGTTTTTACTTTAAAAATCGTATGTACATATTTAACTCAAAATGCAAACTAAATGAGAAGCAAGAGTTCAATTTTATATGTTAAACATGAAAATAATACATGTTTTTCTTCTTGTTCTGTTGTTTTTGTTGTTTCTACACACAACAAGTGTTGTTGTGGTTAAAATTATTAAAAATATATGAATACTATGATTATGCAAGTTGAAAAATTGCTAACTAAAAACTGTATTTTAGGCATTTACAATAGATGGTAACCTTTTAATATAAATAATTATAAATATAAGAGTTGCAACAACAAGCAAATCATTTTTTTCAACTTGTGTGGTGTTTTTGTAATTTCTACAACAAACTTTGACAAAACACACGATATGCACGCATAAAAGAATACAATGCTGAGAGATGAGAGTAGTAAGTTATTTGTGATTTAGACCCGCACCTTGTAATTTTACTCTCAGAGTGTCACTACCAACTTTTTTTACCTGATTTAAGAATTTTATACTTAAAGAAATCACGGGATTGATTTTCGAAAGTTATCCCATTTAGGATTGTTATTGGTACTTGAATTGTTGAGTATGAATTCTACTTAAAGTATGTATAAGACACTAAATTTATCCCGACTGTTTTTCTTTCTGTGTAAGTACGCCCAACAAATGTCCCTTAGAGCATACAAATTTTCAAGTGCCGAAAGAAGAATTTAAGATCAGCAAGTTTTTAAATCGTTGCAAGATGTAATTATCCCGTCTAATTACTAACTCTGTCTCTCCGTAGTTCAAATATAACTCTTATTCTTATTGCTAACCGAACAGGCTTTTTTTGAGTGTAGAGGTAACAATGTCTGATCTTTATGTCAAATAATCAGATGGTGACTTTCAAAATTAAATTCTTTATTCTGCCGCGAGTTTTTTTATCATAAATTTGCTAAGCTTTTCATAGTTACTATGTTTTTAGAAAATGAAAACAAAATTTTGTGTAAAGCCCTTATGACACTACATTTTTTATTCATTAATTGATATAGAATTGATGGAAAGAAACAGTAAATGTAAGAAAGAGCAAACTATAAAATGTAAACAAAGTTTTTTAGTTTTTTTTTCTCCTGTTATGGTTTTGTTTCAGGAATGGGGTTGAGAATTTTTAAAATTGTACCAACAACCTTTAAAAATTTTACTTTTTTACCCTAATTGTACTAAAAGATTTTTTTAGTTGAAATTAATTTTATTTTTGTTCATAAAAAACACCACAAAAAGGTATTATAAATCTTAGTTTAAAAAGTATCAACAAAAAAGTACAATTGAAACAACTTAGCCATCCCTGTTTTGTTTATTTTCTTAAATGTTGCCAACTTTTGGTTTATGAGAAACCTAAAAACAAAAAGCGGTAAATCGCTGAATTTGCTTATAAACCGCTGATTCAGCAACACTTTTAATATTTCAAGCTGGAAATGTCAATTTTAAGTTAAACAATTTTACATTTTTTTTGACATAACTTCATTTTTTATCGATAACTTTAGTAAAATTTTTGACAGTTTGCCATTTATTTTAATACAGCTTAACTCTTTGCACTTGATAAATTTTTGTATTACATTATATTTGTACTGTTCACCAAAACTTGAACAATGCATTAAAAATGTAGTGTCATAAGGGCTTAAGAAATTACATTGAAAACAACAATAAAATACGAAATTTTTTTTTTTTGCTTTCAATTTAATTTTTCACACGAACTTTTGCTTTTATTTTCTAAAAGCAGACCGTTCTTTTAACTATTAAAAATGATTTCGGGAATAAAGATTGAGTAGCACGAACAGTGTTGACCTTCAAGTGACATTAGGTAGCCCAGTAGGAAAAAACCAAGATATTGCAGGGCCATTTCCCACAATCAACTTATCGCCAAATTTTGTTTTAAATAAGTCAATGATTGCATAAACCAGATCTCGCCCAGATCAATGTCATTTATATTTTCAAACACAAATTAATTTATCATGATGTGGTAACGATCCCTAATAAACGTAAGGCAAGCTCAAGCTTCGTTTTTAAAAATAAAATCAGATGATGCCATCAGCGTATAAACTGCATCAGACAATGCAGTTTTCTGGATGTAATGCAGACTATATGATCTGTTTGGGATTATTCTTACTTCATTAGCGGCAATTTTGACTCATTTTGGAGTATCATAGTGTCTACGGGTATTACGATATGTTACCATTAATTTTAATACTTTTACTTCCATTTTCTCAACTTATTGCTGGCTAAAGGTAGGATTTTATCGGCCGTATAAAAAGTGTACCATTATTAGATCTTTATTTACACCTACCAGGTCGGGGGACCCTTCCTTACCAATCACTTAAGGCCCAGTTAGGCGAACGTTGCTTTACCCGTAATGTACCGCACCGTACTGTAAGCACGTTGGTGCACTTATAGAACATTTAAAAATGTGTCATATGTGTTTCCCATCCATAAACAAAAATCAATAGTGTACATAAAACAAAACACACAGTGATGGGAATCAAAAATGTTTAAATGGTGACCGCTGTGCAGAAAAAGTACCAAGTGATTTAAATGGTATTAAAACAGTATTTTGTGTATGTAAAAAACATTAATAACTTATATTTATATTATAGATTTACAATAAACAAATTTGGTATTTTAGCATATATATTTTTAGCATACATATATTGTATTGTGGTGTACGCACCAAACGAGGTTTTGATACTATTTAAAGCCTTTTACTTGTTTCACATTTCCATTGTAAGTGTATTTAAATTTTTTTTATTTTTTACATCTAAACATAAATATATTTGTTTATATGGAAATATGTTGTATTTTAAGTTGTTTTGTCTCAATTCCATAGCTTTACTAAAAAAAGTTCCAAAAAAAAAGAGCAAAAATACCCACTTTCAATTAAACATACAAGCAGCCCATCACTGCTTTACAACTGTCACGTAACAACGGCATAAAAATCTGTTTTATACAGATCGAGACGTTCCGTCAACGTGACATTTAAATTCAGTAAGCATTTACATTGTTTGCAAATAACAAAACGAACCAGACGTTCCGTTAGGGGACGTGAACGTTCGGCTAACTCTGCCTTTAAGGTTAAAGAAAAGTTGTAGTAATGAAACACTTTTTATACGGCCGATGAAAATTAACTTTTAGCTAACGGTATATTGTGAAAATGGGCCTTAATATGTTTTCCTAATCCGCCTCTAGAACGTAGATAAATAAAAAAATAATGGAGTTTTATTTAGATGTCGATATCATTCTTTTTCGTTAAGACTCATGGATTCTTCTTGTTTTCATAAGTTATAAACTAAAAAATATTTAACTTCTCTAATAAGTGGACTATTAAAAATTTTATATACTCTGTAAGTTGCCCCACTGTGCTCTTTACACGACTGTTGAATATTCTTATTAAAAAAAAACAAATAATGTTTTTAACTTTAAATTATATATTTTTGCAAACCTCCATTTAATTTTACCTTGACGTGATTGTGACCTGATTGCCTTGAAGGATCCTTTAAAATGTTGCAGAGTGACTGCATTCTTACAAGATGATTTTAGATTTTATTGACCTGTTCTATGAACACACAGCAGTGTGTGCTTTTTATAATATCTTTAAAGATTATGTTCTTTATTAATTTTTTTTTTTTTTTTGTTTTCAATTATCATTAAGTTGAGACAAGTTTGAGACTACAGCGGGCCCTACATTGTTTATGACGGGTATTAAAGAAACACAAAGAAGAATTTTTGCGGAAGAATATACAAATTGCTAATGAAATAAAATAAAAAAGATTTCAATTCAGTTTTAAAGACTAAAATCTGTTTTTTTTTTTTTTTTTTTTTTTGCTCAATTAAGAAAAAAAAAACATGTTAAACACACATGTTGACTAGAAAATGGGAGTGTTTCTGCTTGGTTGCATATTCAAAAAGATAAAAAAGCGCTTAATAAAAGTTAAATAATATAAAGAAGAAATGAATGTCTGCTTTAAAACAGTTTGCTTCAATTCAAAAACTTTAGAAACAACATCCGCCAAGAAAATTCAAAAAAAAAACACCAAATAAAATAAATAAATTAATTCTAAGTGTAACATGTGGAATATTTTTAATTATTTTTTCTAATTAAAAAAATAAACAAATCTTTAGCAAAATATACGCTGGTTTAAAATTTATATACAATTCTTTGTAAATTATTTAATGGAAAGTTTGCAATTAAAATTGTTCTTCCTTAAATAATCACAAAACAACCTTGAATTAAATATTTAACGTCATTTTAGCATCAGCAAACTTTAATTATAAGTAACATCGTAAATCTGTAGTTTTTTTATAAAAAAAAATAATTTAACACTTTAAATATTGTAAAATGCAAAAATTTATCGAAAATACTTTTATTCATAACAAGCCCCTGTTTTCTGTATTATTTATTTATTTAAATTTCACTTTCATTGAGATTCATCACGCACTTTTTTTATTCAATATTATGTTGTCTTAGTGTAATCACTTTATACAAAAAGTTTATAAAAATTCGAGTGGTTGTTGTAAAAAAAAAACTATACACAGAAAAAATTATTTTTCCAATTCAAACAAAAAATTTGTAGAATCAAAACATTTTTTGTCAGAAATCGGTCCTACAAACAAATTTGCATATTCAAACAATTTATTTGCATTTCGTTTATTGAAAAAAAACCCTGATTTTTTCAAAAAAATAATTTAACTGAAAATCATACAAATTTCAAACAAATAATTTTGCTGAATCAAACAAAAAAGTTTTTGCACAAGCAATGACGCGCACACAAGCAAGCACTGTTGAAGTAGATGAAGGCAGAGCAGATAGGCGCGGCTGGCTTTGAGACACATTTTTTTGTCTTGTTTATGCACACAATGTTTTTCTTCTTCACTCACTGTTTCTGTATCCTTTCCTTGGCAGCAGACCGACTCGACATGTTTTTCGTCATCATTTTATTTTTGTATTTGATGTAGGTACCTATTTAACTTAACATTTTTAAAAAATTGAAAACGGGATTTTGTTTTTCATTCTTTTTTACCAACTCTGAAACCAACCAAAAATTTATTTTGTTTCTTCTAATGTTGTTGTTTAAAAAGAGTAAAACTTTTTTTTTACCTAATATTGTTTTTGTTTTTTTTTTTTACTACAAACCTCGCCACGCTATTTTATCATCTTTCTTATTGTTGTACTTTTTTAAAGCGTCCAAAAATATATTGTATGTGTTTTTTGTTGTTGTTCTTATATTTTACATAAAGAAGTGTTGCTTACGATTAAATATTAAAAGCCGTTAAATATTTCATACAAAATTATGAAAACGCGCATATTATATTTTTGAATAGTTGTCAACATTTCTGTTGGTTGAAATAAAAATCAAACAAAAATATTAATTGAATCAGTAAAAAAATTTGTAGAATCAAAACATTTTTTGTCAGAAATCGGTCCTACAAACAAAGTTGCATATTCAAACAATTTATTTGCATTTCGTTTATTGAAAAAAAACCCTGATTTTTTCAAAAAAATAATTTAACTGAAAATCATACAAATTTCAAACAAATAATTTTGCTGAATCAAACAAAAAAGTTTTTGCACAAGCAATGACGCGCACACAAGCAAGCACTGTTGAAGTAGATGAAGGCAGAGCAGATAGGCGCGGCTGGCTTTGAGACACATTTTTTTGTCTTGTTTATGCACACAATGTTTTTCTTCTTCACTCACTGTTTCTGTATCCTTTCCTTGGCAGCAGACCGACTCGACATGTTTTTCGTCATCATTTTATTTTTGTATTTGATGTAGGTACCTATTTAACTTAACATTTTTAAAAAATTGAAAACGGGATTTTGTTTTTCATTCTTTTTTACCAACTTTGAAACCAACCAAAAATTTATTTGGTTTTTTCTAATGTTGTTGTTGTTTAAAAAGTGTAAAAGGTTTTTTTACCTAATATGTATTGTTTTTGTCTTTTTTTTACTAAAAACCTCGCCACGCTATTTTATCATCTTTCTTATTGTTGTACTTCTTTAAAGCGTCCAAAAATAGACTGTATGTGTTTTTTGTTGTTGTTTTTATATTTTACATAAAGAAGTGTTGCTTACGATCAAATAAAATAAATGCAAAAAACGACAAAATTAAAGAGCGTTAAATATTTCATACAAAATTATGAAAACTTGAAACCAATAACGCGTTTATTAAATTTGTGAATAGTTGTCAACATTTCTGTTGGTTAAACTAAAAATCAAACAAAAATATTAATTGAATCAGTAAAAAAATTTGTAGAAATTAAAAAAAATTTCAAACAAGCGTTTGTTTGAAAATAATTCAGCAATAATTTTTTCTGTGTACGTTAAATAAAAATAAAACAAAACCTGTTTATTGTAAACAGGAACTAGTGTATTATGCAGAGTTTAAGACAGAATTTTCAAAAAGTAGATTTATTTCAATTAATTTCAGTTTTATTATTTATAAGATTTGCTTTTTTTCAAAATACATTTTGATTTGTGCCATAATTATATATAAAGAGAAGCAAATCGTAAGACTAAAGAACCAAACTCTGACGGTTGGATTTGTATTTATTTTTCCTGCAAAGGTCAATTGAAGCCATGTCTGCGTATGAGATCCCATAAAAACTTGAATTTTAAAGACTTTGAGTGAAACTATATCCTCAGTAAAAATAAAAAGCGACCTCCCCGATCCGTTCACCCCTATAAGAGGTCTTTGACAGGGTAACATCTTATCGTGCAGCTCCTTCAACATACTGATGGAAAAAAAGTGTTGTAAAAAAGTTTTTGTCAGCATAATAAAACAAGCCGATATACTTTCATCGGCGGCTTTTTAAGCAGCCTTAGCTTTTGTGCAAACTATAGTAATCGGTGGCGGGTATGAGTGAGAGGTAAGCGAAGGCGTTTAGCTACCGATTGCAAGCCGATCGGCTTGGGTTACCAAGTGCCAGCTGCTTGTTTGCAATAAAGTGTTTCATAAGTCGAGTAACAGTTATAAGTGATATCCGAAGAACTTTTTTATAACAGTTATTTGGTAAATTAAAACCAAAACTTGAATCTAAAACAGTTATTTTTCAACTTAAAAATAAAAGGTCGAAGCAAACTCTCAAAAAAGCGTATTATTTTGCCGTCATAAAAAAAACTCTTCCAAAGAGTTTTATTTCGCCGTCATAAAAAAACTCATTTCAGTTTTATTTTTCGACCCATTATTTTTACGCTGAAAAAAACTCTTAACTGTGGAGTTCAGTACCTCAATTCTGTAACTTTTTTATTTTAACTACCGATATCGTTAAGTAACGAGAAATGTCGGTCACCTTAACGAATTTGTTACTCTCTATTTTAAGTTAACAAATGTATTCGATAAGAAAAAATAACGACAAATATCGGTAAAAATGTAAGAACATCAAAGTTAAAATTTTTACAATTAATAAAATATCCCAGCAAAAACTTTACTTACCTAGTAAGTTAGCAAGTAATGTTGGAGAAAGTTAAACACTACATATTTTTCGGCTGAATAACTACTTATTTTTGTTCGAGGTGTCCACAGAATTCAGTACTTACAATGCACTTACTAGAAGTCAAAAAATATCTAGTTATTATTTAACTACTAGTAAGTTGAATTGTAAGTACTTACAATATACTTACCAGAAGCCAAAAAATCACTAGTTAATAGACCTAATAAGTAATTATTAAGTGCGTTACCAGTAAGTAAATATTCAGTACTGAAAACAACACAAGTAATAAGTAGTTATTGAGCTGATTATTAGTAAGCAAATATTCAGTAGTGAAAATAATAGAAGTAATAAGTAGTTGCTGAGGTCATTACTTGTAAGTACTTATTAAAGTTTTCAGAATAATGACAATTGTAGTGACAACTACTTACCATGTAACGTATGAAATAACTACCACCTATTACTAAAAATCAAAAAGTTTTTCCTGGGATATAAAATAAATTTGCTTGTAAAAAATTTATTTTAACAAAACATGAATGAAAAAGTGTAAATATTGATTATATTTCTAAACAAATATGTTGGTTTAAAATCTTTTTATACATAGGGAAAAAGTTCGAGGTGCCTTAACCACTCTAGCACAACATTCTGCTCTTACTTTTTATACCCACACTACTGTATCTGAAGAGGATATTATGTGTTTGTGCAAATGTGTGTAACACATTTAAATATAGATTCTGAAACCACCTTTTAGTATAACGATTGACTCAAAATCAAGAATCCATCTAACGAGGTCCGTCCTTCTATCAGGCTGGCTGGTTGTCTGTCCAAGATAACTTTGTGCGCAAATTACAGGTCGAATTTCGGAAATAATTTTATAAAATTTGGCACACATGATTTTATTGCCACAAGGTCGAAGCCTTTTAAAATGCGGAGAAGCGATTATTTATTTTTCATAGCCCACATGCAAACTTCTTTCCGGAATAGGGTTTTTTGCCCATTAACCATCTTGTTTTATAGACATTTTGGTTTAATTAGGTCCAAAAATATTTTGTTGCAACCTACATAAATCAGCAATATTAGAATCCGTCCATATTTGACCACAGCTTCCATACGAATACACTTAAAATAAGTTACCTTAATAATATCTTCTATGTTATCTCATAGTAGTTATATTTAGTAGTAGATATTTAGATAATATTTGGCACAAAAATCTCTTATGTGAATCTTAACCTCACAACATACTCTTTTTGCGGACACATGATCGCCCAAATACTGTTATGAAGGGTCGGGCTTTATCGACTATACTTTTTTCCTTTTTTTGTGTAAAAAATTGGCTTCTTTACTCTATATTTTTAATCTTTCAACAGTATATTTATTATCCTTATTATTTATCAAGAACTTTTTTTGTATCGTTAGCTACCGACATTGTTTGCCGATAAATATTGTTAAAATTTCATTACAGAATAGTTCTTAACGACAATTGTCGTTAGCTAACGAATTTTGACTACTTAACGACAATTTTTTGTCGTTAAAAAGTTATAGAATTTCAGTACAGATCGTTTTTTTAGATTCTGAAAGAGCTTGTCAATACGAATCTATTGGTACATGACAATATAGTTCTCCGTTGACTGTAACATGAAGAGTTTTTAAGTTTAAATTGTTTGGATAACTCTTATTTATGGACTCTGGTTTTTTGTGTTGCATGTTAACAAAAGAGAAGCAATCGCGTAGAATGACTCGGAGTGAAACTAGATCCTAAGTTAAAATAAGAACAAGAGATCCTACACAGGGTTACAGCTTATCGTGCAACTTCTTCAACTTACTGATGAAAAAAATATCGGGGAAGCAGAAGTAAAACCGGTGGAGTGTACACCAAATGCGAAATGCTCCTTGCATATGAGGGCGTTATTGACACCGTCAGATGAACAGAGTGAGATAACGGATTAAATTTTAAGGGCCGATGTTGAATGTGAACCACACCTAAACGTCAAGTTTTTTCTGCATTTCATTTGACATTTCTCAATTTCAGACTAACTCAATTTGAACCATGGAAAGATACACAATCGAGCAACGCGTTAAAGTTATTCCGGTTTATTATAAAAATGGGCGTTCAAATCAAAACACATATCGTGCACTTCGTGATTTTTTCGGTCAATTTAATCGTCCAAATGTGCGTACAATCGGAAAAATCGTGCAAACTTTTGAACAAGCCGGGCATGTAGGAGATGTGAAAACATCAGTAGATGCTCGTACAATGTGATTTGACACCGTTGGACTCCTTTCTTTGGGGTTATTTGAAAGAAAAGTTGTACGTTGATAAGCCAGCAACAATTCAAGAGCTAAAGGATGAGATAATTAGGCACATAAACGGCATAGATTCTCAATTATGCCTCAACGTCATCGAAAATTTGGACCAACGGATGGAGGTGTGCCGCCGAGGTTGCGGCGGCCATTTAGCCGATATTTTGTTCCATACATAATTGAACCGTAACAATATTATCATAATAAAAAGCAATGACAATAATTTCCTAAATAATTTGTGTTTTATTCCAAATCAACATCGGCCCTTAAAAAGAAATTAAACCACCCTTTATACCTGGTGCATTTTCCAAAATCGAGAAGGAATCGGTGATGATCGGTATGATAGTGAACGAAGACAAAACCAAACTAATGCTTGCAACTGCTAGGACGATAACTGCACAGCATAGATACTAAAAGAGTTTATACACTTCAGCTCCATCGAAAAAGGGCGAAGGATCGTGCTGGGAAGCTGATGCTACTTTGAGCTAAGTAGACAGTTTAAAGACAGAGCTCTTGCTCTGGTAACTTGGGAAAGCAGATCAAGTCTGTTTTGAGTGTTACCGAGGAGTATAGAGATCGAACGAACTGTGAGCTGTATCTAGCTTAAAAGGCGTTAGATGACAACTACCTCGGAAGGGGCAGTCGTGGAAGCACGAGACTTCGTTAAAAGGACCAAGTAAAAGAAAACATGCAAATCATTGGTATAACGAACTGCAGAAAGCACGAACAAGACCAAAGTGCTTAGAAATCACTCGTTAAACAGGCCAAGATTAGCACCAGGTTGTAGAGCCAACTTAAGTTAGTAAAAAGATTAATTGCTTACAAGTCCCGCTTTCCCAGGAATTAAACGCCGCAAAGTAGCGCCCGTAGAGCAAACGAGGTTGCAAAAATCAAAATTTTCATGAGCGCCGACGAAGGTTTGAATAAACCCATGGTTTAGGAAACTTTTCAACGATTTCAAATCTGCCACTCTTAATAATATCACATTTTTAGTTTAGAAGATATAGCCGTTCAAAGTTGACCGACTTTCGGTTTTCAAAAAAACACACAATTTTTAGTAAATTTGTTGCGATTTCAGGTGTAATATCACGAAAAATAGGTAACGAATCGCCTTATTTTTTGTTTGTATTGATTGATGTATTTATTAAATGTATAATGATAAAAAAAATTAACTGTTTGCTTTGTGTTTCTCCTGGTAAATCACTATTTAAAAACTATCCGTTTTTTCACTATTTTTCAACTTTGACGGAAAATAAAAAAAATCTATATTTTTCTATATTTGCCATATTTGCAAAACCTGTTCATTGATTATTTCTTTACATAATTCAAAAATTTTATCTGCCCGTACGTGCCCGTTTGGCTTCTAGAGGAAAAAAGGTTAAAAAGACATGGTTGCAGAAATTGTATGGCGTCCATCCCTTATATGTTTTGACTGACAGTAGTTTGATCTAATAGTTTGAAAAAAACTACTCATTGAAATTAGCAGGTACGTACCTCACTTAAACAATACTTTGGCGTACAAATGGTCAAGAACAATATTGACTTATGGTCCCTACAGGTAGGCACAAATCTTATTTGGACACGTGCATAATATCAAAATGCATTATTCAGCCTAAATCCATATGTATGCAGGGAACAGGTAAATTTTTAGGCATGGTAGCATCAGCCTATATATTGCAAAATAAGCATAATGCCTGGATTAGTCTACGACTGAAAGTTGGCGCAACAATTACTGAAACCATTTAACAATTTAAGTACTGAAAACATGGCGTTGAACAATTTAAAATTATTTGAACTGTTTAGAAAGTCAACCACACCAAAGTTTTTCACGGAAGCTGCTTTAGAAGAACTTGATAGCTTAGACGGAAATATTGATAGAAGCGAAATTATAAAAAATTATTTTTATCTGATATATGCAAATATTAAGGCAAAATGGGTGAAATCTAATCGAACCATTCAGAACTTCAACTCCAAATACGAGGACTGGCTTAATGAAGACACCATCCTGGATATATTGGCAGTAGATAAACCCACCACATCAACCAGAGGAGCAAAAGGAAGGCCAAAAAAAAGTATTGAGGAGTGTTCAATTTTCACAAGAAAGCGGAAACTTGCCGATGCCACCAATGACTTGACCACGAAGCAATTATCGGACGCGCTGTGTATTAAATATACAAAGGATTGTGAAAGAGTTAGGTCGCAGATAACCAAATCTGTTGCTGATGCAAGCCCATTGCGACTAAAAAGGATTAAGGAAAGCATTCCCACGCCCACAAACGCACACATTAAAAAGTATGGTTCCGAAGAAGCCTTGGCCTTGTTTATGGACTTAGAACTTTCCATGAATATTTTACAGAAAATTGAAAAAATAAATTTAAAAAAAAAAATCATTTTTTTTTTAATTTGTTGGGTAATAATTTAAAACATAAAACCCTAAAGAAAAAAAAAATAAAAACAATCTAAAAATTTAAAAATAATTTTTTTTAGTTACCATAAAATTGATTTTTCTACTAATTTTAACTTTGATAACCCATAAGTAGGCCCCTACAAAGCGTAGCACCCTTTCCAAACGCTCATTTCATAGGCTGAACAGTTATCTATCATATGCTGTTTAAACTGTTCAATTATCTTATTCGGTTCAAAAGATATGATTTTTGCAACGAAGAATCTCAAATGGCGCCACTGTGCGCCGGATGACCGAAAAAGTAAGAAGAGAAATAAAATCGTTCACCATATTTTTTTATGTTTAGCCGAAAATGATTTAGTTGACATTTAACTAATATTTCCATTTGTTAATAGCGACTAGAGTTGTCAATTATTCGCATATCAACTTTGTTCGAATTATTCAAATAATTGTTTTGTTCATTCGATCAAACGATTAAATCTATAAAATTAATCGATTAATCGATGAGAATAACGAATAAAGAAAACTATTTTTACAAAAAAATAACGTATTTTTATTATAAGTAAGTTACATTCGTCCATTCATCTACAACTATAGAAAATCTTACATTTTCTTCTTTATTTTTACTAAAATCTGGTATGAAATCTCCTTTTTTTTTACGTAAAACTTTACATCTTAACTCCATATTGTTGTATTACTTAAAGGCATTGTAAAACAATTAATTCAATAATAATCCGATATTAGTTTGGCGTTGGCAGACCTACCATATTCAGCTTAACTTTTGCATACAATTTCTTCTATAGAGCAACCGCTCTCTCTCTCTCTCTCTCTCTTTATGTATTTTTCCATTGGAGCAAGTTCGACATTTTTTGATGTCGTTGGATTATCTTCCTCTACATCGTTTTCAATGGTAATATTGTGACACTTACGCAAATGGTAAAAATATATATAATTAAAAAAAAATAATACAACAACAACATATTCTACTTTCATGATATAATTTATATAAGTAAATCCATTCTTTATTTTTTTAGCTTTTTGTTTATTTCTAAGTTTTTCACCCAAAATTTAGAACCCCTTTCTTGCAATTTGTTAACGTTTGATTTAAAAAGAAAACAGCTGATACAATTTTTTGTCAAAGATTTGTTCAATAAGAACATAAAATACATTTTTGAAATACAGTAGTTTTGACTTAACTGCCTTTTCTTTACGTGCACTTTTGACTTAACTGCACAAAATTGATAATTTTTGGAATTATTCTTTATAATTCCATACAAATGACTTTTTTAAGTGCACTTTCTATACCTGCACATTTAAGATAAATGCACAAAATTTTTGGCATTTTAAAATTATTTTTATACAAAAAATTGAACTTAGCTGCACTTTGACTTAACTGCCCAAAATACATATTTTCTGGAATTATTCTTCAAAATCCTTGTTTACGTGCATTTTGTATACCTGCATATTTTTTATTTTTGGGCAGCCTTAAAATATTTTCATACAAAACATCAAAGTTAGCTGCACACATAAAAATATATGGTAGCCACTTTTTCACATAAATATCCAATTTAAGCTAAAATATAAATCGCAATTATTTTGTTTTTTTTTCCATAAATTTTTATGTTCTTTGTGAATTATCATTGTTTGTGTTAATGTTTCTTTTATATTAAATAAAGATGCATACATGTATAAAATGATCTTTTATTTCCCAGCTAGCATAGGCTGTTTGTTAGACGATTATGTTTAATATACAACTTCTAAAATAATCTTCTGATGATTATTTGACGGGTAACAAAAATCAAAAACATCTAAATCTTTTTTATTTATTTTTTGACACACTCGTCTTAAAATCTTGGAATGAAGCTTTTGGGTCTCTCTGTAATAGTCGTATAACAATTACTGAGCTACCTAAATAAGTACGTTTTTGAAGTATGAAAATGCTATGATAATACAATTTTAAAAAAACAAACTGGCCTAAGAATCTTTTAAAAATGATTTTCCGACAGGATGGTGTTGATTTCGCTACCTTAAGGTTTGTTTTATAGAAATTGTATGAAAATTAGAAGTTTTGACATGAAAAATACACTTGATGCCCTTATTTAGGTAGCTCAGTCATACGGCAGAGCAATTCACGAGTTGTAAAATAATCCCTACATGAGTCTCATACGACTCTTGGCATGCTTTTTGAAAGACTCGTTAGATAATCTCTACATACATCATAAAGGATTCCCTTTACGAATAAAATAAGAATTTTTCGCTTATAAAAAACTCTTTGTGAGATTCCCAGTAGACTCCTAGACGATTGGTTGAAATATAATATTAATAAAATATGAATTTATGTATTAATAAAATAATTTTTTTTATTCTACTTTTAAATCAAACGCTTTACTTTAGCTGCACTTATGTGCAGATAACCACAATTGTGTACCTGCACATTAAGGCAGGTAAATGCATTTAAGATAACTGCATTTTTTATTTACCTGAACAAAAAATCGTGCAAAGAAGATTGTGCAGCTAAGTCAAAACTACTGTACTATGATAATACTATACTTTTTAGCTTAATTAGAATTGAGATTAATTAAAGTCAGGGCTATGGCTACAATATTTTTTATCTTTCATACATTTTGTATAAAACCACTAAAAACGTATGAGAATAAATCAAATTCTTAGCTTTTATTTAATTTTTTTTTTTTTAATAAAAAAAATTGTTCGATTAATCGGCATTTATTAATCGATTTATTCGTTATTCGAAAATCGCCATTTTAAAATTATTTGACGAGAGTTTGGTTTTGTTTGATCGATTAATCTCATTATTCTTAATCGGTTTTTACTTTAACGACCCAATCGAACACATGTAGTAGCTTTTTTTGAAGGAAGATCATGTTGGCCTAAAATATCACGAGTTTTGCTTTTATCTTATCCACCTAAGGACGAATGTCTGAATATTTATAGCAAAATATTCCAAACTGTATACGATATTAATATATAAAAGCCCTATTGTATTTGGGTTCTGCAGAGATTTGATTTGAACATACACTCGAATCCTAATGAGTATCGGGGCTAAATTTAATTCAATAATCTTTGTTCATTGTTCAATATTGTAGCTTTTCATTTTGAATTTTCCATGTCACAGCAATCTGAAAATTAAAAAAAAAAAAATTAATAAAATTAAAGCCCACTTTTCTTGGGCCAGCTTGTAGTACGTAGACATTCTCAAAGTAATTAAAGTTGCTTCAAAATGCGCCATTCAAAATTCTTAAAAATTGGGTTTCAAAATGTTCATTTGATTTATTTAGTTTAAATAATTAATGATATCAGCTCATTAAAAATCGCTGTTCTTGTTTTTTTTTTATACAGAAATCTTGGCGTAAACTTGTTTAAATGTTTACGTTTTTGTTATATGTTCCAAAAAAGTTTTAGTTTAATTAATTTTATTTTAATTAATTGATTTAACCACATAAATTATACAAAAATTATAATAACAATTTTTTCTGTTTTTAAATGTCATACATGTGTGGGTGGTGTTGAGCCATTAATTACATGAATTAACTTTATTTCTCTAGGGTATCTTTAGTTCAAGAATGTTTCTAATAAATCAGAACATTTATAATTTAATAAAATGGTTTTATATAAATAACTTGTTGTATTTTTTTTTTTTTTTTTTTAAACGTCACTGCTAAAACTTGTTTAGGCTCGCATTTAATTTCTTAAATTAATTTAATCCATAGTCAACTTTTTTTTTAATTTAAATTATTTTAAATCGCAACAAACGTTCATATTGATCTAAAATATGGTGACTTATTAATCAAAATTATTTTACTAAAAACTGATATTTTTTCAGTCAAAAATAAAAGTTTGAATTTGACTTGTATGTTAGCACGACTGGACTCAGTGTACCAGAATAAGGTTAAAACGCCAGGTGACCGGCTTGTCTGTTTTTTCAACTTGCACAATGTAATTAATATTTTCTGAGTATCGGAGGTTTATCGCCGCTGGATCATATCCTAGCACTTTAGTGGAACCTTATATAGCCTATGTCCGTAAAAAGGTTCCATTCTTCATGTTGTTGAAACATATGATAAAATCGGACCGGCAATTCCGGAGATTACCTGTAACAAACATACACACACAGAAACATAGAAACTGTTCTGCTTTATAATATTATAAGTATGTATAAATTTTTCGTAACTTAAAAAATTAATGCAGCACATATTTCAAATTTTTAATTCGTTTTATTATTATATTTGACTAAAGGATATCGCTCAAATTTTAACTTTTAGTTTTTACTGAAGAAATGTCAGTCAAACTTTAACTTTTATTTTTGACTCAAAAAGTATCAGTTAAAAAATAACCGTTATTTTTTGACTTTTTTGAAAATAAAAGTATGTATTTTAAGGATTTCATTTGTTGGCTAATAACCATCACAATGCTATACACAAATAATGTATAGACAAATTCTTTCTGTCTGACTTTTTGAACTGAATTTTTATAATATGTAACTGTTATTTTCGATCCCTGCTGTTTATTGTTGCTGTTTTTGTCTGAGCTTTGATATCGTCGCAAGTAGGACTTGAGTTTTTGTAATTCTCATTCCCTTTACAATTTTCTTTGTATAAAATCTTTAGCTTTTTCAAAGTCTTTAGAAAAAGGTTTTCTGACGATCTAGCCTAAGCAATAGAGTATTTAATTAATCTATGTCTTATATTAATCGATTAATAACACCAATAATTATTCGAGATACAAATTTAATCGAATAATAATCGTACAATTTAATATTGTTCGGTTAATCGAATAATTTTATTTTGTATAGTTTAAAAGTTTAAAAATAAGACCAATAATTATATTTTTTTAGCATAAAAACTATATTAAACATATAACAATGTTTAACAAAAGGAATTTCATGTTAAAAAGTAGGAAAATTTTTAAATAAAATTTTGCATCAAAATTTAAGCTAATCTTCTAAAATAATCTTTCAAAAAGAGAAGACAGTTTAAATGTTTTTACAAATTGATTTTTTTCTTTGTTTTGATGAAACTTGATGAAACATAATCATCTTTTTCATCTGAATCATTGTGGTAAAAGTCTGTAATAAACAGGGAAACCAGAAATATGCTCTAAAAAGCACGTTTTATGCGCATTAAATATGCAGTAAAAAATAAACCCCAAAAAATTCCAAAATTGCTAATTTGAAAACAAAATATTCAACAATTTTATAACAGTTCGATTGAGAAAAAACAATCCTAAAATTATAATCGGTAAAGCCTAAACTCCATAGTTTTTAATGACGAATTTTCGGGATTTTACCCCATTTGGAACGATGTAGGCATCTAAAAAAATGATAATGGATCAAAATTTGCCACAAAAAGGCAAAATATGCGCTATAAACTTAAAAATGCATCAAAAAGGCTATTTTAACTAAATTATTCAAAAATATGCTGCAAACGGTAAAATATGCAAAAATATGCACTAATAAATCGATTTTGAGTGCCCCGGTAGGGTAGCTAGTAGTGATCTAGTCTATCAGGCCCGGGGTTGCGGGCTCGATTCCCGCCAGAGACTGTGGTTTCTTTCCTGCAGACAAGCGTAAAGCTTCGTGTTTCTGCCTTCATTGGCCGCACAAGGAAAAACATGCAATTGCATTAAAAATTCCTAAAAATAAATTATTCCCAAACTCTTTGTTTTCAGTGTATGTACTATACTAAACGCTTGTTTTTTTTTTTTTTTTTGCATAAAAAACTAAGACATACTGTAAAAAAGAAATTTTCGATTAATCGATATAAATTATTCGAATTGTTTGTTAATCGAAGATCAATAATTTTAAATTGTCGAACAGTTAATCGCCCAAAATTAATCTATTCATCGAACAACTGTTAATCGTTTGAATATTCTACTAAGCAACCAGTTAATTGGGCATAGGAACTAGCTTCTTTTTTTAAAATAAATTGCAGCTAATTCGACAGATATGCCAACTAACGTCCGTCAAAGTGGGAAAGTCCTATTGGAAGACTCTTCATAAGTTTGCAATTTCGTGTGTTATTTCTCTTCTTCCATATCGATTTCAGACCCTACACACAGAAAAAAATCAAGTTAAAAACGTAGAAAACAAGGTTGATTTAAAATTTTTCGGTGGTGATTTTGCTTTATACGTTTTTCATATTAATTCAACCTGGTTTTACAATAACTGCGAACAACATTTTTTTTCTTTTAAAATAACTATAATTCATGTTAATTTAACATTGCAGTAAACTGTAATGTAAAATGTAATTTATATTGAAATAACAATCCGAATCACGTTGAATGAAAGTTATTTCAAATTGAAACAACGTGAATTTCATGTAGAATCAAATTGGTTTGAGTGTGTTATAACAGTGTGAAGAAGCCTCAGAGACAACATATGCATTTATTTAAGAATAATGCAATACACTTACCCCTGTAACACATGTTTCACTTATTTTGAGTTCTCCTTTGTCAACAGAAGCATCAGCATCGCCCGATATGGATTTCGTCATCAATATACTTTGAAAACTTGATGCACTATTTAAGTAACTAATTTTAATTAAAAGAATACGGGAATTGTCCTCTTTTTATAACATATTTTAAGAATGAAAATAAAAAATGTACATACTTAAGTATGAATGCATGTTAATTTAACAAGATACACTTTTGATTTTAATATAAAACTGGTTTTTATGGATTCAATATTGAATCCATATTTATTTATATTTTAATATTTTTTTTTTTTTATTTTAACAGTGAATAATATTAAATAAACATGATTTAAGGTTATTTTATTTAAAATTATTAGGAAATAATGATAAATTTAAAAAAAGGGCATACTTTTGCAGAAATTTACTATGATTCTCAATCAACATTTTTCCATGTTAATTTAACATTGGCATTTTTTTCTGTGTGTATAAAGTATTGATGTTCTGGGTCCCTTTGAGTAGCGAAAACGATTTAACAATATCTGTGTGTATGTTGTAAAAAACTTTTAACCATAAAACTTCACACACAGAAAAAAATGTTTCACCAATTAAAGCATTCAACAAAAATAAAATCAGTTTTAATTAAAAGTGTGATCAAGGGAATTAAACGTTTAATCAAGTAAATTAAGAGTTTAATTGATACTATTTATTTGCACCAGTAAGCAAACAAATAGTATCAATTAAAAGTAAAATTCTCTTGACTAAACATTGAATTCACTTGATTAAACATTTAATTCACTCGATTAAACTGTATAATTATAGCCGATTTTATTTTTGATTTATGCTTAAATTAGTGAAAACATTTTTCTGTGCATTTTAAAGTCCAGCTACACAGAAAAAATGATCAGTAGTTTTTTATCAATTAAAAAAATTATCTAAACAGTATTTCAATTTAAATTATGTGATAATTGAATTAATAATTTTTTTTGTTGAAAGAAAATTAAAAACTTTATTTCATTAACATTTAAGTTTTTTTGAAATATATTTTGAATTGAAACATTTATTAAATAACAAACAAACTTAATTGATTTTTTCGTTTAAAATAAAATAATTTAAACTTGTAGAATTTTTGTCGGGAATTGTCAAAAGCTGAGCTAATTTAATTAAATTTATTTACACAATGTTTGAAATGGCAAAGTTTTATGATAATTTTTTTAATTTAAATTAAAATAATCATTAATTGAAAAAAAAAAAATATTCACAATTTAAAATGTTTAGTAATCTACATATTTGTAATAGTTTTGGTAATAGGAGAAAAATCAACAAATTATTTGCGCGATTCTAAGAATTTGGTGGTTAGAGACAGTTTTTAATTTTTTCTGTGTAGGTGGAGGAAATGTAACTTTTAAATCCAAATTTGGATATTTTAATTGAGGCTAAAGTTCATCAAATTTAATTTTCATTAAATTATTATTATGAAGAAATTAATTTTACAACATGAAATCTATTAAAATTTATTGATAATTTTTTTTATTCTTGACTGAGGCGGGGCTCGAACCCAGGCTTTCACGGACAGGTTAACCTTACATGTTTTAATTGTAACCACTCAATCTCTTCAGAGCATTTTGCATTTAACACTCAGAGCCATTGACGACTGCTGGCAGTCAATAACCAAACATCAATCTTTAAACCAAATTGTATCTAACCCTTGGTAGATTGAAATTTGCTTTGAACGAATATCTATTTTAATTGATTTACATGTTCTTCCTTACTTTGATGAACTTTAGCCTAATTAAAAATATCAAAATTGTGATTAAAAACCATAAACAGATCAACAAAGTATTAAAGTTGTTTTAGTATAAAAAAAACTTATTTAGTAGGTCCATTATCTTGTCCCCGTGCAAATGTCCTTCCGGCTTAAAATTTATTTTGTGTTGCCATAGTGAAGGGTATATAAAATTCGGAAGAGCTGAATATATCATTCTCACCGGTTTTTATTATTTTATTTCTCTTTTAATTAAATTTATGTTCGTTTTTGATGACCCTCTTTTCAACTTAAATGTATATCTTTATAACAAGTTTGCATCTCTGGTTGTATTCCATCAATCTATCTTATAATTATAATGCAAACATATTAATTATTTTTAAATAAAAAAAAACTAATATTGTTTTGAAAAATTGTTCGTAAACATATTAATTAATTAAAGCAAATGTTATCGTTTCAACAACGATTAAATATCAAGAACTCGGAACTCAATAAAAATTTTAAAATGCAAACAATCAATAGAAACACAAATACGGGACTTTTAAGGATAGACAAATTTGATGGATTGCAAAATTTGATTGTTTCATTTTAAACAATTGAATATATTAATTAAATCATTTATAAATAGCATATAGCTATAGCATTACGTTTAAAGATATGTTTGTTTTGTGAACTAAGATATTGCATTTCATTTCTAGTTTGACAAATTTTTAATTTTTGACTCCCACAAACTTAAAATAGTTAATTTTTGAAAAATGTTGCAAAGGTTTGACATACAGGGTGGGCCAAAAGTCGCCATTGGGTTTAAAAATTTAATAACTTCTTATATATTATTTCTTTATTTAATAATTTTTTTTTTTCAGATTATTAAACGGATATTTTTTTCACTAAGTATGGAAAAAAATGTCACCTTAATTAACCCCGTTTTCAGCTTCGCAATTATGGGCTCGTTGTATATTTTTGGAATTGGATTTTCGATTTTTGGAGAGCGTATAGTTTTCAAAAATTCAGAAATTATTTGACCAGCACGTTAGCGAGATTATTTTCTTTAGAGTTATTTAAAGGAGCAAGTATATGTGAACAAGCCCGAGACAATCCTTGAAGTCATGGCCAATATTGTTGCAGAAATTTGAGCCCTACAGCTAAAAATTTTGAAAGATGTTATTGATAGTGCTCTAAGACCAGTCCATACTTGCAAAGCTGGAAACAGGCGGTCATTTAAGTGATACTATTTTCCATACTTAATGTAAAAAATATCTATTTTTTATATTTTATAATCAGAAAAAAAAAATATTAACGAAAAAGAAAAGGTGCCCACATGTGTGAGAACCACCAGGACACACAGAGATAGTAATTTATACCAAATTATACACTCGCCCCTCTTTAAGGAGCTGAAGCTGCGATATAAAAACAAGCAGCTTCTGTCAAATAGCAACCGCACCTAGGTTTATCCACCAGCAGCCAAACTTTCCCTACTTAAGGCTAGTTTTCACTACCTCACAAGTCTTACGTATTCCATAATACATTGTGAGATAGAAATCTTATGACTTTTGTTGCAACTCTCAAAAACTCTAATTTAACACGACAGTTTGTGTTCACACCATCACACAAAGTATAAACACTCACATATGAAATAAAATGCAGCCCTGATCCAATGAAAAGTATTATTGTTTAGAAATTTTTCAAAAAACGATGAAGTCGTATGGGATGTAAAACTTTTTTCATAATACTTGTCATTTTCGTTACTTGAGTTTTTGACAAATATTAATACAAAGTATAAATAGTGTAATCTAGCCTTTAGTGAAAAACCAGCTTTTGATCTAGCTCCCCGCGTTTTTGGGATTAAACCTCATTCACTAAGGGATTCCCGAAGGAGCCACAACCAATAGTTAGATTGGCACCGAGTTTTGAGCGGCTACTGAGTTCCTTGAAACCAGATAAGATATCTGATCAGCTGCGATGTCAAGAGATCAGTCAATTTAGAACTCTGTCAAATTCTATATATTTACTGCTCTTGATATCCCAGAAGGATGAGGAACCAAAACGTGAAATATCCTAAAATGTCACTCCACTTACCCGCGGGGGTGTCTTTGGGCCAATAGAAGCGCATTTTATTAAATCTTCAAAACTGTGACCTGTTATCAGTAGTGTTATTCGTAGGGTAAAATCCCTATTCGAAGGCTTTTTTTTCTTTTAAAAAAATGGCCGTAGAGAAAAAATACAACTTTTTCAAATCAATGAAATGTAGGGACTTTTAAGTTAAATTGGAAAACCGTATACATTTCGCATCCTTTTTCGATTTGTGATAGCATACTTATAAACACTACAAATTATTAAAATTCTTTGAGTCATCGCTTGCCGTCAGTTCAGCTTTGAGTTTAACTTAAATTTGTGAAAATCTTTTTTACAAGAACACAGAAAGAAAAACACAAGGGATAAATTAAGTCTTTTACACTTAATTTAATCCTCAATGGGATAACATTCGAAAATCAATCCCCGAATTCCTTAAAATAGGTACACAATTCTTAAGCCAAGTAAAAAAAAAAAGATTAAACTTTACAAAGTGAGCGTTTTAGTCTAATTTAGCTTATCAAAATTTGTTGCAGATACTACTACAACACCCCACAAGTAGCTAAAAAAGGATTTGCTTGTTGTGTGTAGATACAACAAAAACCACAGAACAAGACAAAAATACATTATTATCATGTTAATTTTCCATATTTTAATTATTTTCATGTTCAAGTAAAGTTGAGAGCTCTTGCTTCTCATTTAGTATATATTTTCAATTCTTTGTGTACATTAAGCTTTTAAAGTAAAAAACATATTGAGCGTGATGCTGATGTTTTACAATTGAAAATCTGTCAGGTGTTAAACGGGTAAGTAAATCAATCATATTAAAATTCTCCTTCTAATTTCACTTTTGGTTTATTTAAAGTACGAATTCGGGATTGAATCAACTTTATAATTCTTGAATCAAGCGTATTTTGAGATTGATTCAATCTAAATTTTACTTAAATCAATTCCATTTTTCAAGCACAAATTCGGGATTGAATATGGATTATTTAAATATTTCGTGATTGAAAATCCGTACTTGAATCAGTCTCTCAGTACTTGATTCAAGAAAATTAGGTTGTAAAGTTATATTTACAGAGCTCCTTAGATCTGGGCTTTAACCAGGGCTGCCAAAAAAAACTGTTAAAAAATCGTAAATTTCCTCAGAAAAAATAAAAAATGATCTTTCTCGTTTTAAAAAATCTTCAAAAAAATCGGACATTTTAAGTTTAGTTTTTTTAATAATTTTTTGTTCGATTTTTACTTTGTCGATTTTTATAACCAAAAAAAAAAAAACAATCAAACAAAAATATAATAGCTTCATACCCAGATAGCACTTTGTATCGTGTAAGAGCTACTGATAGTCTCATGAAGAGCGTTTTTTATCGTCGACAAGCGCAACTGTAACAAGCAAACAAACGTTTGAGAAGTGGGTTAAGATTATCAAACCAGCCTTTTAAAAACCATGTCAGAATCGTATGAGACTCATTTAGATGCATTACATTACAACACATGAAATGCTCGCCGTATAATTGTTTAACATATGATTTATACAGAGACTCTCAAAAGGTTCATCAATGATGATTAACCGAAAGATAAACAAAGTGTAACATTGCTGTTTTTGTACTCTGGAAATAATCATTTAAAGATTTTCTTAAGACTTGCATGATACCCATTTCTATGTTAGCTTGGTAGGGACTTATTGATTAAACATATAAATTTATACCGGGATCAGAATCAAAATATATAAGTTCGTTTTAATATAAGTTTATCATTTCGTTTGTAATTTCCAAAATATTGAAATAGTGAAAATTAAAAATCGGTTCATAAATGACCGAGTTATAGAAAAATAACTATTGTTTTCATCCAAAGTTTGGCATAAAAGCGCCCATATGAGCTAGGGGGATCGAATTTGGTCCACATTTTTGTCTATATAAGAAGCATTTTATGTTAAAAAGGAGCGGTCCATTATTTTTCTTGGTCCCTATGCTCAAATTTAAGGTATTAATCACTTTAAGAAATGCAACTTAAAAATTTTAAAAATTTAATTTTTAAGAACAATTATGATTTTTAGTTGAACTGTTTATTTTCATTTTTTTTTTTTTTTTTTTTTTGATAATTGTCAATAAATTTTAATAAACATTCCAAGTTGTTAAATTCCTTCCTCAGTGAAAATAGTTTTATAAAAATTAAATTTGATGAACGCGAACACCTAATTAAAGAATATCAAAAAAAAAAAAAAAAATGAAAATTAACAGTTCAACTAAAAATCAAAATTGTTCTTAAAAATCGCTATGGCACAAGCTCTAATGTTTACATTTGTACAAATAAAATGTCGACGAAAGTGGACAAAAAAGATAATAAACAAATGTATTCGGGTTTTCAATACAAAGTCTTGACAGATAGAATACGAAAAAACAGAGGAAAGAAGGCAACATGTAATTTGAAATTTAAAAAAAAAAAATGATAATAGAACCGCAAGTATTACTGGTTAAAAGATTGATGTTTGACTGTTGGCTGGCGGGCACCGCAGTGGTGCAGTGGTAAGAACTCAAAGATTTTCTGAAGAAAGAATGTGGTGATTCTTGAAACATGTAAAAATCAACCCGGGTTCAAATCCCAGCTCAGCCAAGAAAAATTATCAATAAATTTAAATAAACATTCCAAGTTGTAAAATTCCTTCCTCAGTGACAATAATTTAATGAAAATTAAATTTGATGAACTCGAGCCTAATTAAAGAATATAAAAAAAAATATTTAATTTTTAAATTTAAAATTTTTTGCTAGAAAAATGTGTTGCTTAATATCTAAACATATAAAAACATTAAAAGTTTTCTTTTTTTTGGAGACTGAATAAAATCGTCACTTTTTAGAAAAAAAATCAACAAATCGGCACTTTGCTAATTTAGGAACGAAAACTTGTCAAAATGACGATAAATCATCAGATCTGGCAGCCCTGGCTTTAACTGCAAAACATGTTTAGGATTGGGTGAATTTAAATTATTTAATTTGGTGCAGTTTTTTTTTTAACATTAAACATTAAATAGAAACTGGGTATTATTTCCTTTCATAGGTTACTTTATATTATATTCAACAATTTTTTATTTTTCGAATTTATTCTATGAGCTAAATTTCAGTTATGTATTTTATAAAGCTTTTTTGTAATAGTTCTATTCCTTAAATTTCTTAGGAATGACTTTTATACACTACCAGACTATTATATTGTATTTTCTTGTTACATTTTACCTTAGCTATCCTTTGGATAGCAATAAAGTATATTGTATGTACAGAAAAATTTACAATTACACTGCTCTGCAAAAAATAATTTTTTGTCTTTCCGTTAATTAAAACTATGTGAACTATATGGATTTTGATGCGCTGAACCCAAATCCGTTCTCGGTTATTTTCCATCAGATCGAGATTTTGTTTAATGGGCGTGGCAAATTTTTTGCCCTTAATTAGTCAGGTACGGATACATATTTCATCCTAACTCGAGAACCAGTCATTCGAAGTAAAACACCAGAAGATGTGTAACAAAATTGTATTTATTTTAGTCGAACAGAATTTTTCTGTATCTCTTATCGTTTTGGAATTATTCAGAAATTAATGGAGAAGATGTGCAAAATTCGTAATATTTTTCAATTTAAAAATGGAATTAAAAAAAATATAAAGCAAGTATTACACATTTTGCACTTTTTTCTGAGAGCTACTTATCTTAAAAATAAAAAAAGCTATAAACCATAAAAATCGGCTAAAAAATTCAGATCAATTTACCGCAGGTACCCAATATTGACCAAATATGTGTAATGCAGCAAACAACGTCAGAGTGGGCGCACTAAAGCGCCTTGTAGCAGCAATGAATGGCAACTCTTTACTTCTATCTATTTTCGTACAACAAAATCAAATACAAGCAAAAAAGGTTGCCAGATTTGTAATTTTGTAGCAACGCCTCGCTTAAAGCACACACCCTGTCGTCACCCGTAGATGACTTCAAATTAAAATAAAAAATTAAAATATTTACCTATATATATATATATTAGCCTATATATTTTTTTATTTAAAATAACACAAAATTTTTGTTACTAATTATTAATTTTTATTTAGGAAACATTGTTAAAATAAAAAAGTAGCTCAAGCTGTGCCGGTGGGCGGCATGAAATAACTCCCCAAAATATAACCCCCCAAAAATATAATGAAATAACCCCCCAAAAGTTTGTACAGAGCACAACAACAAACATTTTTGGGGGGTTTTTTCTTTTTGTTTGGGGTGTTATTTCATTTTCTTAATTGGGGGACTATTTCATATGAAATAATTCCGCAAAAAATCATTATGAAATAAAGCCCCAATATATTTTTTTGGGGATTATTTCATTTTTAAATTTATTACGGAAACGTTTTTTGGCGCAAGGACTTTCTCCTCTATAATATAACAAACACCGCTTTCGTTAGCAAAAGCTTCTCTGTATAGCCGGCCTTCGGCCGGAAGCTACAATTTTCTGCTCTATGGTATAATTTGCGCTTGCGCTAGGCCTAAGACCGCCTATGCAGAAAAGCATTAATTAGCGAAGCCGGTATTTGTTATACCATAGAGGAGGAAATCCTTGCGCCCGGCCGAAGTCCGGCTATGTAGAGAAGATTTAGTTAGCGAAGCCAGTGTTTGTTATACCGTAGAAGAGAAAATTCTTGCGCCCGGCCGAAGGCCGGCTATGCAGAGAAGATTTAGTTAGCGAAGCCAGTGTTTGTTATAACGTAGAGGAGAAAATCCTTGCGCCCGGCCGAAGGCCGGCTATACAGAAGGGCTTTAGTTATAGAAGCCGATGATTGGCATATCATAGAGGAGAAAATCCTTGCGCTTGGGCGAAGCCTCAACCATGCTATCTAACGCATGATTCTTTAAACCAAAACTGTACAATTAATGTATTATACATATTGGGGTCTTATTTCATTACAGAATTTGGGGTCTTATTTCATATGAACTAAGCCCCCAAAAATTAGGGTATTATTTCATTTCTGTTTGGGGCAGCGCTGCCAGAAGTAAGATTTTACCTTATTTTTTAAGATTTTTTATCCGAAAAAAGATTTTAAGATTTTTTCCCCAAAAACCAGATTTTTTGTTTTGTCTAGACGAAGGTTAGGTTCAATTAAAAAAACCTTCTTTGTTCTCATTTGAAAATTTTTAAACTTAATAATGCAACCTTGCGGTTTACTGGACAAAAAAAAGGCCCAACCATAATGTGCTTAAGTTGGCGTAAGCAAATATACGAATACATGTATGAAACTGTCATTTGCTTAAGCAAGGTGCGAAACTGATCGCACATTCCGTACGGAATCAAATGTTTGTTGATTTTATTTTTGTTTTTTTAATACATTTGAGAGACTTTTTGTAAATTTTTGACAGGAGGTTAAGCAATGCTATGCATATTATGGTTGGGCCTTAAAAAAGCAACCTCTGTGTGGCGTTCAAGGATGATTAATCAGGTGTAAGTTTTGCGCGCTTTTTATTTTGAAAAACAGAAAATATTGCAAGTCAGACTAAGGTTCGCAAAAATTAAATAATAGCAAAAACATTTAATGGAAAAATGTTTAATTCGAAAAGGTAATTTTAAGTGTATCGAAATACCTTTGAAAAAGCAGCTTATCAGGGGTGTCATGGAAATCGAAAACGTAAAACCAAAGAATTTGGCAGTTCTTTTTATTAAACTTTTAATCTAATTTTTACAATTTTTGTTAAAAAATTCTGTTTAATAGAGCATTATTTGTAAAATAATTGTCATAAAATTTTTTTATTACAGAAATCTTATTGAAAAACGACTCTTAAATTCTTTCGTTTTACGTTTTCGATTTCCATGACACCCCTGTATATCTAGATTTATATAAGTAAACTTTTAAAAATGTTTAGATTTTAGAGATATTTTTAAAAAAATCCCGCTAAATTGAATATTTAGCGGTTTCTAGCGGTTTTGAAGGTCGATTTGGCGGAAATCTTCAAAAAAAAAGTTGGCAACAGTGGAAATATATATTGATATGTTTTAAAGTTAATTTTAATAAAAAAGCCACTTTTTTCCAAAAATAAGATTTTTTTTCCAAAATAAGATTTTTTTTTGGTGAAATTAAGATTTTTTGCTGAAAATTTCTGGCAGCCCTGGTTTGGGGTGTTATTTCATTTCGTTGGGAGTTTAATTCATTTTCAAAATTGGGGGTTTATTGCATATGAAATAAGGCCCCACACTTTGGGGGGTTATTTCATTATTTTTTTGGGGGCTTATATTTTGGGGGGTTTTTTTATGCCGCCGTTCCGGTGTATGCGGAGATTCAACTTTAGTTATCTTTAATTAATATTTCTTTTTTTTTATTAATATTATCAGTTTGAGATTCTTGCCAAATCGACCAACAAAAATCTGCAAACATTCCTTCCGATGGGTTTCCATTATAACGCTTCTCTATATGTAACATATCTTGATGGAACCTTTCACCATGTTCGTCTGATACTGCACCAAGATTAGCCGGAAAAAAATCTAGATGCGAGTCCAAAAAATGAATTTTAAGGGACATGTTACGCTTTAGAGATTTGTAGGCAGAAAGTAGTTCTTCGATGATTTCATGATAGTTTTCAGCTTTTCTGTTTCCCAAAAAATTGTGGCACACATTCACAAAAGCTGTCCATGCTCTTTCTTCCACATCATTCAATTTCGTTCTAAAGACCCCGTCCTTCATTTGTGGACCTACAAATATGCCTTCTTTTACTTTTGCATCGCTGATTCTAGGAAATTTGCTCTTAATGTATAGAAAGCCTTCACCGTCCTTGTTCATTGCTTTGACAAAATTTTTCATTACGCCTAGCTTTATATGAAGAGGAGGCAGAAGAATTTTTTCTTTTTGAACTAAAGGCTCTTCTGCTACATTTTTTTGTCCTGGAATAAAATTTACTCTTTTCGGCCAAATTTTAACATTGTAGTGTTTTTCTTTCGCGCGGCTATCCTATTCACATAAGAAGCAACAAAACTTAGTATATCCACTTTGCAATCCATTTAAAATTGCTACGACTTTCAAATCTGCACATACGTTCCATGAGTAATGTGAATATTTAATTTTTTGTAGTATCATCTTCATGCTATAATAGCTTTCTTTCATATTTCTTGCATACGCGAGTGGGACCGATATGTGAGGCTGGTTGCATTACAATATTGGGTACCTGCGGTAAATTGACAATGAAATCTAAATTTTTAAACCGATTTTTATGGTTTATGGCTTTTTTTATTTTTAAGATAAGTAGCTCTTAGAAAAAAGTGCAAAATGTGTAATACTTGCTTTATATTTTTTTTTAATTCCATTTTTAAATTGAAAAATATTACGAATTTTGCACAAAAAAATTTTTTCTCCATTAATTTCTGAATAATTCCAAAACGATAAAAGATACAGAAAAATTCTGTTCGACTAAAATAAATACAATTTTGTTACACATCTTCTGGTGTTTTACTTTTGAAATCGAATGACTAGTTCTCGAGTTAGGATGAAATATGTCTCCGTACCTGACTAATTAAGGGCAAAAAATTTGCCACGCCTATTAAACAAAATCTCGATCGGATGGAAAAAAACCGAGAACGGATTTGGGTTCAGCGCATCAAAATCTATATAGTCCATATAGTTTTATTTAACGGAGGATTTTGCTGCTGAGCAGTGTTATTAGACACCAGCAGAATGTAATGCATTTTCTGGCCCGCTACGGCCAGAAAAATAAAAAAATGTTGAATATAATATAAAGTAACCTACGAAAGGAAATAATTCCCAGTTTCTATTTTTTAAAAATTGTTGAGTTAAATACATTCAATTTATAAAGTATCACTATCCAGTGTGACACAAAGAATGCTGACGAAGGCCGTAGCGGGCCAGAAAATGCATTACATTCTGCTGGTGTCTAATAATTGTAAATTTGTCTGTACATACAATATACTTCATTGCTATCCAAAGGATAGCTAAGGTAAAATGTAACAAGAAGATACAGTATAATAGTCTGGTATTGTATAAAAGTCATTCCTAAAAATTTAAGGATTAGAACTATTAAAAAAAAGCTTTATAAAATATATAACTGAAATTTAGCTCATAGAATAACTTCGAAAAATAAAAAAATGTTGAATATAATATTAAACATTAAAAATATAAAAAAAAAGAAACGAATGTACTTGAGTTTTTCAGACAAAGTCTTGACAAAAGTACAAAAAACCGAAGTAAGAAAGAAATATTTAAATAAAACTGAAAATAGATAAACAATTACAGAAAATTTCGATCCACCAATACCGGCAGGCGCCGCATTGGTGCAAATGGTAGAACGGCTAAGAATTCTGATGATGGGGATGTGGTTATTCTCGAAACATGTAAATTCGACCCGTGTTCAATCCCGCGTTCAGTCAAGAATAAAATTATCAACAAATCTTTAATTCATTTCATGTTGTAAATTCCATCCTTGACTAAAAATAATTTATTGAAAATTTAATTTCATGAACTTAAGCCTAATTAAAATATCGAAAACTACAATTAAAAACCAACAGTTCAATGAAAAATCACAATTATTGAAATTTATTAAAAAAAATATATAATCTTTCTTAATAAAATCATTAGTAATAAAAATAGTTTATTAGGTTGGTCACTCACTTAACATGACAAGCGTGAACAGTAATTTTCTGCCAACATTTCCTTAAATTTAAAAAAACATCAAAAAAATTAAATCAACTGAATTGAATTTAATTTGTTTGGTACGAAAATACAAATAAATAATTATGCCAATGACCTCCACATGACCCAAAAATTCTTTTGAATGATAATTCTTTACCGCAAGTGTTTTTATTTAAATAAAATAATCCTCACAAATTGCTTCTAACCAAATTTAAATTATTTTTGTTTATTTTAAATGGCATTTAATGTTTTTTTTTTATTGTAATTGTACACAAAATAATTTGAACTCAATGTCATTTTGAAGTTTTATTTTTTTTTGGAAACATAAAATGGAACAATTAGAGAGCTCCAAATACCTGTAGACTACAGGTTTTTCCTAGACCAAAATTGCGGTTTATTTTAAACCTAAAGCCCTAATTTCACAATTGCCCATTACAAATTGTTCGTTTTGTGTTAAATGGCCCCCTTTTGTTAACGAAACTTTAATTGAAAACAAATGAACGAATGAATTAAAGAGTGATATAACTAATGTAAAATTTGCTTTTGGTTTATTACATTTGATTAGATTTTAGTGCATGTTACATTGTAATAAAACTGCAAGTAAGTTTTGAGTCTAATTAACATGATCTTTAATTTGTGTTATTAAAGGGGCATATTCATTTTCTTAATCGAAATATGTATAAATTTTAAGCCTATGTAAGTCAAACATATTTCAGGAATAATAACAAAAACTTGCATCATAATGTAATTACATTAATTTGTTAAAAAAAATTATAAATAATTTTAATTCAAGTCAATTGTTAGATATTTGTGGACTAACGATTACAAAGTTTTATTATTTCGATATTTTGCAACGGGTATCCACAAGCAGATGCGTAGGCATAAGGGAACAATTTATGAATTTAAAAACTATATGATTTTATGGAGAATGCTGTTTCATGGTTTAAATAAAACTCACTTTATTTACAAAACAAAACAAAAATTGTGCATGTTATAATTCAGGGTTGCACTTTTACGTCATATAAAAAATCGTTAATTTTAAAAAAAGCTTAAAAATTCGTATGTGAACAAAAGTAATATAAAGTTGTATCCTAACGTATGTCAGATGGTGATGACTATCATTAACTTTCCGAATCATTAAATTTGCGTTAAAATGGTAAGATGGCATCGAATTGTTTTTGCATATTATTGCATATTTTGGATAAAATGCATATTTTTGCATATTTTGGTTTAAAATGCATATATATTTACATATATTAACATTTTTTAGTGATATTTTTTTATTTACTATCAAAAGTAATTTCTTGGGAATACAAAATTTAAATTTAAAAAATTTGTTATTCGTGCTTAATTCCCCGTTTTTATTCTTGATAAAAACACTGAAATTTATTGTTGATGGGATAAGCTATTCCTATGCGCATTTCACTGGTTGCTTAGGCCAGATCATCAGGAAAATTCATCCATAAACATTTTGGAAAAACTAAAGATATTAAACCAAATAAAACTGTTAAGCGTATAAGAATCATAAGCAACAGCTCTACTTGTAACAATATCAAAGTTTAAACAAAAACATCAACAATAAACAATAAAAAATTTTTTAAATTTTTTTATTTACATTTTCCATTTTTTACCGCAAAAATAATTTTTAAATATAAAATTAAAAATTATTTTAATCTATCAAATGTTTTGACAGAAAATTTAGTAAGCAATTGGGGCTTTTAACTATTTTTTGGTTGTGAATTCCGAATAATTATATTTTCATTTGTTGTACTCGAATTGAAACTATTCCAACAATCAATAATTAGCTGCAATAAATGAATTAACATTTATATTACAAAATTTATTGACGAAAGCAAATTATTGATTGCAATGACCAATATTCAGTATTGCCCTGTATTAAATTCGGTTGTGGTTCTAACCATTTGTACTAATTTTTAGAACTAAATTAAATTAGTTATCATAACTAATAAAAGAATTGAAGGAATCATATTTCAGTTGGAACATCGTTTTAATAATCAAGAGAATTAAAATCAATTAGAACTATACATTTTTAATAGTTGCAACAATAAATCATGTTACTTGATCAATATTTTTTTACTGCAACCGTTTCCCAACCAATTTGTTTTCTGTGTGTAGTTATAATAACGAAAAAAATAATTATTTTCAGATAAATTAAATAGTTTGAGTTCAAAAATTTAATTATTATGGTATAAGGGCGTTAGTTATCTTTTCCTTTTAATATTAAGATTTTTTTTAAAATATTTATATTCATGCATCGGTTAGCATGTAACGATCCAATTTTAGGTTTTTAGCTTTCGGCGCCGTCAAAAGTTGCACTTGCTAAACAAAAGTATTGGAAACCTTTAAAAAAATTGCATTTTTTTGAGGTTGTATAAGTTCTTCTAGGGGGAACTTTTTCCTCCTTTGTCCGATTATATTTATTTTTTAGGATGACCTGCCTATGGCCATAACACATATTTCTGTAAAGTTTCATCGATCTAAAAGCACTCAATAACTTTTAACTTTTAAAACTAAAACAAAAAGTAATGTCCGGCTAGATTGGCAAAATACCCTTATGTGCGCCGTTTGGTTGTACTGAAGAGTACCATAATATTAACCCTAAAATGCCTAACCATATTAGAAGAATCTACAATTTGTATCAAAGAATGTTTATAAACTTTTAAATTTAACATCAATCCTATGCGAATTTCTCATAAGCTACAAAAAATAATAATGCTTAAAAATGTTTAAAGAAATATTCAACTTAAAACTAATTTAATCATTAATCACTGATCACTGCTCATTTTAATCAATTATTAAATGCCGTTTAATCGCCCATCAAATTTAATAGTTTGCTATCAAAAGTAGCAAAAATTAATTAACATACATTTACAAATTTATCCAAACAAATTAAGACGGTAATTTTAGTGAACCGTTGCCACCTCTAGACAACGGTTTTTCGATTTAATTTTAGATGGCAACTTTTAATGGGAAAGATTTGTGGCTCAGTTGATAATCAAAAATTTTTTAAGTCAATTTAATACAAATTGAAATTATTTTGTGGTTACAAATATTTTAACGAATTTAGTTGCGTGTGTTTTTATATTTAATTTAAAATTTTGGTATTAACAAGTCATTAAAGCTTTTTCATTAACAATCGTTATGGGTCACGGAAGCTTAACTATATTTATTTAATTTTTATTTATTTAATTTATTGACTTGTACTAGACTAAACAAATATTAATATGGCAAGCACATAAAAAAGCAAAAGTTACTGATTTATTTAAAACGGAAAACGGTTGAAGATGAGTTAAAAATTTGTTGTCACGTCATTTTGATAGATCTCTGAAACTAGATTGTCAACTAAGTTATTCACACGATTAATTTTGACATAAATTTTTTTTTTTTTTTTTTTTTTTTTGAATAGTCAGTGTTCGTCCTAGACAGTTTTCTATAAGAAAGTCTGAGTTTATTGGTGAAAGAGGAAGAGAGCATGATATTCTTCTCTCCTCTTTCATTAATAAACTCAGACTCAGAGCGCTTTTAACAAATTGAAAAATTTTTTTTTAACATTTTTAATAGTCTTTAACTTAATTACCTTTTTACATTGTTTTACGTTCAATCAGTAGAAGACATTGTTAATTTATTATTAAAAAAAAAGTTGAAATTAATCATATTGAAATAAAATTGTTCATTTTAAATTTTACAGAGTTAAAATAATAGTTAAAAATCTTTAATTTTAAAAATTCTGTTCTTGTAGTAAAAGTTACAATATTTCATGTGAAAATAACATTTCACATAATTAAAATAAGAATAACTATTGGAAATCAAGATTGTTGTAAGTCAACATTGTTTCAATTTGACTCTCCATTAATTTTAAATCATTTAGGTGTTGATTCGACATCAAATTCGTTTTGATTAAACATAAAATTGATGTTTAAATAAATTTTCCTAATATTGACTCTGGACCGTTACGTCCGGGTAAAAAATGGAGCGTACCGCTAAGCATTTTTGTAAGGGAGATAAGCACAATTCCCTCTTATAAACCTGCTTAGAAGAGCCATGATTTTAATATGGCGAATTCCCACTTGGAAGCACCATTTTCTTCCTCTCTGCTCAGAAACAATTTTATTACGCATTGCGTGATAAAAATATGTAATCTCAAGAACTTCTTGTGTTCGATAAAATTTCAGAAATAATCGTAAAAACATTTTAAAAACATTGCAAAATAACCTGCATTCATGTAAGAAATAACCAGAAGCACTTTAAACTTTGTTCATGATTTTTTTTTCTATGATATTGTCATTTAAATTAATTACTTGCCACCAGGTCATTGATATAAGCACCTCGACCCAGAGGATATTTTGTGCAGCCTGTGTATCTCACCATTTCAGGTTCGGGCTACATATAAAACCTATTACCCTGCCTGCTGAAAGATCATAAGTAATACTTGTAAGGGATAATGTAAAATTAATAAATAATTTTGATTTACTGAAATTAAAATGTACTTTAATGGTTTTCGCTTCTCTGCTGCTTCTTAGTAGTAGATATTATCCAGCGCATATAATAGCGCTCTGGGCGTATGCTTCCGGGAAACCTTAAAATTGTTTACTGAAGTTATTTTAAGATGATAGTCCCTTTGCTTCAATTGGCATACAATGTCTATTTAACATTATATTACATTACATTATAAAGATAGCTACAGTTAGCCTGCCTGTTGGTAGAGAGCTAGTGTACAGAAAGGGGCTTGCGGGTTTGATTTCCCCCAGAGACTCTGATCTAGAACGGGCTTAAACCTTAAGCTACTATTGCTCGGATAAATATAAATTGTATTGAGTTTCTGGGAATTGTTTGTAATGTTTCGGATATAATGAGGAATCGGTACAAGATATCCTATTCTGATGATGGGGCTGCCACCTAAGCCGTCAGATCGGTTTTGAATACTGTGCTTCAGTGACTGATTCATCACCTAGTTGCCTAAGACGTCTCCTAGACCATCAGGCTACACAGTACGCCTTCTCACGTTAGCTAGTTCTGAAGGGTATCAGAAACCCTTGCCCGGGGAATACCTAAGGCTGGTGGTGTGAGTTGCTTTAGCAATTAAGCACAAGAATCATTCCTGGCCATTCCCAAGTGAATGGCAATCAGAGTTCTTTCAACATCTGTTAATTGCCACAATCCCCCTCAATACATAATTGTTTATTTAACTTTTAATAAATATGGGGGATTAAATGTCAAGAGACCAAATTTTTAAGTCGATGTCTTCCGATTTGGATGAAATTTGCACCAAGTCCTATTGGATAGTAGTTTAGACATAAATTTTCAACAAGATCGGTTAGAGTTAGAGGGGGTCAGAGTTTGACATTTTGGCCACACTGAAAGAAAAATGCTTCATATATTTAATGAATCGTTTTCATAAAAAAAATTTCACTGGTTAAATGAAAATTTTCATTGTCCAAATGGAATTTTGTAGTTATAATGAAGTATTTTCGTTAAAATCGATTCATTGGATTTCGTGATTATGTTAAAAATTTTCATTGGATATATGAAAACTAAAGTTTGTCCAAGTTAAACAAAAAATTTTAATTGGGAACATAAAAAACAATATACAAACATAACTACATTCATAAATTTATACAAATTAAAGTTTCCTTAAAAATATGTTTAATTGTTAATTAAAAATGTAAGATTTAATTATTTCATACATCTAATGTAATATGCCATTAAATTTATGAAATCAAACATTTTTTTATAAAAGCAGCATACTTCAATAATTGAAAAAAAAAATTATTTTTAACATTCAAATAACTCTAGAGTCTAAATAATTAAAAGTATAAAAATATTTCGAAAAAGCATGCCTTCATAAATTTAAATTTTCATTATGACAATGAAAATGTCATTATAGTAATGAAACAAAAATTTTCAATTCATTAATAGGTATGTTTTTAGTTTTCTTTGTTCTCTCTTTATGACGTCTTTATTTATTATGCGTTAGCAAAAAAAATCAACGTTGTTATTGTTGTTATGTTATGACAATTTAATCTCATATTTACGCTCTTAATTGAGTAGTGGCAAAAAACATAGTTTTTTTATTCAAGTACTACACTACCCCACTAGGCTAGCTGGTAGTGAGCTAGCCGAGGTTTCGGGATTGATTCCCGCCAGCAACTCTGGTTAAAAAAAAAAAAGTTGAATAAGAACAACTTTGTATATAAAAAAAAAAATTTAAAAAAAAATAAAATAAAAAAGTCTATCAGCGCCGAGGTTGCGTGATCGATTCCCGCCAGCGACTCTGGTTAAAAAAAAGTTGAATAAGAACAACTTTGATAAAAAAAAAAAAAAAAAAATTAAAAATAAAAAAATTTTTTTTTTACTTTTCGCAAAGTATTTATCCAATGAATAACATTCAAAGATCTAATTTAATGTTTCATTAAATACATTTAAATGAAACAGGTTTCATTGATCCAACGAAGCGCTTCATAGGTTCCTTTTTAATGCAATTTTTCATGAGATTAATGTCAAAATTCATTGGTATTCTGAAGAAAATTCTTTCAGTGCATACAGGTGTTCTTTCTCATCCATGTTACTTATTACATAAAGGTGTTAGCAAAATTTGTTCCAAGTAGCTTCGATAGCTATTTGATCAATCTTTTGAAAAGATTTTTCTTGTTTTTTTTTTAAAACATTTTTTAAATTTTTTTTTTTTTAAATTTAAAATTTTTTTTATTTTTTTTTATCCGGAATGTTTTCCTTTTTTTTTTTTTTTGCTCAAAAGAAAGTCTATGTCTTTTCCTTTAAGGTAGTTTTGGTCGCTTTTTGGGATGCGGCGAGTGGCTTATGTAAAAAAAAAATAATTTCTAACTCTAGACGAGAAAGACATAAATAAGGGCAATTCCACGCATAAGTCTACCATAAATGGAAAAAATTAATATCTGATGTTGGTAGTAAAAATACTTAATACATTATGTTACTTTTAAGTGGCAACAGTTTTTTGATATTATTTTTACGAATAAATATTTTTTTAAATAACTTACCGCTTTTATTTCAGCATTTTATAATAGTTTGTTTCTTAAACTTTCGATAAAAACACAAATTAAAGTTTTAACGAAAGTGCAGAGGAAGATTATTAATGTTTAAAAACACTCTCGAAAAGGACATCCTTTTGCATGTAGTGTCAGTCACGTTTATATTTTACTAAATAAATGATATTTCAAAATATCATTGGTTGCCATTTTTCTCTCTATCGGGTAATTGTTGAAACTATATAGCAGTTTCATGTTTAAATTGAAACTAAAAAAAATATTACTAATCGTTATATAAGACAAAACATAACGCAAACTGTGTCAAATATAAATAAACAGGGCTTTAAAGCAATAAATGCTTCTAACAAAAGAAAATTCGGAACAAAAGAAGAACTAGATATGTTTGTCCTATCTTTTGACCACTCCGAAAATATAAATAAAATATACGAAATAAAAACAATCTTAAATCAAATAATAAAGATCGAACCCATTAAACTTACGAAGCAAATCCCTCAATGCAAAAACTGCCAGTCATTTAATCACACGAAAAACTATTGCTCTAAAGAATCAAGATGCGTTAAATGCGCTGGAAAACATGAAACCAAAAAGTGTGACAAACCGGTGGGCTCTCAACCAAAATGTTGTAATTGTGGCGAACCGCATCCTGCTAGCTTTCGGGGATGCATGGTGGCAAAAGAATTACAAAAACTGCGTGACAAAAAACGTAAAAACAACCCAGACACACCTGGCATTACCAACGATTTAGCAACAAATGAATTACCAGCTAATGACTTATCAACGGAAAGTCAACCCAAAAAAAAGGTACTTTTTGAAAAAAGACCTTTTTCAGAAGTTGTTAAGGCTTCTACCTCTCAAAAAATAACAAGAGAAACTGTTAAAAACTTAGGAAATGAAGATGTACTAGCTCGAATTCTCTCTAAATTAGATTCAATTGAATCATTTAATAAATCAATAGAAAGTCGCTTAAATATAGTTGAGCAAAACTTCTTTGCAATACTTAATGAATAAATCCCTTAAGATAATGCTATGGAACGCAAATGGTTTGCTTCAACACAAAGAAGAATTAATATTTGTCTTAGAAGAAAAAAATGTAGATATTTGCTTAATAAGTGAAACACATTTTACAAAAGAATCTTATACGACTTTTAAAAAGTATGAGATCTACCACACTATCCATCCAAGCAACTGTGCTCGAGGGGGGAGTGCTATTTTAATAAAAAAGAGTATTTCACATTGGGAAGAAAACAAGATTTCTTGCGAAGAGTTTCAAGCTACAACAATAACACTTACATTTAATGGATCTCCCACATCTGTAACATCAGTTTATAGTCCACCGAGACACAATATAAAAATCGATCAATACAAAGATCTAATAAATTCACATAAATACAAATTTCTTATGGGAGGAGACTTTAATGCGAAAAATATTCAATGGGGTTCAAACCTGACAACAACAAAAGGTAAAGAACTACTAAGCGCTATAAAAAACACTGGTAGTAGAGTGGTGTCCACTGGTAAACCAACTTATTGGCCTACCGATACAACGAAAACGCCAGACGTTATAGACTTTTTTATTCTCAAAAAAATTCCGCTAAATTGCGTCTATATAGAAGATGGCTATGAACTTAGTTCTGACCACTCACCAATTTACCTTACCCTTAACGGTATGGTTACACAAAATACATCTCACAATAGAATTGTTAACAAGAAAACAGATTGGAACTACTTTAAATCAATAATTAATTCATCAATAAATCATTGTCAAATTAACTCAACTGAAGATATTGAAAAAGAAACTCTCTTATTTACAAACACACTTCAACAAGCGGCTTGGCAAAGCACTCCCGAACTAACGAAGAAGCCTGGTTCTCCTTCCTATCCTCTAAGAATAAAACAGCTTATTTCCTCAAAGAGAAAGCTACGTAAAAAATGGCAACAGTCTCGCTCACCTGATGATAAGTTCAGATTAAACCATGCAGCCCAATTTCTAAAACGGGAAATTAAAAAATTCAAAGAAGACAATCTAAGTGATTATCTTTCAAACCTATCTTACGGTAGTAAAACTGACTATTCACTTTGGAAAGCAGCTAAGGATCATAATAGACCAACAACAAACAAAACTCCAATTTTAAAAACAAATGGTACCTGGGCCAAAAGTAATTCAGAAAAAGTTGACACATTCGCTGATCATCTCAGCACTGTCTTTGGAACTAAAAAAACTCAATCCACCTCGATAAATGACATTTCCCTAAATAGTTATGGAAATTACGCCAATTATAACTCTGCAAGTTCTGGAATAAACAATAATCAAAATAATGTAGCAGAATTGAACAACATTAAACAAGTTTATCTAAAGGAAGTTATAAATGAAATTAAATACTTAAATTCCAAGAAATCTCCTGGATTCGATCAAATTACTGCCGACATATTGAAAAATTTACCATACAATGGAGTGGTTAAACTAACTACCATTTTTAACGCTTCCCTAAAATACAAATATATATCATGCTACTGGAAGGTAGCAGAAATAATAATGGTCCCCAAACCAGGAAAAAATGCTCATGATGTCAAATCCTACCGACCTATTTCGTTACTGCCAATAATGGGAAAACTATTTGAAAGAATAATTAGCACAAGACTAGAATTCGTTATAAAAACCAAAAACCTGATTACAGATCATCAATTTGGATTTAGAAAACAACACTCTACTATTGAGCAGATACACAGAGTTACACATCAAATAGAGATCGCTCTTGAACACAAGGAGGTATGCTCAGCAGTCTTCTTAGACGTATCCCAAGCTTTCGATGGTGTCTGGCATGCTGGACTTATGCGAAAGATACAAAATATTCTACCTACAACATATTGCAAGCTACTTCAGTCCTACATTTCAGATAGGTACTATAGAGTAAGATGCGAAAATCAGTACTCTAAACTTCATCAAATAACCTCTGGTGTCCCTCAAGGTAGTATTTTGGGCCCAACGTTATATTTATTGTACACATACGATATGCCTGTCACAAACAACTGTTTTATAGGCACTTTTGCTGATGATACAGTAATATTAGCGAAAGGTAAATCTAATCAAGAATCAACAACAATTCTTCAAAACGCGTTAAATCAAGTTGATCTGTGGACAAAAACTTGGCGTCTACAACTAAACAGCTCTAAATCAATCCATATCGACTTCACTCTAAAAAAAATTAAGCATATTCCTATCTATATAGACAAAAAACAGGTGCCTATATCCGACCATGCAAAATACCTGGGAATGACGCTTGATGAAAAGCTTCTTTGGAAGAAGCATGTTGAAAAGAAAAAAAATGAGCTCGACTTTAAATATAGAAAATTAATGTGGATAGTTGGTAGAAATTCAAATCTTTCGACACATAATAAATTAATGTTGTACAACCAAGTTCTCAAGCCTGTATGGTTGTATGGCATTCAAATTTGGGGATGCGCCAAAAACCATGTAATCGGATAGTTCAGCGGTTTCAAAACAAAGTTTTAAGAAACATAGTAGGTGCACCGTGGTACATCAGAAATGAAGACCTTCATCGGGATCTTAAAATAAACTCCGTAAAACAGGAAATAATTCTACATGCTAGAAAACATGACACAAGGCTACAAAACCACACAAACTCGGAAATTCCTACGTTGCTTAATACATCAGTATTAAGCAGAAGGCTAAATCGCTTCAAACCTCACGATCTGGTAACACGGTTCGATGGGGAACATCAAGGCCAATGAGCCTATAAACTAATAAATATCCATAAATGAACTACTAGTTAGTCACTAAATGAGACTAGTTGTAGGTTAATGTTAAGCAAAACTAATCTTAATTTGTTTAAATAAAGAAGAAAAAAAAAAAAAAAAAAAAATATAGAGTCAGTCACATATGGAATTGCCCATAATCTTTCTTTTGAGCAAAAAAAACTCCTCCAAATCGGAAAACTTCGATTTAAAAATTGGGTCGCTTGACATGAAAAACCCCATATATAAACTTAATTGATTGTTCTTATTTTCAAATTTTGTTAAATTAACATAAAACGCTTATGAAGCAAATGTTTTAAAAAAATAGTTAAAATATTACAATAAATAATAGAATTTACAATGATTTTGTTGTGCGTAAAAGAATTTAAGAAAAAGTAAAATAAGGTAAACTGTACCACTGTTAATAACAAGAGTGTATTTCAGTTTAAGTTCTGATTTTTGGATGTCTAAGGGCATAATCGGCGCTGGCTTTGGGATTCCTTAGAAGGACATTTTCGGTATAAGCAAATTTATAGAGATTAAATAATTTAAACTTTTATTTAAAATTATTTATAAGCAACAATATTTATTAATATTTATTTTGTGCACAAAAAGGCTTTTTTTCAAAATAATTTTTATTTAAACAAATTTTCGCTCTTGAATCTTAAAAAAAATGTTTGATTTTCGGTCTTAGTCTTTTTACTTAAATCAAAAATATTAACTTGAGAGGAAATACAGCCACACCTAACTCAGAGCATCAAGAGTTACCAATCTGTCAAAAATGTTTATGCTTTTACAAAATGCTGTTGGTTAATAGGGATTCCAATAAAGACAAGACCACGCTTATCAATAGGATGTCAAAATTTGAGGTATCAATGGTTAATGGAAGGGAGATTATCCGAAACTTTTTATGGTTAAAAATTATAGCCTATTTCCGACGTGCGAAAGAATTCTTTCTTTCAAAGAATTACATTTAAAACAAAAACAAAGTTTTTAAAATTTATTGTTTTTGGGAATTTTGGTAAAAGATTGGGAGCCTGCCGACATTAATTTTTAATTTTAAACTAAAAAAAAAAAAAACATTTTTAATATTTAAAAAAATAGTTACTGTTTCCAAAACTTCATTTTCAAAAATCTGATTAGGTTTCCTAAGCTGATCGTCAATACTACGCTCTGTATATGTTTGCCTAGAAGTCTCTGTCGAGTCAATTGAATTGCTGAACATTTGCCAAGAAGATGCATAACAGTTTCCTTTTTCCTCTGAAACATGGCAGCTGTGGCAGTTATTACAAAACTAGATGTCCAGTCTGCTCGAATGTACTCCTATGGCCCGATGGCGGTTAACACTTTCATCAGCTTTAAAATATAATTTTTATTGTAGTTTAGTAATTTTGATGAGCGTTACTTGTTAAACACGAGTGTTGATTTCCTAAAAATAAAGTATGTTTAAGCACTGTTTGTGACACAATGTTGATGCTCTTGTTTAGGTAGGGTATGTCAGCGTAAAAGCTAAGCTGAAGAAAACGTTCCGCCTTCCGCTCTAATTAAGGTATGGCTGTAAAGTAGATCCAGCTCTAGCCAGACAATCCACTTGTTAGTTGGCAGAGTAATTTCTGTGCGTTAGAATCCATATCAGCGTTTAACAAAATTTATAAAGCAAGCCCAAATATCACGGCGTCAACACTTTCGTAGCTCTTTTAGTAGTACAGTTGCCCGCTGTTGTATATAAGTAGTTGCAATTTAGCTATTTGTAGATCAATATAGCGGTTTTTTCTGCTTTTTTATTTCTGTTATATGGGTTTTATTAAACAAGACAAGTTAACACTACTGTTTATGGCACAACGTTAACGATTAAGTAGTGTTTGTTATTTTAGCGTTAATGATGCGCTGATCTTAGTTCTTTTTATAGACGCATAACATTTTGGTGTAGATGTAAATTTTAATGAGAATATTGATTTTTGTAAAAAACGTCATTTCATATCAGTAAAAACGTTTGAAAAATTTTAATAATCCCAAATAATCTGTAAAAACAAATACACACTAATTAAAAGTGTTAGTGACCTTCTGAATAATAAACAAAAATAAAGCCAACAAAAAGGCAACAAAATTTTAAGAACAACATCAAAATAAATTAAATTAACAACAAGACAAAAAACCACAACAAATTTTGTGATAATTGTTGGATATGAATGCACAAAAGGGTGTCAATATCAAGATATAATTTAGTCTTAGTTTCATCGAATGCCAGACGCTTTCAGAGCAATAAAAAATATATTTAATTGAATGAAAAAAACTGCCAGTCATTGTAGTCAAGAAGTGTTTTTATGAATTTTTTTTCCCTTATAAAAGGTAGTAGCCACAAATATTAAATAACTTCAAAAGCAATTGCATTACGGCTCTTGCTCATTAAAATATTTGCTTAACACAACAACTAAAAAGTCGCTACTCATACGTAACTTAATTCAATTATCCATCTTTCATTGATTTCGTATTAAAAAAAAAATATTACAAAAAACTTTTTTGTTTGTATGATTTTTATTTTTATTAACCAAAAAGAGAAAAAAAAAACTGTTTTTAATGACACAATATTCACTTTCCTTTTAAACTTTATTGTTGCTGTTTTTTAAAGATATTTTTTGTTGAAAAGTTAAAACGGTTTTTTTTTCAACAACTTTATTAAAAAGTTAAGTAGATACAAAATGATTTTTTATTGAGTAGAGAAGAAATTGGAACACGATTTAAATGACTTAAAACAACAGAGTTTTGATGAAAATAATGCTGCAATACAGGACTTTGGTAAAATGAACTTAATTCTTAAAACACGAAGCAATTAATTAACTAATTAATTGAACTTGAATATTAGAATATTCATGGAAATATTTGAAACACTTAAATGTTAAAAAGCTTAAAATTAAATTTTTGAGTGCTGTTTTGTTACTTTGGGTAGATATTTTATTTTTTTTTTTTTTTTAATTAAACTCTAGAAGTAGTGTCCATGTAGACCATGATGACCGTAGTAACCGCCATAATAAGGATAACCTGCAAGAAAAAGTTAAGAAATTAAAAAACATATTTGGTACTTAAACAAAAGACTTAAGAAGCAAACTTGTTACAGCGTAAATACAGTATGCTGAGTAAGTCTGTCATCAGTTACAAAAATTGTATTTAAGAATAAATTTGCAATCTAATGATGAATTAAAAAGACAAAACTTATTTTAAGAAAATATTGGAAAAAAAATTTTAAAAAAAACAAAGACTTGAGAAACGAACTTTTTTTATAGTAAATACAGTCTGTCAAGAAAGCCTTTTCATAATTATATGTAAATTCTTATCCCCAACAAATTTTGTGATCTAATGATTTTCGTAAAAATAATTCTGTAAAAGTAATAAGAAGTAAGCTGTTGGGCGATTCACTTACTGTTATAACGATAATCGTATCGTTAAAATTAGTAGAACGAGATTTATCGAATGTGCGATTCAGTAACATTTTTTAAGATATTCGATGTCGATTGAAGTCAGCTGTTACTTTAAGCAGTATTTTTTCGTTATTTAAGAGGCAATAATTTACGTGGTGTTTATTAAATCGATAAAGTGTATTTTGTGTAGAAATATCACATGATATTAAATTAAATGAATACAAACATACAGTTATACTAGGGATTACTTTTCTGTTTTAAACGAAATCGAAACCGCGATTTTTACTTCAAAAAAACCTCGGTTTTAGCTTCTACTTTAATCTGCTCAAAGAAATTGCAAATTCTACATAATACTCATACAAAAACTTAATACATAACAAGCTTCAACAATGGCAAGGTATTTCAAATTCTTAAAATTCAAAATAAGTACTAAAAAGAAGAACAAATGTTACCTTTTTAACTCTTAACCTTCATAAGGTCTTCAAATTTGCTGACGTTAACGGTCTTCGGCAGTGTTGCCAATTTAGCCATTTAGTGGCAAGATTTAGCCATTTTTCACCCTTTTTAGCCATTAAAAAATGAGTTTAGCCATTAGCCATTAGCCATTTTTTTAGCCATTTTTCAAATTGTTTAGCCATAAAATTTTTTTGCCGTTTTTCTTTTAAAGGAATAATTTTTATTTCATTATAAAAATTTATAAAAGTAAAACAAACATTTTTAACAATTAAAACGCCTTTAATTTAAATCACAACTTTTACAAATGTTGAAAATCGCTATAAACGATGATGATAAAACATGTTTCAAAATAAAGGAACAGTATTCCAATACTAAATTTATAAAATGGATCACCACAAACATTGGTGTTTCTTTCTGGTTGCAAGTATTTCAGTTAAGAGATGCAGGCAGCAACAAAATTGTTTTAGAAATTTCAGAATTGACTATAAAGTTGCTCTCACTTCCATGGTCTAATGCTGAAGTAGAGAGGGTATTTTGCCAAGTAAACATCGTTAAAAGTAATTTGAGATATAGGTTACATTTAGCAACCGTTAATTCGATTTTTTTAATTAGGTAAAGAATTTTACTGTAAGAATAAAATATTTTTACCAACACCACAACAGTGGAGAGGGTACTATGCGTTTGTGCTGATGTTTGAAACACCTTAAAATATTGATACTTAAGGTATGTTCAGACCTAACAAATATTTGACAATAAAATCCAAAAAAAGCGTTGCCAGTAAATTGATCAAACTTAAGCTTTATTTTTAGCAATTTCTATTTATTTACAAAACTTTAATTTTAAAATGATCATTGTATAATGTAACTTAGAAACTGTTAAATAATGTTTGCTCTAGCCAAACGTTTTGCAAAAGCAAACAATTCTTTAAGAAAACTAGTGGTCACGTGTAGGACGTGAAATATTTAATAGGTGTGAACATAGCTTTAGCCAACCTTTACGTATACCGATTGACTCTGAATCACTTTCTGAGTCAAATTAACAACTTGTGCGCAAAGTACAGGTCGCAAATTTAAAGATAATTTAATAAAACTTGGTACCTAGGTTATAATGTGGTATCATCTAGTCAGGGTTGACCGACTTTACTTTTTTACTTGTTTTTTATTGTAGATCTGGACTCATAATGTTGGGTAAATATTGTCGTGATTATGATTTTCCTTCAAATTATTTAAAACTAATAGGCAAGAGTGATTCCTATGAGATGAGCAATAACGACGAATTTTTTGATGATTTAATTTTTTAAATATCTATCAAAATATTAATTTACGTTTATTCATATTTAAGAAATTGATCTTAACTTACAATTTTATCGTAAACAACTTTAAATGAATTATTTCTGTTTTTTTTTATAGAATTTTAATGTGTTTTTACTTAAAAAAAAAGTTTGGCCATTTTTTAGCCATTTTTTCCGTAAATTTAGCCATTTTTCGTCACCAAGTTTTGGCAACACTGGTCTTCGGGTCAAATTTGACCCAAATAGAAAATTTTATATAAAAACTTACTTTTTTCAATTAAGTATGTTTTATAAAATGAAATATAATTCTAGATTTATTCAGTATATTGAAGCTGTATTTATTGTTAACATTTATTCCGAATACAAAAGTACATTTAACATAAAGTAGTTGTATCTGTTTTGTGTCCCAATTGGCAACGACTTATTTTTAAGTGGTAAACATATTTTTTCCTAGGTTTTGGTTGAAGGTGACGAGTGCTGTTCTTTCTCAGACACTACATGCACTTTTTTGCGTGAAAATCGTGAAAATTTGTCTTTGAGTAATGTTTTGGCTGCTTAATATAGGGCGCGGCAAGTTGAAAACTTAAATTTTCTAAGAAATGTCGACGTTTGGCAAAAGATTTTTCGTTCTAGCCCTGTTTAGCTGATGTTAATGATATCCTTTAGTTGCAATTCAATCTTGTCTTTACACATAGTTCCTACCAAAAAAATTTGATTATCTTGCAGTTGTTGTCCCAATTAGTACGATGTAAAGCAATAGTCTGCAGTCACACTGTGACATTTCAAAACAACTGTCAAATAAGGAACAACATGCATACATTTGTTTATTTCAGAAAAAGTTTCTATTTATTGGCCTGCATATGGTTGTTGTCCCAATTAGTACGATGTAAAGCAATAGTCTGTAGTCACACTGTGACATTTTAAGACAACTGTCAAATAAGGAACTACATGCATACATTTGTTTATTTCAGGCAAAGTTTCTATTCATTGGCCTGCATATGGTTGTATATTCCAGGCATAACTAATCAACCCATAGATTTTATAGCTCACGTATCGGCGCAAACTTCGCTAAAATTTGGCGTTCACTGTGAGTATCCTTGTCGTCGAATCCAAGTACTATCGAAAGGTTTTTTAATCTGTCCAACGGCAAGATGGCTCTAAAAATAGGTTTTCCCTCCACAATATCCCACAAACTCTCTGTACTTTCATTATTTGATCTATACAATTCAGCTAACTAGAGAACCAATAAGTGCGAAATTTTAATGTCGCCACTTCAGTCCAGTCAATACCAAATACACATATATCTACCTGCATTATTAGTAAGCTTTAAAATAAACGCATGTCACAGGAGGTGAAAAAAAATATATAACAACTGGAAATTTCTAACGAAAATTCAAGAATTTTGCTACCGGTCAATTATGACCCAAAGACCTTACACTGAGTCTTCACCTGAGATAATATCTGATATAATATATGAGAGAACGTCGGCAGAATGAGAGAACAAATTTCTTCATGTTAATCTTAATCTTAAACAAGGGGAACACGTATCTTATAAGATTTCATAATCAAATGATTCTCGCATAGTAAACTTGTGTCGTTTTTATTCTTTTTTTTATTTTTTTCTTGTTTTTAGTTAAAATATTGTTTTTTTAAACACTTATCACAAGATTTTCACTATTTGTACAAAAAAATTTATCATTTTAATGAATGCGTCGTATTATTGTTTTTTATCTATGCATGTATGTGTATTTTTGGCAGCTCATCTTATAAGATAGCTGTTATAAGATTTCTCATAACAACTGTTTTATAAGATTTATTAAATAATAATATTAACACTATTTGAGAGTCTACACGTAAGATAGTACTCTCTGCGATTGAATTTGACATTTGCTGATATAAAAATCTTATATCTTATCTCAGGTGGAGACCCTATGTTAAGTGCAAAAAATGTTGTAAATATTTTTTTCAAAAAACCTAACGTAGTTGTTGGTCTTTAAAATTAAATAAAAGTCATAAAATATAAAAAATATAAGTCACTCAATCTTAGAAAAAATTTATCTTTTATTTTAAATAGGTCAGATTTGACCCGAAGCCCTTATGAAGGTTAAGTGGACACCTAGTTTGTGTGGCAGAAACTGCCACCTGGGCCTGGCTGGGACTACTTTCTTATATATACATATATGGCTATAGCAGGAACATTTTGTTGTCGAATAAAATAAATAATGCTTTGAAAAAAAAGTTAAGAAAGAATTTTTATGTGTTGAGTAAGCTTTTTGATACAATATGCACAAAATGTTCTTTTGGCCAATTGCCACACCCATGCTGTTTAAAATTACACTTTTTTCTCACTTTCTTGTTAAAAAGACTTTGATTGAGAAATACATACAGTTTTCTTCTAATAAACTTAATAATTATATGAAAAAAAAACTGGAAAAAAGTCAAAAAATGCCTGGCCAGGCCCAGGTACCTGAATTTAAATAAATAAAAAAATTGTATCACATACAAAAAAATATATACAGTCAAATCCCGATAATTCGTACCCTGATAAATCGTAATTCCCGATAATTCGTAATATACTGTCGGTCCCTTGAAAAAATCTCGTTAATTCGTAAAATTTCATACATTTTGGTCCCCTCGCTAATTTGTAATTTTTTTTCAAATAAAATCTTCTTTACCTCTTAATAATCGTAATTGCTTGCTAACTGCTACTAATAATTTGTAATAAAAACAACAGAAACATGGAAAAAATGATTTGCTGTTTACCGCTATTTTTTTGCGTGGGTGTTTGCTTGTGTGTGTGTTTATTTTCTTAAGATCAGTTTGTTACATGAATAATGTTTATGTATAATTTTTATATATTTTATTTTTAACAATTGTCTTTTATGTTTTTTTTTATCGTTTTAGTAAATAAATTGAAAAACCCCGTTAATTCGTATTTATTTTATTTTAACCCCGTTAAATCGAAACCCTGCTAAATCGAAAACCACTATTATTCGTAAGAAATGGCCGGTCCCTTGTAATTACGAATTATCGGGATTCTACTGTATGTAAATGAATGTAGTTTAACTTTGATATTTTTAAAACCGAAAACCGAACCGAAACCGATCGGTTTTAATCACTTTAAATCCGAATACGCGGTTTCACATTTTTACGGTTTTTAGCAAAGAAATTACAGAATCATACTATGTATCACTACTGCAAGCGAATATATATAAATATAACGATTGTCGGTTCGTTCAAATATAGTGAATCGCACTACCCAGCAAAAACTTTACTTACAATCCTACTTTTAATGACTTCAAGAATTCATTACTTTGTAGCTTTATTCGCCACTTTTTGGATTATTAGTTATATATTAAATAATAACTTTATTATATCTTAAATATACAGAAAAATTTGTATTTTCATTATGACAATAAAAATGTCATTATAGTCATAAAACATAGTTTTTTAATGCAAAAACTACGCTGCCCCGGTAGACTAGCTGGTAGAGAGCTAGTCTATCATCACCGAGGTTGCGGGATCAAATCCCGCCAGAGACAGAAAAAAAAAATAAAAAATAAAATAAAGTAAAATAGAATAGAATAAGAAAAAATAAAAATAAAATAATAAAAAAAAAAAAACAAAAAAAAAAAAATTAAAAAAAAATAAAAAATTTTTTACTTTATTGACTTTGTGTAACTATATATTTTTATAAAAATTTTAAGTATAAAAAAAACATATTTGGGGGATTAACAAGGTGTCATAAAATCATATGTCTTAAAATAATAACATGAAAAAATACGACTGTTGTGAACAACCTCTCATAATTTAGTGTGCTATTTTGAATTTAAGTCAGCTGATTTAAAACAAATATAAAAAAAATAAATATTTACCTAAAATCAAAATGTTTTTTAATTCTAATCCATGATTTAATAAATAAAATTAGATCTTTCCTGACTATTTTCCATTTTTCAGACGCAAACCACAAATATTTTATTTTGTTTGTTTACAAAGCATCAGAGTCCTAGGCCGATCCAATTTGACGCCGCAAGTGTTTTGTTGCAAAAAATGCTAGCCGCAGGTTAAATTCGGATGTTAGCCGGATAAAACTATACCATCAACGGCGACGGCTTCAAAATCATAGCCGCTCGGCTCAGTTGCTCGGCGCAAGTCTCTTCTGATTAATTACGACAGCACAATAAACATAGCAAGCAAAGTTTTATTAATTTAAGACACTTTTTGTTTACAAAGCAACAACAATCTTTTTAAACCATTGTAAAATGTTAGAACATTATGACAATACAACATGATAGCACACCTTGTGAATACCCCAATTATTTTTTAGATTATAATAGGCTAAATTATAAGGGATTACTTTTGGGACATCTCGAACAAAAATAAGTACTTCTTCTAGTAGAAAAATAAGTAGTCTGTTCGTCAAGTTCTCATTATTTTTCTACTTATTTTGTAAGCAAAGTTTTTGCTGGGTATTAGACTATCAGTGCATATAAGATTCCCATCAAAAATTTAAAACAACCGTTATGTCGTTTTTTTTTGACGAACAAATCTTTAAAATCGATTTTTGGTCCAAAACTTTCTAAAATTTTTTTTTTTTGGGCTAAAAAGATCTACAGAAGAAAAGATCGATTTATGTTTGGAAAAGTCTATTTCTTTGTTTAAAAAATCTCTGAAACTTAATTTCGATTGAAAAAAAACGATCTTAAACAACTTTAAATAATTGATTTTTGTTTTTATTTTTAAATAAATTGAATTCAATTTTGTAAATGATGTTTGATTTGTGCATGATGTTAATTGTGCGGCACCACCTTAACATCGAATTTTTGCCCAACTCAATTTGACATTTCCTTGTTTCAGTGCTCGACAAATTCAACCATGGAGAGGTACACAATTAAGCAGCGTGTTAAGATTGTTGAAGCCTTTTACAAAAAGTGGCGTTTAAATCAAAATGCATTTTCGCATTTTTTTGGTCAGCATAATTGACAAAATGTGTCCACAATTGGGACCAGTCTATGCAAACTTCAGCAGACCGGGGGTGTGGCGGTGTTATAGCACCGTATTTCTTCAAAAGAGGTCGGCAAAGCAGTTACCGTAAATGGAGTTCGCTATTGCGAGAAGATAACGGATATCTTGTGGCCAGAAATTTAGGATATGTACCTGGGCGATATGTGGTTCCACCAGAAATATGCCACACAGCCAACGAAACAATGGCTCTTTTGCGTGAGAAGTTCAATGGCCGTGTTATCTCACGTCGTGGCGATGTTTGTTAGCCGTCACGATCATGTGATTTGACACCGTTGGACTTCTTTCTTTGGTGATATTTAAAAGAAAAAGTGGGCGTCAGTAAGCCAAGAACTACTCAAGACCTAATGATGAGATAATTCGGCACATTAACGATATTGAAGCTCAATTATGTCTCTCAGAGTCATTGAAAATGTGGACTATCCGATAGAAGTATGCCACCGAAGCCGTGGTAATCATTTCGTCGATATTTTGTTTCACACATATTTGTCATAAATCTTTCCATAATAATATTTTAATTTTAAGATAATTCTTTGAAAATTTGTTGTTTTATTAACAATTACCATCGTGCGTTTTGCTTAGACCACCCAAAATACTTGTTCGCTAAAACTAGGTTAAGGGGACTTGTGGTCGATAAAATTCTCTACAAAATAACTCAATTATCAAATTAATCATTCAATTATTTAGGTAAGCAAACGTTTTTAAATAGAAAATTTGGTAAGTTTCCTTAATTTTCAATAACAACATGCTTATGGAGTGAACAAATCATTTTTTACAATAAATAGCTTCACATGTTTAATACAATTTGAACCAGCTTGTATTCCAAAATTACTTAATTAACTCCTTTATTTTTTAAGATACAGCTCCAAAAGAACTTTCCAACTTATTCTCAAAATCTTAAGTGAACATTTTTCATAAGCCCTGGCTTATTTTCTGTTAAGTCTTACTCACCCAAACCATAATAACCTCCTAAACCATAACCCCCAGAATAAGGATAATAACCGCCAAAACCTCCATGACCTCCATAACCTCCATAATAGCCACCATAATACGGCGATGAATAGTAGCCATAACCATACGATGAGGAACCTTCCAAATCCAATTCCGAATCATTTTCGTTAGCAGCAACTGCTCCTGTCTCCAAGTCTTCTGCTTCAGCATTTATTGCACTCGGTGAGGGTTGAGGTCGTGGAGCGGATGTTACAAAAGAACAGCTCACCAACAAAATAACGATTAAATTTAAAGCACATAAAAACTTTGACATTTTGTTAATTTTAGGTCTATTAACAAAAACAACAGAGAAAAATACCGATTTAGGAAACAAAAATAGTTTTGAAAAATTTATTTGTTTTTATAGTCGACACTGGACAATAACAACTGACACTAACTACAACAATGCAGCAAGTTTTTATATTTAACTGGGGAACTCCATTAAGAACTTTAGTTAGGAAATTGCAAGTGTATTTGTTTTTTTTTTGTACAAATGATATTTTTTTTTATTCTTATAAAAATTAAACATTAAAAAAAATTTGAAAAACAAATAAAATTTATTGTTTTCAGTTTCAAGGTTTTTCAGGGCAATTTTCAAAGACACAAACCTTAAGGTGTATTAAAAATTTTTTATTCAAAACTGCTAGAATTGAAGGCGTGTGCTAGCCAAGTCAAGTGTTATTCAAAAAAAATTCTTTTATTTTTACTCAATACTCACCGACTGCGTACAAAAAAAAAATCAAGTTGCGTGGAAAATGCTTCATTGATCTTTAAATTTGTTTGGATTTTATTTTGTTTCAGACAGCTATTTTTTGCATTATTTTCAACTGGCTTATAGGGGGAGTTTCATTTTAAAACCGAATTTTTTGAAACGTTTTAACCGTAGAATACATAACCAAAAAAAAAAAAAAAACAAGGGAAATACATAGCCAGGGTACCGGACTACTCCATTATAATTTTTTAATAATTTTTACCTTCACAAAAAACATAATCATTGTAGAATCCTTGAAATAAAAATTTAGAACAATTAATTAAATATGTAATTTAATATTTTTAAGAAAAAATATTTTTGAACAGATTCTTATTTTTTTTTTTCATAAAAAAAAACAAATGTTAAAAGTCGCTATTGACCAGACGTGTACCCGGTTATTCATTCTCCAATATAATTTTTTAATAATTTTTACCTTCACAAAAAACATAACCATTGTAGAATCCTTGAATTAAAAATTTAGAAAAATTAATTTAATATTTTTAAGAAAAAATATTTTTGAACAGATTCTTATTTTTTTTTTTTTTTTAAATAAAAAAACAAATGTTAAAAGTCGCTAGTGACCAGACGTGTACCCGGTTATTCATTCTGGGGTTAAAGTCTTTTTCAATATAAAAAAATATTTATTCAGACTAAACTAGAGCTGTGGAGTCGTCGAGAAATAGTTCTAACTCCGGCCCTGACTCCATCCGCTGAAATTTTTTAAGTACGACTCCGACTTTAACTCCGACTCCTACTCTAACATTAATGCCAAATGTATATGAGACAGGTCCTTACTTGTCTATAAACTAATTTTTTTAATGCACTACCCTCTATAGAAAATATAGCGAGAAAATTATTCTTTAAAAATTTCAAATCGATATTTTAAATATTGCATCGCCAATTTCGAAAAATTTTTATTTGGAAAAATATTAGAAAATATTTTTTTAAATTTTTTATGCCAAAAAGTTTTGAAATCGGAGTCGTGAGTTTTTGTGGGTACTTCAACTCTGATTCCGACTCCGGTAAAAAAAACAACAAACCCGACTCTTCAACACCGGCTCCACAGCCCTTGTTAAACAAAGATTTGTTATTGCATAAGTGGAATTTAAAGAAGCATGCACAGAAAAAAATAAAAATTGATTTCAATTAAAAAATTTGTGATGTTAATTAAAAAATTCATTAAATTTGCACCAGTAAACAAATTAATAGTATCAATTTAACCAGTTAAAAGTATCAATAAAACGTTTAATTCACTTGATTAAATGTTTAATTCAGTTGATTAAAATTTAAATTAAAACTGATTATATTTTTGATTAATGCTTTAATTGGTGAAAAATGTGGGAGAATTTTGTCTGTGTGATTTTACATTTTATACTCTTCATCGATATTTGTAGTGAATGTGGGTATAATAACTTTGTCATTCTGTGTGTAACACCGGAACGACCAACATTTTGGCTTTATCAGCTCACATATTTCATGGCATTTAATGTTTATAAAGAAATTTTTTCATATAGCCTTCGCGACTTCGGCTTATGAGCGCCCACCTGTCGATCCAATTTTGCACCACTTTTTCGATTGCACCCGGTCTCATTTCTTCAGTAGTGCGTCTAAATGATCGATCGTTACTAGTTTATCAGCATTTGGGGTTTTAAGTACCTTTATAAAAAGAAGTCTAAATTGATTAAATCGCACAAACGAGGTGGCCAATTCACAGGTCCATTTCTTGAGAAAATTCGGTCACCAAACGTTTAGCTAAATAAAGTGATGGCTTTATGCACTGTGTGAAACGGTGCGCCTACTTTGTGTTCGCCATTCACCGTCACCCAATTCGTATTTTAAAGACAAGCGGGCCGATGACGCCTTGACATGTGAACCGCAACAAACACTGATTTTTTCCGGATGTAAAGGAGCCTCAAGAGTCCCATGAGGATTGTGCTCTCTCCAGAACGACAATTCTGCTTGTTTACATAACTTCAAGACAGAACTGAGCCTCATTGTTTAAGATGATGTGACGATAAAAATTTGGTTCAACTTCCAGTTGATTCTTAGCTCATTCACCGAAAACACGACGCAACTGATGGGTCGCTGGCTTTAATTCTTGCACCAGTTGAAACTTCTATGGATGTAGCCCAAGATCTTTCCTCAAAATTTTCGAAGAAGTGGACAGGCAGAGACCGAATTGCTGAGAATCGCGTCAGATCGATAAGCTCGAGTCCTCGTCTACAGTGGCGAGGCCTTCGAGTGTACGCATAGTACGATCTCAAATGAGTCAAAACGAGCATCATAGCTGAAAATGACGATCAATATTTGGTTTCGAGGAATTCTGAGTCGATTAAGCTATCTCCGTCTGTCTGTCCGTCTTCTATAAACACGCTCCCTTTCCGAATGACTCAACACAATACTGATATGATTTTGGTGTCCAATTGTTTTCAGTTTTTCCTTCTATGAACCAAACTTGGAATATCCAATACTAATGTTTTCGTACTTTCTCTACCCCTCACCACAGGTGGCAATTTCGTTTTCATATAATAAGTAGCTTAACCTTGCGCGCTTTGCTACCCACATAAAAATAAAATAAATAAAAAATTTTTAAAAAAGATCTCGTGTATGGATATGGAAGAAATTGTTATCAAATTACAAACTTCTACTATTATCCCTCTTCAGACATTAAGACAATTATATGGTCCTTTTATGGAATGTTCCCTGCTAACTTATCCAGTTAAGCTTCCTTTTTGACAGATATTTTGAATGGATAACCAAACTATTTGTTTTAAATTTAGAAACTTTTGCTGCAAACGTTCGGTTAAAAGATGATCGCACAGTGTAGTGTATTTGGTGTTTTACAGTGTTGCCACGGGTGGTATTGACATTGCTAGGTTGTCGTATTAATTTTTATCTGATTTTTTCTATATATTTAAAGCTGTACTATCAACTTTTTTGATAATTTATTTATAGTTCTCCATATATCCAATTAAAGGCCTCTACCGTAAATCTCTTTTAAACGCCTAAAACACTAACAAATAATGATATTGTAACAGAACTTGGTCCAATTTAGTTTTATAAGATTATAAATGATACAATCAAATTTTGCCATAGGTTAGGTTAGGTTAATAGGCAGCCGATACGAGCCAGTGACCAGAGCCAGCCAGTATCCACCAGATTATTCCCGTGCAAAACAGAGAGATCGATTTCAGTCCTACACTAGATACAGAGTACAAATTCTATTCTCCCAAATTTCTTAATCCTAATAGCTCTTAAAGACCGAGGCTTGAAACACCGTTTCATCCTTCTACTCATTATGACTACTTCTACAGTAGTCACTATAACAAATACCCATTCTCCCCGCATGTGTCCCTATAGCCCAGTGACCCCTCATGACCAACATCACTGTCCTAATCGTCCCCACGAAAACAAGTAGAACGCGCGTTTTCGCCGCGTCGTAGCCAGGCTAAAGAGTCCTGGCCATCAAGCAGGAATTTTTACCCTGCCATCTCCCCGAGCCCTTCTGTACGACTCAAGGCCATCGATGAACATGTCGTCCAAGAGACAGCCCTGTATGGCTAGGACGTCTGCAGTTTGGGTTTCCTGGTTAGCCCCGGTACTAACGCCAGCGTTACACTGGAATGTTCCACAATCTCATTTAGAGACATCCGCTATACTAGGTTAACAGATATCGTGAAGACAGCAGCCAGAGCTGTTTTGGCAGCCTTGCTGTCCGTCAGTATTGTTTTATCATGATCGGTCTATAATTTACCATCGGAAACCCTTTAAATATTCCTGAAACCATTGCAAATAATAATATTGTCACAAAAGTTGGCATATATGTATTAGTTTTATATGAATAGAATTTATGGTCTTAGATTTTATGATTCTGAAAAACCCTATTCTCTGTTGGAGAGTTATAAAGATTCGATTAAGTTGATCGGAGTTACAGGAACTCTTTTTAACCTTAAAGTTACTATTCTAAAACCCAGTAGAACTACAAATTAATAAACACTGTCCCGCTAAGCTCGATTCACCCATGAGTTCCGTCTTACTTTTGAGAGATAGAGAGAAATTATTTTGTACGGCAAGATTTTTCTTGAATTGGTTTAATTTGAATACTTTTTCAAAACAATATGAACTTTTTTTCAATTTGCTGCCACATTATATAGTGTTATTGCATTTATATTTCCACAATTGTAGTTTTGCTGAATAATTTAATAAAAAAAATTCATATAATAAAGAATAATAAAATCACTTTCTTTTTTTCGTCCAGATTCTTCCACATACTTTTAGAAAGCAATTCAATATAAGTGCTGCCATTTTGTATAATTGTTTGCCTTTGTAATCTATATGGTAGCTTTGTTTTCCCCGAAAAATTTTCCAAAATGGGTGGAATCGTTCTGCAGAACGCTTTCAGTAAAAAAATTATCTTCCGGACAAAAGAATTGTTCAAAGTGCATGGATGAATCCACTTTAATGCTATTTGGTTGTGGTCTTGTCTATTAGTGCGATGGTTGCGGGTTCGATTCCAGCCTAAAACTTTGGACTGATTGGCTGCCACGGTCTGAAGATCTTCGTTACTATTGGTTGGCATTTTAAGCCAAGGATACTAAATTCATTTCACTTTTATATTTCAATTGAAAGAACAAAAATGTTGCTGCTCATTTGCTGCTTAAATTAAGCTTCCTTTTTTTATTGCTTTGCAAGAAATCACGGGCCACCCGTTTTTTATCTCTTTTTCCACTCTTTTTTTTAAACAAACTTCATTCGAGAAAAAGCATAAAATAGAACTTTTCTGTACAAAACACCTCTCATGTAAATATTTTTAAGTTAGAATTTCAGTTAACTTTTTAAGGGCCTATCAAGTGTCATTAAACTATTTTGAGTTTATTTCAAGCTGCATTGTGGTAGATAGTAACTATTTATTTGTAAGCAAACAAGTAAGATAGTACGATTGTAAGTAAAACTTGTTAATATTTTTTTTTTTTTTTTCTTTAATTTCATGCTTGAACGATTTTACATTAATGGTATGCATTTTCTTTATAATAATAATCATTTTCTGAAACAAATTTTATATTTAAAACAAAGAAATGTTTATTATTATTTTATTTTTTTTTTATTTTTTTTTGTTTAGAGGCCAATGTCAAAGTAATTTGATATGAGAATTGTTCTTAAAGCCAAAGTTTTGTGGTTACAAATTAAAAAATATTCTTCAATTAAAAAGCGATAAAAAGACAAATATTTAATCATGAAAATTAATAATGCAGACAGTTAGAAAGATTTGGAAAAATAACTTAACATGTATTGATTAAAAGTATTTGAAGGCCAAAAAATTAACTTATATGTCAATGAACGGAGAAAAATGTTTTGTAAAAAATGTACCAAAAGTAGGTACGATTTTCACCCCACAAATGTTCGAATTTCGAAAAGTACCAAACCTTCATTTATATTGTTAGATAATTTACGAATGTGGTACATTTTTATTTCTATGTTTATTGGTTAACAGATATTTGAGGTGACAAAAAACAAGTTCCAAACTACAGTTTTTACCCGTTTAATCCACAAAAGGACCGAATAAAAACCACCATGCACCTGTTCGCTTATTTGATTTAATGAACAACGATAAGTATAAATTGTTTTTATCATTTTTAGCTAAGGAGATATGAGGTTAGCCAACTAACCGGTTTTTCCCCATTTGGATTTCCAAAAATACCGTCTTGGTGGATCGATTGCAAGTACGCTGTTATGCAGTTGTATTATATTCATTCGGCTTTTGGGGCAAATTCGATCTGATAAAAGGTACCTTTTTTTAAAGATAATCGCTTAATAATATTCAGGACCTTAAAAAAAATGTAAAAGAGCTACTTAGTACCAGAATACCAGAATTTTTTCGGCTGTGATCTTTAAGGGATTGATTGAATTGTATGACCCAAAAAGGATATCCAAAATTTTTCGGATTTTTTGTAGTGTTGCTTTTTGCGAAAAAACAATCTTTGGAGTGACTTTAAAAAAAAAACAGATTTTATTAGAAGAAAGCCTTCTAAAACAATGTCATCCTTTCAAAACATAAATTATTAAACTACAGTTGCCTTAAAAGAAAACTAATTCTTTAAGAAAACAACTTTTTTAACGCTTAAAAATAAAGCTGAAGTAATTTTAGGATACTTCGCTTGCTTAAACAAAAAAAAATATTTTTAAAATTAACTTTTTTTAAGAATTTGTAACGTTTAATGAAATTCTTCTTTTAAGGAAATTAATTTTTCAGAGCTAGATGCTTTTAATTAAAAAAATTAATTTTTTATAAAGTTTCTTCTTTAGACAACTAGGTGTAAAAACTCCGTTTGAGAAAAAAGCTCTTTTAGAAAAAAGTAACTTTAGAGTAGAGCATAATTTTTAAAACCACTTTTTTTTCTAAAATTTTAGAGAAAAAAGTTCTAATAGAAAAAAGTGCTTTTTTTCTAAAAGTACTTTTTTCCAAAAGTCCTTTTTTATAAGAACTTTTTCCTTTAAAATTTTAGAAAAAAATGGTTTTGAAGTAGCTTTAACAAAAAGTACTTCTGAAAAAAAGTATGTATGTACATTTAGAAAAAAGTACTTTTAGACAAAAGTCTTTTAAAGAAACAAAATTCTTAGAAAAAACAAAAATAATTTTAGAAGCAAAGTAATTTTAGAATAAACAGTAGTATTAGAAAAAAAGTACGTTAAGAGGCAAAGTACTATTATAATAAAAAGTACTTTTAGGATAAAAGTACATTTAGAAAAAAACTACTTTTAGAAAAAACTACTTTCAGAAAAAAAGAAAATTATTTTGAAGAAAATGTACTTTTCGAAAAAAGTACCTTTATAGAAAAAGTACTTTTATAAAATAAAGAAGTCACGATTTAGACAATTTACTTAAAAATAAAAGCAAAGTTTGAAGAAAAATTACTTTAAAATTACAAATTAAAAAAAAATTTTAAAGAAATAATACATACTTCATTAAAATCGTTTTGAAAGTTTGTGAGAGGCAAAAATTGGCCCCTACCTCCCCTTGTGGTCCTATTTTTGAAAAACTGTTTAGCTTATGTGTCCATATAGATATGTTTCTATCTATGTTTTAAATTTCATTAAAATCGGTTTGAGAGGCAGAAATTGTCCCTCTCTCCCCTAGAGGTCCTATTTTTTAAAAAATGCATACCTTTTGTGTCCATATGGATATGGTTCTATCTACGTTTTAAATTTCCTTAAAATCGGTTTGATAGTTTCTGAGAGGAAGAAATTTCCCCTTATCTTCCCTCGTGGTAATACGATTTGGCCCATTTTCAATGGGCTTGGTCCTTGTGCCAATAAGAACCTATGTCCCAAATTTTATAAAATTATCTCAGAAAATGATTCTGAGTCGATCGGTAATCCTTAAGGTGGGTCTTGGACCAATATTTTAAGGCGTTACACACATCAGCACAAATGCATAATACCCTCTCCACTATTGTTGTGTGGGTATAAAAATAATTTTCTTTTTAAAAGTACTTTAAAATAAATAAAAGAACTTTTTTTTTTTTTTTTTTTTTTTTTTTCCTTTTGAGCTCGAGGTCCTGGTTTTATTGTTAATTATTCTAATTTTACAATTTTTAATTTGCCAATATTTCGTTTTTCATTGAAAAACATCTTCCGGGCTTTAATCTAGAAATTACAAGTAACCAAAAAGGAACAAATAAATGTATAAATACAAAATATTTTTAAACACTATGTATCAAAAAACAGCAAAAAACTCTTACATAGAAAAAATTGTTGTTGTACAAAAATCAGAAAATTAATTCTTCTTATGTTGTGTCAACATCGTCTAATTATGAACTGAGCTTAAAATAAATAAATATTGCACTATGTTATGTTCGTTTGTTAACTAGATGTCTGTATACTCTCGCAGAATTCTCATCAACATCGGCTTTAAAATTCATCCTTGTTGTTGTTTAAATTATATGTAACATTTCCAGTGTGAAACGTCTTTTATAGTTATTTTCACTCTGTAATACTTGTACATTGTCAAAATCAGGAGAGTGCTTTGTTTGTGCACAGTGGGTTAACAGTGCGGTTTTTTGTGTTGAAATTTTATTTCGTAGTTTTAAATCTGATTTGTGTGCTGAAATTCTAGTTTTAAGTTTGTTTTTAGTGGTACCTATATAAACCTTGTCACATATTCCAAATTCGTTGCCATTGCATGGTATTTTATAAATTACGTTTGACTTATCTAATTTATCTATTTTATCTTTGGTTTTACTGAACAATTTTGCCAATGTGTTACTAGATTTATGGGCCATTGCGTACGTTTCATTATTAAATAATTTAGATTTTTCAAATCTCTCAGATAATACTGGAACAAATATAAGGGATTTATATATTTTTGGTTGTTGTTCATCATACAGATTCTTTGTTTTGTATTTGTCATAATCAAAAAGTAATTTATTAATTAGATTTGCCGGAAAGTTGTTGTCGCTAAGTATTTTTCTGATCTTATTACAGTTGTTTTTGTGGAACTCTGTGTCACTTATGGTTAACACCCTTCTTATTAAATTGTTTGCCGTGTTGATGATTATTCTTTTAGGGTGTTTGGAGTAGAAATTAATAATTCGGCTTGAGGCAGTTGGTTTTTGATACCAGTCAATTTTGAGTATACCATTTCTCCTTGTCACAATAGTGTCCAGATATGGTAACTTTTTATTGTTCTCCTCCTCCATAGTAAACTTAATACTAGGGTGAAAATCGTTCAAACTCGTCATAATTTCTTCTATTGCACTCTCCCTCACTATTCCGAAAAGATCATCTACATATTTCGACAGAAACTTAGGTTTAAATTTTAATTTTCCAATAGAGGTGTCAAGTAGTTTCTCCATAACAATATCCGCTACAATTGGGGATGCGGGTGAACCCATGGGAAGTCCTCTTTTCTGTGTATATATTTTGTCCCTGAATTTAAAAAAGCGGTTGTCCTTAATGCAGAATCTTAATATTCTCAAAAATAAGTCCTTTGTCATGTTGGTGTGTATTGTAATGTCTTCCCATCTATCCTCTATAATTCCTAATGCTAAATCAAGAGGTACGCTCGGAAACAAAGACACAACATCAAACGAGATTAATCTTTCATCGTCACTTATAGTCAAGTCTTTTATCCTATTTCTAAATTGCACTGAGTCCTTAACATTGTATACTGAGTTCTCCGTAATATTCTTCAAAATTGTCGTAATATATTTATACATTTATTTGTTCCTTTTTGGTTACTTGTAATTTCTAGATTAAAGCCCGGAAGATGTTTTTCAATGAAAAACGAAATATTGGCAAATTAAAAATTGTAAAATTAGAATAATTAACAATAAAACCAGGACCTCGAGCTCAAAAGGAAAAAAAAGAGTTCTTTTATTTATTCATTTTAAAGGTCGAATCAAACACAATATAATATTTATAATAACGGAGAGCACGCCGTAAATACATAAACCAAAATGTTATACAACAAATTTAGAAACAACAAAAGTATCAAAATTAGCATAAATAGATATAAAACAAAAAGAGATAAATCACTGAAAATTAAATCAACAATTACATTTTTAATAAGATGCAGGAAGGCGGGGATTATACCAAATTTTATAAAAAACAGTACAAAGAACATATATAATATTTTTGATAGCAATTTATGTGTAAAATCAACAATCCAACAAACACTTTCCACATATTTACAAAATTTCCATAACAAAATTCTTAACTTACTATTACGACAAAAACATGAACTACTGAAACGTAATGATGAAATTAAGGACATAATTAAAAGGGAAATAGGAAAACAATTAACGGATGAAGAAGCTGAGGAACTGTGGTATAGCGAGGATGTTTTGGCTAAGTCGACAAACGAGAAAATTAAAGATAGACATAGGAAAAAAAAATTTAAAAGATTAAGGGAATTGCAAATGGATGAACTTGGAATCAAAATCAACGAAAATTGGTTTGTAAATAAAACTAATATAGACGTTCCGGAAGAAGTTCAATGGGTGTTATCTCTGGGTAAAAAGCATGCCCTACCTGTTACCAAGCATGAATTCCCAATGCTGAAATTTATAACCGACGGTGAGGATTTTATTCAGACAATACAAGACAGGGAAGAACAGGAGATGGCCAGAACGAAATTCACTTCAATTATTGACAACCACATGAACAAGATACAGGTAAACAACAGGGATAAGTATACATTGAATGCAGTAGAAAGATCCGAAAAGTTTTTACGGAAAAACAAGAACATTTTAATTGTAAATGCTGATAAGGGCAATATTACGGTGGCAATGGAAAAACATGACTACGACGCAAAGATGAAGAGTATAATAGGTGACATGATGACATATCAAAGATGTAATAAAGACCCCACTGCCATTCTTCAAAGGAAGAACAATGAATTCGTTGAAGAACTTTTCAGGAGCAAAGTTATTTCAGAAATTGAAAGAAGGAAACTAAAAACTGACGTGGCCGTAGCACCGAGAATATATGGACTTCCTTAAATCCATAAAGAAGGCAATCCATGAAGACCGATATGCTCCAATGCTAATGCCCCATCGAGCGAACTTTGCAAATATATTACGACAATTTTGAAGAATATTACGGAGAACTCAGTATACAATGTTAAGGACTCAGTGCAATTTAGAAATAGGATAAAAGACTTGACTATAAGTGACGATGAAAGATTAATCTCGTTTGATGTTGTGTCTTTGTTTCCGAGCGTACCTGTTGATTTAGCATTAGGAATTATAGAGGATAGATGGGAAGACATTACAATACACACCAACATGACAAAGGACTTATTTTTGAGAATATTAAGATTCTGCATTAAGGACAACCGCTTTTTTAAATTCAGGGACAAAATATATACACAGAAAAGAGGACTTCCCATGGGTTCACCCGCATCCCCAATTGTAGCGGATATTGTTATGGAGAAACTACTTGACACCTCTATTGGAAAATTAAAATTTAAACCTAAGTTTCTGTCGAAATATGTAGATGATCTTTTCGGAATAGTGAGGGAGAGTGCAATAGAAGAAATTATGACGAGTTTGAACGATTTTCACCCTAGTATTAAGTTTACTATGGAGGAGGAGAACAATAAAAAGTTACCATATCTGGACACTATTGTGACAAGGAGAAATGGTATACTCAAAATTGACTGGTATCAAAAACCAACTGCCTCAAGCCGAATTATTAATTTCTACTCCAAACACCCTAAAAGAATAATCATCAACACGGCAAACAATTTAATAAGAAGGGTGTTAACCATAAGTGACACAGAGTTCCACAAAAACAACTGTAATAAGATCAGAAAAATACTTAGCGACAACAACTTTCCGGCAAATCTAATTAATAAATTACTTTTTGATTATGACAAATACAAAACAAAGAATCTGTATGATGAACAACAACCAAAAATATATAAATCCCTTATATTTGTTCCAGTATTATCTGAGAGATTTGAAAAATCTAAATTATTTAATAATGAAACGTACGCAATGGCCCATAAATCTAGTAACACATTGGCAAAATTGTTCAGTAAAACCAAAGATAAAATAGATAAATTAGATAAGTCAAACGTAATTTATAAAATACCATGCAATGGCAACGAATTTGGAATATGTGACAAGGTTTATATAGGTACCACTAAAAACAAACTTAAAACTAGAATTTCAGCACACAAATCAGATTTAAAACTACGAAATAAAATTTCAACACAAAAAACCGCACTGTTAACCCACTGTGCACAAACAAAGCACTCTCCTGATTTTGACAATGTACAAGTATTACAGAGTGAAAATAACTATAAAAGACGTTTCACACTGGAAATGTTACATATAATTAAAACAACAACAAGGATGAATTTTAAAGCCGATGTTGATGAGAATTCTGCGAGAGTATACAGACATCTAGTTAACAAACGAACATAACATAGTGCAATATTTATTTATTTTAAGCTCAGTTCATAATTAGACGATGTTGACACAACATAAGAAGAATTAATTTTCTGATTTTTGTACAACAACAATTTTTTCTATGTAAGAGTTTTTTGCTGTTTTTTGATACATAGTGTTTAAAAATATTTTGTATTTATACATTTATTTGTTCCTTTTTGGTTACTTGTAATTTCTAGATTAAAGCCCGGAAGATGTTTTTCAATGAAAAACGAAATATTGGCAAATTAAAAATTGTAAAATTAGAATAATTAACAATAAAACCAGGACCTCGAGCTCAAAAGGGAAAAAAGTTCTTTTATTTATTCATTTTAAAGGTCGAATCAAACACAATATAGTACTTTAAAATGATATGAAAACATACAATTTCTAGAATGAAGTAGTGCTATGCAAAATTAAAAGACTTTTTTATTATTTGTACTTTTGAGAATCTGTAAGCCGTTGGTTTTTCTTTTCCTAATTTCTTATTAAAAGTAGTAAAAAGTTCATTGGCCAATAATTAATTGTTCTTTTCAAAATGCAAATTTTTTCTTTAGAAATCTAAAAAACTTTATCCATTTAACAAAAATCAATCTTCTTAAAAAAATAAACTTTATATGATGCTTGGCGGAATGTGGTTATAAAAGTTTGAAGTTTTAACAAAAAAATAAAAAATTAACATATAGAACTAAATCAAATAATCTGATCTAAATATTTCAAAAATGTTAATTTTAAATGATAACATTAAAAAAGCAGCCTTTTAGTATCAAGAAACTGCTTTCTATGAAGTTACCAAAAAGACAAATTTTGTAGCTGATAATTAAAAAAAAAAAAACAAAGTTGTAATACAACATTCACCAAAAACAATTATTTTTAATACAATACTTTAGATTTAATGGTTTTTAAATTGTTTTAAATAAAAACAATTAATTTTTTTATTAATTTAGAATTTAAAAGAAGATATTTAGAAGCCGTTTTGATCTGAATATAATGTTATTTTATTTCTTGAAGATCTTTTATGAATTTTAAAAAAATGTATTTTGACCTTGAATTTGAAATAAAATATTTTTTTTTTTAGTATCTTCGAGGGAAGATTTTAATTATTTTGTAACATTTTATAGTTAATTAACACTGGGCTTTAAATTAAGCGTTAAAAGATGATAAATCAAGTTTGTGTAGTGCGTTTACGTTTTAATTCATTATTTAGTTTAAGTATTGATCATTAAAGTTTCTGAGCAAAATTTTTATTACAAGTATCTTTTTCTAAATATTTCATTTTTTTAAGGTTTGTTACTTTAGGCTACAATTAGGTTTATATCGGTTACTTGTAATTTGAACATTAAGTTAAAAATTTTTTTATTTGATAATATACTTGCATGTGCCCGTGCAAAAAACTGAACTGGTAAATTGGTTTTTTTTTTTTTGTTGTTTTCTTACGAAAACACTAGAATGAAGCAATTTGTTTTTTTCCACTTACAACTACAATTCGAGTTGGAAAAAAGCCAACCAATTTTAGGGGGATGTAAGAAAAGATAAACTCACTGTTTATTGTTGGTGTTTTGTTTAAGCTTTGATATTCTTACAAATAAGACTTTGAGTGTTTGTAATTCTTATTCGCTTTAAGGTTTTATTTGTATAATATTTCAAGCTTTTCTAAAATCTTTGGAAAAGGTTTCCTGACGATCTGGCCTAAGCAATCAGTTAAATGCGCATAGAAGCTAGCTTTCCCTCATCAATAAATTTCAGTGTATTTATCAAATATGAAAAATTGGGAATTTAGCACGTCATACGGGAATCTTGGTGAGGAATTATTTAATTTTAGTATAATTTGCTTGAATTCTTAGTATCGATTTTCTGCTAATATTCTAGCAGTATGTGAAAAGCAAATATGTAAAATAAGAAAAGTTATCTTTATTTAACAAAATAACAGTGTTCCCTATTCACAATACTAGGCTCACAAAGCTCACCAATAAGTAAAGTGTGTTTTTTAAGCCTGAAAAGTTTGAAATGTTGCTAAGGTATTTTAATGTATCGTGTTTGGTGGTTGAATCAGAAGTGAAGTCATTTATTATTATTTCATTTCATATATACCCTACAGATAATATTGGACTACGTGGTCCATTGTGGCTTAAATGGACTACTTACAACATGGTCCAATCTACTGTAATATGGACCATGTTATAAGAAATTAACATGCAGTGCTACCAACAACTGCATGATGTATACTTTTCTATAGTTTACAGTATTACACATTGATGTTGTCCATTATTAATTGTTTATTTAAAAGTGAAAGTGTGAAATTTGTGAAAAAAAAGGTAAACAAATTAAAAATACCAAGTAAATATATTTAATAATAGCAATAATAGACTACAAGGCACGATATAAATGGCGATTAGTAAAAAATGAAAAATGCTTAAACTACCCCTTTAGTGTACTCCATGTTGTAATGACATGGAATACTTTTAAAACCAACCCACATCAGTACTCCATGCAGTAGTTAAGGGACTACTTCGGTGGGTTTTATGGTCCCCTCCTAGGACATCGTAATGTTAAATGGACCACATTTTACCCATATATTTGGAGTAGTTTTGGAGTACTCCTACTCCTTTATGGACTACTCTTTACATGCATGTATGGCCTAGTCTCGTTATCTGCAGGGTACATTCGCTTAATAACTAGTAACTTGACAGATCATCTTTAATAATATGTTGACGGGGTTGTACCATAACTCACACCTAGGGTGCGCAGTACCACAGGTATGTTTTAGGAAATCAGAGGGTTAAAACATATGATACTGCAAAGGGTGTTGCAGATCCATAGCCTCCAAGGTTGCCATGAACCCGACGTTTACTTTAAACATTTCCTGCTATAGTGGGATATTACACACGGTTATTCCGATTTGTGTTGGGTCCCTGTGGAAAGGTCACAAAGGCTGTGTGTGAAACGTTTCGACCTCTTATACCCTGCGAAAGATTAAGGTGTCAAATAAACTGTCATACTGCGCTAAATATTTAGCATTTATGATCAGTATACTTTGGCAAATCATCCTTTATAGATTAACGCTTGCACAATTTAAAAATCAGTAATCGATTTGAGCAACTTATGGACGACTTCGTGAGTTGAGTGGCGAACGGCTCATTTGACTTAATGGGTTTGTTACTTAATAATTATGCCGCAATATGGAGTGAGACCAATCTACAACAGATCAAGCAGACTCCATTACATCCAAAAAAAATGCTGGTGGCATCATTGGGCCTTTTTGTTCAATAATGAAACCGAAGCTTGCATTACGGTCCATTGAAATCATTACTCTGCACCATGATCGTTGATTTTTTTGGTTTGAAAATATGGATAACATTGATTTGGGTATGATTTCAACAGGATGGCGCTACCGTGATCGCAAGAATTCAAAATTTGGTAATTTGGAGAAATGGACCTGACTTTTGCAAATTGATAGCTTTCGATTCCTATAACGCTAAATGAAGTCATTGGAGTAAGCTGATAAGCTATCATCGTATCATTTCAAACATACGGCCAGAAATGCTTGAAAAAGCGGTCCAAAATTAGACGTGTCAACTTTCTCATGATCAGCCGCGGTGGTCATATGCCCGAAATTTGCCATAATACATCTTTCTTGTTTTGTTTTAATTAAATTTTTCGTGCTATTTTAACAATTTCATTGTGTTCCCTTCCCAGCTAGCATAGGCTGTTTGTTAGACGATTAGGTTTAATATACAACTCCTAAAAGAATCTTCTGATGATTATCTGACGATTAACAAAAAGTTCTAATTTTTCTAATTTTTTTTATTCATTACTTTTTTATAAATTTTTTGACACGCTCGTCTTTTAATCTTGGAATGAACCTTTTGCGACTCTCTGTAAGAGTCATATAACAATTACTAAATAAGAGCGTTTTTGAAATATGAAAATTCTATAGTCAATACAATTTCAATAAAACAAACCGACCTAAGGATCTGTAAAAAAGGATTTTCCGACAGGAAAGTGTTTGCTTTCGCAACCTTAAAGGTTTGTTTCATGTAAATTAGAAGTTTTAACAGGAAAAAGACGCGTGATGCCCCTTTTCAGGTAGCTCAGTTATACGGCTGAGCATTTCACGAGTTGTAAAATAATCCCTACATGAGTCTCATACGACTCTTGGCATGCTTTTTAAAAGACTCGTTAGATAATCTCCAAATACATCACAAACGATTCCCTTTATGATTAATATAAGCGTCTTTCGCTGCGTTATAGAAGAATATCTCATACGAATCAGCACGTGTAACAGTTTCTCCCGTGCTAGTAATCGTCTACAATTATAAAATGAGCTCGTCGACGATCAAAAACACTCTTTGAGAGATTCCCAATAGACTCCTAGACGATTGAAAATGCTAGCTGGATGGACGGACATCGTTAGATCGATTTAAAAAGTTATTCTGAGCCGATCGTTTTTTTTTTAACAGTGGTTCTAGGATCAATATTTTTATGTATGACATGCATTCTCACACATCCATAATACCCCTTTTGCTATTGTGGTGTGGGTATAGAAATCTGGCAATTAATTAGGATTAGTTGTTTGTGGGACAGTCATGGTTTAAGTTAAAATTTAATAATCCCACATGATTTATTTTTGGAAAAAAAATGCCACTTAACGATAGTATAAGCTTCAGATCGTATGTTGGGTTATATTTAATTTATTAAAATTATCGTTAGCCAAACTAAGTAGACTCTAAAGAAGTATTGAATTTTTAAAGCTTACTTACCAATAGTTTATAAAATTTTTTCATGGCAACTGTATTTTTTTACAAGTTAGGTTTTTATACTTAATTGTAACATAATTTTTAGTAAAACTTTTATAAAAAATATTTTTTTTTTTTGCCACATTGAAATAATTTGTCAATTTAGCGAAAAAATTTTAGCTTAAAAAAATAATAGCAGCAATTTTCACATAAGCATTTCGTTTATTGTTTCTTTTGAAAAAAAAAATAACAAAATTATAAACTTATAAAACTTAAAACAAAAAATAGTTATAATTTTTATTTAAGATTTTTATCTTTCAGCATAATTAGCGTTTAAACATTAAATGCTTTAACATTAACAAGTTATAATAGATATTTTTTTTCAAATGGTCATTATAATTTAATAAAATATTTACTAAGGTTAATTGGCAATTGGCATGTGTCGTTTTAATTCATTAAGTTTTGGGCAAGGCTGGGAACCGATATCGTATCAGCAAAAGTGTTAAAAATTTCAATTTGTTGCCACTCCGCAAAATTTATATTCTAAAAAAAAATATCAATATTTTTAAGATAATACCATTTTTACAATATTTTAGAGAAAAATCCATTTGATAATTGTACTTTGGACCCTTTTTTAACATTCTTGCTTGGTTTTGTTAATAGATATAATTAAAATACGGATACGAAAATAACAAATAGTTACCTACCGATATCGAAACTCGTTTCGGTTACCAACCTAGTTTTCGGGCTAGAGAATAATGTTTATAAATTATTTTCGTAAAAACGAATTTTTTAAAAATGTTTAAAAATTTTAAATAAAAAACTTGACTTTAATGGCCGATTTCACCAATTTATTTAAATATTAATTCATGTTAAAAATTGTTTTTTATATCAAATAAAAATAAAATTATACGAAAAACTATACTAAAATATGAATTGATATTTAAATAGAATTGGTGAATTTGGCTATTAACCCATTAAGGCCCTGCGTTGCGTTCTCGCAACGTTCATTTAAACCAATCCTCAGGCATTTTGTGAAAACGTGATATTGTAATAAAGCACAGTGAAATAAAATTTAAGTTAATATCTAATCGACCTGGTTTTGGATTTGTATCATACATAAGTTTTTTTTATAAAAATTTTTTATTTAAATTTTTACTGTTTTTTTGGTTACTTTTGAAAATTGTTAAAAAAAAAAAATAAGAAATATATAAAAGTTATACCTATCTGAAACTTCTGACGGAGGTAGCTAACATACGAACATTATTATTTCTACTCAAAAATCCAATCGTCTTAGACATTTGCGACTATTTTTATGATTGAATATATCCGTGATGCAAAAACGCAACACTGGGCCTAAACGATATACAAATTACATAAAATTATCAAATGCAAACATATTTATACAATCACTTGCTATTTAAAACAGCATAATAAAAACATGTAAGCATGTTTATTGTTAGTTGTTGTTATTTATGTGTTTTGAAATTTTTGATAATTTTTTCATCTCTTACAAAAGGAATTAGAATTTAAATAAGAGAAAACACTTTTAACCGTAAATAACGTAAAATATCTTTTTATTTCTATTTAATCCCAAAACGATTTCAGTTATTTTGGTTATAAAACTTGGACTCGGGAAGATCTATGGTTCCCGAAAATGGATATTTTTTTAAAAAATAATATTTTATTTTAATATTTTGGTCATAACTTTTTGGTATCTGAACGGATTTTCCCGAGTTTTTCAGAAAATATTTTCTACTAAAAATTGCCGATCTTTTGATATATAAGAAGTAACCATAGGTCATATAACAGTCAAAAAATTCAGATTTTTATACAATTTTTGATATTTTTTGTATGGGAAGTACCACGCCTACTTCTCCAATCCCGCCTACATTTTGTGGGATGGTGTGTATTTATAAACTAAATGCTTGTACCTAACTTGGAAACTTTGGCTCTTGCCGTTCTCCAGATATACAGAAAAAAGTAATAAAAATACAACAACAACAAGGGATTTTTGGGAAAAATTAGAGGCAGTCGTGGTTTTTTGGTCATATCTCAGCCATTTGTTGACCGATCTTGCTGAATTTTAATAGCAAGAAATGGTGGACTATATAAAACATAAATGTAAAACAACCTAGCCGCTATCATGTCTGCAGTCTCCGGAAAACACATATCAAACGCAAGACGGACAGACGGACAGACGGACGGATATCGTTAAATCAACTTCTCTCCTCATAAGGACCCAGAATATATATACTTTATATGGTCTAAGATCACTATTGTAGAAATTACAAACGGAATGACAAATTTATATATACACTCACAATATTCTGTATATATATTGTTATATAAAATAAATGAAAGTTCAATTAAAAACCGGTCTACCTTTTTTTCATTTATTTTTAACATAAAGTTCATTTAATTTTTCTGTCAAAAATTCAACACCATATTCAGTAAAAACGATTAAATATTCAGTTATTTATTAAAATTTTACTGTCAAAAAATTGACCCCATATTCAGTAAAAACATTTAAGTATTCAGTTATTTTATTACATTTTCGTTTACTCCACAAAAGAGCCGAATTTCTAAAAAATACCAGACAGACACCTGTCCGCTTGTTTTTATTATAAGCGAGAGAGGGAGAATATTTTTATTTACTTACCCAGTTACACACGTTTGTTTTACTTTTGTTGTACTGACCACGTTGTTTACAGAAGAACTCTCAATTATAAGACACCAGCAGCATGACCGATATGGCTTCGCAATTATTTTACTTTTAAAATTTGATGTATTTAACTAAATTATTTTAACAAATAGAAAATGGGAATTGCTTACACAAAACAAGCAATTCATTTTTTATAGATAAGTAAAAATTAATTTTTGGTAGTAAAATTATATAGAATAACTGAATATTTAATTGTTTTTACTGAATATGGTGTTGAATTTTTGACAGTAAAATTTTATAAAAAAAACTGCATATTTATTTGTTTTTACGGAATATGTAGTTAATTTTTTGACAATTAATTTATATAAGATAACTGAATATTGATTTGTTTTTACGGAATTCGCGGTTGAATTTTTGACAGTAAAAATTAAATGAACTTTTCTTTGCTTTAAATTACATTTTTATTTACTTTAACACAAAGAAGAATTTAACTCAATCAACGGACAATATTAACTGCAACTGAAAATCCGTATTAATGTGCACTTAGTTTTTTGAATAACTGTTAGAATCAGTTAAAAATAAATTTGCTTGAAATTTTAAATGTTTATTTATTTAAAAATGACTGAACGGAATATTTCTTAAATAAACTACAGTCCGTTACTGTAATAATATTGTGAGTGTACCCTTTTCCACCTGTGGGGAAGGGTATTAATATATTAAAATGATATAAACATTTAAAATATATACATGTATACATGATGACGGTGTCGCCTCAAGTTGTCAATTCGCCTTAGGGCAGGATCAACATTCAAAATAGAACTCAGGGATGGGAGAACTGGTACCTTCGGCTTAGCCGCAAACACTCTCGAAAATGTATCTCTTAATTTTATGGTGTATGGTATGACCGCCTTTTCTTTCTTACCTGCTGTAATTATAATTATTTAATAATTATTATAATGGTTTAGCTGTAAAAGATAAAAGATTATCATAATAAAATAACAGAGCCACCCAGTTTATAATGATGACTTCCACCAGAAATGTTTATCTAAGAGTTCCTAAGGAGGGACAGTTATAGTAGTTGTTCAGATGTCTGATCATCCGTCACCCAGAATCTGCATTGTTTGGTAATGGCGTTACCTAAAATAAAGCGATGGTATATGAGACAAGAAGGCCCAATAAATAGGCCAGCTAGTAGTCTTGGTTTACTTTTTGTGCGTTTAATTATCTTACGTGATTTTCTACGAGATAAGATAAGCCCAGTAATATTTGTCCATGACGAATGAATTTGCGTTCGGAACATGATTAAATGGTCTCCAAATTTAACGAAAAAGGAGTCAGCACCTATAAATCGCCAAGCCAATCTGCCTTTTTATTGCCTACATGGCACTAATGGCCAACCTCCCAATAAAGGGTCAAATTATTATAATTCATGACCACCTTCAACTTTGCCTCAAAACAGTTTTCTCCTTAAAAATTTCGTAGCACTTATAAAAATAAGGGAAATTTCCGCCAGGAAAATCGATGGACAGTAAAAATTTATCACATCTAAGATTCCCGATTCCCAAAATTTCATCGCATAATTTTATTTGCATTTAAAGAAAATATTAGTCTATTATTTTTTCTGAAATTTCCGTATATTTTTTCTCCAAATAGGAACCCTACTTGTTATCCTTAAATTCATTTCATATCTCTTTATTAACTTATAAATTTTATTTTAGAAAAGATCTCTCTAAAAATCACTTTTACTTTGTTAAATATTTTTACGTTAAGAAAATTGTTTCTATTTTATGCAAATTTACTTTGACCAAATCAGCAAACACAAGGAGTTTAAAAGTAGTTTAGTGTTTAATATCTTCCTGTCCGTGAAGACATTTACAGTTGCGCACAGTTACATACTTTACATTTACATATTCAGGTATATGGAGTAAATCAAGCCAATAAATAGAAAAAATCTAGACTAGATTTACCTGTTACAATGAAGAGACAATATGAGAAGAAGAAGAAAAAAAAACAACAACAAACAAATAATCAAAAGCAAACAAATCTATATCACAGATCAAACATGCCACATGCGTCAAGTATCATGCCACACCATGATTTTAACACACTCTTAGCAAAAAACCCAAAAAAAAATATGTATGTATATTTTTTTTTTTTTTATAAAATCTCAGCACTGACCATGACAGCGTTTTAAAAACAATAATTTCCCAGTTTTTACAATCGACACTACTTTTTGCTGCGTTCGATGGTGGCTTTGACTTGAGCGTAGTGTTCGTATTGGAATAAAACTAAACCAGACGTTAACGACATTGAGGATGTTGAGCTGCCCGTTGTTTTCACTTTCATTTGAATTTGATTTTTATAACGTATTTTTTATGTGCTTTTTTTTGTTTTGTTTGTTTCTTTTAAAACATTGAGGTAATAAGAAAAACTGAAAACGAAAAAATGACCAGTTAATGGAAAAGTGGAAAATCTAGTGGAAGTGCAGTAGACGACATTACCACAGTTTTCATATTATAAAGTCTTAAAGCAGACAGATTTTTCCACTAGTTGCTGATTGAAATCGAAAGTGTTAACAAAGTTTTTGAAAATATATTAATAATACAAAAACGGATGTAAAATATTATTAATAAAACAAAAAACGGATGTAAAATATTTGGAAAATGTTTTCGAATTTTCTGATAATTACCATAAGCAGTTTTTGTTGTTTAAGTGCTACGATCGAAGGCCTTACCATAAGGGAATTGTCAAATGAAGATGATATTGATGCATCCACTTCAAAATCTGTAACGGAAACCAGTTATCGTAAATCTGTGGCCAGAATAAAGGAAACTCCCCATAGAGTTCCTGATCATTTGCAGTTTGTTCCTACAGGTTTTATCTATGAAGATGCTGACGATGTTATACATGTCATAGATCCGCCAAAACATTTTGAGGAATTAAAAAAGATCATGCAACGTCAGGAACACAGACAGCTGAGCAACCTTAGGCCCATTGCCTTAAGAAAACAAAGGCTTAAGCCCAAAATTATCAAAACCATATTGCCAGCTAAACCTAAAGGGGATTCTGTTCCACGAAAACCATCTTCTGATGCTGACTTAGAGATCCAGGAATCCGAGCATTTGCCCTTGGAAATTTTAGCTTCTGTGCGCAAGACTGAGAAATTTTTAAGAAAATATAAGCCGAAACTGCCTGCAGTTAAACAACGTTTGAAGACCAAGAAAATTCAGACCGTCATTTGGGAAAAACAGCAGGAAGAGCAACAGTATCAACAAGGCCAAGACCAGAGGATACAGGGTATAAGAGAACAACAAACTCCAAATCGCAGGCGTTTTTACAAAACACGTTTTAGACGTGATGTCGGGCGCAATGAATACAATCAATTAAAAGGAGAAGAACTATTAAATCACATAAATGACTTGATAAGAAACGCTTCATTCTATCTAAAGCAAACAGAAAACTTTGAGGATTTGCCAGAAACAGATCAGGAGAGTACCACCCTTCAAGGGGAGATTTTGCCAAAAACATCCACAACTCCTTTGCCCAGCAGTACACTAATTGAGAACGTGGTAGCCAAGATTTTGGAAAATTCTGTCAAGGCCACAAATGTTATAATGCAGCAAATCAAAGCACAAGCAAATGTAACCGAAATCGCAGAAAAATGTGATTATTTAAAGGTAACTTATCCCAATCATATAATAAATTTACAAAATCAAATAAAATGTATGCAAAATTTTATAAACGATATTAATCTTTCAAAACAAGAGCAAAATCAAAAGCAGCAAAGGCAAATGCAACAACAACAACAACAACAACGGCAGCAACAACTGAAAGTCCCAAAAACTTATGGCGAACGTTTAGAGTCACGCAAAACAAAAGACTTAAAACACAAACCTTTTTTAGTGGCCCAGCTAGCCGAAGACTATATAGATGATACTGCTCCCACTCCGTTAAATAGTTCTTTAATCTATAATGACGTCATGACCACCATTCGTAACATGTTGGAAATACAAAATTTACAGTCGCTAGAAGATGCTGCTGCTAGAGAGACCACCAGCTGGGAGGATTCCCTAAGCGATACTTCTTTTACCCATGATAAATCACCAGAGTTTGTAGATTTCCAAAATCTACAAGACTATCTAAATTCTATTCAAGCCATTGTAGCGAATTTGCCTAAATTCAATCATAAATCTCTTAATCTACAAGAAATTGAAAGAAGCTCAACCTCTAAATATTATTTCGTCAATCCTCAAGGTTCTATCTACAGTTTGCCGCAACCAATTTACAAGGATCAAACAACAACAGCTCCTACTACAATATTTCATCAGTTTCCAGATTTACCAATTGTTACACAGTATCTAAGAAATGGAACTTTGTTACCACCTTCCACACAAGTGGTGGAGATTTTATGACTATTTTATTTTTTAGTTTAGTGTTTAAACAAATAAATGCACGATTGTTTTTTATCTTAAAAAAAATTACATATTTCTTCTTTCATTTTACTTTTTTTCGACGTATGCATCTTTGCAACCTTCAACTTGAACTTTATATTTACAACTAAAATTTTTTAATTCAAGTCGTTTTTTTTTTTTGTATTTTGAACAAGATATGCAAATTTTAGTTTTATTATAATTGGTATAAATTTATGTAAAATGAGTCAGTTTCTTTTTGCTTTAACTTCTTCTCATGCTGTTGCGGTGGTTTTGTTATGCATTACATTATTTGATTAACTCTGTTATTGTATTACAGTCTAGTATGTTAATGATAACAGAGGTGGGGATTTTTTTCTGTAACGGTATTTTAATTAACACAAAATTGTGTTATTTAAATTACTCCGTAAAGCCTTAAGGTATGTGACTATTTTTATATATTCAAGTAATTTTAATGTGACTCTCGATAATGTGAAATTTAAGGGACAGAAAAAATGTTTAAATAACTTTACGTTCAAATTAACAATAGTTTTTAAAGGGACGTGTTTCCTGTTTCTGTATTTCTCGCGTCGTAAAATTTTTCGCATGAATCGAGTAAATTGCAACAAAAAGGTGTAAAATAAAACAAAATATGTTTTTTCTCACACAAGAATTATCTAGCATTTAAATAATTTTCCGTCAATTATTGGAACGAAAAAGAAAAAGTTCTGTAATTATAAGTGTTGAGTTCTGTAACTCACAAGAACTCTAAAAAAACAACCAATTTCAAAGTGGTGCGAGTAAAGTAAAATTTTAAAAAATATAGATATTTACAGCCATATTCATAAAAAGTTCTTATTGTAAGCTTATAGTATGTAATAACTATTAAATGCTTTTTGTTTTATAAACCTCTTATAAAAATTTGTATTCATAAACGTACAAAAACAGCTTTTTTACTATTAACTGTTTGCAGCGATTTTCTGTTTAAGTATGGCGACTTTCTTTATATTTTGCTGCCATTTTATTGTTAGTGATGCATGCAACTTCTATTCGGTTCACATTATATTCTATATTTAAATTTTTTTTATAATTTTTTTTTAATTGTACCCCTTCAAAATTATTCTTATCATATAAAACTACATATTATTTCAGTTTCTGAAGAAAATGTTGCCGAAAGATATCATAAAAACTTTTGTTTGAACCTTTTTTAAATATACGATAAGAATGTATTCGAATAAAAAGTTTGTTTACTTTTTATTAACATCACTATTATTATGACTGGCTTATTTTATTTTTTTTTTATATTTTTGAACAATAATTTGTTGTTTAAAACAAAAAACAACTACACACAATACCAATGTAAAACTAACATGGAAAAATGTTGATTGAGAATCATAGTAATTTCTGCAAAAGTATGCCCTTTATTTAAATTTATCATTATTTCATATTAATTTTAAATAAAATAACCTTAAATCACGTTTATTTAATATTATTCACTGTTTAAATATAAAAAAAAAAAATATATAATAAAATATAAATAAATATGGATTCAATATTGAATCCATAAAAACCTGTTTTATATTAAAATCAAAAGTTTATCTTGTTAAATTAACGTGCATACATACTTAAGTATACATTTTTTTGTTTTAATTTTTAAAATATGTTATAAAAAGAAGACAATTCCCGTATTCTTTTAATTAAAATTATTTAGTTAAATAGTACATCAAGTTTTCAAGGTAGAATGATAACGAAAACCATATTGGGCGATTCTGCTGATGCTTCTGTTATCAAAGGAGAATACAAAATAAGTGAAACATGTGTTACAGGGGTAAGTGTTTTGAATTATTCTTAAATAAATGCATATGTTGTCTCTGAAGCTTCTTCACACTGTTATAACATACTTAAGCCAATTTGATTCTACATGAAATTTACGTTGTTTCAACTTGAAATAACTTTCATTCAACGTGATTCGGATTGTTATTTCAATATAAATTACATTTTGCTCTAACTTTACTGCAATGTTAAATTAACATGAATTATAGTTATTTTTAAAGAAAAAAATGTTGTTCGCAGTTATTGTAAAATCGGGTTGAATTAACATGAAAAACGTATGAAGCAAAATCACCACCGAAAAATTTTAAATCAACCTTGTTTTCTACGTTTTTAACTTGATTTTTTTCTGTGTGTAGTTGCAATAATTTAATAAATATTAAAAGAGAATATCTGCATTTGCCCCTGAACATATTCATTTAAATCATATAATTTTTTTTTAAATAATTATAAAAAAATATATTTAACATGTCCGTTGTAATAAATAAAACATTTTTGTCATTATTTTTCAACATATTTCACAAAAATAAAATCATAAAATGCAAACACCTTTTAAAACGTCATTTTATTTTTGGTTTAAAGAAGGGCAAATCCAACAAAGACTATTTTTCGTTTATGAATACAACTATAACAATTTTTGCTTAAAAACAGTTAATTAATCATTAATAAGTTTTTATGAATACGGCTGTTAAAATGTGTTTGTATACTACATATTTCTTATTTTGAATAGAAAGAATTTAAATGATGTTGTTCTGATAATAAGAAACTGCTTTTTAAGTTGATTCGATGAAAAAAGTTTCCGCACCGTAACCGAATTCTAAAACTCCATATTATGTCTGCATTTTATTTTTAAAAATTAAAACCCATTTGATGTTGCATTAGACTTATTAAAAATGGTTTATTGTTGAAGATTATACAGGAATTTAAACAAAAAAGAACTTATTAAGGACAAGAGTAATTGATTTAATGATGAAAATAAATAAATAAAAACAAAACTTTAACGCTTTCGGTGCGGAAACTTTTTTCACGATAGAGGAAAAGTGACACCATATTTTTTAATATTTTTTATGCCCCACACGGCTATGAGGTGGTATTTTTGATATTTGCAAAAATTGCAAAAAGTTATATCCCTAATGTACATACCTAAATACATAAAGTAATGTTCTTCTTTAAAAAAAACACACCCTTATTTTAAACTGTTGTCAACCAAATGATGTATACGAAAAAGCTTGTTCTCTCTTTATGTGGTCTTTTTTATTATGCGTTAGCAAAAAAATCAACGTTGTTATTGTTGTTATGTTATGACAATTTAATCTCATATTTACGCTCTTAATTGAGTAATGGCAAAAAACATAGTTGTTTTATTCAAAAACTACACTGCCCCAGTAGGCTAGCGGAAGTGAGCTAGTTTATCAGCGCCGAGGTTGCGGGGTCGATTCCCGCCAGCGATTCTGGTTAAAAAATAAAAAAAAAAATTGAATAAGAACAACTTTGATAAAAAAAATTTTTTTTTTACTTTTTTGAAAATATTCATCCAATGAATAACATTCATAGATCTTATATAATGTTTCATTAATTTTAATGAAACAGGTTTCATTGATCCAACGAAGCGCTGCATAGGATATTTTAAAACTAAGCTTAAGTTCATCAAATTTATTTTTCATTAAAAATTATTTTAGTGAAGAGAGAAATTTTACAACATGAAATTAATTAAAATCTTTTGTTAATTTTTATGCTTGACTGAACAGGGAATTGAACTCGGGTCGAATTTACATGTTTCGAGAAGAACCACATTCTTATCTTCAGCTTTACACAATACAGTAGTTTTGACTTAACTGCCTTTTATTTACGTGCACTTTCGACTTAACTGCACAAAATTTATAATTTCTGGCATTATTCTTTTTAATCTCATACAAATTCCTTTTTTAAGTGCACTTTCTTTAACTGCACATTTAAGATAAGTGCCCAAAATTTTTGGCATTTTAAAATTATTTTCATACAAAAAATTCAAGTTAGCTGCACTTTGACTTAACTGCCCAAAATACATATTTTCTGTAATTATTCTTAAAAATCCTTGTTTACGTGCATTTTGTATACCTGCACATTTTTCATATTTTTGGGAAGCTTTAAAATATTTTCATATAAAACATCAAATTTAGCTGCACACATGAAAAAATATGGTGGACACTTTTTCACATAAATATCCAATTTTAGCTGTTTATAAACACGAAAATCGCAAACAAGTCCAGTTGGTATCATTATAATTCATTTATTTTGTTTGCATGTACCTACATTTAGTCATATGGGTTGTGGTTACAGCAACTTTACCAGAATAAAGTATTTGTAGTAGTATTTGAAGTTGCCGAACAAAGTTCAAAATTTCGAATTTTGCGCTTCAACGGCAACGACTGCTTAAACTACGCATTCGGTTGACACAACTTTGAAACTGCCGTTTTTAACTTTTGACAGCTCGCAGCGCTATTTTTAACGTTGTACTAAAGCGACTTTTCTGTTCCACACTTTATTGTTACCAATTTCGCTATCTCGTTCTTTATAAAAATGCATAACAAATTACTACAGGTTCTTTGAACGTCATTGTTATTATCAATTTATTAATAAAAACGTTGTTACTCCTCTTTCAAACACTTTATACAGGTAACCACAATTGCGTACCTGCACATTAAGGCAACTAAATACATTTAAGATAGCTGCATTTTTGATTTACCTGCACAAAAACTCGTGCAAAGGAGATTGTGCAGCTAAGTCAAAACTACTGTAACACCCGTATTCAGAAAAAATAAAATAAGTTTGAAATGTGTTTTAAGGCAAAATTTTCATTCAAATTTTCCTTAAAATACATTTAAAATCGATATTAATGTTTTATGAATACGACAATAAATGTTTTGTACCGTTATTCTTAAATATGTTCCCTTAAAAACCTGCTTCGTAGTAAGGGAATGCCGTGGCTCTTCAAATGTTGTTAATTATTAGTGCTTCGCAAAACTAGAACATTTTATATGGGGATTTTTATTCCTTCCTTTTGTTTTTTTTGTACTTTTTGTCAAGACTTTGTCTTCATTTCATTCATTTGTTTTTTATGATTTTTTTCTTTTGTCTTTTTTTTTTTTTTTTTGACCTTTTTTGTACAACTTAAAGAACGTATGTAAACATATAGAGCTTGTGCCGTAGCTAATTTTATAATTGAAATTTTTGATATTTTTATATTTGGCTTAAGTTCCTCAAATTTAGTTTTCTTTAACTTGTTTCAGTGAAGGAAAGAAATTTACAATATGAAGTGAATTAACATTTTTTTGGTAATTTTTATTTTTGATTGAACGGGGTGCGGCATTTTTAAGATTTAACATTAGTGCCTCGCAAAATAAGAAATCTTTATTATTTGGTACTCTATTAAACACAGAACTAAAATAATTTTTAAGTTTACCATATTATTGTCACCGACAACCATATTATGGTTAATAAGTCCTTCATCAAGAAGCCAAAACCAAATTATAGTTGCCTCTTAACATGTTATGGTTAATGTATAAATTTTTGTCCATAAGCTCCCTTAAATTTGCATTCATATATTTCAAACGTATTTAATAAATATACTTACTTTCTTACTAAAATTTCTTCAATTTTTATTTCCTCTTGCCTTAATTCTTAAAGCGCCGTAGAAAATACCAAGTGAATGTCAATAGTAATGGATTGTTGTCAATAACATTGTTCTAGAATTTGACACTTTTTTAGACAAGCCAGGTACCTGGCGTTTTCAAATAATTCGGGTACGCTGAATCCAATGGCGCTAACCGTTTTTTGGGTTATCTCTTGTTTTCGAGATATACCGTTTTTTCGAAAATGGAGGAGATTGCACAACATACATTCGCGTAACTCAAAAACGGTTTAGTTTATTGAAATTACTAAAAAACGAAATTCCGCAATAAAATTACCTTTAAGTAAAGGTGACCTTTTTTCTAAGATACGCAGTCGTTTTAGAAACATAAGAAAAATAATTTTTTAGCAACATTTTAAAATTTTTGTTTTTTAAAAATTCATCAAAAATTGGAAAATGCAGCTAGGCTTCTAATTTTTTGCAGACATATTAAAAACGAAGCTGCAAACAAAACTAGCCATGATTAAAATCTGTTAGCAACTTTTGATTTTATTCACAAAAGTCGAATTAATTTAAGAATTTCATAAAACGTAATATTTGTATGGGAACGCCCCTAAGAAGTGGAGATAAGGGACAAATATGTCTCGAGAAAATGTTAAGGATAAAAAATTAATTGAGGTCGGTCATACATTATATCCCACTAGCAGTGTTGTCAGACTTGGGGATTTATCCCCACAGTGGGGGATTTCATGTGAGCAAAATGGACAAGGAAAGTCATTTGGGGATTGGAGATTTTTTGGGGATTTAAAAAAAAAATTCGGGCATTTTTTGGGGATTTTACACTTTTTTATTATTTACGCTTATTTTTCTTTGTCTCGTATATAAAATATGAATAAAGTAGCGAAACTTTTATCATACTTTTGTATAGTGTAAAGGGCCTTAATTAAGATTACAATTTTTGTTAAGTGTGTAAAAGGTAAAGGGTGTTTTTTTAAGCCCGAAAGAACTTGAAATTGTAAAAAATAACACAACAAATTTAATTGTAATCAAAATTTTTTTTTTATTCGAAAGATCAATACGTGAAATTAACATTTGAAAATGATTTCGGGCATATGGGCACCGCGGCTGTTCTTGACGAAGCGCATTCTGGACGTCCAATTTTGGGCCACTTTTTCGAGCACTGCTGGCCGTATGTCACGAATAACACGAACAATGCTGGCCTCCAAGGCGTCAATTGTTGCTGGTTTATCAGCATAAACCAGTGACTTCACGTAGCCCCACAGGAAATAATCGAGAGGTGTCAAATCGCACGACCTTGGAGGCCAATTGACAGGTCCATTTCTCGAAATCAACTTATCGCCAAATTTTGATTTCAATAAGTCGATGGTTGCGTTCGCCGTATGGCACGTAGCGCCATGCTGTTGAAACCACATCTCCTCCGGATCAATGTCATCCATATTTTCAAACAAAAAATCATTGATCATGGTGCGGTAACGATCTCCATTGACCGTAACGCGAGCTCCGGCCTCATTTTTGAAGAAATAAGGTCCGATGATGCCACCAGCGTGAAAACCGCACCAAACGGTGCATTTTTCTGGATGTAATGGAGTCTGTAGGGTCTCTTGTGGATTGGTCTCGCTCCATATGCTGCAATTTTGCTTATTAACAAACCCGTTAAGCCAAAAATGCGCCTCATCGCTGAACACAATTTTGCGATTTAAATTTGGATTAAATTTTTAAATTTTTCAAAGTAAATTTGGATAATTTCGTAGCGTTGTTCAAGCGTGAGTCTATTCGTGATGATTTGTCAGAGTATACTGAAACGATAAAAAAAAATATTTCATCAAAATTTAATTTTTTTGTGTTACTTTTTACAATTTAAAGCTCTATCTAGCTTAAAAAACACCCTTTACTTTATAAACTTCTTATTTTCCTTGAGTGAGTGCTTAAAAAAAGAATTTAAAAATAGAATCTAAAAACGTTGACAACACATAAAATTTTTGATTTTTTAAAGACAATTTTAAAGCAAATATGTATGTATGTCTCCCCCCAAAAATAAGTAAATATGAAAGACAATATAATAAAGATTGGGAAAAAAATGCTAGGCTATTGGTTAGTAGTTATGATGCATCGAAGTACTTAATAAATGACGGATATGTGTATTTTAATTGTTGATTATAATGATGGCTTAAGCCCATTGAACAAGCTCCAAATTCTTATAAATTGGCTCATTCGTCTTCAATAACAGCACATTGCTCTGCTTGTAATTCCTCACTGGAACCGCATAAAAATGATTTAAAAAAACATGCCGAAACCAGTCGCTACAAACAAAATAAAGGGATTTTTTGACTAAAAATTTTTATTTGGGGATTTTTGGGGATTTCTTATTAACATTTTTCTAACTTTTTTTGTAAAAAAATTTTAGATTTGGGCAGAAAAAAAAATATTAACTTTTTTAATGTTTTGTTTTTTGGGGATTTGGAAATTTGGGGATTTTTGGGGATATTTTTTTAATTTTTTGGGGACAAGGAAAAAAGTACTTGGCAGCCCTGCCAAGTGACTCCTGGGCATTTATGGGACTTTTTCTTCAATATATTTCTAGTCTGCATTGAACATTTTGTATGGGAGCCCCCTTAAGGAATGGAGATAGCGGGTCAGTATGTTAGAAATAAATGATTGAGATGAAAAATAAAGTGGGGTTGGTCATACACTTGACCCATCTAGTGGCATCCAATGCGCTGCAGGGGCCAAATTTAAGAATTTCATTAAACGGCCATATTTGTATGGTTGAAATTCTTAAATTTGGTTGCTGCAGCACCCAGGATGCCCCTAGATGGGTTAAATGTATGACGAACCCTACATTACTTTAGTAATTTCAATAAACTAAACCATTTTTGAGTTACGCAAATATATCTTGTGCAACCTCCTCCATTTTCGAAATAACGGTATATCTCGAAAACAAGAGCTAACCTAAAAAAATGGTTAGCACCATTGGATTCCGCGTAACCGAATTATGTTAAAACGCCATGTGCCCGGCTTGTCTATTTTTTCTACAATCAGTTTTATCACAGTGCTCGTTGAATGCAGACGTGTTTTTTTTTTTAACTCGGCATACGGTTTTTGTTTTCTTTTAACATACTTAAATAAGTTGTTATAAAATCATAATATTATTTATTAAATAAATAATATAATATCAGCGAATTGGACGCTTAAAAATAATTTTTAATTTGTGAACATAAACGGCAATAATTAAAATAATAAAAGTTATAATTTAATAAAAAAATGTATGTATGAACATACATACATAAACATACAAACATACATTTTAAGCAAAAACATTTCTTGTTTTTGTTTATTCTTCTTTTTTATTATCGGGGTTTTTAACAACAAATAACAAGAAGAGCACAATTAATCAAACTGTAAAATAAAAAAAAAAAAAAAAACTTATGAATGCGTACAATGCAAAAACAATTAAACAGAATGAAAGAAATGCATATGTTACAGTGAGTGTTGACGAAACAAAAGTAGAAACAAAAAAAAGAATCGATGATAGCAATTACCTAACGGCTAAACCTATTACTCGAACGCGTTCCCTCTCACCTTCTTTGTTTACAAATACGGTCGATCGTATTACAATAACAAGTTTGTTAACTGCAGGCGCTGCCGCAGAGCCAAAAAAAACTTTAATAAGTGATGATACGGTTAACCCCAAAACAGCCGCTATGGACAACTCAGTAACTCAAGGAAAAATTTCTCAAAAGCCTACAGTACAAGTTGGTATGGACAGGTACATAACAGTGCTCAAACGGGGACGCAGCCCTACCTCTGCAGCAGTTGCTTCGGCCTCAAAAGTACCAACTTTTGATAAAATAAATACTCAAAATCGTTTTGCAATTCTGGAGGATGAATCCTCTGAAGCACCAAACGTCATTAAATCGTCCAAGCCTCCCCCGATATATCTTAGGGAACAAAATTCAAATGAGCTCATGAAGAGTTTGATATCAGTGATAGGTGAAAATTCGTTTTACGTAGCGGCTATCAAGCGTGGTAGTATAAACGAGACTAAAATACAAGTCAATCATGAGAATGACTTTCGCAAAGTAATAAACAACTTTGAAGCACTAAAAAAAAACTTTTATACATACCAACTGAAAAGCAGTAAAGGTCTTCAGGTAGTGATTAAGGGTATTGACTCATGTGTGGACCCAGAAGAGGTCAAAACATTCCTAGAAGAAAAAGGCTTCAAGGTAAAACATGTAGTAAACATAAAAAATAGAGAAAAAATTCCCCAACCACTTTTTCGAGTAGAGTTTGAACCCGGCGACGTTAAGCCAAAAAAAAATGAAACGCATCCCATCTATGATTTAAAATACATTCTGTACAGAAAGGTAACTATAGAGGAGCCGCACAAAAGAGGTGGTCCCGTTCAATGTTTGAACTGCCAAGAATTTGGCCATACTAAGGCATACTGCTATTTACCCCCTGTTTGCGTAGTATGTGGTGAGCTACACGGTATAGTTCTTTGCGATAAGTCTAAAACCGACCCCAACGTAAAAAAATGCAGCAACTGTGGTGGTAATCACACTGCCAATTATAGAGGATGCCCTGTATATACTATCGTCAAGCAGTCGGTTGGACCGAAAACTAATCCCCCTCAAATGCAGGTAACGAATCAAGTAAACAGTAATGATCTTCAGGCTCCGCAGCCTAGTAGTAACAGAACCTCTTATGCTAACGTTTTAAAATCAAACAATGTACCAATGCAAGGCGCTTCGTCAAGTAATGACGAAACTCCAGTTTCTAATCTAAGTCGTCTAGAAAAAACCATGGAAACATTAGTGCAAACAGTAAATAATTTTACAAACACAATGGGTAATATGATGCAGGAAATTCTTAGAATGCAATCGATGTTATTGCAAGCTATTCTTAACAAGCCATGAACTGTTTAAAAATTTGTTTTTGGAACGCAAACGGCATCCGCCAACATAAAAATGAATTAGAATACTTTCTTAAAAATAAACAAATTGATGTCATGATGGTTTCTGAAACTCATTTGACCTCAAGAAATACGTTTAAAATTAATGGTTATACTCTATATGATACCAAGGACCCTCGAGATAGAGCTTGTGGAGGTTCTGCTATATTAATAAAAAACCGAATTAAACACTACCCAATGTGTGATCATCGTGAAGATTATCTCCAAGCTACGAACATTTGTGTCGAAGAGCTAAATCGAAGCATAGTTATTTCATCTCTATATTCACCACCTAGATTTGCAATATCAGAAAGCCAATATTACAAATATTATAAGTCACTGGGGCCCTGTTTCCTGGCTGCTGGCGATTACAACGCAAAACATACCTTCTGGGGGTCACGACTTATAACACCAAAGGGTCGTGTTTTGTTTAATACAATCTCTAAAATGAATTTAAATGTTGTCGCGAGCGGCCAACCAACATATTGGCCTGCTGATCCGCAAAAAATTCCAGATGTCATCGATTTTGGCGTGGTTAAAAACATCCCCACAGAAACGATTTACGTTGAAGCTTCCATAGAATTATCCTCTGATCACACACCTACAATTGTTACTATAAAAAACACCAATAGAATTGAATCTCCCTCTGGTCACATAGCGACGTCAGCTACACATCCCCTAAGATTTGAGATAAGAGAAATCGAAAAGGCTATTTGTGATTTAAACCCCAAGAAGGCTCCTGGTTTTGATAAGATCAGCAACAAAATGCTTTTGGAGCTACCCAGCATAGCAAGGAGAATTATTCTTTTAATTTTTAATGCTATTTTACGCCTGGAATACTATCCTCAAAAGTGGAAGGTTTCCTTAGTCATCATGATACCTAAGCCAGGAAAGGATCACACAAAAGTTGAGTCATATAGGCCTATAAGTTTACTTTCAAATATATCAAAGCTGTTTGAGAAGCTGTTAGCGTCAAAATTAACCCCAATTCTAAATGAAAACAGATGTATTCCTAACCACCAATTCGGCTTTAGAAGAGAACACAGCACAATTGAGCAAACCCATCGTATAGTAAACGCAATAAGAAAAGCCTTTGAAGAAAGAAAATATTGTTCCGCTCTCTTCATCGATGTTTCTCAAGCTTTTGACAAAGTCTGGCATGAAGGCTTATTACATAAATTGAAGCTAAACTTACCAGTAAACACACACAAGCTGTTAGAAAGCTACTTAGTCGGTCGAAAGTTTATTATTAAAGAAGGTGATTATTTAAGCTCTCCTCAACCAATTGAAGCTGGAGTCCCTCAGGGAAGCATCCTAGGCCCACTTTTATACTTAATATATACTTCGGATATGCCAATAAACAACTACACCCAAACTTCAACATTTGCTGATGACACAGCTTTTCTAAGCGTGCACGAAAACAGTCAAGAAGCATCTCGATACCTACAGGATCATATATTTCAACTCGAACTGTGGCTGAAGCAATGGAGGATAAAGGTCAATGAGCAAAAATGCGTACATGTAACATTTACCTTGCGTCGGGAAACATGCCCCCCTATTAAAATCAATAATCATTTAGTGCCTCAAAATTCGCATGTAAAATACCTCGGTATTCATCTAGATCGCCGTTTAACGTGGAAAAGCCATATAGAGGCAAAATTATCTCAAATGAAACTAAAAGCCATCCAAATTCATTGGCTTATTGGAAGAAACTCTGTCCTAAGTCTCGACTGCAAACTTTTACTTTACAACTCCATCTTAAAGCCAATCTGGTGCTACGGTATTCAACTATGGGGCACTGCCTCGGCCTCTAATATCGAAAAAATTCAAAGGCGCCAAAATAAACTTCTTCGAATAATCACAGCTGCCCCTTGGTATGTTAAAAACTCAAATATTCACAAGGATCTCAATGTTCCTTTAGTAAAAACTATGATTACAAAATATGCAGTAAAATATTTAAAAAGGCTTGAACAACACCCAAATCCACTAGCTCGAAATATTTTAAACCATGGCGGCCACTCTCGCTTAAGAAGAAGAGACACTGCAGCACTTACCCAATTAGATGAGCGATAAACACCTATATAAGTGAACAGAACCCGTGATGAAGAAAATTTTTGTCTGGCACTGGCAGGACGTAAAATAACGTATTAGGTTAAGATTTGATTAATTATTGTTAGTTCATATTTAAAATAGGAAGATTCAATAAAAAATAATGAGAAAAAAAAAAAAAAAAAATCACAGTGTAACCACTAAGAAAAAAAAATTAAAGATCAGCTGCCGCCGATTGTGTCGACGTTAAACCTTTTTTTAAGTTAAAATTTTACTATTAAATTAGTTTATGTTTTTTATTTAAATACAAAAATATGTTTATAACTTATAAAGGACCTAATGGAATAAATAGTTTTAAGTCAAAATAAAATAAAAACTATTAAGAAATAATAATAAAACAAAAAACCTTAAAATTATAAAGAAATCATAAATAAATGATTTTGCACTAACTAGAAATACAAATAAATAATTAAGCAAATAAAAGTCAATAAATTAAATAAATTAAGTAATTTGTTAGTAAAGTATAAGTGAGTGTGTTTGTGTGTTGGCAGTCAAAACAAAAGATTTACTAATAATCTTCCAAAATTACCGGATGCCAGATATCAGTTTCCACTGACGACTCATAATCTCTTATACTGTTAGTGGGAGTAACTAGAGTGGATGTCAGCACTGAGTGGAGATTATGGCCAGAGTTTTTTATAGAGTTAGTATTTTCTTGTTGAGAGTTTGAGGTAAGACCACTAATTTTACTACCATCACCATCAGTAGCAACCGCAACAGCAGCACCGTAACCAATTCTACGTTCTGTTTGTTGTGGCCGATGTTTTAGTTGTTTTTTGTGTTGCAGGTGTTGTTGATAAAAATGTTGCCTCGTGGGCTTGGGGCTGGGCGCTGGAGAGGACTTGTGAGTTTTATGGGGATAGAAATGGGTGGAGGACATATATATAGTGGAGTTCACAATATTTTCTGTAACTGCCACCGAGGGCTGGGGTGTCGTAGTTGTAGTTGAGGCTGCTATACGTCTATTGTATTCGAAAAAGTCTATTATTGGATGGTAACTGTAGTTGATACGTTTGGGCGGTGAAGGGAAGGAAGAGGAGGATGTTGCGTAGGTGGGATTTGTTGTGTGGGTGGAATTAAATATTGTTTTGTAATGATTTTTGAAAATTTCAGGATTTACAGCAAAAATATCCGGCTGCTGCGATGATGGCGGTGTTGCGACTGTGGTCGAACTTTCGGACTCGAGCTCGATCGTAGACGTTGTATGGGACTTTTGGGCGCCACCACTTCTCTTGTTGGTTGACGTGATCGTGTGTGGTATACGTAGCCTTGATTGGTTTTTGAGGACATGTCGTGAACGGGTGTAATAGTGGGTCGGTAGAGATGCTGCCCCATTTGGATGTTGTGTTGATAATGTTGTTGTTGGAGGTCTTGCTGTAGCTGCTGCTGCTGGTAAAGATGATGTTGCATCTGTTGCTGTTGGTATGATTGCTGTGGCTGTAATTGATGGCTTTTGGTGGGCATTGGTATCAAAGAAGGTGGGTCGTCCATGTTGTATTGCTGATGGAGTTGTGAAGGCACGAATGGTTCCGGTGCTGGTTGGGATGGCCGCAGTGCTGCTGTCGCTAATGCCGCTACTGTCGGTGTTAGCTGTGTGGGTTACAGAATAAACATTTTTACGTTTTTGATGAGTACTCTCATCTTTGCCAAAATCGTTTACCTCTCTTTCTGCATGCTGCTCACTAGGCGAATACTCCTGATCCGATCTAGTGTCTTCATAACTTTTGTGGGGTCTTCTGTGTTGCATATCTTTTAAATAGTTCTTACCGAAGGAGGGTTGGAACACGGAAGAAGAATAATCATGCTGTTGCACAACAACTGAAGATGTATCTCTAGGAATTTTATACACATAATGTTGCTCATAGTTATCACTTTCAGGAGGACTTAAATAGGACCCCACTGTAGGACTAGGAGTTCTGTTTTTAACCCTACTACTGCTTAGTTCATTCGCATCAAAACTAGTATCATGTTTATGTTGTTGGTGCTGTTGGGAAAACCCAAAATCATCCACATCTTCCTCCTCTTCATCATTATAGTCCAATTGTTGATGTTGCCTATACAAGTCTCCCTTGTAGACAGGAGTAAAATCTTTATTTGTTGCAGGGGCTAAGGCAGGATATTGTTGTTTATAGCCATCTATTTGACAAGAACAACAAGTGGGTACTTTGAATATGTCCACATGCAGACCACGAGTTTTATCCCAACTCAAAAGACGATGATAGTTATAGACCTGGGCACAATGTGAACGGTACGAGGCCGACAAATAGCTGCAGCTTTCCTGAGGATTTCTTCAACAAAAATATAATTATATAAAAAGTTTTTATCAAAATATTTCCAGTCTTACATGCATTTTTCAAGTCTTAATGTTTGTGTATGTTGACCAGTGTTCACAATATATTTCCATTCTCCTGCAGCAGAACGAGCCTTCTGGGGTCTAGCGTAGCGTACAATACTTTGGCATAATCCACCTTGTATATCACTATCCTCACGCCTGAAATTAAAACAAACATTTGAAAATCAAATTTTATTAATGACTTGGAATTAAGCCACTCCTACCTCTTTTTAGCAAATAAATAATCATCGAAATCCTCTGTGTTATCCAGGGCATTTAAAGGCTTGTCATTGTATTCGGCCAATAAGGCAGTCATGGCGTTTCGGTGTCTTCTTATGCTGCCCATAATCTGTTCACTGTTTGTTTATTGCAAAATTTACGTAAAATTTCTATATGTTAGCTTAAATTTGAATACATTAGGGTGATGAAAACCATTTACCAGGACTCACTACTCTGCTATAATTACAACCACTTGCCAAGTAAAAAGCATTTTATTATGTAAGAGATTTTTCCATTTGCTTCTTGTGTAATTAATACAAATTTACAAGGGAAAATTTGCCATTTAATTAATTGGTTTATTTAATAATAAATAAATACTTACAAATAATTTTGTTATAAAAATTTACAGTGCTTACATCTAAATATTAATTCAAAATATTAAAGGCTAAGGAAATAGGGAGAAATTGTGATACTTTTTTAACAATTATATATAAAAAAGTAGGCTTTGCTGCTCTAATTTGTTATCAGCCTGCGAGTATACTTTGGATTTTGTGGTATATAATTCAACACAAAAAACACAGTGAGAGGCAGTGTTGACAATGTAGCATTTAAGTGGCTATATTAAGTTAGTTTTAATATGTGCATGGACATGAAAAAGTGAATTTAGCAATAAGGAACTTGTATTTGATAACCATTTTTTCAAGCTTTTAAGAATCTCCAGCCAACCAATTTTTATGAGTATGATTAAAAGAAAAATTTTCTAAATATGCAAATGGCTTTGACGTCAAAAGAAATTAATTTTTACGATTATTTAAACCAATGTGAAGCAATTAAAATGTTACAATGTAAGACAATCAGCGCTGAAATAAACGAACATCTGTTTGCTAAACAAATAAAAATATCAGCGTAAAAACTATTTGTAGGAAACTTTTATTTAAACTTATCATTTATAGGAAATATTGTGAAAATTTACCATTTAAAGGAAATTTTACCAAAATTTCCTTTTTATAGGAAATTTTGTTAAAATTTACTTTTTATAGGAATTATTGTTAAAATTGACTTTTTATAGAAAATTTTGTTAAAATTTACCTTTTTATAGGAAATTTGGCTAAAATTTACTTTTTATAGGAAATTTTGTTAAAATTTACGTTTTATAGGCAATTTTGTTAACATTTACTTTTTATAGGAAATTTTGTTTAAATTTTCTTTTTATAGAAAATTATGTTAAAATTTTCTTTTTATAAAAAATTTTGTTAAAATTTTCTTTTTATAAAAATTTTTGTTAAAATTAACCTTTTATAGAAAATTTTGTTAAAATTTAAATAAAATTTACTTTGCTAGGAAGTTTTGTTAAAATTTACTTTTAATATGAAATTCTGTTTAAATTTAGTTTTTATAGGAAATTTTGTTAAAATTTACTAGTTATAGGAAATGTTTCTAAAATTTACTAGTTATAGCGAATTTCGCTAAAATTAACTTTTTAAAGAAAAAGATTTTTAAAATTCACTATTTGTAGGAGGGTGTTTCCAAAGTAACGATCGTTACCGATTTTCGAAGATTTTTTAAATAAAATTCCAACCTACCTAAATATGCCACGAGGATTGCTCGATTTTCGACTTACGAAAGTTCAGCAACGGTAGCAACCGAAAGAATTGACAAAAAATGCAATTTTAATACTTTTTTTGACCATTAAAAAAGTAACGGTCGTTACTTTATAAATGTGCTGTTTTCAAACGTCGGAAACAAACATCATGTGTTGTAAAAATTTGCCCAGGATATGTTAAGTAAAATATCTGATTAAATTCTTTATTGTAAATACGAAATTTTGCTAAAATTTACTTTTTATAGGAAATTTTGCTTAAATTTACTTTTTATAGGAAATTTTGCTAAAATTTACTTTTTATAGGAAATTTTGCTAAAATTTACTTTTTATAGGAAATTTTGCTTTGGAAAAATACGGTTTATATAGACATTTTTAAGAACTCTATGAAATCAATGAAATTTTACTAAAGCGGCTCATACACTTGCAATATTATTGTTTATGATATTGGCCATATTATTTCCATTTTGTCCTATATTATGCAATAAGTCGCACAATGGTTTCATTCATTCAATAAAAAGATGAACATAACCTATAGGAATAACATAAACAGCATTGTACAATGTTGCCAACACACTTCACTTTCTTTTCGTTGTGCAATAAAAATCAAAAGTCTTTTGATTGTTGCCAATATATTGTGCCACATTCGAATATCACATACACATTGGCGATATAATTGTACAATACATGAAATTGAACAATTTTATTGCAAGTGTATGAGCCGCTTAAAAAAATAATTACCAAGTCATAACTATGGAATGCGGCTCGAGGTTTTAATCCCGAGATTTCTAGATATTCTAAATCTTTTTCGCTTTCGTTTTTCTGGAAAATTGCTCCTGGTGTTTCAAAGGAATTGAAAATTAATTTAAAAATTTCTTCATTTTTTATACAAAATTGAATTATTAAAGAATTAATTTGAAACAAATTTGTATACCTCAAAGAGAGTGAATTCTGTTTAAAATCAATTTACTTGAAATACTTAAAATCTCCTTAAAAGATTTTCATTATTTAAATTCTTTCGACTTTTATTGCGTGAAGAGTCTTTAAAATTTTTTGAAATTCAAAGGCTTTTAGTCAAATTTTTTTAATAGAAAACTTGTATTCGCTCTTACAAAAATTGAATGTATCATAGCAAGCACTTTATCGAGTATTCGTGAAGATATACCTGGTTTTTTAAAAGTTTAAAACCAAAGCATACTTTAAGGCCAATAATTTGTATAAAAACTAAAGCATACTTTAAAGCTTGTTAACTACAAAGAAAAAATTTATAAAAAATAATCTCAGAAGGTTAAAAAAAAATTAAAGCTACAACTTAACTACCAAAAATTAATAAAATAAAAACAAGGCCAACTAAAAAATAATAAAACAAATAAATTCATAAACCGACTCCTTATTCACTTTCTCAAAACAAAAAAAAAATCTTACATGGGATAATCATCGGTTTTTAAACACATTGAAGTAGTAAAACGTTGGCATTTCTTAGGAGATGGTACACCATTATTTACAGAACCTTGCTTCGGTCTGGCTCTTATTTGCACACGCTTACGTTTGGCAGGAACCATTTGCGAACGTATCGGCATCAATTTATTACCAGATATACGATATCGTGGTCCAGCTATTAATTCTTCGGGAGTAGGTAAAATTTCCTCATCAGGTTCACTTTTAGCTTCGCTTATTAAATCGTTTTCTTTATTATCACTTTCGTCCAAAAATACTTCGGAGCCATTTAAACTGGCAAAAGCTAAATCTTCCACCAATTGGTAGGGTTCATAGGTTTCTTCTGGTATGGCTTCGGGTGTCACAATAATGGGAGCTTTAGTGGTTGTTGAAGTGAAAGAAAAATAGGTTGATGATGGTGAAGCCACACGAACTGTGGTCTCTTTGGGTGAAGCAAAGGCAGTAGTATTCAATTTCAAAGTGCGTCCCGCATTGCCTCTTTGTAGATCTTCTTCGTCAACTGATAAAGGCACAGATCTTATTAGTTTATGGACAAGTACTTTAGAATTTCTAGCTGATCTTCGTATACGTCTTAGAGGCATTATTGATGTAATGCTAGGGGAAGGTGTTTTTTCTAAAGGTTCTACGGTAGTACTACTTTTATTCAGTCTCAGCAAAGTTAAAGTGGGTACCCCTTTTTGCAACTCTATATTGATATTCAAGGGATCTGTCATATCATCATCCTCCATTGACACTTCCAACTCCATATCTGTATTATTGTTTCCTTCTGCTTTTAAAATTTCCAATTCCTCATTAATTTCCTTGGGATCTAATACTTCCTCCGACATAAAGTCTTCCAAACCATCCAGACTAACACCTTTTTTCATTTGAGCTGTGGCCGGCAAAGTGCCAACACCTTCATTATTTTCTTCGGCAGCCAATTCTTCGGGTGACAATTCTAAATTTCTTCTTTCGTAAGATGTTTTCGTTTTTGAAAAGTCCCCAAAATCAGCCAAATTATAATCAAACTCAATATATTTCTTAGCAGAATTGCGAACTAAATTGGCAATATCATAGACAATTGGTAAGATCAGGGATTTGTCATCGCTAAACATCATGCGCACCTAAAATTAAATATTTCATTAGTGTAATCTCTTGTTAAATAACCGACCAAATACACACCTGGTCTAATTTTAGTTCATTGCCCTTTTTGGCATTTATTTGAGCTGTTATTAAAGCCGACAACGCCAAACGCTGTTGTTTCGATAACACTCTCAAAATAGGCATGACTTCGACAAACTTTTGCCTTACCGCTTTATTCGATAAAGCTTTGGATAAAGCTGTCCTTAAAACTTTTTCTCGCCAATCGAAAGGATGCACTTGATTTTCCTCTAACAAATCGTTGTCATCATCAAATGTTATAATATTTTCCTCTGTGGTTGGTTTAGGCAATAACTCTTTACTATTATCTGTGTCGTAGTTCCAATCTATCTCTTTTAGGTCCGTAAAATCAAAATCCATTAGGTCTTCATCTGACGCACTTACTAGATAGAGTACACAATAAAGTGTTGCCCAAAATAGATATCTTTGGGATTGACCCATTTTCATGGTGACTGGAAGAAAAAAATTAATAAAACCTTTAACAATTAAAAAGCCATATTTAAATTCATAATATTTATATAAATAAACTAGCTGTCCCGGCAAACGTCGTTTTGCCATATAACATATTTCTAGTGAAAGAAAAAGGAATAAAGCACCTTATACCATGATCGGCGATGAAAAAAAAACCATAGTTATTTATTTCTTTTCGTTGTATATTCAAAAGTTAAAAATATAAAAGTAATGTATTTGTTATCCTGAAGTATAAAAATCAAACAGATATAGTCAATTTGTATTACGAAGAGCAATTGTGTGTACGATATTTTTTGTCAGTCCGTCTTTAGCCAACACAAATAAGCTCGATGGCTTGCCGACGCGAGAACATGCCACGTATAATTGTCCGTGTGAAAAACATGGTGTGCCTAAATCTAAGCCGCAAACATACATCGTTTGGCCTTGCGACATATGGATTGTTATTGCAAATTCCAATCTAATTGGAAATTAAACGCGTTTGAATTCAATTGGGACGTCTGTGGCAATCATCGGAGTTCGTGGCAGCAAAACATTTTCATCTCGGAATTTACCATTCAAAATGGTAGCTCCTATAACGTTTTGCATCAATTTTTTAACGACCAATCGTGTACCATTGCAAAGCCGAAGTAGAATAACCGGAGAAAAAAATGTTAAAAAGAAAATACATAAACTTTTCAAATTAATTATGAAGGTATTGGATGTGGGTGCTTTTACCCGTTTACCTTTATTTTATGCCGTAAATGTTAAAATTTATAGCCCTTAGTTCCTTCAAGACTTGAAACTTTCATCGGATAATTAATTAAGAAGACATGGGGAGATGGAGCTTTTACCCCTTTTGCCCTATTTTACGCCCTAATTGTTGGAATTTCAAATACATGTATATCTTAAAGTTCCTTAAGATACTACAGTATCTACATGCCAAATTTAAAGAATACAGGTTGATCAGTTAAGAAGATATAGGGAGGGGGAGTGTTTGCCCCTCTTACCCAATTTCATGCCCAGAATAATAAAAATTATAGGCTATAGTTCCTTCCAGATGTTATACTATTTGCCTGCAAAATTTCAAGAAAATTGGTTGATTAGTTAAGAAAATATTGGAAGGGGGAGCTTTTACCCGTTTTGCCCTATGATACGCCTTCTAGCGATATGAAATATACACTAAGATCTATTCTGAATGTCATTGTACACATAAGGCATGGTTTGGTAACTTTTCAAGTAACAATAAAAAATCATAATATGGATAATGAAACCCATTTTGTTCATATTTATATGGGAATAATATATAGGAAAATCTAAATGCAATATCTCCGGAACCACTGGGTTGATTTCGTCCAAACTTCACATAAACCATCTACAGACTATCCCAAAAGTACCGTGTTAGTTTTCGTTTAAATCCGTTGACCCGTTTTCGCAGTTAGTGGTGATATCAAAGTGTACACTTCTTTTTATATATATAGATTTGAAAATTGTTTAAGAATAATCTTCGGGCACCAGACTAAAATTTTGGGATCATTCAAGGTTAGTATATTACAAAAACAAAACTTGTGCTCTAGGCTAGACTATATGGATAATGTCTAACTATAACAAACAAAAACCTTAGAAAACGCTTTGCAAACACAATAAAATCCTTTATGAATGTATTTGAAATTCAAAAACCCCTGCAGAGATGTCACTAGTGAATCTGTACTACTGACTAGGTAGTTCCTTAGGGAACATATGTAGACATTGGAACCAGAGAAGCACTAGTACATTTTAGTAAATTTTTGTAAGTCATAACAATCTTTTTTTATTATTTTTTCAACTTTTATAGGAATTGTACTTCTTAGTTGTTATTGATAAAATTTTTTTCCTATTAAAGCCAAATAAAGTGGCAAATGTATTGTAGTGTAGACACTTCGTTGACAATGTCACCGAAATAGTCGACAAAACTGGTGACTTGGAGACACTTGCACCCAGGTTTTCTTCAGGGACACAACAAAAATGAAATAATATTCGTTACTGTTCGTCCCAAATTTAAATGTTGTTGTGAGGGTGCACAAATTTAGAGAAACACATTGAAGACAGTACTTATTTCTTTTAAAACCTTTCAATACAGTACATTTGTTTGCCTATACTCCCAGTATTTGAAAATTGCTTCGTGCCGTCTGCGAGAATTTATGATGTTTAATTGTGTGTCGTGTGTGGCGTATTAAATTTGTATTAAAGTATTAAATTTGTTGGAATGTTATTAAAGAATTTAATATATCAAATATTACATGCACACATATCCCAACTCACATAAAAAATGTGTTTATTTTTTTTTTATTCCCACTTCCATTGCTGCGTGTATTTTTAATACTCGCTTCTCATATGACTTTAACTATAGAGAATCATTTGTTTTTTTGCTTCTACACGTTCACACAGTATATTTTTGTGGCAGCGACACTACAGTATAGAGTTTGAAAAATGATTTGAATGTGTGCAGTCAAATGGAATTGCGCAGGCCTCTTCTAAACAATAAATGCTTGCAGCTAAGTCCCCCAAATCCATCAGCATTGCTTAATGTACCTACTTTTTGCCCGTGTTTCTATTTCTATTTCTCCAAGACATCTGCTTTTAAAAGCATTTAGTACTTTTTTCGATTCCAACCAGATTCGGCAATGATAGTTCTTATTCTTGTTTTAATTGGAACAACCTTCAATTTAAAGAGTCAAACATATCGGCACTTAAGCTCCATGCACAGTGGCATGGCTGCAAAAATATAAGTAGTGACCCGAGATCATTGAAATTTGGCACCGAACGTTATATTGACTAAATTAAGAAAAAAAAAGGAATTTCTTCAAAATCGGCCATGGCCACCACCCATGCAGTCCCAATTGGATTTTTAGCATAAAACTTTCTTATCCACGCAAATATTTTCAAATTAAGTATCACACTGTGTATAATAACAAAAGATACATGTCAAGTTTTATCAACATCAGCCACGCCAACCGTCCATAAGCTCTAAAATATGTTTATAAGGTTGCTGCCCTATACTACTTATATAATGATTAGATGCTGCAAGCAAACGATTCAAAGCCACAGTATTTGTTGAAGTTCTATTGAACTTTCTGGAAAAAATTAATTAATACATTCTGTTATCATTCTGCTTCCTCGGAGAGCATACCAGTATATAGTTCTGTTGCATCAATTATGTCCTTTCCATGTATTTGTATTTTATGGTAAGTTGCCTAAAAGTATGCAATAAATTTTAGGTAAGCCGGAGCTTACCCTTTTGTCCAAGGAAAGCTGACAACGCTGGATTTTATAAGGCCTTTTTATTTTGCTCATATCTACTAAACTACATATCGCACTGGTTACTCTTAAGAGAGTCAACTCAAAGTTTACAAAATTTTCAGTAGAGACAATTATTGCATTGTAAAGAAATATGAGTAAGAAGTATACAACGGTAGTTGTTTTTGTAATTTTTTCCCGGATTATCTAAAAATAACAAGTTTTTTGAGTTGCTCCCTTCTATGTAAAAGTTGTTCATTTATATAGTGGTGTTTTTCCATAAATATATAAACAAAACAAAATAACAGCACAATAAACTTACCTACAACAACTAAAAGGAAAGAACAGAAATAGAACATCATCCAAATAAACCATTGTGACACAAGCGCAGCTTAAAATATTTCTCTTTAGTTGAAACAAAACTGATATGAATTCAGCTTACATTTGGGGTCAACTCAAAATATTTTTCTTAAGTTGACTCTGGAGAATCTACTTTTATATCAAGAAAAGGGATACAACTGTATTTTTTGGCGAAAGAGAAGAGACAATGATGGAAGATTTTTACGATGGGTAGATATGACCACTGTACTTCGATTTCTTTCAAAAAGGGAAAATTGAAAAACTTTGAGTTGACTCTCTTTAGACGAACCAGCGCGATATACTGTCAGCGTCAAAATAAAGTGTACAACTGGTTTTCCAATATAAAAAATGTTATTTTAGAAGAAAAGAATTCAAATTTTTAGAAGTTTTTTATCGTTTACAAAACTTTGGACAATGTTATTACAAATTAAAATTAAAAATTTGAAATACTTCAAAAACACCAAAACCAGTACAATAAAAAAACAATTTACTCCGTTTTTAAGGCGTCAAAAAAAGTGTACAGTTTTAAAATACTAAGAAATGTGAAGTGGCTAATACTTTGTTTGATTTCTTTTTGCTTTTAGAACGGCTTCTAGTTTCTATGGCATCGATTCCACCCATTTTAAGGTTAGCGCAGTAGACAATTTTGGCTACTCTTCCTGCAGAATTTTCTTCAGAGAGTGCTTGCTGCTTATGTTTTTTTTTTTAATTTGTCTGTCCAAATGTTTAGGTGAGTTGATATTGAGCGACTATTGTGCTGATTACAAAAGCCAACACTATCACGCTTCACTATAGATACTGGGGCCAGATTCTGGCAGTCGTGATCGAGTAATTTCTCGATTCGAAAGCAATTTAATATCTAATTATTTCAGTCAATACTGAACGAATTGGAATTATTTTTTCGTTATTGTAAACCATTCATCTGAGTTTCATAAAACTGAAAAAATTATTTCGATTCGTTCAGTATTGACTGAAAAAAAATTGCTTTCGAATCGAGAAAGTACTCGATCACGAATGCCAGAATTAGGCCCCTGTATTTTTCCGTTGAATTTCTTATTTCTACCTTTTATCACGTTTTTTTTTTTTGTCCAACTTGCTTTCGTCAATTTTTGGAGCAACGTATTTTTCACAGATGACAGCAAGCTTAAAGTATGATCAAATTTGACAAAGTAGAAATTATACTTTTTTACAACTTACAACACTTCTTACATTGGAAAACAAGCTGTACACTTTATTTTCACGCTCACAGTATAATCAAAATAAATTTTTCTTTTAACTAAAAGGAAGATGATGTACTTCAATAAAAACTACATTAAAATGTTATCAGTGAAAATATCTTTTTTGTTAGTATTCGTAAAATATTTAAGTAACTTTACTAGATTTTTTTTAGGACAAAATATGGCTTTTTATTTACAAAAACCAATAATCGAGTTTTCTAAGTGAAAAAGTTCTCTCTAGAACTGCAGCATTAGATTTTTCAAAAGAAATAGTCGAAAAGTTGCTTGTTTGCCACCAAAATCCCTCTGTGTGCCGTCTGCCTATCGACAAAAATTAATGAGAAAGAGAACTATTTAATTCTTGTATTTATTAAATAACTCCTAGTGTGATACAAGCCATTATAGTTATTTAAATACTAGCGATTTTCACTATTAATTATTCATTGAAAACTAGTAAAATAAATTAGCCAAATATATAGGCCAGCTTTACTTGTTTTATCTTGCAGATCAATAAAAGCGGAAATTATTTTAAAATAAGCCATAAATTTACAGCCATAAAATGGCCTAACAATAAGATTTTACCATTAAAAATTAGTTAAAAAAAAAACAGCACTAAATATGACAAAAACTTTCTAACATAAAAACTAAAACTTGGTTTTCTTTGCTTTTGAATGATAGAGAAGTAATTAAAATTCAAAACTTCCTCTATTTTGAATATAAACTCACAAAAGAAAGCACCTTTTTTGTAACTTTATTTAAAAAAAAAAAAAAAATCACCATAAATTTTGTTAATTTTTCGGTTACAGATTTTAAACTCTTATAACAGAAAACAAAATTCTCAAAATTTTGTTTTTTTATTGAGAAAAGTAAAAGTCATTACTATGATGACTGTTAAGTATGTAATTGACAACAATATTAAAATAAATAATATAAAAAAAAAAAATAATAATAATAAAATACCAACACATTTTAAAACCTTTTAGTTTCAGTTTTTTAAACGTGATAAATAAAGACATAAATTAACCGGCGCACAGTGGGAGATTTTTGAAAAACAAATGGAAAAAATTCTGGATTTTCGAAACGGTTAGTGCGATTGCAATAAAATTTGAGGAGGGAATGAAATAGTTGTAGTCGAGCCGAAGTAAACCTCGGGTAAACTAAAAAAAAAAAAAATTATTTTATCGAAATAACCTCAAAAACACATTTCTTGAACTTGTTTGCAAAATGTCTTTAACGAATTTTAAAATTGTTTTAAAAACAATACCAATTTAAAAGCGTGGTCCAGTCATAATGCACGATGTTAATTTTGAGTCGCAACTTAACCTCAAGTTTTTTGTCCAACTTAATTTAACATTTATTTGTTCAGTGTTTGACAAATTCAACCATAGGGATGTACAAAGTTGAGCAGCGCGTTAAGACTGTTGAAGCCTTGTACGAAAATGGGCGTTCAAATCAAAATGCATTTTGTGCACTACGTGATGTTTTTGGTCAGCATAATCGACCAAATGTGTCCACAGCCGGGAGAATGGTGCCCAAATTTCGGTAAACCGGGTCTGTAGAAAATGGCATCCACAAACAGTGACTCTTTGGTGCGGTTTATGGGCTGGCGGCGTCATCGGGCCGTAATTCTTCGAAAATAAGGTCGGCCAAACAGTAATCGCGAATGGTGTTCGCTATCGCAAGATGATAACGGACTTCTTGTGGCCAGATAATGATGAAGGACGATATGTGGTTCCAACAGGATGGTGCCACTTTCCACACAGCCCACGAATCATTGGCTCTTAGCGCGTTAATTGGCCGCCACGACCATGTGATTTGACACCGTTGGACTTCTTTCTTTTGAGATATTTAAAACAAAAAGTTTACGCCAATAAGCAAACAACAATTGAAGAGCTAAAGGATAAGATAATTCGGCACATCAACGACATTGAACCTCAATATGTCTCAGAGTCATTGAAAATATGGACCATCGGATAGAGGTATGCCATCGAAGCCGGGGTGAACATTTGGCCGATTTTTTGTTTCTGTCATAAATCCTTCTATCACAAAAAAAAACTTTATCAAGTGAACATAACATAAATTATAATTATGCCCTGTTAAGAATTTTGGACTGTTTTTAGTTGTTGTTATACCCGAGGTGCCCTACTTTGGGCGTCTCTCCTGATAAGTCTATAAACCCCAGATCCAAAATTTTAACTCGACTGCAACTCTTTAATTGCCACCTCAATTTTATTCCAATCGGATTTAATGTTTAGAAAATTTATAATTATTTAAATTTTTGCCCCAAATCTCCCACTGTGCGGCGACCAACTTAAGCAACTGGGTAGAAAATTTAAACCGTATTGAGTTTGTTTTTAGCAAATATTTCTGTTAAGCAAAAAAGCAAAATAAAACTGTTACTTAAACAGTTAATACAAAGTTACCCCCCCCCCCCACTCGCTCTTTAAGTGAAGAAGCTTTGTTATAATTTAATGTGATTGAATGACTTAATAAATGAAATTTAGAAAGGTAAATAACCTTTTTATTCACTACCTGACTATTTTCCTACATGTGTATTATTCATTCACAAGTGATTTGAAACAGTGGTAAATGTTTTACTAAGTGACAATCATTTAAATTGTCTACTTTTTTTCATTTATTGAACATAATCTTTCATAGTTTCTTAGTTTGGTTTTTATGATTTTCCAAACGCACTAGAGGCACTTGACTGTCATGTTTTAAGACACACACACACACTCCTTTTGAACGATCATCATATTTACGACTTGTCTTACTAATTGTGGCAAAATGTTTCTTCAAACACGTTTCATTTGTTTAATTGTTGTTGTGATTATTAAAAAATTTATGATGATTTTGACAAGTTTAGGTTGTAACTTTAACAAAAAAACATTTGGAATTATTTAATATTAAAATTGTTACATAGTGAACATTGATGTTACTTATGTAAAGCTAAACAGGGTGGAGCAGAATGAGCTATTTACATGTATACTCTGTCGGGTTCGAAGAATTTGTATCGTTAACGAAAGTTACCTCGACATTTTTTCAGTTTCCCCTTAAAAACGTTTGTGGTAAAGCAAAAGGTCATTGTAAATATTTGAGTTTTCAAATACCAGGATGCCGCTGTGATTATTCGAAGAAGCTTCTTTTAGCGCCTTTAAAGTTTTTTAATATTGGAGGCCGAGTCAGTGTCCCATAACAGAATGCCGTGGCAGCAGATTGGCTTTAAAATAGAGTTGTTAACAATCCCGACTTACTATAGAATTTCTCAAATAGAAACTGGGAATTATTTCCTTTCGTAGGTTACTTTATATTATATATTGAACATTGTATTATTTTTCGAATTTATTCTATGACCTGAATTTCCGTTATGTATTTTATAAAGCTTTTTTGTAATAGTTCTATTCTTTAAATTTTTAGGAATGACTTTTATACACTACCAGACTGCTGGTGTCTAATAATTGTAAATTTTTCTGTACATACAATATACTTCATTGATATCCAAGCGATATATAATAGTCTGGTAGTGTATAAAAGTCATTCCTTAAAATTTAAGGAATAGGACTATTACAAAAAAAGCTTTATAAAACACATAACTGAAATTTAGCTCATAGAATAAATTCGAAAAATTCAATATAATATAAAGTTACCTTCGAAAGGAAATAATTCCCAGTTTCTATTTGTTAAAAATTGTTGAGTTAAATACATTCAATTTATAAAGTATCACTATCCAGTGTGACACAAAGAATGCTGACGAAGCCCGTAGCGGGCCAGAAAATGCATTGCATTCTGCTGGTGTCTAATAATTGTAAATTTTTCTGTACATACAATATACTTAATTGCTATCCAAAGGATAACTAAGGTAAAATGTAACAAGAAGATACAATATAATAGTCTGGTATTGTATAAAAGTCATTCCTAAAAATTTAAGGAATAGAACTATTAAAAAAAAAGCTTTATAAAATACATAACTGAAATTTAGCTCATAGAATAAATTCGAAAAATAAAAAATGTTGAATATAGATTTTCTCCAAAAAATTCAATTAAGTAATTTTCATTAGATTAAATTTTGCCTCTATGCGGCATTTCCAAATAAAACTGCGATCTAGATTTATAAATATATATATTAGGGTATTTATTTAATCGGGCTTTTACTTTATTCGGTTAATCGCTCGATTAATTAATCGAGGTCTTGGTTTATTCGGTTAATAATCGATTAATTTTAGTTTTGGTCGGTTAACCGATTCATAAAGTTTTTTTTATAATGTAGGTAATTTCAGCAAATAAAAATTAAAAGTTATTTATTATTTGGAGTTAAGTAGTAAAAAAAAAACAATGACATAACAATTCTTGAACTAAAACGAGCAAAAAAAAAATTCATTACTATGTAATACATATTTTTTAATTAATACATATTCGACTACGTTCTGGTAAACGAAATCACGTGAAATTAAATTGTATGGATATTTTAAGTAAAATTTTTTTAAATGAACGTAGCTTTTCCTTTCAAAAGTAGTTTCGGTAAAGATATGTAGTCCTCAAAGTATGAGGTAATGAAAAAGAAATATTTTTATCAACTTTAAAAACAGGATAGAATTTAAAATTTGTCGTTTTGAATTTCACGTGATTTCGATTTCCAGAATAAGGCCGATTATGTATTTATTAAAAAATAAACTGTGAGATCATTATGCTAGTAATTTAAATAGCTTAAGAAGATCTTATAAAATAATCTTTTAGATAAATAATTTGGTTAAAATGTTTAGGATTTAAGCGACTCTTTTCTTTAGTTTTGATAAATTTTGACTTTACTTATCGTAGATGTTAGAGAAATCTTTTTCCTGCAGTTTCTCTAAACATATAAAATGTTCCATTATGCCATTTAAATCCTGTTTAATATTTTTTAAATGCTTAACACTTTTTATTGTTTGGGTTAATTCTTTTGTTGCGTTACTATCGTAAGTTTCTTCTGTTGTCAGGTCATCATCTAACTCATCCTGCCAAAGCTCAGCACCGAACATTCTGCAAAAAAGTTCATTTCCGAATTCCTTAATTTCTGTTTTTGTACTGTATTTTAAAAATAGAACACAACTTTATTGGTGCAATTTGTTAATTTTTTTTGGTGAATTTTGGTACGCATAACGTTGTAAAATTGTACATGGTTGCATTGTAGAATGCATTTAAAAAAGTGAGTTGCTTTCCAACCGATCATTTAGAACTCACCCATAATTTAAAACACAAAAAAATATGGTTTAATACAACAAAATATTATAATTTTTGTTACAACGGTTAATCGGTTAATCGACTTAAATTAACCGGTTTAATCGTTAATCGAAAAAAACCAATTTTAAATTAACCGATCAGTTAATCGGGTAGTAATTAATCGGTTAACCGATTAACGGTTAACCGAATGAATACCCTAATATATATAACGAGATATTTTACATGCAATTATTGAGGTAATATTTAATAATTGATTTGGATTGGATTGGGGGTCATACATAATTCGCTTAGTAAAGTGAATGTGCTTTGTACACATGTTTGCTCATTGAGCTTTATCTTCCATTGTTTTAACCATCTTCCTTATTAAAAATGTGGTCCTGTAAGTATCGTGATGCTTCATGAGGAATTTCGTGCACGCTAAGAGAAGCAAAAGTTAAAGTTCGGATGTAGCGGTTTTAAGGCTGTCCAAAGTTTATATTAAACAGAATAAAGGACTGCAGATGCTGAGGCTGAGGATAACAAAAGTTGTCACCCCATGTTCCTTGGCTGAAATTTGTCAAATAAATGAAAAACTTTAGTTTTGCGTAAAAGAAATGATATCGGCCAAGTATCCGCCGCACAGTGGAGTATTTCACGAGAAGACTATCAAAAAGGTCTCTTATTGTATAGCCTGAGTTGAAATACAGTTTATTAAGTACGTTAAAGTTGTCTGTATATCTATTGGTGAAAATTTTGCTTGGATAGAAAAGTTTTTATAAAAAAGTCGTATGATTTTATTTTAGCTAAAAACTTTTGTTTTTATTTTTTTTAAATATTTCCGTATCAAAATTAGAGCAAGATTTTAAGCAGAGGGTTAATCAAAAAAAAAAAATTTACAGAAATTTAATTTAGTTTTCTACATTTATATTTATTTTATGTTAAAATAATTCTATAAACAATATCATAGGGTTTATTATTTTTTGCCAACACATTTATACAAGTTAATTTTGAACAACCGACGCACACTGGGGCCAAAAGCCCTTTTTCGATGATTAATTCTTAGCTTCTCAGCTGCAATAGTGAGGCACACTAAATTTGATGTGGGTAACTTTTAGATCAAACTTCATGTTCTAACAAAATATAAGTATAACAGGGGGGGATACGGGTGCCCCCATACAAAAAAATAAGTTTTTTTCTTATATCTGAAAAACTACAATAGTTAAGCATAGTAAATTTTATGTGCTTAATTTTCCAACAAAACTTTGAAGGTATAAGAGGAAGGAGACGGGTACCCCCCATTCAAAAAAATTAATAATAAATTGTTCTTTTATTCACGCACACTCCTGCTAAATACCCTGCAATAAATTTTCACGTAAAAACTATTTTTCATCAGTTCTCTTGTAAAAACTTCTTAATTTAAAAGTATTTTTGAAAACTTGAGAGTTGCCCTACGAATAACCAGTCCGTTTCATTAGTTCTTCTGTTAAATAGGTAATTTTTTCATCTAATGTTTAACAATTGCAATTTTTCAAAATATCATAAAAGCTTTGGCGACTGAAAAAAACAACGCTCGAGCTTGTTCCTGCAAAATTTAAGTATATTGCATTAAAATATACAAAACAACATATCGTCACCTTAAAGACGAAATAACCTATCTCCAGTTTTTAAAAGTTTACAGGAGAGGGAAAAACGTTATAAAATTGGAACTATTTACGATATTGAAACGAAAATAACATATTTTGATTAAAATGAAACCAGAAATATATATCTGCTGAGAAAACTTAGTTTTTCTAAACACAGCAACTTAGATTATTGGGAATTGTAAAAATCTGAAACCAAATAACCTATCTGCAGTACTAATAAGTATGAATAAATAACAATTTCTTTATATCTATATATGAATATTATACATGAAGCAAATAAAAGAAAATGTGTGTTGTACATTTTTTACAACAAACCCTCATATTTAGTCTATGATGACGTAGATGCGCAGTAGAAAATTTTTTTTGTACGGCTGAGTGCGCAATCTACTTTTTTTGATTCATGAATATTATATAAATTAAATAATAACCCTAGAGGGAAGCGAACTGACACCAAAATAGTCCCGTGATAGGTCTTTGGTGGTACAGACCGGTTCTAGTAGTTCTAACACTTTATATGAATAAGACCTATCACTTTTACATGGGGTTGTCATTGGAGGGGGTCAATTGACACCATTTGACCAGTCACAGATCTATTCTCAATGAATGTGCTTAGTGTCACTTACTAAAATTAAGTATTATTTCAATACAATTTAGTATTATTTCAATAAAACAAGTCCTAGAATCAAATTCAAGAACCAAGTTTTAGAAAGTACCAAAATATGTGTCACAGCACCGGTGAAGACTGTATTGGAATTCATTACTTTTTCTACTTTTTTGTTCTTCATAAACCAGTTAAGGGATTGGTTCTTCTTTCGCTGGTCATGAGTCCTTTCTTTTTGTACTTGTTCTATTTTCACAAATCCCAGGACCAGTCTGTGGGACCAATTGACACAAATTTCCCGCTGGGAACAGTGATAGTTTCTTTTACTGGTTTAAGCAAAAAAAGTACCTAATGTTTGTTTAAATTACACCATGCAACAGAATTAAACTTTTATCGTGATTTTTGATGATTTATTTTTCTATTTTTTTAGTGCGTCGCGGTCCTCTAGGTATAAAAACTTTGTCATTTGTAACATTACATGTTCAAAATTTTTCCCACACATATGCGTTATGATATAGGGAATAAAAATCCATAAAAACTGAATTTTTAAATTTTTGCAGATAGGTTATCAGGTCTTTCAGATGACGATATGTATAAATTCGAATGTTTTTTCTAAGTCAAATTACAATTTTAAAAGCTTTTATACTTAAAATGATAATTACAGCAAATTTCGAACCACCAGTACCAGAAGCACTGGTTAAAGATTGATGTTTGACTGTTGGCTGGCAGGCACCGCAGTGGTGCAGAGGTTAGAACGTCAAAGAATTAGAGCTGAAAAACTAAGGATAGCCAGCCCAATCGAAAGTTAGCTTAAAAACTATCGATACTATCGATAGTATTGAAAAGTTTCTATGTGCCACTTCAATGAAGGTGGTAAAAAATTAAAAAGTTTTAAAACTTCATTTACAAAAAACGTTTTTCAGACCAGCATATTCACCTAAAATTTCATTGTCATGTATAGTTTATAATTAATACACTGAAAGAATTTTCTTCAGAATACCAATGAATTTTGAAATTAATCCCATGAAAAATTGCATTAAAAAGGCACCTATGCAGCGCTTCGTTGGATCAATGAATGTTTCATAATAATATATTTAATGAAACATTACATTAGATCTATGAATGTTATTCATTGGATGAATACTTTTAAACAAGTAAAAAAATTTTTTTTTTTTTTTTTAATTTATTTTAAATTTTTTAATCAAAGTTGTTCTTATTCAACTTTTTTTTTTAACCAGAGTCAGTGGCGGGAATCGATCCCGCAACCTCGCGGCGCTGATAGACTTTTTTATTTTGTTATTTTTTTTTTTAATTTTTTTTTTTATAATCATAGTTGTTCTTATTCAACTTTTTTTTTTACCAGAGTCGCTGGCGGGAATCGATTCCCCAACCTCGGTGCGGATAGCCTTTCTTTTTTTATTTTTATACCATCCACCACAATTAGTTGTGAAGAGGGTATACTAAGTTTGTCATTCCGTGTGAAACTTTTTGTTATTCATCTCAGACCCCATAAAGTATATATATTCTGGCTGCTTGAGTAATTCTAAGTCGATTTAGCCATGTCCATCTGTCTGTCCGTCTGTCCGTCTGTTGAAAACACGCTCACTTTCGAAAAACTCAAAAGAAATAAATAAACTAGGTGTCAAATTGCTTGTAGTTATCCTAAGCAGTTTGGGATTGAGTTTCAGCAAAATCGGTTCAGTAGGACCAGAGCTATGAATCAAAATGTGGAACCACCACCTTCAAAAACTTGATAATTTTGTTACAAAAACTAACATAAATGATGCAAAAATGCACGGAATGACATAAGATTTTGCACAAGTCCGTTTTATTCGACTAGAAATTACACTGTAAAATTTCGCGAAGCTCGGTCCATAATTTACCCTAAGCCCCATATAAACACTACTCCCGGAAAACAGTTTAGTACGCCTAAAACCGTAAAAAATAATGCAATCATAACAAATCTTGGCTCGTCACAATTTTATAGGACTATAAATGATACATACTGTGAAATTTCGTGAAGATCGGTACATAATTTACCCTAGGCCCAGAGACCTGCGCCTTGACGGCTGAAGCCGGCTGAGCCGCACCGCCGATTATTTTTAACAGCCGCCGCCACCAAAAATTTATCGACTAAAGTCGGCTTAAAATCAGCCGCCGGTCACAGTCATTTAATCGAATATTCCCTACAAGAAATGCATATCCAAAACTAGAAAAAAAATTTTTCCATTCTTTTTATTTTTTATAAAAACAGTTTTTTTTTAATAAATAAAAATGTTAATGAGTAAGATATAGATAGTCCTTGTATATTTTTAAAGGTTTTGCGGTAAAAATTTAAAATCTCATTTAGGAATAGATTTTAGTCACAAGAATTAAAATAAGTATACATATATGCAAATTAATTTTATTATTCAAACTAAAATATGAAAAGTTGGTAAAAAAATAATTTTTAAATTGGCCTAAGTTTAAGTCGGCTTAAGCCGGCTTTGAGCCGCCGCCGGCAATATTTTTACAAGCCGCCGCCGCCGACAAAATTTGACGGCGCAGGTCTCTGCCTAGGCCCCATATATGCCCTACTGCCGGAAAACAGTTTAGTCTCCTAAAACCATAATTAATAACAAATCGTCACAGTTTAAGATAATAATAATAAAAAGACATCATACAGATATTACTCCTTTAACATTCGAACTGTCGGTGGAGGGTATCAAAGATTCGGCACAGCCGAATATAGCACTCTAACTTGTTTTTTAATTTTTTGGAATTTTTTTTTAATCAAAGTTGTTCTTATTCAACTTTTTTTTTAACCGGCGCTGATAGACTAGCTCACTTCCAGTTAGCCTACTGGGGCAGTGTAGTTTTTTAGTAATGTTTTTTGCCATTACTTAATTAAGAGCGTAAATATGAGATTAAATTGTCATAACATAACAACAATAACAACGTTGATTTTTTTTTGCTAACGCATAATAAAAAAAGACCACATAAAGAGAGAACAAGCTTTTTCGTATACATCATTTGGTTGACAACAGTTTAAAATAAGGGTGTGTTTTTTTTTTAAAGAACATTACTATATGTATTTAGGTATGTGCATATTAAAGAAAACTAAAAACATACGTATTTATGGATTGAAAGTTTTTGTTTCATTACTATAATGACATTTTTCATTGTCATAATGAAAATTTAAATTTATGAAGGCATGCTTTTTTGAAATATTTTTATAATGTTAATTATTGAGACTATAAAGTTATTTGATGTATGAAATAATTAAATCTTACATTTTTAATTAACAATTAAAATATTTTTAAGGAAACTATAATTTTGTATCAATTTATGAATGTAGTTATGTTTGTATATTGTTTTTTATGTTCCCAATTAAAATTCTTTGTTTAACTTGGACAAACTTTAGTTTTCATATATCCAATGAAAATTTTTTACTTAATTACGAAATTCAATGAATCGATTTTAACGAAAATACTTCATTATAACTACGAAATTCCATTTGGACAATGAAAATTTTCATTTAACCAGTGAAATTTTTTTTATAAAAACGATTCATTAAATATATGAAGCATTTTTCTTTCAGTGTATGTATAAACTTTCTATAGATATATAGAGACAGTTAATTGTCATCAGGGTTGTCAATTTTGTTCACCTTCGACGTCAAAATATTCAACTTAAAGCTTTGTCCACAATCAGAGCAACAATTTCGTTTTTTCTCCTATCTTATTTCTTTCCAAAGTATTTCATATATTTTCCTTTCATTTTATAAACAAAAACGCAATTTAAGTTTTTTTAAAAAGTTGATCCAACTAGAACTTCAGCAACAATTTGTATAAAAATTGTTTCTGACGTTTAAAATAATTTTATTTAGTTTTGAATGAAAATGTTAATAAAATGTTCCAACAAATAATCATAAATACGTAATATTGTTCTGGGAAAAATTTGCAACCGGTTTCTTTATTTAAAATGTGTGTGGTCGCGAAAAAAAATTGTTGCTCTATTACGAACGAAGCTTAAGTCTAGAAACTTAAAAGGTTATTTCGTAATCCATGCGTTGAAAATTTATTCGTATAAAATTTTTATTAAAATTTTTAATGAAGTAGAACAAACTCTTTTACAAAATACCCCATTATAGTTTTTAAGACTTTTCGTTAAGAAAACAAAATGACAAACAGGTAAAAAAATATCCTTATTCAGCGAGAAAACATCACTTCTAAGAACCCTGGCTGCTATTATTATTTTTTTTTAAACTTAAACCTATTTTAGCTGAATAAACAAGGTTACACTCTTCGAATTAATTAAGTTTAGATAAGGTAGGTCCTGCAACATTACCATGATTTTCAAAGTAATGTCGCAATATTTCCCAGCGTTGTTCAAGCGTATACACAACCATATTCGTTCAGCGGATGGATAAAACTAATTATCTGTCAAATCAGACATGAGCTAAGTGTTGCCAATCACGAAATAAGCACTAGTTGAAAAAAAAAAAAACGTTAGATGGCGGACCCGTTATATAAAATTTTGTGTTCTCTCTCAAAATTCTACAAATTTGAACTCCTTTTTGTGGTTTTAATTTGATTAAATTTTTAAAACTATCGTCATCATTTACCGTTGTTGAAAAAAAAAACGAAATTTGAATACACATTAAAAAAATATATGAAGAAGAGTAAATGAGCTTCGTCGATTCGTCGAACAGTAACCATCCAGGGTTAAACCATATGAGCGCCTTAAATGCATAATGTTTACTTATTTTTCAGAAAACGAAAAAACTAAATAAGTTTTAAAATATGTGTTTTTAAGGCAAAACATGACTTTGCGACTGTCTGATGGTTGAGAAAAATTTTTTTTATCGCACCGTTAAAATTTTCATTTTTGAAAAATTTTAAAAATTAATTCAAATTCGACAAATTTTACGTTTTTTTAAATACGTTTTACGGTTTGTATGCCAGCTAATATTAGGAGCGGAAATAGAGCTTTGAATCCTTTAAAAGAAATGTTAGTTATGTAAAACTAGTTAGGGTCGGTTCTACATAATAACCTTAATGGTCCGAAAACGAATTTTGGCTCAGAACGGTTTTTTGCACGAGAACCATGTTTAGATATCGAGATAGAGCTTTGGCATAGAGGAAAAAAGGTTAAATTAATCAATAATGCTCCTCGAGACCCACGCGACGATATGTAGATAAAATAAAAACTTCGCTCTTAAGTGCAATTCGGTTTTGAGCTATGCATCTTTTTTCGAACCATCTGCGCCAAGCTATTTTCGTTCTTAGCATATTCTTGTGGTCTACACAAGACCGATGTTTTCTGTATTCAGCCTGCTACGCCACTATTTTTTGCTTGTATTTCTAGTTTCGGCACTCGGTACGGGGTTCCTCCTTTGTAATGGTGACAATAAGAACCTCTGACCAGTTGGGCGTAATATCCTCTCAAATCCAGACTTCTTTAATAAGGGGCCTGATATACAAGTGTTGTATTGGGGAATATTTAAAAATATTGCCAGGGATATTGTCCGGTCGGGAAGATTTGTTGTCCAGGATCGAATTTAAAGCCTAATTAGCTACTCGAAATGTGTGTCTTGAATATATACATAATAAGCGGTCACTGAAACAACGAAACAAAATCATCAAGATTGACGATTAAATGAACAATCTGGCAGCAGTTCTCCTTTTCAAAATGCTCAATGAATACAATGTCTGATAATGTTTCATTTATCGGAAAATTAGAATAGAAATTATAATTTTTCTGACAAAATCATCTAATAAAATCTTTCTATTGAATCCGATTTTAAAGTTTTCAAATTGTGATTACGATAAACTTTTCAAGTTTTCTCAACAAGTGAATTGTCACTAAACTTTTATACTTTCTTCCCAACATTCACTTAATAATCCTGAAAAGAAAATAGTTGCGTTTCTAAATTAAATGCAAAACTTAATCAAAAATATGGAAAGCATTTTTATTATTTATTGAAATCAACACGCAATTTTCGAAAATAAAATCCAATCACCATGGGAGGCGTTTAATTCACTTGAGCAAAGACTTTGTCACATCAAGGAATTTCTGTTTTGAAATTGGTTTTACAATAAAGAAGAGCTGATCAAGCATTAGCATAACACATTGTTTATATTTTCGAAAAAAGCAGATGTTTTCAATGTCAATGGCTTAAGTTGAATGTGTGGAAGCAGCTAAGGAAAGTGAATTCCTGGCTGTTTAGTTTTGTAGTGCTGCTGTTGCTGCTGCTGCTGCCTTAAAGGCAGTCAACTACTCATATTACTACTGCAGCTTCTAAAGTCATTTAACGAAAATGATATTTCAAAACGTGACCTATGAAAACAAAAGTGAAATTATGTACATATCTAAAAAAAAAACAAAATGTTAAAATAAATTATTTTTATTAAACAAAATACAATGTTATGAGGCTCTTGAACAATAGTTGTATGAATAAATCCTACACAAACCAAAGTTAAGTTTTCTTCAATGGAGGACTGACTCCTCAGACTCTTCAATGTATAAGATTTTTTTCCTTTTTGCTTAAAGCAAGAAACACACCAAAACTGATGTTGATCATTTAGCCTTTTGCTTGAACTGTGAAAGATGCCATCCACATCCTCGCCAAAAATACAAAAAGCAAGTTTTTTTTTTGCTAACAAAATTTTTTGTTCAAACAATTTTTTTTTGATGTTCAACTTCATCGCATCTTGATAAAGACAAAATCGTGGCATTTGGAGTTTAAGGTTGGTGGAATACAATAAACTTGCCAATTGTTTTTGATCAAATTCAATTTCGTCTATTATTTCTTAAACGAAATTGCAGTCATCTGCTAAAGAAGAAGATGCTGCTGGTTGGTATTTCCTTCGCAAAAAGCCAGGCTTATTTTGTTTGGAGTTTTTTGGTGAATTTAAGTTTTTTGTTTTTTCTTCATTTGAAAGTTGGCGTTAATTTATGATGCACACCTGTAAGTTAGATTACGTATTGAAGTTGACATCTACGACAAGCTACAATATCGATGTCTTCAAAAAAAGGCACATCCTATAATTGTAAATTGCTTTTGTTACTTTTTTTCTTAAGTGTTAAGTTTTTTTTTAGTTGCTCCCCGCATGACATTGACAGCTACTAAGTGTCGGTCTGTCTGTCTGTTTGCATCTCTTGTGGGATATTTTTTAAGCAAAAAAAAGTTATTTTTTTTTTAGTTCAAAGAATTCCCTGATTTTTTTTTTTTTATATAATTTTAAATGTTAGATATTTTTTTTAAGAAAGTTGTTGCGAAATAACTATAATATTACTAAAATAGTAAGTTGTTTAGCTACTTTTGTTGAATTGTAATAAAAGTTATTGACTTTATTGCTTCACATAGAAAAGTGTTAATTAAACTTTAAAGATGGTGTTGGCCAAAAAGATCACGAAGTTTTACTAAAAACGAGGGTTAAATCGAAAGTTTTTATATCTCTATTGTAAATTTATTACTACGTTAATCACACGGTATTTTGAAATAGATATTTCCAAAACAGTTTTCCCATACTAATATGTTATTATTAAAGGCGGATGGATAGTGTTTCTTTCATGTTTAACTTTTAAATCAGAAACTTAAGATAAATTAATTTATTATTATTAATTATTATGTATGTTTTTTCGACCTTTTTGTTTTAACTTCAATAAGTAAACGAATGATTAAGCTCAAGGCCTTAGTTTTTTAATAAATTTTATTTATTTATTTTACTAGTCAATATTTCGTAACCCTACGGAAAACATCTTCAGGATAAAAATATAGAAATTTTTATTAAAACGAGTAACAATAGACGTTCATTAAACGACTGCCCGCTAATAAAGAGTACAATAAAGATCGGATTAGCGGGCAGTCGTTTAATGAACGTCTATTGTTACTCGTTTTAATAAAAATTTCTTTATTTATACCCACACCACAGTAGTGGAGAGGGTATTATGCATTTGTGCTGATGTGTGTAACGCCTTAGTGGTCCTAGACCCACCTTAAAGTATACCGATCTACTCAGAATCACTTTCTGAGTCGAACTAACGATGTCCGTCCGTCCGGCTGGCTGGCAGGCTGGCTGTCCATGTAACCTTGTGCCTAAAGTACAGGTCGCAACTTTGGAGATAACTTGATAAAATTTGGGTCATAGGTTCTTATTGGTACAAGGACCAATGGCCAAATCGTAGGACCACGAATGAAGATAGGGGGAAATTTTTTCCTCTCAGAAACTATCAAACCGATTTTAATGAATTTTAAAACATGGATAGATCCATATCTATGTATATGGACACATAAGCTATACAGTTTTAAAAAAATAGGACCACAAGGGGTGATAAGGGCAATTTTTGTCTCTCAAACCGATTTTAATGAAATTTAAAACATAGATAGATCCATATCTATATGGACACATAAGCTATACAGTTGTAAAAAATATAGGACCACAAGGGGAGAAAGGGGCAATTTTTGCCTCTCAAACTGATTTTAATGAAATTTTAAACATGGATAGATCCATATCTATATGGACACATAAGCTATACAGTTTTACAAAAATAGGACCACAAGGGGATGTAGGGGGCAATTTCTGCCTCTCACAAACTTTCAAACCGATTTGTCTCTCAAACCGATTTTAATGAAATTTAAAACATAGATAGATCCATATCTATATGGACACATAAGCTATACAGTTGTAAAAAATATAGGACCACAAGGGGAGAAAGGGGCAATTTTTGCCTCTCAAACTGATTTTAATGAAATTTTAAACATGGATAGATCCATATCTATATGGACACATAAGCTATACAGTTTTACAAAAAGAGGACCACAAGGGGATGTAGGGGGCAATTTCTGCCTCTCACAAACTTTCAAACCGATTTGTCTCTCAAACCGATTTTAATGAAATTTAAAACATAGATAGATCCATATCTATATGGACACATAAGCTATACAGTTGTAAAAAATATAGGACCACAAGGGGAGAAAGGGGCAATTTTTGCCTCTCAAACTGATTTTAATGAAATTTTAAACATGGATAGATCCATATCTATATGGACACATAAGCTATACAGTTTTACAAAAATAGGACCACAAGGGGATGTAGGGGGCAATTTCTGCCTCTCACAAACTTTCAAACCGATTTTAATGAAGTTTTTAAACATAGAGAAATCCATATTTATATGGACACATAAGCATGATGTGTTTTTAAGTACTGTGGTGCTGGGTATCATATGGTCGGGCTTTTATTTATTTATTTATTTTTTATTTATTTATTTAATTAGTCTATGGATTTACTCCCTTAAGACAAAAATTACAAAATATTACAAAATTTTAAAAACATATTTAACATCATCTATTTAAATATAAAATTAAATTCTGTTTGATAGTATTAATATCCAAAGTTATATCAATAATACTGTGCAGATCATTAAAGTTTACACATGCTCGACGAAAACGGTCGGCATTTGCATAATTTTGTTGAAAGTATTTAATTGATAACGGCTGGTAATAACGTGTAGGGCGTTGGGGAACATTAAAAAATAAACTGTTTAACAGGGGCTTGACCGACTATACTTTCTTACTTGTTTTATCCTGAAGATGTTTCCCGTAGGGTTACGAAATATTGACTAGTAAAATATATAAATAAAATTTTTTTAAAAATTAAGCCCTTGAGCTTAATTATTCGTTTACTTATTGAAGTTAATTTATTATTTTTACTAAAAATTTTTATCGATTTGCCCAATTTTTAATATATTGTTTTCGATTTAATTTATGTTTTTAAAAAAAAAATGCATATAAATTTGCATTTTTTTAACTTTTGGCTTAGAAATATATTATGGCTTTATTTCGAATTATTTTGTATATAATTTTAGAATGAAATTAAATGCAAAATTTTTGCTACACAAATAAAAGCAGATTGACAACAAACGCTGACTCTGCACAACGCAAATGCCACTGGAAAATCAGTTTTTTTTTTTAAGAAAAAGTGTTTGATTCCCTTAATCAAAAATAATTTCAATCAAGATATACGGGCATGTTCTAGAAATTGAAAACGAACGAGATTTTAAGTTCAATTATTTAAAAAATAACCGTGGTTTTTCCCGGTTTTAAGAGTTGTTCTTGTAAAGCTAATTGGTAATTAATAAAATGGAATATTTTAATGAACTTTTAGTCAATGGTCGTTTTTCATTTCAATTTCCAAAACATGCCCGATTTATTTAATTTTTGAAAAAAGTTACCAAAAAATTTTACTTTAAATGCATGTTTTTTTCACAAAAGATGTCAAAAATGGATTTACAAACAAAATATGCAAAAATAGGCACAAACAAATTGATTCGAATTTTAGCAAATAAAAATGCTAATATCTTAGTATCTACACAGAAAGAAAAACACTCGGGATAAAATTAAGTTTTTTATAATTACTTTATGTACGAATCGTTATCAAAAATTCAAGTACGAATAAGAGTAAAACGTACTTAAAACAATCCTTAATGGGATTACTTTCAAAAATCAATCCCAAAATTTATTAAAATAAGTACAAGATTCTTAAAATAGTAAAAAAATGATTAAACTTTTCGTTGGTAGTGCCACTCTGAGCGGAAAATTACAAAGTAAGGGTTCTAATCTCATTTAAGTTATCAAAGTTTGTTGCAGACACTACAACATTGGTGTCCAGCCCATACCCCAATTGTGGAAATTAATTCACACACACTCTTCAACGCATTCTTAAGGCCTAACCATAATATGCATAGCCTTGCTTAAACTACTGTCAAAAATTAACAAAAAGACTCTCAAATGTATTTAAAAAAACAAAAACAAAATATGAAAAAACATTTGATTCCGTACGGAATGTGCGATTAGATTCGCACAGTTAATTAAACTTAGCAAAAAGTTTCCTTAAGTTCAATATGGTTTGTCTCATAGAATTAACATGTATTCGCAGATTTGCTTAAGCCAACTTAAGCTCGTTATGGTTGGGCCCTTACGCTCTTTCATTTGGTCAACGAAAGCACACAATTCAGTCTTCGATTATCAAGCGACGAGTGCACATGCGGCGGATGCTTACATATTTTGTATATTTTACTTAAGAAAACTTTCCCAGTAAACATTGCATACATAAATAGAGAAGTAATATAATGATGCAATTTAAAAGATATTTAGTGCTTGGGATTGCTTTTGGCAATATTCAGTGCCTCTTATGTTTTAAAACATTCAAAAATAAGAGGCAAGATGTTTTAAAAAGGTATTTTGATCACTTTCATAGTTATATAAATGAATGTAATGTAAAAGAAAAAGAAGACCTTTTTAAATAACAAACTTTAATTTTATGGCACTACTTGTAATTAGTACGGTACTGATTTTAACTATTTTTATAATTGATTTTTTAATTTTGATTTGAATTTGTGTTTGCTGGGTAAACTATCTCTATTTACTAATACTAATATGAAGCAATACAACCACAATTTAGTTTTTGGACGTCACTGCACTACAACAACACCACACAAGTAGTTAAAAAACGAGTTGCTTGTTGTGTGTAGAAACAACAAAAACAACAGAACAAGACGAAAACACATTATTTTCATGTTTGAGAAGTAAAATTTACAACTCTTGCTTCTCATTTAGTTTATATTTGCAGTTATAAATGTACATTAAGTTTTTAAAGTAAAAATCATATCGGGAATGATGCTGGTGATTTAAGGCCCAACCATAATGTGCTTAAGTTGGCTAAAGCAAATGTACGAATACATGTAAATCATATGAAGCAAACCATATTGAGCTTAAGGAAACTTGTTGTTAAATTTTTTGATACTGTCATTTGCTTAAGCAAAGTGCGAAACTGATCGCACATTCCGTACGGAATCAAATGTTTGTTGATTTTATTTTTTTTTTTTTTTTTTAATACATTAGAGAGACTTTTTGTTAATTTTCGACAGTAGGTTAAGCAAGGCTATGCATATTATGGTTGGGGCTTTATAATTGAAATTCTGTAATTAGTAAAACAGGTTAGTAAATCAATCATAATAATCGTATTTTAAGATTGATTCAGTCTTAGTTTTTTTTTTAAATCAACGTCGTTTTCGGATTATTTGACCTTCGAATTCGGGATTGAATATGGATAAGTTAAGTATTTCGTGATTGAAAATCCGTACTTGAATTAATCTTTCTGTACTTTATTCAAGAAAATTTGTAATCACCGTACTATTAATACCGCTTCAGATTGATTTGAGTACGGATGGATTGATTTTTCTTTTGGGTGTAAGCGATCGACAAAAAATTGCACTTGGATACAATTTTACCATCTGATCCAGTGTTCGAAAAAAAAACAGTACCTTATTTAGCATTCGGCTCACACACCCAAGAACGATATCTATTTTTTTAGTATTTGTGTAGACGAACAGTTCGTAGCTATTTTCAAGAAAGAGCCGAACATTACATAGTGTTCTGCTCTTCGATAAGAAACAAATAAGAAATAAACAAACAAATAATTTTAGCAACGACTGCACCACGAACAGCTTGTGTGTGTATTGCGTATTATTTTGCTGGCTTTTTGTTTTTTTTTTTTCGTATGTGTTTGATTTTTTTACCAGACCAAAGGAACGAACATTAAAGAGCCGAACCGAACACAATGAATTTTGAGGATTTAAAAAAAATCGAAAGGAATTAAATGTTCTCATCTTTTGTTAAGTTTGATAAAAACAGAGTATTATTTTTGTGCTCGAAAGATGACAAATAAAGAAACGTTATTTTTTTTAATCATTTTCTACACAAACACTATTAGCGTTAGTGTTTTCCACACATCTAACTAACCGAACACTAACGGGCGATATTTACTGTTAATTTTCGAACACTGCTCTGATTACAATTTAAAAAAAATAATATCCCCAAAGTCGTAAAAAATGTCTAAAATCCCAAAATATAAGAGACGAAAGGCCAAAAAAATCTTCAAACTCAAATTATAATTTAAATAAACTGTTGTAATATAATATTTTAATAATTATAATTGTTTAAATCTAAAAGAGACAAAATTTTTTTAAAACCTCAAAAAAAAAAGTTAAAACATTTGAAACAAGACGAATTCATACAAGGTGCTCTTATTTTGGAAACGTTTACAACACTGTAAAATAATTTAAAAAAATTTTAAATTCCAAAATTTTTAGCGAAACTTATAAAATTTCGCTAAGATTCCCCAGAACCAGCAGGACGGTATACCATTTTGACACATGGTTAGTTATCAGCTGTTTCTTACGTAGCAAGATAATTTCACCTGGTGTAAATTCTTTTAATATATCTAATAAAAAATACGGTTTAACAAAAAAAAAAAAAAATCGAAAATAATCTAAAAAATGTTATTATCTTACGAGGTGTCCCAGCATGCCCCTGAGGGGGTTATAAGAAGTAAAATTTAAAAATTATATTCCTTAAATAAATATACTTAGATATAATAAGATATCAAATTAAGATTAATACAAAAATTTAAAAAAAGTCAAGGTTATTTTTGGGAATAAAAAATTTATTACAGTGGTATCCCGGTTTAACGTATACTCAGTTCAACGAATTCGCGATTTAACGTACGGTCATATTTTTTCCATTGAGTACCTTATATTACGAACAAACAGCAAATTTTTTAACTCAATATAACGAATTTTTGCAAAAAAAAATTGAAAAACAAATGCAAACATATTTGCATCGATTCTATTTTATTTTTGTATACATTTTAGAGCGATTGTACTGAAAACAACGAGTTAAAAGAAGTATTTTCTTTTCTTATAAAGAAAGCAAAGAAATTACTTGCTCGCCAAAATAAAAATTTGTACGTTACAAAGTCATTTTTTACTTTTGTTTACAAAACAAATGTTTGTTTTCTGTTTCAAATTTTACGTCATTTTTGTGAAGTTTTTGTACAGATGACATCAAAATGCCCAAAAGAAAACGGTTAATTCTTAAAGAAAAATTAAACATTATTGACGACTGTGAAAAGGGCCTGCGACTTAGTTTTGTTCTCCACTGTGTACTTATTTAATTGAAAATGATATGAAGTATTAATTTTTTGTTTGTGTTGTGAATGGTTATAAACGAATTTACTTTGCTTTATTAATATATTATTGTTTTATTAATAAAAATGTATTAAAAAAACTTCGGGATTTAACGAATTTTTCGATATAACGAAAAGGCCTGACAATATATAATTCGTTAAACCGGAATACCACTGTATTAATAATATTTCTGTATGACGAGCTAAATTCCCATTTAAAAAAGTCGCCAAACCAATCTCGCTAATTTATTTTAAAATATATTTATTAGAAAAAAATTACAGGGTAGAAAAAAATCATACTCGCGGACATGATTTGATTCGATTCTATCGTTTTAAAATTTGTGCTAGCAAGTTTTATTTTTGAACTCACGAGCACAAATTTTCTTTGACTCTAATATTTTTGTGCTCGTCTCGTATGCATAAAACTTTTATTTCTTCAATACACCGAGTCATTACCGCAAAAGAGCCTAAAGGCGTTATGATACTTGCTATTTTTTGTATTGGATTTTTTTAGGATTGACTGAATGAAACAACAAATGCGAGAAAGAACAAGAAATACAATATGTAAACAAACCCTTTTTTCTGATTGATCAAACAAAAAATGTAAACAAAACAAGCAATATTGCCCACGTTTTGTTTCCACAAAAACACGTCCAAAAAAAACCTAAAAATCGCAAAAAAAGTTAAAAACCGCTACTTTCGATCAAAAACTAAAAAAATTGGCAACAGTGCTAACATTTAATCTGGAAATGTCAATTTTAAGTTAAAAATTTTTATATTTTTTTTGACAGTCTTAGATTATTTATCGATAACACACGTATATTTGTTTGACATTTAAAGATTTTTTATGATATACTCTTACTCTTTACACTTAGTCAGTTTTCTTATGCAAATATATTTGCACTGTTCTCCAATATTGAAAAAATACAAAAAATAGCAAGTATCATAACACCTTAAGCGACATCATTTTTAATTTTCGTTTTTTTTTTTTAATTAATAACTTTATTGGCAACACTTGCATCATCTTCTGAAATGTCATAGTCACATAAGGTACCGTTGCGTTTTTATAGCAAAAAGAATTTTATCTTAAGCGACAACTTTCATGCTAAATTTTTATGAAATAAAAAAAATCCTTCTCCTGTAACATTTTCTTTTTGGTTTTTTGTCATTATCCCTTAGGGGGACTTCCATGGAAATATGGTGGTTTAATGAAATTCTCAAATTTGGCCTCTGCAGCGCCTAGGATGACTCTAGACGGTTCAAATCTCTGACCAATTCCACTTTATTTTCTTCTCCATCATTTGCTTCGAACATACCTACCCGCTATTTCCATTTCTTAAGGGGCCTTCCATACAAAATTTCAACACAGGCTAAAAATATATTGAAGAAAAAGTCCCGTAACTGCTAAGGAGTCTCCTCTAGAGGGTTAAAATGTATAACCGACCTCCACTCTTAAGCATTTTCTAAAAACATACTTGCCCTTTATCACCACTTCTTAGGGGGGCTCCTCCAAATATTGCGTTTTATGAAATTCTTAAATTTTAATAAAATTCTTCAACTGTTATGGTTAAATCCAAAATTGTTGCCGTATTTTAATCATTTATTGCTGGTTTTGTTTGGAACTTTGTTTTCTATACCTGTAAAAAGAATTGGAAACATAACTGCATTTTCCAATTTTTTATGCTGTTAAAACGGTAAGCACTTCTGCACTCACAATATTATTACAGTAACGGACTGTAGTTTATTTAAGAAATATTCCGTTCAGTCATTTTTAAATAAATATACATTTAAAATTCCAAGCAAATTTATTTTTAACTGATTCTAACAGTTATTCAAAAAACTAAGTGCATATTAATACGGATTTTCAGTTGCAGTTAATATTGTCCGTTGATTGAGTTAAATTCTTCTTTATGTTAAAGTAAATAAAATGTAATTTAAAGCAACGAAAAGTTCATTTAATTTTTACTGTCAAAAATTCAACCGCGAATTCCGTAAAAACAAATCAATATTCAGTTATCTTATATAAATTAATTATCAAAAAATTAACTACATATTCCGTAAAAACAAATAAATATGCAGTTATTTTATAAAATTTTACTGTCAAAAATTCAACACCATATTCAGTAAAAACAATTAAATATTCAGTTATTTTATATAATTTTACTACCAAAAATTAATTTTTACTTATCTATAAAAAATGAATTGCTTGTTGTGTGTAAGCAATTCCCATTTTCTATTTGTTAAAATAATTTAGTTAAATACATCAAATTTTAAAAGTAAAATAATTGCGAAGCCATATCGGTCATGCTGCTGGTGTCTTATAATTGAGAGTTCTTCTGTAAACAACGTGGTCAGTACAACAAAAGTAAAACAAACGTGTGTAACTGGTAAGTAAACAAAAATATTCTCCCTCTCTCGCTTATAAGAAAAACAAGCGGACAGGTGTCTGTCTGGTATTTTTTAGAAATTCGGCTCTTTTGTGGAGTAAACGAAAATTTAATAAAATAACTGAATATTTAATTGTTTTTACTGAATATGGGGTAAATTTTTTGACAGTAAAATTTTAATAAATAACTGAATTAGTCGTTTTTACTGAATATGGTGTTGAATTTTTGACAGTAAAAATTAAATAAACTTTTTGTTAAAAATAAATGAAAAATAGGTAGACCGGTTTTTAATTGAACTTTCATTTATTTTATATTACAATTTCAGTTAATTTTACGTACAGAATATTGTGAGTGTGGACTCAGCATACTCGAATTAGGTTAACCCGCCAGGTGTTCCGCTTGACAAAAAAAAGTGTCAAATTCAAGCACAATGTTATTATCAGGGTCCGAACTTTTATGCAGTTAAAATCGCGCTTTATGCGCATAAAAAATGTACTAAAATTGGAATATATGCGCTAAAATCGAGAAAATATGCACTTAAATGTTTTTAACACATTTATTAGTGATAAAAAAATACAAAAAAATAGCAAGAAAAACAAAAAAACTATTAAAAACGTAAAAATTAAGTCTCATAAAAGTATGTAACCACAAAAGTAGAAGTTTAAATAAAATAAAACACAAAAATATAAAGAAAAGACACAAGTAAAACAATCATGGAAATTAAGTAACTAAGAACATAGATTTTTTAATATTTGCAAAAGTAAAGTTTACTGCCTTTTTTAATTAAAGAAAACGGAAGTGATAGATGATTAAATGCTGATAGTTTCTTTGTGGTATATTTATTTTCAATGCGCTGCTTTCTTAAAAATTAAGATTAAATATTCCAGCAGTTTGTGTTATTGTTTTTAACCCTTTATTTTAAAAAAAATTTTTATCAAGCTTAATACGAATTTGTTTACCAAAGTTACCCTTCACAGCATAATTCTTATTTATGGCAATCTCAATTAACCTAATTTGCTTTCTGAATGGATTGGATTTCTCATTTCACAATAAAACGGTGGGGTGTCACAAAGCCATAGGACATAAAGCCATATGGCGTTAAGTCCCATTCCATTGAGACATAAGGGCATATGCCATTAAGTCTTATTATAATGGGAATTAACGCCATAAATTTTTTTCCGACATAAAGCCATATTTTTAATGGGAGATAAAGCCATCATGGCCTTAGCTCACATTAGCAATATTAGAAAACGCCTTTATCTCTCATTTCAGTTCCGGAGACACTAAAGTTAAGTATTGAAATCTGGCTTCGCATACTAAAGTTTTTTTAAGTGGCGGCCTGCGGCCGCGCTTAGGGGTTTTTTCCTCCAGTAGGACGCGGCAGGTGGCTTCGCTGAATAAAGTTTTCCTGCGTGCGTCACAAGAATAAAAAAATGTTTTCCAATGATAACTAAGGATCTTTCCTTTCACAAAATGTTTGCAGCTGTAATTCCTGGAGCCTAGAAATTTTGGATTTTTTTTAAATCATTAATTTCATAGACAAATAGGCATATTTAGTCAAATAAAGCATTTGTAACGCAAAACATCAAATGGGACATAAAACCATAATGGCTTTATGTCCCATTTCACTAAAATTGATATGAGACTTAAGGCCATATCAAAATTATGGCTTTATGTCCGTTTGGATTGAGACATAAAGCCATTATGGCTTTATGTCCTATGGCTTTGTGACACCCCACCAATAGAACTCATAGTTTAAAGACACAAACATTATATGAGCTTTTATATTTGGTAAATTTAAAATTTTTTAAATGATACTGCATCATCATTGTTGCATCATTTCACCACATCTTTATATTGGTAAAAGATTTCAGCATAATACATTTTTTGAACCACGTTCCTCACTTGGTTAAAGGCTGTGGAGGAAGACAGAAATTGGAATACTTTGCTTTATATGCCGCAATACACGAAGGTGCTGTACAAAATATCTTTTCCCATAAGAAATCAATGAATAAATATAATCGAAGTTGTCTCTTATCTCTTTTGCAATATGAGCAATATTTTCAAAAATATGCACTACCAATTTGATGCCATTTCACTGCACATTTTTTGATTCGCAAAGGTATTTTGTACATGGTGATATCAGACTGACGACAACAAATATGCATTTGCACAAAAATCCGGGCCTTGGTTATTATAGAGGGTGGTTAAATTTTAAGAGCCGATGTTGATTTGGAATAATTTATTTAGGAAGTTATTGTAATTTCTTTTAATGTATGAAACAATATATAGGCCAAATAGCCGCCGCGACCTCGGCGGCACACCTCCATCCGATGATCCAAATTTTCAATGACTCTGAGGCATAATTGAGGTTCTATGCCCTTAATGTGCCGAATTATCTCATTCGTTTGCTCTTGAATTGTTACTGGCTTATCGACGTACACATTTTCTTTCAAATAACCCCAGAGAAAGAAGTTCAACGGTGTCAAATCACATGATCTTGGCGGCCAATTGACATCGCCACCACGTAAGATAACATGGCCGTTGAATTTGTCGCGCAAAGGACCCATTTTCCGTTAGTAGTGTGGCAAGTGGCACCGTCCTGTTGAAACCACATATCGTATACATCCAAATCTTCCAATTCGGGCCATAAAAAGTTCCTGACCGCCAGCCCATGAACCGCATCAAACAGTCACTCTTTGTGGGTGCATTGGTTTTTCGACAATGTTTTCTACGGTACGAGCATGCACTGGTGTTTTTACATCTCCTACAGAACCGGCTTGTTCAAATGTTTGCACGATTTGATTTTTCCGATTGTACGCACATTTGGACGATTAAATTGACCGAAAAAAAAACAAAGTGCACGATATGCATTTCGATTTGAACGCCCATTTTCATAATAAACCTGAATAACTTTAACGCGTTGCTCAATTGTGTATCTTTCCATGGTTTAAATTGAGTTAACCTGAAAGTGAGAAATGTCAAATGAAATGCAGAAAAGACTTGACGTTTAGGTGTGGTTCACATTCCACATCGGCCCTTAAAATTTAACCACATATATGTATATCAAATGTTAGGAAATGTGTTAAATGATCCGTTTGTTTGTTCCTTAAGGCTAGATTACACTATCTCACAAATCTTACGTATTCCATAATACTTTGTGAGATAGAAATCTAATGAGTTTTGTTGCGACTGTCAAAAAATCTAATTAAACATGATAGTTTGTGTTCACACCATCACACAAAGTATAACCACTCACACATGAAATAAAATGCAACCCTGATCCAATGAAAAGTATTATTGTTTAGAAATTTTTCAAAAAACAATGAAGTCGTATGGGATGTCAAACTTTTTTCATAATACTTGTCATTTTCGTGACACATTGCATTCACACTATCACACTTTGTCATATTACTTGAGTTTTTGACATGTATTAATACAAGGTATAATAGTGTAATCTAGCCATTAGTGAATTTTTAGGGTTCAGTGCAATGGGAAAAAAATTATTACATTAATATTTACCCCTAAACTGGACACATTTCTCTATAAAATTATTTGTATACTCTTTTCATTATGTTGTGACGGAGTCTTAACGGAAAATTATTGTCCTGCATAAAATATGTATTTTTAATTCTATACAAAAAATATAAAGCTGAAAAGTTTGTATGTTTCTATATTTGTAATAGGTAATCTCCGGAACAGTCGGTCCGATTTTAAAAATTTATTCAACAAAATGAAGAATGGAACCTCCTAACGGACATATAAGGCACCACTAAAGTGCTTAAGATAGGGTCGAGGGGTACCTAACCTCCTATTCTAACCTCTCTCATATCTCCAAAAACAAATGAGACAGAAAAATGTGATACATATCGTTATTCTTTCGAAAAATACGCGGACAAGTGTCTGGTACTTTTTTGAAATTCGGCCCTTTTAGGAAGTAAACAAAAGTAAAGAAAGAAAAAAAATGCAAATACAAATTCGGTACTATTATTGGTACTTTTTTTAACAAAGTATTTTTCTTCATTCTTTAACTTATACGTACTAAATGGGCTCCCACTACAATATTCAAATTTTTGATACTTCAGTGGGGAGAAAATAGTACCAAAAATTGGAAATACGGAATATTAAATTTCTTTCTTTAGTTTTTGGTTCTACAACTGGTACTTTTTTTAATGAACGTTAATATTGGACCTATAAACAAAAAATTCAACATGCAAGGTCCTGATTGATTCAGAAAGGGATCTATTTGGTACTTTTTGTACCTATGAAGGTCTTGAGTGGATCACAGAATATGTAACAGAGTTTTTTGGTAGTTATTTCTTCTTTAACTGGTACTTTTTTGATTTTTATAAGTATTGGACCTAGAAACATTAAATTAAACATGCCATGTCCTGAGTGAGTGAGAATCTGTAAGAGGAGCTATTTGGTACTTTTTTTGTTTTTTAACTGGTACTTATGGAATTTTCGTCAATATTGTATTTCTCTAACTGGTACTAACTTAGGATAGGGTTCAGGCCCGCTAAGCCTCCTATATTTAGAAAATATTAATTATCTTTTTAGAAAAGATCTACTAAAACCATTTTAGCATGAGTACGCTGTTTTACAAAAATGTCGTTAATTTTCCTTACAATTTTGACTCGTTAACTTGCGCTGTTCAATTGTGCATTTGTATAAAAATATTTTGTTATCTTCCTGCAGCTTTGCATAAAAAGCAATTATTTTTTAATATGTTTGTTTAAAATTTTGTTTTTCTAAATTCCACTATCAACAATCTTTTGAAGAAACATGTTTTTACATAAAACCTGTTTATGTATTGTTGGTACATTAATTTGGGAATTCTGTTAACATTTCACTTTCATTAATTCTGAATTTTTTTTTAACACACATATTTTGTAGGTCAATGGCTGGTTGTCTTGAGAGGAATTTAAATTTCAATTGCCTTTATTGTTGTTTTTGTTTTGAATATTGGGATGGGTCATCATTTCAAATGTTTTCAAGTTTGTTGTCTTGATTGGCACAATTTTTCACTGAATTAAAATTCTTTGTTTAGAAAAAGATTTAAAAGAAAAATGTATGTAAATTACAAACTTTCGTTTCGTTATTAAAAAGTGTTGTTTAAGAAATATGTCTTAGATACTAAAAATAATTTTATTTACACCCGCTGTGCCAATTTTGGATCACTTAATTTTTTGCAACTTACGACAAAGTTTTTGACATTATTAAATATATGTTTACCTTATTGATAAACTAAAATTTCAGAAATTTCTATAACATCAAACAAATTTTTTTTTAAAATTTTTTTTTTTTTAAGTGACCGACGTGCCAATTTGGGTACACCTCTTTATTTCCAAAAAAAAAAAAAAAAATTTTTTTTGTTTTTTGTTTATATATAATGAATTAAATAATAAAATAAACAATATTTTATTTTTTGTCCGGTAGTTTTTGTTTGGGCTTAAATGGGTTAAGACAATATAATTTTTGATATTTAACGTATTTTTTAAGACTTGTGTTTTTAAATGAATCATGGATTTCAAAAAGGGCTCAGGTACCAATATACAAAAACGAATATCTCTTAAACCATTTGACTTTTTGAATCTCAGTTTTTTCCTAAAATTGTAAGTTCCTGTTTATGTTATAATAGTAAACACATTAAATTGTTTTAAATAATATTTGAAGAAGTTTCCCGATATGAGCCCTTTTCGAAAATAATTTTTGAATTTTCATGGTTTTAGTAGCAAAAAGGAATCTTTAGTGTATGCAATTTATTGAAACACACAAATATTCAGCTAATCTATAACGTTTAAATATATACTTTGGATTTTAAGATAAGATCAACCGCTTTTAAGATTCATTTATGAACTCTAAAACTTTTTTAAAAGTAAACAAAATTTCCAAAGAAAGCTTTTTATTACAAAAAAAAAAAGCATAAGCAAATTTCGGTACATTTTTATCTGGTAATTAGTATGGGCTTATACTATGAAAGTTTTTTTTCAGAAAGTCTGAGTTTATAGGGAAGAGAGGAAGAGAACAGACTATACTTGTCTTCCCTCTCACCAATAAACTCAGACTTGCTAAAAGAAAACTTTCATAGTGTGAGTCCAGACTTAGAACTACAAGTTACATTAATTAAGAAAATGCGAAAAAGAAAATAATTAGTATTGTGGTTATTTTGTTGAACTATTTATGGTTTTTAATCCAAATTTTTAATATTTTTAATTAGGCTTAAGTTCATTAAATTTAATTTTCATTAAATTATTTTTATGAAGAAAGGTGTTTTACAACATGAAAATTAATTAAAATTGTTATTGATAATCTTTCATTTTTGACCGTGGCCGGGATTCGAACCGCGGCCGGCAGGTTACCATGACATGTTTCGATCGCAACCACTCGATCTTCTCAAATGGATTTGCCGTTTTACACTCGCAGCCATCGAAGGCTGCTGACGTCAATAGTCAAACATCAATCCTTAAACCAAATTATATTTTAACCTTTGGTAGATCGAAGTTTGCTTTTTTGAATGATTATCTATTTTAATTGATTTTACATGTTCTTCCTTACTTCTGTTTTTTCGTATGAAAGATTATCAATAACAATTTTAATTAATTTTCATGTTGTAAAACACCTTTCTTCATAAAAATAATTTAATGAAAATTAAATTTAATGAACTTAAGCCTAATTAAAAATATTAAAAATTTGGATTAAAAACCATAAATAGTTCAACAAAATAACCACAATACTAATTATTGTTAAAAGCTAAGGCACGAGCTCTATGTGTTCATTTGTCCTTCAAGTTGTGCTGAAAAAGGTCAACAAGAAAAAGAAAGACAAAAATGAAAAAACAAAAAATGTACTTTGGACTTCAAGAAAAATTCTTGACAAAAGTACGAAAAAACAGAAGTAAGGAAGAACATGTAAAATCAATTAAAATAGATAATCATTCAAAAAAGCAAACTTCGATCTACCAAAGGTTAAAATACAATTTGGTTTAAGGATTGATGTTTGACTATTGACGTCAGCAGCCTTCGATGGCTGCGAGTGTAAAACGGCAAATCCATTTGAGAAGATCGAGTGGTTGCGATCGAAACATGTCATGGTAACCTGCCGGCCGCGGTTCGAATCCCGGCCACGGTCAAAAATGAAAGATTATCAATAACAATTTTAATTAATTTTCATGTTGAAAAAGAAAATATTTCATCAAGCTAAACATAAAGGTAGGCTAGCTGGTAGCGAGCTAGTTCGATTCCCGCCAGAGACTCTGGCTTCTTTCCTGCAGACAAGCATAGAGCTTCGCGGGACTAGTCTAGGAAATTAAAAAAAAAAAAAACAAAAAAAAAATATGAATTAGAATCCTTCTTCTTCTTCCTTCTTCCAACCAAAATACACGATGTTAATTGTAAATAAAACAAAAAGTTTTCAGAGTATTATCTTAATATTTTTTATAACTATAGAAAGATCAACGGTCAAATGCTTGCCACGGCTTCGCTGCCATACCTTTATATGATAATCAATATTTTCAAAAACTCTGTGAAATAATTGAGGATCAATATTGTTAATGTTCCGAATTATCTTATCGTTTAGCTTTTGAATTGCTTTTGGCCTATTGACGTATACTTTTTTTGAATATCCCCAAAGAAAGAAATCCAACGGTGTCAAGTCACCTGATCGTGGTGGCCATTTAACATCGCCAAGACATAAGATAATACGGCCATTGAATTTCTCGCGCAAGAGAGCTATTGTTTCGTAAGCTGTGTGGCGAGTGGCACTATCCAGTTGGAACCACATGTCGTCCAGGTCCGTTATTATCTAGCGATATCGAACACCATTTGCGGTGTTCGATATCGCAGTACGGCCCGATGACGCCACCAGCCCATAACCCGCACAAAACAATCACTCTTTGTAGATGCATCGGCTTTTTAACAATAACTCTTGAATTCTCATTTGCCCAAATTCGGCAATTCTGCTTGTTAACGAATCCACTGAGGATAAAGTGTGCCTAGTCGCAGCATTCTATTGAACTATTGTTCTCTGTATTTTTCTTCTATTCTTTTATTTTTTCATACATATATTTTTGAACACATAATTATAACGAAAAAATTTACTTCCGCCTTAAAAAAAACATCCAAAAATAAGCAAAAATTAAGAAGTAAACATATTGTTTTCAATGTTTTAAAAGAATAACTGGTTAATTTTAAAACTTAAAGCAAACTTGTACAGAAGATCAAACTGCAGTTGACTTAAAGAACGATCTTTTATTTTACTCCCAGTTTGTAATTTATCTCCGCTTTTGTCTTTAACGATTTCTGTTACAATCGCTAAAGAGTGTCCTCAATTTAAAGATACACAACAAAATTTCTGGTTTTTTTTTTGTCTTTTTTTATTTAGATAACAACATGTCGTCGTTGAAATTTATAGAGACCAGACTGATTTGCAGAAATTTTTCAGTGAAATTAAAGTAGTCTAGTGACAGCCATTCAATACATTTTTCACGATTTTAATTGACTTAACGTATAAAATGTTTAGTTAAATTGAACTTGACAGTGATAGAACAAGAACTTGTTTTGAAAAAGTTTACTTTTTCTTTTTTTTAGCAATTAAAACAGTGAAATTAAGGAAAACTTATTAGAACTGGTTAAAATAGATTTTGTTTTCACTTAAATTTAAAAACAAAATGTGGATTTGATAAAAAAAGTTTTCTAATTGCAGTTACTTTTAAATTCCTCTTCAGTTAAGTGCAGAGATAAGGGGGTGAAGGCGAAAGAATTGCCTGCAGCAAACAAATAAAGAAGTTGTAGTTGCACCACAAAAGAATTTGCTGTAGGAAAATTGTATATTTTCCTGGAGCAAAGTCTTTACAAAGTTCAACTGTCGAGTTTTAAATAAAGATGGCAACTTCCATTACTTGGCATAGATGTTTAAATCTTTTCGAAAACCTTGGACCAACTTTGCTTTTTACTACTGTTGTTGGCAGCGTTCGGCCTAACCTGGTCAAGTAGAATTGTTAGGACCATACCACTCGCCAGATGACTTATCATTTTTATCGCAATGTTTGCTTGGAATCAGGTTTAGCCTCTAGCCGTAATGTACCTCAGTAGATCTTTTAGCCTAGACCCAGATATTTTACCAAGATTTCCTTCGACAGCTATGACTGGGCATTTGCAGAGAAGGTAGATAACTATTTCTCCTTTTTTTCTATCATTGCAACTGACACAGTTGTCATTAAAGGGAATTCCTAATCGAATTGAATGCTTTCCTTGAATCAAATGTCCTGTTAATATTGCCAGCAATATTTATATATCCTTTCCTTTGATTGAAGAAATAAATCTGTCATATAATAAAAATCTAATTATATAATGAACTTTAAATCTACTTCTATTTATTGTTGTGGAAAACTAATTTTAAGAGAAAAACAAGTAATAAAATATAGTCTGTGAAGACCGACCATCTGATACCCTACACCACAGTGTAAAAAAATTTTTTTTGCTAGTCTACCCTATTAAGGACCCACGGACAATCCCCTAAAATTTTGTTATGAGGTTAAGATTCATGTTAAAGCTCTTTGTGGCGAATGTTTTTTAGATATTTTCATCTGTATGAGATTTTAGGATGGGGGTTTATATGGAACCTTTGTTTAATTTAGGGCCTACCGACACAACAATTTGGCACGACATAGTAGCTATCGTAAAAATTATTATCACCAATTTTTATGTTAACACCAATATTTACAAGGAAGTAATGGCATTAAAAGCAATTTTCGGGATAAGTATTACTTTGGGGGGCCGACTCCAATAAAATTTGATAAGATGATATTGATTGCAATAAAATAAGTATCTAGAATATTGCGACCTATACTTTGCGCACAAGGTTCACATGGACAGCCAGCCAGCCGGACGGACATCGTTAATTCGGTATACAAACATCAGCACAAATTCGTAAAACCCTTCCCAATATTGTGGTGTGAGAATAATAAATACATGCAAAAAGCAAACAGCAAAATTTTAACCTTTTATAAAACACTCAAGACAATTGTATGTAGCCAGAAAATCGTTGAATGTTGTCTGCTAGATGATCAATTCTTTTTGGTTTATCGGCGTGGACAAGTGACTTTGCCCAACAACAGCAAAGAACAATATTTTCAATCAAATTAAACCATGATTTTCAAAATAAATTCAAACAATTTGCAAGAGCTTCTCTGCCGTGAGTCTCTTCCTGATAAGTTGTCAAATCAAACAATCCTCAACTTAACCAAAACTTATCAAATCTGCTAGCACAGAAGACTGTGCTGCCAAGTTCTTCGACTCTAAATCAAAAAGCATTTCAACTTAATTTGTAGTGAAACACATCAGAGAATCAAACCCGCAACCTCTTTATAGTAGTCTAGCTCACTTCCAACCGGGGCACCCTAAAATGTGCTTAAAACAATTTTTTGGTATTTCCAATACTTAAGAAAAACAAACTTAAGCACCAAATTTTAAAAATCTCACTTTTCATGGAAATCTAAGGACTTAAGACACAAACCTATCATAATTTAATGACTTTTGCTAAATCTTGCAAATAAAAACTTTAATCGCTAAAATTTTTTGAAAAAAATATATAAAAAAAAATTTTTTTTTTCTATAAGAAAAGAAAAGACTTAAGACACAAACATTTTATAAATTACAAAAACCAATGAAATTTTAAGATTTAACAAACACAAACTACCGAAATTAAAATTCAATTGTACCGAACCTTGACATTTTAATTTATTTATCTCTTTTTGAATTTAGGAAAAAATATGCCATAAAATTGCAAGAATATTTGTGTCTTTAAGAAAAAAAAAATCAAAAGACTTAAGACAAAAACTTTAAGTAAGCAACAGAAATTATTGAAGATAAAAAAGCACCTGGAAACTACTTCTAGTAAATCAAATAAAGAAAAAAATAACCGAATTTAAATTTATTTCTATCTTTTACGTGAAAGTACCCAGCAAACATATCACATTACCTAAAGAACGGCTTGCACTATAACGACTAACTTTTTTGGTTGCCAAGTTTGATCACTCGATTACCAAACGCATTACATTAGATCATAAAAATAAGAAATAATACAAGAACAAATTTTTTAAATAACATAAGTACGACTGAAAATATTTACTTTAAAAGTAAATACACTGATCAACAAGGTTTTTGCCACACAGATTCTGTATGCTAATTATTACTTTACTAAATACCCTCATTGCAAAACACAAACTAATTTGTTTCTGTCACGCACAGATTTGTTGTGACACCCACTTATGATTTTACCTTATTTTCCGTTAATACTACTATACGTACGGTTTAATTGCATCAAGTTTCCATTTAAAAAAGTGTAATATGTACAAATGTAATTTTCGTCGGACCTTAGATCAAGGAATTGTTAAAGGATAACATATTCGAAGAAAAGTTAGGTTTGTTAGAGGAATCTGCTTGAACAAGTTTTAAAAATGTCGCTCAAAATTTTTTGGCCAACCACAAGCAAGTAAAGATATGATAGGAGAACTACTTTCAATGTATCAAGCATTGGGTTGTAATATGTCACTCAAAAACACTTTCTACACTCCCACCTCGATTTCTTTCGCGAGAACCTAGTAGCCGTTAGCGACGAACACGGCGAAAGGTTCCATCAGAATATTTCCAGCATGGAAAAACGATACCAGGGCAAATGGAGTCCTCGAATGTTGGCAGATTATTGTTGGACACATGCAAGAGACCAGCCTCAGGTCAAATACTCCAGAAAATCATAGCTTTTAGTTTAAAAAAAAAATATTATTATCAAGTATAATTGTATGTAAAGTATCAGTATTTTTTATGAAATATAAAATTCTTGTCAAAAAAAAACTATGGGTATCAAATTTTTTCTACCTCTGTTTTCCACCTTAGGAAGTCAAAATAAAGTAAAAAGACCAAAGTTCATGTGACAAATCAGTGTTATTTAAAGGGAAGTATACGAATCTCTGTATTACCTACGTAGTTAGTTTGTACAAAAAATTCACTACTTACTTCTTCTTTAATATTAAAAGAGTTAGGAAAGTAATAAACTCGTATTAACTTATTATTTTTGTCTCATGCTTTGTAAAACAAATTACTTTGGAAAACCTGCTTAGAAGTCATTTCGCCTAAAATGCTTAGTTCTTAACTCGATTATCTTTTTCGGAAATTTTTGTTGGGCATAGACGCAAAATTTACTCAAAGGAAACAAAAACAACCCGATTCATGGGTAAATACTGGATAAATACCCTGGTATTCGCCAATGTTGTACAAAATTTACCCATTTTACCAAGTATTTCCCTCATCCATCTATAACAGTCATAACCACTCCATAGACTCGCGAGCTAGTCTATAATCGTATTTTTCACACAGACACGGTCGGCAATTCACATGTATACAACAATTTTGTTCGTTTCAAAACACCAGTCTCTGCTCAAGCTTTGTGAAAGCAACACCACGCACTCTTGTTTGGTATTGTTTTTGTGTTTTTTTTTCGTAATCAACACAAAAGCACACAGAGCAACAAAGTTTATACTTCTTGGGAACTGATGTTTTTTTTTTAAATAAATATTTTACACTAGCTGGCCCGGTTACCCGGCGTTGCACGGGATCCAATAATTTTATTAAAAAAAAAAAAATATTGAAATAAAAAAAAAAAATAATTGACAAAAAATTTATATAAAAAAAAAATATAGCATACTTGTCCTTCTTGGTCGACAGTACATACTGTGAAAATTTCATGAAGATCGGGTCAGTAGTTTAGACGCCTATACGGAACAAAGATATATACATTCAAATTTATATATTAGATTGTTACACAGTGTACAATTCGGCAGCGACCACAGCTTCTGTTTGCGACCGCACACAAGCACATTATATCTTTGTATACGTGCGTTCGGGGCTTGGTTAACACTGATCTATAACACTGCGTAACAGACATTTTGCGGTCTGAAATTTGATTGCAAATTTTAAATAATTTGAGGTCGCTGATTTCAAATGAAATCTCCATTTTTCTCTATCATCATTGCTTTTCGAGATATACTGTTATGTCCAAAATTAAGGCACTTTCACTACATATTTTGGATTAACTTAAAAACGGTTGACCATATTCAGTAAACAAAAAAAAAATCCGAAGCTCGGCAACAGTATTATCTTTAAGCCGTGCTTATATTGTTTTTAAATTTGCCCTGTTGTTTTAGAGATATCGTTAAATTTTTGAAGAAAAAAAGGAATAACAAATAAAAACGCGACCAAAATCACAGTTTTGGTCTAAAAACATTAACCTTAACATAATTTCGAATTAATTGAGGTTTATTTCTTTGTATTCGGTGCACAACTTTTGATTTTATTTACAATTTATTATTTTATATTCTTATATATTATTATATATTAGGGTGGCAGCTAAATTTCAACTTTAGATTTTCAACATCTCCCGGGCGGAATATTGTGCCACATCGTCTAAGACTGATGTGGAAAAAATTTCAGCCAAATCGGATAACTTTAACCCGTGCCCCTTTGAGGTCAAATTTCAAATGATAAAAAAAAAAATTTCCATACAAGCAAAAAAAAAAATTTGGTTTTTTTAATATTAGTTTGCTTTATTAGCTTATTAACGACAAAAAATCTCATTTCGATCGGACAAGATTTTCAGTTTCTAAAGTGACTCCGAAAAAAAAATTTGAGGCTTGTTAGGGGCTTACTCTAAAAAATTAAAAAAAAAAATTTTTTTTAGTTTTGATAAGCACACATTAAAAATTTTTTTGTTGCTCTTAATACCAGGTTTTTCAAATTTTTTTTAAACATTTTTTTTCGACATCGCATTTTTGTTCTAAATTGGGGTAAAAAACTGGAAAAATGCAGTTTTTGGCCCCATTAAAAAACAAAATTACGACGTCACAAAAAATATTTAAAAAAACCTAGTATTAAGAGCGACAAAATATCTTTAATGTATGCTTGTCAAAACTGAAAAAAAAAATTGGAAAATTTTTTAGAGTAAGCCCCTAACAAGCCTGAAAATTTTTTTCAGAGTCACTTTTGAAACTGAAAATCTTGTCCGATCGAAATGAAATTTTTTGTTGTTAATAAGCTAATCAGGCATGTCACAAATTCCGATCGGAATGGTTTTAATTCCGTATGTTCAATTCCGATCGATTTAGTTTTAGCTTCTTCAGATTCCGATCGATTTTGCTAAATGTGTTTTTTTATAACAACTCTGGTTTTACAATTAGACATGGCAACTTTACATAAAAACCATATGATTTTTGTGTTAAGTATGGCAATGTTCAGCGTAGAAAAACAAAAAGTGGTTTGTGAGGAAAAAAAGGTGGCAACGCAACGGTAAAGAATTTATTATAAATTAAAATAAATAAATTAAAAGTGTGTTATTTCTTCAATCTATATCATAAAAAACATTTATTTATCCATAAAAAATAGTTTTAAGTAGTTTTTTCGGTTATAAAATACTGAAACAATCAATTCCACTTACAAAACCAAAAGTGGTTTCATTCCGAAAAAATTTTTCGTTTTTCGTTTTCTGAAGAAGCAAAATACGGAATTAAAACCACTTTCGATCGGAATGGAATTCTATGACAGGCCTGAATAAAGCAAACTAATATTAAAAAATAAAAAAAAAAAATCGAAAAAAAATTTTTTGCTTGTATGGAATGGTCTCTGACCAAGTAAGAAGAATAGCAAAAAAAAAAATCTAAAATAGGTGGCGCCATTGAAAATTACTCAATATGAATTAAATCGTAAACTCTGCATTTGACGATGCTATGATCTTTAGCAAAGTTGTTGAGCATGAGCCGGCGAAGGTTGTTTATAAGTTGATATGACCAATTTCAGACAGGATTTCACCAGTATTTAATTTTTTATTATAATTTGGAAAATCCCGAGCAACGCCGGGACCAAACAACTAGTTAGTAATATATTGAAATACTTTTATTTAAATTTTGCAAACAAGCCTCTATAATGTCAATCTGGCGCTGAGGTGAAATTGTAATATTGTTATATTGTTATAATAAAATTTAAAAAAAAAAATGCTGAGAAAACTGAATATCGATTTTCATACAAAAATAACATTTTAAATGTGTGTGTGTCATGAACGTTTTTTCTTTTTGTATGAAAATGTAGTGAAAGTGCCATAATTTTGGACATGACGGTATATCTCGAAAAGTAAAGCTGATAGAGAAAAATTGAGATTATATTTGAAATCAGCGACCTTAAATTAGTTAAAATTTGCAATCGAATTCCAGACCGCACAAAAAAAGTTTAAATTTGTTGCCTTGTGTACTTATTGCCAGAAATGCTGTTCGTAGTCTGGATTGTAAACATCTAACGGGTGCTTAAATTTTAAGGGCCGATATTGAATGTGAACCACACCTAAACGTCCAGTTTTTTTTGCATTTTATTTAACATTTCTCAATTTCCGACTAACTCAATATAAACCATGGAAAGATACACAATCGAGCAACGCGTTAAAATTATTCAGGCCTATATGAAAATGGGCGTTCAAATCAAAATGCATATCGTGGATTCTTCAATAAGCATAGTTGCCGCATTTGAGCGAATGATAATCCAAGAGTGATTTTTGTGTGGTTTATGAGCTGGCAGCATCATCGGGTCGTATTTTACCCAAATGAGGCAGGTCAGGCAGTTACTGTGAATGGTGTTCGCTATCGTAAGATGATTACGACCTTTTTATGGCCCAAAATGGGAGATATTAGAGTTTTTTTTCCCGGACTTTTTCGATTCCCGGGAAAGCGGGAAATTTTTTTTAATTTCCCGGGATCCCGGGATCCCGCTCCATATAAATAATACAAAGTAAATTTTGTTATTAATTAATAAAAAAAACTTTTATAAAATAACGTAAGGGAACTTGTTTACAAAGAAAGTAAAAGAAATGGTTCAATACTAAAAAATTAATTGAAGATTGAAATAGGAACTTGAATTATTATTACCTCACGCCTTTATTCCCTATTATTATGCTTTTATTCAGTATTATTATGCTCTGGATAATTCATAAAACAATAATAAAAACAAAATAAAAATTGAGGTACTCAAGATATGAAATCAAAAAGTTAATTAATAAAATAGATAAAATACTTTAAAGAAATATATAACATTTTTTAATGGCTTAGGAAATAACTTTCTGATACACTCAAAGCGCTTTGTAAGTCGTCAAAAAGTATATTCCTGATTTTATTTACTAATTATCATGTTTCCGAAATAATTCGTTAATTTTTTACCGAGGTTGGACAAATAGTTAAAAGTGCACCGTTGTAGCATGCTTCGGATTCACAATCAGAAGCAATTTTTTCTTTTTTATAAACAACGTCTTCCAAACTTCTTCCAAACCTTTTCATTTCAAAAGGTCCATTTGTAATCTTTAGGACAATGTGTTTTTCAAGTTGTATGTTGTAGTATCTTACACGAGTTTCCAAAATGTTATTTTATTTCGGTTTCCCCGCACTTCACGGGTATATAAACCAACACAAATTATCACCTAATAAACATATCGCACCTTCTTTGCATCATAGTCATATCTCAAAATTTTAAGTAATTTTAGCAAAGTTTTCCTTCATACCTTCTCGTATTATATCTCAAACTGAACCGAAGTTGTAGCCAAATATATCTTTAAATCGGTACATTTTGAAAACTTTAATCGCATTTTGCCAAGATCGTTTGTTTTTGTAGATATGACTATATTGCAATAAAGGAGCGATATGTTTAGGTATCTCCTATTTTTAAGACTTGTTCATGGGCAATGAAACTTTACTGCCTGCATCTTATTTTGAATTAATGTACTTTATTAACTCTTCACTTCACTAAATGTAATAATTATCAACTGTTGCACTGCCCATTCTGCTTTTAGTAGATTTATTGCATCAGGAGACATTGATTTAAATACATGTACTCACTTCTTGTAATTGATATAATCCACAACCCATCCACAGATGCTAGTTTTTAGAGAATAGAAAACTAAATTTCAAAGTATAAATAGCTATTTTCTAAAATTATGAGGATTTTTTTATTTCCCGGGATCCCGCAAGAAAAATCCCGGGAAAACGGGAAATAAAAAAAAACCCTAGGAGATATGCAAGTTGACGATATGTGATTTCAACAGGACGGTGCCACTTGCCACACAGCTAACGAAACAATGGCTATTTTGCGAGACAAATTCAATGGCCGTGTTATCTCACGTGGTGGCGATGTCAACTGGCCGCCAAGATCATGTGATTTGACATCGTTGGACTTCTTTCTTTAGGGTTATTTGAAAGAAAAGTTGTACGTTGATAAGCCAGCAACAATTCAAGAGCAAAAGGATGAGAAAATTCGGCACATTAAGGGCATAGAACCTCAATTATGCCTCAGCGTCATCGAAAATTTGGACAATCGGATGGAGATATTTTGTTCCATACATAATTGAACCATACCAATATTATCATAATAAAAAGAAATGACAAAAATTTTCTAAATAATTTGGGTTTTATTCAAAATCAACATTGGCCCTTAAAATTTAACCACCCTTTACCTTGCAAGTGAATCTAGCCAGCCAATTGGGCTTAAATGTGAAAAATATCCAAAGGCGTTTAAATAAACTTCTTCAAATAATCACCGCCGCCCGCTGTCATGTTAAAAACTTAAATAATAACGAGTATCTCAACGTGCCATCGGTAAAAGCTATTATCACTAAATATTCGATGAAATATTTAAAGGAAATTGAATTCCATCCAAATCCTTTAACTCGAAATATTTTAAGTGATGTTGGAAGCAGCCGCCTAAAGCCTGATGATAAGAGATACCGCAGGACTTATCCGAATATAAAAGTTCTTAACACCCACTTATTAACAAAGAAACTGCGATGCAGAAAATTTAATAAATTGGTGTTAGTGTATATACATATTAATATATACAGATGTATGTGTTGTTTCCAGGTGCACATTAATTAATATATTTATAATGGGTGATTTTTTAAGAGCTTTAGGAAAGTTAAAAAAAAACACATAAAATTCAGAAAAATTCATGAAATCTTTATTTGAATCGAAAGTACGGTCCATATAATTTAATTTTTGAAGATTATTTCATGCAAATGTTGACCGTGACTGCGCCTGAAATGGTCCATCCGCTTAGTCCAATTTTGGCACACTCTTTCCAATGCGTAAATTGAAGCGGGCATGTGTGTATAGACATGAGCTTTAACATAGCCCCAGAAAAAATAGTCTAAAGGCGTTAAATCGCACGATCTAGGCGGCCAATTGACCGGTCCCGAACGTGAAATAAAATGTTCACCGAACTCGCCTCTCAATAAGTCCATTGTTAAGCGTGCTGTGTGGCATGTGGCACCATCTTGTTGAAACCACATGTCATGCAAGTCAAGCTCTTGCATTTTGGGCAAAAAAAAGTTGGATATCATCTCACTGTAGCGCTCACCATTCACAGTTACGTTACGATTCGCATCATCTTTGAAGAAGTACGGTCCAAAGATGCCACCAGCCCATAAGCGGCACCAAACTTTGACTTTTTCTGGATGCATTGGTAGCTCTTGCAATGCTTCTGGCTGATCTTCACTCCAAAATCTACAATTCTGCTGATTAACGTACCCATTGAGCCAAAAATGAGCTTAGCCGCTAAACACAATTTTTCGATAAAAAAGTGGATCTTCGGCCAACTTTCCAAGAGCCCATTCACCAAAAATTCTACGTTGCGGTAGGTCGTTCGGCTTCAATTCTTGCACCAGCTGTATTTTGAAAGGATTCACACCTAAATCCTTCCGCAAAATTGTCCACGTTGTTGAGTAACAGAGGCCCAATTGCTGCGAACGGCGACGAATCGATAATTGATGGTCATCATCAACACTGGCCGATACAGCTGCGATATTTTCTACACTTCGCACTCTACGTAAGCGTGTTGGTGGTTTAATGTCCAACAATGTAAATTTGGTGCGAAATTTAGTCACAATAGCCCAAATAGCCGCTTCAGTGGGTCGATTAAACTGACCATAAAATGGAAGAAGCGCGCGATGAACTTTCTTAACAGAGCACGCATTTTGATAATAATATTCAATAATTTGCAAGCGTTGTTCGTTTGTAAGACGATTCATGGTTAAATTAAAGACCAAACTGAAGATGTTTGACAGTTTAAACCAGTGTTGCCATAAAGATAATAGCTAAAAAATCACACGATATAAAAAAAAAATATGCAGGGGTGTTCTGGATATCGAAAACGCAAGAAGCAAGAATTTGGAAATTGTTTTTAATACACTTTAATGTGTTGTTTCCAGGTGACAAGCAATTGATTGTGTAGAAAATTTATATGAAAACCACTCAGATTTTTGAGTGCTTCTCATATAAATTTTACTACACAATCAATTGCTTGTCACCTGGAAACAGCACATTAATCTAATTTTTATAATTTTTTTTATAAAATTCTGTTAAATAGAGAAATATTTGTAAAATATTTGTCATAAAATTCTAATATTACAGAAATCTTATGCTAATTTTGAGAACAATAGAACCCGAAAAAGTCTTGAGTTATGCATACACAAACATGTGACCTGATTGTTTAAATAAAAATTAAACAATTCCATAAGAAACACTTCAATAAGTTAACAAAAACTCGATACCTTTTGTCTTTAGACTTTTTTGTTTTAATTTAGAAAGTTACCTGATTTTTTTATAGATTAAATAACTGTTCTGTGGTGCGGCCTGTAGGGTTCTTAATCCAAACAACTCTGAATGTCAATAGAGAGTTTTGGGCATAAAATTATTCTTTGTTCTCTTTATAAATAAATTTTTCAATTTTTATTGGTTTTCACTTTTAATTTAACAAAAAAACTTTTTTTAATCAATTTGAATTTCTAAATTTCCTTTCACTTAAGTTCTTTTTTGTAAAACTTCACTTTTTCTTTGAACTTTTTTTTTTAATATATTTTTTTTTATTTCTTGCTTGTTTAAAACCCTATAATTAATTTTAACATGTTGCTATGGGTTAATTTTTATGTTTCTTTTTCTTTAATATTATGACGTTTAAAATATTTACTTCTTTCTTTTGATTTTTTTTTTTTTCTTTCTTTAGACTAATGTAAAGAAATTTCTTTTTATTTTATTTTTAATAAAATTCTTCGAAGTTTTGTTTTAAAGCGTTGAACACAATAAAAGACGTCATCACCAGACAAACTCTTAACGCCAACTAATTGGTAAACAGTCATTAAATTGGTCTTCTAAGCTTGTAAAAGTTTTCAAAATTGAGTGTTATTTAAACAAGTGAAGGAAGTGGTTTTAAACCGAAAAGTTCTCTTGAGCGTTTTTTCTTCGTCTTGAGGTAAAATTAAAGTTAAAAAGAGTTTTAGAGTTGATTGTTTTTTTTTTATCATCATTCATAAATACTTAAAGATCTCGTAACAGATTTTAAATGTTTTCAATTGAATAAATACGGCTTATGTTTAATTTTTATTGTCCATTAACCCTAAATTATTTATTCGTTCGTTGTAACTTTTAATAATGCGTATAATTTATTTTAATTTTTTCTAACAAGTCTATAGAAGATATTGAGAAATTTTCAATAATTAAGAGAAAAGCTATCACAAGACACATTCGTTCCTTAGCTGAAAGTACAATGACAAGTTTTGTTACTGCACAATGGGTTCAAGCTTAGAAAAATAGCATGGATCTTATTTAATTTCATTTCAAAATTTTATTTGAAATAAAAGTTCCGAAGCTGCATAAAAATTTATTTTTGTCTTCGTTGGGATCGACCTTGGGGCAATCTTGCACCCGCCAGAACAAAATAATGTTATGAGGATAAAATTCTTAATTTAGATGTCTTCATCTATATGAGATTTGTTTGCCTTTAAATAATTTTAGGCAGGAGGTTTATATGGGACATATGGTTAATTTGTCTGACATAGTGGCTATCGCCAATTTGTATGTCAGTGCCAACATTTATAAGGAAATTAGGTCATTTAAAGCTTTTTGGGCAGTATTGTTTGTATGGGAGCTATGGTCTTATTTAAAGTGGTTCAAATAAAATTTATTTATGACATATATCGCACACGTCATATTCACCCACTATAAAAATCTTAGATCAATTTCTCTAGGATTTTGCCAAAAAAAAAAAAAAATAATAAAAAAAATACAATTCTATATCCCTTTGTGATATAAGAGTACATATAAAAAGAAAACGGTTTTTTGTCTCTATTAAAAATTTATAAATTTAGAGGAACCAGAGCGATATGTATTCTGGCACACAAAAACTTTCATATTGCCACAAAACTACAGATCCAAAAACCAAGCTAATGGGCATTAATACCGACTACACTCAACCTCTATTTTTAGATTGGAAGCCGATCGAAGTTGTTGACTCTTTCTGCTACCTGGGAAGTATCATTTCCATCAATGGTGAAGCAAGTGATGATATTAGAGCCCGCATCACAAAAAGGGTAAAACATCATTTGGAATTCTAAATAAAGTGTTGCGATCAGCATTCACCTCTTGTGTAAAATCCGTTGTTTTGTATGGATGCGAAACATGGAACGCTGTCACTAAAAGGGCTATTAAGCCCTTATGACACTACATTTTTAATGAATTGTTCAAGTTTTGGTGAACAGTACAAATATATTGTAATACAAAAAATTACCAAGTGCAAAGAGTTTAGCTGTATTAAGATAAATTGCAAACCGTCAAAAATTTTACTAAAGTTATCGATAAAAAATGAAGTTATGTCAAAAAAAATGTAAAATTGTTTAACTTAAAATTGACATTTCAAGCTAGAAATATTAAAAGTTTTGCTGAATCAGCGGCTTATGGGCAAATTCAGCGATTTACCGCTTTTTGTTTTTAGGTTTCTCAAAAACAAAAAGTTGTCAACATTTAATAAAATAAACAAAACAGGGATGGCTAAGTTGTTTCAATTGTACTTTTTTGTTGATACTTTTTAAACTAAGATTTATAATACCTTTTTGTGGTGTTTTTTATGAACTTAAATAAAATTAATTTCAACTAAAAAAAATCTTTTAGTACAATTAGGGTAAAAAAGTACAATTTTTAAAGGTTGTTGGTACAATTTTGAAAATTCTCAACGCCATCCCTGAAACAAAACCATAACAAGAGAAAAAAAAACTAAAATCTTTGTTTTACATTTTTTATAGTTCGCTCTTTCTAACATTTACTGTTTCTTTCTATCAATTCTATATCAATTAATGAATAAAAAATGTAGTGTCATAAGGGCTTTAGACACGCATACTTGTCTTAAGACATGTATGATGGCATACTTTGGGTTTAGCTGTTACACTGTCGAACGTTGACGGCATACTTCAGTACACAGAAATTTTTAAAACGAAAACATGGCAATGAAGCGGAAATTATTTATTTTTTTTTTACCATGTCAATAAATGCATTTTTTCCAATTTCACTTAATCTTTCTTTTAATGCATTGTATGCATTAATTTTTAATTGTTTGTTGTGGTACAGATCTGATTTTATTTGCCACAATTGTGGGAAGCTTTTATATTTCTCAATAAACTCTTCCCAGAAAATAATATTAGAAAAAGACATTTTTTTAAATTTGCGATATGCACGCAGCAGCGGCAAAAAGCTAACTGAATTTTTGTATGAGTATGTTTGTCTGAATTTACACGTTTCACCTTTTGATGATCAACTTCTTTTCAATTCCCTTTTAAAGATGCCAATATAATCACACGCAGCAACCGGTTTCAACTTTTTTCGGTTCAAAACAACAGCGAATCAAAGATAAAAATAAAAGAAAAAATTACATGCAGCCATCGTTGTGCATATACCAACGAATAAAAACACAAAGCGTACTGACCGAGTACAGGCATATCCGTACTAACCCCCTTTCTTTTTTCTTCCCTCACCTAAAAACATAAGAGTTGAGCATCAAAAGATGAAACGTGTAAAAGTAGACTTGGTATGCGACAGACATCAGAAATTCAAAAATTTTTGAAAACCAACATACATGTCTGACATACTCGACATACATGCTATTACACAGTGAGTTTTGGTATGCCATCATACATGTCTTAAGACAAGTATGCGTGTCTTATAGCCCTTTAAGGAAAAAATACTATTTAAATACAGTATTCCACGGATAAATACCTCGTCAAAAATGCCAGTATTTTTGGGTAATTATGCGGGGAAATCATTTAAACGAATACGCTTAACTACCTCATTGAGGTAATTAAGCGAATACGTTTAAAAACCTCAGTAAGGAAATTAAACGTATTTATTTACAAGATACCTTAACTTTGATATATAAAAAAGTTCAGACATAGAAATTTGTATATGTATCAGCTAATCTAAAGAAATAACAATAAAAAACAATTGGATTTTCTGTCTTATGTGTAATTTATAGAACACGAGCGCCTTGCTCGTCCCTTCAACTTACATTTAAAACAAAAACAATATTTCGAAGTTTGAATGGACGAGTAAGTAAGGCGCACATTAAACTTGTTCTGTAATACTTTTTGAGATGTCCTGTCATATCCAACTAACAAAAGCGTACTCATACATACAAACCCATGATCAAGGAAACCGTTAATATGCAATCACTTGTTTTTTCTTGTGCGACCAATGAAGGCAGAAACAATATATGTATATATATATATTTATCCGTTCTAGAGTAAATATATAAATTTGTGGTGATACATGGAAATCGAGACGCATCTTTTAGTATACCGATTTTATCATTTTGGTAAATACGTTTTAATTGTCATAAGAACGAAACCTATGTAAATTGTGAGAATCGGTCTATAATATCACACAGTCCCCATGCAAACTTCTCTCTTTATGTCCATAAACCATTTAATAATGTCCGTATTAGGATTAAATTATGCCCAAAATATCTTACTGCAAATTAAATATGGTTGAATCGGTTCTGATTTAAACATACAACTTCCATTCAAATATCAATCCATAAAATATTCAAGCTTTTTTATCCTTTAAAATGTTAATATAATTTAAAATTAAAATAATTAAAAATATCTCATATATTTGGTGTATCTAAATAATATTCAGCACAAATAACTCTTATATGAACCTTAACTTTATAACATAACTTTATTCTCCTGAGCCCAGGATAAGGTTTATTTTAATGCAAATATTAAATTGTGGAATTTTTTTCTTTCAAATAAGCCCAAAAAGGTTTTTTTTTTTTTCATTTTTGGAGCATATTTTCAAAATTATTAACATGTAAACTTGGTTACGTTTTGGTTGTCAATTGTCGAATAGTACTGAGGTAATTAAACGAATGAATTTAGGTGTAATTTTGTTTTGGCAGTTTCATTTTTAAGGCAATTACCCGAATTGGGTAATAAAGCGTAAGGCAGTTAAAAGTGGATTTTTGTTTGAAAAATGGAAGAAAAAAGCGGGGATTTCTCAAGGTAAATAAATGTGAAAGGCATTGAAGCGTGGGGTAATTAACCGGGCTATACTGTATTTGTAAGCCGGTGTATATGCCAAACCTTACGCGTATTCTGGCTGTACCTCACATCAAACGTCACATTGTTGGCAACTACAGACCAACTACCAATAAAAACTGAAATTCGACGACGTAAATGGAATTCGATTGGATTGGCATACGTTGAGGAAGCCCTCAGACAACATCCCTCGAACTGCGTTGACTGGTATCCACAGGGTAGCCAAAGAAAGGGTAGTCCTGCTAGTACATGGAGGAGACTGATTGAATCTAAGAGACAAGCAGCAGGGTGTACATGGCGTGAAAGAAAAGCTTTGGCATTAGACAAACCAAATTTAGCTTGTTGTTTGAGGACCTATGCGCCTACGAGAATTAAATAATAAATATAATGTGGTTGGAATAGATTGTGATAAGAAAAGAGTAAACGTAATTGACGTTCACTTATTTGGGAGTGACCAAGACTGACTCTTTTGTAGCCCAGTAAATGCACATTACTACCTCCGGTTTACACCAGACATTCCCCGGGCAATGGCTTTTTGACACCCGTTCAAGTCTAGCTAGAATGAGAAAAACTGCTAAGTAAGCTGAATGGTCGAATGATGTCTCAAGTCAGTCAGAAGTTCTTTTGAAACTTAGCTTCTGTAAAGTATTCTGATAGCCTGAAGTGACCTCACAGGTAGAAGAAATGCGTTAATTTTTTCCCTTCGAAAAACGTTACACAGCCGCCTGCTTGGAAATTTTAGTGGCAGCCCCAGCACCAGGATCGGATGCCGAAGCCCAATAAGCTAGCACATCTTAAAACAACATTATTAACGAAACCTGAACTTTTTGGGGGCCTTTGTTCCTTAAAGGAACTTTGAGAACATATGGATTGCCAAAAAATATGTTTGGACCAAACTTAATCTAAGTACCAACATAATAAGATGGCTTGTGAGCATAAAGACTCTGTTCCATCATGAAGTTTGTTTGTGGGCTATGAAGAAGCTTTTATCCTTTTACCAGCTGGAACATACGTACCAAATTTCATCAAATTATCTTCGAAGTTGAGACCTGCACTTTGCGCAGTAATTTTACATATAGAGACCACCAGCCAGGCTTACGGATATCGTCATATCAAAAAGATATCCGCAGCCAATCGGTATAAATTAAAGATAGGTCTAGAATGAATATTTGTATGTGTTAAACATTTCAGTACTACGCACTGTTTCCCGTCTTAATTCAATTGGAAAAATGGAAAAAATTCACAGAACATTTTATTCGTAACTAAATATGTTGATTTAGTACAAATTTTCTAAATTTTTTCTATCAATACATTTTTAGAAATTATCAAATTTGTGTAAAATTCCCTAAGACTCCTCAAAACTTTCTAAAAACTGAAAATGTTTGCAGAAGTACCAATTGCTGTTTTAAAGTTGAAATTGCAAAAATGTGTTCAAAAATAGCAAACGTTTATACACAGAAAGAAAGAACTCGTACTAAGTTTTTAAGTACCAATAACAAAAAAGTACTTAATACAATCCAAAATGGTATTACATTCGAAAACCATTGCATTACATATGCGTGCATACGCGTGTGTTTGTGAAAATTAGTTGCAGAAACAACAACAATACTACAAAATTAGGTGAAAGACGATATGTTGCTTTGTATAGAATAGGGTATTCATTCGGTTAACCGTTAATCGGTTAACCGATTAATTACTACCCGATTAACTGATCGGTTAATTTAAAATTGGCTTTTTTCGATTAACGATTAAACCGGTTAATTTCAGTCGATTAACCGAAGTAACAAAGTTTTAAATTTTTTGTAGTATTATCACATATTTTTTGTGTTTTTAATTATTTGTTTTGTCTTATATACAAAAGGTATGGGTTTAGAAAAATATATTTTCCTTCTAGCAATACATTCTTTAAATACAGTACAAAGTCAGGAAATACAGGAAAAGAACTCAGAAATTAGATAATCTGTATTATGGATTGCTTTCGAGATTTCCAACATCAGCGATAAGTGAAAGAATTTTTTCCAAGTCGAGTTTTATCGAAACTAAAGAAAAGAATCTCTTAAATCCTAAACATTTAAGCCAAATTATTTTTACAAAAGATTATTTTATAAGATCTCCTTAAACTTTTGAAAAATTTATCAATAAAATGATCTCACAGTTTATTTCTTATTAAATACATAACATATATATATTATAATATATGAGGAGGTCCATAACAAAACGCAATAATTACACCATAACATTTTTTATTGCATTTTGCTATGAACCATTATATTTGATATTGAATTGCAGTGTAGTTATTGAGTTTTGGAATACCTTATAATAAAGGTAATATAGATTTCAATGTGTAGAATAGGATTCAATCAAAAAATCAAAAAACTTAAAAAATGTAATTATTGCGTTTTGTTATGGACCTCCTTATATGTATTACATATTTATGAATTACTTTTTTGCTCTTTTAAGTTCAAGAATTGTTTTGTTTGTTTTGTTATGGTTTATTTTACTAATCAATTCCAAATAATAAATAATTTTTGCATTTTTATTAATTGAAATTACTTAATTTATAACAAAACTTTATTAATCGGTTAACCAATCAATAACAAAATTAACCGATTATAAACCGATTAAACCAAAACCTCGGTTAAATAATCGAGCGATTAACCGATTAAAGCAAAACCCCGATTAAATGAATACCCTAGTACAGAAACAACAAAAAAAAAAACTATAAGAAAAAACCATACATGCTGAAGCAAACTTTTGTGTAAAAGGGTTAGCAAATAATAATATTCTCCCTTTCTGTATACTCTGGGGTTAATTGTTAAGGTTAGAATCAATCTAATCTCACTTTCGGATTTTTTCAAGTACGAATTTGAGAGCAAGCCAAATTAGAACCAAGCCCAGTTTGGAGTCAATGTGTATCTCAATTTTGCTGAAGTCAATCCCATTTTCGGATGATTTTAAGTACAGGGTACTTTAATAATCCTTACTTAAATCAAGCATTCTGTACTTGATTTAAAGAAATTCGCACTGACCGTACTATTGGCACTGCTTCGGCTTGATTTAAGTACAAACGGATTGATTTTTATTTTCAGTGTAGTTCTATTTAAGCAAGTTTAGCTTTTAGTCTAAAACTCTCTTAAGAAAACAAAAATTCAAAATCACTCAAGTCTGAAACTCTCAGTGCTCTCTGAAAATTAATCTCATCTTTTATTTGGAAACAGCTTAACCTTCACTCACACCCATGTTGGAGTAGAGATGAAAAGAAAACAAAACATGCCACTTATTATTGACCAGTTGCATACTCAGGTCTACTTCTAGACACGTTTAAGTCGGACTTGTAACGAAAATTCTTAACCCCTGACAAAAAAAAATCCGCAAGAGGTTAAATAGTAAAAAATGGAAGAAAACTCAAGCAGTCTGATTGCAGTTTTTAGTGTTTTTGTTTTGCAGTTGTTTTATTTTCTTTGCAAATTTCCACTTGATTAGTTTCAATGTGATTTTTTACAATTTTACGAACAAGTTCATGAAAAACGTTTTTCATGTGTTTATTTTCTTTGCATTTTAAAGTTTTTTATTTAAAACAAAAACTAGCACATGGTTAAATTGAAAAATAGTAGAAAGATTTATAAACAAAAACGGTTAGACATATAAGAAGAAGAAAATTTTTTTTGAATGAATGAAATATTTTGAGAAACAGTAAAAACTTCATTTACTCGAAAAATGTTACTAATCAACAGCCAGAAAGGCTCTTTTCTTGCAACAAAAGGCTGCCTTCCTAAACGCATGTTAGCTTGCAGTGCAGCAATGTCATGTTTTCCCAAACGCAACTGTGCACATTTTGACAAAATATGGCATTACAAATGTTATTTTTTTGCAGCTGTTAAGCGAAAAAATGCCAACTATCACAAGTGAAAGATTTCATGTAGTTAAGGAACTCCCTTCCCACGTAATCCCCAAAAACTTTCTCCCATGAGCATTGTTCGGCGAAAAACAAATTTAATAAGACATTAAGCTTTTAGATTATCGGCTCTCCGCTCTTCATCCACTCCAAATCCTAGTCTCAGCACATCATCCAACGCACTCCAAAAAGTCCCCGAAAAAGCTCCCTCACAACTCTTAACCACCATAATTTATGTTCTTCCTCGATTTATAAGCGCGTCCACTCACTTACTACTTGGTTTTTACCACTTCCAACCAAAGGAGCTCCACTCTTTCTATACACACAAATTTTCGCTTAATCATAAAATCCAGGTCTTAAATCGACCCTCCACTCTTTCACTAACAAATCTTCCAACTCATCATTATTACCCATATTGAAGGTCACATGAAATGTATTTCTCCTCTCAAGAGAGCATACACCTAGGAGCTCAAGCAAAGGACAGTCTGCTACCAAAGTACCAGGGGCTACATAATCCCGTGGTACCAGAAAGGAAATCTGGTCAGCCGCGATCTCAAGAGATGAAGATCCCATGAATCCTGCCAATTTTGAATTACTCCCGAATTCCAGTATTCATTTATTGGTCCTATACCGGTCGGCTTGGCATCGCTTTTTAAATCAATCTATCGATGTCCATCTGGCCGGCTAGCTGGTTGCCTAACCATGTAAACCATGCGCGCAAAGAACAAAGAAGAATTTAATAAAATTCGGTACATACGTTTTAATTGCCATAAGGATGAAGCGTTAGAAACTATAAGAATCGGTCCACGTAGCCTCCATACAAACTTATTTCCCGAAAAGACTTTATGTGTTCTTTTTTCCATAAAAAAGGGAACTAACACTTAACTTGTCACGTGACAGCTCTAAAGCGACAGGGACCGGTTCTATTTCTTGCACTTTATATGAAGGGGACATGTCACTTTAACATGGCGATGTCCTAGATATTGTCCCGAGTGAACCATGTTAATATGATATAATCAGCCACTACCCTCACAAAATCGAGTTACAGGACTAGTTGTTTGTCAATTAGTTTTTTCTATAGTAACTTCTCTTTAAACACATTTTCAACAGGTTAGTGATAATTAGGGCAACCAAAAAAAATCACTAAAAAACAGTTTTTAGCTCTTAAAAAAAGCGTTTAAAAACATGAAAATAAGCTTTTTAAATTTAAAAAAAAAAGCAATTTAAATTTAGTGTTTATTTTCCACTTTATTCGTTTAATACGTTGTTGCAGTAAATTATAAATTGATGCGAGTCAGCACGTTTTGAAGTATATTTTAAACGGGTGGACTCACAATTCTGCTTGCCTCCCAAAATATTCCCAATAACTTTTAGTACCGAAAATCCTACATTTTTTTAATAAAACTGATTTAAATTTTTTATTAACATTGTTTTCTATAGCCCCAGGAACATCGGACATATTTCTTGCTGAAATATTTGATTCCGCAATTCACTGTCATCCTAAGTCTCAATTCACATTATACGATTTTTGTCGTTGCGATTATTGTCATTTCCTCTTTGAAGTCGGTCTCATGTTTACATTGTACAATTTTTGTCATAACAACCTTAATACATTTTTCGTCAAATGAGTGAAAATTGTTAGAACGATTGAATGAACAAAACGAATCGAAGAGTACACTCGCTTCTGTACCCCTTATAATTCCTCTCACCCCTCTTGCCTATAATGTAAGAATCGCAACGACAAAAATCGTATAATGTGAATGGGCACTAATAAAGATAAATTCTTAATAGCTAAGACTATATCTGTGGCATTTTGACAAAACATCTTAAGTCAAATTTAAAAAGTTGAAAAAAAACGTTGTTAATCATACGAATATTCATTCAAAAACTATTTTTGTTCACGTTTTAAAAACGTTGTATTATAAACTAAATTTTTCTTAAATTTCGGTTTATTTTCTTATTTAATAAAAATGATTTCTTCACCGAGATTTTTTTAAAAACTTTTTTGGTATCTTATCTCGACTTAAGATGTTTTGTCAAAATGCCACAGATATTAAAAAAGCAAAAAAAAAAAAAAACGTTACTATACCAAAAACAGAGGGAAGGGGAACTAACAGACGTTACTTTATACAAAAACTATATTTAAAAAGAAATAAGACGTGGCAAAATATGATAGTTAAAAGACGTTACAGAAAGAGTATTATTGTATAAACCCTGCGGGAAATTTGTGTCAATTGGTCCAACAGACTGGTCCTGGGATTTGTGAAAATAGAACAAGTACAAATAGAAAGGACTCATGACCAATGAAAGAAGAACCAATCCCTTAACTGGTTTATGAAGAGCAAAAAGGTAGAAAAAGTAAAGAATTACAGTACAGGCTTCACCGGTGCTGTGGCACATTTTTTGGTACTTTCTTAAATTTGGTTCTTGAATTTAATTCTAGGACTTGTTTTATTGAAGTAAAACTACATTGTATTGAAATAGTACTACATTTTAGTAATTGACACTAAGCACGTTCATTGAGAATAGATCTGTGACTGGACAAATGGTGTCAATTGACCCCCTCCAATGACAACCCCATGTAAAAGTGATGGGTCTTATTTATATAAAATGTTAGAACTAGTACCGCTCTCTACCACCAAAGACCTATCACGGGACTACTTTGGTGTCAGTTCGCTTCCCTCTAGGGAAGTAACTGTGTGACTGAGGATTTTGATCGAGGGAAAAGAACTTAAACAAGCAAATAATAAAATACATTGTATTTGCCTGTTTTATCGTTACTACAATGAGATGTATTCTGACGAACTTAGGGATCTGCTTCCCGAAACCCGTACGTTTGTTCATAATACAGGTTTTTCCTCAAGAGCCCATCCTTTTGTTGTCAATTGGCAGGTGAATCGTACAGCGCATTACTAGGAGAATTCGTTTTTTGGTTGGACTGTTCTTATGTGGAATAACCTTCCTGCTAAAGTCTTCTCTCTCACTTACAACATGAATAAGCTCAAGTCGAATGTTCACAAACACTACTCCCTCTATCCTCCTTCCCATAACCTATTTTCCTAGTTTGAACACAATGCAATGCATTAGTAGGGGTCATCCCCTGAGTGCTGGTCCAAAAAGAAAAAAAAGAAAATACGTTGATAAAAAAACTTAATACCAATAACTTAAACACATAAAAAAATATATACAACAATATAGAAAGTACGTTACAGTACCGCTAAGACAGAGTAACATAAAAATCAAGTAAGAAAGTGAAGTCGGCCAAGCCCGACCATATGGCATCCAACAACACAGTATTTAAAAACAAATTTTCGAGAGTGTATGGCTATATGAATAGAGATCTATCTATGTTTTCCATTTCTTAAAAATTGGTTTGATAGTTTCTGATAGGCAGAAATTGCCCCTTATCTCCCCTTTGGGTACTATTTTTTAAAAAATGCAGCCCCGGTAGGCTAGCTGGTAGTGAGCTAGTCTATCAGCGCATGGGTTGCGGGCTCGATTCCCGCCACAGACTCTAGTTTCGTTCCTGCAGACAAGCGTAAAGCATCGCGGGATTAGCTTAGGGAATTTAAAAAAAAAAAAAAAACTATTGGCTCTGTAGTTCTTTTGGGAGGGATCATATTGAGATATGGGATTCACCAATAATTTATGTGTCCATATATATACGGATCTATCTACGTATGTTTTAAATTTCATTAAAATCGGTTTGATAGTGGGCACAAAAACCCTGTTCGGAAAAGCAGCTTGTATGGGGGCTATATAAAATTATGGACAGCCACCCGGATGGACATCGTTAGATCCACTCAGAAAGTGATTCTGAACCATTTTTTTTAACCAGAGTTGCTACAGCACAAAAAGGGTTGATTTTTTTAGTATTTATAAAAAAAAAAAAGCTGCCACATCAAAAAAAATAACGATTTTTGCATAAATTTATTAAATAAGTTTTTTTCGTATGAAAAAATGAAAATTTATCTTAAGATGGCAAAATATGTAAAAAAAGCCGATATTGCCAAAATAAGCAAAACAAAAACCCCCTAACAAATTTAGCTAATTTTTCTTGTTTTTATATGATCGGGATTTGTTTTCAATCAAAAACATTCTATCTTCTATCCTAGTGATAATATATTCTGTTTTCACCTGCACAGAAAAAAATAATTTTCATATTTGAATACGAAAATCGCATATTTGATTACAAAACTTTTTTAATTTTCTGCGATGACGATTTTTGCTGTATTGATAAAAAAGTTTGTGTGTATAATTGTTAAATTTTTAGTCAACAACCAAGTTTATTGAGTCAATAAAAAAAGTTGTTGCCCAAAATAATTTTTTTCAACAAAATGTTTACTTGATTTGTTAAAATAAATTGTTGAAAATGTTGAATAAATCAAACAAAATGTTAATCGAATCTTTATTTTTTTTATTTATTAATGATGATGTTATAAATTTTTAATTTTTATATTTTTATAAAAACACTAAAATTTATTACGCGGGGATAAGTAGGTTCCAATGCGCATTTCACTGGTTGCTTAGGCCAGATCATCAGGAAACCTTTTCCAAAGACTTTGGCAAAACTAAATATATTATTCAAATAAAACTGTAAAACAAATGAGAATTATGAGCTATTTAAAAATGGACAAGAGTTGTTAAAATACTGTCTTTACTTTGATCCAAATATTGTTTTTATTGAATATGAAGAAATGGTTAATTATTTCATTATTAAATATGTTTTGTTGAGTGCTATTTTGCAAAGTGTAAATTTGATAAATCTTTTCTTTGAATCAAACAAAAAGTTTGTTGACCTAATATTTTATTTTTAACAAACTGTGTTGTTAAAAATTTTCTTGAGATATTTTTTTCTGTGTGCCACATTTCCTTCCTTTTTATTATAAAACTGTGTTCACTGATCACGGGATAAGTGCTTTAAAACCAATTCACACAAATTTTCCGCAATGATATTGAAATTTTAAAATTTTCCAAAATGTTTTAAGTCTAATATAATTTGAATTCCAAATAAGTTTGCTTTTAAGTCGAAAAACAGATTAAACCCTTTAGATGTTTTTGTTTAATTTATAGTTAAATAACTCTCTATATTTCTAAAATCTCTTTTCCCACTAATTCTTCATCCCTTTAACTTCAGTTAAAAGATCAATAGCAGAAACTTACCTTACATGTGTACGTTTATTTCTTTCACGTTGCTTTTTCTATTTTCCTTTTAAATTGTTTTCAATAATTATGTGTTAAAATACAACATATTATTGATAATAAGCCATAATTAAAGTAATAGATTAAGTATTACTTCCTTATTTCCTCAAATTAGACACGACATTGTACATTTTTGTATTTTTTTTTTTTTCAATATGCAGAACTAAAAAAAAAATTTAAGAAAATAAAACAAGAGAAATAGTTAATAAAAAAAAAACATTAGCAACACTTGAGTAACTTTTTAATGAATTTAATAATAAAAAAAAATTTTACTTTAACAAAAAAGAAAATAAGTGTTTTCTTTTTATTTCATACCTTCATTTTATCAGCTGTAATCAATTCAACATAAATCGAAAAAAATGTTTGGTTTAAAAACACAATACCCTGAAGTTATTTAAAAATTTAAATAAATTTCCTATAGTTTTAAATAAAAGTAAAACTTAAACACTAAAAAAAAACTTTCTTTCTGCTCTTTAATCTTATAAGTCGTTTTAACAAAAAAAAAAAAAAATCCTTTAATGTTTATAATTTGAAATTATGAGTTGAATAGAAGCGTATGCATTTAAACAATTAATATTACGTTTGACTTGTAAATCACTTTTAAGATCTGAAATAATTTAACGCAATTTGTAATAAGAACCTTCACAGAAAAAAAATAAAAGTTGATTTGAATTAAAAATTGTGCACCAGTAAACAAATTAGTAGTGTCATTTAAATACTTTTTGATATTAAAAAAATTTTCTGCAGTAAATTTGTCAAAATAAGTAAAGGTGTAATTAACTTGATTAAATTTTTAAATAAAACTGATTTTATTTTTGATTAATGGTGTAATTGAAAAAAAAAATGTTCGAGAATTTCTTCTGTGTTTTTTTTTTCAACAGGGACATATTGAAATAACATGACAGTTTGGAGATGTTACAATGAATTCGAATTTGCTCAAAAATCGCCCTAAAATCTTAAAAATGTTCTTTATAAAATTTGGATCTGTAAAAGACACTTTTCGTAAAATTCATGACATTTTTAGTTAACATAATCGTATGAGACCTCTTTTAAGAATTTATTCCATGAATTTGAGCTGGCTCGCTTCTAAATGCGCCAAAACAAATGCGTGTTCGTTCGGGCATTTTTAAGTAAACACTTTGCAGACGTGAGACCAGGCAGATTCAAATTTGCAAAATTCTTGAAATTCACTAAAAAAAAATCTTGATTCTGAAAAGAGTTTGAAACTAAAAAATATTAATAAAATAAAAAAACACAATTGTTACAACCAGTTTAAAGTAAAAAATAAAAACAAATGAACTCAAACTGATAGAAAAGGAATCATAACGCTGATGTATTTTGACATCAGTACTATGGCAAGTGTCTTCATTTTTGACCCCATGACACTTTTCATCATTGTGATGTCAGCCTTAACATCACTTGGCCAAATTGTCAGGTCAGGGTCAGACATTGAAATTATGTCATCAATAGGATGACACATCGGAATCACAGAAATGACGAAACGGACTCAGTTTAATAAAGTTGTCAGCAGTGCGATGACTAAGTAATAGGGTTTTTAACCGATTAACCGTTGCTCGATTAATCGATTAATTTTAGGCGATTAACTGCTCGAACAACTTAAAGTTGCTTATTTTCGATTAAAAAATAATTTGAATAATTTATGTCGATTAATCGATTAATATATGTATAAGTGTTTAAGTTTTTTCTTTTATGTAAAGAAACAACCCGATACGTTTTTAATACCTTTTTATCGTTTCTTAACTCTGGAACATTTGGTTCGAGTAACAATTTTTTAATATGTATATGTGACCTTCTCCGAGAAAAGGGACGTAGTGTGTCAAAAAAAATGTCATCAATAGGATGACTCATCGGAATCACAGAAATGACGAAACGGACTCAGTTTAATAAAGTTGTCAGCAGTGCGATGACTAAGTAATAGGGTTTTTAACCGATTAACCGTTGCTCGATTAATCGATTAATTTTAGGCGATTAACTGCTCGAACAACTTAAAGTTGCTTATTTTCGATTAAAAAATAATTCGAATAATTTATGTTGATTAATCGATTAATATATGTATAAGTGTATAAGTTTTTTCTTTTATGTAAAGAAACAACCCGATACGTTTTTAACACCTTTTTATCGTTTCTTAACTCTGAAACATTTGGTTCGAGTAACAATTTTTTAATATATGTGACCTTTTCCGAGAAAAGGGACGTAGTGTGTCAAAAAACGGGTTTGGACTTAATACCCTGTTCAGATATACCTTTTTTATTGAGTCAATATTCGGTTTATTGACATAATTATCTTTCTGTTCACATATACACAATTTAGCTAACTCAATTTATATTACTACTACATACAACATTCAACGTAAACAAAAATGTACATCTATAAGCAAAATGTAAACAAGTTTTGACATCTTTAAGAAATTAACATCTGGCTTTTGCAACGACCTAATTGATGGGCATTTGTTTTGTTGTTATTTCAGTTGCCAAATGTCAAAACCCTGTTTAGTAAGCTGTGTTATGCTCAATAAACACACTTGTGACAGGGTCGCATTTTAATTTTACTCAATATTTATAACAACTTCGTATTAATTGAGCAATAACTAAATTGCAATTTTATATGGATAATTGAGCTCAATAATGTCATTTATTGCGTAAAACTTAATTAAGGTGCATATCTGAACACAGTATAAGAGTGGATTCTGGTACCTAAAAGAAAATAAGATGAAATGAGTTAGGAATTTCTGATAAAAATTTATTTACCCCATAAAAACGTAAAAAACGAACTTGGGAAAATCGATAAAAATAGGAAAAACATTAAAATTATGAAACTTTAAATGCGTTTTTCGCAAAACTTCATTTTCACACATTATTTTCCTTTTCTCGAAGAAGGTCACATATAGTATAGTAAAAAGACTTGGAAATAATTTATTTTTAAGAATGTTTAGTACAGACTTTTAGCACGATAATAACGAAGAAGAAGATGATTTTTTTGAAACGAATGAACAACCTTCTACCAGACTCTTACAAGACTATTAAAAGTATTAAAAATTTTTAAAAATCAAAAAGAGATTTAAGTGGTATGATGGAAGACCACTAATTTTTAGAAAAAACAAAAAAAAAGAAACTGCATATGCTTTATAAAGCTTTGCTTTTAATCTCTCAAAAGTCAACAATAAGTGAAAGAATCTTTTCTAAATCAAGTTTCATTAAAATAAAAGAAAGAAATCGTTTGAAACATAAACATATAAACTGTATTATCTTTTTGAAATATTATTTTAGAAGCTAAACTGAAATTTTGATGCTATTTTTATTTAAAAGTTTTCCTCTTCTAAAGGGTGGTTAAATTTCAAGGGCCGATGTTGATTTTGAATAAAACACAAACTATTTAGGAAATTATTGTAATTTTATTTTATTATGATATATTGGTACTACTCAATTATGTATGGAACAAAATATCGGCCAAATGGGCGCCGCGACCACGGCGGCACACCTCCATCCGATGGTCCAAATTTTCGATGACCCTGAGGCATAATGGAGGTTCTATGCCGTTAATGTGCCGAATTATCTCATCCTTTAACTCTTGAATTGTTGCTGGCTTATCGACGTACACCTTTTCTTTCAAATAACCCCAAAGAAAGAAGTCCAACGGTGTCAAATCACATGATCTTGGCGGCCAATTGACATCGCCATTACGTGAGATAACACGGCCATTGAATTTGTTGCGCAAAAGAGCCATTGTTTCGTTAGCTGTGTGGCAAGTGGCACCGTCCTGCTGAAACCACATATCGTCCACATCCATATCTTCCAATTCGGGCCATAAAAAGTTCGTTATCATCTCACGATAGCGAACACCATTCACAGTAACTGCCTGACCGGCCTCATTTTGGAAAAAATATGATGCCGCCAGCCCATAAACCGCACCAAACAGTCACTCTTTGTGGGTGCATTGGTTTTTCGACAATCACTCTTGGATTATAATTCGCTCAAATGCGGAAATTCTGCTTATCGACAAATCCACTGAGGTGAAAATGTGCCTCATCACTGAAGATGATTTTCTTCGAAATTTATCATCCATTTTCATAATAAGTCTGGATAACTTTAACACGTTGTTGGATTGTGTATCTCTCCATGGTTCAAATTGAGTAAGTCTAAAATAGAGAAATGTCAAATAAAATTCGGAAAAAAACTTGGCGTTTAGGTGTGGTTCACATTCAACATCGGCCCTTTCAATTTAATAAAATTTTTTTGTCTGTGTTTTACTTCTAAACTAGACAAAATTGAAATTATGCGATTAATCGAATAATATTAAATTGTTCGATTATTACTTGATTAAATTTTTACCTTGAATAATTATTCGCGCGATTAATCGATTAATAAAAAACATCGATTAATTGAATACCCTACTAAGTAACATCGGAGCAAGTACTCATTAGACAGTTGGTCATTAAATTGAGTGATTTTGAAAGACTTAAGTCGAAGTGAGAGAATATTATACATATTTACTTACCCGTTACACATGTTTGTTTAACTTTTGTTGTATTCCGCCCTTTGTCTACAGAAGAACTCTCAATTATAAAACACCAGAAGCACGCCCGATATGTTTTTCGCAATCATTCTATTTTGGAAATTTTATGAATTAATATTGATAATTTAAACAAAAAGAAAATGGGAATTGTTGCTTCTTATTTTACTTTATAAACATGATAATTATATTAGTAATACACAAAATGCGGCAGATGATACATAAAATATGAAAAAATTTTATGGCGACATCCGTCATTGGATTGATGTCAATTTTTAGCCTCATTGATGCCATTTGTAAAAACATTGATGTCACAATTCTGATGTTTAGGCATCATCAATATTAAGATGCATTTTTCTATGAGTGAGTTACTTTGCAAAAAATAATATTGAAAACTAAATTAATTGTTAAAAAATATATAAAAATAAAAAATATCGTCGTGCCGACAGCAAATATCGCCGAAACCGATATATCGGCAAACCTGAAATATCGTCGATATATCGGTATCGGTCACATCCCACATTTTAGCAACTAAATTTGGGACAACATTTTTCGTATTATAAGCCACACAGCCACCAAAATAATACACGAAATTTAACTTTTAATTGCCCTAATCATGCGATTTAACATCAGTAAAAATTTGTTTAAATGCCATAATAAAGAAAGAGTCGATACAAAGCCAAACGAATTAATTGCTGGCGCATTACTTAAAAATACCCGACATTTTGTCAAAATGTGCTTGAAGAGTTTTGGTAAAAAATCGACACTCTATAGCGTTGTCGAGGTACACGGCTCTTCGTTATCATTTTTCAAATTTCTTGTTTGGAAATACCGTACGCAACGAAACATAATCTGTGATTACTCATATCTCTGACTAAATATTGGTTTATTGTATAAATATCTATAAAAAAAAATCTTTAATGATTAATTGCTTTACAAAATATGATTTTAATCGAAAAAAGTTTCCCTATTTTTTTACAAATTAAAATTTTTAAATTTTTTTTAAAAAAAATTATTGTGTATAACTTCGTAAATATTTGTGATAAATCAAATTTCCAACTAACAACTCAAATTAAAAACTGTGAGATTATGCGTTAAGTAATGAGACCAACCTAAATTTGTTTTCACTTATTTTTGTTTATTCATTGAGGAAAAATGCCATCTCTGAGCGCTAACGTTTTTGCTAGAAATTAAAAAAACAAAATTTCTTGTTCTACTATAAATTGATGTTTAAAGGTGAACTGAAAATATGGCTAAAAGTATCGTAGGCCCTGGGGCCTAATTCTGGCAGTCATGATTGAGTACTTTCTCGATTCGAAAGCAATTTTATTCTAATTCTTTCAACCGATACTGAACGAATCGAAATTATTTTTTTTGGTATTGTGACACTCAAATTAATGCATTACAAAACTGAATAAATAACTCCGATTAGTTCAGTCTTGACTGAAATAATTAGCTTTAAATTGCTTTCGAATCGAGAAAGTACTCGATTACGACTGCCAGAGTCAGGCTCCTGACAATTTGTTCAAAAACAAAAGACTTAAGCAACAAACTTCCAAGTTTATTTCTATTGCATTTTTCTTTGCCATCAAAAGAAATTGGAATACTCTTGAACTTTCTTTTACTTGCGCGACTTTTCAATTATTATGAAATTACAACAGAATTATGTTATTAAAGAGTATTATGTGCATCAATATTTATTTAACTAAAAAAAAGTATAAGAAATGGAGGAAAAAAAACATTGAAAACAAAATGTGCACTTCAAAGTCACTTATTGCCACACAAAAATATAGATACTCTGATAATTTGACTGATTAGCTGGCTGCTTTTTTTGTGAACGGTAACATTGAAAAGACAGTTACACTAATTGCTTTTTGTAACTCAAAGTTTCATTACGGCGACCATCAATCAATCAATTGTCTAAATAATCTTTAGAAAAATGTGTTTTTTGGTTTGTGGCCGCCTTTAGTGAAATAAGTTCTTTGTTTTGATGTAAATTTTTTTTATGAGTTTTAATAAAAGAAACTTTGGTTTTTTTCTTCACAACTAATTTAAATGTGTGAAAAATTTTTTGACGAATAACGCAAGCTGCATAATAAAGATTCCATTCATTATATACAAATATTTTTAGTATTTTGTGTTTTATTTTAAATAATGATGGAACTTTTGTTACACTTATTTTCTTTTGTTTTGATCTGGCAGCATAGCATGATCACTAATTGTTATATTAGCAACAAAAGCATTGCATATTTTAAGGCTTTTAATAATTTTTTAAAATTGTTAGACAAATCTATATGTAAACATTGATCACAAATTCAGCTTACAATCCCGTTTTAATAAATATTAATAGGCCAACCAAAAAAAGCAAATGCTAATTTCTTGGTTTACAAGATAGAATGTTTCTAATTGAAAACAAATACCGATCATTTAAAAACAAAAGAAATCACCTATAAATGTTAGGGCTTTTTTTTTGCTTATCTTGGGAATTTCGACTTTTTTAACTTATTTTGCCATTTTGAAGTAATTTTTAATTTTTTCCTACGAAAAAAAAAACTTATTTTAGAGAGTTTTCTTTTCGAAATTTTATCGCATCAGTTTATTTTACTGTAACAACGTATTAAACGAATAAAGTGGAAAATAAACAATAAATTTAAATTGCTTTTTTAAATTTTAACAGCTCATTTTCATGTTTTTAAACGCTTTTTTAAAAGTTAAAAACTGTTGCAATCACAAAATATTAATGTGTGTACTGCATAAATTTGCGTTAGCATCAGTGTTCGAAAATAAGCCGAGGATGATTTTGCGTACGGTACACACACCCAAAAACGATATCTATTATTTTTAGTGTTTGTGTATTAGTACACAAACCTTAAAATCATTCATAACAGTTTTCACAAAAGTAACAAACATAATGTATTGTTCTGTTTTTCGTTATAAGACATTGCAATTGCAGTGGTACTGTAGACATTAAACTTTTATGCTCTGTTGTGTTTTTTTTCACATTGATGAAGGGATGAGTTAACAAAACATTAAAGCAACGCTTCTTAGTAGTACAATTGTTGTTGCTGGGCCATTCGCACGCCCAATCTGTACGTGTTGTGTTTTTGTAAACATTTTTTGTTGGCTTTTTGTTTTTTTTTTTACAAAAAACACATACTTTTAATTTTGTTTTTGTAAACAAAATTGTTTGTCTTTACCAGCCAAAAGGACGCTGATTACAATTGAAATGAGCGAACATTAATGTGTTCAACCGAACACAACGCAGTTCTCATCTTTATGATGCGTTGGTTAAGTATTCTTATTGTGTACAAATATCACAAACAGAAAAACGTTTTCTAACTAGAAGCGTTTGTGTTTTCTATATTTTTCCGTACAGAACACTAATGTACGGTATATAATGTTAATTTTTTAAACTCTGTTTAGAATACATGTTCAGCAAAAAATGTTATAATGCATTGCTGAGCTATAATAATTTAACACAAACTGTCAAATTCAATTGTCATTTGCTTCAAAGATGTGTTTTAATGGTACAAAAAGAAAAAACATAAAATACTAGAAAAAAAAGAAACTTACTGCCAGACCCACAATATCGATAATGTCGCATATTTAAATTGAAAACAAGAATAAAAAACTAAAACTTGTTTTTGTTTTCAATATAAATATGCGAAAGAAATGTTCTTGTCGACATCGTGGGTCAGGCAGGTAATTAAGTATTTTCAAAACACTACAAGTTAATTCAACTGAATTTATACTTGCTAAAGCATGTGTTTTATTTTTAGCGCACATATTTTCCTTTGCAATGAAAATAAAACCGCCTCTCTTGAGCATATCAATTTATGTTCCGAGATAAGTACGTTGCTTGTGTGAAAACATCACAAATTGCCCATTTTGTGAGGTTAAGGTATAAGTGATTACAATTAGAGATCACTATCATGATTAAACGCATATCAAGAAATGTTTGATTAATTAGAGTGATTTATTTTTGGGGATTTACATATATAAACTAAGTAAAAGTGTTTAATTCGGCTGGGCCGAATCTTGAATACCCTTCACCATAGTATTGCAAAGCCATTTATTATCAAGCTTACATACATATATGTATAGTATGGGCAATATCATGTCAAAATATTTATTCTAAAAGCATATTTGTATGGGCGTTAGTCAAAATCATAAGTCAAACTCGCTGATTTAAAAATCTTGGTTTTGAAAAGAGTTTTTGATAATCAAAAATTTACCAAGACCAAATTTTCACGATGCAAGTTTTATCTTAAGTTCCATTAGTTTTACACTTTGGTACTAAATACATTAAACTTTTTGTTCTTCAATATATGAAATTTTATAAAAATAAATTTTTTTCTTTTTACAAATAATTTTTTTTCATCAATAGTACCAAAATGAATAAACGCTTATCTAAGATGTTTTTTTTTAACTTTTGTAGTCCAGAAATAATAATGCATTTATGTGTATGCTATACATTGAGTACAAAAGAGTGCAAATCCAATAGACAACAAGCTGATACAAAACCTCATTGTTTTAGAAATTGACTGTTTAAATAACTGTACAAAAATTATGTATGTTGCACAAACTTAAAGTTAAAAATCTTTATTTCTAAAAATAAAAAATCTTCATTTGAGAACAAAAATCTTCAAAAATTAGATAAAATCTTCAGTCTGGTAACGCTGCTTACAGTTTTTGGTTGTAATAAGTAGTAGAGTGATATATTCGGTTGTGCCGAATTTTTGATACCTTCCACCGACAGTTAGAATATTTCAGTCGTGGGCCCTATATGACATCCATAAATTTTAATATCTTTTTCTGCTACGGTTTAAGGCGTATTTAAATAATTTTCCAAAGTGGGTATTTTATGGGGAATATAGTAAATTATAAACCGATTTTCACGACATTTACTTCTGTGATTTTAAGTCTTATGAAGTTGCGAAAGACTGAATTCTGCTATAAAACATTATTTGTTGCGGCTTAAGGCGTACAAGACAGTTTTTGGAGAGCTAGCTTTATATAGGGTCCATGGAAAATTATGGACCGGTCTTTATATAGAACGAGTTTGTGCAAAATCTTATATCAATCCGTGCATTATACCACCATTTATGTTAGATTATGGAACATAACTTTCATCATACTTAACCGATTTTGCTGGATTTCAATCCCAAACTGCCTAGGATAACTAGAAGCAATTTGACACCAACACTGTTCTTTTCTTTTGAGTTGTTCGAAAGTGAGTGTGTTTTCAAGAGACAGACGGACGGTCAGACGGAAATGGCAAAATCGACTTAAGGCCCAACCATAATGTGCTTGGGTTGGCTTAAGCAAATGTGCGAATACATGTTAATTATATGAGGCAAACCATATTGAACTTAAGGAAACTTTTTGCTAAGTTTAATGAAACTGTCATTTGCTTAAGCAAGGTGCGAATCTTATCGCACATTCCGTACGGAATCAAATGTTTTTTTATTTTGTTTTTGTTTTTTTACATATATTTGAGACACATTTTGTTAATTTTTGACAGTAGGTTAAGCATGGTTATGCATATTATGGTTAGGCCTTTAGAATTGCTCAAGGAGCGAGAATATTATACATATACTATATGTGGTTTAAGATGAATAATAAAAAAATTTGCTCAGGAAATGACAAGCTTATACCATGTTCACACGGACAGCAATATTCCTGTTTCGCTCTCCCATTCCTGTTTCGCGCGCCAAACATGATTGAAACAACATGTTTGCCATACAAAATTTTGAGAGCGAAACAGGTCGTTTCACTTTGAAACATGCTGCGAAATAGAAAAAATGTACTATCATCTCCAATTTTGATAACAATTATCGTTAGTTTATCTGAACTAGCTCTCAAACAAATCAAAGCAAAGAAAAAAAAACAAAATAAAAATTGATGTTTAGTTTAATAAAGTAATAGTTATACAATAATTATATTAATAAAAGTATTAAATAATATATTTTGAACTTTTAATTACTTTTTTAACTATTTGAAATAAAATCACACTAACAACACACAAAAAAATGTCAAAATGAAACAAGAATGAATCGTATAAACAGCATGTTTGGCAATCTAGTTTCAGAGAGCGAAAAGTGTGGTCTATATCATCGTATGAACATAGCATTAGTATGTATACCGGCCATTGTTGCCAATTTTTTTTGGAGACTTACCGTCAAATCGTACTTCAAAAACCGCTAGAAGCCGCTAAATTTTTAACTTTGCGTAAAATGTTTTAAAATATCGCTAAAATCTCAATATTTTGCAAAATGTATATACAAACCAAGATATAGGGTGCTTTTCTTTAAAGGTATAAGACTTTTTATTAAAATTATATAGTTAGGTTTTCAATATGCCTGACTTTTTTATTCCCGGGAACGTACAATAATGTTTCTTTTAAAAAAGTGCCTAAAAGTTGGTAAAATATATTGAACAAAAAGGTTTTAAATTTAAATCCGTTTTAAGGCATTTTCTATCACGTCTAATTTTTCAGCACAACTGGAAAATAATTTCTCCGATTTTGATTTAATGATTGAGATCAAAATTTACAAATGATTACGAATAAATTTCCTTTAAATCATCCAAATAACATTTTTTTTTTATATTTTTTTAACAGTTTTGGAGCTATTCAGAAGAAAGTTGCGATAAATTAGGTTTTTATGCAAAACAAAACTATTTAAACAAAAAATAGTACTATTTTTTGTTTTCAGAAATGTATAAAAAAAATTTTATAAGGACAAAAGTTTTAGATTTTTATCATTTATCAAAAAGCCAGATATGTTACAAATAAAATAATAAATATATTATAAAAATGACTAATATTTCGCCGGATTTATCCGACTTGGACGAAATATTAGCCAAAAGCCCATAAAAAACTAGACGTAAAAGAACAGCGACCAGGTTTGAATTCAGCACGCTAAAGTGTAATTAGCATAATCAACTATAAAACTACGAATTATTTTTTTTTACTGAACATAATTTGACAGAATTCCAGTTATTCCTAGCCAAAAAATAATAAAAAAAAAATGTTGCAAAATGCAAAAATGGAAGCAAATTCAATTTCGAAAAAAAAAACAATTTTTTTATCTTCTAACTTTAAAATTTTAATTAAAAAAAAATACATACTAGAAATCTCTTATTTTATGAAAAAAATTTATATTTTCAAACTCCTAGAACAAAAATTGTATATTCTATTGATATTAAAAACCGCTAGATTTCCCGCTAACCGTCAAAACGGAAATTTTGCCGCGATGGGCACATAAAAACCGCTAGAATCGCGGTAAAACCGTCAAATTGGCAACAGTGATACCGGCATTCACCACTAGTGGTGGTGGAGGGTATAAAAATATTAGTATTGCCAGAGCCCACGATGATATAGTTGTGGTTTCTTACGCTGGGTCTCCACGTAGCAATATTTATTGCTAAGTACAAGCAAAAACGTCGGCAGAACAATGGCAGAACAATGGAGCAATAATTGCTGATTATATTGCTGAAGAACACTTGAGATTGCTTTGACATAAATTTGCAATTTTCACCGCCTGTAGTTGTCCAAAGTTTTGTGGCTGTATTTATAACAAATGTTTTATGTTGTGTTTTCAAGTGGTTGTTAAATTTTCTTTTTTCAATTAATAAATTAACTTAATAAAATAATTAATTGTAATTGAAAAAAAATGCTATTTTAATAAATAAACACACAAATGAATAAACAACCGTAGGGAGAAATAAAATGTCAGATAAATTACAACTGATTTGACAGCAGATTGCTAAGCAATAATTGCTCAAGCAATCAGAAGAGCAATCATTGCGCAATAGATTGCCACTCATGGCAATATGCGGTCTATACGTCGCAAATTTAATGGAGCAATCAAATTTGACGTTTGCCGCAATAAATATTGCTACGTGGAGACCCGCGGTTATGGAGCATTAATTTAATCATATTTTTTTAGAGGTGACCATACAGAAAAATATTTTTTTTTTACATGTAGATAGTTATCTGTTAATATCATCTAAAGGAGCAGCTTTCCTATTGTGACTTTAAAATGTTTTTTTTTTTTTTTAAATCAGAGAAAAAACTTATTCCATCCATATTTAAAAATATCGCCAAAATAATCGCAAACTGTTTCAAATATTGCCAAGTCGCCGAACCAAAAATTTTATTGTAAAATAGATAAGTTTAAAAAATTCTCCAAGTTTGGCCAGAATTCGCCATATCTGACAGCCCTGTTAACATGTTTTTGACACAAAATGTGCTCCAGATGTTATTTTCATCACAACCTGCGTAGGAGGATCACTTTCTTTTTCTTTTGGCATCTTATAAATAAATAATTTTAATTTTTGTTTAAATTAATTCAGTACGTATACAATTTATTTAATTTAATTGCAAAAAATTATATAAATCTTTTTAAAAGTTATTTTAATTTTATAAATAAATTTAAAGTTGCATTAAAACTACTAAATGGAAATTAATATAAACACGGTGATGATTATTAAACAATTTGTTAATTAAATACTTGATATTTGTAATACATACATATACACATATTTATAATTATATAATTAAAAGCTAAATTATTTACATTCTAAAAAAAATTTTAAGTAATAAACTTTAAACAGTGCCAAAACTTATAACAAGATAATTATAAAACTATAAAATTAAAGCCAAATTAAAACGTTTTATTTACAAAAATAAGCAATATAATTGGAAACTAACTGAAAAAAATATATAAAGACTAGAAAACTAAAAAGAATTTATAAAAACCGAAATTAAATACGAATACAAAATTTATCTCGACAAGTTTTAAATGGCTTCGAAGGACCATGTCAAGTAAGAAAAAGAAATATAATAAACCGAAAGTTTTTTAGTGCCTAAAACAAATTTTTGATTTAAAAAAACATATTCTAATTTGAAACTTATGAAATTAAGAAAAAATATTGTTTATATTGCACAAAACGATAAATTCTGAAATTTTCTTTCGAAGGACCATTTACAATTCTTTTTTTTTACAAATTTCGTTTGCATATTTTTAAACTTTACGTTACAATAAACTTAAATTTAATTAATTTTTTAAAACGAAAAACTATTATTTACAGTTAATTTAAAACTTTAAACTTATTTTGATTTTTTTGTTTTAGCTTAAAATTCCTGCTTTTAAATCAAATTAAGTTAAAGTTTTATCTTTAAAGCACCTTTTTGTAAAGAATTTTTGTTTCTTTACAAAAACAAAAAATTCTCTAGCACTTTGAAAGCTAAGAAAACCACGTTTGAAGAAAAAATTTTAAAAATAATACTGCTAAGAGCACTTGATGAAAATGAAAAAGAAAACTGGGTGAATTCTAATGAAAAGTTTAAGCAAAATTTTGTAGGGCTTAGAAGGGATCCGTTCTCCTAATGTCATATTTCACACTCAAACTCTGATATACGATGATTGAAATAAACCATGCCCTGCTCGAGATCCTCGCTAAAGCCACTTACATCCATATAATCCGAGGCTGCCGAATCGTCATCCACCCATTTGTGTAATGAACGGGATATTTCCAGTCTGCACTGGCTAAAGCTGGGACGCATTTGGGGATCCTTGTGCCAGCAGCGAGACATTAAATTGTAAAACTCATGACGCCCCTCTTTAGGTAAATCCGGCCTTAAGCCCTGGGGCACTCTTCTTATAACTTCACGTCCCGTTATTTGGGAATAAGGCGTGGATCCTGGTTCATAAGAATTGGAAAAAAAAACAACCGAAACATTAAGAAATTTAATTTAAATCTTAAAAAAATAAAACTTTTACCCAATGTTGCTATTTCCCAAAGCACTATACCAAAAGCCCATGTATCTGTTTCGGTGCTAAATATATTATATTGCAGGGCCTCCGGGGCCATCCACCTTATTGGTAGTGCCGGCCTTTTCCCAATGGTATCATGTCCATGTGCTTTCTTTTCATTACAATCTTTGGAGGGACTCTGTGTCCAGTGATTTATTATGAATTTTCCGCCAAAATCAAATTTAAATTTATTGAAATTGCTGCGCATTATTTCGTTTGCACAATTCTTTTCCAATTCCTTGCGCTTGCGCTCAGCATCTAGATCGATAGACATGCCAAAATCACAAATTTTACACACCCCATTATGATCGAGTAACACATTACGGGCTGCCAGATCACGATGCACAATCTTAAAAAAAAGGAAAAAAATGTTACACATCAAAACCAAGACTTTTAATAAAACAACCTTAAAATGTATTTCTTCTTTACTTCCGACACTACTCACCCTCTTGTCAGCAATGTATTCCATGCCTCTAGCAATATCCAAACAAAAGCCCGCCAAAGTACGAGGAGATAACGGAGTTAAGCTTCTGCCTCCCGGCACAGAGGCCGGCAAGATATTAGTAGCATTACGGGCAGCCCTCAGCAAAGAAAGCAAACGTCCCCGCATAGCATATTCCATAATCAGCATATGAGGTTCTAGAAAAATAAAAGCTGCTTTATAAAAATGTTTCTTTTTAAATATACTTCAACTTACCCGAATCCACACAAGCACCTAAAAGTGTAACAACATTTTGATGGGAACCCAATTTACGCATAATATTTACCTCATCTTTAAGACTCAATTGGGTACTACACGCCTTAATAGTCTTGACCGCTACAATTCGTGTGGCACCAAAATGACCACTTAAATCATCAGCCTCAGCTTTCCAAACCTGACCAAAATTGCCTTCACCCAGAAGACTTTTCAGACGTATATTGGACCGGTCGAATTCTTGATCACTGGATACTGAACTTTTGTCGTCATAACGCTGTTGCGTTAAAGTCAGATTATGATTGTTATCGCGTGCCAAAGGAGCTGTTACTAATTTGCTGTGCAAACTATGCTGTCTTTGTGGTGGTTTCTTATGAGTATCCACCTCATCTTGATCATCTTCTGTTTGATATTTCGAATCAATTTTTTTTACTGGGCTTATCGGCTGTTGATCCGTTATGCAAACATCAAAATCTTCATCATCCTTAATGGGTCTCTTTAGCAGATAGTTGCGTAGTAAATATAAAATAATGGCTATTAGGGGCACTATACCTATACCGGCCAGGACCATAGTTACAACATTCATACGCTGCATTTCCAAAGATATTTCCTGATCATCGGTCACCACAGTGGAACTTATTTCCCCAGTTATAACAGGCTGTAAAGTGGTGGAAGTGGGAGTCATTTCATTGCTAAGCCAAGGACTCCTTTGCGAACCGCCCGTTGGTACAGGGGTTGTGGTGTAAATATGTTTGTCTTTAGTAGGAGAATTAACCGTGGATCTTATGGACGTTAAGATAGTGGTATGTAGTATAGTAGTTGAGGAATCTGTTGTGGCCGCCTGTGGTATGAAGGGTTGTTGGGGTTTCATTGTGGTACTAGTAAAACGATTGCCGGGACGGTAAATGCCCGTAGTTCGGTTAACAAATATTATGAGATTCGTTTTGTCGTCGGTGTTAATGGGTTGTGTTAGACTGGGACCTAATTTTCTTAAAAGTTCGGTATCTTCATCGCTTATAATGGGTTTCTGAGTGGTGATAGGCGGTGGAGGAGGTATAGTTGTTGTTGTGGTTGTAGTAGGAGGAGGTACAGTTGTTGTTGTGGTTGTAGTAGTGGTCGTAGAAGTAGTTGAAATTTTTGGTAAAGTTGTGGTTTGAGGTTGCTGAAAAGTTTGAGGAGTTTGTGTGATCGTAGTTATAGGAGTAGTCGTAGTTTTTGCAGTAGTTGAGGTAGAAGTAATAGCAGCTGTTGTTGTAGTGGCCGCTGTAGTTGTGGTAGCGGCCGTAGTTGTAGTTGGTTTCTTTGTTGTTGTGGTCGAAGTTGTACTTGTTGTTCTCTCAGTAGTGGTTGTAGGTTGTGTGTTTGTCGTTGTTGGTAAAGTTGTAGCTATTTTTCTTTGCTCCTGTTTGGTTTTATAAGTAACCTCCGTGGCCGCTGTGGTTGTAAACATGTCTTCATCACTTAAAACTGTTATTATCAAGGGAGTAGATGATGATGCAAGTGGCAGTTCATCTTTTAAAGCTTCTGTAACAGGTTTTGGTCTTAAAGTTTCTCGAAAATTTTCCAAATAATCTGCCCTAAATGGCGCTGCTTTAACTCTAGGTTCCTTAACAACTTCGGCTATTATTCTTAAAGTAGTAGTTCTTAATTCAGTAGGTGCTTCGGAAGTGGTAGATCTATTTATGGTACTATATCTGCGGTTGAAGCTTACGCCATTCCTCATGTTGTATTTAAAACGAGCACGGCTTCTTTCAACTGCCGACAAAGTAGAAGCTGAGGTCAAACTAACTGGGGTAGTGGAGGAAGGTTCAACCTCTCCTACAGAGACTTCTAATAGTTTGGGATGGTCTTCACTTACCGAAGTTATAGTCAAAGCATTCGGTTTTAATGGTGGCAATTTCTGTCCAAAATACAAATAAGGTTGTATTTCAACATCTTCGATGGATGTAGTGGCCAATGTAACCGTTCCCACTTGATTTTGGGGTTTACGCCTTCCCCTCAATTTGGATACAGTACCGCCTTTATTTTCATCTGGTATATGATTTAAAGTATCATTTTGCTCTTTCGCAATAACCAAAAGGCCATGCGATGACTCATCTGTAAATAGGATTTCATTGGTGTCTCTGTCACCCGCTTGAGCGGTACCCGTGCCGGTTTTTGAAGAATTTTTCACAACCACAGTAGCAGAACCCGCTGAAGCTACTCTGGAAAAATTGGCACACTGTCGCATACAGCTGGCCGTTGTTCGCCTCGTGAAATTTTTCGTACAATTTCGTATGCAAATAGATCGTGGATCGGTGGGTGATTTTGAGGTCGTCTCAACGGCTGTGGCCGTACGTCCAGTGGTACCAATACGATTACGAAAACCAGGACGTTGTAAAGCATTACGTCTTGCTGCCAGAACGTTCATAAGACGTCGCTCTCGTTCTTGGGCTGAAGTAAGCAAGGGTGCACTGGAGGATCTTACGATGGGACGGTAGGTGGTAGAAGAAACAGTATTAAAGTGCTCGTAGCCATCTGAAAAGAAGAAAAGAAAAACTAAATTTATATGATTTGAAATTAATTAACAAATAAAAAAAAAAACCAAGTAATATTTTCAACTTTATTTAGTGCTATTTTTCAGAAGATTTTTAATTCTTTACACGATTTATTAAATATTTTTGAGTCTGGTTTGCTTATTTGTCTCTGTATGAGGATCAAACAGAAAGAAATATTTATAAAAATAACTTGACACTTTATTCAAAAATAATTCGTCATGCATTAATGCATGAACTAAGAAATGAATGAGTAATGATAAAACAACCATTCGTTCGTCAAATAATTCCTACATAGATTGAAAACACAAATAAATGAATATGCATACATACATACATGTGTATATGTCTTTACATGTATGTGTTGTTTGTTTCAAAATATGGCGCATTGTTATTTTTCAACGTCATATTAACTTTTTTTTTTTTTTTTTTGTTTAAAAACGAAAAAATACAAAAGCACAAAACTTAAAAAACAAAGTAAATAAGTTTTAAAGAATTAAATTATTAACCTAGGAGCAACTCGCAAGTACTCTATTTAAAATTATATAGTGCTTAACAAGTTTTGTATTTTCGTAATCGTATTGAAATCACCGGACGCATGGGTACAATCAATGACCTCGAAATCATTTAAATATCCTCCAAATTATTTAACTAACCACCATGAAAAACTATCTATTGGCATACGAAATTGTACGAAAATGTTTCCAAGACAAACTTCTGCCAAGTTTCTCAGAGCGGTGGCAGGTTATGCTGGTTTTTTTTTCATTTTTCACACATCACAACGTGCGGATGGCGTATTACAATGTGTTACCACATAGACACTACTGTACGTACAATCACAGGTCAATAAAACAACCTCTTAATCGCCCATAGATTCGCGTTATTTTCGTATAAAAATTGAATAAAATTATCTTACGACAATCTACGGCTTACTATCACATATGGCCTTTGCGGGTTCTGCCATCGACAAAGTAAATTATTCCTATAAATAAGATGCCCCCGCTTTACAAAGTTCTTGTGCTAGTCTTCGCATTAGCACCACCAAATGTACGACCAAAGCCGTTGCAGTGAGCCCAAAACTATTAAACGATTTTCGATATATTTACATAATTGGCATAGAAAAAATTTAAGACAAAATACAAGCAGTTGCATAAGAATAGGTAGCAATTTTGCACATAAATTCGGGCTTTTAAAAGTTGCGTCTCCGATCCACGACCTATTGGAATAGAAAACTGCATGAAACTTAGAAAAAATAAGACCCACGTACTAAATTTATGTTTTTTTCACTTACTTTTAGTACGAGTCGTACTTTAAAATTTGAGTACGAATAACACTAAAAAAGTACTTAAAACATTCCTTACTGGGATTACTTTTGAAACCCAATCCTGAAGTTTTTTATTTAATGTAAAAAACCTTGAACCGAGTAAAATTTCATGCCACTCTGAGAGTATAATTAAAAGTAAATGTATTGTTCTCAGAGGAATTCTTAGTCATATATCTCAGCATTGCGTATGTATGTAAAAGTTTGTTGTATGAACAACAACTACACTACAAACGTAGGTTAAAAACGATTTCCTTTTTTTTTGTGTAGAAATAACAACAACACTACAAGAAGAAACGATACATTTTTTTATTTTCAGGTTTATAGAAAGAAGGAAAAATTCCCGAATTTAATTTGTTAAAATTATTTACTTAAATACATCAAATTTTTAAAGTAAATAGACTCCGCTGGTGTCTTAAAATTGAGAGTTATTCTGTAAACAAAAATGGGAACTACAACACAAAAGTGTGAAACATTTGTAACAGGAAAAAAAACAATGATATTTCTTTCTCTCCCTGGTTCCTAGTGTAAGTTCTTAGAAATATTCGTAATTAAACGTATATGATGTCTGAAGGTTTGTTTCACTGCTAATACGCATTGGCTTTAGCTTACAAAGCGAATAGTATGAAAAACAATGTGTGTGAAGATAAATATGCCGAGTTAAATATGTTTCGACGTAACGGCTTACGTCACAACATATTTAACTCCGGGTGAAATGACGTAACGAAATAATTAAATATGACATATTTAACTATTACATATTTAAATATGCCATATTTAACTATCGCATATTTAAATATGTCTTGTATCAGATATTTTTAAGATTTGATTGTCTTAATACAAAATACTTTAAAAAAAGCAGAAAAAATATCCAATTAACTTATTAATTATTTCCTAGTAATTTCTATGGACAAACTAAAAAAATCAAACAAAAATAAATTGGAGTTGTCACATCCTTCTGTGTCACACATCCGGACCATATGGAAAATGAGGACTAGGGACCACACTATCCTTCTATGGTACCCATATGTCTGAATTGTATTTGTGATTTTTTTAAAAAATGTTCAAAAATTGAACTTTGAAATTTTTTTGGTGTTCACTATGGGATTTTGGCCATATTTGGACAGATCCTTCGTTGTCACTCATCCCGACCATTTGGAAAATAAGGACTAGGGACCACACTATCCTTCTATGGTACCCATCTGTCTGAATTGTATTTGTGATTTTTTTAAAAAATTTTCAAAAATTGAACTGTGTGGTCCCTAGTCCTCATTTTCCATATGGTCGGGATGAGTGACAACGAAGGATCTGTCCAAATATGGCCAAAATCCCATAGTGAACACCAAAAAAATTTCAAAGTTCAATTTTTGAAAATTTTTTAAAAAAATCACAAATACAATTCAGACATATGGGTACCATAGAAGGATAGTGTGGTCCCTAGTCCTTATTTTCCAAATGGTCGGGATGAGTGACAACGAAGGATCTGTCCAAATATGGCCAAAATCCCATAGTGAACACCAAAAAAATTTCAAAGTTCAATTTTTGAAAATTTTTTAAAAAAATCACAAATACAATTCAGACATATGGGTACCATAGAAGGATAGTGTGGTCCCTAGTCCTCATTTTCCATATGGTCGGGATGAGTGACAACGAAGGATCTGTCCAAATATGGCCAAAATCCCATAGTGAACACCAAAAAAATTTCAAAGTTCAATTTTTGAACATTTTTTAAAAAAATCACAAATACAATTCAGACAGATGGGTACCATAGAAGGATAGTGTGGTCCCTAGTCTACATTTTCCATATGGTCCGGATGAGTGACAACGAAGGATCTGTCCAAATATGGCCAAAATCCCATAGTGAACACCAAAAAAATTTCAAAGTTCAATTATGAAAATTTTTTAAAAAAATCACAAATACAATTCAGACATATGGGTACCATAGAAGGATAGTGTGGTCCCTAGTCCTCATTTTCCATATGGTCGGGATGAGTGACAACGAAGGATCTGTCCAAATATGGTCAAAATCCCATAGTGAACACCAAAAAAATTTCAAAGTTCAATTTTTGAAAATTTTTTAAAAAAATCACAAATACAATTCAGACATATGGGTACCATAGAAGGATAGTGTGGTCCCTAGTCCTCATTTTCCATATGGTCGGGATGAGTGACAACGAAGGATCTGTCCAAATATGGCCAAAATCCCATAGTGAACACCAAAAAAATTTCAAAGTTCAATTTTTGAACATTTTTTAAAAAAATCACAAATACAATTCAGACAGATGGGTACCATAGAAGGATAGTGTGGTCCCTAGTCCTCATTTTCCATATGGTCCAGATGAGTGACAACGAAGGATCTGTCCAAATATGGCCAAAATCCCATAGTGAACACCAAAAAAATTTCAAAGTTCAATTTTTGAAAATTTTTTAAAAAAATCACAAATACAATTCAGACATATGGGTACCATAGAAGGATAGTGTGGTCCCTAGTCCTCATTTTCCATATGGTCCGGATGTGTGACACAGAAGGATGTGACAACTCCAATTTATTTTTGTTTGATTTTTTTAGATTGTCCATAGAAATTACTAGGAAATAATTAATAAGTTAATTGGATACTTTTTCTGCTTTTTTTAAAGTATTTTTTATTAAGACAATCAAATCTTAAAAATATCTGATACAAGACATATTTAAATATGCGATAGTTAAATATGGCATATTTAAATATGTAATAGTTAAATATGTCATATTTAATTATTTCGTTACGTCATTTCACCCAGAGTTAAATATGTTGTGACGTAAGCCGTTACGTCGAAACATATTTAACTCGGCATATTTATCTTCACACACATTGAAAAACATATAATTTCAAGTACGAATTCGGGATTAAATAACTTTTAAAATTTTTGAATCAAGCGCAGTTTAAGACAAATTTTGTCTCATTTTTACTTAAGCCAATCTCGTTATCGGATTATTTTAAGCACGGAGCACTTGAATAATCCGTACTTCAATCAAGCATTCTGTTCTAGATTTAAGAAAATCCGTACTGTTCACAACGCTTTGGCTTGATTTAAGTTCAGATGGATTAATATTTCATTCGAGTGCATTCTGAAAGAGAAGAGAAACCATGAATCAGTCCGTTACATGTCTCGTCTCACGATGCTACTGTTATCTACAGCCATGAAGATTTTTATAAACCCAACGATACAATTGTTAGTGATTACCATAAAAATTCGTTCAGCACCAAAAAGAAACAAAAACGTAGGCTAACATAATATAGTTTAGATAACAATAAAATTTTTAAAATTTTCTTTAAAAACAGTTTAGTTATCTGAGATAACAAAAACCCTTAATTTATCGCTCAGTTTTTTGGTTATCTCGATAAGACTTTCCGTCTGATTTTCAAGAATTTTTTTTCGGTTAAGAAAACTTAAAGCTTTTTAAAGAAAGGTGCCATTGTGTTACTACCCAAATAATTCAAACATGCAACCAAAACCCAATATAGAGTACATACAGGTAGTGACTGTAGTAGCACATCAATTAATCAACATTTTGAAACGCTGTCTTTCTTAAAAGTTGCAAAAATATATTGTATTTTATTTTAAACATATTGCAATTTGTTTGTAGCTGAGGAGCTCCATAACTAAACGTGATAATTTGGCTTTTTGATTTTTTTTTTTGCTTGAACTTAGTTTAACATACTTAAATCTATGTAAACTTTATTAAAACATATCAACGATCAATAATCTTTTTCTAAAATCCAACACCAGAAATAAAGATTAAGATCAGAATAAAATATGTCCAAGTAAAATATCCTTTAACCATAGCAGTTATAAATAAATTTTAAATTGAGAAGACAAACAAATCAAAAAGAATCAATGGTCCTACTGACACTAACGGCCATTATTACAACTTACAAATAGTTTTTTTAGGATGCTTTCTGACAGATAAATGGGTTTTGGTTATTAAAAGTTTACATTTACCTAAAAAGTTTCTAATAAGCTAACAGCAGGTTGATTACCATTGTAAATTTTCAAGAGAACTGTAAGAATTTGAAGCTGCCATATTTTCTGCTGAAGATATGGTAACTTCAATGGCAGTTTTATGTCATATTAAATCAATCAAACTTTTTCAAAAAACACAATTTAACACAAAAAAAAACCAAAAATGTACTATTAAAATCAAAATAAAGAACAAAAAAATGGACTTATGCTTTCAATTTAAGAAAAAAAAGAAAAGTAAATCGTTGCCACTACGTTTTTTAAACAATCAAAAGTACTCGGTATCTACTGCAATGTTGCCACAGTATATAAATTATATTTTAATGGTCACTCTTTCGTTCTTGATAGCTATAGTTTACGTTACCTATCAGGAACTTTATAAGTAGGTTGTAATAATGGTCCTAAACAGTATTTTTATCAGTTTCCGAATATAAACAGAACATTTTTTAGCGTTCGGCTCACACACCCAACAACGATATCTATTTTTTTAGTGTTTGTGTAGACGAACAGAACCCTAAATACCGTTCGTAACTATTTTCAAGAAAAAGCCGAACATTGCATAGTGTTCTGCTCTTCGTTAAGAAACAGAACAATTGTAGACAAACGTTATAAGGGGTGATTTTTTAAGAGCTATAGGTAAGTTAAAAAAAAAACACATAAAATTCAGAAAAATGCATGAAATCTTTATTTGAATCGATAGTACGGTCCATATAATTTAAATTTATCTCATGAATAAATGCTTCAATGTTGTCTTCCAATGCTTCAATTGAAGCGGGCATGTGTGTATAGACATGAGCTTTAACATAGCCCCACAAATAGTCTAAAGGCGTAAAATCGCACGATCTAGGCGGCCAATTGACCGGTCCCGAATGTGAAATAAAATGTTCACCGAACTCGCCTCTCCATAAGTCCATTGTTAAGCGTGCTGTGTGGCATGTGGCACCGTCTTGTTGAAACCACATTTCATGCATTTTGGGCAAAAAAAAAGTTGGATATCATCTCACGGTAGCGCTCACCATTCACAGTTACGTTACGATTCGCATCATCTTTGAAGAAGTACGGTCCAATGATGCCACCAGCCCATAAACCGCACCAAACTGTGACTTTTTCTGGATGCATTGGTAGCTCTTGCAATGCTTCTGGCTGATCTTCACTCCAAAATCTACAATTCTGCTGATTAACGTACCCATTGAGCCAAAAATGAGCTTCGTCGCTGAACACAATTTTTCGATAAAAAAGTGGATCGCATTTTGATAATAAAATTCAATAATTTTTAAATTATAGACCAAACTGAAGAAAACACGAAACGTGCGTCAGCTGTTTAAACCAGTGTTGCCAAAAAGATAATAGCTAAAAAATCACCCGATATATAAATGTTCTATTGTGTTTATTTTCTTCCCTTGATAAAAAAATTAATAAATAAAAAAATTTTAGCAACGACCGCAGCACGAACAGGTTGTGTGTGTATTGTGTATATGTTTTGTTTGTGTAAAATTATTGTGCTGGCTTCTTGTTTTTTTTTCGTATGTGTATTTTGTTTTTGTTTTTTTTCACCAGCCAAATGGTAAAACCGAAACGAACAACAATTAGGCTGCTGAACCGAATACAATAAAGCTTGTGGATTTAAAAAAAAAAACGGAACGGAATTAATTGTTTTCATCTTAGAACAGATAAGATAAAACCAGTATTATTTTTGTGTTTGAAAGATGACAAACAGGGAAACGTTATTATTTTTAATGATTTACTACACAAACACTCTCAGCGTTTGTGTTTTCCACAAATCTACCGAGCCGAATACTAAGAAGCGATATTTTGTGTTTAATTTCGATCACTGATTTTAATATAACTTAAAAACATTTATGCCCAAATTTCTGTGGTTTTCACGAATAATCGCGTAAGTCGGTTTTTACCGAAATTAAGATAATGATGTCAAAGTGCTACATTTTGCATTAGGTTTTTATAAGTATTAAGCTTTTTAGAATATAATGTAGTATTATTAATTTTTTTCTGCTAAAAACAACTTAAGTTAACTGTTTAATAAAATATTTTGCTATTATAACGATTTATGTCGACATACATCGCCAAAAATTGTAAAATTGCTGAATATGTTTCCAAATAAAAAGCATATGTGATGTTATGTTGTTATTCGTGCAAAAAATATGAAAGTATTTTTTGAAAATTTTTCTATTAATAACAACTTATATGTACATGTGCGTTTATTGTTGACTTCTTTAGTTGCAACAACAGCAGATGAGCGGTTGTTTGTAATTTTAAGTCCATACGTTGTGCTATAAGTATCAAAAACTCTGAATATGTCGCCAACTTGTGTGCTAAAAATAACAACGTAAGTCGTCATGTGTGATTAAAATGATAACATTTATTTTCACAAAAAATAACTTATGTGGAGATATGAAGTTATATTGCACACACTTAATGAGTCAATCAAACATATGCATTTTTAATCCTTTTACAGATTGTGATCCTGTGAGGATTTTTTCATGAAAACTATGTATAATACGTAGAAAGTCACTGTTAAGAGGATAGTAAAGGAAAAAGTTTAAAAAAGCATCTACAGAAGCCACAATTGAAAAAAATAATTGTTTTTGCTCTCCTGAAAAGTTTGGTTATAACTCACGCGATTATTCGTGAAAACCACAGATTTATCTCTGCACTAAATAGATGAGGGATTAATTGGAAACAATGCTCCATTGTGGACTACCATTAACAAAATGCTGAAGTATACTGCAAGGGAATTAGGGATGCAACATCGTTCTTAAAAGTATCGATATTTCCACCATGAATATCAATGTTAAAAAAATAATAGAAACGATACATTGATGTTTTAACTTTTTCATTTTCAAATGATTTAATATGTATGCACACTAGGGCTATAACTTTTTCACACTTTTTGCGAATATTAAAAACGGCATAGTATAGTTGTGTAGAACATTAAAAGTTATTAATAAAAAAATATAATAATTTTTTAGGATTGTTAAAAAGTTCACGCAGTTTGAAAACAACCATTTTTATCTCAAGGAAATTTTAAAAAATATACACCTGATATTTGTATAAAATCCTATACGTATCACTTAAATGCTATTTTGGAATTTATCCACTGCTTTAGATTTAAAAATTTTCCTACGGCTTACAATTCCTCGCGGTTCAAAATTTATTGGATGGTTTTAGAAATTTGCTTCAAAGCGTGTGGTTTTTTTCGCAAAACGACGGGAGACATGTGCCAAAAATTTGGTTATCGCCCTAATGCACAAAGCAAACATTGTTTGCCGATTTCGATCCAAGATCAGTTAGGAAATCTGCCGAAAACCATATGAATGGCTGAGAATTATGCGCAACTCTTTGTCTGGAAAATTCTGAAATCTTTGCCGCAATATCTGAGAATTCTGTACAAACTCAGACAAATTTCCTAGGAAAATTCTCCATAAATTATTAACTTTTTCGGATACTTTTTTAGAAATTTATCATAAATACCGTATAAATCTCGTACGTATTGAATGAATGATGTCGATGTTTTTTAGTTTTGACGCCGATATAACACTGAAAGAAAAATGCTTCATATATTTAATGAATCGTTTTCATAAAAAAATTTTCATTGGTTAAATGAAAATTTTCATTTTCAAAATGGAATTTCATGGCTATAATGAAGTATTTTCGTTAAAATCGCTTCACTCGATTTCGTAATTACGTTAAAAAATTTCATTGGATATATGAAAACTTAAATTTGTCCAAGTTAAACAAAAAATTTTAATTTAAATATCATAAATTAATATAAAATTATAGTTTCCTTAAAAAAATGTTTAATTGTTAATTAAAAAATATAAGATTTAATTATTTCATACATCTAATGTAATATGCCATTAAATTTTTGAAATCAAAATTTTTTTTATAAAGCAACATGTTTCAATAATTGAAAAAAATAATTTTTAACATTCAAATAACTCTTTCGTCTCAATAATTAAAAGTATAAAAATATTTCGAAAAAGCATGCTTTCATAAATATAAATTTTCATTATGACAATGAAAAATGTCATTATAGTAATGAAACAAAAACGTTCAATCCATGAATATGTATGTTTTTAGTGTTCTTTAATAGTTATGAACATACAGTATGTAATACACATAGTATATAATAAGTTATGAACAAACAAATGTTCTCCTTTAAAAAAAAAAAAACACACCCTTATTTTTAATTGTTGTTAACCAAATGATGTATACGAAAAAGCTTGTTCTCTCTTTATGTGGTCTTTTTTTATTTTGCGTTAGCAAAAAAACTTAACGTTGTTATTGTTGTTATGTTATGACAATTTAATCTTATATTTCCGCTCTTAATTGAGTAATGGCAAAAAACATAGTTTTTTTATTTAAAAACTACACTGCCCCGGTAGGCTAGATGGTAGTGAGCTAAACTGTCAGCGCCGAGGTTGCGGGATCGATTCTCGCTATAGACTCTGGTTACTGCAGACAAGCGCAAAGCTTTGCGGGATTAGTTTAGGGAATTATTAAACAAACAAAAAAAAAATTAAAAAAAAAAATTATATAAAAAAAAATTATTTACTTTTTTGAAAGTATTCATCCAATGAATAATATTCATAGAGCTACTGTAAAGTTTCATTAAATACATTTTAATGAAACAGGTTTCATTGATCCAACGAACCGCTGCATAGATTCCTTTTTAATGCAATTTTTCATGAGATTAATGTCAAAATTCATTGGTATTGTGAAGAAAATTATTTCAGTGAACGTCCATAAAAACACCGATGTTTATAAACGATACATCAGTGGTTTCTAAGAATCCTTAAAGGTGAAAGCAAATAATTGTTTTTTCTACCAAAAAAAATGGAAATTAAATAGGGGTTATATGGAGGTAAGCTACGTATTTACTGTATTTACTGGGACTGCCAAACGTCGGGCATATTGTTAAAGCTACATCTGTCACATTTGCTGTCTTTATTCAAGTTGTTTTGCCAAAACCATCATTAACGGATATATCGTTTAACAACACGTGCAAATGATAAAATTGTTTCTTCCAAATGGGTGATCTGTTTAAGGAAAAAACACTTAAATGATAAGTTCCAAACAAATATTTAACAAGTATGACCATAGCTTTAAAGATATAATGAAAAAAATGTTCATGCAATAAATATAAATTAGGGTATTCAATTAATCGATGTTTTGTATTAATCGATTAATCGCGAGAATAATTATTCGAGGTAAAAACTTAGTCGAATAATAATCGAACAATTTAATATAATTTGGTTAATCGAATAATTTTGTATAGTTTAAAAGTTTCAAAATACGACCAAAAATTATATTTTTTAACATAAAAGTTTTACTAAAAAAGTAACACCAATTTAAAAAAGGAACTTTATGTAATAAAAGATAAAAACTTTTTAATTAAAAAATAGCATACAAATTTAAGCTAACCTTCTAAAATAATCTTTCAAAACGAGAATGCAGTTAAAAAATGTTTATGTATCAAAAGATTTCATTCTTTTGTTTTGATGAAACTTGATTTAGAAAACATTCTATCACTTATTGTTGACGTTGGAGAGATTTAAAGTAAAACTTTATAAAGGATATCGTCGGCTTAATATGCAAACCTGCTAACTCCCTTTTAGTAAATTTTACAGGAGAGACAAAAAACTTTTTATATTTCATATTTGCAGCTTGAGAGGAAAACCAAAAATCTAGTTGGTTTTACACACTACAAGACTTAAATTGAAGAAAAACTACATGCTGGTCAATGAGGCTTCTTTTTCTATGACACGGCATCAAAATCTCAATTAACTTAAAAGTGGATTTAGGAGCTTTGCATATTAATATCCAAGTTCTCTGTTCTTTTTCTTGTCTTTTCTAAAAATTGGTAGTCTTTTATTATACCACTTAAATCTCTTTTTGATTATTTTAACAATTTTAATACTCTTAATAGTCTTGTTAAAGTCTGGTAGAAGGTTGTTTTCATTCGTCTCTAAAAATTCTCTTCTTCATCTGAATCATTGTGGTAAAGGTCTGTAATAAACATTCTTAAAAATAAATTATTCCCAAACTCTTAAAAAATTGTTGTCGAAGGAAATGTTCCTGAGTTTAGAAACAATTAAAGGGTTTTTAAAATGTACCGGCTTGTTTGTTTTGCATAAAAGAAAAAAGTTAATACTGTAAAAAACAAATTTTCGATTAATCGATTAATCGACATAAATTATTCGAACTATTCGTTAATCGAAAATAAGCCATTTTAAATTATTCGAGCAGTTAATCGCCAAAAATTAATCGATTAATCGAACAACGAATAATCGTTTGAATACCCTAATATATACTTTCAAATGTTTAATTGACTTTCATCCTTTTGCAAAACTGCCTTTAAAATAAATATATTTGAAAAAGTGTTTCGTTGGACTCGCAGACCAAAGCGCGGGTATTGGAAAGTCATTTTAATATCCAAATATTAAAGAAATTAATGGCTAAGGAATGGAGTTTTCGATAGCAGTATAGTAAGAGACTTCATTGATATGATAAAATTAATAGTTTGCCATTAATTTATTTTAAGATTTCCATTTATCGTTATATCACTTCGCTATGGAAGTCCTCATTTATGCTTAATTCTTTTAAAACCCATAAATCAAGAGTTACAAGTACAAAATCGTTTTTTTTTTAAATTTATTTAATAAAAATTCAATTTGTTAATGCTGGTCTCTGATTCCTAGTCAGCAGCAACATTTTTTTTTTTTTTACAAAAAAATTTAGTTTAAAATCATGACACTGTTACGTTCAACAAAAATTTAAACACAAAAGGCTTCAAAAAGTGAATTTTGTTTTATTTTTTTTTTTTTTTTTTGGAATTTTATTTTATACAACCTACATTTATGGTAATTTAAAAAAAAAAAAAACAAAAAAAACTTTAGAATGTTTTTATTACTAAATAAACATTAAATTCTTTAAAATATTTGGCTACAGTTATGCACTTGTGTTCAAATTAAGAAAAGATTTTTAAATGCGATTATGAAATTTTATTGAAAAATTAGGATGTACAACTTTTCACAGGTGATTGTTTCCAAGCACATTTGCAACCAAACAGTGATAACTCAAAAGCTGTAGAATAAACTTTTTGCTAAGAAAAAAGTTACAAGTTACTTTAAAATTTTTTTTGTGTACTAGTTATAACAGTCTTGTTGCAAACGATGCTTTATTTAGCATTAGATTTAAATCACTGTTTTAACTTAACTTCAAACTTTAATCTACATTTTTTTCCAAACTAAACAAATTCTAAACTTTTTAATAATTAGTGTTTATTTCATAACATGATTTATTTTTTCTTCTTACCCGACCATTGAAATTAAAATTCCGCATTGCAAGACAATCAAAATTAAGAAAATATTTATAATTAAAAACAACGCCAAAATAATTAAACAAATTTGTAGAAGGTTTTTATGCAAATGAAATTTAAGCAAGAGCTGCTTTATGGTTTGAATTGCTAAAAAATTATTGGTTAACACCGCAAATGTGCTATGAGCCTAAAAGTGCTGCCAGCACAATTTACACACGTCTACTTACTGTAACATTATGAAATTTAATGAATAATTTATTCGTTTATTAGATTGATAAGAGAATAGGCACTTGACTGCCAAAAAGGGTTAAAAAAAATGGCAAATAGACTCTACCCAAGTAACTAAGAGACAGCTGAACTGTCAGTTGGTAATTGAAAAAAACTTTTTTTCAAACAATCGGAAACATTTATTAACCCTAAAAGACTGCTTGAGCCAGAAAAGTGTTAACAAACGCAAGTGACAAAAAACATGAGTTTATTTATCCCAATAAAAAATTTTATCATAAGCGCTCAATTATGCGCTACGCAATAAGACATACAGAAATGCAGTAAAGTAAGTGAAAGAACTCTCAACAACTTTTATAAAAAAAACAATAACATTTCAAGTGCCACGGCATTCCCTTACTACGAAGCAGGTTTGTAAGGGAGAATACTAAAAAATAACTGTATCAAAACATTCAGTGTGTAAAGCTAATCGTTACGTTTTTATATGCGCTGAATAATGCTCTTTATGTGTCAAAAATGTATTGCTTTAAAGGGGGAACTCGCCATATAAAATTCATGCCTTCCGTAAGCCCAATGGTAAGCGAACCTTTTATGTTTCTCCCTTTTAAACCTGCTTCGTTGGAAGCTCCATTTTTTATTGGGATCATATTCAATTTTGGTTTTTTTTACTAAATGACTTTATTGGCAACACTTACATCATCTCCTAAAATGTCATGGTGACATAAGGTACCGTTTTGATTTTATAGCAAGAACAATTTTATCGTAAGCGATAAATTTCACAGAAACTTTTTATGAAATAATATAAAAAACTCTCTCTTGTTCTGGGCTCGATATGGTTATGGTGGCCATGTAGAGCACTGTTTTTGGCACAAGGTGGTTGTGGTAACAATAATAAGTTCGTAGTAACCATAGAATGTATGCATATTTGCCATTGAAAATGGTTCACATAATAATTCGTTACCATAACCAATAAAAAATGGAGCTTCCAACGCAGCAGGTTTGTAAGGGAGAAACATAAAAGTTTCGCTTACCATTGCGCTTACGCAAGACATGAATTTTTTATGGCGAGTTCCCACTTTAAAACAATACATTTTTGACACATAAGGCGCATTATTCAGCGCATATAAAAATTGTTGGATGTAATGATCAGCTTAACACACTGAATGTCACACAGGGAATGTCGTGCACTTGAAATGTTATTTATTTTTATAAAAGTTGTTGAGTTTTCTTTTACTTAATTGCATTTCTGTATATCTTATTGCGTAGCGCATAATTGGGGGCTTATTTTTTAAATGTACCATTAGTGCTTCGCAAAATGATAAAATTTTTTATTGGGATATCGCTATCGTAATTTTCGCAGTTAGGGCTCGATATTATCGTTGCCCGCAGTCTTTTTATGGTAATCATAATATTTATATCGCACACTAAAGCCCTTATGACACTACATTTTTTATTCATTAATTGATATAGAATTGATAGAAAGAAACAGTAAATGTAAGAAAGAGCAAACTATATGTATGTTATGTTTTTGTTTCAGGGATGGCGTTGAGAATTTTTAATATTGTACCAACAACCTTTAAAAATTATAGTTTTTTACCCTAATTGTACTAAAAGATTTTTTTTAGTTGAAATTAATTTTAATTATGTTCATAAAAACACCACAAAAAGGTATTATAAATCTTAGTTAAAAAAGTATCAACAAAAAAGAACAATTAAAACAACTTAGCCATCCCTGTTTTGTTTATTTTATTAAATGCTGCCAACTTTTTGTTTATGAGAAACCTAAAAACAAAAAGCGGTAAATCGCTGAATTTGCCCATAAACCGCAGATTCAGCAACACTTTTAATATTTCAAGCTTGAAATGTCAATTTTAAGTTAAACAATTTTACATTTTTTTTGACATAACTTCATTTTTTATCGATAACTTTAGTAAAATTTTTGACAGTTTGCCATTTATCTTAATACTGCTTAGCTCTTTGCACTTGGTAAATTTTTGTATTACATTATATTTGTACTGTTCACCAAAACTTGAACAATGCATTAAAAATGTAGTGTCATAAGGGCTTAAACAGGCATAAACAGGCACAACTCAAAATTTATCACAGTTTTTTTTTATAAGCCAGATCAAATCTCAAATTTACAGCGACCACGAGATTTTCGTTTGCGTCACTGTCTTCTTTATCTTTTCTTTTTTTACATTTACGCAACTCAATTTGACTAAAAAAATTGCAATATGTTTTTGAAACCAGTTTTCTGGCTCTGCTTAACATTTTTGAATTTTGAGTTGTGCCAATTTATTATTTAGTTTGCGATATATAAAATTTTAACGTAAGTTACTGATTCATTATCGCACAGTCTAAACGCCCGAAGCTTAAAAGTTGAAATTTGGACTGGAGCTTGGTCTTTCGCCAAAGCGATCAGCTTAGACGGGATTTTCGGAAATTTGAATGTTTAGGGGTAAAAGCCGGTAAGTTCGCTATCCTCATATCTTCCAATCTTAAAGAGACACAAACAAAATTTAATACTAACAGCCATACCTAAACAAAAGCGGCACAAGTTTTATATTTGTCATGCTCATACAATTTGTATTAAGCATACCTAAATAGCGCGGCGTCAATGCTTTGCAATTGGAAAATCTGATGTTTACAGCGCGTTTAATAGTGAAGTTGGCCGCTATTAATAATTAAAAATAGCAATGTAGCTGTTGTTTGGTCAATATATCTCTTTTATGTGCAATTTTTTATTTATATTATGTGGGTTTTATTAAATAAAAAAGTTAACACTACTATTCGTGACACAACGTTGACGCTCTTGCTTAAGTATGGCATATCAGCGTAAAAGCAAAGCGGAAAAAAACGTAACGCCTTCCTCTATTGCTTAGGAACGGCTGTTATCGTTGTTCATTTTAAAAATAAGCATACATGTGTCTGGTACGTTTTGGAAATTGGGCCCTTTTGGGCATTAAACGGGTAAAACATGTACTTTTGATTTTCTTTTTTTTTTTGTCTTTCTTTTGATTGATCTTTTAAATCAATGAACATAGAAATGGATATGATATAATCACATTTGTAACTTATCTTAATAAATACGGATATAAATTTGGTACTTTTTTGAAATTCAAACGCTTAAGGGCTGACAATTGTACCCATATTGGTTCTTATTTTACAAAACAATAATGAAATTTTAGATACTTCAATGGGGAGAAAAAAGTATCAAAAAGGCGAAATACGGTAAATAAAATTTATATCTTTTACTTTTTCATTCTACATTTGGTACTTTTTGAATTTTCTATAAAAATTGAACATAGAAACATAAAATTATAGGTGCAGGTTCATGAGTGAATGTGAGTCTATAAGATAAAAATTGTTGGTACCTTTATGTTAAAACCCAGAAACATACCCCCGTATTCATAAACAATAATTAAATTAAACAAGCGTTTATAAAGGAAAACTTGTTTTGTTAAACTTAATTTTATTGTTACGAAAGTAACTTTAGTTAAGAATTAGATTATTTATCAATTATCCTGTATTGATTAGTTATTTTGTATTTGTTAGTTATTTTATTAGTTGTTATTGTATTAGTTATGCACACTTCTAGTGTAAAAATCAATGTACAGATGTAATTTTAAAATTGCTGTGCATAATTGTACTTCAAGCACACTGTAAATACTAGAATCTTCGTTATTAAGTTATTTTAATTTATTGCAATACCTAAAAGTATTCCTTAAGCTACGGTCACACTTATTAAATATTTGAACAAATAAGCGTAACCCCTACTTTTGTTAATAGTTAGTGAGATTTAAAATGGTCTTAATATTATAAAATAAACTAATTATACTACTAGAGCAAAAAACAGTTGTTTGTAAGATGTGGTATTTTAATCAAAATAAATATTGATATTAAGCGAAATGATTTTTTAGTTTGGTTGTTGGTCCCGTTTTTTTCGTCAAATATTTGATAAGTCTGAACGTAGCTTTAGTGTATGATACACAATGTTTATAACTATAGTTGCATAAGTTTAATTAACAAAATAGACGTTAGGGTTCGAACGTTCTAGAGCCATCTAGACGCTAGAGCTCGAACGTTCTATGGTCATTTGCCCGTCTGGGCTAGAGTATAAATATAATCGCAAGATATGGCATACGATTATTCTAAGTATTCTAAGTTCAGACTTTGTCAAGTTGATACGCATCACGCGGAGAAAATTATAAATATTGAAGTGTGTTGACCACAACAGTGAGTTGTAAATAAAAGCTGTAAATTACCGTTGTTAAAGTGACTAAGTTCTTAATAAATAAGTGTTATACATTAAAGTGTTGTGTTTATTTAATTTTATTTGAATTGCAATTAACGAACTCGAAACCATATGGCTTTATTTCCCAATCAATTGAGAAATAAGGCCATATGGCTTTATTTCACTCCTTACATGGAAATAAAGCCATATTTCCATTTAAATGGGAAATAAGGCCATGTATGGCTTTATTTCACTCCTTACATGGAAATAAAGCCATACATGGCCTTATTTCCCATTTAAATTTTTTTCTTTTCATGTAATTGCAATTTATTTAAAAATTGTTTTGTTGGTTTTTCTCTGGGTGTTTATATAAAAAATATAAGGAAAACACTTTTGGACGCAAGGATTTTCTCCTCTATGGTATAACAAAGACCGGCTTCGCTAACTAAAGCTTCTCTGCATAGCCGGGCTTCGGCCGGGCGCAAGGATTTTCTCCTCTATGGTATAACATAGACCGGCTTCGCTAACTAAAGCTGCTTTAAATAGCCGGCCTTCGGCCGGGAGCAAGGATTTTCTCCTCTATGGTATTACAAAGACCGGCTTCGCTAACTAAAGCTTCTCTGCATAGCCTAGACTCTAACAAAGAATTCGTTGCATAAACAACTCCTTTTTTTAATTTATTTTGGAAGGGTTAAGCAAATTGGAAAAGCGTTGGACCAAGCGAATTGAGCTCGAGGGAGACTACGGTGAAAAATAAAATGTTTTTTAATTGAAAAACCTGTGTTTCATTTAACTTATTAACCCGTATTTTGCTTGCTACGTTAGAGTCCAACTGTCTTTTCCCCGTGTGGGCGACTCTTTCTACTCTTCTAGTATCCTAGGGATTCCACTTAATGGATGCTTGTGTTAGGTCATCTGCTGGTTTACGAATAATTCCTCTAACGTTTCAACATTTCGCTGCGTAGTGGCTATCCACAAGTCGTTGTAATTTGAAAGCACATTTGGCCAAAATATTTTTGAAATCTTCTTTAAGCGCCCTATCCATGCATTATACAATATTATTGTTTATATTATTTACCATTTTATTTCCATTATGCCCTTCATTATGCTGTAAGTGGCACAATGGTTTCAATTAAAATATGTCGCATCTTTTATTCAAGAAACATAACCTAAAAGCAAAACAACATTGTACAATGTTCCTTTCATTGTGCAATTAAAATCAAAAGCCTTTTAATTGTTGCCAATAGATTGTGCCATTATTCGAATATCGCATACGCATTAAGGTTGTTACACACTATCCCACAAAGTCTTACACAGAAAAAAATATCTCAAGAAAATTTTTAACAACACAGTTTGTTAAAAATAAAATTTTATGTCAACAAACTTTTTGTTTGATTCAAAGAAAAAATTTATCAAATTTAATTGCACTCAATAAAACATATTTAATAATGAAATAATTAAATATTTCTTTATATTCAATAAAAAAAATATTTTAATCAAAGTAAAGACAGTATTTTAACAACTCTTGTCCATTTTCAAATAGCTCATAATTCTCATTTGTTTTAAAGTTTTATTTGAATAATATATTTAGTTTTGCCAAAGTCTTTGGAAAAGGTTTCCTGATGATCTGGCCTAAGCAACCAGTGAAATGCGCATAGGAACTTACTTATCCCCACGTAATAAATTTTAGTGTTTTTATAAAAATATAAAAATTGAAAATTTATGACAGCATCATTAATAAATAAAAAAATAAAGATTCGACTAACATTTTGTTTGATTATTCAACATTTTCAACAATTTATTTTAACAAATCAATTAAAAATTTTGTTGAAAAAAATTATTTTGGGCAACAACTTTTTTTATTGACTCAATAAACTTGGTTGTTGACTAACAATTTAACAATAAACTTTTTTTATCAATACAAACTTTTTTTATCAATACCGCAAAAATCGTCATCGCAGAAAATTCAAAAATTTTTGTAATCAAATATGCGATTTTTGTATTCAAATATGAAAATTATTTTTTTCTGTGTACGTGTTTTTCAAAAATGCTTCCCTGATCTAATTATTCTTTGAACATTTTTAAAAAACAATAACAACTTATCATGACAGGGTTGCATTTTCGTAAATTACTAAAGACTTTGTGGGATAGTGTATAACGGCCTTTAGCGATATAATTGTACAATACACAAAATTTAACAATTATATTGAGAAGTGTATGGTCCGTTTTACCTATAATTTACACATGAAAGTAAATTTATTGAAAGTCGCAACACTCTCACACTTTTTTACTTACAAACATATAATTTTGGTACTTTCAGCCAATCGGCTGTTTCTTCGATTTTTCGTTGATAAAACGTATACTCTACTTGCAAGAAAGTACTTTCATGTGTAAACCCCAGGTTAGCCATCTATCTGTTGGCAAAAACTTGAAGTGCGATTATAGCGCAGCGCGGTGAATTGCATGCAATGTCTCGCATCCATACAATAGATTTGACTTGACGTTGGAGTTAAATAATATGATTTAAATTTGTCGGTTAATATGGAAAGCCTTTCAAACAGTCCGTTAAAGACTAAAGTGAACCATTGATGATATCTTAACTAGATTCTTTATTGTCATTGATGATACTGCAGAAGCTGCTTAAATCTTCAAGAACGGTACCGTTCATCTGAAAGGACTGTCTGGTATCGGTGTGTACACGCATGGATTTAGTCTAGCCTAGGTTTTTTTTAATCCTGCATTCACTATCGCTGTTTCTAGAAGTTGAGTATTTTCATTATCTTTAAACTCCAATAACACACACAGAAAAAAATAATTTTCATATTTGAATACGAAAATCGCATATTTGATTACAAAAATTTTTGAATTTTCTGCGATGACGATTTTTGCGGTATTGATAAAAAAGTTTGTATGTATAATTGTTAAATTTTTAGTCAACAACCAAGTTTATTGAGTCAATAAAAAAAGTTGTTGCCCAAAATAATTTTTTTCAACAAAATGTTTACTTGATTTGTTAAAATAAATTGTTGAAAATGTTGAATAAATCAAACAAACTGTTAATCGAATCTTTATTTTTTTTATTTATTAATGATGATGTTATAAATTTTTAATTTTTATATTTTTATAAAAACACTAAAATTTATTACGCGGGGATAAGTAAGTTCCCATGCGCATTTCACTGATTGCTTAGGCCAGATCATCAGGAAAGACTTTGGCAAAACTAAATATATTATTCAAATAAAACTGTAAAACAAATGAGAATTATGAGCAATTTAAAAATGGACAAGAGTTGTTAAAATACTGTCTTTACTTTGATCCAAATATTGTTTTTATTGAATATGAAGAAATGGTTAATTATTTCATTATTAAATATGTTTTGTTGAGTGCTATTTTGCAAAGTGTAAATTTGATAAATCTTTTCTTTGAATCAAACAAAAAGTTTGTTGACCTAAAATTTTATTTTTAACAAACTGTGTTGTTAAAAATTTTCTTGAAATATTTTGTTCTGTGCACACACATAACAAAGCACTGTGTTAGTTACTGAAAATATTTTCAATATCTTAATTAGTTTTAATTTTTTTTTTCACTAAATTTTAAAAACAAGATTTAATTTAAAGATAATAATTTATAGTTTTACTCAAAATTAATTACTTAAAATAAAACAAAAACATTTAACAAAAAACCATAACTAACTAATTGTTTTGTTTTATAACTTTAAAAAGAAATAAAAAACAACAACTAATTTATCAATTAAGTAAATTTATTTAAAATTTAAAAAAAATCTAACGGCTTTTAATTATCCAATTATTGGATTAACAAGACCAAAAAAGACAATGAAGACTAAAGAGAAAAACCAACAAAATTTCCTTTGGTTTGTTTTTTAGTTCGTTGGCTTAGAAGTTTAGGCCAAGGTTGAAAAATGGCGATGTCAAAACAACGGTTAAGATGCTTTAAGATAGAATTCAATAGAATAGCAAACTTTTTTTTAACAGACAAAACCTTAAGCTGACAGTCCAAACATTGCAAAACAGTTCTGAATAAATTTAAATAAAATCTCAGAAAAAAAGTTCAAACTACAGCAGCAAAACGAATGACTGCCCATTGCCAGGGGGCATCCAACCACACGATTCAATACAATACCTACAAATCTTGGACATGGAGTAAATGACAAACATGGCCAAAAACCGCACAGCTGTTTTAGAAAATAAAAAAAACTGTTGTGTGGATCTTAACAACCATCAGCCGTTTACAAAATTGTGGCTGGAAATGATGATGACCTGGAGAATTTAAAAGCGGCAGGCAGAAATGGAAATTGCTTACAAGTACTTGTTTTTAAATATTTGTTTTTTTTTTTTTTTGCTGTAACATTTTATTCGTAAGCTTAAAGCTTTTTTTAACAAGAATTTCAAACTATTTAAATATCACACACAGATATTCAATGTTCGAAAAACAAAAAACAAACACAATCTCGAATACTTGTATGTTCAAATAGCAACATTGAATTAAACAAAATACCAAACGTTTGAATAACTGAACAACCAACAAATGTTTTTTGTTGTTTGCAGCTGTTTTGTATTAAACAGACATTAAATACATTTCAACTCAAATCAAAACATCTAATATATTCTGTTTTTTTTGCATTTTTTTCTATTATTTACTATTTGGGCGTCTTGTCACGTTGTCAGAGTTTCATTGAGAATTCAAACATACTTTTGTTTGATTTTGTTTGCCACAACTTTTTAAAGAAATATGTGCAAGATTAAGATTTATTTATAAACAAACATACATATTTACATACATGTTTTATAAGCGTGGGTTGCAACCAGTGTTGCCATTAGGACACGAAAGATACATTGTTCGTATCTTTTGATAACTTCAGGTACCATGTATAATCCTGACATTTTTCGTATCTTTTGAATCGTTACAGCTTAATTCTGTGGTTTTCACGAATAATCGCGTAAGTTATAAAACCAAACTATTCAGGAGAGCAAAAACAATTATTTTTTTTCAATTGCGGCTTCTGTAGATGCTATTTTAAACTTTTTTCTTAACTATCCTCTTAACAGTGACTTTCTACGTATTATACATAGTTTTCATGAAAAAATCCTCACAGGATCACAATCTGTAAAAGGATTAAAAATGCATATGTTTGATTGACTCATTAAGTGTGTGCAATATAACTTCATATCTCCACATAAGTTCTTTTTTGTGAAAATAAATGTTATCATTTTAATCACACATGACGACTTACGTTGTTATTTTTAGCACACAAGTTGGCGACATATTCAGAGTTTTTGTACTTATAGCACAACGTATGGACTTAAAATTACAAACAACCGCTCATCTGCTGTTGTTGCAACTAAAAAAGTCAACAATAAACGCACATACTTTCATATTTTTTGCACGAATAACAACATAACATCACATATGCTTTTTATTTGGAAACATATTCTGCAATTTTACAATTTTTGGCGAAGTATGTCGACATAAATCGTTATAATAGCAAAATATTTTATTAAACAGTTAACTTAAGTTGTTTTTAGCAGAAACAAATTAATAATACATTATATTAATTTTAAAGTTCACTTACTGTATTTTTAAAAATTACATACCTAATAGTTATGACTTAAATAAATATAAAAATGAATTTATATGATATCATTTTCTTTACAATAGTCATTACAATATGAAATAAAAATGGTATGTAAATAAATGTTAAACGTTAAAAATGGATTTTCCAATTTTTTTTCAAAATGTATCTTTTTGGGAAAAAGTGTATCTTTTTGGTAACCAAATTGCATCTCTAACTCCAAAATATAATTTTTTGAGTTATGCCGGTCTTGCAGCAAATGAGCGATATGTATCGACAAACTGTCTGTTAATTAATGTCAACATAAGTTTATTAGACCGATAAACTGTCCATTAACGATTTTGGGTTTATCAATATAACGACAAAAAACATTGTTTTCAGTTGGCAACACCTCTCAAAATACATGTAAAAGTTGGGAGTCAGCTGACTGAATTTATCTGTACGGCAAATAAAAGGAATATAAATAATTGGCAGATGAGTGCTTTTTAGCTTTGCAACAGAATAGAAGCAAATGAGACATTGAGAAAACCAAATTTCTTTAATGTGCAGTTTGAATTTATGAAAAAAGTTAATCGCGTAATGAGAGAACGGCCATAAATCTAGTAAGGCTTGAGGAAGAATATCAATTTGTTTTTACGATGACTTTAACGATCTTGATGATCCCGTTGTCTGAAGATCCCTAATGGCTAATTCGAGAGACATTTTAGTAGAATGAAACTCCCTTACATTTCAAAAGTGTTTATTTCTTGACTGTATTGCTTCATCTGAAAACATTCCAATTTATTATTTCAGCACCATGAATTAATATTTTGTGTAGGTTGGAAAGCAGTGATGTATCAAGGATATGATTTTTAACATAGCTGAGTTGTTCCACTATTAAGTTTTCTGACTACTTCTGCATCAACAGCATAACCACAAGCTATAATTCTAAAGCTACGGTCACACTTATTAAATATTTGATCAAATAAGCGTAACCCCTACTTTTGTAAATAGTTAGTGACATTTAAAATGGTCTTAATATTACAAAAAAAACTAATTATAATACTAGACATAGCAAAAAACAGTTTTTTGTAAGATGTGGTATTTTAATCAAAATAAATATTAATATTAAGCGAAATGATTTTTGAATTTGGTTGTTGGTCCCGTTTTTTTCGTCAAATATTTGATAAGTCTGACCTTAGCTTAAGAATGCTTTCAAATGCTTTGTAGAAGGTTTTTGTCAACTCCTGCTATTGATGCAGCAAGATTAGGATATGAAAGAAAAAGTCTGGCTGTATTCTCATCATTAGTTCTTCCAAGACCTGGTTTAGGTATATCAACAAGTAAATGCATCCGTATTTTCAATTCCTCAATTATATATTTAAAACCAATTTGTTTCGGAAGCAAATTACAACAAAATCATATAGAAGTACAAACAATTAGGAACATTTTAAAAAGATGGGTAGTTAAAAAAATTGATGTACAGAGATAATCTTCGCAAATGTAATGGTCATTTACATTCCTGATATTAATTTTGTCATTATTTTTGAGCCAAATGATATTTTGTCATAAATTATGTAACATAAATTACATAATGCAACGTAAATTTTCATTACTAAATATCAAGTATCATAAACACAATGAACTTATTTCGTTCATATCATGTAACTTATCATTAATAGAATGGTATATTTCCATTTATTTAAAAAACGTTGTTTCATTAATACAATGATATCTTTTTTTGTTTAACGTTCATACAATGAAAAAGTTCATAAATGCAACGTAATTTTACATTTTTTTACTATGGTTATTTATTTCAGCCATTTTTTCAATGCTCGTTTTTAGTTGTTGCAATTTTATTTCGTTTCTTTTTCATTAATTATTTAATGCACGGACTTTTACCTCAAATCACACATTAAAGTTTTACTTAGCTCGAATGTTACTTGTTTTGTATCATTAATGTTACAACGAAATGTAAGAAAATTCCAGTTTTTAAAGTTATATAGTATAAGTGAAAATGTCATTACTGCAATGAACAGTTTATGATTAGTAATGAACATTTACATTGTATTAATGAATAGGGGCAAATTAAGTGGTTTCGTTCTAGCAACGAATCGTTTCTCTTTCAGCGTATATATTTATTGTATTTTATTTTATTTCTTCATTTTTCATCACAAAAAAAATTTAGTTTTTCTTTATATAAAATATTACTTATTTTTTATGAAATGAATATTATGAACAAGTACTCTCTGCAGACAAGCTTTGAAGCTTTGCGGATCCTACTGTAATTTGAACTAACTAATAAAACTTTTAATAAAAGAAAAAAAACTGGAACTGCACTAAAACTGACCTTGAACTGAACCATATAGAAAATCGACTTTAATTTAACAATTCGTTCATACAATTAAATTTTTTATTTATTTTGCCCCACAAATTTAGCTAATTAAAAATTAATTGCATAAATAAAAAAAATACACAACATAAACAAAAACATTAAAATTTATGTTTTTGATTAAAAAATTTTATTAATAATTAATAAAAAAAATTAATGTACACCAATTAATTATTTAATTGAACAATTTATTTTTGTGTAGAACTGAACTAAAACTAACCTAGAACAGACCTTAATCTGAACTAGTGCTGAACTAGAAATGATCTAAACTGAACTAGAACTGATCTAAACTGAACAAGAAGTGATCTTAACTGAAATAAATCTTACTTAATTTAAACAAGTATGATTTTGTTCAAATATATTTAAATATGTTTAAGAGGTGGAAGCTATATTGTTGTTATTAATATAAAACGTGTTTGTTAAAGTTTCTCATCTAACGTCAATTAATAGACATGTCCATTTATGGGACCTTAAATTATTTAAATTTTAATTAACTACTGAGTCATTGTTCGAATAACATTGAACTGTGGGAACTCACACAAAATTTAAAAACAAATAATTCCTATTGTATGTATAACAAATAATTTATGGGTACAATAAAAATTGTAGTTGAATCAATTAATTTGGATAATTACACACATTGATTTCACAAGCACATTACAGGCCATTTTTAAACTTAAACAAATTAAATTTGGGTAATAAATCGATTAGCTTTAGGCCATTTTTATTGTAATGAGAATATTATTAATATCATTTGAAAGGCAAATAGCTAAAGACTACAAAAACAAAAAGATTTTGCAAATATTTTAACATTCGATATATTTAAGAAAACTAGTATTATTTATTAGCTTTATTATGTAAATATTAGGAAGTTGTATCAACTGAAATTTCATCCAATTTTTCATGTATTTTTGATGCTTATTTCGATGGGTTTAATTTTGTTTTTTTTTTTTTTAATTTATTTGCAAAATTGTTACAACATCGAACAGCAACAACTGCTGGCTGGCTGGCTGGCTTTTCAGATGGCTTTTTGGCTGACCTTTTTATGTGAAATTTTAACTTTTGGCAAATAATATAGAAAAAAAAAAAAATCATAACAAATTTATTTTCTTTTTTGCTGGTTGTATTAATTTTTTTTTATTTCTTTTTTACAAAAACTTTCGTTTATTGTGGTTTTTTCAGATCAACAGATCACAGCGAAATTTAGAGAGAAACAAATGACGACAACGATGAAGAAATTTAAACACGTTTTTTTCTTTCAAAAAGACCACAAGAAAGTGAATTTTAGTTTTTATTTAGAGAAAAAAGCAAAAAATAAATATTAAAAAAATGTCAGTCACGTGAATAAGTGTGTGGGAAATTTAACAGTCAGGTTTTACACACAAACAAACAGCTAGACATAAATATTTATTGCATGATAAATATAATTTAAAAAAAAAAATCGAGCACTTTCATTTATTCTTTAACCTTACGAGGGTGGAGGAGAAAGTTTTGAGAACAAGTAAAAGTGCTTTATTCGGCTGTCTCGAATCTTTGATGCCCTCCACCAAGAATAAGAATATTTTAGGTTCTTGGTTTTACATCTCAAACGTATTAAACTTTCTTAATAAAAGCTGACATCATAGAATTATAATTAGATATTTCAAAGTCAATTTAAAAAGTGCGCTTGTATGGTGCCTATGTTAAATTATGAATCAATCCTTACGAAATTTAGAAGCAAGATTTCTATGAAAGAACAATTTTTACTGCAATAGCCATAATCGTTACGATTTAAGGCGTAATAAGTTTTTTTCCGAGGGTGGGCTGTGTATGAGGCCTATAGTATATAATAGACCGATTTTCACAAAATTTATTAGAACGATTTCTAGTCATAAAGAACGAATTTGTGACAAATTTAATGAGATTTATGTTAGCTTTTATTACAAAAATATAACTTTTTAGAAAGGTGGTTGCAGATTTGGGCTCGTAAATATTCCACTAACTACTAAACCAATTGTGCTAGAGAGATCCCAGAATATCTATTCTTTATGGTATCTTAGATGAGCATTAAAAACTGTTAAACATCGTAGGACAAACTGAGTATAGCCTAATTTACAATTTGTGACGGAGGGTATTAAAATAAACAAAATATTCATTTAACTTCAAAAGATTTTGTTATTCGTGCTTAATTCCCAGTTTTTATTATTGATAAAAACACTTGAAATTTATTGTTGATGGGATAAGCTATTCCTATGCGCATTTCACTGGTTGCTTAGGCCAGTGAAATGCGCATAGGAATAGCTTATCCCATCAACAATAAATTTCAATTGTTTTTATCAATAATAAAAACTGGGAATTAAGCACGAATAACAAAATCTTTTGAAATTAAAATTTTGTATTCCCAAAAATTGAAATTACTTTTTGATAATAAACAGGCAAGTGCACGGCCTAAAAAAACACTTAATTGTCAACATCTTTTGTAAAGTTGTTGTTGTTTTTATTTTGTTTTTCTTAACCTACTTACAACTACAATTATGTTGAGAGAATTTCAACTAATTGTAGTGGGGAATGTAAGATGAGATAAACCCACTTTTTATTGTTGATGTGTTTTGTTTAAACTTTGATATTGTTACAAGTAGAACTGTTGCTATAAGTCTTATACGCTTAACAGTTTTATTTGGTTTAATATCTTTAGTTTTTCTAAAATCTTTATGGATGAAGTTTCCTGATGATCTGGCCTAAGCAACCAGTGAAATGCGCATAGGAATAGCTTATCCCATCAACAATAAATTTCAAGTGTTTTTATCAATAATAAAAACTGGGAATTAAGCACGAATAACAAAATCTTTTGAAATTAAAATTTTGTATTCCCAAAAATTGAAATTACTTTTTGATAATATTCATTTAACTTTAGAAATAAATGAATATAATTCCTGTGTTAAAGTCCGAAAAGCTTAAAAATCCTTGCATTAAAACTTCTAATCAAATCTTATCTAATCTCTTAACCATTCAAACTAAATATTCACAAAAAAATCATAAGACCAGCCGCCACGCCACATATGCATGCGATACGTTATTTATGACAACAAATGACAAATATCGTCTAAGAATTCTGATGGTGATTACGTCCAAAGTGCAACAACGAACTCCTCGAACTGTGTAAAGAAAAAGACATTGTCAAGCACATAAAAGCTTAACCAAAAACCAAGCTTAAGTTTATGCCGATCTGTAACGCTTTAAAAAGTAATACATATATATAATATTTAGATATATAATTTTTTCACGTTCTTTATTAAATATTTTTTTGCAAAACTTTCTGTCCAACCCTCGCATCATTTAAACAACATCACATGCATATAATATTTTCTTTACAAATTACATACTTTCTTTAAATTTCTTGTATTGTTTTGTGTTTCCCCATTGTGTGTTCCAATTTTTTTTTTTTTTTTTTTATTTTTCATTAAAGCAAAAGTTTCTTCTTTAACACCATTGAATTTTTATTTTAAAAATTTTGTATTTCTCTGTAACTTGTTTTTCGCTTTTCTGGGGCCAAAAACATGTACATTAGCATGGATAAAATTTTTCGTAACGATACAAGAAAAACGAAAAAAGGAACATGATCATGTTTACTTGAATTTTTTATTTTTTTTGGTTGCAAGAGCAAATTAAATAATTGAGATATTCACTGACTTGCAATGTACTCTGTGGTAAAAAAGTACTTTTTTGGTAAACATTTACTTTTTTTAGTAAAAATTTACTTTTTTTAATTAAAAATTGTTATTTTTTGTAAAAATGTACTTTTTTAGTAAAACTTTTTTTTTTGTAAAAATTTACCTTTTTAGTAAAAATGTACTTTTTTAGTAAAAATTTACTTTTTTATTAAAAATTTACTTTTTTAGTATAAAGGTTAATAACCTTTACATTATAATATAACCGGCCAGTCTCTCGCTGTTTTTCTTGTTATTTCTACAATATTGAGCTAAGACCCTATACAATATATATCTGTGGCATTTTGACAAAACATCTTAAGTCAAATTTAAAAAGTTGAAAAAAATGTTGTTAATCATACGTATTTTCATTCAAAAAACATTTTTGCTTATGTTTTAAAAATTTTGTATTATAAACGAAATTTTTCTTTAATTTTGGTTTATTTTATTATTTCATAAAAATAATTTTTTCAACGAGGTTTTTTTAAATACTTTTTTGCTATCTTATCTCGACTTAAGATGTTTTGTCAAAATGCCACAGATATATTCTGGGTCCTTATGAGTAGCGAAGTTGATTTAGAGCAGTCCGCCTATCCGTGTGTCCGTTGAAATGGGTATAATTATATTACACTTAGTCCAGAATTATTTGAATTGAAATTCAACCAAATCGGTTCATAAATGTCTGAGATATAAGCAAAAAATCATGACCGCCTCTTAATTTTTCCTTTAAAATCCCATGTTGTTGTTATTTTTAAGTATCTTTTTTTCTATTTTTTTATGACCTTTTTGCTCTTTTTACACATAACAAATACATACATGTATCAATACACAATATACGACAAGATGTAGGCTGGATTGGTGGAGTGGGCGTAGCACTTCACATACAAAAACTTAATTGATTTCTGTATATTTAGAGAAAGGCAAGACCCAAAGTTTCCGAGCTAGGTAAAAGCATCTTCGTTATCAATAGATAACATCCGATAAAATGTGGGCGGGAGTGGATTAGTGGGCGTGGTATTAAATAGATTTATGTATATCTAAAAAAACGGTAACAGAAAAATTGTGGTCCACATAGCTGGGTTATATGTGAGACTAGAGAAGTGAGCGTGGCATCTACCACACAAAGAGATTACAAATTTCTAAATATCTAGAGAACGGCAAGAGCCAAAGTTTCCAAATTAGGTACAATCATCATCCGACTAAATGTGGGCGGGATTTTAGAAGTGGGCGTGGCACAAATTAGATTTGTTTATATCTAAAGAGCGGTGTTTATATAACTTTATCGCACCATGGTTAAGGGTATATCAGAATATAGCGCTCTTATTTTCTTAAATTAAGTTTTGTTTAAATGGCAATTTTTTCTGTAAATTTTTTGTAAAAAAAATTATACATTTCCAAATAAGTTACTTATTGACAATATAAATAAGTTATTGTAAAAAAGTTCTTTTTTTGTTGTTTTGATATTTTACGGCTATATAATATATAATATCGAAAAAGTTCCATATGTTTGCTTTACAGCCCCTTAGCAGTATCTTAAGCCAAAAACAAAGATACATTTTTCTGGAATGAAGTATTGAATCACAATCGCATTTCCAGTCAAAGCACATTTTTTTTACTAAACAACTTTAACCAGTAAAAATTTTGTAAAACGATTTTCATTTTCATAAAAATTATTTTACCTACACTCACAATATTCTGTACGTAAAATTAACTGAAATTGTAATATAAAATAAATAAAAGTTCAATTAAAAACCGGTCTACCTATTTTTCATTTATTTTTAACAAAAAGTTCATTTAATTTTTACTGTCAAAAATTCAACACCATATTCCGTAAAATCAAATAAATATTCAGTTATTTTGTAAAATTTTACTGTCAAAAATTCAACACCATATTCAGTAAAAACGATTAAATATTCAGTTATTTTATTATATTATATATATATATATATATATACCCAATAAAAAATGGAGCTTCTAACGAAGCAGGTTTGTGAGGGAGAAACAGAAAAGTTTCGCTTACCATTGCGCTTACGGAAGACATACATTTTGTTTGGCGAGTTCCCACTTTGAAGCAATACATTTTTGACACAAAAATCGTATTATTCAGCGCATAAAAAAAATTGTTGGATGTAACGATCAGCTTTACACACTGAATGTTTTGATACAGTTATTTTTTAGTATTCTCCCTTACAAAACTGCTTCGTAGTAAGGGAATGCCGTGGCACTTGAAATGTTATTGTTTTTTTTTATAAAAGTTGTTGAGAGTTCTTTAACTTACTTTACTGCATTTCTGTATGTCTTATTGCGTAGCGCATAATTGTGCGCTTATTCTTTTAAATGTACCGTTATTGCTTCGCAAAATGATAAAAAATTTTATTGGGTGCATATATCAACATAATTTAAATATTTGTGAATGCAAAATCTATACTTCGGAAAAACATATCTTTAAATCTAGATGGCTAGAGGGTTTTCAAATACTTAAGATAAAAAAGTAGGTTTGCTTAAAATTTTTTATTTTATTTTCGTCTTCTTATTTGTATAGAGTAGTGAATACCCTTAGTTCGTTATTTTTATTTCTCTGCTGTAAAGTTTTGGCTGGCATTTCGTTTTATTTTATTACAATTTCGTGTAATGTTAAAAACTAAAAAAATTATTTTGTTATGTTTTTCAAACAATTTCATGAGCCGCCTTCAAATCAAATTTAACATGATTTTTGTTTAAATCATGTGTTAAACATATTTTTTTTTTTTTGTATTTTTTTTTTTATTTTGATAATGTTTTGTGCATTTTTTTAACTGAAAGAGAAAAGCCAAATTTAGTTTTTTGGTTTTTTTTTATAAAAAAATTAAATTAAAACTTTAAAGAAAGAAAAGTTTATTTAAAACCAAAGTAAAAGTTCGATTAAATCTTTGAATATAGAAAATAACTAGACGCGAAGGTTTGAATTAAAAAGGCTTTTTAAATAAAGACAAAAGCTGTAAGCAAAACAAACAGTTAAACAACAGTTAATGGCTGCCTTCCTAAACGTCTGTTTGCATTGTAAAAGCTGTGATTTAATCAAGCAATTATTCTATAGTACTGCAAATCAAATGGATTGCCATTGGAAACTTTGCAAATTGAAATGAGCTAGTTGCGTTTTTTGCATATCATCTGCGAAACAGATGCCTTTAGGAATGGCATACTTTGTCAAAGTTTTCACGGTTGTACTTGGGAATACATGTCATTGTTGCACATAGGAAAGACACCTGTTGCTAAAACGCATTTATATTAAACCATACATATTATACAAATAAGTCCAAAAGAAGTTAGTTATAAGCCTCTGGCCCCTTATGGTGATGGCCTGGCCTACTTCATTCTCTATGAAATATTGGCCAATAATACTGCTAACCCGTAATTCATACAAAACAGTAACTTTTTTAGGATAAATTAAACGCTCTTGGTTCCCAATTTCATTTGTTGAGGTAGCCATTTATCCAAAAATTGGTCGGTCTCATGGCTGCGGAAAATTTTTTGATAAAGAATTGGGTTTTATTTTGATAAAACAACTTAATTAATAATTTTAACACTGTGTCCTGAATTAATTACAGCAAATTTAAAAGATGTAAGTAAGTGCAACAATATTGCCGCTATCAGCTGATCCGATCCGGAAGTCCGTGTTAGAGGACCTTTTAAATAAAAAAAATTCCCCTCAGACTATATCTATAAATATAAAAATTGTTACGCTACTGACTGACTGACTGATAAATAATCCTACAGCATAAACGCCTGAAACTTAAAAGTTCAAATTTGGACGGGAGGTTGGTCTTTCGCCAAATCGATTGGATTTTAAAAACGTCTAAATTCGCTAACCTCATTTCCCAAACTAAAAGAGATAGAAAAAACTTAATGCTTATCGTTATTTATTAAAAAAAAATAAGCGGACATGTGTACTTTTTTTAAAATTCGGCCCTTTTGGGGATTAAATAGATAAAAGAAGTATTTTGGAACTTTTTTGTCACCACATGTATCATTTAAACCAATAAATATAGAAATAAAAATTATAAAAAATACAAATATAAATTTGGTACATTTTCAAAATTAGGGTACTTTTTTACAAAACATTTTTCTTCATTCATTGACATATATGTACGTATTAAATTATTGACAAAAAGGGGAAATACGGGAAATTTAATTTCTTTTTTTTACTTTTCCATTCTTTCTGCTTTTGAATTTGCTTTAGTGTTAAACTACGAAACATAAAATTATAGGTGCAGGTGAGAAATGTTGGTACTTTTTGTTAAAACCTAGAAATATAAATGTTTATACTTAATAAAATAACTGTTAATATAAACTTTTATAAACTCTTTATGTTTTTTTATATTAAAATAAAGACTGTCTTAACATTCAGCTAAAAGAAGAAAATATAATTTTAAGTTTGGACTTATTACGTCAAATATTTACTTAGTTTGTTTAAAACTGTTCAAATGTACATATTAATATTTGTTTTATTAGAATAAAAGAACTTTTTACTGTTTTCCCTTCTTATGGTTTTTTTGGAATTTGTTAGAGAATTTATAATGCCACTTTAAAAATTAACGATATTTTTGCTTGACGTTATATTAAACAAATGCAAATTGTAATTATTCTAATTTAAAATAACAGTTTAATATATTAAGATTTTTAATAAAACACTCCACTGTGTTTAAATTTAAGAATTTTAACAAATCAAATTTTACAAATTTTAGCAACTAAATTAATTGGTTTTTTTTTATTTTTTTCTGTTTAATCTAATTCAAATTCACTTTTACAAAATCATTTGTAATTATATAATTAAGATTTTTTTATTTCCCTTCTTAAAATAACAAAAATTTTTGAACAAAATATTTCCTTCAACATTCTTTTTTTTAACGTTTCCCATTAACCAACTGACCCACTAATGAGCAACAAAATAAAAGTTCTTCTGGTAACCAACCATCTAACCAGCATAAAAAAATCAAGGTAAATTTTTTAATAAAAATAATTATTTTTGTTACGTAATAATTAATTACAGAATTTAATTTGCTGTAAATACGAAAACTGTCATAAAAACAATAAATATTTTTGTCATTATTATTTTTTTTTTTTTCGTCATTCAAATTATGTCGTAATTACTATTAAAGTTCTAACGACAACTGCCAAATAAAAATAACAGAAACCTCAAACGAATGGGCAAAATTCATGAAACCATGATGAGACTTCCCCCAGAAATACTAACAAAATAAGCAATTATCATGAAAAAATTTTAAAGCAACAAAATAAGTACCGAAAAACCACAATGTCATTTGTCAAAGAGACAGTCACAAAAAAAAACGTAATTACACAACAACAATTGAAGAAACAAAAAATATGCAGCACAAAAAGATAATTGCAAATTAAAAAAGATTCTAAAAAATGTTTGTTTAGAATATTTTTTGGAAATCTGAGGAAGTAATTAATACTCTACAGTTGATATTTAAGGAAAAAATACGTTATTACAAAGAAAAAAAAAAGCTTTCTAAATATGTAAATGTAATTTTTTAAGAAGTAGAAAGCAACCTTTTTAGTAACATCCCTAGAGGGAAGCGAACTGACACCAAAGTAGTCCCGTGATAGGTCTTTGGTGGTAGATACCGGTTCTAGTTTTAACACTTTCTATGGATAAGACCTATCACTTTTACATAGGGTTGTCATTGGAGGGGGTCAATTGACACCATTTGACCAGGTACACATCTATTCTCAATGGACATGTTTAGTGACAGTTACTACAATGTTGTATTATTTAAATACAATGTAGTATTATTTTAATAAAACAAGTCCTAGAATTAAACTCAAGAACAAAATTTTAGAAAGTCCCAAAAAATGTGGCACACCACCGGTGAATACTGTACTGTAATTCCTTACTTTTTCTACATTTTTGTTCTTCATAAACCAGTTACATGATTGGTTCTCCTTTCACTGGTCATGAGTTCTTTCCTTTTGTACCTGTTCTATTTTCACAACTCCCAGGACCTCTCCGTTGGACCAATTTACACAAATTTCCCGCAGGGATTTTTGTGACAATAAACATTTTTGTAAGCAGGTACTTTTTTGCAAAAAGGTACTTTTTGTAAGCAGACACTTATTGTAAAAAGGTATTTTTTGTAAAAAGGTACTCTTTGTTAAGAGGTTCTCTTTGTAAAAAGGTACTTTTTGTTGAAAGGTACTCTTTGTAATAAGGTACTTTTTGTTGAAAGGTACTCTTTGTAAAAAGGTACTTTTTGTAAAAACGTACTTTTTGTAAAAAAAATAATTTTTGTAAAAAGGTACTTTTTTTAAAAATGGTACTATTAGTAAAATGGTAATTTTGTAAAAAGGTACTTTTTGTTTAAAGGTACTTTTTGTTAAAAGGTACTTTTTGTTAAAAGGTACTTTTTGTTAAAAGGTACTTTTTGTAAAAAGGTACTTTTCGAAAAAGGTACTTTTGTAAAAATGTAGTTTTTTTTTAATGAAGTTTTTTGTAAAAAGGTACTTTTTGTAAAAAGTTTTTTTTTATAAATATACTTTTTTGCAAAAAGCGTCATATAAAACCCACTTAGTACGCCTAAGGCCGGCCAATCACGTACAGTTTTAACTGTCAGTTTCAACTGTACAGTTAAAACTGACAGACTTAACTGTTAACTGAGATGTACATACAAGTGCAGTTCAATGCTTCAGTTTTTAACATGGATTCGAACTAGCAGGACGGTTTGGCTGCTCTCGGTGCACTTTTTGTAATTGCTTGACACAAATTAAACTGAGAACGGTAAAGTTGAACCCCCACAAGCGTTCACTTCAGTTGAAACTGTCAGTTAAAAATATAAAATTTTTATATTTCTTAGTTAAACTGAACCGTTTGAGTTGAACTGTCAGTTATTACCCACATACGTACAATTTTAACTGACAGTTTTACCTGAACAGTTAAAACTGTACGTGAATGGCCGGCCTAAAACCATAAAAGATAATGCAACTGTAGAAAAATAAGGTTTGTCATAGTCTCATAAGATTACAAATCACTCTGCCAAATTTTGTGAAAATCAGCCTATAATTTAACATAGACCACATACAAAAAAATAAATAAAATAATATGCTAAAAAAAGTGTTACTGTGCTTGAACTTGATCTTATTTATTTTATTGATCTTACTATATTTATACCCACATCAAATATTGGAGACGGTATTATGCGTTTGTGCTGATATGTTTAACACATAAAAGAATTGGTCCTAGATCCACCTTTTAGTACACCGATTGACTCAGAATCATTTTCTGATTCAATCTAAGGTTGTCCGTCCGACCAGCTGGTTGTCTGTCCGTGTAACCTTGTGCGCAAAGTACAGGTTGCAATCTTAAAGATAATTTAATGAAATTTGGTACATGTGTTTCAATTTTCACATAGCCCCTATGCAAACTTCTTATCAAAATAGTGTTTGAGCCATTAAACTATCTTAATTTGGTCCAAACATATATTATTGCAACAAAAGTCGTCTTACAAATTTTTAAGATCGGTTCATATTTGAGCATAGCTTCGAAACAAATGCCACTGCCGAAAATAATTTAAAGTTCAATAATTTCCTCGTATATGTTGGTATTGATAAAAAAATATAGCGACGATAACTTTTATAATAGCTTCTATGTCACGACCAAATTTTGTACTGGTAGGTACATAAGTGGCCATAAGTCCCGTATACCGCCTCTCGAAAATCGCTTTAAGATAATGAAATCTTATGTTGAGTATTTAGATAATATTAAGCACAAAGAACACTTATATGAATCCTTACTTCATAACACAATTTTTATGCCGGATCCATGATTAGCCTTGGATTCCAAATAGGGTACAAGTTCGAAAATTTTATTTATACTGTGGTCTAGAATATCAAATACTCGGGCTTGGCCGACTTTACTTTCATACTTGTTTTTTAATGTGTATTTTTGATGAGGCATTTTCTTTTTTCTTTGGCTTTTTTTTAAAATATTTTATAATGAAATGGGTACATTTTTTGATTTATATACAAAAATTTTAAAAATGTGTACATTATTTTTCATAAAGAACGTGTTTTTTAATGCACTTTCTTAAAATATTGGATATTAAAGATATTTAGTAGCTTTTTGAAAGATACATTTTGTACCTTTATGAAAAATTTTAATTTTTTGGCTCTTTTTCTAAAACTTAAAGTTGTCTAAATTTTTGAAGTCAACTTCATAAATTAAATTAAAAAACCCCATAAAATTTAAACTATTTCCATTTGTTTTAAATAAGTTTTAAAGTAGTTACGTAATGAAAACTTTGGCAAAGTTTTACACGAACCGAATGTACTGCCTTAAAACTTAAAGTGCATTCACAAGTTAAATTAAAATATGTACTTTAAACAAATACAAAAACTTATAAACATTATGACAACAAAAACAACAGCAACAATTTGAATTTAAATTTTAAAATAAAAATTACTACACTCACACATTCATACATTTACATTAACTACTAATTATCACATGGCTGGGAGTGTTTCGTGTTTTGACCATTTTTTTCTTTTTTTTACTGTGGACTTTTTGTTTTGTGTTTTACAATATAATTAAATGAAATTAAGAGAATACAATAATATATACCTAAAACAAAGGAAGAATAAAAAAAAATTAACAAATATGTAAATGTTTATTTAGGAATTGCAACACGACTCTTTTAATTTTTTTTTTTTTTCAAAAACGATTGAATTACTGAAAAAGTTTCATTGTATGCATAGGATAAAACACTTTAACGTCAAAAGAACTTTTTATATTTATCTATAAGGGTTTTTACAAATTTGGCACTATGGTTTGATTTGCATAAAATGATTTCAAAAAGCAAGCCAAACTCTTGGTTTTAAGTGGACTTTGCACAGAAAAAAATTTTGCCCCAGTAAACGGATTAATCAAAAATAAAATCAGTTTTAATTAAAAGTTTAATCAAGTGAATTAAACGTTTAATCAAGTGAATTAAACGTTTAATCAAGTGTATTAAACGTTTAATTGACAAGATTAATTTGCAACATCAAACAAATTAATAATATCAATTAAACGTTTAATTCACCTGATTAAACGTTTCATTCACTTGATTAAACGTTTAATTCACTTGATTAAACTTTTAATTAAAACTGATTTTATTTTTGATTAATCCGTTTACTGGGGCAAAATTTTTTCTGTGTGGAAACAGGATGTTGAGTTAAAATACAGTATCGGCCAAAACTACAGCACCCCCTGTTTCTTCAATCGGTAATTTTTCTAAAAAATAATTTTAAAAGGAGTAAAGTTTTTAAGTTTTTATATCTGTATTAAAAATCATTCAGCATTCATAGCTTTAAAATAAAAAAGGAAATTTTTTTGGCATATTGCTAATTATGTATGTATGTAATTAAAACAAAAGAAAAAAACTTGATTTCACCTTTGCCCCTAAGAAAAAATGTTTAGATAAATAAAAAACTCAACGAGAACTTAATGGTCAAAACTGAAGCACCCTAAGATTTTTAAAGAATATTAATACAAACACGATTGAGAACTTTGTGGCCATTAACTTAATATTTTTCTAGAAGAAAGAACTTTTCAATTAATTTATTTCATACACAAAAAATAAGATAGATAAATAAATTTAGACAAACAGTTTGTTTAAAAAAAAGGTGCTTACTGAGTTTGAACGACTAACACAGAATTCAATAATACGTTTGAAAACTGCCAACTACTGATATCTGAATGACAAAAAATTACAATATTCGTTGTTAAATTAAAAAAAAAAACGAAAACGTTGTATTGAAAAATACGATGCGTTGCTAAAACAAAAAATAAAATGTTATTAAATAAACAATGCAAATAAAATAAATAAGTAAAATGCGAAGTAAAAATCAAGAACGTTCAATCGATAACAAAAAAATAGCATACTCTGTCAAACTAAGAATATAAAATGTTTTGTTGACAAATCAAAAACAAAACGTTGTCAAATTATAAACATTTTTGCCGCCCTGTTTGCTAAGTTAAGTTAAGTATAATCCTTAAGATTCCCCTTTCATTTGTTACATTGATTAAATAATTACCCCCGTATTCACAAACGATTATTAAATTTAACAAACGTTTATTAATGAAAATTTTCATAGTAAATTTCTTCTTTAAACCTTTATTAAATTTAAAAATTTTTTATGAATACAGGCATTAATAATTGAAAACTTAACAAGATGTTTATTATAATAAAAAAAAATTAAATATTAACTGCTTTAACAGAATAACAAGCACACACACAAAGTGAACAAGTACACACACACAAAGTGAATTATACAGGCAATTTATACGAAAAAGAACATATAAAAATAATTTTTTTAAAGAGTCACATTTTGTTTTTATTGTTTATTTATTTATTTTCGTACTCCGAAATTTTTACAATTATTTTTAGTGATTTTATTTAAATAAACAATCAAGAAATAAATAAATTATTTGCCAAAAGCTTTTTTTCTTTAGTACTGCAGTTTGTTATCTATTTTCAGAATGAGAATAGCTGTTGTCAAAATAAGAATTTCGTTTTGTCAAAAAAAGGCCTTATCTTTCACCTTGGAACTACGGGAATTTAATAATAATAATAAAAAGACAACAGAACGTTGTCAATATGAAAACAATTTCTTGCAAAATACCAACCAGGCTTTCTTAAAAATTTGATAGCCATTTCATTTCTAATTAAGCACAAAACGGATGGTAACAATTTTTGTTATTTTCTCCTCTCTTTTACAAACCACATTCGTTAAAGTCTCGTTTTTGTGTAACATTTGAAAAATTTAAGATTGCTACAGTTGTGGCGACATTTACTTTTAATGCTCAGCAAGGAAGTTTGACGGCATTAGTAGCTAAAGCTACGGTCACACTTGTCAAATATTTGACGGAAAAAACGGGACCAACAAGCAAAGTAAATAATCATTTCCTTCAATTCCAATATTTATTTTGATTATAATACCACATCTTACAAAAAAACAGTTTTTTACTATGTCAAGTAATAAAATTAGAATATTATGTGATATTAGGACCATGTTTAACCTCACTAACTATTAACAAAAGTAGTGGTTACGGTTATTTGGTGAAATATTTAATAAGTTTGACCGTAGCTTAAGTTATATGAAAACGGGCAACGAGAAAAAGCGTGGGTTTCACACATCTGCTAACTTACATCATCTGTTGGTTAATGAGCGAAAAGATATCGATATATGCCTTTTTACAATTTCTATGACTGGAAAAAAACCAACTAATCATAAGTCTGATAATTATTTTTTGTCTAACTTAAAAAAAAAATGCATTTTAATTAAAACAAAAACCTAAATTACTTAAAACCCACTACATAGTTCCGTTGTGTTCGCCAAACCAAAAGCAAATGATTTTAGATAAAAATTGAGCTTTTATCTTAAGGAGATTTTCATGATTTGGTACGTCTCTTAAACTTGCCCAAACAACAGGAAATTTTGAATATATTAAAATGTTGTTTGTTTCCCTTATTTTCGCATCACAATGAGGAGTATTTGTAAGTTGGATAGCATGGACCGGAAAAATTATAATGCATTGAAAGGCTGGTAGAGAAAACCTTCTTACTCCAAAAATACTCCATTAGTGCAGCCACCTTTACACATTAAATTTGGGAGGAGTTCCCGTATGCTGACGCACTGCTGTTGGAGATGTCAACGAGACTTCCCTGCTAACATCAGGAAGGTGGAGCCCCGTATGCTTATGGCTTATTGTTGAAGATTTTAATCACACGCCCTGAAGCAAATATAGAAGAAACGCATTGGCTCACAGAAAAAATTATCCAAAATTTTCACCAATTAAAGCATTATTCAAAAATATAATCAGTTTTAATTAAAAATTTAGTCAAGTGAATTAAACGTTTAATTAATACTATAAACTGGTTTAATTGATACTATTAATTTGTTTACTGTTGCAAATTTAATTAATTTTTTAATTAATATCACAAATTTTTTAATTGAAATCAATTTTTATTTTTTTCTGTGCTTGACAGCTATGGAAAAGATTCACATGTATACCTGCCCTAGAGCCTAATCCATGGTTGATCTAAACCACTGGGTGACGAACAATCCGCTAACTAACCGCCCCCCGAGTGTCAGCGCAATCAAAACACGCAGGTAGCAATTTGAGTGCATTATCCGCACAGAAAAAAATAAAAATTGATTTCAATTAAAAAATTTGTGATATTAATTAAAAAACTAATTAAATTTGCACCAGTAAACAAATTAATAGTATCAATTAAACCAGTTAATAATATTAATTAAACGTTTAATTCACTTGATTAAATAATTCACTTGGAAAAATAATGATTAAAATTTTAATTAAAACTGATTATATTTTTGATTAATGCTTTAAATGATGAAAAATGTGGGAGAATTTTTTCTGTGCGCTGAGATTATACACTCGTCCCTTTGTTTAGGAGCTGCTTCAGGAAAAATGCTAGCAGCATTTGTTAAGTAGCAACAGCAGCTAGGGACAATTCTCCCTCAGGCCGAACTCTCCCTAATGTGGTGAAAAATCAGTTTTTAAGTGGCATTTTCCCTTCCCTATCCCTTCCCGCGTCTTTGGGTAGTAAACAACAACCACCACGTGATCCCCGAAAGTATATTTTCAACGGAAAAGCAAAACCTCCGCAAAGACAATATTTCTAAAAGACACAAAGCATTTTTTGCGAATCTTACTAACGGACGCCTCAACCAATAGTCCGTCCGGTGCCGTGCCACCGTTTACGTGTCTAAAATTTGTAATTTATAGGATTTCGCCGCATCACAGGTATTGATTGCAGCTGATTTCCCAGGAGTATGTAACATAAATTGGAAAAATATCCTTAAGATGATCCCTACAACCCTCTGGGGGTCATTTCTTTAACAATGTTGCAATGATTTACATGAGCACATGTCATATCGCCTAATCTCATGGTGGTAAACTATACGTTTATTGAACGCCCTCGTGTGTGCTCGGCTAACACACACACAAGTAGCAATTTAAGTGTATAATCCGACAAAAATTATACACCCGCTCCTGTGCTGCTTTAAGAGTAGCCAGAAGCATCTGTCGAATAGCAACAGCATCTAGAATAAATCGCCACTTTCCACAATTTCACCTCAAAAGCACATCTCTTGATAACAGTAAAAAACAAACGCACATCAACGCACTCTTTAAACCTCAATCTCTCATCTGCTTTTTATTTCAGACCGTCACTCGTTTTAATATAGTCCTGTGCCCATGTTCTGTAACTCTCGCGTCGAGAAATTTTTCGATTGAAATGTGTGAAATGAAACAAAAATGCCATATATTGAAACAAACAGCTGTTTTTCTCACTAAACTGTGAGAAAGGAAATTACTCGCCAATTTACAGAAAATGTGTGCCTGTAACATTTTTATGAGAAAAGTCCCGCCTTGAACTGCAAATAAACGCACGAAAAAAAAAATGGGGTGAGAAACAATTTTAACACTAAAAAAAGATTAAAAATGCAAAATTCATAGAATAATAATAATAATATCTTGTTCTTGGCACATTTTTTCAATGTTTAATTATTTTGCTTTAAACATTTTTATAAAATATTCAACATTTTTTTATTTTTCGAATTTATTCTATGAGCTAAATTTCAGTTATGTATTTTATAAAGCTTTTTTGTAATAGTTCTATTCCTTAAATTTTTAGGAATACAAATACAATATAATAGTCTGGTAGTGTATAAAAGTCATTTTTATAAAATATACAAATTTTTTCAAAGCTCGTTTGCAAATAACAAACATTAAAGTCGCACTTTACATTATTTGGTATAGCCGACGGTTGTATTTTCGACATGTGTTACTGGCGTTCTCAACGTCTGCAACGTCACATCGGCTTCGAGTGCAATGTTATGACATTTAAAACGTAGCGACGTAATATTTTTTGATAGTTTTCGACATGAGTTACAGACACACTTTTTTCTGACTTTTCGAGAAACGATGGAATATTTTGTTTCACATCTTTTCGATGCGAGAAGTTCTCACTAAATTTATAGAACATGCGTACTGGACTCTAATAAGAGACTTCAAAATTTTAATCATACAAACGAAAATACCCCTTACGACTATCTCACAAAACATGATAAGAAATCAGCCTATTAAGTCTCTCTCCAGATGGGTTTTGGGTATAAACTACAGCCACAAAGTGATGCTCAACCACACCCTTAAAGAGAAAGCATTTCACTCGCAAGACCATCATCCTGCAAAAAACACACCTCTTGAAAGTATTCAAAACCAAACCAGACCCAGCAAGCACTAACGCCCCTCGACACCACAACCTTTCAGCCATCACTGGTCTCAAATTAGTCAATGGACCGTACTTTCTACTAACAGACTACCAAACCGTCATCATACCAACGTAAATACGTATTTTGACTATCTCATAAAATGTGCGTCTCACAGAACTTATTTTAAGTACGAAGACTTCCCTTCCCTAGAGAGTATAACGTTAGGAGCCTCAGCTTACAGTCAGTCTGGTGCCTTGCTCTCACCGGGGGAAACAAACTTCCATAGAATAATATAAAAAGGTACTCTGATGAGTATCTCGGACTTAAGAAAGTAAAAAGTCTTCAAGAGTCCTGTTACTTTTGGATGTTTTTCGCATCCGAGGTATGCATGTACGTTATTATGCCACAGAGGATGCAAAACCAAAAGGTGAAATATAATACATAAGATGATCCCTACAAATCTCCAAGGTTTCATTTGCTTTGACAGTAATATTGCAATATAACGAGCTTATTTCGGTCTCGAAAAATAATGGGTGATTTTTTAAGCGTAGTTTTTTCAAAAATCTAATAAGACACTCAAATTTGCATCATATATTCAAAATTTTTATTGGAATCGATAAATTGGTCTTTACCATTTACTTTTTAAAAATAACTTCATGTAAATGTTGCCGGCGACTCCGGTTCAAATGGTCCATTCGTAAGGTCCAATTTTGCACCAATTTTTCGAGCATTTCGGCCTGTATTCCATGAATAACACGTGTTATGTTATAATCTAATGGCCATTTTCTCAATGTACCCACAAACTGTCTGTTACTTAATGTCAACATAAATTTATTAGACCGATAAACTGTCTGTTAACAATTTTGGGTTTCTCAATATACCGACAAAAAACATTGTTTTCAGTTGGCAACACCTCTTAAAATACATGTAAAAGTTGGGAGTCAGCTGATTGAATTAATCTGTACTGTAATTGGCAGATGAGTGCCGGTTAGTTTTGCGACAGGATAGAAGCAAATGTGACATTGAGAAAACCGAATTTCTTTAATGTGCAGTTTTTCGTTGGGAAAAAAGATAATCATGTAATGAGAAAACGGCCATAAGGCTTCAATCGTATTTGGCTTAGCACATAGACCAACGACTTCACACAACCCACAAGAAATATTCAAGAGGCGTCAAATCACATGATCTTGGCGTTCAACTCCAGGGCCATTTCGAGAGATAAACTGCTCATCAAATTCATCCTTCAATATGTCCATTATTTCACGAGCTGTGTAACATGTGGCACCGTCTTGGTGAAACCACATATCAACAAAGTCCAACTCAGCCAATTGGGGCAAAAAAAGTCGCGTATCATGGCTCGATATCGTTCGCCGCTGACGGTAACGTTTCTTCCACGGTCGTCTTTGAAAAAAAATGGGACGATGATGCCACCAGCCAATAAACCACACCAAACTGTCGTTTTTTCGGGATGCATCTTTAACTCTTGTACGGTATGTGGCTGTTCTTCACCCCAGATGCAGCAGTTTTGCTTTTTTTCGTATCCGTTTAACCAGAAATGAGCCTCATCGCTGAACACAATTGTTCGATAAAACAGTGGATTTCCATCGGGCTGAATTTTGATAATAAATTTCAACGATTTGCAGTCGTTGCTCGTTTGTGAGTTTCTCCATGATGAAATGGCAGACTGTACTGAACACTTTTTACTTTCACAGATGTAGTTTGGACACAATTACCAACCAGTGTTGCCAGCCCGAAAAAATTAATTCATAAAAAATTACCCTTTATTTACTTACGATCACATCATCTTAGACACCCAGAACTACGCTATCCTTGACTGCCTAAATAGTTTCGCTGTTGCTTAAATAGTTTTGAATTGCCTCAATACTTAAGAGCTTCAAAATTTTTTCTTTAAATCATTTAATTTAGACAAAAATTTCAAAGTATCATGTCACCAAACCTCTTAGCAAAAAAAAAAATCAAAAAAAAAACTTAACAATTTTACATCTCTCACAAATCTTTCCTCCCAAATTAAATTTTATTTTACAAGTTTCTATCAGAGAAAAAGAACAAAATTTTAAAGCAACAGAATCAAGTTTTTTAAAATTAAGCAAGAAATATCGACAAAAAGTGTCAATCTGAAAACGATTTAAATTTATTTCTTTTCAAACAGAAAACGTGACTTTAATTAAAATTTTTTTTCTATATTATAAAATACCTCAACACAAAAAGTTAATATCCAGATAAGTTTTTGGCAAGACCGTGATATTAAAGCTTGAAAATTTATTGGCAATTTAATCTAATAAAAAATGCAAATTTGGAGTTTTTTTTTATTTTCAATCAAATCATAGCGTTTTTATAATGAAATTTACGTTGTTGGTTATATTTTTGAAGAAATAAATGTTCGTACTTTAAATTTTTTTTATAGCAAATGAAATTCTTTTAATATTTTTGATTTAAATATTTTTTTTTTATTAAAAATGTTTTGATTTTTTTTTCACTCTCCCTGTTTTTAAATATTTTCACTGTTTAATGCAATAATCATAAATTTGTTTATAAAGCAAAAAAAATACAAAATACAAAATGTAATAATAATGAAAATAATATAATATATGGAAAAAATTTTAAAAAATATTCCACATTAGGTAAATGTTATCTGCGTTGTTGTTGTTGTTGTTGTTTTACATTTAAAGCGATTTTTTTTATTAAAAGTACATATAACAAAATTTTGTTCAAAAACTTTCTCCAACATTTTTAGTGTTTCGCTGTTTTTTTTTTTTCTTTCGTTTATTTCTCAATGCATTTGCTGCTACTGCTTTCTGCCACACCACATTGGCTGATGATTGATTATAAAGTTGGAGATTTTGTTTGTGTAATTTTAGATACCCTACATAACAAATTTTGAGGAAAAATTAGGTTTGTCGCTTTTTTGAAATTAAGCAACAAGAAAATTTCAATAGATTCTCTGCAAGCAGAGAAAAAACGGTACTCCACCAAGAAGCCACAACCAAATTATAGTTGCCTCTTAAGATGTTATGTTTATTGACATGATTAAGTAAATATTGTTACGTTTTTGCTTTATTAAACGCGTTTTAGTTCTTTTAATTGCAAATCCAAATAACACACACTTATTCAACTTAACAAACTTTACTGAAATTAATTATAACGTTCACAAAATTTATCCAATATTGTTAGTTACGAACTGAACCGTTTATTGTCTCAAAATAAACTAAACTATTTACGAGTCAGCATGTATTTATAGTTCATTTATAGAAGTAGATTCAAGAGCCTTCTAGTCGATTCAAGAACATTCTGTTCGGATTCGAAATTCTACAATTTAATCTAAAGTCTACAAAACATAGGAGCAAATAGCAGAAGTCGAAATTCTACAATTTAATCTGAAGTCTACAATACAATCAAGCAAATAACAATTTAAACTAATACGACACAAATTATAATTAACAAAATAACTTACAACTAAAACTATAAATAATTCTTCGATAAATCTAATTTCGTAACAACATAATATGCAAGGTGGAGCAAGAGTCATCACCAGGGAAACCAAAAATATGCAATTGCATGTTTTTCCTTGTGCAGCCAATGAAGGCACAAACGATATATTTATCCGTTTTGGAGCCTTTTATGAATTTTGGCATTGTTTTTGTAGTGCATATTTTTGCATATTTTACTGTTTGCAGCATTTTTGTGCATAATTTAGTTAAACGAGTATTTTTCCAGCAGTTTTTAAGTTTATAGTGCATATTTTGCCTTTTTAAGGCATATTTTGCTACATGTTCATTTTTATTAGATGCCTGCAAGAGCTTTCGCAGCAAAAAAGAAATTTTTTTCCAAATTCTGGTTAACAGATGGCTTTTCTGTTTTAAATACGTGTTGCTTTTATTTCGCCATCTACATTTAATTTTTACTCTAACATTGTAAGACATTGCCGGTAGTCATTTAAGATAAATGTTATGCGATGTGTATAATACATAGAAATCTAGATCGATCTTTTAAGTATACCGATCGACTCTGAATCAATTTTTAAAGTGAACTTACGATGTCCAACCGTCCGTCTGGCACAAGTACAAGTTGCAATTTTGTAGATAATTTGATCAAATATGGACGAAGTCTATTTTAATGGTGATAATCGGTGGTGTCTGTTACCATTATGTTGGTATTTTAATTAAATTCGCCCCAAATATATTTTACTCCAAATTATTATTTCCAATCGGTTCACATTTGCCCAAAACTGCCATCCTTAACTTTAACTTTCTTTTAAATGTTAACAATAATTCACAATTAAGCGACCGTACCTAAAATCCCTTTAAGACAAAAATCCGTATGGATGTTAATATCTAGATAATATTCGGCACAAACATCTCTTATATGAATTTTAACCTAATATGGGCTTAAGCAATAATACCCAGCTGGAAAAAGAAGGAGTGGGAAGGCCTTCTCGAAGGCCTCTGTACCCCTTCTTTTGGATGTACAAGGCCTTCTTGCTCCATTCCATACTCATATCTTTTTTACACACGTTGTCATTGCGGAGAAGGCCTTCCGCTCTCGCTTCTTCAGCAGGTACATAAGAAGGGTAACGGGACCAAAAAAAATTGATTTTGCTTTTGCTTGTGCAAAAAAACAATACAAAAAATGTTACTCGCTTCTCATAGAAGTGAGTGTGGAAGGTGTATCTTATCTTTTATACGAAAGAGCCGAGGCCTTCTATGAGGCCTCCTTTAGCAGTTAGATAAGAATAGTAATTGAATCAAAAAATCTTTTAAGCAGGCCTTTAAAATGGCCTGAAGTAAGAAGGTCTTCTGAGTTTTCCCGCTGGGTATATTCAGGTTTTTTTTTTTAATTTTGTTACTAAATTGTTGAATATTTTGTCTTCAAATGAGCAATTTTTGATTTGTTTATAGCATATTTTTAAAAATTTTCAGGGCATATTTTCCAGTTTTCACTGTATATTTAATGCGCATATAACGCGTTTTCTAAAGCATATTTCTGGTTTCCCTGGTCACCACCATATCGGAAGATGCTATAATTTTTGCAAATGGAGATAAATGTCAGTCTTGCTTTGACATTTGCGATATAAACAGATACAAAATACACGCTAATAAGAAATGGACCGCTATACTACTCAAAAACGCGGAATAGTTGTTTTAATTTATTTGTGTCTGTTTTTTATTTACTTAATCTTGTAACAGTTTTTTATCGAAAATCGTCATGAACGACGAGTCCCATTTCCATATCTGCAAATACGTAAATAAGAAGAATTATACACACAAAAAGCCACTATACCCGCACAAAGATACTGTATGCCGCCGTAAGGGCGTCATCGGGTTTTTTGTCGATAACGCCGCGAGCCAAACGACTGTATATAGAAACGCTTCGTACCTCAACCGAACGAATTGGGACTCGAGAACATGTGGTTCCAGTAAGATGGAGCCACAACCAAAATTCTGTGGGCTGCATTTTCGGTCGCCTTATCTCTACTTTTACAGATTTACACTGACCGGCAAGATCGCCAAAAGAAAAAGTCTAGACTTTTTTGTTCGGTTTCTTGAAGTCACAAGTCTATGACGACAAGCCCCGAAGTCTTCAAGTCCTAAAAGAGAATATCTGTCAGGAATGTGGGATCCTATCGCCGGAATTTCTGGCAAGAGTGATGGAAAATGCTATAAATTGCCCCTTATGGTCATCAATTCTGGCAGAGGCCACTTTGCAGATATACTTTTTTCTACTTAATGAAAAAACCAATTTAGACATCAACTAAACCCAATCCAAACCCAAAACTAAAGTTTTTCATTTATTAAAAACATTACAGTTGTTTATGTTTATGAAAATGTTTTCTTTCAAAACAATACTTTTTCTCTGCGTGAACTCGTATGAAAATAAAAAAAAAATATATTAGATCAATAGATATTTAATTTAAATTTACACAAATTTTTGTTTAATATCAGCAAATTTTATTCAAATTAATTAAAGACAGAAGTTGAGTTGATAAATAAAATTCAATCATCCCTACCGTGAATATTTTTCCCTCGTAATTATTCCGCTTTTCACATATTTGCGATCATGAAAAACTCACATGAAAAAAAGGTAATTCAAATGGGAATAATTACGTGAAAAAATGTTCACGGGAAATAATTCCCCTTATCGTGAAAAGATTTCCCTTAGATTTTCTCACTTTATTTTTGCTAGGGAACAGAACATGTACGTAAGTTGTTCCTCCTATAAACCGAATATTAAGTGCTAGATCTGTTAATAAGGCACAAACCGATATATTGGTAAACAAAATGCAAAAAAACAATTCAATTGCCTGCGGATTTAAGGAGCTTTCGAAAGACGTGGTGGCAGAATTTTGGAAAATATTTTATTATGTACATAATATTTAAAGAGTGCAAAAAACTAACGTTGTAATCAAACTATCCCTCCTATACTAAATATTTTGCTTTATTATTTTAACTTTTCTTTAAAATATATACGTGTACATTTTGAACATAAAATTTTTTTTTAATATTTCTTCTTTTTTACATTCACTGGAACTGATAGCTTGAAAATTTTTTCACATGAGATTCACGATTGCTTTTTTCCCTTCGAGGGGAATTTCATGGAAACAAAAATTCCACTTGTTATTCACGATAGGGGTGAATGAAAATAGTTTTAAAAAACAATTTTGTAAAATTAAAAAAAAAATTCTTAAATAAACAAAAACTTTGTCAAACTAACAAATCAACTAAAATTAATAAAATCGACCCCTTAACGTGATGTCTTTACGACAAGACAATTTTTTATCGTAATAAACGTTAAACTTTACATTTAAAAAAGCTCATAAAAATAGTAGAGTTTTTTTGTATATAGAGTTTGACGTTTGTCTTGACAAATAATTTGTCTAGTATAGACATCACATTAGGGGTGTCGATTTCAGTAGTTTTATGTGTTCCTTCAAGTACAAAACGTTGGCAATTGGACAATTTTTTACTTTTGCAACTAAATATAAAAGAATTAAAATGTGTACATAATTATCGTATTAATAAGATATAAAAGACAAAATGTGGTTTAAAAATGTTAAAGTTATTAAGAATTAAAATGTGTACATAATTATCGTATTAATAAGATATAAAAGACAAAATGTGGTTTAAAAATGTTAAAGTTATTAACATTTATCCAGGCCATTAACGTGTCTCAGGCCACTTGAACAAGAAATACAGAAACAAAATTAACATCTTATAACAAATATTTAAATAAAAGCTAATTTTTACTTGAAATATACCCATATTTACTTGTATATGAGTTTTTGTATATTTAGGATACCATTAACATATTTTTTAACAGCAGCTAAAAAACTCCATTTTCAAATTTTAAAAAATTTTGTTTAATAAATTTCAGAATTTTTCGATTATCACATTGGGATTTATTGAGGATATAATAGGGAATTAAAGGAAAGAAAAAAATATATCGATATCGTTTTTCCTTACCTGCGATTTAAATATTGCGATTTTTGGGAAAACCCCATTTTTTGACCATATTTCGGCGAATGAGCCAAGCCCAATTTCCTTACTGTAATGAGTTTTAAGTAAACCTTATTTAGAAGGTTTTACTAAAATCGGACAACATTAACCCCAAAATTATGAACGTCAAAAGGAGAGATACCGAAATATTCTATATTTTTGTGCTGATTTTAATGAAACTGCAAAAATAAAATTTACTCTTAAATCATACATAAGAAAAACAATAATTAATAAGAAGGAAAAAAACCAAAACAGTGCAAAAATGGAGATAAACCCTTAAATGCACGTGGGGTTAAATTTACCTTAAACTATTTAAACTTTGAGTAATTGAATAAAAAAAATTGTCGCTTGATATCTAAATTTTATTTCACTTCACACCGCATTTTTTACTTTTAACTATTATTTTATAATAAATCCTACCAATAATCTGAATCTAAATTATTAAAAAAAAAAATGTACTCTGGACTTCAAGAAGAATTCTTGACAAAAAGTACGAAAAACAGAAGTAAGGAAGAAAAACAAAATTTCGATCTACCAAAAGTTAAAATAAAATTTGGTTTAAAGATTGATGTTTGGCTATTGACTGCCAGCAGACGTCGGTGGCTGTGAGTGTTAAACGGCAAACCCCTCTGAAGAGATCGAGTGGTTGCGATTGAAACATTTAAGGGTAACCTGTCCGTAAAAGCCTGGGTTCGAGCCCAGCAGCAGTTAAGAATGAAAAATTATCAATAAATTTTAATTAATTTTCATGTTGTAAAATTCCTTTCTTCATAAAATTAATTTAATGAAAATTAAATTTGATGAACTTTAGCCTAATTAAAATATCAAAATTTGGATTAAAAAACCATGAACAGTTCAAAAAAATAACCACAATACTATTGTTAAATTATTTTTTATTAAACTAAAGTTTAAAACCGTTTGCAGGAAAAGTGTTTTAACTCAAAAGCTAAAATATGAGTTATTGAAATTTTCAGTACAAAATTAAGGTTTCTTAAAGTCTACCATTTCCATAAGTTTGTTTGCTACATTAATTTGACATGTTTTTAAAAAACAGTGCATAAATTATCATTATCATCATTATCATAATTATCATCAAATTTTGGATCAAAGCGTATTAAATAACTAAAATGGTTAAAAAGCATTAAATAAATTATTAAAAAAAGTACCTTTTAAGAAATTCATCTACTACGAGAAGAAAAATAAAATTAAAAAAAATATAATATGTATAAAAACACTGTTCCCAGAAGTAGGAAAAATGATGCACTGTGATTTGATCAAAAACATTTTAGAAAAAATAGTCAGAAAAAGATTCCTAGGCGACTACAAACTTTCGAATTATGGTACCTACTTAGATATCTCACGGCTACAGGCAAAATCTGACACCACATTGCATGTTTTGCGAACTTGTATTTGGAACTTTTTTTTAACACTTTTCGGAAAATTATAAAATTTCTTGATTAAAACTTGTAATTTTAATAAAATAATTTTAAAGAAATTTGTAGAGATATGTGTTGGAAAACCCTTCGATTGACTGGCGCGTGGGGTTTAGTTAGATTTTTTGGCTCGTAGTTTTTTTTTTTTTTTTTTTTTTTGAAAAAGTTTTCCGGCAACACTGAAGGACTTTAAAAAGTAAAATTAACGTTTATGACAGTATTTATAAATTTTTGAAAAAACTGCATTTTTTAATATAGCATCTACTAAAAAAGTACTTTTTAAAAAAGGTAGAAAAAGGTACTTTCACAAAACAAAAAACCTGCTTTTAAAGAAAGTACGTTTTAAAAAAGGTTCTTAAAAAGTAGTTTTTAAAAAGGGATATTTTTAAAAAAGTATGTACATACTTCTTGAAAAAGAGTACATAAAAAGAAGTACTTTTATTAAAAATTTTATGTTAAAAGCAGTGGTCTAAAACAAACACACACATACTTAGCGTACGGCTCACACATCCAGAAACGATGTCTATTTTTTAGTGGTTGTTTACACGAACATAACCCTTAATAGCGTTCGTAATTATTTTCAAAAAAGTACTTTATATAACTTTATAAAACAGTAACGAACTTTATAACAGAACGCATTTAAATGATCTCATCTTTTTGTTGAGTGGGATAAGTACAGTATTATTTTTGTGGTCGAAGATCACAAACAGAGAAACGTTATTTTTTCTAATAATTTACTACACAAACACTTTTAGCGTTTGTGTTTTCCACAAATTTGCCGAACGCTGGTAAAAAGTAAAAAGAAGTGTTTGAAAAAAGTAATTTTCGAAAAGGTACTTGAAGTTTTTTTTTAAAAAAATCAAAAAATTCATAAAATATGCCTTTAAAAGAAGGTAAAGGAAGAAGTAAAGTTAAAAAGTATACTTTTTAAAAAAGGTACTTTATAAACTCTTTTTAAAAAGTACTCCCTCAAAATGTATATAAAACGTGCTTTTAAAAGAAATACTTTTTAAAAAGGGTACCTCATAGGGTATTCATTCGGTTAACCGTTAAACGGTTAACCGATAATTTAGTACCCGATCAACTGATCGGTTAATTTAAAATTGGCTTTTTTCGATTATCGATTAAACCGGTTAATTTAAGTCGATTAACCGATGTAAAAAAATTTTTAATTTTTTGATTTATTAAACCATACTTTCTTGTGTTTTTAATTATACGTGAGTTCTAAAACGTTCGTTGCAAGGCAACTCGCTTTTTAAATGCATTCTACAATGCAACCATGTGGAATTTTACAATGTTATTTGCGCCAAAGTTCACCAAAAAAGTTACCAAAGTACACCAAAAAAGTTGTGTTTAGAAATATTTTTTCTTCTAGAATTAAATTCTTTAAATACTGTGCAAAAATTTTGAAAAATTAAAACAGGACTCTAATGTCATAATGGAAGACTAAAATGATTAAAGAAAAATTACTGAAAAATTATATAATCTGTATTATGGGTTGCTTTCGATTTCTCCAACATCTTCGATAAGTGAAACAATTTTTTCCAAGTCACGTTTATCAAAACTCAAGAAAAGAATCGCTTAAATCCTAAACATTTAAACCAATTTATTTTTATAAAACATTATTTTATAAGATCTTCTTAAAATGATTAATAAAATGATCTCACAGTTTATTTTTTAATAAATACATAATATGTCTTAAAATAACTACAAGAAATATATATGACTGCTGTGGGCAAGCGATTTTAATTTAGATTCCTAATGTACAGTTACGACGAAATGATAAACACAGGATTAAAATTTTTATTTTGTTTGAAACACAACAATATTTATTTTAAGCAATTGTAAAATATTATTTAGGACATTATGACGATATGACTTGATAGCACACCTTGTGAATCCTCCAATTATGTATTAATTGAAAAATGCATATTACATATTTATGAATGGTTTTTTTGTTTGCTCGTTTTAGTTCAAGAATTTTAATGTTTGGTATGTTATTTTTTTTTTTTTACTAATAAACCCCAAATAATAAACAATTCATGCATTTCTATATATTGAAATTACTTAATTTATGAAAAAAACTTTATTAATCGGCTAACCGATTAAAAACAAAATTAACCGATTATTGACCGATTAAACCAAAACCTCGATTAATTAATAGAGCGATTAACCGATTAAAGCAAAAGCTCGATTAAATGAATACCCTAGTACTTTTAAAAAAATTACTTTCTCAAAAGCGATTTTGTAATACTTTTTTAATGATGATAAAATTTTTAAAAAAGCAACTTGAAAAAGGTTAATTTAAATAAAAATCATTTGATACATTAAAAATATACTCCTTCCAAAAGAATCCTTTTCAAAAGCACCTTTCTAAAAACTTGAAAATATGTATACACATAAAATTTATTTTTGTTGTTTGTTCTATTTACAATTCCATCACAACATGTTTATAATGACCAATTCACAGTTTTTGATATCAGATGAGGAATATAGTGAAAACAACACAAAATCAAAGCCATTCATTATTTAATATGACAACAGTTTACGCCCATTTTTTAACGCTTCAATGCTCATTTAGACATTTGATCGCGTAATTGTTGTAATGAAAACCGAATCAAACAGAATTCAGACACAAAAAAAAACTTAATGAAATAAATCCAAACAGTCATTATTTAAGCAGGCATTGAACATGTTTGAATGAGACTTAATCCCATGACTGCGACAACAACGGAAGTTTATTTTTCTTCTTTTAAGAAAAAAAAATATTATAATTATTGCTGTACATATTTACAATAACATTTAGTGCCAGTCAGTTATTATTAGTACTGAAAGAAGAAACAGAAAAACAAACAAGTTAGAGTGCTATATTCGGCTGTGCCGAATCTTTGATACCCTCCACCGACAGTTCGAATGTTTAAGGAGTAATATCTGTATGATGTCTTTTTATTATTATTATCTTAAACTGTGACGATTTGTTATTAATTATGGTTTTAGGAGACTAAACTGTTTTCCGGGAGTAGGGCATATATGGGGCCAAGGGTAAATTATGTACCGATCTTCACGAAATTTCACAGTATCATTTATAGTCCTATAAAATTGTGACGAGCCAAAATTTGTTATGATTGCATTATTTTTTACAGTTTTAGGCGTACTAAACAGTTTTCCGGGAGTAGTGTTTATATGGGGCTTAGGGTAAATTATGGACCGACCTTCGCGAAATTTTACAGTGTAATTTCTAGTCGAATAAAACGGACTTGTGCAAAATCTTATGTCATTCCGTGCATTTTTGCATCATTTATGTTAGTTTTTGTAACAAAATTACCAAGTTTTTGAAGGTGGTGGTTCCACATTTTGATTCATAGCTCTGGTCCTACTGAACCGATTTTGCTGAAATTCAATCCCAAACTGCTTAGGATAACTACAAGCAATTTGACACCTAGTTTGTTTATTTCTTTTGAGTTTTTCGAAAGGGAGCGTGTTTTCAACAGACGGACAGACGGACAGACGGACAGACGGACAGTCGGACAGACGGACAGACGGACAGACAGACGGACATGGCTAAATCGACTTAGAATTACTCAAGCAGCCAGAATATATATACTTTATGGGGTCTGAGATGAATAATAAAAAAGTTTCACACGGAATGACAAACTTAGTATACCCTCTTCACAACTAATTGTGGTGGAGGGTATAAAAAGTTTAGAAATCAAAACAAAAATCACCCAACCAGATAATTAAGACAACGTCATACGACATGTGTATTATGTACCCCTTTTTTTGGAAATATATAAAATAGTATTTAAATTTCGTAACAAATAATTGAAGTATGTGGAAAAAATTATTCGATAACAAGTAAATAATGATATAAAAAAAAACTGCCGAATTTTGAGGTCAAATATTCTGGGGGCTTGAGTAATTCTCAATCGATTTAGTAATATTCGCCTGTTGGTTAAAACATTGTTTATAGTATTCCTTATAGCCTTTTTATCCCTTTGTACACTTGCATACATTTTGATGGAACGTATGGAAGATGTTGAAAATGTGAAGTACGCGTTCTCACTTGAAACATCTAACATATACTATCAATAAAAAATGTCACCATTTCTGAAAAAAAACTTTCTGAAGAGATAAACTCACTGTTTATTGTTGTTGTTTTTGTTTAAGCTTTGATACTGTTACAAGTAAAACTGTGGCTTATAATTCTTATTCGCTTAACAGATTTATTTGTGTAATATCTTTAGTTTTTCTGAAATCTTTGGATGAAGTTTTCTGACGATCTGGCCAAAGCAACCAATGAAATGCGCATAGGAATAGCTCATCCCTTCAACAATAAATTTCAGTTTATCAATAGTATGAAATGGGAATGTAGCATATTTAAAAGAAACTTTGTTAAAAAACTTTTATTTTTTTAAATACTTGTTTTCTACAAAAGTGCCAACATTTTTAAAGATAACACCAAAATGTATTTCTAGTTCATTTTGTTAAATAATTTTAGCAAAATTAAGCAAAATAAGGCTTGCAAAAAAGGAAAAACTTGAGAAATGGTAACGCTGCTTTCAAAGCAACTTCCATGAACATGGAACAAAATGAGATAGTAACATTCTGTAAAGAAGTTGAAAGTTGATTTTTAGCCCTATGTATTTCTTATAGGAAAATTCCAACATCTTCGCAAATTGATGTTAAATGTTGACAAGTGTGAAAAGGCTATTGCACTGATCAACATCTAACATTTACCATCAATTTGCAAATATGTTAAAATCTTTCCATAAAAAATACATAAGGTTTTAGCAACAACATCTTTGAACATTTTTAAAAGATGTTTCCATCTCATTTTATTCCATTCTACATCTTTCGATTATTTCAAAGTCATAACTAGAAAAGTGCCAATAAGTTCTTTTATTATTGTGGCATCACTGACAAAAAGACGTTTGTTTTGAAAGCAGCGTTACCATTTGTCAAGTTTTCCCTTTTATTGCAATGTTTTTTTGTTAAGTATTTTTTATATGTTTAAATTAATTGAACTTAAAATACACTTTTGTGTTTTCTTTTTAAACTTTGGCACTTTTGTAGAAAAACATTTTTTATTTTAAAAATATTTTTTTTTTTTTTTTCAAAATTGGTCACATTTTTGTTTGATGGTAGATGTTAGATGTGAGCAATGTAAACGAGTGTTTCACATTTTCTACATCTTTGATGGTAGATTTTGATCAGTGTAAAAAACCTTTTACACACAGGGAAAAAACATTTTTCAATACGGGCACCTTAAACAAAACTATTGTAAACGAAAACTTTAAAACATACAACTGTTATATTTAACAATAGTGTTGTCACCGACAAGCATATTATGGTTAAATTAGTCGTCCATCAAGAGGCCCCAACCAAATTATGGTTACCTCTAAGCATGTTATGTTTAAATATGACAAAAATGTGTTTAACTAATAATTGTTTGTATTGAAATTAACAAAAGGAATATTTCCTTTTTCAAGGGCACCATGCTTTGGTTCCTTGTTACATTATAAGTGTTTAACATATTTTGGTTATTCTTAACCATAACATGTTCGGAGGCAACCATAATATGGTTAGAGCTTTTTTATAGAGGTATAATTTAACCATAATATGGTTGCCGGTGGCAATAACATATATAAAATTTTTCGATTAAAATAGTTTTGTTAGAGTTGACCATGTTGAAAAATATGAAGTTTGAAGTTAAAACTCAGTACAATCGGTTTAATAGAAGTAAAGGGTGTTCTATTTTGGAGTGATAAAACTTTGAGTTGGCATTACTACTTTATTTGACCACCCATTTAAGCCCTTATGACACTACATTTTTTATTCATTAATTGATATAGAATTGATAGAAAGAAACAGTAAATGTTAGAAAGAGCCACAAAAAGGTATTATAAATCTTAGTTTAAAAAGTATCAACAAAAAAGTACAATTGAAACAACTTAGCCATCCCTGTTTTGTTTATTTTATTAAATGTTGCCAACTTTTTGTTTATGTGAAACCTAAAAACAAAAAGCGGTAAATCGCTGAATTTGCCCATAAGCCGCTGATTCAGCAACACTTTTAATATTTCAAGTTTGAAATGTCAATTTTAAGTTAAACAATTTTACATTTTTTTTTGACATAACTTAATTTTTTATCGATAACTTAAGTAAAATTTTTGACGGCTTGCCATTTATCTAAATACAGCTTAACTCTTTGCACTTGGTAAATTTTTGTATTACATTATATTTGCACTGTTCACCAAAACTTGAACAATGCATTAAAAATGTAGTGTCATAAGGGCTTTAACAGCTGATAGTTGCTTTTTGTTTAGTTTGCTTTGACATTTCATTATAAATGGGCTTACACCAAAGCAACGTGTGCAAATTGTTGAAATTTTTAATCAAAATAATTCGACAAATGGGCTAAAGCACAAATTGATATTGATTTTGAATTTTCATTCAAAATTTTATTTTCCGATGAAGCCCATTTCTGGTTAAATGGGTACGTAAATAAGCAGAATTGTCGCCTTTGGAGTGAGGAGAAGCTTTTGCCGAAACAGCATTACATCCACAGAGAAATAACTGTTTGGTGCGCTTTACGGGCTGGCGCAGTCATTGGCCCATATGTCTTCAAAAACAATGATGGTCAGAATTGCGCTTTCTACGCGCCAGCCGTGGCGGCCACATGGCCGAAATCATATTTAAACATTAATGTCATAAAATTTTCTATCCAATAAAGACCATTTCATTGACATAAAACATATATTACTATGTTTTATTATGATTTAAATTTGTATCACTCTATAAAAAAAATCCTTTATATGATTGTAGGCAACCGGAATATGATTGTGAAAGGCATGAGAGGAGGGACTAAAGCAATCATAATATGCTTGCTATAACAGTTAGTGTAATTAAAGCGGTCATTAGTTTTTGTGCAAAATAGCACTGTAACAATTACTAGATTTGTTACTTAGGTTTACTTTTTTTTCCAAAATAATTTTTTTATTTTACAATAACCCCTTTTATAACGATACACTACAAATTTAGCAAGTCTAAGTTTATAAAAAAAACACAACCATTAAACATAATTTATGTTATTTTTCAAAATTTAAACAAAAGCACACAATGAGGAAAAAACTCTAAGCCATTAATTATTTATTACTAAACATTCAAGACAAGTCTTAACAAAAAATCATAAATATTGTTTAAAAAAAAAGCAAAGAAAAGTTCATTCAACTTTAAACAAACCCTAAAAATTTGGAAAAAAATAAACAATATTTAAAAAATTTCTACAAAAAAAAATTTCCTTTCTATTGAAACCAATTGTTGTTAAGTTAAAATTTTATTTAATTTTAATGTTGTTTTAATATTTTTTTAATTTCTTGTAATTTTACATAATTTACAATTTTTCAAGTATTTCCTTAAAGTCCAAACACTGTTCAAAACTTCCATCAATAACAACAATAATAACAATGATTAGATTTCGTTTAACTAAAGAAAAAACATTGAATTATCTTTGAAACCCATAATAGACGATTGTTTAAGGAACCATGTTTTTTTATAGCCAAAATCATAATAATACCCCTCTTTTTTGTTTGTAGAAATTATTTACATTGAATTTATTTCCGCTTTTATAATTTTTGTAAAAAAAAATATATTTTGAAATTTTGTTAAAAAGGAAACAACAAAAACTCAAAAACACACTGACCAAGTGTGTCTGTAAATAAGTAATAAATTCAAGCAAAAAAAGAAATATATCGGTACCGGATACGCCGCTGGTGTGTACTTTTGCTACCTTCAACAGGCAGACACTTTTAGGAATTGAATGGAAAAATTTTTTTTTTAAATTACTTAATTTTTTTTTTAAGTTAAAGCAAAGTTATGTTGTAAGCTAAGAACACAATTGTGTCGTACGTCGTAGGACGCAACACCTTAAATTTCTACAAAAACTCTTCAATAACCCACAATTCGTCACAAACATAGTTCGTTTTCTATTGAAAATAATCTTGGAAAATTACATTTTTATTCCACTTTTTACTTTTTAAATATTCAATTTGAAAACAAAACAAGTAAGAGTGCTATATTCGACTATGCCGAATCTTATATACCCTTCACCATGATGAGATAAGAACAAAAAGTTATATACATAAATAACGTTCTTTAGATAGGTATAAATATATATTAATTAAGCCACGCCAACTTTTCATTTCGTCATGCCGAAATATATAAAAAAAAAATTATATATGTATGTACCTAAGCCCGTTTCCTCTTTTGCCAAATGATGTTTGAAATTCGTTTTATAATCTTAAAATCGTTTTTTACAACATAAAAAAATTAAATAAAAAAATGAAAAAAAAATATTTTTGGGATTGGAACTGGCAATATTATCTGTCTTAGGAGAGAACTTAACAACTCGGCTACGAATTCTTCTACTGAAGAAGCGTTAAATTGAAATATATTGAGTCTATGAGTTAGTTTCATATATCTGGTGATTTTTTAGCTATTATCTTTTTGGCAATACTGGTTTAAACTGCTGACGCACGTTTCGTGTTTTGTTTCACTGTCAAACATCTTCAGTTTGGTCTATAATTTAACCATGAATCGTCTAAGCGCTACCGTGAGATGATATCCAACTTTTTTTTTTGCCCAAAATGCAAGAGCTTAACTTGCATGACATGTGGTTTCAACAAGATGGTGTCACATGCCACACAGCACGCTTAACAATGGACTTATTGAGAGGCGAGTTCGGTGAACATTTTATTTCACGTTCGGGACCGGTAATTGGCCGCCTAGATCGTGCGATTCAACGCCTTTAGACTATTTTTTGTGGGGCTATGTTAAAGCTCATGTCTATACACACATGCCCGCTTCAATTGACGCATTGGAAGACAACATTGAAGCATTTATTCATGAGATACCGGCCGAAATATTGGAAAGAGTATGCCAAAATTGGACTAAGCGGATGGACCATTTGAGGCACAGTCACGGTCAACATTTGCAAGAAATAATCTTCAAACATTAAATTATATGGACCGTACTATCGATTCAGATAAAGATTTCATGCATTTTTCTGAATTTTATGTGTTTTTTTAACTTTCCTATAGCTCTTAAAAAATCACCCCTTACATGCATTAATGTGTATTTGCATGCGTAAAATTAAACACATTACAAATAAAATCCACCACTTGTAGTGAAGGGTATAAAAAAACAACAAAAAAAAAGCACATTAACAACACTGTATTATCATAGCCACTGTATGACCGTAGAAACCAAAATTGAATTGGTTTGTATGGTATGTTTAAGTCGTTTTGGTAATACAGTGTTGGTATGGTAATGTCACGTCTAATTTGACCTTTAAAGGAAAAAATTTGAGGCAGTCGTGGTTTTTTACTCATATCTCAGCCATTTGTGGACCGATCTTGCTGAATTTCAATAGCAAACAATTCTGGATCATATGTGACATATATGGGGTCTTCGGAAAATCCATTTTAACGGACAGACGGGCAGACGGACATCGTTAAATCAACTTCGCTCCTCATAAGGATCCAGAATATGTGTACTTTATAGGGTCTAACATCAATATTATAGAAATTACAAACGGAATGACAAACTTATATATACCCTATTCACCACCTGTGGTTAAGGGTATAAAAATAAATTCATTTTATATTTTTTTTATATAACAATTCGGTCTCAACTGGCGTATGAAATAGAACTAGATCTACGTCGACGTACGACGTTGATACGGTTTTAAATTTACGTCAGCTATTGTGTGTTTTTGTATAAAATATTATACCATTTAATTTAAAACCGTATATACGTCGTTCGCTACTACGTTCATACGGTGCAATTATGTTGCTACGGTTAGGAAAATTTTTCGGTTATTTCTTTTAAAAACTTTTTTTTTTTTTTTGTTATTCGTGCTTAACCCATTTAAGCCCAAACAAAAACTACCGGACAAAAAACCAAAATTTTTTTTTTTTTTTTTTTTTTTTTTGAATTAAAGAGGTGTACTCAAATTGGCACTACGGTCACTTTAAAAAAAAAAAAATTAAAAAAAAAATTTTTTTGATGTTATAGAAATTTCTGAAATTTATGTTTATCAATAAGGTAAACATATATTGAATAATGTCAAAAACTTTGTCATAAGCCAGAAATAATGAAGTGTTGCCAAATTGGCACAGCGGGCGTAAATGGGTTAATTTCCAGTTTTTATTCTTGACAAAAACACTTGAAATTTATTCCTATGCGCATTTCAATGGTTGCTTAGGCCAGATCATCAGGAAACTTTATCCATAAAGATGTTAGAACAACTAAAGATATTAAGCAACAGTTCTTCTTGTAACAATATTAAAGTTTAAACAAAAATATCAACAATAAACAGTAAGTTTATCTTTTTTATGTTATGTTGGGTTTTATATTGGATTTCTTTACAACACTGGTGGCCATCTTAATATAAGCAAAACAATGACATGCGGAATTGATACATATTTACACGCGCAAAACAAATTGTATGTAATCAGAATTTATCTACAGTAAAACTTTGTTATAACGAACTTCGTTATAACGAAAAACGCAATGCAACGAATATTTTGCTGAGTTCGCTGAAAAAAACTCTTTATTGCAAAGTTTTCATACAAAAAAGCTCCATAGCCATTGAGCTTAAGTATTTATTCAAATGCCTTTATATAACGACATAAGAATAAAACAAAATTAAATTTTTAAGCAAAAACAGGTCGCAAGGACCAAGCCTATTGAAAATGGGCCAAATCGTAGGACCACGAGTGAAGATAGGGGGAAATTTCTTCCTCTCAGAAACTATCAAACCGATTTTAATGAAATTTAAAACATGGATAGATCGATATTTATATGGGCACATAAGCTATACAGTTTTAAAAAAATAGGACCACAAGGGGTGATAAGGGCAATTTTTTTCTCTCAAACCGATTTTAATGAAATTTAAAACATAGATAGATCCATATCTATATGGACACACAAGCTATACAGTTTTAAAAAATATAGGACCACAAGGGGAGAAAGGGGCAATTTTTGCCTCTCAAACTGATTTTAATGAAATTTAAAACATAGGTAGATCCATATCTATATGGACACATAAGCTATACAGTTTTTCAAAAATAGGACCACAAGGGGATGTAGGGGGCAATTTCTGCCTCTCACAAACTTTCAAACCGATTTTAATGAAGTTTTTAAACATAGAGAAATCCATATTTATATGGACACATAAGCATGATGTGTTTTTAAGTACTGTGGTGCTGGGTATCATATGGTCGGGCTTGACCGACTATACTTTCTTACTTGTTTTTTTCTGAAGTAAGTGTTTTAAATTTTTGATTTTTTAAAGACAATTTTCAAGCAAATATGTCTTCCCCAAAAATAAATAAATATGACAGACAATATAATAAAGTTTGGAAAAAAGAATACTGGGCTGTTTGTTGTTGTTGATGTAGCAGCGAGACCTGTGTAGAACCGGTAAGTACTTATGAAGCGTCGAAGTATCAATTAAATGACCGATACATGTATTTTTTTGTTGATTTTAAGGATGGCTAAAGCCGATTGAAAAAGATCCAAATTCTTATAAATTGGCTGATTCGTCTTCAAAAACAGCATATTGTTCTGCTTGTGATTCCTCACTGGAATCGCAAAAAAAGGATTTAAAAAAACATACCGAAGGCAGTCGCTACAAACAAAATAAAATAATTTTTTTCACTTAACATTTTTATTTTGGGATTCCTTATTAAAATTGTTCTTACTATTTAAAAAAAAAAAATTAAAATTTGGTCAGAAAAAAAACTGAAAAAAATATTAACTTTTTAGGGTTTTGTTTTTTAACTTGAGGATTTTTGGGGATGTTTTTTTAATTTTTTGGGGACAAGGAAAAAGTACCTGGCTGCCCTGCGTCCCAGTTATGTTTCTAGCATAAGTATGTACTTATATTTTTTCTTGCATACATTTCGCAGGAACGCATTGAAAATGTGAAATTCGCGTTCACACTTGAACATCTAACATCTACTATCAATAAAAAATGTCACCATTTCTGAAAAAAAACTTTTATTTTTTTTTTAATTACCTTTTTTCTACAAAAGTGCCAAAATTTTAAAAGATAACAACAAAATGTTTTTATATTTTATTTTGTTTAATAACTTGAACAGAATTAAGCAAAATAAGGCTTACAAAAAAGAAAAAACTTGAGAAATGGTAACGCTGCTTTTAAAGCAACTTCCATTTTGTCAGTGGCGCCACAATAATAATAGAATTTATTGCCACTTTTCTAGTGATGACACTTAAACAACCGGAAGCTGTATAAAGGAATACAATGATATAGGAACATTTTGTTAAGATGTTGAAAAGTTTTGATTTTTAGCTCTAGGTATTTCTTATGGGAAAATTTCATTATCTTCGCAAATTAATGTTAGAAGTTAAACGTTGAAAGTGTGAAAAGGCTATAAGTGACGCGTCTAATGAGCAGGGTTGTCAGATGTGGTGATTTTTAAAGTTGTTTGGCGACATGGCGATTTTGTTGGCTTTTTTTGATAAGCCACGAATTTGTTTTGAAATTCGTTAAATTCAATACGAAAAAATAATATTATTTTTATTCTAGTAGTTTTATGTAAGAAATTTCAGGCATTCATAGTCAGTATTTGAAAATAAATTATGTTATGTTGAAATGGCTGATGAAGATTTGGAAACCTTCGAGAAAACAGTTTTTCATATCTAAAAGTTCTCTTGAAATAATTAAAATATAGAACTCCATAATACATGAATAAATTTAAATCTAACGAACATTTTTCCATTCATTATCACAAATAAAAATCGTTGTGTTAAAGATATTTCAAAAATTTTTATGAATCCTAACGTGCCTTTGGATGTTTATGGAACACAATGGAAAAAAGTACGACTTGTTAATTTGAAAGAGTATTTTAATAACGATATCCCATTTAATTTAAATCAGTTTTGGCCAAAATTTTATCTCTATAAGGATACGGCAAATACGTACCATTTTAAAAAACTTGCTTTGGCTGTACTTTATATGCTGGAAGTTTCAACTAATAATGTCTGTGTTGAAAGAGTATTTTCAATACTGAACTCCACTTAAACACGCCTTCGAAATAGAATGCAATACGAACTTCTTGACGCGCTTTTCGAGCTAAAAATTGTATGAATGGAAATAGTAGATCATGCACTTCTTTTGTACCTTCGTTGATTAAATTTAATTCCGTTTACAACGTATTCCAAAAAAGAAAACAAGTAGGGGGTCCTGACGGTAAAGTGTATAGCGTTTTAGATATATAATAGTACTGCCAAGACTTTCATAGGTATATCCAATATTTGTTTAATATTAACTACAAGAATTCTTTCTTTGCAGCTTTAAGTAGACTACTATTAACTATTTTGTATTAAAATGTTCCTAAAAATTTAACAAAGTATATATCATGGCGACTTTACTTTTAATTTTTGACGGATTTTAGCGATTCGCAATAAATTAATTTTTTAGGAATTTTAAAAATATTTTTTCAATAGCTTAAAAAATATTTATATTTTATTGTTAAAAACTAAAAAATAAAGCCTTTGGCGAGTTTTTACATTGAATTGGGCTTAGAAGGTCGAAATCATCCGCCAACCCTGCTAAAGGCTAGTTTACACTATTATACTTTGTATTAATACATGCCAAAAGCTCAAGTGAAATGTAAAAGTATGATAGTGTGAATGCATGTGTGATGAAAATGACAAGTACCCAGCGGGAAAACTCAGAAGACCTTCTTACTTCAGGCCTTTTTAAAGGCCTGCTTAAAAGATTTTTGATTCAATTACTATTTTTATCTAACTGCTAAAGGAGGCCTCATAGAAGGCCTCGGCTCTTTCGTATAAAAGATAAGATACACCTTCCACACTCACTTCTATGAGAAGGGAGTAACATTTTTTGTATTGTTTTTTTGCACAAGCAAAAGCAAAATCAATTTTTTTTGGTCCCGTTACCCTTCTTATGTACCTGCTGAAGAAGCAAGAGCGGAAGGCCTTCTCCGCAATGACAACGTGTGTAAAAGAGAAATGAGTATGGAATGGCGCAAGAAGGCCTTGTACATCCAAGAGAAGGGGCACAGAGGCCTTCCTACTCCTGGGTATTAGTATAGTTTTTTGAAAAATTTCTAAATAATAATACTTTTCATTGGTTCAGGGTTGCATTTTATTTCATGTGTGAGTGCTCATACTTTGTGTGATGGTGTGAACACAAACTATCATGTTTAATTAGATTTTTTAACAGTCGCAACAAAACTCATTAGATTTCTACCTCACAAAATATTATGGAATACGTAAGATTTGTGAGATAGTGTCAGTGTTGCCAGAAGTAGGGGAAATCCCTACATGTAGGTATTTTTGATACTAAAATAGAAGCGCAGGGAAAATCGGACAGATTTTTTAATATCTCCAATATGTAGGGATTTTTCGTCATATTGCATTTCTTATGAAATAAATGCAGAAAACCCGTATTTTTAGTAATGTTTTCCTGTCCAAAACGGTTGAAAAATTTTTTTTTCCTAAAAACGCTTAAAAATATGTTTGCAGAGTTGTTTGTGGTTAAAAAAAAAGACCGACACTAATATGTATGTATATGTTTTTTCTAAGATATCCTAAAAAACATAGTGGTGGGGCTTCTAAACAATTGTTTGCTGAAATAGTCATCAATGCCTTAGTGACAAATAAAGAATTTATCGTAGAAAAAAATATGTTTCCTGCATTACTTATGGTTAGCGAAGAAGCTAACAAATAGTGGCTATCCATTATTACGGCTTAAAGTGTCTGGAAAAAGCGATATGTATGTACAATGTGGCATACACCATCACTAGCGCCATTGGTGTATAGAGTGAAAATGCCAACCATTTCGCTAGACACTAATGGCAATGGTTATTCTGGGATTTTATTCAGTGTTGAAAGATTTCATTGAATTTATTAAAAGTAGATACATTCATATTTATTAGTTTTTTGTCAAAGCTTTAATATACATACACACAGAAAAAAATCAAGTTAAAATCGTAGAAAACAAGGTTGATTTAAAATTTTTCGGTGGTGATTTTGCTTCATACGTTAGCTTCAGAGACAACATATGCATTTATTTAAGAATAATTCAAAACACTTACCCCTGTAACACATGTTTCACTTATTTTGTATTCTCCTTTGTTAACAGAAGCATCAGCAGAATCGCCCGAATCGTCGTCATCATTCTACTTTGAAAACTTGATGTTCTATTTACCTAAATAATTTTAATTAAAAGAATACGGGAATTGTATTCTTTTTGTAACATATTTTAAAAATGAAAATACAAAAATGTACATACTTAAGTATGTATGCATGTTAATTTGACAAGATATACTTTTGATTTTAATATAAAACAGGTTTTTATGGACTCAATATTGAATCCATATTTATTTATATTTTAATATTTTTTTTTTTTTTTTTTAACAGTGAATAATATTAAATAAACGTGATTTAAGGTTATTTTATTTAAAATTAATATGAAATAATGATAAATTTAAATAAAAGGCAAACTTTTGCTGAAATTGACTATGATTCTCAATCAACAATTTTCCATGTTAATTTTAATTAATTTTACATTGGTATTTTTTTCTGTGTGTATTCGAATAAAATTTATTTTTAATAACTTAAGTTTTTTCTTCATTTTTAATGACAATAATGCGTAGGGATTTTTGTAGGGGAAATTTATTCAACGTGTAGGGAAGAATCGGATTTTTTTAACATGTGTAGGTATTTTTGCGAAAAATCCACTGGATAGTGTAAACTTGCCTTAATGAGCATGTTAAGAGGGTTACACTAATAAATTGCGCACATGGAAAAACTATATAACGGCAAGGTTAATATAAGGTATATAGAAACAAATGAAAATTAAATGAATAATTAGCTATGTAATTAAAATTTTTTAAAGTTTTATTTCCAGCGGGAAATTATTTTTGTAATTAAAAAAAATGTCAAGGACACATCTCGGTAAACAACTGGTAACTTTCCTTTAAAGCTGAAATTTTAAGTTGCACAGTATTTAAAAACAAAATTACCTATATATCTTTTGAACAAAAAAAGAAGAAGAAGTTATTATTTAAAGGTCTTATTTAGTTACACCTCTTTTTCACGATTCTTTAGTCAATAAATACGTTTGAATACCAAATAAATTTTTGTTTATTATTTCAACATTTAAAAGTATGAAACTTATGTTTTATGAATATTTTAAAAAATTTTTTTATTATGTCCACGGCAGAAGCTCTTCAAACCAATTAACGTCATTGAAATAACAAAGCAACTACTTACAACAGCAACAACAAAAATAAAAACTTTAGCAAAAAAAAATAAATGAAATTGTAAACCATAAACACACAGACATTAGCAAATACATATTTATTACTCTTAGCTCCAACTAAAGCGTAGTTATGGGGCTTAACGGCCAACTATCGGTTGGTCTGACTATCTGGCAGATCTTCTAAATATTTTTTTTTTTTAATAGCAACAAGGTGACGAGTGTAATGTTGCGTTACATTCATTACTAACGACGTTGTTTTTGGTTTCGGTTTCAGTTGTTTGTTAAATTGTTGCTATTCGCATTAGACTAAAAAAAAAAATTGAGTTTTTTTTATTCAACATTTAAGTCTTCAGTCATATCGTTTGTCTAGCTAAATTGTAGAAAAAGAAGAAAAAACAAACTCTTTTAATAGTAGCCATATATGTATGTACGTATGTACGTATGTATGTATGTGTGTGTTGTAGAAAAACCAAAAAAATAATTGTTAAATACTCGTATTAACGTTGCTTTAACGTCAGCCACTACGAACTGTATTTTTTATTGCTGTTAATATTTCAGCAATTGTTGGTTTATATTTTTTCTTTAATTTAGTATTTTTTTCAAAGATTGCAAATTTTATTTGTTTAAAACCAAAAGTTTGTTGTAACACAATTCAAACACAAAAAAAACAATAAAAAAAGATGAAGCACTGCAATGAAAATTGGTCAATAGTGCAAATAACAAACAATATCAAGAAATAGCAAAAGCATTAGCAGAAGCTGTAGCTGCAGCACTGTTACCATATAGCAAATGGGCGTTTCCACCGTAAGGGCCGTCGAGACCAAAATATTTTTTCATAGTAAGACAATCAAATTAAACTAATATTTACCAATTTTACATTTACACTTAAGCCATTTGGAGATATTTGAATGCAAAATGGCACAAGCGCTACCTTAATAATTTAGGTATTTCTATTAGACTCTTTGTTTTCACACTCTTCGAGTTTTAGCTGTCAAGTCCACTGTTGCCAATTTGACGGGTTTTCCGCGATTCTAGCGGTTTTTATGTGCCCACCGAGGTAAAATTTCCATTTTAACGGTTAGCGGGAATCTAGCTGGTTTTTCAATCAATTTAAATCAATAAAATTTTGGTTCAAGGTATTTGAGAATACAAAATTTTTTTCACAAAATAAGAATTAATAAAATATTACAGAACAGATTTTCATAAATTTTCCGCAGCTTTGTAGTTGATTATGCTAATTATACTAGTCCGGAAAATAAAAAAGCGGGAGCAAGAACGTTGTAATGTGATTTTAATTGACTTTAGCGCGCTGAATTCAAATCGGTTTACAGATTGATTCTATTACGTCTAGTTCCTTATATGCTTGGCTTATATTTCTTCCTAAATAATGCGGTTATGCCTTACTTCGTCCAAAACTGTGTGAAATATACAAAATTTTGTTAAGACGACTTAAAGGGAATTTTATACCAAACCATCTGCTAGGAATTATATTCCAAATCATCGTTATACACCTGACTTTTTGATAAACGATAAAAATGTAAAATTTGCAAAATATTTAGATTTTAGCGATTATTTAAAAACATTTTACGCTAAATGAAAAATTTGGCGACTTCTAGCGGTTTTTGAAGCGGTTTTTGAAGTACGATGAGTGCCTCGGTAGGCTAGCTGGTAGCGAGCTAGTCTATCAGCGCCGAGGTTGCGGGTTCGATTCCCGCCAGAAACTTTGGTTTCCTTCCTGCAGACAAGCATAGAGCTTCGCGGGATTAGCTTAGGAAATTAAAAAAAAAAAAAAAAAAAAAAAAAAAATTAACGGGAAGTCTTCAAAAAAAGTTGGTCAAGTCTTGAACTATTAGAAGAGAAGGGAAACGAGAATGCGATTTCTTTTTCTTTATCTCCTAAAAACTCAAGACTTGACGACTAAAACTTGAAGGGTGTGAACCAGCACTTAAAGTATATAGTAAGCACTGACTTTTGTTCTTTAAAATCCATCTGACAGTACAAAGAGTCAAAAAAGAACTACAAAATTGCAAATAAATATAAGATTTTTACTTAGCATTGCCGCATATTTTGATGTCCCATGCGACACAGAAAAAACAAGCTTCCGTTTTTTCGATTTTAAAAGTAAAATTAAAAAAAGCACACATAAGTTCTCGTCCATATTATAAAATATTTGCTGCAGAAATTTTCCTTAACTCTTTTTTGAAACTGCATTCGTGTCCAAAAAAAAAAAATTTAGTTTTGCAGCATTTAAGTATTATGTATGCTTTCTCTTTCTTCCTTATTCTCTTAATAACAAATTCTCAAAAACTGCTTGAACACGAAACAATTTACACTTTAACATTCGTCTTTTCCCATTTACCATTAAACTCAAATGCTTCGAACACAGGTTTTATAATAAGGACGGGGGGGGGCCTAAGGCTAGCGCATGATCTTGGTGGACAAATGACATCGACAAAACGTGAAATAACGCTTTCTAGAAGCACCCATGCAATAAACCGAAAATTATCTTCTTGAAACCAGTTCATAATCTTTGATTGCGGGTTAAAAAAAAGTCGTACGCTAAGCGGAATTGCTAAGAACATTGTGGAATATACACATTGGGATTATTGCACCGTTTCACTAACGGAAGCGATATTTTCAACGGTGCGCACATTAAGATGATGCACAGTCCTGACGACATCTGTAACGCTTCCAGTCTCTTCAAATTTCTGTATAATCTTGGCAATTCCTTGCATAGTAGTTCGATTATTAAGACCATAGGCACCCCGTAATTTTCGAAAAGTGCCCAAGTTTAAGCCGCTACTTTTAACTTTTTTACACATTCTTAGGTTGTCAAACGCTCCATATTCGTAAATCGCAAAACTAAATAAATGACACTTTTAGTGACAGATATGTACCTGCTGACAGCATTGCCAGACCAGCGGTTTTAAAATCTCTAAATGAATACCTCTGTAAATGTAAAAAGCTGACCAAATATCGAGAGTTTTATGTAAACAATTGAAAAGGCAAAATATCTTGCTAAAAAATAAGAAGGTTTTTATTCCTGAAACTTAAAGAAAGTCTGTCACGTGCGACATCGTAAATGTAAAATTTTGAAAATAAAGGGTATTTTTTTAAGCCAGAAAACTTGAGAACTTGAAATTTTAAGAAATATAACAAAAAAATTAATTTAAATCAAAAAATTTATTTTATTGGGAGGATCAATCGTGCCTGTTCCTGAAGAAACGCACTGTTGATGCTTCATTTTTGAAGAAAAAAGGTTTAATGATGCCACCAGCATGTGTAACGCACGAAACTGTGCATTTTTATAAATTTGTTGTGGACTAGTCTTACTCTATACGCAGCAATTTTTTTAAGTTAAGCCGTGAAGCCAAAAATGAGCCGTGCGAGATAACGCTAGGAACACAACTGTGATGAACGGCGAATATTCGGCCGCTAATATTCGTCAATAAAACATATTTGTGTATATAAAATACACACAATATCATGACGTCGGTCAAAATTCTTCATACTATTTTTGTCCCGTGCAAATGCCTTAATTTTTTTTTTTTCAATGATCTTAAAACAAAAAATTACCCTTAGAACCAATTCGAGAGCTTTAAGTTTTTTATTTAAACCTTTCTTTAAATTTAAATACGTTCAGTGGTCACGTACAATGGAAATGCCCATATACAAAACAATAACAAAGATAAATGGTATTTATGCGACCGAATGGACGTTTGACTGGTTTATTTTTTTAATTTAGAAAGATTTTTTTATGTCCCAGCTCATCTTGTTAGATTTGCAATGTTGGTCAGTGGTGTAAAAAGCAAATGTTGCAAATAAACTTACAAAAAAGTTAAACAAAAAACAAATATTTGTGTTCAAAAAAAATTGAACACATCTACAAAGTGAGAGGTCTGAAATATTTATGAGATTAACAAAATTTATAAAAAGTTTTTTTCTTTACTTTGGCAGCCATTAATAATTAATGTTTCAATTTACAAAATTTATTTGATATTTTTCTCTTAAAATTTAAGTTGAAATTTTATTAGTTATTAAAAACTAGCAAAATCAATTAATTTTTTCAACTCTGCTATTTGCTAGATAATAAGTTCTTGCATATTTTGTAAGAAATTTAAAGAAACTACTTTATTTACATATTAATGCATATTTTCGAATTAAGAAAGCATTTTCTTAGCAAAACAAAAATGGTTTTAAGCCTTTTACAACTAAATATCTTGGAGCCAATAAAGATCTTAAATAAAACTTTTCGATATAATCCATTGAACTGGGCAATAACTGTCAATTTTCTCATAAAAGAAATCGTTTTCTATTAAAAGCACGGTCAAGGTCCCCATGCAGTTTGCATTTTCATAGCAAAAACCTTATGCTTTTGAAGCACGTTTACTAGTTTACTGTCTTTAAATTAACAATTAAAAAAAATCTACTCGGGAATTTTACAAGCCACCCCAGCAACTGATTGAAAAGCAAGTTGCCATTAAAATCCAATTTGCAAAAAAGGATTAGGGGGGCATAGCACTAAGTGCCCCGGCAGGTAAAATGAAGTCGTTCTCTCGTCATAAATAAGATCCCAAAGACTGAAATGAACTGGTCATAAAGCACTTATGGATAAAAACCCTACCACCAGGAGAACATATTTTGGCAAACCAGTTAAAACGTTGTTACGTTTTAAATGTCATAATACTCCACTCGAAGCAGACGTGAAGAACGCCAATCACACATATCGTCGAAGACAGCGCCGAATATACAACCGTCGGCTAAAACAAATAATATAAAGTGCGACTTTAATGTTTGCTGTTTACAAAATAGCTTTAAAAACGTTCTTTTGTTTTTCAAAAACGTTAAAAGCAAAATAATTAAACAATGAAAACTTCAGCCAAGAACAGAATATTTACCTCCTCCGTATTATTATTTATTGCATTTAAAATTTTTTTTTTAGTCTTGAAATTTGTTCGTTAGTTAATTTGACATTTCAAAGCGGGAACTTTCTCACAAAAATTTTAAAGCCACACTTTTGAGAGTAAGAATAACAGTTGTTTGCTTCAATTTATGGCATTTTTGTTTCATTTCTCACATTTCAATCGAAAAGTTTCTCGACGAGGGAATTACAGAACATGGGCACAGAAGGCAGAAGAGCAGTTGGACGACCAAGAACTACGATGTGTAGATGGTTTCAATGCTGATTTTAAAAAGGCTAAATGTACCAGACTGGAAAAATGTTGCGAGGGGTTGAAATAAATGGAAAAGTATTATTTGGAAGGTCAAGGCTAAATTTTAGCTGTAGCGCCAAGTATGTCTGTATGCAGGTATTAATTATTATATTATGGTTGTATTACTTTAGATAAACATATGGTCGGATTCAATGTCGGTTAGCATTAAATAGTGAAATATTATTAAGCTCTTTATTTTTTTTTTTATAGTGACACAAGTAATATTAATCATAATCAAAGACCAAGTTTTTTCTCTGCGTGTGTGGGTGGATTTTTTCTTTATTATAAAATTTTAATATTGAAAATGAAAAATTATATTAAAATTTCAAGTTAGCTTTTGTTCAATTTCGTAATAGGTTAAGGTGATTTGATGGTAATCAAGTGTTTTGTTTAAATGGGTCACTTTTGTCTACATTCATTAAATGATTAATAAACTAAGATTGTTAACAAATTAACCCCTGCATAGGTTGCATGTGATTGCACAAATCATATTAAGGAAATATGGTTGCGATCATAAAATCATTTTATTAGACACATTTTTTTAACTTATTTATTTCGAAATTAAGCCAAAGTAAAAAAAGTAAGAAACCATTTATAATAAAAACTTACGAGCATATTAATGATTTTAAATAAATTTTAATGAAAAAAATTATTTTTAAAGATTTAAACACAGACTTTACATACGCTTTTCATTATCATTTTTATAAGTAGTCGATTTATTTACGCATTATCGACATACAGATAACCAGAAATATATGCATATGACTTTAAATACATGCATATGACTGTGAATACATGCATATGACTATAAAATATTAAACAAAAGGGTATTGCATTAAGCGCTTCCTATCTTTAAAGTAAAATAAAACAAAGAATGTGTGAGTTATCGCAATTTTATATACACAGAAAAAATTATTTTTCCAATTCAAACAAAAAATTTGTAGAATCAAACAATTTTTTGTCTGAAATCGGTCCTACAAACAAATTTGCATATTCAAACAATTTATTTGCATTTTGTTTACTGAAAAAAAACACTAATTTTTTCAAACAAATAATTTAACTGAATCAAACAAAAAGTTTACTGAAATTCAAAATTAAAAAAAAAAAAAAAGTTTTTGCACAAGCAATGACGCGCACACAAGTAAGCACTGTATGAGAAGGTGACGGCAAAGCAGAGCCGCCGACTGGCTTTGAAACACATTTTTTTGTTGGAATAATTTTTGAACGAAGTCTTATTTATACACACAACACAATGTTTTTCTTTATCACTCTCTGTTGCTGTATCCTTTCCTTTGCTAAAGAAGAAATGTAACCAAAAACGGCAGCAGACCGACTCGATATGTTTTTCGTCATCATTCTATTTTTGTATTTGATGTATTTAACCAAACAGTTTTAAAAAATTGAATACGGGATTTTGTTTCTTATAATGTCGTGTCTGCTATTGTTTTTCTTATAGTTGCACTTTTTTAAAGCTTCCAAAAATAGACTGTGTGTGTTTTTTGTTGTTGCTCTTATATTTCACATAAAGAAGTGTTGCTTACGATCAAATAAAAAAATGCAAAAAGACGACAACATTAAAGAGCGTTAAATATTTCATACAAAATTATGAAAACTTGACACCAATAACGCGTTTATTTTATTTTTGAAGAGTTGTCCACATTTTTGTTGGTTAAATAAAAATCAAACAAAAATATTGATTGAATCAGTAAAAATATTTATAGAAATTAAAAAAATTTTCAAACAAGCGGTTGTTTGAAAATAATTCGGCAATAATTTTTTCTGTGTACGTTTGATAGGCCTGTCGATGCCATTATATAAGGAATATAACATTGTGCATATGTCCATTGCTTTGGCAGGGTGGCGTGCATCCGACATGTCACATTTCCCATATTTCTGAATTTGAATTTATGGCCATCTCTGGGGATTGACGCGATCATCTCAAGGATATTTCACCGCTTGGTGTTCCAGCCTCCGGAGCATAATTGCACATAGGATTCGGCAAAAATAAATAAAATTGGCAGATCTCAAGAGTTCTTTATGAGGCTGACCAGAGATCCTATCTGATACTACGGGCATTAGAAGCCCGCGGTGGCACGGCAGCGGACTGACAATTGTTTGAGGCCCCCGTTAGTATGTCTCTTGCAAAAAATGCTTTTCTAATGGAAAGTTGCCTTTCTGGCAACAGAAGTGAACTTTCTCGACGAATTGCTTCTTTTGGTGGTCACGTAGTGGCTGTGGTTTATACCCAAAAACCGCAGGAAGGGAGGCTTCCACATGAAAAGCTGAAAAGCATTTTACTCTTGCGGTAGGTTTTATGAGATAGTCAAAATGGGTGTTGCGTTGGAAAGGATGGTTTGATCAGGGTAAAGTAGTCTGTAAGTGAATAGTGAGATTTTTGTTGTATGTCTGTCTCCCCACGATGGCCAGTAAAACCTCTAAAATTTAAAGCAGGTGAAAGGTGGAGGTATCGTTGTTGTCGTCGGCTTTTGATTATTATCATGAGATGTGTTTTCGAGAGAAAAGATCGGTCTGTAGGTGCTGTTGACATTCCACAGGTTCTGCTGGCTATTCCTAAGGCAGCGGAGGCGAAGGGCAGGATATATAATTTGTGTTGGATTATACGCTTAAATTGCTTCCTGTGTTTGAACAAGCCAAAGCACACGCACAGGTGTTTGGTAAACGCATAGTTTGTGAACTAGTATTTAAGATTCTCTATGAGATTAGGCCATATGGCAGGTGCTTATGCAAATCATTTCCACATTGAAGTTTGTGAGCCCTCAGGGGTTTGTAGGGATGATCCTTAGGATATTTCGCCTTTTGGCGCTACATCCTCCGAGGAAATTAGGTGCAGTTAATACCAATGATTCGTCAAAATTAAAAAATTTACAGATGTCAGGAAATCTTGGCGTATGCGGCAAACAGTAATCCTAACTGGTACCACTTGAGACTAGTGCTTAAGGCCTCCGTAAGGATGTTTGTTGCGGAAAAAACTTCTTGTCTTAATGGAAATGTCCCCTGTTCGCTGACAGAATACTTTCGGCGATCACGTGGCGACTGTGGTTTCAACCCAAAGTCGCGGGAAGGTATGTTCCTGAAATCCCCCTAAAGGTCGGATTTTTCATCTACTGTGGTAGTGTTCGGCCTTAAGGAGGACTATCCTCGGATGCTGTTGTTATTCAAGAGAAGCTGCTGGATTTTTTCCCAAAGCAGTCAAGATTAGATTGCTTCAGCTGCTAAATAAGGGGTGAGTGCATAATTTTTCCGGATCGTACACTCAAATTGCTACCTGTGTGTGTTGGTTGGTGCTTCTCACACAAAGGGGGCGGTTGGTTTGTCATCATCAGGTTTGGCCGGCACGGCAGGCACTTATGTTTATCTTAATCTTAATCGCACAGACCTGCGACTTAAGAAAAGCCCACCTTTCGGCGTTCTCATGAAACCACATGCCGTTGGTATCCAATATAGGACAAAATAAGATGGTACTCTTCGACTAAACACTAATGGCCTGGCTCACGTCGTTCTTAAAGAAATATTGGCCACTGATGGCGCCAGTCCTAAACTCACAATAAAAATTGACGTTTTTAGGATGCATTTGACGCTCTTAGATCTCATGTGGATTGATAACGCCAAAAATCGACCATTTTGTTTGTTTAAGTACAGTTGAGCCTCGATTATTTGTACTGGCCGGGAACAGGAGCATTCTGGATAATAATTTTTCCCGGTTAATTGAGTACAAACTTTGTTTTCAATTGTTAAGACTTTTTCGTCTTTTTTGATACGTTTACAATTGTAAAAATAAACACAACATTTCACACTTCTGAAATTTTTGGACTACACGCAAAGAAAAAACATGGTTGTGGTAAACATATTCTAAGAGCAACATATTATGATAAGAATTATGATTGTAGTCACCATATTAAGATTATTATTGAAACATATTATGACTCAATATACTCGTAATATGTCATCATAATATTTTTCCCTTAATCATATTATTATTCTGTTAATCATACTAAGTTAAGAAGTAATCAAATTATTGTCATGTTAATCATAATAAGCTAAGAAGTAATCATATTATCATCATGTTAATCATAATAAATTTAGAAGCAATCATATTATGATACAGCACCTTTCATAGCTGTCATAAAAATACAAAATAAATTTAAATATTTTTGAATCGATTTTTTATTTTGTGGCTTTTTACAATTTTTCTTAATGTTAATCAAAAAGAGCAAATGAAAAATCTGTGGTTCTCATGGGCAACCGCGTGTGTCCATTTTTTCGATTTTAAGATGTTGATGCCATATTGCCTAATTTTGAACGCTCTTTATATTTTTTTGAAAAAAGATGGATCAATTCCGTTTTGTAACGTAATGACAAAGTTTAAAATGTGCAATACCTAGCCCATAGTTTGATCTAGAATGGGTTTTCGGCTTTCCTGAACAATGTGTTTTAAGACATACGCGGTTGCCCATGAAAACCACAGAAATATCGTACCACTTTTATAAAATATAACGAAGTCTCTGTGTGTTTTGTTGTTGGATTTTACAAAAAACTATGATATTTTGCATTTGCACTATTACATCACTAATACTTGAATGAACTCCGCTAATATTTTAATTTTTTAATTTCTTTAAACTTATTTTTTTTATGGAATTTTATCTTTTAATTGTTTAACCGCTCACAAATAAAAAAACGACACAACTTCTTCAAAATTATTTTACAAATGGCGCTAACATAATATTATTAGAGTAAAAATAGTTTGATTGCATCTTTAACATAATATGATAAATGTATAGAAAGTTATCATGTTTTGGCTATTAAATATCATGATATGGTTGTGAGAAATATAATATGTTTAGAAAGTTATCATAATTAAGTTGTTAGAAAAATAATTATTTTTCGGTCAACAATACCCAAATTCATAATTGCGATAAACATTGATATGTTTACAGTAACTATAATATTGTTGATATTAAATATAAATAACAATTATTTGTGTACGAAAACAATATATTGTTACATTGAACATAGTGTTGTTGCCGTAACCATGCCCAACCATATTTTTTCTCTGCGTGTAAGTATTTGTACAAATGCTTTCGAATCATGCTTTTTCGTTTTATGCACATTTTGGGCCATGTCACAGAGAACAATTCCTTTCGGAATGATTTCGTTCGTAACCGAAGAAAACATATTTGTTTATTCCTCTCAGATACAAAAAACTCCCATTCCCTTTATGAAAACAAAAATAGCTTCATTCCGAAATATTTTTTCGTCATTTTCTGAAGCACCAAATAACAATATGAATCCGATTCCAAACGGAATTGTCCTCTGTATGTGGCTGTATGTTTGATTGTTAAAACAAAATAGTAAAAAATAAGCTTAATCGAAAATGAATGCAAAAACTATTCTTTTTCTTTCCCGGACTATTGATGTTGCCGGTTAATCGAATCACGAATAATACAGGTTAAACTGTACTTATTCATATAGAAATGGTCTTCGCTGCTTAGGATGATTTTTTAATAAGTTTTGCCCGAACAGAACGCCAATTTTGATGAAAGAATTTTATCATTTGCATATCGTCAGCTCATTAATGGTTTGGCGCATATGCCAAAAAGTCGTAGTGGAGAAAAACGGCAATGAAGTTTTATATGAAGTTTTCCGAAAATATACCCGACTGAATTTGAAATTTATTTTGTACGTTTTTGTATGATGAGTTTGCAGCATTCGCCAAAAAGTGGCGTCTAGACCAAAATAATACTTAATAAACTTTAAAATAGTTGATATGGAGCAAAATAAATGCTTAAAATCTGAGAAACTATAAAAAATTTTGTGAAACATGTTTTTGATTCAGAAAGGAGGTATTCCAAAGATAAAGACCCCATACCTAACTCAATTTTTTTTTTTAATGGTCGGTAGGTCAAACCAATAATGAGCTAACGATGTGTTATTAAGCCCTGGCTTTATCCGTCCATAATTATTTGGCAAAACAGATTAATTAAATATTAATTCATTTAATTAAATAATAGCCAATTCGACAGATGTGCCTTCAATAATATGGCCGCTGCTATCGACTGTCAAAGTTAGGAATTTCCTATTGAAAGACCCTTTATTTGTTTACTTAATCTATGTTTGTCTACATTTTTACATTAATTGTTAATGTGTTCATGCATTAAAAAAAATTTATATATATGTTGTTTTGAATAAACTTATTTAACATTTTGAATATGCATTACCATTTTCAGGTTTTTACCATTTTTGTTTCCACTGTTTTTTTTAAATTTATTTTATTTTAGTATTTTTTTTGGTAATAGTAAGTATGTCGTTATAAAACTCTAAAAGTAGTTTTGGTTTAAAACACCTTCAATATGCAAGACCCAGTGCAAGTTTTTTTCATATTTTTTTTTTTTTTTATTAAACTTTAAGCGTCCCTGGTTTTTTGGAAAAGTACAGGTATTTAAACCCAACCGTCAACTATGACAAGTGTGACTTTAGACATTTTTTTTATTTATTTTTCCCAAGTTGTTTTGCTTTTATTTTTTTGTTCATTTACATTACGATTACGCAATTTTTTCAACGCATTTATTAAACATATAAAAATTATTATGTATTAACATTTTTGGAATGTTTATCTTTCTTTAAGTCAATAAAATTAGTTATAATAAAGATAGAAACATTCCCCTATTTTGTTTAATTATTTTCTGGTTTGAATTTAACTTGTTGTAATTTTGTTTCAAAATTATTATTATTATAGCTTTTAGTTAATTTTTTTTAATCTACACAAGTCAATAATAGAAATAATATGAACATCATTTTGATATGGGTATTCCCAAAAATGGGGTGGGGCAGACCTGTTAAAGGGGGCGATGTAGTTGTCAAAATGTGATGTAAAGTTTAGATTGAAAATCAAAAAAGTTGTAAATTATAATTAATAGTAGAAAGAAGTTTTTATATGTATTTATAAAACAAATATTGGTAAAATCATATTAAAATTATTCAGGGGGCGTAACTGACAGCAACTTAATATTTTTCCCTAAACTCATGTACACTTAAAGAAAACACAAAGTGCTCCATCAAAAAGCCACAACATATTCCCCCGTATTTATAAACGATTATTAAATTGAACAAACGTTTATTAAGGAGAATTTTAATACAAAATTGGTTTTGTAAACCTTTATTATATTTAAAATTTTTTTATAAATACAAGCAATTATGTTTAATAAGAACATTAATTTGTTTACCAACTAGTTCCTGGGAAAGCGGGAATTAAAAGCAAATGAATTCCCGGGACGGCAAATACCGGGTACAAACTCTTCTCATCAGGCAACACTGAACATATACAACTTTTTTAGAAAATTCGGTTGACGTTCGCGTTATGTATGTGAAAACAGACGATGACCTTCGTATTTGCGACATTTGATAATGATACACAGAGAAAACAGATTCGTGATCACAACCGAATTTGTCGCCAATCGAATTTCGTCGGTTGCATGTACTATCACATAATTCGGTTACAATTACTGAAAGTTTCGTTGCTTAGCATAATATTTTTGATAGCATTTGAATTTTAGTACACTATCAGTTATAACAACAGATATTGTTAGTTGTTAGTATGGTTTTTAGAAAACAAAATTATGCTTATAACCGAATTAATAATAGATGCAACTGAATTAACATAATTGGTGTTCATAACAAAAGATTTGATTGACTTAATCAATATATTTTTATCAGTATATTTATTAAGGTAATTTATGTATCGTTATACATTCACCCTTATCATGTTTGGGGAATTTTAATCACGCCTGCGATTGTTAGGTAATAGATTAAAGAGAACGTGAACTTACTTCCTTAAATCTATTACCAAACAGTCGAAGGTGTATTTAAAACTCGCCAACCACGATAAATGTGATTATTTTATGTTAAAAAACACATACATACATACATTATTTACCCGACCTCTACAGACAATGTTGAGAACATCGTGGGCCTACTCCCTTAAACGGAAATAAGTGTTACGCGCCTAATAGAGTTCCAATTAGACCAAGCGGGCAGTGTTGAGAACTGAGAAAGCAGTGGGCTAAATTTATATGTGGCGAACATGACAAGAACATGACGAGAACATGACGAACATGACAGCGCCAAACGAAGCAGGAAGCAATAAGTGACCTATCCTCGCCCAAATTCCTAGTGACCCCGGAGCTCAATATGGTGGTAAAATCACCGGTAGAGGAGGAGAGTACTAAGAAGACTCACCCCTCGATAGCATCTACAGCCACTGAGTCCAAAATGGATTTGATAGAAAAGCTCAGAAGGTGGAATATAGGCTTTAGCGGGACTTGTAATTCAATGGAGTCTATATAGCGTGCTGAAGAGTTAGCCCACATGTCCGGTGTTGATCGGACCAAATTGTTTTTAAATATAAAATTAAAACTTATTTTATTAAATGTTCTTCTGTCGCACAAAATTGTTTTTTACTTTTGACAGAAAATTCAGTAATTGTATTTTCAGTTGTTGTACACGAATTAAAACCATACTAACAATCAATAATTAGCTGCAATAAATGAATTAATATTTATCAGGGGTGTCATGGAAATCGAAAACGTAAAACGAAAGAATTTTAAGAGTCGTTTTTTAATAAGATTTCTGTAATAAAAAAATTTTGTGACAATTATTATACAAATATTGCTATATTAAACAGAATTTTTTAATAAAAATTGTAAAAATTAGATTAAAAGTTTAATAAAAAGGACTGCCAAATTCTTTCGTTTTACGTTTTCGATTTCCATGACACCCCTGTATATTACAAAATCTATTGACGAAAGCAAATTATTAATTGCAATGACCAATATTCATTATTGCCCTATATTAAATTCGGTTGTGATTCTAACCATTTGTACTAATTTTTAAAACTAAATTAAATTAGTTATCATAACTAATAAAAGAATTAAAGGAATCATATTTCAGTTAGAACAACGTTTTAATAATCAAGAGAATTAAAAATCAGTTAGAACTATACATTTTTAATAGTTGCAATAATAAATTATGCTACTTAATCAATATTTTATTACTGCAACCTTTTCCCAACCAATTTGTTTTCTGTGTGTAGAAATTTGTTTTTAAAATGTATTGTAATTGCGATCGATGTCGTAATTTGGCTACAGTTCTTTAAAAATGCGAACTTTGCGTGAAGATAAATAACTACGACTAGTTAAATTTATTGTTTATTTTAAATAGCATGCGATACAGAAATAAATTATAAAGAGTATAAAAATAGAATGTGGGAATTATTTCTTTTTCATAAATCATTTTTATTTATACTAACCTTTTTTTTCTATATGCCTCTAGGAGTGAAATTTCAATTTATAAAGCTTTTTACAATAGTCTTTTTCCCTTAAAATTTGACTCAAAGAAGCACATTCGAAAAAATAAGGAATTTAAAAATATTCACACTTAATTTAAAAGTTTTCACACTAAATTTTACCGCCTAGCGATCTACCAATTAAGATTTTTCAGCCGGGTGATTTTGAATTCGCGAAAACTGTATGAAAATGAGCAGTTTTGACATTAAAAAAAACGGTTGCCGCTCTTATTAAGGCCGCTCAGTTACAGTGAGTAATATAACAACTGCGTCTTATCACTCATAATTTCATTGCACGATAAAAAAAAAATTCAGTTTAAAAAAAATTTTACCTGTTCAGATGTTCAGTATGTTCAGACCTAACAAATATTTGACTAAAAAATCAAAAAAAAAAAAAGTAAATTTTGATCAAACTTAAGCTTTACTTTTAACATTTTTTATTGATTTACTAAACTTTATTTGCATTAAGATATTTGTATAATGTAATTTAGAAACTGTTAAATGATGTTTGCTCTAGCTACACGTTTTGCAAGAGCAAATAATTTTTTAATAATATTAGTGGTTACGTGAAGCACGTCAAATATTTGATAGGTGTGAATATAGCTTTAAGCAATTTTGTTTAAGTTTGTCCGGACAAAACAGAAAATTCAACCAATTCAAACGGAGAGTTGTTTGTAAAAAAAAATGTCTTTCTCTCCAGAAAAGTGATGTTAAAATCAGGGCTGTGGCGTTTTAAAACATAAGTTCTAACTGCAACTCCGTCTCCAACCGCTGAAATTTTTAAGTCCGACTCCGACTCATACTCAAACTCCGACTCCAACTCCGAATGCTACTCCTACTTTTACAATGATGCTAAATGTATATAAGACTGGTCCTTATTTGACTTTAAACACTTATTTTGGAAAATATTATAAATTTTTTCTTAATTTTTTATGCCGAAAAGTTTTTAAGTTGGAGTCGCGAGTTTTTACTACGACTTTGACTCCGGTACAATAACCTCAACTCCGACTCATCAACTCGTTTAAAAATCTTTTTTCTATAATAAATCATATTTTTTTTATTTTCATTTTATCTCATTTCCCATGTAACATTTCTAATTTATTTGTGGTTATTTTCAAATATCTTTTTGTTTATTGTTAAGCAATTTTATCCCCCGCCCCAAAGCTAATTATACACACAACAACAATAGTGGAGAGGGTATTAGCATTTTTGCTAATGCTTGTAACACTTTAAAATAGTGGTCCAAAACCCATCTTTTAGTATACAAACCGACTTGGGATCACTTTTTAAAACGATCTAAGGATGTCCGTCTGTCCGGTTGGCCGGCTGGCTGTATCTCCTTGTAAACCTTGTTCGCAAAGTACAATTTTGAAGATAATTTAATGAAATTTGGTACATAGGCCCAAATTGTAACAAGGACCAAGCCTATAAAAAATGGTGAGAATCGGTCCGTTATTGCACAAAGCCCCCATAAAACCTTCTTTCCGGAACAGAGTATTTGTGAACATAAAACATCTTATTAAATTGGTTTTTAGTAGGGTGTTCAATTAATCGGGTTTTGTTTTTATTCGATTAAACGATTAATCGATATTTGGCATTTTTAACTTATTCGATTAAACGAATAAAATTTTAAAATTAATCGATTAATCGAAGAATTCAAAATTTAGAAGTTTTATACATTACGAGATTTTTTTTTAATTTTTAGAAAAAGTTTGTACTTGAGTTAATAAACATTCTTTTTTAAATTAAACTTGTCAATGTAGCTCAGTGTTGCCAATTTAGCCATTTAGTGGCTAGATTTAGCCATTTTTCACCCTGTTTAGCCATTAAAAAATGAGTTTAGCCATTAGCCATTTTTTTAGCCATTTTTCAACTTGTTTAGCCATAAAATTTTTTTTTTGGCGTTTTTCTTTTAAAAGAATAATTTTTATTTTATTATATTTTATTATAAAAATTTATAAAAGTAAAATAAAAATTTTTAACAATTAAAACGCCTTTAAATTAAATCACAACTTTTACAATGTTGAAAATCGCTATAAACTATGATTATGAAAAATCTTTAAAAAAAAAGGAAAACTATTCCAATATTAAATTTATAAAATGGATCAACACAAACGTCGGTGTTTCTTTCTGGTTGCAAGGATTTCAATAAAGAGATGCAGGTGGCAACAAAATTTTTTTAGAAATTTCAGAATTGACTATAAAGTTGCTCTCATTTCCATGGTCTAATGCTTAAGTAAAGAGGGTATTTAGCCAAGTAAACATCGTTAAAAGTAATTTGAGAAATAGTTTACATTTAGCAACCATTAATTCGATTTTATCAATTAGGTAAATATTTTTACCATAACAATAAAATATTTATAGCAACACCACAATAGTAGAGATGGTACTATGCGCTTGTGTTGATGTTTGCAACACCTTAAAATATTGGTTCTAAGCCCACCTTTTCGTATACCGATTAACTCAGAATCACTTTCTGAGTCGAATTAACGATGTTTGTCCGGCTGGCTGGCTGGCTGTCCATGTTAATCTTGTGCAAAAAGTACAGGTCGCAATTTTGGAGATTATTTGATAAAATTTGGTACAAAGGTTCTAATTTGAATATGATACCCTACTTATAGTTGGGGTTGACCGACTATACTTTCTTACTTGTATTTTATTGTAGATCTGGACTCAAAAGGTAGGGTAAATATTGTCGTGATTATGATTTACGTTTAAATTATTTAATTCCTATGAGATGAACAATAACGAATTTATCGACGATTTAATTTTTTAAATATCTATCAAAATATTAATTTACGTTTATTCTTATTTATCAAGTTGATCTTAACTTACAATTTCATCGTAAACAACTTTAAATGAATTATTTCTGTTTTGTTATTGAATTTTAATGTGTTTTATTTAAAAAAGCTTTTAGCCATTTTTTAGCCCATTTTTAGCCATTTTTTAGCCATTTTTTTCCGTAAATTTAGCCATTTTTGGTCACCAAGTTTTGGCAACACTGATGTAGCTCCAAATTGTTGCTTCACTTTCGGCCACTTAGATTTTAAAAGAGTTAATATAACGTTGGACTTTTTGAAACTTTTCACGGACATTCCATGCAAATAATTTCCCCTAGATAATCGATCAAGGTATATTGTTTAAAATATTTACTCATTGGACCACTTGTAGCACCCTTTGATATTTTGGTGGAGCATTTTCTTTAAGTACTATGTTTAAGTCACTGTATAAGTGGTAAATTAGTGAAGTTGTTGAAGAACATTTACGTTAATACATTTTGGACACCTGTTACATTTAGCGCTATTAGATTTATCTTTCGTACAATATTTATAAACCAAACTCATTCTAAAGGGAGAAGCGCATGAACTACATATTTTGTTAAAAAAAAATACGGGCGTGTTCAAGAAATCGAAATGACGTGGATTTTAAATCGAGCAAATTTTAAAAAACGACCCTGTAATGAAAGTTCACAAAAATATTCTATTTTATCTATTTCATTCTTTAAATATCTATTATTTTCGCAAGAAAACCACTTAAAACCACGAAAAGTTACGGTCATTTTGTAAATACTTGAATTTAAATAATTGTTTGATTTCAATTTCACTTAATTTCGTTTTCTTGAACATGCCCGATAAATAAATATAAATCTTTGATTTAACATACCTTTGTCGTTTTTTCTTTGTGAAAAGAATTATTCAATTGTGTTGAAAAAATTTAGCAAAAATATAAGCGAAATAAATATGACTGTTTTTTTTAATTCCAACGGACACATACATTTGGTTTGTTCATTTGAATTAAAACTTAAAACAAATTATATATTTAACAGAAAAACTATATAATATTATTATTCGATTAAACGGTATAAATTCTTCGATTAATTCTTTAATCGAAATTAGCAATTTTAAATTTTTCGAACAATTAATCGTCTGAAATTGTTCGATAATTATTTAGATTATATTTGGTCCAAAATTATTTAATTGCAATTAAAATCTTTTAACTAAATTTTATTGGAATCCGACCGTATTTGCCCATAGCTCTCATACAAATACTACACCCGAAAATGGCTTTAAATGCTACGATAGCTACTATGGCATGATAAAATATTGATCGGGTAGGTACCAATTGGACTTAAGGCCCCATATAAGCCTTCTTCCTAAGATCACGTTAGGCAAGCAAATTGCATTAAGATGGAGATATCTTAATAATACTAGGAACTTTTACATGAATCTAAACCTCTCAACATAATTGGTTTTGATTGGCCCACAATTGCCTATGGGTCTCAAATGGGGTACACTCTAGAAAATTAGTTTTTAAATATTGTGGTGAAAGGTATCATATGGTCGGACTGGAACGACTACGCTTTCTTACTTGTTTTATAAATATTTTTAAAACTAAATTTTATTTAATGATCTTTGTTAGGTTTACATTTATTTAAATGAATTTTTTGTTTCATAATATTTTTTTTTTTTGGTTTAAAAAAAAACTTGCAATACAATTTGAATTTTCTAAAAACAATTTATCTCTGATCATGTTTCATATAACTTTGTTGTTTATCATTAATAACATGAGCTTTTTAAATAGCTTGGAGGAAAATCTATTGCAAGTTAATTAATATGACTGTGGGCGAAAAACCACAAAATGTTAGTTTTGTAAGAGGAAAATCGATAATTTTCAATTGTTATGAGAAAGTTAGATTATTTGAAAAATGTACTATAAATTAAAGTCATTTGCAGTAAAAGTAATTTAAGACAATTTTTTTTAATGGGATTCTTCAAACATATTAAAAATATCAATGAATAAAAAAATTAATTTTTCTGTTTACATTAATTTTACTAAATTTTGTTCTTAATTTCTAGGTTTTTAATTAAAATTAAATCTAAATGAAACTTTCAATTAAGATCAATAATAATTTGACTTGAAGAAGCAATACAGAGCTGTTAAATTTCAATCAAATAGAAAAGAGCCGTATGATCACAGACTTTAAATAAATCCCGAAGTTAACGAAGATGGGACGCTGTGTTCATTGTATGTATATGAAAGCGATAATGTTACATATTTAAAGTTTTATTTAATTTCAAAAATTAAAAAAGATTTGTAAAGATAAAAAATAAATAAATATGTGTGTACATATTTAAGTACGCATGTATTATTTAAAAAAATATGGAAAACAAAAACACAAACACAACATCCCATCGTCTTTAACTACAGGATTTTTAAAAAGTTTCAGTCTGTGAAACCAAACACTTCCGAAGATGTCGACTGCCGATGTTCTTTGTTCTGTACAACATTTCGTTTTTTTGCTTTTAGGCCTAACCTAAATATGCATAGCCTTGTTTAAACTATTGTCAAAAATTAACAAAAAGTCTCTCAAATGTATTTAAAAAAAAAAAACAAAATAAAAAAATATTTGATTCCGTACGGAATGTGCGATTAAATTCGCACCTTGCTTAAGCAAAAGACAGTTTCATTCAACTTAGCAAAAAGTTTCCTTAAGTTCAATATGGTTTGCCTCATATAATTAACATGTATTCGCACATTTGCTTAAGCCAACTTAAGCACATTATGGTTGGGCCTTTTGCCTTCACTGCGACTGTTTTTATTTAATGAATCAGAAATAAAGGCAACAGTCTATTTTTATCCAATGGCAAATGAAGATGTCAATGTTATGCTAGGAACACAACTGGGACGAACGACGAATTTCGCCCTACACGACGAATTTTTTAGTAAATATTCGCTGAGTAAATTCGTCGTATGAAACACATTAACGACGACAACTCCACGTCTACAACTAACATGATTTGCTGTTATAACACGATGTTATAAAAGCGTTGTTAAAACATTTGCATTAACAACCATGTTATAACATGAGAAAACCTCTAAAATGATGAGTCTATACTTAACAGTAACATCATATTACTGTTAATGTTAAGCATTTTATGTCAGTTGTAGACTGGGAGTAACTAACAGCTTTACTAATAAAGAAAGTTGTTTGCTGTTTGTGCAAAGAGAGAGAGAAATAGTGTGACCATATAAAAAAAATTTAATTAAAAAACACTAACACTAACAAAAACACAATTAAAAACTATTCTTATAGTTTTCTACTTTGTATAATTTTTTTAAATGCGATAAAATAATAAAAAACAATTATTAAAGTAAAAAAGTAACTTAATATACTAAAATACTTGAAAACTAAAATCAAACATGGTCACCTGGTACTGATTTGTTCATTGTTCGTCGGCGTATGAAATAGAAATAAATCTATTGCAAAGTCGCCGCGTATGACGAATTTCGGCCGACGCCATGATTGTGTGTATTTTCATATACACATATGTATTATTTTTGTCGACGAATATTCGCGCCCAAAAATTCATCGTTCATCCCAGTTGTGTTCCCAGCATTACAGCACAATCTTATGACTTTTACTATCTCAACTACAGCTTTTTAAACACTGCGAAATACATCCATGTCAGGGATGGAAAATGGCTTTTATGATTTTGTACTTACTATAAAAAAATATACTTTTTAGAAGTTACCATTTTCTACGATTTGTTTACAACATAATTTGACAAAAATATATATAAAATTTCACAAGTGCACAAAAAACTGTATGCACCAGACGCTTATTTTTTAATGAACAACAAAAGGTAAAAGATTTTTTTTCGTATCTCTTTTAGTTTAGCGAAGTTACTCGTTTTCACCACCTAACAATTCCAATTTCAAACTTAGCATGTTTTGGAATTGAGCTGTCGATATATAGATAAAAAAGAAATAACATATCTGAAGAGGAAATTCTTGAGACAATTTAAATAGTCCAGCGAAAGTGATTTAAATTGCGAAAATTCTGTAAGTAGATTTATCCCAGATACCCTTAAAAATTATTTTTAGAGGATGATCATGGTGAAATTGTTACAAATTAAGATATGTAATTGAAGTGGTGTGGAGCCCGAACCGTGTAATATTTTTGCAGATATCTGACAGGAAATTGGTATACACATATGTATCTGGAGTCTGCATAGACTAACATGGGAAAGTAATTGGATTATTTAAATAGCCTTATTTTAAAATCGGCTAATACATTTTTTTAGATTTTTGTTATATTTATAAAAATCAAACTATTTAGGCTGGGTTTTTGAGATGTGGAGTATGCCTAAACTTAGTTTAACGTATTCTGAAACTCGGATTTTTCCGGCGAAATGTGATTTTTTTTTTTATTTCACTAAAGACCAACCTTTTAAGCAAAACTACACAGAAAAAAATTTGTGCGCCAGTAAAAGAATTAATCAAAAATAAAATCAGTTTTAATTAAATATTTAATCAGGTGAATTAAACTTTTAATCAAGTGTATTAAATTTTTAATTGACAATATTTCAATTAAACGTTTACAATATTTCAATTAAACGTTTAATTCACTTGATTAAAAGTTTAATTCACCTGATTAAATATTTAACTAAAACTGATTTTATTTTTGATTAATTCTTTTACTGGCGCAAAAATTTTTTCTGTGTAAGTTGTTCCGTCAAAACTTTTGTATAGAGACTTGGTAATGGCGGCACAAATCTGTTTTCAGATTAACTAAACCTAGTTTAACTGAGATGTCAAAAACCCAGCCTTAGTTGCTCTTATTATGTGACACCAGCTTTACTCAAAACTCATGTCACTTATAAGTAGGGATAAGATTTTCATGCACTTAAAAATCAAAAATATGCGCATAAAATATGCATTAAAACTCTAAAATATGCACTAAAAACTTACAAAATTTCCATAAAAAAACGTTTTTTAATTTTATACTTTAAAAAATTAATCAAGCTTAAGGTCACTTTTTATTTTAATTAATTTTATTAAAAGTGACCTTAAGCTTGATTAATTTTTTAAAGTATAATATTACATAAAAAAAGGTCGAAGAAATAGGATTATAGTTTTTTAATTTTACTAAAAACAAAAATATATAAAATTCAGTCTATTGTTATTCAAATATCTTTATAAAACTTAAATAACTCATTTAAATTTTTGTTTGTTTAAACAAATTATTTAAAAGTAAAACTTTGTCTTGTACTCGAAGAATGCTAATGCATTTTGAAAAAATTTATTTTTAAATCCCACTTTGATTCAAGATCAGATCGCAAATATTTGAAATTTATTTCATTTTTTAAATCCTCGATTTTTTTTTTTGCCAAACGTCTTGGGGTTTTTTTAGCTTTTTGGGCTATTCTTTGTTCCACATTGTTAATTTTACTTTCTGAATATATCAATTAATTTGATTGGAGTATTAGGTGAACTAAATTCTTTGTAATTAGTTATTGTTTCAACAATATATGCGTAGTTGGAAAATACAAATGCTAATTGACTTCTGATGTTATTTAAATTTAATATTTGTTTTACTTTTTTAATCGCATTATCATCGGTATCAACAAGCTCTTCTAACATTCTTAAACTACTCAAAATTTTTGGATTAAATTCTGAAACATATAGCCAGGTACTCATCTTGTTACTACTGACTGCGGTGGAAGGGGAACCAAGAGATACTGTTCACATCCGTGAACAAAATGTTTTAAGCCCCAACCCTGGCGATATCATCAACGCCCCTATTAACAGCTGTTTATTCAACTGCAGCTGCAAAACTTACCTAAACCCTCTCAAATCAATACCGAGAAGAAAAACCGTGTGATCGTGTGAGCTACAAAGTAAAAATTAGTTACAAAAAGAAAAGTGAATTTTTGCCAACCTAAAATAAATAAAGAAAATAGGAAATGTCCTATGCTTAAAAAGTGATTAACTACCTTTTGTTTATTTACCTTCACTACTTAAACATACCTACTACCCTATTTGCTAACAATATTCAAAACTTAAAATACTTAAGGACCTGTTAGCCGACCGTAAATGTAGAAATGTAAATGTAATGTAAACAGCTGATCGTTTCTGTTATATGGAAAGCAATGCAACTGCTTAACTGAATGTAATGTCACTTTACCGCAACGTGCCAACCTGTAGAAAATAGAATTTCATTACGAGATTACGTGACAGTTGTAGATAGCGATGGGCTGCTTGTATTTTAAATGGAATGCGGGTAAAATCACTCTTTTTGTTTGGTACATTTTTTTAGTAATAATATCTGTGGACTTTTGACAAAATACAATCCACATATTACAATCCATACATATTTTCATTTATACAAATATATGTTTGGATGTATAAAATAAACAAATGCATACATATCCCCAAGCAATAAAAAGTCTGGTTTTTAATGGGATCAAAACCTTGTTTTGTGTATGCACATTTTGAAAATAATGTAAGAACATGTGTACGAATATGCTATACATAATACATATCGTTAGTATAATTCGCAAAGACGCTAAGTCCACTTTTTTCCAAAATTGAGATTTTAATGCATAACGGTAATACTATACAAAATACAAATTTTACGACAACAAAAAATTTCAATATGTTGTTTGAAGTTGTTGTAGTTTTGTGGTTTGCAAAAACGCTAAGTCCACAAAATTACGAATAATATTAAAAGCACGTGCTAACTTCACGAATATTAATTTTTTCATTTGAATTTGGTGTTTTCTGTTCTATTTTTTCTTTTCGTGAAAAGTGAAGAACTATAAAGAAAAAAAATACTAAGTGTCTTTTTAAAAAAATAAATATTTAGATTTTAGTTTTTATTTAAAAATAATAAAATTTAATGTAATTAACATGTAAAACTATGGAATTGAAGTCGACGACGGTGTTGTGGGACTAGTTCCATAACGGCTTAATACGGACTCTGACGGTTCTTTTGAATTTCATCCGAGAACGAGAACCAGTAGAAAGTGGTTTCGCTTAGAAACCCGTCTTGGAATTCAGTTAGAAATAAAAAGCGAAGAGAATATGGTAAGTGCTATTTTGGAAAAGAGAATACAGGCAGTGGTTGGAATTATAAAAAACCAAAAAGAAGCACGGACATTAAAGAAGAGGTATAACTTTAAAGAAAATACTGCTTTTAAGTTCACAGAGGTCTCTGAGGAAATTAGGAGAAATAGATTTCACGATTTTTGGAAAATTAGTTGGAGCGAAAAAAAAACTGTATGTAAATACGATGATTCAAGTCCATCCAATTAAAAGACCCAGAAATAGAAAAGAGGAAAATAAATCTAAAAGATGTCAAACACTGCAATATTATTTGAAAGTAGATAACAAAAATATAAGGGTATATTTTTTTAAATACGTTGGGAATTGGTCGACAAACTGTAACCGAATTGATGATAAAATTGAAAATTTGCAGCAACTTTTTCAAAAAAGAAGAAATATTACTGCAAGAAAGTATGAAGATTTACAATTTCCCAAATCAACCTTACCCAATGATCACCACAAATTTTACCCCACCTTTGAATTTTTTCTACTTTAAGTTTTACAATAAGAATTATAATGAGCTTAAAAATGTATATATTTTTGTATCTTTTTAATAGAAATGAACTGAGCAAGTCTAAGGTATCGGTTTTTTTTAATAAAATTAATATAAAAATTAAATCAAACTTATTATTAAAATTAAAACTGATTTTAGGAAAATGTGCTAAGTCCACAATAAAACGAATAAGTTTACAAAGCAAAAATGCTAAGTCCAAAAAGTGCGAATTTCCCTCCCAAGATTTTATGAAAATGGGCTTTTGATCCAGGTTAATTAAAGAGAGCTACTTTTTAAAAATAATTGCGTTGAAAAAGTTTACAAATTTTAAAAACTTAAAAAGCTACAATGTTTTATGTGTCTCCCGTAAAATTTCAAAAAAGGGACTTGACACATTTGCGAATTAGACTAACGATATTTGTTTATTGTAAATCTGTAATTTTAATATCAAATATTTATTTATTTATATAAACATACAAGAAATACCGTTTTAATGCTATTTAAATCACTTGGTACTTTTTCTTCAAAGCGGTCACCATTTCAACACTTAGTTCTCATCACTTTTCTCTTTTTTGTTAATGTTTTTGAAAAACAGCTGACACGTTCTTACATGTTCTATAAGTGCACAAACGAGCTTACAGTACGTTACGGTACGTTACATTGCAAAAATCGGCTAAAGGCCGCTTTAAACTAAACATACAATTACTTATGAAGTAACCTGAAACTAACCTAAACCTAATTGGATTATATAAAACACTAACCTAAAAGATGTTATATGCATTTATATTTATATATAAAATATTATACCTGTCTAAGCTGAAACTAAAGGTTCAATAAACACATGACCTCGTACAGTTTTGAAATATATACCGAAGTATTTAATTTATAGGGTTCCCGCCAGTAAGTAATTGCTATCCCTTTCTAACTCGTTAAAACAGATACATTTCATTAAAAATTGCAATATTATCGAGTTGGCTTCTAATTTCAACGCGGTATAACTCATATACCAAGCAAGTAACTTGTAACAGTTTTGGATATAATATTTAAAACCTATTGGAAGCCTTAAACATGTAAGGTGCTGGCTGCATCGGTTTAAAAAAGAAGGATCTTTTGTCGAAATCTTTAAAATCTTGTATTTAAATCAAAGCTCCAAAAGAATTTTTTTTATTGATTTTAAGTTTTTTTTTGGAAGTTTTTATACACCACAATAGTGGAGAGGGTATTATGTATTTGTGCTGATGTGTGTAACGCCTTAAAATATTGGTCCTAGACCTACCTTAAAGTATTCCGATCGACTTACCATTACTTTCTGAGTCGAACTAACGATATCCGTCCTGCTGGCTGGCTGTCCATGTAACCTTGTGCGCAAAGTACAGGTCGCAATTTTGAAGATAACTTGATAAAATTTGGAGCATAGGTTCTAATTGGCACAAGGACCAAGCCTATTGGGCCGAATCGTAGAACCACGAGGGAAGATAGGGGGAAATTTCTACTATCAAACCGATTTTAATGAAATTTAAATCACATATAGAAATATATTTAAATAGACACATAAGCTATGTTGGTTTACAAAAATAGGACCACAAGGGGAGGTAGGGGGCAATTTCTGCCTCTCACAAGCTTTCAAACTGATTTTAATGAAGTTTATAAACATAGATAAATCCATATTAATATGTGCACATAAGCATGATGTGTTTTTAAATACTGTGGTGTAGAGTATCATATAGTCCAGCTTGACCGACTATACTTTCTAACTTGTTTTTTTTTTGTATTTTTTACAAATTTGTGCAAGACCTTTTTTTTAAATGGAAATTAAAAAAATCTTTAAAAAATGTCAAAATATGCAAAAATATGCATTTAAAACATAAATATACAAAAATATGCATTTTCAGCAAAATATGCAACAACATGCAAAAACAAATCGATGCCATTTTGATGCAAATTTAATGATTCAGAAAGATAATTGGTCGGCATCGTTCTTAGACTATCGACAAAAAACATGCATTTGCATGGAAATCGCATCCCTACTTATAAGTGACTTTTTAGTATGTCACAGATATGTGACACACAGTTTCTGTCGTAATAATTTTTCGTAAAACTCATATCACATACATACGCGTGGCTAGATTTTTCTTCTTTCTGAGTTTTTTTAGCCGCAGAGCAAAACATTGTTTAGTGGCGAAATTGATAAACTTATGGCGATTTATTTTCTGAGAAAAAATACGCATAAAACACTTTCTAATGTTACCTTTAAGTTTTACATGTTGTGCAACTTCAATAGAACAAAATTAGCTGCTTTTAAAGCTATTTGAGCGGTGTCTGCGCGCTATTACGGCTTGGAAACAAATATTGACATCACTAAAGAATTAGACAAATTGAAAGGATTTTAATCTACATACACTTATAAAATTATTACGGTAACTGATTTTGAGTTATTAAATTCGTTTTTGATATACTGTAAAAATTTAACATAAATATAGTTATTTTACGAAAAGATTTATTTTTAACATTTGTGTTTGTTATGAAAAGAACAAACTTCCAAAAAATAATGTTTTTTCGTACTTATATTCGCGCAGAGAAAAAACATGTTTAAATATGGTCACCTCCAACAAAACTATTTTTAAAGAAAATTTTAAACATATTATGATTAATTTAACCATATAATTATCACTGACAACCATATTATGGTTAAATAAGTCCTTCATCAAGAAGCCACAAACATATTATGGTTGCCTCTAAACATGTTATTGTTAAATATGACAATAATTTGTTTAAAAATAAACAATAGTATTTTCCTCTTTTTAAAGAGCAACATGCTATGGTTGAAAACCAACCATGCTATTATAAATGTTTAATATATATTAGTTATTTTTAACCATAACATGTTCGGAGGCAACCATATTATGGTTGTGCCTTCTTGACGGAGGACTAATTTAACCATAATATAGTTGTCAGTGACAATATTATGGTTAAATTAAACATAATCTGGTTGAAATTCTCTTTAAAAATAGTTTTGTTGGAGGTAACCATATTTAAACAAGTTTTTTCTCTGAATGTTGTTATGTAGTTGTATATTTTTTCGGTTAAAATATATTTTTTAAAAGTAACAACTATTTATTTTTACGGAAAATGCTGTTAAATAAATGAAACATTTTAAAATTAGTGTAATATTCATTTATTTTAAATGAAATGTAAATGATACGTTTTTTTTTAATAAATTTTTAGTTTTTATTTTGTAAATACTTTTATATTTTGTTTTAAAAAAAATCTTTTCACAAAATTAGGAGCAGTATGAATTATGGCAAACAAAAAAAAATATTGGTTGTACAAACAAAGTAATAAGTACCAAAGTTGTAAAACAGGGCAGTATTAACACCTTAAGTAAAAGTAAGGGTAAAATATGCAACATGTTTTGCACATTTTTCATCAACATATTAATGAAAACAACTTGAAAATTTTTCCTACAGTTGTATTTTTTGTACAAACGAACACAAAAGTGTAGAATATGTAACATTAATGCAACATATTTGTCAAAAAAGAAATCGCAATTAATATTGTTAAGTAATTGATCAAATTGATCATACAAAATATTTTAAATTTTCAAAAGCCTGTATGTAAGTAAATTGTTTTATAAAATAATCCCAAAAATTTCTGTATAAATATTTAATAAGTATTGAGTTGAGTTTTTTGAAGTATAGCAAAAAAAATACATACAATTATTCAAAACAAATATAACCCAGCATCAAAGTACACATTACCAAAATGTTCAATAATAAAAAAAAAGAAAACACTTACCTTCTGATTCATTTAAGATTTCAGCGGAATTTAATAGATCTTCGCTACTGCTATTATTATCGCTTTTGTAGTTGTTGTTGTTGTTGTTGCTTATCTTGCTGCTATTGCTGGCAGCAATAATACTTTCGCCATCATTTAAAAATGATTCGTTATTGTTTTTAGATTTAAAATTGGAAATGATGATGTTGTTTGTGTCTTCGTTGTTGCTGTTAATATTACTAATGCCCAATGTTGGAGCTTTATTTGAAGATGATGATGATGATGACGACGAAGATGATGACGATGAAGAAGACGACGACGATGATGATGTTGTTGATGTAGTAGTTTTTGTTGTTATATTTGCTTTTGCTGGCAATTGTTGTTGCTTTGGCTGTAAATTATCATCAAATACTTGTTTTTCAACTTCATCCGCCACTATAATGCCAACACCGCCACTGCTGCTGCCGCCAACATCACCTGCACTTTTTACGCCTTTTATATCATCTCTATCTCTATTGTTGTTGTTGGCATTATAAGATAAAGCCAAAGACGATGGTGGTGTAGAAATTTGCAACAATATGTTGCTAGTGTTGGAGTTGTTGTTGTTGTTGTTATTATTATTACTATTGTTTAGTTTAACATTATTGTTAATATTCCACTGCTGAGAAATTGCGGTATTGCCACATAATATCAACATAAATACCACCAACACAAGCCACAAACACAAACCACCGCCACCAACAACAAAACCAACACCAACACCACCACCACCATCACCCCCTCCTCTTCTACCTCTTTTATAAAGATATTTTATTGTAATACAATTACAATAACTACCATTTATGTTTGATATACATTTAAGATGTGTTGGTGGTTTTGCTTGAGTGTGAGTACGTTTTGTACTTGTTGTACTTGATGTGTAATAAAAATCGCCCTCTTTCTCTTTCCCATCGTTTTGCTCATGTTTACGGGCTTTAATTTTACATTTCAGTTGTTTTTGTTGTTGGGACTGATTGTGTAGTCTTTGTTGCTTTTGCTTTAGTAGTTGTTGGTGTTTCTGATGTTTCTTATACATCATCACCATATCCACCATTATAAATAAGCACCGTTAGAGTAAAAATAATTTTGCAAAAACAAAATGTTTTTTCTTTCTTATTCGAGGAGGGGAAATTGAAGTTCGTTTTTTTGCTTGTGTTATTATTTATAACTTTAAAATTTGTATTTTTTTTTTTTTCTTAATTTTTACAAAATTTGTTTTACTTTTATTTTAAGCCCCTTGAGTTTAGTTTTTGTTGAAGTTTAATATCTTCTCTTTTCGTTATTAAAATTGTGCAGAATTTTCTCGTTTTCTTTAAGGCCACATTTAAGGCAATTGTTTTCGTAACAACCACAAATGCCGCTTACAAAATCTGGTTGTTGCTTTCGATAATTCCAGTCTTGTTGTAGACTTATTTTCACTTGTTGTTGGAAATCTGGTTGCCACATTGGTATCTATAAGGAAAATAATGAAAAGCAAAATAAACAGCATGAAAAAATAAATATATTTTTTTTAGGGAAATGTTGAAAATATTAAATTTGTAATAGAAAAATCTATTGTCTGTTAAATAATTTCAAATATTTTACAAAAAAAAACAAATTCTTTTAAGGATTAAGAAATTTTTTTTTTTTTTTAGTTCACGTGAAAACCCCTTCGTGGGGACTTTTGTAGCAAAACATGTTTAAGCTACATATAAGAAGCAAAAGTGAAACTAATTTCTAGTCCTTAAACTATATAATGAATATTAATAAAAGATTTCATATTATTATTAGACTTGTTGTCAAATTTATTTTGAACTTTTCTGTTTTTTCTTTTTTTTTGAAAATTTAAAATTATAAAATAGTTTTAATCAGGCTAATTTATTGAATTTAATTTTCATTAAATAATTTTTTTGGAATAAAGGAATTTTTACAACATGAAATGAATTAAAATTTATTGATATCTTTAATTCTTGGCTGCCGCGGTAATGAGATATATTAATAAATTTTAATTAATTTGATGTTGAAAAAATTCCTTTCTTAATAAAAAATAATTTAATGAAAATTAAATTCAATGAACTTTAGTCTGATTAAAAATATCAAAAATTTGGATAAAACCCCATAAACAGTTCAATAAAATAAACACAATACTTATTATTATAAAATAGTGTTAAAATTAACCGGTTGATTCTTAAACCCTTTAGTCAGCAGGACAAATTCTGCGTTACGCCTGAGTTTTGTTTAAAGAACAATTTTAAAATTATTTAATAATTTTCAAGGTTGCAATAAAAATTAATAAAATTGCAAATTAGTCAAAAGTGCAGGAAAAATCTTAAACAACTTGTATGGTTTTATTTTGCAATTATTTCCAGGAGCTGTATTAAAAAAAAAACTGGATTTAACAAAAATATTTAACGCAAATGTATAACAAAACAAATCAAGCATTTCTCTCTCTCTCTCTCTCCGTCATGTAATCAAAGACTTAAGACAAGAACATGCATAACGGCCTTACAACTTAAATACGTTTGTGTCTTAAATCTTTTGTTTTTTAGTTTTCAAATTTTGTTTAAATTAAACGCGATCTAAAACAAATTTAAATTAAGTAAATTTATTCAATAAACCGCAAAATATAAGAATAATCGATTAACCGGAAAAATCAAAAAAAAAATGTTTATGAAAAAATCAAATAATCAAATGAAACAAAATTAATCGAATTAATTTTCTTTTTAATTTTCGCATTTTTTTTTTAAATACTTGCTTGCAAAAGACAAGAAATCGGTTAATCAAATTTTGTTGTCAACTTTAATTTTGAGTTCTTCTGAAGAGACGGCTTTATACGGCCTTAAGAACATAAAATAGATCTTCTAGCTTAGAAGGATACACAGAATAAAATATTGCTTTTTTGCAAGTACGAAAAATTCTGTCGAAAATCAGTATATTCTTCTGAATGTTGATTGCTTAGGTACTTCCTATGTTGACAAAAACCTGCGGCCGCTACGTCATTTCTGAAGCATCGGCTGTTATGGCTTTTTCTATATTGCAAGATATATTTGCGGATATACAAACAATTGACAAATCAAACATACGGCGAGAAAGATATAAATTGCGTGGCGAACTACATCAAAACTATGAGCAGCTTTATTTACCTGCTTTATAATTTGAAATGTTTTGGTTTGAAATTAAACCGATTCCAGCTTGCAAAGAGGGGTCCTAAAATTCCAGCAGAGTTTAAGCTAATAATAATCCTGTAATCCAAGCTAATGCCTATTTTTCCCATCCAAATAATTCGCATCTCGTTGTTGTTGCACAAAAATAAAACAGTAAGAGGACTTCCTGCCTGGAGAGCTAAAGAAGCACGAAATTCTCCTTATACCGGAAATCAACCTCGTCGCCGCAATATAACTCTATTGAACTAATTAATTGACAACAAAAGTTTTTCGGTCCACCAATTCTTCGAAATGTCACTAGCAAGAAAATAATTGCAGAAATTGATAATGAAGGCAGTTTTTTAAGCTACAATGTCTTACTCAGGCAGTTGAACGTACTGTGAAAATAGTGACCAAAGCATTTATGACCTTACGCGATTAATAGTCGAGAGAAGGTTTAATACATGCGTAACTTCAGTCCAGAATAATAAAAATCTACTAAGTCTTTTTGAATTATTAATAATTGTTATATAATAAAAACCAAAGGTTGTTTTCTTCTTACGTCTAAGAAGAATATAAGGCGCGGGCTAAAGACATTACCTTATTATACTTTTTTTATTACCGATTATTATTTATTTAGGCGTAAGACAACATAATATTGCTATTAGCATATGATCATATATAATCTATTTTTTTCCAACCATTAGCAACCCACCCTCTAGATGTTTAAGATGTAGCAATTCAATCTGTCAATCAATCTTCATCCTAATAAATATCGACAACATCACTGCGCGATTCGAAACATTTAAAGCAAGCATTTTGGCAAAAAAAAAAAAAAACCCGCGGAATATACGGCCATACAAAAAACCCAAATATTCTATTTATTTACCAATTCATTTTCAATTGGCTTTTGCAAACAAAATATTGACTTAAAACTTAAAAAACATCCTGATGTACGATTTTATTTTCAGAGTTCATTTTAAACATAAAAATAAGTCAACTAACAAAAATACACTTAATAATAAAAAATTTTTTTTTTTTGACGAGTAGTTTTATATTTAAAATAAGACTTTGTTTTTATTTTGAGTAAGCAAATAAATAAATATTTTAAAAACAAAAAAACTTGTTTAAATGTTAATTTAAAAAAAAAAAAAAATGCATACCTAACAAAAGTGTCTAGAGAAAAATAAACACATGATTTTTTTTTTTTATTCAATTTACAAAAAAAAAGGCGTAAATAAACAATCAGGTCAAACCAGACCTAAACACAGTCAGTCAGTCTGTCAAACATGTGAATACACAGTGCCAGACTTAAAGTCAAATCTTTCTGATTTTGTTAAGCTGATGTAAAGTTGGCTACCAGTTAGCAACTTAAAGCAGCCCTGTTGTTTAACTCTTATTTTACAATTATAAAAAATTCTAAAAAAAAAACTTTGTTACATTGTTTCAAACATTTTTTTTTTTTTTTGTTATTTAATAAATTGTTTGAGAGATTCCCAGTACTAATTTTATTTAATTATTTAATTTCTATTTTTATATAAAACTTAAATAAGAATTTTATGGAAATTTTGTTTGTTAAGAATTATTTTAGGTTTTTTTTTAACTCTTATAAAAAAAACTTTAATTTTTTAAATTATGCAATGCAACAAAAAAAAAAAAAGGTTTCTATACACAAATCTAAAATTAATTCGTTATTTAAACAATAGTTGCTTTTAATGTACATATTTTGTTGTTTATTAAAGGTGCGTGTTAACTATAATTATTATTAATAATACTTTGTTTTAATAAATAAAATTACTAATGGATTTTATTTTTAATTTAAAATATAGTTAGAAAAAAAGTGTTAAAATTTATAACTGTAGATTCTTAAACCTCTCATCAGTAGGGCTAATGTAGCGTTAAAACTGGGTTTTGTTTAGAGAATATTTTTTTAAATTAATAAATAACTTTCAAGGTTGCAACAAAAGAAAACCTGTTAATAATTTTGCAGCACAATATTCAAAAGCGCTGAAAAAATTTAAAACAACCTTAAAGGATTTTTTTTTTTTTTTGCAATTATTTCTAGTAGCTGAGATATAAAAAAACAAGATTTAAAAAATATGTAATTTTAACAAAAGATTTAAACAATTTGCTCTCTCTCCATCATGTAATCGAAGACTTAAGACAAGAACCTGCATAATGGCGTTAAGGCTTAATTAAATGCGTTTGTGTCTTAAATCTTTTGTTGCTAAGATTTAATTTAAGCCTGGTACTCTGTTCAACATTTCCGGTGAAATGCTGTCAAAACGCAAATGAAAAAAACTTGTGCGGAATATCTATGAAAAAATGTTGATTGAGTTCCGAAATGTTTCTGGCAACATTTTTTCACAACTGCGAAATAATGAACTTCAAGCAAAAGCAAAAAAGTATGAACTGATTATAAAATTTAATTAAATAAAAAAATTTGAAATTACACAACCGGCAACAGTTTCTTATTCATATTTACTTTCTTTTTTATAAAATTTTTAATAAAAAAAATATTTTTAGTAAAATACATGTGGGGTTTGTTTACATACGCCAAACAATGTCGCACACTTTCCAGGAATAAAAACGTCAAATTGTACAAACTCGCTTGATAGGTAACATTAATACATGTCAAAATGTTCATGTGAAATAATTACTGTTGCTCAACATTTTTCACAAATTTGAACAGAGTACTAGGCTTTACGCAAAAATTGCGAACTATAATAAACAAAATAAAGTTAATTTATGAAATAGAATAATCGATTAACCAAAAAAATTTTTAATGAATAAAACGATTAATCGGATGAGACAATATTAATCGATTAAATTTTTTTAATTCTCGTATTCTTTTTTAATATTAATGTTAATTAAAGGTTAATAAAAAACTTTGAATAATCGGAATAAAAAATTTAAGTATTTAGTTGTTTAATTAAGTAATATAAAAAAAAAAAATCTAAAAGAAAACCCGATTAATCTGATGAATCGCTTTTTGAAGCTCTGTACTCTTATTCGATTAATTTAAAAATATTGTTGCAATTATCTATAAGCAAAGTTTATTCGAATAAAACTACTCTACAATTTGTTTTCCCTATGCCAATCCCTCGAAGCTCTCCGCTTGTCTGCAGGAGACCAGAGTCTTTGGCGGGAATCGAACCCGCAGCCCCCGCACTGATAGTCTAGCTCACTACCGGGGTATCAGTTCTTAAACTGTTCTTTTGTGCAATATTATTTGAATAAATCTCACATTCATAAAATTATAGCATATACAACCAATATGACCCAATAGAACACTTTGTGAATTGTCTTAACGAAATTTAATTCAAAAAACAAAAATTGGGTTGTTCACAGAACGCGGATTATCAGGTTATCTGGTGACAGCAACGAAATATCGAGCCTTCACCGCATAAATACCTTAAGCGACATCTTTTTAAATTTCGTTTTTTTTTAATTAATTTTATGGCAACACTTGCATCACCTCCTTAAATGCCATGGTCACAAAAGGTACCGCTACGACTTTAAAGCAAAAACAATTATAGCTTAAGCGCCAACCTTCATTCGAAATTTTTATGAAATATAATAAAACAAAACCTCTCCTGTAAAATTTTGTTTTTAACGCTTAAGCATTATTTACGGTAAATAAATGTATTTTCATGTTGTTAATATAACTAAATAAGAATGTAACCTGATAACCAGCCTTCCGGGAACAACTAACATATTAATATATTTTTGAATTTCACATATAAAAGTTCAAAATAACTTTAATTGTACAAAATGAACTAGTTAGTGATGTGCAAGCGATTGATTTTCTATTTTTACAAAACAAACATAAAAATATAAATAACATTTCAAAATGTTATTAATCGAATGTATTCTGGATTTGAAAAAACCGGGCTTATTTCACTTATAAATCTATTAAATAACATTATTTAAATTTAAATATATTGGTACAATTACCGAATTAACCCCTAAAAACGTTAAAAATTACAATTTAAAAATTTTAAAGCTTTGCATATATAATATTCTTTTATTCGTATAATTTTAAATATCAGACGGATAATTGAATAAATCGAAAAAAATTTAATAAATTATTTTTAAAAAAATAGAAGAATAAAGAAGACATTTATATTTAACAACATCATTAAGGGCCATTATTACAACTTGAAGTTAGCTAAAGTAAGGATTAAGTTGACAGATAGTAATGTGTTATCTGTCAAAAAGCATCTGTTATCTGACGGATAGCAGCTAACGCCAAGTTGTAATAATGACCCTAAAAGAATTAACTCAAGAATTTCGAATAATTGTTTGAAACCGATTATTCGATTAGTGCTCTGATACATTACATTAAATTACATTCAATTTTTAATATGTAAAAATAAAATTTAAATATCTTTAATGAAAATGTTGATTATTAATATTAAATTATTCGGATAATCAAACGTTAAAACGCAGTCAGCTTCATATTATTCGAATTAAAAAAATCAGATAAATCGAATATTCGATTAACTAATTCAGTTATTAAAAAAGGAAGGTATAAAGAAAAACATTTTTTTTATACATAACTAATCGAATAACCCTTCGAATAATTGACAAGCACCGATTAATCGACTTTTTTGCAAAAAATTATATTAAATCAAATTTTTAAATTTTTAATATATTAAATAGGAGCAAAACAGCAAGAAATATTTATTAAAAATTTAAGTTGTTTTTACCGAATTTTAATTAGTCGAATTAAAAATATTTGAATTATTCCTATCAGCACAGTTTGTATATGCAAACTTTACAATTTAATCAAAAAAATAAAAAAAAATATATATATTATTTTTAATACTTTTAAATCGTACAAACTTTTGAGAGATGAAGAAAAAACCGAATAATCGGACACACCTTTTTATTAACTAATTACAAAAATGTAAGCAAATAAAATAATTGTTTTTTATTAAGAAATCATATAATGGCCAATTTCACAAAGTTCAGTTATAATTAACTAGCAGTTATAACTGTCAAAAACATATTGTTAACTGGAAGTTGAAGCTATAGTAAGTTTTAACTGAACTTGGTGAAATTGACCGTAAATAGAATACATTTTTTAAACCGAAAATTCGAATAATTTGCTTTTTTCAAATTAGAGATATTAATAATCCGATTAATATTCGAAACGAATTGGTATACTTATTAACATCGAAAATTTTAGTTGCAAATCAATCGATTAATCGAATAAAAAATAGTGATTTAAAAAAATGTCTTAGTTTATCATCAAATTTAAATAAGGAACTGTATAAATAATAAATATAAATAAAAGAAAACAGTTGTTCATGCCATATTCTAACGAACGAATAGACTTTCAAATATTCGTATAAAATTGCGAATAATCGTAAAAGTTGCTTAATTTTTACAATTTATTAATTAATTTCTTAAAAAACTTTTAGTTTTTATTAAAATTCTATTATTTTTCGGTTACCTGAATAATTAATTCTTCTGATTATTATTTGGTTAACCGAATAAAATTTTTAATTATTCTTAAAAATTAATCAAAACTGTAAAAAATATAAATTTCTATTGAAAACACCAATTTTATTCAAATTTTTTTTTTCATTATTATTCAATTAATTATTTTAAAAGCTGTCAAAATAAACTTTTTACTGGTTTTTATATTCGATTAAATACCAAGTGACCGAAAAGTCTAAGTATTTTTTAATATGTATATTCTGATATAGGAAAAAAGAAAATAATAAAAGAAACTGAATATTCGTTTAATCGACTATATAAAATAATCAAAAAAACCCGTTATTGAACAATATTTTTGGATATTCGAGCTAAAATTTTTTATAAATTAAAATAAAATTTTATTTTTTATAATCAGTTTATTCATTAAATTTATGGAATTTTAAAAGCGATTATTCGATTAATTTCATCGATTATTCGGATAATTTTTTCTACGAAATTTAAAGATTTCGATTTTTCTATTTAAAATTAAAAAAAAAACCGCATAAATATAATTGACAATAAATTATGGGGCTTTAAATTTTTTTCATTTATAAATCAAATAATCGATTAAATTAAGCAACATAAAACTTATGAGAAAAAATGACTAATAAATTTAAAGCTTCAAATTTTCGAAAACTTTTTAATATTTTGCATTAAAATATTTGTTCTGCTTAATATCAAATCAAAAATAAAATAAACTCCAAAGAAATCGTAACCAAATCATGACAACAAGTGTTCAAAGATCAAGATTTAAGACAAAAAATTGAATTCGTTCGGTTTTTGCTTTAAAAGTTTTTTACAAGCCAACCACTGGTCGGTCGCCAGAGTTTCAAAAGACATAGAACTCATTCATTCATTCACTTGCATTTGCACGCCGCCAATTTGAATGTGATTTTAATTTTCACACACTTTTTGTATGAGAATTTTTTTTGTGTCGCTACGAATAAAAGTTAATTTGTGGGCTAGAAAAAAAATAAGGAAAATAAAGTGGTTTGTATATGCATCTACAAACATTAATATTGTTTTATTCGTAAATATTTTATGAATGTTTATTTTTATATTTCTAAGTTCTTTTTTTTAGATTTGAATACAATTTAGTGAACATTCACTTTTCAAAAGCAAAAAAAAAAAAACTCATGGAAGTTTAACTAATTATTTAGCAAAAATGTAGAATTATTAAACATTTGAAAAGTAGGATTTATAAATTGCATTTTATAATGAAGTATTAATTATGATAAAATAAAATATTAAAACATTGTAATTTGAGTGTGAAACGTTTTTCTAAGTAGTTTTGAAAAATTCAATTGGTTTCATAAAGCGGTTTTAAGCATTTTTATATGAAATTGACAGCTTTAAACAGTTATAAAGTGTTTAACTTTCAAAATTAATTGATGAGAAGATGCCTTTTTATTTGAATAATTTATTTATTTAGGTTTTTTTATTTATATGAAAATATAATTAGTTTCCTCTTTTTTCAAATAAAAAATAACAGTCAAAAATCGAAGACACTTAAAATTTGATATTTCGTTGAATTAAATGCAAGTTCTATGTAAATATTACCTTAAAAAAAGAAAAATTTAAAGCTCTTATGATTTGATTAATCCTCAAAAGATTCGCATAATTGTATTTAAACCCGATGAATCTATACAAATATGTTTCTGTTGTATTTCATTCATGAAAAGTTAAATTTCAGGTTTGTGCTGGAAATCGAAAACGTAAAACGCAAGAATTTCAAAAGTAGTTTTTTATAAGATTTCTGTAATAAAAGAATTAAATGACAAATATTATACAAATATTTCTCTATTTAACAGAATTTTTTTTAAAAATTATAAAAATTAAATTAAAAGTATATTAAAACAACTTCCAAATTCTAGCGTTTTACGTTTTCGATTTCCAGCACACCCCTGAAAATTTACTAAATTTCAAAACTGAATTACAAATAAATAAATAAATCGTGTAAAATTATTAAAACCGATTAATCAACTATGTACTCGATAAAATTCAATTAACAAAATTTAATTCCACAAAGGGACCGGTGGGACCCATGGCCAATCATGTATAATCCGAGTTATGCAAAAATAAAAACGAAATTATTTTATAATTTCTTACTTTCATTAAAAAAAATATAAAAAATCTGATTATTCGAATAATCGAATACGACAGATTATTCGAATAATCGAATAAGAGAGATTGTTCGAATAATCGAATAAGACCGATTATTTGAAAAATCGAATAAGATCGATTATTTTTTTAATATTATTTTTTTTACAAAAATGCACGGTTTTTAAAAATTATTAATCGATTTGGAAAATAAAAATCAATTGGTTTTTGGTAAAAACCGGAGAAATAACTCTGTGTCAAAAAGAAAAAAGTACTCAAGCCAACTTAGGAAAAATTTGCGTATAGGATGCCTTTGTTATCTCCATGTCTAAGAGTATCCATGAAAAAAGTTTAAATTATTTTGTACGATTTTTTAGAAAGTCGTAGCAAAATGACTTATTTTTTAAATTTGCAAAAACATTTGGAAAATAACTAAAGTTAATTTCCGATCTGTGACGTTTGGAGTATTTAGGTTTAAAACTAAAAAAAAAAACTAAAACCGCAGAGAACAAAAAATTGAAATAAATTTATATTTTCAAAAATAACCTTTTAAGTTTGAACTTCCTTTTCTGCAATACTAAAAACATACAGAATTTTCTTCAAAAAAAAATTATTTAAAATACATAAATATAAAGTTTTTTAAATTTAAAATAAAACCCGATACCATCTTTCAAATATAAGCTCTACATTTGCTATTATTCGAATGGGATTATTCGCTTAAATACTAAAAATAAATAAATAAGTACAACGAATAATCAAATAACAACTGAAAATTGATGAATAGAAGTAGGTTTTTTTTTTTTTTTTTTTTAAGATTTAAACTCGAATAAAAACTTAATAAAATACCATTTTATAATGTTTTTGTTGAATACGATTATTCGACTTTCTATTTCAATAAATAATCTTATTCTATTATCTTAATTTTTTTTAAGCGAAAAAAATATATACGAAATTTTTAAATACATTATTTTTTTAATCGATTAATCGAATAAATATTAATGTAATTGTAAATAAAAACGATAAACGCAAAAAAGAACTAATAATTTGTAACTTGTCTTAAGAAAAATTTAAAATAATTAAAATTGTAGTTAATAGAAACAAAAATTAATCGATTAATCTAATTAATATTAATAAATATGAAATATTAATGTTAATCGATTAAATTTTTCAATATTCAAGTAAAACAACTTATAGTCGATTTAGTATATATGGACAGGGTTGTCAGATTTTTTTGAACTCCATCGCCAAACCGAATGTCAGAAATCGCCAAACGTCAATTTTGATCAGTTTTCGTAAACTTTTTTTTATTAAATTTTGCATACAAAAAAAGCTGGTATAATATTTTAGTCAAAAATCGCCAAAAAAAAAAAAATAGAGAAAAAATACCAAAAAGTCGCCGAAAGTAAATTTTGTTTAGTTTCTCTTATTTTTTTTTTTTTAATAACATAATATGCAGATCATATATTCAGTTAAAACAACTAAAATTAAGTACGCAATGCTATAAGATCGTACACTTCATCTTCATCGATTTCATTACTGGTGTTTTGACATGCATATGTACCATTAGAATTAAATAGTGACTGAATATAAAATTCATGTGAAACAAAAATCATGTGAAAAAAGTTGTCAGTTTTTTTTTAATTAGTAGTGGTAACAAAAAGTAACAAACTCTTAAGAAAAATTGCTGATATAATGTAAATGGTAAAAATAGCCAAGTAAATCGCCAGTTATATCAAGAATCACCAAAAAAAAGTCGCCAGTTGCCAAATGGAAAATGGAAAATCCCACCACCAAACACGTTTCAAAATCGCGAAGTTTGGCAAGAAATCGCCATATCTGACAGCCCTGTATATGGATTAGACCAACGAGAAGTTGTACACTAAATTTAAATCGTAAATAATTTTTTTGAAACGATTAATGGAATAAGCTTAAAAACAATCGAATCAGCGATTCATTTTGGTATCTTAATTCAAATTTAATATTCTTTTTTGTAGCAAACGATACATTTCGTCGTTCTTATCTAATTACACTCTACAACAATTTTCAAACAGAACACCTCGACGGTGAGTGTCCGGTTATAGGAGGTTTCTTTTAACAGAAACCTAATGATTTTTAAATGTTGGTTTCTTTAAACGCAAGGAACGACTATTAAATGCAAAATTAATTGAATATTCTAATAATAAAATTAAAGCCATTAAAAACATTAATGCGAAGTCACTACGTGTAGATTCCAAATCCAGTTTTAAGGGACACAAATTTTGTTTAGAACTCTAAAAATTATCTCTGTAATCGTAGTTTTCTTAAAGTCTTAAAAATATAAAGAGTTTAAAGGCATTGCTCTGGTTTTTAAAGACATCCTGAGCATTCAAAAGAATAGATTATTATCAAAAATTATGAATAATATTGAATTTAAATTCAATTAGAGGCGTTGCGTTTTAACTATTAGCGAATACAAGAAATAATTATACTTTTTTTGTATATTCAATACAGGAAGCTCTATTAGTATATTCATTTCGCACATTTGCTATTGGTTTGTTTTAACTTTTTTTGACTTAGCACACAACTCAAAACTGAATTATGAACTGTTAGATACAAGGCTAAAACATTTTTTACATTACATATTCCTATATATTTCTTTATGGCTAACAATTTTTTAAATTTTGGACTTAACGTCAATAATTTTTTTTTAATTTATTTTGTTGTATTATTGAACCTAAAATTACAACAAAAAACTTGTATTGTACATGTAAAGATGTCTCATTGTATAACTACTCGCGTACACTTGTGTGTTCAAAGATGAATTTGAATTTTAAAGTAAAAAAAAAACCTTTAGTTTTTGGCTGTTTGGCTTCTAAACAAAATGGCTAAGACAAAAGCACACAGACAGACATACAGACACTGGGGCAAAATGAATAAGGTACGTGCTTGTTATTGAAAAATTTATAAGCAAATAATTTTTAATTACGACTACAACAACAATGGAAACAAAAAGTTTAATAAAAAAATTTTTTAAAATGTAGTGGATACTATGACAGGGTGGCAAGTGTTTGAGGGAACAGTTTGAAAAACTAATTATATTTTGACGAATAATCGAATAAGACTGTTACATAATATTGCAACATTTTTTGTGATTTATTTCCAGTTTATAAAAATTATTCGATTAATCAATTAATTATTCGATTAACCGATTAAAAATATTTTATTAACCGATTGAATTATTAAAATAATGAAAAAATCATTCAACTTGATTTTAATTTGGATGAAGGGCGTTCTTTTTTAACCTGAAAGAACTAACAAAATGGTTTGCTGACAAACTCACTGTCATACTGCGATCACTTTTTGCAAGTATAATCTGGCAAATTTTCGTGAAATTTACTTTGAAAATCAGTCATCGATTTGATTCAATGTTTAATCGCACAATTGTTTTCAGCGATGGGGCTCCAATACATGCAGAAAAATTTACCATTTGATGCTGGTGGCATCAGCGGACTTGACTTCATCGAAAAGGAAGCCTCAGATGGCGTTTCGGCAATGAAGATCATTACCCCTCCATGATCAATGCTCCAAGGTCCTCCGGGGGCTGTAGGGATCATGTTAAGGATAATTCAACTTTTAGTGTTACATCAGCCGGGGAAAACCATTCGGCCGGGGCAAATCATTCGGCCAAGATCCAAAACTGACAGATCACAGGAGGCCTACACGATTTTTGCGACCGCGGCTGACCAGGATCCTATCTGGTACCCCCGGTGAGGAGACATCGTACTGATTATTGGTTGAGGGGTCCGTATACTTCTTGCGGGAATGCTTCCTGTTTTTCCTATCCTTCGGTGCTGTTGCGACTCAAAAGAAATGCTAGCATTTTTGAAAAACAGTGGAGGTTACATATCTCCAGCTCCTCAACAAGGAGCGAGTATATCATTTTGCGTATATTTGTGTATAATATTGCTTCCTTTGTCCGATGGTGCCTCTCAAACAGAATACAGCCGGTAAACGAATTATTTCTCCCCCTCTGGTTATGATCCACCATGAGATAAGGCCAAATGATGGTGCTCAGGAAAACCTTTTTTACATTGAGCATCAAGGTCGTGTAGAGCCTCCAAGGTCCTGTAAAACTAACAGCATTGTTCATGTTGTTCGTGACATATGACCTGCAATGCTCGAAAAAGTGGCTCAAACTTGGACGTCCAGAATGCGCCTTCTCAAAAACTTATATTTTTCAAACTCGTTTATTTTTATACTTAAACGAAAAAAAATTTAAAAATAGCCAACAAAAAGATTAATATTTCATTAACAATCGATTTTTTTAAATAACCGAATAATTACACTGTGATACAGCCATTATTCGCTGAGAGCTAGCTTAGGCCAGAGTTTTTATAATCGATTTTTTTAATTTCTATATATTCCAAACTTTTGTTGCCCTTCATTCGCATCACCCTGTTCCATATTGCCCCATACAGTCGAGTACAAAACGTACAATATATGAAAATAATAATAAAAAATATTTTATTGCTAAAATCTTTTGAAGCATGAAGGTTTCTCTAAACTCAGTAAAAAAAAAACCAACTAAACTCATAACAATACAATGAACACACAGTATGAATATGAAGTTTTTATTTTTATCTTCTTGGAACTGGATTTTAAAAAGAAAAAACTTTAAGATTTACAGGTTGTTTGTTTATTAGTTTTGTCGGTATTTATACTCAGATATTAAAAGTCATTTGAATTGTCAACTATGAAGTGTATTGAGAAAATAATAATAATAATATTATGATTAAAAATTATGTGCACACTTCCTTTTGTGGCTTAAGCCAAAAAAAAATGTTGGAAGTGACAAAAAAGTGCCAGCAAACGATTAAATATAATTTAGAATTAACAAAAAAATGTTTTGTAATAAACTTTAGTATTAAGTTCAAAATAACTGCCTATTTCACGATGTCACTCGAACGTTTACGTTCGCACAAATAACATATAAAACAAAAACAAATTTTTGAGTTTTGTTTTTGTTTTATATGTTATTTGTGCGAACGTAAACGTTCGAGTGACATCGTGAAATAGGCAGTAAATAAGAAATTTTAATAAATTTTTCTTTAGAGTTATTTTCCCCGCTTTCCCGGGACGTAAAAATGTCTGGGAAAAACTTTAGTGGTAAGGGAAGATAAAAAATTGTACAAAAAAAAATATTTTTAAAAGAACTTTAAATTTTGTATGTTGAATATTATCTAGTTATTCGATTAAGCCAGTATTCGATTAATCGAACAATATTATTCGAATAATCGCATAATAAAATTCAAATTGAAAAAACAGGAATGGTTTTAAATTCATCTGCTAAAATATATTTCTTAATTCGAATAATCGATTAACGTATACTCGAATAATGATATAAAATTAACAGAAAATGTAATTATTTAATACGAGTATTTTTTACAAAAAAAACCAAATGGAATTAACAATTGATTATTCCAATAAAGTTATAAATTTTATTTAATAAATTACATAATTCATTAACATATTCGAATAAAAATATTGAATAAAACCGATTGAGTAATTAATTTAACATTTACAAATTGAAATGGATTAAAAATTTATATAGTTTTGCTTAATTGAATAAAATTTCGAATAGTCGTATGCAAATCGATTAATCGATTAAATAAATATTAACCCCAGTATTCAAAAACGATTATTAAATTTAACAAACGTTTATTAAGGATAATTTTCATAGTAAGTTTGTTCTTTAAACCTTTACTAAATTTAATAATTTTTTATGAATGCAGGCATAAATCCCTTATTTGCTAAAACATCTCACCTCACTTTAAAAATATTTTCATAGATATTTTTAAAAATTAAAATAAATTGTAAATGAAAAATTTTTGAACGCAAGTTGAGGGGACCTACAAATAACAAAATAAATCTTTAACGACTATTACTTGTGTATATCTTACCTAGGTGTTAACTGTTTGGAGTAAAATGAACTTTTTTAAGAAAAACATAGACTAATCGCCCCTGTTTTTAGAGGTTCAAAATAGGTTTTTGACTCGATCTAACGATATTTCCCTTTCTGTGTCTTAAGTTTGGAACTTCTTTTTAAGGTACAAATTGCAATTTAAAAACTTCTGTGTGGTTCAACCCCTGTGTTCGTCTGGCCGTATTACAGCAGCTGATAAAAGATGGGACCCTTCTGGTTTCACCGAATACAAGCCTTGGCAGTAATTCGGCATGATTTTTTGCGCTTTGTCTGTTGTCGGTTATTTTTCACCCCTAGTAATAATTCGCTGAAAAACTATTGTCAAGTGTTATAGCAGTTTTACACTATAATACAAGTCTTAATTATTTTGACGAAAATGCTTCCATAATTTTTTTATTTTGAATGAAACCTTTCAAAAACAATAACAACTCATCATGTCAGCGTTGTGTTTTACTGAAAATACGTAAGACTTGTATGATAGTGTAAAGTACCTTATAGCAGTATTTCTCTTTCCTTTGTTAATGTCTCTCAGCTTCAACTCGTGTATTTTCTCATTTATCTTGTTTTTCTTGTTTGTTTTTTTAAACTTTTTAATTTTTTTTTTTGAGTGCTACAATTGCTGGATTTTGATAACACTTAAAATCATTTAAATGAAAACAAAAATATATGCAAAAAATATCCTTTTTTTAACAACAATGTCATGAGCAAATGTGAATCTATAAAAGGAAGCTTTTTGGTACTTCTTTGTTCTTCAACTGCTCCTTTTTATACCCTTCACCACAGGTGGAAAAGGGTATATATAAGTTTGTCATTCCGTTTGTAATTTCTACATTATTGATCTTAGGCCCTGTAAAGTATATATATTTTGGGTCCTTATGAGGAGAGAAGTTGATTTAACGATATCCGTCCGTCTGTCCGTCTTACGTTTGATATGTGTTTTCCGGAGACTCCAGACATGATAGCGGCTAGGTTGTTTTAGACTTATGTCACATATAGTCCACCATTTCTTGCTATTGAAATTCAGCCAGAACGGTCCAAAAATGGCTGAGATATGAGCAAAAAACGACGACTACCTCCAATTTTTTCCAAAAATCCCTTGTTGTTATTGTATTTCTTTATTTCTGTATATCTTGAGAACGGCAAGAGCCAAAGTTTCCAAATTGGGTACACACATTAACGTTATCAATACACAGCATCCCACAAAATGTGGGCGGTATTGAACAAGTGGGCGTGGTACCTCCCGTACAAAAAATATCAAAAATTGTATAAAAACCTGATTTTTTGGACTGTCATATGAGCTATGGTTACGCCTTATATATCAAAAGATCGGAAATTTTCAATATAAAATATTTTCTGAAAAACTCGGGAAAATCGGTTAAGATACGAAAAAGTTATGACCAAAATATTAATTTTTTTTTTTGAAAAATACCCATTTTCGGGAACCATAGATCTTCCCGAGTCCAAGTTTTATAACCAAAATAACTGGCAAATTTCTTCTTTAACACGTCTGTCAAATCGGTTAAGAAATAGCAGCGTTATGACCAAAATACTGTAATCCCAAAAATTACTCTTTTTATAATTAAGTTTGTTTTTTATACCCTTCACCGAAAGTCATATACCCTATAAAGTTCTGGGTATTCTGGGTCCTTATGAAAACCGAAGTTCAAATCCAGTTGTCCGTTTCTGTGTCAACTGTGTTGAGTTGTGAACTATAAACTGATCATATTTACTTTTAATGATATTCATAAAACGTTCCTTCATGGTCCAGTTGTCTAGGGGGTTTGCTTAGGTTAGAAACTGTGAGTCCCTGGTTCGAATCTTGTTTTTTTCAAAAAGAAAATTTTTTTTGAATTTTTTTATGTTCTGAAACGATTTAAAAAAATATTTACCAGTTTTAACTTTTTAAATTTAATTTATAATGAAGTTTTATGTATTGTATATATGTATGTTTATGTAGAAATTATTTAGGTTTTGTCTAGTTGCTCTGTATTCTGCTCGCACAATGGTGAAGGGTATATAAGATTCGGCACTGCCGAATATAGCACTCTTACTTGTTGAATTTCCCTTAGTATTGGACCTAGAAACATAAAACTTAACATAAAAGGTGTTGAGTGAATGAGAATCTGAAGAAGTATATTTTTAGTCCACTTTTATTTACGTAAATATTGAACCTAGAAACATAAAATTAAACATGCAATGTCCTGAGTGAATGAGAGTCTATAAGAATAAACTTTTTGTTCATTCTTTCGTTCTGAAACTGGTACTTTTAGAATTTCCTTTAGTATTGGACCTTGAAACATAAAACTAAATATGAATGAGAATCTGAAGAAGGGTCTTTTTGGTTCTTTTTCGTTCTTTAATTGCTACTTTTTTATATACGTTAATATTGAACCTAGAAACATAAACTTGAACATGCAATGTCCTGAGGGGATAAGAGTCCATACGAGGTAACTTTTTGGTTCTTTTTTTGTTCTGCAACTGGTACTTTCTGAATTTCCTTTAATATTGGACCTAGAAACATAAAACTAAACTTGCAAGAATTTAAGTGAATTTGAAGCTGAACATGGATCTTTTTAGTTCTTTAACTGGTACTTTTCACTTATTATTAATACTGAACTTAAAAACATTAAAGTCAATATGCAGAGTCTAGCGAGATTAAGAAACTATAAGAGGAAACTTTTTGGTACTTTCTGATTTTTTTTTTATATTTTTGAACTTGCAAAATAAATTAAAATATTCACGGACTTGAACGGAGTTTGGTCCTTTGCCAAATCGATCCACTAAGACGAAAAAACTCAATGCTCGATACATGTATATTCATTTCTACTTTTGTATATGTATGTTTTCTTCATATTTACATAAATAATTATGGTCGAATTTCGATTACTAGGCAAACACCAGTTAAATTAAAAAGTTAGCTAAATTTTCTAATTGTTTAAAAAAATATTATAAAATAAATCTTGCACTTCTTTTTTGCTGTAAAATAATTTAAATATGTATTAAGTTAGGCTTGAGTTTATCATATTTAATTTTCTTTAAATTATTTAACTGAAGGAAGGAATTTTGCAACATGAAATTAATTACAATTTATTGATAATTTTTAATCTCGGCTGAGCTGAGGATCGAACTCGGGTTGAATTAACGTTTAGAGAATAATCACATCAGAATTCTTTGCAGTTCTAACCTCTGCTCAACTGCGGTGCCTGCCAGCCAACAGTCAAACATCAAAATTTAACCAATGGTATTTGGTGGTTCGAAATTTGCTGTAATTAATTCTTCCTTTTTCTGTAGAATCAATAAAAATAATCAGCGAAATTTTAAAACATTCATACTCACTTATAAAAGAACGATGAGTAAACTTTTCGGTACTCTGGAATAAATGACAGATGTCTACCTGCCAAAATATCGTCGGCTTAATATGCAGACCTGCCAAATCCATTTTTTAAGTAAATTAAGATTTCGATGCCGTGTGGTAGAGAAAGAGACTCATCGTCCACCAGCATGTAATTTATCTTCAATTAAAGTCTTGAAGTGTGTAAAACCCACTATATTTTTTGTTTTCCTGTCAAGCTGCAAATTTTTTGTCTCTCCTGTAAAATGTGCTGAAAGGGTGTTGGCAGGTGTGCATAGTAAGCCAACCATATAAGTTATTAAAGACAAAAACCACGTATAAATGATACGTGATCTGTTGTGAATCTCACATGTCTAAAAAATAAAAAGTCCTTCTTGAAAATTTCAAATCAATCTTAAAATATATGTTTTAGGAAAAGCTGATTTTTTTCTATTTGCAATTTTCTGCAATTAATTTCAAACAGTTTAAAGAAAAATAGTTTAAAATTTTCCTGAGCGGGCTCAGTGCTTCCCGGAATATTTATTGAAGTATTCAATTTCAACTTTAATGCATTTCTTAGAAAAATTTTTAAGCAAATTTCCCTTATTTTTCACTTTAGATTGCATTTAAGCCTTAAGCCGGAAGTAAATACCTTTAACAAAAATCCTCAATCATTTTTAATTTAAAATTTCGAGAAAAAAATACTAATAATTGTCCATTTTTTTTTTTTTTTTTTGTTGTAAATTATTTAAGTAAAAGTTGGAAAATAAAACAAAAATATTTAAACGCAAATTGTAGAAACTACAAATCATGATTTTTTTTTAACAAAAACACTTTAACTACAAGTTGAGGGGAGGTTTTATGGACATATTTCAAGCCAAAACTCATGAAAAACATACGGGGGAAATCGAGGTGGCGGTGGTACTCATGCTAGTACTTTTAGCTGAAAACAAATGGAAATCGTAGGTAACTAAATAAATGTTTTTAAATGTAGGAAAAAAAAAAAAACTAAAAACAAGAAACTGGTTTTAAAAGCAAACAAGTAGAAAAAAAAATTAAATAGAAAAATTAACTGAAAAAACAAACTAAAACCAAATGACCATATAAAATGCAGCCGAAGTTGGTAGTAACTAATACCTGTTGTTAGCTTAAATTTCAAATATTGGAAATTTAATATAAACTTATTTTACCCCCCACCCCCGCCCCCCTCTTAACAGGGACTAGAAAAAAAGATTGAAAAACAAACAATTGAATAAAATCAATTGCTTTTGTTATTTTGGATTTTTTTTACATTTTCCTTTTGCAGACATATTTTTTAAAGTTCAAAGGTTTTAAATTATTGTTTTTATGTTTTTTTTTTTTTTTTTTTTTTAAATTTGTAAGAAAACAATTATTTATTTAAAGCGTGAGAATAAAATTTGTTTTGTTTCTTGTGGTTTTTCATTTGTCTTTGGTTTTGGTTTAAATCTAATTGGATTTTTTTTATTAATGCCTATTAAAAGTAATTTAAGCCTAAATGTCTTTAATGAATACTTACAAATAGTTGTTAAGTCCTTAAGTAATCAATAGATTGTGGCTATTGTTAAACAACATATTTAATATTGACATTTAAAGATCATAAGTTTAATGGGATTAAGTATGTGTCTAGGGGTTCAGGGTAAATTGCAATTATGCGAAAAGATTTAACTTAATTTATTTACATATTTAAAAAATATTACAGTACCATTACAAATTAGGTTATAAACTAATTTATCGAAGGAATAGCAAGAAATACTTTCAGCCTATGGTGCAGAGGGGAGAAAAGAGTCAAACTAGCGGAGGAAAAATAAAAAAAAAATATTGGATTTAAACACCGTTTAGGTAGCGCTTAACTAGGTAATAAGAATCATTCCTAGGAAGTTCATATAGTCTAAAAAGTTGTTTACTGAGATCTTAGGTACATTTTTGTGGTTGATTGTTTCCTTGAATTTTGAACGGTTTGCTACCTATGGACCTGAACAAAGGAAAAGAGGTAAAAAAAAATTCCAATATTTTAAAGTTTTTTGCGATCAAGATGAAGTTTTTTTGATTTCATATGTTCACAATTTTTGCTCTTTATGGAAAGAGCTACAACTTTGTCTCAGAGGGTAAATCCAAAATATGAGCCTGAGAAAATTATCGCTTTTTCGCTAAAATGACACCGAGGCCCCAAATCTTTGGGGGCCTATAAAAAAAGTGCATGACTTTGGGCAAAACTTTTGGTCTTTTATGACGTAGTGGTGTCCGTATATGGTTATTTATTTTCGTGTTGCACTGTGTTATTTACCGGTATCCATGTTCTGTAACTTTAGGAAGTACTTCCCGCATCGAAAAGTGAGAAAAAAGTGTGTCTCTAACTCATGTCGAAAACTTTAAAAAAAGATTACGTCGCCAATCTAGCCGGACATTAGGCAAAATATTTAATTAAAGAAATGTAAAAAATTTAAGTTCGCAGCTCGACAGACAACAAGATTCTGCATCGTATAGTGAATTTTCAAGTCTTTTGCTTGAGATTTGTGGTATTGGGACACTTTCAGGAAAGTTTAGTAAATTGCATGCGTGTTCATTGACTTTTTACGGTTTTAAGAGGCTTGCAATATATTTTTTTGTGGGTAAAAGAATAAAGATTTAACATAAATTTTTTTTTTCTGTGAAAGACTATATTTATTTTCAATTTTTATGATAAAAAAATTCGTTCATTTTTTTGTAAAAAAAACGGTGTAAAACGGCAAATCCATCTGAGGAGATCGAGTGGTTGCGACCGAAACATGTATTGGTAACCTGCCGGCCGCGGTTCGAATCCCGGCCACGGTCAAGAATGAAAGATTATCAATAACAATTTTAATTAATTTTCATGTTGTAAAATTCCTTTCTTCATAAAAATAATTTAATGAAAATTAAATTTAATGAACTTAAGCCTAATCAAAAAATTTTGTTATTCGTGCTTAATTCCCAGTTTTTATTATTGATAAAAACACTTGAAATTTATTGTTGATGGGATAAGCTATTCCTATGCGCATTTCACTGGTTGCTTAGGCCAGATCATCAGGAAACTTCATCCATAAAGATTTTAGAAAAACTAAAGATATTAAACCAAATAAAACTGTTAAGCGTATAAGACTTATAGCAACAGTTCTACTTGTAATAATATCAAAGCTTTAACAAAACACATCAACAATAAACAGTGGGTTTATCTCATCTTACATTCCCATCAACAATAAATTTCAAGTGTTTTTATCAATAATAAAAACTGGGAATTAAGCACGAATAACAAAATCTTTTGAAATTAAAATTTTGTATTCCCAAAAATTGAAATTACTTTTTGATACTAATCAAAAATATTAAAAATTTGGATTAAAAACCATAAATAGTTCAACAAAATAACCACAATACTAATAAAAAAAAAAAATTAAAAGGTTTTTGAAAGCGAATTTAGTTGCATTTTTAAAAATGTTATACTTTACGATAAAATTTGAAATCTTTACTTTTTAATTAAAATAAAAAATCTTGCGCAGTTTTGCACCATTTTTTGTGATTTTTTGAAAATTGTATCATTTTTCTGTTTTTGCCCATCTTTTATAGGTACATATCGTCGTCGAAAATCCAAAAGTACGTAACATCACTTTTTCTAATTTTACAGGAGCAGCAAAAAACGTTATAAAATCAAAAATAGTTCAGATATATAGAAACAATTGATGAAATATGGAATTAAGACAGAACAACAAACCATATTTTTCGAAATATTTTTCAAGTTATATTTGTTACGCTCTTTTGTATTTGTGTTTTCTGAAAGAAAAGGACGTATCATCATAAATAACTTTTTTAAACATTAGTGAAAAAGTTAAAAATATGATATAATTTTTTATTCCTATTATTAGCGCTTTAAGTTTAATGAAAGATTAAATGCATTAATTCTGTTTTTTTTAATTATTACCATTCGATAAGAGGATTAAAGTTTCACTTAATCTTCTTCTTCTTCTTCTATATATATAAAAATGAAAAATGTTTGTATGTGGGTTTGTTTGTTTGTTTGTTTGTTTGTTTGTTTGTTTGTTTGTTTGTTTGTTTGTTTGTTTGTTTGTTTGTTTGTTTGTTTGTTTGTTTGTTTGTTTGTTTGTTTGTTTGTTTGTTTGTTTGTTTGTTTGTTTGTTTGTTTGTTTGTTTGTTTGTTTGTTTGTTTGTTTGTTTGTTTGTTTGTTTGTTTGTTTGTTTGTTTGTTTGTTTGTTTGTTTGTTTGTTTGTTTGTTTGTTGGCTTATAGACTCCTAAACTACTGAACCGATTTTCCTGAAATTTTTACAGATACATCACGTGAGCCCTAAAAATAAAATAGGCTACTTATTTTTTCGATAGGGGCAGGGGAATTGGTATCCCTCATAGGATGCCAATATTAATTATCGCATATATTAAGATCCGCTGCACGCATTATGCAGAACTTTTGGTAGTAAGATCTTCTGAGCCCCAAAATTAAAATAAAATAGCAGCGGGGGAAGTGGAATCCCCCATAGGACGCCAATGTTTAACATCGCATATCTAAAGAACTGTAATAGTGAGAATGTTCAAACTTTCTAGAAGTCACTCTTATGGTATACAACACTTTTGAAAATAACAATAAAGCGGGTAGGCGCAGGGGGGGAAATACCTCCCATAGGATGCATATATTAAATATCGCTCAACTGAAGAATTATTAAAGGGAGAGTCTTCAAAAGTGGTTAAAGCTATTATTATAGTAAACTATAAATTTCAATATACAAATGGGCGGGGAAGACGGGGGAGGAGCAGTACCCCTCATATATAGAAATATTAATAAGAGCCACTGCACGCATTTTGTTGAACTTTTGGTAGTAGGATCTTCTGAGCCCCAAAATTTAAACAAAATAGCGGCGGGGGTAGTGGTACCGACCATAGGACGCCAATGTTTAATATCGCATATCTTAAGAACTGTTATAGTGAGAATGTTCAAACTTTGTGGAAGTCACTCTTATGGTATACTTCACTTTTGAAAATAAAAATAAAGCGGGTAGGCGCAGGGAGGGAAATACCTCCCATAGGATGCATATATTAAATATCGCTCAACTGAAGAATTATTAAAGGGAGAGTCTTCAAAAGTGGTTGAAGCTATTATTATAGTAAACTATAAATTTCAATATACAAATGGGCGGGGTAGACGGGGGAGGAGCAGTACCCCTCATATATAGAAATATTAATAAGAGCCACTGCACACATTTTGTTGAACTTTTGGTAGTAGGATCTTCTGAGCCCAAAAATTAAAACAAAATAGCGGCGGGGGTAGTGGTACCCACCATAGGACGCCAATGTTTAATATCGCATATCTTAAGAACTGTTATAGTGAGAATGTTCAAACTTTGTGGAAGTCACTCTTATGGTATACTTCACTTTTGAAAATAAAAATAAAGCGGGTAGGCGCAGGGGGGGAAATACCTCCCATAGGATGCATATATTAAATATCTCTCAACTCAAGAACTATTAAAGGGAGAGTCTTCAAACGTGGTTAAAGCTACTATTATGGCAAACTTTAAATTTCAATATAGAAATGGACAGAGGAGGAGCAGTACCCCTCATAGATAGAAATATAATTTAGAGCCGCTGCACTCTTTTTATTAAACTTTTTGTAGTATGATCTTCTGAACCCCAAAATTGAAATAAAATAGCAGCGGGGAAATGTTACCCCCCATAGGACGCCAATGTTTAATATCACATATCTTAAGAACTGTTATAGTAAGAATGTTCAAACTTAGTAGAAGTCACTCCTATGGTATACTACACTTTTGAAAATAAAAATAAAGCGGGAAGGCGCAGGGGGGAAAACCTTCCATAGGATGCATATATTAAATATCTCTCAACTGAAGAAGTGGTTTAAGCAGTGTAGCGAAGCGCACCGGGTTAAGCTAGTACTTACAATAAAAGTAATAATTTTATAATTTAAATAATACAAAACACAATTATGTATGAAATTCAAGTCCATAAAAAATTAGTATAGAGAAAGGAAAATAATTCAATATTCAAATGGGATATTATCAAAGAAATAATGACAGTCCGAAGGAAGCAAACTTTTTTATTCTTTCAGGATGCAAGAGGTTAGGATGGGTGAATTCGGATTTGTTGTCTGCTCGTTTTGGAAGAACCTTACAATCTTCTTTAATATCAGTTTAAAAATAAATGGTTCGTGATGGATCATAACCTTAAGCACTGATCATATTAACCGTAGGCTCTCCAACTTTTCCCCTAAATTTTTAAAAAATTGTTTTAAGTTATAAGTATTTCATTTATAATGCATATACATTACTTGGTCGATTCGATGGGTATTGCTTAGGAACAGCTTCATAATCAAGAAAATAATCATGTTTAAGGTGATCAACGTTAAGAGGAAATGGTGTTTTACGAGAATCCTTTATTAGTTCAACAAGTTGTGAGGGTTATTTATTCTTTGTTAAATAAGAGAGTGAGTCGAATCGCACTCCATTTTCGTGTGCCCTATGATTAAATATTTATGTTAAATAGTGTTGTTTTTTTCATAACAATACATTGCGATTTTTGTAAAAGCGTCCGTCTGATGATGAAAATTTGACGTACGGAGGATTTCGTTTCCTCAATATTTTATGGTAATAGTCGATGCAACAAGGTTTCCTTCAGTTTCATCACAAACAAAGTTGTCAGATTCATGAAGAACTTGCATTTGACTGTGGTATAAGTTTTACAGCTTGTATGTCCAAACATAATAGGACAAATCAATGCTTGCTTTATTATTTAAAAACTCAAATATTTTATTTTCATTTCTTACCTCAAGTTTGATGATACGTTCATTTGACTTGATTTTTTTATGATACGTACTTTTGGATTTTCGACGGCGATCTTATACAAACCCTTTCGTCAGTCATAAAATATTTTGGATGTCTTTTATTTAAATTATTCCATCTAAGACTAATATTACCTGTGAATTCGTCTATTTGAGAGCATATTACACCTGTCGCAGGCAGAATTTTGTCAAAATGTTTTCGAGAGTTCAGTGTAACAAAGACATTATAAATAGACAAATTTCACTAGGGTTCTCAAAGACCAAAAAATCGTGCAACGTATGTAAAACGGGTTTTCGAAAAATTCAAAAATTTCAAGGCGCGGAATTTCTAAAATCCGTTTTACATACATTACACGAACTTTTGGTCTTAGAAGACCCCTAGTATAAATTGATCCCCTAGTAAAATTTGATGCAGAAAATATTCGTGGAACATTTTAACCCTCTAAAGTTCCGTTTTAATATACTTTTGTGAGGAAGTTAAAAAAAAAGGTCAAAAATGACCCCTTAAAATAAGTGTTAGAGGGTAAATATATTCTAAGAAAAGGATCGGCATACGATTCTGCCGCAGACATCTGAAATTATTTTTTACCTCAGAAGTACATTTAGTATATTTTTTTTGACATACACCAAACGCCTCTTCAAAAAATTCAAGAACTTTAGGGGCCCATATTTCAGGAACCCGAGCTAAATTTTCAAAACCCTTTGGCAGCTTTGCTCTACTAGTAGTCTAGTATTCAGGCTGGTTTTGTTTGTTGCACTGTGTAATTTACACAGAACAAAAATCCAAAATACAGTACCGTTCTGTAAAATACAACGTATAACGTAAAAGTGCGCGATGCACAGCATATCTTCTACATGTGGCTTGTGTCTGTAATAACTTACGTGGCATTGTACAAGGTAAACAATGATTCGCACTTTACACCATTGAACGAAAAGGTGTGAACAACAAAAAGTTTTTTTTTTTTTTTTGGTGCTTTGAAAATGTTGGAAAAAGTTTATTTAAACTTTTACAATTTAAATGATGAAACAGAACTGGGGCTGAACGATGTTTTTCATACAGTTTGACATAAAATTATGCCAGAGAATGAGGTCGTGAAATAAAATCAATTTTATTTTGAGGACTTTTTTTCTAATGCTCTCACATAAAGACACAAATTCTCTTAACAATGCTACCATACTTTCATTAAATTTCATACATTTTGTAAACAAAGAAAAATAAGAACAAAAGAAAAAGAAAGAAATGAGAGAGAATTTGAAGTTACTGCCGACGTTTTAATTATGGGCTTTAGAATTGTTGCCTGAAGTTTAAGACTCAACTCTGTTTCATCATTGAAGCACATTTAATGCTTGTCGAAGCTTATTCTGAATATTCCCCCTTGATTTCAACGTGCAAAAGATTATTTGTACAATTCAGAAATGGTAATTTTGATAGGAAAGATTTTGACCGCGCATGATGATCACTCCATTAAGATTGTTGTAAAACTTGCCAAATCCTTGGAAACCACACAATTTTAAAACATTTGCAATCAGCATGGTTTATCCAAAAGCAAAACACATGGAAAAAAGAAACGAGTGGAAGCTAAGAGACGGTGAAAGCTATAGTTTGAGTGCATAGTCCGGCAGAATTTTGGATATTTTCCAAATCCTCGGAGGATGCAACACCAAAAGGTGAAATCTCTTTAAGATGTTCCCTTAAACCCCCCGAGGGTCTTTAATTGCAGTGAAATAAATATTATGAAACTAGACAGTTCTTTCCTTAAACAAAGTATCGAAACTATTGAATATTTAAAAGAGACGGTAAAAGCTATTGTTTAAGTGCATAATCCGGCAGAATTTTGGATATTTTCCAAATCCTTAGAGGATGCAACACCAAAAGGTGAAATCTCTTTAAGATGTTCCCTTAAACCCCCGAGGGTCTTTAATTGCAGTGAAATTAGTATTATGAAACTATACAGTTCTTTCCTTAAACAAAGTTTCGAAACTATTGAATATTTAAAACGAAAGTATGTTGAGAAATAAGGAAAAATATTTTAACAAGTTTGTTCAGTTTTCTTTCTTAGGTCGGCTAACTTTGAGGACGCCCTTGTATATTACATTGACTTTTAGATTTTTTCTTTTGTATAACTTTTATATGAGATTATTTATTTTCATTTGAAAAAAAAAACTTTTCATGACACCTTAGTTAAAAGTTTCAAACGTATTTATGTCATTGCTAAAAAGCCAAAATTGAAATGAAAATTAAATATTAAAACTAAAAATGGAAAATTTAAGCAATTTCTTATTAAATTTGTAGACAATAGCGGAGTTCAGTGGTTCGTGCAAATGGTCTAAGGAAAGAGTAAATGTAAAATATAGTAGCTCTTTTATCAAATCTAGCGAAAACTCTTTGCATATTGTTGTTCGATTCGATGAACAGAAGAGCAAAGATAATTTAGCATTTTCTCTTTCGTAAGACCATTTGCACCAAACACCGAACTGCACTATTGCATTGATGTTAGTTTTACAAACCGCAAAAACAATCAAAAAATATTAAATAAGCCACAACAAAAAAAAAAACATTTTTACGTGTCATTTTCATAAAAAAAAAACTGCGACTTGGCGACATCAGAAATGTTAAAAATTTATTTCTAAATTATTTTTTTTAACAAAATGAAATAACTTTAATCAGTTTTATTTACATTTTTTGTTTGTTTTGGAATTCAAAAAAAAATCTTTGTAACAATTCCAGTACGTAGAGCACGTGCTAAATTTGCATGGAAAGTTTTGTTGATATTAAAAAATACTTTAAAAAAAAGACATTTGGCTTTAAATGAAAATTTTAAAAAATAATTTTGTAAAATTTCATTTGCATTTAAGTCATTAATCATTCTGTTATGCAAAAATGGATGTTAAGCCCTTTTTTATGATTTTTAAATTAAACTGACTGTTTGTAGAACGCGAGCGCAAAAGTGACTCGTTCAACTTACATTTAAAACAAAAACAAAATTTTAAAATTTGATAGTTTTCAAAACAAAATTTAAAGATCATTGACTTTGATTTACTTTTGTAGTTTGTTTTATTTGCACTGTGTTCTACTCCAGGGAGTATTTTGGATAAAAATTTATTAAAATTCTAATTTTATTAGTTTCCTTTTGTTATTTTTTCAATTATGGACATCATTATAGTCGTTATTAATTTATTACGTTTTCTTAATGAAAGTTTATTTTTTTTTATTCCCATAATTATTAAGTATTAAGCACAGTGGAGCCTAAAACTCAACATTTGTTTGGAAGTTTTTTTATTGAAAAATGTTTAAAGTTTAAGTATTTTTTTTGTTATTAAAGAAAAAAGAAACTTTTTATTAAATTTTTTTTAAATGTACGATTTTTAAAAGGAATTATTTTTGAACAGTTACTTTCTCACATTAATACCTTTCTTTTTTAAAAACTTTTATCCCTGTCTAGAAAGGGAACTAACATGAAACTTGTCACTTGGCAGTTCTAAAGTGTTAGGGAGAGGTTCTAGTTCTTACACTTTATATTAAGGGGACTTGTCACTTTAACATGGCGATGTGCTAGGAGGTGGGTCAAGTGGCACTATTTTGACACTTTGTAACAGGTCACTGAAATTACCGAAATTAATACATTAAATATAGGGTTAGAATAATGCCTGTCGCAGTTATTGTCCCATGTGAACCATGTTAACCTGATAGGTCCCCTTTATATTAAGTAATAGAACCAGATAGAATACAATCACATCAACGCCAAACACCGATTACTGGCCGATTAGCAATTTTTGGACTATACCGCAGCCGATTATTAAATAAATCAATTAAATAATTTTTAATTTAACATTACAAGAAACAACAGTTTCTGACTTAAGACCTTTTTGCCTATCTGCAAAGATTTTTAAGTTAATATTGAAAAATATAAGTAGTAAATATCTTAAAATTAAAAATTAGTGCCACTCTAAGAGAACAATAATGTTGAGAACACCCTCGACTTAGCAGGATGGAACATCTGCTCTTCGAAGCGGATTCGGATGATTTTCCAGTTTTATAAATATTTTTCTCAAAGACTTTGCGAAACTCATCTTTAAATAGTCGAATATCCACATACTATGGATTATTTAATTTCTTATATACCAAGGCACGCCCGGTCATGGTTCTAAGAATTTTTGACTGTGCCCTCTAAACAAGAATGTTACTTAAATTGCTAACCGTTTTCCATAATTTAATCTGTCTGGGGTATCGCATTATTATTAAGTGCGACAGGTGGACAATTTTCTCTCTTTAGTGTAAGCGTAACGTGTTTACTTTTTAACTCGTTTATTCGAATTTTAAATGAAATTTCATTTTAAATAAAATAAAATTTATTTAAAAAGGGTACTTTTTTAATTTTGTACTTTTAATTGGCCATTTTTTTTTTAAAGTTACTTATAAAACAAAAAAAAACTTAAAATAATATTTCATATAAACGTACGCATTCAATTGGTACTTTTTTAAAGGTAATTCTTTAAGAGACACCTTAATAATAAGGTACATTCAAAAACTAGGATACATTGTTTAAATGTAAAAAATATATATTAAAAAAGAAGTTTTGTTTTTATATTTTATAGCAATATAATTAAAAAAGTACCTTTTTACAAAGGTACTCAATTATCTTAAGACCACTTTAATTGAATACTCCACATGAAGATAAAAAATAATAATTAACTTCTTTGTTCAATATAATTAGAAATAACTTAAGCTTTTTTCAAATTTGTAAAAGTGTTGAAGATTTGTTCATATATTTATTTTTTTTTTTTTTTGAAAACTTCGAAACTAATTCAAAGTCTTTTATGTATATTGCTTGTATGTTGTCATCATTTAAATCATCTCCATCATCCTACAAATTCGTGGGTATTCTAAGTTATTAAAAAATAATTTGTATATTTTTTTACATTTGCCCAAAAAAAAAATATAATTTACGCTTCATTTACCAGCATTTCTTAACAATAGAAGAAGGCTTTAAATCTTGTTTGTATTTTTTTTTTTCATCTTTTTTTAGTTTTGCCGACCAAAATCTGAATTTAAGTACTTTTAAAAGGCTTGATTTTTTTATAAAATGTTTCATTATTTTTTTTTTTATTGTATTTCGTTACACATGAGTTAATTTTGTTTAAAAATGTGTATGAAATTAAGATTTATTCGCAGTTAAGACATAAGATTTATATCTTCTTTTTATAGAATTAAGTTTTGATATAAAAGCAAAGAAAAAAACTTTAATTTTTATTCCAAAAATACGTTTTACTAAACAAATAACGACTAACCCCCGTATTCATACGGAAAATTTTCATAAAAAATTAGTTTTTTTAACCTTTTTTATATATACATAATTTTTTTTTATAAATACAGACGTAAATAAATATTTAGAATTAAACTTTGAAAAATGCTTTCATGTTTCGATTTATAGGAAATTTAGTAATCTAAAAAATGTCGACTCCAAACTTGATTTGGGTGTTGTCTTTGATTCATCCATGTCTTTTGTTCCTCATATTGAGTATATTATTCCTAAAGTTTATAAAACGTTAGCTTTTTTAAAAAGGAATTGTTCTGAATTCCATAACCCATACACATTTAAACATATTTATACATCTTTTGTTAGATCAAAGTTAGAATATGCTTCAGTTATCTGAAGTCCATATATTTCCATTCACATTTCTCGTGTTGAGAGAGTACAACGTGTGTTTATTAAATATGCCTTATAGCCTTTTCACACTTGTGAACATTTAACATCAACTTGCGAAGATGTTGGAATTTTCCCATAAGAAATACATACGGCTAAAAATCAAAATTTTTCAACATCTTTATACCATGTTCACACGGACAGCAATATTCGTGTTTCGCTCTCTTATTCCTGTTTCGCGCACCAAACATGACTGAAACGACTTGTTTCCCCATACAAAATTTTGAGAGCGAAACCGGTCGTTTCATTTTGAAACATACTGCGAAACAGGAAAAATGTACTATCATCTCCAATTTTGATAACATTTATCGTTAGTTTATCTGAACTAGCTCTCAAAAAAAATCAAAACAAAGAATAAAACAAAATAAAAATTGATGTTTAATAAAATAAAGTGATAATTATACAATAATAATATTAATAAAAGTATTAAATTATATATTTTTAACTTTTAATTACTTTTTTATCTATTTTAAATAAAATCACACTAACAACACACAAAAAAATGTCAAAATGAAACAAGAATCATTCGTATGAACAGCATGTTTGGCAAACTAGTTTCAGAGAGCGAAACGAGTGGTTTATATCGTCGTATGAACATAGCATTACAGAATTTTACTCTCATCTTGTTCCCTTTTACATTTTTCGATTGGCAATAAATTCTATTATTGTGGCATCACTGACAAAATGGAAGTTGATTTGAAAGCAGCGTTACCATTTCTCAAGTTTTTCCTTTTTTGTAAGCCTTATTTTGCTTAATTTTGCTAAAATTACTAAACAAAATGAATGAGAAATACATTTTGGTGTTATCTTTTTAAATGTTGGCACTTTTGTAGAAAAAGAGTATTTAAAAAAAATAAAAGTTTTTTTTTCAGAAATGGTGACATTTTTTATTAATGGTAGATGTTAGATGTTTCAAGTATGAACGCGTATTTCACATTTTCAACATCTTCCATGCGTTCCTCCGAAATGTATGCAAGTGTACAAAGGGTATTACGCTCACATAGTCAATTCCAGTTTGCTCCGAATGAGTCTAAATGTCTCCTTATTGGGTTGAGAACGTTAGAATCCCGTAGAAAATTACGGTCTATCCAACTCATTTATGATCTTAATTAATTCAAGGGTTGATTGTCCTGGATTGTTATCTTTAATACCATTCAATATACCAGCTAGAAACTTGAGGAAAACTGACGCATTTAAAGTTCCAGTTCATCGTACTAATTATGCTCTTAATAGCACTTTAACGACAGCATTTCATATTATTAATAAATTAAATATGCACATCAAAAGATAATTTTAAGTTATTTCTTTTGAGTATTTTATAAATTTTATATATGTATTTATTCCAATTATTAACTTTATTTTAACTTTGTAATATATTTTTCTATGTAAGTTTAGTTGCATAGTCTGTAAGGAATTTTGTTTCCATAGACTGAAATAAATAAATCAATTAATACAGTGAAACGAATGTTTTTAGTAATAGCAAATTAAACTAAATTGCCAGCCGATTTGGTTTTTTATCAATACCGCAACGAACTTATCTATATCGAAGTTTCTTTTTACGTGTCTCTAAAATTCGAAAATTTTTTCCAGGGGCCTAACTCTGGCAGTCGTGATCGAGTAATTTCTCGATTCGAAAGTAATTTTATCTCAGTCGATACTGAACGAATCAAAATTATTTTTTCAGTATTGTGAAACTCAATTTAATGCTTTACAACACTGAAAAAATAATTTCAATTCGTTCAGTATTGACTGAAATAATTAGATATTAAATTGTGTTGAATCGAGAAATTACTCGATCACGACTGCCAGAATCAGGCCCCTGATTTTACCACCGATCGCAATAGTAAACCAATAAATCGAAAATAATATCGAGTACTTTCTCGATTCGAAAGCAATTTAATATATAATTTTTTCAGTCAATACAGAACGAATCGGAATTATTTTTTCCAGTGTTGTAAAGCATTTATTTGAGTTTCACAATACTGAAAACATAATTTCGATTCGTTCAGTATCGACTGAAACAATTAGAAATAAAATTGCTTTCGAATCGAGACGACTGAAAGAATTAGGCCCCAGTTTTAACTAAAAATTTAATCAAACGAATTAAAAGTTTACTTATGTCAACAAGTGGTGCAAATTTAATTAATTTGTATCACAAATTTTTTTAAATGAAATTAATTTTTATTTTATTATGTGAAAACGGCTAAGAGTTAAAAAAATATGTTTGAAATTGTATGGTTAAAGACAGTTTTTGTGTATGTAGTTTAGACTATAGACTAGCTTTTAGTCAAGACTAAAGCATAGATTTAAGACACAACTAAAGACTAAACTATTTAAATATTAAGGAGCTGCGCAAAATGTTTTTAAAGTTATTGGTTCTACATATTTTACACTATTTCCAATCGCCGTATTTCAGTGTACGTATAAAAAACAAACATAATACAACATGACTCTCACAAAAAATAAATCCAGCATCATTCAAAAAGTTTTTCTATACAACTTTGTTAGTGCTTGTGTTTTCAAAACAAGTAGAATATCAACAAAAAAAGCCGACAATGAAATAAAGAAACGGCAAATCAATAGCAAAAGCATCGAGTGCAGTTGAACACATAAAAAAAATATTATACAATAGAGTAGTTAAATATGTATGTAATTGCATTTAGGACAGTTTAAAATGGAAAACACTTCTTAAGCTAAGATCCCACTATCGGCGCAATGTACCAATTTTTGTCGTATTTCATGTGCCGATAGTATGAACGGTCATAATTTTTTAATATGCGACAATCTGTGCCGAAATTGTGCTGACTGTGGACAATCAAAATTAACCTTGATGCGCCGATAATGTGAACACTCTTTTGCACAATGTGAAGCAATCAAATTGTTTAAAATGTACCGATTTTTATCGGCCACTTGTGTGCCGATCACAGTCGCCAATCAGCGCCGATACAAGGGATGGCAAAACGAAATTTTTAAATTGAACTAACTGGCTACTAAATTTTTACCTTCTTGAGTTTAATTGTATCAAAATTACATACGTTTTATTTATTATTTATGTATAAAAACTTAAAATAGCACATTTGTACTGTTGAATGAAAGAACACAATTCGCTTTAACCAAAACATTGCAGTTGTATCGATGTCGCCATCCCTGGTTTGTAAACATCTACATATTTACAAAACAACAAGTACAAAAAAAGAACAAGTGCAGTAAGTTTGAATAAAATTAAATACATTTTTTATTTTATATTAATATATTATTTAAAATTGTTAAGCTAAGATCCCACTATCGGCGCAATGTACCAATTTTTGTCGTATTTCATGTGCCGATAGTATGAACGGTCATAATTTTTTAATATGCGACAATCTGTGCCGAAATTGTGCTGACTGTGGACAATCAAAATTAACCTTGATGCGCCGATAATGTGAACACTCTTTTGCACAATGTGAAGCAATCAAATTGTTTAAAATGTACCGATTTTTATCGGCCACTTGTGTGCCGATCACAGTCGCCAATCAGCGCCGATATAAGGGATGGCAAAACGAAATTTTTAAATTGAACTAACTGGCTACTAAATTTTTACCTTCTTGAGTTTAATTGTATCAAAATTACATACGTTTTATTTATTATTTATGTATAAAAACTTAAAATAGCACATTTGTACTGTTGAATGAAAGAACACAATTCGCTTTAACCAAAACATTGCAGTTGTATCGATGTCGCCATCCCTGGTTTGTAAACATCTACATATTTACAAAACAACAAGTACAAAAAAAGAACAAGTGCAGTAAGTTTGAATAAAATTAAATACATTTTTTATTTTATATTAATATATTATTTAAAATTGTTAGGAAACATAATAGAATATTCAGACGGAGAATTTCGCGAATTTCTAAAGTAAAATTATGTCTGCCAACAAGCAAATTAACAAAAACATATGATTTAATTTGCCCAAATAGCACGATAGTGTGACCGCATTGTGCCGATTATTGTCGCAATTGAGTTTTGGCCGATATGAACCGAAAAAAATTGTCACAATGTGCGACGATAATGGGACCACCCAAGAACAAATTGTGCAATGTTATTAAATATGCGCCGATATAGCACGATAAAAATCGTCACAGATTGTGCTATTTGAGCCGATAGTGGGATCTTAGCTTTAGGAAACATAATAGAATATTCAGACGGAGAATTTCGCGAATTTCTAAAGTAAAATTATGTCTGCCAACAAGCAAATTAACAAAAACATATGATTTAATTTGCCCAAATAGCACGATAGTGTGACCGCATTGTGCCGATTATTGTCGCAATTGAGTTTTGGCCGATATGAACCGAAAAAAATTGTCACAATGTGCGACGATAATGGGACCACCCAAGAACAAATTGTGCAATGTTATTAAATATGCGCCGATATAGCACGATAAAAATCGTCACAGATTGTGCTATTTGAGCCGATAGTGGGATCTTAGCTTTATAAGCATCAATCGTTGGTAATAATTATCAATTCATATGATGATATTAAAAAAAAACCCCCCAACTGTTCCTTTCTATGCCAGTTTGTCTTTTGGGTATTTCTATAATCAAAACATTTAAACATGTTTTAAACAGTGTGTTTAGTTAGTGTAACGCTTATAGTGTTTGTGTAGAAAATCATTAAAAAAAATAACGTTTCTCTTTTTGTGGTCTTCGAACACCAAAATAATACTCTACTAATTGAACTCAACAAAAAGTTGAGAACATTTAACTTCGTTGTGTTCGGCTCAGCACACCAAAAAATGTTCGTTTGTTTCGGTTGTGCTAAGCACCCATTTAGCTGGTAGAGGAAAACAAACATTTTTTACAAAAACAAAAGACATATACAAAAAAAAACAAAAATCGCGCAAAAAACTTGTACACAATACACACACAAGCTATTCGTGCTGGGGTCGTTGCTAAAATTTTTTGTTTGCTCATTTCTTTATCAATTTTAAATAAGAATCACTATAGAACATTTAATGTATGTCTACAGAGCCACTAAAATTGTTCTGTTTCATAACGAAGAACAGAACACTATAAAATGTTTGTGTCTTTCTTGAAAATAGCTATGAACGGTATTAAGAATTGTGTTCTAATACACAAATACTAAAAAAATAGATATTGTTTCTAACTGCCTATTTCCGATGTGCGAAAGAATTCTTTCTTTTGAACAATTACATTTAAAACAAATTCTAAAACATTTGTTTTTGTTTTAAATCAACATTTTCATTAAACAACAGAAATAAGCTATAATATACTTGTTATACCCTTTGTGCACTTGCATACATTTCGGAGGCACGCATGGAAGATGTTGGAAATGTGAAATACGCGTTCACACTTGAAACATCTAACATCTACCATTAATAAAAAATGTCACCATTTCTGAAAAAAAACTTACATATTTTTTAAATACTTTTTTTCTACAAAAGTGGCAACATTCTAAAAGATAACACCAAAATGTATTTCTCAATCATTTTGTTTAATAATTTAAGCAAGATAAGGCTTGCAAAAAAAGAAAAACTTGAGAAATGGTAACGCTGCTTTCAAAGCAACTTCCATTTTGTCAGTGATGCCACAATAATAATAGAATTTATTGCCACTTTTCTAGTGATGACACTAAAAGAATCGAAAAATGTATAAGGGAACAAAATGAGATAGTAACATTCTGTAAAGATGTTGAAAAATTTTGATTTTTAGCCGTATGTATTTCTTATGGAAAAATTCCAACATCTTCGCAAATTGATGTTAAATGTTGACAACTTTGAATAGGCTATTACACTGATTAACATTTAACTTCTACCATTAATTTGCGAAGATGTTAACATCTTTAAAAGATGTTCCTACCTCATTTTATTCCATTCTACATCTTTCGATTATTTTAGTGTCATCACTAAAAAAGTGGCCATAAGTTATTTTTATATTGTGGCATTACTGAGAAAAAGAAGTTTGTTTTGAAAGCAGTGTTACCATTTGTCAAGTTTTCTCTTTTATTGCAATGTTTTTTTGTTAAGTATATTTTATTTATTTTTTATATACAAATTGAACTTTAAATACATTTTTGTGTTTTCTTTTTGAATTTTGGCACTTTTGTAGAAAAAAATAAATTTTTTATTTTAATAACTTTTTTTTTTAAATGGTGACATTTTTGTTTGATGGTAGATGTTAGATGTGAACAATGATGCTAGATGTTAAGCTTCGTACAGACGATGGTCAGATCTTACAATATTGTAAGCAGGCGTTGCCAACAGCAATATTTTTCTGACAATGGTGCGATTGTCAGATGCATTAATTTTGAACTTCTGCAAATACAAATGAGCTTACAATGTTCACACAGTTGTAAGACATTTTGCCAATTTTAAAGCAATTTAAGCAACGCTGCTTACCAATATTGTTAGATCTGACCATCGTCTGTACGAAGCTTAAATGTTGAACAGTGTAAAAAGCCTATACGTGTGGGAGCAGTACGCTAAATAATGTTTTGTTTTTTTTCGAACACTAGTTTTGAATGTTCTATTTTAGTTTTAATGTTCTATTTCATCCTTGTTCGGATTCAGCTTTATTTTATTCCAACATTGTTCTATTGCAATTTTGTTCTATTCTTTAAAAATTTTTATCGCAAAGCAAAACAAATGTTTTTGGAAATAAATAGAAACTGGGAATTATTTCCTTTCGCAGGTTACTTTATATTATATTCAACATTTTTTATTTTTCGATTTTATTCTATGAGTTAAATTTCAGTTATGTATTTTATAAAGCTTTTTTGTAATAGTTCTATTCCTTAAATTTTTAGGAATGACTTTTATACACTACCAGACTATTATATTGTATTTTCTTGTTACATTTTACCTTAGCTATCCTTTGGATAGCAATGAAGTATATTGTATGTACAGAAAAATTTACAATTATTAGACACCAGCAGAATGTAATGCATTTTCTGGCCCGCTACGGCCTTCGTCAGCATTCTTTGTGTCACACTGGATAGTGATACTTTATAAATTGAATGTATTTAACTCAACTATTTTAACAAATAGAAACTGGGAATTATTTCCTTTCGCAGGTTACTTTATATTATATTCAACATTTTTTATTTTTCGATTTTATTCTATGAGTTAAATTTCAGTTATGTATTTTATAAAGCTTTTTTGTAATAGTTCTATTCCTTAAATTTTTAGGAATGACTTTTATACACTACCAGACTATTATATTGTATTTTCTTGTTACATTTTACCTTAGCTATCCTTTGGATAGCAATGAAGTATATTGTATGTACAGAAAAATTTACAATTATTAGACACCAGCAGAATGTAATGCATTTTCTGGCCCGCTACGGCCTTCGTCAGCATTCTTTGTGTCACACTGGATAGTGATACTTTATAAATTGAATGTATTTAACTCAACTATTTTAACAAATAGAAACTGGGAATTATTTCCTTTCGCAGGTTACTTTATATTATATTCAACATTTTTTATTTTTCGATTTTATTCTATGAGTTAAATTTCAGTTATGTATTTTATAAAGCTTTTTTGTAATAGTTCTATTCCTTAAATTTTTAGGAATGACTTTTATACACTACCAGACTATTATATTGTATTTTCTTGTTACATTTTACCTTAGCTATCCTTTGGATAGCAATGAAGTATATTGTATGTACAGAAAAATTTACAATTATTAGACACCAGCAGAATGTAATGCATTTTCTGGCCCGCTACGGCCTTCGTCAGCATTCTTTGTGTCACACTGGATAGTGATACTTTATAAATTGAATGTATTTAACTCAACTATTTTAACAAATAGAAACTGGGAATTATTTCCTTTCGCAGGTTACTTTATATTATATTCAACATTTTTTATTTTTCGATTTTATTCTATGAGTTAAATTTCAGTTATGTATTTTATAAAGCTTTTTTGTAATAGTTCTATTCCTTAAATTTTTAGGAATGACTTTTATACACTACCAGACTATTATATTGTATTTTCTTGTTACATTTTACCTTAGCTATCCTTTGGATAGCAATGAAGTATATTGTATGTACAGAAAAATTTACAATTATTAGACACCAGCAGAATGTAATGCATTTTCTGGCCCGCTACGGCCTTCGTCAGCATTCTTTGTGTCACACTGGATAGTGATACTTTATAAATTGAATGTATTTAACTCAACTATTTTAACAAATAGAAACTGGGAATTATTTCCTTTCGCAGGTTACTTTATATTATATTCAACATTTTTTATTTTTCGATTTTATTCTATGAGTTAAATTTCAGTTATGTATTTTATAAAGCTTTTTTGTAATAGTTCTATTCCTTAAATTTTTAGGAATGACTTTTATACACTACCAGACTATTATATTGTATTTTCTTGTTACATTTTACCTTAGCTATCCTTTGGATAGCAATGAAGTATATTGTATGTACAGAAAAATTTACAATTATTAGACACCAGCAGAATGTAATGCATTTTCTGGCCCGCTACGGCCTTCGTCAGCATTCTTTGTGTCACACTGGATAGTGATACTTTATAAATTGAATGTATTTAACTCAACTATTTTAACAAATAGAAACTGGGAATTATTTCCTTTCGCAGGTTACTTTATATTATATTCAACATTTTTTATTTTTCGATTTTATTCTATGAGTTAAATTTCAGTTATGTATTTTATAAAGCTTTTTTGTAATAGTTCTATTCCTTAAATTTTTAGGAATGACTTTTATACACTACCAGACTATTATATTGTATTTTCTTGTTACATTTTACCTTAGCTATCCTTTGGATAGCAATGAAGTATATTGTATGTACAGAAAAATTTACAATTATTAGACACCAGCAGAATGTAATGCATTTTCTGGCCCGCTACGGCCTTCGTCAGCATTCTTTGTGTCACACTGGATAGTGATACTTTATAAATTGAATGTATTTAACTCAACTATTTTAACAAATAGAAACTGGGAATTATTTCCTTTCGCAGGTTACTTTATATTATATTCAACATTTTTTATTTTTCGATTTTATTCTATGAGTTAAATTTCAGTTATGTATTTTATAAAGCTTTTTTGTAATAGTTCTATTCCTTAAATTTTTAGGAATGACTTTTATACACTACCAGACTATTATATTGTATTTTCTTGTTACATTTTACCTTAGCTATCCTTTGGATAGCAATGAAGTATATTGTATGTACAGAAAAATTTACAATTATTAGACACCAGCAGAATGTAATGCATTTTCTGGCCCGCTACGGCCTTCGTCAGCATTCTTTGTGTCACACTGGATAGTGATACTTTATAAATTGAATGTATTTAACTCAACTATTTTAACAAATAGAAACTGGGAATTATTTCCTTTCGCAGGTTACTTTATATTATATTCAACATTTTTTATTTTTCGATTTTATTCTATGAGTTAAATTTCAGTTATGTATTTTATAAAGCTTTTTTGTAATAGTTCTATTCCTTAAATTTTTAGGAATGACTTTTATACACTACCAGACTATTATATTGTATTTTCTTGTTACATTTTACCTTAGCTATCCTTTGGATAGCAATGAAGTATATTGTATGTACAGAAAAATTTACAATTATTAGACACCAGCAGAATGTAATGCATTTTCTGGCCCGCTACGGCCTTCGTCAGCATTCTTTGTGTCACACTGGATAGTGATACTTTATAAATTGAATGTATTTAACTCAACTATTTTAACAAATAGAAACTGGGAATTATTTCCTTTCGCAGGTTACTTTATATTATATTCAACATTTTTTATTTTTCGATTTTATTCTATGAGTTAAATTTCAGTTATGTATTTTATAAAGCTTTTTTGTAATAGTTCTATTCCTTAAATTTTTAGGAATGACTTTTATACACTACCAGACTATTATATTGTATTTTCTTGTTACATTTTACCTTAGCTATCCTTTGGATAGCAATGAAGTATATTGTATGTACAGAAAAATTTACAATTATTAGACACTTCATTGCTATCCAAAGGATAGCTAAGGTAAAATGTAACAAGAAAATACAATATAATAGTCTGGTAGTGTATAAAAGTCATTCCTAAAAATTTAAGGAATAGAACTATTACAAAAAAGCTTTATAAAATACATAACTGAAATTTAACTCATAGAATAAAATCGAAAAATAAAAAATGTTGAATATAATATAAAGTAACCTGCGAAAGGAAATAATTCCCAGTTTCTATTTGTTAAAATAGTTGAGTTAAATACATTCAATTTATAAAGTATCACTATCCAGTGTGACACAAAGAATGCTGACGAAGGCCGTAGCGGGCCAGAAAATGCATTACATTCTGCTGGTGTCTAATAATTGTAAATTTTTCTGTACATACAATATACTTCATTGCTATCCAAAGGATAGCTAAGGTAAAATGTAACAAGAAAATACAATATAATAGTCTGGTAGTGTATAAAAGTCATTCCTAAAAATTTAAGGAATAGAACTATTACAAAAAAGCTTTATAAAATACATAACTGAAATTTAACTCATAGAATAAAATCGAAAAATAAAAAATGTTGAATATAATATAAAGTAACCTGCGAAAGGAAATAATTCCCAGTTTCTATTTGTTAAAATAGTTGAGTTAAATACATTCAATTTATAAAGTATCACTATCCAGTGTGACACAAAGAATGCTGACGAAGGCCGTAGCGGGCCAGAAAATGCATTACATTCTGCTGGTGTCTAATAATTGTAAATTTTTCTGTACATACAATATACTTCATTGCTATCCAAAGGATAGCTAAGGTAAAATGTAACAAGAAAATACAATATAATAGTCTGGTAGTGTATAAAAGTCATTCCTAAAAATTTAAGGAATAGAACTATTACAAAAAAGCTTTATAAAATACATAACTGAAATTTAACTCATAGAATAAAATCGAAAAATAAAAAATGTTGAATATAATATAAAGTAACCTGCGAAAGGAAATAATTCCCAGTTTCTATTTGTTAAAATAGTTGAGTTAAATACATTCAATTTATAAAGTATCACTATCCAGTGTGACACAAAGAATGCTGACGAAGGCCGTAGCGGGCCAGAAAATGCATTACATTCTGCTGGTGTCTAATAATTGTAAATTTTTCTGTACATACAATATACTTCATTGCTATCCAAAGGATAGCTAAGGTAAAATGTAACAAGAAAATACAATATAATAGTCTGGTAGTGTATAAAAGTCATTCCTAAAAATTTAAGGAATAGAACTATTACAAAAAAGCTTTATAAAATACATAACTGAAATTTAACTCATAGAATAAAATCGAAAAATAAAAAATGTTGAATATAATATAAAGTAACCTGCGAAAGGAAATAATTCCCAGTTTCTATTTGTTAAAATAGTTGAGTTAAATACATTCAATTTATAAAGTATCACTATCCAGTGTGACACAAAGAATGCTGACGAAGGCCGTAGCGGGCCAGAAAATGCATTACATTCTGCTGGTGTCTAATAATTGTAAATTTTTCTGTACATACAATATACTTCATTGCTATCCAAAGGATAGCTAAGGTAAAATGTAACAAGAAAATACAATATAATAGTCTGGTAGTGTATAAAAGTCATTCCTAAAAATTTAAGGAATAGAACTATTACAAAAAAGCTTTATAAAATACATAACTGAAATTTAACTCATAGAATAAAATCGAAAAATAAAAAATGTTGAATATAATATAAAGTAACCTACGAAAGGAAATAATTCCCAGTTTCTATTTGTTAAAATAGTTGAGTTAAATACATTCAATTTATAAAGTATCACTATCCAGTGTGACACAAAGAATGCTGACGAAGGCCGTAGCGGGCCAGAAAATGCATTACATTCTGCTGGTGTCTAATAATTGTAAATTTTTCTGTACATACAATATACTTCATTGCTATCCAAAGGATAGCTAAGGTAAAATGTAACAAGAAAATACAATATAATAGTCTGGTAGTGTATAAAAGTCATTCCTAAAAATTTAAGGAATAGAACTATTACAAAAAAGCTTTATAAAATACATAACTGAAATTTAACTCATAGAATAAAATCGAAAAATAAAAAATGTTGAATATAATATAAAGTAACCTGCGAAAGGAAATAATTCCCAGTTTCTATTTGTTAAAATAGTTGAGTTAAATACATTCAATTTATAAAGTATCACTATCCAGTGTGACACAAAGAATGCTGACGAAGGCCGTAGCGGGCCAGAAAATGCATTACATTCTGCTGGTGTCTAATAATTGTAAATTTTTCTGTACATACAATATACTTCATTGCTATCCAAAGGATAGCTAAGGTAAAATGTAACAAGAAAATACAATATAATAGTCTGGTAGTGTATAAAAGTCATTCCTAAAAATTTAAGGAATAGAACTATTACAAAAAAGCTTTATAAAATACATAACTGAAATTTAACTCATAGAATAAAATCGAAAAATAAAAAATGTTGAATATAATATAAAGTAACCTGCGAAAGGAAATAATTCCCAGTTTCTATTTGTTAAAATAGTTGAGTTAAATACATTCAATTTATAAAGTATCACTATCCAGTGTGACACAAAGAATGCTGACGAAGGCCGTAGCGGGCCAGAAAATGCATTACATTCTGCTGGTGTCTAATAATTGTAAATTTTTCTGTACATACAATATACTTCATTGCTATCCAAAGGATAGCTAAGGTAAAATGTAACAAGAAAATACAATATAATAGTCTGGTAGTGTATAAAAGTCATTCCTAAAAATTTAAGGAATAGAACTATTACAAAAAAGCTTTATAAAATACATAACTGAAATTTAACTCATAGAATAAAATCGAAAAATAAAAAAATGTTGAATATAATATAAAGTAACCTGCGAAAGGAAATAATTCCCAGTTTCTATTTGTTAAAATAGTTGAGTTAAATACATTCAATTTATAAAGTATCACTATCCAGTGTGACACAAAGAATGCTGACGAAGGCCGTAGCGGGCCAGAAAATGCATTACATTCTGCTGGTGTCTAATAATTGTAAATTTTTCTGTACATACAATATACTTCATTGCTATCCAAAGGATAGCTAAGGTAAAATGTAACAAGAAAATACAATATAATAGTCTGGTAGTGTATAAAAGTCATTCCTAAAAATTTAAGGAATAGAACTATTACAAAAAAGCTTTATAAAATACATAACTGAAATTTAACTCATAGAATAAAATCGAAAAATAAAAAATGTTGAATATAATATAAAGTAACCTGCGAAAGGAAATAATTCCCAGTTTCTATTTGTTAAAATAGTTGAGTTAAATACATTCAATTTATAAAGTATCACTATCCAGTGTGACACAAAGAATGCTGACGAAGGCCGTAGCGGGCCAGAAAATGCATTACATTCTGCTGGTGTCTAATAATTGTAAATTTTTCTGTACATACAATATACTTCATTGCTATCCAAAGGATAGCTAAGGTAAAATGTAACAAGAAAATACAATATAATAGTCTGGTAGTGTATAAAAGTCATTCCTAAAAATTTAAGGAATAGAACTATTACAAAAAAGCTTTATAAAATACATAACTGAAATTTAACTCATAGAATAAAATCGAAAAATAAAAAATGTTTTTGGAAATATTTTTCATATGTGTTGTATAATGGGAGAGTAATATACGCACACTATTTAAATTTAATGAGAGTGCTTGTAACAGTGTTGCCACCAACGAATATATTACACATGAAAATAAAAATAACACATTTTATCTTTTATTTGCAAACTAACAAAATGTATACTATTTTTTATAGTAATTTATAACCAGGGAAAGTTTTTTATGGAATATGCCATTTTTTGACATTTTTGCCACTTCTTCAATTATTTCGTTAAAAAGCCATTTTTGGTCCAGCTTGCCAAAAAATACATTTTTTTGCAACCTAGATGAAATTTTTAAAAAATTTTACCAAATATGAGGCAGAATCTATTTGTAATGCTAAATGAAGGTTGCAAAAATCGGACGTAAAACAGGACTAAGTGTACAAAAAAGAGCACTTTCAATGCATCTGCTCAAGTCTCTTGGAATTACAAACAAATGGGCTTTCTACAAATGAAAGCTTAGACTTAATTGACAGTGCTAAGAAAAATATTATTATAATATGTCAGCTAAAAAGATTTTGTTAAAAAGTTCAAAAAAAGTTTTAGATAATAATACCGGATTACAAGATAAATTAAAATAAGAAATAGTAAATGTGAGTAGTCCACTTGCAAAAACACTACTAAGTTAAAAAAATAAAAATTCTGTAAAAGTCGCCATTTTATATGTTTTTTAAAATGCCTCCCTAAGACATTACCAATTTCGTACCAAACCAAACAAGTTAATGATGAAACAGAACTGGGGCTGAACGTTGTTTTTCATACAGTTTGACATAAAATTATGCCAGAGAATGCGGTCGAGAAATAAAATCAATTTTATTTTGAGGACGTTTTTTCTAATGCTCTCACATAAAGACGCTTATTCTCTTAACAAAGCTACCATATATATATATATATATATATATATATATATATTATATTATGTCCTGTGGTTCCTAGTAGGAACAAAGGGCCGCAACAAAGCTACCATACTTTCATTCAATTTCATACAATTTGTAAACAAAGAAAAATAAGAACAAAAGAAAAAGAAAGAAATGAGAGAGATTTTGAAGTTACTGCCGACGTTTTAGTTAGGGGCTTTAGAATTTTTGCTTGAAGTTGAAGACTCAATTCTGTTTCATCATTTACGCACAATTTCTGGTGAATTATTCAATACTCCTGCAAAACTCTTTATATGGCTTGGCATTTAAATTTAAAAAAACTGTGTGAATGGATTTTCTCACAATATTGTTATTTTAACTTAGCGGTGTTTGCAAGTGGACCACTCATATTTTTATGAAAGTGAGACGGATGAATTTATTTCTTTCTCCATTTGAACTATTAGCGTTCAAATATGCTCCAGTTATATTTTTCGATGTTGAAAGAGTGTTTTCCATTTATTAAACTGTTTTAGCCGATAACATTCTATTGTGCTATACAATCAAAACTTAATAAAATAAATGTTTCTTAAATAACAACATATTTATGTTTGCCAGTATTGCCATTTTGTGCTATTTTTTGTGCTATTTTTTAAACTTTTTCGTGCAATTTTGCCAGCCATTTTTAACCATTATTCATGCCATTTTGAACTTGCCCTGTTTACATCACATTTACATTGAGATAATTTTTTTTTTATTTTTCTAGATATTTAAAGCTTCCACTTTTTGTTTATAATGATTGGAATAGGTTCAGAGTTTGGTTCACAATTTCTATGTATTCCTTTTTAAATCAGTCGTACAATTCTTTTAATTTCTCAATATTCTTTCCGCAGCAGCATTTGAAAAGACAAACAAAAAAACTATTCGAAATTATCTGTCTCCCAAGGAATTTTTTATTTCAAAAACTTTTTTCCAATTCTATTCTGGCTCCAAATTACTATGAAACTAAAATTTTTCAAAATGTAAGAGTGAATGTTGTCGCGAAAATATTCTTGAAACTCCTTAAGTGTGCCTAGCATTACTTCTAATAAAACTAGATCTAATATTACGAAGTAAATTTTTCAAATATGTTGGAATGTTCAGGCAAATGTATTAGGTGGCACAATCATTTTATCAAAGCAATATCTGGCTTTTCGTCTTTTAACAACTTTACATTTGAATTATACTGTCCAAGCATAACATTAGGTTTATCTGGTGCAAATCCAACTAGATTTTCAAAAGGGATCCTTTTTTCTATAATTGTGGTTTTGAGAAGCTCCAACTTTTGAAATAAAAAAAAGAATAATGAACTCGGGATGTTTTGTCGTTATAGGTAATAAATTGTGACAAAAGCTATCTAAATGCCAAATGGTTAGTAGTTCATGATCCAACCATTTTTAGTTCAACTCTCTAAACGCTTTCATACTTTTAATTAAATTTTAAGTTTTGCCAAGAATATTAAACCTTTTTACATCTTGTGGCAATATAATAACAGAAATCAGTGCCACAAAACGTTAAAATTTTAAATTACGCATGGAGTCAATTACACATGCAGAAAAAATTCACATGATATGTGTTATTACACATAAGGTGGCAACACTGACTTGTAAGCCAATTTTCTTGTGCTTGTGCAGCTCTTTAAAAATATGTTATAATCGAGATTAAAGACTACTATAGATTAGTGACGATTTTTCGACTACATATATATAGTTTGCTTAGTATATTTTAAAGTTTTCAATGCCATAATGCAAATGTACTTTAAATAATTTTATGTAATTCATATTATAATAGAAATTCGTCATATAAATACTATTTAGGAATTTCTGCTAAGTTTTGTTTGTATTTTTTCCTCTCAGGGTCAGTAGTTTTTAATTTGCAGAAAAAATGTTTAAAATATTGATATTTTTACAAAATAACATTTACAATTTGTCATGTATGAATATAAAAATACAACTATATGATTATTTCATTTTTTTTTTATTTTGCATTGTATATTATGCATAAGTTCCCTACTCCCCCGTCTTTGCCAAGCCAATTTAAAATATTAAATGCATTCTTGAGTTGTTTAGAATGGATTGTAAGTAAAGTGTTGTTTATAACAAGTTTTCTGCCAGTTTTTTTGTTTAAAGAGCTATGATTTCTATAATTTAAAATAATAGTAAAAAAAATTAAGAAAAAAATTCTAGGTGTTGGTTTCAAGTTGCTGCTTGTAACAGGTTGAAAGGTGGGTATTTATTTAAGAGAAGAAAAAATTTTGAAAAGTCGAACAAGTGATATTTAAAAAAAAATTATTTAGAAACCAGAACTATTGAATTGATAAATTCTTAAGCGGCATTTGTTCTATTAAGTTTAGAAATCGTTGTAATTAATTTATTTTCAAAGACATGGTAGTTAAATGCAAAATAAACAAAACAAAAAATGTTTATTTTTTTTTTAATTATTAATAATGAAGTAATCAATTACTTTTAAAAGAATTGTGTATCTATGGAAGTGTTGCTCCTTTTTTTGCAAATTACTGCAAGATAATTAAGAGATAATTTTAGAGAAGTAAATTTTAATTAAAGACTGAAGCTTCATACAGACGATGGTCAGATATATATTTTTCTGACAATTGTGCGATTGTCAAATGCATTAATTTTGCACTTCTGCAAATACAAGTTATACGTATACTTGTCAACATTTAACATCAATTTGCGAAGATGTTGGAATTTTCCCATAAGAAATACATAGGGCTAAAAATCAAAATTTTTCATTATCTTTACAGAATGTTACTATCTCATTTTGTTCCCTTTTACATTTTTCGATTCTTTTAGTGTCATCACTAGAAAAGTGGCAATAAATTCTATTATTATTGTGGCATCACGGACAAAATGGAAGTTGCTTTGAAAGCAGCGTTACCATTTCTCAAATTTTTCCTTTTTTGCAAGCCTTATTTTGCTTAATTTTGCTTAAATTATTAAACAAAATTAATTACAAATACATTTTGGTGTTATCTTTTAAAATGTTGGCACTTTTGTAGAAAAAAGTATTTTAAAAATATAAAGTTTTTTTTCAGAAATGGTGACATTTTTTTTTATGGTAGATGTTATATGTTTCAAGTCAAGGCGAATTCAACTACAGGTGGTGTCGAAACGGCATCTGATTTTGACAGTTCGAGCTTATTTGTTTTGATTTGTTAGTGTTTTGCTAAAAATTGTTGACATTTCGAGCTAATGGCACTAACAATGCAATGTAAAAACCCCTATGTTGTTTCTGTTGTTTTTGGATTGTTGTAGTAGCGACACCACCTGTAGTTGAATTCGCCTTGGTTTCAAGTGTGAACGCGTATTTCACATTTTCAACATCTTCCATGCGTTCCTCCGAAATGTATGCAAGTGTGCAAAGGGTATAAATGTAAAAAAAGTACGTAGTTGCCAATTCGTATTTTTATTTTGGCAAAAATAAAAAAATAATCGGTACTTTTGCTTTAATCGGTTAATCGCTCGATTAATTAACCGAGGTTTTGGTTTAATCGGTCAATAATCGGTTAATTTTATTTTTGATCGGTTAACCGATTAATAAAGTTTTTTTCATAAATTAAGTAATTTCAATATACAGAAATGCATTAATTATTTATTATTTGGAGTTAATTAGTAAAAAAAACAATAACATACCAAACATTAAAATTCTTGAACTAAAACGAGCAAACAAAAAAACCATTCATAAATATGTAATATGCATTTTTCAATTAATACATAATTGGGGGATTCACAAGGTGTGCTATCAAGTCATATCGTAATAATGTCCTAAATAATAATTTACAATTGCTTAAAATAAATATTGTTGTGTTTCAAACAAAATAAAAATTTTAATGATGTGCTCAATGATTCGTCATAGCTGCACAGTAGAAATATAAATTATAAGCGGTAACCCACAACAGTCATATCGTCGGCTTAATATGCAAACCTGCTAACTTCCTTCAAACATATTTTACAGGAGAGACAAAAAACTTTTTATTTTTTCTATTTGCAGCTTGATAGAAAATTAAAAATACAATTAGTTTTACACACTTCAAGACTTGAATAGAATAAAAAATACATGCTAGTCGACGAGGCGTATCTTTCTCTACAACACGACATCAAAAGTCAATTTACATAAAAAGTGGATTTAGCCGGTTTGCATATTAATCCTACGATATATATTTCTTGTGAATCCCCCAAATATGTATTTATAAAAAATTAGACTGAGATAATTTTATTATTTATTTCAATAGTTAAAGGAGATGTTATAAAAAAATCTTTTAAAAACGTAATTTGGTTTAAATGTTTAGGAGTTAAGCGATTCTTTTCTTTTGTTTTGACAAAACTTGACTTAGAAAAAATTCTTTCACTTATCGTAGATGAATATCTAATTTCTCAGTCCTTTTTAAGGATTTCTCTATACATATAAAATATTCCATTATGCCCTTAGAGTCCTGTTTTAATTTTTAAAAATGTTTAACACTTCTAATTGTTTCGGTTAATTTTGTTAAAAGACTGATATGAGAAGGTATGAAAAGAAACAAATAACTAAACACATCCATATAAAAAGTACGTGAAACAAGAAAAAGGTGTTGGCAATCAAACATTTAACCAATTATTCGCCACATTCCTGTTGATTGAACATTGAAATCGGTCGGCGGAAAATGGGTTGAAATGAAGATCACTGAACACCTTTGTTTGCAAGAAAAAATATTTTCTAAACACATATCTTTTGTATATGAGACGAAAAAAATAATTAAAAATACAAAAAAATATGTTTTAATACTACAAAAAATTAAAAATCTTATAACATCGGTTAATCGACTGAAATTAACCGGTTTAATCGTAAATCGAAAAAAGCCAATTTGAAATTAACCGATCAGTTATTTGGGTAGAAATTAATCGGTTAATCGATTGACGGTTAACCGAATGAATACCCTAGTTTTTTCTTTAGTATTGCCACATTTTCAAAAATGTTAAGTTTATTTTATACAGGGGCCTAATTCTGGCATTCGTGATCGAGTACTTTCTCGATTCGAAAGCAATTTTATTTCAGTCAATACTGAACGAATCGAAATTATCTTTTGAGTATTGTGAAACCCAAATAAATGCTTTACAACACTGGAAAAATTAATTCCAATTCGTTCTGTATTGACTGAAATAATTAGATATTAAATTGCTTTCGAATCGAGAAATTACTCGATCACGACTGCCAGAATCTGGCCCCAGAAGTTGTGAAAACGAAAAATAGTTGAAGGTAACTTTATTCCTCACTAGTGCTAAAGGTACCGTTAACTATTTCGAACTTTATAGGTAAGTCGTGAAAACGGGCCTAAATAATTGTTTGTTAAAATTTGCTTAATTTATATATTTTAATTGTTGGTTCTTATAAAGCTTCGTACAGACGATGGTCAGATCTTACAATATTGGTAAGCAGCGTTGCTTAAATTGCATTAAAATTGGCTAAAATGTCTTACAACTGTGTGAACATTGTAAGCTCATTTGTATTTGCAGAAGTGCAAAATTAATGCATCTGACAATCGCACCATTGTCAGAAAAATATTGCTGTTAGCAACGCCTGCTTACAGTATTGTAAGATCTGACCATCGTCTGTACGAAGCTTAAGTTTCGATCGAAATGTTGTCTTTGTTTTCTAGCATACCATTTTAGAAATAGAGTTTTTAGAAAAGACCTTTTGAAAAATATGTAGCATCTTTCTTAAAAAATATACCTTTAAAAAATATATATTTTTTTAAAAACAATACAAAAAGTCGTCTATCTACTATCTACCCCCTTATTCATAAAAAATATTTCAGTTTTATTAAAGGTTAATTTAACAAATTTAATTTAATAAAATTCGTCTTATAGTCAACAGTCCGGTTTACATAATTAACTTATAGACCGTAGCTCGTTATTTGAAATATTGTCTAATCTGTAGACTTGTCTACAGTTTCGACCATATTTAAGGCGCCCTTTGCTCCAGTGGGAGTAAAAGGAAAATATATATAGTATATATATATATATAGTTAAGCCTTCTAAAGTCTTGTCTACAGTCAGATCATTTATTTTATATTTAAACAAGAATGAATCTTGCATAAGATTTCCGATTGCTAATTGCCATTCGAGATATGTCGGATTTATGCCGACTAAAAATACTTCCTTTAAACACCCAGCGCGACTATCTTTTGTAATATTTTACCGCTGAGCTGAATAAGCCTATTCAAGCCTATTAGTCTCTGCCGTATATTGTCGTCTTATCTTTTAGATATTGTCTGACTATCTGTTTTTAATTTTTAGTTCATCCTTAAAGCAAGTGGGCGATAACGTGTTTCGGATCTTGCACTATATTTGGGCAGTCTATAGTCAATTTTATTGTCTTGACTATAGTCGTGTTTAAAGGCTCGATTTAATTTTAATTTAAAGGAGTTAAGCCCATTTTTTTTTAACTCTATTCCCAACTTTATTCTAGTCAATCTTATAAAACCTGTCATAAGTTAAATAGTAAATAAGTTAACTGCAACTTTTAAGGAATAAAACAATAATAAAACAGCCAGTTAGTTGTTGAGCCTTAAGCCTAAATTATTTATAAAAAAAAAATTTAAGATACATACTAATACAAACAAATCTGTATTTTCTTAAATGGCTGATTAAATTAATAAAAAAAAATTATTTTGACTTATGCACAAGACAATTTCAAAAATGCACAAACATATTTAAAATCACCCAAAGCTTAAAAACATGCACGCGAAAAAATCACATATGTGTTAATAATTTTTAATTAGTTTTATTAAAACAAATGTTTAAAGCAAAGTCTTCGATTGTCTTTGTCGCGATATAAATACATTAAAGTTGGCAGCACTAATCTCTTCATAAAAAATTAACCTTGATCAAAGTGTACAGATATTAAGCTGAAGGTCCACACCATGCGTTCATGATACTTTTTGTGCATTTTATGCGTTGCTAAATTCAAGTTACATGCCATGCGTTTAATGCGCCATATTATTTTTTTTGGATCAGCTGTTGTGTTAAAATTGCTATCAAATAAAAACAATTTTGGCAAAATGATAAGTGAAATTGAGATTTAAAAATAATTTATGAAATTCATACATAAGTACATATGTAAGGAGTAAGCTTTTATTGTATTAATATTTGTTATTTTTCACAGCATAAGCTTCTCCTGCATATTACTTGTTTTTTAAAATAATGATAAACACAACAGAGATGGCACTCAGTGCTTAAAAGTAATCGGTAAATAGAATACAAGTCGATACATAGTATACAATATATAAGAATTGTATTTAAAAAAAGTAATCCACCACACAAACATATTTATCGATAACATTGAAAATAAAATATGATTTGTCATCCATGGCCCTCAATAACAGCTAACTTTTTTCACCACACATGCGACGCATACAAAAGTAGAAAGTAAACCTACTTTCCCAGCGGGAAAACACAGAAGACTTTCTTATTTCAGCCCTTTTGAAAGGCCTGCTCAAAAAATTTTTGATTCAATTACTATTCTTATCTAACTGCTAAAGAAGGCCTCATAGAAGGCCTCGGCTCTTTCGTATAAAAGATAAGATACACTTTCCACACTCGCTTCTATGAGAAGGGAGTAGAGAAGGAGTAACATTTTTTGTATTGTTTTTTTTGCAGCAAAAGCAAAATAAATTTTTTTTTGGTCCCGTTACCATTCTTATGTACCTGCTAAAGAAGCGAGAGCGGAAAGCCTACTCCGCAATGACAACATGTGTAAAAAAGATTAAGTATGGAATGGAGCAAGAAGGCCTTGTACATCCAAAAGAAGGGACACAGAGGCCTTTTGGAAGGCCTCCGTACTCCTTCTTTTTCCCGCTGGGTTGATGCGTTGATACGTGTATGCATTCTGTGCATTTTGCTGTGTAACTTGTCACATACAATTACGCTGATTCTACTTTTTTGTTAGATGCATAAGAAGGACACACGCATAAACGCATGGTGTGGACCTTCAGCTTAAGTGAGCAAGACAAATGTGATGACCAAACGGATTAGAATTGCAGAAAATCCATTATTATGTATTAAAGTAAAATATATGAAAATTTATAAAAAAAAAGAAATCATTAAAATTAAAAATATTTTGATAGTTAAGGAAGCGTTTAAGAAATGTGTTTTTTTTTTAATTTTGAACATAATTAATTTAACTTCTTATAGAACTATTTTTTAATAATTAATAGTTAATTAATAGCTTTTTATGAAATAAAAACTTTGTTTACTATAATTTATTTTATGTTGTTAATAATGTTTAATTAATCAATCGTTTTTTCTGCTCTTCCAAAAAGCAACTCTTAAATTATTAGCTAGTAATTTTTATACAATCGTTAAATAATTGTTGTTTCGTTTTAGTTATTAAAAACATAATTATTGAACAAAGAATTTATGTGGAGAGTATAATTATTAGACAAAGAGTTCATTTTAAAGATGTTCTGTTAAAAGTAATATTAACTTTTTTTTTTAAAAAAAAGTTAGTAACATTTCGTTAAACAAAATAAATTGGACAACGTGCAAATAGCACTTGAGAAGCAAGAATTTTAGATGGTTAAGGTCGTAAATAAATGGATAGATATAGAAGGCATATAGCACTGTAACGTATTGGATGAGCCAGGCCATTAACCATGATCACAAATCTAGTCTACGTACGAAGCCAATTATTCTGGTAAGACCCGATAGCTAAAGGCATGATATTATCGGCCCTTAAAAATGTGTTCTATTATTAAAACTTAACTATAACCTACCAGGTGTTAAGATCAAATTAGACGTGACATAATCATAACCATAGAAAACAGCTGTTTAAACCAAGCTTGTGGGCAACACTGTATTTGATTAAAGGTGACTTATAGCCTTTCCACACTTGTCAACATTTAACATCTAACATTAATTGGCAAAGATGTTGAAATTTTCCCTTAAGAAATACATAGGGCTACAAATAAAAATTTTTGAATATCTTTACAAAATGTTCCTATCTCATTTTCCATATTCCGATTATTTTAGTGTCATCCCTAGAAAAGTGGCATCACTAACAAAATAGCATTTGCTTTGAAAGCAGCGTTTCCATTTCTCAAGTTTTTCTATTTTTGCAAGCCTTATTTTGTTTAATTTTGTTTTTATATTTTTAAACAAAATGAATTCTAAATAAATCTTAGTGTTGTCTTTTAAAATGTTGGCACTTTTGTAGAAAAAAGTATATAAAACAAAATAGAGTCCTATATTCGGCTGTGCCGAATATTTGATACCCTCCACCGAATATCTATTTATTATTAATTTATCTTTATAAAAACGCCAGTATTACAATTTGTTGCGGTTTAGACCTATATTAAATTATTGACCGAAAATTTTAACCAGCTTGTGTAAAAAAACATGATTCGTAACAGTTTCAGCCGAACTAAAATTATTTTCAGGAGGGGAATTTATATTGGAGCCATGGTAAGTTATGGACCAATCATACCAAAATTCTGCAGAGTGATTTCTGGTATTAAAAAACATATATTTCAATAAATTTCGATACAGCGGTGAAATTAGTCGTAGCGTTTACAGTGAATTTCAGAAGGCTGCTAAATATGGGATTTGAAGCTAAGTTGGAAGAAATTTTGCCGCTATATCTATATCTGCTACGGTTTTAGGCGTATTTAATTAATTTACCAGAGTGGGTTTTATATGGGACCTATAGTAAATTATGGACCGATTATCACGAAATTTATTAGTGCTATTTCTAGTCCTATAAAACTGTGAAGTACTCAATTTTATTTTGATAGCATTATTTATTACGGGTTTACGCGCACTAAACTGTTTTCCAGGAGTAGGGTTTATATGGGGCCTAGGGTAAATTATGGACCGATCTTCACGAAATTGCACAGTGTCATTTTTAGTCTTTTAAAACTGTGACATGCCAAATTTTGTTATAATATCATTATTAATTACGGTTTTAGGCGTACTAAAATGGTTTTGCGGGACTAGGGTTTATATGGGGCCTAGGGTAAATTACGGACCGATCTTTAAAAAATGTTACAGTGTGATTTCCAATCGATTAAAATAAACTTTTGCAAAATCTTATATCGTTCCGTGCATTGTTCCACCATTTATGTTAGTTTTTGTAACAAAATTATAAATTTTTAAGGTGGTGGTTCCATAGGATTCATAGCTCTGATCTTACTGAACCGATTTTGCTGGATTTCAATCCCAAACTGCTTAGGATAACTACATGCAATTTGACACCAATCGATCATTTCTTTAGAGTTTTTCGAAAGTGAGCGTGTTTTCAACAGACGGACATGGCTAAATCGACTTAGAATTACTCAAGGATCCAGAATATATATACTTTATGGGGTCTGGGATGAATAATAAAAAGTTTCTCACGGAATGACAAACTTAGTATACCCTCTTCACAACTAATTGTGGTGGAGGGTATATAAATAAAGTTTTTTTTTTTAAATGGTGACATTTTTTATACCTCCGAAATGTATGCAAGTGTACAAAGGGTAATAACATAACATAACCACACAATCCAATTGAATTTTGTTGTCTATGGCCATCGTTACTGACCTTAATAAACCATCCTCCTTTAACTTATCGCCTAGGTTAAACATTAAGTTAAAATAAGGTTGTAAGAACAGAAAACTTTTTATTAGGCCGATGAAATCCTACATTTAGCTATCGGTAAGTTGTAAAAACGGGCCAAAGTGAGAGAGCATTAATATCGCTTGGATATATTATCAGTTCCCCAAGAAGCTTTTCCTAATGAGACCCTAAGACAGGACAATTACAGAACAGATGATCAGATGTCTTATCTTGTCTTGCAGAATCTGCATTGCTTGGTAACGAGATTTGTTAATACAATCTGATGGTTTCTAGCACCACAGTGCCCAGTGAATAGACCAGTATTTTATTAAGCAGAGCTAACTTACGTGACTGTCACGGGATAAAGTGACAAGCCTTTTAGATTGTCGAAGTCTATAAATATTCGCTCAAAGCCAAAGCCGAGTAAATTCCTATTTCTATTCCCATTGTCTTCCTATCGTCACCAGCAGGGATACCAAAAAAGTGCTTGGGATTATTTACCCTCGTGGCCGGGTACCCAACTACAGTTCACGTTCACCTTGTACTGCGTCTTAAAAGAGAAAAGCGTTCTAATAGCAGCCTGGCTATCCGTTTCTATAAATAACTTTAATTCTTTAGTTTCTCCTCAAACATTCCCTAGAACACAAAAGGTTGTCGCCCATTATATATATATAAATATACCGGCACAGGTATCGTCATTAGTCCGTTTCGAGTTATCGATGAACCACACTTGATGCGCAATTCCTTGCCATCACGGCTAGCTTGCTGATTGATTCATATTAGGTATGAGGACAGTGAAATTCCTTTCCAATACCAGAATTGACAGCATATAATTACTAACAAAAACAGAAGGATCAAGTCATAAAAAAGATTTGATTTAAATAAAATTTAAAGAGAAAATAAAAAAAAAAAAATGTTTTTAAATCAATAGACGGTTAATATTATATCGTCCAATCAATGGCTTTCTTGCATTTCTTATTTTTAATTAAAATTTTCTTTTCTTTTAGCGATTTTTAATAAACTTAATCTAACAGTATTTAATTCACTGCATTAGCAAAATATAATAATTGAAACTGAATTTAAAATCATAACAATTGAAAGATTTCTCTCATGATTGTTAAAATAATTTGAAAATTGTTTTATGTATGTATTTAAAGCTAATAAACTTTAAAAGTTTGAATAAATAGTTAATAATGCATGTGTTGGGTGTTTTTTTAAGAGGTGAAAAACCTAAAATTGACTAGAGTAGAAATTTTCTTAACACAACATAAAAAATTTCTGCCTCAAAATTCCGTAAGGGTGAAGTTACAACAGTAAAGTTAACACATTTCGTACTAACACAATCAAAGATTATGGTTTCTTTGACAGATGAGTTATATGTGTCTATCTTTCCTTATCTATCTATTGTAGTCGTTTTTTATATTGACGGCAATCAATAATAATAGAAATAACGATTATGTCGTGCGCATTTTCCTATTAGATGACGTAGTTTACTCCTGTTGCCCATGTTCTGTAACTCTCGCGTCGAGAAACTTTTCGATTGAAATGTGAGAAATTAAACAAAAATCCCACAAATTGAAACAAACTTAACTGCATCTGTAACATTTTTGGCGAATAACAGCTGTCTTGTAGGAAATTACTCGCCAATTTACAAAAAAAGTGTGTCTGTAAAATTTCTGCGAAAAAGTTCCCACTTTCAACTCACGAATAAAACCGGCAAGAGAAAAAATTATAACACTAAAAACATATTAAAAATGCAAAATGAAAATAATAATAATGAAAATATTTTGTTCTTGGCACATTTTTTCATTGTTTAATTATTTTGCTTTCAACATTTTTATAAAATATAAGAATGTTTTCAAAGCTCGTTTGCAAACAACAAACATTAAAGTCGCACTTTACATTATTTGGTATAGCCGACGGTTGTATTTTCGCCGCCGTCGTTGAAAATTTTTCAATTTTAGTAAATTTTGGTCGCCGTCAACGATATGTGTGACTGGCGTTCTCAACGTCTGCAATGACACATCGGCTTCGAGTGCAATGTTATGACATTTATAACGTAACGACGTAATCTCTTGTAATAGTTTCGACATGAGTTACAGAAACAACTTTTTCTCACTTTTCGAGAAACGATGGCATATTTTGTTTTACAACTTTTCGATGCGAAAAGTTCTTACTAAAGTTACAAAACATGGGTACTGGTTGCCAAATCTAAATCTGTTAATTTTACAAGAGTCTGCCAGCTTAAAATTATTATGCAATTGACGTCATTTGTCCGACTGGCGCAAATGATTTCAACTTTGTTTGCGGGATGGCATACTATTTACTTCTATCATTCTTGGGCAGCACTGTCTTCTGTGACAGCTGATTTAAATTTTTTTGGTTTTTTCGGGATTAGTTTAGGTTTGCAACTCATAATGATGGCCGAAATAAACCTCGCTATAGACCAACAATGTCATTTAAAAATTATGGTCAGTGATGAAGCAGACTTAAGGTTAAATGTCGATGTCAAGAAACAGATTTGCCGCATTTTGAGCGATAAAAAGCCCTAAGGCATTGCCAAGCCCATATTACATACAGAAGAACTCATTGCTTGATGCGCTTTATGTGCCGGTGGAATCATATATCCACATGTTTTTTTACAAAAACCGATTGGCAGAAAGTTACAGTCAATGGTGAGAGGTATAGAAACGTACTTACTTACTTTTTTGTGTTTGCATTCAGGGTTGTCAGATTGATTTTGACCTTTTTCGCCAAATTCAATGTCAAAAATCGCCAAAATCGCCAAAGCCTTTGTTTATCAGTTTTTCACAATAAAATACATATTTTTAGAATTATTAAAAATATTTTTTATAAATTCTAAAAAATAAATTCTTTCAGTATCGCGAAAATAAGCCAAAAATTTAAAAAAAGTCGCCATAATATATGTTTTGTTTAATATTTATTAAGAACACAGTAAAAATAGTTGGTGAACACAAAAGAGGTTTACTATAAAATAGTTTGTAGTAGTCTACTTAAATCAACAAAAATGTTTGCAGTTAGTATTCTACAAATATTGGATATACATTTGTATATAAGTTTCAGTTATCTAAAACGCTTTACTGGCAAGACTCACTATTTGTCTTCTTTTTTGGAATACATTGTGAGAGAATTTCATTTATTCAATAAAGTTACAAAAGAAGTGCAACATTCACATTCCAATAATTTAAACCTCGTAATAACGCGTCTAGAAGTAAGTAATGCATTCTACTTCGAAGACGAGTTTTTGTGGAGTTCATAATTTCAACACAGGCAATACTTGTTGTAATTACCAGCATATAAAGTACAGCCAAAGCAGGTTCCTGTAAATGGTACGTACCTGCCGTATCCATGTAGCTAAAAATTTTGGGATAAACCTATATAAATTAGATGAAATATCATCATTAAAACCCTCTTTACAATTAACAAACGCTTATTTTTTCTAGTGTGTTTCATAAACATCAAAAGGTACGTTAGAATTCATCAAATCTTTAACAACAACGTTTTATATCTATGATAATAAATTGCCATGTAGATATAATGGAAAAAAGTTCATAGACTTTAAATATATTCATGTTTTAAGGAATTATATTTATTGATTCTTTCAAGAGCACTGTTAAAAACGAACAACAATTTTCTGGAAGATTTTTATTATCTTCATCAGCCATTTGATAAAACATACTTTCAAATACTGACCATACATATGAATACCTCAAATTTCATACATAAAAATACTACAATAAAAGTAATATTTTTTCTTCTTATTGAATATAACGAATTTTAAAACAAATCCATAGCTCATCAAAAATAGCCAACAAAATCGCCAACTATTTTTTAAAATCGCCAAAAAGTCGCCATGTTGCCAAATCAAAAATTAGGTCGGCAAACAAGTTTGAAGATCGCCACGTTTGGCGAGAAATCGCCACATCTGACAACCCTGCTTGCATTGGAAAGCATGAGTATTGCACATATGTAATGTGGTTTCAGCAGGATGTTATGACACATAAAAAAACGTGTTGCAATCGAGATCAACAAAATAATTTTATTAATAAAAGGAATAAGATGGATTTAAAGTTCTCCGCTCTTAAAAAAAATACCCTGTATTTTTTTACACAATAAATTTAATCTTACCCTTCCACCAATATCTATTTTCAAAGGAAAAAATTGTATTTTGCCAAAAAAAAAAACATATTAAAACTAGAGCAAGGTTTTGGAAATCATGTACCATCATGTGTGTTTATTTAAACAATTAATTTATATATTTTTCAGTCTTTGCATATATCAATATAACAACTGATACTAAACTTTTTTTTTTTTTGGAACAAGCAAATGAGTAATTGAAAGTTTCTCGGGACAAAAATCTTAGGATCCCGCACATATTTCGGGGAAAAAAATTCCGGGAAATTTGTGCAGGAATTCCCGGGATTTTTTTTATTTAACTATGGAAACTTTACAGCTGATATAATTGTAAATAAGTTGTGTCATGAAATAGATCTTAGCCGTTACCCTGCCTTTACACATGCAAGTAGTGGCATGCCACTTCTGTATACATATTATCAAAGAAAATTTGTTCGAAATAGTCGAATCTCATGCCATTAGTTTTTGTGTTTTCATATGCCACTACGAGTACATTTTATGTGCGTTCGTTTACTTTTCCAGTAAAATCCCAGTAAAATCCAGTAGCTGAGTAATATGAAAATTTAACAAATTTATGTGTACGCGAATGCATTGCAGTAAAATCCAGTACAAATTTGTACAAATTTTGGGGTAAACGAACGCAGCTTTTGAAAACCAAAAAGAGTTACCGAGCTAATCATATAAGTACATTTTTGGGGGAATGGTTTACATTTATTTACATAAGCATTATTTTAACAATATTAATGCTATTTAATTGACAAACTTGCTTTTAGTAATGCGCGTTTCAAAAAATTAATCATAATAATACATTTATCAAGTCTAAACTTTAATTAAAATTTGACAATAATCCAGCAAGTTTGCATTAAATTTTAAATAGGGTAACATTGTTCATCGTTTTGTCATTTAATGGCATGCAACTGCCAAATTTCCACTCGCATGCAATTTTTGCTGCCACTGGAGCTGTCATTGCGAAAAATGTGAGTGTATTAGTAAAAAAGTGTGAGTGTATTGAGTTTTTCGAACTGGCAGTGGCATGTGTAAATGCAAAAAGTTCTTAAGTCAAAAAAACGTATTTTGAGTTTTTGGTTGGCTTTAATTAATTTTTTTTTTCTGTTTTGTTTGGCTTAAATCACTTTAGTCTAGCACAACTGCTTCTAATCGTTATCATCTGCTCTTGGGAAAAATGTGTATTAAATACACCAAGTTATTATTTTTCAGTTTAACGAAAAACTACAGTTTCTGACTTAAGATAGTTTTCCCAAACGCCAAAGAGATGTCAATTCATATCCGATAAGTAGGCAATGTTCAATGCTCTGAAATTTCGAAAGAAGAAGAGTAAAAATGTACAGAATTTTTGTTTTGCTTAAAGATTTACCCCCATATTCATAAAAAATATTTAAAGGTTTTGAAACGAATTTTCTATGAAAATTTGTTCAATAAAACATTAATTTTTCGATTCGAAGCAAATAACTTAAAAAAAAAAGAAATAACAAGTTTTGAAGGCTATAAAGACAAACATCCGTAGAAAGGAGACGTGTTTTCTTTAAATAGAGTCTGTAAATGCTTATTCTAAACTAAAATCCTATTTTAAAATAAATATTTTGTAATAATTTGCTTAAATAATTTAACTTTTTTGGTTTTATATAAATGCTGTTGGCTTTAAATTATTTTTGTGGCAATAAGTGTTTAAGTCTATTTGCTTAGTTTTATAAGAAAACAATTTAAAACTTTAAAGGTGGCTTTTGGAAATCTTCTCCAAATTTAATATAATCATCAGTTCTCTGCGGTTATAGTTTTTAAGTTTTTATTCCTAAACACTCGTAATGTCACAGATCGGCAGTTTTTATTATTCCAAATGTTATTGCACATTGAAAAAAGGTAACCGAAAAGTCATTTTTAAAAATCCTACAAAATAATTGAAATTTTGCCCATGTTTACTTTTGAAGATTAATTTCTTAAGGTGTCATTAAGAACTTTTTCCTTTTTGACACAAAAATAAAAAGTTGAATGCATTTTTAAACTTATTTAATTGATCTCAGGAAATCGATTTGTACTGAGCGGAAATTCCCGGGAACCCGGAAAATCGAAAAATAAACCCCGCTTTCCCGGGAAATGAAAAAGTCCGGGAAAAGAAAAACTCTAGGTGAAATGTATATAATTATTCTTTCAATTTTGTAATTTGTACGTTTACGAAGGAATTTAAAGAGGAACTCTACTCTAGTCGTTTCTCTATGGTAAATAAAGTAAGGAATAATTCATTTGGTTACAGTATTTCTGCATATTAGCAGAAAACTTATCTTATTCTAATGTTTTTGGGTCACTGTCATTAAAGTTAAGCATTTTTTTTGAATTGGTTTACTGCTGATATACAGTCAAGTTAAAAAGTTCTCATACACTTGCCCTCATAGAATAGTTGTGTATATGTATTAAAAAATGCTTTTCTATAACGAAAACAATAAATGCCGCAAGCATAAAAGCGTATCTACATCGTACGAAATACGCCGCACACTGGTTCATATTTTGAGAAGGCGGCCAAAACTATTTTTTATGTTCTCCGATTTTAATATTTTTTTATTCATATGAAAGTAAATACCAGTAAACCTAGGGTGCCAAATTGTTTTTGATTTAAGTATACATTTTTGAATTAATACATAAAAATGTAGTACATTAGGGTGACCGTTAAAATCAAAAGTTGGATTTCTTTAGGTCTCACCCGCCAATTTGGTGGGTATTGATAAACAAATTTTAGGACGATCGGCGAGGGCTAAGCCGTCCCTCACGCCCACCAAAGTTTGAGAAAAATTATATTTTACATGAAATCTGACTTATGTTTCATATTTTATTAAATATTTATTTTGTATTATATTTCTAAAAGTTTTTTCTTAATCTATATATATAAAAATGAAAAATGTTTGTATGTTTGTTTGTGTGTTTGTTTGTTTGTTTGTTGGCTTATAGACTCCTAAACTACTGCACCGATTTTCCTGAAATTTTTACAGATACATCACGTGAGCCCTAAAAATAAAATAGGCTACTTATTTTTTCGATAGGGGCAGGGGAATTGGTATCCCCCATAGGATGCCAATATTAATTATCGCATATATTAAGATCCGCTGCACGCATTATGCAGAACTTTTGGTAGTAAGATCTTCTGAGCCTCAAAATTAAAATAAAATAGCAGCGGGGGAAGTGGAATCCCCCATAGGACGCCAATGTTTAACATCGCATATCTAAAGAACTGTAATAGTGAGAATGTTCAAACTTTCTAGAAGTCACTCTTATGGTATACAACACTTTTGAAAATAACAATAAAGCGGGTAGGCGCAGGGGGGGAAATACCTCCCATAGGATGCATATATTAAATATCGCTCAACTGAAGAATTATTAAAGGGAGAGTGTTCAAAAGTGGTTAAAGCTATTATTATAGTAAACTATAAATTTCAATATACAAATGGGCGGGGTAAACGGGGGAGGAGCAGTACCCCTCATAGATAGCAATATTAATAAGAGCCGCTGCAAGCAATTTGTTGAACTTTTGGTAGTAGGATGTTCTGAGCCCCAAAATTTAAACACATTAGCAGCGGGGGAAGTGTTACCACCCATAGGACGCCAATGTTTAATATCGGATATCTTAAAAACTATTAAAGTTAGAATGTTCAAACTTTGTAGAAGTCACACTTATGGTATACTACACTTTTGAAAATAAAAATAAAGCGGGAAGGCGCAGGGGGGAAATAACTTCCATAGGATGCATATATTAAATATCTCTCAACTCAAGAACTATTAAAGGGAGAGTCTTCAAACGTGGTTAAAGCTACTATTATGGCAAACTTTAAATTTCTCTCTTCACTCTTTTTATTAAACTTTTTGTAGTATGATCTTCTGAACCCCAAAATTGAAATAAAATAGCAGCGGGGAAATGTTACCCCCCATAGGACGCCAATGTTTAATATCACATATCTTAAGAACTGTTATAGTAAGAATGTTCAAACTTAGTAGAAGTCACTCCTATGGTATACTACACTTTTGAAATAAAAATAAAGCGGGAAGGCGCAGGGGGGAAAACCTTCCATAGGATGTATATATTAAATATCTCTCAACTGAAGAAGTGGTTTAAGCAGTGTAGCAAAGTGCACCAGGTTAAGCTAGTCTCTTATAAAACAAAATAAACTGAAAAATATCGAATAGGCCACTATAAAAAAATGAAATTTTTAATACAATAAAGAAACGCATTTTCTTTGAATCACGATTCTTTAATTTTGTTAAAAACCATTCTTATTACTTATTTAAAAAAAAAAACAGACCAGCCAGGCACCTGGTGTTTTCAACTAATTAGTCCAGTGTTGGTATCCGTTTTTTAAGGTTAGCATTTTGGATATATGCCGTTATTTCGAAAATGGAAGAGGTTGCACAACATATTTTCGCGTTACTCAAAAACGGTTTAGTTTATTGACTAAATTAAAAAAACCGAAATTCTGCAATAAAATTACCTTTAAAAAAAGCCTAAAGGTTTGTCATTTTAGAAACTTAATTTGTTTAGCAAAAAATAAATAATTTTTTAGCAAAATTTCAAAATTTTTGTTCTTTAAAAAATCATAAAAAAATGGAAGATGCTAATAATTTTTTTTAGACATACATATAAAAAACGAAATTTGCAAAAAAAAAAGCCATAAGTGATTAAAATCTGTTCACAACTTTAAATTTTATTCACAAAAGACGAAACATTTCCATTAAATTGAAGAATTACATAAAATGCAATATTTGTATGGGAGCCTCCCTAAAAAGTGGGGAGAAAGAGCAAGTTTGTTTTTGGAAAATGTTAAAAACAAAAAACTAATGGAGGTCGGTCATATATTTTATACTTTTTGGCAGTAAGGGGCTTTTTCTTCAATATATTCCTAGTCTGTATTGAAAATTTTGTATGTAAGCCCCCTTAAGGAATAGAGATAGCTGTTAGGTATGTTAATAACAAATGATGGGGATAAAAAATAAAGTGGGATCGGTCATACATTTGACTCATCTATGGGCATCCTAGACGCTGCAGGGGCCAAATTTAAGATTTTCATCAAACCACCACATTTGTAAAGGAGCCCCCTAAGGGGTGGAGACACATGGCAAGTATTTTTTAAGAAAATGTTAAGGTCCGTCATACATTTTATATTCCTAGGGGCGATTCCTTGGCAGTTTTCTTCAATATATTTCTAGTATTCTAGCGGGTAGGTATGGTAGAAACAGATGATATGCGTTTGACTTTTTTTTGTAAGCAAACGCACATAAACGCAAATATTGAAGTTAAATTGACGTGTGTAAGAAAAAATTGTTCTAAAAAAATTCGCATTAATGCTGCTGTTTGCTCTTTTTTTTTGGGTACTTTTTGTTAAATATGAGATTTAGAGAAAACTTTTTCAGACAAAAGTAAAACTTTTTTTGGTGTCGTTTCTTATCAATACCCACCGAATTGGGGGGGGTGCTTCAAGTAGAGTCGACAGTACAATTATTAGACACCAGCAGAATGTAATGCATTTTCAGCATTCTTTGTGTCACACTGGATAGTGATACTTTATAAATTGAATGTATTTAACTCAACTATTTTTAACAAATAGAAACTGGTAATTATCTCCTTTCATAGGTTACTTTATATTATATTCAACATTTTTGATTTTTTCGAATTTATTCTATGAGCTAAATTTCAGTTATGTATTTTATAAAGCTTTTTTGTAATAGTTCTATTCCTTAAATTTTTAGGAATGTACATACAATATACTTCATTGCTATCCAAAGGATAGCTAAGGTAAAATGTAACAAGAAAATACAATATAATAGTCTGGTAGTGTATAAAAGTCATTACAAAAAAGCTTTATAAAATACATAACTGAAATTTAGCTCATAGAATAAATTCGAAAAAATAAAAAATGTTGAATATAATATAAAGTAAACTACGAAAGGAGATAATTCCCAGTTTCAAATAAACTTAAGTAAATTCATAAAAATTGTTTAAGATATAGCTATAGTTTGATCAATTGGCTGGTCATGCTTTAGTCATTAGAAGTTTTGTTCTCAATTTTGAAACCCATATGTATAACGCCAAACGAAAGAAGATAAGGAAAAAAATTTTAACAAGCGTCAAAATCAAATAAACTAATTTGACATTACATGGGTAAATAATGACAACTCTCCCAAATGAACATACCTGGTACTTATTCTACCATAAATCTGAACATACCTTAACTGATTTTTGTGGTATCTTTGATTCTTTATAAAAATTCATCACAAGTCATCAGAACTGTCATATAATATTCATTAACCGTCAGTGCTTTAATCCACCTAAATCATTCAAAAATCTTGGTGTCGGAACAAAGATTAAGGCGAATAAGTTTTTTTTAATTAACTTAACAAATTTTGAGATAATCTCTGTGCTCTTTTAACGAGCTTCCATATACATACTATGTAAAACCTATTATAGTTAATTGTTTTAAGTCGCAAAAATCATTGAAAATGTTGTGTAGGGTATCAAAAGGTTGGACGTTATCTCGCAAACGTGACGTCGTACATTAAAACGAAGTTTAAAATAGGTTTTTTTAGCGCATACCCGTGTAATCAGTATACTCAGGCATATTATCATAAATAAATTATTGATCGAATAACTCTTCCACATTATCCCAACTTATTAAAAAACTTAATCATCGATTCGAATTTAATCGCAAAATTGTGTTTGAGGATAAGGCTCATTTTTGGCTAAAGGCGTTTGTTAATCAACAAAATGGCCGCATATTGTGTGAGACCAACCCCCAATTACCCCAACAAACACAAACAAACATTTTATTGAAAGATTTATTGGAATTGAATTTTGGAAAAAAAATTATACTAGCTGATTGTAAAAGCGCGAAAAAGATGAGAGTTGCCTAACATTTCACTTGACATGTTTCCTGGAAAATCTTGAAGGAATAAGACTATTAAAGTATAAAAGCTTTTGAAATTCGAATTAATATGAAAATTTATATGAAATTAATATTTTTATGTAAAAAAGAAATCAATTAAAGTATAAAAGCTTTTGAAATTCGAATTAATATGAAAATTTATATGAAATTAATATTTTTATGTAAAAAAGGCATCAAGCTTAAACAAATTAATATAAATTTAAATAATAAAGATCGAGTAAGAAAATATTATATTAATAAAAGTAATTATTGCAATTTTATTTTAGTGTTCATTTAATTCTTTAATTTATTTATTTGAAGTTTTATGTAAGCAATAATTGGTAACGAAAATGGACTTACAGTTATTGCAATATAAATTGCCAGCAAAAAAATATGTACAAAAAAGTGCTGTCTACATTAAAGATAACATAATTTTGACATTTACTGCAATATATTTATGTCGCAATATTTATCTCAGGCATAGACGGGCAGTAAGAACAATGACATTTGCTAAAGTTTACGGCCAGCATATTTCCTTTTTTAATTTCACAAATGTTAAAGATAATCACTTTTTTATACATAAATAAAAACTTAAATATAAATCTTTTTGTACAAAAATTTTGTTAAGAGCTGTTTGTTGCCATATTACACTGTTATAAATACTGAGGCTGCCAAATTGGTTACATAAAAATCGCTTAAACAAAATTTTTCGGATTGATGAAAACGATTGCATTCTAAAGCACCTAAATGATTTCGAACGGAATGGCAAATACGGAATTGGCAGCACTCCGAACGGAATCTGTGTTACGGCTGTATACTTTAGATGTCAAAGCGAATCTGTAATGTAACGCGAAGCAAAAGTTTTATCTGAAATGGCCTTAAGATCGACTCAAAAAGTGATTCTGAGAAGATTGGTATACTAAAAGGTGGCTGTTGAGCCAGTTTTGACATTAGCAGAAACGCATAATTCCCCCACCACTTTGTGGTGTGGTTAAAAAAAAGTTGTTTTCTTTGCACTTACCTTAACTGCCATTTGTATTTTAATCCACCAAGTTATGCACAAATTCTACACAATGCATTTAAAAGCCATGAATTTCAATTAAACACGTACACACTAACCCGGGTAAATACTGATACAAAAATTATTTAAACTCTTTCTTTCGCTCTTTCTATCCCTCTCTCTTCCACTTTAAATTCGTTTACAATTTCACACCTGTTTGTCTGTTTGTGTAAATGGAATGAAATTAATTAAGTTACAAACACTTTATATAAAATGAGAATACTGATGAAAAGAGCTTTACAAAATAAATCTCAAACGTAAATAGAAGAATAAAAACAGAATAAGTATTTTTAAATTTAAAGAAAAAGACTAAATATGTATGTAGGTACATATGTACTTTGTAATTCTATATGAAAAAAAAACCCAAAATAACGAAAATAAACAAAAAAAATCAAACGCGTTTCACAAGTGTTAATATGAATAACAGAAAAAGAAAATATAAAGCTGAAACTGGTAGCGGCCATAAATCACAAAATTTTTTATTTACATAAGTAGGTATTACCTATAATTTTTATATTTTCATACAACTTGTCTTGCGTTTATATAACTTTTTTAATTGGTAGATATTTTTCTTGGAATATTTTTTTTTAATATGATTTTTTATTAAAATTTCTATATTTTTTTTCTTTACATACCTACCTATCTTGTTAATGTTTGTAAATTGGTTTCTTTTATTTTAATCAAGCAATTCGTAAATAGGCACATTTATTTTAAATTTAATTTATGTATGTAGGTGTGTATACCTATCATTACATAGAAACTTTAAATACTATTTCAATTGTTGCCATTTTTTATATACCTATGTACTTCTTTTATTTTCTTTTATTTTGCAAAATTTTAAATAAATATGTACCTACATATTTTTTTTCTTTTGAAATAATTTTTAATTATTTTTGGATTTTTGGTATCGAAATACGGTTTTATTTTGTTTACATATAAACACCATCACACACATTTGCAAAAGATATCACTTGTTTACACGTTTTACCGTCTTTTTCACACTCGTTTCTTGTTTCGTTTTAACGGTCATGCAATCGAACTGCAAAAATCAGTAGACGATAAAAAAAACAAAAGAACAAAACAAAAAAAGGAATAATTAATAACCAACATTCATCCGCTAAATGTGGCTTAAAACTTACAGATTCACGTTCAAACTGAGCTCAATTTTACCATAATTTGTTAAAAAAAAAAAGCTTTAAGCTGTAGTTGATCTCAGCGTTGCCGTTTTATTTACATAAAGCCAGATCTGTCAAAATAGGGGATTTATCATCAAATTGGGAATTTTATTTTGAAAGCGGGGAAAAATTTTGATTTGGGGATTTTGTTAGGGATAATTGTTGAATTTTGGGGATGTTTAATATTTTAGACTACAATTTTTTTTGCAACAACAAAAACAATGTTTGAAAATGTTTTCTTTAAAAATGTTTCACTAAATAATGACATTTAAGGCTATTTAATCAGATCGCTTTAAAAAAAGTTTATTACAACACACAGAAAAATATACCAATGTAAAATTAACATGGAAAAATGTTGATTGAGAATCATAGTAATTTTCTGCAAAAGTATGCCCTTAATTTAAATATATCATTATTTCATATTAATTTTAAGTAAAATAACCTTAAATCACGTTTATTAATTATTATTCACTGTTAAAATAAAAAAAAAATATATCAAAATATAAATAAATATGGATTCAATATTGAATCCATAAAAACCTGTTTTATATTAAAATCAAAAGTTTATCTTGTTAAATTAACATGCAAACAAACTTAAGTATGTTCATTTTTTATTTTCATTTTTAAAATATTATCTTTTAATTAAAATTATTTAGTTAAATAGTACATCAAGTTTTCAAAGTAGAATGATGACGAAAACCATATCGGGCCATTCTGCTGATGCTTCTGTTAACAAAGGAGAACACAAAATAAGTAAAACATGTGTTACAGGGGTAAGTGTTTTGAATTATTCTTAAATAAATGCATATGTTGTCTCTAAAGCTTCTTCACACTGTTATAACACACTCAAACCAATTTAGAATACATGAAATTCACGTTGTTTCAACTTGAAATAACTTACATTCAAAGTGATTCGGTTTGTTATTTCAATATACATTAAATTTTGCTCTAACTTTACTGCAATGTTAAATTAACATGAATTAAAGTTATTTTAAAAGAAAAAATGTTGTTCGCAGTTATTGTAAAATCAGGTTGAATTAACATGAAAAGCGTATAAAGCAAAATTACCACAGAAAAATTTTAAATCAACCTTGTTTTCTACGTTTTTAACTTGATTTTTTTTCTGTGTGAACAGATGTTAAAACGTTTCCCAACAAATTTTTATTTATTCAAGACGTATAAAATTTTGTTTCATATACTAAGGCCCGTTTTCACAACTTACCGATAGCTAAAAGTACCCTTTAATCGGCCTTATAAAAAGGGTTCAATTATTCATAGTTGGGGGTAGTGCACTAAATATTGATTTAAATCAGCATTGCACTATCACTAAATAAAAATGCAAAGAAATTAGCTTGCACTCTTTTTTACCAGCTTTAGTGATGATTGTTATTTTTTAACTACCACTAAAAAAATTTTTAGTGATATTTAAATTTTTTTCACTATTACTAAACGCAGATTTGATGCAAAAATCTGCACTCAAATCAAATAGTGCAAAATTTGTACATAAAAAACATTAAACAAAATGAAATTTTGTCAATAACGGTATAATTATTGGCTTTAATCATGAAAAAACAAGTTTTTAATTTTAAATTTGGTGCAACAATTTAAGTAGCACTCAAATGAGTGATGAAAAAAGTTGCAATAAGCTGATGATTGCTTTTTTTTGAAATCAAACTATATTTTTTTTAGTGCAAAATTTTTCAACATCAATTTCACTCATGTTTAGTGAGGCTGCAAATTTTCAATTTATCACTCAACTATTACTAAGTGTGAGTTGAAACTGCAAAATGAGTGCACTACCCCCATCTACGCCATTATTAAAACTTTACTTTAACCTAAAGTGAGCGATTAAGGAAAATAGGGTTCATCCAACCTGGTAGGTAAAAGTAAAGTTTTAATAACGGAACACTTTTTATACGGCCGATAAAATCCTACCTTTAGCTATCGGTAAGTTGTAAAAACGGGCATAAATACTGTACATTTATGCTGTAGCCCATTGGTACAACCAACCCATTTTGTTGTAATTTGTTAAATATATAGATTTATTTAGGGTCATTATAACAACTTGGCGTTAGCTGCTATCCGTCAGATAACAGGTGCTTTTTGACAGATAACACATTGCTATCTGTCAACTTATTCCTAACTTTAGCTAACTTCAAGCTGTAATAATGGCCCTTAATGTACATATATTAACAATTTAAAGTTATTTGAATAGAAATTTATAAATAAAAAGATGCGCTGAACGTTCATTTGAAGATTTAGCAAAATTAGAAGGAGCACTTAAAAGCAATGTTTGCGTCGAGCGGGGTTTTTCTTCTTAAAGTACTCAAAACAATTCAAAATGGGATAACTTTCGAAAACCAATAGCCGTGCATACGCGTGTAGACACAACAAAAACACGACAAGAAGAAAAATATAAATTATTTTCATGTTTAAAATTATTAAGTTAAATACATAAACTATTCAAAGTAGAATGATTACGAAAACCATATTGGGCATGCTGCTGGTGTCAACATCAACAATATGATTGCAATATTTTTACACTATCACTAAAGGCTAGTTTACACTATTATACTTTGTATTAATACATGCCAAAAACTCAAATATTGTATAAAATTGTGATAGTGTGAATGCAATGTGTCATGAAAATGACAAGTATTACGAAAAAAAAATTTTACATCCCATACGACTTCATCGGTTTTTGAAATTTTTTAAAACAATAATACTTTTCATTTGATCAGGGTTGCATTTTAACAAAAGTATGTTCATGTGTGATAGTGTGACTACAAACTGTAATGTTACATTCGATTTTTTGACAATCTCAACAAAACTCATTAGATTTCTATCTCACAAAGTATTATGGAATACAAGGGTGTTCATTTAATCGAGCTTTTGCTTTAATCGGCTAATCGCTCGATTAATTAACCGAGGTTTTGGCTTAATCGGTTGATTTTGTTATTGATCGGTTAACCAATTAATAAAGTTTTGTTATAAACTTTGTTTGTTTTTGGAGTCTATTAGTAAAAAAAAAAACAATAACATAACGAACAAAACAATTCTTGAACTAAAACGATCAAACAAAAAAGTAATTCATAAATATGAAAAACATATTTTATAATTTATACATTAATACATGTATTTATTAAAAAATAAACTGTGAGATTTTTTATTAATTATTTCAATAGTTTAGGATTTTATAAAATAATCTTTTGGAAAAATTATTTGGTTTAAATGTTTAGGATTCTTTAGTTTTGATTAAACTTGACTTGGAAAAAATTCTTTCACTTATCGAAGATTTTGGAGAAATCGGAAGCAACCCATAATACAAATTCAAGAATTATAAAAACAAGATTACGCATTGCAAAATTCAACATGTTTGCAAAATTCGACTGCTTAATATGACGTCACTTTAGCATATTATACACATGTTTGTTTGCTTGTGTTTCCATATTTTAGCTGTACTTATATGCTGATGTGACGTAGAAACATAACATATATAAAAGCTGAATTCGTTATCTTGGTTTCTTTGTATAATGATAAAGATTTTTTAATTTCTCAGTCCTTTCTCTCAACATATAAAATCTTCCATTATGGCATTATTTCGGCTAATTTTGTTAAAGATTGCTTGTGTTGCAATCGAGAGTTTCTTCTATTGTCAGGTCATAATCTGACTCATCCTGGCAAAGCTTAGCACCGAACATTCTGCAAAAAATGTATTTCCGAACTTGTAGTTACTGTTTTTGTACTGTATTTTAAGAATGTATTGCTCGAAGGAAATACCTATATTGTAGGAAAAATATTTTCCGAACATATACCTTTTTTATATGAGACGAAACAAATAATTAAAAACACAAAAAAATATGTTATAATACTACAAAAAACTAAAAAAATTCGTTACATCGGCTAATCAAATGAAATTAACCGGCTAATACGTTAATCGAAAATTGCCAATTTTAAAATAACCGATCAGTTAATCGGGTAGTAATTAATCGGTTAACCGATTAACGGTTACTTCATTAAAAAAAAAATTAATTTTGTTTTAACTTAATAAGTGTACTTTTTATTCTTAAGCGTGACTGATGGAAATTTTTATACCCACACCACAATACTGGAGAGGATATTATGCATCTGTGCTGATGTGTGTAACGCCTAAAAATATTGGTCCTAGACCCAGCGTAAAGTACTGTAGTTTTGACTTAACTGCCTTTTGTTTAAGTGCACTTTTGACTTAATTGCACGAAAGGAATAATTTTTGTCATTATTATTAAAATCCCATACAAATATCTTTTTTAGGTGCACTTTCTATAAGTGCACATTTGAGATAAATGCCCAAAAGTTTTGGCATTTTAAAATTATTTTCATACAAAAAATCAAAGTTAGCTGCACTTTGACTTAACTGCCCAAAATACATATTTTCTGTAATTATTCCCCAAAATCCTTGTGTACGTGACTTTTGTATACCTGTATAGGTATTTATTATATTTTTGGGCAGCTTTTAAATATTTTCATATAAAACATCAAAGTTAGCTGCACACATGAAAAAAATATGGTGGATAAAATGTCAATTTATTAATAAAAACGTTTTTTATTCTTCTTTTAAACACTTTACTTTAGCACTTTTATGCAGGAAACCACAAAGTAAGCCTCGTAACAGAAATATACAAGCAAAAATTCTGATAGTGTATAGAAAATATTCCTGGAAAATATTGAAGACTATGAAAGTATGGAAGCTTTATAAATTGTAACATGACTTATGGCGATTTCTATTCTGAGAAAAAAATGCTACAGTATATGCATGTAACACTTTTTCATGTTACCTATAATCACTCGAAGTGTTACATGTTGTACAACTTCAATCGAACAGAATTAGCTGCCTTTATTTACAACTATTAAGGCCATGTCAGATAAAACTTTATCGCTTTGCGTGACACTTCTAACTTTGACAGAAAAGCGTCACGCAAAAGGTGTATGTCACAATAAAAACTTTGACAACACTCACACATTGTGTGTTAAAAAGAAAATAAATAAAAAAAATTATACTAGCAGATTGTCAAAGCGCGCAAAAAGATGAGAGTTGCCCAACTTTTCGCTTCGCTTTGCGTTAAAAGTTCTTTATGTGACATGTTTCGTATAAGTATGAATATTTCATCTTAGATGTCAAAGCGAATCTCTAACGCAACGCGAAGCAAAAGTTTTATCTGGCATGGCCTTTACACTTTTATTATTAATGTAGTTCATTAGCGATTTTTAAAACTATTCGACTATTTGCTGCACACTTACTTTACGGTTTGGAAATAGACATTGACATCACTTATTGCTTGAACAAATTTAAAACGATAATAAATACATAGAATTTTCCACCAAAATAAAAAAAAAACGATTTAATTCAAAATGGAGTATGCCGTCAAAGAATATTTAGATGTAGAATTCTTTTGACAAAACTTTTAAAATATTATGACAAACCAAATAAAATATTGGTTGTTCAAACAAAGTCGTAAGTACCAAAGTTGTAAAACAGGGCAGTATGAACCCTTAAGTAAAAGTAAGGGTAAAACATGTAACATGTTTTGCATGTTTTTCATCAACATTTTCACAAAAGAACTTGAAAATTTTTCCCACAGTTGTATTTTTTGTACAAACGAACACAAAATGTAGAACATGTAACATTAATGCAACATTTTTCTCAGAAAAGAAATCGCCATTAGTATACACATTCGATTAATATGAAAATTTAAAATTAAATTTTTCTTACGAAAATAACAGCGTACGAAATCAACTAGTAATATTTAAAATGGACATTAATAAGGTTTTTGGCGGAGAAAGACGATATCGGAAGCACGTTTGAAACAGACCTGCAGTGGAAAACAGGCTCTCAGATGCGACAGAACTAATTTGAAAACTTAACAATTTCTGCGCCAGTTTCTTTTAAGTTTTGGTATAACATTGCGTCCGTAAACAAACGGATCTCTAGAAATATTAGGAGATCTAAGGTATCTCTGGACTTCTTCTTTGACAGGATTACAGCATGGGATGGAAAAAGGCTCAGCATCCTCGGATTCTCTTATAATTTTTTAACAACCGTTCCAAAGGCCAGTTCTGTTAGACTTGTCGGAACTTGAACCACCTGTAGGGGTGACCATATTCTCAACACTTTCGGATTGCAGAGATATGTTAAGTAGCTTAATAACAAGTTTTTTCGATATAATTAAAGTCGGTCTTTGAAATATTCAAGTATTGTATCGATGGTCGATAATTGTAGATAAACAATAGGTTTCATTATTTTGTTAAGCCTCAAGTCTTTTATTTCTAGCTAATGCTAAGTCACCAATTTTTTTTTTTACTTATTTCAAACTACGGTAAATTAGTACTTAGGTTTTGATTTACCGTTGACTCAAATAGAAATATATAAAATTTTGGGCATAACTAGGCAAACGTTGCAGGCTTGTTTTTATACTTTATAAAAAAAATATATAGCCCCGGGCAAATGCGTTAAATTATGCTTTCTTGTTGTTCAATAAAGCATACCAAACAGCAACGTTGTCATCTTTTTACTACCAAAATGCGCTATTCCTCTTCTTAAAAGGCGCTTAAAAGTGCTAAATCACAGCGTTGACTTCGATATTCGAAAAAATGGACTGAAAATTAACCGCCTCAAGCAAAACTAAAATAACCGGTTAAAACTGGTTGAATAATAACCATTCGATCTCCCTAATCCTTACATTAGCATACGTATGTATGTAAAAATAGTAAGTTTTTTCCATTGGAAATTTTTGATCAGTTCTTTAAACACAAACATTTTCAAATCTTATTAAAAAAAATTGTTTTTCATCACTAAAGAATAATAATAGCATGACTTGAAGGCTATTTACTGTTTCTTGTAATAAAAAAAAAATAGGACAACCCCTTCCTAAAGGTAGAAGTACATAACACGCTTTAGTTCGTCGACGTGTGTTTAAAACTTTAGCGCATGAAGAATTGCATGTTACACAACGCGCGTTACAAAAGCCGTTCCTGTCAGCTGTTTTTTGTTTGTTTACTTTTTTGTACATTAAAAATAAATTTATAAATAAATTTATTAAATTTATTCTTTTTATATAAATATTGTTTTTTAAGCTCTTCAATAAGTTTTTCATTCATGATTCACAATTTTGTTAAATTATTCTTTCTATTGTCAGCTGATTACTTGTCAACGTGTCAAAATATTTTCCGATGTAAAATAGATTTGAAATGTATTTTAAGAAAAATTTTTATGAAATTTTTGCCTTAAAACACATTTCAAACTTGTTTTATTTTTTATTAATACGGCAGCAACTGCATGTAGCAAAATACACTAGTTTAACTTATTTTGACAGAAGTCTATAGAGCGCGCGCGCTCTAGCGCGTTATGTTATGTACTTCTTCCTTAAGAAATGATAAAATCGTTGAAAAACATTTCTTTAAAACGTCAATTCTGAGAGAAAAATATTTTAGGAAAAAATATAACCACAGAATTTTAAATTTCGACTGTTGTATTTAGGGAAAGATAAGACATCATGACAAAAGTTCAAATTTGTTGCATAGTGTTATCTTTATAATATAATGGTTTGTATCAGTGTTGCCACCAACGAAATGGTAAATTACACATGGATTATGCCAAAATTACACATGAAAATACAAATTACACACGCAATCTTTTATTTGCAATCTCACAAGTTTTGTTTTGAATTTTATAATATGTATAAACTTTTCATTTAGTTAAAAAAAAACGATTGCGTTTTTTTTCAAAAAATTAACTAGTCATTGTTTTTTAATTTTATAAAAATAACGGTTCAAAACAAAAAATTCATACTATTTTTTAAAGTAATTTATTACTAAAAAATTAACAAAGTAAAATACATCACATTTACATTGTAATAGATTTTTTTTTTATTTTTCCAATTATTTAAAGCTTCTCCTTTTTGTTTATAATGATTAGAATAGGAAAGTTTGGGTCACCATTTCTATGTATTCCTTTTTAAATCTGTCGTACAATTGTTTAAATTGCTCAATATTCTTTCCGCAGCAGCATTTGAAAAGACTAAAACAAAAGTAACTATTTTAAATAATCTGTCTCCCAAGGAATTTTTTATTTTAAAAACCTTTTTCCAATAACATTCTGGCTCCAAATTACTATGAAGCTAAAGTTTTTCAAAATGTAAGAGTGCACGTTGTCGCGAAAATATGAATTCTTGAAAATACTTAAGTATGCCGAGCATTACTTCTAATAAAACAAGATATAATATTACGAAGTAAATTTTCGAAATATGTTGGAAGGTTCAGACAGGCCTTTGACGCTAACAAATGTATAAGGTGGCACGAGCATTTTATGAAAGCAATATCTAGATGTTTGTCCTTTAACATCTGAATTATACTGTCCAAACATAACATTAGTGTATCTGGTGCATCCAACTAGATTTTCAAAAGGAATCCATTTCTCTATAGTTGTGCTTTTGAGAAGCTCAAATATTTCTTTTGCAGTCAATAAAAAAAAGAGAATGAACCCGGGATGTTTTGTCGTTATGGGTAATAAATTGTGACAAAATCTATCTAAATGCCAAATGGTTAGTTGTTAATGATCCAACCATTTTTAGTTTAGCTCTTTTAACGCTTCCATTCTATTAATTAAATTTTTAAATTTTGCCAAGAATATTAATATTAATTAATTAATATTAATCCTTTTTCACATCTTGTGACAAAATAATAGCAAAAATCAGTGCTACAGAACGTTAAAATTTAAAATTACACATGAATTACACATGGAGCCAATTACACAAGGGCTACACATGAAAACAAAAATTACACATGATATGTGTAATTACACCTAAGGTGGCAACACTGGTTTGTATGCTTTCAAAAAAATTAGCTGGCAGCTCCTTGCTCTATTCACACTCAGTTGCTCAAAATAGTAGTATGCTAATAATAAGGGCTTGACGAATGATAACAAAAGAAAAAAGGAGGTAAGGAACAAACATTCAATCCAACAAAGACAAAAGACGTAATTTTTTGCCAACTAGGATGAATATTTTTTAAGTCTGTCGGTCAAAAATGTTAAAAAAGCTATTAAAATTTTAAATTAAGTTTGAAACAAAGATTTTATTGTGTAGAATGAAAAAGTGGAGTGTGTGGTTTTTTTTTATTGTTGGGTATCTATTTTCATTAATGTCCTACTGAGATAGTCTTTTATCTAAAATTGATGTTGCCTTTTTCACTTTATAAGTGTATTTGTGTGGTTGTTCATGTACTTTGCGGTAACAAGTCATTGAATTTCTTAAAAATAGTTTGTGGGTTGTTTGGTTTTTGTTGTGACTGACTGCTGCTTTCGGGTGGCTGTTTAAAATTGTGTATTTCTTGTTTTTATTATATTCTCGTCTCTTGACTTTGTTTGCTAGACAAAAGAAAAAGCATATTGAAAAATATCATAGGAAGTAAAAACACTTGCAGAGCTCATAAATTAAAAATGAAAACTATTGCATATAATAGGTAAATGTTTATTTAGTGAAGTTCTTTTCAAATGAGGGAAAAAATAATTTTCTATAAAAAAAGAGTTGAATGAAAACATGCTTGAAAAACGGCGAAAAATAAACAAGTCATAAAAAACTGTGCGGATAAAATAAACAAAAGAATGCTGTAAATGGGATAAAAATAAAAAAAGTATTCATTGAATGCAACAAAACGAAAAAAACAATGCAACAAAAAAAACCAAGAATAGTTCGGGTGTTTTTTCCTTCAAACGTCAAGAAAAAGCCAGAAAACATCAGTGTTTTTAGAAACGGGAGCAAGTAGAAGTTGAATATTTTTTCAATTTAATGTTACTAAACTAAAATTAAATTTAAGCTATATAATTTTCCTCTTCTGATGCCAAAAAGCAAGTTGTGCAATAAAAATATTAGGAAAACTAGGTATAAATTGGTTGGAAGTTTTATTTTCTGAGAAATTTTCAGTTGAAAGTTCAGAAAATTATAAAATAAAATTGCCTGCCAGAAAAGGATAAATGTATTAAAGTGTTAAACTAAAAAAAAATTAAGCTAATGCAATGTCTAGGATAATGAATTAAAAAGTACCTAGATTGTGTAATTTCGGAAAAAATAATTAAAACGAGTGTTTGTGAAGAAAATGTAAAAAGACAACAATAAAAACATCCACATAAATAAATTAATAATAAAAATAATTTGTTTGTCTAAATGAATCCATTATTCTTAAAAAAAAAATAATTCAAAATTAAATAATATTAATTTAAACTTTGGAACATAAGCTGCATCTACTGTTTTTTAAAATGCATTTGATTGCAATTGCATATTTTTTTACACATATTGACCAAAATATACAACTGTGAAGTTTAAATTTTAGCTTACTGAACACAGCAAGCAGGGTTGTTGTCGCCAAATGAAATTTTCTTGCGATTTTTTTTAAGAAAAATTAACCAAATGTAGTTTTAAATGAAAAAATTAGACAAAGTTATTTTCAGCATTTCTAAAAACTAATGCTGCCCAACACTTTGCGACTTGTACAATTTGAATTAATACCAAAACTTAATTTGCAATGCAACCAAGCAAAGTCATGTATTTCTAAGTCGCAATTTACACTATGGACATTTCTTGCCGGACAGAAAAAGTTTGTTGGTAAGAGGGCCACGCTGTTTGCTTGACACACTTTACTTCTTGCCTCTCTCGCCAACAAACTTTTTCTGTCCGGCAAGAAATGTCCATAGTGTAAATTGCGACTAGGGAATGGTAAATGGATTCCAAAATCGATTTTCGATTTTTCGATCGACTTTTTTTATTACGGTTTTTGAAATCGATTAATCGAACGTCAAAATCGATTTTAAAATCGATTTCAAAATCGTTTAAGACTAGTTTGCAATCTTATACATTATATCACAAAGGGGGATACACCAGCATTTTTTTGGCAAACTACTAGAGAAATTGAACTGAGATTTTTACAGTGGGTAGATATTTTTACAATTTTCCTGTAAAAAGTGAAAATGTGTAAATTTTGAGATGTCCTTTAGAAGAACAAGTGCATGTACATTGCACATATATATTCAAATTGTATTCTTGTGTAGTCAATCAGGCCTGTCACATAAATTGATTCCGATCGAAAGTGGAAGTGATTTTGTATCTTGCTTCACATAAAACGAAATCACTTTTGATGGGAATTGATATATGTGACAAACCTGAATGTATGTTTAGTATTTCAAAGGATTATGACAATAGTTCCTGCTCGGTGGCGACTGTTTTTTTGCTAACTTACTATTAAGTTAGTTTTAGAAAACAAACGTTTGCATATCATTGATGTCAGAAAGATGCAGAGATACTTTCCTGTAATTTCGTATTTCATAGGATAAATTACACACTTTTTGTTTTTTCACTCTGTTTATAACAAGATTTAAATATCGCTCACACACTGGTCTGTTTGCATATTAGCATATTTCCACAGGAAGGCCATGGCTGACTTTCAGTGTTTGGTTCGATACGATATGTTAAGTACTGTTTTGTTCACTGTCCATTGATGACTTTAATTTCTGAAGAACAAGAGACCTTATATTAAAGTTGGAAGGGTACTAATAGATAAATACGTAAAACTACAACTTTAAACTTGGAAAACTGCATAAGCATACCTACAGACGTATGTATGTACGCACAAAAAAAATAAGTTTTATTGTGCATGCCCATAATTTATCGATTTAATTAAGATTACAATTAAAAATTGCCAAAATTTTGATATAAATAAAAAAATCGATTTTAAAAGCCCAATAATCGATTTCAGTATAAAATCGCATACGTAAACTCAATTGCAAAAAATCGATTTTTTTTACCACAAAATCGATTTTCGATTGGAATCGAAATCGATTTACCATTCCCTAATTGCGACTAACATAGCGTCTTTACCTGACAATTTTTTGTCATACCAAACGTCAAACTTCATATTAAAAAAACGCTGACAAAAATTTTCGAGTTTTTTTATATAGACTTGGACGTTTGTTATGACAAAAAATTGTCAGTTGAAGACGCTATGTAACATGGGGTCTTTACCTGACAATTTTCTGTTATACCAAACGTCAAAGTCAATCTGGCATGTTCTACAAATCGAAATCAAGTTGAATTGAAGTCGAACGAAATTTTAATTTCAATTATTTACAAATGACTAGGTTTTCCTGCTTTTAAGAGTTGTTCTTGTAAATATAATTTGTATATACTTAAAGTATCATAATAACAATAAATAAATAATAATAATTTCGATTTACAGAACATACCCGAATATAAAAAAAAACTCAAATATTTTATTTCAGTGTTTTTTATATGGACAACAAGCAGGGTTGTTGTCGCCAAATGAAATTTTCTTGCAATTTTTTTTTAAGAAAAATTAACCAAACATGTGATTCTGCAAATTGTTGTTAACAACATAGATAAAAATTAACGTCAAGTGGCATCACTGTCAAAAAAAATGGCCAAATATCGAAAAACACAAAGAGGAATAAAAAAACAAATAAAATTATTAAAACTAAACATAATTTTTTTTTAGTTTTTTGTTTTTTTTTTTTTAAGAAGATAAGCAAAACATTTTACTATTTAATTAAATGCAAATTATTTAATGGCCATTTTCAAGTTATTTTATTTCTTTAAACTTAATTTTTTTATTTTTTCGACATTTAACAATAAATAAACAACACTAAAAAAGTTGTCGTTTACTTGGTGGCCACACGATCAAGTTTTGCCTTTCAATTCCATTCAATTTACTCAACTCTCTCATTTTTTTACTAACACACTCACACTTTTTAAATTGACCACGAGATGGCTTTCAATTTCACCTTTCCATTTGTTTGACAATTTACTTTCAATTTAACTGCTGAGTACATGTTTGTCTTTATAAATTGTTTTTTTTTATGGCATCTTGAAAGTAAATTGAGTGCCACCTACGTCACAGCTCTCAATTTTTGTAAATTTTGACAAGCAGTATATGTAAAAGACTATCAAGAACAACTTGATCGTGTGGCCGCAGGGTTACTTAACACAAACAGCTGACTTTACGATAACAAGTGTTGTTTAAAATGTTACAGAATAGCAAAATCGTTAATTTGCTTGTTAAATTTTTTAACAATGACAACTATTGTTTAAATTAATTACAGAATCGCACTAATGGTGTCTTCACCTGACAATTTTCTGTTATACCAAACGTCAAAGTCAATCTGGCATGTTCTACAAATCGAAATCAAGTTGAATTGAAGTCGAACGAAATTTTAATTTCAATTATTTACAAATGACTAGGTTTTCCTGCTTTTAAAGTATCATAATAACAATAAATAAATAATAAATAAATAATAATAATTTCGATTTACAGAACATACCCGAATATAAAAAAAACTCAAATATTTTTTTCAGTGTTTTTTATATGAAGTTTGACGTTTATTATGACATTTAAACATAAACAATGGGTGTGTGTGAAACGGTAGCAAAGTACTCATGGAAGTAAAATTTTGACACTATTGAGGTGAATAAAATTTCACTAGCCCTGGGGGCTAGTATAAATTTTGACATTAGTGTAGAAATTTTTGACAACCACAAAATTATTTTTTTTCATCAAATTTGTTTAAACAAAATAAAAAATAATATGAAAGCAGGACCAGCGGCAAACAAATTAAAAAGAATTATACAACATGTAAGTATTTACATATGTATAAGCTTTTTTGCCCACACTTTTTGTAAAAATTGTTAATATATCAAAACGAATTCATCAAATAGTTGGGACGATCTCATTTCCAACAGAATTGAAATGATTATTGGCAAAAACTTAATTAATTTATTCATTTTCACAAAACTCCTAGTAATTTTTTTTTTCTTTATGTCAAAATTTTACGTTGCCAAAATGTTACAATTTCACACAGTACAAATATGAAAATTTTCTACCACAAACAAATTTCATTTCACCATAGCACTTTGCTACCGTTTCACACACACCCAATGTCGCAAATGTATAATAACAGTTATCGGTGTGCTAACGTGTGATGGCGATTTTTTGTTTTTAATTATCTTTTCTGACGTTTTATATGAAACAAAGAAGAAACAAACGTAACTTCGATTCTGTTGCCACTTGTAATCGACCCATAAGTAACATTTTATAACTACGCTAACTCCGTTGTGCGTGTACACACTAGACTAATTATGCTGGCGTTGTAATGGCAGTTGCTGACACTCGAGGTGAAGGGAAAGATTTTTCGTTGGCTTGAAGTTTCAATCTGCTTCAACCCCGCACAAACAGCACCAACACCAATTAATCCCTATTTTAAAAATCAATATCCGTACCTAAAAAAGAGTGCGAGGCGGAACCTTTTTCCCGTGAAAATTAAAAAAATGAATAATGTTTGTCAAAAATACATCACTTTCTATAAAATTAATTAAAACTAATTTTTCTAGCTCTAAACAAAAAGTTTTACAGCCAATCCCACGATGTCACACGTTAACGTTCGCATAGAAAATAACATTTAAAACAAAAACAATTTCTAAAATTTGTTTTTGTTTTAAATGTTATTTTCTATGCGAACGTTAACGTGTGACATCGTGTGACATCGTGGGATCGGGTGAATTTTTTTTATACCACAACAAACTAAAGCTGGGATCACACGATTGCCGCAAATGCACCAATATAACACAATTTTGATTGTGCTTTATTGACGCACAATAATAAAATTGCACCAATCAAATATTCTGAAATCACTCGATTCCCTGTTGAAATGGGTACAATAATTGCCGAAGCGCAGTCACACGATTGTTCGTACTTGGCACTGCGAAAACAGCTGTTGTTGTAGATTTTTTATTTGTTTGGAAGTTCTAGTTGGTTTGTTTATTAAAAAAAAAGAAAATTGTATCATATGTAGATATAACTATTTAAACAAATTTTTGTTGAATAGTTTTGTTTGAAATTTTTTAAGAAAAATTATGAAATTCTAAAAACTTAAAGTTAAATCTTATTTTCAAATATATCAACAAATAGAAGATATTTCTATTTAAATTTTTATGGCCAATTTCACCAATTCTATTTTTTTATTTGACATGAAATACGAATCCAAAAAAGTAAATTTATTAAAAAAAGCAAATATAGGCGTTGTGTTGTTTGATTGCCGTACAAGAACACAATAAATATTGGTACATATTTATTATTTTTATTGACGCGCGGTTGCATATCAAGTAGTCACACGATTGCCGCACCAGGGTTGCATTTTATTGGTAAAAGAGCGCACAATATTGTCCTCGATTGGTACATAAGCCATTTATTTCATTGTGCAGTCATACGCATTGGTCATACGATTGGGTTATTAAAAAGTTTGAAAATTTGTGCTTTGCGGCAATCGTGTGATCCCAGCTTAATACCTACTAGGGATGCCAAACGGGATCGATTTTAACAAATCCCGGAATTTTCGGGATCCCGGGATTTTCCAGGATTTCGGGATTTTACGGGATCAATTTGTTTCTTTAATGTACAACTTTTTTTAAAAAAAACAACAACACTTTTTTTTATTTATGTTTGAATTTTAAAAAAAGAAAACTTAACAAAACAATTCATAGGTCCCCTTTTACAATATGGCAAGTGAAAGGCAGACAGGCGAAGTTTGTTGGTAAGGGGGCGACGCTGTATGCGTGACACACTTTACTTTTTTCCTCTCTCGCCTACGAACTTCGTCTGTCTGCCTTTCACTTGCCACATTGAAAAAGGGGACTATGCAACTTATTTTTATTAACTAAATTTTATTATATTTTAATTTTTAAAAAAGAAAAATTAACAGAACTATTCTTTTACAACTTTTTCTTATAAGCAAAAGTTTTTTGGGCGACGATAAAAATGTTACGCTTACTACGTTTAAAACAAGATATAATTAAAGATACATGTTAAATTTTTTTTTTTCATTACTGGAGCGAATTAAAAATATAAATTTTGAAAAAACCTAAAATTTTTTTTTCAAGTTTAAAGTCCTGTAGCTTAGTAAATCTTTATCCGACCGACACAGTATAGATATGTGCTGAAAGAGATAACTATGCAAAATGTTAAATCTTGTACAATTCAGTTAAACAGTTCTCGAGATTTCTCGAAATACCTAAAACAACTGCAAAAAAACACGATTTTCGCGTATATCTCGAAAACGCCTTTTGGGGAAAAAAAAATGATTCGTGTATATTCGTGTTCAGCAGCACCAATTTAGCTTATAAAATATCTCATTTTTGAGGTTTATTTTTTTGTGACATTGTGTAATTGGCAGATGAGTTCTGGTTAGCTTTGCGACAGAATAGAAAACAAATTAGACATTGAGAAAACCAAATTTTCTTAATCTGCAGTTTTTCGTTGGGAAAAAAGGTAATAGCGTAATGAGAAAACGGCCATAAAACAATGACAAATTAGAAAGTATAAAAATTCAATTAAATGAATATTTTTATACATATAAAATTTTTTGATACACAAAAGTTGTTAAATTGAAAAATTCCGGGATTCATAAAAATAAATCCCGGGATTCGGGATTTGTCAGTCCCGAAAAATCCCGGTATTTCGGAATTTCCCGTTTGGCATCCCTAATACCTACGCAATTTGGCCGTTACCAAGGCGAATTTATTACAGGTGGTCTTAAAAGCCCTGCTGATATTAGCTAAAATCACTGTTGGATGTCAAAATATTGTTTATTCTCTTTTATTATCTTTGTTTCTGTTTTGTTTTATTTCTGTTTTTGACATTGTACAATGATTTTACAAAAACAAATTGCTTGTGGTTTTTGTAAGAGTTGTAGTACCGAGATTACCTGGGATTTTGATTAACTTTAGCCTGATTAAATTATAAAAATTTGGGTTAAAAATCATAAACAGTTAATAAAATAACGCATTACTATCTGTCAACTTAATAACCTGTAATGCTCTTATACATACAAAATTGTGTACATGCATTTTATGCCAGATAATTTTATCATCTACCGTGTGTGATTGATACAACAGAAATTGTTCGTTTAAGTTCAATAAAATCTATTTCGTTAAAGATTGCAAAATGTATTATTTTAAATTGAAATTTTTTATATTTGGAAATAGACATACATACATATATATCACAGAGCTCTGTGATATATAGTCGTTTGAACGATTTCCCAAAAATAAGTTCGTATACAAAAAATTTAAAATATTAGAATTTATGGGTGTTTACTATATTAAAATTTAATAAAATATTTATTTACCAGCTTATTTTCCAAAACCTTTACCTGACTTTATTCTGAAAATTTCAAAAAAGAAATTTAAATGCAAAATAGTAAATGGAGGTTGAAAGAATTTACAAAATAACACCCATAATATGTTTTGGAAAATAACCTAAAAAAAATAAATTTATCATCGACAAAACTAGACTTTGTATTGTGACTGATATATATTTTCCCAATAAAAGTACGTTCCGCAATGCTACTTCATTGATATATTCGATAATAATAAAGAATGGTTCACAAAATATTCCAAATAGAAAAGTTTTAAACATGTAATAAAAAATATGAAATAAAATTAAAACACAAGAGAAAAAAACCCTTTACTTGCTTTTTATAAAGTATAAAAAAATAGATAAGAAATATGTTTCTTTTCAAAATAATCGCTAAATATTTAAAATAACGCCAAGCTGCCGAAAGTGTTCAAAAATCGCAAATCTGACAACCCTGCTAGCAAGTTCAAAACAGGTATTTAAGTGTTACCAGATTAATTTAGTATTCTCAAGCCTTTTATAAAAAAGGAAAGGAAAACAAATTTCGAAGGAAATTTTTTTTCACGATTGCGGTGACTATTTTTATTAATGAAAACATATTCAATTCAATTTATATACATATCGACTCCTTTGCTCGAAATTATCGTATGTTACAAAAACCAAATTTTACAGGACAGCCATTTTTCTACTTTTCTCTGCATTCGCTTGCAATATCAAAATGAAAATATAAAATCAATTTTGGAGCAACGAAGTGGCAATCGGCTACAACATTTTGACAGGTGGCGTCACTTTGAATGCATCAAAAACTCAATTTCAAAAAAAATTGGTATATACGATAATTTTGTAAAAGTAGTGAATTTTTAGCCTGAACTTTTTATATAACAAAAAAAAAAATGCTTAAACTTCGCAGCAGAAATGTATATATGAAAGCATTAGAGATCCATTACTCGAAAATTTTGCGTTTGTGCCACTTTTTTCACTGAATATTGTCTTATTTTTAAATTTTTTATCACCCAAGGTACATTTTTATACCCACACCACAATAGTGTAGAGGGAGTTATGCATTTGTGCTGATGTGTATAATATGGGTCCTGGACCCACTTTAAAGTATACTGATCGAATCAGAATCACTCCCTGTAACCTTGTACGCAAAGTACAGGTAGCAATTTTGGAGATAATTTGATAAAATGACATATAGGTTCTTATTGGCACAGGACCAAGCATATTAAAAATCGGCCGAATCGTAGTATCACGAGGGAAGATTGGGGCAATTTCTGCCTCTCACAAACTTTCTAACAGATTTTAATGTAATTTAAATACACCTTCCTTTACCACTAGCATTCTGATTACAGCTTTTTTTATAGAAATTTTTTATCGCACTATTCAAGTTACAAATTATATAATAAATTTAATTGATTTAAGAAATTCACAAATTTTTACACGCGTTTGACAAAAATATATTAAAATATTGGCATTATTTGGGAAATGTTAGTTGTACCATTCTAACATATATGTTAGAGTGGAACAACTAATGTAAAATTGTTGCAAGTAGGTTAGTAAGTCTAAATTTACACGTTTCATCTTTTGATGCTCAACTTCTTTTCAATTCCCTTTTGAAGATGCCAATATATTCACACGTAGCAATCGGTTTCAACTTTTTTCGTTTCAAAACAACAACAATTTTATTAACAGCGAATCAAAGAGAAAAAGAAACGAAAAAATTACATACAGCCATCCTTGTGCATAAGCCAACGAATAAAAACACAAAGCGTACTGACCGAGTACAGGCATCTCCGTACCAACCCCCTTTCTTCTTTCTTCCCTCACCATAAAACATAAGAGTTGAGCATCAAAAGATGAAACGTGTGAAAGCAGACTAATTTTTTTAGTTTTGGTCAAGGTATATTTATAGCTATAAATCATTGATGTCAAATTCATTCAATTTCTTGCACAATTGTGCTAGCTCAAAAATCACACACATTCTTACTCTCTTTCATTCAGTCGTCGATTTGCCAGCGACGAAAGCACATGTATAGCGGATGTTTTGTCTTTTGTTTTTTTTACTACCCAAAAAACCATACGTGCAAGAAAAGAAAAATTATGTGTGAAAAATATTTTATAGATTTTTCAAAAATACATTGATTTATACTATATAATTTTAAAATTTATAGCATTTTCTGTCAGAAATGGCTGTAAGTTTAAGAAATTTGAAATTTTAATGTTTATAACTTGTCGGTATGTACATTTATTTAATGTTTATTCGATAATAATTTGCCAATATTTTAAATAAAAAAAAAAAATTTGACTGTCAGTCTTATACTTTTCCCTGTTGAGTGTGCGTTACGAAACGCAAATTTGTTTATATTCGCCATAATATTTTACATTGATTCACAAAATGTATCAAATAGAACAATTTTGAAACAGTTATTAATAATAAGAATAATTAATTTGAAATAAAATTTACAAACAAGAGAAAAACGTTTTTTAATATTTTAGATATATGATTTTCTCAATAAATAAAAGGCATTTTAAATTTGGTTATATTTTTTTACATTTGATAACTTTTTCAAAAGCACTGGCCACAACATAAATATATTGAATACGTGTTTGCTTAAAATTTCGTATGAATAAATTAATTATTTTTTTTATGCTGCAGTTTTTTCGACAAAGAAAAAATCCCTTAATTTCCAATAGCTTTTTGTCTATATATTTAACAAAAGAGTTATTACGCTCTAAAGAAAAAACCACTATATATTTAATATTTTTCCTCTTTATTTTGTATTTTTTTGAGCGAGTTGTATATATTATTTTTATCTATAAAAAAGCTTTTAACGAAATTTTCGTTTTCCAGTTCAGTTATATCTCGCTTAAGAAATGGCTAGTTGGGTAATTGTAACTTTTTTTTTACTCACAAATACAACTACATTTTATTTTTGACATCAATGCTATAAATATACCTTGGTTTTGGTTATGCATTGTAGGGTTATATTTTCGCAATACTAGGAAAGAAAAGATATGGTAGCACCACTGTTGCCAATTTAGAGATTTTCCCGCTAAATCTAGCGATTTTGAAATGTCAATCGCGGGAAAAATACGTTTTAGCGGTAAGCGGGAAATCTAGCGATTTTCAAACATTTCCCAGCGGTTCATTTTCGCTACAGAAACCTTTCTCAAATTTTAAATTTACAGATTTTATACTTTTTCTTATTAATTTTTTTTGTTTTTCTGTCCAAAAACTACTTATTTATGTTCACGGTTCTACTTACTTTTGTAGTTTCAGTGAACCGAAGATTGTATGTGACATTTTTTTCGGTTTTTAGTTAGTATTTTGTTGTGTGACAATTCACAACTTTAAGCTTGCTAAAAATTTTGAAACAAAAGGTAAGGTATTGATCTAAATTGTCTCGATAGATCCATGCAATATAATTCACTTACTTTCATCTAATTAATTTTATTTTATTGCTTAAAACGGCACAACAATCGGTCCATAATTAACGATAGACCTAATAAAAAGCCCACTCTCTAAAAACACTTTAGTACGCCTAAAACGGTAACAAAGAATGATATTGTAATAAATTTTAGTCTGTCACAGTTTTATATCACAAAAAATTACACTGTCAACTTTCGAGCCGATCGGTCGATAACTTACCATTAGCCCCACGTAAAGCCTTCTCTCGGAAAAAACTTTAGTACGTGTAAAATCGTAAAGCTCTCAATCTGTATTCTATTATAATAAAATTATAATACTATAACTTACTTTTTCAAATTTTGTAAAGATCGGCCCATAATTTACCATAGGTCCCATATAAAGACCACTCCGGAAATGATCTAACTGTAGGTGTAGGGTATCAAATATTCGGCACAGCCGAATACATTACTATAACTTTTTTTTGGGATTAAAAAAGCTGGAGAAGCTGGAAACCCGAGTATGCAACGTAATTTGCGAGTCGTATACTTTTGAAAAAGCATCCTATATCCAGTTTTATATAAAACTTTTTAAAATGTTAAGGTTTTAGCAATATTTTTAAAAAAATTCCCGCTTAATTAAATATTTAGCGGTTTCTAGCGGTTTTTAAGTCCGATTTGGCGGGAAGTGTTCAAAAATAGTTGGCAACAGTGGGTAGCACTATTAGAAAGAAACGGATATATTAAATTTGTAGTAATATGTATGTACATACATATATTTATTACAAGAAAGCTGCCTAATTTTTTTTATATTAAAAATTTACAATTGCACTTAAAAAAAGTCAATATATAAAAAATATTTTAAAATGTTAAAATTTCAGTAAAAAATATGTCTTAAACAATTTTTAAGAAACCAAATAAAGGAAAATACAAAATAGTTAAATATTTATGTATGCTTGCGTGTGTGTTTGTGCGTTTAATTGAAAAAAGAGAAACATCAAAATTAACATGGCAGCCGGCATTAAAGTAGCAACAACATCAACCGTAAATGTGCATGCGGCAGCTGATGTCGACGAAGATGATCAAAGCAATAAAACAACAATTGCAAACGAATGCGCGCTGTTTGTCAGAAATGAAGCAGAGAATTCCTCATTTTGTAGTTTACCTTCACTGAAAGAACGACAATCAACTTCTTCATCCAATGAATCACAACATAATAATAAAGTTCCTTTAGACAATTCTGAACAAAATGTTCGACATATGCCAGAAAATGACGAAAAAAATCTACAAACACCAGTATCAAACAGGGACTTAAGTGATATTTCAAAATCAGATTTCAAACAGGAAGAAGATGTTGACCACACCCCAGCGGCACAATTAAGTCCCGGTTTAAGTTTATTGCATCAAACTGCTGCGGCCTCTTCTCCGCCACCACACAGCTATAGGCATTCGAGAGCCTATCGCCATTTTAAAAACCCCCCCCAGCCCCACATGTGTATACGTACAACGACAGAAGCTGGTGAGGAATTGTTTATAAATGTTTTAAGTTGGACACGTATTGTGATACCTCAGGAACCAAGTGATCCAATACCGCTGTACGGTGGTATGAGAGTAAGTTTTACTTATTTTATTACGTAACTTAATTCTTTTTTTTTTTTTTAATTAAGGTTATAATATTTTGTATCTGTTAAAATGTTGTTTCTAATTGTCTCTTAAAATTATTTATTTAGGTGCCTCCTGGCAGTCCACGAAGCCCTCCTATAGTTTTTGCTGTTATGGCAAATCCAGAAGTATTAAAAGATTCTGGCCGTCATAGTAAAGATCCAGAAGAGCGTCGTGCAATGGTTGAATTAATGTGCGATTTTGTGGAGGCAATGAATCCAGGTGTTAAACTTGTTAGGTAAGTTGAATAATTTTGTTTTTTTATGTCTGTTTGATTTAAAATAGTCTAAAATTTAAATTATTGATTTCTTGTGTGCTACTTAAATACCTTTTTGAATATCAATCAATACTTTTGCATCTTTCCAAATTTTATATGTAAAGCTTTAGGAAAATTACCCCGCAGGAAATGTCACTAGTGAATCAGTACTGATTCACTACTTGATTTAACTTGATTTAAATATATATGTTGGTGGAACACACGTGAACTTCTTCTTTCGGTTGAAATGTCTAGGCATTTATTTAGATAAATGTTTAAATTTTGGGACTCATATTGATAACATTAGCTGGAAGGTTTCAAGTTTATTGCGTCAACTTTACTCTACGAATATTTGTTTGCCACAACGTATTAAATTGCGTTTGGCTCATGCAGTTTTAATGCCACAGATCTTATATGGTCTTGAAGTTTTTTCTGGTTCAATGAATTATGTAACCTCTAAGTTAGGTAGCATCGCTAACACGATTGTACGGTACGTTTATGGTGTTCGTAGAAATGATCACATATCTGATCTTGATTGATCCTTTCCTGGACCAGCCACGTGTTCTTCTGGAGAACAAATGGAAATTTGTTTCGTCAATCCAAATTATTTGCTTTCCACTTTTGTATACAATAAATATTTAAATATTACATTAAAAAAATGTCAATATTAATATGTTTTATCTCAATTTCAATTTATAATTACTAAATATGTCAATATTAATATGTTTTATCTCAATTTCAATTTATAATTACTAAATATTAACTTGTATTTTCACAATTCCAATTTATATTTTCTCAATATCAATATCAATTTCGATTTCTTATTATCAATTTGTATATGGGTCATTCTACATTTAGAGGTTATCTGATATTATTAATGGCGTCGTGACTTTTACCGGTATTATAAGTGACCAGGGGAGATACTCTACACAGGGTAAAGACATCATGTCCAGGAAAAGATACCTTAATTTAAGGGGAAAGATAAATTGAAAACAAACCTTATTTTCGTAAGAACCAACTTTAATTATTCAATATTTACAGCCCAATTATGAATACAAATTCCCCGGGAGTTTTTCCCATTTTTATATTTGAATTTACATAGGAAAATAGGAGAAGGGAGAAAACTCCCGGGGAATTTTTATTCATAATTGGGCTGTTATTAGTGATTGGTTGGTTAAAAATACTTAGTATCTGATTACATAAACGTAGTCGAAAAAAAGTAAATTATTTAATTGCACATACTAAGGGTAATCACGATGGTAATTGTGCAAATTTGCAATTTGTAAATTTGCAGTGCATATTATGATTGATCGTGAGCATACCACTTCCAGAGGTCCAAGCCGATTAATAATTATCGGCGGCGGCGGCTTGAAGAAAAACAGTCGGCGGCGGCTTTAAGCCGGCTGGAGCCGATGTTAAATAACATAAATTTTCTCAATTTAAAAATAAGAGTATATTTATTTTCATATAAACATGTAAAAAACATGTACAAAACATGTAAATGTAAAAAACAAATTAATAAATTCAGTCTATGAATAAAAAATAATTAATTATGTTTTCTCTTAACATAACAGTTCTTCCACAGTTTTGTAGTTATCGTGCACAAAAAGTTGCTTTTTTATTGTAGTTGGATTAAGTCGACTTCTTTTTTCGTTAATACATGTTCCAGCAATAGAGAAAGCCTGTTCTGATGAGGCAGAGGTGGCTGGTATACCAAAGCAAACTTCAGCTAATTTTGCTATATTTGGAAAAATCTAAAAAGAATTTGTAAAAAGGGTTAAAATATACGTATTTGGAAGTAAATAACTAAAGCAGTCTAAATTTAAATACATACATACCTCTTTGTGTTGTTGCCACCATTCAAGACTCTCAGTTTCATCTACATTGATTGCAAAATATTTATTGATCTCCATTTCTAAAGAATTTTCTTTATTTGTAGATGTTTTTGTAACAAAATTCAACATTTCCTGGCGTGTGTCAGAAATTTTCTGCAAAAAAATTTTTATTGGTCGAACTTAAAAGTTAACATTAGAAACACCATAACACACATACCTGTTTTTTGTTGTGGTTATCTTCATAGGCTATCCTACTGGTTGATGGCATTTCTTGAAAGTCACATTGACTTTCTGATTGAGAGTTTATTTCTTTAATTTGTTCAAGAAGAAGGTCTTCTTTTGTTTTGTGGTGTATAAAGTCCATTTTCAGTTCAAATGAACATTCAGCCTTGCAGTTTATTGGAATTTTTTTACAATAATTTTCTAAAGTAACCCAGTTTTTTTGGCATGGATCCAATAAAGCTGCTAAAAGGTGAATTTTTAAAATCTTAAACCTCTTTCCAAAATTGTCTATGGCAAAACGGCACAATTTTATTGTCAAATCAAAGCATGATTCGTTTTCTGTCTTCTCCAAACAACATATAATGTTTTCGTAAAAATAAATGCATGATGATAAAGTGGCGTATTTTTGCCCCTGCAAATACCATGTTGCTTTTTCGAAGATTTTTAAAAATACTAAAACCTCTTTTATTATTTGTTTCTCCATTTCAGGTATTATTAAATTTTCACGTTTGACTTTTAACAATGCGATGTTTATTGCATCTATATTTTGTTCAAAGCTTGTAAACATTGACAACAACGAATTCCATCTTGTTGGGACTGAGTTCTTTAGAGAAATGGAATGCTTTGCATTAATGAGCTTGTCACTTGACTCACAAAAGTCGTCGTCACCACAAGGAAAATTTTCTACTTTATCTTGTTCTTCAAGAATTTTTTGTGATTCCTCCAAAAACTGCATGATTTTATTCTGCTCTTCTATATTTTGAAGTCTTGTGATTTCCTCAGAGCTGTACATCAAACTGCGATAAACATCTTTCAATTTGCTAATAATGGTGTTTATATGATTAAAAGATTTGTTGTTAAGCACATCGTGCGAAAGAAACCGGTGCAGAGCATGGGCGATGCATCCATAGCGTGAAATATTTTCTGTTTTTAGCGCAGCAACAATATTTGAACCACCATCGGTTACAGCACATATGTTTTTATTGCTTAGATTAAATTCCATTAAACTTACTTTGATTTTTTCTGCAACAGCCGTTGCAGTGTGTGGTCGAGGAAATATCTCGGTTTTTAAAGTAACTACTTCCAACTTGAATTGTTGGCAATAATGCACTTTTATGTTGATATACGAAAGACGTTTGTGTTTGTCTGTCCACATGTCTAATACTAAACAAATATGGTTTGTAGAGTTTTTTAATTTATCTTTAACACGATTTAAGTATAAATTATACACATCATTCAACGCGGTAGAAGAAACTGTGTAGGCCCTAGGAAAGTGTGGTTTTGGGTTTAAAGATTTTACGTACTTTTGAAATCCGCTCCGTTCAATAATGTAAAATGGTTGCAAATCAATGCAGCACATTTCAGCCAATCTACGAGCGTTTTGAAATTTATCGTTCTTTGACATTGTTGAATCTAATGCGTTCTGTGTCATTAGTGTAGTTTTTTTATAATTCGTTGATTTTACGTCAATGTCATGTATTGAACGTAAATGGTTGAGGTAATTACTTGTTGAAGTGTTTTTTCCAAACCTTGTTAAAAGGAAAAGTTTAAAAAAAAAATAAAATTTTTAGGCGAAAAAACTACTTACCCTTTTAATATCATATTTTCTTGTTCAAAACATATTTTGCAGAATTTATATTTTTCAAGTATATGCCTTTGGCCAATGCACAAATCTCCAAAAAATCCCAGCACTTAGAGACACCACTTGTGCTTACAACTACTTTTGCCATTTTTTTCACGTTAGCTTTTCTTTGCAAAAGTTTATTATAATATTCTATCGATCCAGAATAACTCAAATGCTTATTGTAATTATAAAGCTCTTCATTGTCGGACTCTGATGAACTTTCTATAATTTCACTTGCACTTTGTTGAGAAAAAAAGCTTTTTATATTTGTTTGTGTCATTTTGTTCATCACTTTAAATATAAAATTATACATGTAGAAACGTTGCAAAAATAACGGCATATATTTGCAACGCCCAGGGTTGTAAATTTTCAATGCTACCATATCTAATTTTTTATTCTAACAAAAAAAGTTTGGCTTAGCTACTAAAGTCGGCGTAAAATTTAAGCCGAAACTAGCCGGAACTTTCGGCGGCGGCTAATGCTAAGAAAAACCTACCGGCGGCGGCGCTGAGCCGGCTTGGAGCCGATCGACTTGGACCTCTGACCACTTCTATTTTTTGTGCAAATGTGTTATTTTAGAGAAAATTTTATTCTGGCAACACAAAAAACTTCTGGCCACAATCTGGCAGCACTGTAAAAAATCTGCATTTGTTTACAATTATACACAAGCAAATTAAAATAAATTTTTCTTTTTAAATTATTTCAATTTAATTCTCTATTTTATGTTAAAACCAACGAAAATATTCAATTTATGAGTTTCCTTAAAAACAATATGGCGCTTAATATGTCAAATGTTATAGCTTACATTTGTTTGCAACTGAGCAAATATGTACTACTTATTTTGCTCATGGTTTTTTAGTGCAAACGAAGTAAAATAGAGCAAATTACAAATACGTACATTTTGTTGTTATGTTGTGCAAATGTGTGCATTTTTGCACGCATTTGCATCGTTTGCACACTTTGCAATACCCATCGTGATTTCCCTTACTATTTTGCAATAATGCAAATGAGGAACTCGAAAATGTTCAAATTTTCAACTACCTTGGCAGTACTGTTGGTAATAGGAGTGGAGCTGAAGAAGATGTCACGAACCGGATAAACAAAGCCAAGTCTACGTTTGGCATGTTAAATAACATTTGGCGATCTAGTCAAATTTCAAAAAATACAAAACTAAGAATTTTTAACTCAAATGTAAAATCGGTTCTGTACTACGCATGCGAGACCTGGAAAAGTACGAGAAGCATTGATAAACGTTTACAGACATTCACAAACAAATGTCTCAGGAATATCCTGGGTATATGGTGGCCAAATCGTATAAGTAACTCAGACTTGTGGTTACACACAAAACAAAAACCAGTTCCAAATGAAATAAAACGAAGAAAGTGGCGGTGGATTGGCCATATACTTCGAAGGCCTGCAGAAAACATAGCTCGACAAGCACTAACTTGGAACCCTCAAGGAAGTCGACGCCCTGGTGCACCATCAAAAACCTGGAGAAGAACTATTGATGAAGAGTTGAGTACTGCAAATTACAGTTGGAATGACATATGCCGTGAAGCTAATTATAGAGATAGATACAGAGAAGTTGTTGAGGCCCTATGCTCCAACGGGAGAGAAGGATGACAGAAGAAGACTATTTTGCAATATAGATGACAAAAACATATAGAGCATCAATGCTCCAATAAAAACTTTAAATTTAAATAAGAACTTCTACTTATAATAACAAACATTAAAAAATATATCGATTGAGATCACTCCTGTTCAAATATGTTACCACTTTCGTCAAAAGCTTAAAAAATCCTTTGTCCTTTAATTTTTGAATTGGGGGCTGTTATGTGTTCGTTTACAAGCTGGCATGCCTTCTCGGAAACTGCTTGAGAACAAGACTGAGAAGATACTTTAAGCTGCTTTGACTTTATATAATTTATTAGTGGTTCGTCGTCAGATTCACATTAGCAACATTAAGGCGCGGGTTGGTTTTCATGGGAGCAAAATCCAAAGTGCCGACCACAAAATGATCGGATACTTTAAGATCACAGAAACAGCTCAAGCTTTTCATTGTCAACTTCCAGTAATTTGATGGCCTGAGAAACTTAACATTTTTTTAATTTAGTTCCTCTTCTTTCTTTAAAATATCTTCTTCATCAATGGTGAACCCTTTTACATAAAGGACAGTTTTTATGGACGGCGTTCGTTAAATATTCCAGCGCTGAAATGTCATTCCCAGCTCCAACAAGTCTATCTGCAGTCTTTTTGCACGTTGCGCTTACTCCATCAGGCGCGTCCATGCCGTGACCGGCTTCATGGTAATTCCACGTGAATTTTACTAAATTTAGGTAAAATTCTTACAATTTTGTTGTCAGTGCATAAAACCCAAAAAACGATTATTGGATTTTAGTAAATAGTTGGTTAGCACGATTTTTTATAACTCTTGAATGTCAGAACGTTAATATGGCGACGAAAGAAAGAACTGGACTACCTTCTATAATTGTATAATGCTACAATGTATGTTAGTAGTAAGTATAACACTTACTTTTATTTAATATGGCATACATCCAATTTTAAAGCGTTAAAACACGTATAACGTATATAGTGGATATGTGTTGGTTTAACGTAAAATAATATACGTGAAATACTCAGAAAGAAGTAATATCTTAATTCCTTATCTACCCTGGACGCAAAATCTCTATCCTGGCTTCTGATGAAGCAGGGAAAATACGGCAGGGGATGTTTTCATTAAAAAACTAGCACAATCAGAAAAATGTGTATTGTAACGAAAAAGCAAACTAGCACAGTAAATTATACTGAAATTAAAGTAAATAAATATTACAAACAAACTAAAACCACAAATAACAAGCGAATAAAACTCACCAGTGGAGATATATCAATCACTGACTACGAGCGACCCGAGTGGTGCGTTCGTATTATCGGCCGAATAAAAGCACGCTAGTGACTCGCGCGATTTTATTGTTAAATTCACTTCTAAACAAATGCTCTGCTATTTAAATTAGCAGCGTCAACGCATTTTAGCGGCATTTTTAAACGGTCGAAAAATGTGTTGGGGACAAAAACTGTGTAATTTTTTTAATAGAACATAAAAGTAATTTGAAAGTTTATTTAAATGACTATCATTGCTATTTATACTACTTTATGTAATAAATAACGATTAGATGTTTAATGAATTAGTAATGTGTTAAATTTGAAAGATTTTGTTACAGAATAGTAAAGGGACAGGCCAGGGTAGATCCTTTTTTCTAGGTAAACATGAAGTTATGACTAAACTAAGGTTATTTAGGTATTGCAATTTATTCACCCATATCGTGAATAATTTTTCCCTCGTAATTATTCCCCTTTTCACATATCAAGGTAATTTAAATGAGAATTATAACGTGAAAAAATGTTCACGGGAAATAATTCCCCTTATCGTTAAAAGATTTTTCCCTCGTAATTTGTTCACATTCCTCTTAGATTTTCTCACTTTATTTTTGCTAGGGAACAGAACATGTATGTAAGTAGTTCCTCCTATTAATCGAATATTAAGGGCTAGATCCATTAATAAGGCACAAACCGATCTATTGGATAACAAAACGCAAAACGACAAGTCGATTGCCTGCGGATTTGTAAAGCTGAATTTTGGAAAATATTTTACTACTCAACTTAGTTGAGTTTATTGTTTTCATACGCACGACTATACAAAATAAAAAACATGGCGTCGACATGACATGAATCATTTGAACACGAATTCATTTTCAAAGAAGAAAAAGGAAGAATCTTTTCAATAAAGAAATAGCCGTATGAACTCAGACTTAGTCTGATTTCATTACTTTCTACCTTAGCATGCGTCTAAAGAAAATGTCAAAAAGTAACATACAAATAGAACGCGTAGTGTGGACCTCCACCCTAAGAATTAAGAGAATTTATTTATTATTCTGTTTAATTTTATTTTCTGCTCAGGGTTGTTAGGCTTTTTTCTTCAAAAATCGTCAAAAGTTTTAACAAAATTCGTCAAAATCGTCACGAACATTTAACAAAATCGTCAACAAATCGTCAAATATTTAAATTTTACAAATTAGAGACAATTTATTGCATTGAGTGGTTCAAAAATATAAATTTTTAGCAAGAAATTCTATTTATGATAAAGAAAGTGATATGGTTAAGTTTTATTCAGCAAGTGGGATGAAATATATTTATCATTTAAAAAGAAATACATAAGAAACAAGTAAGAGTGCTATATTCGGCTGTGCCGAATCTTATATACCCTTCACCATTGTGCGAGCAGAATACAGAGCAACTAGACAAAACCTAAATAATTTCGACATAAACGTACATATATACAATACATAAAACTTCATTATAAATTAAATTTAAAAAGTTAAAACTGGTAAATATTTTTTTAAATCGTTTCAGAACACAAAAAAATTAAAAAAAAATTTTATTTTTGAAAAAACAAGATTCGAACCAGGGACTCACAGTTTTTAACCTAAGCAAACCCCCTAGACAACTGGACCATGAAGGAACGTTTTACGAATATCATTAAAAGTAAATATGATCAGTTTACAGTTCACAACTCAACTGTGTTATTTTTGATGTTTTAGTTCATCACAATAAGCAAAGTTGTAAACCATAATACCAAAATTATAAATCAACCACATATTTGAGTTGTGAACCATAATAGCTGGACTATATTCACCAAAATAGTTTATACCATGTATGTGTGTTTGTTTGGTTTCCTTTTGTATAGGCACTGTTGTCATAGCGTAGATTTATCTTTGTTGGAGAGTTTTTAAGAAGCAAAACGAAACAAAAATTCCTAGTTTCTATTTGTTAAAATTATTTCGTTAAATAGATGAAATAATAAAGAAGGCTGATAACGAAAATCATATTGAGCATTATGCTAGTATATATAAACAAATGTGAGGGGGGGGGGGGGGGAGAACGGACATCGTTAAATCAACTTCGCTTTCCATAAGGGCCCAGAATATATATACTTTATAGGGTGTAGGATCAATATTTTGGAACATACAAACGGAATGACAAAGTTATATATACCCTCTTACCTTCGGTGAGGGGTATAAAAAGACTTTTTTTTTTGGATTTCAGTACTTTGGACATAACTCAGCCATTTATTAACCGATTTGACAGATTTATATACCGATGTTTTAAGGAATAAATTTACCATTTACTTTGGTGATAAAACTTGGACTCAGAAAGACCTATGGGTTCCGAAAAAAAATTTAATTTTGGTCATAACTTTTTCGTATCTGAACCGATTTTCCCGAGTTTTTCAGAAAATATTTTCCCTCTTACCTTCGGTGAGGGGTATAAAAAGACTTTTTTTTTGGATTTCAGTACTTTGGACATAACTCAGCCATTTATTAACCGATTTGACAGATTTATATACCGATGTTTTAAGGAATAAATTTACCATTTACTTTGGTGATAAAACTTGGACTCAGAAAGACCTATGGGTTCCGAAAATGTGTATTTAAAAAAAAAAATTTAATTTTGGTCATAACTTTTTCGTATCTGAACCGATTTTCCCGAGTTTTTCAGAAAATATTTTCTATTAAAAATTTCCGATCTTTTGATATATAAGGCGTAGCCATAGGTCATATGAGAGTCCAAAAAATCTGGTTTTTATACAATTTTTGATATTTTTTGTACGGGAGGTACCACGCCCACTTGTTCAATCCCGCCCAAATTTACAACAACAACAAGGGATTTTTTGGGCAAAATCAGAGGCAGTCGTGGTTTTTTGCTCATATCTCCGTCATTTTTGGACCGATCTGGCTGAATTTCAATAGCAAACTTAAACGGAGTATATGTGACATAAATATACATCAACCTAGTCCACATAATTTCTGGGGTTTTCGGAAAACCCATTTCAACATACACACAGACGGACAGACGGACATCTTTAAATCAACTTCGCTTTCCATAAGGACCCAGAATATATATACTTTATAGGGTGTAGGATCAATATTTTGGAACATACAAACGGAATGACAAAGTTATATATACCCTCTTACCTTCGGTGAAGGGTATAAAAAGATCTTTTCATAAAAACATAATAAAAATGTATTTATTTCATTTACCTATATTCACAAAATCATTAAATAAAAACTTAAATCTCATTTGCTGTTAACTCGAGCTATCTTTAAATATTTAATTTTAAGCGCTATCACTATTGCAAATCGTTTTTACTGTTGAAGGTGCTAAACCAAGGGTTCTGTCTATATCAGCAATCTGTTTTCCCGACTTGAAACGTTTTTTACGTCCAATTTAAGTTCCAAACTAATGCATTTTCTTTTCTTTGCACTCATTTTTCTACACGACTTCTTATTATAAACTAACTTCTTACTTCCTAACACACAACTGTGCTTAGAATAACTAACTAAACAAAATTAAATGGGAATTCGCCTTTTTACACGCAAATAGAAAAATTCTTCACATGTGATTATGACTTCAGCGCAAAAATGCAATCGTATGTAGCGAAGCAAAGCGGATTAATTAAACCAATTTTTAAAAAAGCGGACCAAATAGGACCGATGCAAATCGGGGTTCTAGTGTATATTTTTTGCAGTATCGATGGCATTTATATAATTGTAGAATTCGAATTACTAATGCTTCTAATTAAAGCCACCTGGTTTGTGATGGGGGAAGAATTTTTTTTGTTTAATTTCCAATAATTTTTGTATTCGGAAAAATGGATTTTTACCTTTTTGTACTGTTCCCAATATAATTGTAAATATTTCTTTTAAGTGTTTTTTTGATGCCAGAAAATCGTCATAATAACACTATTACTTTTAGTAAAAAAAATCGCCAATCGTTATTTTACTGTATTTTCTCAAAAAAACCCTGGCTCTGCTTTTGAATGTGTTATTGCTCGTAGCTCTTTTGCAAAAAATAAGTATTGAAAATTAAACTGTTTTTTCAAAAAAACTATCGTCGTATCGCCAGTAAATATCGCCGATGCCGATATATCTGCAAATCCGAAATATTGCCAATATATCGGTATCGGTATTCGTTATATCCCTAATTACAACTAACAAATAGTTATTTGACAAATTAATGGATTTTGGTTATTACAAGTTAATAGGTGCGATCCCGTACTTTTTGGGGAAAGTTAAGTAACGAGAGTAAACAAAGTTTTGCCAAGTTTTCCATTTGTTTGCAAGTTTCTTGAAATGGAAACAAAGTTTTTAATTTAATTAATGTTTTTTTAAGTTTTGTATAAATACATATGTAACTATAAAAGGTATCCAAAAGAGTATTGCTCATTTATGTGCTATTTTGTCAAATGAAGCACAGCCTCGAATAACGTTGTAAAAGCCACTTTTTGAAAAATCTGTTTTTTTTTTTTTTGCAAATTATCATTAACATTACTCTCTCACACTATTTAAACATCATATCATCCAAAATGATGCACCTTAGCCTCTTCAAAATGCAACACAAAGTGTCAGCCAGTGAAAGAACGTTGTAACGTTACTGTTAGAAAACCGTAGAAAAACGTTTTAAATGACATCGCAACTGTTGATATGAAACGTTTTTTCACAACAAAAAGTTAAACTGTAAATTTGCATGTTTAGGTTAGGTTAGGAAAGATTATACGCCCAAGGGCACACCTCCACTCGGAGACACATGCGGTCCTTTGTGAATTCCTTCAATAATAGAGGAAAAGAAAGAGAAAAAAAAGATGAAAGATAATAGATACTACATAGAACAAAAACTCCCTCTTCAGTCTCCTTATCAGAAACAGACGAAATAGACAAACCCTAGTAGATCGACTGGTTTACATCCAGCGATGGACCCCAGTTCGTCGCGAAATCGATCTTTTAGCAATTTCTGCATGAGACCCTGCATCCTAGGACAGTGGCACAGTACATGCTCAATCGTCTCTAGATCCTCAGAATCCTTGCATAACTTGCAGATGTCAGGTGTGGTATTTTCCCATTTACTCGTAAAAGCCCTAACAGAACCATGACCCGTTAAAACCTTATAACCTCCGTAGCCTGGAAGACACTACACTCATCCGGGAGCCTAAACGATCTTTTCACGAAAGTGTCGGCAATATAAACACCGGCACCAGCGCCAGTATCCAACTTGAATCCGTCCGTAAATACTGCCAATTGTATCCACGCCAATCGTCCCTATTTGGGAACTCAACTGGTGGTGTCCTTCGAGAATATGATTTGCACGTTATTTTAAATTAAAATTTCTTGATGTTTTGTATACAAGTTTTTATTATCATTTATTTTGATAATTAAAAAAAAGTAATTGAATATTTTTGACCTTCGGTTAGCCTAAATATTAAACGTTTTTACAGATTTTCCTCTCTTAGGGGATAAGAGAAGGAGAAATCTGTAAATGCAACAAATCTTTGATTACTCCGTAGAGTAAGTTGAAGAAGTTGCGGGTTGGGAAACAAAAGATATGACACGTGTAAGTATTTCCTTAAGGGACAGTGGTGTGAACTTGGTTATGCTTACCTTTGGGGATTGTTGCCTTTTGTTAGGGAAAAGAACAAGGTTGATTTTTAATTCAATTACAAATATGATGCTTATTTATTGGGGCGTTTTATTTATAAGAAATTGATTTGATTAAGTTCAAAGTTCAAAAATGTATATATAAAAGTTATAAAAAAAAGACTAATTAAATTTACAAAAATTTATAGATGAACTGTTGCGTTTGGGTATCGCAGGATAAGTGAAAGAATTGATCAGACTCACAACCGCATGCTACCTCAGTTTCCTACTCTCCAAAGCCAGGCTTGACAGTCTGGTCTTGGCGAGTACTAAATATTTCTCTCAAATTCTCAATAACAATAGTTTAATCTTCAATCAATTACATCTCAATTCACAATAGTTCACAATAATCAATACTTAAATTAAATGACTGACATTTAACAATTCATAAATTCAATTTCAATTTATACGTATAAATAATGTAACGTAAAATAATAATTAATAAATTCAAAGATATATATAAAAAAAAAACTATCAGCCTGTTTTTGTAAAACATAAGTCTTCTCACTTGAAGTTTTCGTATTAATACGTTTATGTTCAAAATTTGGTTTTTATAAAACATTTAAAAGCTTTCGTCTATTTATAGTTGACAAAATAAAGCTTTTTTCTTTCGTGAATCAACATTATTGCCAATGCATTAATATTCGTATATTTATTTTATTTTTTCATATTAAGGTTTTGTGTTTGTGGATAACCCTGGCTTTTGTTTACAAAAATTAAAATTAAATTTCAAAAACCAAATATTTTATAAAAAGTGTTACTAAATTAGTAAAAATAAAAGTGTTGAATGAAAATGTTAACAATAATGGCAATAAATAAAAGAAATACATAAAGAAGATCTTTTGCTGCACATCAACATATAGATATGTAGAAGATATTTGCGAAGATATAATTTTTTGGAACATTCGGAAGAACTGTGGTATTTTACACTACACTGTATGAACAGTCACACAGATAATAGAACGCATGCCTTAACAATTCCTTTACTTCCCAAAAATTAGAGATATTTAATATAATAAATAAATCAAAAATTTTTAAATGAAAGCACATATTTACTTAATTATTTAAATTTAAGACTATTGTTTTGTCCGCATATGCGAAGTCTAATCGCTTTTATCTGTTTATTTCCCCAATTAATGTTTGTTTTTTCTTGGTACGCGGCTATGTAATCCGCTTTTTCGCAGAACACTTCGCACTGTTTCTGTATGAACATTAATATTGTGGTAATTTTCCAAAGTGTTTCGAATTTGCACGGCTGTTATTTTGGGATTTTCACTAACACTTTGGGTGGACTTCCAGTTTTTGGCTTGCTTAATATAAATTGAGACTCAGACAAGTGCTTTATTACAGTCTGCACAATTTTAAAATTTGAACTAAAGGAATTCCCATCGTTCCTTTTTTTTTAAAAATATATGCACGCATTTCATTACAAATGTCCTTTGTTTTCTTGTCTATTTTAACAAAACAGTAATATTTTTTTTCTAAAATTACTACAGTCCTTAAGAATTTGCTTGCAAGTTTAGCTTGGGCCACTTTCCGTATATTATTTCTCCTTTAAATCTTCTTAATTTAAAAAGGTCAGTTTTCTATTTGGCATCGTACGTATAATTATCTGTGCTGTCAGATTAACTTAAAAGTGTAAAAGTATAATTAGCGGAAATTGACCCAAACTTTTTGGAGATTGATTTTGACAGTGTGATCAGAAATCCAGAGTTATTCATAAGCTCCAATTTTAGAGGGAGTACGTACTATGCCATAAACAACGGTACGGAACATGATGTGATCGGACTTTAAATGGCAGCGCTATATTTAAAAAACTAAATGGGCTGCATATGGAGGCGTGCCTATAAAATTTAACCGTTTTAGAAACATCATTGACATAACTTTCATTCAAGGGGGTGACTGGCACAAACCTTTTTTTGTAAGGATGTCGACCCGCTCTAATGTACATACATATGTTCATATTTTTGAGCGTATGTAGTTCCATTGTTTCTAGAATTTTTTGAACCTGTAAATACATATTTATGCAATTATAAGTGAACCTTTAAAGAATATTTTACAATAGTAAATTGTAAAACATCGTAGTTATTTTCCATTTTGCGGTGATTTGTTTTTTAAACGAATGCCTTTTACTTATCGTCTACTTTTCACTTTTGTTTTCATTTATTACGAAGATGTTCATTTTATAAGAACCAAAAATATGTAGAAAAAAATTAAAGCTTTTTTTGTCACTCACATGAAATGTTTTTTAATTTTATGAAAACCTAAATCTGATTTCGTTCGTTTTTTTTACGAACGAACAAATATTTTCATTTTCTAAAAACAGGCTGTATATTCTACATAAGTGTACAATGTAGATATAAAAAAACGATATTCTACATAAGTGTACAATGTAGATTGTACAGTAATACTGATTTTTAAAAACGTTTTTTTGCTATCCTGAAAAATAATTATTTTGTCACTTATGTTTTCAAAAATTAATTTAAACAAATATTAACATCGTAGGGAATGGTAAATGGACTCCAAAATCAATTTTCGATTGACTTTTTTTGTTTCGATTTTTGTAATCGATTAATCGCACCTCAAAATCGATTTAAAAATTGTTTAAGATAAATTTGCAAAAAGTAAACCATATATCACAAAGGGGGAAATAACTGAATTTTTTATTCAAAATATGTACTAATAGCTTATTTTCGATGTGCGAAAGAATTCTTTCTTTCAAACAATTTCAAAATTCTAAAAATTTTGTTTTTGTTTTAAATGTCTTTGTATGAGATTTCTTTCGCACATCAGAAATAGGCAGTAAGATTTTTACTGTGGGTAAATATGACCACTGTTTATCGATTTTCTGCAAAAAGTGAAGATGTGTAAATCTTGAGTTGACTCCCTTAAGAGGAACCAGTGCGATTGTATTTACGTACATTTCACATATTAAAATTGTGTTCTTGATTAAAATTATAAAAAAAAGTCTGAATTTTTGCAATATTTTCAATAACAAATTATAGGTATACATTTCAAAATATTGCAAATTAATCAGTGTATGGATAGTATTTCAAAGGATTATGACAATAGTTCTTGTTCGGTGACGACTATTTCTAACTTACTATTAAGTTAGCTTTAGAAAGCAAACGTTTGTTTTCCATTGATGTTGGAAGAGTGCAGATATTCTCTTGCAATTTCGTATTTGTGCAGATAAATTAATTTATAGAGATTTAAATTAAGAATTACCAAAACTTTGAAAAAAATAAAAAAAATCGATTTTAAAAGCCCAAAAATCGATTTTGGTATGATATCGCATATGTAAATTCGATTGCGAAATATCGATTCGAATCGAAATCTATTTACCCAGCGTTGCCAGAATGAAGATTTTATCTTATTTTTGAAGATTTTTTGACTAAAAAAAGATTTGAAGATATTTTTTTTATTATTATTATTATTATGTCTTTCTTTATTAGTATTTTTAATACTTTTAATTTACAATATTAAAAATTTATGTATCAAATATTTCTAGCTCTATTAAAAATTACAAAGAGCAAAGAGTTATACAACTGTAATCCCTTATAGAACAGAGATCGTTGCATTGCAGTTGTTGATGCCCTCTGAGGTCTAAAGTCTTTAATATTTCGAAGTTGGTAAGGTTGAGCTTCTCTTACGTATATTATTTGCTCTTGAAAATGGGCCTAATCGTAGGACCACGATAGAAGATAGGGGGAAATTTCTTCCTGTTAGAAACTATAAAACCGATTTTAATGAAATTTAAAACTTAGATAGAACCATATCCATATGGACACAAAAGGTATCTTTTCAAAAATAGGACCACAAGGGGATTTAGGGGCAATTTATGCCTCTCAAACCGATTTTAGTGAAATTTAAAACATATATAGATCCATATCTATATGGACACATAAGCTATACAGTTTTTCAAAAATAGGACCACAAGGGGAGGTAGGGGACAATTTCTGCCTCTCACAAACTTTCAAACCGATTTTAATGAAGTTTATAAACATAGATAAATCCATATTTATATGGACACATAAGCATGATGTGTTTTTAAATACTGTGGTGAAGGGTATCATATGGTCGGGCTTGACCGACTATACTTTCTTACTTGTTTTTTTAATAAATTTGATTGTGTTTAAGTCTTTGTTTTAAATTTAGCCATCTAAGTGATTCTAACATGCAATTAATTGATGTATAACGGTTACACTTTAATATGACACGCATAGATTTATTCTGGAGTTTTTGCAGTCTTTCAATTTGATTTATTGTACAGCATGAGTATAGAATTGTTGACCCGATTTCGAAATGAGGTTTAATCATTGTATTGTATATATTAATTGCTGTTAATATAATTAATTGTCTTCGCAATCTTTTGAAGAAACTTATTTTTTTGCCAATTTTTTTACAAATATAGTCGATATGATTTTTAAAATTTAATTTTTTGTCGATTACAAAACCCAAATACTTTATTTGCTCTACCTTTTCAATTATGTTATTGTTTATTGTAAAAGTAATGTTGCTGTTAGTGTTTATTTCCATTATTTTTGTTTTCTCTTCGTTTAATTTCAGTTTGTTCATTTTGAGCCACTCCGTAACTTTTTCAAAGTCCCGATTGAGTTTGTCGTAGCATTCACTATCCAAGCTTGCTTCCGTGAAAATAAGTGTGTCGTCTGCATACAATTTTATTTCACATTCATCAACTATTTTAGACATATCGTTTATGTATATTATAAATAATAGAGCTCCTAGTATTGATCCCTGCGGTACTCCATAGTCGTTATTAATTTTATTAGATTTAATATTGTTTACTTTTGTCATTTGTTTTCTATTTGTTAAGTATGATTGAAACCATTTCAGTTCTTTATCCTGAATTCCGTATTTATGTAATTTTTGCATTAGTATATTTCTATCTATCGTCTCAAATGCTCGTTTAAAGTCTAAAAATACTGCAACAATTTTTCTACTTTTTTCTATTTTTTTCCATCTATTGATTAGGTAATTTACCGATGTTTCACATGAGTAATTCTTCCTAAATCCGGATTGATATTTGGATATAAGGTTGTTGGACTCCATATACGTCTCCAATTGTTCCTTAACTACTTTTTCGATTATTTTCTCGCATGTCTTTAATGTGTTTATTGGCCGAAATTCTTCGCACTTGGAAGTTTTTGCAATCTTTTCAATTGGTGTTACCATTGACTCTTTCCAATTTTCAGGGAATACTCCTGTTCCTAATGATTTATTTATTATATCTAACATTGTTTTTCCTATTAAATTCCAGCTGTTAAGTATAATTCTACTGGATATTTTATTGCAGTCGGGCTTATTTTTTTAAGTTTTTAGATATATTTTTTAATTCATTTAATGTTATTGCACGAAATTTGAAAGTTGAGCTTATCACCGGTATTTTGTTAATATATTGCACATTACTTATTTCATCCCTTATATCCTTAATACTATTCACAAAATAATTGTTAAAATTATTAGCCAATATAAAATTATCCTTACATTCTATTTGGTTAAATATCACAGATTTGATCACATTCGGGCTTTTTTTGAGAATAAGGGTTTTTATTTTCTTCCACATTTCCTTTTGGTCTTTGGCGTCATTTAATTTGTTATTTATATATCTACATTTTGCGTTTTCGATTTGAACTTTATAAAAATTTCTTATTGTTTTATAGTTTGTCCATGCTTCTCTGGTGTTTTCAATTATTGCTATTTGATACTTATTAATTTTATCTCTTTTTATACGTCTTATCTCATTATTAAACCATTTGTTTTTAAAATTTAATTTAACTACCTTTTTATATGTCAGTCATCGAAAACTCGTACTCCGTCATATAAGTCATTATTAACATTTATATATTGAATACCAATAATTTCCTTGTTGTATTGACTGTAATTGTATTTAAATATTTCTAATTCTTTATTTATGCTTTCATTACAATTGTTGGTATTATTAATTATTATGTCGATTGCTTCATGGTCCTCGATTTTGTTTGCAACATCAATATTTGCCGATATATTTTGATTGTTCGTTATTATATAGTCTATTATGGTATTTGAGTTTATTGTTATTCGCGTGATTTCTTTTATGATTTGCATAAGGCCATTATCGTTCATTAAACATTCTAATTTATTTTTGTAAAACCCGTCTTTCTTCCAATCAATATTAAAGTCGCCTGCTATTATTATATCACAATTAAATTCATTTATCACTTCCATTATTTCTTCAAATGATGAAATAAATTCCATCTCGGCACTACTCGGTGATCTATAAACAGCAGTTATTATAAATTCGTTTTTTTTTAATGTGGCCTTATATGCTGTTATCCAAATTTTGGAATCAACTACCTTTTCAGCAATTTTTTTCACATTCCATTTCTCCTTGAAATAAATTATAACGTCCCCTGTTCTTGTTGAGTTTGATAATGTTGTATGTTGATTGTATTCTTTTAATTTTATTTCTTGTTCTTCTACATTCTCCGTTAAATGTGTTTCCGATAGTATAATGAATTCAGGCTTTTTTATTTCTGCAATTATTTCTAATTGAGTGTAGTTATTAAGTAGTCCTTGTATGGCTGACATACCAAATCTTCTCTTTTTTGCATTCAGCTTATTTTGATACACTGGACACTCTCTATATATGGTACTATGATTCTCATTCAGTCCTAATTTCAATCTGTTGTTCATCCTTACGCAATTGATTCATTTATTTATAATGTCCTTCTTACATTCATGTGATTTGTGGTTGCCATGACATTTTAAACATATTTCCTGATTTTTACATTCTTTGGATTAATGATTGTATCCGTAACATTTGAAACATTGAATTATATCTGTGCCATTGAAAACTCTACATTTCTCCAATCCAATATTTAATTTCTGGGCATTCATTACTTTTATATATGAACATTGTCTATTTTAATTTTCGCGCTATATGTTATTCGATTATTACTTTTATGTTCACTTATATTTATTACTTCTAATTCACTCATGTATACTATATCATTTTGCTTTCTTAATTTTTCAATAAGTTCAGTTTCGGTAAATTTAAATGTCATGTCTGTAACTTTAATTGTCATTTCTGCTTGATTTGGTACTTTAATTTCATATGCTCCTCCCAATTCCTTCTGTATTGCCTCTTTTATTTTTTCTCGTTCCTCGTTGCTCGAATAAAGATTTTTTATTTTTAGAAATAAAGTTTTTTTACTTTCAGTTTGTACAACATACATAATTTTTATAAAGTTTTTTAAACAATAAATTTTTAAAACAATGAGGTCTTGTATCAGCTTGTGGTCTATTGGTTTTGTACACTTTTGTACCCATTGTTTAGCATACACAAAAATGAATCATCTTTTCTCGGCATACAAAATTTTAAAAAAAGCATCTCAGATTAGCGGTTGTTTATTTTGAAAATATTAATGAAAAATATTATCAAAGTAATTTTTGGGACTACAACATTTGTATACCCTTTACCACAGGTGAAAAAGGGTATATATAAGTTTGTCATTCCGTTTGTAATTTCCACAATATTGATCTTAGTCCCTATAAAGTATATATGTATATTCTGGGTCCTTATGAGGAGAGAAGTTGATTTAACGATATCCGTCCGTCCGTCTGTCCGTCCGTCTTACGTTTGATATGTGTTTTCCGGAGACTCCAGGCATGATAGCTGCTGGGTTGTTTTACATTTGTGTCACATATAGTCCAACATTTCTTGCTATTGAAATTCAGCAAAATCGATCCACAATTGGCTGAGACATGACCAAAAAACCACGACTGCCTCTAATTTTTCCAAAAAAATCCCTTGTGGTTGTTGTATTTTTATTACTTTTTTCTGTATATCTGTTTCCAAATTAGGTACAAACATTTAGGTTATAAATACTCACCATCCCACAAAATGTATTTCAATTTAAATTGTTTCCATAATAAGAAGTATGTTCTTATAAACAATTAGTCATTTTTACTTTTTTGCCCTTGTTATAAAAAGTTTTAAGATTTTTTTCTTCAAAATAAGATTTTTTTTTTGCCAAATGAAGATTTTCCTTCCAAATTTAATTAATTTACACAATTGTGGTATGGGCTGCACACCAATGTAATAAAACATATTTTTAATAACAAAAACAGAAATATGCAGCATTGACTAATGTTCGAAACTTAATAATCAATAAAAAAAGAAACGTTTTATATAATTTGTAGTTAATTAAAAACAAATATATATATTTCGTACTTTAGGGCAATTTTTTTTACTTTTTTATTATGGACAAATATTTGAGTTTGACATTTTAATTAAATCATACTGGCTAATTCCGGCAGTCGTGATCGCATACTTTTTCGATTCGAAAGCTATTTTATTTCTAATTCTTTCAGTCGGTGCTGAACGAATCGAAATTTTTTCTCAATGTTGTAAAGCATTTTTTTGTAGCATTGGCTACAAATTCTTTCATAATTTTTGAAAGATTGGCAGGAAAATAATTTTTTCGAAATGCAGCACTAAAATTCTCACGTTTTAAATCTGAATTTTTGCCAAAAAGCTTGCAAATTTAGTTCATTTACTTATATTAGATTGGCTATCATCAATTCCGTATAATCTTGTTAGAATAATTTTTTTTTTTAATTTAGCGTCTATTCATTTTCAAACTCAAATATAAAGTTTGTTATATTTTCCTTATAGAAAAAGATATTTTAATTTTATTTGGATTTAGTTCTTTAATTTTTCAAATAAAATTTTGCAAATATACCAAAATAAACAAAAAGTTACCATGTTTTAGTCGCTTATTGAAAAATCGGCATTTTTTGAGCATAAATCAGCAAATCGGGAAAAGTCTACTTTTTGTAACGTAACGCCAGAAGTAATTTAAATCGTTTCTCAAAAAATTTTATATGTACAGTTTACTTTTTTATATTTTGGTGTAAAGCGCAACTAGCTCTACACTAGGTAACAAAAGGGATAAAGGTTTAACAACATGGTCCTCAAATACAACCTTATTTGCATTCTGGCGTTACATTAAAAAAAGTAGACTTCTCGCTGAAAATTCCCATATGGGCATTTCCAGCGAAAAGTCTACTTTTCGTAACGTAACGCCAGCAAGAAAATAGCCTTGTATTTTGGGCTCAAGTTGTTCAAATGTTATCATTTTTGTTACAAAACGTAGAGCTAGTTGCTTCTTGCGTCAAAGTATAAAAAAGTAAATTTTACATATAAAATTTTTTGAGAGAAAATGTTACTTGCTTGCTGGCGTTACGTTACGAAAAGTAGACTTTTCGCTGGAAATGCCCATATGTACCTTAAAACGAGCAAAGATTTTTAAATTTGATAGCTTGAAAATTAATTCTATATAAGTCCAAAGCTTACTAAAAAAGGTTACAATACGTCTTGCTCAATTTTGGATGCACCCAAATATCTCGGCAACAAACCGAACGATTTTTTGCGCGCATCGCTCTTTTTGTTTCTAAAGAAGAAATTTGTAAACCGATTATGGCCAATAGGCTAGGCTACTGAAATTTAATAAAAAAAATTAAATTAAAAGTGTATTTTTTAATTTGTGTTAACTATTTTTTGTATTTTTATTAAAAATATTAGTTTTTTTTTTACTTCCACTTTTTAAATTCCTAAATTCGACGCTAACTTTTTGTTCTTATTCTGCTAATCACCATAATTTGGGTATTTTGTTTTTAATTTCCCAAATTTGACGCTATTTCGTCGACATATGTTTCAAAAGGTAAACAAACAAAAATTAAATTGTAAAAAAATTGTTAAATAAAAGAAAAATTAAAATAAAAATTAAACCAAAACAAAAAGTGAATAAATTTTAATTAGTTAAACTTGTTTGTGAAGCATTTTTTTGGCTAAATAACAGCTTTTGAAATTTTTTTCTTATGTAAATTTTTTAGAGTTGTAAAAGTGTGAAATATTTGGGTACTTAAGTAATCAATAGCAAAAAAACTTTTGGCTGCTATTCCCTCCTTCCAGATTTAAAGTCCGGTTTATATATATATATATGTTCCTTTTACTCCTCTGGGGAGCATAGGGCCGCCAAATGGGAAAGTGATGCGTTCACAAGTCACGTACTTGTTCACATAGCCAATCCTTTCCAAAAGTCAACCTCACCCACTGTCCTTTACGGGCTTGGTGTCCCCTGTCACGCCAACGAGGCTCTGACGACCGACCATGGGCGGTATAACCTTAATACTTGCACGGCTAATCCCGGCACTTACTTTGCACGCCTGGTGGCGTTGTTGGCAGCCCCAACACCAGGATCGGACGCTATAGCCTAATAAGCTGTACGTCTTAAATAACTCTTATTACCGAAACCAACACAAGAATGAAAAAGTCCGGTTTAATTTAAAGAAATTACATCTTTCTTGAAAGGCTACCAAAATAAAGTGGATCAAAGCAAAGATTTGATGAAAATTTTATGTTTTTCACCAATTATTGTCATTTCAGTAGACGTTTCGTAAAAAATATCTTTTGAAATTTTAAAACACAGTTCTATATTAGTCGGCAAACCTTTTGTAAAAGCGTTTCCACAAATATTTTTTATCCATTAATTTTTTTAATTACCAAAATTCTTTTATTTTTCAATAGGAATGCGATTATTTTAAAAGACCGTGACATATCGGGTGAACTTAAAGATGTCTGGAATGCTGTACAGGCACAAAGAGATCGAGAACGTGAAGAACAAATGTTACTACAACGTCAACAACATCAGCAACATTTCCACAATTTAACAAACCCCACAACAAATGGAAGTATTAATGCAAATTCTTTTATGGCTTCCACAAATAATTCCATTAATGTTACGGCAACAGCACAACAAATGTTTAACAAATCGATACATAGCAGTGGTGCAGAAAATGGTGAGGCCATGTTAATGACAGCAGATGGTGGTGGTACACCGCCCAGAAATAGAAAAATTATACATGAAGTACAAAATGATAATAATGCAAGCAATATAGATATAGAAATGGGCATGCCAAAAGCAAATAATGGCCAAGTGTCTTTAGCTTTATTGGCTGAACATTTGGAAAATAAAATGTCCATGGTAGAGGGAGCGGAGCAGGGTAAGGAATGTAGTTCTCAACTGCAAAATACCCAAAACATATTAACAAACGATGCCTTAAGTAATGGAAATAATAGCAAAGATGCTTCAGAAACGGATAGTAGTGGAAGAATGGATATTAAAAATCAATTGAATGCTTTAAACTACAATAAAGATTTGAAGCAATCAATATCTACAATAACTAATGGCTCTGTGGCCAATTGTAATGATACGGAAGTAACAAATTTACCAAAAACTATTATTGCTACAAGTACCCCAAATGCAACCACAACCATACCTGCCCAAAATCCACAAACAAATACTGCAAACACAACTCCTGCTCCTATTGCTCAACAAGCTCCATCTAAAAAGGAAAAGTTAGGAGGATTCTTGCCAAATGGCTGCATTTTTCCTCGTTTTACTAAAAATAATAAACACAAAGACAAGGAGAAGGAACCCAAAACAAAGGATAAAGAGAAAAATGTTTTATTGAGTGCATTAAAAAAATCCAAGGATAAAAAATCGATTGCAACTGCAGCAGCAGCAGCCTTAGCAGCTGCTACTCCGGATGAAAAAAATACCTCTTTAACTACTAACACAACTGCCGCCAATTGTAACCAAACAAATAATAAACAACAAAAGAACTGCCTACAACAATTGGAATGTGGAGTACAAAAATTGGACTTAAATAATCATCACAATCATACACATATTGTCGAAAACAACATTACCAACACAACCGCCACTTTGGCAAAAAGTACTAGTTCTTCAGCAAACAAAAATAACTCAACAACAACAAGCAGCACTAGTGGTGTCGGAGTTCATTAGTACAATTAATATATTGAAAAAATGTATTAAAACTTCGAACAAGCAAGGTGGTGAGGCGTTTAGCAAGGTAAAAATTTTATTTGATTTTTTTTAAATTATACATCCCGCCTTGGGCAGCTATTGATGCCACTGTGCAAAAAACTGACAGTTAATGTTTTCAACTCGAAATGAAAAAGGAACATTATGCAATTGAAACTTTCAGCAGGTTTAAAAAAGTTGTTTCGAATTTTATTTCTATAAATGATAAATGGATGTGCCAGAAGCTAAAAGGCCTAACTCCACTTTTCAAAAATTTCTCAATTTTGCTATATTACTATCTTAGCTGTGAATTCTTTAAAAAAAATTTTGTTTTTCCATTATTTAAATATTTTCCATTAAAAATATAAAAAGTTGGTATAGGTTTTGAATGTTATTTAAATTTTTTCAGAAGCTACCAGCCAGATAATAGGAAAATATACAAACCAAAATATGGCCATACTGGGGGACAATTAATTAGTTGTGCGTAAATAATTGTCTTTGTGGTTGTTGTTATGTTTTTGCACTTTTGCTTTTTTGCAAGGGTGCAACTTGTGACGTGAATACCCTTACTATATTGCTGTAGTATGAATTACTACGCTTCGCGCGTTCGCCAACTTCCTTTTTGTTGCATCTTAAATTTTGGAAATAAATTTTTCAAACACTACTTATTTACTCTACTTTTCATTTTGTAGAGTTAGGCCTTTTAGCTTCTGACATATTCAAATGTAGAAGAAATCAATTTTTTTTTTTTTTTTTTTTTTTGAGAATTTTTAAAATTGTACCAACAACCTTTAAAAATTGTACTTTTTTACCCTAATTGTACTAAAAGATTTTTTTACTTGAAATTAATTTTATTTATGTTCATAAAAAATACCACAAAAAGGTATTATACATCTTTGTTTAAAAAGTATCAACAAAAAAGTACAATTGAAACAACTTAGCCATCCCTGTTTTGTTTATTTTATTAAATGTTGCCAACTTTTTGTTTATGAGAAACCTTATAACAAAAAGCCGTAAATCGCTGAATTTGCCCATAAAACGCTGATTCAGCAACACTTTTAATATTTTAAGCTTGAAATGTCAATTTTAAGTTAAACAATTTTACATTTTTTTTGACATAACTTCATTTTTTATCGATAACTTTTTAAAAATTGTTGACAGTTTGCCATTTATCTTAATACAGCTGAACTCTTTGCACTTGGTAAATTTTTCTATTACATTATATTTGTACTGTTCACCAAAACTTGAACAATGCATTAAAAATGTAGTGTCATATGGGCTTAAGCTAATCCCGCGAAGCTCTACGCTTGTCTGCAGGTAAGAAACCAGAGTCTCTGGCGGGAATCGAACCCGCAACCTCGGCGCTGATAGACTAACTCACTACCAGCTAGCCTACCGAGGCAATCAAATTTAGAAATTTAGATTCAACACTACTGGGAATGTTGAAATTTCCAAAACCGGAAAGATATAAAACTATAGATTTGGGAAGGATGTAATTTCCCTCAGTATATATCATTTCGACTAATTCCAGTTCGGATGACGTGAGTTGGTATTTGTTTTTCTTCCTGAGATAAAGTGCTCTCGCCCATGCAAAAACGATGACATAGTAATTATACATAGACAAAGAGATAGAACGTTTAAAATTCAGTGAGTGAGAGCAAAAATTTTCGTAACTCTCATTAATCAATGGCGTAAGGCCTTCAAAAAACAATGGCGTCCTATGGGGGTACCACTTCCCCGCTGCTATTTTATTTGAATTTTGGGGCTCAGAAGATCCTACTACCAAAAGTTCAACAAAATGCTTGCAGCGGCTCTTAAAATATGCGATATTTAATATTGGCATCCACGAAAAAATATGGCACCTGTAAATTTTCAAAAAAATAAAATATATTTAATTTTATTTTCAAAAACATTCACTAACATTAAAAAATTTTCGGCAATATTTTTGTCTTAAACAGAAAAAAGTAGATAGCTAATAAATTCAAAATGCTTAACAATCTACAGATATTATTATAATGAGAACTATGAGATAATTCATGGTTAAAATAAAAGTGATAAATTCTAGGCAAAAAAGTGTCATATACATCATCCAGCACGATCAACATCCATCGTTTTCATATTATGATGTAAAAACATATGTAATTTGTTCGACTGACGCTGTATTCCACCCAATGACGCAACTTTTTTCGCAAAGTAAATTTCTTGCTGACGAAAACACCCGTTCTGAAGAGGCACTGCTAGCTGGTGTGGCGAAAATTTTGCAGCTTACCTGGTATAAAAGAGGAAATTTCGATTTATTTATTTCCCACCATAGTAACACATCAAAGCTATCATGAAATACTTCATGGAAAACAACCACGTGGTCAGACTCCTAAGACACTTACAAAACTAACAATTAAATTTCTCATGAACTCATTCCTCCTTTTGTTTTTCATCTTTCACCTAAAAACGTGTGAGTTTTTTATGAGTTCGTTTCATTTCAGGGCCGTGTACAGTACATTACAGACAATTAAATCTTGTCATGTTCCAAAGATTTGTATTATTCAAAAATGCAAATGACAAACAAAAAAAAAACATATTTTGCATCTTAATTATTGTTTATATTCCAAATATGTATACTATTCATATATGTGCATAAGTATATCTACATATGTGTTAAAATTTAAATTACACATGGGCAAAGCATGCAAATAATTACATGAATTTACTAAAGTGGCAACATTGCTATTGAGTATTAATAAAAATAAATGAGAGAGAATGAAAACTATGAAACAAAGCCCGTTTCATTGAACAACCTCTGTGTGTTTACGATATGAAACGAAATGTGTTCATAGCAGCATGAATAAAACAACAGTTTGTTCGGTAATCACAATTTTATTCGAACACGACTTTCAGTGAATAAGCATTTCAGTATGTTCATGAATGAAGTTGTTCATGCAGCCCTTTAATAGATAACACGATTTTAAATTTTGGGTTGTATAAGCGTGGCATCGCTACTTTGCCCAGTCACAATTTTATATAGCCTAATGTCTCTTCCAGGGTCACAGTTACATGCTGTGAAAATTTCAAGGCCATCGGTCAAGTGGTTTGGCCTCCTATAAGGCACAAATATATATATATATATATATATACAAATATACATACATTCACTTTTATATATATATATATTACAAAAAAATGTACAAATGTAAAATTTATAGATATATATTTTTATTTGAAACAACTTTTCAAAACCATTTGGTAAAAAGAAAACTTCGTTCTCAAATGGTCTACTTTCATATCGCAATTAAAGCGTTTTCTGTTGCACAGTGGCATAAGGTCTGAAAGAATTTATAAATTTATTTTAAATTTCCTTTTTTCAAAAAGCTCAAAATAAGTTTATTCGTAAATTTTTTTTAAATATTCGCTCACCGCGAAAATAACTTAAGCGCCAAAAATCAAATTTTACAGGAGTTTTTTTTAATTTTTTTTTTTTCATATAAATTTTGTATGAAATTTGTCGCTTACGATTAAATTGTTCTTGCTATAAAAAATGTTACCTTATGTGACCATGACATTTTAGGAGATGATGCAAGTGTTGCGTATAAAGGCATTTCTTAAAAAAAAAAAACGAAAATGAATGATGTCGCTTACGTTATTTTTGCGGTTAGGGCACGATTAATTAAAACATTTAAACTTATTTTGAAACTTAAAAAAAAAATTATCAAAATTTCTATTCAAGCACTTGTATTGTGGAAACTACACTTAAGTGAAAATACGAAAAAAATATGTGAATTTATTCAACAAAAATTTATAAATTCTTATAAGACTTGTTCAAAACTAAAAAAAAATTATTATACATATGTATAACAATGTAATATTGTACCATAAGCTTAAAGATAACCAACAACTCTATATAAAACATGCGAACGCATGCATTTAAATTTATTTATATGTATTTCTACGTATAGAATTAAAAACTAACAATTATTTTTAAGTACAAAACACAAACACTCAATTTTTTTACATCCCTAGATGTATCGAATAACAAACAAACGAAAAAAAATAGTTCTTTTTAGATAAAAATAACAAAATTTAAAAGTCAATTTCCTTTTACAGTCCCTGACGTTAAAACAAAAAAATTAAATATAAAATCTGCTCAACATAGATTATAAAATATAAGAACACAGTACACATTTCCTTTATCCCTACAACTATTTAAAGTTGGTAACATTGAGTATTAATTACCATTTATTAAAAAAAAATTGCAATACATACGAAGGGCGTTTTGTTAAAGCATCATATGCCACAAAAATAAATATTTTGAGAAAATCTACTTTAAGTTAAAAAAAAAACCTATTAAATGTAAAAAGTTATTGATTATCTAACAGCGGTGTTCTGACAATCGCATGATTTGAAATCGCAAAAAGCCAGGGGCTACATTACGGTATTCGATATTGATCGAAATTACAATACAATTTGAATGGGAATTTCGATGGATATCGAATGCCGTAATTTGATCCCAGCGTTTATTATGGCCGATGTGATCGAATACTTTTTCGATTCGAAAGTAATTTTATTCCTAATTCTTTCTGTCGATACTGAACGAATCGAAATTATATTTGCAATGTTGTAAAGCATTTATTTGGGATTTCACAATACTAAAAAAATTATTTAGATTCGTTCAGTATCGACTGAAATAAAATTGCTTTCGAATCGAAAAAGGAATCGATCACGACTGCCATAATTAGCCCCCAGATTTATTCGTGTGTTTGGCTTGAGATCTGGCATAGTTTCTTACAAATATTCTAGTTCCGTTAAACATATTTTGTGCAATGTGAAGTTGCCAAACTTTTGCTTTTGCGTTTTATAGAACAACTACTATGCGATTTCAAGTCATAATCGCTTATGTTAAGCGTTTTGCCATTGTCCGAACATGTTCGTAAATCAGACTAATCGAAAAATTGTTTAAATCTTTTGAAGGGATGTTGGAATGATTATAATAATCTATATGCAAAAACACATAAACCCTTTTTTCAATGCGGGCGGCTTATGATGTTTTAACAATAAGCCCTTTATATATATATTGTAGTTTACGCATATATTTTTTATATGCATATTTCTTTTAAATTTAAAAGTCTATAATTCCCATTTTTTTTTTTTTTTTTCTAACGCAAGTAATAACACTGAGCAAATTGTATATCAAATACAATGTATAGCGAAAGGTTAACAAAAAAGAATTTTTATCTTAAATTAATCATTTTTTGATACTCAGTGTTATCATCAAAAAAAGTCTAAAAATTTATATCACTTCATCAAATTAATCACTTTTTTAAATTTTATAAGAAAAAATAGTTGAATTTAAACACAAAGGTGCCATTACAAGAAAATATAAATTAAAAAAGAAAATATATTAAAAAACAACTCGATCAAAATTCTACAAAAACCAACACCCGAATAGAAAATGATCTGCATAAATTGCAAAAATTTTATTATTATTATTTTTTTATAGTCTCATTTTTCAGATCCAATAATAACTAAAAAATGTTATTACTTAAGAAGATTTACCACAGATGTTTTCTTTAAAAGTTTGCAGTGAAATATAAAACATTAATTTGTTAATAACCCAGTAAAAACTTCGCATACAAAATAAAGTGTTGAGTAATATTAGAAAAAAGCAAAAATACTATTTACAATTCTAGAACCTGTGAGTTTTACGAGGGATTTTTTTAAATAACAGCATTAACATTTAACTAAATGGTACTTGAAAAGCAAGTCGTTGTTTTTTATACTTTCATGTGTTCAGCCGAAAAATAAAGTAGTTATAAAAACTCGAAAAAAAAATGGCAAAATGTCACTAGTTACAATTTAAGTATGTATTTTAAATCATTTAAAGGATAACTAGATTCCAAAGCGCTTATAAGTAGTTTAATAAATCCATTTTCATTAAAAAATGAATTTATTTACATTGCGTTTATTAAGATAACTACTTATATAATTACTTATATATGTAACGCAAATAGAAACGCAGAAAGCTACTAAATAATGAGTGAAAAAAGCTCTTCGTTTTGGAAAAGTAAGCGAAGTTTTTACTGGGTTTGTACATATGTAATTAATTTTGCAATCACCTTGTAAGCTTTTCTCAATAGCTTTTAAGTTTTGAGTTTTGTAACAGCGCTACTTAAGTCCGTCAAATGCAATACATACAATAAGGTAATTCACGTCACAAGTTGCACCGTTGCGAAAAAGCAAAAGTGCTTAAACAATTATACAATAATACAATTATTTGTACATAAATAATTGTCTATGTGGTTATTGTTATGTTTTTGCACTTTTGCTTTTTCGCAAATGTGCTAGTTGTGACCTGAATCAAATTAATGTAGTTTTTAAAATCTTTCAAGTTAACATTTGTAAAACTTATTTTGTGTCCGATTCGCAAAAATGGTAAATTTTTTAAGGGGTCTGTGAAAATGATTTTTCTTAAATAATAATAATATTTTTTTTACTTCATAGTTTTTTTTTTCAAGTTTCATAATTGTAACATAAATTATATTTTTTTTTAACTAAATAAGGCCGGATTTTATTGGTATTATAAAAAAATTAAGGTACATTTGAATTGTTAAAATCTTTAACGAAACAATACCAAAACTTTTAACCAAAAAGGTCACATTTCTGCGTCGTTATTATCATTATTATTATTTTATTTTATAAATGAAAATAGAAAACTTATCCAGACCTCATAAACATAAAAGTAACATGGGTTTTGAAATAATGGGCAATTGCTATGCTAATCAGCCTTATTGCAGGAGTAGTTGTCGTGATCAAAGTCGTAGTTGTTTGAAATTTTTGTCGCTATCATTGGCAATTTACGCCAACTACAATGTAAAACACATATAAAGTAAATCGTATTTAAGTCGTTTACAACAATCATACCAATTTTTAAAAAACACTCGTTTTCGACCACAACACCGACACTCGTAATAAGGCCTTATATAATTATATTAACATTTGACTTCATGTTGTAGATTTTCGCAATCAATTCAAAGTCATGGATATTAATTGTGAAGATTATTGAATCATCTCCATTGACTTTTATTTCGAACTGATGTATTCTTAATTCATGAAGGATAGTTGATAATAATTACTGATTACACTGAGCTAGTAAAAAAAACTGACAAGCAGGGCACTTGGCGTTTAAACCTAAATCGGGTACGCTAAATGAATCCAGTGGTGCTAAAAGTTTTTTAAGTTAGCTCATGTTTTTGAGATATACCGTTATTTCGCAAATGGAGGAGATTGCACAACATATATTTTTTGATTGATTAATCCTTATTAGATAATACGGTGTCTTATATTACAGTACTGTAGATATAATGTTATACATATCGTCGTTCGTAAATTATTGAGTTCTATAATATATGTAAATATACCCATATAGAACACAATAATTTACGAGCGACGATATGTCTGTGGCACAATATTCGTGTAACTCAAAAACGGGTTAGTTTATTGAACAAACTAAAAAAACGAAATTCCGCAATAAAATTACCTTTAAGTAAGAGTCAACTTTTTTTTATATATGAATAATCGTTTTAGAAACATAAGTTTTATTTTTGGCAAAAAAAAATAATTTTTTAGCAAAATTTCAAAATTTTTGTTTTGTAAAAATTTATAAAAAATTGGAAAATTCAGCTCATTCTGGCTGATTTAAAAATGTTGTTCGATACATCCTGAGCCTCTTCTGATAACGTGGCTATTTGTATTCCAATATGTTGAATAATTTCTCCACCATGAATAAGAACTCGGAAGTCTAGCAAGTCATCTATGTAGTACGTTTTGTTACAATTTGGCGGTTTTTCAGGGCTTGCAAAGTACATCTTAGATGATATACATATAGAGGAAACGATCACGAGCAATTGCTTCATAAATTGATCGATTGCCGAGAGATTTGTGAAGTGACCAATAGTCTTTTATACAAGGAACACGATTGTAGGACATAATAAACATGCACCCTATGATCAGTTCTATTTCACCACTATTAGTTGCAGTTATTTTTACTTTTTTCTTTTTAGGTTTTGTATTTTCATATATTTGAATACGCTCGTTTGTGCACTGAACTATATACATGATAACTGATTTCGGCAAAAGTTTATGAACAATTTCAATAATACTTGATGTGCGTGGGATGTGTTCGGATATTTTGCAGCTGCGAGTCGTAGGTAAAGATATCTTTGGATTAAAATCTTGTTTAGGAGTATGCCACTCGAAATTAGTATTATCTACTCGATTGTTGGAAGATATATCTTCAATTGTTTCCTCGATAATATTATCATCTGCACCGTCAAAATCTTGTTTAGGAGTATGCCACTCGAAATTAGTATTATCTACTCGATTGTTGGAAGATATATCTTCAATTATTTCCTCGATAATATTATCATCTGTACCATCATCCGACGAACTTTCGTCACTAGCACAGTCATCACTCGGGTTGTAGTTATCACTACTTGAAGCAGAAAAGTCTTCCAAACTATCAGTTTCATTATCATCCTCCAGAAACTTTTGAATATCTTCAGGATTCATAATTTCTAGGTATAAGCTGTGAGAGTCCAAAAAACAATTTTTAGTACCCAGAAGACTGCTGGTGTAATGTATTGTGTGTATGATTTGATATTTTGGTCCCTACAGCCCTTGGTTATTTTAAATAGCTTGTAAAGAGTTGTGTTGTCAAAAAAGTAAAAAGTGTATAAAGTGTTATTATTGTGCAGCCGGCAGAGTTTGCCACTGGCTACGCTAATGCATTTGCCGATCTCAACTTAATGAGGGCAAAAGGAGACTTTAAGAATAAAACACAAGGCAGATATTGCCAGATGTAGTTCAAATTCAAAATCTGATTTATTCTGGCTGTGAGCCCCTTTTTATACAAAATTTAACTTAAGCTAATTTCTTATTTGTTTTCCCCTTTTCAATTCCTGACCAATCATAATTAGTTTGGGAAATTGAGTTAAAAGATAAAATAGTCACTCAATTTTCCAAACTGCATATGTTGCACTTTTAACAAATAAACGTTTTCGATTTATTCTTACTAAGTGCATGTGGTTGTTTGTTTTGATTTGTGGTGTCATATTATTTAGTTATGCATGTGGCGGTTATTTATTAGGGTGCGCCACATCCATTTGGTAGAGTGTATTAGGGTACACTACAAGCTGTCAGGGTTTCAGCTGGTAATTAAGGCGTTCAAAAGAACTCCCGAATTATTTTTGTTGAGACTTGGAAAATAAAAACTTAGGCAAGTTATTGTCGATTTAGCTTAGTAATTTCAAATCTGGCTTTATTAGGTTTTACTTGTTCTTATATACTAAGTTTGAAATTAATTCTTAACCTTTCTAACTTATTTTACTTATTGACAAAGTTTTATTTGTCTTTATCGGTACCATGGATATATCAAGATTTACTCTGTCTGTAATTGTTCTAGCCAATCAGAATGTTGGTATTTGTAAATGTACTCATTTACATCAAAACACTCAATTTGGTTTGTTTGCATTCTGATTGAGTAACTTGTATTCCCTTCCATGCATTCCTATCCCACTTGTTCTACATTCATATTCATATGTACCAACTGTCGTACTGATGGTACATATACGTACCACTACTACAATTGCTCATATAAATGGGAATAAAATGTAAAAGGTTCTTACCTGTTCTAAATTATCAGTAAAACTCGCTTCCTTTTGTTAAAATTTATTATTTTAATTTGTTATTTTGGTCTAATTAATGCAATATCTTAAAAAAACGAGAAATGATTGCAACATGCGTCTGACTTTGTCAGGAAAATTTATCAACTGAGCACGTGTTTGCAATGATATTTAAAAAAGTACCGTTTTAGAACGCTTTAAAACCAAAGAATGTGAATACTATAACTTTTAGAGATGTTTGAAGTTTAGTGGTGCATATGCGTACCACTCGTACCGAAAGGGTTAACATCAGGGATTCCATACAAGCTCTTCAAAATCATTGATATGCCTGTTGTGGATCAAAATGTCCATTATTGCGATCATGAGAACATAATCGACAGTAAAGGAGTTACCGCGTTTGTAGAAACTCTAGGTGCTGCGTGTTGACTGGACACCGTGGTTGTCGCAGTGGTTATTGGAATATCGTCGGTATTGCTGACCCGGTTTCTACTGGATGATCAAAGTTGGCTTGTTCTCATCGTTGGCCAAAACCGTACTCAATTAAAAAAAAATCTAGATAGCACCCATAGCGAAAACTTACCAAACTGGCTCAACTGTAAAAAACTAATTGTGCACTACGCAGTGAGACAAAAAATGTACTCAAAATACCTGGTATATTTTACCATTTTTTTGGAAGGTACTGTCCGAGCAGATTAATGGTGACAGTTGTACCCCAGAGCTTGGGGTTGTGTCCTCACTTATTGCGAGCCCGAGCACCACTTTATTCCAGGCCTGATAGGAAAACTGGAATAACTGTGCTTAAGGTTTTCGGGCCTTGACCCATGGTAGGTCGGTATATTCCAACCTTTTCCTGAGACAACAACAGTCTGTTTTTGGAATTTTCAAAACACCCAAAAATCACCCTGAATTTAGTTGAATACCAACCGATTTTACATGTTTAGAGAGAATAAGCTTAGACCTTTTGAACGGCATATATTTTTTTTTAAGTAAACGTCAGATAACTGTCTATCTTTTCGGGACGTTGTTACACAATATGTTTTTAATAGGAACCGCTAGATATTTATGATTCAATAAAAAATAAAAAAACGAGTAAGTCGCCAGCACCGCGAATGGCCGCGTACTTATTGCTCGCATCCTCAGCCAGAGTTCAGAAGTGAACTTTACGAGTCATTTGATGGTGATAGGAATCGCAGCTGGTGGGATTGATTGTTGGAGAGAAACTGTTGTCAAATTCGTTATGACGGAGATTGTTAACCTTTTCAGGATGGAGGCTGTGAGCTCATACTGAAATTCGGCGTTCTTGCGGCGGTTGTAGTTCGCCTTTTGTCTGTTCTTAGCTTGTTTTTTAAAATCCGTTGCAAATTGACTGATTTATGGAACTTTTAAAGAACAAAATTTTGTACAAAAAAATTACTCTTAACGATTCCGATCAAAAATGTTTGCTTGACCATCAGTATCTCGTTTAATTAACCAGCAATACTCTGAAAGCATTTTTATTTTATTTTTTCCTTCAATGTCTTTCCATTGTAATTATTTCCTGATGTAAATGTTTGCCTTGTTCATCGCTAAATTGGCTTAGATTTTCTAGATAAAAATCCAAATGCGAATGCAGAAAATTAATTAACCCGAATTCTCCCGGTTTATGAAATAATCATCCGATTATTATAATATTTGATTCACGGCATGTCTAGGATACCTTTAGTATGTATTTGAAAAGAAAAATGGAATATCGGGTCCAGTTTTCGAGAAAATGGGTGTCGTCATATGACGACGCTATTAAAATAAAGGTACGAAATTGTTCATATGGATTTTAGTTTTCAAGCTTTTATTTGTTCTTAAATGCTTATGTTTTTAATAGATACAATGAAATATAAATTTATATATTTGATGATATGGGGCGAAGCAATCAACACACAAACCTTTATCACATTTTTAGCATTCTGTCCTTACAGTTGATTTGCATTTATCACCAGCACATCGTCTCTGTTTATTATTTTTTGTTCTTTGCACATAGTGCATATATCCATCATATCTCATAGCATCAGCCCCAGGCTGAGATTTCGATATTCTCCCCGGACCTTTTGGAAAATTAGTCTCTGACGAAAGATATGACATTGCTAAGTCGCTTCGGAAACTCTTTTGCTTGAGTTTAGGATCATGCTGTCTCGCTAAAAGCCGAAGCAAATCTCTTTTCTCAAAAGGAGATCGTTAAGTCTGGTATGAAAAGCTCAAAATGTTTTGCAAAAATTACATTTAGTCAGTTGCTTGTAACAATTCATTTGGAGTGGTAATAGATAACCGTACCCTTAAAGCACATAATAAAAGTGAATTTATTAAACCGAGTTACTTGTGTTTTCTTTTTAAGTCCACACCATTTCTCGTGGATGTTGAAAACCCCGTTTTCCCTTAATCATTATTTGCGATAGGGGAAGGAAGCAGATAGGACTCAGGAAAAGTGAATCTGCGTACTTCCGGGTGGGGTTTCGATCTTGATATCAACAAGAGATGGAAAGGTCCATGGGTGTCAACCAAACAAACAGATAAGGTGGTTTTGCTGTTCGATATTGAATGCCATGTGAGCCATTGATTGGCGTTCAACGGTTGTTGCCCTACAAGAAGAGAATGAGCGAGTTGTCACTTTTTTCACGTTGGTGTTAATAAAATGATAGAATGAAATGACCGAAATCAAGTTTTCTGTCATTTCTTTCTATCATTTTCTTAACACCAACGTGAAAAAAGTGACTACTCGCTCATTCACTTCTTGTAGGGTGGTAACTTCCACTCTTCTTGCCCTCGAGGAAGTAAAGGAGATCTCGGCCTACTATGGAGAAAGTGTACAAGTCGGGATAAACCGACTTGATCTGCTCTAAGCTTTCTGCGGGGATGACTAATGAAGCATACAAACTCGACAAATTGGGAGATTGTTCGAACAAATCCAAAATTTGAGCAGGAGTGATATACATCAGTGCATCATGCATGAAGGCCTTGGGCGTGGTTACAGGGCCCTGAGCAGTCTCCTTGTAGCGGAGAAGGTCCTTGGGAGTGTGAATCTGATTAATCAGATGGGCGAAATTGGCGTTGATGCGTTTCAGCTTGTCAAATTTCTGTTGTTTCATATATAAAACTGTAGAGGGCTCAGATGTATTGTAGCGTGATCATTATTCCAATGGTATCCTTGCACGGCATCTTGTACAAGAAATGCATAATTTTCAGCAAAGTCCATTTGAATTAACATTTCTCCTGATAACAGCGCCGCTCTTTTATTGCTAATAAATTCAGATTGTCGCTTTGCTATGAAATGATGCGGAATCAGAACTTTGATGTGTTCAGTAAAATCGCTGACAAATGATTCTGGGTTGGTGGTTAACGTTTCCAGAACACATCTAATCGTTGTATTCCACTTTTTGTATATTATTTCTTCAGTTTGGTTATTTTCAAAATTTTTTAGCATATGTGTGTTTAGATTATTTTAATTTTTAAAGCAGTGACCACACATTGAAACGCAACACTCGCTTTTTTCTATGTCACCATTACATTGTTAAGAGTTCTGCGATTGTCTTTGCTCGAGGGGCCCGAATATCCCTAGCACATTGAGTGCCATGGCTACACGTTTTCGTGCGACACCTAATCCTTCCTGGGGTGCCACGTCGTACGAAAACGTGCGACATGCATTGTCTTGCCTTAAATATTGTCGTGCGTTTCTGTGCGACTCTACAGGGTTTTTTTAATGTGTTTCTAGTACCCTAATGTTTGCCCTAAATTTTGGCCAAGTTTCATAGAGATATTTTTGCGGTTTTCTTTTTAATTTTAAAAATTTATTGGAATTCATTCGATATTTCGGAAAAAAAGTATAAAAAAGATACAAAAATATTAAAATTAGGCTATGATAATTTCAATTTACATTAATTTTTTAGATGTGCATATTTTGGAAAGCAATCAATGCACAATTGGGGAGTGTTGGGGCATTGCGGACAGTACGTAGTTGTCCTTTTGATATTCTGTCTTGCTTCCTTTCGACTAAATTTTCGTTTTGCTTCAGCGTAGCATAAAACGCAAGCACGTCGGATGGTTTTATTATTTTCATCTACTCTTTTTGTGATAATATGTTTTGATTGCGATATAGGCTGCGGGGATGTGAGATTTAGTAGGTCCTTAGCAATGCGTTCACGGAATGTTCGTATATTAATCTTTTTATTCGTAGCTGCTTTATACACAGTAAAAGCATTTACCACGGAAAGTCCGAGTAAAAGTTCAATTCCCAGCTTTCGATACCATTTTAACCCTTTGCGAAGGGTATTTGAGTAAGAAGCCATTTGGTCGGAAAGATCAATGCCTGCTTTCCCCTTATTATATTCTAGCACAGCCAATGGCTTTTCTGTTGGTCGTCTGTTACGTCTCGCTCGTCGATTTTTCTTGAAGTCGATGTCAATTGGTGAAGGGAGCAAATAAGATTCAGGGAAGGTGAATCGTCGGACTTCGGATTGGGGGACAGATCTTGAAATTAGAATCAGATGAAAGGGACCATGTGTGTCGATAAGGCAGACGGAGAGGGTTGTGGCGGCGTTTGAGATGGAGTGCCAGGTAAGCCATTGATTGGCGCTAACCGGTTGTTGATAACTGCCACTTTTCTTTCCCTCAAGGAAATAAAGAAGGTCATTGCCCACGATTGAGAAAGTGTATAAATCTGGATTTATCGATTTGATTCGCTCAAGGCTTTCAGCAGGAACGACCAAAGAACAATACAAGCTGCGAAGATTTGGCGACCTTTCGAAAAGGTCAAGAATTTGAGCAGGAGTAAGGTACATAAGGGCGTCATGCATAAAAGCTTTGGCAGTGGTGACGGGTCCACGAACATTTTCTCGATAACGAACAATATCCTTTGGGGTGTGGATTTGATTGATCAATTTTTTCAAATTTGGGTTCAAGCGTTGAAGCTTATCAAATTTCGTTTGTTTCATGTAAAGAACCGTAGAGGGCTCATCGGCTAAATGATTCCAGGTACAGTTAAGCATGAACAGTTCATAAGTCTTGTGAACTGGATGGGGGTGGACTTTATGACCCGAGCCAGAGACCGGGACTCCGATGTCAAGAAGGAACTTGGCACCGGCTTCCGGAAGGAGGTAAGGGTAATTATCCAACGATCTTCGAAACGCAGGAACAATAGCATCCGTTATCGGGGCTGTTGCTGCGTCTCGGTGGATGGTACCGGCGAGACTTTCGACGGTTTTTGCAAACAAAGACATCATCGGGAAACGACTTAAACAGATGGTAAATAATTTCGTTGTTTTCTAACTTCCCGCCGGCTGCCACTAATTCTCGTACGCACTCATCAAACTTTGTGAAGTGCCTCTTCATATCACTGCCCGTTTCATACCGTAATCTATCAAGCTTTGTCCTCAACATGTTTTGCTTCGCCATGTTTGTCCCAGAAAAGGTTCCTACCAGAGCACACCACATTTGCTTAGCTGTCGTCTTGCCTTTTATATACTCTAAATGGTTGTCATCCACCAAACAAATAATTAAATTCTTCGCTTTAGAATTTTTCTCACTCCACATTTTAACTTCGGTTGTATTCACTGCAGTTTCTACTGGTTCTTCAACTGACAAAACATCTACAACACCCTGAGCCTCAAGAAAGTTTTCCACTCTGTACTTCCATGAATCGAAGTTTTGACCATCAAATGGTTTTATTTTTGCAAAAACTAATTCCATGGTAGACATATTCACATACACGTGGAATCTGGGCCCATAACCTGTTATATTCAATTAAGGATGCTTCTTACAGAATAGAGAAGCAAATAAAATGTATGTAGACCGCAAGAATAAAAACACTTGATTATTATATGACTTCACGTTTACGACTAGAAAATTCTTTATTATAAAACTTATTTAAGCTTCATTTACCAATGTCTTATGTATAAAACATAACGGTATCAAAAGCTCGTTTACAACAATGTTTATATACCTTATAAAATACTCAATGTTAAACTACTAACACTCATATGCATTTTATTACTGCTGTTATTAAAACATCGTTGTTATGTACATACAAATACATTTGAGTGATCTACAACACCCCTTCTCGATGGTGTAATGACAGCTTGTCTATGAGATATAAAAATTTCTGCTTGGGTAAAGGCTTCGTAAAAATATCAGCTTCTTGCTCGTTCGTACTCACATGCTCGATTTTTACTACACCCTCTTCAACTTTCTGTCTAATAAAATGATGTTTAACATCAATGTGTTTAACCCGCTTATTTTCCATATTGTAAGCTAGTTTGATAGTACTTTGATTATCTTCAAAAAATTTTATGGATTTCACATCAATGAAAAGATCAGCCAGTAAACCACGTAACCAAACACCTTCTTGTACTGCCAAAGACAACGCCACATACTCCGCCTCTGTTGTTGAACATGCGACAACTTGTTGCTTCTTTGACGTCCAAGTTACAATATTACCAAAAACTTTAAACAAATATCCGCTTGTGGATTTTCTGTTAAGCCCATCAGCAGCAAAATCAGCATCCACGAATCCAACTAATGGATGTTCGACAGCTCTTTTCATATACAGTAATTCCATATTAATACTTGATTTTAAATACCTTACCAGCCGTTTAACACCCTGCCATGTCACAGTAGTTGGAGATTCTTGGTATCGACTTAATTCTGATATAGCGTAGCATACATCTGGTCTGCTGCATAGCATTATGTACATAATCCTTCCAATGACTTCTCTGTATGGTACATTTACTTTTTCACTTGCTTTAGTATTTCCAAGTTGAATCGATTTGTCCATTGGAGTCGACACGCCATTACAATTTTCCATATTAGTAAAACGTACATTGCCCACGATTGAGAAAGTGTATAAATCTGGATTTATCGATTTGATTCGCTCAAGGCTTTCAGCAGGAACGACCAAAGAACAATACAAGCTGCGAAGATTTGGCGACCTTTCGAAAAGGTCAAGAATTTGAGCAGGAGTAAGGTACATAAGGGCGTCATGCATAAAAGCTTTGGCAGTTGTGACGGGTCCACGAACATTTTCTCGATAATGAACAATATCCTTTGGGGTGTGGATTTGATTGATCAATTTTTTGAAATTTGGGTTCAAGCGTTGAAGCTTATCAAATTTCGTTTGTTTCATGTAAAGAACCGTAGAGGGCTCATCGGCTAAATGATTCCAGGTACAGTTAAGCATGAACAGTTCATAAGTCTTGTGAACTGGATGGGGGTGGACTTTATGACCCGAGCCAGAGACCGGGACTCCGATGTCAAGAAGGAACTTGGCACCGGCTTCCGGAAGGAGGTAAGGGTAATTATCCAACGATCTTCGAAACGCAGGAACAATAGCATCCGTTATCGGGGCTGTTGCTGCGTCTCGGTGGATGGTACCGGCGAGACTTTCGACGGTTTTTGCAAACAAAGACATCATCGGGAAACGACTTAAACAGATGGTAAATAATTTCGTTGTTTTCTAACTTCCCGCCGGCTGCCACTAATTCTCGTACGCACTCATCAAACTTTGTGAAGTGCCTCTTCATATCACTGCCCGTTTCATACCGTAATCTATCAAGCTTTGTCCTCAACATGTTTTGCTTCGCCATGTTTGTCCCAGAAAAGGTTCCTACCAGAGCACACCACATTTGCTTAGCTGTCGTCTTGCCTTTTATATACTCTAAATGGTTGTCATCCACCAAACAAATAATTAAATTCTTCGCTTTAGAATTTTTCTCACTCCACATTTTAACTTCGGTTGTATTCACTGCAGTTTCTACTGGTTCTTCAACTGACAAAACATCTACAACACCCTGAGCCTCAAGAAAGTTTTCCACTCTGTACTTCCATGAATCGAAGTTTTGACCATCAAATGGTTTTATTTTTGCAAAAACTAATTCCATGGTAGACATATTCACATACACGTGGAATCTGGGCCCATAACCTGTTATATTCAATTAAGGATGCTTCTTACAGAATAGAGAAGCAAATAAAATGTATGTAGACCGCAAGAATAAAAACACTTGATTATTATATGACTTCACGTTTACGACTAGAAAATTCTTTATTATAAAACTTATTTTAGCTTCATTTACCAATGTCTTATGTATAAAACATAACGGTATCAAAAGCTCGTTTACAACAATGTTAATATACCTTATAAAATACTCAATGTTAAACTACTAACACTCATATGCATTTTATTACTGCTGTTATTAAAACATCGTTGTTATGTACATACAAATACATTTGAGTGATCTACAACACCCCTTCTCGATGGTGTAATGACAGCTTGTCTATGAGATATAAAAATTTCTGCTTGGGTAAAGGCTTCGTAAAAATATCAGCTTCTTGCTCGTTCGTACTCACATGCTCGATTTTTACTACACCCTCTTCAACTTTCTGTCTAATAAAATGATGTTTAACATCAATGTGTTTAACCCGCTTATTTTCCATATTGTAAGCTAGTTTGATAGTACTTTGATTATCTTCAAAAATTTTTATGGATTTCACATCAATGAAAAGATCAGCCAGTAAACCACGTAACCAAACACCTTCTTGTACTGCCAAAGACAACGCCACATACTCCGCCTCTGTTGTTGAACATGCGACAACTTGTTGCTTCTTTGACGTCCAAGTTACAATATTACCAAAAACTTTAAACAAATATCCGCTTGTGGATTTTCTGTTAAGCCCATCAGCAGCAAAATCAGCATCCACGAATCCAACTAATGGATGTTCGACAGCTCTTTTCATATACAGTAATTCCATATTAATACTTGATTTTAAATACCTTACCAGCCGTTTAACACCCTGCCATGTCACAGTAGTTGGAGATTCTTGGTATCGACTTAATTCTGATATAGCGTAGCATACATCTGGGGCCTAATTCTGGCAGTCGTGATCGAGTAATTTCTCGATTCGAAAGCAATTTGATCTCAGTCGATACTGAACGAATCAAAATTATTTTTTCAGTATTGCGAAACTCAAATTAATGCTTTACAACACTGAAAAAATAATTCCAATTCGTTCAGTATTGACTGAAATAATTAGATTTTAAATTGCTTTCGAATCGAGAAATTACTCGATCACGACTGCCAGAATCAGGCCCCTGGTCTGCTGCATAGCATTATGTACATAATCCTTCCAATGACTTCTCTGTATGGTACATTTACTTTTTCACTTTCTTTAGTATTTCCAAGTTGAATCGATTTGTCCATTGGAGTCGACACGCCATTACAATTTTCCATATTAGTAAAACGTACATTGCCCACGATTGAGAAAGTGTATAAATCTGGATTTATCGATTTGATTCGCTCAAGGCTTTCAGCAGGAACGACCAAAGAACAATACAAGCTGCGAAGATTTGGCGACCTTTCGAAAAGGTCAAGAATTTGAGCAGGAGTAAGGTACATAAGGGCGTCATGCATAAAAGCTTTGGCAGTTGTGACGGGTCCACGAACATTTTCTCGATAATGAACAATATCCTTTGGGGTGTGGATTTGATTGATCAATTTTTTGAAATTTGGGTTCAAGCGTTGAAGCTTATCAAATTTCGTTTGTTTCATGTAAAGAACCGTAGAGGGCTCATCGGCTAAATGATTCCAGGTACAGTTAAGCATGAACAGTTCATAAGTCTTGTGAACTGGATGGGGGTGGACTTTATGACCCGAGCCAGAGACCGGGACTCCGATGTCAAGAAGGAACTTGGCACCGGCTTCCGGAAGGAGGTAAGGGTAATTATCCAACGATCTTCGAAACGCAGGAACAATAGCATCCGTTATCGGGGCTGTTGCTGCGTCTCGGTGGATGGTACCGGCGAGACTTTCGACGGTTTTTGCAAACAAAGACATCATCGGGAAACGACTTAAACAGATGGTAAATAATTTCGTTGTTTTCTAACTTCCCGCCGCACAGTGGGAAATTTTACGAGAAGGCGGTCAAAATTCCATAACTTTTGACTGGATCGGTATTTTTTTATGCGATTTTTTTTGCTCGATAGGTGCGATGTTAGGCTTTAATTTGCGCTATAAAACGTAAAATTCGACTGATAGGAGCAAAAGTTATGGGGAGTTCAAAATGCATTTTCATTTTTTTGTTGAATTTCGGTGTAAAAGTTGAATATTTCAAATATGATTTTTTTATAATTTATGATTATTTCTCTTGTATTTTACAACTGATACTTATTTTTTATTGTATAACTTAGATCCTGTCAGAAAATGCCAATATTTGGCCCCTGTAAATTTTTTAGTCCCAATATTCACAGGGGCCAAAGGTTGGCGTTTTTAGGAAAGACGAGTTGTTATAAGGATAAAACTGAAAAGGAATATTTTAAAAAATTCCCAAATAGCATTATTGGCTATCGATAACATTTTAGGTAATTCAACTTTTATTTTTGGTTAGAGATGTATGTGTATTTTATTTTTATACATTAATACAAATATATACTTAAAACAAAAACAAATTATAATCTATAAACAATTTTAAATTAAACAATATTAGTAAAAATTTCTTCTAAATAGCTTTGGGTTTCATTTTCGAGAAGTTGTTTAGCTTCTTCCTCTAATTCGATTGAGGTTGATTTCCATTTTTGTCGAATACTGGACATATATGGATCTGATGTGCACAACAAAATAGTAATAAGATCTTCATTAGTACAACATCTGGACATTTTTCTTGTGTTATGCTCGCGGAAGAATCTGTAGTCTTTGTTCCTTTTTTCTTGCGCTTCTTCAGATAGATCTCCAATTGGTAGCATATTGTGTTGAACTATTTGTTCCCCATGATATAAAATTTTATGAACTGTGGTTGGCATATGTCTCCAAGAGTATTTTTTGTTATAAAGAATTGCTGTTTCATTTGCATACTGCCCAAATTTTTTTGCATTTATCTTTCTGCTACATGATATAACTTGTAAAATGATCTGGAATCGTCTTATTAATTCAAAATGTACTCCTGTGATAGATGCTGCAGTTTCTGGATCGGAAAAGAATCTCCTTGCAGTGTTTCCATCATTTGAATTTCCTTCTCCTTGTTTTGGCTGATCAATTATAAGGCCTAGGTGAAGGTATTTTTCTTGAATTTGTTTTTTTGTTTGTTTCCTTTTTTCCACATTTTCTTTGTTTTTTCTCACTGTTTCGCCTAACGGGCCAAATTCCAAATCATAACCCAATTTAAGAATATGCTCCATAAAACGAATTCTGGTATGAAGAGGGGACATTCCAAATTCGTATGCTTCATTGAAACTATTGTCTTGTGATGGGGGTTGGCTTAATTGACTTGATGTCTTTTGGCATATGGTACAGCTTGACGAAGACTTTGTTTCGGTTAATGCTTGAGCAACTTTTCCATCGATCATTGTAAGGAACATTTGAAAATTAATTTCAATGCATTGGTCATCAAATTTAAATATTGCCGGTTGAAGTTCTTTAATTTGATCTTTTATTTTTCGAACTTCTTCAGTTATGACATCTTTAGTTTCCTTTTTGTAAACAAACTTTATTGGTCTGCAATACTTTGTTGAAGAGGGAATTTCATTTTTCCATACATCCATTTCTGTAACTCTACTGGTTGACGGCTCTAAGCCAATATAAGTTTTTCTTAAACGTAATGGAACTAAAGATACCATGAATAAGTTGGCATCAGATGAGTTTTCTGAATTACATTGCTTGTATTGTTTCTGACCAGAGCTTCCATCACATCCCCATTTAGAAAATAAAGTGATGCTGCAATTTTTAAGTTTTTTTAAACAGTCAGCATCAAGTGTATTTAATAATCGTTCTGCAGTGTGTTCGAGAAGAGCCTGCAATTTTACTTCTGCTGAACTTGAAGTTACACTAATAGCCGTTTGTGAAGGTAAGCACTCTTTTTTGACAGAAACTAAATCTCGATATGCTGGAAAGATTCCACAGTTTTTTTCATTGGTTCGCTTTCGCAGTTCTGTATACTGATTTTTTGTCAGTTTTAAATCCAAAAATAGTGCAAATGCTTCTTCTGGAGTAAATTTCATTTCTTCAGTTGGTGTAGGCATACTTTTTAAAATCCTCTTTGTGCGTTTAGGGCTCGCTTCCACTATTTTTTCAATTATTGCAATTTTTGTTTTCTTATTTTGCGTTGGTTGAATTTGATGCAGAAATGAATCCTTTATCATACTATGAGAAATTTCTTCATTGATATTTGCTAGCTTGCGTCTTCGTGATCTTTCACTGCAATTGTCAATTTGTTTTGCGGGCCGACCCACTTTTCCAGTTTCCTTAGCGGTTATTGACAGCTTCTTAAAAATCAGATCATTTGTTAGCCATTTTTCGTTGTGTAAATAAAACTTTTTCTTGTTTCTAGAACATTTCAGGTACCGTTTTTTTAATGTTAATGAAAAATTTTTAATTTTTATCTTATGAATTTTGATTTCTTGTTCGTTGCATAATTTAAAAAATGGATTATTCATTATGTGTAACACAAAATCTTTTTCATCTTTCTGTTGAAAATATATATCTGCGAGAACTTTATAACTGAACTTAGCCATTGTTTAAACAATAATGAAGGTAAAATTATGAATGCATGCACTTTTATACTCTTGATAGAAGTTTTTTTAAATGATCTTTTGTTACTGCTTCTTTAAAACATAAAAACCCTTTTTTAAATACAAATTTAATCTTTTATTAGCATTTCTTTGAAACATAAAAAACCCCTGTTTTCACACTTTTTAAAAGGATAACATACCGGCAATAAATTAACTGGTAACATGTAGGTAATTTTCACGTAAAATATAACTGCGTGCTAGTTTTTTTACCATTTACCTGTTCTTCCATTTTTTTAAATTAATTTGCAATTTTCAGGTAATTAAACTATGTAGTTTATGTTGCGGCTATTTACTTATGTGTAACCTTTTAACTTACTCAGAAATCTAACGTGTTAGTCTATTTATGTCGCCTATTCGTTTTGCAGCATCCGTTCACCCACAATAAGTTCATAACAATGGCAATACCTTTACCATCTCCAAATTAATTGATAACCTGACGTGCTAGATAATTTATGTGGCCTGAACTGCTTTATTTGTCGAAAATTCTTTAAGATTCACCTTCTTTAATTTCAGTAATTTTTCCTTGCAGGACTTATTTTTTGAACCGAATATCTTACCTTGGGTCACAGAAATTGCTGTAGTTCGCAAGGTCGTATCCAGACGTGCGTACAAAGGGGTATAGAAATGTAGGTTAGATTCTGGACTACAAGAGAGTATAGGTTTTTTTTTGACGCATTTTGACGCTCAGGACTTATGCTCTATAAAGTAGGAAATTTCCGGGAAATTTTGACATAAAAAAAAAAAAAAAATTAAAAAGTTCTAGAGGTCGCAGAGTTTAATGCTTTAAACCACGTATAGCTAATAAAATAAACTGATACACAAAACTTATTCTGTCAAAAAATCTTAAAAAACAAAAAAGTTATGAGCATTTCAACTTCAAAAATTGACTCAGAAATTCAAAACTATAACCAAATATTGAGAAAGTCCATTTCGGACCACCCTGTTCTCAATGAAATAGTTGAAATAGGGTTTTAATTTTTTGGCTCCCGAGGTTCACTAGTATTTACTTTCACATGAATAAAAAAATTTTAAAATCGGAGAACAAAAAAAAAAATAATTTTGGCCGCCTTCTCAAAATATGAACCAGTGTGCGCCGGCTGCCACTAATTCTCGTACGCACTCATCAAACTTTGTGAAGTGCCTCTTCATATCACTGCCCGTTTCATACCGTAATCTATCAAGCTTTGTCCTCAACATGTTTTGCTTCGCCATGTTTGTCCCAGAAAAGGTTCCTACCAGAGCACACCACATTTGCTTAGCTGTCGTCTTGCCTTTTATATACTCTAAATGGTTGTCATCCACCAAACAAATAATTAAATTCTTCGCTTTAGAATTTTTCTCACTCCACATTTTAACTGCGGTTGTATTCACTGCAGATTCTACTGGTTCTTCAACTGACAAAACATCTACAACACCCTGAGCCTCAAGAAAGTTTTCCACTCTGTACTTCCATGAATCGAAGTTTTGACCATCAAATGGTTTTATTTTTGCAAAAACTAATTCCATGGTAGACATATTCACATACACGTGGAATCTGGGCCCATAACCTGTTATATTCAATTAAGGATGCTTCTTACAGAATAGAGAAGCAAATAAAATGTATGTAGACCGCAAGAATAAAAACACTTGATTATTATATGACTTCACGTTTACGACTAGAAAATTCTTTATTATAAAACTTATTTTAGCTTCATTTACCAATGTCTTATGTATAAAACATAACGGTATCAAAAGCTCGTTTACAACAATGTTAATATACCTTATAAAATACTCAATGTTAAACTACTAACACTCATATGCATTTTATTACTGCTGTTATTAAAACATCGTTGTTATGTAAATTAGTTTTGTTGTAATTACTTGCTATGCAAGTCTTGAGTGTCAATTAGTTTTGTTGTCAATATAATTAAAACACAATTTAATCTCTGTTCATTTTCCGTTTATTTAAACAAATCAAAAATAATTAAATAACTTTATTTAAACAAATCCAAATATAACTATAATTACAATTACTTGCTATGCAAGTCTTGAGTGTCAGTGCTGAACTAACTTTTAATCTGAAAACTAAAGAACTCTACAACTTCTAGAGGAAGAAGAAGAAGCCACGGCAAAAATGCTTATCAGCATAAACGGACTCACATTTCATGTGAACGGAATTTGCAGTTAAGAAATGCAACGTAGCGTCTGCTATGAACGGACTCACATTTCATGTGAACGGAATTTGCAGTTAAGAAATGCAACGTAGCGTCTGCTATGAAAAAAGGTATTTTATTCAGTTATTTTGGGACGCGCGTGCAGCGCTAATTTTGAAGAAGTGTTTATTGTTGCAATTTTTTTATATTGCAAATTAGTTTTGTTGCTGTACTTTCGTACCTTAACTGTTCCCCCCTTTAAGCATCGGACGTCCCCGTCTGATCATATCTGCTAAGAATATTGTTGATTTCAACCTTACGTTGCCTTTTGGCGAGAACGTATGCAACGCATATTATTACAATAAGAACAAAAAGAGAGGCTGAGGTGTAAAAAGTTCCTCTTACTTTCGAATGAAGGTGCGATATATGGTCTAGGTTTTCAATATTTAAATCATGAAGGTATTGAAGTGATAAGATAGCGGTATGATCAGTTAAGTTAACAGTGTGAGCTATAGGAATTTCGGGGCTTCTAAAAGCAATTTTTCGGCAATTTTTGAATTCCGTTGAATTAACTTTTAAGGTATTGTCAAAGGTTATGAGGTATGTACCCGTTTGTAGGGTTTTTGTTACATTCTCGTAAATCACTTTGGAGGGTTGATTATTTATAACAACAATGCCATCGTCAATCTCTTTCAGAGGTGGCATATTATGCGCGGAATTTGTGTTACAAGTTGCCGTGTTATTATTTAATAAAGTGTCTAGGCATGAAGTGTTTTCAAGGTTAAATGTTTTACAAAATGAAGTTGTAGATTTCTTTTTACAATCTTTTAACATGATATATTTGTAGCCACATTTTGCTACATCACTTACTTTAAATGACAAAATTTTATTATTATGAACGACTGGAAAAATTAATTTTTTATTACAAAATTTTATAATTTTTGGAAATTTTATCAAAAACGTAATAACATTTTCGGTTTGCAAAATCTTTAGTTTTGAATTTACAATTATCTCAGTAATGCTTACATTTAAATCTATTTCGGATTTTAAAACAAAACTTACTTCCGAGCTATCTAACAGAATGGGATTGATCATTTGGAGTTTCCCCAAGGTTATGGACAAAGCTAGGTTATCTAGTTCCCTAAGTACTGCTCTATTTCTTTCGCCTAACAAACTATAAAGGTATCCTGAATCGATTTCAGTAGCCTTAGTTTTACTTACAAGTGTGTTCACAGTCGTAGTTAATTTGTTTATTTGCGATTGCATATCGGTGTTTATGATTATCTGAGCATTACTTGCAGTAACTAATTCATCTTGTTTGCTACGCACTTCGGTAAAGTCATCGTAATCTGGCGTACCAGCTATGTATTTCAGCGCGGTTCCAAGAACGTTAATGCTACGTGCGTGCCTGTGGTGTATGCGCAGGGATTCTATTGTCTTCTCTATTTGGTCCACATCTGATTCTAGCAGTTTTCTCATGTGTGATTTTGGTAGTAGGTCCGTTAGATTTCTGGTTTCTTCTGCTATGGTAGTAAAGTTTGTCAAGTCCGTTACATGGGCCAACATTCCATAATTTTCATAGATTGCAACATTTCCGTCTGCTACAGGAATATAGTGTGAAGAAGTATAGTCCAGGATGGTGGCATAGCTAGCGAGTACAAAGACTGCAAATATTAGGATGCTGCAATGAGGAAACGAATGTTATCTTTATGCACTATTTTGTCATCAATTTTAAGAGTTGTGCCTAGATCTTGTTGGACAGTCTTTTCGACAAAAAGTTTGCTAACTTTATTCCCCAATCTCTTATTAACTTTCACAAAAACTTTATCTCCAGGATTATATGTTTTAGTTACTGTCTTTTTGTTATGATAATCAAGGTCTGATTTTTGTTTGGCAAGAATTTTCGCACGAATATTTTCTTTCAAGTTTTCTGGAATTGATTGAATTATATCTATGGGCTTATGGTTAGTAGTAGAATGGATTGTTCTATTGTATTTTGCAGTTGCCATTAAGACAAGCTCTGTAGAGTCATCTATTGCGTACTCTAGTTTTAGGCATCTTGCAATTTCCGCAAGTGTTCCGTGGAAACGCTCGACTTGGCCATTAGAGGTACTATGCATGGGTGGAGTTGCGTAAATGTTTGCTCCGAAGTTATTCTTTATTAACGATCTTATGGTTTGTGAAGTTAGTGACTTTTCGTTGTCGCAAACTATTGTTTCCGTGCCTTTGTAAAAGTTAAGTATCTCCAGAAGGGCTGGTTTAACGTCTACTATCGCTCGAGAGGGTATAGGTTTTACAATAGCGAACTTAGAAAATTTATCGAGACATGTTAAATAGAATTTCTTGTCAGTATTGTAAATATCGACATGGAGGATCTCGCCTGGGAAGGAGGGTATGGGGGTCTCAGCGATCTCATGTTTTTTTGGATGTCTTTGATATTTCGCTAGCCGACAGATTTTGCAGTTTGCTGTAATTTCTTTTAACTTTTTAGCTATATCTGGGAAAAAATAATCCTGAAGAACTTGTTTCGTATTTTCTGAAACAGAACGGTGTGCCCTATTGTGTTCATTTGTTAAGATTTCAATTTGATCACTTGCGTTAAAGATATCTGTAACAAATTTATTAGCGTACCTGAATTTTACAGAAGGGAAATTCGATATAAGAAGGTGTTGGATTTGAGCAAGGGTATGTAAATCACAATTAATCGCGTTCACTACTTCTGGGTTTATGCAGTCCTTAATAGTATTTAAAAGATCGTCAATTTCTTGATATGAAATGCGATGTCGAATGCGATTTTTAAAAAGAATTTTTGTTTCTTTATTTTGTTCTGAACCATGATTGATTAAAATCTGGTTTTTGAAACAGTTAATTGGGTTTTCGACCGCGGGAATAATTTCGGTGAGTGACATCTCACTTCCACAAGCTTGTAGTGAGCATGTAGATGTGGTATCCATTGTAATGTTAACAAATTGTCTGGAAAGGGCGTCTGCAACAATATTGTCTTTGCCGGGCTTGTAGAAAAATGTTGGCGAGTACTCTTCAATGAAAGCTCTCCAGCGCTTTAATTTAGAGTTTGGGTTTTTATCAGATATCGAAAAGGTTAGGGGTTGGTGGTCGGTGAAGATGTTTAAATTATTTACCCCGTAAAGATAGTGTCTAAGATTTTTTAAGGCCCATACGATAGCTAAAAGTTCGCGTTCGTTGGTTGCGTAGGTTTCTTCGGCGGGTGACAAGGTCCTTGAAATCATGGTAATTGGACGACCATTTTGAGAAAGAACGGCGCCAATAGCATGGGATGACGCATCAGTCGTAAGGTCAAAAGGTCTATCGAAATTTGGATAAAGGAGAAGTACATCTTCGGAAGAAAGGATATTCTTAATTTTTTTGAATGAGTGAATAGCATCAGCATCAAGGTCAATTTTAACTTGCTTCGAATGTTTTGTCCCCACATGACCATTTTCTCCACGTAAATATTTAGTCAGAGGTTTCGCTATAGCCGCATAGTCTTTAACGAATTTTCTATAATAACCGGCCAACCCTAGAAATGACCTTAAGCTCCTTAAGGTTGTTGGCGTTTCGTAGTTGACTATGGTTTCAATTTTCTTTGGACACGTTCTGATACCGTCGGTTGAAACGACAAAGCCCAAATACTCGACAGAGGTTTTAAAGAATTTGGACTTTTCTAAAGAAACTCTCATGTTAGCATGGTAAAGTTTTAGTAAGATGTTTTGGATGTCATCTATATGCTTCTGCTCAGAGTCAGAAAATATGATGATATCATCGATATAAACGTGACATGACTTTCCGATTTCATCACGTAAAACATCATCGATGGCACGCTGAAAAATGCTCGGGGCGTTTTTTAATCCAAATGGTAAACGACAGAACTCGTATTTACCATTATTCACGCTGAAAGCAGTTTTTTTCCGGTCGTGTTCGGCCAAGTTAATCTGGTGGAAGCCACTTTTTAAGTCCAAGGTTGTAAAGAACTTAGATTTGCCAAGATTTGAAAGTATAACAGACGGATCAGGTATAGGATATTTATCAGGGATAGTTTTTGAATTAAGTTTAGTGTAGTCGAACACGAGGCGTTTATTGGGCTTGCCCAATTCGTCTGTGCCTTTCTTGTCGACAACCCAAACAGGGCTGTTATAGGGAGATCGGGATGGCCTTATAATGCCATTTTTTAAAAGTTCCTTAACCTCTTTATTGACAAATTCTATCATCGAAATGGGGTAGGATTGGTATTTAGAATATATGGGCTCCTGATCTTTTGTTTTAATTGTTGCGGAAATTTTCGTGTTAAAGGGTAAGGCTTCATTCGGGTTAGCGAAAACACCAGCATTTTCGTTTATTATTTGGAAAAATTTCTTTTCTACATTTTTTGGGATAGAGACATTTTCTATTAAAGAATTCACTGCATCTAGCTTAAGATATTTCAATTTTTCTTCGCCGCCGTTATAATAAATCATGTCTTTTTCTGTGTTAATCACGCCCTTTATGCTTTTTATGAAGCTAAAACCTATGATACCGTCAAATAGAGACAGGTTCGGTAAAATAAAAAATGTTTCAGTATGATTTAGGACATTTACTAGTGTTTTGTTGTTGATTGTATCAGCACCATGAATGGATTTGACTAAAAATGGTTTTTCGACTTCTTTAATGTTTTTTAATCCGTTAATATTGGTGATATAACTTTTAGAGGCACCAGTGTCGATTAAAAGTTTAATGTTTTTGCCACCTACCATTCGCTCAATGTAGGGGAGAACTGACCCTCCCCTAAAAAATTAATCTCATCTTCGAAAGGTGGATCAGAAAAAGTAGGGTTTTCATACGGCTCTTGGTTACCAGAGAAGTTTGGCTCATCGCCGTAGTCATGTGTTTCCAAGGTTTCGAGACCTTCGTTTTGCAACATCTCTTGGCCAAGGTGGTTAATCCTTTGGACCTTCTGAGGGACCTGTCTTTCGGATGTTAAACCTCGCTTTTGTGTTTGAAAACCCTGAAAGTTGTTTGTTCGCACCGTACGCATGCTTACATCAGTGTCCAGGGATTGGGATACTGGTTGAGAGTCACTAGCTTGTTGGCCTACAGGCTGAAAAGGATTTTGGGCGAAATTTCGGAAATTCGAATTTGCAACATTATGGCGTTGTGATTGGTTAGATGCCTGTTGAGGGCGATTTTGATAAAATGGAGTAGTTTGTTGACCGACAAAGTTTTGCGGAGGCTGAGAGTAGTTATTTTGCTGACCAAAGGAGTTCTGTTTAACATGCTGTATGTTTTGTCTTAAGGCTGTGTGTGTTGAGGGACTCATTAAAGCCTTGTTTAAACCATTATTGTAAATGGCAGCAAAATGATAGCGGTTTTGATTTGCTTCTAGCTCTTGTGCTAGTGCCAGAGCTGATGGCAAGTCTGCAGGCTTGCACGAAAACAAGGTGTCACATAAGGGCTTCCTAACTCCCGAAACAAAGACACGCAAAGCCTGTTCACGGTATTTTTGGTTCAGTGACTGAATCAAATTGGCATCTCCTTCATTCGACATTATAATTTTGTTCACGATCGCGGTTAACTTACGCTCTACTTCGTCGTAAAATTGGATAATAGTTTTCTGTCCCTGTCTTAAAGTGGAGAGCTCTTGCTCTAAAGTAAAGATGGATTTTTTATCCATGTAAGTAAAATCAAGCCGTGCTATAATAGCCTTAAAGTTAAGGACTGTGTTATAAGTGCTTAACGCAGCATCTGCGTTACCCACGACTTTGTTTCTCAGAATAGCTACCGCCTGGTAGTACTTTGAGCTTCCTACATAAGGTTCAAATAATTTATGGGCTGTTGTGGCGGCCTGACGCCAAGAGACATATCTGGTGGGGTCGCCTTTAAATTCTGGGACAGATTTAATTATATCTAGAGTTTCCTCACACGTCCTATTGGGTACTATTTCTATTTCCTTATATGCTTCTACGGCAGAAGGTGGCTCTAAGGATTGGAGTCGCCTAGTAAGGTCGGCAATAGTTGCTTCAAAGCTTTCTTTTGTTCTTTGGACTGCTTGTTGGATAGCAGTGTCCAAGAGAACTTGCAAATTTTCAGAATTCATTTCCTCTTTGTTCTCAATTCTTTTTTCAGAAATTAATAGTGATTGTAGCCTAGCTAAAATAACGTCAAACTCTTCAGGATCTTCCTGTGGTCTTGACATGAACTCTAGGGAAAAACCAAAGATCAACTCAGAATTCTTTTCACGTAAATTTCACTTTAAATTGCAAAGGTAATAACTGTTACAATAACAAAAATAAAAAAATTTTTACGAAATTTCAAAAATTTAGATCCGATTTGTTTTTTTTTAAAAAAAAATTTTATAAAAAATAATAGATAGCAATCAATAGTAATAATAAAAAATATAATTCTTACAAATAAATCATCACGGCTTTGGCTCCTTCTGGTTCTAAATGCAACTTTTCTGGCTGGAATGTAACTGCTCAAGACTCGGCTTCACTAAGGGTCCTTTGCAACTGCTCACGGCTTGGCTTTTCTAAGTTGTTGATTGATGGATTAGTTTTTGTTATATTTTTTGCTTTTTGGTGATGAATGCTTTTTATATTTTTAAGAATTGTAATAGGTTTTTAGCACCAGTATGGTAGTAATTTTTATTCACAAGTATGGTGAATGTCTTTGTTGTTTAAATTTTAATTTTTTCTTAAACACTGTTTTTTATTATAAAAAAGTTATTTTTCTTTTCACTTCAATGATGACTTAGTTTTTATCTGCTCACTGTATGGTGATTGTCTTTGTTGTTTAAATTTTAATTTTTTTAAACACTGTTTTTTATTATAAAAGGTTATTTTTCTTTTCACTTCAATGGTGACTTAGTTTTTATCTGCTCACTGTATGGTGATTGTCTTTGTTGTTTAAATTTTAATTTTTTTTTTTAAACACTGTTTTTTATTATAAAAGGTTTTTTTTTCTTTTCACTTCAATGGTGACTGTTTTTTTCCGTTGGGCGCCAATTAGTTTTGTTGTAATTACTTGCTATGCAAGTCTTGAGTGTCAATTAGTTTTGTTGTCAATATAATTAAAACACAATTTAATCTCTGTTCATTTTCCGTTTATTTAAACAAATCAAAAATAATTAAATAACTTTATTTAAACAAATCCAAATATAACTATAATTACAATTACTTGCTATGCAAGTCTTGAGTGTCAGTGCTGAACTAACTTTTAATCTGAAAACTAAAGAACTCTACAACTTCTAGAGGAAGAAGAAGAAGCCACGGCAAAAATGCTTATCAGCATAAACGGACTCACATTTCATGTGAACGGAATTTGCAGTTAAGAAATGCAACGTAGCGTCTGCTATGAACGGACTCACATTTCATGTGAACGGAATTTGCAGTTAAGAAATGCAACGTAGCGTCTGCTATGAAAAAAGGTATTTTATTCAGTTATTTTGGGACGCGCGTGCAGCGCTAATTTTGAAGAAGTGTTTATTGTTGCAATTTTTTTATATTGCAAATTAGTTTTGTTGCTGTACTTTCGTACCTTAACTTGTACATACAAATACATTTGAGTGATCTACAACACCCCTTCTCGATGGTGTAATGACAGCTTGTCTATGAGATATAAAAATTTCTGCTTGGGTAAAGGCTTCGTAAAAATATCAGCTTCTTGCTCGTTCGTACTCACATGCTCGATTTTTACTACACCCTCTTCAACTTTCTGTCTAATAAAATGATGTTTAACATCAATGTGTTTAACCCGCTTATTTTCCATATTGTAAGCTAGTTTGATAGTACTTTGATTATCTTCAAAAATTTTTATGGATTTCACATCAATGAAAAGATCAGCCAGTAAACCACGTAACCAAACACCTTCTTGTACTGCCAAAGACAACGCCACATACTCCGCCTCTGTTGTTGAACATGCGACAACTTGTTGCTTCTTTGACGTCCAAGTTACAATATTACCAAAAACTTTAAACAAATATCCGCTTGTGGATTTTCTGTTAAGCCCATCAGCAGCAAAATCAGCATCCACGAATCCAACTAATGGATGTTCGACAGCTCTTTTCATATACAGTAATTCCATATTAATACTTGATTTTAAATACCTTACCAGCCGTTTAACACCCTGCCATGTCACAGTAGTTGGAGATTCTTGGTATCGACTTAATTCTGATATAGCGTAGCATACATCTGGTCTGCTGCATAGCATTATGTACATAATCCTTCCAATGACTTCTCTGTATGGTACATTTACTTTTTCACTTTCTTTAGTATTTCCAAGTTGAATCGATTTGTCCATTGGAGTCGACACGCCATTACAATTTTCCATATTAGTAAAACTTACATTGCCCACGATTGAGAAAGTGTATAAATCTGGATTTATCGATTTGATTCGCTCAAGGCTTTCAGCAGGAACGACCAAAGAACAATACAAGCTGCGAAGATTTGGCGACCTTTCGAAAAGGTCAAGAATTTGAGCAGGAGTAAGGTACATAAGGGCGTCATGCATAAAAGCTTTGGCAGTGGTGACGGGTCCACGAACATTTTCTCGATAACGAACAATATCCTTTGGGGTGTGGATTTGATTGATCAATTTTTTGAAATTTGGGTTCAAGCGTTGAAGCTTATCAAATTTCGTTTGTTTCATGTAAAGAACCGTAGAGGGCTCATCGGCTAAATGATTCCAGGTACAGTTAAGCATGAACAGTTCATAAGTCTTGTGAACAGGATGGGGGTGGACTTTATGACCCGAGCCAGAGACCGGGACTCCGATGTCAAGAAGGAACTTGGCACCGGCTTCCGGAAGGAGGTAAGGGTAATTATCCAACGATCTTCGAAACGCAGGAACAATAGCATCCGTTATCGGGGCTGTTGCTGCGTCTCGGTGGATGGTACCGGCGAGACTTTCGACGGTTTTTGCAAACAAAGACATCATCGGGAAACGACTTAAACAGATGGTAAATAATTTCGTTGTTTTCTAACTTCCCGCCGGCTGCCACTAATTCTCGTACGCACTCATCAAACTTTGTGAAGTGCCTCTTCATATCACTGCCCGTTTCATACCGTAATCTATCAAGCTTTGTCCTCAACATGTTTTGCTTCGCCATGTTTGTCCCAGAAAAGGTTCCTACCAGAGCACACCACATTTGCTTAGCTGTCGTCTTGCCTTTTATATACTCTAAATGGTTGTCATCCACCAAACAAATAATTAAATTCTTCGCTTTAGAATTTTTCTCACTCCACATTTTAACTTCGGTTGTATTCACTGCAGTTTCTACTGGTTCTTCAACTGACAAAACATCTACAACACCCTGAGCCTCAAGAAAGTTTTCCACTCTGTACTTCCATGAATCGAAGTTTTGACCATCAAATGGTTTTATTTTTGCAAAAACTAATTCCATGGTAGACATATTCACATACACGTGGAATCTGGGCCCATAACCTGTTATATTCAATTAAGGATGCTTCTTACAGAATAGAGAAGCAAATAAAATGTATGTAGACCGCAAGAATAAAAACACTTGATTATTATATGACTTCACGTTTACGACTAGAAAATTCTTTATTATAAAACTTATTTTAGCTTCATTTACCAATGTCTTATGTATAAAACATAACGGTATCAAAAGCTCGTTTACAACAATGTTAATATACCTTATAAAATACTCAATGTTAAACTACTAACACTCATATGCATTTTATTACTGCTGTTATTAAAACATCGTTGTTATGTACATACAAATACATTTGAGTGATCTACAACACATAGAAACTGCATTTTAAGGTTTTTTTTAGATCAATGAAAAGGTAACGGTCGTGACATTACAAATGAGCTGTTTTTGAATGTTCGGTCTTAGCAACTCAGATTGTAAAATTTTCCAAGGAATGCGTTAAATAAAAATTCTTATTAAATTCTTTCCAGTGTTTTGTGTAAGAAAACTCTACTTTTGTGTGAAAATGATGTAGCCAAATAAAAAAAAAATAACTTAGAAAAGGTAACGGTTGTGACAAAAAAAAAGTAACGGTCGTGACAGCATAAAAAATAAAACGGATTTGTTTTTGTAGTCGTATATTTAACAGTATCAAAATGATTACATGGAAGTTTATGGTTATCTTAGAGAAGGCAGCAATGTTTTAAAGCTCGATTTCGTTTTTATTCATTTTCAGTTGAAGAATATACATCATTATACTCCAGACGTTTAAGGCTTTGTGGAATAACTCCAGTTATTCCACAAAGCAAACAGTTAAAGCCAGCATTTTGAAAAAAGTGCATCTTCTGGATGTTTTTGATTGCTTTAAGATGTTCCCATCTTTTTTTTAAACAGCCTGTATTTTGCTTTATTTGGTTCTTATCGCAATACAAAACAGTCACTCCATCCAACTTTTTATTTTGAACAAAAAAATTGAAAGCTTCTGCTGGAGTATTAATTTTAGCTTGGCGGGACATGATTGCTGTCCATAAAGACCTTTTGATAGTGGCTCCAATTCTATCCACAGCGCCTTTGCCATGTCTAGATGCAAAAAAAGACCATTTCATATTTACACCGAAGTCTTCCTTTGCAAAACATAAGTTAAATAGATTGAACCTATTTTTGAATTGAGCAGCACATCCATCCGAAAACACGTGTGCAGTATTAATTTCAGTTTTCGTTTTGAGGTGTTCAACAATCATTTTCAAAAAGTACCACACACTTTCTTTATTGTGCGTCAAGTCATCACTTATGATTGCATACGAATATGATTTCAGGGCCAATTCAGTTTTCACCCAAGCACAGGCTGTAAACACAGTTGCTTGAGCTTGGTTCCAGTGTGCGCTTTGCACTTCGTCCTGCGAAATCAACGTGAAATTTTCAGCGAAATCTATCTGAACGACCGCTTCATTTGATTCAATCCGCTCCTTAGCCTCGCGAAATTGATCGCTCTGTGTTCGGTGCACATAAAAATGTTGCTTAAATCTTTGGAGTTTTCTTTCGAATATTTGAAGTAAAACTTGAAAAGTGCCTTCCTCCTCGCTTATTTGAGTATGATGTTCATTTTTGGTCCATTGTTTCCAACGCACAGTTGCATCTGAACTATAATTCAATGGCAATATATCAAAAATTGTGTCGCAGTTCTTGCAACTGCTAGTCATGCAAGCCTCATTTGTTGTGTCACAGCAAAGTTCATTCATCAAATCCTTAGCAGATTTAGGCACTGTAGAGACCACTTCAGAAACTGATTGAAGCAAAAATTCAAAGTTGGCGTGGTAAATACAGACGCACATGTTTGATGGAGTTTGTGAATTGAGGCGTACATGTTTTGGCCGACTTGCGTAAAACAAAGACTTCCCAATTTTTATTTGTGCATTTTCTTCCTTAAAAAGCTGATAACATTCTCCAACCGTCATCACCATATACTTCAATTGCATTTGTACTCCGTTAATTAGTTTTGTGTCCTTTCGTCCTGGTGTTTGGTAGCTTACATCGTCCCTCAAAAAGAAGTTTTTGACTTTTTCTAACTCGGCATCAGATAGGCGATTAATTTTTCCGCTACGTCGCTTGGTGAAAATCAAATCCATTTCAGGACCAACTAGCTCAGAAGCAAGTCTCTTCACAACTGCAATTTTCTTCGAGGGGCTGCTCGGTAGTTTGACCTTAACTTTTGTTACTGCCTTTTTAAGTGAACTATCGGACTTAAAGCTTCCTATATTTGATGATGAGGCTGCAGCTTCAACAACTTTCTCCTTCCCTATGTTCTTTTTTTCACGACACTTCCTTTGACGTTCGCGATCAGTATTTCGATTGTGAGCAAGCATTTCTTCACTCAATGACTCTTTTGCAGCCAGCCGCCGTTTTTTATTTCTTTCTCTTTCTTTTTTCAAATGAGCTTTGTATTTTACTGGATCTTCCTTCAATCTCTTCCGATATCTTTGCATCTTGCTTTGGGAGTCCATGGTTTGTTAAGCTATAGTTAGTAAGAAAAAGTTGAACACCATTTTCAATAAGGTAACGGTCGTGACATTCTCAATAAATTTAAAAAAAATTGAAATGACTTCCGAGCGCTTATTTTGCTACATGAAACTCTTTAACTTACTTACCTTGTCACCCTTAGCAACTGTGTTTTTTTATAGCTTTAACAGTTTTCACAAAATTTAAACTTTTTTTATTTGCGTGGTCACGGTCGTGACACAAATTAGTGATTTTGAAAACTTTCTCAAAATTATAATTTGAAAGCTACACGTGCAAATTTTCTGCTGAACGTAGACAAAAGTAACAACTGTCAGCTGGTAATTGTTTTGATTGCTAACTACCGTTATAAAAGTGTTGTCAAGTGATTTAAAAAAAGACTCAGTATAAAGGGGGAAAAAGTGTATGATGCACCAAGTTAAAGTAGATTTTTTTACAAAAAAAAAAAAAAAAAATAATCATACACCCCAGGATGTTATGGATACGTATATTTTCTATAACAAAAGAGCTAAAATGGGTCAAAGTTGATAATTTTATTTTTTGCTTGCAAGGGGTCAACTTTCGTGGAATCACCCAAATGTTTATGACAAAATAGAAAATTATTATGAAGAATACATTGATTTTTTTATTCAGAATTTTGCGGAATTACTAGAAGTGACACTACTTAACAAATTATTTAAAAAAAAATAAAAAAGAACCCATTTTACTTTTTGGATATGTTATAGGTGAAGGAAATACCTTTCTAAAAAAGTAATACACTGTAAAAAATCCTTGATCTTTTTTGGTTTTTCGTTACCTAAAATTTTTTTTGTTTTAAAATATACGGCCAATTACTAGAAGTGACACTACTTAAAAAATTATATAAAAAAAACTAAAAAAGAACCCATTTTTATTTTTTCATATGGTATAGATGAAGGATAAACCTTTCTAAAAAATTAATACCCCGTTAAAAAAACCCTTGATCTTTTTGGTTTTTTCGTCAGCTAAAATTTTTTTTTGTTATAAATTTTTTTACAGTGTATTTCTTTTTTTTTTAACGTGTCATAAAGCCTGTTAAAATATCTTTTTAATGATACCAAGATCATGGAAATCGGTTTAGCCGATTCTGAGTTATTGTAGTTTAAATGGAGCTCTTTTCGACCATTTTCGCGTTTTTTCGAAAACGTTCCCACTGTGCCACGCCCAAAAAATCGCAAAACAGTCATTTCTAAAAATGAGAGTTTGTTTGTATTGATCAAATTTAGCTATGATATCATCGATATCTGAGTTGATTTTGTAAAATTAATGCTATTTCATTATTTAAATAATTGTCCTTGCCTATGGCATTTGACATTTCATTAATAAGTTTTGTTACATTATTCAATCTATCATTTACAATTTGGTTAATTATAGCCTGTTTATTATTATTTTCATTTAACTCATTCATATTGAATTTCAACATTTCGAAGTCTTCGTGGTCTGGAGTGCCAGCGATGTACTTCCATGCAGTACCAATTACATTAAATGATCTTTTATTTCTTACATTATTATTTTTTTCATTGTTATTATCCTTATTATTACTTTTACCATTAAAATTGTTATTATAGTTATTATTAAAAGGAATAATACTCTGGATTAAGTCCAAAGCTTGCGTTATTTCTTCTCTAAGGATAGGATAAAAAGGATTGGATTTTTGGATAGTTCGTTCAGCATAAATCTGTGTCTCTTTAACCCATTTTGAGCCGGAGTGCAAAAATGTTCGAATCGTAAACTAAAAAGTACTTTTTTGGTCTAATTAGGCCCCAATTACCACACAAAACCGTTATCAGAAATTTTGTATCTCCAACCGTTTCCCCAGAAACGACTGTTCGACTAGTCGAACAACGGCCGTAGGCGACAAAAAAAATATATACTACCATACAAAAATAATTTTCAGGTATCGGCAAAAAAAATCATATGTGGAACAAAAACACGATTGCAATGTTTTTTTTTTAAATATTTATTATATATATTGTCATTAAATTTTCAGTAATTTTAATTACTCTTGCTCCCATTTATGGTAAGCAGCAAAACATTTATTTTCGTGCAAATGGACTTGACACTTAGAGCACATTCTCTGTGTAGGCTTATGACAAAAATTGCAACGCCTGGCATGTTTTTCAGGTTGTGTTATCAATTGGTGATGACCTTACACACGAGGGTGCGGGCGAATCTTAAAAGATTTATCTTTAGTAATGTCATCCTTCCCAATATCTTCGTCGTTGTTCTCGTCAGGCGTTAGTAACAAGTTTGTGGCCAGGTCGACCCGAAATGTCAGCTGTGAATTATATTTACGAACAAGCTTCTTATTTACTAAACAATTTAATTTCCAAGCGTTCACAACAGATGACTCTAGAACGGACAACCAAAGTGGCCACCACCACTTCTTTGACCGAATCGAAACACGGTAATTGGAAACTGCATTATCATGAAGATCGACACCGCCCATGAAACTGTTATAGTTTCGGATTATATTGGGCTGCTGCACAATGATTTCACCAGGCTGGCCTTCTCGTTGTCGTTGTCTCCGTGTGGTTGATGTAAGTGGGTAAACTCCGGTGAAGTTTGATAGTTATGTTACCTCACGCTTATCTTGCCAACGACAACATACAATCTTATTAACTTTATCAAACTTTGAATCGATTTCACCTAAAAATATATATAAAAATAATAACATAACCAATATGTATAAATATAATTACCTTTAGGCAATGCTTTGCCCGTCTTCAAATCTGGCGCAGGCTGTCCTAAGCGATTACTTCGCACAGTCCCTGTAGCGCATATACGTTTATCAGCCAATAAACACATCAAATAATGAGAAGTAAAGAAGTTATCGAAATAAAGTTGATAACGGGAAGGATGTTCCAATTTACAAGCCATATCCATGACCACAGAAGCGCCCAGGCCTACATTTTTATCATATTTGTCACTAGATCCACCGTACGGCATCATGTTGAAGATATATCCAGTAGAAGCAGCCATGCACCAAGTCTTGTAGCCAAATTTAATTGGCTTGTTTTTTAAGTACATCTTACAGCTGTGACGTCCAAAATATGGTAACATTTGCTCGTCGATTGACAAATGCTCTTCAAAGACACCGAACTGCATAAATTTTTTTTTATAACATCAAAAAGTGCACGAACTTTAGTATATTTGTCATTTCGATCCAGGTTATTATTGTCGTGAAAGTGCAGATACTGTTTAATTTTTCTAAACATCGAGCGTGGCATTGTCTGCTTCACAATTGAAGAACCAAGTGTTGGATTAGTAGACCAATAGCATCCAATTTGTGGCAGCTTATTGTAGCCCGACAATATTAAAATTCCAATGAATCTTTTTAAAAGAACTTTATTAAAAGTTTGAGCAAAGTGTTCGTCATTCTTTTGCATAGCGTATCGTTTAGATTCGGTAACAATTAAATCGCAAACCTCATCATCAAACAAACTGAAAAATATATCGGACGCCGTTTTATCTTTGAGCTTATGTTGTATTGCGAGTTGCATATCTTTCAATGGCTCCGGAACATTAACAATATCAAAAGGTAATTCCGACCCCTCAGTCACTTTTTTCCATTGCGCTGCTGAAAACGCCGAAGGCAGTTTGTACTTTGGCAACGGTCCAACAACGTTTAATTCACAGTATCTATCTCGATCACTGTTTTTCCCAAATATAGCTCGTCTTTTTGCACCAAGTGTTTTCGATGGTATGTTTTTTTTCCTTTTTTGTATATGACCACTTTCAGACGATGTTGAAGGTTCCTCATCATTGTAAACAGCAAAAGCTTTTCGAATTGACTTTCGAACATTATCTTTGATTGCAGGCGCTTCATCTGCAAATGCAGACAAACCTTTGCGGTTTTTAATAGTTTCAATCTCGAATGTTCCGGCTATATCCTTTGCCAGCGGTTCCTCGCCAGTTAAGAAGTGGTCGTCAATATCTTCCTCATCAGTAATTCCATCAAACATCTCAGGTGGAATTGCTGCAATAGTTTCTAACTCATCATCAGTGTCACTCATCGCCAACTCATCAAGAATTTCCTGCACACAAAGTGCTTTACGCCGGCGAATTCTCGAAGCACCCATACGATTTGATTCCAAACACTTATCCATTATAAACTGATAAATTGTTAAAAGACAATAACAAATAGGTTTTTGCCAACAAAATTATCACAACACAACAAATATTTTCCAACAAAATTGTCACAACACTTTCACTAGATTTATTATTGTAATAAACTCTGCTTAGTAAAACAAACGAGCTTATTATATATCAGTTTTTTCTTTATTTAGTAATAATTTGTTTAAACGTCGTTCTTATTGAGTTTCTATTTTATGAGTAATTACTTTTTGTGTAAATAATGTTTTACCAACTAACTATACAGAAGGGCAATTCCATAGTGACGGGTGTGACCACGATACTCGCATTTGTTATTATAATTTAAAAATTATAAAATTTATAATTAAAAAAAATATGTGAGATACTTAAGAATGTTAAGCTTTAAAACTTTAAATAACAGATACACACTGAAAGAACATGATATCTGGTGTGACCTTACAAATCTTAGTTTTTAGAGAATTATGACTTTAAGGATAAATTCTGTAAAAGTTCCACAGAACTCGCACAAAAACTTTGGTGTAGTTAATCGTTCAAAGTGTTTTTGATGGTGTTATATACTTATTGCATAGAAAATTTCTTTTTTTAGTAAAAAAAAGCTTTTTTCAAATTGTGACGGGTGTGACCTCCTGATGGGACGGGTGTGACCTAGTATGAAAACTCAAACATTTTAATAAAAAAAAAAATCATTTTATTGAATTCATTAATGTAACAAACGTAAAAATAAACTCATAAGAAAAGAATATGACATAAATTTGTTCGCTTTCCGTACTATCATAGACAGCTGAATATTCCAGGCGAGTATCTTTTAAAATAATTTTTTTAAATTCAGATAAATATGTAGAGCAAACATAAACAGACGCTGCATCTGCTCGTTTAAAGTTATGCATTTTTTGAATATTGGGTATTTTTTTGACGTCTTCCCACCTGTTATTAAAAAAACTACTATTCTTCACTACTTCATCTTTAGAAGCGTAAAAAACGTGAATGTTACGCAATTTATTTTTTTCTACTAGATTTTTGAAACAATCCAGCGGTGTTTTCATAATACATTCTCTAGCTTTAATCGCTGCCCATAATGCATAATGTAACAGTTGCGCCAATACCATCCACAGCGCCTTTACCGTGTCCAGTAGCAAAAAAATTCCAGGTGACTTCTAGTTCAAAATCCTTCGGCGCATGACAAATGTTGAAAATATTGTACCGATTTTTGAATTGGGATGCACAACCATCCGAAAATATGTGCACAACTTTCAAATCAAGCTTTGTTTTGAGGTCGTTAATAATCATTTTTAAGAAAACCCAAACACTGTGTTTGTTATGGCTCAAATCATCGCTGATAATAGCATAGGAATGTGAAATAACACAGTCTTCATGTCTTACCCAGGCGTATGCTGTGAAAACTGTAGCTTGTGGATGATTCCAATGTGCATTTTGGATTTCGTCTTGGAAAAATATCAAAAAATTTTCCGCAAAATCCACTTGCAAAACAGCTTCGTTCTGGTTTGTTATCATTCTCATGTTTTGGAAACATTGTGCTTGCATATTGTTGACGTAACAATGTGTTTTAAATTTGTTTAATTTTAATTGAAAAATTTTCAAATATTCTTCAAAAAAATTTTCAATAACATTTATTTGAAAACGCCCTTTTTCACTTACCCATTGCTTCCAAGACACTGTTACATTCTTACTATAACGTAATGGTAAGAGATCTGATACATTATCACAATGAAGACAACTATTTATCATACACTTTTCATAATTCAAATTACATCATAATGACTGCAAGACTTTTGTAGGACTGTTGGGTATAGTGGGAAAAACCATATGAGCCACATCTACCATAAATTTAATATTTGCATGATAGATGCAAATACACATATTAAGAGGTGTTTCAGCAACAAGGCACACATTTGGCGGGCGATATTTATAAAACAGAGATTTTCCAATTTTTATTGTTGGATTTTCTTCTTTAAATAAGCTGAAGCATTCGCCAACAGTCATGTATAGGAATCTTTTTTGAATTTTTTCACGATTGCCAGTAGAAGGATTTTTTACGAGTTTTACGTCTTTCATTCCGGGTGCTTGTCGACTAATATCATCTCTCATAAAAAAGCAATTGATTTTTTCAATGTCACTTCTTGGGCTTACTAGGGACACTAAATTTTGTAAAGGAACCTCTTTGAAGAGTTGCTTAATAACAGCAATTTTTTTTTGATGGACTTTGAGGAAGGTTTCGTTTAACTTTAGTGACTGCCTTTTTTAATGAACGCTGTGATTTAAAACTACCAATTTTAGAAGTATTCACAACGCTTAAAATTTGCGTTTCATCCTTTTTCCGTAGTCTGCTCTTTTGCTTTCTTTCTCGATCACTTTTTCTTTTTTCTTCCAATGATATCTTATCAATAATTTTTTTCTTAGCATCTCTTCTTTTTCTGTCCCTTTCTCTTTCCATAGCCAAATGTAGTTCATATATTTCTTTATTTTCTTTAAGTTTCTTCCTCTGCACTCGTTTTCTATTTTTGGCATCCATTGCAAAAATACGAATTATTCCTAGTGTGACGGGTGTGACCGAATATTTCCTATAACTTAATTCTCGAACATTAAAAAGGTGGTTCACAAAATATCATTATTTTATTAATAGCACTTACTTTTGTTATTGTTGGAAAGTATCAAGAATTTATTATGTAAAGTAAAAATTTTATTAAACTTTTTCAACTTTTATTGTGACGGGTGTGACCGAAAATTTTAATTTTTAAATCAATCCATAGAACTCTTATTATAAAACATACAATGTCGAAACTTCAACAAAAAATAACCAGAGATAACGGTTTTAATAATTCTGAGAAAGGGATTACAAAAAAAAACTCAAAATAAACGAATAACGTTCAAAGGAGTAGAAAAGAAATTTCAGTTTGTGCTCAATTCAAAGTGTTGCAAAATAGATAAAAATAAAACAAATTTTACTTTGTTTTATTTGTTCATAATTTTCAATTTCTTCTTGACATAAATTGCTCTTTTTTTATTAAAAATATTTACATTTTTTTTTTCCTGCGAATGGTCGTTTTTCGTGGAATTGCCCAGAAGTAAGATGAAATATAACGGTTTATGAATTCAGTGTGTACTCAAAATACAAAAACAACAGCACGCAACAAAAAAATTCCATGGCAAGCTTTGATGCGCGTAACAAACAAATTTCATGCATTTTCAAAAATTCGAAATTCAAAGAATTTTTTTTTTTGCATAAAATACTCAACGACAAAATACAATAATAAAGTTGTGGCCTACGGCCACTGTTCGACTAGTCGAGCATCTAACTTGACGGGTCTCTAAATATACCTGGAGGTTCTAAAACTCGGGAAAAGCTTAATGATCGACTATTTTGGACCTTTGCGAACAATAATAAAGTACTTTTTAAAAATTAAAATTTATATATATTTTCCATTTTATCCAAACAAAAAGTGTCTATATGCAAGGTATTTTTCAACCCCCCCCCTGGAGCGGAGCAGAGGGGTGGGGGATAATTGCTATATATTTTTTCTGAAAGACAACTAAATTTCATTTAATATGGTATTACTTTTATGTGTGTCGGAAGCACTTAAACACATAAAAAATGGAGGTGAAAAAGAACAATTTTGAGTACTCCTCAACTGCATTTAATCCTGGGATATAAATGGGGGTATGGATAGTATCGCGTATAGACCGGTTCATCATTTTTTGTGCGAATTTCCCCAAGTACCCTAGTGGTATATGTTAGCTTTCTATCTGGTTCTGGTCCCATTTTTCCTCAGCTTTGCTCAATGTTCTAGATATAAAAGTAATAGGCTTATCGTTCTGGGAAAGCACTGCACCGATGGCAAAATTTGATGCGTCAGTCGTTAATGCAAAGTCTTTATCAAAGTTCGGATATGCCAACATTATATCCCTGGAAAGTTGATTTAATTTTATTAAAAGCAGAAATAGCTTCTAAATTCAAGCTAATTTTAATTTTTGCAGATTGATTTTTGGATACACGTCCCTCTTCTCCCCTTAAAAGGGATGTCAGGGGTTTTGCGAGCTTAGCCCTTAATAGCCTGACTTTTTTTTTCAATGAAAAAATCAGGGCTGTGGAGTCGTTAAGAAAAAGTTATAACTCCGACTCCGACTCCTTTTGGTGAAATTTTTTAAGCACGACTCCGACTCCGACTCCGACTCCGACTCCTACTCTAACCCAGCATTATTTAAGAGACTAGTTTTTTTTTTGACTTTAAACTCTTTTTTAATTTAGTACCTGTTAAATGGTTAAATATAGCAAGAAAATGATTCTGTAAAAATTTCAAATCGATATTTTAATTCTAACGTGCCGCGCATTGAGCTTTAACATACTAGTTACTAACATATGAGTAGGAAAGCTGCAAAATATTTTATTTGGATTTTGGAAAAAATGCAAAAAACATATAGTGCCCGATTAAATAGACCAAATGAGTTGAACCTTTTTTCAATTCTAAAGTGTTATGACATTCTTGACTTATAACTTAACAGTTGAGAAATTTAAACCAACTGAAATATAAAAAAATAATAGATTTAATTTTAGAACGAACGAGTTTTGTTACGAACTTTCGAAAGAAACGAGTTTTGCTTCAATCTGTATGGGATCATTGAATTTTAGTATATTTTAACTTTCGTATATTTAGTATATTTAAACTTTCGAAAGAAACGAGTTTTGCTTCAATCTGTATGGGATCATTTAATTTTAGTATATCTTAAAGGTTATATTAATTTATTAATATTATGCAAACAGTGCTAAAAAATGTAAAAATAGTTCTGTAGGGGAGAGATAAACTACACCAATTCACATCTTTTTCAAATAACGTTTTTTATACTGTTGGAATCTATAGATGTGTGAATTTCCATAAGTCCTATCTAATGTAGCTTTCGAGATAGAAAAGTTGAGAGCAACAGCAAGTCCAATTGGCTTAGACGTTAAAGGCATCAAGTGTACTTAGTGTTGTTTACCACAATATTAATAGAGGCAAAGGACAGTCCTTTTTCGTAAATTGTGAAGTGAGGTCTTTTGTTTTTAATATACATTTTATTTATTAAGTCAAATCATTCTCAGGAAAATTTTATAAAGTTTATTAAAACATGCATATGCGCCTTCAGATGTTAGTTCTACAATTTATATAATTTATATTTATATTATTTTGAAGAGAAATGTAACGTAAAAAAATGTTGTTAGCCTTCTATTATTTTTGGGAAATAGTACCCCTTTTGTTGTTGGACTTGGTGCTGTTTGTCTCAAGGCATGGAACAGTACCATAGAAGGTAACGAACCTTTTAGGACGTAATTTTTTAAGTATATCATCGACATAAAAAAAATATGTTAGGATCATATAAAATATTCGTACAAATGCACATTTTTATAACATAAACATCATTTGCGATTATCAACATGTTTGCGCGGTCTGCTGTAAAGTTTTCAAAATGTGGCTTGATGTAGTTTATCTCCCACCTGCAGAGTTAAAAAAAATGTGAATTTTTAAACTGCTAAATTTAAATCTTTTTCTTCAGTGTACTCGCCATTGCATTTTTCCATTCCTAATTCAATATTATTATTGTCCAAGACCGAAATTTGAAATTGCAAGTCTTTATTATCTCTCCAATTTTCTCTAAAGTGAGTAGATAAAAGTATTCTCAAATCATTTTTCCCACATTGATGGGAATTATATCTGGAACAATGTCATTTTTTTTTCCGAGTTCCTTTTCCTTTTATTCTATTATAATTCACCTTGAAGGTTGGAACTTCAAATGTAGTTCACTTAATGCTTTCACCACAGGAGCTACAGCAGATTTCAAGTCATATTTATGAACATGGCTATTTTTGGCTATATGGCTATATATTTGTTAATATACGATAAATAAAAAACAACATCTTAACAAATTTAATTTTTAAATTCCTTAATTCGGCTCTATTTCATTAACGATATCTTGGCGAAATTCAAATAGTGAACCCGCTGGTTTTTGTTACAGAAATTTGAGGTCACATTAAAACATAGAAAAGGACATGCTTTGATACAATCTATATAACTATTCTTATAAATTGTCAAAATAAGATGTTATCTCAATTTTTTAATTTTTGAAACTCACCTACTCATATGAAAAGTATACTGGTCCTTATTTTCAGACTTCACAATTTCAAAAAGCAGACCCTCTTATGGCCAATTCCACTAATTTATCTAAATATCAATTTATGTTTAAAATTTGTTTTTTTTTATGTCAAATAAAAATAAAATTATTAGAAAAATTATATTTAAATATGAATTGATATTTAAAAAGAATTGGAGAAATTGGTCATTAAAATTTTTTATTTTAAAAAATATTAGAAAAATTGTAATGCAAAAAAGTCGGAGTCGGAGTCGCTAGTTTTTGTGGGTACTTCGACTCCGACTCCGACTCCGGTACAAAAACCTCAACTCCGACTCCTCAACTCCGACTCCGACTCCGACTCCACAGCCCTGGAAAAAATGTTATATGTTGTATTTTAGGACCCTTAACAACGTTTGTTCTACGACTTTTCACAATTTTGAGTTTTGGACATTTTAGGGGAGGTTTTGTGTGTTGGTTCTTTGAAGAACCACCAGGCACTCCTTTGACAAGTAAAATGCATATGGTTTATATATGAAATTTTTTTTATTTTCATTTTAATTATATATATTTCAGTTCATTTATTCAATGTTTTGTATGATATTCTAGAAAGCAGTTTTTTGTGGATTGGAAACATAATTCTACCTCACATTTAATGCAATACACTGTTGTTCTAGATGTGCAATTGGGCATTTTACAACGAGGTTTGCCTGTTGTTAGGTATTTCGGGAAGTGCCCAACATTATCAAACCGCACGTCACTAGGCGGCATTACTACCCGAACTCGTTTTGGCACATTTTCAGGGGTCTCACATCCTCCAGTGCTTCTTGGACGTCCTTTCCTTATGGATTGTGTGCCAGATTTTACTAAAACTTTGCTGACGTCTACGATAAATTCGTGCAAAGTCAGCATTTTATCTGTACGAGGAGATGAAGAGAATTGGCGTTTATATAAAATCCATGCATTTATCATGGCCATGTCCATCATATGGTATATAAGACGATTTGTCCATTTGCGTGACTTTATTCTTATGCGGCTTCTACCAAAGCACGAATCCATAAGATCAACACCTCCCATGTACTTGTTGTACTCGTGGATTATCGCAGGGCACTGAATATTTACGATACACTTATTTTTTTTGTCAAATCTAAAGAAAATAAAAAAAATTATATTCAGTAAGTATTTGTTGAAAGTATAAAATACCTGGCAATCGTAGGCGCGTCATCAGTTTCGTTTGCATTTGTCGATTTCAATTGCTTGATGCCAAGCAAAGTCGATGCCATATTTACAACTTTGTTGTCCCTCCATGCTATAGTAGTTATATCTATACCATGAATACTGGTCATATATTCTTCGCAGTCTCCTCGATTGGGTAATTTTTCTGGCAATTTGCAGCCAGGAATTCGGTTACGTCGAACTGTTCCAAGCCCATAGATTCCCTGGGTGCGTAAATAAGCCACTAAAGGAATAGTTGTGTAATAGTTATCGAAGAAAATTCTGTAGTTCTTGAAACGCGGAACTTTACGAGCAAGCCGCACCACAACATTTGCTGCTGCTCCCAAGTCTGGTTCATTGTCCAAAACATGGTCTTCATTGCCAGAATAAATTTCAAAATTATAGCAGAATCCCATATCGTCACACATCAAAAATAACTTATTGCCCCACGGGTGAGTCTTGTCTGGCAAGTATTGTTTCAAATAGTGCTTAATTTTTGTCGCACAAATTTGTTCATCCACACACAAACGACTGCTTTTTGGAACAGAGTCAAAGTTTCGATTTAGGGCATCAA